>CM077665.1:267388704-277388704 GCA_039707655.1 Elymus sibiricus
TTCCAACTAGCAAAGTTTGTACCATCAAAATATGGACCTCTACGGTGATAATTTCCCTCACAAGACGCCATACTCTCCTAGGTTGTGAGACCAATTCAACGGAGACAAAAGCTCTAATACCACTTGTAGGATCGAAAGTATGTCTAGAGGGGGGGGTGATTAGACTACTTGACCAAATAAAAGTCTAACCTTTTTCCAATTTTAGTTGTGGGCAGATTTTAGCAATAGTATCAAGTCAAGTTTAGCCTACACGTGCAAGTCTAAGAGTATAGCAGCGGAAAGTAAAGACATGCAAATGTAATCTCTACTACTATTAAAACAGCAAACTTAAATTCTTCTAAAACCACACCACGAAGTGTACATGAGCTAACAAGCACCCTTAAATCTAATCCACTTAATTACATCTAACAGCCAGTATTACTTTGATGGTCTACCACCCCATGGAATGGCCAAGATTGAATGTTCTGCCGCCAGACGTTCTGCCCGGCATGTGCCCCTTCCGATTGTTTTCCCAACCAACACCTAAAAAAAGGCAAAAAAAATTTGCATGCACACATGATCACACATCTGACTGCCTAAAGAAAGGGCACATCCCGCGGCACGCACACATCGGCCAAACACCACCGCCGCCCAACCCTAGGTCAGGTGGCCGAGCCGCCCACCGTGGTTGCAGCTCCCTCAGGCGCCAGCCTTAGATCCATGGCCGCGCCGCCCCGCACCACCGCACCTGCCTCCGCCACTCGGCCCTAGCTCCGGTGGTCGTGCCGCCCACTACGCCGGCGGCGGAGACGAAATCAATTTCTACTGGGGCGTCGCAGCCAAGCCGTAAAACTTCTGCCTCCGCCTCGACGCGCCACAAGACCACCACCTCCGCCTGGACAAGATGTACAGCCTCCGCCTCGATGAGACGCATGACCTCTGCCTCGACTTGACGCACAACCTCCGCCTCAACGAGCCGCCGACCCTGCGCCTCGCTCTGGTTTTCATGGTACGAAACTACGGATCCCTTCCCCTCTTCCCCACAAGTCCCATGGTCGCCAATCGTCAAGCCGCCCACCCTCCTCGCATGCTGCTGTAAACGGAACCGTTGCCTGCTCCCCTGTTTTAGAGATTTGATCCGGAGAAGTCAGCTTGTTGGGACATTCATTAAACAATTAACAATATCTAATAGCATGTGAATTAACTTCTGCAGGTAAAATGAATATGATCAGCCCATTTGTAGAATCTGCAACTTTATGAGCCACCTGCAGTTCGTGATGCCGTTATATTAGATGTAACCTCACTTATTTTCACATGTTATATTAGATACCTCTTCAGTATATCAAACTGATCTTTCTTTATGAGCCGCCTGCAGTTCGTGATGCCGTAAGTTTTCTTTGTGCAAATGCACTACAAAGAAACATTTATGCTGATATGTACTCGGGGTAGGGTTCAGCGAGTGTAAAACTCATTGAAGTGCATTTGGCATACCCACGGGGTTTGCGAAAATACTACTACTTAAGTAAAGCATCAACACAAATGTGTGTCTTCATGTGTCGTATCTATGTGCTTGTGGAACGGCCGGCACTAGAAGTTTATTTTACCTGACTTGATGAAATTTACACACAATGATATCATGTGTTGGTTCTATTACTTCACCATCCACATCATCCTACTTGCTAAGTATAACATTTCAGAAAAGTTGGAACCGCCATTCTCTGTACAATCCAATTGTTTTCATTATTTTATCATGTGTTGTATTCTAATTGTTTTATTCAGAGGTTGTATGTGCAGAGAAGCTTTCAGTCGTGAGGTCAGTGATCTAGATGTAATTTACTCCCTCCGATCCAAATTAATTGATGCTCACTTAGTACAATTTTGGACTAAAGTGCTACTAAGTCTGTCTCAATTAATTTGGATCGGATGGAGTAGCATACTTGACATACTTATGAGAATATTTTAGCAATGGAATAATGTTATCTGAACTTTGTTTTACTTGCATCTTGGTTAGGCTCACTGTCATCAGTGAGCATTTGGTTACTAGGCAAATGATTACCCACATGTTGTTGGAAGTGAGCGCTTGGACAAAACTGAAGTAGATGGAGAGAGATCTAAGGAGGCAAAGTTCATCGACAAGTCAATGTCTGCACTGGGTGATGTTATTGCTTCCCTTGCCTCCAAAACGCCCACGTCCCATATAGGTTGCACATAGCATTTTCACAAATCAACATATGTTCAAGTAAGTGCTCTTCACAGATGGTGCATGATGTTCTACTATTTATATTTCAGGGATTTTTTTCTGGACAAAGGCAAGGACAAGCTATATTTATTTGTGAACTTGAAGCAAGTTCCTATTTATATCCCAGAGCTATCACACTTTCTAATACATCAAATTTATATTCTCTGCTCATTTGTAAGCTATAAGCTATGTGAAAGAAAAACATTTATTTTATGGGAAAGGCAGTCAACAATCTGCTTCTTCTAAACAATGTGCATGTTTTTTCACCTTATTTTTTGTTTGTACTCCCACTGATTGCATGCAGCAGTTAGTTAGTACCTATGTAATTGACTATTCATGACAAAAAATAACTCTTTGTAGTGTTGTCTATTCTTGAGGCTCTCAATGCTTATAAAGAGGATTTTTTTATGTGAACAAGGGATTTATTTTACAGATTGCAGTGTTTTTGCCGAAGTATAAGGCAACCATTCAGAGGAGGTTGGCGACAATGGGGCACAAAGGAAGAAGAGCGATACGTGGGTTTGTCTAACTCGTCGAGATCTGGCTTGCGCTATTCCCATATTCTTACTTGTTAAAATTCACATCTACTACACCAACCCCTTGATGTGATAAGCAAGTGCACCGGTTTTTCCAATTGCATTCCCATTATAGTTCTACTCCCTTCTCCGGGTGAATTATTGTTTTTTTTTCAAATGCATGTTCCAGTGTAGTATTTCTTTGTTTTCCAAATGCACGGTTTTATTCAAATAATTAGTTTCAAGGTGACGCCAGCACAGGTCATCAGAATCATTTGTAACCTGCAGTTTTTAGATTTGAGTTGTAATCAAGTTGGAAAGCTGTTAGTTTGCAAAACTTAATTGGCTGATCATTGTAGATGCAAGAGCTTTATACATGACATTGTCTTGTTTGTATCTTTCAGAGAATAAGAGGAGGCACAACGAAACCAACTAAGAATCGTCCCAGGTGAAAGGTGCAAACCTATCGTCACATGGATGTGCATATGGTGGTTATCCCAGGGCATACGGTAGTTTGTTTTGATAGAAGAATTAAAGATGTATCATTGCAAGATATATGTGACTACCACTACTAGGGAAAACTTTATACAAAGAACCTTAGCAGTCGCGCTACAGCTATTAGCAGCAGCGCGTCCCGGTAAAGCACGCTACTGCTACCCATGTATAGCAGTAGCGCGGGTCGAACAGCGCGACTGCTACAAGTTAGCTGTAGCGCCGTATCAGTAGCGCGGGTACCCACGCTACTGATACACCTAAAGACCGCGCTACTGCTAGGCTGCAATTTGTGACCGACGTCGTAAGAATCACTAATGAGACTGACGTCTCCTCTACAAAAACATAAATTAAGCAACCGTGAGTACAAAGGTACTCAGCAAGACTTACATCAGAACTATCTACGTATGCATCATTGTCAACAAGGGGGTTGTGGAGTTTATTGCAGCAAGCCAGCTTTGACTCTTGGCTAACCTGTACTATGACTACAAGTAGTATCTTTAAGGTGGGATATGCACACGAGTCCACCTATCCACCAAATCAATACACCACTATGGATCCACTCCCGTCTCCTTACGAGAAGGCCATCCATAGCACTCATGCTTATCTTGCACATTTTAGAGTATCCATTTCACTTGTCTATGTACCACATAAGTTTCCAAGTAGTCCATATCCGAGGACGCGGCTATTCGAACAGATTATTTCACCCTGCAGGGGTATACTTCTTCACACACACTCCCGCCACTTACCGCCATGTGCACGTAAAAAGGCACCTCGGCAACCTTCAAGCGGAAGCCCAGCGAGGGAGTCGGCCACGACCTGACTAACCACACAAGACTCTAGTCCAGGTTTATCGCCTATTTGAGACTGAATCCGCAAGGAAGTCCGGCCAAAGTTTCCATTACGGCCCCAAACGATGTGTGCAGGGTTCCCAAGCCCACCTCGACGGCTGATACTACGCTTGGTACAGTGGGCCATGGTGCATCTACCGCGCCATAGCCTACCCCTCCGGTCAGCGCTATGCACGGCCGCCAGCACATCCTACAAACACCAGAAACTAGTAGCAACTCCTGGACAGAGATCAGGGCGATTAATAAGCCGAGAGGGTCCATTGGTTTTGGGCCCAATGCATGGTAGTATCTTGTCTTGGATAACAAACACAGAACTTAGTTCTTAAGGACAGTCCCAGTGAGACAACCCGCCATGTACTCCTACATGGCCTCTCATCGCTACCTTTACCAAAACGGATTCACACACTTAGCTCTCACATAGCAGGACATGAACACATCCATTCCGATTCATCACCCAGATGGAACAGACCCGACACGACTCTAAGCTTAGCAGGCATAGTAACCAAACATGGATGAGTAAGCACAACAAGGCTCAAGCAGTTGCTACTCATACCAAGTGGTTTTAACTATTTACTGTGGCAAGGACAGGTCATGCAAAGGAATGGGTTCAACTACAGAGAACATGTAACAGTTGAATCATTGTTGTCCTAATGCAGTAAAAGAGAGCAGGAGCGAGAGAG
The DNA here is from genome assembly GCA_039707655.1 of Elymus sibiricus. Classification (NCBI taxonomy): domain Eukaryota; kingdom Viridiplantae; phylum Streptophyta; class Magnoliopsida; order Poales; family Poaceae; genus Elymus; species Elymus sibiricus. The sequence goes on from CM077665.1 coordinate 267,393,461, forward strand.
TAGGATTTTATCGGGATGCTCAAAGAAGGGTTGCTTGCCTGACAGTTCTGAAGATATCACTTCTCTTCATCAGTGTCAACGATTATAACATCGGAACAACGTCTACCGAGAAGGAGCAACACCGACAAACAAGAAAGGAACACATTCAATGCAATGCAACAACATGATGGATGATATGGCATGATAGGGTTCTGAATTCACCTAGTACAATATTTAGCCATATTAATTGAAGTGGAATTCAAATAGGCATCAAATTCCAACTCCAAACTAGTTATCAAATTTGTCCTAATCATGAAATGTCCTAGTTGGTGATGTTAACTTGCTCAAACATGCATGAACATGGCATAAACAGATTCATTGGATTTTTCTGATCATTTTTCATATATAACTTATTTCAATCTGAGTTACAGATTAATTTCTATGAATTTTCTAAGTTTTATCCATTTTCTGGAATTAATATAAATCAGAAATGCATTTACTGTGTCAGCATGACACCAGCATTGCATCAGCAGGCCAATTCATTTTAATTTAAATCAAATCTGACATGTGGGGTCCACATGTCAGTGACTCCTTCACTAATTAAAGGATTTGGATTAATCTTTAAACTTAATCAGTGAACGAGGGCCCACTAGTCACTGGGTGATTAGTCTAATTAATTAATTAAATTAATTTCTGCTTAGCACTAAGTAACCAGGGGCTGGACCCCACCTGTAAGTGACCCAGGGGTCAACCCCCGCGGTTAAACAGGTCGTGCTCGCCGGCGTTGAGCCGCCGGCGACCAAAGAGACGGCAGAGGGGGTCGGAAACCCACCTCCGGCGACCAAAACGACAACGGGATGGCTCATTTGAACGGCCGCAAACGTGCGCATCCAAAGGAGCACATCCCAGGGACGGAGATGGCCTGAAGCATCGCCGGCGACGAGCTTTGCGGTGGCAGCGGCTCGGCCATGCCCGGAGTCGACGACTCGATGCGCAAAACAGCGGGTCCTTAGCTACTACAGCACCTATGGAACTCCACGAACCCAGTGGTGGCCTCAGATGGACCACTTGGACACCGGAAGGTCACCGGCGTTGAGGTCCGTGCCGGAGCTCCTCGAGTCTCAAATGGAGTCGAGGGCTACGGCGCTCAATCGATAGGGGAGAGAAGGGGAACGGGTCCGTAAGCTCACCGCGAAGGCGAAGCCGATGAGAGCGGGCTCGGGGACGGCCTGACGGCGGCGAACGGTGGCGGTGATCGGCCGGTTCTGGAGGTTGAAGACGAGCTCGAGGTCGTCGCTATGAGGCTTCTGGCGGGGCTTGGCTTGGCGTAGAGGATCAGGGCGTCGAGGCGGAGCTTCGGAGCTGCTCGGGGCGAGAGGGAGGCACAGGGGAGGCGGCGGCGGGCTTTAGCTGCCGTCGGCCATGGCGAGTAGAGGCGAGGAGAGGAGTAGGGGAGAGGATAGGCACTGGGAGAGCGAGAGAGAGGCCGAGGGACTCGAGCACGGCTCCCTGGCGAGTGGATGGGCTCGAGGAGCTCAAGACTTGGCAGGCAGGAGCTGGCAGATGCTTCTCCCGCGTGCGCCACGGCGTTGTCCTTCTGGCGAGGGGTTGAAGACGACCCTGCCCCTCGCCAGCTTGGGCTGGGCCGCCACCACATGCCATGTAAGCCAGGCAAATTCTGCACCTTTTCTTATTTCTGTTTTTTTTTAATTTTCTGTCTTGTGTTATATTCATTTGGGGCAAAACTCTAAGTCCATAAACCCTGAGATAATTTGTGGAGTATAAGCTGGGTATTTCCAAGTACCACAAATAATTCCAGCAATTTTGGAGCAGCTAATGTATTTATAATACTTTATTTGTCATTTCCAGCAACTTTGATGAAGTATTTAAAATGCTAAAAAGGTTGTGAAAATAAAGTTCACCCCTGATATGTTGTTTCCAACATTTATCAGACATGGTGGACATTTTTGAAGGGCATTTTGGATTCATTGAAAATCACAATTATTGGAATTGGTTTAATTCAAGTGAGGTGCTAGGGTTTGTCAATCCCCATTTCCAAGTTTCCAGGAAAATGAACATGATGACATGAATGCCAATGCACTAATTACAAGCAATAATCTAGGGCTGTGACACCAAATCTCGGTGAGACCGATTCCTCAAACTCGGTGGGACCGATTTAGAGAAATGGGCTAAAAGAAAGTTGGTCCAACTTCTTGGTGAGACCGATTCTCAGAACTCGATGGGACCGAATCTAGAAAATGGATAACCAGGAAGTTGGTCACTGATTTCGATGGCACCAAATGAAAAGTTGTTAGTACCGAGATGCTAGGGTTGGGTTTAGCTTCTGTCTTGGATAAACTCGGTCGATCCGAATGGGAATGTTGGTGTCACCGAATTTTGACTTTTGGATTTGGACACAAGATATGTGTGGGAAAGTGGGAGAGTATTTTTGCTGGCTACCTTTAAGCACGTGAGCAACCAGATCATCATATTTACCTCATCCCCTTTTAATATTATTGTCTTTCCTATGGACTCAAAGTTATTTCTCACAAAATATAAAATGTAGAGTCCTTGATCTCGAAGCAAGGTCAATCCTATTCCTTCCTTACCTTGGAGAGGTACTCCACACAATCTTTTAGCCAATCCATCATTAAACTTTTTCCTGAGATACACTTAGTGGAAACATTAGTCCAATGAAATATATGTTGTTATTAATAACCAAAACCACCTAGGGAGAAGTTGTGATTTCACCCGTGCACCCTAGCGTTCGAACCTCTCTTGGGTCCCCGGAGCCCGATTCCGACATTTGGCGCGCCAGGTAGGGGTGCGCCGCCGTTCTTCAGCTCTGCTTCGGCTCCGCCGTTGCCGACCCCATGGCCGAAGACCGTCGTGTGCGCGCCGAGCGCCAAGCAGCCCGCGTCGTCTAGACTGCGCCCGCGGGCTGTGATGGCCGCCGCCACTCCGCCGGCGCCGAAGCTGCTGCCGTAACCGACCTTGCTGTGTGCGGGCGGTAGGACTCCTCTGTGCGCCCTCTCGTGTGGAGGGATGGCCGGAGTCATCGTCGCCCCCCCTCCACCGCTCACCTGGAGCACGTGAACGCGTGGGCCGCGCCGCTCACAGCGCGCAAGGCGCTTCGCCTCCGCCCTACGGGCGAATAACAAGATGCCTGGCCGGCCCGTATTACCGAGCTCGTCGCCGCCACGGGAGGGGCCTAGGCACCTCCAAGTCTGCCTTACCCCCCCATCGTGCGGCACCTGGGACGCGGGTCGAGGGGTGCACCCTCCGCCCCCTTGCGTGGTAGCCTAGCTGGGCCTCGGCACGTCACGCACCCGCCAGGAGGGGTCACCGGAGTTCATATGGAGGTGCGCGCTGCAGCGTGCATCCTCGGTGGGGCCCAGGCCCCCGCCAACGATCGTCACCTCAAGTCTGCTCTTCGCGAGGCAAACGCCGCCCTCAGGGAGCGCGGGCCCGTGTCGCCACCGATCTGGACGCGGCATGACATCACCTTTGACATGGGGGACCACCCTAGGTCGACCACCACCGCGGGCGCCCTCTCCATGTTGTGTGCCCCAACCAAAAGCAATGTCGCGGTCACCAAAACCCTCATTGATGGGGGTGCTGGACCCAATGTTATCTCCGTCGCGACTTTGGAGGTGCTCCAGGTGCCCCGCGACCTGCTGAAGCCCGTCGGGCTCCTCTCCGGAGTAGCCGACGGGGTTATGGCTCCCCTCGGGCAGATACGCCTGCCCGTCACCCCCGGCACCCGCAGCAACTACATCACCGAGCTCATTAACTTTCCCAACAAGAAGTACGAGCCCAAGGACGAGCGCTTGGCGGCCTATCTGGAGGAGGTACGCAAACTTGAGAAGCGCTTCCTTGGTTTAGAATTACAGGACATCCCGCGTCGCGCCAGCCAAGAGGCCAACGACCTCGCCAAGCGAGCGTCACGCCGGGAGGCCCAAAGCCCAGGCGTCTTTGAAGAAAGGCTCCTCAGGCCATCTGACGTGCCACCTACCATCGGCGCCACTCAGCTGCATGAGGAGCTGCTCCCCGCACCAACAACGGGCGCACCGGACTGAGGTGCGTCGGCCCATCTTCAGGGGACCACCTGCCCGCTGGAGCTAGAACCTAAGGAGGGTGGCTGGGTCGAGGAGTTCAAATCTTACCTGCTCCGCGCCGACCTCCCAGCAGAAGACGAAGGGACAGAACGCGTCATCCGACAAGCCACTGCCTACAACCTGCGGGGCGGCGAGTTGTACCGTCGACGGCCTAACGACGTCCCGCTACGATGCATCTCGGAGGAACAGGGGAACGAGTAGCACCCCGACATCCATGGGGGAGATTGCGGACACCACTCCTCGTCACGCACCCTTGCTGTCCTGCGAAGCCTGTCAGTTCCATGCCAAGCAGATTCACCAGCCCACCCAAGGGCTCCAGATAATCCTGCTCTCTTGCCCCTTTGGGGTATAGGGGCTAGACATCCTGGGCCCTTCCCTCGTGCGGCTAGTGGATACCGGTACCTCTACGTCGCCATCGACAAATTCACCAACTGGGCGGAGGTCGAGCCCGTCCGCGCCATCCAAGCTAGTCGGCCATCAAGTTCATCAAGGGCCTCGTGTGCCGGTTCGGCCTCCCCAACTGCACCATCACCAACAATGGCTCCAAATTTACAAGTGGCCTCTTCAAGTCGTATTCCGCTAACCTTGGTATGCAGATATCTGCTTCGGTGGCCCGAACTCGAAGCAATGGCCAGGCCGAGCGGGCCGACGCTGAGGTCCTCAAGGGCCTCAAGACAAGGAGCTTCAAGAAGATGCTTGAGGCTTGCGGGAGGGGGTGGCTGGATGAGCCGCAGTCCATGTTGTGGTCCTTCCGCACCACCACGGCTAAGCCCACCGGCGAAACCCCCTTCCTCCTCGTCTACGGAGCTGAGGCGGTCCTTCCCTTGGAGCTTAAGCATGGTTCCCTGGGGGTCTTGGTATTCGACGAGGGGCGTCAGGATGACCCGCGGGGGTGCGACCTTTTGCTCCTCGAGGAGGCCCGCCACCAGGCCGCCCTTCGCGCTGCGAGGAACCAGCAGGCCTTGCGGCATCACCACAGCCGCAACATTCATCCTCGTAGCCTCGGGGTCAAGGACCTCATCCTGCGACGCATCCTCTTCAGAGGGGGCCTCCGCAAGCTCTCCCCATGTGGGAAGGCCCGTCCAGGGTCACCCATGTCTCCAGGCCGGACGCGGCCCGCTTGGCGACGGAGAACGGAGTCCCCGTGCAAAATGCACGGAACATCCGGCACCTTCGCAAATTCTACCCGTCACACTCTCACGTAAGAATGAGTGGGGCTGTATATGCCCTGGAGCCTCCTTATGCGCCACGCCCTGGCATTGGGAGGACTCCCGCCCATGCCTGAGTGGAAGCCACATGTTCCGCGCTGGCGGAACTACTGTCAAACCGCGACTATGCCCACGCCCAAGTGGAAGCCCCACGCTCCACGCTGGCGGAATTACTGTCGAACCGCGACTATGCCCACGCCCAACTGGAAGCCCAACGCTCCGCGCTGGCGGAATTACTATCGAATCGCGACAATGCCCACGCCCAAGTGGAAGCCCCATGCCCCGCACTGGGCATGGAAATTGCCGTCCTACCCGCTTGTAAACCAGTTCGCTGCTCCTCTTAAGCATGGTTTCGGTTTTCCTCAGTATTGTGGCGTTTTGTTGAAGTCCTTTGGCAAAACCGCATGTTCATCCTCTCCCTCTTGTACTTCACGCGAGAGGGTGCTGGACACTGTTCCTATGCTTGGATCAGCCCCGGCGACATCGGAAGCCCAAGTGGCGGGTTCCGAGCCACCAGCCGGCCCTCGTGCGTATCACCTCACCAAGACTCTTGGTGTCTCGTCTCCTCGCGCGATGCACATGAACGAGCCAGCGAGAGCGCACCATTCTGAAGGCGGAACCCCCCGGGTAGGACCCGTGTGCGCGGGACCGTTTTCGGCCGGAGGGCAGCCTACCGAACATTTCGCCTCAGCTTGGCTCGGTCCCGACCTGGGTTGCCAGCGGCGACTCGAGCTTGTGCGGAAACCAGGTTTTAATGGCATCAAGAACGGAAGCAGGTACGGAAAATAGTAAGGGAGAGTTCATGAGATCATAAGTACTTCCTAAGGTGACAAGAGGTCCAGGTGAGGGTCGTCGACTTCATGCCTCGATGGAGTAATGGGCGGGTGCTAACAGGAAGACGAAGGGCAACCTAAGGAGACGCATTGCTTCCATCGCCATTGGCGCTGTTACCCTCGCGCCGTCGAGAGTGAAATGTGCGCTCAACGCGTCTACATAATCTTCCACGGCTTCCTCCAGGGTAGCTGGGATCTCCTCGGGGACTGGGGCTATCACGGACTCGAAATCAAAGCTAGGATCGGCGCGGTGTAGATGACTGAAAACACGCGTCAATGCCTGGGTAAGAACGTCGCGACACTCGTCCTTAATAATCCTGCCCACCTCCTTGGCGCCCGCTTCAAGTTGCTCCATGACCTTGGCAAAAAAGTCGAGGTAACCAGCGTCGTCAGGCACAAGGGGATCAGAGACGTCCCCTTTGCAGATGAAACCCAGGGCACAACGGGCCCGCCACCTGAGGCTTTGGAACATCTAGGAGCACACGTGTTGTTGCCCTTGAGCCCAGTTCGCGTTATCCATTGCCTGTTCTACAAGGGACGCGACGCTCCCCACCTGTCCCTGAAGGGACACCATTTCGGCTTCGGCGTTGGCTTGGGCTTTTAGCTCGACCTCCCGCCGCCTCTCGGCCTCGTCCAGCATCTCCTGAATGCCATCTATTTCCTGTTGCAGCCCCTAGCGCCGCGCCTTGAAGCGGATCTCCAGCAGCACCAGTTTATCATGCTGCTCCTTTGTGAGGGCCTTGCGAGCCCGCTCGACCGTCGAGTCGGTGTTCTCCTGGATCCTCTTCTCTTTAGCAGCTAGGCTGGCGTTGGCCTGCTTCAGGCGCCGGTCGTAAGAGGTCAGGGCGGCAGTCACATCGCGGTCCAGCGCCTCCAACCGCTCCCGCCCCAAGTTCTGCTCCAGAGATATTAGGGTGAGATCTTGCTCGAGGGCCCGGAGGCTTACCTCATGTGCCGCCAGCCCTTCATCAGGGGTGGAGAAGCCGCTCTTCCGATCTTGGAGCCGCCGTTCTAGGGCGGCGTTTGAGGCCAGGAGTTCTTGCTCCCATGCCTCTGCCGCTTCACGACGTTGGTCTGCTTCCGCGGCTTCCTGGAGGGCATGCTCGCGCGCTGCCCTCTTCAAGCACGCTGCTTCATGTTGGCGACGACCCAGCTTGGTGGCAACCTCAAGATGATGCCATCCCCGCGCCAGGTGCAACTGTTCCTCAGCGCGCCTCGGCGTCACAGAGCTCCGCACCGAGCTGGCCCAGCACGCCCTCAGCGCTCCGGAAGAGGCCGTGTCGGACCATGGTAGGGCCCCATGCCCTCGTTTGCTAAGGAGGCCCCGGTGTCACCCGGCGGGGGCTGAGGACTGGATGACGCATGTTTTGTCCCTCCTGCGCAGGGTGGCGTGTGCCGCGAGCCCAGAGCCCTCCTCGGGGCGTCAGGGTTCCGAGGCTTGGCCCCAGCGGCCGCCAGCTCCACTCTTGTGCGCTCGCCACCCGTTGCGGCCACGGGCGCGCCTGAGGATGGAGGGCAGGCCATGGAAGGCGCCTCCTGAGGGTCTGCTGGCGCGTCACTATGAGCAGCGCCCACCGCAGGGGGAGGAGGGTAAATTACCGTCCCGAGCCCCGCGCCCTCTATAAGAGGCGGTGAGACCGCCTCGTGCCCCGGCGCGTCAGCTGTGCCTCGGCGGGGCGCGTCCTCCCCGCTCCTCCGTGCCGCGGAGGGCGGTGGAGGAAAGGGTGCCATGCTTGGAAGCGTCCTAGCCTTTTTGCTCGAAACAGTCCTGTAGAGGAAAAAGGATCAGGTGCCCGGGCGCGCTAAGGCAGTCAAGGAGGAGGCGGGATGCTTACTCGTCCCTAGCGGTCCATCTCCGTTTCTTCAACAACCCTGGCAATACGCCGGCGTTTCCTCTGGGCGGAGCTCCCCTCTCGCAACCAGCCTCGGGAGGAGGTAGGGAGACCCCGATGCTTGTCCTAGCCTCGTTCGCAGGGGAAGAGTGGGGGGTGTGCATAGCTCCTCCCTTGGGGGCGAGCGGTCCGGGGGCCGCGAGCCAAGGGCTCCCTGGGAGGCAGGACTGATGGAGTGGAGAGCCGCCGCTCTCCACGGCCGCAGCTGGAGGATCGAGGCCGCCCGAACCCTCCAGTTTAGGGGCCGCCAGGAAAGGGTTGTCCCAGGGCCCCACGTGGCCCTCGGGGAGCAGCCCCCATTGGACAAAGCGGGGCATACCCGCGGCAAGGATTACCTTGTCCTTGTAGTTGTACAGGTGAAGCCCACGATTGGGAAGCTCGCCGGCCTCCTGGCCAGTCAAGGCCTTGAGCACCCCGCACAGCACGTCGGCCGACAGGTCCTCGGCTTGGAGTCGCATAGTATCCTCCAGGCCGATAAAAGTCCACATCGGGCGAGAGTGGCGTTGGAGGGGGGCGATCCTCCTACAGAGGAATTCCCTCACGACCATCGTCACCGTCACCCCCAAGGCCCATAGGACGGCGAGCCTCTTCGTCACCTGCGAAAGCCACGGATCATCGAGCCTCTCGTGCCGCCACCTGGAACTCAGCAGCGCCGGAGACGAAGGAATCAACAGCAAGGTCTGTATTGGGCAGCATCCATGTACACCCACTTCTTCCTGAAGCCCTTCGCTTCATGGTGGACCTCCATGTTGATGCACTCGCTCGCCTTCGCATTAACGGCCCGGAATGACACGCACCCGGTGCACATGTTGGCCGCGGTAAGCCGGAGGCAGAAGAAATGCCGAAGCAACGCCACCGAGGGGGCCACGCCCAGGAAGACCTCGCATAAAAAGGCGAAGGCCGAAAGCAGGAGGATGGATGTTGGATCGAAGTGTAGCGCGTAAACCTGGTAGTGGGTGAGTACGGCGTTGAAGAAGTCCGAAAACGGAGGCAATGAACCAGAGAAGAGTGTGGGGAGATGGATGGCGATGGTGGTGGCATCCAGTTCGGCGAAAGGCCGCGAGGTGGACCAGATCTTGGTTGTCCCCCATTCGTTGAAATCAGTCACAGTCATCGGGAGGACCTTATCGAGCCCCTCGCGGTTGAGCACTGTGGATTTGCCCAGGGCGGGCTCTGCCCCCCCTGGCCCACTCGCCGCCGCCATCACCTCTCTCCTCTTCACCGGGGGTGCCACCGTGGCGAGGTGGGATGATAGGCGGTGGAAGCTCGAGGAAAGGGGGACAACCTGGCATAGGAAGGAAGGTGCAAGGAGGGAGACGCAAGACATGGAAGGGCAATGATGGCCCCAAGCTCCGGGCAGGCTTTACGTCAGTTCGGGCGGTTGCAGAGGCATCGTGGGGTGTGGGGGCGTCCCACGCCTCGCCGTGCACCACGCGTCGCGTCGGGCCCGTAGGCGGATAGGGCCCGCTCGCTTCATCCCCTCCGACCAGTGGGGTTGTGCGCGTCGCGGCCCCGGGGGCTACTGTCGGGCCTCTGGGACTAGGGGTACCCAGGCCCGTATGCCTGAGGCCCAAGGCGCGGCACGCGGCCTGGGCCCAGTACGGCCCGCCGCCGAGTGCGGCGAGAGGGGCCTTCGTGGGGGCCCCCGCCTCGTGAGGCATTCGGCCGGGGGCGCACCCACTAGCCTCATCAGGACGCCCTCGCGAGCTCGCCCCTTGGGGGCGCCTCGCGGATGCTTCATAGGATACGTGGGTCAAGGATGGTCCGACGGGATCATGTGACCCTCCTCCCCGTCGTGAGGGTCACGCGCACCTGGTCGGGCGACGTCCAGGGCCGTGGCAGGAGGCACCGCAGAGAGGACTTTCCCCTTTGGTGCTAGGGGAGCAAGGCCAACACGCCTGTTCCCAAAGCAACGCTCCAAAGGTTTCCCGTTTGGTGTAAGGAAGCCAAGGTTGAGGGCTTGCCAGGATGGAGGTCATCCCCGAGCCCACCAGCGTGTCACGAAGGGAGTCGTTTGCAGGCGAAGACCGCTTTTGTCAGGATTGCATGCAGCCTTGTCCCCTTTCAAACTGACGCTTGTGGCAACCATTCCCGCATTAAAATCTAACCATAGCATTAAACGTTTGGATCCAAATCAGCCCCTTACGAAGTAGCGCATAAACTAGGGTTTAAGCTTTTGTCACTCTAGCAACCCATCATCTAATAACTACTCCACAATGCATTCCCTTAGGCCCATGAATGGTGAAGTGCCATGTAGTCTACGTTCACATGATAGCACTAAGGGAATCACAACATACATATCATCAAAATATCGAACACATATCAAATTCACATGATTACTTGCAACATGACTTCTCCCGTGACCTCAAGAACAAAGGTAACTACTCACAAATAACAATCATGCTCAAGATCAGAGGGGTATTAAATAGCATAATGGATCTGAACATATAATCTTCCACCAAATAAACCATATAGCAATCAACTACGCAAGGTAATTGCTACTTCCTGAGCATGCGTTGGTTTTCCCTTGAAGAGGAAAGGGTGATGCAGCAAAGTAGATAAGTATTTCCCTCAGTTGTTGAGAACCAAGGTATCAATCCAGTAGGAGATACAAGAAAGTCCCCAATAGATGTACCTACACAAATAATCAAACACTTGCACCCAACGCTATAAAGGGGTTGTCAATCCCTTCACGGTTATTTGCAAGGATGAGATCTGATAGAGATAGATATAAAAGATTGCTAGATCGTAAAGTAAAACAAAAGTAAAAATAATGCAGCGAGGTATTTTTGGTATTTTTGGTTTATAGATCTGAAAATATAATATGGAAAATAGACCTGGGGGCCATAGGTTTCACTAGAGGCTTCTCTCATGAAGGAAAATAATATGGTGGGTGAACAAATTACTGTCGAGCAATTGATAGAAAAGCGAATAATTATAACGATATCCAAGACAATGATTATGCATATAGGCATCACGTCCGTGTCAAGTAGACCGAAATGATTCTGCATCTACTACTATTACTCCACACATCGACCGACTCCTGCCTGCATCTAGAGTATTAAGTTCATGAAGAACAAAGTAACGCATTAGGTAAGATGACATGATGTCGAGGGATAAACTCAAACAATACAAATACGTGCCTCGCTACCCCTACTTTGTCACTGCGTGAGGACACCGCAAGATTGAACCCAAAACTAAGCACTTCTCCCATTGCAAGAATTACCAATCTAGTTGGCCAAACCAAACCAATAACTCGAAGAGACTTGCAAAGATATGAAATCATGCATTTAAGAATTCAGAGAAGATTCAAATAATATTCATGGATAAGCTGATCATAAACCCACAATTCATCGGATCTCGACAAACACACCACAAAAGAGTATTACATCGGATAGATCTCCATGAAGATCATGAAGAACATGGTATTGAAGAACAAAGAGAGAGAAGAAGCCATCTAGCTACTAGCTATGGACCCGAAGGTCTGTGGTAAACTACTCACGCATCATCGGAGGGGCAATGGAGTTGATGTAGATGCCCTCCATGATCGAATCCCCCTCCGGCAGATTACCAGAAAAGGCTCCAAGATTGGATCTCACGGGAACAAAGGCTTCCGACAGCGGAAAAGTATTTTCGTGGCTCTTTTTGGTATCCAGGGAATATTTGAGAATTTATAGGCCGAAGAATAGGGTTAGGAGGGCTGCCGTGGGGCCACAAGCCAGGGGGCGCGCCCCCCCTAGGGCGCGCCCTGGTGGCTTGTGACGCCACGGCAGGTCTCCTGCCTTCGTCTCCAAGTCTGCTAGGTTTCTTCTGGTCCAAGAAAAATCATTCCGAAGATTTTATTCCATTTGGACTCCGTTTAATATTCCTTATCTGCAATACTCAAAAACAAGGAAAAAACAGAAAACTGGCACTAGGCTCTAGATTAATAGGTTAGTCCCAAAAATAATATAAAATAGCATATTAATGCATATAAAACATCCAAAACAGATAATATAATAGCATGGAACAATCAAAAATTATAGATACGTTGGAGACGTATCAGTAATCAACACTACTAGTCACCCACAAGTACCAATCTGAGGTTCCGGTACAAAGATTGAACACAAGAGATGAACTAGGGTTTTGAGAGGAGATAGTGCTGTTGAAGATGTTGATGAAGATTGGCCTCCCAAAGATGAGAGGAGTGTTGGTGATGACGATAGCTTCGATTTCCCCCTCCGGGTGGGAAGTTCCCCCGGTGGAATCGCTCCGCTGAACCCGTGTTTATCAATACCATCAGCAAACCAAACAAACAACATGCCAGTACATAGAAGAACTAAAACAAAACATCTAGCATCATGAATCATAGCCTACTTCAATTCAAAGAAAAAACTTCTTATTTTGCACTGAAACAATAACATCGGAAACTGCATCGGGATCTTTCAGTTTATCATAATGCCGAGAAAGCTTTGCCATTGCCAGTAGGCATGCGATCTTTGTTGTCACTAAATAGATTTGCACGCCAAACATCTTTCGGTAAATATAATTCACATTGGTTGCAGTCTAAGATGAAGATCCCTTGTAAGAAAGAATAGAGACCAGGATCTTAGCTAAAGAATTATCCATCTTAATGCAAATGCAAGGTTTAATAGCAACCCCACACGAGTACAAGGATACTCCATTTTGATGCAGTATGCACATAACCATGATGAACATATACTAAAGCTAGACCATAAGGTCCGTGTTTTGAATTTACACTTGTAGTATCACATGCCAGAATGGATGAAGTTTTTGCATGGAGTAATTAAACTATTCAAAAAGCAAGGGAGAGTCCAAAGGTGTCCCTTTCGGTATGTATGGCTACTAATTCTAAAGTACACGGTCTCTAGGCTGTGGCATCTTGAGATAACATGAATAACTAAATCATAAAGAGGATAATGTAATTTGAATAAGAAGAAGAAGATAAACCTGAGAACCGGAATCAGAGTCTTCAGCATATCAATTCTCCGCTAACTCGAGGGCCATGCTTGCAGAACCTCTATTGTCTGCATGTATCCACATACACTCGTTAGAAAAATAGAGAACAAGAATTACTTCTCTACCCTCTGCAGAACCTCTATTGTCTGCACGCGTCCACATACACTCGTTAAAAAATAGAGAAGAATAGTTGCTACTCTACCCTCTGTAGAACCTAAGAAACATGTGTTAATAATCAATCCGGTAGAACATAACACCACCTCCTGATATGTGAAAAAGTACCGATAAAGCCATAATAGTGGGAAAATAAATAAGCTCCATGTACTACCCATGTAAATCAGAATGGAAACCACCATAACATTTTCTATGCATTAACATATACTGTAAAAAAACACAGATAACACTTTATGCGCATCCACATATACTGAAAAAAATAGAGGATGGTAATTGCTCCTCTACTATCTGTATGCATCCACACACGCTCTAATTACTCCTCTAACTTATGTAGAACATAAGAAACAAGAGCTAAAAATGATCCATTGGAACCAAACACCAGCTCCGAATATATAAAGTACAGAAGGAATTCCTTTGAACAAAAACACTAACTTATGTTTCTGTCACTAAATATGCTACAACACACTAAAATGCAAGAACACCAGATGCACAAAACCATCTCATACCTAGATTTCCACACATATGTTGAATTTATCCGATAACAATGGATAGGAAGGCCCATCCTGAAATCCTACAATTGAAAGGGGGGAAACAAATCACAAAAGCCTCCTTTGTGAAGACAAATTTTTCCACAACGATAAAAAAATAAGGCTATATGATAGGTCCCATATATACCAGAAAAACAAATAGATGTGATGCTTCGTAATTTTATCCTTCTTAATCTATCATCAGCTAAAAACGTAGTAAACTTCGGTTGAAAACTTGGAATACATCATATAAAATCAAGGTACAACATGACTATCCCTGGAAATGGAATACATGTTAGAAAATAATCGAGATCCCTACAAGTGAATAAATACATACCTTCACCCTGTTGCTTGGCCTCCTCATTGGCCTGCTCCCCCTGTCGTCGGACTCCTCCCCCTCCACTGCAGTCAACCCTATCACTGCAGGAGTGTCACCTGCAGTTTGCCCCTGCTACTCTTTGCCCTCGTCGTTGACCTCTCCTCTGCCCGGTGACTTGTGCACAGTGCCTGGAGCTCCGGGTAGCCGCTTCCCCACCTCCGACCTCGCTCGTCAATCTCCGATGTGAAGAACCCGCCGCCCCTGCTATCCCGTGGGGACGACCTACTCTGATCCAGAATCGCACGCGGCGGCGCGGATCCAAAACATGTCGAAGTAGATGACGAGCCAGCGTGCAAGGCCTCAATCTGCTCCTTCCCTCTGCTGGCCTCACTCGCGTTACTCCTCAGGAAACATCACTGTGAGGTTGGGCGGCTGGGAGGCCGGCGGCCGGAGACATGGTGGTGGAGGAGATGAAGCAGCGAGAAGGTGGATTGGTGGCTGACAAGGAGAAAGGAGAGAGAAGGAGGGGTGTGAGGCCATGGATTGGAGGGAACTGCGCACCCCCATGCCCGACGACATGACCCGGCATGGTGTAGCCATGTAGGAGTCGGCAGGAGTTAGCGAGACCACGACGCATGACCCGGCTCTCTCCAACCCAAGACTTAAACTCAACGGTACGAACAGAACAAGCCAACCCACCGACACGTAGGACCAACACCCAACTTTGCCCTCCGGTCATAGTAACAAAAGGCTGCGGCGGGTGTATATGCGGCAGCTGATCTCGTCTCTCTCTCCCATGTTCAAACTCCAGACAAGACGCAGACAGGGGCATCAGTCCACCCCCTCTCTCTCCTTAGCCAACCACAGGGGAGACATGGCCCCGGGATCTCACACACGAACGAGAACAAAGACATGGCATAACCTGTGGGACCAACAGCCAACTCGGCCCATCAATCATAGTGCAAAAAGGTAGCAGCATGTGTCCGTTGGTCCATCTGCTCCCAACCACCGCAGACAATGCACAGCCATGCCGCGCGGCATGTGAGGAGTGGTTTCTTTGCATCGAGGTAACGCCTCACCCAGCCAATAGCCATACAAAACGACCCACCAGTCATGGACCAGTAAGAACAACTGCAAAGTCAAAACGAGATATAAAAATTGAACGGTTGAACGGGCACAGTTGACCAAAATGAGCAAGATCTAAAGGCCAGCGAAGGATTGAATCGGGAAAGCCTCCTGAGAGAGGGTCGCCCAGAATCCTTATAGGTTAGAATGAGTGAATTTCATTGGCAGAGTCACCCCTCGAGACCTGTTCTAGTTCTTCTTCTTGGGGACCCACATCAAGTTGATGGGAGTCCTTGGAGTTTAAGTAGCACTTGTTGAAGTAGAGCTTGGAGTAGCCTTGGGAACCCACTTGACTAAAACTTGGGACTCATCTTCAAATGTGTCAATCTCCTCTTGAAGCTGGTCCTTGCCCTTGAGCTTGTGGTCTTGTGGTGGAAGGTCATCTTGAGCTTTTGTTCCCTTGGGGAGAGTATGTCCATACTTCTCCTTTTGAGGAACAAACTTCGGCTTGGGGTATTGACCTTCTTCCCATTTAACTCCATTATCTTTGAAGTAGCCAATGCCTTGGTTCTTCCGGTATCGTCCATGCTTGCGTACAATCTCCTCGAATTGCTTACATACGGCAAGACTTTTGTAGATACCCTTTTCTATAATCCCTTTCAATAGATCATTTTCTTGCTCAAGTGTAACTTGGCTAAGAGAATCATTAGTGGAATCAATAGAACTACTAGAAGCAATATCATTAGATTTATCATTTTTATTGCTACTAGTTGAAGAACCTTTCTTGCCTTTATTACTAGATTGCTTAGTCTTAACTTGTGGAATAAATGTAGACAAGAGTAGTCATTTGGCTAGATAAGAAGAAGTCTTCTTTCGGATATCGTCATTGACTGCTTTAAGAAACTCATGTTCTTGCTCCAAATTGAGCTTCTCGAAGCGTAGCTTCTCATGAGTTCTTACAAGCTCTTCATGATCTTCTAGAGTAGATTCACGGGCTAACTTAAGAGTGTTTAATTCTTTAGTTAGTCGCTCTATTTCCTTCTTATCATCATCACATGACTTATCTTAACTAGCATGATCATCGTCTAGCTCATTTTGACTAATATCACTAGTTTTGTCAAATAGCAAGTCATCATCTCCAAGTAAGTCATCCTCATCACTATTGAAGTCAATGTATTCAGGTTGTGATACCTTGGGGCCTTTATCCATGAAGCAACTTCCACTCCCTTCATTTGGTGAATCAAATATGTCATAGGAGTTGGAGGAAACGAGGGCAAGTCCGGCAACACCTTCATCTTGACTATAGTCGGAGTTGGAGTGATAGCTTCTCTCAGAGTGATTGTCGGATTTGGAGCCGGCAACCCATTCACCAACATGAGTGTCTTCTTCTTGTGGAGCTCTTGGTATACTTGTCCTTATTCTCCGATTCCCTACTTTTCCTTGAGGGTCTTCGTTCATAACGATCATCTCTACTCCTTCTTTCTCTTCGAGGTGACTCATCTCTTGAGCTCTTTCTTCTAGGTGACTCTTCTCTTCTTTTGTTGGGGGCCATGCACTCATTGGAGTAGTGTCTGGGCCTTCCATAATTGTAACAATTCCGGTCACGACTAGATGAACGCTTCTCTTAATATCTTGAATTGGAGCTTCTTTCTTTGCATCTACTCTTGTAGAACTTGTTGAATTTCTTGACCATGAGGCTTATCTCTTCATTGGTTACAAGGTTGTCACTTGATGTAGCAGGAGTGTTACTTGTAGCTTTGTAAGCACCGCTTGACTTGGTGTGAAGTTCTTCTTTGTCCTTGGGTGATATCTCATGAGCAACAATCCTCCCAATGACTTCTGTAGGCTTGAGATCTTTGTAGTTTGGCATCATTTGGATCAATGTACACACGGTGTCGTACTTTCCATCCAAGGCTCTAAGGATCTGCTTGATGATGCATTTGTCGGTCATTTCTTAGCTTCCTAAGCTGGCAATCTCATTGGTGATGAGAGCAAGCCTAGAGTTCATTTCCACGACTCCTTCACAATCCTTCATCTTGAACTTGTCAAGTTGACTTTGTAGCGCATCCAACTTAGATTTCCTAACGGATTCGATACCTTCGTGCATATCAACCAAAGTATCCCAAATTTCCTTTGCATTCTCAAGACGGCTAATCTTGTTGAATTCTTCAAGGCATAGGCAGTTGAATAGAATGTCACATGCTTGAGCGTTGTATTGCAACATCTTCAATTCTTCCGCGGTCGCTTCACGATCCGGTTCCTTTCCATCACCAAAGAATTCACCTTGCAAACCAACACGAACAACAGCCCATACGGCGGGGTTATGACCAAGAATATGCATTTTCTTCTTAAGCTTCCAACTAGCAAAGTTTGTACCATCAAAATATGGACCTCTACAGTGATAATTTCCCTCACAAGATGCCATACTCTCCTAGGTTGTGAGACCAATTCAACGGAGACCAAAGCTCTAATACCACTTGTAGGATCAAAAGTATGTCTAGAGGGGGGGGGTGATTAGACTACTTGACCAAATAAAAGTCTAACCTTTTTCCAATTTTAATTGTGGGCAGATTTTAGCAATAGTAGCAAGTCAAGTTTAGCCTACACATGCAAGTCTAAGAGTATAGCAGCGGAAAGTGAAGACATGCAAATGTAATCTCTACTACTATTAAAAGAGCAAACTTATATTCTTCTAAAACCACACCATGAAGTGTACACGAGCTAACAAGCACCCTTAAATCTAATCCACTTAATTACATCTAACAGCCAATATTACTTTGATGGTCCACCACCCCATGGAATGGCCAAGATTGAATGTTCTGCCCGGCGTGTGCCCCTTCCGATTGTTTTCCCAACCAACACCTAAAAAAAGGCAAAAAAAATCTGCATGCACACATGATCGCACATCTCACTGCCTAAAGAAAGGGCACATCCCGCGGCACACACACATCGGCCAAACACCACCGCCGCCCAGCCCTAGGTCCGGTGGCCGAGCCGCCCACCGCGGTTGCAGCTCCCTCAGGCGCCAGCCTTAGATCCGTGGCCGTGCCACCCACCACCATCGCACCTACCTCCGCCACTCGGCCCTAGCTCCGGTGGTCGTGCCGCCCACTACGCCGACGGTGGAGACGAAATCAATTTCTACTGGGACGTCGCACCCGAGCTGTAAAACCTCCGCCTCCGCCTCGACGCGCCACAAGACCACCACCTCCACCTGGACAAGACGCACAACCTCCGCCTCGACGAGACGCACGACCTCCACCTCGACATGACGCACAACCTCCGCCTCAATGAGCCGCCGACCCTTCGCCTCGCTCTGGTTTTCATGGTACGGAACTACAGATCCCTTCCCCTCTTCCCCACAAGTCCCATGGTCGCCAATCGTCAAGCCGCCCACCCTCCTCGCATGCTGCTTTAGACGGAACCGTTGCCTGCTCCCCTGTTTTATAGATTTGATCTGGAGAAGTCAGCTTGTTGGGACATTCATTAAACAATTAACAATATCTAATAGCATGTGCATTAACTTCTGCAGGTAAAATGAATATGATCAACCCATTTGTAGAATCTGCAACTTTGCTCAAAAATCGGAATCACATTGGCATGTGCACCAAATTTCACAGAAACATCATGAGGTAAATAGAGAACAAAAGCTCGAAGTGTTAGCCAATTCACATTTGTATGTGGGTGCAGGTTGTAGGTCATATTAAGGACATGCATAGTGAGGTCACCTGGCAGGGTTTTGCTTTGAGCTGCTTAGAGACATCCAGGGTCGGTGTATTCCCGCTTCATTGCCCTGTTTTTCAGTGAAAATCTCAACATATGTAGTTGGTTGCAAGGATTTGATCGCCCTACAATATCTTTTGACTTAGTTGTTTGTACATAGTATGAGCTTGAATATTGAATAAGTAGTGTATCTATTTAATAAATGCAATAAATCTTTGTGCATTAGTTAGTACCTGCATTTCCGCACATGCATTTGATTATTCAGGTCAGATTTGCCATGTGCTCTGTTTGCCTCCAAAGTTAAGTGCCCCTCTTTATTTTCTTAATCATATTATGATTTGAAGTCTTGTTCGAATAGTCCTATTTGTATTTGGTGGATTGTATCTATACCATGTTAAAGGCAGATGTAACCTCACTTATTTTCACATGTTATATTAGATGTCTCTTCAGTATATCAAACTGATCTTTCTTTATGAGTCGCCTGTAGTTCGTGATGCCGTAAGTTTTCTTTGTGCAAATGCACTACAAAAAAAAACATTTGTGCTGATATGTACTCGGGGTAGGGTTCGGCGAGTGTAAAACTCATTGAAGTGCATTTGGCATACCCACGGGGTTTGGGAAAATACTACTACTTAAGTAAAGCACCAACAGAAATGTGTATATTGATGTGTCGTATCTATGTGCTTGTGGAACGGCCGGCACTAGAAGTTTATTTTACCTAACTTGATGAAATTTACACACAATGATATCATGTGTTGGTTCTATTACTTCACCATCCACATCATCCTACTTGCTAAGTATAACATTTCAGAAAAGTTGGAACCGCCATTCTCTGTACAATCCAATTGTTTTCATTATTTTATCATGTGTTGTATTCTAATTGTTTTATTCAGAGGTTGTATGTGCTGAGAAGCTTTCAGTCGTGAGGTCAGTGATCTAGATGTACTTTACTCCCTCCGATCCAAATTAATTGATGCTCACTTAGTACAATTTTGGACTAAAGTGCTACTAAGTCTATCTCAATTAATTTGGATCGGATGGAGTAGCATACTTGACATACTTATGAGAATATTTTAGCAATGGAATAATGTTATCTGAACTTTGTTTTACTTGCATCTTGGTTAGGCTCATTGTCATCAGTGAGCATTTGGTTACTGGGCAAAGGATTACCCACATGTTGTTGGAAGTGAGCGCTTAGACAAAACTGAAGTAGATGGAGAGAGATCTAAGGAGGCAAAGTTAATCGACAAGTCAATGTCTGCACTGGGTGATGTTATTGCTTCCCTTGCCTCCAAAACGCCCACGTCCCATATAGGTTGCACATAGCATTTTCACAAATCAACATATGTTCAAGTAAGTGCTCTTCACAAATGGTGCATGATGTTCTACTATTTATAAACTCGGTCGATACGAATGGGAATGTTGGTGTCACCGAATTTTGACTTTTGGCTTTGGACACAAGATATGTGTGGGAAAGTGGGAGAGTATTTTTGCTGACTACCTTTAAGCACTTGAGCAACCAGATCATCATATTTACCTCATACCCCTTTAATATTATTGGCTTTCCTATGGACTCAAAGTTATTTCTCACAAAATATAAAATGTAGAGTCCTTGATCTCGAAGCAAGGTCAATCCTATTCCTTCCTTACCTTGGAGAGGTACTCCACACAATCTTTTAGCCAATCCATCATTAAACTTTTTCCTGAGATACACTTAGTGGAAACATTAGTCCAATCAAATATATGTAGTTATTAATAACCAAAACCACCTAGGGAGAAGTTGTGATTTCACCCGTGCACCCTAGAGTTCGAACCTATCTTGGGTCCCCGGAGCCTGATTCCGACATTTGGCGCGCCAGGTAGGGGTGCGCGCCGTTCTTCAGCTCCGTTTCGGCTCCGCCCTTGCCGACCCCATGGCCGAAGACCGTCATGTGCACGCTGAGCGCCAAGCGGCCCGCGTCATCCAGACTGCGCCCGCGGGCTGTGATGGCCGCCGCCATTCCGCTGGCTCCGAAGCTGCCGCCGTCGCCGACCTTTCTGTGTGCGTGCGGTAGGACTCCTCCGTGCGCCCTCTCGTGTGGAGGGATGGCCGAAGTCATCGTCGCCCCCCCCCCTCCACCGCTCTCTTGGAGCACGCGAATGCGTGGGCCGCGCCGCTCACGGCGCGCGAGGCGCTTCGCCTCCGCCCGACGGGCGAAGAACAAGACGCCTGGCCCGCCCGTATTACCGAGCTCATCGCCGCCACGTGAGGGGCCTAGGCACCTCCTCTTCTGCCTTTCCCCCCCATCGCGCCGCACCAGGGACGTGGGTCGAGGGGTGCACCCTCCGCCCCCTTGTGTGGTAGCCTAGCTGGGCCTCGGCACGGCACGGACCCGCCAGGCGGGGGCACCGGAGTTCATCAGGAGTTGCGCGCTGCCGCGTGCATCCTCGGTGGGTCCCAGGCCACCGCCAACGATCGTCACCTCAAGCCTCCTCTTCGCGAGGCAAACGCCGCCCTCAGGGAGCACGGTCCCGTGTCGCCACCGATCTGGACGCGGCATGACATCACCTTTCACATGGGGGACCACCCTAGGTCCACCACCACCGCGGGCGCCCTCCCCATGTTGTGCGCCCCAACCACCAGCAACGTCGCGGTCACCAAAACCCTCATTGATGGGCGTGCTAGACCCAATGTTATCTCCGTCGCAATGTTGGAGGTGCTCCAGGTGCCTCGCGACCTGCTGAAGCCCGTCGGGCTCCTCTCCGGAGTAGCCGACGGGGTTACGGCTCCCCTCGGGCAAATACGCCTGCCCGTCACCCCCGGCGCGCACAGCAACTACAGCACCGAGCTCATTGACTTCCCCAACAAGAAATACAAGCCCAAGAACGAGCGCTTGGCGGCCTATCTGGAGGAGGTACGCAAACTTGAGGAGCGCTTCCTTGGTTTAGAATTGCAGCACATCTCGCGTGGCGCCAGCCAAGAGGCCAACGACCTCGCCAAGCGAGCGTCACGCCGGGAGGCCCAAAGCCCAGGCGTCTTTGAAGAAAGGCTCCTCAGGCCGTCTGACGTGCCACCTGCCATCGGTGCCACTCAGCTGCATGAGGAGCTGCTCCCTGCACCATCAACGGGCACGCCGGACTGAGGCGCGTCGGCCAATCTTCAGGGAACCACCTGCCCGCTGGCTCTAGAACCTGAGGAGGGCGGCTGGGTCGAGGAGTTCAAGGCTTACCTGCTCCGCGCCGACCTCCCAGCAGAAGATGCAGGGACAGAACGCGTCATCCGACAAGCCACTGCCTACTACCTGCAGGGCGGCGAGTTGTACCGCCGACGGCCTAATGACATCCCGCTACGATGCATCTCGGAGGAACAGGGGAACGAGTTGCACCCCAACATCCACGGGGGAGATTGCGGACACCACTCCTCGTCATGCACCGTTGTTGTCCTGCGAAGCCTGTCAGTTACACGCCAAGCAGATTCACTAGCCCACGCAAGGGCTCTTGATAATCCCGCTCTCTTGCCCCTTTGCGGTATAGGGTCTCGACATCCTGGGCCCTTTCCCTCATGCGGCTGGCGGATACTGGTACCTCTACGTCGCCATCGACAAATTCACCAAGTGGGCGGAGGTCGAGCCCGTCTGCCCCATCCAAGCTAGGTCAGCCATCCAGTTCATCAAGGGCCTCGTGTGCCGGTTCGACGTCCCCAACCGCACCATCACCAACAACGGCTCCAAATTTACAAGTGGCCTCTTCAAGTCGTATTCCGCTAACTTGGTATGCAGATATCCTATGCTTTGGTGGCCCGCCCTCGAAGCAATGGCCAGGTTGAGCGGGCCAACGCTGAGGTCCTCAAGGGCCTCAAGACAAGGAGCTTCAAAAATATGCTTGAGGCCTGCGGGAGGGGGTGGCTGGATGAGCTGCAGTCCATGTTGTGGTCCTTCCGCACCACCACGGCTAAGCCCACCGGCGAAACCCCCTTCCTCCTCGTCTACGGAGCTGAGGCGGTCCTTCCCTTGGAGCTTAAGCACGGTCCTGGGGGTCTTGGCATTCGACGAGGGCGTCAGGATGACCCGCGGGGGTGCGACCTTTTGCTCCTCGAGGAGGCCCGCCACCAGGCCGCCCTTCGCTCCGCGAGGCACCAGCAGGCCTTGCGGCATCACCACAGCCGCAACATTTGTCCTCGTAGCCTCGGGGTCAAGGACCACGTCCTGCGATGCATCCTCTCGAGAGGGGGCCTCCGCAAGCTCTCACCCATGTGGGAAGGCCCCTCTAGGGTCACCCATGTCTAAAGGCCGGGCGCGGCACGCTTGGCGACGGAGGACGGAGTCCCCTTGCAAAACGCACGAAACATCCGACACCTTCGCAAATTCTACCCGTGACACTCTCACATAAGAATGAGTGGGGCTGTAGACACCCTGGAGCCTCTTTATGAGCCACGCTCAGGCATTGGGAGGACTCCCGCCCATGCCCAAGTGGAAGCCACATGTTCCGCACTGGGGGAAGTACTGTCGAACCGCGACTATGCCCACGCCCAAGTGGAAGCCCCACGCTCCACGCTGGCGGAATTACTGTCGAACTGCGACTATGCCCACACCCAAGTGGAAGCCCAACGCTCCGCGCTAGCGGAATTACTATCGAATCGCGACTATGCCCACGCCCAAGTGGAAGCCCCATGCCCCGCGCTGGGCATGGAAACTGCTTTCCTACCCGCTTGTAAACCAGTTCGTTGCTCCTCTTGAGCAAGGTTTCGGTTTTCCTGAGTATTGTGGCATTTTGTTGAAGTCCTTTGGCAAAACCGCACGTTCATCCTCTCCCTCCTATACTTCATGCGAGAGGGTGCTGGACATGGTGCCTATGCTCGGATCAGCCCCGGCGACATCGGAAGCCCAAGTGGCGGGTTCTGAGCCGCCAGCCGGCCCTCGTGCGTATCACCTCACCAAGACTCTTGGTGTCTTGTATCCTCGCGCGATGCACATGAACGAGCCAGAGTCAGCGCACCGTTCTGAAGGCGGAACCCCCTGGGCAGGACCCGTGTGCGCGGGACCATTTTCGACCGAGGGCAGCCTACCGAACATTTTGCCTCAGGAGCGCATGCTCATCCCCGGCACCCTCTCCCCTTGGCTTGGCTCTGTCCGGACCTGGGTTGCCAGTGGAGACTCGAGCTTGTGCGGAAACCAGGTTTTAACGGCATCAAGAATGGAAGCATGTACGAAAAACAGTAAGGAAGAGTTCATGAGATCATAAGTACTTCCTATGGTGACAAGAGGTCCAGGTGAGGGTCATCGACTTCATGCCCCGATGGAGTCTTGGGCGGGCACTAACAGGAAGTCGAAGGGCAACCTAAGGAGACGCATTGCTTCCATCGCCATTGGCGCTGTTACCCTCGCGGCCATCGGGAGTGAACTGTGTGCTCAACACGTCTACATAATCTTCCACGGCTTCCTCCAGGGTATCTCGGATCTCCTCAGGGACTGGGGCTATCACGGACTCGAAATCAAAGCTAGGATCGGCGCGGTGTAGATGACTGAAGACGCGCATCAACGCCTGGGTAAGAACGTCGCGACACTCGTCCTAAATAATCCTGCCCACTTCCTTGGCGCCCGCTTCAAGTTGCTCCACGACCTTGGCAAAAAGGTCGAGGTAACCAACGTCGTCAGGCACAAGGGGATCAGAAACGTCCTCTTTGCAGATGAAGCCCAGGGCATGACGGGCCCGCCACCCGAGGCTTTGGAACATCTGGGAGTGCACGTGTTGTTGCCCCCGAGCCCAGTTCGCGTTATCCAGTGCCTGTTCTACAAGGGACGTGACGCTCCCCACCTATCCCTAAAGGGACGCCAGTTCGGCGTCGGCGTTGGCTTGGGTTTTCAGCGCGACCTCCCGCCGCCTCTCGGCCTCGGCCAACATCTACTGAATGCCATCTATTTCCTGTTGCAGCCCCTGGCACCGCGCCTTGAAGCGGTTCTCCAGCAGCACCAGTTTATCATGCTAGTCCTTTGCGAGGGCCTTGCGAGCCCGCTCGACCCTCGAGTCAGCGTTCTCCTAGATCCTCTTCTCTTTTGCCACCAGGCTAGCGTTGGCCTCCTTCAGGCGCCGGTCGTAAGAGGCCATCACGCAGTGGTCCAGCGCTTCCAACCGCTCCCGCCCCAAGTTCTGCTCCAGAGATATTAGGGTGAGATCTTGCTCGAGGGCCCAGAGGCTTACCTCACGTGCCGCCAGCCCTTCATCAGGGCTGGAGAAGCCGCTCTTCCGATCTTGGAGCCGCCGTTCTAGGGCGGCGTTTGAGGCCAGGAGTTCTTGCTCCCATGACTCTTTCGCTTCATGACACTGGTCCGCTTCCGTGGCATCCTGGAGGGCACGCTCGCGCGCTGCCCTCGCCTCAGCAATGGACGCTTTGCTCTTCAAGCACGCTGCTTCATGTTGGCGATGACCCAGCTTAGCGGCAACCTCAAGCTGATGACATCCCCGCGCCAGGTGCAACTATTCCTCGGCAAACCGCGCCTCGGCGTCACAGAGCTCCGCACCGAGCTGGCCCAGCACGCCCTCGGCGCTCCAAAAGAGGCTGTGTCGGACCGTGATCCGGGACCTCACGAGCGCTAGTACCCAATCTAGGTAGGGCCCCATGCCCTCATTTTCGGAGGAGGCCCCGGTGTCACCCGGCGGGGGCTGAGGACTAGATAACGCACGTTTCGTCCCTCCTGCGCAAGGTGGCGTGTGCCGCGAGCCCGGAGCCCTGATACGTCCATTTTGCATCATGCTTTTATATTGATATTTATTGCATTATGGTCTGTTATTACACATTATGGTACAATACTTATGCCTTTTCTCTCTTATTTTACAAGGTTTACATGAAGGGGGAGAATGCCGGCAGCTGGAATTCTGGACTGGAAAAGGAGCAAATAAGAGAGACCTATTCTGCACAACTCCAAAAGTCCTGAAAAGTTACGGAGAATTATTTTGGAATATATAAAAAATATTGGGCGAAAGAAATACCAGAGGGGACCCACCAGGAGGTCACAAGAAAGGGGGGCGCGCCGTACCCCCCTGGGTGCGCCCCTATGGCTTGTGGGCCCCCTGGCAGGCCTCCGGTGCCCATCTTCTGCAATATCGAGGGTTTTGACCTGGAAAAAATCATAAGAGAGCTTTCAGGACGAAGCGCCGCCGTCTCGAGGCGGAACCTGGGCAGAACCAATCTAGGGCTCCGGCGGAGCTGTTCTGCCGGGGAAACTTCCCTCCCGGAGGGGGAAATCGAAGCCATCTTCATCATCAACGATCCTCTCATCGAGAGGGGGTCAATCTCCATCAACATCTTCACCAGCACCGTCTCCTCTCCAAACCCTAGTTCATCTCTTGAATCCGATCTTTGTCTCAAAACCTCAGATTGGTACCTGTGGGTTGCTAGTAGTGTTGATTACTCCTTATAGTTGATGCTAGTTGGTTTAATTGGTGGAAGATCATATGTTCAGATCCTTAATGATAATTAATACTCCTCTGATTATGAACATGAATATGCTTTGTGAGTAGTTACGTTTGTTCTTGAGGACATGGGATAAGTCTTGTTATAAGTAATCATGTGAATTGGGTATTCGTTCGATATTTTGATGAGATGTATGTTGTCTCTCCTCTAGTGGTGTTATGTGAACGTCGACTACATGACACTTCACCATTATTTGGGCCTAGGGTAAGGCATTGAGAAGTAATAAGTAGATGATGGGTTGCTAGAGTGACAGAAGCTTAAACCCTAGTTTATGCGTTGCTTCGTAAGGGGCTGATTTGGATCCATATGTTTCATGCTATGGTCAGATTTATCTTAATTCCTTTTTCGTAGTTGCGGATGCTTGCGAGAGAGGTTAATCATAAGTGGGAGGCTTGTCCAAGTAAGGGCAGCACCCAAGCACCGGTCCACCCACATATCAAACTATCAAAGTACCGAACGTGAATCATATGAGCATGATGAAAACTAGCTTGATAGAAATTCCCATGTGTCCTCGGGAGCGCTTTGTTTTATATAAGAGTTTGTCCAGGCTTATCCTTTGCTACAAAAAGGATTGGGCCACCTTGCTGCACCTTTTCTACATTTGTTACTTGTTACCCGTTACGAATTATCTTATCACAAAACTATCTCTTACCGATAATTTCAGTGCTTGCAGAGAATACCTTACTGAAAACCGCTTGTCATTTCCTTCTGCTCTTCGTTGGGTTCGACACTCTTACTTATCGAAAGGACTATGATGGATCCCCTATACTTGTGGGTCATCAAGACTCTTTTCTGGCGCCGTTGCCGGGGAGTGAAGCGCCTTTGGTGAGTGGAATTTGGTAAGGAAAAATTTATATAGTGTGCTGAAATTTACTGTCCCTTGTTACTATGGAAAATAATCCTTTGAGGGGCTTGTTCGGGGTATCTTCACCTCGACCGGAAGCACAAAGAGGTCCTCCTCAACCTACTGAACCTACTGAAAATATTTATTATGAAATTCATTCGGGTATGATAGAGAAACTGCTAGCTAATCCATATGCAGGAGATGGAACACTACATCCTGATTTGCATCTAATCTCTGTGGATGAAGTTTGTGGATTATTTAAGCTTGCAGGTTTGCCCGAGGATGATGTCAAGAAGAAGGTCTTTCCTTTATCTTTGAAGGAGAAGGCATTGACATGGTATAGGCTATGTGATGATATTGGATCATGGAACTACAACCGGTTGAAATTGGAATTTCATCAGAAGTTTTATCCTATGCATCTGGTTCATCGTGATCGGAATTATATTTATAATTTTTGGCCTCGTGAAGGAGAAAGTATCACTCAAGCTTGGGGGAGTCTTAAGTCAATGTTATATTCATGCCCCAATCATTAGCTCCCAAGAGAAATTATTATTCAGAATTTTTATGCTCGCCTTTCTCGTAATGATCAATGCATGCTCGATACTTCTTGTACTGGTTCCTTTATGAAGAAAGATATTGAATTCAAATGGGACTTATTGGAAAGAATTAAACGCAACTCTGAAGATTGGGAACTCGACGAAGGTAAGGAGTCAGGTATAAACCTTAAGTTTGATTGTGTTAAATCCTTTGTAGACACCGATGCTTTTCGTGAATTTAGCACTAAATATGGACTTGACTCTGAGATAGTAGCTTCTTTCTGTGAATCTTTTTCTCCTCATGTTGATCTCCCTAAGGAGAAGTGGTTTAAATATCATCCTCCCATTGAAGTGAAAGTAGTTGAACCTATTAAAGTTGAAGAAGAAACTATTATTTATAATGTTGATCCTGTTATTCCTGCTGCTTATATTGAGAAACCACCTTTTCCTATTAGAATAAAGGAACATGCTAAAGCTTCAACTGTGGTTCGTAAAAGTTATACCAGAACACCTACACCCCCTGAACAAATCAAAGTTGAACCTAGTATTGCTATGGTTAAAGATCTCTTGGTTGATAATATTGATGGGCATGTTATTCATTTCTGTGATGAAGCTGCTAGAATTGCTAGACCTGATACTAAAGATAAACATAGACCTATTGTTGGCATCCATGTTGTTTCTGTTAAAAAATGAGATCATTGTTATCATGGCTTATGTGATGTGGGTGCTAGTGTGAGTGCAATTCCCTTTACCTTATATCAGGAAATTATGAATGATATTGCACCGGCTAAATTAGAAGAAATTGGTGTTACCATTAAGCTTGCTAATAGATATACTATAGCACCAGTTGGGATTGTTAGAGATGTTGAAGTTTTGTCTGGGAAAGTAAAATATCCTACTGATTTTCTTGTTCTTGGTTCCCCACAAGATGATTTTTGTCCCATTATATTTGGTAGACCTTTCTTGAATACTGTTAATGCTAAAATAGATTGTGAGAAAGAAACTGTTACTGTAAGTTTTGGGGATGTGTCTCATGAGTTTAATTTCTCTAAATTTCGTAGACGACCCCATGATAAAGAATTGCCTAGTAATGATGAAATTATTGTTCTTGCTTCTATTGCTGTGCCTCCTACTGATCCTTTAGAACAATATTTGCTAGATCATGAAAACGATATGCATATGAATGAAAGGAATGAAATAGATAAGATTTTCTTTGATCAGCACCCTATTTTGAAACACAGTTTGCCTGTTGAAATACTTGGGGATCCTCCTCCACCCAAGGGTGATACCGTGTTTGAGCTTAAACAATTACCGGATACTTTGAAATATGCCTTTCATGATGAAAAGAAGATATATCCTGTTATTATTAGTGCTAACCTTTCAGAGCATGAAGAAAAGAGATTATTGAAAACTCCGAGGAAGCACCGAGCTGCTATTGGATATACTCTTGATGATCTTAAGGGCATTAGTCCCACTCTATGCCAGCATAAAATTAATATGGAGCCTGATGCTAAACCAGTTGTTGATCACCAACGACGGTTAAATCCTAAAATGAAAGAAGTGGTCAGAAATGAAATATTAAAGCTTCTAGAGGTAGGTATAATTTATCCTATTGCTGATAGTAGATGGGTTAGTCCCGTTCATTGTTTCCCTAAGAAGGGAGGTATTACCGTTGTTCCTAATGATAAAAATGAATTGATCCCGCAAGGAATTGTTACAGGATATAGAATGGTAATTGATTTCAGGAAATTAAATAAAGCTACTAGAAAAGATCATTACCCTCTACCTTTTATTGATCAAATGCTAGAAAGACTATCCAAACACACACACTTCTGCTTTCTAGATGGTTATTCTGGTTTCTCTCAAATACCTGTGTCAAAAGAGGATCAAGAGAAGACCACTTTTACTTGTCCTTTCGGTACCTTTGCTTATAGACGTATGCCTTTTGGTTTATGCAATGCACCTGCTACCTTTCAAAGATGTATGATGGCTATATTCTCTGACTTTTGTGAAAAGATTGTTGAGGTTTTCATGGATGATTTCTCCGTTTACGGAACTTCTTTTGAAGATTGCTTGAGCAACCATGATCGAGTTTTGCAGAGATGTGAAGAAACTAATCTGGTCTTGAATTGGGAGAAGTGCCACTTTATGGTTTATGAGGGCATTGTCTTGGGACACAAAATCTCCGAAAGAGGTATTGAAGTTGATAAAACTAAAGTTGATGCTATTGAAAAAATGCCGTGTCCTACGGATATCAAAGGTATAAGATGTTTCCTAGGTCATGCTGGTTTCTATAGGAGGTTTATTAAAGACTTCTCTAAGATTTCTAGGCCTCTCACTAATCTTTTGCAAAAAGATGTTCCATTCGTTTTTGATGATGATTGTGTAGAAGCATTTGAAATTCTTAAGAGAGCCTTGATCACTGCACCTGTTGTTCAACCACCTGATTGGAACCTACCCTTTGAAATTATGTGTGATGCTAGTGATTATGCCGTTGGTGCTGTTCTAGGACAAATAGTTGATAAGAAATTAAATGTTATCCATTATGCTAGTAAAACTCTAGACAGTGCTCAAAGAAACTATGCTACCACTGAAAAGGAATTTTTAGCAGTTGTGTTTGCTTGTGATAAGTTCAGACCTTATATTGTTGATTCCAAAGTAACTGTTCACACTGATCATGCTGCTATTAAATATCTTATGGAAAAGAAAGATGCTAAACCTAGACTTATTAGATGGGTTCTTCTGCTACAAGAATTTGATTTGCATATTATTGATAGAAAGGGTGCTGAGAACCCCGTAGCAGACAACTTGTCTAGGTTAGAAAATGTTCTTGATGACCCACTACCTATTGATGATAGCTTTCCTGATGAACAATTGGCTGTCATAAATGCTTCACGTAATGCTCCATGGTATGCTGATTATGCTAATTACATTGTTGCCAAATTTATACCACCTAGCTTCACATACCAACAAAAGAAAAAGTTCTTCTATGATTTAAGACATTACTTTTGGGCTGATCCACACCTCTGTAAGGACGGAGTAGATGGTGTTATTAGACGTTGTGTACCTAAGCATGAACAGGAACAGATCCTACACAAGTGTCACTCTGAGGCCTACGGAGGACACCACGCTGGAGATAGAACTGCACACAAGGTATTACAATCTAGTTTTTATTGGCCTACTCTCTTCAAGGATGCTCGTAAGTTTGTCTTGTCTTGTGGTGAATGTCAAAGAATTGGTAATATTAGTAGACATCAGGAAATGCCTATGAATTACTCTCTTGTTATTGAACCATTTGATGTTTGGGGTTTTGATTATATGGGACCTTTTCCAAAGTCTAACGGGTATACTCATATTCTAGTTGCTGTTGATTATGTTACTAAGTGGGTAGAAGCTATTCCAACTAGTAGTGCTGATCATAACACTTCTATTAAAATGCTTAAAGAAGTTATTTCCCTAGATTTGGAGTCCCCAGATATTTAATGACTGATGGTGGTTCACACTTTTTTCATGGTGCTTTCCGTAAATTGCTTGCTAAGTATGATGTTAATCATAGAATTGCATCTCCTTATCATCCTCAGTCTAGTGGTCAAGTAGAATTAAGCAATAGAGAAATTAAATTGATCTTGCAAAAGACTGTTAATAGATCTAGAAAGAATTGGTCTAAGAAACTTGATGATGCATTATGGGCTTATAGAACTGCTTACAAAAACCCTATGGGTATGTCTCTGTATAAAATGGTTTATGGTAAAGCATGTCACTTACCTCTAGAACTAGAACATAAAGCTTATTAGGCAATCAAAGAGCTCAACTATGATTTCAAACTTGCTGGTGAGAAGAGGTTATTTGATATTAGCTCACTTGATGAATGGAAAACCCAGGCCTATGAGAATGCCAAGTTGTTTAAAGAAAAGGTTAAGAGATGGCATGATAAAAGGATACAAATGCGTGAATTCAATGTAGGTGACCATGTCTTGCTATATAATTCTCGTTTAAGATTTTTTGCAGGAAAACATCTCTCTAAATGGGAAGGGCCTTACATTATCGAGGAAGTTTACCGTTCCGGTGCCATCAAGATTAACAACGTCGAAGGCACAAATCCGAAGGTGGTAAATGGGTAAAGAATCAAACATTATATCTCGAGTACTCCCATAAATGTTGAAACCAATATTATCAATACCATAACTCCGGAGGAGTACATTAGGGAGACCTACCAGAACGTTTCAGACTCCGAAAAGGAATAGGTATGTGATACGGTAAGCAAACCGACTCCAAAACTTTTTCAATAGAAATTTTTCTCTGTTTTGGAATATTTAATAAATTAGGAAAATTAAAGCAGTCCGAAAAGTGCACGAGGAGGCGACAAGCCAGGGGGGCACGCCCTACCCGGCGCGCCCCTGTGGCTTGTGGCCACCCAGTGTACCCTCCGGACTCCGTTTTCTTGTGGTATACTCCTTTTGGTCGGCAAAAATTCATTATATTATCTCCCGAAGGTTTTGACCACCGTACCACGGAAAAATCCTTTGTTTTTGTTTTTGTTGTTTTTCTGGACAGATTTAGATCGCCATGACGTCCCCAAGTGGTTCGAAGGACAAGTTCTTCAAGAAGGTCATCAACCCCTACCTTGCGGAGGTGCTGCAACACCCCCAAACCATTGAGATGCATGAGGGGGTGCTGCACATCCGTGATGTTGAGGGGCCAAAGAAGACCGGAAGTGTGGAAACAAGGCTCGAAGCAATGGAGCAGCAAGTCTTCAAGTGCCAAGGGATGGTGGAAGGCGGACTCAATGCCAATCACATGATGATCGCGGAGTTCACCCATAAGCACAAGCTGGACGCCAAGGACATCGGGGAGCACATCTTTAAACTTTACGAGAAAATCGAGCATCTCCAAGCCCAGATCTATGACTTGCAAAACCAAAACTGTGAGTATGAATACAGATTCAAGAGAATGAGTTTGGCTGCAGATTTGAGGATCCCGGAGACCCGTTCATCTTTTTACGATGGTGAGCCTATGCCTTGGAAGACGGAGGACAAGCTTCCAACCTCATCAACAACTCCAACATCACCACCTCCGAAGGAAGACAACTAAACACATGGGTATGGGCACTCCCCTTGGCTTGTGCCAAGCTTGGGGGAGGTGCCCCGGTGTCGTATCACCATCACATCTTTTACTTTTATCGTTTTTCTCAGTTCGATCCTTTTGGTTATACCTTGATCTAGTAGAATAAAGTTTATAGTGTGATCTAGCTTTGAGTTTTGTTTTTTGTTCCACCTATGTAAGCGAGTCCGAGAGTTATATAATAAAAAGTAGTTTTGAGTTGAGGGCTTTGCTTGCTTGCTATGATCTTGAGAAAAAGAAATAGAAAGAAGTATAGAATAAAAGCAAAGAGTATATATAATGATCTTATGGGGAGGGATGACTTCACATATAAGAAGTATGTCGATTGAAATTTGTTGCGAGTTGACAAACATAGCGATTGGTCATTGTTGCAATTAAAAGGAAGTAATAAAGAAAGAGAGGTTCACATATAAATATATTATCTTGGACATCTTTTATGATTGTGAGCACTCATTAAAATATTATATGCTATGAAGTTGATGTTGGACAAGGAAGACAACATAATGAGTTATGTTTGCTTATTTCCGAATAGAAGTTATATTGTCATGGATCCTCTAACATGTGACGCTTGCTTCCACCCCATATCAGCCAAAACTTCCGCACCAAGTAGAGATACTACTTGTGCATCCAAACATCCTTAACCCAGTTTTGGCATGAGAGTCCACCATACCTACCTATGGATTGAGTAAGATCCTTCAAGTAAGTTGTCATCAGTGCAAGCAATAAGAATAGCTCTCTAAATATGTATGATCTATTAGTGTGAGGAAAATAAGCTTTATACGAACTTGTGATATGGAAGAAATAAAAGCGACAGACTGCATAATAAAGTTCTTTATCACAAGAGGCAATATAAAGTGTAGTTCTTTTGCATTAAGAGATTGCGTATCCAACTATAAAAGCGCATGACAACCTCTGCTTCCCTCTGCGAAGGGCCTATCTGTTACTTTTACTTTCTAGTACTTACCTTCATGCAAGAGTCGTGGTGACCTTCGCCACTTCCTTTATTTCGCCTTTCTCTCTTGGCAAGCATCATGTGTTGGGGAATGATCTAGATACATATATCCACTCGGATATGGGTGATCATGAGTTATTTCTGTTGACATTACCCTTGAGGTAAATAGTTGGGAGGCAAAACTATAAGCCCCTATCTTTCTCTGTGTCCAATTGAAGCTTTGACCTCATAAGTACCGCGTGAGTGTTAGCAATTATGAAAGACTAAAAGATGATTGAGTATGTGGATTTGCTTTACAAGCTCTTATATTGACTCTTTCCGATGTATGATAAATTGCAATTGCTTCAATGACTAAGATCATAGTTTGTTGGTTCTCAATAGAGTTCTTGATTCATATTTTACCTTGTGAATAAATTGTTACTGTAGTATAAGAAATTATATATCAACAAGTATTGTTGTTCTAAAGATTATCATGATGCTCCCATGTCCGTATTTTATTTTATCGACACCTCTATCTCTTAACATGTGGACATATTTATCGATTTCGGCTTTCGCTTGAGGACAAGCGATTTCTAAGCTTGGGGGAGTTGATACGTCCATTTTGCATCATGCTTTTATATTGATACTTATTGCATTATGGGCTGTTATTACACATTATGGTACAATACTTATGCCTTTTCTCTCTTATTTTAGAAGGTTTACATGAAGGGGGAGAATGCCGGCAGCTGGAATTCTAGACTGGAAAAGGAGCAAATACGAGAGACCTATTCTGCACAACTCCAAAAGTCCTAAAAAGTTACGGACAATTATTTTGGAATATATAAAAATATTTGGGAAAGAAATACCAGAGGGGACCCACCAGGAGGTCACAAGCCAGGGGGCGCCCCTATGGCTTGTGGGCCCCCTGGCAGGCCTCCGACGCCCATCTTCTGCTATATGGAGGGTTTTAACCCGGAAAAAATCTTAAGAGAGCTTTCGGGACGAAGCGCCGCCGTCTCGAGGCGGAACCTGGGCAGAACCAATCTAGGGCTCCGGCGGAGCTGTTCTGCCGGGGAAACTTTCCTCCCGGAGGGGCAAATCGAAGCCATCGTCATCACCAACGATCCTCTCATCGAGAGGGGGTCAATCTCCATCAACATCTTCACCAGCACCGTCTCCTCTCCAAACCCTAGTTCATCTCTTGTATCCGATCTTTGTCTCAAAACCTCAGATTGGTACCTGTGGGTTGCTAGTAGTGTTGATTACTCCTTGTAGTTGATGCTAGTTGGTTTAATTGGTGGAAGATCATATGTTCAGATCCTTAATGATAATTAATACTCCTCTGATTATGAACATGAATATGCTTTGTGAGTAGTTACGTTTGTTCTCGAGGACATGGGATAAGTCTTGTTATAAGTAATCATGTGAATTTGGTATTCGTTTGATATTTTGATGAGATGTATGTTGTCTCTCCTCTAGTGGTGTTATGTGAACGTCGACTACATGACACTTCACCATTATTTGGGCCTAGGGGAAGGCATTGGGAAGTAATAAGTAGATGATGGGTTGCTAGAGCGACAGAAGCTTAAACCCTAGTTTATGCGTTGCTTCGTAAGGGGCTGATTTGGATCCATATGTTTCATGCTATGGTTAGATTTATCTTAATTCCTTTTTCGTAGTTGCGGATGCTTGCGAGAGAGGTTAATCATAAGTGGGGGGCTTGTCCATGTAAGGGTAGCACCCAAGCACCGGTCCACCCACATATCAAATTATCAAAGTAACGAACGCGAATCAAATGAGCATGATGAAAACTAGCTTGACAGAAATTCCCATGTGTCCTCGGGAGCACTTTGCTTTATATAAGAGTTTGTCCAGGCTTGTCCTTTGCTACAAAAAGGATTGGGCCACCTTGCTGCACCTTTGCTACATTTGTTACTTGTTACCCGTTACGAATTATCTTATCACAAAACTATCTGTTATCGATAATTTCAGTGCTTGTAGAGAATAACTTACTGAAAACCTCTTGTCATTTCCTTCTGCTCCTCGTTGGGTTCGACACTCTTACTTATCGAAAGGACTACGATAGATCCGTTATACTTGTTGGTCATCAAGCCCTCCTCGGGGCGTCAGGGTTCCGAGGCTTGGCCCCAGCTGCCGCCAGCTCCACTCTTGTGCGCTCGCCGCCCGTTGCGGCCACGGGCTGTAGGACCGAAAGTATGTCTAGAGGGGGGGGGGTGATTAGACTACTTGACCAAATAAAAATTCTACCTTTTCCCAAATTTTAGAGTTGGCAGATATTAGCATTCATGGCAAGTCAAGTACACCCTACACATGCATGTCTAAGAGTATAGCAGCGGAAAGTAACAACAAGCATGAGTAGAAAGGATAGGGTAGGAAGATCAAACGCAATTGTAGACACGATGATTTTTCCCGTGGTTCCGATAGGTGGTGCTATCGTACATCCACGTTTATGGAGTCTTCAACCCACGGAGGGTAACGGTCGCGAGAGTCCACGGAGGGCTCCACCCATAAGGGTCCACGAAGTAGCAACCTTGACTATTCCATAACGGCTTCCGTCCACGAAGGACTAGCCTCACTATGGGTAGATCTTCACGAAGTAGGCGATCTCCTTGCCCTTACAAACTTCTTGGTTCAACTCCATAACACGAAGTAGGAGGCTCCCAAGCGACACCTAACCAATCTAGGAGGCACCACCCTCCAAAAGGTAATAGGCTCGGCAATGATGATGAACTCCTTGCTCTTGTGCTTCAAGATGATAGACTCCTCAACACACAATCACTCTCTCACAGATTTGGCTTGGTGGAAGAGATGGGATTGGTGGCAAGCAACTTGGGGAGGCTAGAAATCAAGATCCATATGGTTGGAGTGGATGATCTTGACCTCAACACAAGGGTAGGTGGCTCTCTCTCAGAAAACTGGATGGGGCAAGTATGGAATAGTTCTGAGTGCTTCTCTTTCGAGTAGGTGGTGGTGAAGGGGTATATATAGGCATCCCCAAAAATCGAACCGTTACACAAAAAATGACCAACTCGGTGACACCGATGTGTTAATCTCGGTGGTACCGAAGTGACCAAAAGGTGGCAACATTTGAATCTCGGTGAGACCGAAATAGGAAACTCGGTTGCACCAATAAGGTGACCAACGGTCAGATTGCCCATTCTCAGTGACGCCGATCCAACAATCTCGGTGGTACCGATATTGTGAATTTGCGTAACAGAAAGTTGGCAACCTAAACTCGGTGGCACCGAAGCAGAATCGGTTGCACCGAAAGGCTAGGGTTTGGCTTAGGTCTGTCTGAGTTTGGGAATCGGTGGAACCGAGTGGAAAGTGTTGGTTGCACCGATTTTGAATATTTGGCTATGGACAGACTTTTGTGGAAGAGCTTGTGGGTGTTTTTGGTGACTATCACTTGTGCACGTATAAGCATTTTGTTCACCAACAAAACCTTACCCCCTTTTAATAGTATTGGCTTTCCTATGGACTCAAAGTGATTTCTCACAAAGTAAAATGTAGAGTCCTCTTGCTTGAAGCTTTCCCAATCCATTTCCTTGCATCTTGGGGTATTTCCACAATCCTTTTGCCATCCCTATCATTGAACTTTTCCTGAAATATACTTAGTGGAGACATTAGTCCAATGACATATATGTTGTTATTAATTACCAAAACCACCAAGGGAGCAAATGTGCTTTCAATCTCCCCCTTTTTGGTAATTGATGACAACATATAGATCAAAGCTTCGACAAAGATATAATCAATGAATATAATCGTCGCTTTGAGAAGTATGTGATAAGCAAGAGCTCCCCCTAAATTTGTGCATTATTTTAAATTTGCGTTTGAATGCAAATGCACAATTGATTAGGTACATGAGGCACTTCTTCCATGTAACATACATCTTGGTGGTGTGCGAGAGTAATTAGAATGAACATCATAGCACAACACAACCAAACAAAGATAATGATCATCTCATAAGCATTAAGATTATAGGAAATAGTAGCACAACACACATTAAGTGTATGATCAAAACACACATAAGCGTGTATCACAAGCAACCAAAAGATCAAATGTTTTGAAAAAGCAATAAAAACCAAACGCTCTCTCACTCGACGCCTAAAGATCTATATACACTTCTCCCCCTTTGGCAACAAGTTACCAAAAAGTTCAAAGGCATATATCTAAGCGTTCTTGGGCTGATCTCCTCCGGTTGTTGATGAAGGAGTCGAGAGAACAGCGTCGGCGAAGATCTCTACAGATGTCATGGATGGAGTTGGAGTGGCAACTGGAGGAACTGGAGCTGATGGAGCAGGAGCTGAGGTGACAGTGGCAGGAGCTGATGAAGAGGGCCTCAAGTCTGGAGCTGGCACAGTGGCTGATCTAGCCTGAGTAGTGAAGTGTGTGCCTGGCCTGAGAGGTGATCCATCCTCATCATCATCATCATCATCTGAAGAATGAGGAAGAGGCACTGAGTCAACTTCCTTCTTGAGCTCATTGACTGTCTTAGTCAGCCCATCCACCTTATCATTAAGGGTCTTGATCCTGTTTTCGAAGATCCTGACAAGACTGTTCTGATTGTTCAAGATGTCCTTAATGTCCTTCTACATGCCCTGAACTGATGAGATCAACAGATCCATTTGCTCATTCCTGGATCTAGGGACTTGAGCACTAGTGGCTCTAGCTGCCTCTGGCTCTGCCTGAGCTGCAGCAGATGTGGGATGTTCTGGATCCATCACCACAATGTTGTCCTCGAGATCTGGCTATAGGGCAAGTGGGGCCTATCCAGAGCAAATATGTGCTTCTCCAACTTAGAGTTGATGAGCATCTGGATATAGGGTGCATAGCAGCAAGATCGCTTCTGATCAGCAGCAACCCTCTTAACTGTCTCAACAATCAAGTCCATGACTCTAATCCTGGTGTGTCTGTCAAGATGGATCAGCATGTTGATGGAGTAGCCTCGGATCATCTTGTCATCTCTTGACTTGGGCATCAAAGTATGCCTCAGAATGGTGTTCATGGTACGAAGGCCAGCCTGGAGAAAGTAGAAGGATCCTAACTTGTGAGACTTCACATGAGCAGCAGGGATCTCATTGTACATGTTAGCCATAGCATTGTGGCTCTCCTTGGATTCTAAGTAGACATCCAAGTCACCATCCTGTACCTCTGGGACTCCTAAGATTGTAGCCCATTCATCAATAGTGGACTCATATCTTGCTCCTTCAGTCATCCATACAATCCTACCATCTCCATAGAAATGTGCACTGGAGTAGAATTGCATGATCATCTCATCATTCCAAGCAGTAAACTCTCTGCCAACAAACTCATCCAAACCAATGCAGTGGAAATTGTCTTGGACACTTGGAAAGTAGTCTTCATTCTCCTTAATGAATTTCCAGTCCACATACCCCATGTCACTCACAGCTGGACTCTTGTCAAACAGCACAGTCTCATAAAAATCCTGTTGCTCTTTGGTATAGAATCTGTAGTCCACAGCTGTCTTCCTCCTTTGGGCATATGGATCAGCAGCTCTCCATGCCCTCAAACCAGAATCCTTCCTCTTCTTCATATCTTCAGCAAGTGGATAGCTGGCATTATGTACTGGAAGGTGTGGTCTAAGCTTCATCAAAGCAGACATAGCATCTTCATCCTCAACTCTGGAGGTAGTTCCCTTGTTCTTTTCAGAAGCAAGAATCTGCCTGGACAACCTCTTGGGCTTTTCAGCAGCAGCCTTCTTGGGGACAGACTTGGTGCTCTTGGATGTGCCACTCTTTGGCATAGCATCAGACATAAGCTTCTTTTGTTTCTTCTTGGGAGGGCCCTTCTCAACATGTTCTTCCTCCTTCTCAGCAGCAGCACCAGCAGCCTCCTCAGGGTCCTCAAACATGGAGGTCTACCTACCAGTGACATAGATAATCCTCTTCCTAGCTCCCTTCTTCTCACTTGCCTTCTTAGGCAAAGACTTCTTTGGGGGCTCAACAGTCATCTTAGCCCTAGCACTCTCAGGTGCTCTCATAGCCTCAGAGCTAGCATAGACCTTGCTGACAGTCCTCCTTGAAGAGGTGGCTTCATTAGCAGCTCTCTTGGCAGCTTTCTCTTGCTTCTTAGCAAGAATCTCCTCTGGCACAAAATCTGAATCCTCCTCATCTGAATTCAGCTTCTTCCTGGCCCTTGTAGCAGCCTTGGGCAACACATGAGAACTGGGAGTGCCTGGATCTGAAGAGGAACTAGACTCAGGACTAGTGCCTGAACTCATGACAATGTTCTCCTCTTGGAAGCTATTCTCACTGTCCTCAGTATCTGACATACTGACCCTGTGAATAGAGTATAGAGGAGCAGAAGAAGATGAGTCATCACAAAATTTTCAGCTGGTTTTTGAAAGTTTGAACAAAAGATTCTCAAGGTTTACATTCTGTCACATGAAAATCGGTATAGCCGAAGCAAAAATTTCGGTGCTACCGAGACTAACTTTCTCTTTAACAGAAACTTGGCACTCTTTTCGGTGATACCAAAAAGAAGTACTCGGTTAAACCGAGATAGTTCTCAGCAGCACAGACAGGCAAATCGGTGACACCGATTTGTTCGCTTAGGTTCCACCGAGTTCCATCGGGCGAACGGTAAACCCTAGAAAATCGATCATTCCCTAATCTATGGAATTTTCTTGTGAATAGGAAGATGTGCAAACAGTGGCTTATAGATAAAATAACTTCAATGCGCAAGATTCGGACGAGGAGCGCAAAGAAAGATCGAATCCGTACCCTAGCTTGGTGACAGATCCGCTACAGCGGCGAAGATGCCCGTCGATGGCGAGGATCCCAACGGCGAAGGAGTGCGGGGAGACAGGGGCGACGACCAGGGGGTCCTTTTGCGGCAGCTTAGGGTTTGGGGCGCGACGATTGAAGATTGATTTTCGAACCGTCGGGACCACAGCTTATATACCCCTCACTGTCGGTGACACCAATTCTAAATTTTCGGTGTCACCGAGTTCCTCAAGTATCAGCTGACAGGGAAACTCGGTGTAACCGAGAATATGGAATCGGTAGTACCGAGATAGAAAACCAGATCAACCCTAGGCATTCGGTGAGACCGAGAATTTTGGGTTGGTTCCACCGAGATGCACTTGGGAGGTTTTAATGATCAGTCCTTGTCGATACGGAACTCCGAGTGCTCCACACACACAGGGATCGAAAAGTACTTGTTCAAGATTTGTGATGCAGCATGAATGGAATGCGAGGTGAGAAAGCATAGATAGCTAAAGAGTGGTCCTAGGCATTCTTGTCCATCCAATTGGCAAAAGATAAATCAAAAGCCAAATAGCAACAATTGGATGTCCTCGAATGGGAAAATAAATGCAGACCAACAGGCTCACACAATAAGATGTCAAAAGAAATCATGACAAACATGCACATACACACTAGCATCTAACAAGAACTTGGGTGATGACGAAGTCATCTATATATGAGTATATAGACTTAGGAGCCAAGTAAGAATACTTAATCATAGGCATACTCATCGTTTAAGCACAAGTGGGGTTATCACTTTTACATAAAGCATTTAATGTTGTCACATGCTAAGAGATGCTTTGACTCAAGTCTTAGAGTAAAGCTCCCCCTTGATGTGACATCCCCCCATAGGAGGGATAAACTAACCTTGGGTTTTGTCAAAGAAGACTTCATGTTGGTGAGGTAGTGGTGGATGCTCAAGGTTGATGAAGATCACCAAGAGTTGGGAGCATCCTTGTTGTTTCCTTACTCTTCTCACCTACATGGGTTAGTCCCAACACACAAGAGACAAATACAAGAATATCTATGGACATGGAGTGCAAAGCATGTGTTATGATGTCCATGGATTTGTTGATTACCTTGTCCCTTGCTTACCTTTGAGGGAATGTGTGACTCCTTGAACTATTGCATAGAGTTGATGTTGATTGCAAATAATTCTTGCCAATAATGAATGCGAGTGAATTTCATTGGCGGAGTCACCCATCAAGAACTCTCTAGTTCTTCTTCTTGGGGACCCACATCAAGTTGATGGGGATCCTTGGTGTTTAAGTAGCCTTTGTAGAAGTTGAGCTTGAAGTAGCCTTGGGAACCCACTCCACCAAAGCTAGGGATTCATCTTCATATGAGTCAATGTCCTCTTGAAGCTTGTTCTTGCTCTTGAGCTTGTGGTCTTGTGGTGGAAGGTCATCTTGAGTGTTTGTCCCCTTGGGAAGAGTATTTTCATACTTCTCCTTTTGAGGAACAAACTTGGGCTTGGGGTATTGACCTTCTTCCCATTCAACTCCATTAGCGTTGAAGTAGCCAACACCATGGTTCTTTCGGTATCCTCCGTGCTTGCGTACAATTTCCTCAAATTGCTTACACCCGGCAAGACTCTTGTAGATACCTTTCTCTATAATTCCTTTCAATAAAGCATTTTCTTGCTCAAGTGTAACTTGGCTAAGAGAATCATCATTAGTGGAATCAATAGAACTACTAGAAGAAACATCATTAGGTTTAGCATTTTTATTGTTGCTACTAGATGAAGAACCTTTCTGGCCTTTGTTACTAGATTGCTTAGTTTTAACAAGAGTAGTCGTTTGGCTATATAAGATGAAGTCTTCTTTCGGAGATCATCATTGATAGCTTTAAGAAACTCATGCTCTTGCTCCAAGTTGAGCTTCTC
Organism: Elymus sibiricus; assembly: GCA_039707655.1. Taxonomy (NCBI): domain Eukaryota; kingdom Viridiplantae; phylum Streptophyta; class Magnoliopsida; order Poales; family Poaceae; genus Elymus; species Elymus sibiricus. The sequence goes on from CM077665.1 coordinate 267,435,816, forward strand.
GAAGCGTAGCTTCTCATGAGTCCTTACAAGCTCTCTATGATCGTCAAGAGTAGATTCATGAGCTAACTTAAGAGTGTTTAGTTCTTTAGTTAGTTGTTCTATTTTCATCTTATCATCATCAATTGACTTATCTTGACTAGCATGAGAATTATCAAGTTAATTTTGACTAACATCACTAGTTTTATCAAAAAACAAGTCATCATCACAAAGCAAATCATCTTCATCACTATCAAAATCAAGATACTCGGGGCGTGATACCTTGGGGCCTTTAGCCATGAAGGAACTTCCACTCCCTTCGTTTGGTGAATCAAATAGATCATAGGAGTTGGTAGTCACTAGAGTAATTCCGGCAACACCATCATCTTGACTATAGTCGGAGTCGGAGTGATAGCTTCTCTCGGAGTTGTTGTCGGAGTCGGAGCCGGAAACCCATTCACCAACATGAGCTTGATGTTTTCTTCTTGTGTAGCTCTTGGTGTACTTTCCCTTCTTCTCCGGATCTCTACTTCTCCTTGAGGGTCTTCGTTCATAACGATCATCTCTACTCCTCTCTCTTTGAGGTGATTCATTCCTTGAGCTTCGTCTTCGAGGTGACTCTTCTCTTCGTTTGTAGGGAGCCGTGCACTCATTTGAGTAGTGTCTGGGCTTCCCACAATTGTAGCAATTGCGGTCACGACTTGACGAAAGCTTCTCATCATATCTTGAGTTGGAGCTTCATTCTTTGCCTCTATTCTTGTAGAACTTGTTGAATTTCTTGACCATGAGGCTTATATCTTCATTGGTGACAAGGTTGTCGCTTGAAGTTTCGGGAGCATCACCTGTGGCTTTGTAAGCACCGCTAGACTTGTTGTGAAGCTCTTCTTTGTCTTTGAGTGTCATCTCATGAGCAACAATCCTTCCAATGACTTCCGTAGGCTTAAGATCCTTGTAGTTGGGCATCATTTGGATCAATGTGCACATGGTGTCGTATCTCTCATCCAAAGCTCTAAGTATCTTCTTGATAATGAATTTGTCGGTCATTTCTTCGCTTCCTTCATCTTGAACTTGTCAAGCTGACTTTGAAGAACATCTAACTTGGACTCTCTCACGGACTCGGTTCCTTCGTGCATATCAACCAAAGTATCCCAAATCTCTTTTGCATTCTCAAGACGGCTGATTTTGTTGAATTCTTCGGGGCATAAGCAATTGAAGAGAATGTCGCATGCTTGAGCGTTTTATTGCAACATCTTCAATTCTTCCGCGGTCGCTTCACGATCCGGTTCCTTTCCATCACCAAAGAACTCACCTTGCAAGCCAACACGAACAACAGCCCATACGGCGGGGTTATGACCAAGAATATGCATTTTCATTTTGTGCTTCCAACTAGCAAAATTAGTGCCATCGAAGTACGGACCTCTACGGTGATAATTTCCCTCACTAGACGCCATACTCTCCTAGCTTGTGAGACCAATGCAATGGAGACCAAGGCTCTGATACCACTTGTAGGACCGAAAGTATGTCTAGAGGGGGGTGATTAGACTACTTGACCAAATAAAAATTCTACCCTTTCCCAAATTTTAGAGTTGGCAGATTTTAGCATTCATGGAAAGTCAAGTACACCCTACATGCATGTCTAAGAGTATAGCAGTGGAAAGTAACAACAAGCATGAGTAGAAAGGATAGGGTAGGAAGATCAAACGCAATTGTAGACACGATGATTTTTCCCGTGGTTCCGATAGGTGGTGCTATCGTACATCCACGTTTATGGAGTCTTCAACCCACGAAGGGTAACGGTCGCGAGAGTCCACGGAGGGCTTCACCCATAAGGGTCCACGAAGTAACAACCTTGACTATTCCATAACGGCTTCCGTCCACGAAGGACTAGCCTCACTATGGGTAGATCTTCACGAAGTAGGCGATCTCCTTGCCCTTACAAACTTCTTGGTTCAACTCCACAACACGAAGTAGGAGGCTCCCAAGCGACACCTAACAAATCTAGGAGGCACCACCCTCCAAAAGGTAATAGGCTCGGCAATGATGATGAACTCCTTGCTCTTGTGCTTCAAGATGATAGACTCCTCAACACACAATCACTCTCTCACAGATTTGGCTTTGTGGAAGAGATGAGATTGGTGGAAAGCAACTTGGGGAGGCTAGAAATCAAGATCCATATGGTTGGAGTGGATGATCTTGACCTCAACACAAGGGTAGGTGGCTCTCTCTTAGAAAACTGGATGGGGCAAGTATGGAATAGTTCTGAGTGCTTCTCTTTCGAGTAGGTGGTGGTGAAGGGGTATATATAGGCATCCCCAAAAATCCAACCTTTACACACAAAATGACCAACTCGGTGACACCGACGTGTTAATCTCGGTGGTACCGAAGTGACCAAAAGGTGGCAACATTTGAATCTCGGTGAGACCGATATAGGAAACTCGGTTGCACCGATAAGGTGGCCAACAGTCAGATTGCCCATTCTCAGTGACGCCGATCCAACAATCTCGGTGGTACCGATATTGTGAATTTACGTAACAGAAAGTTGGCAACCTAAACTCGGTGGCACCGAAGCAGAATCGGTTGCACCGAAAGGCTAGGGTTTGGCTTAGGTTTGTCTGAGTTTGGGAATCGGTGGAACCGAGTGGAAAGTGTTGGTTGCACCGATTTTGAATATTTGGCTATGGACAGACTTTTGTGGAAGAGCTTGTGGGTGTTTTTGGTGACTATCACTTGTGCACGTATGAGCATTTTGTTCACCAACAAAACCTTACCCCCTTTTAATAGTATTGGCTTTCCTATGGACTCAAAGTGATTTCTCACAAAGTAAAATGTAGAGTCCTCTTGCTTGAAGCTTTCCCAATCCATTTCCTTGCATCTTGGGGTATTTCCACAATCCTTTTGCCATCCCTATCATTGAACTTTTCCTAAAATATACTTAGTGGAGACATTAGTCCAATGACATATATGTTGTTATTAATTACCAAAACCACCAAGGGAGCAAATGTGCTTTCACGGGCGCGCCTGAGGATGCAGGCCATGAAAGGCGCCTCCTAATGGTCTGCTGGCACGTCACTATGAGCAGCGCCCACCGCAGGGGAGGAGGGTAAACTACCATCCCGAGCCCCGCGCCATCGATAAGAGGCGGTGAGACCGCCTCGTGCCCCGGCGCGTCAGCTATGCCTCAGCGGGGCGCGTCCTCCCCGCTCCTCCGAGCCGCGGAGGGCGGTGGAGGAGAGGGTGCCATGCCTGGAAGCGTCCTAGCCTTTTTGCTCAAAACAGGCCTATAGAGGAAATAGGATCAGGTGCCCGGGCGTGCTAAGGCGGTCAAGGAGGAGGCGGGATGCTTACTCGTCCCTGGCGGTCCATCTCCGTTTCTTCAACAACCCTGGAAATACGCCGGCGTTGCCTCCGGGCGGAGCTCCCCTCTCGCAACCAGCCTCGGGATGAGGTAGGGAGACCCCGGTGCTTGTCCTAGCCTCGTTCGCAGGGGAAGAGTGGGGGTGTGCATAGCTCCTCCCTTGGGGGCGAGCGGTCCGGGGACCGCGAGCCAAGGGCTCCCTGTGAGGCAGGACTGCTGGAGTGGAGAGCCGCCGCTCTCCACGGCAGCAGCCGGAGGATCGAGGCCACCCGAACCCTCCAGTTCAGGGGTCGCCAGGAAAGGGTTGTCCCAGGGCCCCACGTGGCCCTCGGGGAGCAGCCCCCATTGGTCAAAGCGGGGCATACCCGCGGCAAGGATTACCTTGTCCTTATAGTTGTACAGGTGAAGCCCACGATCTTGAAGCTCGCCAGCCTCCTAACTAGTCAAGGCCTTGAGCATCCCGCAGAGCACGTCGGCCGGCAGGCCCTCGGCTCGGAGTCGCATAGTATCCTCCGGGCCGATAAAAGTCCACATCGAGCGAGAGTGCGTTGGAGGGGGGCGATCCTCCTGTAGAGGAATTCCCTCATGACCATCCTCACCGTCACCCCCGAGGCCCATAGGACGGAGAGCCTCTTCGTCACCTGCGAAAGCCACGGATCATCGAGCCTCTCGTGCCGCCACCCAGAACTCGGCAGCGCCGGAGACGAAGGAATCAACAAAAGGGTCTGTATTGGGCAGCATCCATGTACACCCACTTATTTCTGAAGCCCTTCGGTTCGTGGTGGACCTCCATGTTGATGCACTCGCTCGCCTTCGCATTCACGGCCCGGAGTGACACGCACCCAGAGCACAGGTTGGCCGCGGTAAGCCCGAGGTAGAAGAAATGCCGAAGCAACGCCACCGAGGGGCCACGCCCAGGAAGACCTCGCATAAAAAGGCGAAGGCTGAAAGCAGGAGGATGGATGTTGGCTCGAAGTGCAGCGCGTGAACCTGGTAGTGGGTGAGCACGGCGTTGAAGAAGTCCGAAAACGGCGGCAATGAACCAGAGAAGAGCATGGGGAGATGGATGGCGATGGTGGTGGCATCCAGTTCGGCGAAAGGCCAGGAGGCCGACCAGATCTTGGTTGGCCCTCATTCGTTGAAATCTGTCGTAGTCATCGGGAGGACCTTATCGAGCCCCTCGTTGTTGACCACCGTGGATTTGCCCAGGGCGGGCTCTGGCCCCCCTGGCCCACTCGCCGCCGCCATCACCTCTCTCCTCTTCACCGGGGCGCCACCGCGGCGAGGTGAGATGATAGGCGGCGGAAGCTCGACGAAAGGGGGACAACCTGGCACAGGAAGGAAGGTGCAAGGAGGGAGACGCAAGACATGGAAGGGCAATGATGGCCCCATGCTGCGGGTAGGCTTTACGTTAGTTCGGGCGGTTGCCGAGGCATCGTGGGGTGTGGGGGCGTCCCACGCATCGCCGTGCGCCACCCGTTGCGTCGGGCCTGCTCGCTTCATCCCCTCCGACCAGTGGGGTTGTGCGCGTCGCGGCCCCGGGGGCTACTGTCTGGCCTCTGGGACTAGGGGTACCCAGGCCCGTATGCCTGAGGCCCAAGGCACGGCGCACGGCCTGGTCCCAGTACGGCCCGCCGTCGAGTGCGGCGAGAGGGGCCTTCATGGGGGCCTGGGCCCAGTACGGCCTGCCGCCGAGTGCGGCGAGAGGGGCCTTCGTGAGCGCACCCACTAGCCTCATGAGGACGCCCTCGCGAGGTCGCCCCTTGGGGGCGCCTCGCGGAGGCTTCATAGGATATGTGGGTCAAGGATGGTCCGACGGGATCGTGTGGCCCTCCTCCCCGTCGTGAGGGTCACGCGCACCTGGTCGGGCGACGTCCAGGGCCGTGGCAGGAGGCACCGCAGAGAGGACTTTCCCCTTTGGTGCTAGGGGAGCAAGGCCAACACTCCTGTTCCCAAAGCAACGCTCCAAAGGTTTCCCGTTTGGTGTATGGGAGCCAAGGCTGAGGGCTTGCCAGGATGGTGGTCATCCCCGAGCCCACCAGCGCGTCATGAAGGGAGTCGTTTGCAGGCGAAGACCGCTTTTTTCAGGATAGCCTGCAGCCTTGTCCCCTTTCAAACTGGCGCTTGTGACAACCCTTCCCGCATTAAAATCTAACCATAGCATTAAACATTTGGATCCAAATCAGCGCCTTACGAAGTAGCGCATAAACTAGGGTTTAAGCTACTATCACTCTAGCAACCCATCATCTAATAACTTCTCCACAATGCATTCCCTTAGGCCCATGAATGGTGAAGTGTCATGTAGTCGACGTTCGCATGACACCACTAAGGGAATCACAACATACATATTATCAAAATATCGAACACATATCAAATTCACATGATTACTTGCAACATGACTTCTCCCGTGACCTCAAGAAGAAAGGTAACTACTCACAAATAACAATCATGCTCAACATCAGAGGGGTATTAAATAGCATAATGGATCTGAACATATAATCTTCCACCAAATAAACCATATGGCATTCAACTACGCAAGGTAATCAACACTACTAGTCACCCACAGGTACCAATCTGAGGTTCCAGTACAAAGATTGAACACAAGAGATGATCTAGGGTTTGAGAGGAGATGGTGTTGTTCAAGATGTTGATGAAGATTGGCCTCCCAAAGATGAGAGGGGTGTTGGTGATGACGATAGTTTCGATTTCCCCCTCCGGGAGGGAAGTTCCCCTGGCGGAATCGCTCCGTCGGAGGGCAGAAGTGCTCCTGCCTAAGTTCCGGCTCGAGGCGGGGGCGCTTCGTCCCGAAAGGCCTCCTCTGATTTTTTCTAGGTCAAATGTGACTATATACCAGAAGATGGTCACCGGAGGTGGGCCGAGGAGGCCACGATACACCAGGGCGCGCCCAGGGCGGTCTGGCGCGCCCTGGTGGGTTGTGCCCACCTGGCTGGCCCCCTCCGGTAGTTTTTTGCTTCAGTATTTTTTATTAAATACAAATATAATCTCCGTAAAATTTCAGATTCATTGGAGTTGTGCAAAATGGGTATCTCTGATGTGCTTTTCTTAGGTCCAGAATTTCAGCTGCCGGTATTCTCCCTCTTTGGGTAAACCTTGCATATTGTGAGAGAAAAGGCGTTAGAATCACTCCCCAAAGCATTATTATTCAACAAAACATAATAAATAACAGTAAGAAATCATGATGCAAAATGGACGTATCAACTCCCCCAAGCTTAGACCTCGCTTGTCCTCAAGCGAAAGCCTATTTTGAAAAGCATGTCCACATGGTTTGAGAGAGAGGTGTCGATAAAAACAAAATACGGACATAGAAGCATCATGCTTATTAATATAACAGCAACAAAGTCTAAAATAGAATTTATTCAACACATTTTTATCATATAGCTTCTTATGAACAAGTAACAATTCATCACAACATAGAAGTATGAAGCATAAACCTTATTGAAAACCAACAAACTATGTTCTCAGTTAACTTTGTAACTACAATTCATCATATTTTCAGGAAGGGTCTCATGTAGGAGCCTTTTGGCAAGTCCACATACTCAACCATCCTTTAGTCTTCTATGATTGCTAACACTCACCACATATCCATGAACAAAAAGTTTCAACCGGACACATAGGAAGATGGGGGCTTATAGTTTTGCCTCCCAACGCATTCACCTCAAGGGTGATGTCAACAATAATAACTCATGCCCGCTCATATCCAACTGGATATAGGTGCCTAGATCTTTCCTCACCACATTCTGCTTGCAAAAAGAAAAAGTAAAAAGGAATAGGGAAGAATACTTTGAATCTTGCATAAAAGTAAATACATGAAAGTAAAAGATAGGCCCTTCGCAGAGGGAAGCAGAGGTTGTCATGCGCTTATTGGTTTGTATGCCCAATCCCTTAATGTAAAAGAACATCACGCTATATTGCCGCCTATGATAGCAACCTTTATTATGCAGTCTGTGGCTTTTATTACTTTCCATCATAAGTTCGTATAGCTCTCAATTTTCTCTTACACTAATTGATCAAAACACTTTTAGAAGCAATTTTTAATGCCTTATTGCACCGATGACAACTTACTTGAAGGAACTTTCTCGATCTGTAGGTAGGTATGGTGGACACTCAAAGAATGAATTTGGGTTTGGGTTTTTGGATGCACAAGTAGTATCTCTACTTAGTGCGGAATTTTTGGCTAGCAAAGATATTGAGCAAGCACCGCATGTTGAAGGATCTATGACAATATAGCTTCTATGTCGATATGAACAAACATAAATCATTACGTTGTCTTCCTTGTCCAACGTCAACAATTTTGACATATAATATTTGATGGGGGCTCACAATCATAAAAGATGTCCAAGATAGTGTATTTGCATGTGAATCTTCTCTTCCCTTATTAATTCTTTCATGAATTGCATCATTGACCAATGCTTTGTTTGTCAATCTCCAACAAAGTTTACTACTTATACTTTTCCTTAGGTGATGTCATTACTCACCATAAGATTAGCATATGATTCTTTTCATTTATTTTCCTTTCCTTTATTTTGATTGCAACAAGAGAGTAGATAGGCAAAAACTCGAACTAAACTTTATTATATAACTCTCACTTGATTACATAGATAGATAGGCCATGAAACTAACACATGAAAATTGATCATGCTAACTTTTATTCAACTAAGCAAAGGGAAACTAAAGATCGAACTAAAATAGGTAAAGGTGAATAAAAGTGGTGGTGATACGATACAGGGGCACCTCCCCCAAGCTTGCCTCAAGCCAAGGGGAGTGCCCATACCCGTGTGCTCAAGTCTCCTTTGGTGGTGGAGAAGAAGAAGGTGGTGATGATGATGTATCACACTTCAACTTCAAAAGGTGCTCCAATTTGCGGATGACCCTTCCAAGGTTATTGATGTGCTCCTCTAGCAAAATATTTTCACGGATGAGACATTTATTCCGAACACGGACTGCTTCGAAAGCTCTAAAGGCTTCGATTTCAATAGGGGTGAGATGACTGTAATGAGGTTGAAGGATGTCTTCTTCTTCTCCCTCCTTTGTTGTCATGGATTGATCTCCTTCAGGGGGCTAATCCACCATAGCCTACTTGCCCTTGTCTTCCTTGTTAACTTCTTCTGGCTCCTCCCTCTTCAGCTCCATCTTCATTAGCCAGGCATCTTCTTCTACATTGTTAGAAGAGGCAGAAGACATGATGTCTGACTTGACAGATCTGATAGGAAAACAGCAAGAAACAAGAACAGAGGATTTTTCTGTGATGCAGTCGTCAAAACAGTCGGGGGTATATATAGAGAATTTTTATTCTTGGGAAACAAGCATATGGAAGGAAAATGGAGTCGAGAAGGTGTCCGAGGTGGGCACAACCCACCAGGGCGCGCCCTGGCGTGCCCAGTCGATCACCTTCCGGTTTATTTCTTTATTTCCAAAAATTTCTAATATTCCAAAACTGACAAAAAATATTTTTGCCGATTTTTCGGAGTCCGTTTACTTGCCGTATCACGTACCTCCTATTTTTCAGAATTCTGGAGTGTTCCGGAAGGTTTCTTTTATGTGTTCCTCCGGTGTCATGGTTTGGATAACATTGCTTTCAACGTTAATAGGCGTACCTGAGGTATAATGCTTAATTCTTTGTCCATTGACCACCTTCGGGTTAGTACCTTCGGCGTTATTAATCTTGATAGCTCTAGAACGATAGACCTCTTCGATAATATATGGTCCTTCCCATTTGGAGAGAAGCTTTCCTGCAAAAAATCTTAAACGAGAGTTGAACAAAAGAACATAGTCTCCTATTTTGACATCCCGCTTTTGGATTCTTTTGTCATGCCATCTTTTTACTTTTTCTTGAATAATTTGGCATTTTCATAGGCTTGGGTTCTCCATTCATCTAGTGAGCTAATATCAAATAGCCTCTTCTCACCGGCAAGTTTGAAGTCATAGTTAAGTTCTTTAATTGCCCAAAATGCTTTGTGTTCTAATTCTAGAGGCAAATGACAAGCTTTTCCGTACACCATTTTGTATGGAGACATACCCATATCATTTTTATAAGCTGTTCTATAGGCCCAAAGTGCATCATCTAATTTCTTAGACCAATTCTTATGAGACCTATTGACAGTTTTTTGTAATATTAATTTTATTTCTCTATTGCTACTTGACCACTAGATTGAGGATGATAGGGTGATGTAATTCTATGGTTAACATCATACGTAGCAACCATCTTACGGAAAGCACCATGGATAAAGTGTGAACCACCATCAGTCATTAAATATCTAAGAACTCCATTCCTCGGGAAGATAACCTCTTTAAGCATTTTAATGGAGGTGTGGTGATCAGCACTACTAGCTGGAATAGCTTCTACCCACTTAGTGACATAATCAACAGCAACCAAAATATGAGTGTACCCGTTGGAGGAAGGAAAAGGTCCCATAAACCCAATCGTCAAATGGTTCAACAACAAGTGAATAATTCATAGGCATTTCCTGACGCTTACCGATATTACCAATTCTTTGACACTCATCACAAGACAAGACAAACTTACGGGCATCCTTGAAGAGAGTAGGCCAACAAAAACCAGATTGCAATACCTTATGAGCATTTTCTATCTCCCGCATGATGTCCTCCATAAGCTTCGGCATGACATTTCCATAGGATTTGTTCCTGTTCATGCTCAGATACACAACATCTAATAATACCATCTACTCCTTCTTTATAAATATGTGGGTCATCCCAAAAGTAATGTCTCAAGTCATAGAATTTTTTCCTGTTTTGTTGGTATGTGAAGCTAGGTGGTATATATTTAGCGACAATGTAGTTAGCATAATAAGCATACTAGGGTGTGTTTTGAGAAACATTTATTGCCGCTAACTGTTCGTCAGGGAAACTATCATCAATAGGTAGTGGGTCATCAAGAATATTTTCTAACCTAGACAAGTTATCAGCTACGGGGTTCCCGGTCCCTTCCTATCAATGATGTGTAAGTCAAATTCTTGAAGCAATAACCTCTTTCTTTTCCATAAGGTATTTTATAGCAGCATGATCGGTGTGAACAATAACTTTTGAATCAACAATATAGGATCTAAATTTATCACAAGCAAACACAACTGCTAAAAATTCTTTTTCAGTGGTAGCATAATTTCGTTGGGCACTGTCTAGAGTTTTACTGGAATAATGGATAACATTCAATTTCTTATCAACTCTTTGCCCTAGAACAGCACCAACAGCATAATCACTAGCATCACACGTAATTTCAAAAGGCAAGTTCCAATCAGGCGGTAGAACGATAGGTGCAGAGGTTAAGGCTCTCTTGAGTGTTTCAAAGGCTTCCACACAATCATCATCAAAAACAAAAGGAATATCCTTTTGCAAAAGATTAGTAAGAGGCCTAGAAATTTTATAGAAGTCTTTAATGAACCTCCTATAGAAACCAGCATGACCAAGAAAACTGCGAATACCTTTAATATCTTTAGGACATGGCATTTTCTCAATTGCATCAACTTTAGCTTTATCCACCTGAATACCTCGCTCAGATATTTTATGCCCCAAGACAATACCTTCATTAACCATAAAGTGGCACTTCTCCCAGTTCAAGACGAGATTAGTTTGTTCGTCTCTGCAAAACTCGATCAAGGTTGCTTAAGCAATCATCAAAAGAAGTTCCGTAAACGGAAAAATCATCCATGAAAACCTCCACAATCTTTTCACAAAAAGTAGAGAATATAGTAGTCATACATATTTGAAAGGTAGCAGGTGCATTGCATAAACCAAAAGGCACACGTCTATAAGCATACGTTCCAAAAGGGCAAGTAAAGGTAGTTTTCTCTTGGTTGGATTGTGACACAGGTGTTTGAGAGAAACCAGAATATCCATCTAGGAAACAAAAGTGTGTGTGCTTAGATAATCTTTATAGCATTTGATCAATGAAAGGCAGAGGGTAATGATCTTTCCTAGTAGCTTTATTTAATTTTCTAAAATCAATTACCATTCTATAGCCAGTGACAATTGTTTGTGGAATGAGTTCATTCTTATCATTAGGAACAACGGTAATACCTCCTTTTTTAGGGACATGATGAACGGGACTTACCCATCTACTATCAGCTATGGGATAGATTATACCTGCTTCTAGAAGCTTTAGTATTTCAGTTCTTACTACTTCCTTCATCTTAGGATTCAAACGTCGTTGGTGATCAACAATAGGTTTAGCATCAGGTTCCATATTAATCTTGTGCTGACATTGAGTGGGACTAATGCCCTTAAGATCGTCAAGAGTATATCCAATAGCAGTCGGTGCTTCCTCAGAACTTTTAATAATCTTTCTTCTTCATGTCCTGAAAGGTTAGCACTAATAATAACAAGATATATCTTTTTCTCATCAAGATAAGCACACTTCAAAGTGTCAGGTAATTGCTTCAATTCAAACACAGGATCACCTTGAGGTGGAGGAGGACCTCCAAGAGTTTCAATAGGCAAATTGTGTTTCAGGAGAGGTTGTTGTTCAAAGAAAATTTTATCTATTTCATTTCTTTCACGCAAGTGCATATCATTTTCATGGTCAAGCAAATATTGTTCCAATGGATCAGTGGGAGGTAGCAATAGAAGAGAGACTAATTATTTCATCCCTACTAGATAACGCTTTATCACGGGGTTGTCTACTAAACTTGGAAAGATTAAACTCATGAGACACATTACCAAAACTGACACCGACAGTTTGTTTTTCACAATCTATCTTAGCATTGACGGTGCTCAAGAAAGGTCTACCAAAGATAATGGGACAAAAGTCATCTTGTGGGGAACCAAGGACTAGAAAATCAGTAGGGTATTTTACTTTCCCACACAAGACTTCAACATCTCTAACAATCCCGAGTGGTGTGATAGTGTCTCTATTAGCATGTTAATAGTAACATCAATGTCTTCTATTTCAGCAAGTGCTATTTCATCCATAATTTCTTGCTATAGAGAAAAAGGGATAGCACTCACACTAGCACCCAAATCACATAAACCATGATAGCAATGATCTCCTATTTTGACTAAGACAACAGGCATGCCTTCTATAGGTCTATGTTTATCTTTTTCATTGGGTTTAGCAATTCTAGCAGCTTCATCACAAAAGTAGATAACATGCCCATCAATATTTTCTACCAAGAGATCCTTAACTATAGCAACACTAGCTTCTACTTTAATTTGCTCAGGGGGTTCAGGTGCTCTTATATTACTCTTACGAACCACAGTTGATACCTTAGCATGTTCCTTTATCCTAATAGGGAAAGGTGGTTTTTCTATATAAGCGGTAGGCACAACTGGATCAACATTGTAAAAGATGGTTTCTTCTTTAGCTATGACAGGTTCTTTAATTTCTTCTTTAATAGGGGATGATATTTAAACCACTTCTCCTTAGGGAGATCAACGTGAGTAGCAAATGCTTCGCAGAAAGAGGCTACTATCTCAGAGTCAAGTCCATATTTAGTGCTAAACTTGTGAAAAGTATCGGTATTCAAAAAAGATTTAACACAATCAAATTCAAGCTTTATACCTGACTCATTACCTTCGTCGAGTTCCCAATCTTTAGAGTTGCGTTTAATCCTTTCTAAGAGATCCCAGTTGAATTCAATAGTCTTCTTCATATAAGAACCAGCACAAGATGTATCGAGTATGGATAGATCATTACGAGAAAGCCGAGCATAAAAATTCTGAATGATAACTTCTCTTGGAATTTCATGATTGGGGCATGAATATAACATTGACTTAAGCCTCCCCCAAGCTAGAGCGATGCTTTCTCCTTCACGAGGCCAAAAATTATATATATAATTCCGATCACGATGAACTAGATGCATGGAATAAAACTTTTGGTGGAATTCCAATTGCAAACTATTCCAGTTCCACGATCCAAGATCATCACATAGCCTATACCATGTCAATGCTTTTCCCTTCAAAGATAAAGGGAAAAACTTCTTCTTAACTTCATCTCTGGGTAAACCTGCAAGCTTAAATAATCCACAAATTTCGTTCACATATAATAGGTGCATATCAGGATGTTTAGTTCCATCTCCTGCATAAGGTTTAGCAAGCAGTTGTTCTACCATACCTGAAGGAATTTCATAAGTAATATTTTCAGTAGGTGCAGTAGGTTGAGAGGCAACTAATTGTGGTTCCGGTCGAGGTGAAGATACCCCGAACAAACCCCTCAAAGGATTGTTCTCCATAGTAGCAAGTAGCAATAAATTTCAGCACGTAGTATAAGTTTTTCCTTACCGATTTCCACTTACCAAGAGCGCTTCACTCCCCGGAAATGGCGCCAGAAAAGAGTCTTGATGACCCACAAGTATAGGGGATCAATCGTAGTCCTTTCGATAAGTAAGAGTGTCGAACCCAACGAGGAGCAGAACGAAATAACAAGCGGTTTTCGGCAAGGTAATTTCTGCAAGCACTGAAATTGTAGGTAACAGATAGTTTGATAGCAAGATAATTGATAACGAGCAAGTAGCCGTAACGGTAAATAAGGTGCAGCAAGGTAGCCCAATACTTTTGTGGCAAAGGACAGACTAGAACAATCTCTAGTAATAGGCAAAGTGTTCTTGAGGGTACACGGGAATTTCGTCTAGTCACTTTTACCATGTTGGTTTGAGTTGTGTTCGCTACTTTGATAATTTGATATGTGGGTGGACCGGTGCTTGGGTGTTGTTCTTACTTGAACAACCTCCCACTTATGATTAACCCCCTCGCAAGCATCTGCAACTACGAGAAAAGTATTAAGATAAAATCTAACCATAGCATTAAATGTTTGGATCCAAATCAGCCCTTACGAAGTAGTGCATAAACTAGGGTTTAAGCTTCTATCACTATAGCAACCCATCATCTAATAACTACTCCACAATGCATTCCCTTAGGCCCATGAATGGTGAAGTGCCACGTAGTCGATGTTCACATGACAGCACTAAGGGAATCACAACATACATATCATCAAAATATCGAACACATATCAAATTCACATGATTACATGCAACATGACTTCTCCCGTGACCTCAAGGACAAAGGTAACTACTCACAAATAACAATCATGCTCAAGATCAGAGGGGTATTAAATAGCATAATGGATCTGAACATATAATCTTCCACCAAATAAACCATATAGCAATCAACTACGCAAGGTAATCAACACTACTAGTCACCCACAAGTACCAATCTGAGGTTCCGGTACAAAGATTGAACACACGAGATGAACTAGGGTTTGAGAGTAGATAGTGCTGTTGAAGATGTTAATGAAGATTGGCCTCCCAAAGATGAGAGGGGTGTTGGTGATGACGATAGCTTCGATTTCCCCCTTCGGGAGGGAAGTTCCCCCGGCGGAATCGCTCCGCCAGAGGGCAAAAGTGCTCCTACTCAAGTTCCGCCTCTAGGAGGTGGCGCTTCGTCCCGAAAGTCCTCCTCTGATTTTTTTCTAGATCAAATGTGACTATATACCAGAAGATGGGCACCGGAGGTGGGCCGAGGAGGCCACGATACACCAAGGCGCGCCTAGGGGGCTGGCCCGCCCTGGTGGGTTGTGCCCACCTGGCTGGGCCCCTTCGGTAGTTTTCTGCTCCAGTATTTTTTATTAAATACAAAAATAATCTCCGTAAAATTTCAGCTTCATTGGAGTTGTGCAGAATAGGTATCTCTGATGTGCTTTTCTTAGGTCCAGAATTCCAGCTGCCGGTATTCTCCCTCTTTGTTTAAACCTTGCATATTATGAGAGAAAAGGCATTAGAGTCACTCCCCAAAGCATTATTATTCAACAAAACATAATAAATAACAGTAAGAAATCATGATGCAAAATGGACGTATCAACTTCATTTCTAGATTCAAAATTAAACAATGAACTAAAAATCAAGAGTGGCTGTAGCCGAGCACTAAATTAGCAGCCTGCACACTTATGTTTCACTAAATTTTGTTCCTATTATTCTGAATACTGAAACAACTTTGGATTTAGCTACGCCTGTAAAAAAACTTGACGAGAATAAGTAGAAACCTTGCAGTTCCTAGACCGTATGGAACAATGGGTAGCCATGGTAAACAATAGGCGACAAACACGAGGACGAACAAAGCACAACGCCCGGCTGAACCCGTGTTTATCAATACCATCAGCAAACCAAACAAACAACATGTCAGTACATAGAAGAACTAAAACAAAACATCTAGCATCATGACTCATAGCCTACTTCAATTCAAAGAAAAAACTGCTTATTTTGCACTGAAACAATAACATCGGAAACTGCATAGGGATCTTTCAGTTTATCATAATGCCGAGAAAGCTTTGCCATTGCGAGTAGGCATGCGATCTCTGTTGTCACTAAATAGATTTGCAAGCCTAACATCTTTCGGTAAATATAATTGACATTGGTTGCAAGCTAAGATCAAGATCCCTTGTAAGAAAGAACAGAGACCAGGATCTTAGCTAAAGAATTATCCATTTTAATGCAAATGCAAGGTTTAATAGCAACCCCACACGAGTACAAGGATACTCCATTTTGATGCAGTATGCACATAACCATGATGAACATATACTAAAGCTAGACCATAAGGTCCGTGTTCTAAATTTACACTTGCAGTATCACATGCCAGAATGGATGAAGTTTTTGCATGGATTAATTAAACTATTGAAAAAGCAAGGGAGAGTCCAAAGGTGTCCCTTTCGATATGTATGGCTGCTAATTCTAAAGTACACGGTCTCTAGGCTGTGGCATCTTGAGATAACATGAATAACTAAATCATAAAGAGGATAATGTAATTTGAATAAGAAGAAGAAGATAAACCTGAGAACAGGAATCAGAGTCTTCAGCATATCAATTCTCTGCTAACTCGAGGGCCATGCTTGCAGAACCTCTATTGTCTGCATGTATCCACATACACTCGTTAGAAAAATAGAGAACAAGAATTACTTCTCTACCCTCTGTAGAGCCTCTATTGTCTACATGCGTCCACATACACTCGTTAAAAAACTAGAGAAGAATAGTTGCTACTCTACCCTCTGCAGAACCTAAGAAACATGTGTTAATAATCAATCAGGTAGAACATAACACCACCTCCTGATATGTCAAAAAGTACCGATAAAGCCATAATAGTGGGAAAATAGATAAGCTCCATGTACTACCCATGTAAATCAGAATGGAAACCACCATAACATTTCCTATGCATTAACATATACTGTAAAAAACACAGATAGCACTTTATGCGCATCCACATATACTGAAAAAAAAACAGAGGATGGTAATTGCTCCTCTACTATCTGTATGCATCCACACACGCTCTAATTACTCCTCTAACTTATGTAGAACATAAGAAACAAGAGCTAAAAATGATCCATTGGAACCAAACACCAGCTCCGCATATATAAAGTACAGAAGGAATTCCTTTGAACAAAAACACTAACATATGTTTCTGTCACTAAATATGCTACAACACACTAAAATGCAAGAACACCAGATGCACAAAACCATCTCATACCTAGATTTCCACACATATGTTGAATTTATCCGATAACAATGGATAGGAAGGCCCATCCTGAAATCCTACAATTGAAAGGGGGGAAACAAATCACAAAAGCCTCCTTTGTGAAGACGAATTTTTCCACAACGATAAAAAAATAAGGCTATATGATAGGCCCCATATATACCAGAAAAACAAATAGATGTGATGCTTCGTGATTTTATCCTTCTTAATCTATCATCAGCTAAAAATGTAGTAAACATCGGTTGAAAACTTGGAATAGATCATATAAAATCAAGGTACAACAGGACTATCCCTGGAAATGGAATACATGTTAGAAAATAATCGAGATCCCTGCAAGTGAATAAATACATACCTTCACCCTGTTGCTTGGCCTCCTCATTGGCCTGCTCCCCCTGTCGCCGGACTCCTCCCCCTCCATTGCAGTCGACCCTATCACTACAGGAGTGTCGCCTGCGGTTTGCCCCTGGTGCTCTTTGACCTCGTGGTTGACCTCTCCTCTGCCCAGCGACTTGTGCGCAGTGCCTGGACCTCCGGGTAGCCGCTTCCCCACCGCCGACCTCGCTCGTCAATCCCCAATGTGAAGAAACCGCCGCCCCTACTATCCCGTGGCGACGACCTGCTCTGATCCAGAATCGCACGCGGTGGCGCGGATCCAAAACATGTCAAAGCAGATGACGAGCCAGTGTACAAGGCCTCAATCTGCTCCTTCCCTCTGCTGGCCTCACTCGCGTTGCTCCTCAGGAAACATCGCTGTGAGGTTGGGCGGCTGGGAGGCCGGTGGCCGGAGACATGGTGGTGGAGGAGATGAAGCAGCGAGAAGGCGGATTGGTGGCTGACAAGCAGAAAGGAGAGAGAAGGAGGGGTGTGAGGCCATGGATTGGAGGGAACTGTGCACGCCCTTGCCCGACGACATGACCCGGCATGGTGTAGCCGCGTAGGAGTCGGCAGGAGTCAGCGAGACCACGACGCATGACCCGGCTCTCTCCAACCCAAGACTTAAACTCAACGGTACGAACAGAACAAGCCAACCCACCAACACGTAGTACTAGCACCCAACTTTGCCCACCGGTCATAGTAACAAAAGGCAGCGGCGGGTGTATATGCGGCAGCAAATCTCGTCTCTCTCTCCCATGTTCAAACTCCCGACAAGACGCCGACAGGGGCGTCAGTCCACCCCCTCTCTCTCCTTAGCCAACCACAGGGGAGACATGGCCCCGGGATCTCACACACGAACGAGAACAAAGACATGACACTAACCTGTGGGACCAGCAGCCAACTCGGCCCATCAATCATAGTGCAAAAAGGTAGCAGCAGGTGTCCGTTGGTCCATCTGCTCCCAACCACCGCAGACAATGCACAGCCATGCCGCGCGATGCGCGAAGAGTGGTTTCTTTGCACCGAGGTAACGCCTCTCCCAGCCAATAGCCAAACAAAATGACCCACCAGTCATGGATCAGTAAGAACAACGGCAAAGTCAAAACGAGATATAAAAATCGAACGGTTGAACGGGCACAGTTGACCAAAATGAGCAAGATCTAAAGGCCAGCGAAGGATTGAATCGGGAAAGCCTCCTGAGAGAGGGTCGCCCAGAATCCTTATAAGTTAGAATGAGTGAATTTCATTGGTAGAGTCACCCCTCGAGACCTCCTCTAGTTCTACTTATTGGGGACCCACATCAAGTTGATGGGAGTCCTTAGAGTTTAAGTAGCACTTGTTGAAGTAGAGCTTGGAGTAGCCTTGGGAACCCACTTGACTAAACCTTGGGACTCATCTTCAAATGTGTCAATCTCCTCTTGAAGCTGGTCCTTTCCCTTGAGCTTGTGGTCTTGTGGTGGAAGGTCATCTTGAGCTTTTGTTCCCTTGGGGAGAGTATGTCCATACTTCTCCTTTTGAGGAAAAAACTTCGGCTTGGGGTATTGACCTTCTTCCCATTTAACTCTATTGTCTTTGAAGTAGCCAATGCCTTGGTTCTTCCGGTATCGTCCATGCTTGCGTACAATCTCCTCAAATTGCATACATACGGCAAGACTTTTGTAGATACCCTTTTCTATAATCCCTTTCAATAGATCATTTTCTTGCTCAAGTGTAACTTGGCTAAGAGAATCATTAGTGGAATCAATAGAACTACTAGAAGCAATATCATTAGATTTATCATTTTTATTGCTACTAGTTGAAGAACCTTTCTTCCCTTTATTACTAGATTGCTTAGTCTTAACTTATGGAATAAATGTAGACAAGAGTAGTCGTTTGGCTAGATAAGAAGAAGTCTTCTTTAGGATATCATCATTGATTGCTTTAAGAAACTCATGTTCTTCCTCCAAATTGAGCTTCTCGAAGCGTAGCTTCTCATGAGTTCTTACAAGCTCTCCATGATCTTCTAGAGTAGATTAACGGGCTAACTTAAGAGTGTTTAATTTTTTAGTTAGTCCCTCTATTTCCTTCTTATCATCATCACACGACTTATCTTAACTAGCATGATCATCGTCTAGCTCATTTTGACTAATATCACTAGTTTTGTCAAATAGCAAGTCATCATCTCCAAGTAAGTCATCCTCATCAGTATTGAAGTCAATGTATTTGGGGTGTGATACCTTGGGGCCTTTATCCATGAAGCAACTTCCACTCCCTTTATTTGGTGAATCAAATATGTTGTAGGAGTTGGAGGAAACGAGGGCAAGTCCGGCAACACCTTCATCTTGACTATAGTCGGAGTCGGAGTGATAGCTTCTCTCAGAGTGATTGTCGGATTTGGAGCCGGCAACCCATTCACCAACATGAGCATCTTCTTCTTGTGTAGATCTTGGTATACTTGTCCTTCTTCTCCGAGTCCCTACTTTTCCTTGAGGGTCTTCGTTCATAACGATCATCTCTACTCCTTCTTTCTCTTCGAGGTGACTCATCTCTTGAGCTCTTTCTTCTAGGTGACTCTTCTCTTCTTTTCTGGGGGGCCGTTCACTCAATGGAGTAGTTTCCGGGCCTTCCATAATTGTAACAATTTCGGTCACGACTAGATGAACGCTTCTCTTAATATCTTGAATTGGAGCTTATTTCTTTGCATCTACTCTTGTAGAACTTGTTGAATTTCTTCACCATGAGGCTTATCTCTTCATTGGTTACAAGGTTGTCACTTGATGTAGCAGGAGTGTCACTTTTAGCTTTGTAAGCACCGCTTGACTTGGTGTGAAGTTCTTCTTTGTCCTTGGGTGACATCTCATGAGCAACAATCATTCCAATGACTTCTGTAGGCTTGAGATCTTTGTAGTTCGGCATCATTTGGATCAATGTGCACACGGTGTCGTACTTTCCATCCAAGGCTCTAAGGATCTTCTTGATGATGCATTTGTCGGTCATTTCTTTGCTTCCTAAGCTGGCAATCTCATTGGTCATGAGAGCAAGCCTAGAGTTCATTTCCACGACTCCTTCACCATCCTTCATCTTGAACTTGTCAAGTTGACTTTGTAGCACATCCAACTTAGATTCCCTAACGGATTCGATACCTTCGTGCATATCAACCAAAGTATCCCAAATTTCCTTTGCATTCTCAAGATGGCTAATCTTGTTGAATTCTTTGGGGCATAGGCAGTTGAATAGAATGTCACATGCTTGAGCGTTGTATTGCAACATCTTCAATTCTTCCGCGGTCGCTTCACGATCCGGTTCCTTTCCATCACAAAAGAATTCACCTTGCAAACCAACACGAACAACTGCCCATACAGCGGGGTTATGACCAAGAATATGCATTTTCTTCTTATGCTTCTAACTAGCAAAGTTTGTACCATCAAAATATGGACCTCTACGGTGATAATTTCCCTCACAAGATGCCATACGGTCCTAGGTTGTGAGACCAATTCAACGGAGACCAAAGCTCTAATACCACTTGTAGGATCGAAAGTATGTCTCGAGGGGGGGTGATTAGACTACTTGAACAAATAAAAGTCTAACCTTTTTCCAATTTTATTTGTGGGCAGATTTTAGCAATAGTAGCAAGTCAAGTTTAGCCTACACATGCAAGTCTAAGAGTTTAGCAACAGAAAGTAAAGACATGCAAATGTCATCTCTACTACTATTAAAAGAGCAAACTTAAATTCTTCTAAAACCACACCACGAAGTGTACACGAGCTAACAAGCACCCTTAAATCTAATCCACTTAATTAGATCTAACAGCCAGTATTACTTTGATGGTATACCACCCCATGGAATGGCCAAGATTGAATGTTCTGCCGCCAGACGTTCTGCCCGGTGTGTTCCCCTTTCGATTATTTTCCCAACCAACACCTAAAAAAAGGCAAAAAAATCTGCATGCACACATGATCGCACATCTCACTGCCTAAAGAAAGGGCACATCCCGCGGCACGCACACATCGGCCAAACACCACCGCCGCCCAACCCTAGGTCCGGTGGCCGAGCCGCCCACCGCGGTTGCAGCTCCCTCAGGCGCCAGCCTTAGATCCGTGGCCGCGCCGCCCAGCACCACCGCACCTGCCTCCGCCACTCGGCCCTAGCTCCGGTGGTCGTGCCGCCCACTACGCCGGCGGCGGAGACGAAATCAATTTCTACTGGGACGTCGCAGCCAAGCCGTAAAACCTCCGCCTCCGCCTCGACGCGCCACAAGACCACCACCTCTGCCTGGACAAGACGCACAGGCTCCGCCTCGACGAGATGCACGACCTCCGCCTCGACATGACGCACAACCTCCACCTCAACGAGCCATCGACCCGTCGCCTCGCTCTGGTTTTCATGGTACGGAACTACGGATCCTTTCCCCTCTTCCCGACAAGTCCCATGGTCTCCAATCGTCAAGCCGCCCACCCTCCTCGCATGCTGCTGTAGACGGAACCATTGCCTACTCCCCTGTTTTAGAGATTTGATCCAGAGAAGTCAGCTTGTTGGGACATTCATTAAACAATTAACAATATCTAATACCATGTGGATTAACTTCTGCAGGTAAAATGAATTTGATCAGCCCATTTGTAGAATCTGCAACTTCATTAATAGCATGTGCACCAACAGAAATGTGTGTATTGATGTGTCGTATCTATGTGCTTGTGGAACGGCCGGCACTAGAAGTTTATTTTACCTAACTTGATGAAATTTACACACAATGATATCATGTGTTGGTTCTATTACTTCACCATCCGCATCATCCTACTTGCTAAGTATAACATTTCAGAAAAGTTGCAACCGCCATTCTCTGTACAATCCAATTGTTTTCATTATTTTATCATGTGTTGTATTCTAATTGTTTTATTCAGAGGTTGTATGTGCTGAGAAGCTTTCAGTCGTGAGGTCAGTGATCTAGATGTAATTTGCTCCCTCCGATCCAAATTAATTGATGCTCACTTTGTACAATTTTGGACTAAAGTGCTACTAAATCTGTCTCAATTAATTTGGATCGCATGGAGTAGCATACTTGACATACCTATGAGAATATTTTAGCAATGGAACAATGTTATCTAAACTTTCTTTTACTTGCATCTTGGTTAGGCTCACTGTCATCAGTGAGCATTTGGTTACTGGGCAAAGGATTACCCACATGTTGTTGGAAGTGAGCGCTTGGACAAAACTGAAGTAGATGGAGAGATATCTAAGGAGGCAAAGTTAATCGACAAGTCAATGTCTGCACTGGGTGATGTTATTGCTTCCCTTGCCTCCAAAACGCCCACGTCCCATATAGGTTGCATATAGCATTTTCACTAATCAACATATGTTCAAGTAAGTGCTCTTCACAAATGGTGCATGATGTTCTACTATTTATATTTCACGGTTTTTTTCTGGACAAAGGCAAGGACAAGCTATATTTATTTCCCAGACCTATAACACTTCCTAATACATCAACTTTATATTCTCTGCTCATTTGTAAGCTATAAGCTATGTGAAAGAAAAACATTTATTTTATGGGAAAGGCAGTCAACAGTCTGCTTCTTCTAAACAATGTGCATGTTTTTTCACCTTATTTTTTGTTTGTACTACCACTGATTGCATGCAGCAGTTAGTTAGTACCTATGTAATTGACTATTCATGACAAAAAATAACTCTTTGTAGTGTTGTCTATTCTTGAGGCTCTCAATGCTTATAAAGAGGATTTTTTTATGTGAACAAGGCATTTATTTTACAGATTGCAGTGGTTTTGCCGAAGTATAAGGCAACCATTCAAAGGAGGTTGGCGACAATGGGGCACTAAGGAAGAAGAGTGATACGTGGGTTTGTCTAACTCGCCGAGATCAGGCTCGCACTATTCCCATATTCTTACTTGTTAAAATTCACATCTACTACACCAACCCCTTGATGTGATAAGCAAGTGCACTGGTTTTTCCAATTGCATTCCCATTATAGCACTACTCCCTTCTCTGGGTGAATTATTGTTTTTTTTCAAATGCATGTTCCAGTGTAGTATTTCTTTGTTTTACAAATGCACGGTTTTATTCAAATAATTAGTTTCAAGGTGACGCCAGCACAGGTCATCAGAATCATTTGTAACCTGCAGTTTTTAGATTTGAGTTGTAATCAAGTTGGAAAGTTGTTCGTTTGCAAAACTTAATTGGCTGATCATTGTAGATGCAAGAGCTTTATACATGACATTGTCTTGTTTGTATCTTCCAGAGAATAAGAGGAGGCATAACGAAACCAACTAAGAATCATCCCAGGTGAAACGTGCAAACCTATCGTCACATGGATGTGCATATGGTGGTTATCCCAGGGCATACGGTAGTTTGTTTTGATAGAAGAATTAAAGATGTATCATTGCAAGATATATGTGACTACCACTACTAGGGAAAACCTTATACACAGAACCTTAGCAGTCGCGCTACAGCTATTAGCAGCAGCGCGTCCCGGTAAAGCACGCTACTGCTACCCATGTATAGCAGTAGCGCGGGTCGAACAGCGCTACTGCTATAAGTTAGCTGTAGCACCGTATCAGAAGCACGGGTACCCGCGCTACTGATACACCTAAAAACCGCGCTACTGCTAGGCTTTTCCCTAGTAGTGTACACTTTCTGTGTATGTAGTGTACTAAATTTTCTAAAAATACCAATGGATCAACACTTAAGTTGTGGTCATGTTAAAGGGTATTTGTTTTTTTTGCTCAAATATGTGCCTCGGGTTATAACGTGCGTTGCACGTGCACGCTTACTAGTGTAAGAGGTTAGGGATTGGAAGTCAAACGCAATTTGGAGACGCGGAGATTTTTCCCATGGTTCCGATAGGTGGTGCTATCGTACGTCCACGTTTATGGAGACTTCAACCCACGGAGGGTAACGGTCGCAAGAGTCCACGGAGGGCACCACCCTCAAAGGGTCCAAGAAGTAGCAACCTCGTCTATTCCATGATGGCCTACGTCCATGGAGGACTAGCCTTACTCGGGGTAGATCTTCACGAAGTAGGCAATATCCTTAACATTACAAACTCTTGGTTCAACTCAACAATCACGGAGAAGCAGGCTCCCAAGAGACACCTAACCCATCTAGGCGGCACCACCCTCCAAAACGTGATAGATGTGGTAGTATGATGAACTCCTTGCTCTTGTGCTTCAAAAGATAGTCTCGTCAACACTCAATCACTCTCTCACATGTTTGGCATGGGTAGAAGAGATTGATTGGATGGAAAGCAACTTGGGGACGCTAGAAATCAAGATCCATATGGTTGGAGTGGATGATCTTGACCTCAACACAAGGGTAGGCGGCTCTCTCTCAGAAAATTGGATATAGCAAGTGGGTATGTGTTCTGAGTGCTTGTCATGCGAGTGAGTGTTGGTGGAGCGGTATATATAGGCTTCTCCAACAACCCAACCGTTACAACATTATTGCCCAACTCGGGGAAACCAAATTAGAAACTCGGTGGCATCGACTAGTTCAAAATGTGGCAACTTTGGCGTTTTCGGTGAGACCGATATATGAATCTCAGTGGTACCGATATGGGTAACCTAGGCAGTTACCAAATATCGGTGAGACCGATTCCTCAAACTCGGTGGGACCGATTTAGATAAATGGGCTAACAGAAAGTTGGTCCAACTTCTCGGTGAGACCGATTCTCAGAACTCGGTGGGACCGAATCTAGAAAATGGCTAACCAGGAAGTTGGTCACTGATTTCGATGGCACCGAATGAAAAGTTGGTAGTACCGAGATGCTAGGGTTGGGTTTGGCTTCAGTCTTGGATAAACTCGGTCGATCCGAATGGGAATGTTGGTGTCACCGAATTTTGACTTTTGGCTTTGGACACAGGATATGTGTGGCAAAGTGGGCGAGTATTTTTGCTGGCTACCTTTAAGCACTTGAGCAACCAGATCATCATATTTACCTCATCCCCTTTTAATATTATTGGCTATCCTATGGACTCAAAGTTATTTCTCACAAAATATAAAATGTAGAGTCCTTGATCTCGAAGCAAGGTCAATCCTATTCCTTCCTGACCTTGGAGAGGTACTCCACACAATCTTTTAGCCAATCCATCATTAAACTTTTTCCTGAGATACACTTAGTGGAAACATTAGTCCAATGAAATATATGTTGTTATTAATAACCAAAACCACCTAGGGAGAAGTTGTGATTTCACCCGTGCACCCTAGAGTTCGAACCTCTCTTGGGTCCCCGGAGCCCGATTCCGACATTTGGCACGCCAGGTAGGGGTGCGCCGCCATTCTTCAGCTCCGTTTCGGATCCGCCCTTGCCGACCCCATGGCCGAAGACCGTCATGTGCGCGTTGAGCGCCAAGCGGCCCGCGTCGTCCAGACTGCGCCCGCGGGCTGTGATGGCCGCCGCCACTCCACCGCGCCGAAGCTGCCGCCGTCATCGACTTTGCTGTGTGCGGGCGGTAGGACTCCTCCGTGCGCCCTCTCGTGTGGAGGGATGGTCGAAGTCATCGTCGCCCCCCCCCCCACCACCGCTCACCTGGAGCACGCGAACGCGTGTGCCGCGCCGCTCACGGCGCGCGAGGCGCTTCGCCTCCGCCCGACGGGCGAAGAACAAGACCGCCCCGTATTACCGAGCTCGTTGCCGCCATGGGAGGGGCCTAGGCACCTCCTCGTCTGCCTTACCCCCCCCATCGCGCTGCACCGGGGATGCGGGTCGAGGGGTGCACCCTCCGCCCCCTTGCGTGGTAGCCTAGCTGGGCCTCGACACGACACGCACCCGCCAGGCGGGGGCACCGGAGTTCATCAGGAGTTGCATGCTGCAGCATGCATCCTCGGTGGGGCCCATGCCCCCGCCGATGATTGTCACCTCAAGCCTACTCTTCGCAAGGCAAACGCCGCCCTCAGGGAGCATGGGCCCGTGTCGCCACCAATCTGGACGTGGCATGACATCACCTTTGACATGGGGGACCACCCTAGGTCCACCACCACCGCCGGCGCCCTCCCCATGTTGTGCGCCCCAACCACCAGCAACGTCGCGGTCACCAAAACCCTCATTGATGGGGGTGCTGGACCCAATGTTATCTCCGTCGCGACTTTGGAGGTGCTCCAGGTGCCCCGCGACCTGCTGAAGCCCGTCGGGCTCCTCTCGGGAGTAGCCGACGGGGTTACGGCTCCCCTCGGGCAGATACGCCTGCCCGTCACCCCCGGCACCCGCAGCAACTACAGCACCGAGCTCATTGACTTCCCCAACAAGAAGTACAAGCCCAAGGACGAGCGCTTGGCGGCCTATCTCGAGGAGGTACACAAACTTGAGAAGCGCTTCCTTGGTTTAGAATTGCAGCACATCCCGTGTGGCGCCAGCCAAGAGGCCAACGACCTCGCCAAGCGAGCGTCACGCCGGGAGGCCCAAAGCCCAGGCGTCTTTGAAGAAAGGTTCCTCAGGCCGTCTGACGTGCCGCCTGCCATCGGCGCCACTCAGCTGCATGAGGAGCTGCTCCCTGCACCATCAACGGGCGTGCCGGACTGAGGCGCGTCGGCCCATCTTCAGGGGACCACCTGCCTGCTGGCGCTAGAACCTGAGGAGGGCGGCTGGGTCGAGGAGTTCAAGGCTTACCTGCTCCGCGCCAATGTCCCAGCAGAAGATGCAGGGACAGAACGCGTCATCCGACAAGCTACTGCCTACTACCTGTGGGGCGGCGAGTTGTACCGCCGATGGCCTAACGACATCTCGCTACGATGCATCTCGGAGGAACAGGGGAACGAGTTGCACCCCGACATCCATGGGGGAGATTGTGGACACAACTTCTCGTCATGCACCCTTGCTGTCCTGCGAAGCCTGTCAGTTCCACGCCAAGCAGATTCACCAGCCAGCGTAAGGGCTCTAGATAATCCCGCTCTCTTGCCCCTTTGCGGTATAGGGGCTAGCCATCCTGGGCCCTTTCCCTCGTGCGGCTGGCGGATACCGGTACCTCTACATCGCCATCGACAAATTCACCAAGTGGGCGGACGTCGAGCCCGTCCGCGCCATCCAAGCTAGATTGGCCATCAAGTTCATCAAGGGCCTCGTGTGCCGGTTCGGCGTCCCCAACCGCACCATCACCAACAACGGCTCCAAATTTACAAGTGGCCTCTTCAAGTCGTATTCCACTAACTTTGGTATGCAGATATCCTATGCTTCGGTGGCCCACCCTCGAAGCCATGGCCAGGCCGAGCGGGCCGACGCTGAGGTCCTCAAGGACCTCAAGACAAGGAGCTTCAAGAAGATGCTTGAGGCCTGCGGGAGGGGGTGGCTGGATGAGCTGCAGTCCATGTTGTGGTCCTTCCGCACCACCATGGCTAAGCCCACCGGCGAAACCCCCTTCCTCCTCGTCTATGGAGCTGAGGCGGTCCTTCCCTTGGAGCTTAAGCATAGTTCCCTGGGGTTCTTGGCATTCGACGAGGGGCGTCAGGATGACCCGCCGGGGTGCGACCTTTTGCTCCTCGAGGAGGCCCACTACCAGGCCGCCCTTCGCGCCGTGAGGCACCACCAGGCCTTGCGGTGTAAACATAGCCGCAACATTCTTCCTCATAGCCTCGGGGTCATGCATGTCTCCAGAGGGGGCCTCCGCAAGCTATCGCCCATGTGGGAAGGCCCCTCCAGGGTCATGCATGTCTCCAGGCCGGGCGTGACACGCTTGGCGACGGAGGACGGAGTCCCCGTGCAAAATGCATGGAACATCCGGCACATTCGCAAATTCTACCCGTGACACTCTCACGTAAGAATGAGTGGGGCTGTATACGCCCTGGAGCCTCCTTATGCGCCACGCCCTGGCATTGGGAGGACTCCTGCCCACGCCCAAGTGGAAGCCACATGTTCCGCGCTGGCGGAAGTACTCTAGAACCACGACTATGCCCACGCCCCAGTGGAAGCCCCACGCTCCACGCTCACAGAATTACTGTCGAACCGTGACTATTCCCACGCCCAAGTGGAAGCCCAACACTCCGCGCTGGCGGAATTACTATCGAATCGCGACTATGCCCACGCCCAAGTGGAAGCCCCATGCCCCGCACTGGGCATGGAAACTGCCGTCCTACCCGCTTGTAAACCAGTTCGTTGCTCCTCTTAAGCAAGGTTTCGGTTTTCCCGAGTATTGTGGCGTTTTGTTGAAGTCCTCATGCACCGGCGCATCAGCTGTGCCTCGGCGGGGCGCGTCCTCCCTGCTCCTCCGGGCCGCGGAGGGCGGTGGAGGAGAGGGTGCCATGCCTGGAAGCGTCCTAGCCTTTTTGCTCAAAATAGGCCTGCAGAGGAAAAAGGATCAGGTGCCGGGCGGGCTAAGGCGGTCAAGGAGGAGGCGGGATGCTTACTCGTCCCTGGCGGTCCATCTCTGTTTTTTCAACAACCCTGGCAATACGCCAGCGTTGCCTCCGGGCGGAGCTCCCCTCTCGCAACCAGCCTCGGGAGGAGGTAGGGAGACCCCGGTGCTTGTCCTAGCCTCATTCACAGGGGAAGAGTGGGGGGGTGCATAGCTCCTCCCTTGGGGGCAAGCGGTCCGGGGGCCACGAGCCAAGGGTTCCCTGGGAGGCAGGACTGTTGGAGTGGAGAGCCGCCGCTCTCCACGGCTACAGCCGAAGGATCGAGGTCGCCTGAACCCTCTGGTTCAGGGGTCGCCAGGAAAGGGTTGTCCCAGGGCCCCACGTGGCCCTTGGGGAGCAGTCCCCATTGGTCAAAGCGGGGCATACCCGCGGCAAGGATTACCTTGTCCTTGTAGTTGTACAGGTGAAGCCCACGATCAGGAAGCTCGCTGGCCTCCTGGCCAGTCAAGGCCTTGAGCACCCCGCAGAGCATGTCGGCCGGCAGGCCCTCGGCTCGGAGTCACATAGTATCCTCCAGGCCGATAAAAGTCCACATCGGGCAAGAGTGGCGTTGGAGGGGGGCGATTCTCCTGCAGAGGAATTCCCTCACGACCATCGTCACCATCACCCCCGAGGCCCATAGGATGGCAAGCCTCTTCATCACCTGCGAAAGCCACGGATCATCGAGCCTATCGTGCCGCCACCCAAAACTCGGCAGCGCCGGAGATGAAGGAATCAACAGCAGGGTCTGTATTGGGCAGCATCCATGTACACCCACTTCTTCCTGGAGCCCTTCGCTTCGTGGTGGACCTCCATGTTGATACACTCACTCGCATTCGCATTCACGGCCTGGAGTGACACGCACCCGGAGCACAGGTTGGCCGCGGTAAGCCGGAGGCAGAAGAAATGCCGAAGCAACGCCACCGAGGGTGCCACGCCCGGGAAGACCTCGCATAAAAAGGCGAAGGCCGAAAGCAGGAGGATGGATGTTGGCTGGAAGTGCAGCGCGTGAACTTGGTAGAGGGTGAGCACGGCGTTGAAGAAGTCCGAAAACGGAGGCAATGAACCAGAGAAGAGCATGGGGAGATGGATGGCGATGGTGGTGGCATCTAGTTCGCCGAAAGGCCGCGAGGCCGACCAGATCTTGGTTGGCCCCCATTCGTTGAAATCAGTCCCAGTCATCGGGAGGACCTTATCGAGCCCCTCGTGGTTGAGCACTGTGGATTTGCCCAGGGCGGGCTCTGGGCCCCCTGGCCCACTCGCCGCCGCTATCACCTCTCTCCTCTTCACCGGGGGCGCCACCGTGGCGAGGTGGGATGATAGGCGGTGGAAACTCGAAGAAAGGGGGACAACCTGGCACAGGAAGGAAGGTGCAAGGAGGGAGACGCAAGAAATGGAAGGGAAATGATGGCCCCAATCTGCGGGCAGGCTTTACGTCAGTTCGGGTGGTTGCCGAGGCATCGTGGGGTGTGGGGGCGTCCCACGCCTCGCCGTTCGCCACGCGTCGCGTCGGGCCTGCACGCGGATAGGGCCCGCTCGCTTTATCCCCTCCGACCAGTGCGGTTGTGCGCGTCGTGGCCCCGGGGGCTACTGTCGGGCCTCTGGGACTAGGGGTACCCAGACCCGTATGCCTGAGGCCCAAGGCGCGGCGCGTAGCCTGGGCCCAGTACGGCCCGCCGTCGAGTGCGGCGAGAGGGGCCTTTGTGGGGGCCCCGCCTCGTGAGGCATTCGGCCGGGGGCGCACCCACCAGCCTCATGAGGACGCCCTCGCGAGGTCGTCCCTTGGGGGCACCTCGCGGAGGCTTCATAGGATACGTGGGTCAAGGATGGTCCGACGGGATCGTGGGGCCCTCCTCCCCGTCGTGATGGTCACGCGCACCTGGTCGGGCGACATCCAGGGCCGTGGCAGGAGGCACCGCAGAGAGGACTTTCCCCTTTGGTGCTAGGGGAGCAAGGCCAACACACCTGTTCCCAAATCAACGCTCCAAAGGTTTCCCGTTTGGTGTAAGGGAGCCAAGGCTGAGGGCTTGCCAGGATGGAGGTCATCCCCGAGCCCACCAGCGCGTCACGAAGGGAGTCGTTTGCAGGCGAAGACCGCTTTTGTCAGGATAGCCTACAGCCTTGTCCCCTTTCAAACTGGCGCTTGTGGCAACCCTTCCCGCCTGATATTTTCGGGGGAAGAGGACCAAAGCTAGGATAAAAGGGGCAAGGCAGCAACAATGGATAGGATGGACCCCCTATGTATTCACACTCACAGGCTAAGCAATCTAGACACGCAGGAGTAGGGTTTTACACCGCGAGGTGGCCCGAACCTGGGTAAACCACCGTGTTCACTGTTCTTACCCCAAGCTCAAGCACGCCGGAGCATCGCCTTAGGTTAGCAAGAGAGAGCAAAGTTGGAGAGCCGGCGCACCATAGAGCTTGAAACTCTCTTGGGTCCCAGAGCCCCGATTCCGAGAGCCTGTAGTTGAAATCTGAATTATGCACACTGAATTCCTAGAAAACTCAGTTTATGTATAAAAATGTGCAAACAAACCCTGGATAATTCCAAATTTTAACACAACACTCCTATAGTTGCATGTTGCCTCTTTAAAAATATTCAACGCGAGGAAATACAAAGAATGTCATTTCGTCCACAAAGGTGACACATTCCCAACCGGAACCACGAGGCTTCTAGTGAGAAGCTCTAGTTTGTAACAAGGTTATGCCAAAACTTTACCCAAATTGGACAAAAAAATACCACGACATGTTGGTACCATTTCATGACACCATGCCAAGTTTCATGAATTTTAGACGAGTTTTGGATTTACAGGAATTAAAAACCAAGCTTATCAACGTTTGTGACCGATCCACGACGCCGAGGTGTTTGTAATTCATTCCCATTTCTTGCCTGGGAAATAAAGATGCTCCCAAGGACATATATATGATTTTTCAGCCCATTTTGGTGCACTGGAGCATGTGCCTGCAGTTCAAATTTTAATTATGCACCCTAAATGCCTAGAAAACTCGGTTAATGTATAAAAATGTCCAAACTAACCCTCGATAATTCCAAATTTTAACACGACACTCCTATTTTTGCATGTTGCCTCTTTAAAAATATTCAAGGCGAGAAGAGGCAACGAATGTCGTTTCGTCCACAAAGGTGACGTTCCCTACCCGAACCACGAGGCTTCTAGTGAGAAGCTCTCGTTTGTAAGAAGGTTATGCCAAAACTTTACCCAAATTGGACAAAAAGTTTACCACGACATGTTGGTACTATTTCATGATACCATGCCAAGTTTCATGAATTTTAGACGAGTTTTGGATTTACAGAAATTCAAAAACAAAGCTTCGCAATGTTTGTGGCCGATCCACGACGCCGAGGTGTAAATTCATTCCCATTTCTTGCCTTATAAATAAACATGCACCAAGGGATACATATATGATTTGTCAACCCAATTTGGCGCACTTGAGCATGTGCCTGTAGTTCAAATTTGAATTATGCACACTAAATGCCTAGAAAACTCGATTAATATATAAAAATGTCCAGAAAAACCATGGATAATTCCACATTTTAACATGACACTCCTATAATTGCATGTTGCCTCTGTAAAAATATTCAAGGCGAGAAGAGGCAACGAATGTCGTTTCGTCCACAAAGGTGACACGTTCCCTACCGGAACCACGAGGCTTTTAGTGAGAAACTCTGGTTTGTAAGAAGGTTATGCCAAAACATTACCCAAATTGGAAATTTTTTTACCACGGCATATTTGTACCATTTCATGACACCATGCCAAGTTTTCATGAATTTAAGACGAGTGTCGGATTTACAGGAATTTAAAAACCAAGCTTTTCAATGTTTACAGCTGATCCACGACGCGAAGGTGTTTGAAATTCATACCCATTTCTTGCCTGGGAAATAAACATGCACCCATGGACACATATATGATTTTGCAATCCATTTTGGTGCATTGGATCATGTGCCTACAGTTCAAATTTGAATTATGCACACTAAATGCCTAGTAAAGTTAGTTAACGTATAAAAATGTCCAAACGAACCTTGGATAGTTCCAAATTTTAACACAACACTCCTATAGTTGCATGTTGCTTCCGTAAAAACATTCAAGGCGAGAAGACGCAACAAATGTCGTTTCGTCCACAATGGCGACACGTTCCCTACCGGAAACACGAGGCTTCTTGTGAGAAGCTCTGGTTTGTAAGAAGGTTATGCCAAAACTTTACCCAAATTGGACAAAAAAATTACCACAACATGTTTGTACCATTTTATGACACCATGTGAAGTTTCATGAATTTCAGACGATTTTTGGATTTAGAAAAATTTAAAAACCAAGCTTCTCGATGTTTGTGGCCGATCCACGACGCCGAGTGCTACTTGTAAACTGTGTTGGGACTTTCCCCGGAGAGGAGGGAATATGCAGCACAATAGAGATAAGTATTTCCCTCAGTGATAACCAAGATTATCGAACCAATAGGAGGACCACGCAAATTCCCGTCTTCAGCACCTACACACAAAAGAGCACACACTTGCACCCAACGCGGGCAAGAGGGTTGTCAAGCCCCTTGAACTCGGTACTTGCAAGAGATTATAAATATAAAATAAAATAACATTAAAAAAATGGCTGAAATATTTTTGGTGTTTTTGTAATAATATATTTTGTGAATACCCGGGGGGGCATAGTTTTCGCTAGAGGCTTCTCTCTCAAAAAAAGCATACGATGGGTAAACGAAATACTGTTGGGCAATTGATAGAAAACCGCATAATTATGCAGTATTTATTCATGGCAATGATCATGTATATAGGCATCACGTCCATAAACAAGTGGACCGACTCCTGCCTGCATCCACTACTATTACTCCACCCATCGACCGCTATCCAGCATGCATCTAGTAGAGTATTAAGTAAAAACAGAGTAATGCTTGGAGCAAGATGACATCATGTAGACCAAGTAAATCCAATCAATATGAATAAACCCCGTCATTTTTCCCTTAATGTCAGTAATACAATATGTGTCATGTCTCCTTCTGTCAGAAGGATTGAGCACCGCAAGATTGAACCCATCACTAGTCACCACTCCCATTGAAGATGAACCAATCTAGTGGGCCAAACTAAACTGATAGATCGGAGAGCAATACGAAGCTATAACAATCATGCATCTAAGAATTCAGAAAAGAATCAATATATTTTCATGAATAATGTGAACATAAACCCACAATTCATCGTGTCCCAACAAACACACCGCAAAGAAGGATTACATCCGATACATCACTGCGGGAATCGCGGTGAACTTTGTATTGAAGATCATAGAGAGAGAGTCAGTACTAGCTATGGACCCATAGGTCTTTGGTAAGATACTCACACATCATGATGGAGGCAGCAAGGTTGATGTAGAGGCCCTCCGTGATCGACCCCCCCTTCGATAGGGCACTGGAACAGGGCTCCAAATGTCCTCCCGTCGGAACAGAGACTTGCGGAAAAAGTATTTTGGCTGGCTCACGGGTGTTTTCCCGATTTTAGAGAATATGTAGGAGAAGAATTAGGTCAGGAGGCTGCGGGAGGTGGCCCCAAGCCATCAGGGTGTGGCCACCCCCTGCCCTTCCCCCCCCCCCCCCCGGGCGTGCCCTATTGGCTTGGCGCAACCCCGTGTGGCCTCCGGTCTCTATCCGAAGCTTCCAGGTCTTATTTTTGTCCAGAAAAAAATCATCAAAAAGTTTCGGGGCATTTGGACTTCGTTTGGTACAGTATTCCTGAAAGGCCAAAAACAAGCAGAAAACAACAATTGGCACTGGGCACTAGGTTAATAGGTTAGTTCACAAAAATGATATAAAATAGCATATAAATACATATAAAGTATCCAAGCATGATAATATAGAAGCATGGAACAATCAAAAATTATAGATATGTTGGAGACCTATCAGTATCCCAAAGCTTAATTCCGGCTTGTCCTGGAGTATGTAAATGGTAAGGACATAATTTTTGATGCGACATGCTACCCAACGTGTAATCACTTTTAGGTATTATCTTTGAGAAACGATGAATTAATAAACATCAATATAGTAATATCCATAAACATAAGCAACATTATCATTCACTTTCAAAATATATGATCCTTAAAGAATGTTACTCCTCACTCATTTTATCATATTAGCATGGCATGACTCCGTCTTCACCACATAAGTACAAATCATGAGCACCACGGTGTCAATTCAGGCAATTGGATCGTACTTCTAACGCGCTTCATCATTTTGAACGTCACTTAATACATGAGTGTGAACCATGGACATAGCATATAGGTGGAATAGAATATGGTGATATATATCAAAAGGAGTCAAAGTGTAAAAAAAGTCTCGCATCAACTAGGCGTATCAATGCGATGAGTAGGGATTGTCATGTAACGGATGCACTAGAGCTATAAGTGTATGAAAGCTCAACGGAAGCTAAGTGGGTGTGCATCCAACTTGCTTGCTCATGAAGACCTCGGGCATTTGAGGAAGCCCGTCATCGGAATATACAAGCCAAGTTCTATAATGAAAAATTCCCACTAGCATATCAAAGTGATAACTCAGGAGACTCTCTATATGAAGAACATGGTGCCGCTTTGACGCACAAGTGTGGTAAAAGATAATTGCAAAGTCCCTTCTCGCGTTTTCCCTTTTTTTGTCTTGGTGGGATCTTTTGTATTTTTATATATTTTTTGTCCGGAGCTCATCCCGACTTGTGGGGGAATCATTACTCCATCATCCTTTACTCAGTGGGACAATGCTCCAATAATGATGATCATCACACTTTTATTTACTTACAACTCGATATAACAACTCAAAAGAAATGACTCTATATGAATGCCTCTGGTAGTGTACAGGATGTGCAATGATCTAGTATAACATGTAAACAATGATGAACGGTGGCTGTGCCAAAAATTCTATGTCAGCTACATGATCATGCAAAGCAATATAATGATGAACACACAAGTCATGTGATGTAATGGTTGAAGTTCCATGGAAATATATCTCGGAATGGCTATGGAAATGCCATAATAGGTAGGTATGGTGGCTGTTTTTGAGGAAGATATAAGGAGGCTTATATGTGATAGAGTGTATCATATCACGTTGTTTGGAGGCACCGGCGAAAGCTACACCGATCCTCGAGGTGATAACGGGCAATGCACGGTACCGAAGAGGCTAGAAATATGCGAAAGGTGATTGTGCGTACATCCATGGATTAACATTGGTCATAAAGAACTCATACACTTATTGCAAAGCCTAATTAGCTGTCTCGAAGCAAAGTACTCTCACATACCCCTAAAGAGGAGGTTGGGAGGAGTTAACCATCACGCACCTCCGACCCGAACACCACTGGGATTTCAATGAGGAATAAGAATTCTCACACATCATCATCATGCCATAACCAATATTTAGATGAGCAAAAAGTAACACACTTTAACTACCGATATTGCTACTAACCAACAATCATGTACTCATGCCCTTTCATATTACTACATATCATTAACCCACAATCTCTCTATATATGGTGAGCTACATGAAGGTTTTGATTATACACTCATTGAATACCTATCCTTTTTGGACTAGCCTTATAACTCATGCAAATTACCATTACTATTTATTAGACTCTCAAACAAGTTTAAGTGAAGTATGAGAGTTCAATTATTTCTATAAAATCTATATGCCACCATGCTCTAAAAGATATAAGTGAAGCACTAGAGCAACTGCCTAGCTCAAAAGATAAAATGAAGCACATAGAGTATTCTAACAAATCATGATGAACATGTGTCTCTCTCAAATAGGTGTGTCCGGCAAACAATGATTGTGGCAAACTATAATACACGACACTCCAAGCAAAACACATAGCATGTGATGAATAAAAATATAGCTCCAAGTGACATAATGATGGAATGGAGACGAAAGAGGGCATAAAGCTAAGGCTTGGTTTTCATCTTTACCCCGTAATAGTATTGGAACATGGGTTAAGTGTAAAGATGCTTTTATTGCCAAGTATTTACCTCCTACTAAGATCATCTCCCTCGGAAATCAAATAATGAATTTTAAACAACATGAGCAAGAACATGTTGCACAAGCTTGGGATAGGATGAAATTGATGATTAGAAATTGCCATACTCATGGTTTAAACTTGTGGATGACTATCCAAAATTTCTATGCTGGACTGAACTTTGTGTCTAGAAATCTTCTAGATTCTGCTGCAGGTGGTACCTTTATGGATGTGACCTTAGGAGAGGCCACCAACCTTCTAGACAACATCATGACAAATTACTCTCAATGGCATACCAAAAGAGCTCCAACTGGTAAGAAGGTAAATTCTATTGAGGAAATCGCTACTTTGAGTGTAAAGGTGGGCGCTCTTATGAATATGGTTGCTAGCAAAAATACTCATGTTGATACAAATGATATGCCATTGTCTACCTTGATTGAGCAAAATAATGATGCTATTTATGTGAACTTTATCTCGCGAAACAACTTCAACAACAATGCTTATAGAGGAAATTTCAATGCTAGGTCGTATCCCGGTGATTCCTCTAATAATTATGGAAACTCCTATGGAAATTCTTATGGAAATTCTTCTGCAAATTCTAATAGGATACCCTATGATCTTGAGAACACAATTAAAGAATTCATTAGTTCTCCAAAGATTTTTAATACTATGGTAGAAGAAAAGTTGCATACAATTGATACTTTCGCTAAAAACATGGATAGAATTGCTCTTGATGTAGAAACTCTTAAAATTAAAGCTTTGCCACCCAAGCATGATTTTAATGAAACTATTAAATCTATCCAAATATCTATTAATGAAATTAAGAAGAGGACCGCTAAGTTAAAAGCTAAGCGGGAATTCCTAGAAAAAGCTCTCCCACCTGGTTTGTACCGGAATCATGATGAAGATCTCAAAATGCTTTGAAGTTCTCCTATTGAATATTTGTTTACTTCTCTTAATTTAAATGAGAAAGGGACTGGAGTTGAGTCAACTCTAGCTAGAGAGAGTCCCGTTTGCTTAGAGGGTGATGATTCTAATGCTAAAACTGAAAAAGTGGGTTTGGAGAGATTAAAACTTTGACTAGTGATGTGCCCACTATCTTGGATTACAAGGATTTTAATTATGAGAGCTGCTCTTTAGTAGAATTTATTTCCTTGTTGCAATACATTATTAGCTCACCCAATGCTTATGAAAAAAATAAAGCTTTTATTAAACATATAGTAGAAGCAACGATAAAAGCTTATGATGAGAACTTGAGCTAGAAGT
This sequence comes from Elymus sibiricus, assembly GCA_039707655.1. Lineage (NCBI taxonomy): Eukaryota > Viridiplantae > Streptophyta > Magnoliopsida > Poales > Poaceae > Elymus > Elymus sibiricus. Next base: position 267,473,584 of record CM077665.1, read on the forward strand.
TTATATTCCTAGAAAATTGCATGATGAATGGGAACCTTCTATCAAAATAAAGCTTAAATAATATGAATTCAATGCTTTGTGTGACCTTGGTCCTAGTGTTTCTACTATACCTAAATCTCTTTGTGATGTGCTTGGTCTCACGAATATTGAAGACTATTCCCTAAACTTGCGTCTTACGGATTCTACCATCAAGAAACCTTTAGGTAGAATAAATGATGTTCTTATCCTTGCTAATAGGAATTATATGCCTGTATATTTCATTGTGCTTGATATTTAATGTAACCTACTTGTCCAATAACACTTGGAAGACCCTTTCTACGAACTATAGGTGCAATAATTGACATGAAAGAAGGAAACATACGATTCCAATTCCCATCAAAGAAAGGGATGGAACACTTCCCTAGAAAGAGAATCAAACCACCTTATGAATCTATCATGAGGGCCACTTATGGGTGGAGTGTCAAATATGACAACATTTGATCATACGCGTTATGCCTAGCAAGGGGCGTAAAACAATAGCGCTAGTTGGGAGGCAACCCAATAGTTATCTTATTTTTATTGTTCTACTTTATGTTTGTGTGTCATAACATGATTGTTGCCTCTGTAATTATTGTTTTTTTATTTTTAATTAGTGTTTGTCCCAAGAAAAACCTTTGGGATGACTCACATGATGAGTAGAATTGATACGATGAAAAAATAGAAACTTTAGCATTAGTATAGGAATTTTAATTTTTTACTGGAGCATGAGAATGATATGAATTTCTTGCACAATATTTCTATACAAATTCGTGAGGCTTTCCTAATTTTTAAGAATTTTTAGAGATATATAAGTATAGTTTCTCTAGAGATCTTTACAGACTGTTCTGTTTTAGTCAGATTCTGTTTTTGCTTGCATGTTTTGCTTGTTTTGATGATGCCATGGATTATTTTGGGCAAAATAAATCATGGAGAAGTTAGCATACAGTAACTTATGCAATAATAAAATATGAATCAATTTACAACAGTCTCTAACTGATTTGATATGTTTATTATAATAACGGATGTCACGAGTTTTCTGTTGAGTTTTGTGTGATGAAGTTTTCAAGTTTTGGGTGTTATCACGATGGACAAAGGAATAAGGAGTGGCAAGAGTATAAGATTTGGGATGCCCAAGGCACCCCAAGGTAATATTCTAGGAAGACTCAAGCGTCTAAGCTTGGGGATGCCCTGGAAGGCATCCCCTCTTTCGTCTCAATCCATCGGTATGTCACTTGGAGCTATATTTTTATTCATCACATGATATGAGTTTTGCTTGGAGTGTCATTGGCTTTTTGTTTTAGTTTCCCACAATCATTGTTTGAGAGACACAATATCATCATAATTTATTAGAATACTCTATGTGCTTCACTTATATCTTTTGAGCTTGGCAGTTGCTCTAGTACTTCACTTATATCTTTTAGAGCAGGGTGGTGTATATAGAAATAATTGCACTCTCGTTCTTCACTTATATTTGTTTCAGAGTTAACAAACAGCGATGGTAATTTGCATGGGTCATAAGACTAGTCCAAACATAATAGGTATTCAATGAGTGCATAATCAAAACGACATGTAGCACATAAAAGAGAAATCATGGTTAGTGATATTAATGTGGTAATGTGAAAAAGCATGAGTGCATGATCATTGGTTAATAAAGGTATCGTGTATTAGAGGTTGTTAACTTGCTATTCATCCAAATATTTTTATAGCATGGTGATGATGTGTGAGCATACTTATTCCTTGTTGAAATCCTAGTGCTGTTTGTGTTGGGGGCGCGCGATGGTTAATTCCTACCAACCTCCTCCCTAGGGGCATGTGAGTAGTGCTTTGCTTCAAGAGAGCTAATAAAGTCTTGCAATAAGTATGTGAGTTCTTCATGACTAATGTGAATCCATGTATATACGCACACTCACCTCCACATATTTGCTAGCCTCTTTGGTACCGTGCATTTCCCATTCTCACCTTGAGGATCAGTGTAGCTTTTGCAGGTGCATCCAAACCCCGTGACATGATACGCTCTGTTGCACATAAGTCTCGTTATATCTTCCTAAAAACAGCCACCATACCTACCTATCATGCCATTTCCATAGCCATTCCGAGATATATTGCCATGCAATTTCCACTGTTACATCATATGACTAGTACTTTCATTGCCATATTGCTTTGCATGATCATATAAGCTGACATAGTATTTGTGGCAAAGCCACCATTCATCATTAATATCATACATCATTAATATCATACTTGATCATTGCACATCTTGGTACACTGCCAGAGGCATTCATATAGAGTCATACAGTTTCTCATGTTGAGTTGTAAGTAAATAAAAGTGTGATGATCATCATTAATAGGGCACTGTCTCAGTGAGGAAAGGATGATGGAGACAATGATTCCCCCACAAGTCGGGATGAGACTCCAGATGAAAAATGAAAGAAAAAGAAAACAAAAGAAAAAAAGGGAGAAATAAAAAATAAAATTAATAAAAAAAGTAAAAGAAAAAAATGAGAGAAAAGAGAGAAGGGATAGTGCTACTACCTCTTATTCCACACTTGTGCCTCAAAGTGGCACCTTGTTCTTCATATAGAGAGTCTCATGTTTATCACTTTCATATGCTAGTGGGAAATTTTCATTATAGAACTTGGCTTGCATATTCCAATGTTGGGCTTCCTCAAATGCCTGAGATCTTCATGAGCAAGCAAGTTGGATGCCCACCCACTTAGCCTCCATTGAGCTTTCATACACTTATAGCCCTAGTGCATCCGTTGCATGGCAATCCCTACTCCTCACATTCTATTGATGGGCATCTCCATAGCCCGCTGATACGCCTAGTTGATGCGAGATTTTCTTCTCCACTTTCACCCCTTTGAAACCTACCACCATATTCTATTCCAGCTTTATGCTATATCCATGGTTCACGCTCATATATTGCGCAAGTAATAAAAAGATGAAGCGCGTTAAAAAGTACGATCCAATTGCCTGACTTGACACCATGGTGCTTGACATTTGTGTTTATTTGGTGAAGACGGAGCCATGCTACTCTTATATGATAAAATGAATAGGGGGTGAACATTCTTTTTGGACCGTATACTTGGAAACTTGATGATTATGTTTCTTATGCTTATAGTATTACTATGTTGATGTTTATTAATTCATCGTTTCTCAATGAGAAAACCTGCAATTGATTACATGTTGGGTAGCATGTCACATCAAAAATTCTTGTTTGTATCATTTACCTACTCGAGGACGAGCATGAATTAAGCTTGGGGATGCTGATACGTCTCCAACGTATCTATTAATTTTTATTGTTCCATGCTATTATATTATCATTCTAGGGTACTTTTTGGGTGTTTATTTACCAATTGATATTATTTTTTAGCACTAACCTATTGACCTAGTGTCTAGTGCCAGTTGTTGTTTTTTGCATGTTTTTTTCCTTTTCAGGTGTACCATTCCAAACGAAGTCCAATTGCTACGAAACTTTAATATGATTTTTTCTGGACTGAAAGAAGACCTAGAAGCTTTGAGAGGAGGCGAGAGGATGCACGAGGCAGCCACGACCTAACAGGGCACGCCAGGGGGGCAGGTCACACCCTGATGGGTCCTGGCTCCCTCGGCCGCCCTCTCGTGCCCCTCTCTAGCCTATATATTCTCAAATATACCGAAACCCTAGGATAGCTCCAGAAACACTTTTTTCCGCCGCCGCAAGTCTCTGTTCTGCCGTGTACCCATCTGGCGACCTTTTTCGGCGATCTGTCGGAGAGGAATCGATCAGGGAGGGGCTCTACATCATCCTTGCTGCCTCCGTGATGAGTTGTGAGTAGTTCACTATAGACCTACGTGTCCGTAGTTAGTATCTAGATGGCTATCTCTCTCTCTCTCTTGATCTTCAATACAATGATGATCACATCTTCTCCTTGATATATTCGATGTAATCCTTTTGTGCGGTGCATTTGTTCGGATCCGATGAATTGTGGGTTTATGTTCAGATTATTCATGAAAAGTATTTGAGTCACCTCTAATTATTATGATTCTTATTTGCATGATCATTATAGCTTCGTAAATCTCTCCGATCGATTGAAATAGTTTGGCCAACTAGATTGATATTTCTTCAGTGAGAGGGGTGTGTTGTAGTGGGTTCAATCTAGCGGTGCTCTATATCCTAGTGACAGAAAGGGACAAGACACGTCTTTGTATTGTTGCCACTAAGGATAAAACGATGGGGTTAGTTCATATTAATTGAATTATCTTTGTCTATATCATGTCATCGTTCTCCAAGCATTACTCTGTTTTACTTAATACTCTGGATGCATGTTGGATAGCGGTCGATGGGTGGAGTAATAGTAATAAGTGCAGGCAGGAGTCGGCCTATTTGCTTATGGACGTGATGCCTATATATACATGATCATTGCCGTGAATAAAGATTGCATAACTATCCGCTTTTCTATCAATTGCCCAACAGTAATTTGTATACCCACCGTATGCTTACTATATGAGAGATGCCACTAGAGAACACTACGGCCCCCGTGTCTATCCTCTTATATATTTACAAACACATTCAATACCTTGCTACCTTTTATTTTGTTTTATTTTATTTTCCAATTTACACTTATCTATTATCATCTACACATCCCATTTACTTGCAAATAACGAGACCAAGCGGATTGACAACCCTCTTGCTGCGTTGGGTGCAAGTGTGTGCTCTTTTGTGTGTAGCTGCTGAAGACGGTTGATGACCGATATTCCTATTGGTTCGATAAACCTTGGTTCTTAACTCAGGGAAATACTTACCCGCATTGTGCTGCATCACCCGTTCCTTTTCACGGACAACCAAATGCAGATCACAAGCATCAGGAAGCTCCACCATCAAACAAGCAAAAGCTACCCCGAGTTTGATCAAGAGTGAACAAGGATCATCCCGTAGAGAAAATTATTGGTGACACAAGAAACACAAGAATCACTCGCTCTAAAACTCGCTTAGCTAACTTTTGTGAGCATTATTAATTTATCTCTAGTATTGAGCCTATGAAGGTGGAAGAAGCTCTTGAAGACCCCGATTGGGTGAATGTCATGCAGGAGGAGCTACACAACTTTGAGATGAATCAAGTTTGAACTCTAGTGGAGAAACCCAAGGATGAACAGAACATCATTGGAACAAAATGGGTGTTTCGCAACAAGCAAGATGAAGACGGACAATTAGTATGCAACAAGGCTCGTCTTGTGGCTCAAGTCTACACTCAAGTCGAAGGTATGGACTATGGTGAGACATACGCCCCCATTGCTAGACTTGAGTTCATTCGCATTCTTCTTGCTTATGACAATCACCATGATATCACACTTTAACAAATGGACATTAAGAGTGCTTTTCTAAATGGTGAAATTGAGGACGAAGTCTATGTTAAACAACCTCCCGGTTTTGTGAACCCTAAGAAACCTTATCATGTCTATAAAACTTTGCAAAGCTCTCTATGGTCTTAAACAAGCCCCTCGGGCTTGGTACAAATGCTGAATGAAGTTTCTTATAGAAAATAGTTTTTTAATTGGTAGAATTGATGCAACATTATTCACTAAAAGAGTTAATGGTGAATTATTTGTGTGCCAAATTTATGTGGATGATATCATTTTTGGATCTACTAACCCACATTTTAGTGAGAAATTTGGAAGGTTGATGTCCGAAAAATATGAGATGTCTATGATGTGTGAGCAAAAATTCTTCCTTGGTTTGCAAATCACGCAAACGAGAGATGGTACCTTTGTTTGTCAAACAAAGTATAACAAGGACTTGTTCAAGAAGTTCAACATGCAAGAATGGAAAGGTATGAAAACCCCTATGCCTACAAGTGGACATGTGGACCTCACTAAGGAGGACAAACTGGTTGATCAAAAAGTTTATCGATCAATGATTGGTTCAGTGCTATACCTTTGTGCCTCTCGTCCCGATATCATACTAAGTGTGTGCATGTGTGACCGATATCAAGTGGCACCCAAAGAGTGTCATCTTAAGGCCATGAAAGAATTGTGAGATACTTGATACATACACCAAACTTTGGCATTTGGTATCCCAAGGGATCTTTGTTTGACCTTATGGGTTATTCCGACTCGGACTACGCCGGAGATAATGTTGATAGAAAATACACCCCAGGTACTTGTCAATTTCTTGGGATATCTCTTGTGTCTTTGTCCTCCAAGAAACAAAACTCAGTATCTCTATCTACTACCGAAGCAGAATACATCGCCACCGGATCTTGTTGTGCGCAATTGCTATGGATGACCCAAACTCTTAAAGACTGTGAAATACATGTGAAACATGTTCCATTGTTTTGTGACAATGAATATGCTATCAAGATTGCACACAATCCCGTGCAAAACTCTTGAACTAAGCATATTCAAATTTGTCATCATTTCATTCGTGATCATGTTGCCAAATGAGATATTAATCTCAAACATGTTCGTGCCGGTAAGCAATTTGTGGATATCTTCACAAAACCACTTGTTGAGAAAGTTTTTTGTCACTTAAGGGGTGAGTTGAACATCATAGATGCTTCAAACTTGTTCTAGAGACCCCCACGAATGCATGCAAGGGCATGAGATTACATGACTATTCCTTGATACTATTGACATGATACTACTTCATATCTTGGAAACCTATGCTCCCTTGTGTTGCATCTAACCCTTTTGCAGGTACTTGGATGGATTACACTCCACAAGATTGCCATCAACTCAAACTATAAGCAATCCTGTAATGACCAAGTATCAACAACCATTCTTTGTGATGAAGGAAGAAGACAATACAGACAATATCCTTGACAAACATTTGATACAAAACTTCACTCTTGTCATTTGGATATATGCATGTTATTCCTTGCATGAATAACCCATGTCGGAGGATCTACTTCAACGAAAGAAGGATAGCTCCAAACTCCAACACTTGAGCATCCACAACAAGCCACCTACATGCTTACATCATCAACATCACTCGAAGGTATGTAAACATATCTTTGAAGAAGCTTTACTCCAAGTCATGAGTCAAAGCAATTCAATGCGATATGAGAACATCAAAATGCTTAAACAAAAAATGGTAACCCCATTTTGAGCTTAACGATGAGTATGACCTATGCTCAAGTGTTCTCACTTGGCTCCTAAGTCAATATACTCTAATATAGGTGACCTAGTCGCCGACCATCATCTAGATGAAGGTTCATAAGAGGTTGTTCTTTTAGTTGCATGTTTTCTTGCTACCTTTCAATCTTCATCTAGATGAAAATTCCTTGCAATCTTATTGAAAATTCCTTGCAAATCTTGTTGAAATTTTCTTGCAAATTTATTGAAATTTTCTTGCAAATCCAGTCAAGTTTTCCTGAAGAATCTGTTTGACAAAATGGCCAATAATGGCTTTGCCAAGTTTTTGTTAGCAACTCGGAATCTCTGACCAAAAGAACTCGGCGTCACCGATATAGCAGTTACATTGCACAGTGCTTCCTCGGTGAAACCAACATGAAACACTTCGGTGCCACTGATATTCCTTTGAACTTTGACAATCATTTCGGTCCTTCCGATTCAAAATTTCTCGGAGCCTCCAAATTTTGCTTTTACCAGATTTCTTTGCCAAATTTTCTTTGCCAAATCTCAACATTTTTTTCAATAATATGCTCTATGACCCTTCTCTCTAGGATCCCCTACCCTCTGACCCTTCTTGGAAATTGATGCCAACGGGGGATAAATATCAAAATTAAAGCTATCCAAGGGGGGAGAGACCAACTCAGGACCTATCTAAAGTATTATGTGATCTGGATTAGACTGACTACGTGTATTAGACTTGTCTCACCCTACCTACTCCAAATATTTACATGCTAATATTCATGGGGAGAGGAAGAAAGAAAATCCATACTCCGGAGAGAAAGTTCCATAAACATTCTTGGAGACATTTTAATCTTAAGAAAATACTATTTCCTACAAATTTTCCATATCTTCGTACATTTGAAATCTCTTGCATTTGTATGAAAGAAACATTCTTGTGTTATCTAACCCTGTTTTCTCAAGTATGTTTCTCTAGTTAAACTGCTCCAGTATTTCAAGGTAAGTATATGCATCTTCTTCATGTGCAGGACAATCTCTTGCTCCTTGCACATATTGTTTGCAAGAGTGAGCCATGAACAAGGACATACTTCATTCACATATATGTTAGATGCATATAGCCAAGGTACATATTACTTGTCATGTCTTCTGTGCCATGTGTGTGTTCATGCATTCCAAAAGCAACAGTTTCTTAAAAGGAATTGCACACTTGTAAGGGGAGCTTGCTCTAGTCATATGTCTTTCAAAGTTATCATATAATACTATATACTCTAAATTAAAGCTTCGATTGTATGTTGTCCTCAATTACCAAAAAGGGGGAGATTCAAAGCACAAATGCTCCCTTGGAGGTTTTGATAGTTAATGACAACATACATTATCTCTTGGACTAACAGTTTTATCTAGTCTATTTCAGATAAAGTCCAAAGGAAGGAGTGGCTAGGAATTGTGAGAAGTATCCCCAAGATGGAATGGAATCATATTGGCAAGATCTTCAAGACTCTACATTTTATTCTATGTGAAGAATCACAATTGAGTCCATAGGAAAATCCAATACTATTAAAAGGGGATAATGTATTGATAATGATCTGGTTGCTCAAGTGCTTAAAGATTTGCCACCAAAAGCCTCAACCAAACTCTCACAGAAGTTTCTGTCCAAAATCCTAACTGCCAAAATCGGTGCCACCAACATTTCCAAATTGGCCCCCACTAAGTTTACCCTAGGTAGAATCCAAACCCTAGCACCTCGGTACCATCGATATCACTTTCACTGCAACAGAAATACAGTTGCCACCTCTCTAGAATCGAAATGTTTTACTTTGGAATCTCTGAGTTTTTCATTTTGCTGCCATCGAGTTGTGGATCTGCCCTAGGTCAACCGAGTCGGTCTCACCGAGTTGTTTCCTATCGGTCTCACTGAAAAGACGAAAGTTGGGACATTTTGCACTAGTCGTTGCAACCGAGTTTTTACTTCGGTTCTACCGAGTTGGGCAATAATGTTGCAACGACTGGATTTTTGGAGATGGCTATATATACCCCTCCACCCCCCTCTCATTCGCAAAGAGAGCACTCAAAAAACCAAAACTTCCACCATTCATTTCCTGAGAGAGAACCACCTACTCATGTGTTTCGATAAAGATATTCCCTTCGCACCATATGAATCTTGATTTCTAGCCTCCCCAAGTTGCTTTCCACCCAAAATATGAAAATTCAAACACTACAGAGAAAGTTTCTGTTTTTACACAGCACACATCAAACATGCAATGCAAGCATCCTAAGTCAATTCTTGGAACTTTTTATTGAATAACAAGATTATAAATAACACCTAATAGAAAATAACAAAACATAATGACGACCAGGCAAACCACATATTAAGTGACGAATAAAAATATAGCTCTAAGTAAGATATACCGATAATGTTTAAGACAAAAGAGGGGATGCCTTCCGGGGCATCCCCAAGCTTAGGCGCTTGAGTCATCCTTGGATATTACCTTCGGGGTACCTTGGGCATCCCTAGGATTAGGTTCTTGTCACTCCTTATTCTCCTCATATCGGTGTCTCACCCAAAACTTAAAAACTATAATCACACAAAACTTAACGAAACTTCATGAGATGGGTTAGTATAATAAATAAAGATCATTCACTTAGGTACTATCAAGACAAGATTCATAATTGTTCTCACATAATAACTACTGTATTATACCATTCACATAACTTATATCACTGAATATAAGCTATGGGAACAGTAAAACAAGAAAACTATGCTTGCAAAACAGAATCTGTCAAAAACAAAATAGTTTGTGAACATCTGTAGTATAACCATACTTCCCTGTCTCTACAAATTCTGAAAAATTAGGACAACCTGAAGAATTTTTATATAAACACTGTGTAAAAATTTAAGATCATTATCACGCTCCAGTAAAAAACTAAAATTCTTGTACTAGAGTCAAAAGTTTTTGTTTTGGTTCAGCATCAATTCTACTCATCTTGTGAGTCATCCCAAAGGCTTTACTTGGCACATTATTGAAATAAAAGACACAAAACATGATTGCTACAGTATCTTAATCATGTGAACACTCAAGAACAGAATGTAAAATTATTTGGTTGTCTCCCAACGAGCGCTTTTCTTTAATGCCTTTTAGCTAGGCATGATGATTTCAATGATGCTCACGTAAGCATAATAATTGAAATATGCAAGAGAGCATCATGAATCACATGGCAAGCACATTTAAGTCTAACCCACTTCCAATGCATAGGGATTTTGTGAGAAAAAAAATTATGGGAGCAAGAATCAACTAGCATAGGAAGGCAAAAAAGCATATCTTCAAGATTTTCAACACATAGGGAGGAAACTTGATATTATTGCAATTCCTATAAGCATATGTTCCTCCCTCATAATAATTTTTAGTAGCATCATGAATAAATTCCACAATATAACTATCACATAAAGCATTCTTTCCATGATCTACAAGCATAAAATTTTCATTACTCTCCACATAAGCAAAAAAATTTCTCATTCATAGTAGTGGGAGCAAACTCAACAAAATAACTATCATAAGACACTTGATTGACATAACCACATTCAATATTAAAATCATGATGAGAAGTTTCATGGTTACTATCACTCTTTATAGCATACATGTCATTATCATAATAATCATATATAGGAGGCATGCCATCATCATAATAAATTTGCTCATCCAAACTTGGGGGACTAAAAATATCATCTTCATCAAACCTAGCATCCCAAAGCTTGTGGCTTTGCATATCATTAGCATCATGGATATTCAAAGAATTCATACTAACAATATTGCTATCATGCTCATCATTCAAGGAATTCAAATTAAGTATTTTCATAAATTCTTCCTCTACCAATTGAGCACAATTTTCTGAACCATCATTTTCACGAAAGACATTAAAAAGACGAAACAATTGAGGCAACCTCAATTCCATTTTTTTGTAGTTTTCTTTTATAAAACCAAACTAGTGAAAAACAAGAAACTAAAAGATTTAATTGTAAGATCTAAAGATATACCTTCAAGCACTCACCTCCCTGGCAACGGCACCAGAAAAGAGCTTGATGTCTACTACACAACTTGTTCTTGTAGACTCGTGTTGGGCCTCCAATCGTAGAGTTTTGTAGGACAGTAGAAAATTTCCCTCAAGTGGATGACCTAAGGTTTATCAATCCGTGGGAGGCGTAGGATGAAGATGGTCTCTCTCAAACAACCCTGCAACCAAATAATAAAAAGTCTCTTGTGTCCCCAACACACAAAATACAATGGTAAATTGTATAGGTGCACTAGTTCGGCGAAGAGATGGTGATACAAGTGTAGTAATGATAGTAGATATTGATTTTTGTAATAGTAACAATAAAAAACAGCAAGGTATCAAGTAACAAAAGTGAGCACAAACGGTATTGCAATGCTTGAAAACAAGGCCTAGGGTCCGTACTTTCGCTAGTGCAATCTCTCAACAATGCTAATATAATTGGATCACATAACCATCCCTCAACGTGCAACGAAGAATCACTCCAAAGTTCTTATCTAGCAGAGAACATAAGAAGAAATTGTTTGTAGGGTACGAAACCACCTTAAAGTTATCCTTTCCGATCGATCTATCCAAGAGTTCGTACTAAAATAACACCAAGTTATCCTTTCCGATCGATCTATCTAAGAGTTCGTACTAAAATAACACCATATGATACGCATCAACCAACTCTAATGTCACCTAGATACTCCAATGTCACCACAAGTATCCATGATTTAATTATACGATACGCATCAAACAGTTTCAGATTCATAATACTCAATCCAACACAAAGAATCTCAAAGAGTGCCCCAAGATTTCTACCGGAGAAAGTAGGACGAAAACATGCACCAACCCCTATGCATATATTACCCCAATGTCACCTCGGGAATCCGCGAGTTGAGTGCCAAGACATAGATCAAGTGCTCTCAAATCCATAAAAGTATTCAATCCGGTAATAAGGAAATCTCAAAGGGAAAACTCAATTCATCACAACAAGATAGAGAGGGGAAAACACATATGATCCAACTATATTAACAAAGCCCGCGATACATCAAGATCGTTCCAAATCAAGAACACAAGAGAGAGAGAGAGAGAGATTAAACACATAGCTACTGGTACAAACCCTCAGCCCCGAGGGTGGACTACTCCCTCCTCATCATGGAGACCATAGGATGATGAAGATGGCCTCCGATGATGATTTCCCCCTCCGGCAGGGTGCCGGAGCGGGGTCTAGTTTGGTTTTTCGTGGCTACAGAGGCTTGTGGCAGCGGAACTTCTGATCTAGGGTTATTTCTGGGGGTTTCTGAATATATAGGATTTTTGGGCGTCGGTTTCACGTGAAGATGGGCCACGAGGCGCCCACAAGATACCAGGGCACACTAGAGGGGGCTGGCGCGCCCTGGTGGGTTGTGGCCACCTCGTGGCTCTTCTGGCCCTCCCATGAAGCTTCTAGTGCCTCTTTTGTTCCAAAACAATCGTAAAAAAGTTTTGTTGCATTTGTAGAACTTTTATTTCTGCACAAAAAACAACACCACGGTAGTTCTGCTCAAAACAGCGTCAGTCCGGGTTAGTTCCATGCAAATCATACCAAAACCATATAAAATTGTTGTAAATCTTCATAAATTATAGATACGTTGGAGACGTATCAGGCCTCCACATTCTAGGTGCCCTCCTCGTAGTGGTGAGTGGTCTGAGCCTGTCCGGGCACCAACCTACCAGCTCTAGAGCTGAGGAGAGCACGGGCACGCTAAGAAAACTACTCGTAGTCTTCGTCGAAAGCACCGGCGATGCCTCGAGAAAACACCACGAGCTGTCGTTTAAAGTAGCCATCCACGTGGCGGCGGCCGCGCGCGAGGCGTCGACGGTGGCATCAACGGCGAGGTGCTGCTCCAAGATCTTGGGGTCTGCACGCATGAGAGCCATCACGGCCTCATCCACGCGTGGAGCTGCGATTTGCTTCTCCACTCCTAAATGCTCCTTGAGATCCTGGCCATACTGTGTGCACCATGTATTTCGGCGGCGATTATTTGGGGGATGGGATGGTGATTCTGGTAGAAGGTGTCGCACCAGTGGTTGGGGCATCTAGGATGGAGGTGGAGGGGTGTGGGAGGGGGTATGGGGAAGGTGTGCATTACTTGACTAGATGGAGGAGGCTGAGCAGCAGGAAGGAGCGTCGTCGGCGAGGTGGCGGCACTGCAAGCAAGCAGTGAAGGTTTGAACTTGGAAAGGACGGAGGAAATAGGGGAAATTTGGCTTTTGGTTGGTACGAGGGGTGGAGGAGGTATATATTTCCGCGGTAGCCCAAAATTTTCGTTCGGTGCAGAGAAAAACTGGACTGCAAAGTCTCATTGGACACAGTCCCTTATTCAGAACTTTGTGTGATATCTAAACATCACAAATGAATCATATAGTATACCCCATGTGTGATGAGATTGAACATGCAAATTTTGGTATTCAAGCTTCCACCGTAAGATATTCGATACTACATTGAACATGATTTGTGCTAACAAATTGTGTGTGATGTACTTGAATTTCATTTTGATTTGGAAGACGAAATGGGGATACGACGCAAAATTTTGGACCTAATTTGCTTTGTTACAGAGGTCATCCACATCATTGCATAATTTAGCATCACTGGCTAATTTGGGTACTACTCAAAAGAGCCTACATCACGGCCTGGACTTACTTAATCGAGAAATTACACCAATTAAACAGAGCTGGTTGACCTAAACATTACTCTAACAAAATACCAGCGCTCTAAACAAAGAATAATATTCCCCCTGGCGCTCTTCGATCTCCGACGCCTCCTCCATGACTAGCTCGCGTTGGACGACCTTCGGGGGAAGGGGCTTCATGGCATCCATCGCCACATACTCCACCAGCATGTCACAATCCTCGTCCACCATCTCTTTGGAAAAGGCCGCCATGATCCGGGCATGGGCGGCCTTGGTCCGGGCATGGACGGCCACCATCTTGGCTCGGGAGGACACCGACAAAAGGACTGTTGCTCGAGCACACTCTGCGATTGCCAACTCATCGGACGTGGGTTGCCGACCGGTGGGTACAACCTTTTTCTGCCCAAACCCTTACCGATGGGAACATTCTTTACCCACCCATTTCAATACCCATGGGCATAAATGTGCACCCTTGCCCATACCTATCAGGTATCCAATCCCAATGGGTATCCAATGGGTGTAATATATAGCATTTTTAAAGGTAGATAAATGGCTTTGAAATTCAAGTGATGATGGGCGAGCAATATATGACTAACACAAACTTCTATGGCGGTGACCTGTTGGAGGCATCAAGGGAGTATGAGCGGCGGGTGGTGAAAGCTCGGTGCAATGGGAGGTGGTGGTGGGAATGGGGGATCGCTGGATCGAGAGTTGGACAAAATTCCAATAGCGAAGAGTCAAGATTTCATCTTTTCGGAGAGTCACATAGGACGTAAGAGGAGTGGCGAGCATGTGATTAAGGGCCTATGAGATATGGCCGGTTTAAGGAATCGAGACTTAGGGTGTACTAAGGAGTTGGATGTTGATTCCACAAGTCATCGGAGTTATTTTCAATTATAACTTTTTATGGGTATCCATTGGGTTACCCATGGGCGTAGTTTCGTACCCATACCCTTCCCATATATTTTGCGGGTACGGATACTGATTACCCGTGGGTATATAATCTCTCCAAGTCATGCCCATGCCCATTGTTTTCGGGTAGGGTACCCGTGGGTACACATACCCATGGGCAAAACTGCCATCCCTAGGCGATGTCGGAGAAGGCCATTGTGATTTATGAAGTGACCGACACGAGCCGGACATGGGTGGCCTCGACATGAGCGTGGGCGGATGCCATCGGGACTACGGCGACCGACGAGAAACTAGCAGTTGTTGTGTCATTCTTGCCATTTTCTATATCCATCGTGGATGTTGCTGTCGCCCTCTCAGTTGCAGCAGCTGCCCTTTCGGCTGCTGATACCGCCTTGTCGGAGATTGCGGTCGCGCTCATGTATGATGTGAGCGCGCTCATGCCTGATGTGGTTGCACTCGGGCCAGAGTGGGTCTCTGAAGTTTCCCTCACGACGGGGATCCACGTCACCATCTTTCACCAATTGAATAGTAAAATTGGCTTGGGGAGCGAGTGAGGTTGACGCATCGGTAGTGGACTGTAACTGACGAAGCTTGCCGCATAAGCCATATATGAGGATTGGCCCAAGATATTTTATACTGCATCACACACGATTCATGATCAAGAACTGTTTGTGATGTACTTGATTTTCATATTGTTTTTAAAACGAATAATGAGGTTACTTCGGCAAAGGACGGTATTTGGATTGCAATGAAATTTATCTGCAGTGAACATAGACCAATAGGAGTGTCGTACCAAATATGGAATTATTCAGGGTCTGTTTGGCCTTTTTATACATTAGTTGAGTTTTCTAGGAAATTAATGTTCATAATTCAAATTTGAACTACAATCACAAGGTCTAGTGCATCAAAATGGGTTGAAAAATCATATATGTGTCCATGGCTGCATGTTTAGGTCCCATGCAAGAAATGAGAAAGAATTTCAAACACCCCGACGTCTTGGCTCGGCCACAAACATTGAGAAACTTTGTTTTTAAATTCCTGTAGATCCAAAACCCGCCAGATATTCATGAAACCTGGCATGTTGTCATGACATGGCACATATGTGTCGTGGTAAAAAAATTGTCCAATTTTGGACAAGTTTTGGCACAAGCCCCTTAAATATCGGAGCTTCTCACAAGAAGCTTTGTGGTTCACATAAGGAATATGTCACCTTATGAGGGCGGAACAACATATGCTGCCTCTTCTCGCGTTGAACTTTTTCTAGAGGCAACATAGACCAATAGGAGTGTCCTGCTAAAATATGGAATTATTACTGGTTCGTTTGGCCTTTTTATACATTAATTGAGTTTTTTAGGCATTTAATGTGCATAATTCAAATTTGAACAACAGTCACAAGGTTCGGCACATCAAAATGGGTTGAAAAATCATATACATGTCCCTGGCTGCATGTTTAGGTCCCATGCAAGAAATGGTAATGAATTTCAAACATCTCGGTGTCTTGGCTTGGCCACAAACATTGAGAAATTTGGTTTTTAAATTTCTGTAAATCCAAAACCCGTCAGTAATTCACGAAACTTGTCATGTTGTCATGACATGGCACATATGTGGCATGGTAAAAATATTGTCCAATTTGGGACAAGTTTTGGCACAAGCCCCTTACAAACCGGAGCTTCTCATAACAAACGTCGTGGTTCTGATAGGGAATTTGTCACCTTTTGTGGGCCAAACGACATCCGCTGCCTCTCCTCACCTTGAATTTGTTTTACAGGCAACACAGACCAATAGGAGTGTCATGCTAAAATATGGAATTATTCATGGTTCATTTGGCCTTTTTTATACATTAATTGAGTTTTCTAGGCATTTAATGTGCATAATTCAAATTCGAGCTACAATCACAGGGTCTGGTGCACCAAAATGGGTCGAAAAATCATATATGTGTCTCTGGCTACATGTTTAGGTCCCATAAAACATCTTGGCGTCTTGGCTCAGCTACAAACATTGAAATGCTTGGTTTATAAATTACTATGAATCCAAAACTCGTCAGAAATTCATGAAACTTGGCATGTTATCCTAACATGGCACATATGTGTCGTGGTAAAAAAATTCCAATTTGGGACAAGTTTTGGCACGAGCCTCTTACCAACCGGAGCTTCTCACAAGAAGCTTTGTGATTCCAATAGGGAATGTGTCACCTTTTGTGGGCGAAACGATATCCGCTACCTCTTCTCGCCTTGAATTTTTTCTAGAGGCAACATAGACCAATAGGAGGGTCGTGCTAAAAATGGAATTATTCAGGGTTTGTTAGGCTTTTTTATACATTAATTGAGTTTTCTAAGCATTTAATGTGCATAATTCAAATTTTAACTACGATGACAAGGTCCAGTGCACCAAAAGTGGGTTGACAAATCATAAACGTCTCCCTGGCTGCATGTTTAGGTCCCATGCAAGAAATCGGAATGAATTTCAAATATCTCGGCGTCTTGGATCGGTTGTAAACATTGAGAAACTTGGCTTTTAAATTCCTATAAATCCAAAACTCGTCAGAAATTCTTGAAACTTGGCATGGTGTCATGACAAGGCACATAAAGGCATTGTAGGATTTTTTTCCAATTTGAGACACATTTTTCGATTATTTTTTCTTCTAGAGCCAACATTAAGAATATTGGTTTAAGTTATCGTAAATCTAAAACTCTCACAATATTCAAAAATTGGGAAGGGCGTCAAGATATATCACAAATATCTTGTTGTATTTTCAATGTCCACTTTGAGATAAGGCGCACACATTAATAGCCAACAAAAGCATTTTGGGAGAAAAAATTGTCATGTTACCATTGCAAACAGTTGTATTATTTATAGATCGTAGGTGTTCTACCACACATTTACCTGCTACCATGCGTCGCACTCTTTATTGGCTAGGAGGTGTCGTGTGAGCAGCTGTTTGAATAGACGGAGGCATGCGTGCTGGCCTCCACTGCGCAGGCTCACCAATAGCCTTGCGAGTAGTACGCTACAGCCTAACCGGGAAGCGAGCCCTTTGACCTCCATATCCGCGTGCCTCACTTCTAACCTGTCCATCAATGGCGCCCGAGCCTCTGTTTAATACGCTTCCTTACTGCCCACTAAATCACAATCCTCTCTCTTCGCATCCCATTCCCCTCTATCATCCATACCTCACATGCGCCATGGCGCACAAGGATTATATGCCACTAGTCTTCCGGTTTGGTGAAGTCGACCCGAGCTGAAGGAGATAGAACATAAAGACGAATGGGACGTCATGAACATGGCCCTGAACGAGCTGCAGGCCGTAGCGGATGCTGCCCCGTGCACTCGCCAGCAACCATCCTCACGCCCGTGCTAGCAACCATCCCTGTGGCATTGACGGGATGGTCGCCGAGCATCATCACACCGCTGGAAACTGCGGGCATTAGGGAGGTCCCCGCGGACCCATGCGAGCTCGTGTACGCGCAAGCGCCAGCGCCTCCTCCTGCGCATGTGCTTGTGCGTGTCCCTGCACCTGCCGTGTCGGTCCGCATGCGCGTGCCCGCACCCACCACGCAAGTGCCCGCACTACAAAAAAAGACACATCCATGACATTATGGGCGGAACGAAAACTTTTTCTGTCATGGATATGACACTTCCATGACGATAATTGTGACAAAAACACATATCATCATAGATGTGGTTGGCTCCCACTTCTATGACCAAAAAATCATGACAGAAAATGGGGTTTTCATCCTGGGCGGGCCGGAGCCGCACCTACATGACATTCTTTGGGATGTCCATGACATAAAAAATCATGGTAGAAGTCAGGGCAATGAAATTTTTGGAGATTTCCCGGTCATGGTGGGCAATCTGTGGGTGGTCGGGGTAGAGCGATACACTGGTTTGCGTGTTTCTCTTGTACACGCGTGTGTGTGCGAGTCATTCGCTAGCTGCTATAACTGAACCCAATTTAGCGATCGAGGCGCTCGTTCACTTACGGAACCCGAGCTATCCCTCGCACTATGTACTAAACACGAGCAATCGATTGATCCTTCATGCACTACGCACTAAACCCGAGCGATTCCTTGGCTGCTAACTGAACCCATGCGATTCCTTGGCTGCTATAACTAAATCCGAGCGATCGATGTTCCGTGCGAGATGTGAGTCATTGAGCTAGTAGCCGGTTGTTGTTGGTTGCCTTTGTATGAACAATGCCCGTTGCTGCCGCGCGCGCGATACGTGGAATGACTTTGCATCAATCGATCGAGCCCCTTGCGTGAGACGTGGTGAATTGACCTAGCCAGTTGGTTGGTTGTAGGTGAACAGTCCCGTTGCTACCGCCCGCTCGTACGCCCCACCCCAGCCGGTGGGGGTTGGCGATGGATGAACAGGAAGGACCCCGTGGTAGAAGTAGCTGGTGTTGGGGTGGATGACCCCGGCCAATCAAGGAGGCCATACCGCGGTACGCCACACCCAACCGGTGTTGGGTGGATGAACAGGACCCCATGGAGGCTGGAGGAAGTCGACGGTGGATGAAGAGGATCCTGTGGAGGCTGGTGGAAATCGACGGTGATGAATGGTAGCCCATGGAGTCTCCTTTTGTGGTACACCACACTGCAGTCAGTTCCCTCTTTTTTTCCGATACGCCACACCCTTGGACCCCGTTTGACTATAGCCGGTTGAACAGGAAGTTCGTTTCCTCTATTTTGCAGGATGCCACACCCTAGACACCGTGTCCATCGTAGCCAGTTGAATAGAAGTCTGTTTTCTCTGGTTTGCGGGATGCTCCACCCCGAGCCGACTTGGTGCCTCCATTCCGACCCAGCTGGTTGGCTGCCGATGAACAGGACATCATTGTTGTCGACTATTGATTCTGCCATGTTGCCTCTCCATGTACACAACCCCTGGCCACTCCCGTATGCGCGAGTACGCATTCGAGATGTAGCGTGGTTGTACGTACGTGTACACGATTTAGACGAGACGACCCCAAATACTACGCCAGGGGCTCTACTACGACACGGGTCGTTCCTTACTCGGTTATGGTTCATTGTTGCGGAGAGACCATCAACCAGCATGTACGTACACGTTTTGCGGCCATACAAATAATGCTACGTACGCTTCGACCTGGTGGGTCCCAGCTGTCAGCAAGGGCAGTTATTTTTTAAACGTAATAAGAAGACACTTCCTTGCGTGCGAAGATGTTGCTAGTGGGTCCCAACTGTCAGGGGAAGGAAGCATTTCTTGTCCGCGTATTAAGGAGGCACTTCCTTGCATCTGAAGATATAGTTGGTGGGTCCCAGCTGTCATGGGGAAGCATTTTTCACGTAATAACATGGCACGTTCAGTGGGTCCCAGCTGTCAGGGGGACGATTCATTTTTTGCGCGTAATAAGGTAGCACTTTCGTCCATGCGATAATGGACCTTGTTGGTCCCAGCTATCAGTCTCTCCACGTACATTCCTCTTCCGATGACAATCGCTCGTTGACCACGTCGACGACACCACACTGAGAGCACCAAGGCGGTGGACGATGGCGAGGCCTAGGAAGGGAACGACCCGGAGCCGGGGAAGACTCGGCGCTAGACGCCCACACGGAGGGGAGTACGAGGGTAGACTGGTTCGGCTGTGGTGTGAGGCTGCCGTCGCCGAAGAATAATGGGAGGTGTGGGTGAGTAGAAGCATGGCCTGGCCAACGGTGGGAGTTGGGCAGGGCATTAAGGCCTGCGTGTCAGCACAGCCGGCCCTGGGAGGCGAGAGCAAGACGTCCCGCCGCACTGGATTGGGCAGCTGGAGCAAGAAGATCAAAGATTGAAGAAGCACGACGACCTTTGGATTGGCATCCAATGGTCGCTTCTGCTAGAATCGTTTGTTTACTTTTTCTGAAGGTATAAATCGTGTAACGCCCAAGATGCGATCTTGTCCTTATTTTGGCACGAGGGCCTCGACAGGGATAGAAGCGCATCTCGTCGTTTCGCAAGAATGGATATCATTACAAGTAAATGTAAAGAAGAGATGAGTGTATGGAATTGGCTTACACTCGCCACAAGCTACATCAATACAACAACATAACAATCATCATACAAAAGAGCAGGGTCCGACTACGGACGAAATCAAACGATAAAATGACATCCATCCTTGCTATCCCAGGCTGTCGTCCTGGAACCCATCCTATGATCGATGAAGAAGAAGAAGAAGAACTCAAAATCAAATAAGCATCGCTCTCGCGTCAAAGCATCGCATTACCTGTACCTGCAACTATTGTTGTAGTAATCTGTGAGCCACATGGACTCAGCAATCTCATTTCCAAGGGTATCAAGACTAGCAAAGCTTAATGGGTAAGGTATGGTTAAGTGGTGAGGCAACAGCAAGCACTAGCATTTATTTGAGTGGCTAACTTACGAGTACAAGAATAAGGGGGGTGATCGTCGCATAAACGGACGTGAACTAGTAATGATCACTAAGTGACCCTGAACACCTACTTACGATAAAACATAACCCCACCGTGTTCTCTCTCGGTTCAGAAATCAAGAGAAGAGACAGTCACGGTTACGCACACGGTTGGTGTATTTTATTTGAGTTTACTTTAAGTTTGCTATGACCGGGTGTTAAACAAAGTTTCCAAGTTGCCAGATAACCACGTGCACGGCTCTCATGAAAGATTTAACCCTACAGGGGTGCTCCAACTCATCCATCACAAACTAACCACACGCCGCGGGAATAACCTCGACCACGAAACCCGTGATCTCCTTGGAAATTCCGTTGGAAAATCAACCTCGAGATAGCCCGAAGTGTCCTCGAAATCCCACACACAAGACGTTCGAGAAAGGTAAAACAAATCCAGCAAGGCCGCCCGACGTGTCGACGAACCCGATAGGAGCCGCGTATCTCATTCTCAGGACACGACCGGATGAGCACAGCGTACAGTGGCCTGATAGAAATCTCCCGAGTTGCATCGGGTTGGCCCCGCACATGACTCTAGTTTGGACCAACACTCATGAGGAGCACTGGCCCGAGGGTTGATTAATTATCTGCGGTTGCCGGCGGGTCCCTATGCAATTTTAGTTGTTATTAGGCAAATGTAGTACCAATGTTGGGCCTTGCCGGACGAGTTTTATCCCAAAACAAAAATCAAGGGGGTCCCCATAACAACCCCGAGCATGTTAGGAGCGCTCAATATGGAACATAACACCGGTACACAAGTAACTAGGGCGGTAAAAGTGGAAGAAAACACCGAGCAAAAGGCCAAGCCTTCCACCTTTTACCAAGTATATATATGCATTAAATTAAATAGCCATAATATTGTGATAGGTCAAAAAATCCATGTTGCACATGGAAACAATTGCACCTGCAACTAGCAACGCTATAAGAAGGGTTGAGCAAGCGGTAACATAGCCAAACAATGGTTTGCTGGGATGTAGAGGGGTTAGAGGCTTATCATGGCATTTGGGAGGCTTCACAAACAAGTGGTAGGTAGCGAGACAAGCGAAAGAAACGAGACATCTAGCATGGCAATGATAGTAATGGTATCCACGGAAATGGTCATCTTGCCTGAGATCCCGCTTGTAAGAAGAACGAATCCATGAAGAAGACGAGCCAATGTAGTCGAACGAATCCTCACAGTCTGAACGCTTTCAGAACTCTATCGAGAAGAAGCAATCCGGAAACAACAATCAACACATGATAACCACCACAACAAATGCATGACATGATGCACAACAAGGATGATGCATGTTATGCATGACATGGGAAAACACAACAATCAACTCCTACACATTAAGTGAAGTTCAATATGCAACGAGTTGCATATTGACGAAACTCCACGTTTGAATCATTTAGTTCACTCCCGTTTATTTACATGGCAATTTTAAATGTTGTTTAACATGACAAGAGGTGAAGCATAAGTAAACTACACTATCTACGCATCTTAAATGAGGCCGGAAACAACATATAGTATTTCCGAAACGACCCCACATGTTAATTTCGAGATTGGTCCAGATCTGAACTAATCATGTTTTTATATTTATTAAACAGGGAAATAAAGTGCACAATGATATTCTACTCGTCATTCTAGGCATTTTACATATATAGAACGTTTGAAACGGAGCTACGGTCTAGAAGATATGACACACACAAGATGAATATGTCATGAATGCAAAATGCAAGCAAACGACCACCACAAACATGTTAAAACATGGAGGCAACAAGATATTATGAAACTACATGAGATTCTAAGCAAATTTCATATAGGACATGTTCAAAACGGAGCAACGGTTCAACCACAACAACCACCACAAGTTTTAGTTCAGATCTGTCCAAAACAGCAAGGTAGCATATTGCATACATAAAAACAACAAGCTAAAAGATTCTACAATGCACAAACAAGACATGGGGCTGTAGCATTTATGATGGAAAACAATTCATATCATCACAGCGAATTGAGTAGAAGCATGGATCACTAGGAAATAATCTCACAAGACGGCAATAAAATATAACAGATTAGGACTTAGAGAAAATATCAGTTTTTAACAGAGCAGTTTTATCACGAAGACATATTGGCAGCAGTAAAACTATATGCTACAAGTCATATGTTGGCATGAAACTTAACCGCATGGTATAGGACATGATGCACTACAATTCATTCCATGTTGGCAAGGTCTAATTATGCATAGAATCATGGCTAGCATCAACACAACATGGCATTTTGAAGAAAACAGATTCTCAGACTTAGTGAAAATTAGACTAGACATGTGCAGCAGGTTTTAACAGATTGACATGTTGGACGGCATAATTAATTATGATTCTTAACCTATTCATGCAAACTATTGGCACAATATGATAGAGCATAACATTCTTTACAATACATCCCATTGTGGCAACACCAAAAGAGGTATAGATCAATAGCAAACCACATGGCAAGACAGCAACAAAATAACACAGTTTTCAGACTTAGAAATATTTAGCATCTCAAAACAGCAACATATTTTTATGGCAAGTTAGCAACAAGAAAAAAAACATCTAAACATGGATTTCTATAGCAACCAAAATACCAGGGCCTAGCACACATGTCGAAGAGCATATCTCATGTTCAAAATTATATCATATCATGCATAGACTAATTCACACGAAATAAACAAAAGGGCACCACATTAAAAATAGCATGCACATAAACTTGCTCGGATGACACAACTAATGCCACAGTTAAATTCCAAGTTTTTTTCTACCCCAAAATCATATATAATATGCATGGGTTACTGCACGAAAATATGGAAAAATAATTATGCAAGAGTATGGCAATATGATGATTTTTCGGACAACTTCGGGGAATTAGAAAAGAAAAAAAGGCTGGGGGGCGATTTTTCTCACCCATGGGCCTCACAGGCCGAAATGGAGCGGGGCTGGCTGGCTCGAGGTGGGCCGGCGGCCCAGGCATTGGAGGCGGCCCAGCCGGCCATCGCTCCCGATCCGATCTGGATCGAGGGGAGCCGCGGGGCAGAGTGCCGCGGCGACGCGGCCGTTCTGGAGAAAGAGGCCGACGATGCTGGTGCTGGGGAGGAGAAGGTGCGGCTGACGGAGCACGACGGCAGGGCCCTGGCCGGCCGGCAACTCCGGTGACCCACGCGACGCAGCACGAGGTCAGGGAGGAGAAGGCGCCAAGGGGAGCTCGGACCCGGGCTCTGTAGCAGCGGCGGGGCGAGCTGGCGGGGCGCCGGCGGCTCAGGCCAGTGGCGGCGGGGCGACGCAGGGAGGCGCTCCGGCGATGGAGGGCGCGGCGGCGGGCGAGGTCCCTGCTCAGGGCCGCGGGGCGAAGGGCACGGGAGGCGACCGGGGGCAGGCACATGAGCGACGGCGTGGTTCGGGCCCGGCTCTGCCCGGGACGGGCCTTCCATGGGCTCGGGCGGGCCTTTGTGGAGAGGGGAGGCTGGGGTCCGACGTGGTGGCTCCCGGTTGGCCGGGGCGCCGGTGCAGGTGGCGGCGCGGCCCGTAGCTGTGCGCCAAGTGGCGGCGGTGGGGTCGCCGGCGCTGAAAACGAGGTGGGTGGCGGCGGCTACAAGGTGGGGGCGCCGATTTCGAGGTGGGAGGTAGGGGAAGGCTATTTTTGGCATGGGATACCTCCATTTATAGGCAGGGGTTAGGGTTAGGGGGTTTTAGTCCGTTTTCGGACCGTCGGATCTAGATCGGGCGGTCCGAAACGGAGGTTGTAGGCTAGGTGGGCTGGGAGAGGGGGTTGGGCTGAGATGAGAGGGAGTTTGTAGCCCATGACAAAGTTTTTAAACACCGAAAAGAAAAGAAAAAACGTCTGATAAATAACCGATGACGGTGGCGCTACAGTCTACCGTTGGGGTATCAAACGACCTTCGATTGCGACGAAATTTTGCAGGCGGTCTACCTACACTATATTAAGACCGCACGCCAACTTTCGAACCAATCCGAGAAAGTTTTAAACACACTTTTGAAAACAATATTTTGACGATGCCGCGGGCGCGTGCGTGTGTGGTTGGACTCGAAACGGTCGACGACAAGAACGGAGAGAACCAACAACTACGAACGGATGCAAGTTTTCAAAACCGAGTGACTATTCTATGTAGATGATGCTAATGATGCGATAATGAATGTGACAACCAGATAAATCACACGGCGGCGATGAAATAGAAGGGGAATCTTCTGGAGCGTCGGTCTCGGGCTGTTACAACTCTCCTCCACTTACAAGAGATCTCAACCCGAGATCTTAGAATGAGAAGGGGAAGAGAAAGAGCAAGAGGAAGAGGTGAAACTTATTTTCTTCTTTGACTAACGTGAAACCAACGAATCTTGAAGGTTGCAAATAGATGAAGACTGGCATGAGGGACAAGCAAGAATTCAAAAGAAATATCGAAAGCACTTCGGTAGGATAGAGGGGCAAAATTTGATAAGATGGGAGAACTTGAAAAGAGAACACAACACTCTGGTCAAAAGGATAAGCAAGAAAGAACATGATCTTGACAAACGAGATGATGAGTCGAAGAGAGCAACAATACAATGCATCCGAAACAAAAGAATAGAAGCTAGATCTTTCGAGAGAAGAGAACGGAGAAGGAAATGACAACTTCTACCACAATTGAATTGAAAGCATCCTTACAAAGAAGAATTGAACGGAGTTGTTAGAAATCAACAACGAAAAGAATAGAGTTGTTGTGGACTTATGGAAAACATCCCAAAATAATGAGGTGACAACCGGCCACTAATAGAAACAAAGATTGCTTCGAAGAAACAAGATATGCAGAACTTCTTTCACCGTGAGGACAAGGAGAAAACTTGGGTCATTGATGAGCACCATGATAGCAACAATCCTTAGGAAAATCTTTAGGTGAAATCTATACCAAGAAAACTCCGAGAGAGAAATGATGGGTTTAAATAGCTCATTCTTGAAACAAATTCTCTTTAAGATTCCTAATGAACCAAGAATGATACAACACCATCTCAAAAAAAAATAAGGGAGAATGAATTGTACTTTGAAATTCAAGATAAAGAATACTTGAGAAACTACCACAAGTATCTTGAAGAACACTTCGAGAAGGAATAGAATCCTTGAAGAACCACCATGAAGAACCTCCGTATACAAAAGAATGAGCAAAAGAAATGAAGGTTGCAAAGAATAAGATTAAGGCCTTGAAATGATTTAGATGAAGCTTCGCGACGAGATACTTGAGAAAACTTGGAGCTCCGCAAAAGAAAAGATGAACCACTTAGAATTGAGAATTTGATATCCTGAACAACTCCGGAGTAAGGATTGAAATCACCTTGATGAAGAAGACCAAGAATTATGTTATGCTTATCCCTCATCAAGTTAAATTGATAACAAGCAACAGATTTGGCGTACGACTTATTCTTCTGCAAAAGATTGAGGCGAATGATAGGGCACCACTTGAAGAAGCCTTCAATGAAACACCGGTTAGAATTGAAACGAGTGGGAATACATGAGAATGAAGAGATCAAGATTTGCCTAATAGAAACTTGAACAAGGCACCGGAATAATTGAGATACGAACGAAGAGACAACAATTGAGAAGAATCTGAGAACGAAAGCTGAAAAACTAAGAACGAAGAAATCTTCTGAAATGATGGCCTTCGGAGGATCGAGAAATGAAAACAACACTCACATGCTCCGGATAGATATGAAAAGAATTACTCATGATTGAAAAGAATTTAAGCGGATCACAACAAGCTGACAAGACAAATCTTCAGAAGAAAGGACAAAGATTTAAGAGAAATTATCCTTCGGTCTTCAACGCTGAGAATGATGACGAGAAACCGCACCATGAATTACTGAGACACTCCGGAACAATGAATAAGGAAAGGTTGAGCCAATGATGAAAATAATTTGAAGCTATCTTAGAGAAGGCATATGACTGATGGAATCCATTCTTACGTCACATTTGCAAGGAACATGAGATCTCCAGAAAAGATTAGAAGAGCCAGGTAAGATCCTGGGGAAGAACCTGTGGGTTATGGGCCCACTCAAAAGAAACATTGTTGCAACAATTGCTTAGAAGGAGATATTGCACCGGTACAAATTAAAACTTGATGAGGTGAGAACCTCGAAATAATTGAAAGGATTTTAACGTAAGCACAAATCTTCTGAGATATCTTCTGACTCCGAATACAATAGAGAGAAATGAATAAAAGAGAGAGGCTTGGACAAGAACTTCCAACATGGGAGAGCATTTAGAGAATGAAAAGGATATGATGAGCCCCGAAAGCTTGAATTGAATCCACCGAGGAAGAAAACAAGAATGAAGAATGATGAACATCGCACTTGAGGATCTTCACAACGAACCACTGGATACCAACCGTAAGAAAAGATAGCGGAAGCATCAATGAAAAGAAAGGCACTTGGATGACGATTTAATCGTTGAAGAAAAAGGGCGGGAGGGCGGGCAAAAGATGAAGACAACATAGACGGATGAAAAGAACTTCGGGATGAAATACGAGGATAGATCTTGCAATATTGGGGAGGAATGAATTATGTTGAAGAGGAGCACTCCGGATGAAAAGACTTGACATGACAACTCCGGTCGATCAAAAGGATTATCATTCCCATAGAAATATGAGAACACTGCTTAGGAAAGATATGAAATCCCCACTTGACATCGAAGCAACTCGAATTATCAAACTCCAACAAAACCATGGGATGAGGCTTTCGAATTAAGCCGGAAACAAATACATAACCCATTTGCATTTGTTGGAAGGATAATCCTAGGTAACTCCTTGAATTCCCACCTAAGAACTTCTGAAATCTTTGGTTATGCAATTGGGTCCACGGATACACGGAGTTTTTATCCATCACTCAACTCCTAGCAATAACACTACTCTCCAGTGTATCTCATCCGTCAATACACAAACAGAGGTCTCGGAAATTCATCTACCTGAGACCCTCGTAATCACAACGATACTAAACATGGCAGTACATGTGATCCCGCTCCCCAGTACTAGGTGCCGCCACACTCTTCGTACCACGAATAGTATTGAAGCAATTTCGAACATCCGCGTCCTGAGGTACTAAGGAAACTGAACAATATTGATGTGTCAAGAATCCCCTGGAGCTCAACTCCCCAGGTCCAATACATACGTACGGGAGGCACCAAGAACAGAATTCCGGTCACATCGACATCATAGAGGTTCCAAAATACCCGCGTGATCCTAAAAAAATTTGAGTGAGAAGAGGGTACAATTAGAATTCCTAAGTCGTAATTCCTCACCAGAGCATAGAAGAGGAGTAAAAAGAATCCTACTCTCTGATATATAACTAGACTCAAAACAGTTTTTTACTAGACTTGAGTAGGCCAAGGTTCGATCAATCAAGGGGGCTCCTAGGTCGGTACAGGCTCTGATACCAACTTGTAACGCCCAAGATGCGATCCTATCCTTATTTTGGCACGAGGGCCTCGACAGGGATAGAAGCGCATCTCGTCGTTTCGCAAGAATGGATATCATTACAAGTACATGTAAAGAAGAGATGAGTATATGGAATTGGCTTACACTCGCCACAAGCTACATCAGTATCACATCATTACAACAACATCACAATCATCATACAGAAGAGCAGGGTCCGACTATGGACGAAATCAAATGATAAAATGACATCCATCGTTGCTATACCAGGCTGCCGTCCTGGAACCCATCCTATGATCGATGAAGAAGAAGAAGAAGAACTCCAAATCACACAAGCATCACTCTCACGTCAAAGCATCGCATTACCTGAACCTGCAACTGTTGTTGTAGTAATCTATGAGCCACAGGGACTGAGCAATCTAATTTCCAAGGGTATCAAGACTAGCAAAGCTTAATGGGTAAGGTATGGTTAAGTGGTGAGGCTGCAGCAAGCACTAGCATTTATTTGAGTGGCTAACTTACGAGTACAAGAATAAGGGGGGTGATCGTTGCATAAATGGAGGTGAACTAGTAATGATCACTAAGACCCTGAACACCTACTTACGGTCAAACATAATGCCACCGTGTTCTCTCTCGGTTCAGAAAACACGAGAAGAGACACTCACGGTTACGCACACGGTTGATGTATTTTTTTTGAGTTTACTTTAAGTTTGCTATGACCGGGTGTTAAATAAAGTTTCCAAGTTGCCACATAACCGCGAGCACGGCTCTCATGAAAGATTTAACCCTACAGGGGTGCTCCAACTCATCCATCACAAACTAACCACACGCCATGGGAATAACCTCGACCACGAAACCCGTGATCTCCTTGGAAATTCCGTTGGAAAATCTCAACCTCGAGATAGCCCGAAGTGTCCTCGAAATCCCGCGCACAAGACATTGGAGAAAGGTAAAACAAATCCAGCAAGGCCGTCCGATGTGTCAGCAAACCCGATAGGAGCCGCGTATCTCGTTCTCAGGACACGACCGGACGAGCACAGTGTATAGTGGCCTGATAGAAATCTCCCCAGTTGCCCCGGGTTGTCCCCGCACACGACTCTAGTTTGGACCAACACTCATCAGGAGCACTGGCCCAGGGTTGATTAATTATCTGCGGGTGTCGGCGGGTCCCTATGCAATTTTAGTTGTTATTAGTCAAATGTAGTACCAATGTTGGGCCTTGCCAGACGAGTTTTATCCCAAAACAAAAATCACGGGGGTCCCCATAACAACCCCGAGCATGTTAGGAATGCTCAATATGGAACATAACACTGGTACACAAGTAACTAGGGCGGCAAAAGTGCAACAAAACACCGAGCAAAAGGCCAAGCCTTCCACCTTTTACCAAGTATATATGTGCATTAAATTAAATAGCCATATTATTGTGATAGGTCAAAAATCCATGTTGCACATGGAAACAATTGCACCTGCAACTAGCAACGCTATAAGAAGGGCTGAGCAAGCGGTAACATAGCCAAACAAGGGTTTGATGGGATGTGAAGGGGTTAGAGGCTTATCATGGCATTTGGGAGGCTTGACAAACAAGTGGTAGGTAGCGAGACAAGCGAAAGAAACGAGACATCTAGCATGGCAATGATAGTAATGGTATCCAATGAAATGGTCATCTTGCCTGAGATCCCGCTTGGAAGAAGAACGAATCCATGAAGAAGACGAGCCAACGTAGTCGAACGAATCCTCACACTCCGAACGCTTTCGAAACTCTATCGAGAAGAAGCAATCCGGAAACAACAATAAACACATGATAAACACCACAACAAATGCATGACATGATGCACAACAAGGATGATGCATGTTATGCATCACATGGGAAAACACAACAATCAACTCCTACACATTAAGTGAAGTTCAATATGCAACGAGTTGCATATTGATGAAACTCCACGTTTGGATCATTTAGTTCACTCCCGTTTATTTACATGGAAATTTTAAATGTTGTTTAACATGGCAAGAGGTGAAGCATAAATAAACTACACTAACTATGCATCTTAAATGAGGCCGGAAACAACATATAGTATTTCCGAAACGACCCCACATGTTAATTTCGAGATTGGTCCAGATCTGAACTAATCATGTTTTTATATTTATGAAACGGGACAATAAAGTGCACAATGATATTCTACTCGTCATTCTAGGTGTTTTACATATATAGAACATTTGAACGGAGCTACGGTCTAGAAGATACGACACACGCAAGATGAATATGTCATGAATGCAAAATGCAAGCAAACGACCACCACAAACATGTTAAAACATGGAGGCAACAAGATATTATGAAACTACATGAGATTCTAAGCAAATTTCATATAGGACATGTTCAAAACGGAGCAACGGTTCAACCACAACAACCACCCAAGTTTTAGTTCAAAGCTGTCCAAAACAGCAAGGTAGCATATTGCATACATAAAAACAACAAGCTACAAGATTCTACAATGCACAAACAAGACATGGGGCTGTAGCATTTATGATGGACAACAATTTATATCATCACAGCGAATTGAGTAGAAGCATGGATCACTACGAAATAAGCTCACAAGACGGCAATAAAATATAACAGATTAGGACTTAGAGAAAATATCAGTTTTTAACAGAGCAGCTTTATCACGAAGGCATATTGGCAGCAGTAAAACTATATGCTACAGGTCATATATTGGCATGAAACTTAACCGCATGGTAGAGGACAAGATGCACTACAATTCATACCCTGGTGGCAAGGTTTAATTATGCATAGAATCATGGCTAGCATCAACACAACATGGCATTTTGAAGAGAACAGATTCTCATACTTAGTGAAAATTAGACTAGACATGTGCAGAAGTTTTTAACAGATTGACATGTTGGACAGCAGAATTAATTATGATGCTAAACCTATTCATGCAAACTATTGGCACAATATGATAGAGCATAACATGCTTTACAATACATCCCATTGTGGCAACACCAAAAGAGCTACAGATCAATAGCAAACCACATGGCAAGACAGCAACATATTTTTATGGCAAGTTCACAACAATAAAAATAACACCTAAACATGGATTTCTATAGCAACCAAAATACCAGGGCCTAACACACATGTCCGAGAGCATATCTCATGTTCAAAATTATTTCATATCATGCGTAGACTAATTCACACGAAATAAACAAAAGGGCAACACATTAAAAATAGCATGCACATAAACTTGCTCGGATGACACAACTAATGCGACAGTTAAATTCCTAGTTTTTTTCTACCCCAAAATCACATCTAATATGCATGGGTTACTGCACGAAAATATGGAAAAATAATTATGCAAGATTATGGCAATATGATGATTTTTCGGACAACTTGGGGGACATAGAAAAGAAAAAGAAAGGTTGGGGGGCGGTTTTTCTCACCCATGGGCCTCATAGGACGAAATGAAGCGAGGCTGGCTGGCTCGAGGTGGGTCGGCGGCCCAGGTGTTGGAGGCGGCCCAGCCGGCCATCGGTCCCGATCCAATCTGGATCAAGGGGAGCCGCGGGGTACAGTGCCGCAGCGGTTCCGGTGAAGGAGGCCGGCGACGCTAGAGATGGGGAGGAGAAAGTGCGGCCGCCGGAGCACGACGGCGGGGCCCTGGCCGGCGGGCAACTCCGGCGACCCACGGGGCGCAGCGCGAGGTCAGGGAGGAGGAGGCGCCAAGGGGAGCTCGGACCCGGGCTCTGCAGCAACAGCAGGGGGAACTCGCGGGGCGCCGACGGCTTAGGCCAGCGGCGGTAGGCGGCGCGAGGCGGCGGGGCAACGCAGGGAGGCGCTCCGGCGATGGAGGGCGTGGCGGCGGGCGAGCTCCCTGCTCGGGGCCGAGGGGCGTAGGGCACGGGAGGCGAGCGGGGGCAGGCACGCGAGCGACGGCGCGGTTCGGGCCTGGCTCGGCCCGGGGCGGGCCTTCCGTCGGTCGGGCGGGCCATGCTGGATAGGGGAGGCTGGGGTCCGACGTGGCGGCTTCCGGTTCGCCGGGGCACCGGTGCAGGTGGCGGCGCGGCCCGTGGCTGCGCGCCAAGTGGCGGCGGTGGGGTCGCCGGCGCTGAAAACGAGGTGGGTGGCGGCGGCTGCAAGGTGGGGGCATGGATTTCAAGGTGGGAGGTAGGGGAAGGCTATTTTTGGAATGGGAGACCTCCATTTATAGGCAGGGGTTAGGGTTAGGGGGGTTTTAGTCCATTTTCGGACCGTCGGATCTCGATCGGGCGGTCCGAAACGGAGGGTGTAGGCTAGGTGGGCTGGGAGAGGGGGTTGGGCTGAGATGACAGGGGAGTTTTTAGCCCGTGAAAAAGTTTTTAAACACCGAAAAGAAGAAGAAAAAACGTCTGATAAATAACCAATGACGGTGCCGCTACAGTCGACCGTTGGGGTATCAAACGACCTCCTATTGTGATGAAATTTGGCAGGAGGTCTAACTACACTATATTAAGACCGCACACGAACTTTCGACCCAATCCGAGAAAGTTTTAAAACACTTTTGAAAACAATATTTTGACGATGCCGCGGGCGCGTGCGTGTGTGGTTGGTCTCAAAAGGGTCGACGACACGAACGGAGAGAACCGGCAACTACGAACGGATGCAAGTTTTCAAAAACGAGTGACGATGCTATGCAGATGATGTGAATGATGAGATGATCAATGTGACAACCAGATAAATCGCACGACGCCGATGAAATAAAAGGGGAATCTTCTGGAGCGTCGGTTTCGGGCTGTTACAAATCGTTTGTGGACTAATAAGTTAAAAAAGTCTTGTGTATGCGTCAATTTAATAGGCCACAAGTCAGCCACCCAATCTGTGGCGGACAGCATACAACCCATTTGCTACAAAAGAAAATACAACTCATTTGCAAATTCTTATGCAATTTATTGCAGCCCATTTTCTTTTTGTTGGCCAGGACCAGAGTTAAAAATTTAAACGAAATTTCGCATATTTTGGTGGGGGGCAAACTATTTTTAATCTGGAAATGTCGAGCCAGATTCAAACTAATTTCAAAAGTAATTTAAATTAGGTTAAAATCCACTCAAATTTGAAATCTAGAAATTCGAAAAAAAAATCAAAAAAATTAAAATTAATTGCCATCTTGCTTTCTTATATTTACTACCCATTTTCATATTACTTTTAAGGTTCGCAGTCGTCTTGAAATATTTACAGCCCAGCAGTACAGAAAAAAAAGTTGGCCTGGGATGGGTATTCTTCACAAAAGAAAACTGGGCTAGCCAATTTCACAAAAAAATTGCTCGGCTGGTCATGTGGTAAAGATAAAATATAAGGCTGGGCTACACGGGCCACAGTGATACGTCTCCAACGTATCTATAATTTTTTATTGTTCCATGCTGATATATTATCAGTCTACGATACTTTTTGGGTCTTTATTTACCAATTTATAATATTTTTGAGCACTAACCAATTGACCCAGTGCCCAGTGCCAGTTGTTGTTTTCTACATGTTTTTGACTTTTCAGGTTTACAGTACCAAACGAAGTTCAATTGCCACGAAACTTTTTGATGATTTTCTGGACCAAAAGAAGACCTAGAAGCTTCCGAAGGAGGGCGGGAGGTGCACGAGGGGCCCACCACACATCAGGGCGTGCCCTGGGGGGGCACGCCCAGATATGTGGTGGCCCCCTCGTGGCTCTCCCAACGTCCCTCTTCGGCCTATAAATTCTATAATATTGCAAAAACCCTGGAGGCAGTCCCGAAACCCTTTTTCCGCCGCCGCCAGTCTCTGTTCCGTCGCGAGGCCATCTGAAAGCACATATGCTCCCTTGGTGGTTTTGATAATTCATGACAACATACATTGTCTCTTCGACTAATATTTCTACCTAGTTGATTTCAGGTTTAGTCCACAGGGATTGTGGGCAAAAGGGTTTGAGGAGATTCGCCAAGAAGAAGAAGTAGAAGATGCAAGGAATAGGATTGGCCAAGCTACAACCAAGGAGACTCTACATTTTACTTTGTGAGCAATCAAAGCCAATACTATTAAAAGGGGGTGAGGTAATGTTGGTGAACAAATTGCTCCACGTGCACAAGTGCTAGCCACCAAAAACACCCACAAGCTCTCCCACAAAATACTCTGTCTAAACCCTACCATATAAAATCGGTGCCACCAAGTTTCCCACTCGGCCGTACCGATTTTCTATCTCAGACAGAACCTAGCAAAACCCTAGCCTCTCGGTACTACCAAGTCCGTTATCGGTGCAACCGAGTTTCGGTGACCAACCTTCTGGTGTCCCAGTTTATAAAATTGGAATTTCCGAGTTTTATGGATCAGTGTCACCGAGTTTGGTAACTGCCCTCGGCCACTCATATCGGTACCACCGAGAATCATGTATCGGTCTCACCAAGATTCCTAAAGTTGCCACATTTTGAACAACTCGGTACGACCGAGTTTTACTTCGGTTTCAACGAGTTGGTCAATAATGGTGTAACGGTTGGATTTTTGGAGATGCCTATATATACCCCTCCACCACATCTCATTTGACAGAGAAGCACTTAGAACAGTTCCCCACTTCCCATATCCAAATTTCTGAGAGAGAACCACCTACCCTTGTGTTGAGATCAAGATCATCCACTCCAACCATATGGATCTTGATTTCTAGCCTCCCCAAGTTGCTTTCCACCCAAACAATCTCTTCTACCAAGCCAAATTTGTGAGAGAGTGATTGAGTGTTGAGGAGTCTATCATCTTGAAGCACAAGAGCAAGGAGTTCATCATCACTATCAATCCTATTACCTTTTGGAGGATGGTGCTTCCTATATTGGTTAGGTGTTGCGTGGGAGCCTCCTACTTTGTGTTGTGGAGTTGAACCAAGAAGTTTTTACGAGCAAGGAGATCGCCGACTTCGTGAGGAACTACCCTTAGTGAGGCTAGTCCTTCGTGGACGGAAGCCATTACGGAATAGTCAAGGTTGCTACTTCGTGGACCCTTATGGGTGGAGCCCTCAGTGAACTCTCGCGACCGCTACCCTCCATGGGTTGAAGACTCCATAAACGTGGATGTACGATAGCGCCACCTATCGGAACCACGGGAAAAATCTTCGTGTCACCAATTGCGTTTGATCTTCCTATCTCAACTCTCTTACATATGCTTGTCTTACTTTCCGCTACCATACTTGTTGACTAGCATGTGTAGGGTGCATTAGACTTGTTATAATTGCTAAAATCTACCCACCAATTAACTTGGGAAAAGTTTAGGTTTTAATTCTTGCAAGTACTCTATTCACCCCCCCCCTCTAGACGTCTCTTCTATCGATCCTACAAGTGGTATCGGAGCTTTGGTCTCCAAAGCTTCGGTTTCATCACCGTTGGAGGAAGATGGATGTGTCTAGTTTGGGGAGTCTTAGTTGTAGAGTGCCCGTTCTCGATGGGGAGTACTATAGTCAATGGAAATATGAGATGCTTGAGTTATTCAATGAATTCCATTTGAGCAAGTATGTTAAGAACCCCTATATACCTCCCATTGATCCCCTACATCCCACACACGAAGAGGAAATTGATATGCTATGCAATCTTAGAACTGTTAATCTTATCATTAAAGGAGTGCCTAGAATTGTGCTTAATCAAATGAAGAATGTTGAATGTGGTTATACTTGTGGAGTGATTTGGAGAAATGATATCCGAATTATTCATTGAGTAATCTCGATGAAATTCTTCATAAAACCATTGCTTTTCACAAAATGATGCCTAGTGATCCTAAGTTTGATGACTATCTATTCGAGCTTAGAGACCTCATGCGAGCTAAAGGAGAAGTCATAACTATCAACAATATCATTGTAGAAGCCATTTGCATTCATAATCTTGCACATTGTCATGATCACAACTCCAACGAATCTCTTGTTTCTTATGACGAGGATCTCCCACTTGATGATGACAATATGGAACATGGCTACTATGATGAAGATGAGTGGTTCGACATCGAGTATGAGAAGACAATGAAGAATCTCAGTCTCATGGCAAACTTCAAGGATTACATGTCTGGAGGAAAGGAGTGGATTCTCGATAGTGGATGCACCGATCATATGACCAGAGATAGAGACATGTTTGAAGAGATCACACCAAACCATGGACCTCGAAGGTATGTGACTTTTGGAGACAACTCCAATGGTAAGGTACTTGGTCTTGGTAAGGTGGCCACATCCCATGATAGCTCCATTCAAAACGTCATGCTTGTTGAATCCCTTGGCTATAACCTTCTTTCCGTATCTAGACTTGCCGGCTTCGGTTTTAATGTGCTATTCACCAAAGTAGATTGCCAAGTGTTTCGTCAAGATAATCACAGCATGGTCTTTACCGGATTCCGTATAGGTGATCTATATATTGTTGATTTCACTAAGAGATCCAAACCTCGCACTTGTCTTATCGCAAAATCTTCTAAAGTTTGGCTTTGGCATAGAAGGCTAGGACATGTTGGCTTGCGTAATCTGGACAAGCTCATCAAAGGTGATCATATACTTGGAGTTAAAGACGTTATCTTTGACAAAGATATACTTTGTAGTGCTTGTCAAGCCAGAAAGCAAGTAGGCGGAAGTCATCCCGTAAAGAATATAATGACTACTAGGAGACCACTCGAGTTACTTCATATGGATCTTTTTGGTCCCAATGCTTACAAGAGCCTCGGTGGAAATTCTTTTGGACTAGTTATAGTTGATGATTTTTCCAGATTTACGTGGGTATTCTTTCTTGATGATAAGTCGCAGGTGCAAAAGATCTTCCAGAACTTCATTCGCAAAGCGCAAAATCAATTTGAAGTGAAGATCAAGAAAGTTCGGAGCGACAATGGATCAGAGTTCAAGAACACAAATGTAGACACCTTCCTTGACTAAGAAGGGATTCTACATGTGTTCTCGGCAACGTACATGCCTCAACAAAATGGAGTTGTTGAGAGGAAGAACCGAACTCTTATTCATATGGCAAGAATGATGCTTGACGAATACAAGATGCCAAGACACTTTTGGGTGGAAGTCGTTGAGACAGCTTGTCATGCCACGAACTGACTCTACCTTCACAAGCTTCTCGGTAAAACGACCTATGAGCTTCTCACCGGTAACAAGCCCCAAGTTGGATACATTCGGGTATTTGGCTCCAAGTGCTACATTCTTGATAAGCATCGTATTTCTAAATTTGCTCCTAAATCTCATGAAGGTTTCCTACTCGGTTACAGATCAAACTCTCATACGTACCATGTCTACAACAACTTCACTCGAAAAGTTGAAGAGACGGTAGATGTGAAGTTTGATTAATCTAATGGTTCACAAGTCGAACAATTGCCAAATGATGTAGGAGATAAGGAACCTTCAGAAGCTATCCAAGACTTGTCCCTCGGCCAGATTCGTCCCATGGAGGTGAAGGAAAGTACTTCGTCAACTCAAGTGGAAGCCCCTATTTCATGTCAAGGTGAACCTCAACACAACATGGAGGCATCCACAAGCGGTACACGACAAGATGAAGAGGAGGAAGAAGTTCATCATGATGATCCACTACAACCACCTTCACCACCAACTCAAGGGAACGACACCTTCAACAACAATGAAGAAGATGTTGATGAAGAAGCTCCACCATCCAACAAGCAAAATCTACCCCAAGTTCGAGCAAGAGTGGACAAAAACAATCCTCTACATCAAATCTTCGGTGACATACAAAACGGGAGGATAACTCGCTTTAAAACTCGACTAGCTAACTTTTGTGAGCATTATTCATTCATCTCTAGTATTGAGCCCTTGAAGGTAGAAGAAGCTCTTCAGGACCCGGATTGGGTGAATGATATGCACGAGGAGCTACACAACTTTGAGAGGAACGAAGTGTGGACACAAGTGGAGAAGCCCAAGGACGAGCAAAACATCATCGGAACCAAATGGGTGTTTCGGAACAAATAAGACGAAGACGGTCAAGTCATATGCAACAAGGCGCGTCTCGTGGCTCAATGCTACACCAAGTCGAAGGTATGGTCTACGGTGAGACCTATGCACCCGTTGCTACACTTGAAGCTATCCGTACTATTCTTGCTTATGCCAATCACCATGATATCACGCTTTATCAAATGGACATTAAAGTGCATTTTTAAATGGTGAGATTGAAGAAGAGGTCTATGTTAAACAACCCCCTGGTTTTGTCAATCCTAAGAAACCTAACCACATTTACAAGCTTCGTAAAGCTCTTTATGGTCTTAAACAAACCCCACGTGCTTGGTATAAATGCCTAACGAAGTTTCTCATTGAAAAGGGTTTTGAAATTGGTGAAATTGACGCAACCTTGTTCACTAAGAGAGTTAATGGTGAATTATTTGTGTGCCAAATCTAAGTGGATGATATTATCTTTGGATTTACTAACCCACAATTTAGTGAAAGATTTGGAAGGTTGATGTTTGAGAAGTATGAGATGTCCATGATGTGTGAGCTGAAATATTTCCTTTGTTTGCAAATCAAGCAAACGAGAGAAGGAACTTTCATCGCTCAAACCAAGTACACCAAGGACTTGATCAAGAAGTTCAACATGCAAGAGTGTAAAGGTATGAGAACCCCTATGCCTACTAGTGGACATGTTGATCTTACCAAGGAGGACAAACCAGTTGATCAAAAGGTTTATCGATCTATGATTGGTTCATTGCTATATCTATGTGCCTCCCGTCCCGACATTATGCTTAGTGTGTGCATGTGGGATAGATATCAAGCCGCTCCCAAATAATATCATCTTAAAGCCGTGAAAAGAATTGTGAGATACTGGATACAAACACCAAACTTTGGCATATGGTATCCCAAGGGATCTTCTTTTAACCTTGTTGGCTATTCCGATTCGGACTATGCCGGAGACAAGGTTGATAGAAAATCCACCTCTGGTACATGTCAATTTCTTGGTAGATCTCTTGTGTCTTGGTCATCCAAGAAACAAAACTCGGTATCTCTATCTACCGCCAAAGCAGAATGCATTGCCGCCGGATCATGTTGTGCTCAATTGCTATGGTTGACTCAAAATCTTAGGGATTATGGAATCCATGTGAGACATGTTCCATTGTTGTGTGACAACGAGAGTGCTATTAAGATTGCTTATAATCCCATGCAACATTCTCGAACTAAACATATTCAAGTTCATCATCATTTTATTCATGATCATGTTGCTAAAGGGGACATTAATCTTAAACATGTTCGTACAAACAAGCAATTGGCCGACATCTTTACTAAGCCACTTGATGAGAAAGTGTTTTGTCACTTGAGGAGTGAGTTAAACATCATTTGTGCTTCAAACTTGAGCTAGATTCACTCGGATGCATGCAAGGGCATGAGCTTACATGACTATTCCATGTTGCCTTTAACATACTATCATATACCATGGAATCCATGGTCCCTTGTATTGCATCTAACCGTTTATAGGTACTTGGAAGAACTGCATTCCACAAGATTGCCACCAACTCATATTACAAGCAATCTTGTCATGACCAAGTATCCACAACCCTTCTTTGATGATGAAAGGAACAAGACAACAAACTATATCCTTGACTAACATATGATGAAAATTTCACTCTTGTCATCTGGATATATCATGTTCTTCCTTGCATGACTAACCCATGTAGGTGAAAAAGAGAACCAAAACGATCAGGAATTGCTCTCAACTCAAGAGGATCTTCATCAACCTTGAGCATCCACAAAAAGATCTCCTAAATGCTACGTCATCAACATCACTCAAAGGTATGTGTTCATATCCTTGAAAAGGCTTTACTCAAGTCATGAGATAAAGCAACTCAAGTGATATGAAAACATAAAAATGCTTAATTGGAAAATGGTAACCCCATTTTGAGCTTAACGATGAGTATGACCTATGATCAAGTATTCTTGCTTGGCTCCTAAGTCAATATACTCTAATATAGGTAACCCAGTCACCGACTATCATCTAGATGAACATTCTTGTGTGGTTCATTTTTAGTTGTTTGTTTTCTGGGAACCACCCAACCCTCATCTAGTTGATATCTCTTTGTAAATTCTTTTGAATTCCCTTTGTAGTTTCCTTTTAAAATCTTGTTGCAAGTTTTCTGAAATCATTTGAGGTTTTCTAAACGTTGCCAAGTTTTTGTTTTGCCCTCGGAGCCTCTGATTCAAATAACTCGGTATCATCGACTTTGCAAATAGGCTGCAGAACTACT
Source organism: Elymus sibiricus (assembly GCA_039707655.1). Classification (NCBI taxonomy): domain Eukaryota; kingdom Viridiplantae; phylum Streptophyta; class Magnoliopsida; order Poales; family Poaceae; genus Elymus; species Elymus sibiricus. The sequence continues at coordinate 267,514,315 of CM077665.1, forward strand.
ATTCGGTTCCACCGACTCTCTTGCCTCGAAGCCACCGATTTTGCTATTTCCCATATTTTATGTCAAAATTAGCAAATCCTATTTCTTCAATGATCCCTTTATATAAAAAAAATAAAATTTGAAGGGGGAGAAACTTTATTCAAGGATCCCTATGTCAAAAGGGGGAGAAGTCTTACAAGATTTCACATCAATGAAAGGGGTACAAATGGTACTCTATGATCCCTCGGTCTTTACATGCTCTCTACGATTCTTATCTTTCCAGGATCCCTACATTCTATGACCCTTGTTCTCTAGGATCCCTTCTAACTCAATGATCCCTTTTATCTAACCCTATGTATAAACCTTTTTGGAAATTAATGCCAAAGGGGGAGAAATACCAAAGCTTCAATGCAAAAGGGTAGATAGACCAAAGGGGGAGAATATCAAAGATTATGATTATATACAAGGGGTGAATACCAAAGTCTGTGACTATCCACAGGGGGATAGAGTATATCAAATCTTGTTATATCATTTAAGGAGAGAGAAAATATGTTTTATTCTATTTTGACTACTCATGTTAGACTTGTCTCACCCTACCTACTCCCAATATCTACATGCTAAGATTTAGGGGGAGAGGATGACCTACAATTTCACATCTAGGAGAGAAAGTTCTAAATGATCTTGGATACATATCAATCTTAAGGAATACTATCTTCCATTTGTTCTCCACATCTTGGTCCTGTTGAGTTCTATTGCATTTTTGGTATGTAAAACACTTTCATGTTCCCTAACATTGTTTTCTCAAGTGTGTTTCTACTTTTAGGATGCTCAAGAACTCAAGGTAAGTATATGCATCATATCTTTGATCGAGATGATCTCTTACTTCTTGCACATATTGTTTGCAAGAGTGAAGTCTTGAACAAGGATACATCTCATTCATATATATTTCATGCATATAGCCAAGATACACATGACTCTTCATATCCCTTCTACTATATGTGTGTCCATGCATTCCAAAGCAACTATTCTCTAAAGAGATTGCACACAATGTCGAGCCAGATTCAAACTAATTTCAAAAGTAATTTAAATTAGAGTAAAATCCACTGAAATTTGAAATCTGGAAATTTGAAGAAAAAAAATAAAAAAATAAAAAGTAATTGACATTTTGCTTTTTTATATTTACTGCCCATTTTCATATTACTTTTAAGGTTAGCAGTCGTCTTGAAAGATTTACAACCCAGCAGGACAGAAAAAAAAGTTGGCCTGGGATGGGTATTCTTCACAAAAGAAAACTGGGCTAGCCATTTTCAGAAAAAAAAATTGTTGGGCTGGTCATGTGGTAAAGATAAAATATAAGGCTGGGCTACACAGGCCACAGTGCTACGTCTCCAACGTATCTATAATTTTTTATTGTTCCATGCTGATATATTATCATTCTAGGATACTTTTTGGGTCTTTATTTACCAATTTATAATATTTTTGAGAACTAACCTATTGACCTAGTGCCCAGTGCGAGTTGTTGTTTTTTGCATGTTTTGCCTTTTCAGGTTTACAGTACCAAATGAAGTCCAATTGCCACGAAACTTTTTGATGATCTTTCTGGACCAAAAGAAGACCTAGAAGCTTCGGAATGAGGTCAGGAGGTGCATGAGGGCCCCACCACACATCAGGGCGTGCCCTGGGGGGGCATGCCCTAATATGTGGGGGCCCCTCGTGGCTCTCATGATGTCCCTCTTTGGCCTACAATTTCTCTAATATTGCAAAAACCCTGGAGGCAGTCCAGAAACCTTTTTTCCGCCGCCGCCAATCTCTGTTCCATCGCGAGGCCATCTGAAAGCACATATGCTCCCTTGGTGGTTTTGATAATTCATGAAAACATACATTGTCTCTTGGACTAATATTTCTACCTAGTTGATTTCAGGTTTAGTCCATAGGGATTGTTGGCAAAAGGGTGTGAGGAGATTCCCCAAGAAGAAGAAGAAGAAGAAGATGCATGGAATAGGATTGGCCAAGCTACTAGCAAGGAGACTCTACATTTTACTTTGTGAGAAATCACTTTGAGTCCATAGGAAAGCCAATACTATTAAAAGGGGGTGAGGTAATGTTGGTGAACAAATTGCTCCACGTGCATAAGTGCTAGCCACCAAAAACACCAACAAGCTCTCCCACAAAATACTCTATCTAAACCCTACCATACAAAATCGGTGCCACCAAGTTTCCCACTTCGCCCTACCGATTTTCGATCTCAGATAGAACCTAGCCAAACCCTGGCCTCTCGGTACTACCAGGTCCTTTATCGGTGCAACCGTGTTTCGGTGACTAACCTTCTGGTGTCCCAGTTTATAAAATCGGAATTTCCGAGTTTCATGGATCGGTGTCACCGAGTTTGGAAACTGCCCTCGGCCACTCATATTGGTACCACCGAGAATCATGTATCGGTCTCACCGAGATTCCTAAAGTTGCCACATTTTGAACAAATCGGTACGACCGAGTTTTACTTCGGTTTCACTGAGTTGGTCAATAATGGTGTAACGGTTGGATTTTTGGAGATGCCTATATATATCCCTCCACCACGTCTCACTCGTAAGAGAAGCACTCAAAACAGTTCCCCACTTCCCATATCCAAATTTCTGAGAGAGAACCACCTACCCTTGTGTTGTGATCAAGATCATCCACTCCAACCATATGGATCTTGATTTCTAGCATCCCCAACTTACTTTCCACCCAAACAATCTCTTCTACCAAGCCAAATCTGTGAGAGAGTGATTGAGTGTTGAGGAGTCTATCATCTTGAAGCACAAGAGCAAGGAGTTCATCATCATTATCAAGCCTATTACCTTTTGGAGGGTGGTGCCTCCTAGATTGGTTAGGTGTTGCTTGGGAGCCTCCCACTTCGTGTTGTGGATTTGAACCAAGAAGTTTGTACGGGCAAGGAGATCGCCTACTTCGTGAAGATCTACCCTTAGTAAGGCTAGTCCTTCGTGGACGGAAGCCGTTATGGAATAGTCAAGGTTGCTACTTCGTGGACCCTTATGGGTGGAGCCCTCCGTGGACTCTCCCGACCGCTACCCTCCGTGGGTTGAAGACTCCATAAACGTGGATGTACGATAGCGCCACCTATTGGAACCACGAGAAAAATCTTCGTGTCACCAATTACGTTTGATCTTCCTATCTCTACTCTCTTACATATGCTTGTCTTACTTTCCGCTGCCATACTTGTTGACTAGCATGTTTAGGGTGCATTAGACTTGTTATAATTGCTAAAATCTGCCCACCAACTAACTTGGGAAAAGTTTAGGTTTTAATTCTTGCAAGTAGTCTATTCACCCCCCCCCCCTCTAGACGTCTCTTCTATCCATCCTACACCATCTGGAGCTCCGTTCCGGCAACCTGCCGGAGGTGGATCGATCATGGAGAGCCTCTTCATCAACCTTGCTGCCCTCATGATGATGCCACAGACCTATGGGTCCATAGCTAGTACCTAGATGGCAATCTCTCTCTCTCTTATGATCTTCAATACAATGATCATCGCATCTTCGCTTTGATCTAATCCGATGTAATCCTATTGTGCGGTGTGTTTATTGGGATCAGATGAATTGTGGGTTTATGTTCTGATTATTCATGAAAAGTATTTGAGATACCTCTGATATATATTGTCTCTTAATTGCATGATCATTATAGCTTCGTGATGCTCTCAGATCTATTGATGTGCTTTAGCCAAGTAGATTGATATTTCATCGGTGGGAGTGGTGCGTTGTGGTAGGTTCAACCTGGCGAGTTTCTATATCCCGGTGACAAAGTAGGGGACAAGATGCATCTTTGTGTTGTTGCTACTAAGGATAAAACAATGGGTTTCGTTCATATTGTTTGAGTTTAGTTTGTCTACATCATGTCATCGTTCTCCAAGCATTACTCTATTTTATTTAATACTCTAGATGCATGCTAGATAGCGGTCGATGAGTGGAGTAATAGTAATAGGTGCAGGAAGGAGTCGGCCTATTTTCTTATGCACGTGATGCCTATATACACATGATCATTGCCGTGAAAATCGCATAACTATCTGCTTTTCTATCAATTGCCCAACAGTAATTTGTTACCCACCGTATGCTACCTACATGAGAGATGCCGCTAGGGAAAACTATGGCCCCCGGGTCTATTCACTTATATATTTACAAACGCTACAATTACCTTGCTGCCTTTATTTATCTTTTATTTTATTTTGCAATTTATATTTATCAACAATTATCTACACAATTCATTTGCTTGCAAATAACGAGATCAAGGGGATTGACAACCCTCTTGCCCGCGTTGGGTGCAAGTTGTTTGTTCATTTGTGTGCAGCCACTGCAGACGGTTGAGGATTGATATTCCTATTGGTTCGATAAACCTTGGTTTCATAACTGAGGGAAATACTTACCCACTTTGTGCTGTAGTCACTCGTTCCTCTTCACAGAAAACCCAACGCAGATCACAAGTATCACGAAGGATTTCTGGCGCCATTGCCGAGGAATATCATCATAAACTACCAAGTAACTTCACATAAATTTTCATTCACTTGTTCTTATTTTTATTTTCTGTTATACTTAGCTTGTCTCATAAAAATAAAAAATAAAAAAATATTTATCTTTGCTTGTTAATTACTAGTTTACTTCTTCGATTGCTACTTTACTTGTCTTGCTTGTTACTTTGCTTGTTAGTAAGTTGTGTGACTTATCAAATATGAATAATAATGATTTTATTAGTACACCTATACCACCCGCCACTAGTGCGGAGGCTTTTGATATTAATGCTGCATTGCTAAATCTTGTCATGAAATATCAATTTTCGGGAAGTCCTAATGAGGATCCCGCGTCACATCTTAATGCCTTTGTTGAACTATGTGATATGAAAAAGAAAAAAGATATGAATAATGATATTGTGAAATGAAAATTATTTCCTTTTTCACTAAGAGATAAAGCTAAGGCTTGGTTTTCATCTTTACCTCGTAATAGTATTGGAACATGGGATAAGTGTAAAGATGCTTTTATTGCCAAGTATTTTCCTCCTGCTAAGATCATCTCCCTTAGAAATCAAATAATGAATTTTAAATAGGAAGATCAAGAGCATGTTGCACAAGCTTGGGAGATAATGAAATTAATGATAAGAAAATTTCCAACTCATGGCTTAAATTTGTTGATGAGCATCCAAAACTTCTATGCTAGACTAAACTTTGTGTCTAGAAATCTGCTAGATTCTGCTGCAGGTGGTGCCTTTATGTATGTGACCTTAGGAGAGGCCAAAGAACTTCTGGACAACATTATGATAAATTATTCTCAATGGCATACCGAAAGGGCTCCAACTGGTAAGAAGGTAAATTATGTTGAAGAAATAGCTACTTTGAGTGAAAAAGTGGATGCTCTTATGAATATGGTTGCTAGTAAAAATGCTCATGTTGATCCCAATGATATTCCATTGCCTACTTTTATTGAGCAAAATAATGATGCTATTGATGTGAACTTTGTCTCGTGAAATAATTTCAATAACAATGCTTATAGAGGAAATTTCAATTCTAGACCGTATCCCCGTAATTCCTCTAACAACTATGGAAATTCGTATGGTAATTCTTATGGAAATTCTTCTGCAAATTCTAATAGGATGCCCTCTGGTCTTGAGAACATACTAAGAATTTATTAACTCTCAAAAAGTTTTCAACACTATGGTAGAAGAAAAATTGCATGTAGCTGACACTTTGTGTAAAAACATGGATAGAATTGCTCTTGATGTGGAAACTCTTAAAAATAAAGCTTTGCCACCCAAGCATGATTTCAATGATGCTATTAAATCTATCCAAATATCTATTAATGAAAGTAAGGTGAGGACCGCTAAGTTAAGAGCTAAGAGGGAATTCTTAGAAAAAGCTCTTCCACCCGATTTTTACCGGAATCATGATGAAGATCTTAAAATGATTGGTATTTATCATATTGAATCTTTATTTACCTCTCTGAATATAAATTATAAAGGGACTGGATATGAGTCAACCCTAGTTGAGAAGCGTCCTGTTTTCTTGGAGGGTGATGATTTTGATGCTAAAACTGAAAACTGTGGGTTTGGAGAGGTCAAAACTTTAGCTAGTGATGTACCCACTATTTTGGATTACAAGGACTTTAATTATGATAATTGCTCTTTAGTATAATGTATTTCCTTGTTGCAATCCATTATTAGCTCACCCAATGCTTATGAACAAAACAAAGCTTTTACCGAACATATAGTTGAAGCTATGATAAAAGCTTATGATGAGAAACTTGAGCTTGAAGTTTCTATTCCTAGAAAATTGCATGATGAGTGGGAACCTACTATCAAAATAAAGATCAATAAATATGAATGCAATGCCTTGTGTGACCTTTGTGCCAGTGTTCCAACTATTCCTAAAACTCTTGTCTCACTAATATTAAAGATTGTTCTCTCAACTTGCATTTTGCGGATTCTACCATTAAGAAACCTTTAGGTAGAATTAGTGATGTGCTTATTATTGCAAATAAAAATATGTGCCTGTAGATTTCATTGTGCTTGATATCGATTGCAATCCTTCTTGTCGCATAATACTTGGAAGACCTTTCTTACGAACTATAGGTGCAATCATTGACATGAAAGAAGGAAACATAAGGTTCCAATTCCCATTAAAGAAAGGGATGGAACGCTTCCCTAGAAATAGAATTAAACCACCTTATGAATCAATCATGAGAGATACTTATGGGTGGAGTGTCAAAGATGACAATACTTGAAACTATGCATTATGCCTAGCTAGGGGCATAAAACGATAGCGCTTGTTGGGAGGCAACCCAATAGTTATTTTTAAATTTTTCCTTTAAACTTTCTGTTTATTTTTAATAGAATGATTATTGCCTCTTTTATTATTATTCTTTTGTGTTTAGATTAGTTTTTGTGCCAAGTAAAGCCTTTGGGATGACTCACAAGATGAGTAGAATCGATGCTGAAACAAAACAGAAACTTTTGACTCAAGTACAGGAGTTTTCCTTTTTTTCCTGGAGCGTGATAATGATCTGAAATTTTTACACAGTGTTTCTATACAAATTTTAGAGGTTTTCATAATTTTTCCAAAAAAAGAGTTAAATAAGTATAGGTTGTCTATATATTGCTACAGACTGTTCTGTTTTAAACACATTCTGTTTTTGCTTGCATAGTTGCTTGTTTTGATAATGCTATGGATTGTATCGGGGGGTATAAGCCATGGAGAAGTTAGAATACAGTAACTATTATGCATTTATGAAATTTTAATCAATTTATAACAGTACTTAAAGTATGCAATATGTTCCTTATACTAACGGATCTCACGAAGTTTTGTTGAGTTTTGTGTGATTGAAGTTTTCAAGTTTTGGGTGTTATCGTGATGGACAAAGGAATAAGGAGTAGCAATAGCCTAAGCTTGGGATGCCCAAGGCACCCAAGGTAATATTTTAAAGGATACTCAAGCGTCTAAGCTTGGTGATGCCCCGTAAGGCATCCCCTCTTTCGTCTCAAATCCATCGGTATGTCACTTGAAGCTATATTTTTATTTGTCACATGATATGAGTTTTGCTTGGAGCGTCCTTTGCTTTTGTTTGCTTTTACTTTCAGTTTACCACAATCATTGTTTGCTAGACACACCTATTTAATAGATACACACCTTCATCATAATTTGTTAGAATACTCTATGTGCTTCACTTATATCTTTTGAGCTTAGCAGTTGCTCTAGTACTTCACTTATATCTTTTAGAGCACGGTGGCCTGTAGATTTTATAGAAATAATTTCACTCTCGTTCTTCACTTATATTTCTTTGACATTTAATAAATAGTGACGGTAATTTGCATGGGTCATAAGACTAGTCCAAAAATATTAGGTATTCAATGAGTGATAATCTAAACCATCATGTAGCACATATAAAGAAATTGTGGGTCAATGAATTTGATGTAGTAATATGAAATAGGTGTGAGTTCATAATTGTTAAACCGTAGAAGTTTCGATATTTAGAAAGGTTGACCTTTTTGTTCATCTAAAAATTAAAAAGGCATGGTGATGATGTGTGAGCATTTATATTCCTCGTTGAAATCCTAGTGTTGTTTTGGGTCGAAAGCGCACGATGGTTAACTCGTACCAACCTCTTCCCTCGGGGCATGCGAATAGTACTTTGATCTATGATAAACTAATAAAACTTTGCAATAAGTATATGAGTTCTTTATGACTAATGTGAAGCCATGGACATACGCAATCTCACCTTCTCATATTTGCTAGCCTCTTCGGTACTGTGCATAGCCCGTTCTCACCTCGAGGATTGGTGCAACTTTCGTCGGTGCATCCAAACCTCGTGACATGACACGCTCTGTTGCACATAAGCATTATTATATCTTCCTCGAAACAGTCACCATACCTACCTATCATGTCATTTCCGTAGACATTCCGAGATATATTGCCATGCAAATTCCATCGTCACTTCACATGACTAGTTCGTTCATCGTCATATTGCTTTGCATGATCATATAGAGTTGACATAGTATTTGTGGGAAAGCCACCATTCATCATGTTTTTGATACATGTCACGCTAGATCATTGCACATCCTGGTACACTGCCAGAGGCATTCATATAGAGTCATATCTTCATATTAGTTCTCCATATCGAGTTGTAAGTAAATAAAAGTGTGATGATCATCATTATTAGAGCATTGTCCCAGTGAGGAAAGAATGATGGAGACGATGATTCTCCCACTAGTCGAGATAAGACTCCGGACGAAAATAAAGATGGGGGAGGCCAAATGAGCCCACCATCCATTCAAAAAAATGAGAGAAAATGAGAGAAGGGACTTTGCTACTATCTTTTACCACACTTGTGCCTCAAAGTGGCACCATGCTCTTCATGTAGAGAGTCTGATGATATATCACTTTCATATGCTAGTGGGAATTACCTATTCATTATTACAAACTTGGCTTGTATATTCCTATGACGGGCTTCCTCAAATGTCTGAGGTCTTCATGATCAAGCAAGTTGGATGCACACCCCACTTAACTTCATTTGAGCTTTCATACACTTATAGCTCTAGTGCATCATTTGCATGGCAATCCCTAGTCCTTGCATTGACATCTATCGATGGGCATCTCCATAGCCCGTTGGTATGCCTAGTTGATGTGAGATTATCTTCTCCACTTTTTACCTCTTTAATATCTACCGCCATACTCTATTCCACTTAAATGCAATGTCCAATGGCTCATGCTCATGTATTGCATGAAGAATAAAAAGTTGATGCATATTGAAAAAGTACGATCCAATTGCCTGACTTGGACATTGTGGTGCTTGACATTTGTATTAATGTGGTGAAGATGGAGTCATGCCTTGCTAATACAATAAGATGAATGGGGGGTAAACATTTCTTTAGGATCATATACTTTTAAGGATTAATGATTTTGTTTCTTACATTTTAATTATTGCTATGTTAATATTGTTGATTCATATTTTCTCAATGAGCATACATGCATAAGATTACATAGTGGATAGCATGTCACATCAAAAAAATTGTTTTTATCATTTACCAACTCGAGGACGAGCAGGAATTAAGCTTGGGGATGCTTGATACGTTTCCAACGTATCTATAATTTTTGATTGTTCCATGATGATATATTATCATTCTAGGATACTTTTTGGGTCTTTATTTACCAATTTAGAATATTTTGAGCACTAACCTATTGACCCAGTGCCCAGTGCCAGTTGTTGTTTTCTACATGTTTTTGCCTTTTCAGGTTTACAGTACCAAACGAAGTCCAATTGCCCCGAAACTTTTTGATGATTTTTCTGGACCAAAAGAAGACCTGGAAGCTTCGGAAGGAGGTCGGGAGGCGCACGAGGGCCCCACCACACATCAGAGCACGCCCTGATATGTGGTGGCCTCCTCGTGGCTCTGTTGACGTCCCTCTTCGGCCTATAAATTCTCTAATATTGCAAAAACCCTAGAGGCAGTCCCGAAGCACTTTTTCCGCCGCCGTAAGTCTCTGTTCCGTCACGAGGCCATCCGGAGCTCCGTTCTGGCACCCTGCCGGAGGGGGATCGATCACGGAGGGCCTCTTCATCAACCTTGCTGCCCTAATGATGATGTGTGAGTAGTTCACCATAGACCTAGGGGTCCATACCTAGTACCTAGATGGAAATCTCTCTCTCCTATGATCCTCAATACAATGATCATCGCATCTTCGCTTTGATCTATTCGATGTAATCATATTATGCGGTGTGTTTGTTGGGATCCGATAAATTGTGGGTTTATGTTCAGATTATTCATGAAAAGTATTTGTGATACCTATGATATATATTGTCTCTTAATTGCATGATCATTATAGCTTCGTCATGCTCTCCAATCTATTAATGTTCTTTGGCCAAGTAGATTGATATTTCATCGGTGGGAGTGGTGCGTTGTGGTAGGTTCAACCTGGCGAGTTTCTATATCCTAGTGACAAAGTAGGGGACAAGATGCGTCTTTGTTTTGTTGCTACTAAGGATAAAACAATGGGGTTCGTTCATATTGTTTGGGTTTACTTTGTCTACATCATGTCATCGTTCTCCAAGCATTACTCTGTTTTACTTAATACTCTAGATGCATGGTGGATAGCGGTCAATGAGTGGAGTAATAGTAATAGGTGCAGGCAGGAGTCGGCCTATTTTCTTATGGATGTGATGCCTATATACACATGATCATTGCCGTGAAAATCGCATAACGATCCGCTTTTCTATCAATTGCCCAATAGTAATTTGTTACCCACCGTATGTTGCCTACATGAGAGATGCCGCTAGGGAAAACTAGGCCCCCCGGGTCTATTCACTTATATATTTACAAATGCTACAATTACCTTGTTGCCTTTATTTATCTTTTATTTTATTTTGAAATTTATATTTATCAACAATTATCTACACAATTCATTTGCTTGGAAATAACGAGATCAAGGGGATTGACAACCCTCTTGCCCGCGTTGGGTGCAAGTTGTTTGTTCATTTGTGTGCAGCCGTTGAAGATGGTTGAGGGTTGATATTCCTATTGGTTCGATAAACCTTGGTTTCATAAGTGAGGGAAATACTTACCCACTTTGTGCTGCAATCACCCGTTCCTCTTCACGAAAAACCCAACGCAGATCACAAGTATCACACAGCCCCCGCACAACCTAGTTGATACCCTGCTCCATCTCAACAATAAAAAAAACCTCGAGATGCTAGGTCCCACATGTCTGCCACTCCTTGTGCAATTCTCTCTTCTATTGACTACGCTGACAATGTCGTGGGTCCCAGATGTCAGCAAAGCACTTGCTTGCATACGGCCTTGGACATGGTGGCTCCTACTGTCATCCTCTCCATGTATAGTGATGTATCGATTCTTACCATGTTGACAATGCCAAACGGCGGCGCCGCGGCGAGCGCACCAAGGCGAAGGATGACAGTGAGGCGTCTGACAGGGCGGCGATGCGTGTGTCGAGGTGCAGCCAGCTATGGGAGGCGGGTGCAGGCGGCCCCGTCAACGCTGGTTTGCTTTTGGCGGCTGGAGGTAGTAGAGACTAAACAAGCAAGACACATTGTACAAGCAGCTGGAGTACTTAACAAACTTAACTGAAAGCAGCAAGAGTAATTAACAACCAAAGTTGAAAGCAATATGAGTACTTATACAGGTTCCACCATACAAGGCACGCCTCAAAATGTGCTACTTTGCCTATAGTGAACGAAGCATGAGGCCACCAAGCCCCAGGACAAGGCCCATGCGCCACCCCGCACATCCACACCATTTTGAAAGCGGCTTCATCTTGCGATGTGGTCAATAAACAGGATCTTCGCTTCAGAGCCATGGAAAAGCATGAACATAACCTTCAGTCCTACTCACCAAGATTGACGGGCCTTCATGATTTGAGATCACCCATGAATGAGTATGCTTTCACCTCTAAGGGAAATGGAGTAGGGCGACATAAACATCATGTTATCACCAAACATAAGTCTGACTCGACCATGGTCAGGCATCTCTATAGGAAGGATAAAACTGGGCAGTTTATGTTTCAAGAAAAAGAATAAAGTTGTAAAACTGTGTATAATTAAGAGTTTATGAATAACAAATATAATAGAAAACTTGTACCATCAGTTTCTTGACACGGTTGAACCTTTTCAATGTGTGCACCAGTGGCACACATATCCCACGTGACCTTCCACCAATGAAACGCCCCACAAGGTCCTCAAGATGACCAATAAAGTGTAGAAAATGGTGGATGTCATCCCAGTGAACTTTGGTGCGATCATTAACCGTCGAGTTCTTATCAAATAACAAACGTGTAGTGTGTTGCACTTGGTAATAACCTATGCATGTCACCAATTATAAGAAATATTAGTTAGAAGTAGCATCATTGTTAAAAAAAAGGGAATCACAAATTGTTGCTACTTCTAAAGTCAAATTGTGATTAGTTAGACCTAATAGGTGGATAAAAGTAAAAGAGGCAACATGCAAGAACCAGATTCAAAACTAACATGGATGAACCACTGGAACGATGTTGGGATCGAATGTCACAGGGATGATAAGACCAAGTTCTGCTATTTCCATGAACATTGGTGAGCCAACTTGCGGTCCGTAACACTTGAGAAAGTTTATCCAAATTTGTCCATACAAAAAGGAGCGATCTTCTTGGTTAATGAACCCAACTATGTACTTAAATCCATGGCATTTATCTAGTGTGACCATTATACTGGTGTATTTAGTTATCGCAAGGCCAAACTTCTTGAGTACATGTGCTCTCGAAGAGCAAGGGATGCACCACGGGAAAAATAATACGAGAACACAATTAATTTGTTATGCAAATATACAAATAATTTTCTCTTTCAAGTCAGTGTTGAGCATGGTACTAGTACCTTACATCCAAAAGTAGCAATCCAAATTTCCAAATTAGCCGACATGATGTTCAAAAACCCCAACCCTTCCAGATAGAGCAGATGATTCTAGGAACATACCCGCTTTTTGAAGTCATGTGTTAGGATGAAAAGGAACAAGTCTGGCGTCTCGCCAAAGGGGCGGAAACCTGTAGGGTCCTCACACTTTGGGCACTGGAAATGAAACAAACTAGATTCGGTACGAACAAAAATGCATCGACGGTAGCGGTTGTCATCCAAGGATTACCGGTGACAAGGGGACTAGGATTTATCAGGGATGGATGAAGAATTCAAACTTTCTTTTCCATGAGAAAACCCTAAGCAATCGTCGAGAGGAGGTTTTCTCTGAACAAGCAGACGAGGGAGAAGGGGGTTCAGGTACACTGAATTATGGTTGCTTCGTCCGTCGAGCTTACAGCTACTGGTGCCAAAGTGGGGTTTTGTGGTTTGACGGCTCATTACACATTAATGAGGCGCTACAATCGGGGTGAGTCTACGGTGCAGTTGTGCAATCTAATTTGGTGCATGGCACGTGGACCCGGTTGCTGGATGTTTCGCAAAATAGCAAAACGAATTAGAAAGGTAGAAGTAACTAGTTACATATAAATATATTTTTGATAGAGAGATACTCTCTCTGTAAAGAAATATAAAATATTTTATATCACTACTATATACGTAAGAAAAATTGAGAAGAATATATAAGCATAAATATGGAGCTCAACTTTTTTTGAGAATAATATATGGGCCTCAGATTGGGTGACGGCTATTGACTTTCGTCCATAGTGCAGTGGGCCTGCATTTTGAGAGCCCACGTGCCACTGGTGTAAATCGGAGCATTTCATCAGATAAATATTACATGTGATCGGAATGGCGTTGGTTTCGTATGCTGACGCAAGAAGAAGATAGGAGATTGAATAAAGCAGGGAAGCCGTTATATTAAAATCGAATGACTAGTTCCTGACTAGTATTCAGAGTTGCAATTCATATATGATATAATACTAATTACACACACAGGACAGTTGTTTCAGCATGTGGCATATATTACATCAAAAGCTCTCAGGGGATATATCAGTTCGTCAGTTGTGTGCTGCTACTGAAGAATTTCGAAGTCTATTAGGACCAGCTCTTCCTTCAGGGATACTTCAACTTTGACATCAAACCCGATCGCAAGATTTGATTGAGTTATGAACCTCTAACATCCAGCATCAATTGCCATGCGACCATCCTTTCTACTTGTGGTATATTGCGCAGGTTCATTCACATCACGGCTGCGCATGGTAAGAGAAACTTGTCCACGGTCGCCCGGATTATTGAACAACACCCTCATTGCTCTAGGAATTTTTTGTTTGCAAACAAGAAGATACACAAACAGTTAGATCAACACAGTGAATCATTTGAAACACATGGAAAGACAAAAGAACGAAGCACTTGGGCTCTCCAATGCTTACCAAAACAGTGGAGATGACGGTTTTTGTAAGGACTTTGGTATATGAAGTGTGAACTCAATCCCAGTCTGTTGCCGGTGCAACTGTTGATTCCGTTGATGCTACATGGGCCGGAGCAGATGCGGGTGCAAGTTCAAGTGTTAGAGCAGGTGTCGGAGCAGTCGCTGGTGCCCATGCCGCTGCTGCTTCCAATGACGGTGCGAGTTCTGGAGCTGGTGCCGGTGTCAGAGCAAGTGCTGGTGTCGGCGCCCGATCCACTGGTAGATCAGGCTGACCCGCTCATGCGGTCGCTGCCCAATCCTCTTATGGATTAGGGTGAGTTGTTGCTGTTGTTAGTGTCAGTGTCGGAGCAGGTGCCGGTGCATGATCCACTGGGGTTGACATTGATGTAGGTGGTGCCGATGTGCGAGACAGTAGCGCTCATATCGTGTCCTCTTTGATTTCAGGCTTTAGCTTTGTAACCATTCTACGCAACACTTTTAAGCGAGAGTACACTCGAGAAATATGAACACCCTAAATGAGATTTATTTTATGTGACACGACTGAATACTTACCCGGAAATCACTATGTTCAAGCTCTACATTCAAGGTTGTTCGTCCAATTACGGGTGGCATGCAGGGCCCATTCCTACTCCCATAAGCAGGACATACCAAAGGTCCTGACAACTCATATGGAGCGAACACCCGCAGGACTGGAAATTGTCGGAAATCGGGCTCCGTAGACCCAAGAAGGTTCGAACTCTGGGGCGTGTGCGAGGATCCTTCCCGGCTCAAGTCTCGAGCTCACCACCCCACAGCCAAGCCTCGTCGAATGCGTGCGAGCAAACGAGAAGATGGACGCACAGATTTACCCAGGTTCGGGCCACCTTGCGGTGTAAAACCCTACTCCTGCTTTTGGTCGATTGGCCTCACGAGGAGGTTTGGGGATGAACTAGTACAGTGGTTGAGCGACCTCTTGAGGTCTCTTGGGTGAGGGAGGATTCATCTCTCTCTCTACGGTGGTGGCTAGTCCCTATTTATAACGGCCTTGGTCCTCTTCCCTTATCGCACAGGCGGGAAGGGATCCCACAACGGCCAAATTTGAAAGGGGACATGAGGTACATCTTACCCTGACTAAAGGTGGTCTTCGCCTGCAAGGCTTCTGGCCGTGACGCAGAGGTGGCCTCGGCGATGACATCCGTCCTGCCGAGCTCGTGGTCTTGGTTTTGTTGCATCGGAATGGAAACCTTTGGGGGATTCCTTGGGAACCCGTGTCCGTCCTTGCCTCCTTAGCACCAAAGAGGAAAATGTCCCTTCTGCGCCAGCTGGCGCCCGCCTGGCCTTCGTCGTCATGGCTCACGACATCCCAGCCTCATGAGGCCAGGCACCGCATAGGAATCTCCGCTCCTCGGGAGGCAGCCTAAGGAGGCCGCTCGTCCGAAGGTCTTGGCGTTGGTCGCCTCGCGAGGCCAGGGCCCTCGCGAGGGCCTTGTCTAGGGGGGGTTGGCTGCCAGGCCACACTGGGCCGTCGAGGTGGGCCACGCGCTGGGCTGCAGGCAGGCAGGTCTGGGTACCCTCATTCCCAAAACGCAGACAGTAGCCCCCGGGCCCAAGGCGTGTCGGTCCTGGCTTCGAGGCGAAGAAACCGAGCGAGGGGCGAAATGCCGCGGGCCCCCAATTGCCTGCAGGCCAGGATCGACGCATGGCGCGTGGCAGGACATGGACGCCTCCTCTCCCACGTCACCTCGGCAACTGCCCAGGCTGACAAAAGCTTGGCGCCCACCGCCTAGCCATCTTTTCTCTTCTTCCTTGCTCCTTTGCTTCCTTGCTCAGATCCCCTTTCCTTCGCGAGAGCCTCCTCTAGATCTTGGCATAGCGCCGTCCTTCCTCTTGCTCCCTCAACCTTAAGGATTCTTCAAATGGCGCCCGCCAGGAAGTCGAAGCCTGAGTCTCAGGCCTCGTCCTCTTCTTCTCCCTTGCCGATGCTTACGGAATCCACCATCGCCTAGGAGGGGGACCTCGCCGCCATGCTCCCGTTGATAGCGGGTGACACCAATGAGTGGGGGCAGACACTGATTTGGTGTGGCTCTACGGAGCAGCGCACCTTGGCGAAGACAGTCTACCCCTTCTTCCTTCACAGCGTCTTCTCCGGGCTCGGCCCGCCTTTCTCGGGGTTCTTCACCGCCATCCTTGAGCATTACGGGATCTAGGCCCTCCATCTTCAGCCCAATTCCATCCTGCACCTATCCGTCTTCGCCTTCTACTGCGAGACCTTAGTGGGCATGAGGCCCTCAGTGGCCCTCTTCCGCCACTACTTCAGCTTGCGGCTCCACGACGGCGCGCACCGGTCAGCGTGCGTCTCCTTCGTCGCGGTCCAGAGCAGGAACATGCTCCTGAAGGCTGGGAAGAAGGTGGAAGGCTTCAGGCACCGCTGGGTCTTCCTGGACGCCCGGGGCCTCAATCCGCGCCTGGAGCTCCCGACGGAGCTGCCCGAGATGTCCCTCGCTTGGGGCTCCGCGAAGCTCACCGAGCCCCGGGCGAATCCCGTCTTGAAGCGGATCTCTCTGGACATGCAGGCCAAGCAGCTGACCGGGGCAATGATAGTGAAGGAGTTCCTGACGCGGCGCCTGGCGCCGCTCCGGTCGCACTCGAAGCCCATGTGGAAGTACGAGGGTGCGTAGGACACCATCAAGCTTTGGTCCGCCAGCTTGTCGAGCGAGGAGCTGGGCAGGGCCGTGGCTACCCTGCTCCACAGTGATCCTGGGGACCTCCCCGAGGCCTACGCACCGCTGTACCGCCGTGATGACATGGAGGAGCTGGTTGCTGCCATGCCCGCCTTTGACGATCAGGGGCTCACGCCACCCGAGCGCCCCAATTCCCCCGTGTCGGTGTCCTCCTGCGACGCCAGCGGCGAGTAAGAGTCGGAGGAGACGGAGGACGACGACTCGGAAGAGGTGTCCCCCCCCCCCCGTCGCAGAGCGTGCTCCTCCGCGATCTCAAAGACGACAATGATGCCGACGAGCCCCGGCCGCAGACTACTCGCGCTTTGCCAGGGTCCTCAGGAGATTAGGGTCTACCCCCCAGACCGCGCGGACATCTAGCCGGGTGACCCCGAGGAAACGTGCGGCTGCGCCTCCTCCGGAGGACACCCCACGCTCCAGCAAGGCGATTGAGACGCCGGCCTCATCCCCGTCCGAGCCGCGGGCGAAAGGTGGGGCGGCCGCCGCTGGGGCAGACATGGCCTCTACGGCCGTGGCCCCTCTGGGCGATCTCGCCACCTCTCCAGGCGGCAGCGCCACGCCGAAGAAGGGCGGGAGTGTCCAGACCATCGCCGACGTGGGGAGGAAGAGGAAGTGGGTCGCGCGCGAGGAGTAAGTAACTCGCCTTGCCTTTGGTCGATTGTAGATTGCACGCGTACTCACAGCCCCTTCTCCTCTCGGTGTCCAGGGCGACAACGTGCAGAACAAGAAGAAAGCGAGCACCAAGCTGAGGCAGCCCCCTGCCCAGAGGGCTCCACCGGCCTCTGGCCGCGGACGCGGTGGGGGCGGAAGCACATCGCGCCAACCCAGCGCAACCCTTGGGCGCCCCGGCGACACCGCACCCGGGCACACGTGTGTGACGCCTACTCCTGACGCCTTGTCGGCGCCGCTCGAGAGGCCGGGCACCGGTAGTGTAGAGGTTCACGAGGCGGCACACCTTGTCGCGGCCGTGGCGACCCCAGCGCCAGTGGAGGGTGCGATTTCCTACCCCCTCCTGACGGAATCTGCCCCTGGGGGCGCAACGACGCAACCTGAGGAGGAGCCAGCCCCCGTGGGCCAGCAGGCTGTGGAGGCATCCGTCCTAGTCGCGGCTGAGGAGAAACTGGAGCCTTCGGTGCCCCAAGTCTGCCACACCGCTGCCCCCTTGGACACAGCGCCCGCCACGCACTGGTCCCGTCTCCTGGTCAGGCCCTTGCGCCTGCGTACCGCTACCCTCTGATCAGGCCCGGTTCCTTGGACGAGGCCTACACCGCGCTCGGTCGGATCCGGGCCGACCTTCAAGACGCCGACAGGCGCTCCCTCCCTCGCGAGGGCCTGATCATAGGGTATGCAGTTTGTAATACTTAGAAAACTCATCAAATGCAGAACCAATTCCGATACATGCGCAAAACGATACAGCTGCAGGGGCGGGCCCTAACAGCTTGAGGATGATGCAGCCCGAGGGGCGCCCTCAAATGAACAAACCAAAAGGTCACCTGGTAATGATGCTGCGGAAGCGTCGAGGTAGTTGTTGAAGCTTGGTCCTCATGAGTCTGAGGGCTCCGGAGGCTCGAGGGGCTCGCGAAGTTCCGGGACCTCTTGAAGGACCGCACGGCGTCGGGCCTCATGAGACGCGAGCACGGCCTGCGCGAGGCGCTGGTATGTGGCGCCCACGTTCACGAGGCCAAAAGGGATGCGTACGTAGTTGCAGGGGTAGCCCCCACTGCGGCCGACACACGATGGCCAGAAGAGGGCCTGTGATGCGGCCCTGTTGAGGCCCGAGATGTTGACGCAGATGTGCAGCCTGCCGCCCACGTCGGGGGCGGCAGCTACACTAGGTTGTGTGGGGCGACGCTCACTGCGCATGGCCCGCGCTTCCTGAAGCTCCTCGATCGCGTTGGTGATGAACTCTCGTGAACCTAGTGCCTCGCGCCGTGCTCCTTGCTGGTGGGGGCGCGCGTCGAAGCACGCCTCCAAGTGGTGCCCGAGCACCTCCCTCGTCGCACCGGTCAGGTCGGAAGCTCTCCAGGTGGAAGCCCCCGAGCCCGCCCTGAGGGAAGCGTGGGAAGCGTCGGGCGCTCCTTTCTATGCGGGAGGGAGAGGCGCCCCCGTAGTGGACACGGGGCCGGAGGCGTCATCCTTGGGAATTCCTGTCCCCTGACGGCTCTTGGGGAGGAGCTGCTTCTTCTTCTTGGGTGTGTCCTAAGGAGGCAGGATGTCGCCCTCGTCATCGGAATTTTCAGCCGCCGCAGCCTGGTAAGCGCGTTCGAGGGAGCAGGCTGCATCCTTCTCATCACAAGCGACCGTGATGACACCACCGCTCCCTGGCATTTTGAGGATGTTGTAGCCATGGTGGGTCGCTGCCATGAACTTGGCGAGGGCAGGGTACCCGAGGATGGCGTTGTACGGGAGGTGGATGTGGGCGACGTCAAAGTCGATGAGCTCGGTGTGGTAGTTATCGCGCTTGCCGAAGGTGACTGGGAGGCGCACCTGCCCCAGGGGAGTGGTGGAGCCATCGGTCACTCCTGAGAAGGGCTTGGTCGGCATGAGCTGATCATAGGGCACCTGAAGCATCTCGAACGTCTCGACGGAGAGGACATTAAGCCCAGCGCCGCCGTCGATAAGGATCTTGGTGACGAGGACGTTGCTGATGGTGGGCGTGCAGAGCATGGGGAGCACGCCTGCGGCAGCCAAGCACTTGAGGTGATCCTTGGAGTCGAAGGTGATGGCAACCTGCGACCACCTGAGGGGACGCGTGGCCTCGAGCTTCGGGAGAGCTGCGTTCACCTCACGAGAGAACTGCTTGAAGATGCGGTTGGAGGCGGGGGCCGGAGCACCGCCTAGGATGCAGGAGATCGCATGGGGCTCTTGGAAGCCCCCAGCCCCATCATCCTACCGGTTATCGTCATTCCTCCTTGGCGGTGGCGGTAGCGGAGGGAGGCCAGCGTTGCCCTGAGGACGGGCCTCGCGAGGCTGATCTCGCCGGGGTCCGTCGCGAGGCTCGTCACGCCAGCAGTCCTCGCGACGCTGGTCACGCCAGTCCTGACGTGGGTCGCGGTTGTCCCGGCGGCCTCCGCCGCGGTCCCCGCGTTCGGAGCGGCGGCGAGGTGCTCGTCGCGGAGCGTCCTGAGATCCTGACAGTCTTCCGTGTTGTGGCTGCGGGTGTAGTGGAAGATGCAGAACGGGCAGCTGCTCTTGGGTGGCTCATCATGGTCACGACCGCGCTTCATCTCAGGCTCCGCCACCAGCACGGCAGGGCCCTTGCGCTTCACCTCCTTAGCCTTGGCCTTCTTGTCTTCAGGGTCTGCCTACGGAAGCTCGAGGAGGGAGAGGTGGCCCTCTTCGGCCCTTGCGCACTTGTTTGCCAGGTTGAACATCTCCAGGGCCGAGCACAGTTCGTCATGGATGGCAAGCTCCTCTTTCATCTTGACGTCCCTGACGCCATCGGTAAACGCCGAGATGATGGCCTCGTTTGACGCCTTCGGGATCTTGAGGTGCACGTTCATGAAGCGTTATATGTACCTGTGCAGGGTCTCGCCCGGCTACTGCTTCACGCGTTGCAGGTCGTTCACTCCCAGGGCGCGGTCGCGGGTGCCCTGGAAGTTGGTGATGAAGCGCTCGCGAAGCTCGTCCCAGGAGGAGATCGATCCCTCCGGGAGGTTGAGGAGCCAGGAGAGCGCGCCACCCTTGAAGGCCATGGGGAACCAGTTCGCCATGACTTTGTTGTCACCGCTCGCCGCCTCGATGCTCAGCACATAGAGCTGAAGGAACTCCGCGGGGTCGGGGGTGCCATCGTAGCGTGGAGGCAGGTCCGTCTTGAACTTGCCGGGCCAGGTGACACGGCACAGCTCCAGGGTGAAGGCGCGGCGGCCTGCTCCGCTTAAAGGCGCGGCACGTGCGAGGGGAGCTTGGTCTTGGCGTCTGTGCGCCGCAGCCTCCGGCGGCGCACGATCTTGATGACGGCGCAGCGGTGCAGGGAGCGCATGTGCGTCACCTCGTGGCCGCGGCACCACCTGACGGCTTGCTTGATCCCGCGCCTGCGTCGGCGCCCCATCTGGCAGGTTGCGCGGGTGCGCTTCGCGCCTGGGCTCGGGGTCGGCACCGTGCAGAGAAGGAGGAGGAGGTGTGCTGTGAGCCACGTCGCCCGCCTGGGAGGGCAGGGGACGGAGCGAGTGGGTGGGCGTCGGGACCTCGCCGGCGACGCTAACGAGCTCGGCGATGCGACCAAGCCAGTCGTCATAGCAATCGTGGGTGGGGCGGTAACGTAGCAGTTCGCGCGCCATGAACAGTGCGGCCTGCGCGTTCGCCGGCCCATAGCGAGCGTGGGAGGACGACGCCGAGACGGGGACGAGGGACGGAGTAGCAGTGCGGCCATCGCGTCGCGCGGTGGGTGGCTGCGACGAGTCCTGTTGCTCTTGAGCAGCTGGACCAGTGGCAGCATTAGCCGCAGGAGAGGCAGAGCGGCGCAGGACGCCGTGGCCCATGGGCACCGTCTGGGCGGCGTGGGCAAGTCGGCGCTCGGAGCGAACTCGGCGGGCGTCGGCCATGGGAACGACGAAGCGGAGACGAAGCGAAGCTGGAGGGAGGATCATGACACGCCCCTACCTGGCACGCCAAATGTCGGAAATCAGGCTCCACAAACCCTAAGAAGGTTCGAACTCTGGGGCGTGTGCGAAGATCCTTCCCAGATCATGTCTCAAGCTCACCACCCCACAGCCAAGCCTCGTCGAATGCATGCGAGCGAACGAGAAGATGGACGCAGAGATTTACCCAGGTTCGGGCCACCTTGCGGTGTAAAACCCTACTCCTGCTTTTGGTGGATTGGCCTCACGAGGAGGTTTGGGGATGAACTAGTACAGTGGTTGAGCGACCTTGTGAGGACTCTTGGGTGAGGGAGGATTCATCTCTCTCTCTCTCTACGGTGGTGGCTAGTCCCTATTTATAGCGGCCTTGGTCCTCTTCCCTTACCGCACAGGCGAGAAGGGATCCCACAACGGCCAAATTTGAAAGGGGACATGAGGTACATCTTATCCTGACTAAAGGTGGTCTTCGCCTGCAAGGCTTCTGGCCGTGACGCAGAGGTGGGCTCGGCGATGACATCCGTCCTGCCGTGCTCAAGGTCTTGGTCTTGTTGCACCAAAACGGAAACCTTTGGGGGATTCCTTGGGAACCCACGTCCTTCCTTGCCTCCTTAGCACCAAAGAGGAAACTGTCCCTTCTGCGCCCGCTGGCGCCAGCCTGGCCTTCGTCGTCATGGCTCACGTCATCCCAGCCTCATGAGGCCGGGAACCGCATAGGAATCTCCGCTCCTCGGGAGGCAGCCTGAGGAGGCCGCTCCCCCGGAGGTCTTGGCGCTGGTCGCCTCATGAGGCCAGGGCCC
The DNA here is from genome assembly GCA_039707655.1 of Elymus sibiricus. Classification (NCBI taxonomy): domain Eukaryota; kingdom Viridiplantae; phylum Streptophyta; class Magnoliopsida; order Poales; family Poaceae; genus Elymus; species Elymus sibiricus. The sequence continues at coordinate 267,536,743 of CM077665.1, forward strand.
TCGCGAGGTCCTTGTCTTAGGGGGGTTTGCTGCCAAGCCGCACTGGGCCGTCGAGGTGAGCAACGCGCTAGGCCGCAGGCAGGCAGGTCTGGGTACCCCCGTTCCCAGAACGCCGACATAAATCCTGGTGGGTGCGATAACCCCTGAAATGCATACATGTCTTGGGGTGTAACCATAAGTGATATATACTCTCTCAATCCACAAAAATAAGATGATCTGGATATTTCAAAATAGATGGACTGAATTGAGTGAACAAACGCACCAAAACGTGTCTAACTCTATATACATCTGATTCACCATAAAAAGTAAACAACTTATTATATGGACAGAGGGAGTACTATACTGGGATGAAAACACACACACATCAGACAACCGAATATTATAGGATCACCATTTCTAAAACATTAACATAGAGTGTTCTCATGATTAACCACAAAACATAAGCAGCAGTACTAACCCATACAGGGTTCACACACACAAATCGAGTACTGAACAATATTACTTACTACACACAAGCAAGGTTGCACTAATTAAACTCTGCATACTATTTCTTGCCACCGGGCTGAGGGATCTGCCGCACAAGTTTGACCAGGCCATAGACATCATGACAGAGGTCAACCGGCTTCTTCACCATCTTATCAACCGTGAAGAAACTAACAGTGTGGTATTTCCACTCATAAATATGACGATGAAGAAAGTCGACAGCAGATTTCTCGGGAAGCTTTACAAGAACCACACCTTTCGTAATCGAAGGCACATCTATGAAACTGTTGTATTGAAGTGCACCCTGAGAACACACCTGACAACAATGCTAGAGGAAAAGACTTGTTCACGACTTGTGGCTACAGGGACACCATAGTTGCATACTTTAATACTCCTTGTGGACACCCTCAGGTCTTCCAGTTCACACGGCATGATTTGTAAACTTCATCTCCCCATCGGTCTTTGCTCTAATTAAAACAGAAACCAACAATTTATTATTGCCTCCATTCACAAATATAAGATGATATTTCATATTTTAATATAAGACTAAATATACACACATAAATGAGTGAATAAAGACACTAAAACATGTCTACATCAAATTCACAAAAAAATTACAACATCTTATATTTGCCAACAAAGTGATTACTTACAATATACATAACACGTTACTGAGGCTACTACACTCTCTTGCAAGGCATAGGAGCTAAAATCTTGCATTTCCTACAGCTAGCATTTATGTTCATAAAGTAGTTGAAAGTAATCTATAAGAAATCAGCGTTATGTGCACAAATCATATACATGTCAGCCTCTCGCATGTTTTGGTCAAAAGAGCCATTTAGAACCATCATTTGGCACAGAAAAATCACATGCAAGATTGCCCAGAAAGTTATACTACTAAAACTATGTATACATTACATAAACCTCACATATTAGCAAGCACTTTAGAAGTTAAATCAAAAACCATGACCAAGATTGCCAAATAGATCATCAACAAGAGATATTATCTTGAGCGTCTTAACGAGGGATCCAGGAGAGGGGGCATTGCACTCCGCTATGGTGGCCAAGGCAGTGGACTTGAGCTTGTCTTTGATCGTCTTGGGGGGGTGCTTGCACTTCGTCGGACTCTGAGATCGACGGTTTGGGCCAGAGTCATAGACATCACTTTGACCGGTGCTCCAGGGTCCATCAAGAAACTATCAAATAGGAATAAAAGGAAAAACAAACCATAATCACAAACCCAAAATAAGAAGAGAGAGGGAGTTAGGATCGGTCGCGGGGTTGTAAAAGATGATTGGAACGGGAGTATAGCAACACCATTGATGTGCTCACCTCTCCTTCTTTGGGAGAGAATAACAATGGTACAAGCAAGTTGGGGTTTACTTGAAGAAATGAGGAACAAGATGAGGGAGAAGCGAGTTGGGGTTTTCTTGAAGAAATGAGGAACAAGATGAGGGAGAACGATTTGGGGTTTTCTTGAAGAGAGGAAGATGATGGAGAAGACTGAAATTATGGTTGCTTTGTCCGTGTAACTTACATGCTGGAAATCCGCGGTTCTGTGATTTGACGGCTCATTAGGCATTACTACGGCGCTACGACCGGCGTGAGTCTACCGTGCAGTTGTGCACTCTACTAATTAGGTGCATGGCAAATGGACCTGGATGCTGGATGTCCCAAACGTCGGAGAAAGTAAGTATAGCAAGGTTCCCAACGACCGTGGAGGAGGATCCACGCAATACATTGTCTCCACTGTTTCTAAAAAGAAGTATTTTTTATTACGACACGTTTGCACTCTTACGACAGGGGAGTGTGAAACACGGGAACCACTTGAACTTACACTACTACTAGGCATGCGCATTGGTTCATAGGCCAGTCATATCTTGTTGCGATTGTAGTAAGATATGACGATAAAAATGATGCATTGTAAACTGATTATACCCACCAAAAGAAAATTAACTGACATGGTCTGGACCATCTGATTTTGATCCAACAGTCAAGTTACATAGTGACATGGACACTTAAACAGAACCGAGGTCCCTCTGCTTCTCCAGGAGCATGACAGTGTGGATGTAGGGTGCCACCACCCGCAGAGCCTGCTCCTGGTTGATGGGATCCGGCTCGTCAAAGACGGCGTCCAATGGCACAAATGGATTCCGGTGACAAAGCCCGGAGATGATTCGCCTGGCAACGGCAACGGCCGCCCGCACCTCCTCCTTGTCCAGCTCTGCCCCAACCACCGCGTGAAGACGGTTCAGATCCTCGGAGAGAAAGGTGAAGAAGGAGAACAGGTCGGGAAGCCGCAGCTTGTTGAAGTCGATGAGGTGTTCCAATGGGTTTAACCTGATGATTGACATGGTCCCGTTGGTTAGACGGTAGCCATCGCGCAGCCGCAACACGTGCATGGCAACATGGTCCAGCAAGCGGTTGAGGCGATCCTGGACCTTGTCACGATCGGCCAACTCGCGATGTAGCTGGATCGTCATCACGGCAACCTAACCGCTCGTATCTGCTGCTTTCTACAACAACGTCGCCGATGCCTCAAGCATCTTTGTGGTGGACTCCTGCTGCTTTAGAAGCTCTGTGAGCTCCCGGTCGTAATGGAGGAGCATGTCAATCTTCTCTTCCGCATCCTTGGCCTGGAGCTCGTCTGTTAGGCCCCTCACTTCAAACTCGATGATTTGGTGTGCCGCCATGGAACTCACTAGAAGCAATGGGGAAAGGAAGCAAAGGGGGAGTAATGGCTGAAAAGCAATCCAATCAACGGGAAGGCGGGGGAACAGCGAGAAATAGGTAAATCTTTGATTTTCACCCTGGGAAACCCTAGCCGACGCCTTTTCACATCAGGGAGCAATGGCTTTTAATGGCAGAGTCATCATCACTAATTCTTGTCGCTCCCAAAGACCGATGCAACGCAGTGGTGGATATTTTAATTTACCTAGTAGTAGCAGTAAGGGGGGCAAAACAAAGATTTGTGAAAAAACAAATGTGGCGACGATACTGGTGAACTGCGTTGGGATTTTCCCCAAATATGAGGGCATGATGTAGCACAGTAGAGGTAAGTATTTCCCTCAGTGAGAACCAAGGTTATCGAACCAATAGGGGGACCATGCAATTTCCCGTCTTTAGTGCCTACACACAAAAGAGCACACACTTACACCCAGCACGGGCAAGAGGGTTGTCAATCCCCTTGAACTAGTTACTTGCAAGCGATAAGTAGTGATAGAGAGATAGTTTGGTAAATATAAATTGAAATAAAATGAAAAATAAAGCATACGATGGGTAGACAAATTACTGTTGGACAATTGATAGAAAAGCGCATAGTTATGCAATATTTATTCACGACAATGATCATGTATATAGGCATCACGTCCATAAACAAGTAGACCGATGATACGTCTCCAACGTATCAATAATTTATGAAGTATTCATGTCATATTTGCCTATGGTTTTATTATTTATTGGGACTAACCTATTAATGGTTGCAAAATAGCACAAGTTCTTGTTTCACACTTTGATGTGTAGGAATTAATTGGAAATTGTCGAAAAAACGCAAAAGGAGCCTTGTTGGAGGAGGACTCTGACTTTCCTAAAATCTGTCCACGAATAGCTTTTAGAGATCGTTAGTTTGACCCCCGAAGATGGCGTCAAATGTAAAAGTTCAAACTAGCAAAATGTGGGGAATTTTATGGCAATGATTCTGGACTACAAATTCATCCAAAACGGAGTTCGGATGCGATCTGGAGACCCGTTTTACTGAAGGAAAATATCTGATTACGGGATTACGAGAATTGATGACGTGATTGAGTCCAACTCTTACCATATCTGATATATTCGGCCAAGCCATGACTTTAGTGACTCATGAGGGCTGTGAGGAGCCCCTAGGAAGGTTCTAGAGGTGCCCAAGAGCCATTGGATCAAGGGCCCATCCATCGGAGGGTCATAGAGCACCACAAAGGCACATATAAGGAGAGGAAAACCCTAATTTCGGGAGTCACCAAGAGCCACGAATTTGCCTCTCCCTTGGCAGCGGCCAAGAAGGGGAGAGGCTCCTCCATTGCAGCACCAAGACCAAGGAAGAAGGAGGGGCAAGGAGCCGCCGCCCGCCGCCGCCAGCCGCCGGCGCCGTGGCCGCCATCACCTCCATTTCTTCGGGGCTGCACCTCTCCATCAACAAATCTCTCTTTCTCACCATGATAATGTGTGAGTAATCCTCCTCGGGGCTGAGGGTATGTACCAGTAGCTATGTGTTCAATCTCTCTCTCTCGTGTTCTTGAGATGTCACTATCTTGATTTATCACGGGCTTTGTTAATATAGTCGGATCATATGATGTGTTTCCCTCTCTATCTTGTTGTGATGAATTGAGTTTTCCCTTTGAGATTTCGTTGTCGGATTGAATACTTTTATGGATTTGAGAACACTTGATATATGTCTTGCATGCGGATACCCATGGTGACAATGGGGTGTTCTATTGATTCACTTGATATATGTTTTAGTACTCAACTTGCGGATTCCCGCGGTGACATTGTTGTAATCTATGCATAGGGGTTGATACACGTTCTCGTCCTACTTTCTCCGGTAGAAATCTTGGGGCACTCTTTGAGGTTCTTTGTGTGGATTGAGTATTATGAATCTGAAATTGTTTGGTGCGTATCGTATAATTAACTCATGGATATGTGTGGTGACATTGGAGTATCTAGGTGACATTAGAGTTGGTTGATGCGTATCATATGGTGTTATTCTAGTACAAACTCTTAGATAGATCGAACGGAAAGGATAACTTTGTTATCTTAGTACGAACTCTTGAATAGATCGATTGGAAAGGATAACTTTAAGGTGGTTTTGTACCCTACAAACAATTTCTTCTTATGTTCTCCGCTTGATAAGAACTTTGGAGTGATTCTTCGTTGCACTTTGAGGGATAGTTATGTGATCCAATTATATTAGCATTGTTGAGAGATTGTACGGACCCTAGGCCTTGTTTTCAAGCATTGCGATACGGTTTGTGCTCACTTTTGTTACTTGCTATCTTGCTGTTTTTATATTTTCAGATTACAAAAATATATATCAACCATCCATATTGCACTTGTATCACCATCTCTTCGCCGAACTAGTGCACCTATACAATTTACCATTGTATTGGGTGTGTTGGGGACACAAGAGATTTCTTGTATTTGATTGCAGGGTTGCTTGAGAAAGACCATCTTCATCCTACACCTCCCATGGATTGATAAACCTTAGGTCATCCACTTGAGGGAAAATTGCTACTGTTCTACAAAACTCTGCCCTTGGAGGCCCAACACGAGTCTACAAGAATAAAGTTGCGTAGTAGACATCAAGCTCTTTTGTGGCGCCGTTTCCGGGGAGGTGAGTGTTTGAAGGTATATCTTTAGATATTGCAATTAAATATTTTAGTTTCTTGTTTTTCACTAGTTTGGTTTTATAAAAGAAAAGTACAAAAAAAATGGAGTTTATGTTGCATCATTTGTATCGTTTTTATAATGTGTTTCGTGAAAATAAGGAGTTAGAAAATTGGGATCAATTGGTAGAGGAAGAAATTATGAAAATACTTAATGAGAATTCCTTGAATGATGAGCATGATTGCAATGTTGCTAGTATGAATTCTCTGAATATCCATGATGCTAATGATATGCAAAGGCACAAGCTTGGGGATGCTATGTTTGATGAAGATGATATTTTTAGTCCCCCAAGTTTTGATGAGCAAATTTATTATGATGATGCATGCCTCCTATCTATGATGATTATGATGATGACATGTATGCTATAAAGATTGATAGTAACCATGAAACTTGTCATCATGATTTTAATATTGAATGTGGTTATGTCAATCAAGTGTCTAATGATAGTTATTTTGTTGAGTTTGCTCCCACTACCATGGATGAAAAAGAATTTGCTTATGTGGAGAGTAATAAAATTTCTATGCTTGTAGATAATGAAAAGAATGCTTTATGATGCTACTGAAAACTATTACGAGGGAGGAACATATGCTTGTGGGAATTGCAATAATATCAAGTTTCCTCCCTATGTGTTCAAAGTTTTGAAGTTGCACTAGTTTTGCCTTCCTATGCTAGTTGATTCTTGCTCCCATAAATTGTTTCCTCACAAAATCCCTATGCATAGGAAGTGGGTTAGACTTAAATGTGCTTGTCATGAGATTCATGATGCTCTCTTGCATGTTTCAATTACTATTCTTATATGAGCATCATTGAAATCATCATGCCTAGCTAAAAGGCATTAAAGAAAAGCGTTTGTTGGGAGACAACCCAACACATTTCATTTCTGTTTTTATATGTTCACATGATTAAGCTACTGTATTAATCATGTTTTGTGTCTTTTATTTCAATAAAGTGCCAAGTAAAGCCTTTGGGATGACTCACAAGATGAGTAGAATTGATGCTGGACCAAAATAGAAACTTTTGACTACAGTACAAGAATTTTCATTTTTTACTGGAGCGTGATAATGATCTGAAATTTTTACACAGTATTTATATACAAATTCTTCAGGTTGTACTAATTTTTCAAAATTTTTAGAGACAGGTAAGTATGGATATACTACAGATCTTCACAGACAGTTATGCTTCTGACAAATTCTGTTTTGCATGCATAGTTTGCTTGTTTTAGTGTTTCCATAACTTATATTTAGTGGTATAAATTATGGGAATGATAGAATATAGTAGGTATCATGTGGGAACAATTATGAATCTTATCTTGACAGTACCTAAGTGAATGATTTATCTTTATTACACTAACACTTCTCACAAAGTTTCGTTAAGTTTTGTGTGATTGAAGTTTTCAAGTTTTGGGTGAGATACCGATATGAGGAGAATAAGGAGTGACAAGAACCTAAGCTTGGGGATGCCCAAGCACCCTCAAGGTAATATCCAAGGAATACTCAAGCGCCTAAGCTTGGGGATGCCCCGGAAGGCATCCCCTCTTTCGTCTTCAACATTATCGGTATACTTACTTAGAGCTATATTTTTATTCGTCACATAATATGAGTTTTGCTTGGAGCGTCATTTGATTTTGTTATTTTCTGTTAGGTGCTATTTATAATATTGTTTTTCAATAAAAAATTCCAAGAATTGCCTTTAGGATGCTTGAATTGCATGTTTGATGTGTGCTGTGTAAAAACAGAAACTTTTGCTGTTGTGTTTGAATTTTCATATTTTACTGGAACGTGAAACGTTTCTGAAATATTTACATAGTATTTTCATATAAATTATTTAGAATTTCCTAAATTTTCATAATTGTTTGAGTTACATAAGTACACTGTTTTCATAAATTGCTACAGACTGTTCTGTTTGGACAGATTGCTATCATAGTTTTGTTATCTACTTATCCTATAGTTTCCATAGCCTATATTGGTAGATATAAATTGTGGAAATGATAGTAAACAGTAGATGATGTTTGAAAATTATTGTGCAACTTGTCTTGGCAGTACATGAAGTGTTGATTTGATCTTATGTGTACTAACCTATCTCACGAGTTCTTTTCAAGTTTTGTGTGGATGTAGTTTTTGAGAATAGGTGAAACCGGGATATGAGAGGATTGAACGAGACACAAAAGCTCAAGCTTGGGGAAGCCCAAGGCACCCCAAGTAAATATTTCAAGAATTCTCAAGCATCTAAGCTTGGGGATGCTACGCATCCCACCTCTCTTCATCAACAATTAACGGTTAGCCTATGTTGAGCCTAAATTTTTATTCGTTCACATGATGCGTGCTATTCTTGGAGTGCTATTTTTCTTTTGCTTGCTGTTTAACAAAATACTCAGATCTGAAAATATTTATTGAGAGAGAGCCCTCACATAGCTACTTGATTGTTTGACTACTCATGATCTTCACTTATATCTTTTGGGAGTAGTTTGATGTTTACTCTTGTGCTTCACTTATATCCTAAGAGTAAATTGTGAATGAATGAAATATCATAAATCTGAAATTATCAATGTGCTATATTCTTAGTAGAAAGTTCACATTTGGTTTAGAAAGTAAAATCTATTGAAGCTTGACAATCACAATATTGGTCATACAAGCAATTCGTGAATGATTAGTATAAGGAAGAGAACTTTCACATACAAATATGTTATCTTGGACATCTTCTATGATTGTGGATACCCATTAATTATTTTCAAACTTGAGCAAATTAGTTGAAGTTGGACAAGGAAGACAACGTAATGAGTTATGGTTGTGTATATTGCATAGAAGTTATATTGTTATGGATCCTCCAACATGTGGTGCTTGTTTAGAACCTTTTGCTAGCAAACACTTCGTACTAAGTAGAGATACTACTTGTGCATCCAAACCCTTAAACCCAGTTTCTTGCCATGAGAGTCCACTATATCTACCTATATGCGGTACTACCCTACCGTTCCAAGTAAATTTGCATGTGCCACCTCTAAACATTCAAATAAACATATGTTTTGTGTGCCTGGACCGCTCATGGAGCGACGAGGGGCGGTCAGTATATTCCATGTTAAGCGGGTTATTCTCATGATGAGTGTTTATTCACTCGTCCTTGCACGAGAGGGGCGGTAATAGGGATTCCTAGTCCCGAAATAAAAAAATTGCAAATAATTAAACAAAACTCCCCCAGGAATGTTGTTGGTATGGACGGTACCCGTGGATTCGGCTAGCCGTGGAGTGTGTTTGTTGGTAGAGGGGGAGTAAACCTTTACTTTTACCACTTGGGAACCACCGCTAATGTGTTTAACATGGAAGATATTGATAACTCTTGGTCGTAACGTTGACAGGAAGGGTGCACCTCCCAAAATTATATTTATCTCTGATTTAAGCTTTGAGCTCTGGCCCATATGCAAATCCCTGCTTCTCTCTGTGAAGGGACAATCTATTTACTTTGCATGTTGAGTCAACTTATTATTCCAACCTACTTCTATTAGTTGGCAAGTATCATGTGGTGGGGAAAGATCTAGGCACATATGGCCAGTCAAATATATTTTATCATGACTTATTATTGTTGACAATTATCTCTATGATAAATGAGTTGGAAGGCGAAACATTAAGCCCCTATCTTTCTATGTGTTCAATGGATATTGTTTGTTCTAAAAATATGCTTTGAGTACTAGCAATCATAGAAGACTATATGATGATTGAGGATGTGGAGCTCTTACTTAGACTTTGTTGAGGATAAGTTGAATTGCAATTGTTTGGTTACTAAGAACATAGGTTGTTAAGTTTCAAGAGAATTCATTGTTTGAACTATATCATGTGAATTGGTTGCTACTCTATCATGATGATTTTTATGAGAAAAAGTTGTTGATTATGATGCTAGAAAGTTGATTGGAATTATCATTACACAAACTTATATACTATGATAGCATTCACACTTCATAAATTATTTCTTTTATCATTTACCTACTCGAGGATGAGTAGGAATTAAGCTTGGGATGCTGATACGTCTCCAACGTATCGATAATTTATGAAGTATTCATGTCATATTTGCCTATGTTTTTACTATGGTTTTATGATTTATTGGGACTAACCTATTAATGGTTGCAAAATTGCAAAAGTTCTTGTTTCACACTTTGATGTGTAGGAATTAATTGGAAATTGTCGAAAAAACGCAAAAGGAGCCTTGTTGGAGGAGGACTCTGACTTTCCTGAAATCTGTCCACGAACAGTTTTTAGAGATCGTTAGTTTAACCCCGAATATGGCATAAAATTGAAAAAGTTAAGACTAGGAAAGTGTGGGGAATTTTATGGCAATGATTCTGGACTACAAATTCATCCAAAACGGAGTTCGGATGCAATCTGGAGACCCGTTTTACTGAAGGAAAATATCTGATTACGGGATTACGAGAATTGATGACGTGATTGAGTCCAACTCTTACCATATCTGATATATTCGGCCAAGCCACGACTTTGGGGACTCATGAGGGCTGTGAGGAGCCCCATAGGAAGGTTCTAGAGGTGCCCAATAGCCATTGGATCAAGGGTCCATCCATCGGAGGGCCATAGAGCACCATAAAGGCACATATAAGGAGAGGAAAACCCTAATTTCGGGAGAGCCACCAAGAGCCACGAATTTGCCTCTCCCTTGGCAGCCGCCAAGAAGGGGAGAGGCTCCTCGACTGCAGCACCAAGACCAAGGAAGAAGGAGGGGCAAGAGTCCGTCGCCCGTCGCCACCGTCACCGCCCGTCGCCGGCGCCGTGGCCGCCATCGCCTCCATCTCTTCGGGGATGCACCTCTCCATCAACAAATCTCTCTTTCTCATCATGATAATGTGTGAGTAATCCTCCTCGGGGCTGAGGGTATGTACTAGTAGCTATGTGTTCAATCTCTCTCTCTCTCTCGTGTTCTTGAGATGTCACTATCTTGATTTATCACGGGCTTTGTTAATATAGTCGGATCATATGATGTGTTTCCCTCTCTATCTTGTTGTGATGAATTAAGTTTTCCCTTTGAGATTTCGTTGTCGGATTGACTACTTTTATGGATTTGAGAACACTTGATATATGTATTGCATGCGGTTACCATGGTGACAATGGGGTGTTCTATTGATTCACTTGATATATGTTTTGGTACTCAACTTGCGGATTCCCGCGGTGACATTTGGGTAATCTATGCATAGGGGTTGATACATGTTCTCGTCCTACTTTCTCCGGTAGAAATCTTGGGGCACTCTTTGAGGTTCTTTGTGTGGATTGAGTATCATGAATCTGAAATTGTTTGATGCGTATCGTACAATTAACTCATGGATATTTGTGGTGACATTAGAGTTGGTTGATGCGTATCATATGGTGTTATTCTAGTACGAACTCTTAGATAGATCGAACGGAAAGGATAACTTTGTTATCTTAGTACGAACTCTAGAATAGATCGATCGGAAAGGATAACTTTAAGGTGGTTTTGTACCCTACAAACAATTTCTTCTTATGTTTTCCGCTAGATAAGAACTTCTGAGTGATTCTTCGTTGCACGTTGAGGGATAGTTATGTGATCTAATTATATTAGCATTGTTGAGAGATTGCACTAGCGAAAGTACGGACCCTAGGCCTTGTTTTCAAGCATTGCAATACCGTTTGTGCTCACTTTTGTTACTTGCTATCTTGCTGTTTTTATATTTTCAGATTACAAAAACATATATCTACTATCTATATTGCACTTGTATCACCATCTCTTCGCTGAACTAGTGCACCTATACAATTTACCATTGTATTGGGTGTGTTGGGGACACAAGAGATTTCTTGTATTTGATTGCAGGGTTGCTTGAGAGAGACCATCTTCGTCCTACACCTCCCACGGATTGATAAACCTTAGGTCATCCACTTGAGGGAAAATTGCTACTGTCCTACAAAACTCTGCGCTTGGAGGCCCAACACAAGTCTACAAGAATAAAGTTGCGTAGTAGACATCAACCGACTCCTGCCTACATCTACTACTATTACTCCACCCATCGACCGCTATCCAGCATGCATCTAGAGTTGATAAACCACAAGTGTACGGGATCGTTTGTAGCCTTTTTCGATAAGTAAGAGTGTCGAACCCAACGAGGAGATAAAGGTAGAATTAATATTTTCTCAAGTTCTATCAATCACCGATACAACTCTACGCACGCTAACGCTTACTGCACCTAGAACAAGTATGAAACTACTTTGCGGGAATAAAACTAGAAGTACTTAGTAGGTGTAATAGATAATTTTCAAGATTTAGTATATGTAAACCGTAGGCACGTGGATCGGTGATGTATAGTGATTTATATGACATTGATCATATAACAGTTACACACTAGCACAACACAGAACTAGCTCCAATTCATCAATGTAATGTAGGCATGTATTCCGTATATAGTCATACGTGCTTGCGATAAGAACTTGCATGACATCTTTTGTCCTACCCTCGTGTGGCAGCGGGGTCCTATTGGAAACTAAGGGATATTAAGACATGGTTTTAATAGAGAACCGGAACAAAGCATTAACACATGGTGAATACATGAACTCCTTAAACTATGGCAATCAACGGAAAGAATCCCAATTATTGTCACCTTGGGGTATGCGAATCAAGACACGTAATAGGTGCATACAACTTTTTGACCATAAATAGTAGGGTAAAAACCCCACTGCAACTTTTATTAAAGAATAAACAGCAAACCAAAGTCTGTCTGATAGGCTTGAGGTAAGCCCAAAATAAAACTACAAGAACTAAAACAAAAGAAGATAGAAAGAGAAAAAGAAAACAGGAAGAAAGCTAAAAAACCTAAAAACAAGAGCTAGTCTACTCCTAAGAGATCTATTACAACATGGTCTCCAACCAAGCAGAGTATTGATGGACATGTTTTCTCTTCATCCTATATTTAAGCAGCTTGAGCTCCTCCACGAAGATGAATTTCCAGCCCTGAAATGAAGGAGTTATATTCTCAAAGATCTTATTATTCCTTGATATCCATATAGCCCATGACCCTAGAATGATGATCTCCATAAAAAAAGGGGTAATTGAGCTTGTCTTTAAGATCTTGATAGGCTTCTAACACTAACAAGTTGTGTGTTCTTGTGGGACAGATAAAATCCCAGCACTGAATGGCAAAAGGACATCCCCAAAAAAGATGGTGCAGTGTTTCTTCGTGCTGACAGTCCCTCACTGCACAATTGTATGCTTCAAGCTCAAAGATTTTTCTTCTTAACGGGTTCCTTCTGTTGACTCTATCATGTAATAGCATCCAAAAGAACACTTTGTGCTTGGGTTGGCAAGAGCTCTTCCAGATCCAACTGAAGTGTGGTGGTGTTTGTGTGTGCCCAATCAGCACATTGTAAGCTTTGATGGAAGAGTGGAATTCATTACCCCATATATAGCTCCATGTGTCCAGTGAATCCAAGTATTCAGACTGTCTTAGTATGATACATATATTTTCCATTTCCAGGAATTCCTCATATGCTTGTGTATTCAATGGTAGATAGAAGAGGTCTTGAAGATATTCAGCGGTGATTACTTGCTGGACATTTATGTTTGGATTTTTTGCAAAAGTGTGAAGGTGATGGAACTTGTGTTTCAGAACAAATTGATGCCATATGTCATCCCAGAAGAAGGCACTTTTACCATCTCCCACATTACATCTAACAATGGCTTTGAAATGATCTATGAGTGCTAGGTTTGATTTCCACCAAAAAGAGCCAACCTTATGATCTCCTGGAAGTTGCCCATTACTATAGTATGTCTCCCAAATTAAATTAACCCATTGTATGTCATGCCTGTTGAAGAACTTATGAAGATTTTTCATGAGCAGAGTCTTGTTTTGTGTGTAGATATCCATGACTCCCAAACCTCCTTGACTTTTAGGTGTGCAAACTGTGTGCCATGCCACTAGTGCTGGTCTGTGATCTTCCAAATTAGGGCTTCTCCAGAGACAATGCCTCAAGTATTTAATGATCTGCTTTTTGATGGTGATAGGTATGTCCAAGCAACACATGAAGAAAATTCATAATGATGCAAGCACTGATTTGACTAGGAGTAACCTACCTACCTGAGTCATAAAGGTAGAAATACCAGCTAATCTCTTAGCAATTAGGTGCATACAACTTGCAAGATAGGAGCCAAATCAATCTTATATTCGTGAAAACATAATAAGCTTAGATCTGAAATCATGGCACTCGGGCCCTAGTGACAAGCATTAATCATAGCAACATCAATCTCAGAACATAGTGGACACTAGGGATCAAGCCCTATCAAACTTAACTCGATTACAAGAACAATCTCATCCAATCCCACCACCATCCAGCAAACCTACAAAGGAATTACTCACTCTTGGTGGTGAGCATCATGGCGGTGTTGATGGAGAAGGGTTGGTGATGACAGCGGCGAAGTTGTTGGTGTAGATCGTCGTCATGGTGGATGCCCCGACGGCGCTCCGGCGCCACCGGGAGAGAGGGGGAGAGAGCCCCCCTTCTTCTTCTTCTTGCTTGAACTCCTCCCTAGGTGGGAGGAGGGTTTCCCCTCTGGTCCATGGCTGCCATGACTCCCGGAGGGCAGGAGCCCATCCGAGATTGGATCTCTCTCTCTGTTTCTCTTCTGTTTTCGGGACTGGTTTTTGACCCCTTCACCGTTTCTTAAATATCTGAAGATCCGTAACTCCGATCTGGCTGAAATTTTGAGGGGATTTTTATCGCGAAAATATCTTCCTTGTGGTAGAAGGAGAGCCTCAACCGACCTAAGGGCTGGCCACAAGCCATCAGGGGGCGACCCCAGGGGGTCGCACCCTGTTGGCTTGTGGGTCCCTCGGGCATCGTCTTCTGTTTATTCTGACTCTCAAAAATCACATATATTCCAAACAAATCTCCATAAATTTTTCTCGCGTTTGGACTTCATTTGATATGGATTTTCTGCGAAACAAAAAACACACAAAAAACAGGAAGTGGCACTAGGCACTGGGTCAATAGGTTAGTGTTCAAAAATAATATAAATTGGTAAATAATTACTCAAAAAGTATCCTAGAATGATAATATAATAGCATGGAACAATCAAAAATTATAGATACGTTGGAGACGTATCAAGCATCCCCAAGCTTAATTCATGCTCGTCCTCGAGTAGGTAAATGATAAAAACAGAATTTTTGATGTGACATGCTACCCAATATGTAATCTTTGTATGTATGCTCATTGAGAAAAGATGAATTAACAAACAATGGCATAGTAATACTTATATGCACAAGCAACAGAATCATCAATCTTTCAAAGTATACGATCCTCAAAGAATGTTTACCCCTGTTCATCTTATTATATTAGCAAGGCATGGCTCCATCTTCACCACATTAATACAAATGTTAAGCACCACGGTGTCCAAGTCAGGCAATTGGATCGTACTTTTTTAGTATGCATCAACTTGTTATTCTTCACGCAATACATGAGCGTGAACCATGGACATAGCATATAAGTGGAATAGAATGTGGTGGTAGGTTCCAAAGGGGTAAAAGTGGAGAAGAAAGTCTCACATCAACTCGGCGTATCAACGGGCTATGGAGATGCCCATCAATAGATATCAATGTGAGGAGTAGGGATTGACATGCAACGGATGCACTAGAGCTATAAGTGTATGAAATCTCGACTGAAGCTAAATGGGTGTGCATCCAACTTGCTTGCTCATGTAGACCTCGAGCATTTGAGGACGCCCGTTATCGGAATATACAAGCCAAGTTCTATAATGAAAAATTCCCACTAGCATATGGAAGTGACAAAACAAGAGACTCTCTATACGAAGAACATGGTGCCACGTTGAGGCACAAGTGTGGTAAAGGATAGTAACGAAGTCCCTTCTCTCATTTTCTCTCATTTTTTTGAATGGATGGTGGGCTCATTTGGCCTCCCCATCTTTTTTTTTCATCTGGAGTCACATCTCGACTTGTGGGAGAATCATTGTCTCCATCATTCTTTCCTCATTGGGAGAATGCTCTAATAATGATGATCATCACACTTTTATTTACTTACAACTCGATATTGAAAACTGATAGGATGATATGACTCTATATGAATGCCTCTGGCAATGTACCAGGATGTGCAATTATCTAGCATAGCAAAAGATATCAAAAAACAGACAAGCCATGTAAATATCATACTATCTTACGATCATGCAAAGCAATATGACAATGGAAATACAAGTCATATGGACTAACGGTGGAAGTTGCATGGCAATATATCTCGGAATGGCTATGGAAATGCCATGATAGGTAGGTATGGTGGCTGTTTTGAGGAAGATATAATGAGGCTTATGTGCAACAGAGCGTATCATGTCACGGGGTTTGGATGCACTGGTGAAAGTTGCACCTATCCTCGAGGTGAGAATGGGCAAGTCACGGTACCGAAGAGGCTAGCAAAATTATGAATAGGTGAGATTGCGTATGTCCATGGTTTCACATTAGTCATAAAGAACTCATATACTTATTGCAAAGTTTTATTAGTTTTATCACAAATCAATGTACTACTCACATGCCCCGAGGGAGGAGGTTGGGAGGAGTTAACCATCGCGCGCCACCGACCCGAAACAACACTAGGATTTTAATGAGGAATAGAAATGCTCACACATCCTCACCATTCCTATTTAATATTAGACAAACAAAAAGTTAACACCTCTTAATATCGACACTTCTACAGATCAACAGTGATGCACTCACACTCTTTCGCATTACCACATCAATATCAGTATCCCACAATTTCTCTTTAATGTGCTACATGAAGATTTTGATTATCACTCCTTGAATACCTATTATCTTTGGACTAGTCTTATCACCTATGCAAATTACTGTCACTGTTTATTAACTCTCAAACAAATATAAGTGAAGAACGAGAGTTTAATTCTTTCTACAAAAGACCTGGATATGCTCTAATAAATATAAGTGAAGCAAAAGAGCATTCTACAAATAACGATTTTCTATATGTAGAGAAACAGGCATCCAACTTCAAATGATATAAGTCAAGCACATGAAGCATTCTATAAAGCCATACTCAAAATATATAAGTGAAGTGCAAAGAGCATTCTATAAATCAACCATGGACCTTCCCAAACCAGCATGGTTCATTGACAAAAGGAAAATAAAAGGCACACGACGCTCCAAGAATTTACGCATATCATGTGAACAAAACAAAAACCAAAACATACCGATAGTTGTTGAAGAAAGATGGGATGCCTTCCGGGGCAACCCCAAGCTTAGACTCTTGAGTCTCCTTGAATATTTACTTGGGGTGGCTTGGGCATCCCCAAGCTTGAACTCTTGTCTCTCCTTATTCTTCTCATATCGATACCTGCTCGATCTTCGAACACTTCATCCACACAAAACTTGACAAAACTTTTATTAGAAACATTAGTACATAATCATCAAATCTCATCATGTCCTGCCATAACATTATTTCATAATTATAATCTAACATTACCCAATGTATTCTATCACAATTCTATGGCTCGCAAGTCATTGGGGCTCAACAAGAATTCAAAAATAAGCACGCAAAGCAACTATAACAGCAATCTGTGAAAAACAGGATAGTCTGTAAAGATCTATTTGGTTACCATACTTCTGTAGCTCCAAAAATTCTGAAAGTTTAGGACGTAATAAAGAATTTGCCTAGTAGTACTGTGTACATATTTCTGAATTTTTGCACGTTCCAGTAAAATATGAAAATTCAAACACTATAGCAATAGTTTCTGTTTTTACACAACACATATCAAACAAACAATTCAAACATCCTAAAGGTAATTCTTGGCACATTATTTTTATAATAAAATGGATTTGTACAAGGGGATAATTATTTTTGTTGAAAAGTTTTTGTAATCAAGATTCACAAAGTTTCCATGGGCATGAACAAAAGTTCAAGGCTAGACCCCACTTCAACGGTGCTCATCTTTCTCACTTTATTTTTTCATTTTTAATTATTTTAAAAGCACACAATAGAAATAAATGACTCTCTAAAACTTCCGGGTTGTCTCCCTGGCAGCGCTTTCTTTAAAGCCATTAAGCTAGGCATATAGTGCTCAAGTAATTGATCCACCCGGATCCCAAGGTATATCAAACCAATATTAATTAACAATGATTTGTAATTTAGTAGCAAGCACAAAGTGCTATATATCATGTGACAACGAAGTCTAACTCTCTTCCTATGCATTTGCATGTCATACAAGAACAATTCATTCACACAAAGTAAAGGCCAATTCATAGCATAAGTAGTTTCTTGCAATTTTATCGTATTGGAAACATAGAAATGTGAAGATTTGGTTCCTCTCTCATAATAATTGCAAGTAGGAGCAGAAAGCACATGCATATTATATTCATCAAAATCATCATGGGTGATAGTGAAATGCAACCCATCAATATAATCCTTAATAAGCGCAAACTTCTCCGATATAGTGTAGTTGTGAGAATTCAAAAGGATAATAGGACTATCATGTGTGGGTGCAATAGCAACAATTTCATGCTTAACATAAGCAACTATAGCAAGTTCATCTCCATAAGAACAATTCATATTGGCATCATGGCCACAAGAATAGCAAGCATCAAGTTCATCAAAAAGGGATATTTCAAACGAATCCAAGGGATCATAGCAATCGTCATAGCATTCATCCTTCGGTATGCGCGAAGGGAAATTAAACAATGTATGAGTTGAAGAGTTACTCTCATTAGAAGGTGGGCACGGGTAGCTAATACGCTCTTCCTCCTTTTGTTCTTCGCTCTCCTCCTCATCTTTTTTCATCTAATGAGCTCACAGTTTCAGCAATTTCTTCTTCCATAGATTCCTGCGAAATATTAGTCTCTTCCAAGGCAGCGGTCATTCTTTCAGTAAACACTAGTGCAGGCGCCTGCAATACAAATGGTTTTTAACCCCTTTCCGTGACGTAGTCTCAAACCGTCGCCTTGCATGCGTGGGCGATAGGGGGGCTGTCCCACACGACACGAAAAACCCGTCGGCGATGGCTGCGCCCGGTCACGCACGACGAGCAAAAATATGTCGTGTGCGATTGGAGGGGCCATCACAAATAGATATTTTTGGGAAGTCGTGTGAGATGTGCTTAGCATCCCACACAGTGAATCCCAAACGTATGTTTCCGTTCGCATTCTACATCACACACAATTTTCTGGATAACATCGTCTGTGTTAGGGGTGGCCATCACGCACGGTTCCTAGAAGAAACTGTTTGGCATAGGGTTGTCCATCACACACATGTTTTACGTGAAAACATTTGCGAATCTGTCTTCTAACACACACAATTTACGGCCGGAAGTCGTGTGTGATTTTTCACTGATCCAACACGCCAAATTTCCAGGAACCGTGTGGGTTTGGTGAGGTAATCGCCCACGGTGTTCTATGACAAACCGTCTGCAATATGAAACCACAATAATTAGGCTAATTGCTCTATTATTTATATTCCTGCTAGTAAACAAATTGACACTTCATATCAAGCACACAATATATTTCATTTCTTATTATGGCAACCAGGTTTTCATAATTGGAATACATCAGAGTACAACATCATATAGGCATATACTACCTAGCTACCCAATTACACGACAGGACCGAGTTTCACATGCAACATCTAAAACCTTTGGAAAATAGCATCATATACGGTAAATAGACAGATGAATCTCGTTTAGAAAACTGTTGAAGCGCAAGGCAAATGTTGAGCCTTCGCTGATGTCGAAGGTCCTTGCAACTTTATGCGAGTGCCTGTGGATGGTTGCCCGCCCATCGTTCATCCTCTTGAGGAAGACTTCAAGATTATACCGTGGGTGGTGTATGAATACCTTCCTCGCCTCTTGACCATACAGGTGGTTTGAGACGTACTCATCGATGAACTGCTTTGGAAAGGACTGCAAACAAAGATATGCATAAATTTTGTTTCGAAAAATTGTAATGTCACAAAGGGAAAAAAGAGAAGGTAAAAGCGATAGTACCATCCTATAGTTCACTAATGTCTTCTTCATTGTGCAGACAAACAGCTTGTTGTTTTTAGTCACAAGTTTCTTTATCTTAACAATCTTTCTGAGTTTCTTGATTTGACTGATATTCATGAACACATCATTTCCCCACATGCAAAATGGGTCGAACAGTGGGTCTAAACCTCTTACAGCAGGACCTACATGTGCAAGACCAAATTATTATTAGAAACCTAAATATTAGAATGGTTCCTACAATTGCACAATAATGTACTATTAGCCAAAGGATCATGAAAGTGCAAACCTCGACGGTAAACTTTAGTGTCTCCCATTGTTCCCCCTGTAACGCATTTAAGATAGATATTGATCAGGTTTTAAGTGAGATTTGGCGTGCTATCAGTAAAATATGTTAATGAAAAAAATGCATTGCAAATCCAACATATTAATTCGAGCCACATGGAAAATCCAAGCGTGCTAAGAACTATGAAATATATCAATTGTATGTTTCACATGCATAACAATACAAAATTGTACCAACAATAATCGAACATCACATTGCATATGATCACCAAAACAAATGAACCAAACAGTTAACTGAGCATCACATTGGACAATAGAACATACTAGAAGGTCAAATTGCATAGTAGCATTACTTGCATATTTCACTAGAATTTCTTAAGGAAAGGCAGGAGCAGCACATGCAACAGGTAAAGAAAACATGCTTAACAGGCGTAGCTACCTGAACACGGGTCATTAGTAATTAAGCTAAAAACAAGCTATTCCTCATTGTCGGAGATATCGATAACGATGGGCTTGGAAGAGGGCGAGGCCTCCACATCATGGGTGCCCTCCTCGTAGTGGTGGGTGGCCTCAGCCTGTCCGGGCACCAACCTGCCAGCTCTAGAGTTGAGGAAAGCACGGGCACGCTGAGAAAACAACTCATAGTCGTCGTCGAAGGCAAAAGCGGATCTCTAGAGAAAACACACCGAGTTGTTGTTCAAAGTAGACAACCGCGTGGCAGCGTCCACGCGCGAGGCATCGACGGTGGCCTTGACGGCGATGTGCTGCTCCAAGATCTGGGGGTTGGCACGCATGGCAGCCATCGCGGCCTCATCTGCGCGTGCGGTCGCGATTTGCTTCTCCGCTGCCAGGTGCTCCTTGAGATCCTGGCTATACTGGGTGCACCATGTCTTTCGGCAGTGATTATGTGGGGGGTGGGCCGGTGATTTTGGTGGAATATGTCGTGCTGGTGGTCTGGGCATGTGGAATGGAGGAGGAAGGGGTGGAGGGGGAGGGGTGTGGGGATGGTGTGGATTACCTGACTAGATGGAGGAGGGCGAGCAGCAGGAAGGAGCGTCTCCGGCGAGGAGGCGGCACTGCAAGCAAGTTGTGCAGGTTTGAACTTAGGAAAGAAAGAGAGAAGCAGGGGGTGTTGCTTTTGGTTGGTACGAGGGGCGGGGGAGGTAGATATTTGCGCGGCAGCCCAAAATTTCGTTCGGTGCGGCGAAAAAGTAGCGCGCACAGTCACATCGGACACAGTCCCTTTACCATAATTGTGTGAGATATTCAACAACACAAACGAATCCTATATTTGATCCCGTGTGTGATGACACTGAACGTGGAAATTTTGGTCACCAAGCTTCCGGCGTAAGATATCCGATACTACATTGCACACGGTACTTGCACTTCATTTTCATTTGGAAGAGAAAATGGGGATACGGCGGCAAATTTTGGTCCGAATTTCTCTCATTACATTGGTCATCGGTGTCATTGCTTAATTTAACAACACTTGCAAATTTGAGTACTACACAAAAGAGCTTGCAGCATTGCCCGCACTTACTTAATCGAGCAACTAATAAACATTAGTTAGTTGACCTAAACATTACTCTAACAAAAGACCATCGCGCTAGACAGAGACTAATATTCCGCCTGGCATTCGTCGATCTCCGCCCCTCCTCGATGACCGGCTCCCGCTTGACGACCTCCAGGGTAAGGAGATCCAGGGGATCCGTCGCCACATACTCCAGCACCTCGCAGTCTTCCTCCACCATCTCTTTGGATAAGGCCGCCATGAGCCGGGCGTGGGCGGCCTTGCTCCGGGCATGGACGGCCACAATCTTGGCTAGGGAAGCCGCCGATGAACGGACGCCTGCTCGAGCACACTCGGCAATTACCAACTCATCGGACGTGGGTTGTCGACCGTTGTCAGAGAAGGCAGATGTGATTTGTGCAGTGACTGACACGAGATGGGCATGGGCGGCCTCGAGATGGGACTGGGCGTCCGCCATCAGAGCTACGACGACCCCCGAGAAACTGACAGCTGATGTGCCGTTCTCGCCATTTGCTATCCACGTCACGGTTGTTGCTGCCGCCCTCTCAGCTGCAGCAGCTACCCTTTCGGCTGCTGCAGCTGCCCTGTCAGAGGTAGCGGCCGCGTTCAAGCATCTTGAGAGCGCGCTCATGGCTGATGCGGCCGCGCTCGGGCCAGAGTGGGTTGCCGAAGTTTCCCTCACGACGGGGATCCACGTCCCCATCTTTCACCGGCGACGATTGAAAAGTAAAATGCTCTGGGGAATCCGTGCGGTAAACTGGTTGGCGGTGTACTGTAGCCGACGAAGCTTCCGTCCTTAGCCATGCATTATGACTTTATGAGGATTGGCCCAAGATATTTTGTACTACATCACACACGATTCATGAACTTGAACTGTTTGTGAAAGACTTGATTTTCAAAATGTTTTAAAACAAAAAATGAGGTTACTTCGACAAAGGACAGTGTTTGGATTGCAATAAGATTTATCTGCAGTGAACACTTACAAATAGCTGGGTTGTGCTAAAATATGGAATTATTCAGGGTCCATTTCGCATTTTTATGCAGTAATTGAGTTGTCTAGGCATTTAATGTGTATAATTCAAATTTGAACTATCGTCCCAATGTCCGGTGCATCAAAATGGTATGAAAATCATATTAGTGTCCATGGCTTCATCTTTAGGTCACGGGCAAGAAATGGGAATGAATTTCAAACATATCGGGGTCTTGGCTCGGCCTCAAACGTTGACGTCGGATTTTGGGCTCCGCAAAACCCAAAGAGGTTCCAACTCAGGGGCGTGTGCGAAGATCCCAACCGGCTTCAACCTCAAGCTCACAGCTCCATAGCCTTGGCGAATCGAACTCTCTCACTCGTGGGGAAGAAGGCTAACATGCGGATTTACCCAGGTTCGGGCCGCTGCGAAGCGTAAAACCCTTCTCCTGCTTTTGGTGGATTGCCTCACGAGGAGGTTTGTGGATGAACTGGTACAGTGGTGAGCAACCTCGCGAGGGCGCTCGGGTGGCTTCGGACGACAAACCTATTAGTGGGCCCTTAGGGTGTGTCATGCCTTTTATTGACAATGCTGGAAGGCAAAGGATGGGTGACGGTGTGTGCGTGTGTGTGTGTAGGGGGGGCGCGTGCGTGCGCGTGTGTGAACCCATGCCTGTGTGTGGACCATGTGCCTACATTGTTCGGTTTCCGACGACAAACCTATCGGCGGGCCCTTAAGGTTTGTCATGCCTTTTACTGACAACACTGGAAGGCCAAGGATGGGTGACGGTGTGTGTGTGTGCGTGTGTGCATCTCTGTGTGTGTGTGTGTGTGTGTGTGTGTGTGTGTGTGTGTGTGTGTGTGTGTGTGTGTGGACCATGCATGCGTCCATTGTGCGGTTTTCGACTACACGCTTATATACCGATGGGCCACTATATATCATCCATTTGAGTGACAACGCTGGAACGTCACCCTGCTACGTGTCATGTGTGTGGGGGGGTGGGGGTGGGGGGAGGGGAACGATATATATAACCAATCTTAAGAGGGGTATATATGTGTATATATATGTCCAGTTGTCTCAGCTAGGTGCATGCCACATCATAGATAGTGTACCATTGTGTATTAATTGTTGAAACACCGGACCACACCATTTTCGCATATACATTTGCCATATGCAGGGGGGATGGTGTTCTTCTAGCCCGGCTCAACTGATCTTCGACGACGCGCCAAGTCGTGGGACCACGTGATCTATATATCCCTATTGTCCAAAAACAATATGTGATGGTTTGGCCATATTAAGGTATAAATTCTCCTGGTTGTCTTACGAAAATTCAGACATGGATAAATGTGTGACAAAGTTTGAACCAGGTCATGTGTTCATAGGACCCCATATATCCTCCGGCACATAGTGTAGGGGGCAACACCCTATATTATGTTTGTCATGAAACCCTTTGGTGTCACATTGGACACTTTTAGGCATGCACATATGCAGCATGTGCCACACATTAAAGTTGCGCATTACGAATTTAAACATGACAACACCATGTTCGTACATATATATACTTCATCTGAACCTAATTACAAGTCTTTTTTACAGATTTCAGTACGAACTACATATATATTTAGGAACGGAGGGAGTATATATTTGGGTCACTAGCGGGCGTGGTTGTGTTTTGACCATCTCTTGTGTTTTTTCTCGTTTATCTCAAACATGCTAGTATTATGTAAAATAGCAAACGAAACCGACAAAACAACCGTATGTGATTGTACCCCGAGCAGACACGAGTGTGCTACCCTAACCGTGTGTGATGCCCGTACACAGCAAAATCGGCCTTGCCTAGTGGTGCCAACCGCAAGCATCAGCCAGTGCAAAGGGGTCATGTGCATAGTACAAACCCAAACCCGACAGTGACCTATAAAAGATCTCGCCGGCGGCGGCTAACAGCTAATTTTTCCGCCGATAGCTCACCACCACAACCACACACACCAAATGGAACCATTGCTCAACCATGGGGATGTGCATGGCGCCGTCCGGATAGTGTTGGACGACGACGTGATAGAGGATTCCGGCGCGTTGGCCGCCATGGCGGGCAACGGCAAACAGCCAGCTGCCGCGGGCGACGACGACGGGATAGAGGATTCCGACGCGTTGTCCTCCATGTCGGTCAATGATCAACCGTCATCTGCCGCGGCCGACGACGACGACGACCCCGAGTTTCAGCGTCGGATGCAGATGGCCATCGCTCTATCCGTCCAGGAATCGGGCCTCGATGCATTCCTGCGTGACGAGGACGAGCGACGTCTCAGTTTCGGTGTGGAACAATCTATCGCATCTGCGGATGCCATCCTCAACGAGGCTAGGGATCTGAAGCGGCAGAAACGGCGGGAGAGTGCGAAGAGGAAGCGGAACTCAGATGCAGAGGGCAAAAAGAGGCGGGAGCAGGACCAGAAGGTGGCGGAGCAGGCCGCCGCATGCCTCTCAGCTGCGTTGGATCCAGTGCTAGCCTTGCAGCTGCGGCGGCAGCCCTGGCAACAGCGGCCACGGCGACCAAGGAAGCAGCTCTAGCGAGATTGGCGCCCGTCTGTATCCTGATGGCCCACCTAGACACCACGACATCTTCGTTGACAGCGGCAGACCTGGCGAGAGGCGCCGCGGTCGCTCCGGCCGAGGTAGCCCGCCGGTCTCCGCCGTGGAACCAGTGGAGCTCATCGACTTGACGAGCTCCTCTGAATACTCGTTCTGAGGCGAGGAAGGTCATGACGACGATGGAGGCGGGCGTTTGTATGCATCCATGGCGTAGTGAATATTTTGTGCAGTTCATCTTCATGTAAATTGACGAACTGTTTGTAAATTACTGAGTGTATGAACTAATGTCAACTAATCCGCTGCAAAATAAGGCATTTTGTGTTGAAAATTTGCCAAATATGTGTGTCATCTGTTTGTGGGCATGTGGAAATTTAGGATGAATTTGACGTCTGCGACTGAAATTGAGGATGAACCATGTGAGATGAACCCGCCTTCAGAAATCTCAGAAAGACCTACCCGCCTCGAGCGATGCAAAAATTCGTGGTTTCACGGCACGGCATTTCGTTACAGCGTAGAGCGTACACACTTTATTATGTTTGGACCGTGTGCGATCTTGGTTGCTCCCACCCAGTTCGTTTGCCAAAATTTAATTGGAAGCGGTATTTCAACTGCATGCCGCCTGTCCTCGTCCACCGCACTGACCCTATAGTAAAATTTCAGCTACCGAGGCATTTGAACTGTCGCCATCCCTCGTCCACCACCATCTCCACCCACACCATTACTACTAAAATTTTCAGTAGCGGCGGCACATCCGCAAACACCCCCCATCCGCACAACACCCCCTCCCCCTTCCTCCCCCGGTTGAACCCTAGCTCGCCCCCGCCGCCGCCTCCCACCACCAACCTCAGCCGGTCTGCCCGTGCCTCATAGCTAAACAAGTTCAGGATCCCCACTGATCCACATACACCATCGCCGCCCTGAGTTTTTAGATGAGGCCGGCAGTGTCCCTTTCCCCCAGATCTCCATCCCGTACTCCAGAGAGTCGCAGCCTAATCAGTCCGATCACATCTGCCGCGGACCTCGAGGAGTGTACAAGCAAAAAGAGGTCTATCATGGCCTCTCCGCCGTACGCTGGCGAGGTGGCCGCCGTTCGCTCCCGGACGAACACCTCGCCGCGGGAGCTGGTGAGGACACTACCTACGTTGCCATGCCGAAGGCTTCAAGTCTGCGGGAGCGCGTGTTCCTGTATCTTAGGAGAGCCGGCTACGACATCAAGCTTGTCAACATCACCGGCTTCACCCGGGCCATGTCACAAGTTAAGTGGTCCACCGGCAACGCCTCTGGTTCAACCGCCGTCGATCCCTACAAAGGCTCCGCCGCTGATCTCCTCCACCTCGCGGTCATGGATTTGCGATCCTTCTACGCCATCGAGCCCCTTTTGTCATTTCTGAAGGAAACATTCTACGGCGGTGGCATGGGATCCTTAGCTTCAAAGTCAGATCTCATCCACTAAGATAATGGCACACACTACGGTTGTTACAAGGGGAAACATGCCATCTGTGACATCAGGGAGCGCACCCTGGGCACCTCATATCCCAAGTGGAAGGAGCCCATCCATGACAAGTGAGGCAACATCCTATGAGCAAATCATACCTTTTGTAGCTAGCCGTCTCGTACCCATTGTTGTAGTAGCTTTTGCCATGCAATAATCATTCAGTGTTTAATTGAGCATTTGTCCAGTTGTCAAGCAGATGCCTTGCTTTTCTGTATCTGGTTGTTAGGTTGGTTGCATTGAGTATTTGTCCAGTTTTCAATGGCTATAGTTGGTTGTTACTGTGAGCATGAATGCCTTGTTTCTTTCAGTTATTCACAATGTGATGTTCATTATGTGCAAGTATGAACTGTGCAGTTCAATTTCATCAATACCACCTGTTATGCCTGGTGTTGTTAACCTGTGCCCTTAACTCCCGCTTTAAACATTTATGCCCTGGTTCTCTGAATTTGGTTACCAGGTTGGTTGCAGTGAGCATTTGTCTAGTTTTCAAGCAGATGCCTTGCTTTTATGTATCTGGTTGTTAGGTTGATTGCAGTGAGCATTTGTCTAGTTTTCAAGCAGACGCCTTGCTTTTCATTATCTGGTTGTTAGGTTGGTTCCATTGAGCATTTGTCCAGTATCAAATGGCTATATTTGGTTGTTATAGTGAGCGATTATATGCCTTGTTTATTTCAAGCAGATACCTTGTATACTTGGTTGATGTTAAGCCTGATGTACTTATCATGACTTTACATGTACTTGCACAGGATGACAATGGGAGTGGCCAACGTTTTCCACCGAGGTTCTTTTAATCCCTTCGCTTATACTCCATCCGTTCCATCATGTAGTGCATATAGATTTTTGTGATGTATCTACATATACCATCTAGAATGTATACAATATAAAATTTTGTGATGTATCTAATGAAATGGAATTGCAATTCTAGATGTAAATGTTTTTCTCTACAAACTTGATCAAAGTAAGTAAATGTTGACTTCTCAAAATGTTTATATGCAACACATTGTGGAACTGATGGAGTAATATATTACACCATTCTGCAACTGCATTTTAGCTTCTAATATTGGCTTCTTGCTTGTAGGTACATATGTCTTAGGTAAAGATCCATTCCTGGACCCTTTTTGCGTGTGGAGTACTGAAATATTCATGAACCAGCATCAAGTGAGGAAACTGAAAATGATTGTTATGGAAAAGAGACGAACAATGCCAATTAGGCTATTTGTTTACGCTCTATCCAACACAACAGTGAGCTGTAGGATGGTAACTACGAACTCCGTAGGCTTCTATTACTACTGCCTATAATGAGTTGTCACACAACAATGTCTAAATCTTTTTCTTTTGCAGTGGTTCCCAAAGCAGTTTACTCAAGATTACCTCGCAAAGTACATGATTGCTGGACATGCAATGAAGGTTAAAATATATCATCAAGACTACAATGAGCATCGAGAAGTCGTAATGAAGACAGTGAAGGATGGGCGGGCGGCCATCACTAGGGGCTGGCCTAGAGTCGTTCGTGTGTTAGGCATGGAGGAGGGCACAACATGGGCATTCCTCTTCACCTTCTCTACCATACAAAATGTCTTTCGGCTCTCTCTTTACCGTCTTTAGTACAACCGTGCTTCCATCATTCTTTATTTGTCCCTTCTGTACTTTCCTTTTTTTGAGAATTGATGCTTATGTAGTTCTTGAGTATATGTACATGTGAATCGAATTATGCATTCGTTCTTAAACCTAAACATGATTCGATATGAAATACATGAATTACTACTTTCAAATTTAAATAATGTGAATTATGAACAAAGGTATTTAATTAGGGGCAAATCCTGCTCTGCAGGCCATTACAATGCACACAGTTTGAGAAAGCAAAACGTCTGCGATCAACTCCAACATCACACACGTTTCTCCATTCGAGGCGTGTGCGATGAATCTCGTCTTCGCGCACGGTCAGAAGAGAAAGAACGTGTGAGATTAACAACACCAGCATTTGTGCTAGTCTCCTTATCACACACGATTTTGTATTTTGAACTGTGTACCATCATAAACATTGGTCAAAGAAGAACGCGTTCGATAAGCCTTCATCCAACACAGTTATTCTGGATGACACGTTTGGGAAGTATGGATCACACGTTTGGGATGTTTTATAAATCACAAACGTTTATCAGAAACCCGGCGTGTGGGATATATTCAACTTTTGCATACCGTTTTACAATAATAAACATATGCACTCTTATATCATATCATAGACGGTCAAAGTGGAACTAACTGTGTGTGATTGTCTCCTTATCGTACACGCTTTATAATCATGAACTGTTTGCGATTCGATGCACATCGTAAACGGCGTTTCACAGAATAGCGCGTGTGATGTTGTGTGATCTCACACGAGTTGCAAGGATGAACCGTATGGGAAATACACATATCTCAAACGATTATCCGGCAACCCTCGTTTGTGATAGATGCGAACATCCCATACGCTAGTTTTGCCAAACGTTTGCGTTCATTGGCCACCATCGCCGACGGGTTTGCCGTGTCATGTGGGATGGACCCCCCCCCCTATCGCCCACACGTGCAAGGCGACGGTTTCAAAGTACGTCGCGGAAAGGGGTTAAAAACCGTTTGTATAGCACATCGCTGCACCAGTGATATAGGCATCTCCAAAAATCCAACCGTTACACCATTATTGACCAACTCGGTGATACCAAAGTAAAACTCGGTCGTACCGATTTGTTCAAAATGTGGCAACTTTAGGAATCTCGGTGACACCGATATATGATTCTCGGTAGTACTGATATGAGTTGCCGAGGGCAGTTTCCAAACTCGGTGAGACCGATCCATAAAACTCGGAAATTCCGATTTTATAAACTTGGTCATCCGAATGTTGGTCACCGAAACTCGGTTGCACCGATATAGTACTTGGTTGTACCGAGAAGCTAGGGTTTGGCTAGGGTTCTATCTGAGATGGAAAATCCGTAGGGCCGAGTGGGAAACTTGGTGGCACCGATTTTGTATGGTAGGGTTTAGACAGAGTATTTTTGTGGGAGAGCTTGTGAGTGTTTTTGGTGGCTAGCACTTGTGCACGTGGAGCAATTTGTTCACCAACATTACCTCACCCTCTTTTAATAGTATTGGATTTCCTATGGACTCAAAGTGAATTCTTACAAAGTAAAATATAGTGTCTCCTTGCTTGAAGCTTTGCCAATTCCATTCCTTGCACCTTGGGGTTTCCTCACAATCTATAGCCATCCCATCATTGAACTTTTCCTGAAATATACTTAGTGGAAACATGAGTCCAATGAGATATATGTTGTTATTAATTACCAAAACCACCAAGGGAGCAAATGTGCTTTCACGGTGCCAGTACCCCCCCTCAGCGGCATGCGTCGCCATCATTAACCGCTTCCATGCAGCGCCACCGGTCGCCGCCTCCCCCCGGTTGACTAGCTCTTGGAGGCCAAATTCCAAAACATTTTGGCCTTCCTTGAAGGTTGGGCCATCGTCCAGGAGTACGCCAACACCAGCACAAGACGTCGTCGTCGCCGCCGCAAAGACGCCCCCGCCACCATTGTAATTAGTTTTATTCATTTAAATTTTTTAGTTCCATCATATGAATGTAAAGTCACAGTCTGAGTGAATCAAATATATGGTTTGAATGATTGAGTGTTTTCCTAGAGCCCTATAAAATTAAATAAAAATGTATTAAGCCTATAGATAACATTCATCAAGCAACTTGTATTCTTTCTCATCACAAACACTTCATATTAAATACCTACGTCAATTCCAAATACTAATATCGATCACATATGTAGAGCGCGAGCTGATTTCTTGGCTAATACTACTATAACCCACGAGGTCCCTTATTCGATCACTAGACGGTTAATTTATTCTTTCATGCATTTTTTACTACTTAAACACACCATCGGTGCCTGAACTTTTCCGTCGCGGCACTTTTCTTCCTAAACATGTAAAATACTACTAGTATAGTACGTGAAGTTGCAGACATGGAACCCCCCAGTAAGGGAGTCAACGAAGAGGTACGTGCTAACGAGCGGACACCACTAATCTATAGAAATTAATATAAAAACATGTTATCCATTAAAGATACAACAAACGTTCTTATGTTGGCTATTGACGTGCGCGTGGATGGACCAAGCCGTCGGTTCGGTCCTTGTCCTGGTCATTTTTAATTTATATATGTGTCCTAATTTGTTCCATGACAGGTGGGACCCCTCAGTGTGTAGTTTGTAGCATTTTAATTTATGGGTCGAAATTTGTTCCATGACTGGCGGACCCCTCGTGGTAGTTTGTAGCTTCTTTGAAATAATAAAAGAAAACATGAGAAAAAAATTCATCTAAATAAATTCCTTCACAAACTTTTCCAAGGTTGGAGGCATAGTCCCACTGGCAATGTACATAGTTCCACCTTTGCGAGAGATGGAGAGGTAACGTCTATGTGTTGGAGAGACAGCGCGAGAAAGCGAGATCAATCGAGACATAGATAAAGAGAGAGATTGGTGAGTGTGGCATGACATGTGGTCAAAAGAGAGAGATGCTCTAGAGACAAATCGTGCGATAGAGATTTTGGGAAGAGTGAGGGCTGGAAGAGAGATTTTGAGAGATTGACGTAGACAGACAATGTGCATGAGATAGTATATGAAATGTCGATCAAAGCCCAAACAGGAGATATATCGTTTGTGTGTGAGAGAAGGCGGGGTCAATCGAGACATACATAAAGAGAGAATGATTGAGCGAGTGTGGGATGCCGTACAGCCGAAAGAGTTAGATAGTCTCGAGAGAGTGACCTAGTTAGAAAATGGGGGTGCGTGTCCGGAAGGAGGGGGAGGTCTAGAAAGGCAATTGATACGTCTCCAACGTATCTATAATTTTTGCTTGTTCCATGCTGTTATATTATCATTCTTGGATGTTTTACAATCACTTTATAGCAACTTTATATCATTTTTTGGGACTAACCTATTGACATAGTGCCAAAGTGCCAGTTGCTGTTTTTGCTTGTTTTTTTGGAGATTTTTTTTGGACCAGAAGACACCCAGTGGGCCAAAGAAGTGCCAGAGAGGTGGGCCGTGGAGACCACAACCCACCAGAGCGCGCCAGAGGCCCCAGGCACGCCCTGATGGGTTGTGCCCTCCTCGGGGCCCCTATCCACCGCCTCTGATGCTTATAAATTCCCAAATATTCCAGAAACCCTAAGGGAATCGACGAAAAACACATCCAGACGCCGCAAGTTCCAGAACCTCAAGATCCATTCTAACACCATCACGGAGGGGTTCATCATCCACATTGGTGCCTCTCCGATGATGCGTGAGTAGTCCACCATAGACCTACGGGTCCGTAGGCAGTAGCTTGATGGCTTCCTCTCTCTCTCTTTTGATTCTCAATTGAATGGTCTCTTGGAGATCTATTTGATGTAAAAATTTGCGGTGTGTTTCTTGGGATCCGATGAATTTTGAGTTCATGATCAGTTTCTATCCATGAATATTATTTGAGTCTTCTTTGATCTCTTATATGCATGATTACTTATAGCCTCGTATTTCTTCTTCGAATCTTTGGTTTAGTTAGGCAAACTAGATCGATTTTTCTTGCCATGGGAAGAGGTGCTTTGTGATGGGTTCGATCTTGCAGTGTCCTCTCCCAGTGACAAAAGGGGCAGCGAGGCACGCATGTATCATTGCTATTAAGGATAACAAGATGGGGTCTATTCCTAATAGATCTTGTCTACATCATGTCATCGTTCTTATTGCATTACTCCGTTTTTCCATGAACTTAATACACTAGATGCATGCTGGATAGCCGTCGATGTGTGGAGTAATAGTGGTAGATGCAGGCAGGAGTCGGTCTACTTATCTTGGACGTGATGCCTATATAATGATCATCGCCTTGGATATCGTCATGATTATTTGATCTTCTATCAATTGCCCAACAATAATTTGTTCACCCACCGTGTGCTATACTCATGAGAGAAGCCACTAGTGAAACCTACGGCCCCCGGGTCTACTTTTCCAACATATTGCTTTCCGATCTATCTTTTTGCCGCTTTTGTTTTCAGATCTATTATTCCAAAAACCCAAAAAAATATTGCTGCATTTTTTTATTTGCTCTTTTTATTTTGTTCTTGAGAGATCTATCTCTCCAATCTATTACTACCTAATCTATCTTTTTACCGTAGAGAGATTGACAACCTCTCTTTCGCGTCGGGTTGCAAGTATTTGTTCTTTGTGTGCGGGTGCTGTTTATTAGGTGGTGGTGATCCTCCTACTGGTTCGATACCTTGGTTTCATAACTGAGAGAAATACTTACCGTCGCTATGCTGCATCATCCCTTCCTCTTTGGGGAAATACAGACGCAGTCTCAAGCCACGTCAGCAATGCATGCATATAGTGAGAGGGTGGGAGGGAGGAATAGAGAGCGGGACCTCGACATGGAGTGCAATGGCGAGCATGTGAGAGAAATACATTTGCTGAGAGAGTGGGGGGAAGGAGTGTGTGTATTTGACAGAGATATAGATCGAAACATGGAGAGAAAGAATGAGCGTGTGTAGGATACCAACATCTCTGTAAGCTAGTTAAGAGAGGATGATTGATCGATAGAGGAAGTATGTAGTGTGTGTGTCGGGGTGGGTGGCGAGGTTCGATGGAGAGACCTAAACACAACATTTGAACATTTGAATGTAGTTAGTACTAGACTTAATATTCATGTTTCAATTTAGTGTACATTGTGAAAATTGAAATGAGGACAATGCATGGCTTCTGTAATTATTTTGAATTCGTGCCAAACAAGGTTTGGAAAAGTAGATGCACTATATTGACTCGATTGTTGTGCTATTTTGTGTGTGTCTCGTCATATGCTTGAATACAAACAAAGTTTAGTCACCACCATAGAGTTCATATTATACATATGAATTTGCATTCAAAAACTTAGCATGGATACCCTGGAATGCGAAATCCACGTAGAATTGGAGTTCGCCATGTCACAAACACACTATAATTCAAAGAAAAGACCTCATCATTAATTAATTACTAGTATCTAGTTTAGAGGCACTAATTAAGTAATTATCTACAAGGAAAACACGGGCATTTTAATACATACAGATTCGT
This sequence comes from Elymus sibiricus, assembly GCA_039707655.1. Lineage (NCBI taxonomy): Eukaryota > Viridiplantae > Streptophyta > Magnoliopsida > Poales > Poaceae > Elymus > Elymus sibiricus. Next base: position 267,570,589 of record CM077665.1, read on the forward strand.
TTGCCAATGAGAAAAAAAATACTCCTTCGCATTCTCAAATGTAGGCGCACCAGGCATACCAGTCTCATGTCATGATGGTGGCTAGTGTCGTATGCACATTATCATCACCCCCTCAGGGCCCCCACACCCACCGACAAAAAACTTCGCGCCTCCACCTGAGGCTCCGTGTTTCGGATCGAAATATCTGGTGACCCAAATTTCAGCCCTGTGAAATCCTCCTTCTCCCCCACCCCCTTCCTTGCCCAGAGCGCTCAAATCCCTAATTCGCCGCCGCCCAACCATATTTCAAATCGCCCCTAGTATTCTCTCTTTCAACACCTCTATACCGGACGATGATGACGACGACGGTCGCGCTTCAGCACCTCGCCATAGCTGCCTCATCTACCCACTCGTCCACCACACCGGGTGGTCCACCGACAACATCGGCCCCCGCAGCCGGCGTGGTTCATGACAACAACTTCCACCTCATCAGGTATGCTTCACCAATGCCATCTTCTACCTCATCGGGGCTACTTCACCAAGCACATCGTTGCACCTCCACCCACCCACCCACCCCCCCCCCCCGCCCCATTGGTGCATCACCAATGGCCTCGTCCGCTGCATCATGGCGCTTCATAGCCGCTCAAGATCTTCTTCTGTAGGCGGCCAGTCAACGCAAACTCATCACCCTCAATGGCTCTGAAGTGACTCGCACTCTAGCCGAGTATGCCCAAATGATGGTCCCAACTAGGTATCCACAGATCGCTGCATTGTGCACAGTTCCGATGAAGTTTGGATATCCTTTTACTACTTTCTTAGCTTGCACGCCTATGCAACTCTGACTTTAACTCTTACCTATCCTCTGGTACAACAACAAGGCCAATCCCTCTCACTAAATCAGGCATTCGATGTGTCAAAAATGCAGAGGGGAAGGAAGGAGCACAGGTCCTGCACATCCAAGCAAGTGGTAACATGGACTTGTTCATGGAACATCCCAAGCGCAAGCAGAGTTGTAGTGAGCCTGTACAACGAGCTAGCGTAAGTCCCTGCATTTCATTTAATTCGTATTGGCATGCGTGTATGATTGGGGTAGTGGAATGTATTCCAGTGGCGCTTTTGATTTACCCACATAATGGTTGAATTGCTTATTTCTATGAACTGAGTTGGCCAATAATGAGAAGGATGTTAGTATTTTCATCCTATTGCAGATTACTTAGATCTTGATATGCCAAATATAATCGCATGAAATATATAGTAAAAGCCAGTGTGATGTGTATTGCCACAACTAGTCTGACAATCTATCCTCATATAATATATCAAGGCCACACCATCTTACCAAAATACACTATGGGAATAAAGGAGTATTGGGACTGTGTATCCAAGCAAGTGATGCCATGGACTCCTTCGTAGAAGCTCGTAAGTGAAAAATAAGTTGAAGTGTGCATGTACAAAGATCTAGCATAAGTTTAGTTACCTGCTTCTTGGAATTTTAGTTAGCCACTGATTACAAACTACTTAAATTACCTTGATTCACTTAATTTAGTTTGCTACTGATGACATAATGCCATAGCATGTCAATCCCATTATAGACTACGCCGGTCTATGTGTTTGTTACTCACTGCTTATAGAATTACCTATTTGTCTGAACTTAAATAGCTACTTAAGCACGTAGATAGTTGGTCATATCTACTTCTATGGTGCAACAAATTCATGTGTAATTTACCTTCTCATACCCTGTTTGTTTAACTGGTTAGATGTTATGACTTCTAGCACTAGTAATGCTTGCATGTTCATCGAGAGATAACTGTCGGGTTTATATGAGGGACACAGTCTTTTTACCTTATGTATATGTTTCGAAATCATTTTGCCTACATCAATGAAATTTAAAGATGTTTGTGTTGCTGGTAAACTTTGCCGATTTATTAGTTTAATAGGTTGCCAAAAACTTGATAGTTTTACTAGTTTGATGTCAGTTTCTACTTGCCCTTGCAACACTTTATTTATGCTTGATAACTTTCAAGTTTTTAGGATCCAGTCGAAACTTTGATTGCACAACAGGTATGTTTCTAAAAACTTCTTTGTTTAGCTAGTTTGTTGCTATAACTTGTTGCTCTAATTGTGTTAATAACTTCAACTTCTTAGGATCAAATCGGAACTCCAATGGCATGGCAGGTACATTTTTCAGAAACTTATTTGTGTAACAGGTTTGCTGTTGTAACTTGTTGCTCTAATAAATTACTGACTACATAACTTTTCAGGATCCCAGAGAAACTCCAATGGCATAATGGATCCCTTTTGGAAAACTTGTTTGTTTAACTGCTTTGCTTCTGCACCTGGTTATTGTAATCATGTTATACTTTTCAGCATCCAATCGAAACTCTTTAATTCCTTGTTTGTTTAACTGGGTTGCTTGATACGTCCATTTTTCAACATGTTTTTCCATTGACATTTATTATGTTTTGAATCATTATTACACTTCATGAAGCAACCCTAATTCCTTTTCTCTATAATTTTGCAAGTTTCGTTCAAAGAGGGAGATTGCCGGCAGCTGGAATTCTGGACCCGAAAAGACCACCGAAGAGCTCGATATTCTCTTGAACTCCAAATGAGCTGAAAATTGACGGAGAAATATTTTGTAATTTATCAAAATTATTGGCGAAAGAAGAAACAAAAGGGGGCCCACGAGGTGGTCATGAGCCAGGGGGCGCACCCTACCCCCCAAGGCACGCCACCCTAGCTCGTGGGCCCCCTGGCACACCTCTGATGCCCATCTTCTCCTATATGATGTCATTTACCCTAGAAAAAAAAGATGAAGACTTTCAGGATGAAACACTGTCGTCTCGATACGGAACCTGGGCAGGAGCACTTTTTGCTCTCCGGCGGAGCGATTCCTCTGGGGAAACTCCCCTCCAGGAGGTGGAAATCGAAGCCATCGTCATCACCAACGCTTCCTCCATTATGGGAGGACCAATCTTCATCAACATCTTCACCTGCACCATCTCATCTCAAACCCTAGTTCATCTCTTGTATTCTATCTTTGTCTCCAAACCTCAGATTGGTACCTGTGGGTTGCTAGTAGTGTTGATTACATCTGGTAGTTGATGCTAGTTGGTTTAATTGGTGGAAGAATATATGTTCAGATCTTTAAGCATATTCATTACACCTCTGATCTTGAACATGATGATGCTTTGTGAGTAGTTACCTTCATTCATGAGGACATGGGAGAAGTCTTGTCATAAGTAATCATGTGATGTTCGTATTCGTTCGATATTTTGATGATGTGTATGTTGCTCTTCCTTTAGTGGTGTTGTGTGAACGTCGACTACATGACACTTCACCATATTTGGGCCTAAAGGAAAGCATTGGGGAATAATAAGTAGATGATGGGTTGCGACAGTGACACAAGCTTAAACCCTGGTTTATGAGTTGTTTCGTAAGGGGCTGATTTGGATCCACATGTTTAATGTTATGGTTAGAATTATCTTAATTCTTTTTTCATAGTTGCGGATGCTTGCGAGAGGGGGTACTCATAAGAGGGTTGTTTGTTCAAGTAAGAACAGCACCCTAGCACCGGTCCACCCACATATCAAATTATCAAAGTAACAAACATGAATCAACTAAACATGATGAACCATGACTAGACGAAATTCACATGTGTCCTCAAGAGTGCTTTGCTTCATATAAGAGTATGTTCCGGCTTGTCCTTTTCTACTAATTGGATTGCGCCACATTGCTACACCATTGCTACTATTGTTACGTACTTGTTACTTGTTATGAATTGCCTTGTTACAAAACTATCTATCACCTCTACTTTCAGTGCTTGCAGAAATTTCCATACTAAAAACCAGTTGTCATTTCCTTCAGCACCTCGTTCGGTTCGACACTCTTACTTATCGAAAGGACTACGATTGATCCCCCATACTTGTGGGTCATCATTGTTGTTCTAATTTCTAGTTGAGATGTTTTACTAACTTCCAACTTTCTGAATCCAATTGTAACTGCAAAACAGGTTATCCCAAGATCAAAAGAGCGAGGTCCCCATGGACGTAGGATCATCCTAGAGCAGTGGAACCGGGCCAATGGTGCATCATGAATTGCCAACTGCTGATGCTCTAGAGGCTGAACTATTGGTAGAAAGGGAGTGTGCTTCTACACTTACAGATGAAGTTCACATCTTGAGGAAGCAAACAACACAATCACATGCAGCACTCACGAAAACCATTAAATATTCAGTGGATTTCAAAATGAAGAAAGCTGAGACTGACTACATTGTAAAGGACCTGGCGGGAAAAAGAAAATTCAAATCCCAGTTGCTAAATCGTAAGTGCAATGTTTTATCCACCGTTGAATGACCTTTGTGTTGTTTGTTCATGTAATAGAATGGAACCATTCATTTTAGAGATAATGTAATAATTGTTTTCGTTTTTTTGTCTGTAATTTTTTTGTCTGAGCATGAGTCTGTAATAATTGATAAGACTGTACGCGACATTTCATTGTTTTGTTGAGGCGAAGACATTTCATTTTGTTCGCTATATGCCAGACCTACAAGTATGCCAATAGGGTTGAATGATGTATTCAACAAAAATAGTTACACAGATGGGCCTTAAGTGGAACGCATTTGAAATGGCCAAGATGCTCTACTAGCTTTGAAGAAATAAAAGATGCTCTACTAAGCAAAAGCAACCTGGGTTATGTAGGAGTAGTTGATATTATTTATCCATATGCTCTATATGTGGTCATATATAGGTTAGTTTTCTATATTATTGGTTGGTAGACTCGGTATTTTGAATTTTCAGACAAAGCTTGGCTTCTAAAACCCAAACAAAAATGGGAGATGGAAATTACTGTCTACCCCTGACACGCACAACCAATCGGCTCGATTTACAGTGCTCTCAATAGGGTTAGGTTTGGAACTTCAATCAGACGTGACACGACCGCCTCTCACCACATTCATACACGGTGGGCGCTAAACGTGGGCGCCAACACACATTTGAACTAGGCTCGTCCCAAAGACCTCTCTCTCTCTCTCCTTCCATTTCCCCATTCATACACAATGGGTGCCAAAACAATCTCTCATGTGCCGAAATCGATCTAGGCAAATATTTTAAATAGGGGCAGGTTAATTTCACTCATTCATGACATGACCACTTGTCAGCCCCGTTCATACACCATGGGCGCCAAAACACCCTCTCCTCGGCTGAAATCGCTATCGGCAAATATTCGGGATATACGTGATTATTGTCCTATCCCCGACCGACAAATATTGCTCTGATGTCCAAACCTTTAAACGGGGGCTAAGTTCATAACTTTACCACATTTCGGACAAGCGCGTCCCAACGACATGGTTCCCCCTACCCCTCTCCGTCCATTTTTCCCATTCATACTCCGTCAGCGCCAAAACACCCTCTCCACCCCAGCATCCTCCGTCCGCCACCCCATCCATCGCTGCCTTCCTCCACCATGATGGAGCCGCTACCCACACCGCGTCATACACTGCAAGAGATTGATGTCTATCACCCAAGGAGCCGGACCAAGAGCCTTGCATCCCGTCCACTCGCTTCATCTGCGCTGTTGTCCACCTTATCGGGGTTGCTCGTACAACCTTCGCATCCACCACAACGGGACTTATCCCCCGATGCCTCCATCTACCGTCGCAGGTTTGCTTCCACGCTGCCGACAGCACCGTCAATGTATCAGCAGAGGCCTACACGGCATCGCAAGAGATGTGGTACTCTTCCATATCTCGTCAGCTTTTTGATCTCAACCAGAAAATAGATTGTCACTTGTTTATTGTACTTTCTTTTCAGCTCTTAGAATCTTAGCGTTAGTTGAAAGCAAACATTTGTTGCTATGTAGCCTTTGTGCGCTTTGCGGCTTCAGATCTTCCATGGCACGGTCAACATTACACTCATCATGCTTATGATCACTATATGATCAGCCTACGTACTTCGTGTCATATTAGCACTGCTCCACCCATCAAGCTAAACAAGCATAGGTTGCTCAAATACGAACAAAATATGATGCTGATATTAGTAAAACAGAGAGCGGACCAGGATTTTGGGTCGGCCTGTATACCATAATAGATTAGAACATGGTCAGCTAATCAATGCCTTTGTTGTTGCTCATTAGGGTTTGTTGTGTACTGAGTGCTACCTAAATTTAATGTTTCATATGTTTCAGAAATCTTTAGTACCTGTAAAGTTGATAGGGTTTCAAAATTCCTGGCCTAGGAACAAACACTAGTCTTGTTGGATTGTTGGTCATAGAGACATTGACACAGATTACTACTGCAGGCCAGGTTTCTTGACAATTTTACCAGTGTTTGTCACTCATTCGATATGATATCCAATTATTCACTTTGATTATTTGCAAACAATAAGTGCTAGCCTAACTTCTTGATTCAGATTTTGGACGGTCTCTTACTGCAGTTAAGATTCTGCATACTTGTACTAGTAAGCTCACAAGTAATGATAGATTCACTATCTCTATGCTTGCCTTGTCATATTTGTTGTCAATATTTTTTTAGGGTGGACCACCCTATTTCAAAATCTTGGATCCGCAGACATGAGTGAATAGTATTTCTATGTGTGATACATTGCATTGTATAGAAAGAAAGGGTTATATCCGCCTTTTACATAGACTATGATCTTTTACCTGGATTACAATCTGCATACATGCTTTGTGTAGCACTAGTAGAACTCCACCCTTGATGCTAAACAACATGCCACTCATAATTCTGAAGTTTATTTGTTCAAATACGAATTTGATATGATACTAATATTAATTAAACAGACACACATTTAATTGTCTGCTAATGTTCCTACTTTAGTTTTGAAATGCGTGTCCGCCCCTTATAGAGGGACATGAGAGGTTTGTATTTTGGTGTGCGCTCTGGTCATCAGGGTTGGGGGATGAACTTCATATACGCAGGGGTTTATATTATAAGGAAACACTATTGTAGTAGAATTTGCAATGCATTCCAAAGATAATCTCACTACTTTTTTATTTTCATGAATCTCAGATACTGAACATCATCATAATGATTATGATAATGCGTGCATGAGAAGAACAATGTGGAACAATGCAATGGCTATCAAACTTGGCATCAAGGGATTGAGATCTAGTCTAGATGCAATGGAATCCACACGCTCCCCACCTACAGATTCGTGTTCAGAATATGATCCTAACAATGATTCTGAGTTAGATGGAGACCCAAGTCAATGTAGCTCTCTAGTGGAGGAGTCAGAGGAAGATGCCCTATCTTATTCACCCATCAAGGTGCTTGCTCTAACTTGGCAATGTTATATCGGTCACCATATCTTGCAAATGATGCTTTGCATTGCTTCTACTTTGTTGCACCGCCATCTGCTTACTTTACACAATACATATGTGAATATGCCATGCCTATCCATTTTCAGTACATATTACATTTGTCATCATACCATATTTCTCCATTCAAATGTTATTCTTGTGTATCAGACGTTCAAAAGGAAGAGGCGCGATCGCGAAGGCGCACGAACAAAGTATTTGGAAAAGGTAGTGACACTTGATAAATCAAATAGCCCTTCACGTGTAGTGGAAATATCACCAGACCCACAAAACATAGTCCCAACTCCAGCACACTCTACCCCTACTCCACTGGCCATAGAAGATCGCCCAACACAGCAGACCCCAACTGCAGCAAAAAGTATGACGAAGCCAGTTGACATAGCACCAGCTCTACGACGCAAAACCCCCATTCCAGCAACGAGTGCACCAACTCTAGTTGCCAAAGCCCTATACAAACTGAACAGAGCCCCGATTGAAGCACCACATTCCACGTATTCTCACTTTAGAAGAACAAGCTATTATTGTTGTCAGCAACTTTGTGCATATATTCCCATCATGGAAGGATTATAGTACAAAGAAACAAGAATTTCAAATATTCCTCCGCAACTTACGTGTAAGTGATATTATTCTTGGTAATCTGCCTATGTTTCTGCCGACTTTACATGAAAGATTTCATTATTTTAAATAGGCGACGACCAATCTGTACAGTCAAGACGAGCAAAACTTGGTTGCGCTTTTCAAGCACACTTTGCCGAAGTATCGTTGCTACCTAAGGAAAGCGCACTTCGATGGCAAGCCTCGAAACAAAATTTCTATAAAGTATTTGGTGCTACATTTACAAGACAATGACAGGAATAAGCTTGTTACACACTGGTCTTGTCTGCAGTGTAAGGTACTGTCTATGATATCACATCACAATTTGAACTACATTTCTACATGTGCCTTACCATCTCGCTTGTACGAAAACTGTTTGAAGAAGAATATCCATTCTCAAGGAACCTCGGGATCTCGCAACTGTACTGCACACTGCATTGCTCTTGTGAGTATCCCTCGCCCTGTATCACCATACTTACTTTCATAGTTGGTTGATTATGTAGCATCACTGCACATGTTAGCCTCCTTATCCTCCATTTGGTGGACATTATAAGATCTGTATTGACTCTTACATAAATTTAGAATCAACCCAATGCTTATGAAGAAGTTTAGCTCTGCGTTGCTCTTGTAAAGACCGAACGTCTTGTATCATTGTACTTACATTAACATCTAGTTCATTATGTAGCATTACTATGCATCTTATCTCCCTCGCCCTCCATTTCCAAAAAATTATCAGATCTATATTTACTCTTACTAAAAAGGTGAATACACAGACAATTCCAGTGCACGAGTGTAGTCCATTGCTCTTGTCAGTACATTTTTTCCTGTAATGTTGTACTTACATGGATACGTAGTTGATTATGTAGCATCACTCTGCATCTTATCTTCATTATCCCTATCTTTTCTAGTATTATCGTATCTATAATTACTCACTACAAAATGTAGAGTACAAGCAATGTTTATGAACAAGTTTCGGTGCTGAAATTCTTGAGTTATCCCTACCTTGACATGGAGAAGGGTGTTATAGAGTTGATGTTAACTATTAATGTAAGTCCGTCCTTCTAAAGCCTTTAAACTTTGTGTTAGCACATACTCCCTATCCTCAACTGCTATTTAGTTTGTTGTTTATATCAAAATGCATGTCCACAAAAACTACAAATTTCAAGTTTTAGATCTGATGGTTTTCCTTACTCATACCATGCACATTATTCAATATAGATCTGATGGTTTTCTTTAGCCCTTCATATATGCTTGTGTTGTTGATCTGAAATCTAGTGTGTTGTGAAGCTGTCCACATTTGCACCTTGTCATTTCCTGCTTTGTCTCAAGTAATCTGGCTGATGCTATGAGAAACATGCCATACACATTAACCAAAAGAGATCCAATGATTTTCTTTTGCCCTGCATGTATGCTTGTGTTGTTGATCTGTAATCCAGTAGTGCGGTGGAACTCCTAGCATTATGAACAATGCCAAATTATGTTACTGACATTTTAAATTGTCTCTTTATTTTCTAATATGAAAATATGATGGAATTGACAGCACACTGACCATCTTTGCATATATACATGCAAAACCTATTATCTGTCTGCTTGTTTCAGGGTGATATCCCGGATGGCACACACAAGTCTGCTAAAGACTGTGAGACAAACCCAACATATATTGCAGCAAAGAAGGCAAAACATATTGAAGATAGCGAGACCACCCCAAAGTCATGTCTTGATATTGTGTTCAAGTTACTCGACACTAGCAGTCACACAAGCTCATAGAAGTCTCTGCCTGAATCAGTTCGACTTCTTCAGTCTCAACTCCAACCAAAAAGACATGGTTCAGCTCATCTCCAACTTGAAGTCCAATCTCTAAGGAAGATCGCAGAGAAATCCACTGAGAACCTCATTGCTAAACAACTAGAGCTGGAAGATATGAGTGACATGCTAGGCCAGTCTCATCACCTTGCTCAGCAGCTCCTGTGCAAGGCTAATGTTTCTTGAACTTGGTTGAAGTGGCCTCGGTTCAGCATTATTTTGCTGCGCATTTATTTGCACTGGCAGTGACCTTTTATGCCCAATTTATGTAATCTGCTTCTTGCTACGCTTTATGATCACTGGTGGTGAATTTTGATGCCCAGTGGATGTAATATGCCATAATTCCTTTGTTGTGTAGTGTAGGTTTGTTCTTAATTCCTAGTAACTACATATTCTATCATTCGCTTCCAGAATGAAGGTTGAAAGCTATGATGGAGTTGAATGGGCCGAAACATGCAACTCAATGGGCCTGCATTTCGGCAGGTCATAATTGGGGAGGCCCGCAACAGGTTGTACTTCGGCCTGCGCTGACATGCCCTATGGGCCATTCTTGGACCCTATAAGCTCAAGCCCCTAACTCTAACGGGCCTTTGGCAGGCCCAACATTTTGCTAGGCCCATGTAGCTTCGGGCCATTAACATGCCAAATATGTTGATGGCCTTATTTGGCCCAAAAGACACAATGGGCCTTTAGCACGCCGAAATGCATGTCGGGCCTCAATTTTCACAAGTAGCCCATGGGCCTTTAGCAGGCTGAAAGCTACCTAGGTGTATTATTGGCCTAGTTACATGACGGGCCATTATCAGGCTGAAACATACCTTGGGCCTTGGTTGGCCCAATCACAACATGGGCCTTTATTAGGCTGAAAGCTTAGTAGAGCCACCAATGGGCCGAAATATGTGACATGCCTCTAACAGGCCCAAACTCAGCTTGGGCTGAAATTTTGCCATCGATATTTTGGGTCGTTAATGGACTGAATGTCACGTCGGACGATAATTGAACCATAAGCCGCATGGGCCATTACCAGGCCGAAAGACACACCGGGTTGTAATGGGCCCATTTCCCTATTAGGCCTCTAACAGGCCCAAAATACACTGGGCCATAATGGGCCCAAATATTGAGCAAACAATTAACGGGTCCAAACTGGCGGTGGGCCTTAAATGGGCCATGTTCAAGCAGACTGTTAGTGGGCCGACCCACTAGTACCTGACCAAATCTTATGGGCCTTCGGCTGGGCCATCCTTTTTAACCTAAATGGGTCGTTGTTGGGCCATGCCACGTGTCAACGTATCATAGGCGCCTCTCGGCCAATGGGCGGTTGCCATCTGTCGCAACCTTTAGCAGACACATGGATCCTTTGGCGAATGAGAAAATGACACGTGAAAAATCGTCATTGGTTGGAGCTGTTAACGGTTATTGGATCCAAAACCGGCACCCGCTAGCTTAACGGCGACCCGTTACGGTGGCTGCCGCATGTTGGTTACCCTTGACGAAATCACTTCTACAACGTGCCATTTATCGTCATGGAAATGGACTCTTCCGTGATGATAATTTGAGTATAGTCATGGAAAACTTCTACGACAACACAGGTATGACTATCTTCATTTTGTCATAAAATTGTCACGGATGTACATAAGTGACAGAATATGCGGCCTACTGTGACAAACACGTATCATCGCGGAAGTGGTTTTTCTTTGTAGTGTCATGTGCGCGCCTGCACCCACCGCGCCCGTGCCCGTGCGCGCCTACACTAGTGGTGTCTCCCTCGGTGGCATTGGATGCCACCGTCGACCGCTTACTCGCATCGCTGCTAGTTGCCGCCCCCCGGGCGCGTCGTTCGCGTGATGACCGGATGTTTGATTGGGAAGTCCATAACATTCTGGTCTAGTTTGAAGACTTGAACAATAGCGTCCCAGAGGATGACAACGCTGGCGCGGGACGTCGCTGCCGCAATTAGTTTTCTTTATATTGTACCTCGATCGCATGAATGTAAAGTCACGGTTTGACTCAATGAAATCTATGGTTTGATCAACACAGTATTTATCTTTGAATGCACATAGTAATCAAAGTAAATAAAAAAAACATCAATGTTTTTCTCTGAATAAACACTCACCGCAAACGTTTCAGATTGAATGCCCGTATGCAGATCGAGAGCTATGCTTCCTTCACCACTAAGCCAAATGAAAATTTGGCGCGAAGGATTGGCTCATCGCAAACGTTTCAGATTGAAGACATGTATGAGCGTCAAGAGCTATGCTTCCTTCGCCAGTAAGCAAAGTGAAAAATTTGACTCGAAGTACTGGTGCATCGCGACATCGCAAACGATTCTGTATATTGACCTGTGTGCTTACTACAGAATATATGGTAAGATTTGCATGTGTCATATTGGGTAAATTGCCATTTGTCAAATTGGAAACATTGGCATTTGTCAATCTAGTAACAATAGCATTCGTCAACATTGTAACATTGGCATTTGTAAAATTTTACAGGAATAGAATCACTAGTACGGTGTAATTTTGCAACTGAAATTCAATAAACATAGATTTCATTCATAGATTAAGCGGCGTTCTTTATACAAAACAGTTCAACTCGACAGCTGAACTAAAGAAACTTTTCTCCATTTGTTGCCATCCATGTACTAAAATAGCTAGTTCAACTATATATACTAAAGCTAATTTAAAATACATGGTACGATTCAACCTTATCTATAGTTAGATGAACTGAATGAAATAACCCCTAAATACTACTACGGAGGGGCTTTTTACTACTTCCAGCAGCCTCACCTCTGCCGAGCGTGCTCAGTAAGAGGCAGAGGAGGAGGAGTATACCGACGAGCTGGCGGAGTCGAATTGTTGCATGCCACTACTGCCCTTCGCCGCTCTGTATGCGCCTCCTCGAAGCGGCGAGACTCGGCGTAGATCTTCGCATTCCACGCTGCCCTTGTTGCTTCTCCTGCGGCCACGATGTCGGTGAGCTTCTTTGTGTGTGTGACCTGGCGCTCCACCTCCTTCTCTAGGAAGTAGATGTAGAGCGCCAGGTCTCTGACGCAAAAGCTGGGCGGTGGGCCTTTCGCGGCCTCCACCTCCCGCATTCGGGCCGCTGTGGCGAAGTGAGTGATGGCCCCGACGCCTGACGGTGGGGTCGCTGCCAAGGCGGATGATACGTCTCCAACGTATCGATAATTTATGAACTATTCATGCCATGTTTACAACAATTTTATATGGTTTTGATACACTTTTATATGATTTGAATGAAACTAACCCGGACTAACGTTGTTTTCAGTAGAATTACCATGGTGTTTTTGTGCAGAAATAAAAGTTCTAGGAACGAGCTGAAACTTTTTGGTGATTTTTTTGGGAACAAAAGAGACCCCCGAAGCTTCTTGGAAGGACCATATGAAGTCCAGGCTGGCAATGAGCTAGGGGGCGCGCCCTCCCCCTAGGTCGTGTGGGCCTAGACCATGGGCCCCTCGGGCACCCCTGGCATGAGACCAACGCCAAAAATTCCTATAAATCCCAAAAAAAGAAAACAATAACTTTCACTCTGACGCCACAAGCCTCTATACTAAAGAAATCTCATCCGGAGCCCTTTCCCGGTGCCCTGCTGGAGGTGGAAATCATCACCGGAGGCCATATTCATCATCCCGACAATATCCATGATGAGGAGGCAGTACTTCACCCTCGAGGCTGAGGGTATATAACAGTAGCTATGTGTTTAATCTCTCTCTACCGTGTTCTTGAGTTGGCACGATCTTGATGTATCACGGGCTTTGTTAATATAGTTGGATCATATGGTGGTCTTCCCTCTCTATCTTGATGTGATGAATTGAGTGTTTCCCTTTGAGGTCTCGTTATGTTGGATTGAATACTGTGGATTTGAGAACACTTGATATATGTCTTGCATGTGGATACCCGGGGTGACAATGGGGTGTTCTATTGAGTCACTTGATATATGTTTTCGTAATCAACTTGCGGATTCCCGTGGTGACATTGGGGGTGATCTAGGCACATAGGTTGATGCACATTTTCGTCCTACTTTCTCTAATAGAAATTTTGGGGTACTCCTTGACGTTATTTGTGTGGATTAAATGTTATAAATATGAAATTATTTAGTGTCATTTAGTACGAACTCTAGGGATGTTTGTGACACCTATAGGGATGGCTCAATAGATTGATCGGAAAGATAACTATTTAGTACGAACTCTAGGGCCGTTTGTGACACCTATGGGGATGGCTCAATAGATTGATAGGATCAAAACTTTGAGGTGGTTCTCTGCCTATGACAATTTATTCTTATGTTCTTTGCTATTGATAAGGACTTTGGAGTGATTCTTTGTCGCACGTTGGGGGTGGTTTTATGATTCAATTATGTTAGCACTGTTGAGAGGTTGCACTACTGAAAGATGAACCCTAGGCCTTGTTTCTAAGCATTCCAATACCATTTGTGCTCACTTTTGTCACTTGCTAACTTGTTGTTTTTATTTATTCAGATTTGAAAAACCAATATCTACTATCCATACTACACTTGTATCACCATCTCTTCGCCGAACTAGTGCACCTATACAATTTATCATTGTATTAGGTGTGTTGGGGACACAAGAGATTGCTTATATTTGATTGCAGGGTTGTTTGAGAGAGACCATCTTCATCCTACACCTCCCACGGATTGATAAACCTTACGTCATCCACTTGAGGGAAAATTTCTACTGTCCTACAAAACTCTGCACTTGGAGGCCCAACAGAGTCTACAAGAATAAAGTTGTGTAGTAGACATCAAGCTCTTTTCTGGCGCCGTTGCCAGGGAGGTGAGTGCTTGAAGGTATATCTTTAGATCTTGCAATTGAATCTTTTAGTTTCTTGTTTTATCACTAGTTTGGTTTTACAAAAGAAAAGTGTGAAAAATGGAAGTAAGGTTGCCTCAAATGCTTCATCTTTATTATGTCTTTCTTAAAAATGATGGTTCGGAAAATTGTTGCAATGTCATTATTCAAATTACCAAAAGGTGTTTGTAAGGATATCATGAATACTATTGCAGTCTTCTGGTGGGGGATGATGAAGAAAATAAAAGGATGCATTGTTATGCTTGGTGTAATTGTGTTTCCCAAAGAAAATTGGTGGCATGGGATTTCGTGATTTGCATTCTTTTAACCTTGATGTGTTAGCAAAACAGACATGGAGGTTGATCACTTACCCAGATTCCATATGTGCAAAGGTGTTAAAAAGCAAAATATTATCCAAAGAATACGATGCTTGATGTAGGGCCAAAGGCGGGGCCATCTTTTACTTGCCAGAGCCTTTGTTTAGGGATACAAACATTTAAGCCAGGTTGCATTTGGAGGATTGGTGATGGACAACACGTTGGTATCTGGCAAGACCCGTGGATCCCTTCGAGTCCAAGTAGGAAAGTGATAACCCAATATGGCCAAATTGTTCTTTCAAAGGTTAGCGAATTAATTGATCCAGCAATTGGGCATTGGGATGAGGAGTTTATTACTTCTCTCTTCTGTATGGTGGACACGATAAGAATCCTTCGGATCCCACTAAATCATATGGCCTTTGAGGAAGATGTAGTGGATCACATACTAACAATGTGTGCTCGCGAGGTATGTTTGGTTCCTGTTTTTCACAAGGGTTGGGATCAATCTGGCTCTGCTGCCTACGGTGCAGGTAAGGGTTGAGGAGTGGTGGGCCTCGGCGCGAAAGCTAGTTCCTAAGGCACAACGGAAGGGTCTTGACTCTTTCATCATGCGTATATGTTGGTGCCTTTGGAAGCAAAGAAACAGAAGAGTGCTTGATAGAAACATGGTACTCAACAAATGGGGCACAATAGACTTTATTTTTCAGTAGCTTCATCTTTGGGCTAAGGCAGGTTCCTAAGGCACAATGGAAGGGTCTTGACTCCTTCATCATGCTTATCTGTTGGTGCCTCTGAAAGCAGAGAAAGAGAAGAGTGTTTGGTAGAAACTTTGTACTCAACGAATGGGGCACGGTAGACTTTATTTTTAGTACCTCCACCTTCGGGCTAAGGAGGGAGCACGTGGAGTATGTGTGGGGCACAGTGTTGTAGTGCTAACACACCTGTAACCTCTTGTATATAACTTCTGCCTTCTATAAAGCTAAGATACGGCTTTGGCTTTAACGTACACTCGAGAATTTTTTTTAGCAAAACGTTCTTACATATTATGTTAGGATGTGGTTGTGTCTACTGAGATTTAACTAAACCTCAATCAAGTGATATAGTACATAAGAAGAAGAAAAAAGGAAACTGAAAAGAAATTTTCTAGAATCTCCATGCAAGATGCAAGGAATATAGCACCGACCGAGACATAACGAAGTCTCAAACGACCGAGACTTGACAAAATGTACATGTTAGTATGGTGCACGAATACAATAAATGGATTCACGAACAAGGATGCACATTTCGGTTTCGCGTTCACCACTTTCACCGCTAAAATAGCTGGAGCACACGAAACACAAATGAATAGCAGCAGCACCTCCAGGGGCAAACAATATGGAGCTTTGTCTGGTTGAGCATAGGTACAGCGATAGAAGAGTGTGGATCGGTCACAGAACTACACATATATATATATTCCGCCGAGATCTTGGGTCGTGCTCAAGAGTTACTTCTTCCATGGCTGGATAACCGCGACCACGATGATAACCACTATCACCAGGAGAAGGATGATGGCGTAGCACATCCACTTTCTCGAGTTCTTCTGCAGCTTCTTTGCATTCTGGAGAGCGCCCACACCTTGTTGTATGTGGTTGGTAGCATTTGAAACCTTGGAAAAAGAAAATGGCATGACAGTGCAGATGTTAGCTTGCTTTATAAAATCGCTTAGGTCTATTTAGAACAAGCTGTTTTCGGATGTCGTCTTACATGTGTCTCTATGTGGTTGATCATGTCTCCTTGAGACTCAACCAACACTGCCATATCCAGGAATATCTACAAGGCAAAACCCAGGAAATGGGGTACATAAGAGATATTACCCCCCTTGTATTCACATGGTGTGGGCTATAAAATTGTACAAGAGCTTATGCAAATGAAAGGTAACCTGCTGCAACTCCAGAAGCTTCCTCTCTAGATCTCTTACAGCATCATGCCGCTCCTGTATCTCAGCAACAGTATCCAATATCTGGAAGATGCCAAATTATCCTGATGAGATTTTGATGCATTTTCCCACAAGTGCACAAATAATGACCAAGTTATAACTCATATACCTGGCCTCTCCCCTGCTGCTGAACAGCATCTTTGAAAATTTGCTCACTTCTCCCTGTCTCGATCAAATCATCAATAGTCTGCAGGTTCCAAAGTAACAAAGGAGGCACACTGTAAGATAAACAACTAAAAAAACATTGCAGATCAAAGCACAAATTTAACCATATAAAAAAGTGCTGCAACTATACCTCTTCATCAGGGCGATTACCAGTTACAGTAAATACCCTTCTTTCAACAACTTCCCGGTACTCCTGACGGATTGATTCTCTCAATACCTGCATCAGAGGTAACAACACCGTATCACTCATATAGTTGTAATATTGCATTATATTATTCTATCTTCGGAGACATCAGGCTGTTGCATACTATCAATCTACCATGATGGCAACAAACATTCTTGTAAAGTTAGTGAAAGTCGAAAGGAGGATAATTTGCAAAACATAGTTCAGTAATATTGTTCCTTTACTTTTTGGAACATATAAGCATCAATGAAGCCACTTCCACCGCTTATGAAGAGCTAGACGTTCAGACTTCATATAACTGGATGCTTGGATGGCTCATGGACATGGGAAAGCGGAGTGGTTTCTTCCTGCTGCTCTATGAGAACATATGAAATAGCCCAAGTAGTGAATAGAAAAATATGGGCTGGTTTTAATTTTCTGTGTGTATCTGAAGATTATTAGGCATAAGAGGGAACATTTATTCACAGAACAGGAAAATCATCACATACATGGCAATTTGGACATTACAGTTAGAGGAAACAATACCTGAAAATCATCCATCCGTTCCTTCAATTTCTTTTTGACTGCTCTGTAGAGAGCGGTAAGCACAGTGAATAACAACTAATTCATGAAGGCAAGAGATCAGAAACACAAATTAACAGAAAATTTACCCGGTAGTCTGTTCTCTTGATCGATCTACTGCAGACCCCTTCCCGCATCCAGGTTTCTGCCTGTTAGATAAGTTCTGTAGCACAGAGGCAGCAAACCGTAAGCATGTCCATCCTTTAATTTTGCAGATACAGCTAGGAAAGAATGACAGACATGAGCAAGGTCAAGTGAAAACATACATCTTTTTCCAGTTCATCAACTTTGGTTTTTGCCATACGAGCAATTTTCCCCACTTCATCAATATCTTTCTCCATTCGCTGCTTAATTGCTACAAAAATGTATTGTTTTACGTGACTATAAGTATGGCAAAATTTTCAAGAGAGTCCACACTCATTTCAGATAAGGTTTGGCTCTGCTAAAGCACACAAGTTCTCACCTTTCATGGCACTTGCTTTTGTAACTGCTTTTGATTCCTCGTTTGCAGTCTGCAAGCAAAGGTAAGGTGTATATATATTATATTTAACTGCAGGGCTTTGATAAATTCATCAAGGAAGTTAGTACTCACACACGACATTTGGTCATTACTATGAGAAACAATATGTCAGCAATAACATAAGGACCAGAAACAGAAATAAGGAAATTAGAATGGGGGATGATGAATGGACCTGGAGCTTAGTCAAGAGATTTGTCAGCTTAGCTATTAAGCTCTCAATTCCATCAACCTGTGAACGAAAGCATCATGTCATTAATCTAAAGTGCAAAAATGGACAAATAACTCCGTTACAAAATGCAAAGGCTGAAGAGTTTCCTAAACAGCACCTTCTTCAAGAAGCCTTTTAAATTATCAGAAGCATCAGGCTGATGCATTCCCATTTCAACGTCCCCATCTCTTGAGGAATCCCGCCGAGGAAGCTCAAAGGAATCCTGCAAAATTGGAATGTTTAGATAGAATATGTAACGCATGTACTGCAGCACCTGCACCAAGGCTTGACTGTTATGAATTCGATCTCACAAGCGAATTGTGCTACATTCATAAGCTAAAACAAATACTATTGTTGCACAATAAATCATTGACATTATAACTAATCCCAGAAGAGTATTAAGCTTATATTGCTAATAGTGCAGATAAACTGCCAAAAGAGTATTTGATCTGTCACTTTCAAAATCAAAACACTTCCTTCCCAGTTGCGAATCATTTGTAATTTATAACACAGTGCATGTCAAAACTCAAAAGAAACATGACAACGATCAACAGTCAATGACATTTTGCGGATGGTAGCAAATTTTACTCCAGTGTTGAGTATAAAGCTCGGACAAAATCAGAACAAAAGTCGTTGCACATCACGGAGAGGTTCAAACAAACAACAGCAACCAGCACATTGCTCATAACACAAAAAAAAGCAGATCTAACGCGACCATCCTAAAAGGATAAATCGTGCTACTTCGCGACGCACATCTGAGCAGCTAAGCCGATTCCTTGCGTGGCATTTCCTTTTTCGTGCCACGCCGCTTAAGCAACCCATTTCTCCACCAGTCACTCAACCGCCTCTAAACGCGATCAAACCCAGCCGACTTGGAGCTCATAGCGATAGAACAACGGTTGTTTCAGAAATTTGAAGCCCGTGCGGGAGGGGGCACGGCGAGTAGCCCCGCTCAGATCTCGAGCTCGTGTGCTGGATCCCCGCCACTCGGTGAAGCAATTGAGGGAGCCAGCTTGAGTAGATCGAGGGACAGGACGGTTCAGAGGGGAGGGAGGGAGGCAGAGAGAGGGAACTTACGGTGAGTAGGTTGTTCATGGCGGCGGGGCCGGAGGGGCGGCGCGGCGAGGAGAGAGAGAGAGAGAGAGAGAGAGAGGGTGGCCGTTGTACCGTCGGAGATGCTTTTAACGAGCTGGACGCCTTTGTGTTCCACGGCTGACAGGTCGGTCACCCCGTGGATTTGTTAGATTGATTACTCGATGCGCAGTCTTGTCAGGTACCTGTTATCTGAAGATATACATTCAGTTCACTGTGGCAATTCCGACAATTACCGCTTCGCCTCATCCAACGGTTCTCCTGAAGTTACTTTCGTCGCCAACCGTTCGATCCTCTGTTGTCGTTAATTACTGTTACTGTCACTTACTTTACCGCGAGTGCGGGTATGAGCTGGTACACCTATATAGCGGCCGGGTTGTGGCTGAGTTGGTATCGATTATCTCTCAATTGCCTCATGGCTAAACCCTAAACATATATGGCTGCTCTCTATAGATAATACAAATCCCGATCTAGGTATCTTCTCTCGAAATTCCCCCATGATTCGTTAGATCCATAGCTTCCCAAACGACTAGGACCTGACAAATTGGTATTCAGAGCAGTAGTTCCTCGGCAGCCTCCGATTAGATCGAAAATTTCAAGAGAGGAGAGAAAACCCACCCAATTCCCTCCCTGATGTGCTGTGGCGGTGGAGATCGAAGATGATGGCAGCATCCAAGAGCGAATTCCCTTCGCGGAAGTGGATGGCAGCGGCGGATCCAGGGCGGCGCAGGAGGCGGTGATTGTTCGGGTACAGATCAGTAGCGCGGAGTGGTTGCGCTGGATCCCTTCCAGAGCGGTAAAATTTCACGTCCTTCGCTGATCCGTGTACCTTGGTGGCGGCAGGATCTGGAGTTTTGAGGCTGGTTGCTGCAGTTGCAGTGGTAAAATTCCCCCTCCACTCTCTAGATCAAGGTGATGGGGCATCCTAAGGCAATCGATGAAGCCGATCTGCAAGAAGTTCTGTCGTTGCGAGATGATTTTGGCATATTTCAGCAAGATAATGCAGTGTTGCGCACAGATGTGTCAAAATTGCAGGAAGATGTGCAGTCCATCAGTTCTAAGCAAGGAGAAATTTCCATTCAGGTTGGAGGAATTGAAAAGGCTGTGCTGGAACTGGGAAAACAACTGTCCACCATGAGTTCAGTGTTGCAGAAAATTGTGGCACCTTCAGGCTCAGGAAAGCAAGTCGAGAGACAAAATGATACTAGTCAAATTGTGAAATCTCCTACTCTGCAACAGCAACAAGTTGAAAGGCCAAATGTTAGAACAGATCAACTGAGGCAACAGTTAGAAGCAGAAAGAGAGAAAACAAGGCAGCTGGAAGAGTTACAAATGCAAAACTTGCCCCCAATTAGAACAAGTAGAGCTACAGGTCCACCAGGATTTACTGCTCAAGGTCACGTGGACAATACCAGTCCAGTTGGTACTCCAATGACACAAAGAAGAGGAGAGCATACTCCTGCCTTCCAGGAATACCAACAACCAGCTCGAGACAGGCAGTTGTGGCAAGGCTATTTCAGAACATATGAGCAAGATATGCAAGTGCAGTTCATGAAAGCTATGACAAAAGGCCCTAAATTGGATTTTCCTAGGTTTTCTGGTGAAGACCCTGTGGGCTGGATAAGACAATGTAACAAATATTTTCAAATGGCAGCAGCTCCTGAAGAATACAAAGTTTCCCTTTCTCAAATGTATATGACAGGAGAAGCAGATGTGTGGCTCAGAAGATCAGGCCTTCTTAAGAAACAAGTTACTTGGAAAGAATTTGGCAAAGAAATTGTAAAAAGGTTTTGTTCACAATGCTCTTATGATCTCACTGAAAAGTTCAATACTCTGTGACAAAATAACAACACTGTATCAGAGTACACTAAGCTCTTTGAAGATTTAATGGCTGAAATCCAAGAAGAAAATCCTGCATTAACTGAGTTGTGGTTTGTGAGGTGTTATGTTAATGGATTGAGAGATGGCATAAAGTACCAGTTAAGAGTGTTGCAGCCAGCTACTTTAACTGATGCTTACTGTCTTGCTAAGGAGATCGAACCCTGCCACCCCCCTCCTGTAATGCATCAGAAGAAAACAAATGTGCCCTATAACAATTACTATCAGAAAATGTATACTCCCACAGCAGCTAAACCTACTGTCCCTCCTATTACTGTACCAACAGCTACAAGCAAGAATACTGAAAATGTTAATCATAACATTGAGAGAAGTAGAAAAGCTGGTGAGTGTTGGAGATGTGGAGATAAATGGTTCCATGGACATAAGTGTACCTTAGTACCAAATGTGCACATGCTACAACAGGAAGTGGATGAATCTGGCCCATCTGAAATGGGAGGAGATCAACAAGATGACATAGAGGAACTGGGTGAACAAGCAGAACAAGCCATGTTTATTTCTTTACATGCTATGGGCCAACAACTTACAGTGCAATCACCTACAGTCGTAGTGTTTGTGAATGGAAAAAGGGCAGTGGCATTATTGGATTCTGGTAGTTCTACTTCTTTTATCAGTGACCAATTTGCAATAAAATCTAACTGCCAGTTATTGCCTGTCAAACCAAGAAAGATATCTGTGGCTGGGGGAGGAATGTTACTGTCTACTGTTGTAGCACCACACTGTACTTTCCAGTTAGCAAAGTTAAAAATGGCACATACTTTCAGAGTTTTGCATCTCCCAAGTCATGACATGATCTTAGGATATGATTGGTTTTCACTAGTCAGTCCAATGGCATTTGATGTCCCTAACAATCAGTTCAGCTTCACTGTGCAGGGAAAAACAACTATCACCACTGCCATATATAACACTTGTGAAGAAATTGTGGAAATACCAGCTGAGCAAGTTACCAAGTTACTGGATAAAGGAGTACATGCTTTTCTGCTACAAATTCACAACATTGTAGCACACACTCCTGAGAAACACTGTATTCCTGCTGAAATTAACAAGCTGTTGGTAGAGTATGAAGATGTCTTTGTTGAACCTACCACACTACCCCCAAAAAGAGCTTTGGGTCATAAAATCACTCTCCTACCAGGTATTGATCCCCCTCATGCAAGACCTTATAGAGTACCCCACCATCAGAAGGAGGAAATGGAGAAACAAATCAAACACTTGCTGGATAATAATCTCATAAGGCACAGTCAAAGCCCATATGCTGCTCCTGTGTTGCTGGTAAAAAAGAAAGACAGCACCATGAGACTTTGCATTGACTTCAGGAAACTGAATACTATCACTGTCAAAAACAAAATTCCTATACCAGTGATTGAAGATCTCCTGGATGAATTACATGGAGCCAAAGTGTTTTCAAAAATTGATCTGAGATCAGGTTATCATCAAATCAGAATGGATCCTGAAGATATTCATAAAACTACATTCAGAACTTTTTTAGGCCATTTTGAATACCTAGTGATGCCCTTTGGATTATCAAATGCTCCTGGTACCTTTCAAGCTCTCATGAATTTTCTGTTTGCTAAATACAACAGAAAATTTGTACTAGTATTTTTTGATGATATACTAGTATTTAGTAGCACAATAGAGGAACATGTGGAACATTTAAAGCAAGTTCTACAAATCCTGAGAGAAAACCAGTTGTTTGCCAAAATGTCCAAGTGTGCATTTGCAGTTTCTCAGGTGGAATATCTTGGTCATGTAGTTTCTGGTGAGGGCTTGGCTACTGAGCCAACAAAAATCAAAGCAATTGCAGAATGGCCAACACCTACTGATGTTACTAAACTCAGGAGTTTTTTGGGTTTGGCTGGTTACTATAGAAGGTTTATCAAACATTATGGAACTATCTGTAAACCTCTACATTATGCTTTGAAGAAGGGCAAGTTTATATGGAACAAGGAACAAGACACAGCTTTCCAGCAATTGCAACAAGCTCTGATCACTGCTCCTGTACTAGCTCTCCCCAATTTCAACATTCCTTTCATACTGGAAACTGATGCATCTGGGTATGGCATTGGAGCTGTGTTGATGCAAGAAGGAAAACCTATAGCTTTTTATAGCTCAGCTCTGTGTCCTAAAAATGCAGCTCTATCCACCTATGAGAAAGAAGCCTTAGCTATTTTAGAAGCTTTAAAGAAATGGAGACACTATCTACTGGGCAACAATGTAATCATCAAGACAGATCAGCAGTCTTTGAAATTTATTACTGATCAAAAGATCACCGAGGGAGTTCAACACAAGCTTATGATGAAGTTACTGGAGTTTAACTTCACTATCCAGTATAAAAAAGGCATAACCAATAGGGTAGCAGATGCTCTTTCCAGAGTGCTCCCTAAGTGTATGTCCATATCAACTGTCACTCCCACATGGGCAGAAGAACTGTTACTCAGCTACAAAAATGATCCAATAACACTGAAGTTGCAAGAGAAATTGCTGTTGCAGAAAACTGAGGACATGTCGGAATATTCAATACATGCTGGTATTATCAGGTTTAAAGGGGAAATTTTAGTTGGCAATGACAAGCAGTTGAAAGAAAGATTGATTGGTGCTCTACACAATTATCCTGTGGGAGGACATTCAGGAATGAGAGCCACTTATCAGAGAATTAAAAGCATATTCTACTAGCCAGGACTCAAACAAGCTGTGGAAAAATTCATTGTTACTTGTCCCATTTGTCAGAGAGCCAAACATGAGAACTACTTGCAACCTGGATTACTAGATCCTTTGCCCATAGCTGACATGGCATGGCAGCATATTTCCATGGACTTTATTGAAGGCCTTCCAAATTCTCAAGGCAAAGAAGTTATACTGGTGGTGGTTGACATGTTTACCAAATACTCTCACTTCATTGCCCTGTCCCATCCCTACACAGTTCAAACTGTGGCCCAGGCATTTGTGGATAACATCATCAAATTACATGGTCCTCCAACTCTCATTATTTCTGATAGAGACAGAATATTCACTAGCCAGTTGTGGAGAGACATCTTTGTTGCTTACAAATGTGAACTCAGATATAGCACTGCTTACCATCCCCAAACTGATGGTCAAACTGAGAGAATAAATCAGTGTTTGGAAACATATTTGAGGTGTATGACAACTCAAGAACCGAAGAAATGGTTAGCTTGGCTACCTTTGGCAGAGTACCGGTACAACAGCACCTATCATACAGCCTTAAAAATGTCCCCCTTCCAGGCTTTATATGGATTTCCTCCACCATTGATAGCAGAATTGGCTATTCCAGGACCAGACAATATTGAAGCTCAAGATTTCTTGACAGCAAAGCAGACAATGTTGGAACAACTAAAAGAAAATCTGTTGCAAGCTCAAAATAGAATGAAGAGATATGCAGATTTGAAAAGATCAGAAAGACAGTTCCAAGTGGGTGATCTGGTGTATCTCAAAATGGCACCTTATCGACTGGCACCCTTTGGATTCAGAGGAGCTTTGAAACTACAGAACAAGTACTATGGTCCCTTCAGAGTGATATAGAAAGTAGGCAACAGTGCCTACAAACTACAGTTCCCTGACCATGTGAAGATCCATCCAGTTTTCCATGTCAGCCAGCTTAAAAAGCATATTGGTAACAGGTCTATTCCCAGCCCTGATCTTCCTGTAGTCAATGAAGATGGTACACTCAAAACTGAACCTGCTCTAGTTCTGGAAGTTCGGCAAATTCCTCGCAAGAACGTGCTTGTGGTTTAGTGGTTCATCCAGTGGGAAAATTTGGCTCCGGAGGATTCTACGTGGGAAGATGTAGATTTCATCAAGCACACGTTTCCCCAATTCTTCAAGAAGACTACAGAGGAGTGGCGAGCAGCAAGCACAATGTCGTGAGGACACGACGGTTCTTCAGAAGGGAGCAATGTCAGGTACCTGTTATCTGAAGATATACATTCAGTTAACTGTGGCAATTCCGACAATTACCGCTTCGCCTCATCCAACGGTTCTCCTGGCTCCTCAAGTTACTTTCGTCGCCATCCGTTCGATCCTCTGTTGTCGTTAATTACTATTACTGTCACTTACTTTACCGCGAGTGCGGGTATGAGCTGGTACACCTATATAGCGGCCGGGTTGTGGCTGAGCTGGTATCGATTATCTCTCAATTGCCTCATGGCTAAACCCTAAACATATATGGCTGCTCTCTATAGATAATACAAATCCCGATCTGGGTATCTTCTCTCAAAATTCCCCCATGATTCGTTAGATCCATAGCTTCCCAAACGACTAGGACCTGACAAGTCTGTCTGCAGCTGGGCCAGGGTGTCACATCTGCCTTCTCGCGGCAGAGTGCCGCGGAATAATTAAAGTCTTTTTTTAGGTAAATGAAGGAAAAGTTATTGCTTGGTTTTGTTTTTTTGAGTTTTCCATCAAAGTAGGAGCTGCATTGTCTGGCCGCAGGTCGACATGTCGTCGATGAGGGTGGGCTTTGCCCTGAGTGTTTCAGTCTATGGGATTGGGCTCCCTTGTTGTTTCGGTTTTTGTCCGGTTTCCCATAATTAACTGGTCAATTCTCTTCTGCTTATTTAATAGATGAGGCAATCATTGCCTCCATTTCGAAAAAAGGGTTATTCTTCTAGGAGAAGAAAATGGAACTTCCCCAAATAATTTTTTCAGCATATTCCCTCTAGCTAGTTGTAGAACCCTACCTAGATGTGATGGTGATCCCCCCCATTTGGGACTCTAGGGTTGATCATCAACCTAAAAAATAGCTACACGCTACAAAAATGGTGGCTGCCGAGAGAGGAATTCTCTGATCTACTGATCAAAATATGGTGTGAACCAACCAGCTCTGATTCTGCTCCTGTAAATTGGTAGATGAAGATTAGGAAGCTTAGGAGAAGCACCAAAGGGTGGAGTTCCACTGAAGAAGATAGATTGAGAAAATATAAGAAATTCTTTTAGAATAATTTAATGTGTAAATGTTAAATCTGAGTCAACACTTCTCTCTAAGCCCGATTTAATAGGTTGAAGCTCATTCACTCTGGGCTTTAGAAAATTTGGTTTCAGTAAGAGACCAAAGCTAAAAAAAGGTCTAGAGATAGAGAGATTAAAGAAGGAGAAAGGAATACTCTTATTTTCATCAGTAGCCAACCGGAAACGGAGGAAAACCCTCATTCATTCCATGGATGATCCTGATGGGTCAGTTACAGACTCTGCAGATATGCTAGGGGTTGCTAGTGACTATTATAAAAGCCTTTTGAAGAAGGAAGGTAGCAGTGGGTTTAAGCTTAGTAATTAATTATTTTTCTATGCTAATGAGAAGGTGGCACTAGCTGGGAATGAACTTTTAGAGCCCCCTTCAAAGAATCTGAAATTAAGAAAGCAGTGTTTGATTCTTACCCTGATGGAGCCCTAGGCCTTGATGTGATACCTTTTTTCTTTTACCATCATTTTTTGGGGCTTGATCAAAATTGATCTGCTTGCCATGTTTGAAGATTTTCATAAAGGGAACCTAGATATATTTAGGTTAAATTTTGTTATGCTTACCCTAATTCCCAAAGAAGCTTGTGCTACTTCTATGAAGAAGTTCAGACCAATTAGTTTTCTTAATTATAGTTTTAAAATTTTCACTAAGGTTCAAACTAATAGACTTTCTAGTGTCATGCAAAGGTTGACTGCTTGTAATCAATATGCCTTTTTAAAGGCATGTATATTTTAGAAAGTGTTGTCACTACACATGAGGTGCTGCATTCTGTGTATTCTCGTAAAAAACAAGGCCTAGTTCTGAAGTTAGATTATGAGAGAAGCCTTTGATAGTTAATCTGGATATTCTGGCTAATCTCTTAAAAGCTAAGGGTTTTGGTGATAGATGATTGCTCTGATTCCAAAACCTTACTCATGGTGGGTCCGTTGGGGTCAAATTTAATAATGTATAGAGCAACTTTTTCTCCACTAGGAAAGGCCTTAGACAAGGGGAACCCCTTCCCCCTCTTCTTTTCAGTTTAGTAGTTGATGTGTTGACTAGGATGTTAGATAAAGTGGGCAGTCATGATATGATTGCTGGCCTTTGTACTGTTTGTCCTGGTGGGGTCATCTGTCTTCAATATGTAGATGACACTATCTTATTTCTAGATAAGGATACCACACATTCCCATAACCTTAAGATGGTTTTGACTTATTTTGAGCAAGTATTTGGTATGAGGATTAACTATGCTAAAAGTGAACTCATCCCTATTAACCACTGGTGTATTGACGTGTTATATAAACGGTTTTTAACCCCTTTCCGCGACGTAGTTTTAAACTGTCGCCTTGCCTGTGTGGGCGATAGGGTGGCCCATCCTACACGACACAGAAAAATCGTCTGCGATAGTGACCCATGGTCCAGACGCTCTGCCAAATATAATCGTGTGCGATGCAAGAACATATCGCACACACTATATTTTGGGCACACGTATAGGATTGGGGATCAATCACACACGTCTATCACAAGTCAAACACGTCTAATTGTTCATGGAAAACAAATGATGTTTGATCTTTTACCGTTTGCGAAATATTACCTAATCCACACGCGCCGTCATAGAAATTGTGTGTGATGTATGCATCATCGCACACAAGTTTTCTATGGCAAGTGTCTGTCATGCATGATATCATCGCACACGTTTCTCGAAAAATTTACGCGTGGAATTGCCTTTGGATCGGGCACGGTTTCCTCTAGGCTCACGTGTGAGATAGTGTGCTATCACAAACGATTGAGGAGATCCTACACACACGTAGAAGTGCTGCAAACGTGTGCAATTTGTTAGCTATCACCAACATTTTAGTTTATATCTCGTGTGCTTTTTCTATAGATCACAGGCGTTTGCACTATGAGTGACATGTGCTATCAGTTCTGGATATCACACACTTAGTTAACCGTGTGCGCTTAAATGGTTGGGTTATGGTAAGATATTGCATTTGAATCACCCTGCAAAAAGCAAATTCACCATAATATGCAAATAAACAAATAGTGTCCACAGGAAGAACATTCATCAAAAATCGCCACAATATGCAATTGAACAAATGCTAGCTAAATTCCACATATGTATGGACATATGCAGTACATAATCATAGTGTACGAAATACAAAGACCTGGTCACATGGAAAACAATGCATCCATGCGTATATGTTTAGCTGATAACACTATCTGAATGCATACTTATTCTTGGGAGATACGAATGCTGAAATCCTTCATAGTCTTTACTGGGCTTGGTATAGTGTTTCACAAAGAAGTTGCTGATAAATTTCCTAACAGACAACAATTCACTTGCGGGGAGAGGTTCAGAGGTCATCACCCAAAGATCAACTACAGGATTTTTAGATCAGAATGTGACATACATGTGGAGTAGAACATAGTAATTAAGAAATAGACTTGCTGGTACTATTTTTTCAGCATCGGCACAACATTCAAAAGATCTGCATAGGGACATCATGTGTATGCAAATGTAGTATCCACAAAGATTGGTCCCTTCTTGTTGTTGAGGATACTGAATTTTTTTGTACATAATTAGTCATGTATTTGCCCTGTTAGGAACAACCTAACCGGTGTAGGTTTTTTCATTTTTTTTCTTGGGAGAGAAATGGAAAGTGGTTTACTTAGAAACTTGAACATCTGAGTAGCATTTTCTAAAAATAATGGATTTAGGTGTCTTATCGGAGAAACGATGTCGTGCTGCAGAGGTAGTTGGCGGTCGAACCGTATCCCTCCTAAAGTTATGTACCTTGACAATACATTGCAAATGAAGATGAATTTTCACATACTCAATTCTTGAACCAGATATGAATACAACATTCGAACATCCAAGAATGCAATACCTATCCATGAAATACGGAAGATGATTCAGATCCTGAGGCTTATTTGACTCTCCGAGGGAATCCAGGTAGTAAACTGTGTTGCGCTTTGGAACAATGACCACCAAGATCCACTGATGGCTACAGTTTAACAAAACCATGAACTTACGAACTATGTCCAAAACTGAAAGACGATCAGTGGTATGCATGGTTGTATATTTAACTTACCCTTCATGATATGGCCACATGAAGAATTCTCCTACGTGTGACTTATATAAGATTTGGGAGATATGTTCAATGGAATTCTTACGTGGACTATTGTCATGTAATAAAGTGCCATTTGCTAAATAAGGATCTATGAAATACGCATGTGCCCTTAATGATCTATGTGCCTTCAATCCCCTAAGAGGAATACAATACAATTAGCTTTTTTCGTTTACAGACTTGTATGGAGAAGTTGATCAGAGTTTGTGAAGTGCTTACAACATCAAGCATTTGATAAGAGTGGTAGCGAGCTCATCGAAGTTGAAGAAGAGATGAAAGTCCTCGAATTCCACACTGATGATACCCGGAACGTGAGAGAAATGCATCGTGTCGTAGTGGAGTTGCAAAATGTTATTATCTTCTCCTTCTGAAATTTTCTCCATGCAATAATTATGTAACTTGCGGCAACTGGAACTGCACTCCTCAAAGTATTCGCCAACAAGAAATGGTTGGCCATGCTTGTACTTGCGTGCTTCAAATGGGTCTTCCTTATGACTACCAAGTACCTTATTAAATGTGTCATCATCCATGGCGTCAGAACCGACACTAACCACCCCTTGAAACAATATGTTGTTAATTTGGTTCTAGGCGAGGAGTCTTTGTAGTAGGAGGCTATTAGTCCCATACCTCCTCGGTTTTGGGGGCCCTTCTTCGTGTTTGAAACCGTGCCTGCTTTCCTCTTGTTAGCTGAAGCACTTCTGGTTTGAGGTCTGGATACATGAACGATGTGCTGCTAAGCAGCCGGTGAAGCTACGATGGACTACTGACCCGATGGTGCTCCTGTGACGGGCTGCTAAGATGTAGTAGCAGAGGTGACGGACTGCTGCCCAACCGTTGAAGCTATGTCGGGCTTCTGCGCATGTGGTGCCTGTTGGGGAACGTTGCATGGGAAACAAAAAATTTCCTACGCACACGCAAGATCTATCCATGGTGATGAGCATCTATGAGAGGGAGAGTGGATCTACATACCCTTGTACATCGCTAAGCGGAAGCGTTAAGAAACGCGGTTGATGTAGTCGAACGTCTTCGCGATCCAAATCGCAAGCCGTCCCGCGATCCCATCACGATCTGTCTCGTGATCCAATCACGATCCTTCCAATCTAGTGCCGAACGGACGACACCTCTGCGTTCAGCACACGTACAGCTCGATGACGATCTCCACCTTCTTGATCCAGCAAGAGGGAGCGGAGAGGTAGATGAGTTCTCCGACAGCGCGACGGCGTGGCGGCGATGGTGGTGGAACTATTCCGGCAGGGCTTCGCCTAAGCACTGCCGAACTAGACTAGAGGAGAAAACGATCTAGATATAGTAGAGGGAGCACGTGGCAATTAGGGTTAGCCCTCACCTCTAAACCTCTAGTATATATAGGAGGGAGGGGAGGGGCTGGCTGGCCAAGACCTCCTCCTAGGAGTCGGCCGAAGTGGGAGGTGGAGTCCTACTCCAATCCTACTAGGAGTAGGATTCCTCCTCTCCACTTGGAAACCTTTTCCACCTTTCTTCCTTTGGGTTTTTTCCACCTCCAGCCGCATGGGCCTTGTTGGGGGGTTCGGCCAGCCCACCAGGGTCTGGTTCACCTCCTCCTACAGCCCATGAGGCCCCTTGGGTCGAAAGGCCCCTCCCGATGGTCCCCGGTACCCTCCCGACACTCCCGGTACACTACCGAAGTACCCGAAACTTTTCCGGTGACCAAAACGGGACTTCCTATATATGAATCTTTACATCCGGACCATTCCGGAGCTCCTCGTGACGTCCGGGATCTCATCTGGGACACCGAACAACCTTCGGTCACCACCATACATAATGCTATACTACCGAAACGTCACTGAATGTTAAGTGTGCAGACCCTGCGGGTTCGAGAACTATGTAGACATGACCGAGACACCTCTACGGTCAATAACCAATAGCGGGACCTGGATGCCCATATTGGTTCCTACATATTCTACGAAGATCTTCATCGGTTGAACCTCTATGTCAAGGATTCAGTTAATCCCGTATGCTGTTCCCTTTGTTCTTCGGTATGTTACTTGCCTGAGATTCGATCGTCGGTATCTCTATACCTAGTTCAATCTCGTTACCGGCAAGTCTCTTTACTCGTTCCGTAATACAAGATCCTGTGGCTAACACTTTAGTCACATTGCTTGCAAGGCTTGTTGTGATGTTGTATTACCGAGTGGGCCCCGAGATACCTCTCCGTCACACGGAGTAACAAATCCCAGTCTTGATCCATGCCCACTCAACAGACACCCTCGGAGATACCTGTAGAGTATCTTTATAGTCACCCAGTTACGTTGCGACGTTTGATACACACAAGGTACTCCTCCGGTGTCAGTGAGTTGCATGATCTCATGGTCATAGGAACAGATACTTGACATGCAGAAAACAATAGCAATAAACTGACACGATCATATGCTACGTTCATAGTTTGGGTCTTGTCCATCACATCATTCTCCTAATGATGTGATCCCGTTATAAAATGACATCTCATGTCTATGGCTAGGAAACCTTGTCCATCTTTGATCAACGAGCTAGTCCACTAAATGCATACTAGGGACACAGTGTGACGGGGGGATAACCCCGGGGTAGCCTCAGCCGACTGCCTCCAACTTTTCAAAATGACCGCAGGGCGAGCCGCCTCCCCCGCAGTCCGGCTCCGCGCGTCCGGCTCCACCAATCGTCCGGCTAGGGGCCGTGCGGTCGGCTACTCCAACCAGCCTGCTAGGGGCAGAGACGCCTAGCCCCCTAGCCGGCGGTGCTGCAGGTACTGCCATCAGAGCACGCGTGGCTACAGAGGTCCCCGTCGCATTGGGGGTCAGCGCCCGCATGGCCACAGTGAGGCGACAGTGCCTCTGACTCTGGCCGACTGTGACCTGGCGAACGGCACAGTGCCGGCCTGCCCACAACCACTCCATTACCTGCCCCGGCGTTGCTACAATGCGGCCCGACGTACCGCTGACCGCGCCCGGCTGCCGCAAGACTACGCCCCAAAGGACGACCCGTGCCACGACGGGACGGGCACAGGGGCCCACCAGGCGGGTCCCCTCCGGCTCCCGACGGGACCCCGCAGTCGGCGGGCCCTACCAGCGACGAGACCCCTCAGCCGAGGGCCCCACGGCCGGCTAGACAGACCGCCAGGTGGGGCCCTCCGGAGCCTTCTACTCATATTGTATTCCGGGGGGTTGGCCTATAAAACCCCCGGAGCTCCCCCATGCAGGGGGACGGTTTCCGGAACACACACACACACCCACACACATGTAGAAAGGCAGAGAAGGCGAGCTAGCCCCTTCTTCCTCCTCTACCCATACAGCTCAAGGAGCACCATTGTAGCCCCCCTTGGTTAATCAACCAGACCGGCAGGACTAGGGGTATTACCTCCCACGGAGGGCCCTGAACCTGGGTACATCGTGTGTCCCTCACCGCTTGTGCCTAATCCCGCTCCCAGAGCCCGTCGGCGTCCTTCGGCCCCAACCACTCTTGATAAGCCACCCCATGGCATCTGTCGTGAGAAAACGACGACAGTTGGCGCCCACCGTGGGGCCGTCCGCGGCGCCGGCCGGAGTCACGCTCCGGGCGGGACCCTTCACCACCTCCCCAGGCTGCCCCGCGCCCAGGCGGAACTGCACGCTCGTGGGGCTTGCTCTCGCAGGGCGGAACCCCGTCCCTGCTAGCCCTACGGGCAACGCTGCCGGCCTCTCCGTCGAGCGGCTCGGTAGCGACCCTCTGCTCAACATCACCGTCCCCACCAAGCGCCTCAGCAGGCTGAGCCTCACTGATGAGCCGGCTGCCGACGAGTACCCTGGCCAGGTGCTCGACTGCCTCGACCCACCCTCGTCCGTGGGCGCACTCGCCCCGGGCGAGGCCGGCGATTCCCGCGTCCGTGTGGGGGTAATGGCCACCGGCTCCTCCACGACCTCTGGCCGTGCCAGTGCGGAGGCGGATGCGGCGGCCGCGGCCGCTCGCGCCGGCACCTCCGACCCTCTCGGCTCCGTGCTTCGGGGCCTCAGCACCCCCGTCGTGCCTACGACGAACCCAGCCACAGCTACGGCCGAGCTGGAGGCTTCTCGCCGGCTGCTTCTCGACGAGGCGACCATGCTCGCCACCACCAAGCGCCGGATGGAGTCCGCGCAGCGCGAGTATAACTCCGCCTACGGCATCACCCCCGCCGGCAACGAGCCCAGCCGGCGCGGTGACGTCCGTGACCACGGCCGTGTGGTCGCGGAAATCCTCGGTGGCAGGCTCCCCACCTACGACACGCCGGCTGCTAACCTGAGGGCCACCCACGTAGCCTATGCCGACCTCGCCGGCCTGGTGGGCGAAGAGCGAGAGCGGCAGGACCGCCACATCCAAGACCTCATCGCCACTGCTAACGCCCAGCAGGCCCGGCTCGACAGCATCAACGCCGGCTCCGAAATACCCGTCCCCGAGGGGGACGCTCGGCCTACTGCTGGCCAGCGCCGGCCGGTCCAGCAAGCTTCTTCCCCTCGCGGCTCAGGCCGGCGGGGCGCTGGGTCTCACAACGGACGCTGTCGGCTGCGTGACGAGCAGCCGGCCGTCAACAGCCGGCGCGACAACACTCCGGCTGGCGGCAGCCGGCGTAGCCGGGACCATACCCCGCCCCCGCGGCGGGAACGTGCCCGCTCGCCTGCCCCGACTGTTCGCCCTGAGCTCGCCGCTCGGCTCGGCCCGCGCGTCCCGCGGAGCGAGAACGACGCTCGGACCCGCATCGAGCGGCTTGCGCAGTCGGCCCTCCTTGAGGAGGAGGGCTCGATCGGCCCTGCGTGTTTCGGCCCCCGGATTCGCAACGAGCCGTTCCCGGCCGGCTTCACTCTCCCTCGCGACACTCCGAAGTACAACGGCACCGCCAAGCCAGAGGACTGGCTGGTCGACTACACCACCGCGGTTGGCATTGCCAGGGGGAACAAGCGTGTAGCCGTGCGCTACGCCCCCCTAATGCTGACCGGCTCGGCCCAGACCTGGCTTAACAGCCTGTCGGCCGGCAGCATCAACACCTGGATGGACTTCGAGGAAGCGTTCGTCCACAACTTCACTGGCACCTACAAGCGGCCCGGCCGGCCCCGCGAGCTGGCCATGTGCGTCCAGGGGCCGGAGGAGCCCCTCCGCGACTACCTCACGCACTGGACCGAGCTCCGCAACTCCTGCGAGGGAGTGCACGAGGTGCAGGCCATCCAGTATTTCATCGAGGGTTGCCGCGACGGCACCCACCTCAAGCACAAGCTCTTGTGCTCCGAGCCGGCTACCCTGGCAGATCTGATGGCCAAGGCGGATAAGTATGCCACGGCCGACTCCGCAATGCGGATGAAGGTCACCACGCCAGCCAAGCCGACTCCGCCGCCCGCCGCGCCGCGGGCGGCTGCCGACAACCGGCAGCAGCAGAACAACAAACGCAAGTCCGACCAGCCGGATCCCCGCTACGGGAGCCAGCAGGTCGCTACCATCGAAGAGGAACAACCGGCTGCCCAGGCCCCCAGCCAGCGCCAGCGCACCGGCAAGGCCGCCTGGCAGCCCAAGTTTACCTTCGAGCAGATGCTCGACCTACCCTGCAAGCACCACTCCGGGGCCAAGCCGGCCACCCATACGCTCCGGCAGTGCAGCTTCTCCCAGCGGCTAGCCCACGGCGAGGGCCTTCCGGCCCCTCTGCCTCCGGCTCCCCGTGTGCCGGCTCCGGCTCAGGCCCCGCCGCCTGCTTCGGCCCCGGCTGCCAACGACGGCAGCCTCCACAACCAGTTCCCTAACCAGGACGGGTCCTACGTCATCTTCACCAGCGAAGCAACTGACAAACACAGCGTGCGCCAGCGCCGGCACGAGGTGAATGCCACCGCCCCTTCGGTCCCCCAATTCATGCATTGGTCCGAGAAGCCGGTCACCTGGAGCCGGACGGACCACCCGGCCATGATGCCAAACCCGGGCAGCTATGCCCTCGTCCTCGATCCCACCATCGTCTCCGAGAGGCGCACCTGCCGTTTCTCGCGGGTGTTGATCGACGGGGGTAGCAGCATCAACATCCTCTATCGCGACACGATGCTCAAGCTGGGGCTCAAGGAGAAAGACCTGCGGGCAAGCCGGACGGTTTTCCACGGCATCGTGCCAGGAAAATCCTGCACCCCCATCGGCAAGGTCAAGCTCAACCCGGAGAAGTGCGTTTTCGGCGTCCCAGCCGGCCAACTCCTGGGTTTCTTCATGTCCGCCCGTGGCATCGAGGCTAACCCAGAGAAGATCAGGGCGATCGAGCGTATGCCCAAGCCGACCCGTCTCCGCGACGTCCAGAAGTTCACCGGCTACCTCGCCTCGCTCAGCCGGTTCGTCAGCCGGCGGGGAGAAAAGGCACTGCCCCTCTACCGGCTCATGAGGAAGACGGCGCTTGTCGAGCCGGGCGCCGACTCCACCAGGAAGCCGGCCAAATTCGAGTGGACCGACCAGGCGGACGCGGCGTTCCGCAACCTCAAACGAGTCCTCACCAGCGCGCCCATCCTGGCCGCGCCGGCTGAGAAGGAGCCCCTGCTCGCATACATCGCGGCGACCACCCGCGTCATCAGGGTCGTCTTGGTTGTGGAGCGGCCGGAGGAGGGCAAAGCGCTGACAGTCCAGCGTCCCGTCTACTACCTCAGCGAAGTCCTCTCCGCCTCTAAGCAAAACTACCCCCACTACCAGAAGATGTGCTACGGCATATACTTCGCCGCCCAGAAGATCAAGCAGTATTTCCAAGAGCATGTCATCACCGTGGTGAGCACGGCGCCGCTGGGCGAGATCATGAGCGGCCGGGACGCCACCAGCCAGATTGCCAAATGGGCCATCGCCCTCGTCGACTACGAGATCCGATACGAGCCGCGCACCGCCATCAAGTCGCACGCGATGGCCGACTTCCTCGTCGACTGGGCAGAAACCCAGTTCGTGCCGCCTTCCCTGGACTCCACGCACTAGCGCATGCACTTCGACGGCTCGAAGATGCGGATCGGTTTGGGAGCCGGCATCGTCCTGTCATCTCCAAAGGGGGACCAACTCAAGTTTGCGCTCCAAATCCACTTCGCCACCTCCAACAACGTGGCCGAGTACGAGGCGCTCGTCCACGGCCTCCGGCTCGCCAAGGAGATCGGCATCCAGCGCATCTTGTGTTTTGGCGACTCCGACTTGGTGGTGCAGCAGGTCTCTGGCGAATGGGACGCCAGGGACGCCAACATGGCCAGCTACCGGTTCCTCGTCCAGCAGCTCACCGGCTCCTTCGAGGGCTGCGAGTTCCACCACGTCCCCCGGGCGGACAACGAGGCGGCAGACGCCTTGGCCAAAATCGGCTCCACCCGCCAGGCCATCCCGGCTGGCGTCTGCCTCAAGCAGCTGCGCAAGCCGTCGATCAAACCTTCCGCCGAGTCGGAGTCCATCTTCGTGCCCACAGATCCCGCCGGCTCCTCGGCGGGCCCGGGGGCTCCACCGGCTCCACCTACTCCACCGGCTCCGATGATTCGGCCGGTTCCACCTGCTCCACCGGCTACGCCCGCCGCGTCGGCTCCAGCGGCTGTCGTTTCAGCAACAACCGGCCTCGAGCCCGCGGCCGTCATGATGGCTGTCGACCAGCCGAACCCGGGGACTGGCGAGCCGGTCCCGGGGGCTCCGTCGACGGACCCGGGGGCTCCGGCCGCCCAAAATCTCCAGCCCATGCCGGATCCGGCCCCGGTGTCGGCTCCGTCATGGGCCCAGCCAATCTTGGCTATCCTCTTGTGTGGCGAGCTCCCCCCTGACGAAGACAAAGCCCGGCAGATCCAGCGCCGTGCCCCTGCCTACAACATCATCAACCATGAGCTGGTCAACCGCAGCACAACTGGCGTGTACCAACGCTGCGTCGAGTCCGAGAGGGGCCAGGAGATCCTCCGAGATATCCACCAGGGCGAGTGCGGGCACCACGCTGCCTCGAGGACCCTGGTGGCCAAGGCATTCCGTCATTGTTTCTATTGGCCGACTGCACTAGAGGAGGCGACGCAGCTCGTCGACAGATGCGAAGGGTGCCAGCGCTTCCGCGCGCAAAGCCACCTGCTAGCTGCGGCGCTCAAGACCATCCTGCTGTCGTGGCCCTTTGCCGTCTGGGGGCTCGACATGGTGGGGCCATTCAAGACCGCTCGAGATGGCATGACGCATCTGTTGGTAGCCCTCGACAAGTTCACCAAGTGGATCGAGGCCAGACCCATCAAGAAGTTGGACGGCCCCACCGCCGTCCGATTCATCGAAGACATAACAGTCCGCTACGGCGTCCCGCACAGCATCATCACCGACAACGGCACCAACTTCGCCAAGGGTGCGCTAACATGTTTCTGCGCCAAACAAGGCATCCGGCTCGACCTGGCCTCGGTTGCCCACCCGCAGTCGAATGGCCAGGCCGAAAGGGCTAACGGCTTAATCCTGGCTGGCATCAAGCCCCGGCTCGTGGCACCGCTCGTTCGCTCAGCCAGCTGCTGGATCGAGGAACTGCCGGCCGTCTTGTGGAGCTTGAGGACCACGCCCAACCGATCAACCAGCTTCACGCCTTTCTTCCTCGTGTATGGGTCCGAGGCGGTCATCCCCACGGACATCGAGTTCGACTCGCCTCGAGTCACCCTGTACACGGAGACGGACGCAAAAGAGGCAAGGGAGGACGGCGTCGACCTTCTCGAGGAGGCCCGCGAACTAGCGCTGAGCCGGACGGCTATCTATTAGCAGAAGCTCCGGCACTACCACAGCAAGCGCATCCGGCCCCTCTCCTTCCGCGAGGGGGACCTGGTGCTCAGGCGGATCCAGCGAACCGCCGGCCAGCACAAACTGTCCTCCCCATGGGAGGGCCCGTTCATCATCAGCAAGGCGCTGCACAACAATGCGTACTATCTAATAGACGCTCAAAAGCCGCAGAAGCGCAAGAGAGACGCCTCCGGCGAGGAGACGGAGCGCCCGTGGAACGCGGCGCTCCTCCGACCGTTTTACTGCTAAGGACCAGTGTATGTATGTACCTCCCCTTTTGGGCGTATCAATGCAGCGGGTGCCCCAAGCCAGCTCTTGGGGCACGCCTCTTTTGTTTCCTTCCAAAGCTGTTCGCCTCACTCACCGGTTCCCGGACCCGGTTCCACGGTCTCGGGGGCTCACCGGCTAGCCTTGACGTCGCTCCCCGAAGCCGGTCAAGTAATGTGGACTAAGGAAACACCCTACCACACCACCCAGCTACAGACCGGCTCCCGGCTGTCCGGCTAGTGGTTTCTCGGGACGGTAAACTTAGCACACACGAAAACGGTCATAGGGGGTCGCCGGCTAGGGCTAGCCGGAACTTTTTTTAGCCTCTGCCATTTACCTTAGCCAAAACACCCTCGCGGCTCTCAAACTCACGACCGGCTCCTCCGAGGCGGATGCCCCGTCCCAGCTAAAGACCGGCTCCCGGCTGTCCGGCTGGCGGGGCCAATGCCAAAAGGGACAAGGTTTTGGGTAGACAGAGCCAAAAAGGCTAAGGTCGAGTCGGCACGCATAAAAAACTTTTGCAACCGAAAGCACAAACTTATATACAAAACGGCCCATGGCCCCAAGTTCATTACATCTACACCCCCAGTGGGTGGAATTGCAGTCTAAACAAAATGCAGGAAAGAAAAATCCAAAATAGCAGCAGCGCCGTCTTCTCCCCCGGCATCCTCCACGGCGGCTGAAGTAGAGGCTCCGTCCTTGGCCACAGCGCGATCCGTGTCGGCCTCCACGCCCAAGTCGCGAGCCAGCTCAGAGTCGGCGTAGTCGTCGGTGCTGGACCCGGAGTCTTCGTCGTCCGTCTCCGTGGCGCTACCCTCCGGGTCGTCAAGGGCGAGCGTGTACGGGTCCTCCGGGATCACCTCGCCATCTGTCGTGCGCTCCGGGACGTACTCGTCCCACGTGGCAAAGGAAGCAAGGTCGCTAGCCCGCATGGCCAGCGCATCGGCAGCCGCCTCCAGCTCCGCGTCGGTGCCGGCGCGCTGGGCCGTAAGCAGCCCCAAGTCAAGCTCGGGGTACCATGACCTCGCGATGCGAAGCACCATGGCCGCTCCGGCGCGCGTGGCGGAGGCCCTCCAGGCGTTCACCCGTGCGGTCCCGAACTCCAGCCACCTCGACAACCGGCTCATGGAGTCCGGCTCCACCGCGTTCGGCCAGAGGGTGCGAACCAGCCCCGTGCCGGCCGCCTGGAGCCGCTTCATGGCCCGAACCACCTCGGTCAGACGCGCCCTGGCGGCGATCCCCACCTCATCCAGCGTCCAGGCGGCAAGCTGCCCGATGGGGACTCCCTGGGCCCGCTGGTCATCGCGGTGGGCCTCCATGGCCGCCTCCGCAACCTCCTGCGTGCCTGGGAAAAGCCCTAAGGAAGAAAGGGATGCGAGATAAACAACGAAAGAAATCGAGCACCTCAAAAGAAACAAGCAGGCGAATGCAAGACGACGAAAACTTACCGGACAGCATCCGATCCACCTCGTGCCCTTGCTCTTGTAGCGCGGCATCCCTGGCCGACCACTCCTGGAGCCGGCGCTCGTGCTCGGTTCGGGCCGCCTGCGCCTCCTCAGCCGCTTTCGCCAGCAGGGCGTCCTTATCCTCCAGCTCCCGGCGGTGAGCCGTCTCCCGCTCCTCCGCCTCCCAACGAAGAGTCGTCTCCAGCTCCTCAAG
Organism: Elymus sibiricus; assembly: GCA_039707655.1. NCBI lineage: Eukaryota > Viridiplantae > Streptophyta > Magnoliopsida > Poales > Poaceae > Elymus > Elymus sibiricus. The sequence continues at coordinate 267,610,751 of CM077665.1, forward strand.
CTCCCGGCGGTGGGCCGCCTCGCGCTCGTCCTTCTCCGCCTGCGCCTGATCCGCCTCTTGGCGGAGCCGGTCGCACTCCGCCGTCAGGAGGTCCCGCCATTCGCCAAGCTGCACCACCTGGCGATGGAGGCTGACCGTCTCGGCGTGGGTGGCTGCCCGGGATGAGGATGCCTCTGTCAGAATGCAAGCAAAGAAAGGGATTCAGCCCGCCTCCGGAGTAGCCGGCCTGAATCCCGGGGGCTACACCCAGTGGGTGCGCTTGCGCGCCCCCACTAGATTTTCGCAAGAACCTTACCGTTCAAGTCGGCGGACGTAATGGCCAGCCGGTTCTCGGCTCCACGATACAAGCCCAGCAGCGTGTTGTACGCGGCTACCCGGCGGTCATGCGCAGCCTGCAGAGAACGCACAAGCAAGGATGCCATCAGACTCGACCCGCCTGCGTCCCAAGCCGGCCCGAGTCTCGGGGGCTACACCCAGTGGGTGCGCTAGCGCGCCCCCACTGGAAAAAATCAAAGCAAAGTACAAGGCTTCGAGCCCTTACCGCGACGGATTGCTCGAGGCGGACCAGCCGGTCGCTGGCGGCCCGGGCATCCTGCGCCACCTGGGCGCGACAAGCGGCAAACTCCTCGACGACGGTAACCACCGCGGCCCCAAGGGCGCTCGGCGCGTCGTTGATGGCCGCGCCTCCGGGCGCGGCCCAGGTTTCCTGCGGCCGACCCCCGTCGGCGGGCCCGGACGCGCCCTTCGCCATGGTCCCTAGGGGGCCTGCCCCTCCCGGTACCACGGTTCCGGGTGCCCCTGTTGACGGGCCCGGGGCGTCCACCCCTCCGGGCGCCGCCGTCTCGCTGACCGGCGCTCCGCCTCTGGCAGCGCCGGCCCGGCTCGCCTCCGGAGCCGGGACCTCCGCGTCCTGGACGACGACCTCTGGGGGCTACTCCGCCCCCGGCGGCACGTCCTCCACCCACGACGGGGCCGTGTTGCTGCCCAGCTCCGCCCCTTCGGCGGCGTCTGCCGCGCTCACGGTCGCGTCCGCCTCCTCCTCGACCCGCGCGTCCGCCTCCGCCCGCCGCCCGGGGTCGTGCCTGTCCTTGGATCTCCTCTCCCGGCCAAGGGGAAAAGGCTCCCACGACTGGCCGGCTGGCTCCGCGCTGGCCCGACCCGACGTCCGCTTCCACACCGCCTCCTCCCACGGGAGACGTTCCTCTTCGCGCAGCTCCCGCTCGGCCGCCTCGAGGTCCTGCCATGCCGCTCGCTCCCTATCCTCGGCGGCGGGCGGCGGCGCTGTCCCCGCCGTCTCGGCAGCCGTGGCCCTCTCGAGGGCGCGCGGCTCCCTGGATAGACATGATAAGGAAGGGAGTTCGACCAAGAAACAAGCAAGTACTTAGAACGGACTTACCCGATGGTAACAGGGACCGCCCGCCTGCCGGGGCCCGACCGGGCGACCCGCAGTTTCTTCCCGCCGCTTCCACGGCCGCCTCCCGGCTGTCCGGTGGCCGCTCGTTTTGGAGCCGGCCTTGGGCTGGCCGACTGCTTCCCTCTGCCGCCGGCGACCGCGTCGTCCTGGCTGGGCGCGCGGTCGGCATGGCGAACGCGCCTCCTCGGCGCCATGGTGTCATCCCCCGAAGCTTCGGGGTCCTCTGGAGCCGCTGCATTGCGCACCCTTTCCGTTTCAGTGTCGTCGTCGGTCCAGTCCCACAAAGGTGTTTGGGGAAGGAACTCACCAGCCGACTCGGCCGCCTCCGTCTCCGTCCCGTCGTCGCCGGGTGCGCCGGCCGGCTCCGATACGGCCAGCTCCACGTCGTCGGCGTCCTCGACCTCCTCCGGGTCCGACTCCTCCACGTCGGCAGCCGGCACGCAATAGTTCTGCAACAGTGGGAAAACCTGCATACCCGAGGGGCCCCCCGCCGTCAGGCCGTGGGGGGAAGCTGTTTTCAACAAGAAAAGGGTGGGGGACGGCTCGTACCCGCGGAGCCAGACGGTCTCGGCTGTACGGGGCCTTCCCCCATCGCCATCCACCCTCGTTCATTTTGGCGGCTGAGATGGCATTCACCCTCCTCGCCACCTGCACCGCCTTCAGCTCCTTGGTGGAGAGCCGGCAAGGGTCGTGCCGCCCTCCCATCTGGCAGATAAGGTGCGGTCGGCGCTGCAGAGGCTGCACCCAGCGCGCCACCATCGTAGCCAGGAGGTCTGCGGCCAGCAGCCCCTCCGTCCTGTTCATCACCGCCAGCCGCTCGCAGAGCCGGTTCGCCGTCTCGGGCGCAACGGCCGGAGGCGTCCTCCAGTTCAGCATTGCGACTGGCGGCTGGTTGACGAAGGCGGGGAGATTGATGTAGTCCTCCTCCGGCTTCACGTTCTTCACATAGAAGAACCCTTTCTACCAGTTCTTCACCGAATCCTGCAAGGGGAGTTGCGGGAACCTGGCTCCGGCTCGGAAGTGGATCAGGGCAGCTCCGCAGGTGGTCATGACCTTCTGGCCGGTTGCCGGGTCCTTGACCGTCTGGCGCTTGAGGTAGAAGAGCCGGCACCAGAGGTCCAGGCGCGGCTCCACCCCCAGGAAGCCCTCACAGAGGGAGATGAATGCTGCCAGCTGCAGGACGGCATTGGGGGCCAAATGGTGCGGCTGCAGCCCGAAATACGTGAGGAATCGCCGGAAGAACGTGCTCGCCGGTAGGCTGAGCCCGCGGAGGAAGTGCTCGGCGAAAACCACCACCTCGCCCTCCCTCGGGGTCAGCGCGTTCTCCGCCTCGGCGATGCGCGCCTCCAGGTGCTCCGCCGACGGCAACTTGCGGCGGTGGCGGAGGTGCTCGATGAAATGCTCATCGACGTCACTTCCGTCCCACACCCCTTTGCTCGCCATCACCCTCGAGGGTCTCGTGGCCGCGGCGGTGGGGCGCAAATGTCCGGTCTCGGTGCGGCTTCCGGCGGCGGCGAACGGTGGCGGGGCAAGCGTGCGGCTTTTCTCTCTCTCTCTCTCTCTCTCTTTCTCTCTCGGAGCTGGGAGGGGAGGGGCGACGACGAAGAGGCGCTGGACAGAGGAAACGAGCGTGCCATTCCGCTCCTCTTCCCCCCCATTTAAACCCCAGCGCGGAGGTAGTGGGGAGCGGATCCGTCACGCACGGCCCCCACTACTTCCGCCGCATGCGGGAGAGGCATTAACGTGCCCCGGGAACGCCAACCGACGGCCCGGGCCGAGGCCGCGACCGAAGTGGGCCCCGCCCCACGGCTCGGTCTTGTCCTCCGCGTGGCCTGTCAGGTCACGGCCCGCTGCGCCCCCGCACGTGGCGCGCCTCCTCTGCCCGACGGGGCACTCGAGGCGTCCCGCGAAGCGTCGGCCGGCTACGGAGCCGGCTGCCGCGCTCCCGCCTCCTCTGGCTCCAGGACCGTGCGTAATACGAGACAAGACTCAAGCCGGCGAGGTCCGCCTCCGTTCACCGGCGGGCCTCTCCTGCTTCGGGGACTACTGATGGGGGGATAACCCCGGGGTAGCCTCAGCCGACTGCCTCCAACTTTTCAAAACGACCGCAGGGCGAGCTGCCTCCCCCCGCGGTCCGGCTCCGCGCGGCCGGCTCCACCAATCGTCCAGCTAGGGGCCGTGCGGTCGGCTACTCCAACCAGCCGGCTAGGGGCGGAGACGCCTAGCCCTCTAGCCGGCGGTGTGCAGGTACTACCGTCAGAGCACGCGTGGCTACAGAGGCCCTCGTTGCATCGGGGGTCAGCGTCCGCATGGCCACAGTGAGGTGACAGTGCCTCTGACTCTGGCCGACTGTGACCTAGCGAACGGCACAATGCCGGCCTGCCCTCAACCACTCCATTACCTGCCCCGACGTGGCTACAGCGCGGCCGGCCGTACCGCTGACCGCGCCCGGCTGCCACAAGATGATGCCCCGAAGGACGACCCGTGCCGCGACGGGACGGGCACAGGGGCCCGCCAGGCGGGTCCCCTCCGACTCCCGACGGGACCCCGCAGCCGGCGGGCCCTACCAGCGACGAGACCCCTCAGCCGGGGGCCCCACGGCCGGCTAGATAGACCGCCAGCTGGGGCGCTCCGGAGCCTTCTACTCATATTGTATTCCGGGGGGTTGGCCTATAAAACCCCCCGGAGCTCCCCCATGCAGGGGGGACGGCTTCCGGAACACACACACACGTAGAAAGGCAGAGAAGGCGAGCTAGCGCCTTCTTCCTCCTCTACCCATACAGCTCAAGGAGCACCATTGTAGCCCCCCTTGGTTAATCAACCAGACCGGCAGGACTAGGGGTATTACCTCCCATGGAGGGCCCTGAATCTCGGTACATCGTGTGTCCCTCACCGCTTGTGCCTAATCCCGCTCCCGGAGCCCGTCGGCGTCCTTCGGCCCCAACCACTCTCGATAAGCCACCCCATGGCATCTGTCGTGAGAAAACGACAACACAGTGTTGTCTATGTATCCACACATGTATCAGTGTTTCCAATTAATACAATTATAGCATGGATAATAAATGATTATCATGAACAAGGAAATATAATAATAACCAATTTATTATTGCCTCTAGGGCATATTTCCAACAGTCTCCCACTTGCACTAGAGTCAATAATCTAGTTCACATCACCATGTGATTTACATTGTTATGAATCTAACACCCAAGGAGTTCTGGGGTTCGATCATGCTTTGCATGTGAGAGAGGTCTTTAGTCAATGGTCTGCAACATTCAGATCCGTGTGTTCTTTGCAAATCTATATGTCATACTGCAGATGCTACCACTCTCCACTTGGAGCTATTCCAAATGGTTGCTCCACTATACGTATCCGGACTGCTACTCAGAGTCGTCCGGATAGGTGTCAAAGCTTGCATCGACGTAACCCTTTACAACGAACTCTTTATCACCTCCATAATCGAGAAACATTTCCTTAGTCCTCCAGTTACTAAGGATAATTTTGACCGCTGTCCAGTGATCCACTCCTGGACCACTCTTGTACCCCTTGACAGACTAATGCCAAGGCACACACAGGTGCGGTACACAGCATGGCATACTATACAGAGCCAATGGATAAGGCATAGGGGACGACCTTCGTCCTTTCTCTTTCTTCTGCCGTGGTCGAGCTTTGAGTCTCACTCAACTCCACACCTTACAAATCAGGCAAGAACTCTTTCTTTGACTGATTCATTTTGAACTCTTTCAAAATCTTGTCAAGGTATGTACTCATTGAAAGTTCTATCAGACGTCTTGATCTATCTCTATAGATCAAGATGCCCAATATTTAAGTAGCTTCATTCCAGGTTTTCCTTTGAAAAACTTCTTTTCAAACAACCCTTTATGCTTTCCAGAAATTCTACAGCATTTGCGATCAACAATATGTCATCCACATATATTTATCAGAAATTCTATAGTGCTCCCACTCACTTTATTGTAAATACAAGTTTCTCATAAGCTTTGTATAAACCAAAAAACTTTGATTACCTCATCAAAGCGTATATTCCAACTCCGAGATGCTTGCTCCAGTCCATAGAAGGATCGCTGGAGCTTGCATACATTTTAGCATCCTTAGGACTGACAAAACTTTCCGGTTGTATCACATACAACCTTTCCTCATGGAAACCGTTAAGGAAACTCTGGTTTGACATCCATCTGCCAGATTTCATAATCGAAAAATGTAGCAACTGCTAACATAATTCCAACAGACTTTAGCATCGCTACAGGTGAGAAAGTCTCATTGTAGTCAACTCCTTGAACTTGTGAAAAACCCTTTGCCACAAGTCGAGCCTTATAGACGGTGACATTACCGTCCGCGTCCGTCTTCCTTTTAAAGATCCATTTGTTCTGAATGGCCTATCGCCCTTCAGGTAATACTTCCAAAGCCCATACTTTGTTTTCTTACATGGATCCCATCTCGGATTTCATGGCCTCTAACCATTTCTCGGAATCCGGGCCCATCATAGCTTCTCCATAGCTCGTAGGTTCATCGTTGTCCAACAACATGACCTCTAAGACAGGGTTGCCGTAACACTCAGGAGCAGTACGCGTCCTTGTCGACCTACGAGGTTCGATAGTAACTTGATCCGGAGCTTCATGATCATCATCATTAACTTCCTCTTCAACTAACGTAGGCTCCACAGAAACAACTTTCTGCGCTGCGCTACTCTCTGGTTGAAACAAAGGTTCAACAACCTCAACAAGTTCTATCTTCCTCCCACTCAATTCTTTCGAGAGAAACTCTTTCTCGAGAAAGGACCCGTTTTTAGAACAAACACTTTGCCCTTGGATCTGAGATAGAAGGTATACCCAACTGTTACGTTAGGGTATTCTGAGAAAATGCATTTGTCCGCTTTGGGTTCGAGCTCATCAGATTGAAAACCTTTTTCACATAAGCGTCGCAGCCCCAAACATTAAGAAATGACAGCTTAGGTTTCTGTAAAACCAAAATTCATACGGTGTCATCTCAACGGACTTAGTTGGTGCCCTATTTAAAGTGAATGTAGTTGTCTCTAATGCATAACCCCAAAACGATAGTAGGAAATCGATAAGAGACATCATAGTACGCACCATATCCAATAGAGCACGACTACGACGTTCGGACACACCATCACACTATGGTGTTCCAGGTGGCGTGAGTTGTGAAACATCTTCCACATTGTCTTAAGTTGTATACCAAACTCGTAACTCAGATATTTACCTCCACGATCATATCGTAGACATTTTATCTTCTTGTCACGATGATCTCAAACTTCACTCTGAATTTGTTTGAACTTTTCAAATGTTTCAGACTTTGTGTTTCATCAGTGAAGGTAGGAAAATAATGATATCCACCGCACGCTACAACACTCATTGTACCGAACACATCAACATGTGTCATTTCCAATAAGTCACTTGCCCGCTCCATCATACCGGAAAACGGGGTCTTAGTCATCTTGCCCATGAGGCATGGTCCTCATGTCTCAACCGATTCGAAATCGAATGAGTCCAAAGATCCATCAGCATGGAGTTTCTTCATGCGCTTTACGCCAATACGACATTTAGCGGCAGTGCCACAAGTATGTGGTACTATCATTATTAACTTGCATCTTTTGGCATCAATATTATGAACATGTGTATTACTATGATCGAGATTCAATAAACCATTCTCATTGGGTGCATGACCTTTGAAGGTATTATTCATGTAAACAGAATAACCATTATTCTCTAACTTAAATGAATAACCATATTTGCAATAAACATGATCTAATCACGTTCATGCTCAACGCAAACACCAAATAACATTTATTTAGGTTCATCACTAATCCTGAATGTAGAGAGAGCGTGCGATGGTGATCACATCAACCTTGGAAACACTTCCAACACACATCGTCACCTCACCCTTAGCTAGTCTCCGTTTATTCCGTAGCTTTTATTTTGAGTTACCAACATTTAGCAACTGAAGCGGTATCTAATATCCAGGTGCTACTAGGAGTACTAGTAAGGTACACATGAACAAAACGCATATCAAATAAACTTCTGTTGACGTTGCCAGCCTTCTTATCTACCAAGTATCTAGGGTAGTTTCGCTTCAGTGACCGTTGTCCTCATAACAGAAGCACCCAGTCTCAGGTTTGGGTTCAACCGTGGGTTTCTTCACTGGAGCAGCAACTGGCTTGCCATCCATGAAGTTTCCCTTCTTGCCCTTGCCCTTCTCAAAACTAGTGGTTTTACTAACCATCAACACTTTGATGCTCCTTCTTGATTTCTACCTTCGCGGTGTCAAACATCGCGAATAGCTCAGGGATTATAATTTCCATCCCTGGCATTTCATAGTTCATCACGAAGCTCTAGTAGCTTTGTGGCAGTGACTTGGAGAACTATATCAACCACTATCTTATCTGGAAGATCAACTCCCACTCGATTCAAGCGATTGTAGAACCCAGACAATCTGAGCACATGCTCACTGATTGAGCCATTCTCCTTCATCTTGCAGGCAAAGAATCTTGTTGGAGGTCTCATACCTCTCAACACGGGCACGAGCCTGAGATTCCAATTTCAGCTCTTAGAACATCTCATATGTTCCATGACGTTCAAAAAACGTTTTCGAGCCTCAATTCTAAGCCGTAATGCATAACACACTGAACTATCAAGTAGTCATCAGAACGTGTCTGTCAGATGTTCACAACATCCAAAGACGACGCTTGAGGGGTTGGCGCACCGAGCGGTGCATTAAGGACATAAGCCTTCTGTGCAGCAATGAGGACAATCCTCAGATCACGGACCCAGTCCGCATTATTGCTACCATCATCTTTCAACTCTATTTCTCTAGGAACATATAAAAATTCAAGGGAGTTACACCGCGAGCTAGTAATCTACAAACTAATTTGCAAAGACATTTTGACTATGTTCATGATAATGAGTTTAGTTAATCATATTACTTAAAACTCCCACTCAAATTGACATCCCTCCGGTCATTCGAGTGTCCCATGATCCAAATTCACCAACTCAAGTCCGATCATCACGTGAGTTGAGGTGGTTTCAATGGTGAACATCTTCATGTTGATCATATCTACTATATGACTCATGTTCAACCTTTCGGTCTCTTGTGTTCCGAGGCCATGTCTGTACATGATAGGCTCGTCAAGTTTAACCCGAGTGTTCCACACGTGCAACACTGGCTTGCACCTGTTGTATGTGAACGTAGAGTCTATCACACCCGATCATCACGTGGTGTCTCGAAACGACGAACTTTCGCAACGGTGCACACTCGGGGAGAACACAATTTATCTTGAAATTTAAGTGCGGGATCACCTTATAATGCTACCATCGTCCTAAGCAAAATAAGATGCATAAAAGGATTAACATCACAAGCAAATCATAAGTGACATGATATGGCCATGAACTTGTGCTTTTGATCTCCATCTTCAAAGCACCGGCATGATCTCCATCGTCACCGGCATGACACCATGATCTCCATCATCTTGATCTCCATCAACGTGTCGCCATGAGGTTGTCACGCCGACTGTTGCTTCCACGACTATTGCTAACTCATAGCGAGAAAGTAAAGCAAAATGGTGAAAATACTTAAAGACAACCCTATGGCTCCTGCCGGTTGTCGTACTCATTGATGTCTACTACGCAACCTTCTTCTTGTAGACTCGTGTTGGGCCTCCAAGCGCAGAGTTTTGTAGGACAGTAGCAAATTTCCCTCAAGTGGATGACCTAAGGTTTATCAATCTGTGGGAGGCATAGGATGAAGATGGTCTCTCTCAAACAACCCTGCAACCAAATAACAAAGAGTCTCTTGTGTCCCCAACACACCCAATACAATGGCAAATTGTATAGGTGCACTAGTTCGGCGAAGAGATGGTGATACAAGTGCAATATGGATGGTAGATATAGGTTTTTGTAATCTGAAAATATAAAAACAGCAAGGTAGCAAGTAACAAAAGTGAGCCAAAACGGTATTGCAATGCTTGGAAACAAGGCCTAGGGTTCATACTTTCACTAGTGCAAGTTCTCTCAACAATACTAACATAGTTGAATCATATATAATCCCTCACGCGCGACAAAGAGTTCACTCCAAAGTCACAAATAGCGGAGAACAAACGAAGAAATTATTGTAGCGTACGAAACCACCTCAAAGTTATCTTTTTCGATCAATCTTATGAGCTATCCCTATAAGTGTCACGAACAGCCCTAGAGTTCGTACTAAAATAACACCTTAAGATACACATCAACCAAAACCCTAATGTCACCTAGATACCCCAATGTCACCTCGAGTACCCGTGGGTTTGATTATACGATATGCATCACATAATTTCAGATTCATCTATTCAATCCAACACAAAGAACTTCAAAGAGTGCCCCAAAGTTTCTACCGGAGAGTCAAGACGAAAACGTGTGCCAACCCCTATGCATAGATTCCCATGGTCACGGAACCCGCAAGTTGATCACCAAAACATACATCAAGTGGATCAATAGAACATCCCATTGTCACCACAGATATCCCATCGCAAGACATACATCAAGTGTTCTCAAATCCTTAAAGACTCAATCCGATAAGTAAACTTCAAAGGGAAAACTCAACTCATCACAACTAGATAGAGAGGGGAAACACTCCATATGATTCATCTATATTAATAAAGCTCGCGGTACATCAAGATCATGCCATCTCAAGAACACGAGAGAGAGAGAGATCAAACACATAGCTACTGGTACATACCCTCGGCCCCGAGGGTGAACTACTCCCTCCTCGTCATGGAGAGCGTCGGGATGATGAAGATGGACTCCGGTGATGGTTTCCCCCTCCGGCAGGGTGCCGGAACGGGCTCCCGATTGGTTTTTCGTGGCTCTGGAGGCTTGCGGCGGCGGAACTCCCGATCTAGGTTTATTTTCGGAGGTTTCTCTATTTATAGGAATTTATGGCGGCGGAAACAAGTCCTGGGGGGCCACGAGGGAGTCACAAGCCAGGGGGGCGCGCCCTAGGGGGGTGCGCCCCTGTGGCTTGTGATCTCCTCGTGGCTCTTCTGGCCCAACTCCGATGCCCCGTGGGTCTCTTCTGGTCTATAAAAAATCACCGTAAATTTTTATTCCGTTTGGACTCCGTTTGATATTCCTTTTCTGTAAAACTCAAAAACACGGAAAAACAGGAACTGGCACTGGGCTCTAGGTTAATAGGTTAGTCCCAAAAATAATATAAAGTTGTAGTAAAATGATTGTAAAACATCCAAGAATGATAATATAACAGCATGGAACAAGCAAAAATTATAGATACGTTAGAGACGTATCAGCATCCCCAAGCTTAATTCCTGCTCGTCCTCGAGTAGATAAATGATAAAAACAGAATTTTTGATATGGAATGCTGCCTAACATGTTCATCATATTTTTTTCTTCTTTGTATAGTATGGACATTTGGACTTGTAAAAGGTTCAAAGCAATAGTCTAGTTTTAACATAATGACTTAAATACTCAAGCATGTCAACAAGCAACCATGTCTTTCAAAATATCAACACTAAATAAAGTTATCCCTAGCCCATCATGCTCAATCATTGATCCATTCATGAAACACACTCAAATATTAGCTATGCCCAATGCTCAAGTACGATCATAGTGCCCCCTGGTTGGTGCTTATAAGAGAAGATGGAGACTCAAAGCAAAAATAAAAATTGCATAAAGTAAATAGATAGGCCCTTCGCAGAGGGAAGTAGGGATTTGTAGAGGTGCCAGAGCTCAAGGTTTAAATTGAGAGAGAAAAATATTTTGAGTGGCATGCTTTTCCTGTCAACGAAAACGACAAAGTAGCTCACAATACTTTCCATGCTAGATACATTATAGGCGGTTCCCAAACAGAATAGTAAAGTTTTTACTCCCCCGCCACCAATCAATCACACTCCACGGCGAGCCGAATCCACGGGTACCGTCCATTCCAACAACATTCATGGGGTAGTTTTGTTTCATTATTTTTTTGATTTGAATTTTGAGCATGGGACTGGGCATCCCGAATACCAGCCACTATCTCGTGAATGATAGTGAATCAACACATATCGTGAGAATAACACACCTAGCATGGAAAAATATTGGATACTCCCCACCGTTTCATGAGCGGTACGGGCACACAAAAGAGAAAATTTATTTTGAAGATTTAGAGATGGCACATACAAATTTGCTTGGAACGGCATGTAAATACCGCATATAGGTAGGTATGGTGGACTCATAAGGCAAAACTTGGTTTAAGGATTTTGGATGCACAAGTAGTATTTCTACTTAGTACAAATGAAGGCTAGCAAATAGATTGGGAAGCAACCAAACCGAGGAACGAAAAATCTCATAAGTGAGCATTGAGTCATAACTAACACCAAATAATGCACCACAAGTAGGATATAACTTCATTGCATAACTATTGACTTTCGTGCATGCATAGGGAATCACAAACCTTAACACCAATATTCCTATTAAGCATAATTACTCACTAACATGACTCACATATTACTATCATCATGTTTCAAAACTATTACAAAGAATCAAGTTTAATTTGTCCAATGATCTTCATGAAAGTTTTTATTATATCCTCCTTGGATATCTATCACTTTGGGACTAGTTTCATATATTGCCATTGATTTTTGGCAAGCTCAAACAAATTTAAGTGAAGCACATGAGCATAAAGATTTCATCCCTCAAAAAGGTATAAGTGAAGCATGAGAGGAAATGACAAGCTACTCTCAAAAGATATAAGTGAAGATCAATGAGTAGTCAAACAATTAAGTAGCTATGTGAGGACTCTCTCTCTCTCAATAAATATTTTCAGATCTGAGTATTTTATTTAAACAGCAAGCAAAAGAAAAATAGCACTCCAAGAATAGCACGCATCATGTGAACGAATAAAAATTTAGGCTCAACATGGGCTAACCGATAATTGTTGATGAAGAGAGGTGGGATGCGTAGCATCCCCAAGCTTAGATGCTTGAGACTTCTTGAAATATTTACTTGGGGTGCCTTGGGCATCCCCAAGCTTGAGCTTTTGTATCTCGTTCAATCCTCTCATATCATGGTTTCACCTATTCTCAAAAACATCATCCACACAAAACTCGAAAAGAACTCGTGAGATAGGTTAGTACACATAATAATAAATCAACTCTTTATGTACAGCCAAGACAAGTTGCATAATAATTTACAAACATTAGGTACTGTATACTATCATCTCCACAATTTATATCTACCAATATAGGGTATGGAAACTATAGGATAAGTAGATAACGAAACTATGACAGCAATCTGTCCAAACAGAACAGTCCGTAGCAATTTATGAAAACAGTGTACTTATGTAACTCAAAAAATTATGAAAATTTAGGACAAGCTAAATAATTTATATGACATCACTGTGTAAAAATTTCAGAAACTTTCCACGTTCCAGTAAAATATGAAAATTCATACACTACAGCATAAGTTTCTGTTTTTACACAGCACATATCAAAACATGTAATGCAAGCATCCTAATGCAATTCTTGGAACTTTTTATTGAAAAAAACAAGATTATAAATAACACTTAACAGAAAACAACAAAATAAAATGACGCTCCAAGCAAAACTCATATTATGTGACGAATAAAAATATAGCTCCAAGTAAGATATACCGATAATGTTGAAGACGAAAGAGGGGATGCCTTCCGGGGCATCCCCAAGCTTAGGCGCTTGAGTATTCCTTGGATATTACCTTGGGGGTGCCTTGGGCATCCCCAAGATTAGGTTCTTTTCACTCCTTATTCTCCTCATATCGGTGTCTCACCCAAAACTTGAAAACTTCAATCACACAAAACTTAACGGAACTTCGTGAGATGGGTTAGTATAATAAACAAAGATCATTCACTTAGGTACTGTCAAGACAAGATTCATAATTGTTCTCACATAATACCTACTGTATTCTATCATTCCCATAATTTATATCACTGAATATAAGCTATGGGAATACTAAAACAATCAAACTATGCATGCAAAACAGAATCTGTCAAAAACAGAACAGTCTGTGAAGAACTGTAGTATAGCCATACTTCCCTGTCTCTAAAAATTCTGAAACATTAGGACAATCTAGGAAATTTGTATATCAAGACTGTGTAAAAATTTCAGATCTAAACCACGTTCCAGTGAATTTAAAAAATTCCTGGACTGAGAGGAAAAGTTTCTGTTTTTGCACAGAATCAAGTCAACTATCGTCCACACTATCCCAAAGGTTTTACTTGGCACTTTATTGAAACAAAAGCTATAAAACATGATTAATACAGTAGCTTAATCATGTGAACACACTAAAACAGAAAGTAAAAGTGTTGGGTTGTCTCCCAACAAGCGCTTTTCTTTAATGCCTTTTAGCTAGGCATGATGATTTCAATGATGCTCACATAGGAATAATAATTGAAACATGCAAAAGAGCATCATGAATCTCATGACAAGCACATTTAAGTCTAACCCACTTCCTATGCATAGGGATTTTGTGAGCAAACAATTTATGGGGGCAAGAATCAACTAGCATAGGAAGGCAAAACAAGCATAACTTCAAAACTTTGAACACATAGAGAGGAAACTTGATATTATTGCGATTCCTACAAGCATATGTTCCTCCCTCATAATAATTTTCAGTAGCATCATGAACGAATTCAACAATATAACCAGCACATAAAGCATTATCTTCATGATCCACAAGCATAGAAAATTTTTCACTCTCCACATAAGCAATTTTCTTCTCATTCATAATAGTGGGAGCAAACTCAACAAAATAACTATCATGAGATACATGATTGGCATAATCCAAATGAAAATTAAAATCATGATGACAAGTTTCATGGTCACTATCACTTTTTATAGCATACATGTCATCATCATAATCATCATAGATAGGAGGCATGCCATCATCATAATAAATTTGCTCATCAAAACTTGGGGGGGCAAAAAATATCATCTTCATCAAACATAGAATCCCCAAGCTTGTGGCTTTGCATATCATTAGCATCATGGATATTCAGAGAATTCATACTAACAACATTGCAATCATGCTCATCACTCAAAGATTTAGTGCCAAACATTTTAATAACTTCTTCTTCTAACACTTGAGCACAATTTTCCTTTCCATCATTTTCACGAAAGACATTAAAAAGATGAAGCATATGAGGCAACCTCAATTCCATATTTTTTTTGTAGTTTTCTTTTATAAAACCAAACTAGTGAAAAACAAGAAACTAAAAGATTTGATTGCAAGATCTAAAGATATACCTTCAAGCACTCACCTCCCCGGCAACGGCGCCAGAAAAGAGCTTCGTTGACGGGATGTGAGTGCCGCTTACCTAGCCTCCCCGGCAACGGCGCCAGAAAAGAGCTTTATGTCTACTACGCAACCTTCTTCTTGTAGACTCGTGTTGGGCCTCCAAGCACAGAGTTTTGTAGGACAGTAGCAAATTTCCCTCAAGTGGATGACCTAAGGTTTATCAATCCATGGGAGGCGTAGGATGAAGATGGTCTCTCTCAAACAACCCTGCAACCAAATAACAAAGAGTCTCCTGTGTCCCCAACACACCCAATACAATGGCAAATTGTATAGGTGCACTAGTTTGGCGAAGAGATGGTGATACAAGTGCAATATGGATGGTAGATATAGGTTTTTGTAATCTGAAAATATAAAAACAGCAAGGTAGCAAGTAACAAAAGTGAGCCAAAACGGTATTGCAATGCTTGGAAACAAGGCCTAGGGTTCATACTTTCACTAGTGCAAGTTTTCTCAACAATACTAACATAGTTGAATCATATATAAATCCCTCACGTGCGACAAAGAGTTCACTCCAAAGTCACAAATAGTGGAGAACAAACGAAGAAATTATTGTAGCGTACGAAACCACCTCAAAGTTATCTTTTTCAATCAATCTTATGAGCTATCCCTATAAGTGTCACGAACAGCCCTAGAGTTCATCCTAAAATAACACCTTAAGATACACATCAACCAAAACCCTAATGTCACCTAGATACCCCAATGTCACCTCGAGTACCCGTGGGTTTGATTATACGATATGCATCACATAATTTCAGATTCATCTATTCAATCCAACACAAAGAACTTCAAAGAGTGCCCCAAAGTTTCTACCGGAGAGTCAAGACGAAAACGTGTGCCAACCCCTATGCATAGATTCCCATGGTCACGGAACCCGCAAGTTGATCACCAAAACATACATCAAGTGGATCAATAGAACATGCCATTGTCACCACAGATATCCCATCGCAAGACATACATCAAGTGTTCTCAAATCCTTAAAGACTCAATCCGATAAGTAAACTTCAAAGGGAAAACTCAATTCATCACAACTAGATAGAGAGGGGAAACACTCCATATGATTCATCTATATTAATAAAGCTCGCGGTACATCAAGATCGTGCCATCTCAAGAACACGAGAGAGAGAGATCAAACACATAGCTACTAGTACATACCCTCGGCCCCGAGGGTGAACTACTCCCTCCTCGTCATGGAGAGCGTCGGGATGATGAAGATGGCCTCCGGTGATGGTTTCCCCCTCCGGCAGGGTGCCGGAACGGGCTCCCGATTGGTTTTTCGTGGCTCTGGAGGCTTGCGGCGGCGGAACTCCCGATCTAGGTTTATTTTCGGAGGTTTCTCTATTTATAGGAATTTATGGCGGCGGAAACAAGTCCTGGGGGGCCACGAGGGAGTCACAAGCCAGGGGGGCGCGCCCTAGGGGGGGGGGGGGATGCCCCTGTGGCTTGTGATCTCCTCGTGGCTCTTCTGGCCCAACTCCGATGCCCCGTGGGTCTCTTCTGGTCTATAAAAAATCACCGTAAATTTTTATTCCGTTTGGACTCTGTTTGATATTCCTTTTCTGTAAAACTCAAAAACACAGAAAAAACAGGAACTGGCACTGTGCTCTAGGTTAATAGGTTAGTCCCAAAAATAATATAAAGTTGTAGTAAAATGATTGTAAAACATCCAAGAATGATAATATAACATCATGGAACAAGCAAAAATTATAGATACGTTGGAGACGTATCACTCATCGACATGCAAGTCGTGATATTCTATACAATACATGATCATCTCATACATCACATATATCTCATCATGTAATTGGCCATATCACATCACAACATACCCTGCAAAAACAAGTTAGACGTCCTCTAATTGTTGTTGCATGTTTTACGTGGCTGCTACGGGTATCTAGCAAGAACTATTCTTACCTACGTAAAAACCACAACGGTGATACACAAATTGCTATTCAACCTTCTCAAGGACCGCCTTTGTCGAATCTGATCCAACTAAAATAGGAGAGACAAACACCTACCAGCCATCTTTATGCAACGAAGTTACATGTCAGTTGATGGAACCGGTCTCTCGTAAGCGTACGAGTAATGTTGGTCCGGGCCGCTTCATCCCACAATACCGCCGAATCAAGAAAAGACCAAGGGAGGAAGCAATCTGAATATCAACGCCCACAAACTCCTTTGTGTTCTACTCTTGATCTCATCTACACATAGACCTAGCTCTGATGCCACTGTTGGGGAACGTTGCATGGGAAACAAAATTTTTCCTACGCACACGCAAGATCTATCCATGGTGATGAGCATCTACGAGAGGGAGAGTGGATCTACATACCCTTGTAGATCGCTAAGCGGAAGCGTTAAGAAACGCGGTTGATGTAGTCGAATGTCTTCGCGATCCAAATCGCAAGCCGTCCCGCGATCCCATCACGATCTGTCTCGCAATCCAATTACGATCCTTCCAATCTAGTGCCGAACGGACGTCATCTCCGCGTTCAGCACACGTACAGCTCGATGAAGATCTTCGCCTTCTTGATCCAGCAAGAGGGAGCGGAGAGGTAGATGAGTTCTCCGGTAGCGCGACGGCGTGGCAGCGATGGTGGTGGAACTATTCCGGCAGGGCTTCGCCTAAGCACCGCCAAACTAGACTAGAGGAGAAAACGATCTAGATGTAGTAGAGGGAGCACGTGGCAATTAGGGTTAGCCCTCACCTCTAAACCTCTAGTATATATAGGAGGGAGGGGAGGGGCTGTTCGGCCAAGACCTCCTCCTAGGAGTCGGCCGAAGTGGGAGGTGGAGTCCTACTCCAATCCTACTAGGAGTAGGATTCCTCCTCTTCACTTGGAAACATTTTCCACCTTTCCTCCTTTGGGTTTTTCCCACCTCCAGCCGCATGGGCCTTGTTGGGGGATTTGGCCAGCCCACCAGGGGCTGGTTCACCTCCTCCTACAGCCCATGATGCCCCTTGGGTCGAAAGGCCCCTCCTGATGGTCCCTGGTACCCTCCCGGCACTCCCGGTACACTACCGAAGTACCCGAAACTTTTCCGGTGACCAAAATGGGACTTCCTATATATCAATCTTTACATCCGGACCATTCCGGAGCTCCTCGTGATGTCCGGGATCTCATCCGGGACTCCGAACAACCTTCGGTCACCAGCATACATAACTATATACTACCAAAACGTCACCAAACGTTAAGTGTGCAGACCCTGCGGGTTCGAGAACTATGTAGACATGACCGAGACACCTCTACGGTCAATAACCAATAGCGGGACCTGGATGCCCATATTGGTTCCTACATATTCTACGAAGATCTTCATCGGTTGAACCTCTATGTCAAGGATTCAGTTAATCCCGTATGTTGTTCCCTTTGTTCTTCGGTATGTTACTTGCCCGAGATTCTATCGTCGGTATCTCTATACGTAGTTCAATCTCGTTATCGGCAAGTCTCTTTACTCATTCCGTAATACAAGATCCCGTGGCTAACACTTTAGTCACATTGCTTGCAAGGCTTGTTGTGATGTTGTATTACCGAGTGGGCCCCGAGATACCTCTCCGTCACACGGAGTAACAAATCCCAGTCTTGATCCATGCCCACTCAACAGACACCCTCGGAGATACCTGTAGAGCATCTTTATAGTCACCCAGTTATGTTGCGATGTTTGATACACACAAGGTACTCCTCCGGTGTGAGTGAGTTGCATGATCTCATGGTCATAGGAACAGATACTTGACATGTAGAAAACAATAGCAATAAACTGACACGATCATATGCTATGTTCATAGTTTGGGTCTTGTCCATCACATCATTCTCCTAACGATGTGATCCCGTTATCAAATGACATCTCATGTCTATGGCTAGGAAACCTTGACCATCTTTGATCAGCGAGCTAGTCCACTAGAGGCATACTAGGGACACAGTGTTGTCTATGTATCCACACATGTATCAGTGTTTCCAATTAATACAATTATAGCATGGATAATAAACGATTATCATGAACAAGGAAATATAATAATAACCAATTTATTATTGCCTCTAGGGAATATTTCAAACAGTGCCAACGTGTCGGTGTGCTGAGGCGTTTGTGACAACGCGTCGCGGGCAGTGCCGACACATTGGTATGCTTATCAGGCAGCTCCAAACTGCTGGACTGATGAGCGGGTGGTTCCGGACTGCTTAGCACGCGGATCTGGACTTTTTGACTGCTTAGCAGGCAGTTCCACCGGGTTTGTGTGCTGAGCATGCAATGCCAACGTGTCTGCCCCTTCTGCTTTCATGGCCGGCATTTGAACCGATGGTGCATCTTCAGCAGTTGTAGGCCTTGCCACAGGCTGCTCGGGAGAGGACGATGACCTGGCCTGTACGGTAGGAAGTTGGGCAGGCTGATCACAGGTTGATGCCTCAGTCATCGGATTACAAATATTTTGTTCCTCGGGGGAAGCACGCAAGATCTGTTGTGGCGAGAAGAGAGTCACCGGTTCAAGGGCGCCATTGGTTGCTTTTGGGAGGGGTGGAGGGAACTCTTCCAAGAAGTCTATTTCTTCCTGTGGCCATTGGATATGATTTACCAGTGTTTCTTTCAAGGTCCTCTCCTCATCATAGTCCCCTAGGACATTCTTCATGGAAAATTCATTGAATCCAGGCTTTACTTTAGTCACAAGGCACTTCACACAACCCGACTTCAATGGCACATTGTCCAACAAGAGTCCCCCGTACGATCCGGGGGTAAACACAGGCTATTGCACATTTCAACGTACCTTCATAAAGTGTAAGCACACCCTTCAGTCTGTCTCTCATTCCAAATAGATAGGATATAGCACCATCATGTGCAGCTGCAGTCTCAGTGTCATTGGGGTCAGCTGATGCACGGCTACTCTTGTGCGGTGTTGTTATGCAATAAACAGCATACTCCATGCCCACCTCCCCTTGCGTCTCCTAGCTGTCTATCAATGTTAGTGTCTTCTGCTACATAAATGACTCATCAATATCCTTTCAAAGTCTAGGATACATGTCCCTCTTGATCCTTTCGTACAAATCATTCTACTTCATTTGACTCCTAGCTTTTTTCATGATGGCCCTCTCTTCTTTGCTTAGTAAGAAAGCCCTCTTGTGCGGGACATTGACCCCAATGTCCTTTGCACGGCCGAGGGGCTCTTTGGTTTTAAGAACCTCGAGATACAATGTCCATTAGCCCTGAGTTCCTGTAGAACCTTCCAGGTTTTTTGGAAGCCTCTACCATGTTGTTATACAGTGCTTCGTTTGCTGAGTTTTCAAAGTAATAAGTGCCACCGTCACGCCTCCTTGCATGTGCCCGCAAGTAGTCTCTAGTGCGGCTACCCTTAATTTCACTAAAGGCCGGTTTGCCACCGACAGCTACTGCTTCTTTGTCCTCCTGATCCCATATCGGTTTCATGTTGTAGTATCCTGCCACACCCATACGGTTGGGGTGTGTGTTCTTCTTCTGAAGTTCTGATTGCTTGGTACTCTTCTTAATAAACTCCTCATTGGCCCTGACCCTTTTGCATTCTGCCCAGTCTTCCTTTGTAATTTGGGGGTATGAGGGGATTGGGTCCTTGCCTTGACTCAAGTCCTTCTTGTACAACACATGCTTCTGGTTTCTCCAAGCATCCCTGGCCTTCTTCAGTGCAGGGTGTTCCACCTGCTCTCTCCACTCCTCGGGAACATTGAAATGCTCCATGATCTCCCAGACTATCATGTGTCATGTTTCTGTGTCAGCCTTTTGAAACCCCACAGATTAATGTTGAGCCTAGCCCTGCCAACAAATCTACACACACTCTCGAACCTCGTGCATGCTTTATCTGGTTTAGTTGGATCCCAAGACTTCAAATCGATGTTGGCTACTTGATATACACCATTAGGCTGATGTGTGGGCTTTCTTGGAGCGTTCTTCCATGTCTTGACCAGGAGGGTGATTACGGCAGCTCTATCCCGTTCGTCATTTCTTGATCCAAGATCATTTGCTGTAGACCTGTTGGTTTCAGACTCATATGAAGATACATCGTCAGAAGTATGACTGTCTTCGCTGCTACTCGGCATCTACTACAGAGAACACATGTGAAATTAAGAAAAGGGGTTAAGCATAAATTAAAGCTAACAATTTGGCAACAAGCTGTCTAAACATGGCATGTAATAATTTGGAAAATGTACAACTAATTTGTTTGTTTTATGTGACTCATGTGCCCATGATCTGTAACTCGACAATAAATAATTGGAACAAATATAGCTTATATGTAGTTAGAAAGGTAGATAATGAACATATATATGCTCTCCATTATTTTATAACCAATTTTGGAACAAACCGAACCAAATAGGAAAAGGGATCGCGAGGAAATAGGCCTTACCGGAATGGAGGGCACTAACTGACAGTTGTTTTTGCAAACCGAGCAGGTGAGGCGACGGTACATGATCGATATGCTCGAGGGAGGCTGGCGAGCAAATGAAGATGACAAGGCACGGGCAGACGCGTGTTTGGAATGGCAGTGAAGGGTAGGGTTGACATCGGAGAGCAGGTACACGACCGGGTTGATCATGACGGCGCCGAAAAGAGTTCTGGTGTGGATCTGGCGGATGGGAGGGAGCTGGCGACGGGGTTTGGGTAGAATATGCGGACTGTTGAGAGAAACGGGGGCGGGCGAGGGGGTTGGAGGCATGTTGGCGGCTTCGGTGTAAAGGGTGAAAAAAGAGGGTCGGTCGCCCCGCGGAAAGGCCTATGCAAATGGTTGCATCTAGTAACCCGTGTGCACCAGGAGCATAAATTCGTTTGAAATGAAGACATGCCAATTTTGAAATGAAGATGTGGCCTCATCGTTTCGCCTCTATTTTTTTTCATGGTACACAGTGACCATTATACCCTAATGTTGATTTTCTGTCGCATTTCATGTATTGTCTGATATTTTCAGCCATTTTTGCATGTACCGGGCAGTTAGTACATATAAATATAATCCCAATTGCAACTACATGTGGGTGCTGTGATACGTCTCCATCGTATCTACTTTTCCTAACGCTTTTTCTCTTGTTTTGGACTCTAATTTGCATGATTTGAATGAAACTAACCCGGACTGGCGCTATTTTCAGCAGAACTACCATGGTGTTGTTTTTGTGCAGAAATAAAAGTTCTCGGAATTGGACAAAACTTTTTGAAGATTTATTTCAGAATAAAAGAAAAATACTAGAACCAAGAGCCACCAGAGGGGGTGCCCTGGCTGGGCACGATACACCAGGGCACGCCACCCCATCCAGGCGCGCCCTGGTGGGTTGTGGTCACCTCGTGGCCCCCCTGACCCTAATTCCAACTCCATAAATACCTATTTTCAGAGAAAAAATAGGGAAGGAAGTTTATCGCGTTTCACGAAATGGAGCCGCCGCCACCTCCTGTTCTTCATCGGGAGGCCAGATCTGGAGTCCGTTCGGGGCTCCGGAGAGGGGAATCTTCGGTCTTCATCATCACCAACCCTCCTTCATCGCCAATTCCATGATGCTCCCCACTGGGAGTGAGTAATTCCTTTGTAGGCTCGCTGGTCGGTGAGGATTTGGATGAGATTCATCATGTAATCGAGTTAGTTTTTTTAGGGCTTGGTCCCTAGTATCCACTACGTTCTATGATTGATGTTGCTATGACTTTGCCATGCTTAATGCTTGTCACTAGGGCCCGAGTGCCATGATTTCAGATCTGAACCGTTTATGTTATCACCATTATATCTATGTTCTTGATCCGATCTTGCTAGTCATATGCACCTGCTATGTGTTATGATCCGTAAACCCCGGGGTGACAATAATCGAGATACTTTCCGGTGATGACCGTAGTTTGAGGATTTCATGTATTCACTATGTGTTAATGCTTTGTTTCGGTTCTCTATTAAAAGGAGGCCTTAATATCCCTTAGTTTCCTTATGGACCCCGCTGCCACGGGAGGGTAGGACAAAAGATGTCATGCAAGTTCTTTTCCATAAGCACGTATGACTATTTACGGAATACACACTGGTGCAGCGACGTGCTATACAAACGGTTTTTAACCCCTTTCCGCGACGTAGTTTTAAACCGTCGCCTTGCATGTGTGGGTGATAGGGGGGGGGGTCCATCCCACACGACACGGAAAACCCGTCGGCAATGGTGGCCAATGAACGCAAACGTTTTGCAAAGCTAAGCGTACGGAATGTTTGCATCTATCAGAAACGAGAGTCACCGGTTAACCGTTTGAGATATGGCATCCTTCCTATACGACCCAGCCTTGGAACTCGTGTGAGATCACACTAACATCGCACGCGCTATTCTGTGGTGCGCCGTTTACGATGTGCGACGAATCGCAAACAGTTCATGATTATAAAGCGTGTATGATAAGGGGGCTATCACACACATTTTGTCCTACCGCGTCGTTTGCGATATACCAAGATTCCCAAACGCTCCAAAAGTCATACTCGTGTCGGATGCATACAACATAACAAACAGTTAAACATTATAAATCATGTATGATAAGGAGACTACCACAAAACATTTAGGCCTGCTTAACCGTTTCTGATATTGTCTAACATCAGACATGGTTTGCAGACGGCAATTGTGTGCATTGTCGCACATGGTTTCTCTCTCTGAAACGTGTCGAATCATGAGGTATATCACACACGTTCTGCTTTACAAACCGTGTGCGGTGTAATGACCTACAGAGCTTATTTTTCCGCTACTTTAATCGCCACAATTTAAAATTCTATAGGATTTGAATTTGATAGTATGCTATAACATTTTTCATATCCATCCTATATAGACATAGGTTCAACAACGAATGCATTATTCCATTCACAGGTACATATGTTCAAGAATTACATCAACAAATAATAATTACATTAGGACCAGATAAATAATGATGAACCACGGTTGCATACAGGCGAAAGACACTCTGGCAGTTGTACAAGGTGAAGCAGAATGCCCATATTGTGTCCTCCTCCATGTAGAATGCACGGACGACTCTGGGCCAGCCCCTTGTGATGGCGGACCGCCCATCCTTCTCTGTGTTGATGAGGACATCTAGGTAGTCATCGTGGCATGGTAGATATACTTTAATGTTTGCACGTCCACCAATCACGTAGTTTGAGAGGTAATCCTGAGTAAACTGCTTTGAGAACCACTACAAACAAAATAGATTCAGACATTGTTAATTTGTAAGCTAACAACTCATTATGGACAGTAAAAAGAAGGGTACAGAGTTCGTAGTTACCATCCTGGAGTTCACTGTTGTCTTGGATAAGGTGTAAAGAAATAGTTTAATTGCCATATTTTGTCCCATTTTATTAACAACCTTTATAAGTTTCCTCACTTGATGCTGGTTCATGAATATCTCATTGCCCCATACGCAAAAAGGGTCGACACGCGGATCTTTACCAGTGACATATGTACCTACAAGCAACAAGTTAGTATTAGAAGGTAAACTGAAATTGTACAATGACGTAGTTCAGTATTTCCTGTCCAAGTATATAAGATCTTATTACATCCAAAATACTCACATATTTGATGTATTAACATCTTATACTTTGTGGTGGATGGAGTATATATATAAGCCATGTGATGAAACTAACCTCGATGAAAAACAATAGTTGTTCCCGATATTGTCCTGGGTAAGTACATCGAAAGGCACGTTAAGTACTGACAGGCTAAACATCAACCAAATATATGCATGGTAAACAACATGATCACAAAATGATAGCTTCAGTGTGCAGGTTTAAGCATGCTAGCTAAGCTAATAATAAGTGGAGATGTGTGTTAACTGCAATAGGCTTAGCATTTAACAACAACAAAATATAGTCATTCGAACTGGTATTGTGCACGTTTAAGCACACTAGTTATTGTTACATAAAAATGGAAAGGCTTGTGCTCACTACAACAAGCTTAACAACAATCAAATATAGTCATTCATAGTGGTACTCTTGAAATTGCATAGAACATAGCTGGTGCTTACACATCAAATTGTATAACTGAACATCACATTGTGAAAAAACAGAAATAAACAGTGGGCGTGTTAACTGGTATGATGAAATTGAACTGGAAAGTACATACTTGCAGATATAGAACTTCACAATGTGAATAACTGAAATAAACAAGACATGCTATATATCAATTGAATCATGACATATGCCCAGTACAAACAATCGAGCTAGGAAAAATAGATAAACAAGGCATATGATCACTACAACAGGCTTGATAGCAACCAAAAATAGTCATTCGTACAGTACTGTTGAAATTGCATAGAACGTAGCCGGTGCTTAAACATAAAATTTTATAACTGAACATCACATGCGAAATAACTGAAATAAACAGTTCACGTGTTAACTACACCAGGTTTAACAGGAACCATATATGGCTCTTGAAATAGGTATTGATGAAATTCAACTGCAGCGTCCATACATTTAGCATGAGTGAAGTAATTTAACATGGGATGGGTTTCCTCACCTGTCATAGATGGGCTCATTCCCATTAGAAGAGCGCGGATTGTGGGTGTGCTCCCTGTTGTCACAGATGGGCTCCTTCCCCTTGGAAGAGCAGGGACGCAGGGTGCCCTCCCTGATGTCACGGATGGGCTCTTTCCCCTTGGAAGAGAGGGATAGGGTGCCGTTGTCGGCGTTGGCATCGTCGATGAGTTCTGACTTGGCAGCTGACGATGCCGAGCGACTGCCATAGAACGTGTCCTTCAGAAATGACAAAAGAGGCTCCATGGAGATGAAGGAAGGCAAATTCTTGAGGGTGAAGCAGAGTAGATCAGTGGCTGGGCCCTGCATGAGGTCGACGGGGGTTGAACCCGAGGGGTCAGGGTTGGGCCATCGACGAGCTCCATGTCGTAGCCGGCTGCGTCGATATGCATCCAAACGGGAACCCGTTGTCTTACAGCCTCGTTGTCGTCAGCTTCCCCGACGGCTTGGAAGGCCACCTCGTCATCGTAGTCAGCTTCCCCGGCGGCCTCGGCGGCCACCTCGTCATCATAGACAGCTTCCCTGGCGGCCTCGGCGGCCTTGGCGGCCACCTCGTCATCGTAGTCAGCTTCCCCGGCGATCCCGGTGGGCACCTCGTCATCGTAGTCAGCTTCCCCGGCAGCCTCGGCAGCCACCTCGGCATCGTCCAGTGGAAAGGCTGTGATATACCTCCTTTTGGCCATTCGCTCCTCGATCTCCCCTGCAAGTGTAGCTGGGATTAGGCTGCAATGGTCTGCGGTGGGGGTCTAGTGCGGATCTGTGAGGAAAGGGGTGTTTAGCAGGAGCCATCTAAGAAATTCAGGGCGGCGAGGGTACGGAGATGGGTTCATAACCTGGACGGGGAGAGCAGGAGAGGTTGACTGTGGAATGCGGAGCTGGATCGGGGGCGGCGGCGGCGACGGCGAGGTAGCTAGGGTTCGAGCGAGGGAGTTGTGTGGGGGTGGGGGGTGGGAGGGGCCTAGGTGGTGTTTGAGGAAATGCTGCGGCTACTTTAAATTTTACTTGGAGGGAATGAAAAGCTGGGACAAACTGAAATTTTATGAAGGGTTTGAAGTGGCGCCGGAGGAACAAACATCGCACACGGCCCGAACATAATTCCCGTGTGCAATTCGAAGAGATAAACCTGCGCAACCATCAATTTTTAAATTGATCAAGGCGGGTAGCTATTTTTAAGACACAAATAGCATGCGGGAACCGTGTCTACTGCATACACAATCGCACACAGTTGTCTCCTTCGACTCGTCTGCTATTTAAGTTTCAAAAAAAGACTACCCTGCCATTTATCTAACAACATTGGAAAATAAACACGATAAATCTAGGGGCATATCACAAACAGACCTGCTTGTGGACCAAATATATGTATGGAAAGGTTGTTGTGGTGTTCAAATACGGAATGCACAACTTTCATGTGACACACAATGTCTTGCAGAACACACGGTAATGTTGGCTTATGGCCCCCTCCCCCCCCCCACACACCTTTGAGTCGGCGGGGGGATGGTAGCTACAATATATATATGAACGTACGAACTTATACTACGATTGCAAATTCACCCAACCGTAACACAAAACCAATAGAAATCCATCATGATGACCCCCCTCCCCCATGTTTTAGTTCTGAGGGTAGACTGCGTGGGCCCACTGATGGGCGTGTCTGGGAAACTTCACAAGATGGGTGAGACTGCAACCACATGTGTGTGACTCAACTAATTAATTAAGGTGGTGTGATATTTCATGCGTGCATAACTTTTTGATGTGGCTCAAAAGTCGAACAGTATGTAGAACCTGACCTCATAAATAGGTTTTGTGTATACGTACTATTGTGTTGCCCTCTCCTGCCCACACCCCGCCCCACGCACACACATGCTTCGAACAGACACCACGACCTATATATATATATGTGATAACCAAATTTGGCATGTCGTCCTTAACCACGCGAGGGAGTGTCTGTAGACAACACCAACGCACATGCATGGCCCCAGGCACAATGTATGAAAGCGTTGTGCGATGTTTTCAAATACCAAACACACAACTTTCGCCGCCACATGTGTGTCTCCCGGACCAGAATGGCCCCGTACTCAGGTTAACGACCCATGCATATATAGCCCCACGCACGCCCACAGTTCGAGCCGATAGGAGTGATTCAGTGTGTACGATGCGTTTGATTTTTTCTTAGAATTGAAATGTCAATGCATATATGAACTACGTATAATATATATATATATATAACATACATATACCAATAAGAAGAATCCACCTTGGTCAAATTAACATCTCTACAGCCACCTGTCAAAGTGACGACCCACATGGACATGGTTGTGCCGGTGTGATGCCGATGACCACGTGATAGAGTGTTTGACAAAACAAACGACCACGCCATGAGGCCCACACATATATGTATATATGTAATTAAGTGTTTGTTTAGTTAATTAGCACCCAATGGAACTTTAATGTCAATTGCCTTAGAAACTGCAAGTCGACTTACGAAGAGGATCGATCACAACACATATAGGCCCGGTTTGGATCCATGGGTTAGAGTTAGTTTGAGCTAGCTGGGGCTCAAATAGCCCTAAAGTATTCAAACATGAGGGTTAGATTGGAGCTAGTTGCATCTAATTAACCCACCCAAAAAAATATCCCACCCTAGAGGTGCTAATTGGAGCTAGTTCTCGTGGGGCCCTCTCCATCCCACCAGCCAAGAGGTCCTAATTGGAGCTAGTTCTTGTGGGGCCCACTGAAAAATCACTTTTCTCTCTCCATCAAGTGCATCTATTGTCAATCTAACCCTGTCATCCAAACACCTCTTTGGCTATAGTTAGTTTAGGGTTAGTTGATGACCCACAAGTATAGGGGATCAATCGTAGTCCTTTCGATAAGTAAGAATGTCAAACCCAATTAGGAGCAGAAGGAAATGACAAGCGGTTTTCAGCAAGGTAATTTCTGCAAGGACTGAAATTGTAGGTAAAAGATAGTTTGATAGCAAGATAATTGGTAACGAGCAAGTAACGATAACGGTAAGTAAGATGCAGCAAGGTAGCCCAATCCTTTTGTCGCAAAGGACAGGCCAGAACAATCTCTAGTAATAGGCAAAGTGTTCTTGAGGGTACACGGGAATTTCATCTAGTCACTTTTATCATGTTGGTTTGATTCGTGTTCGCTACTTTGATAATTTGATATGTGAGTGGACCAATGCTTGGGTGCTATTCTTACTTGAACAACCTCCCACTTATGATTAACCCCCTCACAAGCATCCGCAACTACGAGAAAAGTATTAAGATAAAATCTAACCATAGCATTAAACGTTTGGATCCAAATCAGCCCCTTACGAAGTAGCGCATAAACTAGGGTTTAAGCTTCTGTCACTCTAGCAACCCATCATCTAATAACTACTCCACAATGCATTACCTTAGGCCCATGAATGGTGAAGTGTCATGTAGTCGACATTCACATGACACCACTAAGGGAATCACAACATACATATCATCAAAATATCGAACACATATCAAATTCACATGATTACTTGCAACATGACTTCTCTCGTGACCTCAAGAACAAAGGTAACTACTCTCAAGATCAGAGGGGTATTGAATAGCATAATGGATATGAACATATAATCTTCCACCATATAAACCATATAGTAATCAATTACGCAATGTAATCAACACTACTAGTCACCCAGAGATACCAATCTGAGGTTCCGGTACAAAGATTGAACACAAGAGATGAACTAGGGTTTGAGAGGAGATGGTGCTGTTAAAGATGTTGATGAATATTGGCCTCCCAAATATGAGAGGGGTGTTGGTGATGACGATGGCTTCGATTTCCCCCTCCGGGAGGGAAGTTCCCCCGGCGGAATCGCTCCGCCGGAGGGCAAAAGTGCTCCTACCCAAGTTCTGCCTCGAGGCGGCGGCGCTTCGCCCCGAAAGTTCTCCTCTTCTTTTTTCTAGGTCAAATGTGACTATATACCAGAAGATGGGCACCGGAGGTGGGCCGAGGAGGCCACAACCCACCAGGGCACGCCTAGGGGGGCCTGGCGTGCCCTGGGGGGTTGTGCCCACCAGGTTTGCCCCCTCCGGTAGTTTTTTACTCCAGTATTTTTTATTTATTCCAAAAATAATCTCCGTAAAATTTCAGCTTCATTGGAGTTGTGCAGAATAGGTATCTCTGATGTGCTTTTTTCGGGTCCAGAATTCCAGCTGCCGATATTCTCCCTCTTTGTGTAAACCTTGCATATTATGAGAGAAAAGGCATTAGAATAACTACTTAAAGCATTATTATTCGACAAAACATAATAAATAATAGTAGGTCATGATGCAAAATGGACGTATCAACTCCCCCAAGCTTAGACCTCGCTTGTCCTCAAGCGAAAGCCGATATTGAAAAGCATGTGCACATGGTTTGAGAGCGAGGTGTCGATAAAAACAAAATGGACATAGAAGCATCATGCTTATTATTATAGCAGCAACAAACTCTATCATAAAACTTATTCAATACATTTTTATCATATAACTTCTGATGAACAAGTAACAATTCATCACAACATAGAAGTATCAAGCATAAACCTTGTTGAAAACCAACAAACTATGTTCTCAGTCAACTTTGGAACTACAATTCATCATATTTTCAGGAAGGGTCTCATGTCAGAGCCTTTTGGCAAGTCCACATACCCAACCATCATTTAGTCTTCTATGATTGCTAACACTCACGGTATACCCATGAACAAAAAGTTTCAACCGGACACATAGGAAGATAGGGGCTTATAGTTTTGCCTCCCAACGTATTCACCTCAAGGGTGATGTCAACAATAATAACTCATGCCCACTCATATCCAACTGGATATATGTGCCTAGATCTTTCCTCACCACATGATGCTTGCAAAAATAAAAAGTAAAAATGAATAGAGGAGAATACTTTGACTCTGGCATAAAAGTAAATTCATAAAAGTAAAAGATAGTCCCTTCGCAGAGGGAAGCAGAGGTTGTGATGCGCTTATTGGTTTGTATGCCCAATCCCTTAATGTAAAAGAACTTCACGCTATATTGCCCCCTATGATAGCAACTTTTATTATGTAGTCCGTCGCTTTTATTACTTTGCCATCATAAGTTCGTATAGCACTCAATTTTCTCTTACACTAATTGATCAAAACACTTTTAGAAGCAATTTGTATTGCCTCATTGCACCGATGACAACTTACTTCAAGGATCTTTCTCGATCCATAGGTAGGTATGGTGGACACTCAAAGAATGAATTTGGGTTTGAGTTTTTGGATTTACAAGTAGTATCTCTACTTAGTGCGGATTTTTTTGGCTAGCAAGGATATTGAGCAAGCATCACATGTTAAAGGATCTATGACAATATAACTTCTATGTGGATATGAACAGACATAAATCATTACGTTATCTTCCTTGTCCAACGTCAACAATTTTGACATATAATATTTGATGGGGGCTCACAATCATAAAAGATGTCCAAGATAGTGTATTTGCATGTGAATCTTCTCTTACCTTATTAATTCTTTCATGAATTGCATCATTGACTAATGCTATGTTTGTCAATCTCCAATAAATTTTACTACTTATACTTTTCTTTATGTGATGTCATTACTCACCATAAGATTAGCATATGACTCTTTTTATTTATTTCTCTTTCCTTTATTTTGATTGCAACAAGAAAGTAGAGAGGCAAAAACTCAAACTAAACTTTATTATATAACTCTCACTCAATTACATAGATGGATAGGCCACGAAACTAACACACGAAAATAGATCATGCTAAACTTTTATTAAACTAAAGCAAAGGGAAACTAAAGATCGAACTAAAGTAGGTAAAGGTGAATAAAAGTGGTGGTGATATGATACCGGGGCACCTCCCCCAAGCTTGGCTCAAGCGAAGGGGAGTGCCCATACCCGTGTGTTTAAGTCTCCTTTGGTGATGGTGATGAAGAAGGTGGTGGTGACGATGTAGTAGGCTTCTCCTCCAACTTCCAGGGCAAGGGCTCACCATAAAAAGTTGACGAAAGAGTCCCCTGAGTCCTGCAACTGGCAGCTAAACTCATACCTTTAAATCTTGCTTCGTATTCGAAGGCTTGGTTTTGAAGATCATAAACTTGGCTCTACAGAAAATTAATTTGCTCGTTGAGGGTGGAGATGATGTCCTTCACAGACCGTCCATCCACCATCTGATCACGGGTGAATTCCATGATCATGGAGTGATTGGCACTAAGTACACGCTCCACCATCTTCTGGCACTTGAAGATTTCCTGTTCCACCGCCTCGAGCCTAGCCTCCATGCTTCCGGCCTTCTTGGATCCCTGAACATCGCGGATGTGGAGCACCCGCTCACACATCTCAATGGCTTGAGGGTGCTTCATCACCTCCGGCAAGTACGGGTTGATGACCTTCTCGAAGAACTTGTCCTTGGAGGAGCTTGGTGGAGCCATGGAGATCTAGATCTTATGAGAAAACAGAAAGAAACGAGAACAGATGATTTTTCTGCGATGCGGTTGTCAAAACAGTCGGGGGGTATATATAGAGAATTTTTATTCTTGGGAAACAAGCATATGGAAAGAAAACAGAGTCAGGAAGGTGTCCGAGGTGGGCACAACCCACCAGGGCGTGCCTTGGTATATCGTGCTCACCTCGATCACCTTCCGGTTTATTTCTTTATTTCCAAAATTTTCTAATATTCCAAAATGAACAAAAAATATTTTTGCGGATTTTTCGGAGTCCGTTTACTTACCGTATCACGTACCTCCTATTTTTTTAGAATTCTGGAGTGTTCCGGAAGGTTTCTTTTATGTGTTCCTTCGGTGTCATGGTTTGGATAACATTGCTTTCAACGTTAATAGGCGTACCTAAGATGTAATGCTTAATTCTTTGTCCATTGACCACCTTCGGGTTAGTACCTTCGGCGTTATTAATCTTGATAGCTCCAGAACGATAAACCTCTTGGATAATATATTTCCTTCCCATTTGGAGAGAAGCTTACCTGCAAAAAATCTTAAAAGTGAGTTGAACAAAAGAACATAGTCTCCTATTTTGAATTCCCGCTTTTGGATTCTTTTGTCATGCCACCTTTTTACTTTTTCTTTAAATAGTTTGGCATTTTCATAGGTTTGGGTTCTCCATTCATCTAGTGAGCTAATATCAAATAGCCTCTTCTCACCGGCAAGTTTGAAATCATAGTTAAGTTCTATAATTGCCCAAAATGCCTTATGTTCTAATTCTAGAGGCAAATGACAAGCTTTTCCATACACCATTTTGTATGGAGACATACCCATAGGATTTTTATAAGTTGTTCTATAGGACCAAAGTGCATCATCTAATTTCTTAGACCAGTTCTTAGGAGATCTATTGAAAGTTTTTGGTAATATTAATTTTATTTCTGTATTGCTAAGTTCAACTTGACCACTAGATTGAGGATGATAGGGTGATGCAATTCTATGGTTAACGTCATATTTAGCAAGCATCTTACGGAAAGCACCATGAATAAAGTGTGAACCACCATCAGTCATTAAATATCTAGGGACTCCAAACCTCTTGAAGATAACCTCTTTAAGCATTTTAATGGAGGTGTGGTGATCAGCACTACTAGTTGGAATAGTTTCTACCCACTTAGTGACATAATCAATAGCAACCAAAATATGAGTGTACCCGTTAGAGGAAGGAAAAGGTCCCATATAATCAAAACCCCAAACGTCAAATGTATTGACAACAAGTGAATAATTCAGAGGCATTTCCTAACGCTTATCGATATTACCAATTCTTTGACATTCATCACAAGACAAGACAAACTTACGGGCATCCTTGAAGAGAGTAGGCCAATAAAAACCAGATTGCAATACCTTGTGACCAGTTCTATCTCCCGCATGATGTCCTCCATAAGCTTCCGAATGACATTTCTGTAGGATTTGTTCCTGTTCATGCTCAGGTACACAACGTCTAATAATACCATCTACTCCTTCTTTATAAAGATGTGGGTCATCCCAAAACTATTGTCTCAAGTCATAGAAGATTTTTTTCTTTTGTTGGTATGTGAAGCTAGGTGGTATGTATTTAGTGACAATGTAATTAGCATAATCAGCATACCAAGGGGTGTTTTGTGAAACACTTATTGCAGCTAATTGTTCGTCAGGAAAACTATCATCAATAGGTAGTGGGTCATCAATAATATTTTCTATCCTAGACAAGTTATCAGCTACGGGGTTCTCAGCTCCCTTCCTATCAACAATATGTAAATCAAATTCTTGAAGCAAGAGAACCCACCTAATGAGTCTAGGTTTAGCATCTTTCTTTTCCATAAAGTATTTTATAGGAGCATGATTGGTGTGAACAATAACTTTGGAATCAACAATATAGGATCTAAATTTATCACAGGCAAACAGAACTGCTAAAAATTCTTTTTCAGTAGTAGCATAATTTCGTTGAGGACTATCTAGAGTTTTACTAGCATAATGGATAACATTCAATTTCTTATCAACTCTTTGTCCTAGAACAGCACCAAAAGCATAATCACTAGCATCACACATAATTTCAAAAGGCAAGTTCCAATCAGGTGGTTGAACGATAGGTGCAGAGGTTAAGGCTTTCTTGAGTGTTTGAAAGGCTTCCACACAATCTTCATCAAAAACAAAAATAAAATCCTTTTGCAAAAGATTAGTAAGAGGCTTAGAAATTTTAGAGAAGTCTTTAATGAACCTCCTATAAAAACCAGCATGACCAAGGAAACTTCGAATACCTTTAATATCTTTAGGACATGTCATTTTCTCAATTGCTTCAACTTTAGCTTTATCCACCTCAATACCTCATTCAGATATTTTATGCCCCAAGACAATGCCTTCATTAACCATAAAGTGGCACTTCTCCCAATTCAAGACGAGATTAGTTTGTTCACATCTCTACAAAACTCGATCAAGATTGCTTAAACAATCATCAAAAGAAGTTCCGTAAACGGAAAAATCATCCATGAAAACCTCCACAATCTTTTCACAAAAATCAGAGAATATAGCAGTCATACATCTTTGAAAGGTAGCAGGTGCATTGCATAAACCAAAAGGCATACGTCTATAAGCATAGGTTCCAAAAGGGAAGTAAAGGTGGTTTTCTCTTGATCGGATTGTGACACAGGTATTTGAGAGAAACCAGAATATCCATCTAGGAAGCAAAAGTG
Source organism: Elymus sibiricus (assembly GCA_039707655.1). Classification (NCBI taxonomy): domain Eukaryota; kingdom Viridiplantae; phylum Streptophyta; class Magnoliopsida; order Poales; family Poaceae; genus Elymus; species Elymus sibiricus. The sequence continues at coordinate 267,645,123 of CM077665.1, forward strand.
TGTGTGCTTAGATAATCTTTCTAGCATTTGATCAATGAAAGGCAGAGGGTAATGATCCTTTCTAGTAGCTTTATTTAATTTTCTAAAATCAATTACCATTCTATAGCCAGTAACAATTCTTTGTGGAATGAGTTCATTTTTATCATTGGGAACAACGGTAATACCTCCTTTCTTAGGGGCACAATGAACGGGACTTACCCATCTACTATCAGCAATGGGATAGATTATACCTGCTTCCATAAGCTTTAATATTCCAGTTCTGACCACTTCCTTCATCTTAGGATTCAGTCGTCGTTGGTGATCAACAACGGGTTTAGCATCAGGTTCCATATTAATCTTGTGCTGACATAGAGTGGGACTAATGCCCTTAAGATCATCAAGAGTATATCCAATAGCAGCCCGGTGCTTCCTTAGAACTTTTAATAATCTTTCTTCTTCATGTTCTGAAAGGTTAGCACTAATAATAATAGGATATATCTTTTTTCTCATCAAGATAAGCATACTTCAAAGTGTCAGGCAATTGCTTTAATTCAAACACAGGATCACCTTTAGGTGGAGGAGGACCTCCAAGGGTTTCAATAGGCAAATTGTGTTTCAGGAGAGGTTGTTGTTCAATTTTTTTTTATCTATTTCATTTCTTTTACGCAAGTGCATATCATTTTCATGGTCAAGCAAATATTGTTCTAATGGATCAGTAATAGGCACAACAACAGAAGCAATACCAATTATTTCAACCTTACTAGATAACGCTTTATCACGAGGTTGTCTACTAAACTTGGAAAAATTAAACTCATGAGACACACTACCAAAACTGACACCGACAATTTGTTTTTCACAATCTATCTTAGCATTGACGGTGCTCAAGAAATGTCTACCAAAGATAATGGGACAAAAGTAATCTTGTGGGGAACCAAGAACTAGAAAATCAGTAGGGTAATTTTGTTTCCCACACAAGACCTCAACGTCTCTAACAATCCCAAGTGGTGTGATGGTGTCTCTATTAGCAAGTTTAATAGTAACATCAATGTCTTCTATTTCAGCAGGTGCTATTTCATCCATAATTTCTTGGTATAAGGTAAAAGGGATAGCACTCACACTAGCACCCAAATCACATAAACCATGATAGCAATGATCTCCTATTTTGACTGAGACAACAGGCATCCCTTCTATGGGTCTATGTTTATCTTTTTCGTCGGGTTTAGCAATTCTAGCAGCTTCATCACAGAAGTAGATAACATGCCCATCAATATTTTCTACCAAGAGATCTTTAACCATAGCAACACTAGGTTCTACTTTAATTTGCTCAGGGGGCTTAGATGCTCTTATATTACTCTTACGAACCATAGTTGATACCTTAGCATGTTCCTTTATCCTAACAGGGAAATGTGGTATTTCAATATAAGCGGTAGGCACAACTGGATCAACATTGTAAATGATGGTTTCTTCTTTAGCTATGACCGGTTCTCCAATTTGTTCTTTAATAGGGGGATGATATTTAAACCACTTCTCCTTAGGGAGATCAACGTGAGTAGCAAATGCTTCACAGAAAGAGGCTACTATCTCAGAGTCAAGTCCATATTAAGTTCTAAACTTGTGAAAAGTATCGGTATTCATAAAAGATTTAACACAATCGAGCTCAAGCTTTATACCTGACTCATTACCTTTGTTGAGTTCCCAATCTTCAGAGTTGCGTTTAATTCTTTCTAAGAGACCCCACTTGAATTCAATAGTCTTCTTCATATAAGAACCAACACAAGAAGTATCGAGCATGGATTGATCATTATGAGAAAGCCGAGCATAAAAATTCTGAATGACAACTTCTCTCGGAATTTCATGATTGGGGCATGAATATAACATTGACTAAACCTCCCCCAAGATAGAGCGATGCTTTCTCCTTCACGAGGCCACAAATTATATATATAATTCCGATCACGATGAACTAGATGCATGGGATAAAACTTTTGGTGGAATTCCAATTGCAAACGAATCCAGTTCCACGATCCAAGATCATCACATAGCCTATACCATGTCAATGCTTTTCCCTTCAAAGATAAAGGGAAAACCTTCTTCTTAACCTCATTCCGGGTAAACCTACAAGCTTAAATAATCCACAAATTTCGTTCACATATAATAGGTGCATATCAGGATGTTCAGTAACATCTCCTGCATAAGGTTTAGCAAGCAGTTGTTCTACCATACCCGAAGGAATTTCATAACCAATATTTTTAGTAGGTGCAGTAGGTTGAGGGGCAACTAATTGTGGTTCCATTCGAGGTGAAGATACCCCAAAGAAACCCCTCAAAGGATTGTCTTCCATAGTAGCAAGTAGCAATAAATTTCAGCACGTAGTATAAGTTTTTCCTTACCGATTTCCACTTACCAAGAGCGCCACTCCCCGGCAACGGTGCCAGAAAAGAGTCTTGATAACCCACAAGTATAGGGGATCAATCATAGTCCTTTCGATAAGTAAGAGTGTCGAACCCAACGAGGAGCAGAAGGAAATGACAAGCGGTTTTCAGCAAGGTAATTTCTGCAAGCACTGAAATTGTAGGTAATAGATAGTTTGATAGCAAGATAATTGGTAACAAGCAAGTAACGGTAATGATAAGTAAGGTGCAGCAAGGTATCCCAATCCTTTTGTGGCAAAGTAGAGGCCAGAACAATCTCTAGTAATAGGCAAAGTGTTCTTGAGGGTACACGGGAATTTCATCTAGTCACTTTTATCATGTTGGTTTGATTCGTGTTCGCTACTTTGATAATTTGATATGTGGGTGGACCGGTGCTTGATTTCTTTTCTTACTTGAACAACCTCCCACTTATGATTAACCCCCTCGCAAGCATCCGCAACTACGAGAAAAGTATTAAGATAAAATCTAACCATAGCATTAAACGTTTGGATCCAAATCAGCCCCTTACGAAATAGCGCATAAACTAGGGTTTAAGCTTCTGTCACTCTAGCAACCCATCATCTAATAACTACTCCACAATGCATTCCCTTAGGCCCATGAATGGTGAAGTGTCATGTAGTCGACGTTCACATGACACCACTAAGGGAATCACAACATACATATCATCAAAATATCGAACACATATCAAATTCACATGATTACTTGCAACATGACTTCTCCCGTGACCTCAAGAACAAAGGTAACTACTCATAAATAATAATCATGCTGAAGATCAGAGGGGTATTGAATAGCATAATGGATCTGAACATATAATCTTCCACCAAATAAACCATATAGTAATCAACTACACAAGGTAATCAACACTACTAGTCACCCACAGGTACCAATCTGAGGTTCCGGTACAAAGATTGAACACAAGAGATGAACTAGGGTTTCAGAGGAGATGGTGCTGTTGAATATGTTGATGAAGATTGGCCTCCCAAGGATGAGAGGGGTGTTGGTGATGACGATGGCTTCGATTCCCCCCTCCGAGATGGAAGTTCCCCCGGCGGAATCGCTCCGTCGGAGGGCAAAAGTGCTCCTGCCCAAGTTTCGCCTCGAGGCGGCGGCGCTTCGTCCCGAAAGTCCTCCTCTTATTTTTTCTAGGTCAAATGTGACTATATACCGGAAGATGTGCACCAAAGGTGGGCCGAGGAGGCCACAACCCACCAGGGCGCGCCCAGGTGGGCCAGGCGCACCCTGGGGGTAGTGCCCACCAGGTTTGCCCCCTCCGGTAGTTTTTTGCTCCAGTAATTTTTATTTATTCCAAAAATAATCTCCTTAAAATTTCAGCTTCATTGGAGTTGTGCAGAATAGGTATCTCTGATGTGCTTTTCTCAGGTCCAGAATTCTAGCTGCCAGTATTCTCCCTCTTTGTGTAAACCTTGCATATTATGAGAGAAAAGGCATTAGAATCACTACTTAAAGCATTTTATTCGACAAAACATAATAAATAACAGTAGGAAATCATGATGCAAAATGGACGTATCATTAGTCATGAGCTAGAAACTAACTCCAACCTCTAGCTATATAAGTTAGAGTATCCAAACAAGGCCATAGTATATGTATGCCTCCCCACCCAGCCCAACCCCCCATTTCGATATGGTGGTGGGATGGGTTCATGGGTATATATATATGCATGCGCCCAAAAAACATTTGTCTCGATGTCTGACCATGGCATATAGTAATTAACACGCATACCGAAAAGGATCCACATTGGTCAAAACGATATATAATATGGATGACCACACATGGGCCCCATAGATTGACGCGTCACCGATTACCATGTGAGGGAGCCACTTAGGGCCACCATAAATTATATGTGACACAAGCATATGAATGGGTTTGTTTTTTGATGTCAAAATGCCAACTACACGACTTTGATCCAGTGTGTGCTTCACAATTTGGAAAGTCCCCACGCTAAAGAAAATTGCGCGCAATATGTATGTCTCCTCCCACCCACCCCCTCAACTTTGAGCGGTAGGAGGTACTTATGAGTACGTCACGTCAATCTTTGGTGTGGAATCTCACCATGATCTACCGCAACACAGAGCAGATTAACTAAACCCACCTTTGTCAAACCCCTACCGGTGCGGCTCAAAAGTGATAGACCACGTGGACCCACGAATGTGCACGTCACTAATAGCACACGAAGGATTATTGTCCGAGGGACCACCACCACTGTGGGCATGTGTCCTAAACACATGCATGACATTAGAGGTGTGCCTTGTTTTAAACATTTCAATGCACAATTTTGATAATTTGGGGTGGCAAGTGCCTCACAAAACGGACAATCCCACACATACAGGCTCGTGCTACAAGTGAATTGGAAAGAGCGCCCCCCCCGTGGCCACCACCGAAAACACCACGTCGAGACACGTCAAACTATTTTTACGCAGAAAACACGTGACACATCAGTCCATGTTATAATTATAAAATGTTCATATATCATTCGAAAAATATGCAATAATGAGTTTCCAGGAATTCATTGGGGGGAAATCATATGTCCCCTTGGGTTCATGTTTAGTCTCCATGCAATAAATGGTAAGGAACCTCAAACCTCTTGGCGTCGTGGAAAACATTAAAAATATTCGTTTTTAGACAGATCGGCCTCAAACATCAAAAAAATCATTTTAAATTGTAGTAAATCCAAAAATCAACTGAAAATCCTGAAACTTGGGATTCCGTTTCATGATATAAAGAGGAGCTTATTAAAGGTTGGTACTTGGTACACACACTTGTCACGTTACCATCTCGAACGATTACAATATTCAACCGTGTGCGTTGGTCCCAACAAAATATTACGTACAACCACGAGCCCCGTGTGCTGTCCGAGCGGACGTGAGTTGACGGGATCCATGCGAGCAGTCCGCTGCTCAGGCTGACCGTGAGGCATACGAGAAGGTGTGTAAATTGACGGGGCACGTGCGAGCAGGCCACTCAGGCCCATCGGGAGACGTGCGAGCTGGTGTGTGAATTGATGGGACGCTTGCGAGCAGTCCTCTGCGTAGGCTAACCGGAAGACGTGCGAGCAGTTCTCTGGGCAGGCTAACCGAGAGACGTGCGAGCAGGGGTGAGGCATGCGAGAAGACCACTGCGCAGGTTCCCCGGGAGGCGAGCCGTTTAACCGCCTCCCGCCTAGCTCCCAACCACTCTATATTAATCGCGCCTGTGCCGCTCGTTATAGCAGGCGGCCGCACTCCCCACTCTCCACACACACCGCGCCTGCATCCTCGCCACCGTTCCCAGTCGTAAGTGTATCAGATGGCGACCAAGCGCACCATCGGAGGGAGTGGTGACGCGGGGTTCGAAGCCGGGGCCGGCGAAGCAACTAAGAATCTCTTGATGCTGGGCGACGAGGTTGCCCTCCCCGCCGATGAGGTCTCGTGCGGACAGAAGCACCGCCATGATGTCATAAGCCCCGTCATGCCTCCCCAGCAGGAGGCGGTGCTGCACAGAGACTACTACGACCACTCTGATGACCACTCCACCGACGACGATTCCGACGACTCCGACGGCGACAACTCCGACGACGACGGAGAACAGGTTAGACCCCCCCTCTATTTGGGTAACCACTTCCTTCGTTCCTAAATATAAGTCTTTTTATAGAGTCCACTACGGACTACATGCGGAGCAAAATAAGTGAATCCACACTCTAAAGTATGTCTATATACATCCGTATGTAGTTCGTAGTGAAATCTCTAAAAAGACTTATATTTAGGAACGGAGTGAGTATATCATATGGTATCTCTGATTAGTTCTGTTTCTGCCTTTTTCTGGAATTCGCCCGAGGTTCATGTGATTTCAATCCTTGTAATCAGAGTAAGATTCGATAGATCCGTGTTAGTGTGTATGTATTGATTATTTTTTAGGTAAATGATAAGTGACTTGGATAAGTGACATCCGTACATACAATTATGCTATTATTATGTCTAAGGTTTTACAGTGATTTAATTGTTGACCTGTACAAATGATCATTTTGCTAATAATCCGTCTACATAGATGATTGTACATGTACCCATTTGTAAATAAACACTGTATAAGAGCATGTAGATCACTACTTTAGTGATAATGGGGAGTAGTACTTACTTCAAAGTTCCTTGTTTGTTTGACAATAATCGGTCCATGCATGTAAAGTCATTAGTTAATTATTTTGTTACCCTAAGTTGTTTGTGACATCATTTTATGCATTTTATTCATCAATGCCATGATTTTTTATTATATGTATAGGTGCTATCTGACGACGTTGGCAGCGATAAATACGACCAGAGAAGGTACAAGAAACAAAAGCTCAGGGAGCTCTATGCGGGAACGCAAAATCGTCGTATCAGGACCCGGAATGGGGGCTTCAGATGCCCGTTCTGCGCCCAAAGGATTAACCCCGCTTTTGCAAGTATTCTGGCGCATGCTAGAGGACGAGCCGTTGACTCCTTCAGGCAGAAGTATTCTCGGAGGGTGGCGCACGCCGCGTACGCGGAGTACCTGGAGAAAGTTTACGTTGTTGGTGGGTACGATTAGGATTGAGTTATATATACATGTCCTGATACCAACACTACCCTAGATATCTATAGTTTGTGCGTCATATATCACTGCTGGAGTTATGTTTATTATATGTTGATCTAGATGTCAGTGAGACTCTGTTTAATGAACTAATACGTAGAGCAATGTAATTGCAGACTTGAGCTGCAATCAGTTTGGTAGATGGAATATTTATGCTTATCTTAGAGTCCCCACACAATTTACTACTAGCAACTGTTTGCCCACAGCACGCACAACTACGTTTGAGTGTTGGCAGTTTTTTTACACTATGCATATTACGGTAAAAAATGCTTGACTTACCTGCAAACTTGTTGAATGCGGTAACAAATTCAGGTGTCACACGTAAGATGAAATTTGGAACCAACAAACTTGGTTATTTTCCCGGATTGAAACCGGGTGCGAGGACTAACATTGTGCCACGACACGGGTGTGTCATGATTGTCCAGAACGCATTCCCACGGACCACGCCAGTCCACTTGCACCGTACTGACACTTATCACAAACGTCTATGTCTACTGAACCGTCGCCTCCGAAGCGCATTATTATTCTGGCCGAGAAAACCCTCACCATCGTCCCCGCTTAACAAAAGTTACAAAACCCTCACCGTCCTTCCTAGTCACACCCACACTGCATATGTCACACTGTTGCTTAGTGCTGAACATGTACGCTGCTTGAAGTCATTGCACACGCATCGTTTTTGCTAACCGTTTGCCATTTAATGCCCCCAATAATGGGAGCTTCTTCCAGCCGACGCGTGGCCAACCGAGCCGGGCGGGAGGCTGTGCGCGGTTGCGCGCGGGAACGGGCTCACCAACGATACGTTGGCGGCACTTCGAGCCACCGCGTGGCCAAACGAACCGCCAGGAACGCTTGTTCATGCACTGGTCAAGCTTGCACAGCTATCCTCCGCCGGGAACGCGGTGACAAGACGTGCCAATTACAGCCCGTCCAGCCCCCATTTACTCCACCGCTCTTTTAACCTACTGTCTCTCTTCAACCTTTCTCCACAATGCAAGAAGCACACCCACACTCCAAATAGAGAGAGGATATCCTGCCCGGCTCCAATGGCGGAGCTCCCAGCGGCTGCCGAAGATGAGTGGCAGTTCACCATTCGTGCCTACGTGGACACCCACGTAAGTTTCAAGAACCTCACGGTGGTGTACACCAACAATCCGATCTAGGTGGAGAACTCCATCCACACCATGGAGCAGTTACTTGCCTATGACAAGTACAAAGTGGTCGGCTTTGACCTCGAGTACACCGGCGGTCGTGCCGGGCATGATCAGAAGGTTGCCGTCGCCCAGCTGTGCGTGGGCCATTACGTCCTCGTCTATCACTACTGCCTGGCCACAAGGCCTTGCGATCGATTCGCCAGGTTTGTCAACAGCCCCGACTACATATTCGGTACGATGGACACCACCAACAATGAAAAGGTGCTCAAGGCCACGGGCTTGGCCTGCCGGAATCTTGTAGACATCCAATGCATGTACAAGATCTTGGGCGGCGAGGAGAAGCATAATGACTCCCTGGTTGACGTCGCCATGTCCATCATCGACCCCTACTACAGAGGCATGAAGGATGTGTGCAAGAAGAAGAAGGTTGCCTGGCACCGCGTCTGGGTCCGAAGACTGGATGAAGATCACGTCAAGTACGCGGCCAAGGACGCGTACGTAAGCTACGAGATGTGCAGGCTGATCGTTGACATGAGGAAGTGCCTCCATCCTGCGCCGACCGGCACCCCTCGTCACAAGAAGAATAGATGAATGATTTGATGATCGTTACTACTAGTTTAGTATGCCTATACTTGTTAATTGATGTGTGCAAATGTTATCTGTAGTCAGTAATGTAATTGGATGTTTATTTAGGTTATGAAATCATGATGTTGTTCTGTAGTACCATCTTTTCATTAGTATGCATTATGCAATGTACGATTAATATCTGGACATTAATATGCAATTGACGATTAATATCCGGACCTTAAGAAGTAGAACCACGACCGAGGGTATCCCGCGAGGCTCCAATGGTGCTCCCAGCGGCTGCCGACGACGAGCGCCAGTTCACCATGCATGCCGTAGTGGACACACACAAAGTGGTCTGGTTCAACCTCGCGTCCCACCGCGTGCTATGCTCTCGCGTCCCTCCGCGTGCTCTGCTCTCGCTCCCCCCCTGCGTGCACTCTGTCAGCGGTTGGGGCTGGCCCATGATCACGTTCGGGGCTCCATATGCATGCGGTTGTGCCACGCGCATCGCCCCATGCAGTTACGTGCTTCCTCGACTGAATCACGCGCTGCAAAAACTGCCATCCGGAAGTGCCGGTTTTACAGGACGTCCGGCCCCCATTTATACACACGACCATTAACCATAGTCGCTTCATGCTTTCGATCGCGCCCACAACACAATAAGCACACCCTCGACGACGCATACAGAGAGGATGTCCAGCGGCACTCCAATGGAGTACGGCGAGCATCATGTGGAGACCCACATGAGGAAGACGGGCCTCACGGTGGTGTACACCAATGACCCGGGCACGGTGGAGGACTCCATCGGCACTATGGAGCGGTTGCTTGATGAGGATGACAAGTACAAAGTGGTCGGCTTCGACCTCGCTTACACCGGCGGTCGTGCCAGGCATGATCAGAAGGTTATCGTCGCCCAGTTGTGTGTCGTCCATCACGTCCTCCTCTACCACTACTTCCTGGCCACAGTGCCTTGCGAGCGTTTCACCAGGTTTGTCAACAGCATCAACTACAGGTTCGCTACGGTGGACACCACCGACGATCCAAAGGTGCTCAAGACTTCGGGCTTGGCCTGCCAGAAGCTTGTCGACATCCGCGGCCACTACAAGGTCTGGGGCAGCAAAAAGAACATGGACTCCCATGTTGACCTGGCCGAGGCCATCATCGACCCCTACTACAGAGACATGAAGGCTAAGTGCAACAAGAACAAGCCTGTCTAGCACAGGGGCTGGGTTAAGAAACTTGATGAATATCACCTCTAGACCGCGGCCAAGCAAGCGTACACTTGCTACGAGATGTTCAGGCAGATCGTTGACATGAGGAAGTGCCTCCTACCTGAAGACGACGCGGGATCGAGCCACAAGAAGAGCGGTGGCGGCAAGCGTCATAGGAAGTAGATGATTTGATGATCGTTGCTCATACTCCCTCTACGCCGAAATATTTGTAGTTTTAGAGGGATAAGTTTATTATGCATGTGATTGTTTATTGAGGTGTGTGCGTCAATGTTATGTGTGTAGTCACTTTTGTATTTGGATGCTTAATTAGGTTATGGCAATCATGTTGTTATGTGTGTAATTGTATATTGAGGCGTGCCAATGTTATGTGTGTAGTCACTTATGTATTTGGATGTTTAATTTGGTTCCGCAATCATGTTGTTCTAAACAGAAGCATAGATGTTTGTGGCAGATTGAGCAAATCACATCGCATGCGGAATAAACAACCATATCCGTCGGTGATGATTTCATCAGTCCCTGACAGTTCTTTATCCGGAACCGTTTGCCCACAATACATCTGAATGGCCTGTGTATGTTGTACATCACACACATCTTGATCTAAGCAACCATTGGTGTTATTTTTGCTTATCGCACACAGTTTATCCCAGTGGCCTGTATGCTGTCTATCACATATCTTGATCTATGTAACCATTTATGTTATCTTATCTCATCACAAACAGTTCATCCGAATCACCTGTATGCCATCTATCGCACACATCATCATCTGCACAATCGCTTGTGTTCTGCTGGATCAACGCAAAAAGTTTGTCAGGGTGAACTGTATGCCGTACATCGCACACACTTGCACTTTTCTAACCGTTTGCGCTATATTGTCCAATCGCAAACAGTTTATCTGGACCAAGTGTTTGCCACATATCGCACACGCAACTTTTTTTGGGATCGTATTTGATGGACCCGTCATCGCACACAGTTCGCGTCATTAGCGACAGAGCTATAACTATACCGTTTGCGATTTGGTCATCGCACACAGTTTCGTCGACGGGTCTCTGATTGCTGTGTCGTCTTTGGACCATTCTGTAGTAGTAACAAGCCTACATTATATTTATGAACTGGAGCTAGTTCCGTGTCGCCCTAGGTTATGACTATTATATGATGAATATCATCCAATGAATTCACCGATCCAATGCCTACAATTTTTCCACATATTGTTGTTGCTAGGTTGCTATTGCTATTGCTACTGTTCCAACTGCTACAAAATCATTGCTATCACTGTTACCGTTACTGTTACTGTTACTACTACTATCAAAACTATCATATTACTGTGCTACTGATCACTCTGCTTCAGATATTTAATCTCCAGGTGTGGTTGAATTGACAACGCAACTTCTAATATTTGCAAATATTCTTTGGCTCCCCTTGTGTTGAATTTATAAATTTGGGTTGAATACTCTACCCTCGAAAACTGTTGCGACCCCCTATACTTGTGGGTTATCAAGACCTTTTTCTGGCGCCGTTGCCGGGAACATAGCTATATTTGCTGAGTCACTTGGGATTTATATCAATTTATCACTATGAAGAATCTGAAGGATACAAGAACCAAGATTTTTCCCTCTAAGACGAGGGGAGGTAAGGAATTGCCATCTATCTCTGTACTTGATTTACCTTCGGTTATGAGTAAACTTGCAACACCACCACATGCTATTAATCCTGATATGTCGCAAGTTATTGATGATACTACTTCTGCTATGAATGATGATATTGATGATGCTAGTACCTTGCCTGATGATACTGTGCCACTAGGTGAATTTCTTGATGAACATATTGCTAGAGCTAAAGAGAATGAAATTACTGAAACTGATGAAATTACTAAAATTGATGAAGTCCTTGAAACTGAGAATTATGAAACACCTATTAGACCTAGCTCTCCTAGATTTGAATTGCCTAAAATACCTGAGGGTTATGTTATGGATGGAGAAGTAGATAGAGACATCCTTTCTTGTAAGGATAGAGATGATCTTAAGAAATTATTGTGCAAGTATAAAGAAAAGACTTTGAATGCTAGAATGAAATGTGATCCTAAGTTTGCTACTTCACCTATCTTTGTTACCGATAAGGATTATGAATTCTCTGTCGACGCAGAGTTAATTACTTTGGTTGAATCTGATCCTTTTCATGGCTATGAAACTGAAACTGTAGTGGCACATCTTACTAAGTTGAATGATACAGGCACCGTTTTTGCTCATGATGAGAAGATTCGCTACTACTATGTTCTCAAATTATTTCCGTTCTCATTAAAGGGTGATGCTAAGATATGGTACAATACTCTTGCTCCTGGTTGTGTGCGTAGTCCCCAGGATAAGATTTACTACTTCTCTGAAAAATATTTTCCTGCTCATAAGAAACAAGCTACCTTAGAGGGAATATTTAACTTAGTGCAAATTGAAGAAGAGAGTCTCCCACAAGCTTGGGGGAGGCTTCTCCAATTGCTTAATGCTTTGCCTGATCACCCTCTTAAGAAAAATGATATACTTGATATCTTCTATAATGGACTAACTGATGCTTCTAGGGACTTCAGATAGTTGTGTAGGTTGTGTTTTCAGGGAACGAACTGTTGAACAAGCCGAGGAACTATTGAATAATATATTGAAGAAATGATTGGACTCTCCCTGAACCACCACCTAAACCCACTCCGAAGAAGAGGGGTATCTTATTTCTCAGTCCTGAAGATATGTAGGAGGCAAAGAAATGTATGAAGGAAAAAGGTATTAAAGCTAAGGATGTTATGAATTTACCAGCTATTGAAGAAATACATGGCCATGACACACCACCACCTCAACAGGTGGTAGAGGTAAATTATTTATTAAAGTTTGATGAAGGTGATATCCCTTACAATAAACATCCTAGTCAATGCTTATATGAGTTTGACAACTACATTAGGGAACAAGATCACTTCATTGCAAATGTTCCGAAACAATTGAAATATAATTCTGATATGATTGCTCACTTGATTGATTTGTTATTTAGAATTAGTAATGATGTTAGAGGTGTAGGAAAACATGCCTCTGTGGTTCAAACCCGATTAGAACAAGTTACTAAATCTCAAAGAGAATTGCTTAATGAAATGAATAATAATATGAATGATTTTGTTGTTAGAGTAGCAACTAGAGGAGGTAAAATGACCCAGGAACCACTTTATCTTGAAGAACACCCTTAAAGAATTGAACAAGACTCTCAGAGAATTAACACTGATGCACCTAGTCCTTCTAAAAAGAATAAGAAAAAGAAAAATGATAGGACTTTGCATACCTCTAGTGAACATGAGATAGAAAAACCTCCTGAAGATAATGATGTCTCTATTTCTGATGGAGAAATTCAATCTGGTAATGAACATTCACCTAGTGATAATGAAAATGATAATGATGATGTTCATGAAGATACTCAACGGAACAATGATAAAGAACCAGCTAATGATGTTGAAAAAGAACCTGCCGTTGATATTGATAACCCACAACCTAAAAATAAACGATATGATAAAAGAGACTTTGTGGCTAGAAAACATGGTAAAGAAAGAGATGCATGGGTTTAGAAACCCATGCCTTTTCCAGCTAAACCATCTAAGAAAAAGGATGATGAAGAATTTGAACGCTTTGCTGAAATGATTAGGCCAGTCTTTTTGCATACCCGCTTAACTGATATCTTAAAGATGGCCCCTTATGCAAAATACATAAAAGACATCATCACTAATAAAAGAAAGACACCTGAAGCTGAAATCTCCACCATTCTTGCTAATTATTCTTTTAAGGATGGAGTACCTAAAAACTTGGAGATCCTGGAATACCAACTATACCTTGGTCCATTAAAAGAAATTATGTCAAAACAGCTTTGTGTGATTTGGGAGCTGGTGTTAGTGTTATACCTTCCTCTTTATATAAAAGACTTGATTTGAATAAACTCACACCTACTAAAATATCTTTGCGAATGGCTGACAAATCAACTGCCATACCTATCGGTATTTGTGAGGATGTTCCCGTTGTTGTTGCAAATGTTACTATCTTAATAGACTTTGTTATTCTTGAGATGTCCGAGGACCACAACATGTCGATTATCCTTGGTAGACCCTTTTTGAATACTGCAGGGGCTGTTATTGATTGCAATAAAAGCAAAGTCACTTTTCATATCAATGGTAATGAGCATATGGTGCACTTTCCGAAGAAACAATTCCAAGTGAACGGTATAAATGTTATTGAAAAATTTCTGACATTCACTATTGGAAGTTTTCAACTACCTCTACCTACTGCCAAAAAGAAATATGACATACTTATTGTTGGGAATATGCATACCCCCGTTGAGGTAACTTAGTGATTTACGAAAATTCTTCGGTTTCATGCTAATCGAAAGTGGTTGTTAATAAGACTTGATCAACCTTATTAATGATCATTTTTGAGAGGTATGAAGTTGATAAATCTAGTAGGCACAACCTTCTTCTCCCACCTTTTGTTTTCTATTCTTCTTAGTCATATAAAATAAAATGCCATGTTTATCCTGTTTTCTGCTTTCTCCGTGCAATAAAAATGACCCAAAAATAAAAGTTCTCAGAATGTCCTGAAAGTTTAACATGATTTTTTTTTCTGAATATGTCTGAATTTCTGGTGCAAATAACATCAGAGGGGTGTGCACCTGGTGTCCAGGAGACACCAGGGCGCGCCAGCAGCCCCAGGCCCGCCCTGGTGGGTTGTGGTCCCCACGTGGGTCCCCTCACTTATCTCTTTAGCCCATTCCATCTCCTACCTCTAGAAAAAAATCAACATAGCTCTCTCTCTCTCTCTCTCTATCTCTCTCTCTCTTGTGTTCTTGCTCTCAAACCCGCGGATTTCGCTCTCTTTGCTCGAAGCTCGTTTCCAAAACTGTTTTGGGGGATTGCTACTTGGTATGTGACTCCTCCGTTGCTCCAATTAGTTTTTGATTTAGTGGTTTATTTTTAGAATGATTAGCTACTCTTGGTGCTGCTGTAGACGGGCTTGCATGTTGAATTCTTAGAGTTCTAAGTAGTTTGAATGCTTAATATGGCCTCTAGGCATCCTTATGAGTAGTTGCTATCAATCTTACGAAGTTTTGTTGACAAAAATTTTGTAGACTAGAATTTCCAGAAATTTATTTATTGGAATAAGATGAGTTTCTTTAGGAAGTTTTCCTCCAACAAGAATGCTAAAGGAGTCATTAGGGAATCATCGGAGAATGACCTAAACACTCTGAGAATGGCGGGGGTGCGGCCGTGCGAATGGCCGCATAATGCCTTCATGGAGGAGGCCGGGTTCCATCAAGAGTTTGCCCAATTCGTTGCAAATGCTGGGCTGATCGACTTCCGCGTAGCTGAGTGTGACCAACACCACCTCCTTACAAATTCCTTTGTGCAAAATTTCCATTTTCTGAGTAGGAATAATCCTCCTGAGGTGCAGTTTAATTTATATGCAGAAACCCGTCAGATACCGCTCACTAACTTTTGTGACATATGTTTGATCCCTTCTGATGGGGAATTAAGAGAGCCTAGACCAGCAGAGTTTGAAGAGTTTCTCCTCACTTTGAGAGTGGGTGATGAAAGAGGCGTGTCAAATGCTATTGCCACCAGTTTGCAGTTTCCTTCTGTGCATTACTTTGCTTTATTCATTGCGAAGTGTTTAACCGCTAGGGAGAAGGTCGGTGCACTCAGTGCCCCTGACCTCGCCATTTTACGCCGTGCGCTGCACAATGATCACGACTTTAGCCTAGGGGCTATTATTGCATGTTGTCTACACCTTAACAGGACTAAGGGCAAGATACATGGTGGTATTTATGCTACTCGCTTAGCGATTCACTTTAATGTTCAGATTCGCCAACATGATTATCCCGTGTCCGAGTTTTTCTAGATCACAAGGCATTGGAGGATCATCAATTTATCGATGCAACTGATTCTTTTCATAACATTCACTACAACGTAGTATTCAGCGAGGTTACCTGTGATATTATCCCGTTGCCTGCACCTACTTTGTTTGACAACTACATTAGGGAACAAGATCACTTCATTGCAAATGTTCCGAAACAATTGAAATATTATTCTGATATGATTGTTCACTTGACTGATTTGTTATTTAGAATTAGTAATGATGTTAGAGGTGTAGGAAAACATGCCTCTGTGGTTCAAACCCGATTAGAACAAGTTACTAAATCTCAAAGAGAATTGCTTAATGAAATGAATAATAATATGAATGATTTTGTTGTTAGAGTAGCAACTAGAGGAGGTAAAATGACTCAGGAACCACTTTATCTTGAAGAACACCATAAAGGAATTGAACAAGACTCTCAGAGAATTAACACTGATGTACCTAGTCCTGCAAAAAAGAATTAGAAAAAGAAAAATGACAGGACTTTGCATACCTCTAGTGAACCTGAGATAGAAAAACCTCCTGAAGATAATGATGTCTCTATTTCTGATGGTGAAACTCAATCTGGTAATGAACATTCACCTAGTGATAATGAAAATGATAATGATGATGTTCATGAAGATACTCAACGGAACAATGATAAAGAACCAGCTAATGATGTTGAAATAGAACCTGTTGTTGATATTGATAACCCACAACCTAAAAATAAACGATATGATAAAAGAGACTTTGTGGCTAGAAAACATGGTAAAGAAAGAGATGCATGGGTTCAGAAACCCATGCCTTTTCCAGCTAAACCATCTAAGAAAAAGGATGATGAAGAATTTGAACGCTTTGCTGAAATGATTAGGCCAGTCTTTTTGCACACCCGTTCAACTGATATCTTAAAGATGGCCCCTTATGCAAAATACATGAAAGACATCATCACTAATAAAAGAAAGGCAACTGAAGCTGAAATCTCCACCATTCTTGGTAATTATTCTTTTAAGGATGGAGTACCTAAAAACTTGGAGATCCTGGAATACCAACTATACCTTGGTCTATTAAAAGAAATTATGTCAAAACTGCTTTGTGTGATTTGGGAGCTGGTGTTAGTGTTATACCTTCCTCTTTATATAAAAGACTTGATTTGAATAAACTCACACCTACTGAAATATCTTTGCAAATGGCTGACAAATCAACTGCCATACCTATCGGTATTTGTGAGGATGTTCCCGTTGTTGTTGCAAATGTTACTATCTTAATAGACTTTGTTATTCTTGAGATGTCCGAGGACCACAACATGTCGATTATTCTTGGTAGACCCTTTTTGAATACTGCAGGGCTGTTATTGATTGCAATAAAAGCAAAGTCACTTTTCATATCAATGGTAATGAGCATATGGTGCACTTTCCGAAGAAACAATTCCAAGTGAATGGTATAAATGTTATTGAATTTTTTTTGACATTCACTATTGGAAGTTTTCAACTACCTCTACCTACTGCTAAAAAGAAATATGACATACTTATTGTTGGGAATATGCATATCCCCTTTGAGGTAACTTAGTGATTTACGAAAATTCATCGGTTTCATGCTAATCGAAAGTGGTTGTTAATAAGACTTGACCAACCTTATTAATGGATCATTTTTGAGAGGTATGAAGTTGATAAATCTAGTAGGCACAACCTTCTTCTCCCACCTTTTGTTTTCTATTCTTCTTAGTCATATAAAATAAAATGCCATGTTTATCCTGTTTTCTGCTTTCTCCGTGCAATAAAAATGACCCAAAAATAAAAGTTCTCAGAATGTCCTGAAAGTTTAACATGATTTTTTTTTCTGAATATGTCTGAATTTCTGGTGCAAATAACATCAGAGGGGGGTGCACCTGGTGTCCACGAGACACCAGGGCGCGCCAGCAGCCCCATGCCCGCCCTAGTGGGTTGTGGTCCCCACGTGGGTCCCCTCACTTATCTCTTTAGCCCATTCCATCTCCTACCTCCAGAAAAAAAATCAACATAGCTCTCTCTCTCTCTCTCTCTCGTGTTCTTGCTCTCAAACCCGCGGATTTTGATCTCTTTGCTCGAAGCTCTGTTTCCAAAACTGTTTTGGGGGATTGCTACTTGGTTTGTGATTCCTCCGTTGCTCCAATTAGTTTTTGATTTAGTGGTTTATTTTTAGAATAATTAGCTACACTTGGTGCTGCTGTAGATGGGCTTGCATGTTGAATTCTTAGAGTTCTAAGTAGTTTGAATGCTTAATATGGCCTCTAGGCATCCTTAGGAGTAGTTGCTATCAATCTTACGAAGTTTTGTTGACAAAAATTTTGTAGACTAGAATTTCCAAAAATTTATTTATTGGAATAAGATGAGTTTCTTTAGGAAGTTTTCCTCCAACAAGAATGCTAAAGGAGCCATTGGGGAATCATCGGAGAATGACCTAAACACTCCGAGAATGGCGGGGGTGCGGCCATGCGAATGGCCGCACAATGCCTTCATGGAGGAGGCCGGGTTCCATCAAGAGTTTGCCCAATTCGTTGCAAATGCTGGGCTGACCGACTTCCGCGTAGCTGAGTGTGACCAACACCACCTCCTTACAAATTCCTTTGTGCAAAATTTCCATTTTCTGAGTAGGAATAATCCTCCTGAGGTGCAGTTTAATTTATATGCTGAAACCCGTCAAATACCGCTCACTAACTTTTGTGACATATGTTTGATCCCTTCTGATGGGGAATTAAGAGAGCCTAGACAAACAGAGTTTGAAGAGTTTCTCCTCACTTTGAGAGTGGGTGATGAAAGAGGCGTGTCAAATGCTATTGCCACCAGTTTACAGTTTCCTTCTGTGCATTACTTTGCTTTATTCATCACGAAGTGTTTAACCGCTAGGGAGAAGGTCGGTGCACTTAGTGCCCCCGAGCTTGCCATTTTACGCCGTGCGCTGCACAATGATCACACCTTTAGCCTAGGGGCTATTATTGCATATTGTCTACACCTTAACAGGACTAAGGGCAAGATGCATGGTGGTATTTATGCTACTCGCTTAGCGATTCACTTTAATGTTCAGATTCGCCAACATGATTATCCCGTGCCCGAGTTTTTCTAGATCACAAGGCATTGGAGGATCATCAATTTATCGATGCAGTTGATTCTTTTCATAACATTCGCTACAACCTAGTATTCAGCGAGGTTACCTGTGAGATTATCCCGTTGCCTGCACCTACTTTGTTTGAGTTCTATTGACAGGAACGGATACAGGGTCATGCCAGAGGACATTTTTGCCTACCAGAACGACCTGGCAGCGGCTGAGGAGGAGCCCCAGGAGTCGGACGCTCAGGTTTCGCCGCCACAACACTTCCACATAGGACCGGATGGCTATTACGGATGTTGATTACCAAGCTAGGCCAAAAGCCTAAGCTCGGGGGAGTACGTATTTCCACCGACATTATATTCATGTTTACACATTTCATTCCAGTTGTCGGTGTCTACACTTTTTCATTGTATTATCCTTGCTAGATTTATTTTCTCGCTTTCTTCTTGTGTGTTTGAAAGACTTTGAGAAAATCCAATAATATTTCTTGCTTCTTTTCGGTTTTTCTTTCTAGTTTAAGTTAATTGTAGTAGCAAAAGAAAACCCAAAAAGATTTCTCGTTTCTTCTTTTACTTCTTGGGAGTTTTCCTGTGTAAATAGTTTTTCTCGTCTTTGTTTTTCCTTCTTTGATTTTCTTTCTTTAAGAAAAACCAAAAACACTGAAAAATATTTCAGTGTGTTTCTCTGAAATTCTTTTCCTTTTATTTGAGTCATACCAAGGAGAAGACCACGATGAAAATGTTGAGTGGCACTCTTGCAAAGAGCCCAAATTACTTTGTCTTCTCCTTTTGAATAAAATGTTTGCAGATTCCAGCTTAGTCCACGGCACTCTTGCACTGTTATTATTTTTTATATCATTCGGTCGTGCAAGTGAAAGGAAATAATGACGATATTTGATGAAGTGACTATGGCAGAGAGAAGCGGGTATGAACTCAATTTGTTTTTGTAAATGTATTTAACCTAGTATCCATGATTCAACATATTATGATCAAACATGTTTGCAATGACAATTAGAGATTATAGTTGCTGATGCCATGCTTAAGTATCTAGGAGTGGATAATGATTTATCTTGGATGTCAACATGCATTAAAATGGTTGTGATGTAGTATGATGATATGGTATCCTCCTCTGAATGTTTCAAGTGGCTTGACTTGGCACATGTTCACGCATGTAGTTGAATCAAAACCAAAATAGCCTCTACGATATTTATGTTCATGGTGTTCATATCCTACTCATGCTAGTATTCAATGTTTATTATGCATAACGCATGTTCATGACCGTTTTCGCTCTCTAGCTGGCCGCTTCTCTGGCTTGACTTGGCACATGTTCACGCATGTAGTTGAATCAAAACCAAAATAGCCTCTACGATATTTATGTTCATGGTGTTCATATCCTACTCATGCTAGTATTCAATGTTGATTATGCATAACGCATGTTCATGACCGTTTTCGCTCTCTAGCTGGCCGCTTCTCCACCTATTTGCTAGCCTTCACCTGTACTAAGAGGGAATACTGCTTGTGCGTCAAAATCCTTAAACCAAAGTTATTCCAGATGAGTCCACTATATCTACCTATATGCAGTATTACCCTGCCGTTCCAAGTAAATTTGCATGTGCCACCTCTAAAATTTCAAATGAACATCTCTTTTGTGTGCGTGGACCGCTCATGGAGCAACAGGGGGCGATCAATATCTTCCATGTTAAGCGGGTTATTCTCATGATGAGTGTTTATTCACTCGTCCTTGCATGAGAGAGGCAGTAATAGGGATTCCCATTCCCAAAATCAAAAAATGCAAATAATTAAACAAAACTCCCCCAGGAATGTTGTTGGTATGGACGGTACCCGTGGATTCGGCTAGCCGTGGAGTGTGTTTGTTGGTGGAGGGGGAGTAAACCTTTACTTTTACCACTTGGGAACCGCCGCTAATGTGTTTAGCGTGGAAGATATTGATAACTCTTGGTCGTAACGTTGACAGGAAGGGTGCACCTCCCAAAATTATATTTATCTTTGATTTAAGCTTTGAGCTCTGGCACCTCTACAAATCCCTGCTTCCCTCTGCGAAGGGACTATCTATTTACTTTTATGTTGAGTCATCACCTTCTCAAATAAGCGCTACATCTGAGAGCACTATTGTCATCCTCATGCATTGTGTATAGTTAATGTTGAATGCATCATGACTGGATCTTTTCTACCATGAATTACAATGTTTAGTCGCTTCTTGAACTTTGGAGGTGCTCTGCATTTATGTTTTGCGGTCTCAGAAAGGGCTAGCGAGATACCACTGTTGTCATTTTATATGATGATCGTTTTGACAAAGTGTTGGCACTTGAGATATTTTATTATTGCTCTCTAGTTGATTTTGCCATTGATATGAGTTCATATAATTTCTAAGAGTTATTGTTGACATGGTTAGTGACGATCTTTGCTGAAAAGCTGGGTGCTGCTTAAGCATATTTATGTAAATAAGAACAAAAGAGTTCGTAATAGTTTTTCTTTTTCACTTTCAGTTTGTCAACTGAATTGGTTGAGGACAAGCAATGGGTTAAGCTTGGGGGAGTTGATATGTCTCCGCCGTATCTACTTTTCCTAACGCTTTTGCTCTTGTTTTGGACTCTAATTTGCATGATTTGAATGAAACTAACCCGGATTGACGCTGTTTTCAGCAGAACTACCATGGTGTTGTTTTTGTGCAGAAATAAAAGTTCTCAGAGTTGGACAAAACTTTTTGGAGATTTATTTCAGAATAAAAGAAAAATACTGGAACCAAGAGCCACCGGAGGGGGTGCCCTGGCTGGGCACGATACACCAGGGCACGCCACCCCCTCCAGGCGTGCCCTTGTGGGTTGTGGTCACCTCGTGCCCCTGACCCTAATTCCAACTCCATATATACCTATTTTCGGAGAAAAAATAGGGGAGGAAGTTTTATCGCGTTTCACGAGACGGAGCCGCCGCCACCTCCTGTTCTTCATCGGGAGGCCAGATCTGGAGTATGTTCGGGGCTCCGGAGAGGGGAATCTTCGGTCTTCGTCATCACCGACCCTCCTTCACCGCCAATTCCATGATGCTCCCCACCGGGAGTGAGTAAATCCTTCGTAGGCTCGCTGGTCGGTGAGGAGTTGGATGAGATTCATCATGTAATCGAGTTAGTTTTGTTAGGTCTTGATGCCTAGTATCCACTATATTCTGAGATTGATGTTGCTATGACTTTGCCATGATTAATGCTTGTCACTAGGTCCCGAGTGCCATGATTTCAGATCTGAACCGTTTATGTTATCACCATTATATCTGTGTTCTTGATCCGATCTTGCTAGTCATATGCACCTACTATGTGTTATGATCCGTAAATCCCGGGGTGACAATAATCGGGATACTTTCCGGTGATGACCATAGTTTGAGGAGTTCATGTATTCACTATGTGTTAAGGCTTTGTTCTGGTTCTCTATTAAAAGGAGGCCTTAATATCCCTTAGTTTCCTTATGGACCCCGCTGCCATGGGATGGTAGGACAAAAGATGTCATGCAAGTTCTTTTCCATAGGCACGTATGACTATTTACAGAATACATGCCTACATTATATTTATGAATTGGAGCTAGTTTTGTGTCGCCCTAGGTTATGATGAATATCATCCAACGAATTCACCGATCCAATAGCTACGAGTTTTCCACATATTGTGCTTGCTAGGTTGCTATTGCTATTGCTACTGTTCCAATTGCTACAAAATCATTGCTATCATTGTTACCGTTACTGTTACTACTGCTATCAAAACTATCATGTTACTTTGCTACTGATCACTCTGCTGCAGATATTTAATCTTCAGGTATGGTTGAATTGACAACTCAACTGCTACTACTTGCAAATATTGTTTGGCACCCCTTGTGTCGAATCTATAATTTTGGGTTGAATACTCTACCCTCGAAAACTGTTGCGATCCCCTATAGTTGTGGGTTATCATGCTGGAAAAGAAGGCCTTAAAAATCATCTGTGTGTCACTTTGCATGTTTTCATTCGTTGCCCAAGGAATGGGAAGAATTTTCAAACATTTCGTTTGTGAGATGCGTCCACCGACGTAGGGCGTGTTGATATTTTAATTCCATGGAATGCAGATGGACTCCAAAAATCATGTTAACCGATGGGATGGCGTGTCGTGATGTCACCACACCATGGGAAAAATTTGGTAAAGTTTGGCACAAGTTACGATGACCGCTCCTTGGAAACCGTAGCATCTCTTTAGAGGGATCATAGTTCCAAAAGGAGATGTGGCGGATCGAACTACAATCGATGGTGTCTTAATCGCCTCGCCTCAATTTGTTCCCACGGTAGGCAATCATCATTACACACCAGGTCTGACTTTCAAGCGCATTTCAGGGTTCGTTTGCTATATTTAAGCCATTTTTAGCATTTACAGGGCATTTAGTGCATATAAATCAAATCCCAACTGCAACTACGTGTATTGATGAGAGGGATAAGGATTGTCGTTTGATCTGGGTCATCATATGGTGCAGACTTACGATCCGTGGGGCTTGGGTTTTGGCCAATCAGAATGCATGACTCAGGTTGCGCGCATTAGTGGTCATCGGCCACGGTTTGGGTTTGCACACGGCTTTAATGAATGAACCGTGCGCTAGTGGTTTATGCACAAACATCGTAGTTTCATTTGAAATGAAGACGTGACTTCATCGTTTCGCCACGATTTTTTCCTTGGTACACAATCACCTTTCTTACCCCTGTATTGATTTTCTATCGGGTTTCAGATCTCGTGTGCTATTTTTAAACCATTTTTTGCATTTACCTTGCATTTGGTGCATATAAATCAAATTCCAACTTGAACTACATGCGGGTGTTATCAAGCTAGGCCTGAAAAATTATTTGTGTGTCGCATTGCACGTTTTTAGTCATTTTCCAGGGAATGTGAAGAATTTTTAATCATTTCAGTTGCAAGATGCGTCCACAAGATCGGGCTTGTTAGTAATTTAATTATAGGAAATGCAGATGGATTGCAAAAATAACGAACGTGGGTGTGTCACCGTGGCATGATGTGAAGACCCCGTGGAAAAAAACTGGTTATGTTTGGCACAAGTTGCGATGACCACTCCTTCGAAACCAGGGCATCTCCCAAGAAGGATCATAGTTTCCAAAAGTAGACTTGACAATTCAAACTCCAATCGGCGGCGACTTCATCTTTTAGCATCAATTTTTTTTCCACGCTATGCAAACACCATTGTACTCCTAGTATTGATTTTCTGGTTGATTTCAAGGCTCGTTTGCTATATCTAAGGCATTTTTGCATTTACCGGGTTTTTAGTGCATATAAATCAAATCCCAATAGAAACTACGTGTTTATGCTCGCAAAGAAGCACTTACAAATCATTAGTGTGTCGCTTTGCGTGTTTTCTTTCGTTGTCCAAGGAATGGGGACATTTTTCAAACATTTCGGCCGCGAGATGCTTCCACCGACGTAAAGCATGTTGGTATTTTAATTACAGAAATGCAGAATGACTCCGAAAATCACGGAAACCAGTCAGTCAGTGTGTCCTGATGTCACCACACTGTGGAATTTGTTTGGTAAAGTTTGGCACAAGTTATGATGATCGCTCCTTGGAAACCATAGCATCTAACTAGAGGGATCATAGTTCCAAAATGAGACATGGCGGATCGAACTCCAGTCGATGGTGTCTTCATCACCTCTCCTCCAGTTTTTTCCCACGGTAGACAATCATCATTGTATGCTAGATTTGATTTTCTAGCGCATTCAGGGCTCATTTGCTATATTTAAGCCATTTTTAGCATCTACCGGGCATTTAGTGCATATAAATCAAATCTCATCTGCAACTACATGTGTTGATGAGAGGGATAATCATTGCCGTTCGATCTGGGTGCATCCTTTGGTGCAGACTTATGATTTATGGGGCTTGGGTTTTGGCCAATCAGAACGCACGACTCATGTTGGACACATTAGTGGTCATTGACCACAGTTTGGGTTCTCACACGGCTTTAATGAATGAACTGTGTGCTAATGGTAAACTAGATTGCACATGTTCTGTTCATACATACCAGAGTGAGATCAATTGAGAGTGTTATTATATATAGTTCCAATTCATTGCTAGGGTTGACAACAATATCAAGGTCAACATATTAATCTAGATCAATAGAAGGGCGGGCACACCTCACAATACAGTACACGCGACACTTCTAATAAAATAATTCATTACATAACTCACAATTCAGTACATGCGACAATTGAGTGCAATATACATAACGATTAGTTTTACAGATTAATTCCCATGTACATGGGGTGACTGGGATCATTAGGTTGACCCCTAATGAACTTATGTTTTTTGATGATTTTACGCTTCTCTTCTATCTTGTCACGTGGTCCCTTAGGTGGCAACTCATTAAATTGATTGTAATCGTCCCCAGCACCAACATTCTTGACGCCTAGTAGCCTCCTCTTCCCGTACATCACTACATGACGGTTCTTATGCAAGGGGTCTTTCACATAGAAAATCTAGGTAGCATCGCTGGTAGGATAAATGGGTCCTTGTGATATGCCATCTGTCTGAGGTCAACATAGGTCTTCCTGCAAGCATCAACCTTTACGCTACCAAGAGGGACCCATCTGCACTTGAATAATGCCACCTTCAATTCCACATAATCAAGCTCCCAAATCACTTTGATGGTTCTATAGTATACCTATTTATCATCTTCGTCTTCAGTTAGCATTGTGTCGATGCACTAGGACAGGGGTATCCAGTGCCCCTGACTTATGCACATGCAGTAGTAGCAAAACCCGTCAACACAAGCTACCACACCACCAAGCAAACATTCAAGACCCAGACCCCGGCAACAACGACCAACAGAAGGCCAAGCAAACGTCGGCAAGACCAGCACACCAGCCCAGGAGGGGCCAAAGGCACGCCCACCATGTCTTCGGCGCCTGCCCGGGACCAAGGCACGCACATCTTCAGGAAGACCCGGCAAGCCATCCATTGGCAGGCGCGAGCTGATCGGCCGCCGCTCCATCGCATCACGACGCCAGTCACTTATCGATGTGGTGTCGAGCCCTCAGGTGGCTAAGTGGCTCTCGCTAAGCACGTGGCGACGCACCGGAAGACGGATTATGCCCAGTTGACACCCGTCCGGAAGCATGTCAATACACTAAGCAACGACCAGCCAAGCGGTGGCAAGAGCTTGCCGGGGATGCACCCCCGAGCGCCACCTGAACTAGCAATCATGGTATTTTGTCCTAAATGCCAGAGTTAGGTATGATAGCTCTATTAGCTATCTAATCGCTAGATAAAGACTGTTTTGCCACTGTGGTTGCCCCTTGCCCTATAAAAGGAGGCCCAAGGCAACCTAGCTCAAGATTCGGTCCTTTGGACACTTGTAGTCGCGTAGCAGCTCTCCCCGGCGACAACCCTTGCTGGGTTTGAGCACTCCATGATATCCGTGTTCCTCTAATCAATCCACTAAAAGCAGGAGTAGGGTTTTACGCTTCACAGTGGCCCGAACCTGGGTAAAAACACCAGCGTCCGATCGTCGTGCTGCCTCATGGTCTCCGCTCTTTGTGCTACGTGACCTCCCCTTGCCGAACCACAAGGGACCTCTGGTTCCATAGGCGATAGTGTGCATCCGTGCGCCGACATCTTTGGCGCGTCAGGTAGGGATGCGTCATCTGCGCGAACCCGAGTTCGTGAGCAGCGAGTCGATCTTCATCATCGTCTTCCTCATCCATGGCTCCCAAGAAGAAGTCCGGCGCGACCATGCATCCCTCCACTTCGAAGGCTCCCTCGCATGCGGCTACGGGTGCCATTGGCGCTACAGCGGCTGCCAGTGAGGCGGGCGTCGTGGGCGACGCGGCTGGCACAGGTGGCGCCACTGTCGTGTCCCCCGCGGCCGAGGTTGGAACAGGGAACGCCGGAGAGGAGCAACAGCAGCAACATCCTGGCGAGTACGCCCCTAGTACCGCGCGCGGAGGAAACAACCAGTCTCCACCTCCCCGCCGCGCGGATGGCCATGGCCGCCACGGCGGCGCTCAATACGGAGCAAGCCACGATCCCCCATCTGCGCCCGTCACTAGCGCGGCTACTGGGCGCACGCCTCACCCAGAACAAGACGGAGTGCCGAGCGGAGCCGCAAAACTGCGGGCTCGGTCTGCCCCACAACAGACTGCCCCGGCGAGTGGCGCACGGCGACAAGGATGCGGCGATGCCCCTCTTGGCTCCACTAGGAGCCGGGCAACATCGTGGTCCGCCTCTTTCGCCATGCCGGACACGGCATCAGAAGCAATGGCGCGAGCCCAGCTGCTTCTAAACTTCCCGTCGGCGGCTGATAAGATGGATGAGTGGAGAGCTACCATCCAGAGCTTGATATCCTTTGTCGAAGCCAACAAATCTCAGCATGCAGATCCGTCGCGACACACGCGTACGGCTACGGCGGCCCGGGCCGGCGATCATGTCGATGGGTCCACACCAACGGTGCAGTCCCCTCCACGTCAAGAAACCCAGGAGCAGCCACGGCGAGCTTCACATGCTGACGAGTTCGACGAGGCATCTATGGCCTCATCCGACCCACGCGATCGCTGGGACCAGCGGCGTGTCCTGGAGGAAGGGCGGAAGGAAGACGCATGCATCACCATTGAGCGGCACCGAGAAGCACACCGTCAGTCTGACAGGCGCAATGGCCCAGATGCTGGCGACCCCGCGCCCAGTGCTGGCGGATACCTGCCTTACGAGGTTGGGTGCCCTGCCTTCACTCGCGAGCTGCGGCAGGTCCGCTGGCCATCGGCCCGAGCTTTCAAGCCAGAGCTGATGAAGAAGTACGACGGAAAGCTAAACCCGGCAGAATTTCTGGGCATCTACACGATAGCCGTTCAAGCTGCCGGAGGAAGATATGAGAAGGTGGTCGCTAACTACTTCCCTTTGGCACTCAAGCCAAACGTGAGGTCGTGGCTGATGCACCTACCAGAGAACTCCATTTCATCATGGGCTGACCTGTACAACGAGTTCGTTGGCGCCTTCACAGGCGACCACCTCGAGCCAGGGCAGCCCAGCAACCTGCAAGTTCTTCCACAAAAGGAGGGAGAGACCTTGCGGAAGTATATCCAGAGATTCAGTCGAGTACAACGGAACATTCCGGAGATACACCCCGCTTCCGTGATTGCCGCGTTCCATTCAAACGTGTGCAAAAGGAGGATCCGGGCCAAGATGAACGTCAGACTCCCCAAGACCGTCAACGAGCTGTATACGTTGGCGGACAAGTGTGCTCATGCAGAGGAAGGAAGGCTACTACCCGGAGAGGAGGCTGGCGTCGAAGTCGATTCAGATGACGACGACGATGCCCCTGGCCCGAAGGGAAAGAGCCGGAAGCGCAACAAGAAGCATAAGGGAAAAGCAGTGTTGGCCGTTGAGGGCTCCGGTGACCTCAGTACTGGCAAAAAGGCCAAAGCCGAGGCACCCAGCAAGGGAGCTGCCGTGTGCGCTGATTGCCGGGAGGCTGCTGCTGCTGAGAAAACTGGCAAGTATGACGGGCCATACTGCAAAATCCACCGCACTAAAGGCCATGATCTCCAAGAATGCCGCCAAGTTGACCATCTTGTCGAGAAGCAGAAGGCCGAGTACGAGAAGCGTGACAAAGAGAAAGGACAAGACGGTGCTGCCGGGAAGGGCCATGGCGACAGAGGAGGCCGCCGTGGCAAGGCTCCACAGCAGAAGGAAAGGCCAGCCAGAGGCCATGAGACGAAAGAAGCAGAGGATATGAGTGAAGATGAGGATGACGAGGAGGATTCCAGTGATCGAGAATTCCAGAGGGCAACTGAAGCTATGTGTGTTGACGGGGGCGCATCATTGCATTCCTCTCACCGCCAGCTTAAACAGTGGGCACGTGAGGTCAATGCCGTAGAACCAACTGCAGAGTCCAAAAGGCCACTCAAATGGTCCCGCACGCCTATCATCTTTGATGAAGAGGACCATCCTGATCGCACCTCTGCGGTCGGATGTTTGCCGTTGTTGGTCTCCCCAACAATCCGCAACCTCAAGGTCACCAAGATGCTAGTTCACGGCGGGGCGAGATTGAACTTAATCTCCCCAAAAGTGGTTGAAAGACTACAGATCCCTGACGGAGAGCTCAAGGCCATGGGTACATTCCAAGGAGTCAACCCCGGCAGGAGCCGACCTAAGGGAAAGATCAACTTGCCTGTGACATTTGGCGGGGAGTAGAATTATCAGACTAAGAAAGTGGTGTTTGACGTGGTTGAGCTCCCCCTGCCTTACAACGGAATTTTGGTCGCCCAGCCCTGGCAAAGTTCATAGCGGCATCCCACTATGCTTATAATACTCTGAAAATGCTGGGCCCCATTGGAATCATCTCCATCCCATCTGACAAGAAGGATGCAGTCATATGCGTGGACAAGATGTATCGGGACGCGGTAGCAACTCAGGCTAAAGAATCCCAGCTCCCGCCAAAGAATCAAAGAAAGCAAAGAAGCCTAGCGTGAACGCCGGCAAGGAATCCGGGAAGCGTGCCTCTTCGGAGTGCGCTACACCTGATGATGACCTACCGGAGAGTTCCGCTAGCAAGAATACCAAGGTCACCTATCCTGAGATGAAGAAGATCCTGGCAGGGCTGGATGGCACTGGTGGCACGTTCACCATCAGCGCTACCCATACCAACAAATAGGAAAGCGCGCTCGTTGCCTTCCGGTGGGTGAATGTCGATGTGTTTTCTTGGCAACCATCCGACATCCCCAGTGTTCCTAGGGAGGTAATTGAGCACCACCTTGCTGTCTACCCCCACGCTAGGCCCGTCAAGCAAAAGGTTAGGAAGCAAGCTTTGGAGCGGTAGCAGTTCATTGCCGAAGAAATCAAGAAACTCGAAGCAGCAGGTTTGGTCAGAGGAGTGTTGCACCCAACTTGCTAGCCAACCCGGTAGTGGTGCGCAAGGCGAATGGGAAATGGAGGCTCTGGATAGATTTCACTGACCTGAAGAAAGCATGCCCAAAGGACCCTTTCCCCTTGCCGCGCATCGACCAGATTGTTGATTCCACTTCCTGGTGTGACTTGCTTTCCTTCTTGGACGCTTACTCCGGATACCACCAGATTTTCATGGATAAGGAAGATGAGGAAAAGACCGCGTTCATAACTCCGTGCGGCACGTACTGCTTTGTACGGATGCCCTTCGGGGTTAAAGAGCGCTGGTTCTACCTTCGATAGAGCCGTGCAGACTGGATTTGGACCACAGTTGCACAGAAACATGGAAGCTTACATGGATGATATCGTCGTCAAGACCAAGGATGAAGCAATCCTCATACAAGACTTGGAAGAAACTTTTGCAAACTTGCGAAAGATCAATTTGAAGCTCAACCCTGAGAAGTGTGTGTTTGGTGTCCCATCCGGCAAGCTACTTGGGTTCTTTGTATCTCAGCGAGGAATAGAAGCCAACCCCGACAAGATCAAGGCAATTGAGCAGATACAAGCACCCAAGACCATCAAGGACATCAGACGTTTGATCGGATGCGTTGCCGCGTTAAGTAGGTTTATCTCCAAATCCGCTGAATGCGCCCTGCCGTTCTTCAAGATCCTGAATTAGGCGGGCCCGGTGAAGTGGACCCCGGAAGTAGAGGCAGCGCTGCATGATGTAAAATCTTACCTTTCTTCCGCTCCCACCTTGGTCGCTCCTAAACCGCAAGAACCGTTGCTGCTATACTTGGCGGCAACGAATCAAGTGGTTAGTGTAGCGCTAGTGGCGCAGCGAGAAGTAGATGAAGGTGCAGCCACTATGGCTGATGCTGCCAGGGACAAAACCGAAGCATCCACGGTAGAACCCAATGCAGAACCAGGGGAATCTCAGCAAGCTAGCGAAGGCAGCTCCAAGGAAGTGACGAAGAAGAAAGTGGTGCAGCGGCCAGTGTACTTTGTCAGCTCCTTGTTATAGGGGGCTAGGTCAAGGTACTCTGGAGTGAAAAAGCTGATCTTCGGCCTCATTATGGCCTCGAGGAAGCTGCGACACTACTTCCAAGCCCATGAGATCATGGTTGTCACTCGCTTTCCGCTGCAGCGCATATTGAGGAACCCCGAAGCCACTGGCAGGATTGTTGAGTGGGCACTTGAGCTGTCAAGTTTCGGATTAAAGTTTGAGAGCACTTCCACAATCCAGAGCAGGGCACTGGTGGAATTCATTGCATTGTGGCGCCCATGCCGGATGAAGAAGTTCCAGAGACAGTCCTTCCCGGCAAGGAAGCACCTAAAGAATGGGTCATGTACTTTGACGGTGCTTTCTCACTCCAGGGCGTCGGAGCAGGCGTGCTCCTCATCGCCCACACCGGAGAGCACCTCAAATACATGGTCCAAATGCACTTTCCCCAGGAGGAGGCCACCAACAACACTACCGAGTATGAAGGGCTCCTTGCCGGACTCAGAATCGCGGCGGAGTTGGGAATCAAGAAGCTGATCATATGAGGAGATTCTCAACTCGTGGTGAGGCAAATCAATAAAGACTATCAGAGTCCATTTATGGAGGCATATGTGGAAGAAGTAAGGAAACTGGAGGAGCGCTTTGATGGGTTACAAACCGAGCATGTGTCGCGTGCGGAAAACAGCATTGCTGATCACCTGTCAAAGTGCGCTGCGCAAAAGCTCCCTGTGGAACCAGGAACCTTTATCCTTCGCCTCACTCAGCCATCGGTATACCCATCAGCGATGACCAGTAAAAGAAGAAAGCTAACTCCGGCAAGCATTTCCCGGCAGAGCTCCCCGAAGCCGCTGGTAGAGAAGGTGCCGGAGACAGCCCCGTTCCGCCTGGTGAGCAGCTTTCTCCTGCGGAACCCCAGGTTCTCGCGGTCGAGACAAGCCCTCCCGCGGACGAGGAGATGCCTTTAGTCCTAGTTGTCGAGCCCCAGGCTCTAGCTTGGGTACACAATATAGTCCGTTTCCTTCAAACAGGGGAACTTCCCGAAGAGCAAGTAGAGGCTGAAAAAGTAGCCCGTTAGTCAATTATGTACCAGTTTGTCGATGACATTCTGTACAGAAAAAGACCCAACGGTGTGAAATTGAAGTGCATTTGCCGGGAAGATGGACTAAAGCTATTGGCAGAGATTCACGGAGGTGTGTGTGGGTCTCACATCAGATCGAGAGCCCTTGCTGGAAAAGCCTTCCGGCAGGGTTTCTATTGGCCCACTTCCCTCCAAGATGCAACTGAGTTGGTCACCAAATGTGAAGCCTACCAGCTCCATTCCAAGGACATCCATCAACCAGCACAAGCACTCCAGATGATCCCTTTGTCCTAGATCTTATCGGTCTGGGGGCTCGAACACTGGGGCGTGTGCATAGGTCTCCCTCGACTCAAGGTCTCAAACTTGTCACCCTACGGCCTAGCTGCGTCGAATAGGTGTGAGCGGGGAAGGAGATGGACTCAGAGACTTACCCAGGTTCGGGCCACCTTGCGGTGTAAAACCCTACTCCTGCTTTGCAGTGGAATGGCCTCTCGAGGAGGCTGAGGATGAACTAGTACAGTGGTTGGGTGGCCTCATGATCGGCACTTTGTGGTGATGAACTGGATCCGATCCAACCCCATCTTCTACGGTGGGAGCTCGTCCCTTTTTATAGGGGCCACGGTCCTCTTCCCTCATCGCACTGGCAGGAAGGGATCCCACAATGGCCAAATTTGAAAGGGGACAAGTAGTACACCCTATCCTGACTAAAGGTGGTTTTCGCCTGCAAAGCTTCTGGGTGTGACACAGCGGTGGGCTCGGCGATGACATCCGTCCTGCCGAGCTCGTGGTCTTGGTCCTCTTGCACTGGGGAGGAAACCTTTGGGGATCCCTTGGGAACCCACATACGTCCTTGTCTCCTTAGCACGAAAGAGGAAACTGTCCTCCCTCTGCACCCGCTGGCGCTCGCCTGGCCTGGCTGTCAGAACCCACGTCACCCCAGCCTCACGAGGCCGGGTACTTGCATAGGAATCTCCGCTGTCCAGGAGACGGCCTGAGGGGATGCCGCTTCTCTGGAGGTCTTGGCGTTGTCCTCCTCGCGAGGCGGGGGCTCTCGCGAGGGCCTTGACTTGGGGGGGGGGGGCTTGTTGCGGGGCCGTACCGGGCCTTCGTGGTGGGCCACGCACTGGGCCGCAAGCAGGCAGATCTGGGTTCCACCAATCCCAGAACGCCGACAGTAGATCCCGGGCCTAAGGCGTGCCAAGCTCGGCTTCGAGACGAAGGTAAGGAGCGATGGGCGAAGCGCCGCGGGCTCAAGTCGCCTGTGGGACTAGCGCGAGGCGCCTGGCAGGTCGCTGGGCTCCTCCTCCTCCGCAGGGTCTCGGGAACAGCCCCGAGTCACGTCGATTCGTAACCTATGTGTCGTGTTTATCATCATTGCCCTTCCTCGATTGGCGTCCCCTTCCTGCTCTCCTGGCACCCCGGGCCTAAGTCAAAGTGACCCGCCAGGGGAACTTAGGCGACGTGAGGCAGAGCCGCCCACGAGCCAAGTACGGCACGTGGCGCCCGAGGAGCTCACGCCGCCTCCGCTCCCCACGACGCCTTGGGGATTGCGGTTGCGCCTATAAACCCGCCTCACCCGAGGGGCAGTTCCATCCTTGCTTGCCTTCATGTTCGCCTCTTTCCATTGCTGCCCGTTCTCCTTCGTCGGAAAACCACCTTCTCCGTCCTTCCTTCCCCCGATGGCATCCAACGGAAGTGCTGCAGGCGCCAGAACGCGAGCGGGGTCCTCAGCACCGCCATCGTCTCAGGGGGGCGGTGGGGCCAGCGTTCGAGGCCGGTCCAGGTGCGCCGGTGCTGGGCCACCACCGATGAGTAAGTGCGCCATCGCCTCTGCTCTTCTCGTGCGTTGTGTCTGTCTTGCCGAGTCTGATCGCCGACCTTCCTCAGGGCGCCCATGCCCAAGAGGCGCATGCTCGATGCGCTCTAGGGCGAGGCGGACACCCTAAGGGCCCAGCTATTGAATGCCGAGGCTGCTCTTCAAGTCGCGCTGCGGGGCGAGGAGGATGCCAAGGAGGTGCTGGTATCCCTCCAGGCCCAAGTTGAGGAAGCCGGCAACGCCGTCCTGGCAGCCAAGGACGACGCGGCACACGCGAAGATGATGGAGGCGCAACGCGCCAAGCAGTACCTGGACATCGCCCACCGTGCAGACAGCGCGGTCCGCCGATTCGTCCGGGAAGCCCCCACGTTGTCGTGTGCGCACGACGACTGGGGCTACCTCACCTTCTTCCAGAAGGTGGTGGAGGCGCTTGAGTCCGATGTCTCCCAGGTGCATGAGGAGGTAGAGTCCAGCGCACACGACCTCCTGGACAACGCGTTGATGTGCGTCTTCTCCAACTTGCGACGCCACGCCCCCGCGTTCGACCTCTCCCGTGCGATGGAGCCAGTGCCCGCGGAGCTCCGGAGGCCCCTCAGGGACGAGGTGCGCGAGCACGTGGAGTCCCTGATCGAGAGGTTCGCCCCAGAGGCGTCGTCCGAGGGGGGTGGCAACTCCGGCGACGAGTCCCCCAGGAGCCACGACGGGGGCAGCGCCTCCTCTGCCCAAGCTTCTTCTCTTTTATTCCTGTTGCATCATGAACCATTTGGCCCCTGTGGGGTGTTAAACGTTGTATGATACCTTTGCTTTTGGGTAGTTGTTGATTGTTGTGCTTTGAATATCCCTATTTCCTTCGCGCGATTTTTGGTTTTCCTCGCGCGCCTCCTGCGCCCCTACTGTCGGAGGTCTGCGATGAACGACTCCTGGGATCCCTGCTCCCGGCACGTGGTGGAGGCCACGAGGCGGCAGCCCTCGTGCCCCTTCTTGCACCTGTACTCACCTCGCAGGGCTGTTGTTCGCTCGATCCTCGCGAGGCTACCGTACTTGCGATGGCCTTGTCCGTAAAGCCTGAGTGGCGCCAGCGTCGGGCTCTCAGGGACGGCGCCACAAGAGCCAGATTCTCATTTTTCCACGTTGTATTTCCTTTCCCGTAGCGTCCGTGCTGGTCCCGCGAGTGCAGCGAGAGGGGTTGTGTCTTTCATGCTCGAGCGCCGATGTCGCGAGGGCTCCTGAGGCACGACACTTGGGGGGCCGTCTTGGGCATTTGGGTGACTTGCTGCGGGGAGAGTGCTGCCAGCAAGGCCTGCTTCGCGAGGCCTGCAAATGAGGGTCCTGCAAGGAAATTATCCTGTCCCAAGTGTTAAGCGCACGCCCGCCTGCATTTGGGCGTCCCCGCCTGCAATTGGGCGTTACGCGAGAAAGGTGGGCCTCAAGGCCCTGGCGGGGTATCATACGAGCGATATGCCCACGAGCCGGAACTCGGTCTCTGAACTTCCAATGTCATCGGGACGGACCCAGGCACAGACACTATATTAGACTGGGGGAGCGACCCCCGTACGCATTTTGTCTTCTCCCCAGCATGGAGTGTGGGGTCCTCCACATGGGCGTGGGTGGGAGGCCTTCCCTCTGCGGCCACGACACGGCTCGTCCTGGGCTTCCACTTTGGGGGGTCCGGAGCGTGTACAACCCCTAACTCATTATTACGTGAGAGTGTCACGGTCGGCGATAATTGATTGGATACCCCAGGCACAAGGCTCAGGAGCTCTTAACCTGGTCTTCAGATGCTCCCGCACATTTTGTAGCGGGAGCGCGCAAGTCGGCGCTGCGCTCCGGCGGCCCATGTATGAGCGCCATCATACACCGCGTGGCCACAGGAATGCGGTTGCGTGCCCCTACGGCCCAAACATGAGCGCCGTGGCACGCCCCGCATGTCTGTAAGGGCACGTCTACTGGAGAGCCGTTGTTCACCGATTGAGTGCTCCTACAGCCCAAACATGAGCGCTGTGGCACGCCCCACGTGTCCGTAACGGCACGTCTACTGGAGAGTCGTTGTTCACCGATTGCGTGCCCCTACGGCCCAAACATGAGCGTCGTGGCATGCCCCGCGTTTCCGTAAGGGCACGTCTGCTGGACAGCCGTCGTTCACTGATTGCGTGCCCCTACGGCCCAAACATGAGCGTCGTGGCACACCCCGCGTGTCCATAAGGGCACGTCTGCTGGAGAGCCGTCGTGAGAGGCGTCATGCCGCCTATTCTGTGGCACCGTGAGCCAAGCCGCCTTCCGTTCCTCCGCCCGCAATGGTTCACTGAGGGGGCATGGCACTAAGGTAGATAATCCGCACTGGTGGCCAGCCCGTGGGTCAGAGCCTGGGTACTTGGATTTTTCGACCATTCACTGCGAGGACAAGTCCTACGCAGACGTCGTGCCCAGCCCCCATGCGGAACCATCGCGGGGCGATCGTGGGGGGCACGCCAGCCCCCGGTAGCGGCGACGCGCCAGGGCCTGAGGCTTAGACAAACAATACCATCTCGAGCGGGGGGTTAGCTGGATTCCTTATGTATTCCAAAGACACCTGCTTGGGGCGATACAAAATACAGAGAATTGTCTGGAAGGAACAACCCTAGGAGTCACCCGTCGACCACGTGCAAGGGGTTCAGTCGGTTCCCTCATGCCTTGAGGACCCGTGGTGCCCCGGCGCCTCTCGGGGCACATGCATCCCGTGTCCTCTGCTTACTCGTTGCCCTTGTGATCACCGGACTCTCGGGCTCCTGGCGCCTCGTGCCTTGCTCCTTGCTTGCGGGGTCGCGCAACAAAGCATGCCTCCGGGCAGTACCCGAGTTCCTCCTCCGTTGTGCCGGTCAGGTCAGGAGCTCCCCAGGCGGAAGCCCCCCGAGCCCGTCCTGAGGGAGGTGCCGGGCGATCCCTCCTATGAGGAGTGGGCAGGCGCCCCAGCAGTAGGCACGGGGCTTGTGGCGCCAGCGGCGTGGGCTCCAGCCCCCAGGCGGTTCTTGGGCAGGAGCTGCGTGAAGGCACGGTTGGAGGCCGAGGCCTGCGTGCCGCTCATGACGCAAGCAATCGCGCGGCGCTTTTGGAAGCCCCCAGCCCAATCATCCAGCCGGTCGTCGTTCTTCCTTGGTGGTGGTGGCAGCGGAGGGAGGCTGGCCCTGCCTTGAGGGCGGGCCTCCCGAGGATGATCACGCCGAGGTTCGCCGCGAGGCTTGCCCCGCCGGCAATCCTCGTGAGGCTGGTCTCGCGAGTCCCGTCGTGAGTCACGGTTGTCCCAGCGGTTCCCGCTGCGGCCCTCCCCACGGCCACTGCCGTGGTTGCCCCACTCGGGGCGGTGGACAAAGCGCTCGTCGCGGAACTCCCTGAGCTCCAGGCAGTTGCTGGTGTGGTGGGTGTTGGTGTAGTGGAAGACGCAAAATGGTCGGTTGCCCCTGGGGACTTCTTCCGGGCCGCGACCGTGCTCCGCCTTGGGCGCGGCTGCCAGCACGGCAGGGCCCTTGCGTTCTGCCTCCTTGGCCTCGGCCTTCTTGTCCTCGTGGTCCGCCTCCGGGAGAACGCAAAGGGAGGAGCGGCCTACCTCGGCCTTAGCGCACCTATTCGCTGGGTTGAACTTCGAGGGAAGCGTGCGCGGACCGCCCTGCGGCCGTGGCATCATCTGGCAGCTCGTCTCGTCCCGCGCGCGTGCCGGTTCCCCACATGGTGGTTCATGGCGTCGCGCTTCGCTCATGGGCTTGCGTTCGGCCCTTCGCGGGGCAGGAGGAGGTGGCGCGCCGTGAGCCACTTCGCCCGCCTGGAAGAGCGGGAGGTGGAGCGAGCGGGCAGGCTCCGGGGCTTCACTAGCGGCGTCGGCGGGCTCATCGATGCAACAAAGCCAGTCTTCGGAGAGGTGGTCGTCGGGGTGGTAACACAGCAGCTCGCGCGCCATGGACAGCGCAACCGGTGTATTCGCCGGTCTGCGGCGTGCGTGGGAGGTTGACGCCGTGGGGGGAGTGGGGGACAGCGCGGCGACGCGGCCGTCCTGTCGCTCGGAGGGTGGCAGCGGTAGGTCCTGTGGACCATGAGTAGCCCACTAGGTAGCAGCGTTGGTCACGGGAGAGGCGGTGCGGCGCGGGACGCCGCAACACATGGGCGCCATCTGGGCAACGCGGGCTGCCCTGCGCTCGGCACGGACTCGACGGGCGTCGGCCATGGGAGTGGCGGAGCCGAGACGAAGTGGAACCGAAGGGATATCACGACACGCCCCTACCTGGCGCGCCAGATGTCGGAATCAGGGCTCCGCAAAACCCAACAAGGTTCGAACACTGGGGCGTGTGCGTAGGTCTCCCCCGGCTCAAGGTCTCAAACTTGTCACCCTACGGCCTAGCTGCGTCGAATAGGTGTGAGCGGGGAAGGAGATGGACTCAGAGACTTACCCAGGTTCGGGCCACCTTGCGGTGTAAAACCCTACTCCTACTTTGGGGTGGATTGGCCTCTCGAGGAGGCTGAGGATGAACTAGTACAGTGGTTGGGTGGCCTCACGATGGGCACTTGGTGGTTATGAACCGGATCCGATCCAACCCCCTCTTCTACGGTGGTAGCTTGTCCCTTTTTATAGGGTCCACGGTCCCCTTCCCTCAACGCACAGGTGGGAAGGGACCCCACAACAGCCAAATTTGAAAGGCGACAAGTAGTACACCCTATCCTGACTAAAGGTGGTCTTTGCCTGCAAAGCTTCTGGGTGTGACACAGCGGTGGGCTCGGCGATGACATCCGTCCCGCCGAGCTCGTGGTCTTGGTCCTCTTGCACTGGGGAGGAAACCTTTGGGGGATCCCTTGGGAACCCACATACATCCTTGTCTCCTTAGCACGAAAGAGGAAACTGTCCTCCCTCTGCGCCCGCTGGCGCCCGCCTGGCCTGGCCATCAGAACCCACGTCATAGAAATCTATGACGTGGCCTGGCCGCTGCTCGGGAGGCGGCCTGGGGGGATGCCGCTTCTCCGGAGGTCTTGGTGTTGTCCTCCTCGCGAGGCGGGGGCTCTTGCGAGGGCCTTGACTTGGGGGGCTTGTTGCGGGGCCGTACCGGGCCTTTGTGGTGGGCCACGCACTGGGCCGCAGGCAGGCAGATCTGGGTACCCCCGATCCCAAAACACCGACAAGCTCCTCCCCTAACTAGCCAAAGGTTCATGATGACAGGTGCCCCCCACCTATCATCCCCTCCTATCCCTCTGTTCCACTGACGGGTGGGGCCAACCCGTCAGGTTCAAAACGAGATGGCGCATGTACCGCTTCACCCGTGGGCTTGATTCTCCCTGCCGGCTCGGCTATGTCCGTTTTTGCCCACAGAAATAGTGGCATTTTTCTTTTTCCAATTTATAGAAACTTTGGAATATACCATAGATTTAAGTATTTGTCCAAATTATATAATTCTAACACCATTATTCTTCTAAAAATCCCACCTATTTAATGGTGTAATTTTCATACATGTCCATCACAGTTTTCTGTACTGTTCAAATTTGAGCATTTATATCCACCTCCAAAAATCCATGTCTC
This sequence comes from Elymus sibiricus, assembly GCA_039707655.1. NCBI lineage: Eukaryota > Viridiplantae > Streptophyta > Magnoliopsida > Poales > Poaceae > Elymus > Elymus sibiricus. The sequence goes on from CM077665.1 coordinate 267,684,394, forward strand.
TGTTCTTATAAATCCAACTCCAAAACAAGGAAATATGGTATTTTTAGTTTTCACCCTAGTATTTTATAAAGATGTCTTGACATTTTTCTAAGTGCTTTTATTTTCCTGTTTGTGTTATTGCCTTATTGCTGTCCCATTACGTTGCAATGTTAGATCACTCTTTCAATGAAGGAGTTGAAGAAGGAGTATTTGGAGACTTTGAAGACTTTGTCAGGCCAAGGCAAGCAACCTAACTTGGCCATGCTGAATCCCAGGTTTTCTTGCATTACACATGTATGCATTAAAAGGTAGTATGGCTAAGTGCCATGACGATGATGATGTTCAACCCATGAGCTTTTGGATTAGTACCCCGATTCAATTGCTAATACCCCTCCTCGTAACCCTAGGTATTGTCCCCACCGGATTTTTAGATGGGGGACTTATGTGTAGATCATAGGTAGAATAATAAGGGCCAGTTCTTTTGACATCTTAAAAAACAAGCCACCTCTTCGTCAGCTTTCCCGATAAGCTGCCTCTGTTATTCATTGGGGGCTTATAAACTAATTATAGGATAACTAATTTAGAAGTCTCAACAAATTAAAGTGACAACTTATTTTTAAGCTGGGGAGAGGCAGCTTATTTTTTGAGCCGCTCAAAAGAACTGGCCCTAAGCCATGCTCGCAAATAGTACTAGGTCTGGGAAGGGTACTACACGCCCATGGGAGGTTTTTGAAAATGGATTGAGTATGATAAAGGAAGGATGGACGGGAGTTGCATGTTGATGAAACAAATATTTCAAATAGGATTGGTGTAACCTGCAACTGTTACTCCAACCTTACATGCGCAACCACACTACCCCTATATGGGATGGGGCATTATTGATTACCTTGCTCGTTACTGGCGAAGAGTCTGCATTACTAGTGGCGGGAGTGACTCGGTCACTCTTGATACAGGCTCGTGCCGGAATGGATGACTATGGTTGTTTTCATAGACACCAAGCACACCGTTGAGTCCCCTCATGTAGTTGTGATGATTGGTGTTGACCAAATGCATTTATCCTCTCGCATGAGGCATGTATTTGTCCTCTCATGTGAAGCTTTGACACAAGGGCCAGGTACCAACGAGTGGACTCAATGCTAGTAGCGTCTTGGGAAAAGTATTGTTCGGGTGCTTACCTCGGGTACCTAAAGTTACGTGAGTTGTGGAGGACACAGAAGTTCCACAAGTCTTGTGGGTAAAGTGTGCAACCTCTACAAAGTGTCAAACTATTCGAATAGCCGTGTCCACGGTCAAGGATAGTTGGATGAACGCACTTGTGCTACATCCATATTTATAACAAAAACTTGGGTATGGGAAGGTACCACTTGGTTCATGATGATGAGTATCGAGAAGATGAGATTATAGTTGGAGAAACCACTTGGTGAAAAAAGATGATTAACTTGATGATGTTATTAGAGTTGGATAAACTCTGCTTATGTTGATATTTTTGATTTCATGATACTTACTTTTCAAAATGCTAGGACATGGCACCCACTTAAAAATGTAGCTTTCCGCAAATGCTAAACCTAGTGTACTGGCCTTTTCCTTTGTATCGAGCCTTGCATGATTATGTTCTACTATTACATCCCTTGGATTGCTTGTGAGTATATTCAAAAGTACTCATCGTCTTGTCCCTGACTATTTACTTGGCCAGACATGTAAGAACAGGAATATGAGGAAGAGTTTGTTGACGATGAACATGCGAACTAGGACTCTTTCCTAGTCAGAATGCCTGTAGGGTTAAGGCAGATGGCATGGGTCTATGTTATCGTGAGGATTTCTGCTGCGAGTGTTATATTTGATGTTAGCCTTCACAACTCTATCTTTGTAAGACTTGACCATAATGGTCCCATTTGTGTAAGACATTATGTAATGGATGTAAACTCTTGATATTCAGTTCATTGTGTTCAGTGAGCATTGCTCTTGGGATCGCTGTGCACGCACAATCGAAGGCTTTGACTTATGAGTCGGGGTCCTCACAGAGCTGGTATCAAAGCCATCCTGACTATAGGAAGCCTTGGTTAGTTTGGACGTTAGTTAGGATAAAAATTATTTTTTGAACACTGCGAAACTTATTGATATTTTTTACCTCTTCTATGTTTTTAGAAAAACCGAAGATTTTTTGCCTTAGCACTTCCACCATTTTTCTCTTGGCTCTCCTTATCTGGTTTTTCAAAACTTTGCAAATGGTCGCTAGAACCCTTATGTCCCAGACCACCGGATTCCTTGTAATCTTCGTGGATAAAATGGAAAGGAGCCACCTTGCCAGATGCTCGCTCATATCTTTTGAACACAAGGTTGGCGACACGACGACTAGTATTCACAATAGGATAGACATGTCGAATAACAAGACTCCTCACAGTTGGATCATCGTCAGAGTCGGATGACAACGATGGGAGCAACAAGTGAACCAGCCACTTGTTACATCCACTCAAGGAGATATGCCAAGAGAGGATCACATCACAGCCTCCTTAGAAGCTAGGGTATCCCACTTGCATTTAGGCACACTTATTCCTTATCAAGCTACATGTCTCAAGCACCCGCTACAAGGATCATGAAGACATCACCAACAATGTCGGTCCAGTGGGAACCAGGGTACGACGGCCCATCTGCCCGCGGCTTAGGAGCGACTAGCGATTGGCCTAGTAGGCGGGCCAGTACAAATCTCCACAGGCAAAGCACCTCGCGAGGCTCGGACCTCGTGAGGCCCCCTCCCCGCGAGGTCGGGCTCTCCAAGTCAAACATCTTCAGCATCAGACAGTCTCATGAGGCTCCCCTCATGAGGCGAATCCCTGTGAGCCCCCCACATGGATGACATTCTCGTGCAGGGAAGGATAGCAGGAACGTGCTAGTAGGCATGAACAGAGAGGATTTCCTTTCTGGAGATTAAAGGGCAACACGAGCTGCCTTCTTGATACGTCTCCAACGTATCTACTTTTCCTCACCCTTTTGCCCTTATTTTGGAATCTAATTTGCATGATTTGAATGGAACTAACCCGGACTGACGCTGTTTTTAGCAGAACTACCATGGTGTTGTTTTTGTGCAGAAATAAAAGTCTCGAAATGGAACGAAACTTTTTGGAGAATTATTTCAGAATATATGTGAATTATTGGAGCCAAAATCCACCGAAGAGGGGGCAAGGGTGGCCAGCACCCACCAGGGCGCGCCAGGCCCCCTAGGCGCGCCCTGGTGGGTTGTGCCCACCTCGTGGCCCCACTAACCCTAATTCCGCCACTATAAATTCCGATTTTCGGAGAAAAAAATTAGAGAGAAAGTTTCATAGCATTTTACGATATGGAGCCACTGCCACCTCTTGTTCTTCATCTGGAGGCCAGATCTGGAGCCTGTTTGGGGCTCCGGAGAGGGGAATCTTCGGTCTTCATCATCACCAACCTTTCTCCATCGCCAATTCCATGATGCTCCCCACCGGGAGTGAGTAATTCCTTCATAGGCTTGCTGGTCGGTGAGGAGTTGGATGAGATTCATCATGTAATCGAGTTAGTTTTGTTAGGGCTTGCTACTTCTTGTGCTTGCGTTGGTTTTCCCTTGAAGAGGAAAGGGTGATGCAGCAAAGTAGATAAGTATTTCCCTCAGTTGTTGAGAACCAAGGTATCAATCCAGTAGGAGGTACAAGCAAGGCCCCAATCTTTGCACCTACACAAACAATCAAACACTTGCACCTAACGCTATAAAGGGGTTGTCAATCCCTTCACGGTTACTTGCAAGGATGAGATCTGATAGAGATAGATATAAAAGATTGCTAAAAATAAAACTAAAATAAAAGTAAATAGATTGCAGCAAAGTATTTTTGGTATTTTTGGTTTATAGATCTGAAAATATAATATGGAAAATAGACCCGGGGGCCATAGGTTTCACTAGAGGCTTCTCTCTTGAAGGAAAATAATACGGTGGGTGAACAAATTACTGTCGAGCAATTGATAGAAAAGCGCATAGTTATGACGATATCCAAGGCAATGATTATGCATATAGGCATCACGTCCGTATCAATTAGACCGAAACGATTCTGCATCTACTACTATTACTCCACACATCGACCGACTCCTGCCTGCATCTAGAGTATTAAGTTCATGAAGAACAAAGTAACGCATTAAGTAAGATGACATGATGTAGAGGGATAAACTCAAGCAATATGATGAAAACCCCATCTTTTTACCCTTGATGGAAACAATACAAATACGTGCCTCGCTACCCCTACTTTGTCACTGGGTGAGGACACCGCAAGATTGAACCCAAATCTAAGCACTTCTCCCATTGCAAGAATTACCAATCTAGTTGGCCAAACCAAACCAATAACTCAAAGAGACTTGCAAAGATATGAAATCATGCATATAAGAATTCAGAGAAGATTCAAATAATATTCATAGATAATCTGATCATAAACCCATAATTCATCGGATCTCGACAAACACACCGCAAAAGAGTATTACATCGGATAGATCTCCATGAAGATCATGAAGAACATGGTATTGAAGAACATAGAGAGAGAAGAAGCCATCTAGCTACTAGTTATGGACCCGAAGGTCTGAGGTGAACTACTCACGCATCATCGGAGGGGCAATGGAGTTGATGTAGATGCCCTCCGTGATCGAATCCCGCTCTGACAGATTACCGGAAAAGGCCCCAAGATGGGATCTCATGGGAACAGAGGCTTCCGGCGGCAGAAAAGTATTATCGTGGCTCTCTTTTTGGTATTGGGGGAATATTCCTGAATTTATTGGCGAGGAATTAGGGTTGGAGGAGCCACGGGGGGCCCACAAGCCAGGGGGCGCGCCCCCCAGGGGCGCGCCCAGGTGGCTTGTGGCCCACCCGTGGGTCTTCTGGCCTCTTCTCGAAGTCTCCAGGGTTCCTTCTGGTCCAAGAAAAATCATCGTAGAATTTTATTCCGTTTGGGCTCCGTTTGATATTCCTTATCTGCAATACTCAAAAACAAGGAAAAAACAGAAACTGGCACTGGGCACTAGGTTAATAGGTTAGTCCCAAAAATAATATAAAATAGCATATTAATGCATATAAAACATCCAAAACAGATAATATAATAGCATGGAACAATCAAAAATTATAGATACGTTGGAGACGTATCAAGGCTTGATCCCTAGTATCCATTATGTTCTGAGATTGATGTTGCTATAACTTTGCTATGCCTAATGCTTGACACTAGGGCCCAAGTGCCATGATTTCAGATCTGAACCGTTTATGTTATCATCTCTATATCTATGTTCTTGATCCGATCTTTCCTAGTCATATGCACCTATTACGTGTTATGATCCGTCAACCCCATAGTGACAATATTTGGGATACTTCGCGGTGATGACCGTAGTTTGAGGAGTTCATGTATTCACCATGTGTTAATGCTTTGTTCCGGTTCTCTATTAAAAGGAGGCCTTAATATCCCTTAGTTTCCTTATGGACCCCGCTGCCACGGGAGGGTAGGACAAAAGATGTGATGCAAGTTCTTTTCCATAAGCACGTGTGACTATTTACGGAATACATGCCTACATTATATTGATGAACTGGAGCTAGTTCTGTGTCGCCCTAGGTTATGACTGTTACATGACGAATATCATCCAACAGGTTACCGATCCAGTGCCTATGATCTTTCCAATTATTATTCTTGCTAAGTTACTATTGCTGCTACTGCTGTTCCAACTACTACAAAACTACTGCTACTACTGTCACCGCTACTGTTACTGTTGCTACTGCTACCAAACTATCATATTACCGTGCTACTGATCACTTTGCTGCAGATATTTAATCTCCAGGTGTGGTTGAATTGACAACTCAACTACTAATACTCTCAAGTATTCTTTGGCTCCCCTTGTGTCGAATCTATAAATTTGGGTTGAATACTCTACCCTCAAAAACTGTTGCGATCCCCTATACTTGTGGGTTATCAAGACCTTTTTCTGACGCCGTTGCCGGGGAGCATAGCTATATTTGTTGATTCACTTGGGATTTATATCAATTTATCACTATGAAGAATCTGAAGGATCCGAAGACTAAGATTTTTCCCTCTAAGACGAGGGGAGGTAAGGAACTGCCATCTAGCTCTGCACTTGATTCACCTTTTGTTATGAGTAAGCTTGCAACACTACCACATGCTAGTAATCTTGATATGTCGCAAGTTATTGATGATGCTACCTCTGCTATGAATTATGCTATTGATGATGCTAGTACCATGCTTGATGATAATGTGCCACTAGGAAAATTTCTTGATGAACAAATTGCTAGAGCTAAAGAGAATGAAACTACTGAAACTAATGAGATTGCTGAATCTGATGAAGCTTGTGAAACTGATCATGAATATGAAACTCCTATTAGTCCTATCTCTCCTAAGTTTGAAATGCCTAAGATACCTGAAGGTTATGTTATGGACGAAGAGATAACTAGAGAAATTCTTTCTTGCAAGGATAGAAACGATCTTAAGAATTTGCTACGCAAGTATAAGGAAAAGACTCTGAATGCTAGAATGAAATGTGACTCTAAGTTTGCTACTTCACCTATCTTTGTTACCAATAAGGATTATGAGTTCTCTATCGACCCAGAGTTAATTACTTTGGTTGAATCTGATCCTTTCCATGGCTATGAAACTGAAACTATAGTGGCACACCTTACTAAGCTGAATGATATAGCCACCCTCTTTGCTCATGATGAGAAGATTTGCTACTATTATATCCTTGAGTTATTTCCATTCTCGTTAAAGGGTGATGCCAAGACATGGTACAATACTCTTACTCCTGGTTGTGTGCGTAGTCCCCAGGATATGATCTACTACTTCTCTGAAAAATATTTTCCTGCTCATAAGAAACAAGCTGCCATACAGGAAATATTTAACTTTGTGCAAATTGAAGAAGAGAGTCTCCCACAAGCTTGGGGGAGGCTTCTCCAATTGCTTAATGCTTTGCCTGATCATCCTCTCAAGAAAAATGAAATACTTGATATCTTTTATAATGGACTAACCGATGCTACTAGGGACTTCCTAGATAGTTGTGCTGGTTGTGTTTTCAGGGAACGAACTATTGAACAAGATGAAGAATTATTGAATAACATATTGAAGAATTATGATGATTGGACTCTTCCTGAACCACCGCCTAAACCCACTCCGAAGAAGAGGGGTATCTTATTTCTCAGTCCTGAAGATATGCAAGAGGCAAAGAAATCTATGAAGGAAAAAGGTATTAAAGCTGAGGATGTTAAGAATTTGCCACCTATTGAAGAAATACATGGCCTTGACACACCACCACCTCCACAGGTGGTAGAGGTAAATTATTTATTAAAGTTTAATGAAAGTGACATTCCTCACAATAAACATCCTAGTCAATGCTTATATGAGTTTGACAACTATATTATGAAGCAAGATCATTTCAATGCTCATGTTCTGAAGCAATTGAAATATAATTCTGATATGATTGCTCGCTTGAGTGACTTGCTATTTAGAATCAGTATTGATGTTAGAGGTGTAGGAAAGCATGCCTCTATGGTTAAAACTCAGTTAGAACAAGTTGCTAAGTCTCAAAAAGAATTGCTTGATGAAATGAATAATAATATGCATGATTTTGCTGCTATAGTAGTAACTAGAGGAGGTAGAATGACCCAAGAACAACTTTATCCTGAGGGTCATCCTAAAAGAATTGAACAAGATTCCCAGAGAACTAATCCTGATGCACCTAGTCCTTCTAAGAAGAAAAAGAAAAAGAAAAATGATAGGACTTTGCATACCTCTAGTGAACCTGAGACACAAAAACCTCTTCATAATAATGATGTCTCTATTTCCGATGCTGAAACCCAATCTGATAATGAACATTCACCTAGTGATAATGAAACTGATAATGATGATGTTCACGATGATGCTCAACCTAGTAATGATAAAGAAGAAGATAATAATGTTGAAATAGAGCCTACTCTTGATCTCGATAACCCCCAACCTAAAAATAAACGTTATGATAAAAGAGACATTGTGGCTAGGAAACATGGTAAAGAAAGGGAGCCATGGGTTTAGAAACCCATGCCATTTCCACCTAATCCATCTAAGAAAAAGGATGATGAAGAATTTGAACGCTTTGCTGAAATGATTAGGCCAGTCTTTTTGCGTACCCGCTAAACCGATATCCTAAAGATGGCCCCTTATGCAAAGTATATGAAAGACATCATCACAAAGAAAAGAAAGATACCGGAAGCTGAAATCTCCACCATTCTTGCTAATTATTCTTTTAAGGATGGAGTACCTAAAAAACCAGGAGTTCCCGGAATACCAACTATACCTTGCTCCATTAAGAGAAACTATGTCAAAACTGCTTTGTGTGATTTGGGAGCCGGTGTTAGTGTTATGCCTTTCTCCTTTTATAAAAGACTTAATTTGAATAAACTCACACCTACCAAGATATCATTGCAAATGGCTGACAAATCAACAGCCATACCTATTGGTATTTGTGAGGATGTGCCCGTTGTTGTTGCAAATGTTACTATCTTAACGGAATTTGTTATTCTTGAGATGCCCGAGGACGACAACATGTCGATGATCCTTGGTAGACACTTTTTGAATACTACAGGGGCTGTTATTGATTGCAATAAAAGCAAAGTAACTTTTCATATCAATGGTAATGAGCACACGCTGCACTTTCCGAAGAAACAATTCCAAGTGAATGGTATAAAAGTTATTGAAGAATCTTCGACCATCACTATTGGAAGTTTTCAATTACCTCTTCCTACCGCCAAAGAGAAATATGATATACTTATTGTCGGGGATATGCACATCCCCATTGAGGTAACCTAGTGTTTTACGAAAGTTCTTCGGTTTCATGCTAATCGGAAGTGGTTGTTAATAAGATTTGATCAACCTTATTAATGGATCATTTTTGAGAGGTATGAAGTCGATGAATTTAGTAAGCACAACTCTCTGCTCCCACTTTTTATTTTCTGTTTTAGCTAGTCAAATAAAATAAAATGCCATGATTATCCTGTTTTCTCCGTGCAATTAAAAAAATGACCCAAAAACAAAATTTCTCAGAATGCCCTGAAAATTTAACACGATTTTTTTCCGAATATTTATGAATTTCTGGTGCAAATAATAACAGAGGGGGGGTGCACCTGGTGCCCACAAGACATCAGGGCGCGCCAGCACCCCCAGGCGCGCCCTGGTGGGTTGTGGCCCCCACGTGGGCCCCCTCACTTATCTCTTTAGCCCACATCATCCCCTACCTCCACAACCACCATTCTCGTGTTCTTGCTCTCAAACCCGCGGATTTCGATCTCTTTTCTCGTAGATCCATTTTTGAAACTTTTTGGAGGGATTGCTACTTGGTATGTGACTCCTCCATTGCTCCAATTAGTTTTTTGTTTTAGTGGGTTATTTTTAGAGTAATTAGCTACTCTTGGTGCTGCTGTAGATGAGCTTGCATGTTGAATTCTTAGAGTTCTAAGTAGTTTGAATGCTCAATATAACCTCTATGCATGCTTGGGAGTAGTTGCTAACAATCTTACAAAGTTTTGTTGACAATTTTTTTGTGGACTAAAATTTTTCAAAATTTTTTAGGAATAAAATGCAAATCTTTAGGAAGTTCTCCTCCAAGAAAATGCCAAGGGAGTCATTGGGGAATCATTGGACAATGACCTTCACACCCCAAGAAAGGTGGAGGTGCGGCCATGTGAATGGCCGCATGATGCCTTCATGGAGGAGGCCGGGTTCCATCAAGAGTTCGTTCAGTTTGTTGCAAACGCTGGGTTGACCGAGTTCCTCGCACCTAAGTGTGACCAATGTCACATCCTTACAAATTCCTTTGTGCAAAGATTTTATTATCTAGGGAGAAACAACCCTCCTGAAGTGCAATTTAATCTTTATGCTGAAAAGTACAAAATACCATTAACTGACTTCTACAACATATGCTTGATCCCTTCTGATGGGGACTTGAGAGAACCTAGGCCATCCGAGTTTGAGGACTTTCTCCTCACGTTAACCGTGGGTGAGGATAGAGGTGTGTCGAGCGCCACTGCTACCAGCTTGCAGATTCCCTCAGTACATTATTTCGCTTTGGTCATCGCTAAGTGTTTAACCGCTAGGGAGAAGGTCGGCGCACTCAGTGCCCCTAACCTTGCTATTTTACGTCATGCACTTTATGATGATCACACCTTTTCTATGGGGGCTATTATTGCTCGTCGCTTACATCTTAATAAAACTAAGGGAAAGATACATGGTGGTATTTATGCTACTCGTCTAGCGAGACACTTTAGAGTCCAGTTTCGCCCACATGATTATCTCTAATCCCGAGTTTACCTTGATCACAAGTCACTACAGGCTCACCAATTCCTAGATGTAACCGATTCTCCCAGTGACATTCATTATAACCTAGTATTTAGCAAGGAAACACGTGATGTTATTCAGTTGCCTGCACCTGCTTTGTTTGATTCTATTTCCAGGAACGGATATAGGATCATGCCAGATGACATTATAGCTTACCGGAACAACCTAGCAGCTGCTGAGGAGGAGCCCCGGGGGTGGGATGCTCAGGTGCCACCTCCGCCTCACTATGACTTGGGACCGGACGGCTACTATGGATGGTGATTACCAAGCTAGGCCAAAAGCCTAAGCTTGGGGGAGTACGTATTTCCATCGACATTACATTCATGTTCACACATTTCATTCCAGTTGTCGGTGTTCACACTTTTTCATTGTAATATCCATGCTAGATTTGTTTTTTCTCTTTCTTCTTGTGTGTTTGAAAAACTTTCAGAAAATCCAAAAATATTTCTTACTTATTATTAGTTTTTCTTTCTAGCTTAGTTTAGTTGTAGCATCAAAAGAAAACCCAAAAATATTTCTCGCTTCTTCTTTTACTTGTTGGGAGCTTTCCGTGTAAATAGTTTTTCTCGTTTTTGTTTTTCTTCTTTAATTTTCTTGCTTCAAGAAAAACCAAAAACTCCAAAAACATTTCAGTATGTTTCTCTGAAATTCTTTTCTTTTTACTTGAGTCGTACCTAGGAGAAGACCACAATAAAATTGTTGAGTGGCTCTCATCTGCATTATTGTTTATCTAACGAAGAGCCCATATTACTTTGTCTTCTCCTCTTGAATAAAATGTTTGCAGATTCCAGCTTAGTCCACGGCACTCTTGCACTATTATTATCTTCTTATCGTTCGGTCGTGCAAGTGAAAGGCAATAGTGACAAAATTTGATGAATTGATTGTGGCAGAGAAAGGCGGGTATGAACTCAACTTGTTTTTGTTTTTGTAAATATGTTTAACCTAGTATCCCTTGATTCAACTCATTATGATCAAACATGTTTGCAATGACCATTAGAGATTATAGTTCTTCATGCCATGCTTAAGTAGCTAGGAGTGGATAATGATTTATCTTGGGTGTCAACATGCATTAAAATGGTTGTGATGCGGTATGATGATATGGTATCCTCCTCCGAATGTTTCAAGTGGCTTGACTTGGGACATGTTCACGCATGTAGTTGAATCAAAACCAACATAGCCTTCATGATATTTATGTTCATGGTGTCCATATCCTACTCATGCTAGTATTCAATGTTGATTATATGTAATGCATGTTCATGACCATTTTCGCTCTCTAGCTGGCCGCTTCTCAATCTATTTGCTAGCCTTCGCCTGTACTAAGCGGGAATACTACTTGTGCATCAAAACCCTTAAACTAAGTTATGCCAGATGAGTCCACTATATCTACCTATATGCGGTATTACCCTGCCGTTCCAAGTAAATTTGCATGTGCCACCTCTAAAAATTCAAATGAACATCTGTTTTGTGTGCCTGGACCGCTCATGGAGCGACAGGGGGCGGTCAGTATCTTCTATGCTAAGCGGGTTATTCTCATGATGAGTGTTTATTCACTTGTCCTTAAATGAGAGGGGCGGTAATAGGGATTCCCAGTCCCGAAATAAAAAATCAAAAATAATTAAACAAAACTCCCCCAGGAATGTTGTTGGTTTGGACGGTACCCGTGGATGCGGCCAGCCATGGAGTGTGATTGATGGTGGAGGGGGAGTAAATCTTTACTTTTACCACTTGGGAACCGCCGCTAATTTGTTTAGCATGGAAGATATCGATAACTCTTGGTCGTGACATTGACAGGAAGGGTGTACCTCCCAAAATTATATCTATCTCTGTTTTAAACATTGAGCTCTGGCACCGCTGCAAATCCATGCTTCCCTATGCGTAGGGACTATCTATTTACTTTTATGTTGAGTCATCACCTTCTCAAATAAGCGCCAGACCTGAGAGCACTATTGTCATCCTCATGCATTGTGTATAGTTGATGTTGGGTTCAGCATGACTGGATCTTTTCTACCATGAATTACAATGTTTAGTCGCTGCTTGAACTTTGGAGGTGCTCTGCATTTATGTTTTGCGGTCCCAGAAAGGGCTAGCGAGATACCACTATTGTCATATTGTATCATGATTGTTTTGACAAAGTGTTGGCGCCTGAGATATCTTATTATTTCTCGCTAGTTGCTTATGTTATTGTTATGAGTTAATATAATTTCTAAGAGTTGTTGTTGAGATGGTTAGTCATAATCTTTGCTGAAAACCTGGGTGCTACTTAAGCATATATATGTAAACAAGAACTAAAGAGTTCATAAAAGTTTTTCTTTATCACTTTCAGTTTGTCAACTGAATTGCTCGAGGACAAGTAAAGGTTTAAGTTTGGGGGAGTTGATACGTCTCCAACGTATCTACTTTTCCTCACCCTTTTGCCCTTGTTTTGGACTCTAATTTGCATGATTTGAATGGAAGTAACCTGGACTGACGCTATTTTCAGTAGAACTACCATGGTGTTGTTTTTGTGCAGAAATAAAAGTTCTCGGAATGGAACGGAACTTTTTGGAGAATTATTTCAGAATATATGTGAATTATTGGAGCCAAAATCCTCCGAAGAGGGGGGGCAGGGTGGCCAGCACCCACCAGGGCGCGCCAGGCCCCCTCGGCGCGCCCTGGTGGCTTGTGCCCACCTCGTGGCCCCACTGACCCTAATTCCGCCACTATAAATTCCTATTTTCGGAGAAAAAAAATTAGAGAGAAAGTTTCATCGCGTTTTACGATACGGAGCCGCCGCCACCTCCTGTTCTTCATCAGGAGGCCAGATCTGGAGCCCGTTTGGGGCTCCGGAGAGGGGAATCTTCGGTCTTCGTCATCACCAACCTTTCTCCATCGCCAATTCCATGATGCTCCCCACCGGGAGTGAGTAATTACTTCGTAGGCTTGCTGGTCGGTGAGGAGTTGGATGAGATTCATCATGTAATCGAGTTAGTTTTGTTAGGGCTTGATCCCTAGTATCCATTATGTTCTGAGATTGATGTTGCCATGACTTTGCTATGCCTAATGCTTGACACTAGGGCCCGAGTGCCATGAGTTCAGATCTAAACCGTTTATGTTATCATCTCTATATCTATGTTCTTGATCCGATCTTGCCTCGTCATATGCACCTATTACGTGTTATGATCCGTCAACCCCATAGTGACAATATTTGGGATACTTCGCGGTGATGACCGTTGTTTGAGGAATTCATGTATTCACCATGTGTTAATGCTTTGTTCCGGTTCTCTATTAAAAGGAGGCCTTAATATCCCTTAGTTTCCTTATGGACCCCGCTGCCACGAGAGGGTAGGACAAAAGATGTCATGCAAGTTCTTTTCCATAAGCACATATGACTATTTACGGAATACATGCCTACATTATATTGATGAACTGGAGCTAGTTCTTTGTCACCCTAGGTTATGACTGTTACATGACGAATATCATCCAACGAGTTACCGATCCAGTGCCGACGAGCTTTCCAATTATTATTCTTGCTAAGTTACTATTGCTGCTGCTGCTGTTCCAACTACTACAAAACTACTGCTACTACTGTCACCGCTACTGTTACTGTTGCTACTGCTACCAAACTATCATATTACTGTGCTACTGATCACTTTGTTGCAGATATTTAATCTCCAGGTTTGGTTGAATTGACAACTCAACTGCTAATACTCTCATGTATTCTTTGGCTCCCCTTGTGTCGAATCTATAAATTTGGGTTGAATACTCTACCCTAAAAAACTGTTGCAATCCCCTATACTTGTGGGTTATCACTCCTTCAAAGTAGCTTCCCAAAGCTTACTGCTTTGGTGCAAGGCAACCAAGGTGACACCGGTCGCCAGGGCGAAGATGATCACCGAGACCACAAGCGCGTCATGGGCGACGCCTTTGCAAACGAAGACCAACTTTTGTCAGGATAGACTGAGCGCCTGCCCCCCTTTGAATTGCCACCCTGTGGCTGCCCTTTCCCGCCGATATTTTTGGGGAAGAGGACCAAGGAAAGGATAAGAGGGGTAGTGTTGCTGCCTTAGAGAGGGATCCGACCCATCTAGAGATAGATCAACTCCTCCGACCCCCAATCATTCATTTGTACGGTCATCTTCCACCTCGGAACACCCAGAGCAATCCCACCAAGCAAGAGTAGGGTTTTACACTGCAAGATGGCCTAAACCTGGGTAAACTGTGTGTCCACTATCGTGCCCTGTGTTTGTGTGCTCTGACGAAGCTCTATTTTTCATAGCCATAGTTGCCATCAGGTCATGAGATAGCTGCACAGAAAGGCCCCAGAGTTCGAACTAGGGTTTTGGAGAGCGTACTCTTGCTAAAACGCTTCTCCAACATTTGGCGCACCAGATAGGGACCTTTCTTTGGTTGTAGCATCCCCGACCTCATCCTCGACATGGCCGACACGCGTCAAGCTCGCGCCCAGCGCAGGGCTAACCATGTCCGCACGGAGCCCATCATCAATGACAACCGACGCGAGCGTGCGCGCACCGCCTTTGAGCCAGCAGTAGGGGAGCAGCTGTCCTCCTCCATCCACCCGTCCGCTCGTCAACAACAATAGCCTCTGCCCGAGCGCACCGGCACTGTGTCTTTGCTCGCTTGCCGTGGGCCACCGGCACCGCAGGCCGTGCTGCTCATGGTGCAAGAGCTGCCGTGCTATCGTCCGACTCTGGCCGGCTACGACACCTGGCTCGCATGCATCACCTAGCTCATCAACATCGCAGGGGACGCCCCAGTGCCCTCTCGCCCTCTCCTTCCTCCGTCGTCGCATGGCGCACGGGCAGAGCACGACGCTCCTCCTCCGCCTCCTTCGGGCGGTGACGAAGCGGAGCCTCGCCGCTGAGCGCGTGTCACACCCTATGTTTTGTATCACATCTCTATGATTAATAAATCTTAAAAATTTGGACCAACAAAAACTTTTTGTGTGCACGTGATGCTTGAGTTATTTGCAATTTGCTTGTTTGCTTGACTATGCTTTAATTCACAAAATCCTCCTACTCTCTAGACTCATCTCCTTGATCCAAATCTTTGCCCTATGATCATGCCATGTGTATAGGACATAAAACTATTTTTATAAAATATTATTTTGGCCAAAAAGCATTTATTAGATTTAGGTTTTTGAAACCCCGTGAACTGAGGTTTGTATTACAAGTCCTAAAATTAGGGTAAATATTTTTCCCCAAAGATTTTATTTGAAACCTATTATCTATAAGACTTCCCGAAACCACAAAATATTATTTTAAAAGTTATTTTTGTGTTTTATTTAAATTCCTCTTTCTGAGGCCAGAAATGGTCTTTTATAGGGGGGAATTATATTAATGTTTCAAAAATATTTGAGAAAATTTAGGGAAACTCAGTGGAGATATATTTTCTACACATGAGTTTCAACACATGGCCATGTTCAAAATATTGAATAAAACACTCCAAAACCCTTTGTGGATATTTCAAGTATTTGAATATTTCTATAAGAAATATAGTCAAATAAATGCAAGAAAATTCTAGCAAGTAAAATATGCCCCATATGATGATCTTGCCAAGTTTCATCTCAATCCAAATAGTTTTGGTTCACAAAAGTGCCCCAAAACCTTCTTTGTCCAGATCCAAATTTGAACAACTTTACATTGCCAACTGTCAGAAATTGCTCTCAAACCTTGTGGACATGTTCTAATCCCCTAAGGATGCAACTACGCACGGTGGTGCATCAAGGAGAATGGATTAGCCTAGCTAGATCTAAGCAAACCTGTTTCTGCCCATTTCTAGGTTTTGCAAAAGCTACATTCGCTACTTTCTCCATTTGAGTTGAAATTCTGTGGCCAATGCTAATTTGTTATGACACTCACTCATGTTATGTACCATGTCAAGTAGGGAAACCTAGCTAGCCCAAAGCCACAACAAACACCTTCTGGCAGAAAGCTAAAGCTGTTGTTTTGGCCCCTTCTAGTATTCTCCTAGAGCCCAAGTTTTTACCACGGCCCCTCCTAGTCACCAGCTACTTCCAGTAAACTTTTCAGCAACTAGACCCATGATTGCGTGGGTGAAATCCCACTTGCACCTCCCAGACAGCCATTTCTTCCCTCTCCCTCAGCAAGTCCTCTCTCCTAGTGATAGAGGCGAGGGTCCCGATCTTTCGATGAGATGATAAGTATCGATTTGGTGGAGACGACTTTGATGATCCAACTACGAACGTGCATGACGTTGCGCCTTAGCAATCGCTAAACCAATCTCCAAGAGTTTATTGACCACGCCGGAGCACGATCAACCTGACCATGAAGGTCTATTCCTGCAAGCAATCGAAGAACAAGCAAGAATATGATAATGCAATCTGAATATTGCGAATATAGATGAAGTATTGATAATGGTGGGGTTCCGAAAGTGGTCTTGGTCTGGTCGTTGGACACAAACGAAGTACACGAAGTTGCAATGACTAACTTTTAACTAAACAAAACCCAAAGAAAAAGCTACTAGACTGATCTACTTATATAGGAGCAAGTGGTGGCGGCCAAGGAGGTGGTAGGATGTCCCAAGTCAGCATAAAACTAACCCTAGGTCGTACAAGGCCCATGGGCCATAGTGGAGGTGATGCAACACCTTTGGACTTGTAGTTTGACTCGGATTCTGCTACAACTTCAGATTGTTTCGTCAATATCTCCACGCTCCGGAAGAATTTTAAGGTGATTCCAATTGGACTGGAACGTATATGAAATCTACTTTCCAACAAAAAAAGAATCACAAAAAAAGAACAATGCCTAATTATTTCCTTTGATGTGAGAGGACCTCTTGAACAGCACCCAACCATTTTCTCTTCCATTGTCATCACACGTGGTTCATACAAGTGTTCGCCATTCTGCATTTAGGCATAAAATAAAAATAGGTGAAATATTTTTGTTCTCGATAACATAAATAAATTATTTCATAATTCTTATAAGAAATCACCTCACAAATATGCACGTATGCAATATTTTTGGTCGTATCCTAGGTAGTCATGTCCTCACCATCCTCCCCTTCTTGAAAACAAAGCTGTCGTCGGCGTTGCTTAGTCTGAAATGTGTCTAACAAAAGAGACAAGGTGTACATGTTGTATATGTATATGTCATCTATTTTTATTGATCTCAGTTGTGGCACATGTGACACATTTATACAAGAGCACACTTCAAATGTCATGAAGTATAAAGCTAAAATATTATCACAAGAAGTAGAAGGCATGAAAATATTGCAACTCAGTTTGCACATATAAGTGAAGTCCTTATTCATATCAAAAGATTGACAATGTTCATCATTAAACCATCCCAACATTGGTAAAGAAACTTGAATTGTTCCAAATTTAGATGCTACAACACGCTTAAATAAGCAAACATGCAACATGTCATTTGTAACAGAATCATCACCAAAATTGGAGGTCATATCAAAATGATTAAACAATGGCAGAATTATTTTCAAACATATTTGATCCAAATTTGATTTATTTCCTGATTCACATGATTCTTTCTGATCAACAGTTAATTCAATGGGTGCACTCAAAATTGTTGATATATGATCACATGGCAAAGTCAAATCATGAACATAGTCCTCTGAAATAGGTGGTGTGATCAAAGTAATGGGTAGGTCATAACTTGGTACATTGGAATTGACAAGGCATTCGTCATACTCCTCTGAAGGTGGAAGATCATTACCTTTGTCATTACCTCTTATGATCAACTCAGATGATGTGGGCACTCTCGGTGGTGACGTGTCACATGGTGAAGGTGATGTAACCCTCACAACAATTGATGTGGTTGGCATAGTATGCCTAGTAGTTGAAGGAACAACCGTATCAACTCTTGGAATGCGCACCTTGCGCTCGTTCTCCTTGTGGGCAACACGTTGTTTTATTTCCTGTTCAGCTTTGCAAGCAAGACGAAACAAATGATCCATAGAATAACACTTTTCATGAATTAGTATCTCCTGAATATCACGGTTTAATCCTCCCCAAAATCTATCCATAAAATTTTCTTCACTTTCTTCTAATGAGGAATGCAACAAGGTCGTTTGTAAATCATCATAATATTTCATGACGGTGTCACTACCTTGTTTTAAATGTTGTAACTTTTTAATCATGTCACGAGTATAAAAAGCAGCAACGAATGTGTGTCTCATGGAAAGTTTCAAATCATCCCAAGTAGTAGGTATATAATCAGGGTGTAACCGACAATATCCACTCCACCAAACTGAAGCATAACCAGTGAAAGAACCAACTGCGACCTTAACTTTCTTATGTTCAGCAAAATTATGGGAAGCAAATATACCACTTATTTCAAACTCCCATTTAATATATAAAGCAGGCCTAAAATGTCCAATAAATGGCGGTAGAGAAACATTAACCTGATAATCTTCATTTGGATCTCTTTGCACCTCTCGTAACGGTTGTGGTATTTTCTTAGGTGGTGGCACTGCTCCCAGTATCGATGAAGCCCAGGAAGTAACAACTCCGGAACCTGCCATAATTAGTAGAAAACAAGAAACAATATCCGAGAATAATGTTCCTATAAACTACTAGGATGTGGTGGTAAAGCGCTCACAATAAAGCAAATATCAATATCTTACAAGTTCATACCATGCAGCAGGTGGTGACCGGCAACCGACGGTGTCAATATCTCCGAAGATTGAGTAAAGCGATTACCAGGTGACCGTATGTATACACGGTGTAGAAATATGTGGAGCTTGGAAGGCTTAATATATGGTAGCAAAATATTAGCAATAATCAACTTAGAGATGCAATGTTGAATAAACGCTCAACGACAGTACTGTGCTGGTCTAAGGCTAGACCGTACTAGAGACGCGAGCCTAGAACACTAATGGAGTCACGGCGTGGAACAAATAGCAGCAATGGATGATATGAATTAGCTCTGGACAGCAAGATATAAGTGAAGATCACAATGACAGTAAAGACAATGATGATAAATGACCGCCAAACAGGATATACCAAAACTCTCTCTGCAACTTTCCTATAGAGAGTACTATGTCAAATTTCTAATATTTTTCCTTAAGATTGCTACTGACTCAAGCTTTCCTATGCAAAAAGAATCACTCAATTCTCAGTTCGTATGAGGAGTCCAAAAAATTCGGGCACGAACCTGAAAAATATTGACAAACTGTGTTCGCGACCTTCGGAGGGCAAAAAGTCCTATTTAGAAGCCGATATGGAGGTGACAATAATGAACATGCTTGATGAACTATTCAGATGCGGCTCGTCGATAGCTTGAATTTGAGTACTCGTGGAGCCAAAACGGAGTTCGTATGAGGAAGATATGCCTGTTTTACTGAACACTGCGCAAAAAAGATTTCAATCCGAATTCAGATATGAGATTGAGTCTAGGTAGATCCGAAATTTGTTTTTTTCTCTTCTCTCTTTTTTTTCTCACTTTTTTGTACTTTTTTTTCTTCTCTCATTGTTTTGTTCTTTTTTTTCTCTTTCTTTTTTTCTCTCACTTTTTTCTTCTTCAACATATAAGATGCAGATTGGATCAAGCGTAAATGTGAAGGGTTTTTTTTTCAAAACTAGGTCGTTTTTTATAGAAAATTTGAAAAGTAGCAGTGCGAACCCCTTTTTTGCAAAAATAGCACCCCGTCGGTCAGCCGTTGGCCGAAGAGGGACTCTTCGGTCATCCGTTGGCCGAAGAGGGACTCTTCGGTCAGGCGTTGGCCGAAGACCTGCTGTGCTGGGCCGAAGACCTGTCTTCGGTCAGCGCATGGCCGTAGAGTCCTCTTTGGTCTTTCGTTGGCCGAAGAGTTCATGCACTTTACGTCAGTGCCTGACCGAAGTTGTTTGTGACACATTTCGGTCTTTCGTTGGCCGAATAGTCCTTTTCGGTATTTCCTTGGCCGAAGAGTGCATTTTCTTTCCCGCCAGTTTCTTTCCCGCCCTTCTTTCCCGCCATTCTCTCCCGCCATCTTCTCTTCTGCCCCTATAAAACCCCCTCCGCAGCAAGGTGGGTGAGCAGGCAAGTGTAGTGATTTTTTTGGTCACCGTTTCTTTGCAGGTAATGGCTTGCCCCTTTTGCCGAGCTCTAGGTGGCCCTTGTTCTTCCTTTGATTCTTGTGCGTCTGTCTTCACTGTGGTGCTGGATCGTCGCTGTTCAAGGCGTGTTGTAAGATTATATATCTTGTTTATCTGATTGTTGCATATGGTTGATGTTGTTTAGGTTGGAATGTATTCTAATGCCTTTGTTTATATGATTATGATGTTTGCTTCCATTCTTTTTGTAGTATGTTCCGTGTAGTGTTAGATCACATCTTGCTCGGTACATTGAGGAGTGCAGAGCTTTAGCTATTCGGAAGGGTGACACAGATATTGATCTTTCTCTTCACAACAGTGAGGGTAACTTATATGGTGTTCTTTTTAGACATGGTCGGGTGAGCAGTAAATTCCATGGTCCTTCCTGGGAGGAACTTGTGAATGATTATGGTCTCCGTCATCGTGACATGATGACTGTTAGGCTTGAGCACTATGGAACTATGATTGGTGTTGATTTTCATCGGGATGGTGTTATGTTGTTCCCTTTACCCTGTGTTGGTAAGTTTTTTTTTGAGTGATTTAAAGTTTTGTTTCAGCTTATACGTTTTGCTGTTCTGCTCAATTTGTGAAATTATTTTTTTGTAGCTCTTGAGGATCTGAGTGAAACTCAGAGGGAACTTGTTGACAGTTGTTTTTATAGTCGTGGTGTCAGTCTGAATTATCAGCAAATGTATTTCATGTCGCGACAGCTCTTTGATGACAACTAGATATTGTGTACTCCTTTTGTTCATAGGATTGATTCCATGAATGTTAATGGTCAACATATGGTGAGCTTTGTTTTTGGCTACTGTTTATTTATTTGTTCTTTGCTCTAGTATACTGTTTTAAAATTGTAAGCTGAACATCATATAACTTGATGTTTTTTGTCAGGTTATTCCGACCATGGTTGTGAGGAGTTTGAAGGATTTTTTGTCAATTCCTAGGACTGGTTCTTTAACTCTTGAAATTACTTTGGATTCTGAAGATGATGATATATCTGTGAGCATTCCTTGTTCCTACTTTATGGGCTTGGGTGGTAGAATGGTGTTCAACAAGGAAGGTTTCGGTAATTTTCTTCGGGCATCGTCTATTGAAGTAAACAATTTGGTGCTCATAACCTTCAAAGAGCGTGATCAGGAGCTTGCTGTTGTTTTCAGCCCTCTGCCACAGTGATCGTCATTTTCTTTTCCCGCCCTACTATCCCGCCATTTTCTTTCCCGCCCTTCTTTCCCGCCATTCTCTCCCGCCATTTTCTTTCCCGCCATTTTCTTTCCCGCCTTTCTCTCCCGCCATTTTCTTTCCCGCCATTCTCTCCCGCCATTTTCTTTCCCGCCTTTCTCTCCTGCCATTCTTTCCCGCCATCTTCTCTTCTGAACCTATATAACCCCCTCCGCAGTAAGGTGGGTGAGCAGGCAAGTGTAGTTTCGTGGAGATGTCCCCTTATCCTTTTGATCATAGTTTTCACTCTGGTATGTCCGATCGTCTTCTCCGTCTAGCCGCCAATTTCAAGATCGACGATAGAGTAGTTCCATGGGAGGAACTCATCAGTAGTGACACCATAATGAATGAGTTGGCTCACTCATTAGCTAGGAGTGGGTGGCCTCCCAGGACATTTGAGGAGATACGGAAAGAACTTCTCAGGTTGCATGGCAGATGGCAGAAGCAACTGCATAAAGGTGAATCTTACCTCAGGCTTGCCGTAAATAATCCAGATTTATGGTCAGCAGACAGTGAGGACGAAGACGACCTCTTCATGCCGAGCACCAAGGCCAAGATACCTGCATCGTCAAACTGCAAGAGTACCGCACCGTCGAAGGGCAAGAGTGCTGCATCAATGGAGGATGACGACGATGACTTCATGCCGAGCACCAAGGCTAAGAGACCCACATCGTCGAAGTCCAAGACTACCGCACCGTTGAAGGGGAAGAGTGCTGCATCAACGGAGGATGACGACGTTGACTTCATGCCGAGCACCAAGGCCAAGAGACCCACATCGTTGAAGTCCAAGACTACCGCGCCGTTGAAGGGGAAGAGTGCTGCATCAACGGAGGATGACGACGATGACTTCATGTAGTTTGTGGGATGTATTTTTCTAGTTAAGTCGTACCGTTTAATTCAGATGTACTTCTATCTTAATTATCTGTTGTAGTCTGTTTGGACATGTATCTCGTACCGTTTAGTTGAGTCGTACCGTTTAATTCAGATGTACCACTAATATGAAGTAGACAAGTGTCTTGAAAACAAATCAGTCTCTTACATAGATAATGACTCATACATAGATAGTAACACATACATGAAGGATGTCTGATACATAGATAAGTCCTCACACATGAGAATAGTCTAAAACTAACATGGGTGTCTCATACATATATAATCATATCACTGCTGGGGACGGCGACGAGTCTGGACCTTCCTCTGACGAGGACCGAAAGGCGATAAGCACTGACGCGGTGGGCGAGGGTCATGAAAACCATGACCGTACATAACCTCGCCTGTCACGGTCTGTGTCTCCTGCGTCGGTGGTGGTGGTGGAGTATGATACAGCGGCTGAGAGAAGTCATACGTGTTTGCAGCTTGGTCATCGTCATCGTCGTAGCCGTCTAAGAACGAACCATCACCACTAAGCATCGGCGACTGCACGACATGCGTGAATGGATGCGGCTGGTTGCTGACTGTAGTAGTGAAGCACATGTCAAATTGAATTGCGAATGTACACTGCTTAAAAGAAAAACCAAAAGTAAAGTTACCTGGCCCCATTTGTTGATGCCATGCCGACCCCCCTGGTTGTGAAGGATGTGGCTCATGCCAGGTCGACCCCCCTGGTTGTGAAGGATGTGGCTCATGCCAGGATGAGCTCCCTGGTTGTGAAGGAGATGGCTCTTGCCATGCCGAGCTCCCTGGATGTGAAGGAGATGGCTCTTGCCATGCCGAGCTCCCTGGATGTGAAGGAGGTGGCTGATGCCATGACGACCTTCCTGGTTGTGAAGGAGGTGGCGCCGGTGAAGCCATGCCGTGACTCTGAACGATGCACAGATGGACGTGGCGGACGAAGTGCTGGACGAGGAACCGCAACATACGAAGATCTTCTACATGTCACTGCTGCGTAAATCCCTCGTAGCTTCTCATCAAAACGCTTCAACCATGAGAGGTTCTCTGGCTGTGGGATAGTATCCCCCCTCTCAACCCGCCGCATTAAAGCGGAAACCTTCTCTCGCGCCTCGACTGTCAAGTCACTCTGTACATTGAAGAGTTAGCCAATTGTAAATGTTCACGTTATGACATGAGTACACATATTAGAACCATAATAGAGGAAGTTGGGTACGTACCGCCTGGTGTCTGGTTCCCATAATAGAGGAAGTTGGGTACATATCGCTGGTATGTGCATGACAACAAATAAACATTAGTAATAGTATTGCATGGCAAGAAATAATCTAATGAAATGTTACGTAATACAAAATTACCTCTCTTCGTGCCCAAACAGATCCCACAGTAGGCAAGTCGCCGATATGTTGCACATAAGCCCCTGCTATGTCTACCAACCCAAACGGTTTATCAACACAGACATAGGGTCATCCAATAGGGAACCTCTCATATGACCAGAGCTGCAACAATAGTGGACATCCAACCAGACCTGATCTATGGGAGCTCAACATGCAACCTTTGCACAGGCCTCTGTACGTAGTTGCCAACACAGCAGAACCAAAACTCCTCTGCATAATGTCCCCTGGGCAACGAGCGTCAGCTATATCTCGTGCAATGCTGATGAGGCGCGCATCGACAGTGGTCACATGGTTCTCCGTGAACATCGTCTTCCCGAACAACCAAAGAATATATGCCTCTAGGGACCGATCAACCTGTGCCTCGGACAACTAAAGTCCGGGGTATCCTAATGCGACAATCTACATATAACCCAAACGACTGTATTATTCTATGTAGTGAGGACAACTATAAAAACAAGATTAATTTAGCTGACCAAGAAGGTTACCTGAAACTGGCTCAACCACTTAAAATGAGGCCCGTGAGGATCGTTGTCTAAGGCCACAACAGTCGGCACCGCAGCTAAAAAACGGGCCTGCAACGTAGCTAGCCAGCCAGGTTCTGCCTGTAAAGGACCTATGGCAGCACCGGCCAACGGTAATCCCAACAAGTAAGACACATCCTGTAGAGTAGGCGCCATCTCTCCCCAGGGAAAGTGAAATGTATGTGTCTCCGGTCTCCATAGCCTTCTGCTTAGCCCTCCAAGCCTTCCCGTAAGGAATGACATAATTCCATCTGACCTTCACTGCTGTCTGGATGTGTTTTGCTTCCATATCTTTCTTCTGCACTATCTCAGTATACATGAGTTGCGCAATGAGAGTTGAAGACAGGTTCGGATGATTCACCAGAAGGTTTTTCCTCACACAAGTATGTGGAACAACATCGGTGACAACCCAGTGGATGTTATACTTCGGCACGTGCCCGTGCACCTTCCCAGGACAACCTGTTTCAACACATTTCACGGTATAGTCTGTTCGATTTGATATGTGTGTCCGGAAAACCCTCTGCGTGGACATAGCCCACTTTACCACCGCATATTTCAATCTCTTCTTTGTATCATACATAGAACCTATCTGGACTTGGTTCAAATGATACTGCCATGGAGTCTCATGGCCATCGTTGACCGAGAGACCGGTCGATAGGTCGTGATCCCATGCGGCAGGAATCGGTACCTCCACTTCATCCTCGGAATTTTCAGAATCCAGATCCTCAGCCAGTCCATCCTCGTCCTCTTCCTCCATCACCCTCTGCATTTCCTCCCCTTCCTCATCGCCATCAGCAAAACCAGAACCATCTAATATTAGCGACCGACTACTCTGCCCAGTATCGTTACCACACAAATTGTGTGGCACGTAATCTGGATCTTCCTCGGGTTGGCTAGCATCCACATCCATTGGCTGTGACCCGGATAAATAAATCTCGTTAGCCACTTGACTGCCCTGCCCGGGTTCATACCCCCCCTCTGGTTGTCCGGTATTCTCCTCCTTCGCCACAGGTTGAACTAGGGCATATGGGTGGATTTTTCGGTCTCTGCAACGCCTTAACAGGGTCAACCACTTCTGGCTCCTATCTATCAGCATCAACTCCCACTTCACATTTTTACACGATTTGGTCCACAATGCTTGAATACTGACGGAACATACCCCAGGATCCAGCCCAAAACTAGTTGTCAACCAGTACTTCAACTGTCTAATGTCCAGTCTATCCGGGTCTGGAAGTGTCATGACACATTTTTTATACTCGCTAAGATCAACCCCCAACTCATTATATCGAACATTGCCAGGGCCATAGTAAACAGTCAAATTTACCGATTCAGACATTTTAACCTGTCAGACACTTCCATCTCATTAATCACAACGAACAAAATTATTACCCACTACACTAACTAACCGCTAAAATGACATCACAAACCAATTAACACTAAAAAAATGTGACCCGTAATTATACCTTCGACGCGTGTCGCCACCTCACGGAGAACTTGCACCAATGGACAACACCAACGCCACCCCCTCGGCGGCCACCTCCTCCTGCCCAGCCAAACTACCTCCTCCTCCTCAACCGACCATGGCTTCTCCTCCTCACACCACCATGACTACAACTCACTTGTACACACAAATACCTATCCCATAGGCAAAAAAATGACCGTAGGCTGCTGGAGATGGCTATGATCTACCGTTTCTGTGGTTTGGATTTGAATATAGCTGGAGAAACGAGGAGATCGGCGAGGGGGGGCGATGTACAGAGAGAAAACGAGAGAGAGAGCTCGAACTGAGAAAGAACAGAGAGAAAGGAAGAAGAAAGAGGTCGGGCGGCCTTATCCACCGTTTTCGGCCAACGGTTGGCCGAAGAGCTCTTCGGTCGCGGGCTGACCGAAGACAGTCCTCGGTCGACAGCGCACCGACAGCCCAGTCTTCGGCCCACCTAACAATGTCTTCGGCCCACGGGACGCCGAAGAGGTCTCTTCGGTCATCGGTAGACCGAAAACCCCCTTTTCGGCCAACGAACGACCGACGGGGTGCTACTTTTGAAAATAACGTGTTCACACTGCTACTTTTCAAATTTGCTACAGAAAACGACCTAGTTTTGAAAAAAATCAATGTGAAGGACCTCAAGTATGACTATGTCAATGAACAATGGGGAGCACGTGATGGAAATTGATGGATGATGGTGGGCGACAACGGAAGGGATAACGACGGTGTGGTGGTGGTATATGGCAGCAACGATGAAGATGGTGCGACGGCGGCGTGACAACTTGTGAACAGATCTCAAAACTCGAAAAGACTAGAAGCTAAGACCAGCAACTCGACACGACGATGCAACCGAAAATTCAACAAAGCAAAGCACCGAATAGAAAATTGTAAAAAGGCTCAGATTGGTTCGGATATGGGATGAATGGATCTAACTTTTTTTGTGGCTTTTTCTTGGGTAATAGGTAAGAAAAATAAATCTAATTTAGGGATAACTGAAAATTCTCAACGAGCAACCCAAAAACTGATACCACTTGATAGAGGCGAGGGTCCCGATCTTTCAATGAGATGATAACTATCGATTTGGTGGAGACGACTTTGACGATCGGACTACGAACGTGCACGACATTGCGCCTTAGCAATCGCTAAACCAATCTCCAAAAGATTATTGACCACGCCGGAGCGCGATCAACCTGACCACGAAGGTCTATTCCTGCAAGCAATCGAAGAACAAGCAAGAATATGGTAATGCAATCTGAATATTGCGAATATAGATGAAGTATTGATAATGGTGGTGTTCCGAAATCGGTCTTGGTCTGGTCGTTGGACACAAACGAAGTACACGAAGTTGCAATGACTAACTTTTAACTAAACAAAACCCAAAGAAAAAGGTACTAGATTGATCTACTTATATAGGAGCAAGGGGTGGCGGCCAAAGAGTTGGGAGGATGTCCCAAGGCATCCTAAAACTAACCCTAGGTCGTACAAGGCCCATGGGCCACAGTGGAGGTGATGCAACACCTTTGGACTTGTAGTTTCACTCGGATTCTGCTACAACTTCAGATTGTTTCGTCAATATCTCCATACTCAGGAAGAATTTTAAGGTGATTCCAATTGATATGTAACGTATATGAAATCTACTTTCCAACAAAAAAAGAATCACCCAATTCGGAGTCAAGATAAAAAAGTTCTTTCTGTTTTGAGACAGGTGTGTCTGTGCAGTCCGAATCTGAGTCCAGAACGTGAGAGACTTGGACTCTATCTTCTCTTGGGCTAAAAGTGACGTGAGAGAACTTCTTGAACAACACCTAATTATTTCCTTTGACGTGAGAGGACCTCTTGAACAGCACCCAACCATTTCCTCTTCCTTTGTCATCACACGTGGTTCATACAAGTGTTCGGTCATTCTGCATTTAGGCATAAAAAAATAGGTGAAGTATTTTTGTTCCCGATAACATAAATAAATTATTGCATAATTATTATAAGAAATCACCTCACAAATATGCACGTATGCAATATTTTTGGTCGTATCCTAGGAAGTCATGTCCTCATCACCTCGCCAACACCTAGGGCATCCAAAGACCTTTCCTAATAGTTTACTCCCCTCTGCAACCAGTAGATGCAAGTGGGCGCGCCAGAGGGCATGCAAACACGACCATGCTGGCCAAAAGTCCGCTCTGGAGCGCACTGCAGCGCATCTGGGCATTGACACCGAGCCCCCGACCGCCTCGGGCCTCCCCCTCGCACTAGTTGAGGCGCCTTGGCGTCTGCGACATGACACCCTGTCGCCCCCTCCTCTCTCCCTCCTGCGGCTTCCCTCGCACGCGCACCATGATTGCCCGAGCGCCCCAATAGGCGTGCTCACACGCATGACCATCAGACGCCTCTGGCTTCTCTCTCTTCCTTTCTGGCTTCGTGGTCGAACTCCATGAACGCCATGGACACCCCGTGCCCTCTCCCAACGGCCACCAGGGCCAGCTCCGCGGACACCAGTGGGCGCCGTTCATGGTGAGCCCGAGCTCGCCATATAAAAGCAAACCTCGGGCCTCTCCTTTGCCTCTGATCGCCCCCTCTCCCTCCCATGACTCTCCCGGACCCTCCCATTGCTCTTCTTGTAGGATCATTATTCCCTCCATTTCCACCTTTCAGAAATCTTCATTGGTCCAAATCCAGTAGAACCTCTTTGGTTATTTTTCTTATAGCCAGAGGTGTCCAAGAAAAATAAAATTCCTATTTTTAGAGCACTTTTATTTTTTGCCTTGTTGTGTGCTTATTTTGATTGCTTTTGATGGTAGTTAACTAAGTAGACGGAGTGCTTGGAGTTGGAGCTGAATTGAAGACATCGAAGACTTTGCTGAGCCAGGCAAGCAACCCTTTAACCATGTTGATGAAACTATTTTTATGCATGGCATTATAGTACTTTGAATGTTGCATGGAAAAGCATGATGATATGGTGACCACATTGTTGGGTTGTCTTTGATGCATTGCTCGTTGATACTTGCATGGTGCATGACTCTACTTTTCGTTGAGAGTTATGCAGGTGGGAAGTAGATAGGTGCAAGTAGTTACTACGCAAGAGGGATGGGAATATGCATGAGATGGAAAACAATGTCCTTTACCAAAGACTTTACGAAAACCCCATCGGGTGCCACTAATGCCTGAGGGAGATCATGACGAGCTAGATAACCGCTTGAGAAAGAAGTGGTGTACCGAGGTAATTTGTGTGTGGTTTCGAAAACGGATTAGATTTAAGATCCGCTAATCGTCCCAACCTTACATGTACGACCATGATACCCCTTCTGGGACGGGGATTTGTTGATTACTTTGGTCAATGATAGTAGGGATGCCGCATTACTAGTGGTGGGAGAGCCTGAGTTACTCTCTCGATACGGGGTCATGCCTGGACGGCCGACTATGGCTGTTTTTACAGACACCGAGCACACTGTCGGTGTCAAAATCGGCAGATCTCGGGTAGGGGGTCCCGAACTATGAATCTAGGATCGATGGTTAACAGGGGACGAAGGAGACGATGTTTACCCAGGTTCGGGCCCTCGTGAGGAGGTAAAACTCTACGTCCTGCTTGATTATATTGATGAGTATGATGGTTACACAGTTGATCTACCTCGAGATCAAATGAGCCAAACCCTAGATGAGTCGACTTGTCCCTCTACGAACTTAGCCCCCTGGTTTATATAGACACCAGGGGTACCTACGGTTACATGTGATAAGTTTCCCTCTGAGCATAGATACATCCATTCTTACTTGGAGGACACATCAAGTCTTCGTAACCTCCCCCCTAAGCATGGGGTCATTCTGTAGTCCGACCTTCCCGTAGTTGCCACAAAGCGGCCCACCGGGCTGGTCCACAGAAGATAAGCCGATGGCCCGAGGACCCCTTAATCCCGGACTCCCTCAGTAGCCCGAACTAGCCTCCAACACCGGGCTTCATGACATTTAGCTGCTCTGCACGTCCAGAGCGTCCGGCTTGTGGGGTGAGTTCCTTTCTTCCCTTCATGCTCGGCCACCTTTAGCTCGGCCACCGATGACACCCTGCTTTCCAAACATACCTTGCTTAGCTTCGAAGGTCAAACGCCTGAGTATGAACAGTGCCTCTCCTGATAACTTTTCTGACGAAAGGCCAAGACAGGCCGCGGCCACACTTAACTAGTTACAAAGACTCGATTCGTGATTCGAGGCCGCACTTTTATTGGCACGTCTAATAGACATAGAGACCGTGCTCCATTTTTACGGGATGTGATTAATGATTTGGGTTTATCCCACACGCGCATAACGGCATCGGGTTAGCCAACCACTCAAGGTGAAAAACTTCAATGCTAAACCCGGCCGCTAGGAGCTGGGCTACCTCTTCTCCAATAGTCTTGCGTCTCTCCTCATTGAAACGACAAAGATATTGGCATACTGGCTTCATCTTTGGGTCTACGTTAAGGTGGTGCTCAGCGAGTTTTCTCGAGACTCCGAGCATGTCAGAAGGTTTCCATGCAAAGATGTCCCGATTCTCACGGATAAACTAGATGAGCGCGCTTTCCTATTTGTGATCCAAGCCGGTCCCTATAGTGAACTGCTTGGACGAGTCGCGTGGCGTGAAATCTATCTGCTTAGTATCTTCAGCCGGCTTAAACTTGAGTGAAGGCTCCGACTCAGTATTGGGCTTCTTGGGCAGGTTAATGCGCTCATTATCTTTGGTATATGCAGCATGATATTTCCTGAGGTCAATCTCTTCGGCTATTAGAGTTGCCAATGGCCGTGTCTCTATAATGCACTTTACATAATCTGAATGAGTAAATGTGGAGCCATCGAGTTTGAACTCAGGAAAGCCACCCTTCAAAAGCTCCACATCCAATTCAGGCAAATATGCCTTTCCTCGAGCAAGTGCCATGTTTGCCCCTCCTCGAGCGGCCGATCTCCGGGTCTTGGTCACCCATTGTGGAACGATGGAAAGGTGCTTCAACATGTCCTTGATGCTAGTTGGCGGTATTTCAGATTCTTCACCGCCATGATGGAGTAAACAGACCCAGTGAACAACTACTCTACATATGTGAAAATGGTTTTCAATTTCACAATAGGCAGCTCTAAAATATTATGGTTTTTCCGCCCTACAAACAAAAGAGAAAAACAATGAGCCGCCATACAATTGAAAGCCAGTAAACTACAAAGGAGAAGCACAATACATACCAAAGATTGCCGTCAACATTTCATTGATCTGTTTCTCAAGAGTGGCATATTTTTCCTTGAAAGGATCAAGTTTCTTTTCTGCCTTTTCTGCACGTCTTACAAGAGTGGCCTTTTCTGCTTCAAACAACTTTATGGCTTGTTCCATACGCTCATTTGCGTGACGTGCAGAATATTCAAAATGAGTCATCATGAGCTCAGCATCAGCTTTTAGCTTTCTTTCTTCTTTGAGCCGTTTCTGTAGTTTCACAACAACTGACTTAGCATCCTCAACATACTCCTGGCAGATGTACAAGCAGTGTCAGCAAAGTATTTCTACAACAGCTTTAAACTGCCTTATGACTAATTACCTTTTCCTATCTAAGTCCCAAGCAGATTGCAAGCAATATCCTTGACACTTGGGGGCTAATGCATGCCAGATTTTCCCTAAAAATCTTAGCATGGAAAGACCCGACTCATCTCAAGGAGATGAGCCGGCCCTTGGGGGCTACAGGTAGAGTTCTTCACAAATATTAGCAAGTCCCGACTCATCTTAAGAAGATGAGCCGGCCCTTGGGGGCTACAGGTCGAGTTCTTTGAATGCATTAACAAGACCCGACTCATTTCAAGAAATGAGCCGGTTCTTGGGGGCTACAACTACAAATCAATTATTTAATGAACCAGCTTATTTCAACAAACTGGTCCTTGGAGGCTAATGACAGTATAGAGATAATGGTAAAACAAGAAGTTTACCTCATACTTCTCCTTCATAGCATTTATCATGCTTATTTCAATCTCCCAGCTCTCAGACAGGCGGGTCAAGTACTGCTGGTGTAAATCTTCAATGCCAAGTACGGACAACTCTGGAAACTCAAGTTTGGCTTTCCCCTTGTCCAAGATAACCGGTTCACCCTTAGTCACAATCTTAGCCAAGGAAGTGGAAGCAGTGGGAACTTGAAAGCCCTCCTTCACACTAATAACATCTAGAAGGTTTGCTTCTGCTGGTGCCTTGGGGTCATCCAAATGAGTTGCCGGGCTGGAAGGACGAACCGGGCTTGGCGGCCGGGCAGATGGCTCATCTGATGCATCCTGGGTTTCAGGTGGTATATCGATAAAAACCGGCTCATCTGGCCTAGGCGTCTCAATGTCGATTGCCGCCTCAGGAGTCACGTCTGTATCTCTCTCTGCAAAGGGGTCAGCTTCTGTTGTTTTTACTGACGGGGGGACTTGCATTTTTTGATGAAGTCTGCCAGAAGATGACCTGCCAGCCCACCTTGACGAAGTGGCCTTGGCCCTACAATTGCAAATATCAAATATTACGCTAACGAAAATATAGCTCAAGGTTTAAAATAACATATATCAACAAGTGCAAGTTCAAGGGCTTACCCGCGGTTGACGTTGAAAGAGGGAAGTTGTGTTGCGGTCAATTCGTCCGAAGATGAAGGAGAGGCCTGATAAAGCGAATTCGAAGGACTAAGAGGTTGCTTAAACAAACCGGCTCTAGGATGAGAATTGGTTGGACTATGAGGCACCTCGAAGCGTGGTTTGCGAGCTGGCGGTGCATCAGAAATCATGGTCTAAGTCGCCCGAACCACTCCGGGTCTTGCGCTTTGATGAGCCAGCGAATTGTGCTTTCTTCAAAAGTAAATCGGGAGGCAAGTAAGCATCTGGGTGTGTCAACTTAACCTTCCGGACGACTCGTCTTGGTTTTCTGGGAACAAAGTTTCTAAACTGGAGGATGTAGGAGTTACCTCGATTTCACCGGCTTGGCTAGATTCTGAGTCATCCTGATAAGAGGGCACGTCAACAAGCTCAATAAACAGGCGGCCAAGAGAATCAAGTTCTACCTCGGATTCCTCTCTAGAAGATGACACAGGGGTCGGGTTATCTTTTTTGCCAGATGAAGGAATAGGGGCTTGAGGTGTCAGATGAGGCGCCTAAGTACTCGCACATCAAGCCGCCTCTTGCACTGATAGGATGGATCCGCCACTTTAGCCAGCAACGGATCAGGTCAATTCCAGTTAAGCCATGCGCGGTCAGAGCTCTCAATTTTGTATGAAGAGGCGCTAATGGAGCCCTCTCTTCATCTGTTAGCCAACCCGGAAACTCCACTTTACTGCTGAGTCTTTCAAATCTGAAACCCGGCAGGGGGTGTTCTCCCTCCTGTGTGGTATTCTTCCAGTAAAACCAGGCCTTGTTCCATCCTTTTGGGTGACTCGCCAGTTTTGATTCAGTAAAGGCACTATTTTCCTCTTCTGAATGGAAACCCCAACAAGTTGATAGGTAGTGCCATTCTTCACCTCAGTTTGGCGGTTGAGATAAAAGAATTCCCTAAAAGGGGCACAAACGGCTCAACCTGGAGATATACCTCACATAGCACCTGGAATTCACAAATGTTGGTCATCGAATTTGGACCAATGTCTTGAGGCCTGAGTTTGAAAAAGTGCAAAAGGTCCCTGAAGAACTTTGAGCAGGGGGGATGGAAACCTCTATGCAGATGATCAGTAAATACAACAACTTCTCCTTGCCACGGTTGTGGGTACGACTCTTCTTTGGGAGCCCGCCATTCTATGACCTTTCGAGCCGGCAAGAAACATTGATCCACAAGGTTGTCCAAGGTGAGTTTGGATTCTTTGATCTTGGC
This sequence comes from Elymus sibiricus, assembly GCA_039707655.1. Taxonomy (NCBI): domain Eukaryota; kingdom Viridiplantae; phylum Streptophyta; class Magnoliopsida; order Poales; family Poaceae; genus Elymus; species Elymus sibiricus. The sequence continues at coordinate 267,718,093 of CM077665.1, forward strand.
CCAGTTACAGACTTTGGAATTCTTTGGAGCCATGGCGGGTTATAGAGTAACTACAAGAGCAACGAGAAAAATGAGCTGGTGCAAATTGCAAGTCGCCTAAACTAGTTGGCTATTTTAAGCTGGCAAAATTGAAGGAGGCCGAAAACATCTCTACAGCAGTTAGCAATTGTGCTGGTTCACAAACAGGTTTCTACGAAAATTTCCTTCCAGATGGATCCAAACAAATAAGGAAAAATAATTAAATATGTGTTCTAACTGACGGAGAGGTCGAAACTACGGCATTCAAAGGGCAGTCTTGGTGTTTCATTCTAGATCTGCTTATGAGGAAAATAAGGCAGAGATCATACTAAAGCTACGAAGTATTGATAAATAGTGAGAGCATGGATCTATGGGCTACGTCTCGGACGAACACGATGAACATGGCGTATATGCTGGAAGTAATGAACCCTAAAATGGAGGGGATTCATACCAGATTGCGTCGGGATGAAGGCGGAGAGGATCGCGCTTGTCCTACGGCTGCGAGAAGTCTTGATGGCATTGACGACGAAGCTGGGGACCCTGGCGACGCCTCTGGATCTCTGGTGGTGTTTTGCCAAAGAAGAAGCGAGAGGAATAAGATGACGGAAAGGTTATTGCGGGAGCTCAGTGGACTTATTTATAAGGAGGGAAAACGGAACGGCGCCGGGAAAAACGAAACGGTTGCAGTAAATTTGTGGCTAGGGAGACGCCTCGATTTTCGCATCAGCTTGGATTTGGCACAGTTTTCAAAAGATACGTTATGCTGACTTTGGAGAACAACGGTCAGCAGGATGATGTCATCAGCAGACTGGCACTGGAGAGATGACAAGTCTAGAAGGACTTCAAGCCGGCGCCTCAAGAATCATGAAGAACAGACGCAAGCAGATGGTAAGTCGCCAAGGGAGGATAACAAAAATTGACATGAATGAACTAAAATCAATCGGGGGCCTAATGTCGGGGATATAACCCCACGGTGTGACCCGCCCTACTGGTCCGGGTCAGTATAATGGCGGCTCTGAAAGGATGTTCAAGATGGGTCGTAGAGTGAAAGTAAGACAAGTAAGGCAGTTGCTAAGTAAACCGCCAGGCGGCCCAAGCGCATGGAGACTGTGACTCAAGGCCCACGGGGAAGAGGACGTCGGAAGATTCCTTGCTTGAGAGGCAAGGCATGTAAGAGACATGATAGGTTATGAGTCATAATATGACTCGAACTCTGTTGTAAACCCTAGGGTCTTGACCTGTATATAAAGGCAAGCCCCTAGGGCCGAAAGAGTTAAGTTAGACACCCTCGAAAGCTAGGTTAGCGATTCCTCACCCTTGTAATCGAGATCACCATCAATATAGACACAAAGGAGGACGTAGGCTATTACCTCCATTGGAGGGGCCGAACCTGGGTAAACTCGCCTCCCGTTCCTGTTAACCCCTTTGAGTTGCCACCTAGCGGCGATGGCCTCACACCTAAGTCCTTGCACGAGGACATCTACCATGACAAAACCACGACAGCGCGGTTGCTTCGGGAAACGACGCAATCCGTGGCGCAGTAAGAGGACCCTAGGTATTACGGCCTTCCATAAAGGGAGAAAAATCCCCAAAGCTTCCCCATGCTCCTCAGATTCGCTCTTCTCAACCTCCTTCGCTCCAAGCGCACAGATCTAATCTTCTTATAACTCCCTCCAAGCCACCCTTCTCCTCTCCCCAAGCTCAGCCATGGCAGGCTCAGGCTCGCAAGGCAAGTGGGAGGTCTCGTGCGTCATTTCGGACGACATCCAGGAGCTGAAGCGCGCCGGCTACCCTCCAGTTGATGTCGCCCACCGCGCCCCCGAGGAGGGCCAAGTGGTGCCCACGCGAAAGCCCGGAGAGCGGGTGGTGTTCATTCCCCATTTCATCTGGGAACTGAGCTTCCCGCTGCACCCCTTTGTAAGGGGCCTGATTTTCTTCTATGGGTTAGATTTCCATGATTTTCCCCCGAACTCCATTATGCACATATCCGCCTTCATCATCGTCTACGAGGCCTTTTTGCGGGTCCAGCCGCACTTCGTCTTATGGCTGAAGGTTTTCAATGTCAAGCCGAAGACCGTAAACAACCAGCATGCGGATTGCGGAGGGGCTATGATCAGCAAGCTTCCGCGGGTAGAGTGGCCAGAGGGCACTTTTATTGACACTGTCAAAGTATGGCAAACGGAGTGGTTCTACATCACCGAACCACGAGGCGCAGACTGGGTGGCGCCTTCCTAGTTCAGATCCGGACCCCCCGCGAGGCTAACCTCGTGGATCGTGAAAGGCCTGGATTGGGGGTCGGCCACGGAAGTGCAAGCGCTGCAGAATCGCATCACGCAGATGCTAGAAGCAAACGTCGGGCTGACCAACGTGGTCCAGGTCATGCTCCGCCGCCATCTCCTCCCCTTCCAGCTCCGGGCTATGCCAATGTGGGCCTACAAGTCTGATGACCCTCCCACCATGCGCAAGCTTTACCGCACTACCCGGAAGAAGCTGTGGAAGGCATTGTTCAAGCCCCAGCAGGACTGGCCCGCCAAGGAGGAAGACACCGGCCTAGACGCCGAAAACCCTCCGCTCAAGGTTAAGTTTCTATTTTTATCCTCGGGTTCAGTCTCTTAGCAAGGATTTTAACCTCTCCCTCTTTGCTTTCATAGGGTTGGCTGGCTAAGGCCTTGCGGATTAATGGTCCTGCCCCGCTGTCCGAAGCCCCCAGATCGGCCCGTTTGATGGCGATGCTGGTCGTGGCGCTGTATTCGGTGCCAGAGAAGAAGGAGAAGAAAAAAGGCAAGAAGAAGGAGGTCCGAGAAGGCCTCCGCCCGAGAGATCCTCCGGACGCTAGGTCCGGGGAGACCCAGGCCTCCTCTACTCACGAGGAGGAGCACATGGAGGAAGGGGGGAAGTAGACTCCCCCCCAACCAAGGAAGAGGGTGACATCTGTTAATGTCAAGGAGGATCTAGCTCCCCCCGCCCCAAAGAGATCATGCAGGGCCAAAGTGGTCCTGCCCGATGATAGCTCGGATTCCGAGGAGGAATCCGAGGCCTTCGAGAGGGTCCCCCGGAGGACCCCCAGGGTCAAGACCCCGACCCAGAGGTATTGAATCTGAGTACTTTAAGTTGTACTCATACAAAGTTTTTGTTACTAACCGGACAAACGTCCTCCGCATGGCAGCCCGGCCCGCGATCTCCCGACCGAACAAGCCTCAAAGGGAGATCCTCCACCCGCCGAGCTGGCAGAGAGCGGAACTGCGTCCCGCACCTCTCCCCCTTCAAGCCGTTGAAGAGGCCACGGAGGTGATATCCCGCCAGACCCCTCCCAGGCCAAACACTGGGGGTGAGTAGGTCATGAGCAAGGTTCATACCTCGGCGACCGAAGACCAGGAGGTCGAACCCCTCCTGGCAGGCAAAGAGGGAGGCCGCGACTCATCGGAGCTCCCTCCGAAGACGGCCCCGGAGACCTCCATGCCTCCAACGTTGTCGACTCTGCCTCCCCAAGAATGGGGAGCAGGGTTGACACCACCGGTGCCGCCTGTGACAGGGCAGGCTGCAACCGGGTGGCCAGCCATGATGGAGGAGGCTTTACATAGCTCCTCCATCGCTGACGATCACCTCACCCTCATGGGTGTGGTTTTGCAAGGCATTCAGTCCGTTGATAGCGGACTGAAGGAGCCCTTCAGTGGTCTGTTGGCGGGCTTCAAGGTAAGCCATGTAATATTCTTTTCTCAAGGAGAAGTTTATTTGTGAGGTTTATGTATTCCCTATTGGTATAGTAGCCCCCGAGCCGTGGGTGAGTTTGAAAAACTTGCCTGGGGGTCAAAGAAAATAAGGTCACGAGCAAAGCAATTCGTCTCCCTTGAAACTTTATCGGTTTCAGAGATGATTTGGCGGAGGGTCTAGGACCAACAACTCAGAAGTGTGTTTCACACAAGTTGTTTTGCAGGCCTCGTCTTCAGTGGTGGCCGCCAATGACATGGAACTGGCCGAGCTGAACCGGAAGCTCAAGAGCTCTGACGAGGAGGTTGACTGTCTGAACAAACGGTTTTATGAAATGCAAAGTAAGTTTGAACTATACTGCTAAGACCTTTATCGTCCTCATTAATTCAGGTTTTCGGGCCTTCATTCCTGATATCTCGCGTCCCGTTGTGTCTGCAGCCGTGAACACCGAGGTTGAGAACCTCAAGGCCGAGCAGAAGAGGGCCAAGCAGGAGGCCACTGACCACAAGATGGTGGCCGAACAAGCGGCTGCCGAGTTAAGCTCACTGAAGGTTGTTAGCGGTAAGCATGAAGCACGAGTGGCTGAGGTGCAGTAGGAGCTCCAGGATGCGAGCACTAAGTGCAAAGACCTTGAGCAGAGGACCAATGATCAAGCTACCAAGCTGTCCTCGTTGTCCTCTAAGATTAAATCGGAGCGTGTGGATAGGCTGTCCTTTGAAGAAGAACTTCGCCAAGTCAGGATGATCTCGGATGGTAATCCGTACTTACTGCAATGTGCCTTTGGTGGTAACAGGTTTGCTCATCTCACACGGCTGTGGCGTTCCTCAGGCGCCTTTACGGACCTTCCGAGGAGTGCAGCGGATGCGGGCAAGCACTTTGCAACTCGGGACAGTGATGCGGAACAGAGATTGTTCTGGGCGCAATTTCAGAACCCCGAGCCCCGTCCCCTTCTCAGCTATCAAATGAAGCAGCTAATGGAGTTGCATAGGATGGCGGAGCCGGCCTTGAAGGACCTTTGCATTTGTCTGTGGCCCATGGAGCCACTACCGAGCAGCTATTTTGGCCTGGTGCAGAAACTTTATGACGCCGCGTCCCGGGTTGATGTCCTGAAGTGCTCCGTATGCATCGAGGGAGCTCAGATGGCCTTTGCGAGGACCATGATGCACTGGCCAGGGGTGAAGCCGTTCGAGATGGCCACTACGTCCCCGCCTCGTGGGAAGGAGCATAGGCGCCCCGAGCTTTACTTCACTACTGCGATGGAGGGTGCTCGGTCGATAGAGACCCAATGCCCCAAGGATGTAATTTTCGAATGAACACATTATTGTATGCCCAATGAATATTTTGTTTTATAATGCGTATGCACGGTTTATCATAATTTTGAGATTTGGATTATTTTGACTCCTGTGCGGCTGTTTGGAATTGAAAGCTACCATTCGTCGGCTTTAGACCCCGTGTAAATATTACAAGAGGTGTTCCGACCTCCACAATTTTACCCTTAGCCGAAATATCGGAGCCCGAAGGTGGTGGTGTGAGAGGGGGGAACAAGGCAATCCGACTATGTGGCTTTAGTGCTTTCACTTAGCCATAGGAGCTTGATTGCGGGGGCTGGTTACTAGCCCCTAGTGTTTTGTGATATTCAGATATACCGAGGTTTAAAACCATTACCACATGGTTTGTGAAGGTACAAACCCCTCTATGACACGGAATAACCTCCATCGATTTTGAGTTTGACACTTGTGCACGGATCGCAGACCGGTTCTCGCTTATTATGACAGTCGGTTTTCGGCTTTCTCCACTGAGGTAGTTGACCAGGCGATCTGGAAATACAATCGCAGTGGTTCTCCCTTTACCCTTTTAGCCAAACTAGCGGAACGTAAGAGGGTAAACACAGGAGTCGGGCAATCCAACCTTTGACCCAAGACATAATTCGGAACCGATTCATATAACGCAATATCCGACAGGCCGGACACATAGAGGATAATGCCGGGACGATGCTTGGGGCGAGTTTTGTAGTCAAGCCCCCGGTCTATTAGCCAGTTGCATCTAACATGTACCGAACAGTTTTGTTTTCGGAGGCGGGGAGTGGGAAATACTTTATAAAATGCCATAAATAGACCGTAAAAGATTATCTTTATATATGATGAATTTTTACAATTCATATGGCGGACACAATAGTTACATATATTTTGTTTAGAAACAAACTTCTACAAAGGGAAGGTTCACTCGGGGTCCTTGATGGGTGGCTTGATGTCCTTGGCGTGTCCCGATGTGCCTTCGCTCCTTTGCTCTTGAGGGGTTGTGTGCTCCTTTAAAGGTGGTTTCTATCGGGGAACGAACCTTTGAGAGAGGTGCATGGAACATCGCCGTAACATGTGTGAGCTTGACGCTTGCAAGGTCCTGGATGGCACCTGCTGTGTTGAGAGTAGTTCTGTCGAGTCGAGCACATGGTTTTGATAGTGTGCCCCCCAGCTGCCCATGGTATTTTAAGCGCAAAATTGAGCCTTCTAGGTACGTACCGGACGGGTAGCGGGGCCGTGCTATGGGGGGCACATCCTTATTTGTGTTGATTAGGGAATTGCTTCGGGAGATCGGGTCGAGCTCGGGCTCGCTTGTTCGCGTGTCACAACTTGACGTCTGGTTGGGGCCTCGGCGCCTCGATGCCGGACTGGAATTCGGCTGCTAATGCCGCTGTGTGTTCCTCAGTCCGGAGGGAGCGTTCCGTATTGCCATTGACGGTGATGACCCCCTTGGGTCCAAGCATCTTTAGCTTTAAGTATGCGTAGTGGGGAATGGCGTTAAAGCGAGAGAACGCTATACGACCGAGCAGTGCATGATAGCCACTGTGGAAAGGGACAATATCGAAGATCAAGTCTTTGCTACGAAAGTTGTCGGGCGAGCCGAACACTACTTCCAGCGTCACGGTACCCGAGTAGCGCGTTTCGACACCAAGGATGACTCCCTTGAAGGTAGTGTTGCTCGGTTCGATTCTTGAGGGGTCTATACCCATCTTTTTCACCTTGTCTGAATAAATCAGGTTAAGGCTACTTCCTCCGTCCATAATGACTCTAGTGAGGTGGTACCCATCGATGATGGGATCTAATACAAGGGCCGCGGAGCCTCCATGATGGATACTGGTCGGGTGATCCCTACGATCTAAGGTGATCGGGCAAGCCGACCATGGGTTAAACTTCGGGGCTATGGGCACGTTTCCTCTCCTTTTTTGGTATTTGTGTGACATATATCATGTTTACGGTTTTTACCTTAGGGGGGAATTGCTTCTGACCACAGTTGCTCGGGCTGCGAGGCTCTTCATCGTCCTCGCTGCGCGGTCCCTTGCTCTGCTCCTCGGCTGCGAGCTTGCCGGCATGTTTGAATACCCAACATTTTCTGTTGGTGTGAGTAGCCGGCTTCTCTTGGGTGCCGTGGATTTGGCAGGGCCTATCCATGATTTTATCCAAAGCGGTAGGTTCCTCTCTATTCCCTTTAGAGGGCTTCTTCCGTTGTCCGGATTTAGGGTTGCGAAAACCGGCTTTTACGGCCGTGTCCTCTGTGTCACCGTTGCTATGGCGGCGTTTGTTTTTATTGCGCCTTGGCTTCCCGTTAACATCCCGAATTTCGGAGGTGCCCGGGTCTTCGGGATTGTGGCGTCGACGAGCTAGCCAATTGTCTTCACCCGCACAAAAGTGGGTCATAAGTGAGGTGAGGGCAGACACATTTCTCGGCTTATCCTGGCCGAGGTTGCAAGCCAGCCATTCGTCCTGAATGTTGTGTCTGAACGAGGCTATTGCCTCGTCATCCAGACAATCAACGATCTGGTTCTTCTTAGTTAGGAACCAATTCCAGAATTGCCTGGCTGATTCGCTGGCTTTCTGGACGACCTTTCTTAAGTCGTAAGAGTCCGGGAGCCGGAGATAAGTTCCTTGGAAGTTAGATCGGAAGACGTCCTCGAGCTCCTCCCAACTCCCAATGGAGTTTTCGGGGAGACTGTTTAACCAGTGCCGAGGTGGTCCTTTGAGTTTGAGTGGTAGGTATTTGATATCATAGAGATCGTCACCTCTGGCAATATGAATGTGGAGAAGGAAGTCTTCGATCCACACGGCCGGGTCCGTCGTTCCGTCATATGGTTCTATGTTTACGAGTTTAAACCCTTCGGGGAACTGGTGCTGCATAACCTCGTCTGTGAAGCACAGTGGGTGAGCGGCACCTCTGATCCGGGCTACGTCATGCCGGAAATTGGCTGTTGTCTGGGCCTGGTATTGTTCACGGCCTCTGTGGTTGCGGTCGAGCCACGATTGATACCCATCTCATCTAGTGGGGGAGTATCCTCTAGATCCGTAGATGGATCTAGTATGACTTGCTCTATAGTTCACGTCCTGTCGCAGATCATACCTATCCTCAGGCTGTGCTGGCCCCTTTCCTCTTATGCGAGGTGACATGGGCATATAGTCGGCGTCTCCAGCTGCCCTGTCCTGTCCTCGAGGGGGCGGTTCGGCTGGTCGTACTGAGCACGCATGGGAGATTCGGGCTCGAAGGCCTCGTCGTTGAATTGCGGCAGCAGGCGCCGGTGCGGGTAGCTCTTGTTTTGATCTGGCCTCTCAATGCCAAAACATTCTTAGGCTGCAAGGACTTTCGTCCATCTGTTGTTGATGGTGTCTTGTTCGGCTTTGAGCCACTGCTCCTTTCCCTTTAGGCTCCGAGCAGTGGCTATGAGCTGCCCCCTGAATTGTTCTTGATCCTTAGGGTTTTCGGGGACGGTGAAGTCTTCGGCTTCAAGGCTTTCCTCCTCCTCGGCGGGGGGAGGCAGTTGTCGTCCTCGGAATCATTGAGGTCCTTGGCTCCTCGGGGGCCTCAAGGTTGCCGAGGTCCTCCGGGGTGTCGATTTCCCCGGTGCCAACGACGGCTTCCCTTCCCTTGTTTGTCTTGGATCGTTTGCGTTGTTTCCAGTGTTTTGGCGCTTCGCCTGATTTGTCGCCGTTCTTCTTGGGGGTGTGGTTGTCCCTATCATCAGGGGTGTCCACCATATAGACATCGTATGTCGAGGTGGCTGTCCAACGCCCAGTAGTAATAGGGGCGGGGGCGCCGATCTCTTCATCCACGTCTTCTCCCTCCTCGGATGCGTAGTCCAGCATGTCGGTTAAATCTTCGATAGTGGCTACTAAGTGGGTGGTGGGTGGGCCGTAAAATTCCTCGTGGCCAGCCTCTAGAACGACCTGAGCATGGGTCGAGGTCGGGTTGTCCACGATTGTCATCGACTGGATCCGGTCAAGAGCCTCGTTCAGCCACGTGAGGTCGACCGGATTAATCTCCCGAGGGTCCTTGGAGCTAAACTCCAGGACATCTTCGCGGGGGGGCGTATTCGGCAAGGACCGAACCCTGGTGCTCAGGCGCTATCAACGGATCTGAGCTCAAGGCCGGTTCTCCGACGAGGATAGATCTGAGGGTAGGGACGAATAGGGGGGCCGAAGTTAAAGCTTCGGGGCTTTCGGGCCCATCGGACGAAACCGAGGGCTCAGCAAGAGACAGATCACCACAAGAGTCGGCGGTGAACTCTAGGTTCCCGAACCTAATCTCCTGACCGTGAGCGAAATTTCCGATCTGGCCAAGACGGCCGGTCGGGTCAGCATGCAGCACAATGCTGCCGAATGCGAAAGTCTGTCCAGGGATGAAGGTGTCCTCATTCCAGACCAGTTCGCTGATGATTAGGCGAGCCATCAATCCTCCGGTGATTCACAGCGGAACTCTCAATGAAAGCACCAATGTCAGTGTCAAAACCGGTAGATATTGGGTAGGGGGTCCCAAACTATGAATCTTGGATCGATGGTTAACATGGGACGAAGGAGACGATGTTTACCCAGGTTCGGGACCTCGTGAGGAGGTAAAACCCTACGTCTTGCTTGATTATATTGATGAGTATGATGGTTACAGAGTTGATCTACCTCGAGATCAAATGAGCTAAACCCTAGATGAGTCGACTTGTCCCTCTACGAACTAAGACGCTTGGTTTATATAGACACCAGGGGTACCTAGGGTTACACGTGATAAGTTTCCCTCCGAGCATAGATACACCCATTCTTACTTGGAGGACACACCAAGTCTTCGGAACCTTCCCTCCTAAGCATGGGGTCATTCTATAGTCCAGCCTTCCCGTAGTTGCCACAGAGCGGCCCACCGGGCTGGCCACAGAAGATAAGCCGACGGCCCGAGGACCCCTTAATTCCGGACACCCTCACACACCGTTGTGTCCCCTCATGGATGGTACGATGTTGAGCGAGTCTCATGTGATGTACATCATGAGGACGTGAGCCAACGAGTGGACTCTTTGTTTAGTGTTGTCAAGGGAAAGACATTGTTCAGGTGCTTACCTCAGGTATGTAATATACTGTGAGTCGTGGATGACACGGAAGTTCCCTGAGTCTTGTGGGTAAAGTGTGCAACCTGTGCAGAGTGTAAAACTATTGGAATAGCCGTGTCCACGGTCAAGGCTAGTTGGGTGGTCCTGCTTAAACTATGTCCAGATGTTTTCACAAAACTTGGTGTGTGTGTGATAAATGAGATAAGTGAGCTAAGTTGGAAGACTTGATGAGATGATTGAACATGAGATGTTCAAACTGTGTTTATATTGATATATGTAACCTGGTCATATGGATATCTGCAACGTGTTGATGCATATTTTTTTATCAATGATAGGACATGATATTGCACTCAAAATTAGTTTTCTGCAAAATATCTGCTTAGGGTTATACCATGCATGAATACCTTGTTCCAAACATGCGTTCCTTGCGAGTACATTCAAAAGTACGCATTGGCTGTCCCATGTTATTTAATTGGACAGGCTTGGAAGAACATGGATTTGGTGAAGAGTACCTTGGTGACGAACATGTGACTTAGGAGGCTTCCCAGTCAGAGTGCGTGTAGGGTTAAGGCAGATGGCATGGGTTCACACTATCGTTGAATATTTCCGCTGCGAGTTTGTGTTTAATGTTTGGCCTTTATGGCCCTATCTATGTAAGACTTAACCATAATGGTCATAATTTGTGTAAGACGGTATGTAATGGATATAAGACTCTCATTATCCAGCTTCTGTGTGTTCAGTGAACAATGATCTCTGGGATCACTGTACACGTGCATTCGGTGACTTTGACTTATGAGTTGGGGTCCCAACAGAGCTGGTATCGGAGCCATCCTGACTATAGGAAGTCTTAGTTAGATTGGACGCTAGTTAGGACAAAACTATCTTTCTTGACCTTTCAGACCACTTGCAAAAATCCTCTACATTTTTTACCTCTTCTAAGTTTTCAAATAAACCGAAGATTTTTGCCTTACCACTTCCACCATTTTTCTCTTGGCTCTCCTCATCTACTTTTTCAAAACTTTGCAAACGATCGTTAGTACCCTTAAGCCCCTCACCATTGTATTCCTTGTAGTCCTCATGGGTAACCTGGAAGGAAGCCACCTTGCCAGACATTCGCCCACATCTTTTGAAGATAAGATTGGCGACACCATGACAAGACGACACCGACAGGAGATACCTTCTCGAGGAATGAGGATGTCAAGACTTGGAAGATGGTGACACCCTCAACACTTCCCCAGGATGATCGAACCTTGGCCTACAATGATCAGGGCGCAAGATATGCAAGATCATGATATACATTGCTAATAGGGTGACCATGTTCTTACCGACAACCACCGGTGGATGAGAACCTCGCCATTTAGTCCGCCTCACCATAGTGAGCAGGAAAATGGTTCTCTTCATCCCCCGCTCTTGGTGTCGATGTTTTCCTCAACGTAACCGACAAGATGGACCTCTACCATGCCTTGTTAATGTCATTGCATAAAGGTCTGCCTACCTGGAACCCTTGATGCCTTAGAAGGCAAACGGGATTGTCATGATGAAGAAGACAATAGAAGACCGAGTCAATGGTAGCCACGAGGAACCACTTTTGCCCCGTCAACTGACGAGAGAAGAAGTTGTCAAAGATTCTCTAGGCCCTACCCGGATCGTTTCACCAGACAACTACAAAAGACGTAGAGACACCTAAGGAAGATCCAGAAGACTGAACGTCCTTCTCTCCGAGACACGAAGCAAGGCACGACTACTGAATCCGAGAACCCCTAGGGTAGGATGAGTCATGCATCCCCTATGTGAAGTCGAGTCCATGTGATGGTTCAAATGGAACCATGTTGTGTGTTGCTTGTTTTTATCTATTTGTGTTTAAGTATAAGTCGCACTTTTACCCTAGGCAACATGTACACGACTATACCACCTACCTTGTCTTAATGTTGTGTTTGGCCTTTTTAGCACTTGTTTGATTACACTTGCACTATACCGCCCCTTTAGGCACCCCTTCCTCTATGCTACTTTTCCCCTCTCACCTATCTCATCAACTGAAGACTAGCAAGAAAAGACACATGAAAGTTTCCACCTCGACAAACAAGTAGCACTGAAGACTTTTCCGACAACCTATCAAACCAAGTGCAACCCCGTAGAGTGATTGTTTTCCCTCGAGATTGGAGATCCCTCCCTAAACCAGCACAGACCTCTCAAGCTGCCCCAGCTCGAACCCCAAACCATGTTCTTAACCTACAGATTGCAAGAGGACCAGTTGAGCTTGAACAACCCTTGCTTAGCACTGGGTTCATTATGGAACTAGTGATCATAGTGAACAAACACATTACATTCTTGATCTAGCACTTGAACTGACGATGCCATAGGGAAGATTGTTTTAAGGGTATATTACTAGTGGACACATGTTTTGATGTGACTATAATAGATGTCTTGAGGATATAGCTAAGACTCTTTGATGGATCACGAGACTTTTATGTTCGTAGATGAACTTGGTGGATCAAGTTGATAGAGTAGCATTATCCTTGATTAAACTGGATCTATTAGGACAATTATGATCACAAGCTGAAATTCTTGGAGGAGTAAGCATTTGACTTCTGTCACACCCTGTGTTTTGTATCACATCACTATGATTAATAAATCTTAAAAAATTGGACCAACAAAAACTTTTTGTGTGCATGTGATGCTTGAGTGATTTGCAATTTGCTTGTTTGCTTGGTTGTGCTTTAATTCACAAAAATCCTCCTACTCTCTAAACTCATGTCCTTGATCCAAATATTTGCCAAATGATCATGCCATGTGTATAGGACATAAAACTATTTTTATAAAATATTATATTGGCCAAAAGGTATTTATTTGATTTAGGTTTTCAAAACCACCTGAATTGAGGTTTGTACTACAAGTCCTCAAATTAGTGTAAATGTTTTGCCCCAAAGATTTTATTTGGACCCTATTATCTAAAAGACTTCCAAAAACCACATAAATATTATTTCACAAGTTATTTTGTATTTTATTTAAATGCATTTTTCTGAGGCGAGAAGGGGTCTTTTATAGGGACAAATTATTTTAATGTTTCCAACATATATGAGAAAATTCAGGGAAACTTAGTGGACATATATTCTCCATATATATGAGTTTCAGCACATGGTAATGTTCAAAATATTGGACAAATCCCTTCAAAACCCTTTCTGTATATTTCAACTATTTGAAATATTTCTATAAGAAATATTGTCAAATAAATCCAAGAAAAATCTAGCAAGTCACATATGCCTTTATGTTGATCTTACGAAGTTTCATCTCAATAAAAAAGGTTTTGGTTCACTTAAGTGCCCCAAAACCCTCTCTGTCCAGATCCAAATTAGAGCAACTTTACATTGCCAACTGTCACCATTTGATCTAAAACTTTATGGGCATGATCTAGTCCCCTAATGATGCCACTACACAAAGTGATGCATCAAGGAGAATAGCTTAGCCTAGCTAGATATAAGAAAACCCATTTCTATTGATTTCTAGGGTTTGAAAATGTTACATTGGCCACTTCCTCCATTTGAGCTAAAAACTTGTGGTCAAGGCTAATTTATAAAGCCACTCACTCCTGCTTATGATCATGGCCAGCAGATCACCTTATCTAGACCAAACACTGATGAAAGCACATATGCTCCCTTGGTGGTTTTGATAATTCATGACAACATACATTGTCTCTTGGACTAATATTTAACCCTAGTTTATTTCAGGTTTAGTCAACAGAGAATGTTGGCACAAGGTTGTGAGGAGATTCCCCAAGAAGAAGAAGAGGAAGGAATAGGATTGGCAAGCTTCAAGCAAGGAGACTCTACATTTTACTTTGTGAGAAATCACTTTGAGTCCATAGGAAAGCCAATACAATTAAAAGGAGGTGAGGTAATGTTGGTGAACAAATTGCTCCACGTGCACAAGTGCTAGCCACCAAAAACACCCACAAGCTCTCCCACAAAATACTCTATCTAAACCATATCATACAAAATCGGTGCCACCATGTTTCCCACTCGGCCCTACCGATTTTCCATATCAGACAGAACCCTATCCAAACCCTAGCTTCTCGGTACAACCAAGTACTACATCGGTGCAACTGAGTTTCGGTGACCAACATTCGGATGACCAAGTTTATAAAATCAGAATTTCCGAGTTTTATGGATCAGTCTCACCGAGTTTGTAAACTGCCCTCGGCCACTCAAATTGGTACTACCGAGAATCATATATCGGTCTCACCGAGATTCCTAAAGTTGCCACATTTTGAACAAATCGGTACGACCGAGTTTTACTTCGGTTTCACCGAGCTGGTCAATAATGGTGTAACGGTTGGATTTTTGGAGATGCCTATATATACGCCTCCACCACATCCCACTCGAAACAGAAGCACTCAGAACAGTTCCCCACTTCCCATATCCAAATTTCTGAGAGAGAACCATGTACCCTTGTGTTGAGATCAAGATCATCCACTCCTACCATATGGATCCTGATTTCTAGCCTCCCCAAGTTGCTTTCCACCAAATCAATCTCTTCTACCAAGCCAAATCTGTGAGAGAGTGATTAAGTGTTGAAGAGTCTATTATCTTGAAGCACAAGAGCAAGGAGTTCATCATCACTATCAAGCCTATTATCTTTTGGAGGGTGGTGCCTCCTAGATTGGTTAGGTGTTGCTTGGGAGCCTCCTACTTCGTGTTGTGGAGTTGAACCAAGAAGTTTGTACGGGCAAGGAGATCGCCTACTTCGTGAAGATCTACCCATAGGGAGGCTAGTCCTTCGTGGACGGAAGTCGTTATGGAATAGTCAAGGTTGCTACTTCGTAGACCCTTATGGGTGGATCCCTCCGTGGACTCTCACGACCGCTACCCTCCGTGGGTTGAAGACTCCATAAACATGGATGTACGATAGCGCCACCTATCGGAACCACGTGAAAAATCTTCGTGTCATCTATTGCATTTGATCTTCCTATCGCAACTCTCTTACATATGCTTGTCTCTACTTTCCGCTGCCATACTTGTTGACTAGCATGTGTAGGGTGCATTAGACTTGTTATAATTGCTAAAATATGCCCACCAATTAACTTGGGAAAAGGTTAGGCTTTAATTCTTGCAAGTAGTCTATTCAGCCCCCTCTAGACGTATCTTCTATCGATCCTACAAGTGGTATCAGAACTTTGGTCTCCATAGCTTCGGTTTCATCACCGTGGAGGAAGATGGATATGTCTAGTTTGGGGAGTATTAGTTGTAGAGTGCCCATTCTCGATGGGGTGTACTATAGTCAATGGAAATATGAGATGCTTGAGCTATTCAATGAATTCCATTTGAGCAAGTATGTTAAGAACCCCTATGTACCTCCCATTGATCCCTTACATCCCACACACGAAGAAGAAATTGACATGCTTCGCAATCTTAGAACTGTTAATCTTATCATTAAAGGATTGCCTAGAATTGTGCTTAATCAAATGAAGAATTTTGAATGTGCTTATACTTTGTGGAGTGATTTGGAGAAACGATATCCAAATTATTCATTGAGCAATCTTGATGAAATTCTTCATAAAACCATTACTTTTCACAAAATGATACCTAGTGATCATAAGTTTGATGACTATGTATTTGAGCTTAGAGACCTCATGCGTGCTAGAGGAGATGTCATAACTATCAACAACATCATTGTAGAAGCCATTCACATTCATAATCTTGAACATTGTCATGATCACAATCCTAACAAATCTCTTGTTTCTTATGACGAGGATTTCCCACTTGATGATGATAATGTGGAACATGGCTACTACGATGAAGATGAGTTGTTCGACATCGAGTATGAGAAGACAATGAAGAATCTAAGTCTCATGGCAAACTTCAAGGATTACATGTCCGGAGGAAAAGAGTGGATTCTTGATAGTGGATGCACCGATCATATGACCAGAGATAGAGACATGTTTCAAGAGATCGCACCAAACCATGGACCTCGAAGGTATGTTACTTTTGGAGACAACTCCAAGAGTAAGGTACTTGGTCTTGGTAAGGTGGCCATATCCCATGATAGCTCTATTCAAAACGTCATGCTTGTTGAATCCCTTGGCTATAATCTTCTTTCCATATCTAGACTTGCCGACTTCGGTTTTAATGTGCTATTTACCAAAGTAGATTGCCAAGTGTTTTGTCAAGATAATCATAGCATGGTCTTTACCGGTTTACGTAGAGGTGGTCTATACATTGTTGATTTCACTAAGAGATCCAAACCTCGTACTTGTCTTATTGCAAAATCTTCTAAAGGTTGGCTTTGGCATAGAAGACTAGGACATGTTGGTATGCGTAATGTAGACAAGCTCATCAAAGGTGATCATATTCTTGGTGTTAAAGATGTTATCTTTGACAAAGATAGATTTTGTAGTGCTTGTCAAGCCGGAAAGCAAGTAGGTGGAAGTCATCCCGTAAAGAATATAATGACTACTAGGAGACCACTCGAGTTACTTCATATGGATCTTTTTGGTCCCAATGCTTACAAGAGCCTCGGTGGAAATTCCTTTGGTCTAGTTATAGTTGATGATTTTTCCAGATTTATGTGGGTATTCTTTCTTGATGATAAGTCGCAGGTGCAAAAGATCTTCAAGAACTTCGGTCGCAAAGCTCAAAACCAGTTTGAAGTGAAGATCAAGAAAGTTCGGAGCGACAACGGATCGGAGTTCAAGAACACAAATGTAGACACCTTTCTTGACGAAGAAGGGATTCTACATGAGTTATCGGCTACGTACACGCCTCAAAAAAATGGAGTTGTTGAGAGGAATAACCAAACTCTTATTGAGATGGCAAGAACGATGGTCGACGAATACAAGACACCAAGACACTTTGGGTGGAAGCTGTTGAGACGACTTGTCATGCCACGAACCGACTCTATCTTCACAAGCTTCTCGGTAAAACAGCATATCAGCTACTCACCGGTAACAAGCCCCAAGTTGGACACTTTCGGGTGTTTGGCTCCAAGTGTTACATTCTTGATAAGCATCTTCGTTCTAAATTTCCTCCTAAATCTCATGAAGGTTTCCTACTTGGTTATGGATCCAACTCTCACACTTACCGTGTCTACAATAACTTCACTCGAAAAGTTGAAGAGACGGTAGATGTGAAGTTTGATGAATCTAATGATTCGCAAGTCGAACAATTGCCAAATGATGTAGGAGATAAGGAACCTTCGGAAGCTATCCAAGACTTGTCCATCGGCAAGATTTGTCCCATGGAGGTGAAGGAGAGTACTTCGTCAACTCAAGTGGAAGCCCCTACTTCACATCAAGGTGATCCTCAACACGACATGGAGGCATCCACAAGTAATATACGCCAAGATGAAGAGGAGGAAGATGTACATCATGATGATCCACCACAACCACCTTCACCACCACCTCAAGGCAACGACAACGAAGAAGACGATGATGATGAAGAAGCTCCACCATCCAACAAGCAAAAGCTACCCCAAGTCCGAGCAAGAGTGAACAAAAATCATCCTCTAGATCAAATCTTCGCTGATATACAAACCGGGAGGATAACTCGATCTAAAACTCAATTGGCTAACTTTTGTGAGCATTATTCATTCATCTCTAGTATTGAGCCTTTGAAGGTAGAGGAAGCTCTTCAGGGCCCGGATTGGGTGAATGCCATGCACGAGGAGCTACACAACTTCGAGAGGAACGAAGTGTGGACACTTGTGGAGAAGCCCAAGGACGAGAAAAACATCATCGGAACCAAATGGGTGTTTCGGAACAAACAAGACGAAGACGATCAAGTCGTACGCAACAAGGCACGTTTCGTGGCTCAAGGCTACACCCAAGTCAAAAGTACGGACTACGGTGAGACCTATGCCCCCCGTTGCTAGACTTGAAGCTATCCGCATTCTTCTTGCTTATGCTAATAACCATGATATCACGCTTTATCAAATGAACATCAAAAGTGCATTCTTAGATGGTGAGATTGAAGAGGAAGTCTATGTTAAACAACCCCCTGGTTTTGTGAATCCTAAGAAACCTAACCATGTGTACAAGCTTCCTAAAGCACTTTATGGACTTAAGAAAGCCCCATGTGCTTGGTATAAATGCCTAACGAAGTTTCTCATTGAAAAGGGTTTTGAAATTTGTAAAATTGACGCAACCTTATTCACTAAGAGAGTTAATGGTGAATTATTTGTGTGCCAAATCTATGTGGATGATATTATCTTTGGATCTACTAACCCACAATTTAGTGAAAGATTTGGAAGGTTGATGTCCGAGAAGTATGAGATGTACATGATGTGTGAGCTGAAATTTTTCCTTGGTTTGCAAATCAAGCAAACGAGAGAAGGAACTTTGATCTCTCAAACCATGTACACCAAGGACTTGATCAAGAAGTTCAACATGCAAGAGTGTAAAGGTATGAAAACCCCTATGCCTACTAGTGGGCAAGTTGATCTTACCAAGGAGGACAAACCGGTTGATCAAAAGGTTTATCGATCAATGATTGGTTCATTGCTATATCTATGTGCCTCCCGTCCCGACATTATGCTTAGTGTGTGCATGTGCGCTAGATATCAAGCCGCTCCTAAAGCGTGTCATCTTAAGGCCGTGAAAAGAATTGTGAGATACTTGATAAAAACACCAAACTTTGGCATATGTTATCCCAAGGGATCTTCTTTTAACCTTGTTGGCTATTCCGACTCGGACTATGCCGGAGATAAGGTTGATAGAAAATCCACCTCGGGTACATGTCAATTTCTTGGTAGATCTCTTGTGTCTTGGTCATCCAAGAAACAAGACTCGCTATCTCTATCTACTGCCGAAGCGGAATACATTGCCGCTGGATCATGTTGTGCTCAATTTCTATGGATGACTCAAACTCTTAAGGATTATGTGTAAGAGCACATTTCTCCATGTGTGGTTTTGGTAATTGATGACAATCCCTATGGACTAATGGTTGCCTTGAGTTATATTCGAAGGATTTGTCCAAAGGCACTTCTTGAAGTCCATCTGTTGGTTTCAAGGAGTTTATATGGTGACCAAGGTGGTATTCAAGGTTTTATCCAAAGATTGGTCATACAAAAGATATGATACAATGTCGATCAAGACTAAGTCAAAGAGTGACTCAAGCTGATCAACACACAAAGTGTACAAGATGTACCAAGAGGGATCATGTGATCTCATGGTACGGTAAGTATTGTCCATTAAGCTTTGTGTACTAACCCATGGTCTACGTGAGAGTTCTATGTGGGGTTAGGTACGTTTCCATGGGCTTGCGTCAAGTGGAAGATCTCATACAACCCATGGAGGATGACATCAAGTGGTTATCATCATCAAGGTTGCGGTGTGCAAGTTCAAGTGGAGCATCACGAAGAGATCATGCTTGAAGCTTGCCGTCCATTGTGGTGACAATGTACTTGTGAAGATGTGACGAAGAGTGGCTCACCCATAGTGGAGTATGGGGGAGCAATCAACTAGTCTTCATCGAGCCAACACAATCAAGAAAGGTGGTCCATCTTGAGGAAGTCAAGATCATCATCATCTAGGTCAAGTGGACTATGTGAAAGGTATAGGTTTGCCCTTGATAGGTTTTCTATTTTACCGGTCTCATGGTGGTAGTTGGGAGACCGAGTTATAGGATCGTTTGCCGTACTATCAAGGGGGGCTCTCAAGTGAGTAGCTTGATCGTATCGTTCGTTAAGAGCTCAAACCATTTGCATCCTTGCATCATCATCTTTCTTGGTCCTTATTTGGTTTTTCTCTATGTGAGTTTTTGAGCTTATGGTCTTCATCGTGAAAAGTTCAAGCTCATCGAAAACAGATTTCATACGCATCATATTGTGTTTTCCGTGTTGGAGATTTTGCCGGATATTTATTGGGAAGGTCATCATCCTTATCCTAGTGGCATTTATTCTCCATTGCTTGTTCTTAATTTAACTAGTCATTGTTGGATAGCTCTTGTTGTCCTTTATCCAACAAGCTTGAGTTTGCTCAAATCGGAGCTCGTATGCGAAAGTTATGGTTGTTTTAGTCTTACGTGTTTTACATAGAGAGGTTGTACCGCCCCATAGAGAGGTTGTACCGATTGACCGGTACAACCGGTGTTTGGAGCGGTTGTACCGCTCTAGAATTGGTCTGAAGGTTGTACCGGCCATGTACCGCTCTACCACCGGACTAGTTTATGTTGTGGTGCGGTTTTTGGGCGGTTGTGGGGCGGTTGTACCGCTTATTGTTTGTTACCGGTTGTACCGGTGCTCATAGCGGTTGTACCGCTCCTATGTTATTCTGCACATAACGAGCAGATTCGTGGTGACCTATTTAAGGGGGTCTTCTTCCCCAATGGTTCCCCAATCCTTTGAGCTCGAGTTTTCCCCCCATTGTTGACCTTCCTTGAGATTGCTAACTCTCAATCTCTCCAATGATTCTTGCTAGTTCTTGAGGGAAAGGGGAGAGGAGATCTAGATCCACATTTCCACCAATCACTTTTTCTTCTATGTGAGGGGAACCCCTTGGATCTAGATCTTGGAGTTCTTCGTTTTCTTCTTCGTTCTTCCTCTCATTTTCCTCCCTAGCATTAGTTGCTTTGGTGGGATTTGGGAGAGGAGGACTTGGGCACTCCGTGTGCCCTTGCCATTGCATTTGGTGCATAGGTTTGAGTTCTCAACGGTGATATGTGGAAGTGAAGTTTGAGAAGCTTATTACTCTTGGGTGTTTGTGCACCCTAGAACTTGTTCCTCTTGGGTGCCTTGGCGCCCTAGACGGTTGGTGGTGCCTCGGAGCTCAATCATTGTGGTGTAAAGCTCCGGGCAAGCGTCGGGGTCTCCAATTAGGTTGTAGAGATTGCCCCGAGCAATTTGTACGGGTACCGGTGACCTCCCCCAAGGGTTGCCAAAGTGTACGGGTACCGGTGACCGCCCCCAAGGGTTGCCATTTGTACGGGTTCGGTGACCGCCCTCAAGGGTCCCTTAGTGGAATCACGGCATCTTGCATTGTGCAAGGGCGTGAGGAGATTACGGTGGCCATAGTGGCATCTTGGGGAGCATTTTGCCTCCACACCGCTCCGAACAGAGATTAGCATCCGCAAGGGTGTG
This sequence comes from Elymus sibiricus, assembly GCA_039707655.1. Lineage (NCBI taxonomy): Eukaryota > Viridiplantae > Streptophyta > Magnoliopsida > Poales > Poaceae > Elymus > Elymus sibiricus. The sequence goes on from CM077665.1 coordinate 267,739,238, forward strand.
AACTTCGGGATACATCGTCGTCTCCGCGTGCCTCGGTTATCTCTTACCTGTGCCCTTTACTTATGCACTTTACTTTGTGATAGCCATATTGTTTCATGCTATATATCTTGCTATCACTTAGTTGTTTATCTTGCGTAGCATAAGTTGTTGGTGCACATAGGTGAGCCTAGTTGTTTTAGGTTTTGTGCTTGACATATTAAACGTTAGTTTTATTCCGCATTTGTTCAAGCCTAAACCATAATTATTTTAAAGCGCCTATTCACCCCCCGCTCTAGGCGACATCCACGTCCTTTCAATTGGTATCAGAGCTAGGTCTCTCATTATTAGGTTTTACCACCTAGAGAGTAAGGATGTCGACTAGGGGTTTAGGATTCTCTGGCACTCTTAGTTTTGATGGCACAAATTTTGATGTTTGGGTAATTTGCATGCTTAATCTCTTTAGGGTCATGGACCCAAATTTAGAGCGGATTGTAGATATGGGTTTTTCTCCTTCGAAGGATCCTTAAAAATTAGCTTTAGAGGATGAGAAAAACTCTTATCTCAATGCTCAAGCTTCTAATGTGCTTTTTGATGCTTTGAGCAATGTAGTTATATTTCAACTCATGCCGTTCCGGGATGCTGATGAGTTATGGACAAAGCTTCAAGATAAATATGGTGTGTCCAAGATTTGTGAGGATGATTGTTCTCCCTCCACCTCCGGTCGTATTGTCTTCTCAACTTCTTCTACTTCACCTACATGTGGATTGCCACAAGGTAATGATATGGTGAGTAGTGTTGGTCATTGCAATGTTGATAGTGTGCTTACTGTTGATGATCCCTCATCACTATCACATTGCAATGCTCCATCTTTGGACTTTAACACTTCGAGCACCTTACAAGTTTCACATGCTTGTGTTGATAGTCCTTGCATATCATGTAGAAATTGCTTGACTAAATCTCATGATGATATGCTTGCTATATCTTGATGCCATGATAAAAATGTATCTATTTCCTCGAGTTATTGTGCTAAGAATGTAGAGGATACCCAACACTCCATGGAACAAGATATGGTCTTGAATGATGCTTCAAGGGATCCTACATCATCATCTATTGTTTCTCACTTTTGCTTTATGGCTAAGGCTTCAAAGGTATCTCCTACTTTGAATCCCAATATATCTCATGATGATGATGTTGAACATAACGAGGATGAGGATAATGATGAAGAGAGTGATAATATTGCTTCCTTAAAAATTAAGGGTGAAATGATTTTTAAATCTCTTCATAAGAATAAACTTGCTCGCTCCAACTTCATGGAAATCATGTCTATTGCCATTGAGGGCAAGAAATATATTGAGGGGTTGGAAGCTCACCTCGAGGAGCATGAGTCCACCATTGAGAAAATGGAAGGTCATGAGCGTGATTACGCTAATGAGATTGCGGAGCTATCTCAAGATCTTGAAAATGAACAAACCACCAAGGAATCTCTTGAGGAGACCTTTGCTATAGAATTATCTAGATTAAAGGAATCCCATGATAGGGCTCTCGAGGTGGCTAATGATTTTAGTGCTAAAAGTGATAAGCTTGAAGTTGCTCATGCTAAACTCCTTGAGGACTTTGAGCACCTCGAAAATGGCTCAAGGGTCATTAAGAGTTCGCTCATCGAACTCACCGAGTCTCATGCTCAACTTGAAGCTTCATATGCTAAAGAGCTTGCCAAGTTGCCTTCTCCTGCTGTTTTTAATGATGATGCTTGTGCTACTAACTCTGTTCCTTCTGAAGCATCCATTTTGAAGGAGAATGTCGAGCTAAGGGCTCAACTTGAGTTGCTATCTAGCAATTATGGGAAATTGGAAGAAAGTCATGAAAAGCTCTCGAGCTCTCATGGTTATATTCTAGTATCCCATAATGTGCTAAAAATAGCTCATGAGGCTAGTGATACTAAGGTAACATCGAGTGAGCCTCATGTGGACATTAGCACTACATCTAGTAGAAATGCTTTATTGCCATGTGCTAGTCCTCGTAGTTCATCTACTCATAATGCTGCTACATCTTGTGATGAATTACTTTCCTTGCCTTGTTTCTCTAACTATGAAGCTTATACTTCCTCTAGTACTTGTGTTCATACTAACCATGTAGAGGAAATCAATGAGCTCAAGGCCCAAGTCACTTCTTTGAAGAAAGACTTGGAAAAGAGTCACGAAGGGAAGTCCACACTCAACAATATCTTGAGTGTGCAAAAATCCCCAAATAACAAAGGTGGACTTGGATTCAACTCCAATAAGAAGAAGAAGTCCAAGAGCAACAAAAAGAAGGGCCAAGAACAAGTCAAGAATTCAGCCAAGATTATTTGCTTCAAGTGCAAGATAGAAGGGCACCATGTTAGATCTTGCCCATTGAAGAAGAAGCCCCATAGTGAGAAGCAACAAGGGAAGCAGCCACAAGTTCAATCTCTTGCTCAACCGCAAGTTGAAGCAAAGCATATTCCCAAGAAGACCCAAGTCAACGCTCCTCAAGTTGAGAAATCAATTGACAAGAAAGTAAAGGGTAAATGTTGCTACTTATGTCGTGAGAAGGGTCACTTTGCTTCTTCATGCACAAATGGTAACTTATCCAACCCAATTGTTATTAATGATATCTATTCTCTTGGGAAGGATAAGGTTGGCAATGTGTTTGCCAAGTTTGTTGGTACTCAAAGTGGTGTCAAGAAAAGAACCATTTGGGTAGCCAAGCCTATTGTGACTAACCTCTTAGGACCCAACTTGGTTGGGGACCAACAAGCTCAAACTTGATCAATAGGTGTTTTTGGAGGGCATTGGTGACTTGGCTACATCATGAAGAATTAAGGGATCTTCATCATGAATATTATCTCAAGCCAAGTCATTTTAGATTATCGAGTTTCTATCTTATATCCGATGTGCCTCCTTATGGTAACTTGTACTTAAATTGTTTACATTGATAGTTACTTGCCCCTTTGCATGTTGTGGTTTTGTACCTTGCATGTGTTTGTATATGTTGTGCTTCCTATTTGTTTATCTTGAGTAATCAAGTATGTATGATGGGTTGCACATCATGTATGTCTGAGTCTTGTGTTGAGCCTTTTTGCATTTTGTTTGTATATTAGTTGGCTGTTTAGAGAGATTAATGGATTATCCCATTTTGGGGGAGTGATGTGCTCTGGGCACTTCACGCTCCTAAAAATGTGTGTACATGAGGAATACTACTTAGTATTGATATTACAAGATTATCTAGCTTCTACGTGATATCTCTTCTCATGAGAAATTCAAATTCTAAATGGTCCATTAATTATCTCTTGTTGGATTTCATTTGTCACTTGTCAATTATTTTGGGTTATCACATTATGGGGGAGTAATATGCTATGTGCATATTACAAGCCTAGAAAATGTGTACATTTAAGGTATTGCCACTTAGAATTGCTATTGTAAATTATCTTGTTCCTAGGTGGCATGTTAGCTCTACAAGTGTCATTTTCTTATGATTTAGGTGTGAAGATGATGTTGGATATCTTTGCAATCTACCAATAGGAATTATTTCAAAATACTTCTTGTCCTTTGACAATTGTTATTAGTTTATGTGGTATAAATTGCTAATCATCTTCATATGATTTTGTTTATCCGTTTGTCTTCCTTACCTCTTGTGGATCTTTTCAAACATGTCTAGTGTTTCTATAGATATAGGGAAAGTGGTGATCCCATCTTGTGCATTTTGTATTCAAATGCAAATTCTATATAATGCACATCTCTTGGGGGAGCTATCCTATTTTCTTTAGAACATTCTCTTTACGCGTTTATCATAAAATCTTTTGATCCCTATCAAGTGTGTGTTGCTGGAAGGCAAGCCTTTTCTTTTTGGTGCTTTGTGCCATCATGAAAACCTACCGAGGGTTTGGTTTGTTTGGAACCTAGCTCTCTTTTGGGAACTTGATACCTCGTATTAGTTTTCTTTCTATTGGTATCTTGTTTCCTTTTATTTGGCATGTGTCAATGGATATCTCATTCCTTGATGTATCTTTTAATCGGTATCCTTCAAGTGATAATCCTTCGTTTGGTATCTTCTTTTCACTTATTACCTTGTCTTTTGTTATCTTATCAACTATGTGTTGATTTGATTCTTGAAAGTCGTAAGCATGCATATTTACTCTATGTACTTTCGTTGGCATGTTCTCTTTCCTTAACCCAATATATAAGGGAAACTCCACTATGACATAAATTGGTTAAAGTGTGCTTGAAATTCACTTTCATATCTATATGCACATATTTATGTGGAGTTTGTCCTATGTATTGTTGGTCCACTAACTCTTTGGTCCCAATGAGTTTGGGTACCACTTTGTTTGTGTTGTTGCTCTAGGAACAATTGGAGATACATTGGACGCTCGGCTCACTTACAAGGAAGGTGTTGACACCATGTGCTTATTGGAGCCATGCTAGGATGATCGATGAAACATTATCTACTACATCAATCCAATGTTATAGCGGTAACAAGTATCTACTGCGTGCATGCATTTCTTGCATTCAACCTTTTGTAGGTTGCATCATGGCATGAAGCTCCTGATTTGTTCTTGTCATACTTATTTCCTTTCTCAAAGCATCCCAACGATGATCTCTTGTTCCTAGTTGTGATGTCTTTGATGTTCGTATGCTAGGAGTTCATTTATATACAATAAGAAAATACTAGGCCATGTGCTATGCTTTCAAGCAAAGATCTTATTGGTATATTTATGACTTCCTTTTGGATATCTTGTTCGTTCCTTCTTGTAACTATTTCATGTGTACATCCTTCTTTGTGGATATATATCATCATGATTGTCTTCTACCTAGAATCTTATACACATGAGAGAAGTTACATTTCTAGTTGATATCCTCTTTTCCTTCACGTCCACCGTTGCATTCCCTTTTTTAATTCCTTGGTGGTTTTATGAATGAATTTGTCTTGTGTGCGGATCTTATATCCATGCATATTGATGCACTCTTTGGTGGTAAAGATTATTTTTCCTCATGCTTGTCTTGACGAGGGTTTTTCCACTTCGTTTGGTATCCCTCCTCTTGACAAGGTATTATTTCCTATCTCACCATGGGTTGTCACAAGCTTTGGTTTTTTTTATTTTCTTATTAGTAATCTTGTGAACCCATTTGCTAAAGTGCTTTGTGTGTGTGGGAAGGATATGTCTTGCACTTTGTGTCTCATTTCATCAAGACTATATTGATGCTTAATGCTCATCCTTATAATAGTCTTCTCAAGTGCTTTGCCATGACTCACACACATCATTTTGGTTGAGCGTATTCTTAAGTTGCCTCTTTTACATGTTGCTCAACCATATGTTTGCTGCAAGTGATATTTTTATTGTCTTATCTATGTGCTTGCACTTATTTTGTGTTTCTATTGATTTTGGGGGAGTGATGATCCTATTTTGTGCTCTTGTATCCAAATACAAAAATTCTTAATAGTACACAAATCATGGGGAGCTTCTCTAGTTTCTTTAAAACACTCTTTTGCCCATATCATAATATCTTTTATTCATGTGAGTCATAGGATCATGTGATTGGTTGTTCCAATTAGTATCTTCTGATTGCTTGTCTCACTCTTTTGTATGTCTTTGTGCCGTATGATCCTTTTGCAATCTTTGGATACTCAATATAGTTTGTTTTCCTCCAACTACTTATCATTTTATATGTGTATTTCATTGCACTCATATTTTGAGAAATACACACTTTATGGAGGAACACCTATTATATTGGATTTCTAAGCTTTTCATCCATTTTGGCAATCAATGACAATGGGGGAGAAGTTTAGAGAGTTTAGGTTGGAAAGTTTAGAGAGTTTTGCTTTGGATTGCTTAAGCATCTGCATCTCATACCCATGCATTATTACTTTGCATGTGTGTGCTTGGTTGTCCTTATTTCCTTATATAAACTCTCTTGAAGGTGGTTGTCATCAATTACCAAAATGGGGGAGATTGTAAGAGCACATTTCTCCATGTGTGGTTTTGGTAATTGATGACAATCCCTATGGACTAATGGTTGCCTTGAGTTATATTCGAAGGATTTGTACATAGGCACTTCTTGAAGTCCATCTGTTGGTTTCAAGGAGTTTATATGGTGACCAAGGTGGTATTCAAGGTTTTATCCAAAGATTGGTCATAGAGAAGATATGATACAAGGTTGATCAAGACTAAGTCAAAGAGTGAATCAAGCTGATCAACACACAAAGTGTCCAAGATGTACCAAGAGGGATCAAGTGATCTCATGGTACGGTAAGTATTGTCCGTTACGCTTTGTGTACTAACCCATGGTCTACGTGAGAGTTCTATGTGGGGTTAGGTACGTTTCCATGTGCTTGTGTCAAGTGGAAGATCTCATACAACCCATGGAGGATGACATCAAGTGCTGATCACCATCAAGATTGCGGTGTGCAAGTTCAAGTGGAGCATCACGAAGAGATCATGCTTGAAGCTTGCCGTCCATTGTGGTGACAATGTACTTGTGAAGATGTGACGAAGAGTGGCTCACCCATAGTGGAGTATGGGGGAGCAATCAACTAGTCTTCATCGAGCCAACACAATCAAGAAAGGTGGTCCATATTGAGGAAGTCAAGATCATCATCATCTAGCTCAAGTGGACTATGTGCAAGGTATAGGTTTGCCCTTGATAGGTTTTCTATTTTACCGGTCTCATGGTGGTAGTTGGGAGACCGAGTTATAGGATCGATTGTCGTACTATCAAGGGGGGCTCTCAAGTGAGTAGCTTGATCGTATCGTTCGTTGAGAGCTCAAACCATTTGCATCCTTGCGTCATCATCTTTCTTGGTCCTTATTTGGTTTTTCTCTATGTGAGTTTTTGAGCTTATGGTCTTCATCATGATAAGTTCAAGCTCATCAAAAACAGATTTCATATGCATCATATTGTGTTTTCCGTGTTGGAGATTTTGCCGGATATTTATTGGGAAGGTCATCATCCTTATCCTAGTGGCATTTTTTCTCCATTGCTTGTTCTTAATTTAACTAGTCATTGTTGGATATCTCTTGTTGTCCTTTATCCAACAAGCTTGAGTTTGCTCAAATCGGAGCTCGTATGCGAAAGTTATGGCTGTTTTAGTCTTACATGTTTTACATAGAGAGGTTGTACCGCCCCATAGAGAGGTTGTACCGGTTGACCGGTACAACCGGTGTTTGGAGCAGTTGTATCGCTCCAGAATTGGTTTGAAAGTTGTACCGGCCATGTACCGCTCTACCACCGGACTAGTTTCTGTTGTGGTGCGGTTCTTGGGCGGTTGTGGGCCGGTTGTACCGCTTATTGCTTGTTACCGGTTATATCGGTGCTCATAGCGGTTGTACCGCTCCTATCTTATTCTGCACATAACGGGCAGATTCATGGGGACCTATTTCAGGGGGTCTTCTTCCCCAATGGTTCGCCAATCCTTTGAGCTCGAGTTTTCCCCCCCATTGTTGACCTTCTTTGAGCTTGCTAACTCTCAATCTCTCCAATGATTCTTGCTAGTTCTTGAGGGAAAAGGGGGAGGAGATCTAGATCCACATTTCCACCAATCACTTTTTCCTCTCTGTGAGGGGAACCCCTTGGATCTAGATCTTGAAGTTCTTCATGTTCTTCTTTGTTCTTCCTCTCATTTTCCTCCCTAGCATTAGTTGCTTTGGTGGGATTTGGTAGAGAAGGACTTGGGCACTCCATGTGCCCTTGCCATTGCATTTGGTGCATAGGTTTGAGTTCTCAACGGTGATACGTGGAAGTGAAGTTTGAGAAGCTTATTACTCTTGGGTGTTTGTGCACCCTAGAGCTTGTTCCTCTTGGGTGCCTTGGCGCCCTAGACGGTTGGTGGTGCCTCGGAGCTCAATCATTGTGGTGTAAAGCTCCGGGCAAGAGTCGGGGTCTCCAATTAGCTTGTGGAGATTGCCCCGAGCAATTTGTACGGGTACCGGTGACCTCCCCCAAGGGTTGCCAAAGTGGACGGGTACCGGTGACCGCCCCCAAGGGTTGCCATTTGTACGGGTTCGGTGACCGCCCTCAAGGGCCCTTAGTGGAATCACGACATCTTGCATTGTGCATGGGCGTGAGGAGATTACGGTGGCCTTAGTGGCATCTTGGAGAGAATTGTGCCTCCACACCGCTCCGAACGGAGATTAGCATCCGCAAGGGTGTGAATTTCGGGATACATCGTCGTCTCCCCGTGCCTCGATTATCTCTTACCCGAGCCCTTTACTTATGCACTTTACTTTGTGATAGCTATATTGTTTCATGCTATATATCTTGCTATCACTTAGTTGTTCATCTTGCGTAGCATAAGTTGTTGGTGCACATAGGTGAGCCTAGTTGTTTTAGGTTTTGTGTTTGACATATTAAACGTTAGTTTTATTCCGCATTTGTTCAAGCCTAAACCGTAATTATTTTAAAGCGCCTATTCACCCCCCCTCTAGGCGACATCCACGTCCTTTCATTATGGAATCCATGTGAGACATGTTCCATTGTTGTGTGACAATGAGAGTGCTATTAAGATTGCTTATAATCACGTGCAACATTCACGAACTAAACATATTCAAGTTCGTCATCATTTCATTCGTGATCATGTTGCTAAAGGGGACATTAATCTCAAACATGTTCGTACTAACAAGCAATTGGCCGATATCTTTACTAAGCCACTTGATGAGGAAGTGTTTTGTCACTTGAGGAGTGAGTTGAATATCATTGATGCTTCAAACTTGAGCTAGACTCACTCGGATGCAAGCAAGGTCATGAGCTTACATGACTATTCCGTGTTACCTTTGACATATCATCATATACCTTGGAATCTAGGCTCCCTTGTATTGCATCTAAACATTTGTAGGTACTTGAAAGAACTTCATTCCACAAGATTGCCAACAACTCATATCATATGCAATCTGGTCATGGCCAAGTATCCACAACCCTTCTTTGATGATGGAAGGAAGAAGACAACACAAATTATATCCTTGCCTTACATATGATGAAAATTTCATTCTTGTCATTTGGATATATCTTGTTCTTCCTTGCATGACTAACCCATGTACGTGAAAAGAGAACCAAAACGAACGAGGAATGCTCCCAACTCAAGATGATCTTCATCGACATCGAGCACCCACAACAAGTTCTCCTACATGCTACGTCATCAACATCACTCAAAGGTATGTGCTCATATCCTTGAAAAGGCTTTACTCCAAGTCATGAGATAAAGCAACTACAGTGATATGAAAACATTAAAATGCTTAATCGAAAAATGGTAACCCCATTTTGAGCTTAACGATGAGTATGACCTATGATCAAGTATTCTTGCTTGGCTCCTAAGTCAATATACTCTAATATAGGTGACCTAGTCACCGACCATCATCTAGATGAAAATTCTTGTGTGGTTTATTTTATAGTTGTATGTTTTCTGGGAACCCCTCAACCCTCATCTAGTTGAAATTTACTTGTAAATTCTTTTGAATTTCCTTTGCAATTCTTTTTAAAATTTTGTTGAAAGTTTTTCTGAAATCAGTTGAGACTTTCTGAAAGTTGCCAAGTTTCTATTTTGCCCTTGGAGCCTCCGATTAAAATAACTAGGTATCACCGACTTTGCAGATAGGCTGCAGAACCACTATTCGGTTCCACCGACTCATTTGCCTAGGAGCCACCGATTTTGCTATCCTCTATATTCTGTGTTAAAATTAGCAAATCTTTATTTCTTCAATGATCCCTTCGTTAAAAACAATTAAGGGGGAGAAACGTTCTTCAAGGATCCCTATGTCAAAGGGGGAGAAGTCTTACAAGCTTTCAGATCAGTGAAAGGGGGATAAATTGTACTCTATGATCCCTCGGTTTTTAAATGCTCTCTATGACTCTAATCTTTCCATAATCCCTACATTCTATGACCCTTCTTCTATAGGATCCTTTCTAACTCAATGATCCCTTTTATCTGACCCTGAGTATGAACCTTTTGGTAATTAATGCCAAAGGGGTAGAAATACCAAAGCTTCAATGCAAAAGGGGGGAGATAGAACAAAGGGGGAGATATAAAATTAAGGGGGAGATTATCAAAGAATATGCTTATATACAAGGGGAGAATACCAAAGTCTGTGCCTATCCATAAGGGGAGAGAGTATATCAAATCATGTTCTATCATATAAGGAGAGAGAAAATATGTTTTATTCTACTTTGACTACTCATGTTAGACTTGTCTCACCCTACCTACTCCCAATATCTACATGCTAAGTTTTAGGGGGAGAGGATGACCTACAATTTCACATCTAGGGGAGAAAGCTCTAAATGATCTTGGAGACATATTAATCTTAAGGAATACTATCTTCTATATGTTCTCCACATCTTGGTACTGTTGAGTTCTATTGCATTCGGGTTTGTAGAATACTCTTGTGTTTCCTAACATTGTTTTCTCAAGTGTGTTTCTACTATTAGGATGCTCAAGAACTCAAGGTAAGTATATGCATCATATCTTTGATCAAGATGATCTCTTGCTTCTTGCACATATTGTTTGCAAGAGTGAAGTCTTGAACAAGGATACAACTCATTCATATATATTTGATGCATATAGCCAAGATACACATGACTCATCTCATCCCTTCTACTATATGTGTGTCCATACATTCGAAAGAAACTATCCTTTAAAATGGATTGCACACATTTAGGGGGAGCTTGTATTAGTCATATATCCTTCAAAGCTATCACATATTCCTGCATATCTTAATTTGAAGCGTTGATTGTATGTTGTCATCAATTACCAAAAAAGGGGAGATTGAAAGCACATATGCTCCCTTGGTGGTTTTGATAATTCATGACAACATACATTGTCTCTTGGACTAATATTTCTACCTAGTTTATTTCAGGTTTAGTCCATAGAGAGTGTTGGCAAAAGGTTGTGAGGAGATTCCCCAAGAAGAAGAAGAGGAAGGAATAGGATTGGCAAGCTTCAAGCAAGGAGACTCTACATTTTACTTTGTGAGAAATCACATTGAGTCCATAGGAAAGCTAATACTATTAAAAGGGGGTGAGGTAATGTTGGTGAAAAAATTGCTCCACGTGCACAAGTGCTAGCCACCAAAAACACCCACAAGCTCTCCCACAAAATACTCTGTCTAAACCCTATCATACAAAATCGGTGCCACCAAGTTTCCCACTCGGGCCTACCGATTTTCCATCTCAGATAGAACCCTAGCCAAACCCTAGCTTCTCGGTACAACCAAGTACTACATCGGTGCAATCGAGTTTCGGTGACCAACATTCAGATGGCCAAGTTTATAAAATTGTAATTTCCGAGTTTTATGGATCGGTCTCACCAAGTTTGGAAACTGCCCTCGGCCATCATATCGGTACTACCGAGAATCAGATATCGGTCTCACCGAGATTCCTAAAGTTGCCACATTTTGAACAAATCGGTACGACCGAGTTTTACATCGCTTTCACCGAGTTGGTCAATAATGGTGTAACGGTTGGATTTTTGGAGATGCCTATATATACCCCTCCACCACATCCCACTCGAAACAGAAGCACTCACAACAGTTCCCCACTTCCCATATCGAAATTTCTAAGAGAGAACCACCTACCCTTTTGTTGATATCAAGATCATCCACTCCAACCATATGGATCTTGATTTCTAGCCTCCCCAAGTTGCTTTCCACTAAATCAATATCTTCTACCAAGCGAAATCTGTGAGAGAGTGATTGACTGTTAAGGAGTCTATCATCTTGAAGCACAAGAGCAAGGAGTTCATCACCACTATCAAGCCTATTACCTTTTGGAGGGTGGTGCCTCCTAGATTGGTTAGGTGTTGATTGGGAGCCTCCTACTTCGTGTTGTGGAGTTGAACCAAGAAGTTTGTACGGGTAAGGAGATCACCTACTTCGTGAAGATCTACCCATAGTGAGGCTAGTCCTTCGTGGACGGAAGTCGTTATAGAATAGTCAAGGTTGTTACTTCGTGGACCCTTATGGGTGGAGCCCTCCGTGGACTCTCGCGACCGCTACCCTCCATGGGTTGAAGACTCCATAAACGTGGATGTATGATAGCGCCAACTATCAGAACCACGGGAAAAATCTTCGTGTCATCTATTGCGTTTGATCTTCCTATCGCAACTCTCTTAGATATGCTTGTCTCTACTTTCCGCTGCCATACTTGTTGACTATCATGTGTAGGGTGCATTAGACTTATTATAATTGCTAAAATCTGCCCACCAATTAACTTGGGATAAGGTTAGGTTTTAATTCTTGCAAGTAGTCCATTCACCCCCCCCCCTCTAGACGTCTCTTCTATTGATCCTACAACTGATCAAACACCTTATGCTCTATATTTGTGCTCAATGATTGAGGGGACAAAAGAGTTTTCCTTGGGGTGAGATTTTTACCATACCTTGCCCTGATCCCCCTCTACCCCCAGCAACTCTCCCATGGCCTCATCTCAATCATTGATGGAGTAAAACCCCCATTTCTGCCCCTAGGCAGCAGCAATCTCTCTCTCCCTCAGCTCTACTCTCTCATTCTTTCTCTCCCTTGCCTTTTCTTAGAACCTACACCCCCTAGGGCATCTCCAGTAAGTCCCAGATGCAACAGGACAAGCAGGGCGCGTGAGAACGCGCTGGTGCCAGCCAAAGACACACTCTGGAGCGTGCAACCATGAACCAGACAATTGATTTTGCGCTCTGCCCCCTTCCGTGACTAGCTCGGTTCCTCCCCGCGCACCAAACGACGCGTCAGAGCAACATCCCCCTCCACCTTCTCTCTCCACTGCCCTCCTCCGTACGTGCCTGACGCCGCCCGACTTGGCCAATATGCGGCCTCGCACGCGTGAGCTCCTAGTCACCCCCCACAGTCTCTCTCGTCTCTCCTTGGGCTCGAAGCCAAGTCCAGGAAAGCCCTGGACATGATCCAGCAAGCGCCCCTAGCCTCTGGCAACGGCTACGACCTATCCGATCCTTGGACTACGGTGCACCGGTAGACGACCTATAAAGAGCTCTCCGCGGACCCTCTCCTCCCCTTTGGAACCCTTCTTCCACTCCTAATGGCTCGATCGCACCACCGACACGACCCCCCGGAGTCCCTGAGCTCGGGATCGACCGAAGCCCCACCGCATCGGGTCACCATCGATATCAGGGCAGAGAGCCCCTCCGGACCCCATTATTCCTCCAATGGATCCCCCACCGTACACTGACTCGCCCCCGACCGTTTGCCCCTCCGTTTGCAGGCCGGAGTGACCGAACCATCTTCGGTCGAAGCTCCTCTGCCGCTCGTCATCGTCGCCTACGAACTGGGGCGCCGCGGCGGCCAACTCCACCTCCAACCGACATGCGGCTCAACGCTGAGCATCCTCCGGCAGCCGCTCCTCCTGTCGTGCACCACATCGCCGCCGGTGAGCTCGCCGCTCCTTTGACCCGAGTTTGAAGATGACAAGTGGGCTCCACCTGTCATCCTCACACCCCTGCCCTCCCCTTTCTGTGTGGCTGGCACCTGGGCCCCGCCGGCCAGGTTTGAATGCGGTGCGCGCGCGCATCGGTTCACCTCGGGCTGGCGTGGCTCTAGGCCGGCCCAACGGCGCCCCGATCTGGCCCAGCCATTCGATGGCTCTTTTCTTTTTCTTTTTCTGTGGACTTTTGCAAAAATTCTACAACCCTCAAAATAAGGCCAAATTCAATAATTCCAAGTGCTAAAATCTTGTTTAAATCCCACCTATCCAATGGTGCGACTTGTGCCTCATTTGGACAAACTTTTCTGTTTTGTCCCAAATTACATCCTTGGTTAAGTATTTAATTCCCCACCTTAAAATCCACATTTGAGTTTCTGCCACTCCTAAACCAAAACCAAAACCAGTAGTAATATTAGTTTTAAATACGGTATTTTATAAAAATAGGTTAACATTTTTAGGAGTGATTTATTTTTCCTGTTTTTGCCGTGGTCTTATTTGTGCCCGTTATTTTGCGACGATAGATTATGTTGTTGACGAAGAGGTTGGACCAGAAGCATTTGAAGACCCCGAAGACATTGTTGAGCCAGGCAAGCAGCCCTTTGACCATGTTGATGAACCTACTTTTATGCATGACATTATGGCACTTTTAATATTGCATGAAAAAGCATGATGATATGGTGACCACCTTGTTGGGTTGTCTCATATGCATTGCTCGTTCACACTTGCATTGTGCATGACCCTAGCTTCCTTTGAGGGTTATGCAGGAGGGAAGTAGGTAGGTGCAAGTAGTTGCTACATAATGGGACGGGAATATGCATCAGTTGGAAAACAAAGTATTTTACCAAAGACTTTACGAAAACCCCATCGGGTGCCACTAATGCCCAAGGGAGAAGTTGAGCTAGGTAACCACTTGATAAAGAAGTGGTGTATCGAGGCAAGTGAGTGTGTTGTTTTCGAAAAGGGATTGGTTTATGTTGCGACCGTTACTCCAACCTTACATGTACGATCACGATACCCCTTATGGGATGGGGCTTTGTTGATTACTTTGGCCGATGCTAGCGGAGAGCCCACATTACTAGTGGAGAGAGGGCCAGAGTCACTCTCTCGATACGGGGTGGTGCCTGGAAGGATGACTATGGCTGTTTTTATAGACACCGGGCAGACCATTGTATCCCCTCTTGGATGGTACTTGTGATGTACATCTTGAGGACGTGGGCCAACGAGTGGACTCTCTGTATAGTGTTGTCAAGCGGAAGGCATTGTTCGGGTGCTTACCTCGGGTATGTAATATACCGCGAGTCGTGGATGACACGGAAGTTCCTCGAGTCTTGTGGGTAAAGTGTGCAACCTCTGCAGAGTGTAAAACTATTCGAATAGCCGTGTCCACAGTCAAGGACAGTTGGATGTGCTCTTAGGCTACGTCCATTGTTTTACAAAACTTGGTGTGTGTGTGACAAAGAGGCACTTTAGATAAGTCAGATGACTTGATGAGATGATGAAACTGGAGTTGTTCATATTCTGTTATATCGATATCTGTAACCTGTTCATATAATTATCTATAACCTCATGATGCATGAATTTACAAATGTTAGGACATGATATTGCACTCAAAATTAGCTTTCCGCAAAACTATCGGCTTAGTGATAAAGCATGCATGAATACCTTGTTTCAAACATGGGTTGCTTGCGAGTACATTGAAAAGTACTCATTGGCTTGTCCTTGGTTATTTAATTGGCCAGGTTTGGAAGAACAACAATATGGTGAACAGTACCTTGGTGATGAACATGCGAATTAGGCCGCTTCCTAGTCAAAATGCCTGTAGGGTTAAGGTAGATGGCATGGGTTCACGCTATTGTTGAAGATTTCCACAGAGAGTTTAGTTTGATGATTGGCCTCAAAGGCCCTATCTATGTAAGACTTGACCATAACGGTTATAATTTGTGTAAGACAATATGTAATGGATGTAAGACTCTTGTTATTCAACTTCTGTGTGTTCAGTGAGCATTGATCTTTGGGATCACTGTACACGTGCATTCGGTGACTTCGACTTATGAGTCGGGGTCCCCACAGAGCTGGTATCAAAGCCATCCTGACTATATGAAGCCTTAGTTAGCATGGACGTTAGTTAGGATAAAACTATTTTCGAAAACTATACCTAGTATCTATACTTAGGAGTTTTTGCACTTCTTACCTTTTCTCGTCTCATTTCAAACCTTACTGCCACCCTCCCCTTAAACCTTGTATATGGTCATTGTACCCGAGGACCTCCTAGCATCCGGCTTTCCCCTAATCCTTGAGGATAGCCAGGAGAAGTGCCAGTTTCGCCGACCACCCATTTTCCTCTACCACGAGCAATGGGTCGGCGACACCACGAAGGAGTACCACGTTGATATGGTCGTGAAGGCAAATGACTCCCCGACAAGTTGGTTCTTTGAAGGACCATAGATGGAGACCCTGGTGATCGCCGTCGAGACGGCAACATGGAAGACACTCATCCACCTTCGAGACATTATCCCAGAGATGGCTGACGAGCTAGCTACTCGCCACCTACCCCTCAGGAAGGATGACATTGGCGAGAGTTGGACATTGGTCCCATCCAAGGAGGATGGAACACCACTCAGGTTCCAGACCTACTTCAGCCTCTCCATTGACAGTCTGGCTCACAACCTGATCAAGGAGTCCGTGAAGCTCTGCAAGGAACTACACCACACTGGAGAGCTACATCATCAAGCTAAGAAGAAGCCAGACAGGATCAAGAAGGGTGTAGCCTCTAGTGGATGACCAACTATCGCTTACAGAGGAGGAGTATCGCCAACTAGAGATGCACCCTGCTCAGGGCACATCTCGTCGTCGTCGTATGAGTGTGAAGGAGTACCGTGAGCTCTTCACCGGACCACCGGTAAAGCGTCTCCAGATTGGACCTCCCCGTCCTCCGACCCCTTCGACTCGAGATGACACCCGCACGGAGGACGACAAGGATGGAGACCCAGAGGAGCGTGAGTACGAGACCGAGCAATCCACCACCTGAGTCCGAGAACCCCTAGGGTAGGATAAGTCATGTATTCCCCATGCGAAGTCGAGTCTGGGTAATGGTTCATATGAAAACATGTGTGCTTGTTTTTTGTTTGCTTTTGTTGTTTGTGTCTCGATGCAAGTCGTACTTTTGCCTTCGGCAACATATAAGTGACTACATCGCCTATCTTATTTTAATGGATGTGTTTGGCCTTTCAGCCTCTGTTTGATCACACTTGCACTATACCAACCCCCTTAGGCGCATCCCATATATTGTTGCTTTTCCCCTCGTTTATCCTAGTCATTTGACTTGGATACTCCAAACAGGATGGTGATCGCTACCCGCACCAGCACCTTCGCCAACCCCAATGCTGGAAACACATGCCAGTAGCAGGAAGCTATAGCCCGCCAGGAGCAGCCACACAGAGACATTCCTCCACCACCACCTCCATCGGAGAACATGACCATAGCTCAATTTCTCCAAGTTCTTCGGGATGAACACCAAGCCAACTCTGCTGCTATCCAACAGATGGCTCAGGCCCTCATCACCAACCCGCAGCAAGGAAGGAACGACAATAGCCGCTACACTCTATCGGAGTTCATGAGGAATTCGCCCCCAACCTTCACCGAGACAGTTGAACCATTGGATGCCCATGACTAGATCCGCACCATCGAAGATCTTCTTGCACTAGTCAACTGCAACAAGGATCGTGAGAAGGTTCTTTACGCCTCCCACTATCTCGAAGGAACCGCCAGAGCTTGGTGGGATGGATTCAAGGTCATGCAAGGCGACCATGTGATCACCTAGGCTGATTTCAAAGATGGTTTCTGCAAGGCCCACATTCCTTCTAGGACCATGGCAATCAAGAAGCGTGAGTTCCGAGCGCTGAAGCGAGGAAGTGGCTCTGTTTAGGAGTACATGCAGAAGTTCAACCTCCTATCAAGGTATGCCCTTGAAGATGTCAACACTGAGGAAGTTAAGATGGAACGCTTCATGGAAGGACTTCAACAAGCCCTGTAGTATCAGCTCGTTGTCTACGACTTCCGGACCTTCTTCGAACTCGTGAACAAGGCCCTCATGCTTGAGGACAAGCGTTGTGCCATGGAAGACACTCACAAGAGCAAGATGATATGCAAGGGTAGTTCAAGCAACCACAAGCCTCGCCCATGACAGCCAGCTCTAGCCAGGCCAACCTATCAGCCTCAGCAAGCTAGACCTCCTTCACCTCGTTCGAGCTACTAGCCTCAATAGTATGCCAATACCAGGCCTTTCCTACAACAACCCCAACAAATACAATGGAGGAAAGTACAACAACAACACGGGCCAAGTCACTTGCTTTGGATGTGGAGAACCAGAGCACTACTCTAGGCAATGCCCCAACAAGAAGCCAGATGCACCACGCCCCAATGCGCAGGACCAAGGTCAAGGCCGTGGAGCGCCACCAAGGAACCAAGCTCCCCGCAACCAGACCAACAATGGCATGGGTCGTGCGAACCATGTCACCATAGAGGAAGCCCAGGACGACCTGAATGTCATACTAGGTACGTTCCTTGTCAACTCAACCCCATCAACTGTCTTGTTTGATTATGGAGCTTCGCATTCTTTTTTCACCCAAAAGTTTGCTATAGAGAGTGGCATGAGGCCTACACCCTTAAGTAGTCCCATGTTGGTGCACACCCCGGGATCGCAGTTGAGAACCAAGATAGGGTGTAGAGGAGTTGAGATTAACATCAACGGGGTAGACTTCCTAGCGGACCTCATAGTCTTGGATTCGCAAGGCTTGGATGTGATCCTTGGCATGAATAGGATAACCAAGAACCAAGGCTTGCTAGATTGCGCCAAGCGGACTGTTACCATGACCAATAGCCAAGGAGTTGAAGTCAAGTATCTCCCCAATCCTTCCTCCGCTCAAGCCTCTCAGGTCAATTGTTTGTCAGGGATTGAGTTAGACCAAGTGCCAGTGGTATGTGAATACCCATATGTCTTTCCTGATAAGCTGCTCGGAATGCCTCCTAACCGTGACATTGAGTTCATCATTGAGATAATGCCCTGAGCTGGACCCATATATAAGAAGCCCTATAGAATGGGATCCAAAGAGCTGGCTAAACTGAAGAAGCAACCGGTGGAGCAGCTCAGGAAGGGATTTATGCGCCCTAGTGCCTCTCCTTGGGGATCACCTGTTCTGTTTGTGTCAAAGACGGACGGTACTATCCGACTTTGCGTCGATTACCAGTGTCTTAATAAGGTCACGATCAAGAACAAGTACCCACTCCCCAAGATTGAAGACCTGTTCGATCAACTAAATGGTGCCAAGGTGTTTTCCAAGATCGATCTCAGGTCTGGGTTCTATCAGTTGAAGATCAGACCCCAAGATATTCCGAAGATGGCAGTCGTGACCCGATATGGCTTGTGTGAATATACAGTCATGTCATTTGGGTTTACCAATGCCCCAGCCTACTTCACATACCTCATGAACAAAGTTTTCTTGGAGTACTTGCACTAGTTCGTCATCGTCTTCATTGACGACATACTCATCTACTCCAAGTCTGAAGAGGAGCATGAGCAACAGTTCAGAATGGTCCTCGATAAGCTTCGAGAGCACCGGCTTTATTCCAAGTTCAGCAAGTGCGAATTCTGGCTGCACAAAGTTGGATTCTTGGGTCATGTGTTGATTGCCGAAGGATTGTCAGTCGATTCTGCCAAGATTGAAGCCGTGACTGGATGGTAATCCCCAAGCAATGTGAAGGAAGTCAGAAGCTTCCTCGGACTCACAGGATACTACCGTAAGTTCGTTGAATGATTCCGAATCATTGCTAGACCCATGACTCGGCTCTTGAAGAAGGACCAAATGTTCGAATGGACGCTAAAGCGCGAAGAAAGCTTCCTAGAGCTCAAGAAGAGATTGACAACAGTCCCAGTTTTGGCCACTCCTGATATTCACAAGGAGTTTGTGATATATTGTGATGCATCGAGAACCGGGCTTGGAGGTGTTCTAATGCAAAAAGGCAGAGTCGTAGAATATCTATCAGAGCAGCTGCGTCCACACACAGAGAACTACACTACTCATGATCTTGAGTTGGCAGCTATAGTTCATGCCTTGAAGACATGGAGACATTACCTTCTAGGGAAGCGATGTGAGATATACATGATACGTCCATTTTGCATAATGATTTCCTACTGTTATTTATAATGTTTTTATGCATAATAATGCTTTATGGAGTAATTCTAATGCCTTTTCTCTTATAATATGCAAGGTTTACACAAAGAGGGAGAATGCAGGCAGCTGGAATTCTGGACCTGAAAAAGCATATCAGAGACACCTATTCTGCACATCTCCAAATAAGCTGAAAATTCACGGAAAATTATTTTGGAATAAAAAAAAATACTGGAGCAAATAACTACCGGAGGGGGGCCACTTGGTGACCACAAGACACCAGGGCGCGCCACACCCCCTAGGCGCGCCCTGGTGGGTTGTGGCCAGCCCGGCCCACCTTCGGTGCCCATCTTCTGGTACTTAAGCTCTTTTGACCTAGAAAAAATCAAGAGGGGACTTTCGGGATGGTACATCGCCGTCTCAAGGCGGAACTTGGGCAGGAGTACTTTTGCCCTCCGGGGAGCGATTCCGGAGGGGGAACTTCCCTCCCAGAGAGGGAAATCGAAGCCATCGTCATCACCAACAACCCTCTCATCTTTGGGAGGCCAATCTTCATCAACATCTTCAACAACACCATCTTCTCTCAAACCCTAGTTCATCTCTTGTGTTCAATCTTTGTACCGGAACCTCAGATTGGTACCTGTGGGTGACTAGTAGTGTTGATTACATCTCGTAGTTGATTACTCTATGGTTTATTTGTTGGAAGATTATATGTTCAGATCCATTATGCTATTTAATACCCCTCTGATCTTGAGCATGAATATCATTTGTGAGTAGTTACCTTTGTTCTTGAGGGCACTTGAGAAGTCATGTTGCAAGTAATCATGTGAACTTGATATTTGTTTGATATTTTGATGATATGAATGTTGTGATTGCCTTAGTGGTGTCATGTGAACGTCGTCTACATGCCACTTCACCATCTTTGGGCCTAAGGGAATGCATGGTGGAGTAGTTATTATATGATGTGTTGCTAGAGTGACAGAAGCTTAAACCCTAGTTTATGCGCTATTTCGTAAGGGGCTGATTTGGATCCAAATGTTTAATGCTATGGTTAGATTTTATCTTAATACTTTTCTCATAGTTGCGGATGCTTGCGAGTGGGTTAATCATAAGTGGGAGGTTTGTTCAAGTAAGAACAACACCCAAGCACCGGTCCACCCACATATCAAATTATCAAAGTTGCAAACGCAAATCAAACCAACATGATGAAAGTGACTAGATGAAATTCCCGTGTACCCTCAAGAACGCCTGCTTATTATAAGAGACCGTTTTGGCCTGTCCTTTGCCACAAAGGGATTGGGCTATCTTGCTGCACTTTATTTACCATTACCGTTATTTGCTTGTTACCAATTATCTTGCTATCAAACTACCTGTTACCTACAATTTCAATGCTTGCAAAAACTACCTTGCTGAAAACCGCTTGTCATTTCCTTCTGCTCCTCGTTGGGTTTGACACTCTTACTTATCGAAAGGACTATGATTGACCCCCAATACTTCTGGGTCATCAAGGCTCTTTTCTGGCACCGGTGCCGGGGAGTGAAGCGCTCTTGGTAAGTGGATATCGGTAAGGAAAAATTTATACTACGTGCTGAAATTTATTGTCACTTGCTACTATGGAAAACAATCCTTTGAGGTTTTTTTTCGGGGTATCTTCACCTTGACCAAAACCACAGTTTGTTTCCCCTCAACCTACTGCACCTACTAAAAATATTGGTTATGAAATTCCTTCGGGTATGATAGAACAAATTCTAGCTAATCCTTATGCAGGAGACGGAACTGAACATCCTGATATGCATCTAGTACATCTGGATGAAATTTGTGGATTATTTAAGCTTGCAGGTTTACCCGGATATGAAGTTAAGAAGAAGGTTTTCCCTTTATCTTTGAAGGGAAAAGCATTGACATGGCATAGGCTATGTGATGATATTGGATCATGGAACTGGAATCGATTGAAATTAGAATTTCACCAAAAGTTTTATCCTATGCATCTAGCTCATCGTGATCGGAATTATATATATAATTTTTGGCCTCGTGAAGGTGAAAGCATCACTCTAGCTTGGGGGAGGCTTAACTCAATGTTATATTCATGCCCCAATCATGAGCTCTCGAGAGAAATTATTATTCAGAATTTTTATGCTCGGCTTTCTTGAAGGGATCGATAGAAGAGATGTCTAGAGGGGGGTGAATAGACTACTTGCAAGAATTAAAACCTAACCTTTTCCCAAGTTAATTGGTTGTTAGATTTTAGCAATTATAACAAGTCTAATGCACCCTACACATGCTAGTCAACAAGTATGGCAGCGGAAAGTAAGACAAGCACATGCAAGAGAGAGTAGAGATAGGAAGATCAAACGCAATTTGGAGACGCAAGGATTTTTCCCGTGGTTCTGATAGATGGCGCTATCGTACATCCACGTTTATGGAGTCTTCAACCCACGGAGGGTAACCGTCGCGAGAGTCCACGGAGGGCTCCACCCATAAGGGTCCACGAAGTAGCAACCTTGACTATTCCATAACGGCTTCCGTCCACGAAGGACTAGCCTCACAATGGGTAGATCTTCACGAAGTAGGCGATCTCCTTGCCCGTACAAACTTCTTGGTTCAACTCCACAACACGAAGTAGGAGGCTCCCAAGCTAAACCTAACCAATCTAGGAGGCACCACCCACCAAAAGGTAATAGGCTCGATAGTAACGATGAACTCCTTGCTCTTGTGTTTCAAATGATAGTCTCCTCAACACACAATCACTCTCTCATAGATTTGGCTTGGGTGGAAGAGATTGATTGGATGGAAAGCAACTTGGGGAGGCTAGAAATCAATATCCCTATGGTTGGAGTGGATGATCTTGACCTCAACACAAGGGTAGGTGGTTCTCTCTCAGAAAACTGGATGGGGCAAGTGTGGAATAGTTCTGAGTGCTTCACTTTCGAGTGGGATGTGGTGGAGGGGTATATATAGGCATCTTGTGACGCCCCCGATCTCTCCCGTACGCTAAACATACACGCAATGCGTACGACCAAGATTAGGGACTGACTGATTGATATCACAACACAACACTAGACACAAATTAAAGTCATACAGCTTCATATTACAAGCCAGGGGCCTCGAGGGCTTGAATACAAAGCTCGTCAAACACGAGTCAGCGGAAGCAAATAATATCTGAGTACAGACATAAGTTAAACAAGTTTTGCCTTAAGAAGGCTAGCACAAACATAAGCAGCGGATCGAAAGAGGCGAGGCCTCCTGCCTGGGAACCTCCTAACTACTCCTGAGCGTCGGCGTTCTCCACGTAGTAGTAGGCTCCAGCGGTGGTGTAGTAGTCGTCTCCGGCGTACTCCATCTCCTGGGCTCCATCGTCTGAACGCAGAATCGTATCGAGGGGGAAAGAGAATGCAAAGCAGCGGTGAGTACTCATCCAAAGTACTCGCAGGACTGACATCAAAACTATGCTAAGTATGCATCAGTATCAAGGGGAGGGGTTATATCTGGACTGACTACAGAAAGCAAGAATAGGGCAAGGGCGTAGTCCTATCGAAGACTAGCATCTTGCAACATTAGAAGAGAGTAGACTCGTATCACATATACAGTCATATTATTGTAGCAATTTTATTAAGTAACCACGCCCAGAGATTCTTCCTCGACTTCCTGCGAGGAAGCAATCTCGGAGCCACATTCATTTCAAATTAAATCACAATTATAGTTGTATAAGGTCAAGGTACTACTCCAAGTCGTCCTCTTACCGTGGACATGACTATTCGAATAGATTAGTCATCCCTGCAGGGGTGCACCGCATCTCCAACACGCCTGATCACCTCCGGCCGGACACACTTTCCTGGGTCATGCCTGGCCTCGGGATAGCAGCACGTCGTCGCCCCACCTAGGCTCAACGAAGAGGCCAGCCTGCCGGTCTAAATCCTAAGCGCGCAGGTTCGTGGGCCCACTTGCCCTTGCACTCCTGCACGATGCGAACGCGGCCAGAAACAGACCTAGCACACTCCAGTCCAAGAGCTGTACCGTCCAGTCCAATCCGGCGCGCGCCGCTCCATTGCTGACGTCCGAAGAGCTTCGGCTGATACAACGACGCTGAGTGCCCATAACTTTCCCACGTAATGGTTTGGTGCGCAATTAGGCCAACGACCAACTCAGATCAAATACCCAACCCATTAGCATTTTATTAATGCGGGGCAAGCACGACCCATAAAGTGCGGTCCCGTCACCCCGTCTCGAGGATGTGTGGCAAAGGCATCTCTCGCCAGTCCACGCCTCATCATCACCAAACCGTGGGTACCCCTCAGGGCCAACCCATCACCAACATGTTTCCGTAACCAGGTCATCGTAACTGTGTGTATAAATCATGAAGGCGGGAACTGAGGAATCACCCTCGATGGTCCCCGCTCGATGTAACCGTCAAGGTGGACTTAGAGGAATCACCCTCGAGGGTCCCACACTTGAGGGGTTGCACGACAGAGTCATCGTCGGGAGTGGTGAAGGAGGAATCACCCTCGATAACCACGACCGACTAACTACACTACAGAGCTAGCATCATGAGTACTTCACGAGGTGTCACCCTCGGTACTCGATAGTAACGCTGCAGAGTCGTACAACTAAGGGGGGTGCGGTGATGTGAGGGGCCTGGCTTGTCGGTCGGTTGACCGAGTCTTCGGGTCTTCGAGTCGTCAAGTTGTCGATGAAGAAGCAGGGGCAACTGGGACTAAGGGGGTCACTGGAGATTCACTGATCAACCTATACTAAGTAGTTGATATGATTGCAGGTATAGTTGCAGTTTATCAAAAATAGGCTATGCATCAGAATAGGAGCTAACAATTACAGTAGCAAAATCTAATGCAAGACTGAGAGGGAAAGAAATGGGCGATATAGGAATGCTCAAGGGGGGGTTGCTTGCCTTGCTGCTCTGCGGCAAAGGGCTGATCGTCAATGGTGTAGTCGTACCCGGCAGCACCGGCAGTCTCGGGGTCTACCGGAGAGAAGAGGGGGGAAGAAACAATAAATATAAAGCACAGATGCAACACGATGCATGACATGGCAATATGCAGAGCTAGTCATGCACTAACGCAGTATCACACGTCGCAGATGGGTCGGAAGAATATCTGACGATATTTTCCGGGTCTTGGGCTACTACCGGACAGATGAAACCGATGGAAAAGTTCCATGTTCATCATGCTAGGAGCTTGTGAAAGATGAACGGACATCGTATTCAGATTCGTGGGATTTTTCTGATCAACTTTCATGTATAAATCATTTTCATCCGAGTTACGGTTTAAAAGATATGATTTCCTAAAGTTTTATTGATTTTCTGGAATTAT
Organism: Elymus sibiricus; assembly: GCA_039707655.1. Classification (NCBI taxonomy): domain Eukaryota; kingdom Viridiplantae; phylum Streptophyta; class Magnoliopsida; order Poales; family Poaceae; genus Elymus; species Elymus sibiricus. Next base: position 267,764,138 of record CM077665.1, read on the forward strand.
TTTAATTAATTAAATCCGAATTATCCAGAATAGTAAAAGGTGACGTCAGCAGAACGTCATGATGACATCAGCAGGCCAAACCCAGCTGACCAGGTCAAACCTGACAACTGGGCCCCACCTGTCATAGACAGTGGGCTTAACCAGAATTAAATCTAAACTAAACAGGTTAATTAAATGGGTGGGCCCCATCTGTCATAGACTAATTAGTTTAATTAATTGTTTTATTATCTAATTAACTAACTGACAGGGATGGCCCACCTGTCATACACAGGGGCAGTCGGGCCCCACTTGTCAGTGACTGGTATATGCCCAGTCAGCCAGTTGACCAAGTCAACTAGTCAACTAGGGCGCCCAGGCCCACGGGTAGGGTCACTGGGGGGTGGCCCCAGTCGGGCCAGGTCAGCCCGTCCAACGTCTGGCCACCGGCGACCAAAAACGCAGCAGCGCGACTCGGCCATCGGCCGGAAATCACGTAGGGGGCGCCAATTTTGGCGTTCTTTGGCGCGTTCGGCAGCTGGCGCAGCCGCCGTTCCATCCCGGCGAGAGAGGGAAGCAAAGGCGAGCTGGAACGGCGCTGGCGACGAGCAGGGGCGGTGGTGCGGTTCGGGCGAGCACGGGCGCGTGTGTACAGCGACCAAACGGCGCAAAACTACCGCGGGACGAGCTCTACGCGACGCGGCGAAGCTAATGGGCAGGAGCCCGGGGCGGTTTGGCCACCAGGGCCTCGCCGGCGATGAGCCCGAGCGGAGCTTGAGGTCGGACACGGCGGCAGGGGGGCTACGGCGTGGGAAAGAACGCGGGGAGAGAGGGAGGAAGACGGGGTGCTCACGGTGGTCCCGTAGACGTGCAAAGGTAGGCTCGAGGGGGGCTCGGTGGGGCGAATCAACGACGGCGATCGACGGCTGCCCGAGGAGGAAGAAGGTCGACGACGACGGCATAGGGGCTCCCGGGGCTCGATCCAGTGCTCGGGGAGGAAGAGACGGACGCGGCGGAGCTCCTGGGCGAGGTGGCGGGGCGAATGGAGCTCGGGGGCCGCGGCTAGCCGATGGCCAATGCGGCGGCGGCGCTCGGTTGCGGTGGGGAGACGAAGGAGAGAGGGAGTGGGGGCGGGCTAGGGTTAGCCAGAGGGGTCGGGGAGGCGCTCTTATCCCCTCCAGAGGCGCGGACGAGGCCGCTATCGACCGGGGACGAGGGGGGGCCGGGGCGGCGAGCGCAGCAGCGATGATAGCGCGCGCGCGTGAGCAGTAGGAAGGGGACGACGTGGGGAGTGGGCTGGGCCGGCGCTGTAGGGGATGGGCTCTAGTGCACAGTAGGTTAGGCCCTTTTCTTTTATTCTTTTCTGTTTTCTATTTTCAGTTTTTGTTTTATTTATTTTAGGCCATATCTCTTTTTAGCAAAAATGTGTAACATCGACCATTTAATAACTTGCATTATTTTGAATGGCCACAACAAGTTTGAGGATTTTTGGGGACCGTTGGAATTAACCATGCAATTTTAAGGGCATTTTAAATGCAAAAATGGTTCTGTTTTGGATGGTGGAGTCCACACCAACTTGAGGGTGATGTTGTTTTCCTAAACATTATTTGTTTGGTGATTTTTAGCAAATATGCAACATTTATCATATGTTGTTTGAGGAATTATTTTATCACAATTAAATCCTAGGGCATTTAGTAGTGGAATTTGAAATGAGATATGAAATCCATATTGATCATGCACTGTTTAGCAAAATGATTAGGCACTGATCATGGTCATCATTGTGCTTAATTACAACGATCACTGTAGCCAAATTCAAGGGTTTCACAACTCTCCCCTACTAAAAAGAATTCTCGTCCCGAGAATTAAGAGGTAGAAGGAAAGAGCCCGGGGTATTCTGCACGAAGATGATCTTCGTGTTCCCAAGTGGCTTCAACTTCAGAATGATTTGCCCACTGCACTTTGAAGAACTTGGTAACCTTCTGACGAGTCCGACGTTCAGTTTCATCAAGAATGCGGACTGGTTGCTCCTTGTAAGAAAGGTCTTGTTGTAGCTCCAGCATTTCATGGTCCACTTCTCGGATAGGATCCTTGAAGCAGCGGCGAAGCTGTGACACATGGAACACATCGTGAACCTGAGAAAGGTTTGATGGTAGCTCCAATTGATACGCCACTTTACCACGCCTCTCGAGAACAGTGAAAGGACCAATATATCGCGGAGCCAGCTGGCCCTTGATCCCAAAACGGTGTGTACCTCTCATTGGCGTGACTCGAAGATAAGCCTTTTCGCCAGGTTGATAGACCATATCCTTGTGATGACGGTCATACTGACTCTTCTGACGAGACTGAGCAGCCTTCAGATTTGCATCAATAATGCGGACTTGATCTTCGGCATGTTGGATAATATCCGGACCGATAAGTGTACGTTCCCCAGTTTCTGACCAATCCAGAGGAGTCCGACACTTACGTCCATATAATACTTCAAAGGGAGCCATCTTCAGACTAGCTTGATAGCTATTGTTGTAGGGGAACTCAGCATATGGGAGAGATTCCTCCCATTTCTTGCCGAAAGAAATGACACAAGCTCGAAGCATGTCTTCGAGAATCTGATTGACTCTTTCAACTTATCCCTGGGATTGAGGGTGAAAAGCGGTACTGAATGACAAATGAGTTCCCATAGCTTTCTGGAAACTTGCCCAGAATCTTGAAGTGAATAAACTGCCACGGTCCGAACTAATTACCAATGGAATACCGTGGAGTGAAAAAACTCTGGACATATATAGATCTGCCAGCTGACTAGCAGTAATAGTTTCCTTGACAGCCAGAAAATGTGCAACTTTGGACAGTCGTTCAATGACGACAAGAATAGCATCATTACCTTTCTGTGATCTGAGAAAATCGGTAATGAAGTCCATTTCAACATGATACCATTTCCATTCAAGAATAGAAATAGGTTGCAGAGTCCCAGCAGACTTTTGATGTTCTGCCTTGATCCTACGGTAAATGTCACATTCTGAAACATAGCGTGCAATGTCTTGCTTCATGTTAGACCACCAGAATCTTCGATAAATGTCTTGGTACATCTTGGTACTACCAGGATGAATAGACAGCGGGGTGTCATGTGCTTCCTTCATGACCTCCTGAGTCAAATCATTGTTTTCCTCCTTACTTGGTACCACTAGGTGGCCCTTGAAGTACATAGCGCCATCCTCAGCAACAGTGAAGGATGAGGGCTTTCCTTCTGCGAGATCGAATTTAATCCTCTCGACTTCACTGTCACACTTCTGGATCCACTTGATGACGTCCACAAGATCTGGTTTAGCAACCAGGGTATTAAGAGAACCCTGGGAAATGACGTGGAGGTTCATTTTGTAGGACCCTTCAGGAGGGGGAGTGAGATAACCTTGAGGAACAATATGGAGGTTCAGCTTGTGGAATTCCTTTTGAAGAAGGGGGTGAACCTTGGGAACCTGAAGGTGGTTGCAGTAAGACTTGCGGCTCAAAGCATCAGCCATTACATTAGCCTTGCCTGGTGTATATGAAATTCCCACATTGTAATCTGCTACGCGCTCCATCCATCTTTGTTTGCGGAGGTTCAGATCTGGCTGAGTAAACAGGTACTTCAGATGCTTGGTACTACAACAATGGGGATGCGAGATCCACGGAGGTGTGGATGTGGACGCGGTTACTTTTTATTGTGGGAGGTGGGGTGGAGATATTTGATCCTTATCTACGTGAGGACGAGACGGTAAACACCACCGACCCATGAGCTAGGTAAAGAGCTTCACTATGCGCGCCATTGTAGCATGCATGGCACGGAGGGTCCATGCGTGGCTGGCTTCTCCCGTGGAGGGACACGCGTGACACGTACCGTACTAGCGCATGCATGGACAGACTGACCAGGCTGTGTTTAACAGTGGTGCCTCTCCACTTTGAATAAGAACAGCTCAGAGGTCACCGTGGACGATAGACCTGGGACTGATCACCGATCGACCATGACATATGGCACGTGGCCATGGATGGAGGTCTCTGCAAGACGGGACACTGCTACGCGCGAAAGGGGTCTAGATCTCAGCGTCGGCTGCAGTATCAACCCCAGCAGGAACATATGGGATGCATCTGTATGCCGTCTCCAGTATAAGACGAAGATGTTCAACATGCTCTTCTTTATTCTTGGAGTAAACCAGGATATCATCCAGATAAACCACGACGAATTTATCGAGGTAATCCATGAATATATAGTTCATCAAGCTAGAAAAAGTTGCTGGAGCATTGGTTAAGCCGAAGGACATGACGGTGTACTCGTACGAACCATAGCGAGTAACAAATGCAGTCTTGGGAGTATCCTCTTCACGAACCCGGATCTGATGGTAAACCAGCTCAAGTCAAGTTTTGAAAATACTGATGAACCAGCAAGTTGATCATACAGACCGTTGATCCGAGGAAGCGGATATTTGTTTTGAATCGTTGCTTGGTTGATAGGACGATAATCTTGGACCAATCGATTTGTACCATCTTTCTTCTTGACAAAGAGAGAAGGTGCTCCCCAAGCAGAGGAACTTGGACGAATGAATCCCAGACGAAGCGAATTGTCAATTTCTTGCTTAAGTTCAAGGAGTTCATGTGGTGGCATGTTATACGGACGCTTGGCAATAGGAGTGGTACCAGGTACCAAGTGGATGACAAACTCGACAGCTCTAGCAGGGGGATCCCTGGAAGTTCTTCCGGAAAAACATCTTGGAAACCACGGACCATTGGAATGTTTTCAATCCCCTCAGGAGGTGACTGATTTAATGCATTCAAGGTATATAACCGGGCTTCAGCATTTAACAGCTTGGAAGGACACGATTGAGTACAACTCATAATCAAAGAGGATTACTAAGAGTTGTCGAATCGCAATGCGTACTCGATTCAGATATCAGTGTCCTTGATTGGCCAACAACTCAGAACATGGGGAAACCGGAATCAGTGAAATGTCATAGTTGATGAGGAGCTCATAATAAGTTATAAGGCTCCATGATATTTATCAAGATACCAGGGATAATACTGGGAGGTAGATCAGCATTGAGCTTAGACTAGCGTATTGATTTGTGGAAGACAAGCACTTTAACTTGTCTGAGAACGAAATCAAAGTAGCACAACATGGTCGGAACCACGAATGCAAAGGACAAGACCAAAGATACAATATCAAATCATACAACGAATGATTATATGAAAGGAGAAGCTTGTATGATAAGATCAACATTGTTTCCATGGGAATGAACACAAGGTTCAAGGTCGATTCCCACTTCATCAATGCATCACCTTCCATTTACACCTCGCCTTTGATAAAGTTGTAGTTTTGAAAGTTTAACTGTCAAAACATTAGTAGAGTATGGCCACAGAAGCTTCCGGGCTCACATAGATTCGGGAGGGCATTGGTTCAACCCATCGGGGCATCTTAGGAACATATACCACAAACTTCAAGGGTAATTGACACATGCTTGGAAACAGAGCATGATTGTCAAAGGCATAGAATAAAACTTATCAGAGGGAGAAGATACAATTTTCCAATGGTATCATGTATTAGGGGAAGAACATCACAATAATTTTGAATGTGAAGGACGCTATCGGATCATAACCCAACAATGGGTCTGGCAGTCCACAAAGGACCCGATGTGAGTCTCGGTACCCAATCAGAGGGAGAAAGAATGCAAGGCATTAGACCATAGAACATCCAAATAATTTGATGCTTAAATAACCAAAGGAATTAAGATTCCCAAATTGGTGTATCGGAAACAGATGTCCTGATAAAATACAAGTAAGATGAAAGGACTTAGATGGGCAATCAATCAAGGTTGATTTGTCGGGAAACAACTAATGTTTGGAAAGACGTCTGAGCCGGACGGATAATTCATGATAAGCAACTGATGACTGCGTGCATTCACACACAGGTTGAATCAATAAAATCAAATGAAAACCACAAAGGATTTACTTAACATTGCTAGACACATGGAATTAACCATAATGCAAGCAGGTGAGAAAGGTCAATAGCAAAAGGCCAATGAGGATTTTCAGAGGATCAAATAGCAACTTGGAACGATTTGTGAAACCCATGACAACTGAGGATGAACAAATCCCCGTTAAGAAAATTTGATGTACCTTGTAATAACAAGAGCAACTAGAAATGAGTATGAATGACAGTTGTACGTAGTTATCCATAGGGGTTGACAGTGTAAGGGAATCGCAAAAGCGATGAGCAAGTTCTCGGGAGAACATCAGGGAGTATCTTCGGAGTCTTCTGATGAATCAAGCCATCGTCTGAAATGAGGGGCTCTCCGGGAGGCGTTATTACGAGAACCTAGAGTTAGAGTTAATAAAATCTTTAACCCGAAAGAGAAGAGAGATCGGAACCCAGAGTATAGACGAGGAGGAAAAGATCCTAATACCACCCGATTGAGAAGTGGGCCCGTAAGCCACACAACTATGTTAGTAAAAGTTTTTCAAGTACTAGACTCAACTTCGGCCAAGGAGTTGGAAAGGGGGCTACCTACAGGCAGTCGGCTCTGATACCAACTTGTGACGCCCCCGATCTCGACCGTACGCTAAACATACACGCAATGCGTACGACCAAGATTAGGGACTCACTAATTGATATCACAACACAACACTAGACACAAATTAAAGTCATACAGCTTCATATTACAAGCCAGGGGCCTCGAGGGCTCGAATACAAAGCTCGACAAACATGAGTCAGCGGAAGCAAATAATATCTGAGTACAGACATAAGTTAAACAAGTTTTGCCTTAAGAAGGCTAGCACAAACATAAGCAGCGGATCGAAAGAGGCGAGGCCTCCTGCCTGGGAACCTCCTAACTACTCCTGAGCGTCGGCGTTCTCCACGTAGTAGTAGGCTCCAGCGGTGGTGTAGTAGTCGTCTCCGGCGTACTCCATCTCCTGGGCTCCATCGTCTGAACGCAGAGTATCGAGGGGGAAAGAGAATAAAAAGCAGTGGTGAGTACTCATCCAAAGTACTCGCAAGACTGACATCAGAACTATGCTAAGTATGCATCAGTATCAAGGGGAGGGGTTATATCTAGACTGACTGCAGAAAGAAAGAATAGGGAGAAGGCCTAGTCCTATTGAAGACTCGCATCTTCAGCATCTTGCAGCATTAGAAGAGAGTAGACTGGTATCTCATATACAGTCATATCATTGTAGCAATTTTATTAAGTAACCACGCCCAGAGATTCTTCCTCGACTCCCTGCAAGGAAGCAATCTCGGAGCCACATTCATTTCAAATTAAATCACAATTATAGTTGTATAAGGTCAAGGTACAACTCCAAGTCGTCCTGATACCGTGGACACGACTATTCGAATAGATTAATCATCCCTGCAGGGGTGCACCGCATCTCCAACACGCCTGATCACCTCCGGCCGGACACACTTTCCTGGGTCATGCCCGGCCTCGGGATAGCAGCACGTCATCGCCCCACCTAGGCTCAACGAAGAGGCCAGCCCGCCGGTCTAAATCCTAAGCATGCAGGTTCGTGGGCCCACTTGCCCTTGCACTCCAGCATGATGCGAACGCGGCCGGAAACAAACCTAGCACACTCCAGTCCAAGAGCTGTACCGTCCAGTCCAATCCGGTGCGCGCCGCTCCATTGCTGACGTCCAAAGAGCTTTGGCTGATACAACGACGTTGAGTGCCCATAACTTTCCCACGTGATGGTTTGGTGCGCAATAAGGCCAACGACCAACTCAGATCAAATACCCGACCCATTAGCATTTTATTAATGCGGCGCAAGCGCGACCCATAAAGTGCGGTCCCGTCACCCCGTCTCGAGGATGTGTGGCAAAGGCCTCTCTCGCCAGTCCACGCCTCATCATCACAAAACCATGGGTACCCCTCAGGGCCGACCCATCACCAACATGTTTCCGTAACCAGGTCATCGTAACTGTGTGTATAAATCATCAAGGCGGGAACTGAGGAATCACCCTCAATGGTTCCCGCTCGATGTAACCGTCAAGGTGGACTTAGAGGAATCACCCTCGAGGGTCCCACACTTGAGGGGTTGCACGACAAAGTCATCGTCGGGAGTGGTGAAGGAGTAATCACCCTCGATAACCACGACCGACTAACTACACTATAGAGCTAGCATCATGAGTACTTCACGAGGTGTCACCCTCGGTACTCGATAGTAACGCTGCAGAGTCATAGAACTAAGGGGGGTGCGGTGATGTGAGGGGCCTGGCTTGTCGGTCGGTTGACCGAGTCTTCGGGTCTTCGAGTCGTCGAGTCGTCGATGAAGAAGCAGGGGCAACTGGGACTAAGGGGGTCACTGGGGATTCACTGATCAACCTATACTACGCAGTTGATATATTTGCATGTATAGTAGCAGTTTATCAAAAACAGGCTATGCATCAGAATAGGAGCTAACAATTACAGTAGCAAAATCTAATGCAAGACTGAGAGGGAAAGAAATGGGCCATATCGGAATGCTCAAGGGGGGGTTGCTTGCCTTGCTGCTCTGCGGCAAAGGGCTGATCGTCAACGGTGTAGTCGTACCCAGCAGCACCGGCAGTCTCGGGGTCTACCGGAGAGAAGAGGGGGGAAGAAACAATAAATATAAAGCACAGATGCAGCACGATGCATGACATGGCAATATGCAGAGCTAGGCATGCACTAACGCAGTATCACACATCGCAGACGGGTCGGAAGAATATCTGACGATATTTTCCGGGTCTTGGGCTACTACCGGACAGATGAAACCGATGGAAAAGTTCCATGTTCATCATGCTAGGAGCATGTGACAGATGAACGGACAGCGTATTCGGATTCGTGGGATTTTTCTGATCAACTTTCATGTATAAATAATTTTCATCCGAGTTACGGTTTAAAAGATACGATTTTCTAAAGTTTTATTTATTTTCTTTAATTATTTTAATTAATTAAAACCGAATTATCCAGAATAGTAAAAGGTGACGTCATCAGAACGTCATGATGACATCAGCAGGCCAAACCCAGCTGACCAGGTCAAACCTGACAGCTGGGCCCCACCTGTCATAGACAGTGGGCTTAACCAGAATTAAATCTAAACTAAACAGGTTAATTAAATGGGTGGGCCCCATCTGTCATAGACTAATTAGTTTAATTAATTGTTTTATTATCTAATTATCTAACTGACAGGGGTGGCCCACCTGTCATACACAGGGGCAGTCGGGCCCCACTTGTCAGTGACTGGGCTGTGCCTAGTCAGCCAGTTGACCAAGTCAACTGGTCAACTGGGGCGCCCAGGCCCACGGGCAGGGTCACTGGGGGTGGCCCCAGTCGGGCCAGGTCAGCCCGGCCGACGTCTGGCCGCCGGCGACCAAAAACGCGGCGGCGCGGCTCGGCCACCGGCCGGAAATCGCGTAGGGGGCGCCAATTTGGGCGTTCTTTGGCGCATTCGGCAGCTGGCGCAGCCGCCTTTCCATCCCGGCGAGCGAGGGAAGCAGAGGCGGGCCGGAATGGCGCCGGCGATGAGCAGGGGCGGCGGTGCAGTTCGGGCGAGCACGGGCGCGTGTGTACAGCGACCAAACGGCGCAAAACTACCGCGGGACGGGCTCTACGCGACGCGGCGAAGCTAATGGGCAGGATTCCGGGGCGGTTTGGCCACCAGGGCTTCGCCGGCGACGAGCCCGAGCGGAGCTCAAGGTCGGACACGGCGGCAGGGGGGGCTACGCCGTGGGAAAGAACGCGGGGAGAGAGGGAGGAGGATGGGGTGCTCACGGTGGTCCCGTAGACGTGCAACGGTAGGCTCGAGGGGGGCTCGGTGGGGCGAATCGACGACGGCGATCGACGGCGGCCCGAGGAGGAAGAAGGTCGACGACGACGGCGCAGGGGATCTCGGGGCTCAATCCAGTGCTCGGGGAGGAAGGGACGGACGCGGCGGAGCTCCTGGCCGAGGTGGCGGGGCGAATGGAGCTCGGGGGCCGCGGCTAGCCGACGGCCATGGCGGCGGCGGCGCTCGGGTGCGGTGGGGAGACGAAGGAGAGAGGGAGTGGGGGCGGCTAGGGTTAGCCAGAGGGGTCGGGGAGGGGCTCTTATCCCCTCTAGAGGCGCGGACGAGGCCGCTGTGGACCGGGGACGAGGGGGGGCCGGGGCGGCGAGCGCGGCAGGGGCGACAGCGCGCGCGCGCGTCAGCAGTACGAAGGGGACGACGTGGGGAGTGGGCTGGGCCGGCGCTGTATGGGATGGGCTCTAGTGAAATTAGGTTAGGCCCTTTTCTTTTATTCTTTTCTGTTTTCTATTTTCAGTTTCTGTTTTTTATTTATTTTAGGCCATATCTCTTTTTAGCAAAAATGTGTAACATGGACCATTTATTAACTTGCATTATTTTGAATGGCCACAACAAGTTTGAGGATTTTTGATGACCGTTGGAATTAACCATGCAATTTAAAGGGCATTTTAAATGCAAAAATGGTTTTGTTTTGGATGGTGGGGTCCACACCAACTTGAGGGTGATGTTGTTTTCCTAAACATTATTTGTTTGGTGATTTTTAGCAAATATGCAACATTTATCATATGTTGTTTGAGGAATTATTTTATCACAATTAAATCCTAGGGCATTTAGTAGTGGAATTTGAAATGAGATATGAAATCCATATTGATCATGCACTGTTTAGCAAAATGATTAGGCACTGATCATGGTCATCACTGTCCTTAATTACAACGATCACTGTAGCCAAATTCCAGGGTGTCACACATCTCCAAAAGTCCAACCGTTACAACATTATTGAGAAACTCGGTGAAACCGATATGAAACTCGGTCGTACCGATTTGTTCGAAATGTGGCAACTTTAGAATCTCGGTGATACTGATATATCATTCTTGGTGGTACCGAAATGAGTGGCCGAGGGCAGTTTCCAAACTCGGTGGCACCGATTTACAAAACTCCGAGATTCCGATTTTATAAATCAAGACAACAGAATGTTGGTCACCGAAACTCGGTTGCACCGATGAGAATCTTGGTTGTACCAAGAATGGGAAGTGGCTAGGTTTTCTGTCTTGGCTTGGAACTCGGTGTGGCCGATATGAAAGTTGGTGACACCGATTTTTGAGTGGATGGCCTAATGACACAATATTTGTGGGAGAGCATGTGAGTGTATTTGGTGGCTAACACTTGATCACTTGAGCAGTTCATTCACCATTAATACCTCATCCCCTTTTGATAGTATTGTCTTTCCTATCGACTCAAAAATGATTTCTCACAGAGTAAACTGTAGAGTCTTCATCCTTGTAGCTTTGCCAATGCTATTCCTTCCTCTTGTTCTTCTTGTTGGGAAATCTCCTCACACCCTTTTTGCCAACAGTCTCTGTGGACTAATCTGAAATGACTAGGTAGAAACATTAGTCCAAGAGACAATGTATGTTGTCATGAATTATCAAAACCACCAAGGGAGCATATGTGCTTTCATTTCTCATAATGATCAATCCATGCTCGATACTTCTTGTACTGGTTCTTTTATGAAGAAGACTATTGAATTAAGTGGGATCTCTTAGAAAGAATTAAACGTGACTCTGAAGATTGGGAACTCGACAATGGTAATGAGTCAGGTATTAACTTAAGTGTGATTGTGTTAAATCTTTTATGAATACCGATGCTTTTCACAAGTTTAGCACTAAATATGGACTTGACTCTGAGATAGTAGCCTATTTCTGTTAATCATGTGCTTCTCATGTTGACCTCCCCGAGGAGAAGTGGTTTAAATATCATCCCCCTATTGAATAAGAAATTAAAGAACCGGTGAAAGCTAAAGATGAAACTATCATTTACAATGTTGATCCACTTGTGTCTACTGCTTATTGAAAAACCACCTTTCCCTGTTAGGATTAAGGAACATGCTAAGGTATCAACTGTGGTTCACAAAAGTAATATTAAACCACCTAAGCCCTCTGAACAAATTAAAGTAGAAACCTAGTGTCGCTATGGTTAAAGATCTCTTGGTAGAAAATATTGATGGGCATGTTATGTACTTATGTGATGAAGCTGCTAGAATTGCCAAACCCGGTGAAAAAGATAAACATAGACCCGTAGTTGGCATGCATGTTGTCTTAGTTAAAATAGGAGATCATTGCTATCATGGTTCATGTGATGTGGGTGCTGGTGTGAGTGCTATTCCTTTTACCTTATACCAAGAAATTATGAATGACATAGCACCTGCTGAAATAGAAGACATAGATGTTACTATTAAACTTGCTAATAGAGACACCATCACACCACTTGGGATTGTTAGAGATGTTGAAGTCTTGTGTGGGCAAATAAAATATCCTACTGATTTTCTAGTTCTTGGTTCCCCACAAGATGACTTTTGTCCCATTATCTTTGGTAGACCTTTCTTGAACACTATTAATGCTAAGATAGATTGTGAAAAACAAACTGTCGGTGTTAGTTTTAGTGATGTGTCTCATGAGTTTAACTTTTCCAAGTTTAGTAGACAACCCCGTAATAAAGAATTATCTAGTAAGGATGAAATAATCGGTCTTGCTTCTATTGTCATTCCTCCTACTGATCCACCAGAACAATATTTGCTAGACCATGAAAATGATATGCACTTGCATGAAAGAAATGAAATAGATAAAAATTTCTTTGAACAACAACCTCTCCTAAATTACAATTTGCAAATTGAAACTCTAGGAGGTCCTCCTCCACCTAAAGGTGATCCTGTGTTTGAATTAAAACAATTGCCTGACACTTTGAAGTATGCTTATCTTGATGAGAAAAAGATATATCCTGTTATTATTAGTGCTAACCTTTCAGAACATGAAGAAGAAAGATTATTAAAATTGCGAGGAAGCACCGGGCTGCTATTGGATATACTCTTGATGATCTTAAGGGCATTAGTCCCACTCTATGACAGCACACAATTAATATGGAACCTGATGCTAAACCCATTGTTGATCACCAACGACGATTGAATCCTAAGATGAAAGAAGTTGTAAGAACTAAAATATTAAAGCTTCTGGAAGCATGTATAATTTATCCCATAGCTGATAGTAGATGGGTAAGTCCCGTTCTTTGTGTCCCTAAGAAGGGAGGTATTACTGTTGTTCCTAATGATAAAAATGAACTTATCCCACAGAGAATTGTCACTGGCTATATAATGGTAATTGATTTTAGAAAATTAAATAAAGCTAGTAGAAAAGATCATTACCCTCTACCTTTCATTGATCAAATGCTAGAAAGATTGTCTAAGCACACACACTTTTGTTTTCTGGATGGACATTCTGGTTTCTCTGAAATACCTGTATCACAACCTGATCAAGAGGAAACCACCTTTACTTGTCCTTTTGGAACCTATGCTTATAGACGTATGCCTTTTGGTTTATGCAATGCACCTGCTACCTTTGAAAGATGTATGACTGCTATATTCTCTGATTTTTGTGAAAAGATTGTGGAGATTTTCATGCATGATTTTTCCGTTTAAGGAGCTTCTTTTGATGATTGCTTAAGCAACCTTGATCGAGTTTTGCAGAGATGTGAACAAACTAATCTTGTCTTGATGACCCACTACCTATTGATGATAGTTTTCCTGATGAATAGTTAGGTGCAATAAATGTTTCTCAAAACACTCCTTGGTATGCTGATTATGCTAACTACATTGTTGCTAAATATATACCACCTAGTTTCACATACCAACAAAAGAAAAAAATCTTCTATGATTTAAGACATTATTTTTGGGATGACCCACATCTTTATAAAAAGGGGTAGATGGTACTATTAGACGTTGTGTACCTGAGCATGAACAGGAACAAATCCTATGGAAATGTCATTCCGAAGCCTATGGAGGACATCATGCGGGAGATAGAACTGCTCACAAGGTATTTTTATTGGCCTACTCTCTTCAAGGATGCCCGTAAGTTTGTCTTGTCTTGTGATGAATGTCAAAGAATTGGTAATATCAGTAAGCAACAGGAAATGCCTATGAATTATTCACTTGTTGTTGTACCATTTGATGTTGGGGTTTTGATTATATGGGACCTTTTCCTTCCTCTAATGGGTATACTCATATTTTGGTTGTTGTTGATAATGTTACTAAGTGGGTAGAAGCTATTCCAACTAGTAGTGCTGATCATAACACCTCCATTAAAATGCTTAAAGAAGTTATTTTCCCGAGGTTTGGAGTCCCTAGATATTTAATGACTGATGGTGGTTCACACTTTAATCATGGTGCTTTCTGTAAAATGCTTGCTAAATATGTTGTTAACCGTAGAATTGCATCACCCTATCATCCTCAATCTAGTGGTCAAGTTGAACTTAGCAATAGAGAAAGAAAATTAATATTACAAAAAACTGTCAATAGGTCCCGAAAGAATTGGTCTAAGAAACTAGATGATGCACTTTGGGCCTATAGAACAGCTTATAAAAATCCTATGGGTATGTATCCATACAAAATGGTATATGGAAAAGCTTGTCATTTGCCTCTAGAGTTAGAACATAAAGCATTTTGCGCAATTAAAGAACTCAATTATGATTTCAAACTTGCCAGTGAAAAGAGGTTATTTGATATTAGCTCACTAGATGAATGGAGAACCCAAGCTTATGAAAATGCCAAACTATTCAAAGAAAAAGCTAAAATATGGCATCACAAAAGAATCCAAAGCGGGAATTCAAAGCTGGAGAATACGTTCTTTTGTACAACTCTCGTTTTAGATTTTCAGCAGGAAAGTTTCTTTCCAAATGGGAAGGACCATATATTATCAAAGAGGTTTATCGTTCTGGAGCTATCAAGATTAATAATTCCGAAGGTACTAAACCGAAGGTGGTCAATGGACAAAGAATTAAACACTATATCTCAAGTACGCCTATTAATGTTGAAAGCTGTCGGCGTTCTGGGAACGGGGGTACCCATACCTGCCTGCCTGCGGCCCAGGGCATGGCCCACCGCACGAGCCAAGTACAACCAGGCGCAGCCCCACTCAAGACAAGGCCCTCGCGAGGACCCGAGCTCGCGAGGGAAGCAGCACCAAGACCAGCAAGGAATGGGCCTCCTCAGGCCCCCTCCGGAGCGGCGGAGATCTCTATGCAGAACCCGGCCTCAGGAGTCAAGGATGACACAAGGAAGGATAGGCGGGCGCCAGCATGCCAGGCAGGACAGTTTCCCCTTTGGTGAAAGGGAGCAAGGACGTACATGGGTTCCCAAAGCGCCACCCAAAGGTTTCCATTCTGGTGCAACAAGACCACGACCACGAGCCCCGCAGGGCGGATGTCATCGCCGAGCCCACCTCTGCATCGTCGACAGCCACTTTGCAGGCGAAGACCACCTTTGGACAGGGTGGGGATGTACTCCTGTCCCCCTTCAAATTTGGCCGTTATGGGATCCCTTCCCGCCATTGTGATAAGGGAAGAGGACCCGGGCCACGGCTATATATAGAGGCTAGGTTGCACCGTAGTGGGGGACACTCGACCACAAGACTAGCAGAGAGCCAAGAACACCACTGGAGCGCCCTCACGAGGCTCCTGAACACTGTACTAGTTCATCCTCCACACCTCCTCGAGAGGCAATCCACCAAAGCAGGAGTAGGGTATTATGCTTCGCAGCGGCCCAAACCTGGGTAGACCACCGTGTTCATCTTCTACCTCGTCATCGTGCGAGTTTATCATCTTAACAATCGAGTAGCGAGCGAGGTGGGGCGAGGCTGCAGGGGATCTTCGCACACGCCCCTGTGTTCGAACCTTGAGGGTTTTGCGGAGCCCGAAATACGACATTTGGCGTGCCAGGTAGGGGGCGTGTCGAAGTCTTCTTCAAGCCTCGCTCCCTCCCCGCTTCGCCGCTCTGATGGCCGGCGCCCAACAGGCTCCCCCCGGCCACGGCGGATCCGCCTGCACCGATCCCACCGCTGCCGCCAGAGACCCACGCCCCAGCGGCCTGGCGCTGGGCGGTAAGTATCATGCCACCAGTATCGTCTCCGCCGTCGCCGCTCCTCGCACCGCCCAAACGCACGGCGGACGGTCGGTGCCCCCAGCACCGATGCCGCGTTGCACCTACGTGGGAGACCTGGACGTGCACGATGCACTGCTGATGGCGAGCGAGATGCTTGGCCACCGCCCGACGCACGGGAGCTTCGACGCATGGGCCGACCACATCACCGAGCTGGTCGCCGTCGCGCGGAGGGCCATGGCCCCCCGTTCTTCTTCATGACCGCAGGCGTCAGGCGCCGGGGGCTCGCTCGCCGCACCTGCCGCCCCGCCCACCGGCGACGTGCCCCTCGGGCCCCGGACGGACCTGAGCAGGGCCCACCGCACGCCGTTCTTCTTCTATTCCGAATTCCGGTCACAGGTTTCGGGGTGCAGCCCGGCCCCGATGACGGAGCCTATGCAGAGAACAATGGGGCGCCCCACGCGCGCACTGACACGCGCCTGCGTGACCCTATAGACCGTCAACAGCCTAGGTTGACCAGGCGGAAGCGCGCCATCTTGCGCAGATAGCAAGCGGCGCAGGCGTCCGGACAAACAAGCAACCACGGCGAAGGCGCATCAGATCGCCGAGGAAGCAATCCACGTTAGGAAATGCACGGCCCACCCAACGGCGGTGGCAGAGGTAAGCAACTTCGCTCTGAGGCTCGTCGCAGGAGGGTCTGCGGGCTACGCGCACAGGGCGGCGCCCCGCCGCCGCCCGGAGGGGCCATCCCCGGCGCCCTGCTGGATGGCTCAGTAGGAGAACCGGGCCCTTATGTGGAGCCCTATGTACCATGTTACGTCGTACCTCCGGACGGTGGGGTGGATCAGGCGCCTACCGCAGGCGCCAACACCCCCCAAGAGTAGGGAGTACCCTGGGCGTCTTCCCCGAGCCGGGCCTGGGGGCTTCCACCGACGGAGCACCGAGCCTGGGCGACGCGAGCGGGAGAAAGAGGGAGGACGCCCCCGGGCCCGCGGGGCACGGCGCAGGCCGTCGCCCTCGCGAGCAAGCAACGCCGAGCCAACCCCGAGGCCTCAGTAGTAATGGCCTGGGGAGAGCAGCAAGAAACAAGTAGCGTCCAGGTGATCCGGACGTACACTACGGTGGTCGAGGAATGTGCAGGACTGGGACCTGCCGATGCAGAGCCCCTTGAGTGTCAAAGGGGGCTCCTGAGCAGCGCGCCTCAGGAGCCTTACCGGTCATATAGCCCCTCGCCCCTTGACGCCATCCTGGTGATCCGGTCGGTATCAAGGGTGTCGAGGTCTCACCTCGTAGTTGCGTCCAGGTGATCCAAACGTACACTACGGTGGTCGAGAAATGTGCGGGACTGGGGCCTGTGGACACAGAGCGCCGAAAGGGCTCCCAACCTGCCTCACTCGTAAGAAGAAGAAGTCCCCAGAATGCCCGGACTCCCCAAGCGCCATAGCCGAACCGTTCCACAAACAAGGAAGAAGCGCCCCAGGCGGAATCACGGACTATCTGGACAACCCGGCCGCACCTCGCGGCACACGAGATCGTCACCAGCCTACAAGCTAAGTACACTACCGAACCAAGCACGAGCCTCCTAATCCAATGGTGGCCCGAATACGGGATAGAGGTTGCGCGCACTAACGCCAGAATGCAGGTACTACGGTCTACGATGTGCCACCATAAAAGCCCATGCGGCCCCAGGCGCTAGGAAGGACGACACGAGGGGAGGAATTCGGCCTCGACGGGCAGTGACGTCAAGGACCCGGGGCACGACGGTCGCGAGCCACCCCTCAGGAGAGAGGGCCTCGCGAGGGCCCAGCCGGCCACCATCACCGAGCCGCGTCGGCAGCGGCGCCGAACCCCGTGCGAAGAAACTAAGTCACGTCACAGCAAGCAAGCGACCGGCGATTCAAGAGAAGAAAAAAAAGGGGGGCGAAGGTAATATGCAAAAGGCTAACGCCCTCCGGGGTCGAGTTCTTCTTAAAATATTACAGGAACCATGAAAGGGAAACATGGGATGCCTTGAGGGAGGAGTCGCTGTCGCCACCCGCGCCGCCGGCCGCGTCGGCGTCGGAATCGTCCTCCCCGCTGGAGGCGGGTACCTAGGTGAACCGCTCCACCAGGGACTCCACGTGGGGGCGCACCTCGTCCCGAAGGGGCCGCTGCAGCTCGTCAGGTACCCACTCCCCGACTCGCCGGAGGTCGAGCTCCGGGGCGTGGCGGCGCAGGTTGGAGAAGACGAACGTCAAGGCGAGGTCCAGGAGGTCGCGCGCGTCGGACTCGTTGTCCGCGTTCACGTGGGAGACGCCGGCCTCCAGCGCCTCCACCACCCTTCGGAAGAAGTGAAGATAGCCCCCGTCTCCGTGCGCGCATGGCAGCGCGGGGGCTTCCCCGACGAACCGGCTCACCGCGCTTGTCGCGCGACGGGCGATGCCAAGGTACTGCTTAGCGCGCTGGGACTCCAGCATCATGGCATGCGCCGCATCATCCTGGGCGGCCTGCATGGCATCGGCTACCTCCTTAACCTAGGCCTGGAGGGACGCCAGCTCCGCCCTGGCCTCTGCTTCACCCCTGAGGGCAGCTTGGAAGGCGGCCTCGGCGGTCGCCAGCTGGGCCCGCAGCGCGTCCACCTCCTCTTGGAGCTCGCCGAGCCTGCGTTTCTTGGCCGCAGGCGCCCTGGGAGAAGGAGAGGATCATGCCCGGAGCACTTGACAAGACGACTAAGAAGGAGGGAGGCGGCGGAGTACTCAGTCATCGACCATGGCCCAGCGTCGACGAACTTGCGCCGACCCCGAGGGCCCCCCGCTGCTGCCTCCGGAGGAGGGCGAGGGGGCCGACGGTGCTGCGCGCTTCCCCGCGCCTCCAGCACTTCCTCCAGACGCCATGGGAGAGGAGAAGCTGGGTAGAGGAGAGGGCTTTCTCTGTGGAACGATGGAAGCAAGAAGACACCTCGAGACTGCAATGCCCCCCCCCCGCCAGGGGCGGGGCGAGTTTATAGGCGTAACTGCAGCCGCGAGGCGTCGTGGGAGAGCAGGCATCGTGCGCCTCTCGGGCGCCGCGGAGCGGTTCGATCAGCGCAGTACCGTCCGTGTCGCCTCTCCTGCCGATTGACGGGTCACATCCGCGTGGCCCGAGGAGTGGAGGCCCGAAACAGCAGCAACATTCAAGGAAGGGCAATGATGGCCGGCGCTGCACGCGGGCATCGCATCAGTTTGACTTGGGGCAGTTCCTGATACCCTCGGGGAGCGGGGGCGTCGCCGCCCAGGTGCTCGACACGTGTAAAGCCTGGCCCGCAGGCGTTTGGGGCACGCGGCACTTCGGGCTGTCCGCAAGGGCTTTGCCCAGAAGCCATCTCGAGCGCGCCTTGGGCCCGAGGGCTACTGTCGACGTTCTGGGAACGGGGGTACCCAGACCTGCCTGCCTGCGGCCCAGGGCATGGCCCAGCTCACGAGCCAAGCACAACCAGGCGTAGCCCCACTCAAGACAAGGCCCTCGTGAGGACCCGAGCTCGCGAGGGAAGCAGCACCAAGACCAGCAAGGAATGGGCCTCCTCAGGCCCCCTCCGGAGCGGCGGAGATCTCTATGCAGAACCCGGCCTCAGGAGTCACGGATGACGCAAGGAAGGACAGGTGGGCGCCAGCGTGCCAGGCGGGACAGTTTCCCCTTTGGTGCAAAGGGAGCAAGGAAGTACGCGGGTTCCCAAAGCACCACCCAAAGGTTTCGATTCCGGTGCAACAAGACCACGACCACGAGCTCCGCGGGCAGATGTCATCGCTGAGCCCACCTCTGCATCGTCGACAGCCACTTTGCAGGCGAAGACCACCTTTGGACAGGGCTGGGATGTACTCCTGTCCCCCTTCAAATTTGGCCATTGTGGGATCCCTTCCCGCCATTGCGATAAGGGAAGAGGACCCGGGCCGCGGCTATATATAGAGGCTAGGTTGCACCGTAGAGGGGGACACTCGACCACAAGACTAGCAGAGAGCCAAGAACACCACTGGAGCGCCCTCATGAGGCTCCTGAACACTATACTAGTTCATCCTCCACACCTCCTCGAGAGGCAATCCACCAAAGTAGGAGTAGGGTATTACGCTTCGCAGCGGCCCGAACCTGGGTAAACCACCGTGTTCATCTTCTTCCTCGTCATCGTGCGAGTTTATCATCTTAACAATCGAGTAGCGAGCGAGGTGGGGCAAGGCTGCAGGGGATCTTCGCACACGCCCCTGTGTTCGAAATCCGACAAAAGCAATATTATCCAAACCATGACACCGGAGGAACACATAAAATAAACCTTCTGGAACACTCCAGAATCCTGAAAAAGAGGGGGTACGTGATACGGTAAGTAAACAACAACAACAACAAAGCCTTTAGTCCCAAACAAGTTGAGGTAGGCTAGAGGTGAAACCCATAAGATCTCGCGACCAACTCATGGCTCTGGCACATGGATAGCAAGCTTCCATGCACCCCTGTCCATGGCTAGTTCTTTGGTGATGCTCCAATCCTTCAGTTCTCTCTTTACGGACTCTTCCCATGTCAAGTTCGGTCTACCCCGGCCTCTTTTGACATTATCAGCACGCTTTAGCCGTCCGCTATGTACTGGGGCTTCTGGAGGCCTGCGTTGAATATGTCCAAACCATCTCAGACAATGTTGGACAAGCTTCTCTTCAATTGGCGCTACCCCAACTCTATCTCGTATATCATCATTCCGGATTCGGTCCTTCCTTGTGTGGCCACACATCCATCTCAACATGCGCATCTCCGCCACACCTAACTGTTGCACATGTCGCCTTTTAGTCGGCCAACACTCAGCGCCATACAACATTGCGGGTCGAACCGCCGTCCTATAGAACTTTCCTTTTAGCTTTTGTGGCACCCTCTTGTCATAGAGAATGCTAGAAGCTTGGCGCCACTTCATCCATCCGGCTTTAATTCGATGGTTCACATCTTCATCGATATCCCCATCCTTCTGCAACATTGACCCCAAATATCGAAAGGTGTCCTTCTGCGGCACCACTTGCCCATCAAGGCTAACATCCTCCTCCTCCTCGTGCCTAGTAGTACCGAAAGCGCACCTCATGTACTCGGTTTTAGTCCTACTAAGTGTAAAACCTTTCGATTCCAAAGTTTGCCTCCATAACTCCAACTTCCTGTTGACCCCCGTCCGACTCTCATCGACTAGCACCACATCGTCCGCAAAGAGCATACACCATGGGATATCTCCTTGTATATCCCTTGTGACCTCATCCATCACCAAGGCAAAAAGATAAGGGCTCAAAGCTGACCCTTGATGCAGTCCTATCTTAATCGGGAAGTCATCAGTGTCGCCATCACTTGTTCGAACACTTGTCACAACATTATCGTACATGTCCTTGATGAGGGTAATGTACTTTGCTGGGACTTTGTGTTTCTCCAAGGCCCACCACATAACATTCCGCGGTATCTTATCATAGGCCTTCTCCAAGTCAATGAACACCATATGCAGGTCCTTCTTTTGCTCCCTATATCTCTCCATAAGTTGTCATACCAAGAAAATGGCTTCCATGGTCGACCTCCCAGGCATGAAACCAAACTGATTTTTGGTCACGCTTGTCAATCTTCTTAAGCGGTGCTCAATGACTCTCTCCCATAGCTCCATTGTATGGCTCATCAGTTTAATTCCACGGTAATTAGTACAACTCTGAACATCCCCCTTGTTCTTGAAGATTGGTACTAATATACTCCGTCTCCATTCTTCTGGCATCTTGTTTGCCCGAAAAATGAGGTTGAAAAGTTTGGTTAGCCATACTATCGCTATGTCCCCGAGGCCTCTCCACACCTCAATGGGGATACAATCAGGGCCCATCGCCTTGCCTCCTTTCATCCTCTTCAAAGCCTCCTTGACCTCCGACTCCTGGATTCGCCGCACAAAAAGCCTGCTAGTATCAGCAAAGGAGTCGTCCAGATCAATGGTAGAGCTCTCACTCTCCCCATTGAACAGCTTGTCAAAGTACTCCCGCCATCTATGCTTAATCTCCTCGTTCTTCACTAGGAGTAGATCTGCTCCGTCCTTGATGCACTTGATTTGGTCAACATCCCTCGTCTTCCTCTCTCGGATCTTGGCCATCTTATAGTTGTCCCTTTCGCCTTCCTTCGTGTCTAACCATTGGTTTTGGAATATTGTTCTGCGATACAGTAAGTAAACAGACTTGAAAAAATCCAAAAAATATATTTTTTGTTAGTTTTGGAATATTACAAAAATTAGGAAAATAAGAAATAAAAAGGAAAGCAACCGAGGTGAGAACGATACACCAGGGCGCGCCTGCCCTCCCTAGCGCGCCCTGGTGGGTTGTGCCCCACTCGGGCACCTTCCCGACTTCGTTTTCCTTCCATATTCTTGCTTCCCAAGATAAAAAAATCTTTATATATACCCCTGATTGTTTTGACCACCGCATCACAGAAAAATCCCCTGTTCTTGTTTCGTGCTGTTTTCCTGACAGGTCTGAAAATATGTTGTCTCAAGATTCGGATGGTGAGAGCTATGTCACAGACTATATCGCAGACCCCAAGGTCTATGGGGATGTGTAGCGCTACGACTGGACCTCAGAGACAGAATAAGATTATGACTTGAAGGGAAGGGAAGAAACAAGCTCTGATGATGAAGAAGTCCCACTACCTCAACCCGGGGACATGCACGTGGAATTCAAGAAGTCAAGTCTCCCTAATAAAGCAAAGAAACCTAAGATCCATTTTATCCCTTTTCATCTTCTGCAGGAAAACAAGCAGGCATTATATGAAAAGATATTAGAGCTTGAGCAGGAGATCGATGGGTTGAAGGAGGAGAATTTCATCCTCAAGCATTAGCTGAAAAGAATGCTACCACTTCATCACCACCTTCATCATCTTCACCACCAAAGAAGACTTGAGTACACGGGTATGGGCACTCCCCTTGGCTTGTGCCAAGCTTGGGGGAGATGCCCCGATATCGTATCACCATCACTTTTATTTACGTTTACCTATTTTATTTTGATCCTTAGCTCTTTCGTAATCTAGTTGAATAAAATTTTAGTATGATCTATTTTTGAATGCTAGTTTTGTGATCTATCTATCTATATAATTGAGTGAGAGTTATATAATAAAGTTTAGTTTGAGCTTTAGCTTCTTTACTTTCTTGTTGCCATCAAAATAAAAAGGAAATAAATGAAAAGGATGATATGCAAATCTTATGGAAAGTAATGACATCACATAAGGAAAAGTATAAGTGGTAAAATTTATTGGAAATTGACAAACATAGCATTGGTCAATGATGCAATTCATGAAAGAATTAATAAGGGAAGTGAAGATTCACATGCAAATACACTATCTTGGACATCTTTTATGATTGTGAGCCCCCATTAAATATTATATGCCAAAATTATTGATGTTGGACAAGGAAGACAACGTAATGATTTAAGTTTCTTCATATTCACATAGAAGTAATATTGTCATAGATCCTTCAACATGTGGTGCTTGCTCAATATCTTTGCTAGCCAAAAATTCTACACTAAGTAGAGATACTACTTGTGCATCCAAACACCCTAAACCAAAACTCATGTTTTGAGAGTCCACCATACCTACCTATGGATTGAGTAAGATCCTTCAAGTAAGTTGTCATCGGTGCACTAAGGCAATAAAAATTGCTTCTAAATGTGTTTGATCAATTATCGTAAGAGAAAATTGAGCGTTGTAGGAACTTGTGGTGGCAAAGTAATAAAAGCGACGGACTGCATAATAAAGGTTGCTATGATAAGGGGCAATATAACGTGATATTCTTTTGCATTAAGGGATTTGGCATACAAACAAAAAAGCGCATGACAACCTCTGCTTCCCTCTGCGAAGGGCCTATCTTTTACTTTTATGCAAGAGTCAAAGTATTCTTCCCTATTCCTTTTTACTTTTTCTTTTTGCAAGCATCTTGTGGCGAGGAAAGATCTAGGCACATATATCCAGTTGGATATGAGTGAGCATGAGTTATTATTGTTGACATCACTCTTGAGGTGAATTCGTTGGGAGGCGACTCTATAAGCCCCTATCTTTCTATGTGTCCGATTGAAATTTTTTGCTCATGGGTATGCTCTGAGTGTTAGCAATCATAGAAGATTAAATGATGGTTGAGTATGTGGAGTTGCCAAAAGGCTCCAACACAAGACCCTTCCTGAAAATATGATGAATTGTAGTTGCAAAGTTGACTGAGAACATAGTTTGTTGGTTTTCAATAAGGTTTATGCTTTATACTTCTATGTTGTGATGAATTGTTACTTGTTCATGAGAAGTTATATATAAAAGTTATATGAAAAAGTCATATGACAAAGTTTGTTGCAACTATGATAATAAGCATGATGCTACTATGTCCGTATTTTGTTTTTATCGACACCTCTCTCTCAAACCATGTGGACATGTTTTTCGATATCGTCTTTCGCTTTAGGACAAGCGAGGTCTAAGCTTGGGGGAGTTGATACGTGCATTTTGCATCATGATTTCCTACTGTTATTTATAATGTTTTTATGCATAATAATGCTTTATGGAGTAACTCTAATGCCTTTTCTCTCATAATATGCAAGGTTTGCACAAAGAGGGAGAATGCCGGCAGCTGGAATTCTGGACCTGAAAAAGCATATCAGAGACACCTATTCTACACATCTCCAAATAAGCTGAAACTTCACGGAGAATTACTTTGGAATAAAAAAAATACTGGAGCAAATAACTACCGGAGGGGGCCCACCTGGTGACCACAAGACACCAGGGCGCGCCAGGCCCCCCAGGCGCGCCTTGGTGGGTTGTGGCCAGCTCGACCCACCTCCGGTGCCCATCTTCTGGTACTTACGGTCTTTTGACCTATAAAAAATCCAGAGGGGACTATCAGGACGGAACGCCGCCGTCTCGAGGCGGAACTTGGGCATGAGCACTTTTGCCCTCTGGCGGAGCGATTCCGCCGGGGGAATTTCCCTCCCGAAGGGGAAAAATTGAAGCCATCGTCATCACCAACAACCCTCTCATCTTTGGGAGGCCAATCTTCATCAACATCTTCAACAACACAATCTCCTCTCAAAGCCTAGTTCATCTCTTGTGTTAAATCTTTGTACCAGAACCTCAAATTGGTACCTGTGGGTGACTAGTAGTGTTGATTACATCTCGTAGTTGATTACTATATGGTTTCTTTGGTGGAAGATTATATGTTCAGATCCATTATGCTATTTAATACCCCTCTGATCTTGAGCTTGAATATCATTTGTGAGTAGTTACCTTTGTTCTTGAGGTCACGGGAGAAGTCATGTTGCAAGTAATCATGTGAAGTTGATATGTGTTCAATATTTTGATGATATGAATGTTGTGATTACCTTAGTGGTGTCATGTGAACGTCGAGTACATGGCACTTCACCATCTATGGGCCTAAGGGAATGCATTGTGGAGTAGTTATTAGATGATGTGTTGCTAGAGTGACAGAAGTTTAAACCCTAGTTTATGCGCTATTTCGTAAGGGGCTGATTTGGATCCAAATATTTAATGCTATGGTTAGATTTTATCTTAATACTTTTCTCGTAGTTGCGGATGCTTGCGAGAGGGTTAATCATAAGTGGGAGCTTTTTTCAAGTAAGAACATCACCCAAGCACTGGTCCACCCACATACCAAATTATCAAAGTAGCGAACGCAAATCAAACCAACATGATGAAAGTGACTAGATGAAATTCCCGTGTACCCTCAAGAACGCTTGCTTATTATAAGAGACCGTTTTGGCCTGTCCTTTGCCACAAAAGGATTGGGCCATCTTGCTGCACTTTATTTACCGTTACCGTTACTTGCTCGTTACCAATTATCTTGCTATCAAACTACCTGTTACCTACAATTTCAGTGCTTGTAGAAATTAGCTTGTTGAAAACTGCTTGTCATTTCCTTCTTCTCCTCGTTGGGTTCGACACTCTTACTTAATGAAAGGACTACGATTGACCCGCTATACTTGTGGGTCATCAATACACAGACCACAAGAGTTTGAAGTACATTTTCACTCAAAGGTAGGTGAACATGAGGCAGCAAAGATGGTTGCAGTTGATCAAGGACTACAACCTCAGTGTTCAACACCACCCTGGAAAGGCTAATGTGGTAGCGGATGCCTTAAGCAGAAAGGCTTGTTCCTTGAATGCTATGATTAAGGAAAAGCTACCCTCCTTGTATGACGAGCTTGAAAGTTTTTTGCTTGGAACTGGTTACACCTGGATTTTTAGCCAACCTTGAAGATAAGCCTACCTTGATGGACGATATCAAAGAAGCTCAAAAGGGACACGAAAGCATTGAAGGAAGCAAGAGGAATATCAAGGTAGGCAAGGCCCCAGGATTCTCAGTGGATGAACAAGGAGTCGTATGGTTTGGGAATCGCATTTATGTACCCAACAAAAATGAGCTCAAGAACTTGATCTCGCAAAAAGCCCATGACACTCCATATTCCATCCATCCTGGAGGAACTAAGATGTATCAGGATCTGAGGGCAAGATTCTGGTGGCATGGTATGAAAAGAGAGATAGCTACTTTCGTTGCTAAATGTGACATATGCCAAAGGGTCAAAGCTGAGCATCAGCGACCCGCTGGATTACTACAACCTCTCAAAGTGCCTGAATGGAAGTGGGACAAAGTTGGGATGGATTTCATCACCGGATTGCCTAGGTCGAGAAAGGGACATGACTTCATTTGGGTCATCGTTGATCATCTGACCAAGCTAGCACACTTCATCCCTGCCAAGACGACCTACAATGGAAACCAACTAGCCAACCTCTAGATCAATCAGATCGTGAGCCTCCACTGAGTTCCTAAGGAAATCGTGTCAGACCGAGGTACGTAATTTACCTCGAGATTCTGGAATAGATTCCAAGAAGCCTTGGGAACCCGGTTGTCCTTCAACACTGCTTTTCACCCTCAGACCGAAGGACAGATGAAACGAGTAAACCAAATACTCGAAGATATGCTTTGTGCTTGTATGTTGGCATATGGAGCCAAGTGAAGATTGCTTACCATTCGTCGAGTTATCCTACAACAACAGCTACCAGTCTAGTCTTCAGATGGCACCATTTGAGGTGCTATATAGACGTAAATGCCACACTCCCCTCAATTGGTTAGAGACCGGAGAAGGTCTAGTCTTTGTACCGGACGTTCTCCACGAAGCAGAAGAGCAAGTTCAAATTTTCAGGGAACGTCTGAAGACCACCAAGTTAAGATAGAAGAGCTATGCCGACTCACACCGCCAAGACATGAGTTTCTACGTCGGAGATCACATTTATCTCTAAGTCACGCCTCTCAAGGGAACCAAGCGCTTCCACGTAAAAGGAAAGCTCACGCCAAGATACATCGGCCCCTTCAAGATCACCGACACACAAGGAGAAGTTGCCTATCAGCTAGAGTTACCTTCCGAGTTGTGCGATGTGCACAATGTTTTCCATGTGCCACAACTCCAAAAGTGTCTCCAAGTTCCCAACCGCCCCGACCTCTAAAAGGACATCGATCATCAGGTGATTGACCTCCAACCAGACCTCACCTATCGCGAGAGACCAGTACGCATCTTGGATGAAGCCGAGCACCGCACTCGAAGCTGCACCATCAAGTACTTCAAGGTCCAATGGGGCAACCACACCAAAGCAGAAGCAACCTGGGTGCGTGAAGACTACCTCAGATCCAAATTCTCTTATCTCTTTAGCACCTAGCTTAGGAATCTCGGGGACGAGATTCTTGTAAGGGGGTAGGTATGTCACACCCTGTGTTTTGTATCACATCACTATGATTAATAAAGCTTAAAATTTTTGGACCAACAAAAACTTTTTGTGTGCATGTGATGTTTGAGTGATTTGCAATTTGCTTGTTTGCTTGGTTGTGCTTTAATTCACAAAAATCTTCCTACTCTATAAAGTCATCTCCTTGATCCAAATCTTTGCCCAATCATCATGCCATGTGTATTGGAGATAAAACTATTTTTATAAACTATTATATTGGCCAAAGGTATTTATTTGATTTAGGTTTTCAAAACCCCCTGAACTGAGGTTTGTATTACAAGTCACTACTGGAATTCAGTTATTTGCCGTCTGCCAGATCTTTGCCGTTGGCTGGCAGATGGCAAAGAGAGTCTTTGCCGTCAGCTGCCATAAAGCAGACGGCAAAGAGTTGGCAGATGGCATAGAGGGTCTTTGCCATCAGTCAGCTCTTTGCCGTCAGCTCGTAGACGGCAAAGAGATGCACAGCAGACGGCAAAGCGACAGCTGGGCCCCACCTGACCACGGGGTGGGTAGGTTAAATTTGGCGTCTTCTTTGCCGTCTGCTAGCGGACGGCAAAGAGTCCTCAAGCAGACGGCAAAGAGGCTAGCCTCTTTGCCGTCCGCCAGCAGACGGCAATGCACTAACGGGTACTAACGGCCGTCCTGCCGCCACCCCGGCCCCTCTCTCTCACTCACATACTCCCACTCCCACTCCTCTCTCTCCCCGACGCCCACCGCCGCCACCCCCACGGCCACCGCCGTCGTCTCCCCACCGGCCCCGTCGCGCCGCCGCCCCACCGCCCCCGTCGCGCCGCCGCCCCACCGCCCTTGTCGGGCCCGTCCTCCCCGCCGCCCCGGCGCGTCGCCGCCTCGGCGCCCCACCGCCCCGGCGCCTCGCCGCCCCGGCGCCCGGCCGCCCCCAACGCGCCCACCGCCCCCGTCGCACCGTCGCACCACCGCCCCCGGCGCCTCGCCGCCCCCAATGCCCCGTCGTCCCCGCCACCAGCCGCCCCGGCGCCCCGCCGCCCACGACGCCCCAGCCGCCCCCGCCGGTGAGTCCCCCCCGCCGGCCGCCCCTGTTTTTATTTGGTTTTTCCTATTTTTTTATTTTTGTTAAATTAGTTAGGTTAGTTTTTTAGTTTATTAGGTTAGTTAGGTTAGTTAGTTAGCTTTGTTTATTAGGTTAGTTAGTTAGGTTAGAAGAGAAAAAAGAAGAAAAGAAGAATAAGTAGAAGAAGAGGATAAAGAAACATAGAAAGAAGAGGAAGAAGAAGAAGAAGAAGAAGAAGAAGAAGAAGAAAAATAAGAAAAGAGGAGAAGAGGAGAAGAAGAAGATGAAAAGAATAGGAAAAAGGAAAAGATAGAAGAAGAAGAAGAAGAAGAAGAAGAAGAAGAAGAAGAAGAAGAAGAAGAAGAGGAGGAGGAGGAGGAGGAAGAAGAAGAAGAAGAAGAAGAAGAAGAAGAAGAAGAAAAAGAGGAGAAGAGGAGAAGAAGAAGAGGAAAAATAGAAGAGGAGGAGAAAGAAGAAGAAAAAGAGGAGAAGAAGAAGAGGAGAAGAAAAGAAGAAGAAGAAGAAGAAGAAGAAGAAATACAGAAGAAAAATAAAAAAATAGAAGTGCAAAAGTAGTTACATATAGAGAGATTTTTCTATCGGGATTGAATATTTGTGTTGATCGGGTGGATTTCAATGTGCAGTTGTTTCGTCGCTGTGAGGGTCTGCTGTTCGACAACCTCCCCATGCGTTTGACGAGCTTCCCAACGCGTTCGTGGGTGAGCACAAATGACATCTTCTCCGCCCCCCTTAATTTGCTCTGTTCCGGTCTTCGTGCCAATGAAACTTGCTAGCTATAGGTGTCTTCAATCATCAATATGCGTGACCAGTATGCGTCTTCCGTTCGAAAGGGCGGCATCTATAAATATGCATGTCTTTGCATATTTATAACCTCCATCCTTTCGAATTGTCCAACGTTATCCATGGACAGCCCGAGTATGTGTAGATTGGGTTCGTTTTCCCTTATGCTCTGCTCCGGATCCGATGCGGAATTTCGTCAGTGCCTCCCTGTTGTTCTCCGGGTACACATCCTCTCTGCTTATTGCTGAGACGTGTATCGGGAGAACAGCGGGGAGGTGCTGCCGAAATTCTACGTCGGATCCGGAGCAGAGCATGGGAAAACGAACACAATCTACACATACTCGGGTGGGATTAGGACCTATCTTTACCTATTAGCGTGTAGGTTGCATGGACGTAATAAAACTGACAAACTTGATTAACTGATGAATATAGATGATGAATTATATATATATTTCTTGTGTTTTAAGTAGGTAGGCAAGATGAGTGATCGTGCGTGGATGTACACCGGTCACCCTAGTCAGAAAGACATGACCATTGAATGGTTTACAAAAACCAAGGGGTTTCTGAGCGCCGCATTTGCAAATGCCAGGAAATAACCTAGTGCCCCTGTGTCCAGTGCGACAACCATAAAAAGTGGACACGGGATGAAATGGGTAAACACTTGCAGAAGTGGGGTTTTACGCCTGATTATATGGTGTGGAGATTTCATGGTGAGTCTGCCCAACGTGTCACAGCTGAGGTGGTTCGTCGTCGCACCGACGAGCATGGTACCGGGATCGAAGACATGGTGCAAGACTTTGATGATGCTCGGGATTCGGATGATGAGATGGTGGAATCTACAAAGGCCTTCTATGAAATGTTGGAGTCTTCAAAACGTCCTCTCCACGAGCACACTGAGCTTTGTCAGCTGGATGCCATCGCGCAAGTAATGGCTCTGAAGGCTCAGTTCAACCTGGGCAGAGAATGCTACGACGCGATGATGACGATATTTGGACGCTTTCTACCCAAAGGCCATGTATTGCCTGCAAACCTTGACCAGTCGGACAAAATCCTACGTGCGCTTAAGATGCCCTATGAGAAGATAGATGCCTGTGAGAATAGATGTGCCTTATTTAGGCTTGAGTATGCGGGCTTGAACTATTGTCCCCTTTGCAAGTCTTCCAGGTATGTTGTGGTAGACAACGGTATGGGTGAGAAGAGTCAGACCAAAATCCCAGTTAATGTTCTTTGGTATATGCCAATCATACCTAGACTTCAACGTCTTTTCATGGTCGAAGAGACGGCCAGATAGATGACGTGGCACAAATTGGGCAAAAGAACCGAACTAGATGCAGATGGAATCCGATGTTGGGACACACTTCAGACGCTTTTGTGTGGAAGCACTTCGATGCATTACATAAGGATAAAGCGGCAGATCCAAGGCATCCTCGAGTCGCCATCAGCACGGATGGGTTCAATGTGTTTGGTATGACGGCAACCCAATACAGTTGTTGCCTGTATTTGTCATTCCACTAAATCTCCCACCCGGAGAGATTATGAAAAGAAAGAACATTTTCTTAACGTTGACAATTCCAGGGCCCAACTATCCGGGGAAGAATATGAATGTGTACATGCAGCTTCTTAAGGATGAATTGCAAGAAGCTTGGGATAATGGGATCAAGACATATGACGCCGCTACAAAACATAACTTCAAAATGCATGTGTGGTACATGTACTCGACGCATGACTTGCCGGCGTATGCACTATTCATTGGTTGGTGCGTGCATGGAAGGTTCCCGTGCCCCACATACAAGGCAGCTCTTGAGTTCCGTTGGCTGCAGGCTGGTTGCAAGTATTCTTGCTTCGACTTGC
The DNA here is from genome assembly GCA_039707655.1 of Elymus sibiricus. Lineage (NCBI taxonomy): Eukaryota > Viridiplantae > Streptophyta > Magnoliopsida > Poales > Poaceae > Elymus > Elymus sibiricus. The sequence continues at coordinate 267,795,454 of CM077665.1, forward strand.
ATAGACAGTTCCTGGATCCTCGCCATAAGTTCAGAAAAGACAAGAAGAATTTCATCAAAGGTAGAGTTGTCAAAAACTATGCACCACCTGCATTGACAGGCCAACAGACCCTGGATCAGTTAAACGCTCTCGAGCCTGATCCAGCGCGTCCAAGGTATTTCAAAGGGTATAATTCGGAACACGCCTGGACTCACAAGATATGCTTGTGGGATCTGCCTTACTTTAAAGACCTCCTTTGCCCACACAACATCGACGTGATGCACACTGAAAAGAATATCGCCGAGGCCCTTTTTGGTACATTGTTCGGCATAGAGGGGAAGTCAAATGATAATCCTAAGGCTAGAGTCGATCAGGAGGCTCTATGTGATAGACCGTTACAAAACATGCGACAACCGAAAGGAAAGAAGAACTGGAGGAAGCCAAAGGCATGGTTCAATCTTGGAAGGCCAGCTATGAGGGAAATGATCTTGTGGGTGAAAATGCAATTGATGTTCCCCGATGGGTATGCAGCGAATCTAAAGAGGGGAGCGAGTCTTGACAAATTGAAAATATTTGGTCTCAAGAGTCATGATTGGCACATATGGCTTGAGCGGGTAATGCCGGTGATGTTGCGTGGCTTTATCCCTGAGGATGAATGGCTAGTACTGGCAGAGCTGAGCTATTTCTTCTGTGCTCTTTGTGCGAAAGAACTATCGCCTGACGTGCTTGATGAACTGGAAGAGTTGGCGCTGGAGTTGATCTGCAAGTTAGAAAAGATCTTTCCACCGGGATTGTTTAATCCAATGCAGCATTTGATTTTGCATCTCCCGACCGAGGCAAGATTGGGGGGGCCCACGCAAAATCGTTGGTGCTTCGCAACTGAGAGGATGCAGAAGACGCTTCGAACAAAATGTAAAAATAAACGTAGAATTGAAGCATCGATGGCCGAGGCATTCATTACTGAGGAGGCGGCAAACTTCGTGACAGCACACTACGAAGCCAAGAATCGTCATTCGCATAATCCGAAGCCTCGGTACAATGATGGCGACCGTGAAAAAGGTCGATCCAACCTCAGCCTATTCAAAGGGAAGCTTGCACCAGCCGGTGCTGCGAAAGCAATAGCGTTGGATGTCGAAGAATGGCGGACCATTTCGTTGTATATCTTCAACAACCTAACAGAAGTGCGGCCGTACATCGAGTAAGTTCTCGGTACATTGTTTCACAACTTCTAATTCCTTTGAAATGCTCTTATTCCCGGATATGTGATACAGTCGATACGTCGCCAAATTCTCGGATGGAGCGGTGATCCAAAAGGATTCCATCGAAGAGTATGAGCTTCTGGCAAAGCATGGAGGCGGCTATTCCGGTTTCATCTCTTGGTTCAAACAAACGGTAATTTCCATTAGACCATTTCATTTCTTCGTCTAGTTTGCGGCTAATGCAACAATCCTTTCGTATTAAACTTGTAGGCTAATTCAGAGTCTATGGACTCCGAATTGAGACAAGTCGCTAATGGTTTTGACTATAAGGTCCGTTCATTTGACAAATACGACATCAACGGGTATCGCTTTCGTACTTTTGGCAAAGAGCTATCTATGCCCGACCGAAAGTCTACAAATTGTTGTGTCTCTGCTATCGGCGAAGGAGGTGTCGAGTATTATGGAAGAGTTGAAGCAATTTATGAACTTATATTCTTTGGTGAAATCCCACCAAACGTCGTAGTCTTCAAATGTTATTGGTTCCAACCGAAGGAGACTAGAAGGACTCATGAACATATAGGGCTAGTCGAAATCAAACAAAGCACCCATTTAGATGTTCCCGATGTCTATATTACGGCTCAACTGGCGACCCAAGTTTTTATCTACCGTGGGCCTGCCAAACTGATCCAAATCTGAATGGTTGGGATGTCGTTTATGATGTGCCACCACATTTTAGACCACCTCCCCTCAATGAAGATGATTATGAACCTCACATTAACCCAGACACATATGAAGGAGAATTCATCCAAGAAACACGTCTTTCCAAAAAACGTTTCAAGAATCGCTCTACTTCACCCCAGAACATTGAAGTAGACAGCGACAGTGAATCCGACTTCACCCCTGAGCCGGAACAAGAAGAGACGGAAGAAGAAGAGGTTACTGCTGCGGATGACCTCTCAATGCTTGACCAATTACATAAAGGAGGCCTTCCACATGTTGTTCCCGATAGTGATGATGATGATGCATTTATTGATGATAGTGATGATGACGATGCATTTATTGATCCCGGAGCATATATAGACGATGAAGATTATTATTAGTTCATGTCAGGTATTATTCAATTTTTATTATATACATGATGATGATACACTCAAATTATATATATACATATTATTATTCATGTCGGTATTCAATTTTTTTATGTTGTACTAATTTCGTTTACTCTTTGTCATGGAAGGTGTTGAAAGATGGTGGGCGCGGGTCGAGAGCGATCCGAGGCTCCTTCGTCGGCGCGTGGTGGGAGGGGTACTTCCATTCCACCCCAAACTCTGCGGAGAGCATTGTACGACAGTATTGGGACACCCGAGGGCGCTTCTTCGTCGGCAAAGTTGCCGACCGGAGTTACACGTGGGAGAGGTAAGAAGGCTCCTAAAGTTACACGTGGTGGCCGCGGGAGAGGTAGGAAGGCTGCTATGCCTTCCTCGCCGCCACCCCCAGCTGATTCACTCGAGCATAGGACTGCTACAGTGGACCCGTCTGAGGTGGAGGCTACAAGGACTCCTTTCCATGAGCCTCGGGTCAACGATCCTTCTGTCTCAGACGCGGCCACCCGCGAGACTCCTGTGCCAGACGCTTCGTCCCGCGAGACTCCTGTGCCAGACGCTTCGTCATACGAGACTCCACACGCTTCGACCGGATGGGATACCTGGCCGGATCTGCATCAGCCGGAGCCGATTGGCCATGCTGATGGTGGCGGGGATCAGCTTCCTGATAGCGGGGACGAGGTGGCTGAGGGGGCCACCGTCTACCAGCGTGGGTGTACACGGCTCCCGCCCGTGCCGGCGACCCACGAGCAGAGGTGGCCGATTAGGCCTGAGTCGCTGAAGTAAGTGCATTTACTCTTTTTAAACCTTTTGCCTTCATGTTTCTTCACATATCTAATGCGTTGTCATACTGCAGGGGTTGGATTCACGCCAAGGATGTCCGCAGGCCCAACTCCATCCTTGGTGTGCTTTTACGGCATAACTTCCCGGGGTTTGTCACGTTGCCCGGCGAGGGTCAGCTTCCAGAGTTAGGATTGAAATGGGAGCACTACTTGGCTGCCCCGGCCCCGCCGGAGGAGATGATCGACGATGTGTTGTGCCACACGAGGGCCGACATGGTGATCAGAAAGTTCTGGGTAATTTCTCCTTTACACAATTAAAAATCTATAATAGCTATTTACTGTACTAATCAGTGTTGTCTCGTTTGATTGCAAACCTTCTACAGTTGTGAGGAGGGATACGAGGAGGCCGCGGCAAAGCTTATCGATTACGAGTGCAGGCGCCTACTACAGAACTTACGGCACGAGGCTCGTTTACAGGCTATTCGAGACAACTATGCCTCGCGGCGTATTAAGAAGGACAAGTCGTCGTCCCGCCGAAAGTTTCTGGACAAGGAGCAGTACATGAAGGTAATTGTCTATTCTTAAGGCCTTGTACTTAGTTTCCTTGCTTTGATTCGTAGGCGTAGCTCTCAAATTTCTGTTTACTAACTTAGGTGCCCCCGAGATGGTGTGCGGATAAGATGGATTGTTGGGAGGCGTTGGTGAATGAGTGGTGCTCTGACGAATGGCGAGCCGTCCACGACGATGCCAAGGAATGGCGTGCCCAAATGGAAGGTGTGCCACACCATCAAGGCAGCGCCAACTTATTTCAGTGCGGGCGGAACTGGGTATGTGGTTTGCTTCATGATTCCTGCAATTCATTTTTTGATGCTAGCTTGACCCCTTTATTAATAGTTTGTTCCTCTCTTGTAGGTGCAATACAATAAGATGGCCCATACTGCCTCGTACAAGAAGGCCAAGGCATTCTCTGAGTCTAACCTCGATAATCCTCAGAACTTCACGAACATCTCCTCCCACAACAAGCTCGTGAGGTACAGAGATGTGGGGAAGGCGGTGAATGGGGAGGACTTCAACACGAGCCAGCATCCTATTGATCCAGACCTGGTGATGATAGCTGGCGACGGGAGGCCCCATGGCCATATAGCCATTGGAGATGGACTTATACGGTCTTCGCGCACTCTCCGGCAGATCAAGGCACGCCAAACGAGCTCCTGCCCTGAGATGACGCCTCGTCCACGGCCAGTCCAGCTCGCCATTGTGGTTAGTCATACGGACTCAGATAGCTTTCCTCCATTACATTGTGTGTGCGAACAAAGATGATTACAATGCTAACGAGGAGTTGTGTTGCAGGCTGCTCTGCAGAAAGAGAGAGAGACAACCCAGGCGCTTCTGGCGGAACAGGCCCGGCAGGCGGCGGAGGAGAAGAGGGATTTGGAGGAGAGGACGGCTAGGTTGTTCGAGGAGGAGAGGGCATGGAACGATGCGTCTAACCGGGCCATGTACGAGCTCATCGTGGTAAGTTTCTTCTTCATATTAGCCAAATCATGCACTACATGTTCTTTGCATTAATAACCAATATGATTGACTTGTCAAAACCAAATGTGCAAAATTTGTGCGAGAACACCGGCCAGACCCTCCACCGATGCCAGTCATTACCACGGCTGGAACGGTGAGTTTCATTTAAATGTTCATTAGTTACTAGTCTTAACATTTCAGCGTCATCATTCTAACGGAAATTATCTTTGGTGCAACATAACTCCCGAGCCGCATCGGACGATCCTTCTCCAGGGCCAAGTAGTGCTCGAACTGACACCGGCCCGAGCAACCCCGGTGCTTCACCTCCGTGATGACGAGGACGGTAAGCCGTAATATGCCACTTACTTGGCTCATTTTCTGAAACAAAGACAAACTTAGCACTTAGACAAACTTAGCACAAAGACAAACTTAGCACTTAGACAAATGTCATATTTTACCTAAGTTAGTTTTGTTTCCTATAAAAAGACATAGTAAGCTTACTTACCTCCAAAATGACATATTGTACCTAAGTTAGCTCTAAAATGACCTATACTTAGCATTGTTTCCTCCACAATGGCATAATAAGCTTAGTTAACTAAAAAATGGCATAATAGACTTGGTAACTTCATAGAAGCCATAGACTTAGCTTATTTTCTTGCAAAATGACACAATAAGCTTAGTTAGGTCAAAAATGTGATAATTACCTAGGTTAGCTCTAAAATGACACAAATAAGCAATAAGAAGAAGAAAAACAAGAGGAGAAAGAGAGAGAAGAAAAATGCTTCTTCATCATCTTCTACTTCTTCTAGTATTCTTATTATAACTTTCTTATTTCCAATTTTGCAGATTTGATTGAGTTCACGGCAGCTTGCTTTGATGTAGTGCTAGTGTTTACTTTCTGTTTTCATTTTGTATCGATGAACTTACATGAAACTTTCTTCCTATGTATGAGACTATGTATGTATGGATGAAACTAATGTAATATGGTGAACAATGTGACATTTGATACTTTTAATTTGGTATAATTGTTGGTTGATCATATCCATATGACAGGGATATTGTTGCTGTGAAATATATATATATATATTGTTGCTGTAAAATTGTTGAATATAACAAAAACAAACAAAAAATAGGCAATACAGCCTCTTTGCCAGCTGCCTCGGACGGCAAAGACCGCTTTGCCGACGGCCGCCGTCGGCATAGATGACACGTGGCAGCCAACTGTCAAACCTGGGAGCGGCAGGCCGCAGGCCATTTGGCTTCTTTGCCGACGGCCACCGTCGGCATAGCGAGGGCGGACGACAAAGGGTTGCTCTTTGTCGACGGTGGCCGTCGGCATAGTGGGGGCCGACGGCAAAGGGTTGCTTCTTTGTCGACGGTGGCCGTCGGCATAGCGGGGGCCGACGGCAAAGCGTTGGGTGGGGCAGATGCAAGGGGCCGGGCGAGGCCGTTCGGGGCAGACGGCAAAGGCTTTGGTGGGGCCGGCCATGGCAGACGGCAAAGGCTTTGGTGGGGCCGGCCATGGCAGACGGCAAAGGCTTTGGTGGGACCGGCCATGGCAGACGGCAAAGGCTTTGGTGAGGGCCCGTTAGCCACCTAACGGTGCTAACGTCAAACTTCGCCATCCACGCTCCTTGCCGTCTGCAGGCCGACGGCAAAAAATCTTTGCCGTCCGCTGTGCGATGGCAGACGGCAAAGGACCTCTTTGCCGGGCTTTATTCGTCCAAAAAATTTGCCGTCCGTGGTTGCTCCTTTGCCGTCTGCCATGGCGGACGGCAAAGAACCTGATTCCTGTAGTGAGTCCTCAAATTAGGGCAAATGTTTTGCCCCAAAGATTTTATTTGGATGCTATTATCTAAACGACTTCCAAAAACCACAAAAATATTATTTTACAAGTTATTTTTGTATTTTATTTAAATGCATTTTTCTGAGGCGAGAAGTGGTCTTTTATAGGGAAAAAATTATATTAATGTTTCCAAAATATTTGAGAAACTTTAGGGAAACTCCATGGACATACATTTTCCATATATATGAGTTTCAACACATGGTCATGTTCAAAATATTGGACAAATCCCTTCGAAACCCTTTCTGTATATTTCAAGTATTTGAAATATTTCTATAAGAAATACTGTCAAATAAACCCAAGAAAATTCTAGCAAGTAATATATGCCCCATATGATGATCTTGCCAAGTTTCATGTCAATGAAAATGGTTTTGGTTCACTAAATTGCCCCAAAATCCTCACTGTCCAGATCCAGATTTGAGCAACATTACATTGCCAACTGTCACCATTTGCTCTCAAACTTTGGGGGTATGATCTAGTCGCATAATGATGCCACTACACAAGGTGGTGCATCAAGGAGAATAGGTTAGCCTAGCTAGATATAAGAAAACCCATTTCTGCTAATTTCTAAGGTTTGCAAATGTTACATTGGCCACTCCTCCATTTGAGTTGAAAACTTGTGGTCAAGGCTAATTTATGAAGATACTCACTCCTGCTTAAGATCATGTCCAGCAGATCACCTTAGCTATCCCAAATGCTGATCAAACACCTTTTGCTCTATATTTGTGCTCAATGATTGAGGGGACAAAAGAGTTCTCCTTGGGGTGGGATTTTTACCACACCTTGCCCTGACCCCCTCTACCCCCAATAACTCTCCCATGGCTTCAGCTCAATAATTGATGGAGTAAAACCCCCATTTCCACCCCTGGGCAGCAACAAACTCTCTCTCTCTCTCTCTCTCTCTCTCTTAGCTCTACTCTCTCACTCACCCTCTTCCTTGCCTTTTCTTAGCACCTATGCCACCTAAGGCATCTTCGGTAGCTCCCAGACGCAACATGACAAGCAGGGTGCGCGAGAACGCGCTAGTGCCGATCAAAGACACGCTCTGCAGCACGCAGCCATGCACAAGACAGTTGACTTCACGCTCTTCCCGCTTCCCTGACCACACAGTTCCTCCTCGCGCACCAGACGACGCCTCTCGACGTTGACAATGCACCAGAGCAACGGCCCCCTCTGCCCTCTCTCTCCACTACCCTCCTCCGCGCGTGCCCGACACTGCCCGGCTCGGCCAATATGCGGCCTCGCGCGCGGGAGCTCCTAGCCATCCCCCACTCTGTCTCTTCCCTCCTTGGGCTCGAAGCCAAGTTCAGGAAAGCTCTGGACATGATCCAGTCATGACCCACAAGTATAGGGGATCAATCGTAGTCCTTTCGATAAGTAAGAGTGTCAAACCCAACGAGGAGCAGAAGGAAATGACAAGCGGTTTTCAGCAAGGTAATTTCTGCAAGCATTGAAATTGTAGGTAACAGATAGTTTGATAGCAAGATAATTGGTAACAAGCAAGTAACGGTAATGGTAAACGAGGTGCAGCAAGGTAGCCCAATCCTTTTTTGGCAAAGGACATGCCAGAACAATTTCTAGTAATAGGCAAAGTGTTCTTGAGGGTACACAGGAATTTTATCTAGTCACTTTTATCATGTTGGTTTGATTCGTGTTCGCTACTTTGTTAATTTGATATGTGGGTGGACCAGTGCTTGGTTGCTATTCTTACTTGAACAACCTCCCACTTATGATTAACCCCCTCGCAAGCATCCGCAACTACAAGAAAAGTATTAAGATAAAATCTAACCATAGCATTAAACGTTTGGATCCAAATCAGCCCCTTACGAAGTAGCGCATAAACTAGGGTTTAAGCTTCTGTCACTCTAGCAACCCATCATCTAATAACCACTCCACAATGCATTCCCTTAGGCCCATGAATGGTGAAGTGCCATGTAGTCGACGTTCACATGACACCACTAAGGGAATCACAACATACATATCATCAAAATATCGAACACATATGAAATTCACATGATTACATGCAACATGACTTCTCCCGTGACCTCAAGAACAAAGGTAACTACTCACAAATATTAATCATGATCAACATCAGAGGGGTATTGAATAGCATAATAGATCTGAACATATAATCTTCCACCAAATAAACCATATAGTAATCAACTACACAAGGTAATAAACACTACTAGTCACCCACAGGTACCAATGTAAGGTTCCGGTACAAAGATTGAACACAAGAGATGAACTAGGGTTTGAGAGGAGATGGTGCTGTTGAACATGTTGATGAAGATTGGCCTCCCAAAGATGAGAGGGGTGTTGGTGATGACGATTGCTTCGATTTCCCCCTCCGGGAGGGAAGTTCCCCTGGCGGAATCGCTCTGCCGGAGGGCAAAAGTGCTCCTGCCCAAGTTCTGCCTCGAGGCGGTGGCGCTTCATCCCGAAAGTCCTCTTCTGATTTTTTCTAGGTCAAATGTGACTATATACCAGAAGATGGGCACCAGAGGTGGGCTGAGGAGGCCACGATACACCAGGGCGCGCCCAGGGGGGTCTGGCGCGCCCTGGTGGGTTGTGCCCACCTGGCTGGCCCTCTCCGGCATTTTTCTGCACCAGTATTTTTTATTAAATACAAAAATAATCTCCGTAAAATTTCAGCTTCATTGGAGTTGTGCAGAATAGGTATCTCTGATGTGCTTTTCTTAGGTCCAGAAATCCAGCTGCCGGTATTCTCCCTCTTTGTGTAAACCTTGCATATTATGAGAGAAAAGGCATTAGAATCACTCCCTAAAGCATTATTATTCAACAAAACATAGTAAATAACAGTAAGAAATCATGATGCAAAATGGACGTATCAACTCCCCCAAGCTTAGACCTCTCTTGTCCTCAAGCGAAAGCCGATATTGAAAAGCATGTCCACATGGTTTGAGAGAGAGGTGTCGATAAAAATAAAATACAGACATAGAAGCATCATGCTTATTAATATAACAGCAACAAACTCTATCATAAAACTTATTCAACACATTTTCATCATATAGCTTCTTATGAACAAGTAACAATTCATCACAACATAGAAGTATGAAGCATAAACCTTATTGTAAACCAACAAACTATGTTCTTAGTCAAATTTGCAACTACAATTCATCATATTTTCAGGAAGGGTCTCATGTCGGAGACTTTTGGCAAGTCCACATACTCAACCATCATTTAGTCTTCTATGATTGCTAACACTCACGGCATACCCATGAACAAAAAAGTTTCAACCGGACACATAGGAAGATAGGGGCTTATAGTTTCGCCTCCCAACGTATTCACCTCAAGGGTGATGTCACTAATAATAACCCATGCCCACTCATATCCAACTGGATATATGTGCCTAGATCTTTCCTCACCACACGATGCTTGCAAAAAGAAAAAGTAAAAAGGAATAGAGGAGAATACTTTGACTCTTGCATAAAAGTAAATACATAAAAGTAAAAGATAGTCCCTTCGCAAAGGGAAGCAGAGGTCGCCATGCGCTTATTTGTTTGTATGCCCAATCCCTTAATGGAAAAGAATGTCACGCAATATTGCCCCCTATGATAGCAACCTTTATTATGCAGTCCGTCGCTTTTGATTACTTTGCCATCATAAGTTCGTATAGCGCTCAATTTTCTCTTACACTATTGATCAAAACACTTTTAGAAGCAATTTTTATTGTCTTATTGCACTGATGACAACTTACTTGAAGGATCTTTCTCGATCCATAGGTAGGTATGGTGGACACTCAAAGAATGAATTTGGGTTGTGGTTTTTGGATGCACAAGCAGTATTTCTACTTAGTGCGGAATTTTTGGCTAGGAAAGATATTGAGACAACACCACATGTTGAAGGATCTATGACAATATAACTTCTATGTGGATAAGAACAAGCATAAATCATTACATTATCTTCCTTATCCAGCGTCAACAATTTTGACATATAATATTTGATGGGGGCTCACAATCATAAAAGATGTCCAAGATAGTGTATTTGCATGTGAATCTTCTCTTCCCTTATTAATTCTTTCATGAATTGCATCATTGACCAATGATATGTTTGTCAATCTCCAATAAATTTCACTACTTATACTTTTCCTTATGTGATGTCGTTACTCACCATAATATTAGCATATGATTCTTTTCATTTGTTTATTTTCCATTATTTTAATTGCAACAAGAAAGTAGAGAGGAAAAAACTCAAACTAAACTTTATTATATAACTCTCACTCGATTACATAGATAGATAGGCCACGAAACTAACACACGAAAATAGATCATGCTAAACTTTTATTCAGCTAAAGCAAAGGGAAACTAAATATCGAACTAAAATAGGTAACGATGAATAAATGTGGTGATGATACGATACCGGGGCACCTCCCCCAAGCTTGGCTCAAGCCAAGGGGAGTGCCCATACCCGTGTGCTCAAATCTCCTTTGGTGGTGGTGATTGACGTGGCTTGGACTGCGTCAATATTTCCCCAAATAGGAAGGGATGATGCAGCACCGTGACGGTAAGTATTTCCCTCAGTTATGAAACCAAGGTTATCGAACCAGTAGGAGGATCACCACCACCCAATAAGCAGCACCTGCACACAAACAACAAATACTTGCAACCCGACAAAAAATATAGCTCCAAGTAAAATACCGATGGTTGTTAGAAGAAAGAGGGGATGCCACTCGGGGGCATCCCCAAGCTTAGTTGCTTGTTTCTCTTTGGATATATCTTGGGGGCACAGTAGCATCCCCAAGCTTAGGCTCTTTTCACTCCTTATTCCTTCATCCATCGTGATCTCACCCAAAACTTGAAAACTTCAATCACACAAAACTCAACAAAATCTTCGTGAGATCCGTTAGTATAATAAAGCAAATCACTACTTTAGGTGCTGTTGCAAACCCATTCATATATTATTACTGCATTATACCTACTGTATTTTAACTTTACCATGGCTCATAGCCTTTAATATAAGCCATAGATTCGTCAAAACAAGCACACAATGCAACGAAAACAGAATCTGTCTTAAAAAGAATAGTCTGTAGGAATCTGTACTCTAACCATACTTCTATAACTCTAAAAAATCTGAAACATTAGGAAAACGTAAGGAATTTGTATAGCAACACTGTGTTAAAATTTTAGCTCAAGATCACGTTCTAGCAAAAAATGAAAATTCATATACTGGATGCAAAGTTTCTGTTTCAGATTCAGCATCACTTCTACTCATCCTATGGATCATCCTAACGGTTCTACTTGGCACAAACACTAAATAAACCATAAAAACACAATCATAACAGAGGCATAATTGTGTCAACACTCAAAAACAGAAAGGAAAAAGCAAAAATTTATTTATTCATTGGGTTGCCTCCCAACAAGCGCTATCGTTTTACGCCCCTAGCTAGGCATATTGGATAGATTCAAGTATTGTCATCTTTGGTTTTGGTCACTTTTGTGAGGGCCTTCTCTAATCCAGGGGGCTCTTTATGCTTCCCCAAATTTTCAGGAGAATAAACTATCTTAAGATCCAAAATATTCAAACGCTTATTGCAAAGGGTAATCAAAGTTTTCAAACGATTGAGGTTCCAACTAATATGGTTGAGGGGTTCATGATATTTTTGTAACTCGACCAAGTGCTTATGTAAGTCACCCAATTTGTCAAGAATTTGAACTCCCTCTTGTGAAAAAGCAAGCCCCTTTTTTGGTGGAGGAACCCCCAAGATTCCTTCCAAGACTTCATAAGCGGCGTTTGCATCAATTTCAATAAAATTGCCCTTTGAGGCGAAATCCAAAAGCTCTTTATGATGCAAAGCCAATCCAATATAAAAATTTCTAAGTAAAACTTTTGCATCTCCTTTTAGATTGGAAATACGATAGGATTCTATTAGCCAATACGAGGCATCTTTCAAGTTTTCCCCTTGTTTTTGTTTGAAGTATAGAACTTCAAAATCTGGTGACAATGGGGGAGTAGTAACGCTAGTCATGGCAACAAGCAATAGATCTGACGAGAAAAAGTGCAAACGAAAAAGAGGGCGAAGAAAACGGCAAATTGGTGAAGTGGGGGAGAGGAAAATGAGAGCCAAATGGAAAATAATGTAATTGCAAGGAGATGAGATTTGTGATTGGGAACCTGGTAGATGATGGTGGAGTCCCCTCGGCGCCTACGATAGGCACGTAGAAGAGAATGCTTCCTCCCCGGCAACGGCGCCAGAGATTCCTTTGACGTGGCTTGGACTGCGTCAGTATTTCTCCAAAGAGGAAGGGATGATGCAGCACAGCGATGGTATGCATTTCCCTTAGTTATGAAACCAAGGTGATCGAACCAGTAGGAGGATCATCACCACCCAATAAGCAGCACCTGCACACAAACAACAAATACTTGCAACCCGACGCGAAAGAGTGGTTGTCAATCTCTCTACGGTAATAAGATAGATTAGGTAGTGATAGATAGGAGAGATAGATCTCTCAAGAACAAAAATAAAAAGAGTAAATATGCAGCAAGATATTTTTGGGTTTTTGGTTTTGTAGATCTGAAAACAAAGAGTGCAAAAAACGTAGATAGGAAAGCAGTATGATAGGAAAATTAGACCCGAGTGTCGTAGGGTTCACTAGTGGCTTCTCTCATGAGTATAGCGCACGGTGGGTGAACAAATTAATGTTGGGAAATTGATAGAAAATCGAAAAGTCATGACGATATCCAAGGCGATGATCATTATATAGGCATCACGTCCAAGATAGATAGACCGACTCCTGCCTGCATCTACCTCTATTACTCCACACATCGAACGCTATCCAGCATGCATCTAGTGTATTAAGTTCATGGAAAAACGGAGTAATGCAATAAGAACGATGACATGATGTAGACAAGATCTATTCATGTAGGAATAGACCCCATCTTGTTATCCTTAATAGCAACGATACATGCGTGTCTTGCTGCCCCTTCTATCACTGGGAAAGAACACCGCAAGATCGAACCCATCACAAAGCACCTCTTCCCATGGCAAGAAAAATCGATCTTGTCGTCCTAACTAAACCAAAGATTCGAATAAGAAATAAGATGCTATAAGCAATCATGCATATAAGAGATCAAAGAAGACTAAATAATATTCATGCATAGAAACTGATCATGAACTCAAAATTCATCGGATCCCAACAAACACACTGCAAAAGTTTACATAAAATAGATTTCCAAGAGACCATTGTATTGAGAATCATAAGAGAGAGAGAAGAAGCCATCTAGCTACTGCCTACGGACCCGTAGGTCTATGGTGGACTACTCACGCATCATCGGAGAGGCACCTATGAGGAAGATGAACCCCTCCTAGATGGTGTTTAGATTGGATCCCGCGGTTCTGGAACTTGCGGCGGCTGAAATTGTGTTTCGTCAACTCTCCTAGGGTTTTTGGATTTCCAGGGAATTTATAGGCATGATAGTCGGTTGAGGGGGTGCCAGAGGTGCCCAGCACCCACCATGGCGCGCCAGGGGGCCTCTGGCGTGCCCATTTGGGTGCTGGCCACCCTGGGCCCCCTCTTTTGGTGTTCTTTGGCCCATCTGGTCTCTACTGGTCCGTAAAAAATCCACAAAAATCCCCGCAGCGTTTCATCTCTGTTTGGTACTGATTTCATGCGAAGTAAAAAACAAGCAAAAACAGCAACTGGCACTTTGGCACTATGTTAATAGGTTAGTCCCAAAAAATGATATAAAGTTGTAATAAAATGATTGTAAAACATCCAAGAATGATAATATAACAGCATGGAACAAGCAAAAATTATAGATACGTTGGAGACGTATCAGTGATGAAGAAGGTGGTGGTGATGATGAAGTAGGCTTGTCCTCCAGCTTCCAAGGCAAGGGCTCCCCATCAAAAGTTGACGCAAGAGTCCCATGAGTCCTGCAACTGGCAGCTAAACTCATACCTTTAAATCTTGCTTCATATTCGAAGACTTGGTTTTGAAGATCATAAACTTGTCTCTGCAGAAAATTAATTTGCTCGTTGAGTGTGGAGATAATGTCCTTCACAGACCGGCCATCCACCATCTGATCACGGGTGAATTCCGTGATCATGGAGTGATTGGCACTAAGTCCGCGCTCCACCATCTTCTGGCACATGAAGATTTCCTGTTCCACCGCCTCGAGCCTAGCCTCCACGCTCCCGGTCTTCTTGGGTCCCTGAACATCACGGATGTGGAGCACCCCCTCACGCATCTCAATGCCTTGAGGGTGCTTCATCACCTACGGCAAGTACGGGTTGATGACCCTCTCGAAGAACTTGTCCTTGGAGAAGGTTGGAGGAGCCATGGAGATCTAGATCTGACGAGAAAACAACAAGAAACAAGAACAAAGGATTTTTCTGCGATGCGGTCGTCAAAACAGTTGGGGTATATATAGAGAATTTTTATTCTTGGGAAACAAGCATATGGAAGGAAAAAGGAGTCGAGAAGGTGTCGGAGGTGGGCACAACCCACCATGGCGCGCCCTGGTGAATCGTGCTCACCTCGATCACCTTCCAGTTTTATTTCTTTATTTCCAAAATTTTCTAATATTCCAAAACTGACAAAAAATATTTTTGCGGATTTTTCGGAGTCCGTTTACTTACCGTATCACATACCTCCTATTTTTTAGAATTCTGGAGTGTTCCCGAAGGTTTCTTTTATGTGTTCCTCCGGTGTCATGGTTTGGATAACATTGCTTTCAACGTTAACAGGCGTACCTGAGATATAATGCTTTATTCTTTATCCATTGACCACCTTCGGGTTAGTACCTTCAGAGTTATTAATCTTGATCGCTCCAGAACGATAAACCTCTTCGATAATATATGGTCTCTCCCATTTGGAGAGAAGCTTTCCTGCAAAAAATCTTAAACGACAGTTGAAACAAAATAACATAGTCTCCTATTTTGAATTCCCGCTTTTGGATTCTTTTGTCATGCCATCTTTTTACTTTTTCTTTGAATAATTTGGCACTTTCATAGGCTTGGGTTCTGCATTCATCTAGTGAGCTCATATCAAATAGCCTCTTCTCACCGGCAAGTTTGAAATCATAGTTAAGTCCTTTAATTGCCCAAAATGCTTTATGTTCTAATTCTAGAGGCAAATGACATGCTTTTCCATACACCATTTTGTATGGAGACATACCCATAGGAATTTTATAAGCTGTTCTATAGGCCCAAAGTGCATCATCTAATTTCTTAGACCAATTCTTACGAGACCTATTGACAGTTTTTTGTAATATTAATTTTATTTCTCTATTGCTAAGTTCAACTTGACCACTAGATTGAGGATGATACGGTGATGCAATTCTATGGTTAACATCATATTTAGCAAGCATCTTACGGAAATCACCATGAATAAAGTGTGAACCACTATCAGTCATTAAATATCTAGGGACTCCGAACCTCGGGAAGATAACCTCTTTAAGCATTTTAATGGAGGTGTGGTGATCAGCACTACTAGTTGGAATAGCTTCTACCCACTTAGTGACATAATCAACAGCAACCAAAATATGAGTGTACCCATTAGAGGAAGGATCAGGCCCCTTATAATCAAAACCCCAGACGTCAAATGGTTCGACAACAAGTGAATAATTCATAGGCATTTCCTGACGCTTAGCGATATTACCAATTCTTTGACATTCATCACAAGGCAAGACAAACTTACAGGCATCCTTGAAGAGAGTAGGCCAATAAAAACTAGATTGCAATACCATATGAGCAGTTCTATCTCCCGCATGATGTCCTCCATAAGCTTCATAATGACATTTCCGTGGGATTTGTTCTTGTTCATGCTCAGGTACACAACGTCTAATAATACCATCTACTCCTTCTTTATAAAGATGTGGGTCATCCCAAAAGTAATGTCTCAAGTCATAGATTTTTTTCTCTTTTGTTGGTATGTGAAGCTAGGTGGTATATATTTAGCGACAATGTAATTAGCATAATCAGCATACCAAGGGGTGTTTTGAGAAACATTTATTGCAGCTAACTGTTCGTCAGGGAAATTATCATCAATAGGTAGTGGGTCATCAAGAATATTTTCTAACCTAGACAAGTTATCAGCTACGTGGTTCTCACCTCCCTTCCTATCAACGACGTGTAAGTCAAATTCTTGAAGCAAGAGAACCCGCCTAATGAGTCTAGGTTTAGCATCTTTCTTTTCCATTAGGTATTTTATAGAAGCATGTTTGGTGTGAACAATAACTTTGGAATCGATAATATAGGATCTAAATTTATCACAGGCAAACACAACTGCTAAGAATTCTTTTTCAGTGGTAGCATAATTTCATTGGGCACTGTCTAGAGTTTTACTAGCAAAATGGATAACATTCAATTTCTTATCAACTCTTTGTCCTAGGACAGGACCAACAGCATAATCACTAGCATCACACATAATTTCAAAAGGCAAGTTCCAGTCAGGTGGTTGTACGATAGGTGCAGAGGTTAAGGCTTTCTTGAGTGTTTCAAAAGCTTCCACACAACCATCATCAAGAATGAAAGGAATATCCTTTTGCAAAAGATTAGTAAGAGGCCTAGAAATTTTAGAGAAGTCTTTAATGAACCTCCTACAAAAACCAACATGACCAAGGTAACTTCGAATACCTTTAATATCTTTAGGACATGGCATTTTCTCAATTGCATCAACTTTAGCCTTATCCACCTCAATACCTCATTCAGATATTTTATGCCCCGAGATAATGCCTTCATTAACCATAAAGTGGCACTTTTCCCAATTCAATACGAGATTAGTTTGTTCACATCTCTGCAAAACTCGATCAAGGTTGCTTAAGCAATCATCAAAAGAAGTTCTGTAAACGGAAAAATCATCCATGAAAACCTCCTCAATCTTTTCACAAAAATCAGAGAATATAGCATTCATACTTCTTTTAAAGGTAGAAGGTGCATTGCATAAACCAAAAGGCATACGTCTATAAGCATAGGTTCCAAAAGGGCAAGTAAAGGTTGTTTTCTCTTAATCGGATTGTGACACAGGTATTTGAGAGAAATGACACAGGTATTTGAGAGAAACCAGAATATCCATCTAGGAAACAAAAGTGTGTGTGCTTAGATAATCTTTCTAGCATTTGATGAATGAAAGGTAGAGGGTAATGATCTTTCCTAGTAGCTTTATTTAATTTTCTAAAATCAATTACCATTCTATAGCCAGTAACAATTCTTTGTGGAATGAGTTCATTCTTATCATTGGGAATAGTGGTAATACCTCCTTTCTTAGGGACACAATGAACGGGACTTACCCATCTACTATCAGTTATGGGATAGATTATACCTGCTTCCAGAAGCTTTAATATTCCAGTTCTTACCACTTCCTTCATCTTAGGATTCAACTGACGTTGGTGATCAACAACGGGTTTAGCATCAGGTTCCATATTAATCTTGTGCTGACATAGAGTGGGACTAATGCCCTTAAGATCATCAAGAGTATATCCAGTAGCAGCCCGGTGCTTCCTACAAACTTTTAATAATCTTTCTTCTTCATGTTCTGAAAGGTTAGCACTAATAATAATAGGATATATCTTTTTCTCATCAAGATAAGCATACTTCAAAGTGTCAGGAAATTGCTTTAATTCAAACACAGGATCACCTTTAGGTGGAGGAGGACCTCCAAGAGTTTCAATAGGCAAATAGTGTTTCAGGAGAGGTTGTTGTTCAAAGAAAATTTTATCTATTTCATTTCTTTCACGCAAGTGCATATTATTTTCATGGTCAAGCAAATATTGTTCTAATGGATCAGTGGGAGGCACAACAATAGAAGCAAGACCAATTATTTCATCCTTACTAGATAACGCTTTATCATGGGGTTGTCTACTAAACTTGGAAAAATTAAACTCCTGAGACACATTACCAAAACTGACACCTACAGTTTGTTTTTCGCAATCTATCTTAGCGTTGACGGTGCTCAAGAAAGGTCTACCAAAGATAATGGGACAAAAGTCATCTTGTGGGGAACCAAGGACTAGAAAATCAGTAGGGTATTTCACTTTCCCACACAAGACTTCAACATCTCTAACAATCCCATGTGGCGTGATAGTGTCTCTATTAGCAAGTTTAATAGTAACATCAATGTCTTTTATTTCACCAGGTGCTATTTCATCCATAATTTCCTGGTATAGAGTAAAAGGGATAGCACTCACACTAGCACCCAAATCACATAAACCATGATAGCAATGGTCTCCTATTTTGACTGAGACAACAGGCATGCCTTCTATGGGTCCATGTTTATCTTTTTCATCGGGTTTAGCAATTCTAGCCGCTTCATCACAGAAGTAGATAACATGCCCATCAATATTTTCTACCAAGAGATCTTTAACCATAGTGACACTAGGTTCTACTTACATTGCTCAGGGGGCTTAGATGCTCTTATATTACTCTTACGAACCACAATTGATACCTTAGCATGTTCCTTTATCCTAACAGGAAAAGGTGGTTTTTCAATATAAGCGGTTGGCACAACTGGATCAACATTGTAAAAGATGGTTTGTTCTTTAGCCGTGACCGGTTCTTTAATTTCTTCTTTAATAGGGGGATGATATTTAAACCACTTCTCCTTAGGGAGGTCAACTTGAGTAGCAAATGCTTCACAGAAAGAGGCTACTATCTCAGAGTCAAGTCCATATTTAGTGCTAAACTTGTGAAAAGTATCGATATTCATAAAAGATTTAACACAATCGAAGTCAAGATTTATACCCGACTCATTACCTTCGTTGAGTTCCCAATCTTCAGAGTTACATTTAATTCTTTCCAAGAGATCCCACTTGAATTCAATAGTCTTCTTCATATAGCAACCAGCACAAGAAGTATCGAGCATGGATTGATCATTATGATAAAGCCGAGCATAAAAATTCTGAATGATAACTTCTCTCGGAATGTCATGATTGGGGCATGAATATAACATTGAATTAAGCCTCCCCCAAGCTAGAGCGATGCTTTCTCCTTCACGAGGCCAAAAATTATATATATAATTCCGATCACGATGAACTAGATGCATGGGATAAAACTTTTGATGGAATTCCAAGGGCCCGTAGCGCTCCGGGCCATCTCTTTCAACCTTCCCCTCGAAGCCACCTCGAGCACGCCTTGGGCCCGGGGGCTACTGTCGGCGTTCTGGATACCAGGGTACCCAGACTTGCCTACTTGCGGCCCAGGGCGTGGCCCACCTGGCGGTCCATACGGCCTCACACGGCCTCACTCAAGACAAGACCCTCGCGAGGAGCCCATCCTCGTGAGGAAGACAGCGCCAAGGCGAAAGGGGAAGGCCTCCCCAGGCCTCCTCCCGAGCGGCGGAGATCCCTATGCAATGATAGGCCTCAGGAGGTCAAGGGTGACGACAGCCAGGCCAGGCGGGCGCCAGCATGCCAGAGGGGACAGTTTCCTCTTTAGTGCAAAGGAGACAAGGACGAACGCGGGTTCCCAAGGAACCCCGCCAAAGGTTTCTATTTCGGTGCAACAAGACCGGGTCAGCAAGCGCGGCAGGACGAATGTCACCGGCGAGCCCACCACCACGTCACCACCACCAACTTTGCAGGCGAAGACCGCCTTTCGTCAGGATAAGATGTACCACCTATCCCCCTTCAAATTTGGCCATTGTGGGATCCCTTCCCACCATTGCGATAAGGGGAGAGGACCCGGGCCCCTATAAATAGAGGCTAGGTAGCCCGGTAGAGAGGACGAAGCAACCACCCCGCAAACACACCCACAAGGTAGCACACCCCTGTACTAGTTCAACCACAAACCTCCTCGTGAGGCAATCCACCAAAGGCAGGAGTAGGGTTTTACGCTTCGCAGCAGCCCGAACCTGGGTAAACTATTGTGTGCCATCGTCTTCCTCGCCATCGAGCGGTGTTATTGTGTTGTGAGCTTGGAGGGGATGAAGCTGTTGAGGAATCTTCGCACACGCCCTTGGGTTTGAATTCCTAAGGGTTTTGCGGAGTCAGAAATCCGACAGTTAAAGCTGACATATGTGATTTTGTTTAGACCTTCTCTCGAGAGCCATGAAGATATGAATATCACGAGTGATGATTGGAGATGACCTATATATGACATGATGCTTTCGGTGGTATAAGATGATTTTTGTTTGGAGGTTTAGATAGAACAACTGACATCCAGGAAATGTTTTCAAGGATAAGATGATAGGTGTTCACTCACATCCTAAGATCCTTGAAACCCCTATGCTTTTTACCGAGCCATAACATGGTCGGATTATGACCATAGTCTTGGACTCCGAGTCAAAAGACTTTGGCCAATACTCCACCTTGGTCACCACCAATCCTGTCTATAAGGAAGGTGGACACAAAAAGCTAGATTACGAAGGGCCACAAACCCCTGGAAAAGTAACCGCCCAAACAAATGACCGCTCCTCTCACATGTCCCATAAGCAAAGTGTTTAGGTGATACTTGGAGAAATACATTGTTGTCCTCATGGATGACATACTTATTTATCCAAGGAGTGTAAGGAACACCCTAGTCCTACCTTGGATAAGCCCCCAAAGCACCGATTGCCAAGTTTCTCAAGTGTAAAGTTCTACCTCAAAGAAGTTGGACTCCTCAGAGTGCTCTCCCTGCAACAGAATACGTTCTTACCCAAAACAAGATGGAGAACCATAATGGTTTGGGAAACCACGACGAAGATGAAGGAGCATGAGAAGTCAACCACCACTCCCTTGTCGTCTACCTCATCTACACTATGTCAAGCAGCACCGACGATCAAGCAATATCAAGCCCCTGGACATCAAGAGAAATTAAAGAGTTCCCCGTTTTAAAGACCACCTTTCAGTCCCGGACCAGGAATGAACTGGGAAGTTGATAGCACCCCTCACTCCACCACCTAGATAGACTAAGATGAGCATGACTTCCTTACTCTCCCTAGAGCCTGGAACGGAGTGGAAAGATTGTCATGACCTCATTACTAGCTCCCTTTTGGTCCAATCATGGGTGTGACCCCATCTGGATCATGATGAACCACCTGCCAAAGGAAGTCCTCCCCACTTAACATAAAACCATGGAGACCAGTTGGCTAATCAGTATTTTTGGATAGTTAGCTTACTGCGAACCCCTCAAAACCCTTCTTAGATAGAAGAACCCGTTTTACTACTGAATCCTTAAGGTAAGCCTTAGGGACCAGGCTCAATCCAAACCTTCACCACAAGTGGGTACGAAGAGACAAGTAAACCATACGCTCAAAGACATGCCAAGAGTGTGTGTTCGTGATTACGAAGACAGATTACCAAGATGCAAGTGCAGTTGACTAGAGACGTGCCTGGACAACTTACTAAAGCAGAAGATCTCAACGAGAAGCCTACAAACGTCAACACTATTACAAATGAAGACCGCATGCACCAGAAGATCATCTGCTCTAGGGAATCCAATGACCCCACGTCACCGGAAGGCTACACCAAGACTTCGACCCTTCTAGACTAACGCAAGACATCATGATGTCGCTAACCAACATGGGTAACCCCAGGGCCAGCACCTAGACTCGGGACTTTTTCATGTACTACGACTTTGGAATACACACGCAATCCAGACCCTTACCTGGACCTCATTGATCAATCAATTGACCACCAGACAAACCTAAATTATCGCAAGATCCCCGTTCACATATTGGATGGAGCCAAATGATGCACTCGAAGCCGTATCGTCAAGCAATTCAAGGACCAGTGGAGCAACCACACCAAAGAACAAGCAACATGGGAATGTGAAGACTATCTCAGACCAGGATTTTGTATCTCTTTAACGCATAGCCTAGGAATCTCGGGGACGAGATACTTGTAAGGGGGGGGGGGGTAGGTCTGTCACACCCTATGTTTTGTATCACATCACTATGATTAATAAAGCTTAAAAATTTGGACCAACACAATCTTTTTGTGTGCATGTGATGCTTGAGTGATTTGCAATTTGCTTGATTGTGCTTTAATTCAAAAAAATCCTCCTACTCTCTGGACTCATCTCCTTAATCCAAATCTTTTCCCAATGATCATGCCATGTGTATAGGACATAAAACTATTTTTATAAAATATTATTTTGGCCAAAAAACATTTATTTGATTTAAGTTTTCAAACACCCCTGAATTGAGATTTGTACTACAAGTCCTCAAATTAGGGTAAATATTTTGCCCCAAAGATTTTATTTGAAACCTATTATCTATAAGATTTATCAAAACCACAAAAATATTAGTTGAAAATTTATTTTTGTATTTTATTTAAATGCCTCTTTTTGAGGCCAAAAATGGTCTTTTATAGGGGAAAATTATATTAATGTTTTAAAAATATTTGAGAAAATTTAGGGAAACTCAGTGGACATATATTTGCCATATAAATGAGTTTCAACACATGGTCATGTTCAAAATATTGAACAAAACCTTTCGAAACCCTTTCTAGATATTTCAAGTATTTGAAATAGTTCTATAAGAAATATTGTCAAATAAATCCAAGAAAATTCTAGCAAGTCACATATGCCCCATATGATGATCTTTCCAAGTTTCATCTCAATCCAAATAGTTTTCTTTCACAAAAGTGCCCCAAAACCTTCTCCGACCAGATCCAAATTTGAACAACTTTACATTTTGATCTATCACCAATTGCTCTCAAACCTTGTGGACATGTTCTAATACCTTATTGATGAAACTACACCAAGTGTTGCATCAAGGAGAATGGATTATCCTAGCCAGATATAAGCAAACCCGTTTCTGCCCATTTCTAGGATTTGCAAAAGCTACATTGTCTACTTTGTCCATTTGAGCTGAAATTCTGTGGGCAATGCTAATTTGTTATGCCCCTCACTCATGTTAAGTACCATGTAAAGTAGAGCAACCTAGCTAGCCCAAAACCACAACAAACACCTTCTAGCAGAAAGCTAAAGCTGCTGTTTTGGCCCCTTCTATTATTCTCCTTGAGCCCAAGTTTTTACCACAACTCCTCCTGGTCACCAGTTACCTCCAATAAACTTTCCAGCAGCCAGCCCCATGATTGAGGGGGTGAAATCCCACTTGTACCCCCTGGACAGCCATTCCCCCCCTCTCCCTCAGCAATTCCTCTCTCCTAGACAACACCCAGGGCATCCAAAGACCTTTCCTAATAGTTTACCCCCCTGCAGCCACTAGAAGCAAGTGGGCATGCCAGAGCGCATGCAGACACGCACATGCCGGCCAAGAGCCCACTCTGGAGCGCACTGCAGCTCACCTGGGCGTTGACCCCGCGCCCCCGACCGCCTCGGTCCTGCCCCTCGTGCCAGTCGAGGCGCCTCGGCGTCTGTGACACGACACCCTATCGCCCCCCTCCTCTCTCTCTCCCAGCCACGACTTCCCTCGTAGGCGCACCATGATTGCCCGAGCTCTCCAATGGGCACGCTCACACGCGCGAGCATTAGGCGCCCCTGGCTTCTCTCTCTCCCTTTCCCGCTTCGTGGTCGAACTCCACGAACGCCGCGGACACCCCTTGCCCTCTCCCAACGGCCACCAGGGCCAGCTCCACAGACACCCATGGGCGACGTCCACGGTGAGCCCGAGCTCACAATATAAAGCACACCTCGGGCCTCTCCTTTGGCTCTCATCGCCCCCTCTCCCTCCCGTGACTCTCCCAGACCCTCCCATTGCTCTTCTCGTGCCCTCCTTCTCCTCCTTTGCCCGACATTGCCGCCGCGGCATCCGCTCGAATTCGAGCTCCCCCGTGTCCCTCCTCTCTTCCGAGCCTCACCAGAACCTCTCCAAAGTTACATGAATCGTTCTTCGCGCCTAATTTCCTTCTCACGGTGGATGGAGGGCTGATTCCATGGCCGCTTGTCGCCGGTCTCCGCTGCGGCCGAAGCCCCGCTCACTCCGGTGCTCCCTGTCGGAAACGGGACCCCAGGCGGATGCGGGCTTCTCTCCTGAGCACGCCGGTGGTCGGAGCGTCGTCGGAGGTGGCCTGAGCCGCCAAAACAGGCACCAGCGCGCGTACGGACTCACCTCCCCTGCCTCTCCTCTGTCGAGAGGGAGGAGGAAGATGAACCTACTAGGCGAGTCCCGCCTCTAAGCGGTCACCGGCCGGGCCCGGTGTTTAAGTGGAGATGCCCGCAGCCATTCCCGCCTTCCAGCGAAGGAGACGTACTCCCAAGAGTACGCCTTCGACGTCGCCCACGATCTCCCGCGCGACTGAGCTGCTGGGCCGTCCCAGTCATTGCCTCGCCGGTGCGCTATGTGGCCCAGTGGTTTTGGACCGTTTTGGTATAACCTCCTTTTCTTATTCTTTTACAAAGATATTAATTAAATCCTAGAGAATTCAAATTAACTCGAAATGAGATGATTCAAAATCATGTAATCTCCTAAAAATCACAGCTATTCTTTGGCACCACTCCCATATTTTTCCACCACAAGTTTCTGTACTGTTCAAATTCAAATTCAAATTTGAACTATGAAAAGCCCACTCTGTAAAAAGCCTAGAACACTCATTTTATATGATGCCCTATCTATCTAAAAATAGTGGAAATTGTCCCAATGCTTTAATTCTGTTGGATCTACTAAATGGCCCAATTTTTCATTTATTCCATCTTAGAAAAGTCATAGGAAATTCATCCCAACTCCAAATCTAGTGAAACTACTTTCTAAATGCTTCTAAATTCAGGCCCTATTTAATTCGTGCCTCGAATCATTTTTACAAAAATATCTTCTATAGATGTCTTATAGGATCATTATTCCCCCCATTTTCACCTTTCAAAAATCTTTATTGCTCCAAATCTAGTAGAACCTCTTTGGTTATTTTTCTTATAGCCAGAGGTGTCCAAGAAAAATCAAAATTCCTATTTTTTAGAGCACTTTTATTTTTTGCCTTGTTGTGTGCTTATTGTGATTGCTTTCGATGGTAGTTGATGAAGTAGACGGAGTGCTTGGAGTAGGAGCTGAAGCTTTTGAAGACCTCGAAGACTTTACTGAGCCAGACAAGAATATGCATGGCATTATAGTACATTGAATGTTGCATTATCCCTTTGACCATGCTGATGAAACTGTTTTTATGCATGGCATTATAGTACATTGAATGTTGCATGGAAAAGCATGATGACATGGTGACCACCTTATTGGGTTGTCTCCGATGCATTGCTCATTGATACTTGCATGGAGCATGACTCTACTTTCCGTTGAGAGTTATGAGGGTGGGAAGTAGATAGGTGCAAGTAGTTGCTACGCAAGAGGGACGAGAATATGCATGAGATGGAAAACCGCAATACCCCTTATGAGACAGGGCTTTGTTGATTACTTTTGTCGATGCTAGCAGAGAGCCCGCATTACTTCTGGCGGGAGAGCCCGAGTTACTCTCTCGATACATGGTCATTCTTGGATGGGTGACTATGGCTGTTTTTACAGACACCGGGCACACCGTTGTGTCCCCTCATGGATGGTACGATGTTGAGCGAGCTCATGTGATGTACATCATGAGGACGTGAGCCAACGAGTGGGCTCTTTGTTTAGTGTTGTCATGGGAATGACATTTTTCGGGTGCTTACCTCGAGTATGTAATATACCACGAGTCGTGGATGACACGGAAGTTCCTCGAGTCTTGTGGGTAAAGTGTGCAACCTCTGCAGAGTGTAAAACTATTCGAATAGCCATGTCCACGATCAATGACAGTTGGTTGGTCCTGCTTAAACTATGTCCAGATGTTTTCACAAAACTTGGTGTGTGTGTGTGTGTGTGTGTGTGTGTGTGTGTGTGTGTGACAAATGAGATAAGTGAGGTAAGTCGGAAGACTTGAAGAGATGATTGAACATGAGATGTTCAAACTCTGTTTATATTGATATATGTAACTTGTTCATATGGATATCTGCAACCTGTTGATGCATAAATTTTATCAACGGTAGGACATGATATTGCACTCAAAATTAGCTTTGTGCAAAATACCTGCTAAGGGTTATACCATGCATGAATACCTTGTTCCAAACATGGGTTGCTTGCGAGTACATTCAAAAGTACTCATTGGCTTGTCCCTGGTTATTGAATTGGCTAGGCTTGGAAGAACATGGATTTGGTCAAGAGTACCTTGGTGACAAACATGCGAGTTAGGACGCTTCCCAGTCAAAATGCCTGTAGGGTTAAGGCAGATGGCATGGGTTCAGGCTATCATTGAAGATTTCTGCTGTGAGTTTGTGTTTGATGTTTGGCCTTCATGGTCCCATCTATGTAAAACTTGACCATAATGGTCATAATTTGTGTAAGACGGTATGTAATGGATGTAAGACTCTCGTTATCTAGCTTCTGTGTGCTCAATGAGCATTGAGCTCTAGGATCACTATACACGTGCATTCGGTGTCCACTTATGAGTCAGGGTCCCCACAGCGTGCGGGCCAGATCCATCCAAGGGAGTGTCCTCTCCCAAAGAAGCCGGCACCAGCTGCTAGATCATACAGCATGTGCAGCCAGACGCACGCGTCCTCCTCAAGAAGCAACGCGACCGTCAGGACCGCATCATCCAAGACATCGTAGCGGCCAGGCAATAGAACCGGGCAGCTCTCACCGGCGGAGTCGCCGCCGTTTGCGGGGGCTGCCTCGCCTTCACCCCTGAGTTGCGTCGCGTGGTGTGGCCCTTCAAGTGGGAGCCTGAGCTTCCTCCTTGCTATGACGACACCCCAACCCATTGAAGTTCCTGGCGTTCTACGCCACGGGCATCTAGGCTGCAGGCGGCGAGGACAAGTGCATGGCAAACTGGCTCCCCATGGCACTCAAGGACAACGCGCGCTCGTGGCTGATGAACCTCACCAAGAACTACATCTCCTCGTGGTCCGAGCTATGCGAGCAGTTCATCGCTAACTTCAAGGGCACGTATGAGCAACCCCTCACAGTCAACTACCTACGCGCCGTGCGCCAGCGCCCAGGAGAGACCCTCCGCAAGTACATCCAGCGCTTCAACCAAGTGCGCAACAAGATCCCGCATGCCTCCGATGCCGCCATCATCTCAGAATTCTTTGCAGGTGTTATAGAAATCAAGATGCTCGAGAAGCTCTCCATCAATGACGAGCTTGACATCGTGGTCGCATTTTTCGACCTTGCCAACCGGTGCACCAAGGCTGAAGTGGGCCGCCTGATCGCTCACAACGACCCTGACGCGGCGCCAGACGCTACCAAGACCAAGGCCCAAGGACGTCAAACGCAAGGGCCCCACTGTGCTCGTAGCAGAGCCGGAGCAGAAGCGTCGGCCTGACCGCGACGAGCCCGCGCCTAGGAAAGATGGCCGGCCCGCTTGCGCCTTCCACAACGTGAACACCCACCGCGCCGAGGACTGCCACGAGCTCAAGATGCTCCGGCGGGACTGTCGGGTCGGGTGCAACAACCGCAATGACAGCAATGGAGGCTGCAATGGCAGCTGCAATGGTGGCTGCTGGAATGTTTGCAAAAACAACAACCGCAATGGGAAGAACAACAACTATCGGTAGGGCTAGCGGAACCAGCCCCAACAGGCTAATCCTCCTCAAGCCAACGCCGCCCTGCCGCGCGCTGGCTGGAACAACATGACTGATGAAGATGATGTGGGCTACTAGGAGCCTCATGAGGTGGCGTACAGCCTAGGCAGAGTCCAGGCTCCTTCCTCCACAGCCACTTCAAGCAATTCTCCCACGAGGTGAACGCTGCCCTCCCCGGAGTTGAGGTCTCCAGGCCCTTTAAATGGTCGCAGTTCCCGATCTCCTTCGACTCCACCGATCACCCCAAGTCCACAAGGGCTATGGGGACAATCCCACTGCTATGCACACCCACCATCAACAACGTCACCGTCACCAAGATGCTCATCGATGGCGGCACAAGCCTCAATGTGCTCTCTATGGACACCTTCGAGGTGCTTCAAGTGCCCTACGAGCGCCTGATGCCGATGAGGCCCTTCTCAGGGGTGACTGATGGCAACACCCTGCCCCTGGGGCAAGTGCGCCTCCCTGTGACCTTCGGCAGCCGCAAGAACTACCTCACCAAGCTCATTGACTTTGCTGTGGCGCACATTGGCCTGCCCTACAATGCCATGTTGCGCTGTCCTGCGCTCGCCAAGTTCATGGTAGTAACTCATCATGCCTACAACACCGTCAAGCTTCCGGGCTTCAGCACTACCATCGCTGTATGCTGCGATGAGAAGGACACAATGCACACCCTCGAGAGCGGCTACAAGGCTGCCTCCATCACCCATCCTGCCGACGAGGACGATGTCAAGCCTATGCCCTCGAAGAAGAAGCCAATGTTCTCTCGGGCCTGCGCAAAGATGGAGAAAGTTTTGCTAGACGGTAGTGGCTCCGGGGTGACCATCACCATCGGCAGCGGCCTCTCGGCCAAATAGGAAGGCAAGCTCGTCACCTGTCTTCAGGCAAATGCCGATATGTTCGCCTGGACACCATCAGATATGCCCGGTGTGCCAAGGGAGGTGATCGAACACCACCTATCTGTGTGTCCCAATGCACCGCCCGTGAAGCAAAAGGCATGGCGCCAAGCGATAGAGAAACATAAGTTCATTGTTCAAGAGACCACGAAGCTTCAAGAGGCAGGCTTCATCCACGATGTGCTCCACCCCGAGTGTCTTGCCAATCCCGTCGTGGTCCAGAAGCATAGCGGAGAGGGGCGGATGTGCATTGACTTTACTAATCTCAACAAAGCCTGCCCCAAGGACCATTTTTTGCTACCACGCATCGATTAGATCGTTGATTCCACCACCGGGTGTGATCTACTGTGCTTCATGGACGCCTTTTCAGGCTACCACCAGATCAAGATGGCCAAGCAAGATGAACATAAGACCGTTTTTCTCACTCCCTATGGAGTTTATTGCTACATGTGCCTGCCCTTCGGATTGAAGAGTGGAGGAGCCACCTTCGAGAGGCTGATGCACAAAGGCTTAGTGCCTCAAATGGGAAGGAATGCAAAGGCCTATGTCGATGACATCGTGACCAATACGCATGAAGCAAGCTCCCTCATCAAGGATCTCGAGGAGACCTTGTCCAACCTGCACAAGATCAACCTCAAGCTCAATCCTACCAAGTGCGTTTTCAGAGTCCCCTCGGGCAAGCTCCTTGGCTTCCTGGTCTCCCACCGCAACATTGAGGCTAACCGAGAGAAGATTCAAGCCATCGAGAAGATGCGACCTCCCCGCAACCTCAGGGAAACGCGACGCCTATCAGGATGCATGGATTCATTGGGGCGCTTCATCTCCAAGCTTGATGAGAGGTCCCTGCCCTTCTTGAAGCTCATTAAGAGGGCAGGCCCCTTCAAGTGGACTCCTAAAGCCGATGCAACCTTTGAGGACCTTAAGAAGTACTTGACGAGCCCTCCTGTCATGGTGGCCCTGCAGCCTCGCGAGCCCCTACTTTTGTACTTGGCACCCACCCCACAGACGGCTAGTGCACCTCTCATGGTGGAGAGAGAGGAGCAAGTCCCCGCCAAGGAGCAGCTCTCCACCTCAGCGCTTGCTGAGGCCACATCCGAGCCGTCCAAGGCAGCGCCAGTGCCTGCCAAGCCCTCTCCTCAGGAGGCCCCTGGTGAGCTGCCCGACGAGCCTCCCGTGGAGCAAGAGGATGCTCCTTCGACCATGCACCTTGTCGAGCATCCTGTCTACTTTGTTAGCTCGGTGCTACAGATGCGCGCGAGCGGTACCCCGTGCAACAGAAGATCCTGTTCTCGCTCCTCATCGCCTCCAGGAGGCTGCGCCACTACTTTCAGGGCCACCCCATCAAGATGGTCACATCTTATCCCCTTGAGCAAGTTTTGCGCAACCCCAACGCCACCGACCGCATCACCAAGTGGAACATTGAGCTGCAAAACTTTCGAGTTGGCGTTTCACACCACAAGGAAAATCAAGGGCGTGACTCTGGCAGACTTCACCGTGGAGTGGACGGACCTGCACCAAGATGAGCCTCGTGAGGATGAGTCCCTCTAGCTGTGCAAGGAAGCCTTTGAAGGCTGGACCATGCACTTCGATGGCGCATTATCCCAGTAGGGCGCGGGGGCTGGTGTTGTGTTCACTTCGCCAACAAGAGACAAGCTCTACTACGCAGTACAAATCTGCTTCAAGCATGACGCAATGTCTCCAACAACATAGTATGAGGGCCTCATCACCGGCCTCAAGGCCGCACATGCCCAGGGCATCAAGCACATTCTCATCAAGGGAGACTCACAGCTCCTCATCAAGTTATCCAACAAGACCTACAAACCCAAGGACGAGCACATGGTCCCGTACTTGGAGGAGGTGCGCAAGCTCGAGAAGCACTTTCTGGGCATGGAACTCCAACACGTCCCTCGCGTTGACAACAAGGAAGTTGACGACATCGCCAAGCAAGCTTCCCAACGCGAGCCCCAAAGCCCTTGCATCATCGAGGGAAGGATCCTGAAGCCATCTGCAGCACCCCCAACTGCCAAGTCATGGCGCCTCATGAGGAGCTCTCGCCGCACTCTCCCTAGGCACACCTGACTGCGACCCATCTTGAGGCGCCTGCCTGCTGCTGGCACTAGAGCTGCAGGACGAGAGCTGGACCACGGAATTCAAGGTCTAATTGGAGGACGGCACCCTCCCAGCAGACGGCGCTAAAGCAGAGCGCGAGGCCCGCTAAGCAGCGTCCTACCGCCTCTAGGACGATGATCTCTACAGAAGCCGCCCCAACGGCATGGCATTGCGATGCATCTCCGAGGAGCAAGGGCGCGACCTGCTTGCTGACATACATGGTGGAGACTGTGGCCATCACTCTTCGTCACGCACCCTTGCCGACAAGGTATTCCTTAGTGGCTTCTACTAGCCCATAGCGCTTCAGGACGCCTCCAAGCTGGTCCGATCCTGCGAAGCCTATCAATTCCATGCCAAGTAGATTCATCAGCCAGCGCAAGGGCTCCAGACCATCCCCCTCTCATGGCCCTCTGGGGGCTGGACATCCTGGGTCCCTGATGACCCACAAGTATAGGGGGTCAACCATAGTCCTTTTGATAAGTAAGAGTGTCGAACCCAACGAGGAGCAGAAGGAAATGACAAGCGGTTTTCAGCAAGGTAATTTCTGCAAGCACTGAAATTGTAGGTAACAAATAGTTTGATAGCAAGATAATTGGTAACGAGCAAGTAACGGTAATGGTAAATAAAGTGCAGCAAGGTAGCCCAATCCTTTTGTGACAAAGGACAGGCCAAAACAGTCTCTTATGATAAGCAAAGTGTTCTCGAGGGTTCACGGGAATTTCATCTAGTCACTTTCATCATGTTGGTTTGATTCGCATTCGCTACTTTGATAATTTGATATGTGCGTGGACCGGTGCTTGGGTGCTATTTTTACTTGAACAAACCTCCCACTTATGATTAACCCCCTCACAAGCATCCGCAACTACGAGAAAAGTATTAAGATAAAATCTAACCATAGCATTAAACATTTGGATCCACATCAGCGCCTTACGAAAGAGCGCATAAACTAGGGTTTAAGCTTCTGTCACTCTAGCAACCCATCATCTAATAACTACTCCACATTGCATTCCCATTGGCCCAAAGATGGTGAAATGTCATGTAGTCGACGTTCACACGACACCACTAAGGGAATCACAACATACATATCATCAAAATATCGAACACATATCAAATTCACATGATTACTTGCAACATGATTATTCCCGTGACCTCAAGAACAAGGGTAACTACTCACAAATAATATTCGTGCTCAAGATTAGAGGGGTATTAAATAGCATAATTGATCTGAACATATAATCTTCCACCAAATAAACCATATAGTAATCAACTACAAGATGTAATCAACACTACACTCCTAGGAAAGTGCTTATAGGTAGAACATCAGTAGAAGCGCTGGAAATAAGCAAGCGATGCTGCTAATTAGTAGTAGCGCTGGCCCTGGGCAGCGCTACAAGTAATCATTTATCAGTAGCGCTGGATTCAGAAAGAGCGCTACTACTAAGAGGGACCCAACACTCCCACCGACGCTAACTGTAGCAGCAGCGCTGTCCAGAAAACAGCGCTACTAATAAGAATTTATCAGTAGCGCTTTATTTTACAACATTGCTACTGCTAATGGGTCCCACTTAATAGTAGCGCTTTTCCTTGAAAGTGCTACTACTAAGTACAATAGCAGCAGCGCTTTCTTAGAAACAGCGCTACTGCTAGTTACGGCTGGTGCCACCTTTCCACCCACCCACTCCCCTCCTCCCCCTTTGCCCTCTCTCCCCCTACTTTCCCCTCTCCCCTCTCTAAGTTAGTTCTCCACCATTGTTGCCCTTCTTCTCTCTTCCTCCTACCTCTCTTCTCTCCCCATTAATGCCCCCTCCACCATAACTCTCCTCCATAAATGGCCTTCTCATCTCTAGCAGTGTGAACTTGCCCAAGTGATCATGAAGCAGGTCCTCGAACCAACAGGGTTGTTCTACCATGGGCTAGCAATGACGCGGGATGATGTCCGAGCACTGCTAATCGCTCAGCGTCTGGACCTGAAGCCTTTCAAGAAGCTCGGGTGCTTCCTCCCTGACTATGAACATTGGACCGCCGACATGGAGGACTGATTGTCGATGACAATATATGTGTCACTACTGTCTTTCTATCGCAAAACTTTGAATTTATGCACGGCGAAGCTATGTGATGTAATTAAACCGTGGTCCTGAACTAGCGTAGATCGCTCTAGTTAATTAGTTTGGGTAATTGGAACTTCGTTATTTATGTTTACTATATAGATTGCTTGTATTTTGCTAACTCTGTCTCTTCGTGTTTCTCAAGTACATTAAGTTGCATATTATCGATGAATTTATCAACTAACGATGCAAGTGCATAGATCAGAGATGGCGAAGGAGTGCTATGTTGTATTCGTTGGGAAGGTTCCAGGAGTGTACCGCCCCTGGCCAGACGCTCAGGCTCAGGTGAACGGGTACTCGGGCGCTAGCCACAGAGGGTTCGACACCAGAGTCGAAGGGGAGAATGCTTACTTGAGGTGGACGCTCAAGCAAGAGAGGGAGCGGAACCACCGGTGCCTCAAGTACTACATAGTCGCGGTCTTGCTCATGCTGATCGCTCTTCTCATCATGGTTTAGATAGAGATGATGAAACTTGTGTGTGTGCCATGACCATGCAGTTGCACTTATTCGAGACATGACATGACTTTTGTGTATAGCTATTTTCGAGATGTGATGATATTTGTGTTGAATGATGATGATGATGGTATGACGAGACTACTTTATGTGTATGATATGATGAGAATATTGTATGTTTATTGTGATCTGATGAAACTACTGTATAGAGCCTGTACAAATACATCACAAATACATAGAGGGGGGTATGAATCTGTGAAAGTAGGAATACTAGCAGCAGCGCTGGATTAGCATATAGCAGTAGCGCTGGGTTATCAGCAGCGCTGACCATCCTGCAGTGCTACAGATAGTTATCAGTAGCGCTGGTCAGTGCAGCGCTACTGCTAACTGTACTTAGCAGTAGCGCTTCTCTAACCAGCGCTACTACTACAACTTAGCTGTAGCGCGTTAGCAGTAGCGCTGGACCCAGCGCTACTGCTATATGTATTTCCAGCGCTACTAGTAGGCTTTCTCCTAGTAGTGCTACTAGTCACCCACAGGTACCAATCTGAGGTTCCGGTACAAAGATTGAACACAAGAGATGAACTAGGGTTTGAGAGGAGATGGTGCTGTTGAAGATGTTAATGAAAATTGGCCTCCCAAAGATGATAGGGGTGTTGGTGATGACGATGACTTCGATTTCCCCCCTCCGGGAGAGATGTTCCCCTGGCGAAATCGTTTCACCGGAGGGCAAAATTGATCCTTCCCAAGTTCCGCCTCGAGACGGCAGCATTCCGTCCCGAAAGTCCCTCTCCTTGTTTTTTCTAGGTCAAAAGACCTTAAGTACCAGAAGATGGGCACCAGAGGTGGGCTAGGTGTAAAAGCCCGAGACCGACGCTCCAGAAGGTTCCCATTTATTTCATTACCATCGTGTGATTCGTTTGGTTGTCATATTCGTCATGGCATCATTCGCATCATCTGCATTGCATCGACAATCTATTGCCGTCAATTTTCAAACTTACATCCGTTCGTAGTTATCGATTCTCTCCGTTTTCGTCGTTGACCGTTTTGAGACCAACCACACACGCACGCTCCCGCGGCATCTTTAAAATATTGTTTTTAAAAGTGGGTACAAAATATTCTTGGATTAGGTCGAAAGCTGGCGAGCGGTCTTATTATATTGTAGGTAGACCGCCTGCCAAATTTCGGCGCAATCGGAGCTCGTTAGATACCCCAACGGTCAACCATAGCAGCACAGTCATCGGTTTGATTATCAAACTTTTTTCGGGTTTAAAACTCCGTTGCCTGGCCGCAAACTTCCCTCTCATCTCAGCCCAACCACTGTACACAACCCACCATAGCCAAGCTAGCCCCTCCTCTGTTCCGCGCCGTCCGATCGAGATCTGGCGGTCGAAAACGGAGCAAAACCCCCCTAACCCTAATCCGTGTCTATAAATAGACGCACTCCCCTTCCAAAATGGCCTCCCTAGCGTCCCCACATGGATTTCCGTGCCCAGCCACCTCCCCGCCACCACTTGGCGGCTCCAGATCTAGCTCCGCCACCACCAGCCGCCGCCCTCAGCCAACCCCTCAGTGCCACGTCGCCCCAGCCTCCACCCAGTCGCCGCAGGCCCACCCGAGCCCACAACAGTCCCGCCCGAGCCCGAATCCCGCCGCCACGCAGCCCGCAGCCAAGCCCCGCAGCACCGCGGCCAGGGAGCACGCTTGCCATGCCTCCAGACCTAGTCCCGCCACCGTGCTATGCCCTGCAGGCTCCCTTCCGCTGCGCCACCTCCCGTCGCCTCGCCCCTCACCGGTCACCGGCGTGTCGCCGGCCGGAGTCGCCGCTCGCCCCTCTCTCCCTCGCGTGCCATCCGCCATGGCTTCTCGAGCTCGAAGCTCGTCGCCGCAGCCCCAAGATGCTGCCCCGTCGGTGTTCGAAATTGCTTCAATACTATTCGTGGTGCGAAGAGTGTGGCGGCACCCAGTACTGGGGAGCAGGATCACATGAACTGCCATGATTTGTATCGTTGTGATTACGATGGTCTGAGGTATATGAATTTCCGAGGCCTCTGGTTGTGTGTTGACGGATGTGATACATTGGAGAGTAGTATTACTGCTAGGAGTTGAGTGATGGATTTTACATCGTGTATCCGTGGACCTGATTGCATAACCAAAGATTTTGGGAGTTCTTAGGTGGTAATTCATGTAGTTACCTAGGATTATCCTTCCAACAAGTGCATATTGGGTTATGTATTTGTTTCCGGCTTAATTTGCAAGCCGCATCCTCTGTTTTGTTGGAGTATGGTAATTCAAGTTGCTTCGATGTCAAGTGGTGATTTCATATCTTTCCTAGCCGGTGTGTTTCTCATCAAGATAATTCATTTCTCCCCAATATTTGCAAGATGAATCCTCCTATTTTATTTCCGGAGTTCGTCTCATCTTTCCCAAGTTTTTCTTTGTTTTGCCCGCCCTCTCACCCTTTTCTTCAAAAGATTAAATTCTCATTCAAGTGCGTTTTCTATTCATGTAATGCTGCCGCTATCTTCTCTTCCGTGATGTATCCGATGATTCGTTGTGAAGATGCTCATGTCCTCAAGTTCAACATTTCTTAGTCTTCATCTTTGTTTTATTTTCTGGTGGATTCAGTTCAACCTCTTGATGTTCATCATATCCTTTTCATTCGGTAAATGTGTTCCCGTGTTGGAAATTCTTGTCCAAGTATATCTTGTTTTTCACCTCTCTCTATTCTATTTGGAGTGCTGAAGATATCTCAGAAGATTCATGTTTATATTTAAAATCCTTTTAAATTATTTCGAGGTTCTCACCTCATCAAGTTTTCATTTGTATGGGGCAATATCTTTCTAAGCAGTCATTTCAACGGTGTTTCCTTCAGTCGGCCCATAACCCACATGTTTTCCCCCAGGATATTACCTGGCCCTTCTAATCTTTCCGGAGATCTTAAGTTCTTTTCAAGTGTGACGTAAGAATGAATTTCATTAGTCATATTCCTTCTCGAAGATTGCTGCTAAATCATTTTCATCATTGGCTCAACCTTTTCTTATTCATTGTGCCGGAGTGTCTCAGTAATTCTTGATATTGTTTCTCGTCATCATTGTCATCGTTGAAGACCGAAGGAGTGTTTCTCTTAAATCTTTGCTCATTCTCTTGAAGATTCATGGTTGAAGCATTGTGCTATCATCTTAAATTGTTTTCGACCATGAGAAATTCCTTCCATATCTATCGGGAGAATTTTCAATGTTGTGTTCATTTCTCGATCCTCCGAAGGCCATCATTTTAGAAGAATTCTTCGTTCTCAGCTTTCAGCTTTCATTCTCAAATTCTTCTCAATTGTTGTCTCTTCGTTCGTATCTCAGTTATTCCAGTGCTTCATTCAAGTTTTCAGCAAAGCGGATCATGATCTCTTCATTCTCATGTATCTACATTCATTCATGGTATCCTCATTCGTTCAAAATTCTTACCGGTGTTCTCGTTCAAGACTTCTTCAAGCCTATGAATCTCTCTTCAATCTTTTCAACAAGAGTAAGTAGTATGCCAAATCCGTTGCTTGTCATCAATTTAAATTGGTGAAGAATAAGCATAACATAATTCTTATTCTTGTTGGTCAAGGTGATTTCAATCCTTCATTCGGAGTTGTTCATGATATCAAATTCTCGAGTCTAAGTTGTTCATCTTTTCTTTTCCAGAGTTCCAAGTTTTCTCAAGTATCTCGTCGCAAAGCTTCATCTAAATCATGGCAAGGCCTCAATCTTGTTTGTTTCAACCTTCAATTCTTTTCTTCATTCTATTGTATATGGAGGTTCGTCAAGGATTTTATTCATTCTTGAAGTGTTCTTCAAGATTCTTGTGGTAGTACCTTAAGTATTCTTTTTCTTGCATTTTAAAGTGCAATTCATTCTCCCTGATCTTTTGAGATGGTGTTATAGCATTCTTGATTCATGAGGAGTCTCGAAGAGAATTTGTCAAGAATGAGATATTTAAACCCATCATGTCTTCCTTGGTGTTATCTGGATTGGATTTCACCTAAAGCATTTCCTAAGGATTGTTTCTATTATGGTGATTATCATGAATCAAATTCTCCATGTATCCTTTTGGCGTAAGAAGTTTGCATGTCTTGTTTCTCCCAAGACATCTTTGTTTCCGTTAGTGTCGATTGTCACCTCAAAATGTTGAGATGTTTTCCGTAAGCCCACAACAAGCTTTTATTTTCGTTGCTGATGTTCCAACAACTCCGTTCTGTCTCTTCTTGTAAAGATGCTTTTAAAATTCAATTGTGGTAGAAGTTGTCATTTTATTCTAGGTTCTTTTCCTTCCATCGATCTAGCTTATATTCTTTTGTTCCGGAGGCATTGTGATGTTGCTCTCTTCGAACCATCATCTTGTTTTGTCATGATCATGTTCCTTCTTTGCTTATTCATTTAACCGGAGTGTTGTGTCCTCTCTTCAAGTTCTTTCTATCTTGTCAAGTTCTGCTTCTCTTTTCTACCGAAGTGCTGCCCAAATTTGTTTTGAATTCTTGCTTGTTTCTAGTGCCATTCTTCATCTCTTTGCAACGTTCACAATTCGTTGGCTTCACTCATTTGTCAAAGAAGCAACCAAGTTTTACCTCTTCCTTTCCTCTTCCTCTTCCTCTTCTCATTCCAAGATCTCGGGTCGAGATCTCTTGTAAGTGGAGGAGAGTTGTAACAGCCCGAGACCGACGCTCCAGAAGATTCCCATTTATTTCATTATCGTCGTGTCATTCGTTTGGTTGTCGCATTCGTCATCGCATCATCCACATTGCATCGGCACTCCGTCGCCGTCAGTTTTCAAACTTGCATCCGTTCGTAGTTGCCGGTTCTCTCCGTTTTCATCGTTGACCGTTTTGAGACCAACCACACACAAACGCGCCCGTGGCATCTTTAAAATATTGTTTTTAAAAGTGGGTATAAAATATTCTCGGATTGGGTCAAAAGCTGGCTTGCGGTCTTGTTATATTGTAGGTAGACCGCCTGCCAAATTTCGACGCAATCGGAGGTCGTTTGCTACCCCAACGGTCAACCGTAGCAGCGCAGTCATCGGTTTAATTATCAGACTTTTTCGGTTTAAAACTCCGTTGCAGGGCCGCAAACTTCCCTCTCATCTCAGCCCAACCACTCTACACAACCCACCATAGCCCAGCTAGCCCCTCCTCCATTCTGCGTCATCCGATCGAGATCTGGCGGTCGAAAACGGAGCAAAACCCCCTAACCCTAATCCTTGTCTATAAATAGACGCACCCCCTTCCAAAATGGCCTCCCTAGCCTCCCCGCAAGGATTTTCGTTCCCAGCCTCCTCCCCGCCGCCACTTGGCGGCTCCAGATCGGGCTCTGCCGCCGCAAGCCAACCCTGCAGTGCCACGTCGCCCCAAGCCTCCACCCAGCCACCGCAGGCCCGCCCGAGCCCAAAACAGGCCCGCCGGGGCCCGAATCCCGCCGCCGCGCAGCCCGTAGCCGAGCCCCGCAGCACCGCGGCCAGGGAGCTCGCCCGCTGCGCCTCCAGACCTAGTCCTGCCGCCGTGCTATGCCTTGCGGGCTCCCTTCCCTTGCGCCTCCTCCCGTCGCCTCGCTCCTCACCGGTCACCGACGTGTCGCTCGCCGTCGCCGGCCGGAGCCGCAGCTCGCCCCTCTCTCCCTCGCGTGCCATCCGCCATGGCTTCCCGAGCTCGAAGCTCGTCGCCGCCGCCCCGCCGCCGTTGGATGCCGACCCAGACCGGATCTGGCCGCCGGAGGCCGATCCGCCCCTCCCCGACGCCTCGAGCCTCGCCTCCCGGAGCTCCAAGCCGCCGCCATGGTATCGTTCGTGCTGGAGCGTGAGGGCAAGCGCCCGCTTCCCCGCTCGCCCCGTGGCCCAGCTCCACCCCCCCGGGGTGCCTCCACCGACCGGCCCAAGGCCGCAAGGTGAGCCTCCCCGCCCGCAGATCCGGCCCAATGGCCTTTTTTATTATTTCGGCGAATTAGTCTATTATTCCAGAATTGCATATTTTCAGAAAAACCATGATTTTAAAACGCTAATATATAATTAACCGTGCATCATATCAACATGTTTTATATATGAAAAACGTGTAGAATTTCGTGTAGATTCACAATATCCCACTTTCATAAATGATAAAAAAAGTTTAACATGCCATTTTCTGTTAATTTGCATAATTGTCATGATTTGCATTGCGCATAAATATTTAATCGTGCATCCGAATTAATCAAACCATATATGTAAAATGTGTAGATTAATTATAACACATTTTCATGCATGATAAAAATGTTTGATGTGACGTTTGCATTTAATTTGCATACATGACTTGTTGAAACGGTTTACTTCCTAATCTCGCATAAATGTTGTGTCATTTGTTTTATAGTAAAAACCCACATATTATATATGATTTGGGGTAGAAAAATCCATAGAATTTATATGTGCATTTAGTTTTGTCTTTTGAGCAAATTTGTGTGCATGTCATTTTTGCTATGATGCCCTTTTGTTTATTTTGTGTGAATTATTCCATGCATTATATCCATTTTTGTTGAACATGAGAAATGCCCTTGGACATATGTAATAGCCCCTGGTATTTTTGTTTGCCATGATAACCCATGTTTAGGAGTTATTTTCTTGTTGCCAACATGCCATAAACATATTTCTGTTTTGAGGGTCCAAAATAATTCTAAGTCTGAAAACGGTGTTATTTTGTTGCTGTCTTGCCATGTGTTTTGCTATTGATCTGTAGCTCCTTGGGTGTTGCCACAATGGGATGTATTGTAAAGCATGTTATGCTCTATCATGATGTGCCATTTGTTTCCATGTATAGGATTTTCATCATAAGGATTTCTGTTGTCCAACATGCCAATCTGTTAAGAACTGCTACTCTTGTCTACTCTAATTTTCACTAAGTCTCAGAATCTGGTTATTTCAGAATGCCATGTTGTGTTGATGTTTGCCATGAATCTGTGCATAATTTGATGTTGCCTTAATGCAATGAATTGTAGTGCATCATGTCCTTTACCATGCTGTTAAATTTCATGCCATGATATGCCCTGTAGCATATAGTTTCATTGCTGCCAATATGCCTCCATGGAAAACTGCTATGCTAAAAACTGTTATTTTCACCAAGTCCTAATCTGCTTAATTTTATAGTCGTCTTGTGAGCTTATTTCCTAGTGATACATGATTCTACTCAATTTGTTGTGATGTTATGAATTGTTGTGCATCATGTAGGATACAGCCCCATGTCTTGTTTGTGCATTGTAGAATCTTGTAGCTTATAGTCTTCATGTGTGCAAAATGCCATGTCACTGTTTTGGGCATATTATGTCTATAACTTGTGTTGCTTGCTAGTGTTGAACCGTTACTCCATTTTGAACGTGTTCCACATGAAACTTGACTAGAATTCCATGTAGTTTCATATTATTTTGCTGCATCCATGATTTAACTTGTTGTGATGGTCGTTTGCATGCATTTTGCATCCATGACACATTCATCTTGAGTTGGTCATATCTTTTAGACCGTAGCTCCGTTTCAAATGTTTTATATATGTAAATCCACTAGAATGATGTGTAGAATCACGCGGTGCACTTTATTTTGCTGTTTAATAAATATAGAATATGGTTGGTTCAGATATAGACCAAATTCATAATTTGCATATAAAGTCGCTTCGGAAATACTATAAGTTGTTTCCGACTTCATTTGAGATGCCTAGATAGTGAAGTTTCATTATGCTTCACCTCTTGCCATGTTTGATAACATTTAATATTGTCGTGTACCTAACGAGAGTGAACTAAATAATTCGAATGAGGAGTTTCGTCAATATGCAACTAGTTGCATATTGAGCTTCACTTAATGTGATTGCCATGCCTTGCTTAATTAAACCGGACATGCATCATGTTTGTTGCGCATCATGTCATGCATATGTTGTGGTGTTGATCATGTGTTGATTGTTGTTTCCGGATTGCTTCTTCTCGATAGAGTTCCGAAAGCGTTCGTAGTGTGACGATTCGTTCGACTACGTTGGCTCGTCTTCTTCATGGACTCGATCTTCTTCCAAGCGGGATCTCAGGCAAGATGACCATTTCCCTGGATACCATTACTATCATTGCCATGCTAGATGTCTCATTTCTATCGCTTGTCACGCTACCTACCACTTGTTTTCAAGCCTCCCAAATGCCATGATAAGCCTCTAACCCTCCACATCCCAGCAAACCTTTGTTTGGCTATGTTACCGCTTGCTCATCCCTTCTTATAGCGTTGCTTGTTGCAGGTGCAAGTTCTTCCATGCGCAACATGGATATTTTTGATATATCACAATACTATTGCTACTTAATTTAATACACATATATGCTTGGTAAAAGGTGGAAGGCTTGGCCTTTTGCTCGGTGTTTTGTTCCACTTTTGCCGCCCTAGTTACTTGTGTACCGGTGTTATGTTCCATATTGAGCGCTCGTAACATGCTCGGGGTTGTTATCGGGACACCCTTGATTTTCGTTTTGGGATAAAACTCGTCTGGCAAGGCCCAACATTGGTACTATTTGCTTAATAACAACTAAAATTTGCATAGGGCATGATCACCCCGTGGATAATTAATCAACCCCCGGGCCAGTGCTCCTCATGAGTGTTGGTCCAAACTAGAGCCACTTGCGGGGCCACCTCCGGGCAACTCGAGGGATTTCTATCAGGCCACCGTACGTATTGCTCATCTCGTTGTGCCCTGAGAACGAGATACACGGCTCCTATCGGGATTGTCGGCACGTCGGGCGGCCTTGCTGGATTTTTTTACCTTTCTCGAACGTCTTGTGTGCGGGATTTCAAGGACACTTCGGGCTTTCTCGAGGTTGAGATTTTCCATGAGAATTCCGCAAATACTACGGGTTATCCCGCGGTTGAGGAATTCCAACACAGATTGTGCTTAGTTTGTGATGGATGAGTTGGAGCACCCCTGCAGGGTTATATCTTTGATGAGAGCCGTGCCCGCGGTTATGTGACAACTTGGAAATTTGTTTAACATCCGGCCATAGAAAACTTATAGTAAACTCAAATAAAATACACCAACCGTGTGCGTAACCGTGACTGTCTCTTCTCGTGATTTCCGAACCGAGAGAGAACACGGTGGGGTTATGTTTGACTCGTAAGTAGGTGTTTAGGATCACTTAGTGATCATTACTAGTTCATGTCCGTTTATGCGACGATCATCCCCCCTTATTCTTGTACTCGTAAGTTAGCCACTCAAATAAATGCTTAGTGCTTGCTGCAGCCTCACCACTTAACCATACCTCACCCATTAAGCTTTAATAGTCTTGATACCCTTGGAAATGAGATTGCTGAGTCCCCGTGGCTCATAGATTACTACAACAATAGTTGCAGGTGCAGCTAATGAGATGATTCGACGTGAGCGTGATGCTTGTTTGATTCCATGTTCTTCTTCTCCTTCTTCATCGATCTAGGATGGGTTCCGGGCCGGCAGCCTGGGATAGCAAGGATGGATATCATTTTATCGTTTGATTTCATCTGTCCCTGCTCTTTTGTATGATGATTGTAAATGTTGTTGTATTGATGTGATCTTGATTTAGCTTGTGGCGAGTGTAAGCCAATTCCATATACTCATCTCTTCTTTACATGAACTTGTAATGATATCCATTCTTGCGAAACAATGAGATGCG
Source organism: Elymus sibiricus (assembly GCA_039707655.1). Lineage (NCBI taxonomy): Eukaryota > Viridiplantae > Streptophyta > Magnoliopsida > Poales > Poaceae > Elymus > Elymus sibiricus. The sequence goes on from CM077665.1 coordinate 267,838,533, forward strand.
CTTCTCTACCTGTCGAGGCCCTCAAGCCAAAATAAGGATAGGATCGCATCTTTGGCGTTACACTGGGCTAGCCACAATCCACGAGGGCGCGCCTGGGGGGCCTGGCGCGCCCTGGTGTCTTGTGGTCACTAGGTGGGCCCCCTCCGGTAGTTATTTGCCCCAGTATTTTTTTATATATTCCAAAATAATTCTCTGTGAAGTTTCAGCTTATTTGGAGATGTGCAGAATAGATGTCCCTGATATGCTTTTTCAGGTCCAGAATTCCAGCTGCCGGCATTCTCCCTCTTTGTGTAAACCTTTCATATTATGAGAGAAAAGGCATTAGAATTACTCCATAAAGCAATATTCTGCATAAAAACATTATAAATAACAGTAGGAAAACATGATGCAAAATGGACCTATCAACTCCCCCAAGCTTAGACCTTGCTTGTCCTCAAGCGAAAGCCGATATCGAAAAACATGTCCACATGGTTTGAGAGAGCGGTGTCAATAAAATCAAAATAGGGACATAGTAGCATCATGCTTATTATCATAGCAGCAACGAAACTTTATGATAGAACTTATTCTTATAACTTTTAGTATATAACTTCATCATATAACTTCTCATGAACAAGTAAAAACTTCATCACAACATAGAAGTATAAAGCATAAACCTTATTGAAAACTAACAAACTATTTTCTCATTCAACTTTGCAACTACAATTCATCATATTTTCAGGAGGGTCTCGTGTCGGAGCCTTTTGGCAAGTCCACATAGTCAACCATCATTTAATCTTCTATGATTGCTAACACTCACAGCATACCCATGAGCAAAAAGTTTCAACCGAACACATAGAAAGATAGGGGCTTATAGATTCGCCTCCCAACGTATTCACCTCAAGGGTGATGTCAACAATAATAACTCATGCTCACTCATATCCAACTGGATATATGTGCCTAGATCTTTGCTCACCACATGATGCTTGCAAAAAGAAAAAGTAAAAAGGAATATGGAAGAATACTTTGACTCTTGCATAAAAGTAAATACATAAAAGTAAAAGATAGGCCCTTTTGCAGAGGGAAGCAGAGGTTGTCATGCGCTTTTTAGTTTGTATGCCAAATCCCTTAATGCAAAAGAACATCACGTTATATTGCCCTTTATGATAGAAACCTTTATTATGTAGTCCGTCGCTTTTATTACTTTGCCATCATTAGTTCGTACAACGCTCAATTTTCTCTTACACTAATTGATCAAATACATTTAGAATCAATTTTTTATTGCCTTAGTGCACCGATGACAACTTACTTGAAGGATCTTACTCAATCCATAGGTAGGTATGGTGGACTCACAAAACAAGAGTTTGGGTTTAGGGTTTTTGGATGCACAAGTAGTATCCCTACTTAGTGCAGAATTTTTGGCTAGCAAAGATATTTAGCAAGCACCACATGTTGAAGGATCTATGACAATATAACTTCTATGTGAATATGAACAAACATAAATCATTACGTTGTCTTCCTTGTCCAATGTCAACAATTTTGGCATATAATATTTAATGAGGGCTCACAATCATAAAAGATGTCCAAGATAGTGTATTTGCATGTGAATCTTCTCTTGCCTTATTAATTCTTTCATGAATTGCATCATTGACCAATGCTATGTTTGTCAATCTCCAATAAATTTTACCACTTATATTTTTCCTTATGTGATGTCATTACTTACCATAAGATTAGCATATGATCCTTTTCATTTATTTCCTTTTTATTTTGATTGCCACAAGAACGTAAAGAAGTAAAAACTCAAACTAAACTTTATTATATAACTCTCACTCGATTACACAGATAGATAGATCATGAAACTAGCACTCAAAAATAGATCATACTAAACTTTTATTCAACTAAATCACGAAAGAGCAAAGGATCGAACTAAAATAGGTAAAGGTAAATAAAAGTGATGGTGATATGATACCGGGGCATCTCCCCCACGCTTGGCTCAAGCCAAGGGGAGTGCCCATACCCGTGCACTCAAGTCTCCTTTGGTGGTGAAGATGATGAAGGTGGTGGTGATGAAGTAGCCTTCTTCTTCAACTTATATTCGAGCATAAAATTTTCCTCCCTTAGATCCTCATTCTCTAACTCGAGCTTTAATATCTTTTTGCATAATGCCGCCTTGCTCTCCTGCAGAAAACGAGATGGAATAAATTGAACCTCAGGTTTGTATCCTTTAGGGAGGCTTGACTTCTTGAATTCCACATGTATGTCTCCGAATGAGGTAGTGGGTCATCCTCTTTGTTTCCTTCATGTCGGTGTCATCATTTGTTTCCTTCATGTCGGTGTCTTCTTCCTCATCCGTGGTCCATCCATAATGATCCACCTCTCCATAGACCTTAGGGTTTGCAATATAGTCAGCAACATAGCTCTCCCCCTCTGAATCTTGAGACGACATATTTTCAGACCTGTCAGGAAAACAACACGAAACAAGAACATGGAATTTTTCTGCGATGCGGTGGTCAAAACAATCGGGGATATATATAAAGATTTTTTTATCTTGGGAAGAAATAATATGGAAGGAAAACAGAGTCGGGAAGGTGTCCGAGGTGGGCACAACCCACCAGGGCGGCCTGGGAGGGGGGGGCAGGTGCGCCCTGGTGTATCGTGCTCACCTCGGTTGCTTTCATGCTTATTTCTCATTTTCCTATTTTTTGTAATATTCCAAAACTGACAGAAAATATTTTTGCGGATTTTTCGGAGTCCGTTTACTTACCGTATCATGTACCTCCTCTTTTTCAGAATTGTGGAGTGTTCCGAAAGGTTTCTTTTATGTGTTCCTCCGGTGTCATGGTTTGGATCCTATTGCTTTCAACATTAATAGGCGTACCTTACATATAGTGTCTAATTCTTTCTCCATTTACCACCTTCGGGTTAGTCCCTTCGGCATTATTAAACTTGATAGCTCCAGAACGATAAACCTCTTCGGTAATATATGGTCCTTCTCATTTGGAAAGAAGCTTTCCTGCAAAGAATCTAAAATGAGAGTTGTACAAAAGAACATATTCTCCAACTTTCAATTCCCGCTTTGGGATTCTTTGTCATGCCATCTTTTAACTTTTTCTTTGAATAGTTTGGCATTTTCATAAGCTTGGGTTCTCCATTCATCTAGTGAACTAATATCAAATAACCTCTTCTCACCGGCCAGTTTGAAATCATAATTGAGTTCTTTAATTGCCCAAAATGCTTTATGTTCTAACTCTAGAGGCAAATGACAAGATTTTCCATATACCATTTTGTATGGAGACATACCCATAGGATTTTTATAAGCTGTTCTATAGGCCCAAAGTGCATCATTCAGTTTCTTAGACAAATTCTTTCGAGACCTATTGACAATTTTTTGTAATATTAATTTTATTTCTCTATTGCTAAGTTCAACTTGACCACTAGATTGAGGATGATAGGGTGATGCAATTCTATGGTTAATATCATATTTAGCAAGCATCTTACGGAAAGCACCATGAATAAAGTGTGAACCACCATCAGTCATTAAATATCTAGGGGCTCCAAACCTCAGGAAGATAACTTCTTTAAGCAATTAATGGAGGTGTTATGATCAACACTACTAGTTGGAATAGCTTCTACCCACTTAGTAACATAATCAACATCAACCAAAATATGAGTATACCCATTAGAGGAAGAAAAAGGTCCCACATAGTTAAAACCGCAAACATCAAATGGTTCAACAACAAGTGAATAATTCATAGGCATTTCCTGACTCTTACCGATATTACCAATTCTTTGACATTCATCACAAGACAACACAAACTTACGGGCATCCTTGAAGAGAGTAGGCCAATAAAAATGAGATTGCAATACCTTGTGAGCAGTTCTATCTCCCGCGTGATGTCCTCCATAAGCTTCGGAATGACATTTCCGTAGGATTTATTCCTGTTCATGCTCAGTTACACAATGTCTAATAGTACAAGCTACTCCTTTATAAAGATGTGGGTCATCCCAAAAGTAATGTCTTAAATCATAGAAGAATTTTTTCTTTTGTTGGTATGTGAAACTAGGTGGTATATATTTAGCAACAATGTAGTTAGCATAATCAGCATACCAAGGACTGTTTTGAGAAACATATATTGCAGCTAACTGTTCATCAGGAAAACTATCATCAATAGGTAGTGGGTTATCAAGAATATTTTCTAACCGAGACAAGTTATCGACTACGGGGTTCTCAGCTCCCTTCCTATCGGTGATATGTAAATCAAATTCTTGAAACAAGAGAACCCACCTAATGAGTCTAGGTTTAGCATCTTTCTTTTCCATAAGATATTTTATAGCAGCATGATCGGTGTGAACAATAACTTTGGAATCAACAATGTAACATCCAAATTTATCACAAGCAAACACAACTGCTAAAAATTCTTTTTCAGTAGTAGCATAATTTCTTTGGGCACTGTCTAGAGTTTTGCTAGCATAATGGATAACATTTAATTTTTTATGAACTCTTTGTCCTAGAACAGCACCAACAGCATAGTCACTAGCGTCACACATAATTTCAAAAGGCAAGTTCCAATCAGGTGGTTGAATAATAGGTGCAGAAGTTAAGGCTTTCTTCAGTGTTTCAAAGGATTCTAGACAATCATCATCAAAAACAAATGGAATATCCTTTTGTTAAAGATTAGTAAGAGGCCTAGAAATTTTAGAGAAGTCTTTATAAACCTCCTATAGAAACCAGCATGACCAAGGAAACTTCGAATACCTTTAATATCTTTAGGACATGTCATTTTCTCAATTGCATCAACTTTGGCTTTATCCACCTCAATACCTCATTCAGATATTTTATGCCCCAAGACATTACCTTCATTCACCAGAAAGTGGCACCTCTCCCAATTCAAGACGAGATTAGTTTGTTCACATCTCTGCAAAACTCGATCAAGGTTGCTTAAGCAATCATCAAAAGAAGTTCCGTAAACGAAAAAATCATCCATGAAAACCTGCACAATCTTTTCACAAACATCATAGAATATAGCAGTCATACATATTTGAAAGGTAGCAGGTGCATTGTATAAACCAAAAGGCATACGTCTATCAGCATAGGTTCCAAAAGGGCAAGTAAAGGGGGTTTTCTCTTGATCAGATTGTGATACAGGTATTTGAGAGAAACCAGAATATCCATCCAGAAAACAAAAGTGTGTGTGCTTAGATAATCTTTCTAGCATTTGTTCAATGAAAGGCAGAGGGTAATGATCTTTTTTAGTAGCTTTATTTAATATTCTAAAATCAATTACCATTCTATAGCCAGTGACAATTCTCTGTGGGATAAGTTCATTTTTATCATTAGGAACAACAGTAATACGTCCCTTCTTAGGGACACAATGAACGGGACTTACCCATCTACGATCATCTATGGGATGGATTATACCTGCTTCCAGAAGCTTTAATATCTCAGTTCTTACCACTTCTTTCATCTTAGGATTCAATTGTCATTGGTGATCTACAACGGGTTTGGCATCAGGTTCCATATTAATCTTATGCTGACATAGAGTGGGACTAATGCCCTTAAGATCATCAAGAGTATATCCAATAGCAGCACGGTGCTTCCTCAGAATTTTTAATAATCTTTCTTCTTCATGTTCTGAAAGGTTAGCACTAATAATAAAACAATATATATTTTTCTCATCAAGATAAGCATACTTCAAAGTGTCAGGCAATTGTTTTAATTCAAACACAAGATCACCTTTAGGTGGAGGAGGACCTCCTATAGTGTCAATAGGCAAATTGTGTTTTAGGAGAGTTTGTTGTTCAAAGAAATTTTTATCTATTTCATTTCTTTCATGCAAGTGAATATCATTTTCATGGTCTAGCAAATATTGTTCTAGTGGATCAGTAGGAGGTACGGCAATAGAAGCAAGACCAATTATTTCATCCTTACTAGATAATTCTTTATTACTAGGTTGTCTACTAAACTTGGAAAAATTCAATTCATGAGACACATCACCAAAATTAACACTAACGGTTTCTCTCTTGCAATCTATCTTAGCATTGACAGTGTTCAAGAAGGGTCTACCAAAGATAATGGGACAAAAGTCATCTTGTGGGGAACCAAGAACTAGAAAGTCACTAGGATATTTAATTTTCCCACACAAGACTTCAACATCTCTAAAAATCCCAAGTGGTGTGATGGTGTCTCTATTAGCAAGTTTAATAGTAACATCAATGTCTTCTATTTCCGTAGGTGCAATATCATTCATAATTTCTTGGTATAAGGAAAAAGGAATAGCACTCACACTAGCATCCATATCACATAAACCATGATAGCAATGATCTCCTATTTTAACTAACACAACAGGCATGCCAACTACGGGTCTATGTTTATGTTTTTCATCAGGTTTGGCCATTCTAGCAGCTTCATCATAGAAGTAAATAACATACCCATTATATTTTCTACCAAGAGATTTTTAACCATAGAAACACTAGGTTCTACTTTAATTTCTTCAGAGGGCTTAGGTGCTTTAATATTACTTTTGCGAACCACAGTTGATACCTTAGCATGTTCCTTTATCCTAACAGGGAAAGGCGGGTTTTCAATATAAGCAGTAGGCACAACTGGATCAACATTGTAAATGATGGTTTCATCCTTAGCTTTTACCGGTTCTTTAATTTCTTATTTAATAGGGGGATGATATTTAAACCACTTCTCCTTAGGGAGGTCAACATGAACAGCAAATGATTCACAGAAAGAGGCTACTATCTCAGAGTCAAGTCCATATTTAGTGCTAAACTTGTGAAAATCATCGATATTCATAAAAGATTTAACACAATCAAACTGAAGGTTAATACCTGACTCATTACCTTCGTCGAGTTCCCAATCTTTAGAGTTGCGTTTAATTCTTTCTAAGAGATCCCACTTGAATTCAATAGTCTTCTTCATAAAAGAACTAGTACAAGAAGTATCGAGCATGGATCGATCATTATTAGAAATCCGAGCATAAAAATTCAGAATAATAATTTCTCTCAGGAGCTCATGGTTGGGGCATGAATATAACATTGACTTAAGCCTCCCCCAATCTAGAGCGATGCTTTCTCCTTCACGAGGCCAAAAATTATATATATAATTCTGATCACGATGAACTAGATGCATAGGATAAAACATTTGGTGGAATTCTAATTGCAATCGATGCCAGTTCCATGATCCAATATCATCACATAGCCTATACCATGTCAATGCTTTTCCCTTCAAAGATAAAGGGAAAACCTTCTTCATAACTTCATCTTTGGATAAACCTGCAATCTTAAATAATCCACAAATTTCATCCACATGTATTAGATGCATATCAGGATGTTCAGTTCCGTCTCCTGCATAATTAAGGATTAGCTAGCAGTTGTTCTACCATACCCGAAGTAATTTCATAACCAATATTTTCAGTAGGTGCAGTAGGTTGAGGGGCAACTAATTGTTGTTCTGGTCGAGGTGAAGATACCCCGAACAAACCCCTCAAAGGATTGTTTTCCATAGTAGCAAGTGACAATAAATTTCAGCATGTAGTATAAGTTTTTCCTTATCGATTTCCACTTACCAAGAGCGCTTCACTCCCCGGCAACGGCACCAGAAAAGAGTCTTTTTGACCGACAAGTATAAGGGGTCAATCGTAGTCCTTTCAATAAATAAGAGTGTCGAACCCAACGAGGAGCAGAAGGAAATGACAAGCGGTTTTCAGCAAGGTAATTTCTTGTAATGCCCAAGATTCGGTCCTATCCTTATTTTATCTCGAGGGCCTCGATAGGGATAGAAGCGCATCTCGTCGTTTCGCAAGAATGGATATCGTTACAAGTACATGTAAAGAGGAGATGAGTATATGGAATTAGCTTACACTCACCACAAGCTAAATCATGATCACATAAAATATAACCATACATTCAATCACCATACAGAAGAAGGGGTCCGACTACGGACGAAATCAAACGATAAAAGCAACATCCATCCTTGCTATCCCAGGCTGCTGGCCTGGAACCCATCCTATGATCGATGAAGAAGAAGAAGGACTCCAAATCAAACAAGCATCGCTCTCACATCAAAGCATCGCACTAACCATACCTCCAACTGTTGTTGTAGTAATCTATGGGCCACAGGGACTGAGCAATCTCATTTCCAAGGGTATGAATACTAGCAAAGCTTAATGGATAAGGTATGGTTAACTGGTGAGGTTGTAGCAAGCACTAAGCATTTATTTGAGTGGCTAACTTACGAGTACAAGAATAAGAAGGGTGATCTACGCATAAACCGACGTGAACTAGTAATGATCACTAAGTGATCCTGAAGACCTACTTACGAGTCAAACATAACCCCACCGGGTTCTCTCTCGGTTCAAAACTAACGAGTTGAGACAGTCACGGTTACGCACACGGTTGGTGTATTTTATTTGAGTTTACTTTAAGTTTTCTATGACCGGATGTTAAACAAATTTCCAAGTTGCCACATAACCGTGGGCACGGATTCGCGAAAAGATTTAACCCTACAGTGGTGCTCCAACTCATCCATCACAAACTAGCCACACGCTGCATGGAAAACCGCAACCGTGGGATTGACCATAGTATCCTCAGAATTTCCGGTGGAAAACCTCAACCTTGAGATAGCCCAAAGTATCCTCGGAATCCCGTGGACTAGACGTTCAATAAAGGTAAAACAAATCCATCAAGACCTCCCGATGTGTCAACGAACCCGATAGGAGCCGCGTATATCGTTCTCAGGACACGACCGGATGGGACAAGCTACGAGGAAAACGAATCCCCGAGTTTCCTCGTGGCGGCCTCGTAGGCAGCCCATTTTGGACTAACACTCATGAGGAGCACTGGCATGGGTTGTTGATTAAATTATCCACGGGTTCATGACGCCCTATGCTAGTTTATTAGTTATTAGGCAAATGTAGTAACAATGTTGGGCCTTGCCAGAAGAGTTTTATCCCAAAACGAAAATCAAGGGGGTCCCTATAACAACCCCAAGCATGTTAAGAGCGCTCAATATGGAGCATAACACCTGTACACAAGTAACTAGGGTGGCAAAAGTGGAACAAAACACTGAGCAAAAGGCCAAGCCTTCCACCTTTACCAAGTATATATGTGCATTAAATTAATTAGCAATAATATTGTGACATCTCAAAAATATCCATGTTGGCACATGGAAACAACTTGCACCTGCAACTAGCAAAGCTATAAGAAGGGCTGAACAAGCGGTAACATAGCCAAACAATGGTTTGCTGGGATGTGGAGGGTTAGAGGCTTATCATGGCATTTTGGGAGGCTTGACAAACAAGTCGTGGGTAGCGAGACATAGCGATAGAAACGAGACAACTAGCATGGCAATGATAGTAGTGGTATCCAGGGAAATGTTCATCTTGCCTGAGATCCCGCTTGGAAGAAGAACGAATCCATGAAGAAGACGATCCAACATGGTCGAACGAATCCTCACAAACCGAACGCTTTCTGTACTCTATCGAGAAGAAGCAATCCGGAAACAACAATCAATACATGATAAACACCACAACATATGCATGACAAGATGCGCAAACAATATGATGCAAGCCCGGTTAAATATGCAAGGCAGATGACAAGCACAACAATCAACTACTACACATTAAGTGAAGTTCAATATGCAACAAGTTGCATATTGACGAAACTCCACATTTGACTTACTTAGTTCATTCTCGTTTATTTACACGGCAAGTTTAAATTTTGTTAAACATGGCAAGAGATGAAGCATAATGAAACTACACTATCTAGGCATTTTAAATGAGGCCGGAAATAACATATAGCACTTCCGAAACGATCCCATATGCAAATTATGAATTTGGTACAGATCTGTACTAACACAATTTTATATTTATTAAACATGAAAATAAAGTGGACCATGTGATTCTACACATTTTTCTAGTCAAGTTACATATGTAAATCATTTTAAACGAAGCTACGGTTATTTAGTTATGAAATAAATCATTTTAACATGGTATTTACGCAAAATACATGAAAACAACAAGTTAAACATTTTTATGATGCATGAAAGTGGCATATTATGAAACTATATAGAAGTATACACATTTTACATATATGACATGTTTTAATCCGATGCACGGCTAATTATCTATGAGCAATGCAAAAACATGGCATTTTGTGCAAAATGATGCAAACAACAACTTTTAAATATTTTTAACATGGGTGAAAGTTGGATTTTGTGAAAGTTCATGAAAAAAATCTGAGACTTTTACATATATAAATCATTTTATTTGAACTAGCCATTTCAAAAATATGATCCCTCAAAATGCATGCAAATCTGCCAAAATTGAAAAAATAAATAGGGAAGGCACTGGACCGAATCACTGGACATAGTGAGGCCCAACACTGATTCGGCCCATGCGGTTGTGTGTGTGTGCAAATGGAACAAAACATTAATCAAAATAAAACAAGAATAGGGGTGGCTGGGATTTGAACCCTAGATCCCATGAATGTGGGCATGCGTTGCTAACCAACTCGGCTGGCTACTTGTTGTGCTATATTTAGGTGCGGGGACAACATGAAGGCGTGCACAAAAGATGTTCAAAACAGAGATTTAGAAAACAAAATCTGAAAAAATGTAGGCACTGGGATTTGATCCCACGATCTCCTGATGGATACGTTTGGCGCTAACTACAACGGTAAGTAATGTGCTCGTGCAGGATAACAGATGCAATGCTGAATGACATATACATACCAGAACGGATCGGAGAAAAGAACAGAGTATCAGTTGTGCCGGAAGGTGCTCACAGCGGGGAAAACAAGAGGCCGGCAAACACAGGAGGCGGCCATGGCGCGGAGGGGGCTTGCTTCGGTGTGGCTCATCGCAGCGGGGGCACGGGTGAAGACGACAGATCCGGGAATGGGGAACCCATTCCCGGCGGCGCCCTGGCTTGAGGAGTTTGGGCATGGGGAACATCCATGGGTCCTATCCATGTTGTATAGAGAGAGATGTGAGAGGCAGAGAAGAAAGAAAGCGATCATGAGAAACGGAGGGAGGACATCAGGGGATCGCGGCGACCTAGATGGACGAGGGGGCGACGGCTGCAGCCTGCGGGAGCGACGGCTGCACATGGGCGACGCCATGGCGTTTGCAAGTTCCTGTGGAAGAGAAAAACAATAGAGAGCTCAGGGGAGAAGAAGGAAACGCCTAGGAGAAGGAAGGGAATGAAAACAGAGGGGAGGATGGAGAGGAAGGGCACGACCCTGCTTGTCCGGTGCAGCTCCAGCGAGGTTGATACTGGCCAGCGTGGCGGGGAACGAAGGCATGGGCTTGGGAGCTCCTGGTGGCTGGCGCGCTCGGATTAGCCGTGCTCGAGGACACGAGGTGTCGCTCGTGCTCGAGGAATCTAGGAGTTCGGGCGAGCGCTTGCATCTACGGGGATCTGGACACGTCCAGCGATCTGGTTGCCGGGCATGAGCTGCTCGTGATCCCGTCATGATCGAGTAGAGGAGGTGGCCTCGGGCACCAGTGGGCGAGGAGGCTGAACAGGGATTGGTCAGGAGGGGATATCGAGGAGGAGACCAGGTGGGTGGATCAGGAGGGATCCCGAGGTGGAAGAAGTGGAGTGGCGGCGGCGGCGATTAGACATGAGGAGGATTTTTAGGGATTAGGTCTAGGTCTAGGTGGTCTATATATAGTGAAATGGACTAGATTTGGACCCTCCGATTTAGATTGGACGGACGGAAAATTAGGTTAGGAAGTCCAATTGAAAAACGGATGATCGTTTGGGGTATTTCGGGGTTGATCCGGACACACTGGTCGCGACCGTCGGGTTCGGGTCCGGGGGAGTTTTTGGACTAGGTTGCGAGCAGGTCGGTGCACTGTGCAGAGAGGCTAGGCAGAGTCGAGAGGGAAAACGGGCAGCCCGGCAACAAGGTTTATAAACCGAAAGCGTCTGACGATTGACCGGCTATAATGCCGCTATACATTGAACGCTGGGGTACCAAACGACTTCTGATTGCGATGAAATTTGGCAGGCGGTCTACCTACAACATATTAAGACCGCTCGCCAAGTTTCAACACATTCCAAGAACATTTGATACGCACTTTTAAAAACAATATTTTAAAGATGCTGTGGGCTTGGCATGTGTGGTTGGTCTCAAAACGGTCAACGACGAGAACGGCGAGAACCAACTACTACAAACGGATGCGAAGTTTTGAAAAAAATGACGGCAACGAAGTGCCGATGCAACGCGGATGATGCGAATGATGCGATGATGAATGCAACAAACAAACGAATCACACGACAATAATGGAATAAAACGGGAATCTTCTGGAGCGTCGGTCTCGGGCTGTTACAACTCTCCTCCACTAACAAGAGATCTCGACCCGAGATCTTAGAATGAGAAGAGAAAGAGGAGGAGGACAGGAAGAGGTAAAGCTTAGTTGCTTCTTTGACAAACGAGTGAAGTCAATGAACCTTGAAGGTTGCGAAAGATGAAGAATGGCACGAGAAACAAGAAAGAATTTGAAACCACTCCGGTTGAAATGAGATAGACAAGGAACAAGAGAGAAGAATTTGGGCAGCACTTCGGTAGAAAATATAGGGAAGACTTCATAAGATGGAAAGAACTCAAAAGATTTCACAACACGCCGATTAGATGGATAAGCAAGGAAAGAACATGATTTTTGATAAAACTAGATGATGGTCAAAGAGAGCAACATCACAATGCCTCCGAAACAAAAGAATAGAGGCTAGATTGATGGAAGGAAAAGAACGGAGATGAATTTGACAACTTCTACCACAATTGAATTTGAAAAGCATCTTTGCAAGAAGGGATTGAACGAAGTTGCTGGAACATCAACAATGGAAGGATAAGCTTGTTGTGGGCTTATGGAAAACATCTCAGAATTATGAGGTGACAACCGGCCACAAATGGAAAACAATTGATTGGTTGGGAGCAACAAGACATGCAAACTTCTTACACCAAGAGGATACGAGAACACTTGGATCATTGATAAGCACCAAGATAGCAACAATCCTTAGGAAACGCTTATTGTGAGATCCAATCCAAGATAACTCCAAGAAAGAAATGATGGATTTAATATCTCATTCTTGACAAATTATCTTCGAGACCCCTCGTGAATCAAGAATGCTACAACACCACCTCAAAAAATAAGGGAGAATGAATTGCACTTGAAATGCAAGATAAAGAATACTTGAGAAACTACCACAAGAATCTTGAAGAATACTTCGAGAATGATGATATCCTTAACAAACTACCATGAAGAACCTCTAGAAATGAAAGGATGATAGAAAAGAATTGAACAACAAGAAAAATATTAATGCCTTGCTATGATTTAGATGGAGCTTCGTGAAGAGATACTTGAGAAAACTTTAAACTCCAGAAAAAGCAAAGATGACCATCTTAGAGCCAATAATTTGATATCATGAACAACTCCGGAAGAAGGATTGAAAACACCTTGATGAACAAGAATAAGAATTATGTTATGCTTATCCTTCATCAAGTTCAATTGATGACAAGAAACAAATTTGGCATACTACTTATTCTTCTTGAAAAGATTGGAGAGAAAGATAGGGCACAAACTTGAAGAAGTCTTGAACGAAACACCGGTAAGAATTTGAAATGAATGACGGATACTAAGAATGAATGGAGATACATGAGAATGAAGAGATCATGATCCGTCTAGCAGAAACTTGAACGAAGCACCAGAATAATTGAGATACGAATGAAGAGACAACAATTGAGAAGAATTTGAGAACGATAGCTGAAAGCTGAGAACAAAGAAATCTTCTGAAATGATGGCCTACGAAGAATTGTGCAATGAAACAACTCTGAAATGCTCCGGATAGATATGGGAGGAATTATTCACTATTGAAAACAATTTAAGATGATAACAGCAAGCTGAAACCATGAATATTTAAGAGAATGGACAAAGATTTAAGAGAAACACTCCTTCGATCTTCAACGCTGAGAATGATGATGAGAAACAACATAATGAATTACTGGGACACTCCGGAACAATGAATAAGGAAAGGTTGAGCCAATGATGAAAATGATTTAGCAGCGATCTTCGAGAAGGAATATGACTGATGAAATTCATTCTTATGTCATATTGTCAAGAACTTGAGGACATCTCCGGAAAAGATTAGAAGAGCCAGGCAAGATCCTCCCTGAAAAAGGTGGTCTTCATCCTGCCGAAGGCACCGTCCATGACGCGCTCGTGGGCTCGTTGGTGACGTCCGTCCTGGCGACCAATGTCACGTTGGTCTCCTTGCACTAATTGGGTAAGTGTTGGAACTCGCCTTCCGGGGGACAGCTGCTCGCCAACCTTTTATCACAAAGGGGAAAGATTCTCTTGTAGCACCCACAGGCTCCATCCTTAAATCCTCTGCTGGCGGTGCACGTCACCCATGTGGTGGGCGGACCGTTGCATGGCCACTGGTGAATGGCCCCTCCTAGCCAAGAGCTTCGCGGGAAGCAGCCTCGCGAGGGAGACCTCGCGAGGCCGCTTATTGCTGGTAGATGAACGTCTAGTGGGTCCCTTTTAGAGAGAGAAACGTCCTCCCGGAGGCAGGGGCTCGCGAGGTGACCTCCAGAGTCTTCCAGTGGGCTGGATGCTGAACTGGGCCTTCTTCGCACATTGAATGGGCCGACAGTAGATGGGCCGTGGCACCTTGGTTCCACTGCACCAATAGTCGCCACGAGGTCGCAGGAGCTCCCTACCCGTGCTCCAGTGGGGCACCATGCTCAGTCATGGCAGACCTTTTGACCAGAGGGCACACCTCCAGGCCGCATCACATCCTCAAGCTAACACGCGTCCAACACGACAACACTTTTTGGTTGTGTAAGAAGGGCGAGCCTATGGGTCACACCACATCCTCCCGCTGACCCGTGTCCAACTCGACATCAAACTCCTTTTTGGTTGCGTAATGAACTCCTTGAAGCAGCAGTGAAGTATTATTTCCCAAAATATGTTTAAATTTTCATGTGCACTTGAAGAGCCTTCTTGTTTGAGGAGCTCGGCGCGCTCACGATCACTCTCCTGCGCATCATGCGAGCAGGTGCTGGACATGGTGCATGTGCTTGGGTTGGTCCCAACAGTGCCACTAAACCCAAGTGACTCAGCCGTGGATCACGGGCCCGCTCCCGTCCATGCCACCTCACCAATTTCCTTGGTACTTTTGAATCCTCGCGTGACACCCATGAGCTACCTCACGAGCGCGCAGCACACACCGCTCTACTACCTATGAAATTAGTATTTGTGAAATTTGTTGGTATGTCAGTGTCGCTTGATACGTCTCAAACGTATCTAATTTTCCAAACACTTATGCTCTTGTTTTGGACTCTAATTTGCATGATTTGAATGAAACTAACTCGGACTGACGCTGTTTTTAGTAGAACAACCGCGGTGTTATTTTTGTGCAGAAATAAAACTTCTTGGAATCGGACGAAACTTTTTGTGGATATTTTCTGGAATATATGAAGAATTATGGAGCGAAGACCTGCAAGAGGGGGGCAACCTATGGGCCACAAGCCAACTGGATGCACCTACCCCCCCTGGGCGCGCCCTGTTAGCTCGTGGGGCCCACGTGGCTCTTATGACCCTAATTCCAATCCTATAAATTCACAATTATGAGGAGAAAAATCAGAGAGAAGATTTCATCGCGTTTCACAAAACAGAGCCGCCGCCACCTCCTTTTCTTCCTCGAGAGGGCTGATCTAGAGTCTGTTTGGGGCTCCGGAGAGTGGAGACCGTCGCCGTCGTCATCACCAACCCTTCTCCATCAACAATTTCATGATGCTCACCACCGGAAATGAGTAATTCCTTTGTAGACTTGCTACACGGTGATGGGTGTGGATGAGATTGATTATGTAATCAAGTTATTTTGATAGGGCTTGATCCCTAGTATCCACTATGTTCTGAGATTGATGTTGCTATGACTTTGCTATGCTTAATGCTTGTCACTAGGGCCCGAGTGCCATGATTTCAGATCTGAACCTATTATGTTTTCATGAATATGAGAGTTTTTTGGATCCTATCTTGCAAGTCGTATGCACCTATTACGTGTCATGATCCGCATACAGGTGACAATAATTGGCATTCTTTCCGGTGATTGCCGTAGTTTGAGGAGTTCATGTATTCATTAAGTGTTAATGCTTTGTTCCGGTTCTCTATTAAAAGGAGGCCTTAATATCCCTTAGTTTCCTTATGGACCCCGCTTCCACGGGAGGGTAGGACAAAAGATGTCATGCAAGTTCTTATTGCAAGCATGTATGACTATATATGGAATACAAGCCTACATTATATTGATGAATTGGAGCTAGTTCTGCGTCGCTCTAGTGTGTAACTGTTACATGATGAATGTCAACCATATCTATCCATCACTGATCCATGACCTACGTTTTTCATATATTGAATCTTGCTTAGTTACTATTGCTACTACTACTGTTACAATCACTACAAAACTGTTGCTGTTACTACTACTCTTCTGCTTTGTTACTAAACTTTTGCTATAGAAGGATACTCCAGGTGTGGTTGAATTGACAACTGAACTGCTAAGACCAATAAATATTCTTTGGCTCCCCTTGTGTCGAATCAACAAATTTGGGTAAAATACTTCCCTAGAAGACTGTTACGATCCCCTATACTTGTGGGTTATCAAGACTGTTTTCTGGCACCGTTGCCGGGGAGCATAGCTCTATTTATTGTGTTCACCAAGGTTATCCTATTGTCACTATGAAGAATCTGAATGACGCTAAAACCAAGATCATCCCCTCCCGTACGAGAGAAGGTAAGGAACTGCCATCTAGCTCTAGTTTTGATTCACCTCCCGTTTTGAATCAGATAATGACACCACCACTTTATAGTCGTTCTGATATGTCGCAAGTACTTGACTACTCGCTCTGCTTTAGAAATTAATGATGATACTACTGCTATGCTTGATGAAACTGAAACTATGCCACTAATGAATTACTTGATGCTCATATTGCTAAAGCTAGAGAACTTGAGAATGCTGAAATTGATGAACATTTTGATTCACCTATTACGCCTAGCTCTCCTAATAGATATGAATTGCCTGATGTACCTGAGGGTTATGTTATGGATGGAGAAATAGCTAGAGACTTTCTTGCTTGAAATGATGGAGATGATGTGAAGAAACTAGTATGCAAACTGAAAGAAAAATCTATGATGGAGAAAATGAAACATGATCCTAAATTTGCAACTTCTGCTATTTGTGTTACTGGTAGGTATTATGAATTTTCTGTTGATCTTGAGTTAATTACTATAGTAGAATATGATCCTTTCCATGACCATGAAACTGAAACTGTTGTGGCACACCTCACTAAACTGAATGATATTGCCACTTTGTTTACTAATGAGGAAACGATGAGTTACTATTATATCCTTAAGCTTTTTTCCTTTATCGCTAAAAGGCGATGCTAAGAAATGGTTCCTCACTCTTATCCCTAGTTGTGTGCATATCCCCCAGGATATGATATATTACTTCTCCGAAAAATATTTTCCTGCTCATAAAAAAACAAGTTGCCTTTCAGGAAATATTTAACTTTGTGCAAACTGAAGAAGAGAATCTCCCTCAAGCTTGGGGGAGGCTTCTTTAGTTACTTGGAGCTTTGCCTGATCATCCTGTTAAGAAAAATGAAATACGTGATATCTTTTATAATGGACTAACAGATGCTTCTAGGGATTAGCTATATAGTTGTGCTGGTTGTGTTTTCAGGGAATGGACTATAGGACAAGCTGAAGAATTATTGAATAACATATTGCAAAATGCCGATGATTGGACACTTCCTACACCACCGCCAGAACCTATTCAAAAGAAGAGAGGTATTCTATTCCTCAGTCCTGAAGATATGCAAGAAGCCAGGAGATCTATGAAAAAAAATCTATTAAAACTGAAGATGTCAAGAATTTACCACCTATCGAAGAAATACATGGACTTGACACCCTCACACAGGTAGTAGAGGTAAATTCTCTCCATGCATTTAATGAAAGTGATATACGTTATACTAATACTCCTAGTCAATGCATGGATGAATTCGATAATTACATTGTTAAGCAAGAACATTTCAATAACTATGTCAAAGATCAATTAAGACGCAGTGCCATGATAATAGATCGCTTAAGTGACTTGATGTATAGAATTGCTAGTGATGTTGAAGGTCTAGGTAAACATGCTTCTATGGTTCACACTCAACTAGACCAAGTTGCTAAGTCACAAAATGATTTGCTTGCTGAATTAAATGATAACATGAATGATTATGCCATTAGAGTAATGACTAGAGGAGGTAGAATGACTTAGGAACCTCTTTATCCTGAAGGTCACCCTAAAAGAATTGAACATGATTCTCAGAGAATTAACAATGATGCACCTAGTCCACCTGGCAAGAAAAGGAAAAAGAACAATGATAGGACTATGCATGCTTCTAGGGAACGTGTTATAGAAAAACATGCTGAGAATCATAATGATGTTTCTATTTCTAATGCTAAGACACAATCTGGTAATAAACATTCACCTAGTGATAATGAGAATGATAATGATAATAATGATGCTCATGTTGATGCTCAGCCAGAGAGTAATAAAGAACCTGAAAATGATGTGGAAATGGAACCTGCTGAAAACCTTAATAACCCACATCCTAGAAAAATGTTATGATAAAAAATACTTTGTTGCTAGAAAATGGAAGAGAAAGAGAGCCATGGGTTCAAAAACCCATGCCATTCCCTCGTAAGCCTTCTAAGAGTAACGACGAGGAAGAGTTTGAACGCTTTGCTGAAATGATTAGACCTACCTTTTTGCGCACTCGCTTGACTGATATTTTGAAGATGCCTCCATATGCGAAATATATGAAGGACATTATTACGAACAAAAGAAAGATACGTGAAAATGAAATTGCCACCATTCTTGCTAATTATTCTTTTGATGGTGGACTGCCTAAGAAGTTAGGAGATCTGGGTATACACACAATACCTTGCTCCATTAAACGAAATTATGTTCAAACTGCTTTATGTGATTTAGGAGCCGCTGTTAGCGTTATGCCTTTCTCTTTATATAAAAGACTTGATTTGAATAAGCTTACACCTAGTGAGATATCTTTGCAAATGGCTAATAAATCCACTGCTATACCTATTGGAATTTGTGAGGATGTTCCTGTTGTGGTTGCAAACGTTACTATCTTGACAGACTTCGTTATTCTTGAGATGCCCGAGAATGACAACATGTCGATTATCCTTGGTAGATCCTTTTAAATACTATAGGGGCTGTTATTGATTGCAACAAGATCAATGTTACTTTTCATGTCAATGGTAAAGAACATACGATGCACTTTTTGAAGAAGCAATGTTCGGTGCATAATATTAATACCATTGAGACAATTGCCACAGTCACTATTGGAGGGTTTAAATTTCCTCTCCCTACCGTCAAGAAGAAATATGATATTATTATTGTTGGGGATATGCAAATCCCCATTGAGGTAACTTAGTATTATACGAAATTTCTTCGGTTTCATGTCAATCGGAAACAGTTACTATAAGACTTGATCAACCTTATTAATGGATCCTTTTTGAAAGACATGGGGTTGACAGTTTTAGTAAGCACAACTCTCTGTATTATTAGTTTACTCTCTATTATTTTTAGTTAAATAAAATAAAATGCCATGAGTTCCCGGTTTTTTGAATTTCCCGTGCAATAAAAATGACCCAGAAATAAAAAGTCTGAGAATGACACAAAATTTTAACATGAATTTTTCCGGAATATTTAACAAAAATTGGTGCTGAAAACACATCATGGAGGTGCATCTGTGGGCCACAAGCCAACAGGGTGCACCCACCCCCTGGGTGCGCCCTGATAGCTTGTGGGGTCCATAGGGCCCCCTGCCTTATCTATTCGGCGTGTGCCTTCTCCTACCTCCAGCAAAAATTCATAGTCAGTCTCTCTCTCTCTGGTGTTCTTGCTCCGTAACAAGATTTTTGATCTCTTTGCTCGGAACTCCGTTTCCGAAACTGTTTTGAGGAATTACTCCATGGTATGTGACTCCTCCATTAGTTTTTTATTTAGTGGTTTATATTTTGCACATTTTGTTGTACCAGGTGCTACTAAAAATGAGCTTGCATGTTGAATTCTTTGACTTCCAAGTAGTTTGAATGCTTGATATGTCATGTAGGCATCTATATGAGTAGTTGCTACCAATCTTGCAAAGTTATATTGACATAATTTTGTGGCCCAAAAATTTCAGAAATGTTTCATAGGAAAATGAATCTCTTTAGGAGGGGTTCTTCAAGCCGGAGTCCCAATGTAGTTGTTGGGAGGACCTAGGACCAGATATCAACATCTTTCGCAACCCGGAGGTTAGGCCGTGTGAATGGCCACGTACACCTTTCATGAGCGAAGTTGGTTTCCACCAAGAGTTTATGCAATTCATTGCAAATGCCGGGCTGACCAACTTCCTGGAAGATGAGTGAGATCAATACTATGTTCTTACAAATTCCTTTGTGCAAAATTTCTATTTCATAAATAGGCCCGATGCTCCCATGCTGCGCTTTGATTTATATGTAGAACATTATGAATTACCATTGTCTGATTATTGTAGGACCGAAAGTATGTCTAGAGGGGGAGTGATTAGACTACTTGACCAAACAAAAATTCTACCTTTTCCCAATTTTAAGTGTTGGCAGATTTTAGCATAGATAGCAAGTCAAGTACACCCTACACATGCATCTCTAAGAGTATAGCAGCGGAAAATAACAACAGGCATATATAGTAGAGGGTAGGAAGGAAGATCAAACGCGATTTGTAGACACGAAGATTTTTCCCGTGGTTCCGATAGGTGGTGCTATCGTATGTCCACGTTTATCGAGTCTTCAACCAAAAGAGGGTAACGGTCGCGAGAGTCCACGGAGGGCTCCACCCATAAGGGTCCACGAAGTAGCAACCTTGACTATTCCATAACGGCTTCCGTCCACGAAGGACTAGCCTCACTATGGGTAGATCTTCACGAAGTAGGCGATCTCCTTGCCCGTACAAACTTCTTGGTTCAATTCCACAACATGAAGTAGGAGGCTCCCAAGCGACACCTAACCAATCTAGGAGGCACCACCCTCCAAAAGGTAATAGGCTCGGCAATGTCGATGAACTCCTTGCTATTGTGCTTCAAGATGATAGACTCCTCAACACACAATCACTCTCTCACAGATTGGGCTATGGTGGAACAGATTGATTTGGTGGAAAGCAACTTGGGGAGGCTAGAGATCAAGATTCATATGGATGGAGTGGAATAGCTTGATCTCAACACAAGGGTAGGTGGCTCTCTCTCAGAAAATTGGATGGGGCAAGTATGGAATAGTTCTGAGTGCTTCACTTTCGAGTGGGTGGTGGTGAAGGGGTATATATAGGCATCCCCAAAAATCCAACTATTACACCTAAAGTGACCAACTCGATGACACCGATGTGTGAATCTCGGTGGTACCGAAGTGACCAAAAGGTGACAACTTTTGAATCTCGGTGAGACCGATACATAACTCTCGGTGGTACCGATCAGGTGACCAACAGTCAGATTGCGCAACTCAGTGACGCCGATTCTCACATCTCGGTGGTACCGATTCTTGAACATGGCTTACCACAGAGTTGGTCTAGAAACTCGGTGGCGCCGATTCACAATTCTCGGTGGTACCGATTCTTGTGAATGGCTATCCAGAGAGTTGGTCCAGAAACTCAGTGAGACCGACTGGCAAAACTCGGTGGTACCGAAGACTGGAAATAGCTAAACAGAAAGTTGGCAAATGAACTCGGTGGCACCGATGCAGAATCGGTTGCAACGACTGGCTAGGGTTTGGCATGGGTCTGTCTGAGTTTGGGAATCGGTGGGACCGGGTGGGAATTGTTGGTTGCACCGATTTTGGATATTTGGCTTTGGACAGACTTTTGTGGAAGAGCTTGTGGGTGTTTTTGGTGACTATCTCTTGTGCACGTGGAGCATCTTGTTCACCAACAGTACGTTACCCCCTTTTAATAGTATTGGCTTTCCTATGGACTCAAAGTGATTTCTCACAAAGTAAAATGTAGAGTCCTCTTGCTTGAAGCTTTGCCAATCCATTTCCTGGCATCTTGGGGTTTCTCCACAATCCTTTTGCCATCCCTATCATTGAACTTTTCCTGAAATATGCTTAGTGGAAACATTAGTTCAATGACATATATGTTGTTATTAATTACCAAAACCACCAAGGGAGAAAATGTGCTTTCAATCTCCCCCTTTTTGGTAATTGATGACAACATATAGATCAAGGCTTCGACATATGATATAATCAACGAATATAATCGTCGCTTTGAGAAGTATGTGATAAGCAAGAGCTCCCCCTAAATTTGTGCATTATTTTAAATTTGCGTTTGAATGCAAATGCACAATCGATTAGGTGCATAGGGCACTCTTTCATGTCACATACAACTTGGTGGTGTGCAAGAATAATAAGAATTAATATCATAGCACAACACAACAAGTAAAGGTGATTGACCATCTCATAAGCATCAATAATGATAGGAAATAGTAGCAACACATATCAAGTGTATGATCAAACACCACAAAGTTCAACACAAAAAAACCAAAAGATCAATGTTTTTGAAAACGATAAAAACCAAACGCTCTCTCATTCGAAGCCTAAAGATCTATATACAAATTCTCCCCCTTTGGCAACAAGATACCAAAAAGTTCAAAGAGATATAGCTAATCGTTCTTCTGGGGCTGATCTCCTCCGGTTGTTGATGAAGGAGTTGAGAGAACTGCGTCGGCGAAGATGTCGGCAGACGTCATGGACGGAGTTGGTGTAGCACCGGAGGTACTGGAGGAGCAGATGGAGCTGAAGAGGCTATAGCAGGTGCTGATGAAGAAGGCCTCAACTCTTGAGCTGGCACTGTGGCTGATCTGGCCTGGGTATGGAAGTGAGTGCCTGGCCTGAGAGGAGAGTCATCCTCATCATCTGAAGTGTCGGGACTGGGCACGCTATCAACTTCCTTCTTGAGCTCGTTCACAGTCTTGGTCAGCCCATCCACCTTGTCATTGAGGGTCTTGATCCTATTCTCCATGATCCTCACAAGACTATGCTGATTCGCCAATATGTCCTTGATGTCCTTCTGCATGCCCTGAACGGTAGTGATCAAGAGACCCATTTGCTTGTTCCTGGATCTAGGGACTTGAGCACTAGTGGCTCTAGCTGCCTCTGCCTCTGCCTGTGCTGCAGCTGAGGTAGGATGACCTGGGTTCATCTCCACGACATTGTCCTCAAGATCTGGCTGTAGGGGCAAGTGTGGCCTGTCAAGAGCAAAAATGTGCTTCTCCAGCTTGGAGTTGATGAGCATCTGAATGTAGGGTGCATAGCAGCAAGAGCGCTTCTGATCAGCAGCAACCCTCTTCACAGTCTCTACTATCAAGTCCATCACCCTTATCCTGGTGTGTCTATCAAGACGGATCAGCATGTTGATGGAATAGCCTCGAATCATCTTGTCATCTCCAGACTTAGGCATCAATGTGTGCCTCAAGATGGTGTTCATGGTGCGGAGGCCAGCCTGAAGGAAGTAAATGGATCCTAACTTGTGAGATTTCAAGTTTGCAGCAGGGATCACATTGTACATATTCTTCAATTAGAATGATGGCTCTCCTTGGATTCAGAGTAGACATCCAAGTCACCATCTTCCACCTTTGGGACTCCTAAGATGGCAACCCATTCCTCAACAGTAGACTCATACCTTGCTCCTTTAGTCATCCACACAATCCTACCATCTCCATACAAGTGAGAAGTGGAGTAGAATTGCATGATCATCTCATCGTTCCATGCAGTGAATTCCTTGCCAACAAATTCATCTAAGCCAATGCATTGAAAGTTTTCTTGAACATTTGGGAAGTAATCTTCATTTGCCTTGATGTACTTCCAATCAACGTATCTCATATCACTCACAGCTGGACTCTTATCAAGCAAGATTGCCTCGTAGAAATCTTGTTGCTCCTTGGTATAAAACCTATAGTCCACAGCTATTTTCCTCCTCTGAGCATATGGATCAATTGCTCTCCATGCCCTCAAACCAGAATCCTTCCTCTTCTTCATATCTTCAGCAAGAAGGTGGCTGGCATTGTGCTCTGGAAGGTGTGGTATGAGCTTCATCAAAGCAGTCATGTCATCATCATCCTCAGCTTCCCTGAAAGTGGAGGTCTTGTTCTTGCTGGAAGCTGGTATCTCTCTGGAGAACCTCTTAGGCTTTTCAGCAGCAGCAGCCTTCTTGGGAGCAGACTTGGTGCTCTTGGAAGTGTTGCCTTAGGCATAGCATCTGCCATAAGCTTCTTCTTCTTCTTCTTGGGAGGGGCCTTTGCAGCTGGCTCTACCTCCTCCTCTTCTTCCTCATCTAGATACTCTGGAGTAGATGGAAGAACTTTAGCCTTCTTAGGCATAATAGTCTGCTCCCTTCTTCTTCTCCCCTGCCTTCTTAGGCATAGATTTCTTGGGAGGCTCAATAGTCATAGTTGCCCTGGAGCTCTCTGGTGCTCTGGCTGTATGAGAGCTAGCATACTCCTTCCTGATAGCTTTCTTCTTCTTGGAAGAAGTGGCAACATCATCTTTCTTAGGCAGCTCCTCAGGGATGAAGTCCTCATCCTCCTCATCAGAATTGAGCTTCCTCCTAGTTCTTGTAGCAGCCTTGGGCAAATCAGGAGAACTAGGCACATCATCCAAACTCTCTTCAGGACTAGTGCCTGAACTCATGACAACATTCTCCTCTCTGAAGTTGTTCTCACTGTCATCTGAAGCAGACATCTCTGACCCTGTGAATAGAGTATAGAGGAGTGGAGAGGATGAGTCATCACAAAATGCAGACATTTTCAAAAGATTGAACTAAGATTTCTCAAATTTTGCATTCTGCCAAATGTATGTCGGTACAACCGAGGCAAAATTTCCGGACCCAACCGAGACAGACAACCTACTTTCCAGAAACTTGGCACCATTTTCGGTCACACCGAAAATTGGAACTCGGTTCCACCGAGGTGTTCTCAGTTTGCCAGAAAAAACGAATCGGTGCTACCGATTCTTTTGCATCGGTTCTACCGAGATTCATGTGGCGGACGAAAAAACCTAAAAATCGTTCGTTCCCTATTCTACTGAGTTTTATAGAGGATAGGAAGGTTTGCAATCGGTGGATTATCGATAAAATTAACTCCAATGCGCAAGAATCGGACGAGGAGCGCAAGAAGGGCCAGATCCATACCCTAGCTCGGTGAAGGATCCGCTAAGGCGACGACGGCAGTGAGGATTCTGTCGGCGGCGGCGATTCCCAACGACGAAGACGCACGGGGAGGCAAGGGTGACTACTAGGGGGTCTGGAGTGGCAGCTTAGGGTTGGAGGAAACGGGCTCTTGAGATTGAATTTCAAAAGTCGTGTCCGCCAGGATATATACCCTTCGCTGTCGGTGACACCAGTTCGAAATTTTCGGTGTCACCGAGTTTCTCAACTGTCAGCTGACAGGGAAACTCGGTGTAACCGAGAATAAGAAATCGGTGTTACCGAGATTGAAAATCTAGATCAACCCTAGGCATTCGGTGAGACGGAGATTTTGGGTTGGTTCCACCGAGATGCACTTGGGAGGTTTTAATGGTCAGTCCTTTGTCGATGCAGAACTCTGAGTGCTCCTCACACAGAGGGATCGAAAAGTATTAGTTCAAATGTTGTGAAGCAGCAAGAATGGAATATGAGGTAGGAAAGCATAGATAGCTAGAGAGTGGTCCTAGGCATTCTTTTCCATCCAATTGGCAAAAGAGAAATCAAAAATCAAATAGCAACAATTGGATGTCCTTGAATGGATAAATAAACGCAGACCAACATGCTCACACATTAATATGTCAAATGAAATCATGGCAAACATGCACAAACAAACTAGCATCTATCAAGCATTTTGGCGATGACGAAGTCATCTATATATGAATATATTGACTTAGGAGCCAAGTAAGAATACTTGATCATAGGTCATACTCATCGTTTAAGCACAAGTGGGGTTACCACTTTTACATAAAGCATTTAATGTTGTCACATACTAAGAGATGCTTTAACTCAAGTCTTAGAGTAAAGCTCCCCCTTGATGTGACGTCCCCCATAGGAGAGATAAACTAACCTTGGGTTTTGTCGATGAAGACTTCATGTTGGTGAGGTAGTGGTGGATGCTCAAAGTTGATGAAGATCACCAAGAGTTGAGAGCATCCTTGTTGTTTCCTTACTTTTCTCACCTACATGGGTTAGTCCCAACACACAAGAGACAAATACAAGGATATCTATGGACATGGAGTGCAAAGCATGTGTGATGATGTCCATGGATTTGTTGATTACCTTGTCCCTTGCTTACCTTTGAGGGAATGTGTGACTCCTTAAACTATTGCATAGAGTTGATGTTGATTGCAAATAGTTCTTGCCAACTATGAATGTGAGTGAATTTCATTGGCGGAGTCACCCCTCAAGAACTCTCTAGTTCTTCTTCTTGGGGACCCACATCAACTTGATGGGGATCCTTGGTGTTGAAGTAGCTCTTGTAGAAGTTGAGCTTGAAGTAGCCCTGGGAACCCACTCCACCAAAGCTTGAGATTCATCTTCATATGACTCAATGTCCTCTTGAAGCTTGTTCTTTTCCCTTGAGCTTGTGGTCTTGTGGTGGAAGGTCATCTTGAGTGTTTGTTCCCTTGGGAGGAGTATTTTCACACTTCTCCTTTTGAGGAACAAATTTGGGCTTGGGGTATTGACCTTCTTCCCATTCAACTCCATTAGCGTTGAAGTAGCCAATGCCATGGTTCTTCCGGTATCCTCCGTGCTTGCGTACAATTTCCTCAAATTGCTTACACCCGGCAAAACTCTTGTAGATACCATTCTCTATAATTCCTTTCAATAAAGTGTTTTCTTGCTCAAGTGTAACTTGGCTAAGAGAATCATCATTAGTGGAATCAATAGAACTACTAGAAGCAACATCATTAGATTTAGCATTTTTATTGTTGCTACTAGATGAAGAACCTTTCTTGCCTTTGTTACTAGTTTGTCTAGATTTAACTTGTGGCATGAATGTAGACAAGAGTAATTGTTTGGCTAGATAAGATGAAGTCTTCTTTCGGAGATCATCATTGATAGCTTTAAGAAACTCATGCTCTTGCTCCAAGTTGAGCTTCTCGAAGCGTAGCTTCTCATGAGTCCTTACAAGCTCTCTGTGATCTTCGAGAGTAGATTCATGAGCTAACTTAAGAGTGTTTAATTCTCTAGTTAGTTGTTCTATTTTCATCTTATCATCATCAAGCGACTTATCTTGACTAGCATGAAAATTATCAAGTTCATTTTGACTAACATCACTAGTTTCCTCAAAGTGCAAGTCATCATCACAAAGTAAATCATATTCATCACTATTGAAATCAAGATACTCGGGGTGTGATACCTTGGGGCATTTAGCCATGAAGCAATTTCCACTCCCTTCATTTGGTGAATCAAATAGATCATAGGAGTTGGTAGTCACTAGTGCAAGTCCGGCAACACCTTCATCTTGACTATAGTCAGAGTTGAAGTGATAGCTTGTCTCGGAGTTGTTGTCGGAGTCGGAGCCTGAAACCCATTCACCAACATGAGCTTGATGTCTTCTTCTTGTGTAGCTCTTGGTGTACTTGTCCTTCTTCTCCGAGTCCCTACTTCTCCTTGAGGGTCTTCGTTCATAATGATCATCTCTACTCCTTCTCTCTCTTTGAGGTGATTCATTCCTTGAGCTTCATCTTCTAGGTGACTCTTCTTTTCGTTTGTAGGGAGCCGTGCACTCATTGGAGTAGTGTCCGGGCTTCCCACAATTGTAGCAGTTGCGGTCACGAATTGACGAACGCTTCTCTTCATATCTTGAGTTGGAGCTTCGTTCTTTGCCTCTATTCTTGTAGAACTTGTTGAATTTCTTGACCATGAGGCTTATCTCTTCATTGGTGACAAGGTTGTCACTTGAAGCTGCGGGAGTATCACTTGTGGCTTTGTAAGCACCGCTAGACTTGTTGTGAAGCTCTTCTTTGTCTTTGAGTGTCATCTCATGAGCAACAATCTTTCCAATGACTTCCGTAGGCTTGAGATCTTTGTAGTTGGGCATCATTTGGATCAATGTGCACACGGTGTCGTATCTCTCATCCAAAGCTTGAAGTATCTTCTTGATGATGAATTTGTCAGTCATTTCTTCGCTTCCTAAGCCGGCAATCTCATTGGTGTTGAGAGCTAGCCTAGAGTACATCTCCGCGACTCCTTCACCTTCCTTCATCTTGAACTTGTCAAGCTGACTTTGAAGAATGTCCAACTTGGATTCTCTCACAGACTCGGTACCTTCGTGCATATCAACCAAAGTATCCCAAATCTCTTTTGCATTCTCAAGACGACTGATTTTGTTGAATTCTTCGAGGCATAGGCAGTTGAAGAGAATGTCACATGCTTGAGCGTTGTGTTGTAACATCTTCAACTCATCCGCGGTCGCTTCACGATCCGGTTCCTTTCCATCACCAAAGAATTCACCTTGCCAACCAACACGAACAATAGGCCATACAGCGGGGTTATGACCAAGAATATGCATTTTCATTTTGTGCTTCCAACTAGCAAAATTAGTGCCATCAAAGTACGGACCTCTACGGTGATAATTTCCCTCACTAGACGCCATACTCTCCTAGGTTGTGAGACCAATCCAATGGAGACCAAAGCTCTGATACCACTTGTAGGACCGAAAGTATGTCTAGAGGGGGGGTGATTAGACTACTTGACCAAACAAAAATTCTACCTTTTCCCAATTTTAAGTGTTGGCAGATTTTAGCATAGATAGCAAGTCAAGTACACCCTACAGATGCATGTCTAAGAGTATAGCAGCGGAAAGTAACAACAAGCATGTATAGTAGAGGGTAGGAAGGAAGATCAAACGCAATTTGTAGACACGAAGATTTTTCCCGTGGTTCCGATAGGTGGTGCTATCATACGTCCACGTTTATGGAGTCTTCAACCCACGGAGGGTAACGGTCGCGAGAGTCCACGGAGGGCTCCACCCATAAGTTTCCACGAAGTAGCAACCTTGACTATTCCATAACGGCTTCCGTCCACGAAGGACTAGCCTCACTATGGGTAGATCTTCACGAAGTAGGCAATCTCCTTGCCCGTACAAACTTCTTGGTTCAACTCCGCAACACGAAGTAGGAGGCTCCGAAGCGACACCTAACCAATCTAGGAGGCACCACCCTCCAAAAGGTACTAGGCTCGGCAATGTCGATGAACTCCTTGCTCTTGTGCTTCAAGATGATAGACTCCTCAACACACAATCACTCTCTCACAGATTTGGCTATGGTGGAAGAGATTGATTTGGTGGAAAGCAACTTGGGGAGGCTAGAGATCAAGATTCATATGGATGGAGTGGAATAGCTTGATCTCAACACAAGGGTAGGTGGCTCTCTCTCAGAAAATTGGATGGGGCAAGTACGGAATAGTTCTGAGTGCTTCACTTTCGAGTGGGTGGTGGTTAAGGGGTATATATAGGCATCCCAAAAAATCCAACCGTTACACCTAAAGTGACCAACTCGGTGACACCGATGTGTGAATCTCGGTGGTACCGAAGTGACCAAAAGGTGAAAACTTTTGAATCTCGGTGAGACCGATACATAACTCTCGGTGGTACCGATCAGGTGACCAACAGTCAGATTGCACAACTCGGTGACGCCGATTCTCACATCTCGGTGGTACCGATTCTTGACCATGGCTTACCAGAGAGTTGGTCCAGAAACTCGGTGGCGTCGATTCACATTTCTCGGTGGTACCGATTCTTCTGAATGGCTATCCAGAGAGTTGGTCCAGAAATCGGTGAGACCGACTGGCAAAACACGGTGGTACTGAAGACTGAAAATAGCTAAACAGAAAGTTGGCAACTAAACTCGGCGGCACCGATGCAGAATCGGTTGCACCGACTAGCTAGGGTTTGGCATGGGTCTGTCTGAGTTCGGGAATCGGTGGGACCGAGTGGGAATTGTTGGTTGCACCGATTTTGGATATTTGGCTTTGGACAGACTTTTGTGGAAGAGCTTGTGGGTGTTTTTGGTGACTATCTTTTGTGCAGGTGGAGCATCTTGTTCACCAACAGTACCTTACCCCCTTTTAATTGTATTGGCTTTCCTATGGACTCAAAGTGATTTCTCACAAAGTAAAATGTAGAGTCCTCTTGCTTGAAGCTTTGCCAATCCATTTCCTTGCATCTTGGGGTTTCTCCACAATCCTTTTGCCATCCCTATCATTGGACTTTTCCTGAAATATGCTTAGTGGAAACATTAGTTCAATGACATATATGTTGTTATTATTTACCAAAACCACCAAGGGAGCAAATGTGCTTTCAATTATGCGAAATATGCTTGATTCCTTCGTACGGGGGGAACACGCGATCCTAAACTAGAGGAGTTCTGGGATTCCTCCTTACTTTAACTATGGGAGAAACTAGCGGCGTATCAAATGCCAGGGCCACAAGTTTTCATTTTCCTATTGTGCACTACTTCGCTTTATTCATAGGTAAATGTTTAACTGCCATGGGTCAGGGTGGCGGTCTCAGTGCCCCACCCTTGCTATTTTGTGTCGCACACTCTATGACGATAACACTTACAGCCTAGGAGCTATTGTAGCACGCTGCTTGCATGGTAACCGGACCAAGAGCAAGGTTCATGGTGGTATTTATGCCACTCGCTTAGCAAAACATTTAATGTTGACATACGCCCCAGTGATTACTTGTTGCACAAGGTTTATCTTTACCACCAGTCTATGTTAGGTCACCAGTTCATTGATGAGCCCGAGCCTCCGCACCACATTCGTTATAACCTAGTATACAACGAGAGGACTCGTGATGTTATTGTGTTGCCTGCACCTTGTTTTGTTTGACTATCATGCCAGGCACAGATATGTCATCATGCCATCAGATATAATCAACTACCGGAATGAGTTGGCTGAGGCGGAGGCTGCCGCCCAGGCATGGGATGCCCACATGCCTCAGCCTAATTACATCCCTCGACCGGATGGCTACTTCGGATGGTGATCACCAAGCTAGGCCAAAAGCCTAAGCTTGGGGGAGTGCATATTTCTCACCGACCATATATTCATGTTCACACTTCATATCGGTTGTCGGTTTTCATCCTTTTCCACTGTATATCCATGTTAGCTTTATTTTTTCGCTTTTGTGTGTTTGAAAAACTTTGAAAATCCAAAAATATTTCTCGCTACTTTTCGTTTTTTCTTTCTTGTTTAATTAGTCTGTAGTATTAAAAGAAAACCCAATAAGATTTCCTTTGCATGTTGGGAGCTTTCCCGTGTAAATAGTTTTTCTCGTTTTTGTTTTTCCCTTGCTTATTTGCTCTCCTCGAGAAGAAAAACCAAGTACTCCAAAAATATTTCAGTGTGTTTCTCTGATTTTCTGTCCTTTTGTTGAGTTGTTGAAAGGAGAAGACCATGATGAAAATGTTGAGTGGCGCTCATATGCATTAAAGATGATCTAATGAAGAGTCTATATTACCTTGTCTTCTCCTTTGTTTAAATGCTTGCAGATTCCGGCTTAGTCCACGACACACTTGCCGTATTATTATTATCATATCATTCGGTCGTGCAACTGAAAGGCAATAATGAAGATATTTGATCAAGTGATCGTGGTAAAGGAAGTTGGTATGAACTCCTCTTGTTTTCCGTTTTTGTAAATATGTTTAGCTCGTTCGATCTTGATTTAGTGTATCATGAGTAAACTTGTTTGTGATGATGATTAGAGATTATAGTTGCTCATACCATGCTTAAATAGCTAGGAGTGAATAATTATTTATATCATGTGTCAACATCCATTAAAATGGTTGTGATGTGGTATGGTAGTATGGTATCCTCCTTTGAGTAATTTGAGTGGCTTGACTTGGCACATGTGCAAACATGTAGTTCATTCAAATCCAATGTAGCCTTCATGATGTTTATGTTCAGAGTGTTTATATCCTACTCATGCTAATATTTAATGTTAATTATTCGCAATGCATGACTATGTTCTTTTTCGCTCTCTAGCTGGTCGCTTATCAATCTAGCTTTCACCTGTACTAAGCGGGAATGCTGCTTGTGCATCCAAAATCCTTAAACCCAAGTTGTTCCAGATGAGTCAACCATACCTACCTATATACGGTATTACCCTGCTGTTCCAAGTAAATTTGCATGTGCCACCTCTAAATATTCAAATAAACATCCATTTTGTGTGCTCGTACCGCTCATGGAGCGACGTGATAGTTAGTATCTTCCATGCTAAGCGAGTTATTCTCAAGATGGGCATTTATTCGCCTGTCATTGCACAACAGAGGCTAGTAAAAAGGATGCCCAGTCCTGCATAAATGAAAAAAAATTAAACAGAACTCCTGGGACAGTTGATATGTTGGCAGGCACCCGTGGATTCGGTCAGCCATGGTTTGTGTATGTATGGTGGATGGGAGTAAACTTTACAATTCCGCTTGGGAACCGCCAATAATATGTTTAGCATGGAAGATATTGAAAACTCACTCGTGACATTGATAGGAAAAGCGCACCACTCAAAATTACAATTTCAACTTTGTTGTAAATCATGAGCTCTGGCACCTCTGCAGATCAATGTTTCCTCTACGAAGGGCCTTTCTGTTTACTTTAATGTTATTGTTGAGTATCAACTTCTTACGAAAGAACCAGACCTGAGAGCATCAGTGTCATTCTTATGCATTGAGTCTAGTTAATGTTGGATGTGAGCATGACTGGATCTCTTCTACCGTGAATTACAATGTTTAGTCGCTTCTTGGACCTTAGAGGCGTTCTGCATTTATTTTTTGCGGTCTTAGAAAGAGTTACCGAGATACCATATCATCATATTATATCATGATTGTTTTGACAAATTGTTGGCATGTGAGATATCTTATAATTGGTCGCTAGTTTGTTATGTTATTATCACGAGTGAATATAATAGCTAAGTTTTATAATCGATAAAGTTATTTATGATTTATGCTGAAAACCTGAACACTAGCTAAGCATGTTATAACAACGAGAACAAAAGAGTTTGTAAAAGTTTTCTTTATCACTTTCAGTTTATCCACTGAATTGCTTGAGGACAAGCAACGAGTTAATATTTGGGGAGTTGATACGTCTCAAACGTAGCTACTTTTCCAAACACTTTTCTTCTTGTTTTGGACTCTAATTTGCATGATTTGAATGAAACTAACCCGGACTGACGCTGTTTTTAGCAGAACTACCGTGGTGTTATTTTTATGCAAAAATAAAAGTTCCTGGAATCAGGCGAAACTTTTTGTGGATTTTTTCTGGAATATATGAAGAATTATGGAGCTAAGACCTGCAGGAGGGGGGCAACCAGCCGGCCACAAGCCAACAGGGCACGCCCACCCCCCTGGGCGTGCCCTGATAGCTTGTGGGGCCCATGTGGCTCCTCCGCCCTAATTCCAGTCCTATAAATTCACAATTATTCAGAAAAAAATCAGAGAGAAGATTTCATCGCATTTCACGAGACGGAGCCGCCGCCACCTCCTGTTCTTCCTCGGGAGGGCCGATCTGGAGTCTGTTTCGGGCACCGGAGAGTGGAGATCATCGCCGTCGTCATCACCAACCCTTCTCCATCAATAATTCCATGATGCTCAGCAGCGGGAGTGAGTAATTCCTTTGTAGGCTTGCTGGACGGTGATGGGTGTGGATGAGATTGATCATGTAATCAAGTTAATTTGATAGGGCCTGATCCCTAGTATCCACTATGTTCTGAGATAGATGTTGTTATGACTTTGCTATGCTTAATGCTTGTCACTAGGCCCCGAGTGCCATGATTTCAGATCTGAACCTATTATGTTTTCATGAATATGAGAGTGTTTTGGATCCTATCTTGCAAGTTGTATGCACCTATTACGTGTCATGATCCGCATACCCCAAGGTGACAATAATTGGGATTCTTTCCCGTGATTGACGTAGTTTGAGGAGTTCATGTATTCATTAAGTGTTAATGCTTTCTTCCGGTTCTCTACTAAAAGGAGGGCCTAATATCTCTTAGCTTCCTTATGGACCCCGTTGCCACGGGAGGGTAGGACAAAAGATGTCATGCAAGTTCTTATTGCTAGCACGTATGACAATATATGGAATACATGCCTACATTATATTGATGAATTGGAGCTAGTTCTGTGTCACTCTAGTGTGTAACTGTTACATGATGAATGTCATCCATATCTATCCATCATTGATCCATGGCCTACGCTTTTCATATATTGAATCTTGCTAAGTCACTATTGCTGCTACTATTGTTACAATCACTAAAAAACTATTATTGTTACTGTTGTTGTTACTACTACTATTCTGCTTTGCTATTGAACTTTTGCTACAGAAGGATACTCCAGGTGTGGTTGAATTGACAACTCAACTGCTAAGACCAATAAATATTCTTTGGCTCCCCTTGTGTTGAATCAACAAATTTGGGTAAAATACTTCCCTCGAAGACAGTTACGATCCCCTATACTTGTGGGTTATCATCGCTGATACAGGACATGGGAAGCTTCATGAGTGCCTGCCCACGAAGCAGCCTGCAGCATGTGAACCGTCTCCTCAAGAAGCCTATGGCATGCCTCACGAGCGCTGCCTCGCGAGGTGGCCTATGGTGCTCACATTCACCAAGTGTCGACGGGAGTCGTTACGAGCCCATGGTTCATGAGGCACACCCCACAAGCTACGGCAAGCTCAGACTTGCGCTCCATAAAAGCTAAGTCCCGGTGCTTCGTCAATACTTTGGTGTTTGTTGAGCTTTTTCTCCTTGTGATTTCGTCGAGTGCCCACGTTTTCTCCTTGGTGCGAGCCGCCTGCACGTCAAAGGGGGATTCATGAGCATCGCGCCTCAGGAGCTCTTTCCACCTTGCGAAGCCTTACACCCTCTGGCCTTGTTGGGCAACACACCCCAACATACCAACGACGGTCATAATACGCTTGGGGGCTGGGTCCTAATGACATAGGGAAGAATGGCAATGCAAGAAGGAAAAACCAAGCCTCACACAAAACAATGGAAGGGCAACAAATATTAAAACAAAATAGTACGATACAGAAGAAACATGTCTTTACGCCCCCGTAGGGCCACAAACTCTCGATAATAGGGTGCCAGAAGAAAAGAGTAGACGGGCTTAAGCGGAGGTGGAGCCGCCGTCGTCGCCACCGTGTGTCTCCTCACAGCCGCTGCCCTCGGAGCTCTCAGGAGCGTGCACAAACTTCTCTAGCATGGCGTCCACGAAGTCTCGCACCCCTTTCTGTGCTCATCGTGGAACTCCTCAGGGATAGGCTCCATCACCACCGCGAAGTCGAAGTCAGGGTTGGCGCGGAGGAGTTTGCTAAAAACTCGCATCAGCGCCTGGTCCAGAAGATCGCGGGCCTCCTCCTCGATGATGGCATCCTGCCGCGCGGACCCCGTTCTCAGTACCTCCACCATCTTGTTGAAGAAGTCCAAGTACCCCGAAACGGCGTCTGTGATGGGGAAATCCGGGACGTCATGGATGAAGCGAGACAGGGCACCGCGGGCACGTTTGATCGCGGAAGACCATAACGCGTTCGACCTGCATCGTCCGCGCCTAGGTGGAGTCGTCCCTGGCCTGTTGGATGAGGTTAGAAACGCCACCCACCTGGGCTTGGAGCGACTGCAGTGTAATGCCCAAGATGCGATCCTATCCTTATTTTGGCTCGAGGGCCTCGATAGGGATAGAAGTGCATCTCGTCCTTTTCAAGAATGGATATCGTTACAAGTACATGTAAAGAGGAGATGAGTATATGGAATTGTCTTACACTCGCCACAAGCTAAATTATGATCACATCAATACATCAATACATTCAATCACCATACAGAACAGCAGGGTCCAACTACGAACGAAATCAAACGATAAAAGGGACATCCATCCTTGCTATCCCAGGCTGCCGGCCTGGAACCCATCCTAGATTGATAAAGAAGAAGAAGAAGAAGAACTCCAAATAAAACAAGCATCGCTCTCATGTCAAAGCATCGCGTTACCTATACCTGCGACTATTGTTGTAGTAATCTGTGAGCCACAGGTACTCAGCAATCTCATTTCCAAGGGTATCCAGACTAGCAAAGCTTAATGGGTAAGGTATGGTTAAGTGGTGAGGCTGTAGCAAGCACTAAGCATTTATTTGAGTGGCTAACTGATGAGTACAAGAATAAGGGGGGGTGATCGTCGTATAAACGGACATGAACTAGTAATGATCACTAAGTGATCCTAAACACCTACCTACGAGTCAAACATAACCCCACCGTGTTCTCTCTCGGTTCAGAAATTCACGAGAAGAGACAGTCACGGTCACGCACACGGTTGGTGTATTTTATTTGAGTTTACTTTAAGTTTTCTATGATCGGTTGTTAAACAAATTTCCAAGTTGCCACAGAACCGTGGGCATGACTTTTCGAAAAGATTTAACCCTGCAGGGGTGCTCCAACTCATCCATCACAAACTAACGACAAGCTGCGTTGGAAATCCTCAACCGCGGGATAACCCGTAGTATTCGTGGAATTCCGATGGAAAATCTCAACCTCGAGATAGCCCGAAGTGTCCTCGAAATCCCGTGCACAAGACGTTCAAGAAAGGTAAAACAAATCCAGCAAGACTGCCTGACGTGTCGACGGACCCGATAGGAGCCGTGTATCATGTTCTCAAGACACGATGGATAAGCGAAGCATACGGTGGACTGATAGAAATCACCCAAGTTGCCCTGGGGTGGACATGCACAGTGCTCTAGTTTGGACCAACACTCATGAGGAGCACTGGCCCGGATTGTTGATTAAATATCCTCGGGTTAATTACTCCCTATGCAGGTTTATTAATTATTAGGCAAATGTAGTACCAATGTTGGTCCTTGCCAGAAGAGTTTTATCTCAAAACGAAAATCAAGGGGGTCCCCATAACAACCCCGAGCATGTTAGGAGCGCTCAATATGGAATATAACACCGGTACACAAGTAACTAGGTTGGCAAAAGTGGAACAAAACACCAAGCAAAAGGCCAAGCCTTCCACCTTCTATGAAGTATATATGTGCATTAGATTAAATAGCAATAATATTGTGATAGGTCAAAAATATCCATGTTGCACATAGAAACAACTTGCACCTACAGCTAGCAACGCTATAAGAAGGCTTGAGCAAGCGGTAACATAGCCAAACAATGGTTTGCTGGGATGCGGAGGGTTAGAGGCTTTTCATGGCATTTTGGGAGGCTTGACAAACAAGTGGTAGGTAATGAGACACATCGATAGGAACGAGACAACTAGCATGGCAATGATAGTAGTGGTATCCAGGGAAATGGTCATCTTGCCTGAGATCCCGCTTGGAAGAAGAACGAATCCATGAAGAAGACGAACCGACATAGTCAAATGAATCGTCACACTCCGAACGCTTTCGGAACTCTATCGAGAAGAAGCAAATCCAGAACAAACAATCAACACATGATAAACACCACAACATATTCGATATATGATCCACAAACAAGGATGATGCATGTTATGCATGACAAGGCAAAGCACAACAATCAAACACCACAACTTAAGTGAAGCTCAATATGCAATGAGTTGCATATTGATGGCACTCCATGTTTGAATTATTTGGTTCACTCTCATTTATTTACATGACAAGTTTAAATGTTGTTTTACATGGCAAGAGGTGAAGCATAAATAAACTACACTATCTAGGCATCTTAAATGAGGTCTGAAATGACTTGTAGTATTTCCGAAACGACCCCTTATGCAAATTGTGAATTTGGTCCAGATCTAAACTAATCATGTTTTTATATTATATTTAAACATAAAAATAAAATGCATCATGTGATTCTACACGTCACTCTAAACGTTTTACATATATACATCATTTAAAACGGAGCTACGTTCTAAAAGATATGACACACGCAAGATAAATATGCCATGAATGTAAAATGCGTGCAAACGACAACCACAAACATTTTAAACCAGGGATGCAACAAGATATTATGAATCTACATGAAATTCTAGGCAAGTTTCATATGCAACACACTCAGAACGGAGCAACGGTTCAACACATACAAGCAACACAAGTTATACCTACAATCTGCCCAAACCATCAACATAGCATATTGCTATCCACAAATCAACAAGCTACAACCATCTACAATGCACAACAAGGACATGGTGATGTAGTTTATATGATGCACACCAATTCATCTCATTGAAGCAAATTGCATAGAAGCTTGGATCAATAGCAAATGAGCTCACAAGATGACTACAAAATATAGCAGATTAGGACTTAGTGAAAATAACAGTTTTTTTGCAGAGCAGTTTTTCATGAAGGCATATTGAGGGCAATGAAACTATATTCTACAAGGCATTTCATGGCATGAAAATTTACAGCATGGTATAGGACATGATGCACTTCAATTCATTCCATAATGGCATGGTCTAGTTATGCATAGAATCATGTCTAGCAACAACACAATATGGTATTCTGAAATAATCAGATTCTCAGACTTGGTGAAAATTAGAGTAGACATGAGCAGCAGTTTTTAACAGATTGGCATGTTGGACGACAGAAATACATATGATGGAAATCCTATACATGGCAAAAAAATGGCACGACCAAGGAGATAATGACATGCTTAACAAAAGACTCCATTGGGGCAACAGCAAAAGAGACCTAGATCACTAGCAAATCACATGCCAACATGACAACAAAATAATAGTTTCAGACTTAGAATTATTTAGACCCCTCAAAACAGCAACATTGATTAAGCATGTACGCATGATGAAAACTACTCCTACACAAGGAATCCATGGCATGACAAAGAAACTAACATCAAGAGGTCATTGCATACTACAATTAACTCTATTGGCACAAGCTCAAAATAGTCATGGATTGCTTAAAACGAAGCTCGCAAAACTGAACTTATCGTTAACCGCACCCAGTTTTACAGATTACGATGACATGCTGTTTTGGAACAGAGATTTGAGCACTTAGAGGAATTCCTATATGCATGAAAATGGTACTATCATATAGAGCACGAAAAGTAGATCATTTTACATATAAATATCATTTTCATACAATGCCCGATTCACGAGATATGAGTCACACATTGTGCAATGATGTTGTTAAAAACCTGCAGTTTTCAGACTTAGTCGTTTAACATTATTCACCCGATAGGCTAAATAGCGAACGTTCACAGATTATGCAAAATGACGAACGGGTGGGGATTAGCGGGTTCTCACCACGGGTCACCTGGGCTGGATTTGACACGAGGTGGGCCGGGGGAGCTGGCACAGCTCGGCCGGAGTGTGCGGCCCACGGGGCCAACGCGGGGTGGCTGGCCCAAGCGCGGGTCAATGGGGATTCATCCTCCCCCGATCTGCCTGGAATGGGAGCAACGGCGGCGGGCTCGACATGGCGGCGCGGCTCGCCGGAGGAGGAGGCCAGGGAGCAGAGACGGGGGGGGGGGGGGCGGATCTGGGGGCAGTGGCCCTATTTCCGACGGTGGCGGCGTGGGACGCCGCGGCGGCGGTCAGCTGGCAGGGGCGAGCTCCTGGCCGCAGATGGAGGAGGCAGCTGGCGACGAGCTGGCGAGGCGGAGCACTGGAGGGA
The DNA here is from genome assembly GCA_039707655.1 of Elymus sibiricus. NCBI lineage: Eukaryota > Viridiplantae > Streptophyta > Magnoliopsida > Poales > Poaceae > Elymus > Elymus sibiricus. Next base: position 267,878,192 of record CM077665.1, read on the forward strand.
GTCGGGGTCGCGCGTGGGGCGGCTGCGGACCTCCGGCAGCATCTCCTGCAGCGGCGGGGCGACGACTTGGCGAGTCGGCGGGGTGTGGCTCGGGGGGAGGCCGGGGCTGCGGGAGCTAGCGGGCAGCGGCGGCGCGCTATGGGCTGGCCGCGGGTGGCGGCGGCGGATCCCGGGCCCGGGCGGGCTCGTGATGGGCCTGACGGGCCGGCGACGGTGGGAGGAGAGAGGATGCGCGGTGGGGGCTGGGTGGCATGGTTTTCGAGGCGAGGCTAGGGTTTCCTAATTAAGAGGGATTGCCCTTCCTTTTATAGCAAGGATTCAGGGTTTGGGGGTATTTAGCCCGATTTTCGACCCTCCAATCGAAATCGGACGGCTCCAGTGATGGCAAGGCACTAGGTGGGCCTAGATGGGCTGTCTAGATGGGCTAGGTGGGGATGAGAGGGAAGATTGCGGCCCGTGAAGTTTTAGAAAACCGAAAACATCCACGATTAAACCGGCTACTAGTGTCGCTATATATATTACGGTTTGGGTATCAAATGACCTCTGAATGCGACGAAATTTGGCAGGCGGTCTACAAACAATAAAACAAGACCGCTTGCCAACTTCCAACCCATTCCGAGAATATTTTTCACACGCTTTTAAAAACAATATTTCAACAGTGTTGCGGCGCATGCATGTGTGGTTCGCATTGAAACGGTCGTCGATGGGAACAGAGAGAACCGGTGACTACAAACGGATACACTTTTTTAGAAAACTACGACAATGGAGTGTCGATGCAATGCGGATGATGCGAATGATGCGATGATGAATGCCTCAACCAAACGAATCACACGATGACAACGGAATAAAAGGGGAATCTTCTGGAGCGTCGGTCTCGGCCTGTTACAACTCTCCCCCACTAACAAGAGATCTCGCCCCGATATCTTAGAATGAGAAGGGGAAGATAAAGAGCAAGACGAAGAGGTTAAACTTAGTTGCTTCTTTGACAAACGAGTGAAACCAACGGAACTTGAAATTTACAAAGATATGAAGAATGATATGAGAAACAATCAAGATTTCAAAAGAAATTTGGGCAGCACTTCGACAAAAAAAGAGAAGAAAAACTTGATAAGATGGAAAGAACTTGCAGAAGAGGACACAACACTCCGATTAACTTAATAAGAAATGAAAGAACATGATCTTAACAAGACGATATGATGGAACTAAGGGAGCAACATCACAACACCTCCAGAACAAAAGAATAGAAGCTAGATCGTTGGAAATAAAAGAACGGAGAAGAATTTGACAACTACTACCACCATTGAATTGAAAAGCATCCTTACAAAGAAGAATTGAACGGAGTTGGAAAAATCAACAACGAAAAGAAGAAGCTTGATGTGGGATTATGGAACTCATCTCAAAATTATGAGTTGACAACCGGCCACTAAACCAAACAATTGATTGATTGGGAGCAACATGATATGCAAAACTTCTTTCACCAAGAGGATACATTGAGAACTTGGATCTTGATAAGCACCACGACAGCAACAATCCTTAGGAAACGCTTTAGGTGAAATCTAATCCAAGCTATCTCCAAGGAAGAAAATGATGGGTTTAAATATCTCATTCTTGACAAATTTTCTGCGAGACTCCTCATAATCAAGAATTCTATAACACCATCTCAACAGATAAGGGAGAAAGAATTGCACTTAGAAAGACAAAGAATACTTGAGGTACTTCCACAAGAATCATGAAGAATACTTCGAGAAAGAAATACATCCTTAACGAACCACCATGAAGAACTTCTTCCAAGAACTCCGGAATGAAAGGATGATAGAAAAGAACTGAAGGTTGAAAAAGAACAAGATTTAGGCCATGCAAAGATTTAGATGGAATTTCGTGAAGAGAAACTTGAGAAAACTTGAAACTCCAGAAAAGAGAAAGATGAGCAACTTAGAACCGATAATTTGCTATCATGAACAACTCCGGAAGAAGGATTGCAATTAACTGATGAAACAAGAATAATAATTATGTTATGTTTATCCTTCATCAAGTTAAATCGATGACAAGCAACGGATTTGGCATACGACTTATTCTCCTTGAAGAGATTGAAGAGAGATGTTGCAATCTTGAACAAGAACACCGGTAAGAATTTGACAATGAAAGAGGGAATACTTCGGATGAATGGAAAAACATGAGAACAAAGAGATCACGATCCGCCTAGCAGAAAACTTAAACAAGGCACCGGAATAATTGAGATACGAACGAGGAGACAACAATTGAAAAGAATTTGAGAACGAAAGCTGAAAGCTGAGAATGAAGAAATCTTCTGAAAAGATGGCCTTCGGAGGATCAAGAAATGAATCAACATTTAGATGCTCCGGATAGATATGGGAGGAATTACTCATGATCAAAACAATTTACAAGGACATCATGAAGCTTGAACCATGAATCTTTGACATAACATATAAAGATTTAAGAGAAGCACTTCTTCGGTCTTCAACGCTCAGAATGATGACGAGAAACAACATGATGAATTATTGAGACGCTCCGAAACAATGAATACACTAACGATAAAAATGATTTAGAAGCGATCTTCGAGAAGGAATATGACTGATGAAATTCATTCTTTCGTCATATTGAAAAGAACTTGAGATCTCCGGGAAAGATTAGAAGAGCCAGGTAAGATCCTGGGGAAGAACCTGTGGGTTATGGGCCCACTCAAAAGAAAAACCGTTGAGAGGATTGATTAGGAAGAGAGATTGCGCCAGCACAAAAGAAAACTTGATGAGGTTGAGAGCCCCAAAATACTTTGAAAGAATTGAATGAAAACAAGAATCTTCTGAGATATCTTCATTACTCCGGATAGCATAGAGAGAGACGGATAAACAAGAGAGGCTTGGAGAAAAACTTCCAACATTAGAGAGCATTTAGAGAATAAAAATGGATATGATGAGCACTGAAAGCTTGAATTGAATCCACCGGGGAAGAAAGTGAAGAAGAAGAAATGATGAACTTAACACCTGACCATCTTCACAATGAATCATCAGAAACAATACGGAGAAAAGAAAGCGGAAGCATCACATGAATAGAAAGGCACTTGGATGAGAATTTAATCGATAAAGAAAAAGGGTGGGAGGGTAGGCAAAAGAAGAAGACAACTTAGACGGATGAAAAGAACTCTGGGATGAAATAAGAGGATAGATCTTGCGAATATTGGAAAGGATTGAATTCACTTGAAGAGAAACACTCCGGTTGGAAAGGAATTGACATGACCATTGAGTGAGCAAAAGGATTAGCATTCCCATAGAAATATGAGAACACGACTTAGGAAGGTATGAAATCACCACTGACATCGAAGCAACTCGAATTACCATACTCCAACAAAACAAAGGATGAAGCTTGCAAATATAAGCCAGAAACAAATACATAACCCATTATGCATTCGTTGGAAGGATAATCCTAGGTACCTACTTGAATTCCCACCTAAGAACTTCTAAAATCTTTGGTTATGCAATCGGGTCCATAGATATAAGGAGTAAAATCCATCACTCAGCTCCTAGCAGTAATACTACTTTCCAATGTATCACATTCGTCAACACATAACTAGAGGCCTCAGGAATTCATCTACCTCAGACCCTCGTAATCTAAAGATACTAAATAGGGCAGTACATGTGATCCTTCTCCCCAGTACTGGGTGCCGCCACACTCTTCGCACCACAAATATTATTGAAGCAATTTTGAACATCCGCGTCATGAGGTACGAAGGAAACTGAACGGTAACGATGTGTCATGAATCCCTTGGAGCTCCAAAATTCCATCACATCGGTATCATAGAGGCTCCAAAACACCCGCGTGATCCTACAAAAAATTGATTGAGAAGAGGGGTAGAATTAAAATTCCTACGTCACGATTCCTCACCAGAGCAAGGAAGAGGATTAAAAAGAACCCTAGTCTCCGATATATAACTAGACTCAAAATAGTTTTTCACTAGACTCGACTCGGCCAAAGTTCGATCAATCACGGGGGCTCCTAGGTTGGTACAGGCTCTGATACCAACTTGTAACACCCAAGATGCGGTCCTATCCTTATTTTGGCTTGAGGGCCTTGATAGGGATAGAAGCGCATCTCGTCGTTTTGCAAGAATGGATATCGTTACAAGTACATGTAAAGAGGAGATGAGTATATGGAATTGGCTTACACTCGCCACAAGCTAAATCATGATCATGTCAATACATGAATACATTCAATCACCATACAGAAGAGTAGGGTCCGACTACGAACGAAATCAAACGATAAAAGCAACATCGATCCTTGCTATCCCAGGATGCCGGCCTGGAACCCATCCTATATCGATAAAGAAGAAGAAGAAGAACTCCAAATCAAACAAGCATCGCTCTCACATCAAAGCATCATGTTACATGTACCTGCAACTGTTGTTGAAGTAATCTGTGAGCGACAGGGACTCAGAATTCTCAATTCCAAGGGTATCAAGACTAGGAAAGCTTAATGGGTAAGTTATGGTTAAGTGGTGAGGCTGCAGCAAGCACTAAGCATTTATTTGAGTGGCTAACTTACGAGTACAAGAATATGGGGGGGTGATCGTCGTATAAACAGAAGTAAACTAGTAATGATACTTAAGTGATCCTAAACACGTACCTACGAGTCAAACATAGCCCCACCAAGTTCTCTCTCGGTTCAGAAATTCACGAGAAGAGACAGTCACGGTTATGCACACGGTTGGTGTATTTTATTTGAGTTTACTTTAAGTTTTCTATGACCTGTTGTTAAAAAAATTTCCAAGTTGCCACATAACCGCGGGCATGGCTTCTCGAAAATATTTAACCCTACAGGGGTGCTTCAACTCATCCACCACAAACTAACCACAAGCTGCATTGGAAATCCTCAACCGCAGGATAACCCTTAGTATTCGCAGAATTCCGATGGAATATCTCAACCTCGAGATAGCCCGAAGTGTCCTCGAAATCCCGTGCACAAGACGTTCGAGAAAGGTAAAACAAATCCAGCAAGACCGCCCGACATGTCGACGAACCCGATAGGAGCCGCGTATCTCGTTCTCAGGACACGACGGATAAGCGACGCGTACGGTGCCCTGATAGAAATCACCCAAGTTGCCCTGGGGTGGCCCCACACAGTGCTCTAGTTTGGACCAACACTCATGAGGAGCACTGGCCCGGGTTGTTGATTAAATATCCTCGGGTTAATTACTCCCTATGTAGGTTTATTAGTTATTAAGCTAATCCAGTACCAATGTTGGGCCTTGCCAGAAGAGGATTATCCCAAAACGAAAATCAAGTGGGTCCCCATAACAACCCCGAGCATGTTAGGAGCGCTCAATATGGAGCATAACACCGGTACACAAGTAACTAGGGCGGCAAAAGTGGAACAAAACACCAAGCGAAAGGCCAAGCCTTCCACCTTTTGCCAAGTATATATGTGCATTAGATTAAATAGCAGTAATATTGCGATAGGTCAAAAATATCCATGTTGCAAATGGAAACAACTTGCACCTGCAACTAGCAACGCTATAAGAAGGGTTGAGGAAGCGATAACATAGCCAAACAATGGTTTGCTGGGATGCAGAGGGTTAGAGGCCTTTCATGGCATTTTGGGAGGCTTGACAAACAAGTGGTAGGTAGCGAGACACAACGATAGAAACGAGACAACTAGCATGACAATGATAGTAGTGGTATCCAGGGAAATGGTCATCTTGCCTGAGATCCCGCTTGGAAGAAGAACGAATACATGAAGAAGACGAACCGACGTAGTCAAATGAATCCTCACACTCCGAACGCTTTTGGAACTCTATCGAGAAGATGCAAATCCGGAAAAAACAATCAACACATGATAAACACCACAACATATTCGAGATATGATGCACAAACAAGGATCATGCATGTTATGCATGACATGGCAAAGCACAACAATCAAACACTACAAATTAAGTGAAGCTCAATATGCAACGAGTTGCATATTGACAGCACTCCACATTTGAATTATTTGGTTCACTCTCGTTTATTTACACATCAAGTTTAAATGTTGTTTAACATGGCAAGAGGTGAAGCATAAATAAACTACACCATCTAGGCATCTTAAATGAGGTCGGAAACGACTTATTGTACATGTCACTCTAGGCATTTTACATATATATATCATTTAAAACGGAGCTACGTTCTAAAAGATATGACACACGAAAGATAAATATTCCATGAATGCAAAATGCATGCAAACGACAACCACAAACATTTTAAACCATGGATGCAACAAGATATTATGAATCTACATGAAATTCTAGGCAAGTTTCATATGCAACACACTCAGAACGGAGCAACGGTTCAACACATACAAGCAACACAAGTTATAGCTACAATCTGCCCAAACCATCAACACAGCATATTGCTACCCACAAATCAACAAGCTACAACCATCTACAATGGACAACAAGGCAATGGTGATGTAGTCTATATGATGCAGAACAATTCATCTCATTGCAGCAAATTGAATAGAAGCATGGATCAATAACAAATGAGCTCACAAGATGACTACAAAATATAGCAGATTAGGACTTAGTGAAAATAACAGTTTTTTTGCAGAGCAGTTTTTCATGAAGGTATATTGGCGGCAATGAAACTATATTCTACAGGGCATTTCACGGCATGAAAATTTACAGCATGGTATGGGACATGATGCACTTCAATTCATTCCATAATGCCATGGCCTAATTATGCATAGACTCATGGCTAACAACAACACAATATGGCATTTTGAAATAATCATATTCTCAGACTTGGTGAAAATTAGAGTAGACATGAGCAGCAGTTTTTAATAGATTGGCATGTTGGACGACAGAAATACATATGATTAAAATCCTATACATGGCAAAAAAAATGGCACAACCTGGTAGACAATGACATGCTTAACAAAAGACTCCATTGGGGCAACAACAAAAGATTCCTAGATCACTAGAAAATCACATGACAACATGACAACAAAATAACTGTTTCAGACTTAGAATTATTTAGACCCCTCAAAACAACAACATTGATTAAGCATGTACGCATGATGAAAACTACAGCTACACAAGGAATCCATGGCATGACAAACAAACTAACAGCAAGAAGACATTGCATACTACAATTAACTCTATTGGCACAAGCTCAAAATAGTCATGGATTTCTTAAAACGTACCTCGCAAAACTGAACTTATCGTTAACCGCACCCAATTTTACATATTACGATGACATGCAGTTTTGCAACAGAGATTTGAGCACTTAGATGAATTCCTATATGCATGAAAATGGTACTATCATGTAGAGCACGAAAAGTAGATCATTTTACATATAAATATCACTTTCATATGATGCACGGTTCACGAGATATGAGTCACACAAAGTGCAATGATGCTGTGAAAAACCTCCAGTTTTTCAGACTTGGTCGTTTTAGCACTATTCGCCCGATAGGCTAAATAGCGAACGTTCACAGATTAGGCAAAATGACGAACGGGTGGCGATTAGCGGGTTCTCATCACGGGTCACTTGGGCTGGATCTGACACGAGGTGGGCCGGGGGAGCTAGCGCAGGTGGGCCGAAGTGGGCGGCCCACAGGGCCCACGCGGGGAGGCTGGCCCAGGCGCTGGCCAACGGGGGTTCGTCTTGCCCCGATCTGCCTGGAACGGGAGCAACGGCGGCGGGCTCGACATGGCGACGCGGCTCACCGGAGGAGGAGGCCGGGGCGCAGAGATGGGGGGGTCGGGGCCGGATCCGGGGGCAGCGGCCCCATTTCCGATGGCGGCTGTGTGGGCGCCGTGGCGATGGTCAGCTGGCGGCGGCGTGCTCCTGGCCGCAGATGGAGGAGGCGGCTGGCGACGAGCTGGTGAGGCGGAGCACTAGAGGGAGTCGGGGAGGAGAGAGGAGGCGCGGTGGGGGCTGGGTGGCACGGTTTTCGAGGCGAGGCTAATGTTTCCTAATTAGGAGGGATTGCACTTCCTTTTATAGCAGGGATTTAGGGTTAGGGGGGATTTAGTCTGACTTTCGACCCTCCGATCGAAATCGGACGGCTCCGGCGATGGCTAGGCACTAGGTGGGTCTAGATGGGCTGTGTAGATGGGCTAGGAGGGGATGAGAGGGAAGACTGCGGCCCGTGAAGTTTTAGAAAACCGAAAACATCCGCGATTAAACCGACTACTATTGCCGCTATATATATTACGGTTCGGGTATCAAACGACCTCTAAATGCGACAAAATTTTGTAGGCGGTCTACCTACAATAAAATAAGACCGCTCGCCACCTTCCGACCCATTCCGAGAATATTTTTCACACACTTTTAAAAATAATATTTCAACAGCGTCGCGGCGCGTGCGTGTGTGATTGGCCTCGAAACGGTCGTCAACGAGAACGGAGAGAACCGGCAACTACGAACGGATGCAAGTTTTTTAAAAACGACGGCAAAGGAGTGCCGATGCAATGCGGATGATGCGATGATGAATGCCTCAAGCAAACGAATAACACAATGACAACGGAATAAAAGGGGAATCTTCTGGAGCGTCGGTCTCGGCCTGTTACAACTCTCCTCCACTAACAAGAGATCTTGCCCCGAGATCTTAGAACGAGAAGGGGAAGAGAAAGAGCAAGAGGAAGAGGTAAAACTTAGTTGCTTCTTTGATAAACGAGTGAAACCAACGGAACTTGAAGTTTACAAAGATATGAAGAATGATATGAGAAACAAGCAAAATTTCAAAAGAAATTTGGGCAGCACTTCGACAGAAAAGAGAAGAAAAACTTGATAAGATGGAAAGAATTTGCAGAAGAGGACATAACACTCCAGTTAACTTAATAAGCAATGAAAGAACATGATCTTAACAAGATGATATGCTGGAACAAAGGGAGCAACATCACAACACCTCCAGAACAAAAGAATAGAAGCTAGATCGTTGGAAAGAAAAGAACGGAGAAGAATTTGACAACTACTACCACCATTGAATTGAAAAGCATCCTTACAAAGAAGAATTGAACGGAGTTGGAAAAATCAAGAACGAAAAGAAGAAGCTTGATGTGGGCTTATGGAACTCATCGCAAAATTATGAGTTGACAACCGGCCACTAAACCAAACAATTGATTGATTGGGAGCAACAAGACATGCAAAACTTCTTTCACCAAGAGGATACATTGAGAACTTGGATCTTGATAAGCACCACGACAGCAACAATCCTTAGGAAACGCTTTAGGTAAAATCTAATCCAAGCTATCTCCAAGGAAGAAAATGATGGGTTTAAATATCTCATTCTTGACAAATTTTCTTCGAGACTCCTCATAATCAAGAATGCTATAACACCATCTCAATAGATAAGGGAGAAAGAATTGCACTTAGAAAGATAAAGAATACTTGAGGTACTACGACAAGAATCATGAAGAATACTTCGAGAAAGAATTACATCCTTAACAAACCACCATGAAGAACTTCTTCAAAGAACTCCAGAATGAAAGGATGATAGAAAAGAATTGAAGGTTGAAAAAGAACAAGATTTAGGGCATGCAAAGATTTAGATGCAATTTCGCGAAGAGATACTTGAGAAAACTTGAAACTCTAGAAAAGAAAAAGATGAGCAACTTAGAACTGATAATTTGCAATCATGAACAACTCTGGAACAAGGACTGGAATTAACTGATCAAACAAGAATAATAATTATGTTATGTTTATCCTTCATCAAGTTAAATCAATGACAAGCAACGGATTTGGCATACGACTTATTCTTCTTGAAGAGATTGAAGAGAGATGTTGCAATCTTGAACAAGAACACTGGTAAGAATTTGACAACGAAAGAGGGAATACTTCGGATGAATGGAAAAACATGAGAACAAAGAGATCACGATCCGCCTAGCAGAAAACTTAAATAAGGCACCGGAATAATTGAGATATGAACGAACAGACAACAATTGAAAAGAATTTGAGAACGAAAGCTGAAAGCTGAGAATGAAGAAATCTTCTGAAATGATGGCCTTCGGAGGATCAAGAAAATAAACAACATTGAGATGCTCTGGATAGATATGGGAAGAATTACTCATGTTCAAAACAATTTACGAGGATAGCATGAAGCTTGAACCACGAATCTTCGAAAGAACGGATAAAGATTTAAGAGAAACACTTCTTCGGTCTTCAACGCTGAGAATGATGACGAGAAACAACATCATGAATTACTGAGACGCTCCGAAACAATGAATAAGGAAAGGCTGAGTGTTGGTGCACTAGGACAGGGGTATCCAATGCCCCTGACTTATGCAGAGGCAGTACTAGCAAAACCCGTTGGGAAAGCTACCATGCCAACAAGCAAACACCGGCAACACCAGCACAACGGCCTAGGTGTCGGTGTCAAAACCGGCGGATGTTTACCCAGGTTCGGACCCTCCTATGGAGGTAATACCGTACGTCCCGCTTGATTATATTGATGGTATAAAGGTTATAGAGTTGATCTACCTCGAGATCGAGTAGCTAAACCCTAGATGAGTTCTTCTGCCCTACAACCAAAAACCCTTCGGCTTATATAGACGCCGAGGGTACCTAGGGTTTACACATGGTCGGTTACACGTTGAAAGGATAAACATGCCTATTCACTACTCCAAATGTGGAGGACACGCCACGATTCTTGAAGCTTCCTTCCTCGAGACAGGGTCTTTGATCCATCCAATGCTCGACAAGTGGCCCATATAGTTCGGCCCATAAGAAATAGGTCGGCCTCCCGAGGACCCCTTAAACCAGGACTCCCTCAGTAGCTCCCGAACTAGCCTCCAACGCCAAGGGTCCTAGCTCCGGCTGCTTCATATGATCAGAGTCTTCGGCTTGCGAGGCGAGTTCCTTTCTCCAAACAGTGATCGGCCGAGTTCAGTTCGGCCTCCGACGACGTGTAATTTTCCTGATCATGGATTGTCCGAACACCATGTATAACCCGGCCCTGAAGGCCAAACGTCAAGGAGTAAATAATGCCGCCTGACAACCTTTCAGATGAGAGGTCACGGCCCACCATGACCGCTAAACCAGTCGCAAAAGCTCGATTTGCGGTTCGAGGCCGTTTTCATCAGCACGACCCATCAATGCACAGATCGTGCTCCGTTTCACACGGGATATGTTTAATCATGCACGTATAATGGCACGCATGTCTTGGGAAGCGGAGGGATTCATGGCGCAGTGAAGGGAGGCTAACCGGTGACAAGCCCAATAAAAGGGAAAGAAAACCCCAAGGCTTAACCGCGCTTCCCATTCGCATCCCTGCTTCCCCAATCTCCTGAGCCTCCAGAGCCCAGATCTAGGTTTGCCACCCTTTCACCTCCGAGCTCAGCCATGGCCGGCTCAGGCTCCAACGGCAAGTTGGAGGCTTCCACGGTCACAGACCAGGACATCTGGGACCTCAAGGACGTCGGCTACCACAATGCCAACATCTTCCACCGCGCCCCGGAGGAGGGCCAGGTGATCCCCACCCCCAAACCAGGCGAGAGGGTGGTCTTCATTCCTCACTTTATCCAAGGACTGAGCTTCCCACTCCACCCTTTCGTTAGGGGCCTCATGTTCTTCTACAGACTCGACTTCCACGACCTCCCGCCGAACTCCTTCATGCACATATCGGCCTTCATCATCATCTGCGAGGCCTTCTTGCGGGTCGAACCACACTTCGGATTGTGGCTCAAGATATTCAATGTCAAGCCGAAGTGTGTCACAGGCGAACATGCAGACTGCGGCGGGGCGGTCATCAGCAAGCTTCCCCGCGCGGGATGGCCATCTGGCACCTTCATCGACACCATCAAGATTTGGCAAAAAGAGTGGTTTTACATCACCGAGCCAAGGGAGGAGGGCGGAACTGTTCCTGCCGAATTCAGATCCGGCCCCCCGACCAGATTGACCTCATGGGTCCGAAAGGGCCTCGACTGGGGGTCAGATACAGAGATTGATGACCTGCAGACGGGCATCGCCTCCATGATCAAGGACAAAATCGAGCTGACCAACGTGGTCCAGATTATGCTCCGGCGGCGCATCCTCGCCTACCAGCGCCGGGGCTCTCCTATGTGGACTTATCGGACTGAAGATGAGCCTATGATTTGTCAGCTCTTCCGCACCACTCGGGAGAAGCTGTGGAAGGCGTTGTTCAAGGCGCAGGAGAACTGGCCAGCCAAGAAGGAGGACCAGGGCCTGCGTGCCGATAAGCCCCCTTCCGAGGTATAACACAGTTTCGCTTGATCGGCTTCGTTTTCCTAAAGAAAATCTAAGCATTTTCCGATTACTTCCGCAGGAATGGTTGAGCAAGGCCACGGGCATCAAATGCCCGGCTCCACAGCCCGAAGACCGTAGGTCCCAGCTGCTGTCGGAGATGCTCGTCGTGGCGCCTTACAAGGCGCCAGAGAAGAAGGAGCAGAAGAAGAAACCAGGCCGAGAAGGTTTGCGCATCAGGGACCAGCCGGGGGCTGTGTCTGAGGAAACCCATGCCTCCTCGAATCAAGAGGAGGAGCATGAGGGTGAGGGGGGCGGCGATTCCCCCCTCGCAGGAAAGAGGGCGGCATCATCGGACGCCTCAGAGGATGTACCTCCTCCCGCCCCGAAGAAAGCACGCCGAACACAGGTAGTTCTGTCCGACGACAGTTCGGACTCGGATACCGAGTCCGAAGACTTCGAGAGGGTTCCACGAAAGAACCTCAGGGTCAAGCCCCCAGCTCGAAGGTAAAGATCCGAAGACTTCCTGAGCTATTAGTGCTATGTTTTGAACGTCATTAAAATGTGAGCGCCTATTAACTTGCAGCCCACCACATGTTCTCCCCGCCGATCAAGTCTCGGACGGGGAGACCCCACCTGCCGAGCTAGCGGAGAGCAGGACCACGTCGCACCCCTCTCCTCCGGGCGCCACGAAGGATGCCGCGGAGGTGTCGTCCCAACAGGCTCCTTTGGAGCCGGACACCAGAGGTGGGGGCGACGACGTCATGGCCGAGGCTAACGCCTCGGCCGCCGAAGACCGAGGGGAAAAGCCCCTCCCGGATACTGAGGAGACTGGACGAGGGGATGTCCAGTCCCTTCCGAGGCCGTCTCCGGAGCGCACCATGCCTCCGGAGGCACCGGTTCAATCCCCGGTTGGAGATCGGGTCAACCGATCTCCACCGGTGCCACCGACCAATGGATGGCCGGCTATGGGGGAGGCTCTGTCAAGCGCCTCCATCTCCGAGGAGCACCGCACCCTTATGGGTGCGGTTTTGCAAAGCATTTAGTCCGTTGATAGCGGACTGAAGGAGGCCTTCAAGGGTCTCCTGACGGGCTTCGAGGTAAGCCACGTAATGTTTTGTTAATTTACTGTTTTTGTGCTATCGTTATGTATATAGCAGCCCCCGAGCCCTAGGTGAGTTTGGGAAAACTCACCTGGGGTCAATCATAGACCATTAACCGGACAGTGCATGAGGCAATAGTTGTTCGGAATAGCCTTTAAGAGGACCGAACATGTGATCATGTTTATGATAGTTCGGAGGTTTGAACCTATATAACCTGATAGGGATTTGTTTTTTATAGGCTTCGTCATCGGCGGCGGCTGTTAATGCTGCCAAGCTGGACAAGCTAAATCGGAAGCTCAAGAGCTCCGAAGACGAGCTTGACGCTCTGAACAAAAGATTCGACGAGGCGCAAGGTAAGCCTGATTATAATATCCGCATTCCTCATCACCGTACTATCGACGCAGTATTTTTATATGTTTGGTGCTTACGCAGCCTCGGCGAAGGAAATTCAGAAGCTCAAGGCTGAGCTTGAGAAGGTGAAGCAGGAGGTTGCGGTTGAGAGGGCGGCGGCCAAAGAAGCGGCTACCGCGCTATCCACCTTAAGAGCCACCAGCCACCAGCATGAGGCTCGGGTGGAGGAAATCCAGCAGGAGCTCAAGGACGCCGGCCAAAAGTGCGAGGACCTTGAGCGGAAAGGCAAGGAGCAGGCCGCCGAACTATCCACCCTGAAAACCAATCTCCAAAAGGAGCGGGTGGATAGGCGGTCTTTTGAAGAGCAAGTCAGCCAGGCCAAGGCTGTAATGGATGGTAAGCCGTATTTATTGCAGTGTGTCTTCGGGGATAGCAAGTTCGAGTTGCTTACCCAAGTATGGCGTTCCTCAGGCGCCTGCTCGGACCTCTAGAAGAGCACATTGGACGCGAACCAGTTCTATGCTTCGCGGGGAGAAGAGATGAAGCTCGGCACTTTTGGGCGCAGTTTGAAGCCCCCGAGCGCTCTCCTCTTCTTATTGAGCAGCTAAAGCAGCTTATGGAGCTACACCGGATGGCGGAACCGGGCATGAAGGATCTCTGTATCCGGCTATGGCCCAACGAGCCACGTCCGGGCAGCTACTTTGGCCTGGTGCAGAAGCTGAGCGATGCCTCGCCCCGGATCGACGCGCTAAGGCGTTCCTCCTGTATCGAGGGAGCTCGGATGGCCTTTTCGAAGGCCAAGGTGCACTGGCCGGGGCTGGATCCGATGAAGATAGCCACTGCTCCGCCGCCCCCTGGAAAGGAGCATAGGTGCCCTGAGCGATACTTCTCCGTAGTTATGGAGGGTGCTCGGGCAATAGAGGCTCAGTGTTCGAGAGAAAACATTTATGAGTAAATGCGTTGTAATATGTCCGCAGACCTTTGAACGCGTTTATATTTAAGATGCATGGTTTATCATGTCTTTCGTGTTTTGCATCCTTTATAACTCCTGTGTGGCCGTTAAAACTGAAAGCTACGAGTCGTCGGCCTCAGCCCCCATGTAGATACTACGCGGGGTGTCTCTGCCAACGCACTGTGACCCTTAGCCGAGCTATCGGTACCCGAAGGCGGTAGTGTGGGGCGGACAAGGCAATCGGACCATAATGCTTTATTGCTTTCACTTAGCTGTAGGGGCACGAGAAAGGAGTGCGGGGGGCTGATGACTAGCCCCCAGGGATTTGTGACGTTCGGATGAACCGTGGCGGAAGCCGATATCACATGGTTTGTACTAATACCAAACCCATCGCATGACACGGAATAACCTCTAACGAAGTTAATTTAAGCTCGGATTCGCAAACCGGTTCTCGCATACTATGATAGTCAGTTTTTGGCTTTCTCCGCTGAGGTGCTTGCCCAGGCTAGCCGGAAGCACAATCGCAGTGGTTCTCCCTTTGCCCTTTTAGCCGACCGAGCGGAACGTAAAGGGGCAAGCACAGGAGCCGGGCAACCCAACTTTTGACCCAAGACATAGTTTGGAACCAATGCATATAAAGCAGAATTCCAAGACGCCGAATGCAAAATCAGTTATGCTTAGGGCGATTTTTTAAGTTTGAGCCCCCGGTCTATTAGCCGGTTGCATCGTAAAGTATACCAAACAGGTTCGCAAGAAGAGGGAGAAAATAGAGAGTGTGCCAAAAAAGACAGCGTAGCGATCATGTATGATATATTTGTATTTTACTCAACAACTCTTATCATTCAAATTGCCGATGCAACTGTTTACAGGTATTGAAAAATGAAATATAAACCTTACAGGAGGGGTTGTACCAGGGGTCTTCAATGGGTGACCTGACGTCCTCGATGTGCCCTGTCGTTTGTCCGCTCCTGCGTCTCCTAAGGAGTTGTATACCGCTATGGGTTTTGCTGTTCGGCGAGCGGACTTTGGAGAAGAGTCTTGAGAAGTCGCCGAAGTGTGAATGAGCTTTCCGCCTTAGCAGGTACTTTATGGTACCTGTAGTGTGTCCGAAGATGTTTTGATGGTGATAGTTCGGTCCAGCCGAACACTTACCCTTTGATAATTTTTCCCCACCGCTGCCCATGGAATTTTGAGCGCGAAGTCGTGCCTCCTCGGCACGTGCTTTGCCGGTACTAGGGCTGTGCGATGGGGGGCGAGTCCCTATTTATGGGGAGAAGAAGGTTCTAGGACTTCGGGTTGAAACCGAGCTCGTTTCCCAGCCTTATGTGCCTTTACGGCGGATATCGGCGTTTGCCGATCATCATAGTAGTGGAATTCGGCCGCCAGGGCCAACGCATGTTCCTCAGTTCGGAGGGAGCGCTTTGTGTTGCCATTGACAGTAATGACCCCCTTGGGGCCGGGCATTTTGAGCTTGAGGTATGCGTAGTGTGGGACGACATTAAAGCGAGCGAACGTTGTACGGCCGAGCAGGGTGTGATAGCCGTTGCGGAAAGGTACGATGTCGAAGATCAAGTCTTCGCTTTGAAAGTTATCGGGCGAGCCAAACACCACTTCCAGGCTTACAGAGCCCGTGCACCGGGCTTCGACGCCTGGGATCACCCCTTTAAAGGTAGTGTTACTGGGTTTGATCCTTGATGGATCTATGCCCATCTTTTTCACCGTGTCTGAGTAAATCAGATTTAGGCTACTTCCTCCGTCCATCCGGACTTTAGTGAGGACATACCCGTCTATGATGGTGTCTAGGACGAGGGCGGCCGAACCCCCATGACGGATACTGGTCGAGTGGTCCCGACGATCGAAAGTGATCGGGTATGCTGACCATGGGTTATACTTCGGGGCTACAGGCTCTACAGCGTAGACCTCTCGAAGGGCGCGCTTCCTCTCCTTTTTGGGTATATGAGTGGCGTATATCATATTTACTGTTTTTACCTCTGGAGGGAATTTCTTTTGTCCGCCACCGATCGGACCTCGGGGCTTGTCGTGGTTTTGTCACTGTAGATGTCCGAAGACTTAGGTTCGAGGCCATCGCTAAGACGGTGGACTCAAAGGGGTTGGTCGAGACGAGAGATACGAGTTTACCCAGGTTCGGCCCCTCGAGAAGAGGTAAAAGCCTACGTCCTGCTTGTGCTGTATTGATTGGAGTATCGATTACAAGGGAGCGGATTCGCTTGACCTAGTTCTCGATTGATTGGTTTCTTCTCTAAACTGCCCCAGAGTCTCACCTTTATATAGGAGGTCGAGGCTGTGGGTTACACGAGTCCTAAACCGACTCATACATCGTAGTTGATCCTATCTCTAAGCCGCCTTGCCGTCTTGGGCAAGCCGTCTCTGGGCGGCTTAACCGCCCGGGTCTTCACACCATCTTCTGTCTCTGGGCCTTCGTCTTGGCCCGTCAGGTAAGCCGCCTTGCGGCCTGGCCCTCATCTTCCAGCCCACCTTATAGGTCTTGGCTACGAGCCGTCAGGTATCACCCGGCCCCTCCTGGGCGGGTCTCACCACGGGGTTATATCCCCAACATTAGGCCCCAGGTTGATTTGAGCCTGCTCATGTCAATATTCAATCTTATTCAGTGGCGCGTCTTACATTTTATCACCTAAAAAAGAAAACTCATAACCTGCCGTGACATCACGTCGAATATGCTAAAAAGATTCTGTGACGTCTGCAACGGATCCTCTCATTGAAGGGTCAGCCCGAAAATCGAGGCGCCCTCTTCAGTCAATCATCACTGTGCTTCCTCAATTTTCGTGCGCACTGTTTGCCATCCCATCTCTTAAATAGGGATACGAAGGGGCCCGCTTTTTCCTTCTCCGCCGCCACGTCTTCTTCTTCCTCCTTCCAACAGCCGTTGAAGACACAGTTCTTCCAGACGTTATCATCACTGGGATGGGTTATCAATCTCCCGAGCCTCATGTACTGACAAAACACACCAGCAAGGCTGAAGCTTCCTCGCCTGAGAAGCTTGATTTTGAATTTCCCGTGTTGGAGAAGCTAACTGCAGATGAGTTACATGCGGGTTATCTGAACCGCCTCTCCACAAACCGGAACATGGAGCTCAAACTTGTTGGTCTGATGAAGAAAAAATATGAGGTACTCCTCCTGCTTTTGCTTTTTCTTTGTACCCTTATGTAGCCCCCAAGAACTGGTTTAATATTGCAAATAGTAGACCGGATCTTCCAATCCTTTTCATAACTCAAATTGCCTAGCTTGTAGCCCCCAAGTATCGAGTAAATATATATATTAAGCCGGTACTTAGTTGAAGAGTAGATCAAGGGTAGCCCCCAAGTCCGGGTCAGTATAAAAATGATGAGCCAGAACTTCCCTGTAAACTTGGAAAGCGCCGTGTGTAGCCCCCAAGTGCCGGCTTCACTTTACGAAGATGAGCCGGAACTTCATTGTAGACTTGGAGAGAAAACACAGACATTAGCCCCCAAGTGTCAAGTATATTGCTTGCAATCTGCTTGAGACTTGTAGCATACCAGCTTCATCAATCATCTATGAATATCTTATCTTGGCGACTTAAACCTCCTGAACTGTTTTGTTTTTTGTGCAATACAGGAAGCCTTGGAGGCAGCCAAGTCTGATATGACCGGCTTAAAGGAAAACCTTGCTTCGCAACAAACTGCCCGGTCTGAGGCGGAAGAA
The DNA here is from genome assembly GCA_039707655.1 of Elymus sibiricus. Classification (NCBI taxonomy): domain Eukaryota; kingdom Viridiplantae; phylum Streptophyta; class Magnoliopsida; order Poales; family Poaceae; genus Elymus; species Elymus sibiricus. Next base: position 267,896,491 of record CM077665.1, read on the forward strand.
AAATGGCGGGTTGCCGCTAAGGAGCTTGAGAAGGTACAAGCTGATTTTGTGGCTTTCAAAAAGAGCACTGAGTCTACCCAAGCCGCCCTGACCAAGCGCGCAGACGATGCTGACCAGCAACTCAAGCGTGTGTCAGATGAGTTGTAAACCCTCAAGCGACATATCTCTAGGATGACATCTGCTATCTTTGGTAAGCACTGAATACTTAGCAAATTTCCTTGCCTTGTTTAAAAACTTGTGCGGGCAGCTTATAACACCAAAATCTTTCCTTGCAGGTCAAAGAAGCCGCCAACTATCTTCAGACAGCTTGTTGAAGTTAAAAGCAGTATATTCCTTGGCAGAACAGCTATACTGTGGGACCCTTTGTACCATCAAAGCAATGCTGAACGAAGAAAGCATCCCCAAATTCATGAAGGGAGTGATAGAACTCTTATCAACTCTGCCTAAGCAAATCGAAGAGCTCAAATGATCACCCGTCAGGAAGGGAGCAATGGCCGCGCTAAGCCGGTCTTTGGCCTTTGCCCCTGAACTGACTGCAGAAGAGATGATGGATGGCTTTCCGTACAAGAAAGACGACGGCTCAGATTTCACAGAAGCTGACTATGCCAAGTGTATGAAGGCCTCCAGAGTACTCGCATCAACACTGGCGGACGAAGTTGATCTGACTACATACCAGGCGGCTTACGGTGTGGACAGCAAACGAGTGCGCTGCCCAACCTTCGAAGCCAGGGACTTGACACCTGCACACCGTAAGCAACTCTTTGCTCCTGAAATTGACCCATCCCCCCTCTTTGACGAGGCTCAGTTTGAAGCTTTAACAAACTGCAACTTGGATGTGGACAATCTTCAGATCGAAGAGGTTGAAGACCCGGCGCAGGATGACCCGCCATCAAGCTGAAATCTTGCTTCTGAAATTGATAACCCGGCTTCTTGACCCGCCAAGGCTAGCAGTGTACAAAAACTTTAAGTCTGTGGTATTTTGGGCTCCCTGTGGAATTTGTAATAGGCATAGAAAAAACTTGTTTGCCTGAGCCATGCCATCGCGCACGTATGAATCTTTGCACAACTTGATGCATGCTTATCTGTCTTGTGTTCTGCTCATGTCAGATTGCACGGCGGCTCATCTTAAGAGATTGACCCTGCAAAAGAAACAAGACAGAATATGCTCTGTATTGCTGTAAGGGCGGCTTGAAAAAGCACAACCCGGAGATGTTAAATCTCGTATAATCTTGCTTTCTTTTTGTGAAAACTCATATGCCGGTTCTTTTGGGTGGATTCGCTACTTGAACTCTCAACAGTACAGGGTCTCTAGTGAGAGTGACCGTCAATTGCTTTGAGCGGCTCAGGGTCTCTAGGCGAGATTAACTGATAAGAGCGTAACGAACCAGAGAGAGACGCAGCAGGGCATGAGTACCCCCAGGGCCCATAAGCTACCTCTCACGTGACATAAATCTATCGTTTGAACCTTAAACAGTGCAGGGTCTTTTAAAAGAGTAACTGTTTAAAAGTACGAACGGGCCACATAGCGGAGAGTCGGCAGCAGATGGGTGAGTTTATCCTCGCTTTCCGTAAGCCGGCCCTCACGTGACAAGAGCCGCCGGTTTAACCTCGACCAGTACAGGGTCTCTAGCGAGAGTGACTGGTTAGAGTTTGGCAGGTCACCTAGCGGAGCAGCAGTAGCATACAGGCAGGTTTAACTCAAACTTGCGGTGGCTGAAGAGCCGATCAAGAGGGTGTGTAAGCTAAACCCGGCAGGTTAGAAGCCCCCAAATGATATTGTTGACGGAGTCAACTTTTTGGGTATATAACCCGGCCTTACGGTGGCTGAAGAGCCGATTAAGAGGGTGTGTAAGCTGAACCCGGCGGGTTAGAAGCCCCCAAGTGACCTTATGGTTGTATCCACTTTTGCTCAATCTGAGATATAGAAAACGGTAGAGGCCCCGGCTTGCAGGGATGCCAACTTTATTATATATATGTATAAGTGATATATACAATGATGATGTACAATGGTGGGAGTCGATGAATCAGGTATAGTAAGGCCGCAGATGAGCAATATTCCACGGCCGGTGGGTCTCCTGCCCAGAAGTGCGTGACTCGTCTCGTACGTCAATGAGATAGTATGACCCATTGTTGAGATTTCTGCTGATCACAAAGGGTCCTTCCCATGGGGGAGATAGCTTGTGCGCATCCGTCTGATCTTGAATCAGACGCAACACCAAGTCGCCTTCCTGAAACGTCCGGGTCTTAACTCTGCGGCTATGATAACGACGCAGGTCTTGCTGATAAATCGCCGATCGAGCCGCCGCCAGATCACACTCTTCATCCAAAGCATCTAACGCGTCCTGATGCGCTGTCTCATTATCTGCCTCAACGTAAGCTGCCACCCTCGGCAAGTCATGACGTATATTACTTGGTAACATGGCTTCTGCACCATAAACCATGAAGAAAGGCGTATAGCCTGTTGACCTGTTGGGAGTAGTTCTGATGCTCCATAAAACTGATGGTAACTCTTCTACCCAACAACCCGGCGTTCGCTGTAGAGGAACCATAAGCCGGGGCTTGATGCCTCTCAAGATCTCCTGGTTAGCACGCTCCGCCTGACCATTGTATTGTGGATGAGCAACAGCAGAGACGTCAAGCCGGATGTGCTCGCTTTCATAGAACGCCTGCATAGCCCCCTTGGATAGGTTTGTGCCATTGTCCGTGATGATACTGTGAGGGTAACCAAAACGGTAGATCAATTTTTTGACAAATTGAACCGCCGTAGCCGCGTCACACTTGCCGACCGGCTCAGCCTCAACCCACTTAGTAAACTTATCCACCGCCACCAAAAGGTGGGTCTTCTTGTCTTTAGATCTCTTGAAGGGCCCGACCATATCAAGCCCCCAGACTGCAAACGGCCAGGTAATTGGTATCATCCGCAATTCCTGAGCCGGAACGTGAGCACGTCGCCCAAACTTCTGACATCCATCACACTTGATGACCAAGTTTTCTGCATCCTTATGAGCCGTCAGCCAGAAGAAACCATGCCGGAAAGCCTTAGAAACCAAAGATTTTGAGCCGGCCTGATGACCACAATCGCCGGCGTGAATTTCATTTAAGATCTCCTTACCCTCTTCAGGAGAAACGCAACGCTGGAAAACACCAGTGACACAGCGCATGTGTAACTCACCATTGATGATAATCATGGATTTAGATCGCCTGATGATTTGTCTTGCCAAGGTCTCGTCCTCGGGTAACTCACCGCGAGTCAAGTACGCTAAGTAAGGGAGCGTCCAGTCAGGGATAGCATGCAGAGCCGCCACCAGCTGCCCCTCCGGGTCAGGTACGGCCAGATCCTCCTCTGAAGGTAGCTTAACAGACGGATGATACAACACATCCAAGAAAACGTTAGGCGGCACCGGCTTACGCTGAGAGCCCAACCTTGACAAGGCATCAGCCACCTCGTTCTTACGACGGTCAATATGATCCACCTGATAACCCTTGAAGTGCACAGCAATGATGTCCACCGCCTGACGATAAGCCGCCATCCGTGGGTCTTTGGAATCCCACGTACCTGAAACTTGCTGAGCCACGAGGTCTGAGTCACCAAGACATCTAACCCGGCTCAGGTTCATTTCCTTAGCCACACGGAGGCCATGAAGTAAAGCCTCATACTCAGCTGCATTGTTAGTACAGGGAAACATCAACCTTAACACATAACAAAACTTATCACCTCTAGGGGAAGTTAAGACAACTCTAGCCCCTGACCCTTCCAATTGCCTGGATCCATCAAAGTGAATTGTCCAGTATGTGTTATCCGGCTTCTCCTCGGGCGACTGACACTCTGTCCAATCATTTATAAAGTCCACCAAGACTTGAGACTTGACAGCCGTGCGAGGCACATATTTCAGATTAAGAGGCCCGAGCTCCAATGCCCACTTAGCAATCCTGCCAGTGGCTTCTCTATTTTGAATTATGTCACCCAACGGGGCAGAACTAACCACAGCGATCTGGTGTCCCAGGAAGTAATGCTTCAACTTACGATTTGCCATGAACACCCCATATATCAGTTTCTGCCAATGCGGGTACCTTTGCTTGGACTCGATCAGGACTTCACTGATGTAGTAAACCGGCCTCTGAACTGGGTATTCCTTTCCTGCCACCTTACGCTCCACAACAATCGCGGCGCTGACTGCCCTGTTGTTAGCTGCCACATAGAGGAGTAAAGGTTCCTTCTCAGCCGGAGTGGCCAAGACCGGTGGCTCAACCAGCTGCTTCTTGAGCGCCTCAAACGCTTGACCCGCCGCCTTACTCCAGACAAAATTGTCTGTTTTCTTCATCATTTGATACAGAGGAATAGCCTTCTCACCCAGGCGGCTTATGAACCGACTTAACGCAGTGATTCGACCCGCCAGGCGCTGAACGTCGTTGATGCACGCCAGCTCAGACAGGGAAGTGATAGCCTTTATCTTGTTGGGATTTGCTTCAATGCCACGCTCAGAGACCAGAAATCCCAAAAGTTTGCCTGCAGGCACACCGAAAACACACTTTGCCAGGTTAAGCATCATCTTGTAAACCCGCAAATTGTTGAACGTTTCCTTCAGGTCGTCAAGTAGAGTCTCCTTCTTGCTTGACTTAACCACAATATCATCCACATAAGCATGAAGATTGTGCCCAATTTGACCATGAAGACAGTTCTGCACACAACGCTGGTAAGTCGCCTGGGCACTCTTGAGCCAGAAAGGCATAGATACATAGCAAAAAGCACCAAAAGGCGTAATGAAAGCCGTCTTCTCTTGGTCTTTAACTGCCATCTTGATCTGATGATATCCTGAATAAGCGTCCAGGAAGCATAAACTCTCAGAACCCGCCGTTGCATCAATAATCTGGTCGATACGGGGGAGAGCAAATGGGTCAACTGGACAGGCCTTGTTAAGGTCTGTGTAATCCACACACATACGCCACGTGTCGTTCTTCTTAAGCACTAGCACCGGGTTAGCTAACCACTCCGGGTGAAAAACCTCCACGATGAACCCTGCTGCCAAGAGCCGGGCCACCTCTTCTCCAATAGCCTTACGCCTCTCCTCATTGAACCGCCGGAGGAACTGTTTGACCGGCTTAAACTTAGGATCCACATTAAGGTGGTGCTTAGCGAACTATCTCGGTACACCCGGCATGTCAGAAGGCTTCCATGCAAAAATGTCCCGATTCTCACGGATGAATTCGATGAGCGCGCTTTCCTATGCGGGGTCCATGTTAGCCCCGATGATGAACTGCTGTGATGAGTCGCCCGGCGTAAAGTCCACCAACTTGGTATCTTCCTCCACGAACTTGAGTGGCGGCTCAGATTCCGTGGTAGGCTTCTTCAGTGGAGTCATATCTTCCGGGTCAACATTTTCCTTATAAAACTTGAGCTCTGCCTCAGCACAACCTGACTCTGCATAAGCTGCGTCACGTTCCTCACACTCAAGAGCCGTCTTCCTATCACCATGCACGGTAATCGTCCCGTTCAACCCGGGCATCTTGAGCTGTAAGTAAATATTGCAAGGCCTAGCCATGAACTTGGCGTAAGCCGGCCGTCCAAACAGAGCGTGATATGGGCTCTTGATTTTGACCACTTCAAACCACAAAGACTCCACCCTGTAGTTGAATTCATCACCAAAAGCTACCTCCAAAGAAATCTTTCCTACTGGATAAGCCGATTTTCTAGGTACCACACCGTGAAAAACTGTTGAAGAGGGCTTAAGATCCTTATCAAGCAAACCCATCCGGCTGAAAGTGTCATAATACAGGATGTTGATGCTGCTGCCACCATCCATAAGCACTTTAGTTAACACATACCCTCCAACCTGGGGGGCAACTACTAAAGCCAGTCGCCCCGTGTTATCAACACGCGGCGGGTGATCCTCCCTGCTCCAAGTTATGTCATACTCGGACCACTTCAAATACTGCGGGAGAGCCGGCATGACTGCGTTAACCACCCGCTTGCGCACCTTCCGGTCTCGCTTGTCGAGGCTGGTTGTAAAAACATGATACTGACCCCCACTGAGCTGTTTCGGGTTAGTCTGGTACCCCGATTGGTTATTCTGCAGCTGGCCTCCACCACCAGACTGCTGATGATGACCTCCTTGATTGCCTTGACCCTGGTACCCGGATCCTGAGCCGCCAGCACCAAAGCCGCCTGATGGCCCATTACCGTTATTCCGATGCTGTTGAAGGCTGTAATCCCAAAACTGCCGCATAATACTGCAATCCCTCCATGTATGGCCTGCTGGCTTATCAGGCCGGCTGTGCTCCGGACAAGGTTTGTTGAGCATCTCTTCCAGGTTGAAAGGAGCTTTGCTCTTGTTAAAGGGTGGCCTGAAATTCCCATTGCCCTTAGCACGATTGTTCCCAGTGCTGGTGTTCGCCACCAATTCTGACCCACCGTCCAGGTTCTTCCGCTTGCCCGCGTTGCTATTTCCGGCCGCGTTTTGCTGTTGACCCTTGCCATTGTTGTTTTTCTTACCCTGACCTGATTTCTCATCATCGGAGCTAGGATCCTTCGTGCTATCGGAGTCTGCATACTTGGTGAGAGCCGCCATGAGCTCCCCCATATCCTGGCATGTGCGCTTGAGCCGGCCAAGCTTCTGCTTCAGTGGTGTAAAATGGCAATTCTTCTCCAGAATCAAAACTGCTTGAGCCGCCGTAATCTGTTCAGAAGAGTGGATGATGGTTGAGACCCGCCGGACCCAGTGATGAGCCGACTCATCATCACGTGCATGCAATGGTCCAGATCCACAATCGTCCTGGGCTGCTTGCACGTTCCTTGGAAATTTTTGATGAATTTCGCCTTTAATTCAGACCAGGAATTAATGGTGTTGGGTGGCAAGCCTTTCAACCATGTGCGAGCCGGCCCTTCCAGCATCATGATGAAATATTTGGCACATACTGCATCACTGACGTCTAACATCTCCATGGCCAGCTCATAGCTTTCGATCCAAGCCTCTGGAGGTAGGTCAGCAGTATAATTGGGCACCTTGCAAGGACCTTTGAAATCTTTCGGCAGACGCTCGTTCCGTAGAGCCGGTGCTAGACACGACACTCCCACAGCCCTGGAGGTTAATCCTGCCCCTACTGAGACAGAAGGTGCAACTGTGGGTTCCTGATGAGCCGCCGCCGCCGCCAGAGCCGCCGCTTCCCGCTGTGCTCTTGCCCGATCCACCAGCGCCTGAGCATCCAGAGCCGCCCGATCGACTCGCGGCGGGTTCCGATGTCGTTCACTGCTAGAAACCGCCGGCGACTCATAACGCTGGCTGTAGCTGCGGCTGGGGATGGGAGTTGAATGCACGCGGCTCCGGCTGTAAGTATACTTCTCCTGCTGGGCCACTGCCGTCCGTAGGTATCCAATAGCGTTCCGCACCTCCTCTGAAAAAGGCGCCTCATCGGGGATGGGAATTGTATCAAGCCTGGTGGCCGCCGCCACCATGTTCTCCGCCGGGTTAGAATAATGACCTGGTGGCGTCAGAAAAAACTGTGGCGGATTTTGCTTCCGTCGGGGCGGGTCTGGCTGCTGATGCTGAACCGCCGCCCGGCTTCCAGGTACTTCCGCCGTCCGGGTTATGGTCAAAGGCACATTCCGTCCCGTCCCTGGCGTGTTAAAAAGATTCCTGGCTTCATATTGATCCGGCAGGCGGGATTGATGCCTCATCCGATGAACCGCCGCTGCAGACTGCTGCTCTAGCTCAAGGCGGAAAGCATCCGCCCTAAGGCGCTCCGCCTCAGCATCCATCTGGGCCTTCAGCGCGTTGATTTCCCGTTGGACTCCGGCCATCTGGTTCTTCAACCTCATGATCTCCGCGTTGCGGGCCGCTTGGTTTTCAGCAGTGACCTCGGTTTCCATCAGGGTTGTAAGCTCATTCATCAGATCCAAGAGAACTTGAGCCGGCGGCCTGCCAGCTCCTGACCCGGTCGCGCCGGCGGCTGTGGTACTGGGGGCCGGTGCTGAACCCGCCATGACGACGGCAGCGCGGTTCGGCGGCTCATATTCCTCCGGCTCGTGATATTCTGACACGGGGTAATGCTCGATGCAGCCCCCAAGCCCACCATTGTGAAGCCGATAGATTGACTCCGTCTCTCCGCTCGAGGATCCATCCTCTGAGCAGATGAGGGTATCTTCCCACGACATAGAACCTTCAAGCTCCATGCCCTGGGTGAAGCTGACGAAGACATGCTTCCTGCCCGGGTCAGCACAAGCGGGTTGCACGCGTCGGGCGGGTGGCTCGCGCCAGGCCGGCTCGATGATGTCGGTGCAGATGTCCGGCCCGGGTTCAGATCCGCCGATCTTGCCGATGAAAACGTGGATTCCGCCGAAGGGGACCCAGAACCCATACTCGATGGAGTCGGCCTCAGGGCCCCAGCCGGCGTCGTCGATGTAGAGCCGGCCGCGGCGACTCTTGGTCATCCTGCCAACAGCGTACCCCTCGATCCCTGGGAGAGAGCCGTTTGAGAACTCAACACCACCGAACGCTAGCCCCACGGTGGGCGCCAACTGTCGTGGTTTTGTCACGGCAAATGTCCGAAGACTTAGGTTCGAGGCCATCGCTAAGACAGTGGACTCAAAGGGGTTGGTCGAGACGAGAGATACGAGTTTACCCAGGTTCGGCCCCTCGAGAAGAGGTAAAAGCCTACGTCCTGCTTGTGCTGTATTGATTGGAGTATCGATTACAAGGGAGCGGATTCGCTTGACCTAGTTCTGGATTGATTGGTTTCTTCTCTAAACGGCCCCAGAGTCTCACCTTTATATAGGAGGTCGAGGCTCTGGGTTACACGAGTCCTAAACCGACTCATACATCGTAGTTGATCCTGTCTCTAAGCCGCCTTGCCGTCCTGGGCAAGCCATCTCCGGGCGGCTTAACCGCCAGGGTCTTCACACCATCTTCTATCTCTGGGCCTTTGTCTTGGCCCGTTAGGTAAGCCGCCATGCGGCCTGGCCTTCATCTTCCGGCCCACCTTATAGGTCTTGGCTACGAGCCGTCAGGTATGACCCAGCCCCTCCTGGGCGGGTCTCACCACGGGGTTATATCCCCAACAGGGCTCATCCTCGTCCTCGCTACGTGGGCCCTTGCCTTGGTCCTCGGATGCGAGCTTGCCGGCCTGTTTGAATACCCAACAGTTACGGTTGCTGTGGTTGGCAGGCTTCTCTTGAGTGCCATGGATCTGGCAAGGCCTCTCCATGATCTTGTCCAGCGGGGTGGGTCCGTCGCGATTGCCTTTAGGAGGCTTCTTCCGCTGCCCAGGCCGGGAGTTGCGGAAGCCAGCATTAACGGCCGTGTCATTGGCATCACTATTGTTGTGCCGGCGCTTATTCTTGTTGCGCTTTGGTTTCCCGTTTCCATCCCGAACTTCGGAGGTTCCGGGGTCTTCGAGGTTGTGGCTACGTCTTGCTAGCCAGTTATCCTCGCCCGCGCAAAAGCGAGTCATGAGTGATGTAAGGGTGGACATTGTCCTTGGTTTATCCTGGCCGAGCTGACGAGCCAGCCACTCATCCCGAATATTGTGCCTGAAAGAGGCTATTGCTTCGGCGTCCGGGCAGTCAACTATCTGGTTTTTCTTGGTCAAGAACCGATTCCAGAATAACCACGCAGATTCTCCTGGCTTCTGGACGACGTTGCTTAGGTCGGAGGAGTCAGGCGGCCGAACATAAGTGCCGTGGAAGTTAGATCGGAATGCATCTTCTAGATCTTCCCAGCATCCAATGGAGTTTTCGGGGAGGCTATTTAACCAGTGCCGAGCTGGCCCCTTAAGCTTCAGGGGTAGGTACTTGATGGCGTGGAGGTCATCTCCTCGCGCCATGTGGCTGTGAAGGAGGAAATCCTCGATCCATACGGTTGGGTCAGTTGTCCCATTGTATTGTTCTGTGTTTACGGGTTTAAACCCTTCCGGGAACTGATCCCGCATCAGCTCGTCCGTGAAGCACAGTGGGTGAGCAGCGCCTCTAACCCGAGCTATGTCACGCCGGTGATTGGCGTCTGTCCTAGCCCGGTTTCGTTCCCGACCTTCATGGTTGTGGTCGAACCAAGGCCGGTATCCTTCCCGTCTATTGGGTTAGTATCCTCTGGATCCGTAGATGGATCGCGTACGACCTGCTCTGTAGTCCAGGTCGTGTCGCAGGTCGAACCTGTCATCGGGCTCTAGTGGCTCTTTTCCCTGTCTACGGGGTATCGTCGGCCTATAGCCGGTGTCGTCAGCCGTCCTGTCTCGTCCTCGAGGAGGGCGGTCTGGCTTGTCGTATGGGTTATGTTTGGGAGACGGCGTATCAGTGAGCTCGTCATCGAATTGTGGCAGCAGCCTTCTGTGTGGATAGCTCTTAGGTTGGTCCGATAGACCCGTATCCTTCCTTAGCTGAGAGGACTCTCGTCCATCGATCGTTGAGGTTGTCCTGTTCGGCTTTAAGCTGCCGCTCTTTTGTTTTCAGGCTGCGGGCCGTGGCTATAAGCTGTTGCCTAAACAGTTCCTGATCTTTAGGATTATCGGGGATGGCGAAGTCATCGGCTTCCGCGATGTCCTCTTCCTCGGCAGGGCGGAGGTAATTGTCGTCCTCGGAATCATTTAGATCATCGGGGTTGCGCCGGTCTTCCGGCCTCTCCTGACCCTCTAACGGGTGTTCGGGGATTTCGGGATTGCCGAGGTCTTCAGGGGTGTCTCTGTCTCCGATGCCGTCGATAGCTTTTCTTCCCTTTTTTACTTTTGACCATTTATGCGGCTTTCGACATCTTGACGGTGCTTCATCCGATTTGTCGCCATCGTTTTTCGGAGTGTCCACCATGTAGACGTCATATGTGGAGGTGGCAGTCCACCGCCCGTTGTTAACGGGGGTGAGGGCGCGATCCTCCTCATCCATGTATTCTGCCTCCTCAGAGGCATAGTCCAACATGTCGGTTAAATCCTCGACAGTGGCTACCAAGTGGGTGGTGAGTGGGACGAAAAATTTGCCCTGACCCGCCTTGAGCCCGATCTAAACACAGATCGGGGTTCGGTCGTCGGTAATCTTCATCAACGAGATCCGATCTAGGGCCTCGTTGAGTATCGAGAGCTCGATCGGGTCGGCCTGCTCGGAGCTTCCGGAGTTAACCTCCGACGCGTCCGTGCGGGGGTAGTGTTCGGCAAGAACAGGTGTCCGGGCAGCTAGCACTATGACCGGCTCCGGACTGAAAGTTGGGTCCTCGCCCGAGCACATCCCGTGGGCGGGACCGAAAGATGGATCCGAGGTTAAAGCCTCAGAGTCTTCAGGCATGGCAGGCAAGACTGCGAGCCCGGTAAGTGATAGGTCGCCCCGAGAATCTACGGAGAACTCTAGGTTCCCGAATCTGACCTCTTGATCAGGGGCGAACTTCCGACACGGCCTAGATGGCCGGTCGGGTCGGCGTGCAGCACAATGCTACCGAAGGCAAAGATCTGTCCGGGGACGAAAGTGTCCGTATTGCGGACCTCTTCGTTGATGACAAGGCGAGCCATCGATTACTTTGGCGATCACAGCGGAACTCTCAATGAAAGCACAAATGTCGGTGTCAAAACCGGCGGATCTTGGGTAGGGGGTCCTGAGCTGTGAGACTAGAATCGATGGTAACAGGAGACGAAGGAGACGATGTTTACCCAGGTTCGGGCACTCCTATGAGGTAATTCCCTATGTCCTGCTTGATTATATTGATGGTATAAAGGTTACAGAGTTGATCTACCTCGAGATCGAATAGCTAAACCCTAGATGAGTTCTTCTGCCCTACAACCTAAAACCCTTCGCCTTATATAGACGCCGAGGGTACCTAGGGTTTACACATGGTGGGTTACACGTTGAAAGGATAAACATGCCTATTCACTACTCCAAACGTGGTGGACACGCCACCTTCCTGGAGAGGGGGTCTTTGATCCATCCAATGCTCGGCAAGTGGCCCATATAGTTCGGCCCATAAGAAATAGGTCGGCTTCCCGAGGACCTCTTAAACCAGGACTCCCTCACTAGGAGGTGCCCAAAGCGCGCCAACTGCGTCCGCAGAGTCTGCCGGGGACCGAGGCGCGCACATCTCAGGAAGACCCGACAAGCCATCCCCCGGCAAGCACGAGCTAACCAGCCACCGCTCCACCGTATCGCTACGCCAGTCACTTATCGATGTGGTGTCGAGCCCTCAAGCGGCTAAATGGCTCTCGCTAAGCACGTGGCAATGCACCGGGAGGCAGATTATACCCAGTTGACACCCGTCCAGCGGAGTGTCACGACCTTAAGCAACGGCTAGCTAAGCGCTGGCAAGAGCCTGCCGGGGATGCACCCCCGAGCGCCACCTATTCTAGTAATCGTGGTATTTTGTCCTAAATGCCAGAGTTAGGTACGATAGCTCTGCTAAGCTATCTAATCGATAGATAGTGACTGTTTTGCCATTGCGGTTGCCCCTTGCACTATAAAAGGAGGCCCGAGGCAACCTAGCTCTAGATTCGGACCTTTGGACACTTGTACTCGCGTAGTAGCTCGCCCCGATAGTCACCCTTGCTGGGGTGGAGCGCTGCGTGTTCTTCGTGTTCCTTCGATCAATCCACCAAAAGCAGGAGTAGGGTTTTACGCTTCACAGCTGCTCGAACCTGGTAAAAATGCCAGCATCCTGATCGTCGCGCTGTCTCATGGTCTCCGCTCTTTGGGCAACGTGACCCCCCCTTGCCGAACCACATGGGGCCTCTGTTCCCATAGGTGATCACAAGGATCCATGCCCCGACATCTTTGGCGCGCCAGGTAGGGGGGCGTGCATCATTTTCACGAGCCCGAGCTCGTGAACAGCGAGTTGATCTCCATCATCATCTTCTTCATCCATGGCTCCTATGAAGAAACTCGCCGCGGCCACGCATCCCACCACTTCAAAGGCTCCCTCGCATGCAGCCGCAGGCGCAGCGGGCGTTACGGCAGCTGTGAGTGAGGAAGGCGTCATGGCCGACGCGACTGGCGCAGGCGGCACCACCATCATGTCCCTCGTGGCCGAGGATGGGGCCGGGAACTCTAGCGAGGAGAAACGGCAACAACGCCCTAGTGAACGCGCCCCTGGTGCCGTAGACGGACGGGACGACCGATAAGCGCCTCCCCGCCATGCGGATGGCCATGGTCATCATGGCGGTGCACAATCCGGAGCAAGCCGCGACCCCCCGTCTGCGCCAGCCACCAGTGCGGCTATTGGACGCACGCCTCATCCAGAACAAGACGGAGCACTGAGTGGAGCCGCGAACCCGCGAACTCGGCCTCCCCCAAGTCAGACCACCCCGACGAGCGGCGCACGGCGTCAAGAACGCGGCGACGCCCCTCTTGGTTCCACCAGGAGCCGGGAGACGTCGCGGTCCGCCTCTTTCACCATGCCGGACACGGCGTCGGAAGCAATTGCACGAGCCCAGCTTCTACTTAACTTCCCGACGGCGGCTGACAAAATGGATGAGTGGAGAGCTGCCATCCAGAGCTTGATATCTTTCATCGAAGCTAATAAATCTCAGCATGTAGAGCCATCGCGGCACGCGCGTACAGCTACAGCGTCCCGGCCTGGCGATCGTGTCGAGGGGGCCACACCAACGGTGCAATCCCCTCCGCGATAGCAAACCCAGGAGCTGCCACGGCGGGCTTCGCATGCTGATGATTTCGACGAGGCATCCATGGCTTCATCCGGCCCGCGCGATCGCCAGGACTAGTGGCGTGTCCTGGAGGATTGGCGGAAGGAAGATGCGCGCATCACCATCAAGTGGCGTTGAGAAGCACATCGTCAGTCTGATAGGCGCAACGGCCCAAGTGCTGGCGACCTCGCGCCCAGTGCTAGCGGGTACCTGCCTTACGAGGTTGGGTGCCCTGCCTTCACTCGCGAGCTGTGGCAGGTCCGCTGGCCATCGGCTCGAGCTTTCAAGCTAGAGTTGACGGAGAAGTATGACGAGAAGCTAAACCCGAAAGAATTTCTAGGCTTCTACACGATCGCCGTTCAAGCCGCTGGAGGAAGGGATGAGAAAGTGCTCGCCAACTATCTCCCTTTGGCACTCAAGCCAAATGTGAGATCGTGGCTGATGCACCTGCCGGAAATCTCCATCTCATCCTGGGCTGATCTGTGCAACGAGTTCGTCGGTGCCTTCACGGGCGGCCATCAGGAGCCAGGGTAGCCCAGCTATCTACAAGTCCATCAAGAAGGAGAAACTTTGCGGAAGTACATTCCGAGATTCAGTCGAGTGCACCGCAACATCCCAGAAATATATCCCGCAGCCGTGATTGTCGCGTTCCATTCGAACATGCGAATAGGAGGATGCGGGCCAAGATGAATGTGAAACTCCCCAAGACTGTCAATGAGTTGTATACAATGGCGGATAAATGTGCCCATGGTGAGGAAGGAAGGCGACTCCCTGGAGAGGAGGCTGGCGTCTAAGTCGACTCAGACGATGATGACGACGCCCCCGGCTCGAAGGGGAGGAGCCGAAAGCGCAACAATAAGCACAAGGGAAAGGCAGTATTGGCTGTGGAGGCCGGTAATCTCGCTGCTAGCAAGAAGGCCAAGGCCGAGACCCCCGGCAAGGAAGCTGCCGCGTGCGCTGATTGCTGGGAGGCTGTAGCAGCGAAGAAAACTGGGAAGTCCGACGGGCCGTACTGCAAGATCCACCTCACCAAGGGCCATGATCTTCAAGAGTGCCACCAAGTTGAGCAGCTTGTTGAGAAGCAGAAGGCGGAGTACGAGAAGCGTGACAAAGAGAAGGGTCAAGACACCACTGCCAGGTAGGGCCATGGCAGCAGGGAAGGCCACCGCGGCAAGGCCCCGCAGCAGAAGGAAAGGCCAGCCAGAGGCCGTGAGAAGAAAGAAACAGAGGATATGAGTGAGGATGAGGATGACGCGGAGGATTCTAGTGATTGAGAATTCCAGAGAGCAACCGAGGCCATGTGTGTTGACGGGGGTGCATCTTTGCATTCCTCTCACCGACAACTCAAGCAATGGGCGCGTGAGGTCAATGCTATGGAACCTTCTACAAAGTCCAAAAAGCCACTCAGATGGTCCCGCACGCCTATCATCTTTGATTAAGAGGACCGTCCTGATCGCACCACCGCGGTCGGATGTTTGCCGTTGTTGATATCTCCAACAATCTGCAACCTCAAGGTCACCAAGATGTTAGTTGACGGCGGGGTGGGGTTGAACTTAATCTCCCCAAAGGTGGTCGAGAGGCATCAAATCCCTGACGAAGAG
Source organism: Elymus sibiricus (assembly GCA_039707655.1). Lineage (NCBI taxonomy): Eukaryota > Viridiplantae > Streptophyta > Magnoliopsida > Poales > Poaceae > Elymus > Elymus sibiricus. Next base: position 267,911,688 of record CM077665.1, read on the forward strand.
CTCAAGGCTATGGGTACTTTCCAAGGAGTTAACCCCGGCAGGAGCCGACCTAAGGGAAAGATCACCTTTCCTGTGACGTTTGGCGGGGAATTGAACTACCGAACCGAGATGGTGGTGTTCGATCTGGTTGAGCTTCCCCTGCCTTACAATAGAATTCTTGGTTGCCCAGCCCTGGCAAAATTCATGGCAGCATCCCACTATGCTTACAACACTTTGAAGATGCCGGGACCCATTGGAATTATCTCCAACCCGTCCGACAAGAAGGATGCAGTCATATGCGTGGATAAGATATATTGGGACGCGGTAGCAGCTGAAGTTGCTGAAGTGCCAACTCCCGCCATGGAATCAAGGAAAGAGAGGAAGTCTAGCAAAGACACCGGCAAGGACTCCGGGAAGCACGCCTCTTCGGAGTGCGCTGCACCCGTCGAGGATCTGCCGGAGAGTTCCAATAGCAAGAAAGCCAAGGTCACCAACCTTGAGACGAAGAAGTTCCTGGCAGGGCAGGATGGCGCTGGTGGCACGTTCACCATCAGCGCCACCCTTACTAACAAATAGGAAAGCGCGCTCATTGCCTTCCTATGGGCGAATGTCGATGTATTTGCCTGGCAACCATCTGACATCCTCGGTGTTCTAATCGAGCACCACCTTGTTGTCTGCCCCCACGCTAGGCCTGTCAAATAAAAGGTTAGGAAGCAAGCCTTGGAGCGGCAGCAGTTAATCACCAAAGAGATCAGGAAACTTGAAGCAGCTGGTTTGTTCAGAGAAGTGTTGCAGCCAACTTGGTTAGCCAACCCGGTGGTGGTGCGCAAGGCAAATGGGAGGCTCTGCCCGAAGGACCCATTCCCCTTGCCGCACATCGACCAGATTGTCGATTCCACCTTCAGGTGTGATCTGCTTTCCTTCCTGGATGCTTACTCCGGGTACCACCAGATCTTCATGGCTAAGGAAGATGAGGACAAGACCGCGTTCGTAACTCCATGCGGCACGTACTGCTTTGTACGGATGCCCTTCGGGTTGAAGAGTGCTGGTTCTACCTTTGCTAGAGCCGTGCAGACTGGATTTGGACCGTAGTTGCAAAAGAATGTGGAAGCCTACATGGACGATATAGTTGTCAAGACCAAGGATGAAGCAACTCTCATACAAGACTTGGAAGAGACTTTTGCAAACCTACGCAAGATCAACCTGAAGCTCAACCCTGGAAAATCTTTATTTGGCGTCCCATCCGGCAAGCTACTTGGGTTCTTTGTATCTCAGCGGGGGATAGAAGCAAATCCCATCAATATCAAGGCGATTGAGCAGATACAAGCACCCAAGACCATCAAGGACATCAGATGTTTGACCGGATGCATTGCCGCGCTAAGTAGGTTCATCTCCAAATCCGCCGAACGAGCCCTGCCGTTCTTCAGGATCCTAAAGAAGGCAGGTCCGGTAAAGTGGACCCCGGAAGTACAAGCAGCGCTGCAAGATCTGGAAACCTACCTCTCTTCCGCTCCCACCTTGGTCGCTCCTAAATCACAAGAACCGTTGCTGCTATACTTGGCGGCGACGAATCAAGTGGTTAGTGCAGCGCTAGTGGCACAGCGAGAAGTAGATGAGGATGCAGCCGCTGCGGTCGATGCTGCCGGGGACAAAACTGAAGCTTCCATGGCAGAACCCAATGCAGGTCCGGAGGAACCTCAGCAAACTGGCAAAGGCAGTTCCAGGGAAGTGGCGAGGAATAAAATGCTGCAGTGGCCAGTGTGCTTTGTCAGCTCCTTGTTGCAGGGGGCTAGGTCAAGGTACTCTGGAGTGCAGAAGCTAATCTTCGGCCTCGTCATGGCCTCAAGGAAGCTGTGCCACTACTTCCAAGCCCATGAGATCACGGTTGTCACTCGCTTTTGAGGGATCACTAGAAGAGTGTCTAGAGGGGGGGTGAATAGACTACTAGCAGGAATTTAAAACCTAACCTTTTCCCAAGTTAATTAGTTGGCAGATTTTAACAGTTTTAGCAAGTCTAGCAAGTCTAACAGCCCTACACATGCATGTCAACAAATATGACAGCGGAAAGTAAAGACATTGCACATGAAGTAAAGAGTAGAGATAGGTAGATCAAATGCAAAGAGGGACACGAAGATTTTTCCCGTGGTTCCGATAGTTGGTGCTATCGTACGTCCACGTTTATGGAGTCTTCAACCCACGGAGGGTAACGGTCGCGAGAGTCCACGGAGGGCACCACCCATAAGGGTCCACGAAGTAGCAACCTTGACTATTCCATAACGGCTTCCGTCCACAAAGGACTAGCCTCACTATGGGTAGATCTTCACGAAGTAGGCGATCTCCTTGCCCTTACAAACTTCTTGGTTCAACTCCACAACACGAAGTAGGAGGCTCCCAAGCGACACCTAACCAATCTAGGAGGCACCACCCTCCAAAAGGTAATAGGCTCGGCAATGATGATGAACTCCTTGCTCTTGTGCTTCAAGATGATAGACTCCTCAACACACAATCACTCTCTCACAGATTTGGCTTGGTGGAAGAGATGGGATTGGTGGAAAGCAACTTGGGGAGGCTAGAAATCAAGATCCATATGGTTGGAGTGGATGATCTGGACCTCAACACAAGGGTAGGTGGTTCTCTCTCAGAAAACTGGATGGGGCAAGTATGGAATAGTTCTGAGTGCTTCTCTTTCGAGTAGGTGGTGGTGAAGGGGTATATATAGGCATCCCCAAAAATCCAACCGTTACACACAAAATGACCAACTCGGTGACACCGATGTGTTAATCTCGGTGGTACCGAAGTGACCAAAAGGTGGCAACTTTTGAATCTCGGTGAGACCGATATAGGAAACTCGGTTGCACCGATAAGGTAACCAACGGTCAGATTGCCCATTCTCGGTGACGCCGATCCAACAATCTCGGTGGTACCGATATTGTGAATTTGCGTAACAGAAAGTTGGCAACCTAAACTCGGTGGCACAGAAGCAGAATCGGTTGCACCGAAAGGCTAGGGTTTGGCTTAGGTTTGTCTGAGTTTGGGAATCGGTGGCACCGAGTGGAAAGTGTTGGTTGCACCGATTTTGAATATTTGGCTATGGACAGACGTTTGTGGAAGAGCTTGTGGGTGTTTTTGGTGACTATTACTTGTGCACGTATGAGCATTTTGTTCACCAACAAAACCTTACCCCCTTTTAATAGTATTGGCTTTCCTATGGACTCAAAGTGATTTCTCACAAAGTAAAATGTAGAGCCCTCTTGCTTGAAGCTTTGCCAATCCATTTCCTTGCATCTTGGGGTATCTCCACAATCTCCACAATCCTTTTGCTAGCCCTCTTTGTGGATTTTATCTGAAATACACTAGGTAAAAGTATTAGTCCAAGAGACAATATATGTTGTCATGAATTATCAAAACCACCAAGGGAGCATGTTGTGCTTTCAATCTCCCCCTTTTTGGTAATTGATGACAACATACAATCAAAGCTTCAGATAAAGATATGCATGGATACAATGAAGACTTTGAGAGACAAATGACTTAGATTTGCTCCCCCTAAATGTGTGATTCCTTTAAAGGATAGTTGCTTTGGAATGCATGGACGCACATATAGTGGCAGGGATATAAGAAGTCATGTGTATCTTGGCTATATGCATCAAATATATGTGAATGGGATGTATCCTTGTTCAAGACTTCCCTCTTGCAAACAATATGTGCAAGAAGCAAGAGATCATCTTGATCAAAGATATGATGCATATACTTACCTTGAGTTCTTGAGCATTCTTGTAGTAGGAATACACTTGAGAAAACAATGTTAGGAAACACAAGAGTATTCTACCAAGCAAAAGCAATAGAACTCAAAAGTACCAAGATATGGAGAACATATAGAAGATAGTATTTCTTAAGATTGATATGTCTCCAAGATCATTTAGAACTTTCTCCCCTTAGATATGAAAATAGTAAATCATCCTCTCCCCCTGAATCTCAGCATGTAGATATTGGGATTGGATAGGGTGAGAAACAACTAAGATGATCACAAAACAAACACATTTTCTCCAAATATATTTTTCTCCCCCTGCTTTGATATTCTCCCCTTGTTTGTATGAGTATAAATATTGATATTCGCTCTCCCCCTTGATCATATCTCCCCCATTTGCATATGCATATATCTCCCCCTTTAGCATGAAGCTTTCTTATTCTCCCCCTTTGGCATTAATTTCCAAAAAGGTCAAAAATAGGGATAGATACAGGGATCATTGACTAAGAAGGGATCCTTGAGAACAAGGGTCATTGAATGTAGGGTTCATAGAAATGAAAATTGGGGGAATCATTGAAAATAATTTCTCTCCCTTTGGCTCATAGAAATGTAAGACTTCTCCTCCTTTTGGTTAGGGATCCTTGAATAAAGAATTTCTCCCCCTAAGAGATTTTTTTTCTTTTTTTTAATAATAAGGGATCATTGAAGTAATAAAATCATCACTTGTAAGATCACAGAAGAATTATAGATTTGCAACTGTGAACACAAATACGAGAAGAAAACAAATCGGTGACTCCGAGACAGATAAATCAGTGGTACCGAGATTGTGTGGTGCAGCTCATCTGCTAATTCGGTAGAACTGAGATATATGTATCGGCGGCTCCGAGGCTAAAACGGAAACTTGGCAGTGGGATTTTGAAATCGAGATTTCTCAAACTTTGCCAATAACACAGTGTCAAAACAAAATTTTCAAATAAAAGCAAAAGATTTTTACAAACGGGATATCAACTAGAGAAGATTTGAGTGGTTCCAAGAAATCTTGCAAAATAGAGAATGAACCATCCAAAATACTTAACTAGATGATGGGCGGTGACTAGGTCACCTATATTAGAGTATATTGACTTAGGAGCCAAGCAAGATTACTTGATCATAAGTCATACTCTACGTTAAGCTCAAAATGGGGTTACTATTTTTCGATTAAGCATTTTAATGTCTTCATATCACTTGAGTTGCTTTAGCTCATGACTTGGAGTAAAGCCTTTTCAAGGATATGAGTACATACCTTTGAGTGATGTTGATGACGTGGCTTGTAGGTGAACTTGTTGAGTATGCTCGAGGTTGATGAAGATCATCTTGAGTTGGGAGCAATCCTTCTCGTTTTAGTACACTTGTCACCTACAAAGGTTAGTCATGCAAGGAAGAACAGTAGATATATCCATTTGACATGATACCAGTTGAGATATAGCAAATATGATCACATCAAGTATATGTCAAGGATATGGTTGAGTTGTCTTCTTCCTTCCATCATCAAGAGGGGTTGTGGATACTTGGTCCTGACAAGATTGCTTATAATTTGAGTTGATAGCAATCTTGTGGAATGAAATTCTTCCAAGTACCTACAAAAGGTTAGATGCAATACAAGGGAGCATAGAATTCCATGGCATAAGATAACATGTTAGGGGTACATGGAAATATCAAGAAAGCTCATGCCCTTGCATGCAACCGAGTGAGTCTAGCTCAAGTTTGAAGCATCAATGATGTTCAACTCACTCCTCAAATAACAAAATGTTTTCTCATCAAGTGGCTTAGTAAAGATATCGGCCAATTGCTTGTTAGTGCGAACATGCTTAAGATTAATATCTCCTTTGGCAACATGATCACGAATGAAATGATGTCTAACTTGAATATGTTTCGTTCGAGAATGTTGCACAAGATTATCACCAATTTTAATAGCACTTTCATTTTCACAAAGTAATGGAACATTTCTAACATGGATTCCATAATCCTTAAGCGTTTGTGTCATCCATAGTAATTGCGCACAACAAGATCCTGTAGCAATGTACTTAGCTTCGGCAGTAGATAGAGATACCGAGTTTTGTTTCTTGGAGGACCAAGACACAAGAGATCTACCCAAAAATTGACAAGTACCCGAGGTGGATTTTCTATCAACCTTGTCACCGGCATAGTCCGAATCGGAATAGCCAACGAGGTTGAAGGAAGATCCCTTGGGATACCAAATGCCAAAGTTTGTTGTTTGTATCAAATATCTCACAATACGTTTCACAGCCAAAAGATGACACTCTTTAGGTGCAGCTTGATATCTAGCACACATGCAAACACTAAGCATAATATCGGGATGAGAGGCACATAGATATAGCAATGAACCAATCATAGATCGATAAACTTTTTGATCAACCGGTTCATCCTCCTTGGTAAGATCAACATGTCCACTAGTAGGCATGGGGGTTTTCATACCTTTGCACTCTTGCATGTTGAACTTCTTGATCAAGTCCTTGGTATACTTAGTTTGAGAGATGAAAGTTCCTTCTCTAGTTTGCTTGATTTGCAAACCAAGAAAGAATTTCAGCTCACACATCATGGACATCTCATACTTCTCGGACATCAACCTTCCAAATCTTTCACTAAATTGTGGGTTAGTAGATCCAAAGATAATATCATCCACATAGATTTGGCACACAAATAATTCACCATTAACTCTCTTAGTGAATAAGGTTGCGTCAATTTTACCAATTTCAAAACCCTTTTCAATGAGAAACTTCATTAAGCATTTGTACCAAGCACGAGGGGCTTGCTTAAGACCATAAAGAGCTTTACGAAGCTTGTAAACATGATTAGGTTTCTTAGGATTCACAAAACTAGGTGGTTGCTTAACATAGACTTCTTCTTCAATCTCACCATTTAAAAAGGCACTTTTAATGTCCATTTGATAAAGCGTGATATCATGGTGATTAGCATAAGCAAGAAGAATGCGAATAGCTTCAAGTCTAGCGACGGGGGCGTAGGTCTCACCGTAGTCCATACCTTCGACTTGCGTATATCCTTGGGCTACGAGACGAGCCTTGTTCCGTACGACTTGACCGTCTTCGTCTTGCTTGTTCCAAAACACCCATTTTGTACCGATGATGTTTTGCTCATCCTTGGGCTTTTCCACGAGTGTCCATACTTCGTTCCTCTTGAAGTTGTGAAGCTCTTCATGCATCACGTTCACCCAATCCACGTCTTCAAGAGCTTGTTCTACCTTCAAGGGCTCAATGCTAGAAATGAAGGAATAATGCTCACAAAAGTTAGCTAGGCGAGTTTTAGAGCGAGTGATTCTTCCTGTTTGTATATCACTAAAGATTTGGTTTAGGGGATGGTTCTTGGTCACTTGTGCTCGAACTCGGGTCAGCTTCCGATTGTTAGATGGTGGAGCTTCTTCTTCATCATCATCTCCTTCATCTTTGTTGTTGTTGAAGGTGTCGTTCCCTTGAGGTGGTTGTGAAGAAGGTTGTGGTGGATCTTCATGATGCACTTCCTCCTCTTCATCATCTTGTCGTGTACCGCTTGTGGATGCCTCCATGTCATGTTGTGGTTCACCTTGTCATGAAGTAGGGGCTTCCACTTGAGTTGATGAAGTACTTTCCTTCACCTCCATGGGACGAATCTTGCCGATGGATAAGTCTTGGATAGCTTCCGAAGGGTCCTTATCACCTACATCATTTGGCAATTGTTCGACTTGCGAACCATTAGATTCATCAAACTTCACATCTATCGTCTCTTCAACTTTTCGAGTGAAGTTGTTGTAGACACGGTAAGTGTGAGAATTCGATCCGTAACCAAGTAGGAATCCTTCGTGAGATTTAATAGCAAATTTAGTACGATGATGCTTATCAAGAATGTAGCACTTTGAGCCGAATACCCGAAAGTATCCTACTTGGGGTTTATTACCGGTGAGTAGCTCGTATGCCGTTTTACCGAGAAGTTTGTGCAAGTAAAGTCGGTTTGTGGCATGACATGCTGTTTCCACGGCTTCTGCCCAAAAGTGTCTTGGCGTCTTGTATTCGTCAAGCATCGTTCTTGCCATCTCAATAAGCGTCCGGTTCTTCCTCTCTACAACCCCATTTTGTTGTGGCGTGTACGTAGCCGAGAACTCATGTGAGACACCTTCTTCGTCAAGAAAGGTATCCACATGGGTGTTCTTGAACTCCGATCCGTTATCACTCCGAACCTTCTTGATCTTCACTTCAAACTGATTTTGCGCTTTGCGAGCGAAGTTCTTGAAGATCTTTTGAACCTGCGACTTATCATCAAGGAAGAATACCCACGTAAATATGGAAAAATCATCAACTATAACCAGACCATAGGAATTTCCACCGAGACTCTTGTAAGCATTGGGACCAAAAAGATCCATGTGAAGTAACTCGAGTGGTCTCCTAGTAGTCATGATGTTCTTAACGGGATGACTTCCACCTACTTGCTTTCTAGCTTGACAAGCACTACAAAAGTCTATCTTTGTCAAAGATAACATCTTTAACACCCAGTATATGATCACCTTTGATAAGTTTGTCTAGATTTCGCATGCCAACATGTCCTAGTCTCCTATGCCAAAGCCAACCCTTAGAAGATTTCGCACTAAGACAAGTACAAGATTTGAATCTCTTAGTGAAATCGACAATGTATAGATCACCTCTATGGAAACCGGTAAAGACCATTTTATGATTATCTTGACGAAACACTTGGCAATCTACTTTCGTGAATAGCACATTAAAACCAAAGTCGGCATGTCTAGATACGGAAAGAAGATTGTAGCCAAGAGATTCAACAAGCATAACATTTTGAATAGAGCTATCATGGGATATGGCCACCTTACCAAGACCAAGTACCTTACCCTTGGAGTTGTCTCCAAACGTTACGTACCTTCGTGGTCCATGGTTTGGTGTGATCTCTTCAAACATTTCTCTATCTCCGGTCATATGATCGGTACATCCGCTATCAAGAATCCACTCTTTTCCTCCGGACATGTAATCCTTGAAGTTTGCCATGAGACTTAGATTCTTCATGATCTTCTCATACTCGATGTCGAACAACTCATCTTCATCATAGTAGCCATGTTCCACATTGTCATCATCAAGTGGGAAATCCTCGTCATAAAGAACAAGAGATTCGTTAGGGTTGTGATCATGACAATGTTCAAACTTATGAATGCGAATGGCTTCTACAACGATGTTGTTGATAGTTGTGACATCTCCTTTAGCACGCATGAGGTCTCGAAGCTCAAATAGACAATCATCAAACTTGGGATCACTAGGCGTCATTTTGTGGAAGGCAATAGTTTTATGAAGAATTTCATCAAGATTACTCAATGAATAACTTGGATATTGTTTCTCCAAGTCAATCCACAAAGTGTAAGCGCATACAAAATTCTTCATTTGATTAAGCACATTCCTAGGCAATGCTCTAACAATGAGATTAACAGTTCTAAGATTGCATAGCATATCAATTTCCTCTTCATGTGTGGGATGTAAAGGATCAATGGGAGGTACATAAGCGCACTTAACATATTTGCTCTATTGAAACTCATTAAACAGCTCAAGCATGAGAGTTTCCCATTGATTATAGTACTCTCCATCAAGAATAGGCACTCTACAACTCAAACTCCCTATACTAGACACATCCATCTTCCTCCTCGGTGATTAAACCGAAGCAATGGATACCAATGCTCATATGCCAATTGAGGGATCACTAGAAGAGTGTCTAGAGGGGGGGTGAATAGACTACTAGCAGGAATTTAAAACCTAACCTTTTCCCAAGTTAATTGGTTGGCAGATTTTAACAGTTTAACAAGTCAAGCAAGTCTAACAGCCCTACACATGCATGTCAACAAATATGGCAGCGGAAAGTAAAGACATTGCACATGAAGTAAAGAGTAGAGATAGGTAGATCAAACGCAAAGAGGGACACGAAGATTTTTCCCGTGGTTCCGATAGGTGCAGCTATCGTACGTCCACGTTTATGGAGTCTTCAACCCACGGAGGGTAAGGGTCGTGAGAGTCCACGGAGGGCTTCACCCATAAGGGTCCACGAAGTAGCAACCTTGACTATTCCATAACGGCTTCCGTCCACGAAGGACTAGCCTCACTATGGGTAGATCTTCACGAAGTAGGCGATCTCCTTGCCCTTACAAACTTCTTGGTTCAACTCCACAACACGAAGTAGGAGGCTCCCAAGCGACACCTAACCAATCTAGGAGGCACCACCCTCCAAAAGGTAATAGGCTCGGCAATGATGATGAACTCCTTGCTCTTGTGCTTCAAGATGATAGACTCCTCAACACACAATCACTCTCTCATAGATTTGGCTTGGTGGAAGAGATGGGATTGGTGGAAAGCAACTTGGGGAGGCTAGAAATCAAGATCCATATGGTTGGAGTGGATGATCTTGACCTCAACACAAGGGTAGGTGGTTCTGTCTCAGAAAACTGGATGGGGCAAGTATGGAATAGTTCTGAGTGCTTCTCTTTCGAGTAGGTGGTGGTGTAGGGGTATATATAGGCATCCCCAAAAATCCAACCGTTACACACAAAATGACCAACTCGGCGACACCGATGTGTTAATCTCGGTGGTACCGAAGTGACCAAAAGGTGGCAACTTTTGAATCTCGGTGAGACCGATATAGGAAACTCGGTTGCACCGATAAGGTGACCAACGGTCTGATTGCCCATTCTCGGTGACGCCGATCCAACAATCTCGGTGGTACCGATATTGTGAATTTGCATAACAGAAAGTTGGCAACCTAAACTCGGTGGCACCGAAGCAGAATCGGATGCACCGAAAGGCTACGGTTTGGCTTAGGTCTGTCTGTGTTTGGGAATCGGTGGCACCGAGTGGAAAGTGTTGGTTGCACCGATTTTGAATATTTGGCTATGGACAGACTTTTGTGGAAGAGCTTGTGGGTGTTTTTGGTGACTATCACTTGTGCACGTATGAGCATTTTGTTCACCAACAAAACCTTACCCCCTTTTAATAGTATTGGCTTTCCTATGGACTCAAAGTGATTTCTCACAAAGTAAAATGTAGAGCCCTCTTGCTTGAAGCTTTGCCAATCCATTTCCTTACATCTTGGGGTATCTCCACAATCTCCACAATCCTTTTGCTTGCCCACTCTGTGGACTTTATCTGATATAGACTAGGTAAAAGTATTAGTCCAAGAGACAATATATGTTGTCATGAATTATCAAAACCACCAAGGGAGCATGTTGTGCTTTCAGCTTTCGGCTGCAGCGTATATTGAGGAACCCCGAAGCCACCGGTAGGATAGTTGAGTGGGCACTTCAGCTATCAAGTTTTGGTTTGAAGTATGAGAGCACTTCCACAGTTGAGGGTAGGGCGTTGGCAGTGTTCATTGCAGAATGGACACCCACGCCAGATGAAGAGATCCCACAGACGGTCCTCCCCGGCAAAGAAGCACCTAAGGATTGGATCATGTACTTTGACGGTGCTTCCTCGCTCCAGGGTGCCGGAGCAGGTGTGCTCCTCGTCGCCCCCACCGGAGAGCACCTCAAGTATGTGGTTCAGATGCACTTCCCCCGGGAGGAAGCTACCAACAACACCGCTGAATATGAAGGGCTCCTTGCCGGACTCAAAGTCGCGGTGGAGCTGGGAATCAAGAGACTAATCATCCGAGGGGACTCACAACTCATGGTGAAACAAGTCAACAAAGACTATCAGAGCCCATTGATGGAGGCATACGTGGAAGAAGTAAGGAAACTGGAGGAGCGCTTTGATGGATTGCAAGCATAGCATGTGCCTCGTTCGGAAAACACCATCGCTGATCATCTATCAAAGTTTGCTGCGCAAAAGCTCCCTATGGAACCAGGAACCTTTATCCTTCGCCTTACACAACCTTCAGTATCCCCATCAACGATGGCCAGGAAAAGAAGGAAGCTGAACTCCGGCAAGCATTTCCCGACAGAGCTTCCCAAAGCCGCTGGTAGAGAAGCTGCCGGACACAGTCTCGCTTCGCATGGTCAGCAGCTCTCTCATACGGAACCCCAGGTTCTCGTAGTCGAGACAAGCGCTCCCACGGACGAGGAGATGCCTTTAGCCCTTGTTGTCGAGCCCCAGGCTCCAACTTGGACATAGCACATAGTCCTTTTCCTTCAAACAGGAGAACTCCCTGAAGAGCAAGAAGAGGCCGAAAAAGTAGCCCGTCGATCACGTATGTACCAGTTTGTCGATGACACCCTATACGGAAAAAGACCCAACGGCGTGAAATTGAAGTGCATTTGCTGGGAGGACGGACTAAGGTTGTTGGCGGAGATTCACAGAGTTGTATGTGGCTTGCACATTGGATCCAGAGCTCTTGCCGGGAAGTCCTTCCGACAGGGTTTCTACTGGCCCACGGCCCTCCAAGATGCAACTAAACTGGTCACCAAGTGTGAGGCCTGTCAGTTCCATTCCTCGAACATCCATCAACCAGCACAAGCTCTCCAGACGATCCCTTTGTCCTGTCCCTTCTCGGTCTGGGGCTCGATATTTTGGGGCCCTTCCCCCGTGCTGTCGGGGGCTTTGAGTTCTTGTTCGTGGCAACCGACAAGTTCACAAAGTGGCCTGAGGTGGAGCCAGTAAGGAAGGTGACCGCGCAGTCAGCTATGAAGTTCATGAAAGGACTGGTGTGCCGTTTTGGAGTACCCAACAGAGTGATCACCGGCAACGGCAACCATTTCACGAGCCACGCCTTCATGCAATACATCCAAAACCTTGGAAGCAAGGTCTCCTTCGCCTCAGTTGCCCATCCAAGGAGCAACAGGCAAGTCGAGAGGATGACTATTGAAGTGCTGCGTGGTCTCAAGACAAGAAATTTCGATAGGTTGCGGAGGAGCGGCAAGCGTTGGATAGATGAGCTGCCCGTGGTTCTTTGGTCCCTCAAAACGACACCGAATTGAGCTACCGGCCAGACCCCCTTCTCCCTGGTTTACGGGGCGGAAGAAGTGCTCCCCACGGAACTCATGTACGGGTCACCTCGAGTACTTGCCTAGGACGAAGTAGGGCAAGAGAACCTATGGCATGACGATGCCATGCTCCTCGAGGAAGATCATCTCCGGGCTGCTGTGCGTGCTGCACGCTACGAGCAAGCCCTGCACCGCTATCATAGCCACAGGGTACACGCCCGAAGCCTTGAGGAAGGCGACCTTGTCCTTAGGCGCGTTCAGCCCGCCAAGGGTCCCAACAAGTTGACACCGAAGTGGGAAGGCCCTTACCTGGTAGCATGAGTCACCAGACCTGGCGCAGTCTGTTTGGAGACCGAAGATGGCACCCCGGTGCTTAACTCATGGAATATTGAGCATCTTTGTAAGTTCTACCCATAAGGCGCGGTTGCCGGGCGCAGTCCCCGATAGCCACCTTTTGTACAAGCCTTGCCGAAGTTGCATGTAACCCTTTGTACAAAGCCACGCGCAGACCCTGAGCAACAATAATAAAGCTAGGCATTGCATTGCACGATCATTATGCATCCTTTATGATTGCAATATCATTGCCTATTTTCTAGAGATTTGCTAGGGTACTTGTTATGCTTATAATCCTTGTTGCTGCACTCTCTCCTCAAGGGATAGAGACCTCTTGCCCTGTGTGTTTTGACACCAGATAAATATGGAAGGAGGACAAAGGAACGAGGATGGCGGCCCAGCGTACTCCAGAAAGGGATACTACCTAAAACGAGATAAGTCTAATCGCGTATCCCAAGTTTTATGCTCCCTAAAAGAAATCCTTACCCTCTGTTTGAACGTTTTCGGTGGAGTTCCCTCACTTGCTAGAAACCTTTGTCGGGACGAGCTGTTCCTCAGCTTCTGGTACTTGTCAGCTCTGAGGGACCGCGCCGATACCGACAAGGACCCCTGTCGGGGAACAACACCAGCCTGCTGCCGGGGGCTCGTTCCCCTTTTTTGGCGCTCGCGGTTAAAAGTGACCCGGCAGGCGGTCCCGTGTGGCGAGAGCAAACGCATTGACATGATAGGAACAAAAGAAAAGGGGGGTAGTACTCAGGGAAGTAAAATAACATTCATTTGTTCGTTTGTTGATACAAAACGGATCAAGATACATTGAAGAACTCCTTCCTAATAAATCTTTATTTGACTTTCTCCCCTAGGAGAAAGTTACAAAAATAAAAAGAGCGAAGGGAGGACCTGGGCAGAAGCCCACCTGACCCCGTCGAGGCTGATGGGGAACGGCTCGGCGGGACAACCGGCAAGGCAGACGAAGCCGAAGTAGACAAGCCTGCCGGGGTCCACCTAAGAAGGAGAGGCGGCAACCAGGTCAAGAACCCCTGGCAAATCACTCTGCCGGGGGGAAGGGGGAAGCTCGATGATGGTGATGGTGCGGCCGACGATCAGCTGGAGCCCAGGTCGTCGTACTCCGACTTGACGGCCTGGAGCTCGCTGTCGCCGTCTTCACCGACACTGTCCTCCTCTTCGCTATCGCTCGAGGAGGAGCTTTTGTCACCACTCGAGCTCTCTTCGCAGCAGCCGAGACGAGCACCCAAACGCCCGTAGATCTTGACAGAGAGCGTGTCGGCCTCCACCAGCTTGAAGCGGAGGACGTACCCACCCGTGAAGTTGTGGGCGTGTGCGAAAGTCTTCCACCCACTCCTGAAGAACATGACGCGGGGCGTCGGGGACTCGACGTGGACCCGCGCGGCACCGTCATAGCAGCCATGTATGCGCAACCACATTGCGTGCGGCTTGTCAACCTCCATCAGGCGGCTACGAGGAGGACCACGCAGCCCGATGAAGAACTCCAACGCCGTACTTTCAGTGTGCTCCGCCGACAAGGAGGAAGTCACCACTAGTGGGGGGTCAGGGACGGTGATTTGCCTCCCCCGAGCATGACCCCCGCGCTGGCCTCAGCCTCTTCCAGCCGTCCCGCCATGCGTGCTGGAACCGCCTCCCGTCGCCATGGCTGAAGTAGCGGCATGATTACGAAGGGAAGCTCTCGTCACCCCAGCGGAGGCTGAGAGTCGTCCTCTCCCCCACGTCATGGCAAGATCTAGCACATCCAAAGACGAACCAGAAGTGAAGGCCGGGCAATGTGGACTTGGGAGAGAGGAGGAGATGGAGTTGGATGAGCATCGCAACCATGACCTCTTAATTTATAGGGGAGAGCACGGGGGCTAGCTCTCCCCCACTCCAGAGCGGCCGCCCATCTCCACCAATCCCACTACCCACGACTCACGGGTGAACAGGTAACTGCCCCATTGCTCCAATCCATGGCGCTACGGTTTCTGCCACAATCAGGTCTTTAAGTCATGAGCGCCCACCGCAAACTCCTCGCTATGCATGCGACGCGCGTGGCTGAAATGGCCTGAGGTGGTGGGACAGTGCTGACTAGTAAATTGGCAGTTACCCCCCTCACGGCACTAGACACGCGCGTATGGGCCAGACCCGGGGGCTCCTGTCGGTGCACTAGGGCAGGGGTATCAAGTGCCCCTGACTTATGCACAGGCAGTACTAGCAAAACCATTGGGAAAGCTACCACGCCACCAAGCAAACACCAGCACAACGGCCCAGGAGGGGCCCAAAGCGCGCCCACCGCGTCCCCGGAGCCTGCCAGGCACCGAGGCGTGCACATCTCTGGAAGACCCGGCAAGCCATCCCCCGACAAGCACGAGCTAATCAGCCAACGCTCCACCGCATCGCTCCGCCAGTCGCTTATCGATGCGGTGTCGAGCCCTCAAGCGGCTAAATGGCTCTCGCTAAGCACGTGGCGACGCACTGGGAGGCAGATTATACCCAGTTGACACCCGTCCAGCGGCGTGTCAAGACCTTAAGCAACGGCTAGCTAAGCGGTGGCAAGAGCCTGCCGGGGATGCACCCCCGAGCGCCACCTAGTCTAGTAATCATGGTATTTTTTCCTAAATGCTAGAGTTAGGTATGATAGCTCTGCTAAGCTATCTAATCAATAGATAATGACTGTTTTGCCATTGTGGTTGCCCCTTGCACTATAAAAGGAGGCCCGAGGCAACCTAGCTCCAGATTCGGACCTTTGGAAACTTGTACTGGTGTAGTAGCTCGCCCCGACAGTCACCCTTGCCGGGGTGGAGGGTTGCATGTTCTTCGTGTTTCTTCGATCAATACACCAAAAGCAGGAGTAGGGTTTTACGCTTCACAGCGGCCTGAACCTGGGTAAAAACGCCAGCGTCCTTATCGTCGCGCTGTCTCATGGTCTCCGCTCTTTGTGCAACGTGACCCCCCTTGCCGAACCACAAGGGGCCTCTGGTTCCATAAGTGATCGCGAGCATCCGTGCCCCGACACTGAGCCAGCGATAAAAATGATTTAGAAGCGATCTTCGAGAAGGAATATGACTAATGATAATTCATTCTTATGTCATATTGAAAAGATCGTGAGATCTCTGAGAAAGATTAAAAGAGCCAAGTAAGATCCTGGGGAAGAACCTGTGGGTTATGGGCCCACTCAAAAGAAACACTGTTGAAAGGATTGATTAGGAAGAGAGATTGCGCCGGCACAAATGAAAACTTCATGATGTTGAGAGCCCCGAAATACTTTGAAAGAATTGAATGAAAACACGAATCTTCTGAGATATCTTCATTACTCCGGATAGCCTAGAGAGAGATGGATAAACAAGAGAGGCTTGGAGAAAAACTTCCAACATTGGAGAGCATTTAGAGAATAAAAATGGATATGATGAGCACTGAAAGCTTGAATTGAATCCACCGGGGAAGAAAGCGAAGACGAAGAAATGATGAACTTAACACCTGGCCTTCTTCACAATGAATCATGTGAAACAATACGGAGAAAAGAAAGCGGAAGCATCACATGAATAGAAAGGCACTTGGATGAGAATTTAATTGATGAAGAAAAAGGGTGGGAGGGCGGGCAAAAGAAGAAGACAACTTAGACGGATGAAAAGAACTCCGGGATGAAATAAGAGGATAGATCTTGCGAATATTGGAAAGGATTGAATTCACTTGAAGAGAAACACTCCGGTTGGAATGGAATTGACATGACCATTGATTGAGCAAAAGGATTAGCATTCCCATAGAAATATGAGAACACAGCTTAGGAAAGATATGAAATCACCACTGACATCGAAGCAACTCGAATTACCATACTACAACGAAACAAAGGATGAAGCTTGCAAATATAAGCCAGAAACAAATACATAACCCATTATGCATTCATTGCAAGGATAATCCTAGGTAACTACTTGAATTCCCACCTAAGAACTTCCGAAATCTTTGGTTATGCAAACAGGTCCACGGATACAAGGAGTAAAATCCATCACTCAACTCCTAGCAGTAATACTACTCTCCTATGTATCACATCCGTCAACATATAACCAGAGGCCTCGTGAATTCATCTACCTCAGACCCTCGTAATCACAACGATACTAAACATGGCAATACATGTGATCCTGCTCCCCGATACTGGGTGCCGCCACACTCTTCGCACCACATATAGTATTGAAGCAATTTCAAACATCCGCGTCCTGAGGTACTAAGGAAACTGAACGGTAATGATGTGTCATGAATCCCTTGGAGCTCTACTCCTCGGAAACAGGAGGCACCAAGTACCAAATTCCGTCACATCTGTATCATGGAGGCTCCAAAATACCCGCGTGATCCTAAAAAAATTGAGAAGAGGGGTAGAATTCAGATTCCTACGTCTTGATTCCTCACCAGAGCAAGGAAGATGAGCAAAATGAATCCTACTCTCCGATATATAACTAGACTCAAAATAGTTTTTCACTAGACTCGACTCGGCCAAAGTTCGATCAATCAAGGGGGCTCCTAGGTCGGTACAGGCTCTGATACCAACTTGTAATGCCCAAGATGTGGTCATATCCTTATTTTGGCTCGAGGGCCTCAATAGGGATAGAAGCGCATCTCGTCATTTTGCAAGAACAGATATCGTTACAAGTACATGTAAAGAGGAGATGAGTACATGGAATTAGCTTACACTCGCCACAAGCTAAATCATAATCACATCAATACATGAATACATTCAATCACCATACAGAAGAGCAGGGTCCGGCTACGAACGAAATCAAACGATAAAAGCGACATCCATCCTTGCTATCCCAGGCTGCCGACCTGGAACCCATCCTAGATCGATGAAGATGAAGAAGATGAAGAACTCCATATCAAACAAGCATCGCTGTCACGTTAAAGCATCGCGTTACCTGTACCTGCAACTGTTGTTGTAGTAATCTGTGAGCCACAGGGACACACCAATCTCATTTCCAAGGGTATCAAGACTAGCAAAGCTTAATGGGTAAGGTATGGTTAAGTGGTGAGGCTTCAGCAAGCACTAAGCATTTATTTGAGTGGCTAACTTACGAGTACAATAATAAGGGGTGGTGATCATTGTATAAACGGACGTGAACTAGTAATGATCACTAAGTGATCCTGAACACCTATCTACGAGTCAAACATAACCCCATCGTGTTATCTCTCAGTTCAGAAATTTACAAAAAGAGACAGTCACGGTTATGCACACGGTTGGTGTATTTTATTTGAGTTTACTTTAAGTTTTCTATGACCGGCTGTTAAACAAATTTCCAAGTTGCCACATAACCGCGGGCACAACTTCTCGAAAAGATTTAACCCTGCAAGGGTGCTCCAACTCATCCATCACAAACTAACCACGAGCTGCATTGGAAATCCTCAACCGCGGGATAACCCATAGTATTCTTGGAATTCCGATGGAAAATCTCAACCTCGAGATAGCTCGTAGTATCCTCGAAATCACGTGCACAAGATGTTCGAGAAAGGTAAAACAAATCCAGCAAGACCGCCCGACGTGTCGACGAACCCGATAGGAGCCGCGTATCTCGTTCTCAGGACACGACGGATAAGTGACGCGTACGATGGCCTGATAGAAATCACCCAAGTTGCCCTGGGGTGGCCCCGCACAGTGCTCTAGTTTGGACCAACACTCATGAGGAGCACTAGCCCGGGTTGTTGATTAAATATCCTGGGGTTAATTACTCCCTATGCAGGTTTATTAGTTATTAGGCAAATGTAGTACCAATGTTGGGCCTTGCCAGAAGAGTTTCATTCCAAAACGAAAATCATGGGGGTCCCCATAACAACCCCGAGCATGTTAGGTGCGCTCAATATGGAACATAACACCGGTACACAAGTAACTAGGGCGGCAAAAGTGGATCAAAACACCAAGCAAAAGGCCAAGCCTTCACCCTTTTACCAAGTATATATGTGCATTAGATTAAATAGCAATAATATTGTGATAGGTCAAAAATATCCATGTTGCACATGGAAATAACTTGCACCTACAACTAGCAACGCTATAAGAAGGGTTGAGCAAGCGGTAACATAGCCAAACAATGGTTTGCTGGGATGTGGAGGGTGAGAGGCTTTTTATGGCATTTTGGGAGGCTTGACAAACAAGAGGTAGGTAGCGAGACACATTGATAGAAACGAGACAACTAGCATGGGAATGATAGTAGTGGTATCCAGGGAAATGGTCATCTTGCCTGAGATCCCGCTTGGAAGAAGAACAAATCCATGAAGAAGACGAACCGACGTAGTCGAACGAATCCTCACACTCCGAACGCTTTCGGAACTCTATCGAGAAGAAGCAAATCCGGAACAAACAATCAACAGATGATAAACACCACAACATATTCGAGGTATGATGCCCAAACAAGGATGATGCATGTTATTGACATGGCAAAGTGTAGGATCACTACAAGTGTGTGTCTAGAGGGGGGTGAATAGACTACTAAAATGAATTAAAAACCTAACCTTTTCCCAAGTTAATTGGTTGGCAGATTTTAGCAATTATAGCAAGTATAGGACACCCTACCGTAGGACCGAAAGTATGTATAGAGGGGGGGTGATTAGACTACTTGACCAAATAAAAATCTACTTTTTCCCAATTTTAAATTTGGCAGATTTTAGCATTCATAGCAAGTCAAGTACACCCTACACATGCATGTCTACGAGTATAGGAGCGGAAAGTAAAGACAAGCATGAGTAGTAAAGGAAGGGTAGGAGGATCAAACGCAATTTGTAGACACGATGATTTTTCCCGTGGTTCCGATAGGTGGTCCTATCGTACGTCCACGTTTATGGAGTCTTCAACCCACGGAGGGTAACGGTCGCGAGAGTCCATGGAGGGCTCCATCCATAAGGGTCCACGAAGTAGCAACCTTGACTATTCCACGATGGCTTACGTCCACGGAGGACTAGCCTAACTCGAGTAGATCTTCATGAAGTAGGCGATCTCCTTGCCCTTACAAACTTCTTGGTTCACTCCACAACACGAAGTAGGAGGCTCCCAAGCGACACCTACCCAATCTAGGAGGCACCACCCTCCAAAAGGTAATAGGCTCGGCGATGTCGATGAACTCCTTGCTCTTGTGCTTCAAGATGATAGACTCCTCAACACACAATCACTCTCTCACAGATTTGGCTATGATGGAAGATATTGATATGGTGGAAAGCAACTTGGGGAGGCTAGAGATTAAGATTCATATGGTTGGAATGGAATGGCATGATCTCAACACATGAGTAGGTGGCTCTCTCTCATAAAATCAGTTGGTATGAGTGGGGAATAGTTCTGAGTGCTTCTCTTACGAGTGGGTGGTGGTGAAGGGGTATATATAGGCATCTCCAAAAATCCAACCGTTACACCTAAAGTGACTAACTCGGTGACACCGATGTGTTAATATCGGTGGTACCGAAATGACCAAAAGGTGACAACTTTTGAATCTCGATGAGACCGATATATAACTCTCGATGGTACCGATCAGGTGACCAACGGTCAGATTGCGCAATCTCGGTGACGCCGATTCTCACATCTCGGTGGTACCGATTCTTGACCATGGCTTACCAGAGAGTTGGTCCAGAAACTCGGTGGCGCCGATCCACAAGTCTCGGTGGTACCAATTCTAGTGAATAGCTATCCAGAGAGTTGGTCCAGAAACTCGGTGAGACCGACTGGCAAATCTCGATGGTACTGAAGACTAAAATAGCTAAACAGAGAGTTGGCAACCTAAACTCGGTGGCACCGATGCAGAATCGGTTGCACCGACTGGGTAGGGTTTGGCATGGGTCTGTCTGAGTTTGGGAATTGGTGGCACCGACTGGAAATTGTTGGCTGCACCAATTTTGGATATTTAACTCTGGACAGACTTTTGTGGAAGAGCTTGTGGGTGTATTTGGTGACTATCACTTGTGCACGTATGAGCATTTTGTTCACCAACAGTACCTTACCCCCTTTTAATAGTATTGGCTTTCCTATGGACTCAAAGTGATTTCTCACAAAGTAAAATGTAGAGTCCTCTTACTTGAAGCATTGCCAATCTTTTTCCTTGCATCTTGGGGTGTTCCACAATCCTTTTGCCATCCCTATCATTGAACTTTTCCTGAAATATGCTTAGTGAAAACATTAGTTCAATGACATATATGTTGTTATTAATTACCAAAACCACCAAGGGAGCAAATGTGCTTTGAATCTCCCCCTTTTTGGTAATTGATGACAACATATAGATCAAAGCTTCGACATATGATATAATCAATGAATATAATCGTCGCTTTGAGAAGTATGTGATAAGCAAGAGCTCACCCTAAATTTGTGCATTATTTTTAAAATTTGCGTTTGAATGCAAATGCACAATCGATTAGGTACATGGGGCACTTCTTCCATGTCACATACATCTTGGTGGTGTGCGAGAATAATAAGAGTTAATATCATAGCACAACATATCAAGCAAAGTGAATGATCATCTAATAACCATCAAAAGGATAGGAAATAGTAGCAACACACATTAAAGCGTATGATCAAACACCAACACAAGTATAACACAAGCAACCAAAAGACCAAATGTTTTTGAAAAGCGATAAAAACCAACGCTCTCTCACTCGAAGCCTAAAGATCTATATACAACTTCTCCCCCTTTGGCAACAAGTTACCAAAAATTTCAAAGAGATATAGCTAATCGTTCTTGGGCTGATCTCCTCCGGTAGTCGATGAAGGAGTCGAGAGAACTGCGTCGGCGGAGATGTCGGTAGATGTCATGGATGGAGAGGTTTGCACGCGGTGGATTATCGATGGAATAAACTTCAATGCACAAGATTTGGAAGGGGAGCACAAAGAAAGGCCGGATCCATATCCTAACTTCGCGACGGATCCGCTACGGCGGCGACGGGGGTGATGATTCCGTCGGCGGCGGCGATTCCCAGCAGCGGAGATGCACGGAGATGCAAAGGCGACGGCCAGGGGTAACGAATCGACAGCGTAGGGTTTTGGAGGGGGCGACGGTTTGAAGAAATTTTCAAAGGTCTGGTCGGCCTCATTATGTACCCTCAGCTGTCTGTGAACCCGAT
The DNA here is from genome assembly GCA_039707655.1 of Elymus sibiricus. NCBI lineage: Eukaryota > Viridiplantae > Streptophyta > Magnoliopsida > Poales > Poaceae > Elymus > Elymus sibiricus. The sequence continues at coordinate 267,933,776 of CM077665.1, forward strand.
TCTAAATTTTCGGTGTCACCGAGTTCCTCAACTGTCAGCTGACAGGGAAACTCGGTGTAACCGAGAATATGGAATCGGTAGTACCGAGATTGAAAACCAGATCAACCCTAGGCATTCGGTGAGACCGAGATTTTCAGTTGGTTCCACCGAGATGCACTTGGGAGGTTTTAATGGTCAGTCCTTTGTCGATACGGAACTCCGAGTGCTCCTCATACAGAGGGATCGAAAAGTACTTGTTCAAATTTTGTGATCTAGCAAGAATAGAATATGAGGTGAGAAATCATAGATAGCTAGAGAGTGGTCCTAGGCATTCTTGTCCATCCAATTGGCAAAAGAGAAAACAAAAGCCAAATAGCAACAATTGGACGTCCTCGAATGAGAAAATAAATGCAGACCAACATGCTCACACAATAAAATGTCAAATGAAATCATGGCAAACATGCTCAAACATACTATCATATATCAAGCATTTTGGCGATGAAGGAGTCATCTATATATGAGTATATTGACTTAGGAGCCAAGTAAGAATACTTGATCATAGGTCATACTCATCGTTTAAGCACAAGTGGGGTTACCACATTTACATAAAGCATTTAATGTTGTCACATACTATGAGATGCTTTAACTCAAGTCTTAGAGTAAAGCTCCCCCTTGATGTGACATCCCCCCATAGGAGGGATAAACTAACCTTGGGTTTTGTCGAAAAAGACTTCATGTTGGTGAGGTAGTGGTGGATGCTCAAAGTTGATGAAGATCACCATGAGTTGGGAGCATCCTTGTTGTTTCCTTACTCTTCTCACCTACATGGGTTAGTCCCAACACACAAGAGACAAATACAAGGATATCTATGGACATGGAGTACAAAGCATTCATGATGATGTCCATTGATTTGTTGATTACCTTTTCCCTTGCTTACCTTTGAGGGAATATGTGACTCCTTGAACTATTGCATGATGTTGATGTTGATTGCAAATAGTTCTTGCCAATAATGAATGTGAGTGAATTTCATTGGCGGAGGCACCCCTCAAGAACTCTCTAGTTCTTCTTCTTGGGGACCCACATCAATTTGATGGGGATCCTTGGTGTTGAAGTAGCCTTTGTAGAAGTTGAGCTTGAAGTAGCCTTGGGAACCCACTCCACCAAAGCTTGGGATTCATCTTCATATGAGTCAATGTCCTCTTGAAGCTTGTTCTTGCCCTTGAGCTTGTGGTCTTGTGGTGGAAGGTCATCTTGAGTGTTTGTTCCCTTGGGAGGAGTATTTTCATACTTCTCCTTTTGAGGAACAATCTTAGGCTTGGGGTGTTGACCTTCTTCCCATTCAACTCCATTTGCGTTGAAGTAGCCAATGCCATGGTTCTTCCGGTATCCTCCGTGCTTGCGTACAATTTCCTCAAATTTCTTACACCCGGCAAGACTCTTGTAGATACCTTGCTCTATAATTCCTTTCAATAAAGCATTTTCTTGCTCAAGTGTAACTTGGCTAAGAGAATCATCATTAGTGGAATCAATCGAACTGCTAGAAGCATCATTATTGGGTTTAGCATTTTTATTGTTGCTACTAGATGAAGAACCTTTCTTGCCTTTGTTACTAGTTTGCTTAGACTTAACTTGAGGCATGAATGTAGACAAGAGTAATCGTTTGGCTAGATAAGATGAAGTCTTCTTCCGGAGATCGTCATTGATAGCTTTAAGAAACTCATGCTCTTGCTCCAAGGTGAGCTTCTCGAAGCGTAGCTTCTCATGAGTCCTTACAAGCTCTCTATGATCTTCGAGAGTAGATTCATGAGCTAACTTAAGAATGTTTAATTCTTTAGTTAGTTGTTCTATTTTTCATCTTATCATCATCAAATGACTTTTCTTGACTAGCAGAAGAATTATCAAGTTCATTTTGACTAACTTTACTAGTATTATCAAAGTGCAAGTCATCATCACAAAGTAAGTCATCTTCATCACTATTGAAATCAAGATACTCGGGGTGTGATACCTTGGGGCCTTTAGCCATGAAGCAACTTCCACTCCCTTCATTTGGTGAGTCAAATAGATCATAGGAGTTGGTAGTCACTAGTGCAAGTCCGGCAACACCTTCATCTTGACTATAGTCGGAGTTGGAATGATAGCTTCTCTCGGAGTTGTTGTCGGAGTCGGAGCCGGAAACCCATTCACCAACATGAGCTTGATGTTTTCTTCTTGTGTAGCTCTTGGTGTACTTGTCCTTCTTCTCCGAGTCCCTACTTCTCCTTGAGGGTCTTCGTTCATAACGATCATCTCTACTCCTTCTCTCTCTTTGAGGTGATTCATTCCTTGAGCTTCATCTTCTAGGTGACTCTTATCTTCGTTTGTAGGGAGCCGTGCACTCATTTGAGTAGTGTCCGGGCTTCCCACAATTGTAGCAATTGTGGTCACGACTTGACGAATGCTTCTCTTCATATCTTGAGTTGGAGCTTCGTTCTTTGCCTCTATTCGTGTAGAACTTGTTGAATTTCTTGACCATGAGGCTTATCTCTTCATTGGTGACAAGGTTGTCGCTTGAAGTTGTGGGAGCATCACTTGTGGCTTTGTAAGCACCGCTAGACTTGTTGTGAAGCTCTTCTTTGTCTTTGAGTGTCATCTCATGAGCAACAATCCTTCCAATGACTTCCGTAGGCTTGAGATCTTTGTAGCTGGGCATCATTTGGATCAATGTGCACATGGTGTCGTATCTCTCATCCAAAGCTCGAAGTATCTTCTTGATGATGAATTTGTCGGTCATTTCTTCGCTTCCTAAGTCGGCAATCTCATTGGTGATGAGAGCTAGCCTAGAGTACATCTCCGCGACTCCTTCACCATCCTTCATCTTGAACTTGTCAAGCTGACTTTGAAGAACATCCAACTTGGATTCTCTCACGGACTCGGTACCTTCATGCATATCAACCAAAGTATCCCAAATCTCTTTTGCATTCTCAAGACGGCTGATTTTGTTGAATTCTTTGGGGCATAGGCAGTTGAAGAGAATGTCACATGCTTGAGCGTTGTATTGCAACATCTTCAATTCATTCGCGGTCGCTTCACGATCCGGTTTCTTTCCATCACTAAAGAATTCACCTTGCAAGCCAACACAAACAACAGCCCATATGGTGGGGTTATGACCAAGAATATGCATTTTCATTTTGTGCTTCCAACTAGCAAAATTAGTGCCATCAAAGTACGGACCTCTACGGTGATAATTTCCCTCACTAGACGCCATACTCTCCTAGGTTGTGAAACCAATGCAATGGAGACCAAAGCTCTGATACCACTTGTTGGACCGAAAGTATGTTTAGAGGGAGGGTGATTAGACTACTTGACCAAATAAAAATCTACTTTTTCCCAATTTTAAGTGTTGGCAGATTTTAGCATTCATAGCAAGTCAAGTACACCCTACACATGCATGTCTACGAGTATAGCAGCGGAAAGTATAGACAAGCATGAGTAGTAAAGGAAGGGTAGGAGGATCAAACGCAATTTGTAGACACGATGATTTTTCCCATGGTTCCGATTGGTGGTGCTATCGTACGTCCACGTTTATGGAGTCTTCAACCCACGGAGGGTAACGGTCGCGAGAGTCCACGGAGGGCTCCACCCATAAGGGTCCACGAAGTAGCAACCTTGACTATTCCATGATGGCCTACTTCCACGGAGGACTAGCCTAACTCGGGTAGATCTTCACGAAGTAGGCGATCTCCTTGCCCTTACAAACATCTTGGTTCACTCCACAACACGAAGTAGGAGGCTCCCAAGCGACACTTAACCAATCTAGGAGGCACCACCCTCCAAAAGGAAATAGGCTCGGCGATGTCAATGAACTCCTTGCTCTTGTGCTTCAAGATGATAGACTCCTCAACACACAATCACTCTCTCACAGATTTGGCTATGGTGGAAGATATTGATATGGTGGAAAGCAACTTGGGGAGGCTAGAGATCAAGATTCATATGGTTGGAATGGAATGGCATGATTTCAACACATGAGTAGGTGGCTCTCTCTCAGAAAATCAGTTGGTATGAGTGGGGAATAGTTCTGAGTGCTTCTCTTACGAGTGGGTGGTGGTGAAGGGGTATATATAGGCATCTCCAAAAATCCAACCGTTACACCTAAAGTGACCAACTCGGTGACACCGATGTGTTAATCTCGGTGGTACCGAAGTGACCAAAAGGTGACAACTTTTGAATCTCGATGAGACCGATATATAACTCTCGGTGGCACCGATCAGGTGACCAACAGTCAGATTGCGCAATCTCGGTGACGCTGATTCTCACATCTCGGTGGTACCGATTCTTGACCATGGCTTACCAGAGAGTTGGTCCAGAAACTCGGTGGCGCCGGTCCACAATTCTCGGTGGTACCGATTCTTGTGAATGGCTCTCCAGAGAGTTGGTCCAGAAACTCGGCGAGACCGACTGGCAAATCTCGGTGGTACCGAAGACTGAAAAATAGCTAAACAGAGAGTTGGCAACCTAAACTCGGTGGCACCGATGCAGAATCGGTTGCACCGACTGGCTAGGGTTTGGCATGGGTCTGTCTGAGTTTGGGAATCGGTGGCACCGAGTGGAAAGTGTTGGTTGCACCAATTTTGGATATTTGACTTTGGACAGACTTTTGTGGAAGAGCTTGTGGGTGTATTTGGTGACTATCACTTGTGCACGTATGAGCATTTTGTTCACCAATGGTACCTTACCCCCTTTTAATAGTATTGGCTTTCCTATGGACTCAAAGTGATTTCTCACAAAGTAAAATGTAGAGTCCTCTTGCTTGAAGCTTTGCCAATCTATTTCCTTGCATCTTGGGGCATTCCACAATCCTTTTGCCATCCCTATCACTGAACTTTTCCTGAAATATGCTTAGTGAAAACAATAGTTCAATGACATATATGTTGTTATTAATTACCAAAACCACCAAGGGAGCTAATGTGCTTTCACCTACACATGCAAGTCAACAAGTATGGCAGTGGAAACTAAAGACATTGCACATGGAAGTAAGGAGTTGAGATAAGGAGATCAAACGTATGAGGGATACGAAGATTGTTCCCGTGGTTCCGATAGGTGGTGCTATCGTACGTCCACATTTATGGAGTCTTCAACCCACGGTGGGTAACTATCGCGAGAGTCCACGGAGGGCTCCACCCATAAGGGTCCATGAAGTAGCAACCTTGACTATTCCATAACGGCTTACGTCCACGAAGGACTAGCCTCACTATGGGTAGATCTTCATGAAGTAGGTGATCTCCTTGCCCGTACAAACTTCTTGGTTCAACTCCACAACACGAAATAGGAGGCTCCCAAGCGACATCCAACCAATCTAGGAGGCACCACCCTCCAAAAGGTAATAGGCTCGGTAATGTCGATGAACTCCTTGCTCTTGTGCTTCAAGATGATAGACTCCTCAACACACAATCACTCTCTCAGAGATTTGGCTTTGGTGGAAGAGATTGATTTGGTGGAAAGCAACTTGGGGAGGCTAGAGATCAAGATTCATATGGTAGGAATGGAATAGCTTGATCTCAACACATGAGTAGGTGGCTCTCTCTCAGAAAATTGGATGGGGCAAGTATGGAATAGTTCTGGGTGCTTCTCTCTCGAGTGGGTGGTGTTGAAGGGGTATATATAGGCATCCACAAAAATCCAACCGTTACACCTAAAGAGACCAACTCGGTGACACCGAAGTGTAAAACTCGGTGGTACCGAGTTGCTCCAAAGGTAGCAACTTTTGAATCTCGGTGAGACCGATATAGAAGTCTCGGCGATACCGATTAGATGACCAATGGTCAGATTGCACAACTCGGTGAGACCGATTCTCAAATTTTGGTGGTACCAATTCTTGACAACGGCTAACCAGAAAGTTGGTCCAAAACTCGGTGAGACCGATTCACAAAACTTGGTGGTACCGATTCTTGAGAATGGCTAACCAAGAAGTTGGTCCAAATCTCGGTGATACTGATTGGCAAAACTCGGTGGTACCGATGCTTGAAAATAGCTAACCAGAAAGTTGGCAACTGAACTCGGTGGCACCGAAGTGGAAATCGGCTGCACCGATGTGCTCGGGTTTGGCTTATGATCTGTCTAGGGTTTGAATCTCGGTGAGACCGAATAGGAATTGTTGGTCTTACCGATTTTGAGTGGTAGGGTTCTAGACAGAGTATTTGTGGAAGAGATTGTGTGTGTTTTTGGTGACTATCACTTGTGCATGTGGAGCATCTTGTTCACCAACAGTACCTTACCCCCTTTTAATAGTATTGGCTTTCCAATGGACTCAAAGTGATTTCTCACAAAGTAAAATGTAGAGTCCTCTTGCTTCCAAGCTTTGCCAATCCATTTCCTTGCTTCTTGGGGTATCTCCTCTCGATCCTTTTTGCCAACCCATCTCTCTCTATGGAATTTCACCTAAAATACACTAGGTAGAAATATTAGTCCAAGAGACAATGTATGTTGTCATGAATTATCAAAACTACCAAGGGAGAATGTTGTGATTTCACAAAGCACGACAGTCAAACACTACAAATTAAGTGAAGCTCAATATGCAACGAGTTGCATATTGACTGCACTCCACGTTTGAATTATTTGGTTCACTCTCGTTTATTTACACGACAAGTTTAAATGTTGTTTAACATGGCAAGAGGTGAAGCATAAATAAACTACACTATCTAGGCATTTTAAATGAGGTCGGAAACGACTTATAGTATTTCCGAAACGACCCACTATGCAAATTATGAATTTGGACCAGATCTGAACTAATCATGTTTTTATATTTGTTAAACAGAAAAACAAAATGCATCATGTGATTCTACACGTCAATCTAAGCGTTTTACATATATAGATCATTTAAAACGGAGCTACGTCCTAAAAGATGACACACGCAAGATAAATATGCCATGAATGCAACAAGATATTATGAATCTACATGAAATTCTAGGCAAGTTTCATATGCAACACACTCAGAATGGAGCACCGGTTCAACACATACAAGCAACACAAGTTATAGCTATAATCTGCCCAAACCATCAACATAGCATATTGCAACCCACAAATCAACAAGCTACAACCATCTACAATGCACAACAAGGAAAGGGTGATGTAGTCTATATGATTCACAACAATTCATCTCATTGCAGCAAATTGAATAGAAGCATGGATCAATAGAAAATGAGCTCACAAGATGACTACAAAATATAGCAGATTTGGACTTAGTGAAAATAACAGTTTTTTTGCAGAGCAGTTTTTCATGAACGTATATTGGAGGCGATGAAACTATATTTTACAGGGCATATCATGGCATGAAAATTTACAGCATGGTATAGGACATGATGCACTTCAATTCATTCCATAATGGCATGGTCTAATTATGCATAGAATCATGGCTAGTGACAACACAATATGGCATTATGAAATAATCGGATTCTCAGACTTAGTGAAAATTAGAGTAGACATGAGCAGCAGTTTTTAATAGATTGGCATGTTGGACAATAGAAATGCATATGATGAAAATATTATACATGGCAAAAAAAAATGGCACAACCTGGTAGACAATGACATGCTTAACATAACACACCATTGGGGCAACAACAAAAGAGTCCTAGATCACTAGCAAATCACATGACAACATGACAACAAAATAACAGTTTCAGACTTAGAATCATTTAGACCCCTCAAAACAGCAACATTGATTAAGCATGTACGCATGATGAAAACTACAGCTACACAAGGAATCCATGGCCTGACAAACAAACTAACAGCAAGCAGACATTGCATACTACAATTAACTCTATTGGCACAAGCTCAAAATAGTCATGGATTGCTTAAAACGAAGCTCGCAAAACTGAACTTATCGTTAACCACACCCAGTTTTACAGATTACGATGACATGCACTTTTGCAACAGAGATTTGAGCACTTATATGAATTCCTATATGCATGAAAATGGTACTATCATGTAGAGCACGAAAAGTAGATCATTTTACATATAAATATCATTTTCATATGATACACGGTTCACGAAATATGAGTCACACAAAGTGCAATGATGCTGTTAAAAACCTGCAGTTTTTCACACTTAGTCATTTTAGTACTATTCGCCCGATAGGCTAAATAGCGAACGTTCACATATTAGGCAAAACGACGAACGTGCGGGGATTAGCTGGTTCTCACCACGGGTCACTTGGGCCGGATCTGACACGAGGTGGGCCGGGGGAGCTGGCGCAGGTGGGCCGAAGTGGGCGGCCCACGGGGCCCAGACGGGGAGGCTGGCCCAGGCGCGGGTCAATGGGGGTTCGTCCTCCCCCGATCTGCGTGGAACAGGAGCAACGGTGGCGGGCTCGACTGCCACAGCCCTAGAATATCGCTTGTAATTAGTTGCATTGTAATCATCCATGTCATCATGTTTATTTTCTGAAAGTGAATTGAGGGAATTGTCAAATCCTCAGAAATCTTAATAAATGATGATCAATTTAAAATCTTTCAAAGGTGTACAAGAAAATGTTCCCGTTGAACTCTAAAATTATTGGCAAGAGATAAAATTCAAACCAATAATTTTGAAATCACAGAAATATTTATTCCGTGGCCTTTGAATTAATTCATAGCTATTTGAATTGGATCTATATTTGTTATAAAATAAATATAAACCCAATAATTCTGAAACTTCATGTGTGACCTGGGTTTTATCCAATATATACACATGACAAATTTCAGGAATTTATAAAATGGTTTAGTATTTATTTCTAAACCAAAACAAAATTGCAAAAAAGTAGAAAACAAAAAAAAGAAAATAGCAAACCTGCTCTTACCTGGCCCAAGTGGTCAGCCTAGCCCACCAGGGGCAAGGTTGTCTTCAATCTTGTGCCAGAAGGACGCCGGGCGTGTGGCTGATGCGTGTTCCAGCTCCTGCTTCCACCACGACGCCCCGACTCTTCTAGCCACGCCACACTGATGCCCAGTGCCCCGTCTTCCTTATCCCCCTCGTATCTCTCTCCCTCTCCTCCTCTGTCTCTCTCTCTCGCCCGCCCGACAGCGCCATGGCTCTGCCGTCGTCGCCCGCATGGCCACCGGCAACCCCTCTCCACCCCGTTGTGTCCCCGAGCTCCTCCGTTTCACCTTGCGCCTCTCCCTTGAAGAATGGAAGCGCGGACGCCCTGCAACCTCCACATCGACGTCATCTTCCTCGCCTCGGCCACCGGACTTCACCGTTAAATTCATCGTCCACAGTGCCTCCCGGACCATGAAGGCGAAGCCATCGGAACCGCGGTGAGCTGTTGCATCCTTTCCCCCTGACCCCGTCGTCATCGCGCCCCCTACCCAGTTACTCCGTCGTGCCGAACTCTGGCCGCCGCCATCCATGGCGCCACCGTGCTAGAGCACATGCAGCTCCCGTTTGAGTATGCGGTCGAGCTCCTGGAGGTCCCAGGAGCCCGTCCAGAGGCCTAGCTCGCCTGCTAGCAGACCGTACCGCCGCGCCTGACCACACCGAGCGCCGGCCGCTGCCCAAACGCTCGCCGGCGTTGTTTCCGGCCTCCCCGCGCCTAGACTCACGCACCACTGGACGAGGTGCATGTCCAGCTCCCCGTAGGACCACTCCGCGCAGCATTTGGTCGCCGGAGTAGAGTTTCCGGCATGTCACTGCCGCGGCTCGTGGCCGCCGATGACTAATCTCCGGATGGCTGATGTGTCCGGTTAGTTTAGGCCTAATTACTCACACTAACTAAACCCTGAGACACTGACGATGGGCCCAGCCTGTTAATAATTCTAATTAGGTTTTCATTAAACCCTTTTAGTCAGTGTGTCACTGATGTGTGGGTCCCACATGTCAGGTTTGACTAGGACTGCCCCAGTTGACCTACTGATGTCACCCAGACGTAATGCTGACACAATATATGTTTTCTGGAATTAAAATAAATCAGAAATGGTTTATTATTTTTAGAAAATGTTTAAAACTTCTAAAAATCATCGACATTCAACCGTAACTCCAATGAAAATAATTTATATATGAAAAATGATCAGAAAAATCCAGTGAATCTGTTTATGCCATGATCATGCATGTGTGAACAAGTTAACATCACCAACTAGGACATTTCATGACTAGGACAATATATGAAATAACATTTGGAGTTAGAATTTGAACTAGATTTGAATTTCACTTCAATTAATATGACTAGCTATTACATTAGGTAAATTCAGTACCTTAAGTTGCCATGTCATACATCATGTCTGTCGCATTGCATTGAATGTGTTCATTTCCTTGTTTGCCAGTATTGTTCCCTCTCGGTAGACGTTACTCTCACGTTGAGATCGATGCCACCAATGAAGACTCACTATTATCATCAGAAGTGCCAGGCAAGCAACCCCCTTGAGCATATTCGATACAATCCCACTCTCTCGCTCTTGCTCTCATTTCAATAAATTAGGACAATGCGATTCAACTGCTACTTGTGTTGCGGTAGATGAACCCACTCCTTTGCATGACCTGTCATTGTCACAGTAAATAGCTAAACCAAGCAACCTAGCATACATGGTAGATGCTTGATCCATGTTGTGCCATAACCCTGTTATGCTTGGTATGCTTAGAGTTGTGTCAGGTCTGATTCATCTGGGTGATGAACTGGAGTGAAATGGATGTGTCCTGATGATGAGGGTTAAGTGTTGAACCTGTTTTGGTAAAGGTAGCGATGAGAGTCCCTGTAGGAGTGCATGGTGGGTTGTCTCATTGAAGTCGCTCATAGGAGCTGAGTTCCGTGTTTGTGTTCCAAGACTAGCTACTACCACACATTGGGCTCCAGTAACTCGAGCTCTCTCGCCCTACTAACCTACCCTGTTCTCAGTCCAGGAGTCACAGTAGTTTGAAACGTTGATAGGTGTGGCCGGGCCTGCGAAGTGGATGAACGGCCCAATCGGGACCGGCTTGGGGCCCTGCTCACAACGTTCAAGGCCATGTTGGAAACCTCGGCCGGACTTCCATTATGGGTTCCAACTCAGATAGGCGACTGCCTTGGACGTGAGTCGTTGTAAGTTAACGTCCGTGGCCGACTCCCTCGCCTGGCTTCCGCTTGAAGGTTGCCCAGGAGCCTTTTTACGTGCACATGGTAGTAAGTGGCGGGAGCATGTGTGACGAAGTACACCCCTGCAGGGTAATCTATCTATTCGAATAGCCGCGTCCGCGAATATGGACTACTTGGAGACTTGCATTGTTCATAGATAATTTTAACGGACACTCTAAAATGCTCCAGATAAGTGTGAGTGCTATGGATGGCTTCTTGTAGGAAGACGAGAGAGGATCCATAGTGGTGTATTGATATGATGAATATGTGGAATCGTGTGTGATACGCCACCACAAAGAAAGTACTCATAGTCGTAGTACAGGTTAGCCAAAAGTCAAAGCTGGCTTGCTGCAATAAACTCTAGAACCCCATTTGTTGACAATGATGCATATGTAGATAGTTCTGATGTAAGTCTTGCTGAGTACTTTTGTACTCACGTTTGCTTATTTATGTTTTTGCAGATGTGACTTCAGTCTCATTAGTGATTCGTATGACGTGAAGTTCGATGTTGACCGGAATAGCTTGGGAATCCTAGACAGAGGTCTGGCTCATTTGGTAGGGTCCTTGTAGCTTTTCAGGCTCTTCCAGCCACTTTTATTAGATGTCTGTACCCAGACCTGTAACTTCCGCTTGTTGTTTGTATGCTCTGAATGTTGGCTCATGTGACCCACCCTGCTTGTGACATTATAATATCTTGGCTCTTCGGAGCCTTCTAAATAAATGTTATGTTGTAGAGTTTTGTTGTGATGCCATATTGTATCTACACATATCGTGCATATTGCATGTATGTTTGAAATGCATTGGTATGTGTGGGATTCGACACCTAGCTGTATACCTTTAGTAGCCTACTTTACGGGGAAATGCCTCTTTGTGCTTCCACCGAGCCTTGGTAGCTTGCTACTGCTCCGGACACATTGATTGACCGACGTGTATCCTTCTTGCTGCTGTGTCTGTCCCTTCGGGGAAATGTCTCGTAGTGTAATGGAGTCCATGTAGCCTGCTATGACTCGTCTATGCGCAGTTGATGACATTTATGTCCCACGGCGTAATGGAGTCCCTGTAGCTTGCTATGACTCCTCTACACATGCTGATGACCGACACCTGCATTGTTGGGTTACGTATGCCTGTCCCTGTACGGTTGTGCCCCTTGGGTCTATAACTAGTCATGTCGACCCGGGTTCTTTGACGTGTGAATGCTAGCGACATGTTCATATCCATGAGCCAAAAGGCGCAAACGGTCCTGGCCAAGGTAAGGTGGCAGCCGTGGGTTACCGTGCGTGAGGTCGCAAAGTGGTGTGACATGTTACAGGCTGGATTCATATGGCTTAGGATCGGGGTCCCGACAACGTTGGTATCAGAGCTTGACTACCTGTAGTACTATCAAGCCAAACTGGTCGATGTTGAGTCTAGAACTGCTTTAGTTATATAAGGGAATTGATTGTGGAAGGGAACGTAAGATTCGTTTTACTCCTTTCCCTGTGTCATTCATATTCTGAGTCACCCTCTTCTTTTCTGCGGGGTTAAGGAACTAGGCTTTCTCATCTATCTATCAGGATGACGAGTTACTATGCTGGAGAACTGTAGGAAAGGTTTTGTTTCTCGGATCGATGTCTCCATAAGAATTCAGTTGTTATGTTGTCAGTTTCATGCAGGTTGCCTCATATTTCATGCCCGTACAGCCGTTATGCTGTCCGAGTTATCCAAAGTTTCTAAATGATCTGATGCGTTCGCAAATCCTTTCCTCCAGAGTTAATGTCTTTTGGTCAGACAAAGCACACCAATTATCGTGTTGAGGTACTCCATTACCTTGACGTAATTGTTGGAGTGTTAGGAAACCATGTTAGTCCAGTGAACCACCCGACAGTCTAGTTGTGTCTTTTGTTCCCAGTGTGATAATTCTGGCTAGTGTTATCGAAGCATTCTGTGATGCTACTTAGTCAGTAGGTATTCTGTTTCTGGGTTCTTGAACCCGAGAATCATTCCGCTCACTCCTGTTGATAGTGTTTGCTCGTTCCTTTAGGATGGTTAGTAACCTTGTTATAGTCTTCAAGGTTCGTGGTATATCATTCTTCCAATACCATGAGCCATTATGGCAGAAGTTCCTCATGAACTGAAGGTCAACACAAGAGTGCTCTTGATGAGTTCTCCATTCCAGACTTGTGACTCTGCCAATCCTACCTTTCTGCATGGGTTATCTGGAAGAATTATGTTGAACTCGTTCGACATGTTAACCTATGCATCTACAACTCAGAAAAATCATGTGCTCTTGAGTTGCCCCTCCTCAATTGTATGCTGACCTTATCTATCAGTGGATAGTCAGGAGTAGTTGTGCATTCGGGTTATCGATGTGCATTATTCTTGTGGTCTGTCAAGCCATTCTATTTCAGAATAACTGGGAGAATAAAATCCAGTACCTCATCCATTTCTTGGATTGGGTCAAAGTAGTTGTATTCCACAGATCAAAATGCCAATCCAGCTTTTGCTTTGTTCTATCTTGAAGTATTACCCTCTTTATGTCAAGAGTATCGTGAGAATTTCACCACCTCTCATGAATTCCTGATACAGTGGTACTTCTCGCCGTCATCATTCATCCCTCGGTCTCTGTGTTGGTTGTAACCGGAATACCGACAGGTGAACTGTGATACGTGAAATCAGTACTCCTAGCAACCCTATTGCTTGGAAGTTAATGGACAATTATATAGTGTGTTGGTTATTGAACCATCATTACAAAGGTTGATCGTGCTACCTAGTCCATCTTTCCTGGTGCACTCTTCAATCAATGAGTTAGGTTTGTGCCAAGCTCTTTTGATCATATCGTCTTGCCCTAAAAAGCAAGATTGTTCCCGATCTTGATAACATATCGGTGGTCCGTGATTTTTCGAATATCTTCTCGAAAGTATCACCAGGTTGTCCCCTGGCCGTTATGTTGAGTTCGTGATCAAGTTGGTTTCCTGTAAGCCACCTTTCCTCCAAGACTCTGTGTTGGATACCCCTAAGCTATTTGGTTAAGCTAAACAACAACTTGGGGAGTTGAAAGATAAAAGCTTGATCTAACTTAGTTCATGCCAAAGGGATATCTTTGTATGTGTTTGTGTGTGTAGAATAAAGATGATATCTTGATCGATTGATCCTTGTGATCAATTGTTGCATCTATTGTTGTGTCCAATCTTTAATTTGAGTGTGGGCTGTCGTCAAATCAAAATCAGAACCAATGATTATCGTAATGTTGTTTTACTCGTGGATGTTTCCTCGAGCATACACCATTACATTCTTTGGTCTGACCAATGCTAATACCTTGTTCACATAGTTGTGGAATTCCATCTTCATGGATATTTTGAGGAATTGTTGTTGAGCCCATCGACAACAACCTTATCTCTTACATAACTCATGATGAACATTAAGCTAGTGTTGGAAAACTTTGTAGGCCATATCTTCGTGCTCCGTTCATGAAGTATATGGTTGGTGAAAAGAAGTGACTTCCCCAATTCACGTGTACTTGATGCAAGCTGTCGCCATGAATTCAAGATAAGTTATTTTGTTCCTTTGGAATCATCCCAAGCCAATCATGCATGTGCGAAGTATTCTATGGGTTGATAGACTAGTCATCTCCAGTCCATATGTATCCCTAGCACACCAATCCACCGATTGATTTGTTTAAGGAAAAGAAGTTAAGTGCTAATCTAGAAGGGCCCAAACGGACATGCACAATACTTCGCTACCTCCAGCGATGGTTCCCAACAAGAACTTGGTAGTGTTTTGTTGTAAGATTTCTATGTGGTCACAATTGTCTCGGACAGTGTGTTTACATGCATCTTGCAATCCAGCTCATGTTTTGGAGTTGGCTCCTGTAGTTCATTTTCCGAGAATCTCGCAACGGTCATCTCGTCAATTTGTGTTGCAACCTTTCTCCTTCAGGCAGGCTGAGCCTGAAATATCCTACCACCAACCAGATCTGAATCTCAGGCAGATATGATGGTTGATTTTTTTCCCAAGATCTATGATGTAGGCTTCCGCAAGGTTGATGTTTTGACCGACAGACCTAGTTGGAAGATCTACCATTGTAGTATCTTGATTCAGCAAATTTGACCACTTCTACATGAGGATTTCGTATGAATTATCCTAGAAATTGTTCCTCATGGACCCTTTTGTGATCCCGAAGTCCGACTTTTACTTGATGTTATAGATAGCGAACATGACCTACAATTGGGTTATGCTGGTACATCAAGGAGAGCATTAGAAGCGGAGTGCTAAATGTCTCTCGGTCGATCATCCAAATTTCGCTCCCTTGGTATAGCTAAGGTGAAATCTGAGAAAGTGTTGTCTTCCTTTGCATCTGCATCCTCCATCGTTATTCATCATGGTAGTACGATGTGACCAAGATCCTTGGCATGGATGTTGGTAAAACCTAGATGAATATGGAAATGCTCAAGTTCTTGAGAGCACGCTCAGACACTGGGTTATATTTTCGGTATCAATTGGATTGTGCCTTCCGTTTGCCGAGTTGTTCTATAACCATAGTATCCTTTCCAAGATGAGTATGCCATTCATTCAAATTATTTCCAACAATCATTTTTGAATTGCCTAAGGCTATTATGAAGAGTTTCAATGATCTCTGGATCAAAAGTACTTCTTTTTGCCACTTAAGGGAATAACTCTACGAGTCACCCCCCTAAGGTGCCCCGTTATGGAATCATGGCAATTATTCCCTCGCTACATTGAAACCTCGTCACCATCTGTTTTAGCGAGGGACTGTTGCCAACCAAATTGAACCTCCGTCATCTGCCTCATTCCATAGTTCTCAATTTGTGTTTTATGTTTCAGCTCCAGAGATGTTCTTATGTCTCATTCCATGAGTTGATCATGAGTTGCTCGATCTTTGAGAAGATCGACTCCTGTAGAGTTTTCCTTTCCTCTTCTCGTAAGTGTGGATGAAGATCTTGAAAGCAAGGAAGACAAAACCAATATGATGCCAAGAATCAACATCCTCGAGAAGGGCAATTGGATCATGAAGTTTGTGATGGTTTAGTGTCCCCGCCTATCCTCTTACCCTACGCCTGAATCTCGGGACGAGATTCTTGTTTAGTGGGGGTGATTTGTCACAGCCCTAGAATATCGCTTGTAATTAGTTGCATTGTAATCATTCATGTCATCATGTTTATTTTATGAAAAAGAATTGAGGGAATTGTCAAATCCTCAGAAATCTTAATAAATGATGATCAATTTAAAATCTTTCAAAGTTGTCCAAGAAAATGTTCCTGTTGAACTCTGAAATTACTGGCAAGAGATAAAATTCAAACCAATAATTTTGAAATCGCAGAAATATTTATTCTGTGGCCTTTGAATTAATTCATAGCTATTTGAATTGGATTTATATTTGTTATAAAATAAATATAAACCAAATAATTCTGAAACTTCATGTGTGACCTGGGTTTTATCCAATATATACACATGACAAATTTCAGGAATTTATAAAATGGTTTATTATTTATTTCTAAACCAAAACAAAATTGCAAAAAAATAGAAAACAAAAAAAAGGAAATAGCAAACCTGCTCTTACCTGGCCCAAGTGGTCAGCCCAGCCCACCAGGGGCAAGGTTGTCTTCAACCTTGTGCCAGAAGGACGCCGGGCGTGTGGCTGATGCGCGCGCGTCAGCTCCTGCTTCCACCGTGATGCCCCGGCTCTTCTAGCCGCGCCACACACATGCCCTATTGGGGATATAACCCCATGGTGAGACCCGCCCAGGTGGGGCCGGGTTGTGCGGTTGGCGGCTTAGCGACAAGGTTTGGCATGAGCTTGTTTAATGGGCCTGGAGGCCCAGGGCCCGAAGATGATGTGTAACCCGGAGGCGTCAGCCACCGGTGGCGGCTTGTTAGACAAGGCATGTATAGTTAGAGGTGAGGTCGGTTATCAAGTATAACCCGGCCCGTAATCTTGTAAGCCCAGGGCCTCGACGTGTGTATATAAAGGCGGGTTACCAGGGCGGCTTAGGACACGAAACAACTCATCGATAGCTAGGTCAAGCGAACTCGCTCCCTTGTAATCGATACCCAATCAATACAACACAAAGCAGGACGTAGGCTTTTACCTCTTCCCGAGGGGCCGAACCTGGGTAACCGTTGTCTCCCGATTCCAACCAACCCCTTCGAGCTCACCGCCTTAGCGATGGCCTCGAACCTAAGTCCTTTCACGGGGACATCTGCCGTGACAAAACCACGATAGTTGGCGCCCACTGTGGGGCTGACGCTCGGTGGTGTGGAGTTCTCAAAGGGCTCTCTCCCAGGGATCGAGGGATACGCCATTGGCAGGATGACCAAGAGTTGCCGCGGCAAGCTCTACATCGACGACGCTGGCTGGGGCCCCGAGGCCGACTCAATCGAGTACGGATACTGGGTCCCCTTCGGCGGAATTCACGTCTTCATCGGCAAGATCGGCGGATCTAAACCCGGGCCGAACATCTGCACCGACCTCATCGAGCCGGCCCGGCGTGCGCAACCCTCCCAGGTTAACCCGGGCCAGAAGCGCGTGTTCGTCGGCTTTACCCAAGGCACGGAACATGAAGGTTCCATGTCACGGGAGAAAACCCTCATCTGCTCAGAGGATGGATCCTCAAGCGGGGAGGCAGAATCAATCTATCAGCTTCACAACGGCGGGCTTGGGGGATACTTCGAGGGCTACCCTGACCCGGAACATTATGAGCCGCCGAGCCGAGCCGCTGTTTTCATGGCAGGATCGGCACCAGCTCCTGGTAGCACGGCCGCTGGTGCGACCGGGTCTGGATCAGGCAGGCCGCCGGCTCAAGTTTCGCTGGATCTGATGAACGAGCTTACAACTCTGATGGGGACCGAGGTCACGGTTGAAAACCAAGCAGCCCGTAACACGGAGATCGCGAGGTTGAAGGACCAGATGGCCGGAGTCCAAGAGGAGATCAACGCACTGAAGGCTCAGATGGATGCTGAGTCGGAACGCCTTAAGGCGGAAGCTTTTCGCCTCGACCTGGAGCAGCAGACCGCGGATGCAGTTCACTAGATGAGGCATCAGTCCCGTTTGCCGGATCAATATGAGGCCCGGAACCTTTTCAACACGCCAGGGACGGGACGGAATGCACCTCTGACCGTAACCCGGACGGCGGAAATACCTAGGAGCAGGGCGGCGGTTCAGCATCGGCAGCCAGACCCGCTCCGCAGGAACCAGACCCCGCCGCAGTCTTTTCCGACACCGCCCGGTCATTATTCTAACCCGGCGGAGAACATGGTGGTAGCGGCGGTCAGACTTGGCACGATCCCCATCCCTTATGGGACGCCTTTCGCGGAGGAAGTGTAGAATGCCATTGGGTATTTGCAGACAGCGGTGGCACAGCAGGAGAAGTATACCTATAGCCGGAGTCGCGTGCATTCAACCCCCATCCCGAGCCGCAGTTACAGCCGGCGCTTAGAGTCGCCTGCGATCTCTAGCGGTGAGCGACGTCGGAACCCGGCGCCAGATGATCAGCCGGCTCTGGATGCCCAGGCGTTGGTAGACCGGGCGAGAACACAGCGAGAGGCGGCAGCTGCGGCGGCTTATCAAGAACCCACCATAGCCCCTTCTATTTCGGTGGGAGCAGGAGTAACCTCCAGGGCCGTGGGGGTGCCGTGCTTTGTCCCGGCCTTACGAAACAAGCGCCTGCCAAAGGATTTCAAGGGTCCCCGCAAGGTGCCTAATTATACTGCTGATCTACCTCCGGAAGCTTGGATCGAGAGTTATGAACTAGCCATGGAGATGCTAGACGTCAGTGATGCAGTTTGCGCCAAGTATTTCATCATGATGTTGGAAGGGCCAGCTCGCACGTGGTTGAAGGGTTTGCCACCCAACACCATTAATTCCTGGGCCGAGTTGAAGGCAAAGTTCATCAAGAATTTTCAAGGAACGTGTAAGCAGCCCATGATGATTGTGGATTTGGATCATTGCGTGCAGCGTGAGGATGAGCCGGCCCATCATTGGGTCAGGCGAGTCTCAACCATCATCCACTCCTCTGATAACATTACGGAGGCTCAAGCCGTTCTGATTCTGGAAAAGACTTGCCATTTGTTGTCTCTGAAGCAGAAGCTTGGCCAGCTCAAACGTTCATGCCAGGACATGGGGGAGCTCATGGCGGCTCTCACTAAGTATGCAGACTCTGATAGCACGAAGGACCCTGGTTCCGATGATGAGAAATCGGCCAAGGGTAAGAAGAATAACAATGGAAAGAGTCAACAACAGAACGGGGGAGGAAATAATAATAATGGCAACGGCGGAAAGCGGAAGCACCCGGACGGCGGGTCAGATCTGGTGGCCAAAACTAGTGCTGGAAGAAACCGTGGCATGGGCAATGGTAAGCCGCCTTTCGGTAAATCCAAGCCTTTCAATATGGAGGCGATGTTGAATGCCCCTTGCCTGAAACATAGTCTTCTCGATAAGCCATCCACTCATGCCTGGAGGGATTGTTGGATCATGCAGGAGTTCTGAAATTACATCGTTAACCAGCATCAAGGTGGCGGCAGCGGACCGTCTGGCGGTTCAGGATCCGGCTCTCCTGGGTCCGGCTTTGGTGCGTTCGGCTCAGGGTCTGGCTATCAAAGCCAAGGGCGCCATTGAGGTAATAACCAACAGTCTGGCAATGGAGGTCAGCAACAAAACAACCTGTCCGGGTATCAGACTAACCCGAAATAGCTTAATGGAGGCCAGTATCATGTTTTTACGACGAGCCTTGACAAGCTATATCAGAAGGTGCGCAAGCGGGCGGTTAATGCGGTCATGCCGGCTCTCCCGCAGTACTTGAAGTGGTCCGAGTATGACATAACTTGGAGCAGGGAGGATCACCCGCCGCGTGTTGATAACCCGGGACAGTTGGCCTTGGTAGTGGCCCCTCAAGTTGGAGGCTATGTGTTCACCAAGGTGCTTATGGATGGTGGCAGCAACATCAACATTCTGTATTATGACACGTTCCGCCGGATGAACTTGCTTGACAAGGATCTTAAACCCTCTTCAACGGTTTTTCACGGCGTGGTGACCGAAAAATCGGCTTATCCAGTTGGAAAGATTTCCTTGGAGGTAGCCTTTGGGGATGAGTTTAACTATAGGGTGGAGACCTTATGGTTTGAGGTGGTCAAGATCAAGAGCCCGTACCACGCTTTATTCGGGCGGCCGGCTTATGCTAAGTTCATGGCTAGGCCTTGTTATGTTTACTTGCAGCTCAGGATGCCCGGATTAAAGGGAACGATTACAGTGCATGGTGATCGGAAGATTGCTCTTGAGTGCGAGGAAGGCGATGCTGCGTATGCACAGTTAAGTTGTGCTGAGGCGGAGCTCAAGTTTTATAAAGAAAATGTTGACCCGGCAGATATGACCCCGTTGAAGAAACCTAGCACGGAATCTCAGCCGCCCCTTTAAGTTTGTGGCAGAAGATACCAAGCTGGTGGATTTCACTCCTGGCGACTCATCGCAGCAGTTCACTATTGGGGCCAATATGGATCCCAAATAGGAAAGCGCGCTCATCGAATTCATCCGTGAGAATCGGGACATCTTTGCATGGAAGCCTTCTGACATGCCGGGTGTACCGAGAGAATTCGTTGAGCACCACCTTAATGTGGATCCTAAGTTTAAGCCGGTCAAACAGTTCCTCCATCGCTTCAATGAGGAAAGGCGTAAGGCTATTGGAGAAGAGGTGGACCGGCTCTTGGCAGCAGGGTTCATCGTTGAAGTTTTTCACCCGGAGTGGTTAGCTAACCTGGTGTTGGTACTCAAGAAGAACGACACGTGGCGCATGTGTGTGGATTACACGGATCTTAACAAGGCGTGTCCGGTTGATCCATTTGCTCTCCCCCGTATCGACCAAATCATTGATGCAACGGCGGGTTGTGAGAGTCTATGCTTCCTGGATGCTTATTCAGGTGATCATCAGATCAAGATGGCAGTCAAAGACCAAGAGAAGACGTCTTTTATTACGCGTTTTGGAGCTTTCTGCTATGTGTCTATGCCTTTTGGGCTTAAGAGTGCCCAGGCGACTTACCAGCGCTGTGTGCAGAATTGTCTTCATGGTCAAATTGGGTGCAATGTTCATGCTTATGCGGGTGATATTGTGGTCAAGTCATGGAAAAGGGAGACTCTGCTGGCTGATTTGAAGCAAACCTTTGATAATCTGTGGGTTTACAAGATGATGCTTAACCCGGCAAAGTGTGTGTTCGGTGTACCTGCGGGTAAGCTCTTGGGTTTCTTGGTCTCTGAGCGTGGCATTGAGGCTAACCCGGACAAGATAAAGGTTATCACCTCCTTGTCCAAACCGGCGTGTATTAATGATGTTCAGCGCCTGGCGGGTCGCATTGCTGCCTTGAGCCGGTTCATAAGCCGCCTGGGTGACAAAGCTATTCCTCTGTATCAGATGATGAAAAAGACAGATGATTTCGTCTGGAGTGATGCGGCTGATGAGGCGTTTGAGGCGCTCAAAAATCAGTTGGCTGAGCCGCCCGTTTTGGCTGCGCCGTTGGAAAAGGAGCCTTTACTTTTGTATGTGGCGGCTAACAACAGAGCTGTTAGTCATGCAGTTGTGGTGGAGCGCAAGGAGGCGGGTAAGGAGTACCCAGTCCAGTGGCCGGTTTACTATGTCATTGAGGTTTTGTCAGAGTCCAAGCAAAGATACCCACATTGGCAAAAGCTGGTGCTTGGTGTATTCATGGCCAATCGCAAGCTGAAGCATTATTTCCTCGGGCACCCGATCACGGTGGTCAGCTCTGCACCTTTGGGAGATATTATTCAAAACAGAGAAGCTACTGGTAGGATTGCTAAGTGGGCAATTGAGCTTGGGCCTCTCAATCTGAAATATGTGCAGAGTGTCAAGTGCCTGAGGAGAAGCTGGACAATACTTATTGGACGATTCACTTTGATGGTTCCAGGCAGTTGGAAGGCTCGGGGGCTGGAGTTGTCATAACTTCCCCACGTGGTGACAAATTTGTTATGTTTTAAGGCTAATGTTTCCTTGTACTAACAATGCAGCGGAATATGAGGCTTTGCTTCACGGGCTTCATGTGGCCAAGGAGATGAATTTTAGCCGGGTCAGATGTCTTGGCGACTCAAACCTGGTGGCTCAGCAAGTCTCTGGCACATGGGACTCTAAAGACCCTCGCATGGCGGCTTATCGCCAGGCGGTTGATGTTATTGCTGGCCACTTCAAGGGTTATCAGGTGGATCATATTGATCGGCGAAAGAATGAGGCGGCTGACGCATTATCAAGGCTGGGGTCTCAACGTAAGCCGGTGCCGCCTAATGTGTTCTTGGATGTCTTGCATCACCCGTCGGTCAAGTTACCGTCAGAGGAGGATTTGGCTATACCTGACCCGAAAGGGAAATTGGTGGCGGCTCTCCGTGCAATTCCTGATTGGACGTTGCCTTATTTGGCATATCTGACCCGCTGCGAGTTACCTCAAGATGAAAATCTAGCACGGCGGATCATAAGGCGGTCTAAGTCTATGACTATTGTCAATGGCGAGTTACACCGGCGCAGTGTGAGTGGTGTCTTTCAACGCTGTGTTTCTCCGGATGAGGGCCGTGAGATCTTGCAAGAAATCCATGCCGGCGATTGTGGTCATCACGCCGGGTCAAAATCTTTAGTGGCCAAGGCTTTTCGGCATGGTTTTTATTTGTTAACAGCTCATAAAGATGCAGAGGACTTGGTCAGCAAATGTGCTGGATGCCAGAAATTTGGGCGGCGTGCCCATGTGCCGGCTCAGGAGTTACGGATGATCCCGATCACCTGGCCGTTTCCAGTCTGGGAGCTCGATATGGTAGGGCCTTTTAAGAGGTCTAAGGACAATAAGACCCACCTCTTGGTGGCGGTTGACAAGTTTACTAAATGGGTTGAAGTTGAGCCGGTCAGCAAGTGTGATGTCGCAATAGCAGTTCAATTCATCAAAAAGCTGATTTTTCGGTTTGGTTATCCTCATAGTATCATTACTGACAATGTCCAAACCTGTCCAAGGGGGCTATGAAGGAGTTTTGCGATGGTGAGCATATCCGCCTCGATGTATCTTCTGTGGCTCACCCACAGTCTAATGGTCAAGCAGAGCATGCTAACCAGGAAATTTTGAGAGGGATAAAACCCCGGCTTATGGTTCCTTTGGAACGCACGCCGGGTTGTTGGGTGGAGGAGTTACCTTCAGTTCTTTGGAGCATTAGAACCACCCCCAACAGGTCAACAAGCTATACGCCTTTCTTCATGGTTTATGGCGCAGAAGTTGTTCTCCCCAGTGATATCCGTCATGACTCGCCCAGAGTGGCAGCTTACGTGGAAACTGATAACAAGGCGACGCATCAGGATGCTTTGGATGCCTTAGATGAAGAACGGGATCTTGTAGCAGCTCGGTCGGCGATTTACCTACAAGACCTGCGTCGCTATCATAGCCGCAGGGTCAAGACCCGGACGTTCCAAGAAGGTGACTTAGTACTCCGACTGATTCAAGACCAGTCAGATATGCATAAGTTATCACCTCCTTGGGAAGGACCGTTTGTGATCAGGAGAAATCTTAACAATGGTTCCTATTATCTCATTGATATACGGGAGGGTGATAAGTCTCGCACTTCTGGTGAAGAGACCAAGAGGCCGTGGAATATTGCTCACCTTCGGCCATACTATACTTGAGCCGCCAGTCCGGCTCTTATCAATGTACATATTCATGTCATTGTATATACCATCTTTTATGATATAATAAAGTTGGCACCCCCATGATTATGGGCCTCTGCCGTTTTTCCGCACTAAAATTCGTGCAAAGGAGTTGATCCTTCATCAGGTCACTTGGGGGCTTCCAACCCACTAGGTTTAGCTTTCATACCCTCTTGGCCAGGCTTTATATGCCAAGTTCGAGTTAAACCTGCCTGTTTGCAACTTGCTACTCTGCCATGTGACCCGCCGAACTCTTGACAGTCAATCTTGCTAAGAGACCTTGAAATTTTATAAGTTATTCTCGCACAAAGAACCTGAACTTGTCAAGGTTTAAACGGTGGCTTTTGTCACGAGAGAGCCGGCTTACAGTGAGCTAGGATAAACTCGCCTTGCCTGATGTAGTCTCTCCGCTATGTGGCCCGTTCGTACTCTTAGCAATGTCAATCTTTTAAAGACCCTAAACTTGCTAAGGTTTAAACGATGGATTTATGTCACGTGAGAGCCGGCTTACGAGGTTTTCACGCTTTTATGCCTAGTTTCTTCGGAAGCAATACAAAAAAAATTCATAAAAAACAAGAGTTATCTTGTCCTGCTGCGCCTTTAAAGCCGGCTTATAGGACAAGAGATATGCAAGTTACTTGTTTTTTGCAGGTGTTCTCATGATAAGATTCTAAGTTTTGGGTAATTCTGGCTTGGCATTGCTCATGGAGTTTAACCCTCCCGGCGAGTCAAGGCAGCCAGACGATTATATGTCAAGACAAATATGCTAAGTCGCCGGTATATGGACTGAAAGAAGTTTAAAAAGTGCAAAGAGCGCGGTCAAATGTTTTCTACGGCTATTACAAGGCTATCACGGAGCCCAAAAGATGTGGACTTCATGTTTTCTCAGCAAATTATAACCCGGCATATTAAACAAGGCCGGGTTACCTTCACATGATGCAAGTTTTTTATCTAGCTCGTCACTGGGTCATCCTACGCCGGGTCTTCGGTCTCCTGGATCTGGAGGTTGTCCACATCCCAATTACAGTTTGCTAAGGCCTCAAATTTGGCTTCATCGTGCATGATTGGAGATCGGTCAACATCAGGAGCGAAGAGGTGCTTACGGCGTTGAGGAATCAGGCTTTTGGCTTCGAAGGTGGGCCCTCGAACTCGTTTATTATCTTCCGAGTAAGCCGCCTGATATGACGACAGGTCAGCTTCTTCAGTCAGCCGGTTTGCTAAAATACGGGATGCCTTCATACATCGGGCATACATCTTGCGTGAATTCCGAGCCGTCATCCTTCAGCTGAGGAAAGCCATCCATCATCTCGGCCGGGTTAAGCTCAGGTGCATAAGCCAGCGACCGGCTCAAAGCAGCCATTGTGCCCTTACAGGTGGCTGAACTCTTCAGCTCTTCAATTTGCTTCAGGATGGTGGAGAGGACTTCTAGTACGCCCTTCATAACCTTTGGCACACACTTCTCGGTCATGATAGCTTTAATGGTGAACAATGACCCGGCATATAGCTGTTCAGCAAGTGAGTATAAAGCCTTCAACTTTAACAGACTATCATTTGAAAGTTGGCGGCTCCGTTCACCTGCAAGCAAGTCAAATATTATAAGTGGCCTGAAAGGAATCCTGAAGATTTTCTTTTTGCAATGAGTGTTGAAAGTTAAAAGAACACTTACCAAAGACAGCTCCAATCATACGAGATATCTGATTTTTTAGATGACTCTGCTCATCGGTCACCATCTTGAGACGGCCCTCAGCGTCTTCTGCGCGTTTGGTCAGGGCGGCTTGACTTGTTTCAGCGGCTTTCTTGAAAGTTTTGAGTTCGGCTTTGATCACATCCAGCTCAGTCAAGGCGATCGGGTACTTGGCGTCGGCCTCTGCCTGGCTCTCTTGTTGCAGTGCCAGGCTCTTCTTTAGGTCTGACGCGTTGGACTCGACGGCATTTAAAGATTCCTGCGTAAGATAAGTCAGGCAACATTGTCAGTTTTAAAGCCGCTTGTCCGGCTCATATTGGTTTTACAGGAATACAGCAGAGTTATTGCAAGTCCCAAGCAGACTGCAAGCAATATACTTGGCACTTGGGGGCTAATGTGTCTCAGTTTTTCTTGTAGACCCGGGTCATTTCCATGAACATAACCCGGCTCTTGGGGGCTACACGTTGCTCTACAAGTTTAAGGATCAGGTATATAAAAAGTCCCGGATCATTATTGGTATAATAACCCGGCCCTTGGGGGCTACACATGGATCTTATTATATCACTAAGTGCCGGCTCATTACTTACGTAAAGACCCGGCCCTTGGGGGCTACATGGCGATTTATGAGAAATTGTAAGTGATCGAAGACCCGGCTGACCTTTTGAGAGGTAAACCGGTCCTTGGGGGCTACATCAGTATATATATATATATATATATATATATATAGGAAAATAGGTCTATACTCCTAGGAGTACATACTCCTAGGACACGTGGCATTTATTTGGCTCTCACGTACCTACGCTCACGCTAGACCCGTTTGGATTTTAAGTGAAAAATAAAAAAGAATTAAACCAGGACGTTGGTGATCCTCTTTTGTTGGGTTTCTGTTCAGTATATGTTGGCCAACTCATTGGCCATGTACACATCCGTTCCTCCCTCCCGCTGCGTCGGCACCCGACGGCGGCGACACGACGGCTCGCGCGGCACCGTCATGCATCGGCAAGAACTCAGTTGCGATGAGCCTTTTGGTGCAGCGACTCCAACTGTGCCAACGTTGCCGGCAGTATGCATACACAGTGGATAGTCAAAGGTAGGTGAGATTCAAAAGAATTAGATGATCTAATACCGTATGTTGTGGCTGATCTTTTTTGTCCCATGGCAACTAGTCTTTTCATGCAATGATTTATTGACCGGTGTATATTTTTTTTCTAGCAATTTGAAGGTTACGGCGGAAGGGCAGCACGGCGGAGAACTCCTGTCATCTCCTCCATGGTAGGAACTCATCTCCTAATTAATTAGCAGCAGATCGACCTCTATACAGGCATATTCTTCCCGATGGTCAACCACATCTCGCAGATTCTCTCACTGGGGCCCTCTTTCATTCAGTAGCTTATTACCATTCTGTCGATCTTCACAACATGTAAGTAACTTTGGTCAGGTTCATGCATGAGTGTTTTCTTGCTGTTTTATTGATTCATGGTATTATGCATACTCCAATTTTTTTACCACGCAACTGACGTATGAATGCTCCTTAATATTCATGCTTCTGTGGTCAACAGGAAGACGACGGCAACCATGGATGGTGGCGCGGCCATGGTGAAGCAAGTTCTTCACTTCCTGCATAAAAGTGACAACCCAACTGGACTTCAACACCCTGAAATCCCCAGTCCGGCTGCCCCGTGTCCGGTTTGGGACACGCCAGAGATGCAAAAAAGATGCTGGGTGGAAGAACACATGCATGAACATACACTTCGCAACTTATGATGTATATATCTATTCATTATCACGTACTATTTGTATGAGAATGACTGTAGCGGCTTCCTTTGCATGTGTACAATTCTGTCATGTGTTGCTACTAATGGTGAAAGACGTCTATACTCCTTATGCACGTGCATTTTTTTATTTGTATACTCTAAAATATTGTATATAGTTCTTCATAAATAATGTGGTATATAATCTCTTCATACAAATAAAAAGATATGTTATCACAATTATATTGTATATACTCTCTTGTGGTATATTGCTCACGGGTGATGTAGTATATGCTTCTTTAGAAAAAGTGGTATATACTAGTGTAAAAGATGAAGTATATTTCCCCACAAGCCATGTACCATATGATCGCTTCTAAAATTGAGAAGTATATACTTCCTCCCAAAAGATGTGTTGCATACTCTCCCATAAGATATGAAGTATATACTTCCTCAGAAATGAAGTTGTACGCACTCACACGCAAAAGGTGTAGTATATACTTCCTCACAAAAGATGAGGTATATACACTTTCATAAAAAAGATGCATATACTTCTTAGAAATAATGTGGTATATACTACCTTGTAGATAAGTATAGTATATACTATCTCATGACAGAAGCATACTCCCATATCTACAAAAATAGAAAAGGTGTAATACTCAACGATAGGATCAGAGTATTATGGCCCCGTCCAAACAACTAACAACCAGATTAAACAAATAGATTAGCATGCATGGTTCCTTCTTTTTAGGGAGTACCTGCGCATGCAAACTAAATTAGTTAGTCTTTTCTGATAATTAGCAATGGGAGTACATACTCTTGGGAGTATAAAAGAGGAGTCCTATCTATATATATATATATATATATATATATATATATATATATATATATATATATATATATATGTATATATACATATATATGTATATATATATATATATATATATATATACATATATATATATGCAAAGGCAAGGGAAGTGGAATACCTCGTATTTCTTCTTCATCATGCCAACCAAGTTGGCCTCCAAATCACGGCTTGCAGACAGACGGCTCAGATAGCCAGAGTGTAACTCTTCAGCAGTAAGGTTTTCAAGGTTAGGGAGATCAAATTGAATTTTCCCTCCCTGAAGATGAGCCGCCTCGTCTTCGCTGGTATGTTTTGATAGTGTCTTGGAAGGAGCCGGAGATTTGTAAGCCGCCCCGGTAACAGTAACTTCTTCATGAGAAGCCATGTTTTCAGTTGTCGGCTGGGGGCTGGGCGGCTTAGGATCAGCTTCTGGATAAGCCTCAGGAGCCTCAATATCCATATCCACCGGCTCATTGTGCCGAGGAGCTTCTTCACGAGTATCTTTGGCGGCTTCAGAAGGCTCAATATGAACTTCAGGGATGTTTGGCTTTGGATTTGCCGACTCTGGGACGTCAGGAGTGGCGGCTGACCCGCCAGTTTTTCCCCGTTTGGCTTGAGCCCTATGAGCAAAAGTGAAGTTACACGTCAATAAGCAAGGATAGACTATTAATACACAGAGTGGGATATAAAAATACTTACCCCTGGTTGATGATAAGGGGAGGAAACTTTGAGGCGGTTGAGTTGCCGGAAGAGGGAGGCGAGTCCTGAAAAGGTTAGCATTGTCAAATACTGATAAGCTGCAATACAAGGATAGCATATGGAAGAAATAAATTCAAGGCAAGAAAGTACTTCAGTGCGCTGTTTTCGAGGAGCCGATTCATTTGGTAAGCCGGCTAAAAGATCTCTAGAGCCGGTGCTCCGGGTCTGACGGCTGCTGTTTTCTTACTGTTTCTTCAAAAGAAAGTTGGGACCCAAGTGAGCAAAAGGACGAGAACATTTTACCTTCCGTACAGCCCGCCGTATTCTCTTTACTGGTGAAAGATCCGAGTCAGAGGAGACAATGGTTACCTCTGCAGCATCAACATGGCTTGTTTCTGCTTCCTCCTGTGAGTAATCATCGTCAATGAGTTGTATAAAGAGAAGGCCAAGGGGGTCAAGTTCTACCTCTGAGTCATTGAAATCGAACAAATCCTCGGATGATTGCCTCTTCCTGCGAGCCGGCACCTTAGATTTGGTCACCTTGGGGACTTTGTTTTTCTTCTTGAGAGAAGGCGGCAACAGTTTTTTCCAGAAGGAAGAGCCGGCCTACGTATGGCAAAGCATATTGGCAGAAAAGGCTTAATAAAGTATGTAAAGTACAACATTAAAAGAATGGATGAGGGTTAGGATGGAAATACTTACATCCGGAGCCGGGTTAAGTGCAGAGAAGGGATTTAAACTAGTCTTGCTGCAGGCAGCTAATGATTCCCCCCAGCAAAGACTTGACGATAGTATTGAGATCCTGGTCTTTCAAGGGGGTCTAGTTGAAGCGTTGAGGGTCGTTCACTTCACCAGTATATTGGCAATTTAAGGTGCCGTGGCGGCTTAATGGCAGAATCCTCCAAGAGACCCAGCAGCGGGTCAGATCAACACCCGTTAACCCGTTGGCTAACAGGGCCCTAACTTTTTAGAAAGTGAAGGCATATTGAGCACGTCCAACAGCGGACATCCGGTCTGGAAGCTCCGTATCGGTGCTAAGCCGGTAAGGACGGTAACCCGGCAGTGGGTTCTCCCCCTCTGGCGAAGTATCTTGGCAGTAGAACCAAGTCTTGTTCCATTCTTTAGGGTGAATCAGTAGAGTTGCTGATGGAAAGAGTACATCCCTCCGCCTTTGAAGAGTGATGCCTCCCAGCTCGAGGCTTAATCCATCCGCCATTTCTGTTTGGCGGTTGATGTAAAAGTACTCCTTGAAGAGGTCAACAGACGGTTCTTCTTGCAGGTAGGCTTCACAGAAGGTTTGAAATTGGCACATATTGGTGACAGAATTGGGGCCAATGTCTTGCAGGTGCAGTTTGAATGCATGTAAGACATCCCGGAAAAACTTGGACCCGGGCGGGGAGAAGCGACGAAGAAGATGGTCTGTGAACACAATGACTTCCCCGTCTTTAGGCTTAGGGGTAGTTTCGTTGCCCGGAACCTGCCAGTGGATGACATTCTGAGCCGGCAGAACTCCCATGGTAACAAACTCCTTGAGCGATTCCTCAGTCAACCCGGACCTTACCCAGTTGCAAGTAGATGGGACTCTAGACATGGCGGCGGCTTAAAAAGACTGTGGAAAGGTATGAATATATGGCGGGTTAAAATCTCGCTATGACCAAAGGCCATTGTGACTTTAAAAATGGTGACGGTGTTTGGTGGGTCAAGTGAGATTATGAGCCGCCGAAGCAAGCCACAATATGACAGTGTGAGCCGGCAGTACGACGGCGGGTCAAGTTTAACAGTGAATGCCGAAAAAATTACTAAGTATGGAGAAACAGGTTTCCACGGCTACAGCTATTGCTTGAAGATCTACAGGTGAGGTAAAAAGAAAAGATATTCTTAACCCAAAAATGCCAGTGGAAGAACATGCAGCTTCGGTACAGATTAAAGTGAGACAGCGGTCTACAATGGGAATGGCATGCTTGTTTGAGCGGATGACCGCATGATTTGGAAAGCATTCTGAAGCCTAAAAGAGTGTATTTCTCTGATCTACGAAGAATGTTCCGATGAGCACAAAGAAACTCGATGAACTCGGGGAAAATTTGAAAAGAGCTAATGCATATCTGAAATACGGGGTAAGGATGGAACCTTGAAGATGTGGGCGGATGCAGCAATGCTCTGGACGAGATCAGGTTGATGCAGCAGCCGGTGTTGGAGAAGACGGCGAGGACCGAACGGCGCGGCGAGCTTCGGCGGCGCGGGCATCCGGAGGAAGAAGAAGAAGGTGGCGGCGGGGAAAGTGAAAGCAATGCCCCCCCCCCCCCCCCCGTGCCTATTTATGAAGATGTGATAGAACAGCAACGGTCCGGTGCGGGAATCGAGGAGGCACGATGATGATTGACTAAGAAAGCGCCTCGATTCTCGGGCTGGTCATTTTAATGGAAAAAGATCCGCTCTGACGTCAGGGGAATCTTTTTTGATTCTTTCTGATGACGTCACGGTGGGTCATGAAGGCTTATCAGAAACAACGCCGCCCATCCTTGCCGGGTCATGTAGATTATCAGAGAATGCAAGACTCGCCAACCAGAAGACTTGAAGATTGACATGAACTGGTTCAAATCAATCTGGGACCTAATGTTGGGGATATAACCCCATGGTGAGACCCGCCCAGGTGGGGCCGGGTTATGCAGTTGGCGGCTTAGCGACAAGGTTTGGCATGAGCTTGTTTAATGGGCCTGGAGGCCCAGGGCCCGAAGATGATGTGTAACCCGGAGGCATCAGCCACCGGTGGCGGCTTGTTACACAAGGCATGTATAGTGAGAGGTGTGGTCGGTTATCAAGTATAACCCGGCCCGGACTCTTGTAAGCCCAGGGCCTCGACCTGTGTATATAAAGGCGGGTTACCTGGGCGGCTTAGGACACGAAACAACTCATCGATAGCTAGGTCAAGCGAACTCGCTCCCTTGTAATCGATACCCAATCAATACAACACAAAGCAGGACGTAGGCTTTTACCTCTTCCCGAGGGGCTGAACCGGGGTAACCCTTGTCTCCCCATTCCAACCAACCCCTTCGAGCTCACCGCCTTAGCGATGGCCTCGAACCTATGTCCTTTCACAGGGACATCTGCCGTGACAAAACCGCGACACGCCCAGTGCCCCGTCTTCCTTACCCTCCCCCCCCCCCCGCATCTCTCTCCCTCTCGTCCTCTGGCTCTCTCTATCGCCTGCCCGAGAGCGCCATGGCTCTGCCGTCGTCGCCCGCATGGCCACCGGCAACCCCTCTCCGCCCCGTTGTGTCCCCGAGCTCCTCCGTTTCGCCTTACACCTCTCCCTCGTAGAACGAAAGCGCGGACGCCCTGCAACCTCCCCATCGACGTCGTCTGCCTCGCCTCGGCCGCCGGACATCACCGTTAATTTCATCGTCCACAGCGCCTCCCCGACCACGAAGGCGAAGCCATTGGAACCGCAGTGAGCTACTGCATCATTTCCCCCCTGACCCCTTCGTCATCGCGCCCCCTAGCTAGTTACTCCGTCGTGCCGAACTCTGGCCGCCGCCATCGATGGCGCCACCGTGCTAGAGCACCTGCAACTCTCGTTTGAGCATGCGGTCGAGCTCCTGGAAGTCCCAGGAGCCCGTCCAGAGGCCTAGCTCGCCTGCTAGCAGACCGTAGCGCCGCGCCCGACCACACCGAGCGCCGACCACCGCCCAAACGCTCGCCGGCGTTGTTTCCGGCCTCCCCGCGCCCAGACTCAGGCACCACTGGACGAGGCGCACGTCCAGCTCCCCGTAGGACCACTCCGCGCGGCATTTGGGTGCCGAAGCAGAGTTTCCTGCGTGTCACCGCCGTGGCTCATGGTCGCCGGTGACTAATCTCCGGATGGCTGACGTGTCCGGTTAGTTTAGGCCTAATTACTCGCACTAACTAAACCTTGAGACACTGACTATGGGGCCAGCCTATTAATAATTCTAGTTAGGTTTTAATTAAACCCTTTTAGTCAGTGTGTCACTGACGTGCGGGTCCGATACGTCAGGTTTGACCAGGACTGCCCCAGTTGACCTGCTGATGTCACCCAGACGTAATGCTAACACAACATATGTTTTCTAGAATTAAAATAAATCAGAAATGATTTATTATTTTCAGAAAATGTTTAAAACTTCTAAAAATCATAGAAATTCAACCGTAACTCCAATGAAAATAATTTATATATGAAAAATGATCAGAAAAATCAAATGAATCTGTTTATGCCATGATCATGCATGTTTGAACAAGTTAACATCACCAACTAGGACATTTCATGACTAGGACAATATATGAAATAACATTTGGAGTTGGAATTTGAACTAGGTTTGAATTTCAATTCAATTAATATGACTAGCTATTACATTAGGTAAATTCAGTACCTTAAGTTGCCATGTCATACATCATGTATGCCACATTCATTGAATGTGTTAATTTCCTTGTTTGCCAGTATTGTTCCCTCTCGGTAGACGTTACTCTCACGTTGAGATCGATGCCACCGATGAAGACTCACTATTATCTTCAGAAGTGTCAGGTAAGCAACCCCCCTTGAGCATATTCGATACAATCCCACTCTCTTGCTCTTGCTATCATTTCAATGCATTAGGACAATGCGATTCAACTGCTACTTGTGTTGCGGTAGATGAACCCAATCCTTTGCATGACCTGTCATTGTCACAGTAAATAGCTAAACCAAGCAACCTAGCATACCTGGTAGATGCTTGAGCCATGTTGTGCCATAACCCCATTATGCTTGTTATGCTTAGAGTTGTGTCAGGTCTGATTCATCTGGGTGATGAACCGGAGTGAAATGGATGTGTCCTGATGATGAGGGTTAAGTGTTGAACCTGTTTTGGTAAAGGTAGCGATGAGAGGCCATGTAGGAGTGCATGGTGGGTTGTCTCATTGAAGCCGCTCATAGGAACTGAGTTCCGTGTTTGTGTTCCAAGGCTAGCTACTACCGCACATTGGGCTCCGGTAACTCGAGCTCTCTCGGCCTATTAACCAACCCTGTTCTCAGTCCAGGAGTCGCAATAGTTCGAAACGTTGATAGGTGTGGCCCGGCCTGGGAAGTGGATGAACGGACCAGTCGGGACCGGCTTGGGGCCCTGCTCACAACGTTTGAGGCCATGTTGAAAACCTCGGCCGGACTTCCATTATGGGTTCCAACTCAGATAGGCGACTGCCTTGGACGTGGGTCGTTGTAAGTTAACGTCCGTGGCCGACTCCCTCGCCTGGCTTTCGCTTGAAGGTTGCCGAGGTGCCTTTTTACGTGCACATGGCGGTAAGTGGCGGGAGGATGTGTGACGAAATACACCCCTATAGGGTAATCTATCTATTCGAATAGCCGCGTCCGCGGATATGGACTACTTGGAGACTTGCATTGTTCATAGATAATTTTAACGGATACTCTAAAATTCTCCAGATAAGTGTGAGTGCTATGGATGGCTTCTCGTAGGAAGATGGGAGAGGATCCATAGTGGTGTATTGATATGGTGAATATGTGGACTCATGTGTGATACGCTACCACAAAGAAAGTAATCATAGTCATAATACAGGTTAGCCAAGAGTCAAAGATGGCTTGCTGCAATAAAGTCCACAACCCCCTTTGTAGACAATGATGCATATGTAGATAGCTCTGATGTAAGTCTTGCTCAGTACTTTTGTACTCACGTTTGCTTATTTATGTTTTTGCAGATGAGACTTCAGTCTCATTAGTGATTCGTACGACGTGAAGTTCGTTGTTGACTGGAATAGCTTGGGAATCCCAGACAGAGGTCTGGGTCCTTTGGTAGGGTCGTTCTATCTTTTCAGGCTCTTCCAGCCACTTTTATTAGATGTATGTACCCAGACATGTAACTTCCGCTTGTTGTTTGTATGCTCTGAATGTTGGGTCATGTGACCCACCCTGCTTGTAACATTATACTATCTTGGCTCTTCGGAGCCTTCTAAATAATTGTTATGTTGTAGAGTTTTGTTGTGATGCCATGTTGTATCTACACATATCGTGCATATTGCGTGTATGTTTGAAATGCATTGGTATGTGTGGGATTCGGCACCTAGCTGTATACCTTTAGTAGCCTGCTTTATGGGGAAATGCCTCTTTGTGCTTCCACCGAGCCTTGGTAACTTGCTACTGCTCCGGACGCATTGATTGACCGGCGTGTATCCTTCTTGCTGATGTGTCTGTCCCTTCAGGGAAATGTCTCGCAGTGTAATGGAGTCCAGGTAGCCTGTTATGACTCGTCTACGCGTAGTTGATGACATTTATATCCCACGGCATGATGGAGTCCCTGTAGCTTGCTATGACTCGTCTACACACGCTGATGACCGACACCTGCATTGTTGGGTTACGTATGCCTGTCCCTGTACGGTTGTTCCACTTGGGTCTATAACTAGTCATGTCGACCCGAGTTCTTTGACGTGTGAATGCTAGCGACATGTTCATATCCGTGAGCCAAAAGGCACAAACAGTCCTGGCCAAGGTAAGGTGGCAGCCGTGGGTTACCGTGCGTGAGGCCGCAAAGTGGTGTGACAAGTTACAGGTTGGATTCATATGGCTTAGGATCAGGGTCCCGACATCGACATGGCGGCGTGGCTCGCCGGAGGAGGAGGCCGGGGCGCAGATACGGGGGGTGTGTATCCGGGGGCAGCGGCCCCATTTCCGACGGCGGCGGCATGGGAAGCCGCGGCGGCAGTCAGCTGGCGGCGGCGAGCTCCTGGCCGCAGATGGAGGAGGCGGGTGGTGATGAGCTGGCGAGGCGGAGCACTGCAGGGAGTCGGGGTCGCGCGTGGGGCGGCAGCGGACCTCCGCGAGGCGGCGACTTGGCGAGGCGGCGGGGTGTGGCTAGGGAGTAGGCCGGGGTTGCAGGAGCTAGCGGACAGCGGCGGCGCGCTGTGGGCTGGCCGCGGGTGGCGGCCGATCTCGGGCCCGGGCAGGCTCGCGATGGGCCTGATGGGCCGGCGGCGGTGGGAGGAGAGAGGAGGCGCGGTGGGGGCTGGCTGGAACGGTTTTCGACGAGAGGCTAGGGTTTCCTAATTAGGAGGGATTGCCCTTCCTTTTATACCAGGGATTTAGGGTTAGGGGGATTTAGTCCAATTTTCGACCCTCCGATCGAAATCGGACGACTCCGGCGATGGCTAGGCACTAGGTGGGTCTCGATGGGCTGTGTAGATGGGCTAGGTGGGGTTGAGAGGGAAGATTGCGGCCCATGAAGTTTTAGAAAATCGAAAACATCCGTGATTAAACCGGCTACAAGTGCCGCTATATATATTATGGTTCGGGTATGAAACTACCTCTGAATGCGACGAAATTTGGCAGGCGGTCTACCTACAATAAAACAAGACCTCTCGCCAACTTCCAACCCATTCCGAGAATATTTTTCACACACTTTTAAAAACAATATTTCAACAGCGCCGCGGCGCGCGCGTGTGTGGTTGGCCTCGAAACGGTCGTCGACGAGAACGGAGAGTACCGGCGACTACGAACGGATGCAATTTTTTTAAAAACGACGGAAACGGAGTGCCAATGTGATGCGGATGATGCGAATGATGCGATGATGAATGCGTCAACCAAACGAATCACACGATGACAACGGAATAAAAGGGGAATCTTCTGGAGCGTCGGTCTCGGCCTGTTATATACAGCTCCCCCTCAGCCTCCTCCTTTCCCTTGAGCGCAAGCTGGAGGTTGGTCTCCACCTTGTGGAGCTACCACTTTAGCTCTTCGACCTCGTCCTGGAGCTTCTGCTGCTTCAGCTTGAAGCGCTCCTCCTTCTACTTCAGCTTGTCGCCGTGGCTCTTCTGGAGCGCCTCGCCCTCCCTTTTGATCTTCGCGTCGGCGTCAGCGTTGATCTTATTCTCCTTCTCCTCCAGTTGGAGCTTGGCCCTAGTGAGGTTGGCCTCGTAGGCGGACTAGGCGTCCGCTACTTGGCACTCCAGAGTCGTCAGCCGCTCGCGTTTAGTGTCCTGATCGAAGGTGGTCCGGGGGAGCTCCCACTCCCGAATCGCCACATTACCCTCGCTAGCCATGACAGCTTCCTCGCGCTCGGCGAGCTCCTCCTCCTAGGAGATCAGCTGCCCCTCGCCTGCTGCAGCCACCTCCTCCTGCGTTTGGAGCTCTTGCTCCCGCAGGGTGATCTGCTCCTGTACGGCCCTCTCCTGCTCCTCTTCCGCCTCGCGCCGCTGATTGGCCTCATCAGCCTCCCTTATGGCGTTGGTCCAAAGCTTCGTGGCGTATCTGGTGGTCTTGCCGCTTGTCGCGTGTCATGTCCTCCTGTCGATGGCCTAGCTTGATGGCGACATCAAGCTTGCGCCACCCGTCTGCCAACTGCACGCAATCGCTGGTGAGCCGCATGTCCTCCGCCCGAAGGTCCGCCTCGACCGCATCCAGGGCAGCTCGAGTGCCCTGGAGAGAGCGGCGCATTGGCACGTCGGTGCTGCTCACGAGCTGTAGGGCCCAGCCTAGTTGCGGTTCCGCGCCGCCCTCCGGGATCATGGCCCGAACGGCCCCGAGCTGGGCTCCTCAGCAGGCCCTTGCCTTTGTCCTTGGCAAGGGATGCCTCCTCCTCCTCCGTGGGCAGAGGGCTCCGTGTGTCCTCCTCATCAGCTTGCCGTGATGGCGTACGCGGAGGGCTCTTGGCCGTGGCCTCAGGGGTCCAGCGGACGGGCGAAGCTTGGGGGCTCGCTGTGGGCCCCCCGTCAGCCTCGGCCTCCCCAGCCGACATGGGCTCCTAGTGGAGGTTCGGCTTTTCAACCCCCTCCATCTCATTGGAGCCATCTGCGCCAGGTACTTCCAGAGGCACCTCCCCTCCTCCTGAGGGGTGGTCCTGAGGATGGCTCACCTCGGCCGGAGGAGCCAGGTCTTCATGCGGCACAAGAGCTGTCTCCCGCTCCTCCGCCACCTCGGTGCACCCTACCTCATCCTTGGGCTGGTGGGCGACCTCTTCGTGCCCCACGGGGCTCGTGGGGGGCGCACGCGTTCTCGTGGCCCGCGCCACCAGCAGCCAGCCCATGGGCGTTGCGGCCCTTTGCTTCTTGGACGGGAGCTCCCTACATGATCATATGGTCAACCTCGCACCTCAAGAGACAGAAATACAAATCAAAGGGAAAAGATCAAATCAAGGTACGGAGACTTACGTGTCCTTGGCGATCCAGCGCCTCTTCTTGAGCTTGGGTTGGGGCGGCTGCTGCTGCTGTTCCCGTGGGGCTCAAGGGAGCCCCATTTAGAGGGCTCGCCTTGCGGCCCACTAGAACTTGCCCCCGTTGGACTAGAGCGGGGCACCTCCTCCTCATGTGACTCCGCGGCTCTCGGGTGTCCGTCCCGCAAGGTTCGTCGACCGCCTCATCTTCATCATCATCACCTCCTGCGTCCATAGGCCAGGAGGGTGCAACCACAAAGTGCGTGTCGTCGTCGTTGCTGTCATCGAGCAGCAACTTTCGGCGGATCCACCGCTGTGCTCACTCGCTAGGCCCCACGCCAGCGCTTTTGGAGGGCCCGGCATCCTCGTAGTCACCCGAGCCAGGCAACACCTGGAGGGGGTTCTTGCGAGGCCCCTCTTGGCCTTTGGGGACCAATCTCCACTTGTCGAACCGCAACATCTGTGTCGCGATGTCATCCCCATTGCCAAGGCAATACAATGGAAACCCCTCCTCTGGCATCGCCGGCACGGCGTCGGTGAAGGGGATCCTCATGATCCAGTCCACCACCTCCTCCCTGAGGTAGTCGTGGCATAGCCAGGTCTTGTCCTTGCGCTCGGCGTAGTCCCACGCTGGGTTCGAGCGCTTTTGGAGGGGGGCGATCCGGCGGCTCACGAACTCCTTCACCACTATCGCCCCCGTGACACCGGCGTCCTTCATGGCCGCAATCCTATTAAGGAGCGGCTGCAGCCCGTGGATGGAGAGCTTGGCATGCTCCCATCCGGTACTCTTCTCGGTGGGCGCAGTTGGAATCGTAAGGAGAGGGTTGCACGTACCCGCGTCTAGGTAGACCCAGCATGCCCGGAAGCCTTCAAACTTCTTGAAGACCTTCATTATGGTGAAGTGCTTTGCCATCCCATCCACGATGCGGAACGAGACGCTGTTGGGGAACGTTGCATGGGAAACAAAAAATTTCCTACGCACACGCAAGATCTATCCATGGTGATGAGCATCTACGAGAGGGAGAGTGGATCTACGTACCCTTGTAGATCGCTAAGCGGGAAGCGTTAAGAAATGCGGTTGATGTAGTCGAACGTCTTCACGGTCCAAATCGCAAGCCATCCCATGATCCAATCACGATCCGTCCCGCGATCCAATCATGGTCCTTTCGATCTAGCGCCGAACGGACGGCACCTCCGCGTTCAGCACACGTACAGCTCGATGACGATCTCCACATACTTGATCCAGCAAGCGAGGGTGGAGAGGTAGATGAGTTCTCCGCCAGCAAAACGGCACGGTGGCGATGGTGGTGGAGCTGTCCCGGCAGGGCTTCGCCAAGCACAACCGAGACAATCTAGTGGAGAACAGATCTAGAGGGAGAGAGAGGCAGCCGTGGCTTATTTTTAGGTTAGGGCTGCCGTCAAAATCCTCTATTATATATAGGAGGAAGGGCAGGGAGGAGGCAGCCCCAAACCCTCCACCAAGGAGGGTTCGGCTGAACCAAGGGGGAGGAGTCCTCCCCCAACTAGGATTCCTCCTCCCACAACGGAGGTGGAGTCCTGGGAGGACTCCCCACTTGGCCCTCCTCTCTCCTCTTCGCATGGGCCCTTAGGGGCGGGCTTGCCCAGCACACTAAGGGATGGTGCGCCACCCCTAAGGCCCATGTGGCCCCCAGAGTGGGTGGCCCCCTCCCGATGGACCGCCAGAACCCTCCCGGCACCCCCGGTACACTACCGGTGACGCCCGAACTTTTTCCGGTGACCAAAACGGGACTTCCTATATATCAATCTTTACCTCCGGACCATTCTGGAGCTCCTCGTGACATCCGGGATCTTATCTGGGACTCCGAACAACCTTCGGTAACCAACATACATAACTCAATACTACCGAAACGTCACCGAACGTTAAGTGTGCAGACCCTGCGGGTTCGAGAACTATGTAGACATGACCGAGACACCTCTACGGTCAATAACCAATAGCGGGACCTGGATGCCCACATTGGTTCCTACATGTTCTGCGAAGATGTTTATCGGTTGAACCTCTATGTCAAGGATTCAGTTAATCATGTATGCTGTTCCTTTTGTTCTTCGATATGTTACTTGCCCGAGATTCGATCGTCGATATCTCTATACCTAGTTCAATATCGTTACCGGCAAGTCTCTTTACTCGTTCCGTAATACAAGATCCCATGGCTAACTCTTTAGTCACTTTGCTTGCATGCCTTATTGTGATGTTGTTTTACAGAGTGGGCCCTGAGATACCTCTCCGTCACACGGAGTAACAAATCCCAGTCTTGATCCATGCCAACTCAACAGACACCCTCAGAGATACCTGTAGAGCATCTTTATAGTCACCCAGTTATGTTGGGACGTTTGATAAACACAAGGTACTCCTCCGGTGTTAGTGAGTTGCATGATCTCATGCTCACAGGAACAGATACTTAGACATGCAGAAACAATAGCAATAAACTGACACGATCATATGCTACGTTCATAGTTTGGGTCTTGTCCATCACATCATTCTCCTAATGATGTGATCCCGTTATCAAATGACATCTCATGTCTATGGCTAGGAAACCTTGACCATCTTTGATCAACAAGCTAGTCTATTAGAGGCATACTAGGGACACAGTGTTGTCTATGTACCCACACATGTATTTGAGTTTCCAATCAATACAATTATAGCATGGATAATAAACGATTATCACTAACAAGGAAATATAATAATAACCATTTTATTATTGCCTCTAGGACATATTTCCAACAGTCTCCCACTTGCACTAGAGTCAATAATCTAGCTCACATCGCTATGTGATTTACATGTTTATGAATCTAACACCCAATTAGTCTTGGGTTCGATCATGTTTTGCATGTGAGAGAGGTTTTAGTCAACGGTCTGCAACATTCAGATCCATGTGTTCTTTGCAAATCTATATGTCATACTGCATATGCTACCACGCTCCACTTGGAGCTATTCCATATGGCTGCTCCACTATACTTATCCGGATTGGTACTCAGAGTCATCCGGATTGGTGTCAAAGCTTACATCGATGTTACGATGAACTCTTTATCACCTCCATAATCGAGAAACATTTCCTTAGTCCTCTAGTTACTAAGGATAATTTTGACTGCTTTCCAGTGATCCACTCCTGGACCACTATTGTACCCCTTGACAGACTCATGGCAAGGCAGACACCAGGTGCGGTAAACAGCATGGCATACTATACAAAGCCTATGGATAAGGCATAGGGGACGACCTTCGTCCTTTCTCTTTCTTCTGCCGTGGTCGAGCTTTAAGTCTCACTCAACTCCACACCTTTACAAATGAGGCAAGAACTCTTTCTTTGACTGATCCATTTTGAACTCTTTCAAAATCTTGTCAAGGTATGTACTCATTGAAAGTCTTATCAGACGTCTTGATCTATCTCTATAGATCCTGATGCCCAATATTTAAGTAGCTTCATTCCAGGTTTTCCTTTGAAAAACTCCTTTCAAATAACCCTTGATGCTTTCCAGAAATTCTACATCATTTCCGATCAACAATATGTCATCCGCATATACTTATCAGAAATTCTATAGTGCTCCCACTCACTTTATTGTAAATACAAGTTTCTCATAAACTTTGTATAGACCCAAAAACATTGATCACCTCATCAAAGCGTATATGCCAACTCCGATATGCTTGCTCCAGTCCATAGAAGGATCGCTGGAGCTTGCATACATTTTAGCATCCTTAGGACTGACAAAACCTTCCGGTTGTATCACATACAACCTTTCCTCAAGGAAACTGAGGGAGTCCTGGTTTAAGGGGTCCTCGGAAGGCCGACCTATTTCTTATGGGCCGAACTATATGGGCCACTTGCCGAGCATTGGATGGATCAAAGACCCTGTCTCCAGGAAGGAAGCTTCGGGAATCATGGCGTGTCCTCCACGTTTGGAGTAGTGAATAGGCATGTTTATCCTTTCAACGTGTAACCGACCATGTGTAAACCCTAGGTACCCTCGGCGTCTATATGAGCCAAAGGGTTTTAGGTTGTAGGGCAGAAGAACTCATCTAGGGTTTAGCTATTCGATCTCGAGGTAGATCAACTCTATAACCTTTATACCATCAATATAATCAAGCAGGACGTAGGGTATTACCTCCATAGGAGGGCCCGAACCTGGGTAAACATCGTCTCCTTCGTCTCCTGTTACCATCGATTCTAGTCTCACAGCTCGGGACCCCCTACCCGAGATCCGCTGGTTTTGACACCGACATTGGTGCTTTCATTGAGAGTTCCGCTATGATCGCCAAAGGAATCGATGGCTCGCCTTGTCATCAACGAAGAGGTCCGCAATACGGACACTTTCGTCCCCGGACAGATCTTCGCCTTCGGCAGCATTGTGCTGCACGCCGACCCGACCTGCCATCTAGGCCGTGTCGGAAGTTTTGCCCCTGATCAAGAGGTCAGATTCGGGAACCTAGAGTTGTCCGTAGATTCTCGGGGCGACCTGTCACTTACCGGGCTCGCAGTCTCGCCTGCCACGCCCGAAGACTCTGAGGCTTTAACCTCGTATCCATCTTTCGGTCCCGCCCACGGGATCTGCCTGGGCGAGGACCCAACTTTCAGTCCGGACCCGGTCATAGTGCCAGCTGCCCGGACACCTGTTCTTGTCGAACACTCCCCCCGCACGGACGCGTCGGAGGTTAACTCCGGAAGCTCCGAGCAGGCCGACCCGATCGAGCTCTCGATACTCAACGAGGCCCTAGATTGGATATCGTCGATGAAGATTACCGACGACCCAACCCCGATCTGTGCTCAGATCGGGCTCAAGGCGGGTCAGGGCGAATTTTTCGTCCCACCCACCACCCACTTGGTAGCCACTGTCGAGGATTTAACCGACATGTTGGACTATGCCTCTGAGGAGGCAGAATACATGGATGAGGAGGATCGCGCCCTCACCCCCGTTAACACCGGGCGGTGGACTGCCACCTCCACATACGACGTCTACATGGTGGACACTCCAAAAAACGATGGCGACAAATCGGATGAAGCGCCGTCAAGACGCCGAAAGCCGCATAAACGGTCAAAAGGAAAAAAGGGAAGAAAAGCTATCGATGGCACCGGGGACGGAGACACCCCGGAAGACCTCGGTGATCCCGAAATCCCCGAACACCCGTTAGAGGGTCTGGAGAGGCCGGAGGACCGGCGCAACCCCGATGATCTAAATGATTCCGAGGACGACAATTACCTCCGCCCTACCGAGGAGGAGGACATCACGGAAGCCGATGACTTCGCCATCCCCGATAATCCTGAAGAACAGGAACTGTTCAGGCAACAGCTTATAGCCACGGCCCGCAGCCTGAAAGCAAAAGAGTGGCAGCTTAAATCCGAACAAGACAACCTCAACGATCGATGGACGAGAGTCCTCTCAGCTGAGGAAGGATACGGTACCGGTCTATCGGACCAACCTAAGAGCTATCCACGCAGAAGGCTGCTGCCACGATTCGATGACGAGCTCACTGATACGTCGTCTCCCAAACATACCCCATACGACAAGCTAGACCGCCCTCCTCGAGGACAAGACAAGACGGCTGACGACACCGGCTATAGGCCGACGATACCCCGTAGACGGGGAAAAG
Organism: Elymus sibiricus; assembly: GCA_039707655.1. Taxonomy (NCBI): domain Eukaryota; kingdom Viridiplantae; phylum Streptophyta; class Magnoliopsida; order Poales; family Poaceae; genus Elymus; species Elymus sibiricus. Next base: position 267,977,217 of record CM077665.1, read on the forward strand.
AGCCACTAGAGCCCGATGACAGGTTTGACCTGCGACACGACCTGGACTACAGAGCAGGTCGTACGCGATCCATCTACGGATCCAGAGGATACTCACCCGATAGACGGGAAGGATACCGGCCTTGGTTCGACCACAACCATGAAGGTCGGGAACGAAACCAGGCTAGGACAGACGCCGATCACCGGGGCGACATAGCTCGGGTCAGAGGCGCTGCTCAACCACTGTACTTCACGGACGAGGTGATGCGGCATCAGTTCCCGGAAGGGTTTAAACCCGTAAACATAGAACAATACGATGGGACAACTGACCCAACCGTATGGATCGAGGATTTCCTCCTTCACATCCACATGGCGCGAGGAGATGACCTCCACGCCATCAAGTACCTACCCCTGAAGCTTAAGGGGCCAGCTCGGCACTCGTTAAATAGCCTCCCCGAAAACTCCATTGGATGCTGGGAAGATCTAGAAGATGCATTCCGATCTAACTTCCAGGGCACTTATGTTCGGCCGCCGGACTCCTCCGACCTAAGCAACGTTGTCCAGAAGCCAGGAGAATCTGCGCGGCTACAATGGAATCGGTTCTTGACCAAGAAAAACCAGATAGTTGACTGCCCGGACGCCGAAGCAATAGTCTCTTTCAGGCACAATATTCGGGATGAGTGGCTGGCTCGTCAGCTCGGCCAGGATAAACCAAGGACAATGTCCGCCCTTACATCACTCATGACACGCTTTTGCGCGGGCGAGGATAACTGGCTAGCAAGACGTAGCCACAACCCCGAAGACCCCGGAACCTCCGAAGTTCAGGATGGAAACGGGAAACCAAAGAGCAACAAGAATAAGCGCCGGCACAACAATAGTGATGCCGATGACACGGCCGTTAATGCCGGCTTCCGCAACTCCTAGCCTGGGCAGCGGAAGAAGCCTCCTAAAGGCAATCGCAACGGACCCACCCCGCTGGACAAGATCATGGAGAGGCCTTGCCAGATCCATGGCACTCAAGAGAAGCCCGCCAACCACACCAACCGTAACTGTTGGGTATTCAAACAGGCCGGCAAGCTCGCATCCGAGGACCAAGGCAAGAGCCCACGCAGTGAGGACGAGGATGAGCCCCGAGGTCCGATCGGTGGTGGACGAAATAAATTCCCTCCAGAGGTAAAAACAGTAAATATGATATACGCCACTCATATACCCAAAAAGGAGAGGAAGCGCGCCCTTCGAGAGGTCTACGCCGTAGAGCCTGTAGCCCCGAAGTATAACCCATGGTCGGCATACCCGATCACTTTCGATCGTTGGGACCACCTGATCAGTATCCGTCATGGGGGTTCGGCCGCCCTCGTCCTAGACCCAATCATAGATGGGTATCACCTCACTAAAGTCCTGATGGACGGAGGAAGTAGCCTAAATCTGATTTACTCAGACACGGTGAAAAAGATGGGCATAGATCCGTCAAGGATCAAACCCAGTAACACTACCTTTAAAGGAGTGATCCCAGGCGTCGAAGCCCGGTGCACGGGCTCGGTAAGCCTGGAAGTGGTGTTCGGCTCGCCCGATAACTTTTGAAGCGAAGACTTGATCTTTGACATCGTACCTTTCCGCAGCGGCTATCACGCCCTGCTCGGCCGTACAGCGTTCGCTCACTTTAATGTCGTCCCACACTACGCATACCTCAAGCTCAAAATGCCCGGCCCCAAGGGGGTCATTACTGTCAATGGCAACACAGAGCGCTCCCTCCGAACTGAGGAACATGCGTTGGCCCTGGCGGCCGAATTCCACTACTATGATGATCGGCAAAGGCCGATATCCGCCGTAAAGGCACATAAGGCTGGGAAGCGAGCTCGGATTCAACCCGAAGTCCCAGAACCTTCTTCTCCCCATAAATAGGGACTCGCCCCCCATCGCACAGCCCTAGTACTGGCAAAGTACGTGCCGAGGAGACACAACTTCGCGCTCAAAATTCCATGGGCAGCGGTGGGGAAAAATTATCAAAGGGTAAGTGTTCGGCTGGACCGAACTATCACCTGCTAAGGCGTAAAGTACCTGCTAAGGCGTAAAGCTCATTCACACTTCGGTGACTTCCAAAGTCCGCTCGCCGAACAGCAAAACCCATAGCGGTATACAACTCCTTAGGAGACGCAGGAGCCAACAAACGACAGGGCTCATCGAGGACGTCAGGTCACCCATCAAAGACCCCTGGTACAACCCCTCCTGTAAGGTTTATATTTGATTTTTCAATACATGTAAACAGTTGCATAGGCAAATTGAATGATAAGAGTTATTGAGTAAAATACAGATATATCATGCATGATCGCTACGCTGTCTTTTTTGGCACACTCTCTATTTTCTCCCTCTTCTTGCGAACCTGTTTGGTATACTTTACGATGCAACCGGCTAATAGACCGGGGGCTCAAACTTAAAAAATCGCCCTAAGCATAACTGATTTTGCGTTCGGCGTCTTCGAATTCCGCTTTATATGCACTGGTTCCGAACTATGTCTTGGGTCAAAAGTTGGGTTGCCCGGCTCCTGTGCTTGCCCCTTTACGTTCCGCTCGTTCGGCTAAAAGGGCAAAGGGAGAACCACTGATTGTGCTTCCGGCTAGCCTGGTCAAGCACCTCAGCGGAGAAAGCCGAAAACTGACTATCATAGTATGCTAGAACCGTTCTGCGAATCCGAGCTTAAATTAACTTCATTAGAGGTTATTCCGTGTCATGCGATGGGTTTGGTATTAGTACAAACCATGTGATATCGGCTTCCGCCGCGGTTCATCCGAATGTCACAAACCCCTGGGGGCTAGTCATCAGCCCCCCGCACTCCTTTCTCGCGCCCCTACGGCTAAGTGAAAGCAATAAAGCATTATGGTCCGATTGCCTTGTCCGCCCCACACTACCGCCTTCGGGTACCGATAGCTCGGCTAAGGGTCACAGTGCATTGGCAGAGACACCCCGCGTAGTATCTACATGGGGGCTGAAGCCGACGACTCGTAGCTTTCAGTTTTAACGGCCACACAAGAGTTATAAAGGATGCAAAACACGAAAGACATGATAAACCATGCATCTTAAATATAAACGCGTTCAAAGGTCTGCGGACATATTACAACGCATTTACTCATAAATGTTTTCTCTCGAACACTGAGCCTCTATTGCCCGAGCACCCTCCATAACTACGGAGAAGTATCGCTCGGGGCACCTATGCTCCTTTCCAGGGGGCGGGGGAGCAGTGGCTATCTTCATCGGATCCAGCCCCGGCCAGTGCACCTTGGCCTTCGAAAAGGCCATCCGAGCTCCCTCGATACAGGAGGAACGCCTTAGCGCGTCGATCCGGGGCGAGGTGTCGCTCAGCTTCTGCACCAGGCCAAAGTAGCTGCCCGGCAGCGGCTCGTTGGGCCATAGCCGGATACAGAGATCCTTCATGCCCAGCTCCGCCATCCGGTGTAGCTCCATAAGCTGCTTCAGCTGCTCAATAAGAAGAGGAGAGCGCTCGGGGGCTTCAAACTGCACCCAAAACAGCCGAGCTTCATCTCCTTCTCCCCGCGAAGCATAGAACTGGTTCACGTCCGCTGTGCTCTTCTTGAGGTCTGAGCAGGCGCCTGAGGAACACCATACTTGGGTAAGCAACTCAAACTTGCTATCCCCGAAGACACACTGCAATAAATGCGGCTTACCATCCATTACAGCCTTGGCCTGTCTGACTTGGTCTTCAAAAGACCGCCTATCCACCCGCTCCTTTTGGAGATTGGTTTTCAGGGTGGATAGTTCAGCGGCCTGCTCCTTGCCTTTCCACTCAAGGTCCTCGCACTTTTGGCCAGCGTCCTTGAGCTCCTGCTGGATTTCCTCCACCCGAGCCTCATGCTTGTCGCTGGTGGCTCTTAAGGCGGATAGCGCGGTAGCCGCTTCTTTGGCCACCGCCCTCTCAACCGCAGCCTCCTGCTTTGCTTTCTCAAGCTCGGCCTTGGGCTTCTCAATTTCCTTCGCCGAGGCTGCGTAAGCACCAAACATATAAAAATACTGCGTTGACAGTACGGTGATGAGGAATGCGGATATTACAATCAGGCTTACCTTGCGCCTCGTCGAATCTCTTGTTCAGAGCGTCAAGCTCGTCTTCGGAGCTCTTGAGCTTCCGATTTAGCCCGTCCAGCTCGGCAGCATTAACAGCCGCCGCTGATGACGAAGCCTGTAAAAAACAAATCCCTATCAGGTTATATAGGTTCAAACCTCCGAACTATCATAAACATGATCACATGTTCGGTCCTCTTAAAGGCTATTCCGAACAACTATTGCCTCATGCACTGTCTGGTTAATGGTCTATGATTGACCCCCAGGTGAGTTTTCCCAAACTCACCTAGGGCTCGGGGGCTGCTATATACATAACGATAGCACAAAAACAGTAAATTAACAAAACATTACGCGGCTTACCTGGAAGCCCGTCAGGAGACCCTTGAAGGTCTCCTTCAGTCCGCTATCAACGAACTGAATGCTTTGCAAAACCGCACCCATAAGGGTGTGGTGCTCCTCGGAGATGGAGGCGGTTGACAGAGCCTCCCCCATAGTCGGCCACCCATTGGTCGGTGGCGCCGGTGGATATAGGTTGACCCGATCTCCAACCGGGGATTGAACCGGTGCCTCCGGAGGCATGGTGCGCACCGGAGACGGCCTCGGAAGGGACTGGACATCCCCTCATCCGGTCTCCTCAGTATCCGGGAGGGGCTTTTCCCCCCGGTCTTCGGCGGCCGAGGCATTAGCCTCGGCCATGACGTTGTCACCCCCACCTCTGGTGTTCGGCTCCAAAGAAGCCTATTGGGACGACACCTCCGCGGCATCCTTCGTGGCGCCCGGAGGAGAGGGGTGCGATGCAGTCCCGCTCTCCGCTAGCTCGGCAGGTGGGGTCTCCCCATCCGAGACTTGATTGGCGGGGAGAACACGTGGTGGGCTGCAAGTCAATAGGCGCTCACATTTTAATGACCTTCAAAACTTAGCACTAATAGCTCAGGAAGTCTTCGGATCTTTACCTTCAAGCTGGGGGCTTGACCCTGAGGTTCCTTCATGGAACCCTCTCGAAGTCTTCGGACTCGGTATCCGAGTCCGAACTGTCGTCGGACAGAACTACCTGTGTTCGGCACGCTTTCTTCGGGGCGGGAGGAGGTACATCCTCTGAGGCGTCCGATGATGCCGCCCTCTTTCCTGCGAGGGGGGAATCGCCTCTCCCCTCACCCACGTGCTCCTCCTGTTGATTCGAGGAGGCATGGGTTTCCTCGGACACAGCCCCCGGCTGGTCCCTGATGCACAGGCCTGCTCGGCCTGGTTTCTTCTTCTGCTCCTTCTTCTCTGGCGCCTTGTAAGGCGCCACGACAAGCATCTCCGACAACAGCTGGGACCTAGGGTCTTCGGGCTGTGGAGCCGGGCATTTGATGCCCGTGGCCTTGCTCAACCATTCCTGCGGAAGTAATCAGAAAATGCTTAGATTTTCTTTAGGAAAACGAAGCCGATCAAGCGAAACTGTGTTATACCTCGGAAGGGGGCTTATCAGTGCGCATGCCCTGGTCCTCCTTCTTGGGTGGCCAGTTCTCCTGCGCCTTGAACAGCGCCTTCCACAGCTTCTCCCGAGTGGTGCAGAAGAGCTGACGAATCGTAGGCTCATCGTCAGTCCGATAAGTCCACATAGTAGAGCCCCGGCGCTGGCAGGGGAGGATGCGCCGCCGGAGCATAATCTGGACCACGTTGGTCAGCACAATTTTGTCCTTGATCATGGAGGCGATGCCTCTCTGCAGGTCATCAACCTCTGTATCCGACCCCCAGTAGAGGCCCTTTCGGACCCATGAGGTCAATCTGATCGGGGGGCCGGATCTGAATTCGGCAGGAACAGTTCCGCCCTCCTCCCTTGGCTCGGTGATGTAAAACCACTCTTTTTGCCAAGTCTTGATGGTGTCGATGAAGGTGCCAGATGGCCATCCTGCGTGGGGAAGCTTGCTGATGACCGCCCCGCCGCAGTCTGCATGTTCGCCTGCGACACACTTCGGCTTGACATTGAATATCTTGAGCCACAATCCGAAGTGTGGTTCAACCCGCAAGAAGGCCTCGCAGATGATGATGAAGGCCGATATGTGCATGAAGGAGTTCGGCGGGAGGTCGTGGAAGTCGAGTCCGTAGAAGAACATGAGGCCCCTAACGAAGGGGTGGAGCGGGAAGCTCAGTCCTCGGATAAAGTGAGGAATGAAGACCACCCTCTCGCCTGGTATGGGGGTGGGGATCACCTGGCCCTCCTCTGGGGCGCGGTGTAAGATGTTGGCGGGGAGGTAGCCGGCGTCCTTGATGTCCCGGATGTCCTGGTCTGTGACCGTGGAAGCCTCCCACTTGCCGTTGGAGCCTGAGCCGGCCATGGCTGAGCTCGGAGGAGAAAGGGTGGCAAACCTAGATCTGGGCTCTGGAGGCTCGGGAGATTGGGGAAGCAGGGATGCGAATGGGAAGCGCGGCTAAGCCTTGGGGTTTTCTTTCCCTTTTATTGGGCTTGTCGCCGGTTAGCCTCCCTTCACTGCACCGTGAATCCCTCCACTTCCCAAGACGTGCGTGCCATTATATGCGCATGATTAAACATATCCCGTGTGAAACGGCGCACGATTTGTGCATTGATGGGTCGTGTTGATGAAAACGGTCTCGAACCACGAATGGAGCTTTTGCGACTGGTTTAGCGGTCGTGGTGGGCCGTGACCTTTCATCTGAAAGGTTGTCAGGGGGCATTATTTACTCCTTGACGTTTGGCCTTCAGGGCCGGGTTATACATGGTGTTCGGACAATCCATGATCGGGAAAATTACATGTCGTTAGAGGCCGAACTGAACTCTGCCGATCACTGTTTGGAGAAAGGAACTCGCCTCGCAAGCCGAAAACTCTGATCATATGAAGCAGCTGGAGCTAGGACCCTTGGAGTTGGAGGCTAGTTCGGGGGCTACTGAGGGAGTCCTGGTTTAAGGGGTCCTCGGGAGGCCGACCTATTTCTTATGGGCCGAACTATATCGGCCACTTGCCGAGCATTGGATGGATCAAAGACCCTGTCTCCAGGAAGGAAGCTTCGGGAATCGTGGCGTGTCCTCCACGTTTGGAGTAGTGAATAGGCATGTTTATCCTTTCAACGTGTAACCGACCATGTGTAAACCCTAGGTACCCTCGGCGTCTATATAAGCCGAAGGGTTTTAGGTTGTAGGGCAGAAGAACTCATCTAGGGTTTAGCTATTCGATCTCGAGGTAGATCAACTCTGTAACCTTTATACCATCAATATAATCAAGCAGGACGTAGGGTATTACCTCCATAGGAGGGCCCGAACCTGGGTAAACATCGTCTCCTTCGTCTCCTGTTACCATCGATTCTAGTCTCACAGCTCGGGAGCCCCTACCCGAGATCCGCCGGTTTTGACACCGACAAAAACTGTTAAGGAAACGATGTTTTGACATCCATCTGCCAGATTTCATAATCGAAAAATGCAGCAACCGCTAACATAATTCCAACAGACTTTTAGCATCGCTACGGGTGAGAAAGTCTCATCGTAGTCAACTCCTTGAACTTGTCGGAACCTTCTTTGCTACAAGTCGACCTTTATAAATGGTGACATTTACCATCAGCGTCTGTCTTCTTCTTAAAGGTCCATTTGTACTCAACGGCCTGCCGTTTAACGGGCAAGTCTACCAAAGTCCATACTTGGTTTTCATACATGGATCCTTTCTCAGATTTCATGGCTCCTAGCCATTTGTTGGAATCCGGGCCCACCATCGTTCTTCATAGCTCGTAAGTTCACTGTTGTCTAACAAATTGAACTCCAAGACAGGATTGCCTTACCACTCTGGGGTGGTACGATTCCTTGTCGACCTACGAGGCCTGGTAGTAACTTGATCCGAAGTGTCATGATCATCATCATTAACTTCCTCTTCAGTCGGTGTAGGCGCCACAGAAACATATTTCTATGTCGTGATACCATCCAACTGAAGTGATGGTTCAATAACCTTCATCAAGTTCTACCTTTCCTTCCACTCAATTCTTTTGAGAGAAACTTTTTCTCGAGAAAGGACCCGTTTTAAGCAACAAACACTTTGCCCTTGGATCTGAGATAGAAGGTATACCCAACTGTTTCTTTAGGGTATCTTATGAAGATGTACCTTTCCGCTTTGGGTTCGATCTTATCAAACATAAGCGCCGCATTCCCAAACTCTGAGAAATGACAGCTTAGGTTTTTGGCAAACAAAAATTCATACGGTGTCATCTCAACGGACTTAGATGGTGCCCTATTTTAAAGTGAATGTAGTTGTCTCTAATGCATAACCCCAAAACGATAGTGGCAAAATGATAAGAGACATCATAGTACGCACCATATCCAATAGAGAACGACTACGACGTTCGGACACACCATCACACTATGGTGTTCCAGGTGGCGTGAGTTGTGAAACAATTTCCACATTGTCCTAAGTTGCATACCAAACTCGTAACTCAGATATTTACCTCCACGATCATATCGTAGACATTTTATCTTCTTGTCACGATGATCTCAAACTTCACTCTGAATTTGTTTGAACATTTCAAACGTTTCAGACTTGTGTTTCATTAAGTAAATATCCCCATATCTACTCAAATCATCAATGAAGGTAAGAAAATAGTGATATCCACCGCACGCTTCAACACTCATTGGACGGCATACATCAACATGTATCATTTCCAATAAGTCACTTGCCTGCTCCATCAAGCCGGAAAACGGGGTTTTAGTCATCTTGCCCATGAGGCATGGCCCGCATGTCTCAACCGATTCGAAATCGAGTGAGTCCGAAGATCCATCAGCATGGAGTTTATGCATGCGCTTTACACCAATATGACCTTTAGCGACAGTGCAACAAGTATGTCGTACTATCATTATTAACTTTGCATCTTTTGGCATCAATATTATGAACATGTGTATCACTACGATCGATATTCAATGAACCATTCACATTGGGTGCATGACCATTGAAGGTATTATTCATGTAAACAGAATAACCATTATTCTCTGACTTAAATGAATAACCATATTGCACCAAACAAGATACAATCATGTTCATGCTCAACACAAACACCTAATAACATTTATTTAGGCTCAACACTAATCCCGAAGGTAGAGGGAGCGTGCGATGGTGATCACATCAACCTTGGAAACACTTGCAACACACATCGTCACCTCGCCCTTAGCTAGTCTCCGTTCATTCTGTAGCTTTTATTTCGAGTTACCAACATTTAGCAACTGAACCGATATCTAATACAGAGGTGCTAGTAGGACTACCAGCAAGGTACACATGCATAAAACGTATATCAAATATACTTGTGTTGACGTTGCCAGCCTTCTTATCTACCAAGTATCTAGGGCAGTTCCGCTTCAGTGACCGTTCTCCTCATAATTGAAGCACTGAGTCTTGGGTTTGGTTTCAACCTGGGTTTCTTTACTGGAGCAGCAACTGGCTTGCCATCCATGAAGTTTCCCTCCTTGCCCTTGCCCTTCTCGAAACTAGTGGTTTTACTAACCATCAACACTTGATGCTCCTTCTTGATTTCTACCTTCGCGGTGTCAAACATCGCGAATAGCTCGGGGATCACTATTTCCATCCCTGGCATTTCATAGTTCGTCACGAAGCTCTAGTAGCTTTGTGGCAGTGACTTGGAGAACTATATCAACCACTATCTTATCTGGAAGATCAACTCCCACTCATTTCAAGCGATTGTAGCACCCAGACAATCTGAGCACATGCTCACTGATTGAGCTATCTCCTTCATCTTGCAGGCAAAGAATCTTGTTGGAGGTCTCATACCTCTCAACACGGGCACGAGCCTGAGATCCCAATTTCAGCTCTTAGAACATCTCATATGTTCCGTGACATTCAAAACGTTTTGGAGCCTCAATTCTAAGCCGTAATGCATGACGCACTGAACTATCAAGTAGTCATCAGAACGAACCTGTCAGATGTTCACAACATCTACAGACGACGTTTGAGGTGGTGGCGCACCGAGCGGTGCATTAAGGACAATCCTCAGATCACGGACCCAGTCCGCATTATTGCTACCATCATTTTCAATTCTATTTTCTCTAGGAATGTATAAAAAACAGGGGAGCTACAACGCGAGCTATTGATCTACAACATAATTTGCAAAGTCACTTTGACTATGTTCGTGATAATGAGTTCAAGTAATCATATTACTTAAGAACTCCCACTCAAATCAACATCCCTCAGGTTGTCTAAGTGTGACATGATCCAAATCCACCAACCCAAGTCCGATCATCACGTGAGATGAGGTGGTTTCAATGGTGAACATCTCCATGTTGATCATATCTACTATATGACTCATGTTCGACCTTTCGATCTCTTGTGTTCCGAGGCCATGTCTGTACATGCTAGGCTCGTCAAGTTTAACCCGAGTGTTCCGCATGTGCAATACTGGCTTGCACCCGTTGTATGCGAACGTAGAGTCTATCACACCCGATCATCACGTGGTGTCTCGAAACGACAAACTTTCGCAACGGTGCACACTCGGGGAGAACACAATTTTATCTTGAAATTTTGGTGAGGGATCACCACTACTAGGAAAAGGGCTATAGCTGATATGGACATTAATGGCGCACCATGTATGTGGTGCGCCACTGCTATATAGCAGTGGCGCACCAGATACAGGTGCGCCATTAGTGTCCTCATTACTAATGGCGCACCAGACACACGGTGCGCCATTACTAGCAATTTTTTTTTTCCAAAACTATTAATGGCGCACCAGGGCACAGTGCGCCATTACTAGTTTTAACTAGTAATGGCGCACCACACGCTCTGTGCGCCACTACTAACAATATTTTTTTTTCTTTTTTTTTCAAAACTTGTAATGGCGCACCTGTGTGAAGTGCGCCATTACTAGTTCAAACTAGTAATGGCGCACCACAACCACGGTGCGCCACTACTAATTTTTTTTTTTTTTTTGCAAAACTAGTAATGGCGCACCCCTAACTGGTGCGCCATTAGTAACCAGGGTTACTAATGGCGCATTTTTAGGTGGTGCGCCATTAGTAACCTGAGACCAGCTAGATATTTTGGACAGCCACCTATCACACTCACTTTTCCCACTTCATTCTCTCCACCTCCTCCTCCAAGATTGTCTCGGCTGCCTCCTCCTCCTCACCTCATTTGCACCATAGATTCACCCAAATTAAGAGGTTAAATTACCTTTTTTTGATAGGTAAGTAAGGGGAAAGCTTTCTTTATGTTGTAGATCTACTTTTTTCTCCCTCCAACAACGTGCACATGCACTTTTTATGGCCTAGCTAGATCTACGTATGTTTGTGGTGTTGCATATGTTTGTGGTGTTGCATATATGTTTGTGTTTGCAGGTATCGGTATTTGAAATGCGATAGTTGCCAATATTTTGCCGGAATGTTGATTCATTTCCGTTTCGGCGAGAATTTGGCACTATGCATTCTTTTTGGTCCTATTTTTAGGCAAAGTCATGCCAAATTTTTTCTTGGTTCTAAAATATCGTTTTGCTCTACCCCGCAGGCGACCATGGTCCGCACGATGACCGAAGGCATCGTGAATAGGTTTTTGAGCTCCGCGAAGGCCGAGATGCTTCAAAAGAACGAGACGGAGATAAGATGTCCGTGTCGAAGATGAAAGCTGAAGAGCCTTATTGCGGACCCGGATTCCGGGCAGGTGCGGGACCACCTGCTCTTGCATGGTTTCATGGATGGTTATCGGTGGCAAGGTGATGAAGATGACTACGAAGTCGTCCATGGGGGCCGGGCAAGAAATGAGGAAGGGCAGCAAGACAACCACCGCGGCGAGGGCGGGCGAGAAGACGAAGAATCTCCAGGACATGATCACGACGGTGATGCAGTACACAGTCATCATGTAGAAGATGCCGGAGCAGACGACGATGGACCATCGATGGGCTGGGTGCAAGACCCTCATATTCAAGAGCTGCTTCTCAAGCAGACAGATAACGCAAGAGCTGCCGCCCGAGAGAAAGCCAAGCTGGATCAACTGGAGATAGACGCGGTTACTCCATTGTATGAAGGATGCAGGCCCGAGGATACCCGCCTGAAAGTAACGCTCATGGCTCTGGAGATGAAGGTAAAACACAAAATGACCGACGCATGCTTCGACGAGAACATGTCATTCTGGCACGAACGTCTTCCCAAGGGGAACAAGTGCCCGACCAGTTTCGAGGAGGCGAAGAAAATCGTGTGTCCTCTGGATTTACCGCACGTGAAATACCATGTGTTCATGAACAATTGCATCATTTATCGGGACGAGCACGCGGAGTCTACCATATGTCCGGTGTGCGGCGTCACTCGATACAAGAAGAGGAAGAAAGCTCCTCGAAAAGTGGTGTGGTACTTTCCGATCACTCCTCGTCTGCAGCGGTATTTCGCGGACCCTAAGGCAGCAAAGCTCCTGCGTTGGCACGCGGATAGGGAGGAGAAGAAGCGAGAAGATGACGGAAATGATCCGGAGATAAATAAAAAAGACAAGATGCTGAGTCACCCTAAGGATGCGAGCCAGTGGCAAGCGTTGAACTTCGAACACCCAGAATTTGGGGACGATCCAAGGAACATCGTGCTGGGCGCGAGCACCGATGGAGTCAATCCGTTTGGCAGCCAGAGAAGCACACATAGCACCTGACCTGTGTTTGTGTGGATGTACAACCTTCCCCCCTGGTTGTGCATGAAGAGGAAGTACATTCACATGAGTATGCTAATTGAAGGGCCGAAACAACCAGGGAACGACATCAATCTGTATCTGGGGCTGCTGAAAGAGGAGCTAGACACGCTGTGGAAAACGCCAGCCAATACGTGGGACGCCGCAGAGAAAGAATATTTCCCTATGAGAGCCGCACTGCTCACGACGGTGCACGACTATCTCGGTTACGGATATGTCGCGGGGCAGGTGGTCCACGGATTTTCTGGATGCGTCAGGTGCATGGATGACACAACGTATCGCTAGCTAGATAGAGATCCCGGGTCTTCGAAAACCGTGTTCATGGGACATCGAAGGTGGCTTCGCGACGATGACTCATGGAGAAAACGCAAGGATCTGTTCGATGGTGAAACCGAACCCCGAAGACGCCCGCGTACGAGGAGCGGCGAGGAAATAGACGAGCTGTTGAAAAATTGGAAAGAGTGCCCACCGCCGGGAAAGGCGCCAGAGCCGGGAAAGGTGCCACCGTCGGGAAAGAAGCGAAAGGCGCCAGAGCTGCTGCTGAAGGTATGGAAAACGAGGTCTGTTTTCTGGGACTTGCCGTACTGGAAGATCCTCCGTGTGCCTCACAGCCTTGTTGTCATGCATATCACGAAGAACGTGTGCGAGAGTCTGCTTGGTACCCTGCTCAACATGCCAGAGAGGACCAAAGATGGGCCGAAAGCAAGGGCAGACTTGAAATCAATGGGCATCAGGGAGGAGCTTCACGCTAATGATGATGATGATGATGATGATGATGATGATGATGATGATGATGATGAGGCGATGGACACGGAAAGTCGTCGCAAAGGCAAAAAGGCCAAGAAGATCGGAAATGACTTCCCTCCCGCGTGCTTCACTCTAAGTCAGGAGGAGATCGAGCAGTTTTTCAGCTGCCTCATAGGAGTAAAACTTCCTTACGGTTACGCGGGGAAGATAAGCAGATACCTAGACTCAGCGAAGCAGAAGTTCAGCGGGATGAAGTCTCACGACTGTCACGTGCTGATGACGTAGATACTTCCAGTTGCAATCCGTGGGATCATGGACGCGCACGTCCGTGAAACGCTATTTGGCCTATGCAACTTTTTCGACGTCATCTCTCGGAAGTCGGTTGGCGTGAGGCAACTCAGAAGGCTACAGGAAGAGATCGTGGTGATACTATGCGAGCTTGAGATGTACTTCCCGCCCGCATTCTTCGACGTTATGGTGCATCTGCTGGTCCATATCGTGGAGGATATCATCCAACTCGGGCCGACGTTCTTGCACAGCATGATGCCGTTCGAAAGGATCAATGGTGTCATCAAAGGATACGTTCGCAACATGTCACGTCCAGAGGGAAGCATAGCCAGGGGCTTTCTGACCGAAGAGTGCATCTCCTACTGCACGAATTATCTAGGCATCGAGAACCCCGTTGGTCTGCCCGTCAACAGGCACCTCGGCAGGCTCGCTGGATGGGGTCACCGCGATGGTCGCCGCGAAATGCATGTCGACTTCGAGGGTCGACTCGCCGACTTTGAAAGAGCAAACCTAGTCGCGCTACAACACATAGACGTGGTCGATCCTTGGGTGGTAGAGCACAAAACCTTTATTGAGAAGACGTACAATGACCGAGGCCAACAGAGGACGGACGGAGATATAATCAAAGAGCACAACTCATGTTTCACGCGTTGGTTCAAGGAGAAGCTTCTGTCGTACCCTTTACATGAGGATTCTTCCGCGGAAGAAAAACTCATATTCGCCTTGTCACAGGGCGCCGAGCACAACCTGATGACCTATGAGGCGTACGATATCAACGGCTACACATTCTACACCGAGGAAAAGGACATGAAGAGCGATTATCAGAACTCCGGGGTAACGATGGAATCCTACATCGGTAACGACAAGGACAGATACTACGGAAGGATCGAGGAGATCTGGGAGCTGAGCTACGCTGGAGAGAAGGTCCCGATGTTCCGTGTCAGATGGGCCAAGAGCGTCCTAAAAGAAGACCGGTATTTCACCACCATGGTTATACCCGAAGCCAAATCCAAGACCGCGGGCGCAAACGTCACCGCGAAAAATGAGCCATGGGTACTGGCTTCCCAAGTGGACCAATGCTTCTTCATTACCGACCCGCCAAAGCCCAGTCGTGTTGTCGTGAGGAGAGGCAAAAGGAACATCATCGGAATGGATGGAGTCGCCAATGAGCAAGACTTCGACAAGTACGGCGACCCGAAGATGGAAGATGACGACGACGATGAAGTACCATACACCACAAGAAGAAGCAGGACCACCCTACCTAAAGGACGTCCGTTCAAGAGAAGATCAATTCAAGGGGTTCCGGGGCTAAATTATTCAACCGCGAGAAAGAAGGGCAAGAAGATTGTGAAAAGATAGCTAAGATCGAATCACGACGTGTCAGCCACGTGTGTGTGTGTCAGTGGCAAGCTCAATTATTACATGCAACTAAATTATTACATGTATCACTTGATTTCAACCATGTCATCTAATTCTAAATCTTTGCACAATGGTTTTATCACTCCATTTGCATTTTCCTTTTCTTTTATCTCAAATCTTAAATTATCACAATGGTTCTATATTGTGATTGAGTAAAGGAGATGCATTGTAAAAAAATTATACGCCCTATTTTTAGGAATGAAGGGAGTATTAAAATTGCCATGTGTTTATTTTAAAGTGTTTGGATGTTTATCATAAGGTTAAATTTTTTTTTTAAAAAGGTGCAAAAAATGGGGCCGCCAAGATTCGAACCCTGGCTGGCTGGCTAATGTATCAAGGGACCAACCACTAGGCTATGTTAGTAGTTCTGTCCATACCCACATGCAGACTGTTTTAACCTATTAGTACTAGCAGTAATGGCGCACCTCTCCTGGTGCGCCATTGATATGCGGCGTCTATGGCGTACCCCTCACAGGTGCGCCATTGTTAGCCGGCCCTAAGCTGCTTCTCCTCCCCGCGCCTCCCTCCTCACTCCCGCACACCCAGATCCCCCCTCTCCCCCGCGCCGCGCCATCGCCTGTCGCCGTCGAGTCCGCCGCCACCACACGTCGAGGGTGAGGTCCCCCTCTCCCCCTCCTCCTCCCCCTCCCTCCCCCCTCCCCTCCTTTCTCTCCCCTCTGCCTTCTCCCCTGTCTCTGACATCTCTCCCGTCCGGCAGCGCCCGCCCGCGACCACCAGGAGGAGGAGGCCCGCCGGAGACCACCAGGAGAAGGAGGCCGAGCTCGTCCCCAAGAGCACCACGACGTCCCCGTCCCCGTCCCCGTCCTCGACCACCAGGAGGAGGAGGAGGCTCGCCGTCCCCGTCCTCAACTCCGTGATCCAGTCCCACCGCCGCGACCTGGTACGTCCATCCGCCGCCCATCGAGGTCCCCAATCTGTCAGCTAGTGAGTGTGTTGAACTTCTGCAGAACTGAATCTTTGTACTCCTCTTTAATTCAGATTCAATGTGTAGGAAGTCATGTGTCATATCTATGTCCGAATTGTTCCAGTATGTTGATATTCCGTGGAAATTAAATGGATGGAAGCCTGGCTCGATTTCTGAATTTGGGTGGTACCAATGATGCATTTTAAATTTTGTTGCAATTTGTGATTGTTTGAACTTATCTGGTAATGCATTCTGGGCTGCTGACCGTAATGAAAAGTGCACAATGTTCTAGTATATTGTGAAGAGGGCAAATTTGTTTGTGGGTGGGTTAATTCAAGGACGTAGGATTGATGCAAAATGTCCTTTCAAGAGATACTCTGTTTATCTTGTCGTATCTTATATTCCAAACATTCTAGGGTTTTGAAAGTGCATGTAAAAGAGCAACCATTTGGGCTTGCTGCTCTATTGTGCCTATATGTAGGCCTTTTTTGTGCAGGTACAAAAAATTACCCCTTTCTCCCGAAATGTCGATTAATTTCCGTTTCGGTTGAGAATGGGGTCCTAGGTCAAGAAAATTAGCAAAGGTCATGCCGAATTTTTCCGTGAATTCGTGCATGAACTTTGTTAATTTTCTTGACCTAGTGCACTTAGTTTGGTGGCAGAAATATACTGGACAACATTCATCTTTTCTAGAAATGCTCAACCAAATGCCAAATGCCAAATACTACCCTGATCTCATCCAATAACTCTAGTAGCCTTTTTTCCTATTTAGAGTGAACATGGCTGACAACGATGAGGTCGGCGGTTCGGGTGGCAAGCCATTCTGGGAGCTGTCCCAGGAGATGGAGGGAGACCCTCACCGCTATGAGGACGCCGCGGAAGTCACCGATCCCGACTACACAACCCCTAGTGGCGTCGGGGATGACACCACTGATGGTGCCGCCGAGGATGCCACCACTGATGATGGCGGCGCACGCACAGATGGCAGCCAACCGAAGAGGCAACGGAAGGACCGGCGCCCGAACGTGCTCGGCACCGTGAAGGAGGAATTTACTGAAGTGTCCTCCGAGGGGCATCCAACGGCGCCCAAAGAAATAGTCAAGGGGTACGCGCGACAGCTCGGGTGCATTCTTCGGAGCACCGTCTCGATCAACACCGAGAACCTAAGGCATCGTGACCGAGGGAATTGGCGCAACCTCCTCTTCACGAAGCTGCACGAACGATACAAGTTCCCCGGTGACTTCGCAAACACACGCCTCTCAGGGAATAAAGTGAACAGTGCCGCCCTCACGAAGATGAGCAAGGCCCTGGCTACTTGGAGAGGCGCGGTGAAGAGCATGATTGAAAAAGGTGATAGTTATGAGAAGATCAAGGAGAAAAATCCTTCGATCAGCGAAGATGACTACCGGGAGTTCAAGATCAAGTGCGAGAGCAACGCATCCGGGGAATCAAGTCAGTGGGGGAAAGATATGCGGGACTTGAACTTAGAGGTCCACAAACTCGGTTCCGGCGGTTACAGAGTGGCGGAACCTATATGGGACAAGGAGGACGCGGAGCGTGCCGAGCAAGGCCTACCGCCCCGCCTCGAGAAATACCGTGACAAGCAGACCAGGAACTATGTCAGGGCCCGGTACAAGATTGTCCCGGTAACCAAGGAGCTTACCACGGATCCGAAGACCAAGGCGCTTGAGCGTGTTCTGGTAAGGAATACACCCCCGCGTAATTAGCTCCATATGGTTGCATTCTAATCAATGAAGCCAAATTTCTAAATGGTTCACGTTCCTTCCGCAGGACACTGAAAGCAGTAGCGCGGGGTCGTCTCAGAGCTCCCCTTTCGACACCCCTTTAAATAGGGCGTTGAACATAATGAAAAACAAGGATAAGCTTAGTAAGCCGTCGTCAGCTGGTCGTGTGGCCGGCAAAGGCTTGTCCACGAAATGGTCGGAATACTATACCGCTGGGCGAAAGGAGAGAAAGACCAGCTCGGAAAGCCAGCAGCGCGAGGTTCAACAACTCCAGGCACAAGTGGCGCGGATTCCAGAGATGGTCGAAGAGCAAGTGCGAGAGCAACTGGGAGCGACGATCACCGCCATTATACCTACCTTGGTTTCTGGGCTGCAGGCGTGGGTGGCGGGCGGCCAACAGGGGCCGCCCCCGATTCCCAGCTTCACGGGCAGCAACTTGCGCAACGCGCCGGCGGCGCCATTGGTGTCTCAGGCGGAGGCGGCATTGGTGTCTCCCGCGGCGGCGCCATTGGTGTCTCCGGCGGAGGCGGCATTGGTGTCTCCCGCGGCGGCGCCGGCATTGCAGCTTAATGCACCCGGGTGTGGGAAGAATACGCCGGCCGGCACCTCGGCAGCAAGCGGCCCCTCTGTCAATTGCACGCCCGCCGTTGGCGGTGCCTCGACATTAGCCGAGCTCGACGCCATCACAGTAACTAATTAAGCCTCTCGGCCGATGACTTCATCTCCTTGCCTTTGACTGGGCATCCCTGACGCCCTACATGTTTTCGCAGGGCGCCGCCGACGTTCCATGCACTCTCCTGCACTTCGTGGGCGGCAAGTTGATCGATGTCGCCAAGGCCAGAATCGTTCAACCGGGCAGCCGCGTGTTCCACGGTAATCCGATGCCACCCACCGTGTATAGGGTTCAACTGGTTCGGGTGCTGCGGGGCTGCGACGACTTGTTACCTCCGTTTCGACCCGCTGGGGCCGACGAAGACGATGTGATGACCCTCAGCGCCTGCTTAAGCTGGCCCCTGCTTTGGCCGAAGAGCCAGATTCGTTTGGGGGCGGGGGACACCACCCCACAGACAACACCGCCAGTCGTGCCGGCGCCAAGCCATGGCAAGACCGCCGCAACGCTACCGGACATGCCGGACATGCATATGGCACAGGATCCGGGCATGCATATGGCACAGGATCCGGACGACGACGACGACGACGACGACGGTACATTTACCAAAGTCGATAAGTACTTCAACGAACATGGGTGCGATGACGAATTCTTTGGGCCTCCTTCTCAAGAACCCAACCCTGCAAAAGACGATCGCGATCTACCTGGTACCGCGGAGAAACCCAATTGCAACAGGCATCGTCTGGCATTCAGTTCTCAGGAGACGCCTCCAGCTGCCGCCTTCACCGAGCCTCAGATAGCCGAGGTGCGAAATAGCCCCAACACACTCAAGAAGGCGGTCTCTCAGCAGAACTCGATCCCATTACAGCAGAAGAAGAAGGGACGGAAAAGAAAGATTAAGGGTGCGAGCCAGCCGGCACCGAGTACGATCCGTGCTCACAACGGGCCACCTTCACCTAAGGATATCTCGAGGAGGGTGCATGTGGCGGGTAGGCCGATGCTACCGACTAATCTGCTCAATGCTGCAACCGGTGCTATGCGGAGTCTGCATGACAGTGTTCTTTCTTTGGAGAAGCGGCGTCTCCGAGAGAATGATGTGGCATACCCGGTTTTTGTGGCCAAGGTGCCAGAGGGCAAGGGCTTTGTCGATAGCACCATCGGGGGTATGATCGTCCTGCGGTTTGATGGCATCTTCGCTATGTTTAACCTTCATCCGCTGCACTACACCTTCATTCGGCTATTTTCGCTCAGTATGGAGATGTGGATCATTAGAGACAAGACCCCGGATATCGTGATAGTCGACCCCTTCTACATGCGTGCCAAGATCTTGGGCAGCGCTGGGGACCGGCAAGTCGCGAGTTAATACCTCGAAGGCGTCATTCTGGTGAACCCAGATAAGGATAACTTCCTCGTGACTTACTTTCCCGAGTAAGTCATCCCCTCATCGCCCCGTAACATATGATTTCTTAGATTTCGATCGTTCTTTTTTTTCCTAACATTCCGTGTTTTGTGCAGTGACACACATTGCACACTCATCCTCTTAAGCCCGAAATATTCCATGGCCACGTATTTCGACTCGGACCGTCTGTTGAAGAAAGACTACACAAATATCAAGAAAGTTCTTGATGATGTTCTCCCCGGCTACGCCAGATCTGGAGGCACCTTCAGCAGGCCAATTCGTAGGTACGGTAAGCACGTGTTCGCCCACAATACGACGTTCCCCTGCGTCAAGCAGCCGCCTGGCGGTCAGAAGGATGCCTACTACGCCCTCCATCACATGCGGGCGATCGTGCGGGACCATAATCACCTTCTGCTACCAAATAATCTCAAAGATTGGGCCGCAAGCTTGTCGGCAATCCAGGACACGGACATCAGACAAGAATTCTTTCGCATCCAGTCGGAGTTTGCGGAAATCATCCATCAAGATGTCCTTCGTACCTCGGGGCAGTTCTACCTTAGATATCAACCGTCCAACAGTGAGATAGAAACAACGCTACAAATGCAGGCTGACAACGACCGCGATTTCATGACCATCACGATAGACGGCGGCTTCATCCACGCTCCGGTCCCTGAGTCGAGTTGAAAGTAGTGATGCTATGTAGTTCTGAAATATCGATTAGCTCTCTAGTTTGGACAGTCGTTCAACTTATATGTAATCGATGCTATTTATTAGTAGGACCACGAATCGTGCTATTAATGTGTTGCTTTTCTCTTCCGATCCTTTTGTTGCATACTAATATATTGCTTATGTATTGTCTGTGAATTGCTACTAACGTTTTGTTTGTCTAGTGCATAGAGATGCCGTCATATGTCGTGTACAAGGGTAAGGTTCCCGGAGTCTACGACGACTGGGAGGAGTGTCGGAAACAGGTTTACCGTGTCAGCGGTAACAGTTACAAAGGGTACACCACTAGGGCGGAGGCGGAAGCTAGATACGCGTGCTATCTAGCGGGAGAGAGGAGGGAGCGGAGGAGGAACCGGATGAAGACCAGTTTCATCGCGATGATGCTCATCGTGATCACCGCAGCTCTCTTCTATGTGATGGTAGTTTATATGATCGATATTGACTTGTAATGTGAAGACAAACTCGCTACTCGCGGTCTCGAGACTTGTAAATGTTCTAACTTTGTTCGGTCTTTTGAATTCGGAGACTAGGTAATATGATGAATTGTATTCGGAGACTAATCTTCTATTGTATTCGATGAATCTGCTGTTTATATGTTGTGCTGTCTATATTCTGTGCAGTAATATATTTTGTAACCTGCGCAAATATCAGAAAAGAAAAAAAAAATTCCTAATATTCATACTAGTGGCGCACCATACAGCACATTAGTGGCGCACTGCTATAAAAAAGACTAGTGGCGCATTATCTGTTAGTGCGCCATTAGTAACCCAGAGCACAAGGTAAATATGGCCCCCTGGGCGGCATACTAATGGCGCACCGTGGGACTTACTAATGGCGCACTGCCTGGTGCACCACTATAGTCTGGTATACTAATGGCGCACCAGGGGTGCGCCATTAGTATATGTTACTAGTGGCGTGATGATAGTGGCGCACCTGTAGTGCGCCATTAATGGCCAAAACAGGTGCGCCACTAATAAGCCTTTTCCTAGTAGTGCACCTTATAAAGCTACCGTCGACCTAAGCAAAACAAGGTGCATAAAAGGATTAACATCAGATGCAAATCATAAGTGACATGATATGGCCATGATCTTGTGCTTTTGATCTCCATCTCCAAAGCACCGGCATGATCTCCATCGTCACCGGCATGACACCATGATCTCCATCATCTTGATCTACATCAACGTGTCACCGTCGGGGTTGTCGCGCCAACCATGCTTCTACTACTATTGCTACCGCTTAGCGATAAAGTAAAGCATTACATAAAGCTTAATGAGTGACACGCAGGCCACATAATAATTAAAGACAACCCTATGGTTCCTGCCGGTTGCCGTACTCATCGACATGCAAGTCGTGATAATCTATACAAAACATGATCATCTCATACATCACATATATCTCATCATGTCTTTGGCCATATCATATCACATCATACCCTGCAAAAACAAGTTAGACGTCCTCTAATTTGTTGTTGCATGTTTTACGTGGCTGCTATGGGTATCTAGTAAGAACGATTCTTACCTACGCAAAACCACAACGATGACCTACAAGTTGCTATTTCACCTTCTACAAGGACCGCCTCTGTCAAATCCGAGTCAACTAAAGTGGGAGAGACAAACACCCGCCAGCCATCTTATGCAACAAAGTTACATGTAAGTTGATGGAACCGGTCTCTCGTATGTGGACGAGTAAGGTTGGTCCGAGCCACTTCATCCCACAATACCGCCAAATCAAGATAAGACTAAGGATGGAAGCAATCTGAATATCAACGCCCACAAACTCCTTTGTGTTCTACTTGTGATCTCATCTACGCATAAACCTGGCTCTGATACCACTGTTGGGGAACGTTGCATGGGAAACAAAAAATTTCCTACACACACGCAAGATCTATCCATGGTGATGAGCATCTACGAGAGGGAGAGTGGATCTACGTACCCTTGTAGATTGCTAAGCGGGAAGCGTTAAGAAACGCGGTTGATGTAGTCAAACGTCTTTGCGATCCAAATCGCAAGCCGTCTCGCGATCTAATCATGATCCGTCCCGCGATCCAATCACGGTCCTTCCGATCCCGCGCTGAACGGACGACACCTCCGCGTTCAGCACACGTACAGCTCGATGACGATCTCCACCTCCTTGATCCAACAAGCGAGGGTGGAGAGGTAGATGAGTTCTCCGCCAGCACAACGACATGGTGGCAGTGGTGGTGGAGCTGTCCCGGCAGGGCTTCGCCAAGCACAACCGAGACGATCTAGTGGAGAACAGATCTAGAGGGAGAGAGAGGCAGCCGTGGCTTATTTTGAGGTTAGGGCTGCCCTGAAAATCCACTAGTATATATAGGAGGAAGGGAGGGGAGGAGGCAGCCCCAAATCCTCCACCAAGGAGGGTTCGGCCGAACCAAGGGGGAGGAGTCCTCCCCCAACTAGGATTCCTCCTCCCACAAGGGAGGTGGAGTCCTGGGAGGACTCCCCACTTGGCCCTCCTCTCTCCTCTTCGCATTGGCCCTTAGGGGCTGGCTTGCCCAGTGTTGACACATGAACACGTCACGTGTACCCTCGACGCCGGGGGTGATGCACCGCAGCTCACATCGAAGGAGACCCGACCGACAGCGCGATACGCAAGACAGTCGACGGGAGCTTTTGAAGACCCGAAACCCCACGCGCCCGGGAGGGACCCCGTCTGGACGCACGGCGGCTATGGGCTGCCCTAGGTCGGTTCGCCCGCCCCTAGAGCGTCGAGGATCGCTGCCCTTCAACACGAAGAACGAACGAAGAACGAGAGAGAAAGAACAAGGGAGAGATGTAAAAGCTAAGGTAAAAAGTAGTAGATTGATTTGTTCGATTGTGTGTTGTTTCAATCGGCCATCACCTCCAATATATATAAGAGGCGGCTGGACTTCCTGTACAAGCAAAGGATTCATCTAGATTTTCCTCACAAGAAAATTACACCGAATCACGTCCTAGAGTCCTAGTTCTAGCTAAACTTGGATTCAGCCCGAATCTAGCCTAAACTTCTGTATTGCTTCTTGCGCGGGCTGCAGAATCTGCATATGACCTCCGATTGAGACGATATTTATATCAAAATCAATCGTTTCGACGAGACGAACAATTCTTCTGTTGATCACTTCTCCAAACAAGGCCATCTTGAATACTCCACGAGGCCATCCTTAACTTCCAGTCGGATTCAGTCCTGCGGCTGACTAGGGTGTCCGAGTTTTGTAGAAATTCTGCAGGCCATACATTACCTCCAATGATGATGACTCCAAAAGAAAAATTGACCGTATCGACGAGGCAAAACTTTTTCGCGTTGTAAGTTTTTCCATTGGAGGTCTTCTTGATGGCCTAATAGCTTACGCAACCCATCAGACATCACCTCAGCGAGTGTCTGATCCCTCGCATCAGGCTATGCCGATGGCCTTACTATGCCTACGGTTGGGCGGTCGGCATACCTCCTTCTATGCCGACGGTGGCCGTCAGTGTAGTTAAATCCTGACACTTCAAGTGTAATTTTGACCCTTAAGATGAGGTTGAAAAGTGATGATCTAAACATCAAAGTTGTTCAATTTGACGATGCAGAACTTTTTCATGTTGAACACCTTTTCATTTAAAGTCCTCTCAACTACATTTTGTACCGTGTCAAAATCTGGTGTCAACACATGCCCCCCTGTTTTTCGGCGGCGCTTACGTGGCGAAAAATAACTTGTTTAGAGTTTGTTCTAAGGACGATGTCAACACTCCATTGGCCATTTATATGCTTAGGGCGATAATTCTATATCGGCCATTGACTTCAAATTTTTGTTTACATCATACCTTGGAACCGATTACCAGCAATCGGCTTTAAAGAGATGGGAATGAACCCGTTCCTTGTAGCACTAAGGAAATCAAAGTCTGAGAGGTCACGCCCTGTTAAGCAGGTAACATCGGGATGATTCCAATCCACTGATGCGTCGGCCAAAGCAACACAAGCCGAAATATCTGCGTGAACGACTTCTACTTCATCATCGACCCATTGTATTAAGATTTGATGCATGGTAGATGGCACACACTGATTAGCATGAACCCAATCATGACCTAATATAACATTATAGTTACCTTGCACCTCAGCGATGAGGAGTGTGGTGGCCAAAGTTTTGCTTCCCACAGTGAGTTCCA
The DNA here is from genome assembly GCA_039707655.1 of Elymus sibiricus. Taxonomy (NCBI): domain Eukaryota; kingdom Viridiplantae; phylum Streptophyta; class Magnoliopsida; order Poales; family Poaceae; genus Elymus; species Elymus sibiricus. The sequence continues at coordinate 268,001,915 of CM077665.1, forward strand.
TGCACATCACACCTTTGGCCTCTGTCTTTTGTTTACCCTCAAATCCGTTAAGTACCATATTGGTCTTCATCAATGCATCATCATGTAACCCCAACTTCTTGAAGACCGAATAGGGCATAAGATTTACCACAACACCACCATCTACGAGCATCCTAGCAACCGGTGATCCGTTAATATGACCCTTGAGGTACAATGGCTTCAAGTGTTTCACCGGTTCTTTTGGCTTCTCGAAGATAGTGTTCTTAGGACCAAAATCTAGCTGGGTCACCTCCCTTCTTCACCTATAGCACGAAACTCGGCAGGTAAGTAATACACCATATTAATATCCATACCTTCCCGAACCGGCATAGATTCGTAATCCACCATCTCATCTTCATCTCCCAATGTGAATATTGGACTTGAAGTTTCCTCAATTGAAGGGGATGCTTCTGGTGGTGCGGACGATGTAATAGGGGTTGCATCATCCTCTTTTGGTGGTGTAGGTGTGGTTGTAACTAATGTAGAAGCATCTGCGTTTTGTTTCTGTTTAGGCATCCACACTTGTTTTGTGAGTGGCATGGGCCAAATTTTATTGAACACTTTGTCCCTTTGCTTCTCTTCTTTGCTCTCTACCTTCTCGTGATTCCTCATGCGTTGTAATCTCCTTTTCATGGTCTTAGTTAATCCCGGAGGACACCACCTAGGTTGAGCATATTTGGGATCCCTATGTTTGGACTTACTTGTGCTAGCCTCATGATCATTAGCCATGGAACCCTGCTGAATAATAACAATATCACCATTAGAACTAGCCAGATTACCAACAATCGGCTCTTTTATCTCCTTTTGCTTGCCGTATTCTGAAATTTCTGCATTAGATGACTTAATACGCCACACTTTTTTATTGACCTTGCTTGGAGAAATTTTCGTTGGCCGATTAGCACCATAGCTTAAACGGCCTTTTGTGGGATAATAAAGCCTCTCGCGAGTAAGCCTTCTAGGCGCTGCCCACCCCATATGAAAAGTATAAGGAGGCATTGGGGGTTGCCCCCATCCTCCATTGAAGTCTCCTTTGTAATATGGCGCATAGGGGGGTGGTGACATCCATGGTGTTGATGCCCATGACCCATATGGCCTAGCATAGCATCGAAATTCTTGCTTCGAAGGTGATATTGAATGCTTTAAATGTGATGGACGATTAGAGCTAGAACTGGCCGCTTGATTGGCATATTTGGATAGCAACATATCAAAGGTTGGCTTGACTCGCTTGCCCTCAGCTTCATTCTTTTTCCACTTGCCAACTTCTGGATTCATGGGCTTGATAGTTTTAGCATGAGTATCCTCTTGTACTTGCGGTTGCCCCCCGAGTGCAGGATTTTTCATGGTGATCTTCAATACTTCCTTGCCATCGGGTTGCTTCTCAAGCACAACCTCTCTTCCCAAGACTTTGCCACCCTCCTTGCCTTTCCTGGGTTCACCAATAACAATATTATGTTTATTAGCAGATTCGGCTATGTTAGGCTGAATTAACATTTTCTTCCCTTCCAAATCCATGGTGTTTATCGGGAAGGGTTGTTTATCAACTTGCGTCTCTGAAAAATTCAATCGTCCGTCATTAATGGCCGATTGTATCTGTCGTCATTAGTAGCATGAGAAAATGAATTATGGTACTTGCAATAAGCACACCATTTTAGCTCCTCAAATGGCTGAATGGTGTGTGATATTCTGATCATCTTATCTTGCAATAGAGCATCAAATATTTTATCACACTTAGATATATCAAAAGTAAACTTCATCTCCTCATCACGATTCTTGCGAATCGGCTTAAGAGCGTTGCATGTATAGGGTTTGTCCTTTGAGGACCAAACAAATTCAGTAGTATAGACATCAACCTCATCGTCCGAGTTATCATCACCATACTCAACCATATGCATTCTAGGACGATCAGCTGTAGACCTATGAACCTCTTTACTTCGACTCTCTTGAGCCAAAGCCTTTTGTAGGACATGGTTAATACTTAAAAACTCATAACTTTCTAGCCTCTCTTTAATGTGCGTTTTCAAACCATTGAGAACAAGATCCGCCAAGTCTCTTTCGGTTATCACTAAGCTATAACATCGGTTTTTTATATCTCTAAATCTCTTGACATAATCGGTGACCGATTCATCATGTTTTTGCCTAACCGATGTAAGATGTGACAACTTAAGCTCATTATCGCCGCTATAAAAGTGATCATGAAACTTTTGCTCTAATTGCGACCATAAGAGAATTGAGCCATGTGGTAAAGCAGCAAACCACGAAAATGCGGTGCCGGTTAAAGATAAGGGAAATAAACGCACTTTCAATTCCTCTATGGAACCTGCTTCACCCAACTGTGCTAGATATTGACTGACATGCTCCCAAGTTGTTTTCGTGCCCTCTCCACTAAATTTAACAAAATCAGGAACCTTGTAACCTTGAGGGTACAAAACTGCATCAAAGTGTTCAGGATAAGGTTTTTGGTACACACGATTCTTTACTTTCAGCTCGTTTCCGAAAGTTTCTTGAAACATCTTATGCAAATCCTCCCTCAATTTGGCTAAAATTGGATCCGAGGTGGATGAAGATGCCTGTGGCAATGACATAGGAGCAACTTGGGTACTAGCTAGTGGTGCAACTTGTGGGATGGGTGCCGAACCATAATTCAGCGGAAGACCAAACATGCTTGTACCTATGGGTGGTGTGACAAAGTGATTCGGCATTGACGCCGAATTAGGCACACTCATAATAGGATTAGGATATGTAGGTGCAGCCACAAGCTGGTTGGTTTGACTAGGGTAAAAATTCAACGGCATATTATATTGTTGTTGCATAGGAGGTGCCGATGAAATAGGTAAAGTTGGACTAGGGTTTTCAGATATACTAACAGTACCAATAGATGACGGAGGCATATTTTTTTGAGCATTAGCACTTGCTATGAAAGAATTGTACGTCATCACATTACCCTTACTAACAAGACTTTCAATCACAGCCACTTGCTCTGGGGAAAAAACTTTACTCACAGTGATTTCATCTTGTTCCTCAATGAGAGGAGGGAAATTAACTTTTCCAACCGGAGTGATGTTGCCTTGACGGTCCTTCCTGAAACTTGCAAGAAACGCCCGCAAATCCTCCTCCTCGCGCCTTTTCTTGAGCGCCTCAAAAGCCTCTTCGTGCTGTTTCTTGTGTGCTTCGTAGGCTTGAAGATGTTCCTCCGATAGTTCATCAAGACTGGGCTTAATGATGTTATCCGCGTTAACTTCTGAGGGCTGGGGGAGATTAGACATGGTTGACGATGATTTCTTGATCTTTCGTCCCCCCAAAATGTAAAATGTAGAGGATTCAAGCTTGTTGTCAATAGATGTTCCTTGCATCTAGGGGATCTCCTCACAATCCTTTTGCCAATCCATTCATTTAACTTTCCTGAAATATACTTGGTGAAAACATTAGTCCAATGAAATATATGTTGTTATTAATTATCAAAACCATCTGGGGAGAAGGTGATGACAACATATGGATCAAAGCTTCGATAGGGATAAATCAAATGAATAGTATTGTCGCTTTGAGAAGCATGTGATAAGCAAGAGCTCCCCCTAAATTTTTGTATTATTTTAAAATTTGCGCTTGAATGCAAATGCACAATCGATTAGGAGCATGGGTAGCTCTTCCATGTCACATACAATTTGGTGGTGCGCATAAATGATATGAATGGATTACAATGCACATAACACCAAACAAGTGAAAGATCGTAATATAAAAATCTCATGGATAGGGAATAGTCGCATCATCAAGCAAAGCGTATGATCAAACACGAAGGAGTTTAAGAACAACCAAGCAATAAAGCAAATGTTTTTAAACGACGAGAGAGCAACCGAAAGACAAAAAACTCTCTCTCGAAGGCCTGTGATTTATAAACTTCTCCCCCTTTGGCAACAAGTTACCAAAAAGTTCATAGGTATAGAGGTAAGCGTCGCTCGGGGCTCTATCTCCTCCGATAGGCGTTGAAGGATTCGAAAGAAGGGCGTCGGCGAATGCTTCATCTGAAGTCCTCTGAGGTGGTGGAGTAGATGTTGAAGGTACAGAAGGTGCTGATAGAACTGATGCTGGTGCCGATGAAGATGGTCTCAAGTTTTGGAGCAGGCACGACAGACGATCTGGCATGTGTCTTGAACTGAGTGTGAGGCTGGAGAGGAGGACTATCATCATCACTGGAGTGGGGACTGGGCTCTGCATCCACTACCTGCTTCAATTCTGTGACAGTCTTGGTCAGCTCATCCACCTTGTTGTCAAGAGCATGCAACTTTGTTTCCACTCTCCTCTCAAGACTCTTTTGGTTCTTGAGGATCTCAGCCACATTCTTTTCTATCCCTTGGAGAGTGTTGATAAGATAGGACATCTGATCGCTCTTCATCCTTGGAATTTGAGCACTAGTGGCTCTAGCTGCCTCTGCCTTTGCCTCTACCTGTGTTGTAGCTGAAGTGGGATGAGTAGGATCCATCACCACAACATTGTCCTCGAAATCACGTCTGAGTGGCAGTTGTGGACGATCAAGTGCATATTGGCTCTTTCTAACTTTGGAATTGATGAGCATCTGAATATATGGAGCATATCCACAAGATCTCTTCTGATTAGGAGATGTCCTCTTAATTGTCTCCACAATCAAATTCATCACCCTGAATCTGGTGTCGATGTCTACATGATGAAGGATGTTTGTGGAGTACCCCCTGATCATCTTGTCATCTCCATACTTTGGCATCAAAGTATGCCTCTTGATAGTGTTGGTGGTGGGTAGTCCTGCTTGCAAGTAGAAAGAGCCAATCTTGTGAGTCTTACATAAGCAGTGGGGATGGTATTATACATATGGGTCATGGAGTTGTGATTCATCTTGGCCTCAGTATACACATCAAGAGCTCCATCCTGAATCTCCGGGGCTCCTAAGATGGTAGCCCACGCACCAATACAAGACTGGTATCTGGTGCCCTCAGTCATCCATACAATTCTTCCATTTGAATAGAAATGAGCTGTGGAATAGAATTGCATAATAATCTCATCATTCCATGCAGTGAACTCTCTTCCAACAAATGCATCAATATCAATGGCCTTGAAGTTCCCTAGCACATGAGGGAAGTAATCTTCATTTTCCTTTATGAACTTCCAATCAACATATCTCATGTCGCTAACTGCAGGACTCTTGTCTAACAAGACAGTCTCATGGAAATCTTGCTGCTCCTTGGTGTGGAAGCGAGCATCTACTACAGTCCTTCTCCTGATGGAATATGGGTCATCTACTCTCCATTTTACTGAGGCCTTGATCCTTTCTCTTTTTCATGTCCTCTGCCACTGAGTGATCATCATTATGCTCTGGCAGATGGGGTCTTAGTTTCCTCAACACAGCAACATCTTCCTCTTCTTCCAAGGTGGAAGATCTCTTGTTCTTCTCAACAAGAGGAATATCTATGGTGGTTCTCTTGGGAGTGGGGGCAGCTGGCTTCTTGGGAGTAGTTGGCTTGGCCTTCGAGGTAAGCTTGCTAGGCATAGCATCAGCCAACAGCTTCTTCTTCTTGGAAGGAGGAGGGTTTGCAGCAGGTTCTTCCTCTTCCTCATGCTCAGCTGGGTCTTCAAACATTGACGTAGCTCTGCCAACCACATGAATAATTCTCTTCCTCTCTCTCTTCTTTTGAGCTGGCTTCTTAGCCATTGACTTGTTCTGCCTGGAGGAGGTAGGGTTCTCAACTGTGAGTGTCATCCCTTTCTTGGCAGTCTCAGGAGCCCTCATGTCATCTGTGCTGGCATTTCTTTCCTTATGGGCCTCCTGGAAGATGTGACCTCTTCAGAATTTTTCTTGGCAACTCTTTCTTTATTGTCTTGCTGCTTTCTGGCTTGGACTTCTTCAGGCACACAATCTGAATCCTCCTCATCTGAGTTGAGCTTTTTCGTGGCCCTAGTGGCTGCCTTGGGCAAACCATGAGAGATGGGTGTGCCAGCGTCTTCTGATGAAGAGCTAGCCTTTGGGCTAGTACCTACTTCCAAATCAACACTCTGTACCCTGAAATCATTGTCATTGTCCTCTGAACCAGACATGCTGTCCCTGTGAATAGATGTAGAAGAGTGGAGGGGATAAGAATCACAAAACACAGAGGTTTTTGCAAATTTTGAACTCAAAATCTTAGTCTTAAATTTCTGCTAAGTGGGTTTTGGTTCCACCGAGTTTAAGTTTTTGGAGCCACCGAGGCACACACCCTCATTTGACAGAGACTTGGCAACCTTTTCGGTTTCACCGAAAAGAGAAACTCGGTCTCACCGAGAGTGTTCTCAGTATCCCTAGACCCCGAATCGGTGGTACCAATTCGAATCAACTCGGTGACGCAGAGACACACATGGCGGAAATCTAAACTTAATTTTTTTTGTTCATCTAATTTATTCAAGTTTTCTTTTGGATAGAATCATTTCAAACTGTAGCTAGAAGATAAACACGACATATTGCGCAAGAATCAGGTACACGAGCGCAAAAGGGGTTGAGTTCTTACCCTATTGCGGTGAAGAACTCGCTATGGCGGCAACAGCGGGGAGGATTGCCGTCGATGGCGGCTGATTCCGGCTGCGAGGGTGCACGGAAGATGAAGGGTGCATACTTAGACACGAGCGGCGACATCTGAGGGTTGCGGAAAGCCGAGAGATTGAAGTGACATCGATGCCAAAAAAATTGTGCCACCAAGTCTCTTAACTGCCAGAAGACAAAGAAACTCGGTGACGTCGAGATTTTGATTCCGGTTGTAGTGAGGTTCAAAAACCAGATCAACCCTTGTGCTTCAGTGAAACAGAGTTTGTGGAGTTGGTTACACCGAGTGGCACATGGGAGGTTTTGGAAGATAGCTCTTGTCGAAACAGAACTCCGAGTGCTCCTCACACAGAGGGTCCGAAAAGTGCTTGCTCAAATTTTGTGATGAAGCATGAATAGAATTTGAGACGAGAGAGCATAGATAGATAGAGGAAGGTACTTAGGCATTCTTTTATATCCAATTGTCCTAGGAAATGAAAGCCAAATAACAACAATTGGATATCCTCGAATGAGCAAAAATATGCACACCAACATGCTCACACAATAAGATGTCAAATGAAATATGGGAAACATGCAAAACTAATCTAATATCTAGCAAGCACGTTGGCGATGACGGAGTCAACTATATATGAGTATATTGACTTAGGAACCAAGTAAGAATACTTGATCATAGGTCATACTCATTGTTTAACCACAAGTGGGGTTACCACTTTTACATAAAGCTTTCAATGTGTTCACATCTTAAGAGATGTTTTGACTCAAGTCTTAGAGTAAAGCTCCCCCTTGATGTTACATCCCCCCTAAGAGGGAAAAACTAACCTTGAGTTTTGTCATAGAAGACTTCATGTTGGTGTTGTAGTAGTGGATGCTCATAATTGATGAAGATCATCTTGAGTTGGGAGGAATCCTTGTTGTTTCGTACTCTTGTCACCTAGGGTTAGTCCCACACAAGGAACAAATACAAGGATATCTATGGACATGGGGTGAAGCACATTTAGATGATGTCCATTGATTCTTTAATTACCTTGTCCCTTGCTTACCTACGAGGGATTTGTGACTCCTTGAACTATTGCATAAAGTTGGAGTTGATTGCATTAGTTCTTGCAATGATGAATGTGAGTGAATATTGTTGGCGGAGTCACCCCTCAAGAACTTCTCTAGTTCTTCTTCTTTGGGACCTGCATTGTCAGGGCACGGATGCTCACGATCACCTATGGGACCAGAGGTCCCTTGTGGTTCGGCAAGGGGGGTCATGTTGCACGAAGAGCGGAGAGCATGAGACGGCGCGACGATCAGGACACATGCATTTTACCCAGGTTCCGGCCGCTGGTAAGCGTAAAACCCTACTCCTGCTTTTTGGTGGATTGATTGGAGGAACACGAAGAACGCACAGCGCCTAACCCCTGCAAGGACTGCTGTCGAGGAAAGAGCTGCTATGTGAGTACAAGTGTTCGGGGGTTCGAAATGCCAACCTTGAGCTAGGTTGCCATGGGCCTCCTTTTATAGTGGAAGGGGTTACCACAATGGCAAAACAGTCATTATCTATTGATTAGATAGCTAAGCAGAGCTATCGTACCTAACTCTGGCATTTAGGACAAAATGCCATGATTACCTGCCTAGGTGGCGCTTGGGGGCGCATCCCCGGCAAGCTCTTGCCACCGCTTGGCCAGTCGTTCTTATCGTCTTGACACACTGCAGGGCGGGTGTCAACCGAGCGTAACTTGCATTCCGATGTGTCACCACGTGCTTAGCGAGAGCTGATTAGCTGCCTGAGGGCTTGACACCGCATCGATAAGTGACAAGCGTAGCGATGCGGTGGAGCGGTGACTGGGTGGCTCGCGCCTGCCGGGGAGTGGCCTGCCGGGTCTTCTGGGAGGTGTGCATGTCTTGGTCCCCGGCAAGCGGCGGGGACATGCTTGGCGCATTGCAGTCCAGGCTTGGGCTGCCACGTTGAGCTTGCTGGAGTCTGGTCTTGATCATTCGCCGGGTTTTTCCTTCTACCGCCTATGCATAAGTCAGGGGCACTGCGTACCCTTGTACTAGTGCACCGACAGGATCCCCCGGGACTGGCCCACACTTGCTGTCCAAGTGCCGTTGGGTCAGGCCCAAATTTCACGCACAGGCACGCAATGTGAGGGAGTAACTGCCAATTTATTGGTCAGCACTGACCCACCACTTCAGGCCGTTTCCGCCACGCGCGACGCATGCGTAGCGGGGAGTTAACAACGGGCGCGCGTGACTTAAAGTCCTGATCGTGGCAGAAACCGCAGCGCCATGGATTGGAGCAATGGAGCGGTTACCTGTTCGCCCGTGATCGTGGGCGATGGAATTGGTGGAGACGGGCGACGACCCTTGGAGTGGAGGAGAGCCAGCCCCCGCGCCCTCCCCTATAAATTGGGGGTCGCGGGGGACGATGCTCATCCATCCTTTCTTCCTCCTTGAGTGCAAACCCACAGAGCTCGTCCTTCTGCTCTCTTGTCTTAAGTTGCGCTCGCTCTCCCGATGCTCAGGTGGAGGGGCCAAGCGAGCGTGTTTGCAGAGCCTTCCTTCCAGACCCCTGCTCAGTTCCCGTCATGGACAAATGGTTCTGAACTGAAGGCAGGTCGGGGAAGCCTCAGATGGGGGAGCGGGCAGCGTGGTGGCCATATCGAGGACGGCTGCGGTGGTACACCTGCCGCCATGCTGCGTGCTTCTTTAGTCATGACGGAGCTCCATGCAGTTGGCATCGCGCTGGGATCTATGTTGGAGGTGCAGCATCGCGGTAGTCCGTGGTTCCCGCATTCCTTCTTCAAGGTGATGGAGAAAAACTGCCCACACGGCCACCACGGGCATGCGTGTGGTTGCAGACGCACGTCGTCATTTATCGCGGTGAAGCACTCCTCCCGCAGCACTTTGGATGGAGCATACGGGAGGGAGCTCTTCATCTTCGCATGCTCTTCTAAGGTGGGGGACGGAATTCCCCGCCTTTGGCCACCGGGGACGACCATGCTATCTCTGGGGTCCCCGGGACGCCATGCCTGGAGCTTGGGCGATGGCGGAGGCGTCTCCTGGGGAGGTGGCGATGAGGAAGACGATGGAGGTCGGGGATCTACGACGCATCAGGAGCACGGATGAGGTCTCCGACGCGTCGTGTTCCCCGGTAGCACCATCATCACCAGCTGGGTCCCAGCAGCGCCACCATCTACACCTGCCCTCCGCCTTCTTTCCCCTTGTCGGTCTTGTCCGCTCCGTCGGCTTCGTCCGCCCTGCCTGGGGGCAGGGCCCTTCTGCTCGCCGGTCGCGTCCCTCTGGTCTAGGCTCGGAAGCGTCGAATCCCGGCCAGGTGCTCATTTTGCCCTCTGTTCCTCCTCTACCTAATCCCTAAGAGGAGAGGGACAAGAAAGGGATTATGGGGCACTTATCTTTTTCTATGTCAAAAGATGTAGGAGCTTGCGAAGTTTTAATTAATCATAATGTAATCTCTACCCATTTTGTATCGAAAATGAATGAGAACAAGTGTTGTGTTTCTTTCGCAAGTACTATCCCTTTCCTTTCCTTTTTTATACTGCATTAGTATGTTTTGTCTTTGCCGCATGGAGCTACTTGCCGGGTCATCAGTCAAACAACGAGTGCCAAAGTGGGGGAACGAGCCCCCGGCAATAGGTTGGCATTGTTCCCCGGCATAGCTCCTTGTCGGTATTGGCGTCGTCACCCTTATAAACGAAGACAGGGGGACAACTCGTCCTGACAAGGGTTTTCACCACCTAGATGACTCCACAACCCGCAGTAAGGAAGATACTAAGGGTTTCCTTGAGAAATCGAGAAGTACTGAACTGGAAATATGCGATATACTTATCTTTTCCAAGCAATATCTTCTTTTTCAGCGTGATGGGTTGCCATCCTTGTTCCTTTGTTCCTTTTCCCTGTTTTCTTGATGGTAAAAAATGTAGGGTGAGAACAGCAACAAAGATTATGGTTTCATCAAGTATTCTAGCAAGTCTTTATAACGTAAAAGCGATAACATTGCAGTCATAAAAAAATGCGTAATGAGTATGTAAGGATGATGATATGATGCAATGCCTAGCTTTATTATTGTTGCACAGGGTCTGCGCCTGGCTTTGTACCAAGGGTTACATGCAACATCGGCAAGGCTTGTACAAAAGGTGGCTGCCGGGGGCTGAGCCCGGCAGCTGCGCCTTACGGGTAGAACTTACGAAGATGCTCATTGTTCATGAGTTCTGCACCTTGGTTCCATTTTTGGTCTCCAGACGGACTACGCCAGGTCTGGTGACTCGTACTACCCTGTAAGGGCCTTCCCACTTCGGCGTCAACTTGTTTGTACCCTTGGCGGACTGAACACACCAAAGGACAAGGTCGCCTTCCTCAAGGCTCCGGGCTTGAACCCTGCGGCTATGGTAGCGGCGCAGAGCTTGCTGGTAGCATGCTGCACGCACAGCGGCCCGGAGACGGTTTTCCTCGAGGAGCGTGGCATCGTCATGACGCAGTTGCTGTTGCTCTACTTCATCGTAGGCAAGCACTCGAGGTGACCCGTATATGAGTTCTATGGGGAGCACTGCTTCCGCCCCATACACTAGGGAGAAGGGCGTCTGGCCGGTAGCTCGATTTGGTGTCATCCTGAGGGACCAAAGAACCATCGGCACCTCATCTATCCAGCGCCTGCCGCTCTTCCGCAGCTTATCAAAAGTCCTTGTCTTGAGTCCTCGCATCAGTTCAGCATTCATCCTCTCGACTTGCCCGTTGCTCCTCGGGTGAGCAACAGAGGCGAAGGAGACCTTGCTTCCAAGGCTTTGGATATATTGCATGAAGGCGCGGATCGTGAACTGGGTGCCATTGTCGGTGATCACTCTGTTAGGCACTCCAAAGAGGCACACCAGTCCTTTCATGAACTTGATAGCTGCATGTGAGGTCACCTTTCTCACTGGTTCCACCTAAGGCCACTTTGTGAACTTGTCGGTTGCCACGAACAAGAACTAAAAGCCCCCGACAGCACGGGGGAAGGGGCCCAAGATATCGAGCCCCCAGACCGAGAATGGCCAGGATAGAGGGATTGTTTGCAGGGCTTGTGCTGGTTGATGGATGTTCTTGGAATGGAACTGGCAGGCTTCACATTTAGTGACCAGCTTAGTAGCGTCCTGGAGGGCAGTGGGCCAATAAAAACCATGTCGGAAAGCTTTCCCGGCAACGACCCTTGATCCAATGTGGGAACCACATACTCCTCCGTGAATCTCCGCCAACAGCTTCAGTCTATCCTCCCGACAGATACACCTTAATTTCACACCGTTTGGTCGTCTTCTGTAAAGGGTGTCATTGACAAACTGGTACATACTTGACCGACGAGCTACTCTTTCTGCTTCCTCTTGCTCTTCGGGGAGTTCTCCTATTTGAAGGAAATGGACTACATGTTGTGCCCATGTTGGAGCCTGTGGCTCGACAACAAGGACTAAAGGCATTTCTTCGTCTCCGGGAGCACTTATCTCAACCGCTAGACCCTGAGGTCCTGCGGGAGGGAGCTGCTCGTCAATCGGAACGGGATTTTCCCCTGTAGCTTCTCTACCAGCGGCTTTGGGAAGCTCTGCTGGGAAATGCTTGCCGGAGTTTAGCTTTCTTCTCTTCTTGGACATTGCTGATGGGGATACTGATGGTTGAGTGAGGCGGAGAACAAAGGTTCCTGGTTCCACAAGAAGTTTCTGCGCAACGCACTTTGATAGATGGTCAGCAATGCAGTTTTCTGGTTGCGGCACATGCTCTGTTTGCAGTCCATCAAAATGCTCCTCCAACTTCCTCACTTCTTCCACGTATGCCTCCATCAGCGGGCTCTGGTAATCCTTGTTGACTTGCTTTATCACAAGCTGAGAATCTCCTCGGACGATCAACCTTTTTATTCCCAATTCTATCGTGATTCTGAGTCCGGCAAGGAGCCCCTCGTACTCAGCGGTATTGTTGGTGGATTCCTCCCAGGGAAAGTGCATCTGGACGACGTATGTAACACCCCAAAAATTTAATATTGTTTTATTAATTAAAATTTTGTCAGAAAGATTTATTTTCTATTTTTTGGCTTTTCAATTAATTTCAGAGCTACTTCTTTTCTCTGGATTTCAAAAAATTTCCCTCTTATCTGAAACTTTTGAATAATATTGTGGGACTGAAATAATTTATTCAAGCATATTACTTCATTTAGTAAAATCAGTGAAATTATTTTTATAATAAAACTTGCCTAGCTTTAATTCTTTTAAAAGCATTTTCATTCTTTTAAAGGCATGAGTTACACTACAACCACTTCATAAACCCTTTTAAAAATTCCATAAAAATTTGTAGATCACATGTGTTGTCCCTGGATCACTTTTATGCTAAAACCTAACCTTGTGTTTTGGAAATTTTGAGCAAACCATCCTCTTTTTCATTCTGGTCCAGTTTGGTATTTTGCACTGCAACCCTATTTTAAATTCCTCTAGTGACCTTGGGATTTTTCCTACTTGTAGTCAACCCTACCAAACCCTTAAGTCCAAGAGATCAGCCCCATAGGCATATTTTAAGTTGACCAGATTGCCCCTTTCATTTTCTGTCCAGAATTGAGTTTCACTAAAACTTGCATTGCAAAGTTCTTTGTTTTCCCAAACCAACTCCACCACCATCCATTTCAGCTAAGGAGACACCAATCTGAAAAGTTTGGTTGCCATCAGAGTCATTTAGATGTCGCTGGCATTTCATCAAACACCTGTAGCTCATGGCCAGATTTGGCATGGTTGTAAGTTTGTATTGTGAACTTACCCCTATGGCCAAACCGGGTTGTCTAGTAGCCTTCTAACTGCCACTAACCTAGGTATGTTGAGTAGCATTGGCATCCAAGCAGGTTTGGTCGCCTGCCATTGTGTCGAGCAGGAGCCGTGCGTGCTCTGGGCGCGGCCAGAGCACGCGCTCTGCACGTGCAGCGCCCGAGCCAGTGCATCTTTGGATAACCCTCCCGAGCTCGTCCTAATCCTCTCCCCTATCCCCTAGTGCTGCCCCGACATGCCCTGCTCCTCTCAGTGCGGCAGCAATGGCTCTTTGGCGGCACACCGGCATCCGTGACCATCTCTGCCGTGGCCAGCACCGCCCAAACCATCTCCGCTCGCCAGCTGCCCCCTGCAGCAGGCCCAGTCCGTCCGCTAGCTTCTGCGGTCATCCCTAAGCCAGCCGCGCGCCCCCTCGCTACAGAACAGCGGTTCGCCAATCTTATCCGCGGTCGTCGGAGAAACCGACCTCCCAGCGCTATAAGTAGCACGGCAGCGAGGCTCAGCGCATTCCAAGACCATCCCCTCCTGCGTAGCAAGCCACTGCAGTAGCCAGAACGACCGGAGGTGGCCATCCTCCTCAACTCCGGTCGTCTCTGCCATCGCCGACCTGCGCTCCAATCCCGGGCAAGCAGTGGACCGACCTCGCGTATTTCTTGGCCAAACGACCCCCTAAGCCCCCTTAAACCCGTTTCCGCCTCCAATTCCTCCCGGGAGCCAGGGAATGCCAAGCCCCTTTCATGGCCGAGAGCCTCTCCGCCATGAATGAAGTGGTGCTCAACCTCGAGCTCCCCAGAGCTCTCTCTCTTCTCCAGCCGATGCGGACCACCTCCCTGGTCTCATGGATGCGCCGGTCATTGAGAACGGCGCTCTCCCACGCCGGCAATCGTCGCCGGAACCCCCCTGCTGTCTCCGTGCAGACGCGCGCGGTGGGAGAGACAAATCCGACAGGTGGGTCCCACCTGTCGGTGAGACGAGCTTTGCCTCCAGTGGCGCAATCCCAGCGAAGCATTTCCCTCTGGGGAAAGTGCATTTCCTGTAAGTGCGCGATTAATCTCTGAAAGCGTATCCTCAATCAAACCGTTTTCCTTTTTCCTGATTTATTAAAAAACAGACTTTGACTACACTTTGACTAGCTATAACTTTTAAAATAAAACTCTAAATGAATTGATTCTTTTTCCTACCTCTCTCATATTTCACCTAGTTTATTTTAGGATTTATTTCAAAAATATTTAAGACAACTTTTTGTACTGTTTTTGAATTGCGTGTTGATTCAAATATTTTCAAAATAGGAATTGGAGAGAAGCAAACTTTCAAAAGTTTTGTGATGCACCCTAGATCTCTGCGCATTCATGGCAAGCATTCTGAACCCTTGGTATGATATTTGTTGTGTGATGTTTGGTGTGACAAATGAAACTATACACACATGAAGTGCGCGTTATTTCATGTGAAGGAGTGAACATGTTTGCAATACATGATGATGATTCTTGCTATTAAACTTGAGATGCTTGTGGTAGTAGTCACCACCTTGTGCCACCCCTGCCTACCGGAAGGAATCCGGGATAAGTCTCTGTCTTGGGTAGACATGAGCTTGGTGCTGACATCTCGTTGGAGCGAGAATGGTCAGTGAGGCATGATGGGATGTGATAAGTGGTGATTCTGCCTGAGAGTGTGGAAAAATATTTATTGTGCTAACCATGCAGGGAACACATAATCCTCCTGAGTCGACCATAGATCGAGTCTTGTTCCAGTAACCCCCATGCTTGTTTCGTACTACCACTTGTCCCTGCCGCGGGCAGGGTACGGTTCAGTAAGTTGTCAACCCCTTTCTTGGCATACACCATACAGAGAGGCCATGGTGGAAGATACCGGGTGCATCCGGTAGGCATGCCACCTGGTCCGGGGGCATGGGTGTTTCCGGTTGGGACCGAGAGGGGGCACCCCTTAGTAGCGCGCGGTATAAATTTGATCCCATGCTAATCGAGGTTGTAGCCTCCCGACTTAGAGTTTTGCTTGACAGGTGTCGTGGGTGATTCCAGGCATCGGTAAGTTAAGCTAGTGTGTGCAGGTTGGGTGTGTTTTCAATTCAAAGACCGTAAGCGGAATTAGTCCCGGTGGACAAAAAGGAATCTGTTACTCATGGGTAAAGAGTACACCCTCTACAGAGTGTACATCTATTCGAATAGCCATTTCCGCTGTTAAGGACTACAGTCTGGGATGAGTCAAGTGTCGGTCTTAGTGTCGGTCTTCGGAGGAAAACTTCTAAACCAGAATATTGATCATGACATGTGACAAATGATGATTGTGATTATTATTATTATGGATTAACCATTTATATTGTGGAAATGTTGAGTATCCCTGGGATGGTTCTACCTTCTGAATACTCATTGTGATTATTATCATATAAGCCCTTTATGTGGCGTCGCACAAACGCCCGACTGTGGCATGCTGATTATTTATTTTCCTTATAAGCCCTTTATGTGGCGTCGCTCAGACGCCCGACTGTGGCATGCTTGTTATTTATTTTCCTTATAAGCCCTTTATGTGGCGTCGCTCAGACGCCCGACTGTGGCATGCTTGTTATTTATTTTCCTTATAAGCCCTTTATGTGGCGTCGCTCAGACGCCCGACTGTGGCATGCTTCTTATTTATTTTCCTTATAAGCCCTTTATGTGGCGTCGCTCAGACGCCCGACTGTGGCAGGCTTGTTATTTATTTTCCTTATAAGCCCTTTAGGTGGCGTCGCTCAGACGCCCGACTGTGGCACGCATGTTATTTCTTTTTCTTATAAGCCCTTTATGTGGCGTCGCTCAGACGCCCGACTGTGGCACGCATGTTATTTCTTTTTCTTATAAGCCCTTTATGTGGCGTCGCTCAGACGCCCGACTGAGGCATGCTTTATATTATTATCCTTTCGAGGCGTCGCTTCAGACACCTGATCGGTTTATTTTATTTTTATTCTCTGATTGCTTATTCCTGTTTAATATGAATGACCTGCTTGCGTGCATCATGAATTTTATTTTGTGACTGACTAAGTGATCGTGGATTGTTTCAGTACATGATTACCACCTGCTATATTATACCTATTTTTATGATGTTTGCGAGTACATTCAAAGTACTCACTGGCTTGTCCCTGGCTATTGTCTTGGCCAGATTTCTTGCTTGGAGAGGAGTGCAATGACGGCAGCTCTGGAACCTAGGCAATGAAGATAGCAGCCGCGCGAAGATAGGAGTTATCCAGGTCAGCTGTTCCTATGGGAAATGGAGTCCCATAGACGCTGATGATCCGCAAACCGCTTCCGCCATCAACCACTAGATACTTTTGTTGTACTCATAGACCACAATGGTCTTGTACTTCAGATTTTGTATTTCGCTTGGAATTTCTGTATCAAGAATGTCCCTCACCAGCTAACAGTAATCCTGGGGTTGGTGAGCACAAGGACCATTTGCTGGGAAATTAATATCCTGGAAAACCGGTCCTGACAACCTTGGTATCAGAGCCAGGCTGACCATTGGCTAATCCTACCTTAGCCGGGTCAAGAAAACCTAGGTTACCACCCACCTAGACCTTACCATAACCACAGTCAAGCCTATCCTATACTATAGCCCACCCAGTGACCCCGACAGCTTTTGGCAGTCGGTGCCCAACCTATCAGACTAGCCCAGTAAGCCACACGCCCGTGATCGACACCTGAGTTATTCCATTCGCAAGCGTGCGAGGGAAGACTCCGTTCTCTTTTATAAGGAGACGTTTGCCCTAACCCAGTCAACCACAGCGGTGAAGCCCAAAGAGAAGCCCCCGCGTCTGCAAGGCACACTCGACTAGGTATGAACGAAGTAGACTAAGCCACTCGAGTAGTGCCGAGTCTTAGTATTACTATGCCATGTAATAGTGTGATCGTGCGTCGCCAATAATAAATTTCAGGCTGCTTGTATGCCATTATCTTTAATAGTACTACAATTAACCATGCATAAATAATTTTGGCGTCTGGTCACATATTTAATTCTGAGCGTAGCTACCATTAGGACACCCAACCGACAACCACAGTAATACATCGCATTTTGCGATATATATATCTGTGACATTGACCCCGACCACCAGAGAATAGAACCGATAGTTAATATTGCCCCCACACCGCAATATGTCATCCAGCCCAGATGCTATACATGAGGCCACTCCGTGACCTTACCAAGCATCCCTCACCTTGTGCACTGCCTTCACAACCATTTGTTTTTCAGGTCGCACCTTGGGATTCATATAAAGACCCCAGATGCAACCCCGGGGAATTTTATTAAAATAATTGTGAGATTTTAACCACAGTACCATGAGTTCTCCCCACCCATCCAGGTACAAGCTGTTAAAATCGAGGGTCACTTTCACCTCCTCGAAATATTGAACAGTCAGGCACGACCCACAGGTAGACCCAAACCAAGACCCTACGGGAGTTCCCTTCATCGGGAAAATCTATGCCCACTCCAATAATGACCATAAAGATTGCTGCTTATGGAGCGGTTACCCGTCTTCAATTCCTGGCGCCCTATGCCAGTGAACGTGGGTATTATTATTTCCCGAAATAGTGCAGCAGCCAGAGAAGCCGCATCCTTTCCCTACACCTGAGCAGAGAAAGATCCGGCACTAATTAAGCTGGTGCACTATGTCATCGCTCGAGAGCGCTTGACCCAGCAAGTGATGGATTTTCTCCGGACCCTTGCTGTATAAAACCCAAGTCGGCATTAGCAGACCCCTGAGGGCCAGACTAAGAGAGACGCCTTTTGTGAGTCCCCCATCCGCTCCGAGTAGACGAAGGATATATCCCACTGCAAGGAATAATTCCTCGTGAAATATAGCTTATTACCTGAACCGTCAGCACCGTAGTTATATCAGTTTGTGTAGCATTTGACTGCTTGTTGTGATATCTGTGTTGTGTTTTAAAATATTCTGTATTAGTATATTGCATTGGTTGAAGTTGTTATTTGTGATTAAAAATTGATTGTTTTTAATTATAGTAAATTTCATAGTAAGGTTTTTCTTAAAAGACCACTGCGATGAAAAATGTTTTCCCCAATAAAAATTTGATTTGCATGCCCTCTCGTTATATGAATCACACACTACGTACACTAAATGCAGGACCACACGCGCTTTTATCACCAAATGAATTACCTCGCTAGTACACCACAACTACACATTAGTCAGCGATTTTTACTGTAACCCCGTACTATCGTGTGTGTGGAATATTTGTTTTCATGTTACGATTGCCGCGTGGTACGAGTGCTATTTTTGCAAGATACGTCCTTTAGCAAATCTCGGGGATGAGATTTTTCTTAAGGGGGGTAGTGTTGTAACACCCCAAAAATTTAATATTGTTTTATTAATTAAAATTTTGTCTGAAAGATTTATTTTCTATTTTCTGGCTTTTCTATTAATTTCAGAGCTACTTCTTTTCTCTGGATTTCAAAATTTTTCCCTCTTATCTAAAACTTTTGAATAATATTGTGGGACTGAAATAATTTATTCAAGCATATTACTTCATTTAGTAAAATCAGTGAAATTATTTTTATAATAAAACTTGCCTAGCTTTAATTCTTTTAAAAGCATTTTCATTGTTTTAAAGGCATGAGTTACACTACAACCACTTCATAAACCCTTTTAAAAATTCCATAAAAATTTGTAGATCACATGTGTTGTCCCTAGATCACTTTTATGCTAAAACCTAACCTTGTGTTTTGGAAATTTTGAGCAAACCATCCTCTTTTTCATTCTGGTCCAGTTTGGTATTTTGCACTGCAACCCTATTTTAAATTCCTCTAGTGACCTTGGGATTTTTCCTACTTGTAGTCAACCCTACCAAACCCTTAAGTCCAAGAGATCAGCCCCATAGGCATATATTAAGTTGACAAGATTGCCCCTTTCATTTTCTGTCCAGAATTGAGTTTCACTAAAACTTGCATTGCAAAGTTCTTTGTTTTCCCAAACCAACTCCACCACCATCCATTTCAGCTAAGGAGACACCAATCTGGAAAGTTTGGTTGCCATCAGAGTCATTTAGATGTCGCTGGCATTTCATCAAACACATGTAGCTCATGGCCAGATTTGGCATGGTTGTCAGTTTGTATTGTGAACTTACCCCTATGGCCAAACCGGGTTGTCTAGTAGCCTTCTAACTGCCACTAACCTAGGTATGTTGAGTAGCATTGGCATCCAAGCAGGTTTGGTCGCCTGGCATTGTGTCGAGTAGGTGCCGTGCGTGCACTGGGCGCGGCCAGAGCATGCGCTCTGCACGTGCAGCGCCCGAGCCAGCGCATCTTTGGATAACCCTCCCGAGCTCGTCCTAATCCTCTCCCCTGTCCCCTAGTGCTGCCCCAACAAGCCCTGCTCCTCTCAGTGCGGCAGCAATGGCTCTTTGGCGGCACACCGGCGTCCGTGACCGTCTCTGCTGTGGCCAGCACCGCCCAAACCATCTCCGCTCGCCAGCTGCCCTCTGCAGCAGGCCCAGTCCGTCCGCTAGCTCCTGCGGTCATCCCCAAGCTAGCCGCGCGCCCCCTCGCTACAGAACGGCACTTCGCCGATCTTATCCGCGGTCGTCGGAGAAACCGACCACCCAGCGCTATTAGTAGCACGGCAGTGAGGCTCAGCGCATTCCAAGACCATCCCCTCCTGCGTAGCAAGCCACTGCAGTAGCCAGAACGACCGGAGGTGGCCATGCTCCTCAACTCCGATCGTCTTTGCCATCGCCGACCTGCGCTCAAATCCCGGGCAAGCAGTGGACCGACCTCGCATATTTCTTGGCCAAACGACCCCCTAAGCCCCCTTAAACCCGTTTCCGCCTCCAATTTCTCCCGGGAGCCAGGGAATGCCAAGCCCCTTTCATGGCCGAGAGCCTCTCCGCCATGAATGAAGTGGTGCTCAACCTCGATCTCCCCAGAGCTCTCTGTCTTCTCTAGCCGATGCGGACGACCTCCCTGGTCTCATGGATGCGCCGGTCATCGAGAACGGCGCTCTCCCATGCCGGCAATCGTCGCCGGAACCCCCCTGTTGTCTCCGTCCAGACGCGCGCGATGGGAGAGACAAATCCGACAGGTGGGTCCCACCTGTCGGTGAGACGAGCTTTGCCTCCAGTGGCACAATCCCATCGAAGCATTTCCCTCTGGGAAAGCGCATTTCCTGTAAGTGCGCGATTAATCTCTGAAAGCGTATGCTCAATCAAACCGTTTTCCTTTTTCCTGATTTATTAAAAAATAGACTTTGACTACACTTTGACTGGCTATAACTTTTAAAATAAAACTCTAAATGAATTGATTCTTTTTCCTACCTCTCTCATATTTCACCTAGTTTATTTTAGGATTTATTTGAAAAATATTTAAGACAACTGTTTGTACTGTTTTTGAATTGCGTGTTGATTCAAATATTTTCAAAATAGGAATTGGAGAGAAGCAAACGTTCAAAAGTTTTGTGATGCACCCTAGCTCTCTGCACATTTAAGGAAAGCATTCTGAACCCTTGGTATGATATTTGTTGTGTGATGTTTGGTGTGACAAATGAAACTATACACACATGAAGTGCGCGTTATTTCATGTGAAGGAGTGAACATGTTTGCAATACATGATGATGATTCTTGCTATTAAACTTGAGATGCTTGTGGCAGTAGTCACCACCTTGTGCCACCCCTGCCTACCGGAAGGAATCCGGGATAAGTCTCTATCTTGGGTAGACATGAGCTTGGTGCTGACATCTCGTTGGAGCGAGAATGGTCAGTGAGGCATGATGGGATGTGATAAGTGGTGATTATGCCTGAGAGTGTGGAAAAATATTTATTGTGCTAACCATGCAGGGAACACATAATCCTCCTGAGTCGACCATAGATCGAGTCTTGTTCCAGTAACCCCCATGCTTGTTTCGTACTACCACTTGTCCCTGCCGCGGGCAGGGTACAGTTCAGTAAGTTGTCAACCCCTTTCTTGGCACACACCGTAAAGAGAGGCCATGGTGGAAGATACCGGGTGCATCCGGTAGGCATGCCACCTGGTCCGGGGGCATGGGTGTTTCCGGTTGGGACCGAGAGGGGGGCACCCCTTAGTAGCGCGTGGTATAAATTTGATCCCATGCTAATCGAGGTTGTAGCCTCCCCACTTAGAGTTTTGCGTGACAGGTGTCGTGGGTGATTCCAGGCATCGGTAAGTTAAGCTGGTGTGTGCAGGTTGGGTGTGTTTTCAATTCAAAGACCGTAAGCGGAATTAGCCCCGGTGGACTAAAAGGAATCCGTTACTCATGGGTAAAGAGTACACCCTCTGCAGAGTTTACATCTATTCGAATAGCCGTGTCCGCGGTTAAGGACTACAGTCTGGGATGGGTCAAGTGTCGGTCTTAGTGTCGGTCTTCGGAGGAAAACTTCTAAACCAGAATATTGATCATGACATGTGACAAATGATGATTGTGATTATTATTATTATGGATTAACCATTTATATTGTGGAAATGTTGAGTATCCCTGGGATGGTTCTACCTCCTGAATACTCATTGTGATTATTATTATATAAGCCCTTTATGTGGCGTTGCACAGACGCCCGACTGTGGCATGCTGATAATTTGTTTTCCTTATAAGCCCTTTATGTGGCGTCGCTCAGACGCCCGACTGTGGCATGCTTGTTATTTATTTTCCTTATAAGCCCTTTATGTGGCGTCGCTCAGACGCCCGACTGTGGCATGCTTGTTATTTATTTTCCTTATAAGCCCTTTATGTGGCGTCGCTCAGACGCCCGACTGTGGCATGCTTGTTATTTATTTTCCTTATAAGCCCTTTATGTGGCGTCGCTCAGACGCCCGACTATGGCATGCTTGTTATTTATTTTCCTTATAAGCCCTTTAGGTGGCGTCGCTCAGACGCCCGACTGTGGCACGCATGTTATTTCTTTTTCTTATAAGCCCTTTATGTGGCGTCGCTCAGACGCCCGACTGTGGCACGCATGTTATTTCTTTTTCTTATAAGCCCTTTATGTGGCGTCGCTCAGACGCCCGACTGAGTCATGCTTTATATAATTATCCTTTTGAGGCGTCGCTTCAGACACCCGATCGGTTTATTTTATTTTTATTCTCTGATTGCTTATTCCTGGTTAATATGAATGACCTGCTTGCGTGCATCATGAATTTATTTTGTGACTGACTAAGTGAGCGTGGATTGTTTCAGTGCATGATTACCACCTGCTATATTATACCTATTTTTATAATGTTTGCGAGTACATTCAAAGTACTCACTGGCTTGTCCCTGGCTATTGTCCTGGCCAGATTTCTTGCTTGGAGAGGAGTGCAATGACGGCAGCTCCGGAACCTAGGCAATGAAGATAGCAGCCGCGCGAAGATAGGAGTTATCCAGGTCAGCTGTTTCTGTGGGAAATGGAGTCCCATAGACGCTGATGATCCGAAAACCGCTTCCGCCATCAACCACTAGAAACTTTTGTTGTACTCATAGACCACAATGGTCTTGTACTTCAGATTTTGTATTTCGCTTTGATTTTCTGTATCAAGAATGTGCCTCACCAGCTAACAGTAATCCTGGGGTTGGTGAGCACAAGGACCATTTGCTGGGAAATTAATATCCTGGAAAACCGGCCCTGACAACGTACTTGAGGTGTTCTCCGGTAGGGGCGATGAGGAGCACACCTGCTCCAGCACCCTAGAGCGAGAAAGCACCATCAAAGTACATGACCCAATCCTTGGGTGCTTCTTTGCCGGGGAGGATTGTCTCCGGAGCTTCATCACTTGGCGTGGGTGTCCATTCTGCAATAAACTCCGACAACGCCCTGCTTTGAATGGTGGAAGTGCTCTCATACTTTAATCCGAAGCTTGACAATTCCAATGCCCACTCAACTATCTTGCCAGCTGCTTTGGGGTTTCTCAGTATGCGTTGCAACGAGAAACGGGTGACAACTGTTATCTCATGGGCTTGGAAGTAGTGGCGCAGCTTCCTCGAGTCCATGATGAGGCCGAAGATCAGCTTTTGTACTCCAGAGTACCTTGATCTAGCCCCCTCTAGCAGGGAACTGACAAAGTATACGGGCCGCTGCACCATTTTCTTCTTTGCCATTTCTTTGGATTTGCTGTCAACCATTTGCTGAGATCCCCCTTGATCTGTGTCGAGTCCTGCCGCGGATGTTTCTTTCTCGCCACCGGCAGCATCAGCAGCGGCTGCTGAATCTCCATCCACTTCCCGCTGCGCCACCAGCGCTGCAGTAACCACTTGATTCGTCGCTGCCAAATATAGCAACAATGGCTCTTGCGGTTTAGGAGCGACCAAGGTGGGAGCAGAGGATAGGTATTTCTTTAGATCTTGCAGCGCTGCATTTGCCTCCGGGGTCCACTTCATCGGGCCAGCCTTCTTCAAGATTTTGAAGGACGGCAAGGCGTGCTCAACAGACTTGGAGATGAACCTACTCAACGCGGCAACACATCCGGTTAGGCATCTGATATCTTTGATGGTCTTGGGTGCCTGTATCTGTTCCATCGCCTTGATCTTGTCGAGATTGGCTTTCTATTCCTCGCTGAGATACGAAGAACCCAAGCAGCTTGCCGGATGGGACGTCGAACACACACTTTTGAGGGTTGTGCTTCAGGTTGATCTTGCGCAAGTTTGCCAAAGTTTCCTCCAGATCTTGAATGAAAGTGGCTTCATCCTTGGTCTTGACCATGATGTCATCCATCGACGCTTCCACATTTCTATGCAGCTGAGGTCCAAAACCAATTTGAACAGCCCTGGCGAAGGTCGAACCAGCACTCTTTAACCCGAAGGGCATACGCACAAAGCAGTACGTGCCACAGGGAGTTATGAATGCGGTTGACGGGGATATTACCCCTGGGTATTCCAAGACGAGGGAGTTCGAGCCCCTTTTTGGAAAAAAACTATACAGCCGGCTGGTCCATGACCAGCTGGCGAGCAATCGGCGGCCCCCCTGGCCGGCTGGCACACGGCCGGCTGGACAGGAGCTGGCCGCCCGGCCCCTGGCCAGCCTGCAGCCGGCCACTCCACGGCCGGCCCTCCCACTGACCTTTGGACGGGCAGGCACTTATCCCCTCCCCACTGCGACCAAGTACGCCGACAGGACATGACCCCCGCGATGGACTCCGGCTTGGCTACAGCGACCACTGACGCGCGGACACGCGTGGCTACAGTCTGGGCAGTCGTACCACTGGCCCTGACCGATCGAGACCCGGTGGGGCAACAGTGCGGCCACGCCGCCGTCTACTCCATTATCTGCCCCGGCATGGCTATAGCGCAGCCAGTCGTACCGCTGACTTCGCCCAGCAGGCGCAAGACGACGCCGCGCGAGGCGGCCTGTACCGCGGCCGGTAGGCGCGGGCCAATAGAAGATCTGGCTGGCGAGCCCCAGTCAGTGATGGGACCGCGCAGCCGGTAGGCCCTACGAGCGATAGCACGGCCCAGCCGGTGGGGCCGCCAGCCGGGGCCCCCATTTAGTACATTGTGTATATTGTAAGCCGGGGGGTTGGCCTATAAAACCCCCCGAGGCCCCCCATGAATCGGGCAAGCATTCACCCATCTCACACTCTCACTCCCGCACAGCATGGAAAGAAGGGCCGGCTGCTCCTTCTTCCTCCCTAGCCAACAGCTCAATGAGCACCACTGTAATTCCTACCACCCATCAACTAGACAAGCAGGACTAGGGGTATTACCTCCCCCGGAGGGCCCCGAACCTGGGTACATCGCGTGTCTCTCACCGCTTGTCCCCAATCCCGTCACCGGAGCCCGTCGGCGTCCTTCGGCCCCAACCACTCTCGATAAGCCACCCCATGGCATCTGTTGTGAGAAAACAACGACAGTTGGCGCCCACCGTGGGGCCGTCCGCGGCGCCGGCCGGAGTCACGCTCCGGGCGGGATCCTTCACCACCTCCCCCGGCCGCCCCGCGTCCGGGCGGAATTGCACACTCGTGGGGCTTGCTCCCGCGGGGTGGGACCCTGTTCCTGCCAGCTCTGCGGGCGTCGCCGCCGACCTCTCCGACGAGGGGCGCAGCGGCGACCCTTTGTCTGACGTCGCCATCCTCACCGAGCGCTTCGGCAGGCTGGGCCTCGCCGGTGAGCCAGCTGCCGATGAGTACCCTAGTGAGGTACTCGACTGCCTCGACCCGCCCTCGTTCGTGGGCACGCTCGCCCCAGGCGACGCTAATGACTCCTACGTCCGCGCGGGGGTAATGGCCACCGGCTCCTCCACGACCTTCGGCCGCGTCAGAGCGGAGGCAGAGGCGGTCGCCACAGCCGCCCACACCGGCACCTCCGACCCCCTCGGCTTTTTGCTTCAGGGACTCAGCACCCCCGTCGCGCCTACGATGAACCCGGCGATGGCTACGGCTGAGCTAGAGGCTGCTCGCGAGCTGCTGTTCGCGGAGGCGACCATGCTCGCCACCACCAAGCGCCGGATGGAGTCCGCACAGCGCGAGTACAACTTTGCCTACGGCCTCACTCCCACCGGCGACGAGCCCAGCCGGCACGGTGACGTCCGCAACCGCGGCCGTGTGGTCGCGGAAATCATCGGTGGCAGGCTCCCCACCTACGACACGCCGGCTGCCAACATGAGGGCCGCCCAGGTGGCCTATGCCGACCTCGCCAACAAGACATCATCGCCGCCGCCAACGCTCAGCAGGCCGGACTCGATGACGCCAACGCCGGCTCCGAAATTCCCGTCCCCGAAGGGGACGCCCCGCCAACTGCTGGCCAGCGCCAGCCGGTCCAGCAAGCCTCTTCCCCCCACGGCTCCGGCCGGCGGGGCGCTGGGTCCCATAACGGACGCTCCCGACAGGGAGACGAGCCACCGGCCATCAACAGCCGACGCAACGACGCTCCGGCTGGCGGCAGCCGGCGCAGCCGGGACCATACCCCGCCCCCGCGGCGAGAACGCGCGCGCTCGCCTGCCCCGGCTGTCCGTCCCGAGCTCGCCGCTCGGCTCGGCCCGCGGGTCCCGCGGAGTGAGAACGACGCCCGGACCCGCATCGACCGGCTGGCTCAATCCGCCCTCCTGGAGGAGGAGGGTCCGATCGGCCCGGCGTGCTTCGGCCCACGGATCCGCAACGAGCTTCCCAACCGGCTTCACGCTCCACCACGGCACCCCAAAGTACAACGGCACTGCCAAGCCGGAGGACTTTCTAGTCGACTACACCACCGCAGTCGGCAAAGCCAGGGGAAACAAGCGCGTAGCCGTGCGCTACGTCCCCCTCAACAAGCTGATCGGCTCGGCTCGGACCTGGCTCAACAGCCTGTCCGCTGACAGCATCAACACCTGGACAGACATTGAGGAGGCGTTCGTCCGCAACTTCATCGGCACCTACAAGCGGCCCGGCCGGCCCCGCGAGCTGGCCATGTGCGTCCAGGGGCCGGACGAGTCCCTTCGTGACTACCTCACGCACTGGACTGATCTCCGCAACTCCTGCGAGGGGTTACATGAGGTGCAGGCCATCAAGTACTTCATCGAGGGCTGCCGCGATGGCACCCACCTCAAGCACAAGCTCTTGTGCTCCGAGCCGGCAACCCTGGCGGATCTAATGGCCAAGGCGGACAAGTACGCCACGGCCGATTCCGCGATGCGGATCAAGGTCACCACGCCTACGAAACTAACCCCGCCGCCTGCCGCGCCGCGGGCGGCTGCCGACAACCGACAGTAGTAGAACAACAAGCGCAAAACCGACCAGCCGGATCCCCGCTATGGGAGCCGGCAGGTAGCCACTGTCGAAGAGGAGCAGCCGGCTGCCTAGGCCTCCAGCCAGCATCAGCGAACCGGCAAGAACGCCTGGCAGCCCAAGCTCACCTTCGAGCAGATGCTCGACGCACCTTGCAAGATGCACTCCGGGGCCAAGCCGGCCACTCACACGCTCCGGCAGTGCAGCTTCTCCCAGCGGCTAGCCCAGGGCGAGGGCCTCCCGGTCCCTCTGCCTCCGGCTGTCCGCGCCCCGGTTCCGGCTCCGGCACCGCCACCCGCTCCGGCTCCGGCTGCCAACGACGGCCGCCTCCGTGACCAGTTCCCCGACCAGGACGGGGCCTACGTCGTCTTCACCAGCGAGGGAACTGACAAGCATAGCGTGTGACAGCGCCGACACAAGGTGAACGCCACCGTCCCCTTGGTCCCCCAGTTCATGCACCAGTCTGAGAAGCCGGTTACCTGGAGCCGGGCGGACCACCCGGCCGTGATGCCAAACCCCGGCAGCTATGCCCTCGTCCTCGATCCCACCATCGCCTCCGAGAGGCTCACCTGCCGCTTCTCGCGGGTGCTGGTCGATGGGGGCAGTAGCATCAACATCCTCTACCGCGACACGCTGCTCAAGCTGGGGCTCAAGGAGAAAGACCTGCGGTCGAGCCGGACGGTCTTCCACGGCATTGTGCCGGGAAAGTCCTGCACGCCCATCGGCAAGATGCAGCTCGACTTCCTCTTCGGCAACAAGAGCCACTTCCGCCGCGAGTCCGTATGGTTCGAGGTGGTGGACCTCAACAGTCCCTACCACGCGCTGCTGGGCAGACCGGCCCTCGTCAAGTTCATGGCGGTACCCCACTATGCCAACCTCAAGCTCAAGATGCCGGGCCCCAAGGGCATCATTACCGTCGATGGCGACTATAAAAAGTCGATAGAGTGCGCGTGCGACAGCAGCCGGCAGGCCGAGGCCCTGGAAATAGCGGAGGAGAGCCGGCAGCTCGACCGACTCGTGGCCCACGCCTCTGACCAGCCGGCCGTGCCGGCTCCCCCGTCCCAATCAGCCGACGAGGCGTTGTTCCAGCCATCCAAGGACACCAAGCAGGTGCCACTCGACCTGGCCAACCCCAAGCAGTGCGTCACCATCGGCGCCCACCTCAGGAGCAAATAGGAAGCCGAGCTCCTCGACTTGCTCCGTGAGAATCGGGACATCTTTGCATGGTCTCCAAAAGACATGCCGGCAGTTCCGAGGAAGTTCGCCGAGCACAAACTTCACGTGCGGCCGGATGCCAAGCCGGTCAAACAACCCTTGCGCTGTTTCTCCGAGGCTTCAGCATGGAAGTGTTCCACCTAGACTGGCTGGCCAACCCAGTCCTAGTGCTGAAGAAAAACAAGACCTGGCGCATGTGTATCGACTACACCAGCCTGAACAAGGCCTGTCCCAGATCGATCAAGTCATCGACTCCACGGCCGGCTGCGACCTGCTGTCCTTCCTGGACGCCTATTCCGGCTACCACTAGATCAAGCTGGATCCAGCCGACCGGCTGAAGACCTCCTTCATCACCCCTTTCGGGGCCTACTGCTACATCACCATGTCCTTCGGCCTGAAGAACGCATGCGCTACTTTCCAGCGCTGCATGCAGAAGTGCCTCCTGCCTCAGATCGGCGGGAACGTCCACGTCTACATGGACGACATCGTCGTCAAAACCAAGATGCATTTCAGCCTCCTTGACGATCTCCGAGAGACCTTCGCCAACCTGCGCGAGTACAAGATCAAGCTCAATCCAGAGAAGTGTGTTTTCGGCGTGCCATCCGGCCAGCTCCTGGGTTTCTCCGTGTCTGCCCGCGGCATCGAAGCTAACCCGGAGAAGATCAGAGCCATCGAGCGCATGCACAAGCCGGCCAAGCTCCGTGACGTCTAGAAGTTCGCTGGTTGCCTTGCCTCGCTCAGCCGGTTCGTCAGCCGGCTGGGCGAGAAGGCACTGCCCCTTTACCAACTCATGAGGAAGACACCCAAGTTCGAGTGAACCGACCAGGCGGATGAGGCGTTCCGCGACCTTAAGCGCGCGCTCTCTAGCGCTCCCGTCCTGGCGGCGCCGGCTGAGAAGGAGCCGATGCTCGCCTACATCGCGGCAACCACCCACGTAATCAGCGTCGTTCTGGTGGTCGAGCGTCCGGAGGAAGGCAAAGCGCTGCCGATCCAGCGCCCCGTCTACTACCTCAGCGAGGTCCTCTCCTCCTCCAAGAGAACTACCCCCACTACCAGAAGATGTGCTACGGCATATACTTCGCCGCCAAGAAGGTCAACCAGTACTTCCAGGGACACACCATCATCGTGGTGAGCACGGCGCCGCTTGGCGAGATCATGAGCGGCCGGGACGCCACCGGCCGGATTGCCAAGTGGGCCATCGCCCTCGCCGACTACGAGATTCGGTACGAGCCGTGCACCGCCATCAAGTCGCAGACGGTGGCGGATTTCCTCATGGACTAGGCCGAGACCCAGTTCGTGCCGCCTCCCCTGGATTCCACGCATTGGCGCATGTACTTCGACGGCTCGAAGATGCGAACCGGCCTGGGAGCCGGCATCGTTTGTCGTCCCCAAAGGGGGGCCAGCTCAAGTACGCGCTCCAGATCCTCTTCACCGCCTCCAACAACGTAGCCGAGTACGAGGCGCTTGTTCGCGGCCTCCGGCTCGTCAAGGAGATCGGGATCCGGTGCATCCTCTGTTTTGGCGACTCCGACCTCGTGGTGTAACAGGTCTCTGGCGAATGGGACGCCAGGGACGCCAACATGGCGAGCTATCGCCTCCTCGTCCAGCAGCTCACCGGCTCCTTCGAGGGCTGTGAGTTCCACCACGTCCCCCGGGCGGACAACGAGGCGGCCGATAGGTTGGCAAAGATCGGCTCCACCCGGCAGGCCATCCCGGCCGGCGTTTCCCTCGAACGGCTGCTAAAGCCTTCGATCAAGCCCTCCCCTGAATCAGAATCTATCTTCATGTCGGCTGACGCCGCCGGCTCATCGTCGGGCCTGGCTGTTCCACCAGCACCACCAACTCCGGCTGCCGTGCCGGTCCCATCGGCTCCAACGTCCGATGCCCCCGCGGCGGCTGGCTCCGGCTCCACGGCCGTCATGATGGCGATCGACGCGCCCCCGCCATCTTAGTCTCGGGGACTTGCGATCCGGTCCTGGGGGCTGGCTAGCCGGCCCCGGGGATTTGCGAGCCGGACCCGGGAGCTCCGGTCACGAACCAGGGGGCTCCGGCCGCCCCCGGCCCTCTGCTTGAACTCAAGCCGGCTCCCGTCTCGGCCCCCTCATGGGCCCAGCCCATTCTGGTTTTCCTCTTGCGCGGCGAGCTCCCCCCTGACAAGGCCAAGGCAAGGCAAATCCAGCACCGGGCCCCGGCCTACAGCATCATCAACCACGAGCTGGTTCATTGCAGCACAACCGGCGTGTTCCAATGCTGCGTCGAGCCAGAGAAGGGCCAGGAAATCCTCCGCGACATCCACCAGGGCGAGTGCGGGCACCACGCCGCCTCCCGAACCCTGGTGGCCAAGGTGTTCCACCACGGTTTCTACTGGCCGACGGCCTTGGAAGAGGCAAAGCAGCTGGTCGACAAATGCGAGGGGTGCCAGCGCTTCAGCACGCAGAGCCACCTGCCGGCCACAGCCCTCCAGACCATCCCACTCTCGTGGCCCTTTGCCGTCTGGCGGCTGGACATGGTGGGGCCTTTCAAAACCGCAAGGGGCGGCATGACGCATCTACTGGTGGCCGTCGACAAGTTCACCAAGTGGATCGAAGCAAGGCCCATCAAGAAGCTGGACGGCCCCACGGCCGTCCGGTTCATCAAGGACACCACGGTCCGCTACGGGGTTCCCCACAGCATCATCACCAACAACAGCACGAATTTCGCCAAAGGCGCAATGGCGCGTTTCTCCTCCCAGGAGGGCATCCAGCTTGACCTCGGATTAGTGGCCCACCCACAGTCGAACGACCAGGCAGAGAGGGCAAACGGCTTGATCTTGGCCGACCTCAAGCCTCGGTTCGTGGCCCCGCTCGTACGGTCAGACGGTTGCTGGATCGATGAGCTGCCGGCCGTCCTTTGGAGCCTCCGGACCACGCCCATCCGGTCAACCGGCTACACCCCTTTCTTTCTCGTATACAGGTCTGAGGCAATCATTCCCACGGACATCGAGTCCACTCGCCTTGAGTCACCCTGTATACGGAAAATGACACGAAGGAGGCAAGAGAAGACGGCGTCGACCTACTCGAAGAAGCACGTGAGCTGGCCCTGAGCTGGACTGCCATCTACCAGCAAAAGCTCCGGCACTACCATAGAGAACGGATCCGGCCCCTCTCCTTCCGCGAAGGAGACCTGGTGCTCAAGCGGATCCAGTGCACTGCCGGCCAGCACAAACTGTCCTCCCCATGGGAAGGCCCGTTCATCGTCAGCAAGGCACTACACAACAATGCGTACTACCTGATAGACGCCCAGAAGTCACAGAACCGCAAAAGAGATGCCTCCGGCGAGGAGACGGAGCGCCCATGGAATGCGGCGCTCCTTCGACCATTCTACTGCTCGAAAGAGCCAGTGTATGTATGTATCTTCCCTTCTGTTGGAACTTAATGAATGCAATGGGTGCCCCAAGCCGGCACTTGGGGCACACCCCTTTTCAATTCCACCAAAGGCATGTCATTTCTTAAAAACAAGGCACTCGGGTCCGGCTCCCTGGGCCCGGGGGCTCGCCGGCTCTCCTCCGAGGCGGTCAAGCAGTGTGAACAGACAATCTTCCCCTCCCCCCTGCCCAGCTATAGACCGGCCCCCAGCTATCCGGCTGGCGGGACCCCGGGATGGGAAGGAACTTACCACACGAACGCCACCTGAAGAGTAGTAGCCGGATAGGTCCAGCCGGACCATGTTATCCCTAGAAACCGGCCTCTGGCAGCTCGCCCCAACTCTAGCCGGACGACTCCAAGGCCCGCACGGTTTCCCCAAGGACGATGCCCCGTCCCTGTCCCAGTCCATCTCCCGGCTGGCTGACAGGCGGGGCGGAAGCCAGAAGGAATCCTTGCGTGAGATACGAGTCGAAGGGTCAAAAGCAAAGGATGAGCCGGCACGCAAACATTTCAAACTCCAAGCAAACTTATAAACAAAAGGCCACAGGCCAAAGATTCTTTACAGTACACCCCCAGTGGGTGGACATGCGTCTTAAATAAGTCTCGCAGCAAGACAAAAAGATACAGTAAAAGAAGGGCCACCTAAGCCTCCGGTGCACCGCCAGCCGGCCCGACAGACTGCCCAGGAGCGGCAGCCGGATCCTCCTCCATGGCCCCCGTGGCCTCGGTGTCGCTGCTGGTGCTGGAGGCGGTGCTCTCGTCGGTGACCTCCTCATCGTCGGGCCCTTGGGGAATGCCGAGGAAGTCCTCGGCAACCGGCTCGCCATCCTCGCCAAGAGCCGGCAGGAGCTCGTCCGGGTTGACGTAGGAAGCCAGCTCGTTGGCTCGGCGGATAAGGGAGCCTTCGTGGGCGACTCGCACCGCCTCGGGAACCTCGCGCATCGTGGCCAGCCGGCCCAAGTCGACACCGGGGTACCACGACGTGATGAACCGAAGGGCCATCTGCGCCCCGGAGCGGGCCGCCGATGCCTTCCAAACCTCGAGCCGGGCCACCGCGTTCTCCAGCCACAGCGCCACACGGACCCCCGGGGCCCCGCGACCCGGCCAGAGGGCCGAAATCACCTCCATGTTGGCTGTGTGGAGCCGGTCCATACAACGTTAAAGGAAGATCAGACGGTTCTCGATAGCCAGCGCAAACTCCGGCAAGTCCCAACCGGCGTGCTCCTCAATCTCCTGCCCGCGCTGCCACAAGCACTCCCGGTGCTCTGTCACGACCCGCTCGGTGCGGCGCTGAGTGTCCGGGAACCGGTCTAAGGGAGGGGGAGGAATCAGAAAACAGGTCGAAACAGCCGGCAAGGGAGGAAAACCTAAGGACAAGAAACTTACGCTGAAAAGCTTCGTCCACTTCAATGGCGAACTGGAGGCCCAAGCCCCGCTCCCTCTCGCGCGCCTCCACCGCCTGGGCGAGGTCGGCTTCACGCCTCTCAAGCTCACCACCAAGGCTAGGCACCTCGTCCTGCAAGGCGGGGACCCGCCGGCTGGCGTCGGCCACCTGCTTGGCGGCCTCCTCTTGGGCCGCCACTTCCTTCCGTAGCTCCGCGGTGAGGCGCTCCTGGGCCGCCTGCCCATCCACAACCAGGCTGCCCAGCCGGTCCCGCTCCGACGTAACCGCTTGGAGATCCCGCTCCAGCCGGTCCCGCTCAGAGGCCACCTCGTCCCTCTTCTGTCGGATCGGGGTCAGGATATCCAGCTCCTCTGCAAAATAACCAAGCCAGATTACTCAAAATGCGGAAGACTCGAGCCGCCTGCCGAATAGTCGGCCCGATTCTCGGGGGCTACACCCAGTGGGTGCGCTCGCGCACCCCCCCCTGGAGCAAGCGTACCTCACGCCTTCCTCAGCTCCTCCTACACCTGGTAGAAGCCGGTCTTGCCTCGGTTGTGGATGGCAACCGCCTCGTCAAAGTGCGCCTGCCGCTTGGCGTTCTCAGCCTGCTCCGCGCCGAAGGACAAGAAGGTTAGACAAAGAAAAGGGGTAGATCCGGCCCGGCTGCCACGCAACCGAGCAGCCGGCCCGAATCTCGGGGGCTACACCCAGTGGGTGCGCTCGCGTGCCCCCACTGAAAATTAGACGCGGGCTAAAGGAATCTCACCTCCACCGCCTCTTCCACGGGCCAGAAATTGCTTTCGGCGGCCTCCGCAAACCTGGCCAGCCCCTCACGGCAGTGCGCCATGATGCGGCCCGGCTCCCCAGGCACAAGGGCCTGGCTGCTGGCTGGCGGGGGCACGACGGCTGGGGCGCGGGCCAACGCCTTCCAGTCCCGAATCACGTCGAGCATGGTCCTCCTCGACCGGCTCGCCCCACCACTCGACCCAACGTCCGCTGCGGCGCCGGCCGACGGGAGGCTGGTGGTAACCACAAGGGCGCGGTAACCAGCCCCGATCTCCTCTGCAACCGGTGCGTCCGGCTCCGCCGCCTGCCGGACCACCTCAACGGCCGGGACGACCGGCTCGCTTCCTTCGCCGAGCACCGTCTCCGGTGCCCCCTCCGGTGCGGCCGGGGCGACGGGAACCTCTGCCACGGCCAGCTCAACGGAAGGAGGGGTCGCGATCGGCCCCACCCGCGGGTCCGCCTCCCCATCCGGCTAGGGAACCACGTCCGCCGGCCGGGCCACCTCCGCCAAGGGCGGGGCTCTGGCCGTCCCCGGCACTGGCTCTCGCGGCTCGCTTGATGGCGGCCTCGACATCCACGTCGATTCCGCCGCCGAGTCCGTGGCAGGCGCCGGGTGTGAGGGCCGCCTCCGCCTCCCATCGCTCGAGGCCGCCGAACGCGAAGGCGCACCCTTCGCCCCTCCCTTCGCGGCTCGCATCTCGGCGAGCCTCCTCTTCTCCTCTCGTACCGTGGTGGCGTGCTGCTGGGCCTGCCGCCTGGAAGCATCCACCGGATCGGCAGTCGACTACGTGTCATGGAGCTCGATGGCGTCCCAGGAAAAAACGGAGGGAGGGCCCTCAGGCGCTTGCCGGCTCGAAACACGAAAACACCTACAGGAATCAGGAAGGGCACTCACCCAATGACAACGGGAAGGGGCCGCCTGGCCAGGGGCGGCGGCTTCGCGACGGCCGCTCGCACTTTCTTTTGAGCCGGCGGTTGTGTCGACGGCTGCCCCGTGGCCGGCCTCTTCTCCCGCCGGGAAGCTTCAGCCGTCCGGCCAGCAGCCGGCTGCTCCACGCTCCGTCCACGTGTCTCCCGCCGAGTTGTGGGGGGAGGCGCGTCCAAGATCCGGACATCATCATCATCATCATCAGTCCAATCTCTGATCGTGGGTTCGGAGGTGAACTCACCAGCCACTCTGGACCCGCCGGCTCCCGGGTCACCCATCGTCCCGTCCGCCTCGACCTCGCCCGAGGACTCGACCTCCTCCTCGACGCCCCCCCCAGCTCAAAGTCCTCCGGGTCGGTGTCAGCGCGATCCGCCTGGAACACCTGGGGGTGCGGACCTTCCGTCGTGTTCTGTCGCACAAAGCGCTGTGGTCAACACGGCACGCGAGCATAAAGGCCGGCTGGAGAAACATGGAAAAAACCAGGGGCGCCATGATAGGACGTACCGGAGGCGCCGGGTCGAGCCGGCTGTACGGCAACTTGCCGAAGTGCCAGGTGCGTGGCGCCAGCTTGAAGTTGGTGATGGCGTTCACCCGCTCCGCCACCTGGGTAGCTGTCAGCTCGAAGGTTGACAGCCGGCAAGGGTCTCGACGGCCCCCCATGTCGCACATCCGGTGCGGCCTCAGCTGTAGGGGCAGCACCCAGTGGTCGATGAAGGCGGCCACCAGATCGGCCGCGACTAGCACTTCCCCACTCCTCATAGTGTGGAGCCGGCCCAGCATCCCGGCAAGCTCCCCGGCCGCCACGTCGACCGTCCAGTTCACCCCGGAGGACGGGACATTGACAAAGGGCGGCATCCGGATGTAGTCTCGAGCCGGGTCGACGTTCTTCATATAGAAGAACGACCGGTTCCATCTTTTGATGGATTCGATGAGGGTGATGCAGGGGAAGAGTGTGCCACGAACACACACCACCGCGCCCCCACATGCGTATGCCTCATTGCCGTTCTTCAAGCTCTTGATATAGAAGAGCTTCCTCCACAGCGCCATGAAGGGAAGAAGGCCGAGGTAGGGCTCGCAGAGGGTCACGTAGCTCGACAGCTGCAGAATGGAGTTTGGCCCCAAATGGTGCGGCTGCAGATCGAGGGTATCGAGAAATAACCTGAATAACTGGCTCGCCGGCGGCCCGAAGCCCGCGCGAAAAGTGCGAGGCAAACACCATGCACTCCCCCTCCTCGGGCTCCGGCACCACCTCACCGCCCGAAGGACGGGCGGCGACGCGGTCCTCCGACGGCAGCATGAGGGCGCGCCGAAGGTATGCGATGTCCACCTCGGTGACTATGGAGCCACCCCAGCTGCCGGAGAGACCATCGGCCATCTCTGCGGAGGACCGGAGTGGAGGCACGAGTAGGTGATGCGGCGGTGTGAGCTCGGAGCGACAGAGGCGAGAGGAGGAAGACGGTGGGGGAGGGGCGCGTTAACTGCCTCCACCTCTCCCCCTCCCCCTTATAAATAAGGGGGCGAAGCCCGGGGGACGTGGGGATTAACTGCGCCCACTTCCCCCGGGAAATCCGCGGGGCGTGGGCACCTCGGGCCGTGGCCGCTGGGATCCGGGCGCAGAGGATCTTGGCCTGCGGCCCGAGGCCTACTGGGCTAGGCCCATGGCCTACCGGGCTTGCCCCAAGGCAACGTCCCGCCACGCCTTCGGGCGCGGGGCCCACCACGTCGCAGCACCCCACGTGGCGCGTCGCCGCTCAGCGCGGGTTTCGAGGCGGCACGGTAGAACCCGAAGCAACGGGCGTGGCCGCCTGCGAGGCCCGCCAATCGACCCCACGTACGAGGCCGGTGCCGCCAGATGAAGCCGCCGGATCCCCCTCGTCGGCAGGACGCGGGCCCCCGTCGGCTTCGAGAACTACTGACAGGGATATTACCCCTGGGTATGCCAAGACAAGGGAGTTCGAGCCCCTTTTTAGAAAAAAAAACTATACAGCCGGCTGGTCCATGACCAGCTGGCGAGCAACCGGCGGCCCCCCTGGCCGGCTGGCCCACGGCCGGCTGGATAGGAGCCGGTCGCCCGGCCCCTGGCCAGCCTGCAGCCGGCCGCTCCACGGCCGGCCCTCCCGCTGACCTCTGGACGGGCAGTCACTTGTCCCCTCCCCACTGCGACCAAGTACGCCGACAGGACACGACCCCCGTGATGGACTCCGGCGTGGCTTCAGCGACCGCTGACGCGCGGGCACGCATGACTACAGTCCGGGCGGTCGTACCGCTGGCCCTGACCGATCGAGACCCGGTGAGGCAACAGTGCGGCCACGCCACCGTCTACTCCATTACCTCCCCCGGCGTGGCTACAGCGCAGACGGTCGTATCGCTGACTTCGGCCAGCAGGCGCAAGACGACGCAGCGCGGGGCGGCCCGGGCCGCGGCCGGTAGCCGTGGGCCAATAGAAGAGTCAGCTGGCGGGCCCCAGTCAGCGATGGGACCGCACAGCCGGTAGGCCCTACGAGCGACAGGACGGCCCAGCCGGTGGGGCCGCCAGCCGGGGCCCCCATTTAGTACCTTGTGTATATTGTAAGCCGGGGGTTGGCCTATAAAACCACCCGAGGCCCCCCATGCATCGGGCAAGCATTCACCCATCTCACACTCTCACTCCCGCACAGCAAGGAAAGAAGGGTCAGCTGCTTCTTCTTCCTCCTCTAGCCAACAGCTCAAGGAGCACCACTGTAATTCCTACCACCCATCAACTAGACAAGCAGGACTAGGGGTATTACCTCCCCCGGAGGGCCCCGAACATGGGTACGTCACGTGTCTCTCACCGCTTGTCTCCAATCCCATCACCGGAGCCCGTCGGCGTCCTTCGACCCCAACCACTCTCGATAAGACACCCCATGGCATCTGTTGTGAGAACACGATGCCAGCGGTCTTCTCCTCATCTTCTTTAGTCATAAATATCTGGTGGTAGCCGGAGTAGGCATCCAAAAAGGAGAGCAAGTCACATCCCGAGGTGGAATCAACAATTTGATCTATCCGCGGCAAGGGGATAGTGTCCTTCGGGCAAGCCTTGTTCAAGTCAATGAAATCTATGCAAAGCCTCCATTTCCCATTCGCCTTTCGTACCACCACCGGGTTTGCCAGCCAAGTTGGATGCAACACCCCACTGACCAAACCAGCTGCTTCAAGCTTCTTGATTTCCTCGGCAATGAACTGCTACCGCTCCAAGGCTTGTTTCCTAACCTTTTGCTTGATGGGTCGGGCATGAGGACAGATAGCAAGGTGGTGCTCAATTACCTCCCTAGGAACACCGGGGATGTCAGATAGTTGCCAGGCAAACACGTCGACATTCTCCTGCAGGAAGGTAACGAGCGCGCTTTCCTATTTGTCAGTAAGGGTAGCACTGATGGTGAAGGTATCACCAGTGCCATCCTCCCTTGCCGGGACTTTCTTCGTCTCAGGATAGGCGACCCTGGTCTTCTTGCTAGAGGAACTCTCCGGCAGGTCATCGTCGGGTGCAGCGCACTCCGAAGAGGCGCGCTTCTTGGAGTCCTTGCCGGCGTTCTTGTTAGCCTTCTTCATTTTCTCCGTGCCCTTGGCGGGAGCTGGGATTTCTGTGGCTTCAGCTGCTACCGCGTCACGATACATCTGGTCCATGCAGATAACTACGTTCTTCTTGTCGGATGGGATGGAAATGACCCCAATGGGCCCTGGCATCTTCAAGGTGTTGTAGGCATAGTGGGATGCTACCATGAACTTTGCCAGAGCCTGGCGACCAAGGATTCCATTGTAAGGCAGTGGGATTTCGGCGACGTCGAACACTATCCTCTCTCTCTGGAGGTTCAACTCCCCGCCACATGTCACAGGCAGGGTGATCATTCCCTTGGGTTGGCTCCTGTCGGGGTTGACTCCTTGGAAT
This sequence comes from Elymus sibiricus, assembly GCA_039707655.1. Taxonomy (NCBI): domain Eukaryota; kingdom Viridiplantae; phylum Streptophyta; class Magnoliopsida; order Poales; family Poaceae; genus Elymus; species Elymus sibiricus. The sequence continues at coordinate 268,040,536 of CM077665.1, forward strand.
GTACCCGTAGCTTCGAGCTCTTCATCAAGGATCTGCAGTTTCTCAGCCACTCTAGGGGAGATCAAGTTCAATCCGGCCCCGCCGTCAACTAACATCTTAGACACCTTGAGGTTGCGGATTGTTGGGGAAACCAACAATGGCAAACATGCGACCGTAGTGGTACGGTCAGGATGATCCTCTTCGTCAAAGATGATAGGCGTGCGGGACCATCTGAGTAGCTTCCTAGATTCTGTAGTGGGCTCTACAGCATTGACCTCGCGTGACCATTGTTTGAGTTGGCGGCGAGAGGAATGCAAGGATGCACCCCCGTCAACGCACATGGCTTCGGTTGCTTTCTGAAACTCCCTGTCGCTGGAAACCACATCATCATCCTCATCTTCACTCATATCGTCTGTTTCCTTCTTCAGTCGGCCTCTGGCGGGTTTTTCCTTTTGCTGCGGGGTCTTGCCGCGGCGACCTCCTCTGCCGCCACGGCCTTCCCTGGCAGCACCGTCCTGGCCTTTTTCTTTGTCACGCTTCTCGTACTCGGCCCTCTGTTTCTCAACAAGTTGCTCGACCTGTTGGCATTCTTGCAGATCATGGCCCTTGGTGCGGTGAATTTTGTAGTACGGCCCATCGGACTTCCCGGTCTTCTCAGCGGCAGCAGCCTCCCGGCAATCAGCGCACGCGGCAGCTCCCTTGCCGGGGGTTTCGGCTTTTGCCTTTTTGCCTGCACTGAGGTCTCCGGAGCTCTCGACAGCCAATACCACATTTGCCTTATGCTTCTTGTTGCGCTTCCTGCTCCTTCCCTTCAGGTCGGGGGCGTCATCGTCATCATCAGAGTCCACTTCGATGCCCGCCTCCTCCCTGGGAAGTCGCCTTCATTCCTCAGCTCGAGCGCACTTATCCGCCAAGGTGTAAAGCTCATTAACAGTCTTGGGGAGCTTGACATTCATCTTGGCATGCATCCTCCTGTTGCGCACGTTCGAGTGGAACGCGGCAATCACCGCTGCGGGATGGATCTCTGGAATGTTGCGGTGCACTCGGCTGAATCTCTGGATATACTTTCTCAAGGTTTCTCCCTCCTTTTGTGGGAGGACTTGGAGATCGCTGGGCTGGCCTGGTTCTTGATGACCACCGGTGAAGGCGCCAACGAACTCGTTGCATAGATCAGCCCAAGACGAAATGGAATTCTCCGGCAGGTGCATCAGCCATGACCTCACCTTTGGCTTGAGTGCCAAAGGAAAGTAGTTGGCGAGCACCTTTTCAACTCTCCCGCCTGCGGCTTGGACAGCTATTGTGTATATGCCCAGGAACTCTGCCGGGTTTAGCTTCCCGTCGTATTTCTCAGGTAGCTCAGGCCTGAAAGCTCGGGTCGACGGCCAGCGGACCCGTCGCAGCTCGCTAGTGAAGGCAGGGCTACCAACCTCGTAAGGAAGGTACCCGCCAGCACTGGGCGCGGGGTCACCGACGTCTAGACCGTTGCACTTGTCTGATTGACGGTACGCTTCCCAGCATCGCTCGATGGTGATGCGCGCGTCTTCTTTCCGCCGGTTTTCAAGGACGTGCCGTTGATCCTGGCGGTCGCACGGGCCAGACGAGACTATGGACGCATCGTCATGTTGATCAGCATGCGAAGTCTGCTGCGGCTGCCTCTGGGCCTGTTGTCGTGGAGGGGACTGCACCGTTGGGGTGGACCCTTCGACGCGCTCGCCGCCCCGAGCTGCTGCTGCTGTTCGCGTACGTCGCGACGGCTCTGCATGTTGGGTCTTGTTGGCTTCAACGAACGAAATCAAACTCTGAATGGTGGCTCTACATTCAACCCTTTTATCATCCGCTGGCATGAAGTTGAGCAGCATCTGGACTCGTTCCATGGCCTCCTGTGTGGTACTCGGCATGGCGTAAGAGGCAGACCGCGATGTCGCTCGACTCTTGGTAGGACCAAGAGAAGTGTCGCCGCGTCCTTGATGCTGTGCGCCACTCGCCGGAGCTTTCAGGTGGGCAGTGGGTCGACCCTGCGGGGCTGCGGCTCCGCTGGGCGCTCCATCTCATTCCGCACGAGGTGCACGCCCAACAATCTCGCTGGCGACGGGTGCGGCCGGAGGGTCACGGCTCGCACTAGACCGGGCGCCGCTGAGGCGGCCTTGGCCATCCGCGCGGCGGGGAGGTGATGAATGGATGTTTCCCTCACCTGTGGCGTCGTGGCCGAGCTCGCCATGTTGTTGTTGTAGTTGCTCCTCTCCGGCGTCTCCTGCTCCATCTCCGGCCGCGAAGAACTGGACGGGGGCGCCGCCTACGCCGGCCGCGTCATCCGCAATGCCCGCCTCGCCCACAGCCGCCGTGCCGTCTACGTTGCCGGCGGCTGCGTGTGAGGGAGCCTTCGAAGTGGAGGGATGTGTGGTCGCACCGGATTTCTTATTGGAAGCCATTGTTGAAGAAGATGATGATGGAGATCGATTCGCCGTTCACGAACTCGAGTTCGCGCAAATGATGCACGCCCCCTACCTGGCGCGCCAAAGATGTCGGGGAACGGATGCTCACGATCACCTACGGGACCAGAGGTCCCTTGTGGTTCGGCAAGGGGGGTCACTTTGCACGAAGAGCGGAGAGCATGAGACGGCGCGACGATCAGGACACATGCATTTTACCCAGGTTCGGGCCGCTGCTAAACGTAAAACCCTACTCGTGCTTTTTGGTGGATTGATTGGAGGAACACGAAGAACGCACAGCGCCTAACCCCGGCAAGGACTGCTGTCGGGGAAAGAGCTGCTATGTGAGTACAAGTGTTCAGGGGTTCGAAATGCCAACCTTGAGCTAGGTTGCCTTGGGCCTCCTTTTATAGTGCAAGGGGTTACCACAATGGCAAAATAGTCATTATCTATTGATTAGATAGCTAAGCAGAGCTATCATACCCAACTCTAGCATTTAGGACAAAATACCACGATTACCTGCCTAGGTGGCGCTTGGGGGCGCATCCCCGACAAGCTCTTGCCACCGCTTGGCCGTTCGTTGCTTATGGTCTTGACACACTGCAGGGCGGGTGTCAACCGAGCGTAACTTGCATTCCGATGTTTCGCCACGTGCTTAGCGAGAGCTGATTAGCCGCCTGAGGGCTCGACACCGCATCGATAAGCGACAGGCGTAGCGATGCGGTGGAGCGGTGACTGGCTGGCTCGCGCCTGCCGGGGAGTGACCTTCCGGGTCTTCTGGGAGGTGTGCATGTCTTGGTCCCCGGCAAGCGGCGGGGACGTGCTTGGCGCTTTGCGGTCCAGGCTTGGGCTGCCGCGTTGAGCTTGTTGGAGTCTGGTCTTGATCATTCGTTGGGTTTTTGCTTCTACCGCATGTGCATAAGTCAGGGGCACTGGATACCCTTGTACTAGTGCACCGACACACATCAACTTGATGGGGATCCTTGGAGTTGAAGTAGCACTTGTTGAAGTAGAGCTTGTAGTAGCCTTGGGAACCCACTTGACTATAGCTTAGGATTCGTCTTCAAATGTGTCAATCTCATCTTGAAGCTTGTCCTTGCCCTTGAACTTGTGGTCTTGTGGTGCAAGGTCATCTTGATCTTTTGTTCCCTTAGGGAGTGTACGATCATACTTCACCCTTTGAGGAACAAACTTCGGCTTGGGGTATTGACCTTCTTCCCATTCAACTCCATTGGCGTTCATGTAGCCAATGCCTTGGTTCTTCCGGTGTCCTCCATGCTTGTGTACAATCTCCTCAAATTGCTTACTTCCGGCAAGACTCTTGTAGACACCTTTTTCTATAATCCCTTTCAGAAAATCATTTTCTTGCTCAAGTGTAACTTGGCTAAGAAAACCATTGGTGGTATTAATAGAGCTACTATAAGCAACATCATTGGATTTAGCATTAGTGTTGTTATCGCTAGATGAAGAACCTTTCTTGCCTTTGCTACTAGTTTTCTTAGACTTAACTTGTGGAACAAATGTAGACAAGAGTAGTCGTTTGGCAACATACAAAGAACTCTTCTTTCGAAGATCGTCTTTGATAGCTTTAAGAAACAAATATTCTTGCTCTAAATTTAGCTTCTTGAAGCGTAGCTTCTCATGAATCTCTCTATGACCTTCTTGAGTAGATTCATGAGCTAACTTAAGAGTGTTTAGTTTTTTAGTTAGATGCTCAATCTCCTTCTTATCATCATCACACGACTTATCTTGAATAGCATGATTATTATCAAGTTCATTTTGACTAATATCACAAGTTTTATAAACGAGCAAGTCATCATATCCTAATAAATCATCCTCGTCACTATTGAAGTCAATTTATTCGGGTTGTGATACCTTGGGGCCTTTAGCCATGAAGCAACTTCCACTTCCTTCATTTGATGAATCAAATATGTCATAGGAGTTGGAGGTTACGAGTGCTAATCCGCCAACACCCTCATCTTGACTATAGTCGGAGTTGGAGTGGTAGCTTGTCTTGGATTGGTTGTCGGAATCGGAGCCGGAAGCCCATTCACCAACATGAGCTTGATGTCATCTTCTTGTGTAGCTCTTGATGTACTTGTCCTTCTTCTCCGAGTCCTTGCTTCTCCGGGAGGGTCTTCGTTCATAGCGATCTTCTCTACTCCTTCTCTCTATATGAGGTGACTCATCTCTTGAGCTTCTCCTTCTAGGTGACTCTTCTCTTATTTTGATGGGGGCCGTGCACTCATTGGAATAGTGTCCGGGCCTTCCACAATTGTAACAATTCTGGTCACGACTAGAGGAACACTTCTCTTCATATCTTGAGTTAGAGCTTCTCTCTTTGCCTCTACTAATGTATAACTTGTTGAATTTCCTGACCATGAGGCTTATCTCTGCATTGGTAACAAGGTTGTCACTGGAAGTAGCGGGAGTGTCACTTGTAGCTTTGTATGCACTGCTTGACTTGGTGTGAAGTTCTTCTTTGTCCTTGAGTGAAATTTCATGAGCAACAATCCTACCAATGACTTCCGTAGGCTTGAGATCTTTGTAGTTTGGCATCATTTGGATCAACTAGCAGTGTGGCCCTCGCAAATGCGAGGGAATCTCCTTTAGGACCTCTTTAATAATTTTAAGGGCATTTCCTTTGAGACCTTTTTTGTTTGGCAAATCCTAAAAAAGGAATAAAAATGGTAAATCAAACTGAAACTTTACGTAAAAAATTGAATTTAGGTACTATTGAGCCGGTGAAGGTGATGAGTTTTTTTTCTATAAATCTTGAAAAAGTGGCTCTGGGGGATTGTAGAATTCATGTGTTTTTCCTATAGAATTAGGATTGAAGGATTTTTCCTCCGTTTAATTTGCGCTTTGTACCTTTGATCTGATGAATAATGCCACATATAGAATATTTTATATTCTTCTGTTGAGTGGGCACCTCTTTACTGCTTATATATATTTTCCTAATTTTTTATTCACTTAGTGATCTTGATGTATATAATTTTTTATGTCATAAAATCATATAGTTTTTGTTTTGTACATTTAACATGATGTGTGTAATTTTTAAACTATAATTATTCATTTACTTAATTCTATAGCGCAAACATATTAAGTGTTTTTTAGAGAAAACATACAGTTTGTTCAAAATATATTTTATAGAGTTTTTGTATGTGTAACAAATCATGTCACTTTTTATTAAGAAATTCAACTGAGAGTGCTAATTTATTTTTCGTTAAAAGTGGGCCAATAGAAAATACATGACTTAGTGCATATATCTTTACTTTGTTAAGGTAGCTCATTTTCTGTCAATATGAAACTTCCTTGAAAGATGATTTTTTCAATGTTTATTTGCTATTATAAATAGTTCCTTCGGTTACAATATTTTTAACGTTAATGGTTATTTTACTTATGATTCTTCTAAACAATCTCATTTTCACAAACTAATGCTTGATCTTGTCTACCAGATATAAGTATAACATTGTGATTTCACATGTGACAATGAGTTCGGCCCCACTTTGCTATGTATTATGTGGTCCGTCAATACATACACAACCATAGTTAGCTTAGTTTTTTTATGTCATGGAGAGTTCAATAAAAATATTAGATCCTCACACCATTTTCTATGTCAGAACAATGCACTTCTTTATTTTATATATATCAGAGTTCAAATACCAAAGGGAGGAATTGTTGCTGCTGGAGGCACGTTATTTCATTATGATGGCAATGGTGGGTAATTTTCCAGTTAGTATAAATCTAATGGCTAAAGAATTTACATGTACTAAATGAATGGTCCGATGCGTCTAATTTTTGTGGTAATTTCTAGATTATTATTAGAACTATACCACTAAGGTATGCATGTTTGTGTGATTTGTTCTGTAAATATCGGATATAGCTGCGTTTTTTCTCCTTTTCTGTATGAGTGTTCGAACAACTTTTGATGCGTACTTATCGATGAAACCTGACCAAAAATATAAAATATCATAGAATATATTTCACAGAAGGAACAAAGATATATATTTCACAGAAGGAACAAAGAAGAAGCAGTAGAAATTTTGACTTGATTTTTCTTCCCTTCCGTTTTATTCTATTGATGTGTGAACGCTGAGATCAACGACGGGAGTAATGGTCTGCACATACCAAACTAAGGATTCCTACCGAAACGACCACTACCGTAAGATTTTCTCAAGAAGTGCGCCTTCTGTAAGTTAATGTCTTTTTTGTATTGATTTGTGAAATAAGATATAGTGGTTGGCTCGTGAAGCTTACTAAGGATCAAATTTTAGCTATAATCAATGGGAATAAGTAAATAGGATATATTGTATACTCCAAAGACCTTGTTAATCACAAATCTAAAGAAAGTTATGCGCTAACCGGACAGGGTTGGCAAGAATAGAAATGAAACATCGCAAAAAAAATCACCAGCATGGTAGTCTCACTATTTGGTCAATCTTCCGTGCAGTCTTGATACTGGAAGGACCTTGTTGCCCTGCTACGAACAACAATAGTTTGCCTGTGTTGAACTCAAATTCATTTAGCAGGTGTGAAAAAAATACTAATTAAATTTAATCATCAAGAGATATAAGGACATGTGATAAATTAAGGGAAGGTCATAATGAAGCCAGTGTTTACATTTACCAGCTGCTCTTAGGCACGCATCAACCTCCTCTTACTTGTTCGCCATAGAGGAGTAGGCTTCAGGCAACACGTATTGCATGAGTGTTGCTAGGGATCGTGCCAAAACCACATGTCCATATCTATATGGAGTATCCTTGTGCAGGTCGAGTGCGACGAAACTGTGTGTTCTCGAATGTTGAGCGACCGAGGTAGACAACTGACAGTGAACTGGTCACTCGTGTACGTGTGCTCTACCTTTTCTTCAACTTCAGTAATCCGCCCATGTACCTTCATACGTGTATATGGCTGTGTATATGGCTCATCACTTTCTCTTTTCGTTCTGCATGTAGCGGGTGACGCTGTGCCATGTGCTGAGCTTCAGGGGCAGTGCACCGGTGATGACTACACAACATGCTTCATCCGAGCCGGCGAGAACCTCAGGACCTGTGAGTTAATTAATCACATGAGAGGGAAAGTAATCCTTCATTGCTCCCTCTCCAAGATTTTCGAATTCTGTTAGCTGCCACAGAGAAATTCGTTTTCCTAACTAAGTGGAAGCTGCAAATGAACAATGACACAAATATCGTTCAATCTATTAATAATTACATGGGCATAAATCATTCAATTTCTGAAAAGTAGACTCTATACAAAGTAGAAAGCTGCAGATAAACAATGTCACAAATATTATTCGTTCTATAACTTTGGTATAAATCATTCAACTTCTGAAGAATAGACTACCTTGTAAGTAATCATAGATCAGCAGTACAAAGAAGAAAAGCAAAGAAAATACACTGGCATCTTATATGCATATCACAAGACTTGGGTAGTCGATATATAAACACTACAGGAATCAGGGAATTTGCCGTCCGCCATGGCAGACGGCAAAGGAGCAACCACGGACGGCAACTTTGCCGTCTGCCAGCGGACGGCAAAATTTTGGGACGAATAAAGCCTGGCAAAGAGGTCCTTTGCCGTCTGCCATCACACAGCGGACGGAAAAGATTTGTTGCTGTCGGTCTGCAGCCGGCAAAGAGCCCGGACGGCGAAGTTTGACGTTAGCACCGTTAGGTGGCTAACGGGACCTCACCAGAGTCTTTGCCGTCAGCCCCCGGACGGCAAACACACAAACCTTTGCCGTCTGCCATGGACGGCCCCACACAAGCCTTTGCCGTCTGCTGTGCCAGGCCCCACACAAACACTTTGACCTCTAGTTAAAGCTCAACTTCCCAGCAATCTTGTCGTTCTACGCGCAGCAGCTCAAGCTAGCGATAGCTCATAGTGGAACGCGGATTTTGAAAGCACGTGCTTTCGGACATCCCTTATCCCTACCTTTCAATATTGCTTTGAGATCCGTACTACACAACTAAGTTACAACATCAGATTTTCTCTATTTTGTTTCTTCCAAATAAAACAACATCTGAACTTCAAACTTTGCAAAACATCAAAAAATTCTAAGTACAATGTGGGATAAAACTTTCAGATTTTTCGGTCCAACATAAATATACGAAATCAGATTTTTTTTTATTAAAAATGACATTTTTAGTATTTATAATGCACGAAAAAATCCGAAAGTTTTATCTCACATTCTAGTTAGAATGTTTTGTTGTCCTCCGAAGTTTGAAGTTCATATGTTCTTTTATTTGGAAGAAACAAAAAAAACAAAATGTGCTTGCACGAATCGCGATGCAAAAATGGATGGCTTGATAAGGGGGTGTAGGAAAGCCTATGCTTTCTCAAATGTTAACCGCTCATAGTGGCAGTAGAATAATATCAGCAATCAATTTACACAATCAAGAATCGAGATCCAGATTTTTTCAGATCGTAAAATCTTTAATTCACTTTAAAGATTACCTCCGTCCATGAGAAGAACAAATTGGAGTACAAACATGATGCAATTCAAACTTAATTAGGGACATTCTGATGAAACCAAATTAATAAAGAGTTACATACAGACATTAGTAATGTCTAGATTTGCCCCAGCCGCTCCTTGATGCTATGCAACCTTGTGATTATCATGCACTTGGGCGCTTCACATATCACTGCAATGACATGCGACCATCCATCAACCACTTGAACTACCGCAGCTTTGCGCATCACATCATGCATCTTACCCATGATTTACAAAGAGAAGTTTGCAGACAAAATTAACCCCAGCACAAGGATCCCATGGAGCTGTGCAGCCATGCATGGGAGGAGCTGCTCCAGCCTAGCTCGGCAAGGATCCTATCCATATTGGTGCAACGGGTTTAGCCATGTAGGGGAGGAGATGCTCTACTCTCTAGCTAACTCGAGGAGAAGCATCGAGGATCCATGGTGGTGCAGCGGACCAGCGGTGCAACCATGCAGGGGAGTATAAGGCTCCAGCTAGCTCGAGGAGAAGCATCAAGAATCCATGGTGGTGCAGCGGTGCAGCCATGTAGGGGAGTAGAAGCTCCAGCTAGCTCGAGGAGAATTCCTTACAGCTAGAGATTAGCTAGGGTTTCCTCTTCATTGTCTTTAATGACAGTCCATGAGATTAATGGGACGAAGGATTTTTCTTTCTTTTAGAGGAATAATAAAAGAGGAGGTGAGCGAATGCACGTTATTTCATTATGATGGCAATGGTGGGTAACTTTCTAGTTGGAATAATCTAATAGCTGTAGAATTTACATGTACTTAATGAATGGTCCGATACGTCTAATTTTTGTGGTAATTTCTAGATTATTATCTATTTTCTGGTTAGCCCATAAATCACTTTTTTTATATAATATATGTGCACATGGTGTCGTACTTTCTAAGGATCGAAGGATCTTCTTGATGATGAATTTGTCGGTCATCTCTTCACTTCCTAGGCCGGCAATCTCATTTGTGGTGAGAGCAAGCCTAGAGTACATTTTCGCGACTCCTTCACCATCCATCATCTTGAACTTGTCAATTTGACTTTGTGGCACAGCCAACTTAGATTCCTTGATGAATTCAGTACCTTCGTGCATATCAACCAAAGTATCCCAAATTTCCTTTGCATTCTCAAGACAAATTATCTTGTTGAACTCTTTGGGGCATAAGCAGTTGAATAGAATGTCGCATACTTGAGCATTGTATTGCAACATCTTTAATTCTTCCGCGGTCGCTTGATGATCCGGTTCCTTTCCATCACCAAAGAATTCACCTTGCAATCCAACACGAACAACAACCCATACGGCGGGGTTATGACCAAGAATATGTATTTTCATTTTATGCTTCCAACTAACAAAGTTTGTACCATCAAAATATGGACCTCTACGATGATAATTTCCCTCACTAGACGCCATACTCTCCTAGGTTGTGAAACCTATGCAGTGGAGACGATAGCTCTGATACCACTTGTAGGATCCGAAGTATGTATAGAGGGGGGGTGATTAGACTAATTGACCAAATTAAAATTCTAGCCTTTTCCTGATTTTAGATTTTGGCAAGTTTTAGCAATTGTAGCAAGTAAAGCACTCCCTACACATGCAAGTGTAAGAGTCTAGCAGCGAAAAGTAAAGACATGCACATGAAAGTAGAGGAAGGGATATGAGGATCAAACGCATTTGATGACACAAAGATTTTTCTCGTGGTTCCGATAGATGGTGCTATCGTACGTCCACACTGATGGAGACTTCGTCTATTCCATCACGGCTTCCGTCCATGAAGGACTAGCCTCACTATGGGTAGATCTTCACGAAGTAGGCGATCTCCTTGTGTAACGCCCAAGATGCGGTCCTATCCCTATTTTTGCTCGAGGGCCTCGACAAGGATAGAAGCGCATCTCGTCGTTTCGCAAGAGTGGATATCATTACCAGTACATGTAAAGAAGAGATGAGTATATGGAATTGGCTTACACTCGCCACAAGCTACATCAAGATCACATCAATACAACAACATATACAATCATCATACAGAAGTGCAGGGTCCGATTACGGACGAAAACAAACGATAAAATGACATCCATCCTTGCTATCCCAGGCTGCCGCCTGGAACCCATCCTAGATCGATGAAGAAGAAGAAGAAGAACAACTCCAAATCAAACAAGCATCGCTCTCACATCAATTCATCGCATTACCTATACCTGCAACTGTTGTTGTAGTAATCTGTGAGCCACAGGGACTCTGCAATCTCATTTCCAAGGGTATCAAGACTATTAAAGCTTAATGGGTGAGGTATGGTTAAGTGGTTCGGCTGCAGCAAGCACTAAGCATCTATATGAGTGGCTAACTTACGAGTACAAGAATAAAGGGGGATGATTGTCGCATAAACAGACGTGATCTAGTAATGATCTCTAAGAGATCCTGAACACCTACTTATGAACAAACATAACCCCACCGTGTTCTCTCTCGGTTTAGAAATCACGAGAAGAGATAGTCACGGTTACGCACACGGTTGGTGTTTTTCATTTGAGTTTCCTTCAAGTTTGCTATGACCGGGTGTTAAACAAAGTTTCCAAGTTGCCACGTAACCGCGGGCACGGCTTTCCGAAAGATTTAACCCTGTAGGGGTGCTCCAACTCATCCATCACAAATTAACCACACGCCGCGGGAATAACCTCGACCACGAATCTCGTGATCTTCCTAGGCAATTCCACTAGAAAACCGCAACCTCAAGATAGCCCGAAGTATTCTCGGAATTCCTCGCACAAGACGTTCGAGAAAGGTAAAACAAGTCCAGCAAGACTGCCCGGCGTGTCGACGAACCCGATAGGAGCCGCCTATCTCGTTCTCAGGACACGACCAGATGAGCGCAGCGTACGGTGGCCTGATAGACATCTCCTGAGTTGCTCCGGGTTGGCCCCGCACACGACTCTAGTTTGGACCAACACCCATCAGGAGCACTGGCCCGGGTTGTTGATTAATTATCCGCGGGTGCCGGCGGGTCCCTATACAATTTTAGTTGTTATTCGGAAAATGTAGTACCAATGTTGGGCCTTGCTAGACAAGTTTTATCCTAAAACGAAAATCAAGGGGGTCCCCATAACAACCCCGAGCATTATAGGAGCGCTCAATTATGGAACATAACACCGATACACAAGTAACTAGGGGAGGCAAGAGTGGAACAAAACACCGAGCAAAAGGCCAAGCCTTCCACCCTTTACCAAGTATATATGTGCATTAAATTAAATAGCAATAATATTGTGATATATAAAAAATATCCATGTTGGCACATGGAACAATTGCACCTGCAACTAGCAACGCTATAAGAAAGGCTGAGCAAGCAGTAACATAGCCAAACAATGTTTGCTGGGATGGGAGGGGTTAGCGGCTTTTCATGGCAATTTGGGAGGCTTGACATACAAGTGGTAGGTAGCGAGACAACGATAGAAACGAGACATCTAGCATGGCAATGATAGTAATGGTATACAGAGAAATGATCATCTTGCCTGAGATCCCGCTTGGAAGAAGAACGAGTCCATGAAGAAGACGAGCCAACGTAGTCGAACGAGTCCTCACACTCCAAACGCTTTCGAAACTCTATCGAGAAGAAGCAAATCGGAAACAGCAATCAACACACGAGAACACCACAACATATGCATGACATGATGCGCAAACAATATGATGCATGTCCGGTTTAAATATGCAAGGCATGGTAATCACAACATTCAAATACTACACATTAAGTGAAGCTCAATATGCAACGGGTTGCATATTGACGAAACTCCACATTTGAATTACTTAGTTCAATCTCGATTAGGTACTCAACAATATTAAATGTTGTTAAGCATGGCAAGAGGTGAAGCATAAGTTAACTATATATTTAGGCAAGTTTAAATGAGGCCGGAAACAACATATAACATTTCCGAAATGAACCCATATGTTAATTATGAATTTGGCCCAGATCTGAACTAACCATATTTTATATTTATTATACAGAAAAATAAAATGCACCATGTTATACTACACATTTTTCTAGTCAACTTACATATGTAAAACATTTTAATCGGAGCTACGGTTATTTAGATATGATGAAAACCGTTTTAGCATGGCATTTATGGAAATTAATGCAAACAACAACAATTTTTTTAAACATTTGTATCATGGACGTAAATTACATATTGTGAAACTACATAAAATTCTATCCATCGTACATATACGACATGTTTTATTTACAACAACAACAACAACAACAACAAAGCCTTTAGTCCCAAACAAGTTGGGGTAGGCTAGAGGTGAAACCCATAAGATCTCGCGACCAACTCATGGTTCTGGCACATGGATAGCAAGCTTCCACGCACCCCTGTCCATGGCTAGTTCTTTGGTGATGCTCCAATCCTTCAGGTCTCTCTTTACGGACTCTTCCCATGTCAAGTTCGGTCTACCCCGGCCTCTTTTGACATTATCAGCACGCTTTAGCCGTCCGCTATGTACTGGGGCTTCTGGAGGCCTGCGCTGAATATGTCCAAACCATCTCAGACAATGTTGGACAAGCTTCTCTTGAATTGGCGGTACCCCAAACTTTTTTTAAACATTTATATCAGACATGTTTTATTTAAAGTTGCCAAAATAAAGATAATAGACAAACAAATTATGCATGAATTCTGCCCAAAGAACAAAACAAAAACTAAGTGGAGGTGGATTGGGTCAAGCTGCAACACAATCTGGCCCAACGTGGTTGTGGAAATAAACAAAGAAAAAAAACAAAATATGAGGGCACGGACCTCCCGTTTGCAACAGCACAATCTGACCAGTTGAGCTACGACGAGACTGTGCAGAACTATGGATTTTGGGCTAGATGAATCTTCATACCGAGCGAATCTAAACCATTGACCTAACAAATAGGCAAAAGAAAATAGGGGCTACAGGGATTCGAACCCAGGACCTCCAGCATAGAAACGAGTAGCGCTAGCCACTGCACCAATGATGCGTTTCTATCCAAGAAGGGGCGCTGCACAATTTGAACTACATCAACGGCGAGACTTGATTTTCTCTGAACGCACGGGGATCTCACCGGTCTAGGAAGCAGTCAACGCGGCGGCCAAGAGGGGGCTTGCAGGCGATGGGGCAATCCCCGACGGGGCTGGGAAAGCAGGGATCCTCGCTCCAAGTCGAGGGGGCGAGCTCCATGGCAAGCGGCATCCTGGCAACATGGGAGAGAGAGAGAGCTGAGAGAAGAAAGGGAAGAAAATAGAGGAAGCAGAAGACCGGGCATGGCGTTGGACCCGCGATGCTCCGGCGTCGTGCTCGCCGGCACGGCGGCGAGGCGCAGATCGGGGGAAGCGGGGATCTGCTCAGGCCATGAAGGCACGCATTCCCGGCGGGGTTGAGGTCGAACGACCGCGAAGCTGCTTGGGGAGCTCCATGCGGTCGGGTGCTCCATCTCTCCTGTACCCGAACAGAGAGAGGAAAGGTTAGAGAAGGGAGAGGGAGATTGAGGCGATGCGACGGGAGAAGGGCAAGAGGGACACGGCGACCTGCGGTGCTCCGGCGTCGCGCTCGTCGGCGCGGCAGTGAGGCGCAGGTCGGGACATGAAGGCAGCCATGGCGAAGCTGCAGATCGAGCGGCTCCCTGCTTGCTGTTCAGAGAAGAAAACAAGACAAGGGGAGGTCAGAGAGGAGCAGCAGGAGGAAGGAAAGAAAGGGAAAGCAGTGGCAAGGTCGTGCTCACCGGAGAGTTCGGCGGTGCGGGGCTGGCCGGGCGACCTCCAGGCGGCAACCAACTCCGAGAGAGGCGGCGACGCTCGGATCCAGCGAATGAAGCAGAGCCCCATACTTCGGCGCCCCGGACGAGCTCTTGCTCGTTCCTGCAAACGGACCGAAGAGAGAGAGAGCTGGATGGATCAGAGACTGAAGAACCAGGACGGGAGAGAAAGGAAAAGAGGGGGCGCCAGGGTCCTAGACGGCGATCTCGCCGACTCACTAATTGCCTGAGGCGCGGAGTGGCAAGGGATCCAGGAGGAGCTCGAGGCCTCCTCTGCTCGGGCGCAAAGAGCTTGGTGGTGCGGGGGCGCTGCAAGAGGATGGGTGGATCGGCAGGAGGTGGAGGCTTTGGGTTGGTGCGGAGCGGATCCCGAGGTGGAAGAAGATTGCGGTGGCGCGGACAAGGGGATGGATGGGACAGCTCCCTAGATTCTAGGGTTAGGCAAAATAGATGGCCTATTTATAGCAAAATAGGGATGATCTTGACCCTCCATTTAGATTCGACGGTCGAAAAAATTAGGTTAGGGAGTCCGGTTGAAAAACCGATGATGGTTTGGGGTATTACGGGGTTGATCCGGATTCAACGGTCATGACCGTATGTTTTGGGTTCGGGGAAGCTATCGGGCGCACGCGACGGGTCCATGCACTGTGCAGAGGGGCTAAGAGGAGATGATAGGGAAAAGGGCAGCCCGGCGACAGTTGTGAAAAACGAAAACGCGTGTGAATTATCCGGCTATAGTCCCGCTATATGTTTAACGGTTCGTTTATCAAACGGACTCCGGATGCGACGCAATTTGGCAGGCGGTCTACCTACAATAAAATAAGACCGCACGACAAGTTTCGACCCAATTCGAGAATATTTTTCGCGCACTTTTTAAAAACAATATTTTATCGATGCCGCGGGCGCGTGCATGTGTGGTTGGTCTTGAAACGGTCGACGATACGAACGGAGAGAACCGGCAACTACGAACGGATGCAAGTTTTCAAAAACGAGTGACGATGCTATGCAGATGATGCGAATGATGCAATGATGAATGCGACAACCAAACGAATCACACGATGACAGCGGAATAAATCGGGAATCTTCTGGAGCGTTGGTCTCGGGCTGTTACAACTCTCCTCCACTTACAAGAGATCTCGACCCGATATCTTAGAATGAGAAGGGGAAGAGAATGAGGAAAGGAAGATGTAAAACTTAGTTGCTTCTTTGACGAACGAGTGAAACCATTGAAACATGAAAGATGGAAAGAGATGAAGAATGACATGACTAACAAGCAAGAATTCGCAAGAAATTTGGGTAGCACTTCGATAGAAAAGAGAGGCAAAACATGATAAGCTGGAAAGAGCTTGAAAAGATTTCACAACACTCCGGTTAAATGGATGAGCAAGAAAAGAATATGATCTTGACAAACGAGATGATGAGATGAATAGAGCAACATCACAATGCCTCCGGACTAAACGAATGAAGCTAGATCATTGGATAGAAGAGAATGGAGAAGAAATGACAATTTCTAACACAATTGAATTGAAAGTCTCCCTTACAAAGGATAGATTGAACGGAGTTGTTGAGCCATCAACAACGAAAACCAAAAGCATGTTGTGGGCTTATGGAAAACATCTCTAAATTATGACGTGACAACCTGCCACTACAAAACAAAGATTGCTTGGGAGCAACAAGAGATGGAAACTTCTTACACCAAGAGGATAGAAGAACACTTAGAACATGATAAGCACCCCGATAGCACCAAACCTTAGGAAAAGCTTTAGGTGACATCTATACCAAGATAACTCCGAGAAAGAAATGATGGGTTTACATATCTAATTCTTGACAATATTTCTTCGAGACTCCTCATTAATCAAGAATGCTATAACACCACCTCAAAAGATAAGGGAGAAGGAATTGCAGTTTGAAATGCACGATAAAGAATACTTGAGGACCTCCAGCAAAATCTTGAAGAACGCTTTGAGAAAGAAAGAAATCTTTGACGAACCACCATGAAGAACTTCTTGGAGAACACCGGAATGAAAGGATGATAGAAAAGAATTGAAGGTTGGAAAGAACAAAATTGAGGCCTTGCTATGACTTAGATGAAGCTTCGCGAGGCGATACTTGAGAAGACTAGGAACTCCGGATCGAAAAGATTATCCACTTAGAACCGAGAATTTGATATTGCGAACAACTACGAAAGAGGGATTGAAAACACATTGATTAAATAAGAATAAGAATTATGTTATGCTTATCCTTCATCAAGTTAAATTGATGACAAGCAGCGGATTTGGCATACGACTTATTCTTCTTGAAAAGATTGAGGCCAGAAAAGAGCACGAACTTGAAGAAGTCTTGAACGAACCACCGGTGAGAATTGAAACGAATGGAAATACATGAGAATGAAGAGATCAAGATCCGCCTAATAGAAAACTTCAACAAGGCACTGGAATAATTGAGATGCGAACGAAGAGACAACAATTGAGAAGAATTGGAGAACGAAAGCTGAAAGCTGAGAGCGAAGAAATCGTCAAAATGATGACCTTCGGAGGATCGAGAAATGAAAACAAATCTGAAACGCTCCGGATATATATGGAAGGAATTACTCATGATCGAAAACATCTGAAAGGATAGCACCAAGCTAAAAACCATGAATCTCCGAGAATGGAACAAGATTTAAGAGAAACTCTCCTTCGGTCTTCAAGTTGAGAATGATGACGAGAAACAACATCAAGAATTACTGAGATCTCCGAAACAATGAATAAGGACAGGTTGAGCCAATGATGAAAATGATTTAGCAGCGATTTTCGAGAAGGAGTATGACTGATGAAATTCATTCTTATGTCACATTTGAAAAGAACTTGAGATCTCCGGAAAAGATTAAAAGATCCAGGTAAGATCCCAGGGAAAAACCTGTGGGTTATGAGCCCACTCAAAGAGATCACCGTTGAAATGATTGCTTAGGAATAGAGATTGCACCGGTACAAATTGAAAACTTGATGAGGTGAGAACCTCGAACTAATTTGAAAGGATTTGAATGAAAACACAAGACTTCTGAGATATCTTCAGCACTCCGGACAAGATAGATAGAGGCGATTAAACACGAGAGGCTTGAATAAGAACTTCCAACATGGGAGAGCATTTAGAGAATGAAAAGGATATGAAGAACACCGAGAGCTGAATTGACTTCACCGGAGAAGAAAAACAAGAACAAGAATGATGACATTGAAACTCCTGAGCATCATCACAAAGAATCACCGGATACATCACGGAAGAGAAGATAGCGGAAGCATCACATGAATAGAAAAGGCATTTGGATGAGAATTTAATCATTGAAGAAAAGGGCGGGAGGGCGGGAAAAACAAAGACAACTTGGAACGGATGAAACGAACTCCGGAAGAATAAGAGGATAGATCTTGCAAAAATTGGAAGGGATTGAATCATCTTAAAGAGAAGCACACCGGTTGGAAAGAAATTGACATGACAACTTCGGTTGAACAAAGGATTAGCATTCCCATAAAAATATGAGAATACCATTTAGAAAAGATATGAATTCACCACTTGACAATGAAGCAACTCGAATTATCATATTCCAACAAAACAAAGGATGGGGCTTGAGAATTAAGCCGGAAACAAATATATGATAGAGATTTCGCTCGATATTTTCGTGGTAAGGCTCACACGGGCTCGATCTTACAGTAGCCATAATGTACAAGGCAGTGAACACGACATACGAAGCGTCCCCGAGTCGTAGCAAGCTACAAGGACTCTTTAAGACACAACGAGAACCACTGTAAGAAAGACCGTCAACAAGCGAACCACTCGATGTCGAACCCCAACCTCACATCATCATCTGTGGAAGATAATCCTTGGTAACTACTTGAATTCCCACCTAAGAACTCCCGAAATCTCGGTTATGCAATCGGGTACACGGATACATGGAGTTTTTACATGATCACTCAACTCCTAGCAGTAATACTACTCTCCAGTGTATCACATCCCTCAACACACAACCAAAGGTCTCGAAAACTCATCTACCTCAGATCCTCGTAATCACAACGATACTAAAGATGGCAGTACATGTGATCCCGCTCCCCAGTACTGGGTGCCGCCACACTCTTCGCACCACGAATAGTATTGAAGCAATTTCGAATATCCGCGTTCTTAAGTACTAACGAAACTGAACGATAACGATGTGTCAAGGATCCCCTGGAGCTCTACTCCCCGGGTCCAATCCAAACAGACGGGAGGCACCAAGAACAGAATCTCCGTCACATCGGCATCATATAGTTTCCAAAATACCCGCGTGATCCTAAAAAAAATTTGAGCGAGAAGAGGAGTAGAATCAAAATTCCTAAGTCGAATACCTCACCAGAGCATAGAAGAGGAGTAAAAAGAATCCTACTCTCCGATATAACTAGACTCCAAATATTTTTTCACTAGACTCGACTCGGCCAAGTTCGATCAATCAAGGGAGCTCCTAGGTCGGTACAGGCTCTAATACCAACTTGTAACGCCCAAGATGCGGTCCTATCCCTATTTTGGCTCGAGGGCCTCGACAAGGATAGAAGCGCATCTCGTCGTTTCGCAAGAGTGGATATCAGTACCAGTACATGTAAAGAAGAGATGAGTATATGGAATTGGCTTACACTCGCCACAAGCTACATCAAGATCACATCAATACAACAACATATACAATCATCATATAGAAGTGCAGGGTCCGACTACGAATGAAAACAAACGATAAAATGACATCCATCCTTGCTATCCCAGGCTGCCGCCTAGAACCCATCCTAGATCGATGATGAAGAAGAAGAAGAACAACTCCAAATCAAACAAGCATCGCTCTCACGTCAATTCATCGCATTACCTGTACAAGTAACTGTTGTTGTACTAATCTGTGAGCCACAGGGACTCAGCAATCTCATTTCCAAGGGTATCAAGACTATTAAAGCTTAATGGGTGAGGTATGGTTAAGTGGTTCGGCTGCAGCAAGCACTAAGCATCTATTTGAGTGGCTAACTTACGAGTACAAGAATAAAGGGGGATGATTGTCGCATAAACGGACGTGATCTAGTAATGATCTCTAAGTGATCCTGAACACCTACTTACGAACAAACATAACCCCACCGTGTTCTCTCTCGGTTTAGAAATCACGAGAAGAGACAGTCACGGTTACGCACACGGTTGGTGTATTTCATTTGAGTTTACTTCAAGTTTGCTATGACCCGGTGTTAAACAAAGTTCCCAAGTTTCCACGTAACTGCGGGCACGGCTTTCCGAAAGATTTAACCCTGCAGGGGTGCTCCAACTCATCCATCACAAATTAACCACACGCCGCGGGAATAACCTTGACCACGAATCTCGTGATCTTCGTAGGCAATTCCACTGGAAAACCGCAACCACAAGATAGCCCGAAGTATTCTCGGAATTCCTCGCACAAGACGTTCGAGAAAGGTAAAACAAGTCCAGCAAGACCGCCCGACGTGTCTACGAACCCGATAGGAGCCGCGTATGTTGTTCTCAGGACACGACCAGATGAGCGCAGCGTACGGTGGCCTGATAGACATCTCCCGAGTTGCCCCGGGTTGGCTCCACACACAACTCTAGGTTGGACCAACACTCATGAGGAGCACTGGCCCGGGTTGTTGATTAATTATCCGCGGGTGCCGACGGGTCCCTATGCAATTTTAGTTGTTATTAGGCAAATGTAGTACCAATGTTGGGCCTTGCCAGACAAGTTTTATCCTAAAAATAAAATCAAGGGGGTCCCATAACAACCCCGAGCATGTTAGGAGTGCTCAATTATGGAACATAACACCGGTACACAAGTAACTAGGGGCGGCAAGAGTGGAACAAAACACCGAGCAAAAGGCCAAGCCTTCCACCCTTTACCAACTATATATGTGCATTAAATTAAATAGCAATAATATTGTGATATATCAAAAATATCCATGTTGGCACATGGAACAATTGCACCTGCAACTAGCAACGCTATAAGAAAGGCTGAGCAAGCAGTAACATAGCCAAACAATGTTTGCTGGGATGTGGAGGGGTTAGCGGCTTTTCATGGCAATTTGGGAGGCTTGACATACAAGTGGTAGGTAGCGAGACAACGATAGAAACGAGACATCTAGCATGGCAATGATAGTAATGGTATACAGAGAAATGATCATCTTGCCTGAGATCCCGCTTGGAAGAAGAACGAGTCCATGAAGAAGACGAGCCAACGTAGTCGAACGAGTCCTCACACTCCGAACGCTTTTGAAACTCTATCGAGAAGAAGCAAATCAGAAACAGCAATCAACACACGAGAACACCACACCATATGCATGACATGATGCGCAAACAATTTGATGCATGTCCGGTTTAAATATGCAAGGCATGGTAATCACAACATTCAAATACTACACATTAAGTGAAGCTCAATATGCAACGGGTTGCATATTGACGAAACTCCACATTTGAATTACTTAGTTCAATCTCGATTAGGTACTCAAGAATATTAAATGTTGTTAAGCATGGCAAGAGGTGAAGCATAAGTTAACTATATATTTAGGCAAGATTAAATGAGGCCGGAAACAACATATAACATTTCCGAAATGAACCCATATGTTAATTATGAATTTGGTCCAGATCTGAACTAACCATATTTTATATTTATTAAACAGAAAAATAAAATGCACCATGTTATACTACACATTTTTCTAGTCAACTTACATATGTAAAACATTTTAATCGGAGCTACGTTTATTTAGATATGATGAAAACCGTTTCAGCATGGCATTTATGGAAATTAATGCAAACAGCAACAATTTTTTTAAACATTTGTATCATGGACGTAAATTACATATTGTGAAACTACATAAAATTCGATCCATCGTACATATATGACATGTTTTATTTGAAGTTGCCAAAATAAAGATAATAGACAAACAAATTATGCATGAATTCTGCCCAAAGAACAAAACCGTTTTAGCATGGCATTTATGGAAATTAATGCAAACAGCAACAATTTTTTTAAACATTTGTATCATGGACGTAAATTACATATTATGAAACTACATAAAATTCTATCCATCGTACATATATGACATGTTTTATTTGAAGTTGCCAAAATAAAGATAATAGACAAACAAATTATGCATGAATTCTGCCCAAAGAACAAAACAAAAACTAAGTGGAGGTGGATTGGGTCAAGCTGCAACATAATCTGGCCCAACGTGGCTATGGAAATAAACAAAGAAAAAAAACAAAATATGAGGGCACTAGGACTTGATCCCAGGACCTCCCGTTTGCAACACCACAATCTGACCAGTTGAGCTACGACGAGACTGTGCAGAACTATGGATTTTGGGCTAGACGAATCTTCGTACCGAGCGAATCTAAACCATTCACATAACAAATAGGCAAAAGAAAACAGAGGCTGCAGGGATTCGAACCTAGGACCTCCAGCATAGAAACGAGTAGCGCTAGCCACTGCACCAATGATGCGTTTCTGTCCAAGAAGGGGCGCTGCACAATTTGAACTACATCAACGGCGAGACTTGATTTTCTCTGAACGCACGGGGATCTCACCGGTCTAGGCAGCAGTCAACGCGGCGGCCAAGAGGGGGCTTGCAGGTGACGGGGAAATCCCCGACGGGGCTGGGAAAGCAGGGATCCTCGCTCCAAGTCGAGGGGGCGAGCTCCATGGGCAGCGGCGTCCTGGCAACATGGGAGAGAGAGAGAGCTGAGAGAAGAAAGGGAAGAAAACAGAGGAAGCAGAAGACCGGGCATGGCGTTGGACCCGCGATGCTTCGGCATCGAGCTCGCCGGCACGGAGGCGAGGCGCAGATCGGGGGAAGCGGGGCTCTGCTCAGGTCATGAAGGCACCCATTCCCGGCGGGGTTGAGGTCGAACGACCGCGAAGCTGCTTGGGGAGCTCCATGCGGTCGGGTGCTCCATCTCTCCTGTACCCAAACAGAGAGAGGAAAGGTTAGAGAAGGGAGAGGGAGATTGAAGCGATGCGACGGGAGAAGGGCAAGAGGAACACGGCGACCTGCGGTGCTCCGGCGTCGCGCTCGCCGGCGCGGCAGTGAGACGCTGGTCGGGACATGAAGGCAGCCATGGCAAAGCTGCAGGTCGAGCGGCTCCCTGCTTGCTGTTCAGAGAAGAAAACAAGACAAGGGGAGGTCAGAGAGGAGCAGCAGGAGGAAGGAAAGAAAGGGAAAGCAGCGGCAAGGTCGTGCTCACCGGGGAGTTCGGCGGCGCGGGGCTGGCCTGGCGACCTCCAGGCGGCACCAACTCCGAGAGGGGCGGCGACGCTCGGATCTAGCGAATGAAGCAGAGCCCCATGCTTCGGCGCCCTGGACGAGCTCCTGCTCGTTCCTGCTAACGGAACGAAGAGAGAGAGAGCTGGATGGATCAGAGACTGAAGAACCAGGACGGGAGAGAAAGGAAAAGAGGGGGCGCCAGGGTCCTGGACGGCAATCTCGCCGACTCACTGATTGCCGGAGGCGCGGAGCGGCAAGGGATCCAGGAGGAGCTCGAGGCCTCCTCTGCTCGGGCGCAAATAGCTTGGTGGTACGGGGGCGCTGCAAGAGGATGGGTGGATCGGTAGGAGGTGGAGGCTTTGGGTTGGTGCAGAGCGGATCCCGAGGTGGAAGAAGATTGCGGCGGTGCGGACAAGGGGATGGATGGGACAGCTCCCAAGATTCTAGGGTTAGGCAAAATAGATGGCCTATTGATAGCAAAACAGGGATGATCTTGACCCTCCATTTAGATACGACGGTCGGAAAAATTAGGTTAGGGAGTCCGGTTGAAAAACCGATGATGGTTTGGGGTATTACGGGATTGATCCGGATTCAACGGTCATGACCATATGTTTTGGGTTCGGAGAAGCTATCGGGCGCACGCGACGGGTCCATGCACTGTGCAGAGGGGCTAAGAGGAGAAGACAGGGAAAAGGGCAGCCCGGCGACAGTTGTCAAAAACGAAAACGCGTGCAAATTATCCGGCTATAGTGACGCTATATGTTTAAAGGTTCGTGTATCAAACGGACTCCGGATGCGACGCAATTTGGCAGGCGGTCTACCTACAATAAAATAAGACCGCACGACAAGTTTCGACCCAATCCGAGAATATTTTTCGCACACTTTTTAAAAACAATATTGTATCGATGCCGCGGGCGCGTGCATGTGTGGTTGGTCTTCAAACGGTCGACGATACGAACGGAGAGAACCGGCAACTATGAACGGATGCAAGTTTTCAAAAACGAGTGACGATGCTATGCAGATGTTGCGAATGATGCAATGATGAATGCGACAACCAAACGAATCACACGATGACAGCGGAATAAATCGGGAATCTTCTGGAGCGTCGGTCTCGGGCTGTTACACCTTTCCCGTAGAAACTTCTTGGTACAACTCCACACACAAACAAGGAGGCTCCCAAGCGACACCTAACCAATCTAGGAGACACCACTCTCCAAAAGGTAATAGATGAGGTAACAATGATGAACTCCTTGCTCTTGTTCTTCAAAATATAGTCTCCTCAACACCCAATCATTCCCTCACAGATTTGGCTTGGTAGAAGAGGTTGATTGGGTAGAAAGTAACTTGGGGAGGCTAGAAATCAAGATTCATATGGTTGAGGTGGAGGATCTTGATCTTAACACATGAGTAGGTGGCTCTCTCTCAAAAAAATGGATGGGGCCAGTGTAGGTATGTTTTGAGTGGTTCCTCTGCGAGTGAGAGGAGGTGGAGGGGTATATACAGGCATCTCCAAAAATCCAACCGTTACAACATTATTGTGGTGAAACCGATCCAAAAACTCGGTTGCACCGACTAGTGCAAAATGTGGCAACTTTCGGCTTCTCGGTGAGACCGATATATAAATCTTGGTGGTACCGATATGGATGACCTAGGCAGTTTCAAAATCTCCGTGGGACCGATTTCCAAAACTCGGAAATTCTGATTCTTGAAAATGGCTAACCAGAAAGTTGGTCACTGGTTTCGGTTGCACCGAATGGAATGTTGGTGTCACCAAGACCTTAGGGTTTTGGCTTAGGATCTGTCCTGGGTTATACTCGGTAGGGCCGAATATGAGAACTTGGTGGCACCGATTTTAGTGTTAGGGTTTAGACAGCGAGTTTGTGGAAGAATTTCATGTGTATTTTTGGTGGCTAATCTCTATGCACTTGAGCAACCAGGTCATCATAGAAACCTCATCCCCTTTTACTAGTAGTGGCTTTCCTATGGACTCAAAAGTGATTTCACAGAAAATGCAAAATGTAGAGTCTTCAAGCTTGTTGCCAATAGATGTTCCTTGCATCTAGGGGATCTCCTCACAATCCGTTTTCCAATCAATTCATTGAACTTTCCTGAAATATACTTGATGAAAACATTAGTCCAATGAAATATATGTTGTTATTAATTACCAAAACCACCTAGGGAGATGTTGTGCTTTCACGTTTCGGTTCTCAACGGGCGAAACGTGCGCGCCATGGGCCCGGGGGCTACTGTCTGTCAAGTGGGAACCAGGGTACCAAGACCCAGGAGCGACATCTGGCGAAAGGCCCAATAGGCGGCCTACTCCAGATCTCCATAGGTGAAGCACCTCGCGAGGCCCCCTCCCCACGAGGCAGGGCTCTCCAAGTCAAGCATCTTCAACATCAGTCATTCTCATGAGGCTCCACTCATGAGGTGAATCCCCGCGAGGCCCCCCACATGGAGGGGCCGTGTAGCGCAGATCGCGTGGCTGTGCGCCCCCCACGTGGATGACGTTCTCGTGCAGGGAAGGACAGCAGGACCGTGCTAGCAGGCACGAATAGAGAGGATTTCCTTTCTGGTGATTAAAGGGTATCACCAGTTGCCTCCTCCAAAGTAGCTTCCCAAAGCTTACCACTTTACAAACGCGTCATGGGCGGCGCCTTTACAAACGAACACCAACTTTTTTCAGGATAGACTGAACGCCTATCCCCCTTCAAATTACCGCCTTGTGGCTGCCCTTTCCCGCCGATATGTTCGGGGAAGAGGACCAAGGAAAGGATAAGAGGGGCAGTGCTGCTGTCTTAGAGAGGGATCCGATCGATCCGATCCATCCAGAGACAGAAGAACTCCTCCGACCCCCAATCATTCATTTGTACGGTCATCTTCCACCTCGGAACACCCAAAGCAATCCCAACATGCAGGAGTAGGGTTTTACACTGCAAGGTGGTCTGAGCCTGGGTAAACCGTGTGTCCACTGTCGTGCCCTGTGTTAGTGTGCTCTCGTGAAGCTTCGTTCATCATAGCCATAGTCACCGTCAGGTCGTGAGATAGCCGCACAAAACGTCCCCAGAGTTCAAACCAGGGTTTTGGAGAGCGTCTCCTTGCTCAAACGGTTCTCTGACAAACAGGAGATACCTTCTCGAGATATGAGGACGTTAAGACCCAGAAGATGGTGACACCCTTGACACTGCTCCGAGGATGATGTAACCTTGGTCTATGATTGTCAGGGTACGACAATCTATTGGGCCGGAAAGGCCCCTTTAGTGGTTTGGGAGAGGGAATCCTTTGGCGCAAAGAGCATCACCGGACACTGCATGCTCGAGGGTTTAGACCGGTTCGGGTCGCCGGAGCGTAATACCCTATGTCCTGTGTTGTGTGGTTTATTTGGGTTCACAGTACAGGAGCGTCGCACCCCGGCTAGCATGCTTCGGGGGCGTCGCTACGTGTGTAAATGAACAGAGAGTCAACCTTTTTAAAGGTAGCCAGGGACCTCCTTTTATATCTCAAGGGGTTACCACAGTGGCTAAAATGGTCTTTACACATATAAAACAATGTATATCTCCTCCCCAAAACCGCTGGCAATTGTGGTAGTGGGGAATACCTAACTCTGATGGATTAGGACAGGCACATAAATGCGCCGTGAGGTGGCACGCTGGCGACGTCTCCCGGCAAGGATTGCCTGTCCTTCTGTGTCGTTCCCCAAACTACCTCTTATTCTTTTGCCACGCCGTGGGACGGGTGTCGTTAAAGCTCTGCTGTAATCCAGGGAAGCAACCACGCGCCCCGACCAGCCTCACCTACCCGCCTGCCCGCTCGACACCTGGCCGATGTAGACAACCAGCCCAACTACATGGAGCGACGGCTTGGCGGGTGGAGGTCTTGGCGGGTGCGCTATAGCCCGAGCCCCCCGGCAAGGAAGGCTTGTTGGTTCGCTCGAGTCCTTGTACGAAGGGCTTGGCATCCAGATCCAACCCGGCAGGGTCCTGCTGGTCCGGGGGCCGCGGTCGTCTAGTGGAGAAGTCAGGGTACTAAGGGCCCTTTTCTTCAGTACACCGACAGGAGCCCCCGGTCCTGGGCCAGACTTGTGTCCGTGACGTTTGTTGGGCTAGGCCCAAAAATAGTGCACAGACACCTGCGGTCGCAATTACCTGCGGTTATACTTGATTTTCTCTCCCGCCCCTTCCCGTGATATGCATTCAATGTGAACTGGTGGGGAAGTGGGGCGAGAAGGCGAGGAAAAGATGCGCCTGAAAAACCGCATCGCGTCATCCCGAAGGGGCGCTCCCATGTGTCGCGTATCCTCATACGAGGCTTTGTTATTGGGGGAGAGGGGCGATCGCCCAAACAATGCGCCTGGCATCGGGCGGTCAGCCCCCTAGTTGTGCAGCGTCGCTTGGGTGTCCGGCCCTTCAACTTTGTCTCCCTCTCTTAATTGCATCCCACGCGATGAGTGTCACGCGCGAGGGCCAGCATTGGCTGGGAAGGCAGTTGCTAGCACTGGTTGTGCGCCAGTGCGCGCTCGGCCCTGGTCACGAAGAGCCAACCCCTCCTCGCCCGGATCACAAACTGATATGTGCTCGACTGCCAGGCTACTCTTTCGGCTTCTTCTAGTTCCTCGGGAGGATCTCCTGTTTGGAGGTACTTGACTATTTGTTGTGCCCATGCCGGGGCTTGTGGCTGGACGACAGGCATTTCTTCCGCCGCGAGGGCTGTAGCTTCTACGGCTAAGATCATTGGGTCTACCAGAGCTTGGGTCCCTCCGGCAAGCGAGGTGTCATCCCCGGCAACCTTCTTGGCGGCCACTGGTGGCTCTGCCAAAAAGTAGTCGCCGGAATTGACCATTGTCTTCTTGTTCTGTCGCGCTGACGGGGTGACTGAAGGATGGGTCAATCGGAGTACAAAAGTGCCTAGTTCCACAGGGAACTTCTGTGCAGCTCTCTTTGACAGGTCGTCGGCAATGATATTCTCGGCACGATGGAGGTTCTCCATTTGCAACCCGTCAAAGCGCTCCTCCAATCTCCGCACTTCGTTGACATACGCCTCCATCAGGGGACTCTAGTAGTCTTTATTCCCTTGACGCACACCAAGCTGGAAATCCCCCCTGACTATCAACTTCCTGATGACAAGATCGGCTGCTATCCGTAGTCCCGCAAGCAACCCTTCATAATCAGCCGTGTTGTTAGTTTATTCTTCTCAGGTAAAATGCATCCGGACCACGTACTTGAGGTGGTCTCCGGTGGGTGCTATGAGCAGCACTCCGGCACCGGCGCCTTGCAGTGAGAAAGCCCCGTCAAAGTACATGATGTATTCTTGAGGCGCCTTCTTGCCGTGGAGTGTTGTCTCCGGGATTTGTTCTTCTGGCGTCGGCGCCATTCTACAACGAATTCGGCCAAAGCCCAGCTCTTGATTGTTGTCGTGCTTTCGAAGCTCAAATCATAGCTGGCCAGCTCGTACACCCACTCGACGATCCTGCCGGTTGCCTCTGGATTCCTCAGAATACGCTGCAGCGGAAATTGAGTGACGACGGTGATATGATGTGCCTAGAAGTAGTGGGGCAGTTTCCAGGGGGCGATAAGGAGGCCAAAAAGCATTTTCTGGATCCTCGAGTATCTTGATCTAGCCCCCTGCAAGAGGGAGCTGATAAAATACATGGGTCGCTGCACCATCTTCTTCTGCACACTTCGCTGGTCTGCTGATACGTCTCCAACGTATCTATAATTTTTTATTGTTCCATGCTATTATATTATCTGTTTTGGATGTTTTATATGCATTAATATGCTATTTTATATTATTTTTGGGACTAACCTATTAATCTAGAGCCTAGTGCCAGTTTCTGTTTTTTCCTTGTTTTTGAGTATTGCAGATAAGGAATATTAAACGGAGTCCAAACGGAATAAAATCTTCGGAATGATATTTCTTGGACCAGAAGAAACCCAGCAAATTTGGAGATGAAGGCAGGAGACCTGCGGGGCGTCACAAGCCACCAGGGCACGCCCTGGGGGGGCGCCCCCCTGGCTTGTGGCCCCACGGCAGCCCTCCTAACCCAATTCTTCGGCCTATAAATTCCCAAATATTCCCTGGATACTAAAAAAGATCCACAAAAATACTTTTCCGCCGCCGGAAGCCTCTGTTCCCGTGAGATCCAATCTTGGAGCCTTTTCCGGTAATCTGCCGGAGGGGGATTCGATCACGGAGGGCATCTACATCAACTCCATTGCCCCTCTGATGATGCGTGAGTAGTTTAACACAGACCTTCGGGTCCATAGCTAGTAGCTAGATGGCTTCTTCTCTCTCTTTGTTCTTCAATACCACGTTCTTCATGATCCTCATGGAGATCTATCCGATGTAATACTCTTTTGCGGTGTGTTTGTCGAGATTCGATGAATTGTGGGTTTATGATCAGCTTATCTATGAATATTATTTGAATCTTCTCTGAATTCTTATATGCATGATTTCATATCTTTTCAAGTCTCTTCGAGTTATTGGTTTGGTTTGGCCAACTATATTGGTAATTCTTGCAATGGGAGAAGTGCTTAGTTTTGGGTTTAATCTTGCGGTGTCCTCACCCAGTGACAAAGTAGGGGTAGCGAGGCACATATTTGTATTGTTGCCATCGAGGATAAAAAAGATGGGGTTTTCATCATATTGCTTGAGTTTATCCCTCTACATCATGTCATCTTACCTAATGCGTTACTCTGTTCTTCATGAACTTAATACTCTAGATGTAGGCAGGAGTCGGTCGATGTGTGGAGTAATAGTAGTAGATGCAGAATCGTTTTGGTCTACTTGACATGGACGTGATGCCTATATGCATAATCATTGCCTTGGATATCGTCATAATTATTCGCTTTTCTATCAATTGCTCGACAGTAATTTGTTCACCCACCGTATTATTTTCCTTCATGAGAGAAGCCTCTAGTGAAACCTATGGCCCCCGGGTATATTTTCCATATTATACTTTCAGATCTATAAACCAAAAATACCAAAAATACCTCGCTGCATTATTTTTACTTTTGTTTTACTTTAGGTTCTAGCAATCTTTTATATTTATCTCTATTTGATCTCATCCTTGCAAGTAACCGTGAAGGGATTGACAACCCCTTTATAGCGTTGGGTGCAAGTGTTTGATTATTTGTGTAGGTACATCTATTGGGGACTTGCTTGTATCTCCTACTAGATTAATACCTTGGTTCTCAACAACTGAGGGAAATACTTATCTACTTTGCTGCATCACCCTTTCCTCTTCAAGGGAAAACCAACGCATGCTCAAGAAGTAGCAAGAAGGATTTCTGGCGCCGTTGCCAGGGAGATCTACATCAAGCCTACCAAGTACCCATCACAAACTCATCTCTTGCATTTACATTATTTGCCATTTGCCTCTCGTTTTCCTCTCCCCCACTTCTAAAATGATTTTCAGAAAAACGAAAAAGATTTGCCTTTTTATTCGCCCTTCTTCCGTTTGCTTTTCGTTTGCTTGTGTGCTAGATTGCTTGCTTTGTCAGGATGACTCAAGAGAATACCAAGTTGTGTGACTTTTCCAATACTAATAATAATGATTTTATTAGTACTCCTATTGCTCCCGCCACTAGTGCGGAATCTTATGAAATTAATGCCGCTTTGCTTAATCTTGTTATGAAAGAACAATTTTCCGGCCTTCCTAGTGAAGATGCCGCATCCCATCTAAATACTTTTGTTGAGTTGTGTGATATGCAAAAGAAGAAAGATGTGGATAATGATATTGTTAAATTGAAGCTATTTCCGTACTCACTATGAGATCGTGCTAAAACTTGGTTTTCATCTTTGCCTAAAAATAGTATTGATTCATGGAATAAGAATAAAGATGCTTTTATTTCCAAGTACTTTCCGCCCGCTAAAATCATCTCCCTTAGGAACGATATAATGAATTTTAAGCAACTTGATCATGAGCATGTTGCACAATCATGGGAGAGGATGAAACTAATGATTAGAAATTTCCCCGTGCATGGTTTGAGTTTATGGATGGTTATACAAATTTTCTATGCGGGATTGAATTTTGCTTCTAGAAATCTTTTAGATTCCGCCGTGTGTGGTACTTTCATGGAAATCACATTAGGAGAAGCTACTAAACTCCTAGATAATATTATGGAAAATTACTCTCAATGGCATACCGAAAGATCTCCTACTAGTAAAAAGGTGCATGCTATTGAGGAAATAAATACTTTGAGTGAAAAGATGGATGAATTAATGAAATTGTTTGCTAGTAAGAGTGCTCCTATTGATCCTAATGATATGCCTTTGTCTTCTTTGATTGGAAATAATAATGAATCTATGGATGTGAATTTTGTTGGTAGGAACAATTTTCGTAATAACGCGTATAGAGGTAATTTCAATCCTACGCCGTTTCCTAGTAATTCCTATAATAATTATGGTAATTCCTACAACAATTCTTATGGAAATTATAATAATATGCCCTCTGATCTTGAGAATAATATTAAAGAATTTATTAGCTCGCAAAATGGTTTTAATGCTATGATTGAAGAAAAATTGCTCAAGATTGATGATTTGGCTAGGATCGTTGATAGAATTTCTCTTGAGATTGATTCTTTGAAAATTAGATCTATTCCACCAAAGCATGATATTAATGAGTCCTTAAAGGCTATGAGAATTTCTATTGATGAGTGTAAGGAAAGAACTGCTAGAATACGTGCTAAGCGTGAATGGCTTGAAAAAGTGTGTTCTCGTGATAATAATGATGAAGATCTTAAAGTGATTGATGTGACTCCTATTGAATCTTTGTTTTCTAATGTAAATCTTTATAAATATGGGACTGGATATAAGTCAACTTTAGTTAAAAGGCGTCCCAATGATTCGGAGTTTATAGATCTTGATGCTAAGATTGATAAAAGTGGGATTGAAGAGGTCAAAACTTTAAATAGCAATGAACCCACTCTTTTGGATTTCAAGGACTTTAATTATGATAGTTGTTCTTTGATTGATTGTGTTTCCTTGTTGCAATCCATGTTGAATTCTCCGCATGCTTATAATCAAAATAAAGCTTTTACTAAACATATCGTGGATGCTATGATGAAATCTTTTGAAGAAAAACTTGAGTTGGAAGTTTCTATACCTAGAAAGCTTTATGATGAGTGAGAACCTACTATTAAGATTAAAATTAAAGATTATGAGTGCCATGCTTTGTGTGATTTGGGTGCTAGCGTTTCCACGATTCCAAAAACTTTATGTGATGTGCTAGGTTTCCATGAATTTGATGATTGCTCTTTAAATTTGCATCTTGTGGATTCCACCATTAAGAAACCTATGGGAAGGATTAATGATGTTCTTATTGTTGCACATAGGAATTATGTGCCCGTAGATTTCATTGTTCTTGACATAGATTGCAATCCTACATGTCCTATTATTCTTGGTAGACCTTTCCTTAGAACGATTGGTGCAATTATTGATATGAAGGAAGGAAATATTAGATTCCAATTTCCATTAAGGAAAGGCATGGAACACTTTCCTAGAAAGAAAATAAAATTACCTTATGAATCTTTTATAAGAGCTACTTATGGATTGCATACCAAAGATGACAATACCTAGATCTATTGTGTTATACCTAGCTAGGGGCGTTAAACATTAGCGCTTGTTGGGAGGCAACCCAATTTTATTTTTATGCTTTTGTTTTTGCTTCTGTTTTTGAGTGATTCACACATTATTACCTCTGTAGTAATTGTGTTTACTTGTTTAAATTAGTGTTTGATCCAAGTATGACCTTTGGGATGGTCTACGGTGTTTGTGATTTGATTTTGCTGAAAAACAGAAAATTTTTCTCTCAATCCAGGAATTTTGTAAATTCACTGGAACGTGCTTTTGATCTGAAATTTTTACACAAGATTGATATGAAAATTGCAATGATTTTCCAATTGTTTCCGAATTTTTGGAGTTACATAAGTATTCGAAGTCTATAGATTGCTACAGACCGTTCTGTTTTAGACAGATTTTGGTTTCTTTGTGTTGTTTGCTTATTTTGATGTATCTATGGGTTGTATCGGGGGGTATGAACCATGGAGAAGTTGGAATACAGTAGATATTACACCAATATAAATAAAGAATGAGTTCACAACAGTACCTAAAGTGCTGATTTATTTTTCTTATACTAACGGATCTGATGAGTTTTCTGTTGAGTTTTGTGTTGTGAAGTTTTCAAGTTTTGGGTAAAGATTTGATGGACTATGGAATAAAGAGTGGCAAGAGCCTAAGCTTGGGGATTCCCAAGGCACCCCAAGCCATATTCAAGGATACCAAAAAGCCTAAGCTTGGGGATGCCCCGGAAGGCATCCCCTCTTTCGTCTTCAATCCATCGGTAAATTTACTTGAGGCTATATATTTATTCACCACATGATATGTATTTTGCTTGGAGCGTCTTGTATGATATGATTCTTTGCTTTTTAGTTTGCCACAATCATCCTTGCTGCACACATCTTTTGAGAGAGACACACTGAATCGTGAATTTATTAGAATACTCTATGTGCTTCACTTATATCTTTTGAGCTAGGCAATGTTGCTCTAGTGCTTCACTTATATCTTTTTAGAGCACGGTGGTGTTTTATTTTATAGAAATTATTGAACTCCTGTACTTCACTTATATTATTTTGAGAGTCTTAAAACAGCATGGTAATTGGTTTAGGTTATGAATTTAGTCCTAATATAATGGGCATCCAAGAGGGGTATAATAAAAACTTTCATATTAAGTGCATTGAATACTATGAGAAGTTTGATTCCTTGCATATAGTTTTGAGATATGAAGATTGTAATATGAGAGTCATGCTAGTGAGTAATTGTGAATTGGAAGAAATACTTGTGTTAAAGTTTATGATTCCGGTAGCATGCACGTATGGTGAACCGTTATGTAATGAAGTCGGAGCATGATTTGTTTAATGATTGTCAACCTTTGTGTGAGGGTCGGGAGCGCGCGATGGTTAACTCCTACCAACCTCCCCCCTAGGAGCATGCGTCTAATGCTTTGTTTCGATAACTAATAGACTTTTGCAATAAGTATGTGAGTTCTTTATGACTAATGTTGAGTCCATGGATTATACGCACTCTCACCCTTCCACCTTTGCTAGCCTCCCTAGTACCGCGCAACTTTCGCTGGTGCATCAAACCCACCTTCCTCAAAACAGCCACCATATACTTTCCTCAAAACAGCCACCATACCTACCTATTATGACAATTCCATAGCCATTCCGAGATATATTGCCATGCAACTTCCACCGTTCCGTTTTTCATGACACGCACCATCACTTTCATATTGCATATAGAGTCATATTTTGTTCTAGGTATCAAGTTGTAATTTTTGAGTTGTAAGTAAATAAAAGTGTGATGATTTTCATTATTAGAGCATTGTCCCGTGAGAGAAAAGGATGATGGAAGCTATGACTCCCTCACAAGTTGGGATGAGTCTCCGGACTTTACAAATAATAAAAGAGGCCAGCGAAGCCCAAAAAAAAGAAAAAAAAGAGGCCAAAGATGCCCACCAAAATAAAAAAAAAGAAAAAAAATGAGAGAAAGAGAGAAGGGACAATGCTACTATCTTTTTCCACACTTGTGCTTCAAAGTAGCACCATGATCTTCATGATAGAGAGTCTCCTATTTTGTCACTTTCATATAACTAGTGGAATTTTTCATCTTATGCACAACCACTTAGTTTTCTTTTTGACCTTTCATACACTTATAGCTCTAGTGCATTTGTTGCATGTCAATCCCTACTCACTCACATTGATATCTATTGATGGGCATCTCCATAGCCCGTTGATACGCCTAGTTGATGTGAGACTATCTTCTCCTTTTTCCTTGCAACCTCCACCATATTCTATTCCACCTATAGTGCTATATCCATGGCTCACGCTCATGTATTGCGTGAGAGTTGAAAAGGTTTGAGAACATAAAAAGTGTGAAACAATTGCTTGACTTGTCATCGGGGTTGTGCATGATTTAGATACTTTATGTGGGGAAGATGGAGCATAGCCAGACCATATGATTTTGTAGGGATAACTTTCTAAGGCCATGTTATTTCGAAAGGACGCAATTGCCTTGTTGGTATGCTTGAAGTATTACTATTTTTATGTCAATATTAGACTTTTGTTTTGAATCTTATGGATCTGAATATTCATGCCACAATAAAGAATATTACATGGATAAATATGTTAGGTAGCATTCCACATCAAAAAATTTGTTTTTATCATTTACCTACTCGAGGACGAGCATGAATTAAGCTTGGGGATGCTTGATACGTCTCCAACGTATCTATAATTTTTGATTGTTCCATGCTATTATATTATTTGTTTTGGATGTTTTATATGCATTAATATGCTATTTTATATTATTTTTGGGACTAACCTATTAATCTAGAGCCTAGTGCCAGTTTCTTTTTTTTCCTTGTTTTTGAGTATTGCAGATAAGGAATATTAAACGGAGTCCAAATGGAATAAAATCTTCGGAATGATTTTTCTTGGACCAGAAGAAACCCAGCAAACTTGGAGATGAAGGCAGGAGACCTGCCATGGCGTCACAAGCTAGCAGGGCGCGCCCTAGGGGCGGGCGCCCCCTGGCTTGTGGCCCCACGGCAGCCCTCCTAACCCTATTTTTCGGCCTATAAATTCCCAAATATTCCCTGGATACTAAAAAAGAGCCACGAAAATACTTTTCCGCCGCCGGAAGCCTCTGTTCTCGTGAGATCCAATCTTGGAGCCTTTTCCGGTAATCTGCCGGAGGGGGATTCGATCACGGAGGGCATCTACATCAACTCCATTGCCCCTCCGAT
The DNA here is from genome assembly GCA_039707655.1 of Elymus sibiricus. Classification (NCBI taxonomy): domain Eukaryota; kingdom Viridiplantae; phylum Streptophyta; class Magnoliopsida; order Poales; family Poaceae; genus Elymus; species Elymus sibiricus. The sequence continues at coordinate 268,076,220 of CM077665.1, forward strand.
GATGCGTGAGTAGTTTACCACAGACCTTCGGGTCCATAGCTAGTAGCTAGATGGCTTCTTCTCTCTCTTTGTTCTTCAATACCATGTTCTTGATGATCTTCATGGAGATCTATCCGATGTAATACTCTTTTGCGGTGTGTTTGTCGAGATCCGATGAATTGTGGGTTTATGATCAGCTTATCTATGAATATTATTGGAATCTTCTCTGAATTCTTATATGCATGATTTCATATCTTTGCAAGTCTCTTCGAGTTATTGGTTTGGGTTGGCCAACTAGATTGGTAATTCTTGCAATGGGAGAAGTGCTTAGTTTTGGGTTCAATCTTGCGGTGTCCTCACCCAGTGACAAAGTAGGGGCAGCGAGGCACGTATTTGTATTGTTGCCATCGAGGATAAAAAGATGGGGTTTTCATCATATTGCTTGAGTTTATCCCTCTACATCATGTCATCTTACCTAATGCTTTACTCTGTTCTTCATGAACGTAATACTCTAGATGCAGGCAGGAGTCGGTCGATGTGTGGAGTAATAGTAGTAGATGCAGAATTGTTTTGGTCTACTTGACACGGACGTGATGCCTATATGCATAATCATTGCCTTGGATATCGTCATAATTATTCGCTTTTCTATCAATTGCTCGACAGTAATTTGTTCGCCCACCGTATTATTTTCCTTCATGCGAGAAGCCTCTAGTGAAACCTATGGCCCCCGGGTCTATTTTCCATATTATACTTTCAGATCTATAAACCAAAAATACCAAAACTACCTCACTGCATTATTTTTACTTTTGTTTTACTTTACGTTCTAGCAATCTTTTATATCTATCTCTATCCGATCTCATCCTTGCAAGTAACCGTGAAGGGATTGACAACCCCTTTATAGTGTTGGTTGCAAGTGTTTGATTATTTGTGTAGGTACATCTATTGGGGACTTGCTTGTATCTCCTACTGGATTAATACCTTGGTTCTCAACAACTGAGGGAAATACTTATCTACTTTTCTGCATCACCCTTTCCTCTTTAAGGGAAAACCAACGCATGCTCAAGAAGTAGCATCTGCCTCTTGCGTCATATTTGCGCTACTGGCTACTTGATCTACCGGGGCTGTCGGCTTGGTAGATTCTGCCTCATCTTCCTCATCTTCCCTCTCTGCCAGCAGTGCAGCGCTGACCACTTGGTTCCTCGCTGCCAAGTACAACAACGACGGTTCCTCTGGTTTTGGCGCGACTAGGGTTGGCGTTGAGAACAGGTATTTGTTCAAGTCTTGTAGCGCTACCTCTACTTCCGGGGTCTATGTCATTGGCATGCCTTCTTCATGATCTTGAAAAATGGCAGGGCATGCTCGGCGGACTTGGAAATGAACCTGCTGAGGGCGGCGATGCAACCCGCCAAGCAGCGCACGTCCTTGATGCGCTTGGGTGCCTCCATATATTCAATCGCCTCAATCTTGGAGGGGTTGGCTTCAATCCCGCACTGTGATATGAAGAACCCAAGGAGCTTGCCGGAGGGGACTCCGAACACGCACTTCTCTGGGTTGAGCTTCAAATTGATTTTTCGCATATTCGCGAAGGTTTCTTCCAGGTCTTTCACCTGCGTGTCCTTGTTCTTGGTCTTGACCACTATGTCATCCATGTATGCTTCCACATTCCTGTGCAGCTACGGTCCCAGACCAATCTGAACTGCCCTCGCGAATGTTGATCCGGTGCTGAAAGCACAACTTCTCCCAAGGTGGTTTTGGTAATTAATAACAACATACATCTCATTGAACTAATGTTTGCACTAAGTATATTTCAGGAAAGTTGAATGAATGGATTGGCAAAAGGATTGTGAGGAGACCCCATATGCAAGGAATAGGATTGGCAAATCATCAAGCTTGAAGACTCTACATTTTACTTTATGTGAGAAATCACTTTGAGTCCATAGGAAAGCCAATACTATTAAAAGGGGGTGAGGTAATCTTGGTGAATGATTTGCTCAAAATGCTCAAGTATTAGCTACCAAAAGCACTCACCACTTCTCCCACATATATCCTGTCAAAACCAAATATCCAAAATTGGCGCCACCAACAATTCCCATTCGGTCACACAGATTTCAAACCCTAGACAGATCCTAAGCCAAACCCATGTCTCGGTACCACCAAGTTTCAAATTCGGTGCCGCTGAAAATTAGTGACAAAACTCTCTGGTATCTCTTTTTCAAGAATCGGAATTTTAGAGAATTGGAAATCAGTATCACCGAGTTGTGTAACTGCTTAGGTCACCCATATCGGTACCACCGAGATTTGTATATCGGTTCCACCGAAAAGCCTAAAGTAGCCACATTTTGCACCAATCGGTGCAACTTAGTTTTTACTCTGGTTTCACCGAGTTGGGTAATAATGTTGTAACGGTTTGATTTTTGGAGATGCCTATATATACCCCTCCACCACCTCTCACTCGCAAGAGAAGCACTCAGAACACACTTACACATGTCCCATCCATTTTTCTGAGAGAGAACCACCCTCTCATGTGTTGAGATCAAGACCTTCCACTCCAACCATATGAATCTTGATTTCTAGCCTCCCCAAGTTGCTTTCCACCCAATCAACCTTTTCTACCAAGCCAAATATGTGACAGAGTGATTGTGTGTTGAGGAGACTATCTTTTGAAGCACAAGAGCAAGGAGTTCATCGTTGTTACCACATCTATTACCCTTTGGAGGGTGGTGCCTCCTAGATTGGTTAGGTGTCGCTTCGGAGGCTCCTTCTTCGTGTTGTGGAGTTGAACCAAGAAGTTTGTATGGCCAAGGAGATCACCTACTTCATGATGATCTACCCATAGTGAGGCTAGTCCTTCATGGACGGAAGCCGTGATAGAATAGACGAGGTTGCTACTGTCAGATTTCGGGCTCCGCAAAACCCAAAGAGGTTCGAACTCAGGGGCGTGTGCGAAGATCCCCACCGGCTTCGAGCTCAAGCTCACAACTCCATGGCCTAGTCGGATCGAACTCACTCAATCGCGGGGAAGAAGACCAACACACGGATTTACCCAGGTTCGGGCCGCTGCGAAGCATAAAACCCTACTCCTACCTTTGGTGGATTGCCTCACGAGGAGGTTTGTGGATGAACTGATACAGTGGTGAGCAACCTCACGAGGGCACTCGGGTGGTTTTGGATCTCCCCCTACGGTGCAGCCTAGCCTCTATTTATAATGGCCCGGGTTCTCTTCCCTTATCGCACTGTCGGGACGGGATCCCACAACGGACAAATTCGAAAGGGGACAGGAGGTACATCTTATCCTGATGAAATGTGGTCTTCGCCTGCAAAGTAGGTGGCAGTGACGCGGAGGTGGGCTCGGCGGTGACATCCGCCCTGCTGTGCCCATTGGCATGGTCTTGTTACACCAGAATGGAAACCTTTGGTGGGACGCCTCGGGAACCCACGTACTCCCTTGCCTCCTTTGCACCAAAGAGGAAACTGTCTTCTTTGTGCGCGCTGGTGCTCGCCTGGCTTTACTTGCGTCACTCCTGACCTCGCGAGGCCGGGCGCCGCATAGAGATCTCCTCTCCTCGGGAGGCAGCCTGGGGTGGCCTCCTCTCTCCTGGTGTCTTGGCGCTGTCCTCCTTGCGAGGGTGGGGCTCTCGTGAGGGCCTTGCCTTGAGTGAAACCGCGCCGGGCCGTGCTTGTTGTCGAAGTGGGCCATGCCCTGGGCCGCAGGCAAGAAAGTGTTGGTACCCCCGTTCCCAGGATGCTGACAGTAGCCCCCGGGCCCAAGGCGCGCTTGAGTTGGCTTCGGGGCGAAGCCGGAGAAGATGGCCCGAAGCGCCGTGGGCCCCAATCGCCTGCGGGCCAGGCCTGGCGAGTGGTGCGCGGTCGAGTGCGGTCGTCTCCGCTCCCGTGTCTCCCCGGCAACTGCCCGAACCGACAAAAGCCTGACGCCCGGCGTCGAGCCATTATTGCTTTCCTTCCCTGTGCTTTTGCTCCTTCGTCCAGATCCCCATCCTCTGTGAGAACTCCTCCCTCGCGGAGCGTGCTCCTCCGCAGCTTTGAAGACGACGACGATGCTGGTGACCCCCTGGCTGCAAGTCCTCCGCGATTCGCCAGGGTCCTCGGGGGGCCTGGACCCACTCCTCGGGCCTCGCAGACTGCCGGCTGGGCGACCTCGAGGAAGCGCGAGGCTGGGCCTCCTCCGGAGCGCCCCCCTCGTGCCAGTAAGACGACTGAGGCGCACGCCTCACCCCTACCCAAGCCGCAGCCTGTGGGCGAGGTGGCCGTGGCCGGGACGGTTATGGCTTCCCCAGCAGCGGCCCTTGCGGGCGACGCCTTTGCTTCCCTGCACAGTGGCGCCTCCCCGGAGAAGGGAGAAGGCATTCCCGCCTTCGCCGAGGTGGAGAAGAAGAGGAAGTTGGTCGACGTCGAAGAGTAAGTAGCCCTGCTTGGTTTTCGGCCGCCCGCTGGTGGCTCGCGTGCTCACGGTCCCTTCTTTGCTTGCTAACCAGGAGTGCCGCCATGCTGAAGGTGAAGAAGAAGATGCTGGGCGTCAAGCCGAAGGTGCCTTCCGATGTGACGCCCGTTCCTGGTGCCCTGCCGACGCCTGATGAGGAGCCGGCTGTCATGGGCGAGGAGGCTCACGGGGCGACTCTCCTTGTCGCGGCCGCGGAGCCCCCGACACCCGTTGGAGAGGCTGCTTCTACCCCTAGGGGTGCATCTGCGCTGCTGCCTGAGAGGCCAGCCCCCGAGGGCCGGCTGGCCGAGGGACCGCCCGTCATTGCCTTGTCTGTGGTGGTATCACAGCCTCCGGCGCCCTCGGCCGTCCATGCTTCTTCCCCCTGGTGGCGGGGTCCGCTGCCGCGCAGACACCACCTCCGGGCCAGGCCCTGACGCCTCTGAGTCATGGCCCTTTGGTCGAGTCAGGCACCCTGGAGGGGGCCTACGCCGCTCTGGATCAGGTTCGGGACGATCTCCGGAGTGCCGATGGTCGCCTCGTGAAGGAGCGCTTGGGGCTCCTTTTTGGGTGGCTCCAGGCCGACGCCGCTGCCATGGCAGTTTGGAGCCAAGCCGAGGCCACCGCTGCTGAGAGCAGGAAGGAAACCGCATAAGCCAAGGCGGCTTGCAACGCGGCGCTGGTCGATGCAGCGTCTGCTGTGAAGCGCTGCGGTGAAGCGGAGGTCAGCGTGAACGCTCTTCAGGAGGAGAAGACTGCGCTCGCGGAACAGCTCCGCTAGCGGGAGGGAGACCTGAAGGCCTGCGAGGCCAAACTTGCCGACCGTGACTCCGCGCTGTCCAAGGCGGTGGCCGACCAAGCCACGGAGTGCGGGCATCTGGACAAGCTGAAGGAGGAAGTAGCTGCGGAGAAGGCTCGGCTCGACGCCAGGGAGAAGGCCCTTGCTGCGTCTGAGGAAAGAAAGGCCGCGGAGCGCGATGCCCTCCCCTCCGTCGATGTCACACCCTGTGTTTTGCCTCATGACTAAGTTAGCATGACTCAAAGATCAGGGCCAATTAAATTTTTTGAGTGCATATGAATGCTTGACTTGTGTGCAATTTGCTTGCTTGTTTGATTGCTTGCTGGTGCTCTATATTTATAAAACTCCCTCCTACTCTCAAAAACTCTTTTCATTGATCGAAACTCTTGTCCAAAGATCATACCATGTGTATAGGACCTAAAATTATTTTTATCAAAATTTATTTTTACCAAAATGGATTTATTCAAATTAGGTTTTCCAAAACCCCTGAATTGAGGTTTGTACTACAAGTCCTCAAATTGTGTGGAATGTTTTTCCCCAAAGGCTTTGTTTGGAACCCACTATATATATGAATTCCCAAAACCACCAAATATTAATTTTAAAGATTATTTTTATATTTTATTAAAAGGCTTTTTCTAAAGGCCAGAAATGGTCTTTTATAGGGAACAATTACTTAAATGCTTTAAAAATATTTGAGAAAATTTAGGGAAACTCAGTGGACATATATTTTCCATATATGTGAGTTTAAACACATGGTCTTGTTCAAAATCATCGGCAAAACCCCTCAAAACCCTTTCTGTCCAAATCAAGCTTTTGAAATATTTCTATAAGAAATATTCTCAATAAATTCCAGGAAAGTTCCAGAAAGTCACACATGACATATGTGATCATCTTGCCAAGTTTCATGCCAATCCCAATTGATTTGATTCACCAAAATATTCCAAAACCATTCCTGTCCAAAGTCAAATTTAAGCAACTCTACATTGCCAACTGTCTCCTATTGATCTCCAACTTTGTGGACATGTTCTAATACTCCAATAATGCATCCACACCAAGTGGTGCATCAAGGAGAATAGATTCACTTGTCCAAATCCCCCCAAATCCATTTCTGCTGATTTCAAGAATTGGAAATTCTTGCATTATCAAGTTTCCCCATTCAGTCCCAAACTTTTTGGGCATGCTCTAATGGCCAAAATATGGCACCACCACAAGTGGTGCATTAAGGAGAATAATCTTTCTTAGCTATATCTAAGCAACTACATTTCTGCCCATTTCTAGGGTTTGCCAAAGTTACATTGGCAACGTTCCTCAACAAATCTCAAACTTGGTGGTAAACCTTAATTTTACTTACCATTTCACCCTGTTAAATCTCAAGGCAAGTAGGATCCATTTACTTGGCCAAATCATCATCAAACACCTTCTGGTCATTTCTAAAGGTTACTGTTTCACCACTTTTACTATTCCTGTTGCTCTAAATTTTTTACCAGAGTCACTCACTCACCTCTTACACCTCCAGTAAGAATCCTACACTCCCAACTCAATGATTGATGGGTGAAATCCCCATTTTTACCCCTCTGGACAGCAAGTTTTTCCCCCTCTTTTGCTTCCCTTCTCTCTTAAGGCATCTCCAGAGCACCCCCTTGTCCATTTGCACTTTGTCTACAATCCTAGATACCCCTAGACACTAGAGGACACGCCAGAGCACGCGGTAGCAGGCCATGCCGGCCATATGGGAAAGCCACGGTGGCCTCTCCCAGCCCCTCTGATCCTAGCCAGAGCAACCACGCGTCGCCCTGGGCCTCCCCCATGACTCCTTTTTCCTTCCCCGCGACTGCTGCACTGATTTCCACGGCCGCCGTCGCCTGTCCCCGCCGCGGCCGAAGGATCGCTCCCCCAAGTGCTTCCCGGTGAGAATGGAACCCCCAGGCAGATGCGGCAGTCTCCCCCAAGCGCTCCGGTGGCCGGAGCATCACCGAAGGTGGCTCCTACTGCCGGGACGGCGCCGGCAAGCGCTCGGCCGCGCGTCCTCTATCTCTCCTTGCTCGAGCGGGAGGAGGGGGATGAACCCGACAGGCGGGCCCCGCCAGTCGGCGACCAGTCGACCGGGCCCCCTTTGGTAAGTGGAAACGGGCTCTGCCCGCAGCCGCCTCCCCGCGTGGGAAACGTATTCAGCGGAATACGCCTCCGGCGTGGTAGCTGCGCAGGCGTAGCTAAGCTACTGGGCCGACCCAGTAGCTATTCCTCTCCCGGTGCGAAACTTAAGCCCACCTAGGTAATTCCTTTTTCTTTTTAATTTCCAGTGGCACAAAATAAATCCTAGAAAATTCATAGGACCACCAATTTAGTTGATTCAAATTCCTACAGATTCCTAAAATTATTTCCTATCCAAATTAGTGCATTGCACATTTTTCCAGAAGACTTTTCTGTTAAGTTCAAATTCAAATTTGAATTTGAACCATGTAGAACCCCACCTTGCAAATTCCTAGAGATTCCAAATCAACTCCAAATGGAGTGATTCCAATTTCTAGGTTCTCTAAATATCATTCCTTATTTATCAGGCCATGGTTAACATTTTTACCATGCATTGATTCTGCTGGATCAAATAAATAGCCCCATTCTTCATTATTGCCATCTTAGGAAATTCATGGGAAATTCATCTCAAATCCAAATCCAGTGAAACCACTTCCCAAATGTTTCTAAATTTGTGCCCTATTTGTTGGGTGCATCCACTCAATTTTTACAAAAATATTTTCTGTGGACATCTTATAGGATCATCATTTCCTTCATTTCCACCATTCAAAACTCCCCCTTGATCCACATCCACCAAAACCTCCTTGGTTATTTTTCTCATGACCAGAGGTGTCCTAGAAAAATAAAACTCCTATTTATAGAGAACTTTTATTTCTCTGCTTGTTGTGTTGCTTATTGCGGATATTTCCGTCGATAGTTGACGAAGTAGATGAAGTGCTCAGAGTGGACGAGAAGCGTGTGAAGACCTCGAAGACTTTGCTGAGCCAGGCAAGCAACCCTTTGACCATGACTATGAGACCCTTTTATTGCAAGACATATAGCACTTTATTTCTTGATGTTGATCATGTTGATATGGTGACCACTACGGTGGGATGCCTCCGATACTTTCTTGTTGATACTTGCATCGTGCATGACCCTACCTCCTTATGAGGGTTATGCGGGTTGGAGTAGTTAGGTTGCTAGTAGTGCTACGCAAGTGGGATGGGAATATGCATGGTGATGGAAAATAAAATGATTTCAAAGACTTTTCGAAAACCCCGTCGGGTGCCACTAATGCCCGAGGGAGATGATGTTGAGTTGGGTAACCACTTGAGAAAGAAGTGGTGTACCGGAGCAAGTGAGTGTGTGTGTTTTCGAAAATGGATTAGATTTAAGATTTGTCGACCGTCCCAACCTTACATGTACAACCACGCTACCCCTATATGGGAAGGGGTTTTGTTGATTACTTTTGTCGGTGCTGACAGAGATCCCGCATTACTAGTGGCGGGAGTGACGTGGTCACTCTCGATACGGGGTCGTGCCTGGTAGGGCAACCATGCGCTGTCTTCACAGGCACCGGGCACACCGTTGTGTTCCTTCATGGATGGTACTGTGTAGAGCAAGGCTCGTGTTTGTACATCATGAAGACGTGGACCAACGAGTGGACTCTTTGTTTAGTATCGTCAGGGTAAAGTCATTGTTCAGGTGCTTACCTCGGGTATGTAATATACCGCGAGTCGTGGATGACACGGAAGTTCCCCGAGTCTTGTGGGTAAAGTGTGCAACCTCTGCAGAGTGTAAAACTATTCGAATAGTTGTGTCCACGGTCAAGGACAGTTGGGTGGTGCTGCTTAAACTACGTCCAGATGTTTTCACAAAACATGGTGTGTGTGTGTGACAAAGAGATACTTGAGCTAAGTCGGATGACTTGATAAAATGACTGAACATGAGATGTTCAACCCCATGCTTATGATGATATTTGTAACTCACTATAGGAATCAGGCACTTTGCCATCTGCCATGGCAGATGGCAAAGGCATGGCCGGCGGATGGCAAAGGCTTTGCCATCAGTTGGCAGACGGCAAAGGGCCGACTGAATAAGCTACGGTAAAGGCTTCTTTGCCGTCTGCTGGCAGACGGCAAAGAACTTTGCGCCTTTGCTGTCTGCTGGCATATGGCAAAGACTCTGTACGGCAGAGGGACGGGGTTAGCCCCGTTAGGAGGCTAACGGCGTGCTTTGCCGTCTGCAAGCAGATGGCAAAGGCTGCAGGCTCTTTGCCGTCTGCCACCAGATGGCAAAGGCTGCAGGTTCTTTGCCATCTGCTGGCGGACGGCAAAGAGACCAAATAGGCCAGCCGAGTGCTTCCCAGGTTGACTAGGTAGCTGCCACGTGGCCTCTTTGCCATCTGCGAGCAGATGGCAAAGTGCCTATATTGCCCCACTTTTTTTTCTTATATCAATTCATTTTCACAAAAAATCAAACACAGATATATATATATATGACCAATATAGCATATTCAACACATATTACCAATAGTCATGAACACATATATATCCAACATATATCCATGAACACATCCAACACATGTTACCAATAGTAGCAAGTTTCATCCATACATATACATAGTTTCATCAATATTACACAGTTTCATCCATAGGTAGCAAGTTTTACAAAGTCAAAACAAAAACTAAAGACAAGCACTCCATCAACCCAAGCTTCCGTGATCTGAAGCAAATCTGCAAAATGGGAAAAAAGAAAGTTAGAAGAAGAAGACTAGAAGAAGATTATTATGATGCAACTGGTCACCATGGATCCGTGGCGAGTTGGTGGCTCTCGACTACAGGAACATCACCGATACAATCGATTGTAGGTTGGTAAATTTCTAACACAACATGTTTTGAATTCCAAAATTAATTTTGTTCTTCTGTTTATGTTTTCTGAATAAAAGTAGCAGTTTTGTTCTGTATTAAGATTTCAACAAGAATCTATAAAGGGCTCTAAGGGAGCAAAGGAAAGAAAATAAAACGCCTGAGTGCAAATTGTACTTCCGCAGTAAGGTCAACACGAGACTACTCATGAAACACCTCCACCAGGAGGCCAAAATATACACATATGAACTCCCGAACATTGCATGCCAGGGAGCTTTCTTCTATTTAGGACTTAAGATACTTGATCATTTGCTCTAAGTTCAGTAGTAACTTACTTTTTGTTCTGAATGATTTACAAATGCAATACATGTGAGTCCAAGAAAAGACCTTTTTAAATTTGTAATCCTCATGTAATACTACTCGATTTTGTTTTTGCACAGCTAGGCTGATAACATGCTCATGGAAAGACATGGGAGTGCAGCTCCACTCCAAGCTTTGGAAGGTCAGCACCCTAGCATGATAAAACTGGACTGTCTTCTTACTGTACTTTAAAGTATTCTCACTTGGTTCTGGTTATAAGTTTTTTAATGGTTTTTCCTTCCCTTGCAGTTGTTCCAATGGGATGTAGATAGTAGGATCGAGACTACAATGTCACATGGTGGAAGCAAGTCAGTTGGCAAGAACAGGTTCTTATTAAGATCACTTAATAATGTATATACAATTTAGAAGAATTTATCTTATGATTGTGCCTGCAAGTTTCATATTTTAATTAATCTAACAAATGACAGGAGCAAGTGATGCGTGCTAGCCGTGAACTTAATGGGTCGCTTGTTCTTTGCGGAGGAATCCGGTCTGATGAGCGGTGTAAATATTAGGTAAATGTCGTGAAACGTAAGATAATCTCTCAAGCATATAAATTAGGTATTTCACTCCTAAGTGTAATGATATATGACTCTGAACCATTCGACTGCATATCTTCTTAATGTTTCCAAAATAGCCTAATTACCCTTACATTCTGGGAGAGTGGTAACAAGCTATGAAATGATACACAACGGGAATAAAGTGGGCATTTATTTAATTTGGTCGTAAATATGAGCTTGGGTTTTTCAGGTTGCAGCTTATACAAACTAAATTATATTTGGTGCTAAATTTACTGGATTTGAATTGTAATGATGGCGATCTATTATTTAGATGGGCGTACTTCAGTGCTCCTATTTCTAACATGTCTTACAAGTTATTGCTGCAATATGTGGAATATAGAGCCTGTACTGGTAACGTGTGATGTGACTGATGCAAACTAAAAAGGCTCACTGCAATACAAGTATTCTTTTTAATTGTCTGATGGAAAAATAGGTAAATAGCTCGTGAGCAGAAATTCTGAACCAACTATGTTGGGAATGGCTATGAGGCTTTCTTGCTTTTCCATACCTGTAATACTTCTATTTTCATTTCATATTTGTACTACCTTGGCCCTGGGGTTGTGGCTGTTGCACATGCTCTAGGAAACACTCCCAGTTTTCTGCTTGAATTGACAGAAAATTGGAAATGCGAAGATTGTATACATATGTCTCACCCAATTTTGGTTAGCTCTTTCTTTTGCTAGAATTTCGATTAGCTCTTTTTTTTCCTAGAATTTCGATGAGCTCTTTTGAAGTCCAAAACCCTCTCTAGGAAGTCAGAAATTTCATTCATTCCTTAGACATGAGATAGTACACACTTACATGCATACTTTAAGGAACAAGCATCATATCTGGCTGTATACGCCAAGGCGCTGGACTTAGAATTGTGTTGTTTTCGGCTAATTTGGAAGTTGACCTTCTATTCTCTAAACTTAATGACCAGCCCAAAGAAGAATTGACATGATTCTCCAACCATTTAATGTGTGATGTTCAGTTATTCAGTCAACATCATGCTATCTGAAACAATAAGAAAACCTGCAGTTGCTTGTAACACATGTCGAATGTGTACTGCTAGGAGCTGTGTATTAAACAGTCATAGAAAATGAGAGCACGCGCATGCCCACCAGCGGGGGCGCGTGGCACACGACCGCGAAGCGGCAACGCTTTTATGTTGGATCAATCGGTACACTAGAAATGTTTCGTATTTTCTAATGTAGTTGGTGGTAATAGACGTGCGTTGCACGTGCACATTTACTAGTGATCTGCAAGTGCCAATACTTTAAGAAGTGCAGAATGGGGAAGGATACTCACAATATCATAAACACCACATGGTACTAAATTATAAACATTTTATTAGTTGCCGAAATAAAGCATGCTATTACCTTTGACAAATAAACAGATTCAACATCAGTCTTCAACGCATGAACCAAAAGGTGTGTGCTCCTCCCCGAATGAAGATTAAATGTCCCAGGCAATCTGTACCAAAAATAAGCAATAAGAAGTTTAACCAAACAAGGCATTAAAATTCATGAATCAAGGGCATTCAATTTGCTAGTGATATGTACCGCCAACAAGTGTTAATCATGTGCACCTTCTACCTACGGGTGATGCAATGAACAAATAATAATAGAGATCAAAGTTGTAGTCACAAGTTACAACCTGTCAATATCAAGCATACTAAGCCGAGGGTGATGCAATGAAAAAATAATAGAATACACAAGGGCTCCTACAGATTGCAGAGCCTGCACTTATTGCAGGAGAAATGCTTGCAGCAATTCCCATCCATGGCCACATCCACCTTCTGCGTACTCAAAAGATTTCAGATTATATTAGACTAAAAAAAAGGAACTATACCGAGGCAAAATACAGCAACAGAAACACATACTGCAATCCAGTTTCGGTGTCACAACACAAGTCCTCATTTGTTAAGTTCAGAAAAAAAAGAGCTTACCCTGGTGCGTAGAGGAGCCTCGTGCAGAAGGTGCTGCCAAGGGGACGAGCTCCAGGAGATAACCTGAATAGGCACAATAGATCAACTGTAAGAGGGGGAAATGCCCCAAAGCATCCAAAATTTCTAATCACTGCAGAATTGACTGCATTTAGGTGCATCATCCAAAAGAAACTGAATGTATTCGTTTATTTGATCTATAATAAAAAAATCAGAAGTGGGACTTGAGATGGTCGATCTGTCATATAGTCATATATCAAAACAAAATCAAATACATTGCATGAGAGATGACCCCAATCTCCTGGACATACATTAATTCAATTCAAATCGTTTTTCTGCCTCATACAATCCATACATACATCATGCTGCCAAAAAAAGAATGCATCATGAGAGGCTTACCTTCTGATGGATATTTCTGGCTTGTAGTCAGGTGGAGGAAAGCGCCAACAGCAGGAATGGCTTGCTTGCAGCCGCCAGAGGAGCAAAGTAGCAGCAAGCGGTGGAAGAGGCATGTGAGCTAGCCGATCTGGGGCAATGCTGGCGTCGAGCTCCTGGACAAGGACGATGAAGCTCCGACGCTGTGGCGGTGCAGCGGCCACGGGCTGTGGCGCAGGCTAGGCGAGGCGTCGATGACCAGAGTCGCGGGGTGGAGGCCGAAGGAGGTCGGGTGGTTGACCAGCGGTGAGGCGCTCGGCTGGCGAGGCCCAGCAGCAGGGGCGGCGCTGGGCATAAGCCGCCGCAACGACGCCATGGGGGAGCGGCGCGTGCTTGCTGCGCGTGAACTCGTGCAGGGAACAAGGAGCAGAGGAGCGGCAGTAGGCGCGGCCGTGCGGGGAACAGGTGCCGCTCGCCGTCGACCTTGGCGAGGACGAGGATGGTGGCAACCTGTGGCTGGCGGTGGAAGTCGCGGTCCTGGGCGGAGGGGCTCGGCGGTGGACGGCGTGGTCGAGGGAGGAGGGGGTGGCGACGGCGGCGGCGGCGGCGTTGGTTGGGGACTAGGGTTCGATTTGGGGAAAACTAAGTTGGGGTGGTGGACATATTTCATTTGCTGCGAACATTTTGGGCTTCTTTGCGCGCTTGGCCCAATTATTTTTGGTCTCCCGCCACGGACCCTCCCGGCAGAGGTGGGGCCGGGCTGGGAGAGAGAGGGGAGGAGATAGCCCCACCTCTTTGCCATCAGCCAGCGGATGGCAAAGCCCCACCTCTTTGCCGTCTGCTGGCAGATGGCAAAGAGGTGGGGCTAGTGGGCCGTTACAGCGCCGTCGTCCACTGGACCCCACCCACCTCTTTGCCGTCTGCCAGCAGACGGAAAAGATTCTTTGCCATCTGCTGGCAGACGGCAAAGAGGTGGGGTTGATAGGCCGTTATAGCACCGGCGTCCACTGGACCCCACCCACCTCTTTGCCGTTTGCCAGCGGACGGCAAAGATTCTTTGCCATCTGCTGGCAGATGGCAAAGAATTGGCTGATGGCAACCAGATTATTTGCCGTCTATTTTTTCTAAGCTGATGGCAAAGACGTTCTTTGCCTTCCGCTAGCAGACGGCAAAGATCTGACTGATGGCAAATTCCCTGTTTCTAGTAGTGACTTGTTCATATAGATATCTGCCAACCGTTGATGCATGCTTACACAAGTTAATTGATCCTGTCATTGCACTCAAAATTAGCTTTCCGCAAACTTACCTACTTAGTGCTATGTCATGTATTGTTATTGCCTTGTTTCAAACATGGGTTGCTTGCGAGTACATTCAAAGTACTCATTGGCTTGCCACTGGTTCTTTTATTGGCCAGGCATGAAAGACCAGGTTATGATGAAGATTATCTTGGTGACGGACATGCGAGCTAGGACGCTTCCCAGTCAGAATGCCTGTAGGTTTAAGGCAGATGGCATGGGTTCACGCTATCGTTGAAGATTTCCGCTGCAAGTTTATGAAGACTTGGCCATAAAGGCCATCTTTGAGTAAAACGGTACGTAATGGATGTAAGACTCTTGTTATTCAGTTTCTATGTGTTCAGTGAGCATTGATCTCTAGGATCACTATGCACGTACATTCGGTGATCACGACTTATGAGTCGGGGTCCCCACAGTCGAGCTTAGGCTCCGTCAGGCCTTGCACTCCATCTGCTGGGGGGATTCGCGGAACCCCTGGTAGCTCCTGAGATCGGCTTCGCGGGGCTCTCTTCAAAGCTCGCCGAGGTGCTTGAGGGTGCCGTTGCCAGGGTGGAGACCGTCTTGGAGAGTGAGTGCCACGACCTCTTCTTCGTGACCGCGACGCACGTGTTCAGCCACCTCTACCTTCGTAACCCGGGTTTCGACTTCAGCTCCGTGATCCGCCCAGTTGATCCTGGGGTTCGCGCCGCTACGGCGACGGCCGTGGAGGGCGCCGTGGAGGCGCTGATGAAGAAGTTCGCCTGCGTCGCCGTTCCCTCGCCTCCCGCAATTGCGAAGGTCAATGATGACGACATCAACGGCAGCGATGTCGACGACGAGCTCCCCGCGGTTGGGGCATGCAGCGGCGTCTGCACCTCCTCCTAGGTCCTTTCCTGCAAAATTTATCATGCCTCGCGGAGGTGTTAGGCTTGCTTGCATTTTCGGAGACATTCAATGCTTGTAATGACTGTTTAAATTATGTGGTTTCCTTCCTCGCCTAGCTTCCTTCCTGTTTGTTGTAGTGCTCTGCGTCGGCAGGGCCCGATCCCGCGCATACCTCGACCGCCGTTGGGGCATTCGGATCACCAGGACGAGACCAAGGGGTGAGGGGCTACGTGACCATTGAGGCCCCTGAGTCGCGATGCTCAGGAGTCCCCCTTGACGTACAAGCATCCCTCATGAAGGGAACATGGCGACGACGGGGTCGATTTGGAGATTTGGAGCGCCTTGAGCTCTGCGTCGGCAGGGCCCGGTCCCGTGCTTACCTCAACCGCCGTTGGGGCGTCCGGATCACCAGGACGAGACCAAGGGGTGAGGGGCTACGTGACCAGTGAGGCCCCTGAGTCGCGATGCTCAGGGGTCCCCCTTGACGTACAAGCGGCTCCCATACCTTTCCTCGCCAGCTTTCGCCTGAGAGGGACACGTGAAGACCAGGTATCAGGGACCTGGGGAGGTGGCGTGCGCTAGGCCTGGCCTGAGCGTAGCCCCCGTGTAGCCCCCTCGCGCGGGTATCCCAGGGGAATGCTGTGAGACGGGGCCGTCAGGGGCCATCCCGAGGTTGGATGCAGCCGCTAGGGTGCCCTCAGTTGTTTATCCACCAGCGCGGAGCATGGGGCTTCCACGTTGTGCGGGCATAGCCACTGATCGACAGTGTCGTCCGCCAACGCGGAGCATGGGGCTTCCACTTGGACGTGGGAAGGGGGGCTCGGCTCCTGAGCCCCCCGGGCGTCTACAGCCCATTAAGTTCACACGCGTGGCCTGCACAGTAGAACTAGAGGTGTATTTGGGCACCCGTGAGCCAGCGCGGGTCTCACGGGGCCATACCTCAAAGGCGGGTTGCACCTGAATCTTCTGGTAGGAGGGGCCATTGCAATCCCTGTACATTTTTGGAGAAACCTGCGCCGAGTGAATTTCCGAGGGCCATCGCATGAGAAGGCCAAACACCAATGAGACCTGGAGGTGACGTGAGCGGGGCCGGCCCGCCAGACATAGCTCAGCCATTGGATTTGTCGACGCTGCAGGGACGGACCCGAGCATGGACGTCGTGCCCAGTCTTCTCATGCGACAAACCCAAGGAGGAAACACCCGGTGTGCGGCTCCCGTCGCGGCGAAACACCGACTATGGTTGCAGGAACCGTGCCGCGCGCCCTGACTCACCAACTCCCGATTAGCTCATGCGAGGACGTAGCACCAAGGGCCATGGGAGGTGAAGTGCACGGGGCTGGCGTGCGAGACAGAGCTCGACTGCTTGGATTTGCCAATGCTGCAGGGATGGACCCGAGCACAGACGTCGTGCCAGCGCTTAATCATGAGGCGGTCGAAAGCGGGATTGTTAGGGCGCGGCGACATTCATGGTGGCGAAGCACCGAGCATGCAGTTTGAAATACTTAGGAAATTTACCAAATGCATAAGAGGCTCCGATACAAACGCAAACGACGCGGCTGCAGGGACGGGCCCTAACCGCCTGAGGATATTGCAGCCCGATGGGCGCCCTCAATCTGAACAAACCAAAAAGTTACCTGGTACGAACCAAAAAGTCACCTGGCAGCGGTACCGCTGAAGCGTCGAGGTAGTCGTTGGACCCTGGCCTTCATGCGCCCGACTCCTCCGGAGGCCCGGGGTCCTCGCTAGGACCTGGCACCTCCTCCAGGACTGCGTGGCGCCGGGGCTCGTAGGGCGCGAGCATGGCCTGGGCAAGGCGCTGGAACGTGACTCCCGCATTCGCCAGGCCGAAGGGCATGCAGATGTAGTTGCTCGGATAGATCCCACCGCGGCCGACGCGCAACGGCCAGAAGAGGTCCTGGGATGCGGCTTTGTTGATGCCCGGTACGTCAACGCAGACGCGCAACATGCTGCTCGGGCCAAGGACGGGGCTGCGCCAGGTGATGCAGGGCGACTCCCGCCTCGCATGGCCTGTGCCTCCTGAAGCTCCTCGATTTCATTGGCGATGAACTCCCGTGAACCTGGCACCTCGCGCCGTGCTCCTTGCTTGAGTGGGCGCGCGCCGAAGCACGTCTCCATGTTGTGCCTGAGCACCTCCCTCGTCTCAGTGGTTAGGTCAGAAGCTTTCTAGATGGAAGCCCCCCAAGCCCGACCAGAGGGAGGCGCCAAGCGCGCCTTCCTATGCGAGGGGGGACGGGGCCTTGGCTCCAGGCGCGGAGCCTGAAGCGCCATCCTTGGAGGTCTCCGCCCCCCGACGCCCCTTGGAGAGGAGCTGCTTCTTCTTCCTGGGTACATCCTCAGGAGGCAGGATGCTGCTTTCGTCGTCAGAGTTTTCCGCCGCTGCGGCACGGTAGGCGCGCTTGAGGGAGCAAACGGCGACCTTCTCATTGCAGGCAACAGTGATGACGCCACCACTCCCCGGCATCTTGAGGACATTGTAGCCATGGTGAGTCACCGCCATGAACTTGGCGAGGGCAGGGTACCCGAGGATCGCGTTGTACGGGAGGTGGATGTGAGCGACGTCGAAGTCAATGAGCTCGGTGTGGTACTTGCTACGCCCGCCGAAGGTGACCGGCCGGCGCACTTGCCCGATGGGGACGGTGGAGCCATCGGTGACCCCTGAGAAAGGTTTGGTTGGCATGAGCTGGTCATAGGGCACTTGGAGCGTCTCGAACGTCTCGATGAGAGGACATTGAGCCCAGCGCCACCGACGATGAGGGTCTTGGTGACGAGGACGTTGTTGACGGTGGGCATGCACAGCATGGGAAGCACGCCTGCCGTGGCCGAGCACCTGAGTTGATCCTTTGAGTCGAAGGTGATGGCGCACTGTGACCACTTGAGGGGACACATGGCCACAAGCTTCGGGAGAGCCGCGTTCACCTCCCCCGAGAATTGCTTGAAGATTCGGTTCGATGCAGGGGCCTGAGCGCCCCCCAGGATGCAAGCGATTGCTCTGGCTTCCTGGAAGCCCGTAGCCCCGTTGTTCTCCCTGTCTTCCTCCTTCCTCCTGGGTGGTGGCGGCAGCAGGGGGATGCCGGCCTCACGACGGCGAGCCTCACGAGGCTGGTCGCGGCGGGGTCCCTCACGAGACTCGTCGCGCCAGCGGTCCTCCCGAGGCTGGTCGCGCTACTCCTGACGCAGGTCGCGTCCGTCCCATCGGCCTCCACCGCAGACTCCACCGCGACCGTAGCCACTGTCGCTGCGCCCAGAGCGACGACCAAAATGCTCGTCGCGGAGCACCCTGAGCTCCTCGCAGTCGTTGGTGTTGTGGCTGTTGGAGCAGTGGAAAAAAGCAGAATGGTCGTCCACCCCTGGGGGGTTCCTCATCTTGACTGCGCTTCGCCTCAGGTTACGCCGCCAGCACCGCGGGGGCCTTGTGCTTCGTTTCCTTGGCCTTGGTCTTCTTATCTTCGGGGTCCGCCTCCGGAAGCTCGAGGAGGGAGAGGCGGCCCTCTTCGGCCTTTGCGCACTTGTCTTGGGAACCTTTGGTAGTGACGCGGAGGTGGGCTCGGGGGTGACATCCGCCTTGCCATGCCCGTTGGCCTGATCTTGTTACACCAGAATGGAAACCTTTGGTGGGACGCCTCGGGAACCCGCGTACGCCCTTGCCTCCTTTGCACCAAAGAGGAAACTGTCTTCTCTGTGCGCGCTGGTGCTCGCCTGGCTTGACTTGCATCACTCCCGACCTCGCGAGGCCGGGCGCTGCATAGAGATCTCCGCTCCTCGGGAGGCAGCCTGGGGTGGCCTCCTCTCTCCAGGGGTCTTGGCGCCATCCTCCTCGCGAGGATGGGGCTCTCACGAGGGCCTTGCCTTGAGTGAAACCGCGCGCGGGCCGTGCTGGTTGTTGAAGCAGGCCACGCCCTGGGCCACAGGCAGGCAAGTCTGGGTACCCCCATTCCCAGGACGCCGACAGCTACTTTGTGGTGCCTAACGGGTGGGGCCCTCCATGGACTCTCGCGACCTCTACCCTCTGTGGGTTGAAGTCTCCATCAGCATGGACGTACGATAGCACCACCTATCAGAACCATGGGAAAAAATCTTTGTGTCATCAATTGTTTTTGGTTCTCCTATCCCTACCTTTACTTTCATGTGCAGTCTTTACTTTCCACTGCTATACTCTTAGAATTGCATGTGTAGGGTGTACTTGACTTGCTACAACTGCTAAAACTTGCCAAGACTTAAAATTGATAAAGGCTAGATTTTTAATTTGTCAAGTAGTCTAATCACCCCCTCTAGACATACTTCGTTTCCTACAAGTGGAATCACAGATTTGGTCTCCATTGTATTGGTTTCACAACCTAGGAGAGTATGGCGTCTAGTGAGGGAAGTTATCATCGTAGAGGTCCATATTTTGATGGTACAAACTTTGCTAGTTGGAAGCACAAAGTGCATATTCTTGGTCATAACCCCGCCGTATGGGTTGTTGTTCGTGTTGGCTTGCAAGGTGAATTATTTGGATATGGAAAGGAACCGGATTGTGAAGCGACCGCGGAAGAATTGAAGATGTTTCAATACAACGCTCAAGCATGCAACATTCTATGCAACTGCTTATGCCCCGAAGAGTTCAAAGATAAGCCGTCTCGAGAATGCAAAAGAGATTTGGGATACTTTGGTTGATATGCACGAGGGTACCGAATCCGTCAGGGAATCTAAGTTGGATGTGCTACAAAGCTAACTTGACAGGTTAAAGATGAACAATGGTGAAGGAGTCGCAAAAATGTACTCTAGGCTTGCTCTCATCACCAATGAGATTGCTGGCTTAGGAAGTGAAGAGATGACCGACAAATTCATCATCACGAAGCTACTTAGATACTTGGATGGAAAGTACGACACCGTGTGCACATTGATCCAAATGTTGCCAAACTACAAAGATGTCTAGCCTACGGAAGTCATTGGAAGGATTGTTGCTCATGAGATGTCACTCAAGGACAAAGAAGAACTTTACACCAAGTTAAGCGGTGCATACAAAGCTACAAGTGACACTCCTGCTACTTCAAGTGACAACCTTGTTACGAATGAAGAAATAAGCCTGATGGTCAAGAAATTCAACAAGGTCTACAAGATTAGAGGCAAAGAGAGAAGCTCCAATTCAAGATATGAAGAGAAGCGTTCCTCTAGTCATGACAGAAATTGTTACAATTGTGGAAGGCCCGGACACTATTCCAATGAGTGCACGCCCCCCACAAAAGAATAGAAGAGTCACCTAGAAGATGAAGCTTGAGAGATGAATCACCTCGTAGAGAAAGAAGGAGTAGAGAAGATCGCTATGAACGAAGACCCTCCCGGAGAAGCAAGGACTCAGAGAATAAGGACAAGTACACCAAGAGCTACACAAGAAGAAGACATCAAGCTTATGTTGGTGAATGGGTTTCCGGCTCTGAATCGGACAACCGACCCGAGAGAAGCTGCCGCTCCAACTCCGACTATAGTCAAGATGAAGGTGTTGTCGGATTAGTACTCGTAACCTCCAACTCCTATGACATATTTGATTCACCAAATGAAGGAAGTGGAAGTTGCTTCATAGCTAAAGGCCCTAAGGTATCACACCCCGAATACATTGACTTCAATAGTGATGAGGATGATTTACTAGGAGATGATGGATTGCTCTTTAATAAAAATGGTTATGTTAGTCAAAATGAACTTGATGATAATCATGCTAATCGAGATAAGTCGTGTGATGATGATATGAAGGAGATTGCGCATCTAACTAAAGAACTAAACACATTTAAGTTAGCTCGTGAATCGACTCAAGAAGATCATAGAGAGATCTTAAGAACTCATGAGAAGCTATGCTTCGAGAAGCTAAATTTAGAGCAATAACATGAGTTTCTTAAGGCTATCAATGAAGATCTTCAAAAGAAAAGTTCTTCTTATCTTGCCAAACGATTACTCTTGTCTACATTTGTTCCACAAGTTAAATATAAACAAACTAGTAACAAAGGCAAGATATGTTCTTCATCTAGTAGCAACAACACTAATGTTAAATCCAATAATGTTGCTTCTAGTAGCTCTATTGAATCCACTAACGATTCTCTTAGCCAAGTTACACTTGAGCAAAAAAAAAATTATTGAACGGCATTATAGAGAAAGGTGTCTACAAAAGTCTTGCCGGATGTAAGCAATTTGAGGAGATTGTACGCAAGCATGGAGGGTACCGGAAGAACCATGTCATTGGCTACTTCAATGGAAATGGAGTTGAATGGGAAGAAGGCCAATACCCCAAGCCGAAGTTTGTTCCTCAAAGGGAGAAGTATGAACCTACTCTCCCCAAGGGAACAAAAGCTCAAGATGACCATCTAGCACAAGACCACAAGCTCAAGGGCAAAGACAAGCTTCAAGACGAGATTGAGACATTTGAAGATGAATCCCTTGCCATGGCCAAGTGGGTTTCCAAGGCTACTGCAATCTCTACTTCATCAAGTGCTACTTCAGTTCCAAGGATTCCTATCAATTTGATGTGGGTCCCAAAGAACAAGAACTAGAGAAGTTCTTGAGGGGTGACTCCGCCAATGAAATTCATTCACATTCATTTTGGCAAGGACTATTTGCAATCAACTCCAACCTCATGCACTAGTTCAAGGAGTCACACATTCCCTCAAAGGTAAGCAAGGGACAAGGTAATAAAAGAATCAATGGACATCATCTAAATTTGCTTCACTCCATGTCCATAGATATCCTTGTATTTGTTCCTTGTGTGGACTAACCCGTGTAGGTGAGAAGCGCACGAAACAACAAGGATTGCTCCCAACTCAAGATGATCTTCATCAATAATGAGCATCCACCACTACATCTCCTACATGAAGTCTTCATCAACAAAACCCATGGTTAGTTTATCCCTCTTAGGGGGATGTCACATTAAGGGGGAGCTTTACTCTAAGACCCAAGTTAAAGCATCTCATAAGATGTGACCACATTAAATGCTTTATGTAAAAGTGGTAACCCCACTTGTGCTTAAATGATGAGTATGACCTATGATCAAGTATTCTTACTTGGCTCCTAAGTCAATATAATCATATTTAGATGACTCAGTCATCGCCAAAGTGCTTGGTAGATACTAGAGTAGTTATGCATGTTTGCCATGATTTCAGTTGACATCTTATTGTGTGAGCATGTTGGTATGCATATCTTTTTTGATTTGAGGATATCCAATTGTTGTTATTTGGCTTTCATTTTTATTTGGCCAATTGGATGTACAAGAATGCCTAGGACTCTTCTCTAGCTATCTATGTTTTCTCGTCTCAAAATCTATTCATGCTTCATCACAAAATTTGAGCGAGCACTTTTCGGACCCTCTATGCGAGGAGCACTCGGAGTTCTGTTTCGAAAAGAGTTGACTTCCAAAACCTCCCTGTGCAACTCGGTGTAACCAATTCCACAATCTCAGTCTCACCGATTCACTAGGGTTGATCTGGTTTTAAGAACCTTGGTACCATTGATTTAGAAATCTCGGCCTCACCGAGTTTCACTGTCTCCTGACAGTTAAGAAACTTAGTGGCACTGATATCTCCGAACCGGTGTCATCGACAGGGAAGGGATATATATATATCAGTGGACACGACTTTTGAAATTACTTCTTCAAACGTTGTTCTTCGTCAACCCTAGATGCCGCTCGTGTGTTTTCAGACGTCACCTTCAACTCCCGCGCGTCTTCACCACAGGAGATCCTCGCCGTCGACCGCAATCTTACCCGCCGTCGTTGCCGTAGGAGATCTTCGCCATATTAGGGTAAAGATCTCAACCCTATTGCACTCCCCATCTGATTCTTGCGCATTAGGTCGTGCCCCTCTTCATGCCACGGATTTCCTATCCTCTATCCACTAGAACCTCTGATTAGATTAGAGAACAATTTTTTTAGGTTTAATCTTCCGCCATGTGTGTCTCGGTGTCATCGAGTCTGATAAATCAGTCTCACCGATTTGTTGTTTAGGGCTACTGAGAACATTCTCGGTGAAACCGAGTTGCTCTTTTCCGTGAAACCAAAAGAGCTGTCAAGTTTCTGTTAAAGAGAGTCCATGTCCCAGTGGTTCCGAAATTTGTGACTCGGTTGAACTGAAACCCACTTAGCAGAAAGTTAAATTTAAAATTTTGAGTTCAAATTTGCAAAAACCTTCTGAATTTTGTGATGGTTATCCCTTCTGCTCATCTATATATATTCTCAGGGTCAGCATGTCTGGGTCAGAGGACAGTCAGAATGATCTCAGAGAGCAAAGTGTTGACATGGATGCTGGCACTAGTCCAGATGCTAGCTCCTCATCTTTAGAGGATCCAAGCACCCCCAGTTCTCATGGGTTTCCCAAGGCTGCCACAAGGGCTAGGAAGAAGCTTAATACAAATGAAGAGGACTCAGACTTTGTGCCATAAGAATTTATTGCCAAGAAGCAGCAGGAAAAGAAAGACAAGGCTGCTAGGAAATCTGCTAATGAGGCCACTTCTGCTAAGAGGCTAGTCAGGAAGGAATATGCCAAGTCTGAAGCTATGAGAGCACCTGAGAGTGGCAAGGCAGGTATGACTCTCACTCTAGAGTCACCTAGGACTTCTAAGTCCATTCCCAAGAAGGCAGGCCAACGGAGAGTGAGGAAGAGGACCGTTCATGCTGTTTTTCACCCTGCACTCCAGAATATCTTGATGAGGAAGAGGAAGAGGAAGATCCTATTGCACAACCTCCTCCCTCCAAGAAGAAGCAGCTAATGGCTGATGCAATGACTAGTCAAGATGCATCCAGGGCCAAGCCTACTGTCCCCAAGAAAGTTGCTGCCAACAAGTCCAAGAAGACAACGAGAGACATTCCTCTTGCAGAGAAGAACAAGAGATCTTCCACCATGGAAGAAGAGGAAGATGTTTCAGTGCTAAGGAAGCCGAGACCCCATCGACCTGAACACAATGACACTCATCCAGTTGCTGAAGATATGAAGAAGAGGAAGGATTCAGGTCTGAGGAAATGGAGAGCTGATGATCCATATGCTCAGAGGAGGAGAACTACTGTAGATGCTCGCTTACACACCAAGGAGCAGCAAGATTTTTATGAGGCAGTCCAATTGGACAAGAGTCCTACAGTCAGTGACATGAGATATGTTGATTGGAAGTACATTAAGGAGAATGAAGACTATTTTCCTTATGCGCTAGAGAACTTCAAGGCCATTGACATAGATGCTTTTGTTGGCAGAGAGTTCACTGCTTAGAATGATGAGATGATCATGAAGTTTTACTCTACAACTCATTTCTATCCATATGGAAGGATAGTTTGGATGACTAAAGGAACCAGGTACCAATCTACAGTTGATGAGTGGGCTACCATCTTAGGAGCCCCACAGGTACAAGAGGAAGATCTTGATCTCTATTATGAGGCAATGATGAATCACAACACCATGGTAAATATGTACAATCCAATTCCCACTGATTATGTGAAGACACACAAGTTTGGATCAGTCTACTTTTTGCAAGCAGGTTTACCCACTACCAACACCATCATGAGGCATACATTGATGCCCAAGTCTGGAGATGACAAGATGATCCGAGGGTATTCCATCAACATGCTGCACCATGTAGATCTCCATACCAGATTCAGGGTTATGGATTTGATAGTAGATACTATCAAGAGGACAACTGCTGATCAGAAGAGATCATGTGGATATGCTCCATACATTCAGATGCTCATAAATTCCAAGATTAGAATATTTACCTGATCGTCCACATCTGCCCCTACAGCCAGAGTTTGAGGACAATGTTGTGGAGATGGACCCCAATTATCCCACTACATCTACTGCACAAGCAGAGGCAGAGGCAGAAGCAGCTAGAGCCACTAGTTCTCAGAATCCCAGGACCAAGAGTGACCAATTATCCTACATCTTCACTGCTATCCAAGGGATAGAGAATAATATAGCTGAGATCCTCACTAACCAGAAGAGTCTTGAGAGGATTGTGGAGAAGTTTCTTGCTCTAGACAACAAAGTTGATGAGCTGACAGTGACTGTCAATGAGCTGAAACAGGATGTAGATGTAGTGCCTAGTCCCCACTCCAGTGATGATGATAGTCCTCCTCTCCGGCCTAGCACTCAATTCAAGACTCAAGCTAGATCTGCTGCAGTGCCTACTCCAGAGTTGAGGCCTTCTTCATCAGCACCAACCACTTCTTCATCAGTTCCTCTAGCTCCTTCTGTACCTTTGGCGTCTACTCTACCACCTCAGCGGACTTCAGCTGAAGCATTCGGAGACGCCCTTCTCTCGACTCCTTCAACAGCTACCAAAGGAGACCCAGCCCAGAGAGACGATTAGCTCCACATACTTTCAACTTTTTTGGTAACTTGTTGCCAAAGGGGGAGAAGTGTATAGATCATAGTGCTTCGAGAGAGAGTGTTTTAGTTTTTTGGTTGCTTTCTTTATTTTAAAAACATTTGGTTTTGCGTTTGGTTGTTAAACTCAGTTGTGTTTGGTCATGTGCTTTGCTTGTTGATGCTACTATTTCCTATATTTGTGACATATCTGTGAGATGATCATTAACTTGTTTGGTGTTAGGTGCATTGTAATCCATTCATATCATTTATGCACACCACCAAGTTGTATGTGAGATGGAAGAGTTACGCACACTCCTAATCGATTGTGCATTTGCATTCAAACGCAAATTTTAAATAATGCACAAATTTAGGGAGAGCTCTTTCTTATCACATACCTCTGCAAGCGACGATGCTATTCATTGTTTTATACCTATCGAAGCTTTGATCTATATGTTGTCATCAATTCCCAAAAAGGGGGAGATTGAAAGCACAACTTCTCCCTAGGTGGTTTTGGTAATTAATAACAACATAGATCTCATTGAACTAATGTTTCCACTAAGTATATTTCCGGAAAGTTCAATGAATGGATTGCCAAAAGGACTGTGAGGAGACCCCATATGCAAGGAATGGGATTGGAAAATCATCAAGCTTGAAGACTCTACATTTCACTTTATGTGAGAAATCACTTTGAGTCCATAGGAAAGCCAATACTATTAAAAGGAGGTGAGGTAATCTTGGTGAATGATTTGCTCAAAATGCTCAAGTGTTAGCCACCAAAAGCACTCATCACTTCTCCCACATATATCCTGTCAAAACAAAATATCCAAAATTGGTGCCACCAACAATTCCCATACGATAACACCGAGTTCAAACCCTAGACAGATCCTAAGCCAAACCCATGTCTCGGTACCACCAAGTTTCAAATTTGGTGCCACCGAAAATCAGTGACTAAGTCTCTGGTATCTCTTTTTCAAGAATCGGAATTTCAGAGATTTGGAGATCGGTATCACCGAGTTGTGTGACTGTCTTGGTCACCCATATCGGTACCACCAAGATTTATATATCGATTTCACCGAAAAGTGATGCAGAGCATCCTACAGACATCACCATGTCAAGCGTCGGTTTGGCAAGTGACAGGTGCGACCTCTACTTCACATACATAAAGGTGAATCATCTCCTTTACACGTGTCCACTTGACCCCTTCGAGGATGGTATACTACTTGACACTCCTTCCGTGTGCATACATAGGTATTGTCGGACCTTCACGGGAGACAAGGAGGAGTGCAAGCGCCAAGGAACGACTACACCATCCGCAAGGGAAGCGTGGAAGCAAAGACAGAATAAGACCGAGCTGCGGAGTCTACAGCTTTCGGACGTCCGACGTCTTTCGAACGTCCGACGTCTTCCGGACGTCCGACGCGAGGAGTCCAGCCCAGCCAGAAGACGATCTGAACTCTACAGTGGCCGGACGACCGACACCGCCCGGACGCCCAACAAATCCCAGCCTCCGGACGTCCGAGCTCCTCCGAAAATCCGACGCCACGACACCCGCGCCGAAATCTCGGAAATCCAACGCCCTCCGGACAACCGTGCCTTGGACGTACGACACACTCCAGACGTCCAACACCTGCCTGTGTGCAGCCGCGGGCCTTGGGCCTTGTATTCCTTCTCCACTTACCCCTTCATGGCCAAGACTATATATACTCTTTCCCCACCTCCATTCTACGGTTAGGTATGATTTAGCTCATAGATAGATGAGCCTTTGCTCCTTCCACTACCTATCCCATGGAGTAGATGCCTCTATGAGAGAAGACCCTTAGTGGATGTCAAGACCCTGTTGTGTGGAAAGAGCCCTAGTGTCAGGACCGGTTTTCCAGGATATTAATTTCCCAGCAAATGGTCCTTGTGCTCACCAGCCCCAGGATTACTGTTAACTGATGAGGCACATTCTTGATACAGAAATTCCAAGCAAAAATACAAAATATGAAGTACAAGACCATTATGGTCTATGAGTACAACAAAAGGTTTCTAGTGGTTGGTGGCGGAAGCGGTTCGGGGTCATCAGCGTCTATGGGACTCCATTTCCCACAGGAACAGCTGACCTGGATAACTTCTATCTTCGCGTATCTGCTATCTTCGATGCCTAGCTTCCGGGGCTGTCGTCATTTCACTCCTCTCCAAGCAAGAAATCTGGCCAAGACAATAGCCAGGGACAAGCCAGTGAGTACTTTGAATGTACTCGCAAACATCATTAAAACAGGTATAATATAATAGATGATAATCATGCACTGAAATAATCCACGATCACTTAGTCAGTCACGAAATAAAATTCATGACGCACGCAAGCAAGTCATTCATATTAAACATGAATAAGCAATCATAGAATAAAAATAAAATAAACCGATCGGGTGTCTGAAGCGACGCCTCAAAAGGATAATAATATAAAGCATGCCTCGGTCGGGCATCTGAGCGACGCCACATAAAGGGCTTATAAGAAAAATAAATAACATGCGTGCCACAGTCGGGCGTCGGACCGACGCCACCTAAAGGGCTTATAAGGAAAATAAATAACAAGCATGCCACAGTCGGGCGTCTGAGCGACGCCACATAAAGGGCTTTTAAGAAAAATAAATAACAAGCATGCCACAGTCGGGCGTCTGAGCGACGCCACATAAAGGGCTTATAAGGAAAATAAATAACAAGCATGCCACAGTCAGGCGTCTGAGCGACGCCACATAAAGGGCTTATAAGGAAAATAAATAACAAGCATGCCACAGTTGGGCGTCCGAGCGACGCCACATAAAGGGCTTATAAGGAAAATAGATAACAAGCATGCCACAGTCGGGTGTCTGAGCGACGCCACATAAAGGGCTTATATAATAAAAATCACAATAAGTATCCAGGAAGTAGAACCATCCCAGGGATACTCGATAAACCAAACAATATAATTGGTTAGTCCAGAATAATAATAATCATAATCATCATTCCTCACACATCATGATCAATATTCTGGTTTAGAAGTTTTCCTCCGAAGACCGACACTAAGACCGTCACTTGACCCATCCCAGACTGTAGTCCTTAACCACGGACACGGCTATTCGAATAGATATAAACTCTGCAAAGGGTGTACTCTTTACCCACGAGTAACGGATTCCTTTAGTCCACCGGGACTAATTCCGTTTACGGTCTTTGAATTGAAAACACACTTGACCCAACACACCAACTTAACTTACCGGTGCCTGGAATCACCCAGGACACTCGTTAAGCAAAACTCTAAGTGGGGAGGCTCCAACCTCGATTAGCATGGGATCACAAAATTTATATTGCGCGCAAAATAGGGGAGCTACCCCCTCGGACTCACCGGAACACCCATGCCCCCGGACCAAGTTACATGCCTACCAGGGGCCACTGGTGTCTTTCACTATGGCCTCTCTGTATGGTGTGTGCTAAGAAAGGGGTTGACAACTTACTGAACCGTACCCTACCTACAGCAGGGACAAGTGGTAGCACGAAACAAGTATGGAGGTTACTGGCACAAGACTCGATCTACGGTCGACTCAGGAGGTTATGTATTCTCTGCATGATTAGCACAACAATTATATTACACGACATTAGACAGAAATCACCACTCATCATACCCCTTCATGCCTCACTGACCATTCTCGCTCCAATGAGATGTCAGCACCAAGCTCGTGTCTACCCGAGACAGAGACTTCTCCGGATTCCTTCCGGTAGGTATGAGAGGTATAAGAGAATGAATACTGTCATAAGCATTTTAATTCCAACAACAAGGAATTTCCATCATGCACTCAAGAGCATGATCACAACATCACATGAAATAATGCATGCTTCAAGTTAACTTGGTGTTGTAGTCACATCAAACAACACACAACAAATATTATACCAGGGTTCAGAATGCTTGCCTTCAAGGTGTATGTACGTGAGGTACACTCCAAAACTGCTGAAAGTTTTTATCTTCCCTCCAAATTCCTATTTTTTAAAATATTCGAATCATCACACAATTTGAAAACAGTACAGAAAAGTTGTTGGGAAAATTTTCAAATAAATATGAAAATAAACTAGGTGAAAATTGAGAGAGGTAGGAAAAAGAATCAATTCAATTGGACTTTTATTTTAAAAGTTAGAGCCAGTCAAACCTTTGGTCAAAATCTGTTTTTAATAAATCAGAAAAAAGGAAAACGGTTCGCCTGGAATATGTCTTCTGAGATTGGTCGCGCACTTACAGGAAATATGCTTTCACCAGAGGGAAGTGCTTCGGCGGGGCCGCGCCACTGGTGTCTACACTCGTCTCACCGACAGGTGGGGACCACCTGTCGGGTTCGTCCTCGACCTCCAGCGCGCGCCTTGACAGGGGCAGAGGCCGCTTCCAACGGCGATCCCTGGCGGCATAGGCCACCATTTGGCGCGCTCTGGATATGGAGATGATCAGGAGGGAAGGCCTCATCTACTCGCGGTGGTTAGGGCGCGGGGGAGGCTCAGGGGGAAGCGGACCATCCTCCACGACGGAGGTGACTCCGGTGAAGAAGGGGCTTCTGTCCCGGGGCTCTTGTAGGCTAAATTGGTGCTGGGGATGGTTCTGCGGGACCTTGGTGGGACTAATGGTGGTCATGGAGTAGGGGAAGAGGCTCGGGAGGGGTACTTTTATAGCGGGGGCGAGGTCGGTTCCCGGCGGAGTGGATAGGTCCGGCGGCCTGTAGCTAGCGGGCGACGTGGCGGCGGCTGGCGGGACTGCGAGGCTAGCAGACGAGTGGGGCACTGCTCCAGGGGTTGCGCTGGCGCGCGGAGATGGCTTGGGCGGTGCCGTCCATGGCAGAGGCTCGCTGCGGCCGCAGGCTTGCCGCCAAGGGCTTGCTGCGGCGGCGCTGTAGGGAGCCAGGGGGCGGTCGAGTGCGGGCGAGACACGGCGGCATCGGCAGATCAGATTGAGCTCAAGGGAGGGGTCAACCTGGGACGCGGCAGCTCAGGCACACGCACGTGCAAAACACGCGTTCTGCTCGCGCCCTAGACACGCACGCCATGTGCTCGGCAAAATGCCAATGCATGCTAGGGGGCTTGGATGAAGCTACAAATTAACAGGATGGTTAGGGTGAATGCAATAGGCCTAATGGACATGGTTGTTGGGTCAGGGGATCAAGTTCACAAAGTAATCACAAAACTATGCCAAATCTGGCCAGACACACAAGGTGTTTGATGAAATGCCATGGCTACCTAGGGCATCTTGCTGGCCACCAAAATTTCCAGGCTTAGGTCTCTTTGGATGATAAGAATGATGGCAAGGTTAGTTTGAGAAAAACAAAAACTAGTTAGTGCAAGTTTTGCAAATCTTCAACTCTAGACAGAAACAAAATGGTGTTATTGCATGAACCAAAAATATTCCAATGGTCTCAATCTCCTGGACTTAAGGGTTTGGTAGGGGTTACTAAAGGTAGGAAAAATTCCATGGGCAATAGGGCAACATAAATTGGGGTTGCAGTACAAAACTTCAAACTGGGCCAGAATAGAAAATAGGATGATATGCTCAAAAATTTAGAAGACAAAGTTGTGTCTTTGCATAAAAGTGATGTAGGAACATCACATGTCATTTACAAATTTTTGTAGAATTTTTATATGAAGTAATCAAATGGTTGTAGTGCAAATGAGGCACTAAAAATTATGAGAAACCATTTTAAAAGAAATAAAGCTTAGAAGAATAATTATAAAAATATTTCCACTGATCAAACAAAATAAAATGAAATGTTCTTGAGAAGGCATTCAAGTCCAACAATATTTTTGAAAGGTTTCTACTTGGAGGGAAAATTCCACATTTCAGAAGAAAGGAGTGGTTCTGAAATCAATCGATGATCCAGAAAAATAAAATTTTTAATTACCTGGCAAAATTTTAATCAATAAAACCTGATTAAATTTTTGGGGTGTTACACCTAGTGGATTCAAGGCCCCATATCCCCATGGGATTTGGGATGAGCTCTACCATGTATCCTCTTTCCCTTTGTTGCTCTTGTACCCTTGTGGATCTTGTGTGGATGTGAGCATAGTGGATGTGTGATTAGACTTGTTCTTGAGTGTTCCTCTTGTGATTTCTCCTTGTTCTTCCCCGTGTTCTTCGTGGAACCCCCCTCCAAATCGTGAAAGATCGACACACACGGGTTTGCCCCATATCATATTGGTATCAAGAGCCACGTTTCTCACGAATTTGGAGTCCTCCCCTTCAATTTCTAGCCTAATTTTGTTTGTTTTTGTCCCAATACGAAAATCCCCACCAAAAATAGGCTCACCAAAAAATTTGTGATTTGTTGGTTCTTGTGAGATTTTGTTGATTTTGATCCATGGAGTTCGTGTTTGGCAAGTAGATCTAGCTTTTCCACCATGAAATCCACCTAATTTTTTTCTTTTTCCCCATCTATTTTGAGCCCGAAAATCGATATTTCCGCCCAAAATCGCATCTCGGATCTGAAATCCCGAGCTGACGCAGACCCATCGGATGTCCGACACTTTCCGGACGTCCGGACCCTTCCGAAGCCTCGAACGTCCGACAGCCTCCGGACGTCCGGAACACCAAAACAGAGCCGATTTCTTGGATTTTTGGACCGTCCGGAAGTCCGACCCTCGGATGTCCGACATCTCTCGGACGTCCGACACCTGTAGAAACTGACTTTTGCTGGTTCTTGTTTCAGCCATAACTAATTCATCCGAACTCCAATTCCGACGTTCTTTAGCTCGTTTTGTAGCTATTGACACCCCCCATCCCAGAAAAATAGATTAATACCCATTTGAGTCCATCATATGTTTGAAATTGTGGCAAGTTTGCCTAGGCCTCCACCATAATTTCTGCATAGCTTTGCCACCATAAACTTCCGCCATCCTAACCCAATTTTGTTTGAGATTATGAGTTGCGATTTCCGTTTCCTAAGGTGTTTCGGCTAATTAGGGACGGTTCTACATCGACAACACCGCCGCTCATCATCGCCTCGGCCTCGACATCGACTTCAGCCACTTCACCTTTTGGCACCCCAACCGTAAGCAAGGACGGTAACCTTGCCATTGCATTGATCGCTTTGAGCCTATTGCGTACCTTACCCATTGAGACTAGAGAGTTGAGAATAGCCGGGCCACATTACTTGTGCACCGTAGTGTTACTCTTATGCCGCATACCTACTTTTAGCATGCAAACATCTTGTCTGTACATTGTGCCATAAGTCTCTTCCGTGCATATCCATCATACTTGTCTCATATATTGGTTCGAGCATCAAGCATAGAAAAAAAAGAGAAAAAGAAAAAAAATAGAAAAAGCTTTTAAGCAAAAGAGGAGATACATAAGAGCTTGTAAGCAATAGCAATAGCATCGAGCCATTTTGCATAGTAGATATACTTAAATCATACATACATAGCATACTTGGGATTGAAGACGGCACATTTACTTTTTTAGGTTGGTGCACAAGCGCGTATCTAGCCCATTTGAACAATCGAGCTATTGTCTCTTCTAGTATCCGTGCAACACGAGCTTTTTCTGGGTCTTTCACTTTTGTGCTCATTCCTTGGTTGCGCGGATCCCATTTATCTATCCATGTGTGTGTTCCTAGTGCCACCATAGCTATTGATCTATTTGCTTTGCATTGCAATTTTGTGAATCTTTCTCAACAATTTCAACATCTTGGATTAACCATTGCTTGAATTTTGTGCCACTTGTCCTAACCAAGCCACTCGATAAGCTTTACTTTCTAGGTGTGAGTGAACAAGTCCGGTACCAATTCCCCTATTCTTTCATTCCACATTGAGTGAAACGGGATACATCCTCAACTTTGGGAACGGTATATTGGTGTTGTTTATCTCATTTCCTACTCACCCTTGCTCGAGTCTTGTGATGGACAGGAAAAGCACATCATCTCCTTCGGTCTACAACAACAACGACGAGTTCAATGCCATGAAGAAAACCATCCACGCCAAGTTGGCTGCTCAAATGGAGGAGCTCAAGGTCCTCATCAACACCGGCAAGAGGTCTTCTTCATCTTCGAGAAGACACTCAAGTGCACATGCTCCCGAGATACCATCTCCGGCAAGATCACACTGGCATCGACACCATCAAAGACATGAAGAAATAACAACGCCAACATCAAGGCGTCCAACAAGGAACAAGAGTGAAGGTCACAAGCTCGAAAACAACCATCGCTTGATGAATTCACCACCTACCTTGGCATCTTTGCCAAGTGACTTCAAGGCATATTTTCCTTTGGATATGCGGCATCTTCGCCGACAAGCACCTCAAGAGAAGCTCCCCAAGCTCAAGACACGACTTCCACGAGCTACTACGACTTCGACATTCCATTCTATGGGACTCATGACCCCGAAGAGTACCTCGAGTGGGAGCGCAAGATGGAGACCTACCTCAAGCTACTTCAAGTCCCTTACGAAGATCAAGTGAAGTGCACCACAAGAAACTTCCGCAACTACGCGTCAACATGGTGGCTTCACACACCTTCGAAGAGCTTAGACATGAGTTGGTCCAAGACGAAGAAAGCTATGAGGCGACAATTTGTGTCTTCTGTGTACACGCAATATCTTCAACGCCAATTAGAGAACACCATACAAGGATCCAAGTCCCTCGACGAGTAATTCATGGAGTTGACGAAAGCCTTGCGACGAGCCGGAGTGGTCGACCCCATTTGGATGAAGTTCCACTTCACGACAGGATTGAACAACGACATCGCCAAGACTATCTTCAACAACACCTATGAGTCTCTCGATGACCTCTACATCGGTGCTCTCAAGGCGGTTCAAGAAATCAAGGCCAAGGCTACTCAACCCCGCGTACACTTCGCGACGACCACGCTCCACGACTACGAGCATGAGGATGGTACCACCAAGATGTCCAAGCCCGACGAGCTCCAAGACGACGCTCCCAAGTTCGACTTCACCGCCACCCCTCTTTGTGTCATTGACGATGCCGAGTCTACCATGACTCTTTTTGAAGATGATGCAGCGACGACCTCAACTATGGAGCCACTCACGGAACATGCTTTGGAGGCGAGCAACAAGGTGGCGAGCATGGATGATGTTTCCATCTTTGGAGACGAGAGTGCTGATGAGCCATCTTCGGCCTTCATCCATGGCGACGGTGACGAGATGGTTGAGCATGGGATTTTCCCTTCGACCACGGCGACGTTTAGAGATGAGTTGAGAGACTTTTGCCACCATATTGAGAGTGAGAGTGACTTCACTACTAGCCCCATATATGATGAGTTGCCCCAATTCTCATGTGAGGAGAGCCACAACCCCCACCTCTTGACTGAGATGAGTGACTCCACCATATGTGAGTATGAGTGCAACTACCTAGAGGGAGTGAGTCAGCCACCACCACATAGAGCGAGTGAGGTAGTTGACAGGTCATATGAGGCCATTTTGATTTCTAACAACTTGACCTCTACCTCTATTGCGTCTTCTCCTTTGGTGCTAGGTCCCATATACGATGACGTGCCGATCCTTGACGACTTCGTCCTCCATTTGGACGAGACGATGGCCATGGTTGAATTTGATGCACCCCCACATGGTTCCATCAGGACGACGAGGACCACGAGTTGGTCTATGCCACCTCACCTACACAACATGTGTGGAATGTACAAGGTAACATAGGTGAAGGTGATGCTCTTGTCCCACTAGTAGACTATCTAGAGATTGATTGCTTGCATGATGATGATCCACCTATTGCTATGCTTCATGATTATGCGACTTCCTCATGTGATGAATTAGCCATTTATGATGACTTTGATGATTCTCATGTGGAGTCTATTAGTTGTGATGTCGAATTGCATAGGATATCTTGTGAGAATTCTATAGGTCACATCATGTTTGACAATCCGCTTGACTTGTCATATGCTATGCATGAGATCAACCATATTGCTTCTTTACAATCTCATCGTAGTAACTATGCATATGCCATTAAAATAAACCCAATTTGCACATATGGCATAGATGACAATCCCTTGGTTATTGGCATTTGTTTTTCTTGTGATGATATTTACATGCTTCCTTTGCACCATTTGCGCAATTGCTCACATATGACATGCCATGACCACCTAGCTTCGGATATGCATTGTTTTGGATGTTGTCCATATTCTCCATATTATGCTTCCGCTATTGCACATGAGGGGACCCCAATAGTTTCCTCATACATGTTAGGAGATTTTGTTCCATCCCATCCATTGCATGATCCCACTCATTGTGTGCACAATATGCTTGCCATTGACATGAGTAATATGCTTGTCCCACATACTTGCTACAATTTGCGTCCCAATCATGTTGAGCATAATACCTATCGTTGCATGATGGATGACGTATTCCTATACCATGCCTCAAATTTATTTGAGCATTTCTTATCTTGTGCTAACTCTCACGTACACATACACATCATGATGGATGATGTGTAAATTTACCACGCACACACCTTGTTTCGTGTGCCTCATTCTTGTGTAGGT
The DNA here is from genome assembly GCA_039707655.1 of Elymus sibiricus. Lineage (NCBI taxonomy): Eukaryota > Viridiplantae > Streptophyta > Magnoliopsida > Poales > Poaceae > Elymus > Elymus sibiricus. The sequence goes on from CM077665.1 coordinate 268,112,509, forward strand.
ACTCATGATTCTTCGTCAACCTCGCAAGCACATGAGTTCACGAAAAGAGCTCTAGAGAGCAACGAAGATGCGCTCCACTATGGAGTGCTTACCCTCCACCCACCCTCTTTGCGCAAATACTTGTCGCATTTCTTCTACATGGCTCTCACACGGCTATGGCTTCTTACTCATAACACTTATTATGCCCATGTTGCCATGTTCACTTTGCATGATATGTTCACTTCTATGACCTTGACATGCATTTGTTACCCATGTTTTGCATCTCACATGACACTTGATTATATGACTTGTATGTGTACTTGCAAGCTTGGTGGAGATATTATTTGCTATTGCCATGATTGCTTTGTGACTCATGCCTATGATGGTTTTGAGGTTCACCCCACTACTTGTCTTGCTTGGGATATGTCATGTGCATTGCCTATGCCTATTATTTGCTCGCATGACATGATTGCCATGGTTTCCTCTAGTACGTTGCATCTTCGCACTACTAGTTTGCACGACATGATTTCTATGCTTATTTATGTTGCATCACCGATGATTAATACTTGCTTCTTTCATGCGGTTGATGACAATCATTGCCATGCTTTGCACCTGATTGATATTGCTTATTGTCATATGTCTCCATATGTTGCCTCTCTCATGCTTGATGCTTTGCCATGTATTGAGTGCAACAATGCTTTTGATCTTGCTAATGAGATTGCCCCCATAGCTTTCTCTCATATTAGTGGAGCTTTTGACATCTTTCATGTGAAGCATGCTTTCCTTCCTTATTTGCACCATATGCCTAGTGCCATGAATATTGCCGTTGTTGCATCCTATTATTCATGCACTTGTGATCCTAATGGTTATGTGCAAGAGAAGAGAACCATCGTGATGGATGATGTGTTTGTCTACCATGCATGTATATTGTTTGCTTTGTTGTGTGTATGTGTAGGATACTTCGACTACATGTCAACTTCCACTTCACGTGAGTTGATGATTCGAGCTCTTGAGAGCGAGCCATGCTACATCGACGCGCCTCTACTTCGCACTTGCTTGCGCATCGGTTTTTTGAAGGAAGCACAAGGACAAGTTTTCAAGGTGACATCCTTCTTGAGCATGGATATTGTGGATCATCCTATTTGTGTTGCTTGTACCATGCCTTATATTGGTCGTCTTGGACCACATATTTGCACATATGATAGAGATGTTGCTTCGATTCTTGATTTCCATATTTCCATGCCTCATGACATATATACCTTGTGTGTTGCATCCAACTTGTGGATTACTTGCTCTTCTCATATGCTTGGTTGCAACAATGTCATTTCTTCACATATGCCATGCCCGATTGCTTGCTACATGCTTGACTTGATTGCCTCACACATGATCAACAATTGCTCTTTATATTGTGTTGAGTGCCACACTATCTTCACTGCACCATGTGCACATTATGCTTGGATTGTCTTGCACTTGCCCCATTTGTTGAGACACTTCATATTACTTGGTGTTGTGAATGATTCCTATGCATACCATAGACCTTTTGTTGATTTCTTTGTGCATGCGTGCAATGACCTTGAGGTACATGCTTGTTATATTGTCACACATATTGGCATCCCTACCTCACCTAGGCATACTTGTTTCCATGATAGCATTACTTGTGCTCAAATTGTATGCTTAAATGCCATGACACAATCCCTTGTCACACCATATGTTATGCATAATGACAACACTTGTATGGTGATTCACCACTTGAATGCTTGGTTTTGCAGTAACGCTAACCACAATTTGTTTTTCCATGTGTTTGTCGTATTTGCTCCTTTTGAAGGAATTACTTGACGGTGCGACATTGGAGAGTGCCTCTTTCGAGTTTGATGATGATGAGTGCTTGGTGATCGTCCACTTTTACATGGTGACGCCATCGCTTTCCCATGGTGATTTGGATTTTGATCCGAGGACGGATCTTTCCTAAGGGGGAGGGGATGATGCGGAGCATCCTACGGACATCACCATGTCAGGAGTCCGTTTGGCAAGTGACACGTGCGACCTCTACTTCACATACATAAAGGTGAATCATCTCCTTTACACGTGTCCACTTGACCCCTTCGAGGATGGTATACTACTTGACACTCCTTCCGTGTGCATACATAGGTATTTTTGGACCTTCACGGATGACAAGGAGGAGTGCAAGTGACAAGGAACGACTACACCATCCGCAAGGGAAGCATTGAAGCAAAGACGGAAGAAGACGGAGCTGTGGAGTCTACAGCTTCCGGACATCCGACGTCTTCCGGAAGTTCGACGCCTGGAGTCCAGCCCAGCCAGAAGACAAGCTGAACTCTACAACGACCGGACGACTGATGCCGCTCGGACGTCCGACACATCCTAGCCTCCGGACGTCCGAGCTCCCCCGGAAATCCGGCGCCAAGGCACCCGCGCCGAAATCTCAGAAATCCGACGCCCTCCGGACGACCGTGCCTCGGACGTCCGACACGCTCCGGTCGTCTGAACCCTCCCGAGCCTCCGGACGACCGACGTCCTTCGGACGTCCGACACCTTCCTGTGTGCAGCCACGGGCCTTGGGCCTTGTATCCCTTCTCCACTTACCCCTTCGTGTCCAAGACTATATAGACTCTTTCCCCACCACCATTCTAGGGTTAGCAATGATTTAACTCATAGATAGATGAGCCTTTGCTCCTTCCACTACCTCTCCCATGGAGTAGATGCCTCTATGAGAGAAGACCCCTAGTGGATGTCAAGACCCCCTTGCGTGGAAAGATCCATAGTGGATTCAAGGCCCCATCTCCCCATGGGATTTGGGATGAACTCTACCATGTATCCTCTTTCCCTTTGTTGTTCTTTTACCCTTGTGGATCTAGTGTGGATGTGAGCATAGTGGATGTGTGATCAGACTTGTTCTTGAGTGTTCCTCTTGTGATGTCTCCTCGTTCTTCCCCGTGTTCTTCATATTCTTCGTGGAATCCCCCTTCAAATCGTGAAAGATCGACACACACGGGTTTGCCCCGTATCAAAAAGCCTAAAGTTGCCACAATTTGCACTAGTCGGTACAGCCGAGTTTTTACTCTGGTTTCACCGAGTTGGGCAATAATGTTGTAACAGTTGGATTTTTGGAGATGCCTATATATACCACTCCACCACCTCTCACTCGCAAGAGAAGCACTCATAACGCACTTACACTTGTCCCATCCATTTTTCTGAGAGAGAACCACCTGCTCATGTGTTGAGATCAAGACCTTCCACTCCAACCATATGAATCTTGATTTCTAGCCTCCCCAAGTTGCTTTCCACCCAATCAACCTCATCTACCAAGCCAAATCTGTGAGAGTGATTGTGTGTTGAGGAGACTATCTTTTGAAGCACAAGAGCAAGGAGTTCATCATTGTTACCACATCTATTACCTTTGGGAGGGTGGTGCCTCCTAGATTGGTTAGGTGTCGCTTGGGAGCCTCCTTCTTCATGTTGTGGAGTTGAACCAAGAAGTTTGTACGGGCAAGGATATCGCCTCCTTCATGAAGATCTACCCATAGTGAGGTTAGTCCTTCATGGACGGAAGCCTTGATGGAATAGACGAGGTTGCTACTTTGTGGACCCTAACGGGTGGAGCCCTGCATGGACTCTCGCGACCGCTACCCTCCGTGGGTTGAAGTCTCCATCAGCATGGACGTACGATGGCACTACCTATTGGAACCACGGAAAAAATCTTCGTGTCATCAATTGCGTTTGATTCTCCTATCCCTACCTTTACTTTCATGTGCATGTCTTTACTTTGCGCTGCTATACTCTTAAACTTGCATGTGTAGGGTGTACTTGACTTGCTACAACTGCTAAAACTTGCCAAGACTTCAAATTGATAAAGGCTAGATTTTTAATTTGTCAAGTAGTCTAATCAGCCCCCCTCTAGACATACTTCGGATCCTACAAGCGCCATTCAACCCGAACGGCATGCGTCTGAAGCAGTACGCGCCATAGGGGGTAATGAATGATGTTTTATCTTCGTCCTCCTCGGCCATGAAGATCTGGTGATATCCAGAGTATGCGTCAAGGAAGGACAGAAGATCACAGCTAGCAGTTGACTCCATAATCTGGTCAATGCGCGGCAAGGGCTATGGGTCCTTTGGGCAAGCCTTGTTGACATCGGTGACGTCGATGCATAGCCTCCATTTCCCATTCGCCGTGCGTACCACCACTAGATTTGCTAACCAAGTTGGGTGGATTACGCCCCTGATCAGACCTGGTGCTTCTAACCTTTTGATTTCTTCGGCAATGAATTCTTGCCACTCCAGGGCTTCTTTCCGATCCTTTTGCTTGACGGGGCGCGCATGGGGACAAACGGAAGGTGGTGCTCAATAACCTCCCTGGGAGCACCGGGGATGTCAGACAGTTGCCATGCAAACACATCGACATTTGCCCGCAGGAAGGTGACGAGCGCGCTTTCCTATTTGCTGTCGAGGATGGCACTTATGGTGAAAGTGCCGCCCTCGCCGTTCTCCCGTGTGGGCACTTGCTTTGTCTTGGGATGGTCACATTATCTTACTTGCTCCTGGCGGAAGAGGTCTCTGGTAAGTCCTCGATGGGCGTGCTGCACCTCTTGGCGCGCTTCCCGGAGTCCTTACGAGATTCTCCAGAGCTCCTATTCTTGTTCTCCCCCCGGGAGCTTTGTCGGTAGGAGTGAGTGCCTCGTCGGCAGACATTGCCACTGCCTCCTGGAAGAGTTTATCGATGCAGAGGACTACATTCTTGTTGTCAGCGTGGACGGTGATGACACTCATTGGCCCTGGCATCTTGAGAGTGTTGTAGGCATGAAGTGTTGCCGCCATGAACTTCGCTAGTGCCGGTTGGCCCAGGATTCCATTGTACGGCAGCGACATCTTTGCGACGTCGAAGGTTACCCTCTCGGTCTTGAAGTTGAGCTCGCTGCCGAACGTCACCGGCAGAGTCATCTTCCCCTTGGGCTGAGATTTTCCCGGGTTAACCCCTTGGAAGGACCTCGTCGGCTTTAGATCAGTGTCAGGAATCTGCAGTCCCTTGATCATATCGGGTGAGATCAAGTTCAACCCGGCCCCACTATCAACCACCATGTTCGTGACCTTGAGGTTGCGTATTGTTGGCGAAACCAACAACGGCATGCACCCGACGACAGTGATGCGGTCAGGGTGGTCCTCAGCGTCGAAGATGATGGGAGTGCTGGACCACTTGTGGGGTTTCCTCGCCTCTGCCGCTGGTTCTGCCGCGTTGATCTCACGGGCCCACTGTTTGAGCTGCCAGTGAGAGGAGTGCAAAGATTCGCCTCCGTAAATGCACATGGCATCAACAGCCTTCTGGAATTCCTGGCCTTTAGACTCTTCTTCATCTCAGTCGTCATCACCGACTTCATCATCAGACTTCGTGGCTCGGCCTCTAGTAGGTTTCTCTTTGCGCTGCTTGGCCTTGCCGCGGCCGCAACCACTGCTACCGCTGCTTTTCTTGCCGGAACCTCCCACACCATCTTGGCCCTTCTCCTTGTCGCGCCTTTCGTACTCTTGCTTTTGCTTCTCTGCAAGTTGTTCTACTTGGCAGCACTCGTTGATGTCGTGGCTCCTGGTGAGGTGGATGTTGCAGTATGGCTTGCCGGTCGTCTCTCCTGTTGCGGTCTCGTCGTCTCCAGAGCACGCAGCAGCATTCTTGCCGGACCCCTCGGACTTGGCCTTCTTGCCGGAGTCAGAGTGCCCTCAACAGCCATTACCGCTTTTCCCTTGCACTTCCTGTTGCGCTTCCGCCCCTTTTTCTTGGAGTCCGGCGCACCTTCCTCGTCATCTGAGTCGCCTTCGTGCCGACGTCCTCTCCAAGGAGCCTTCATCCCTCTTCAGCCCGTGCGGACTTGTCGGCTAGGGCGTATAGCACGGCGACATGCCGCAATTTGTTGATGCCCATCTCATCACGCATTCGCCGGTTGTGCATGTCCGGGTGGATATCAGGGATGTTGTGCTACACACAGCTGAACCTCTGGATATATTTGCGGAGGGATTTTCCTTCTCTCTTGGGGAGCACGTGCATGTCACTGGGCTACCCTGGAAGTTTGTGGCCTCCATGGTATGCGCCAACGAACTGGATGCACAGGTCTTCCCAAGAGGAAATGGACCCCTCTGGCAAGTTCATCAACCAACTCCTCACATTGGGCTTGAGTGCCAACGGAAAGTAGTTGGCTAGGATTTTCTTGTCACGTCCCTCGGCAGCCTATACGGCGATGGTGTTGATGCCGAGGAACCCGGAAGGGCTGATCTTGCCATTGTACTTGTCGGGCAACTTAGGCTTGAAGGGTCTGCTGGAGGGCCAGCGGACTTGCCATAGCTCGTGGGTGAAAGCCAGGTAGCCCACCTTGTATGGCAGGCCGCCGGGCGCTCCTAGCATGGGCGCATCAACGACTGGATCCGCGCGTCCATCGTAATGCTGGCGTTGTTCCTTGTTCATCCGTGGGTCCGTCGAGGCATACGATACATTGTCTTGCACGTCTGTCCGGTGGGTATGTTGCTGCTGAGGGGGAGACTGCACCGTATGCGCCCCGCCATCGTCATGTCCGGCGGTGGGAGCCCCCGGAGCCGCTTGATGGACGACTGACGGGCCTGCTCCCTCCGGCTTGTCGTGGTTTGCGAAGCTCAGCAGGATCTCGATCGTAGCTCTCCAGTCTTCCACTTTCTTTGACACATACGTGAAGTTTAGCAGTAGCTGGGCCTGTGCCAGAGCTTTCTTCATAGTTTTGGGCATGGAGCGGTGCGAGGCGTGGGTGGTGCTCTTACTGCTAGCGGCGCTAGGAGGAGCGTCCCACCGAGCCGCCGCGCGATGCTCGTTCCCTCCAGGAGGCTGCTGTCGAGCTCGGCCCTACATGTCCTTAGATGGATGCGAAGGGGTTTTGTCCCCTGCGTCGCCCAGGGTCGCCACCCTGGGGGCGTTGGTCACGATGGTCTTGAGAAGGCTGCGGTGAGGGTCCTTTTGCCACCGCCGCCGTTGTTGTGGCTGCCACCACCGCCGCTGCATCTGATGTACCGGCCCCGGTCGCCGTGGGCGCATTGTGCGTCTCCATGACGACGGGGTCCGAGTCGCGGCTTGCGGAGCTCCACGCAGTGTTGTTGCTGCGTTCGCTGGCGTGGCGAATGTGAGTGTCACACCCATCCACGTCGCCAGCCACCACCTGTGAGGGTAGCTTGGACGTGGACGGGTGAAAGTACAACTTCTCCCTAGGTGGTTTTGGTAATTAATAACAACATATATTTCATTGGACTAATGGTTCCACCAAGTGCATCTCAGGAAAAAGTTCAATGATGGGACAGCTAAAGGATTGTGTGGAGAACCTCCCCAAGGAAAGGAAAGGAATAGAATTGGCCATGATCCAAACATGAAGACTCTACATTTTACATTTTGTGAGAAATCACTTTTGAGTCCATAAGAAAGCCAATACTATTAAACGGGGATGAGGAATTATGATGATCTGGTTGCTCAAGTGCTTAGAGATTAGCCACCAAAATTACTCACCCATTTTCCCACAATATTCTCTGTCCAAAGCCAAAATACAAAATTCGGTGACACCAACTTTCCCATTCGGATCCACCGGGTTTTAACCTAGATAGAACCCTAGACAAACCCTAGCATCTCAGTACTACCAACATTCCATTCGGTGCAACCGAAACCAGTGACCAACATTCTGTTAACCAATTTCCTAAAATCGGAACTTCCGAGTTTTAAGAATCGGTGACACCGAGTCTTGGTAACTGCCTAGGTCACCCATATAGGTACCATCGGGATTCATATATCGGTCTCACCGAAAAAGCCAAAGTTGCCACATTTTGCACTAGTCGGTGCAAACGAGTTTTAAATTTGGTTTCACAGAGTTGGGAAATAATGTTGTAATGTTTGGATTTTTGGGGATGCCTATATATACCCCTCCACCACCCCTCACTCGCCGAGAAAGCACTCAGAACATACAAACACTTGCCCCATTCATTTTTCTGAGAGAGAGCCACCTAATCATGTGTTGAGATCATGACATTCCATTCCAACCATATGAATCTTGATTTCTAGCCTCCCCAAGTTGCTTTCCATCCAAACAATCTCTTCTACCCATGCCAAATCTGTGAGAGAGTGATTGAGTGTTGAGGAGACTATCTTTTGAAGCACAAGAGCAATGAGTTCATCATACTACCACATCTATTACCTTTTGGATTGTGGTGCCTACTAGATTGGTTAGGTGTCGCTTGGGAGCCTCCTTCTTCGTATTTGTGGAGTTGAACCAAGAAGTTTGTACGGGCAAGGAGATCGCCTACTTCGTGAAGATCTACCCATAGTGAGGCTAGTCCTTCGTGGACGGAAGCCACGATAGAATATACGAGGTTGCTACTTTGTCGACCCTAATGGGTGGAGCCGTCCGTGGAATCTCCCTACCGCTACCCTCCGTGAGTTGAAGTCTCCATCAGTGTGGACGTACGATAGCAGCACCTATCAGAACCACAAGAAAAATCTTCGTGTCATCAATTGCGTTTGATTCTGCTCTCCCTACCTTTACTTTCATGTGCATGTCTTTACTTTCCGCTGCTATAATCTTAGACTTGCATGTGTAGGGTGTACTTGACTTGCTACAATTGCTAAAATTTGCCAACATTTAGAATTGGGAAAAGGCAAGATTTTTTGGGTCAAGTAGTCTAATCACCCCCCCCCCCTCTAGACATACTTCAGATCCTACAACGGGGCGGGCGTCGCCGAGCCCTTAGCCTTCTTGGGAGGCATGGGTGTTGAAGAAGCTATCGGTGATGACGCGCAGGAGTCTGCAAAGGTTCACGCAAGGGAGTCCCCCGCCCCGGCGCGCCAAAGATGTCAGGGTACGACGATCTATGGGGCCAACAAGGCCCCTTTTGTGGTTCGGGAGAGGGAATCCACTGGCGTAAAGAGCATCACCGCACACTGCATGCTCGAGGATTTAGACATGTTCGGGCCGCCGGAGCGTAATACCCTACGTCCTGTGTGGTATGGTTTATTTGGGTTCACAGTACAGGAGCGTCGCAGCCCAGCAAGGATGCTTCGGGGGCATCACTACGCGTGTTAATGAACTGAGAGTCGACCTTTTTAAAGGTAGCCATGGACCTCCTTTTATATCTCAAGGGGTTACCACAGTGGCTAAAATGGTCTTCACACATATAAAACAATGTATATCTCCTCCCCAAAACCGCTGGCAATTGTGGTAGTGGGAAATACCTAACTCTGACGGATTAGAAGAGGCGCATTAAATGCGCCATGAGGTGGCACCCTAGCGATGTCTGCCGGCAAGGATTCACATCGCTAATAGGGTTCGCGGTCGTCTGGTGCACAAGTCAGGGTACTAAGGGCCCCATTCTTTAGTACACCGACAATGATGATCAGGGCGTAAGATATGCAAGATCATGATACACATCGCTAATAGAGCGGCCTTGTTTTTACCTTTGTTGTATCGGCAACCACCAGTTTATGAGAACCTCGCCAATTGGTCCGCCCACCATAGTGGGCAGGAAAATGGTTCCCTTCATCCCTCGCTCTTGATGTCGATGTTTTCATCAATGTATTCGACAGGTTGGACCTCTACCATACTTGTTAATGTCATTGCATAAAGGTTCCCTACTTGGAACCCTCGATGCCTTAGAAGACAAAAGACCTTGTCATGATTAAGAAGACGATAGTAGACCCAGTCAAAGGTAGTCACGTGGAACCACCTTCGCCCCGTCAGCTCACCAGGAAAGAAGTTGTTAAAGTTTCTTCAGGCCCCAACCCAGATCGTTTCATCGAACAAGCCATGTCATCGACCTTACTGGTCAAGAGACGCAGCGACACCTAAGGAAGACCCTGAAGACTCGACAGAAGAAGATCCTAACAAGCGAGGATTCAAGCCCGAGAACTAATGCAAGCACCTCTAGAATATATGCCCAACCCCCATGATCCTCTAGGATGGTTAAGCTTGGTGTTTCCCTATGAGAAGTCGAGTCCATGTGATGGTTCAAATGAAACCATGTTATGCTTGTTGTTTGCTTTTGATGTTTGTGTTTTGATATAAGTCACACTTTTTCCCTAGGCAAAATGTACGCGACTGTATCACCTATCTTATCTTAATGATTGTGTTTGGCCTTTTCGGCACTTGTTTGATTGCACTTGCACTATACCACCCCCTTTAGGCACCCCCTCTATGTTACTTTTCCCTCTCCTCTATCTCACCAACTGAAGGTCAGAGAGACAAGATGCACCAAGAATTCCACCTCGACATAAACTAGCACCGAAGACTTTTTCTGACAACTTATTCAACAAAGTACAACTCAATGGAGTCATGCTTTTCCCTCAGGATTGGAATCCACCCCTAGAACGCTCTAGAGCTCACGAGCTACCCCAACTGAAACCCTTATCCATGTGCTTAACCTACGGAATTGCAAGAGAACCAGTTAAGCTTCAATAACCCCATTGATATTACCAATACTTTGAAGGCATTTGACGTTCTACTACGAGAGCTATGCACAATATCCCCCGAGACTCAGGTTGGGTGCGGCCGACCAACCTGAGTATCGAATCTCCTCGGGAACTAGTCCAGATGTCATGTGCGTTTCGCCAATGCCGAGGTGTAAGTCCGCAGGAAAGATACCGAGTTGTGGGTTGGAAAAGAGCTCCCGAGCTAAATTCTTATGCAGGGCACCTCGGCCATGAGGATGTCCCGCCTACAACAACAACAACAACAACAACAAAGCCTTTAGTCCCAAACAAGTTGGGGTAGGCTAGAGGTGAAACCCATAAGATCTCGCGACCAACTCATGGTTCTCGCACATGGATAGCAAGCTTCCACGCACCCCGGTCCATGGCTAGTTCTTTGGTGATGCTCCAATCCTTCAGGTCTCTCTTTACGGACTCTTCCCATGTCAAGTTCGGTCTACCCCGGCCTCTTTTGACATTATCAGCACGCTTTAGCCGTCCGCTATGTACTAGGGCTTCTGGAGGCCCGCGCTGAATATGTCCAAACCATCTCAGACGATGTTGGACAAGCTTCTCTTCAATTGGCGCTACCCCAACTCTATCTCGTATATGATCATTCCGGATTCGGTCCTTCCTTGTGTGGCCACACATCCATCTCAACATGCGCATCTCCGCCACACCTAACTGTTGCACATGTCGCCTTTTAGTCGGCCAACACTCAGCGCCATACAACATTGCGGGTCGAACCGCCATCCTATAGAACTTGCCTTTTAGCTTTTGTGGCACCCTCTTGTCACAAAGAATGCTAGAAACTTGGCGCCACTTCATTCATCCAGCTTTAATTCGATGGTTCACATCTTCATCGATATCCCCATCCTTCTGCAACATTGACCCCAAATATCGAAAGGTGTCCTTCTGCGGCACCACCTGCCCATCAAGGCTAACATCCTCCTCCTCCTCGTGCCTAGTAGTACCGAAAGCGCACCTCATGTACTCGGTTTTAGTCCTACTAAGTCTAAAACCTTTCAATTCCAAAGTTTGCCTCCATAACTCCAACTTCCTGTTGACCCCCGTCCGACTCTCATCGACTAGCACCACATCATCCGCAAAGAGCATACACCATGGGATTTCTCCTTGTATATCCCTTGTGACCTCATCCATCACCAAGGCAAAAAGATAAGGGCTCAAAGCTGACCCTTGATGCAGTCCTATCTTAATCGGGAAGTCATCATTGTCGCCATCACTTGTTCGAACACTTGTCACAACAGTATCGTACATGTCCTTGATGAGGGTAATGTACTTTGCTGGGACTTTGTGTTTCTCCAAGGCCCACCACATAACATTCCGCGGTATCTTATCATAGGCCTTCTCCAAGTCAATGAACACCATATGCAGGTCCTTCTTTTGCTCCCTATATCTCTCCATAAGTTGTCGTACCAAGAAAATGGCTTCCATGGTCGACCTCCCAGGCATGAAACCAAACTGATTTTTGGTCACGCTTGTCATTCTTCTTAAGCGGTGCTCAATGACTCTCTCCCATAGCTTCATCGTATGGCTCATCAGTTTAATTCCACGGTAATTAGTAAAACTCTGAACATCCCCCTTGTTCTTGAAGATTGGTACTAATATACTCCGTCTCCATTCTTCTAGCATCTTGTTTGCCCGAAAAATGAGGATGTCCCGCCTCCTCAAAGAAAAATATACAGATAGCTTAAAAGTGCCATAACCTCAAAAAGCCAAAAAACTTATGTAAAAACTTCGACGTCCGAACTAAATCAAGTTTTTTGGAGCCAATCAAAAATTACTATTAAAATTAATTCGTGCTTCGGTCGTGCTTTAACATGATACATTCGATCTCCAGACTCCAAGCGGGTCAGCCTTTGGCTTCAACCTCCATATCCCGAAGGCGGAGTGTTTCTCCGAGGCCTGGTTAGCGAACTAAGCTCGAGCGGCTTTAGAAAGAAACCAGGCTATTCGGCTATTGACCACACACTAGTGTCGGAAAAAGGAGTAGTAAAAAAAAAACTTTGCAACGACCAAGAAGAAAACACATTTATTATACAATGGCTCATACAAATTAAAGAGCCCCCGGTTAAATCGGGTAAAGACATTTTTCAAACAAAGTTTTTAACAAACATTTTTTTTGTGTAACAAAAAATATAATTTTGGTTGAACTGAACAAAAAGTAAAATTTCAATGAGAGCTGAGCACGAAAATGACCTAGCTGGTTAATGTGCTCCGTGCGGTCCGGGGTTGTGACAGGATGGAGACGTAGTCCTCGGCCTGGCCGAGGTCCCAGCCCACAAGCCTGAGGTAATCGAGCGAAGAGATCGGTTCGAGAAGTGGCAACACAACACGGTTGCTGAGGCGAGGCGAAGTCCCCGGCCCTGCCGAGGAGACATAGTAGTTCGGCAGCGTGACGGCGAAGCCCCCAGTTATCATGGGAAAAGGAAGTGTTTTTAATAAACAAACTTTTTTATTTAACACAAATATAATGCTTGGTCGAACTGAGCAAAAATTGAAAATTGAAAAAAGTTGAGCATGAAAGCGACTTAGCTAGTTAATGTGCTCAGTGTTGATGACGCGGTCCGAGCTGCGGTGGGACGAGGTCCCAGCCCCCAAGCCGGTCCCGAGGTGGCCAAGCGAACAGCTCGGCTTGATGAAGCAATAACACAACACTGCCAAATGTGTCGAGGCGAAGCCCCTGGTCTAGCCGAGGCGGCAGAGTAAGCCGACAGGGTGACGCCAAAGTCCCCGGATTAGGTCGATGAAGCGATGGAGAAGCCCCGGTCTAGCCGAGGTGACGTCAGAGCCCCCACGTCAGCCGACGTGTGGAAACAGGTCGGCGAGGTGAATGTCAGTTTGAAAAAGCGACATCGCTACGATGCCGATGCAGGGCAGGGCGCCATGGCAATGACACGATTTGGTCGACGTAGGAGGGACGACAACACTAGCACGTTGAGGTGACCGTGTGACGCTGTCGAAGCCGATTACCTGCACATATAAAATAGTACAAGCAAAAAATAATAATAATGATAGAGAGAGAAAAAAATGCACAATTAATTTATGCAAAGTAGATAATCCTGTAAGCACAGCCTGGCCGTCGAGGTTGGTTTGACCAGGTTTCCAACGTGTAGGTCAGCTGGCGGAGGTGACGACAGGTATGGTCACAATTGAATTTCAACATTTGGCAGGCTGTGAACAAGGAGTGGGCTAGCGAGAAGCTGGTCAGATCGACGCGGACAGAAAACGCCATGTACACGTGTTGGCAAAATAACTCTGCAAAAATAACACAGTACAGACCAACCAAAAATATTCTGTATGTACTAATTTTACATGCTAAACGAATATCTAGGAGAAATAAAACCTGGAATTATGTGACGTGATGTAGCGCTGGGCGTGTGCTACCTTGACGCCTCAATTGCCCTTACGTAGTACGTGGATACAAGCACAAGTACTAGTAGTCTTCTGAATTTTTAAGAGTTTCGATGCTTCACGTGATGCAACATCATTTGGTCTCCGTGTCAAGCAAGATCGACGACGCTAACCCTTTTCCCAAGGAGAATTGATATCCTCGTGACATATCATCCATGGAGTAATCAACGATTGCAGGGAATTATTCCTGCATGTAAGATTCCCAAGAAGAGCTGTTCCAGTATCCTCGGTTGCTTGCGACACGAGGCCCACTCTCAGCTGATCTGCTCCATATGTGTTCCAGCTCTGGTCTGGCTGCCGCCGTAACATGGTCCTCTGTTGTGCAGACTCATAGATGCTGAACGGGTACAGACGGCCGATCTCAGACCAAAATTGATCTGGGACGAACCTGCGAGATAAAATAACGATCGGAGAACAATAATTCTCAAAGAAGTTGATTCGTGCAGAACAGAAATAACTGAAAAAATATCACCTGATCGTCCATCGATCCGTGACGACGCCCAACAGGCTCTCAATGAAAGCACCAATGTCGGCGTCGATCCGACATATCTCGTAGTAGGGGTGCTAATCTAGGCGTGTTGGAGCGATGGTAACATGGACACAGGATTTTACCCAGGTTCGGGCTCTCTCAAGGAGATAATACCCTACGTCGTGCTTTTGATTGTATTGATATGGGGATAGTACATAGTACAAGTATCTACCACGAGATTGTCGTAATGAATATGAGATTGAGGTTGTATATTGACTAGTTTGGCCTCGGTTTATATAATGCACCGTAGGCCTAGTGCTTAGAGGAGTCCTTGTCTTGTGCGCTAATTCTTGTGGAATCTCCCTTGTATGCATCATGGGCTGCCCGAAGTGGCCCATTAGTAAACCTTCCTGGGGGTCCTCAGTCCGGCCCACTGGTCGGGAGACGACGTGGTGAGTACCCCCTAGTCCAGGACACCATCAGCTGGCACTCGGTATCGATAATAGTTGCAGCGGCCTCCTCGTATCCCTCCTGACCCCTGTAGAAGGTCTGCAATCAAATGAGACAATACTTAGTAGTGCAATAACTAGCTATTTTTAATTTTTAATTGCATAAAGGAGAAATTACCCAAAAGCTATTGATCACTACGTCGGCCCTCGTGTGGCACAAGACATCGTTGATCACCTCCCCCGACGGGGCCTCGGCGGCCTTGTAGTGCTCCCACCTCCATCCTACCTCTGGAAGCTGACCCTCACCGGGCAACCTGACAAACCCCGGGAAATTTTGCCGGCAAAGTACACCAAGGACGGTGTTGGGCCTGCAGACTCCATTGGATATTTGAATAAACGTGAAGGCAAAAGGTACAAAAGGAGTAAATGCACTTACTTCTCCCCATCAGGCCTAATCATTGGCCTCTGCTCGCGGGTCGCCGGCAGGGACGGGAGTCGTGTACCACCATGCTGGTACACTTTCACCCCCTCAACCACCTCACCCTCACTATTAGTAGACTCAGCCCTGCCACCGTCAGCATGGCCACCCGGCCCCTCAGATGGATACGGCCAGGTATCCCATCCGGACGTCTCCTGGGACGTAGCCCCTGTATCCGGAGTCTAGTGGGCCGAAGCCTCGGGGACCGGAGTCGCCTGGGACGTAGCCCCTGGGACCGGAGTCTCGTGGGCCGAACACTAGTCGACCCGAGGCTCGTGGTCCGGAGTCCCCATAGCCTCCACCTCAGACGGGTCCACCCTAGCAATCCTGTGCTCGGGTGAATGAGCTGGGGGTGGCGGCGAGGAAGTGTAATTGCATCTAGTGCCCCTTAGTGATTTTGGTGTATTGAAAACTTATGGGTTAAGGGACTAATATGTTTGTGAGTGTACACAGGTTCTATAAGTCGATGAGGAGTTTGGTATATTCGAAGAATAACGACCCCCAAAAATGAATGTCTTCAGCTGAAGACTTTGGTGGAGACTTTGAAGCTGAAGAATTTGGTGTAACCTTGAAGATATTGACGAGGACTATGAAGCATGAAGACTTTAGTTTTTATTGTTTCATTTCCTTCCTTGAGTCATATTAAACACCGTACTGTTAAAGGGGGGCGAGGTAATACAAAGGAAAAATTTCCATCTGATGCTCAACTCAAAAGGCTCAACATAACCCAATCCTTCGAGTGAAGCCTTTGGAAATCTATTGCAGTTCAGTCAAGATCTTCAGTGACAGAGACGATGTTCTTCTGGTCTCTGAGGAAATTGGTCTGACTGAGGAGTTAGGATTTCGCTAGTGCGAATTGCCTACAAGTGAGGAATATGATAAGCCCCGAGGAATTTGACAGTTCAAATTCCGACCGTTGCTGTGCTTTGCGCCAGCTATCCAGATATTCTATCCACCTAACGGTCATATCATTGGGGGGCATTTATGTCTTATCATGTCGGGTTGCACCCTGGCTATAAATAGCCACCCCCCACAACCAATAGATGGTTGGCTGCTCCGACAGAGAACTTGACACTTGTCATTTGAGAGCAACCTATTCCTCAAGGACTTTGAGCGAAAATCATCAGTGAGGAAAAACCCAAAACCCAAACCATCAAAAGCCAAAGTGATTGAGCATCACTGAAGAAATTGTTCCTGTGTGGAACCGACGCTTTTTACCTTTGAAGACTGTGTATCTTCCAGATGGTTAGGCGTCATGGTCTAGTGCATCCTACAGTCAATTGGGGATCGCCGGGTGACCGTGGTCTAGAGCATCCAGCAGTCAATTGTGGATCGCCGGGTGACCAAGTTTGTGAGGGTTTGAAAGTCTACCCTGAAGACTAACCATGAGTGTTGGGCGAGGACTGTGTGACCTTAGCTCAAGGAGAATACGGTAAGGACTGTGTGTCCTGGGACTGTGTGTCCTTTGGTTTAAATACCAACCCGCTCCAAACCAGACGTACAACTGTCACAGGAGTTGGAACTGGGTCATCAAATCACTGTCTTCATCGAGCACCTGGTTCCATTTCCTCAACCCCTTCCTTTCCTCAAAGTATTGGTTTATGAATCTCATCGTTAATGTTTGAAGAATTTGACTGAAGACTTTCTCAATTTCCTCATCTCAAATTCTTCAGTCACTTTATCTTCAGCCTGCTTATCCTGTTCACGCTACTTACGCTCTATGTATGTTTCATTTCATCATGATGACTATGCTACTGCTATGTTTCACATGCACTTGAGTACTTATTCCGCTGCGAGTAGTTCGTCACTTAGCAAATTCCTCAACTAGTAATTCCTCAGTGACGAATTTATAAAAATCGCCTATTCACCCCCCTCTAGTCGATATAACGCACTTTCAATTGGTATCAAAGCAACGTACTCCCTTGTTCTGTGTTATTTTGATTTAACCACCTGGACTTTTAGTTATGTCGACTGCAGGCATGATGAAGGTCTCAGCTGGGTGTCCTACCTTCGATGGGACGGACTACCCCTACTGGAAGAACAAGATGCGCATGCATCTTGAGGCAATTGACAACGATCTCTCGTATGTTGTGGAAAATGGTGTTCCCTTTGTCACTCCCACTATCAACGCTGCTAATGTGAAGAGATTCAAGCAACTCGACTCTCAAGCGAAGAATATCATATGTGGCCATCTGAGCAAGGGTCAGTATGGCAGAGCGAGTGCTTTGGAGACTGCTTAGCTTATCTGGGATAGGTTGTCCAAAGTCAATGAAGGCATTTCAAGTCAACGTGACTCTCGAGTTGATGTTTTTCGAAATCTCTTCAACCGCTTCAAAAGACTCGACAACGAAAATGTTCAGCAAACTTTCGATCGCCCCACTAATATCTCCAAGGAGCTACAGGCTCTTGGTGCCACTGACATCGCCGACCATGAAGTGTTGAAGAAACTGCTGATATCTCTTGATTCTTCATTCGATACACTTGCTTTGATGATCCAAGAACGTGGAGACTACAAGTCACTAGATCCTGCTGATATTCTCGAGAGACTCAATACTCATGAATTCCAACAAGCTGAGAAGAGAGACCTCTACGGGCCAAGCTATGGAAGATCACGTGCTTTGAAGGCCAAGGCAATTGCCTCATCCGAAGGTGAAGAATCTGATAGTAGCCTTGGTGATCCTGAAGAACTGAGTCAGGAGCTAGCAATGCTCATGAGGAAATTCCAGAAGTTCTCAAGGAGAGGTCGGTTTGGAAAATCATCAAAAAGTGGCATGAAGAAATCAGATTCTTCATCAAGCGACTACAAGAAGAGAACTTGCCACAAATGCAAGAAATCTGGTCACTTTATCTCTGACTGTCCTCTCTGGGAAAAAGAGTCAAGGAAGAAGAAATACAAGGATGACAGTTCTGATGACTCGAAGAAAAAGAAGAAATTTTCAAAGTCCTCATCTGCAAAGTCCTCATCTTCAAAGTCTGCATCGCACAGGAAGAACAACTTAAGGAAGGCTCGGGCACTTCTTGGCAAGGAAATGGATTCTGAAGAAGAATCTGAAGAATATGAGGAAGAGGAGGAATCTGAGGAGGAGTCGGACTCTGGTGTGGCGAGCCTAGCTCTCGCTACTGCTTTCGTCAGCAAATCCATCTTCAACGACAATGAAAATGGCAACTCCAACGACTCTGACGTCAGCAATGACGACTATGCTCCCGCCTATTGCTTCATGGCAAAAGGTGCCAAGGCACTCAAACACCATTCCTCCTCAGAATCAAGTGATGGTGAATCTAAGGATTACATGAAACCTAGCTATTCTAAACTTGCTAATATTGCTACTAAACAACAAAGTGCCATTGAAAAGCTTAAGAAATAGCTAGACAAAAGCGATGACCTGTTGAATGAGGAAGTGGATCATACTCAAACTTTGACTAAGGACCTTCAAAGTCTTCAGTCCAAGTATGATAACCTTCAAAGTCGTCATGAGGCCCTCTTAGTCGATCATGATAAGCTTTCTTATGAATTTCTTCAAAGAAAGCAAGGTCTTGAGAAACTAAGGGTGTCTCATGAAGATTTCGTTCCACCTTGCTTGAAATGCATCGAACGTGAAACTGCTCATTCTTCACCTGAATGTTCAAATGCTTCTATTGCTGCAAATTCTTCAAATATTTCCGTGGTCACAAATTCCTCATCTGAGGATACCACTAGTATCACTGATGAAAATGCAGGGTTGAAGGAATTGTATGTGACAGGCATTTACAAAAGCCTCAAAGGGCATCAAACCCTTTGTGCTATGCTTAAAAAGTAGATTCTGAACAGGAACCCTAGAAAAGAGGGTATTGCCTTTGAGAGGAAACTCAATGCTGATGGATCTTACTGGAAACCTGAGCAGTATACCAAAACCTCATGGGTTCCTGCAAAAGGACCTCCTGTAGATCCATCCACTTTATCTGGTTTTACTTGTGAATCTTCATATTCCTCTGATGAGTCAATTGACTCCAACTACAAACTGTTCAAAAATCAGAATGGCGAAGTATTTGCCAGATATGTTGGTACTAACTGCAGGAACGGTCCTCCAATGAAGAAAATCTGGGTTCCCAAAAGGTACCTAGAAAATCTTCAAGTGAATGTCCTCATGACACCACCAGTGAAGAACAGGAACCCCAGATCAAATTCTTCAGTTGGACCAAAGTCTTCACAAGGACCAAAGTCCTCACATGGACCAAATTCCTCATATGGTCAAAAAAACATATCATTCTCGGGCTAATGCTTCTGTTTCGCAGGGAAAATCTAAGGGTCATGAATATGCTCATTATTCTTCAAATCATTATGTTCATAAGTCCTTGAAGAATTTCTCTGCTTATTCATATGAGTACTCTAACCCCCGTCCTGTGAAACGAAGTGCACTTGCTTCTATGCCACCCTACACATATGGAGCTCACAGAATGATGAACTCTTTGCCACCCCTCCAGATGTGGGTGGTGAAGAAATCGAACTATTCTCTTATGTAGGGTCAGGTCTCCAAACGAACTTGAATGTCTGATGAATTTGCTGGAGACCTGAGGAAATGCTTGAAAGGACGCAAGCTAATCATGAAGAAATAAATAATTCATTTCTCACGTCCTCACACTACTTTGCTTACTATACTATGTGATGAAATTCAATCTGATGATATTGAAGTCATATTCTTCACTCTGAACCATATGCGTTCGTAAGCTGTACTAATTCATCTGCAGGATGAAACACCCAAAGCAACTGAGTGGGTCCTCAACAGTGGATGCACCAACCACATGACTGGTGACAAGAACCTATTGATGAACATTCCACTGGCTCCCTCTCATCTGAAGCATATCACCTACGCTGACAAAGGAAAAAGCAAGGTATTAGGGCTAGGTAAGGTTGCAATTTCGAAGGATCGACACATGGATAAGGTGATGCTTGCCGAGTCCCTTGGATTCAACCTCATGTCTGTCTCAATGCTTTGTGATCTGGATATGGTTGTCATCTTTGGCAAATAACGTTGTGTGGTCATCATGGAATCTGACAAATCAAAAGTCTTCGAAGGGTTTAGGAGAGGAGACATGTATATTGTTGATTTCTCTACAGGTCCTAAGCCGGCCACATGTCTACTTGCAAAAGCTTCAGAAGGCTGGCTATGGCATCGACGACTTGGACATGCTGGCATGCGGAACTTGCACATGCTCGCGAAGAAAAAGCACGTCATTGGTATTGAGGGTGTCAAATTCCTCAAGGATCACTTGTGTGGGGCTTGTTAGTCTAGAAAGATGACCAGATCCAAGCATCCATCCAAGACCATCATGACTACCACTCGTCCTTTTGAATTGCTTCATATGGATCTCTTTGGCCCCACTCACTATGCCACACTAACAAATACTCCATGCTTATATGATTTTGTCATTGTTGATGATTTCTCTCGCTATACTTGGGTGCACATTATCCAGTACAAATCTGAAGTGCAGAATGTCTTCAAACGATTTTCTTCAAGGGCCTCGACGAACTTCGGCGTCAAAATCAAGCATATCAGGAGTGATAATGGGACTGAGTTCAAGAACACTGGTCTTGATGACTATCTTGATGAACTTGGTATTAATCATGAGCTATCTGCCCCTTATACTCCTCAGCAGAGTGGCGTTGTGGAGCGCAAGAACAGGACTCTTGTTGAGATGGCTCGCACCATGCTTGATGAATACAAGACCCCTCGTCGCTTCTGGCCTAAGGCAATCAATACTGCTTGCCGCATCATCAACAGGGTATATCTTCACAAATTCCTCAAGAAGACTTCATATGAACTTCTCACTGACAAGAAACCCAATATGAGTTATTTCAAAGTCTTCGGTGCAAAATTCTGGATTAGAGATCCTCACCACAGTTCTAAATTTGCACCAAAAGCACATGAAGGTTTTATGCTTGGTTACGGAAAGGACTCGCACACCTACAAAGTCTTCAACACCTATCACAACAAGGTTGTTGAAACTATAGATGTGCGGTTCGATGAAACTAATGGCTCGCAAAGAGAGCACCTGCCTCCTGTGCTAGATGAAATGCCTCCTGAGGAATCCATTAGGTTCAAGGCCACTGAAGATATGATCCCTACTGAAGAACAACTACTGTCAGAAGAAGTTGTACCCAACGCTGAAGACATTCATGCTGATACACCTGAAGACCAAGGTGCTGCAGAAAATGCTCAGCCTCAACAAAGTCTTCAACCAGCTCATCCACGACTTGCAAATGAAATGCAAATCGAGAAAATCCGCGACGACATCAATGCACCAGGTCCTCTCACTCACTCAAGAGCCTCTCATTTGTCTAACTTTTGTGGGCACTTTGCTTTTGTCTCTATCACAGAGCCCACCAAAGTTGATGAAGCATTCTTGGAGCCTGAGTGGATTCAAGCCATGCAAGAGGAAATGCATCAATTCAAGCTCAACAACGTGTGGGAACTCGTCAAACGCCCAGATTCTCGCAAGCACAATATCATAGGTACCAAGTGGATCTACCGCAACAAACAAGATGAACTTGGTCAGGTAGTGAGGAATAAGGCTCGTCTTGTAGCACAGGGCTACACACAGGTTGAGGGAATTGACTTTGATGAAACTTTTGCACCTGTTGCTAGACTTCAAGCTATTCGCATATTGCTTGCTTATGCTAACCATCACAATATCATCTTATATCAAATGGATGTGAAAAGTGCATTCCTCAATGGTAAGCTTGAGGAAGAAGTATATGTTGCTCAACCCCCAGGTTTTGAAGATCCTAAGTATCCAAACAAAGTCTTCAGACTCAACAAGGCCCTCTATGGCCTCAAGCAAGCCCCTCGTGCGTGGTATGACACACTGAAGGAATTCCTCATGAAGAAAGGCTTCAAACCCGGTTCACATGACCCAACTCTTTTCACAAAATCATATGATGATGAATTATTTGTGTGCCAAATATATGTGGACGATATTATCTTTCGATGTACTGAAAAACGTTACAGTGACGAATTTGCCTATATGATGGGTGAAGAATATCAAATGTCTATGATGGGATAGCTCAAATTCTTCTTAGGGCTTCAAATTCGTCAACAACGCAATGGCATCTTCATATCTCAAGAGAAATACCTCAAGGATGTCCTGAAGAAATTCGGCATGTAGGATTGCAAAGGCATCAAGATTCCTATGCCCACATCGGCTCAACTCTGCACTGACGAAAGTGGTAAAGATTTCGATCAGAAGGTATATCACTCCATGATTGGTTCTTTATTGTATTTATGTGCATCCAGGCCAGATATTATGCTTAGTGTTTGCATGTGTGCCCGATTTCAAGCAAAACCGAAGGAATCACACCACAAGGATGTGAAACATATTCTTCGATATCTAGCTCACACTCCAACACTAGGATTATGGTACCCCGAGGGCTCAGATCTTGACCTCATTGGATATTCTGATTCTGATTATGCTGGTGATCGTGTAGAACGCAAGTCAACGTCAGGCACTTGTCATTTCCTCGGACGATCCTTAGTCTGTTGGTCCTCGAAGAAGCAGAACAACGTGTCACTATCTACTGCCAAAGCTGAGTACATTGCTGCTGGTTCTTGCTGCGCTCAATTGCTATGTATGAAGCAAACCCTCAAGGACTACGGCATCAACTTGAAGGATGTCCCTCTCTACTGCGAGAATGAGAGTGCCATCAAGATTGCTCACAACCCAGTTCAGCACTCAAAGACCAAGCACATCCAGATTTGTCATCATTTTCTTCGTGACCATGTGATGAAGGGCGATATCTTCCTCGACCACGTGAAGACTGAAGAACAACTGGCTGATATCTTCACAAAGCCCTTGGATGAGAAGAGATTTTGCAAGTTGCGGTCTGAGCTAAATATCTTAGAATCTTCGAATGTTCTTTGAAAGGACACACACCCTAACACTTATGCAAAATTGATGACTTTGATGTGCAACACACGAAGTAACATTTTTCTTCAATCAATGAAGACTAACTCTCTAAGTGTGAAGAAATTAATGAAGAATTTGATTCTCAGAACCCTACAACAATTGTACGCAGTGTCTGAAATCATCATTCTTATACTGTGGGTAACGCCACCAACAACAGTTGAAATTCTTCAAGTTTGAGTTTTTCATCATTTTGCAAATTCTTCAAAATTGTCAAATTCTTCAAGTTTGCAAATTCCTCAAAATTTCAAATTCTTCAACTGATGTTCTTCATATGAGTTTCTCTTCATTGACTATATATATATATATATATATATATATATATATAAGCTTTTTCAATGTCCTCAACAGCATTCACTTATAGCTAATTCTTCAAGTAGATTTTCTTCTAAGTGAATGTGATCGGACCCGTTCCCCCTCTATGCTAAGCTCAACCTAGTCTGTTCACAAATTCTGCATATGCGTTCTACTTTGAAACTCATTCAAAGTCTTCACTGTGTCCTTGATAGCTGAAGAATTTGCGAACGAAACTTTAAAATATTCAATCTCAAATTTTTGGTGATTGCCGCTCAAACCGTTATGATTCCCACGACTGGATAACCCACGATCCCGCACTATCTCCACTACACAGTACGTGGGTGACACATGTCGCGTGGATGGCAAGGGTCAGGGGCATACTGGTCCAAAATCTTTGGACCTGTTGGTTTTTACTGCCGCTATAAATACCCCCTCCCTTCCACTTGCTCGGGTTACTCCTCACTCCCATCTCTCCCGAGCTCCAGACCTAGCGCCGCCGCTAACCTCATCGTCGCCGGAGAGGAAGGGCTTCACTGCCTCGACCTCGCCGTCGTCGTACTCGCATCGGCTGCGGAAGTCTTCACTGCCAAGCTAGGGCATGGGAGATCTAGACTGACGAACTCCTTCACTTCACTTCTCTGTTCGTCGTGTTCATCGCATACTATAAATAAAAACTAGTTTTATTGCCATTTTTGATTCCGATGATTTTCACAAAATCCTCAAAAGGTGTTATTCTTCAGCAATCCATCTCTAAAGCACCAAACAAACTCCTTCTCTTGATCTACTTCGCTAAGTTATGATTTCCTTCAAGATTCCTCAATTGTGTGGATCCTCAAATCTATATAACTCTGGAACCAAAGTCAAGAACACTTAGTGAAATTCTTCAAGGCATCCATGGCAAATTCCTCAAACTTTATACTTTTTGCAAAAATTTCTTAGAACGCATATGACCTCTTCAAATTCTTCGCACCTATACTCTATTCACAGGTTCTCATCAACTTAACTCATTTGTACCAATCCTTGAAGAAAAGTTGCATACTTCATCAGAAACTTCAACAGTTCATAATCCTCAGCTGAAGAAAATGGCAGATGGGAAAAGACCTCAGAAAGGAGGAAAGAAAATTGCATCCAACACTGCATTACAGAACCCTGAGGATATCTATCCTGAGTATTGCACACCTGATGAAGAAATCTGTGGGAAAGAAGCCAAAGAGAAGCGCAAAGTTTGCATTCAAAAGATTGAAAGGAGATGGATGAAGGAATGGAGAGAATATCGCTATGTCACTCCTAAATACATGAAGAAATTTGCACTGAAACCACCTTGCCGAAGACCTCCATTGGCAAATAACCAGGCAACAGATCCCTCTAGTCTGATGAGAGGTGAGGATTTTCCTGAAGAATGGGCAAAACATCAGAAAAAACTTCAAAAGATCTCTAAAGTAGCTATGAGGCAATTCATTGTGAACTCTATTGCTGCTGGTGGTGCTGCTGCCTCTGCTAGTGCACCTGCTCCAAAGAAATCAGTGGTGAAGAAATCCACTGCCAAATCCTCTGCACCAAAGTCCTCAGCTCCAAGCTCCTCACAGCAAATGCCTCAGGGAAAATCATCAAGGGCTCCTGCAATGCCCTCAGTAGCTGCACAATCTTCAACAGCTGCTGCCAAGTCATCAACACCAGTACATCTGGCATCTTGTCAAAGGACTGCCGTTTTTTCAATTGCTTCAGGGGCATCTACAACTTCATCTGCCCAAGCACAATCCTCAAGTAGTCCCACCTTGCTGAAAGTGAAGGCAACAGCAGGAAGAGGCAAGAGGCCATGTCCTCACAAGAAGCAAGTAGTCTTCAATATTCCCTCGGAATCTGAGGATAATGAAGCAAGTGATGAAGAACTTGCTGCCATTGTGAGAAATAAGCAAGACAGAGTGGCTCAAGCCAGGGGCACTTCAATTCCTCTCGTGTTGGACCCAAAAATTGTGCTCAACTTCATCGACATTTGGCACCAGGACCCAAATACTCCAATTGATGATTTGAATCTGCCTCCCGGTCCTAGCCATGTCCTCACAACTTTCATTGGTGAGGAAAAATGGAAGTATGAAAAGGCCAGAAAGGCAAAGAAAGCTCAGTAAAAAGAAAGAGGGCTTCATGAAGAACAATGCTCTTAATCTGACGCCGGATCAACTTGTCTCTGTCCAAAAGGACATCAAAGGCCTCCGTGATGAATTTGACCGATACTATGTAGATTGGAAAGGCGCCAAAGTCAGATTCGTCAATCTGGCTGACAGAGCCATCAAGGACCACAACTCAAGGGTTGTAGCCAGATCGCAACCACAAATTCCTCAGGCTAGCTCCTCTGCTCAGCCTGCTGAAGAAACTGCAAGTGCAGCTGAAGAAATTCATGCTGCTGAAGAAATTCCTAGGGCAACTTCCAATGTTGCGCCTGAAGAAATTGAGAGGCCAGCTGAAGAAACTGCTGTGCCTGAAGAAACTGCCAGGGCGACTTCATCAGTCGTGCCTGAAGAAACTGCTCCATCTTCACCCCAGGCTCCCCCAGCAAAATCATCAAGGGTGAAGACTGTCACACTTCCTTCTGCATCAGAAGCGAATAAGACCAAGGCTGCAGAAAAGGAAGCTGCTCTGAAAAGGAAAGCATCACTATTTGCAGATTCCTCAGCTATAAATAAGTTGAAGACTTTTCCAAGTTCTTCAACCAAACCAATTGATGCTATTCCTATCTCATCAGTCCCAGCCTATGAAATAGTCCCATTTGGTGAAGACTATGTCATCCCAAGTGAGGGCGATGAAGAAACTCAATCTGCTGCGTCCTCAGAGCAGATTGATGAAGAAATAGAGGTGGATGCAAATGTTTCAACCCCTCTTGAGTCATCACCCCATCCTCAGTTGACTGCTGAAGATGCCGGTGTTGAAGAAATGGATGAGGATGTGGACATTGGATCTACCACTCCAGTCATCAATGATAAATTTTGGGAAGCAGCACACCCAAATTCACTAATGACCAGTCCTCTCACTGAGATTCCTCAGTCTCCTGGCCAGACTGAAGAAATTCAAACAGGGTCTGATGGTCTGTCCACTCCCCTCGTGACTATTCCTGAAGATATTCCAGCTGCATCAGCTGATGAAATTCCTGTCCAGAATGTTCCTGATGAAATTGCTGCACAAGTTCCTCAAGCTGAAGAAACTGCCGTTGTTCCAAGCGAGACTAGACGGCGCTTCAAGCCAAATCTTCAGCCGAAGCAAAAGCTACCTTTCAAAGGCATGAAGCGCCCCCAAATTCATCAAGGCGAATTTTTTAATGAGGACATATTCTTCACTGGACCAAATCCTTATGACTCAGCAAGGGTTGGTCGCTCAAGGTTCTGAACTCCATCTCAGATGAACTTCTATGTTGTTGTGCTGTTTGAGAAGGACAAAGTCTTCCAGCATCATCAAATTCCTCATGTGGATATGGAATCCATCCCATGCTTCATGCCAGTGCTCTCGGTTCTTCATGACGTTGGACTTATTACATTCTGTGCTGATGTCTACGATTGGAATGAAGAGCTAATTCTTCAATTCTATGCAACCCTGCAAATTTCTGGTGAAGCTTCTGATATCAACACATGGATTCTGGATTGGATGTCTGGCAACACCCACTACACTGCTCCAGCAAGCGAATTGCTTCACTGTGTTCCAATTCCAATTCCTTCAGAAGGAGCAAGATGCATCTATGATGAACCTGAACTGCGAAACCACATGATGCAAGTGCTGATGAAGCCTTTGGCTCCAGGAAAGCCTCCAAGGACCACCTTCTTTGTGAAGGATTTATTATATGTGCCCAGGACCATCTACCGCATATTGACCAAAATCCTCAGTCCAATCAAGGGCCGCAACTCTGAAGAAGAAAAAGTCGTTGGCATCATGAAGAATCTGCTATTCAACATCATTCATGGGATTCCCATCAACTATCACGATTTCTTCATGAGGACTTTGGCCAATATAGCTGTCTCACCATTCGAGTTGAAGCCTTATGCTCCCTGGATAATGAAATTCATCAGATCAAGGTCTTCAATTCCCTTCAGGGCTGACTTTCAGAATCACTTCAGTTTCCTACCTGCAATTGAAGTCTTCAAGAAGACATTTTCTTCAGATGAAGGAAAAGGCAAAGCTGTAATTGATGAAGGCAATCGTCCATTGGATGGTCAGTTTCGTAAGGCTACATCTTACTCCACCAATGATGACTCTGCCACACAAGATTCTGCTGCAAAAGCCTCAGCTCATAAACGTCAAGCCACTGCCCCTCGTGTGATGACTGATCGTGAGCTTCTTCTAAGTCTTCATCAGAAGGTTGATCATAATCACAAGTGGGTAAAGCATCAGTTTGCTTCAATTCTTCGTGACATGACTGTGAGTAATAACTCTGTGAGGAAAAATCATTACTATGTGCATGAAATCTTCGATCGCACTTGGGCCATTCTGTCTCACATCAAGACTCCCGAAGAACTCGAAAGAAGAAGTGGAAGAAAGTTCAAGTTCCTCAGCTGGTGACAAGTTCATATTCTTCATCGCGTGAGGCGGATGAAGCTTAGGACATTGATGACACTACTGCAGGCCCTGCTCCACCAACCGACCCCGACAACGCTGGCGCTCCTCCACCACCTTCAAGATGAAATTCTTCAGGGGTGTTAGTCCTCAATTTCGTCCCTTTTGGTCACTTGATGACAAAGGGGGAGAAATTTGAGTTAGTCTTCAAGCGGGTCTATATATGGGTTGTTTTTTTAAGTTACGACTCTCGCTCTTCTGAAGCTTTTGTTTATTGAGTTGTAAACTTAAGTCCGATGGTGGTCTGATACTTTTGAACTGCTTTTTGCATTCTTATTTCCTCAAGTATCTTAATGCACACATGCTGAATTTCCTCAGACCCCATTTTCCATCATGCATTTCAATTTCCTCATGATATATATAAAATGCGTGTACGGATTACAAGATATAGGGGGAGATCTCCAAGATTTTATCCTGCCATGTCCATTTGGAGTCCAAAGCCAATTCCTCAAATATGCACATCTTCAGGGGGAGTTCCTCTATATCTTGCAATCAAATTCCTCAAACTCAGTACTTACACTTCATATGTTTATTCCCGTTGAAAAATTAACCTATTTGTCATCAATCACCAAAAAGGGTGAGATTGTAAGTGCATATAGTGCCCCTTAGTGATTTTGGTGTATTGAAGACTTATAGGTTAAGGGACTAATATATTTGTGAGTGTACACAGCCTTTATAAGTCGATGAGGAGTTTGGTATATTCGAAGAATATTGACCCCTAAAAATGAATGTCTTCAACTGAAGATTTTGGTGAAGACTTTGTGAAGACTTTGCTGAAGACTTTGGTATTCCCTGAAGACTTTGAAAATGAAGAAGATAGTGTGACCTTGAAGATATGAACGAGGACAATGAAGCGTGAAGACTTTTGTTTTTATCATTTCAATTCCTTCTTTGTGTCCTAGGAAACACCGTACTGTTAAAGGGGGCCGATTGTAATTGCATCTAGTGCCCCTTAGTGATTTTGGTGTATTGAAAACTTATGGGTTAAGGGACTAATATGTTTGTGAGTGTACACAGGTTCTATAAGTCGATGAGGAGTTTGGTATATTCGAAGAATATCGACCCGAAAAAATGAATGTCTTCAGCTGAAGACTTTGAAGCTAAAGAATTCGGTGTAACCTTGAAGATATTGACGGGGACTATGAAGCATGAAGATTTAGTTTTTATTGTTTCATTTCCTTCCTTGAGTCATAGGAAACACCGTACTGTTAAAGGGGGGCGAGGTAATACTAAGGAAAAATTTCCATCTGATGCTCAACTCAAAAGCCTCAACATAAACCAATCCTTCGAGTGAAGCCTTTGGAAATCTCTTGCAGTTCAGTCAAGATCTTCAGTGACAGAGACGATGTTCTTCTGGTCTTTGAGGAAATTAGTATGACTGAGGAGCTAGGATTTCGCCAGTGCGAATTGCCTACAAGTGAGGAATATGATAAGCCCTGAGGAATTTGACAGTTCAAATTCCAACCGTTGATGTGCTTTGCGCCAGCAGTCCGGATATTCTATCCACCTAACGGTCATATCATTGGGGGGCATTTATGTCTTATCATGTCGGGTTGCACCCTGGCTATAAATAGCCGCCCCCACAACCAATAGATGGTTGGCTGCTCCGAGAGAGAACTTGACACTTGTCATTTGAGAGCAACCCATTCCTCGAGGACTTTGAGCGAAAATCATCTATGAGGAAAAACCCAAAACCCAAACCACCAAAACCCAAAGTGATTGAGCATCACTGAAGAAATTGTTCCTGTGTGGAACCGACGCTTTTTACCTTTGAAGACTTTGTATCTTCCAGACGGTTAGGCGTAATCGTCTAGTGCGTCCTGCAGTCAATTTGGGATCGCCGGGTGACCGTGGTCTAGAGCATCCAGCAGTCAATTGTGGATCGCCGGGTGACCAAATTTGTGATGGTTTGCAAGTCTACCCTGAAGACTTACCACGAGTGTTGGGCGAGGACTATGTGACCTTAGCTCAAGGAGAATACGGTAAGGACTGTGTGTCCTTTGGTTCAAATACCAAGCCGCTCCAAACCAGACGTATGACTGTCACAGCAGTTGGAACTGGGTCATCAAATCGCTGTCTTCATCGAGCACCTGGTTCCATTTCCTCCACCCCTTCATTTCCTCAAAGTATTGGTTGATGAATCTAATCATTAATGTTTGAAGAATTTGACTGAAGACTTTCTCAATTTCCTCATCTCAAATTCTTCAGTCACTTTATCTTCAGCCTGCTTATGCTGTTCACGCTACTTACGCTCTATGTATGTTTCATTTCATCATGATGACTATGCTACTGCTATGTTTCGCATGCACTTGAGTACTTATTCCGCTGCGAGTAGTTCGTCACTTAGCAAATTCCTCAAATAGTAATTTCTCAGTGACGAATTTGTAAAAATCGCCTATTCACCCCCCTATAGTCGATATAATGCACTTTCAGGAAGGCGTATCAGTCCGCCTACATCTCCCGCGGCCATGTCCTGTAACTCTCTTCTTCCCTCCCCAACCTCCTCTCCCGGTGGCCGGCAACATCGCCGACGAAGAAGATCCTGCCGGTGTCCCAATACAGTCTATCAAAGCTCTACCGAGAGATAGGGGTGGAATGGAAGTACCCCTCACGCGGGTCATCACCCGCTCTGGACCTGCGCCCACCATCTTTCAACACCTGCCATGACAAAGAGTAAACGAAATTAGTACAACATAAAAAAAATGAATACCTGACATGAATAATAATATGTACATAATTAAAGTTGAGATGCATACGAACTAATAATAGTCTGGATCGTCGTCATCAATAAATGCATGATCATCATCACTGTCACGCGTGTCGTCATGAATCTCGTGCTCATCGGGTTCGGCGGCATCAACATGTGGAAGGGCTTTCTGCAATCGGTCAAGCACTGACAGGTCATCTGCAACAGTAACCTCTTCTTCTTCCGGCTCTTCTTCTTCCAGCTCAGAGGTGAAGTCGGATTCACTGTCGATGTCTACCTCCATGTTCTGGGGTAAAGTAGAGCGGTTCTTGAAACGTTTTTTGGAAAGACGTGTTTCTTCGAAGAATTCTCCTTCATATGTGTCTGGGTTAATGTTAGGTTCATAATCCTCTTCATTGGGGGGTGTTGGTCTAGCATGTGGCGGCACTTCATACACGACGTCCCAACCATTCAGATTTTTATCTGTATGGTAGGCCCACGGTAGATAGAAAACTTGGGTCGCCTGTTGAGCCATAATATTAACATCGGGAACATCTAAATGGGTGCTTTGTTTGATTTCCACTAGCTCTATATGTTCATGAGTCCTTCTAGTCTCCTTCGGCTGGAACCAATAACATTTGAAGACTACGATGTTCGATGGGTTTTCACCATAGAATAGAAGTTCATAAATTGCTTCAACTCTTCCATAATACTTGGTACCTCTTTCGCCGATAGCGGAGACACCACAATTTGTAGTTTTTCGGTCGGCCATAGATTGCTCTTTGCCAAAGGTACGAAAGCGATACCCGTTGATGGTGTATTTCTCAAATGAGCGGACCTTATAGTCAAAACCATTAGGGACTTGTCTCAATTCAGCGTCCATAGACTCTGAATTAGCCTACAAGTTTAATATGAAATGATAGTTGTATTAGCCGCAAATTAGACTAAGAAATGAAATGGTCTATTAATGGTAATTACAGTTTGTTTGAACCAAGATATGAAACCGGGATAGCCGCCTCCATGCTTTGCCAGAAGCTCTTCAATGGAATCCTTTTGGATCACCGCTCCATCCGAGAATTTGGCAATGTATCGACTATATCAAAATCTAGGAATAAGAGCAATTCAAAGGAATTAGAAGTTGTGAAACAATGTACCGAGAACTTACTCGATATACAGTCGCACTTCTGCTAGGTTATTGACGATATACAACGAAATGGTCCGCCATTCTTCGACATCCAACACTAATGGTTTCCAAGCACGGGCTGGTGCGAGCTTCCCTTTGAATAGGCTGAGGTTGGACCCACCTTTTCTAGGGTCTTCAGCATTGTACCGAGGCTTCGGATTATGCAAATGAAGATTTCTGGCTTCGTAGTGTGCTGTCACGAAGTTTGCCACCTCCTCAATAGTGAATGCCTCGGCCATCGATGCTTCAATTCTACGTTTATTTTTACATTTCGCTCGAAGCGTCTTCTGCATCCTCTCAGTTGCTTAGCAGCAACGATTTTGCAGGGGCCCCCCAATCTTGCCTCGGTCGGGAGATGTAAAATCAAATGCTGCATTCGATTAAAGAAGCCCGGTGGAAAGATCATCTCTAACTTGTAGAGCAACTCCGGTGCCAACTTTTCCATGTCATCTAGCACGTCAGGCTATATTTCTTTCGCACAAAGAACACGGAAGAAATAGCTCAGCTCTGCCAGTACTAGCCATTCAGCCTCAGGGATAAAGCCACGCAACATAACCGAAATTACTCGCTCAAGCCATATGAGCCAATCGTGACTCTTGAGACCAAATATTTTCAATTTATCAAGACTCACTCCCCTCTTTAGATTTGCTGCATACCCATCGGGAACATCAACTGAATTTTCACCCACAAGAGAATTTACCTGATAGCTCCCCTTGGAAGATTAAACCAGGCCATTGGCTTAGACCAGTTCTTCTTTCCTTTCGGTTGTCGCATATTCTGTGACAGTCTATCACATAGAGTCTGCTGATCAACTCTAGCCTTAGGATTATCCTTTGACTTCCCCTCTATGTCGAACAATGTACCAAAAATGGCCTCTCTGATATTCTTTTCAGTGTGCATCATGATGATGTTGTGTGGAAGAAGGAGGTCTTTGAAGTAAGGCAGATCCCACAAGCATGTCTTGTGAGTCCAGGCGTGTTCCGAATTATACGCCTTGAAATACCCTGGACGCTCCGGATCAGGCTCGAGAGCGTTTAACTGATCCAGGATCTGTTGGCCTGTCAATGCAGGTGGTGCAGAGTTTTTGACAACTATACCTTTGATGAATTTCTTCTTGTCTTTTCTGAACTCATGGCGAGGATCCAGGAATTGTCTATGCAAGTCGAAGCAACAATACTTCTGACCCGCCTGCAGCCAATGAAACTGAAGAGCTACCTTGCATGTGGGGCACGGGAACCTTCCATGCGTACTCCAACCAGCGAATAGCGCATACGCCGGCAAGTCATGCATCGAGTACATGTACCAGACATGCATTTTGAAGTTTTCTTTTCTAGCGGCGTCGTATGTCTGGAACCCATTATCCCATGCTTCTTGCAATTCATCCTTAAGTGGCTGCATGTACACATTCATATTCTTCCCCCCGATAGTTGGGCCCTGGAATTATCAACGTCAGGAAAATGTTCTTTCTTTTCATAATCTGTCCATAGGGGGGACATTGAGTGGAATGACAAATACATCCCAACAACTGTATTGGGTTGCCGTCATACCAAACACATTGAACCCATCCGTGCTGATGGCGACTCGAGGATGCCTTGGTTCTGCCTCTTTATCCTTATGTAATGCATTGAAGTGCTTCCACGTAAAAGCGTCTGAAGTGTGTACCAACATCTGATTCCCATCTGCATCTAGTTCGGTTCTTTTGCCCAATTTGTGCCATGTCATCTGTCTGGCCGTCTCTTCGACCATGAAAAGACGTTGAAGTCTTGGTATGATTGGCATGTACCGAAGAACATTAACGGGGATTTTGGTCTAAATCTTCTCACCCATACCGTTGTCTACCACAACATACCTGGATGACTTGCAAATGGGACAATAGTTCAAGTCCGCATAGTCAAGCCTAAATAAGGCACATCTGTTCTCACAGGCATCTATCTTCTCATAGGGCATCTTAAGTACACGAAGGATTTTATCCGACTGGTACAGGTTTGTGAAAGTGCATTATATCGACTAGAGGGGGTGAATAGGCGATTTTTATAAATTCATCACTGAGGAATTATTGGTTGAGGAATTTGCTAAGTGACGAACTACTTGCAGCGGAATAAGTACTCAAGTGCATGCGAAACATAGCAGTAGCATAGTCATCATGATGAAATGAAACATACACAGAGCATAAGTAGCGTGAACAGGATAAGCAGGCTGAAGACAAAGAGACTGAAGAATTTGAGATGAGGAAATTGAGAAAGTCTTCAATCAAATTCTTCAAATAGTAACGATCAGATTCATCAACAAATACTTCGAGGAAATAAGGGGTTGAGGAAATAGAACCAGGAGCTCGATGAAGACAATGATTTGATGACCCAGTTCCAACTGCTGTGACAGTCGTACGTCTGGTTTGGAGTGGCTTGGTATTTAAACCAAAGGACACACAGTCCCAGGACACA
Organism: Elymus sibiricus; assembly: GCA_039707655.1. Classification (NCBI taxonomy): domain Eukaryota; kingdom Viridiplantae; phylum Streptophyta; class Magnoliopsida; order Poales; family Poaceae; genus Elymus; species Elymus sibiricus. The sequence goes on from CM077665.1 coordinate 268,146,927, forward strand.
CAGTCCTTACCATATTCTCCTTGAGCTAAGGTCACAAAGACCTCACCCAACACTCGTGGTAAGTCTTCAGGGTAGACTTCCAAACCCTCACAAACTTGGTCACCCGGCGATCCAGAATTGACTGCTGGATGCTCTAGACCACGGTCACCCGGCGATCCCCAATTGACTGCAGGATGCACTAGACCATGACGCCTAACCGTTTGGAAGATACACAGTCTTCAAAGGTAAAAAGCGTCGGTTCCACACAGGAACAATTTCTTCAGTCATGCTGAATCACTTTGGGTTTTGGTGGTTTGGGTTTTGGTTTTTTTTTCTCGCTGATAAATTTCTATCAAAGTCTTCGGAGAATGGATTTTTCCTCACTGATAATTTTCGCTCAAAGTCCTCGAGGAATGGGTTGCTCTCCAATGACAAGTGTCAAGTTCTCTCTCGGAGTAGCCAACCAGCTAGTGGTTGTGGGGGCGGCAATTTATAGCCAGGGTGCAACCCGACATGATAAGACATAAATGCCCCCCAATGATATGACCGTTAGGTGGATAGAATATTTGGACAGCTGGCGCAAAGCACAGCAACGGTCGGAATTTGAACTGTCAAATTCCTCAGGGCTTATCATATTCCTCACTTGTAGGCAATTCGCACTGGCGAAATCCTAACTCCTCAGTCAGACCAATTTCCTCAGAGACCAGAAGAACATCGTCTCTGTCTCTGAAGAACTTGACTGAACTGTAAGAGATTTCCAAAGGCTTTACTCGAAGGATTGGGTTGTGTTGAGGCTTTTGAGTTGAGCATCAGATGGATATATTTCCTTAATTTTACCTCGGCCACCTTTAACAGTACGGTGTTTCCTAGGACACAAAGAAGGAACTGAAATGATAAAAACAAAAGTCTTCACGCTTCATTGTCCTCCTTCATATCTTCAAGGTCACACTATCTTCTTCATTTTCAAAGTCTTCAGGGAATACCAAAGTCTTCAGCAAAGTCTTCACAAAGTCTTCACCAAAATCTTCAGTTGAAGACATTCATTTTTAGGGGTCAATATTCTTCGAATATACCAAACTCCTCATCGACTTATAAAGGCTGTGTACACTCACAAATATATTAGTCCCTTAACCTATAAGTCTTCAATACACCAAAATCACTAAGGGGCACTAGATGCAGTTACAATCTCCCCCTTTTTGGTGATTGGGGACAAATAGGTTAAGTTTTCAACAGGGATAAACATATGAAGTGTAAGTAGTGTGTTTGAGGAATTTGATTGCAAGATATAGAGGAACTCCCCCTGAAGATGTGCATATTTGAGGAATTTGCTTTGGACTGCAAATGCACATGGCAGGATAAAATCTTGGAGATCTCCCCCTATATCTTGTAATCCATACACGCATTTTATATATATCATGAGGAAATTGAAATGCGTGATGAAAAATGGGGTCTGAGAAAATTTAGCATGCGTGCATTAAGATACTTGAGGAAATAAGCATGCAGAAAGTAGTTCAAAAGTATCAGACCACCACCGGACTTAAGTTTACTCAACCAACAAAAGCTTCAGAAGAGCGAGAGCTGTAACTTAAACAAAACACAGCCCATATAAAGAGACCCGCTTGAAGACTAACTCAAATTTCTCCCCCTTTGTCATCAAGTGACCAAAAGGGATGAAATTGAGGACTAACGCCCCTAAAGAATTTCATCATGAAGGTGGTGGAGGAGCGCCAGCGTTGTCGGGGTCGGTTGGTTGGGTAGGGCCTTCAGTAGTGTCTTCAATATCCTCAGCTTCATCAGTTGCACATGATGAAGAAAATGAACTTGTGACGAGCAGTGGGACTTTGACCTTCTTGAATTTCTTCTCAGGAAGATGAGGCCAGTCAAAGTTCTGCTGAAATTCCATCTCATTGAGTTCTTCAAGAGTCTTGAAATGTGAGAGGATGGCCCCGGTGCGGTTGAGGATTTCATGAACATAGTAATGATTCTTCCTCACTGAGTTCCGCGTCACAGTCATGTTCTGGAGAATTGATTTGAACTGACGTTTGACCCACTTGTGATTATGATCGACCTTCTGATGAAGACTTAGAAGCTCACAATCAGTCATCACTCGAGGGGTAGAAGCTTGAGGGTTTTGAGCTGAGGCTTTTGCAGCAGAATCTTGTGTGGCAGAGTCATCATTGGTGGAGTAAGATGCAGCCTTGCGAAACTGACCATCAAATGGACGAGTGCCTTCATCAATTACAACCTTGCCTTTTTTCCTTCAACTGAGAAAAATGTCTGCTTGAGGACTTCAATCGAAGGCAGGAAACTGAAGTGATTCTGAAAGTCAGCCTTGAACGGAATTGAAGACCTTGATCTGATGAATTTCATGATCCAGGGAGCATAAGGCTTCAAATCGAATGGTGACACTGCAATATTGGCCAAAGTCCTCATGAAGAAATTGTGATAGTTGATGGGAATCCCATGAATGATGTTGAAAAGCAAATTCTTCATGATGCCAACAACTTCTTCTTCTTCAGAGTTGCGGCCCTTGAATGGACTGAGGGTTTTGATCAATATGCGGTAGATGGGCCTGGGCACATATAACAAATCCTTCACTAAGAAGGTAGTCCTTGGAGGTTTTCCTTGTGCCAAAGGCTTCATCAGCACTTGCATCATATGGTTTGGTAGCTCAGGTTCATCATAGATGCATCTTGCTCCTTCTGAAGGAATTGGAATGGGAACACAGCGAAGCAATTCAGTTGCTGGAGCAGTGTAGTGAGTGATTCTAGACATCCAATCCAAGATCCATGTGTTAACATCAGAAGCTTCACCAGAGATATGCAGAGTTGCATAGAATTGAAGAATCAGCTCTTCATTCCAATCGCAGACATCCGCACAGAATGGAAGAAGTCCAATATCATGAAGAACAGTGAGCACTGGAGTGAAGCATGGGATGGATTCCATATCCACATGAGGAATTTGATGATGCTGAAAGACTTTGTCCTTGTCAAACAGTACAGCAGCATAAAAGTTCATCTGAGATGGAGTCCAGAACCTTGAGCGTCCAATTCTTGCAGATTCAAATGGGTTTGGCCCTGTGAAGAATATGTGCTCATTGAAGAAATTTGCCTTGATGAATTTGAGGTGCTTCGTACCTTTGAAAGGCAGCTTTTTCTTCGGCTGAAGATTTGGCTTGAAGCGCCGTCCAATCTCCCTTGGAGCAACGGCAGTTTCTTCAGCTTGAGGAACATGTGCAGCAATTTCATCAGGAACATTCTGGATAGGAATTTCATCAGCTGATGCAGCTGGAATATCTTCAGGAGCAGTCATGACGGGAGTGGACAGACCAGCAGACCCTGTTTGAATTTCTTCAGTTGGGGCAGGAGACTGAGGAATCTGAGTGAGAGGAGTGGCCATTGGGAATTTGGGTGTGCTGCTTCCCAAAATTCATCATTGATGACTGGAGTGGTAGATCCAATGTCCACATCCTCCTCCATTTCAGCAGTCAACTGAGGCTGGGGTGATGACACGAGAGGGGTTGAAACATTTGCATCCACCTCTATTTCTTCATCAATCTGCTCCGAGGAAGCAGCAGATTGAGTTTCTTCATCGTCCTCACTTGGGATGACATAGTCTTCACAAAATGGGACTATTTCATAGGCAGGGACTGATGAGATAGGAATAGCATCAATCGGTTCGGTTGAAGAACTTGGCAAAGTCTTCAACTTCTTTGCAACTGAGTAATCTACAGACGGTGCTGCTTTCCTTTTCAGAGCAGCTGCCTTTTACACAGCCTTGGTCTTCTTCGCTTCTGATGTAGAAGGAAGTGTGACAGTCTTCACCCTTGATGATTTTGCTGGGGGAGCCTGGGGTGAAGATGGAGCAGTTTCTTCAGGCACGACTGATGCAGTCGCCCTGGCAGTTTCTTCAGGCACAACGGTTTCTTCAGTTGGCCTCTCAATTACTTTAGGTGCAACATTGGGAGTTGCCCTGGGAATTTCTTCAGCAGCATGAATTTCTTCAGCTACACTTGCAGTTTCTTTAGCAGGCTGAGCAGAGGAGCTAGCCTGAGGAATTTGTGGTTGCGATCTGGCTGCAACCCTTGAGTTGTGGTCCTTGATGGCATTGTCAGCCAGATTGACGAATCGGATTTTGGCACCTTTCCATTCTGCATAGTATCGGTCAAATTCATCACTGAGGCCTTTGATGTCCTTTTGGACAGAGACAAGTTGATCCGGCGTCAGATTAAGAACATTGTTCTTCATGAAGCGCTCTTTCTTGTACTGACCTTTTCATACTTCCATTTCTCCTCACCAATGAAAGATGTGAGGACATGGCTAGGACCGGGAGGCAAGTTCAAATCATCAATTGGAGTATTTGGGTCCTGGTGCCAAATGTTGATGAAGTTGAGCACAATTTTTGGGTCCAACAGGAGAGGAATTGAAGTGCCCTTGGCTTGAGCCACTCTTTCTTGCTTATTTCAGACAATGGCAGCAAGTTCTTCATCACTTGCTTCATCATCCTCAGATTCGGAGGGAATATTGAAGACTACTTGTTTCTTGTGAGGACTTGGCCTCTTGCCTCGTCCTGCTGTTGCCTTCACTTTCAGCAAGGTGGGACTGCTTGATGATTGTGCTTGGGCAGATGAAGTTGTAGATGCCCATGAAGCAATTGATAAACCGGCAGTCGTCTGACAAGATGCCAGATGTACTGGTGTTGATGACTTGGCAGCAGATGTTGAAGATTGTGCAGCCCTTGATGATTTTGCCTGAGGTATTTGCTATGAGGAACTTGAGGCTGAGGAATTTGGTGCTGTGGATTTTGCAGCTTCTTTAGAAATCCTTTGAAGCTTTTTCTGATGTTTCGCCCATTCTTCAGGAAAATCGTCACCTCTCATGAGACTTGTGGGATCTGCAGCCTGGTTATTTGCCAATGGAGGTCTTCGGCAAGGAGGTTTTAGTGCAAATTTCTTCATGTATTTAGGAGTGACATAACGATATTCTCTCCATTCCTTCATCCATCTCCTTTCAATCTTTTGAATGCGAATTTTGTGCTTCTCTTTGGTTTCTTTCCCATAGAGTTCTTCATCAGGTGTGCAATACTCAGGATAAATATCCTCAGGGATCTCAAATGTAGTGTTGGATGCAAGTTTCTTTCCTCCTTTCTGAGGTCTTTTCCCATCTGCCATTTTCTTTAGCTAAGGATTATGAACTGTTGAAGTTTCTGACCAAGTATGCAACTTTTCTTCAAGGAACGCTGCAAATGAGTTAAGTTGACGAGAACCTAGAGATTCATCAGCTGACATCTGTACTTGTGAATAGAGTATAGGTGCGAAGAATTTGAAGAGGTCATATGCGTTCTCAGAAAATTTTGCAAAAGTATCAAGTTTGAGGAATTTGACCATAGATGCCTTGAAGAATTTCACTAAGTGTTCTTGACTTAGGTTCCAGAGTTGTGTAGATTTGAAGATCCACACAATTGAAGAATCTTGAAGAAAATCATAACTTAGCGAATAAATCAAGAGAAGGAGTTTGTTTGGTGCTTTAGAGATGGATTGCTGAAGAATAACACCTTTTGAGGATTTTGTGAAAATCATCGGGATCAAAAATGGCAATAAAACTAGATTTTATTTACCATATGCGATGAACACTACGAACAGAGAAGTGAAGTGAAGGAGTTCGTCAGTCCAGATCTCCCACGCTCTAGCTTGGTAGAGGGAGACCGCTACAGTGGTGGCGGAGTGAAGACTTCCGCAGCCGATGCGAGTACGATGACGGAGAGGTCGAGGCAGTGAAGCTCTTCCTCTCCGGCGATGATGAGGATAGCGGCCGCTCTAGGTCTGGAGCTCGGGAGAGATGGGAGTGAGAAGTAACCCGAGCAAGTGGAAGGGAGGGGGTATTTATAGCGGTAGTAAAAACCATCTGGTTCGAAGATTTTGGACCAGTATGCCCCTGACCCTTGCCATCCACGTGACATGTGTCACCCACGTACTATGTAGTGGAGATAGTGGGGGATCGTGGGTTATCCAGTCTTGGGAATCGGAATGGTTTGAGCGGCAATCGCCAAAAAATTGAGATTGAATATTTTAAAATTTTGTTCGCAAATTCTTCAGCTGTCAAGGACACAGTGAAGAATTTGAACGGGTTTCAAAGTAGAACGCATATGAAGAATTTGTGAACAAACTAGGTTGAGCTTAGCATAGAGGCGGAATGGGTCTGATCACATTCACTTAGAAGAAAATCAACTTGAAGAATTAGCTATAAGTGAATGCTGTTGAGGACATTGAAAAAGCTCAAATATATATATATATATAGTCAATGAAGAGAAACTCATATGAAGAACATCAGTTGAAGAATTTGAAATTTTGAGGAATTTGCAAACTTGAAGAATTTGACAATTTTGAAGAATTTGCAAAATGATGAAAAACTCAAACTTGAAGAATTTCAACTATTGTTGGTGGCGTTACCCGTCGTGTAAGAATGATGATTTCAGACACCGCGTACAATTGTCGTAGTGTTCTGAGAATCAAATTCTTTATTAATTTCTTCACTCTTAGAGAGTTAGTCTTCATTGATTGAAGAAAAATGTTACTTCGTGTGTTGCACATGAAAGTCATCAATTTTGCATAAGTGTTAAGATGTGTGTCCTTTCAAAGAACATTTGAAGATTCTAAGATATTCAGCTCATACCGCAACTTGCAAAATCTCTTCTCATCCAAGGGCTTTGTGAAGATATCAGCCAGTTGTTCTTCAGTCTTCACGTGGTCGAGGAAGATATCGCCCTTCATCACATGGTCAAGAAGAAAATGATGGCGAATCTGGATGTGCTTGGTCTTTGAGTGCTAAACTGGGTTGTGAGCAATCTTGATGCCACTCTCATTGTCGCAGTAGAGAGGTACATTCTTCACGTTGATGCCGTAGTCCTTGAGGGTTTGCTTCATCCATAGCAATTGAGCACAGCAAGAGCCAGCAGCAATGTACTCAGCTTCAGCAGTAGATAGTGACACGCAGTTCTGCTTCTTCGAGGACCAACAGACTAAGGATCGTCCTTGGAAATGACAAGTGCCTGATGTTGACTTGCGGTCCACATGATCACCAGCATAATCAGAATCAGAATATCCAGTGAGGTCAAGATCTGAGCCCTTGGGGTACCATAATCCTAGTTTTGGAGTGTGAGCTAGATATCGAAGAATATGTTTCACAGCCTTGTGGTGTGATTCCTTCGGATTTGCTTGAAATCGGGCACACATGCAAACACTAAGCATAATATCTAGCCTAGATGCACATAAATACAATAAAGAACCAATCATGGAGCGATATACCTTCTGATCCAAATCTTTACCACTTTCGTCAGTGCAGAGTTGAGCCGATGTGGGCATAGGAATCTTGACGCCTTTGCAATCCTGCATGCCGAATTTCTTCAGGACATCCTTGAGGTATTTCCCTTGAGATATGAAGATGCCATAACGTTGTTGACGAATTTGAAGCCCTAAGAAGAATTTGAGCTCTCCCTTCATAGACATTTGATATTCTTCACCCATCATATAGGCAAATTCGTCACTATAACGTTTTTTAGTACATCCAAAGATAACATCGTCCACATATATTTGGCACACAAATAATTCATCATCATATGATTTGGTGAAAAGAGTTGGGTCAAGTGAACCAGGTTTGAAGCCTTTCTTGATGAGGAATTCCTTCAAAGTGTCATACCACGCCTGTTGGGGATATTCCCCACGACCAAGACCCGGTTCATAAGGATAAGCCGCCCTAAGGCTTAAATTCATTTCTGGGCTTAAGTGGCCCTGACGTTAAGTCATCTTTGGACTTAAGCATCCCTGGTGAGACCCGGCAGGTGAGATCCGGTGGGTGAGACCAGACAGTTCTGACCCGGCAGATAGTTATGACCCAGCAGACAGTTATGACCCAGCAGACAGTTATGACCCGGAAGACAGTTATGCCCCGGCAGACAGTTATGAGCTGGCAGACAATTAGGACCCGGCAGACATTTAGCCATGAAGATGAGTCCCTGAAGATAAGTCCTGGAGATAAGTCCCGGAGATGAGTCCCGAAGATGAGTCCCTGAAGATGAGTCTTGAAGATAAGCCCGGCTGTAAGCCTCCCGGTTGTAAGCCGCCTGGCTGTAAGCCGCCCGGCTGGAGATAAGAAGTGCAGGCTTTAAGAAGCCCACGAAGAGAAGCCCGCGATGGGAAGTCATAATAGGTTATGTGTTAATCCGACTTGGACTCTACATGTAAACCGCCCCTTCAACTTATATAAGGAGGGGCGGTTCACCCCAAGAGGGTCAAGTTTTTTAGACGTCTCAATAGACAGGTCTTAGACAGACAAGTTCAAGTCATTAGAGATAGACAGATTAGAGGCTCTCGAGATTAGAGGTAGCGATCCCGCACACTTGTAATCGAGATCATCCTCATCGTCAATAAACACAAAGAAGGACGTAGGCTTTTACCTCCATCGGAGGGGCCGAACCTGGGTAAACTCGCGTCTCTCGATTCTGACCAACCCCTCTCAAGCCGCCACATAGTTGTGATGGCCTCACACTTAAGTTCTCTCACGAGGACATCTTGCCGTGACAAAACCACGACAACGCCCGAGGGGCTTGCTTGAGGCCATAGAGGGCCTTGTTGAGTCTGAAGACTTTGTCCGGATACTTAGGATCTTCAAAACCTGGGGGTTGAGCAACATATACTTCTTCCTCAAGCTTACCATTGAGGAATGCACTTTTCACATCCATTTAATATAAGATGATATTGTCATGGTTAGCATAAGCGAGCAATATGCGAATAGCTTCAAGTCTAGCAACAGGTGCAAAAGTTTCATCAAAGTCCATTCCCTCAACATGTGTGTAGCCCTGTGCTACAAGACGATCCTTATTCCTCACTACCTGACAAAGTTCATCTTGTTTGTTGCGGTAGATCCACTTGGTACCTATGACATTGTGCTTGCGAGGATCTAGGCATTTGACAAGTTCCCACACATTGTTGAGCTTGAATTGATGCAATTCCTCTTGCATGGCTTGTATCCACTCAGGCTCCAGGAAAGCTTCATCAACTTTGGTGGGCTCTGTGATAGAGACAAAAGCAAAGTGCCCACAAAAGTTAGACAAATTTGAAGCCTTTGAGGGTGAGGGGACCTAGTGCATTGATGTCGTCGAGGATTTTCTCGATCTGCACTTCATTTGCAAGTCGTGGATGAGCAGGTTGATGACTTTGTTGAGGTTGAACGATTTCTTCAGCGTCATTTTCTTCAGGTGTATCAGCATGAATGTCTTGAGCATTGGGTACAACTTCTTCAGAGAGTAGTTGTTCTTCAGTAGGTATTACGTCTTCAGTGGCCTTGAACCTAATGGATTCCTCAGGAGGCATTTCATCTGGAATAGGAGGCAGGTGCTCTCTTTGCAATCCGTTAGTTACATCGAACCGCACATCTACAGTTTCAACAACCTTGTTGTGATAGGTGTTGAAGACTCTGTAGGTGTGCGAGTCCTTTCCGTAACCAACCAGAAAACCTTCATGTGATTTTGGTGCAAATTTAGAACCGTGGTGAGGATCCCTAATCCAGCATTTAGCACCGAAGACTTTGAAATAACTCACATTGGGTTTCTTGTCAGTGAGGAGTTCATATGAAGTCTTCTTGAGGAATTTGTGAAGGTATACCCTGTTGATGATGTGGCAAGCAGTGTTGATTGCCTCAGGCCAGAAGTGACGAGGGGTCTTGTATTCATCAAGCATGGTGCGAGCCATCTCAACAAGAGTCCTGTTCTTACTCTCCACAACGCCATTCTGCTGAGGAGTATAAGGGGCAGATAGCTCATGAGTAATACCAAGTTCATCAAGATAATCATCAAGACCAGTGTTCTTGAACTCAGTCCCATTATCACTCCTGATATGCTTGATTTTGACGCCGAAGTTCGTCAAGACCCTCGAGGAAAATCGTTTGAAGACATTCTGCACTTCAGATTTGTACAGGATAATGTGCACCCAAGTATAGCGAGAGAAATCATCCACAATGACAAAACCATATAAGCATGGAGTAATTGTTAGTGTGCCATAGTGAGTGGGTTTAAAGAGATCCATATGAAGCAATTCAAAAGGACGAGTGGTAGTCATGATGGTCTTGGATGGATGCTTGGATCTGGTCATCTTTCCAGACTCACAAGCCCCACACAAGTGATCCTTCAGGAATTTGACACCCTCAATACCGATGACATGCTTTTTCTTTGTGAGCGTGTGCAAGTTCCTCATGCCAGCATGTCCAAGTCGTCGATGCCATAGCCAGCCTTCTGAAGCTTTTGCAAGTAGACATGTGGCCGGTTGAGGACCTGTAGAGAAATCAACAATATACAAGTCTCCTCTCCTAAAGCCTTCGAAGACTTTGGATTTGTTAGATTCCATGATGAAAACACAACGGTATTTCCCAAAGATGACAACCATATCAAGATCACAAAGCATTGAGACAGACAAGAGGTTGAATCCAAGGGACTCGACAAGCATCACCTTATCCATGTGTCGTTCCTTCGAGATTGCAACCTTACCTAGACCCAATACCTTGCTTTTTCCTTTGTCAGCGTAGGTGATATGCTTCAGATGAGAGGAAGCCAGTGGAATGTTCATCAATATGTTCTTGTCACCAGTCATGTGGTTGGTGCATCCACTATCGAGGACCCACTAAGTTGCATTGGGTGTTTCATCCTGCAGATGAATTAGTACAGCTTACGAACGCATATGCTTCAGAGTGAAGAATACGACTTCAAATTCATCAGATTGAATTTCATCACATATTATAGTAAGCAAAGTAATGTGAGGACGTGAGAAATGAATGATTCATTTCTTCATGATTAGCTTGCGTCCTTTCAAGCATTTCCTCAGGTCTCCAGCCAATTCTTCAGATGTTCAAGTTCGTCTGGAGACCTGACCCTGCATAAGAGATTAGTTCGATTTCTTCACCACCCACATCTGGAGGGTTGGCAAAGAGTTCATCATTCTGCGAGCTCCATATGAAAAGGGTGGCATAGAAGCAAGTGCACTTCGTTTCAAAGGACGGGGGTTAGAGTACTCATATGAATAAGCAGAGAAATTCTTTGAGGACTTATGAACATAATTATTTGAAGAATAATGAGCATATTCATGACCCTTAGATTTTCCCTTCGAAATAGAAGCATTAGAACGAGAATGATATGATTTTTGACCATATCAGGAATTTGATCCATGTGAGGACTTTGGTCTTGTGAAGACTTTGGTCTAACTGAAGAATTTGATCTGGGGTTCCTGTTCTTCACTGGTGGTGTCATGAGGACATTTACTTGAAGATTTTCAAGGTACCTTTTGGGAACCCAGATTTTCTTCATTGGAGGACCGTTCCTGCAGTTAGTACCAACATATCTGGCAAATACTTTGCCATTCTGATTTTTGAACAGTTTGTAGTTGGAGTCAATTGACTCATCAGAGGAATATGAAGATTCACAAGTAAAACCAGATAGAGTGGATGGATCTACAAGAGGTCCTTTTGCAGCAACCCATGACATTTTGGGATACTGCTCAGGTTTCCAGTAAGATCCATCAGCATTGAGTTTCCTCTCAAAGTCAATACCCTCTTTTCTAGGGTTCCTATTTAGAATCCGCGTTTTAAGCACATCACAAAGTGTTTGATGCCCTTTGAGGCTTTTGTATATGCCTGTCACATACAATTCCTCAACCCTGCATTTTCGTCAGTGATACTAGTGGTATCCTCAGATGAGGAATTTGTGACCATGGAAATAGTTGAAGAATTTGTAGCAATAGAAGCATTTGAACATTCAGGTGAAGAATGAGCAGTTTCACGTTCGATGCATTTCAAGCAAGGTGGAACGAAATCTTCCTGAGCGGTACTGATCTGTTGAGCAAGTAAGGAGTCATTATCCCTTTCAAGATCTTCATGAGACACCCTTATTTTCTCAAGATCTTGCTTTCTTTGAAGAAATTTATAAGAAAGCTTCTCATGATCGACTAAGAGAGCCTCATGCCGACTTTGAAGGTTATCATACTTGGACTGAAGACTTTGAAGGTCCTTAGTCAAAGTTTGAGTATGATCAACTTCCTCATTCAACAGGTCATCACTTTTGTCTAGCTGTTTCTGAAGCTTTTCAATGGCACTTTGTTGTTTAGTAGCAATATTAGCAAGTTTGGAAAAGCTGGTTTCATGTAATCCTCAGATTCACCATCACTTGATTCAGAGGAGGAATGGTGTTTGAGTACCTTGGCACCTTTTGCCATGAAGCAATAGGTGGGAGCATAGTTGTCGTTGATGACGTCAAAGTCGTTGGAGTTGCCATTTTCCTCATCGTTGAAGATGGACTTGCTGACAAAAGCAGTAGCGAGAGCTAGGCTCGCCACACCAGAGTCCGACTCCTCCTCAGATTCCTCCTCTTCCTCATATTCTTCAGATTCTTCTTTAGAATCCATTTCCTTGCCAATAAGTGCCCGAGCCTTCCTTAAGTTGTTCTTCTTGTGAAATGAGGACTTTGAAGATGAGGACTTTGCAGATGAGGACTTTGAATATTTCTTCTTTTTCTTTGAGTCATCAGAACTGTCATCCTTGTATTTCTTCTTTCTTGACTCTTTTTCCTAGAGAGGACAGTCAGAGATAAAGTGACCAGATTTCTTGCATTTGTGACAAGTTCTCTTCTTGTAGTCGCTTGATGAAGAATCTGATTTCTTCATGCCACTTTTTGATGATTTTCCAAACCGACCTCTCCTTGAGAACTTCTGGATTTTCCTCACGAGCATTGCTAGCTCCTCACTCAGTTCTTCAGGATCACCAAGGTTACTATCAAACTCTTCGTCTTCGGATGAGGAAATTGCCTTGGCCTTGAAAGCACGAGATCTTACATAACTTGGCCCGTAGAGGTCTCTCTTCTCAGCTTGTTGGAATTCATGAGTATTGAGTCTCTCAAGAATATCAGCAGGATCCAATGACTTGTAGTCTCCACGTTCTTGAATCAACAAAGCAAGTGTATCGAATGAGGAATCAAGAGATCTCAGCAGTTTCTTCACCACCTCATGGTCGGTGATGTCAGTGGCACCAAGAGCTTGGAGCTCATTGGAGATATCAGTGAGACGATCCAAAGTTTGCTGAACATTTTCGTTGTCGAGTCTTTTGAAGTGGATGAAGAGATTTCGAAGAACATCAACTCGAGAGTCACGTTGAGTTGAAATGCCTTCATTGAATTTGGACAGCCTATCCCAAATAAGCTTAGCAGTGTCCAAAGCACTCACTCTGCCATACTAACCTTTGCTCAGATGGCCACATATGATATTCTTCGCTTGATAGTCGAGTTGCTTGAATCTCTTCACATCAGCAGCGTTGATAGTGGGAGTGACAACGGGAACACCATTTTCCACAACATACCAGAGATCGTTGTCAATTGCCTCAAGATGCATGCACATCTTATTCTTCCAGTAGGGGTAGTCCGTCCCATCGAAGGTAGGACACCCAGCTGAGACCTTGATCATGCCTGCAGTCGACATAACTAAAACTACAGGTGGTTAAACCAAAATCACACAGAACAAGGGACTACCTTGCTCTGATACCAATTGAAAGTGCGTTATATCGACTAGAGGGGGGCGTGTGAATAGGCGATTTTTATAAATTCATCACTGAGGAATTACTGGTTGAGGAATTTGCTAAGTGATGAACTACTTGCAACGAAATAAGTACTCAAGTGCATGCAAAACATAGCAGTAGCATAGTCATCATGATGAAATGAAACATACACAGAGCGTAAGTAGCGTGAACAGGATAAGCAGGCTGAAGATAAAGTGACTGAAGAATTTGAGATGACGAAATTGAGAAAGTCTTCAGTCAAATTCTTCAAATAGTAACGATCAGATTCATCAACAAATACTTTGAGGAAATAAGGGGTTGAGGAAATAGAACCTGGAGCTCGATGAAGACAATGATTTGATGACCCAGTTCCAACTACTGTGACAGTCGTACGTCTGGTTTGGAGCGGCTTGGTATTTAAACCAAAGGACACACAGTCATTACCGTATTCTCCTTGAGCTAAGGTCACAGAGACCTCACCCAACACTCGTGGTAAGTCTTCAGGGTAGACTTCCAAACCCTCACAAACTTGGTCACCCGACGATCCACAATTGACTGCTGGATGCTCTAGACCACGGTTACCCAGCGATCCCCATTTGACTGCAGGATGCACTAGACCATGATGCCTAACCGTCTGGAAGATACACAGTCTTCAAAGGTAAAAAGCGTCGGTTCCACACATGAAAAATTTCTTCAGTGATGCTCATCACTTTGAGTTTTGGTGGTTTGGGTTTTGGTTTTTTTTTTCTCGCTGATGATTTTCTATCAAAGTCTTCGGAGGATGGGTTTTTCCTCACTGATGATTTTCACTCAAAGTCCTCGAGGAATGGGTTGCTCTCAAATGAAAAGTGTCAAGTTCTCTCTTGGAGTAGCCAACTAGCTAGTGGTTGTGGGGGTGGCTATTTATAACCAGGGTGCAACCCGACATGATAAGACATAAATGCCCCACAATGATATGACCGTTAGGTGGATAGAATATCTGGACAGCTGGCGCAAAGCACAGAAACGGTCGGAATTTGAAATGTCAAATTCCTCAGGGCTTATCATATTCCTCACTTGTAGGCAATTCGCACTGGCGAAATACTAACTCCTCAGTCAGACCAATTTCCTCAGAGACCAGAAGAACATCGTCTCTGTCTCTGAAGAACTTGACTGAACTGTAAGAGATTTCCAAAGGCTTCACTCGAAGGATTGGGTTGTGTTGAGGCTTTTGAGTTGAGCATCAGATGGAAATTTTTCCTTAGTTTTACCTCGGCCCCCTTTAACAGTACGGTGTTTCCTATGACACAAAGAAGGAAATGAATAGATAAAAACAAAAGTCTTCCTGCTTCATTGTCCTCGTTCATATCTTCAAGGTCACACCATCTTCTTCATTTTCAAAGTCTTCAGGGAATACCAAAGTCTTCAGCAAAGTCTTCACAAAGTCTTCACCAAAATCTTCAGTTGAAGACATTCATTTTTAGGGGTCGATATTCTTCGAATATACCAAACTCCTCATCGACTTATAGAGCATGTGTACACTCACAAACATATTAGTCCCTTAACCTATAAGTCTTCAATACACCAAAATCACTAAGGGGCACTAGATGCACTTTTAGTTTGCAGGCATTACATGGCCTTTGGGTAGAAAGCATCCAAATAGTGTCATCATCGCGTTGTAGCATTCTCTGCCCAAGTTGTAGTGAGCCTTCAGAGCCATTACTTGCGCATTGGCATCCAGCTGACAAAGCTCAGTGTGCTCGTGGAGAGGACGTTTTGAAGAGTCCAACATTTCATAGAAGGCCTTTGCAGATTCCTCCATCTCATCATCCAAATCCCAAGCATCATCAAAGTCTTGCACCATGTCTTCGATCCCAGTACCATGCTCATTGGTGCGACGACGAACCACCTCAGCTCTGGCACGTTGGGCAGACTCGCCATGAAATGTCCACACTGTATAATCAAGCGTAAAACCCATCCTCTGCAGGTGTTTACGCATTACATCCTCTGTTTGCTGTTTAAAGTTGTCGCACCCACAACAGGTTTTTCTCTGGCCATTTGCAAATGCGGCTCTCACAAACCCCTTGGTTTTTGTTAACCATTCATTGGTCATGTCTTTCTGACTAGTGTGACCGGTGTACATCCACGCACGATCACTCATCTTGCCTAGCTACTGGACACACAAGAAATATATATATAATTCAGCATATATATTCATGAGTTAATCAAGTTTGTCAGTTTTATTACGTCCATGCAACCTACACGCTAATAGGTAAAGATAGGTCCTAATCCCACCCGATTATGTGTAGATTGGGTTCGTTTTCCCATGCTCTGCTCCGGATCCGACGCAAAATTTCGGCAGCACCTCCCCGCTGTTCTCCTGATACACGTTTCACCAATAAACAGAGAGGATGTGTACCCGGAGAACAACAGGGAGGCACTGACGAAATTATGCATCGGATCCGGAGTAGAGCATGGGAAAACGAACCCAATCTACACATACTCGGGCTGTCCATGGATAACGTTGGAAAATTCGAAAGGATGGCGGTTATAAATATGCAAAGCCATGCATATTTATAGATGCTGCCCTTTCGAATGGGAGATGGATACTGGTGACGCATACTGATGATTGAAGACACCTATAGCTAGCAAGTTTCATTGGCACGAAGACCGGAACAGAGCAAATTAAGTGGGGGGGGAGGAGATGACATTTGTGCTCACCCACGAACGCAGGGGTAGAGCTCGTCGAACACCAAACCCTCGCAGCGACTAAACAACTGCACATTTAAATCCACATGATCAACACAAATATTAAACCCCGATAGAAAAATCTCTCTATATATAACTACTTTTCCACTTCTATTTTATTCTTTTTCTCTTCTATTTCTTCTTCTTCTCCTCTTCTTCTTCTTTTTCTTCTTTTCTTCTTCTTCTTCTTCTTCTTCTTCTTCTTCTTCTTCTTCTTCTTCTTTTCTTCTCCTCTTCTTCTGTTTTTCCTCTTCTTCTCCTCTTCTCCTCTTTTTCTTCTTCTTCTTCTTCTTGTTCTCCTTCTTCTTCTTCTTCTTCTTCTTCTTTTCTTCTCCTCCTCTTCCTTTTCCTTTTTCCTATTCTTCTCCTCTTCTTCTTCTCCTCTTCTCCTCTTCTCTTCTTTTTCTTCTTCTTCTTCTTCTTCTTCTTCTTCTTCTTCTTCTTCTTCTTCTTCTTCTTCTTCTTCTTCTTCTTCTTCTTCTTTCCTTCTTCTCCTCCTCCTCCTCCTCTTCTTCTTCTTCTTCCTCTTCTTCCTTTTTTCCTTTATCCTCTTCTTCTACTTATTCTTCTTTCTTCTTTTTTTTCACTAACCTAATTAACCTAAACTAATAGTAACCTAATTAACACTAACCTAATTAACACTAACAGTAACCTAAACTAACAGTAACCTAAACTAACAGATGCAATGAAATGAAAAAAAGGAAAAAAAAGAAGATGCATGAACTCACCAGAGGAGGGCCAGCGCAGGGAGGAGGGCCGGCGCGGGAGGAATGCCGCCGTGAGGAGGACGCTACGGTGGTGGAGCCTGGCCGCGGGGAGGGGGTGCTCGTCGCCGTCAGGGTGGGCTCGCCGCGGGGAGGGGGCGCGGTGGTGGAGGAGGGCCGCAGGGTGGTGGAGGAGGGCCGCGGGGAGGGGGCAAATAATTAAAAAAAAATAAAAAAATTCTTCTACTTAGTTAATTTAAGTGAAGCAAATAATTAAAGGAATATGGCCTGGGCGCCGAGGTGCCTGAGCAAAGAGCTCCGTTTGACGAAGTGGCGATGCTGCATGGTCGATGTGGCGAGGCAATGTCCCCGGTCCATGACGAAGCTGGTCGGTTGGTGACGTCGAAATCCCTGGAGCAGGTTGATGAAGAGATGACGAAGCCCCCGGTCTAGTCGAGGTGACGGACCAGGTCGGTAAGGTGATGCTAGAGCCCCCATGCGAGCCGACGTGTCGAAGCAGGTCGGCGTGATGGACGTCGGTTTGAACAAGCGACGGTGCGGCGATGCCGACGCAGGTCGGAATTTGTGATGCGGTCAATGCTGGCTTGATGAAGCAACGGAGCGCCCAACCCATACGACCTGCAGATGACGAGGTTCTCTTGATGATTATTCGGCCCTCGCTATGCTGAACTCTTGGTCGGCTAACCGAGATGATGAGAAATTTTCCTTCAAATAGGACGCCCGACAACTCGTTCATGAAAAAGATGAACTCGGGTCGATTTGTATTCGCGCAGAAAATAGATCCAAAATTCGTTGTACTCATCGGACGTTTCCCGGAGTTTGGACGGTCGGATCGAGCTGAAATTTTGAGGGGTGATCGAAAATGGAATTCCGCAGTCGATCAACGGTTGGATCTTCCAAAGGATGTCCGAGTTGGGCTCTGGGCTCCTCTCCCTAAACTCATCCAGATGCACGTCCAGATTTGATAGGGCTCCGGTATTTCGTAGATCGCCGATGATTCCTTCATCGGAATACGACAAAATTTTACGGGGTCATTATAGACTCAATTCCGCACAGTTCCACCAAAGGATTCTTCAAAACGACGCTTGAGGAGGCGGTGGTGGCGAGCACAAACCCGCTGTCCAGAAGAACTGCATGGTTGCGCGGGGCATTGTTGACGTTGAGCCCTCGAGCTCCAAGGATGATTATCTCATGATCTTGATAGAGATCGGAGTTGAAGTTCGGCGCCATCCGATCTTAATGATCCGACATGGAGCGCTGTCTTCGGTCAAGCCGAGGTGACTAGTCGAGCCGGCGACGAAGATGCCGACGTCGACAATAAAGCTCAGTTCTGATGTGTAGATCACGCCGGAGCCGATCTAAATTCCCATCGCACCGCGGCGACTGCCAGCAAGCTCTCAATGAAAGCACCAATGTCGGTTCTATATCCGGCATATCTCGTAGTAGGGGTCCTAAGCTAGGCGTCTTGGAGCGATGGTAACATGGACATAGGATTTTACCCAGGTTCGGGCTCTCTCAAGGAGATAATACTCTACGTCCTGCTTTTGATTGTATTGATATGGGGATAGTACATAGTACAGATATCTACCATGAGATTGTTGTAATGAATATGAGATTGAGGTTGTCTATTGACTAGCCTAGCCTCGGTTTATATAATGCACCGTAGGCCTAGGGTTTAGAGGAGTCCTTGTCTTGTGCGCCAAGTCTTGTGGAAATTCCCTTGTATGCATCATGGGCCGCCCGAAGTGGCCCAGTAGTGAATCGCCCTGGGGGTCCTCGGCCCAACCCACTGGTCGGGAGACGACGTGGTGAGTACCCCCTAGTACAGGACACCATCAGGAGGGGGCTCGTCGCGGTGATGGAGGAGGGCCACGGGGATGGGGTCTCGCCGCGGGGAGGGGAGGGGGGCTCGCCGCGGGGAGGGGGCGCGGTGGTGGAGGAGGGCCGCGGGGAAGGGGGCTCGTCGCGGGGAGGGATGGCTCCGGCTGTGGGGTGGCGCCGCGGTGGGTTGCGGGTTGTGGAGAAGAGGTGTGTGCGTGGTGGTGTGGGGAGAGGGAGAGAGATGGGGGTGAGATATGGGGGAGAGAGAGTGGTGTGGGGTGGGGGCTGGGGCACGGCCGTTAGCCGTTAGGTCGCCATCCTCTTTGTTGTCTGCAGCAGACGGCAAACAGGCAAAAGGCGGATGGCAAAGAGCCGTGGACGGTATCCATACCGTCTGGTTGACCCACGGTCCAGTGCCCGCCCCCTGTGCTCTTGGTCGTCTGCCTTTTGGCTCTTTGCCATCCGCTGACAGACGGCAAAGTATGCACTGATGGCAAACAGTACCTTTGCCATCAGTGCATACTTTGCCATCTGTTTTTTGGAAGCCGACGGCAAAGAATGTCTTTATCATCAGCTAGCAGACGGCAAAGAACCAGCAGATGGCAAATGCTCTGATTCCAGTAGTGCATGTATGATTTTGTTTAGACCTATTCTCGGGAGATGTGAGGATATGAATAGCATGAGTGATGATTACAGTTGACTTATTTAAAATGATGCCTTCGGTGTTATAAGGTGATTTCATTTGGAGAATTAGATACAACAATTGGCATCTAAGGAACTGTGCTCAAGGATGAGATGATAAGCGTTCACTCGTACCTTAGAATCCTTGGAACCCTTAATAATTATCGACCCATAGCATGGTCGGATTTTGACCATGGGCTTTCCCTCTAAGTTGAAAGACCTTGTACAATACTCTACTTTGATCCCCACTCATCTTGCCTCTACGGAAGGTGGACACAAAGCCTTGGATTGCAAAAGAACCAGAGACCCCTGGACTAGTAGCCACCCAAACAATGCCGCCACTCGGAATTTGGAGATTAGTTGACCAAGGCTAGGTTCACGAGACATACCCAAACTAGCTGAATCAAGATACTGTCATCCATAGTTCATTTTCGAGACATACGCAAGACAACATCCTCTGCACAATATGGTTAATGAGTATGCAGTTAAGCCCTTTGAATTAGCCTATGCCCGCTTATCTCACTTATCCGCAAAGTAAAGTGTTTATGTGGCACTTGTATAAATACATTGTGATCCTCATGGACGACATACTTATTTATCCAAGGAGAATACAGGACACCCTAGTCCTATTTTGGATAAACCCCAAGTGCACCAGCTGCCAAATTTCTTATGTATAAAGTATTACCTTAAGAAAGTTGGACTCCCCCTGCGGTGTTTAATGTGGTCGAACTCCCCTTGCCTTACAATAGAATTCTTGGTCGCCCAGCTTTGGCAAAATTCATGGCAGCATCGCACTATGCTTACAACACTTTGAAGATGTCGGGGCCCATCGGGATCATCTCCATCCCATCTGACAAGAAAGATGTAGTTATCTGTGTGGACAAGATGTATCGAGACGCGGTAGCAGCTGATGTCGCGGAAGCACCGGCTCCCGCCAAGGAATCAAACAAGGGGAAGAAGTCTAGCAAAGACGCTGGCAAGGACTCCGGGAAGTGCGCCTCTTTGGAGTGTGCTGCGCCCGTCGATGATCTGCCGGAGAGTTCCACTAGCAAGAGATCCAAGATCATGTATCCTGCGACAAAGAAGGTCCCGACAGGGCAGGAAGGCACTGATGGTACATTTACCATCAGTGCCACCCTTAATGACAAATAGGAAAACGCGCTCGTTGCCTTCCTATGGGCGAATGTCGATGTGTTTGCTTGGCAACCATCTGACATCCCCGGTGTTCCGAGGGAGGTAATTGAGCACCACCTTGCTGTCTGCCCTCATGCCAGGCCCGTCAAGCAGAAAGTTAGGAAGCAAGCCTTGGAGTGGCAATAGTTCATTGTCGAAGAGATCAAGAAGCTTGAAGCGGCTAGTTTGGTCAGAGGAGTGTTGCATCTGACATGGTTAGCCAACCCGGTGGTGGTGCGCAAGGCGAATAGGAAATGGAGGCTTTGCATTGATTTCACTGACTTAAACAAAGCATGCCCGAAGGACCCTTTTCCCTTGCCGCGTATCGATCAAATTCTTGATTCCACTTCCGGGTGTGACTTGCTTTCCTTCTTGGACGCATACTCCGGATACCACCAGATATTCATGGCCAAGGAAGATGAGGAGAAAACCGCGCTGATAACTCCGTGTGGCACATACTGCTTTGTACGTATGCCCTTCGGGTTAAAGAGCGCTGGTTCTACCTTTGCAAGAGCCGTGCAGATTGGATTTGGACCTCAGTTGCACAGGTTCGTGGAAGCTTACATGGATGACAAAGTAGTCAAAACCAAAGATGAAGCAACTGTCATACAAGACTTGGAAGAAAATTTTATCAACTTGTGCAAGATCAATTTGAAGCTCAACCCTGAGAAGTGTATGTTTGGTGTCCCATCCGGCAAGCTGCTTGGGTTCTTTCTGTCTCAGCAAGGAATAAAAGTCAATCCCGACAAGATCAAAGCAATCGAGCAGATACAAGCACCCAAGCCCGTCAAGGACGTAAGGCGCTTGGCCGGATGCATTACCGCGTTGAGTAGGTTCATATCCAAATCCGCTGAGCGCGCCCTGCCTTTTCAAGATTCTGAAAAAGGTTAGCCCAATGAAGTGGATCCCGGAAGCAGAAGTAGCGCTGCAAGATCTGAAAGCTTACCTTTCCTCCGCTCCCACCCATGTCACACCTAAACCGCAAGAACCATTGCTGCTATACTTGGCGGCAAAAAATAAAATGGTCAGTGCAGCGCTGGTGGCGCAGCGGGAAGTGGATGAGGACGCAGCCGCTGCAACTGATGTCACCGGGGGTGGATTCAAAGCATTCGCAGCAGGACCTAATACGGGCCAAGGGGAACCTAAGCAAGCAGACGAAGGCAGTTTCAAGGAAGTGGCGAAGAAGAAAGTGGTGCAACGAGCAGTGTACTTTGTCAGCTCCTTATTACAAGGGGCTAGATCAAGGTACTCCAGAGTGCAAAAGCTGATCTTCGGCCTTCTCATGGCCTCAAGGAAGCTGCAACACTACTTCCAAGCCCACGAGATCACTGTTGTCACCCGCTTCCCTCAGCAGCATATATTGAGGAACCCCGAAGCCACTGGTGGGATAATTGAGTGGGCGCTAGAGCTGTCGAGCATTGGTCTGAAGTATGAGAGCACTTCCACAATCCAGAGCAGGGCGTTGGCGGAATTCATTGCGGAATGGACACCCACGCCAAACGAAGAGGTTCCAGAGACAATTCTCCCCAGCAAAGAAGCGCCTACGGAATGGATCATGTACTTTGACGGTGCTTTCTCACTTCAGGGCGCTGGAGCAGGCATGCTCCTCATCGCCCCCACTAGAGAGCATCTCAAATATGTGGTCCAAATGCACTTTCCCCGGGAGGAGGCGACCAACAACACTGATGAGTATGAGGGGCTCCTTGCCAGACTCAGGATCGCGGTGGAGTTGGGAATCAAGAAACTGATCATCCGAGGAGATTCTCAACTCGTGGTGAGACAAGTTAACAAAGATTATCACAGTCCGTTGATGGAAGCATACATGGAAGAGATGAGGAAGCTGGAGGAGCGCTTTGATGGATTGCAAACAGAGCACGTGCCGCGTGCAGAAAACAGCATCGCTGATCATCTATCAAAGTGCGCTGCGCAAAAGGTCCCTGTGGAACCAGGAACCTTTGTCCTCCACCTCACTCAGCCATCAGTATCCCCATCAACGATGACCAGGAAAAGAAGAAAGCTGAATTCCCGCAAGCATTTTCCAGCAGAGCTTCCCGAAGCCGCTGGTAGAGAGGCTGCTGGGGGCAACCCCGTTTCGGTTGGTGAGCAGCTCCCTCCTGTAGGACCCCAGGTCCTTGCGGTCGAGGTAAGCGCTCCCACGAACAAGGAGATGCCTTTAGTCCGAGTTGTCGAGCCACAGGCTCCAGCTTGGGCACACCTCATAGTCCACTTCCTCCAAACAGGAGAACTTCCCAAAGAACAAGAGGAAGCCGAAAAAGTAGCCCGTCAGTCAAGTACGTACCAGTTTGTCGTCGACACTCTGTACAGAAAAAGACCAAACGGTGTGAAATTAAGGTGTATTTGCCAAGAAGATGGACTAAAGCTGTTGGCAGAGATTCACGGAGGCGTCTGTGGGTCTCACATTTGATCAAGGGCCCTTGCCGCAAAAGCCTTCCAGCAGGGTTTCTATTGGCCCACTGCCCTGCAAGATGCAACTGAGCTAGTCACCAAGTGTGAGGCCTGCCAGTTCCATTCCAAGAACATTCATCAACCAGCACAAGCCCTCCAGACGATCCCTTTATCATGGCCATTCTCGGTATGGGGGCTCGATATTTTGGGCCCCTTTCCCCGCGCTGTCGGGGGCTTTGAATTCTTGTTCATAGCAATTGACAAGTTTACAAAGAGGCCTGAGGTGGAACTAGTGAGGAAGGTGACCGCACAGTCAGCTATCAAGTTCCTGAAAGGACTGGTGTGCCGTTTTGGAGTGCCCAAAAGGGTAATCACCGATAATGGCACCCAGTTCACGAGCCGCACCTTTATGCAATACATCCAAATCCCTGGAAGCAAGGTCTCCTTCGCCTCTGTTGCCCACCCAAGGAGCAACCGGCAAGTCGAGATGATGAATGCTGAAGTGTTGCATGGACTCAAGACAAGAACTTTCGATAGACTTCAGAGATGCGGCAAGCGTTGGATAGATGAACTGCCCGTGGATCTTTGGTCCCTCAGAATGACACCGAATCGAGCTACCGGCCAAACGCCCTTCTCCCTAGTATATGGGGCGGAAGCAGTTCTCCCCACGGAACTCATATACGGGTCACCTCGAGTACTTGCCTACGATGAAGTAGAGCAAGAGCAGCTATGGCATGATGATCCCATGCTCCTCGAGGAAGATCGTCTCCGGGCCGCTCTTTGTGCTGCACGCTACCAGCAGGCCCTGCGCCGCTATCACAGCTGCAGGGTCCATGCCAGGAGCCTTGAGGAAGGCGACCTTGTCCTTAGGTGCGTTCAGTCCACCAAGGGTACCAACAAGTTGACGCCGAAGTGGGAAGGCCCTTACCGGGTAGCACGAGTCACCAGACCTGGCGCAGTCCGTCTAGAGACTGAAGATGGCACCAAAATGCTTAACTCATGGAATATTGAGCATCTTCGTAAGTTCTACCCGTAAGGCGCGGTTGTCGGGCTCAGTCCCCGGCAGCCACCTTTTCTACAAGCCTTGCCACAGGTGCATGTAACCCTTTGTACAAAGCAAGGCGCAGACCCTGTGCATGCAATAATAAAGCTAGGCATTGCATCATACCATCAAACTGCATGTTTTGCTATGCATTTTTATGTTGCAATGTTATCGCTTTTAAGCTTTGGAAATTTGCTAGAGTACTTGGTGAGCATGTTATCCTTGTTGCACGTTCTCTCTTGCGAGAGGACCGAGGCCTCTTTCCCTACATGTTTGACCACCAGGAAAAGAAGGAAGGAGGGAGGAGAAACAAGGACGGTGGCCCGTCGTACTCCAGAAAGGAATATTGCCTAAAAAGATAAGTATAATCACATATTCCAAGCCAAAGCCATTTTGCTCCCTTAAGGAAACCCCTACTACCCTCTTTGACTATGTACCGTGGAGTCCTTAACGCAATGGAAACCCGTGTCGGGATGAGTCGTTTCCCAGCTCCTGTTGATTATCAGCTCTAGGGAGCCGTGCCGATACCGACAAGGAGCTCTGCCGGGGAATGGTACCAGCTTGCTGCCGGGGGCTCGCTCCCCCTTGGCGCTCGCGGTACATACTGACCCGACAGATAGTTCCATACGGCAGAGGCAAACATGCTAACACGGTACAAACAAGAGGAGAAAGGGACAGTACTTAAGGAAGAAAATAGCATTCTTTCATTCATTTCAAGTACAAGATGGATTAAAGATTACATTATGATTAGCTAAAACTTGGCAAGCGCCTACATCTTTTGATTTATAAAAAGATAAGTGCCCCATAATGCCTTTCTTGTCCCTCTCCTCCTAGTGATCAGATGGAGAAGAAGAAGGGGGCAAAAGGGGCACATGGGTGGGATTCGGCGCCTCCCTGCTAGGGGCAGCGGGACACGCCCCCGGAGGATCATGGAGATCCTGCCCCAGGGAGGGCGGACGAAGCCAGCAGGGAGGAAGAAGATGGAGGGCAAGTGTAGATGGTGGCGCTAGGGGAGCACAGCTGGTGATGATGGTGCTGCCGGCAATCACGATGCCTTGGAGCCTCCGTCTCCGCTCAAGAAGCTTCGTGGGTTGCTGCCGTCATCATCTTCCTCACTGTCACCGCTCGAGGGGGCACCTCCACCGCCATCCGAACCCTCGACGCGGTAGCCGAGTCGAACGCCAAGCTTCTCGAAGAGCCTCACAAAGAGCATGGTCGTCCCCGTTGACCTGAGGGAGAGAAGACTCCCTGTACTTAAGGAGTACACGCAGGCAGAAGGTTCCCACCCATGAGAACAATACATAATGCCATGGGTAGGGAACTCTGCCACGACCCATGACGGACCGCTACAACGAGCACTCGGGCGCAGTCGATGGTCAGCGAACAATATTTCTTAGTCTCCTTGAAGAAGGAGCGCAGGTACCGTAGTCGACCACAGCACCGCGTCTCTGCTATGGGCTCCAGCGTGGTCTCGTCCGCACAACGTTCCGCCAAGACTGAAGCAGCGGGCAATGCAGCAACGGGAGCGCCACCGTAGCTGCCCCTGGCACGGCCGCCACGCCGCCTGCTTCCCCGTCCGAGGCCTCTCCCACTAGCTCTCAGTCTAAAACCTTCGACCCAAGCAGGGGGCTGGGCATGGACACAAGAAGAGGACCCTGCGGTGGTGGGCGCGCTCGCCTGACCCTCCCCCCTGATCATCACGCGGGAAGGGATGGTCCGACGACCGAAGAAGAAGGGCAAGCTATGTGAAATCAAGATTGAGGAGGAGAAGGGGATGGATGAGCATCACCCGCCGTGATCCCCCAATTTATAGGGAGAAGGGGCTGGCTCTCCTCCGCTCCAAGGCGGCCGGCCATCTCCACCAATCCCACTACCCACGATCACGGGCGAACAGGTAACCGCCCAATTACTCCAATCCCTGGCGCTGCAGTTTCTGCCACTCCCACGCCTTTCGGGCCATGCGCATACACCGCAACTCCCCGCAATGCATGCGGCGCGCATGGTGGAAACGGCCAGAGGTAGCAGTAAGTGATGGCTTAAAAGACGACAGTTATTCCCTCATATTGCGTGCCTGTGCATAAATTTTGGGCCTGACCCAACGACGCTATGCGAGCGCGTTTGTGCCAGACCCAGGTGCTCCTGTCGGTGCACTACGACTGGGGTACCCAGTGCCCCCGACTTATGCACAGGCAGTAGTAGCATAACCCCTCAACGAAGCCAACAGTCAAAGACGAAGACCCCGACAGAAGCCACCTACGCTGGCCAAGCAACGCCAGCAAGGCCAATGCAACGGCCTAGGACAAGCCCGAACCGCACCAATCACATCCCCAGTGCCTGCCTGGGACCGAGGCACACACATCTTTAGGAAGACCCGGCAAGCCATACCCCGGCAGGCGCGAGCCGATCGGCCACCGCTCCACCGCATCGCAACGCCAATCATTTGTCGATGTATTGTCGAGCCCTCAGGTGGCTAAGTGGCTCTCGCTAAGTACGTGGTGGCACACCGGAAGGCAGATTATGCCCGTTTGACACCCGTCGAGAGGCGTGTCAAGATACTAAGCAACAGTTAGCCAAAGCGGTGGTAGGAGCTTGCAGGGGATGCACCCCCGTACGCCACCTCGACTGGCAATCATGGTATTTTGTCCTCAATGCCAGAGTTAGGTATGATAGCACTGTTAGCTATCTAATCACTAGATAATGTCTGTTTTGCCACTGTGGTTGCCCCTTGAGCAATAAAAGGAGGCCCAAGGCAACTTAGCTAAAGGATTCGGACTTTTGGACACTCGTACTCACGTAGTTGCTGTCCCGAAGGCGACCTTGCTGGGTTTGAGCTCTGCATGTGCTTCGTGCTCCCCCGATCAATCCACCAAAGCAGGAGTAGGGTTTTACGCTTCCCAGCGGCCCGAACCTGGGTAAAACACCCGTGTCTCATCGTCGCGCTGTCTCATTACCTCTGCTCTTTGTGCAACATGATCTCGCCCCCGCCGAACCACAAAGGGGCTAATGGCCCCATAGGTGATCGTGTGCATCGTGACCCGACACACACATCATCAACATGTTCAAGATCAGTGTCGGCATTCTGGGATCGGGGTACCCAGATCTGCCTGCCTACAGCCTAGCGCGTGGCCCACCTCGACGGCCCGGTACGGCCTGGTAGCAAACCCCCCTGGACAAGACCCTCGTGAGGGCCCCGGCCTCGCGAGGTGAACAACACCAAGATCTCCAGAGGAGCGGCCTCCCCAGGCTGCCTCCTGAGGAGTAGAGATTCCTATGCAGGTACCTGGCCTCATGAAGCTGGGATGACGTGAGCCATGACGACCAAGGCCAGGCGGGCGCTAGCGGGCGCAGAGGGGACAGTTTCCTCTTTTGTGCTAAGGAGGCAAGGACATATGTGGGTTCCCAAGGAATCCTCCCAAAGGTTTCCATCCCAGTGCAACAATACCAAGACGACGAGCTCGGCAGGACAAATGTCATCGCCGAGCCCACCTCTGTGTCATGCCCAGAAGCTTTGCAAGCGAAGACCACCTTTAGTCAGGATAAGATCTACCTCTTGTCCCCTTTCAAAATTGGTCGTTGTGGGATCCCTTCCCGCCTGTGCAATAAGGGAAGAGGACCAAGGCCACTATAAATAGGGACTAGCCTCCGCCGTAGAAGATAGAGATCCATCGTCACCTCAGAGCCCTCATGAGGTCGCTCAACCACTGTACCAGTTCATCCCCAACTTCCTCGTGAGGCCAATCAACCAAAAGCAGGAGTAGGGTCTTACACCGCAAGGTGGCCCGAACCTGGGTAAATCTCTATGTCCATCTTCTAGTTCGCTTGCACGCATTCGACGAGGCTTAGCTGCGGGGCAGCAAGCTTGAGGCTAGAACTGGTTGAGATCTTCGCACACGCCCCAGAGTTCGAACCTTTCTGGGTCTGCGGAGCTCCGATTCTGACATTTGGCGCATCAGGTAGGGGCGTGTCGAAGCTCCTTCTTCATCAGCCACACTCCGCCCTCACCTCGTCATCCCCATGGCAGACACAGCTCCCCAGGCTTGGCAGCCCGTGGCCTATGGGAACGTCGAGGGTTGCCCAGCCGAGCCCGCAGTCACTTGTATCCTCGGCAGGTCGCAGGCGCCCGCGTCCGGTCGCCACGTCAAGTAGCTTCTCCGCCAGGCGGGCGCACCTCAACCATGGCCCGAGGCCCCGCGAAGCAGTGCGAGGCTGGAGACCGACATCACCTTTGACTCCAGGGACCATCTCAGGACGGCGGTCGCTGCTGGTGCGCTCCCCATGCTATGCACGCCCACCATCAGTAATGTTGCAGTCACCAAGACCCTCATCGACGGTGGTGCCGGCCTCAACGTCCTTTCCGTGGAGGCCTTCGACATGCTCCAGGTGCCTTACGACCAGCTCGCACCCACCAGGACCTCCTCAGGGGTGGTCAGAGGCTCCACCACCCCCTTGGGGCAGGTGCGCCTCCCCGTCAGCTTCAGCTCTCACGACAATTACCGCACTGGGTTGATCTAATTCAACGTGGCCCACATTGGCCTCCTGTACAATGCCATCCTGTGATATCCGGCCCTCGCCAAATTCATGGTTACAACATCATCAAGAAGCCTGGTAGCAACGGCATCATCTCTGTGGCCGGAGACACCAAGGACGCGGTTCGAGCCCTCAAGCTCGTCTACAAGGCCGCAGCGGCCTCGCTCCCCGACGCCGAGAGCGTCTCGCAGGCTTCGGAAGCCGCGCCCACGAAGAAGAAACAATTGTACTCTCAGGACCGGGCTGAGACGAAGTAGGTGCTTGTTGATGACGGAAGCCCGGGCCCCACCTTCACCATTGGTGCTGGCCTTCCCCCGGAGCAGGAGAAGGCGCTGGTTGACTTCCTCCGCGCGAACAAGGACGTGGTCACGTGGGAGGCATCCGACCTTGTGGGCGTCCCAAGAGAGGTGATCGAACACCAATTAATGGTGTGCCCCAGTGCGCGCCCAGTGAAGCAAAAGGCAAGACGACAAGCATAAGAGAAGCAAGCGTTCATCGTCCAAGAGGTCGGCAAGCTGTAGGAGGCTAGTGTTATTCGGGAGGTGCGGCACCCGGATTGGCTGGCCAACCCAGTAATTGTCCCCAAGAAAGGTGGGAAGGAGCGCATGTGCGTCGACTTCACGAGTCTCAACAAGGCTTGTCCTCAGGACCCCTTCCCGCTCCCGCGCATCGACCAAATCGTGGACTTCATTGCCGAGTGTGATCTGCTATGCTTTCTGGATGCTTTCTTGGGTTACCAACAAATCAAGATGGCCATGGAGGACGTTGAAAAGACGACATTCCTCTCCCCGTGCGGCATGTATTGCTACACTTGCATGCCCTTCAGGCTGCGGAACGCTGGCGTGACCTTCCAGCGGTTGATGCGCATCGCCCTGGGGCAGGAGCTCAGGAGGAATGCGGAGGCGTACGTCGACGACATTGTGGTCAAGTCGCGAGAGGCGAGGACCCTGATCGAGGACCTGGAGGAGACGTTCGCCAGCCTGCGTCGAGTGAACCTGAGGCTTAACCCGGAAAAGTGCGTTTTCACGGTACCGTCCGGCAAGCTACTCGGCTTCTTGGTGTCGCATCGAGGGATCGAGGCAAACCCAGAGAAGATCAAGGCAATCGGGAAAATGCGCCCGCCTCAGAGCCTCAAGGAAATGCAGAAACTGGCGGGCTGCGTGACCTCCTTGGGATGCTTCATCTCCAAGCTTGGCGAGCAGACCCTCCCCTTCTTCAAGCTCATGAAGAGGAAGGGCCCCTTCGAGTGGACCCCCGAAGTGGAGGCGGCTTTTGAGGACCTCAAACGGTATCTCACGAGCTCACCTGTTATGGTGGACCTCGTCCTCGCGAGCCCCTGGTACTCTACTTGGCGTCCACCCCCCACTCAGCCAGCGCGGCGCTTGTAGCTGTCCGAGAGGAGCGCGCCGGCACAGGCACGGAGCAAGGCGGCCCGCGAGGGGCCGCACAACGTTCGCCGCCCCAGGATGGCGCTCCTGAGGACCTCATCACTTCATCAACCCACGGGGCACGTGAGTCCCTCGCGCTCCATGCGGAGCAGGACAGCGCCAACACCTCGTCCCGCGTCGAGCACCCGGTGTACTTCGTCAGCACCGTGCTGCGGGACATGCGCGCGCTACCTTATGCAGAAGAAGCTCCTGCTCGCACTCCTCGTCGCCTCAAGGAAGCTGCGCCATTACTTCCAGGGCCACCCCATCAAGGTCGTCTCTGCATAGCCCCTGGAGAAAGTGTTGTGCAGCCTCAACGCTGCTGGAAGGGTTGCAGAGTGGAACATCAAGCTGCAGGCCTTTCAGCTGGAGTTCAGCACAACCAGGGCCATCAAGGGCGCGACCCTCGCTGACTTCGTGGCAGAGTGGACGGAAGCTTCCGACCAGGGGCTCGATGAGGGCCAGTCCCTCGCGCCTGGCAATTAGGCGCCCGACGGCTGGGTCATGCACTTTGACGGAGCCTTCACGTGGTGGGGCGCGGGGGCTGGAGTTGTACTCATCTCCCTGACCAAGGACAAGCTTTACTATGCCGTGCAGCTTTGCTTCCAACATGGCGAGAAAGTCTCCAACAACATCATGGAATATGAGGGCTTGATCGCTGGCCTCAGGGCCCCCGCAGCCCCGGGGGTCAAGCGGCTCACCATCAAGGGCGACTCCTAGCTCCTCGTCAACTTCGCCAACAAGGAGTACAAGCCGAAGGACGAGCACATGGAGTCATACTTGGAAGAGGTACGTAAATTTGAAAAGCGTTTCCTGGGATTGGAATTGCAGCACGTCCCGCGCGGCGCAAACAAGGAAGCAGACAACATCGCCAAGAGGGCGTCGCGTCGCAAGCCTAAGGAGCCTGGTGTCTTCGAGGAGAGGCTCTTCAAGCCATCGACGGCACCCCCGGCCACAGGCCTGGCGTCAGTTTAGGAAGAGCTGCCACTGGCCCCGCCGTCAGGCGCCCCGGCTTGTGATCCAACCTTAGGGGCCCGACAGCTCCTGGCGCTGGAACCTTGGGCCGGCGACTGGACCGAGGAGTTCAAGGCATACCTGCTCCGCGACGCCTTGCTGGAGAAGGAGGAGGACGTGGAGCGTGTGGTTCGCCAGGCCACTACTTATTGTTTGCAGGACGGCGAGCTGTACCGCAGGCGCCCCAACGGCGTCTCGCTGCGGTGCATATCCGAGGAGCAGGGAAGCGAGCTATTGGCCGACATCCACGGCGGCGATTGCGGGCACCACTCTTCGTCTCGCACCCTCGTGGGGAAGGTGTTCCGCAGCGGCTTCTACTGGCCCACGGTGCTCCACGACGCCACCGGGCTGGTCCGATCCTGCGAGGCCTGCCAATTTCACACCAAGCAGATTCATCAGCCCGTGCAGGGTCTCCAGACCATCCCTCTCTCCTGGCCTTTCGCGGTCTGGGGGCTGGATATACTGGGGCCTTTCCGTCGGGCAGCATGCGGTTACAGCTACCTCTATGTCGCCGTCGACAAGTTCACCAAGTGGGCAGAAGTGGAGCCCGTGCGCACCATCGCCGCCGGTTCGGCCCTCAAGTTCATCAAGGGCCTCGTGAGCCGCTTCGGTGTCCCCAACTGCATTATTACCGACAATGGCTCACAGTTCATAAGCAACCTCTTTAGGACATATCGTGCTAACCTTGGAACGCAAATATGCTACGCTTCGGTGGCGCACCCACGGAGCAATGGCCAAGCTGAGCGCGCCAATGCGGAGGTCCTGAGGGGCCTCGAGACGAGGATATTCAAGAAGAAGCTTGAGGCATGCGGCAGGGGTTAGCTCGGTGAGCTTCAGTCCGTGTTGTGGTCCATCCGCAGCACCACGACTAAGCCCAGTGGCGAGACCCCGTTCTTCCTCGTCTATGGGGCTGAGGCGGTCCTCCTGCACGAGGTCAAGCATCGCTCCCCGCTGGTCTTGGCATTCGACGAGGAGCGTCAGGATGCCTCGTGGGGAACAGATCTCGTGCTCGGGGAGGAGGCCCTCCGCCAAGCCTCACTCCGCGCAGCGAGGTACCAGCACACATTGCGGCGCTACCACTGCCGCAGCATCAGCTCCAGGACCCTCGAAGTTGGTGACCTCGTCCTGAGGCGGGTCCTCTCTAGGGAGAGCTTGCACAAGCTCTCGCCCATGTAGGAGGGCCCATTCAGGGTCGCACACGTCTCCAGGCTGGCACCATACGCCTGGAGATGCTGGACGGGGTCCCCATCCTGAATGCCTGGAACATCCAGCATCTCCGCAAGTTCTACCCGTGACGCTCTCAAGTAATAATGAGTGGGCTGTATATGCCCGAAGCCCCCCGAGGAGTGCCGTACAAGGCCGCGGAGGGGCTCCCACCCATGCCCAAGTGGAAGCCCCATTCTCCGCGCTAGCGGATGACACAGTCTTACAATGACTATGCCCACGCCTAGTGGAAGCCCCATGCTCCATGCTGGCGGACGACACGGCCTTACAATGACTATGCCCATGCCAAGTGGAGGCCCCATGCTCCGCGCTGGTGGGAAGACTAGCTTAGGTGCCGGACGCGGTTGTTCTTTGCTCTCTTTTGTAACCAAATTTGCCACTTTTTGGAATGAAACTTGAAGTTTTCGCGTCTTTATTCGAAAAAGGGGTGGGGATTTTTCTCCTTGCAGCGTTTCCCATTTTGAAGTCGTTTTTAAGAGGTTTGGCATCTGCCAGTTTTCTCTCTCGCGCGCGCCCCGCGAGCGGGGGCTGGACACGGTGTGCACCTTGCCAAAGATTTGCCGTCCTAATCCTCGCGCGACGCTCTCGAGCGAGCCAGCAGGCGCATGCTACCTCAGGCCCCCGGCCTCAAGAGCTCTCATCTCCTGGCCTTGCCGGGCATCGCGACGCGGCATACCAGTGACGATCGACCCTCGCTCGGGGGCTCCAACCAAAAATGGTTGTCGGGAGAAGGATGACCGAGGAAAGAGCAGCCACGGTTTGGCTCATTATTGAGGAACCCTACGTAAAGCACGTTTCGGGGCCTTCACGAGATGCGATGCCTCGAGGAGGCACCCCCGGAGGCCCTGACTCCTCGCAAACCCCCCAGGGGCCTTGCGAGCAGCGGGCATCTCTCGAAGCTCCAGAGCCGTCTGGTCTGCAAGGACGAAGCTCCCGGCAAGATCTCTAAGCTGCCCCGGCGCCCCAGCTGCACCTCATGACGCAGGAACCCGCCACGGGTACACCAAGCTAAGTTATCCTAATCTCGACAGGGAGGAACTTTCAATTGGTAGCAATAAAAATACTGGAGTATGAGAGGAAAAATGCTAACATAAAGGCGCAAGCGCCATAGTTCATTACACGCCCCCGCGGGGCCCTCCATAGTTCTTAATGCAGGAAGTAAAAAAACAAAGGCGGCCTCCCGAGGACTGCCACTCCTGAGGCCTGGCTCCGGCGCTGCCCGCGCTCAGTCGGAGTCCTCCTCCTCCTTGACGGGGGCGCGGCGGCATGGCGGATCGACGACCTCCCGGGCGGGGGCACGGCGCCGTGGCAGCTCGCCGTCCTACTTGGACCGAAAACTATATGTGGGAGATGGGTGAGGGAGTCCTGGTTTAAGGGGTCCTCGGATAGCCGACCTGTTTCTCATGGGCCGGACTATGTGGGCCACTGGATGAGCATTGGGTGATCAAGGGCCCCGTCGCCAAGGTGGAAGTTTCAAGGAGCCATGGTGTGTCCTCCAATTTGTCGACAGTAGATAGGCATGTTTTTTCCCTTTGATGTGCAACCGACTATGTGTAAGCCCTAGGTACCCTCAGCGTCTATATAAGCCGGAGGGTTTTAGGTTATAGGGCAAGAGAACTCATCTAGGGTTTAGCTATTCGATCTCGACGTAGATCAACTCTATAACCCTTATACCATAAATATAATCAAGCAGGACGTAGGGTATTACCTCCATAGGAGGGCCCGAACCTGAGTAAACATCGTCTCCTTCGTCTCCTGTTACCATCGATTCTGGTCTCATAGCTCGGGACCCCCTACCCGAGATCCGCCGGTTTTGACACCGACATTGGTGCTTTCATTGAGAGTTCCGCTGTGATCACCAAAAGGAATCGATGGCTCGCCTTGCCACAAGCAACGAGATCTTCACCCAGGGGACTCTCGCCCCGAATCAGATCCTCGCGAGCGGCGACATCTTGTCGCACGCTTACCCGATTGGCCACCTAGGCCAGATCGGAAAATTTTCCCCCGATCAAGGAATCAGGTTCGGAACCCTAGAGTTCGTCGCTGATTCACGGGGAGAACTCGTCTTGGTGGAACCCTTGACTCCTACGGAGCAGCCCGCAGATCCCGACGCCTCGACGCCGAAGACATCGGGCCCCGCCTTCGATGATGAGGTCGTTATCCCCGGGCCGTCTGAACCGCCCAATCCGGTCGTTGTGACCGGATATACCATGGTTAAACAAGACCCGGGTACGCTTTCGTGCGACTCCGGAACTGCGATGCCGCATATTGACCCCACTCGCTTCAGCGACACGCATCCTACCATCGCCTCGTTCCTAAACAAGCTATTTGATCGGATCGAGATCATGCGTACGGCTGATGACCGGATCCCGGTCTATGACCGGCTCGGGCTTAAACCCGACGATAGGGAGATTCACATCCCCACGGTCACCCACCTTGTCGCCACCATCGAGTGTCCGGCTGGGGGCTCGTCCCCCCAACGACCGGAATTAAAAACGGTTTATACCCGAGTCTCCGATCACCGAGACCTCGCCTGCAACCCAAACTCTGGAGTTCGCCCCGGAAACAGACCGGTATCGGTCCCTGATCTATCACATAGTTCGGAGTCCATGATTCCGAACTCTCATCGTGGCGTGGAGTCAAAAAATTTCCCACCCACCTCCCAAGCCGATCACTCAAGCATCGCAGCAGAGCCCAAATCTTCGGACTTACGGGACGTTAAGCAGTTATCAGGAGAGTCGGTTCATCATTACTCGGCCAGACTCCTCCTCGCTAGAAACAAAGTACGGGGCCTTAGTGATCAAGAGATAATGGCAACCTTTAATCGCAAATGCCATGACAAAGGGATTCTCAATGCCCTGGCTCGTCAGCACATTCGTGACTTCACCGAGCTGTCAGATTTGGTACAAAAATATTGTGCCATGGAAAGCGCTTGGCAAGCCGAATGGCTGTTTTCGGAACCAACCTTTACCGAATACCCTAGAGGAGATCGGAAAAATAGGATACCTCCAAAGCGGCCAGCCAGACTCGAACCCACCGAAAAGAGAAATACGCCCCTTTCAGGGGTCAGTACTGTCCTTGATGGACTACTGGATAAACCTTGCCCTATACACTCTGTATTGCTGAACACAGCTCCGACTCACAGCATTAGAGCTTGCTAGGTCGTCACGCAGATCGCAAAAAGCAGTGAAGCCATTCTTGAGGCACCCCCGCCGAACAGGCGCTCCACATCGCCATCAGAATATACCACCGAAGTTCTGACGATCTACGAAACGTTCCCCTCAAGGAACAGGAGGAAAAGAGCTCTTAAAGAACTCGAACAGATATATCATGTGGCAGCAACAAGTGCATGGGCAGACATGCCCATTACCTTCGGAGATACTGACCGACCATCCACTCTTCCCGGTCATTCACCGGCCGCCCTAGTCCTGAACCCCATCATCGATGGCTTCAGGTTACACAAGGTGCTAATGGACGGCGGCAGTGGTTTAAACCAGATCTACGAAGATACCCTGGAAAAAATGCAATTCGAATGATCTCGCATCGAGCATAGCAACACAACATTCTGGGGGATCATTCCTGGGAAAGAGGCGCGTTGTTCAGGACATATCACCCTGGACGAAGTGTTCGGCACGCCCGAAAACTACCGATCAGAAGAGCTCCTCTTCGATATCATGCCCTTCCCCAGCGGCTACCACGCCCTGCTGGGGCGTGACGCCTTCACAAAATTCCAGACTATACCACATTACGGGTATATGAAGCTCAAAATGCCAGGCCCAAACGGAGTAATCACAATCGTCAGTGATCCGAACATAGCCCTTCGAGCCGAAAAAAAAACAGCAGCGCTCGCCCTCGAGGCACTAGCTGAGACCTTCGCTGCAGAAGAGTTGACCATGCTCTGGTCAACGGTAAACAAGGACGGTGTGATCCTTAGCAAAAGGCCCAAATCCACGACCTTTAAACCTGCAGATGAAATAGTCAAATTCCAGGTACACCCGACGGACCCCAACAAAACAGCGTCCAACGGAGCTCAGCTGGACTCCACGGTAGACGAAGCACTACGAGCATTCTTACGAGAAAATTGGGACATCTTCGCCTGGCACCCTTCTGATATGCCCGGAATCCCACGGCGGCTAGCAGAACACAGTCTGAATATCATCGAAGGCTTCAAGCCCGTCAAGCAGAGTCTGCACCGCTTTTCCGAGCCCAAACGACAAGCTATGGGTGAAGAATTAGCCAAACTGCTAGAGGCCGGATTCATCCGGGAGATTAAACTTCCCGAATGGTTGGCAAATCTGGTGATGGTACCAAAGAAAGACAAATCCTGGCGGCTGTGTGTCGACTTCAAGGACCTTAACAAGGCCTGCCCCAAGGACCCTTTCCCCCTACCACGGATAGACCAGATCATTGACGCCACAGCCGGACACGATTCACTGTGTTTCCTCGACGCTTACTCCGGATACCATCAGATCAAAATGAAGGAATCCGACCAAGCTGCAACCACATTCATCACCCCATACGGGCCATTCTGCTTCAACACAATGCCTTTCGGGCTAAAGAACGCTGGAGCTACATACCAGCGCATGATGCAGACCTATCTCGAAAAACAGGTTGGCAAAACAGTCGAGGCATACGTTGACGATGTGGTCATTAAAACCAAACACTTCATCCAGCTAGTCGACGACCTTAGGCAAACCTTTGCCAGCTTACGCGAGTACGATATACAGCTCAATCCAGAGAAGTGTGTCTTCGGAGTTCCCGCTAGTAAAGTGCTCGGATTCATCGTTTCCCATAGAGGAATAGAAGCGAATCCGGCCAAGATCCGTGCCTTATCAGAACTTGCAGTTCCCACAGAGCTGAAGCATGTCCAAAGGTTGGCTGGTTGCGTGGCGGCGTTAATCCCTTTATCTCCCGCCTCGGTGAAAAGGGTTTACCGCTCTACAAATTGATGAAACGGACCAAGAATTTCAAATGGACCGATGAAGCAAAGGCTGCGTTAGAAGAAATTAAGACACTCTTGGCAAGCAATCCCATAGTCACAGCACCAGGCGCGGGTGAGCCCTTGTTATTATACATATCGGCCACCAACCAAGTCGTTAGCGCAGTGCTCGTCGTCGAACGAGAGGAGGAGGGACACAAATTCCGGATACATAAGCCGGTATATTACGTGTCAGAATTACTAACGCAATGCAAGTCCAGATACCCGCACTACCAGAAGATAGCCTATACAGTATTTATGGAGTCACGGAAACTAAGACACTACTTCCAAGAGTGTCCGGTCATGGTGGCATCCGAAGTACCCCTGAACGATATAATCAACAACAGGGACGCCACCGGCCGCATAGCCAAATGGGCCATTGAGCTCCTTCCTTTTGAAATTACCTACAAACCACGACGAGCTATTAAGTCTCAGGTGCTGGCAGATTTTCTCGCCGAATGGACAAAGGCCGAGCTCCCTAGGGAATATAGTACATACTCCCATTGGACGATGTACTTCGATGGATCCAAAACTTTGGGCGGACTAGGGGCTGGAGTTATTCTCACGTCCCCCACAGGCGACAACGTTCGATACGTGTTGCAGATCATGTATGCCGACTCCAACATTGCAGCCGAATACGAAGCCCTCTTGCACGGTCTTCGGATGGCAGCCTCAATGGGCATACAACGGCTGGAGGTACGGGGAGACTCCAACCTGGCCATCTCTCAAATCAACGACGAGTTCGATGCCAAAAATCCGAAGATGGCGGCATATAGAAACGCCGTCCTTAAAATATCCGCACGGTTCGAGGGGCTGGAATTTCATCATGTCGCTAGAGACAATAACCAGGCCGCGGCTATGTTGGCCCGCATGGGGGCCAAACATGACCACGTCCCAAAAAACACTTTCCTGCAACGGCTCTTTAATTCATCAGTAGTTTGGCAGGACGACAATATGGGCTTCGGACCCACCAGTGCGGACGAGGTTGTTCCCCCTATAAATGAACCAGACGATCAAATCATCGGCGGCTCCATAAGGGACGAAACGCCTTCGGCTCACGAGGTCATGGCAGTAATCGCGCCATGGACCGAGCCCTTCCTCGCCTACCTTCTTCGCAAAGAACTCCCCGACGATCAGATGGAGGCGTGGCGCATAATTCGGCGGTCCAAAGCCTACAAAGTACACGAGGGTGAGTTATACAAGAAAAGCACCACCGGAATACTACAGCGGTGCATATCTGAGGAAGAAGGTCGGCAGCTCTTAGCCGAAGTCCACGCAGGGATGGGTGGTCATCATGCCGCAGCAAGAGCCTTGGTTAGCAAGGTCTTCCAGGATGGTTTTTTCTCGCCCACAGCTCGGGCGGACGCCCAGTCACTTGTCAAATATTGCGTGGGGTGTCAACTTTTTGCAAATCAAAGTCACATGCCCCCAACAACTCTTCGGACTATTCTGATTACCTGGCCCTTCGTGGTCTGGGGGCTGGATATGGTCGGACCACTTAAAGGGGGGACCAAGAAGAATAAATATGTACTGGTCCTGGTTGACAAGTTCACTAAATGGATAGAGGCAAAGCCTGTCAAATCAGCCAAGTCCGGACCAGTAATCGACTTTATATCCGGCGTGGTACACCATTACGGTGTTCCACACAGTATAATAACTGACAATGGATCCAATTTCACGGCCCAAGAGGTCAAAGACTGGTGCGCAAAGATGGGCATCAAGCTCGATTACGCATCGGTTTATCAACCGCAGACCAATGGACAAGTCGAACGAGCAAACGGCCTCATTATGAGGGGCATTAAGCCACGTTTGGTCCGGTCTCTTCATGAGTCAGACTGTCATTGGGTTGAGGAGCTCGACTCCGTTCTATGGGGCCTGCGCACCACCCCGAATAGATCAACGGGATACACACCGTTCTTCATGGTCTATGGGGCAGAAGTAGTCCTCCCCTGCGACATTATTCACGACGCGCCACGGGTGCGCATGTACTAGGAAAGGGAGGCCCAGTTAGATCGACAGGACGACCTGGAGGCCCTAGAAGGAGAGCGCGACATAGCTCGGGCTCGCTCCACTTTTTACCAACAGCAGGCTCGACGTTACCAGAGTAGGGAGGTCAGGGCAAAGGCGTACAACGCGGGTGAGCTCGTTTTACGACTTCCGGAGAAGCAGAAGCATAAACTCAACCCCAAATGGGAGGGCCCCTTCATAATCGACGAAGTACTCGCGGGAGGGGCTTACCGTCTTCGAAACCCGTCGGATAATCGCCTTGAACCAAACCCATGGAACGCAGCTCGTCTTCGGCGCTTCTACGGATAAACCGGTGTCGTCACACTTTTTACCCTTTATTTCCCTTTCCTTTCTCCTTCTTTATTTTCTACTTTCCCTCCCACCTTGATTTTTGGCAGGTTTGAATTATTTCCATTTCTTCCCAACTCTATGTTCGGCTTAACCGATCTTGTACTAAGATTTTTGGCCTACGCCCTTAAGTGTTAAATCCGAACACAACACCTGGGGGCTTCTTTCCGAAGCCAATGTTTTTATATTATAAGCACTTATTCACATTTACTGTGTATGCATGTTTCCCTTGTCGTTTTTAAGCTATCATATGCATCAATTCGAACTAAGACTTTGCCAAGCTGGGTTGCCTCGCTCCTGTGGTTACCCTCTACGTTCCCGATTGTTTGGCTAGATGGTAAAGGGAGCACCTCTGTGATTGTTACGGCCGGGTCATCCGGACACGTACCTCAGACGGGTGAAGCCAAAAGCTAGCTATCTTCTGCAGATAATTGATCGGCTACGACGGAATCAACTAATAAGACTATGGTCGTCATGACCATTACTCGGGCTTCTTCTCTTACAAAAGCCCTTAGTCGCATACTAATAGTATACGGCCTTCTACCTATGATTTACGTAGCACCCTGAAGAAAGGTATCGATAGAGGTACTATTTTCTTCGGAAGATGTTTCTTACGCTAAGTAGTAATATAACATATCTCCCTGTGTGCTTTCTGTCTGTTCGCACCACATGGACGGATTGCCTGGTTCCCCGAACATAATTCACTCCCCTAGGGTGATAATTTCCAAGGAACAATCCCAAGCTCTTAGCGCGGGAGGCCGAAGCCGATGGCCGATTAAGACAAAGTTTACAACACAGATGGAGCAATTCCTCGATTATTAGTACATGGTTACATATAATCATACATCTGGCTGCCGATCGAGAATGTCGATTATGGTGTCCAGGGAGCAATATTCTTTTGAGAGACAGGCGGCAACAATCACCTGGTCGTATACCAGGTGGAGCGGCACTTCTCGTCCATCTGACCCTACTGGCCCAACCTAAGCCATACGCTCGGGGTTAAGTCCGGTATAGCGGGTCTTGATCATCGCCCACACCTCTCGTGCTCCCTCTCGACAAGCCGATGTCTTCCATAGCTCGAACCAACTTCGGGCTCCCTTGAACCGATCGACTAGTTCGGTCATCCCCTCCGGAGGTTGCTCGGCTGGCCACAATGCTTTCACCATGCTCTTCATGGCTTTCCGAGCCCGCTCATGAAGGGCGGATAGCTCTTTCACAAGGCTTCCCTGGTAGGATCCGATCTCTTCTTCGGGTCGCCCAGACAGGAGACCTGTGCATGAGTCACTGCATGCGTATTATGCTTCATTCATAGGAAATACCTTCTGATGTTAGAATCACACTTACCGAACATGCCCCTCTGTAATTTCTGGTTCTCTCCTTGGGCCTGGGCCAATTGAGTCTTTAAGCTCTCAATTTCTTCGGCCTTCTGTTTGTTCTCCTCCTTAAGGCGGTTCTTCTCTTCAAGGTGTCATTGCAAAACACGACAGCCAGCCTCCTGCTGGGACTCGGCATATCGCTGAGATTCTCGGGCTACATCCAAATCTTTTTGTAATTGCCCTATTGATTCAGCTGCTACATAGTACCCTCACGTCAGCATGGGAATATACTAAGATCAGCAGGACAGATATACTCACCATGTGCCTCCCGAGTAAAGCTCTTCACTTGCTCCAATTCGGCCTTTACAGATTCGACCTGTGTTCGGCTGGTTCCAGTTCCTTGGCCAGTTGCTCGCTCTGTTGCTTCGAGGCCTGCATTAGCAGTAAAACAATACAGGGATCCTTAATTCGGTTGTGCCGACCAATTTAAGTTTTGGGGGCTACTGGGTTTACACGAGTGTTCGGACTCTAATAACCGACTACTCACCTGCAGGCTGGACGATATCAATTTCATGGCCTCCCCGAACCCAGCTCGGGCAGCTCCGATGTGCGCGTCCGCCGTGCGCAGAGCACTGAACTCTTGTTCGGAGAAGGCTGGGTGATACAGGGCTTCTCGTCGCCGCCGATGATGCATAGCGCTTCCAACCTCGGATTTGGTGACGGATATGGCGTCACCGGAATCGGCTGGAGCTGGATTGACCATGGGAACCTCCGTAGAAGGTTCAGCATGAGCAGAAGGCCTGGCATTTTGAGCACCGCCGGACATCCTGGCAACATCCTCGGCGGGGGACGGCCGAACTCTTTGCTTGAATATTCCGACATGAGGTCTCTTGTGAGGCTTTATCAATTATGGTAATAAATCAAACGGTCGTGCAAAATACCTTTGAGATGAACTTGTAGGCGGGCTCGACCCCACGACTGGCTCATTTGTCGGACCCTTGTTGTTTTCCGGCCTGGGCACTGCCGCCGTTGTCGATGTATGTCGCGTGGATCTACGGCGCTTGGGAGTAGGAGCCGTCGCGTTTGGATCGTTGGAGGATACTTGCCTTTTGCGGGACGAGTTTTTCTTCTTCTTGCTTATCGCAGGGGAAGGGAAGGATCTGGGGGAATCGGCTATGATAGCCACCTTGGAGCCATCAAGGCCCTCCTGGTAGAAAACCCCGTCTTCGATCTCGATCGATAGATCCGGATCATCATGAAAGCCCGGATCATCGTCACGTGAATAGTCCTCAGGCTGGGGGGCTAGATAGTTAACTGTCTCGATGAAGCCCCTCCATTCCTGTTCACATAAAGTTAAAAGGCTTCGGTCAAAAAGGGACAAATTGAAAACCCGAATTGTGGTCACGGGGTTGAAAGGCTCGCCCATTCGATGGGATTGTGGCTTGAGTTCCCTCCTTGGTCAACCGCCGAATAAAATCTTCTTGCTCCCCCTTGTATAGGTCGACAAGAGCGGCGGCTAATGCTGTTTGATCGGCAGGGCCCAGTCTTCGGGACCGAGTAGTGTCGCTTGTCCTGTTGTAACACCACAAGGGGTGTATCCTCTGTTGAAGGGGTTGGACGCACCGGGTGATGGCGGCGGCCATGACGTCTATCATGGTGAGCTTGTGATGGGCTAGTACCCTCACACGGGCTGCTAAGCGCTGCACTTCAACGCTGTCCTCTTGGGACAGGCTCTTCGGGCGCCAGTTGTACCTTTTCTTCAAAGGGGCGTCGGAATACTCGGGCAAACCCCTCCGAGCTGGATCGAATAGGGGGACGTCCTCGATGTAGAACCATTCCGAAGACCATTCTTCGGACTCCTTTGGCGTCCCCACGGGATATCCCGTCCCCGCTATGCGGCATACTTCGGCTCCACCGACCTCGAAAATTGTCTTGTCTCGAGTCCGAGGGATGAGGCAGAAGTACTTCCTCCACAATTCTAAGTGTGCCTCGCAGCCCAGGAACATCTCGCAAAGGGCGACGAAGCCCGAGATGTGCAGAATAGACCCTGGGGTGAGGTGGTGGAGCTGGATTCCATAAAACACCAGTAACCCTCTCAAGAACGGGTGAATGGGAAACTGAGACCCCGCAGGAGGAAGGGCACAAAACATACGCGGTCCCCCTTTTGTGGATGGGGAAATTTCTCCGCGAGGGCCTCGCCATTGAATGAAGACAAACCGGCGCAGACAACTGCCAGATCTGAGGAGGGAAGGTACCCTTGGGTCTCGAGGTCACGTAGTCGAAGGAGGGACACGGAGCAGCTTGTCGAGTCCCTGAGACGGGAGCCGTAAGGGTGCGAGGAAGAACTGGGGGCGCTCGCCATGTTTTGGTGGTGATCTTTCGCTGGAAGCTTTTTCCGATGGGGAAGAGGAAGACATGGCTTGGACCACGATTCAGTTTGTTTAAATGGGTGGAACTTCCCTTGTGGGAGGGGTAGTTTTGTAAAAAGCTACTGAACCGCTCGTCTCCCCGCGATGCGCGAAAATCAAGAAACGCTGTTATGATGGACCCAACAAGCCCGTGACGTTTGGGATTTCACCGATGACAGAATGGTTGCCGAACTAGAGGGGATGAAGGGAATCGCCTCGCAAGCCGAAGACTTCGGCGCACAAGATTGTTCGGATATACCTCGGCATTGGAGGCTAGTCCGGGGGCTACTGAGGGAGTCCTGGTTTAAGGGGTCCTCGGATAGCCGACTTGTTTCTCATGGGCCGGACTATGTGGGCCACTGGATGAGCATTGGGTGATCAAGGTCCCCGTCGCCAAGGTGGAAGTTTCAAGGAGCCATGGCGTGTCCTCCAAGTTGTCGACAGTAGATAGGCATGTTTTTCCCTTTGATGTGCAACCGACTATGTGTAAGCCCTAGGTACCATCGGTGTGTATATAAGCCGGAGGGTTTTAGGTTGTTGGACAAGAGAACTCATCTAGGGTTTAGCTATTCGATCTCGAGGTAGATCAACTCTGTAACCCCTATACCATCAATATAATCAAGCAGGACGTAGGGTATTACCTCCATAGGAGGGCCCGAACCTGGGTAAACATCGTCTCCTGTTACCATCAATTCTGGTCTCACAGCTCGGGACCCCCTACCCGAGATCCGCCGGTTTTGACACCGGCAATGGACGAGGCATAACAAGGCCTTGATAGTC
Source organism: Elymus sibiricus (assembly GCA_039707655.1). NCBI lineage: Eukaryota > Viridiplantae > Streptophyta > Magnoliopsida > Poales > Poaceae > Elymus > Elymus sibiricus. The sequence continues at coordinate 268,191,093 of CM077665.1, forward strand.
CTCATCCCGAAGAAGCCGGAAGACGAGGAAATTGGTGACTATCGGCCCATCAGCCTGCCGCACAGCTTCTCCAAGCTATTCGCGAAGCTAATGGCCAATAGAGCCAGGCCAAGAATAAAAGATATTGTCACGGCGAATCAATCGGCATTCATTTCTGGGAGAAGCCTCCACGACAACTTTCTATTGGTCAGGAAGGTGGCTAGGAAGATCCATGGCCGAACGGAAAAAGGTGTGTTTCTCAAACTCGACATCTCGAGAGCTTTCGACTCCTTCTCCTGTCTTCTATTTGAGGTTCTTCGGCGGAAAGGGTTTGGCCCCCACTGGCTTCGATGGGTCGCGATCCTACTGCAGGCTGCATCGACAAAAGTGCTGGTTAACGGAGTTTCGGGCCGAAGTTTCACCCACGCAAGGGCCTAAGGCAGGGAGATCCTGTCTCCCCCCTGTTGTTCATGATCGCGATGGAGGTCCTCTCGGCGCTCTTCTATAAAGCCGATCAGGAAGGGGGCTATTTCTGCTTTCCAAGGAGTGGCTGCTACCCAACGCATCTTGATCTACACCGACGACGTCGCCCTCTTTGTCAAGCCCACAACCTCTGAACTGAGCTTTGTCAAATATGCAATGGAGATTTTCGTAGCTGCGTCAGGTTTGTGCGTCAACTACAGAAAGCTTCGGCGATTATCATCCACGAATTCGACATCGATCATAACCGCGTGTCGGGAATCCTCCACTTTGTAATCGGATCGTTCCCATGCAAATACCTCGGCATCCAACTCGCGGTGTCGCAGCTCACTATTTCGGACTGGGAGCCCCTCCACGACCAAGTCAGACGCTTTGTACCAGCATGGCAACGCAGACTCATTCAGCGTCCGGGAAGACTTATCCTACTCAAATCGATGATTGTCGCGAGGCTGATCCACCATCTCATGATCCTCAATGCACCGCAATGGGTTTACGATGACATCAACTCATGGTTACATGCTTTCTTCTAGGCTGGCAAAGACAAGATCAATGGAGGCCAATGCCTGATCGCCTGGAACTCCATATGTCGACCTTACCGCTTTGGAGGGCTTGGGGTAAAAAACCTCATGCTCCAGGCCACTTCTCTCCCGGTCCGATGGGAGTGTCTATGTAGAACTGATGAGGTACGACCATGGCAAGGTATGAGGCTGGTGCTCGACCATGAGGCGAGGCAGGTGTTTGACAGCCTTGCCACGATCTCGTTGGGGAACAGAAAGAAGATCCTCTTATGGCAAGATCTATGGCTTAGTGGATGATCGGTGGTGGACATATCACCTCTGATTGTAGGGAAGGTTCCGACGCGCGCCATCAATGCCCGCACGGTTCATCAGGCGTTGGGAAATAGTAGATGGGAGCTTGACATCCAGGGCGATCTAAACTTCACGATGCATATGCAATTCTACATGTTGCAACAAGCCATTGCCTAGGTGGAGAGAAACGAGACAAATAAGGACTGTTTTACATGGCCTTGCGACAGATCCGGCCAATACACATCGATGTCCATTTATGATCAACTTTTCCTGGGTGCGACCACCTTCGAGCCGGCTGCTCTTATCTGGAAGGCATGGGCGCCACTCAAGTGTAAAATCTTCCTATGGCTTGCGACTCAGTATAGGGTGTGGACCTCAGACCGGAGAGCCCGGCATGGCCTACAAGACACATCTGTGTCTTGCTTTACCTGCTTGCAAGAGGAGGACAAAGTGGATCACATCTTGGCCCAATGCCCGTACGTCAGAGAGCTTTGGCACCTCATCCTTGGGCAGTTCAGGTTAGCCATCGCGATACCTTCGACTGATCCCACGCTCACACAATGGTGGATCTCGGCCAGGAGCGAGCTCAACAAACAACGTAAGAGAGGCTTCGACTCTCTGGTTATGATTACGACCTGGTCGCTCTGGAAGCAACGCAACGCTAGGATCTTTGGCAGGACAGCCCAGCAGTTAGACCCCTCTCAGCTGAAAGCTCAGATCATTGAGGAGATCGAAGAATGGATGAAGGCCGGTGCTGGAGGTTTTGATAGACTAGCGAGAGAGGAGTCTTAGTTTTGTATAGGTGTTGGTGTGGGTTCTCAACCGAGACCCAGTTTGCAGGGCGCTTAGTTATCTTGTAAATGTACTTTGCTCTCTTCTATAAAAATACGGTACGCCTTTGGCATACTCTCGAAAAAGGTACTTCAAGGTCAAGTGGAGCAAACACACCGAAGCAAAAGCAACCTGGGAACGTGAAGACCACCTAAGATCCGAATTTTTGTATCTCTCTAGCGCCCAGTTTAGAAGGGGGGTAGGTCTTTCACACCCAGTGTTTTGCATCACATCACTATGATTATTATAACCCAAAAATTTGAACCAACAAGTTTTTTTGTGATTGATTTGATGTTTCATTGTTCGTTATTTCTTTGCTTGTTTGAGTGTGCTCCTAATTCACAGACTCTCCTACTCTCACAACTCCTCTCCTTGATCTAAGACCTTGCCCAATAATCATGCCATGTTTATAGGGCATAAAACTAGTTTTATACAAAAATATCTTGGCCAAAAAGCATTTATTAAATTTAGGTTTTCAAAAACCTCTGAGTTGAGACTTGAACTACAAGTACTTAAATTAGGGTGTATAAATATTTCAAAAAATATATTTGAAACCTATTTTATTTAAAGGCTTTTTGTTGAGGTCAGAAATGGTCTTTTATAGGAGAAAATTATTTTTATGTTTCAAAAATATTTGAGAAAATTTAGGGAAACTTAGTGGACATATATTTTCCATATATATGAGTTTAAACACATGGTCATGTTCAAAATATTTGACAAAACCCTCCAAAACCCTTTCTGGACATTTCAAGTAATTGAAATATTTCTATAATAAACATTGTCAAATAAATACAAGATAATTGTAACAAGTCACATTTGCCTCAAATGATGATTTTGCCAAGTTTCATCTTAATACAAATTATTTTGGCTCATCAAAGTACCTCAAAACCCTCTCTGCCCATTTCCAAGTTTAAAGAACTTTGCATTATCAAGTATCACTAATGGTGCTCAAAATTGGTGGACATGCTCAAATCACCTAATCTTCCATCTACACCAAGTGGTTCATCAAGGAGAATAGTGCAACTTGATCAAATATGTTCAAAACCATTTCTGTTGATTTCTAGGGTTTGAAATGTTTTCACTAGAAACTTTTTCCTATTGAGCTGCAATTTCTACCACATGTCCATTTGGTCATGAGTTACATTGTTGGTAAATTTCAAGGCCATTGGATTCCTTTACCTAGCTCAAAAACATCCCAAACACCTTTTGATAAAAAAATCCAAAGTTGTTGTTTTCACCACTTCTACTGTTCTCCATGAGCTGAAAATTTTACCAGAGGTCTCCCTAGTCCCACTCTACCTCCAGGAAAAATCTCTCTTTCCTTTATTGATGGTCATATATCAATTATTGATGGGTGAAACCCCTCCATCTCCTTCACTGGACAACAATGACAGCACCATTTTCCCTCTCTCTCTTTTACCCATGAACCTACCTAGCCTCCCTTGGCCATAGGCCTTTTGTTTACATGCCCTGGATCCCTCTAGACACAAGTGGCGCGCCCCTAAATACCAAAGACATGCCATGGCATGCCATGTGGGCACCCTAGAGCAGGCTATAGTGCGTCGTTGCACTATAGCCAGCTCATCCCGAGGCCAAGACCATGTAGGGCACTGGAAAAGCTGTCCTCGGCGACCGTCTTGGCGTCCAACACATGATGCCCACTCGCCCCCTCCTTCCTCGCCCTACTCGCGTATGCCCGCGTGCCGCCCGGCTGGGCCACTCTCTGCCCGAGCTCCGGACCCGCCCCAGAGCACCCCCAGCCTCACGCCTTGGCCCCCAAGCCATTCTCGCGGACGGCCGAGATCTCCATCCATGGTGAGCCTCGGCCTGACCATTTAAAGCCACCCTGAGCCCCCCTTTCAACATCTCTCTCTCTCTCTCTCTCTCGCACTCAAATGTCCCCTGCGCCACCAGAGCATCCCAGGAGGCCGCGAGCTCGAGCTCTGCCACGTTCTTTCTCTGAGTTCCCCGCAATGCACTGAGGGCGACACAGAACTAGCTCCAGTTCATAAATATAATGTAGGCATGTATTCCATAAATAGTCATACATGCTTATGAAAGCACATTTGCTCCCTTGGTGGTTTTGGTAATTAATAACAACATATATGTCATTGAACTAATGTTTCCACTAATTATATTTCAGGAAAAGTTCAATGATAGGGATGGAAAAAGGATTGTGGAGATACCCCAAGATGCAAGGAACTGGATTGGCAAAGCTTCAAGCAAGAGGACTCTACATTTTACTTTGTGAGAAATCACTTTGAGTCCATAGGAAAGCCAATACTATTAAAAGGGGGTAAGGTACTATTGCTGAACAAGATACTCCACGTGCACAAGAGATAGTCACCAAAAAACACCCACAAGCTCTTCCACAAAAGTCTATCCAAAGCCAAATATTCACAATCGGTGCAACCAACAATTCCCACTCGGTGCCATCGATTCCCAAACTCAGACAGACCCATGCCGAACCCTAGCCAGTCGGTGCAACCGATTCCGCATCGGTGCCAGCGAGTCAGTTGCCAAGTTTCTGTTTAGCCATTTTAAGTCTTCGGTACCACCGTGTTTTGCCAGTCGGTCTCACCGAGTTTTTGGACCAACTCTCTGGATAGCCATTCACAAGAATCGGTACCACCGAGAATTGTGAATCGGTACCACCGAGTTTCTGGACCAACTCTCTGGTAAGCCAAGGTCAAGAATCGGTACCACCAAGATATGAGAATCGGCGTCACCGAGTTGTGCAATTTGACCGTTGATCACCTAATCGGTACCACCGAGAGTTATGTATCGGTCTCACCGAGATTCAAAAGTTACTGCCTTTTGGTCACTTCGGTACCACCGAGATTCACACATCGGTGTTACCGAGTTGGTCACTTTAGGTGTAACGGTTGGATTTTTGGGGATGCCTATGTATACACCTTCACCACCACCCACTCGAAAGAGAAGAACTTAGAACTTTTCCATACTTGCCCCATCCTATTTTCTGAGAGAGAGCCACCTACTCATGTGTTGAGCTCAAGACATTCCATTCCAACCATATGAATCTTGATCTCTAGCCTCCCCAAGTTGCTTTCCACCAAATCAATCTCTTCCACCAAAGCCAAATCAGTGAGAGAGTGATTGTGTGTTGAGGAGTCTATCATCTTGAAGCACAAGAGCAAGGAGTTCATTGAGATTGCCGAGCCTATTACCTTTTGGAGGGTGGTGCCTCCTAGATTGGCAAGGTGTTGCTTGGGAGCCTCCTACTTCGTGTTGTGGAGTTGAACCAAGAAGTTTGTACGGGCAAGGAGATCGCCTACTTCATGAAGATCTACCCATAGTGAGGCTAGTCCTTCGTGGACTGAAGCCGTTATGGAATAGTCGAGGTTACTACTTCGTGGACCCTTATGGGTGGAGCCCTCCGTGGACTCTCGCGACCGTTACCCTCCGTCGGTTGAAGACTCCATAAACGTGGACGTACGATAGCACCACCTATCGGAACCACGAGAAAAATCTTCGTGTCTACAAATTGCGTTTGATCTTCCTTCATACCCTCTACTATACATGCTTGTTGTTACTTTCCGCTGCTATACTCTTAGACATGCATGTGTAGGGTGTACTTGACTTGCTATCATTGCTAAAATCTGCCAACACATAAAATTGGGAAAAGGTAGAAGTTTTATTTGGTCAAGTAGTCTAATCACCCCCCCCCCCCCGCTAGACATACTTTCGGTCCTACAAGTGGTATCAGTGCTTTGGTCTCAATTGCATTGGTCTCACAACCTAGGAGAGGGAAATTATCACCGTAGAGGTCCGTACTTCGATGGCACTAATTTTGCTAGTTGGAAGCACAAAATGAAAATGCATATTCTTGGTCATAACCCCGCCTTTGGGCTGTTGTTTGTGTTGGCTTGCAAGGTGAATTCTTTGGTGATGGAAAGGAACCAGATCGTGAAGCGACCGCGGATGAGTTGAAGATGTTGCAATACAACGCTCAAGCATGTGACATTCTCTTCAACTACCTATGCCCCGAAGAATTCAACAAGATCAGCCGTCTTGAGAATGCAAAAGAGATTAGGGATACTTTGGTTGATATGCATGAAGGTACCGAATCCGTGAGAGAATCCAAGTTGGATGTTCTTAAAAGTCAGCTTGACAAGTTCAAGATGAAGGATGGTGAAGGAGTCGCAGAGATGTACTCTAGGCTAGCTCTCATCACCAATGAGATTGCCGGCTTAGGAAGCGAAGAAATGACCGACAAATTCATCATTAAGAAGTTACTCTGATCTTTGGAGGAGAGATACGACACCGTGTGCACATTGATCCAAATGATGCCCAACTACAAAAATCTCAAGCCTACGGAAGTCATTGGAAGGATTGTTGCTCATGAGATGACACTCAAAGACAAAGAAGAGCTTCACAACAAGTCTAGCAGTGCTTACAAAGCCACAAGTGATGCTCCCGCAACTTCAAGCGACAACCTTGTCACCAATGAAGATATAAGCCTCATGGTCAAGAAATTCAACAAGTTCTACAAGAATAGAGGCAAAGAACGCAGCTCCAACTCAAGATATGAAGAGAAGCGTTCGTCAAGTCGTGACCGAAACCGCTACAATTGTGGGAAGCCCAGACACTACTCCAATGAGTGCACGGCTCCCTACAAACGAAGAGAAGAGTCACCTAGAAGACGAAGCTCAAGGAATGAATCACCTCAAAGAGAGAGAAGGAGTAGAGATGATCATTACAAACGAATACCCTGAAGGAGAAGTAGGGACTCGGAGAAGAAGGACAAGTACACCAAGAGCTACACAAGAAGAAGACATCAAGCTCATGTTGGTGAATGGGTTTCCGGCTCCAACTCCGACAACAACTCCAAGAGAAGCTATGACTCCAACTCCGACTATAGTCAAGATGAAGGTGTTGCTGGACTTGCACTAGTAACTACCAACTCCTATGATCTATTTGATTCACCAAATGAAGGGAGTGGAAGTTGCTTCATTGCTAAAGGCCCCAAGGTATCACACCCCGAGTATCTTGATTTCGATAGTGATGAAGATGACTTACTTTGTGATGATGACTTGCACTTTGATAAAACTAGTGATGTTTGTCAAAAAGAACTTGATAATTCTCATGTTAGTCAAGATAAGTCATTTGATGATGATAAGATGAAAATAGAACAACTAACTAAAGAATTAAACACTCTTAAGTTAGCCCATGAATCTACTCTCGAAGATCATAGAGAGCTTGTAAGGACTCATGAGAAGCTACGCTTCGACAAGTTCACCTTGGAGCAAGAGCATGAGTTTCTTAAAGCTATCAATGACGATCTCCGAAAGAAGACTTCATCTTATCTAGCCAAATGATTACTCTTGTCTACATTCATGCCACAAGTTAAACCTAGACAAACTAGTAACAAAGGCAAGAAAGGTTCTTCATCTAGTAGCAACAATAAAAATGGTAAATCTAATGATGTTGCTTCTAGTACTTCTATTCATTCCACTAATGATGATTCTCTTAGCCAAGTTACACTTGAGCAAGAAAACGCTTTATTGAAAGGAATTATAGAGCAAGGTTGTCGGCGTTCTGGGAACGGGGGTACCCAGACCTGCCTGCCTGCGGCCCAGGGCATGGCCCACCTCGTCAGCCAAACATGGCCTGGCGCGACTCCACTCAAGACAAGGCCCTCGCGAGGACTCCAAGCTCACGAGGGAGAACAGCACCAAGACCGGCCGGGGGTGGGCCTCCTCAGGCCCCCTCTGGAGCGGCGGAGATCTCTATGCGGAACCCAGCCTCAGGAGTCAAGGATGACGCAAGGAAGGACAGGCGGGCGCCAGCGCGCCAGGCGATGCAGTTTCCCCTTTGGTGCAAAGGGAGCAGGGACGTACGCGGGTCCCCAAAGCGCCTCCCAAAGGTTTCCATTCCGGTGCAACAAGACCACGACCACGAGCCCCGCAGGGCGGATGTCATCGCCGAGCCCACCTCTGCATCATCGACAGCTACTTTGCAGGCGAAGACCACCTTTGGACAGGGCGGAGATGTACTCCTGTCCCCCTTCAAATTTGGCCGGTGTGGGATCCCTTCCCGCCATTGCGATAAGGGAAGAGGACCCGAGCCACTGCTATATATCGAGGCTAGGCAGCACTGTAAAGAGGGGCGACACGCCTACACAAGACAAGGCTGAGAGCCACGAACACCACTCGAGCGCCCTCACGAGGCTCGAGACCACTGTACTAGTTCATCCACCACACTTCCCCGAGAGGCAATCCACCAAAGCAGGAGTAGGGTATTACGCTTCGCAGCGGCCCGAACCTGGGTAAACCACCATGTTCATCTTCTTCCTCGTCATCGTGCGAGTTCGCCGTAGTAACCGTCGTGTAGCGAGCTAAGTAGGGCGAAGCTGCAGGGGATCTTTGCACATGCCCCTGTGTTCGAACCTTGAGGGTTTTGCAGAGCCCGAAATCCGACAAAGGTATCTACAAGAGTCTTGCCGGGTGTAAGCAATTTGAGGAGATTGTGCGCAAGCATGGAGGATACCGGAAGAACCATGGCATTGGCTACTTCAACACTAATGGAGTTGAATGGGAAGAAGGTCAATACCCCAAGCCCAAGTTTGTTCCTCAAAAGGAGAAGTATGAATATACTCTCCCCAAGGGAACAAGCTTTCAAGATGACCTTCCACCACAAGACCACAAGCTCAAGGGCAAGAACAAGCTTCAAGAGGACATTGACTCATATGAAGATGAATCCCAAGCTTTGGTGGAGTGGGTTCCCAAGGCTACTTCAAGCTCAACTTCTACAAAGGCCACTTCAACACCAAGGATCCCCATCAAGTTGATGTGGGTCCCCAATAAGAAGAACTATAGAAGTTCTTGAGGGGTGACTCCGCCAATGAAATTCACTCACATTCATTATTGCAAGAACTATTTGCAATCAACATCAACAACATGCAATAGTTCAAGGAGTCACACATCCCCTCAAAGGTAAGCAAGGGACAAGGTAATCAACAAATCCATGGACATCATCATGTATGCTTTGCACTCCATCTCCATAGATATCCTTGTATTTGTCTCTTGTGTGTTGGGACTAACCCATGTAGGTGAGAAGAGTAAGGAAACAACAAGGATGCTCCCAACTCTTGGTGATCTTCATCAACCTTGAGCATCCACCACTACATCACCCACATGAAGTCTTCATCGGCAAAACCCAAGGTTAGTTTATCCCTCCTATGGGGGGATGTCACATTAAGGGGGAGCTTTACTCTAAAACTTGAGTTAAAGCATTTCATAGTATGTGACAACATTAAATGCATTATGTAAAAGTGGTAACCCCACTTGTGCTTAAACGATGAGTATGACCTATGATCAAGTACTCTTACTTGGCTCCTAAGTCAATATACTCATATATAGATGACTCCGTCATCGCCAAAATGCTTGATAGATGCTAGTATGTATGTGCATGTTTGCCATGATTTCATTTGACATCTTATTGTGTGAGCATGTTGGTCTGTATTTATTTATCCATTCGAGGACATCCAATTGTTGTTATTTGGCTTTTGATTTTTCTTTTGCCAATTGGATGGACAAGAATGCCTAGGACCACTCTCTAGCTATCTATGCTTTCTTAACTTATATTCTATTCTTGCTGCATCACAAAATTTCAACAAGTACTTTTCGCTCTCTTTGTGTGAGGAGCACTCGGAGTTACGTATCGACAAAGGACTGACCATTAAAACCTCCCAAATGCATCTCGGTGGAACCAACCCAAAATCTCGGTCTCACCGAATGCCTAGGGTTGATCTGGTTTTCTATCTCGGTACCACCGATTCCATCTTCTCGGTTACACCGAGTTTCCCTGTCAGCAGACAGTTGAGGAACTCGGTGACACCAAAAAGTTAGAACTGGTGTCACCGACAGCTATGGGTTTATATAGAGGCGGACCCGACTTTTGAAATCTATTCTTTAACCGTCGCCCCCTCCGAAACCCTTGCTGCCGAACCAAGGCCCCTGGTCATCGCCTTCGTCTTCCCGAGCGCCTCCGCCGTTGGAAGTCTCCGCCGTCGACGGAATCCTCTCCCCCGTAGCCGCCGCAGCGAAGTCGTCACCAAGCTAGGGTACGATTTCACCCCCTCCTGCGCTCCAACCTCCGATTCTTGCGTATTAGGGCTTCTCCATCGATAATCCACAGTTTGCGATTGATTCATCCACGAGAAACTCCAGTAGAATAGCGAACGGATGATTGTTTAGGTTTTGCCGTCCGCCACATAAATCTCGTTGAAACCGACGCGAAAGAATCAGTAGCACCGATTCACTTTTCTAGTCGACTGAGAACAGTCTCGGTGAAACCGAGTGCCCATTTTCGGTCTCACCGAAAGTGGTGCCAAGTTTCTGTTATGGAGACTGTCTGTCTCGGTAGGTCCGAAATATTTGCTTCGGTTGTACCGATATACATTTGGCAGAATGCAAAACTTGAGAAATCTTAGTTCAATCTTTTGAAAATATCTGCATTTTGTGATGACTCATCGCTTTCCACTCTTCTACACTCTATTCACAGGGTCAGAGATGTCTGCGTCAGATGACAGCCAGAATGATCTCAGAGAGCAGAGTGTTGACATGAGCTCAGGCACTAGTCTAGAGGAGAGCTATGATGATGATCCTAGTTCTCCTAACTTGCCCAAGGCTGCCACAAGGACAAGGAGGAAGCTCAATTCTGATGAAGAAGATGAGGATTACATACCTGAGGAGCTGCTCAAGAGAGATGATGTTGCAAAGAACACCTCAGCTACTACTTCTTCATCTAAGAAGAAGAAAGCCATCAGGAAGGAGTATGCTAGTTCTGAGTCAGTGAGAGCACCAGAGAGCTCTAGGGCAACTATGACTGTTGTGCCTCCCAAGAAGTCTATGCCTAAGAAGGCAGGGGAGAAGAAGAAGAGAGAAAGGACAAAATTTGTCAAAGCTAAAGTCCTTCCATCTACTCCAGAGTATCTAGATGAGGAAGAAGAGGAGGAAGAGCCAGTTGTCAAGGCTCCTCCTAAGAAGAAGAAGAAGCTTATGGCAGATGCTATGCCCAAAACTAACACATCCAAGAGCACCAAGAATGCACCCAAGAAGGCTGCTGCTGCTGAAAAACCCAAGAGGTTCTCCAGAGAGATACCAGCTTCCAGCAAGAACAAGACCTCCACTTTTAGGGAAGCTGAGGATGATGATGATTTCACTGCTTTGATGAAGCTAAGACCACACCTTCCAGAGGACAATGCCAGCCACCTGCTTGCCGAAGACATGAAGAAAAGGAAGTACTCTGGTTTGAGGGAATGGAGAGCAATTGATCCATATGCCCAGAGAAGGAAAACAGCTGTGGACTACAGGTTTCATACCAAGGAGCAACAAGATTTATACGAGACAATCTTGCTTGATAAGAGCCCAGCTGTGAGTGACATGAGATATGTTGATTGGAAGTATATCAAGGCAAATCAAGATTACTTCTCAAGTGTTCAAGACAATTTTCACTGCATTGGTTTGGATGAATTTGTTGACAAGGAATTCACTGCATGGAACGATGAGATGATCATGCAATTCTACTCCACTGCCCACTTCTATGGAGATGGTAGGATTGTGTGGATGACTGAAGGAGCAAGGTATGAATCAACTATTGAGTAATGGGCTTCTATCTTAGGAGTCCCAAAGGTGGAAGAAGGAGATCTGGATGTCTATTCTGAATCCAAGGAGAGCCACAATGCTATGGGTAACATGTACAATGAGATCCCTGCTGCTCATGTGAAGTCTCACAAGCTAGGATCCATTTACTTCCTCCAGGCAGGTCTGCGAACCATCAACACCATCTTGAGGCACACCTTGATGCCTAAGTCTGGAGATGACAAGATGATTAGAGGCTACTCCATCAACATGCTGATCCATTTTGATAGACACACCAGGATAAGAGTGATGGACTTGATAGTAGAGAGTGTGAAGAGGGTTGCTGCTGATCAGAAGTGCTCACGCTGCTATGCACCATACATTCAGATGCTCATCAACTATAAGTTGGAGAAGCACATCTTTGCTCTTGACAGGCCATATTTGCCCCTACAGCTAGATCTTGAGGACAACATTGTGGTGATGAACCCAGATCATCCCACCTCAGCTGCAGCACAGGCAGAGGCAGAGGCAGCTAGAGCCACTAGTGCTCAAGTCCCTAGATCCAGGAATGAGCAAATGGATCTCTTGATCAATACCGTTCAGCGCATGCAGAAGGATATCAAGGACATCTTGGCGAATCAGCATAGTCTTGTGAGGATCATGGAGAATAGGATCAAGACACTCAATGACAAGGTGGATGGGTTGACCAAGACCGTGAACGAGCTCAAGAAGGAAGTTGATAGCGTGCCTAGTCCCCACACTACAGATGATGAGGATAACTCTCCTCTCAGGCCAGGCACTCAGTTCAATACTCAGGCCAGATCAGCCACAGTGCCAGCTCCAGAGTTGAGGCCTTCTTCATCAGCACCTGCTACAGCCTCTTCAGCTCCATCAGCTCCTCCTGTACCTCCAGTTACTACTCCAACTCCGTCCATGACGTCTGCTGAAGTCTTCGCCGACGCAGTTCTCTCGACTCCTTCACCAGCTACCGGAGGAGATCAACCCCAGAAGAACGATTAGCTATATACCTTTGAACTTTTTTGTAACTTGTTGCCAAAGGGCAGAATATGTATATAGATCTTTAGGCTTCGAGTGAGAGAGCGTTGGTTTTTATCGCTTTTCAAAAACATTTGATCTTTTGGTTTGCTTGTGTAGAACTTTGTTGGTGTTTGATCATACACTTGTTTGTGTATTGCTACTACTTCCTATCATTATGATGCTTATGAGATGGTCATTCACCGTTACTTGTTTGTGTTGTGCTATGATGTTCACTCTTATTACTCTCGCACACCACCAAGTTGTATGTGACATGAAAGAGTGCCCCATGTACCTAATCGATTGTGCATTTGCATTCAAACGCAAATTTAAAATAATGCACAAATTTAGGGGGAGCTCTTGCTTATCACATACTCCTCAAAGCATCGATTATATTCATTGATTATATCATATGTCGACGCTTTGATCTATATGTTGTCATCAATTACCAAAAAGGGGGAGATTGAAAGCACATTTGCTCCCTTGGTGGTTTTGGTAATTAATAACAACATATATGTCATTGAACTAATGTTTCCACTAAGTATATTTCAGGAAAAGTTCAATGATAGGGATGGCAAAAGGATTGTGGAGATACCCCAAGATTCAAGGAAATGGATTGGCAAAGCTTCAAGCAAGAGGACTCTACATTTTACTTTGTGAGAAATCACTTTGAATCCATAGGAAAGCCAATACTATTAAAAGGGGGTAAGGTACTGTTGGTGAACAAGATGCTCCATGTGCACAAGAGATAGTCACCAAAAAACAGCCACAAGCTCTTCCACAAAAGTCTGTCCAAAGCCAAGTATTCACAATCAGTGCAACCAACAATTCCCACTCGGTGCCACCGATTCCCAAACTCAGACAGACCCATGTCGAACCCTGGCCAGTCGGTGCAACCGATTCCGCATCGGTGCCACCGAGTTCAGTTGCCAACTTTCTGTTTAGCCATTTTCAGTCTTCGGTACACCGAGTTTTGCCAGTCGGTCTCACCGAGTTTTTGGACCAACTCTCTGGATAGCCATTCACAAGAATCGGTACCACCGAGAATTGTGAATCGGTACCACCGAGTTTCTGGACCAACTCTCTGGTAAGCCAAGGTCAAGAATCGGTACCACCAAGATATGAGAATCGGCGTCACTGAGTTGTGCAATCTGACCGTTGGTCACCTAATCGGTACTGCCGAGAGTTATGTATCGGTCTCACCGAGATTCAAAAGTTACTGCCTTTTGGTCACTTCGGTACCACCGAGATTCACACATCGGTGTCACCGAGTTGGTCACTTTAGGTGTAACGGTTGGATTTTTGGGGATGCCTATATATACCCCTTCACCACCACCCACTCGAAAGAGAAGAACTCAGAACTATTCCATACTTGCCCCATCCTATTTTCTGAGAGAGAGCCACCTACTCATGTGTTGAGATCAAGCCATTCCATTCCAACCATATGAATCTTGATCTCTAGCCTCCCCAAGTTGCTTTCCACCAAATCAATCTCTTCCACCAGAGACAAATCTATGAGAGAGTGATTGTGTGTTGAGGAGTATATCATCTTGAAGCACAAGAGCAAGGAGTTCATCAACATTGCCGAGCCTATTACCTTTTGGAGGGTGGTGCCTCCTAGATTGGTTAGGTGTCGCTTGGGAGCTTCCTACTTCGTGTTGTGGAGTCGAACCAAGAAGTTTGTACGGGCAAGGAGATCGCCTACTTCGTGAAGATCTACCCATAGTGAGGCTAGTCCTTCGTGGACAAAAGCCGTTATGGAATAGTCAAGGTTGCTACTTCGTGGAGCCTGATGGGTGGAGCCCTCCGTGGACTCTCGTGACCGTTACCCTCCGTGGGTTGAAGACTCCATAAACGTGGACGTACGATAGCACCACCTATCGGAACCGCAGGAAAAATCTTCGTGTCTACAAATTGCGTTTGATCTTCCTTCCTACCCTCTACTATACATGCTTGTTGTTACTTTCTGCTGCTTTACTCTTAGACATGCATGTGTAGGGTGTACTTGACTTGCTATGATTGCTAAAATCTGCCAACACATAAAATTGGGAAAAGGTAGAAGTTTTATTTGGTCAAGTAGTCTAATCACCCCCCTCTAGACATACTTTCGGTCCTACAACTTATGGAAAAGAACTTGCATGACATCTTTTGTCCTACCCTCCCGTGGCAGCGGGGTCCATAAGGAAACTAAGGGATATTAAGGCCTCCTTCTAATAGAGAACCGGAACAAAGCATTAACACACGGTGAATACATGAACTCCTCAAACTGCGGTCACCACCGGAAAGTATCCCGACTGTTGTCACTCCGGGGTTTGCGGATCAGAACACGTAATAGGTGCATATGTAAAGCAAGATCGGATCAACAACATGGATGTTATGGTGATAACATAAATGGTTTAGATCTGAAATCATGGCACTCGGCCCCTAGTGACAAGCATTAGGCATAGCAAATTCATAGCAACATCAATTCTGAGAACATAATGAATTACTCACTCCCGGTGGGGAGCATCATGGAATTGGCGATGGAGAAGGGTTGGTGATGACGAAGACCGAAGATTCCCCTCACCGGAGCCCCAAACAGGCTCCAGATATGGCCTCCCGATGAAGAACAGGAGGTGGCGGCGGCTCCGTATCGTAAAATGCGATAAAACTTTCTCCTCGATTTTTTCTCCGAAAATAGGAATTTATAGTGCCGGAATTAGGGTCAGTGGGGCCCCGAGGTGGGCACAACCTACCAGGGCGCGCCTGGGGGGGCTGGCGCGCCCTGGTGTATCTTGCCCAGCCAGGGCCCCCCCTCCGGTGGTTCTTGGCTCCAGTATATTTTGTTTATTCTAAAATAAATCTCCAAAAAGTTTCATCCAATTCCGAGAACTTTTATTTCTGCACAAAAAACAACACCATGGTAGTTCTACTGAACACAACGTCAGTCCGGGTTAGTTTCATTCAAATCATGCAAATTAGAGTCCAAAACAAGGGCAAAAGTGTGAGGAAAAGTAGATATGACGGATACGTATCAACTCCCCCAAGCTTAACCCATTGCTTGTCCTCAAGCAATTAAGTTGACAAACTGAAAGTGATAAAAGAAAAACTTTTACGAATTCTTTTGTTCTTGTTTACATATATATGCTCAAGTAGCACCCAGGTTTTCAGCAAAGATTATGACTAACCATGCCAACAATAACTCTTAGAAATTATATTAACTCATATCAATAACATAAGCAACTAGCTAGCAATAATAAGATATCTCAATTGCCAACACTTTGTCAAAACAATCATCATACAATATGACAATAGTGGTATCTCGGTAGCCCTTTCTGAGACCGCAAAACATAAATGCAGAGCACCTCCAAAGTTCAAGCAGTGACTAAACATTGTAATTCATGGTAGAAAAGATCCAGTCATGCTGCACCCAACATCAATTATACACAATGCATGAGGATGACAATAGTGCTCTCAGGTCTGGCGCTTATTTGAGAAGGCGATGACTCAACATAAAAGTAAATAGATAGTCCCTTCGCAGAGGGAAGCATGGATTTGCAGAGGTGCCAGAGCTCAAAGCTTAAAACAGAGATAGATATAATTTTGGGAGGTACACCCTTCCTGTCAATGTTACGACCAAGAGTTATCAATATCTTCCATGCTAAACAAATTAGCGATGGTTCCCAAGCGGTAAAAGTAAAGGTTTACTCCCCCAGCACCAACAATCACACTCCACGGCTAGCCGCATCCACGGGTATCGTCCAAACCAATAACATTCCTGGGGGAGTTTTGTTTAATTATTTTTGATTTTTTATTTCGGAACTGGGAATCCCTATTACTGCCCCTCTCATGTAAGGACGAGTGAATAAACACTCATCATGAGAATAACCTGCTTAGCATGGAAGATACTGCCCGCCCCCTATCGCTCCATGAGCGGTCCAGGCACACAAAACAGATGTTCATTTGAATTTTTAAAGATGGCACATACAAATTTACTTTGGAACGACAGGGTAATACCGCATATAGGTAGATATAGTGGACTCATCTGGAATAACTTTGGTTTAAGGGTTTTCATGCACAAGCAGTATTCCCACTTAGTACAGGCGAAGGCTAGCAAATAAATTGAGAAGCGGCCAGCTAGAGAGCGAAAACGGTCATGAACATGCATTACATATAATAAACATTGACTACTAGCATGAGTAGGATATGGACACCATGAACATAAATATCATGAAGGCTAGGTTGGTTTTGATTCAACTACATGCGTGAACATGTGCCAAGTCAAGCCACTTGAAACATTCAGAGGAGGATACCATATCATCATACCACATCACAACCATTTTAATGCATGTTAACATCCAAGATAAATCCTTATCCACTCCTAGCTACTTAAGCATGGCATGAACAACTATAATCTCTAATGGTCATTGCAAACATGTTTGATCATAATATGCAGAATCAAGGATACTAGGTTAAACATATTTACAAAAACAAAAACAAGTTGAGTTCATACCCGCTTTTCTCTGCCACAGTCAATTCATCAAATATCGTCATTATTGCCTTTCACTTGCACGATCGAATGATAAGAAAATAATAATAGTGCAAGAGTGTCGTGGACTAAGCTGGAATCTACAACATTTTATTCAAGAGGAGAAGAGAAGGTAACATTGGCTCTTTGTTAGAATAACAGTGATGCATATGAGAGCCACTCAACATTTTCATCCTGGTCTTCTCCTTGGTACGACTCAAATAAAAGGAAAAGAATTTCAGAGAAGCACACTAAAATATTTTTGGAGTTTTTTTTCTTGAAGAAAGCAAATTAAAGAGGAAAAACAAAAATGAGAAAAACTATTTACACGGGAAAGCTCCCAACAAGTAAAAGAAGAAACGAGAAATATTTTTGGGTTTTCTTAAAGTTTTTCAAACACACAAGAAGAAAGCGAGAAAACAAATTTAGCATGGATATTACATTGAAAAAGTATGAACACCGACAACTGGAATGAAATGTGAGAACTTGAATGTAATGTCTGTGGAAATACGTACTCCCCCAAGCTTAGGCTTTTGGCCTAGCTTGGTAATCACCATCCGTAGTAGCCGTCCGGTCCCAAGTTGTAGTGAGGTGGAGGCGGCACCTGGGAATCCCACCCATGGGGCTCCTCCTCAACAGCTGCTAGGTTGTTCCGGTAGGCCGTAATGTCGTATGGCATAATCCTGTATCCGTTCCTGGCAATCTAATCAGACAGAGCAGGTGCAGGAAATGGAATAATATCACGGGTTTCTACGCTGAATACTAGGTTGTAACGAATGTCATGGAGAGAGTCAGTTGCATCAATAAATTGGTGATCCTGCAATGCCCTGTGATCAAGATAAACTTGGGACACGAGATAATCATGTGGGCGAATCTGAACATTAAGTGTCTCACTAAGCGAGTAGCATAAATACCACCACGTATCTTTCCCTTAGTCCTGTTATGGTGTAAGCGACGTGCAATAATAGCCCCCATACTAAAGGTGTGGTCATCATACAGTGCATGGCGTAAAATAGCGGAGTCAGGGGCACTGAGTGCGCCAACTTTCTCCCTATCGGTTAAACACTTCGCGATGAACAAAGCAAAGTAATGCACTGAGGGAAACTGCAAACTGGTAGCAGTAGCGTTTGACACGCCTCTATCCTCACCCACTGTTAAAGTGAGGAGAAAGTCCTCAAACTCCGCTGGTCTAGGTTCTCTCAATTCCGCATCAGAGGGAATCAAGCATATGTCGCAAAAGTCAGTTAGCGGCATTTTGTGAGTTTCAGCATAAAGGTTAAAAGGAATTTGTAAGGATGTGATATTAGTCACACTTATCTACGAGGAACTCGGTCAGCCCAGCGTTTGCAACAAATTGAGCGAACTGTTGATGGAACCCGGCCTCCTCCATGAAGGCATCATGCGGCCATTCGCACGGTCGCACCTCCACCCTTCGTGGAGTGTAAATGTCATTATCCGATGATTCCCCAATGACTCCTTTGGCACTTTTCTTGGAGGAAAACTTCCTAAAGAAATCCATCTTATTCCTATAATAAAAATTCTGAAAATTTTAGCCAATAAAAATTTTGTCAACAGAACTTCGTGAAATTGATATCAGCTACTCCTAAGCATGCATAGAGGCCATATTAAGCATTCAAACTACTCAGAGCTCTAAGAATTCAACATGCAAGCTCATCTACAACAGCACCAAGAGTAGCTACTTACTCTAAAAATAACCCACTAAATCAAAAACTAATTGGAGCAATGGAGGAGTCATATACCAAGTAGCAATCCCTCCAAACAATTTCAGAAACGGAGCTTCGAGCAAAGAGATCGAAATCCGTGGGTTTGAGAGCAAGAACACGAGAATGGTGGCTGTGGTGATTTTTTTCTGGAGGTAGGGGATGATGTGGGCTAAAGGGATAAGTGAGGGGGCCCACGTGGGGCCACAACCGACCAGGGCGCGCCCTGGTGCCTTGTGGGCACCAGGTGCACCCCCCTCTTGTATTATTTGCACCAGAAATTCAGAAATATTCAGGAAAAAATCGTATCAAATTTTCAGAACATTCTGAGAACTTTTATTTTTGGGTCTTTCTTTATTGCACGGAGAAAACAAAAAACGGGATAATCATGGCATTTTATTTTATTTGACTAGCTAAAACAGAAAATAAAATTTGGGAGCAGAGAGTTGTGCTTACTAGATTCATTGACTTCATACCTTTCAAAAATGATCCATTAATAAGGTTGATCAAGTCTTATTAACAACCACTTCCGATTAGCATGAAACCGAAGAACTTTCATAAAACACTAAGTTACCTCAATGGGGATGTGCATATCCCCAACAATGAGTATGTCATATTTCTTTTTGGCAGTAGGTAGGGGTAATTGAAAGCTTCCAATAGTGATGGTCGGAGATTCTTCAATAACATTTATACCATTCACTTGGAATTGTTTCTTCAGAAAGTGCACCGTGTGCTCATTACCATTAATATGAAAAGTGACTTTGCTTTTAGTGCAATCAATAACAGCCCTGCAGTGTTCAAAAAGGGTCTGTCAAGGATAATCGACATGTTGTCGTCCTCGGGCATCTCAGGAATAACAAAGTCCGTTAAGATAGTAACATTTGCAACAACAACGGGCACATCCTCACAAATACCGATAGGTATGGCAGTTGATTTGTCAGCCATTTGCAATGATATTTCAGTAGGTGTGAGTTTATTCAAATCAAGTCTTTTATATAAGGACAAAGGCATAACACTAACACCGGCTCCCAAATCACACAAAGCAGTTTTGACATAGTTTCTTTTAAAGGAGCAGGGTACAATGGGTATTCCAGGATCTCCAAGTTTTTTAGGTACTCCATCCTTAAAAGAATAATTAGCAAGCATGGTGGAGATTTTAGCTTCAGATATCTTTCTTTTATTAGTGATGATGCCTATCATGTAGTTTGCATAAGGGGCCATTTTTAAAATATCAGTTAAGCGGGTACGCAAAAAGACTGGCCTAATCATTTCAGCAAAGCGCTCAAATTCTTCATCATCCTTTTTCTTAGATGGCTTAGGTGGAAATGGCATGGGTTTCTGCACAAAGAACAACACCATGGTAGTTCTGCTGAAAACAGCGCCAGTCCGGGCTAGTTTCATTCAAATCATGCAAATTAGAGTCCAAAACAAGGGCAAAAGTGTGAGGAAAAGTAGATACGACGGAGACGTATCAACTCCCCCCAAGCTTAACCCATTGCTTGTCCTCAAGCAATTCAGTTGAAAAACTGGAAGAGATAAAGAAAAACTTTTACGAACTCTTTTGTTCTTGTTTACATATATATGCTCAAGTAGCACCCAGGTTTTCAGCAAAGATTATGACTAACCCTACCAACAATAATTCTTAGTTTCATTCAAGTCATGCAAATTAGAGTCCAAAACAAGGAAAAAAGTGTGTGGAAAAGTAGATACGATGGAGACGTATCACGCACTGATTCCCTCTCCGACTTTCTCCCCTTCGAACGCAGCTCAGGGCGACCGGATCGACATCGAACCGAAGCTCCGTCGCTCGGGTCCAGCGCCGCCGTTGATTCCGTCATCTCTGACGACTACCTCCACCACTCCCCGAACAATGTCTCCCACGCGTCCAACGGTGCCGACCGTTTCCTCTGTCGTGCCCATTTAAATGCCGCTGAACTCCTCCCCGATCTGGCGGGAGGTTAGTGATGACAGGTGGCCCCCTTGTCATCCCCTCCTATCCCTTTGTTTTGCTGATGGGTGGGGCCCGCACCTACCGCTTCACCACTGGGCTGGATTCCTCCTGGGCTGGCTCTGCTACGTCCATTTTGGCCGATGGAAACAGTGGCTATTTTCTTTTTTCATTTTACATAAACTTTGGAATATTGCACAAATTTAAATATTTGTCCAAATTCAGTAATTCCAACTCCACTATTCTTCTAAAAATCCCACCTATTTGATGGTGTAATTTTGATACATGTCCATCACACTTTTCTATATTGTTCAAATTTGAATTCAAATTTGAGCATTTACATCCACCTCCAAAAATCCATGTCTCTATTTTTATAACTCCAACTCCAAAATAAAAATGTGTTAACATTTTTCTAAGTGTTGTTATTTTCCTGTTTGTGCAATTGCCTTATTGTTATCCCGTTACTTTGCGACGTTAGATCATGTTTGCGATGGAGTTGAAGGAGCATTTGGAGGCTTTGAATACTTTGTCAAGACAAGGCAAGCAACCTAACTTGACCATGTTGAATCCTAGGTTTTCTTGCATTACACACGTAGAATTGTTTTCGGGCATTAAAAGGTAGTATGGCTAAGTGCCATGATGATGATGTTCAACCCATGAGCTTTTGGATTACTACCCCAATTGAATTGCTAATACTCCTCGTAAACCTAGGTCTTGTCCCCACCAGATTTTTAGATGGCGGCCTTATGTGTAGATCTGATACGTCTCCAATATATCTATAATTTATGAAGTATTCATGCCATATATACAACAATTTTATAAGGTTTTGGTATGATTTGGGTGGAACTATCCCGGACTAATGCTGTTTTCAGCAGAACTACTGTGGTGTTGCTTTTTGTGCAGAAATAAAAGTTCTCCAAATGCAACGAAACTTTTTGACAATTTTTTTGGAACCAAAGAGGCACTAGAAGCTTCGTGGGAGGGCCAGAAGATCCATGAGGTAGCCACTAACCACCAGGGTGCGCCAGCCCCCTCTGGCGCGCCCTGGTGTCTTGTGGGCCCCTCGTGTCCCATCTTCGCATGAAACTGACGCCCAAAAATCCTATATATTCAGAAACCCCCAGAAATAACCCTAGATGAAATTTTTTGCCGCCGCAACTCTCTGTATCGACGAAAAACTAATCTGGAGGCGTTCTAGTACCCTGCCGGAGAGGGTAGATCATCTCCGGTGGTCAGCTTCATCATCTCGGCGGAGGCCATGACGAGCAGGGAGTAGTCCACCCTCGGGGCTAAGGGTATGTACTAGTAGCTATGTGTTCAATCTCTCTCTCTCTCTCATATTCTTGAGATGTAACAATTTTGATGTATCACGTGCTTTGTTAATATAGTCGAATCACATGATGTTATTCCCTTGCTATCATGTTGTGATGAATTGAATCTTTCCCTTTGAGATGTCGTTATGTTGGATTGAATATTTTGGTTGAGAACACTTGATGTCGTCTTGTGTGGGATACCCGTAGTGACATTGGGGTATTCTACTGATTCACTTGATATATGTTGAGGCATCAACTTGGGGATTCCGGTGACCTAGGGGATCTATGCATAGGGGTTGATTGCACGTTTTCATACCATCTTCTCCGATAGAAATCTTGGGGCACTCTTTGAGGTTCTTTGTGTTGGATTGAGTATTATGAATCTGAAATTGTTTGATGTGTATCGTATAATTAACTCATGGATACTTGTGGTTACATTGGAGTATCTTGGTGATATTAGAGTTGGTTGATGCGTATCATATGGTGTTATTCTAGTACGAACTCTTAGATAGATGACCGGAAAGGATAACTTGGTGTTATTTTAGTACGAACTCTTGGATAGATCGATCGGAAAGAATAACTTTAAGGTGGTTTCGTACCCTACAAGCAATTTCTTCTTATGTTCATCGCTAGATAAGAACTTTGGAGTGATTCTTCATTGCACGTTGAGGGATGGTTATGTGATCCAATTATATTAGCATTGTTGAGAGATTGCACTAGCGAAAGTAAGGACCCTAGGCTTGTTTTCAAGCATTGCAATACCATTTGTGCTCACTTTTGTTACTTGCTACCTTGCTGTTTTTATATTTACAGATTACAAAAACCTATATCTATCATCCATATTGCAGTTGTATCACCACCTCTTCGCCGAACTAGTGCACCTATACAATTTACCATTGTATTTGGTGTGTTGGGGACCCAAGAGATTTCTTGTATTTGATTGCAGGGTTGTTTGAGAGAGACCATCTTCATCCTACACCTCCCACGGATTGATAAACCTTAGGTCATCCACTTGAGGGAAAATTGCTACTGTCCTACAAAAATCTGTGTTTGGAGGCCCAACACGAGTCTACAAGAATAAAATTGTGTAGTAGACATCAAGATCATAGGTACAAAGAATGCTAAGCCATGCTTGCAAATAGTATTAGGTTTGGGACGGGCACTACACCACTCAACATTTGTTCCCAAAACCCCATCGGGTGCCACTAATAGCCATTGGAGAATTTTGAAAATGAATCGAGTATGATAAAGGAAGGATGGACAGGAGTTCCATGTTGATGAAACAAATGTTTTCAAATAGGATTGGTGTAAGTTGCGACCGCTACTCCAACCTTACATGCGCAACCACACTACCCCTATATGGGATGGGGCATTATTGATTACCTTGGTCGTTACTAGCAAAGAGTCTGCATTACTAGTGGCGGGAGTGACTCGGTCACTCTCGATATAGGGTCGTGCCGGAATGGATGACTATGGCTGTTTTCACATACACGAGGCACACCGTTGCGTCCCCTCGTGTAGTTGTGATGATTGTTGTTGACCAAATGTATTTATCATCTCGCATGCGGCATGTATTTGTCCTCTCGTGTGAGGCTTTGACACGAGGGCCAGGTACCAACGAGTAGAATCAATCCTAATAGCGTCTGGGGAAAAGTATTGTTCGGGTGCTTACCTTGGGTACCTAAAGTACCGTGAGTCGTGGATGACATGGAAGTTCCCCGGTTCTTGTGGGTAAGGTGTGCAACCTCTGCAGAGTGTCAAACTATTAGAATAGCCGTGTCCACTGTCAAGGACAGTTGGATGACCGCACTTTTGCTACGTCCATCTTTATAACAAAAACCTGGGTATGGGAAGGTACCACTTGGTTCATGATGATGACTATCGAGAAGATGAGATTATAATTGGAGAAACAACTTGGTTTATAAAGATGATTATCTTGATGATGTTATTGGAGTTGGATAAACTCTGCTTATGTTGATATCTATGATTTCATGATACTTACTTGTCAAAATGCCAGGACATGGCACACACTTAATTAAAAATCTAGCTTTCCGCAAATGCTAAACCTAGTGTAGTGGCCTTTTCCTTTGTATTGAGCCTTGCATGAATATGTTCTGCTATTACATCCCTTGGATTGCTTGCGAGAGTACATTCAAAAGTACTCATTGGCTTGTCCCTGGCTATTTACTTGGCCAGACATGGAATAATAGGAATATGAGGAAGAGGTCTTTGACGACGAACATGCGAACTAGGACTCTTTCCTAGTCAAAATTCCTATAGGGTTAAGGCAGATGGCATGGGTCTACATTATCGTTAAAGATTTCCGCTGCAAGTGTTATATTTGATGTTAGCCCTCACAGCTCTCTCTATGTAAGACTTGACCGTAATGGTCCCATTTGTGTAAGACGTTATGTAATGGATGTAAACTATTGATATTCAGTTCATCATGTTTAGTGAGCATTTATCTTGGGATCACTGTGCACGCACAATCGGAGGCTTCGACTTAAGTCAGGGTCCCCACAGGATCCGAATCATCTTGTCAGGTCCCTATCATTCCTCATATTTTTAGCATGTCGAAAGCAAGCAGCTCACTGAATACGTCCTGAATTGGACCCCGTCTTAGGAAAGAGATCAAATGCCAGATCTAGAGTATGACTCCAGCAGACTCCCGCAACAAGAGTTCGAATCTGAGTTTTGCGCCACCAAGAAGTAGCAAAAGCTGAGTCACGTGCACATACACACTCCCGCTCAACGTGTATGCACAGAGGGATTCGACATTCTTAGACAGTGTCTCGATTGCCCCTTAGAGGTTAGTGCTAAGTTCATCCTTTAAGTTCATTTAAAGCCCGCTCATCCTAAATATTTACATTTGCAGGGATATGAGGCTTGTGCCTTTGTTAACTGGTTGGATGATGAGTTGCATGGCAGAGCTCGAAGTGTTATCACCAAGCTTGCAGAAGATAACGTAAAACTGAAGTACAAACTGACTAATCTATAGTTTACAATCACCACAATGAAGCAAGAAAGAATCAATCACATGCAACAGATGAAAGCAAGAGACAAGAAGGAACTAGCATGTGTAATTGTAGTTGTCGCATTAGGCATCTTCTATGCGCTGTTTGCAATGATGATTAGGAGGTTCGTTTGATTATTAATGTCTACATCAATAAGCAGAGCTCATCTATTGTTTGCCAACTATCTTAAATTAAATGCTTGTTTCACACACGTTGTGCTTCATATAAGCATGTGCGTAGTTAAACAATGCATCTAGCCATCCGGGTGAATTGCTAAAATTTACCGTGTGAAATAGCTGGCATATTGCACACATTTGGACGCTCCAACCCGTGTGCGTAATTATCACATTGAGAACTGTGCAATAATGGGAATTTAAAGTGATGGGGTACTCATAATTGCGGTTGATTATATCAGAATTCTAACCGCCTGGCAAGGCGCCAATATAATTCATCAATCCCCGCTTCAATTGCCATTCCTCTTTTCTTCACACCACGCTTCAGTCACCACCATCTTCATCATCACTATTGATTGCGCTACACTTACACACACTCTGCAATCTCACTTTCTAGCCGTCTGTTTATGTAGCACAGCCATGTCGAGCGACAGTGAGGATGATAGTTCTTCCAAGTTGGCGCCCGATCTAGGGTCAACTATAGAATCATCGCGCTCGTCTTCCATGAGACCGACGTTGGGCCCTGACCTCCATTTTATCCGTCTCATGGAAGGGCCGCCGCCACCCGAGTCATTAGACGACGACTAGACGAACGAGGTACCTATCGGGGATATAGCTCCATGGTATAACCCACCCTAATGGGCCGGGTCAATATAATGACAGTTCTGGAGCTATGCTCAAGATGGTCCGTTCCATTGTAGACGGGGCAAGCAAGGCGGTTACCAAGTAAGGCGCCTGGCGGCCCAAACCTGTGAAGATGGCGACTCAAGGCCGAGGAGGCAGAAGACACCAGGAGTTTCCTTGCTTAAGAAGCAAGGCATGTTAGAGACATATTAGGTCACGATTTGTAGTGCGACTCGGACTCTATTGTAAGTCCCAGCGTCTCGACCTGTATATAAAGGCGAGCCCCTAGAGCCGAAACACCTAAGCTACAAACCCTCGAGAGCTAGGTTAGCGATTATGCACCCTTGTAATCGAGATCGTCATCATCAATACACACAAACCAGAACGTAGGCTATTACCTCCATCGGAGGGGCCGAACCTGGGTAAACTCGTCTCTCGTTCCCGATCAACCACTTTGAGTCACCACCTAGCGGCTATGGCCTCACACCTAACTCCTTTCATGAGGACATCTGCCGTGACAAAACCATGACAGTTGGCGCGGACCGTGGGGCTTTCGCCCGGTGGAGTTGAGTTCTCGACGGGAGCCCTTCCAGGGTTCTGGGGATTCGCGGTCGGCCGAATGACCAAGAGCCGCCGCGGCAAAATCTACATCGACGACTCAGGCTAGGGCCCCGAGGCCGACTCAATTGAGTACGGGTACCAGTTCCCCTTTGGTAAGATCCCCGTCTTCATCGGCCAGATTGGCGTGTCGATGCCCAAGTCGGACATCTGCACCAACATCGTCGAGCCGGCTCGGCGTGCCCAACCCGGACGGCGTCAAACCGGCCGGTGTCACGACTTCATCGATTTCACCATGGGAGTCAGCCTCTCAGATAAACCGGCTTCTAGTGGGAACACCCTCGTTAGCTCAGAAGGCAAATCTTCCAACGAGGACACCGAGTCGATCTGTCCTCTTTGTGATGGCAGGCTTGGGGGCTCGTCGGAGAGCAAGATCCTCCAGGAGACTCATGAGTCGCCTCGTCAAGTTACTGTCTACACAGCAGGAACCGCGGTGGCTCAAGCTCCGTCCACGACTGGAACAACGGGCGGCTCTAGCGTGCCGCGGGGTGGCTCAAGAGCTTAATTTCATCAGCAGGGAGGCAACGGTGGCGGATGATACGTCTCCAACGTATCGATAATTTATGAAATATCCATGCCACACTACTGGAATCAGGATCTTTGCCGTCAGCCAGCTCTTTGCCGTCAGCTAGCTGACGGCAAAGAAGGTCTTTGCCATCAGCTTACAGAAAACTGACGGCAAACAAAGAGCTGACGGCAAAGATCATGTTTGCCGTTAGCCATCTCTTTGCCGTCTGCTAGCTGACGACATAGAAGCTTTGCCATCAGCTAGCAGACGGCAAAGAGGAAGGGTGCCCACTAACGAGAACCACCTAACGGCCACTTTCTTTGCCGTCTGCTAGCTGACGGCAAAGCTTCTATGCCGTCAGCTAGCAGACGGCAAAGAAAGTGGCCAACTAACGTCCGTCCCCCCCCCCCCCCCCCCCCGGCCCCACCCCACTAGCTAGGCTCTTTGCCGTCTGCTAGCAGACAGCAAAGAGATTTGACCTATCTAAAACAGTCAGCGCCCCGCGCCCCACCCCTCTCTCTCTCCCTACTCTCTCTCTCCCCTCACCTCACCCGCGCCGCCCCCGTGCCCGAGCCGCCGCCGCCCCGTGCCATCCCTCGGAGCCCGAGGCGCCGCCGGCCAGCCCTGCCCCCGGAGCCCGCCCCGTCGCCGGTCGCCCGGCTGCCCCGCCCAGCGGACGCAGGCCGCGGTGGCCGCCCTGCCCTGCCCCATCGCCGGAGCCGCGCCGCGCCGCCCCCCCCCGCCGCCGGAGCCGCACCGTCGCCGGCCGCCCTTCCCCTCGGCCTCCTCAACCCGCGCCCCCTCCCCGTGGCCTGCCTCCTCAACCCGCGCCCACTCCCCGTGGTGAGTTTTTCTGTTTTTTTTTCTGTTTTTTTAGATTTAGTTTAGGTTTGTTTAGTTTAGTTTAGTTTAGTTTAGTTTAGGTTAGATTTAGTTTAGTTCAGTTTATGTTTTTTTTTTCTGTTTTTTAAGAATAAACAAGAAAGATGAAAAAAAAGAAGTAAAAGAAGAAGAGGAAGAAGAAGAAGATGAAAAAAGAAGAACAATAAGTAGAAGAAGAAGAAGAAGAAGAAAGAAGAAGATGAAAAAAAAAGAAGTAGAAGTAGAAGATGAAAAAAAGAAGTAGGAAAAGTGGAAAAATAGGGTCGCCGATGGTCGAGGGTCGCCGAGGGAAAAGAGGGTCGCCGAGTGGTCGAGGGGTCGAGGATCGAGGGGAAAAGGAGCATGTCATTACTGATAGTGATGATGATTATGCATTTATTGATCCCGGAGCATATATAGACGATGAAGATTAATATTAGTAATGTTAGGTATTCAATTATTATTATGTACATATATATTATTATTTTTATGTTGTACTAATTTCGTTTACTCTTTGTCATTGCAGGTGTTGACAGATGGTGGGCGCGGGTCGAGAGCGCTCCGAGCCTCCTTCCTCGGCGCGTGCTGGGAGGGGTGCTATTATTCCACCCGAGCACCTCCGGAGAGCGCTGGTACACAGTATGCAGACACCGGCGGGCGCTTGTTCTTCGGCCGGGAGAGGTCGGGGGAAGACGAAGAGGGGTGCTAGAGGTGGACGTGGCGGCGGGAGAGGTAGGAAGGCTGCTGCGCCTTCCTCGCCGCCACCCCCAGCTGATTCTCCCGACCACTGGAGTGCTCCGTCTCAGGTGGACCTGTCTGACTTGGACCCGTCTCGGACTCCTGTCCACGAGCCTCGGGTCGCCGAGCCTTCGTCCCAGGAGACTCCGGTCCCAGAGTCTTCATCCCACGTGACTCCAGAGGCTAGTGGCCATGCTGATGGTGGCGAGGACAGCTTTTCTGAGGATAGCTATAGCGAGGGCGAGCTGGTTGAGGAGCGCAAGAAGGTCTACCAGCGTGGTGGTACAAAGCTCCCGCCCGTGCCGGCGACCCGCGATCAGAGGTGGTTGATTGTGCCTAATGGGGAGAAGTAAGTGCATTTACTCTTTTTTAACCTTTTGCCTTCATGTTTCTTCAAATTAATATCTAATGTGTTGGCCTTGTCATACTGCAGGGGTTGGAAACACGCCCCTGGTGTCCACAGGCCCAACCAGGTCCTTGGTGTGCTTTGCCGGCACCATTTCCCGGGGTGGGTCACGTTGCCCGGTGAGGGTGAGGTTCGATTGCTAGCACTGAGCTGGGAGCTGTACGTGGCTGCCCCGGCCCCGCCAGAGGAGAGGGTCGACGGTGTCTTGTGCGAGACGGTGGTCGACATTGTGATCCGGCAATTTTGGGTAATTTCTCCTTTACAGAATTAAAAATCAACAACACCTGGTGATTGTACTAATCAGTGTTGTCTTGTTTGATTGCAGACCTTCTACAGGTGTCTTGAGGAACACGAGGCGGATGCGGCTATTGTTCTCGTAGCCGAGTGCAAGCGCCTATTTCAGAACTTACGGCACGAGACTCGGGTGCAGGCTGTTCGAGACTACTACGCCTCGACTAACATTAAGAGGGCCAAGAAGAAGTGCCGCGCCAAGTTTCTGAGTAAGGAGAAGTACATGAAGGTAATTACCTATTCTTAAGGCCTTGTACTTAGTTTCCTTGATTTGATTCGTAGGCATAGCACTGAAATTTCTCTTGTCTAACTTAGGTGCCCCCGAGATGGTGTGCGGATAGGACGGACTGTTGGGAGGCGTTGGTGGATGAGTGGTGCTCTCCCCAATGGCTAGCCGTCCACAACAAGGCCAAGGGTAAGCGTGCCCAAATGAAAGGTGTGACACACCATCAAGGGAGCTCCAACCTGTTTGAGTTCGGGGATCACTGGGTATGTGGTTTGCTTCATGATTCATGCAATTTCATTCTTCATGCTAGCTTGAGCCCTTAACTAATATTTTGTTCCTCTCTTTTAGGTGCGACACAACAAGAAGGAGGTGCCACCGCTGTTCGACCTCTATGCCATGGCCCATACTGCCCCGTACAAGAAGGCCAAGGCATTCTCTGAGGATGACCTCGATCATCCAGAGAGCTTCAGCAACATCTCCTCCCACAACAAGCTCGTGAGGTATAGAGATGAGGGGAAGACGAGGAAAGGGGAGGACTTCAACCCGAGCCAGAGTCCTTTTGATCCAGAGCTCGTGATGATATCTGGTGGCGGGAGGCCCCATGGCTCGATAGCCATTGGGGATGGACTGATACGTTGTCCTGGAACTCTCTCGGAGATCAAGAAGCGCCAGACGAGCTCCGATCCTGAGATAAGGCCTCGTCCATGGCCAATGGAGCTCACCATCGAGGCTAGGGCCCAGGAGCTTCTGGCGGAGGCAAACAGGCATGCGGCGGAGAGGGAGAGGGACATGGAGGAGAGGACGGCTAGGATGTGGGAGGAGGAGAGGAACCGGAACGACGCGTCTCACCGGGCCCTATACGAGCTCCTCGTGGTAAGTTTCTCCTGCATATTAGCCTAATCATGCACGTAATGTTCGTTTCATCACTAACTAATATGACTGACTCATGAAAACAAAATGTGCAGACCGTGTGCCAGAACAACGTTCAGACCCCTCCGCCGATGCCCAAGATTGGTATAGCGCCCACAGTGAGTTTCATTTGAATGGTCATTAGTTACTAGTATTCACATTTGAGTTGCATCATGCTAACGAGACATTGCAAATGATCTTTGGTGCAGCATGCCTCCCGACAAGCATCGACCGGTCCTTCTGCGTCTGCCGCAACCCCGACCGGTCCTTCTTCGTCTCACACTGGCGCAAACCCGACCGGTCCTTCACCTCCGTGATGATGGTAAGTTTTCCCAAGTGTTTTGCTTAACAAATGCATACTTAGCTAAAGAAATGACCTATTTAGCTCCAAAATGACCTATACTTAGCTTATTTTCCTCGAAAATGACATAATAACCTTACTTAGCTCCAAAATGACATATTTTACCTAGGATAGCTATAAAATGACCTATACTTAGCATTTTTTCCTCCAAAATGACTTAATATGCTTAGTTAGCTAAAAAATGGCATAACTACCTAGGATCATTAGTTTATTTTCCTCCAAAATAATTAGCTTAGCTAGTGGTTAGCTTACTTAGGTAAAAAATGGCATAATTAGCTTACTTAGCTTAGCTAGTTCATTTATGACATAATTAGCTTACTTAGGTAAAAAATGGCATAATAACCTTGGTTTAGCTCCAAACTGTCATATCATTAGTTTATTTTCCTCCAAAATGACAAGATAACCTTACCTAGCTCCAAAATGACCGATTTTAACTAGGATAGCTCAAAAATGACCTACACTTACCATTTTGTCCTCCAAAATGAATAAATATGCTTAGTTAGCTAAAAAATGGCATAACTACCTAGGTTAGGTCAAAAATGACCTATACTTAGCTTCTTTAGTTCATTTATGACATAGTTAGCATACTTAGGTCAAAAATGGCATAATAATCTTGGTTACCTCCAAAATGACATTGACTTAGCTTATTTTCCTCGAAAATGACATAATAACCTTACTAACCTCCAAAATGACCTATTTACCTAGCTTAGCTCTATAATGACCTACACTTAGCATTTTTACCTAGCTTAGCTAAAAAATGGCATAATTACCTAAGTTACCTTCGTTAGAACAAGAAGAAGATAAAGAAGAGGAGAAAAAGAAAGAGAAGAAAAATTCTTCTTCTTCTACTTCTTCTTCTTCTTCTTCTTCTTCTTGTTCTTCTTCTAACTTTCTTCTTTCCCAATTTGCAGATTTGCTTTAGATCACGAAAGCTTGTGTTGATGGAGTCTACTCTTCTCCTTGTCCTTCCTTTTTGTTTTGATTTTGTAGGATGACCAATGTGAAACTTGCAACCTATATATGTATGTATGGATGAAACCACTGTATGCTTGTTGTTGGATATATGTTGGCTATATATATATGTTGGATATGGACTTTTGAGTTGGTATGTATATGTGTTGGATGATCATATCCATATGGCAGGGATATGATTGCTTGTTGAAAGTATTTTCAAATGTATATATATATATATCTATGAAATTGATTGAATTTAAGAAAAAACAGAAAAAACAGGGGCAGCACAGGCACTTTGCCGTCCGCTGGCAGATGGCAAAGTTCTTTGCCATCTGCCGGCAGACGGCAAAGCTGCCACGTGGCAGCTACCTGTGCAACCTGGGGGGAACTGGGCTGGCCTATGTGGTTGCTTTGCCGTCTGCTATCAGACAACAAAGAACTTTGCATCTTTGCCGTCTGCCAGTAGACGGCATAGCGAGCCACGTGGCAGCTACCTGGGGGGAACCTGGGCTGGCCTATTTGGCCACTTTGCCGTCTGCTAGCAGACGGCAAAGCACGCCGTTAACCCCATAACGGACCTAAGCTGCCATGTGTGCCGTCCATGCCCTTTGCCGTCTGCCAGCAGACGGCAAAGTGCCCTTTACCGTAGCTTGTTCAGCCGGATGTGGTGCCGTCTGCTGGCTGACGGCAAAGACATTTGCCGTCCGCCATGCATGCCTTTGCCGTCAGCCATGGCAGATGGCAAAAATCCTGATTCAAGTAGTGCCATATTCACCTATGTTTACAATACTTTTATATGGTTTTGATGCACTTTACATGACTTATTTAGAACTAACCCGGACTGACGCTGTTTTCAGTAGAACTACCGTGGTATTGTTTTGGTGTGCAGAAATCAAAGTTCTCCAAATGCAACAAAACTTTTTGACGATTTTTTTGGAACAAAAGAGGCACTAGAAGCTTCGTTGGAGGGCCAGAAGAGCCACGAGGTGGGCACAACCCACCAGGGCGCACCAGGTGTCTCGGGCGCGCCCTGCAGTCTTGTGGTCCCCTCGTGGCCCATCTTCGCGTGACTCTCAAAAATCCTATATATTCAGAAACCCCCAGAAATAACCCTAGATGATAAGTTCTGCCGCCGCAACTCTCTGCATCAATGAAAAACCAATCTGGAGGCGTTCCAGTACCCTGCCGGAGAGGGTAGATCATCTCCGGCAGCCATCTTCATCATCCCGGCGGAGGCCATGATGAGGAGGGACTAGTCCACCCTCGGGGCTGAGGGTATGTACCTGTAGCTATGTGTTCAATCTCTCCCTCTCGTGTTCTTGAGATGTCAGGATCTTGATGTATCACGGGCTTTGTTAACATATCCGGATCATATGATGTTATTCCCTTGCTATCATGTTGTGATGAATTGAGTCTTTCCCTTTGAGATGTCGTTATGTTGTATTTAATATTTTGGTTGAGAACACTTGATGTACGTCTTGCATGGGATACCCATAGTGAAATTGGGGTATTCTATTGATTCACTTGATATATGTTGAGGCATTGTCGGGGCACGGATGCTCACGATCACCTATGGGACCAGAGGTCCCTAGTGGTTCAGCAAGGGGGGTCACGTTGCACGAAGAGCGGAGAGCATGAGACGGCGCAACGATCAGAGCACAAACATTTTACCCAGGTTCGGGACGCTGCTAAGATTAAAACCCCACTCCTTCTTTTGGTGGATTGATTGGAGGAACCCAAAGAACGTAGGGCGCCTAACCACGGCAAGGACTGTTGTCGGGGAAAGAGCGACTGTGCGAGTACAAGCGTTCGGGGGTTCGAGTTGCCCACCTTGAGCTAGGTTGCCTTGGGCCTCTTTTATAGTTCAAGGGGTTACCACAATGGCAAAACAGACATTATCTATCGATTAGATAGCTAGGCAAAGCTATCATACATAACTCTGGCATTTAGGACAAAATGCCATGATTACCTGCCTAGGTGGAGCTTGGGGGTGCATCCCCGGGAAGCTCTTGCCACCGCTTGGCCGGTCGTTGCTTAAGATCTTTACACGCTGCAGGGCGGGTGTCAACCGAGCGTAACTTGCCTTCCAATGTGTCGCCATGTGCTTAGCCAGAGCTGATTAGCCACTTGAGGGCTCGACATAGCATCGATAAGTGACAGGCGTAGCGATGCGGTGGAGCGGTGGCTGGTTAGCTCACCCCTGCCGGGGAGTGGCTTGCGGGGTCTTCTGGGAGGTGTGTACGTCTTGGTCCCTGGCAAGCGTCGGGGACGTGCTTGGAGCGTCGCAGCCCAGGCTTGGGTTGTCGCGTTGAGCTTGCTGGAGTCTTGTCTTGATTGCTGGCGGTTTTTTTTGCTTCTACCGCCTGTGCATAAGTTAGGGGCACTAGGTACCCCTGTACTAGTGCACCGACAAGAGCCCCTGGAACTGGCCCACACGTGCTCGCCAAGTACCGTTGGGTCAGGCCCAAGTTTCATGCACATGCGCGCAATGTGAGGGAGTAACTGCCAATTTATTGGTCAGCACCATCCCACCACCTCAGGCCGTTTCTGCCACGCGTGCCGCATGCATAGCGGGGAGTTAGTGACGGGCGCGTGTGACTTAAAGTCCTGATCGTGGCAGAAACCGCAGCGCCATGGATTGGAGCAGCGGGGCGGTTACCTGTTCGCCCATGAGCGTGGGCAATGGAATTGGTGGAGATGGGCGGCGACCTTTGGAATGGAGGAGAGCCAGCCCCTGCGCTCGCCCTTCTGCCTCTTTTGTCTTGAGCTGCGCTCGCCCTCCCGATTCTCAGGGGGAGGGGCCGAGCGAGCGTGCTTGTAGAACCTTCCCTCCGAACCTCTGTTCAGGCCCCGTCATGGGTGTACGGTTCTAAACCAAAGGTTGGTCGGGGAAGCCTCGGATGGGGGAGCGGGCAGCGTGGTGGCCGTATCGGGGACAGTTGTGGCGGTACGCTTGTCGCCGCGCTGCCCGCTTCTTTAGTCTTGACGGAGCTCCACGCGGTTGACGTCACGTCGGGACCTATGTTGGAGGCGCAGCGTCGTGGCGGTCCATGGTCCCCGCATTCCTTCTTCAAGGTGATGGGGAAAAAACGCCCACAAGGCCACCATGGGCGTGCGTGCGGTTGCCGCCGCGCATCATCATTTACCGCGGTGAAGCTCTCCTCCAGCAACACTCTGGATTGAGCGTACGGGAGATAGCCCTTCATCTTCGCATGTTCTTCTAAGGCGGGGGATAGAATTCCCCGCCTTTGGCCACTGGGGACGACCATGCTCTTTGTGGGGTCCCCGTGTTGTCATGCCTGGAGCTTGGGCGATGGCGGGGGCCTATCCTCGGACAGTAGCGATGAGGAAGACGATGGCGGTCGGGGATCTACGATGCATCAGGAGCACGGATGAGGTCTCCGACGCGTCGCGTTCCCCGGGAACACCATCATCACCAGCTGGGTCCCGGCAGCACCACCATCTGTGCCTGCCCTCCGCCTTCTTTCCCTTTGTCGGTCTTGTCTGCTCCGTCGGCTTCGTCCACCCTCCCTGGGGGCAGGGTCCTTCCGCCCGTCGTGTCCCTCTGGTCCTGGCTGGGAAGCGTCGAATCCCGGCCTTGCACTCCTTTTGCCCTCTGCTCCTTTTCTACCTAATCCCTGAGAGGAGAGGGGCAAGAAAGGGATTACGGGGCACTTATCTTTTTTTATTTCAAAAGACGTAGGCACTTGCCAAGTTTTAACGAATCATAATGTAATCTCTACCCATTTTGTATCGAAAATGAATGAGACTACAATGCTATTTTCTTCCCGCAAGTACTATCCTTTTCCTTTCCTTATTTGTACTGCATTAGTATGTTTTGACTCTGCCGCCCGGAGCTACTTGCCGGGTCGTCATTGAAACCACGAGTGCCAAAGTGGAGGGGGGACGAGCCCCCGGCAACAGGTTGGCATGTTCCCTGGCAGAGCTCCTTGTCGGTATCGGTGCTGTCACCCCTATGAGCAAGGACAGGGGGACGGCTCGTCCCGACAAGGGTTTTCACCACGTCGATGACTCCACATCACGCAGTAAGGAAGATACTAAGGGTTTCCTTGAGAAAATGAGAAGTACTGAACTGGAAACATGTGATATACTTATCTTTTCTAGGTAGTATCTTCTTTTTGAGCGTGATGGGCCGCCATCCTTGTTTCTTTGTTCCCCTTTCCTGTTCTCTCGATGGTAAAACATGTAAGGTGATGATAGTAACAAAGATTACGGTTCCATCACGCATTCTAGCAAATATACTATAACTTAAAAGTGCTAACATTGCATTCATAAAAAATGCGTAATGAGCATCTAAGGATGATGATATGATGCAATGCATAGCTTTATTATTGTTGCACAGGGTCTGCGCCTGGCTTTGTACAAAGGGTTACATGCAACATCGGCAAGGCTTGTACAAAAGGTGGTTGCTGGGGACTGGGCTCGGCAGCCGCGCCTTCCGGGTAGAACTTACGAAGATGGTCAATGTTCCATGAGTTCTGCACCTTGGTGCCATCTTCGGCCTCCAGATGGACTGCGCCAGGTTTGGTGACTCGTACTACCCGGTTAGGGCCTTCCCACTTCGGCGTCAACTTGTTTGTACCCTTAGCGGACTGAAAACGCTGAAGGAAAAGGTCACCTTCCTCAAGGCTCTGGGCATGAACTCTGCGGCTAAGGTAGCGGCGCAGAGCTTGCTGGTAGCGTGCGGCACACACATCAGCCCGGAGACGGTCTTCCTCGAGGTGCGTGGCATCGTCTTGCCGCAGCTGTTGTTGCTCTACTTCATCGTAGGCAAGCACTCGAGGTGACCCGTATATGAGTTCCGTGGGGAGCACCGGTTCCGCCCCGTACACTAGGGAGAAGGGTGTCTGGCCGGTAGCTCGATTTGGTGTCGTTCTGAGGGACCAAAGAACCACCGGCAGCTCATCTATCCAGCGCCTGCCGCTCTTCCGCAGCTTATCGAAAGTCCTTGTCTTGAGTCCTCGCAGCACTTCAGCATTCATCCTCTCGACTTGCCCATTGTTTCTCGGGTGAGCAACAGAGGCGAAGGAGACCTTTCTTCCAAAGTTTTGGATATATTGCATGAAGGCACGACTCGTGAACTGGGTGCCGTTATCGGTGATCACTCTGTTAGGCACTCCAAAATGGCACACCAGTCCTTTCATGAACTTCATAGCTACTTGTGCGGTCACCTTTCTCACTGGTTCCACCTCAGGCCACTTTGTGAACTTGTCGGTTGCCATGAACAAGAACTCAAAGCCCCCGACAGCACGGGGGAAGGGGCCCAGGATATCGAGCCCCCAGACCGAGAATGGCCAAGATAGAGGAATTGTTTGCTGGGCTTGCGCTGGTTGATGGATGTTCTTGGAGTGGAACTGGCAGGCTTCACACTTGGTGACCAGTTCAGTAGCGTCCTGGAGGGCAGTGGGCCAATAGAAACCCTGTCGTAAAGCTTTCCCGGCAAGGGCCCTTGATCCAATGTGGGAACCACATACTCCTGCGTGAATCTCCGCCATCAGCTTCAGTCCATCCTCCCGGCAGATACACCTCAATTTCACACCGTTCGGCCTCCTTCTGTACAGGGTGTCATCGACAAACTGGTACATACTTGACTGACGAGCTACTCTTTTGGCTTCCTCTTGCTCTTCGGGGAGTTCACCTGTTTGGAGGAAATGGACTATATGTTGCGCCCAGGTTGGAACCCGTGGCTCGACAACAAGGACTAAAGGCATCTCCACGTCTCCGGGAGCGCTTGTCTCAACCGCTAGACCCTGAGGTCCTGCGGGAGGGAGCTGCTCGTCAACCGGAACGGGATTTTCCCCGGCAGCCTCTCTACCAGCGGCTTGGGAAGATCTACCGGGAAATGCTTGCCGGAGTTCAGCTTTCTTCTCTTCTTGGACATCGCAGATGGGGATACTGATGGTTGGGTGAGGCGGAGAACAAAGGTTCCTGGTTCCACAGGAAGCTTCTGCGCAGTGCACTTCGATAGGTTGTCAGCAATCCTGTTTTCCGCTCGTGGCACATGCTCTGTTTGCAGCCCATCGAAGTGCTCCTCCAATTTCCTCACTTCTTCCCCATAGGCTTCCATCAGCGGGCTCTGGTAATCTTTGTTGACTTGCTTTACCACAAACTGAGAATCTCCTCGGATGATCAACCTTTTTATTCCCAACTCCACCGCGATTCTAAGCCCGGCAAGGAGCCCCTCGTACTCAGCGGTGTTGTTGGCGGCTTCCTCCCGGGGAAAGTGCATCTGGACGACGTATTTGATATGCTCTCCGTTCGGGGCGATGAGGAGCACGCCTGCCCTAGCCCCCTGGAGTGAGAAAGCACCGTCAAAGTACATGATCCAATCCTTGGGTGCCTCTTTGCTAGGGAGGATTGTCTCCGGAGCTTCATCATCTGGCATGGGTGTCCATGCTGCAATAAACTCTGCCAAGGTTCTGCTTTGAATGGTGGAAGTGCTCTCATACTTTAATACGAAGCTTGAAACTCCAGTGCCCACTCAACTATCCTGCCAGTGGCTTCGGGGTTTCTCAGTATGCTTTGCAACGGGAAGCGGGTGACAACTGTTACCTCATGGGCTTGGAAGTAGTGGCGCAGCTTCCTCGAGGCCATGATGAGGTCGAAGATCAACTTTTGTACTCCGGAGTACCTTAACCTAGCCCCCTATAGTGGGGAACTGACGAAGTACACGGGGCGCTGCACCATTTTCTTCTTTGCCACTTCCTTGGATTCACTATCAACCATTTGCTGAGATCCCCCATGGCCTGTGTCGAGCCCTGTCGCGGATGTTTCTTTCTCGCTCCCGGCAGCATCAGCAGCGGCTGTTGCATCTTCATCAACCCCCCGCTGCACCACCAGCGCTACACTAACCACTTGATTCATTGCCGCTAAATATAGCAGCAACGGCTCTTGCGGTTTAGGAGCGACTAAGGTGGGAGCAGAGGATAGGTATTTCTTTAGGCCTTGCAGCACTGCATCTGCCTCCGGGTCCACTTCATCGGGCCAGCATTCTTCAGGATTTTGAAGAACGGCAAGGCGCGCTCAGCGGACTTGGAGATGAACCTACTCAACGCGGCATCACATCCGGTCAGGCGTCTGATATCTTTGATGGTCTTGGGTGCCTGTATCTGCTCGATCACCTTGATCTTGTCGGGATTGGCTTCTATTCCTCGCTGAGATACGAAGAACCCAAGCAACTTGCCGGATGGGACACCGAACACACACTTTTCAGGATTGAGCTTCAGGTTGATCTTGCGCAAGTTTGCGAAAGTTTCCTCCAGATCTTGTTTGAGAGTGGCTTCATCCTTGGTCTTGACCACGATGTCATCCATGTAGGCTTCCACATTTCTGTGCAGCTGAGGTCAAAAACCAATTTGAACAGCCCTGGCGAAGGTCGAACCAGCACTCTTTAACCCGAAGGGCATATGTACAAAGCAGTACGTGCCGCATGGAGTTATAAATACGGTCTTCTCCTCATCTTCCTTGTTCATAAATATCTGGTGGTAGCCGGAGTAGGCATCCAAGAAGGAGAGCAAGTCACATCCGGAGGTGGAATCCACAATTTGATCTATGAGCGGCAAGGGGAAAGGGTCCTTCGGGCAAGCCTTGTTCAAGTCAGTGAAGTCTATGCAAAGCCTCCATTTCCCATTTGCCTTTTGTACCACCATCGGGTTTGCCAGCCAAGTTGGATGCAGTACGCCTCTGACCAAACCAGCTGCTTCAAGCTTCTTGATTTCCTCGGCAATGAACTGCTGCCGCTCCAAGGCCTGTTTCCTAACCTTTTGCTTGACGGGTCGGGCATGAGGGCAGACAGCAAGGTGGTGCTCAATTACCTCCCTGGGAACACCGGGGATGTCAGATGGTTGCCAGGCAAACACATCGACATTCTCCCACAGGAAGGTAACGAGCGCGCTTTCCTATTTGACAGTAAGGGTAGCATTGATGGTGAAGGTACCACCAGTGCCATCCTCCCTTGTCGGGGCTTTCTTCGTCTCAGGATAGGTGACCCTAGTCTTCTTGCTGGCGGAACTCTCCGGCAGGTCATCGTCAGGCGCGGCGCACTCCGAAGAGGCGCGCTTCCCGGAGTCCTTGCCTGTGTTCTTGCCAGTCTTCTTTATTTTCTTTGCGTCCTTGGCGGGAGCTGGGATTTCAATGGCTTCAGCTGCTACCGCGTCGCGATACATCTAGTCCACGCAAATAACCGCGTTCTTCTTGTCGGATGGGATGGAAATGACCCCAATGGGCCCTGGCATCTTCAAAGTATTGTAGGCATAGTGGGATGCCGCCATGAACTTTGCCAATGCTGGGGGACCAAGGATTCCGTTGTAAGGCAGATCTTAGCGACGTCGAACACTATCCTCTCTGTTCGGAAGTTCAACTCTCCGCCGAATGTCACAGGCAGAGTGATCTTTCCATTGGATCGGCTCCTGCCGGGGTTGATTCCTTGGAACGTACCCGTGGCTTCGAGCTCTTCATCAAGGATCTGCAGTTTCTCAGCCACTCTAGGGGAGATCAAGTGCAATCCAACCCCACCATCAACTAACATTTTAGACACCTTGAGGTTGCGGATTGTAGGGGAAACCAACAATGGAAAACACCCAACCGTAGTGGTACGGTCAGGGTGATCCTCTTCGTCAAAGATGATAGGCGTGCGGGACCATCTGAGTGGCTTCCTAGATTCTGCAGTCGTTCTCACATCATTGACCTCGCGTGCCCACTGTTTGAGCTGGCAGCGAGAGGAGTGCAAGGACGCACCCCCGTCAACGCACACGGCTTCGGTTGCTTTCTGGAACTCCCTGTCACTGGAATCCTCATCATCATCCTCATCTTCACTCATATCATCTGTTTCCTTCTTCTCTCGGCCTCTGGCGGGTTTTTCCTTTTGCTGTGGGGTTTTGCCGCGACGACCACCTCTGCCGCCACGGCTTTCCCGGCAGCGCCGTCCTGGCCTTTTCCCTTGTCCCATTTCTCGTACTCGACCCTCTGTTTCTCAACAAGTTGCTCGACCTATCGGCATTCTTGGAGATCATGGCCCATGGTGTGGTGAATTTTGCAGTATGGCCCGTCGGACTTCCCGGTCTTCTCAGTGGCAGCACCCTCCCAGCAATCAGCGCACGCGGCAACTCCCTTTCCTGGGGTTTTGGCTTTCGCCTTCTTGCCTGCACTAAGGTCTCCGGAGCTCTCGACAGCCAGCACTGCTTTTCCCTTACGCTTCTTGTTGCACTTCCTGTTTCTTCCCTTCGGGTCGGGGGCATCATCGTCATCATTAGAGTCCACTTCGATGCCCACCTCTTCTCCGGGAAGTCGCCTCCCTTCTTCAGCTTGAGAAAACTTATCTGCCAAGGTGTAAACCTCATTGACAGTCTTGGGGAGCTTGACATTCATCTTGGCTCGCATCCTCCTCTTGCACACGCTCGAGTGGAACACGACAAACACCGCTGCGGGATGAATCTCTGGGATGTTGTGGTGTACTCAGCTGAATCTCTGGATATACTTTCTCAAAGTTTCTCCCTCCTTTTGCGGGAGGACTTGGAGATCACTGGGCTGGCCTGGTTCTTGATGACCACCGGTGAAGGCGCCAATGAACTCGTTGCACAGATCAGCCCAAGAGGAAACGGAATTCTCCAGCAGGTGCATCAGCCATGATCTCACATTTGGCTTGAGAATCAAAGGGAAATTGTTGGCGAGCACCTTTTCATCTCTTCCTCCTGCAGCTTGAACAGCTATCGTGTAAATGCCCAAGAACTCCGCGGGGTTCAGCTTCCCATCGTAATTCTTCGGTAACTCGGGCTTGAAAGCTCGGGTCGACAGCCAGCGGACCCGTCGCAGCTCACTAGTGAAGGCAGGGCAACCAACCTTGTAACGGCAACCAACCCCGCCAACACTGGGCGCGGGGCCGCCGACGTCTGGACCGTTGCGCTTGTCAGATTGATGGTCTGCTTCCCGGCGTCGCTCGATGGTAATGCGCGTGTCTTCCTTCCGCCGGTCTTCAAGGACACGCCGTTGGTCCCGGCGGTCGCGCAGACCAGACGAGATTATGGACGCCTCATCGCGCTCGTCAGCATGCGAAGCTTGCGGCGGCTGCCTCTGGGCGTGTTGTCGCGGAGGGGATTGCACCGTTGGGGTGGCCCCTTCAATGCGCTTGTCGCCCTGGGCCGCCGCCGCTGTTCGCGTACGTCGCGACCGCTCTGCATGCTGGGTCTTGTTGGCTTCAACGAAGGAAATCAAACTTTGAATGGTGGCTCTCCAGTCATCCATCTTATCAGCTGCTGGCATGAAGTTGAGCAGCATCTGGACTCTTGCCATAGCCTCCTCTATGGTGTCAGGCATGGCGAAAGAGGCGGACCGCGACATTGCTCGACTCTTGGTAGGACCAAGAGAAGCGTCGCCGTGTCCTTGATGCCGCGCGCCACTCGCTGGAGCTTTCTGGTGGCTCGTGGGCCGATCCTGAGGGCTTGCGCCTCCGCTGGGCGCCCTGGCTCGCTCCGCACGAGGTGCATGCCCAATAAGCTTGCTGGCGATGGGTGAGGCCGGAAGGTCACGGCTCGCACCGGACTGGGCGCCGCTGACGCGGCCTCGGCCATCCACGCGGCAGGGAGGTGATGAACGGATGTTCCCTCTGCTTGTGGCATCGGGGCCGAGCTCTCCATGTTGTTGTTGTAGTTCCTCCCCTTCGGTGCCTCCTGCTCCATTTCCGGCCACGAAAGGCTGGACGGGGGCGCCTCCTGTGCCGACCACGTCGTCCACGATGCCCGCCTCGCCCGCAGCCGCCGCGGTGCCTACGGCGCCGGCGGTCGAGTCTGACGGAGCCTTTGAAGTGGAAGGATGCGCGGCCACGCTGGGTTTCTTCTTCGGAGCCATTGTTGAAGAATATGATGATGAAGACCGATTCGCCATTCATGAACTCGGGATCGTGCAAATGATGCACGCCCCCCTATCTGGCACGCCAAAGATGTCGGGGCACGGATGCTCATGATCACCTATGGGACCAGAGATCCCTTGTGGTTCGGCAAGGGGGTCACGTTGCACGAAGAGCGGAGAGCATGAGACGGCGCAACGATCCGAGCACTGGCATTTTACCCAGGTTCGGGCCGCT
The DNA here is from genome assembly GCA_039707655.1 of Elymus sibiricus. Classification (NCBI taxonomy): domain Eukaryota; kingdom Viridiplantae; phylum Streptophyta; class Magnoliopsida; order Poales; family Poaceae; genus Elymus; species Elymus sibiricus. The sequence continues at coordinate 268,234,102 of CM077665.1, forward strand.
GCTAAGCATAAAACCCTACTCCTGCTTTTTGGTGGATTGACTGGAGGAACACGAAGAACGCAGGGCGCCTAACCCCGGCAAGGACTGCTGTCGGGGAAAGAGCGACTGTGCGAGTACAAGCGTTCAGGGGTTCAAGTTGCCAACCTTGAGCTAGGTTGCCTTGGGCCTCCTTTTATAGTGCAAGGGGTTACCACAATGGCAAAATAGACATTATCTATCAATTAGATAGCTAGGTAGAGCTATCATACCTATCTCTGGCATTTAGGACAAAATGCCATGATTACCTGCTTAGGTGGCGCTTGGGGGTGCATCCCCGGCAAGCTCTTGCCACCGCTTGGTCGGTCGTTGCTTAAGATCTTGACACGCTGCAGGGCGGGTGTCCACCGAGCGTAACTTGCCTTCCAATGTGTCGACACGTGCTTAGCGAGAGCTGATTAGCCGCCAGAGGGCTCGACACCGCATCGATAAGTGACAGGCGTAGCGATGCGGTGGAGCGATGGCTGGGTAGCTCACGCCTGCCGGGGGGTGGCTTGCCGGGTCTTCTGGGAGGTGTGTATGTCTTGGTCCCTGGCAAGCGTTAGGGACGTGCTTGGCGCATCGCAGCCCAGGCTTGGGCTGCCGCGTTGAGCTTGCTGGACTCTTGTCTTGATTGCTGGCGGGGTTTTTTGATTCTACCGCCTGTATAAGTCAGGGGCACTGGGTACCCCTGTACTAGTGCACCGACAGGCATCAACTTGCGTATTCCGGTGACCTAGGGGATCTATGCATAAGGGTTAGTTGCACGTTTTCATACCATGTTCTCCGATAGAAATCTTGGGGCACTCTTTGAGGTTCTTTGTGTTGGATTGAGTATTATGAATTTGAAATTGTTTGATGCGTATCGTATAATTAACTCATGGATACTTGTGGTGACATTGGAGTATCTTGGTCACATTAGAGTTGGTTGATGCATATCATATGGTGTTATTTTAGTATGAACTCTAGATAGATTGATCGGAAAGGATAACTTGGTGTTATTTTAGTACGAACACTTGGATAGATCGATCGGAAAGGATAACTTTAAGGTGGTTTCGTACCCTACAAACAATTTCTTCTTATGTTCTCCGCTAGATAATAACTTTGGAGTGATTCTTCGTTGCACGTTGAGGGATGGTTATGTGATCCAATTATATTCGCATTGTTGTGAGATTGCACTAGCGAAAGTACGGACCATAGGCCTTGTTTTCAAGCATTGCAATACCGTTTGTGAACACTTTTGTTACTTTCTACCTTGCTGTTTTTGTATTTTCAGATTACAAAAACCTTTATCTACCATCCATATTGCACTTGTATTACCATCTCTTCGTCAAACTAGTGCACCTATACAATTTGCCATTGTATTGGGTGTGTTGGGGACACAAGATATTTCTTGTATTTGATTGCAGGGTTGTTTGAGAGAGACCATCTTCATCCTACACCTCCCACGGATTGATAAACCTTAGGTCATCCACTTGAGGGAAAATTGCTACTGTTCTACAAAACTCTGCGCTTGGAGGCCCAACAAGAGTCTACAAGAATAAAGTTGCGTAGTAGACATCAGGCTATTTTCTGGCGCCGTTGCCGGGGAGGTGAGTGCTTGAAGGTATATCTTTACATCTTGCAGTTTAATCTTTTAGTTTCTTGTTTTTCACTAGTTTGGTTTTATAAAATAAAACTACAAAAATGGATTTTAGGTTGCCTGAATTGCTTCATCTTTTTAATGTCTTTCGTGAAAATGATGGTTCTGAAAATTGTGCTCAATTGGTAGAGGAATAATTTATGAAAATACTTAATGAGAATACCTTGAATGATGAGCATGATTGCAATGTTGCTAGTATGAATTCTCTGAATATCCATGATGCTAATGATATGCAAAGCCAAAAGCTTGCGGATGCTATGTTTGATGAATATGATATTTTTAGTCCCCCAAGTTTTGATGAGCAAAATTATTATGATGATGGCATGCCTCCTATCTATTATGATTATGATGATGACATGTATGCTATAAAGAGTGATAGTAACCATGAAACTTGTCATCATGATTTTAATATTGAATGTGGTTATGTCAATCAAGTGTATTATGATAGTTAATTTGTTGAGTTTGCTCCCACTACTATGAATGTGAAGAAAATTTCTTATGTGGATAGTAATGAAAATTTTATGCTTGTAGATCATGAAAAGAATGCTTTATGTGATAGTTATATTGTGAAATTCCTTCATGATGCTACAAAAATTTATTATGTGGGAGGAACATATGCTTGTAGGAATTGCAATAATATCAAGTTTCCTCTCTATGTGTTGATGTTGCACTTTTTTTGCCTTCCTATGCTAGTTGATTCTTGATCCCATAAATTGTTTGCTCAAAAAATCCCTATGTATAGGTAGAGGTTTAGACTTAAATGTGCTTGCCTAGCTAAAAGGCCTTAAAGAAAAGCGCTTGTTGGGAGACAACCCAACACTTTTCCTTTATGTTTTTGTGTGTTAATATGATTAAGCTACTTTATTATTCATGCTTTGTGTATTTTATTTCAATAAAGTGCCAAGTAAAGCCTTTGGGATGACTCACAATATGAGTAGAATTGATGCTGAACCAGAACAGAAACTTTTCACTCCAGTACAGCAATTTTCATTTTTTACTGGAGCGTGATAATGATCTGAAATTTTTGAACAGTGTTTATATACAAATTCTTCAGGTTTTACTAATTTTTCATAATTTTTAAAGACAGGGAAGTATGGTTACACTACAGATCTTCACAGACTATTCTGTTTTTGACAGATTCTGTTTTGCATGCATAGTTTGCTTGTTTTAGTGTTCCCATAGCTTATATTCAGTGATATAAATTATGGGAATGGTAGAATATTGTAGGTATTATGTGAGAACAATTATGAATCTTGTCTTGACAGTACCTAAGTGAATGATCTTTATTTATTATACTAACCCATCTCACGAAGTTCCGTTAAGTTTAGTGTGATTGAAGTTTTCAAGTTTTGGGTGAGACACCGATATGAGGAGAATAAGGAGTGACAAGAAACTAAGCTTGGGGATGCCCAAGGTACCCCCAAGGTAATATCCAAGGAAGAATCAAGCGCCTAAGCTTGGGGATGACCCGGAAGGCATCCCCTCTTTCGTCTTCAACATTATCGGTATATCTTACTTAGAGCTATATTTTTATTCGTCACATAATATGTGCTTTGCTTGGATCGTCATTATATATTTTTTATTTTCTGTTAGGTTTTATTTACAATCTTGTTTTTCAATAAAAAGTTCAAAGAATTTCCATTAGGATGCTTCAATTGCATGTTTGATGTGTGCTGTGTAAAAACAGGAACTTTTGTTGTAGTGTTTGAATTTTCATATTTTACTGGAACGTGACAAGTTTCTGAAATTTTTACACAGTATTTTCATATAAATTATTTAGCATTTTCTAAATTGTGAAAAAAAATTGAGTTACATAAGTACACTGGTTTAATAGATTGCTACAGACTGTTCTGTTTGGACAGATTGCTGTTATAGTTTTGTTATCTACTTATCCTATAGTTTCCATAGCCTATATTGGTAGATATAAATTGTGGAAATGATAGTATACACTAGATAATGTTTGGAAATTATTATGCAACTTGTATTGGCAGTACATGAAGTATTGATTTATTCTTTTGTGTACTAACCTATCTCACGAGTTCTTTTCAAGTTTTGTGTGGATGAAGTTTTTGAGAATAGGTGAAACCATGATATGAGAGGATTGAACAAGATACAAAATCCCAAGCTTGGGGATTCCCAAGGCATCCCAAGTAAATATTTCAAGAAGTCTCAAGCATCTAAGCTTGGGGATGCAACGCATCCCACCTCTCTTCATCAACAATTATCGGTTAGCCTATGTTGAGCCTAAATTTTTATTTGTCCACATGTTGTGTGCTATTCTTGGAATGTCATTTTATTTTGTTTTGCTTGCTGTTTTAATAAAATACTTAGATCTGAAAGTTTTTAGATGAGATGGAGTTCTCAAATGGCTACCCATTTACTTAACTACTCGCTTGATCTTCGATTTTATCTTTTTGGAGTAGCTTGTCATTTACTCTTGTGCTTCACTTATATCCTAAGAGTAAATTGTGAATGAATGAAATATCATAAATCTGAAATTATCAATGTGCTATATTCTTAGTAGCAAGTTCACATTGGGTTTAGAAAGTGAAATCTTTTGAAGCTTGACAATCACAATATTGGTCATACAAGCAATTTGTGAATGATTAGTATAAGGAAGAGAACTTTCACATACAAATATATTATCTTGGACATCTTCTATGATTGTGAATACCCATTAATTATTATCAAACTTGAGGAAATTAGTTGAAGTTGGACAAGGAAGACAACGTAATGAGTTATGGTTGTGTATATTTGCATAGAAGTTATATTGTTATGGATCCTCCAACATTTGGTATTTGCTTAGGATGTTTTGCTAGCCAAAAATTCATACTAAGTACAGATACTACTTGTGCATCCAAAAAAAACCTTAAACCCAGTTTCTTGCAATGAGTGTCCACCATACCTACCTATGGATTGAATAAGATCCTTCAAGTAAGTTGTCATCGGTGAAAAAAGGCATTAAAAATTGCTTCTAAATGTGATGGCAAAGTAATAAAAGCGATGGATTGCATAATAAAGGTTGCTATCATAAGGGGAAATAAAACATGATGTTCTTTTGCATCAAGGGATTGTGCATACAAAACCAAAAAGCGCATGACAACCTCTGCTTCCCTCTGCGAAGGGCCTATCTTTTACCTTTCAGTATTTACTTTTATGCAAGAGTCAATAGTATGCATTCTCATTTCAACCTCAATTATTCTCTAGTTGGCAAGCATCATGTGGTGGGGAAAGATCTAGGCACATATGGCCAGTAAAATATATTTGATCATGACTTATTATTGTTGACAATTATCTCTATGATAAATGAGTTGGGAGGTGAAACATTAAGCCCTTATCTTTCTCTGTGTGCGATGGATGCCATTTGTTCTAAAAATATGCTTTGAGTACTAGAAATCATAGAAGACTATATGATGATTGAGTATGTGGAGCTCTTAGACTTTGTTGAGAATAAGTTGAATTGCAATTGTTTGGTGACTAAGAACATAGGTTGTTAAGTTTCAAGAGAATTCATTGTTTGAACCATAACATGTGAATTGGTTGCTACTTTATCATGATGAGTTTTGTGAGAACGAGTTGCTGTTATGATGCTAGGAAAAGTGGTTGAAATTATCATTTATCAAACTTATGCACTATGATAGCATTCACACTTCATAAATTATTTCTTTTATCATTTACCTACTCGAGGACGAGTAGGAATTAAGCTTGGGGATGCTTATACATCTCTAACGTATTGATAATTTATGAAGTATTCATGCCATATTAACCTATATTTACAATACTTTTATATGGTTTTGATGCACTTTACATGATTTATTTAGAACTAACCCGGACTGACGCTGTTTTCAGCAGAACTACCGTGGTGTTGTTGTTTTTTTTTGCAGAAATCAAAGTTCTCCAAATGCAACGAAACTTTTTGACGATTTTTTTTGGAACAAAAGAGGCACTAGAAGCTTCGTTGGAGGGCCAGAAGAGCCACGAGGTGGGCACAACCCACCAGGGTGCGCCGGCCCCTCCGGCGCACCCTGGTGTCTTGTGGTCCCCTCGTGGCCCATCTTCGCGTGAAACCGACGCCCAAAAATCCTATTTATTCAGAAACCCCCAGAAATAACCCTAGATGAGAAGTTCCGCTGCTGCAACTCTCTGCATCGACGAAGAACCAATACGGAGGCGTTCTAGTACCCTGTTAGAGAGGGTAGATTATCTCCGGTAGCCATCTTCATCATCCCGGCGGAGGCCATGACGAGGAGGGAGTAGTCCACCCTCGGGGCCGAGGGTATGTACCAGTAGCTATGTGTTCAATCTCTCTCTCTCGTGTTCTTGAGATGTCACGATCTTTATGTATCGCGGGCTTTGTTAACATAGTCGGATCATATGATGTTATTCCCTTGCTATCATGTTGTGATGAATTGAATCTTTCCCTTTGAGATGAGGTTATGTTGGATTGAATATTTTGGTTGACAACACTTCACGTACGTGTTGATTGGGATACCGTAGTGACATTGGGGTATTCTATTGATTCTCTTGATATACGTTGAGGCATCAACTTGCGGATTCCGATGACCTAGGGGATCTATGCATAAGGGTTGATTGCACATTTTCATACCATGTTCTCCGATAGAAATCTTGGGCACTCTTTGAGGTTCTTTGTGTTGGATTGAGTATTATGAATCTGTAATTGTTTGATGCGTATCATATAATTAACTCATGGATACTTGTGGTGACATTGGAGTATCTAGATGACATTAGAGTTGGTTGATGCGTATCATATGATGTTATTTTAGTAAGAACTCTAGATAGATTGATCGGAAAGGATAACTTGGTGTTATTTTAGTATGAACTCTTGGATAGATCGATCGGAAAGGATAACTTTAAGGTGGTTGCGTACCCTACAGACAATTTCTTCTTATGTTCTCCGCTAGATAAGAACTTTGGAGTGATTCTTTGTTGCACGTTGAGGGGTGGTTATGTGATCCAATTATATTAGCATTGTTGAGAGATTGCACTAGCGAAAGTACGGACCATAGGCCTTGTTTTCAAGCATTGCAATATCGTTTGTGCTCACTTTTGTTACTTTCTACCTTGCTGTTTTTATATTTTCAGATTACAAAAACCTTTATCTACCATCCATATTGCACTTGTATTATCATCTCTTCGCCGAACTAGTGCACCTATACAATTTGCCATTGTATTGGGTGTGTTGGGGACACAAGAGATTTCTTGTATTTGATTGCAGGGTTGTTTGAGAGAGACCATCTTCATCCTACACCTCCCACATATTGATAAACCTTAGGTCATCCACTTGAGGGAAAATTGCTACTGTCCTACAGAACTCTACGCTTGGAGGCCCAACAAGAGTCTACAAGAATAAAGTTGCATAGTAGACATCAGCGGACAACTTTCTGGCCAAGGCAATCAGCAGCATAGTAACCAAGGTGTCTTCCAGAGTAATCCCAAGCAACTAAATAGCGGCCAGTACCATGTTTTCACCACCAGTACTTGCAAGCGTGACAGCAAGGTCAAGAGCAGAGTCGTCAACATGGCTGAGCCGGCAGTTCCCAGGTATTTCAACTGGTCTGAACATTCGATTACCTGTCGCTTGGAGGACCATCCCCCCATGGTTGAAAACCCTGGCAGTTTAGCTTTGGTAGTGGCACCTCAAGTTGGCGGTTACACCTTGTCCAAGGTCCTTATGGATGGAGGCAGTAGCATAAACATCTTATACTACCAAACTTTTCGCCGGATGAACCTATCTGAGAGCAGGCTGCTTCCCTCAACGACGGTATTTCACAGGATTGTTCTTGGAAAGTCGGGTTATCCAATTGGGGCGGATCAAGCTTGACGTCGCTTTCGGCAACGAGCGAAATTTCAAATGCGAGCCTCTGATGTTTGAGGTGGTCAAGATAAAGAGCCCTTATCACGTCCTCTTTGGGCGTCCAGCCTATGCTCGTTTCATGGCCTGACCTTGCTATGTCTATCTCAAGCTCAAGATGCCAGGACCGGACGGCACCATTAACGTGGACGGAAGCCAGAAGATAGCTCGGGAGTGCGAGGAAGGAGATGCGGCTTAAGCCAAGTCGGCTTGCGCGGCTGAAGAATTGAAGTTCTATACATCCAATGTTGACCCAGCTGATATGAGCCCCCTCAAGAAACCCAATACTGAGTCGGAGCCTTCGCTCAAGTTTAATCCGGCTGAAGATACAAAGCAGATTGATTTCACGCCAGACGATTCGTCCAAGTAGTTCACTATTGAGACCGGCTTGGATCCCAAATAGGAAAGTGTGCTCATCGAGTTCATCCGTGAGAATCGAGATATCTTTGCATGGAAACCTTCTCACATGCCTAGAGTCCCGAGATAACTCGCTGAGCACCACCTTAATGTGGATCCAAAGATGAAACCAGTACGCCAATGCCTCCATCGTTTTAACGAGGAGAGACGCAAGGCTATTGGGGAAGAGGTAGCACGGCTCCTAGCTGCCGGGTTTATCATTGAAGTTTTCCACCCTGAGTGGTTGGCTAACCCGGTGCTTGTTCTTGAAAAGAGAGGCACTTGGCGCATGTGTGTTGGCTACACAGATCTCCAAAAAGCTTGTTCGAAGGATCCTTTTGCTCTCCCACGTATTGATCAGATCATTGACTCTATGGAGGGTTGTGAGTGTCTGTGCATCCTGGATGCATACTCCGGCTATCACCAGATCAAGATGGCTGTTGAGGATCAAGAGAATATGTCTTTCATCACTCCTTTTGGTGCTTTTTGCTATGTCTCTATGCCTTTTGGGCTTAAGAGTGCATGGGCAACTTATCAGCGCTGCATCCAGAATTGCCTTCAACCACAGATTGGGCGCAATGTTCATGCTTATGTCGATGACATCATGGTGAAATCTCAGAAGAAGGATCCACTTTTGGATAATATCAGGGAGACGTTTAATAATCTTCGAGTGTACCAGATAAAACTTAACCCGGCAAAGTGTGTTTTTGGTGTTCCTGTAGGCAAGCTATTGGGATATGTAGTTTTCGAGCGAGGTATCGAAGCTAACCCGGACAAGGTCAAGACGGTAACTTCACTAACTGAGCCGGCAAATATAAATCAGGTTCAATGCCTGGCGGGTCGCATCACGGCTTTAAGCCGATTCATAAGCCGCCTGGGAGAAAAAGCTATTCCTTTTTATCAATTGTTGAAGAAGACATGCAATTTTAAGTGGACTGATGCTGCTAATGAAGCATTTGAAGCGCTCAAGTGACAGCTTATTAACCCGCCCATCTTAGCCGCTCCTGCTGACAAAGAGCCAATGCTCATGTACATTGCTGCCAATTCCAAACTGGTGAGCGTGGCAGTTGTCGTTGAGCGGAAAGAGGAAGGGAAGGACTATCCGGTTCAGCGCCCAGTTTACTTCGTCAGCGAAATCTTAACCTTGTGTCGATGCACTAGGACAGGGGTATCCAATGCCCCTGACTTATGCACAAGCAGTAGTAGCAAAACCCATCAACACAAGCCACCACACCACCAAGCAAGCATCCAAGACCCAGACTCCGGCAGCAGCAACCTACAAAAGGCCAAGCAACGCCGGCAAGACGAATGCGACAACCCAGGACGGGTGCGGAGCGTGCCAAGCACATCCCCAGTGCGTGCCGGGGACCGAGGCGCATGCACCTTCAGGGAGACCTGGCAAGACATCCCCCGGCAAGCGTGAGCCGATCGGCCACCGCTCCACCGCATCACAACATCAGTCACTTGTCGATGCGGTATCGAGCCCCCAGGTGGCTAAGTAGCTCTCGCTAAGCACGTGGCGGCATGCTGGAAGACAAACTATGCCCCCTTGACACCCGTCCATGGGCGTGTGAACCTGTGCTGCGATAGTTAACTAGAGCGGTGGTAGAAGCCTACCGGGGATGCACCCCCGCACGCCACCTAGACTGCATTTATGGCATTTTGTCCTAAGTGCCAGAGTTAGGTATGATAGCTCTGTTAGCTTTCTAATCATCAGACAATGTCTGTTTTGCCATTGTGGTTTCCCCTTGAGCTATAAAAGGAGGCCTAGGGCAACCTAGCTCAATATTCGGACCTTTGGACACTTGTACTCACGTAGCAGCTCTCCCCGACGGCAACCCTTGCCGGGATTGAGCGTTGCATGTACTTCATGTTTCTCTGATCAATCCACCAAAAGCAGGAGTAGGGTTTTATGCTTCACAGCGGCCCGCACCTGGGTAAAAACACCAGCGTTCCGATCATCGTGTTGCCTCATGATCTCCGCTCTTTGTGCAACGTGACCTACCCTTGCCGAACCACAAAGGGGCCTCTGGTCCCATAGGCGATCGTGTGCATCCGTGCCCCGACATCTTTGGCGTGCCAGGTAGGGGAGCGTCATTTGTGCGAACCCGAGTTTGTCAGCAGCGAGTCGATCTTTACCATCATGTTCTTCATCCATGGCTCCCAAGAAGAAGCCCGGCGCGACCGTGCATCCCTCCACCTCAAAGGCTCCCTCACATGCAGCCGCGGGCGCCATTGGCACCACGGCGGCTGCGAGTGAGGCGGGCGTCATGGGCGACGCGGCTGGCGCGGGTGGCGCCACCGTCATATCCCCCGTGGCCGAGGTTGGAGCGGGGAGTGCCAGAGAGGAGCAACAGCAGCAACATCCTGGCGAGCACGCCCCTGGTACCGCGGGCGGAGGAAATGACCAGTCTCCAACTCCCCGCCGCGTGGATGGCCGTGGCCGCCACGGCGGCGCTCAATTCGGAGCAAGCCGTGATCCCCCATCTGCGCCCGTCACTAGCGCGGCTACTAGGCACACACCTCGTCCAGAACAAGACGGAGCGCCGAGGGGAGCCGCGAACCCGCGGGCTCGGCCTCCCCCACAACAGACCGCCCCGGCAAGCGGCACTCGGCGACAGGGATGCGGCGACGCCCCTCTTGGTTCCACCAGGAGCCGAGCGCTGTCGTGGTCCGCCTCTTTCGCCATGCCGGACACGGCATCGGAAAGCAATGGCGCGAGGCCAGCTGCTGCTAAAGTTCCCGCCGGCGACTGATAAGATGGATGAGTGGAGAGGTACCATCCAGAGTTTGATATCCTTCGTGGAAGCCAGCAAATCTCAACATGCAGAGCCGTCGCGACGCACGCTGTCACACCTTGTGTTTTACCTCATGTTACTAAGTTAACATAGCTCAAAAATTAGGGCCAATTAAAACTTTTTGTGTGATGCTTGACTTGATTGTTGATGGCTTGTTTGCTTGCTTGTGTTTTAGTACATAGGATCCGTCCTACCCTCAAGAACTATTTTCCTTGATGCAAACTCTTGTCCAATGGACATACCATGTGTATAGGACCTAAAACTACTTTTATCAAATATTATTTTGGCCAAAAAGCATTTATTCAATTTAGGTTTTCCAAAACCCCTGAATTGAGGTTTATACTACAAGTCCTCAAATTGGGTGGAATGTTTTGCACCAAAGACTTTATTTGGAACCTACTATAGATATGACTTCCCAAAAACATCAAATATTATTTTTAAAGATTATTTTACTATTTTATTTGAAGGCTTTTTCTTAAGGCCAGAAATGGTCTTTCATAGGGAAAAAAATATTTAAATGCTTTCAAAATATTTGATAAAATTTAGGGAAACTCAGTCGACATATATTGTCCATATATAAGAGTTTCAACACATGGTCATGTTCAAAATATTGGACAAAACCCTCCAAAACCCTTTCTGCTTAAATCAAGAATTTGAAATACTTCTATAACAAATATTCTCAAATAAATCCAGGAAAATTCCAGCAAGTCACACATGCTATATGTGATGATCTTGCCAAGTTGCATACCAATCCAAATAGTTTTGGTTCACAAAACTATCCCAAAACCCTCTCTGTCCAGAACCAAATTTGAGCAACTTTGCATTGCCAAGTATTTCCAATTTATCTCAAACTTTGTGGGCATGCTCTAATAACCAAATAATGACACCACACCAAGTGGTGCATTAAGGAGAATAGTTTAGCATGCCTAGATCTAGAGAAACCTGATTCTGTTGATTTCTAGGGTTTACCAAGTTTGCATTATCAACTTTCTTCAATTAAGCTGAAAACTTGTGATCACGACCAAATGAACTTACCATTTACCCCTGGTGAATCTCAAGGCCATAGGATTTCTCTGCCTAGACCAACCACAACACAAACACCTTCATCCATAAGCTTGTGGACAAGGAAAGTGGACCCAAAAAGATTCTCCTTGTCTCTAACTTTTTACCACACCATGGGCTAGCCCCCTTCTATCTCCAGTAACCTTGCCATAGCCTCTGTATTTTCCCTCTCTTTTGACCTTAGAAGCACTTCTCTTTCCTCTCTCCCACTATTCTGTTCATGCAAATGCCCCCAAACCTTTCTAAAACTTCATTTGCATACTGATGCATCAATACAAACCCATGAATGGCAGGCTCATATGGAAAATGTGAGCAAACCATCTAAACCTAGGTTTTGGCAGTTAATACAGCTTTGAACTGCAAGTACCATGTAGACTCATCTCCCTGAGGTGAAATTTGGTGGTGATGTAGTCCTTTCATACCTAAGCCACCCAGTCATACTTTTGGCATAAATCCCCTACAGTAAAAACCCCATGCTAAGCCCCCAAGTTTGCTGTTGAAAACTTACTCTTTGTCAATACCCCTCCTACATAGATCCATGTACTTTCAAGCCTCACCAGTGCACTCTAGCACGCATGCCTTGAATGTCAGACGGATTTGGCCGACCAAAAAGGTGACCTGGACACGCCTTAGCGTGGTGACCACGCAACAGACATGCACAAATGGTGCTATCCTGACAAAGGTTGTCCTGTAGCTCGTGTCCGGCAATAATAGAGTGCCCCAGCGCGCAGGGCATCTCCCCTTGACCTCGCACGCCCCTCCCCGATGCTCAGAAACCTCCAAGGCACCTCTGGCGCGCGTGCTCATCAAGCCCGAAGCGCATCCGAGGCCACCCGAGCACCCCCCTCGTCGCCCCTCTACTTCTATCCCTCCCCGAGCTCCCCTCTCTCCCAGTGACCCCCTGACCGAGCCCTTTGAGTCTCAGATCTCGGCATTCTCCCCCATGGCCGCAATGGCGCAGTCTCGGCCTCACTCGAATTCGAGCAGGCGAACCCGCCCGCGCCCCGGCACTCCCCTCCTGAAGAACCCCAGCGGAGGTCCCATCTTCCCCGGTACCCCAAGCCTCGTTCTACGCCGCCGTATCGTGCTCTCTAGTGGCATCCGACGCCGCTGTCCGCCGCTCCCGACAAGTTGCTTCGTCTCGGCCGTCCCTGCGACCAGAGAGAACACCCCCGAGTGCAGCTCTGAGCGGGGCATCCATCACGGCCACTGCTCGACGTTTGAGGTGGCCAAGTGGCCGAAACCGCAGTGGCCGTCGTCCTCTCTGCCCCCTGTCGGGAGGTCGGAGAAGGGGGCAGGAGAGAGAGAGGGACCAGCGGGGCCCGTGCGTTAACGACCCAGCCGACCGGGCCCATCGTTAAGAGGAGACGGGGTCCCGAGAAGTCATTTTTCCCGATCGAAGGCATATTCTGTTGAATACGCCATCGACGTGGCACCTGGACAAGCGTGACTGAGCCACTGGGCCGGCCCAGTGGCTATTCCACGCCACCGCACAGTTTCGGCCTTTTTGGTAAGAAAAAAAATGAAACTCCTTGCCCTTTTTCTTTTTCTGATAGAATAAAAAATACATAGGAAATTCATATGAACTCCAAACTTGGTGATTCAAATTCCTAGAGGTCCCAAAAATCATGCTCTATCCAAAAACATATCCTACTCATTTTTCTAGTAAAATTTTCTGTTGTGTTCAAATTCAAATTTGAATTTGAACTATGAAACCCCACTTTGCAAAATTCCTAGGACATCCAAATCAACTCCAAATGAGGTGGTTCAAATTTCTAGATGATTCTAAAATCATTCCCCATTTATCTAGCCATGGTGAACATTTTTGCCATTCCTTGATTCTATTGGATCTAATAAATAGCCCTATCTTCCATTTATTTCACCTTGAGAAATTCATAGGAAAACCATCCCAACTCCAAATCCAGTGAAACCACATTCTAAAATCTTATAAAATCATGCCCTGCTTGATGAGTGCCTCCACTCATTTTTACAAAAATATTTTCTGTGGACATCTTGTAGGATCATTATTTCCTTCATTTTCACCAATCAAAACTCCCCCTTGATCCACATCCAATAAAACCCCCTTGGTTATTTTTCTTATGACCAGAGATGTCCAAGAAAAATAAAACTCCTATTTATAGAGCACTTTTATTTCTCTGCTTGTTGTGTTGCTTAGTGCGGTTGTTTCCGACGATAGTTGACGAAGTAGACGAAGTGCTCAGAGTGGACGAGAAGCGTGTGAAAACCTCGAAGACTTTGATAAGTCAAGCACGCAGCCCTTTGACCATGACTGTGAAACCCTTTTATTGCATGGCATATAGCACTTTATTTCGTGAATTGATCATGATGATGTGGTGACCACTTCGGTGGGATGCCTCCGATACTTTTACCGTTGATACTTGCATCGTGCATGACCCTACCTCCTTATGAGGGTTGTGCGGGTGGGAGTAGATAGGAAGCTTAGTAGATGCTACGCAAGTGGGACGGGAATATGCATGGTGTTGTAAACAAGAGTGTTTTCAAAGAATTTTCGAAAACCCCGTCGGGAGATGATGTTGAGATGTAAGTTGCGACTGTTATTCCAACCTTACATGTACAACCACGATACCCCTTATGGGACGGGGCTTTGTCGACTACCTTGGTGGGTACTAGCATATAGCCCGCATTACTAGTGGCGGGAGTTATGTGGTCACTCTCAATACGGGGTCGTGCCTAGTAGGGCGACCATGCGCTGTCTTCACAGGCACCGGGCACACCGTTTCGTGCCCTCATGGATGTTACGTGTGATGTATATCATGAGGGATGGCACCAACGAGTGGACTCTTTATTTAGTATGGCTAGGGGAAAGACAATGTTCGGGTGCTTACCTCGGGTATGTAATATACCGCGAGTCGTGGATGACACGGAAGTTCCCCGAGTCTTGTGGGTAAAGTGTGCAACCTCTACAGAGTGTAAAACTTTTCGAATAGCCGTGTCCACGGTCAAGGACAGTTGGATGACCGCTCTTGTGTTACGTCCAGTGTTCAATGGCTGCGGCTTGGTCTTCAGTGTGTGTGTGTGTGTGTGTGTGTGTGTGTGTGTGTGTGTGTGTGTGTGAGGGTGACACAGAGATGATACATGAGTTAAGTGGGGTGACTTGACATGATGACTGAACATGAGATGTTCAACCCCTGCTTATGATGATATCTGTAACTTGTTCATATGGATATCTTCCAACTATTGATGCATGCTTACATAAGTTATTTGATCATGTCACTGCACTCAAACTTAGCTTTCTGCAAAACTTACCTACTTAGTGCTATATCATGCTCCGTTGAACCTTGTTCCAAACATGGGTTGCTTGAGAGTACATTCAAAGTACTCATTGGCTTGCCACTGGTTATTTTATTGGCCAGCCATGAAAGACCAGGTTATGGTGAAGATTACTGATACGTCTCCAACGTATCTATAATTTTTGATTGTTCCATGCTATTATATTATCTGTTGTGGATGTTTTATATGCATTAATATGCTATTTTATATTATTTTTGGGACTAACCTATTAATCTAGAGCCTAGTGCCAGTTTCTGTTTTTTTCCTTGTTTTTGAGTATTGCAGATAAGGAATATTAAACGGAGTCCAAACGGAATTAAATCTTTGGAATGATTTTTCTTGGACCAGAAGAAACCCAGCAAACTTGGAGATGAAGGCACGAGACCTGCCATGGCGTCACAAGCCACCAGGGCGCGCCCTAGGGGGGGGCGCCCCCTGGCTTGTGGCCCCACGGCAGCCCTCCTAACCCTATTCTTCGGCCTATAAATTCCCAAATATTCCCTGGATACAAAAAACAGCCACGAAAATACTTTTCCGCCGCCGGAAGCCTCTGTTCCCGTGAGATCCAATCTTGGAGCCTTTTCCGGTAATCTGCCAGAGGGGGATTCGATCACGGAGGGCATCTACATCAACTTCATTGCCCCTCCGATGATGCGTGAGTAGTTTACAACAGACCTTCGTGTCCATAGCTAGTAGCTAGATGGCTTCTTCTCTCTCTTTGTTCTTCAATACCATGTTCTTCATGATCTTCATGGAGATCTATCCGATGTAATACTCTTTTGCGGTGTGTTTGTCGAGATCCGATGAATTGTGGGTTTATGATCAGCTTATCTATGAATATTATTTGAATCTTCTCTTAATTCTTATATGCATGGTTTCATATCTTTGCAAGTCTCTTTGAGTTATTGGTTTGGTTTGGCCAACTAGATTGGTAATTCTTGCAATGGGAGAAGTGCTTAGTTTTGGGTTCAATCTTGCGGTGTCCTCACCCAGTGACAAAGTAGGGGTAGCGAGGCACGTATTTGTATTGTTGCCATCAAGGATAAAAAGATGGGGTTTTCATCATATTGCTTGAGTTTATCCCTCTACATCATGTCATCTTACCTAATGCGTTACTCTGTTCTTCTTGAACTTAATACTCTAGATGCAGGCAGGAGTCGGTCGATGTGTGGAGTAATAGTAGTAGATGCAGAATCGTTTCGGTCTACTTGACATGGACGTGATGCCTATATGCATAATCATTGCCTTGGATATTGTCATAATTATTCGCTTTTCTATCAATTGCTCGACAGTAATTTGTTCACCCACCGTATTATTTTCCTTCATGAGAGAAGCCTCTAGTGAAACCTATGCCCCCCGGGTCTATTTTCCATATTATACTTTCAGATCTAAAACCAAAAATACCAAAAATATCTCACTGCATTATTTTTACTTTTGTTTTACTTGCCGTTCTAGCAATCTATCATACCTATCTCTATCAGATCTCATCCTTGCAAATAACCGTGAAGGGATTGACAACCCCTTTATAGCGTTGGGTGCAAGTGTTTGATTATTTGTGTAGGCACATCTATTGGGGACTTGCTTGTATCTCCTACTGGATTGATACCTTGGTTCTCAACAACTGAGGGAAATACTTATCTACTTTGCTGCATCACCCTTTCCTCTTCAAGGGAAAACCAACGCATGCTCAACAAGTAGCAAGAAGAATTTCTGGCGCCGTTGCCGGGGAGATCTACATCTAGCCTACCAAGTACCCATCACAAACTCATCTCTTGCATTTACTTTATTTGCCATTTGCCTCTCGTTTTCCTCTCCCCCACTTCTAAAATGATTTTCAGAAAAACCAAAAAGATTTGCCTTTTTATTCGCCCTTCTTCCGTTCGTCTTTTCGTTTGTTTTTCGGTTGCTCGTTTCCATGGCTCAACCCAGAAGTTTTGATCCTTATCTTAGGAAATTGGAAGATATTGAGAATAATGCTAAGGGCTTCATGTCGCTCCAATTTGACCATAACAGTTTCTTTAGGAGCGAGCTTAAAGAACAAAGGTTTATGCTGGAATACATGAATAAAGAACTTGATGATATGACTAAGGAATTTTGTTGTTTGAAATCTCAGTTTGCTCACCTTGAAAACCTAGTAGACCAAATTTCTGATAAACAAGCCACCTTAGTGAATAAAATGGCCGCGAAGCCAGAATCTCTTAATAATGATGAAGATCTTAAAGTAATTGATGTGACTCCTATTGAATCTTTGTTTTCTAATGTAAATCTTGATAAAGATGGGACTGGAGATGAGTCAACTTTAGTTAAAGGGCGTCCCAATGATTCGGAGTTTATAGATCTTAATGCTAAGATTGATAAAAGTGGGATTGAAGAGGTCAAAACTTTAAATAGCAATGAACCCACTCTTTTGGATTTCAAGGACTTTAATTATGATAGTTGTTCTTTGATTGATTGTGTTTCCTTGTTGCAATCCATGTTGAATTCTCCGCATGCTTATAATCAAAATAAGGCTTTTACTAAACATATTGTTGATGCTATGATGAAATATTTTGAAGAAAAACTTGAGTTGGAAGTTTCTATACCTAGAAAGCTTTATGATGAGTGGGAACCTACTATTAAGATTAAAATTAAAGATTATGAGTGCCATTCTTTGTGTGATATGGGTGCTAGCGTTTCCACGATTCCAAAAACTTTATGTGATGTGCTAGGTTTTCGTGAATTTGATGATTGCTCTTTAAATTTGCATCTAGCGGATTCCACCATTAAGAAACCTATGGGAAGGATTAATGATGTTCTTATTGTTGCAAATAGGAATTATGTGCCCGTAGATTTCATTGTTCTTGATATAGATTGCAATCCTACATGTCCTATTATTCTTGGTAGACCTTTCCTTAGAACAATTGGTGCAATTATTGATATGAAGGAAGGAAATATTAGATTCAAATTTCCATTTAGGAAAGGCATGGAGCAATTTCCAAGAAATAAAATAAAATTGCCTTATGAATCTATTATGAGAGCTACTTATGGATTACATACCAAAGATGACAATACCTAGATCTATTGCATTATGCCTAGCTAGGGGCGTTAAACAATAGCGCTTGTTGGGAGGCAACCCAATTTTATTTTTATGCTTTTGTTTTTGCTTCTGTTTTTGAGTGTTTGACACATTATTACCTCTGTAGTAATTGTGTTTTCTTGTTTAAATTAGTGTTTGATCCAAGTAAGACCTTTGGGATGGTCTACGGTGTTTGTGATTTGATTTTGCTGAAAAACAGAAACTTTTGCTCTCAGTCCAGGAATTTTGTAAATTCACTGGAACGTGATTTTGATCTGAAATTTTTACACAAGATTGATACACAAATTGCAATGATTGTCCTAATTTTTAAGAATTTTTGGAGTTACAGAAGTATTCGAAGTCTATAGATTGCTACAGACTGTTCTGTTTTAGACAGATTCTGTTTTCTTTGTGTTGTTTGCTTATTTTGATGTATCTATGGGTTGTATCGGAGGGTATGAACCATGGAGAACTTGGAATACAGTAAATATTACACCAATATAAATAAAGAATGAGTTCACAACAGTACCTAAAGTGGTGATTTATTTTTCTTATACTAACGGATCTCATGAGTTTTCTGTTGAGTTTTGTGTTGTGAAGTTTTCAAGTTTTGGGTAAAGATTTGATGGACTATGGAATAGGGATTGGCAAGAGCCTAAGCTTGGGGATTGTCGGTGTCAAATACGACATATCTCGTAGTAGGGGTCCTAAGCTAGGCGTCTTGGAGCGATGGTAACATGACACAGGATTTTACCCAGGTTCGGGCTCTCTCAAGGAGATAATACCCTACGTCCTGCTTTTGATTGTATTGATATGGGGGATAGTACATAGTACATGTATCTACCACGAGTTTATGAGATGTAATATAATATGATCTAATGACTAGCCTGGCCTCGGTTTATATATGCACCGGAGGCCTAGGGTTTTAGAAGAGTCCTCGTCTTGTGTACCAAGTCTTCGGGAGTCTTCCTTGTATGCGTCATGGGCTGCCCGAAGTGGCCCATGAGTATACCGCCATGGGGGTCCTCGGCCTGATCAACCTAGTCGGGAGACGACGTAGTGAGTACCCCCTAGTCCAGGACACCGTCAGTAGCCCCCTGAACCGGTCTTCAAGTTGGGGACGCTCCTCGGTTCTTCCGAACTGTTCTTCGTCTTCGGTCGTCGGTCTTGAAAACTGGTTCAACAGATCTTCCCATCTCCGATCTTGTGGATCGCCGTGGTGTATCCGAAGAGCTCATACGTCGGGTATTCGAGGAGCTCCTTTAAGTTTTTGGCCTTTATCAATGCCTTATTATTTTTTATGCCACACCTTGGGTTCGAAGTGTTTCCCGTGCGGCAGTGTCCTCTTGCATCCGAGCTCCAACGCCGGACTACATCCGAGGTATCTTTTGCATCCGAGCACCAACGCCGGACCACTTTCGAGGTATCTTTTGCATCCGAGCACCAACGCCGGACCACTTCCGAGCTCCAACGCCGGAATGTATCCGAGCTCCAACACCGGACTGTATCCGAATAGTCTTTTTACAGCCGAGCTCCAACACCGGACTGCATCCGAGGCGTCATAGATTACCTCGGTCTTTGAAAAAGTTGAAGGGGTTCAACCGAGCTTAATGCCGGAAATACCCTCTATGGAGGCAGCCACTTGCATCCGATCTTTATGCCGGACTGCTTCCGAGGCGGTGCACCATCTCGGCCATGGGCTGATTTTTGTGAATTTAATTCCAATTTGTGCAATGTATTCTCTGCCGAGATATATAGCCAGTAGACCTCAAGGTGTGTGTCCGTTGAATGTCCGGCATGCACCTGAAGGAAAACATAAAACCGCTGATCCCAGTAGCCCCTGAGACTCAGGTCGATTCACAAAATCGGCCTGAGGATCAACTCCTAGCTCTGCAGCATACTTAGGAATAGAAATGCGGTGTAATATATTAGAGGAAATAGCGATCGGCAGGCGGGCCCTTGAGAGAGGGTCTTGAGAAGTTGCCGTAATATATTAGCTTGATGCCGGATAGGTCCATATGGTACCTATTGTTGTCCGAAGACGCGTCTGCCCATAGCTCGGTCATGCCGAACACTGAGTATTTTGAATTTTCTGCATTGAATAGGCAATGAAGTAGCCCCCGAGCCACTGGTCGGGTGGCAACACCAGATCAGGGGATCGATGTGCCCCTTTAATATTTGTAAATGATAAGCGCGAAGCCCAGTAGCTACCGAGCCTTAATGTGGGCACGGGTGGCCGAATTAAGGATCGATATCCGTTTGACAAAAAAAATTGTTGTGTTTAACACAAACTTCTCGGAGAGAGAATAAAGATCTCTTAAAGGAGCTAGAGCTAACGAAAGCTGAGCTCGCCAAGGTCGGCCTCAAGAGGCTTAATAGATAGGAAATCAATGCCAATAGGGAATTATGAGAGCGTTATGTCAGCTGCTCGGTTATCTCAACAAGATTGTGCCCTTGACGCTTTAAAAGATGGGCTGCTGTAAATTGACTTGTACTCGCAATTTATTTGTAATGATTCTATGTATCCAAGTACTTTACATCATTAATGCTCGGATCCACATTGTACAAAACTTTGTTGACCGACCATCGGCTTCAACCTCCTCGGCCAGTAGCCGGGGAGTGTTTGTCCCACTTTATAAAGCCTTTATGAGGGCAAAGGTTTACGGCAAACAAGGCAATCTGGCCATATGGTTTTATAAACAAAGGTACGCGGAGAGTATGTTATATTACTTTTTAACGTAAGAAACATCTTCCAAAGAAAATAGTCCCGCTATCGGTTCCTTTCTTTGGGTTGTCATGCTGACCATGATCATGAAACCCCATCTCCGATCAATGTGGGAGCAAAATATTGAGGATTTAGTTGGGGGAAAGTTCCTTTCTTTGGGTTGTCATGCTGACCATGATCAGCGAACCGAAATTTTCACTTAGTCATAGGAATTTCAAGTTCGGGGCCAGTTACTAGCCCCCGGTTAGTGTTCGGCATCAGCCGAGGTCAAACCAGTAACACTTCAGCCAATCTTATGAAAGGCCCATCGTTTAACACGGGGTGACCTCTATCGATCTGTAGTTTGACACAGTCATCGGATCGCTTACCAGTTTACGCTCATTGTGACAGTCAGCTTTTGGCTTTCTCCACTGAGGCGCTTAACCATTTGAGCAGGAAGCAAAATCGTAGTGGTTCTCCCTTTGCACACCTAGCCGAACAAAGCGGAACGTAGGAGGCAAGCACAGGAGCCGGGCAACCCAACTTTTGACCGAAGTCACAATTCGAAACCGATGCATATAAAGCAATATCCAAGAAGTTTTTGCCGAGGACTCCATGAATTACCTTGGCTTTTGGTGGGTTCGGCTCTAGTTGCAGCCCCTATTGATATTGCCGAATATGTAAAGGTGTCTGGCGTTGCACTGCGAGACTTAAGCTGGAAACACACAAATAGGTTAAAAGTGCCATAGGCTTGGAAAACCAAAAAACTTCAGTAAAAACTTTACGCCCGAACTAAATCAATTTTTTGGCGGCAATCCGAAAATTGGTCTTAAAATTAGACTGTGCTTCCGTCGTGCTTTAACATTATACATCCGATCTTCAAACTTCAAGTGGGTTAGCCTTCGGCTTCAACCTCCTATCCCGAAGGCGGAGTGTTTCTCAGGCCAGTTTAGCGAACTAAACGCGAGCGGCTTTAGAAAGAAACCAGGCTATCCGGCTATTGACCACACACTCGCGTCAGAAAAAGGAGTAGTAGAAAAGGACTTTGCGACGATCAAGAAGAAAACACATATTATAAAACGGCTCATACAAATTTAAGAGCCCCCAAGTGACTTGGGTAAAAGAATTTTATGTATAATGATTGTATGTACCGAAGTACTTATATCATATATGTGTTCGCACGAACTTTAAACGCGTCTTAACCGACCGTCGGCTTCTCCCTCTTCGGCCAAGGGCCGAAAAGTGTTATCTACTACGCCATCCGAGGATATCGGAGGTGTTTCGAATAACCAGGCAATCAGGCCATTAGGATATAATAGACAAAGCGCGCCCAGGGAACTTATGCTATATTACTATTTAACGTAAGAAGCATCTTCAAAGAAAATAGTCCCGCCAACGGTTCCTTTCTTTGGGTTCTCATGATTACCATGAGGGGTGTGCAATAGATTTATGTATGCTTGTCTTCCGTCGTGGCCGACCATAGTTGAAAATAGTAAGAGCGCTAGCTTTCGGCTTCACCCGTCTGAGGTACGAGTTCGGATGACCCGATCGTAACAATCGCAGAGGTGCTCCCTTTACTCCCTTGCCGAACAATCGGGAATGTAGGGGTAAGCACAGGAGCAAGGCAACCCAGCTTTGCGGAACACTTAAGTTAACATGATGCATATATTGGCGTAAACACGAACAAGGAAGGGTGCGATACATTAATAATCATATGCAAGAGGAATGGCTTCATAAAGGAAGCCCCCAAGTAAACGGGGTATTTGAATTTGTTTGTAACAAACAAAGTTTTGACAAAGAAATTTTTTCGCAAACAACTTTTTGTCAAAAAAGTATAATGCTTGGTCGAACCGAACAAAATTTTAAAACTGAAAGTTTTTGAGCATGAAAGCGACTTAGCTGGTTAATGTGCTCGGTGTCGATGACGCGATCCGGGCTTGTGGCGGGACGAGGACGCCCATCGAACTTTAACTGATCCGGTGTGTAGTCTTCGGCAGGACCGAGGTCCCATCCCCCAAGCCCGTCCCGAGGTGACCGAATGAGGAGTTCGGCACTCCGAAGTAGTGTCACGGCTCGGCCGATGTGGCGAGGCGAAGCCCCTGGTCTAGCCGAGGTGGTGGAGTAGGTCGGCAAGGTGACGCCAGGGTGACCACGTAACGGCAGTCGAAGTCGATTTCCTGCACTCATAAAATAGTGCAAGCCAAAAGTAATAACAAATAAAGGTAATAATATTTTATTTTTTAAATAAAAATAAAAAATAAAATAATCTTTGCATAATTAATGTATGCAAAGTAAAGTATTAAAGAGATGTGGCCTAGAGCATAGGCCAAATTGGCGGTGTGGAGACGTTGACGTGGTTGACAGCGTCGAGGCAATGCGCTACGCGGTTGTGCTAACACGAGCAGCACCTTCGAAGCAATACTGTCAATCAAATCTCAAAATCATAAAACAATTAGCACAGTTTTGACGAACTAGGAAATACTCCCGTAGGATGTTGGCCACTAATACGTATGTGGAGAGTATGCAAAGATACAATTAGTCAAAAGTATAGGCTGGCTCTACACTTAATACTCATACATGCAAACAATAAAGAGAAGAAGGAATCAAATCTTTCATGTACGCCGTCGCCGAGCAGAGTTGATGTCGACGGAGGGCGGCACCATAAAGTTGTCGATGCTGTGACCAAGTTGGCCGCCAAACTCAAAGCCGCGATGTTTGATACAAGGCGGTAGCGGCGAGGCCAACTTGTACATCATACTGACCGATCTATGAAGAAAGACGGATGGTTGAATCATCGCCTGGGCCGCAGCGCTAGCCTGAACCAACCATTCCACGAAAGCTGCGCTACAAATTAGTGCTACGCCAGTGCATGGTTTACGCATGGAAAGTAATGACCGACCTACAGTAGATATAATAATCAAATTGAAAAAGTAAAAGAGGTTTCCTGGGTGCCTGCTCTCCGAGCAAGACGGCCCTCGGCTCGGCATGGCCGCTAGGGCCAGGAACTGCTACTGTAATTTTCTATAGGCCAGCAGGAGCAGCCAACAGCCGGACTCGTCGTCGTACTAGAGCAGTGGCAGATAGGCCGGGGATTCTTGCCCTGCTCCTTCAACTTGACGTGTTACATCGGCAGACGCGGTTTGGAGGTAGCGTCCAAGTATAGACTTGCGCCTACAAGCAGTTCGATCATAGTGTTCTACCAGCGCCCGCATGCCAAACGAGTTCCATCGAATTCATTGTTCTATGAACAAAACAACACACGAGAGTAGAAGAGTCAAACAGAAAAGAATTCATATATACAAGATAGATTAAATTGAAAAGACAACACCTGATTAACGCCGTGCCTGACTCGCACAGTCGGCAGGATAGTTGGCAAATTGCAGGGGTCACACACTTTAAAGTGAAAGTCTAGATCTGAATTAACTTTGAATCCCGAGACCTTGAATTTTGCGTGACTACTAGTTTGTTTGGCCTGATCCTCCATGGAGTTTTGCACGTACTAGTACATAGCAGTGTTGGTCTTGATCTCTTTGTACTGCACCCCTTGAGACTCGTATCCAAATTGACTGATCGGTTTTCCCGTAGGAATATGCATGCACTGGCCTCCGCTTGTAGCAATGCTGTCTCACGCGCTTTATGCGGCAGCGGCAGCGGCGGCCACGTAGGGCAGCTGACATCGCCGGCCAAGCATGCGCGCACACACCTGTGCGCCTGCTTCCGTCTACATAGTATACCACTGCAGTATCGCATATCTAGATCGGATCGATCTTGCCTTAACGACTTTGGGCTGCGTGATGCGGTAGTTGAAGATTCGACTGGTGGATTGCGTCGGAGTTGATTGAAGATCCCATCGCACCGCGACGATCGCCCAGCAGGCTCTCAATGAAAGCACCAATGTCGGTGTCAAAACCGGCATATCTCGTAGTAGGGGTCCTAAGCTAGGCGTCTTGGAGCGATGGTAACATGGACACAGGATTTTACCCAGGTTCGGGCTCTCTCAAGGAGATAATACCCTACGTCCTGCTTTTGATTGTATTGATATGGGGGATAGTACAGAGTACATGTATCTACCACCAGTTTATGAGATGTAATATAATATGATCTAATGACTAGCATGGCCTCGGTTTATATATGCACCGGAGGCCTAGGGTTTTAGAAGAGTCTTTGTCTTGTGCACCAAGTCTTCGGGAGACTTCCTTGTATGCGTCATGGGCTGCCCGAAGTGGCCCATGAGTGTACCGCCATGGGGGTCATCGGCCTGATCAACCTAGTCGGGAGACGACGTAGTGAGTACCCCCTAGTCCAGGACACCGTCAGGGATGCCCAAGGCACCCCAAGCCATATTCAAGGATACCAAAAAGCCTAAGCTTGGGGATGCCCCGGAAGGCATCCCCTCTTTCGTCTTCAATCCATCGGTAAATTTACTTGAGGCTATATTTTTATTCACCACATGATATGTGTTTTGCTTGGAGTGTCTTGTATGATATGAGTCTTTGCTTTTTAGTTTGCCACAATCATCCTTGCTACACACCTCTTTTTGAGAGAGATACGCTGAATCGTGAATTTATTAGAATACTCTATGTGCTTCACTTATATCTTTTGAGCTAGGCAATGTTGCTCTAGTACTTCACTTATATCTTTTTAGAGCACGGTGGTGTTTTATTTTATAGAAATTATTGAACTCTCGTACCTCACTTATATTATTTTGAGAGTCTTTAAACAGCATGGTAATTGGTTTAGGTTATGAATTTAGTCCTAATATAATGGGCATCCAAGAGGGATTTAATAAAAACTTTCATATTAAGTGCATTGAATACTATGAGAAGTTTGATTCCTTGCATATAGTTTTGAGATATGAAGATGGTAATATGAGAGTCATGCTAGTGAGTAATTGTGAATTGGAAGAAATACTTGTGTTGAAGTTTGTGATTCCCGTAGCATGCACGTATGGTGAACCGTTATGTAACGAAGTCGGAGCATGATTTGTTTAATGATTGTCAACCATTGTGTGAGGGTCGGGAGAGCGCGATGGTTAACTCCTACCAACCTCTCCCCTAGGAACATGCGTCTAATGCTTTGTTTCAATAACTAATAGACTTTTGCAATAAGTATGTGAGTTCTTTATGACTAATGTTGAGTCCATGGATTATACGCACTCTCACCCTTCCACCTTTGCTAGCCTCTCTAGTACCGCGCAACTTTCGCCGGTGCATCAAACCCACCTTCCTCAAAACAGCCACCATATACTTTCCTCAAAACAGCCACCATACCTACCTATTATGGCATTTCCATAGCCATTCCGAGATATATTGCCATGCAACTTCCACCGTTCCGTTTTTCATGACACGCACCATGACTTTCATATTGCATATAGAGTCATATTTTGTTCTAGGTATCGAGTTGTAATTTATTTTTGAGTTGTAAGTAAATAAAAGTGTGATGATTTTCATTATTAGAGCATTTGTCCCGTGAGAGAAAAGGATGATGGAATCTATGACTCCCTCACAAGTTGGGGTGAGTATCCGGACTTTACAAATAATAAAAGAGGCCAGCGAAGCCCAAATAAAAAAAAGAGGCCAAAGAAGCCCACCAAAATAAAATAAAAATGAGAGAAAGAGAGAAGGGACAATGCTACTATCTTTTTCCACACTTGTGCTTCAAAGTAGCACCATGATCTTCATGATAGAGAGTCTCCTATTTTGTCACTTTCATATAACTAGTGGAATTTTTCATCATATGCACAACCACTTAGTTTTCTTTTTGAGCTTTCATACACTTGTAGCTCTAGTGCATTCGTTGCATGGCAATCCCTACTCACTCACATTGATATCTATTGATGGGCATCTCCATAGCCCATTGATATGCCTAGCTGATGTGAGACTATCTTCTCCTTTTTCCTTGCAACCTCCACCATATTCTATTCCACCTATGGTGCTATATCCATGGCTCACGCTCATGTATTGCGTGAGAGTTGAAAAGGTTTGAGAACATAAAAAGTGTGAAACAATTGCTTGGCTTGTCATCGGGGTTGTGCATGATTTAGATACTTTGTGTGGGGAAGATGGAGCATAGCCAGACCATATGATTTTGTAGGGATAACTTTCTAAGGCCATGTTATTTCGAAAGGACACGATTGCCTTGTTGGTATGCTCGAAGTATTACTGTTTTTATGTCAATATTAGACTCTTGTTTTGAATCTTATGGATCTGAATATTCATGCCACAATAAAGAATATTACATGGATAAATATGTTAGGTAGCATTCCACATCAAAAATTGTGTTTTTATCATTTACCTACTCGAGGACGAGCAGGAATTAAGCTTTGGGATGCTTGATACGTCTCCAACGTATCTATAATTTTTGATTGTTCCATGCTATTGTATTATCTGTTTTGGATGTTTTATATGCATTAATATGCTATTTTATATTATTTTTGGGACTAACCTATTAATCTAGAGCCTAGTGCGAGTTTCTGTTTTTTCCTTGTTTTTGAGTATTGCAGATAAGGAATATTAAACGGAGTCCAAACGGAATAAAATCTTCGGAATGATTTTTCTTGGACCAGAAGAAACCCAGCAAACTTGGAGATGAAGGCAGGAGACCTGCCGTGGCGTCACAAGCCACCAGGGCGCGCCCTAGGGGGGGGGCGCCCCCCTGGCTTGTGGCCCCACGGCAGCCCTCATAACCCTATTCTTCGGTCTACTTGACACGGACGTGATGCCTATATGCATAATCATTGCCTTGGATATCGTCATAATTATTCACTTTTCTATCAATTGCTCGACAGTAATTTGTTAACCCACCGTATTATTTTCCTTCATGAGAGAGGCCTCTAGTGAAACCTATGGCCAACGGGTCTATTTTCCATATTATACTTTCAGATCTAAAACCAAAAATACCAAAAATATCTCGCTGCATTATTTTTACTTTTGTTTTACTTTCCGTTCTAGCAATCTATCATACCTATCTCTATCAGATCTCATGCTTGCAAATAACCGTGAAGGGATTGACAACCCCTTTATAGCGTTGGGTGCAAGTGTTTGATTATTTGTGTAGGTAAATCTATTGGGGACTTGCTTGTATCTCCTACTGGATTGATACCTTGGTTCTCAACAACTCAGGGAAATACTTATCTACTTTGCTGCATCACCCTTTCCTCTTCAAGGGAAAACCAACGCATGCTCAAGAAGTCGCAATTACCTCGGTGACGAACATTCGATCTAGGACACTTCCTAGTCAGAATGCCTGTAGGGTTAAGGTAGATGGCATGGGTTCACGCTATCTTTGAAGATTTCCGCTGCAAACATATGAAGACTTGGCCATGAAGGCCACATTCGAGTAAATCGGTATGTAATGGATGTAAGACTCTTGTTATTCAGTTTCTGTGTGTTCAGTGAGCATTGATCTCTGGGATCACTAAGCACGTACATTCGGTGACAACGACTTATGAGTCGGGGTCCCCACACACCCGTACGGCAACGGCGGCCTGGGCCGGCGATCGTGTCTAGGGGGCCACACCAACGGTGGAGTCCCCTCTGCGACAACAGACCCAGGAGCAGCCACGGCGAGCTTCGCATGCTGACGAGCTCGACGAGGCATCCATGGCCTCGTCCGGTCCGCGCGATCACCAGGACCAGCGGCGTGTCCTCGAAGATCGACGTAAAGAAGACGCACGCATCACCATAGAGCGTCGCCGAGAAGCACACCGTCAGTCTGACAAGCGCAACGGCCCAGGTGCTGGTGACCCCGCGCCCAGTGCTGGCGGGTACCTGCCTTACGAGGTTGGGTGCCCTTCCTTCACTCGCGAGCTGCGGTAGGTCCGCTGGCCATCGGCCCGAGCTTTCAAGCCAGATCTGACGGAGAAGTACGACGGAAAACTAAACCCGACAGAATTCCTGGGCATCTACTCGACAGCCGTTCAAGCTGCCGGAGGAAGAGATGAGAAGGTGCTTGCCAACTACTTTCCTTTGGCACTCAAGCCAAACGTGAGATCATGGATGATGCACCTGCCGGAGAACTCCATTTCATCATGGGCTGACTTGTGCAACGAGTTCGTTGGCGCCTTCACAGGTTGCCACCAGGAGCCAGGGCAGCCCAGGGACCTGCAAGTCCTTCCGCAAAAGGAGGGAGAGACATTGCGGAAGTACATCCAGAGATTCAGTCGAGTGCACCGCAACATTCGAGAGATACACCCCGCTGTCGTGATTCCCGCATTCCACTCGAACGTGCGCAACAGGAGAATGCGGGCCAAGTTGAACGTCAGACTCCCCAAGACCATCAACGAGCTGTACACATTGGCGGACAAATGTGCTCGTGCTGAGGAAGGAAGGCGACTACCCGGAGAGGAGGCTGGCGTCAAAGTCGATTCTGATGACGACGACGATGCCCCTGGCCCAAAGGGGAAGAACCGCAAGCGCAACAAGAAGCGTAAGGGAAAAGCAGTGTTGGCCATTGAGGGCTCCGGTGATCTCAGTACCGGCAAGAATACCAAAGCCGAGGCCCCCGGTAAGGGAGCGGTCGCGTGCGTTGATTGCCGAGAGGCCGCTGCCGCTGAGAAAACTTGAAAGTCCGATGGGCCATACTGCAAAATCAACCGCACTAAAGGCCATGATCTTCAAGAATCCCGCCAAGTTGAGCAGCTTGTCGAGAAGCACAAGGCCGAGTACGAGAAGTGTGACAAAGAGAAAGGCCAAGATGGCGCTGCCGGGAAGGGCCGTGGCAGCAGAGGAGGCTGCCACGGCAAAGCTCCGCAGCAGAAGGAAAGGCCGGCCAGGGGCCGTGAGAAGAAAGAAGCAGAGGACATGAGTGAGGATGAAGATGACGAGGAGGACTCCAGTGATTGAGAATTCTAGAAAGCAACCGAAGCCATGTGTGTTGACGGGGGTGCATTCTTGCATTCCTCTCACCGACAGCTCAAACAGTGGGCGCGCTAGGTCAACGCTGTGGAACCAGCTGCAGAGTCCAAAAGGCCACTGAAATGTTCCCGCACGCCTATCATCTTAGATGAAGAGGACCATCCTAATCGCACCACTGTGGTCGGATGTTTGCCGTTGTTGGTCTCCCCAACAATCCGCAACCTCAAAGTCACCAAGATATTAGTTGACGGCGGGGCGGGATTAAACTTAATCTCCCCCAAAGTGGTTGAAAGGGTGCAGATCCCTGATGGAGAGCTCAAGGCTACGGGTACATTCCAAGGAGTCTACCCCGGCAGAAGCCGACCCAAGGGAAAGCCTGTAACGTTTGGCGGGGAGTTGAACTACCGGACCGAGAAGGTGGTGTTTGATGTGGTTGAGCTCCCCCTGCCTTACAACGGAATTCTTGGTCGCCCAACCCTGGCAAAGTTCATGGCAACATCCCACTATGCCTATAATACTCTGAAAATGGCGGGCCCCATTGGAATCATATCCATCCCATCTGACAAAAAGGACACAGTGATATGCGTGGAAAAGATGTATCGAGACACAGTAGCAGCTGAGGCTGAAGAAATCCCATCTCCCGCCAAGGAATCAAAGAAAGAAAAGAAGCCTAGCGTGAATGCCGGCAAGGACTCCGGGAAGCACGCCTCTTCGGAGTGCGCTGCACCTGATGATGACCTGCCGGAGAGTTCCGCTGGCAAGAAGTTGAAGGTTACCTATCCCGAGACGAAGAAGATCCCGGCAAGGCTGGATGGCACTGGTGGCACGTTCACCATCAGCGCCACCCTTACTGACAAATAGGAAAGCGCGCTTGTTGCCATCCTGCGGGCGAATGTCGATGTGTTTGCTTGGCAACCATCTGACATCCCCGGTGTTCCCAGGGAGGTGATTGAGCACCACCTTGCTGTCTGCCCTCATGTAGGCCCGTCAAGCAAAAGGTTAGGAAGCAAGCCTTGGAGCGGCAACAGTTCATTTCCGAGGAAATCAAGAAACTTGAAGCAGCTGGTTTGGTCAGAGAAGTGTTGCACCCAACTTGGCTAGCCAACCCGGTAGTGGTGCGCATGGCGAATGGGAAATGGAGGCTCTACATAGATTTCATTGACTTAAACAAAGCATGCCCAAAGGACCCTTTCCCCTTGCTGCGCATCGACCAGATTGTTGATTCCACTTCCGGGTGTGACTTGCTTTCCTTCTTGGACGCTTACTCCGGATACCACCAGATTTTCATGGCTAAGGAAGATGAGGAAAAAACCGCGTTCATAACTCCGTGTGGCACGTACTGCTTTGTAAGGATGCCCTTCGGGTTAAAGAGCGCTGGTTCTACCTTTGCCAGAGCCGTGCAGATTGGATTTGGACCACAGTTGCACAGAAACGTGGAAGCTTACATGGATGACATAGTCGTCAAGACCAAGGATGAAGCGACTCTCATACAAGACTTGGAATAAACTTTTGCAAACCTGCGCAAGATCAATTTGAAACTCAACCCTGAGAAGTGTGTGTTTGGCGTCCCATCCGGCAAGCTACTTGGGGTATTTGTATCTCAGCGAGGAATATAAGCCAATCCTGACAAAATCAAAGCAATTGAGCAGATACAGGCACCCAAGACTATCAAGGACATCAGACGTTTGACCGGATGCATTGCCGCGTTGAGTAGGTTCATCTCGAAATCCGCTAAACGCGCCCTGCCGTTCTTCAAGATTCTGAAGAAGGCTGGCCCGATAAAGTGGACCCCGGAAGCAGAGGCAGCACTGCAGGATCTGAAAACTTACCTTCCTTCCGCTCCCACCTTGGTCGCTCCTAAACCGCAAGAACTGTTGCTGCTATACTTGGCGGCAACAAATCAAGCGGTTAGTGCAACACTGGTGGCGCAACGAGAAATAGATGAAGGTGCAGCCGCTGCGGCTGATGCTACCGGGGACGAAACCGAAGCATCCGCGGCAGGACCCAATGTAGACCCAGGGGAACCTCAGCAAACTAGCGAAGGCAGTTCCAAGGAAGTGACGAAGAAGAAAGTGGTGCAGGGGCTAGTGTACTTTGTCAGCTCCTTGTTGCAGGGGGCTGGGTCAAGGTACTCTGGAGTGCAAAAGCTGATCTTCGGCCTCATCATGGCCTCGAGGAAGCTGCGCCACTACTTCCAAGCCCATGAGATCATAGTTGTCACTCGTTTTCCGCTACAGCGCATATTGAGGAATCCCGAAGCCACTGGCAGGATAGTTGAGTGAGCACTTGAGCCATCAAATTTTGGATTGAAGTATGAGAGCACTTCCACAGTTCAGAGTAGGGCGTTGGCGGAGTTCATTGCAGAATGGACAACCACGCCAGACGAAGAGGTTCGAGAGACAATTCTCCCCGGCAAAGATGCGCCCAAGGATTGGATCATGTACTTCGACGGTGCTTTCTCGCTCTAGGGTGCCAGAGCAGGCGTGCTCCTCATCGCCCCCACCGGAGATCACCTCAAGTATGTGGTTCAGATGCACTTTCCCCGGGAGGAAGCCACCAACAACACCGCTGAATATGAGGGACTCCTTGCTGGACTCAGAATCGCGGTGGAGTTAGGAATCAAGAAACTGATCATCCGAGGAGATTCTCAACTCGTGGTGAAAAAAGTCAACAAAGATTATCAGAGCCCATTGATGGAAGCATACGTGAAAGAAGTCAGGAAACTGGAGGAGCGCTTTGACGGGATACAAACAGAGCACGTGCCGCGTGCAGAAAACAGCATTGCTGATCATCTGTCAAAGTGCGTTGCGCAAAAGCTCCCTGCGGAACCTGGAACCTTTATCCTCCGCCTCACTCAACCATCAGTATCCCCATCAGCGATGGCCAGGAAAAGAAGAAAGTTGAACTCCGACAAGCATTTCCCGGCAGAGCTACCCGAAGCCGCTGGTAGAGAGGCTGCCAGGGGAAGTCCCGTTTCGGTTGGTGAGCAGCTCCATTTCGCAGAACCTCAAGCTCTTGCGATCGAGGCAAGCGCTCCCACGAACGAGGAGACGCCTTTAGTCCTCGTTGTCGAGCCGCAGTCTCCAACCTGCGCACAACATATAGTCCACTTCCTTAGAACGGGAGAACTTCCCGGAGAGCAAGAAGAGGCCAAAAAAGTAGCCCGTCAGTCAAGTATGTACCAGTTTGTCAATGACACCTTCTACAGAAGACGATTGAACTGTGTGAAATTGCGGTGCATCTGCCTGGAGAACGGACTGAAGCTGTTGGCGGAGATTCACGGAGGCGTATGTGGCTCTCACATTGGATCTAGGGCTCTTGCCGAAAAAGCCTTCCGGCAGGGTTTCTATTGGCCCACTGCCCTCCAAGATGCAACTGAGTTGGTCACCAAGTGTGAAGCCTTCCAGTTCCATTCCAAGAACATCCATCAACCAGCGCAAGATCTCCAAACGATCCCTTTGTCGTGGCCATTCTCGGTCTGGGGGCTCGATATTTTGGGCCCCTTTCCCCGCGCCGTCGGGGGCTTTGAGTTCTTTTTTGTAGCAATCGACAAGTTCACAAAGTGGCCTGAGGTAGAGCCAGTGAGGAAGGTGACCGCGCAGTCAGCTATCAAGTTCATGAAAGGACTGGTGTGCTGTTTTGGAGTGCCCAACAGAGTGATCACTGACAACGACACCCAGTTCATGAGCCGCGCCTCCATGCAATACATCCAAAGCCTTGGAAGCAAGGTCTCCTTCGCCTCTGTTTCCCATCCAAGAAGCAATGGGAAAGTCGAGAGGATGAATGCTGAAGTCCTGCGAGGGCTCAAGACAAGGACTTTCGATAGACTGCGGAGAAGTGGTAAGTGCTGGATAGATGAGCTGCCGGTGGTTCTTTGGTCCCTCAGAACGACACCGAATCGAGCTACCGGCCAGACACCCTTCTCCCTAGTGTATGGGGCGGAAGCAGTGCTCCCCACGGAACTCATATACGGGTCACCTCGAGTACTTGCCTACGATGAAGTAGAGCAAGAGCAGCTATAGCATGATGATGCCATGCTCCTCGAGGAAGATCGTCTCCGGGCTGCTGTGCGTGCTGCATGCTACCAGCAAGCCCCGCGCTGCTATCATAGCCGCAGGGTCCACGCCCGGAGCCTTGAGGAAGGCGACCTTGTCCTTAGGCACGTTCAGTCCGCCAAGGGTACCAACAAGTTGACGCCGATATGGGAAGGCCCTTACCGGGTAGCACGAGTCACCAGACCTGGCGCAGTCCGTGTGGAGACCGAAGATGGCACCAAGGTGCATAACTAATGGAATATTGAGCATCTTCGTAAGTTCTACCCGTAAGGCGCGACTACCGGGCACAGTCCCCGGCAGCCACCTTTTGTACGAGTCTTGCCGAAGTTGCATGTAACCCTTTGTACAAAGCCAGGCGCAGACCTTGTGCAACAATAATAAAGCTAGGCATTGCATCATATCATTGCATTGCATGTTCGATTATGCATTTTTATGATTGCAATGTCATCGCCTTTTCAAATCTAGAGGTTTGCTAGAGTACTTGTTAAGCCTATAATCCTTGTTGCCGCATTGTCTCTTCAAGAGATAGAGGCCTCTTGCCCTACTTGTTTGACCACCAGGAAAACATAGAAGGAGGGCGAAGGAACAAGGACGGTGGCCCAGCGTACTCCAGAAAGGGATACTGCCTAAAAATATAAGTCTAAGCGCATATCCCAAGTTTTATGATTATTTTCTCCCTTAAAGGAAACCCTTGCTCTCTTTTCGAATGTGTTCGGTGGAGTCCCCCACGTGCTGAAAACCCTTGCGGGACGAGCCGTTCCCCAGCTCCTGATACTTATCAGCTCTGGGGGGCCGCACCAATACCGACAAGGAGCCCTGCCGGGGAACAACACCAGCCTTCTGCCGGGGGCTCGCTCCCCTTTTGGCGCTCGTGGTTAGTAGTGACCTGGCAAGCGGTTCCGTGCGGCAAGGACAAACATACTGACACAGTAGAAAGAAAGGAAAAAAAGGAGAGTACTCACGGAAGAGAAATAACATTCATTCATTCATTTGTTGATACAAAATGGATCAAGATACATTAGAGAGCTCCTTCCTAATAAATCTTTATTTGACTTTCTACCCTAGGAGCAGGCTACAAAAAGATAAAGGGCGAAAGGGAGACCTAAGAAGAAGCCCAGCCTGACCCCATCAAGGCTGTCGGGGAATGGCTCGACGGGACCACCGGCAAGGAGGACGAAGCCGAAGTCCACGAGCCTGCCAGGGTCCAGCTGAGAAGGAGAGGCGGCGCCCAATTCAAAAAACCCTGGCAAATCGTTCTGCCGAGGGAAGGGGGGAGCTAGCTGACGGTGTGTAACAGCCCGGGACCGACGCTTCAGAAGATTCCCCTTTTATTCCGTTGTCATCGTGTGATTCTTGTGTTTGTTACATTCATCATCGCATCATTCGCATCATCTGCATTGCATCGTCACTCGTTTTTAAAAACTGCATCCGTTCGTAGTTGCCGGTTCTCTCCATTCTCTTCGACGTTTGTTTCGAGACCAACCACACATGCACGCGCCCGCGGCATCGAAAAATTGTCGTTTTCAAAAGTGCACGAAAAATATTCTCGAATTGGGTCGAAAGTTAGCATGCGGTCTTGTTATTTTGTAGGTAGACCGCGTGTCAAATTTCGTCGCAATCGGGGTCCGTTTGATACCCGAACGGTTGATCGTAGCAGCGCCGTCATCGGTTAAATATCACGCATTTTTGGTATTTCAAAAACTGATGCCGGGCCACAAAGTTCGCTCACATCTCAGCCCATGGACATCTCCACAGCCCACTAGCCCACCTAACACCTACCCCTCCGACCGGACCGTCCGATCGCGATCGGAGGGTCGAGAAACCACCCCTAGACCCAAACCCTAGCAAAATCTGCTATAAAAGGAAGCCTCCCCGTCCATTTTTGGCCTTCCCATAGCCTCCACCAACCTTTGCATCGTTTTCCGTGCCTGCCCACCTCGCCGCCGCCACTTGTCGCCGCCAGATAGCCCGCGCCGCCGCTCCTGGCCACTCCCGAGCCGCCACGTCACCGCCCAAGCAGTCCCCGCCGCCGCGGCCCACCCGAGCCCAGGCGCGGCCCGCCCTGGGCCGAACCGGGCTCGAGCCGGCTCGCCCGCCCCGCGCCCCGCGAGCCCCGTGGCCAGCGCCGCCCGGGAGCTCGCCGGAGCTCGCGCCCGCCGCCGCACTTCACGTCGCCGCCTTGCCCCGTTGTAGTCGTGCCGCCCGCGCCTGTGGCCGCCGCCGTTCGCCGTCGCCTCCACACGACCCGACCACCGAAGGACCTCGCCGCCCATCGCCGCCTCCTCTACTCCACCGCCCGCCATGGCTGCTCCCGTGAAACTCCGCCGTCGGCCTCCCCACGTCGCCCCGCTCCCGATCCGGCGACCTGCAGCCGGATCCCGAGCCCCCACGGCCGGATCCGCCATCGCCAGTCCCAGATCCGCCTTCTCCAGCCTCCTCCTCGCGCCGACGTCGTCGTCGCTGAGCACCGTCGCCGTTGACCGCGACCGAGACGGCCCTGTCCCTGGACCGCGGGGTCCCGCAAGCCATACCTCTGGCCCGTGCGGGATAACCCCGTCCCCGCGTACCGCCACGTCCAGTTTGCTCCGGGGTGAGAATTTTCTCTAAGTCCCTAGCGTGTGCCTGTTTTCAGCATTATTGCATTTTGTGACACTTGTAACTCGCAAACCGTGCATCGTATGGGAAAGTTTAAAATATGAAAATGCATCTACTCTTCGTGCTCTACAGCATGGTGTCATTTGCAAGCATGTTAGGGTCCATTTGCATGCCCATATACCTGTTGCAAAAGTGCATCACATCGTAATGTGCAAATCTGTTAATTTTATTCAAATTTCCGCGGATGATTGCATCTAAACCGTAGACCTTTTGCAAATGGTTTCTTCACGGGTATTGCTCTATGTGATGTGTACTTTCATGCCATGCCTCTGGTTGTTATGTCAAACATCATCATCATGTTTATTTCTTGCTCTCAAGTAGCCATCGCGTTAAAACTGAAATCTGCTAACGAAGAGTTCCGTTTTGTGAGCATCATATTAAGCAATCCATGACCCGTATGAACATGTGCCAATGGTATGTTTTGTAGTGTGTGATGTCTTCTTGCTGTTAGTGTCCTTGCCATGCTCATAGAGGGTTGTTATGCTATTGTTATTGCCATGTCAACATGCCTAGTCAATACTGCAGTTTTGGGAGATAGCTAAATTTCACCAAGTCTGAAACTGTTATTTTGTTGCCGTGTTGTCATGTGATTTGCTATTGATCTAGGAGTCTTTGTGGTTGCCACCAACGAGTCTTTTGTTAAGCATGTTGTTGCCTATCATGTTGTGCCAATAGTTTGCATGAATAGGTTTAGCATCATAATTAACTCTGTTGTTCAATATGTCAATCTGTTAAAAACTGCTGCACATGTCTACTCTAATTTTCACAAGTCTGAGAATCTGTTTTCTTCATAATGCCATATTGTGTTGATGCTAGCCATGATTCTGTGCATAATTAGACCTTGCCACCATGGAATAATTGTAGTGCATCATGTCTACTACCACGCTGTTAGGTTTCATGCCAATATATGACTTGTAGCATATAGTTTTACTGCTGCCAATATGCCTCCTTCAAAATCTGCTATGCTAAAACCTGTTATTTTCACTAAGTCCTAATCTGCTATATTTTGTTGCCATGTTGTGAGCTTCCTACCATGTGATCCATGACTCTTTTGAGTATGATATGTGAAGATGAAATGAAGTGTGTGTTATATGCTACTGCCCCATGCTTAGTTTGTGCATTTTAGAATCTTGTAGCTTGTTGTTTTCATGCGTGCAATATGCCATGTTGCTGTTTTGGACAGATTTGCACTAAAACTTGTGTTGGTTGTTGTGGTTGACCCGTAGCTCCGTTTTGGTCATGCAATATATGAAAATTGCTTAGAATCTCATGTAGTTTCATCATAACTTGCTGCATTCATGTTTTGAAGTGGTTTTGGTTGTATTTTTCATGCATTTTGCATCCATGTCATGTTCATCTTGTGAGTGTCATATCTTTTAGACCGTAGCTCCGTTTGAGATGTTCTATATATGTAAATCGACTAGAATGACGATTAGAATCACATGGTGCATTTTGTTTCACTGTTTAACAAATATAAAAGATGATTAGTTCAGATCTGCACCAATTTCGAAATTAACATATGGGGTCGTTTCGGAAATGCTATATGTTGTTTCCGGTCTCATTTAATATGCCTAGATGTCTAGTTTACTTATGATTCACCTCTTGCCATGTTTAACAACATTTAATATTGTCGTGTACCTAAACGAGAGTGAACTAAATATTCGAATGTGGAGTTTCATCAATATGCAACTCATTGCATATTGAGCTTCATTTAATGTGTAGAAGTTGATTGTTGTGCTTGCCATGTCATGCATAACATGCATCATATTTGAAGAGCATCATGTCATGCATATGTTGTGGTGTATCGTGTGTTGATTGTTTGTTCCGGATTGCTTCTTCTCGATATAGTTCCGAAAGCGTTCGGAGTGTGAGGATTCGTTCGACTACGTCCCGTTCGTCTACTTCACGGATCGCCTGCTTCACGGATTCGTTCTTCTTCCAAGCGGGATCTCAGGCAAGATGAACATTTCCCTGGATACCATTACTATCATTGCCATGCTAGATGTCTCGTTTCTATTGCTGTCTCGCTGCCTACCACTTGTTTGTCAAGCCTCCCAAATGCCGTGAAAAGCCTCTAACCCGTCCACATCCCAGCAAACCATTGTTTGGCTATGTTACCGCTTGCTCAACCCTTCTTGTAGCGTTGCTAGTTGCAGGTGCAAATTAATCCATGTGTCAACATGGATATCCTTTTGTTATATCACAATAGTATTGCTATTTAATTTAATGCACATATATACTTGGTAAAGGGTGGAAGGCTTGGCCTTTTGCTCGGTGTTTTGTTCCACTCTTGCCGCCCTAGTTACCTATGTACCGGTGTTATGTTCCATAATTGAGCGCTCCTAACATGCTCGGGGTTGTTATTGGGACCCCCTTGACTTTCCTTTTAGGATAAAACTTGTCTGGCAGGGCCCAACTTTGGTACTACATTTGCCCAACATAATAATACTAAACACCGTTACTAAAGCATAGGGCGTCATTAACCCGAGGAGTTAATTCAACATAATACAGGGGGGCTAGTGCTGCTAGTGCTGGTCCAAAACAGAGCCGTGTGCGGGGCCAACCCGGGGCAACTCGGGAGATGTCTATCAGGCCACTGTACGCTGTGTTTATCCACCGTGTCCTGAGAACGAGATACGCGGCTCCTATCGGGATCGTCGACACATCGGGAGGTCTTGCTGGACTTGTTTTACCTTTCTCGAACATCTTGTGCGCGGGATTTCGACGTCACTTCGGGCTATCTCGAAGTTGAGATTATCCATCGGGATTCCGCAAATACTACGGGTGATTCCGCGGTTGCAGAATTCCAAAACGGCGTGTGGTTAGTTTGTGATGGATGAGTTGGAGCACCCCTGCAGGGTTAAATCTTTTAGAAAGCCGTGCCCGCGGTTATGTGGCAACTTGGAAACTTTGTTTAACACCCGGTCATAGCAAACTTGAAGTAAACTTTAATAAAATACACCAACTATGCGTGTAACCGTGATCGTCTCTTCTCATGAGGCTTGCTCCGAAAGAGAACACGGTGGGGTTATGTTTGTTCGTAAGTAGGTGTTCAGGATCTCTTAGAGATCATTACTAGTTCACGACCGTTTATGCGACAATCATCCCCCTTTATTCTTGTACTCGTAAGTTAGCCACTCAAATAAACGCTTAGTGCTTGCTGCAGCCTCACCACTTAACCATACCTCACCCATTAAGCTTTAATAGTCTTGATACCCTTGGAAATGAGATTGCTGAGTCCCCGTGGCTCACAGATTACTACAACAACAGTTGCAGGTACAGGTAATGCGATGCTTTGACGTGAGAGCGATGCTTTGTTTGATTTGGAGTTCTTCTTCTTCTTCGATTATAGGATGGGTTCCAGGCGGCAGCCTGGGATAGCAAGGATGGATGTCATTTTATCGTTTGTTTTCGTCCGTAGTCGGACCCTGTTCTTCTGAATGATGATTGTATATGTTGTTGTATTGATGTGAAATTGATGTAGCTGCAGTTTCTGCCATGCCCAGCCCTTTAAGTCACAAGCACCCACCGCGAGCTCCCTGCAATGCATGCGGCGCGCGTGGCAGGAACGGCCTGAGGTAGTGGGTCAGTGCTGACTCGTAAATTGACGGTTACTCCCCCACATTGCGCGCCTTTGCATAAATTTTGGGCCTGACCCAACGGCACCAGGCAAGCGCAATTGGGCCAGACCCGGGGGCTCCTATCGGTGCACTAGGTTAGGGGTATCCAGTGCCCCTGACTTATGCACAGGCAGTAGTAGCAAAACCCATCAACACAAGCCACCACACCACCAAGCAAGCATCCAAGACCCAGACTCCGGAAGCAGCAACCTA
The DNA here is from genome assembly GCA_039707655.1 of Elymus sibiricus. Lineage (NCBI taxonomy): Eukaryota > Viridiplantae > Streptophyta > Magnoliopsida > Poales > Poaceae > Elymus > Elymus sibiricus. The sequence continues at coordinate 268,274,356 of CM077665.1, forward strand.
CAAAGGGCCAAGCAACGCCGGCAAGACCAACGCGACAGCCCAGGACGGGTGCGGAGCGCGCCAAGCACATCCCCAGTGCCTGCCGGGGACCGAGGCGCGTGCACCTTCAGGAGGACCCGACAAGCCATCCCCCGGCAAGGGGAGCCAATTGGCCACCGCTCCACCGCATCACAACGCCAGTCACTTGTCGATGTGGTGTCTAGCCCCCAGGTGGCTAAGTGGCTCTCGCTAAGCACATGGCCGCAAGCTGGAAGACAGATTATGCCCCCTTGACACCCGTCCATGGGCGTGTCAAGCTGTGGTGCGATAGTTAGCTAGAGCGGTGGTACAAGCCAGCCGGTGATGCACCCCCGCACGCCACGTAGACTGCATTTATGGCTTTTTGTCCTAAGTGCCAGAGTTAGGTATGATAGCTCTGTTAGCTGTCTAATCATCATACAATGTCTTTTTTGCCATTGTGGTTGCCCTTGAGCTATAAAAGGAGGCCCGGGGCAACCTAGCACAAGATTCAGACCTTTGGACACTTGTACTCACTTAGCAGCTCTCCCCGACGGCAACCCTTGCCGGGATTGAGCGCTGCGTGTTCTTCGTGTTCCTCTGATCAATCCAACAAAAGCAGGAGTAGGGTTTTACGCTTCACAGCGGCCCGAACCTGGGTAAAAACACCAGCGTCCCGATCATCGTGCTGCCTCATGGTCTCCGCTCTTTGTGCAACGTGACCTCCCCTTGCCGGACCACAAAGGGTCCTCTGGTCCCATAGGTGATCGTGTGCGTCCGTGCCCCGACACCTTGTCCAAGAAGCGGTATCCGCATTGGCAAAAGCTGGTCTTCGAAGTCTTTATGGCAAGCCGGAAGTTGAAGCACTATTTCCAGGAGCATCCAATCACTGTGGTCAGTTCAGCACCTCTTGGTGATATCATACAAAACCGGGAGGCCACTGGTCGGATTAGTATGTGGGCTATTGAGCTTGGTGATCACCATTTTAAATATGTGCCCCGAACCGCCATCAAATCCCAAGCACTGGTAGATTTCATCAATGATTGGACAGACATGCAGATTCCAGAAGATAGGCCAGATAACACGTACTGGACTATACACTTTGATGGATCAAGACAGTTGGAGGGCTCGGGGGCTGGAGTTATACTGTCGTCTCCATGAGATGAAAATTTTTGTTATGTTCTATGGCTCATGTTCCCTTGCACTACCAATGCAGCTGAGTACGAGGCCCTCCTACATGGACTTAGAATAGCTAAAGAGATGAATCTTAGCCGGGTCAGATATTTAGGCGACTCAGATCTGGTGGCTCGGCAAGTTTTAGGGACTTGGGATTCTAAGGACCCATTGATGGCGGCTTACCGGCGGGCGATCTCTGATGTGGCGGGTCATTTTCAAGACTATCAAGTCGATCATATAGAGCGCGGGCATAATGAGGCGCCTGACGCCCTGTCACGACTCGGCTCACACAGGAACCGGTCCCTCCTAACGTCTTTTTAGATGTCCTTCATAATCCTTCGGTCAAGTTGCCAGCTGAGGAGGACATAGCTATTCCCTACCCGGAAGCACACTTGGTGGCGGCTCTCCATGCTACTCCTGACTGGACTATGCCATATCTGGCTTATCTGACTCGAGGCGAGCTCCCAGGTGAGGAAATCATCTCTCGACAGATAATTCGGTGGTCCAAATCAATGACTATAGTCAATGGCGAGTTACATCGGCGAAGCAGCACTGGCGTGTTTCAACGCTGTGTTTCCCCTCGGGAAGGCCAGGAGATTCTTAATGAAATCCATGCTGGCGACTATGGACACCATGCCGGCTCACAATCCCTGGTGGCAAAAGCATTCCGGCATGGGTTTTATTGGCTGACGGCTCATGCAGATGCAGGAGAGATTGTGCGCAAGTGCGATGGCTATCAAAAGTTCGGTCGACAGGCTCATGTGCCGGCTTGGGAATTGCGTATGATCCCAATTACTTGGTCGTTTGTAGTTTGGGGACTTGACATGGTTTGCCCGTTCAAGCCATCTTTTGACAAGAAAACCCACCTCTTGGTGGCGGTTGATAAATTCACCAAGTGGGTTGAAGCAGAACATGTCAGTAATTGTGATGAAGAGACTGCGGTCAAGTTTTTGAAACAGATGATTTTCCGTTTTGGCTACCCGCACAACATTATCACTGATAACGGTACCAATTTGTCCAAGGGAGCCATGGAACAGTTTTGTCAACGAGAGCACATCCGGCTTGACCTGGCAACAGTTGCACATCCACAGTCCAATGGACAAGCCGAACGAACTAATCAGGAGATCCTCAGAGGGATCAAACCCCGGCTTATGGTGCCCCTCGAGTGCACCCCGGGTTGTTGGGTTGAAGAACTCCCCGCGGTACTTTGGAGTATTCGCACAACTCCAAATAGATCCACTGGATACACGCCTTTCTTCCTGGTTTATGGAGCTGAGGCGGTTTTACCAAGCGATGTTCGCCATGACTCGCCTCGGGTTACTGCCTATGTTGAGGCAGACAATGAGCTAGCATGTTAAGACTCCCTGGATGACTTGGAAGAAGAACATGACTTAACAGCAGCCAGATCTTCTATATATCAGCAAGACCTACGTCGCTATCACAGCCGTAGAGTCTGAAGCCGTACCTTTCAAGAAGGCAACTTAGTGCTCCGTCTGATTCAAGATCAAACAGGGATGCACAAACTTTCCCCACCTTGGGAGGGTCCTTTCGTCATCAACAGAAACCTTAATAATGGTTCATATTATCTGGTGGACTTATGAGAAGGATGATACACCTCTGAGTAGGAGACAACCCGGCCCTGGAACATTGCTCACCTGCAGCCTTATTATACTTAAGAGTCACCGGCTCCCTTTTTTAATTCCCCCCCTTGCAAGTTATGTACATACTTCTTTATGTTCAAATATAATAAAGCCGACACCCCCGAAACTCGGGGTCTTTGTTGTTTCAGCCTACAAATTGAGCATGAGTCTTTATTGATTGAAACATAGGTCACTTGGGGGCTTCCAACTCATCGAGTTTAGCTTTCTCACCCTCTTGACCCGGCAAAAACGCCACAATATATGGTTAAAGCTACTTGTATGCTTGATGCGACTCCGATCAGGTGACCCCGTGTACTCTTGACAAGTCAATCCTTTTTTGGACCCTAAACTTATCAAGGTTAAAACACCGGCTTGAGTCACTTGAGAGCCGGCATAAAGAGAGCTAGGATAAACCATGGGTTATCATACCCACTTCATTGAAGCAATACTTGAGCCTCGAAAGCCAGTCTCTTTTTGCCGAGTCTCACCGAGCCGGCTTATTAACAGTACTGTATATAATTATAAATCTTTGTTTTCACGTTTTGAATTTTTCAGGTACAATATTATCCCTATTATCGTCTCATATATGGACGTCCGGGTTAACAACTGCGGTCATATTATGACCGGGTTCAAATCACCTATCCTCAATTTATTGTGGGAAGATTCAACAAAGACTTAGGCCTCGAAAGTCAAGTTCTGTTGCTGGCTTATTTCTGACTTATCCTTTCTGTTTCAATGAAGCGGCTCATTGAGCACAACAACAGTGATATTCAAGGACATGCAAAAAGAGCAGCACAATCGTATCTCAGCAAACAGCTCAAAAGCTTGAAGTTCTGCACCAACAAAGGTGCAAACGTGCGCGATGGCATGAGAAAGCATTTCAAAAGTTTTAAAGCTACCCCTATTACAGGCTCACACTTGTAGCCACATAGTACTCAAGTTCTTTCCCCAACACTTGGGGGCTAGGTTAGTTTGGTGACTCATTTATCTTTGAAGATGCCTTCATGCCTTTTCCTCATCAGTCGCCTCTGGATCTGAATCCACGGGCTCATCATCCTCGTCAACCTGCTGTCCATTCTATTTCCATTGAATTGAGATCAAATATTCAAAATTGGAAATTCCCTCTACAAGAGATGATACGTGAACATCAGGAGCAAAAGTTCTCTTACGTCGAGGAGGCACCAACTCAGACGACTCATGTTTGGGCGCGCTGGTACACTCATTATCATTGGAGTACACAGGATGGTACTTTGGGAGGTCAATTTTTTAAGCTATAACAGTCGCCAACGGCCGAGTCTCTGTGACGCACTTGGTGAAGTCTGAATGAGTAAACGTTGATCCATCAAGTCTGAATGACGCACTTGGGGAAAGCCACCTTTCAAGAGCTCAAGATCCAGCTCCGGTAAATATGCCTTCGCTTGAGCAAGAACCATATTTGCTCCTCCTCGAGCCGCCGCTTTCCGGGTCTCGGTCACCCATTGTGGCACAGTGGAGAGCTGTTTCAACATGTCCTTGATGTTCCTGGGCGTGTGTTTTAAATTCTTTACCGCCATAATGGAGTAGACAGATCCTGTGAACAGTCACTCTACATATGTGAAAATGGCCTTCAATTTCACAATAGGCAACTCTACAATATTATGGTCTTTTCGTCCTGCAAACAAAGCAAAAGAGAGACAATGAGCCGCCATATCATCATATGCCGGCGAATTTACAAAAGACAGACAGAGTACATACTGAAGATTGCCGTCAGCATCTCGTTTATCTGTTTCACAAGAGTAGCATACTTCTCCTTCAACGGATCGAGTTTCCCTTCAGCCTTCTTAGCAAGTTTCAGAAGGGTGGCCTTTTTCGCTTCAAATAACTTTACGGCTTGTTCAAGGCGTTCATTAGCCTGTCGTGCAGAATCCTCAAAACAAGCCGCCATGAGCGCAGCATCAACTTTCAGCTTCATCTCTTCCTTGAGGCATTTCTGCAGTTTCACAACAACATATTCAGCATCCCATACATACTCCTGACAGACATGCAAGAAGTATCAGCAAATATTTCTACAAAAGCTTCAAGCCGCCCTATAACGGATTACTTGATCCTTGGGGGGCTACAACCATTCAAACTTATTTTTATATTATCAAAGCCCCAAGCATATTGCAAGCAATATCCTTGACACTAGGGGGCTAATGCATGCCAGTTTTTCTTAAAATTCTTAATATGGAAAGACCTGACTCATCTCAAGAAGATAAGCCGGCCCTTGGGGGCTACTTGTCGATTTCTTCCAGATTGTTAAACAAAGGCCTGACTCATCTCAAGAAGATGAGCCGGCCCTTGGGGGCTACAGGTCGAATTCTTCATAATACCAACAAAGACCTAACTCATCTCAAGAAATGAGCCGGCCCTTAGGGGCTACATGATTTCACGCTTTCATATTACTTGTTTCTTATGAAGGAAGACCCTACCTACTCAATGAGATAAGCCGGCCATTGGGGGCTGGATCATGTTTCTTTCCTTACTACAAAAGTACCGGTTCGCTATAATCACAGCGACCCGATCCTTGGGGGCTACAGCTACAGGTCATATTTATTTTATGGAACCAGCTTACCATAATAAGCTGGTCCTTGGAGGCTAATAAAAGTACATAGATAGTGGTAAAACAAGAATCTTACCTCATACTTTTCCTTCATAGCATTTATCATGTTGATTTCAATTTCTCGGCTCTCAGACAGCCGGGTCAAGTATTGCTGGTGTAAATCTTCAGCACCAAGTGCAGACAGCTCTCGAATCTCCAGTTTGGTTTTCCCTTTATTCAAATCCACAGGCTCATACTTGGCCACAATTTTAGCCAAGGAGGTGGAAACAATTGGAGTTTGGAAGCTTTCCTTAACAATAATGACATCTGGAATGTTCTGATCAGCCAGCGGTATGGGCTCATCTGCATGGGTCGCCGGGCTGAAAGGACGAGCCGTGCTTGGCAGACAAGCAGACGGGTCATCCGACGTGCCTTGGGCGTCCGGTGGTGTATCCATAAAGACCAGCTCATCCGACCTGGGCGTTTCAACATCGACTGCCGGCTTAGCCCTCATGACTGGCTCCTTTCCTATAGAAAGGCCAATTTCCGTGGCTGATTTCCCTGGTGGGGGGTCTGGAATGTCTTCGCTTGCAGTACGAGAAGATGACCCTCCAGCCCGCTTCGACAAGGTAGCTTTGGCCCTATGATTGCAAACATCAAGTATTATTCTAAGGAAAAAACTAGCTCAAGTTTTAAATAGACATAAGTCAACAGTGCAAGTTCAGGAGCTTACCTGCGGTTGACATTCAAAGTGGGAAGCTGCGTTGCAGTTGAGTCGCCCGAATATGGAGGGGAAACCTGATAAAGTGAATTTGAAGGACTAAGAGGTTGCTTAAACAACCCGGCTCTAGGTCAAGAATTGGTTGGACTATGAGGCACCTCGAGACGTGGTTTGCGAGCCAGCGGTGCATGAGACAGACTGGGGTCTAAGTCGCCCGAACCACTCTGGGTCTCGCATTTTGATGAGCCGACAAACTATGCTTTTTTCAAAAGAAAATCGGGAGCCAAGTGAGCAACTGGATGTATCAACTTAACCTTCCAGACGGTTTGTCTTGTCTTTTTGGGAACAAACATTTCTGAAGAACTGGAGGAGATTGGAATTACCTCAATTTCGCCGGCTTGGCTAGATTCCGAGTCACCTTGATAAGAAGGCGCGTCAGCAAGCTCAATAAACAGGCGGCCAAGAGAGTCAAGTTCTACCTCAGATTCCTCCCCCGAAGACGATACAGGGGTCGGGTCATCTTTTTTACCCGATGAGGGAATAGGGTCTTGAGGCATGACCTTCCAAAAAATAGAGTTCTCCTGCAGCATAAAAAGCATATGGTAAGAGTGACGGGTCAAAGTAAAAATTAATAAAAGACAGACTAAAAATGATCAATACCGGAGGCGGCGAATTAAGCAGATAGAACGGACCCAAGCCGGTAACATTGCATTGCTCCTTTCAGTCGGAAAAGAACCTCTTTGTTTCTTTATTAAGGGCGTCATCGGTCAGATTGTCACGAGAGAAGTGCTGAGGATCAGTTGAGGCGCCTGAGTAATCACACATGAAGCCGTCCCTTATGCTGATAGGTTGGATTCGCCATTTTAACCAGGAACGAATCAAATCAATCCCAGTTAAGCCATGCGCGGTCACAGCTCTCAATTTTGTGTGAAAATGTGCTAACAGATTCATCTCTTCATTAGTGGGCCAACCCGGAAATTCCACGTTGCTGCTGAGCCGCTCCATTCTGAAACCCGGCAGAGGATTCTCTCCCTTGGGCGCAGTATTCTTGCAATAGAACCAGGTCTTGTTCCATCCTTTCGGATGACTCGCCAGCTTTTATTCAGGAAAGGCGCTGTTCTTTCTCTTTTGGATGGAAACTCCACCAAGTTCATAGGCAGCACCATTCTTCACCTCAGTCTGACGATTGAGGTAGAAAAATTTCCTAAAAAGGATCACGGATGGCTCGACCTGGAGATATACCTTGCATAACACTTGGAATTGACAGATATTGGTCATGGAATTAGGGCCAATATCTTGAGGCTTGAGGTTGAAGAAGTGCAAAAGGTCTCTGAAAAACTTTGAGCCGGGGGGGCCGGAAACCTCTACGTAGATGATCAGTAAAAACAACTTCTCCTTGCCGTGGCTGTGGATAAGGCTCTTCTTTGGGAGCTCTCCACTCTATATCCTTTCGAGCCGGCAGGAAACCTTTGTCCATGAGGTTATCTAAGATGAGCTTGGATTCCCTGGTCTTGACCTAGTTACAAATTTTGGGGTTCCTAGGAGCCATGGCGGGTTATAGAGCAACTAGAAGAGTAATAAAAAATGAGCTGGTGCATATTATAAGTCGCCTATGATAATTTGCTATTTTAAGCCGGCAAAATCAAGGGAGGTCAAAAGCGTATCTTCACAAGACTTAGCAAAAAGAACTGGTTCACACACAGATTTCTATAATGATGCTCTTTCGGATGGATCCAAATAAAAGGTAAAAAAGCGATGAAATATGCGTTCTACCTGACAGAAGGACTGAAGCTACAGCATTCAAAAATTGCCTCGATGGCTCATTTCGGATCTACTTGTGAGAAAAAAAAGGTGAAGACTATGATAGAGCTATACAGTACTACGGAATATCGAGCGTGTGGATCTACAAACTATATCTCGGACGAACACGACAAACATGGTATGAACACTGGAAGGAACAAACCCTAAATGAGAGGGATTCGCACTAGATTTTGTTGGGACAAAAATGGAGGTGGTCGTGCTCGCTCCGGCGACTGCAAGAAGACTCGGTGACGTTAACGGAGTAGCTGGAGACCCCGATGATGCCTCCGATGCTTCGGTGGTGTTCGGTCAAAGAAGGGGCGAGAGGGAGAAGAAGATGGGAAGGTTATCACAGGGGCCCAGCGGATTTATTTATAAGGGGAGAAAATGAAACGGCATTGTGAAAGACGAAACGATTGCGGTAAATTTGTGGCTAGAGGGGCGCCTCGATTTTCGCACCAGACCGGATTTAGCGCAGTTTTCAAAAGATCCGTTATGAGGACTCTGAATGACAACGGTCACTAAAGATGACATTATATTGGTGTTATGAGGAAAATATTTAAAATATAAACAGGGAGAATATGACCCGGCGTGATCTTAACCCGAATCAAATTCTTTGCTGATAAGGAGCAAGGAGTTGCCGGCTCAGAAGTTGATCCTTGTTTCAGCATGTCGCAAGCCGGCATTTCGTAATTCATGAAGAACACCGGTATGAGCATATGTTAAGCTGACAAGTGAAGGTGAGGAAGATTGACATGAATGAATTCAAATCAATCTGGGACCTAATGTCGGGGATATAGCCCCACGGTATAACCCGCCCTAATGGGCCGGATCAATATATTGACGGTTCTGGAGCTATGCTCAAGATGGGTCATGCCATTGTAGACGGGGCAAGCAAGGCGGTTACCAAGTAGGCCGCCGGGCGACCCAAACTTGTGAAGACGGCGACTCAAGGCCCAGGAGGTCGAAGACGCCAGGAGTTTCTTTTCTTAAGAAGCAAGGCGTATTAGAGAGATATTAGGTCACGAGTTGTAGTGTGACTCGGACTCTGTTGTAAGGCCCAGGGTCTCGACCTGTATATAAAGGCGAGCCCCTAGAGCCGAAAGACTTAAGCTACAAACCCTCGAGAGATAGGTTAGTGATTCCGCACCCTTGTAATCGAGATCGTCATCATCAATACACACAAAGCAGGACGTAGGCTATTACCTCCATCGGAGGGGCCGAACCTGGGTAAACTCGTCTCTCGTTCCCGATCAACCCCTTTGAGTCGCCACCTAGCGGCGATGGCCTCACACCTAAGTCCTTTCACGAGGACATCTGTCGTGACAAAACCACGACAACCGAAGGATGAAGAAGACGACGGCGATTATGAGGAGGAGGAATTGTCGAACAAGGAGGACACCGACGAGGACGCCGACGAGGACGCCGACGACGATTGTGATGACGATAACGAGGACGCCGACGATGAAATCAACGATGAGAGGTCAGCGGCAAGAAGTGTCCATGCCAAGATGATGTCATGAGGCCATCGAACAACAACAACAAGAAGTAAAAGCACGCTATATATCTATGGTGCCGTTTTCTCATATTTATTCCTTAACTCTATTTCCCCCATCAATCTCATCGCAAACGATTAAGGATACATATTCGACAGTGATCATTCGCATTATCACACACAGTTGGTTTCTTCAATTGTGTGCCCTGTTGAGCACACAATTCAGAACAACAAATCATATGTGTTGTCCAGAATTATCACACACAATTCTGATAATCGAACTATTTGCAGCATATCACACACACCTTGTTACGCCAAACCGTTTATGTTCTTCCGGATCATCGCAAAGAGTTCATCTGAGTGACCTGTATGCCTTCTATAGCACACATCCGGATATGTGTAACGATATACATTATATTGGATTTCATAAACAATTCTACTATGTGAATGTATGCCATACATCTCACACATCTGTGTTTGCTTTACCGTTTGTGTTATTTTGCCTCATCACAAACAATTCGTAAATGTCAACTGTATGCCACGTATCGCACACACACCTCTTATCTGAATCGTTGTTGACGGATCTACCACTACACACTCGCGTTATTGGCGAGGGAGCTAGAACTATATTGTTTGCAATTCGTGCACCGCACACGGTTTCTTTGAAGGGTCTCTGATACAAGTGTCATCTTAGGACCTTCTTGTAGTACTGAACACTGACTATTCAGAGTTCCAAGATTGCCTTTCAATATTAGCTTGCAGTGGTTAAATTCCCCATTAAATATCTAGGAATTCCCCTTCACCATCACAATCTGAAAACGGAGGATATCCCACCACTAATAGATAAGATTAGGGACCCATAAGATTATGAACAAAATTGATGGATGGAGAAGACAACTTCTCTCTTCTAAAGGTAGGCTTGTCTTGATCCAAGCATGCCTTGCTAGTATTCCCATTTACCTATTGTCAAAGTCCGAAACAAGTTGGGGTAGGCTAGAGGTAAAACCCATAAGATTTCGTGACCAACCCAAGGTTCTGGCACATGAATAGCAATCTTCCACGCACCCCTGTCCATGGCTAGTTCTTTGGTGATACTCCAATCCTTCAGATCTCTCTTAACAGACTCCGCCCATGTCAAGTTTGGTCTACCCCAGACTCTTTTGACATTATCAGCATGCTTTAGCCGTCCATTATGAAATAGGGTTTCCGGAGGCCTGTGCTGAATATGCCCAAACCATCTCAGACGATGTTGGACAAGCTTCTCTTCAATCAGTGCTACCCCAAATCTATCTCGTATATCATCATTCCGTACTAGGTCCTTCCTTGTGTGACCACACATCCATCTCAACATTCGCATCTCCGCCACACCTAACTGCTACACATGTCGCTTTTTAGTCGGCCAGCACTCGGCGCCATACAACATTGCGGGTTGAACAACCATCCTATAGAACTTGCCTTTTAGCTTTTTGGCACTCTCTTCTCACAGAGAATGCTAGAAGCTTGGCGCCAATTCATCCATCCGACTTTAATTCGATTGTTCACATCATCATCGATATCCCCATCCTTCTGCAGCATTGACCCAAATATCAAAAGGTGTCTTTCTGAGGCACCACCTGCCCATCACGGCTAAACACATCCTCCTTCTCATGCCTAGTAGTACTGAAACCTCACCTCATGTACTCAGTTGTAGTTCTACTAAGTTTAAAACCTTTCGATTCTAAAGTTTGTCTCCATAGCTCTAACTTCCTGTCCGACTATCATCAACTAGCTCCACATCGTCCGAAAAGTTCATACACCATGGGATTTTTCCTAGTATATCCCTTGTGACCACATCCATCACCAAAGCAAAAAGATAAGGGCTCAAAGCTGACCCCTAGTGCAACCCTATTTTAATCGGGAAGTCATCAGTGTCGCCATCACTTGTTCGAACACTTGTCACAACATTATCGTACATGTCCTTGATGAGGGTAATGTACTGTGCTGGGGCTTTGTGTTTCTTCAAGGCTCACCACATGACATTCCGTGGTATCTTATCATATGCCTTCTCCAAGTAAATGGACGCCATATGCAGGTCCTTCTTCTGCTCCCTGTATCTCTCCATAAGTTGTCGTACCAATAAAATGGCTTCCATGGTCGACCTCCTACACATGAAACCAAACTAATTTTTGGTCATGCTTGTCATTCTTCATAAGCGGTGCTCTATGACTCTCTCCCATAGCTTCATTGTATGGCTCATCAGATTAATTCCACGGTAATTAGTACAACTCTGAACATCCCCCTTGTTCTTGAAATTTGGTACTAGTATACTCCGTCCCCATTCTTGTGGCATCTTGTTTGCCCGAAAAATAAGGTTGTAAAGCTCAGTTAGCCATACTATCGCTATCTCCCTGAGGCCTCTCCACACCTCAATGGGGATACAATCAGGGGCCATCGCCTTGCCTCCTTTCATAATTTTTAAAGCTTCCTTGATCTCCGACTCCTAGATTCACCGCACAAAACGCCTGCGAGTATCAACAACGGAGTTGTCCAGTTCAATGGTAGAGCTCTCACTCTCCCCATTGAGCAACTTGTCAAAGTACTCCCGCTATCTATGCTTAATCTCCTCGCCCTTCACCACGAGTTGATTTCCTCTGTCCTTTATGCATTTGATTTGGTCAACCTCGCTCGTCTGCCTCTCTCGGATCTTGGCCATCTTATCGATGTCCCTTTCGCCTTCCTTCGTGTGTAACCGCTGGTACATTTCCTCATACGCTCGACCCCTTGAATCACTCACAACTCGCTTTATGGACTTCTTTACCATCTTGTACCATGTTGTCGGCACTCCTCTCTAGGTATAGACGTCTGAAACAATCATTCTACTCCTTAATTGCCTTTTGGACATCATTGTTCAGCCACCAGGTATCTATAGCCTCGCTTCTACCTCCCATGGACACTCCAAACTCCTCTAAGTCCACCTTATGAATGTAAGTCGCCATTTTCATCCACATGTTGTTTGCATCACCTCCTTCCTCCCAAGGGCCCTCCTTAATGACCCTCTTCTTGAACTCGTGGGCTACCTCCCACTTGAGCTTCCACCATTTTGTTCTAGCGACTTTGGCACACTTTTTCCATTGGACACGAATCCGAAAGCCAAAGTCAGCAACCACAAGCTTATGCTGAGGGACAATACTCTCTCCAGGTATCACCTTATAGTCTAGGCACGTACGCCTATCTTTTCTTCTCGAGAGGATGCAATCAATCAGGCTAGAGTGTTATCCACTACTAAAAGTCAATAGATGTGATTCTCTCTTCTTAAAGAAGGTGTTAGCTACAATCATGTCGTAGGCTAGCGCAAAGATTAAGACATCTTATCTTTTCTTAAAGAGTGTGCATGGGGGCTTTGGCTATGGCATCAGGAATCAAGAAACTTGTTGTCCTTTTTTGTAATTCCTGATGTGGGCAATAAAGATGATCAATTCCCAAATGGCTAATTTCCTGTGGAATGACTTTGAGGGCCATAGGAAGCTGCATCTAGATAATTGGAAGTTGATCTGAATGAAAAAAGAGTTTGGGGGGTTGGGCATCCCTAATCTCCAGGAGATCAACCTTTGTTTGTTGGGATCCTGGATCAAAAGATACTATGAAGGGGAAGGAAAGCCTTGGAATGTGATCATTGATCAAAAATACGTGGCTAGTAAGCCTAACATCTTTGCTCCCACCTCTAACCAAAACATTTCCAGATTCTAGAAAGGTGCTAGATCCATAATTTATGCTTTGAAATTTGGATATAGATGGAAAGTAGGCGTGGGAGACAAATCTATCACCCAAGCTTTGAGGCTTCTCCTAAGAACAATCAAGTTCTGGATGGTCTTATCTCCCAAGGAAAGCACAACGAGGTTGTATGCCTTCTTGGAAGCCCTGAAGGGATTTATACGGAGGCACTTAATGATTACATGTGGCTGAAAGCTTTCACTAGTCTTCAAGCTCAAACACCACCTCCTGGCGACTCCTGGAGCAAGTTCAGGATCTCAAAAATGAGTCGGCTGCTTTCGCATCCCTGACCAAGGAGAGGAACACTCGGGGAAAGATCTCTCTTTTCAACCCTGTGTAGACCCCGACAATATGCTGGCGCCCGAGCCGATGACTGCCCCACCTCTGAAGACGAGGAAGGCTAGTTTGGGGATCAGTTGTGATCTGTAACGGGAAGCCGATGCATCTTTGCATGCTATGGTTTGTTAGTTATGCTGCCGAATGTAATGTTTTATTTCATTCTATTTTCTTTATCTCCACATGACCTTTTTCTGGCTTCATTCCTCTTAGTGAGCTGCTTGTAAGACTTATTGATGGTTTTGTTCAAGTAATAAACCGGGAAGTGCCCTCCATGTTCTTATAAAAACATATTCATCATTGTTTACTTAAGTATGTAATTATGAAACAATTACTTCACCCTACGCGAGCATTACTTTCACGTATTGGGAAAACAAAAAGAAGTAAAAAAACATGACAAATCATATGAACAACACATGCAACTAATCTTGAGTTGTAATGAATATTTTATATTTGGATTCTCGAGTTTCTACGATTGTTTGAATCCAAGATTGATCACGATGATGTATATTATAGACAACTCAGTCCATAGTGGTTGAGAAGTATTATGTATATTTTGTAATTTTCTAAAGAAGAAAATGTAGCACTTACAAGTAGACAAAACAAGTAGAATAAATGCAATGGGCAAAACTTTGTTGGACAAAAGTGATTATTAGAATCCATGACAGTGGATATGTAGATTTTTTCACCATAAATATTATTTGTTTTAATTTACATTCCCATGGAAACATATATGCTAAGTTTTGGTATGTGTAATCTAGTTTCTTGTGTCAAACAATTTGGTCATGACTCCCATCGAAAACAGATTATATGAGTTGCAAGCCCATGATAGTTTGTACGAGATGTAAGCCTGTACAGACTATAATGAGAACACAAAAAGTATTACGAGTCATTCGAAGCTCATTTGATAGTTATTTAGAAAATATCTTCATTTATTAAATAATGGATTTGCACTACGAGTGATATCTAGGTTGGTCTAAAATTTTGAAATAGTTTGGGTAGCTCCCAAATGTCACAAGAAGAGTGTGAGCATGTTTTTGGATGATTATCGCACTAAAAAGTTGAAAGGGAAAGGGGGTTTAACTTATTCACCCCTTTAACAACATGACGAAATAAAACATCAAATTAACTAATTAATGCAAAATGATGTCAATGTGATGATTAGAACATCTCCAACACTAACCCTCAAACCGGACACTGTATCCGTCCATGGATCGGTGAGGGGGGGGGGCAGTCCGCTGGTATCGATACGGTAGATGATCATCCAACCATAGCCATGACTGAATGTCCGCCACTATTAACACCTTTCTCGAAATACCGTGACTCACTATTATACTAATACATGGATTACTAGCTTCTGCCAAGCACGGAGAAAGGCTTCCACTAAAAACATGTGTGATTACTCGTTTCTTCCACCCAACGCCAAACACTTGCATGCATGGATTAAGTTGGTTTCCGCCAACACTTGCATGATTAAATTTGCTTCCACCAAATACTTCCATGACTACTAAGAAAAAATGAAACAAAGTGGCTTCCCAAATGCATGATAATTAGTAGCTTCTGCTATGCAATGTTTTTTACGCTGCATAGAAAAAGGAGGGTCCTCCTCCCAAGTACCCTCCCACGTCGCTCCCCTAGGCGATGGGGAGGACGCTCCCATCACCACCACGAGTATCCTTCTCTCCCTCCCTCCACCCTTGCCTCCGCTAGAGGACGTGACCAGGCGAAGCCTAGCCGGCGTCGGTGGCGGCGAGAAGTTTCTCCTTCTCGCGCAGGGCCTCCGCGACGGGGCGGTGCGGCTGGCCCGAGACTCCGCGATGGCGAGTATCATGGTGGTGCGGGAGCGGATCACCACAGCAGCGATGCTCGGGACTGCAATGTACGGCAGGCTTAGAGGTGGAGGATCATGTAGGCGAGGGGGTGGCAACAGATCGGTATCTGCCCCGATTCGGCGTCCATCTTCAGGCGGTGGCGTGGGCAGTGGGCGGCGCAGGCCGGTGGTTTCTGTCTTTGCAGTGATGGTGTCGGCGTGGCGGAGGAAGGATTGTGGTAGCAGTCCTAATGCTCTTATCGCATCATGGCAACGATCTGCATGATCGGTCGTCCTTGATCTGGCCGTCGACGTGTTCTGGAACTGCTATCGGAGACTTGCCTGAGGACACTATATTAGATAGAATCCGGCCATGCGCGTCCATATCAGCCTACTTCGCTCCATGAGGGCGCGGCACGCAGCTCTGTTATTTCTTGACACCATGGGACATGTCGGTATGTCGATTTCCATGGAGTAGAAAACGGTGGAGAAAGTCATGGTAGCTGAGATCGGAGAATCAATAAAGCGGAGGGGCTTTGGAGGCGATGGAGTCAGCAAGGTGATTGATAACTTTCCGAAGCAACAGTGACAAGTGGGGGCAGGAGCACTAGGGGATTTCATATTTGGTGGTGCTCCTCGGGTGCCGAGTCGCGACTTTCAGGGTGAAAACCGAAGGTGTAAACTTCACGGGTTGTGCCTCGCAATTGCCTTGCTGAAGGTATTGTTTTGACAGCTCGAACTTCCTCAGGGTGAAAACCTAAAATCTTGGATCGGGTGGCGATGGTGCTTGTGCACTGTTTTCTTCTTGAAGGCGTCTCTTTTGGAGAACTTTTATGTTTTTTTGGGTGTTGTCTTTGGTGGTGGTTTGTGTGATGCTGCTGAGAGGAGTTGATCACTGTTGTGAGGCCATTGTTTTTTTTCTTTATTTTCAGGATGTATGTATTCTGGATGTTTTTGAGACATTTTATTGGTGGAGAGGCTGGGTGTAATTGGTATCTTAGCGATATTAATATAATTTGTTTTTCAAGAATTACAATGACAATTAATGTATGTGCTAATTAGAACCTTTCGTCAAATATATGGTTTGATTAAGTGGGCCGGCCTAATTTGTGAACCTTCCACCAAATGCCCATACTGATTGGTAGCTTTCGCTAAATGCAAATGTTTATAGTTAGCTATTCATCATCCAGACAAAGAGAAGGGTACATGATACGTCTCCAACATTTCTATAATTTTTTATTTTTCCATGCTATTATATTATCAACGTAGGATACTTTATATGCAATTATATGCTATTTTATATCATTTTTGGGAACTAACCTATTAACCGAGTGCCAAGTGCCAGTTGCTTTTTTCAGCCTATTTTTAGTTTTTCAGGAAATCTGTACCAAACGAAGTCCAAACGCTATGATACTTTTTATGATTTTTTCTGGACAAAAGCGGCCCAGGAAGCTTTGGGGGGTGTGAGGAAGCCTCACGAGGAGGTCACAAGACACCTCGGCGTGCCCAGGGGGGTAGGCGCGCCGACCTGCCTTGTGGGCCCCTCGTGTCTCCTCCTGACCTAATTCCACTTCTATAAATTCTCAAATATTGGGAAACAAACAGACAACCACCCGAAACACTTTTTCCGTCGCTGCAAGCCTTTGTTCTGATGGGAGGCCATTTAGAGACCTTTTCCGGTGATCTGCCGGAGGGGGAATCGTTCAAGGAGGCCATCTAGATCAACCTTGCTGCCTCCATGATGATGCGTGAGTAGTCCACCACAGATCTACAGGTCCATGGCTTCTTCTCTCTCTTTGATCTTCAATACAAAGCTCATCGCATCTTTACGATGATTTATTCGATGTAATCTTCTTTTGTAGTGTGTTTGTTGGGATCCGATGAATTATGGATTTATGATCAGATTATTCATTAAAAATTATTAAGTCTCCTTTGAATTTCGATAGGCATGATCTTATAGGTTCGTATTTCTCTCCGATCTATTGATTTGGTTTGGCCAACTAGATATGTTTATCTTTAGTGGGAGTGGTGCGTTGTAGTGGGTTCAATCTTGCGTTGCTCTATCCTCATGACAGAAGGGGTCAGGACACATATTTGTATTGTTGCTATTAAGGATAAAACGATGAGTGTCTAAACATATCTCTTGTCTTACTTTGTCTACATCATGTCATATTGCTCCAAGCATTACTTAGTTTTTTATGAACTAATACCATAGATGCATGCTGGATAACGGCCGATTGGTGAAGTAATAGTAGTAGATGAAGAACCGTTTCGGTCTACATGTTTATGGATGTGATGCGTATATGGATGATCATTGCCGTGAATAACATGCCATAACTATGCGCTTTTCTATCAATTACCCAACAATATTTTGTCTACCCACCGTATGCTACTTTCAAGAGAGAAGCCTCTAGCGAACACTATGGCCCCTGGGTCTACTTAAACATAAAAAAAATTCTAAATTACCTTGCTGCAATTAATTTACTTTTATTTTATTTTGCATTTACAATATCTATTTTATCAAGATTAAATCCTTGGAAATGATGAGTTAAAGGGGCTTGAAAACCCTCTTGCCCGCGTTGGGTGCAAGTGTTTAGTTTTGTGTGTGTAGGTGCTATTTATGGGAATTTGCATTGGTCCTCCTATTTGTTCGATAACCTTGGTTCTCACTGTGGGAAATACTTATCTCTAATGTACTGCATCTCCCCTCCTCTTCGGGGAAAATCCCAACGCATCTTACAAGTAGCAGGAAGAATTTCTGGTGTCGTTGTCGGGGTGTATAATCAAATTCTTTTCAGGTACATATACACAAATTATCTTTCACTTGTTCTAATTTTTACTTGTTTTTATATATTTTACTTTATATAAAAATAAAAAAATAAAAATATTTCTATTTGGTTGTTGCTTAGTTATCTACTTTACTATCTAGTTTACTCGTTTGCTTGCTATTTCACTTGCTCGCTTGATATCATGTCGAGTTCTTCTATTGTTCCGTGTACTCCCAAGAATGAAGTGCTTAATTTCAAACAAAGGGGGGAGAGAGTTTAAAAGATGCTTGGTATAGGATTTGCAATACTCAAAGTAGGTCAACTCGTAAGCAATCCACTACTATCTTGCTTCGCAATTTTTATGCGGGAGTGACTGCTTGGTATAGTCGTTCTGACACCATTACCGGTGGCAATTTCTTAATGAGTCACACTCTGAATGCTTATAATGCTATTGATAATCTCGTAGGATCACCCCTACTATTGTTAATGGGACCGTTTTGACTTTGGAGGACGTTATGTGTAGGCTAGATGCTATAGAAGATAAAAAGCCTACTTTTGAGCTCATTGAAAATCTAGACATAAAGTCCATAATCGAGTTACTCAATTTGGTTCCAAAGTAGGAATAATTCTAAAGATGCTAAAACAAAACGAGCCAAAGATTAGTAAAGATTTAGGACAAAGTCCTTGTCAAATCGATATGTTAGAAGAAATCCTTAATAAAGTGGGCTTCACTTTTGTTCCTACTAAAACTATTGATAAAGATCCTATAAATAAGTGTCCTAACTTTATGTATGTTCCTAAGACTATGAGTGGCACACCTAGTAAAAAGAATGAGGATCTTAAAATGATTAGTGTGCACCCCAATTACATAGAAGTAATGAAGGAACCTGTTTGCAAACCTCCTCTGTTTGTCCCTAGGAGCGTGATAATTAATAAATTATGTGCTAAAAATCCTAGGAAGTATGGTTGCATAATGCAGGAGTTGGATGCGAAGGATGACAACACTTGATACAATGCATTATGCCTAGTTAGGGGCATAAAACAATAACAGTTGTTGGGAGGTAACCCACTAGTTATCTTTAAATTTTTATTTTACTTTATTTTTTGGTGTGTTGACGTGATTTTTCCTACTTTAATGATTTTTTTATGTTTAAATCAGTGTTTGTGCCAAGTAAAGCTTCTGGGATAATTTGGAAAAAGTAGAATTGATAAGGTGCGAAAACAGAAACTTTTGCATCATGTGCGAAATATCTATGATTTTACTGGAATGTATTTTTGATCTGAAACTTTTACACAATGTTAGCATACAAATTTCCCAGGTTTTCCTAATTTTCCATAATTTTAGGAGTTACATATTTATAGTTTTTCTATAGATCTTTACAGACTATTCTGTTTTAGACAGATTCTGTTTTTTTCTTGCATAGTTTGCTTGTTTGATGATGCTATGGATTGTATCGGGGGGTATAAGCTATGGATAAGTTAGAATACAATACCTATTATGCAATAATAAAATATGAATCAATATATAAAAGTACCTAATGTATTTGATATGTCGAATATACTAACGGATCTCACGAGGTTTTGTTGAGTTTTGTGTGCTGAAGTTTCAAGTTTTGGGTGAGAGAACGATGTATGAAGGAATAAGGAGTAGCAAGACCCTAAGCTTGGGGATGCCCAAGGCAACCCAAGGTAATATTCAAGGAAGCCCCAAGATTCTAAGCTTGGGGATGCCCCAGGAAGGCATCCCCTCTTTCGTCTCCAATCTATCGGTATGTCACTTGGAGCTATATTTTTATTCATCACATGATATGTGTTTTGCTTGGAGCGTCATGTGTTATATTTTGTTTTACCTTAGTTTGACACAATCATTGTTTGTTGTACACACATATTTCATAGATACACGCGGTCATCATAATTTGTTAGAATACTCTATATGCTTCACTTATATATTTTGAGCAGGGCAGTTGCTCTAGTGCTTCATTTATATCTTTTTAAAGCACGGCGGCGTCTAAATTTTGTAGAAATGATTGAACTCTCATGCTTCACTTAAATATTTTTGAGAGTATAATAATAAATAGGAATGGTACATGGCACGAGTTATAATACTAGTCCAAAAAGGATAGATATTCAAGGGGGTATAATAAAAACTTCCATGTAGCTCACTAAAGAAGAAATATGAGTTCATTATATTGATGTAGTAATATGAAAGGACATGATTATAGGATTGTTAGTTAGTAGAGATATCGGTAATTAAAGCTTGTTATTTTTTATTCATATAAGTGTTAACATGGCATGGTGATGATGTGTGAGCATTTTTATGTCTGAAATGAAATCCCATCGTGTTGTTTGAATCGGGGGGGGGGGATGGTTAACTCCTCCCAACCTCCTTCCTAGGGGTATGCGGTAGTACTTTGCTTTGAGAGAGCTAATAGGATTTTCAGTAAGTATGTGATTTATTTATGACTAATGTGAATCCATGGATATACGCAATCTCACCTTTTTGTATTTGCTAGCCTCTTCTGCATTCCCATTCTCACCTCGAGAGTCCATGCAACCTTCGTCGGTGCATCCAAACCCCGTTATATGATACGCTCTATCACACATAAGCCACCTTATATCTTCCTAAAAACAGCCACCATACCTACCGATCATGTCATTTCCATAGCCATTTCGAGATATATTGCCATGCAACTTTCACCGTTCCGTCACATGACTTGTGTGTTCATCATCATATTGCTTTGCATGATCATATAGCTGACATAGTATTTGTTGAAAAGCCACCGTTCATCATTGATTACATGTTAAGCTAGATCATTGCATATCTTGGTACACTACCACAGGCATTCATATAGAGTCATAATTATTTCATGTTGAGATATAATATCGAGTTGTAAGTAAATAAAAGTGTGATGATCATCAATATTAGAGCAGTGTCCCAGTGAGGAAAGGATGATGGAGTAAATGATTCCCCCACAAGACGGAATGAGCTCTGGACGAAAAAAAAATAAAAAAAAATGGGGGAGGCCAAATGAGCCCACCATAAAAAAATGAGAGAAAAAGAGAGAAGGGGAAGTGTTACTATCCTTTACCACACTTTTGCCTAAAAGTGGCAACATGTTCTTCGTATGGAGAGTCTCCTTAGTTCTTGTTTTCATATGCTAGTGGGAATTTTTCATTATAGAACTTAACTTGTATATTCCGATGACGGGCTTCCTCAAATGCCCGAGGTCGTCATGAGAAAGTAAGTTGGATGCACACCCATTTAGCTTTTGTTGAGCTTTCATACACTTATAGCTCCAGTGCATCCGTTGTATGGCAGTCCCTAATCCTCGCATTGATATCCATTGATGGTCATCTCCATAGCCCATTGATATGCCTAGTTGATGCAAGACTTACTTTTCTACATTGACTCCTTTTATATCTACCACCATATTCTATTCCACCCATATGCTATATCCATGGTTCATGCTCATGTATTGCGTGAAGTTGAAAATGCTGAAGCACGTTAGAAGTAAGATCCAATTGCCTGGTTTGACACCGGGGTGCTCATGATTTATACTTATGCGGTGAAGACGGAGTCATGCCATGCTTGATATGATAAAATGAGTAGGGAATAACATTCTTTAAGAATAGTATATTTTGAAAAGTAATGATTATGTTATTTATATTCAAGGATATTATTATGTTGATATCAATTAGTTCATCGTTTCTCCATGTTCATACTAAAAAAGAGATTACATGTTGGGTAGCGTGTCACATGAAAAATTATGTTTTTATCATTTACCTACTCGAGGACGACCTGGAATTAAGCTTGGGGATGCTGATACGTCTCCAACATATATATAATTTTTGATTGTTTCATCCTATTATAATATCAATCTAGGATAATTTATATGCAATTTGATACCATTTTTGGGAACTAACCTATTAACCCAGTGGCAACTGCTAGTTACTATTTTCTGCCTGTTTTTGGTTTTCTAGGAAACCTATACCAAACGAAGTCTAAGCGCTACGAAACTTTTTGACGATTGTTTTCTGGCCAAAAGGGACCCAGGAAGCTTCGGGAGGTGTTTGGAAGCCTCACGAGGAGGCCACATGGCACCTCGGCGTGCCCAAGGGGGTAGGCGCACCGACCTGCCTTGTGGGCCCCTCGTGGCTCCTCATGACCTAATTCCACTTCTATAAATTCTAAAATATTGGGAAACCAACATACAGCCACCCGAAATACTTTTTCTAATGCCGCAACCCTCTGTTCCGATGGGAGGCCATCTGGAGACCTTTTGCGGTAATCTGTGGGAGGGGGAATCGATCACGGAGGCCGTCTACATCAACCTTGCCACCTCCATGATGATGTGTGAGTAGTCCACCAGAGACCTACGTGTCCATAGCTAGTACCTAGATGGCTTCTTCTCTATCTATGATCTTCAATACAAAGTTCATCGCATCTTCGCGATGATCTATTCGACGTAATCTTCTTTTGCGGTGTGTTTGTTGGGATCCGATGAATCATGGGTTTATGATCATATTATTCATGACAACTTATTGAGTCTCCTCTGAATTTCAATATGCATGATCTTACAACTTTGTATTTCTGTCCGATTTATCGATTAGGTTTGGCCAACTAGATTGATTTTTCTTCAATGGGAGTGGTGCGTTGTAGTTGGTTCAATCTTGCGGTGCTCGACCCTCATGGCAGAAGGGGTCAAGACATGTATTTGTATTGTTGCCATTAAGGATAAGATGATGGGGTCTGGCCATATTGCTTGCCTTACTTTGTCTACATCATGTCATTTTGCTCCAAGCATTACTTCATTTGTTATGAACTCAATACCATAGATACATGCTGGATAGCGGTTGATTGGTGAAGTAATAGTAGTAGATGCATAACTGTTTCGGTCTACTTGTTTATTGACGTGATGCCTATATACATGATCATTGTTGTGAATAATATGTCATAAATATGCGCTTTTCTATCAATTTACAAATAGTACTTTTTGTACCCACCGTATGCTACTTTCAAGAGAGATGCCTCTAGTGAACACTATGGCCCCCGAGTCTACTTAAAACATAAAAATAAAAACATCTAAATTACCTTGTTATACCTTATTTACTTTTATTTTATTTTGCATTTACAATATCTATTCTTTCAAGATTTAATCCTTGCAAGTGACGAGTTCAAGGGGCTTGACAACCCTCTTGCCCGTGTTGGGTGCAAGTGTTTGGTTTTGTGTGTGTAGGTGCTATTTATGGGAATTTGCCTTGGTCCTCCTATTTGTTCAATAAACTTGGTTCTCACTGAGGGAAATACTTATCTCTACTGTGCTGCATCTCCCCTCCTCTTTGGGGAAAATCCCAATGCAGCTCACAGGTAGGAGTTCATGATGGCATTTGATTGTTTAGGTGAATGTCCCCTAAAGCTACCCCGGTTTCATTTTTTTGTAGTAAAACAGACGTTTGAACCGGTCAGCGGAGCATTGCAGGATGCCATTGGATGGCAAGCTCCGCTCAAACATATTAATCCATACAATTGCGGAAGGCTTGATAATCCGCTTTGAAGATGCTTTATGTTACCACGACGATGAAAAAGAAATAACAATGGAAACCCATGGACCTGGCCATTGCCAATCCGTCAGAGCAACTCCAACGGGCCGACCCAAATGGAAATCGATTTTGTCTATTTTTTGTCCATTTGGGTTGGCTGGGCGCTCGCTGTCCGCCGGTGTCCTACTGGTGTGTCTAACCGGCTGACCATTTTTCTTCTGCGTTGAAAAAAATAACAATAAAAAGGCCAGTGGCCCTAGTCCATGCCAACGGCCATAGTTCATGACGGCGGCCATGCCAGCCTCCAAAAAAATAGCACGCATATCATGTTGGCATACTTGCTAGCGGACCGCACACTTGCCAGCACACGAAAATATGGCGATCTCCTCCATAGATCAATCATCAAGCTTGAGCATCTCCCTCTGCATGTTCTCGAAAGAAGGCCTCTTCCCCGGGAACACCGTGCTCAAGCCCACCATCATGATATCCACCTCCTTCACCATGTAAGCGTGCGCCACTTCTTTTGCTTTGGTCTTGGCCTTGTTAGCCTCAATCTTGAGCTTCTTTGCTTGGATGTCCTCCTCCATCTTGAGCTTCTTGGCATGCATTTCTGCCTCCATATCAAACTTCCTCTCTTGTATTTTGGCCTCCATCTTGAGCTTCTTCCTTTGGGGATCCATGTAGGCCTTCATTTGCCCTTATTTATCTTGCCGACACTTCTCCTCCCCTGTTTCCTTTTGGGTCATCATACCTTGCATATTGCTCCTTGAACTTCTTGTCACCTTTTATGATCATCCAACAATGGGTGATGGGTGAATGACTTGTTTGCATGTTGGCCTTTGAATGCTTCTAAAGCTTGAAATGCCTACAAATAAAGACATGAAATGCAAATTCATATGTGCAACCGACTTTCAAGCATCAAACAACAAACACCGGGAATGAGGACAGAGAATAAGTGTATACCATGTTTTTGATGTGGAGGCCACTCATGGGACAACCCTCGATGATCTCAAAGGTGGCAGAAAACTTGTTGCACTCTCGTGGTATCACCCTCAAAGGCTTCGATCATGTATGGCGGGAACTTCTTGTGGTCTTTCAATTGGCGATGAACTCGCAACCAAAAGGTTGATCCATTTTTCTCGGCGCTGATCTTGGGATCTTGTCCAATATCCCTCGAACATTCAAAAAGGATTATGTCCTCATCCTTTGTGCATGCCTTCGTCTGAAAGCTTTGGCGCTTATTGTTTGCATTGGCTTGGGTAGCGAGCTCCTCCCCAAACAAAGGCTCCCCATCGATGTCCACTTCATCCTCTTCCTCTAGGTCGTAGTCATCTGGAAACTCGTGGACTTGCGAGAACATGCTGCCCATGCCATACTGTACTTGCGTGAAGGTGTCGGCCGTGCCACCAGGGGCTTGAGCCGAGGTGTCGGCCGTTCCCTCATTGCCTGTCATGAAGGGACCGCGTACGTCTTGTATTTGGTTCTCCTCCGGATCGAAGGCCGCCCCATCCACACCGCCCTTGAAGATGATGTTCTTTGTGATGAACTTGTTGGTCATTTCATCACCCGTCAGCGACGACATTGTGTTGAATAGGTTGCGGGCTCCTGGACGCATGTCGGCGGGGATCTCACGCGGTCATCTCCTTTGGCCCCCGGTGGATGACCCGCCGGCCACAGGCATGGCGTTGAGGTCGATGGTCGCCATGGGCATAGGCGCGGAAGGCGCGACTGATGACCCACAAGTATAGGGGATCAATCATAGTCCTTTCAGTAAGTAAGAGTGTCGAACCCAACGAGGAGCAAAAAGAAGGTAAATTACATTGAATAAGTTTGTACTTTGAATGACAAAATGGATGCTATCATGAATATGCTTGGTATGAATTTGGTTGAGCAAAATAATGATGCTATTTATATGAATTTGGTTGATAAAAATAACTTCAACAACAATACTTATATAGGAAATGTCAACAATCCCAGGCCGTATCCTGATAATCCCTCTAATAATTATGTTAATTCCTATCAAAATTCATATAATAATAGTAATAGGATACCAAATGAACTAGAGAATGATATTAAAGAATTTATTAGTTCTCAAAAGATCTTCAATGCTATGGTAGAAGAAAAATTAAGCAAAGTTGACGATTTGTCTTGAAACATAGATAGACTTGTTCATGTTGTGGATTCTCTAAAAATTAAAATGCTGTTAACTAAAAGGGACATATCTGAATATCCAAAAGTTATCCAAGTCTCCATAAGAGAAGTTAAAGAGAGAAACTAGCAAATGAGAGCTTAACGTGAGTTTCTAAAAAAGACGTCCGCACCTGATTTCATGATAATGATGAAGATATTAAAATTATTGGTGTGACACCTATTGAATATCTATTTAGTGATATTATACTTGATGATAAAGGGAATGGAGATGAGTCTACTTTAAGTATAAGGTGTCCCAATTGTTTGGAGGGTGATGATCATTATGCTAAAAATGATAAAAGTCAGTTTGAAGTGGTCAAGACTTTAGATAGTGATGTGCCCACTACTTTGGATTGTAAGAATATAAATTTTGATACTTGTTCTTTAATTTAATGCATTTCTTTATTACAATCCATGATCACCTAATGCTTATGAACAAAACAAAGCTTCTACTAAACATATCGTAGAAGCTCTTATCAAAGCTCATGAAGAATAAGTTGAACTAGAACTATCTATAGCAAGAAAGTTGCATGACGAATGGGAACCTAAAAATAAAATTAAAGTCAAATATTATGAATGTATTGCTTTGTGTGATCTACGAGCTAGTGTCTCTACTATACCAAAATCTTTATGTGATGTTATAGGGCTCAACGATATGGAACAATGTTCCTTCAACTTGCATTTAGAGGATACCACACTTAAGAAACCATTGGGTAGAATTAATGTTGTCCATATACAAGAAGGATATAATAAAAACTTACATGTAGATCACTAAATGCAAAATGTATGATCAACGACATTGAGATTATAATATGGGGGCCTACTAGTTTGTGAAACTTAATGTCATGACCAAAATGTGGTACTATCCTCGGGACAGCTCGAGGGCCTCGATAAGGATAGAAGCACACTTCGAGTCGCTTCGCAAGAATGGAAATCATCATAATACATGTAAGTAGAGATGAGTATATGGAGTTGCATTACACTCGCCACTGGCTACAACATGAATATCTCAATATATCAATACATATCAACCATAATACAAAAGAGCAGGAGCCGACTATGGATGAAAACAAACAAAAAATAAGACAGCAGCCACCCTCATCGACCTGCAACCCATCCTATGATCAATGATGAAGAAGAAGAACTACAACATAGAAAATCATCGCTCTCACGTCAAAGCATCGCAGTACCTGTACCTGCATCTGTTGTTGTAGGAATCTGTGAGCCACGGAGACTCAACATTCTCATTACCAAGGGTATCAAGACTAGCAAAGCTTAATGGGTGAGGTATGGGTAAGTGGTGAGGTTGTAGCAGGACTAAGCATTTTATCTAGCTAACTTACGAGCAAAAGAATAAGAAGTGTGATCTACGCATAAACGAACAAGAGCTAGCAATGATCAAGAAGTTATCCTGAACACCTACTTACGATTCAAACATAACCCCATCATGTTCTCTTCCCGAACTCCCTCGAAAAGAGACGATCACGGTTACACACACAGTTGGTGTATTTTAATTGGTTTACTTCAACTTTTCTATAACCGGGTATTATAAAGTTTCCTAGTTGCCACATAACGATAGGCATGGCTTTCAAAAAGATTTAACACTGCAGGGGTGCTCCAACTCATCCATACAAACTAGCCACAAGCTGTGGTGGAAAACCTCAACCGCATGATAGCTCGTAGTATCCTAAAAATCCTGGTGCACAAGACATTCGTTAAATGTAAAAAATTCCAGCAAGACCTCCCAATCTGTCGACGATCCCGATATGAGCCAGGTATATCGTTCTCAGGACACAGTGGATGAGTACAATGTACGATGGCCAAATTAAACACCCAAGTTGCCCCGGGGTGGCCCCCTCACATGACTCTTTTTTGGACCGGCACCATCAGCACTGGCCCCCTATATTATGTTGAATTAAATCCATAGGTTCATGACGCCCTATGCATTAAGAAAGGTGTTCAGTATTATTATGTTGGCAAAATTTTAGTACCAATGTTGGGCCTCGGTGGAGGACTTTTATCCTAAATCAAATTATCAAGGGGGTCCAAATAACAACCCCAAGCATGTTAGGAGCGTTCAATATGGAATCTAACATCGGTAATCGGAAACTAGGGCAGCAAGAGTGGAACAGAACACTAGGCAAAAGGTCGAGCCTTCCACCCTTTACCAAGTTTTTAGATGCATTAATTAAAATAGCAAGAATAATGTCATATCCCAAGATATACATGTCTCAACATGGAGCAAACTGCACCTGCAACTAGCAACGCTATAAGTAGGGTTGAGCAAGCGGTGACATAGCCAAAAAATGGTTTGCTGGGAAGGTGGAGGTTAGAGGTTTATCATGTCATTTTGGGAGGCTTGACAAACAAATAGTAGGTAGCGAGACATAGTGATAGAATCGAGACAAACAACATAGCAATGATCGTAGTGGTTTCCAGGGTAATGGTCATGTTTCATGTAATCCTGCTTGGAAGAAGAATGAATCCATGAAGTAGTCATACAAGCGTAGTCGAACGAATCCTCACACTCCGAAACGATTTCGGAACTCTAGCGAGGAGAAGCAATCCGCAAAAAACAAATGACACGGTAAACAACACAAGATATTCATGGCATGATGCACAATCAAATATGATGCGTGTCCACTCAATTATGCATAACATGGCAAACACAACAATCAAATACTACACATTAAGTGAAGCTCAATATGTAACGGGCTGCATATTGATGAAACTCTACTTTTGAATTATTAGTTCACTCTCGTTTAGGTACCCACCAAGATTAAGTGTTGTTTAACATGGCAAGAGGTGAAGCATTAATAAACTATCTATCTAGGTATTTTAAATGACGTCAGAAACAACATATAACATTTCCGAAATTACCCCATATGTAAATTTCAAAATTGGTATAGATCTTTCCTAACAAATTATATATTTGTTAAACAGGAAAAATAATGCACCACGTGATTCTACACGTCAGTCTAGATGATTTACATATATAGATCATTTAATTTGCAGCTGCGGCCTAAAAGATTTGACAAACACAAGATTAGCATGTCATGAATGCAAAATGCATGCAAACAACAACCACAAACATTTTAATCACGGATGCAAATGGATATTATGAAACTACATGCAATTCTAAACAAGTTTCATGTAAAGCATGATCAAAACGGAGCTACGGTTCACAAGATGCAACAACACAATGTTTTAGTTACAATTTGTCAACACCCACATGGTGCCTACTTTGGAGCAATAAAACATGCTGCTATAGGATGATAGGATGAAAATAAATTACATGATATTGTAGTACACATAAAATTCTTCACAATTCATATAACGATCATTTTCATAGGCATCATGAATGAATTGATATGATTTTCACAAGATGCAAGTTTCTGTCCAGATTAAGGACTTAGAGAAAATCACAGTTCCATGCAAGCAGAAACATTGGAATGACATGTTGAGGGCAATTTTTAAATATGCTATAGGAAGTTTTCATGGCAAGAAAATATATGGGGTGATAGCATGTATGATGAAGATCAAAACATGTTTACTGAACATCTACATATGACATCTAAATCAATGCCATTCATCAAGACAAGTTGATAAGTTTTAAAACAGCAGTTTCAGACTTTGTCAAGTTGATAGTTCATGATGCTGTTTTGGGATGCACAAAACAGTAGGAATAGATATTTTAATATTTATGAAAATGTTTTGTAAAACAAGTAGACATGACAATATTCATTTTACTCCATTGGCACAAATTCATAGGATGCATGGATCATTTACTATGATTTTTTTAGAAAATTGTACTTACTATTAATAGCAAGACAATTTTATCGCGAATGCCACTTAACTGCAAGAAATTGACATGATATATATTTTTTACATGGAAACAAAAGTCCTGGCAATTTAGTAAACTATACAGAGACCAAATTCCATGAAGGAATCACCTCCATATGAGCTATGGATTAGAACTAATCATCATGGGAAGTTGACAAGTTTTAATAGTTTTCTGCAGATATTTTATGATGCACTTTTGCAAGAGAGATTTAATCATTACAATGCACTCTATCTTGAATTAATTTGATACCATCACGTAGAGCACAAAACGTAGATCAGTTTACATATAAGGTTCATTTAAAACCGATGCACGAGCACAAAATTATGGCCATCACAAAACTGCGCATTAGATCAATTTCTAGATGAAAAAGGACTTAGTCAAAAATGACTAAGTATAGAACCATTTGCGGAATAGAATAAAAGGTGAACATTCGCGAGATAGGGCGAGGGTTGCTCACAACGTGTTGGATCGGGCCGGCAGGCGAGGCCAAGGCCCACGAGGCGCGAGGCGGCCTAGGTGCGGGCGCGCTGGAGCGTCGTCCGCCCCGAGCGGGGATGCAGGGGCGGAAGGATGTGATGATTCGGCGTGGCGCCGATGTCGATGAGGAAGGAGACCGGTGGGGGTGGCGGAGGTCGACCAGATCTCGGCGTATTCGGCCGACAGCGGCATGGCCGCACGACTGATGTCACGGGGCGAGCGAGTAGGAGGCGTGTGCGGCTGCACGCAAGCGACGGCGGGCCGGAGGACTCGGGATGCGGCGGTGGCTCTAGAGCGGGTTACAGCGGCGGCGGGCGACGCGAGGCGCCCGACGACCTGGCGGCGGGGGGCTCCTGTATCGGAGGTGAGGGGGCAAGGCGCGGCCACGTGGAGGGGCTCTGGAGCAGGCAGCGGCTGGTGGCGGTGTGCTCGTGGAATTCTCCAGGCCAAGATGTGCTCAGGCGGGATGGCCCCGGGCCCGAGAGGACCATGGCTGGAGGTGGGAGATAGGGTGCGGAGAGGTGTCGCCTGGCACTGGAGGGGCACGGAATTCGATGCACATGCTATTGTTCCAAATAAGGAAGGAGTAGGCCTTCCTTATATAGCATGGGCTAGCTTTAGGTTTTTTTTAACACCGTTTCGAGCCGTTCGATTGCAATCGGACGGCTCCGGTCGCAGGGTAGGCTAGCTGGGTTAAATGGGCTGCACATGTAGCGTTGGGCTCATAAGTGAAGGAGGTTTGCGGCCTGGTAACAGAGTTTTTAAGCGAAACTTCCAACAATTTTAACCGACGAAAGTGCTGCTATAGTTATCCGTTGTTGGTATCAAACAGACTTCGAATACGAGAGAAATTTGGCAGGCGGTCTACCTAAAATATAATATGGCCGCTCGCTAACTTCCATCCCATTCCAACAACATTTTTATCACACTAATAAAATATTATTTTGACGATGCTGCCGTGTGTGGTTGGTCTCGAAACAGTAAACGACCAGAACGGGGAGAACCGACGACTATGAACGGATGCATGTTTTGAAAAATAATGGCAATGGAACATCGAAGGCATTTGGCGTATCGGTCTCGGGCTATTACAACTCTCCCCCACTACAAAGAGATATTGCCCCGAGATCTTAGGATGAAGAGGAAGAGAAAGAAGAGGTAAAACTTAGTAGCTTCTTTCAAAAATGAGTGAAACCAACTAACCTCGGAGGTTGCAAAGAGATGGAGAATGGCACGAGGAACAAGGAAGAATACGAAATCACTCCCGTTAAAATGACCTAGGGATGAAACTAGAAGAAAGAATTCGAGTAGCACTCTGGTTGAAAAGAGAAGCAACACTTGATAAGACGGAAAGAGCTTGAAAAAAAGGACACAACACTCCGACTAAAAGGATAAGAAAGTAAAGAACATGATCTTGATAAAACAAAATGATGGGTCAAAGAGAGCAACTTCATAATGCCTACGGAACAAAAGAATAGAAGCTAGTTCGTTGGAAATGAAAGAACGGAGGAGAAAATGACAACTTTTACCATAATTGATTTTGAAATCATCCTTACAAGAAGGATTGACCAGAGTTGTTGGAAAATCAACAATGAAAAGAATAAGCTTGTCGTGGCCTTAAAGAAAACATCTCAAAATTATGAGGTGACAACCGAGCACTAAGGGAACAATTGGTTTGATTGATATCAACAAGGAGATGAATACTTCTTTCACCGACAGGATTAAAGAATACTTGGATCATTAACAAGCACGATAATAGCAACAATCCTTCGGAAAGGATTTAGGTGAAATCTAATCCAACATAGCTTCGAGGAAGCAATGATGGGTTTAAATATTTCATTTTTGACATCTTGAATCATGAACAACGATGAGAAATGTCAGAATGACATTATGCCACTTCAATGATAAGGTAGAACGAATTTGCACTTTGAAATGCATGACAAAGGATGAAGAACACTTCAAGAATGAATTAAATACTTAACGAGCCATCACGAAGAACGTCTTGGGAGTACTCCGGAAACAAATGATGATCAAAAGAATTTTGGTTGAAATGAGCATGATAGAAGCATTGCAAATATTTGGATAGAGCATTAAGATGAGATACTTAGGATAGCTCGGAACTCCAAAAAATAAACGGTGAATAACTTAGCACCGAGACGTTCATATCATGACAACTCCGGAAGAAGGATGTCGGGGAAGCGGCGATCTATGGATCCGGCAAGGACCCTTTATAATCAGGTGGGTAGGTTTCCTGCACAAAGAGCATCACATATTCCTGTGCGGGGGTTTAGACAGGTTCGGGCCGCCAGAGCGTAAAACCCTACGTCATCTGTTCTTGTGGCTTATGGGTGTTCAGAGTACAAGGCACAACAACCCCAGCAATAGGTGCCTCGGGAGTGCAGCTATGCTTGTAAAATGAACAGAGTTTCGACCTTTGTAAAGGTAGCCATGGGCCTCCTTTTATAGACAAGGGGTTACCACAGTGGTAAACTGGTCTTTACACCTAGCGAACGGTGGACACTGCCTCCTGCCAAAGTGTCAGCAGAGGAGGTAGTGGGAAATACCTAACTTTGACGGACTAAGACAGGTGCATTGAATGCACCGTGAGGTGTCAAGCCGGTGACGTCTCCCGGCAAGGATTGCATCTCCTTCTATGCCATTCCCCCAGCTACCTTCTATTCTTTGGCCACGCCATGGGACGGGTGTCGTTAAAGCTGTTGCAAATCCCTCCATGCTGCCACATGCCCCGGCCGGTTCCACTTATCCGCTTGCCCGCTCGCCAACTGGTCGATGTAGACAACCAGCCTGGTGACGTGAAGTAGGGCCTTGGCGGGGGAGTCCTTCGCGGGTGCGTACGTGTCTGAGCCCCCCTAGCAAGTCATCTTGCCGGGTTACTTGATTTTGCTCGTCGTAGTTGGTGGAATGCTCGTGCCCGGCAAGATCTTGCTTGGCTAGAGGTTGCGGCGTTTGGTGCACAAGTCCGGGTGCTAAGGACCCTATTCCTTAGTACACCGAGAGGATCCCCCGGGCCTAGGCTACACATGGATCTACGACGTTTGTTGGGCTAGGCCCAAAAACAGTGCACGGGCGCACGTGGCCGCAATCTTCTGTGGCTATGCTGACTTCTATTTACCTTTCCCACGACGCGCAGTAACTGCGTGTCGGGGGAGTGGTGGAGCGGAACGGTTGCCCCAAGGAGGCGTGTCTGGGAGCCGCACCGTGCTGGATGAGGAGCGACGCTTCCCTCGCGCCACATGTTCTCACATGGGGTCACTCATGGGGAAGGGAAACGATCGCCCAATGGCGTGCTTGGCAGAGAACAGTCGACTCCCAAGCTTCCCAGCGATGCTTGAGTGTCCCCGCCTCAAACGTCGCGTCCCGCACGGCGCGTGTTATGCGCGAGGCCCGGTATTGCTTAAGAGAGGCGGTCGTGGGGGCAGGCTGTGGGCCAGTGCGCGTCCAGCCCAGGTCACGAAGAGTCGGCCCCTTCCTCTTCCCCCGCCCTATAAAGAGGGGCGGGGGGACTAAGGGGGAGCACTACTCATCCGCGTCCTCCCGCTCTCAGTTCTTCTTCCACTGTACTTCCTTCCCCTCACCTTCCGCCATCTCCTCCGTCGCGCTACGCTCGGGATGGCAAGGGGCCGCAGTCGTGCTCGCGGATCAGGCAGCGTCGTGAGGGGTGCTCTGCAAAGCCCAATGCAGATCGTGGTGACGACGGCAGGGGTCGGGTTGAGCACTCGTGGTCGGTCGTCGTCCGCAGGCCACGGGCAGGCAGCTCCGCCGGCCCACGGAGGTCATGGAGGTCGGACGGCTCCAGCGAACCGCGGCGGCCGGGGTGGCGGTCGCGACGGTGTGCCCCTCCCTCAACCGCACGCATGCATCCAAGTGGCGGAGGAGGTGCAGGAGTTCATCGTGGCGGTCCCCCGCCGTCCCCGGAGCTGGATGCGCCTCCCCGACCCGTTCGCCCGGGCCATGGAGGGCAACCCGCCCCAGGGGCTATGGCTGCGGGTGGATGGCTATTGTAACGGCCCCGCATGGGTGGCCGTCGACCTCTCCGTCGGCATTGCAATGTTTCTGACGCGGGGGTGGAATTCGTTCGCCCGCTCCCGTGGCTTAGGCCCCAGGCATCTGCTCCACTTCTAGTTCGACGGCGCCGCCACCCTCTTCGTGAAGATCTTTGTGGCGTCCGGCATCCGCTTGGAGTGCTGCGCAGAGAGCTCGAGTGGGAGCGACTGTGATTCCTCCAGCGACAATGACGACGACGGCATCACCTTCGACATCAAGCAGGAGGAGTCTGACTAGGAGCGCATGCCATCGTAGCTAGGGTTTTAGGGATCCATGAACGAGGCTCTGTCCACGAGACCTCATTTCCGGATCAATTCCCACATCGTAGTGGCAGATCTCTAGTCGGCGGCCGACGGGGTCGTAGAGGAAGTCGTACTCTGACTTGCCGCCTTCGCCGCGGTCGCCGAGCTAAGACGCCTCCCTCCTAGGAGGCCGACGGTGGCGCTATAGGAAGTCGTACTCCGACTCGTCCCCGCCGCCGCCGTTGCCAGGCTTGGCACTCTCCATTTGTATTTAAAAGGTGTCCAATGTAACCCTGCAATGAAATGACGGGAAATGATTGGGCACTCTAAGAAAAAGGAACATCAGTGAGCTCACTTTTGTGTCTTATAAGTATCAGCTTCCTTGCCACGAGAGAGTCTCGCATTCGTGCATTTTTCGGGTTCCTTCGCTCGCCAAGTGCGCTTGTCGATACGTACATCCTCTCTTCAAGCACTTCCAAGGATAAGTGCCTGAGCATCCTAGAAAGAGGTGTCCCTTTCGGCAAGGCTGCCCTGTCATCCCGCCGCGGCAATCTCAGCGATGGGCATGCTTCCAGCACTTAAGTGCGCAACGAGTCTGACGAGGGGCCTTAGCGCGCAAGTTTCCCCGCACGAATTAAAAGTTCAAAAATAATCTTAGAGGGGTCGTGCAACTTAGCTTTTTTTTGTTGCATTCCTTGCCGTCGAATGCTTCCTTAGGTGCCCTCGCCATTACTCCACCCGGGAAAATTTACGCGCGGGGGCCCTTCTCCTTTTTGAGAAAAAAGAGAAAATAGAGTAGGCGAGGGATCTAGGTGGTCCAACAGACCCCTTACGCAACATGTCGTGAAAAAAACACAAAATAAATATGTATTTAGACAGAGGTTGCAGAGTACTTAGCTTTCCGAAAAAACACAAATTAACTATGCGCAAGATCATCGCCTGGCTTTGTACAAAGGATTGCATGCCCTTCCGGCATAACTTGCACAAAAGTGGTTGCCGGGTGGGCCCAGCAACAGCGCCTCCCGGGTAGTACTTTCGAAGATGCTCGATGTTCCACGAGTTTTGCAGCAGGGTGCCATCCTCGGGCTCCAGGCAGACTGCGCCAGACCTGATGACTCGTGCTACCCTGTAATGGCCTTCCCACTTCGGCGTCAACTTATTTGATCCCTTCGTGGACTGAATCCGTCGAAGGACAAGGTCACCTTCCTCAACAATCCTGGTGCGCACCTTGCGGCTATGATTGTGGCGCAAGGCCTACTGATACCTAGCACCACGTAGTGCGGCCCGGAGACGATCTTCCTCGAGGAGTATGGCATCATCATGCCGTAGCCGCTCTTGCTGGTCCTCATTAAAGGCCTGCACTCTCGGTGACCCGTATGTGAGTTCGGTGGGGAGAACTTCCTCTGCCCCGTAAACTAGGGCAAAGGGTGTCTCGCCTGTGTCTCAATTTGGCGTCGTTCTGATCGACCAAAGAACCGCCGGCAGCTCATCAATCTAGCGACTTCCGTGCTTGCGCAGCTTGTCGAAAGTCTTTGTCTTGAGGCCCCGCAGCACTTCAGCATTTTCCCTCTCTACTTTCCTGTTGCTCCTGTGCTGGGCAACTGAGGCGAAGCAGGCCTTGGTGCCGACATCTTGAGAGTATTGCATGAAAGTGCTGCTGGTGAACTGTGTGTTGTTATCGGTGATTATCCTGTTTGGGACCCCGAAACAGCAAAGAATCCCTCTGAGGAACATGACTGCTGCCTGCGCCATTACCTTTCTCACCGGCTCAACCTCGGTCCACTTCGTGAACTTGTCGATGGCGACGAACAAGAACCGGTAGCATGGGGGAGGGGACCGACGATGTCGAGCCCCCAGAGCGAAAATTGCCAGGAGAGCGGCACTATTTGAAGGGCTTGTGCAAGTTGGTGTATCTGCTTGGCGTGATATTGGCATATCCACATGTTGTCACCACTGCCAAGGCATCTTGAACGGTTGTGGGCCAGTGGAAGCCTTGCCAGAATGCCTTCTCGACAAGGGCTCGTGATGCTATGTGGGAGCCACGGATCCCCTCGTGTATCTCCACCAGCAGCTGTTGTCCTTCTTCCCGAGGAATGCACTTTAGCTTCATGCCGTTTGGCCTTGTCTTGTACAAGGTGTCGTCCATAAATTGGTACATGCTTGACCGCCGGGCTACCCTTTCTGCTTCTTCTTGTTCCTCGAGGAGGTCTCCTGTCTGGAGATACTGGACAAGGGATAAAGGCATTTCTTCCGCCGCGGGGCACTAGCTTCTACGATAAAGGCCCTCGGGCCTGTTGGAGCTTGTGGTTCCCTGACGTGCGGGGAGTCACTCTCGGCAACCCTTTTGGCGGCCACTGATGGCTCTGCCAGAAGATTGTCGCCGGAATCGACTTTTCCTTTTCTGCCCCTCCGCGTCGAGGGGTTGACTGAGGGTTGCATCAGTCGAAGGACAAAAGTGCCTGGTTCCACAGGAAACTTCTACGCAGCTCTCTTTGACAGGTCATCAGCAATGTCATTCTCGGCACAAGGGATGTGCTCCATTTGCAGACCATCAAACCGCTCCGCCAACCTCCGTACCTCATCAACATAAGCTTCCATCAAGGGGCTCTGATAATCCTTGTTCACTTGGTGAACAACGAGTTGTGAATCCCCCATTACTATCAGCCTTCTGATGCCAAGGTCGGCTACTATCCTCAGCCCGGCCAGCAGTCCTTCATACTTAGTTGTGTTATTCATTGATTCTTCTTGGGGAAAGTGCATTTGGATCATGTATTTGAGATGCTCTCCGGTGAGCGCTATGAGTAGCACTCTGGCACCGGCGACCTATAGCGAGAAAGCTCTGAAAAAGTACATGACCCACTCCTGAGGCACTTCCTTGTTGGGGAGCGCAGTCTCGGGCACTTCTTCATCTGGCGTTAGCGTCCATTCTGCTATGAACTCCGCCAAGGCTCTGCTCTGAATCGTCGCCATGCTTTCGAAGCTCAAATCAAAACTTGCTAGCTCCAATGCCTATTCAATGATCCTGCCTGTCACCTCTGGGTTCCTCGGGATATGCTGCATCGGGAACCTGGTGACGACGGTGATGTGGTGTGCTTGGAAATAATGGCGCAGCTTCCGGGAGTCCATAAGGAGGTCGAAAAGCATCTTCTGCATCCCAGAGTATCTCAACCTAGACCCTTGAAGGAGGGAGCTAACAAAATACAGTGGTCGCTGCACCATCTTTTTCCTTTACACAACTTGTTGGTTCTGTTCCTGCATCATATCTGTGTCTGGCACTGGCTTGCCTGTCGCCCTCTCAGGGGCATCTGCCTCGTCTCCCCCAGCTTCTCTCTCCGCCAATAGTGCAGCACTAACCATTTGGTTCGTTGCCGCTAGGTACAGCAACAATGGTTCCTCTGGTTTAGGCGCGACTAGGACTGGCGCTGAAGAGAGGTACTTCTTCACGTCCTGAAGTGCTGCCTCTGCCTCCGGGGTCCAAGTCATTGGGCCTGCTTTCCTCAAGATCTTGAAGAATGGCAAGGCACGCTCTGCGGACTTGGAAATGAACCTACTAAGGGCTGCGATGCAGCCTGCCAGTCGGCGTACGTCGTTGACGCGTTTCGGCGCCTCCAGTTGCCTGATTACTTTGAATTTGGCAGGGTTGAGCTTGAGGTTAATCTTCTGCAGGTTTTTGAAGGTCTCTTCTAGGTCTTGCACTAGCGTGTCCTTGTCCTTGGTCTTGACCACTATGCCATCCATGTATGCTTCTACATTCCTGTGCATCTGTGGACCCAAACCAATCTGGGCTGCTCTCAGAAATATGGAACCGGCGCTCTTCAACCCAAACGGCATGCGTCTGAAATAGTACGTGCCGCAAGGGGTGATGAACGTCGTTTTCTCTTCATCTTCCTTGGCCATGAATATCTGGTGATGCCAAGAATATGCATCAAGGAAAGAAAGAAGGTCGCAGCCAGCGGTTGAGTCCACTATCTGTTCGATGCGTGGCAAGGGGAATGGGTCCTTTGGGCAGGCCTTGTTGACGTCGGTGAAGTCGATGCAAAGCCTCAATTTCCGTTCGCCTTGCGCACAACCATAGGGTTTGCCAACCAGGTTGGGTGGATCACACCTCTGATCAAACCTGCTACTTCTAACTTCTTGATCAGTTTGGCGATGAATTCTTGCCACTCTAATGCTTGTTTCCTGACCTTCTTCTTGACGGGGCATGCGTGGAGACAAACATCAAGATGGTTGCCAGGCAAACACATCGACATTCACCCGCAGGAAGGTGACGAGAGCGCTTTCCTATTTGCTGTCGAGGGTGCAAATAATGGTGAAAGTGCCGCCCTCGCCGTTTTCCCGCGCAACCACTTGCTTCGTCTTGGGGACGGTCACTCTGTCCTTCTTGCTCCTGGCGACGGAGGTCTCTGGTAAGTCCTCGACGGGCGTGTTGCACTCTATCCTATGCTTCCCGGAGTTCTTACGAGACTCGCCAGAGCTCTTGTCCTTATTCTTTCCCCCGGGAGCTTTGCCGACAGGAGCGAGCGCCTCGTCGGCGGATGCTGCCACTACCTCCCGGAAGAGCTTGTCGATGCAAAGGACTGCGTTCTTGTTGTCAGCCTTGATGGTGATGACACTCATCGTCCCCGGAAGTTTGAATGTGTTGTAGGCATGGTGAGACACCACCATGAACTTTTATAGCACCGGTCGGCCCAGGATTCCGTTGTACGGCAACGACCTCTTCGCGACGTCGAAGACAATCTTCTCCATCTTGTAGTTGAGCTCGCTGCCGAATGTGACTGGCAGAGTTATCTTCCCATTTGGCTGAGACCTTCCCAGGTTGACCCCTTGGAAAGATCACGTCGGCTTAAGATCCGAGTCAGGGATCTGCAGGCGCTTGATCACATCTGGCGAAATCAGGTTCAACCCTGCCCCACTATTGACCAACATCTTGGTGACCTTTGACGTGGCTTGAGACTATGTCGGTATTTCCCCAAAGAGGAAGGGATGATGCAGCACAGCGACGATAATTATTTCCCTCAGTTATGAAACCAAGGTTATCGAACCAGTAGGAGGATCACCACCACCCAATAAGCAGCAACTGCACACAAACAACAAATACTAGCAACCCAACGCGAAAGAGAGGTTGTCAATCTCTCTACGGTAAAAAGATAGATTAGGTAGTGATAGATAGGAGAGATAGATCTCTCAAGAACACAAAATAGAAAGGGAAAACAAAATATGCAGCAATATGTTTTTGGGTTTTTGGTTTTGTAGATCTGAAAACAAAGATTGCAAAAAGATAGACCCGGGGGTCGTAGGGTTCACTAGTGGCTTCTCTCATCAGTATAGCGCAGGGTGGGTGAACAAATTACTGTTGGGCAATTGATAGAAAATTGAATAGTCATGACGATATCCAAGGCGATGATCATTATATAGGAATCACTTCCAAGATAGGTAGACTGACTCCTGCCTGCATCTACCTCTATTACTCCACACATCGACCGCTATCCAGCATGCATCTAGTGTATTAAGTTCATGGAAAAACAGAGTAATGCAATAAGAATGATGACATGATGTAGACAAGATCTATTCATGTAGGAATAGACCCCATCTTGTTATCCTTAATAGCAACGATACATGCGTGTCTTGCTGCCCCTTCTGTCACTGGGAAAGAACACCGCAAGATCGAACCCATCACAAAGCACCTCTTCTCATGGCAAGAAAAATCGATCTAGTCGGCCTAACTAAACCAAAGATTCGAAGAAGAAATATGAGGCTATATGTAATCATGCATATAAGAGATCAAAGAAGACTCAAATAATATTCATGGATAGAAACTGATCATGAACTCAAAATTCATCGGATCCCAACAAACACACCGCAAAAGTTTACATCAAATAGATCTCCAAGAGACCATTGTATTGAGAATCATAAGAGAGAGAGAGAGAGGAAGCCATCTAGCTACTGCCTACGGACCCGTAGGTCTATGGTGGACTACTCACGCATCATCGGAGAGGCACCTATGAGGAAGATGAACCCCTCCGTGATGGTGTTTAGATTGGATCTTGAGGTTCTGGAACTTGCGGCGGCTGAAATTGTGTTTCGTCGACTTCCCTAGGATTTTTGGAATATTTGGGAATTTATAGGCATCAGAGGTAGGGGAGAGGGGCCCCGAGGAGGGCATAGCCCATCAGGGCGCGCCGGGGCCCCCTTGGCGCGCCCTGGTGGGTTGGGGTCTCCTCGGCCCACTCCCCCGACACTTCTTTGGCCCACTCGGTGTCTTCTAGTCCACAATAAATCGCCAAAAAGTTTCGTCGCGACTGGACTCCGTTTGGTATTGATTTTCTGTGAAGTAAAAAAGAAGCAAAAACATCAACTGGCACTTTGGCACTATGTCAATAGGTTAGTCCCAAAGAATGATATAAAGTCATTATAAAATGATTGTAAAACATCCAGGAATGATAATATAACAGCAAGGAACAAG
Organism: Elymus sibiricus; assembly: GCA_039707655.1. Lineage (NCBI taxonomy): Eukaryota > Viridiplantae > Streptophyta > Magnoliopsida > Poales > Poaceae > Elymus > Elymus sibiricus. The sequence goes on from CM077665.1 coordinate 268,315,228, forward strand.
CAAAAATTATAGATACTTTGGAGACATATCAGCATCCCCAAGCTTAATTCCTACTTGTCCTGGAGTAGGTAAATGATAAAAACAGAATTTTTGATGTGGAATGCTGCCAAACATGATCATCATATTCTTTTCTTTTGTATAGCATGGACATTTGGACTTGTAAATGATTCAAAGCAATAGTCTAGTTTTAACATAATGACTTCAATACTCAAGCATGTCAACAAGCAACCATGTCTTTCGAAATATCAACACTAAAGAAATTTATCCCTAGCCCATCATGGTCAATCATTGATCCATTCATGAAACACACTCAAATATTAACTATGCCCAATGCTCAAGTACGATCATAGTGCCCCCTAGTTGGTGCTTTATAAGAGAAGATGGAGACTCAAAGTAAAAATAAAAATTGCATAAAGTAAAAGATAGGCCCTTCGCAAAGGGAAGTAGGGATTTGTAGAGGTGCCAGAGCTCAAGGCTTAAATTGAGAGAAAAAAATATTTTGGGTGGCATGCTTTTCCTGTCAACGAAAACGACAAAGTAGCTCACTATTGGAAATGTGCCGTAGAGGCAATAATAAAGTGGTTATTATTATATTTCCTTGTTCATTATAATCATTTATTATCCATGCTATAATTGCATTGATTGGAAACACATTGCATGTGTGGATACATAGACAACACTGTGTCCCTAGTATGCCTCTAGTAGACTAGCTTGTTGATCAAAGATAGTCAAGGTTTCCTAGCCATAGACATGAGATGTCATTTGATAACGGGATCACATCATTAGGAGAATGATGTGATGGACAAGACCCAAACTATGAACGTAGCATATGATCGTGTCAGTTTATTGCTATTGTTTTCTGCATGTCAAGTATCTGTTCCTATGACCATGAGATCATGCAACTCACTGACATCAGAGGAATACCTTGTGTGTATCAAATGTCACAACATAACTGGGTGACTATGAAGATGCTCTACAGGTATCTCCGAAGGTGTCTGTTGAGCTGGCATGGATCGAGACTAGGATTTGTTACTCCATATGATGGAGAGGTATCTCAGGGCCCACTCTGTAATACAACATCACAATAAGCCTTGCAAGCAATGTGACTAAGTGTTAGCCATGGGATCTTGTATTACGGAACGAGTAAAGAGACTTGCCGGTAACGAGATTGAACTAGGTATAGAGATACCGACGATCGAATCTCGGGCAAGTAACATACCGAAGAACAAAGGGAACAACATACGGGATTAACTGAATTCTTGACATAGAGGTTCAACCGATAAAGATCTTCGTAGAATATGTAGGAACCAATATGGGCATCCAGGTCCCGCTATTGGTTATTGACCGTAGATGTGTCTCGGTCATGCCTACATAGTTCTCGAACCCGCAGGGTCTGCACACTTAACGTTCGGTGATGTTTCGGTAGTATTGAGTTATGTACGGTGGTTACCGAAGGTTGTTCGGAGTCCCGGATGAGATCCCGGATGTCACGAGGAGCTCCGGAATTGTCCGGAGATAACGATTGATATATAGGAAGTCCCGTTTTGGTCACCGAAAAAGTTTTGGGTATTTCCGGTAGTGTACCGGGATTGCCGGGAGGGTCCCGGAGGGCCATCGGGAGGAGCCACTCACGCCGGGAGGCCACATGGTGAGGGAGTCCTGGATTAAGGGGTCCTCGGGAGGCCGACCTATTTCTTATGGGCCGGACTGTATGGGCCATTTCCCGAGCACTGGATTGATCGAAGACCCTGTTTCCAGGAAGGAAGCTTCGAGGATCGTGGCGTATTCTCCACGTTTGGAGTAGTGAATAGGCATGTTTATCCGTTCGACGTGTAACCGACCATGTGTAAACCCTAGGTACCCTTGGCGTCTATATAAGCCGGAGGGTTTTAGGTTGTAGGCCAAGAGAACTCATCTAGGGTTTTAGTCATACGATCTCGAGGTAGATCAACTCTATAACCCTTATACCATCAATATAATCAAGCAGGACGTAGGGCATTACCTCCATAGGAGGGCCCAAACCTGGGTAAAACACTGTCCCCTTCGTCTCCTGTTACCCTCGATTCTAGTCTCACAGCTCGGGACCCCCTACCCGAGATCCGCCAGTTTTGACACCGACATTGGTGCTTTCATTGAGAGTTCCGCTGTGATCGCCAAAGGAATCGATGGCTCGTCTTGTCATCAACAAAGAGGTCTGCAACCCGGGCACTTTCGTCCCCGGACAGATCTTCGCTTTCGGCAACATTGTGCTGCACGCCGACCCGACCGGCCATCTAGGCCATGTCGGAAGTTTCGCCCCTGATCAAGAGGTCAGATTCGGGAACTTAGAGTTCTCCGTAGACTCTCGGGGCAATCTATCACTAACCGGGCTCGCAGTCTCGCCTGCCACGCCCGAAGACTCTGAGGCTTTAACCTCAGATCCATCCTTCGTCCCCGCCCACGGGATCTACCCCGGCGAGGGCCCGACCCTAAGTCCGGACCCGGTCATAGTACCAGACGGCCGTACATCCATTTTTGCCGAACACTCTCCCCGCGCGGACGCATCGGAGGTTCACTCCGGAAGCTCTGGGCAGGCCGGCCAATCGAGCTCTCGATACTCAACGAGGCTCTAGATCGGATCTCGTCGATAAAGATTACCGATGACCTAACCCCGATCTGTTCTTAGATCGGGCTTCAGACGGGTCAGGACAAATTTTTCGTCCCACCCACCACCCACTTGGTAGCCACTGTCGAGGATTTAACCGACATGTTGGACTATGCTTCTGAGGAAGCAGACTACATGGATGAGGAGGATCACGCACTCACCCCCGTTAACACTGGACGGTGGACGGCCACCTCCACATACGACGTCTACATGGTCGACACTCTGAAAAACGATGGCAACAAATCGGAGGAAGCGCCGTCAAGACGCCGAAAGCCGCATAAATGGTCAAAAGGAAAAAAGGGACGAAAGGTTATCGATGGCACCGGGGACGGAGACACCCCGGAAGACCTCGGCGATCCCGAAACCCCCGAACACCCGTTAGAAGGTCAGGAGAGGCCGGAAGACCGGCGCAACCCCGACGATCTAGATGATCCCGAGGAAGACGATTACCTCCGCTCTATCGAGGGGGAGGACAATGCGGAAGCCGATGACTTTGCCATCCCCGATAATCCTACAGATCAGGAACTATTCAGGCAACAACTTATAGCCACGGCCCGCAGCCTAAAAGCAAAAGAACGGCAGCTTAAGGCCGAACAAGACAACCTCAAGGATCGATGGATGAGAGTCCTCTCGGCTGAGGAGGGATACGGCACCGGTCTATCGGACTAGCCTAAGAGTTATCCACGCAGAAGGCTGCTGCCACAATTCGACGACGAGCTCACTGGTACGCCATCCCCTAAACATACCCCGTACGACAAGCCAGACCGCCCTCCTCGAGGACGAGACAGGACGGCTGACGACACCGGTTATAGGCCGACGATACCCCGTAGACGGGGAAAGGGGCCACTAGAGCCCGATGACAGCTTTGACTCGCGACACGACCTGGACTATAGACCAGGTCGTATGCGATCCATCTACGGATCCAGAGGATACTCACCCGATAGATGGGAAGGGTACCGGCCTTGGTCCGACCGCAACAATGAAGGTCGGGAACGAAACCGAGCTAGGACAGACGCCGATCACCGGCGCGACATAGCTCGGGTCAGAGGCGCTGCCCACCCACTGTGGTTCACGGACGAGGTGATGCGACACCAGTTCCCGGAAGGGTTTAAACCCGTAAACATCGAACAATACGATGGGACAACTGACCCAACCGTATGGATAGAGGATTTCCTCCTCCTCATCCACATGGCGCGAGGAGATGACCTCCACGCCATCAAGTACCTACCCCTAAAACTCAAGGGGCCAGCTCGGCATTGGCTAAATAGCCTCCCTGAAAACTCCATTGGGTGTTGGGAGGACCTAGAAGAAGCATTCCGATCTAACTTCCAGGGCACTTATGTGCGGCCGCCGGACTCCTCCGATCTAAGCAATGTCGTCCAGAAGCAAGGAGAGTCCGCGCGGCTATTCTGGAATCGTTTCTTGACCAAGAAAAACCAGATCGTGGACTGCCCGGACGCCGAAGCAATAGCCTCTTTCAGGCACAATATTCGGGATGAATGGCTGGCTCGTCAGCTCGGCCAAAACAAACCGAGGACAATGTCCGCCCTCACATCACTCATGACCCGCTTTTGCGCGGGCGAGGATAACTGGCTAGCAAGGCGTAGCCACAACCCCGAAGACCCCGGAACGTCCGAAGTTTGGGATGGAAACGGGAAACCGAAGCGCAACAAGAACAAGCGCCGGCACAATAATAGTGATGTCGATGACACGGCCGTAAACGCCGGCTTCCGCCACTCCCGGCCTGGGCAACGAAAGAAGCCTCCTAAAAGCAAACACGACGGACCCACCCCGCTGGACAAAATCCTGGAGAGGCCTTGCTAGATCCACGGCACTCAAGAGAAGCCCACCAACCACACCAACCGTAACTGTTGGGTCTTCAAACAGGCCGGCAAGCTCGCATCCGAGGACCAAGGCAAGAGCCCACGCAGCGAGGACGAGGATGAACCCCGTGGTCCGATCGGTGGTGGACAAAAGAAATTCCCTCCAGAGGTGAAAACAGTAAACATGATATACGCCACCCATATACCCAAAAAGGAGAGGAAGCGCGCCCTTCGAGATGTCTACGCCATAGAGCCTGTAGCCCCGAAGTATAACCCATGGTCGGCATACCCGATCACCTTCGATCGACGCGACCATCCGACCAATATTCATCATGGGGGTTTGGCCGCACTCGTCCTAGACCCCATCATAGACGGGTATCACCTCACTAAAGTCCTGATGGACGGAGGAAGTAGCCTCAATCTGATTTACTCAGACACGGTGAAAAAGATGGGAATAGATCCGTCAAGGATCAGACCAGCAACACTACCTTTAAAGGAGTGATCCCAGGCGTTGAAGCTCGGTTCACGGGCTCTGTAAGCCTGGTAGTAGTGTTCGGCTTGCCCGATAACTTTCGAAGTGAGGATTTGATCTTCGACATCGTACCTTTCTGCAGCGGCTATCACGCCCTACTCGGCCATACAGCGTTCGCTCGCTTTAACGCCGTCCCGCACTATGCATACCTCAAGCTCAAGATGCCCAGCCTGAAGGGGGTCATTATTGTTAATGGCAACACAGAACGCTCCCTCCGAACTGAGGAACATGCGTTAGCCCTGGCGGCCGAATTCCATTACACTGATGATCGGCAAGCGCCGACATCTGCCGTAAAGGCACCAAAGGCTGGGAAACGAGCTCGGTCTTAACCCGAAGTACCACAACCTTCCTCTCCCCATAAATAGGGACTCGCCCCCCATCGCACAGCCCTATAACTGGCAAAGTACGTGCCAAGGAGGCACAACTTTGCGCTTAAAATTTCATTGGCAGCGGTGGGGAAAAATTATAAAAGGGTAAGTGTTCGGTTGGACCGAACTATCACCATCAACATGTCTTCGGACACACTACAGGTACCATAAAGTACCTGCTACGGCGTAAAGCTCATTAACATCTCGGCGGCTTCTCAAGACTTTTTCTCCAAAGTCCGCTCGCCGAACATTACACCTATCACGGTATACAACTCCTTGGGAGACGCAGGAGCGGATAAGCGACAGGGCACATCGAGGACGTCAGGTCATCTATCGAAGACCCTTGGTACAGCCCCTCCTGTAAGATTTATATTTCATTTTTAATACCTGTAAACAGTTGTATCCGCAATTTGAATAATAAGAGTTGTTGAGTAAAATACAGATGTATCATGCATGATCTTTCCGCTGTTTTTGGCGCACTCTCTATTTTCCCTCTCTTCTTGCGAACCTGTTTGGTATACTATACGATGCACCCGGCTAATAGACCGGGGGCTCGACCTTAAAAATTCGCCCTCAGCACAACTGATTTCGTGTTTGGCGTCTTGGAATTCCGCTTTATATGCATTGGTTCCGAACTATGTCTTGGGTCAATAGTTGGGTTGCCCAGCTCCTGTGTTTGCCCCTTTATGTTCCGCTCGTTCGACTAAAAGGGCAAAGGGAGAACCGCTGCGATTGTGCTTCTGGCTAGCCTGGTCAAGCACCTCAGCGGACAAAGCCGAAAACTGACTGTCATGGTATGCGAGAACTGGTCTGCGAATCCGAGCTTGACTAAATCTCATCAGAGGTTATTCCGTGTCATACAATGGGTTGGTATTAGTACAAACTGACGGGGATATTACCCCACGGTATAACCCGGCAGACATGCTGACCCGGCAAACAGTACTGACCCGGAGAACAGTACTGACCCGGTTACAGTTCTAACCCGGCAGACAACGGTAACCCGGCAGCTACAGTGACAGGGTGTAACCCGGCAGCTACAGTGTCAGGGTGTAACCCGGCAGCTACAGTACCAAGATGGTAACCCGGCTACAGTGTCAGGAGGCTAACCCGGATGCTACAGTGCCAGGAGGTGAACAGTGTTATCAGACAGTCACGGAGACGAGTCTCTGAAGATAAGCCCTGGTTGTAACCCGCCCGGTGTAAGCCGCCCGGGACGGGTTACAAGCCCAGGACTCGGAAGCCCATAAAGAGAAGCCCGCGATGGGAAGTCATCAATCCGACTTAGACTCTATATGTAAACCGCCCCTTCAGCCTTTATAAGGAGGGGCGGGTCACCCCAAGAGGGGGAGGTTAGACGTCTCATAGACAGGTCTCATAGACAGGTCTCATAGACAGGTCAGAAAAGATAAGTCAGATTAGAGGGTCTCGAGATTAGAGGTAGCGACTCCGCACCCTTGTAACCGAGATCGTCATCGTCATCAATATAAGACACAAAGCAGGACGTAGGCTTTTACCTCGACTTGAGGGGCCGAACCTGGGTAAAAACTCCGCGTCTCTCGTCCCGCTCAACCCCTCTCAAGCTACCAGTTACGTGCGCTGGACCCCACACCTTAAGTCCGTTAACCCGGACATCTGCCGTGACAAATCCACGACAGTTGGCGCCCACCGTGGGGCCCGCGCACGGTGGTGTTGAGTTCTTGGAGGGATCTTTCCCATGGGTAGAGAAGTTCGCAATTTCCGGATGAGGAAGAGAAGACCGTTTTTGGGAAGGATCTACAACAGTTTTGGGTTAACTAGATCAAGATCTGAAGATTAGCATGAGCCGCCACGTTTATCAACGGGATCAGTCTGTTCTCATCAAACAAATTCAAAGGACCTGGAGGAAGACCCGGACAGGGACGGGTCAAACCTGCCATCACTCGGAAAAACAACCACAACCCGGACAGGATTTGGTCGTGGGTGCGGCTTCGCCTCGCTCCGTGTCCGTCTCCAACTCGTCCTCGCCGGAGCGGCCTGGAGCAGCCCGCCTCTGAGCCGTTCGAGAGCCGCCTCAACTACTACGACGCGGCCCCGACCCTCCTGGCTGCCCACGCCGCGCGCGTTCCGCCTCGAGCTGCCGCATCAAGCCGCCAGGTTCTATACGTATGCCAAGTAATCAGAGTACTGCTCTCCATGGATGAGCAGAAATCTATACATGGGTGATCAAACCAAACATATATCTGGTGCATCTGGTAATAAAGGATCAAGTATTCACATGGAAAATCAAGTCAAAAGGTCCACTATGTTGTCAAGACGTGTGTTGGCAGTTTTGGACGGAGCAATTACATGCATGGACACTATCAGGGAAGAGCAGCCGCCGGAGATATTCAGATCAGCCGCCGAAAAATTCGGACAGTCCCTACAAAGAGTTGTCTCCACCAACTTGCCAAGCGCCTGCAGGCAGCCGGTGCGTTCTGCCTTCATTATGAGCCGCCGTGCTAGCCTCCTGCGCCACCCCGTGCCGACTCCACCTCTGACTCAGGCCGTGCCGACTCTGCCTCGGGCTCGCCACGCCGCGCGCGTTCCGCCTCCGCTGTGGTCTCGCGCCAAGCCGCCGCCACGAACTTGAGCCGCCTCGCTTCCACTGCGACCCGCCGTCGCGCGGGCCTCGTCTTCATTGTCCGAGTCACCTCCGGCCCGAGCCGCCATAAGCCGCCGCTTCACTCCGCCCCGCCGCGCTGCGCATCCAAGCCGGCGCGCCGCTACAGCGAGCCACCGCAGCGCCCGCACGCCGCCTCCATCCCATCCGCCTCGTGGCTTTACTGCCACCCCTGCGGTCCGGACTCCGCCGCATGCTGCCATCTTCTTTCGTCACCAGCAAACGCCACAGCCGGCTTCGCATGTGAAAACCACGGACAGCACCATGGAAGACTGCCCGTTGCCGTCGTGAGCATCACCAGGAACAAGTACACATACGTGTTTGGAAGCAAGCAAGCTAGCAGCTTGATTGATTTTCCCTGAGAACAGCGTACGTGCGTGTTTAGCCGGGACTCCCGTACGTACATACGAGCCGCCGGCCACACCTCAAGCCACCGCCGAGCCGCCGGCCGCCGTTGCCGCCTCCGAGCACCTCCTCAGCCGCCGCGCAAGCCGCCGGCTCTCCCCGCCGGCGCGCTTTCGCCGCCGCACCTTCACCTCAAGCTGGCCCCGCGCTACTTCGAGCTGCTGCGGCCTAGCGCCGCCTTCGCCCCGCCATCACCTCGCTGAGCCGCCTCTGGCTCGCCGCAATCGCCCAGCGCCTCACCTCCGACGGCTTACTCCGCCTACCTCCGCTGCCACATCTGAGTCGGCGCCACCGCGCCCGTCGACCCACCGCCGCGCGCGTCAACTCGCCGCCGCGCCCGTCGACCCGCCGCCGCGCTCGTCAACTCGCCGCCACGGCTCCGTCGACCAGCCGCCGCGCTCGCCGCCACGGCCTCGTCGACCCGCCGTTGCCGCCTCCTCCGGCCACAGCCGCCTCGCCGTCAACCGCCGGCCCCCGCGGGAAGAACGCTGCCCTCACGAGAGCCACCTCCTCCGCGCCGCCCCGCTTCTGCCCGGCTCTACCTCGCCATGAGCCGCCATGGCGTCAGCCGCCGCCGCGCCACGAGCCGGCTGGCCCGCCTCCGCTCCGCGTCGCCGCGCCTTTCAAGCCGCCGCCGCGCCTTCGCTCCGCCCCGCCGCGGGCTCCTCCCGCCTCCGGCGCTGTCTCCGAGCCGCCGCAGGCCATAAGCCGCCCCCACGCCTCCAACAGCCGGCCCTGCATTGGTTGTCTTCCTCCCCTGAGCTGCTTACACAAGGTAGAAAATGAAGATAAGGAAAGGGCCGGCTGGAGAAAAGTGGCCGGTTAAAAAAAAAAAAAAAAAAAAAAAGGGTTTGGCCAGGCCAGTACGCCAATAATTGCAAAGCAACTATGACTCGCCCGAGGTTCATTTCAGCTCCATTGCAGTGATCATTAACTCTGCGGCTGATAATTTTCAACAAACCACATCAGGTGAAGTCAGTCCATTCAATTTTTATTGATACACTTATTATTCTTTCGAGAACAGTTACTCTCGTCTGCGATGTCGTTATGCAGGACTGCCAAGGTGACCGGCGTACTGCGGGTGCAAAGCTCATATCAGCAACCGCCCGTACGAGTTGTCCAACGGATGCACGGAAACCACCTATGGTCCGATATACATCAACGCCGCGGCGGTCTTTCGCGACTGCGCCGGCTTACAACGCCGCGGCCGTCTCCCGCGGCCGCACCGGCTTACAACGCCGCGGCCGTCTCCTGCAACCGCGCCGCCCCCGCAGTCTGATCTACATCAACATACCGGTGCGGTGCTCGCCTATACGAGCCGCCCAACGGACGCACGCAAGACATCGCCCACGGTGATCTACATCAACATATCGGTGCGGTGCTCGCTTGTACGAGCCGCCCAACGGACGCGCGCAAGACGTCGCCCACAGTCTGATCTACATCAACATATCGGTGCAGTACTCGCTTGTACGAGCCGCCCGACCGGACAGGCGCACAAGTCGCCACCACTGCAGTTTGGTTAACTTCAACAACCAGCCGGGACGAACCATCGACCGGATGATTGAAACAATTCATGCGGGATCATCTATAACCCGCCACGGTCAACCTCAACCTTCAGTGGAGATTCTCATGCCGCCTCTTCGAGTCAACTTAAGAACTCGGGGGCTACAGACATGGCTAGACACACTTGGACGTTCTTCAACGAGAGCCACAGATCATGGCAAGAAAGTTAACCCGATCTCGGGGGATACTACATTATTGGCGGAAGGATTAAAAGTTACCCCAGAAGACGAGTCGCCATGCTGCACCGTTCAAACTTGGGGGCTTCTGCTATTTCTTCATACAAGATGGCGGCTTACAAGATGCTGCCAAAACGTTGACTACGTCAACAAGGTCGTTTGGGGGCTTTCAATCCGCCGGGTTAAGCTTCAACCCTCTCGGTCAGGCTCTTCAGCCAATATAAGGCGGGTCATGGACCCAAAGGTTGACTCCGTCAACAAAGATCACTAGGGGTGCAGCGAGTTCTAAAAACTTACCTCCTTTTCGATCTGCAAGGCCGGGTTATACCTGCCTGTAAGTAGATGCGCTTTGTCAGGGGTGCAGCGAGTTCTAAAAACTCACCCTCTGCAAGGGCCTCTTACAGCGGCGAGGCAAACCCTTACATCTGCAAATCTGAGTTATACCTGCCTGTAAGTTGATGCCGCTTTGTCAGGGGTGCAGCGAGTTCTAAAACTTACCCCCTGCAAGGGCCTCTTACAGCGGCGAGGTAAACTCTCCCACCTACTGTGTCTCTCTCTAGTTCGTTGCGCTCTTATCAGTTAATCTCGCTTAGAGACCCTGAGCCGTTCAAAGGAATTGACGGTCAATCTCGTTAGAGACCCTGCACTGGTATGAGTTCAAGCATCGAGTCCACCCAGAAGAACCATCATATGAATTTTTTGGAAGGCAAAGCAAGAAACATCATACATTGCATCATACATTGCATTGCATCATACATTACATCGTGCATTGCATCATATTTACATATCATGCCGGTTTGCCAAACCGGGTCAGAGCAAGATTGTGAAAGAGGAAGCAAGGCTATACGAGATTTTAACATCTCCGGGTTGTGCTTTTTCAAGCCACCCTTACAACAATGCAGAATATACTCTGTTTTGTTTATTTTTGCAGGTCTTGTCTTATAAGATAAGCCGCCAGAACAAATAGATCTCTAATAACCAACATGGCTGGGTCTTTATCATGGATTTCTCACATACTCGCCGGGTTGCACCGCAACTACGAGCAGGGATTTCATATCAAAGACAAAGGAATTATTCCAGGATATTCATTCCGGGTTATATTACAACCACGGCCAAGGATTCATCCAACAAATTATGATGAGTCATATTATTATCACAATAGTCCCAAGTCGCCGCAGGCAGACGACCCGGCACTTGGGGGCTACATTATTCAAGTCAAGTTTATATCAAGTATGCAAAGTCCCATGTCGCTGCAAGCATGCACCACGGCACTTGGGGGCTAATGCAAGCTGGTTTTCAAAGCATTACATTGTCAACAAGACCCTGTTATCTCAAGGAGATGAGCAAGCTTTTCAATATTTTTCTAAGTCCCAAGTCGCCGCAGGCGTGCGACCCGGCACTTGGGGGCTACAGTATTCAGTTGTTCAAAACAGATAATAAGGTACAAATTGAAGACCCGGCGCATCACATATTGATGAGCCGGCCCTTGGGGGCTACACCAGTTGAAGCTTTATAAGGTACAAGACAGTTATAAGTCCCAGGCTGCTGCAGGCAAGACAACCTGGTACTTGGGGGCTACACAATCAAGGATATTGTTGCAAAGCGCCAAGTCATCATGGATCAACTTGGAGCTTGGGGGCTACAGGTAATATGAATATATCAAAAAATTGGAGAAGTTTTCAAGATATCAATTTCAGCGAGAGTTCAGTTATTTGACCCGGCGTCACCAACAATCATAACCCGGCACCATTAATGATTATGACCCGGCGGAGGAGACCCGCCAAGAACATTGAAGGCCGACTCAACGGCATATGGGTGTTGTATTCCCAATATTTTATTTCAAAGGACATATACCTGCAAGACGATGGAGCTTACCATGAATAAATTCAAGCTAACCTGGGGGCTAATGACGGGGATATTACCCCACGGTATAACCCGGCAGACATGCTGACCCGGCAAACAGTACTGACCCGGAGAACAGTACTGACCCGGTTACAGTTCTAACCCGGCAGACAACGGTAACCCGGCAGCTACAGTGACAGGGTGTAACCCGGCAGCTACAGTGTCAGGGTGTAACCCGGCAGCTACAGTACCAAGATGGTAACCCGGCTACAGTGTCAGGAGGCTAACCCGGATGCTACAGTGCCAGGAGGTGAACAGTGTTATCAGACAGTCACGGAGACGAGTCTCTGAAGATAAGCCCTGGTTGTAACCCGCCCGGTGTAAGCCGCCCGGGACGGGTTACAAGCCCAGGACTCGGAAGCCCATAAAGAGAATCCCGCGATGGGAAGTCATCAATCCGACTTAGACTCTATATGTAAACCGCCCCTTCAGCCTTTATAAGGAGGGGCGGGTCACCCCAAGAGGGGGAGGTTAGACGTCTCATAGACAGGTCTCATAGACAGGTCTCATAGACAGGTCAGAAAAGATAAGTCAGATTAGAGGGTCTCGAGATTAGAGGTAGCGACTCCGCACCCTTGTAACCGAGATCGTCATCGTCATCAATATAAGACACAAAGCAGGACGTAGGCTTTTACCTCGACTTGAGGGGCCGAACCTGGGTAAAAACTCCGCGTCTCTCGTCCCGCTCAACCCCTCTCAAGCTACCAGTTACGTGCGCTGGACCCCACACCTTAAGTCCGTTAACCCGGACATCTGCCGTGACAAATCCACGACACAAACCATGTGATATAGGATTCGGCCACGGCTCATCCGAACATCACAAACACCTGGGGGCTAGTCATCAGCCCCCCGCACTCCTTTCTCGCGCCCCTACGGCTAAGTGAAAGCAATAAAGCATTATGGTCCGATTGCCTTGTCCGCCCCACACTACCGCCTTCGGGTACCGATAGTGTCGTGGTTTTGTCACGGCAGATGCCCGAAGGTTTAGGTTCGAGGCCATCGCTAAAGAGGTGGACTCAAAGGGGTTAAACGGGACGAGGGACACGAGTTTACCCAGGTTCGGCCCCTCACGGTGGAGGTAAAAGCCTACGTCCTGCTTGTATTGTATTGACTGTAGTATCGATTACAAAGGGGCGGCTTGCTTGCCCTAACTCTCAATTGCTTGATCTCTCTCGCCGTAAGGCTTGTCTGTCTTTCTTAACTTGTCTAACCCGCCGCAGGGGCTCACCTTTATATACATAGGTAGAAACCCTGGGCTTACAGGAGTTCGGGTCGGGTTACACAACGTAACCGACCCCGGTTCTACTTTCCTAGTCTTACCAGATAAGTCTTCACGTGGCGGCTTACCCTTTCGGGCCTTGAGTCGCCACCAGGCTTTGGGCCTTCAACTGGCCCACCTGTAAGCCGTCGTCTTCACGTCTTACCTTCCTGGGCCTGCTTAGGCTCTTGCACTATGAGTCGCCAACCGGTGTAACCCGGCCCCTTAAGGGCGGGTCATACCGTGGGGTTATATCCCCAACATTAGGCCCCAAATTGATTTGAACCTGTTCATGTCAATTAAAATCCTTCCGTTGGCGAGTCTTCCTTAATACTTCTTTTAATCTTGGACTGGTCTTTCCTAACCCGCCACATCCAATAGTGACGCTATAGCGAATCCTTTCCTTAACCCACCATTCCGGAAATCGAGGCGTCTTCTCAGTCGTGATAATCATGCCGCCTCCTTGATCTTCGGGCCTGCCGTTTCACTACCCTATTTTTACTTATAAATAAGCACGGGGCTGTCCTCTTTCTCTTCTATCCAGTCGCCGCCCCTTCTTCTTCCTCGCGTCGTCACTGCAACACAGCAAACAGAAACTCGGTCGCCGTCGCTCTTCACCAGTTTCTTGGACTCGGGCCTCTATATCACCCTGACCAGACCGGATCACAGCGGCACTCCTCCGCTCTCCAATCAGACAGTCAGGTAATGCTCCTTACCCTCCATGGATTCGCATTAAACTAAATCTGTTCATCAAGCTCGCTGGAGTTCTTGCCTGTTCTTCGTGTTCTTCGTGCTGGGAACGGTGCCTCAGTCCAAATCAAAGCACAAAGTGTTGCGGTAGTGATTAACTCCCCTTTTGTATCTAGTATGGATTGATTCTGCTTCAGCATTAACGAGTCCCTGATTCATCTGTTCTTCCACTGCCTGATAGGGTTAATAATTTTTCCCCTTTCTGGATTGCCCGTAGATCCGAAAATGTTGTTACGGATTGTGAAACTTGTTTGTCCAACACTTAGTGAAATCTTGGGCCATCTTGGGGGTACTGACGACTGACCCGCCATTGATCTTTCGGGCGGCTTAGCACATATGTTTGTAACTCGCCATAAAGTTTGACTATTGCTTCTTTCACTTAACCCGCCAACATACCTCTGGCTTTTAAATTTCAGCACTTAACCCGCCAATATGTCAAGCGCAACATCGTCTTGTGACTGGGTCCAATCCGGAGTTACCGAAGATCTACTGTTAGACTATGTGAAGATAGGCGTGTTACCGGCTCGGGACGTCATTCAGTGGCGGGCTCCTGGGTTAGAGAAAAGACCCAGACCTCAAGACGGAGAAGTCGTTGTTTTCGCTGACCACCTCGTCCGCGGCTTCAGCCCGCCCGGGTCTAAATTCTTCCGAGATGTTCTGCACTTTTTTAAGCTTCACCCTCAGGACATAGGCCCCAATTCAGTCACCAATATCTGCCAATTCCAAGTCTTGAGTGAGGTGTATCTACAAGAAGAACCTTCTGTGGACATTTTTTGTGATTACCATTATATCAACCGCCAAACTGAGAAAGCAGGCGACTCAAGTCTGGAACTCGGCGGCGTGACTATCCAGAGGCGGAGAGATGTGCCTTACCCATCTGCTACCCTGCCAAGTCATCCTAAGAACTGGAACTGGACCTGGTTTTATTGCAAAGACACTTCTCCGGAGGGTGAAAATCCGCTGCCGGGTTACCGCCCTACCCAGCTTCCCAGCTCCGGAGAACTTCCCGACAGGCTATCCATGACTGAAAGAGCGAAGTATGCCCCTTCCATTGCCAAGATCAAAGCTTTGATTGCAAACGGATTAACTGGTGTCGACCTGACCCGCTGCTGAGTCAGTTGGCAAATATCGCCCCTGAGCCGGCGTGACCGGCTTATGTTTGAATACACGGGTGAACCCAATGACCCCCTCTGCTTCTCAAACGCCCAATTGTCACAACAGGAAATCAGCAATAGCGTTAAAAATCTTCTCGGCGAAAAACAGGAAATTTGTGATAAAATTGGGCTGAGACCCTTCTATGCCCAGAACCCGGCTCCGCCTATAAGAAAAACTTCTGGAAACCTTACAATCTTCGTCTTGCTCGTTTTAATTTGCATCTTTTAACCTCTCTGGCGGCTTGTGCGCAGGCCGGCTTAGATTTCTGGAAGAAAAAACTCAACCCGCCCGTGAGGAAGCCCAAGGCGGGTAAAACCCTTGCTCATAAAAGGAGAACCACCGCCTCCTCCATTCCTGAGTCTAACGATTCAGAGGTAAAGCTTGACTTCTTCTGACCGTCTCTTTATACATCTTACTGATGATATTTATTTCACAGGTAGAACCAGAGACCAGCCGTGTGGATGCTCCTGAGGTAATCAATATTTCCTCCGATTTAGAAATTTCTCCCTCAAAGAAGAAACGGCGGGTTATCCGAAAAGTCCCATTCTCTCATCCTCTTGCTTACTTGGACTGCCATTTTCTTTTGAAAAAGCAACAGCACACCTCCAGGCGTCAGACCCGGAGTGCCGGCTCTGAGGAGCTGATGGGCGGCTTACCCAACTCCCTGGCTTCCCGGAAGCGTCCTGCAGAGGTACTTTTTACCCAAGTCTAATCATCTTAACAGTCTTGTCTTGCAACCTTACTTTACCTGAAGAATTGTAATTTTTCTAGGACTCGCCCCCTTCGTCTAGCGACTCAACGGCCACTAAGCTGCCTCCATTGAGAATCAACCCAGAGTATGCATTTTTCCTTTGCACTATATTTTTCTTCAATCTTGTCTTTTATTTGACAATTGTTTTTGCTCTCTAGGGCTCAAGTGAAGCGGAAGAAAACCGGCGGGTCTGAAGCCGCCCCCACTATCCAAGAGCCGGAGAAATCCAAGCCGGCTTCCCCTGTACCTCATGCTGAGCCTACAGAAGCTATAAAAGAAACACCTGCCGATGATCCTCAGCCCCACGAGCCGGCTGTTCATGATACGGTCGCTCCTACGAGCCCTCCACGAACTGAATTCCAAACGCCGAGCTCTCTAGCTACCAAAAACGTCGCTCTTACTGGGGCGGGTTATCAATCGACTTCTCATGTGCTAACAAGACACACCGGCGAGGCTAAAGAGAACTCGCCAGAAAGATTCGACTTTGCATTGCCCTCGTTGGAAAAGATGTCTACAGATGATCTTCATGCCGGCTATTTAAATCGCCTCAGCGCAAGCCACAACATGGAGCGAAAACTTGTTAGCCTTATGAAGTCCAAATTTGAGGTACTGCTCCTTTCTTGCTTTCCTTATACCCTTATGTAGCCCCCAAGATCCGGTTTAGTCTTGCAAAATAGTAGACCGGGTCTTATACTTCTTGTCATACTTCAAAGTATAATACCTGTAGCCCCCAAGTATCGGGTTAATACTGATATTGAGCCGGTACTTAGTTGAATGGGTTGATCCAAGTCTAGCCCCCGAGTTCGGGTCATGACGATGAGCCAGAACTCCATTGTAAACTTTGGAGAGCTCTGTGTATCCCCCAAGTGCCGGCTTAACTTTAACAAAGATGAGCCGGGACTGCCATGTAGACTTAGAGAAAAATACAGGCATTAGCCCCCAAGTCTCAAGTATATTGCTTGCAATCTTCTTGAGACTTATAACACAATAGTTTCACCAATGTGCGAATCATATCCTGACCGAAAACCTTTGAAACTGTCTTTTGCGTAACGCAGGAAGCTTTAGCAGCTGCTGAGTCGAATTTCACTGTGCAACAAGCCGCCAGGGCTGAGGCGGACAATAAATGGCGAGTTGCCGTGACAGAGCTGGAGAAAACCCGGGCTGAACTCGCTGCTTATCAGAAGACGGCTGAGGCGGAAAAAACTGCTATAACCCAACGAGCCAACGACACTGAAAGCCGGCTTAAGGTTGTGTCCGATGAGCTACAAACTCTCAAAGACCATATCTCCAGAATGACCTCTGCGATCTTCGGTAAGTGCCAAGCACTTGAAAATTACCTTGTCTTGTTGAATAACTCATACAGGCGGCTTATAATACTTGACTATCTTGCAGGTGAACGGAGCCGCCAACTCGCTTCTGATAGCGTGATTAAGCTGAAAGCCATCTACTCCTTAACCAAACAGTTATATTGCGGGACCCTCTGCACCATGAAGGCGATGCTGACCGAGAAATGCATCCCAAAGCATATGAAGGGGGTGATAGAACTTCTATCCACCCTGCCCAAACAGGTTGGAGAACTCAAACGGTCAGCCGCCAGGCAGGGAGCCATGGCTGCTTTAAGCCGGTGTCTTGCTTTTGCCCCGGATTTAACTACAGCGGAAATGACGGACGGGTTCCCAGCCAAAAAGGTCGACGGCTCAGACTTCACAGAAGCCGACTACGTCAAATGTATGAAAGATTCCCGGGTGCTGGCCTCAAGTCTTGCCAATGAGTTAGACCTTTCCACATACCAGGCGGCTTATGACGCAAAAAACAAACGCGTGCGCGGCCCAACCTTTAAATCGAGGAGCCTGACTCCCGCACGTCGTAAGCAGCTCTTCGCTCCTGACCTTGATGCATCTCCCTTCTTCGACCAGACCCAATTTGAGGCCTTAACACGCTGCAGCTGGGATGTCGACAATCTTCAGATCGAAGAGGTCGAAGACCCGGCGAAGGACGACTAGCCAGCGAGCTGTACTTTCGGCTGAAACTGACAACTCGGCCTGTCTGAGCCGCCAAGGCTGTCTTTTGTAAAAAACTTTAATCTTGCCTTGTCTTGTACTCCATGGGGAGCTTTTGTAATAGCTGTAGAGACATCTGAAATGCCTGAGTCGTGCCTTCGTGCACGTATAACCCTTTTTAAATAGTCTTGCTGCAATGATATCTTTCATATGCTCTTACTCTCAACCATGCTTTCAAGGTCCATGGCGGCTTATCAGAAAAGATAAAACCTGCAAAATAAACAAGACAGAAAACTTCTGTATTGTTGTCAGGGCGGCTTATAACAGCACAACCCGGAGATGTCTTTCATGGTCTTGCGTCTTGTTTCATAATCTTTCCTTGACCCGGCTTGTCAAAACCGGAATGATATGTAAGTGTGATGTATGATGCAATGCATGACGTATGATGCAATGCACGATGCATGATGCAATGCATGATGTATGATGTTCTCTGCTCTTACAAGTCATCCAAAAAGGGGGTAAGTGGCCAACTCGCTGCACCCCAATGTTGGAGAGGTTATCAAAAGAGGGGGTGAGTGGCTAACTCGCTGCACCCCAATTTTGAAAAAAGGTCATCAAAGAGGGGGTAAGTATTCAACTCGCTGCACCCCAATTTGAAAAAAAAATCATCAAAAGAGGGGGTAAGTTCTCAACTCGCTGCACCCCAATTTTGGAAAAGATCATCAAAAGAGGGGGTAAGTTTTCGACTTGCTGCACCCCAATTTTGCAAAGGGTCATCAAAAGAGGGGGTGAGTGTTCAACTCGCTGCACCCCAAACTTGGAGAAAGTCGTCAAAGAGGGGGTAAGTATTTAACTCGCTGCACCCCAATTTAACCTTGCTAACTTTTTTTTTTTGGTTTCACAACCCGGCTTATAGTGGCTGAAACGCCGATCAAGAGGGGGTAAGTATACAACTCGCTGCACCCCAAATGACCTTGTCGTTGATCTTGACTTGTGCAAACTACCCGGTCTCGCTTGTCGAGGCTGGTTGTAAAAACATGGTACTGACCCCCGTTGAGCTGTTTCGGGTTACTCTGCTGCTGGCCTCCGCCGCCAGACTGTTAATTATGACCTCCATGGTTGTCTTGTCTCTGGTAACCGGACCCTGAGCTGCCAGTGCCAAAGCCGGCTCCTGAGCCGCCTGATGAACCATTGCCGTTATTACGATACTGTTGAAGGTTGTAATCCCGGAACTGTCGCATAATCCTGCAATCCCTCCATGCATGGCGTGCCGGCTTATCGGGCCGGCTGTGCTCTGGACAAGGTTTATTGAGCATCTCTTCTAGGAGGAGTTTTACCATTGTTTAAAGGCTGCCTAAAGTTTCCAACGTGAGCTTCTTCTGGGCGTTTATTCCGGTACTGACTCTTGAATCTCTTGCTATCATTGTCAGCGCTGTCTAACCCGCCATCCGCCGGCTTCGCTTCCGGTTGCTGTGTCGATCTCCTGGGCTCTCATCAGGCCTCAGATGAACCGGCGTGATGCTTGGGTGAGTCTCCAGTTGCCCAATTTTGGCTTTCAACCCACTTAATTCCTTATACACCCAAGCTTGTGCTTCCTTCATCTGTTGCTGAATACTAGCTATTCTTGCGTGTAGCTCTATTAACTCTGCATTGCATTCCATCTTTCTCTTAGCTTCCGGATTTCCAGTGATGACTCGTGATCTGTCCGTTGTAACAAAAGCCGGGTTTTCCGGGTCGTAAGGCTCCGGATCAATGTCTCCATCAGAACAGTCCCCAAACTTCGCCTCACAAGGCGGGTGAAAAAGAGCGGTGTAACCACCCGGCTTAGACCTTGACCCGCCATTGAGAAGGGCGAGCTTACGCGCTGGGACGTGATATCCTTGCTCATTTGAATGGAATTCCATCCCCTGACCTTCATGACTCTCTGGCTTAGAGTAAGGCTTAACGTAGCCCCCAAGCCCGCCGTTCTGAAGCCGGTAAGTCGACTCCGTCTCTTCATTCGAGGATCCATCCTCTGAGCAGATGAGAGTTTCCTTCCGCGACACAGAATCTCCAAGCTCCGTGCCTCGGGTTAAGTCGACGAAGGTATGCTTCTTGTCCGGGTTAGCATGGACAGTTTGCACGCGCCGGGCGGTTTGATCCCGCCGGGTGGGTTGCTTGCGTCGGGCAGGCTCGTCGATGTTGTTGCAGATGTCTGGCCCGGATTCAGATCCGCCAATCTTTCTGATGAAGACTTGGTCTTCGCCGAAGGGGACCCGGGAACCATACTCGATTGAGTCGGCCTCGGGGACCCGGCCGGTGTCGTCGAGGTAAAGCTTTCCATGTCGACTCTTAGTCATCTCACCAACAACGTACCCCTCGCTTCCAGAGAGAGAACCCTTTGAGAACTCAACACCATCAAGCGCTAGCCCCACGGTGGGCGCCAACTGTCGTGGTTTTGTCATGGCAGATGCCCGAAGGCTTAGGTTCGAGGCCATCGCTAAAGAGGTGGACTCAAAGGGGTTAAACGGGACAAGGGACACGAGTTTACCCAGGTTCGACCCCTCACGGTGGAGGTAAAAGCCTACGTCCTACTTGTATTGTATTGACTGTAGTATCGATTACAAAGGGGCGGCTTGCTTGCCCTAACTCTCAATTGCTTGATCTCTCTCGCCGTAAGGCTTGTCTGTCTTTCTTAACTTGTCTAACCCGCCGCAGAGGCTCACCTTTATATACATAGGTAGAAACCCTGGGCTTACAAGAGTCCGGGTCGGGTTACACAACGTAACCGACCCCGGTTCTACTTTCCTAGTCTTACCAGATAAGTCTTCACGTGGCGGCTTACCCTTTCAGGCCTTGAGTCGCCACCAGGCTTTGGGCCTTCAACTGGCCCACCTGTAAGCCGTCGTCTTCACGTCTTACCTTCCTGGGCCTGCTTAGGCTCTTGCACTATGAGTCGCCAACCGGTGTAACCCGGCCCCTTAAGGGCGGGTCATACTGTGGGGTTATATCCCCAACAGATAGTTCGGCTAAGGGTCACAGTGCGTGGGCAGAGACACCCCGCGTAGTATCTACATGGGGGCTGAAGCTGACGACTCGCAGCTTTCAGTTTTAATGGCCACACAGGAGTTATAAAGGATGCAAAATATAACAGACATGATAAACCATGCATCTTAAATATAAACGCGTTAAAAAGTCTTCAGACACATTACAACGCCTTTACTCATACACGTTTTCTCTCGAACACTGCGCCTCTATTGCCCGAGCACCCTCCATTACTCCGAAGAAGTACAGCTCGGGGCGCTTATGCTCCTTTCCAGGAGGTGGAGGGGCGGTGGCTATCTTCATTGGATCCAGCCCCGGCTAGTGCACCTTGGCCATCGCAAAGGTCATCCGAGCTCCCTCGATACAGGAAGATCGCCTTAGCGCGTCGATCCGGGGCGAGGCGTCGCTCAGCTTCTGCACCAGGCTGAAGTAGCTGCCCGGCAGTGGCTTGTTGGGCCATAGCCGGACGCAGAGATCCTTCATGGCCGGCTCCGCCATCCGGTGTAGCTCCATCACCTGCTTCAGCTGCTCGACAAGGAGAAGAGAGCGCTCGGGGGCTTCAAACTGCGCCCACAACAGCCGATCTTCATCTCCTTCTCCCCGCGAACCATAGAACTGGTTCGCGTCCGTTGTGCTCTTCTGGAGGTCCGAGCAGGCGCCTGAGGAACGCCATACTTGGGTAAGCAACTCGAACTTGCTATCCCCGAAGACACACTACAATAAATATGGCTTACCATCCATGATAGCCTTCGCCTGGCTGACTTGCTCTTCAAAAGACCGCCTATCCACCCGCTCCTTTTGGAGATTGGTTTTCAAGGTCCTCGCACTTTTGGCCGGCGTCCTTGAGCTCCTGTTGGATTTCCTCCACCCGAGCCTCATGCTTGTCGCTGGTGGTTCTTAGGGCGGACAGCGCGGTAGCCGTTTCTTTGGCCGCCGCCTTCTCAACCGAAGCCTCCTGCTTCGCCTTCTCAAGCTCGGCCTTGAGCTTCTCAATTTCCTTCGCCGAGGCTGCATAAGCATTAAACATAGCAAAAATACTGCGTTGACAGTACGGTCATAATAAATTTGGATACTCTAATCTGGCTTACCTTGCGTCTCGTCGAATCTCTTATTCAGAGCTTCGAACTCATCATCGGAGCTCTTGAGCTTCCGATTTTGCTCGTCCAGCTCGGCAACATTAACGGCCGCCGCCGATGACGAAGCCTGTACAAAACAAAGCCATATCAAATTACACGGGTTCACAACTTCCGAACTGTCATAAATATGATCCTATGGCCGGTCCTCTTAAGGGCTGCTAGACCATCCCGAACAAATACTGTCTTATACATAGTTCGGATGATGATCTATGGTTGACCCAAAGGTAAGTTTTTTCCAAACTTACCTGGGGCTCGGGGGCTGCTGTGTATATAATCATAACTCAAAGAAAATAATATTTCACAAACAAGAGCATTACGCGGCTGACCTGAAAGCCCGTCAGGAGACCATTGAAGGCCTCCTTCAGTCCGCTATCTACGGACTGAATGCTCTGCAGTACCGCACCCATCAGGGTGCGGTGCTCCTCGGAGAGGGAGGCGCTGGATAGAGCCTCCCCCATAGCCGGCCACCCATTGGTCGGTGGCACCGGTGGGGATCGGTTGACCCGATCTCCAACCAGGGATTGAACCGGCGCCTCCGGAGGCATGGTGCCCTCCGGAGACAGCCTTGGAGGTGACTGGACATCTCCTCGTCCGGTCTCCTCAGTATCCGGGAGGGGCTTCTCCCCCGGGTCTTCGGCAGTCGAGGTGTTAGCCTCGACCATGACGTCATCTCCCCCACCTCCAGTGTTCGGCTCCAAAGGAGCCTGTTGCGAGGACACCTCCGCGGCATCCTTCGCGGCGCCCGGAGGAGAGGGGTGCGACGCAGTCCCGCTCTCCGCTAGCTCGGCGGGCGGGGTCTCCCGATCCGAGACTTGATCGATGGGGAAGACTCGTGGTGGGCTGCAAGTCAATAAGGCGCTCACATGTTAATCATATTCAAAATTTAGCATTAATAGCTCGGGAGGTCTTCGGATCTGTACCTTCGAGGTGGGGGCTTGACCCTGAGGTTCCTTCGTTGAACCCTCTCGAAGTCCTCGGACTCGGTATTCGTGTCCGAACTGTCGTCGGACAGGACCACCTGTGTCCGGTGCGTTTTCTTCGGGGCGGGAGGAGGTATGTCCTCTGTGGCGTCCGATGATGCCGCCCTCTTTCTTGCGAGGGGGGAATCGCCTCCGCCCTCGCCCTCGCCTTCACCCTCGTGCTCCTCCTCTTGATTCGAGGAGGCATGGGTTTCTTCGGACACAGCCCCCGGCTGGTCCCTGATACGCAGGCCTTCTCGGCCTGGTTTCTTCTTCTTCTCTTTCTTCTTTGGCACCTTGTAAGGCGCTACAATGAGCATCTCCGACAGCAGCTGGGACCTAGGGTCTTCGGGCTGTGGAGCCGGGCACTTGATGCCCGTGGCCTTGCTCAACCATTCCTGCGCAAGTAATCGGATAAAGCTTAGATTTTCTTTAGGAAAATGAAGCCGATCTAATGAAACTATGTCATACCTCGGAAGGGAGCTTATTGGCGCGTAAGCCCTGGTCCTCCTTCTTGGCCGGCCAATTCTCCTGCGCCTTGAACAGCGCCTTCCACAGCTTCTCCCATGTGGTGCGGAAGAGTTGACGAATCGTAGGATCATCGTCCGTCCGATAAGTCCACATAGGAGAGCCCCGGCACTGGTAGGGGAGGATGCGCCGCCGAAGCATAACCTGGACCACATTGTTCAACTCGACTCTGTCCTTGATCATGGAGGCGATGCCCCTTTGCAGGTCATCTACCTCTGTGTCCGACCCCCAGTCGAGGCCCTTTCGGACCCATGAGGTCAATCTGGTCGGGGGGCCGG
The DNA here is from genome assembly GCA_039707655.1 of Elymus sibiricus. Classification (NCBI taxonomy): domain Eukaryota; kingdom Viridiplantae; phylum Streptophyta; class Magnoliopsida; order Poales; family Poaceae; genus Elymus; species Elymus sibiricus. The sequence continues at coordinate 268,339,118 of CM077665.1, forward strand.
ATCTGAATTTGGCAGGAACAGTTCCGCCCTCCTCCCTTGGCTCGGTGATGTAAAACCACTCTTTTTGCCAAGTCTTGATGGTGTCGATGAAGGTGCCGGATGGCCATACTGCGCGTGGAAGCTTGCTGATGACCGCCCCGCCGCAGTCTGCGTGTGCTCCTGCGACACACTTCGGCTTGATGTTGAAGATCTTGAGCCACAGTCCGAAGTGTGGTTCGACCCGCAAGAAGGCCTCGCAGACGATGATGAAGGGAGATATGTGCATGAAAGAATCCGACAGGAGATCATGGAAGTCGAGTCCGTAGAAGAACATGAGGCCCCTCACGAAGGGGAGGAGCGGGAAACTCAGTCCTCGGATGAAGTGAGGAATGAAAACCACCCTCTTGCCTGGTTTGGGGGTGGGAATCACCTTGCCCTCCTCTGCGGCGTGGTGGAAGATGTTGGCGGGGAGGTAGCCGACCTCCTTGAGGTCCCGGATGTCCTGGTCGGTGACTGTGGAAGCTTCCCACTTGCCATTGGAGCCGGAGCCGGCCATGGCTGAGCTCGGAGGGGGAAAGGTGGAAAACCTAGATCTGGGCTCTAGAGGCTCAGGAGATGGGGGAAGCAGGGATGCGAATGGGAAGCGTGGTTAAGCCTTGGGGTTTTCTCCCCCTTTTATTGGACTTGTCGCCGGTTAGCCTCCCTTCACCGTGCCGTGAATCCCTCCGCTTCCCAACACGTACGTGCCGTTATACGCGCATGATTAAACCTATCCCGTGTAAAATGGAGCACGATCTGTGCATTGATGGATCGTGCTAGTAAAAACGGCCTCGAACCGCGAATCGAGCTTTTTTGACTGGTTCAGCGGTCGTGGTGGGCCGGGACCTTTCATCTGAAAGGTTGTCAGAAAGCCCTACTGACTCCTTGACGTTTGGCCTTTAGGGCCGAATTATTCCTGATGGACGGATGATCTATGATCGGAAAAATTGCACGTCGTCGGAGGCCGAACTAAAATTCGGCCGAGCACTATTCGGAGAAAGGAACTCGCCTCGCAAGCCAAAGACTCTGATCATATGAAGCAGCTGGAGCTAGGACCCTTGGCGTTGGAGGCTAGTTCGGGGGCTACTGAGGGATTCCTGGATTAAGGGGTCCTCGGGAGGCTGACCTATTTCTTATGGGCCGGACTGTATGGGCCGTTTGCCGAGCACTGGATTGATCGAAGACCCTGATTCCAGGAAGGAAGCTTCGAGGATCGTGGCATATTCTTCACGTTTCGAGTAGTGAATAGGCAAGTTTATCCCTTCGACGTGTAACCGACCATGTGTAAACCCTAGGTACCCTTGGCGTCTATATAAGCCGGAGGGTTTTAGGTTGTAGGCCAAGAGAACTCATCTAGGGTTTTAGTCATACGATCTCGAGGTAGATCAACTCTGTAACCCTTATACCATCAATATAATCAAGCAGGACGTAGGGTATTACCACGATAGGAGGGCCCGAACCTGGGTAAAACACTGTCCCCTTCGTCTCTTGTTACCCTCGATTCTAGTCTCACAGCTCGGGACCCCCTACCCGAGATCCGCCGGTTTTGACACCGACACATGGGCCTTAGGGGTGGCGCACCAGCCCTTAGTGGGCTGGGCAAGCCAGCCCCTAAGGACCCATGTGGCTGGAGTGAGGGGAAAGGCAAAAGCCCAAGAGGGGGAAGGGTTTCCATGTGGGGGAGGAATCCTACTAAGAGTAGGATTGGAGTTGGACTCCCTCTCCTCACCACTTCGGCCGACTCCTAGGGGCAGCCATAGGGGCGCCGGCCCCTCCACTCCCTCCTATATATACTAGAGGGAGAGAGTGTCAAAAACACCCAACCCTAAAGGCCACGGTGCAGCCCTCTCTCCCAATAGATCGTCTCCTCTAGTTTTGAGCAGTGCTTAGGCGAAGCCCTGTCGGAATAGTTCCACCACCACCGCCGCCGCGCAGTAGCGCTACCGGAGAACTCATCTACCTCTCCGCTCCCTCTTGCTGGATCAAGAAGGTGGAGATCATCATCGAGCTGTACGTGTGCTGAATGCGGAGGTGCCGTCCATTCGGCACTAGATCGTGATTGGATCGCGGGACGGCTAGAGATTTGGATCGCGAAGACGTTCGACTACATCAACCGCGTTTCTTAACGCTTCCCGCTTAGCGATCTACAAGGGTATGTAGATCCACTCTCCCTCTCGTAGATGCTCATCACCATGGATAGATCTTGCGTGTGCGTAGGAAATTTTTTGTTTCCCATGAAACGTTCCCCAACACTCACAATACTTTCCATGCTAGATATATCATAGGCGGTTCCCAAACAGAAAATAAAGTTTATTCCTTTTTCCATCAAACTGTCACTTTCCATGGCGGGCCGTATCCACGGTTGCCTTCCATACCAACACTTTCCAAGGAATTTACTATTTGAAAACATAAAGTAAATATTTTTTCTTTTTCATTTCGGGAATGGGCATCCCTATTACCGTCGCACTCTCGTGCAATGACAAGTGAATAAACACTCATCTTGAGAATAACACATCTAGCATGGAAAAATATTGGACACTCCCCACCGTTTCATGAGCGGTACGAGCACACAAAAGAGAAAATTTATTTTGAAAATTTAGAGATGGCACATACAAATTTGCTTGGAACGGCATGGAAATCCTGCATATAGGTAGGTATAGTGGACTCATAAGGCAAAACTTGGTTTAAGGATTTTGGATTGACAAGTAGTATTTCTACTTAGTACAAATGGGGGCTAGCAAATAGATTGGGAAGCAACCAAACCAAGGAACGAAAATTCACATAAGTGAGCATTGAGCATAACTAACACCGAATAATGCACCATAAGTAGGATATAACTTCATTAGATAACTATTGACTTTCTTGCATGCACAGGGAATCACAAACCTTAACACCAATATTCCTACTAAGCATAATTACTCACTAGTATGACTAACATATTACTATCATCATGTTTCAAAACTATTACAAGGAATCAAGTTTAATTTGTCCAATGATCTTCATGAAAGTTTTTATTATATCCTCCTTGCGTATCTATCACTTTGGGACTAGCTTCATATATTGCCATTGCTTTTTGGCAAGCTCAAACAAATTTAAGTAAAGCACATGAGCATAAAGATTTCATCTCTCAAAAAGGTATAAGTGAAGCATGAGAGGATTTCTTCAAAATTTGCTAACTCTCAAATTAATCTAAGTGAAGCATGAGAGTATTTCTACAAAAAATTCCAAGCACACCGTTCTCAAAAAGATATAAGTGAAGCACTAGAGCAATTCTATAGCTCAAAAAGATTAAGTGAAGCACATAGAGCAATTCTAACAAATCATAGCATGATTTTGGACCTCTCAAATAGTTGTGTCCAGCAAGGATACAAGTGACAAACTAACAAAGAAAGCAAGCAAAGATACAAGACGCTCCAAGCAAAACTCATGATATGTGACGAATAAAAATATAGCTCCAAGTAAAACACCGATGGTCGTTAGAAGAAAGAGGGGATGCCACTCGGGGGCATCCCCAAGCTTAGTTGCTTGTTTATATTTGGATATATCTTAGGGGTGTGGTAGCATCCCCAAGCATAGGCTTTTATCACTCCTTATTCCTTCATCCATCGTGATCTAACCCAAAACTTGAAAACTTCAATCACACAAAACTCAACAAAATCTTTGTGAGATCGTTAGTATAATAAAGCAAATCACTACTTTAGGTACTGTTGCAAACTCATTCATATTTTATTATTGCATTATACCTACTGTATTTTAACTTTACCATGGTTCATACCCTTTAATATAACCCATAGATTCATCAAAACAAGCACACAATGCAACGAAAACTGAATCTGTCTTAAACAGAACAGTCTGTAGTAATCTGTACTCTAACTATACTTCCGTATTTCTAAAAATTCTGAAAAATTAGAAAAACGTAAGAAATTTGTATAGCAACGCTGTGTTAAAATTTCAGCTCAAGATTAAGTTCGAGCAAAAAATGAAAATTCATATACTGAACACAAAGTTTCTGTTTCAGATTCAGCATCGCTTCTACTCATCCTATGAATCATCCTAAAGGCTCTACTTGGCACAAACACTAAATAAACCTTAAAAAACAATCATAACAGAGGCATAATTGTGTCAACACTCAAAAACAGAAAGGAAAAAGCAAAATTTTATTTATTCATTGGGTTGCCTCCCAACAAGCACTATCGTTTTATGCCCCTAGCTAGGCATAACGCATAGATTCAAGTATTTTCATCTTTAGTTTTGGTTGAGGTGTTTTTGTCAAGAGGTTTTGCAAATAGAACTTGAAACACATCATCCATAGCAACCTTAGCACTATCATGTTGCCCTCTACATACCCCCTTTGATTACCGGCCACGATCCAAGAATATTGTTGGTTCACATCATTGAAAACATGTTGGATCATGTCTAAAACGGGGACTTCATTTTTGAGATTTTCATAAATTTTTTGATTATTTCCAAGCAAATATCTCATCATGTAATCACTATTGTAAAGAATTTCTCCTATTACCGGATTTTCATGGCTCATACCATAAAATTCAAAGATCTCCCTAGCTTCCCGTACTATGTGATCAAATTCATTCATAAGAACAAGGGTAGCTAACTTCTTAGCTTTGGGGTTCTTTATGACGGGTAGCTTATAAAACAATCTTTGCAAGGTAGGATGGGTACGAATAAATCTATTTTCAAGTTTTAAAACTAGCGCCGAGATAGCTTCCGCATAAGATTTAGTTCTTTTCAATATAGGAGTATCATCGAGAGTCAAATTCCCAACGCAATTGAAAAACTCTTTCAATATAGGAGTATCATCGAGAGTCAAATTCCTATAACGTTCCCTTGCCACAAAACAAAAGTTTTAGAATCAAGATTAGCAGAATGTCCAATTTTAGGAGTCCTGCCATCGTCTGTTTCTGCCATACCAAAATCACTCATGGTGACAAGCAAACAAGAGATCTGACGAGAAAAAGGCAAACGAAAAAGAGGGTGAATAAAACGGCAAATGGGTGAAGTGGGGGAGAGGAAAATGAGAGGCAAATGGCAAATAATGTAGTTGCAAGGAGATGAGATTTGTGATTAGGAACTTGGTAGATGATGATGGAGTCCCCTCGGCGCCTACGATAGGCATGTAGAAGAAATCGGTTCCTCCCCGGCAACGGCGCCAGAAATTCCTTTGATGTGGCTTGAGACTGTGTCGGTATTTCCCCAAAGAGGAAGGGATGATGCAGCAAATCGATGGTAAGTATTTCCCTCAGTTATGAAGCCAAGGATATTGAACCAGTAGGAGGATCACCACCACCCAATAAGCAACACCTGCACACAAACAACAAATACTTGCAACCCGACGCGAAAGAGAGGTTGTCAATCTCTCTACAGTAAAAATATAGATTAGGTAGTGATAGATAGGAGAGATTGATCTCTCAAGAACACAAAATAGAAAGGGCAAATAAAATATGCAACAATATGTTTTTGGGTTTTTCGTTTTGTAGATCGGAAAACAAAGATTGCAAAAAGATAGATCGGAAAGCAATATGTTTGAAAAGGTAGACCCGGGGGCCGTAGGGTTCACTAGTGGCTTCTCTCATGAGTATAGCGCACGGTGGCTGAACAAATTACTGTTGGGCAATTGATAGAAAATCGAATAGTCATGACGATATCCAAGGCGATGATCATTATATAGGTATCACGTCCAAGATAGGTAGACCGACTCCTGCCTGCATCTACCTCAATTACTCCACACATCGACCGCTATCCAGCATGCATCTAGTGTATTAAGTTCATGGAAAAATGGAGTAATGCAATAAGAACGATGACATGATGTAGACAAGATCTATTCATGTAGGAATAGACCCCATCTTGTTATCCCTTATAGCAACGATACATGCGTGTCTTGCTGCCCCTTCTGTCACTGGGAAAGAACACCGCAAGATCTAACCCATCACAAAGCACCTCTTCTCATGGCTAGAAAAATCGATCTAGTCGGCCTAACTAAACCAAAGATTCAAAGAAGAAATACGAGGCTATAAGTAATCATGCATATAAGAGATAAAAGAAGACTCAAATAATATTCGTGGATAGAAACTGATCATGAACTCAAAATTCATCGGATCCCAACAAACACACCGCAAAAGTTTACATCAAATAGATCTCCAAGAGACCATTGTATTGAGAATCGTAAGAGAGAGAGAGAGGAAGCCATCTACCTACTGCCTACGGACCCGTAGGTCTATGGTGGACTACACACACATCATCGGAGAGGCACCTATGAGGAAGATGAACCCCTCCATGATGGTGTTTAGATTGGATCTCGAGGTTCTGGAAATTGCGGCGGCTGAAATTGCGTTTCGTCGACTCCCCTAGGGTTTTTGGAATATTTGGGAATTTATAGGCATCACAGGCAGTGGAGAATGGCCCCGAGGAGGGCACAACCCATCAGGGCGTGTCGGCCCCCCCTGGCGCGCCCTGGTGGGTTGTGGTCTCCTCGGCCCACTGCCCCGGCACTTCTTTGGCCCACTGGGTGTCTTCTGGTCCAGAAAAAATCTCCAAAAAGTTTCGTCGCGATTGGACTCCGTTTGGTATTGATTTTGTACGAAGTAAAGAACAAGCAAAAACAATAACTGGCACTTTGGCACTATGTCAATAGGTTAGTCCCAAAAAATGATATAAATTTATTATAAAATGATTGTAAAACATCCAAGAATGATAATTTAACACCATGGAACAAGCAAAAATTATAGATACGTTGGAGATGTATCAACCTTGAGGTTGCAGATTGTTGGTGATACCAACAATGCCACACACCCGACGACAGTGATGCGGTCGGGGTGATCCTCAGCGTCAAAGATGATCGGAGTGTTGGACCACTTGAGGGGTTTTCTTGTTTTCTGCCGCTGGTTCCGCCGCGTTGACCTCACGGGCCCACTGGTTGAGCTGCCAGTGAGAGGAGTGCAAGGATGCGCCTCCGTCAACTCACATGGCGTCCACAGCCTTCTAGAACTCCGGGTCTCCGGATTCTTCTTTGTTCGTGTCACCATCGTCATCGGACTTGTTATCTCAGCCTCTAGCAGGCTTCTCCTTCTTTTGCTTTGCCTTGCCGCGGTGGCCATCACGACCGCCACTGCCTTTCTTGCCGGAGCCACCCGCATCATCTTGACTCTTCTCCTTGTCGCGTCTTTCGTACTCTTGCCTCTGCTTACCGGCAATCTGTTCTACTTGGTGGCAACTGTTGTTGTCGTGGCTCTTGGTGCGGTGGATCTTGCAGTATGGCCTGCTGGTCTTCTCCCCTGCCGCGGCCTCGTTATCTTCGGAGCACGCAGCAACGTTCTTGCCGAACCCCTCAGACTTGGCCCTCTTGGCGGAGTCGGGGTTGCTGCCCCTTGACAGCCATCACTGCCTATCCCTTGCGCTTCTTGTTGCACTTCCGGCCTTTCTTCTTGGCGGCTGACGCGTCGTCGTCGTCGGAGTCGACCTCCGTGCCAGCGTCCTCTCCGGGGAGTCTCCTCCCTTCTTCAGCGCGTGCGCACTTGTCAGCCAGGGCATATAGCTTGGTGACGTATCGCACCTTGTTGATGCTCATCTCTTCCCGCATCCGGCGATTGCGCACGTTCATGTGGAACGCGGCAATCACGGCGGCGGGGTGGATGTCTGGAATGTTGTGCTGCATGAGGTTGAACATCTGGATGTACTTGCGGAGGGTCTCACCATCCCTCTAGGGAAGCACGTGCAAGTTGTTGGACTGCCCTGGGAGCTGGTGGCACCAATGGTATGCGCCAACGAAGTGGTTGCACAGATCCACCCAAGAAGAGATTGACCCCTCCAGCATGTTCATCAGCTAACTCCTGACGTTGGGCTTGAGCGCCAACGACAAGTAGTTGGCAAGTATCTTCTCGTCCCGTATCCTGGCGGCCTGCACGGCGATGGTGTAGATGCCGCAGAACTCCGAGGGGCTGATCTTGCCATCGTAGTTGTCAGGCAGCTCGGGCTTGAAGGCCCTGCTGGAAGGCCAGCAAACCTGCCGTAACTCATGGGTGAACGTCGGGCAACCCACCTCGGAAGGTAGGCTGCCAGGATCCCCCGGCGTGGGTTCGTCAACGGCGGGGTCCGTGCAGCTGTCAGATTGACGGCGAGTCTGGCGTCGTCTCTCGATGGTCGTGCGGGCGTCTTCCTTGCGCCTGTCCTTCAGGATCCGGCGCTAGTCTTTGTCCCGCCGTAGGTCCGACGAGGTGTACGACACCTCGTCTTGAAGGTCGGTCCGGTGCTAAGTCCGCTGTGGAGGCGACTGGACCGTATGCGCCACGCCAACGTCTCACCCGGTGGTTGGGCCTCCCGGGGCCACTCGGTGTGGGTGCGATGGTCCTGCCCCCTCCGGCCTGTCGCGGTTCGCGAAGCTCACCAGACTTTGTATGGTGGCCCTCTAGTCCCCCATCTTCTCCGGCGCAGGCGGGAAGTTCAGCAATAGTTGTGCATGCGCCAGAGCCTCTTCCTCGCCTCTGTAAGCCGCACCCCCCCCCTCGCTCGTTCGTACGTAGATCAGATAGGTTTTTTTATTTTGATGGAACCGGTAGTTAGATCTATTTAGTTTTTTTTATTTGCCGAACCGGTATGCGGATTAACTGCGGTTTTATAAAACAAAAACAACCAGGCCGGTTTTCTTCAATTTAGATAACTAGCGGATGTCCACCGCATAGCCTCGGCAGCGATCATGGTTCAGCCAACCACAGGCCGCCATGTGGCAAAGGCCTTTTCAGCTATAATTTTTTTTCAGATTTGTTTCAAAACGTTACACACCCATAACTTTTTAACCGTAGATCCAAACGAGATGAAATCAGCGGCTAAATTTTTGTCTCGAATAGCTCTATACAGATAACCTATCATTGCAAACTTTTGCAAGTTCAAATTTGAATTTATTTCAGATTTGAATTCAAATTCTATTAGGCCATAACTCCTAAACGGTATATCTGTTTGAATTAATTCTTTTTGCACTGCATCACACAAGCCAAATCCTATGTCATGAATCTTTTCCACACTATTTTTCACACAATTAGTTTCTGTTCATTATAATTTTACTAGTATGCCTTGTAGGAACACTAGTGCATATCACGATTTTGAAACATATTTTCACACCTTGGTTTTATAGTTAGAAATTGCTTGCTTGTTAAGTGTGTTGGATTTTATTTGGTTTTTGCAAATGTTTTGTTGCATGTTACTTTGAATTGTATGAATGTTTGTTTATGTGTTTGTATTTTACTTTTGCGCTAGATTACCCGGAGTGCGAAGCCGAGTACTACCACTCCCTAGAACTTCACTCTCAGCACGAAGGCAGGTTACATTTTGATCATACCTGTTTTACCTATGTTTTATATATGCATGTAGTTCTTTGTTGTAGGATGGCATGGTAGAAATTTTATGTCTGATGGCTATGCTTGCACCCAGTATTTCATTTGAGGTAGGTCTGAACCGTACATCTTTGTCGCCACCGTGTTAAATTATAATGCTTTGCCAACTAGACGTGGATTGGGGAGTGTTTCCACATTGCGATATGAGTGACAAGGCTTTAAGGAAATTGGTTTGTACGGTGGCGAAGTACAGTGGGAGCATTCATGGGAATCCGTGGGATTGCACACTAGTGGTCTGTCCACCCAGGCTCAAAGGGATCAACCTTGTTTGCATGTTGAGAAGCTTCCGTGTGCAGCCACAAGAAAATATGGGCTCTGGCTTAGTTGACTAGATGGTGTGACCTCTTTCGGGATAGACTAGCAGATGTAGATGATGTAGGTGTACCAGACTATTCGTGGATTAGGGGAAATGCTTTTGTAATACTATGTCTCGATCTTTCAATCAAGGAGGTGGTAGAGTCTTGTGGGGAAAAGTGCACAACCTCTACAGAGTGTCAGTCTAATCGATTAGTCATGTCCCTGGTTATGGACAACTTGAGCTTTTAGTAGTGGAAATGTAGGGAGATCTCATCACTCTTAATTTAACCAACTGGGTTTTGATGCAACTTTGGGAATGAATTGAGTTGGGGTTTCCATCTCAGTCCTATGATATTTGTAGAGATAGAGTAAAAATTTGATAGGGAAATCTAGCTTTATGCAAAATTAAACTTAGAGCTTTCCACCAGCCAAATTTCATGTACAAGTAGGCTCATTACACTCTTATGATGTGACTTGCCAGTACATTCCATGTACTGACCTACACGGCTGCAACCTATCATGTTGCAGATTTGTCTGACGACGAATAAGGTGCGATAGGTCGTTGTTCTGCACTCAGCTTTGCTCGTGGAGTTGATGGACAATCTCCCGGAGGACCACTCTTACGCGACGAGGCGCACCGGCTAGTGGTGGTGGGAGGTGCTGGGGTGGTCGGGTTTGTCGCCGGCGTCGAGCTGGGCAGCGACGGCGCTCGGCACATGCGGGCAGCTGGGCTACGGAGCGCGGGCAAGCAAGCGGAAACGCTAGGCGGCCTCTCTTGAGCACCAGGAGCACGCGCGCGGCATCTTGCGAGCCCGGGGAGCACAAAACCTCGCGCTTGTCGGTCATGGCGGCCGGCGGCGCTCGGGGCTCGTGGGGTTGCTAGTTAGAGGGTGACCACGAAGGAGGGAGTCGAGGGAAAATGTCGGTGAGCTCATAGCGTAGGCTTAGGGTAGCTCAGCGGCTCGAGGGAGGCTTTGGAGCGACCGAATCGACGGCGACGAGGTCCGGCGCCCGGGAATGACGATGGACTCGATTGCGTCGTCTTGGGGCATAGGAGCTTGAACCCAACGGCGTGGCGATCCTATGCAAGGCTACAGACCTCCTGGGCATGGCGGCTAGGCGAGAGACGGCCAGTGGCTGCGCAGACAGGGAGGGCAACGGCGAGCTCCGCTCGGTGGTCGCTAGTGGGGGGGGCTAGGGGAGAAGAGAGAGCGTGTGCGAGGGGGAAAATGATCCAGAGGGGATTAGGGCGTCGTCGTCGCGTCGCTAGAAGGTCCAGGGCGTCGTGCTGGAGGCAGGAGGTGGCAAGGCGTCATTGGCGAGCTCGCCACGGCTCTGCCTGTCCTCCTGGCACGGGGAAGAGGACGACTCAGCCCCTGGTGGGCTGGGCCTCTTCTGCCACTTAAGCCCAGGTACTTCTCTCTCTTCCTTTTTATATATTTTGTTTTCTATTTGTTTTCGGACATTTGTTTTGGCCCAAAATAAAATATCTAGCCATTTGTAAAAATCCTGGAAATTGTCATGTGGGCTTGGTATAAATAACTAGGGCCACATAAAAAGTTTCAGAATTATTGAACTTATATTTTATATATAATAAATATAAATCCAATGCAATTATTTATTGGATTAATTCAGATGCCCAATATAAAATGTTTCTGTGATTCCAAAATATTGGTTGGCAATTTTACCTCATGCCAATATTTTAGTAGAACCCCAGGGACATTTTCTTGGATCTATTTGAAGCAATTTTTATATTGCTTATTTGACAAAAAATTGCATAGTGAGGCTTGATCACCCCTCATTTCATTTTCAAAGAATTTAAAAATGCATGCACGAATGCACTAGCAATCATAATTAAACTAGGGCTGTGACATTACGCTCCAGGTGCGTGGCTACCGATGCAGCTAACCAAGAGAAGTTTCTGAAGGACTGAATGATGAGCTGGGAGCTCAGTTGATGGTAGCGACTTTTGAGAACTATCAAGAGTTGGTGGACAAGGCAATCACTCAGGAGGGAAAGCATCAGGAGATGGAGAATCGTAAGAGGAAATATGGTCAAGGCAAGTTTCAGTCTGGAGTTCAACAGAAGCCTCGCTCCGCCCCTTTCTTAGGATATTCTGGTTCAGGACATACTAAGTTTGGAGGGCACAACCATCATAACCATGGTGGTCATTCTCAGCATGGAGGCAATGGACACAACCACAATGGCCATAAGAATGGCAATGGGAATGGAGGGAACAACAACCACCATCATCCCAACCCTGCTACACTAGTGAGGAAGGATCTGAGTCACATCACCTTCTTCAAGTGCAAGAAGACAGGACACTACTCCAATGAGTGTCCCGAGCTGCAGAATGGGAATGGCAATGGAAGTTCTGGAGGCAAGAAGCCCAATCCTTTCACTAAGTGGCATGTGAACCATGTCAATGTGGAAGAAGTCTATGAGCAGTCGGATGTTGTGATTGGTAAGTTCTTGGTTAATTCATTTCCAGCACTCATTCTATTTGACACTAGTGCATCACATTCATTCATATCAAGGGGATTTGTTGATAAGCATAAGTTGCCTATCGTAGCTCTTAAGTCACCTATTCTAGTGAGTTCCCTGGGAGCAGAGTCTATGACTAGTCAGGGATGTTTTCAGTTACCTTTGAACATAGGGGGACATGTTTTTCCCATAGATATGATCGTACTCGAGCCACAAGGGTTGGACGTAATCCTAGGTATGGATTGGATGTTCAAGTATGAGGGAAACATTGATTGTGCCAGTAGATCGATTTTTCTCACCACCCTAGAGAAGAAAAGGATCAAGTATATATCCAGGCTTAAGCCTAAGAGGACTCAGGTGAACTATCTTACGGGAGTTGGCCAGGAAGAAGTACCAGTGGTAAAGGATTATCCCGATGTTTTTCCAGAGGAGTTACCCGGTATGCCACCAAATCGGGAGATTGAGTTTCTGATTGAGTTGCTTCCAGGCACTGGACCTATCTCCAAGAGGCCATACAGGATGCCCGCTAATTATCTGGCGGAAGTCAAGAAGCAAATTGAAGAGTTGCTGGAGAAAGGGTATATTCGTCCGAGTTCATCACCTTGGGGAGCCCAGTACTCTTAGTGGAGAAGAAGGATGGAACCTTGACAATTTGTGTGGATTACCGTTCTTTGAACGAGGTGACCATCAAGAACAAGTATCCATTGCCAATGATCAATGACTTGTTCGACTAGCTAGAAGGAGATAGTGTTTTCTCCAAGATTGATCTTCGATCGGGTTATCATCAGTTGAAGATCTGTGAGAAGGATATACCCAAGACAACTTTTACCACGAGGTATGGGCTTTATGAGTATACAGTCATGTCTTTTGGTTTGACTAACGCCCCTACCTATTTTATGAGCATGATGAACAAGGTATTCATGGAGTTCTTGGATAAGTTTGTTGTGGTATTCATTGATGATATATTGGTTTTCTCCAATAATGAGGAGGAGCACGCAGAGCATCTGTGCTTAATTCTGGAGAAGCTCAGAGAAAACCAGCTGTATGCCAAGTTCAGCAAATGTGAGTTTTGGTTGAAGGAAGTCGGATTTCTTGGACATGTTGTGTCCGCTGAAGGAATAGACGTGGACCCTTCCAAGGTAGAAGCAGTCATAGAATGGCAGGCGCCAACATCAGTGGGCGAGATCCGCAGTTTCCTTGGGCTTGCAGGATATTATGGGAGGTTCATTAAGAATTTCTCCAAGATTGCAAAACCCATGACAGAGTTGTTGAAGAAGGACACCAAGTATAATTGGACTAAGGAATGTGAGGCCAGTTTCTAGGAGTTGAAGAAATATCTGGTTACAGCCCCAGTGGTAATTCCGCTGAATATACACAAGGCTTTTCAAGTCTATTGCGACGCTTCACGCTAAGGACTTGGAGGCGTGCTTATGCAAGAAGGAAAGGTTGTAGCTTATAATTCACGTCAGCTTCGACCTCATGAGTTAAACTATGCCACGCATGATTTGAAGTTAGCAGTAGTGGTACATGCACTCAAGACATGGAGGCATTTCCTTATTGGGAATCAATGTGATGTGTACACCGATCACAAGAGTTTGAAGTATATCTTCACGCTGAAAGAGTTGAACCTCAGACAAAGGAGATGGTTGGAGCTCATCAATGATTATGACATGAGTTTGCATTATCATCCAGGAAAAGCCAATGTCGTGGCGGATGCTTTGAGCCGTAAGAGTTATGTTAACACTCTTATCGCAGGAGGATTACCTCAGGAGTTGTGTGATGAACTTAGAGATCTCCAGTTGGAAATAGTTCCAAGAGGATATGTTGCCGCACTCGAAGTTCAGTCCACCTTGTTGGGAAGGATCAAAGAAGCTCAGAAGTTGGATCAAGGTATTGTTGAGATAAAGGAGAGGATCAGCAAAGCCGAAGGATTCCGTGAGGATGAGCATGGAACCATATGGTTTGAGCAGCGTATTTGTGTACCCAATGATCCAGAGATCAGGAAATTGATTCTTTAGGAAGATCATGATTCGCCTTACTCGATACACCCGGGAAACACCAAGATGTATTTGGACTTGAAGGAAAGTCTTTGGTGGACCGGTATGAAGAGGGAAATTGCCGAGTATGTAGCAGTATGTGATGTATGTCAGGGAGTAAAGGCAGAGCATCCGAAACCAACAGGTTTACTTCAGTCATTGCTGATACCTGATTGGAAATGGGATAAACTTGGCAGGGACTTCATCACGGGCTTGCCCAGGACCCGTTCAGGTTATGATTCTATATGGGTAATTGTTGATCGCTTGACCAAGGTTACTCACTTCATTCCCGTGAAGACTACCTATACAAGTGCCAAGCTGGCGATGATATATATGACCAGGATCGTATGTCTGCATGGAGTTCCGAGGACCATTGTATCAGATAGAGGAACACAATTTACTTCAAAGTTTTGGCATCAGCTACACAAAACTTTGGGTACCAGGCTGGAGTTCAGTACAACTTTCCATCCACAGACAGATGGGCAGACAGAGAGAGTAAATCAGATTTTGGAGGACATGTTGAGAGCTTGTGCGCTAGACTAAGGGTCTAGTTGGGATGATAACTTACCTTATGCATAGTTCTCGTACAACAACAGCTATCAAGCCAGTTTGCAGATGGCCCCTTTTGAGGCATTGTATGGGAGGAAGTGCAGAACACCATTGATGTGGGATGGAGTTGGCGATCGCAGATTGTTTGGATCGGATTTGATTAGAGATTCTGAGGAGAAGGTCAAGTTCCGTGATAGACTCAAGATAGCTCAGTCTAGACAGAAGGGTTATGCCGATGCTAAACGCAAGGAAGTGATTTACGAAGTGGGAGATAGAGCATATCTTCGAGTGTCTCCACTTTGAGGTATTAAGAGGTTTGGAGTCAAGGGAAATTTAGCACCACGGTTTATGGGGCCATACAAAGTTCTGGAACGTAGAGGAGAAGGTGCATACAAGTTGGAACTACCAGAGGGTTTGTCAGGAGTTCATGATGTGTTTCATGTTTCTTAGCTGAAGAAGTGTCATGCCGAGATGGCAGCTATTCCTTTGAGAGATACAGTGCCTTTAGAATCAATTCAGTTGGAGAGCGATCTGACTTATGAGGAGAAGCCTATTAAGATTCTTGAGACTGCCGAGAGAATCACTCATACCAAGGTTATCAAGTTCTTCAAGGTTTAGTGAAGTCATGACACCGACGAGGAAGCTACTTGGGAACGAGAGGAAGACCTCAAGCATGACCATCCTCACCTTTTTGCTGGCCAACCCGAATCTCGAGGACGAGATTCATCTTAAGGGGGGTAGGTTTGTAATATCCCAATTTTATTAAATTAGGATGTTAATAGGATCATCATATTGCATCTCATGATTTATTTTATTTTGGAGTTTATGATGTTAAAGGATTTTCCACTCAACAAAAATAAGAGAGAGGATAATATGACTTCCTCAAAATATAAATGAGTGGGAAAGTATTGAAATAATATCTGGTGTTTTCGAGTTGCATTGAAAATTCTTTTATTGACCAAAGTTAATTATTGCATAAGGAAAATGTTTTCTAAATCTTTTTGGGCAGAACAAAATGTTCACTATTCTCTAGATTATCAATAGTGATTTTACAAATTACTATGGTAATTTATATGTGTGTGGTTTTTGTTTTTACATCAAATTGATTTCTGTAAAAAAAACGCACACACACGCACGAATGGCCCAGCCAGGCAGGCCAACCCAGCCAGGCCAACCCGCCCCAGCCTCCCCATGCACGCATGCACGCTCGCTCGCCCGAGCCCTCGATCGCTCAACTCTCTCTCTCCCGCACGCACCTGCCACGTGGGGCCGCAACCCCATCGTTCCCAACCTCTCGCGCAGGGCACGGGATAAGGCCGCGCAAGCTGTCCCGCACCAGCCGGCTGCCGCTCCAGGGATAAGGCTTATCCAGCGCTTTCGGACGTCCTCTCCGCGCCTATAAAAGGCCCCGATGCCCCTCTTTTCATACAGCCATCTCGCCCCTCCTCTCGCCGCTCGTATCCGTCGCCCCGTCCATTCGCATCTCACTGTCCGGAGTCCCTTCGCCGGAGGAATACGTCGCCGGTGAACCACCCCTGCCCTCTTTTCTTCGAGAAATCGGACCCCCCTCATCCTTGTGCACCTCTCTGACATCTTTGCTTGCCCCTAAGACGCACCGAAGCGACGCCCCGATGACCTGTGCCATCAGAGTTCACAGGAGCTCCGCCACTTCGCCCCGATTCACCCCTCGCCGTCCACGACCCGCACCACCGCCGTTCGGTCGACCACGCCGAGCCGCACCTCCCCGCCTCTCCCACGATTTTGAATCATATTTTCACACCTTGGTTTTATACTTAGAAATTGCATGCTAGTTAAGTGTGTTGGATTTTATTTGGTTTTTGCAAATGTTTTGTTGCATGTTACTTTGGATTGTATGAATGTTTGTTTATGTGTTTATATTTTACTTTTGTGCTAGATTACCCGGAGTGCGAAGTCATGTACTACCACTCCCTAGAACTTCACCCTTAGCATGAAGGCAAGTTACATTTTGATCATACCTATTTTACCTATGTTTAATATATGCACGTATTCCTTTGTTGTAGGATTGCATGGTAGAAATTTTATGTCCGATGGCTATGCTTGCACCCAGTCGTTCATTTGAGGTAGGTCTGAACCGTACATCTTTGTCGTCACCGTGCTAAATTATAATGCTTCGCCAAGTAGACATGGATTGAGGAGTGTTTCCACATTGAGATATGAGTGACAAAGTATTAATTAGGGCCAAGACTTTAATGAACTATCTGGATGGAAATTGGTTTGTATGGTGGCGAAGTATAGTGGGAGCATTCATGGGAATCCATGGGAGTGCACACTAGTGCTCCGTCCACCCAGGCTCAAAGGGATCAACCTTGTTTTCATGTTGAGCAGCTTCCGTGTGCAGCCACAAGCCAATATGGGCTCTGGCTTAGTTGACTAGTATTGGAACATGCGGTACGCTATGCTAGCGCCAAATAAAATGTCTACCGCGCACCCAAGAACATTCTGCTGGAAATAGATCACGGGATCGGGTTTACCACTAGACGCGGAGTCACCGCAGCGGAAGTAGAGTTGGTGATGCGTGTAGTCGATCAGCCGATTCGTCTCCTCCTCGTGTAGACGATCTCCCACGAACAGCGATCTCCCACGAACAGCTCCTCGTGGATCCCTCGAACAGTTCCTCACGGATCCCTTGAATAGTTCGTCCAAGCACCGCAGATGCGATGCCTCCAAGGTATCCACACGTACGGGGGCAGTGTCGGGCGGTGGACTGCTAGGTCCGATCGCATGGCATGGTGGCGTGGGGAGTGGCGGTGGCTGTCAATGGGAGGAAAAAGATCAACCCTGAAAGGTGTGCCCACTCCCCTTTATATAGACCTCCGAGGTGGGCTCAACACTTGAGGCCCACGACGAGTCTATCCCATTTTCCATTCGGATCCAATCTGAATGGACTGCAATCCCTTAAGTGTGCGACCCTATAGGTTCACATACACATGGACACGACCCGAGTCAATAGTCGGTAGCGGCTCCTAGCAGAACATGCCAACTCCCATGTGTGCGCAAAGTCGTTAGACGAACCTCGACAATGTGTCATATACAACATTCCTTTTGCCTCATGATATAGGTTGTAGAGCTCAAGGCGAGTACTTGTCACCCTTGTGGTAGCTCGACATCTCTTCTCGAAACCATGATGCAGCTTCCTGAACTGGGTTAACACTTAACCCATGTCGCATGGCCATGCTTTCTGAATCTGACCACACGAGAGGGCGTAGAGAATATCTCTCCTCACGGAGGGGCAAATCCCATCTTGGTTAACCATGTCTCGCGGCATGTCTCACGACTCACCCGAAAGCTACCTTTATAACTACCCAGTTACGAGTAGCGTTTGATACACCCTAAGTAAGTCGATCCTCATCCCGAGAACATGCGATGACCTCAGGTCTAGGACATGGCATATACATTGTGCTTGAGACTAACAGATGACATTATCTCGCTGTGTCTCAAAGTGTGTCTGTCTGACTCGGTGAATACAATCCCCGAGTCCATACTATCAGTTTAGCATCTCTATGCACATGACTTGTGAAACGTAGTCATCAACTGAATGGTATACTAGTAAAGGATATGTGTCCGCGTAACCTTAACAACTAGGGACTATTAGAACAATCATCATACTATATATAGTCTCACAAATAAGTCACATACTTATTGATACATATCACTAATGATGTTCAAGGACAATACAAAATACTCATGAATACATAGGAAACGAAATCATCACATGATTGCCTCTAGGGCATATCTCCAACAGTCTCCCACTTGCACTAGATTCAATCGTCTAGGCATCGTATGCCCATGGACTTCATGTGCTTCTCATGCTTCGACTGCGGGAGAGGCTTCGTTAATGGATCAGCAACATTTGCATCCGTGTGTATCTTGCATATGTTTACATCGCCTCTCTCGACAATGTCGCGAATGAGGTTAAAACGCCTGAGTATGTGTTGGGTTTTATGATGGTTACGTGGTTCCTTGACTTGTGCAATATCACCACTATTATCACAATAGAGGTCCAATGGATTGGACGAGTCCTGAACCACTCCAAGATCAGAAATAAAATTCTTCACCCAAACACCTTCTTTTGCAGCTTCAGAAGCCGCAATGTACTCAGCCTCCGTTGTAGAATCAGCTACCGTATCTTGCTTGGCACTCCTCCAGTTCACTGCTCCTCCGTTCAGAATGAACACAAACTCAGATTGCAATCGACTATCATCCCTATCGGTTTGGAAACTAGCATCAGTGTAACTCTTTACAATGAGCTCATCCTCACCTCCATAAACTAGGAACATATCCTTTGTTCTTCTCAAGTATTTAAGGATATTCTTTACCGCTGTCCAGTGACTCTCAACTGGATCAGCATGGTATCTGCGTACTATGCTTAGAGCAAAGCTAACATCGGGACGAGTACATAGCATAGAATACATGATGGACCCGACAGCCATAGCATACGGAATCCCATCCATGCGTCTTCGCTCATTAGGAGTCGAAGGACTTTGAGTCTTGCTAAGACTAATGCCATGTGACATGGGCAAGAACCCTTTCTTGGCATCTTGCATGTTGAACCGCTTCAACACCTTGTCTATATACGTACTTTGGCTTAATCCAATAAGCCTTCTCGATCTATCTCTATAAATCTTGATTCCCAAAATATAAGCTACTTCTCCCAAGTCTTTGATCGAAAAACTATTTTTCATTGAGTCCTTGACAGATTCAAGCATTTGAACATCATTTCCAATCAACAATATGTCATCCACATACAGGATCAGAAATGCAACTGAGCTCCCACTGGCCTTCCTGAATACACAATGATCATAGTCGTTCTTGATGAAGCCAAACTCTTTGACCGCTTCATTAAAGCGAATGTTCCAATTCCGAGATGCTTGCCTCAATCCATAAATGGATCTCTGAAGCTTGCATACCTTGTCCGCGTTCTTTGGATCGACAAAACCCCCAGACTGTATCATATACACGTCCTGAGTTAAATTTCCATTAAGGAAAGCCGTTTTGACGTCCATCTGCCATATCTCATAGTCGAAATATGCAGCTGTAGCAAGAATGATCCGAATTGATTTAGGCATCGCTACCGGTGAATAAGTCTCACCGTAGTCAACTCCTTGAACTTGTCGATAACCTTTAGCGACAAGTCGAGCCTTATGGACTGTAAAATTTCCATCCATATAAGTTTTCTTCTTAAAGATCCATTTGCACTCAATGGCTCGAACGCCATTTGGCGGATCAACCAAGTTCCAAACTTGATTGTCATCCATGGACTTTAATTCAGATCTCATGGCCTCAAGCCATAACTCGGAACCAGGGCTCACCATCGCTTCCGCATATGTGGTCGGTTCGTTGTTCTCCAAGAACAACACATTGCTGTCATGCATATTGCGCAACCTTTCCGACCTACGTGGAACCGGCGCCGATTCCACTACGGGTTCCCTGACTAACTCCGGCGTGATTGAATCACCTGTCGGAACGTCCCCTTGTGGATCTCGAATTTCTTCGAGTCGGACCGACCTCCCACTAGCCTTCCGATTGAGAAGCTCTTTCTCAAGGAAAACTCCATGTCAAGCGACAAACACTTTGCCCTCTTCACGGTTGTAGAAGTAATATCCCAAGGTTTCCCTAGGATATCCCATGAATATGCACTTGTCCAACTTGGGTGTGAGCTTGTCCGACTGGAGTCGCTTGACATATGCTTCACAACCCCAAACCTTTAGAAAAGACAAGCTATGACTCTTTGAAGTCCATATCTCATATGGTGTCTTATCTACGGACTTTGATGGTACCCTGTTTAGTGTGAAAGCTGCGGTTTCTAGAGCGTATCCCCAAAATGACAAGGTAAATCCGACTGACTCATCATCGATCGGATCATGTCTAACAAAGTCCGATTCCCACATTACGACACACTATTTTTCTATGGCGTACCTAGAGGAGTGAGTTGTGGAACTATTCCACGTCTCTTAAGATGATTATCAAACTCCTGGCTCATATACTCACCGCCACGATCAGATCGTAGAAGCTTGATTGTCTTGCCGAGTTGATTTTCCACTTTGTTCTGAAACTGCTTGAAATTTTCAAAAGTTTGTGACTTGTGCCTCATCAAGTAGACATATCCATATCTACTAAAGTCGTCGGTAAAAGTCACGAAGTATTGGAAACCACCTCTAGCTGTCGTGCTCATTGGTCCACATACATCACTATGTATAAGTTCCAATAGCTCAGACACCCTCTCACAACTCTTTGCAAAAGGATTCTTAGTCATCTTGCCGAGTAGGCATGACTTCCATGTCTCAAATGATTCAAAATCAAATGAAGTCAGAATTCCATCATCATGGAGCTTCTTCATGCGATTTTGACTAATGTGTCCTAGTCGACAATGCCAGATGTAAGTCGGATTTATCTCGTTAGGCTTATGCCTCTTGACATTTATGTTATAGACCGATTCACCTTCAAGATCTAATATAATAACCCATTCTTAACAGATGCAAAGCCATAAAACATTTCATTCAAGTAAATAGAACAACCATTGTCCTTAATACTGAGTTCATAACCTTGCCTCATCAAACATGAGGCCGAAATAATGTTTCGAATCAATGCAGGAATATAATAACAATTATCAAGTTCCATTACAAATCCTGAAGGTAAATTAAGTTGCATGGTGCCGACGGCTAATGCAGCAACTCTTGCTTTATTCCCAATGCGTATGTCCACTTCTCCTCTTGCAACATTCCTAGTCCTTCTTAGCCCCTGCATCGAGTTGCATATGTGAACAACCTATCCGGTATCATATATCCAAGAGCTATGAGAAATATCAGCAAGAAAAATGTCTATAACATATACAACAAGTGTACCTGAAGAAGAAGTCACACTTCCAGTCTTCTTGCCTATCTGGGCAAGCCACTTGCTGCAGTTCCTCTTCCAGTGACTGGTTTCCTTGCAGTGAAAGCAAACGGTCCCCGTGTTTGGTCCGGACTTGGGCGCGGCGGTGACAGTAGGAGTTGCCTCCTTGCCCTTTGCCTTAGTCTTTTTCTTGGACCAGCTCTTCTTGAACTTTGTCGTGTTCTGCACCATCAACACTTGATGCGTGCCTTTCTTGATGTCCTGCTCTGCCACTTTTAGCATCCCATGCAATTCAGTGAGCTTCTTTTCCATGTCGTGCATATGGAAGTTCGAGATGAACGCCCCATAGCTAGTCGGAAGGGAAGCCAGAATTGTATCCGTGGACAATTCGTCCACAAGTGGGAAGCCTAACCGATCCAAAGCTTGCATGTATCCAATCATCTTGATCACATGCGGGCTCAGTGGATCACCCTCTTTCAGCTTACAATCCATCAAGTATTGCCAGACGTTAAACCTTTCGGTCCTTGCCTGCATCTGAAACATGCTCTTGAAGTTCTCGATCATATCGAAAGCCTCAATGTTTTCAAAATGCTGCTACAGATCGGGCTCCATAGAAGCCAGAATGAGACAGCTGATCTCGTTTGACTCATCAACGCGTTTCTGGTGGGCATTCCTGGCCGTGGCATTAACATTCTCGGCAGGTTCCTCTGGAAGGGGTTCCTCTAGAACATGTTCCTTTTTATCATGCCTGAGAACAATTCTCAGATTTCTATACCAGATGGTAAAGTTTTTTCCATTCAGTTTATCCTTTTCTAGGATTGATTTCAACGAAAAACTGGGTTGAGCAGGTGGTGCCATTGATCTACAACAGAAATATGCAAAACACTAAGACATGTATTCATAAAGAGTAATTCAAATTAAACATTTTAATAAGAACATTACTCCCACTAAAATTAACATGCCTCCGTTGATTCTTAGTGATTCAAGATCCAAGATCCACATGTCAACTAGTGAGCTTTTGCATCACCGCTAGAAGACTAGATCACTCGGTAAGCAACACTTGCTAATGGTATCTCTATACGACTCTTGTTTGTTGGGCACATCTCATACCATGCCAACTCTTATGACTTGAGGCCCAAAACTATTTTGATAGCCACGACAAGTTAACCAATGCTTTGCTCGTAAGTGTCCGACACAAACACACCATGTTAAGGAGAATTAGCAGCACCCTAATTTTATAGGCCCACCACTAAAAATACTTAACATGTGATGTTGCAGCAATTGGGGAGGCAATTTTACTTGAAATTCTTTGAGGGATCACCCTACTTAATAACATATATCATGCAAAAGAAGGGCGCAGAAAAGGGATAAATTTTCACATGCAGTTTATGTATGTGTGATATGGTATAGCCCCTTTCATCAACGCATGGTGATCTCCATCTCCACGTGCGCTGCATGCCCATGGCGATCTCCATCTACATGCATGGTTGCCCTTGTGGTGATCTCCATCTCCACACATGGTGTCAACCGCCAAGTGTTACATAAGATACTATGCTATTACGAACTAATAGCTATGTGAGTAAATTACATTACAAGGCATCTCATGTTGACACGCAAGTCATTAATACAATAATGGGACAACCATATGGCTCCAGCCGGTTGCCGCACTCATGACACGCAGGTCATGATTTAATAATTTACAAGCAAGATTCATGGGCTATACCAAATCACAAGCATTCCCTGCAAAAATAAGTCAGACGCTCTACCATCGAAAATAAAACTGTCCGAAACACTATTTTCCAAGAGGTTTTTGACCTCGAAAATATCGCCAAAAACGGGTCGTGGAGCGAAAACGGAGTTCGTATGCAAAAGTTATGCCTGTTTTACTGTGACCCCTCCAACAGATTTTAGCACTGCGGAAATTACATTTCCACGGTGTCGATCTTTGCTCCGGTTCGATCAATGTCATTGATCTTCATGTGATGCATCTGGATTAACGTTCCACTGTCTACCCCGATGGCAGAAACTGACACGTAGGGGTAATTCGTGTCACGACCTCTGCATCACAATCATGGAATAAAGATCACGAAACCAACCGTCAACACTGACGTGCACAGCCGATCTCATCGACCCGGACCTGAACCGATCTACATATCTCATATGCAAATCACCGAATCTATCACCACACAGCGGAGGCTCTGATACCACTGTTGGAACACGCGGTACGCTACGCTAGCGCCAAATAAAAATTTCTACCGCACACCCAAGAACATTCTGCTGGAAATAGATCACGGGATCGGGTTTACCACTAGACGCGCAGTCACCACAGCGGAAGTAGAGTTGGTGATGCGTGTAGTCGATCAGCCAATTCGTCTCCTCCTCGTGTAGCCAATCTCCCACGAACAACGATCCCCCACGAATAGCTCCTCGTGGATCCCTCGAACAGTTCCTCACGGATCCCTCGAACGGTTCGTCCAAGCACCGCAGATGTGATGCCTCCAAGGTATCCACACGTACGGGGGCAGCATCGGGCGGCGGACTGCTAGGTCTGATCGCACGGCGTGGTGGCGTGAGGAGTGGCGGTGGCTGTCGACAGGAGGATAAAGATCAACCCTGAAAGGTGTGCCCACTCCCCTTTATATAGACATTCGAGGTGGGCTCAACACTTGAGGCCCACGACGAGTCTATCCGAATGGGCTGTAATCCCTTTAGTGTGCGACCCTATAGGTTCACGTACACATGGACACGACCTGAGTCGATAGTCGGTAGCGGCTCCTAGCAGAACATGCCAACTCCCATGTGTGCGCGTAGTCGTTAGACGAACCTCGACAATGTGTCATATACAACATTCCTTTTGCCTCATGATATAGGTTGTAGAGCTCAAGGCTAGTACTTGTCACCCTTGTGGTAGCTCGACATCTCTTGTCGAAACCGTGATGTAGATTCCCGAACTGGGTTAACACTTAACCCATGTCGCGTGGCCATGCTTTCTGAATCTAATCACACGAGAGGGCCCAGAGAATATCTCTCCTCACGGAGGGGCAAATCCCATCTTGGTTAACCATGTCTCGTGGCATGTCTCACGACTCACCCAAAAGCTACCTTTATAACTACCCAGTTACGGAGTAGTGTTTGATAGACCCTAAGTAAGTCCATCCTCATCCCGAGAACATGCGATGACCTCAGGTCTAGGACATGGCATATACATTGTGCTTGAGACTAACAGATGACATTATCTCACTGTGTCTCAAAGTGGGTCTGTCCGACTCGGTGATCTCAATCCCCGAGTCCATACTACCAGTTTAGCATCTCTATGCACATGACTTGTGAAACGTAGTCATCAACTGAATGGTATACTAGTAAAGGATATGTGTCCGCATAACCTTAACAACTAGGGACTATTAGAACAATCATCATACTATATATAGTCTCACAAATAAGTCACATACTTATTGATACATATCACTGATGATGTTCAAGGACAATACAAAATACTCATGAATACATAGGAAACGAAATCATCACATGATTGCCTCTAGGGCATATCTCCAACAACTAGATGGTGTGACCACTTCCGGGATAGGCTAGCAGATGTAGATGATGTAGGTGTACTGGCCTATCCGTGGGTTAGAGGAAATGCTTTCGAAAGACTATTTCTCGATCTTTCGATCAAGGAGGTGGTTGAGTCTTGTGGGGAAAAGCGCACAACCTCTGCAGAGTGTCAATCTAATCGATTAGCCTTGTCCCCCGTTATGGCCAACTTGAGCTTTTAGTAGTGGAAATGTAGGGAGATCTCATCACTCTTAATTTAACCAACTGGGTATTGATGCAACTTTGGGAATGGATTGAGTTGGGGTTTCCATCTTAGTCCTATGATATTTGTAGAGATAGAGTAAAAATTTGATAGGGAAAAACTAGCTTTATGCAAAATTAAACTTAGAGCTTTCCACCGGCCAAATTGCATGTACAAGTAGGCTCATTACACTCTTATGATGTGACTTGCCAGTACATTCCATGTACTGACCTACACGGCTGCAACCTATCATGTTGCAGATTTGTCCGACGAGGAATAAGGTGCGATAGGTCGTTGTTCTGCACCCAGCTTTGCTCGTGGAGTTGATGGACTCGTTACACTTTTTTGCTTCCGCATTATTTTGTTTTATTTATCCTTAGGCCACATTATTGTAATAAATACTCTTTTGAGAACCTCAATGTAATAAAGTGTGTGATTGAACTCTGTTGTAAATCCTCGAGTACTGTGTGTGTCAGCATACCGATCCAGGGATGACACTTAGCACAGAGACTCCGATCCATACCGGGTCGGGTCGCTACAATGGAGCGGCGCGAGGCATGGGTAACACACTTACTCCCGACAGTGTTAGGAAGATCGTTCGCCCATGCCGTCGTGCGCCGCTCATCAGCTTCAGGAGGCTGTTCTCTAGCTTGGCCATGTGCGCCTTGCGAGGGACGCTCGGTGGTCTTGTTCGTACACTGCCTGGTCTCGCCGCCTCGGGGATCCTGGTCGTAGTCGTCTTGGGAAGGGCGCAGCGGAGGTGCAACCGCCTTCGCCGCTGCCAAGGCCGCCGCTGCTTCGGCTTCAGCCCCCGACGACACCGGTGCATTCCGCGTCTCCGCGACGACGGGGTCTGGGTCACGGCTCGTGATGTTCCGCGTGTTGTTGTGGCTGCGCTCACCAGCGGGGCGAACGCGGTGGTCTCGTCTGTCGGCGCTGCCGCCTGCCGCCTGACATGGCAGCTTGGATGTGGTTGCAGCAGGAGTTGCTGCACCCTTGGCCATCTTGGGAGCCATGGGTGAGGATGAAGCTGCTGGTGAAGGTGCACAAGGACCGGTGAAGGTTCGTGCCAGAAACTCATCATCCCCTACCAGGCGCACCAAAGATGTCAGAGAAGCGGTGATGTATGGATCCAGCAAGGAGCTTTTTAATCAGGTGGGTAGGTTTCTGGCACAAAGAGCATCACAGATTCCTGCGTACGTGGGGGTTTAGATAGGTTCGGGACACCGGAGTGTAAAACCCTACGTCCTATGTTCTTGTGGCTTATGGGTGTTCAGAGTACAAGGCGCAACAGCCCCGGCAAGAGGTGCCTCGCGAGTGCAGCTACGCATGTAAAAGGAACAGACTTTCGACCTTTGTAAAGGTAGCCATGGGCTTCCTTTTATAGACAAGGGGTTACCGCAGTGGCAAAATGGTCTTTACACCTGGCGAACAGTGGACACTGCCTAACCTCGACGGACTACGACAGGTGCATTGAATGCACCATGAGGTGTCAAGCTGGCGACCTCTCCCGGCAAGGAATGCATCTCCTTCTGTGCCATCCGCCCAACTACCTTCTATTCTTTTGCCACGCCATTGGTGGGGTGTCGTTAAAGCTGTTGCAAATCCCTCCATGCTGCCACGCGCCCCGGCCGGTTCCACCTATCCGCCTGCCCGCTCGCCACCTGGTCGATGTAGACAACCAGCCTAGTGACATGGAGCGGGGCCTTGGTGGGGGAGTCCTTGGTGGGTGCGTGCGTATCTGAGCCCCCCTGGCAAGTTGTCTTACCGGGTTACATGGCCTTTGCTCGTCATAGTTGGAGGAATGCTCGTGCCCGGCAAGATCTTGTTGGGCTGGAGGCCGCCACGTCTGGTGCACAAGACTGCATGCTAAGGACCCCATTCCTTAGTACACCGACAAATGACTGAAATCACCTTGGTGAAATTAGAATAATTAAGAATTATGTTATACCTATCCTTCATCAAGTTAAATTGATGATAAGGAACGGATTTGGCACCCAACTTATTCTTCTTCAAAGAACCGAAGAGAGATCGCACAACCTTGAAGAAGTCTTCAACGCAAGACCGGTTAGAATTTGGAAATGAATGAGGATACTTCGAATGAATGGATATACATGAGAATGAAGAGATCACAATCCGACTAAGAGAAAAACTTGAGCGAGCCATCGGTAAGAATTGAGAACGAAGGAGGAAAGCGTCAACGAACAAAGATACATCAATTAAGAAGAATTAGAGAAGGAGAGCTGCAAGCTGAGAACGAAAAAATCTTTGGAACAATGATGGCCTGTGGAGGATCGAACAAAAATAACTCTGAAATGCTTTGGATAGACGAGAAAAGAAATTCTCACCAATGGAAAAAATCAGGAGGATAACATCAACCTTGAACCAAGAATCTTCATGAGAATGGACAAAGATTGAAGAGAAACTCTTATTCGGTCTTCCAAGCTGAGAATGATGATGATGAACACCATGATGAATTACTGAGATACTCCGGAACAATGAGTAAGGAAAACTTGAGACAATTACGAAAATCATTGGAAGCGATCTTGGAGAAGGAATATGACTGATGGAATTCATTCTTATGTCACACTTGAAGAAGGATTTGAGAACAAACTCCGGAAAAATATTAGAAAGGCCAGGTAGAATCCAGGAAAAGAACCTATGGGTTATGGGCCCACTCAAAGAGAACACCGTTGAAACGATTGCTTAGAAAGAGAGATTGCACCGGTACAATTAAAAACTTGATGAGGTTGAGAGCCTCAAAATTTTGAAAGGATTTAAATGGAAATAAAATTCTTTTGGGACATCTTCTTCTCTCCGGATTGACACGGAAAGAGATGAATAAACGAGAGAGGCTTGGATGAGAATTTCTAACATGGAAATCTTTTAACGAATGAAAAGGATATGATGAGATGGAAAACTTGAATTGAATTCACCGAAGAAGAAAGCAAGAACAAAGAATGATGAACATAGCACATGAGCATCTTCACAATGAATCACCGGATACAATATGGAAGAAAAGAAAGCGGAAACATCACATGAATATAAAGGCACTTGGATGAGAATTTAATCGTTGAGTAAAAAGGGCGGGAGCATGGGGAAAACAAAGACCACTTAAGACATATGAAACGAACTCCAAAATGAAATAAGAGGATGGATCTTGCGAATATTGAAATGAGATTTAATTCACTTCAAGAGAAGTTGTACAGATGGAAAGGGACTTGACATGGCAATTTGACTGATCAAAAGGGTTAGCACTACCATAGAACACGAGAACGCCGCTTAGGAAAGATATGAAATAAACATTTGACATTGAAGCAACTCGAATTACCATACTCCAACGAAACAAAGGATGAGTCTTGACGATTAAACCAGAAACAAATTCATGACAGAGATTTCGTCCGATATTTTCGTGGTAAGGATTGCACGGGTTCGATCTTACAGTAGCCATCATGTACAAGGGAGTGCACATGACATACGAAGCGTGCCTGAATCATACCAAAGCTACAAGGGTTCTTTTAGAAACAACGAGAACCGCTGTAAGAAAGACCGTGAGCAAACAAACTACTAGATGTCTAACCCCAACCTCATATATGCATCTGTTGAAAGATAAACCTAGGTAAAAACTTGAATTCCCACCAAATAACTCAGAAAATCTTCCGGTTATGCAAACTGGTCCAACGGATACAAGGAGCCAATCCTTCACTTAACTCCTAGCATGATACTACTCTCCAATGTATCACATACGTCAACACATAACCAGAGATCTCGGAAAATGATCTACCTCAGACCCTCGTAATTTCAATGATACTAAATATGGCAGTACATCTGATCACAATTTTCAGTACTGTGCGCCGCCAGACTCCACTTGCCACAAATAGTATTGAAGCAATTTCGAACATCTTCGTCCTGAGATACTAAGGAAATTGAACAATAGCGTATGTGACAAGAAAACCTTGGAGCTAAACTCCCGGGAAACTACCACAACCCAAAATGACATGAGGCACCAACAAAAGAATTCCGTCACACCGTCATCGTAGAGGTTCCAAAATACCCGCGTGATCCTAAATTTTTTATGAGTGAGAAGAGGGATTTAATTAACATTCTTATGAGACGAATCCTCACGAGAGGGACAAAGGGAAGAGGAGTAAAAACAATTCCTACTCTCTGATATATAACTAGACTCAAAATATAGTTTTTTTTACTAGACTCGATACAACCAAGTTCGATCAATCAAGGGGGCTTCTTGGTCAGTACTAGTCTGATACCAACTTGTCACACCCAAAATGCGGTACTATCCTCGCGACGGCTCAAGGGCCTCAATAAGGATAGAATCGCATTTCGGGTCGCTTCGCAAGAACGGAAATTGTCACAATACATGTAAGTAGATATGAGTATATGGATTTGGCTTACACTCGCCACAAGCTACAAGATGAATATCTCAATACACCAATACATAGCAATCATCATACAAAAAAGCAGGATCCGACTACGGATGAAAACAAAAGAAAAAGAAGATGGCATCCACCCTACTAATCCCAGGCTTTCGACCTGGAACCCATCCTATGATCGATGAAGAATAAGAACCCCAAAATAGAGCAATCATCACGCTCATGTCAAAGCATCACATTACCAGTACCTGCATCTATTGCTGTAGGAATCTATGAGCCACGGGGACTCAACAATCTCATTACCAAGGGTATCAAGACTAGCAAAGCTTAATCGGTGAGGTATGAATAAGTGGTGAGTTTGCAACAACACTAAGCATTTTATCTGGCTAACTTACGAGTACAAGAATAAGAAGAGTGATCTACGCATCAACGGACGTGAGCTAGTAGTGATCAAGAAGTGATCCTGAACACCTACTTACGAGTCAAACACAACCCTGCCATGTTCTCTTCCCTAACTCCCTCAAAAAGAGACGATAACGGTTAAACACACGGTTGGTATATTTTAATTGTGTTTACTTAAAGTTTTCTATAACCGGGTATTATAAAGTTTCCAAGTTGCCACATAACCGCGGGCACGACTTTCAGAAAGATTTAACCCTGCAGGGGTGCTCCAACTAATCCATCACAAACTAGCCACATGCTGCGGTGGAAAACCTCAATCGCGGGTTAGTCCGTAGTATCCTCGGAATCCCGTTGCACAAAACATTCATTAAAGATAAAACTAAAATCCAGCGAGAGCTCCCGATGTGTCGATGATCCCGATAGGGGTTGCGTATCTCGTTATGAGGACATGGCGGATGACTACAACGTATAGTGGCCAAATTAAACACCCAAGTTGCCCCGGGTGGCCCCACACACGACTCTGCTCTAGTAGAGAAATGGCTAGCCACAACTCTTGTTGGTGACGCGCCATTTTCCTTCAACACCAGCACAAATATTGTCAAATAGTGCTGGCGTTGCCTAAATTTGTACATTATTGGCACACAATTAGTGGTGGCGTTCAAATTCTGTCGAACGTCACTTGTATGAGGACCCCAGCGCTCTCGCCTTTCACCTATTATTGTTGGATTGGCTAAAGTTCCGACGCCTTAAGCATTTTCGTAGCACTAGCGTTGTACATTAGGCTCGGCGTTGCGCATTCAGGCCCAGTAGGCCCACACCAGCACGAGTCGGTTTTAACAGGTAAAACCTTATCCTTTCGTCCTCACTCTCTCTCGATCCCCAACTCCACGCGTCCTCCTCCCGAGCCCCGCCGTCGCCGCCCCGCCGCCGCCCGACGCTGCCCGTCTCCGCCCCACGTGACGCTGCCCGTCTCTGCCCGACGCCGCCCTGCCCGACCCGACCCGTCTTCGTTGGAGAAGGAGCATGAGGACGCCCCGCCCGACGCCGACCCGCCCCGACCGACTCAAGCACAAGTAATTCAATTATGTTCTACTCCCACCATTTCTATATACTAGACGATGCCCCGCATGTTGCGGCGGGATTTTGTATGAAATAAAATTTTCTCTTGTAGTGGGATAAAAAATTTATCAGTATTTTACCAAATCTCTAGGTATAAGTTTAAAATTAGACGAAAACAAAATAAAATAGGCATGCATGTCTCACTTTTCATTCATAGAGCACTCGAGTAACAGCTCTCAATGTGTAGATCGGACGCATATTATTGATTGATCTAGTATATCCAACGGCTAAATTAATTTGGGTTATGTGGCTTAAGGAGAAACGAGAGAATTCCTAATAGTGGGGTCTACCTATTTAGATATAAAAGATAAGTCATGATAGATAATTTTGTTCCTTATGTAGTGTTTCTAGAGATCTCAATATGGAGTACATACGGATGCATATATACATTCTCTAATTTCAAACTAGGTGTAGTATAACATGTAGATTAATTCACCATGATAGGTAAAAGACTAGCTGTAGTACAACTCTTTTCAAACTAGCCGTAGTATAACATGTAGATAAAATGTTATGATAGATAAATTGTCATAATTTTATGGTGCTTAATTATGTTCTAGTTCTTTTTAAATTCTGCATGTTATTTTTAAATTCTACATTCTATAAGATGGTGAGCTTTCATTACAACACATATGGACAATTCATCAGCCAACAACGAATCGGTGTGCGACGTGCAGAACTGGAATCAGTGGCGATTAGATTCTTTAGACTGGCGCATCAAAAAAGTCGAAGAAGGCAATGCCTCACTGAAGAATGAAAGGGATAATCTGCTCACAGAGGGTGCTAATGCCCAAACTAAGTTAAACAAAATGAGGGATCTGAGGGATGAGTTGACGAAGAAGAGGGACAACTTGAAGATGGAGAAAAAAAATATAGGCTAGAGAATTATAACCTACAAACATATGTTGATCACTTCAAAAAAGATGTGGAGAACAATCAGAAAAAGCTTCGCCAGCTAGACTTAATCCTTGATGATGTTGAGGAGTTTTAAACAGTGAAGTTTATGTGTATGTTTAGTTGTTTAGTACTAACTAAGTTTTAAAGTCTGAAGTTTATGAGTATGTTTAGTTCATTAGTACTAAGTTTTAAACTCTTATTAAGTTTATGAGTATGTTTAATTGATTTGTACCTTTTGTGAAGTTTAAGCTCTTAGTTTCTGAAGGAGTTTTTTTATTATCCAAAAAACAAATTGCAGGCGTTGGACAACAACGCACCACAAATATAGTGTAGATGTATAGCTGGCATTCGCCAACTTGGACGCCAGCATCATGTAATATAATGCTGGTGTACGATCCAACTCCACCGCTATTTTTTAATTGTGGCGCCATATTGGTGGCGTCAGGTGTCTACGCCAGCAAGGCCATTATCGCCATGCCATAGCTAGGCTTTTCTGCACTAGTGCTGTTTTGGACCAAAACCATCTGCACTGGCCCCCTGTATTATGTTGAATTAAATCCATGGGTTCTTGACGCCCTATGAATTAATAAAGGTGTTCAGTATTATTATGTTGGCAAAATTTTCGTACCAATATTGGGCCTTGATGGAGGAGTCCTATCCTAAACAAATCATCAATGGTGTCCCCATAACAACCCCAAGTATGTTAGTAGCGCTTAATATGGAACATAACACCGGTAATCGAAAACTAGGGCGGCAAGAGTGGAACAAAACACCAGGCAAAAGGTCGAGCCTTCCACCCTTTACCAAGTTTGTAGTTGCATTAATTGAAATAGCAAGAATAATGTGATATGCCAAGATATACATGTCCCAACATGGAGCAAACTACACCTGCAACTAGCAATGCTATAAGAGAGGCTGAGCAAGTGGTAACATCACCAAAAACGGATTGCTGGGAAGGTGGAGGTTAGAGGGTTATCTTGGCATTTTGGGAGCCTTGACAAACAAATAGTAGGTAGCGAGACATAGCGATAGAATCGATAAAACTAGCATAGCAATGATAGTAGTGGTATCCAGGGTAATGGTCATCTTGCCATTAATCCCGCTTGGAAGAATAACGAATCCGTTAAGTAGTCGAACGAATCCTCACACTCTGTAATGGTTTCAGATCTCTAGCGAGGAGAAACAATCCGGAAACAAATAAATGGCACGATAAACACCACAACATATTCATGGCATGATGCACAATCAAATATGATGCATGTCCATTCAATTATGCATAACATGGCAAACACAACAATAAAATACTACACATTAAGTGAAAGTCTATATGCAACGGGTTGTATATTGACGAAATCCAATAGTGTATTATTAGTTCAATTACGTTTAGATACCCAACAAGATTAAGTGTTGTTTAACATGGCAAGAGATGAACCATAAATAAATTATCTATCTAGGCATTTTAAATGAGGCCGGAAACAACATATAGCATTTCCGAAACGACCCCATATGTAAATTTCGAAATTGGTACAGATTTGTCCTAACATATTTTATATCTTAAACAGGAAAACAAAATGCACCATGTGATTCTACACGTCATTCTAGGCGATTTACATATATAGATCATTTAATTCGGAGCTATGGCCTAAAAGATATGACAAACACAAGATTAGCATGTCATGAATGCAAATTGCATGCAAACAACAACCACAAACATTTTAATCATGAATGCAAATGGATATTAGGAAATCACATGCAATTCTAAACAATTCTAAACATTTTCACAAGATGCACAGTTTCTATCCAGACTATGGACTTAGAGAAAATCACGGTTCTATGCAAGCAGAAACATTGGAATGACATGTTGAGGGCAACTTTCAAATATGCTACAGGAAGTTTTCATGGCAACTTTCAAATATGCTACAGGAAGTTTTCATGGCAACTTTCAAATATGGGGTGATAGCTTGTATGATGAAGATCAAAACATGTTTACTTAACATCTACATATGACATCTAGATCAATGGCATTCATCAAGACAAGTTGACAAGTTTTAAAACAACAGTTTCAGACATAGTGAAAATCTGGTATGCAAAACAGTTACTTCATGATGCTGATTTCAGATGCACAAAAAGTAGGTATAGAAATTTTAATATTTATGAAAATGGTTTGTATAGCATGTAGACATGACAATATTCATTTTACTCCATTGGCACAAATTCATAGGATGCATGGATCATTTGCTATGATTTTTTTACAAATTGGTACTTCCTACTAATAGCAAAACAGTTTTATCACGAATGCCACTTAAGTGCAAGAAATTGACATGATATATATTTTTTACATGGCAACCAAAGGCCTGGCAATTTAGTACACATTACAGAGACCAAATTCCATGAAGAACTCACCTACATATGAGCTATGGATTAGATGCAATCATCATGGGAAGTTGACAAGTTTCAACAGTTTTCTGCAGATATTTTGTGATGCACTTTTGCAAAAGAGATTTAATAAACCATGGATTCTATCTTGAATTAATATGATACCATCATGTAGAGCACAAAACGTAGATCAGTTTACATATAAGGTTCATTTAAAACCGATGCACATGCACAAAATTATGGCCACCACAAAATTGCATATGAGATGAATTTCTGGACGAGAAAGGACTTCGTCAAAAATGACTAAGTATAGAACCGTTCGTGGAATAGACTAAATGGTTTGCATTCGCGAGATAGGGAGAGGGGATGCTCACAACATGCTGGTTTGGGCCGGCGGGTGAGGCCGAGGCCCACGAGGCGCGAGGCGGCCCAGGCGTGGTCCCGCTGGGGCATCGTACGCCCCGAGCGGGGATGCAACGGTGGCAGGAGGCGGTGATGTGGGGCGGCGCTGATGTCGAAGAGGAAGGAGACCGGTAGGGGCAGTCGAGGTCGACCGGATCTCGGCGGAATCGGCCCACGGTGGCGTGGCGGCGTGTCTAATGGCACGGGGCGGGCGAGCGGGAGGGGTCTACGGCTGCAGGCATGCGACGACGGGTGGCGGACTGGAGATGCAGCGGTGGCTCGGGAGCGGGTCGCATCAGCGACCCGAGGCGCATGGCGACCTGGCGGCAGCGGGGTCCTGCAGCGAAGCCGAGGGGGCGAGGCTCGGCCGCGGGGAGCGGCTCGGGAGCAGGCATTGGCTGGGGAGACACGCATGTGGGCATGTCCAGGCTCAGATGTGCTCATGCGGTCTGGCCGCAGGCCCGGGAGGGCCACGACTGCAGGTGGGAGACAGGGCGCGGAGAGGTGGCGGCTGTCGGAATCGGGGCTCCGGGGACCCAGAAAGGTTCGAACTCTGGGGTGCACTCACTCTCCTGCCCTACTCTGTGTCACAACCTCACGGCGACTCTTCGGTGGCTCGAGCTAAGGAAGATGAACAAGGGACACATAGTTTACCCAGGTTCGGGCCACCTCGCGGTGTAAGACCCTACTCCTGCTTGTCTGGATTGCTTGAGGATGACGATGAGTACAAGGTGTGTTCTTTCCTACCCAGGGTTCGATCCCCTCTATGGTGGCTGGTTCCCTACTATCATACTGGCCTTGGTCCTCTTACCCCCAAAAAACACAAGGTGGGAAGGGTTGCCACAACGACCAATTTGAAGGGGAACAAGACTGCAGCCTATCCTGACAAAAGTGGTCTTCGCCTATCAAAGTTCCTCGTCGTGACGTGCTTGTAGTCTCAGGGTTGACATCCGTCCTGCCGAGCCCCGGTCTTGGTGCTCTTGCATGAGAAAGGAAGCCTTTGGGGATTTCTTTGGGAGCCCGTGAGCTGGCGTTGCTCCTTTATCACCAAAGAGGAAACCCTCTCTATCCGTGCCAGCTGGTACGACCCTGGGGCCCGCCCTGTGTGGGCCACGTCAGCCACGTGAAGGGGCTAGGCGGTGTCACCCTGCCGCGCCGTCCTTGGCTAATATGCCCCGCGTAGGATCCCATGGATAGCCTCAAGAGAGGGTCCCACAATGAGGCTCCGGGAGGCGACCTCAAGGGGGAAACTATATTGGCCTCCCGATGGCGCTCGCCGGCATGCACTTCGCGAGGAGGGGACACTCGCGAGGGTCTGATTCCTGAGGCTTGGTGGGGAAATTCTCAAGGCCCGAGACACGGCCCACGCCTTGGGCCGCAGGCAGATGGGCCTGGGTACCCCCAGTCCCATGGGCCCAACAAAAACATACAAGTTCAACACCTCCTTTTCCCCGCTACCAGATAAAAAACATAGGTGGAGTGAAGAAATTCCCCTTCGCATCAGGGTAATCCTTGCTCAGATCCAGGATCTTGTGCATGATCCCTCTCGCACCCGGGCGAGGTAACGGCAACCACGGTGTTGCGGAGCGGCGTGTGGAGATGCTCCTCACAGCTGGCGGATCCTTGTGGACGTCGCGACGACCGGCGTAGAGGAGCGATGGGTGGCGGCAGCCCAATGTGAGCACGCAGGGGAAGATGCGCTTCATGACCGACGTCCGGATCCGCGCCATCGGGCCATTCCCGAGGTTCTCAGGGTGGTGGCGCGCGGCCCATGGAGCACGACCATGGTCGAATCATAGGGAGCACAACCATGGGCGAATCCCGACTTCCGCGACTGTGGGTGTGGCACCCCGGCTCAGAGAACCCGATTACCAGTGTTTCCAACCCAGTGATCATGTCTTCTGGAAACACACAACAACTTGGTACAGAACAGAACTGAATTTTATTGATAGGGGTCGAGTACAAATGCATATCTTACATAGTGACGAGGCCAAAGGCACCCTCGGTGCTATGACAGTATCTACATTACATATGTCACATAGCAGGGCCTCGGAATACTAAGTACTTCTACTGTGTAGCGGAACATAGCGCAACTCCATCCACAGGGACACTGCTGTGGACACATCCTAATTAGCATAGCCCGCACCTTCAGGACCTCCGTCCTCGGATTCTCCTGCATCTGGCATGATACGCCAGGTGAATACTTTGAATGTACTCGCAAGCTCACGACAACCAAGTAATGCAGCAAACAATAGCATAGCAATCAACATGATATAATCAAGGTAATTTACTTATTGTACTGATCATCAACTTACTCTTCTCCGGGTTGTCCCACAACCCTCGGAATACTCATACCCAGTGAGTACTTCCGAACACAAGACAAGTTCTTCCATCATTAACATCAGTAATATGATTGATCACCTACTGAGGTCGGGACGGGCTGTCCAATACCGTGGACTCGGCTATTCGAATAGATTTGACACTCTGCAGAGGTTGCGCACTTTACCCACACCATGAAGCACCTGGCCTCGTGATCCCACTTGGGTGGACCAGTGTTGCTTCAACAAAACCTGCCTGACCCGTGACTCTTCCATCGTACCACCGGCACTCTTCCTCCCCCGGAGGTCAGCCTTGGTTGGCCCCTGTGTCCTCATGACACCTGCCACCGTCGTGGCCAAACCATGTAGACCCAAACGGGGCCTACTGTCCCAAACGGAGACGCCGGCACAAACTCGACTATCAACTGGGCTCACAGGGCTATCACCGCCTACCTGATCAGGGTAGCACGCGTGCATAACCCTCCCTCTTTGGAGGTACCGGTGAAAGGTCACGCAGTCAGGCCCGGTCAGGGCCGTCCCATACCGGCAAATGTGGTTGCACGACTATGCCCGGACAGGTGACTCAAGATCAACCACTAAGTTCATATGACAGCAATAGTGGTTC
Source organism: Elymus sibiricus (assembly GCA_039707655.1). NCBI lineage: Eukaryota > Viridiplantae > Streptophyta > Magnoliopsida > Poales > Poaceae > Elymus > Elymus sibiricus. The sequence continues at coordinate 268,377,096 of CM077665.1, forward strand.
ACACAATTCTTAAGTATTTAATTATTACTATGAATTAACTATATCAAATAAATCAACCTAATGCATATAAAGATGCAATGCTATGGAAATGCATGCATGAATTGGGTATCATGGCTTGCCTTGCTCTGTTGGGTGGTTCAAACACTCTTGATCTTCACAAGTACCAAAATCTCCCTCTGGAAATAATTTCAAAACATAATTGGAAATGTCATATAAAGCATTTCTGTTAAACAGAAATTCTGTGAACATTGGAAAAATACCAAAATTTACCAGAAAATAAAGGGGCTCAATACCAACTCAGTGCAAAAAGAATCAATTGAATTGGAGTTATAAATAAAAAGTTATTGATGGTCAAAGTTGAGTCAAAAATCTGTTTTAAATTGAATAAAACTAGAATTCTAGAAAAAAACCAGAGCCGGCCACGTCGAAGGCGTAAAGCCTGAGTACGCCTCCACTAGCGTACTGCTTCGGGCGCGGCTGACCCACTGACGGGTGGGGTCGGCTCTCTTTAAAAAAGAAGGAAGGAGAGAGACCAGAGAGAGGGCGGCGCTCCGGCGATGGTCACCGGTGATGGAGGGGGCGATGGGGTCCGGCGACTACGGGAATGGAAAGAGCACACTAGGGCGGTCCTGCACGTACCCGCAGCGTCTCCAGAGGCGGCCTGACGAGGTCGTCTTCCTCCTCTCCGGCGGAAGCATCTTCGGGTGGCGGTGGATCACCGGGCAAAGCTCGAGGCGAGAGGGCCTCTCGGCCTTGGCTCGCTTCTAGGGCTCGATTGGATGCTGGCTAGGGGGGGTGGCGAGCTCAGGAGGGCTGGCCATGGCTATTTATAGGAGGGGCGGTGGTGCCCGATCTGGATAGCGCCGCGGGGAGAAGCTACCGGAGCTGGGGATGAGCTGGCCGTCGCGGAGCTAGATGAAGTGATGGAGGAGGGCAGAGAGTGAATGCGGGAGGCGATGGCTCAACGGGAAGAAGACAGCCAGCACGGCTGCCGTACTGCCACTATGCCGCTCGTGGCGCACGGTGGCCGTATCCGGTGGGCGCGATTCCGGCGAGAGGGAAGGCTCTGGGAGGAGGGAGAAGGCCCTAGAGTGGCTACGTGGACGATGGAGAGGTCGTCGGCACGAGCGGACAACGCACAGCTACGCGGTCGTCGGCCTCCGACGAGACCCTAGCCTGGCGATGCTCAGAGCGCGCATTTGGCAGGGTTGGCCGCGTGGTCACCGCGTGCATTGGCATACATGGCGTGCACTTGCCTGCCAGACCATGTCTGGTGCATCGACCCTGGGTCTAGGAGTCCCATCGTGCCACTGGTTCGGCCTGAAACCCACAGAGCTGAAGGGTAGCATCAACTACATTTCCTGGTCAGAAACTTGGGGAGGATCTAGAAGAAAAATGGGTTGTGCTACAAGCCAAGCGAGTTGTCTGGGGTCTTCTAGGTTGGAAGGACAATCTTCTGTAGAAGTTTGAGAGAATTTGAGAAAGAAATGGATAGGGTTCCTTTGAAAACTATCATTCTGGTCAGAACTCAAATGAGCTTGTGGCACTCAGTTGGTTGCTCTGGAAATGATGAAACCTGGTGGAGAGAGGCCACTTGGTGCATAGCAGATGCCATAAAAATTTCAAAGCAATTAGGCATCTATAGCTAGCACTTCCTTCACAGAGGTTTCAGAAATGCAGAAACTTACCAGAGCCTTGCTGCTCAAAAGTTGTACTGGCCAAGATGATATTTTTGGATATTGAGGCAAGATAGAGTGCCTAGGAGCTTAAGGAATTTATTGGGAATTTTCTGGAATAGAAATAATAGGGTTGCTTCACAATGGACAGATTCTGGTCAGAAACAAAATAATTATTCTGGCCAAAATTTCCCATTGAGCAACAAAATATTTTTGGGGAAAATGGAATCCTATAATGATGAGAAGATGATGAAAAAGTTTGGGAATTATTTGACCACCCAAACTATAGGTTGCTTCACAATCCATAGTGATGACCTAAATTCCCAAATTAAGAAAATGATTTTACAGAAAAGATTAAAAAAACTTGTCCAGGAGGGCATGGAAAGGTTTTATCAAGATGATAAAGGTTTTGGGATGCTTGAGGAAAAATTCAACAAGACAAAGGTTAATTCAACTGAAAGGGTTTTGAAAATCAACAGAATTGCAAATAAACCCCAAATGTTTTTGAAAAGAAAAAGTTGCAAAAATCAGGGTGTCACAAACCTACCCCCCTTAAGATGAATCTCGTCCTCGAGATTCGGTTGCTCAGGGAACAAGTATGGATATGCAGATCTTAGGAAGTCTTCTCTTTCCCATGTGGCCTCTTCCTCTTTGTGGTGCTCCCATAGCACCTTGTAAAATCTGATTACCTTACTCCTGGTGGTTCTTTCCATTTCATCCAGGATCCTGACAGGTTTCTCTTCGTAGGTCAGGTCTTTAGGCAATTCTAACTCACTCATGTCCGCTTGCTTGATCGGTGGTGCAATGCACTTCCTTAGCTGTGATATATGGAAAACATCGTGCACTTCCGACAATTCTGCTGGTAATTCCAACTGATATGCCACTATGCCTCTCCTAGCAATCACTGGAAATGGGCCGATATATCTTGGTGCAAGCTTTCCCCGAGTATGGAATCTCTTCACGCCCTTCATGGGGGTTACTCAGAGGTACGCATATTCTCCGGGTTCAAAGGTCACTTCCCGGTGCTTTGGATCATAGTAACTCTTCTGGCGGGACTTGGCTGCTCGAAGACATTCCTGGATATCCTTGACTTGCTTCTCAGCCTCGAGCATCAGGTCCGTACCAAAGATTTGGCTGTCTCCTGTCTGAGACCAGTTCAAAGGAGTCCGGCACTTCCGCCCATATAATGCCTCGAAAGGTGACATCTTCAGGCTGGACTGATAGCTGTTGTTGTAAGAGAATTCGGCATATGGCAGACTGTCTTCCCACTTGGGTCCATGGGTGAGAGCACATGACCAAAGCATATCCTCTAGTATCTGGTTCACCCTTTCTGTCTGCCCGTCTGTCTGCGGGTGGTATGCCGTGCTATGCTTCAGCATGGTTCCCAAAGCTTGGTGTAAACGCAGCCAGACTGCTGAGGTGAATAGAGAACCCCTGTCTGAGGTGATAGACTTAGGAACTCCATGGAGGCTGACTATCCGGGACATGTAGAGTTGTGCCAGCTGATTCGCGTTAAAAGTGGACTTTACTGGAATGAAGTGAGCCACTTTCGTGAGTATGTCCACAATGACCCAAATAGCATCGTTGCCTCTTGTTGACTTGGGTAGTCCAACAATAAAGTCCATACATATGTTGTCCCACTTCCAATGGGGTACCGGTAAGGGTTGCAGTAGCCCAGCGGGTTTCTGATGTTCCGCCTTAACCTTGTTGCAGATATCACAACAGGCGACATAGTAGGCTATATCTCTGCGCATTCCTGGCCACCAAAATGTCTCCCTCAGGTCCTGATACATTTTTGTGCCTCCCGGGTGGATAGAATATGAGGACTCATGGGATTCCTTGAGTATTTGCTGCCTCAGGTTATCCTGATCAGGCACGCATATCCGCTTCTCGAACCATACGGTGCCCTTACCATCCACGTGGAAGGACTTGGCTTTTCCTTTTTGAATCAGCTCCTTGATCTTCTTGATTTCTTCATCTGACTCTTGGGCCTTCTTGATTTCTTCCATAAGGGTGGGAGTAATTTCCAACGTGTCCGAGGTAGTTGGGCAGCATAGCACCATGTTGAGCTCAGCGAACTCCTCTTGTAGTCTTGGATGCAAACTTCCCATAAGTGCATTCACGGTGCCTTGTTTTCTGCTGAGGGCGTCTGCGACCACATTAGCTTTCCCCGGATGATAATTTATCCCAATGTCATAGTCCTTGACTTGTTCCAGCCATCTTCCTTGCCTGAGGTTCAGGTCAGGTTGAGTGAAAATATACTTGAGACTCTTATGGTCCGTGTATATTTCACAGCGTTGTCCAATGAGATAATGCCTCCAAATCTTCAGGGCATGCACTACGGCTGCTATTTCCAAATCATGCGTGGGGTAATTCTCTTCATGAGGTCGTAGCAGTCTGGATGCATAGGCTATGACCTTCCCTTCTTGCATTAATACGCAGCCGATTCCACGCCTAGAAGCGTCGCAGTAGATGTCAAAACTCTTGTGTATGTCTGGAAGAACTAGAACATGTGCGGTAGTGAGCCTGGTCTTCAATTCCAGGAAACTGGTGTCACATTCCGTCTTCCAGACAAACCTTTGGTTCTTCTTGAGCAACTCCATCAGGGGCTTGGCTATTTTGGAGAAGCCTTCTATGAAGCGTCGGTAATAGCCTGCCAATCCCAGGAAGCTACGGACTTCGGTCACTGTGGCTGGTGTCTTCCAATTCAGCACCACAGTTACCTTGCTGGGGTCGACGGCTACTCCTTGTTCTGACAAGATGTGCCCCAAAAATCCCACCTCTTTTAGCCGAAATGCACACTTACTGAATTTGGCGTACAGGCGGTGGTTTCTCAACCTTTCCAGAACAGCACGGAGATGCTTTTTATGCTCCTCTTCATCCTTGGAGTATATCAGGATATCATCGATGAATACCACCACAAATTTATCTAGAAAGTCTATGAAGACTTTATTCATCATGCTCATGAAGTAGGCTGGAGCATTCGTCAATCCAAATGACATGACTGTGAATTCATACAGTCCGTATCGGGTGGTGAACACTGTCTTGGGGATATCCTCTTTTCGCATTTTTAGCTGATGATATCCGGTTCGAAGGTCAATCTTGGAGAATACCCGGACTCCATTCAGCTGGTCAAATAAGTCATCAATACGAGGAAGCGGGTACTTATTCTTGATAGTGACCTCGTTTAGCTGACGATAGTCTACGCACATACGTAGGCTTCCATCCTTCTTCTTAACGAAGAGCACTGGTGACCCCGATGGTGAGATGCTTGGGCGAATATACCCTTTTTGCAGCAATTCATCCAGCTGCTTCTTTAGCTCAGCCAACTCCGGACCTGGCATACGATAGTATTTCTTGTAAATTGGGGCGGTGCCGGGAACCACTTCGATTGCAAATTCCAATTCCCGGTCAGGAGGCATCCCTGGCAATTCCTCCGGAAAGATATCCGGAAACTCACAGACTACCGGAATCAAGTTCATATCCGTGGCAGTAGCTTGATATGCCATTCCCTTCCTTGTTCTCATCGTGCTGGCAAGGAATTGGACGGTTTGTCCTGCTGGGTTTACCAGTGTTACTGTCCTGCTGGCGCAATTGATGCACACCTGTTGTGGTGTCAACCAATCCATTCCCAGTATTACGTCCAATCCCGAAGATTCAATGGCAATTAGTGCAGCTGGAAACTTAATTCCATGTATTGAAATTTCCAGATCTCTATAGATCAGATTCGTTCTGAGCAGAGAGCCAGGGGATTGTACCACCATGATTTTATCCAAAAGCGAAGGAGAAAATTTGAGCACGGTGGCAAAACTCCGCGGAATAAACGAGTGGGAAGCCCCGGAATCAAATAAAATTACTGCAGGTATGTCGTTAACAGAAAACATACCGAGGACTACTTCTGGAGCTTCACAGGCTTCTTCAGCGGAGATATGGTGGACGCGTCCATGGCAGAAGTTGTGATTGGGGTGGCGTCCAATAGTGTTGACCTGCGGCTTGATGTCGGTGGATGACTTCCCGTTGTTGGTGGGACACTGTTTAGAGAAGTGTCCACTTTGGCCGCAGGTGAAACAGGTGTTGTTGCGGCGGCAGTCTTCTATCACGAGCTGTTTGCCACAGGTCTTGGTCTGGCTCACTGTCTTGTTATTGTTGCTACCATTGCTCCAGGTAGGCTTATATTCAGAGGTGCCCGGCTGCCAGATACGTGGCTTCTGAGCAAACGGCTCGCGGTTGTCCTTCTTAGGCTCAAACTTCCGCTTCTGGTTATCGTGTCCAGACTTATGCTCCCTTTCGGCTATAAAGGCCTTGTTTACCAGTGTTTGAAAGTCCGGAAAATCCAGCATGCATAGCTGACAATGAAGAGAGTGATTCAGTCCTCCCAGGAACCGATCTATCCTTCTCTCTTCGGTGGCCACATCATAAGTAGAGTACCGTGATAGATTGTTGAACTTGTTTAGGTACTCCGCTACTGACATGCTTCCTTGTGTCAAAGCAAGGAACTCCCTTTGCTTCACCTTCATTATGCCGGTAGGAATATGGTATTTGCGGAATAATTCCTTAAATTTCTCCCAAGTAATTTCTTCTTCAGAAAATCATGTTGCCTTTGTGTTATCCCACCATATGGCTGCTGGCCCTTCCAGGTAATGAGTGGCAAACGGAACCTTGTCTGAATCCTCACAACGGGCTATTTCCAACTTCTTTTCTATGGTCCTTAGCCAATCATCTGCTTCTATCGGATCCACGGCTTGACCAAAGTTGGGTGGCTTTGTGCGCTGGAAGTCAGACAACCTGGAGTGTGATCCATTATGATTGTGGTTCTGACCTACCATAACCTGCATACTCTTCAAGAATTCCATAAGATCCTGGTTCCTCTTTTCCTCAAACATTCTCATGATCTGATCAGTGGTTGGTGCTTGAGGTGGTGGGGGTGGTAAATCTTCTGGTGCTTGGCCTGCTTGTCTGGCGGATCGACGGACGGGGGTTCCATCGCCGCCTTGGCTACAACTTCTCTTCATCCTAAATTTGTTCCCATTGCAAAATACTGAATCGATGAGCAACATCCATAAGGGAAACACAGTTATATGACACCATAAGGAAAATACGCGAACAGGCGAATAAAGCAGACCACATAATTATTCAAGATAACCCAACATCATACATGGCAAGCTAGTAGGGGAATATCATGGCTAAACTGCTCATACGACAGTTGACATATGCAAAGATGCATGCTCGACAACTCAAGCCTCCACTCTAATGGCGCTGATGGCACGAACACTGCCAAACCACAGACTCCTCATCATCTGATCCTGAGTCGGAGTCAGAACTGATGATGTGAATCTCATCCTCCGGATCAAAGGAAACACGACGACACTGCTGGGACGGTACTCCTTCTGGGGTAGAAGGAGCACGACGCCTCAGCATCGGAGCTGCTGGAGTGGCAAGGAGTGAGGCCCACTCAGCCGGGGTCTCACGACGGCTACCAGACGGAAAGCCTGGTGGCACAGAGGAGGTAGAAGGAGCCTCAAATCTGGGTGGAGGTGGAACTGGTGGTGGATATATGGGTGGATGGGTAGTCTAAGGTGGAGGTGGCACTGGGGTCACGGCTGCAAGCGCCGCTAAGACACGGGACAGCTCCTCAGCTAGGGATAGGATCGTACGATAACTGGCGTTCAGATAGCGAGACAGCACAGCAGTCGCACGGTCACATGCCGGGTCAACAGGAGCGAAAATGACTCGCCCTGTCGTAGGCGACAGGGTGGGATAATAGAGGAAACCTGGATGAGTCTGCATCTCAACCTCATGGAAGTGCAAGTCAGTGAGAGCCTCCATTGCGGCAAACTCAATCGCCAACTCCGGGGTGGAAGCCGTCCCACCCTTGGTAGAGCGAGAGTAGCAACCAAGGTCCGAGCTTGCGATCATGAAAGCCTCTGCATGGTACTCGTACACCGACTCAGCAAGCTGCTCCCGAAACACTTGGTACACTAGCTCTTCACCGTGAGGGTACAGTCGAAGCCAGACGTTCCGGAGCAGTACTGGAAAGGTGGATGGTGCAGGCTCAAAATGCTACTGGAATGGAACCGGTGCCATCTACACTCACAAGACCACCGTTAGAATAAAATGAATTATGATGCATGCGATGCAGCAATCAAATGCACACTCAGGATCCTATACTAATCGCGGTGCTAGCGCTGACTAACTAGGGTGTCCTACAGTCAGCACGGCTCTGATACCAAGCGTTGTGGCACCCCGGCTCAGAGAACCGGATTACCAGTGTTTCCAACCCAGCGATCATGTTTTCTGGAAACACACAACAACTTGGTACAGAACAGAACTGAATTTTATTGATAGGGGTCGAGTACAAACGCATATCTTACATAGTGATGAGGCCAAAGGCACCCTCGGTGCTATGACAGTATCTACATTATTTATGTCACATAGCAGGGCCTCGGAATACTAAGTACTTCTACTGCGTAGCTGAGCATAGCGCAACTCCATCCACAGGGACACTGCTGTGGACACATCCTAATTAGCATAGCCCGCACCTTCAGGACCTCCGTCCTCGGATTCTCCTACATCTGGCATGATACGCCAGGTGAGTACTTTGAATGTACTCGCAAGCTCACGACAACCAAGTAATGCAGCAAACAATAGCATAGCAATCAACATGATATCATCAAGGTAATTTACTTACTGTACTGATCATCAACTTACTCTTCTCCGGGTTGTCCCACAACCCTCGGAATACTCATACCCAGTGAGTACTTCTGAACACAAGACGAGTTCTTCCATCATTAACATCAGTAATATGATTGATCACCTACTGAGGTCTGGACGGGCTGTCCAATACCGTGGACTCGGCTATTCGAATAGATTTGACACTCTGCAGAGGTTGCGCACTTTACCCACACCATGAAGCACCTGGCCTCGTGATCCCACTCGGGTGGACCAGTGTTGCTTCGGCAAAACCTGCCTGACCCGTGACTCTTCCATCGTACCACCGGCACTCTTCCTCCCCCGGAGGTCAGCCTTGGGTGGCCCCTGTGTCCTCATGACACCTGCCACCGTCGTGGCCAAACCATGTAGACCCAAACGGGGCCTACTGTCTCAAACGGGGACGCCGGCACAAACTCAACTATCAACTGGGCTCACAGGGCTATCACCGCCTACCTGATCAGGGTAGCACGCGTGCATAACCCTCCCTCTTTGGAGGTACCGGTGAAAGGTCACACAGTCAGGCCCGGTCAGGGCCGTCCCATACCGGCAAATGTGGTTGCACGAGTATGCCCGGACAGGTGACTCAAGATCAACCACTAAGTTCATATGACAGCAATAGTGGTTCACACAATTCTTAAGTATTTAATTATTACTATGAATTAACTATATCAAATAAATCAACCTAATGCATATAAAGATGCAATGCTATGGAAATGCATGCATGAATTGGGTATCATGGCTTGCCTTGCTCTGTTGGGTGGTCCAAACACTCTTGATCTTCACAAGTACTAAAATGTCCCTCTGGAAATAATTTCAAAACATAATTGGAAATGTCATATAAAGCATTTCTGTTAAACAGATATTCTGTGAACATTGGAAAAATACCAAAATTTACCAGAAAATAAAGGGGCTCAATACCAACTCAGTGCAAAAAGAATCAATTGAATTGGAGTTATAAATAAAAAGTTATTGATGGTCAAAGTTGAGTCAAAAATCTGTTTTAAATTGAATAAAACTAGAATTCCAGAAAAAACCAGAGCCGGCCACGTCGAAGGCGTAAAGCCTGAGTACGCCTCCACTAGCGTACCGCTTCGGGCGCGGCTGACCCACTGACGGGTGGGGTCGACTCTATTTAAAACAGAAGGAGGGAGAGAGACCAGAGAGAGGGCGGCGCTCCGGCGATGGTGGCCGGTGATGGAGGGGGCGATGGCGTCCGGCGACTATGGGAATGGAAAGAGCACACTAGGGTGGTCTTGCACGTACCCGCAACGTCTCCAGAGGCGGCCTGACGAGATCGTCTTCCTCCTCTCCGGCGGAAGCAGCTTCGGGTGGCGGCGGATCACCGGGCAAAGCTCGAGGCCAGAGGGCCTCTCGGGCTTGGCTCGCTTCTAGGGCTCGATTGGATGCTGGCTAGGGGGGGTGGCGAGCTCAGGAGGGCTGGCCATGGCTATTTATAGGCGGGGCGGCGGTGCCCGATCTGGATAGCGCCGCGGGGAGAAGCTACCGGAGCTGGAGATGAGCTGGCCGTCGCGGAGCTAGATGAAGTGATGGAGGAGGGCAGAGAGTTAATGCGGGAGGCGACGGCTCGACGGGAAGAAGACAGCCAGCGCGGCTACCGTACTGCCACTGTGCCGCTCGTGGCGCACGGTGGCCGTATCCGGCGGGTGCGATTCCGGCGAGGGGGGAGGCTCTGGGAGGAGGGAGAAGGCCCTGGAGTGGCTACGTGGACAATGGAGAGGTCGTCGGCACGAGCGGACAACGCACAGCTACGCGGTCGTCGGCCTCCGACGAGACCCGAGCCTGGCGATGCTCAGAGCGCGCGTTTGGCAGGGTTGGCCGCGTGGTCACCGCATGCATTGGCACACATGGCGTGCACCAGCCTGCCAGACCATGTCTGGTGCATCGACCCTGTGTCTAGGAGTCCCATCGTGCCACTGGTTCGGCCTGAAACCCACAGAGCTAAAGGGTAGCATCAACTACATTTGCTGGTCAGAAACTTGGGGAGGATCTGGAAGAAAAATGGGTTGTGCTACAAGCCAAGCGAGTTGTCTGGGGTCTTCTAGGTTGGAAGGAAAATCTTCTGGAGAAGTTTGAGAGAATTTGAGAAAGAAATGGATAGGGTTCCTTTGAAAACTATCATTCTGGTCAGAACACAAATGATCTTGTGGTACTCAGTTGGTTGCTCTGCAAATGATGAAACCTGGTGGAGAGAGGCCATTTGCTGCATAGCAGATGCCATAAAAATTTCAAAGCAATTAGGCATCTCTAGCTAGCACTTCCTTCACAGAGGTTTCAGAAATGCAGAAACTTACCAGAGCCTTGCTGCTCAAAAGTTGTACTAGACAAGATGATATTTTTGGATATTGAGGCAAGATAGAGTGCCTAGGAGCTTAAGGAATTTATTGGGAATTTTCTGGAATAGAAATAATAGGGTTGCTTCACAATGGACAGATTCTGGTCAGAAACAAAATAATTATTCTGGCCAAAATTTCCCATTGAGCAACAAAATATTTTTGGGGAAAATGGAATCCTATAATGATGAGAAGATGTGGAAAAAATTTGGAAATTATTTGACCACCCAAACTATAGGTTGCTTCACAACCCATAGTGATGACATAAATTCCCAAATTAAGAAAATGATTTTAGAGAAAAGATTAAAAAAAATTGTCCAGGATGGCATGGAAAGGTTTTATCAAGATGATAAAGGTTTTCGGATGCTTGAGGAAAAATTCAACAAGACAAAGGTTAATTCAACTGAAAGGGTTTTGAAAATCAACGGAATTGCAAATAAAACCCAAATGTTTTTGAAAAGAAAAAGTTGCAAAAATCAGGGTGTCACAGTGGGCCAGGCCAGACGTGTGGCGCGTGGTGAGGCATGGGGCGCCCTGCCTCCCCACGGTGCCTCGGCGGACGCCCATGCTAACATATAGCAGGCACGCGGGGCAGAGTCATCATTGCCATTCTTTACGTTGTTTCCATCTCATTGCTCGTTCCTCCTCTGCGTAGAACCCCTCCATATCCAACCTCTCGTGAGGTACCTCCTCTGCTCCCCCGCAACCCCGGCACTCACATGCTGCCTGCCGGCAAGAAGGGGAAGGCCACAGCCTCTGCCGCAAGCCCTGTCGCCGTCGGGCCGGCACTCTTGCCCTCCTACGTCTCTGAGGAGGAGGACTTGGGCCCCGTGCTCCCACTGGTGGCCGGCGGGCTAAACGAGGGGCAGGCGGCTAGAATCTGGCTGGGCTCGGTGGCACTGAGCGGCTTGCCGAAGTCCGCCTACCCCTTCTCCCATTACCAGATCCACGCCTTGCACCTTCAGCCCAACTCCATCGTCCTCCTGGCCATCTTCGCCTTCTATTGCGAGGCTTTCGTGGGCGTGAGGCACTCGGTGGCGCTCTTTCGACACTTCATCAGCCTGCGGTTCACTGCCCCGGACCAATGCTCCGCGCGCGTCTCCTTTGTAGATGTCATGGGCACGAGCATCCGCCTGAAGGCCGGGAAGAAGGTAGAGGGCTATCGGCAGCGTTGGGTCTTCATGGACGCGCGCCAGGTCAGCTCGTTCCTGATGGCCGCCACGGGCTAGCCCGCGCAGATCCCTGGGTGGAGCCTCGAGACGCTCACCGACCCGAGGGTGGAGCCCATCCTGGAGCGCATCGCTGCTCACGGGGACGCCCTTCTGACGAGGGCGATGGTCATTAAGGAATTCCTAGGCAGCTTATCGCGCCGCTCGAGGCGCGCTCGCGACCCCTGTGGTAGTTTACCGGTGCGAGGGACCCGATGAGACTGCACATAAGTGGCCTGGCGCACGATGAGCTAGATGGGGCCTTGGGGGCCTTACTCGACTACGACCATGCGGACCTTTCGGAGGCAGTGCCACCGGTGTACGGCTGCGCCGACATGGAGGACCTGGTCGCGGAGATGCCCGTCGACGGGCCTCATTGGGTCGTGCGGGAACCCCTCCATTGCGGTGACGGCGTCCGGTAAGGGCGATGACGACGAGGACTCGGAGGCGACGGAAGAAGAGGGGAACGCCGACCGGGTGTCGTCGCCCAGTCTCCACACGTCCTTGCACGGCCTCGGGGATGACGACGACACCGTAGACGAGCAGCGCCAGGCGACTCCCCCCAGGCCCTCAGTCACGGAGGACGGAGCGGGGTTTGGCCCCGCGGCCACTCCTGCGCAGGCGATGGGGGCGCACGTCGAAGGCGTGGCGCCAATCCCATCAACGGCCGCACCCCCTCAGGAAGCCTCCCAGGCCCCCAAGGAAGGTGGAAGATAGACCGGGCCTGCCGAGGGCCGCAACGAGCGCCCTCCAGGCGGCGCCGAGACGGCGCGCGGGGGCGGCAAGGGCACGCCATCCGCCATCGCGAAGAAGAGGAAATGGGCCGCCGGGGACGAGTAAGTGCCTTAATCCACTCCCAAGCTGCATGTCTGTGACTAGTTTGCTCAAGCTGGTCCCCACAACCTTCACCGGGGACGAGTAATGCGCAAGTGTTCCTGTGGCGGCGAGGAGAAGAAGAAGAAGGCAAACGCTGGGGCGAAGGTAGTGCCCGTCCAGAAGGCGGTCTCAATCCTCGGCCGGAACCTTGGCGGGCGCGGGGGCAGTTTGCGCCAGTCTGGCGCTGTGCTTGGCCGTGCGGGTGCCGCAGCGGCGCCAAGCATCTCCCCGACGCGCCGAGGGGGCCTGTGAGCCAGGGCCGCGATGGTCCAACCCCCGGCACCGCCTGCCAGGGCCGCAGCGGTCCTGCCTCAGGTCCGGCATGCCAAGGCCGCGGCTGCTTAGCCCCCAGCGCCACCTGCCGAGGCCGCAGCTTCTCAGCCAGCGGGGAAGGGAGGGGCGCCTCAACCTTCACCGGCCGTCCTGGCTCCCGCAGCCATCCATGGCGCGGGTCGCGACTCAGGCCGCCCTCAAGCGGTGGTCACCCCGAGGGCCCCAGAGGTCAGCGCGACAGTCGTCCCACGCGAACCGCGGCAGCCAAGCACGGGGGAGGACCTGGAGCCCCCGACATCTTAAGCGAAAGGCGCTGGGGCCCTTCTTGTTACGGCAACAGCAAGCGACGGTGCGTCGGCCACCGGGCAAGCTCTCACCTTGATGGACCAGAGCGCCTTGCTCAGGCATGGGGCTCTGACCGATGGCCAGGACACGATCGAACGACACGGGGCAGGCTTCCGAGGCGCACTCGACCTGCTCAGGGCGGATTTTTGAGACGCAGAGGCACGCCTCTCCGCCGAGTGCTTGAGGCTCACCACGGGGTGGCATCAGTTTGACACCTCCGCCAGAGAGGCTCACAGCAGGGCCGAGGCCATCCTTGCGGAGGGCAAGAAGGAGCTCGCCGAGGCGAAGGCCGCTTGTGAGAGCGCTCTTGCCGAGAAAATGATGCTCACCAAGCACTTCAAGGAAGCGGAAGCCGGCCTGAAGGCGCTTCGGGAACAGGCCGTGCAAGCGCAGCAACTTCAGCTATGGGAAGAAGACGTCAAGGCCCACGAGGCGGGGCTCGCAGACCGCGATTCTAAGCTTGCGAAGGTGATGACCGAGCAGGCCATGGAGAGCGGGCGCCTGGAGACGCTGCAGCGTGAGGTGGCTGAGGCCCAAGAAGCTCACGCTAAGCAGGTCTCTGAAGCAAACGCCAAGCTGGACGCCCGGGAGAAGGAGATTTAGGCCGCTGCCGATGCGAGGACGGCCTCGGACCACGCCGCGCTTTCCTCACTAGAGCACAGGGCCCGAAAGGCCCTGGGCTCTATTTGTAGGATGAGCTTTGAGGCTCCTCTCGTCCCTCAGGGCGACAGCTACGCCGTGCTCTCCTCCAAGCTTGTGAGGGAACTAGAGGGCGCGGCCTAGGAGGTGGATGGCATCCTGGAAAAGGAGAGCCGCGATCTCTTCTCCGTGGCGGCGACCCGCGTCTTGAGCCATCTCGTCCTTCGCGATCCAAACTTTAAATTCGATGAGGTGACGGGCACCATGCCCAAAGAATCTCGCGGCGACCTGGCGGCGGTGGTGGAGGGCCACGTGTGGGCGTTGCTTGAGAAGTTCTTCTACAACGACAACGGCGAAGATTCTTGCGGCAAGCCTCCTTTTACCATCCTGCAATAAATCGAATCTGCCTTGAGGGAGCGTAAGATGACAGTTTAGATTGTGAGGAATATTTTGAACTTTGTAATAACTGTTTGTGATCTGTGATTTCCCTTCCTTGGCTTGGTTTTTCTCTTGCTTGCCTTCGTGCTCTGCGTCGGCAGGGCCCAGCCCCGCGCATACCTCAGCCATCGCTGGAACGCCAGGTCGCGATGCCTGAACCCGAACCGGGAGGTGAGGGGCTACGGGCGCTAGTGAAGGCTCCTGAGGCGCGATACTCAAGAGCCCCCCTTTGACGCGCAAGTGACCTGCTTGAGAGTCCTCGTGCTCTGCGTCGGCAGGGCCCAGCCCCGCGCATACCTCAGCCGTTGCTGGAACGCCAGGTCTTGATGCCCGAACTGAACCAGGAGGTGAGGGGCTACTTGCGCTAGTGAAGGCTCCTGAGGCACGATGCTCAAGAGCCCCCCTTTGACGCGCAAGCGACCCGCTCGAGAGTCCTCATGCTCTGCGTCGGCAGAGCCCGGCCCCGCGCATACCTCGGTCGTCGCTGGAACGCTAGGTCGTGATGCCTGAACTGAACCAGGAGGTGAGGGGCTACGGGCGCTAGTGAAGGTTCCTTAGACGCAATGCTCAAAAACCGTCCCCCCTTGACGCGCAAGTAGCCCTCATGAAGAAAAATCCTGCGCACAGGAAACCATGCTTGGAGCGTCGCACGCTTGCCGGTTTACACTTGGGTGTCACGCGAGGATACTAGACACCAAGGGCCTTGGTGGGGCGACGTGCACGGATGTAGAGCCGTGAGCCAGAGACCGGTCCCCTAGGTTTTTCAGCGCTGCTGGGACTACCCTAAGCACAGGCACTGTGTCCATCCCCCGCTCGCGTGAGGTACAATGGGAAATTGGCGAGCGTGGAGCTCAGTCGATCCTCCACCAGCGCGGAGCATGGGGCTTCCACTTGGGCATGGGCATAGTCGCGGTTCGAAAGTATCTCCACCAGCGCGGAGCATGGGGCTTCCACTTGGGCGTGGGCGGGAGTCTTCCCGAGGCCAAGGAGTGGCCCTATGGGAGGCTCCATGGCGTGTACAACCCCAACCTCATTATTACGTGAGAGGGTCACGGGCGGCGATTAGAGAGGTGTCGGACGGTCCAGGCACATGGCTCAGGAGCCCCTTCCTTAGTCTTCAGGCGGGTTGCGCCTCACTCTTCACGTAGCTGCGTGCACATGAAACCTGTGACATGGGGATGACGCGCGTTGGGTGGCGTCTCGAGGCCACCACACGAAGAGGTTCGACACCGAGGACCCCAGGAGGTGACGTGTACGGTGGCTGCCCGTCAGACATAGCTCAGTCCCTCGGGTTTAGCGATGCTACAGGGACGGACCCAAGCATAGACGCCGTGTCGAGTTCCTTCATGGAATGAACAGGGGAAAGCCAACCGATGCCTGGCACTCGAGGTGACAAAACACCAAACTGGCAGTCGTACATATTGAGCCGTGCCCTTACTCACCTACTCTCAGCAATCCTCTCAAGGTGCAAGATACCAAGGACCTCAGGTGGTGACTTGCACGGGAGCAAGCCCGCGAGATAGAACTCGATCACTTGGATTTATCAACGCTACAGGGAAGGACCCGAGCACAGACGCCGTGTCCAACACCAGCGAAGGGACATTCGAAACACGGGTCGCGGGGGCGCAGCGCTTTCAAATGGTGGTGAGGCACCGAATGCTAGGTTTAAGCAAATAACATAATCTCCAAAAGAGATAACAAGGGTCGCTACACATCCAAAAGTGAGAATGCTGCAGGGACGGACCCATGTCAGCCTGAGGGTATCGCGGCCCGAAGGGTGCCCTCAATTCGAACAAACCAAAAAGTCACCTGGCGATTATGCTGCTGCGGAAGCATCTGGCCGCCCAACGGATTATGCCGCGGAGGTTCGCTCCTTAGGGGCCGGCCGGCTCCTGAGGTCCTGGAGGCTCGTGGGGCCTCGGCACCGCGTGAGGCGCCAACGTGAACTATGCCAGCCTTTGTAAGGCGACGCTGGTGTTGGGACCCCGATCCTAAGCCATATGAATCCAACCTGTAACATGTCACACCACTTTGCGGCCTCACGCACGGTAACCCACGGCTGCCACCTTACCTTGGCCGGGACCGTTTGTGCCTTTTGGCTCACGGATATGAACATGTCGCGAGCATTCACACGTCAAAGAACCCGGGTCGACATGACTAGTTATAGACCCAAGTGGCAAAACCGTACAGGGACAGGCATACGTAACACAACAATGCAGGTGTCGGTCATTAGCGTGTGTAGACGAGTCATAGCAAGCTACAGGGACTCCATTATGCCGTGGGACATAAATGTCATCAACTGCGCATAGACGAGTCATAGCAGGCTACATGCACTCCATTACACTGCGAAACATTTCCCCGAAGGGACAGACACAACAGCAAGAAGGATACACGCCGGTCAATCAATAGGTCCGGAGCAGTAGCAAGCTACCAAGGCTCGGTGGAAGCACAAAGAGGCATTTCCCCGTAAAGCAGGCTACTAAAGGTATATAGCTAGGTGTCGAATCCCACACATACCAATGCATTTCAAACATACATGCAATATGCACGATATGTGTAGATACAACATGGCATCACAACAAAACTCTACAACATAACATTTATTTAGAAGGCTCCGAAGAGCCAACATAGTATAATGTTACAAACAGGGTGGGTCACATGACCCAACATTCAGAGCATACAAACAACAAGCGGAAGTTACATGTCTGAGTACGGACATCTAATAAAAGCGGCTGAAAGAGCCTGAAAAGCTACAACGACCCTACCAAAGGAGCCAGACTCCTGTCTGGGTTACTAAGCTAATCCATCGATGTCATCGTCAGAAGAAACATAAAGTGAAAAACGTCTATCTCTACAAAAATGTAAATAAGCAACAGTCAGTACGAAGGTACTCAGCTAGTCTTACATTAGAACTAACTACATATGCATCATGTTTCAATGAACGAGATTGTGGGGTTTACTACAGAATGCCAGCTTTGACCTTTGGCTAGACTGAAATATGATCAAGTATCCAATGTATCACTGTGGATCCTCTCTCGTCTTCCTACGAGAAGGCCATCCATAGCACTCACACTTATCTGGAGTATTTTAGAGTATACGTTAAGTTGTCTATGAACAATGCAAGTCTCCAAGTAGTCCATATCCGCGGGCGCGGCTATTCGAATAGATAGATTACCCTACAGGGGTGTACTTCGTCACACCTGCTCCCGCCACTTATCGCCATGTGCACGTTAAAAAGGCACCTTGGCAACCTTCAAGCGAAAGCCAGGCGCGGGAGTCGGCCACGGACGTTAACTTACAATGACTCACCTCCAAGGCAGTCGCCTATCTGAGTTGGAACCCATAATGGATGTCCGGCCAAGGTTTCCAACATGGCCTCAAACATTGTGAGCAGGGCCCCAAGCCGGTCCCGACTGGGCCGTTCATCCACTTCGCAGGTCGTGCCACACCTATCAACGTTTCGAACTACTGCGACTCCTGGACTGAGAACACAGTAGGTTAATAGGCCGAGAGAGCTCGAGTTACCGGAGCCCAATGTGCGGTAGTAGCTAGTCTTGGAACACAAACACGGAACTCAGTTCCTATGAGCGGTCTCAATGAGACAACCCACCATGTACTCCTACATGGCCTCTCATCGCTAGCTTTACCAAAACAGGTTGAACACTTAACCCTCATCATTAGGACACAACCATTTCACTCCGGTTCATCACCCAGATGAATCAGACCTGACACAACTCTAAGCATAGCAAGCATAACAGGGTTATAGCACAACATGGCTCAAGCATCTACCAGGTATGCTAGGTTGCTTGGTTTAGCTATTTACTGTGACAATGACAGGTTATGCAAAGGAGCGGCTTCAGCTACCAGAACAAAATTAAAAGTTGAATCGTTTGTCCTACTGCATTGAAATGAGAGCAAGAGCAAGAGAGTGGGATTGTATCGAATATGCTCAAGGGGGGGGGGTTGCTTGCCTGTTTATCGGAAGACCTCATTTGTTCTTCGATGTCGTCGATAACTACATCTCGCAAGTCTATAGACAAGATCAAACAAGGTACAAATTAAGCACGGCAAATGCTTCACAATGATGCATTAGTATGATATGTTAACATGTTGCTAGTTTGAGCTAATGCAAGTGACCACAAATTAAATGGGAGTTGTTTGATCAATATTGGTCAAAATCAAACTCCACATAAGGCATTTCATTTGCCATTGATATGAATTGTCATATCCAGCAACCTTAAGTGGTTCAAACATGCATGAAAATGGTACCATTAGAATCCTTGCATTTTTCTGATAATTTTTCATATATAAATTATTTTAATCTGACTTACAGATTATTTTCTATGAATTTTTGAAGTTTTAAACATTTAAGGGATTATTTCTTTTACAGAAATTCATTAATTGCGTCAGGCTGGCGTCAGCGGGTCAACCGCGCCGGGTCCAGGTCAAACCTGACCAGTGGGGTCCACTGGTCAGTGACCCAGGGACTAATCCCGGTCAAACCCAACGCTGACTGAGCTTTGACCCCCTGTGGGGCCCACTGTCAGTGGCTGATGGCTGGGGGATTAGCGCTAATCGGCCGGCCACGTTAGCACCCCCCGGAGCTGGGCCGGCGACGACCAAACCTGCAGCGGAGGCTCGCCGGAGATGGTCGGAATTGCGCTGTAGGGCACCATTTTGTGTGCGGTTTGCGGCTACGGCGAGTTGGCGAAGCGGCGCATCTAGCAGGGGCAGCAGGGTGAGCTGGGGTGGCCACGTTCGTCGGTGGCGAGCAAGCTAGCAGCGGCCGGCGTTCGGCCGCGTGCGGGCGCGGGGCTGCGGTGGTCTAGGGGGCGAGCCAACAGGCGCGATGGCCTCCTGGGGACACCCAGAGGTTGTTCCGGTGCGCACGCGCGAGCGGATGTAGCTCCAACCATGGCGGCTACATGGCCGGGCGGTGGAAAGCTTAGGCTCATCTGGTCAGGGGGACTAGGGGGCACGAGAGACAAGGGGGAGCGAGGGGATCGACTCGGCAGCTCACCACGGGTCTAGAAGCAACAACGGCAGGCTCGAGGAGGTCCTGTGGCTGGCGAATTCGCGACGGGGATCGCCGGAGCCCGAGGTTGAAGAAGAGCTCGATGGCGACGTTTCTGGGCGCTTGGCCTTGATTCCTTCAACGGGGAGAAGCAGCTCGAGGTGGCAGAGGCGTTGGGCAGCTCAGGGAGGCGGAGCAGCGACGGTGGCCGCGGTGGCTGCGTGGCACGGCGGCGAAGCCGTTCGGGTGTGTGCGTGCGAGAGAGACAGGGGAGGGGATGAGCACGGGGAGCAGGGGAGGCGTGCACGGTAGGGACTCAGCGTGCGTGGCGACCTCAAGGCGATTGGGAGGCAAGCAGGGAGGCAGGAGGTGGCGAGGTGTGTGCCCGCGCGCTCAGGGCGCGTGCCTCTGTCCTCCTGGCGGGAGGAAGAGGATGACTGGCCATTGGGCCAGTCGGGCCTCTTCTCAGCTGGGCCAGGGAGCCAGGTAAGTCTCTGCTTTTTCTTTTTATTTCCTTTTCTATTTTTCTGACATTTGTTTTGGTTCCAACAAAATAGGAAACCATTTTAGCAAATGCTGAAATTATATATGTGGACTAAATGGAATTATCCAATGCCACATAATAATTCTCAGAATTATTGGACATATAGAAAATATATATCTATTGCAAATAGGGTTTGAATTAATTCAAATGCCCAATATAAAATGTTTCTGTGTTTCAAAATTATTGGTTGGCAATTTTATCTCATCCCAATATTTTCACAGAATAGTTGGAACATTTTATTGGATCTATTTGAAGCAATTTTTATAATGCCTTTTGGAAAAAAACATTGGATGATTAGGCTTGATCAATCCTCATTTCACTTTTATTGAAAATAAAATGCATGCATGAATGCATTGACAATCATAATTAAACTAGGGCTGTGACAACTCACCCCTACTAAACAAGAATCTCGTCCCGAGATTCAGGAGTAGTCGGGAAGAGTGCAGGGTACTCAAGCCGAAGACGATCTTCGCGCTCCCAGGTTACTTCATCCTCGGAATGGTGTGACCACTGAACCTTGAGAAACTTGATGTTGCGACGTCGAGTGCTGCGCTCGGCTTCATCGAGAATACAAATAGGATATTCTCGATATGAGAGGTCATCTTGAAAATCAAGCGTTTCGTGGTCTACTTCGCGGACAGGATCCTTGAAGCAACGCCTGAGTTGAGAAACGTGGAATACATCATGAACTTTGGAAGGCTGCGTGGGTAGTTCCAACTGGTAGGCAACTTCTCCTCGTTTGGCGAGAATGCAAAAAGGACCAATGTAACAAGGAGCCAATTTGCCTTTGATACCGAAGCGATGGGTACCCTTAAGAGGTGTAACCCGAAGGTAAGACTTCACGTCAACTTCATAACTTACGTCTTTATGACGACGGTCATATTGACTCTTTTGACGAGATTGGGCGGTTTTCAGATTCTCACGAATGATGCGAACTTGCTCTTCTGCGTCCTGGATCATATCCGGTCCAAAGAATTGTCTTTCACTGGTTTCTGACCAGTTTAATGGTGTTCGACATCTTCGTCCATACAGAACTTCGAAGGGAGCTTTGCCCAGACTAGACTAGAAGCTGTTGTTATAAGCAAACTCGGCGAATGGATGACATTTCTCCCAGTTCATTCCGAATGAGATAACATAGGCTCTGAGCATATCTTCGAGAATTTGATTGACTCTTTCTACTTTACCACTTGACTGAGGGTGATAAGCGGTGCTAAAGGAGGGATGGGTTCCCATAGCATTCTAGAAACTTTCCCAAAATCGAGAAGTGAAAAGACTTCCATGATCTGAATTGATCTCGAGAGGAACACCATGAAGAGAAACTATTCGAGAAATATATAGGTCTGCTAACTGACTAGCACTTATACTTTCTCGAACTGGAAGGAAATGAGCAACTTTCGAAAGGCGATCGATGACCACAAAGATGGCAGCATTCCCTTTCTTAGTCTTTGGAAAGCCGGTGATGAAAACCATACCGACCTTGTCCCATTTCCATCGGGAATAGCCAAGGGCTGAAGGGTGCCAGCAGGCCTTTGATGCTCTGCCTTAACATGACGACAAACGTCACTGTTAGCAATGAACTGAGCGATTTCTCTCTTCATCCGGGTCCACCAGAACCTTTGGCGTAGGTCCTGATACATCTTCATACTACCGGGATGAATCGTGAGAGGATATTCATGAGCTTCTTTAAGGATCGGCTCTCGAAGTTGTTCCTTCTTGGGAACCACCAAGCGGTTCTCAACGAATACAACAGCTTGATCATCTACCGAGAAGGAACGAGCAACTCCCTTGGCAATGTTGCTCTTGATCCGGGAAATTCTCGTATCCTGCTTCTGGGCAGCAATGATCTGATCTTGAAGAGTCGGTTTCGCCACCAAGGTAGAAAGGAATCCTCGAGGAACAATGTGAAGATTTAACTTACGAAATTCCTCGTGGAGAAGTGGTTGACTTTGTAGCAACATGAGGTTGTTACAATAGGATTTACGACTTAGTGCATCAGCCATGACAGTGGCTTTGCCTCGGGTGTAAGATATTCCTAAGTCGTAGTCCGTAATCAACTCAATCCACCGACTTTGCCTGAGATTCAAATCCGGTTGGGTGAATATATATTTGAGACTCTGGTGATCAGTGTATATTTCGCAACGATTACCCAGAAGGTAATGTCGCCAAGTGACAAGTGCATGGACTACTGCGGCAAGTTCCAGATCGTGTGTTGGATAATTCTCCTCATGTGGACGCAACTGTCGAGATGCATAGGCAATCACATGACGACCTTTCATAAGAATGCAACCTAGACCTTGTCACGAAGCTTCACAGTAGATAACAAAGTCCTTTGTGAAATCCGGGGGTACAAGTACCGGGGCAGTAGTCAGTCATCTTTTCAACTCCTGAAAACTTTCCTCGCACTTTGGAGTCCACTCGAACTTCTTATCTTTCTTGAGGATTTCAGTTAGAGGTTTGGCAACTTTGGAGAAGTTCTCAACGAAGCGGCGATAGCAGCTCGCTAAGCCAAGGAAACTCCTAACTTGCTTCACCGATTCAGGTTGAGTCCAGTCAAGGACAGCTTGAACTCTCCCGGGATTTATAGCAATACCTTTTGCAGAGATTACGTGACCTAGATAGGTCACTTCTGGCAACCAGAATTCGCACTTGGAGAATTTGGCGTAAAGGCGGTGCTCTCTAAGTTTCATCAATACCAGCCTAAGATGCTCAACATGTTCTTCTTTGTTCTTCGAGTATATGAGGATATCATCGAGGTAAACCACGACAAATTTGTCCAGATACTCCTTGAAGATCGAATTCATTAAGCAGGAGAAGGTGGTTGGGGCATTGGTTAGACCGAAGGACATGACAGTGTACTCGTATTGGCCATAACGAGTGACGAAAGCCGTCTTTGGAATGTCCCCGTTCCTAATTTTGATTTGATGATAACCTAATCTCAAATCCATCTTGGAGAAGACTGCGGATCCAGCGAGCTGATCCTACAGATTGTTGATCCTGGGTAGCGGATATTTGTTCTTTATCGTGACCAGATTAACCGGTCAATAATCGACAACCATCCGGTCCGTACCATCTTTCTTCTTGACGAAGAGGACAGGACAAGCCCATGCAGAAGAACTAGGACGGATGAAACCTTTCTTCAAAGATTCATCGAGTTGGATTTTAAGCTCAGCTAACTCTTGGGGGGGACATCTTATATGGTCTCCTAGCAATTGGAGCGGTTCCTGGGATCAGGTCTATGACAAACTCTACTTCTCTGTCAGGTGGAACACCTGACAATTCTTCTGGGAAGACATCCGGGAAGTCATGGACTACCGGGATGTTTTCAAGGTCTGGAAGATGATTGGCATTGAGAGAATATATCCGGCCTTTTGGAGAATTGGTTTGGATGTTGACTATCTGGCCAGAAGGATGGGTAAGCTGAACATACCTAGTGAAACAATCAATTTTGGCATGATGAGCTGTCATCCAGTCCATCCCCAAAATGATATTGATGTCCGAAGTTTTGAGGGCTATCAGAGAGGCAAGAAATAGCAAACCATCAACAAGGATTTGGTTCCCATGGCTTACTGCATTAGTTTGCCATTTGGAACCTGGAGTTTGAATTACTAATGGAGAGGGCATAACTTCGAAAGCAATGTTATGCCAGGAGGCATAACATTTTGAGATGAAGGAGTGGGTTGCTCCTGAGTCAAACAGAACTGAAGGTGGATGAGAATTGCCAAGAAGCGTCTTAAGCATGACATCAGCATCATCTTGAGCTTCTTCTGCAGTTACATGGTGCACACATCCACGAGTATAAACAACTGACCTGACATCAGGCTTCTTGGTTGGCGGCTTGCAACGAACAACACCACTTGATGAAGAGGGTGGTACATAACCACGCAGGGGACAATCCCTTGAGTAATGCCCTGGCTGGCTACATTTGAAGCATGCTCCATAAGCTGGACGTGGATTTGGGTTGAACACTTGGTTGATGAGGTTCTTCTGGGGGACACATGGCATCGGCAGACGAGGTGCCACATAGGATGGCCTCGGTGCATATCCAGCAGGAAGAGCGGCATTTGGGATCCATATCCCACACTTTTGGGATATAGCAACTGAAGATGACCCAATATCACGTGTGTGCTTGCGGGATTCCTCATAGGTCATCCGGCTTGTCTCCGCTTGGATTGCTTTGTTCACAAGAACCTGGAAGCTAACGAACTCATGCAGACTGAGATCATGACGAAGCTTCAGGTTAAGGCCTTTCCTGAACCTTGCTTGCTTCTTGGCATCTGTGGAACCTTTTTCTGGTATATAACGCGCGAGGCGTTCAAACTCTCGATTATAGGCATCCACATCCATCTTGCCTTGGGTCAGATTGCATAACTCCTCTTGCTTACGATCTATCAGGGCCTGGCGAATATGATGCTCACGGAAAGCCTGACAAAATTCCTTCCATGAAGTAGCTTGGCCTGCAGGTCGCATGGCCTCGAAGTTTTCCCACTATAGACTGGCGGAACCTTCAAGGTGATATGCGGCATAGGTGACCTTGTCTCCTTCAGCCACGTTTGCATAACGCAGCTTGTTATTGATACTCCGGAGCCAATCATCTGCATCCAGTGGCTCAATGGAATGATGGAAGGTGGGCGGTTGCAACTTGATGAAGTCTCTGATGGATACTAACAAATTGCGACGATGGGCTGTATTCTGCTCGATGTGCTCCAACAGACGGTTGGTGGCACGCTTGTTCCTCTCGACTTCTAGCATAACCTCCGCCAAGAGAGGCGGGTTGGGAGGATCTTCTTCATCCCTACCATCTCCATGGTTCTGACCACGACTAGCAGATCTTCGGGTTACTGACGACATCCTGAGGAAAAACCAGGGTTCAGAAACAAGGAAGAACACCGGAACATATCTAAACCTAGAGGAACTCGGACAGCATAACAGCTGTACGGGTATGAAATATGAGGCAACCTGCACAAGATTTGGGCAGCATAACTACTAAACATCATGGTTCAAGGCACAGTGAGAA
Organism: Elymus sibiricus; assembly: GCA_039707655.1. Classification (NCBI taxonomy): domain Eukaryota; kingdom Viridiplantae; phylum Streptophyta; class Magnoliopsida; order Poales; family Poaceae; genus Elymus; species Elymus sibiricus. Next base: position 268,402,185 of record CM077665.1, read on the forward strand.
CATTGGCATCACTTCTCACAACTCTGATGGGACATTACTTGACACAAATAACCATTCTATAAGTCTGTGGTCCAGTAACTCGTCATCCTAGCAGATAGGTAAGAAGCCTCGTCCTTAATCCCCGTAGAAAAGAAGTGGGTGACCCAGAATGGAGTAACTTGAGGAAAGGAGTAGAAAGAGCCTTACGTTCCCTTCCACAATCAAGTCCCTTAGATAACTAAAGCATTACTAGACTCAACATCGACCAGTTTGGCTTCGTAAACCTACAGACAGTTCAGCTCTGATACCAACACTGTCGGGACCCCGATCCTAAGCCATATGAATCCAGCCTGTAACATGTCACACCACTTTGCATCCTCACGCACGGTAACCCATAGCTGCCACCTTACCTTGGCCGGGACCGTTTGCGACTTTTCGCTCACGGATATGAACATGTCGCTAGCATTCACACGTCAAAGAACCCGAGTCGACATGACTAGTTATAGACCCAAGTGGCACAACCATACAGGGACTGGCATATGTAACCCAACAATGCAGGTGTCAGTCATCAGCGTGTGTAGATGAGTCACAGCAAGCTACAGGGACTCCATTACGCCGTGGGACATAAATGTCATCAACTGCGCGTAGACGAGTCATAGCAGGCTATATGGACTCCATTACACTGCGAGGCATTTCCCCGAAGGGACAGACACAACAACAAGAAGGATACACGCCGGTCAATCAATGTGTCCGGAGCATTAGCAAGCTACCAAGGCTCAGTGGAAGCACAAAGAGGCATTTCCCCATAAAGCAGGCAACTAAAGGTATACAGCTAGGTGTCGAATCCCAAACATACCAATGCATTTCAAACATACACGCAATATGCACGATATGTGTAGATACAACATGGCATCACAACAAAACTCTACAACATAACATTTATTTAGAAGGCTCCGAAGAGCCAACATAGTATAATGTTACAAACAGGGTGGGTCACAGGACCCAACATTCAGAGCATACAAACAACAAGCGGAAGTTACATGTCTGAGTACGGACATCTAATAAAAGCGGCTGAAAGAGCCTGAAAAGCTACAACGACCCTACCAAAGGAGCCAGACTCCTTTTTGGGTTACTAAGCTAATTCGTCGATGTCATCGTCAGAAGAAACATAAAGTGAACAACGTCTATCTCTGCAAAAATGTAAATAAGCAACAGTGAGTACGAAGGTACTCAGCAAGTCTTACATCAGAACTAACTACATATGCATCATGTTTCAATGAACGGGATTGTGGGGTTTACTGCAGAATGCCAGCTTTGACCTTTGGCTAGACTGAAATATGATAAAGTATCCAATGTATCACTACTCTCTCGTCTCCCTACGAGAGAGCACACACGAGTCCACATAATCACCACATCAATACACCACTGTGGATCCTCTCTCGTCTTCCTACGAGAAGGCCATCCATAGCACTCACACTTATCTGGAGTATTTTAGAGTATCCGTTAAGTTGTCTATGAACAATGCAAGTCTCCAAGTAGTCCATATCCGCGGACGTGGCTATTCAAATAGATAGATTACCCTGCTGGGGTGTACTTCGTCACACATGCTCCCGCCACTTATCGCCATGTGCACGTTGAAAAGGCACCTCGGCAACCTTCAAGCGGAAGCCAGGTGAGGGAGTCCTAGATTAAGGGGTCCTCGGGCCGCTGGCCTGTCTCTCAATATGCCGGCTTGGTGGGCCGTACTCTGACTGTCGCAGGAGAGGGCCGGATACATCGAGACCCTGTGTTCTAGAAGGAAGTCCCAAAGGCGCGTTGTGCACTCCAAGTCAAGATGAGGGAATCGACATTTCCATCCCCGGCAGGAGACCTGTCATGTGTAAACCCTACGTACCCCCCGGTGTCTATATAAACCGCGAGGGTTTTAGATTGTAGGACAGAGAAACTCATCTAGGGTTTTAGGTAGTCGATCTCGAGGTAGATCAACTCTGTAACCTTCATATCATCAATATAACCGAGCAGGACGTAGGGTTTTACCTCCATAGGAGGGCCCGAACCTGGGTAAACATCGCCTCCTTCGTCCCCTTGTTACCATCGATCCTAGACTCACAGCTCGGGACCCCCTACCCGAGATCCACCGGTTTTGACACCGACATTAGTGCTTTCATTGAGAATTCCGCTGTGATCGCCAAAGGAATCGATGGCTCGCGTTGTCATTAGCGAAGAAGTCCGGAACATAGACTCCTTCGTCCATGGACAGATCTTCGGTTTCGGTAGCATTATGCTGCACGCTGACTTGACTAGCTGTCTTGGCCGGGTCGGGAGTTTCGCCCCTTATCAAGAGGTCAGATTCGGGAACCTAGAGTTCTCCGTAGACTCGCGGGGAGATCTTTCGCTCACCGGGCTCGCAGTCTCATCTGACGCACCTAAGGACTCCGAGGCCTTAACCTTGGATATCGCTTTCGACCCCACCCACGGGACTCACCCCGGGGATGATTTGGCCTTTAGTCCGGATCCGGCCATAGCACCAGATGGCCAGGTACCAGCTCCTGCCGAACACACTTCTTGTACGGACACGTCGGAGATTAACTCCGAAAGCGCTGAGCAAATTGACCCGATCGAGCTCTCGACACTCAACGAAGCTCTAGATCGGATATTATCAATGAAAATTACTGACGACCCAACCCCCATCCACAATCAGATCGGTCTTAAGGCAGGTCAAGAGGAATTTTTCATCCCACCCACCACCCACTTCGTAGCCACTATCGAAGACTTAACCGATATGTTGGACTACGCCTCCGAGGAGGCAGAAGACATGGATGAAGAGGATCGCGCTCCCACCCCTGTCAACACCGGGCGATGGACTGCCACCTCCACCTACGATGTCTACATGGTGGACACTCCAGCCGATAACGGCGAGCGCACACCCGCAAACAATGGTGATAAATCGGGTGAAGCGCCGTCAAGGCGTTGGAAACCGCGCAAACGATCAAAGATAAAAAAAGGGAAGGGAAGTTATTACTGGCACCGGGGAAAGCGATACCCCAGAAGACCTCGGCGATCCCGATATCCCCGAGCAGCCGCTAGAGGGCCAGGAAAGGGCGGAAGACCAGCGCGACCCCGAAGATCCAAATGATTCCGAGGATGACAACTACCTCCCCCTGTAGAGGAGGAGGATAGCCCGGAAGCCGAAGACTTCATTGTCCCCGAAAACCTTGAGGATCACGAACGGTTTAGGCAACAGCTTATAGCCACTGCCCGAAGCCTAAAGGCAAAAGAACGGCATCTTAAGGCCGAACAAGATACCCTCAATGATAGATGGACGAGGGTCCTGTCAGCCGAGGAAGGATACGGTACCGGTCTATTGGACCAACCCAAGAGCTATCCACACCGACGGCTGCTGCCACAATTTGATGACGAGCTCCCTAATACGCTGTCCCCCAAGCGCACTCCATACGACCAGCCGCACCGCCCTCCTCGAGGATGGGATAGGATGGCTGGCGACACCGGTTATTGGCCGGCGATACCCCGCAGAAGGGGAAAGGAGCCAATGGAGCCTGACGATAGGTACGACCTGCGACACGACCTGGATTATAGAACAGGCCACACAAGATCCATCTACGGATCTAGAGGGTACTCCCCCGATAGACGGGATGGGTACCGGCCTTGGCTCGACCGAAACAATAGAGGTCGGGAACAAAACCGGGCCAGAAGAGATGCCGACTAGCGGCGTGACATAGCCCGGGTCAGAGGCGCTTCCCACCCACTGTGCTTCACCGACGAGGTGATGCAGCATCAGTTCCCGAAAGGGTTTAAACCCATGAACATAGAGCAATACGACGGAACAACTGACCCAGCAGTGTGGATCGAGGATTTCCTCCACCACATTCATATGGCACGAGGAGATGATCTCCACGCCATCAAATACCTACCACTTAAACTAAAGGGGCCAGCTCAGCACTGGTTAAACAGTCTCCCCGAGAATTCTATCGGGAGCTGGGAGGATCTCGAGGATGCATTCCGATCTAACTTCCAGGGCACCTATGTACGGCCTCCGGACTCCTCCGACCTAAGCAACATCGTCCAAAATGCAGGAGAGTCCGCTCGACCATTCTGGAATCGGTTCTTGACCAAGAAAATCTAGATCGTCGATTGCCCAAATGCCGAGGCTATAGCCTCTTTCAAGCACAATATTCGGGACGAATGGCTGGCTCGCCAGCTCAGTCAGGATAAACCTAGGACCATGTCCGCCCTTACATCACTCATGACCCGCTTTTGCGCGGGAGAGGATAACTGGCTAGCGAGACGAAGCCACAACACCGAAGACCCCGGCACCTCTGAAGCTCAGGATGGAAACAGGAAACCAGGATGCAACAAAAATAAATGCCGGCACAGCACTAGTGACGCCGATGACACGGCCGTTAACACCGGCTTCCGCAACCCTCAATCCGGGCAGCAGAAGAAGCCTCCTAAAGGCAATCGCGACGGACCCACCCCGCTGGACAAAATCACGGAGAGGCCTTGCCAGATCCATGGCACTCCAGACAAGCCCGCCAACCATACCAACCGTAACTGTTGGGTGTTCAAACAGGCCGGCAAACTCGCAGCCGAAGAGCAAGGCAAGGGCCCATGCAGCAAGGACGACGAGGAGGTCAGAATCAGTTCCCTCCAGAGGTAAGGACTGTGAACATGATATACGCCACAAATATACCTAAAAAGGAGAGGAAGCGCGCCCTTCGAGAGGTCTACGCCATAGAGCCTGTAGCCCCGAAGTTTAACTCATGGTCGGCCTACCCGATCACCTTTGATCGACGAGCTCACCCGACCAGTATCTGTCATGGGGGTTCGGCGGCCCTCGTCTTAGACCCCATTATCGATGGGTATCACCTCACTAAAGTCCTAATGGACAGAGGAAGTAGCCTCAATCTGATTTACTCAGATACGGTGAAAAAGATGGGTATAGATCCATCAAGGATCAAACCCAGCAACATTACCTTTAAAGGAGTGATCCCAGGCGTCGAGGCCCGGTGCACGGGCTCTGTGAGCCTGGAAGTGGTGTTCGGTTCGCCTGATAACTTCCGTAGCGAGGACTTGATCTTCAACATCGTACCTTTCCGCAACGGTTATCACGCCCTGCTAGGCCGTACAGCGTTCGCTCGCTTTAACGCCGTCCCACACTACACATACCTCAAGCTCAAGATGCCCGGGCCCAAGGGGTTCATCACTGTCAACGGCAACACAGAGCGTTCCCTCCGAACTGAGGAACATGAATTGGCCCTGGAGGCCGAATTCCATTACGAGGACGGTCGGCAAACACCGAAATCTGCCATAAAGGCACGTAAGGTTGACAAACGAGCTCGGTTTCAATCCGAACTCCCAGAATCTTCTTCTCCCCAGAAATAGGGACACGCTCCCCATTGCACAGCCCTAATTACCATCAAACACGTGCCAAGAAGGCACAACTTCGCACTCAAGATTCCATGGGCAGCAGTGGGGAACAACCATTAAAGGGTAAGTGTTCGGCTGGACCGAACCATTACCAGTACACGTCCTCGGACATAACACAGGTACCATCAAGGACCTGCTAAAGCGTAAAGCTCATCCATACTTCGGCGATTCTCAAGACCTTCTTCCCAAGGTCCGCTCGACGACAGTATCACCCTTAAAGGAATGCAACTCCCAAAGAGGCACAGGAACGGACAGGCGACAGGGCACATCGAGGACGTCAAGCCTCCAATCGAAGACCCCTGGTACAACCTCTCCTCTGTAAATTTTATATTTCATCTTCAAATACCTATAAATAGTTGCTTCGGCAATCTGAGCTATAAGAATTATTGAGCAAATACAAGACCATTATACATGGCCACTTCACTGTATTTTATACATACTCTGTTCTTCCCTCGTCAACGCTCCTTGCGAAAACTGTTCGGTATACATTACGATGCAACCGGCTAATAGACCGGGGGATTGAATTTAAAATATCACCCTAAGCATCACTCTGATACACCTGATTGCGTGTTCGGCATCTTGGATTTTGCTTTATATGCATCGGAGCCAAACTATGTCTTGGGTCAATAGTTGGGTTGCCCGGCTCCTGTGTTTGCCCTCTTACGTTCTGCTCGTTCGACTAAAAGGGCAAAGGGAGAACCACTGCGATTCTGTTTCCAGCTCGCCTGGTCAAGCACCTCAGGGGAGAAAGCCGAAAACTGACCGTCATAGTAAGCGAGAACCGGTCTGCAAATCCGAGCATAAGTGTCATACTAAAAGATCGATAGAGGTTATTCCGTGTTATACGATGGGTTTTGTACTTGTACAAACCATGGCAGAGATACTTCGCGTAGTATCTACGTGGGGGCTGAAGCCGACGACTCGCAACTTTCAGATAAAACGGCCACATGGGAGTCCAAATAAACACTAAAGACTTATAAGACATGATAAACCATGCAACACTGATTATAAAGCGTTAAAAGTCCTCGGACATATTACAACGCGCTCATTCATATAAAACGTCTTTGGAGCAATGGGCCTCTATTGCCCGAGCACCCTCCATCACTGTGGAGAAGTATAGCTCGGGGCGCCTATGCCCCTTTCCAGGAGGCAGAGGTGCGGTGCCCATCTCGGTCGGCTTGAGCTTCGGCCAGTGCACCATGGTCTTTGCAAAGGCCATCCGAGCTCCCTCGATGCATGTAGAACGCTTTAGCGCGTCAATCCGAGGCGCAGCATCGCACATTTTCCTCACCAAGCCGAAGTAGCTTCATGGCAACGGCTCTTCAGGCCACAGCCGGATGCAGAGGTCCTTCATGGCCGGCTCCGCTGTCCTGTGGAGCTCCATCAGTTGCTTCATTTGCTCGATCAGGAGAGGAGAGCGCTCGGGGGACTCAAACTGTGCCCAGAATAGCCGAGCCTCATCATCCTCCTCCCGCGAAGCATAGAACTTGTTCGCGTCCACTGCACTCTTCTGGAGATCCACACAGATGCCTGAGGAACGCCACACCTGGGTGAGCAAAGCAAACCTGCTACCACCAAAGGCGCATTGTAGTGAATACAGCTTACCATCTGTGACAGCCTTGACTTGGCGAACCTCCTCTTCAAAGGACCACCTGTCCACCCGCTCCTTTTGAAGCTCGGATTTCAGCGCGGATAGCTCGGTGGCTTGCTCTTTGCCTTTCTGCTCAAGGGCCTCGCACTTCACGCTGGCATCCTCGAGCTCCTGCTGCACCTCCTCTACCCGGGCCTCCTGCTTAGCACTCGCAACTTTCAAAGTGGAGAGTGCGGCTGCTGCCTGTTCGGCGGCCGCTGTCGGATTTTGGGCTCCGCAAAAACCCTCAAGGTTCGAACATAGGGGCATGTGCGAAGATCCCCTGCGGCCTCGCCCTACCTAGCTCGCTACTCGATGATTTCCACGAGGAAGCAGATGCACACGATGATTTACCTAGGTTCGGGCCACTAGGAAGCGTAATACCCTACTCCTGCTTTGGTGGATTGCCTCACGAGGAGGTTTGTGGATGAACTAGTACAGTGGTGTGTCACCTCGTGACGGCGTTCTGGTTGTGTTGCCTCTCTTCTGTTGGGTGTCTGTTGTGTTTTCCTTCTCTATGGTGAAGCCTATTCTCTACTTATAGTGCCCCGGGTCCTCTTCCCTTAGCGAAATGGCGGGAAGGGATCCCGCAACGGCCAAATTCGAAGGGGGACAGGAATACATCTTTATCCTGACGAAAGGTGGTCTTCGCATGCAAAGTAGCTGTAGATGATGCAGTGGTGGGCTCGACGATGATATCCTTCCTGCTGGACTCGTGGTCGTGGTCTCGTTGCACCAGAATAGAAACCTTTGGGCAGCGCTTTGGGAACCCGCGTACGTCCTTGCTCCCTTTGCACCAAAGGGGAAACTGCATCGCCTGGCGCACTGGCACCCGCCTGTCCTTCCTTGCGTCATCCTTGAATCCTGAGGCCGGGTTCTTCATAGAGATCTCCGCCACTCCGAAGGGCCCGAGGAGGCCCACTCCTTGCTGGTCTTGGTGCCGCCTCCCTCGCGAGCTCGGGTCCTTGCGAGGGGCCTTGTCTTGAATGGGGTCGCGCCAGCCATGCTCGGCTGACGAGGTGGGCCATGCCCTGGGCCGCAGGCAGGCAGGTCCGGGTACCCCCATTCCCAGAATGCCGACAGTAGCCCCCGGGCCCAAGGCGCGCTCGAGCTGGCTTCCAAGCGAAGCCGTTGGGGACGGCCCGAAGTGCCACGGGCCCAAAACGCCTGCGGGCCAGGCTCGACACGCGTCGTGCGCCCAGTGAATGTCGTCTCCACTCCCGAGGTCGTCAGGGACCTCCCAAGTCAAACTGACGTGACGCCTGCACGCTGTGCCGGCCATCATTACCTTTTCTTGAATACGGCTACTCCTTCAGCCATCTTCCATTGGGCCACGTGGATCTGACCCTTCGGGAGTTGATGAATTGACGCGGGGGAGAGCCGCACGCCACCCGGGCCTGCCCCGCGGCTCCCGAGCAGCGTCCGACGCATGAACTCCCCACGATGCTCCGGCTAACAAGTGGTGGGACGCGCATCGGCGCCATTATTGCCCGGGATGCGAGGGGGCGCTGGTTGGCCCTTGGTCGTATATAAGTGGTTGAGAGCGAGAAAACCCTCAGCACATCTCCATCTTCTTCGCCTCCCAACCTTCAAGCCGCCGCTCTCCCACCTATGGCTCCAGTGAGGAAGTTTTCCACCGCTGAGAAAGGTAAGGCCTCCGAGGGGAGCCCTGCCTCACCGCCGCCCAGGAGGGGCCGCAGCCGTCCCCGGAAGTACGCCACGATGCCGGTGGTGGTTCCCCATGGGCGCGGGCATGCTCCAACGTGGCCCGGGGTTACCATCGGCAGCCGCGGGGGGGGCCCGTCCAGCGCGGGCAGCCGCAGTAGTCGTGGTGGTGGCGCCCGCGGTGGGAGGCTGGCGGTGGCCACCCGGCCGCCGCGCCCGAGGCTCCATTCAGCCGAAACGGCCCAGGAGTTTGTGGTGTGGGCGGAGAGGCCGGAGACCGCTTGGTTTCAACTCCCGCGCTTCTTCCCGGAGGCGCTGCCGGTCGGGCGGCCTACTGGCCTATGGCTGCTACAGCGCGGCCTCGTGGGTGGAGGTCGAGGTCACCCCCGGGGGTTACGTGTACCTGAACCGCGGGTGGCAGACGTTTGCCCGCGCCCGTGCCTTGGAGGGGAGGCGCACCCTTCACTTCAAGTACGATGGGGTGGCGACGCTCTTCGTCAAGATCTTCGGGGGGGAGGGTGAGCGCCTGGGGTGCTGCCCGGAAGACGACGGCCGCGGCAATCTTGGAGATGAGCTTGCCCTTCACGTCGGGCGCCGCGTCTCCAGCAGTAGCGACACCCCCTCCGAGGAGAGCCCGAGCGACAACAGCGACAGCAGCTATGGCGCGCCACCGCGCCGGCGCGCCCGGACCTCGGGGGGTAGCCAGCCGCCGCGGTGTCGCTCCTCTGCTCCAGAAGCGGCCACGCCGGCGCGCCTCCACGGGCCCGTGCAGGAAGAGGAGGACTCCGACTGAGTGCCGTAATGTAAGTCCGGATCACCAGGATGCAACTACGAGCTGAGACCTCGACACCCTTGATGCCGACCGGATCACCAGGACGACATCAAGGGGCGAGTGGCTATATGACCGGTAAGGCTCCTGAGGCGCGTTGCTCAGGAGCCCCCCTTGACGCTCAAGCGGCTCCCAAAAAAAGATTTTGTTTCCTGCCCCGGGAGGCGCGGGCCTCCCGAAGCTCCGAGATGGCGCATCGGGCCGTGAGCGGAGCCCCTGAGCGAGTATGAAGCGACACGCTCCTGCTGACTCACCCGAGAGCACCACGCGAGGATCTGGTCGCCAAGGCCTTGGCGAGGTGCGAGCACCGTGCCCCCCAGCCCCCGCTCGCGGGGTGCGAGGGGGAGGGGAGCAGGCAAGTGCTCGACTCGAAGAAAGAGAACCCAAGATAGGAAATGGCGACAAAAATAAATCCCTGACCCTTTTCTTTAAAACATGGTTGGAGAAAACCCCGAGTTTGTTCCAGAAAAGTTGGCAAATTCAAACATCAGAAGAGCAAATAACAGCCGCGTCCGGCACCTAGACTAGTCTTCATCTTCGTCTTCCCCCAGCGTGGAGCGTAGGGCATCCACGTTGGATGGGCATAGCCATTGGAGGGCAGTGTTGTCCGCCAGCGCGGAGCATGGGGCTTCCACTTGGGCGTGGGTGGGAACCCCTCCGCGTCCTCGGGGGGCTCCGGGCGTATACAGCCCACTCATTATTATGTGAGAGTGTCACGGGTAGAACTTCCGGAGGTGCTGGATGTTCCAGGCATTGTGGATGGGGACCCCGTCCTGAGTCTCCAGGCGCACGGCACCAGGCCTGGAGATGTGAGCGACCTTGAACAGGCCCTCCCACATGGGCGAGAGCTTGTGCAAGCCGTCCCTGGAGAGGACCCGCCTCAGAACGAGGTCTCCGACTTCGAGGGTCCTGGGGCGTATGTTACGGTAGTGGTAACGCCGCAGCACCTGTTGGTACCATGCAGATCGGAGCATGGCTCGGCGGCGGGCCTCCTCCCCGAGTACGAGGTCTGTTCCCTGCGCGGCATCCTGATGCTCCCTGTCGAATGCCAGGACCCGCGGGGATCGGTGCTTGACCTCGTGTGGTAGGACGGCTTCGGCTCCGTAGACGAGGAAGAATGGGGTTTCGCCGGTGGCCTTAGTCGCAGTGGTGCGGATGGACCACAGCACGGACTGAAGCTCATCGACCCAACCCCTGCCACAAGCTTCAAGCTTCTTCTTGAAACTCCTTGCCTTGAGGCCTCGCAGGACCTCCGCGTTGGCGAGCTCCACCTGGCCATTGCTCCGTGGGTGGGCCACCAAGGCGTAGCATATCTGTGCTCCAAGGTTAGCGCAATAGGTCTTGAAGAGGTTACTTGTGAACTGCGAACCGTTACCAGTGATGATGCGGTTGGGGACGCCGAAGCGGCTCATGAGGCCCTTGATAAACTTGACGGCCGATCCGGAAGGGATGATGCAGACGGGCTCCACCTCCACCCACTTGGTGAACTTGTCGATGGTGACGTATAGGTAGCGGTACCCGCCTCCCGCCCGCGGGAAGGGCCCTAGTATGTCCAACTCCCAGACCGCGAAGGGCCAGGAGAGCGGGATGGTCTGTAGACCCTGCGTGGGCTGATGAATCTGCTTGGAGTGAAACTGGCAGCCCTCGCAAGACCGGACTAGCTCGATGGCATCGTTAAGTGCCGTGGGCCAGTAAAAGCCGGATCGGAACGCCTTTCCTACAAGGGTGCGCGACGAGGAATGTTGCCCTTAGTCTCCTCCGTGGATGTCGGCCAGCAGCTCGCACCCCTGCTCCTTGGAGATGCACCGCAGCGCGACGTCATTCGGGCGCCTGCGGTACAGGTCGCCGTCCTGCAGGCAGTAAGCTGTGGCGTGCCGCGCCACGCGCTCGGCGTCTTCCTCCTTTTCCGGCAGCGTGTCGTGAAGTAGGTACGCCCTGAACTCCTGCGTCCAGTCGTCGGCCTGGGGCTCCAGTGCCAGGAGCAGTCGGGCTCCTGAGGCCTGGCCATAGTCCGGAGCCCCCGAGGGCGGTGCTGGGGGGAGCTCCTCACTTCTGGGCGCCGGGTCCTCAGTCGGTGGCGCTGCGGAGGGTTTGAAGAGCCGCTCCTCGAACACGCCCGGCTCCTGGGGCTCGCGGCGCGACGCCCTCTTGGCGATGTCATCGGCCTCCTTGTTCGTGCTGCGCAGGATGTGCTGCAATTCCATCCCCTGAAAATGTTTTTCGATCTTACGTACCTCTTCCAAATACGCCTCCATGTGCTCGTCCTTGGGTGTATACTCTTTGTTGGAGAAGTTGACGAGGAGCTGGGAGTCGCCCTTTATGATGAGTCACCGAATCCCCAAGGTCGCCGCCTCCTTGAGGCCGGCGATGAGGCCCTCGTACTCCGCGATGTTGTTGGAGACCTTCTCTCCACGCTGGAAACAGAGCTGCACAGCGTAGCGGAGCTTGTCCCCTGCCGGGGAGGTGAGCACGACCCCAGCCCCTGCACCCATGTGTGAGAAGGCTCCGTCGAAATGCATGATCCAACCCTCAGGCGCCTCATTGCCAGGGGTGAGGGACTGGCTCCCGTCCAGCCCCCGGTCGGGGGCGTCTGTCCACTCCGCCACGAAGTCTGATAGGGCCGCCCCCTTGAAGACCCTGGTCGTGATGAACTCTATGATGAAGGCCTGCAGCTCGATGTTCCATTCGGCGACTCTTCCCGCCGCGTTGGGGTTGCGTAGGACCTTCTCCAAGGGGTACGCAGAGACGACCCTGGAAATAGTGGCGCAGTTTCCTTGAAGCGACAAGGAGTGCTAGGAGGAGCTTCTATTGCATGGGGTAGCGTGAGCGCGCGTCCCGCAGCACTGTACTGACGTAGTACACTGGGTGCTCGACAAGGGTGAAGCCCTCTGCGGTGCCCTGCTCCGTGGTGGGCCCAAGAGGCTTGAGCGCCTCGGGGGCCGCCGGAGCGGCCGGGGCCTCATGAGGATTGAGCGCCTCAGGGGCCGTCGGAACGGCTGGGGCCTCATGCGGATTGAGCGCCTCAGGGGCCGTCAGAACAGCCGGGGAGGAGCGGGCTCCCCGGCATCCTGCGAGCCCCCTTGCTCCATGTTGGGGGGCCCGCCGGTGCCCGTCGATGTGGGGCGCGTGTCGGCACGCTCCTCCCTGACCGCCACCAACGCAGCACTGGCAGAGTGTGGGGTGGCAGCCAGGTATAGTAGCAGGGGCTCCCAAGGACGAGGCGCCACCATCACTGGCGGGCTCGTGAGGTACTGCTTGAGTTCCTCGAAGGCTGCGTCTACCTCCGGAGTCCATTCGAAGGGGCCCTTCCTTTTCATGATCTTGAAGAACGGCAGGGCCCGCTCGCTGAGTTTGGTGATGAAGCGCCCCAAGGAGGTCACGCAACCTGCCAATTTCTGCATTTCCTTGAGGGTCTGGGGCGCGCTCATCTTGTTTATGGCCTTGATCTTCTCAGGGTTTACCTCGATTCCCCGGTGTGACACCAGGAAACCGAGCAGCTTGCCCGATGGGACCCCTAAGACGCACTTCTCGGGGTTGAGCTTCAGGTTCACCTCCCTCAGGCTGGCGAACGTCTCCTCCAAGTCCTCGATGTCGTCGACGTAAGCTTCTATGTTCCTCCCGAGCTGCGGCCCCAGGGCGATGTGCATCAGCCGCTGGAAGGTCGCCCCGGCGTTGCGTAGCCCGAAGGGCATGCATGTGTAGCAGAACACTCCGCACGAGGTGAGGACGGCCGTCTTCTCGACGTCCTCCAACGCCATTTTGATCTGATGGTAGCCCGAGAAAGCGTCCAGGAAGCACAGCAGGTCGCACTCCGTGATGGAGTCCACGATCTGATCGATGCGAGGTAGCGGGAATGGGTCTTGGGGGCAGGCTTTGTTGAGGCTCGTGAAGTCGACGCACATAGCTCCATCCCGCACTTCTTCGGGACGACCACCGGTTTGGCAAACCACTCCGGGTAACGCACCTCCCGGATGACCCCGGCCTCCTTTAGCTTGTCGACCTCCTGGGCGATGAACGCCTGCTTCTCCTGAGCTTGCCTCCTTGTCTTTTGCTTCACCGGACGTGCATTCGGGCACACCATGAGGTGGTGCTCAATCACGTCCCTCGGGACCCCCACGAGATCGGAGGCGCTCCACGCGAATGCGTCCTTGTTTGCATGGAGGAAGGCCACCAACGCCTCCTCTTGCTCCTGGGGTAAGTCGGCGCCGATGGTGAAGGTAAGGCCAGGGTTTCCTTCGTCCACAGGCATCTGCTTCGTCTCCGCCCGGCTCTGAGAGAACAGCTGCCTCTTCTTTACCGGTGCGACGTCCAGGACACCCTCGGAGTCCTCCATGGCTCGTGCGGCGTCCCCGGCACTGGGGCGCGCCGCGGCCACCGCTTTGTAGGTGAGCTTGAGTGTGTAAGACGCGTCCTTGGCATTCCCCACGATGGTGAGGATGCCGCCGCTCCCGGGCATCTTGATGACGTTGTAGCCCGGGTGCGTTGCCGCCATGAACTGGGCGAGGGCAGGGTAGCCAAGTATTGCATTGTATGGGAGGTGGATGAGGGCGACGTCGAAGTTGATCTGCTCGGTGCGGAAGTTGGAGCGGCTGCCGAAGGTGACGGGGAGGCGCACCCACCCCACGGGGAAGACGGATCCCCCGACCACCCCAGAGAAGGGCCTCGAAGGCACGAGTTGGTCACGGGGTAGCTGTAGTGCATCAAAGGCCTCCACGGAGATGACGTTGAGGCCGGCGCCACCGTCTATGAGGGTCCTGGAGACGGCCACGCCTCTTATGGTTGGCGTGCACAACATGGGGAGCGTTCCGGCGGCCGTTGTTGTCTTGGGGTGGTCGAGGGGCCTAAGGTGATGTCGGTCTCCGGCCACGTCCGAGGCGGTGTGGGCTCGGACCGTGGCCGGATCGCTCCTGCGCGGCGGAAGAACCGCTTTACCTAGCGGTAGGAGGTGGGCGCCTGTGATCCGCCAAGGATGCACGCGACCACGGGGCCGGCCACGCGCACCATGGCGCCATCGCGCGCCGAGGGCTAGCCGGCGTCGGGGATCTCGTCCGCCATGGGATCGTCGAACCGGGGCTCGACAATTGCCGCGAGTGGAGAAGCTTCGACACGCCCCCTACCTGGCGCACCAAATATCGGATTTCGGGCTCCGCAAAAACCCTCAAGGTTCGAACACAGGGGCGTGTGCGAAGATCCCCTGCGGCCTCGCCCTACCTAGCTCGCTACTCGATGATTTCCAGGACGAACTCGCACGATGATGAGGAAGCAGATGCACACGATGATTTACCCAGGTTCGGGCCGCTAGGAAGCATAATACCCTACTCCTGCTATGGTGGATTGCCTCACGAGGAAGTTTGTGGATGAACTACTATAGTGGTGTGTCGCCTCGTGAGGGCGTTCTGGTGGTGTTGCCTCTCTACTGTTGGGTGTCTGTTGTGTTGTCCTTCTCTATGGTGCAGCTTATCCTCTACTTATAGTGCCCCGGGTCCTCTTCCCTTAGCGAAATGGTGGGATGGGGTCCCGCAACAGCCAAATTTGAAGGGGGATAGGAGTACATCTTTATCCTGACGAAAGGTGGTCTTCGCCTGCAAAGTAGCTGTAGATGATGTAGTGGTGGGCTCGGCGATGACATCCTTCCTGCTGGACTCGTGGTCGTGGTCTCGTTGCACTGGATTAGAAACCTTTGGGCGGCGCTTTGGGAACCCGCGTACATCCTTGATCCCTTTGCACCAAAGGGGAAACTGCACCGCCTGGCGCACTGGCGCCCACCTTTTCTTCCTTGCGTCATCCTTGACTCCTGAAGCCAGGTTCTGCATAGAGATCTCCACCACTCCGGAGGGGCCCGAGGAGGCCCACTCCTTGCTGGTCTTGGTTCCACCACCCTCGCAAGCTCGGGTCCTCGCGAGGGGCCTTGTCTTGAATGGGGTCGCGCCATCCGTGCTCGGCTGACGAGGTGGGCCATGCCCTGGGCCGCTGGCAGGCAGGTCTGGGTACCCCCGTTCCCAGAACGCCGACAGCCGCCTTCTCATCCGCGACCTCTTGCTTCATCTTTTGGAGCTCGTCCTTGAGTTTTTCAACCTCCGCAACTGAAGCTGTGGAAGCATTAAATAAATATTTACACTGGGTTACCAGTGCGGATCACTAACAATTTACACCGGATGTTACAATTCGGCTTACCTTGTGCCTCGTCGAACCTCTTGTTCAGGCTATCAAGCTCCTCCACGGAAATCTTGAGCTTCCGATTTAGCTCGGTAAGCTCAGCGGCATTAACGGCCGCCGCCGATGATGAGGCCTACAAGAAATAAAAAACATGTTTCCGGTTATGTGTGTTCCAACCCCCGAACTGTCAAGGATATGACCCTATGTTCGGTCCTCTTAAGGGCTTTTTGAACATTGTGGGACTAATGGTGCCTTGTGCATCGTTGTTCACTCCTGAGAGTTTGACCCCGGGTGCGTTTTTTGCAAACCCATCCGGGGCTCGGGGGCTACTACATGTATAAAGATAGCATAAATTTAAAAATTTAAATTGTTCGGGAAAAGGGTATTACGTGACTCACCTTGAAGCCTATCAAGAGACCATTGAAGGCCTCTTTCAGCCCGCTATCGACGGACTGAATTCCTTGGAAAACCGCACCCATAAGAGTGCGGTGATCCTCGGAGATGGAGGCGCTTGATAGAGCCTCCCCCATGACCGGCCACCCAGTCGTCGGTGGCACCGGTGGTGACCGGCCAGCCCGATCTCTGATCGGGGACTGAGCCGGTAGCTCCGGAGGCACAGCATGCTCCGGAGATGTCGTCAGAGGGGACTGGACATCCCTCCGCCCTTCCTCCTCAGCGGCCAAGGGAGTTTTCTCCCCCTGGTCTTCAGCGGCCGAGGCATCAACCTCGGCCATGGCGTGGTCACCCCCACCGCCTGTGTTCGGCTCCAAAGGAGCCTGGTGGGATGACACCTCCCCGCCCCCTGGAGGTGTGGGGGGTGACGCAGTCCCACTCTCCGCCAGCTCGACGGGCGGAGACTCTTGGTCAGTAGGGAGAACGCGCGGTGGGCTGCAAATTAAAAGATGTTCTTGCATTTAAAACATTGGAAACTTTGCATAAATGACCCAGGGAGTCTTCGGATGCATATCTTCCAGCTGGGGATTGACCCTTAGGTTCCTTTGGGGAACCTTCTCAAGGTCCTCGGACTCAGCATCAGAGTCCGAGCTGTCGTCGTCCAGGATTAACCTTGGCCTACGCGCCCTCTTTTGGACAGGAGGAGGTAGATCCTCCACGGCGTCCTGCGACGCCGCCCTCTTTCTTGTGAGGGGGGAATCGCCTTCCCCCCATCTTCGTGCTCCTCCTCATGGTTAGAGGAGGCATGGGTTACCTCGGACGTAGCGTCCGGCTGATCCCTTATGCAGAGACCTTCTCTGGCCTTTTTCTTCTTCTCCTTCTTCTCGGGCGCCGAGTACGGTGCCACGACGAGCATCGCCGTCAACAACTCCGACCTGGGGTCTTCGGGTTGCGGCGCTGGGTAGTTAATTGCTCAACCATTTCTGTAGAGGTAAAGGGGGAAGGCGTTCAACCCTTTTGTCAAAGAACTAAGCCAGAGAATTAAAACTATATCGTACCTAGGTAGGAGGGTTATCGGCGCTTAGACCCGAATCCTCCTCCTTGGCCGGCCAGCTCTTTCGGGGCTTGAATAATGCCTTCCACAACTTCTCGGAGGTAG
Source organism: Elymus sibiricus (assembly GCA_039707655.1). Taxonomy (NCBI): domain Eukaryota; kingdom Viridiplantae; phylum Streptophyta; class Magnoliopsida; order Poales; family Poaceae; genus Elymus; species Elymus sibiricus. The sequence goes on from CM077665.1 coordinate 268,419,444, forward strand.
TGCGGAAGAGTTGGCGCATGGTAGTCTCGTGCTCAAGCTGATAAGCCCACATGGGAGTGGCCCGGCGCTGGCAGGGAAGAATGCGGCGGTGGAGCATGACCTGGACCACATTGACCTGCTCGACTTTGGCCTTGATCACCAAGGTAATGCGCTTCTGTAGCAATTTCACCTCTGGATCCAACCCCTAGTCGAGGCCCTTCCTGAGCCACGAGGTCAATCTCGTAGGGAGTCCGGATCTAAACTCGGCAAGCGCCGCCCAGCTCTCATCCCTTGGTTTGGTGATGTAGAACCATTCTTTCTGCCAGATCTTGATTGTGTCGATGAAGGTGCCAGTTGGCCACTCAACGCGGGGGAGCTTGCTGATTACCGCCCCTCCGTAGTCTGCGTGCTCGCCCAGGACATTCTTAGGCTTGACGTTGAAGACCTTGAGCCACATGCCGAAGTGCGGCTCGACCCGCAGGAAGGATTCGCAAAGAATGATGAAAGCCGAAATATGCATAAAGGAGTTCGGGGGAAGATCATGGAAGTCCAACCCGTAGAAGAACATGAGACCCCTGACGAAGGGGTGGAGCAGGAAGCTCAGTCCCCGGATGAAATGGGGGACATATACCACCCTTTCGCCTGGCTTAGGGGTGGGGACGACCTGGTTCGCTTCTGGAGTGCGGTGGAAGACATTGGCGGGTAGGTAGCCGGCGAGCTTTAGCTCTCGGATATCCTTGTCGGTGACCGTGGAGGCCTCCCACTTGCCCATGGAGCCCGAACCCACCATGGCTAAGCTCGGAGGGGAAGTTGAGGAAGGACTAGATCTGGGCTCTCGGAGCTTGGGAAGATTAGGAAAGCAGAGGATGTGAATGGGAAGCGTGAGTAATCCTTGGGGTTTCCCCCTTTTATAAGGTGTCACACCGATTAGCCTCCTTTTACTGCGCCGTGAGTCTCTCCGCTTCCCAAGGCATGCATGCCGTTATGCATGCGCAAAATAAACCTAGGGTGCTGATTATATCCCGTGTGAAACGGAGCACGATCTATACATTGATGAGTCGTGTCAATGTAAAAATGGCCTCGAACCGCGAATCGAGTTTTCATAACTGGTTCAGCGGTCGTGGTAGGCCATGACCCTTCGTCAAAAGGGGGCGTCAGAAAACACTGTTTACACTTAGACGTTTGGCCTTCGGGGCAAGGCAACTCATGGTGCCTGGACAATTGTATGATCGGAAGAACTTCGCGTCATCGGAAGCCGGACTAGTCCCAGCCGATCATTGACGGGAAGAAGAACTCACCCCTCAAGCCGAAGACTCTGATCACATGAAGCTACTAGTGTTGTGACCCTTGGCGTTGGGGGCTAGTTCGGGGGCTACTGAGGGAGTCCTGGACTAAGGGGTCCTCGGGCCGCTGGCCTGTCTCTCAATAGGCCGGCTTGGTGGGCCGTACTCTGACTGTCGCAGGAGGGGGCCAGATACATCGAGACCCTGTGTTCTAGAAGGAAGTCCCGAAGGTGTGTCATGCACTCCAAGTAAAGATGAGGGAATCGACATTTCCATCCCCGGCAAGAGACCTGTCATGTGTAAACCCTAGGTACCCCCCGGTGTCTATATAAACCGAGAGGGTTTTAGATTGTAGGACAAAGAAACTCATCTAGGGTTTTAGCTAGTCGATCTCGAGGTAGATCAACTCTGTAACCTTCATACGATCAATATAATTGAGCAGGACGTAGGGTTTTACCTCCATAGGAGGGCCCGAACCTGGGTAAACATCATCTCCTTCGTCCCCTTGTTACCATCGATGCTAGACTCACAGCTCGGGACCCCCTACCCGAGATCCGCTGGTTTTGACACCAACACCAGGCGAGGGAGTCGGCCACGGACGTTAACTTACAATGACTCACCTCCAAGGCAGTCGCCTATCTGAGTTGGAACCCATAATGGAAATCCGGCCAAGGTTTCCAACATGGCCTCAAACGTTGTGAGCAGGGCCCCAAGCCGGTCCCGACTAGGCCGTTCATCCACTTCGCAGGTCGTGCCACACCTATCAACGTTTCGAACTACTGTGACTCCTGGACTGAGAATAGAGTAGGTTAATAGGCCGAGAGAGCTCGAGTTACCGGAGCCCAATGTGCGGTATTAGCTAGTCTTGGAACACAAACACGGAACTCAGTTCCTATAAGCGGTCTCGATGGGACAACCCACCATGTACTCCTACATGGCCTCTCATCGCTACCTTTACCAAAACAGGTTGAACACTTAATCCTCATCATCAGGACACAATCATTTCACTCCGGTTCATCACCCAGATGAATCAGACCTGACACAACTCTAAGCATAGCAAGCATAACAGGGTTATAGCACAACATGGATCAAGCATCTACCAGGTATGCTAGGTTGCTTGGTTTAGCTATTTACTGTGACAATGACAGGTCATGCAAAGGAGCGGGTTCAGCTACCGGAACACAAGTAAAAGTTGAATCAATTGTCCTAATGCATTGAAATGCGAGCAAGAGTGAGAGAGTGGGATTGTATCGAATATGCTCAAGGGGGGGTTGCTTGCCTGTTTATCGGAAGAACTCAGCTGTTCTTCGATGTCGTCGATAACTACATCTCGCAAGTCTATCGACCAGATCAAACAAGGTACAAATTAAGCACGGCAAATGCTTCACAATGATGCATGAGTATGACATGTTAACATGTTGCTGGTTTGAGCTAATGCAAGTGACCACAAATTAAATGCGAGTTGTTTGATCAATATAGGTCAAAATCAAACTCCACATAAGGCATTTCATTTGCCATTTATTTGAATTATCATATCCAGCAACCTTAAGTGGTTCAAACATGCATGAAAATAGTACCATCAGAATCCTTGCATTTTTCTAATAATTTTTCATATATAAATTATTTTAATCTGACTTACAGATTATTTTCTATGAATTTTTAAAATTTTAAACATTTTCTGGATTATTTCTTTTATAGAAATTCATTAATTGTGTCAGGCTGGCGTCAGCGCGTCAACCGTGCCGGGTGCAGGTCAAACCTCACAAGTAGGGTCCACTGGTCAGTGACCCAGGGACTAATCCCGCTCAAACCCGATGCTGACTGAGCTTTGACCCCCTGTGGGACCTGCTGTCATTGGCTAATGGCTGGGGGATTAGCGCTAATTGGCCAGCCACGTCAGCGCCCACCGGAGCTGGGCCGCCGACGACCAAACCCGCGACGGAGGCTCGCCGGAGATGGTCACAATCGCGCTGCAGGGCACCATTTCGTGTGCGGTTTGCGGCTACGGCGAGCTGGTGAAGCGCCGCATCTAGCAGGGGCAGCAGGGTGAGCTGGGGTGGCCACGTTCATCGGCGGCGACCAAGCTAGTGGCGGCCGGCATTCGGCCACGTGCGGGCGTGGGGCTGCGGTGGTCTAAGGGGCGAGCCAACACGCGCGTTGGCCTCCTGGGGACACCCAAAGGTTGTTCCGATGCGCGGGCACGAGCGGATGTAGCTCCAACTGCGGCGGCGACATGGTTGGGCGGCGGCGAGCTTCGGCTCGTCTAGTCAGGGGGACTAGGGGGCACTGGAGAGAATGGGGAGCGAGGGGATCGACTCGGCAGCTCACCACGGGTCAAGAAGCAGTAACGGCAGGCTCAGGGAGGTCCTGTGGCCAGCGAATTCGCAAAGCCATCGCCGGAGCCCGAGGTTGAAGAAGAGCTCAATGGCGATGTTTCTGTCCGCTCTGCCTCGATTCCTTTGACGGGGAGAAGCAGCTCGAGGTGGCGGAGGCGTTGGGTAGCTCAGGGAGGCGGAGCAGCGACGGTGGCTGCGGTAGCTGCGTGCGACGGCGGCGAAGCCGTTCGGGTGTGTGTATGCGAGAGATGCAGGGGAGGGGATGAGCAAGGGGAGCAGAGGAGGCGTGCACGGGAGGGACTCAGTGTGCGTGGCGACCTCAGGGCAATGGGGAGGCAAGCAGCGAGGCAGGAGGTGGCGAGGCGTGTCCCCGCGCGCTCCGGGCGCGTGCCTCTGTCCTCCTGCGGAGGAAGAGGATGATTGGCCATTGGGCTAGTCGGGCCTCTTCTCAGTTGGCCCGGGAAGCCAAGTAAGTCTCTGCTTTTTCTTTTTATTTCCTTTTCTGTTTTTCTGACATTTGTTTTGCTTCCAACAAAATAGGAAACCATTTTAGCAAATGCTGAAATTATATATGTGGACTAAATGGAATTATCCAATGCCACATAATAATTCTAAGAATTATTGGACATATATTTTCCATATAGAAAATGTATATGTATTGCAAATAGGGTTTGAATTAATTCAAATGCCCAATATAAAATGTTTTTATAATGCCTTTTGGAAAAAACATTTTATATTGGGCATTTGGATGATGAGGCTTGATCAATCCTCATTTCCCTTTTATTGAAAATAAAATACATGCATGAATGCATTGACAATCATAATTAAACTAGTGCTGTGACAGCTGGCGCTCACCATGCCTGAGGGCATGCAGACGTAGCTGGTGGCGACGTGTGGTTGGAAGAGGCCTTGGAATCCGTCCCTGTTAAGGCCCGCGATGTCGACGCACATGCGCTCCCTGCCGCCCCTCCTGGGGGTGACGGCCTGGCCGTCGGGGCGCTCCGGGCGACGCTCCTCCTGCAGCCCGCCAATTTCTTGGTCGATGAATTCCTGCGACGCCGGCATCCAGCGCCACGCTCCTTCCTTGCGGGGGCATGCGATGAGGGACGCCTCCAAGTGGTGCGTTGCTGCCATAAGCTTGGCCAACGCCGGGTGTCCCAAGATGGCGTTGTACGGGAGGCCGATGTGCGGCACATCGAAAACCATCCGCTCGGTGTGGTAGTTAACGCGCGTGCCAAATGTGACAGGGAGGTGGATTTGCCCCAGCGGAGTGGTGGAGCCGTTGGTCACCCCAGAGAATGGCCTGGTCGGCATCAGTAGGTCGTAGGGCACCTGGAGCATCTCGAAGGTCTCCACAGAAAGCACGTTGAGGGCTGCGCCTCCGTCGATGAGGGTCATGGTGACGGAGACATCGCTGATGGTGGGGGTGCACGTCATGGGGAGTGCACCCACGACAACCGTGGACTTAAGACTGTCCCAGGCATCGAAGGAGATGGCGTACCGGGACCACCTTAGGGGCTTCGCGGCTTCTAGCCTTGGGAGGGCGGCGTTCACCTCGCGAGAGAATTGCTTGAACCGGCAATTCGACAAAGGGGTGTGGGCCCTGCCAAGGATGCAAACCACCGCGTGAGGCTCTTGATAGCCCCCGGCCTCCTCATCGTGCTGGTAGTCGTCGTTCCTCGTCGGTGGCGGCGGCAGTGGTGGGAGCGCGGCGTTGTCCTGAGGACGCACCTCACGAGGTTGATCACGCCGACCGTTGTCATGAGGCTGCTCATTCCAGTCCTGCCAAGGGTTGCCATCGCGGCTATCCCACCTGCCGCCGCTACGGCTGCCGCCGCCTCCGCGGCCAGCGCTGTCGGAATCGGGGCTCCGGGGACCCAAAAAGGTTCGAACACTGGGGTGCACTCACTCTCTCGCCCTACTCTGCTTTGCAACCTCACGCAACTCTCCGGCGGCTCGAGCTAAGGAAGATGAACAAGGGACACATGGTTTACCCAGGTTCGGGCCACTTTGCGGTGTAAGACCCTACTCCTACTTTTATGAATTGCCTGGGGGTGGGGATGAGTACAAGGGGTGTTCTTGCTTGCCCGACGCTCTCCTCTTATAGGCCTTGGTCCTCTTCCCCCGAAAACACACGGCGGGAAGGGTTGCCACAACGGCTCGTTTGAAAGGGGACATGGCTGCAGCCTATCTTGACAAAAGGTGTTCTTCGTCTGCCAAAGTTCCTCGTCGTGACGTGCTTGTGGGCTCGGGAGTGACCCCCATCCTGCCGAGCCCCCAGTCTGGGTCTTCTTCCACGAGAGAGGAAACCTTTGGGGGTTGCTTTGGGGACCTGCGAGCTGGCATCGCTCCTCTACCACTGAAGAGGAAAGCCTCTCTGCTCTCACTCGCTTCTACCGCTCCTGGTGCCGCTTCGCGCGGCACGCGTCACCCGTGTGCGGGTGCAGCGCTGCGGGGCCCTACCAGGCCAACCCCTAGCAGACCCGCCTTGTGAGGGCATCGGGGGCAGCCTCGCGGAGAAGCCTCGTGAAGTAGTTGATGGTAAGATAGCCTCGCACCTCGTGAGGCGTAGGCACTCGTGGGAATCATCATCGCAAAGCTTTGAGGTGGGCCATCCAGCGCTTAAGGCAACCTCCGCGTCCTGGGCTGCAGGCAGACGGTCCTGGGTACCCCCAGTCCCAGAGGCCCGATAGTAGGCCCCGGGGACGCGATGGGCACGGTCCCATCGGCTGGGGGGGTGAGCGCGACGTGGACCCCAACCGCCTGTGGGCCAGGCCTGACGCGTGGTGCGCGGAGGACCGTGGGATGCCTCCACCTCCCTCAACGCCTCGATAACTGCTCCATGCCAGCGTAAAGCCTGCAAACAACGCCGGGTCATCATTGCCCTTCCTCACCCCGCGTCGCCCTCCTACGCCTTCCTTCCTACACACACCTGCCCTCAATCCTCCGAACGAACATTGCCTCCCATCTCGCCGCGTCGCCATGGACCCCCGCCCCCCCCCCCCCCCCCCCCGCAAGAGAGACGGAGCGACAACAACTGCGGAAGAACAGTCCGCGCTGGAACCCACCTTCGGTAGGTCCACGGTGCTCAATCGCAAGGGGCACAACAAGGTCCTCCCGATGACCGCGGCTGCCTCCAATGAGTGGGGGCCGACCAAGATCTCGCCAGCCTCGCTGTCCCCCGTTGAGCTGGATGCCACCTCCATTGTCCTCCATCATCCAACACTCTTCTCCGGCTTACTTCCTCCGTTCTCGCATTTCTTTGACGCCGTGCTCTCACACTATCAAATCCATGCACTGCATTTTGAGCCAAAGTCCGTTCTTCTTCTCTCATCTTTCGCCTTCCTATGTGAGGCCTTCCAGGGTGTTTCCCCTTCGATGGCATTGCTTCGACACTTCTTCTTCCTCCGGCTGTCCGCACCCAACCAATTTTCCGGGTGTGTGACATTCCAGGCCGCGAACGAGACTGCGGGTGAATGCATAGACATGAGTATCAACACCGATGCGGCGGGCTTCAGGCGACAGTGGGTGTATGTGGACGCCGGCCGGTACAGCCCCCTACTGCTGGTCCCGTCGTCCCCGGCGGTGCCGAACCCGAGGTGGAGACACGAGAAGCTTGATGACCCAAAGTTGTCGCTGATGATGAGGAGGCTGGCCACCCTGAGGACAGCCAGAGTAACCGCGACGCTAGTCGTGAGGGAGTTCCTCCGGCGAAGGATTGCCCCTCTTCAGCACCATTCTCACCCGGACCGCCTGTCGCCCGAAGTATTAGACGGGGTGCTCCTAGTCTTGACCGGTGAAGCAGCCGATGGTCTCCCCCGGGAGGGGCGCCCCCTGTATAAGTACAGGAATAGGGAGGACTTCGTCCGCTCGATGCCCCACTTTGACCAATGGGGGCTGGTCCAGGAGCACGGTGAGGGGCCCCGGAGCAACCCTGCCCTGGTGGTCCTCGAGCCCAGGGCCCTGGCGGGGTTGGAGCCCTCAGCCGAGGCAGCAGGGAGTGATGAGCGCTTACCCCGAAGACCCGCTACCAATTCTTCCCTATGCCCGCGGGCGCCAGCAGCATCGCTCCTCCCAGAGGCGAGGCTGTGTCCCTTGGCGTGACGAGTGGCGCCATCAACCCCATGGTGGTGCCCTCCGGGTCACACTCCCTGGAGGGGGGCACCACAAGCATGCGCCCTGTTCCCCTCGCGAGGGGGGCGGGGACCGGCGTTGAGGCTGCACCACCGCCCCACGGGGTCAGCGCCGAAGGGAAGGCTCTACCCTAGAGCAGCGCCGGCGTGCTACCGAGGGTGTTAAGGAAGAGGAGATGGGCCGCCAGAGATGAGTAAGCGCCACGCCTTGGCTTTTGTTTGTTTTGACGCCCCGAGGGTTTCTGGTGAGCAAAAAGGCTAAGGAGCCCCTGTGCCTAGTGGGTCCTTTCCTATCACCGGTCGGGTCCGGGGAAGGCAGCAGGTACGTGCCCCATCAAAGCCTGGAAACCATGCCTGGGCGCGAGGCGGTTTCTTCTTCACCGGTCGGGAGCACGGGGCGAGGGGCGACAGTTCACCCCATGTCTCCCGGGGGGACCCCGCTCATGGGGGCACAACAATGGTCCTACCAGGGGCGCCTCCGGGGGGCCGCTCCTCGGCCTCCGGAGCACCCAACCATGCGGCACGGGCCGAGCCGGCGGGGACCGAAGTGCCAGCGGGAACTGTCGCCCAGGCCAGCGCCGAGGGCGGCCTCGATGGGGCCTCCACCCCAAGGGGAATCCCAAGCCCGCGGCGTGCGCCATTCTTCCCGGACGGGGCGGAGCGGGCATCGGCCAGTCCCCAGCCCTCGATAGGTGGCGGTGGGACCTCCGAAGCTTCGGTGGTGAACGAGGGCACGGGACCTGGCCCGGACTGGGCCCTAACGCTCATGAACTCCCAGACCTCGATCCGGCATGATCTTCTGCGGAACGCAGCGAGCTTGCTGGGAGAGCTCAGGGTGGAGCGCCGTCTGGCACCTGCCTGCTTTGGTTGTCGTGGCTCACGTCATCGCAGCCTCCTGAGGCCGGGCACTGCGTAGGAATCTCTGCTACTCGGGAGACGGCCTAGGGAGACCGCTCCTCTGGAGGTCTTGGCATCGTTCCCCTTGCGAGGCCGGGCCCCTCAGGAGGGTCTTGTCTTGCGGGATCCGTTGCCAGGCCGTACAGGGCCGTCGATGTGGGCCACGCGCTGGGCCGCAGGCAGGCAGGTCTGGATACCCCCGATCCCAGAACGCCGATAGTAGCCCCCGGGCCCAAGGCACGCTCGGGCTGTCTTTGGGGAGAAGCCAAGGAATAGAGGAAGGAATGCCGCGGGCCCCAACTGCCTGCGGGCCAATCTGCATGGCACGCGGCAGGACACGGGCGCCTTCGCCCCATGTTGCCTCGTCAACTGCCAAGACCGACAAAAGCCGGGCGCCCGCTGCCGAGCCATTATTGTTCCCCTTCCTTGCGCCCTTGCTTCCTTGCTGAGATCCCCTTTCACTTCCGAGAACCTCCTCCAGATCTCGACGATGCGCCACCCCTTCTCTTGCTCTTTTCCCTTAGGGACTTTGCAGATGGCGCCCGTCGGGAAGTCGAAGCCCGAGGCTCAAGCCTCGTCCTCTTCTACCCCTTCGCCGGCGCTCTCGGCCTCCGCCATTGCCAAGGAAGCGGACCTCGACCCCGTGCTCCCGTTTATTGCGGGTGACAGTAACGAGTGGGGGGAGACCCTGGTCTAGTGCGGCTCCGCGGAGCCGCGTACCTTGGCGAAGACAGTCTACCCCTTCTTCCTTCACAGCTTCTTCTCCGGGCTTGTCCCGCCCTTCTCGGGGTTCTTCACCGCCATCTCGAGCATTATGGGATCCAGGCACTCCACCTTCACCCCAACTCCATCCTTCTCCTATCCATCTTTGCCTTCTACTGCGAGGCCTTCATGGGCGTGAGGCCCTCGGTGGCCGTCTTCCGCAACTACTTCAGCCTGCAGCTTCACGACTGCGTGCAGCGATTGGCGTGCGCCTCCTTCTTCGTGGTTCAGAGCGGGAACTTGCTCCTGAAGGCCGGGAAGAAGGTGGAGGGCTTCAGGCACCGCTGGGTCTTCATGGATACCCGGGGCCTCAACTCGCGCCTGGAGCTCCCGACGAAGCTGCCCGAGAAAGCCCTCGCGTGGGGTTCCGCGAAGCTCACCGATCCCCGGGTGAAGCCCATCTTGGAGCGGATCTATCGGGACATGGAGTCCAAGCAATTGACCGTGGCGATGATAGTGAAGGAGTTCCTGACGCAGCGCTTCACGCCACTCAAGGCACACTCGAAGCCCATGTGGGAGTTCGACGGCGCGAGGGACGCCATCAGGCTTCGGTCCGCCAGCCTGACTGGTGTAGATCTGGGCAGGGCCGTGGTTACTCTGCTCCACGGCGACCCCGAGGACCTCCCCGATGCCTACGCCCCGCTGTACCGCCGCGACGATAGGGGGGAACTGGTTTCCACCATGCCCGCCTTCGACGAGCGCGGGCTCACGCCTCCCGAGCGCCCCAACTCCCCGGTGCCAATGTCCTCCTGCAGCGCTAGCGGTGAGGAAGACTCGGAGGAGGCCGTCGATGATGGCTTGGAAGAGGCGTCTCCCTTGTCGCAGAGTGTGCTCCTCCGCAATCCCGAAGATGACGATGATGCCGACGAGCTCCCGGCCGCGGGCTCCCTGCGCTTCGCCAAGGTCCTCAGGAAGCGAAGGCCTGCCTCCTCGGCAGCGCCGGCATCCAGCCGGGCGACTCCGAAGAAGCGCGCGGCCGCGCCTTCTCCGGCAGACGCCCCGCGTACTAGCAGGGCGCCTGAGACGCCGGCCTCATCCCCATCCGAGCCGCAGCCAAAAGACGGGGCAGCCACCGTCGGGGTAGATGTGGCCCCTCCAGCCGCGGCCCCTCGCGGTGATGCTGCCATCCTTCCGGATGATCGTGCCATGCCGACGAAAGGCAGGAGCATCCCGGCCCTCGACGACACAGAAAGGAAGAGTAAGTGGGTCGTGGACGACAAGAAAGGTACTTGCCCCGCCTCTGGTTTATTATGAATAGCACGCATGCTCACGGCCCCTTCTCCTTGGTGGCCAGGGTCATCGTCGAGCTGAAGAAGAGGAAGGCGGGCGCCGAGCGAAAGGAGCCCCCTGTCTAGAGGGCGCCTTTGGCCTCTAGCCACGAACTCAGCGGGCAAGGAAGTGCATCGCACCAGCTTAGCATGACCCTTGAGTGCCCTGGAGGCACCGCGCCCAATCTTGCGGGCGTAACGCCTTCTCCTGACGTTGTGGCTACACCGCTCGGGGGGTCAGCCTCCGGAGGTGTGCAAGTTCACGAAGCGGCGCCCCTTGCCGCAGCCGCGGCGGACCCAACGCCGATGGAGGGGGCGACATCTTGCCCCCCCTGACGAAGTCCGCTCCTGAGGACGCAGCGGCACAGCCTCAGGAGGAGCCAGCCCCCGAGCGGCATCAGGCCGAGAAGTTGTCCACTCTTGTCATGGTCAAGGGGGGACTGGAGCATGAAGCGTCCCAAGCCAGCAACACCACAGCTCCCTTGGGCACAACACTTGTCGAGGTGCCGGTGCCACCTCCTGGTCAGGCGCTCGCGCTCGCGGGCAGCGGTCCTCCGGTCAGGCCCGGCACCTTGGATGAGGCTTACACCATGCTTGACCAGATCCGGGCCGACCTCCAAGGCACCGACAGGCGCTCCTTCGTGGGGGAACACCTGGAGCTTATCTCCGGGTGGCTCCACCCTGACGCAGCCATCAGGACGGCCTGGGCCCAGGCTAAGGCCGCCGCCGCGGAGAGCAAGAAAGAGGCCGCCAAGGCTGTGGAAGCTCGCGACGCGGCGCTGGCCAAGGTTGCGGCTGCCGTGGAGCGCTGCAGCGAGGCGGAAGCCAAACTGAAGTCCCTTCAGGAGGAGCAAGCCGTGCACGCGCAACAGCTTCACCAGCGGGAGGAAGACCTTAATCCTCGCGAGGCGAAGCTCACCGATCGCGCCTCCATGTTGTCCCAGGTGGCCGACGACCAAGCTGCGGAGCGCGAGCGTCTGGCCAAGCTGAAGGATGAGGTAGCAGAGGCCCAGACGTCCCACGCCCAACACGTCTCCGCCACGACGGCCCAGCTGGATGCTAGCGGGAAGACCTTTGCCGCTGCCGAGGAAAAGGCTGCCGCGGAGCGAGATGCCTTCCCCTCTTTCGAGCTTAGGCTTTGCCGGGCTCTGCGCTTCATCTGCAGGGGAGGATTCGGGGAGCCACTTGCGGCCCCTGAGGGGGCTTACGCCGGGCTCTCCTCCAAACACGCCGAGGCGCTCGAAGGCGCGGTGGCCAAGGTTGACGCCATCCTGGAGAATGAGTGCCGCGACCTTTTCTCCGCGGCCGCGACGCGTGTCTTCAGCCACCTCTACCTCCGTGAACCAGGCTTTGACTTCAATGCGGTGATGGCCTCGATTGCCCCTGAGTTCCGCGCCTCCGCTGCGGTGGTCATGAAGGATTCCGTGGACGCTCTGACGAAGAAGTTCGGCTGCGTCCCTGATGCCAAGCCCCATGTGGTGGAGGCGAGTAGTGGCGACGAAGGCATCGACGGCGATGTTGACGACGAGCTTGACGTGACTGTGCCGATCGGCGGCGACGGCTTTGGTGATGACGGCCCCTCCTCCTAGACTCCGACCTGCAACATTTATCGTGCCTCGTGGAGGCGTAAGACTTGTTTGAATTACAAAACACCCTCTGCCTGTAATAACTTGCTTGAATTCTATGATTTCCCTTTGCGCCTTGTTTCCTTCTCGCTTGCTTTTTTGCTCTGCGTCGGCAGGGCCCAATCCCGCGCATACCTCGACCGCCGTTGGGGCGTCCGGATAACCAGGACGAGACCAAGGGGTGAGGGGCTACGTGACTAGTGAGTCCCTTGGGTCGCGATGCCCAGGGGTCCCCCTTGACGTGCGAGCAGCCCTCATGAAGGATACATGGCGGCAACGGAGTCGAGTTAGAGCACCTTGGTGCTCTGCGTCGGCAGGGCCCAATCCCGCGCATACCTCGACCGCCGTTGGAGCGTCCGGATCACCAGGACGAGACCAAGGGGTGAGGGGCCACGTGATTAGTGAGGCCGTGGGTCGCAATGCCCAGGTGTCCCCCTTGACGTGTGAGCTGCTCCCATACCTTTCCTCGCCAGCTTTAGTCTGGGAGGGGCACGAGAAGACCAGGTACCAAGGACCTGGTGAGGCGGCACGCACCAGGCATGGCCTGAGCGTAGCCCCCATACAGCCCCCTCGCGCGCGCATCCCAAGGAAATGCTGCGTGAAGGGGCCAAAGGGCCATCCTGAGGTTGGTGCAGCCGCTAGGGTGCCCTCAGTTGTTTATTCACCAGCGTGAAGCATGGGGCTTCCACCTTGCGTGGGCATAGTCATTGGGGGACCGTGTCGTCCCCCAGCGCGGAGCATGGGGCTTCCACTTGGACGTGAGTGGGGACCCCTCCGCATCCTCGGAGGACCCCGGGCGTATACAGCCCACTCGTTATTACGTGACAGTGTCATGGGAGAACTGAAGGAGGTGTATCTGGGTACCCGTGAGCCAACACGGGTCTCACGAGGCCCTACCTCAAGGCGGGTTGTGCTTGGGTCTTCTGGCGCGGGGCGCGCTTATAAAACCTGTGTGATGGGGACAACCTGCACTGAAAGAATCTCCAGAGGCCACCGCATGAGAAGGCCAAACACCAACGACCCCAGGAGGTGACGTGAACGGAGTCGGGCCGTCAGACAGAGCTCAGCCGTTGGGTTTATCAACGCTGCAGGGACAGACCCGAGCACAGACGCCATGCCTAGTCTTCTCATGCGATAGATCTAAGGAAAATCACACGGCGCGCGTGAAAGCACATTTGCTCCCTTGGTGGTTTTGGTAATTAATAACAACATATATGGCATTGAACTAATGTTTCCACTAAGCATATTTCAGGAAAAGTTCAATGATAGGGATGGCAAAAGGATTGTGGAGATACCCCAAGATGCAAGGAAATGGATTGGCAAAGCTTCAAGCAAGAGGACTCTACATTTTACTTTGTGAGAAATCACTTTGAGTCCATAGAAAGCCAATACTATTAAAAGGGGGTAAGGTACTGTTGGTGAACAAGATGATCCACGTGCACAAGAGATAGTCATCACCAAAAACACCCACAAGCTCTTCCACAAAAGGTTGTCCAAAGCCAAATATCCAAAATCGGTGCAACCAACAATTCCCACTCGGTCCCACTGATTCCCAAACTCAGACAGACTAATGCCAAACCCTAGCCAGTCGGTGCAACCGATTCTGCATCGGTGCCACCGAGTTCAGTTGCCAACTCTCTGTTTAGCTATTTTCAGTCTTCGGTACCACAGAGTTTTGCTAGTCGGTCTCATCGAGTTTCTGGACCAACTCTCTGGATAGCCATTCACAAGAATCGGTACCACCGAGAATAGTGAATCGGCGCCACTGAGTTTCTGGACCAACTCTCTGGTAAGCCATGGTCAAGAATCGGTACCACCGAGATGTGAGAATCGGCGTCACCGAGTTGCGCAATCTGACCGTTGGTCACCTGATCGGTACCACCGAGAATTATATATCGGTCTCACCGAGATTCAAAAGTTGTCACCTTTTGGTCACTTCGGTACAACCGAGATTCACACATCGGTGTCACCGAGTTGGTCACTTTAGGTGGAACAGTTGGATTTTTGGGGATGCCTATATATACCCCTTCACCACCACCCACTCGAAAGAGAAGCACTCAGAACTATTCCATACTTGCCCCCATCATATTTTCTGAGAGAGAGCCACCTACTCATGTGTTGAGATCAAGATATTCCACTCCATCCATAGGAATCTTGATCTCTAGCCTCCCCAAGTTGCTTTCCACCAAATCAATCTCTTCCACCATAGCCAAATCTGTGAGAGAGTGATTGTGTGTTGAGGAGTCTATCATCTTGAAGCACAAGAGCAAGGAGTTCATCGACATTGCCGAGCCTATTACCTTTTGGAGGGTGGTGCCTCCTATATTGGTTAGGTGTCGCTTGGGAGCCTCCTACTTCGTGTTGTGGAGTTGAACCAAGAAGTTGGTACGGGCAAGGAGATCGCCTACTTCGTGAAGATCTACCCATAGTGAGGCTAGTCCTTCGTGGACGGAAGCCATTATGGAATAGTCAAGGTTCCTACTTCGTGGACCCTTATGGGTGGAGCCCTCCATGGACTCTCGCGACCATTACCCTCCGTGGATTGAAGACTCCATAAACGTGGACGTACGATAGCACCACCTATCGGAACCACGGGAAAAATCTTCGTGTCTACAAATTGTGTTTGATCTTCCTTCCTACCCTCTACTATATACATGCTCGTTGTTACTTCCGCTGCTGTACTCTTAGACATGCATATGTAGGGTGTACTTCACTTGCTATCATTGCTAAAATCTGCCAACACTTAAAATTGGGAAAAGGTAGAATTTTTATTTGGTCAAGTAGTCTAATCACCCCCCCCCCTCTAGACATACTTTCGGTCCTACAAGTGGTATCAGAGCGTTGGTCTCCATTGCATTGGTCTGACAACCTAGGAGAGTATGGCATCTAGTGAGGGAAATTATCACCGTAGAGGTCCGTACGTTGATGGCACTAATTTTGCTAGTTGGAAGCACAAAATGAAAATGCATATTCTTGGTCATAACCCCGCCGTATGGGCTGTTGTTCGTGTTGGCTTGCAAGGTGAATTCTTTGGTGATTAAAAGGAACCGGATGGTGAAGCGACCGCGGATGAGTTGAAGATGTTACAATACAACGCTGAAGCATGTGACATTCTCTTCAACTGCCTATGCCCCGAAGAATTCAACAAAATCAGCCGTTTTGAGAATGCAAAAGAGATTTGGATACTTTGGTTGATATGCACGAAGGATGGTGAATCCAAGTTGGATGTTCAACTTCAAAGTCAGCTTCACAAGTTCAAGATGAAGGATGGTGAAGGAGTCGCGGAGATGTACTCTAGGCTAGCTCTCATCACCAATGAGATTGCCGGCTTAGGAAGCAAAGAAATGACCGACAAATTCATCATCAAGAAGATACCTAGAGCTTTGGATGAGAGATATGACACCGTGTGCACGTTGATCCAAATGATACCCAACTACAAAGATCACAAGCCTACGGAAGTCATTGGAAGGATTGTTGCCCATGAGATGACACTCAAAGACAAAAAAGAGCTTCACCACAAGTCTAGCGGTGCTTACAAAGCCACAAGTGATACTCCCGCAACTTCAAGCGACAAACTTGTCACAAATGAAGAGATAAGCCTCATGGTCAAGAAATTCAACAAGTTCTACAAGAATAGAGGCAAAGAACGAAGCTCCAATTCAAGATATGAAGAGAAGCATTCGTCAAGTCATGACCGCAACTGCTACAATTGTGGGAAGCCTGGACACTACTCCAATGAGTGCATGGCTCCCTACAAACGAAGAGAAGAGTCACCTAGAAGGCGAAGCTCAAGGAATGAATCACCTCAAAGAGAGAGAAGGAGTAGAGATGATCATTATGAACGAAGACCCTCACCAAGAGCTAAACAAGAAGAAGACATCAAGCTCATGTTGGTGAATGGGTTTCTGGCTCCGACTCCGACAACAACTCCGAGAGAAGCTATCACTCCAACTCCGACTATAGTCAAGATGAAGGTGTTGTCGGACTTGCACTAGTGACTACCAACTCCTATGATCTATTTGATTCACCAAATGAAGGGAGTGCAAGTTGCTTCATGGCTAAAGGCCCCAAGGTATCACACCCCGAGTATCTTGATTTCAATAGTGATGAAGATGGTTTACTTTGTGATGATGACTTGCACTTTGATGAAACTAGTGATCTTAGTTAAAATTAACTTGATAATTTTTATGCTAGTCAAGATAAGTCGCTTGATGATGATAAGATGAAAATAGAACAACTAACTAAAGAACTAAACACTCTTAAGTTAGCCCATGAATCTACTCTCGAAGATCATAGAGAGCTTGTAAGGACTCATGAGAAGCTACGCTTCGAGAAGCTCAACTTGGAGCAAGAGCATGAGTTTCTTAAAGCTATCAATGACGATCTCCGAAAGAAGACTTCATCCTATCTAGCCAAATGATTACTCTTGTCTACATTCATGCCACAAGTTAAATCTAGACAAACTAGTAACAAAGGCAAGAAAGGTTCTTCATCTAGTAGCAACAATTAAAATGCTAAACCCAATGATGTTGCTTCTAGTAGTTCTATTGATTCCACTAATGATGATTCTTTTATCCAAGTTACACTTGAGCAAGAAAATGCTTTATTGAACGGAATTATAGAGAAAGGTATCTACAAGAGTCTTGCCGGGTTTAAGCAATTTGAGGAAATTGTACGCAAGCACGGAGGATACCGGAAGAACCATGGCATTGGCTACTTCAACGCTAATGGAGTTGAATGGGAAGAAGGTCAATACCCCAAGCCCAAGTTTGTTCCTCAAAAAGAGAAGTGTGAAAATACTCCTCCCAAGGGAACAAACACTCAAGATGACCATCCACAACAAGACCACAAGCTCAAGGGCAAGAACAAGCTTCAAGAGGACATTGACTCATATGAAGATGAATCCCAAGCTTTGGTGGAGTGGGTTCCCAAGGCTACTTCAAGCTCAACTGCTACAAGAGCCACTTCAACACCAAGGATCCCCATCAAGTTGATGTGGGTCCCCAAGAAGAAGAACTAGAGAGTTCTTGAGGGGTGACTCCGCCAATGAAATTCAGTCACATTCATTATTGGCAAGAACTAGTTGCAATCAACTCCAACTCTATGCAATAGTTCAAGGAGTCACACATTCCCTCAAAGGTAAGCAAGGGACAAGGTAATCAACAAATCCATGGACATCATCATGTATGCATTATACTCCATGTCCATAGATATCCTTGTATTTTTCTCTTGTGTGTTGGGACTAACCCATGTAGGTGAGAAGAGTAAGGAAACAACAAGGATGCTCCCAACTCATGGTGATCTTCATCAACCTTGAGCATCCACCACTACCTCACCAACATGAAGTCTTCATCGACAAAACCCAAGGTTAGTTTATCCCTCCTATTGGGGGATGTCACATCAAGGGGGAGCTTTACTCTAAGACTTGAGTTAAAGCATCTCTTAGTATGTGACAACATTAAATGCTTTATGTAAAAGTGGTAACCTCACTTGTGCTTAAACGATGAGTATGACCTATGATCAAGTATTCTTACTTGGCTCCTAAGTCAATATACTCATATATAGATGACTCCATCATCGCCAAAATGCTTGATAGATGCTAGTATGTTTGTGCAAGTTTGCCATGATTTCATTTGACATCTTATTGTGTGAGCATGTTGGTCTGCATTTATTTATCCATTCGAGGACATCCAATTATTTCTATTTGGTTTTTGATTTCTCTTTTGCCAATTGGATGGACAAGAATGCATAGGACCCCTCTCTAGCTATCTATGCTTTCTTGTCTCATATTCCATTCTTGCTGCATCACAAAATTTGAACAAGTACTTTTCGATCCCTCTGTGTGAGGAGCACTCGGAGTTCCGTATCGACAAAGGACCGACCATTAAAACCTCCCATGTGCATCTCGGTGGAACCAACCCAAAATCTCGGTCTCACCGAATGCCTAGGGTTGATCTGGATTTTCAATCTCGGTAACACCGATTCCTTATTCTCGGTTACACCGAGTTTCCCTGTCAGCTGACAGTTGAGAAACTCGATGACACCCAAAATTTCAAACCGGTGTCACCGACAGTGAAGGGTATATATCCTGGCAGACACGACTTTTGAAATTCAATCTCAAGAGCCCGTTTCCTCCAACCCTAAGCTGCAGCTCCAGACCCCCTGGTCGTCGCCCTTGCCTCCCCGTGCGCCTCCGCCGTTGGGAATCGCCGCCGCCGACGGAATCTTCACCGCCGTCGTCGCCTTAGCGGATCCTGCACCGAACTAGGGTATGGATCCGGCCCTCCTTGCGCTCCTCGTCCGATTCTTGCGCATTGGAGTTAATTTTATCGATAAGCCACTAATTGTAAACCTCCCTATCCTCTAGAAAACTCAGTAGAATAGCGAACGAATGATTTTTTAGGTTTTGCCGTCCGCCACATAAATCTCGATAGAACCGATGTAAAAGAATCGGTAGCACCGATTCGGTTTTTCTGGAAAACTGAGAACACCTCGGTGGAACCGAGTACCAATTTTTGGTGTGACCGAAAATGGTGCCAAGTTTCTGGAAAGTAGGTTGTCTGTCTCGGTGGGTCCGAAAATTTTGCCTCGATTGTACCGACATACATTTGGCAGAATGCAAAATTTGAGAAATCTTAGTTCAATCTTTTGAAAATGTCTGCATTTTGTGATGACTCAACCTCTCCACTCCTCTATACTCTATTCACAGGGTCAGAGATGTCTGCTTCAGATGACAGTGAGAACAACTTCAGAGAGGAGAATGTTGTCATGAGTTCAGGCACTAGTCATGAAGACAGTTTTGATGATGTGCCTAGTTCTCCAGATTTGCCCAAGGCTGCTACAAGGACTAGGAGGAAGCTCAATTCTGATGAGGAGGATGAGGACTTCATCCCTGAGGAGCTGCCTCAGAAAGATGATGCTGCCACTTCTTCCAAGAAGAAGAAATCTATCAGGAAGGAGTATGCTAGCTCTGAGACAGTGAGAGCACCAGAGAGCTCCAGAGCAACTATGACTATTGAGCATCCCAAGAAATCTATGCCTAAGAAGGCAGGGGAGAAGAAGAAGAGAGAGAGGACAAAATTTGTCAAGGCTAAAGTTCTTCCATCTACTCCAGAGTATCTAGATGAGGAAGAAGAAGAGGAGGTAGAGCCAGCTGCAAAGGCACCTCCCAAGAAGAAGAAGAAGAAGCTTATGGCAGATGCTATGCCTAAAACTAACACTTCCAAGAGCACCAAGTCTGCTCCCAAGAAGGTTGTTGCTGCAGAAAAGACTAAGAGGTTCTCCAGAGAGATACCAGCTTCCAGCAAGAACAAGACCTCCACTTTTAGGGAAGCTAAGGATGATGATGACATGACTGCTTTGATGAAGCTCAGACCACACCTTCCAGAGCACAATGCCAGCCACCTGCTTGCTGAAGATATGAAGAACAGGAAGGATTCTGGTTTAAGTGCATGGAGAGCTATTGATCCATATGCTCAGAGGAGGAAAACAGCTGTGGACTATAGGTTTTATACCAAGGAGCAACAAGATTTTTATGAGACAATCTTGCTTGATAAGAGTCCAGCTGTGAGTGACATGAGATACATTGATTGGAAGTACATCAAGGCAAATGAAGATTACTTCCCAAATGTTCAAGACAACTTTCATTGCATTGGCTTGGATGAGTTTGTTGGCAAAGAATTCACTGCATGGAACGATGAGATGATCATGCAATTCTACTCCACTGCTCACTTCTATGGAGATGGTAGGATTGTGTGGATGACTGAAGGAGCAAGGTATGAGTCTACTGTTGAGGAATGGGCTGCTATCTTAGGAGTCCCAGAGGTGGAAAATGGTGACTTGGATGTCTATTCTGAATCCAAGGAGAGCCATGATTCTATGAAGAACATGTACAATGTGATCCCTGCTGTAAACTTGAAATCTCACAAGTTAGGATCCATTTACTTCCTCTAGGCTGGTCTCCGCACCATGAACACCATCTTGAGGCACGCATTGATGCCTAAGTCTGGAGATGACAAGATGATTCGAGGCTATTCCATCAACATGCTGATCCATCTTGATAGACACACCAGGAAAAGGGTGATGGACTTGATAGTAGAGACTGTGAAAAGGGTTGCTGCTGATCAGAAGCGCTCTTGCTGTTATGCACCCTACATTCAGATGCTCATCAACTCCAAGTTGGAAAAGCACATTTTTGCTCTTGACGGGCCACACTTGCCCCTACAGCCAGATCTTGAGGACAATGTCTTGGAGATGAACCCAGATCACCCCACCTCAGCTGCAGCACAGGCAGAGGCAGAGGCAGCTAGAGCCACTAGTGCTCAAGTCCCGAGATCCAGGAACGAGCAAATGGATCTCTTGATCACTACCGTTCAGGGCATGCGGAAGGACATCAAGGACATATTGGCAAATCAGCATAGTCTTGTGAGGATCATGGAAAATAGGATCAATACTCTCAATGACAAGGTGGATGGGCTGACCAAGACCGTGAACGAGCTCAAGAAGGAAGTTGATAGCGTGCCCAGTCCCGACCCTTCAGATGATGAGGATGACTCTCCTCTTAGGCCAGGCACTCACTTCACTACCCAGGCCAGATCAGCCACAGTGCCAGCTCAAGAGTTGAGGCCTTCTTCATCAGCACCTGCTACAGCCTCTTCAGTTCCATCAGCTCCTCCAGTACCTCCCATTGCTACACCAACTCCGTCCATGACGTCAGCCGACATCTTCGCTGATGCAGTTCTCTCAACTCCTTCATCAACAACCGGAGGAGATCAGCCCCAGAAGAATGATTAGCTATATCTCTTTGAACTTTTTGGTAACTTGTTGCCAAAGGGGGAGAAGTTGTATATATATCTTTAGGCTTCGAGTGAGAGAGCGTTGGTTTTTATTGCTTTTTCAAAAACATTTGTTCTTTTGATTTGGATGTGTTAAACTTTGTGGTGTTTGATCATACACTTGATTGTGTGTTGCTACTTTTTCCTATCATTATTGATGCTTATGAGATGGTCATTCACCGTTACTTGTTTGTGTTGTGCTATGATATTAATTCTAATTATTCTCGCACACCACCAAGTTGTATGTGACATGAAAGAGTGCCCTATATACCTAATCGATTCTGCATTTGCATTCAAACGCAAATCTAAAATAATGCACAAATTTAGGGGGAGCTCTTGCTTATCACATACTTCTCAAAGCGATGATTATATTCATTGATTATATCATATGTTGAAGCCTTGATCTATATGTTGTCATCAATTACCAAAAAGGGGGAGATTGAAAGCACATTTGCTCCCTTGATGGTTTTTGTAATTAATAACAACATATATGTCATTGAACTAATGTTTCCACTAAGCATATTTCAGGAAAAGTTCAATGATAGGGATGGCAAAAGGATTGTGGAGATACCCCAAGATGCAAGGAAATGGATTGGCAAAGCTTCAAGCAAGAGGACTCTACATTTCACTTTGTGAGAAATCACTTTGAGTCCATAGGAAAGCCAATACTATTAAAAGGAGGTAAGGTACTGTTGGTGAACAAGATGCTCCATGTGCACAAGAGATAGTCACCACAAACACCCACAAGCTCTTCCACAAAAGTCTGTCCAAACCCAAATATCCAAAATAGGTGCAACCAACAATTCCCACTCGGTCCCACCGATTCCCAAACTCAGACAGACTCATGCCAAACCCTAGCCAGTCGGTGCAACCGATTCTGCATCGGTGCCACCGAGTTCAGTTGCCAACTCTCTGTTTAGCTATTTTCAGTCTTCGGTACCACCGAGTTTTGCCAGTCGGTCTCACCGAGTTTCTGGACCAACTCTCTGGATAGCCATTCACAAGAATCGGTACCACCGAGAATAGTGAATCGGCGCCACCGAGTTTCTGGACCAACTCTCTGGTAAGCCATGGTCAAGAATCAGTACCACCGAGATGTGAGAATCGGAATCACCGAGTTGCGCAATCTGACCGTTGGTCACCTGATCGTTACCACCGAGAATTATATATCGGTCTCACCGAGATTAAAAAGTTATCACCTTTTGGTCACTTCGGTACCACCGAGATTCACACATTGGTGTGACCGAGTTGGTCACTTTAGGTGTAATGGTTGGATTTTTGGGGATGCCTATATATACCCCTTCACCACTACCCACTCGAAAGAGAAGCACTCAGAACTATTCCATACTTGCCCCATCATATTTTCTGAGAGAGAGCCACCTACTCATGAGTTGAGATCAAGCTATTCCACTCCATCCATATGAATCTTGATCTCTAGCCTCCCCAAGTTGCTTTCCACCAAATCAATCTCTTCCACCATAGCCAAATCTATGAGAGAGTGATTGTGTGTTGAGGAGTCTATCATCTTGAAGCACAAGAGCAAGGAGTTCATCGACATTGCCAAGCCTATTACCTTTTGGAGGGTGGTGCCTCCTAGATTGGTTAGGTGTCGCTTGGGAGCCTCCTACTTCATGTTGTGGAGTTGAACCAAGAAGTTTGTATGGGCAAGGAGATCGCCTACTTCGTGAAGATCTACCCATAGTGAGGCTAGTCCTTCGTGGACGGAAGCCGTTATGGAATAGTCAAGGTTGCTACTTCATGGACCCTTATGGGTGGAGCCCTCCGTGGACTCTCGCGACCGTTACCCTCCGTGGGTTGAAGACTCCATAAACGTGGACGTACGATAGCACCACCTATCGGAAGCACGGGAAAAATCTTCGTGTCTACAAATTGCGTTTGATCTTCCTTCCTACCCTCTACTATATACATGCTTGTTGTTACTTTCCGCTGCTATACTCTTAAACATGCATGTGTAGGGTGTACTTGACTTGCTATCATTGCTAAAATCTGCCAACACTTAAAATTAGGAAAATGTAGAATTTTTATTTGGTAAAGTAGTCTAATCACCCCCCCCCCCTCTAGACATACTTTCGGTCCTACAACGCGGCTCCCGCGTCGACGAAACGCCGAACTGCGGTTATATGAACTGGGCCGCGCGCCCTGACTCTTCTACCCCCGATTAGCTCATGCGAGGACGAAGCACCAAGGACCATGGGAGGTGACGTGCACGGGACTGGCCCGCAAGACAGAGCTCAATCGCTTGGATATAACAACGCTGCAAGGACGGACCCGAGCACAGACGCCATGCTAGCCCTTAATCATGAGGCGGTCGAGAGCGGGGTTTATAGGGCGCGGCGACATTCGTGGCGACGACGCACCGGGCATGCAATTTGAAATACTTCGAAAACTCATCAAATGTAAAACCAGTTCTGATACATGCGCAAAGCGATACGGCTGCCGGGGCGAGTCCTAACAGCGTGAGGATGATGCAGCCAAGGGGGCTGTCACACCCTGTGTTTGTATCACTTTGCTATGATGGATTTACAAAAATTGGATCGAATTACAACTTTTTGAGTGCATGCTTGTTTGAATTGTTGCTTGTTTGATTGTTTGGTTGTTTATGTTTGGCACACTTAAGTTCTACTCCTCTCCATATTCATCTTCCTTGATCCATACTTCTTGCCCAATGATCATTCCATGTGAATAGTACCCAAAACTATTTTTACCAAAATTTATTTTGACCAAAAAGAATTTATTCAAATTAAGTTTTCAAAAACCACTGAGTTGAGGTTTGCACTACAAGTCCTCAAATTGGGTGAACCCTTTTTCCCCAAAGGCTTTATTTGAAACCTACTATATATATGACTTCCCAAAACCACCAAATATTATTTTTAAAGATTATTTTACTATTTTATTTAAAGGCTTTTTCTTAAGGCCAGAAATGGTCTTTTATAGGGAAAATATTTAAATGCCTTAAAAATATTTGAAAAATTTTAGGGAAACTCAGTGGACATATATTTTCCATATATATGGGTTTCAACACATGGTCATGTTCAAAATCATGGGCAAAACCCCTCGAAACCCTTTCTGCTTAAATCAAGCTTTTGAAATATTTCTATAAGAAATATTGTCAATAAATTCCAAGAAAATTCCAGCAAGTCACAATTGTTATATGTGATGATCTTGCAAAGTTTCATCTCAATCCCAATTGATTTGCTTCATCAAAATATTCCAAAACCATTCTTGTCCAGAGCCAAATTTGAACAACTTTACATTGAGAAGTTTCTTCCCTTAACCCCAAACTTTGTGGGCATGTGCTAAACCCCAAATAATGACACCACACCAAGTGGTGGATTTGTGGGAAGTGAGATGCATGCCTAGATCTACAGAAATCTGATTCTGTTGATTTCTAGGGTTTCACAAAGTTACATTGTGAACCTTCTTCAATCAAGCTCAAACTTGGTGGCTAACCCTATTTCTAACCACCCTTTGACCCTGCCAAGTCTCAAGTCAAGCAAACCCCATTTGCTTGCCTAAACCTTCATCAAACACTTTTTGCCCTAATGGTAAAACCCTTGTTTGACCCCCTTCTGCTATTCTCCTTCACTTCAAAATTTTACCACAGCTTGCCAGCATTGCACTTCCCCTCCAGTAAAAAGTTCAAGCCTCAGCTCCATGGTTAAGTGGGGTAAAACCCCATTTTTACCTCCTGGACAGCAAT
Source organism: Elymus sibiricus (assembly GCA_039707655.1). NCBI lineage: Eukaryota > Viridiplantae > Streptophyta > Magnoliopsida > Poales > Poaceae > Elymus > Elymus sibiricus. The sequence continues at coordinate 268,444,282 of CM077665.1, forward strand.
GGCAGGAGCATCTCTACCCTCTCCCCCACTCCATTTCTTTTCTCCCTGGCTCCAGAGCATCCAAGGGGCATCTCCAGTACCCCCACAAGCTAGTAGACAAGCTTGGCCGCACCCTAGGAGCAAATGGCATGCCCTGGCATGCAATAATGGCGCTCTAGTGCGCTCCCGCACTGTAGCCGCCCCCATTCCAAGGCCCCCGACAGCCTCGAGCCCTCCCCTCTCGCATGCTGGTCGGCCTCGACGTCCGCGTCACGCCACCGTGTCGGCCCCCTCCTCTCTCCTCCTCCAACGGTCTCCCGCACGCGCACCCAGCGCCGCCCAGCTCGGCCAACCACGGGGCTCACACGCGAGCGCCTCCCCTTCTCTCTCTATCGCTCCCCCTAGCCTAGACCTACCCCACGAGCACCCCAGACACGCCCTCTCTCCCTAACGTGGCCTCTCGCCTCGGCCACGAGCTCGCCGGCGCACCCGCGTTCGGTGGACCGCAGCTCCCCTATAAAAAGGCCTCCCCCGAACTCTCTCCTCCCTTCTGGAACCCCCTTCCCCTCTCAATCGACCCCCTGAACCACCCAAGTAACCACCCGGAGCCCCAGTGGTCGAGATCGACCGAGGTGCAGCCGCGTCGGGGCTTCGTCGATCTCGGGATACCAGCCCGCTCCGGCCTTCTTCCCTCCTCCTTTGAGACCACAGAGAGCCCCCGCTTCATTTTCCCCTCTTCCCCATCCATTTTGCAGCACGGGACGTCCCGGGCAACCACCTCCTGAAGCCCTCCGCCGTGGCCTCCTTGTTGCCGGCGACCCCTTGCTCTCCGGCGCTCCCCTCCACCTCCAGGAGATCGGCGACTCAACCCCGAGCCCATTCCCGCACTCGCCTGCCGTCGCCGTGCCCCGCACCGTCGCCGGTGAGCATCGCCGCCCCCTGTCCGGAGGTGGGAGATGACAGGTGGGACCCCCCTGTCATCCCCACACCTCTCTCCCTCCCCCTCGCTCTCGCTGACGCTGGGGCCGGCGCATCAGGTTCAAACCTGGCCGCGCGCGCCCGCAGCTCAGCTGGGCCGGCCTGGCCGGTTGGGCCCGGTACGGCTGGGCATTTGGCCCAAGGCACTGAGGCCTTTCTCTTTTTCTTTTTCAATAGGTTTTCCAAAAATCCCACAGGATTAAATAAAAATCCAATGCCAAATATTTTTCCACCATAAATCTTAGAATAATCTGTAGAATTTAACAGTGCCACTTGTGCATTTTTGTGTAAATGTTTTACATAGTGATTTTAATTAAAACCTAGTTTTTAATATTTTTAGCCTCTGTTTAAATGGTTTTCAAAATGTTTTTCACAACAAAACCTTAGACAAACATTTTTAGGATAGCTTGTAGTATTTATCAGAGTAAGGTAACATTTTAGAAGTAAAGGTTGTGCTCTGTTTTTGTGTGATGCTTATTTTTGCCCGTTTATTCTACGACGATAGATTGCGTTGTTGACGAAGGGATTGGACATGAAGACTTTGAAGACCCCGGAGACTTTGTTGAGCCAGGCAAGCAGCCCTTTGACCATGTTAAGAAACTTTTTCATGCATGTCATATAGAACTTTCTGTTTTGGTGAATTGATCATGTGGATATGGTGTTCCCCCTTCGGTGGGATGCCTCCGACACTTTACCATTGATACTTGCATCGTGCATGACCCTACCATTCTTATGAGGGTTGTGCGGGTGGGAGTAGTTAGGTTGCTTGTGGTGCTACGCAAGTGGGATGGGAATATGCATGGTGATGGAAACAAAATGGTTTCAAAGACCTTTTCGAAAACCCCGTCGGGTGCCACTAATGCCCGAGGGAGATGATGGTGAGCTAGGTAACCACTTGATAAAGAAGTGGTGTACCGGAGCAAGTGAGTGTGTGTGTTTTCGAAAATGGAATAGATTTAAGATTTGTCGACCGTCCCAACCTTACATGCACAACCATGATACCCCTTATGGGACGGGGCTTTGTTGACTACCTTGGTGGGTACTAGCATAGAGCCTGCATTACTAGTGGCGGGAGTGAAGTGGTCACTCCCGATACGGGGTCGTACTGGAATGGATGATCATGCGCTGTCTTCACAGGCCCCGGGCACACCGTTGCGTGCCCTCATGGATGATACGTGTGATGTATATCATGTGGGATGTCACCAATGAGTGGAATCTTTGTTTAATACCGCTAGGGGAAAGGCAATGTTCGGGTACTTACCTCGGGTATGAACAATATCGCGAGTCGTGGCTTGACACGGAGGTTTCCCGAGTCTTGTGGGTAAAGTGTGCAACCTCTGCAGAGTGTAAAACTATTCGAATAGCCGTGTCCACGGTCAAGGACAGTTGGGTGGTGTTGCTTAAACTATGTCCTGGGTTTTCATAAACTCGGTGTGAGTGTGTTGGTGATAAAGGTGATTCTTGAGCTAAGTCCGATGACTTGCCATGATGATGAACATGAGATGTTTAAACTCCCTGCTTATAATGATAACTGAGACTTGTTCACATCAGTACCCGTTAACAATTGATGCATGTTTACTCACGTTACTTGATCATATCACTGCACTAAAAATCAGCTTTCTGCAAAACTTACCTACTTAGTGCTATATCATGCATTGTTATACCTTGTTCCACAACTTGGGTTGCTTGCGAGTACATTCAAAGTACTCATTGGCTTGCCACTGGTTATTTAATTGGCCAGGCATGGAAGAGCAAGAATATGGCGAAGAGTTCGTTGGTGACGAACATGCGAACTAGGACGCTTCCCAGTCAGAATGCCTATAGGTTTAAGGCAGATGGCATGGGTTCACGCTTTCGATCAAGATTTCCGCTGCTTGTTATGTTTAAGTGATTGGCCCTTGTGGCCCTATCTATGTAAGACTAGGCCTTCATGGTGTTTATTTGTGTAAGACGCTAAATGTGGATGTAAGACTCTTGTTATTCAGCTTTTGTGTGTTCAGTGAGCATTGATCTCTAGGATCACTGTACACGTGCATTCGGTGATCACGACTTATGAGTCGGGGTCCCCACAGAGCTGGTATCAGAGCCATCCTGACTGTAGGAAGCCTTAGTTAGCATGGACGTTAGTTAGGATGAAACTATTTTCAAAACTACACCTAGCACCTATACTTAGGAGTTTCTGCACTTATTACCTCTTCTATTCTTCACACAGCACTCTACTGACTCTCCTCCCTTCAAACCTTTGTAGATGGCCGTCGTACCCGAAGCCTTCCTAACATCCGGCTTTCCCCTACTCCTTGAGGATAGCCTGGAGAAGTGCCAGTTTCGCCAACCACCTGTTTTCCACTACCACGAGCACTGGGTCGATGCCTTCACGAAGGAGTACCACGTGGACGTGGTCTTGAAGGCAAACGACTCCCCGATTAGTTGGTTCTTTGAAGGACCACAGATGGAGACCATAGCACTTGCAGTCGAGATAGCTGCACGCAAGGCACTCCTACACCTTCGAGATATCATCCCAGAGATGGCTGACGAGCCAGCTACTCGCTACCTACCTTTCAGAAAGGATGATCTTGGCGAGAGTTGGACGTTGATTCCATCCAAGGAGGATGGCACACCACTTAGGTTCCAGACCTACTTCAGCCTCTCCGCCGATAGTCTGGTTCACAACCTGATTAAGGAGTCCATGAAGCTCCGCGAGGAACTTCACCACACCCGAGAGCTACTTCGTCAAGCCAAGACGAAGCCAGACAGGATCAAGAAGGATGGAGCCCCTGAGGGACGACCAGCTATCGCTTACCGAGGAGGAGTACCCCTAGCTAGAGATGCACCCACACGTCATCGTCGCATGAGTGCGAAGGAGTACCGTGAGCTCTTCACTGACCCACCGACGAAGCGTCGTCGGGATGGACCTCCTCGTTCTCTGACTCCTTCGACCGGAAACGATGCCCGTTCGGATGATGAACAGGAGGAAGACCCAGAGGAGCATGGCTACGAGACCGAGCACTCCACCACCTGAGTCCGAGAACCCCTAGGGTAGGATCAGACATGTACCCCTCATGCGAAGTCGAGTCCGTGTAATGGTTCATATGAAACCATGTGTGCTTGTTGTTTGTGTTCCGATGCAAGTCGCGCTTTTGCCTTAGGCAACATGTAAGCGACTCTATCGCCTATCTCATCTTAATATATGTGTTGGTCTTTCGACCTTTGTTTTACCACACTTGCACTATGCCAACCCCCTTAGGCGCGCTTCCTCCATTATTGCCTCTCCTCTCGTCTATACCAGTTGTTTGACTTGGCTGCTCCAAACAGGATGGTGACTGCAACCCGCAACAGCTTCTTCACCAACCCTGAAGCTGGCAACTCCAGCCAGCGGCAAGGAGCTGGTGGGACTGCTCAGGCTGAAGGACACCAGGAGCAGCCACAAGGCGACATTCCCCCGCCACCACCTCCATCGGAGAACATGACCATAGCTCAGTTTCTCCAAGTTCTCCGGGAGGAACGCCAAGCCAACACTGCTGCCATCCAGCAGATGGCCCAAGTCCTTGTGAACAACCAGCAACAAGGCAGGAACGGCAATGGCCACTCCACCCTGTCTGAGTTCATGAGGAATTCGCCCCCAACCTTCACCGCGAAGCAGAAGAGCAAGTTCAACTTGTCCGAGAGCGCCTCGAGACCACCAAGACAAGACAGAAGAGCTACACCGACTCTCACCGCCGAGAAGTGAGCTTAAACAATGGAGATCATGTCTATCTCCGAGTCACACCTCTCAAAGGGACCAAGAGTTTCCACGTCAAATGAAAGCTTGCACCCAGATACATCGGCCCCTTCAAGATCACCGCAAGACGAGGAGAAGTTGCCTACCAGCTGGAGCTACCTTCCGAGCTATCAGATGTACACAACGTGTTCCACGTGTCACAGCTCCGGAAGTGTCTTCAAGTTCCCAACCGCCTCGACCTCTACAAGGACATCGACCATCAAGCCATCGACCTTCAACCAGACCTCACGTATCGTGAGAGGCCAGTCCGTATTTTGGATGAAGCAGAGCGTTGCACCCGAAGCCGCACCATCAAGTACTTCAAAGTTCAATGGAGCAACCACACTGAAGTGGAAGCAACCTGGGAGCATGAAGACTATCTTAGATCTGAGTTCCCTTATCTCTTTAGCTCTTAGCCTAGGAATCTCGAGGACGAGATTCTTGTAAGGGGGTAGGTCTGTCACACTGTAACAGCCCGGGACCGACGCTCCAGAAGATTCCCGTTTTATTTCCATTCTTGTCGTGTGATTCGAGTGGTTGTTGCATTCATCATCGCATCATTCGCATCATCTGCATAGCATCGTCACTCGTTTTTGAAAACTTGCATTCGTTCGTAGTTGCCGGTTCTTTCCGTTCTCGTTGACGATCGTTTCGAGACCAACCACACACGCACGCGCCCGCGGCATCGATAAAATATTGTTTCTAAAAGCGCACATAAAACTTTCTCGGATTGGGTCGAAAGTTGGCTTGCGGTCTTGTTATAATGTAGGTAGACCGCCTGCCAAGTTTCGTCGCAATCAGAGGTCGTTTGATATCCGAACGGTCGACCGTAGTGGCACCGTCATCGGTATTTTATGGGACGTTTTCGGTTTATAAAAAAACTCGGTGCCGGGCCACTTTCTCTCTCTCTCTCTCTCATCTCAGCCAAGCCCATCTTCACAGCCCAACACAACCACCTAGCCCACCTACACCACCCACCCCTACCGGAGCCGTCCGATCGGATCGAACGGCTCCAAAAACGCCCTAACTAGCTAACCCTAGCCCTCCCTGCTATATAAGGAAACCCTCCCGTGCCATTTTAGCCCCTCTCTCTTCTTCCTCGGGATACGCATCGCCAGCCACCTCTGCCCCGCCGCCACATGTCCACCCAGCGCTGTCGCAGCCGCCGCCCGTAGCCAACCAGGGGCTGCCACGTCGCCCTGGCTCTCCCCACCGCAGTGGCCCGCCGGGGCCCGAAGCTGGCCCGCCCCGGGCCGGAACCGGGCCCGAGCCAGCCCCAGCGCCCCTCGCCCCTCGCTTCAGTGGCCGGCCAGGCTCCCGACCGCCGCCTCGCCTCGCCGGACCCCGCAGCCGCGCCTCCTCGCAAGTCGCCGCCGCCCGTCGGACCGCCGCCGCCGGATACCCATCGCCGGCAGGTCGCGTCCCTCCGTTCCTTCTCCTCCTATCGCAGCTCTCTCTCTCCCTTGCCTCATCTCTATCTCTGTGCCTCCCGATGCAGGAGCTGCCGCCGTCACCATCGCATGAAGGGTGCCGCCGCCGGCCAGATCCGGGCCGGAGACGACCGGATCCGACGCCGCCCGACCCGTTCCCGGTGACCCCCGTCGGAATCCGCGCCGGAGGGCCTCCCGCAAGCCGCGCCGCCGCGCCCATGGTGCCTCCTCCTCTGGTTCGGGAGTGGAACGGACGCCCTGCTCGCCCGTTGACCGGCCCTCGTGGGCCGCCGCATCGCTCGCCTAGGCCCAGTTCGCGCAAGGCCCAGCCAAGCCTCTCCACCGGCCTGTCCAAGCCCAGCCGCGAGGTGAGCTCCCTGCCACCAGCTATCCTCTGCCTTGCGCACCTTTTAGTAATGTTGCGCCCGCATGTTGTAGCCCAGTGCACCACTCAGTTTTGGCCCGTTGTTGTTTTGGCTATCCAGCGCTCAGCGCGTGCCATATTATATCGCGCTCACCAGTTTAGGCCCGTTGTTTTTTTTCAGTTCGGTGATTTTATTAATTTTCAGGGAATTTCATAATTACAGAAAAATGCATTATTTTAAAACGTTAATAAGTAATTAACTGTGCATCGCATGCAAAAACTTTATATATGTAAAATGCTTAGAATTTCATGTAGATTCACAATTTCCAACTTTCATGCATGATAAAAATACTTACACTCGGTGTTTGCACCATTTTGCATAATTGCCATCATTTTGCATTGTCATATTTAATTAACGTGCATCGGGATTTAATCCAACAATATATTAAAATGTTCATATTATCGGCATCGCATTTTCATGCATGACAAACTGGTTCATTGTAATATTTGCATTTAACTTGCATTTATAGTTGCTAAAAGGGGTTTATGCCATAAACTTGCATAATTAATTGTGACATATTTTCCTACATGAACCTATGCAGCGGTTCTCGTTGTGTCTTAAAGAGTCCTTGTAGCTTGCTACGACTCGGGGACGCTTCGTATGTCGTGTGCACTGCCTTGTACATGATGGCTACTGTAAGATCGAGCCCGTGTGAGCCTTACCACGAAAATATCGAGCGAAATCTCTATCATATATTTGTTTCCGGCTTAATTCTCAAGCCCCATCCTTTGTTTTGTTGGAATATGGTAATTTGAGTTGCGTCGATGTCAAGTGGTGAATTCATATCTTTTCTAAACGTTATTCTCATATTTTTATGGGAATGCTAATCCTTTGTTCAACCGAAGTTGTCATGTCAATTTCTTTCCAACCGGTGTGCTTCTCTTCAAGATGATTCTATCCCTTCCAATTTTTGAAAGATCTATCCTCTTATTCTTCCGGAGTTTGTTTCATCCGTTCCAAGTTGTCTTTGTTTTTCCCGCCCTCCCGCCCTTTTCTTCAATTATTAAATTCTCATCCAAATGCCTTTTCTATTCATGTGATGCTTCCGCTATCTTCTCTTCCGTGATGTATCCGGTGATTCTTTGTGATGATGCTCAGGAGTTTCAATGTCATCATTCTTGTTCTTGTTTTTTCTTCTCCGGTGGATTCAATTCAAGCGTTCGATGCTCATCATATCATTTTCATTCATCCAATGATTTCCCGTGTTGATATTCTTTGCTCGGCCTCTCTTGTTATTCATTCCTCTCTCTATTCTATGCGGAGTGTTGAAGATATCTCAGAAGATTCGTGTTTTCATTCAAATCCTTTCAATTGTTTCGGGGTTCTCACCTCATCAAGTTCTTAATTTGTACCGGTGCAATATCTCTTCTAAGCAATTATTTCAATGGTGGTCTCTTTGAGTGGGCTCATAACCCACAGGTTTTCCCCAGGATCTTACCTGGCTCTTTTAATCTTTTCCGGAGATCTCCTCAAGTTCTTTCAAATATGACGTAAGAATGAATTTCATCAGTCATATTCCTTCTCGAAGATCGCTTCAAATTATTTCATCATTGGCTCAACCTTTCCTCGTTTATTGTTCCGGAGTGTCTCAATAATTCATGGTGCGGTTTCTCGTCATCATTCTCAACGTTGAAGACCGAAGAAGTGTTCCTCTTAAATCTTTGCCCATTCTCATGAAGATTCATGGTTAAAGCTTCATGCTATCCACCCAAATTGTTTCCATTCGTGAGTAATTCTTTCCATATCTATCCGGAGCATTTCTGAGATGTTTCATTTCTCGATCCTCCGAAGGCCATCATTTCAGAAGATTTCTTCGTTCTCAGCTTTCATCTTTCGTTCTCCAATTCTTCTCAATTATTGTCTCTCCGTTTGTATCTCAATTATTCCGGTGCTTCGCTCAAGATTTCTCTAGGCGGATCATGATCTCTTCGTTCTCATGACATGTATCTCCGTTCATTTGTAGTATTCTCATTCGTCCCAAATTCTCACCGGTGGTTCGTTCAAGACTTCTTCAAGTTTGTGCCCGATCTCTCTCTTCAATCCGTTTCTAGAAGAATAAGTAGTAGGCCAAATCCGTTGCTTGTCATCAATTTAACTTGATGAAGGATAAGCATAACATAATTCTTATTCTTGTTTCATCAAGGTGATTTCAATCCTTCTTCCGGAGTTGTTCATGATATCAAATTCTCGATGCTAAGTTGTTGATCTCTCTTTCCGGAGTCCCAATTTTCTCAAGTATCTATTCATGAAGTTCCATCTAAATCTTTGCTAGGCCTCAATCTTATTCTTCTCAACCTTCATTCTTTTGATCATCATTTGTTTCCGGAGTTCTCCAAGATGTTCTTCATGGTGGTTCTTCAAGTATTTAATTCCTTCTCGAAGTGTTCTTCAATATTCTTATTGGAGTAGCTCAAGTATTCCTTATCTTGCATTTCAAAGTGCAATTCTTTCCCGCTTATCTTTTGATATGGTCTTATAGCATCCTTGATTCATGAGAAGTTTCGAAGAGTAGTTGACAAGAATGAGATATGTAAACCCATCATCTTCCTCATTGGAGTTCTCTTGGATTGGATTTCACCTAAAGAATTTCCTTAGGATTGTCGCTGTCATGGTGCTCATCAATGATCCAAGTTGTCAATGTATCCTCTTGGTGAAAGAGGTTTTCCATATCTTGTTGCTCTCAACCAATCATTATTTTCCGTTAATGGCCGGTTGTCACCTCATTATTTGAGATGTTTTCCATAAGCCAACATCAAGTCTATTCTTTTCGTTGTTGATTTCCAACAACTCCGTTCTATCTCTCCTTTGTAAGGACTCCTTTCAAGTTCAATTGGGATAGAAGTTGTCATTTTTTTTCGTTCCGCAGGCATTGTGATGTTGCTCTCTTCAATCTATCATCTTGTTTTGTCAAGATCATGTTCCTTCTTTGCTTATTCATTAACCGGAGTGTTGTGTCATCTTTTCAAGTTCTACCATCTTATGAAATTTTGTCGCTCTATCCTACCGAAATGCTATCGAAATTTCTTTTGAATTCTTGCTTGTTTCTCATGTCATTCTTCATATCTTTTCAACCTTCAGGTTTGTTGATTTCACTTGTTCGTCAAAGAAGCAACTAAGTTTTACCTCTTCCTTTTCTCTGTCTCTTCCCCTTCTCATTCTAAGATCTCGGGTCGAGATCTCTTGTAAGTGGAGGAGAGTTGTAACAGCCCGGGACCAACGCTCCAGAAGATTCCCGTTTTATTTCCATTCTCGTCGTGTGATTCGAGTGGTTGTTGCATTCATCATCGCATCATTCCCATCATCTGCATAGCATCGTCACTCATTTTTGAAAACATGCATTCGTTCGTAGTTGCCGATTCTTTCCGTTCTCGTCGACGATCGTTTCGAGACCAACCACACACGCACGCGCCCGCGGCATCGATAAAATATTGTTTCTAAAAGCGCGCATAAAACTTTCTCGGATTGGGTCGAAAGTTGGCTTGCGGTCTTGTTATAATGTAGGTAGACTGACTGCCAAGTTTCGTCGCAATCAGAGGTCGTTTGATATCCGAACGGTCGACCGCAGTGGCACCGTCATCGGTATTTTATGGGACGTTTTCGGTTTATAAAAAAAACTCGGTGCCGGGCCACTTTCTCTCTCTCTCATCTCAGCCAAGCCCATCTTCACAGCCCAACACAACCACCTAGCCCACCTACACCACCCACCCCGACCGGAGCCGTCCGATCGGATCAAACGGCTCCAAAAACGCCCTAACTAGCTAACCCTAGCCCTCCCTGCTATATAAGGAAACCCTCCCGTGCCATTTTAGCCCCTCTCTCTTCTTCCTCGGGATCCGCATCGCCAGCCACCTCTGCCCCGCCGCCACATGTCCACCCAGGGCCGTCGCAGCCCCCGCCCGCAGCCAACCAGGGGCTACCACGTCGCCCTGGCTCTCCCCGCCGCAGTGGCCCGCCGGGGCCCGAAGCTGGCCCGCCCCGGGCCAGAACCGGGCCCAGGCCAGCCCCAGCGCCCCGAGCCCCTCGCCTCCGTGGCCGGCCAGGCTCCCGACCACCGCCTTGCCTCACCGGACCCCACAACCGCGCCTCCTCGCAGGTCGCCGCCGCCGGAGCCCCGTCGCCGGCAGGTCGCGTCCCTTCGTTCCTTCTCCTCCTCTCGCAGCTCTCTCTCTCCCTTGCCTCATCTCTCTCTCTGTGCCTCCCGATGCAGGAGCTGCCGCCGTCGCATGAATGGCGCCGCCGCCGGCCAGATCCGGGCCGGAGACGACCGGATCCGATGCCGCCCGACCCGTTCCCGATGACCCCCGTCGGAATCTGCGCTGGAGGGCCTCCCGCAAGCCGCGCCGCCGCACCCATGGCGCCTCCTCCTCTGGTTCGGGAGTGGGATGGAGCCCCTGCTCGCCCATTGACCGGCCCTCGTGGGCCGCCGCATCGCTCGCCTAGGCCCAGTTCGCACAAGGCCCAGCCAAGCCTCTCCACCGGCCTGGCCAAGCCCATCTGCGAGGTGAGCTCCCCGCCGCCAGCTATCCTCTGCCTTGCGCACCTTTTAGTAATGTTGCGCCCGCATGTTGTAGCCCAGTGCACCACTCAGTTTTGGCCCGTTGGTGTTTTGGCTATCCAGCGCTCAGCACGTGCCATATTATATCGCGCTCACCAGTTTAGGCCCGTCGTTTTTTTTCAGTTCGGCGATTTTATTAATTTTCAGGGAATTTCATAATTACAGAAAAATGCATTATTTTAAAACGTTAATAAGTAATTAACCATGCATCGCATGCAAAAACTATATGTAAAATGCTTAGAATTTCGTGTAGATTCACAATTTCCAACTTTCATGCATGATAAAAATACTTACACTCGGTGTTTGCACCATTTTGCATAATTGCCATCATTATGCATTGTCATATTTAATTAACGTGCATCGGGATTTAATCCAACAATATATTAAAATGTTCATATTATCGGCATCGCATTTTCATGCATGACAAACTGGTTCATTGTAATATTTGCATTTAACTTGCATTTATAGTTGCTAAAAGGGGTTTATGCCATAAACTTGCATAATTAATTGTGACATATTTTCCTACATGAACCTATGCACATTATATGTGTTTTCGGGGTAGAAAAATCCATAGAATTTATCTATGCACTTTGTTTTGTCATTTGAGAAAGTTCGTGTGCATGTCATTTTTGCCATGATGCCCGTTTGTCTATTTTGTGGGATTTAATCCATGCACCATATGAAATAATTTTGAACATGAGATATGCCCTTGGACATGTATGCTAGGCCCTGGTATTTTTGGTTGTCATAGAAATGCATGTTTAGGTGTTGTTTTCTTGTTGCCAACATGCTATAAAAATCTGATGTTTCGAGGGTCCAAAATATTTCTAAGTCTGGAAATCTGTTATTTTATTGCTGTGTTACCATGTGAATTGCTAGTGTTCTAGGAGTCTTTTGGTGATGCCACCATGGAGTCTTTTGTTAAGCATGTTATGCTCTATCATGTTGCGCCAATAGTTTGCATGAATAGGTTTTGCATCATAATTATTTCTGTTGCTAAATATGTCAATCTGTTAAAACTGCTGCTCATGTCTACTCTAATTTTCACTAAGTCTGAGAATCTATTTTCTTCATAATGCCATGTTGTGATGATGCTAGCCATGATTCTATGCATAATTAGACCTTGCCACCATGGAGTGATTTGTAGTGCATCATGTCTAATACCATGCTGTTAATTTTCATGCCATAATATGACCTGTAGCATATAGTTTTACTGCTGCCAATATGCCTTCGTGAAAATCTGCTATGCTAAAACCTGTTATTTTCACAAAGTCCTAATCTGCTAAATTTTGTTGCCATGTCGTGAGCTTCCTACCATGTGATCCATGCCTCTTTTGAGTATGATATGTGAAGATGAAATGAAGTGTGTGTTATAGGCTGCTGCCCCATGCTTAGTTTGTGCATTTTAGAATATTGTAACTTGTTGTTTTCATGTGTGCAAAATGCTATCTTGCTGTTTTGGGCAGATTTCAACTAAAACTTGTGTTGGTTGTATTTGTTGAACCGTAGCTCCGTTTGAACATGTTGCATATGTAACTTGACTAGAATTTCATGTAGTTTCATAATATCTTGCTGCATTCATGATTTGATATGTTTATGGTTGATGTTTGCATACATTTTGCATTCATGGCATATTATCTTGTGATGGTCATATCTTTTAGACCGTAGCAACGTTTGAAATGTTCCATATATGTAAATCGGCTAGAATGACATGTAGAATTGCATGGTTCACTTTATTTTGCTGTTTAACAAATATAAACATGATTAGTTCAGATCTGGACCAATTTCGAAATTATCACATGGGGTCGTTTCGGAAATGCTATATGTTGTTTCCGGCCTCATTTAAACTTGCCTAGATGTGTGGTTTACTTATGCTTCACCTCTTGCCATATTTAACAACATTTAATATTGTCGTGTACATAAACGAGAGTGAACTAAATATTCGAATGTGGATTTTCGTCAATATGCAACTCGTTGCATATTGAGCTTCACTTAATGTGTAGAAGTTGATTGTTGTGCTTGCCATGTCATGCATAACATGCATCATATTTGAAGTGCATCATGTCATGCATATGTCGTGGTGTATCATGTGTTGATTGTTGTTTCCGGATTTGCTTCTTCTCGATAGAGTTCCGAAAGCGTTCGGAGTGTGAGGATTCGTTCGACTACGTTGGCTCGTCTTCTTCATGGATTCGTTCTTCTTCCAAGCGGGATCTCAGGCAAGATGATCATTTCCCTGGATACCATTACTATCATTGCCATGCTAGTAGTCTCGTTTCTATCGCTGTCTCGCTACCTACCACTTGTATGTCAAGCCTCCCAAATTGCCATGATAAGCCTCTAACCCCTCCACATCCCAGCAAAACATTGTTTGGCTATGTTACCGCTTGCTCAGCCCTTCTTATAGCGTTGCTAGTTGCAGGTGCAGTTGTTCCATGTGACAACATGGATATCCTTTTGTTATATCACAATATTATTGCTATTTAATTTAATGCACATATATACTTGGTAAAGGGTGGAAGGCTTGGCCTTTTGCTCGGTGTTTTGTTCCACTCTTGCCGCCCCTAGTTACTTGTGTACCGGTGTTATGTTCCATAATTGAGCGCTCCTAACATGCTCGGGGTTGTTATGGGGACCCCCTTGATTTTCGTTTTAGGATAAAACTTGTCTGGCAAGGCCCAACATTGGTACTACATTTGCCTAATAACAACTAAAATTGCATAGGGACCCGCCGGCACCCGCAGATCTTTAATTAACAACCCGGGCCAGTGCTCCTCATGAGTGTTGGTCCAACCCAGAGCAGCTTATTAACGCTACCCGGGGCAACTCGGTTTTTGGTGTGGTAACCATCGCTCATCCGATTTGCCCTGAGAACGAGATACGCGGCTCCTATCGGGATTGTCGGCACGTCGGGCGGCCTTGCTGGATTTGTTTTAGCTTTCTCGAACGTCTTGTGCGAGGAATTCCGAAAATACTTCGGGCTATCTCGAGGTTGAGGTTTTCCAATGGAATTGCCTAGGAAGATCACGAGATTCGTGGTCAAGGTTATTCCCGCTGCGTGTGGTTAGTTTGTGATGGATGAGTTGGAGCACCCCTGCAGGGTTTAATCTTTCGGAAAGCCGTGCCCGCGGTTACGTGGCAACTTGGAAACTTTGTTTAACACCCGGTCATAGCAAACTTGAAGTAAACTCAAATAAAATACACCAACCGTGTGCGTAACCGTGACTGTCTCTTCTCGTGAGTCCTTATCCGAAAGAGAACACGGTGGGGTTATGTTTGACGTAAGTAGGTGTTCAGAATCTCTTAGAGATCATTATTAGTTGACGACCGTTTATGCGACAATCATCCCCCCTTTATTCTTGTACTCGTAAGTTAGCCACTCAATAAATGCTTAGTGCTTGCTGCAGCCTCACCACTTAACCATACCTCACCCATTAAGCTTTAATAGTCTTGATACCCTTGGAAATGAGATTGCTGAGTCCCCGTGGCTAAAAGATTACTACAACAACAGTTGCAGGTACAGGTAATGCGATGATATGACGTGAGCGCGATGTTTGTTTGATGTGGAGTTCTTCTTCTTCTTCATCGATCTAGGATGGGTTCCAGGCGGCAGCCTCGGATAGCAAGGATGGATGTCATTTTACAGTTTGTTTTCGTCCGTAGTCGGACCCTGCTCTTCTGTATGATGATTGATATGTTATTGTATTGATGTGATATTGATGTAGCTTGTGGCGAGTGTAAGCCAATTCCATATACTCATCTCTTCTTTATATGTACTTGTAATGATATCCATTCTTGCGAAACGACGAGATGCGCTTCTATCCCTGTCGAGGTCCTCGTGCCAAAATAAGGATAGGATCGCATCTTGGGCGTGACAAGTTGGTATCAGAGCCTGTACCGACCTAGGAGCCCCCTTGATTGATCGAACTTTGGCCGAGTCGAGTCTAGTGAAAAAACTATTTTGAGTCTAGTTATATCGGAGAGTAGGATTCTTTTTACTCCTCTTCCATGCTCTGGTGAGGAATTTCGACTTAGGAATTTTCATTCTACTCCTCTTCTCGCTCAAAATTTTTTTAGGATCACGCGGGTATTTTGGAAACTATATGATGCCGATGTGACGGAGTTCTGTCTTGGTGCCTCCTGTCTGACTTGATTTCTTCCGGGGAGTTGAGCTCCAGGAAATTCTTGACACATCGTTATCATTCAATTTCCTTAGTATCTCAGGACGGAGGATGTTCGAAATTCCTTCAATACTTTTCGTGGCGAGATAAGGCTGGAGTCACCCAGTACTGGGGAGGCGTCCGGGGTACTGCCATGTTTAGTATCGTTGTGATTACGAGTGTATGAGGTAGACGAGTTTGCGGAGTTTCTTGGATTATGGTGTGGAAGGTTGCGGGTGCAGTTGTAGCTGATTACCTTGGGTACGTTCCTGGGTCCGCAACCCGAATCGCATAAACAAGAAAGACTTCGGAAATTCTTAGGTGGGAATTCCAGTAGTTACCTAGGATTATCTTCCACAGATGATGATGTGAGGTTGGGGTTCGACATCGAGTGGTTCGCTTGTTGACGGTCTTTCTTACAGCGGTTCTCGTTGTGTCTTAAAGAGTCCTTGTAGCTTGCTACGACTCGGGGACGCTTCGTATGTCGTGTGCACTGCCTTGTACATGATGGCTACTGTAAGATCGAGCCCGTGTGAGCCTTACCACGAAAATATCGAGCGAAATCTCTATCATATATTTGTTTCCGGCTTAATTCTCAAGCCCCATCCTTTGTTTTGTTGGAATATGGTAATTTGAGGTGCGTCGATGTCAAGTGCTGTATGTATTTGTGCAGGGTCTCGTCGGCTGCTGCTTCACGCGCCGCAGGTCGTTCACCCCCAGGGCGTGGTCGCGCGTGCCCTGGAAGTTGGCGATGAAGCGCTCGAGGAAGAGATCGATTCCTTCGGGAGGTTCAGGATCCAGGAGAGAGCGCCACCCTTGAGGGCCATGGGAAACCAATTCGCCATGAATTTGTCGTCACCGCTCGCTGCCTCGATGCTCAGCGCGTAGAGCTAGAGGAACTCCACGGGGTCGGGGGTACCATCGTAGCATGGAGGTAGGTCCGGCTTGAACTTGCCGGGCCAGTTGACACGGCGCAGCTCCGGGGAGAAGGCGCGGCAGGCTGCTCCACTCACAGGTGCGGCGCATACGAGAGGAGCTGGGTCTTGACGCCCGTGCGTCGCGGCCTCCGGCGGCGCGTGGTCCTGATGACGGCATGGGGGTGCAGAGAGCACACGCGCGTCACCTCGCGGCCTTGGCACCACCTGGCAACTTGCTTCATCCCTCGCCTGCACCGGCACCTCACGCGGCTTGTTGCGCGGACGTGCTTCGCGCCTTGGCTCGGGGTCGACACTATGCAGAGAAGGAGGGGGAGGTGCGCCATGACCCACGTCGCCCGCCTGGGAGGTCGGAGGACGGAGCGAGTGGGTGGGCACCGGGACCTCGCCGACGACGCTGACAAGCTCGGCGATGCGACCAAGCCAGTCATCATAGTTACCAGGTGGGGGCGGTAATGCAGCAGCTCGCGCGCCATGAACAGTGCTACATGCACGTTCGCCGGCCCGTAGCGAGCGTGATAGGACGACGCTGAGGCAGGGACGAGGGACGGAGTAGCAGAGCGGCCGTCGCGCCGCGCGGTGGGTGGCTGCGACGAGTCCTCCTGCTCTTTAATGGCTAGACCAGTGGCAGCATTGGCTGCAGGAGAAGCGGAGCGGCACGGGGCGTTGCGGCCCACGGGCACCGTCTGGGCGACGCGGCCGGCTCGGCGCTCGGCGCGGACTCGGCGGGCCTCGGCCATGGGAGCGACGAAGCAGAGACGGAGCGGAGACGAAGCGGAGCCGGAAGGGAGACCTCGACACGCCCCTACCTGGCGCGCCAAATGTTGGATTCTGAGCTCCACAAACTCAAGATGGTTCGAACTCTGGGGCGTGTGCAAAGATCCTTCCTAGCTCAAGCCTCCTCATCATGCAAGAAGATACACTCAGGGATTTACCTAGGTTCGGGCCACGTCGCGGTGTAAAACCCTACTCATGCTTTTGGTGGATTGGCCTCACGAGGAGGTTTGTGAATGAACAAGTACAGAGGTTGAGCGACCTCATGAGGGCTCTTTGGTGTGGGTGGATCCGATCCCCCTCTACGGTGGTGGCTACTCCCTATTAAAAGCGGGCCTTGGTCCTCTTCCCTTATTGCACAGCTAGGAAGGGATCCCACAACGGCCAAATTTGAAAGGGGACAGGAGGTATAGCTTATCCTCACTAAAGGTGGTCTTCACCTGCAAAGCTCCTGGCGTGACGCAGAGGTGGGCTCGGCGATGACATCCGTCCTACGGAGCCCGTGGTCTTGGTCTCGTTGCACTAGAGTGGAAACCTTTGGGGGGCTTCCTTGGGAACCCATGTCTGTCCTCGCTTCCTTAGCACGAAAGAGGAAACAGTCTCTGATGCGCCTTCTGGCACCTACCTGCTTTGGTTGTCGTGGCTCGCGTCATCGCAGCCTCCTGAGGCCGGGCACTGCATAGGAATGTCCGCTCCTCGGGAGGCGGCCTGGGGAGATCGCTCCTCTGGAGGTCTTGGCATCGTTCCCCTCGCGAGGCCGGGCCCCTCGCGAGGGTCTTGTCTTGCGGGGTCCGTCGCCAGGCCGTACAGGGCCGTCAATGTGGGCCACGCACTGGGCCGCAGGCAGGCAGGTCTGGATACCCCTGATCCTAGAACGCCGACAGTGAAACTCCCTTCTTCCTCGTCTATGGGGCGGAAGCAGTCCTTCCCATTGAGCTCATGCATGGGTCCATGTGGGTCCTGGCCTTCAACGAACAGAACTAGGCCATCCTGCGGGAAGCTGATATGCTCCTCCTCAAGGAAGCACGTTGACAAGATGCCCTCAGCGCAGCTTGGTATCAGTAGGCATTGTGTAGCTACCACAACCACAACATACACCCTCGCACCCTTGAAACTGGCAACCTTGTCCTGTGATGGATCATCTCTAGAGAAGGACTCCACAAGCTCTCACCCATGTGGGAAGGCCCGTACAGGGTCATCCATGTTTTCCTGGCCTGGCGCAGCACGGCAAGAGACAGAGGAGGGTGTTCCGGTACAAAACACATGGAACATCCAACATCATCACAAGTTCTATCCATGACCTCATGGAGTACAGAACGACTGGGGGCTGTAAACGCACCGGTATTCTCTACATGCGTCGCCATGAGGTCGTAGGAGCTCGACGCCCATGATCTAGTTTGGCCCCATTCTCATTCATTTCATTTTTTTGACATGAGGGTGTTTTTTAGCTGCATCATCCTTAGGCTAACCCGTGTCCGTCACCGCAGCATTTTTGTCATTTTTAGGGGCGCCTCTCGGCCACGGCCTCAATCTAAACCATGTCCAGCACGGCAGAACTATCTATTTTTTATTGTGTAATGAACTTTTCCATGCAGTAGTAAAGCTTATGTTCTTCAAGTATATTATGTGTTTGGTAAGTATTGTCTTCTGGCTCTGGGAGCCGTTCGTGCTCATGATTTACCTTGTGCATTTCACGCCAGCGGGGGCTAGACACGATGCATGTGCTTCGGTCAGTCCCAGCAGTGCTGCAAAATCCAAGTGACTGAGCTCTGGCTCACGGGCCTGGTCCCATGCATGTCACCTCACCAAGCACCTTGGTGGCTTGTCTCGTCGCGTGACGCCCACAAGTGAATTAGCGAGCGCGCATGGCTCGACCATTTGTTGGTGTGCTACTGCCACAAGTACAAAGGCTCAAGGAACTTCACGAGCACTACCTCATGAAGCTAGTCACAACGGCCGCCAGCGCCAAGTGTCACCAAAGGTCTCGCAGGTCCAAGCCTCGCAAGGCATCTGCCCCGCAAGTCACTGCGCGCCAGGCATCGGGCTCCGGAGGAAGCTAAGTCCAAACACTTTGCGAATTGATTACAGCCCCTTGAGCATTTTTCCTTTGTTATCTTGTTGGGCATCTCTGTTTCCTCCTTGGCACGAGCCGCTTGCACGTTAAAGGGGGGCATTTTGAGCATCGCGCCTCAGGAGCTCTTACCACCCCTCGAAGACCTACACCCTTTGGCCTTGTTGGACCACGTGACAACATACCAGCGACGGTCTTAGCCCGCTCGGGGGCTGGGTCCAAGCGACGTAGAGCAATAAGGCAATGTAAAAAGGGAAAACGAATCTCATAAGAAAACAAAGGATAAGCAGCATGGAAAAACATAGAATGGTTATAAAATAAAATTGTTTGTATGCCCCCACGGGGCCTCGCATATCATGGTAGAGGAGGAAACTAAAAGATAAGGCCTCAAGCCAAGGAAACATCACCGTCGTCGTCACCAGAGAGGTCCGCCCCAGGAACGCTGCCTTCTTCGGAGGGCTCAGCAAGGTGAGCGAAGCGCTCAATCAAGGAGTCCACGTGTTGGGGCACCTCCCTCAAGAGACTACTCTAACGCTCCTCCATCAAGGGATCCACTAGGCGGGCGAGGTCGAAGGCGGGGTCGTAGCGGACAAGGTTGCCGAAGACGCGTGTCGCCGCGTGGTCCTTGACCTCGCGTGCCCCTTCCTCGATGAGGGCATCCTTCCTGGAGACGCCCACCTCCAGCATCTCCATGATCCTGGTAAAGAAGTCGAGGGAGCCACCGTCGTACTCCGCAATGGGCAGGCTTGGGACATCCTCGACGAAGCGGCTGAGTGCCCCATGAGCCTGTGCCGCCAGCCCAGGTACAACTTGGCACGCTGCGACTCTATCGTCCACACCAACGCGGCCTCATCCTGGGCCTTCTTGATGGCCTCAGAGGTGTTGTGAACCTGCGCCTGGAGCTTCTTTCTTGCCTTTGAGGGAAAGGTGGAGGTTGGCCTCGACATGCTGAACCCGCTCCTTGAGCTGGGTGATCTCCATTTGAAGCTCATCGCGCTTCGATTAGAAGCAGGCTCCTGCCGCTTCAGCTTGCCGCGGTGCTCCTTAAGGAGGTCCACCCGCTCCTTGCCAACCTTGGCATCATTGTCGGAGTTGATCTTGGCCTCCGTCTTCTCAAGCTGGGCATTGGCGTTGGCGAGCGCCTTATCAAAGGCCGCCCTGTCGGCAGCAACCAGTCTCTTCAGGGTTGTAAGGCGCTCGCGCTTCGCCTCCTAGTCGGAGGTGGTCCGGGCGATCTCCCGCTCCTGGATGGCCATGTTCCCCTCGCGTTCGGCGACAACCTCCTCCCTCTTGGCCAGCTCCTCCTCACGGGCGGCATACTACTGCTCCTCCACCTTCCGGGCATGGGCTTCGGCCTCCTGGCACTTCAGGTCAGCTTCCTCCACGTCGAATACGGCGTTCTCCCAGAGCTCTGTGGCGTCGTGGGCGGTCTTGTCCCTCTTCTCCTCAGCCGCCATGTCCTGCCGGTGGCCCAGCTTGACGACCACATGGAGTTTACGCCATCCAATAGCTAAGCCCAGGCTCTTAGACTCAAGGCGAGCCTCCTCCACCTGGAGGTCGGCCTCAAAAGTGTCGAGGGTGGCGCGGGCATTCTCTAAGGCCCAGCGACTGACCGAGGCACTGATGCTAATCCTTTGAAGGACCAGGCACGAGCGCGCCCCGACGCCGTCTCCTGAGGCGGCTGCCCTGAAAATCCTTGAGGAGGCCTTCACCTCCGCAGGCTCCTTGCCCTTGATAAGGGCCTCCTCCCCAGCCGTGTGCTAGGGGCTGCGCGCGGGCTCTCCTCGTCCTATCGCGGCTCTGGGGAGCCCGCCACGGCATCTCGGTGGGCATCATCCCCCTTGTCGGAGTACACAAACAGGGGTGTTTATATCCCCCTGACTTGTGCATGGACGATAAGCCCCCGACCCGATGGCCTAAGCCTTCCGGGGAAAGCTACTGCCTCGTCAACACCAGTCCAAGCCAGAAAAGCCGCTCTACGTGAGATCAAGGAGCGCATCAGGAAGACGAAGCCAACATTCAAGACCAAGACTCCGGCAGAAGCAACCTACGCTGGCTAAGAAACGCCGGCAAGGTCGAGGCAACGGCCCGGAACGGGCCCGAACCGCGCCAGTCATGCCCCCGGTGCGTGCCGGGGACCGAGGCGCGCATATCTTCAGGAGGACCCGGCAAGCCATCCCCCGACAGGCGCGAGTCGATCGGCCACCGCTCCACCGCATCGCAACGCCAGTCATTTGTTGATGCGGTGTCGAGCCCTCAGGTGGCTAAGTGGCTCTCGCTAAGTACGTGGCGGCGCGTTGGGAGATAGATTATGCCCATTTGACACCCATCCAGAGGCGTGTCAGGATACTAAGAGATAGTTAGCCAAAGCGGTGGTAGAAGCTTGCCAGGGATGCATCCCCGCACGCCACCAAGGCCAGCATTTATGGCATTTTGTCCTGAATGGCAGCGTTAGGTATGATAGCACTGTTGGCTATCTAATCACTAGATAATGTCTGTTTTGCCATTGTGGTTGCCCCTTGAGCTATAAAAGGAGGCCCAAGGCAACCTAGCTAAAGATTTCGGACCTTTGGACACTTGTATTCGTGTAGCAGCTCCCCCGAAGGCAACCTTGCCGGGTTTGAGCCCTGCGTGTGCTTCATGTTCCCCCGATCAATCCACCAAAGCAGGAGTAGGGTTTTACGCTTCTCAGCGGCCCGAACCTGGGTAAAACAACAAGCGTCTTGTCGTCCTGCTGCCTCACCATCTCTGCTCTTTGTGCAACGTGACCTCTCCCCCGTCGAACCACAAAGGGGCCCGTGGCCTCATTGGTGATTGTGTGCATCTTGACCCGACATCTTTGGCGCGCCAGGTAGGGGGAGGCGCCATTTGCATGAACCAGAGGTCGTGGGCAGCGCATCAATTTTCCTCATCATTTCCTCCGCCGGGAACGTCGAAGGAAAGAAGCAATGCAGCTCCCTAAGCCTCTTCCGCCCCGGATCCCATCGCATGTCGCCGTTGCAGCAATGGCGGCGACAAGGGTGAGGGGCGTCGGCGCTGCGGCTGATGCGTCCGACGTGGACAGCACAACCGCTGTGTAGACCACGGTCGAGGAGGAGATGAACTGAGCGGCGGCGCCGCCCCTATCGCAATCATCGAGCAAGCCTACCTAACCCCAGGGAGGTGCGGCTCGGTCCGATAGGCAAAAAAAGGTAAACGGCTATACCCCTATCTCCACTCCTTCCACGCCGGTGATCAGCTTTGTGTAGTGGTGGTGCCACCGATGTCGATAAGCTCGCGTAAGGCTCGCTCCTGCATTTATCCCATCAAGGATAAATCCCGAGCCGAATGCTACAGCGGATCCATCGATTGGCACCCCCGGCAAGTGAACCGCTGCAAGGTCCTGTTCGCCAAATGATACGTCTCCATCGTATCTACTTTTCCAAACTCTTTTGCCCTTGTTTTGGACTCTAATTTGCATGATTTGAATGGAACTAACCCGGACTGACGCTGTTTTCAGCAGAATTGCCTTGGTGTTATTTTTGTGCAGAAATAAAAGTTCTCGGATTGACCTGAAAATTTACGAAGAATATTTTTGGAATTAATAAAAAATACTGGCGAAAGAATCAACCGGAGGGGGTCCACCATCTGGCCACAAGCTAGGGCCCCCCCCCCTAGGGCGCGCCCCCTGTCTTGTGGGTCCCCTGGAGCTCCGCCGACCTCAACTCCAACTCTATATATTCCTATTCGGGGAGAAAAAATCAGAGAGAAGAGTTCATCGCGTTTTACAATACGGAGCCGCCGCCACCTCCTGTTCTTCCTCGGGAGGGCAGATCTGGAGTCTGATTTGGGCTCCGGAGAGGGGAAATCGACGCCGTCGTCATCACCAACCATCCTTCATCACCAATTTCATGATGCTCTCCGCCGTTCGTGAGTAATTCCATCGTAGGCTTGCTAGACGGTGATGGGTTGGATCAGATTTACCTTGTAATCGAGTTAGTTTTGATAGGGTTTGATCCCTAGTATCCACTATGTTCTGAGATTGATGTTCCTATGACTTTGCTATGGTTAATGCTTGTCACTAGGGCCCGAGTGCCATGATTTCAGATCTGAACCTATTATGTTTTCATGAATATATATGTGTTCTTGATCCTATCTTGCAAGTTGTAGACACCTATTACGAGTTATGATCCGCATCCCCCAGGGTGACAATAACTGGGATTCTTTCCGGTGATTACCGTAGTTTGAGGAGTTCATGTATTCACTAAGTGCTAATGCTTTGGTCCGGTTCTCTATTAAAAGGAGGCCTTAATATCCCTTAGTTTCCATTTGGACCCCGCTGCCACGGGAGGGTAGGACAAAAGATGTCATGCAAGTTCTTTTCCATAAGCATGTATGACTATATATGGAATACATGCCTACATTACATTGATGAATTGGAGCTAGTTCTGTATCACCCTATGTTATAACCGTTGCATGATGAATGCCATCCGACATAATTATCCTTCACTGATCCATTGCCTACGAGCTTTTCACATATTGATCTTTGCTAAGTTACTTTTCCATTGCTACTGTTACAATCACTACAAAACTGCTACTGTCACTTTTACCACCGTTACCGTTACTTCCATACTACTTTGCTACTAAATACTTTGCTGCAGATATTACGTCTTTCAGGTGTGGTTGAATTGACAACTCAGCTGCTAATACTCGACAATATTCTTTGGCTCCCCTTGTGTCGAATCAATAAATTTGGGTTGAATACTCTACCCTCAAAAACTGTTGCGATCCCCTATACTTGTGGGTTATCAAGACCTTTTTCTGGCGCCGTTGCCGGGGAGCATACCTCTATTCTCTGAGTCACTTGGGATTTATATCTTATGATCACTATGAAGAATCTGAAAGACCCGAAGACCAAGATCTATCCCTCTACTACGAGGGGAGGTAAGGAACTGCCATCTAGCTCTGCACTTGATTCACCTTTTGTTATGAGTAAACTTGCGACACCACCACCTGCTAGTAATTCTGATATGTCGCTAGTAATTGATAATGTCACTTCTGCTATGCTCGATGCTTATGATGATACTTTGCTTGATAATACTGTGCCACTTGGTGAATTTCTTGATGAACAAATTGCTAGAGTGAATGCTGAAACTGATGATATTTCTGAATCTGATGAAATTATTGAAACTGGACACTATGAGACACCTGCTAGACCTAGCTCTCCTAGATATGAATTGCCTAATATACCTAAGGGTTATGTTATGGAAGGAGAGGTAGCTAGGGACTTTCTTGCTTGTAAGGATAGAGATGATCTTAAGAAATTGCTATGCAAGTGGAAGGAAAAATCTTTGAATGCTAGAATGCAATATGATCCTAAGTTTGCTACTTCACCTATCTTTGTTACTGATAAGGATTATGAATTCTCTGTCAATCCTGAGTTAATTACTTTGGTTGAATCTGATCCTTTCCATAGCTATGAATCTGAAACTGTTGTGGCACATCTTACAAAATTGAATGATATAGCCACCCTATTTACTCATGAGGAAAAAATTCGCTATTACTATATTCTTAAGTTGTTTCCTTTCTCATTAAAGGGTGATGCTAAGATATGGTTTAATTCTCTTGGTCCTGGTTGTGTGCGTAGTCCCCAGGATATGATATATTACTTCTCTGAAAAATATTTTCCTACCCATAAGAAACAAGCTGCCTTGCAGGAAATATTTAACTTTGTGCAAATTGAAGAAGAGAGTCTCCCACAAGCTTGGGGGAGGCTTCTCCAATTACTTAATGCTTTGCCTGATCATCCTCTCAAGAAAAACGAAATACTTGATATCTTTTATAATGGACTAACTGATGCTTCTAGGGACCACCTAGATAGTTGTGCTGGTTGTGTTTTCAGGGAACGAACTGTTGAACAAGCTGAACTACTATTGAATAATATATTGAGCAATGATAATGATTGGACTATTCCCGAACCACCTCCAAAACCAACTCCGAAGAAAAGAGGTATTCTATTTCTCAGTCCTGAAGATGTTAAGAATCTACCACCTATTGAAGAAATACATGGTCTTGATACCCCGACACAGGTAGTAGAGGTAAATTCTCTTCGTAGATTTGATGAAGGTGATATTCCCTATAATAAGTCTGCTAGCCAATGCTTGGATGAGTTTGATAACTTTATTGTTAAGCAAGAAAATTTTAATGCTTATGTTAGTAGACAATTGAAACACAATGCTTACATGCTAGATCGCTTAGGTGATTATATGAGTAGAACTATCAATGATCTTAAGCTTATTAGTAAACATGCTTCCATGGTAACTACTCAAGTAGAACAAGTACTTAAGGCACAAAATGATTTGCTTAGTGAGATGAATGGTAAGAACAATGATCATTCTGTTAGAGTTGTGACTAGAGGTGGTATATGACTCAGGAACCTTTGTATCCTGAGGGCCATCCTAAGAGAATTGAGCAAGATTCTCAGAAAATTAATTCTGATGCACCTAGTCATTCTAGCAAAAGAGGGAAAAGGAATGACGATAGGACTTTGCCTGCTGCTAGTAAACCTGTTATAGGTACTTATGAAAACCCAAATGATATTTCTATTTCTGATGCTGAGACACAATCTGGTGATGAACACGACCCTAGTGATAATATTAATGATGATGTTCATGTTGATGCTCAACCTAGTAATGATAATGATGTGGAGATTGAACATGCTGTTGATCTTGATAACCCACAACCTAAGAATAAAAGATATGATAAAAGAGACTTTGTTGCTAGGAAGCATGGTTAGGAAAGAGAGCCTTGGGTTTAGAAACCCATGCCCTTTCCTCTAAGCCATCCAAGAAAAAGGATGATGAGGATTTTGAGCGCTTTGTTGAAATGCTTAGACCTGTCTTTTTGCGTATGCGCTTGACTGATATTCTGAAAATTTCTCCTTATGCTAAGTATATGAAAAATATTGTGACAAATAAGAGGAAGATACCGGAAGCTGAGATTTCCACCATGCTTGCTAATTATACCTTTAAGGGTGGAATACCAAAGAAACTAGGAGATCTCGGAGTACCTACTATACCATGCTCTATTAAAAGAAATTATGTTAAAACTGCTTTATGTGATCTTGGAGCTGGTGTTAGTGTTATGTCTTTCTCTATATATCGTAGACTTGATTTGAATAAGTTGACACCTACTGAAATCTCTTTGCAAATGGCTGATAAATCAAGTACTTTACCCATCGGCATTTGCGAGGATGTGCCTGTCGTAGTTGCAAATGTTACTATCCTAACGGACTTTGTTATTCTTGATATTCCCGAGGACGACAGTATGTCGATCATCCTTGGTAGACCCTTTTTGAATACTGCAGGGGCTGTTATTTATTGCAACAAGGGCAATGTCACTTTTCATGTTAATGGTAATGAGCATACGGTACACTTTCCGAAGAGACAACCTCAAGTTCATAGTATCAACTCCATTGGAAAAAAATCAACGATTGTTATTGGAGGTTTTGAATTCCCTCTCCCTACTGCCAAAAATAAATATGATATACATATTGTTGGGGACATGCATATCCCCATTGAGGTAACCTAGTGTTATTCGAAAAATCTCCGGTTCCGTGTCATTCGAAAAAAAGTTTGTCAATAAGACTTGATCAACCTTATTGATGGATTCTTTTTTACGGACATGAGATGGATGAATTTAGAAAGCACAACCTTCTGTACCCAACTTTTACTTTCTGTTATTTAGATTAAATAAAGTAAAAATGCTATTATTTTTCTGTTTTCTGTTTTATCCATGCAATAAAAAAGTGACCTGAAAATAAAAGTTCTCCAAATGCCCTGAAAATGTAGTATGATTTTTTCTGGAATATTTAAGAATTTCTGGCACTGAAAACATATCAGGGGGCTGCACCAGTGGGCCACAAGCCTGCAGGGCGCGCCCACCCCCCTGGGCGCGCCCCCCTGGCTTGTGGGTCCCACTTTGGCCCCCATCACTTATTCCAGCCACAATCCACTTCGTCTTCCTCCAGAAAAAATCCCACCATTGCTCAAACCCGTGTTCTAGCTCATTTTGCTGCCATTTTCGATCTCCTTGTGCAAAGCCCCATTTGCAAAACTGCTTTGAGGGATTGTTCTTCGGTATGTGACTCCTCCAATGGTCCAATTAGTTTTTGCTCTAGTGCTTTATATATTGCAAATTTTTGCTGCTGTGGTGACCTTGTTCTTGAGCTTGCATGTCAAATTTGTATGGTCCCAAGTAGATTCAATGCATGATATAGCCTCTAGGCACTTGTGGGAGTAGTTGCTATAAGTTTTGTTGAGGTTGTTCACCTTTATTTTGAGTCACTAAAAATTTCAGAATTTTTTCAGAAAAAATGATGAGGAGATTATTAAGAGGATCTTCAAGCCGGGGCTCTAAAGAAGATGAAAATAAGGTGAAGAAGAGGCCCAAATACAATCTTCCTCGCATCGCGGAAGTTCGGCCATGTGAATGGCCAAGTGATGCATTCTTGAGGGCGGCCGGAATTTATGAAGATTTTTATTATTTGGCTGAGAATGCAGGCATCACCGACTTCCTCAATGATAAGTGTGACCAGTACCTCCTACTCACTAATATCTTCGTGCAAAATTTTCACTTTTATCCTAGGAAGAATCCTCCTATGGTAGAATTTTACATATATGATGTGCCTAAGGAGATGACACTTTAATATTTTTGCAAAGTTTGCAAAATACCTTATGAGGGCAGCATCAGTGAACCACGTCCTAGAGACATGGAGGACTTTTTAGCCGCAATCACTGTGGGGGAAGAGAGAGGTGTGTCAAAGGCGAGAGCGGCTAGTTTACATTTTCCTGTTCTACGCTATTATTCATTATTCGCGGGGAGATGTTTAGTTGGTCACGGGGAGAGTGGAAGCCTTAGTGCTCCTGACCTCGCCATTCTGTGCCATGCTTTACTTGCTAATAGAACTTTTAGTCTAGGCGCTATAGTGGCCCAATGGTTGAACTTAAACCATTCGAAGGGCCCCATATTCGCAGGTATCTATGCATCTCGTCTAGCCAAACACTTTAAAATACCCATTAGGCTTGACGAGGAAGATGAAATGTTACTACCCACAAGATATTTAGACTATGATAGTATGGTAGCACATGATTTTATTAGGAAGGATAATGATAGAAGGCTGCTTTACAACCTAGTATTTAGTCAGGGTACTTGTGAGATTATTACTCTACCTGCTTCTTCTTTGTTCGATATTCATTAAGGCAGGTACACTATTATGCCCGAGGATATCTACAGATATTGGGGTCTGTCACAACCCCCAGCACCTGAGCCGGCCCCAGCCCTTGATCCGTATCAGGATCCAGTTTTTCAGTGGGAGCCACAGGAGCTCGCCAACCAGTGGAACCCTCAGTATCCTCCGGAGTATCCAGGAGATGTTCATTTCCAGCCATGGCCATAGACCAACTTAGGCCAAAAGCCTAAGCTTGGGGGAGTACGTATTTCTCACCCACATTACATTCATGTTCACACACTCATCTTAGTAGTCGGTGCTCATACGTTTTCATTGTATCATCCATGGTAGTTTATTTCTTCTTTCTATTTTCTTCTTGTGTGTTTAATTAACCTTGAGAAAAATCCAAAAAAAAAATTAGTTCTAGCTCTACCTTTTAGTTTGTTTAATTGTATCATTAGAAGAAAATCCAAAAAGATTTCTTGTTCTTCTTTTGCTTGTTGGGAGCTTTCCCGTGTAAATAGTTTTTCCCGTTCTTGTTTCGAAATTTCTTTTCTTTGGGTCGTAAGGAGAAGGCCATGCTGAAAATGTTGAGTGGCTCTCATATGCATCATTGTTTATTTTACAGAGAGCCCATATTACCTTGCCTTCTCCTTCGAGTTATTGTTTGCAGATTCCATCTTAGTCCAATGCACGTGCACTCTTATTATTATTCACATCGTTCGGTCGTGCAAGTGAAAGGCAATAATGACGATATATGATGAAGTGATTGAGATGGAGAAAAGCTGGTATGAACTCGACCTATTTTGTTTTTGTAAATATGATTAGCTCATCGTTCTGGATTTAGCTCATTATGGATGAAACATGTTTGCAATGACAATTAGAGATTATAGTTATTCATGCCATGCTTAATTAGCTAAGAGTGTATAATGGTTTGTCTTGAGTGCCAACATGCATCTTAAAATGGTTGTGATGTAGTATGATAGAATGGTATCCTCCTCTTAATGATTCAAGTGGCTTGACTTGGCACATGTTCACGCATGTAGTTGAAACAAAATCAACATAGCCTCCACGATATTTATGTTCATGGTGATTTATATCCTACTCATGCTTGCATTCAATGTTGGTTAATCTCAAGGCATGTTTATGACTATTGTCGCTCTCTAGTCGGTCGCTTCCCAGTCTCTTGCTAGCCTTCACTTGTACTAAGCGGGAATACTGCTTGTGCATCCACTTCCATAAACCCAAAGTTGTTCCATATGAGTCCACCATACCTACCTATATGCGGTATTTACCTGCCGTTCCAAGTAAATTTGCATGTGCCAAACTCTAAATCTTCAAATAATATTCTGTTTTGCATGCCCGAATCGCTCATGTGGTAACTAGGGGCTGTCAGTATCTTCCATGCTAGGTGGGTTATTCTCACGATATGTGTTGATTCACTATCATTCACGAGAAAGTGGCTGGTATTCGGAATGCCCAGTTCCATGCTCAAAATCAAATCAAAATATAATGAAACAAAACTCCCCTAGGACTGTTGTTTGTATGGACGGTACCCGTGGATTCGGCTCGTCGTGGAGTGTGATTGATTGGTGGAGGGGAAGTAAAAACTTTACTATTCTGTTTGGGAACCGCCTATAATGTATCTAGCATGGAAGATACCGAGATCTCTCGGTTGTTATGTTGACAATGAAAGCATACCGCTCAAAATTTCTATTCATCCCTGTTTTAAAAAGCTCGAGCTCTGGCACCTCTGCAAATCAATGCTTCCCTCTGCGAAGGGCCTATCTATTTTACTTTACTGTTGAGTCATCCTCTTCTTATAAAAAGCACCAGTTAGAGAGCACCGCCATCATTTGTATGCTTTGTTATTAATTGATATTGAGTATGATTGTGACTGGATCGCTTTTACCATGAATTACAATGTCTAGTCAGTCCTTGTTCTTTAGAGGTGCTCTGCATTTATGTTTTGCGGTCTCGGAATGGGCTAGCGAGATACCATTATATCATACTGTATCATGATTGTTTTGATAAAATTGTTGTCATCCGAGATTTATTATTATTACTCGTTAGTTGGTTATGCCATTGATATGAGTAAATGTGAGACCTAAATGTTATTGTCAATGTGGTTAGTCTATAATCCTTGCTGAAAATCTGAACATCAGTTAGACATATTTACAACAACAAGATCAAACAGAGTTTGTAAAAGTTTTTCTTTATCACTTTCAGTTTGTCAACTAAATTGCTTGAGGACAAGCAATGGGTTAAGCTTGGGGGAGTTGATACGTCTCCATCGTATCTACTTTTCCAAACTCTTTTGTCCTTGTTTGGGACTCTAATTTGCATGATTTGAATGGAACTAACCCGGACTGACGCTGTTTTCAGCAGAATTGCCTTGGTGTTATTTTTGTAAAGAAATAAAAGTTCTCGGATTGACCTGAAAATTTACGGAGAATATTTTTGGAATTAATAAAAAATACTGGCGAAAGAATCAACCGGAGGGGGTCCACCACCTGGCCACAAGCCAGGGGGCGCCCCCCCCCCCTAGGGCGCGCCCCCCTGTCTTGTGGGTCCCCTGGAGCTCTGCCGACCTCAACTCCAACTCTATATATTCCTATTTAGGGAGAAAAAAATCAGAGAGAAGAGTTCATCGCGTTTTACGATACGGAGCCGCCGCCACCTCCTGTTCTTCCTCGGGAGGGCAGATCTGGAGTCTGATTTGGGCTTCGGAGAAGGGAAATCGATGCCGTCGTCATCACCAACCATCCTTCATCACCAATTTCATGATGCTCTCTGCCGTTCGTGAGTAATTCCATCGTAGGCTTGCTGGACGGTGATGGGTTGGATGAGATTTACCATGTAATCGAGTTAGTTTTGAGAGGGTTTGATCCCTAGTATCCACTATGTTCTGAGATTGATGTTGCTATGACTTTGCTATGCTTAATGCTTGTCACTAGGGCCCGAGTGCCATGATTTCAGATCTGAACCTATTATGTTTTCATGAATATATATGTGTTCTTGATCCTATCTTGCAAGTTGTAGACACCTATTACGAGTTATGATCCGCATCCCCCAGGGTGACAATAACTGGGATTCTTTCCGGTGATTACCGTAGTTTGAGGAGTTCATGTATTCACTAAGTGCTAATGCTTTGGTCCGGTTCTCTATTAAAAGGAGGCCTTAATATCCCTTAGTTTCCATTTGGACCCCGCTGCCACGGGAGGGTAGGACAAAAGATGTCATGCAAGTTCTTTTCCATAAGCACGTATGACTATATATGGAATACATGCCTACAATACATTGATGAATTGGAGCTAGTTCTGTATCACCCTATGTTATAACCGTTGCATGATGAATGCCATCCGACATAATTATCCATCACTGATCCATTGCCTATGAGCGTTTCACATATTGATCTTTGCTAAGTTACTTTTCCGTTGCTACTGTTATAATCACTACAAAACTGCTACTGTTACTTTTACCACCGTTACCGTTACTTCCATACTAC
Source organism: Elymus sibiricus (assembly GCA_039707655.1). Taxonomy (NCBI): domain Eukaryota; kingdom Viridiplantae; phylum Streptophyta; class Magnoliopsida; order Poales; family Poaceae; genus Elymus; species Elymus sibiricus. The sequence continues at coordinate 268,476,062 of CM077665.1, forward strand.
TTTGCTACTAAATACTTTGCTGCAGATATTAAGTCTTTCAGGTGTGGTTGAATTGACAACTCAGCTGCTAATACTCGAGAATATTCTTTGGCTCCCCTTGTGTCAAATCAATAAATTTGGGTTGAATACTCTACCCTCGAAAACTGTTGCGATCCCCTATACTTGTGGGTTATCACCAACGCCTCTGTCTCATTGGTCACTACGGTACCGTTGGACGTGAAGGAAAGGAGAGAAGGTTCGGCCATTCATGTTTTCTCCTCTGTTTTTCGTTAGTTGTGAATGTTTACATTAACCCGGCAGGCTCGTGCCGAGAGTTGTACTCATAACAAACGGGCTCCCAAGCTCTCCATTTGCCCCTCTTCGTTTTCTCTTCATCTCAAGGCAAAGGTGGGTACACGCGCATGTATTCACTGGGAAACGCAAAGAGGAAGATTGCCCATGAATGGAGGGATGGACAATGTGTGTGAATAAACATGCGACGGGGCGTAAGGAGAGCCATGACAAAAGCTAACTTGACACGATTATCAACTTTCATTAGAGCTCGTATTTGTATATCGCCCTCCTCTAGCAACCAAGGTTTTGTATGGCGAGTCTTGTGCATGATGGAACCTTACTGTATTTGTTTGCGCCTTTGCTTTGTTTCGAATCCGCTCAACAACACATGCGGCAGCATCAAACACCATCAAGCAAAAACTCACCGGCAGCGTGTCCTTGCCAGCAGAATGCTAAGGACCCATTCCTCAAAGCAATCGTGGCAGCACGTTGTTGGCAGGTAACCAGAGCGCACAAAGAAAACGACTATACGGATACCAGTGGTAAATCGAGGGGGATAGCATGCGTTTACATAAAGACATCAGTTCAGCAAACATGAAAGCAAAGATAGTGCATAACCTAATACGGGATAAATATTGTGTCTTAAGTACAGGACAACACAGCAGCAAGGGTGACTCAAGGCTAACCCCGACGACTTCCCTGGGTCCTTGGGACTGAGAGGACCCTGTCGTCCTCGTACATCTTCAACCCCTCGATCAGGCCCTCGAAGAAGAGTGTCAACTTGATGCTTGGAACTTCGTGCTTGCCGGCGGAGAAGGCCCAGCTTTTCATGTGCATACTCGCAATCTGAGCTGTGAGGCGCTCGGTGATGTCAATCATGCTCTTGATCCAGAGGTCGCGCTGCTGAACCTAGTTCTCCAGCTTGTCTTTTGCATCTTTTCGGAGGGTTTTCGCATTGGTCAAGTCTGTCAGCAGCAGCTTCTCACGAACACCGGCAGATTCAATGTCTTTCTCCAAGGAGGCAAACCTGGATTTCATGTTGGAGATGGTGTCATTGGCGGCGTCGAGATCTTGGCACTTGGAGGAAAGCTGCGATTGCACCTCTTCCAGAGTGGCTTTCGCTTTCTGCGCTTCCTCCTTGAGGGCCTCAATCTCCCTGCTGCTCCCGACAAGGTCTTTCGTCAGCTTGCTCAGTTGGGCCTCGAGATTAGTCTTGGCGGCGGGATGCGGCAGCGAGCTCGTCGGCCACTTTCTTCAGTTGGACTGAGGACTCCAGAGAGAGCGCGTCGAGAGTGGCCTTGTGGCCGTCTTCCAGCTCTTTGGTGCGTTGCTGAACACGGGCCTCCAACTCCTCATCCTGGCCATGGAGAGTAGCTTCGAGGGCCCCTACCCGGGAGGAGATGTTCATCTCTCCGGTGTTCAGAAGCGCTTCGCGCTCCACCTGTCGAGCCTCCCGGGCTGCAACATCCTCCTTGGCCATGGCTAGCATCTCATACTGCCTCTTAAGAGAATGGACCTGCTGGTTGTACCACCCTCGCAACTCGTTCCCTTCGTCCCTCAGCTGCTGGTCCACGAGCTCGGCCGAGTCGCGATGCTCCTTGACCACCTGCCATTTGAGGTTGTACATGTTCTGCACATCCTTGAGCCCTGCCGCCATGGATTCCAAGAAAGCCAAATCTTTGGTGCCATCAGCAGAACCGTCAGCTTCTTCGACCCTCTGAGACAAAGGCGCTAGTACCCGTCTGATTTCTTCATCAAAATCTGCGCCCGCTGAGAAGAATGAGACAGGAGTTGTGGGACCAAGTTGAGCAGGGACCAGCACCAGTTTGCTCAGGGAAGATTGCAGGGCCGAGACCAGAGGATAGCTCGAAATGGAGGGCCCCATGGACTGGAGAGGAGTCTTCTCCTCAATGACTGTATCCGGGTCAGATGCGCTGCCGGGGGCTCTTCCCGTCCTTTCCGAGGATTCCTGAATGTCCCCGGTGATACGTCTCCAATGTCTCTATAATTTTTGCTTGTTCCATGCTGTTATATTATCATTCTTGGATGTTTTACAATCATTTTATAACAACTTTATATCATTTTTTGGGACTAACCTATTGACATAGTGCCAACGTGCCAGTTGCTGTTTTTGCTTGGTTTTTACTTCACAGAAAATCAATACCAAACGGAGTCCAATCGCGACGAAACTTTTTGGAGATTTTTTCTGGACCAGAAGACACCCAGTGGGCCAAAGAAATGCCAGGGAGTGGGCCGAGGAGACCACAACCCACCAGGGCACGCCAGGGGGGCCCCGGCGTGCCCTAATGGGTTGTGCCCTCCTCGGGGCCCCTCTCCACCGCCTCTGATGCCTATAAATTCCCAAATATTCCAAAAACCCTAGGGGAGTCGACGAAACAAAATTCCAGCTGCCGCAAGTTCCAGAACCTCGAGATCCAATCTTCCTCATAGGTGCCTCTCCGATGATGCGTGAGTAGTCCACCATAGACGTATGGGTCCGTAGGCAGTAGCTAGATGGCTTCCCCTATCTCTCTTATGATTCTCAATACAATGGTCTCTTGGAGATCTATTTGATGTAAACATTTGCGGTGTGTTTGTTGGGATCCGATGAATTTTGAGTTCACGATCAGGTTCTATCCATGAATATTATTTGAGTCTACTTTGATCTCTTATATGCATGATTCCTTATAGCCTCGTATTTCTTCTTCGAATCTTTGGTTTAGTTAGGCCAACTAGATCGATTTTTCTTGCCATGGGAAGAGGTGCTTTGTGATTGGTTCGGTCTTCTGGTGTTCTTTACCAGTGACAGAAGGGTCAGCAAGACACGCATGTATCGTTGCTATTAAGGATAAAAAGATGGGGTCTATTCCTACATGAATAGATCTTGTCTATGTCATGTCATCATTCTTATTGCATTACTCCGTTTTTCCATGAACTTAATACACTAGATGCATGCTGGATAGCGGTCGATGTGTGGAGTAATAGTGGTAGATGCAGGCAGTCTACTTATCTTGGACGTGATGCCTATATAATGATCATCGCCTTGGATATCGTCATGACTATTCGATTTTCTATCAATTGCCCAACAGTAATTTGTTCACCCACCATGCACTATACTCATGAGAGAAGCCACTAGTGAACCCTACGGCCCCCGGGTCTACTTTTCCAACATATTGCTTTCAGATCTATCTTTTTGCATCTTTGTTTTCAGATCTACAAAACCAACAACCCAAAAATATATTGCTGCATATTTTATTTGCCTTTTCTATTTTGTGTTCTTGAGAGATCTATCTCTCCTATCTATCACTACCTAATATATCTTTTTACCGTAGAGAGGTTGACAACCTCTCTTTCGCGTCGGGTTGCAAGTATTTGTTGTTTGTGTGCAGGTGCTTCTTATTGGGTTGTTGTGATCCTGCTACTGGTTCAGTAACCTTGGTTTCATAACTGAGGGAAATACTTACCGTCACTGTGCTGCATCATCCCTTCCTCTTTGGGGAAATACCGACGAAGTCTCAAGCCACGTCAAAGGAATTTCTGGCACCGTTGCCGGGGAGGAAGCGGTCTCTTCTATGTGCCTATCGTAGGCGTTGATGGGACTCCATCATCATCTACCAGGTTCCTAATCACCAATATCATCTCCTTGCAATTACATTATTTTCCATTTGCCTCTCATTTTCCTCTCCCCCACTTCACCAATTTGCCATTTTATTCCCCCTCTTTTTCGTTTGCCTTTTTCTTGTCAGATCTCTGGTTTGCTATCTTTGCTTGAGTTGCCATGTGCCTTCTATTTGCTTGCATCTTCGCTTGCTAAAAAACGGTTGATATGGATCCTCGTCCACTTGCTAATATTTTCAAAAGGCCAAATTATGATGAACCAATTGCTAGTGACTTGAGTGCACTTGATTATCTCTATGAAGTTTTGTTTGAAAATCATGAATCTGAAAATTTTGATGAAGTGATGAAAGAAGAAATTTATAAGGTGATTCATGATAGTTCCCTGAATGATGAGCATGACTGCAATGTTGCTAGTATGAATTCTCTAAATATCCATGATGCTAATGATATGCAAAGCCACAAGCTTGGGGATGCTATGTTTGATGAAGATGATATTTCTAGTCCCCCAAGTTTTGATGAGCAAATTTGTTATGATGATTGCATGCCTCCTATTATTTAAGATGGTGATGACACGTATGCTATAATGAGTAATGATAACCATGAAACTATCATGGTTTTAATTTGCAATGTGGTTATGTCAATCAAGTGTCTCATGATAGTTATGTTGTTGAGTTTTCTCCCACTACCTTGGATGATAAGGAATTTGCTTATGTCGAGAGTAATGAAAATTCTATGCTTATGCATCATGCAAAGAATGATTTATGGGATAGTTGTATCGTTGAATTCCTTCATGATGCTACTTAAATTTATTATGAGGGAGGAACATATGCTTGTAGGAATTGCAATAATATCAAGTTTCCTCTCTATGTGTTCAATGTTTTGAAGTTATGCTTGTTTTGCCTTCCTATGCTAGTTGATTCATGTTCCAATAAATTGTTTTCTCACAAAATCCCTATGCATAGGAAGTGGGTTAGACTTAAATGTGTTTGTCATGAGATTCATGATGCTCTTTTGCAAATTTTAATTACTACTTTTTATGTGAGCATCATTGAAATCATTATGCCTAGCTAGGGGCGTAAACTGATAACACTTGTTGGGAGGCAACCCAATGAATAAATTTATTTTTGCTTTTTCCTTTGTGTTTTTGAGTGTTGACACAATTATTCCTCTGTTATGATTGTGTTTTTACGGTTTATTTAGTGTTTGTGCCAAGTAAAGCCTTTAGGATGATTCATGGGATGAGTAGAAGTGATGCTGAATCTGAAACAGAAACTTTGTGTCCAGTATATGAATTTTAGTTTTTTGCTGCAACGTGATCTTGAGCTGAAATTTTAACACGGTGTTGCTATACAAATTCCTTACGTCATCCTTATTTTTCAGAATTTTTAGAGTTATATAAGTATGGTAAGAGTACAGATTACTACAGACTGTTCTGTTTAAGACAGATTCTGTTTTCGTTGCATTGTGTGCTTGTTTTGATGAATCTATGGGTTATATTGAAGGGTATGAACCATGTTAAAGTTAAAATACAGTAGGTATAATGCAATAATAAAATATTAATAGGTTTGCAACAGCACCTAAAGTAGTGATTTGCTTTATTAAACTAACGAATCTCATGAAGATTTTGTTGAGTTTTGTGTGATTGAAGTTTTCAAGTTTTGGGTGAGATCACGATGGATGAAGGAATAAGGAGTGATAAAAGCCTAAGCTTGGGGATAATACTGCACCCCCAATATATATCCAAAGAGTAACAAGCAACTAAGCTTGGGGATGCCCCCGAGTGGCATCCCCTCTTTCTTCTAACGACCATCGGTATTTTACTTGGAGCTATATTTTTATTCGTCACATATCATGAGTTTTGCTTGGAGCGTCTTGTATCTTTGCTTGCTTTGCTTGTTAGTTTGTCATTTGTATCCTTGCTGGACACACCTATTTGAGAGAGCCAAAATTATGCTATCATTTGTTAGAATTTCTCTATGTGCTTCCCTTAAACTTTTTGAGCTATAGAATTGCTCTAGTACTTCATTTATATCTTTTTGAGCACGGTGTGCTTGGAAATTTTTGTAGAAATACTCTCATGATTCACTTAGATAATTTTGAGAGTTAGAAAATTTTGAATAAATCCTCTCATGCTTCACTTATACCTATTTTGAGACATGAAATCTCAATGCTCATGTGCTTCACTTAAATTTGTTTGAGCTTGTCAAAAAGCAATGGTAATATATGAAACTAGTCCCAAAGTGATAGATATACAAGGAAGATATAATAAAAACTTTCATGAAGATCATTGGACAAATTAAAGTTGATTCTTTGTAATAGTTTTGAAACATGATGATAGTAATATGTGAGTCATGCTAGTGAGTAATTATGCTTAGTAGGAATATTGGTGTTAAGGTTTGTGATTCCCTATGCATGCACGAAAGTCAATAGTTATGCAATGAAGTTACATCCTACTTGTGGTGAATTATTAGGTGTTAGTTATGCTCAATGCTCGCTTATGTGAATTTTCGTTTCTTGGTTTGGTTGCTTCTCAATCTATTTGCTAGCCTCCATTTGTACTAAGTAGAAATACTACTTGTGCATCCAAAATCCTTAAACCAAGTTTTTCCTTATGAGTCCACCATACCTACCTATATGCGGTATTTCCATGCCGTTCCAAGCAAATTTGCATGTGCCATCTCTAAATTTTCAAAATAAATTTTATCTTTTGTGTGCTCGCACCACTCATGAAACGGTGGGGAGTGTCCAATATTTTTCCATGCTAGATGTGTTATTCTCAATATGAGTGTTTATTGACTTGTCATTGCACGAGAGTGCGGAGGTAATAGGGATGCCCATTCCCGAAATGAAAAAGAAAAAATATTTACTTTATGTTGTCAAATAATAAATTCCTTGGAAAGTTTTGGTATGGAAGGCAACCATGGATACGGCCTGGCATGGAAAGTGAAAGTTTGGTGGAAAAAGGAATAAACTTTCACTTTCGGGAATTTATTCCTTTTTTCCACCCAAACTTTCACTTTCCATGGCGGGCCGTATCCACGGTTGCCTTCACTTTCGGCCCAACACCCAAACAGAAAATAAATTTTATTCCTTTTTCCACCAAACTTTCACTTTCCATGGCGGGCCATATCCACGGTTGCCTTCCGTACCAACACTTTCCAAGGAATTTATTATTTGACAACATAAAGTAAAAAAAAATTCATTTCGGGAATGGGCATCCCTATAACCGCCGCACTCTTGTGCAATGACAAGTGAATAAACACTCATCTTGAGAATAACACATCTAGCATGGAAAAATACTTGACACTCCCCACCGTTTCATGAGCGGTACGAGCACACAAAAGAGAAAATTTATTTTGAAAATTTAGAGATGGCACATAAAAATTTGCTTGGAACGGCATGGAAATACCGCATATAGGTAGGTATGGTGGACTCATAAGGCAAAACTTGGTTTAAGGATTTTGGATGCACAAGTAGTATTTCTACTTAGTACAAATCGAGGCTAGCAATAGATTGAGAAGCAACCAAACCAATAAAAGAAATTCACATAAGCGAGCATTGAGCATAACTAACACCGGATAATGCACCATAAGTAGGATGTAACTTCATTGCATAACTATTGACTTTCGTGCATGCATAGGGAATCACAAACCTTAACACCAATATTCCTACTAAAGCATAATTACTCAATAGCATGACTCACATATTACTATCATCATGTTTCAAAACTATTACAAAGAATCAAGTTTAATTTCCCCAATGATCTTCATGAAATATTTTTTTATTATATCCTCCTTGGATATCTATCACTTTGGGACTACTTTCATATATTGCCATTGCTTTTTGGCAAGCTCAAACAAATTTAAGTGAAGCACATGAGCATAAAGATTTCATCTCTCAAAAAGGTATAAGTGAAGCATGAGAGGATTTCTTCAAAATTTACTAACTTTCAAATTAATCTAAGTGAAGCATGAGAGTATTTCTACAAAAATTTCCAAGCACACCGTGCTCAAAAAGATATAAGTGAAGCACTAGAGCAATTCTATAGCTCAAAAAGTTTAAGTGAAGCACATAGAGCAATTCTAACAAATCATAGCATAATTTTGGGTCTATCAAATAGGTGTGTCCACCAAGGATACAAGTGACCAACTAACAAGCAAATCAAGAAAAGATACAAGACGCTCCAAGCAAAACTCATGATAGGTGACGAATAAAAATATAGCTCCAAGTAAAATACCGATGGTCGTTAGAAGAAAGAGGGGATGCCACTCGGGGGCATCCCCAAGCTTAGTTGCTTGTTTCTCTTTGGATATATCTTGGGGGTGCGGTAGAATCCCCAAGCTTAGGCTCTTTTCACTCCTTATTCCTTCATCCATCATGATCTCACCCAAAACTTGAAAACTTCAATCACACAAAACTCAACAAAATCTTCGTGAGATCCGTTCGTATAATAAAGCAAATCACTACTTTAGGTGCTGTTGCAAACCCATTCATATTTTATTATTGCATTATACGAACTGTATTTTAACTTTACCATGGCTCATACCCTTCAATATAACCCATAGATTCATCAAAACAAGCACACAATGCAACAAAAACAGAATCTGTCTTAAACAGAACAGTCTGTAGTAATCTGTACTCTAACCATACTAATGTCACCCTAAAAATTCTGAAAAATTATGAAAACTTAATGAATTTGTATAGAAACACTGTGTTAAAATTTCAGCTCAATATCACGTTCCAGTAAAAACTGAAAATTCATATACTGGACGCAAAGTTTCTGTTTCAGATTCAGCATCGCTTCTACTCATCCTATGAATCATCCTAAAGGCTTTACTTGGCACAAACACTAAATAAACCTTAAAAACACAATCATAACAGAGGCATAATTGTGTCAACACTCAAAAACATAAATGAAAAAGCAAAATTTTATTTATTCATTGGGTTGCCTCCCAACAAGCGCTATCGTTTTACGCCCCTAGCTAGGCATAACGCATAGATTCAAGTATTGTCATCTTTGGTTTTCAATTCTTCAATCACACAACTAGATTTCTTCAAGGATTTGGCATGCATATTCTTGATGAAAACACAACTAGGAAGAAAACCAAAAAAATAATTCTTGTAAATAGGGCCTCTTATGATTTCAACAAAGTCGGGATGAATACCCAAGTTACTAAAAATTTCTTCCAACTTATCAATCCGGTACGGGCTCTCTTCTACCCTTTCATTAACTACGGGTTTCTTTTCCTTTAACAATTTGAAAGAATTTCCCGCCTTAGCCCCAATTTTATTAGCAATATCATGCATTCTCTTATCCAAATTTTCAAGATGTTCCTTGGTAATCATCCTTTTTTCAATAGCATCCAATCTCTCCATAACGTGTTCAAGAGTAAAAGTTGTTTCATTGACAATAAGAGGTGGTGATCCCACTAAACTTCCCATAGCATTAAAAGCATCCAAAGATGGACACATCAATAAATTCCCACCGGTAATCGTATCAAGGACGAATCTATACCAAGTGGTGATGCCCACATAAAAACTGCGAAGAAGAACAACGGTAGATTGCTTATGGATAGATCCATTATGAGCATTGCAAATCCTATACCAAGCATCTTTTAAGTTCTCCCCTCCCCTTTGCTTAAAATTAAGAACCTCATTATCGGGAGTACATGCAATAATGAAAGAACTAGCCATAATGACTAGGCAAGAGATCTGACAAGAAAAAGGCAAATGAACAAGAGGGCGAATAAAACGGCAAATTGGTGAAGTGGGGGAGAGGAAAACGAGAGGCAAATGGCAAATAATGTAATTGCAAGGAGCTGAGACTTGTGATTAGGAACCTGGCAAATTGATGATGGAGTCCCCTCGGCGCCTACGATAGGCACGTAGAAGAGACCGCTTCCTCCCTGACAACGGCGCTAGAAATTCGTTTTGACGTGGCTTGAGACTGCGTCGGTATTTCCCCAAAGAGGAAGGGATGATGCAGCACAGCGACGGTAAGTATTTCCCTCAGTTATGAAACCAAGGTTATCGAACCAGTAGGAGGATCACCACCACCCAATGAGAAGCACCTGCACACAAATAACAAATACTTACAACCCGACACGAAAGAGAGGTTATCAATCTCTCTACGGTAAAAAGATAGATTAGTTAGTGATAGATAGGAGAGATAGATCTCTCGAGAACACAAAAAAAAGAGAAAATAAAATATGCAGCAATATGTTTTTGGGTTTTTGGTTTTGTAGATCTGAAAACAAATAGGCAAAAATATAGATCGGAAAGCAATATGTTGGAAAAGTAGACCCGGGGGCCGTAGGATTCACTAGTGGCTTCTCTCATGAGTATAGCGCAAGGTGGGTGAACAAATTATTGTTGGCCAATTGATAGAAAATCGAATAGTCATGACGATATCCAAGGCGATGATCATTATATAGGCATCACATCCAAGATAAATAGACCGACTCCTGCCTGCATCTACCACTATTACTCCACACATCGACCGCTATCCAGCTTGGATCTAGTGTATTAAGTTCATGGAAAAACGGAGTAATGCAATAAGAACGATGACATGATGTAGACAAGATCTATTCATGTAGGAATAGACCCCATCTTGTTATCCTTAATGGCAGCGATACATGCGTGTCTTGCTGCCCCTTCTGTCACTGGGAAAAAACACCGCAAGATCGAACCCATCACAAAGCACATCTTCCCATGGGAAGAAAAATCGATCTAGTAGGCCTAACTAAACCAAAGATTCGAAGAAGAAATACGAGGCTATAAGTAATCATGCATATAAGAGATCAAAGAAGACTTGAATAATATTCATGGATAGAAATTGATCATGAACTCAAAATTCATCGGATCCCAACAAACACACCGCAAAAGTTTACATCAAATAGATCTCCAAGAGACCATTGTATTGAGAATCATAAGAGAGAGAGAGAGGAAGCCATCTAGCTACTGCCTACGGACCCGTAGGTCTATGGTGGACTACTCATGCATCATCTGAGAGGCACCTATGAAGAAGATGAACCCCTCCGTGATGGTGTTTAGAATGGATCTCGAGGTTCTGGAACTTGCGGCGGCTGGATTCGTGTTTCGTCGACTCCCCTAGGGTTTTTCGAATATTTGGGAATTTATAGGCATCAGAGGCGGTGTAGAGGGGCCCCGAGGAGGGCACAACCCATCAGGGCGCGCCGGGGGCCCCCTGGCGCGCCCTGGTGGGTTGTGGTCTCCACGGCCCACCTCTCCGGCACATTTTGGCCCACTGGGTGTCTTCTGGTCTAGAAAAATCTCCAAAAAGTTTTGTCGCGATTGGACTCCGTTCGATATTGATATTCTGCGAAGTAAAAAGCAAGCAAAACAGCAACTGGCACTTTGGCACTATGTCAATAGATTAGTCCCAAAAAATGATATAAAGTTGCTATAAAATGATTGTAAAACATCCAAGAATGATAATATAACAGCATGGAACAAGCAAAACTTATAGATACGTTGGATACGTATCACTCGCACAGCCAACCATGGCCGTAGACCGTCAGGTTGTTGGCGTGGCCAGGGTACAGCCGCATCCTGTCGGCAGCACCATTGTACTCCCATGCAAACATGTCCCTCCTCTTCAGCGGCACAATGCGGCGCTGGAGGAAGTCGCCCCCCACATGTTCGATGGTCAACCCGGCAACTTTCAGACGGGTAATCCTGTTCAGCGTCGGGCGGAGCCTGTCGTCGGTGAGGCCCAACTTACTCCAGTCGCTGCCGCGCATGACGCATCCAGTCCGCTTCAAGCAGAACTTGGGGGCTTCTTCATCCTTGATCCAGCACCAGTCGCCCCTCCACTCTTCCCACTTCCTGCGCTGCTGACCAGGGAAGTAATCCCAGTCTTCCCTCCTGCACCGAGGAATCCAGCTTATGTTCCCCGAGCGGTGGGATTTGTCTTCTATTCGAGGGACGAAGAAGTGTGTGAATAAATCCACATTGGGGGCAACTCCGACAAAGTTCTCGCACAGATGGGCGAAGATCGCCATGCACGCCATTGCATTGGGCGTGAAATCCAAGTGGTGAAATTCATACACCGTCATCATGGCGCAAAAGATATCAGAGAAGGGGGCGAGAGGCCACAGAGAAAGTACGGACAGAAGAAGTGAAACGAATCTGATGGTGTCTTCTCCTTGGCACTGTCCGGCAGAACCACATCGCTCCATGCCCATTCTATTCCCTCCCCCACATATAGGCGTACCTTGCGATCAAGGCGTTGCCATCCTGGTTCGATGGGGAGAAACCCACATATTTCTCTCGCCGCTTCTCTAGCTCTTCTGTTTTCCTCTTCCTCTCTTCAGCCGCTGGGTCCGCCGGTGTGGCCATCTGCTTCCCCTTCACGACGCTCGTCTTCTTCCCCATCACTTGGGCTCTCAAGGGCAGCAAAGGATCTAGCAGCATTTGGTGGGCGGGTGGTGGCGGCGGAAGCGGTTTCTTGGCTTAAAGATGAAGGAAGGAAAAACGGATGGGAATGAGCAGCGCCCCTGAGCGTTACCTTCTTATTGGAAACCCGCGCGCGGGCTGGCTCTTCGCGATCTTTTCGGAAAAATGCCATTTCTTTTGCTGGTAATGGCTACTGTTCCACGACCCCACGACTTGCGGTAACTACGCGGAGTGGACGTGGGTTTGACAAGTCATCACAACCAAGTACATGAAGGCAGCATTTCTTCAACGCGTGTCCGTGCACTGTTTGGGGCCTAACCCAACGATGCCTAGCGACAAGTATGGCTCAGGCCCGGGGGCTTCTGTCGGAGTACAAAAACGGGGTTGTTTATTTCCCCCTGACTTGTGCACGGACGATAAGCCTCCGACCAAATGGCCTAAGCCTGCTGGGGAAAGCTACTGCCCCATCAACACCAGTCCAAGCCAGAGAAGCCGCTCTACATGAGATCTAGGAGCGCATCAAGAAGACGAAGCCAACATTCAAGACCTAGGCTCCGGCAGAAGCAGCCTACACTGGCTAAGCAACGCCGGCAAGGTCGAGGCAACGGCCCGAAACGGGCCCAAACCGTGCTAGTCACGCCCCCGGTGCCTGCTGGGGACCGAGGCACGCATATCTTCAGGAGGACCCGGCAAGCCATCCCCCGGGAGGCGCGAGCCGATTGGCCACCGCTCCACCGAATCGCAACACCAGTCATTTGTCGATGCGGTGTCGAGCCTCAGGTGGCTAAGTGGCTCTCGCTAAGTACGTGGCGGCGAGCTGAGAGACAGATTATGCCCATTTGACCCCCGTCCAGAGGCGTGTCAGGATACTAAGCGATAGTTAGCCAAAGCGGTGGTAGAAGCTTGCTTGGGATGCATCCCCGCACGCCACCTAGGCCAATATTTATGGCATTTTGTCCTAAATGCCAGAGTTAGGTATGATAACACTGTTGGCTATCTAATCACTAGATAATGTCTGTTTTGCCAATGTGGTTGCCCCTTGAGCTATAAAAGGAGGCCCAAGGCAACCTAGCTAAAGATTTCGGACCTTTGGACACTTGTATTAGCGTAGAAGCTCCCCCGAAGGCAACCTTGCCGGGTTTGAGCTCTGCGTGTGCTTCGTGTTCCCCCTATCAATCCAACAAAGCAGGAGTAGGGTTTTACGCTTCTCAGCGGCCTGAACCTGGGTAAAACAGCAAGCGTCTCGTCGTCATGCTGCCTCACCATCTCTGCTCTTTGTGCAACGTGACCTCTCCACCGGCGAACCACAAAGGGGCCCGTGGCCTCATAGGTGATCGTGTGCATCGTGACCCAACACCCCGACAGGTGTAGAGCTTGCCTAGGGGTCCGCCACAATATCTAGCTCAATCTCCGTGGCGCCTTTGGTTCTTGGCACCTCCGGAGGCCCCTCCTCTGCCTCCAGGGATTTCTCCACGGGCTGGCCCTCGTCGGGGGGATGAGGTAGGTTTTCATGGGGCGCAGGAGAAGCCTCACGCTCCTCCCCCACCACCTCGCCCTCCGCCTCAGCCTCCGATCGGCGGGCGACTTCGTCAGGCCCTACAGGGCCTGGAGGGGCGCGTTGGCTCCCCCGGCAAGCGCTGCGGGTGAGGGCGATGCAGATGTCGTGGCCCTCTGCCTTCTTTGCACGGGCGCCCTGATGATTCAATGACTCAGCCCCTGGGTCCTCGAGCGTAACAGACAGTATGAAATAAATGTGGGACAAGAAATCTTACTCATCCCTGGCGACCCAGCGCTTCCTCTTTTGGAGAGGGTTGAAGCCGCTGCCGCTCCCTGCAGGTTGGCCTGAGCTCCCCCCGGAGGGTGCCCCGCGAGGCCTATTGGAGCTCGTGCCAGCCCTGCTAGGCTGGCCCGTCTCCTTTGGTGCCTTGTCAGGCCCCTTGGTTTCCCCCTCGCGAGGTCCTCCACCTCCATAACTTCATCGTCCTCGTCATCGTCACTGGCCCCAAGCAACAACTGGCGGCGGCTCGACATGCTCCCCCTGCTGTTGCCGGCGCCGATGCTGGAGGAGGGCCCGACATCCTTGAAGTCCACTGACGCGGGCACCACGAGGATGGGGTTCTCCCGAGGCCCCACTTGGCTTTGGGGACCTGTCCCCACTGGTCAAAGACAGGCATATCAGCCTGGGTCTCTGTCCCATCATCACGGCGGTGTAGAGGGAGCGCCCCGTCCGACATTTCCTCCGGCGTGGAGTCCACGAAGAGGATCTGCTTGATCGCCTCTAGCGTCTGCTCCGGCGGGGCGTCGGTGCAGAGGTAGTTCCAGTTGGCGCGACCCTCGTACTTCCACATGGGGTGAGAGCACTTCTGGAGCGGAGCGAAGCGGCTCCACAAGAACTCCCGAGCCACCATGGTGATCGTGAGCCCTGCCTCCCATAGCGCCAGCAGTCTGGTTGTGACTGCCTTGAGCTTCGGGTCTGTTAGCTTGGTGTGCTCCCAACCGGTGCTCTTTATGGTAGGCCCGATGGGAGGCGTGAACAAGGGGCTGCACTGACCTACCTCCATGTAGACCCAGCGTGCCCGGAAGTTCTCCACCTTCTTCAGAGTCAGCATCTCGATGAACCGCGCCGACATGCGGTCCACCATGCGGAAGGAGGCACACCCCACGGTCATCCCCTGCTTGCACCTCATGCTGTAGAAGATGCGAAACAGGGCCACTGAGGGCATCACGCCCAAGAAGGCCTCATAGAGGAAGGCGAAGGTGCCGAGGAGGAAGTCGGAGTTGGGGTGGAGGTGAAGCGCGTGGATCTTGTAGTGCTCCAGCAAGTGCTGAAGAAATCAGAGAAAAGAGGTAGCAAACCTCCAAAGATGTTGTGGAAGAAGAAGGGGAACGTCGTCGCCGATAGGTCCCTGGCTAGCTTTGAGCCCGGTCAGATCTTGGAGGCCCCATCCTCATTGTGAGCGGTGGCCGTCATGAGGGTGAGCTTGTCTAGCCCCTCTTGCTTATTTATGGTGGAGGGCAGCAGGGCCAGCTGCGCCTGCGCTTCACCGGGGACAGCACTCTTCTTCTTCGGTGCCATGGCGGTAGCGGTGCAGCAATGGAGAAGAAGGGGCGGCAAAGGAGAGCAGCGAGCGCTGTGTGCACAAGGAAGGAGCAGCAGCACTCAAGGGAGGCATTTGGAGGAAAGCAAGCAATGATGGTGCTTCCCCAACGCGCGCGGCAGTCTTGAGGTAGGTGTGCGGTTACCGAGGCATCGAGGGGTAAGTGGGTGCGTCCCATCCAATCACCGCTGCCACGCGTCATCTCTGGGCCCGGCAGTTTGTTAGGCCCCATGGCGTTTCGACCCGCGCCGTTTCATGCTTCACTCACGGAATGTGCATGTGTCGCGGGCCTAGGGGCTACTGTCGGTCCACGGAACCAGGGTGCCACGGCCCATCTACTGTCGGCCCATTCAACTATGCAAAGAAGACCTAGTGCGGCATCCAGCCCACTGGAAGACTCTAGAGGACACCCCGTGAGCCCCTGGCTTCGGGAGGATGTTTCTCTCTCTAAAAGGGACCCACCGGACATTCATCTACCAGCAACAAGCGGCCTCGCGAGGTCTCCCCCGCGAGGTTGCTTCCTGCGAAGCTCTTTGCTTGGAGGGGCCATTAAACACTGGCCGTGCAACGGTCCACCCGCCACGTAAATGACGTACAACACCAGCGGAGAATGTAAGGATGGCGCCAACGGTTGCCACAGAAAAAATATCCCTTTTGTCATAAAAGGGTGGCAAGTAGCTATCCACCCAGAAGGCGAGTTCCAACACTTACCCGATTGGTGCAAGGAGACAAATGTGACACCGGTCGCCAGGACGAACATCACCGGCGATCCCACGAGTGTTTCATGGACGGCACCTTTGACAAAACGAAGACCACCTTTGTCAAGGAGGAATGCGCGTTTGCCCCCCTTCAATTTGCCGCCCTAAGGTCGCCCTTTTCCTGCCAGTTTTTGTTAAGAGAGGCCCATGGCAAGGATAAGGGAGGGGTAGACTACCACGGTAGAGGGGGCGAATGATTTAGCTCCCATTCCAGAGACAGAGAGAGAGCGAGAGAGAGAGAGAGAGAGAGAAAGAGGAGAGAGCTCTTCTTTTTCCTCGTAGCTTGTAACACTTGTGCAACCCAACAGGGAAAGAAAATAGACAAGGCAGGAGTAGGGTTTTACACCGCAAGTTGGCCCGAACCTAGGTAACTCCGGCGTCCTTCTTGTCTTTTGTGTGCATTTCTTGGTCATAGTAGAGGCGAGGCTGTAGGTTCGTCCATCTCCCTAGTGTTCAAGCAGGCTTTTTGAGAATTTTCCCCGTAGCCACAAAACTAATGTCCGACACTTGCAATTAAATCTTTTAGTTTGTTGTTTATAACTAGTTTGCTTTATAAAAGAAAACTACAAAAAAATGGAATTGAGGTGGCCTCATATCCTCCACCTTTATAATGTCTTTCATGAAAATGATGGATTGGAAAATTATGCTAAAGTGTTAGAAGAACAATTTATTAAAATGTTTGGTATTAAATCCTTGAATGATGAGAATGATTGCAATGTTAGTGTGTCTTCTCTGAATTTCCATGATGCTAATGATATGCAAAGCCACAAGCTTGGGGATGCTATGTTTGATGAAGATGATATTTTTGTCCCCCAAGTTTTTATGAGCAAATTTATTATGATGATTGCATGCCTCCTATTTACGATAATTATGGTGATGACATGTATGCTATAATGAGAAATAATAACCATGAATCATGATTTTAATTTTCAATTTGTTTTTGACAATCTAGTGTCAGATGATAGTTATTTTGTTGAGTTTGCTCCCGCTATTATGTATGAGAAGAAATTTGCTTATGTGGAAAGTAACAAAATTTCTATGCTTGTGGATCATGAAAGAATGCTTTATGTGATAGTTATATTGTTTAATTCCTTCACGATGCTACTGAAAATTATTATGAGAGAGGAACATATGCTTTTACATATCTCAATAATATCAGGTTTCCTCTCTTTTTTATGGAAATCTTGAAGTTATGCTTGTTTTGCCTTCCAATGCTAGTTGATTCTTGCTCCCATAAATTGTTTGCTCACAAATCCCTATGCATAGGAAGTGGGTTAGACTTAAATTTGCTTTTTCATATGCTTTGTGATGCTCCCATTGTTTTTCAATCCTTTACTTTTATATAGGCATCATCGAAATCATGCCTAGCTAAAATGATTTATAGAAAAAAGCTTGTTGGAAGATAACCCAATATTTACCCTTACTGTTTTTGTGTGTTCACATGATTAAGCTACTGTACTAATCATGCTTTTTTCCTTTTGTTTCAATAATGTGCCAAGAAAAGCCTTTGGGATAGTGTGGAGACTTGTTGATTTGATTCTGTGCAAAAACAAAAACTTTTGCCTCCAGTACAGAATTAATCTGATTTTACTGGAGCCCAAAAATATTCTGAATTTTTTACACATTATTTCTATGCAAAGTATCTGTGTTGTCCTAATGTTATAGAATTTGTAGAGTCGGGGAAGTATGGTTTTTATGCGGATCTCTACAGACTGTTTTGTTCTTGCATGATTCTGTTTTGCATGCATAGTTTGCTTGTTTTAGTGTTACTATAGCTTAAATTGAGTAATATAAATTATGTGAATGGTAGAATACAGTAGGTATTATGTGAGAACAATTATGAATCTTGTCTTGATAGTACCTAAGTGGATGATCCATATTTACTATACTAACCCATCTAAGAAGTTCCGTTGAGTTTTGTGTGATTGAAGTTTTCAAGTTTTGGGTGAGATACCGATATGACGAGGATAAGGAGTGGCAAGTCCCGAAGCTTGTGTAGGATCGAAAGTACATATAGAGGGGGTGATTAGACTACTTCACCAAATAAAAATCTAACCTTTTCCCAATTTTAGTTGTGGGTAGATTTTAGCAATTGTAGCAAGTCAAGTTCACCCTAGACATGCAAGTCTAAGAGTATAGCAGCGGAAAGTAATGACATGTAAATGTAAGAGGGTAGGGATTGGAAGATCAAACGCAATTTGGAGACATGAAGATTTTTCCTGTTGTTCCGATAGGTGGTGCTATCGTACGTCCACGTTTATGGATACTTCAACCCACGGAGGGTAACAGTCGCGAGAGTCCACGGAGGGCTATACCCACGAAGGGTCCACGAAGTAGCAACCTCGTCTATTCCATGACGGCCTACGTCCACGGAGGACTATCCTTACTCGGGGTAGATCTTCACGAAGTAGATGATCTCCTTGCCCTTACAAACTCTTGGTTCAACTCGACAATCACGAAGAAGGAGGCTCCCAAGCGACACCTATCCAATCTAGGAGGCACCACCTTCCAAAAGGTAATAGATGTGGTAGTATGATGAACTCCTTGCTCTTGTGCTTCAAAAGATAGTCTCCTCAACACTCAATCACTCTCGCACAGGTTTTGCATGGGTAGAAGAGATTGATTGGATGGAAAGCAACTTGGGGAGGCTAAAAATCAAGATCCATCTGGTTTGAGTGGATGATCTTGACCTCAACACAAGGGTAGGTGGTTCTCTCTCAGAAAATTGGATATGGCAAGTGGGTGTGTCTTCTGAGTGCTTCTCTTGCGAGTGAGTGGTGGTGGAGGGGTATATATAGGCATCTCCAAAAATCCAACCGTTTCAACATTATTGCTCGGTGAAACCGAAGTGAAACTCAGTGGCGCCGACTAGTTCAAAATGTGGCAACTTTGGCGTTTTCGGTGAGACCGATATATGAATCTCGTTCGTACTGATATGGGTGACCTAGGCAGTTACCAAATCTCGGTGAGACCGATTCCTCCAACTCGGTGGGACGGATTTCAAGAAATGGGTTAACAAAGAGTTGGTCCAACTTCTCGGTGAGACCGATTCTCAGAACTCGGTCGGATGGATTCTAGAAAATGGCTAACCAGCAAGTTGGTCACTGATTTCGGTGGCACCGAATGGAATGTTGGTAGTACCGAGATGCTAGGGTTTGGTTTGGCTTCTGTCTTGGATAAACTCGGTGGATCCGAATGGGAATTTAGTGTCACCGAATTTTGACTTTTGGCTTTGGACAGAGAATATGTGTGGGAAAGTGGGTGAGAATTTTTGGTGGCTACCTCTAAGCACTTGAGCAACCAGATCATCATATTTACCTCATCCCATTAATAGTATTGGCTTTCCTATGGACTCAAAGTGATTTCTCACAAAATGTAAAATGTAGAGTCCTTGATCTTGAAGCATGGCCAATCCTATTCCTTCCTTTCCTTGAGGAGGTTCTCCACACAATCTTTAAGCCAACCCATCATTGAACTTTTTCCTGAGATACACTTAGTGGAAACATTAGTCTAATGAAATATATGTTGTTATTAATTACCAAAACCACCTAGGGAGAAGTTGTGCTTTCAATCTCCCCCTTTTTGGTAATTGATGACAACATATAAATCAAAGCTTCAATAAGAGATATAATTAATGAATAGCATCATCGCTTTGAGAACTATGTGATAAGCAACAGCTCTCCCTAAATTTGTGCATTATTTTAAATATTCATTTGAATACAAATGCACAATCGATTAGGATCCTGGGTCACTCTTCCATGTCACATACAACTTGGTGGTGCCCAAAAATTAATATGAATGAATTGCATAAGCACATCACACCAAACAAGTGAATGATCATCTCATAGATATCTCAAATATAGGAAATAGTAGCATCACACAAAAGTATATGATCTGTCACCAACAAGGTTTCGAACAAACGAGAAACCAAAACTTTTTTAAAACTACGGAGAGGAATCAAAATGCAACACTCTGTCTCTCGAAGCACTATGATCTATAACCTCTCCCCTTTTGGCAACAAGTTACCAAAAAGTTCAAAGCTATAGAGCTACTCGTCGCTCTGGGCATGATCTCCTCCATGAGATGATGAAGCTGCTCCTGTGGCTGTCGAAGGAGTCGAGAGAAGCATCCGCAAAGAGTTCAGCTGAAGTCCTCTGAGGTGGTGGTGTAGACACTGGAGGTGCTGGAGGAGCTGATGGAGCTGTGGCAGGTGCTGATGAGGTAGGCCTCGTCTCTGGAACTGGCACGGTAGGAGTCCTGGCTTGGGTCTTCAACTGAGTGCTTGTCCAGAGAGGTGGACTATCGTCATCGTCGGAGGAATGAGGGCTAGGCACTGCATCCACTTCCTCCTTGAGTTCATCCACAGTCTTCGTCAGCCCATCTACCTTGTTGTTCATCATGGTGAACCTGTCTTCCACTATCCTCTCTAGGCTTTCTTGGTTCAGCAAGATGTTCTTGATATCCTTCTGCATACCCTGAATGGTTCTAATGAGCAGATCCATTTGCTCCCTCTTGTACCTTGGAACCTGAGCACTAGTGGCTCTAGCTGCCTCTGCCTCTGCATGTGCAGTAGATGAAGTGGGATGACTAGGATCCATCACCACAACATTATCCTCAAAGTCTAGCTGAAGTGGCATATGAGGACGATCAAGTGCATATACATTCTTCTCCAACTTGGAGTTGATGAGCATCTGAATGTAAGGTGCATATCCAGAAAATCGTTTTTTGTCAGCAGTTGTTCTCTTGATTATTTCAACAATCAGATCCATCACTCTAATCCTGGTGTGGGTGTCTATATGGTGCAGCATGTTGGTGGAGTACCCTCTGATTATCTTACCATCAAAACCTGACATGATGACCCTATGAATACAGTATAAAAGAGCACAAGGGTTGAGTATCACAAAACACAGAAGATTTTCTCAAATTTGAACTAGGAATCCTAAGTTTAAACTTCAGCGGAAGGGATTTCGGTTCTGCCGAGTCCAAAATTTTGGAGCCACCGAGACTGACAACTTCTTTAACAGAGACTTGGCAGCCTTTTCGATTTCATCTGTCAGGCCTCTAGGACCGGGGGTACCCAGGCCCATCTGCCCACAGCCCAGGGCACGGCGCCTGCCTCGGGACCCTAGGGGTCCACCAATGGGCTTCGTGGCTTGGGCCCTCACGAGTGGTCGTGCCTCCTGAGGCATGCAACGAATGGTCCTCTGAGGCCCCCTCGAGGCCCCCTTCGCGGGGCAGCCTCCCGAGGCCCTAGTAAGGCGGCTCCTCTAGAGCCTATTTCACGGGGCCGTACTGCCCTGCGTGGCCACATGGGTGACGCACACCGAGCATGGTGGTGCCAAGGGCCGCGCTAGCAAACTCGGATGTGGAGGATTCCCCCTTTGGTGCCAAGGGGAGAGAGCCAGTCTGCCGGGCCTAAGGGCAGCCTCAAAGGTTTCCTCTGTGGTGAAAGAGGACTGCGGGGGAGAGCCCGGCAGGATGGATTTCATCGCTAAGCCCACCAACACGCCACGACGAGAAACTTTAGTAGGGGCAGACTACTTTCGTTAGAGGGGCTACAGTCCTGTCCCCTTTAAAAGATGGTCGTTGTGGTGACCCTTCCCGCCGAGAGTTTTTTGGGGGAAGAGGTCCGAGGCGTGGTATAAAGGGAGTAGGCAATAATCATAGGAGGACATGTTGTATTCCCTGGCTACCACTACGCAATTTCAGACAAGCAGGAGTAGGGTTTTACACCGCAAGGTGGCCCGAACCTCGGTAGATCGTCTGTTCTTTGTTCCTTCCCCCCAAGATTCAGCACGCCGGAGCATCGCCATAGGATTGGGAGAGTGAGCAAGGTTGGAGAGCCGGTGCACCCTAGAGTTCGAACCTCTCTTGGGTCCCCGGAGCCCCGATTACAACATTTGGCGCGCCAGATAGGGGGTGCACCGTCGCTCTCCAGCTCCGTTCCGGCTCCACCCTCGCAGTCTCCATGGTTGAGGCCCGTCGTGCGCGTGCCGAACGTCCGTCGGTAGATGGTCGTCACCGCCCTGCCAACGCCGCCACCGTTGCCGTTGCCAACCGCGCCGCCCGCGAGCAGCAGGTCTCCTCGCGCCCTATGTCGGATTTAGGGCTCCGCAAAACCCTCAAGGTTCGAACACAGGGGCGTGTGCGAAGATTCCCTGCAGCCTCACCCTACCTAGCTCACTACTCGATGGCTAAGACGATGAACTCGCACGATGACAAGGAAGAAGATGAACACGGTGGTTTACCCAGGTTCAGGCCGCTGTGAAGCGTAATACCCTACTCCAGCTTTGGTGGATTGCCTCACGTGGAGGTGCGGTGGATGAACTAGTACAAGGTTGAGGAGCCTCAAGAGGGCGTCCCTGAGGTGTTCTTGGCCCTCCGCTGGCTTTGTGGTGGGTTAAGTGGATCGGCTGGTCTCCAGCCTCGCTCTACGGTGCAGCCTAGCCTCTATATATAGCGGTGGCACGGGTCCTCTTCCCTTATCGCAATGGCGGGAAGGGATCCCACAACGGCCAAATTTGAAGGGGGACAGGAGTACATCCCGCCCTGTCCAAAGGCGGTCTTCGCTTGCAAAGTAGCTGTCGATGATGCAGAGATGGGCTCGGCGATGACATCCGTCCTGCGGAGCTCGTGGTCGTGGTCTTGTTGCACCGGAATGGAAACCTTTGGGGGTGCATTGGGAACCCGCGTACGTCCTTGCCCCCTTTGCACCAAAGGGGAAACTGCACCGCATGGCGCGCTGGCGCCTGCCTGTCTGTCCTTGCATCACCCTTGACTCCTGAGGCCGGGTCCTGCATAGAGATCTCCGCCGCTCCGGAGGGGACCTGGGGAGGCCCATCCTTTGTCAGTCTTGATGCTGCTTCTCTTCGCGAGCCTAGGGTCCTCGCGAGGGCCTTGTCTTGAGTGGGGCTGCGTCTGGCTGTGCTTGGCTGACGAAGTGGACCACGCCCTGGGCCGCAGGCAGGCAGGTCTGGGTACCCCCGTTCCCAGAACGCCGACAGTAGCCCCCGGGCCCAAGGCGCGCTCGAGCTGGCTTCAGGGCGATGCCTCGAGGGCGGCCCGAAGCGCCGCGGGCCCTAAACGCATGCGGGCCAGGCTTTACACGCGTCGAGCGCCGGGGCGGCGACGCCCCCGCTCCCCGAGGGCGTCAGGAAGCGCTCCAAGTCAAATTGATGCGACGCCCATGCGCAGCGCCGGCTATCATTGCCCTTCCTTGAATGCTGCTGCTGCTTCGAGCTTCTACTCCTTGGGCCACGCGGATGTGACCTGTCAATCGGCAGGAGAAGCGACACGAACGGCACTGTGCCGATCGAACCGCTCTGCGGCGCCCGATAGGCGCACGACGCCTGCTCTCCCACGACGCCTCGCGGCTGCAGTTACGCCTATAAATCCGCCCTGCCCCTGGCAGGGGAGGGGCATTGCAGTCTTGAGGCATCTTCCTACTTCCTTTGCTCCGCCGAGAAAGCCCTCTCCTCTTCCCATCTTCTCGTCTTCCATGGCGTCTCGAGGAAGCGCTGTGGGTGCAGGGAAACGCGCGGCACCGCCGGCTCCCTCTTCCTCCTCCGGAGGCAGTGGTGGGGGGCCCTCGGGGCCGGCGCAAGTTCGCCGCCGCTGGGCCATGGTCAATGAGTGAGTACTCCGCCGCCTCCCTCCTCCTTTGTCGTCCCGCCCAGTGAACCAGGCATGACTCTTTCCTCCTTTCAGGGCGCCTGCGGCCAAGAAGCGCCGGCTTGGTGAACTTCAGGAGGAAGTGGAGGCGCTGCGGGCCCGGCTGGAGACCGCTGAGGCCGCCTTCCAAGCCGCCCTCAGGGGCGAAGCGGAGGCCAGGGCGGAGCTGGCGTCCCTCCAGGCCCAGGTCCAGGAGGCGGCTGACGCCGTGTAGGCCGCCCAGGACGAGGCGGCGCACGCCAGGCTACTGGAATCCCAACGCGCCAAGTAGTACCTGAACATCGCCCACCGTGCGGCCGGCGCGGTGAACCGATTCATCGGGGAAGCCCCCGTGTTGCCGTGCGTGCATGGTGACGGGGGCTATCTTGACTTCTTTCGGAAGGTGGCTGAGGCACTGGATACCGGCGTCTCCCGCGTGAACGCGGACAACGAGTCCGACGCGCGCGACCTCCTCGACCTCGCCTTGACGCTCGTCTTCTCCGATCTGTGCCACCACGCCCCGGAGCTCGACATCCGGCGCGTCGTGGAGCGGGTGCCTGACGAGCTCAAGCGGCCCCTCCGGGACGAGGTGCGCCCCCACGTGGAGTCCTTGGTGGAGCGGTTCGTCCAGGTGCCCACCTCTGGCGGTGAGGACGATTCCGACGCCGAGGCGGCCGGCGGCGCGGGTAGCGACAACGACTCCTCCCTCTAAGCATCCCATGTCTTCTTTTCTTGGTGCCTGTAATATTTGAAGAAGAACTCTGCCCCCGTGGGCGTTAGTCTATTGCGTACTACCTTGGTTTGCGTCCTTCCTCGTCTTAAATTGCTGGTTGCCATCTCGCCGTTGTCATGGTTTAGTTTCCTCGTGCGGGGCTTGATGCTAGTACCGCTGTGGCCTGGCGTCAGCGGCCGTTAGGGCCCTCGCGAGGTGTCTTCTTACGAGGTGCTGCTTGTGGCCATCACTCCCCTGGTCGGCGGCCTTGCTGCTCGTCACGGCAGGGTTCCTTACCTCGTGCCATTTTTCCTGGCGCCTCAGGCCTCAGGGGGCTCGGTGGCCGCACGTGATGGCCCGCAGTACCTGCATTCCCACATTAATGCGCGCAACTCTTATCCCGTCCTCGGGTCGTCACTAGATCAGGGGGTTCCTGCTTGGTTGGGTAGTGTACTTAGCTTGTGGGGTGGCGACGATCTTGCGCGCGCTGCGAGGCATGACCGGGCTATCCAGATAGTCCGCGGCTCCATCTGGGACGCTTCCTCCTTGTTTGTGGGACGGTTTGGGGGCCCTTTCGGCACTCTGTGTCTGCAGGCCCCTGTCCCGCACATTTCCCGACCACCGTAGCGTACGACTGGATCACCAAGGACGCAACTACGGGGTCAGGCCTCGACACCCTTGATGTCGGCTGGATCACCAAGGTAGACATCAAGGGGGGCGAGTGGCTATATGACAGGTAAGGCTCCTGAGGCGTGCTGATCAGGAGCCCCCCTTTGATGCTCAAGCCACTCTACGTCGGCAGGTCCCAGTCCCGCACATTTCCCGACCACGGTAGTGTACGACCAGATCACCAAGGACGCAACTACGGGGTCAGGCCTCGACACCCTTGATGCCGACCGGATCACCAAGGACGACATCAAGGGGGTGAGGGGCTATATGACCGGTAAGGCTCCTAAGGCATAATGCTCAGGAGACCCCCTTGACGCTCGAGCGATCCCCCATTCCGTCCTACCGGCTGCTGCCTTAGGAGGCCCAGGGGCCTCCCGCGGCTCCATGCTTCAGTGCCGTGCTGCGGTCGGAGCCCCCGAGCGGGGGTCGACGGCTAAAATATGCGTGCTCCTGAGGTGATAGGGCCTCGTTATCCAGCCCCGAGGTGCCTCGGGGAGGCCTGGAGCGCGTGGCTCCTTGCGAAACACCAATCCAGAAAGAGAAAATTCAAGACTGGTAAAGCGAGAGAACACAAAGAGAAAAGTTCCCGCCCCTTTTTTTTTAAATAGAGTTGCGAAATTCTCAAACTTCATTCCAAAAAACGGCAATTCGAACATCCAAAAGAAAGCAAGCAACTGCCGCGTCCAGCCCCTAGGCTAGTGTTCGTCTTCCCCTAGCCATGAGCGTAGGGCATCCACGTTGCATGGGCATAGCCATTGGAGGGCAGTGTTGAATTGTCCGACAGCACGGAGCTGTGGCTTCCACATTGCGTGGGAAGGAACCCCTCCGCGTCCTCGGGGGGCTCCGGGCGTATACAGCCCGCTCATTATTACGTGAGAGTGTCACAACCGTAGATAGCTGGGCAAGCCCCCAGGTGCTTGGCCTGGTGGGTCCCAACTCTGTCAAGAACCATCCCGTGCATTTCTGCTTGGTTGCGCGCCCTTATGACCCAAACCCGAATGCATTGTTCCCTGTGCGACCGCAGGATTGCGCTCCCGCGGCCCAAACATGAGCACAATGCATCCGACGCAGCCATAAAGGTGTTTTGTCGATGAAGCTGCCTGTCGGCCGGACATTGTCCTGAGGACCTCGTGAGGCCCAGCCTCCCGAGGCTGCGCCGATGCTTCAGTTGCCGCGGGTGGCCCGCGTTGTTTGTGTGTTGCTGCGCCCCCCAGGCCATCACCCGTGAGGCCTCGGGGCTCGGTTCGGTGTTGCTTGCTCGCGAGGGCACCGGCTTGTGCCGTGCCCCGTGGGTCCGGGGGCACCCTCCCTCTTTCTCCCGCTCGCGTCGTCCAGGCCCGGTGCTCCGTCGGCGGAAGCCCCCAGGCCCGGCTCGGGGAGGACGCCCAGGGTGCTCCTTACTCTTGGGAGGTGCCGGCGCCTGCGGCAGGTGCCTGACCCACCCCACCATCAGGCAGTATGACGTTGCATGGTACGTAGGGCTCCACATAAGGGCTTGGTTCTCCACCTGAGCCGTCCGGCGGGGAGCCGGGGACGTCCCCTCCTGGCGGCGGCGGGGCACCGCCCCGTGCGCGCCGCTCGCAGACCCTCCTGCGACGGGCCTCAGAGCGGAGTTGCTTACCTCTGCCACAGCCGTTGGGTGGGCCGCGCATCTCCTGGTGTGGATTGCCTCCTCGGCGATCCGATGTGCCTTCGCCATTGTTGCTTGCTTGTCCGGACGCCTGCACCGCCTGCTCCTTGCGCAGGATGGCACGCTCCCGCCTGGTCAATCCAGGCTGCTGAAGGTCCACCGGGTCACGGAGGCGCGTGTTTGCGCGCGCGTGGGGCGCCCCGTTGTTTCCTCCGTGTGCCCGGTCGTCGCGGCCGGGCTGCACCCCGAAACCAGTCACCGGGATTCGAAGGGGAAGGAGCACGGCGTGCGGCGGGCCCCGCTCGGGCTCGCCCAGTGCCGGAGGTGGCACGCCGCCGGCGGGCTGGGGGACGGGTGCGGCGGACGAGCCCCCGGCGTCTGATGCCTGCGGTCTTGAAGAAGAGTGAGGAGCCACGGCCCTCAGCGTGATAGTGACCAGCTCTGCAATGTGATCGGCCCATGCGTCGGGCGGTGGCGGAGCATCTCGCTTGCCAGCAGAAGCGCGTCGTGCACGTCGAGGTCCCCCACGTAGGTGCGGCGCGACGCCGGTGCTGAGGGCGCCACCCGTCCACCGTGTGCTTGGGCGGTGCGAGAGGCGGCGACGGTGGAGGCGATGCTAGCGGCTTGGTACTCCGGCGGTAGCGGTGGGATCGACGGAAGCTGATCCACTGCGGCCGAGGGAAGCTTGTTGAGCGCCGGCCATCGGAGCGGTGAAACATGGGAAGAGCAAAGCCTGGAGAAGACTTCGACACGCCCCCTACCTGGCACGCCAAATGTCAGATTTAGGGCTCCGCAAAACCCTCATGGTTCGAACACAGGGGTGTGTGCGAAGATTCCCTGCAGTCTCACCCTACCTAGCTCACTACTCGATGGCTCGAACAACGAACTCGCACGATGACGAGGAAGAAGATGAACACGGTGGTTTACCCAGGTTCGGACCGCTGTGAAGCGTAATACCCTACTCCTTCTTTGGTGGATTGCCTCTCGTGGAGGTGCGGTGGATGAACTAGTACAAGGTTGAGGAGCCTCGCGAGGGCGTCCCTGAGGTGTTCTTGGCCCTCCGCTTGCTTTGTGGTGGGTTAAGTGGATCGGCTGGTCTCCGGCCTCGCTCTATGGTGCAGCCTAGCCTCTATATATAGCGGTGGCACGGGTCCTCTTCCCTTATCGCAATGGCGGGAAGGGATCCCACAACGGCCAAATTTGAATGGGGACAGGAGTACATCCCGCCCTGTCCAAAGGCGGTCTTCGCCTGCAAAGTAGCTGTCGATGATGCAGAGGTGGGCTTGGCGATGACATCCGTCCTGCGGGGCTCGTGGTCGTGGTCTTGTTGCATCGGAATGGAAACCTTTGGGGGGTGCTTTGGGAACCCGCGTACGTCCTTGCCCCCTTTGCTCTAATATCCTGAAAACCCTTGAGGCAGTCCTGAAACCATTTTTTCAGCCGCCGCAAGTCTCTGTTCGGTCGCGAGGCCATATGGAGCTCCGTTCCGACACCCTGCCTGAGGGGGGATCGATCACAGAGGGCCTCTTCATCAACCTGGCTGCCCTCATGATTGTGGGTCAGTAGTCCACCACAGACCTATGGGTCCATAGCTAGTACCTAGATGGAAATCTCTCTCTCTTATGATCTTCAATACAATGATCATCGCATCTTTGCTTTAATCTATCCGATGTAATCATATTGTGTGGTGTATTTGTTGGATCCGATGAATTGTGGTTTATGTTCAGATTATTCATGAAAAGTATTTGAGATGCCTCTGAATTATATTATGTCTTCTGTGCATGATCATTATAGCTTCGTAATGCTCTCCGATCTATTGATATGCTTTGGCCAAGTAGATTGATATTTCATTGGTGGGAGTGGTGCATTGTGGTAGGTTCAACCTGGTGAGTTTCTATATCCCAGTGACAAAGTAGGTGACAAGATGTGCCTTTGTGTTGTTGCTACTAAGGATAAAACGATGGTGTTTATTCATATTGTTTGAGTTTAATTTGTCTACATGATGTCATCGTTCTCCAAGCATTACTCTGTTTTAGTTAATACTCTATATGCGTGCTGGATAGCGGTCGATGAGTGGAGTAATTGTAGTAGGTGCAGACAGGAGTCGGCCTATTTTCTTATCGACGTGATGCCTATATATACATGATCATTGCCGTGAACATCGCATAACTATCCGCATTTCTATCAATTGCCCAACAGTAATTTGTTTACCCACCATATGCTGCCTACATGAGAGATGTCGCTAGGGAACACTATGGCCCCCGGGTCTATTCACTTATATATTCGCAAACACTATATTTACCTTGCTACCTTTATTTACTTTTTATTTATTTTGCATTTTATATGTATCAACACTTATCTACACAAATCATTTGCTTGCAAATAACGAGATCAAGGGGATTGACAGCCCTGTTGCCCGTGTTGGGTGCAAGTTGTTTGTTCATTTGTGTGCAGCCGCTGAAGACGGTTGAGGGTTGATATTCCTATTGGTTCGATAAACCTTGGTTTCATAACTGAGGGAAATACTTATCCGCTTTGTGCTGCAATTACTCGTTCCTCTTCACGGAAAACCCAACGCAGATCACAAGTACCAGGAAGGATTTCTAGCGCAGTTGCTGGGGAATATCATCATCAACTACCAAGTAACTTCACACAAATTTTCATTCACTTGTTGTTCTTTTTATTTGCTGTTATATTTAGCTTGTCACATAAAAATCAAAATTACAAAAATATTTACCTTTTCTTGTTACTAGTTTACTTCTTCGCTTGCTAGTTTACTTGTTTTGCTTGCTTGAAGTAGCTGCCATGTCTGATTTTGAGATTAGTGGTGTTTCCACCGCTAGTGCAGAAGCCCTGGAGCACCCAACTTCACCTTGTGCTAATAATGCTAAAAGAAATTTTGATGAAGTTGCTAAGGAAAAACTTGATAATCTTGCGAATGATGATCATTCTAAAATTGAACCCACTATGCAAACAAAGAAACTCCGTATAGGTAGTGGGAATATTATTGGCAAGAGTGTGATTCAATATTTTTTTTACTTGTACGAGGTATTACCATTGATGGGGGGTTCGATTGTCACTAGAACTACAAGTTATGTCCACATGCATCCTTTGATACAATGGTTATTTCTAGAATTCTCTAATATTCAGGAAGCTCCTACCAAACGCCTAGGCACTATATTTCTTGCTCAAGAATTTGACAATATTATACAAGAGGCTAGATATATATTTGCTTATTATAGGATTAATTGTGAATGCCCACCAATAGAAGGAATTCTTCATGAATTGGAAGGGGTAAGAAAACTAAGATCCACGGACTATGTTTCTTATGATGAGAACCTTAGAAAGAATGTTCCACCTAATGTTATGGTTGATAAAATATCTGAACATAATTATCAATTTGCTATACCAAAACTTGGAATGTGTTATGAGCTTGAGAAATAATTAAGAAAATACCTTCATCAAAATCTTTATAATGAGGAAATAGTTTTCACTTATGAGAAACCTAAAGAAGAGCCTCCTATTCCTCCTGAAATAGATCTATCGGATCTTTGTGTTGTGAAATTTAGACCCTTCAATTATTTTTTCTTACCTATTAGAAAAATTGCTTCTAAAAAAAGGGAATATGATTATTGTATGACAGATTGTATCCGTGGATATAACAATACTTGAAACTATGCATTATGCCTAGCAAGGGGCATAAAACAATAGCGCTTGTTGGGAGGCAACCCAATAGTTATCTTTAAATTTTTGCTTAGAACTTTATGTTTAATTTTAATAGCATGATTATTGCCTCTGTAATGATTATGTTTTTGTGTTTAAATTAGTGTTTGTGCCAAGTAAAGCCTTTGAGATGACTCACAAGATGATTAGAATCGATGTTGAAAGAAAACAGAAACTTTTGACTCCAGTACAGGAATTTTCATTTTATTCTAGAGCGTTATAATGACCTGACATTGTTACACAGTGTTTCTATACAAATTTTCGAGGTTGTCCTAATTGTTCAGAATTTTTAGAGTTACCTAAGTATAGGTTCTCTACAGATTGCTACAGACTGTTCTGTTTTAGACAAATTCTGTTTTTGCTTGCATAGTTGCTTATTTTGATTAAACTATGGATTGTATCGCGGGGTATAAGCCATGGAGAAGTTAGAATACAGTAACTATTATGAATTTATGAAATTTTAATCAATTTACAACAGTACTTAAAGTATGCAATATGTTTCTTATACTAACGGATCTCATGAGGTTTTGTTGAGTTTTGTGTGATTGAAGTTTTCAAGTTTTGGGTGTTATATTGATGGACAAAGGAATAAGGAGTAGCAAGATCCTAAGCTTGGGGATTCCCAAGGCACCCCAAGGTAATATTTTAAAGGAGACTCAAGCGTCTAAGATTGGGGATGCCCCGGAAGGCATCCCCTCTTTCGTCTTAAATCCATCGGTATGTCACTTGAAGCTATATTTTTATTCGTCACATGATATGAGTTTTTCTTGGAGCGTCGTTTGCTTTTGTTTGCTTTTACTTTCAGCTTGCCAAAATCATTGTTTGCTGGACACACTTATTTAAGAGAGACACACCTTCATCATAATTTGTTAGAATACTCTATGTACTTCACTTATATCTTTTGAGCTTAGTAGTTGCTCTAGTACTTCACTTATATCTTTTTGAGCACGGTGGCATGTAGATTTTAAAGAAATGATTTCACTCTCGTTCTTCACTTATATCTGTTTGAGAGTTAATAAATAGTGATGGTAATTTTCATGGGTCATACAAACTAGTAAAAGAATATTAGGTATTCAAACAGTGATAATCAAAACCATCATGTAGCACATATAAAGAAATTGTGGATTAATGATATTGATGTAGTAATATGAGATAGGTGTGAGTTCATAATTGTTAAACAGTAGAAGTGTCGATATTAAGAGGGGTTTTCCTTTTTGCTCATCTAAAAATTAAAGAGGCATAGTGATGATGTGTGAGCATTTCTATTCCTCGTTGAAATCCTAGTGTTGTTTCGGGTCGGAAGCGCGCGATGGTTAACTCCTACCAACCTCTTCCCTCGGGGCATGCGATTAGTACTTTGATTTATGATAAACTAATAAAAATTTGCAATAAATATATGATTTCTTAATGACTAATGTGAAACCATGGACATACGCAATCTCACCTTTTCATAATTTGCTAGCCTCTTCGGTACCGTGCATAGCCCGTTCTCACCTCGAGGATCGGTGCAACTTTCGCCGATGCATCCAAACCCCGTGACATCATACGTTCTGTTGCACATAAGCCTTATTATATATTCCTCAAAAAAGACACCATACCTACCTATCATGGCATTTGCATAGCCATTCCAAGATATATTGTCATGCAAATTCCATCGCCACTTCACATTACTAGTCCGTTCATCGTCATATTGCTTTGCATGATCATATAGAGTTGACATAGTTTTTGTGGCAAAGCCACCTTCATAATGTTTTTGATACATGTCACGCTAGATCATTGCACATCCTGGTACACTGCTAGAGGCATTCATACAGAGTCATATCTTCATATCATTTCTCCATGTTGATTGTTCCATGCTGATATATTATCATTCTGGGATACTTTTTGGGTCATTATTTACCAATTTATAATATTTTTGAGCACTAACCTATTGACCCAGTGCCCAGTGCCAATTGCTGTTTTCTGCGTGTTTTTGCCTTTGCAGGTTTACTGTACCAAGCGAAGTCCAATTGCCACGAAACTTTTTGATGATTATTTCTGCACTATATGAAGACCTAGAAGCTTCAGAAGGAAGCCGGGACGCACACGAGAGCCCCACCACACATCAGGGCGTGCCATGGGGGGGCATGCCCTGATATGTGGTGGCCCCCTCGGGCACCTCCCGACGTCCCTCTTCGGCCTATAAATTCTCTAATATTCTGAAAACCCTGAAGGCAGTCCCGAAACCCTTTTTCCGCCCCCGCAAGTCTCTGTTCCGTCGCGAGGCCATCTGGAGCTTCGTTCTGGCACCCTGCCAGAGAGGGGATCGATCACGGATGGCCTCTTCATCATCCTTGCTGCCCTCATGATGATATGTGAGTAGTTCACCACAAACCTACGGGTCCATAGCTCGTACCTAGATGGCAATCTCTCTCTATTATGATCTTCAATACAATGATCATCTCTATGAATTGTGGGTTTATGTTCAGATTATTCATGAAAAGTATTTGAGATGCCTCTGAATTATATTATCTCTTTTGTGCATGATCATTATAGCTTCGTAATGCTCTCCGATCTATTGATATGCTTTGGCCAAGTAGATTGATATTTCATCGGTGGGAGTGGTGCGTTGTGGTAGGTTCAACCTGGTGAGTTTCTATATCCCAGTGACAAAGTAGGGGACAAGATGCATCTTTGTGTTGTTGCTACTAAGGATAAAACAATGGGGTTTATTCATATTGTTTGAGTTTGCTTTGTCTACATCATGTCATCGTTCTCCAAGCATTACTCTGTTTTACTTAATACTCTAGATGCATGATGGATAGCGGTCGATGAGTGGAGTTATAGTAATAGGTGCAGGCAGGAGTCGGCCTATTTGCTTATGGACGTGATGCCTATATATACATGATCATTGCCGTGAACATCGCATAACTATCCACTTTTCTATCATTTGCCCAACAGTAATTTGTTTACCCACCGTATGCTGCCTACATGAGAGATGTCGCTAGGGAACACCATCGCCCCCGGGTCTATTCACTTATATATTCGCAAATGCTATATTACCTTGCTGCCTTTATTTACTTTTTATATATTTTTTAATTTATATTTATCAACAATTATCTACGCAACTCATTTGCTTGCAGATAACGAGATCAAGGGGATTGACAACCCTCTTGCCCGCGTTGGGTGCAAGTTGTTTGTTCATTTGTGTGTAGCCGCTGAAGACGGTTGAGGGTTGATATTCCTATTGGTTCAATAAACCTTGGTTACATAACTAAGGGAAATACTTATCCACTTTGTGCTGCAATTACCCGTTCCTCTTCACGGAAAACCCAACGCAGTACACAAGTATCAAGCTCCGCCTGGCGCGCAGTGCCTCGAGGGGTGTGGGCGGTGGAAGCGGCCGCATGCTCCCAGACCTTGGGCGTGGACCCCTCGGGGCTGCCGAGCCTGGCGAGTGGGCTGAGGCCTCGCTAGCAGGCGGCATGCGAGGAGGTGCTTCGGGTGAGGCATCCCTCCACCTCTTGGGCGCGGGCACCCTACAGGGTTGGTGATCAGGCTCGCTAGCTTAACCGAAGTATGCAAGACAAATCGGGAGAGGCAATGCTCTAACTCATCGTCAGCGGACCAGCGCAGCCGTGTCATGGTCGGCCTTGGGCGCGGCCCCCCGCTGCCTCCGGCCGGAGCAAGTGGCGCCGAGGACCCCGCTTGCGCTCCAACACCCATGGATCCCCTCTTTTTGACCATGACGAAGGGAAGGGAGGAGGAAACGAAGGTCGCACAAGGAAGGAGGAGCGGTGCAGGAATGAGTGTACGGGAGAAGGCAAGCAATGATGGTTTTGCTCGGTGCTCACACGGGGCTTTCAAGGCAGGAGGACAACCCCCGGGGCGTCGTGGGAAGTGGAGGAGGCGCACGACCCATCGTGCGCCACGCGTCGCGCCTAGCCCACGGGTGGTTGGGGCCCGGGTCGCATCACCCCCCGAACAGGCGAACCGTGCGCGTCGTGGGCCCGGCGGGTACTGTCGGGCCTCTGAGACCGGGGGTAACCAGGCCCATTTGCCCATGGCCCAGGGGGAGGCACCTGCCTCGGGACCTTGGGGTGCCACCAATGGGCTTCACGGCTTGGGCCCTCACGAGAGGGCGTGCCTCCTGAGGCATGCGACGAATGGTTGTCTAAGGCCCCCTCGAGGCCCCCTTCGCGGGGCAGCCTCCCGAGGCCCTGGTAAGGCGGCTCCGCTAAAGCCGGTTTGATGGGGTTGTACCACCCTACGTGGCCACACGGGTGACGCACGCCGAGCATGATGGTGCCGAGGGCCGCACTAGCAAGCTCGGATGTGGAGGATTCCCCCTTTGGTGCCAAGGGGAGAGAGCCAGTCTGCCGGACCTAAGGGTTGCCTCAAAGGTTCCCTCTTTGGTGAAAGAGGACTGCAGGGGAGAGCCTAGCAGGGCGAACGTCATCGCTAAGCCTACCAACACACAACGACGAGAAACTTTAGCAGGCGGAGACTACTTTTGTCAGAGGGGCTACAATCCTGTCCCCTTTAAAAGATGGACATTGTGGTGACCCTTCCTGCCGAGAGTTTTTTGGGGGAAGAGGGCCCAGGCC
The DNA here is from genome assembly GCA_039707655.1 of Elymus sibiricus. Lineage (NCBI taxonomy): Eukaryota > Viridiplantae > Streptophyta > Magnoliopsida > Poales > Poaceae > Elymus > Elymus sibiricus. The sequence goes on from CM077665.1 coordinate 268,511,197, forward strand.
TGGTATAAAGGGAGGAGGCAATAATCATAGGAGGACACGTTGTATTCCCTGGCTACCACTACGCAGTTTCAGACAAGCAGGAGTAGGGTTTTACACTGCAAGGTGGTCCGAACCTGGGTAGATCGTGTGTTCTTTGTTCCTCCCCCCAAGCTCAAGCATGCCGGAGCATCGCCGTAGGATAGGGAGATTGAGAGAGGTTGGAGAGCCGGTGCACCCCAGAGTTCGAACCTCTCTTGGGTCCCCGGAGCCCCGATTCTGACATCACCGAAAAGAGCCACTCGGTCTCACCGAAGCTGTTCTAAGTAACCCTAAAACATAAATCGGTAGAACCGATTTCTATGACTCGATGACATCGAGATTCAATCTGCGGACGGTTAAACCTAAAAATCCATTGTTCTCTAATCTAATGGAGTTTCTTGAGGATGGAGATTGTTCATTCGGTGGGAAGAAAATGGACGGGGAGTGCAAAGAATTTAGAGGTCATCACCCTAACTTGGCGAGGGCCTCTCTATGGCGGTGACGGCGGGGGCGATTACCGTCGATGGCAAAGACTTCCTGTAGTGCAGACACACGGGAGCAAAGGGAGAAGTCTGTAGAAGCGAGTGGCAACTAGGGTTTCCGAGTACCACGGCTTTGACGAAGTGATTTCAAAAACTAGTTCGTGGAGTATAAGTACCCGTAGCTGTCGGTGACACTGGTTCTAAAATATCGGTGCCACCGAGTTTCTCTACTGTCAGTTGACAGGGAAACTCGATGAAGCCGAGATTATGGAATCGGTTCTACCAAGATTCTAAAAATCAGATCAACCCTGGGCATCGGTGGAACCGAGATTTTGGAGTTGGTTACATCGAGATTGCACTGGGGAGGTTTGGGTAGTCTGGTCTTAACGAAACGGAACTCCGAGTGCTCCTCATACAGAGGGTTCGAGAACTGCTTGCTCAAATTTTGTGATGAAGCATGAATAGAATTTGAGACGAGAAAGCATAGATAGCTAGAGGGAGGTACTTAGGCATTCTTGTATATCCAATTAGCCAAGGAAAAATGAAAGCCAAATAACAACAATTGGATATCCTGGAATGAGAAAAGATATGCATACCAACATGCTCACACAATAAATTGTCAAATGAAATATGGCAAACATGCAAAACCACTCTAGTATCTACCAAGCACTTTAGTGATGACGGAGTCATCTATATATGAGTATATTGACTTAGGAGCCAAGTAAGAATACTTGATCATAGGTCATACTCATCGTTTAAGTGGGGTTGCCACTTTTACATAAAGCATTTAATGTGTTCACATCTTTAAGAGATGCTTTAACTCAAGTCTTAGAGTAAAGCTTCCCCTTGATGTTACATCCACCCTAAGAGGGATAAACTAACCTTGGGTTTGTCATAGAATACTTCATGTGGGGGAGGTAGTAGTGTATGCTCATTGTTGATGAAGATTATCTTGAGTTGGGAGCAATCCTTGTTGTTTTCTTACTCTTCTCACCTACGTGGGTCAGTCCCACACAAGAGACAAATACAAGGATATCTATGGACATGGAGTGTAATGTATACATGATGATGTCCATGGATTCATTAATTACCTTGTCCCTTGCATACCTTTGAGGGAATGTGTGACTCCTTGAACTATTGCATAGAGTTGGAGTTGATTGCAAATAGTCCTTGCCAATAATGAATGTGAGTGAATTTCATTGGCGAAGTCACCCCTCAAGAACTTCTCTAGTTCTTCTTCTTGGGGACCCACATCAAATTGATGGGAATCCTTGGAGTTGAAGTAGCACTAGTTGAAGTAGAACTTGGAGTAGCCTTGGAAACCCACTTGACCAAAGCTTGGGACTCATCTTCAAATGTGTCAACTCCTCTTGAAGCTTGTCCTTGGCCTTGAGCTTGTGGTCTTGTGGTGGAAGGTCATCTTGAGCTTTTGTTCCCTTGGGGAGAGTATGTTTATACTTCTCCTTTTGGGGAACAAACTTCGGCTTGGGGTATTGACCTTCTTCCCATTCAACTCCATTGGCGTTGAAGTAGCCAATGCCTTGGTTTTTCAGGTATCCTCCATGTTTGCGTACAATCTCCTCAAATTGCTTACATCCGGCAAGACTTTTGTAGATACCTTTTTCTATAATCCCTTTCAATAGATCATTTTTTTGCTCAAGTGTAACTTGGCTAAGAGAATCATTAGTGGAATCAATAGAACTACTAGAAGCAATATCATTAGATTTATCATTTTTATTGCTACTAGTTGAAGAACCTTTCTTGCCTTTGTTACTAGATTGCTTAGTCTTAACATGTGGAATAAATGTAGACAAGAGTAGTCATTTGGATAGATAAGAAGAAGTATTGTTTCAGAGATCGTCATTGATAGCTTTAAAAAACTCATGTTCTTGCTCCAAATTGAGCTTCTCGAAGCGTAGCTTGTCATAAGTTCTTACAAGCTCTCTATGATCTTCTAGAGTAGATTCATGGGCTAACTTAAGAGTGTTTAGTTCTTTAGTTAGTCGCTCTATTTCCTTCTTATCATCATCACATGACTTATCTTGACTAGCATGATCATTATCTAGCTCATTTTGACTCATATTACTAGTTTTGTCAAATAGCAAGTCATCATCTCCAAGTAAGTCATCCTCATCACTATTGAAGTCAATGTATTCAGGGTGTGATACCTTGGGGTCTTTAGCCATGAAGCAACTTCTACTCCCTTCATTTCGTGAATCAAATATGTCGTAGGAGTTGGAGGAAACAAGTGCTAGTCTGGCAACACCTTCATCTTGACTATAATCGGAGTCGGAGTGATAGCTTCTCTCGGAGTGATTGTCGGATTCGGAGCCGGAAACCCATTCACCAACATGAGCTTGATGTCTTCTTCTTGTGTAGATCTTGGTGTACTTGTCCTTCTTCTCTGAGTCCCTACTTCTCCTTGAGGGTCTTCCTTCATAACGATCATCTCTACTCCTTCTCTCTCTTCAAGGTGACTCATCTCTTGAGCTCTTTCTTCTAGGTGACTCTTCTCTTCATTTGTGGGGGGGGGCGTGCACTCATTGGAGTAGTGTCCGGGCCTTCCATAATTATAACAATTCCGGTCATGACTAGATGAATGCTTCTCTTCATATCTTGAATTGGAGCTTCTTTCTTTGCCTCTACTCTTGTAGAACTTGTTGAATTTCTTGACCATGAGGATTATCTCTGCATTGGTTACAAGGTTGTCACTTGATGTAGCGGGAGTGTCACTTGTATATTTGTAGGCACCGCTTCACTTGGTGTGAAGTTCTTATTTGTCCTTGAGTGACATCTCAGGAGCAACAATCCTTCAAGTGACTTCCGTAGGCTTGAGATCTTTGTAGTTTGGCATCATTTGGATCAATGCGAACACGGTGTCGTACTTTCCATCCAAGGCTCTAAGGATCTTCTTGATGATTAATTTGTCGGTCATTTCTTCGCTTCCTAAGCCGGCAATCTCATCGGTGATGAGAGCAAGCCTAGAGTACATTGTGGTGACTCCTTCACCATCCTTCATCTTGACTTGTCAAGTTGACTTTGTAGCACATCCAACTTAGATTTCCTGATAGATTCGGTACCTACGTGCATATCAACCAAAGTATCCCAAATTTCCTTCGCATTCTCAAGACGGCTAATCTTGTTGAATTCTTCGGGGCATAAGCAGTTGAATAGAATGTTGATACGTCTCCGTCGTATCTACTTTTCCTCACACTTTTGCCCTTGTTTTGGACTCTAATTTGCATGATTTGAATGAAACTAACCCGGACTGACGCTGTTTTTAGCAAAACTACCATGGTGTTATTTTTTGTGCAGAAATAAAAGTTCCCGAAATCGGACGAAACTTTTTGGAGATTTATTTTACAATAAATAAAAAATACTGGAGCCAAGAACCACCGGAGGGGGGCCCTGGCTGGGCACAAGATACCAGGGCGCGCCAGCCCCCCCCCCCCGGCGCGCCCTGATGGGTTGTGCCCACCTCGTGGCCCCACTGACCCTAATTCCGATGCTATAAAATCATATTTTAGGAGAAAAAAAATCAGAGAGAAAGTTTCATTGCGTTTTACGATACGGAGCCACCGCCCCCTCCTGTTCTTCATCGGGAGGCCAGATCTGGAGCCCGTTTGGGGCTCCGGAGAGGGGAATCTTCGGTCTTCGTCATCATCAACCCTTCTCCATCGCCAATTCCATGATGCTCCCCACCGGGAGTGAGTAATTCCTTCGTAGGCTTGATGGTCGGTGAGGAGTTGGATGAGATTCATCATGTAATAGAGTTAGTTTTGTTAGGGCTTGATCCCTAGTATCCACTATGTTCTGAGATTGATGTTGCTATGACTTTTCCATGCTTAATGCTTGTCACTAGGGCCCGAGTGCCATGATTTCAGATCTGAACCGTTTATGTTATCACCATTATATCTATGTTCTTGATCCGATCTTGCTAGTCATATGCACCTATTACGTGTTATGATCCGTAAACCCCATAGTGACAATATTTGGGATACTTTCCGGTGATGACCGTAGTTTGAGGAGTTCATGTATTCACTGTGTGTTAATGCTTTGTTTCGGTTCTCTATTAAAAGGAGGCCTTAATATCCCTTAGTTTCCTTATGGACCCCGCTGCCACGGGAGGGTACGACAAAAGATGTCATGGAAGTTCTTTTCCATAAGCACGTATGACTATTTACAGAATACATGCCTACATTCCATTTATGAATTGGAGCTAGTTCTGTATCACCCTAGGTTATTACTGTTATATGATGAATATCATCCAACGAGTTCACCGATCTAGTGCCTACGAGTTTTCCACATATTGCTTTTGCTACGAAACTATTGCTATCACTGCTACCGTTACTGTTACTACTACTACTGCTATCAAAACTATCATACTACTATGCTACTGATCACTCTGCTGCAGATATTTAATCTCCAGGTGTGGTTGAATTGACAACTCAGCTGCTAATACTCGCAAATATTCTTTGGCTCCCCTTGTGTCGATTCTATAAATTTGGGTTGAATAATCAACCCTCGAAAACTGTTGCGATCCCCTATACTTGTGGGTTATCATGACCTTTTTCTGGCGCCGTTGCCGGGGAGCATAGCTATATTTGTTGAGTCACTTGGGATTTATATCTATTGATTACTATGAATAAGGATCCAAAAACCAAGATTTTTCCATCTAAGACGAGGGGAGGTAAGGAACTGCCATCTAGCTCCGCACTTGATTCACCTTCTGTTATGAGTAAGTTTGCAACACCACCACATGCTAGTAATCCTGATATGTCGCAAGTTATTGATGATGCTACTTCTGCTATGAATGATGCTTATGATGATGATGCTAGTACCATGCTTGACGATAATGTGCCACTTGGTGAATTTCTTGATGAACAAATTGCTAGAGATAAAGAGAATGAAATTATTGAAACTGGTGAAGCCTTTGAAACTTATGATTATGAAACACCCATTAGACCTGGCCCTCCTAGATTTGAAATGCCTAAGATACCTGAAGGTTATGTTATGGATGAGGAGGTAACTAGGGAAAATCTTTCTTGTAAAGATAGAAACGATTTTAAGAAATTGCTGCGCAAGTATAAGGAAAAGACTTTGAATGCTAGAATGAAATATGATCCTAAGTTTTCTACTTCACCTATCTTTGTTACCGATAAGGATTATGAATTCTCTGTCAACCCAGAGTTAATTACTTTGGTTGAATCTGATCCTTTCCATGGCTATGAAACTGAAACTGTAGTGGCACATCTTACTAAGTTGAATGATATAGCCACCCTCTTTGCTCATGATGAGAAGATTTGCTACTACTATATTCTTAAGTTATTTACATTCTCATTAAAGGGTGATGCTAAAACATGGTACAATACTCTTGCTCCTGGTTGTGTGCGTAGTCCCCAGGATATGATTTACTACTTCTCTTAAAAATAGTTGCCTGCTCATAAGAAACAAGCTGCCTTACAGGAAATATTTAACTTTGTGCAAATTGAAGGAGAGAGTCTCCCACAAGCTTGGGGGAGGCTTCTCCAATTGCTTAATGCTTTGCCTGATCATCTAATAAAAATGAAATACTTGATATCTTCTATAATGAACTAACTAATGCTTCTAGGGACTTCCTAGATAGTTGTGCTGGTTGTGTTTTCAGGGAACGAACTGTTGAACAAGCTGAGGAATTATTGAATAACATATTGAAGAATTATGATGATTGGACTCTTCCTGAACCACCACTTAAACCCACTCCGAAGAAGAGGGGTATCTTATTTCTTAGTCCTGAAGATATGCAAGAGGCAAAGAAATCTATGAAGGAAAAAGGTATTAAAGCCGAGGATGTTAAGAATTTACCACCTATTGAAGAAATACATGGCCTTGACACACCACCACCTCTACTGGTGGTAGAGGTAAATTCTTTATTAAAGTTTGATGATTGTGATATCCCTTTCAATAAACATCCTAGTCAATGCTTATATGAGTTTGACAACTATATTATGAAGCAAGATCACTTCAATGCACATGTTCTAAAACAATTGAAATATAATTCTGATAAGATTGCTTGCTTGAGTGACTTGCTATTTAGAATCAGTAATGATGTTAGAGGTGTAGGAAAGCATGCCTCTATGGTTCAATCTTAGTTTGAACAAGTTGCTAAATCTCAAAAAGAATTGCTTGATGAAATGAATAATAATATGAATGATTTTGTTGCTAGAGTAGTAACTAGGGGAGGTAGAATGACCCAAGAACCACTTTATCCTGAGGGTCATCCTAAAAGAATTGAACAAGACTCTCAGAGAATTAATACTGATGCACCTAGTCCTTCTAAAAAAACAAAAAGAAAAATGATAGGACTTTGCATACCTCCAGTGAACCTGAGATACAAAAACCTCCTGATAATAATGATGTCTCTATTTTCGATGCTGAAACTTAATCTGAAAATGAACATTCACCTAGTGATAATGAAAATGATAATGATGATGTTCATGAAGATACTCAATCGAACAATGATAAAGAACCAGATAATGATGTTGAAATAGAGCCTACTGTTGATCTTGATAACCCACAACCTAAAAATAAACGTTATGATAAAAGAGACTTTGTGGATGGAAAACATGGTAAAGAAAGAGAACCATGGGTTCGGAAACCCATGCCCTTTCAACCTAAACCATCTAAGAAAAAGGATGATGAAGAATTTGAACGCTTTGTTGAAATGATTAGGCCAGTCTTTTTGCGTACCCGCTTAACTGATATCCTAAAGATGGCCCCTTATGCAAAATACATGAAAGACATCATCACTAATAAAAGAAAGATACCTGAAGCTGAAATCTCCACCATGCTTGCTTATTATTCTTTTAAGGATGGAGTACCTAAAAAGCTTGGAGATCCGGGAATACCAACTATACCTTGCTCCATTAAAAGAAATTATGTTAAAACTGCTTTGTGTGATCTAGGAGCTGGTGTTAGTGTTATGCCTTTCTCCTTATATAAAAGACTTGATTTGAATAAACTCACACCTACTAAAATGTCATTGCAAATGGCTGACAAATCAACTGCCATACCTATCGATATTTGTGAGGATGTGCCCTTGTTGTTGCAAATATTACTATCTTAAAGGACTTTGTTATTCTTGAGATGCCCGAGGACGACAACATGTTGATTATCCTTGGTAGACCCTTTCTGAATACTGCAGGGCCTGTTATTGATTGTAATAAAAGCAAAGTCACTTTTCATATCAATGGTAATGAGCATATGATGCACTTTCCGAAGAAACTATTCCAAGTGAATGGTATAAATGTTATTGAAGAATCTCCGACAATCACTATTGGAAGTTTTCAATTACCTATACCTACCGCCAAAAAGAAATATGATATACTTATTGTTGGGGATATGCACATCCCCATTGAGGTAACTTAGTGTTTTACGAAAGTTCTTCGGTTTCATGCTAATCGGAAGTGGTTGTTAATAAGACTTGATCAACCTTATTAATGGATCATTTTTTAGAGGTATGAAGTCAATGAATCTAGTAGGCACAACTCTCCGCTCCCACCTTTTATTTTCTATTTTACCTAGTCAAATAAAATAAAATGCCATGTCTATCCTGTTTTCTGTTTTCACCGTGCAATAAAAAATAACCCAAAAATAAAAGTCCTCAGAATGTTCTGAAAATTTGATACAATTTTTTTCTGAATATTTCTGAATTTCTGGTGCAAATAACACCAGAGGGGGGTTGCACCTGGTGCCCACAAGACACCAGGGCACGCCAGCAACCCCAGGCACGCCCTGGTGGGTTGTGGCCCCCACGTGGGCCCCCTCACTTATTCCTTTAGCCCATGTCATCCGCTACCTCCAGAAAAAAATCACCATAGCTTCTAGTCCCATGTTGTTGCTCTCAAACCCGCGGATTTCGATCTCTTTGCTTGAAGCCCCGTTTCCAAAACTGTTTGGAGGGATTTCTACTTGGTATGTGACTCCTCCATTGCTCCAATTAGTTTTTGATTTAATGGATTATTTTTAGAGTAAGTAGCTATGCTTGGTGATGCTGTAGATGGGCTTGCATGTTGAATTCTTAAGTTCTAAGTAGTTTGAATTCTTAATATGACCTCTATGCATCCTTGGGAGTAGTTGCTATCAATCTTACAAAGTTTTGTTGACAAAATTTTTGTAGGCTAAAATTTTCAGAATTTTTATTATAGGAATAAGATGGATTTCTTTAGGAAGTTTTTACCTGGAATTAGCGCCCCCGGAGACCGGACTCAAAGGGGGTAAGATTCCTCCAAGAAAAATGCCAAAGGAGTCATTGGGGAATCATCGGACAATGACCTCCACACTCCGAGAACGGTGGAGGTGCGGCCGTGCGAATGGCCGCATGATGCCTTGATGGAGGAGGCCGGGTTCCATCAAGAGTTTGCTCAATTTGTTGCAAATGCTGGGCTGACCGAGTTCCTCGCAGGGAAGTGTGACCAACACCGCATCCTTACAAATTCCTTTGTGCAAAGTTTTCATTTTCTTAGAAAGAATAATCCTCCTGAAGTGCAGTTTAAGCTTTACGCTGAAACTCACAAGATACCGCTAATTGACTTTTGCGACATATGCTTGATCCCCTCTGATGGGGAATTAAGAGAACCTAGACCAACGGAGTTCGAGGATTTTCTCCTCACTTTAACAGTGGGTGAAGATAGAGGTGTGTTAAATGCTACTGCTACCAGTTTGCAGTTACCTTCTGTGCATTACTTTGCTTTGTTCATCACAAAGTGTTTAACCGCTAGGGAGAAGGTTGGCGCACTCAGTGCCCCCGACTTCGCTATTTTACGCCGTGCACTGTACAATGATCACACCTTTAGTATGGGGGCTATTATTGCACGCCGCTTGCACCTTAACAGGACTAACGGAATGATACATGGTGGTATTTATGCTACTCTCTTAGCTAGACACATTAATGTTCAGATTCGCCCACATGATTATCTCTTGTCCCAAGTTTATCTAGATCACAAGGCGTTGCAGGATCACCAATCTATTGAGGCAACTGATTCTTTCCATAACATTCGTTACAACTTAGTATTCAGCGTCAAAAACCGTGATGTTATTTCGTTGCCTGCACCTGCTCTGTTTGATGCTATTGCCAGGAACGAATACAGGATCATGCCAGATGACATTACAGCCTACCGGAACAACCTAGCAGCTGCTGAGGAGGAGCCCCAGGGGTAGGACGCTCAGGTGCCGCCTCCACCTCCCTTCGACTTAGGACCGGATGGTTACTACGGATGGTGACTACCAAGCTAGGCCAAAAGCCTAAGCTTGGGGGAGTACGTATTTCCACCGACATTACATTCACGTTCACACATTTCATTCCAGTTGTCTGTGTTCATACTTTTTCATTGTAATATCCATGCTAGATTTATTTTCTCGCTTTCTTCTTGTGTGTTTGAAAAACTTTGAGAAAATCCAAAAATATTTCCTACTTCTTTTTGGTTTTTATTTCTAGCTTAAATTTAGTTGTAGTACCAAAAGAAAACCCAAAAAGATTTCTCGTTTCTTCTTTTACTTGTTGGGAGCTTTCCCATGTAAATAGTTTTTCTCGTTTTTGTTTTTCCATCTTTAATTTGATTTCTTCTTGAAAAACCAAAAACTCCAAAAATAGACTAAGCTTTCCCATGTAAATTCTTTTTCTTTTATTTGAGTCATACCAAGGAGAAGACCACGATGAAAATGTTGAGTGGCTCTCATATGCACTGTTGTTAATCTAACAAAGAGCCCATGTTACCTTGTCTTCTCCTCATGAATAAATTGTTTGCAGATTCTAGCTTAGTCTACGGCACTCCTACACTATTATTATTTTGTCATTCGGTCGTGCAAGTGAAAGGCAATAATGACAATATTTGATGAAGTGGCTGTGGCAGAGAAAAGCGGGTATAAACTCAACTTGTTTTTGCTTTTGTAAATATGTATAGCCTAGTATCCATGATTCAACATATTATGATCGAACATGTTTGCAATGACAATTAGAGATTATAGATTCTCATGCCATGCTTAAGTAGCTAGGAGTGGATAATGATTTATCTTGGATGTCAACATGCATTAAAATGATTGTGATGTGGTATGATGATATGGTATCCTCCTCTGAATGTTTCAAGTGGCTTGACTTGGAACATGTTCACGCATGTAGTTGAATCAAAACCAACATAGCCTTCACGATATTTATGTTCATGGTGTCCATATCCTCCTCATGCTAGTAGTCAATGTTTATTATGCGTAATGCATGTTCATGACCGTTTTCGTTCTCTAGCTGGCATGTAACGCCCAAGATGCGGTCCTATCCCTATGTGGAGCCCCGCCTGATTACCACTGTAGCCAGACGGTCGCCACGCGTACCAGCCCAGGAAATCACTCTGGCATGCACGTTTACAACAGGTATCATGAACACAGGCATTTCTATTAATGGTTATCTAAGTCTTACATGATCTATTACAAGAGTGATGGCAGCAGAAAAGCTCTATCTAAGGCAGCATGGTCTTGGTGCGGCTCCAATCCATAGGGATCTGACTAGGTTACTCTTCTAGCCCTCGAACGCTCCGGCTTCTCGACGACGGACGACGGATCCTTATGTGAACCTGGCCATGTTAAAGGCCGCTGAGTACTTTTGAATGTACTCGCAAGCAAACCAAACTAACATATACACCAAGCAAAGCAATCCATGGCATTCAAGCATGTAATTGTTATCTTAACATTATTAACCATCATGACCAAGTTTTCTAGCAATATTAATGACCATGTTGTAGCAGGGTTATCTAGCAGGATAACTAGTAAAATACAGTAAAGTAAAGCATATCAAGTAAGTAATCCATACTCCGAACATTCTCATGATCTAGCCTGAATCTGATCCAAATCCAATCCAAATCATGTGGTTATCCGACCACTCCTCTTATAGCCATCCCATGGCTAACATATTATATTCCTGACATCATCTGATGTCTATGCAAGACGAGTTCTTTCATCATTATTATCATTATTACGGTTAACCACCTAGTGAGGTCTGGACGGGCTGTCCAATACCGTGGACGCGGCTATTCGAATAGATTTTTCACTCTGCAGAGGTTGCGCACTTTACCCACACCATGAAGCACCTGGCCTCGTGATCCCATTCGGGTGGACCAGTGTTGCTCCAACGAAACCTGCCTGACTCGTGACTCCCCCATCGTACCACCGGCATTCATCCTCCCCCGGAGTCCTGCCCTGGGTGGCCCCTGTGTCCTCATGACACCTACCACCGTCGTGGCCAAACTAAACTGTCCCAAACGGGGACGCCGGCACAAAACTTAACTGGTCTCACAAGGTTATCGCCGCCTACCGGGCCAGGGTAGCGCGCGCGCATAACCTTCCCTGTCTGGAGGTACCGGTGGAAGAGCACACGATCAGACCAAGTCAAGGCCGTCCCATACCAGCAAATGTAGCTGCACGGATAAGCCCGGACAGGTGACTCTAGATCAACCGGCTAAGTTTCATCAAGTAAGCATGTGGTTCACCACAACAACTTATGAGGGCCACAACTAGGCATTTAAATTATTTACTATGAATTATTATATGAACGTAATGAAGACAGTAAGTGCAATATAGCAGGAGTTTAATTCTTTCTACCACATGCATACTCAATAATTAAACACGCAAGAATAACACAGAGCGATGCTTTAGAGCATATGTCAGATGGTCGGCTTGCCTGGGGTCGAAGAATACTCCGGGAAGAAGTGCGGAGAGTCCGTGGAAACGATCGCCGGAAAAGATTCCCTCTTGGAGTGGCTGATTGAAGGGCAAGGGCAAAAAGGGTATTTTCAGAAAGTGTCAACATGGTGAAAAGGGTACCATCGGATCGGGCTCGATAAACTGAAGAAGTGGGCGTTGGTTTCACCTGAATCGGAGTTTCGAGCAAAAAGTTACGGTCGTTCGTGCGTTAGGCAGAAAAACAAATAGAAAATGTGATTTTCTGCTGCTAACAGACGAACGTTCATTATCTAGAAGTTTCGGCAGCGGGGCTGAGAGAGAAAGCGCCTTTCCAGAAAATACGCTTCTGTCGCAGGAAAGCGTACTCTGGCCCGAGGCCGCGGCCGAAGCCGTTTTCATTTGCGGAAAACGTATTTAGAGGAATACGCTTTCACTTGCCACTTCAGCGAGCCCGCACGAGAGGCTTACAGGCGGGGCCCCGACCGCAACCCCTTCTCTCTCTCCACGTTGTCGTCTACCTCCCGACGGGGAGAGGCTTAGGCGCCGGGCCGAGCGCCGGCCCGGTGACTCCGGCCGTCCCCCAAGGCACGGCGACTACCGACGGGCTCCGGACGGCGAGGCGGTCCCGCCCAGGAAGGGCACAGCCGCCGGGGACCTCGGGTCTGGCCTGGGCATTGGCCGCGGCGGATGGCGGTCACGGGCGCCGGTGGGCATGTAGCCACGGTGCGTCGGAGGAGGAGCTGAAGCGCGAGGGAGCTCCGCCGGCCTCTGGTGGTTCTACTGGTGGTGGCTAGAAGGAGGGAGGGGCTTGGCATTGGGCCAATTTAGGCGAAGCCGAGCGGTGGCTATGGCGGCCATGAGAGGCACGGAGCGCTTGCTGGGAAGAATTGGAGGGTCGGGGAGGCGCCTAGGAGGGTGGTGAGGCTGATGTTGAGCTCGAGAGGGCCGGGGGAAAAGCTATATATAGCCGGTCGAGGCCACCGGATAAGCACGGCCGCCCCGATGAGCTGGCCGGCGTCCTGTTGCTCGCGGTGAGCTGGCCGTGGACGCAAGCGTTGCCGACCTGACGAGCTCAGAGGGAGGGAACGTCTCGGGGAGGAAGGAGCCAAGGGAAAGGAGGGACCAGGAGGAAGGCGACGACGGTCACGGGTGAGCAGTGCCGCGGCGGCGACTGTCGTGTCGTGGAGGAGGTATTCGGAGGAAAGAAGGGTCGGGAGAGGGGCAGCTGGACGCCGCGAAGCCCCGAGACAGGTCGGGATGCGCCGGAGCTGGCCAGAGCAAGCTACCCAACGAGGACAGAACGCAGACCACCATTTTGGCCGGCTCTACACGCGGTCACCACGGCCAAAGCATGCCCTGACCTTTTCCTGGCTGTGAGATCATGTCAACAAGACGTCTCACTGCTCAAATAGTTAAGATATAAGACTAGAGTTAACTGGAAGACTCTGGGGTGGGAGAAACTTGCAAAATAAGATTCTGACAGCAGACTGTTTGTAGTGAGAAGGGGATGACTCACTTGGTGAAAGTTGCTGGTTTTTGGCTGGTAGCTATGATCTACCAAGGTGAATGCCCTGGTAAATCTTCAGGTCAAATGAAGCAATATAGCTAGCACTTCCTTTGCAACATTGTTGTCTAGCCAGAAATAGAGATGAATTTGCTGGGACAAATTGGCTACATAGATTTGGCTCAAATTTGATGTAGAGTTATGATTTAAGTGTTTGGAGATACTGGGAAGGTTTCAGCTCATTTGAGAATACCAAAAGGGTACTTTCTTCATAGAGCTTCTCTCTGGACAGAATCTAGATTGAATTATTGGGCAAAAATGGCAAGGTAAAATGATGTGGCTTTTGGCATGCTCACATCATATAGGGAATATGAGGTCCTGGATTAATTTCAAGAATTATGAAGCAATATAAAATATAGTTGCTTCACAATCTCAAAATGGGTCCGGAAACAAGAATTGGATGATGTGCTCAAAAGTTGAACTATGGAACTTGGGTTCTTGATGGAAATGGGGAAGATATGGGTATGAGAAGCTCCACAATTTATTTGGGATTTTTCCTGGCTACCAAAATGGTAGTTCCTTTAGAAAGTGCCCAAAATGCAATATTGGCATTAAATAGGAAGAGGCAATTTCCCTTATTTAATTATGGCCAATATTTTTGTGGGAGCTCAATATGATCACAAAGAATATCTCCACAAGTTTTCATGAACTTTGGAGATGGATAGATATTTTCCTGGATTTAATTCCTTTAACTGGCAGAAAATGGAATTAATTATAAATGAAAAATATTGCAAATGATTTGGCAATATTTTTGCATATCCAGGGTTTATAGATAAGGGATGATCACTGGGAGAATTTTGGGAGGCAGAAGATCAAAGGAAATTGGGGTTCCTTTGCAACTGGAAGGATCAGGGTTTCCCTTCCGGCAACTCGGAAGGTAGGGTTTCGATGGCAAAGCCCTGAGAATAGATCTTGGGTGGCAAAAGAATCTCTGGCTAGATAGGAGAGGCAAGGTTGATGACCATCTTCACATACCCAATAGTGAAAGAAATCCGATAACACCGAGAAAAAAGACGGGAGTCAAATCCCGCAATGGAAAAAAACAGGGAGCGAAAACCAGGGTGTTACAAACCTACCCCCCTTAAGAAAATCTCGTCCTCGAGATTTCCAGGCTTACCTCCCGGGGAAGGGGAACTTACCTGTGTGCGACTTGGATCCATCAACGATCTTGTCTTTATTGGTTCTCTGGCCCTTTAACTGCCTCTTCTGCTGGACCATGGGTTGTCTTTGCACACAACTTCCTTGAATCCTTCTCTTTCTTGTGAGGCATACCTCTTGTCCCTGTAGTTTGTTGCTGGATGGGGTAACGGTTAATACCAACCGGCAGCTCGATTTCCAGGGCCTGGAAGTAACTGCTTCGGGTTTTATTGTAATGCTTCATACCCTGACTGTCGTGGGCAAGACATCCTTTCCTGGTACCAGGCTTACGTGCTCGTATGGCCTCGAGTGGGTGGGATAACTTTCTTTTTGCCATGTTAGAATGCTCAGTCTGGCTGTGGGTCCCATTCTGATGTTTCTTTCTGGCTTTGCATCCTGACCTTGCCTTTAGGTGATCCATAATTCAAGGAACAACATGACCGAACTATTGCTGCTATATCCTCGACTAAAATGTCAGGCATAATCACAAAGTAATCATAGATAGTAATCTCTTATTCCAATGATGTCATGATGTCTACGAGTTGTTGATGCTGATGTGCTTTGAGTCGTTCTATCTGAATGTCCTATTTCAAACTCTGTCACTCATGGAGAGGATTCTGTCATATATAGCTTCTGTAGTCCTTGCTATGACCACTGAGCTGAGCTTAGTATGGCTATCATCTGGTGTATCTCTCGGGGCATATCCCCTTATCTTGGTTGATGGCCCGTATTTATGATGAGTGCGGCAAATCTTACTTGTAACCGCAAGTAGTGCATGGTTGTGGCCGCATATGCAAGAGTCTGACAAGGGTCATTAATGTCACTCCGTCCGTGAAGCTGTATCTGGTTGTCCGTCATGAAGGTTGTTTATCCACAAGTTCTTTGTTCTTGAGGATTCCTTTGATGGACCTGTAATGACCTGCCAATACGGCTCCTTGATTGTTTTCCCAGCTTGTCAGGCTTGTTTCTATAACTTACTCTTGCATATCTCGTAGGGGGTTCCTGTGTTCATATTCTTCCTTTCAACATAGGGCCAATGTTTCTCCAGACACAGTCATTCCCATGTACGAGTGGCTCGCATGAACTGATCCACTGGACTGCATGCTCACAATACATGCGGGTGTAGGATAAATCCTTTCATAACCACTAAGTTCTGAGGCGGATGCGTGTCCAGACTAGTTCGTGCTCTGGACAGCTTGTTGTAGGCACGATGGGGCGTTGAAGAAGACTGAATTCCTTATGCTCGAAGCTTCTGCCAAGGTAGCGTGCTGAATAAGCTGGGTATCATACCTCCGAAGTTTTTCCGTCATGTGTCTTGCTGAGGAAGGTCGGGTGCCTTATGCCGGAAGCTTTCCGAGGTAGCACGCTGTGGAGGACGGGGGTACCGTATCCCAAAAGGTTTTCTCACCAAGTGGCGTACCGAGGAAGGTTGGCAGTCTGGTATCGTAAGCCCCTCCTGATGGCTTGCGGAGGAAGGCTAGGTTCCTAATACCAGAAGCCTTGTGTACACAGTCGAATCTATGGCCGATTCTGGCTTCCTTCCGAAGTATCTGGAATTTTACCCATAGCAGAGCCAAACTTGGTATAGGCCATACCTTGACTGAAGATATTCCATTGGTCATGCATATCGCTTGTCCTTCTGCTGGTCTGATTATTGTTGCTGTAAAGGTGGCATGACTGATGCAGACCTCATGTTCACAATTAATCCTGAATACCATATGTTGACGGTAGTACATAGTCGGCGGATAAATCCATTTGATTTGGTTGAACTTCCAAGCAAGTTAGGTGCTCCTTGATTCTGGAAGCCGTGAACTTATCCATATTCCTCGCAAACCTTGTTCACAGTGTCCAGAAAATTTTGTATTTGCACCGGTGAATTCCAAGATTTGCTTTGAAATTTGTACCAACATACCGGAGTTTTGTTGCTGTTCTCGGCACCTTCACATTCTCGAAATAGGTCTTCCATGGGTAATAAATGATCCTTGGGTCCATTGAGGAAAGACTCTGTACACCTCACTGACTGAAATAATCTTTGTGTCGAGGACGGAATCATTTGTCCCTACTGGTGTTTATTCTTGGTAGCTCATCTGACTGCTCCTCGGGTATGAACGGTTCTGAGGCCAACTCTCTCAGGTATATTCTGGCCTTGTCTGTTGCACACATATTTTGCTTCTGACCCATTCTTCGTTCTTGACAAATCCGAGGTTGCTGTTCTGAATATCAGGCAGTTGGCTTGGCTTGACTTTTGCTGAATTGGGATTATTGGGTATTATCCAAGTTGTATACTGGTCTTCTTGACGGCACTTGCGGATGGATCCAGTCGGAGCGAAGAAACAGAACCTACAAAAGAAACAAAAACCGCGAAAAACCAAAAAGCAAATAAAGCTCATATTTTTGCGGACCTTACACATGCGGCCAAGGATCCACTAGTATAACTAGTATAGCGCACTCGATGCACCTCTAAGGATTTAGAAGCGAAACCACACAATGCTCCTGGTAGCACTGGTGTCAAGCTCCTACTACTTCCTTAGGGAGCATCACACTCGATGCAGGACCATAGCCAGAGTGGCTTGGTCAACGATCCTAGGGTTATCGGGGAGAGATGGAATTTATAGGCGTTTCCCAAAGGAAACTAGAGTAAGAAGAGAAATGCAATGGCTAGCAAGTAGGGTAAGGATATCTGGTTTACCTAGGGGTTTTAGGGCTCACGGTTCGTTGCTCGGTGTAAGCGTTTCACACCGGAGGCAAGGGCCATGAGAGTTGGGGTCTGCTGGAGCCAAAGACGTATGGGGTTGCCTTATGATCAATAGTAGCCGTGCCAGGTGGCAAAGATGGCTGAAATCCATCTGGGCTTTCTACTGAACACAAGACAGTGAAGTCTGGCTAGGGTAACCTATAGTCAGCCTGGCTGCTCTAATACCATTGTTTGTGGCGCCCCGCCTGATTACCACTGTAGCCAGACGGTCGCCACGCATACCAGCCCAAGAAATCACTCTGGCATGCGCGTTTACAACAAGTATCATGAACACAGGCATTTCTACTAATGGGTATATAAGTCTTACATGATCTATTACAAGAGTGATGGCAGCGGAAAAGCTCTATCTAAGGCAGCATGGTCTTGGTGCGGCTCCAATCCACAGGGATCTGACTAGGTTACTCTTCTAGCCCGCGAACGCTCCGGCTTCTCGATGACGGACGACGGATCCTTATGTGAACCTGGCCATGTTAAAGGTAGCTGAGTACTTTTGAATGTACTCGCAAGGAAACCAAACTAACATATACACCAAGCAAAGCAATCCATGGCATTCAAGCATGTAATTGTTATCTTAACATTATTAACCATCATGACCTAGTTTTCTAGCAATATTAATGACCATGTTGTAGCAGGGTTATCTAGCAGGATAACTAGTAAAATATAGTAAAGTAAAGCATATCAAGTAAGTAATCCATACTCCGAACATTCTCATGATCTAGCCTGAATCTGATCCAAATCCAATCCAAATCATGTGGTTATCCGACCACTCCTCTTATAGCCATCCCATGGCTAACATATTATATTCCTGACATCATCTGATGTCTATGCAAGACGAGTTCTTTCATCATTATTATCATTATTACGGTTGACCACCTAGTGAGGTCTAGACGGGCTGTCCAATACCGTGGACGCGGCTATTCGAATAGATTTTTCACTCTGCAGAGGTTGCGCACTTTACCCACACCATGAAGCACCTGGCCTCATGATCCCATTCGGGTGGACCAGCGTTGCTCCAACGAAACCTGCCTGACTCGTGACTCCCCCATCGTACCACCGGCATTCATCCTCCCCCGGAGTCCTGCCCTGGGTGGCCCCTGTGTCCTCATGACACCTACCACCATCGTGGCCAAACTAAACTGTCCCAAACGGGGACGCCGGCACAAAACTTAACTGGGCTCACAAGGTTATCACCGCCTACCGGGCCACGGTAGCGCGCGCGCATAACCTTCCCTGTCTGGAGGTACCGGTGGAAGAGCACGCAATCAGACCAAGTCAAGGCCGTCCCATACCGGCAAATGTGGCTGCACGGATAAGCCCGGACAGGTGACTCTAGATCAACTGGCTAAGTTTCATTAAGTAAGCATGTGGTTCAACACAACAACTTATTAGGGCCACAACTAGGCATTTAAATTATTTACTATGAATTATTATATGAACGTAATGAAGACAGTAAGTGCAATATAGCAGGAGTTTAATTATTTCTACCACAGGCATACTCAATAATTAAACACGCAAGAATAACACAGAGCGATGCTTTAGAGCATATGTCAGATGGTCAGCTTGCCTGGGGTCAAAGAATACTCCGGGAAGAAGTGCGGAGAGTCCGTGGAAACGATCGCCGGAAAAGATTCCCTCTCGGAGGGGCTGATTGAAGGGCAAGGGCAAAATGGATATTTTTAGAAAGTGTCAACATGGTGAAAAGGGTACCATCGAAACGGGATCGATAAACTAAAGAAGTGGGCGTTGGTTTCACCTTAATCGGAGTTTCGAGAAAAAGTTATGGTCGTTCGTGCGTTAGGCTGAAAAACAAATAGAAAATGTGATTTTCTGCTGCTAACAGACGAACGTTCATTATCTAGAAGTTTCGGCAGCGGGGCTCAGAGAGAAAGCGCCTTTCCAGAAAATACGCTTCTGTTGCAGGAAAGTGTACTCTGGCCCGAGGCCGCGGCCGAAGCCATTTTCGTTTGCGGAAAACGTATTCAGAGGAATACGCTTTCACTTGCCACCTCAGCGAGCCCGCACGAGAGGCTTACAGGTGGGGCCCCCACCGCAACCCCTTCTCTCTCTCTTCACGCTGTCGTCTACTTCCCAACGGGGAGAGGCTCAGGCGCCCGGCCGAGCGCCGGCCCGGCGACTCCGGCCGTCCCCCAAGGCGCGGTGACCACCGACGGGCTCCGAGCGGCGAGGCGGTCCCGCCCAGGTAGGGCACAGCCGCCAGGGACCTCGGGTCTGGCCCGGGCGTTGGTCGCGGCGGACGACGGTCACGGGCGCCGGTGGGCATGTAGCCACAGTGCGTCGGAGGAGGAGCTGAAGCGCGAGGGAGATCCACCGGCCTCTGCTGGTTCTACTAGTGGTGGCTAGAAGGAGGGAGGGACTTGGCATTGGGCCAATTTAGGCGAAGCCGAGCGGTGGCCATGGCGGCCACGAGAGGCAAGGAGAGCTTGCTGGGAAGAATTGGAGGGTCGGGGAGGCGCCTAGGAGGGTGGTGAGGCTGATGTTGAGCTCGAGAGGGCCGGGTTAAAAGCTATATATAGCCGGTCGAGGCCACCGGATAAGCACGGCCGCCCCGATGAGCTAGCCGGCGTCCTGTTGCTCGCGGCGACCTGGCCGTGGACGCAAGCGTTGCCGACCTGACGAGCTCAGAGGGAGGGGACGTCTCGGGGAGGAAGGAGCCAAGGGAAAGGAGGGACCAGGAGGAAGGCGACGACGGTCACGGGTGAGCAGTGCCGCGGCGGCGACTGTCGTGTCGTGGAGAGGAGGTATTCGGAGGAAAGAAGGGTCGGGAGAGGGGCAGCTGGACGCCGCGAAACCCCGAGACAGGTCGAGATGCGCCGGAGCTGACCAGAGCAAGCTACCCGACGAGGACAGGATGAACACCACCGTTTTGGCCGGCTCTACACGCGGTCACCACGGCCAAAGCATGCCCTGACCTTTTCCTGGCTGTGAGATCATGTCAACAAGACGTCTCACTGCTCAAATAGTTAAGATATAAGACTAGAGTTAACTGGAAGACTCTGGGGTGGGAGAAACTTGCAAAATAAGATTCTGACAGCAGACTGTTTGTAGTGAGGTGGGGGAGACTCACTTGGTGAAAGTTGCTAGTTTTTGGCTGGCAGCTATGATCTACCAAGGTGAATGCCCTGGTAAATCTTCAGGTCAAATGAAGCAATATAGCTAGCACTTCCTTTGCAACATTGTTGTCTGGCCAGAAATAGAGATGAATTTGCTTGGACAAATTGGCTACATAGATTTGGCTCAAATTTGATGTAGAGTTATGATTTAAGTGTTTGGAGATACTGGGAAGGTTTCAGCTCATTTGAGAATACCAAAAGGGTACTTTCTTCACAGAGCTTCTCTCTGGACAGAATCTAGATTGAATTATTGGGCAAAAATGGCAAGGTAAAATGATGTGGCTTTTGGCATGCTCACATCATATAGGGAATATGAGGTCCTGGATTAATTTCAAGAATTATGAAGCAATATAAAATATAGTTGCTTCACAATCTCAAAATGGGTCCAGAAACAAGAATTGGATGATGTGCTCAAAAGTTGAACTATGTAACTTGGGTTCTTGATGGAAATGGGGAAGATATGGGTATGAGAAGCTCCACAATTTATTTGGGATTTTTCCTGGCTACCAAAATGGTAGTTCCTTTAGAAAGTGCCCAAAATGCAATATTGGCATTAAATAGGAAGAGGCAATTTCCCTTATTTAATTATGGCCAATATTTTTGTGGGAGCTCAATATGATCACAAAGAATATCTCCACGAGTTTTCATGAACTTTGGAGATGGATAGATATTTTCCTGGATTTAATTCCTTTAACTAGCAGAAAAAGGAATTAATTATAAATGAAAAATATTGCAAATGATTTGGCAATATTTTTGCATATCCAGGGTTTATATATAAGGGATGATCACTGGGAGAAGTTTGGGAGGCTGAAGATCAAAGGAAATTGGGGTTCCTTTGCAACTGGAAGGATCAGGGTTTCCCTTCCAGTTGCAAAGAATCCCTGAGAATAGATCTTGGGTGGCAAAAGAATCTCTGGCTGGATAGGAGAGGCATGGTTGATGACCATCTTCACATACCCAAGAGTGAAAGAAATCCGATGACACCGAGAAAAAAGACGGGAGTCAAATCCCGCAAAGGAAAAAAACAGGGAGCGAAAACCAGGGTTTTACACCCTATTAATGCACGAGGGCCTCGACGGGGATAGAAGCGCATCTAGTCGTTTCGCAAGTACAGTAAACATTGCATACATGTAGGAAGAGATGAGTATATGAGTTGGCTTACACTCGCCACAAGCTATCTTACAAGTCCACACAAATTATTCATAAATCATCCAGAAGACAGGGTCCGGCTACGGACAAAATCAAATGATAAAAGAAGCAATGATAAACTGCCTTGCTATCCCAGGATCACCACAACAAAGCTCCCTGCTCATCAGGATACGTAACGTACATACGCCTACGTTCTTCATCGTACTCCCACTGGAGCTAAGTCACATCATCTGGCATGTACACGTCAACACCTGCACCTGTATTGTTGTAATCTGTGAGCCACAGGGATTCAGCAATCTCATAACCCGGGTACCGAAACTATGTAAGCCATTAGGTGAGGAATTGGTTAAGTGGTGAGGCTGCAACAAGCACTGAGCATGTATTTGGTGGCTAACTTACGAGAACATGAATGTAATTATAGTGGGCTACATAATACGGACGTGAAGTAGCATGATCACTAAGTGATCCTGAACACCTACTTACGTCAAACATAACCCCACCGTGTTCTCTCTCGGTTCATGTTCACGAGCAGAGACAGTCACGGTCACGCACACGGTTGGTGTATTTTATTTGAGTTTACTTCAAGTTTACTATAACCGGGTGTTAAACAAATTTCCAAGTTGCCACATAACCGCGGGCACGGCTTTCCGGAAGATTTAACCCTATAGTGGTGCTCCAACTCATCCGTCACAAACTAACCACATGCCGTGGGAATAACCTCGACCACGAATCCCGTGATTTCCTAGGCAATTCCATTGGAAAACCTCAACCTCGGGATAGCCCAAAGTATTATCGGAATTCCTCGCGCAAGACATTCCAGAAAGGTAAAACAAGTCCAGCAAGACCGCCCGACGTGTCGACGAACCCGATAGGAGCCGCGTATCTCGTTCTCAGGTCACGACCGGATAAGCTAGTGTACAGGGCCTGATAGAAATCTCCCGAGTTTCCCCGGGTTGGCCCCGCACAGTGCTCTAGTTTGGACCAACACTCATGAGGAGCACTGGCCCGGTGGGGTTGATTAATTATCCACGGGGTAGCTAAGCCCAATGCAATTTTAGCAAATGTAGTACCAAAGTTGGGTCTTGCCAGACAAGTTTTAATCTAAAATGAATGGTCAAGGGGTCCCCATAACAACCCCGAGCATGTTAGGAGCGCAAAATATGGAACATAACACCGGTACTCAGAACTAAGACGGCAAAAGCGGAACAAAACACCGGGCAAAAGGCCAAGCCTTCCACCGTTGCCAGATATATATGTGCATTAATTTAAATAACAATAAATAGAGTGATATAACCAAAATCCATGTTGTCACATGGAAAGCTTGCACCTGCAACTAGCAACGCTATAAGATAAGGGCTGAGCAGCAGTAACTTAGCCAATCAATGTTTTGCTAGGAGGTGGAGGGGTTAGAGGCTTTCATGGCAATTTAGGAGGCTAGAAGTTATGTGGTAGGAAATGAAACATAACGGTAGAAGCGAGACATCTAGCATAGCAAAAATAGTGTGGGGATCCGGGTATGATCATCTTGCCTGTTGGTTCTTCAGAGGGACAAAGAGCTGGGTCCTCGTAGTTGTACTCTCCTGGATCCTCGTACTCAGGCTCGACACTCGCGTCTACCCAAAGAGAAACAGCACCAAATAAACATACAAACAAAGTGCAATGCAGAATCAAGATGATGCATGACCAAGTTGAAGTATTTAACATGGCAACCCTAAACTAGTCATGTTTCTCATGCAATTATTAAGTTCTTTAGTATTCTGGACAGAACCTCAATATTAGTTATTTGAACATGCATGATCATGGCAAATATGAATGCTTCATGAAAAATCGATGCAAATGCATATGTAGAACGTTGCAAACGGAGTAACGTAGCTCACGGTACACTCCCGACAAGGTACGAACGTTAACGGAGACAAAAACAAAGATGAGGGAGGCCATGGGCTATTCCTTGGTATTCCAAGGATGCCACTGGTTAGGAAATGAAAATCTATCAAGAATAGAGCAAAAGATCAAACAAAACAATGGAGTATAGCTCCCACAATCCACAAAACAATCAAACACACAATATGTCCACAAACAGCAACATGTCATCTTGTAACACACATAACCAGAGCTACAACAGGTTTCAAATCGCAACCAAGGCATGTACATGACGTATACAGCATGCACAACAATTCATCTATCTTCAGCAACATGAAAAGAAGCATGGATCAATGCCAATGAAGCTCACAAGATGGCATGTTGAATCTGTTTTTAGGGACATACTGAAAATACCAGTTTTTGCAGAATCTAAGTTAACATGATAGCAACTTGACAGCAACTTTTATATAATCTACAGGAGTTTTCACGGCATGAAAATTAACAGGGTTGTAGAGGGCAACATGTACTTCAATTAATTACTTTATGGCAACATCAAAATATGCATGTATCAATGGCTACCATCCTCACAATATGACATATTGAAAATAGCAGATTCACAGACTTGCTAAAAATTACAAGAGGCAAACATGGCACTTGTTAACAGGATGGCATGTTGACAGCAAGTTTTATATAAGAAGCAATAGCCTAATACACAAGATCTTGGCACACATCTACAGAGGATGACAAGCACAACAATTCATGCCATGGTGCCAACTCCAAAGGAACAATATATGCATGGGAATCATCTAGATAACATGGCAACAAAATAACAGATTTCCAACACTTGGAATATTTTGGTCATGTGAAAACATAATTTTGGTGACATGTTGACATCAAGAATGCCACCCATATGATGATCTATCATGGCATGCAAAAATACCAGGGGCTAACACATACACAAATGAGCATATTTCATGTTGACAAGTTTTCCATATAGTGCAAGAGTTAATTCATGTGAAAAAGACAAAATGGCCCAATATCACAAAATGACATTTTTGCAAACATGGCCAAATTACAAAACCAACCACACCATTGGATTCTCTACCCCAATTCCATATATCACGAGCTTATCTTGCTGTTGGTAAAACTCCAAAAATTGCAATCACAAAAATCACCTATGCTCTTATAGCCACTCATATGCCAAATCTGGCATATACTAGGATTTTGACAGATTTCGGAAAAAGACAAAACAGAATTTTTCCCTAAATGGAAATCTCTCTAATACACTGAAAAACAAACAAAACAACAAGATAAAAAAACAAAAACCACTAGGCCCACCTGGCATTGACCCAGGGGTCCTGTGGGGTTGACTGGTGGGCCACGGGCCCAATTTCAGCGCGGTCAGATTAAACGGGAAAAAGAGAGGAGCCGGGGATCGAACCCGGGTCTCCCCCGTGGTAGACCGAGGTAGCTACCACCACGCTGGCTGAGTTAACTGACAGAGGAGGGCCTCTGTCCCTTTTGAACAGGTAAAAGGAGCAGACTTGCCCTCGGACAGGAGGACGACGGCGTTGCCAGGGCTGGCGAGCGGCTGCGGGGGCTCAGGACCCACCTGGGGCTCCATTCCCAGGGTAAGCAAGGGACGCGAGGCACGGCGGCGAGGGTCCTCAGCTCGAGATCGAGCTCGGGCATGGCGGACGCGGTCGAGCGGAGCAGAAGCAATACGCTAGCGGGCGCGAGCGTGCGAACCAGGAGGCTATGCGGCGAGCACGACGGCGACCAAACCTAAGCGGAGCGAACCATGGGTCCAGATCGCGTGCTGTCTGAACCTCTTTGAAAACAGGTTTAGAGGGCGATGCGGAGCGCAAGGAACACAACGGCGACATGGCGCGGGCGAGAACTACAGGCGACCAACAACGGCAAGGGAGGCATGGGTCGTAAGCGGGGTATACCTCCTCTTCCTTAGACTCGATGCCGAGGTTAG
This sequence comes from Elymus sibiricus, assembly GCA_039707655.1. NCBI lineage: Eukaryota > Viridiplantae > Streptophyta > Magnoliopsida > Poales > Poaceae > Elymus > Elymus sibiricus. The sequence continues at coordinate 268,536,983 of CM077665.1, forward strand.
GGACGCAGTGAAATGGCGGCGACGCGGCGACGATCTTCCGGCGAAGCTCGGTTCTGTCGTTGCAGGGGAAGAAGAGGACAAAGGGGACAACGGGGACGGCGGTCTTGGCTTTTCATTGGCGCGGAATGGTGCCCTGGCATCGGTGGCAAGCTTGCGGACGCGGCGAGTGGAGTCCTCGCGGGCTCTCACGCCGGAGACGAGCTTGCTCTCTCTTTGGCAATGGCGGGCGACGGCTCTGGGGGCGAGACTGGACTTACCGAGCGGCGGCGGCGCGGAGCGGGCGAGGGGGAAACCCTAGGGGCTATGCGCGGTCCGCTTTATAGGAGGAGGGGCGCACAATGGCTCTGCCCTCGTGGCCATGTGCGTGGCTTGCAGAGAGGGACGCGATCGCGAGGAGGAAGAAAAAGGCGAGGCTGGAGAGGCTGCAGGTGGGTCCCACCTGGGTATCCACGCTGGAAGGAGGGGGAGGAAGCGAACGCTCGGCTGGGGCTGCGGGAGCGCTAGCTTGGCCGCGGAGGCAAGGAGGCCCAGCTGGGCTACTGCGCTCTCTCCCTCGGAGAAAAAAAAAGCTTTCCTTTATTATTAAAACAACAGACAAAAAGAAATGTCAGGCAGGTTTGGAGAAGAGCTAGAGAGAAATAAAATATGTTTTGGACTCACATACTTATGCCCTATTTAATAAAATTAGTTTGGGAAATTATTGAGCAAATAAAATAATTCACTTATTTATACTATAGGAATTTGTTTGTATAGCTACAAAAGACAATCAACCTGCAAACATATTGAGGGTTTACTCACAATACCAAATAGAATATTTTGGAGAAGATCAACATTTTGAAAGAAATCAATAAGCAAGTAAAATATCCACATGTTGCAAATATTGGAAAAGAGAGAGTTTGGCATAGTTTTTATAGAAAGTTGAGGAGGGGGTTTTCCTAACCAAGACAACACATGAACCTCTCACACACCACACCACAAAAACATACACTCACATAAACATCACCACAAGAGGAAAGCATTATGCACAACATGAATGATGCTATGATGCCATGATGCAAGAATTGACATGAAGCAAAATATTGGTACTCAAACCACAACGGCAAAACATGGAGGTTCTAGCCCACTACATGAGGATCTCGTCCCGAGATCTAGGAACGGAAGAATTCGGGAAATTCGGAACGGAGATGGTCCTCTCGTTCCCAAGTGGCTTCTTTGTCAAAGTGATGTGACCACTTCACCTTTAGAAACTTGATTGATTTGTTGCGAGTCTTACGCTCAGTCTCTTCAAGGATAGCAACTGGATGCTAATCATAGGATAGGTCTGCTTGCAGGTTGATGTCTTGGAGATCAACGGTGTGCTCGGGAGTCTTGAAACACTTCCGGAGATGAGAGACGTGCAACACATCATGCACATTTGAGAAATTGGGAGGAAGCTCGAGTTGGTAGGCAAGGTCACCCCTCTTGCCCACAATCTTGAAAGGACCCACAAAGCATGGAGCAAGCATTCCTTTGATGCCAAAGCGTTGAGTGCCCTTCATGGCAGACACTCTGAGATAGACAAAATCATCGATCTAGAAGGTCATGTCACAATGCTTGCTATCATAATAGCTCTTCTGTCGGGATTGAGCTGCTTTGAGATTTTCATGACTGACACGGCACATTTCTTCTGCTTCGGTGATCATGTCATTACCAAGGATTTGACGCTCACCGGTTTCAGACCAATTAAGCGGGGTGCGGCACTTCCTGCCATAGAGAATCTCGAAAGGAGCTTTGTCGGAACTTGCTTGGAAGCTATTGTTGTATGAGAACTCAGCAAACGGGAGACAATCTTCCCACTTCATGCCAAAAGAAATCACACAAGCTCTGAGCATATCTTCTAGGATTTGATTGACTCTCTCAACTTAACCACTAGTCTGAGGATGGAAAGATGTGCTGAAACAGAGATTGGTCCCCATTGCAGTCTGGAAGGAATCCCAATACTTGGAAGTGAAGATGCTTCCACGATCTGAGGATATGAGCTGAGGAATACCGTGCAAAGAAACTATCTTTGACATGTACAACTCTGCTAGCTGAACTGCCGAGATAGATTCTTTGACCGGAAGGAAGTGGGCAACTTTGGTGAGCTTGTCGATGACCATGAAGATGGCATCATTTCCTCTCTTGGACTTAGGAAACCCAGTGACTAAATCCATTTCAACATGATCGAATTTCCACTCTGGGATAGGCAAAGGCTGAAGGACGCCTGCTGGACATTGATGTTCCGCCTTCACTCTGCGACAAACATCACACTCGTTCACAAACTGAGCAATCTCACGTTTCATACGAGTCCACCAGAAGGTTTGCTTGAGGTCTTGATACATTTTGAAACTTTTTGGATGAAATGAGAGGAGGGAATTATGTGCGTCATTCATGATAACCTTCCTGAGATCACCTTTTGGAACCACCAGACGGTCCTCAAAGAACAAGTTATCTTTGTCATCAACACGAAAGCACTTATACTTTGGAATGCTCTTGGCCACACCTTTCTTCACTTTCTTAACCATAGCATTAAGAAGCTGAGCTTGGTGAATCTGATCTTCCAGAGTCGGAGAGACTTGAAGATTGGCAAGAAACCTTGAGGAACAACTTGGAGATTGAGCTTGCGGAAGGCTTCGCAAAGCTCGGGTTGGAGAGGCTTGAGAATGAGACTATTGCAGTACGCCTTTCTGCTCAGCGCGTCTTCAATGCCATTTGCTTTTCCTGGAGTATACTCAATGCTTGGATTGTACTCCTCGATCATTTCCACCCAACGAGTTTGCCAAAGATTGAGATTGGGTTGAGTTAAAATGTACTTCAAGCTCTTGTGGTCGGTGAACACCTCAACCGGTCTTCCCAACAATAGATATCTCCAGGTCATTAGAGCATGAACAACTGCCTCCAACTCAAGATCATGAGTGGGGTAGTTCTTCTCTCTAGGCTTCAGCTGCCATGAGGTATAAGCCACAACCTTCTTATCTTGCATAAGAACACCACTAAGACCTTGGAGGGAAGCATCACAAAACACTTGGAAAGGCTTGGATTCATTTGGAGGAGTGAGAACTGGAGCTGATGTCAGCTTTTCCTTGAGTGTATTGAACGCCACATCACACTCAGGAGTCCACACATACTTGACACTCTTCTGAAGGAGGTTATACAGAGGCTTAGCAATTTGAGAGAAGTTCTCGATGAATCTTCTACAGTAACTTGCAAGCCCGAGGAAGCTTCGAAGCTGCTTGACATTCTGAGGAGGCTCCCACTTCACAATTGCCTAAACTTTCTCAGGGTGCACTTTAATGCCCTCGGCAGAGATGACATGCCGAAGGTACACCACTTCATTGAGCCAAAACTCACACTTGGAGAACTTAGCATAAAACTGATGCTCTCTTAGCTTGTCAAGCACAAGCCGGAGATGCTCTGCATGCTCTTCTTCGGTCTCCGAGGAAACAAGAATGTCATCCAAATACACCAAGACGAACTCATTCTTGAAAGGAGAGAATATGAAGTTCATCATTCTGGAGAAAGTCGGAGGCGCGTTTGCTAGACCAAAGGACATGACAGTGTACTCATAAGAGCCGAAACTCGTCATGAAAGCAGTCTTTGGAATATCTTCTTCACAAATACGTATTTGATGATAGCCCATATGGAGGTCTAACTTCGAGAAAACTTTGGCACCTTTCAATTGCTCAAACAACTCATTGATGTTGGGAAGTGGATACTTGTTCCTGATTGTCTTCTTATTCAAAGGACAGTAATCGACACATAGTCGGTCCGTGCCATCCTTCTTCTTGACAAACAGAACACCACAACCCCAAGGTGAAGAACTTGGTCTGATCAGACCCAGACGCTCTTGTTCATCTAGCTTCTTCTTCAATTCTTTCAGCTCTTCGGGGCCAAGCTTATAAGGACGCTTGCACACCGGTTCAGTTCCAGGCCTGGGTTCAATCACAAACTTCACTGGCCTGTGAGGAGGCATTCCTGGCAACTCTTCTGGAAAGACATCTTCATACTCCGAGACAACGGGAATTTGAGAGATGGCAGAAATTTCACCCTTCTCATTGAGAAAAAATAGACGAATCGTGTCATCGCGAGCAGCGAAAATGATCACATCTTCAGAAGGATGAGTCAATTGGACTTCTTTAGCTTTGCAATCAACATAAGCCTTGTTCATTGCCAGAAAATCCATGCCAAGAATAAGATCAATATCCGAATTGCCGAGAACATAAGGTGAAGCCAGGAAGGAAGAACTGCCCATCTTGATAGAAACATCCGGAATCACTAAGGTGGTCTTCATTGCCAAACCCAGAGAAACCACACCCAAAGGTCTACTCAACATCTCGGAATAGAAATCATGATTGAGAGCAAATGGCCTAGATATGAATGAATGCGATGCACCAGTATCAAACAAAACTTTTGCAGGAATAGAATTAACCAAGAGATTACCCATTATCACTTGAGAAGAATCCTCTGCTTCAGCTGCATTGACCATGTTCACTCTTGCTGCCTTGGGATTGTGCTTCACCATAGCACTGCCTGGGGGGCTGATAGGAGGAGGAGGTCGAAGACGTCGCTGGTTGGTGCACTTGTTGGAGTAATGGCCCTTCTGACCACACTTGTGACACGTAACCTCTAAGAGCGGACGGAAGTTGCCTGGAGCAGGAGCATTTGCTGACTTGGGAGCCTGAGGCCTCTGCTGAAAACTTGGGTTGTGTGGGTGGGAAGGTCCACGACCACCGTGCTGCTTCTGCTGCTGAGGAGGACGAAACAGAGGAGGAGGAGGAACCCAATACTTCTACTGCTTAGGAACAATCTGTGAGCTGGACGAAGAAGGGTTGGAGTCTCTGAACCGCTTCTTGGAATTCTCAAGCTTGAGCTGAACTGCCTCGAACTTTAGAGCCAAGTTGTAGAACTGATCAAACACAAGAGGCTCGTGAAGGACGAGAGCAATTTGCAGATCTTCTCTGAGGCCACCTCTGAACTGATAAATCTTGGACTTCTCATCGGGAACATCTTGCTTAGCATAGTGGGTCAGATTCTGAAACTCGGAGTTGTACTGATAGACATACATACTACCCTGCTTCAGGTTCCTGAACTTCTCACGCATACCCTCGACAAAGCTCGTCGGGATATGATGGGCTCTGAAGTCACGGCAGAAATCATCCCAAGAGACTGCACGGCCACCTCTGGAATCCTTGTACTGCTGCCACCAATCTGCTGCCTAACTCTTGAGCTGAAAAGTCACAAACTTGACATAGTCATCTGGCCTGACATTGTTGCACTCAAAATGCTTGTTCATGTCACGGAGCCAATCGTCTGCATCAAGAGGCAGATCACAGCAAGTGAAAGACTTGGGTTGATTTGCGAGGAACTGATTCAGAGTTGCAAACTGCGGCTGATTATGAAAATTCCCTTGATGACCTTGTTGTCCCTGCTCCCTTTCCTGGAGCAACATGAGCAACATCTGAGTGTTTGCATTGGTTGCGGCCATCACAGCTTGCCAAGCTTCTGGAGGTAGAGGTGAGGGTGGTGGAGGATCAGACTGCTCTCCATCCCGACCCTGATTCCCACGAGTTGCTGGCGCCATCCTGAAGATGGACAAGATTATCAGCATACCATTGATAAAGATGATTGAAATAAGATGAATCAACGACTTGAAAGAAATTGCAACGGGATATCATCAATTGCATTCAAACTGCAAATAGTAAGAACGCCTTTTGCAGGATCGTGATAACCTCATTAGATCATGAAGCCACTTGAAATAACACAACAAGTATTGAGCTAAGGTTGCTCGGAACAAATGTATAACCACCATACATCTATCGGAAGATGATCCTAGGTAACTACTGGATATCCCACCTAGGAACTTCCGAAATCTTGATTATGCAATCGGGTACACGGATACACGGAGTTTTTATCCATCACTCAACTCCTAGCAATAATACTACTCTCCAGTGTATCACATCCCTCAATACACACCCAAAGACCTCGGAAACTCATCTACCTCAGATCCTCGTAATCGCAACGATACTAAAGATGGCAGTGCATGTGATCCCGCTTCCCAGTACTGGGTGCCGCCACACTCTTCGCACCACGAATAGTATTGAAGCAATTCCGAACATCCGCGTTCTCAAGTACTAAGGAAACTGAACGATAACGATGTGTCAAGAATCCCCTGGAGCTCTACTCCCCGGGTCCAATCCATACGTACGGGAGGCACAAAGAACAGAATTCCCATCACATCGGTATCATAGAGGCTTCAAAATACTCGAGTGATCCTAAAAATATTTTGAGCGAGAAGAGGAGTAGAATTAAAATTCCTAAGTCGTAATTCCTGACCAGAGTATAGAAGAGGAGTAAAAGAAACCTACTCTCCGATATAACTAGACTCAAAATAGTTTTCTACTAGACTCGACTCGGCCAATTTTCGACCAAGCAAGCGGCTCCTATGGTCGACCTGGCTCTGATACCAACTTGTAACGCCCAAGATGCGGTCCTATCCCTATTAAGGCACGAGGGCCTCGACGGGGATAGAAGCGCATCTAGTCGTTTTGCAAGTACAGTAAACATTGCATACATGTAGGAAGAGATGAGTATATGAGTTGGCTTACACTCGCCACAAGCTATCTTACAAGTCCACATAAATTATTCATACATCATCCAGAAGACAGGGTCCGGCTACGGACGAAATCAAACGATAAAAGAAGCAATGATAAACTGGATTGCTATCCCAGGATCACCACCACGAAGCTCCCTACTCATCAGGATACGTAACGTACATATGCCTACGTTCTTCATCGTACTCCCACTGGAGCTGAGTCACATCATCTGGCACGTACTCGTCAACACCTGCACCTGTATTGTTGTAATCTGTGAGCCACAAGGACTCAGCAATCTCATAACCCGGGTACCAAAACTATGTAAGCCATTAGGAGAGGAATTGGTTAAGTGGTGAGGCTGCAGCAAGCACTAAGCATGTATTTGGTGGCTAACTTACAAGAACATGAATGTAATTATAGTGGCCTACGTAATACGGACGTGAACTAGCATGATCACTAAGTGATCCTGAACACCTACTTACGTCAAACATAACCCCACCATGTTCTCTCTCGGTTCATGTTCACGAGTAGAGACAGTCACGGTTACGCACACGGTTGGTGTATTTTATTTGAGTTTACTTCAAGTTTACTATAACCGGGTGTTAAACAAATTTCCAAGTTGCCACGTAACCGTGGGCACGGCTTTCCGAAAGATTTAACCCTGTAGGGGTGCTCCAACTCATCCATCAGAAACTAACCACATGCCGCGGGAATAACCTCAACCACGAATCCCGTGATTTCCTAGGCAATTCCATTGGAAAACCTCAACCTCGAGATAGCCCAAGGTATTATCGGAATTCCTCGCGCAAGACATTCGAGAAAGGTAAAACAAGTCCAGCAAGACCGCTCGACGTGTTGACGAACCCGATAGGAGCCGCGTATCTCGTTCTCAGGACACGACCGGATAATCTAGTGTACACGGCCTGATAGACATCTCCCGAGTTGCCCCGGGTTGGCCCCGCACAGTGCTCTAGTTCGGACCAACACTCATGAGGAGCACTGGCCCGGGGGGGGGGGGGGGGGTTGATTAATTATCCACGGGGTAGGTAAGCCCTATGTAATTTTATTAAGTTGTTTAGCAAATGTAGTACCAAAGTTGGGTCTTGCCAGACAAGTTTTAAACTAAAACGAATGGTCAAGGGGGTCCCCATAACAACCCCGAGCATGTTAGGAGCGCAAAATATGGAACATAACACCGGTACTCGGAACTAGTGCGGCAAAAGCGGAACAAAACACCGGGCAAAGGCCAAGCCTTCCACCATTGCCAGATATATATGTGCATTAATTTAAATAACAATAAATAGAGTGATATAACCAAAATCCATGTTGTCACATGGAAAGCTTGCACCTGCAACTAGCAACGCTATAAGATAAGGGCTGAGCAGCGGTAACGTAGCCAATCAATGTTTTGCTAGGAGGTGGAGGGGTTAGAGGCTTTCATGGGAATTTAGGAGGCTGTTAGTTATGTGGTAGGAAACGAAACATAACGGTAGAAGCGAGACATCTAGCATAGCACAAATAGTGTCGGGATCCGGGTATGATCATCTTGCATGTTGGTTCTTTAGAGGGACAAAGAGCTGGGTCCTCGTAGTTGTACTCTCCTGGATCCTCGTACTCAGGCTCGACACTCGCGTCTACCCAAAGAGAAACAGCACCAAATAAACATACAAACAAAGTGCAATGCACAATCAAGATGATACATGACCAAGTTGAAGTATTTAACATAGCAACCCTAAACTAGTCATGTTTCTCATGCAATTATTAAGTTCTTTAGTATTCTGGAAAGAACCTCAATATTAGTTATTTGAACATGCATGATCATGGCAAATATGAATGCTTCATGCAAAATCGATGCAAATGCATATGTAGAATGTTGCAAACGGAGTAACGCAGCTCACGGTACCCTCCCGGCAAGGTACGAATGTTAATGGAGACAAAAACAAAGATGAGGGAGGCCATGGGCTATTCCTAGGTATTCCAAGGATGCCACTAGTTTGTAAATGAAAATCTATCAAGAATAGAGCTAAAGATCAAACAAAACAATGGAGTATAGCTCCCACAAGCCACAAAACAATCAAACACACAATCTGTCCACAAACAGCAACATGTCATCTTGTAACACACATAACCATAGCTACAGCTGGTTTCAAATCACAACCAAGGCATGGACATGAAGTATAAAACATGCATAACAATTCATCTTTCTACAGCAACATGAAAGGAAGCATGGATCAATGGCAATGAAGCTCACAAGATGGCATGTTGAATCAGTTTTTAGGGACTTGGTGAAAATTTCAGTTTTTGCAGAATCTGAGTTAACATGATAGCAACTTGACAGCAACTTTTATATAATCTACAGGAGTTTTCATGGCATGAAAATTAACAGGGTTGTAGAGGGCAACATGTACTTCAATTAATTACTTTATGGCAACATCAAAATATGCATGTATCAATGGCTACCATCCTCACAATATGACATATTGAAAATAGCAGATTCATAGACTTTGTGAAAATTACAAGAGGCAAACATGGCACTTGTTAACAGCATAGCATGTTGACAGCAAGTTTTATATAAGATGCAATAGAATAATACACAACATCTTGGCACACATCTACAGAGGATGACAAGCACAACAATTCATGCCATGGTGCCAACTCCAAAGGAACAATATATGCATGGGAATCATCTAGATAACATGGCAACAATATAACAGATTTCCAACATTTAGAATATTTTGGGCATGTGAAAACATAATTTTGGTGACATGTTGACATCAAGAATGCCACCCATATGATGATCTATCATGGCATGCAAAAATACCAGGGGCTAGCACATAAACAAATGAGCATATTTCATGTTGACAAGTTTTCCATATAGTGCAAGAGTTAATTCATGTGAAAAAGATAAAATGGCCCAATATAACAAAATGACATTTTTGCAAACATGGCCAAATGTCAAAACCAACCACACCATTGGATTCACTGAATTTTTCTACCCCAATTCCATATATCACAAGGTTATCTTGCTTTTGGTAAAACTCCCAAAATTGCAATCACAAAAACCACCTATGCTCTTATAGCCACTCATATGCCAAATCTGGCATATACTAGGATTTTGACAGATTTGGGAAAAAGACAAAACAGAATTTTCCCTAAATGGAAATCTCTCTAATACACTAAAAAACAAACAAATCAACAAGATACAAAAAACAAAAACCACCAGGCCCACCTGGCATTGACCCAGGGGTCCTGTGAGGTTGATTGGTGGGCCACGGGCCCACTAGCAGCACGGTCAGATTAAACGGTAAAATGTGAGGAGCAAGGGACCGAATCCGGGTCTCCCTCGTGGTAGACCGAGGTAGCTACCACCACGCTGGCTGAGTTAACGGACAGAGGAGGGCCTCTGTCCCTTTTGAACAGGCAAAAGGAGCAGACTTGCCCTCGGACAGGAGGACGACGGCATCGCCGACAGCACTCCAGCCATCGCTGGGGCTGGTGAGTGGCTGCGGGGGCTCATGACCCACCTGGGGCTCCATTCCCGGGGTAAGCAAGGGACGCGAGGCACGGCGGCGAGGGTCCTCAGCTCGAGATCGAGCTCGGGCATGGCGGACGCGGTCGAGCGGAGCAGAAGCACTACGCTAGCGGGCGCGAGCATGCGAAGCGGGAGGCTACGCGGCGAGCACGACGGCGACAAACCTAAGCAGAGCGAGCCACGGGTCCAGATCGCGTGCTGTCTAAACCTCTCTGAAAACAGGTTCAGAGGGCGATGCGGAGTGCAGGGAACACGACCGCGACACGGCGCAGGCGAGAACTACGGGCGACCAACGACGGCAAGGGAGGCATGGGTAGGAAGCGGGGTATACCTCCTCTTCCTTAGACTCGATGCCCAGGTTGGGGACGCAGCGGAACGGCGGCGACACGGCGACGATCTTCCGGCGAAGCTCGGTTCCGTCGTTGCAGGGGAAGAAGAGGATGACGGGGACGACGGGGACGGCAGTCTTGGCTTGCCCTTGGCGCGGAACGGTGCCCTGGCATCAGCGGCAAGCTTGCGGACATGTCGAGCGGAGTCCTCGCGGGCTCTCACGCCGGAGACGAGCTTGCGCTCTCTCTGGCCATGGCGGGCGACGGCTCTGGGGGGCGAGACTGGACTTACCGAGCGGTGGCGGCGCGGAGGGGGCGAGGGGGAAACCCTAGGGGCTACGCGCGGTCCGCTTTATAGGAGGAGGGGCGCACGATGGCCCTGCCCTCGTGGCCATGTGCACGGCTTGCAGAGAGGGACGCGATCGCGAGGAGGAAGAAAAAGGCGAGGCTGGAGAGGCTGCAGGTGGGACCCACCTGGGTGTCCACGCTTGAAGGAGGGGGGGAAGCGAACGCTCGGCTGGTGCTGCGGGAGCGCTAGTTGGGCCGCGGAGGCAAGGAGGCCCAGCTGGGCTACTGCGCTCTCTCCCTCAGAGAAAAAAATGCTTTCCTTTATTATTAAAACAGCAGACAAAAAGAAATGTCAGGCAGGTTTGGAGAAGAGCTAGAGAGAAATAAAATATATTTTGGACTCACATACTTATGCTCTATTTAATAAAATTAGTTTGGGAAATTATTGAGCAAATAAAATAATTCACTTATTTATACTATAAGAATCTGTTTGCAAAGTTACAAAAGACAATCAACCTGCAAACATATTGAGGGTTTACTCACAATACCAAACAGAATATTTTGGAGAAGATCAACATTTTTAAAGAAATTAATAAGCAAGTAAAAAATCCACATGTTGCAAATATTTCAAAAGAGAGAGTTTGGCATAGTTTTTATAGAAAGTTGAGGAGCGGGTTTTCCTAACCAAGACAACACATGAACCTCTCACACACCACACCACAAAAACACACACTCACATTAACATCACCACAAGAGGAAAGCATGACGCATAACATGAATGATGCTATGATGCCATCATGCAAGAATTGACATGAAGCAAAATATTAGTACTCAAACCACAATGGCAAAACATGGAGGTTCCACATGAGATATATATTACAAGATGGCAAGGATTATACTTGGGCTGTTACAACTCTCCCCCACTACATGAGGATCTTGTCCCGAGATCTAGGAATGGAAGAATTCGGGAAATTCGGAACGGAGATGGTCCTCTCGTTCCCAAGTGGCTTCTTTGTCAGAGTGATGTGACCACTTCACCTTTAGAAACTTGATTGATTTGTTGCGAGTCTTACGCTCTGTCCCTTCAAGGATAGCAACTGGATGCTCATGATAGGATAGGTCTGCTTGTAGGTCGATGTCTTGAAGATCGACGGTGCACTCGGGGGTCTTGAAACACTTCCGGAGCTGAGAGACGTGAAACACATCATGCACATTTGAGAAATTGGGAGGAAGCTCGAGTTGGTAGGCAAGGTCACCCCTCTTGCCCACAATCTTGAAAGGACCCACAAAGCATGGAGCAAGCTTTCCTTTGATGCCAAAGCGTTGAGTGCCCTTCATGGGAGACACTTTGAGATAGACAAAATCATCGATCTGGAAGGTCATGTCACGATGCTTGCTATCATAATAGCTCTTCTGATGGGATTGAGCTGCTTTGAGATTTTCACGAATGACATGGCACATTTCTTCTGCTTCGGTGATCATGTCATTACCAAAGATTTGACGCTCACCGGTTTCAGACCAATTAAGCGGGGTGCGGCACTTCCTGCCATAGAGAATCTCGAACTGAGATTTGCGAGAACTTGCTTGGAACCTTTGTTATATGAGAACTCAGCAAACGGGAGACAGTCTTCCCACTTCATGCCAAAAGAAATCACACAAGCTCTGAGCATATCTTCTAGGATTTGATTGACTCTCTCAACTTGACCACTAGTCTGAGGATGGAAAGTTGTACTGAAACGGAGATTGGTCCCCATTGCAGCCTGGAAGGAATCCCAAAACTTGGAAGTGAAGATGCTTCCACGATCTGAGGATATGATCTGAGGAATACCGTGCAAAGAAACTATCCTTGACATGTACATCTCTGCTGGCTGAGCTGCCGAGATAGATTCTTTGACCGGAAGGAAGTGGGCAACTTTAGTGAGCTTGTCGATGACCACGAAGATGGCATTATTTCCTCTCTTGGACTTAGGAAACCCAGTGACGAAATCCATTTCAACATGATCGAATTTCCACTCTGGGATAGGCAAAGGCTGAAGGAGGCCTGCTGGACGTTGATGTTCCGCCTTCACTCTGCGACAAACATCACACTCATTCACAAACTAAGCAATCTCACGTTTCATACGAGTCCACCAGAAGGTTTGCTTGAGGTCTTGATACATTTTGGAACTTCCTGGATGAAATGAGAGGAGCGAATTATGTGCTTCATTCATGATAACCTTCCTGAGATCACCTTTTGGAACCACCAGACGGTCCTCGAAGAACAAGGTATCTTTGTCATCAACACAGAAGCACTTATACTTTGGAATGCTCTTGGCCACACCTTTCTTCACTTTCTTAACCACCTGAGAGCACTATTTCCATGCTCATGCATTATGTATAGTTAATGTTGGGTGCAGCATGACTGGATCTTTTCTACCATTAGTTACAATGTTTAGTCGCTGCTTGAACTTTGGAGGTGCTTTGCATTTATGTTTTGCGGTCTCAGAAAGGGCTAGCGAGATACCACTGTTGTCATATTATATCATGATTGTTTTGACAAAGTGTTGGCGTTTGAGATATTTTATTATTGCTCGCTAGTTGCTTCTGTCATTGATATGAGTTAATATAATTTCTAAGAGTTATTGCTGGCATGATTAGTCATGATCTCTGCTGAAAACATGGGTGCTACTTAAGCATATATATATGTAAACAAGAACAAAAGAGTTCGTAAAAGTTTTTCTTTATCACTTTCAGTTTGTCAACTGAACTGCTTGAGGACAAGCAATGGGTTAAGCTTAGGGGAGTTGATACGTCTCTGTCGTATCTACTCTTGCTCACACTTTTGCCCTTGTTTTGGACTCTAATTTGCATGATTTGAATGAAACTAATCCGGACAGACGCTGTTTTCAGCATAACTACCATGGTGTTGTTTTTGTGCAGAAATAAAAGTTCTCGGAATCGGACAAAACTTTTTGGAGATTTATTTTACAATATTTAAAAAATACTGGAGCCAAGAACCACCGGAGGGGGGGCTGGGTGGGCACAAGACACCAGGGCGCGCATAAATATTTTCAGTTCGAACGGACGCTGAAATATGTCGTCGTGAATAGTGAAAATGCATTTATGGTTATGGTTGGAAGTTGGCCTTCCACAAATATCTTCACAAAAGATCTAGGGATGACGTGGAAGGATTAGGGCTGCCCACTTGCTTTTACCTTTGTGCCCTTGTGAAGGACATTTGGGTATTTCAAGTGTCACTCTACCCCTTGAGTTTTCCTATAAATAGAGGTGGAGATGCACTCTCCACACTGACTCCTTTCTCACATACAAGTGCCATCTGATGTTATCTGGCTTCTCTCTCCCTCCTAGCGAAATAGTTTCATAGAGCCGAAAGGCTGCCTGGGTTCCGGTGGGAACTAGTTCTGGACGGCGAAGCCCTGCCGGATAGATGACACCGTATGTGTGCAACTCTGTAGAGAGATCGTAGTTTCGGTCTTAGTTCGAGGGTGCCTCCCGAAGGGCTGTCCGAGTGACTGTCCGAGTTTCGAGGGTCCTCCCGAAGGGCTGTCCGAGTGACCGTCCAAGTTTCGATGGTCCTCCCGAAGGGCTGTCCGTGACACCGTCCGTGGGACTGTCCGACCGCCTCCCGGAGGGCTGTCCGAGGGGCGGATGAGGGTATACATCCTCGTGGTTGGGAGGTTGTAAATCCTAGCTGCGGGGATCTGCACCGCCGATCGTCATCGACTCTACTTCCGCTGCGCTACGAGTCGGTAACGAAAAAGATCAAACCTTGTATGCAGTCTCCATAGTGGTCCTGGGCTGGTGCGTAGGTCGGAAATTTTTGTTTTCTGCTGCGTTACCCTACACTCAAATCATTACCAACCATGTGGTTTGGAAATCTTCGTGTTCCTAACACTCTGTCTTCCTCACAAGCGATCTTGAAGTCCTTCTGGTTGCTCCAATCTAGTCTTCTGAAGCTTCTTCAGTCTTGTGTTGATGACGTCTAACATTACCTCACACTATCAAGTGGCAAAATTTCCTATAGCGTTGCCTAATAACTATGGCTTCCTCGATGGCCTTTTCTTCTGACATAGCAAACTCAGTTGTCATCCTTGTATCGCATTTGTCTATTCCGGTCAAGCACTATTGCATGTGATACTAACATCATCATACTCCTTGTCTCAACTGATATATCCATATGGGTTTTGGTGTTTGTTGTACCACGATACCATCTTAACCTACTCGTTCCATTCAGTCTTACTCATTAGGTATTTGGGTTTCTCAATCCCGTTGTGCCTGGCTTTCCAAGTTTAAGGCAAAATCCAAGTCAAACTACCCCTTATGCTATCCTTAATATCCATAGCGAGGTTCACGAATTGTTCCACTTTCAGTTCCCTTTGGCTTGGTGCCTTCCATATTGGAACAATACTATTTGCTTGGCCTCCTATGGTCAAGTTCCAATCAACTTACCCTTCGGTTTACTTCACCGTCGGGTGGTTACGATGTGTCTGATCCATCTGTCAGTTCTTACAACTTTCTAGAAAGTTCGTTTTTTGCTTTTCTGTTAACATTGACATTCAATTCAATCTCTCTTTTTCCTTAACCGTGGTCTTTCCAATTTAGTCTCTCTTTTTCCTGTCCTATTAACTGAGGTGTTTCCAATTCAGTTTATCTTTTTTCCTTTTCTGTTAACCGAGGTATTTCCAATTCAGCCTCTCTTTCTCGGTTTTGGGTGCATGTCAATATGAATACTAGATCTAGAATACTTCATTCCTTGATAATTGTGCTGATACATAACTGATCGTACTTCCCTTACATCATAACTACTGCTTCTATCATCTACAGTACTAAGGATGTATCTACTACTACTCATCCTCCTAGTTAAAGGTCTTCACTGGTACTGGATTTTGTCGATACTTCAGGTTCTTCCTCCTCTAGAGTTCTAACTGTCTGTGATTCTCGCTTCTCGTCTCCTGATTCAAACTTCTTCAGCTTCACTGGCTAATTCGGGTCAATCTACAGCGAGGTGTCCTGGGTCGTTACATTGAAAGCAAAGCGGTCTTTAAAGAATGCTACGCAACATGTAATCTCTTTTTAGGTATAATTATTGATAAATGATGAAGTAATTGATATCAACTTAATAATATCCATGAACATAAGAAGCATAATCATTACTATTTCAAAATATAGGATCCTTAAAGAATGTTATCCCAACACATTTTGTCATATTAACATGGCATGACTCCATCTTCACCGCATAAGTATAAATCATGAGCACCCCAGTGTCAAACCAGACAATTGGATCGTACTTTTAATGCACTTCAACATTTTCAACTTCACGCAATACATGAGTATGAGCCATGGATATATCATATAGGTGGAATAGAGTGCGGTGGTACATATCAAAGGGAGTCCAAAAGGAAGAAAGTCTTGCGTCAACTAGGCAGATCAACGGGCTGTGGAGATGCCCATCAATAGGAGTAGGAATTGCCATGCAACGAATGCACTAGAGCTATAAGGGTATGAAAGCTCAAATGAAACTAAGTGGGCGTGCATCCAACTTGCTCGCTCATGAAGACCTCGGCCATTTGAGGAAGCCCATCATTGGAATATACAAGCCAAGTTCTATAATGAAAAATTCTCACTAGTCTTTACCTACTAATAAAGCACCTATTTCTTCTGCCCGTACGTCATTAGCGATTTTGCAAAAAGTCCCCCTGTTTCCTGGTATTCAACCCGCAATCCTTTTGTAAGTGAGAAAACCTTTCGTTTAATAGGTTTACAAAGAAGTCCATATAGTTTACGGTATTCAACCCACGGTCCTTTTTAAAGAGAGAGAAAAAAAGGGAACACACGAGAACGGGCTCTCTCTCTCTCTCCCTCCCCTCCCGGTCCCAGCCGCCCACCCCGCGCGAAGCTCGATCCGGTGCCGTGCTGATCGCCAGCCAACGTCGGCGAGCAGCTGCATCCACCCCTGCCTCTACTGCCGCCGCCAATCCGTCCCTGGCCGGCGAGCGGCTGCATCCGCCCCTACCTCTACTGCCGCCGCCGAATCCGTCCCTACCTCTACCGCCCCGCGCGATCTCGATCCGTTGCCGCACCGGCCGCCAGCCGACGCCGGCGAGCGGCCGCATCCGACCCTACCTCTACTGTCGCCTTCGAATCCGTCCCTACCTCTACTGTCGCTTGCACTGCTTTTGCTCTACATTGGCCTCAACTGGAATCCACAGAGAAGAGGTGCTCGGGATGGAGGAGGACATCCATATTGAGATGGGAGGTCGATACCAACGCGGTGCTGGGAGGCGTGCACGAGATCAAAGGCGGGGAGCTCCAAAAGGCAGATGACGACATCGCCTCAGTTGTAGCTGCATGAGGAAGAGGAGGGGTGGAGGAGGGACGCTACATCTTCATCCGTCGCGACGGGAGTGATGGCGCCTGCGCTTGCCGTATCCACCGTCAGTTCCATCTTGACGAAGTTATCCTCGAGTGGAAGCTCGAGCGCCCTCACAGCAGGACATAGTCCATCGTCATAGGCGTGCCAACCATCAGTTAGTTGGCAAACCATGACGCCGTCGGTGCCTGCTGCTCCTGCGTCTGCATCACCGGCCCAGGCCACTGCATGAACAACGGCATGAGTTCCTCTACCCCTCCTCCCCCTTCTCCCTCCCCGTTCCTTCCCCTGGGGTTCAAAATTGAAGTATTTATATTTCCGTATTAGTTTGGTTCAACTTGCTATTGGGCAAATGGTGTGATTTGTGAATTTTGGCCTGAAAGATGATTTTGTGAGTTCAATATTTTGTGCGATTCCTGATGTTGTGTTCCTGTCAAGTGACATATCTACTGCACTGAATTTTTCTGATGCCATAATTAATATGGTTCATGGCAGGAGCTTTGTACTGGGATAGTATGTCAGAAATATAAGATTGAAGGACTTCAGTTGGTGTTTGTTTGCTAGATGGAATTAGATTTGTGGAGATATCAGTTTATGGGTGGCTACTTGATTTGGTGAATTGACCTTCTATATGAGCACTATTTTTAATAAATAATGTGTAGCTATAGAAGTATAGGCACAAGTTTGATGATAAATGATTCATATAAAGAATTGTGTAAAAATTGTGATTCTTAATTTCGTGAGAACTAGCGTATATTTTTTCCACTGCATTAGCCTTCAGATTTCTCTTGGATTTGTTTTCCGCACCAATGTTTTCAGGGTCGTCCTTCTTCTAAGATGCTGCATGCCAGGATTCGCAGTGGCACCGACGCAGCCAGCGAGGACACAAGATCACGAGGATTGTTGCCTCTTCGGAGGACATGGGAGCCGACATAGTCAGTGAGTACATGAGTGCACGCAGGCACCATCGCTTTTGAGGATGCGAGAGCCATCTTTGCTTGAGAGGATGCGCATACCACCTCCAGGTATATAGCAGTAACATGTCTCCCTAACTCCACTCCGATATGGTTTCAAGAAAACTCCACTGCGATATGTAGCATCTTTTTCTCTCCTATTGTGAGATTGCAGTGTGCGCAACAAGTGTTTTCTTTTGGTTTAGCTAATGAATGCTTTGGTATAGGTCTAATCTCTCCTTCCTGGAGATGGTTCTTTCTTATTTCTTTTGTGCGGACTTACTTTGGTTTCTTTAATTAGGATACTTTCACCTGGTATTTTTTGTTTCTAGTAATGAATATAGATTAGTTGCATTGTTTTGACTCACCCAAGCTAGCCGTATAGAAATTCAGCATGCACACAAGGTGATCTGGTTGAGTTTTACTAAGGTAACTGTATCATTGTTGTCTGCATGCTGAAAAGGTTATGGGTATGTACTGAATCCAAATTATAGTTGTTAAGGATTATTTGCAGACAGGTCAAGACCAGAAGATGTCACCATTATCCCTAACATCAGATGTCTTCAGGATTGGAGATGTCATGAAGGACCCCATACAATTATAGGTACCACCATATAAAAATCTGACAGTTTATCGGTAAGCGACACTCGACAATGCAAACTTAAATCATGTTAGAATTCGTCAAATACCATGTTTAACCTGAATTAGTTAACTTGACATGTGCGTATCTTCTTTTTTCCTAAATAATGTGTTCAATTATTCATCGTATTATTGATGGAATTAATTTTGCATCGATTGTTTGCACCACTTGATAATTACAACGAATGTTATGGTTGTCCAATCTTTTTCTGATGCTTAGGGATATTGAGTAGAATCCAGTGTCACCCATGATCCTGATTTAATAGAGGAACTGAATAGATAATGATTTTGAATATCAAATGTCACACAGGGAAGGACCTGAACATGAACTTACTTGGTAATGCCCATTTGTGTAGATCCGTTATAACCTGTGGCATCTATTATGTCTAATCGTCCGCCGCAGACAAATTTTCTTTGCTGGGTGTTGGTGGTTCCACTTCCAATGTTTTTGTAGGACATTGCTCTGTTAGTAATGACTTTGAATGTAAAGGGTGCTATGAAGTACATGATGCGCTGTGTAGTTCCCTTAATTACATGAAAAAGAATGGTAGTAAAGACTTACGGTATGATACCTCACTATATTTGATTGTCTTGATACCATGTTTCCTTTCTTTTTCATGTAGGAATTCCACTAAGTTTTTTTACTCTGAAACACGAATTCCACTAAGTTTCTTTACTATGAAACACGAATTCCACTGTTATCAGGGGATTTGAAACCTAAGGCAGAGTCACTGTTTTCTCCCTCCAGGGTCAGTTATGTTTTTCTTGCTCTAGAATATTTTATAACCATGTATCTAAACCTTGCAATGGGCTACTTACTGACTATGACCTTGCATAGGATGGAAGATACACTTGGAGAAGGTCCAGCCAGTCTATCACCTTTGCCCATGTATGTTTTCACTCATGGTCAAGCATTTCCCTCCCGATGTCCATATATTGTTCAATTACCACTGATGGCGACCTAGATTATAAACCAAAATAAGATAATCCTTAGCATGGTACCAAGCTATATAAATAGAACATAAAAAACATTAATAAAATATTATAGCATATATTTTAAAAAAACTTATCCATTTCCAATTATATATGGCGTGGGTGGGTTGATCTGACCCCGATCTGGCTCTGGTTGCCAATAAGCCACGCCCACACCACCCTCTGGAAGCCCCTGACAGAGGTGCAGGTCGGGGCTCGACGTGGGCGCATCCACGCCGGCGCCGCGGCGTGTACCCAGTGAAGCCGTGAAGGGAAGCCGCAATACCAGATGTTACCCTCAACTTGAAGATGTGAACTATGCGGCTCCTCCTGGTTTGTGTGTTGCTTCCACTAGATGATGCTGTGTTCATCTGTTGTCGTTGTTTCCTCCCCGTGAAGCCCTCCCAAACGTCATCTCCTTCCCTTCTCTTGCTGCTCGCTGAAATTGCTCCTGCTTCTACCTTTGCATTGTAAGGTGTCTCCATCTCTACCTATAATAAATTCAGTATCGGACTACATGTTGTTTATGTTACTTGTAAAAGGTCTAAGACTTGGCTGATGTACAGTTTTGACATACATCATCTGAATATGTATGTCAGTATACAAATATTGTTTGACACCATCTTTTAACTGATTCATGTGTTCATTCAATCTGAATTGTGTTGTTTTATTTAGCCTATGCTAGCTTGCATTTTCCTGTGCTACAAACTGTAATTAATTTTCCTTAACTGTTGTCTTTGATCCTGCAGTTGGGTAATGCACTTAGGATCAATTTTTTTCTAATAATTATTGAAATTATGTCTAACTTGGATATTCTTTTAACAGCTGGGTGATAAATTAATGCAACTGAATTCATCTATTGCTTAACATTATTATAGCTTACCTATTTAGTACCTACTCCGACAATTGAGATGAGGATCCCCTTTTTGTAATCGATAGTCACGGTAATCAACAATTGATTCATGATCACTTTGGAAAATAAGTGGGGATATTGTCACTTAAAAGATTCCAAATTTGTGGAGCTTGACCGATCAGGACCAATTCTTTCGTTGTACTAACACTACCAAATTTATGGGAAACAACTTGCTTCGCTACGGAGCAATACTTCGTGTACATAATCTCTAGATGCTTGAGTTTCTTCCTTTCAGTTTCCTTGGATGTTGCAATGTATGGTTTAGAACTTCATATGTAGATTTGGTCTGCATCATGCTGAGAATTGGTATATTTTTTTGTTAATTTGCTAGGCTCTTTGCAACAGCAGATTCTAGCTGATATACATATGACATGCTTACTTACTGTTTAAGATGAATACTTTGTGGTGTGCTTCTTAGCTTTAATATTCCCTCCATCCGGAAATACTTGTCAGAAAAATGGATGTATCTAGATGTATTTTAGTTCTAGATACATCCATTTTGATCTATTTGTATGACAAGTAATTTCGGACAGAGGGAGTATATACTCCCTCTGTCCGAAATTACTTGTCGCATACTCCCTCCGTCCGGAATTACTTGTCGCACAAATGAATAAAAATGGATGTATCTAGAACTAAAATACATCTAGATACATCAATTTCTATGACAAGTGTTTCCAGACGGAGGGAGTAAATGAAAGGCCGTGAATCCGGGTAAGACTCTAGACTGAATTTTGTAGCTTCATTTTAACATTTGTGTAGGTGAGGGAGTTCTGTGAATACACTCCGAGGGTGGGTATCCCATTTCAGTGAAATCATGCTACTATAACTTAAACACGCCAAGAAGACAAGGGAACAATCCTTCATTGGTGCTATATTTTTTTGCAATGATGGTGTTGGCATGGATCACCACCAATAATACCCTGAAATTTCTGTTTCGCAAAAAAAGCGATCAATTATAATTAGCTCTACCCTGCATTTGCCCATACTTTGCATGGAAGTGATCAATTGGACATCTTGAGCTTGAAACTAGCATACTGATCAA
The DNA here is from genome assembly GCA_039707655.1 of Elymus sibiricus. Classification (NCBI taxonomy): domain Eukaryota; kingdom Viridiplantae; phylum Streptophyta; class Magnoliopsida; order Poales; family Poaceae; genus Elymus; species Elymus sibiricus. The sequence goes on from CM077665.1 coordinate 268,558,632, forward strand.
GGAAATACAACCTCTGTTCCTAAATATAAGTCTTTTTAGAGATTCCAATATTGATTACAAACGGAGCAAAATGAGTGAATCTACACTCTAAAACACGTCTATATACATCCATATGTTATCCATATTGAAATCTCTTGAAAAACTTATATTTAGAAATGGAGTGAGTAGTATATTTCAGCACGTATGTAGATTAGAATACAATGAAGAAAACAAGGAACTAAAGGAAACAAGGAAGTCAAGGATTACAATCAGTGAATCTTCACACAAAAAGTATACTCTAGAGATTACAAGATGCAAATGTAATTAATAAAAGTTTGCTAGATTCATTTAATAAGCAAATCCAGATCCAATTTGTTTCCCTCCTGAGATATCCTGCACCGGTTCACTCAGTGAAGTATCTTTATTACGACAAATTATTTTTAGAATTTTTCTCCCCCGTTGCAACGCACAGGTCCTTTTGCTAGTGTATATATATCTACGATCTGAAATTAGCAAGCCACCCAAAGAATTAATAACGAGAGGTTACAGAGTGGGTTCGGTTTGGGCAAAAATATTAAGAAAGAAGGAATTAACTTTATTGGTTATATGGGACAGAGAAGAGGAAAAAGGAAGAGATCATCTTGCATGAGAAACCCCATGCACGTGCACCTCCTAGCTAGGCGCTTAGTGCCAGGGCACCGCGACAACAAAGCCCCGTGAGATGGAGGTTGACAGAGCAGACGAGGATGTTTGGGTTGGGGCCATCCGTCGCCATGGCACCTGAAAAGGCGACATAGCAAAACTCCACGGAGTCTGCTGCCCCTGTGGCAGAGCATAAGCGTTAGGCATGGACGGCAGGCATGGGTCGTTCATGTCTTCATGTCGTCCTTGCTCCTTGCCGACATCACAACTGCCAGTGCTGCTTGGCGTGTGGGCATCATGTTCATGAGCAGTGTGACTGCTCGACATCACGACCGGGCAACTGGCCACAAGTGTGTGCCCTATGGCCGACGAGTGGCAAAAAGATGGTTAGTTTAGTGTTTGATCCTCCCTGTTGAGCTTCTGTTATATTTCCTTGTTTATCTTGTTTTGCTCATTTCTTTAGTCCATCTATAGGGAAATTTGGAAATGGAGTACTATGAAAATATTTGATGTTGGATTTGAGTTTCTTTTAACTAATCTCCAAATGATGTAGGAAAGGCATCAAATACTATTCCCTGGATTTCTAATTTTGATATTCCTGAAACCTATTAGGATTTAGGATCTTTTAGATTAAAATAGGATTTAGAATGCATTTCTGAAGGAGATGTACATCCACAATACTTTTAGCTGTTTCGATAGTGTTAAAAAGTTAACTTGATGAATATGATGATATTTTTGGTTCGCTAAAGAACTGAATGAAAAAGATTATAATCAAATGGATTTAACTTGCTAAATTATAGTTAGTTGAAATAAGAAAGTATTCTTTTGTCTATCCATGATTATACTTCTTTTTTATGATAAAAAGAAGTTGTGTTACAAGAAACTCCTTCCTCACATTGATTGCGTTTAAATTAGCATCGATCTTAGTTGTGATGTAAAAATTCAGTTTTAGTATTTTTGCATTTGTTCCACACGTTTTGCTTTGCTGAGCTAATACTCAAATAGCTGACTCATCTGTATATTTTATATTGGTAGTCTTATATCAGCAAGTTGAGAAGAGTGATAATTACTGACACATGTAAGGAACGTGTAATTTATTCTCCCGTTGCAATGCACGGACATTTTTGCTAGTATATGAAAATGACAACTCAGGAGACTCTTTATATGAAGAACATGGTGCTACTTTGAAGCACAAGTGTGGAAAAAGGATAGTAACATTGCCCCTTCTCTCTTTTTCTCTCATTATTCATTTTTTCTTTTTCTTTCTATTTTCTTTCTTTCTTTTTTTTTCTTTTCCTTTCCCCCCTTTTTTCCCTTTTTCTGGTGGGCTCATTTGGCCTCCCCCATTTTTCTTTCTCTTCCGGAGTCTCAACCTGACTTGTGGGGGAATCATAGTTTCCATCATCCTTTCCTCACCGGGACAATGCTCTAATAATGATGATGATCATACTTTTATTTACTTACAACTCGAAATTACAACTCGATAAAAACTGTACAAAATGACTCAATATGAAAGCCTTTGGTAGTGTACCAGGATGTGCAATGATCTAGCTTAACATGTAAAACAATCATGAGCGGTGGCTTTTCCACAAATATTATGTTAGCTCTATATGATCATGCAAAGCAATATGATGATGAACACACAAGTCAAGTGATGGAACGGTGGAAGTTGCATGGTGATATATCTCGGAATGACTATGGAAATGCCATGATGGGTAGGTGATACGTCTTCGACGTATCTATATTTTTTGATTGTTTCATGCTATTATACTATCAATCTTGAATACTTTATATGCTATTTTATATCATTTTTTGGGACTAACCTATTAACCCAGTGCCCAGTGCCAGTTCCTGTTTTTGGCCTGTTTTTTGACTTTTCATAAAATCAATACCAAACGGAGTCCAAACTGGATAAAAATTTATGGGAGTTATTTTTGGACCAGAAGAGACCCAAGAAGCTTCGGGGGGAGGCCAGAAGACCCACGAGGTGGCCAGAGCCACCAGGGCACAGCCTGGGGGGGTAGGCGTGCCCCTGGCTCGTGGGCCCCTCGTGGCACCTCCTGACCTAATTCCACATCTTTATATCCCTAATTACCCCAAAACCAACAGAGAGAACCCAAAACACTTTTTCCACCGCCACAAGCCTCTGTTCTTACGTGATCCCATTTTGGAGGCCTTTTTCGGTACTCTGACGGAGGGGGAATCCATCACGGAGCCCGTCTACATCAACCTTGCTACCTCCATGATGATGTGTGAGTAGTCCACCACAGACCTACGGGTCCATAGCTAGTAGCTAGATGGCTTCTTCTCTCTCTTTGATCTTCAATACAATGCTCTTCGGGATTCTCGCGATGATCTATCCTATGTAATCTTCTTTTGCGGTGCATTTGTTGTGATCCGAGGAATTGTGGGTTTATGATAATATTATTCATTGAAAGTAATTGAGTCTTTGCTGACTTTATTATGTATGACTGTTACATCTTTGCAATTCTCGCCGATCTATCTGTTTGGTTTGGCCAACCAGATTGATTTATCTTCAGTGGGAGGAGTGCATTGTAGTGGGTTCAATCCTGCAGTGCTCTAAATCCCAGTGACAGAAGGGGACAAGACACATAATGTATTGTAGCTACTAAGGATAAAACGACGGGCTCCGAACATATTGCTTGTCTTACTTTGTCTACATCATGTCATCTTGCTTAAAGCGCTACTCTGTTTGTCATGAACTTAATACCATAGATGCATGCTGGATAGCGGTCGATTGGTGGAGTAATAGTAGTAGATGCAGAACCGTTTCGGTCTACTTGTCACAGACGTGATGCTTATATACATGATCATTGTGATGAATAACATCATAACTATGCACTTTTCTATCAATTGCCCAACAGTAATTTGTCTACTCACTGTATGCTATGTGTTAGAGAGAGAAGACTCTAGTGAAAACTATGGCCCTCGAGTCTATTCCGTCGGGCCTCTGGGACTGGGGGTACCCAGGCCCGTCTGCCCGCGGCCCAGGCGTGGCGCTGGCCCTAAGCAATGAATGGCCCACCAACGATCTTCATGAGGAAGGCCCTCGTGAGAGCCCGTGCCTCGCGAGGCGTACGACAACCGCGCCATCAAGGGCCTCCCGAGGCCCCCTTGCGGAGCCACCTCTGGAGGCCTCGCGGGACGGGTCCGTCGAGGTTGGCCTCGCGGGGTCAAGCAGCCCTACTCCTTCACGTGGCTGACGCGGCTCGCATAGAGCGGCCCCCAGGGTCGCACCAGCTGGCGCGGACAGAGAGAGTTTCCTCTTTGGTGATAGAGGAGCAACGCCAGCTCGCCGGTTCCCAAAGCAATCCCCAAAGGTTTCCTTTCTCGTGCAAGAAGACCAAGACCGAGGGCTCGGCAGGACGGATGTCACCCCCAAGCCCACGAGCACGTCACGACGAAGAGCTTTGGCAGGCGAAGACCACTTTTCTCAGGGTAGGCTGCAGTCCTGTCCCCCTTCAAATGGGCCGTTGTGGCAACCTTTCCCACCTTGTGTTTTCGGGGGAAGAAGATCAAGGCCAATATAAGAGTAGGGACCGGTCACCATAGAAAAGAGAGATCCCCGGGCAAGCAAGAACACATCTTGTACTCATCCTCACCCCCACGAAATTCAGACAAGCAGGAGTAGGGACTTACACCGCAAGGTGTCCCGAACCTGGGTAAACCGTGTGTCCCTTGTTCATCTTCCTTAGCTCGAGCCGCCGGAGAGTCGCCGTGAGGTTGCGAAGTAGAGTAGGGCAGGAGAGCGAGTGCACCCCAGTGTTCGAACCTTTTTGGGTCCCCAGAGCCCTGATTCCGACATTTGGTGCGCCAGGTAGGGGTGCGCCGATGTTCTCCAGCTCCGTTTCGACTCCGGCTTAACCAACCCCATGGCCGACGCTCGCCGTGTGCGTGCTGAGCGTAGGGTGGCCCGGGTCGTTCAGATTGCCCCAGTTGGCCGAGGTGGTCGTCGCCACTCCGCCGGCGCCGAGGGCGCGGCGGCCACCGACCCCGCTGCCCACGAGCAGCAGGACTCCTCCGCGCACCCCTCTCTGCAGCGGGAGGGCCACACCGCCACGACTTCTTCCTCCCACGCTCGCCTTGAGCGGGTTAACGTGCAGGCGGCGCTGCTCATGGCACGCGAGCTGCTCCGCTACCACCCTGCGGACGCCGGCTACGACGCGTGGCTGGGCCGTATCATGGAACTCGTCACCGCCGCCGGGGAGGCCCCGGTGCCCTCTCGTTCGCTTCGGCCCCCGCCGTCTTGCGCGGGCGACGTGGTTCATGGAGCGCCTCCGCCCCCTCCCTTGCACGACAATCGGGTCAAACCTTGTCGTGACGCGTGCCCCCGCGACCAGCGTCATGAAGCACCCCCGCGGGACTAGTACGAGGCTAGCTGCCAGACCGTCAATCACGCGGCGCCTGACGCTCGCACAGTCCTCGAGCAGCAGAGCCAACGTCAGGACCGGGTCACGCAGGATGTGGCTGCGGCCGGGCGCCAGAACCGTGTCGCTCTCACGCGCGGCAGTCCTTCGAGCAGTGTGGGTTGCCGGGCCTTCACCCGTGAGCTTTGCAGGGTGGTTTGGCCTACGAAGTTCAAGCCCGAGCTGCCCCTGCGCTACGACTGCACCCTTGAGCCCACGGAGTTCCTCCAACTCTACGCGTTGAGCGTTGAGGCAGCGGGCGGCGATGACAAGGTCATGGCGAACTGGCTCTCGATGGCCCTCAAGGATGGCACACGGTCCTGGCTCCTGAATCTGACAGAGGATCGGTCTCTTCGTGGAGTGAACTCTGCGAGCTGTTCATCGCCAACTTCAAGGGCACGCACGACCGCCCCCTCTCCATCAACGACTTGCAGCGCGTGAAGCAGTGCCCTGGAGAAACGTGTTGGAAATATGCCCTAGAGGCAATAATAAATTGGTTATTATTATATTTCCTTGTTCATGATAATCGTTTATTATCCATGCTATAATTGTATTGATTGGAAACTCAAATACATGTGTGGGTACATAGACAACACTGTGTCCCTAGTATGCCTCTAATAGACTAGCTCGTTGATCAAAGATGGTCACGGTTTCCTAGCCATAGACATGAGATGTCATTTGATAACGGGATCACATCATTAGGAGAATGATGTGATAGACAAGACCCAAAATATGAACGTAGCATATGATCGTGTCATTTTATTGCTATTGTTTTCTGCATGTCAAGTATCTATTCCTATGACCATGAGATCATGCAACTCACTGACACCGGAGGAGTACCTTGTGTGTATCAAACGTCACAACGTAACTGGGTGACTATAAAGATGCTCTACAGGTATCTCCGAAGGTGTCTGTTGAGTGGGCATGGATCAAGACTGGGATTTGTTACTCCGTGTGACGGAGAGGTATCTCAGGGCCCACTCGGTAATACAACATCACAACAAGCCTTGCAAGCAATGTGACTAAAGTGTTAGCCACGGGATCTTGTATTACGGAATGAGTAAAGAGACTTGTCGGTAACGAGATTGAACTAGGTATAGAGATACCGACGATCGAATCTCGGGCAAGTAACATACCGAAGAACAAAGGGAACATCATACGGGATTAACTGAATCCTTGACATAGAGGTTCAACCGATAAAGATCTTCGTAGAATATGTAGGAACCAATATGGGCATCCAGGTCCCGCTATTGGTTATTGACCGTAGAGGTGTCTCGGTCATGTCTACATAGTTCTCGAACCCGCAGGGTCTGCACACTTAAGGTTCGATGACGTTTTGGTATAGTAGAGTTATGCATGGTGGTGACCGAAGGTTGTTCGGAGTCCCGGATGAGATCCTGGATGTCACGAGGAGCTCCGGAATGGTCCGGAGGTAAAGATTGATATATAGGAAGTCTTGTTTTGGTCACCGAAAAAGTTTCGGGTACTTCGGTAGTGTACCGGGAGTGCCGGGAGGGTATCGGGGGCCATCGGGAGGGGTGTCTCGACCCAAAGGACCTCATGGGCTGTGGGAGGAGTCAAACCAGCCCCTAGTGGGCTGGCCGAACCCCCCACTAAGGCCCATGTGGCTAGGGGTGGAAAAAACCCAAAGGTGAAAAGGTGGAAAGGGTTTCCAAGTGGAGATGAGGAATCCTACTCCTAGTAGGATTGGAGTAGGACTCCTCCACCTCCTATTTCGGCCAACCCTTGAGGGTTTGAGGCTGCCTCCTCCCCTCCCTCCCTCCTATATATACTAGAATATTTAGAGGCAAAAGCACTTCAACCCTAATTGCCACGTGCTCCCTCTACTTCATCTAGATCGTTTTCTCCTCTAGTCTAGTCCGGCGGTGCTTAGGCGAAGCCCTGCCGGAATAGTTCCACCACCATCGCCACCGCGCAGTCGTGCTGCCGGAGAACTCATCTACCTCTCCGCTCCCTCTTGCTGGATCAAGAAGGCAGAGGTCGTCATCGAGCTGTACGTGTGCTGAACGCGGAGGTGCCGTCCGTTCGGCGCTAGATCGGAAGGACCGTGATCAAGATCACGAGACGGTTCGTGATTTGATCGTGGGACGGATCATGATAGGATTGCGGGACGGATCGTGATGGGATCGCGAGACGGATCGTGATGGGATCGCGGGACGGCTAGCGATTTGGATCGCGAAGACGTTCGACTACATCAACCGCGTTTCTTAACGCTTCTCGCTTAGCGATCTACAAGGGTATGTAGATCCACTCTCCCTCTCGTAGATGCTCATCACCATGGATAGATCTTACGTGTGCGTAGGAAAATTTTTGTTTCCCATGCAACGTTCCCCAACAGTGGCATCATGAGCTAGGTCTATGTGTAGATGAGATCTCGAGTAGAACACAAAGGAGTTTGTGGGCGTTGATATTCAGATTGCTTCCTCCCTTGGTCTTTTCATGATTCGGCGGTATTGTGGAATGAAGCGGCCCGGACCAACATTACTCGTACACTTACGAGAGACCGGTTCCATCAACTGACATGTAACTTCGTTGCATAAAGATGGCTGGCGGGTGTCTGTTTCTCCCACTTTAGTCGGATCGGATTTGACAAAGGCGGTCCTTGAGAAGGTTGAATAGCAATTTGCGTATCACCGTTGTGGTTTTTGCGTAGGTAAGAATTGTTCTTGCTAGATACCCGTAGCAGCCACGTAAAACATGCAACAACAATTAGAGGACGTCTAACTTGTTTTTGCAGGGTATGTTGTGATGTGATATGGCCAATTACATGATGAGATATATGTGATGTATGATATGATCATGTATTGTATAGAATATCATGACTTGCATGTCGATGAGTACGGCAACCGGCAGGAGCCATAGGGTTGTCTTTAATTATTTTTGCCATTTTGCTTTACTTTATCGCTATGAGTTAGCAATAGTCGTAGAAGCAACAGTTGGCGCAACAACCTCATGGTGACACATTGATGGAGATCATGGTGTTATGCCGGTGACGATGGAGATCATGCCGGTGCTTTGGAGATGGAGATCAAAAGCACAAGTTCATGGCCATATCATGTCACTTATGATTTGCATGTGATGTTAATCCTTTTATGCATCTTATTTTGCTTAGGACGACGGTAGCATTATAAGGTGATCCCTCACTTAAATTTCAAGATAAAATTGTGTTCTCCCCGAGTGTGCACCGTTGCGAAAGTTTGTCGTTTCGAGACGCCACGTGATGATCGGGTGTGATAGACTCTACGTTCGCATACAACGGGTGCAAGCCAGTGTTGCACATGCGGAACACTCGGGTTAAACTTGACGAGCCTAGCATGTACAGACATGGCCTCGGAACACAAGAGACCGAAAGGTCGAACATGAGTCATATAGTAGATATGATCAACATGAAGATGTTCACCATTGAAACCACCGCAACTCACGTGATGATCGGACTTGAGTTGGTGGATTTGGATCATGTGACACTCGAATGACCGGAGGGATGTCAATTTGAGTGGGAGTTTTTAAGTAATATGGTTAACTAAACTCATTATCATGAACATAGTCAAAATGTCTTTGCAAATTATGTTGTAGATTACTAGCTCGCGCTGTAGCTCCCTTGAATTTTTATATGTTCCTAGAGAAATAGAGTTGAAAGATGATGGTAGCGATAATGCGGACTGGGTCCGTGATCTGAGGATTGTCCTAATTGTTGCACAGAAGGCTTATGTCCTTAATGCACCGCTCGGTGCGCCACCCCCTCAAGCGTCGTCTGTAGATGTTGTGAACATCTGACAGGCAAGTTCTGATGACTACTTGATAGTTCAGTGCGTCATGCATTACGGCTTAGAATTGAGGCTCCAAAACGTTTTGAACGTCACAGAACATATGAGATGTTCTAAGAGCTGAAATTGGGATCTCAGGCTCATGCCCGTGTTGAGAGGTATGAGACCTCCAACAAGATTCTTTGCCTGCAAGATGAAGGAGAATAGCTCAATCGTTGAGCATGTGCTCAGATTGTCTGGGTGCTACAATCGCTTGAATCGAGTGGGAGTTGATCTTCCAGATAAGATAGTGATTGATATAGTTCTCCAAGTCACTGTCACTAAGCTACTAGAGCTTCGTGATGAACTATAAAATGCCAGGGATGGAAATAATGATCCCCGAGCTATTCACGATGTTTGACACCGCGAAGGTAGAAATCAAGAAAGGAGCATCAAGTGTTGATGGTTAGTAAAACCACTAGTTTTGAGAAGGGCAAGGGCAAGGAGGGAAACTTCATGGATGGCAAGCCAGTTGCTGCTCCAGTGAAGAAACCCAAGGTTGAACCCAAACCCGAGACTAAGTGCTTCTATTATGAGGAGAATGGTCGCTGAAGTGGAACAACCCTAGATACTTGGTAGATAAGAAGGCTGGCAACGTCGATAGAAGTATATTTGATATACGTGTTATTGATGTGTACCTTACTAGTACTCCTAGTAGCACTTGGGTATTCGATACCGGTTCGGTTGCTAAATGTTAGTAACTCGAAATAAAAGCTACGGAATAAACGGAGGCTAGCTAAGGGTGAGGTGACGATGAGTGTTGGAAGTGTTTCCAAGGTTGATGAGATCACCATCGCACACTCTCTCTACCTTCGGGATTAGTGATGAACCTAAATAAATGTTATTTGGTGTTTGCGTTGAAGCATGAACGTGATTAGATCATGTTTATTGCAAATACTGTTATTCATTTAAGTTAGAGAATAATGGTTATTATGTTTACATGAATAATACCTTCAAAGGTCATGCACCCAATGAGAATGGTTTATTGAATCTCGATCGTAGTAATACACATGTTCATAATATTGATGCCAAAAGATGCAAGTTAATAATGATAGTACCACATACTTGTGGCACTGCCGCTAAATGTCGTATTGGCGTAAAGCGCATGAAGAAACTCCATGCTGATGGATCTTTGGACTCATTCGATTTCGAATCGGTTGAGACATGCGGACCATGCCTCATGGGCAAGATGACTAAGAGCCCGTTTTCCGGTATGATGGAGCGGGCAAGTGACTTATTGGAAATGATACATGTTGATGTGTTCGGTCCGATGAGTGTTGTAGCGGGCGGTGGATATCGTTATTTTCCTACCTTCACTGATGATTTGAGTAGATATGGGGATATTTGCTTAATGAAACACAAGTCTGAAACGTTTGAAAAGTTCAAACAAATTCAGAGTGAAGTTTGAGATCATCGTGACAAGAAGATAAAATGTCTACGATATGATCGTGGAGGTAAATATCTGAGTTACGAGTTTGGTATACAACTTAAGACAATGTGGAAGATGTTTCACAACTCACGCCACCTGGAACACCATAGTGTGATGGTGTGTCCGAACGTCGTAGTCGTGCTCTATTGGATATGGTGCGTACTATGATGTCTCTTATCGATTTGCCACTATCATTTTGGGGTTTTACGTTAGAGACAACTACATTCACTTTAAATAGGGCACCATCTAAGTCCGCTGAGATGACACCATATGAATTTTTGTTTGGCGGAAACCTAAGCTGTCATTTCTTAACGTTTGGGGCTGCGACGCTTATGTGAAAAAGGTTTCAACCTGATGAGCTCGAACCCAAAGCGGACAAATGCATCTTCATAGAATACCCTAACGTAACAGTTGGGTATACCTTCTATCTCAGATCCAAGGGCAAAGTGTTTGTTGCTAAAAACGGGTCCTTTCTTGAGAAAGAGTTTCTCTCGAAAGAATTGAGTGGGAGGAAGATAGAACTTGATGAGGTTGTTGAACCTTTGTTTCAACTAGAGAGTAGCGCGGCGCAGAAAGTTGTTTCTGTGGAGCCTACGTTAGTTGAATAGGAAGTTAATGATGATGATCATGAAGCTTCAGATCAAGTTACTATCGAACCTCGTAGGACGACAAGGACGCGTACTGCTCCTGAGTGGTACGGCAACCCTGTCTTAGAGGTCATGTTGTTGGACAATGATGAACCTACGAGCTATGGAGAAGCGATGATGGGCCCGGAATCCGAGAAATGGTTAGAGGCCATGAGATCCGAGATGGGATCCATGTAAGAAAAAAAAGTATGGGCTTTGGAAGTATTACCTGAAGGGCAATAGGCCATTCAGAACAAATGGATCTTTAAAAAGAAGACGGACGCGGACGGTAATGTCACCGTCTATAAAGCTCGACTTGTGGCAAAGGGTTTTTCACAAGTTCAAGGAGTTGACTACGATGAGACTTTCTCACCCGTAGCGATGCTAAAGTCTGTTGGAATTATGTTAGCAGTTGCTGCATTTTTCGATTATGAAATCTGGCAGATGGATGTCAAAACAGAGTTTCCTTAACGGTTTCCGTGAGGAAAGGTTGTATGTGATACAACCAGAAGGTTTTGTCAGTCCTAAGGATGCTAAAATGTATGCAAGCTCTAGCGATCCTTCTATGAACTGGTGCAAGCATCTCAGAGTTGGAATATACGCTTTGATGAGGTGATCAAAGTTTTTTGAGTCTATAAAAAGTTTATGAGAAACTTGTATTTACAATAAAGTGAGTGGGAGCACTATAGAATTTCTGATAAGTATATGTGGATGACATATTGTTGATCGAAAATGATGTAGAATTTTTGGAAAGCATAAAGGGCTGTTTGAAAAGGAGTTTTTCAAAGGAAAACTTGGATAGAAGCTACTTAAATATTGGGCATGAGGATCTATAGGGATAGATCAAGACGTCTGATAAGACTTTCAATGAGTACATACCTTGACAAGATTTTGAAAGAGTTCAAAATGGATCAGTCAAAGAAAGAGTTCTTGCTTGATTTGTAAGGTGTGGAGTTGAGTGAGACTCAAAGCTCGACCACGGCAGAAGAAAGAGAAAGGACGAAGGTCGTCCCCTATGCTTTATCCATAGGCTCTGTATAGTATGCCATGCTGTGTACCGCACCTGTGTGTGCCTTGCCATGAGTCTGTCAAGGGGTACAAGAGTGGTCCAGGAGTGGATCACTGGACAGCGGTCAAAATTATCCTTAGTAACTAGAGGACTAAAGAAATATTTCTTGATTATGGAGGTGATAAAGAGTTCGTCGTAAAGGGTTACGTCGATGCAAGCTTTGACATCTATCCGGACGACTCTGAGTAGCAGTCCGGATACGTATAGTGGAGCAACCATTTGGAATAGCTCCAAGTGGAGCGTGGTAGCATCTGCAATATGACATATAGATTTGCAAAGAACACACAGATCTGAATGTTGCAGACCATTGACTAAAGACCTCTCTCACATGCAAAGCATGATCGAACCCCAGAACTCATTGGGTGTTAGATTCATAACAATGTAAATCACATGGTGATGTGAACTAGATTATTGACTCTAGTGCAAGTGGGAGACTGTTGGAAATATGCCCTAGAGGCAATAATAAATTGGTTATTATTATATTTCCTTGTTCATGATAATCGTTTATTATCCAAGCTATAATTGTATTGATTGGAAACTCAAATACATGTGTGGGTACATAGACAACACTGTGTCCCTAGTATGCCTCTAATAGACTAGCTCGTTGATCAAAGATGGTCAAGGTTTCCTAGCCATAGACATGAGATGTCATTTGATAACGGGATCACATCATTAGGAGAATGATGTGATGGACAAGACCCAAAATATGAATTTAGCATATGATCGTGTTAGTTTATTACTATTGTTTTCTGCATGTCAAGTATCTGTTCCTATGACCATGAGATCATGCAACTCACTGACACCGGAGGAGTACCTTGTGTGTATCAAACGTCACAATGTAACTGGGTGACTATAAAGATGCTCTACAGGTATCTCCGAAGGTGTCTGTTGAGTGGGCATGGATCAAGACTGGGATTTGTTACTCCGTGTGACGGAGAGGTATCTCGGGGCCCACTCGGTAATACAACATCACAACAAGCCTTGCAAGCAATGTGACTAAAGTGTTAGCCACGGGATCTTGTATTACGGAACGAGTAAAGAGACTTGTCGGTAACGAGATTGAACTAGGTATAGAGATACCGACGATTGAATCTCGGGCAAGTAACATACCGAAGAACAAAGGGAACAACATACGGGATTAACTGAATCCTTGACATAGAGGTTCAACCGATAAAGATCTTCGTAGAATATGTAGGAACCAATATGGGCATCCAGGTCCCGCTATTGGTTATTGACCGTAGAGGTGTCTCGGTCATGTCTACATAGTTCTCGAACCCGCAGGGTCTGCACACTTAAGGTTCAGTGACGTTTCGGTATAGTAGAGTTATGTATGGTGGTGACCGAAGGTTGTTCGGAGTCCCGGATGAGATTCTGGATGTCACGAGGAGCTCCGGAATGGTCCGGAGGTAAAGATTGATATATAGGAAGTCCTGTTTTGGTCACCGGAAAAGTTTTGGGTACTTCGGTAGTGTACCGGGAGGCCGGGAGGGTACCGGGGGCCATCGGGAGGGGTGTCTCGACCCAAAGGACCTCATGGGCTGTGGAAGGAGTCAAACCAGCCCCTAGTGGGCTGGACGAACCCCCCACTAAGGCCCATGTGGCTAGGGGTGGGAAAAACCCAAAGGTGAAAAGGTGGAAAGGGTTTCCAAGTGGAGAGGAGGAATCCTACTCCTATTAGGATTGGAGTAGGACTCCTCCACCTCCTATTTCGGCCAACCCTTGAGGGTTTGAGGCTGCCTCCTCCCCTCCCTCCCTCCTATATATACTAGAGTATTTAGAGGCAAAAGCACTTCAACCCTAATTGCCATGTGCTCCCTCTACTTCATCTAGATCGTTTTCTCCTCTAGTCTAGTTCGGCGGTGCTTAGGCGAAGCCCTGCCGGAATAGTTCCACCACCATCGCCGCCGCGCCGTCGCGCTGCCGGAGAACTCATCTACCTCTCCGCTCCCTCTTGCTGGATCAAGAAGGCGGAGGTCATCATCGAGCTGTACGTCTGCTGAACGCAGAGGTGCCGTCCGTTCGGCGCTAGATCGGAAGGACCGTGATCAAGATCATGAGACGGATCGTGATGGGATCGCGGGACGGATCGTGATGGGATCGCGAGATGTATCGTGATGGGATCGCGGGACGGCTAGCGATTTTGATCGCGAAGACGTTCGACTACATCAACCGTGTTTCTTAACGCTACCCGCTTAGCGATCTACAAGGGTATGTAGATCCACTCTCCCTCTCGTAGATGCTCATCACCATGGATAGATCTTACGTGTGCGTAGGAAATTTTTTGTTTCCCATGCAATGTTCCCCAACAAAACGATGCACAAGTACATGCAGCGGTTCAGCCAGGTGCGCAACAAGATCTCGCGCGTCACGAATGAAGCCGTCATCATGGCGTTCACCAACGGCGTCAAGGACCTCAAGATGTGCGAAAAACTCGCCATCAATGACAACCTCAGCTCGGCCTTGGAGATGTTCAACATCGCCGACAAATGCGCCAAGGCTGAGGAAGGCCGCCTGTTCGTCCATGACGACCCTGACATCGCACTAGATGATGGCAAGGCCAAGGGCAAGGAGGTCAAGCGCAAGGGCCGCATCGTGCTCGCGGCGGAGCCCGAGCAGAAGCGCGACCACGACCATAGCGCGCCCGAGAGAGACCATCGCCCGTTCTGCATCTACCACGACCTACACACCCACAACACTGAAGACTGCCAAGAGCTCAGGATCCTCCGAGACAAGCGCGTTGGCCTACGCCCAGAGCGGAGCGACCGTGGCGCTAGCCGCGGAGGCGGTGGCGGCCATGGTGGCGGCAGGTGGGATGGTCGCGGCGGTAACCCTTGCCACGGCTGGCATGAGCAACCTCGTGACAACGGCCGGCGCGATCAGCCTCGTGAGGTACGTCCTCGGGACAACGCCGCACTTCCCCCACTGCCGCCACCACCAAGGAGGAACGATGACAACCAACGTGATGAGGATGCTGGGGGCTATCAGGAGCCTTGCGCGGTGGCTTGCATCCTTGGCGGGGCCCACATCCCTTTGTCGAACCACCGATTCAAGCAATTCTCTCGTCAGGTGAATGCCGCCCTCCCAAGGCTGGAAGCCGCGAAGCCCCTCAAGTGGTTCTAGTACGCCATCTCCGTCGATGCCGGGGACAGTCTCAAGTCCACGGCCGCCGCGGGTTCACTCCCCATGATGTGCACCCCCACCATCAACAATGTCGCTGTCACCAAGACCCTCATCGACGGAGGCGCGGGCTTCAACGTGCTCTCTTTGGAGACCTTCGACACGCTGCAGGTGCCCTACGACCAACTGATGCGGACCATGCCGTTCTTTGGAGTGACCAACGGCTCCACCACTCGGCTGGGGCAGATCCGCCTCCCTGTCACATTTTGCACGCGCGACAACTACCACACCAAGCTCATCGTTTTCGACATGGCACACATTGGCCTCCCGTACAACGCCATCCCAGGATACCCGACGCTGGCCAAGTTTATGGCAGCAACGCACCACGGCTGCAACGTCCTCAAGATGCCGGGATGCAGCGGCGTCATCACCATCGCCTGTGATGAAAAGAACGCAGTCTGCTCCCTCGAGCGTGCCTACAAGCTTGCCTTAGCGGAGCATCCCGGTGACGCGGGGGATGTTGAGCCTCATGAGGCCGCGCCCCCAAGGAAGGAGTAGCTGTTGCCCGTCCCAAGCCTCGCCAAGACCAAGAATGCAGCCCCTGCCGATGCGGGTCCCGCGCCCGTCACCGGCGCCGACCGCCTCCCGGCATAGGAAGGCGCGCCCGGCGCCTCCCTCAGGCTAGGCTCGGGGGCTTCCACACGGGAAGCATCTGACTTGGCCGGTATGACGAGGGAGGTGCTCAGGCACCACTTGGAGGCGTGCCTTGTCGCGCGTCCCCGCAGGGAAGGAACGTGGCGCCAGACGCCGGCTTTGCAGGAATTCATCGACCAAGAAATCAGCGGGATGCAAGAGGAGCGTCGCCTGGAGCCCTCCGGCGGCCAGGCTGTCCCCAGGAGGGGCGGCGGGGAGCGCATGTGCGTCGACATTGTTTGCCTTAACCGGGCCGGATCCCAAGGCCTCTTCCGACTGCACGTTGCCGCCCACCGCGTTCGCATGCCCTTTGGCTTGGTGAACGCCGATGCCGCCTTCCAAAGGCTGGCGCAGTTCGCGATGGCACCTCACGTGGAACCGAGGCCCCGCAAGCCTCCATGACCTCAGGAGCCGGCCGGCCCCTGAGGGGCTGACCTCCGCGGCACGTCTTGCGGACGGCCAGACGCTTCCGCAATAGCACAATCGCCAGGTGATTTTTTGTTTTGTTCAAATTGAGGCACCCTTCGGGCCGCAATACCCTCAGGCTGGCATGGGTCCGTCCCTGCAGCATTCTCACCTTTTGGATGTGTAGCGAACTTTGTTATCCCTTTCAAAGTTTATTTTATTGGCTTAAGCCTAGCGTTCGGTGCCTCGCCACCTGTAACAGCCCGAGACCGACGCGCCAGAAGATTCCCGTTTTATTCCGTTGTCATCGTGTGATTCGTTTGGTTGGCACATTCATCATCGCATCATTCGCATCATCTGCATTGCATCGGTACTCCGTTGCCGTCATTTTTCAAAACTTGCATCCGTTCGTAATTGCCGGTTCTCTCCGTTCTTGTCGTCGACCGTTTCGTGAACAACCAAACACGCACGCGCCCCGCGGCATAAAAAATATTGTTTTAAAAAGTGCGCAAAAAATATTATAGGATTGGGTCGAAAGTTGGCGTGCGGTCTTAATATAATGTAGGTAGACCGCGTGCCAAATTTCGTCGCAATCGGAGTCCGTTGATACCCGAATGATCGACTGTAGCGGCATTGTCATCGGATAAATTATCGGACATTTCGGTAAGCACCCCTCCGCTTCCGGAGCGTCCGATGGGGATCGAACGGTCCAAAAACGGATGAATTCCACTAACCCTAGAGCCCTTTCCTATTTAAGGAGACCTACCCTGCCTAATTTGGAGCCCTAGCCTCGCATCGAATTCCGCGCCACCCAACCAGCCGTCGACACCTCACCGTACCTGTCTCCCACCTCCAGCCGCCGGGCCCGCCGAGCCCATCGCGGGCCCGCGAAGCCTGGAAACGCCGCCGACGCTCGCCCGCATGCCCCGAGCCGCGCCCGCAGCCAGCCGCTCGCGCCCAGCCCCTCGCCGGAGATGCCCACCGGCAGCGGGACGCCGCTGACCCGGGTCGCCCCTCAACCCTGCCTTCTTCCTCCTCTCCCTGTTTTCCTCACCATCTCTCTCTAAGCTTCCTATCTCTCCCTCTCATGCCAGGAAACCATGGCTGCCCGTGGAGCTCGCCGCCGCGCCGTTGACCCCGCGGCCGGCCCGATCCGGCCAGATCCGGATAGGGGGACTCCATCCCCAACCTCCGCCGCCCCTAGACCTCACCGGAGGACCGCGCAAGCTCCCGCCGGAGACCTGTTGACGCCGCCGCCAGGTCCATGCCTTGTTCCGTGCGAGGGAGACGAGCGCCCACGTCGCTCGCTCGATCCCTGCGGGCGTTGACCGCGCATGGGCCAGATCCAGGCCACGCCAAGGCCCAACCGCCATTTGCCCCGTGGGCCGCTACACCAGATCCGACCCATCAGCCATGGTGAGCGCCATCCGACTATGCTGGGCCCGCTGTTTTGGCCCGTGCATTTTTTTAGGAGAAACAGTTATCCAGCGCATTTCATATTTGCAAAATGCGTGTTTTTAAAATGACAATAGATAATTAATCGTGTATCGTATTAAAATATTTTATATATGAAAAATGTGTAGAATTTTGTGTAGATTCGCAATCTTTCGCTTTCGCAAATAATAAAATGTTTAACATGTTGTTTTCTTTATTTTGCATAAGTGTCATGATTTTGCATTGCGCATAATTATTTAACCGTGCATCGGAATTCATCAAACCAAATATGTGAAATATGTAGATTAATTATATCCAATTTTCATGCATGATAAAAATAGGTAATGTGATGTTTTCATTTAAGTTGCGTAAATAACTTGCTAAAATGGTTTTTGTCCTAATCTCACATAATTGTTGTGTCATTGTTTCTTTAATAAAAACCCACATATTATATATGATTTTGGGTTGAAAAATCCATAGAATTTATCTGTGCAATTAGTTTTGTCATTTGAGCATTTTTGAGTGCATGCTATTTTGCCATGATGCCCTTTTGTTTATTTTGTGTGAATTAATCCTTGCATGATGTGAAATAATTTTGAACATGGGATATGCCCTTGGACATGTGTGCTAGGCCCTGATATTTTTGGTTGCTATATAAATCCATGTTTAGGTGTTATTTTCTTGTTGCTAACTTGTGATAAAAATATGTTGCTCTTTTGAGATGCTAAATATTGCTAAGTCTGAAATCTGTGTTATTTTGTTGCTGTCTTGCCATGTGGTTTGCTGTTCATCTATAGCTCTTTTGGTGTTGCCACAATGGGATATATTGTAAAGCATGTTATGCTCTATCATGTTGTGCCAATAGTTTGCATGAATAGGTTTAGCATCATAATTAATTCTGCTGTTCAACATGTCTATCTGTTAAAAACTGCTGCTCATGTCTAGTCTAATTTTCACTAAGTCTGACAATCTGCTTTCTTCATAATGCCATGTTGTGTTGATGCTAGCCATGATTCTGTACATAATTTGATGTTGCGATAATGGAATGAATTGAAGTGCATCATGTCCTCGACCATGTTGTAAATTTTCATGCCATAATATGCCCTGCAGCATATAGTTTCATTGCTACCAATATGCCTTCGTGATAAAAAACTGCTCTGTCTAAAAACTGTGATTTTCACCAAATCCTAATCTGCTATATTTTATTGCCATCTTGTGAGCTTATTTCCTAGTGATCCATGCTTCTACTCAATTTGCTGTGATGATATGAATTATTGTGCATCATGTAAGCTACCGCCCCATGTCTAGTTTGTGCATTTTAGATTCTTGTAGCTTATAATTTTCATGTGTGCAAAATGCCATGTCGCTGTTTTGGGCAGATTATGTCTATAACTTGTGTTGGTTGTATTTCTTGAACCGTAGCTTTGTTTTGGACATGCCATATATGAATTTTGCCTAGAATTGCATGTAGTATCATATTATCATGTTGCATCCATGTTTTGAAATGCTTGTGGTTGTCATTTTCATGCATTTTGCATTCATGACATATTCATGTTGTGTGTGTCATATCTTTTAGGTCGTAGCTCCGTTGCAAATGTTCCATACATGTAAATCGACTAGAATGACGAGTAGAATCGCATTGTGCATTTTATTTCCCTATTAAATAAATATAAAATGTGTTTAGGACAGTTCTGGACCAAAATCATAATATGCATATGAGGTCGTTTCGGAAATGCTATAAGTTGTTTGCGACCTCATTTAAGATGCCTGGATAGTGTAGTTTATTTATGCTTCACCTCTTGCCATGCTTAACAACATTTAATATGGTCATCTACCTAATCGAGAGTGAACTAAGTAATTCAAACGCGGAGTTTCGTCAATATGCAACTCGTTGCATATTGAGCTTCACTTAATGTGTAGAAGTTGATTGTTGTGCTTTGCCATGTCATGCATAACTTGCATCATATTTGATGTGCATCATGTCATGCATATGTTGTCGTGTTTATCATGTGTTGATTCTTGTTTTCGGATTGCTTCTTCTCGATAGAGTTCCGAAAGCGTTCGGAGTGTGAGGATTCGTTCGACTACGTTGGTTCATCTTCTTCATGGATTCGATCTTCTTCCAAGTGGGATCTAATGCAAGATGACCATTTCCCTGGATACCACTACTATCATTGCCATGCTAGTTGTCTCGCTACCTACCACTTGTTTGTCAAGCTTCCCAATTGCCATGAAAAGCCTCTAACCCCTCCACATCCCAGCAAACCATTGTTTGCCAATGTTACCGCTTGCTCAACCTTATTATAGCGTTGCTAGTTGCAGGTGCAAATTGGTTCCATGTGCAAACATGGAAATTTTTGAGATATCACAATATTATTGCTATTTAATTAATGTACACATATACTTGGTAAAAGGTAGAAGGCTTGGCCTTTTGCTCGGTGTTTTGTTCCACTTTTGTTGCCCTAGTTACTTGTGTACCGGTGTTATGTTCCATATTGAGAGCTCCTAACATGCGCGGGGTTGTTATGGGGAACCCCTTGATTTTCCTTTTGGGATAAAACTCGTCTGGCAAGGCCCAACATTGGTACTATTTGCTTAATAACAACTACAATTTGCATAGGGCATGATCACCCCGTGGATAATTAATCAACAACCCGGGCGAGTGCTCCTCATGAGTGTTGGTCCAAAACAAAGCACTGTGCGGGGCCACCCGGGGCAACTCGGGTGATGTCTATCAGACCACTGTACACTAGCTCATCTGGTCGTGTCCTGAGAACGAGATACGCGGCTCCTATCGGGTTCGTCGCCATGCCGGGCGGCCTTGCTGGATTTGTTTTACCTTTCTCGAACGTCTTGTGCGCGGGATTTCGAGGACACTTTGGGCTATCTCGAGGTTTAGATTTTCCATCGGGATTCCGCAAATACTACGGGTTCTTCCGCGGTTGAGGAATTCCAACGCAGCATGTGGTTAGTTTGTGATGGATGAGTTGGAGCAACCCTGCAGGGTTAAATCTTTCATGAGAGCCGTGCCCGCGGTTATGTGGGAACTTGGAAATTTGTTTAACATCCGGTCATAGAAAACTTAAAGTTAACTCAAATAAAATACACCAATTGTGTGCGTAACCATGACTGTCTCTTCTCGTGAATTTCCGAACCGAGGGAGAACATGGTGGGGTTATGTTTGACCATAAGTAGGTGTTCAGGATCACTTAGTGATCATTACTAGATCACATCCGTGTATACGACGATCATCCCCCTTTATTCTTGCACTCATAAGTTAGCCACTCAATAAAATGCTTAGTGCTTGCTGCAGCCTCACCACTTAACCATACCTTACCCATTAAGCTTTGCTAGTCTTGATACCCTTGGAAATGAGATTGTTGAGTCCCTGTGGCTCACAGATTACTACAACAATAGTTGCAGGTACAGGTAAAGCGTTACCTTGACGTGAGCGCGATGATTGTTCTATTTGGAGTTCTTCTTCTTCTTCTTCATCGATCATAGGATGGGTTGCAGACCGGCAGCCTGGGATATCAAGGATGAATGCCATTTTATCGTTTGATTTTGTCCGTAGTCGGACCCTGCTCTTATGTATGATGTTTGAATACGTTGTTGTATTGGTGTGATCTTGATTTAGCTTGTGGCGAGTGTAAGCCAATTCCATATACTCATCTCTTCTTTACATGTACTTGTAATGATATCCATTCTTGCGAAACGACGAGATGGGCTTCTATCCCTGTCGAGGCCCTCGAGCCAAAATAAGGATAGGATCGCATCTTGGGCGTTACAAGTTGGTATCAGAGCCGTACCGACCTAGGAGCCCCCTTGATTGATCGAACTTGGCCGAGTCGAGTCTAGTGAAAAAACTATTTTGTGTCTAGTTATATAACGGAGAGTAGGATTCATTTTACTCCTCTTCTATGCTCTCATGAGGAATCCTGACGTAGAAATTTTAATTCTACCCCTCTTCTCACTCAATTTTTTTTAGGATCACGCGGGTATTTTGGAACCTCTATGATGTCGATGTGACCGGAACTCTGTTCTTGGTGCCCCCCGTACGTATGGATTGGACCCGGGGAGTTGAGCTCCAAGGGTTTCTTGACACATCATTATCGTTCAGTTTCCTTAGTATCTAAGGACGCAGATGTTAGAAATTGCTTCAATACTATTCGTGGTGCGAAGAGTGTGGCGGCACCTAGTACTGGGCAGCGGGATCACATGTACTGCCATGATTATTATCGTTGTGATTACGAGGGTCTGAGGTAGATGAGTATTCGAGGCCACTAGTTATGTGTTGACGGATGTGATACATTGGAGAGTAGTATTACAGCTAGGAGTTGAGTGATGGATTTTACTCCGTGTATCTGTGGACCCGATTGCATAACCAAAGATTTCGGAAGTTCTCAGGTGGGAATTCAAGTAGTTACCTAGGATTATACTTCCAACGAATGCATAATGGGTTATGTATTTGTTCATGGCTTAATTTGAAAGTCTCATCCTTTGTTTTGTTTTGTTTTGGAGTATGGTAATTCGAGTTGCTTCGATGTCAAGTGGTGATTTCATATCCTTCCTAAGCGGTGTTCTCATATTTTTATGGGAATGCTAATCCTTTTGTTAACCGGAGTTGTCATGAAATTCTTTTCAACCGGCGTGCTTCTCTTCAAGATGATTCAATCCTTCCAATAATTGCAAGATCTATCCTCGTATTTCATCCCGGAGTTCTTTTCATCCGTCTAAGTTGTCTTCTTCTTTTGCCCGCCCTCCCACCCTTTTCTTCAATGATTAAATCCTCCAGCCACGTGCCTTTCTATTCATGTGATGCTTCCGCTTTCTTTTCTTCCATATTGTATCCGGTGATTCATTGTGAAGATTCTCAGGAGTTTCAAGTTAGTAGTTCATCATTCTTCGTTCTTGTTTTCTTCCCCGATGGATTCAATTCAAGCTCTCCATGTTCATCATATCTTTTCATTCGTTAAATATTTTCCCGTGTTGGAATTCTTATTCAAGCCTCTCTTGTTTATTCACGTCTCTCTATTCTATCCGGAGTGCTGAAGATATCTCAGAAGATTCGTGTTTTTATTCAAATCCTTTCAAATTATTTCGAGGTTCTCACCTCATCAAGTTTTCAAATCGTACCGGTGCAATTTCTCTTCTAAGCAATCGTTTCAACGGTGTTTTTCTTTTAGTGGGCCCATAACCCACAGGTTTTTCCCCAGGATCTTACCTGGCTCTTCTAATCTTTTTTGTAGATCTCAATTCTTTTCAAGTATGACGTAAGAATGATTTCACCAGTCATATTCCTCTTCCAAGATCCTTTTCATATTAATTTTCATCGCTGCCTCAACCTTTCCTTATTCACTGTTCCGGAGTGTCTCAGTAATGCATGATGTTGTTTCTCGTCACCATTCTCAGCGTTGAAGACCGAAGGAGAGTTTCTCTTAAATTCTTGTTCCATTCTCGGAGATTCATGGTTTCAGCTTCGTGCTATCCTCTTAAATTGTTTTCGATCATTAGTAATTCCTTTCATATCTATCTGGAGAATTTGAGTGTTGTTTTCATTTCTCGATCCTTCGAAGGCCATCATTTCAGAAGATTTCTTCGTTCTTAGCTTTCAGTTTTCGTTCTCCAATTCTTCTCAATTGTTGTCTTTTCGTTCGTATCTCAATTATTCCGGTGACTTGTTCAAGTTTCCATTAGGCAAATCTTGATCTCTTCATTCTCATGTATTCCCATTCATTTCAATTCTTACCGGTGGTTCGTTCAAGACTTCTTCAAGTTTGTGCTCTTTTTCTGGCCTCAATCTTTTCAAGAAGAATAAGTGGTATGCCAAATCCGTTGCTTGTCATCAATTAAACTTGATGAAGGATAAGCATAACATAATTCTTATTCTTGTTTCATCAGTTAATTCCAATCCTTCTTCCGGAGGTTGGTCATGATATCAATTCCTTATCCCAAGTGCACATCGTTCTTTTCCGGAGTTCCAAGTTGTCTCAAGTATCTCATCGTGAAGCTTCATCTAAATCTTTGCACCGTCATAATCTTATCCTTTTCAACCTTCATTTCGTTTGATCAATCTTTTGTTTAGGAGATTCTTCATGGTGGTTCGTCAAGAATTTAATACATTCTCCAAGTGTTCTTCAATATTCTTGTTGGAGTAGCTCAAGTATTCTTTATCTTGCATTTCAAAGTGCAATTCTTTCTCCATTATCTTTTGAGGTGGTGTTATAGCATTCTTGATTCATGAGGAGTCTCAAAGAGAATTTGTCAAAAATGAGATATTTAAACCCATCATTTCTTTCTAGGAGTTATCTTGGATTGGATATCACCAAAAGCGTTTCCTAAGGGTTGTTGCTATCTTGGTGCCTATCAATGATCCAAGTTCTCAATGTATCCTCTCGGCGAAAGAAGTTTTGCATATCTTGTTTCTCCCAAGCAATCTTTGTTTCTATTAGTGGCTGGTTGTGAACTCATAATTTTGAGATGTTTTCCATAAGCCCACAACAAGCTTTTCTTTTCGTTGTTAATTTTTCAACAACTCCGTTCAATCCTCCTTGGTAAGTATGCTTTTCAAGCTCAATTGTGGTAGAAGTTGTCATTTTCTTCTTCGTGCTTTTCTCTCCAATGATCTAGATTCTATTCTTTCATTCCGGAGAGTTGTGATGTTGCTCTCTTCGAACCATCATCTAGTTCTTTTTAGGATCATGTTCTTTCATTGCTTATTCAGTTAACCGGAGTGTTATGTCCTCTTCTTCAGGTTCTTTCCATCTTATCAAGTTTTTCTTCTCTTTCTGCCGAAGTGCTGCCCAAATTTCTTTTGAAATCTTGCTTGTTTCTCATATCATTCTTCATATCTTTGTAAACTACAAGTTTCATTGGTTTCACTCGTTTGTCAAAGAAGCAACTAAGTTTTACCTCTTCTAATTCTCTTCCCTTTTTCATTCTAAGATCTCGGGTCGAGATCTCTTGTAAGTCGAGGAGAGTTGGAACAGCCCGAGACCGACGCGCCAGAAGATTCCCGTTTTATTCCGTTGTCATCGTGTGATTCGTTTGGTTGGCGCATTCATCATCGCATCACTCGCATCATCTGCATTGCATCGGTACTCCGTTGCCGTCATTTTTCAAAACTTGCATCTGTTCGTAATTGCCGGTTCTATCCGTTCTTGTCGTCGACCGTTTCGTGATCAACCACACAAGCACGCGCCCGCGGCATAAAAATAATATTGTTTTTAAAAGTGCGTGAAAAATATTCTAGGATTAGGTCGACAGTTGGCGTGCGGTCTTAATATAATGTAGGTAGACCGCCTGCCAAATTTCATCGCAATCGGAGTCCGTTTGATACCCGAATGGTCGACTGTAGCGGCATTGTCATCGGATAAATTATTGGACGTTTCGGTATTTCAAAATCATGTCACGGGCCACCAACCTCCCTCTCTTCTCAGCCCACACCCCTCTCCACAGCCCACTACCCAGCCTAGCACCCCCCTCCGCTTCCGGACCATCCGATCAGGATCGAACGATCCGAAAACGGATGAATTCCACTAACCATAGACCTCTTTCCTATTTAAGGAGACCTACCCTGCCTAATTTGGAGCCCTAGCCTCGCACCGAATTCCGCGCCACCCCAACCAGCTGCCGACACCTCACCGCTCCTGTCTCCCACCTCCAGCCGCCAGGCCCGCTGAGCCCATCGCGGGCCCGCGAAGCCCGAAAACGCCGCCGACGCTCGCCCGCGAGCCCGCATGCCCCGAGCCGCGCCCACAGCCAGTAGCTCGCGCCCAGTCCCTCGCCGGAGATGCCCACCGGCGGACGGACGCCGCCGACCTGAGTCGCCCCTCGACCCTGCCTTCTTCCTCCTCTCCCCGTTTTTCCTCCCCATCTCTCTCTAAGCTTCCTCTCTCTCCCTCTCATGTTAAGAAACCATGGCTTACCGTGGAGCTCGCCGCCGCGCCGTTGACCCCGCGGCCGGCCGGATCCGGCTAGACCCGGATCGGGGGACTCCATCCCCGACCTCCGCCGCCCCTAGACCTCACCGGAGGACCCCGAAAGCTGCCGCCGCCTGGTCCATGCCTCGTCCCGTGCGAGGGAGACGAGCGCCCACGTCGCTCGCTCGATTCCTGCATGCGTTGACCGCACATGGGCCAGATCCAGGCCGCGCCAAGGCCCAGCCGCCATTTGCCCCATGGGCCGCTGCACCAGATCCGACCCATGAGCCATGGTGAGCGCCATCCGACTATGCTGCGCCCGCTGTTTCGGCCCGTGCATTTTTTAGGAGAAACAATTATCCAACGCATTTCATAATTGGAAAAATGCGTGTTTTTAAAATGACAATAGATAATTAACCGTGTATCGTATTAAAATATTTTATATATGAAAAATGTGTAGAATTTTGTGTAGATTCGCAATCTTCCGCTTTCGCAAATAATAAAAATGTTTAACATGTTGTTTTCTTTATTTTGCATAAGTGTCATGATTTTGCATTGCGCATAATTATTTAACCGTGCATCGGAATTCATCAAACCAAATATGTAAAATGTGTAAATTAATTATATCCAATTTTCATGCATGGTAAAAATAGGTACTGTGATGTTTTCATTTAAGTTGCATACATAACTTGCTAAAACGCTTTATGTCCTAATCTCGCATAATTGTTGTGTCATTGTTTGTTTAATAAAAACCCACATATTATATATGATTTTGGGGTAGAAAAATCCATAGAATTTATCTGTGCAATTAGTTTTGTCATTTGAGCATTTTTCAGTGCATGTTATTTTGCCATGATGCCCTTTTGTTTATTTTGTGTGAATTAATCCATGCATGATGTGAAATAATTTTGAACATGGATATGCCCTTGGACATGTGTGCTAGGCCCTGATATTTTTGGTTGCTATATAAATCCATGTTTAGGTGTTATTTTCTTGTTGCTAACTTGCCATAAAAACATGTTGCAGTTTTGAGATGCTAAATATTGCTAAGTCTGAAATATGTGTTATTTTGTTGCTATCTTGCCATGTGGTTTGCTATTGATCTATAGCTCTTTTGGTGTTGCCACAATGGGATATATTGTAAAGCATGTTATGCTCTCTCATGTTGTTCCAATAGTTTGCATGAATAGGTTTAGCATCATCATTAATTCTGCTGTCCAACATGTCAATCTGTTAAAAACTGCTGCTCATGTCTAGTCTAATTTTCACTAAGTCTGAGAATCTGCTTTCTTCATAATGCCATGTTGTGTTGTTGCTAGTCATGATTCTGTGCATAATTTGATATTGCCATGATGGAATGAATTGAAGTGCATCATGTCCTCTAACATGCTGTAGATTTTCATGCCATGATATGCCCTGTAGGATACAGTTTCATTGCTGCCAATATGCCTTCATGATAAAAACTGCTCTGTCTAAAAACTGTGATTTTCACTAAGTCCCAATCTGCTACATTTTATTGCCATCTTGTGAGCTTATTTCCTAGTGATCCATGCTTCTACTCAATTTGCTGTGATGATATGAATTGTTGCGCATCATGTAAGCTACAGCCCCATGTCTAGTTTATGCATTTTAGATTCTTGTAGCTTATAGTTTTCATGTGTGCAAAATGCCATGTCGCTGTTCTGGACAGATTATGTCTATAACTTGTGTTGGTTGTATTTGTTGAATCGTAGCTCCGTTTTGGACATGCCATATATGAATCTTGCCAAAAATTGCATGTAGTATCATATTATCATGTTGCATCCATGTTTTGAAATGCTTGTGGTTGTCATTTTTATGCATTTTGCATTCATGACATATTCATCTTGTGTGTGTCATATCTTTTAGGCTGTAGCTCCGTTGCAAATGTTCTATATATGTAAATTGACTAGAATGACGAGTAGAATCGCATTGTGCATTTTATTTACCTATTTAATAAATATAAAATGTGTTTAGGACAGATCTGGACCAAAATCATAATAAGCATATGAGGTCGTTTCGGAAATGCTATAAGTTGTTTCCGACCTCATTTAAGATGCCTAGATAGTGTAGTTTATTTATGCTTCACCTCTAGCCATGCTTAACAACATTTAATACGGTCATGTATCTAATCGAGAGTGAACTAAGTAATTCAAATGTGGAGTTTCGTCAATATGCAACTCGTTGCATATTGAGCTTCACTTAATGTGTAGAACTTGATTGTTGTGCTTTGCCATGTCATGCATAACGTGCATCATATTTGAGGTGCATCATGTCATGCATATGTTGTGGTGTTTATCATGTGTTGATTGTTGTTTATGGATTGCTTCTTCTCGGTAGAGTTCCGAAAGCGTTCAGAGTGTGAGGATTCGTTCGACTACGTTGGTTCGTCTTCTTCATGGACTCGATCTTCTTCCAAGCGGGATCTCAGGCAAGATGACTATTTCCCTGGATACCACTACTATCATTGCCATGCTAGTTGTCTCGTTTCTATCGCTATGTCTTGCTACCTACCACTTGTTTGTCAAGCCTTCCAATTGCCATGAAAAGCCTCTAACCCCTCCGCATCCCAGCAAACCATTGTTTGGCTATGTTATCGCTTGCTCATCCTTCTTATAGAGTTGCTAGTTGCAGGTGCAAATTGGTTCCATGTGCCAACATGGATATTTTTGAGATATCACAATATTATTGCTATTTAATTAATGCACATATATACTTGGTAAAAGGTGGAAGGTTTGGCCTTCTGCTCGGTGTTTTGTTCCACTTTTGCCGCCCTAGTTACTTGTGTACCGGTGTTATGTTCCATATTGAGCGCTCCTAACATGCCCGGGGTTGTTATGGGGACCCCGTTCATTTCCGTTTTGGGATATAACTCGTCTCGCAAGGCCCAACATGGCTACTATTTGCATAATAACAACTAAAATTTGCATAGGGCATGATCACCCTGTGGATAATTAATCAACAACCCGGGCCAGTGCTCCTCATGAGTGTTGGTCCAAAATAGAGCACTGTGCGAGGCCACCCCGGGGCAACTCGGGTGATGTCTATCGGGCCACTGCACACTAGCTCATCTGGTCGTGTCCTGAGAACGAGATACGCAGCTCCTATCGGGTTCGTCGACACGCCGGGCGGCCTTGCTGGATTTGTTTTACCTTTCTCGAATGTCTTGTGCGCGGGATTTCGACGATACTTCGGGCTATCACGAGGCTGAGATTTTCCATCGGGATTCCGCAAATACTACGGGTTCTCCCGCGGTTGAGGAATTCCAACGCAGCTTGTGGTTAGTTTGTGATGGATGAGTTGGAGCACCCCTGCAGGGTTAAATCTTTCATGAGAGCCGTGCCCGCGGTTATGTGGCAACTTGGAAATTTGTTTAACATCCGGTCATAGAAAACTTAAAGTTAACTCAAATAAAATACACCAACCATGTGCGTAACCGTGATTGTCTCTTCTCGTGAATTTCCGAATCGAGAGAGAACACGGTGGGGTTATGTTTGACCGTAAGTAGGTGTTCAGGATCGCTTAGTGATCATTACTAGATCATGTTCGTTTATACGACGATCATCCCTCTTTTTTCTTGTACTCGTAAGTTAGCCACTCAAATAAAGTGCTTACTGCTTGCTGCAGCCTAACCACTTAACCATACCTTTCCCATTAAGCTTTGCTAGTCTTGATACCCTTGGAAATGAGATTGCTGAGTCCCTGTGGTTCACGGATTACTACAACAACAGTTGCAGGTACAGGTAAAGGGTTACCTTGATGTGAGCGCGATGATTGTTCTATTTGGAGTTCTTCTTCTTCTTCTTCTTCATAGATCATAGGATGGGTTCCAGGCCGGCAGCCTGGGATAGCAAGGATGGATGTCATTTTATCGTTTGATTTCATCCGTAGTCGGACCCTGCTCTAATGTATGATGTTTGAGTATGTTGTTGTATTGGTGTGATCTTGATTTAGCTTGTGGCGAGTGTAAGCCAATTCCATATACTCATCTCTTCTTTATGTGTACTTGTAATGATATCTATTCTTGTGAAACGACGAGATGCGCTTCTATCCCTGTCGAGGCCCTCGACCAAAATAAGGATAGGATCGCATCTTGGCCGTTACACCACCGCTTGATATCGCCGCGCTCCCGCGACCCTTCTTTCAAATATCCTCTGGTTGGTGTTAGACACGGCGTCTGTGCTCGGGTGCGTCCCTGCATCATTGATAAATCCAAGCGATCGAGCTCTGTCTCACGGGCCCGCTCCCGTGTACGTCACCTCCTGAGGTCCTTGGTGTCCCGCCCCTCAGGGGATTGCCGAGAATAGGCGAGTAAGGGCGCAACTTGATATGTATGACTGCCAGTTGGGTGTTTCGTCACCTCGGGTGACATCCGTCGGGTGGTTTTCCCTTGTTCATCTCATGAAGGAACCTGACACGGCATCTGTGCTCGGATCTGTCCCTGCAGCGTCGCTAAACCCGAGTGACTGAGCTCTGTCTGACGGGCTGCTCCCGTAGACGTCACCACCTGGGGTCCTCCGTGTCGAACCTCTTCGTGTGGTGGCCTCGGGACGGCCACCCGACGCGCGTTGGCCCCCCATGTCACAGGTTTCATGTGCACGCAGCTGTGTGAAAAGTGAGGCCCAACCCGCCTGAAGAACTGAGGAAGGAGCTCCTAAGCCATGTGCCTGGGGTGTCCGACACCTCTTTTAAATCGCCTCTCGTGACCCTCTCACGTAATAATGAGGTTGGGGCTATACATGCCCAGAGCCTCCCGAAGGGCCACCCCTTGGCCTCGGGAGGAATCCCGCCCACGCCCCAGTGGAAGCCCCATCCTCCGCGCTGGCGGAGATACTTTCGAACCGCAACTATGCCCATGCCCAGTGGAAGCCCCATGCTCCGCGCTGGTGGATGATTGACTGAGCTCCACGCTCGCCAGTTTCCCCTTGTACCTCTCGCGAGCGGGGGCTGGGCACGGTGCCTGTGCTCGGGTTCGTCCCTGTAGCGCTGATAAATCCAAGTGATCGAGCTCTGTCTCGCGGGCCTTCTCCACCAAGCAATCATGGGCATGGGTCACAAAGCAATCATGGCAATAGCAAATAATATCTCCACCAAGCTTGCAAGTACACATACAAGTCATATAATCAAGTGTCATGTGAGCTGCAAAACATGGGTCACAAATGCATGTCAAGGGCATAGAAATGAGCATATCATGCAAAGTGAACATGGCAATATGGGCATAATAAGTGTAATGATTAAGAAGCCATAGCCATGTGAGAGCCATGTAGAAAAAATGCGCGAAGTCCTTGTGCGAGGGGAATGGCTGGAGGCACATTCCGGTGAATCCCAAAGCATCGGTGCTCTCAAGAGCTCTTTTCGTAAACTCATGGGATTGTGAGGTTGACGAGTAATTATGAGTACCTACACACAACAAAGGCAGAGGGAAAATTGTGTGTGTGTGGTATATGTATACATCATCCGTTAGGATGTGCATGTGCTTGTGTTCGTTAGCACGAAATATCCAATGCTCAAATAAGTGAGATGCATGATATAAGAACATGTCATCCATCATGAAAGGTTTCTTATTATGTATGGCATAATGGAGACTAGAACTATGTAGTGCATCACTTCAAATATCGAGAGCATTGTTATTCATGATATGTGGATGGTGCACACAATAATTGGGATCATGCAATGGATGGGATGGAGCAAAATCTCCTAACATGTATGAAGAAACTATTGGGGTCTCCTCATGTGCAATAGCGGAGGCATAATATGGAGAATACGGTTAACATCCAAAACAATGCATACCCGAATCATGGTGATCATGGCATGGCATATGATAATTATTGCGCAAATGATCCAAAGGAAGCATGGCAATATCATCACCAGAAAAGCAAATGCCAATAACCATGGGCTTGTCGTCTATGCCATATGAGAAAATGGGATTAATTTTTATTGTATATGCATAGTCACTACAATGAGATTGTAAATATGCAATATGGGTGATCTCATGCATAGCATATGACAAGTCAAGCAGATTGTCAAACATGATGTGACCTATAGAGTTCTCACAAGGTATCCTATGCAACATTGCATCAGAACTAATAGACTCCACATGAGAATCATCAAACTCATCATAAATGGGCAATTCATCACACGAGGAAGTCGTGTAATCATGAAGCATGGCAATAGGTAGATCATCATCATGCAAGCAATCAATCTCAAGATAGTCCACTAGTGGGACAATAGCATCACCTTTGTTAGAGTACTATATATGTAGCCATGTAGCCTTTCATATTTACCCCATTGTATAAGGGGTTTCTTGCATATTCTACACCTATACATGTATATATACTGGCCTATGGCCTCCTGGAAATACAAGTTGCATATTTCCTAACATGGTATTAGAACTAGGTCAATTTTTTGCACGTCGCAACTCGTGCTGTTGATCCACTCCGCACCGCCACTCTCCTCCGTGGTCGTCGGTCGTCGCCGCTGGCCCTCCACGCCCGCTCTTATCCCCTGCCGGTCAAGGCCCGCTCCAGTCGATTTTCCTCTCCCGATCCCGATCCAGTCAGCGCTCTCCAGGACTTCGCCCCCGTCTCCGTCCGCTTCGCATCAACTGCTGCCGGATCTGCCTGCCTGGAGGTGAAGGCCACCCCGAGGCTGGTTCCTCGCTTGGACTGCCTGCCTGACGCTCCCGGACGCCGCCATCCTCCGCCAGGCCGCCGGCCTCCATCCTCCGCCAGGCCGCCGGCCGCCATCCTCCGTCAGGCCACCGTCCTCGCCATAGGGATTCCGCCAGCCGCCGGTCGCTATCCTCCGCCAGGCCTCTGCCGTTCTCTGCCGTTCTAGTCGAGGTCGCCGGATCCCATCGCTGCTGCTGGATTTTCGTTGCTGGATCTTGCCATCAACCGCCGTCTGCTGCTGTTCCGCTGGTTTGCCGATTCTGCCTCTGCCGTCGACGGATTCGCTGATTCACGAGTTGTTCTAGTCCCCTGCTGCTGCCTGTAAAAAAAACATCAGGCGCAATGTCTTCGTCCGGCTATGTCATTGTTCCTCGCTGGCCGATGATCTTTGATGGTACCAACTACATCGAGTTTGTTGGCTTTATGCGGATCCATATGCGTGGCCTACGTCTCTGGGGTGTTCTTTCTAGCGAGGTCTCAAGTCCGCCG
This sequence comes from Elymus sibiricus, assembly GCA_039707655.1. Classification (NCBI taxonomy): domain Eukaryota; kingdom Viridiplantae; phylum Streptophyta; class Magnoliopsida; order Poales; family Poaceae; genus Elymus; species Elymus sibiricus. The sequence continues at coordinate 268,591,377 of CM077665.1, forward strand.
TGTCCGGTTCCTCCCGTGGCTCTCACTCCGCCGACGCCACCGATTCTTGCTGCGGATCCTCCTCAGGCTGTGAAGGATGCACCCAAGCTGGCTGATGAGGCTGCTGTCACTGCTTATGATAAGCAGGTTTCGACTTATGAGGAGGCTCTTTCCACCTATCACGAGGCTCTGTCTGGTTACACCCAGTGGCTTGATGATGATGCTCGCGCCGCAGCTGTTCTCACTACTAGTGTTCTGCCTCAGTTTGCATCCGAGTTTCTGGGCCTCCCTACTGTGTTTCAGATGTGGACTCATCTCAGTCACCGCTATCAGCCCTCTGGTGATGCCTTATACTTGTCTATGGTCCGTCAGGAGCATGCTCTTCAGCAGGGTGACTCCACTGTTGATGATTTCTATGCACAGAGTTCTGCTATCTGGCGTCAGCTTGATTCTCGCCGCACTGCTGGTTGTCGTACTTGTCAGTGTTGCCAGGCTGTGCGAGCTGATTTGGAGTTTCATCGTGTCTACGAGTTCTTGTCATGACTCCGTAAGGAGTTTGAGCCCAGGCGCGCTCAGTTGTTTGCTCGTGGCCGTATTTCTCTCATGGAGGCGCTTTCAGAGATTCGTGCTGAGGAGACCCGTTTATGTGGTGCTGGTTTACTTGAGGTTCCCTCTGTTCTCGCTGCTCGAGTTCCTTCTCAGCCGTCTGTTCCACCGACTCCTTCCCGCTCCAGTGCTCCGCCGCTCTTGCCAACACCTACGGGTGGTCAGGGTCGCTCTCGTCCTCACTACGGCTACTGCAATATGGACGGTCATGTTGAGTATCAGTGCTTTCAGAAGAAGAAACACCTGCGTAAGGCGCGATCATCAGCCTCAGGGACTTCTTCTTCTACTTCGACATCTTCCGCCACCGCTTTGACTGAGTAGGATATTCTGCGACTTAAGCGTCTGCTTGCCGCTTCAGGTTCTCCTTCGACGGGTACTGCAGGTTCTGTGACTGATGCTTTCCGCACTGAGCAACCACCCTCTACACAGTCAGGTACATCCTCGTGGGTTATGGACTCCGGAGCTTCTTTTCATATGTCTTCTCATTCTTCCAATTTGTCCTCTCTTAAATCGCTTGATTTTCCTGTTCATGTACTCACTGTTGATGGTACTCCTCTTTCTGTTGCTAGTCTAGGCAATCTTACCACACCTTCTTATTCTGTTCCTGATGTTGCTCATGTTCCTTGACTTACCATGAATCTTTTTTCTGCTGGTCAACTTACTGATTCTGGTTGTCGCGTCATACTTGACGTTGACTCTTGTTCTGTTCAGGATCATCGAACGCACACTTTGGTTGGGGCTGGCCCTCGCCGCCGTGACTCTCAGGGTCTTTGGGAGCTTGACTGGCTTCATGTTCCTTCCGCTGCCACCACTATCGCCAGTCCATCCGCTTCTGTCGCTTCAGTTACCGGCTCCTTCCAGCAGTGGCATCATCGACTTGGTCATCTTTGTGGTTCTCGTTTGTCATCTTTAGTTCGTCGAGGCCTTCTGGGGTCTGTCTCAGGAGATGTCTCATTAGAGTGTCAGGGTTGTCGGCTTGGCAAACAGATTCAGTTACTGTATCCTATCAGTGAGTCAGTGTCCCAACGTCCTTTTGATTTAGTCCACTCTGATGTATGGGGTCTGGCTCCCTTCGCTTCGAAAGGGGGTCATTGATACGTCTCCAACGTATCTATAATTTTTGATTGTTCCATGCTATTATATTATCTGTTTTGGATGTTTTATATGCATTAATATGCTATTTTATATTATTTTTGGGACTAACCTATTAATCTAGAGCCTAGTGCCAGTTTCTGTTTTTTCCTTGTTTTTGAGTATTGCAGATAAGGAATATTAAACGGAGTCCAAATGGAATAAAATCTTTGGAATGATTTTTCTTGGACCAGAAGAAACCCAGCAGACTTGGAGATGAAGGCAGGAGACTGCCGTGGCGTCACAAGCCACCAGGGCGCGCCCTAGGGGGGGGGCGCACCCCCCTGGCTTGTGGCCCCACGGCAGCCCTCCTAACCCTATTCTTCGGCCTATAAATTCCCAAATATTCCCTGGATACCAAAAAGAGCCACGAAAATACTTTTCCGCCGCTGGAAGCCTCTGTTCCCGTGAGATCCAATCTTGGAGCCTTTTCCGGTAATCTGCCGGAGGGGGATTCAATCATGGAGGGCATCTACATCAACTCCATTGCCCCTCCAATGATGCGTGAGTAGTTTACCATAGACCTTCGGGTCCATAGCTAGTACGTAGATGGCTTCTTCTCTCTCTTTGTTCTTCAATACCATGTTCTTCATGATCTTCATGGAGATCTATCCGATGTAATACTCTTTTGCGGTGTGTTTGTCGAGATCCGATGAATTGTGGGTTTATGATCAGCTTATCAATGAATATTATTTGAATCTTCTCTGAATTCTTATATGCATGATTTCATATCTTTGCAAGTCTCTTCGAGTTATTGGTTTGGTTTGGCCAACTAGATTGGTAATTCTTGCAATGGGAGAAGTGCTTAGTTTTGGGTTCAATCTTGCGGTGTCCTCACCCAGTGACAAAGTAGGGGTAGCGAGGCACGTATTTGTATTGTTGCCATCGAGGATAAAAGTATCGGGTTTTCATCATATTGCTTGAGTTTATCCCTCTATATCATGTCATCTTACCTAATGCGTTACTCTGTTCTTCATGAACTTAATACTCTAGATGCAGGCAGGAGTCGGTCGATGTGTGGAGTAACAGTAGTAGATGCAGAATCGTTTCGGTCTACTTGACACGGACGTGATGCCTATATGCATAATCATTGCCTTGGATATCGTCACAATTATTCGCTTTTCTATCAATTGCTCGACAGTAATTTGTTCACCCACCGTATTATTTCCTTCATGAGAGAAGCCTCTAGTGAAACCTATGGCCCCCGGGTCTATTTTCCATATTATATTTTCAGATCTATAAACCAAAAATACCAAAAATACCTCGCTGCATTATTTTTACTTTTGTTTTACTTTACGTTCTAGCAATCTTTTATATCTATCTCTATCAGATCTCATCCTTGCAAATAACCGTGAAGGGATTGACAACCCCTTTATAGCGTTGGGTGCAAGTGTTTGATTATTTGTGTAGGTACATCTATTGGGGACTTGCTTGTATCTCCTACTGGATTGATACCTTGGTTCTCAACAACTGAGGGAAATACTTATCTACTTTGCTGCATCATCATTTCCTCTTCAAGGGAAAACCAACGCATGCTCAAGAAGTAGCAAGAAGGATTTCTGGCGCCGTTGCCGGGGAGATCTACATCAAGCCTACCAAGTACCCATCACAAACTCATCTCTTGCATTTACATTATTTGCCGTTTGCCTCTCGTTTTCCTCTCCCCCACTTCTAAAACGATTTTCAAAAAGACCAAAAAGATTTGCCTTTTTTATTCGCCCTTCTTCCGTTCGTCTTTCCGTTTGCTTTTTTGTTTGCTTGTGTGCTAGATTGCTTGCTTTGTCATGATGACTCAAGAGAATACCAAGTTGTGTGAATTCTCCAATACTAATAATAATGATTTTATTAGTACTCCGATTTCTCCCGCCACTAGTGTGGAATCTTATGAAATTAATGCCGCTTTGCTTAATCTTGTTATGAAAGAACAATTTTCCGGCCTTCCTAGTGAAGATGCCGCATCCCATCTAAATACTTTCATTGAGTTGTGTGATATGCAAAAGAAGAAAGATGTGGATAATGATATTGTTAAATTGAATCTATTTCCGTTCTCACTACGAGATCGTGCTAAAACTTGGTTTTCATCTTTGCCTAAAAATAGTATTGATTCATGGAATAAGTGTAAAGATGCTTTTATTTCCAAGTACTTTCCGCCCGCTAAGATCATCTCCCTTAGGAACGATATAATGAATTTTAAGCAACTTGATCATGAGCATGTTGCACAATCATGGGAGAGGATGAAACTAATGATTAGAAATTGCCCCGAGCATGGTTTGAGTTTATGGATGATTATACAAATTTTCTATGCGGGATTGAATTTTGCTTCTGGAAATCTTTTAGATTCTGCCACGGGTGGTACTTTTATGGAAATCACATTAGGATAAGATACTAAACTCCTATATAATATTATGGCAAATTACTCTCAATGGCATAACGAAAGATCTCCTACTAGTAAAAAAGTGCATGCTATTGAAGAAATAAATACTTTGAGTGAAAAGATGGATGAATTGATGAAATTGTTTGCTAGTAAGAGTTCTCCTATTGATCCTAATGATATGCATTTGTCTTCTTTGATTGGAAATAATAATGAATCTATGGATGTGAATTTTGTTGGTAGGAACAATTTTGGTAATAACGCGTATAGAGGTAATTTCAATTCTAGGCTGTTTCCTAGTAATTCCTCTAATAATTATGGTAATTCCTACAACAATTCTTATGGAAATTATAATAAGATGCCCTCTGATCTTGAGAATAATATTAAAGAATTTATTAGCTCGCAAAAAGGTTTCAATGCTATGATTGAAGAAAAATTGCTCAAGATTGATGATTTGGCTAGGAACGTTGATAGAATTTCTCTTGAGATTGATTCTTTGAAAATTAGATCTATTCCACCCAAGCATGATATTAATGAGTCTTTAAAGGCTATGAGAATTTCTATTGATGAGTGAAGAAAGAACCGCTAGAATACGTGCTAAGCGTGAATGGCTTGAAAAAGTGTGTTCTCGTGATAATAATGATGAAGATCTTAAAGTGATTGATGTGACTCCTATTGAATCTTTGTTTTCTAATGTAAAGCTTGATAAATATGGGACTGGATATAAGTCAACTTTAGTTAAAAGGCGTCCCAATGATTCGGAGTTTATAGATCTTGATGCTAAGATTGATAAAAGTGGGATTGAAGAGGTCAAAACTTTAAATAGCAATGAACCCACTCTTTTGGATTTCAAGGACTTTAATTATGATAGTTGTTCTTTGATTGATTGTGTTTCCTTGTTGCAATCCATGTTGAATTCTCCGCATGCTTATAATCAAAATAAAGCTTTTACTAAACATATCGTGGATGCTATGATGAAATCTTTTGAAGAAAAACTTGAGTTGGAAGTTTCTATACCTAGAAAGCTTTATGATGAGTGGGAACCTACTATTAAGATTAAAATTAAAGATTATGAGTGCCATGCTTTGTGTGATTTGGGTGCTAGCGTTTCCACGATTCAAAAAACTTTATGTGATGTGCTAGGTTTCCGTGAATTTGATGATTGCTCTTTAAATTTGCATCTAGTGGATTCCACCATTAAGAAACCTATGGGAAGGATTAATGATGTTCTTATTGTTGCAAATAGGAATTATGTTCCCATAGATTTCATTGTTCTTGATATAGATTGCAATCCTACATGTCCTATTATTCTTGGTAGACATTTCCATAGAACGATTGGTGCAATTATTGATATGAAGGAAGGAAATATTAGATTCCAATTTCCATTAAGTAAAGGCATGGAGCACTTTCCTAGAAATAAAATAAAATTACCTTATGAATCTATTATGAGAGCTACTTATGGATTGCATACCAAAGATGACAATACCTAGATCTATTGCGTTATGCCTAGCTAGGGGTGTTAAACAATAGCGCTTGTTGGGAGGCAACCCAATTTTATTTTTATGATTTTGTTTTTGCTTCTATTTTTGAGTGTTTTCCACATTATTACCTCTGTAGTAATTGTGTTTTATTGTTTAAATTAGTGTTTGATCCAAGTAAGACCTTTGGGATGGTCTACGGTGTTTGTGATTTGATTTTTCTGAAAAACAGAAACTTTTGCTCTCAGTCCAGGAATTTTGTAAATTAACTGGAACGTGATTTTGATCTGAAATTTTTAAAAAAGATTGATATACAAATTACCCTGATTGTCCTAAGTTTTCAGAATTTTTGGTGTTACATAAGTATTCGAAGTCTATAGATTGCTACAGACTGTTCTGTTTTAGACAGATTCTGTTTTCTTTGTGTTGTTTGCTTATTTTGATGTATCTATGGGTTGTATCGGGGGGTATGAACCATGGAGAAGTTATAATACAGTATATATTACACCAATATAAATAAAGAATGAGTTCACAACAGTACCTAAAGTGGTGATTTATTTTTCTTATACTAACGGATCTCATGAGTTTTCTGTTGAGTTTTGTGTTGTGAAGTTTTCAAGTTTTGGGTAAAGATTTGATGGACTATGGAATAAGGAGTGGCAAGAGCCTAAGCTTGGGGATTCCCAAGGCAACCCAAGCCATATTCAAGGATACCAAAAAGCCTAAGCTTGGGGATGCCCCGGAAGGCATCCCCTCTTTCGTCTTCAATCCATCGGTAAATTTACTTGAGGCTATATTTTTATTCACCACATGATATGTGTTTTGCTTGGAGCGTCTTGTATGATATGAGTCTTTGCTTTTTAGTTTTCCACAATTATCCTTCCTGCACACATCTTTTTGAGAGAGACACGCTGAATCGTGAATTTATTAGAATACTCTATGTGCTTCACTTATATCTTTTGAACTAGGCAATGTTGCTCTAGTACTTCACTTATATCTTTTTAGAGCACGGTGGTGTTTTATTTTATAGAAATTATTGAACTCTCGTACCTCACTTATATTATTTTGAGAGTCTTTAAACAGCATGGTAATTGGTTTAGGTTATGAATTTAGTCCTAATATTATGGGCATCCAAGAGGGATATAATAAAAACTTTCATATTAAGTGCATTGAATACTATGAGAAGTTTGATTCCTTGCATATAGTTTTGAGATATGAAGATGGTAATATGAGAGTCATGCTAGTGAGTAATTGTGAATTGGAAGAAATACTTGTGTTAAAGTTTTTGATTCCCGTAGCATGCACGTATGGTGAACCGTTATGTAACGAAGTCGGAGCATGATTTGTTTAATGATTGTCAACCTTTGTGTGAGGGTCGGGAGCGCGCGATGGTTAACTCCTACCAACCTCTCCCCTAGGAGCATGCGTCTAATGCTTTGTTTCTATAACTAATAGATTTTTGCAAAAAGTATGTGAATTCTTTATGACTAATTTTGAGTCCATGGATTATACGCACTCTCACCCTTCCACCTTTGCTAGCCTCTCTAGTACCGCGCAACTTTCGCCGGTGCATCAAACCCACCTTCCTCAAAACAGCCACCATATATTTTCCTCAAAACAGCCACCATACCTACCTATTATGGCATTTCCATAGCCATTCCAAGATATATTGCCATGCAACTTCCACCGTTCCGTTTTTCATGACACGCACCATCACTTTCATATTGCATATAGAGTCATATTTTGTTCTAGGTATCGAGTTGTAATTTTTGAGTTGTAAGTAAATAAAAGTGTGATGATCTTCATTATTAGAGCATTGTCCCGTGAGAGAAAAGGATGATGGAAGCTATGACTCCCTCACAAGTTGGGATGAGTCTCCGGACTTTACAAATAATAAAAGAGGCCAGCGAAGCCCAAATAAAAAAAGAGAGGCCAAAGATGCCCACCAAAAAAATGAGAGAAAGAGAGAAGGGACAATGCCACTATCTTTTTCCACACTTGTGCTTCAAAGTAGCACCATGATCTTCATGATAGAGAGTCTCCTATTTTGTCACTTTCATATAACTAGTGGAATTTTTCATCATATGCACGACCACTTAGTTTTCTTTTTGAGCTTTCATACACTTATAGCTCTAGTGCATTTGTTGCATGGCAATCCCTACTCACTCACATTGATATCTATTGATGGGCATCTCCATAGCCCGTTGATACGCCTAGTTGATGTGAGATTATCTTCTCCTTTTTCCTCGCAACCTCCACCATATTCTATTCCACCTATAGTGCTATATCCATGGCTCACGCTCATGTATTGCGTGAGAGTTGAAAAGGTTTGAGAACATAAAAAGTGTGAAACAATTGCTTGACTTGTCATCGGGGTTGTGCATGATTTAGATACTTTGTGTGGGGAAGATGGAGCATAGCTAGACCATATGATTTTGTAGGGATAACTTTCTAAGGCCATGTTATTTTGAAAGGACGCAATTGCCTTGTTAGTATGCTTGAAGTATTACTGTTTTTATGTCAATATTAGACTTTTGTTTTGAATCTTATGGATCTGAATATTCATGCGACAATAAAGAATATTACATGGATAAATATGTTAGGTAGCATTCCACATCAAAAATTATGTTTTTATCATTTACCTACTCGACGACGAGCAGTAATTAAGCTTGGGGATGCTTGATACGTCTCCAACGTATCTATAATTTTTGATTGTTCCATGCTATTATATTATCTGTTTTGGATGTTTTATATGCATTAATATGCTATTTTATATAATTTTTGGGACTAACCTATTAATCTAGAGCCTAGTGCCAGTTTCTGTTTTTTCCTTGTTTTTGAGTATTGCAGATAAGGAATATTAAACGGAGTCCAAACGGAATAAAATCTTCGGAATGATTTTTCTTGGACTAGAAGAAACCCAGCAGACTTGGAGATGAAGGCAGGAGACCTGCCGTGTCGTCACAAGCCACCAAGGCGCGCCCTAGGGGGGCGCCCCCCTGGCATGTGGCCCCACGGCAGCCCTCCTAACCCAATTCTTTGGCCTATAAATTCCCAAATATTCCCTGGATACCAAAAAGAGCCACGAAAATACTTTTCCGCCGCCGGAAGCCTCTGTTCCCGTGAGATCCAATCTTGGAGCCTTTTCCAGTAATCTGCCGGAGGGGGATTCGATCACGGAGGGCATCTACATCAACTCCATTGCCCCTCCGATGATGCGTGAGTAGTTTACCACAGACCTTCGGGTCCATAGCTAGTAGCTAGATGGCTTCTTCTCTCTCTTTGTTCTTCAATACCATGTTCTTCATGATCTTCATGGAGATCTATCCGATGAATTGTGGGTTTATGATCAGCTTATCTATGAATATTATTTGAATCTTCTCTGAATTCTTATATGCATGATTTCATATCTTTGCAAGTCTCTTCGAGTTATTGGTTTGGTTTGGTTTTGGGTTCAATCTTGCGGTGTCCTCACCCAGTGACAAAGTAGGGGTAGCGAGGCACGTATTTGTATTGTTGCCATCGAGTATAAAAAGATGGGGTTTTCATCATATTGCTTGAGTTTATCCCTCTACATCATGTCATCTTACCTAATGCGTTACTCTGTTCTTCATGAACTTAATACTCTAGATGCAGGCAGGAGTCGGTCGATGTGTGGAGTAATAGTAGTAGATGCAGAATCGTTTCGGTCTACTTGACACGGACGTGATGCCTATATGCATAATCATTGCCTTGGATATCGTCATAATTATTCGCTTTTCTATCAATTGCTCGACAGTAATTTGTTCACCCACCATATTATTTCCGTCATGAGAGAAGCCTCTAGTGAAACCTATGGCCCCCGGGTCTATTTTCCATATTATATTTTCAGATCTATAAACCAAAAATACCAAAAATACCTCGCTGCATTATTTTTACTTTTGTTTTACTTTACGTTCTAGCAATCTTTTATATCTATCTCTATCAGATCTCATCCTTGCAAATAACCGTGAAGGGATTGACAACCCCTTTATAGCGTTGGGTGCAAGTGTTTGATTATTTGTGTAGGTACATCTATTGGGGACTTGCTTGTATCTCCTACTGGATTGATACCTTGGTTCTCAACAACTGAGGGAAATACTTATCTACTTTGCTGCATCACCCTTTCCTCTTCAAGGGAAAACCAACGCATGCTCAAGAAGTAGCAGTCATCGATACTATATTATTTTTATAGATGATTTCTCTCGTTACACTTGGCTATATTTTATGACTTCTCGCAGTGAAGTTATATCCATATATAAGCGTTTTGCTGCCTTGGTTCACACTCAGTTCTCCTCGCCTGTTCGTGTGTTTCGTGCTGACTCCGCTGGCGAGTATATTTCCAAGATGTTGCGTGGTGTTCTTGCTGAGCAAGGGACTCTTTCTTATTTCTCTTGCCCTGGTGCTCATGCTCAGAATGGCGTGGCTGAACGCAAGCATTGTCACCTTCTTGAGACGGCTCGTGCATTGATGATCGCTGCCTCTCTCCCGCCTCAGTTTTGTGCTGAGGCCGTCTCCACCTCCACCTATCTCATCAACCTCCAGCCGTCCACTGCTCTACAGGGTGGTGTTCCTTTCGAGCGTCTTTTTGATCGTTCTCCTAATTATTCGACGCTCCGTTTGTTTGGTTGTGTTTGCTTTGTTCTTCTTGCCCCTCGCGAACGCACCAAACTGACTGCTCAGTCTGTTGAGTGTGTCTTCTTAGGCTATAGTGATGAACATAAGGGCTATCGTTGTTGGGATCCTATCAGTCGTAGGATGCGCATTTCTCGGGATGTGACTTTCGATGAGTCTCGTCCCTTCTACCCGCGTCCATCTTCCTCGAATTTTTCAGTGGAGGATATCTCTTTCCTCATTTTTCCTGACACACCTATCACCCCCACCGATCCTTTGTCTATCCGTCCTGCTAACTCTGCTTCTCCACCTATTGCCGATGATTTGCCGCCACCATCTCCCACGGTTTCCTCATCTCGCATGTCACCGGATTCTGCATCTTCATCCCCGGTGCCTTCTTCGTCTCCACCCCCTGATTCTACCTCGACGATTCCTTCTCATATTCTTCCATCTTTTCCTCAGTATTATACTCGTCGATCACGTAATATGGATGCATCTACTGATGTGCCCTCCTCCTCTTCTCAGCCTACCTATGGCTTGCGTTCTCGTCCGCTTCCTCCTGTTGATCGCTATGGGTTTTCAACTGCTGGTGCTGCTGTTCTTGAGCCGACTTCTTATCGCCAGGCTGTTGTTCATCCTGAATGGCAGTTTGCGATGGCAGAGGAGATTGCTGCTCTTGAACGCACCGGTACATGGGATCTTGTTTCTCTTCCTCCAGGTGTTCGTCCCATCACTTGTAAGTGGGTCTACAAGATTAAGACTCGCTCCGATGGTTCTCTTGAGCATTACAAAGCTCGTCTTGTGGCTCGTGGCTTTCAGCAGGAGCATGGTCATGATTACGACGAGACTTTTGCTCCTGTGGCCCATATGACCACTATTCGTACACTTCTTGCCGTGGCCTCTGCACGCCACTGGTCTATATCTCGGCTTGATGTTAAGAATTCCTTTCTTAATAGTGAGCTGCATGAGGAGGTCTACATGCAACCACCACCTAGGTATTATGTTCCTGATGGCATGGTATGTCGTCTTCGTCGCTCTCTCTATGGCCTTAAGCAAGCCCCCCACGCTTGGTTTGAGCATTTTGCCTCTGTGGTGACTGCCGCTGGTTTTTCAGCAAGTGCTCATGATCCAGCGTTGTTTGTCCACCTTTCACCTCGTGGACGAACTCTTCTTCTTCTCTATGTCGATGACATGATCATCACTGGCGACGGCCCGAGTATACTGCCTTTGTAAAGGCCTGCCTCAGTGAGCAGTTTCTTATGTCTGATCTTGGACCTCTTCGCTACTTTCTTGGGATTGAAGTCTCTTCTACCTCTGATGGATTTTTTATATCTCAGGAAAAGCATATACAGGATCTTCTTGCTCGTGCTGCTCTTACTGAGCGCACTGTTGAGACTCACATGGAGCTCAATGTTCACCTCCGTGATACTGATGGTGACCCCTTGCCTGATCCGACGCGTTATCGTCATCTTGTTGGGAGTCTTGTCTATCTAGCTGTCACTCGTCCGGATATCTCTTATCCGGTTCATATTCTGAGTCAGTTTGTCTCTGCTCCCACTTCAGTTCACTATAGTCACCTCCTTCGTGTTCTCCGATATCTTCGGGGCACGATCTCTCACCGTCTATTCTTTCCTCTCTCCAGTTCTTTACAGCTTCAGGCCTATTCGGATGCTACGTGGGCTAGCGATCCCTCAGATCGCCATTCACTTTCTGCTTACTGTGTGTTTCTTGGTGGTTCTCTCATTGCGTGGAAGACGAAGAAACAGACTGCAGTTTCCCGTTCGAGTGCCGAGGCTGAGTTGCGAGCTATGGCTCTTTTGACGGCTGAGGTGACTTGGTTACGGTGGTTACTTCAGGATTTTGGTGTTTCTGTCACTACACCTACTCTGCTCTTATCTGACAGTACATGTGCTATTAGCATTGCGCGCGATCCTGTGAAGCATGAGCTCACCAAGCATATTGGTGTTGATGCTTTCTATGTGCACGCTGGTGTGTAGGATCAGGTTATTGCTCTTCAGTATGTGCCTTCCGAGTTACAGTTGGCGGATTTTCTGAAGAAGGCCCAGACTAGAGCGCGACATGGCTTCTATCTCTCCAAACTCAGTGTTGTTAATCCACCATGAGTTTGAGGGGGGGGTGTTATAGTACTATATATGTAGCCATGTAGCCTTCATATTTACCCCATTGTATAAGGGGTTTCCTGCATATTCTACACCTGTACATGTATATATACTGGCCTATGGCCTCCTGGAAATACAAGTTGCATATTTCCTAACAACCTTCACCTATGTTACCTTGTTCATTCCACTCATGTGGTGTAGGTGAGGTGGTAAAGACCATGTAGGACCGAAAGTATGTCTAGAGGGGGGGTGATTAGACTACTTGACCAAATAAAAGTTTTGCCTTTTCCCAAATTTTAGAGTTGGCAGTTTTAGCATTTCATGGCAAGTCAAGTACACCCTACACATGCAAGTCTAAGAGTATAGCAGCGGAAAGTAACAACAAGCATGAGTAGAAAGGATAGGGTAGGAAGATCAAACGCAATTGTAGACACGATGATTTTTCCCGTGGTTCCGATAGGTGGTGCTATCGTACATCCACGTTTATGGAGTCTTCAACCCACGGAGGGTAACGGTCGCTAGAGTCCACAGAGGGCTCCACCCATAAGGGTCCACGAAGTAGCAACCTTGACTATTCCATAACGGCTTCCGTCCACGAAGGACTAGCCTCACTATGGGTAGATCTTCACGAAGTAGGCGATCTCCTTGCCCTTACAAACTTCTTGGTTCACTCCACAACACGAAGTAGGAGGCTCCCAAGCGACACCTAACCAATCTAGGAGGCACCACCCTCCAAAAGGTAATAGGCTCGGTAATGATGATGAACTCCTTGCTCTTGTGCTTCAAGATGATAAACTCCTCAACACACAATCACTCTCTCACATATTTGGCTTGGTGGAAGAGATGGGATTGGTGGAAAGCAACTTGGGGAGGCTAGAAATCAAGATCCATATGGTTGGAGTGGAAAATCTTGACCTCAACATAAGGGTAGGTGGTTCTCTCTCAGAAAACTGGATGGGGCAAGTATGGAATAGTTCTGAGTGCTTCTCTCTCGAGTAGGTGGTGGTGAAGGGGTATATATAGGCATCCCCAAAAATCCAACCGTTACACACAAAATGACCAACTCGGTGACACCGATGTGTTAATCTCAGTGGTACCGAAGTGACCAAAAGGTGGGAACTTTTGAATCTCGGTGAGACCGATATAGGAAACTCGGTTGCACCGATAAGGTGACCAACGGTCAGATTCCCAATCTCAGTGACGCCAATCCAACAATCTCGGTGGTACCGATATTGTGAATTTGCGTAACAGAAAGTTGGCAACCAAAACTCGGTGGCACCGGTATGGAATCGGTTGCACCGAAGTGTCTAGGGTTTGGCTGAGTCTGTTTGTGGTTAAGAATCGGTGGCACCGGGATGGAAATGTTGGTTGCACCGATGTTGCGTATATGGCTATGGACAGACTTTGGTGGAAGAGTTTGTGGGTGTATTTGGTGACTATCACTTGTGCACGTATGAGCATTTTGTTCACCAATCAAAACCTTACCCCCTTTTAATAGTATTGGCTTTCCTATGGACTCAAAGTGATTTCTCACAAATGTAAAATGTAGAGTCCTCTTGCTTGAAGCTTTGCCAACCTATTTCCTTTCATCTTGGGGTATTTCCACAATCTTCACAACCCTTTTGCCATCCCTATCATTGAACTTTTCCTGAAATATACTTAGTGGAAAACATTAGTTCAATGACTTATATGTTGTTATAAATTACCAAAACCACCAAGGGAGCAAATGTGCTTTCAATCTCCCCCTTTTTGGTAATTGATGAAAACATATAGATCAAAGCTTCGACAAAGATATAATCAATGAATATAATCGTCGCTTTGAGAAGTATGTGATAAGCAAGAGCTCCCCCTAAATTTGTGCATTATTTAAAATTTGCGTTTGAATGCAAATGCACAATCGATTAGGTACATGGGGCACTTCTTCCATGTCACATACATCTTGGTGGTGTGCGATAATAATAAGAGTGAACAACATAGCACAACACAACCAGACAAAGATAATGATCATCTCAAAAGCATTAAGATGATAGGAAATAGTAGCACAACACACATAAAGTGTATGATCAAAACACAAAGCGTAGCCAAAAGTACCATGTGTGTTTTTGAAAAAGCAATAAAAACCAAACGCTCTCTCACTCGAAGCTTAAAGATCTATATACACTTCTCCCCCTTTGGCAACAAGTTACCAAAAAGTTCAAAGGCATATGTCTAAGCGTTCTTGGGCTGATCTCCTCCGGTTGTTGATGAAGGAGTCGAGAGAACATCGTTGGCGAAGATCTCTGCAGATGTCGTGGATGGAGTTGGTGTGGCAACAGGAGGAACTGAAGCTGATGGAGCAGGAACTGAGGTGACAGTAGCAGGAGCTGATGAAGAGGGCCTCAAGTCTGGAGCTGGCACAGTGGCTGATCTGGCCTGAGTAGTAAACTGTGTGCCTGGCCTGAGAGGTGATCCATCCTCATCATCATCATCATCTGAAGAAGTCTGAGGAAGAGGCACTGAGTCAACTTCCTTCTTGAGCTCATTGACTGTCTTAGTCAGCCCATCCACCTTATCATTAAGGGTCTTGATCCTGTTCTCGAAGATCCTCACAAGACTGTTCTGGTTGTCCAGAATCCCCTTAATGTCCTTCTGCATGCCCTGTACTGATGAGATCAAAAGATCCATTTGCTCGTTCCTGGATCTAGGGACTTGAGCACTAGTGGCTCTGGCTGCCTCTGCCTCTTCCTGAGCTGCAGCAGATGTGGGATGTTCTGGGTTCATCTCCACAACGTTGTCCTCGAGATCTGGCTGTAGGGGCAAGTGGGGACGGTCTAGAGCAAATATGTGCTTCTCCAACTTAGAGTTGATGAGCATCTGGATGTAGGGTGCATAGTAGCAAGAGCGCTTCTGATCAGCAGCAACCCTCTTAACTGTCTCAACAATTAAATCCATGACTCTAATCCTGGTGTGTCTGTCAAGATGAATCAGCATGTTGATGGAGTAGCCTCGGATCATCTTGTCATCTCCTAACTTGGGAATTAAGGTATGCCTCAGAATGGTGTTCATGGTGCGGAGGCCAGCCTGAAGAAAGTAAATAGATCCTAGCCTGTGAGACTTCAAGTTAGCAGCAGGGATCTCTTTATACATGTTAGCCATAGCATTGTGGCTCTCCTTGGATTCTGAGTAGACATCCAAATCTCCATCCTGAACTTCTGGAACTCCTAAGATGGCAGCCCAGTCCTCAACAGTGGACTCATATCTAGCACCTTTAGTCATCCATACAATTCTACCATCTCCATAGAAATGTGCAGTGGAGTAGAATTGCATGATCATCTCATCATTCCAAGCAGTGAACTCTCTGCCAACAAACTCATCCAAACCAATGCAGTGGAAATTGTCTTGGACACTTGGAAAATAGTCTTCATTCTCCTTGATGAATTTCCAGTCCACATACCTCATATCACTCACAGCTGGACTTTTGTCAAAAAGCACAGTCTCATCGAAATCCTGTTGCTCTTTGGTGTAAAATATGTAGTCCACGGCTGTCTTTCTCCTTTGGGCATATGGATCAGCAGCTCTCCAAGCCCTCAAACCAGAATCCTTCCTGTTATTCATATCGTCAGCAAGTGGGTAGCTGGCATTATGTACTGGAAGGTGTGGCCTAAGCTTCATTAAGGCATACATAGCCTCCTCATCCTCAACTCTAGAGGTAGTCCCTTTGTTCTTCTCAGATGCTGGAATTTGCCTGGAAGTCCTCTTGGGCTTTTTAGCAGCAGCCTTCTTGGGGGCAGACTTGGTGCTCTTGGAAGTGCCAGTCTTTGGCATAGTATCAGACATAAGTTTCTTTTTCTTCTTGGGAGGGGCCTTCTCAACATGTTCTTCCTCCTCCTCAGCAGCAACAGCCTCCTCAGGATTCTCAAACATGGAGGTCTGCCTGCCAGTGATATAGACTATCCTCTTCCTGGCTCTCTTCTTCTTCCCTGCCTTCTTAGGCATAGATTTCTTTTGGGGGGACTCAAGGTGAAGAGCCATTTTTGCCCTAGCACCCTCAGGTGCTCTCATAGCCTCAGAGCTAGCATATTCTTTCCTGACAGCTCTCCTTGAAGAGGTAGCTTCATTTGCAGCTTTCTTGGCAGCCTTCTCTCGCTTCTTAGCAAGAACCTCCTCTGGAATGAAGCCTGAATCCTCCTCATCTGAATTCAGCTTCTTCCTAGCCCTTGTAGCAGCCTTGGGCAACCCATGGGAACTGGGAGTGCCTGGATCTGAAGATGAACTAGACTCAGGACTAGTGCCAGAATCCAATTCAACACTCTGCTCTCTGAAGTTGTTCTCACTGTCCTCAGCACTCGACATACTGACCCTGTGAATAGAGTATAGAGGAGCAGAAAAGGATAAGTCATCACAAAATGTGGCTGGTTTTTGAAAGTTTGAACAAAAGATTTTCAAAGTTTTACATTCTGTCAAATGAAAATCGGTACAGCCGAAGTAAAGTTTTCGGTGTTACCGAGACTGACTATCTCATTAACAGAAACTTGGCACTCCTTTCGGTGAGACCGAAAGGAAGTACTCGGTTTCACCGAGACAGTTCTCAGCAACACAGACAGGCAAATCGGTGATACCGATTAGTTCACTTCGGTTCTACCGAGTTCCATCGGGCGGAAGGCAAACCCTAGAAAATCGATGGTTCTCTAATCTACGGGGTTTTCTTGTGGATAGAAAGATGTGCAAACTGTGGCTTATAGAGAAAAACAACTTTATTGCGCAAGAATCATACGGGGAGCGCAAGAAAGATCGAATCCGTACCCTAGCTTGGTGACGGATCCGCTACGGCGGCGACGACGGCGAAGATGCCCGTCGACGGCGAGGATTCCCAGCGGCAAAGACACACGGGGAGGCAAGGCGATTACCAGGGGGTCCTTTTGCGGCAGCTTAGGGTTTGGGGCGCGACGATTGAAAATTGAAATTTCAAACCGTCGGGACCACAGCTTATATACCCTTCACTGTCGGTGATACCGGTTCTAAATTTTCGGTGTCACCGAGTTCCTCAACTGTCAGCTGACAGGGAAACTCGGTGTAACCGAGAATATGGAATCGGTAGTACCGAGATAGAAAACCAGATCAACCCTAGGCACTCGGTGTGACCGAGAATTGTGGGTTGGTTCCACCGAGATGCACTTGGGAGGTTTTAATGGTCAGTCCTTGTCGATACGGAACTCCGAGTGCTCCACACACAGAGGGATCGAAAAGTACTTGTTCAAATTTTGTGATGCAGCACGAATGGAATATGCGGTGAGAAAGCATAGATAGCTAAAGAGTGGTCCTAGGCATTCTTGTCCATCCAATTGGCGAAAGAGAAAATCAAGAGCCAAATAGCAACAATTGGATGTCCTCGAATAAGAAAATAAATGCAGACCAACATGCTCACACAAAGAGATGTCAAATGAAATCATGGCAAACATGCACATACACACTAGCATCTAACAAGCACTTGGGCGATGACGAAGTCATCTATATATGAGTATATTGACTTAGGAGACAAGTAAAAATACTTGATCATAGGTCATACTCATCTTTTAAGCACAAGTGGGGTTACCACTTTTTCATAAAGCATTTAATGTTGTCACATACTAAGAGATGCTTTAACTCAAGTCTTAGAGTAAAGCTCCCCCTTGATGTGACATCCCCCCATAAGAGGGATAGACTAACCTTGGGTTTTGTCGATGAAGACTTCATGTTGGTGAGGTAGTGGTGGATGCTCAAGGTTGATGAAGATCACCAAGAGTTGGGAGCATCCTTGTTGTTTCCTTACTCTTCTCACCTACATGGGTTAGTCCCAACACACAAGAGACAAATACAAGGATATCTATGGACATGGAGTGCAAGGCATGTGTAATGATGTCCATTGATTTGTTGATTACCTTGTCCCTTGCTTACCTTTGAGGGAATGTGTGACTCCTTGAACTATTGCATAGAGTTGATGTTGATTGCAAATAATTCTTGCCAATAATGAATGTGAGTGAATTTCATTGGCGGAGTCACCCCTCAAGAACTCTCTAGTTCTTCTTCTTGTGGACCCACATCAAGTTGATGGGGATCCTTGGTGTTGTAGTAGCCTTTGTAGAAGTTGAGCTTGACGTAGCCTTGGGAACCCACTCCACCATAGCTAGGGATTCATCTTCATATGAGTCAATGTCCTCTTGAAGCTTGTTCTTGCCCTTGAGCTTGTGGTCTTGTGGTGGAAGATCATCTTGAGTGCTTGTCCCCTTGGGAAGAGTATTTTCATACTTCTCCTTTTGAGGAACAAACTTGGGCTCGGGATATTGACCTTCTTCCCATTCAACTCCATTTGCGTTGAAATATCCAACACCACGGTTCTTTCGGTATCCTCCGTGCTTGCGTACAATTTCCTCAAATTGCTTACACCCGGCAAGACTCTTGTAGATACCTTTCTCTATAATTACTTTCAATAAATCATTTTCTTGCTCAAGTGTAACTTGGCTAAGAGAAACATCATTAGTGGAATCAATAGAACTACTAGAAGCAACATCATTGGGTTTAGCATTTTTATTGTTGCTACTAGATGAAGAACCTTTCTTGCCTTTGTTACTAGATTGCTTAGTTTTAACTTGAGGCATGAATGTAGACAAGAGTAGTCGTTTGGCTAGATAAGATGAAGTCTTCTTTCGGAGATCGTCATTGATAGCTTTAAGAAACTCATGCTCTTGCTCCAAGTTGAGCTTCTCGAAGCGTAGCTTCTCATGAGTTCTCACAAGCTCTCTATGATCTTCAAGAGTAGATTCATGAGCTAACTTAAGAGTGTTTAGTTCTTTAGTTAGTTCTTCTATTTTCATCTTATCATCATCAATTGACTTATCTTGACTAGCATGAGAATCATCAAGTTCATTTTGACTAACATCACTAGTTTTATCAAATAGCAAGTCATCATCACAAAGCAAGTCATCTTCATCACTATTGAAATCAAGATACTCGGGGTGTGATACCTTGGGGCCTTTAGCCATGAAGCAACTTCCACTCCCTTCGTTGGGTGAATCAAATAAATCATGGGAGTTAGTAGTCACTAGAGCAATCCCGGCAACACCATCATCTTGACTATAGTCGGAGTCGGAGTGATAGCTTCTCTCGAAGTTGTTGTCGGAGTCGGAGCCGGAAACCCATTCACCAACATGAGCTTGATGTTTTCTTCTTGTATAGCTCTTGGTGTACTTGTCCTTCTTCTCCGAATCTCTACTTCTCCTTGAGGGTCTTCGTTCATAACGATCATCTCTACTCCTTCTCTCTCTTTGAGGTGATTCATTCCTTGAGCTTCGTCTTCGAGGTGACTCTTCTCTTCGTTTGTAGGGAGCCGTGCATTCATTGGAATAGTGTCCAGGCTTCCCACAATTGTAGCAATTGCGGTCACGACTTGACGAACGCTTCTCATCATATCTTGAGTTGGAGCTTCTTTCTTTGCCTCTGTTCTTGTAGAACTTGTTGAATTTCTTGACCATGAGGCTTATCTCTTCATTGGTGACAAGGTTGTTGCTTGAAGTTGCGGGAGCATCACTTGTGGCTTTGTAAGCACCGCTAGACTTGTGGTGAAGCTCTTCTTTGTCTTTGAGTGTCATCTCATGAGCAACAATCCTTCCAATGACTTCCATAGGCTTGAGATCTTTGTAGTTGGGCATCATTTGGATCAATGTGCACACGGTGTCGTATCTCTCATCCAAAGCTCTAAGTATCTTCTTGATGATGAATTTGTCGGTCATCTCTTCGCTTCCTAAGCCGACAATCTCATTGGTGATGAGAGCTAGCCTAGAGTACATCTCAACGACTCCTTCACCATCCTTCATCTTGAACTTGTCAAGCTGACCTTGAAGAACATCTAACTTGGATTCTCTCACGGACTCGGTTCCTTCGTGCATATCAACCAAAGTATCCCAAATCTCTTTTGCATTCTCAAGACGGCTGATTTTGTTGAATTCTTCTGGGCATAGGCAGTTGAATAGAATGTCACATGCTTGAGCATTGTATTGCAACATCTTCAATTCATCCGCGGTCGCTTCACGATCCGGTTCCTTTCCATCACCAAAGAATTCACCTTGCAAGCCAACACGAACAACAGCCCAAACGGCGGGATTATGACCAAGAATATGCATTTTCATTTTGTGCTTCCAACTAGCAAAATTAGTGCCATCAAAATACGGACCTCTATGGTGATAACTTCCCTCACTAGACGCCATACTCTTCTAGGTTGTGAGACCAATGCAATGGAGACCAAACCTCTGATACCACTTGTAGGACCGAAAGTATGTCTAGAGGGGGGGTGATTAGACTACTTGACCAAATAAAAGTTTTGCCTTTTCCCAAATTTTAGAGTTGGCAGTTTTAACATTTCATGGCAAGTCAAGTACACCCTACACATGCAAGTCTAAGAGTATAGCAGCGGAAAGTAACAACAAGCATGAGTAGAAAGGATAGGGTAGGAAGATCAAACGCAATTGTAGACACGATGATTTTTCCCGTGGTTCCGATAGGTGGTGCTATCGTACATCCACGTTTATGGAGTCTTCAACCCACGGAGGGTAACGGTCGCGAGAGTCCACGGAGGGCTCCACCCATAAGGGTCCACGAAGTAGCAACCTTGACTATTCCATAACGGCTTCGGCCATGAAGGACTAGCCTCACTATGGGTAGATCTTCACGAAGTAGGCGATCTCCTTGCCCTTACAAACTTCTTGGTTCACTCCACAACACGAAGTAGGAGGCTCCCAAGCGACACCTAACCAATCTAGGAGGCACCACCCTCCAAAAGGTAATAGGCTCGGTAATGACGATGAACTCCTTGCTCTTGTGCTTCAAGATGATAGACTCCTCAACACACAATCACTCTCTCACAGATTTGGCTTGGTGGAAGAGATGGGATTGGTGGAAAGCAACTTGGGGAGGCTAGAAATCAAGATCCATATGGTTGGAGTGGAAAATCTTGACCTCAACACAAGGGTAGGTGGTTCTCTCTCAGAAAACTGGATGGGGCAAGTATGGAATAGTTCTGAGTGCTTCTCTCTCGAGTAGGTGGTGGTGAAGGGGTATATATAGGCATCCCCAAAAATCCAACCGTTACACACAAAATGACCAACTCGGTGACACCGATGTGTTAATCTCAGTGGTACCAAAGTGACCAAAAGGTGGCAACTTTTGAATCTCGGTGAGACCGATATAGGAAACTCGGTTGCACCGATAAGGTGACCAACGGTCAGATTCCCAATCTCGGTGACGCCGATCCAACAATCTCGGTGGTACCGATATTGTGAATTTGCGTAACAGAAAGTTGGCAACCTAAACTCGGTGGCACCGGTATGGAATTGGTTGCACCGAAGTGGCTAGGGTTTGGCTGAGTCTGTCTATGGTTGAGAATCGGTGGCACCGGGATGGAAATGTTGGTTGCACCGATGTTGAGTATATGGCTATGGACAGACTTTGGTGGAAGAGTTTGTGGGTGTATTTGGTGACTATCACTTGTGCACGTATGAGCATTTTGTTCACCAATCAAAACCTTACCCCCTTTTAATAGTATTGGCTTTCCTATGGACTCAAAGTGATTTCTCACAAATGTAAAATGTAGAGTCCTCTTGCTTGAAGCTTTGCCAACCTATTTCCTTGCATCTTGGGGTATTTTCACAATCTTCACAATCCTTTTGCCATCCCTATCATTGAACTTTTCCTGAAATATACTTAGTGGAAAACATTAGTTCAATGACTTATATGTTGTTATAAATTACCAAAACCAGCAAGGGAGCAAATGTGCTTTCAGACCAAAGCGTGGGCATCATCATGATAGAACCATGTGGTGGGGGGGGTGTGCATCATATTCCACCATGGCCAACGTCTTGTCCAAAGAAAGGACGAAGTCATGAAGGATCGACGCGTCGTCGTATATGGGACCTAGCACCAAAGGAGAAGACACAATAGAGGTAGAGGTTAAGTTATTAGAAATCAAAATGGCCTCACATGCCCTATCAACTACCTCACTCGCTCTATGTGCTGGTGGCTCACTCACTCCCTCTAGGTAGGTGTACTCAAACTCACATATGGTGGAGTCACTCATCTCATTCAAGTGGTGGGGTTTGTGGCTCTCCTCACATGGGAACTGAGGCAACTCATCATATATGGAGCTAGTGGTGAAGTCACTCTCACTCTCAATATGGTGGCATAAATCTCTCAACTCATCTCCAAACGACACCGTGGTCGAAGGGAAAATCCCATGCTCAACCATCACGTCACCGTCACCGTGGATGAAGGCCGAAGATGGCACATCATCACTCTCGCCTCCAAAGATGGAAGCATCATCCTTGCTCGCCACCTTGTCGCTCGCCTCCAAAGCATGTTCCTTGAGTGGCTCCGTAGTTGTGTTCGTCACCGCGCCGTCTTCAAAAAGAGTCATGGTAGACTCGGTATCGTCAATGCCACAAAGAGGGATGGCGGTGAAGTCGAACTTGGGAGCATTGTCTTGGAGCTCGTTGGCCTTGGACATCTTGGTGGTACCATCCTCATGCTCGTCGTCATGGAGCTTGGTCATCGCGAAGTGTGCTCGGGGTCGAGAAGCCTTGGCCTTGAGTTCTTGAACCGCCTTGAGAGTACCAATGTAGACGTCATCGAGAGACTCGTAGGTGTTGTTGAAGAGAGTCTTGGCGATGTCGTTGTTCAATCCCGTCGTGAAGTGGAACTTCATCCAAATGGGGTCGTCCACTCTGGCTCATCGCAAGGCTTTCATCACCTCCATGAAGTACTCATCGAGGGACTTGGATGCTTGTATGATGTTCTCCAATTGGCGCCAAAGATGTTCCGTGTACTTGGAAGGCACAAATTCTCGCCTCATAGTTTCTTCGTCTTGGACCAACTCATGTCTAAGCTCTTCGAAGGTGTGTGAAGCCACCATGTTGGCGCGTAGTCGTGGAAGTTTCTTGTGGTGCACTTCACTTGATCTTTGGAAGGGACTTGAAGTAGCTTGAGGTAGGTGTCCATCTTGCACTCCCACTCGAGGTACTCTTCGGGGTCATGAGTCCCATAGAATGGTATGTCAAAGTCGTAGTAGCTCGTGGAAGTCGCGGTCTTGAGCTTGGGGAGCTTCTCTTGAGGTGCTTGTCGGCGAAGATGCCCAATATACAAAGGCGAAGATGCCTTGATGTCACTTGGAGAAGATGCCAAGGTAGGTGGTGAAGTCATCAAGCGGTGGTTGGTGTCGAGCTCGTGACCTTCACACTTGTTCTTTGTTGCACGCCTTGATGTTGGCGTCGTTATGTCTTCACGTCTTTGATGGTGTCGATGCCGGTGAGATCTAGCTGGAGATGGTAGCTCGGAAGCATGTGCACTTGAGCATCTTCTCGAAGATGAGGAAGACCTCTTGCCGATGTTGATGAGGACCTTTAGCTCCTCCATTTGAGAATCCAACTTGGCATCGATGGTTTTCGTCATGGCATCGAACTCGTCGTTGTTGTTGTAGACCGAAGGAGATGATGTGCTTTGCCTATCCATCACAAGACTCGAGCAAAGGTGAGTAGGGAATGAGATAAACAATACCAATATACCATTCCCAAAGTTGAGGATGTATCCCGTTTCACTCAATGTGGAATGAAAGAATAGGGGAATTGGTATCAGACTTGTTCACTCACACCTACAATGTAAAGCTTATTGAGTGGCTTGGTTAGGACAAGTGGCACAAAATTCAAGAAAATGTCAATCCAAGATATCAAAAATGTTGAGGAAGATTCACAAAATTGCAATAGATCAATAGCTATGGTGGCACTAGGAACACACACACGGATAGATAAATGGGATCCGCGCAACCAAGGAATGAGCACAAAATATGTGAGAGACTCGGGACAAGCTCGTGTTGCACGGATACTAGAAGAGACAATAGATCGATTGCTCAAATGGGCTAGATACGCGCTTGTGCACCAACCTAAAATAGTAAACGTGTCGTCTTCAATCCCAAGTATGCTATGTATGTATGATCCAAGAGTATCTACTATGCAAAATGGCTCATGCTATTGTTATTGCTTATAAGCTCTTTTGTATCTCCTCTTTTGCTTAAAAGCTTTTTCTTCTTTTGCAATTTTTTTTGATACTATGCTTGATGCTCGACCAAAGATATGAGACAAGTATGATGGATATGCACGGGAGAGACTTATGACACAATGTAGGTAGCAAGATGTATGCACGCTAAAACTAGCTATGCTAGATAAGAGTAACACTATGGTGCACAAGTAATGTGGCCCGACAATTCTCAACTCGCTAGTCTCAATGGGTAAGGTACACAATAGGCTCCAAGCGATCAATGCAATGGCAAGGAAATGGACAATGATGTCGTCGAGGTTACCGTCCTTGCTTACGGTTGGGGTGCCAAAAGGCAAAGTGACCGATGTTGATGTCGAGGCCAAGGCGATGATGAGCGGCGGTGTTGTCGATGTAGATCCGTCCCTAATTAGCCGAAACACCTTAGGAAATGGAAATCCCAACTCAAAATCTCAAACAAAATTGGGTTAGGGTGGCGGAATAGTATGGTGGGAAAACTATGCAGAAGTTATGGTGGTGGCTTAGGAAAAGATGCCAAATATGATTTTTTTTGATAGATTCAAATGGTTTTGTAAGTATTTTTTTGGGATGGGGGGTGTCAATAGATATCCAACGAGCTAAGAAACATCAAAATCGGACTCCAGATGAATTAATTATGTCCAAAACGGTGAAATGGTTGATGCTGAAATCTATGCATAGTTTCTGGTTAGGCCGGATGTTCCGGGCCTAGGTCCGGAAGTTCCGGGCTCCGGAAGTTCCGGGGGTGTACCGGAAGTACCGGGGGGCACGGGAAAGTGTGGGGAAACTCTCTGGTTAGGCCGGAAGTTCCGGGTGATGCCGGAAGTTTCGGGGGTCGCGAAAACACTTCCGGGACGAACCCTAAATTCCGGATCTAAGAACGGGGGTGGAAAAACTCGATTTCGTGGGTCAAAATTGATGGAGAAAAGGAAAATTTGGGGGGATTTCGTGGTGGGGAAGCTAGATCTACTTGCCAAACACGAATTCCATGGATCAAAATCAACAAAATCACACAAGAACCAACAAATTGCAAAAAATTTGGTGAGGCTATTTTTGATGGGGATTTTCGAATTGGGACAAAAACACACGAAATTAGGCTAGAAAACGAAGGGGAGGACTCCAAATTCGTGAGAAACGTGGCTCTTGATACCAATATGATACGGGGCACACCCGTGTGAGTCGATCTTTCACGAAATGGAGGTGGATCCCACGAAGAACACGAGGGGGAAATCACACGAGAAACACTCAAAACAAGTCCAATCACACATCACTATGCTCACATCCACACAAGATCCACAAGGGTACAAGAACAACAAAGGGAAAGAGGATACATGGTAGAGTTCATCCCAAATCCCATAGGGAGATGAGGCCTTGGAATCCTGAAGGATCTTCCTGTGCAAGGGGCCTTGACATCCACTAGGGGTCTTCTCTCATAGAGGCATCTACTCCATGGGAGAGGTAGTGGAAGGAGCAAAGGCTCATCTATCTATGAGCTAAATCATTGCTAACCCTAAAATGGAGGAGGTGGAGGAGTATATATAGTCTAGGGCGAAGTGGGCGTGAGAAAGGGGTACATGGGCCTCGGGCTCGAGTGGATGCCCGCACGCAGACCGGAAGTTCCGGGCTGGGCCGGAGGTTCCGGGCGCCGGAAGTTCTGGGCAGGTTCCGGCCGGGTTGCGGGCTAGGCCGAAAGTCTTCATGCCTGGTGTCGCCTGTAGTCGAGGAGGCCGGAAGTTCTGGGCAGGCCGGAAGGTCCAGGGTCCGGATCCGGGCTGCTTCCGGGCTATCCAAAGAGTTGGCACGCCCGTAGTCGGCTGTGGTCGCGGAGGTCGGAAGTTCCGGGCAGGCCGGAAGGTCCGGGGTCCGGAGGTTCGGGGCAGGCCGGAAGGTCCGGGACTTCCAGAGACTTGTCCTCGCTTCTTCTTCCTTCTCCGTTTCCAAGCTTCCCTCGCGGATGGTGTAGTCGTACGTTGGTGTTGGAACTCCTCCTCGTCATCCGTGAAGCTCCGACAATACCTATGCATACACACGAGAGGAGTGTCAAGTAGTATACCATCCTCGAAGGGGTCAAGTGAGCACGTGTAAAGGAGATGATTCACCTTTATGTATGTTAAGTAGATGTCGCACGTGTCACTTGCCAAAGGGACTCTTTCCATGGTGATGTCCATAGGATGCTTCGCATCACAAGCTACTTGATATGAAACATGTCCAACCTTTTTAAACCTGGGCTGCATTCCCCACCGTTCCTAAGTCATGTAGAGCCTCCTGGAGGATACATACTTGCCGACTGGTCCCGTCAAACCATTCCGCCCAGATGATTCATTAATTAAACATTAATATTGCACAACCTCCTAGAGGATGCAATAACATGTATGTTGTTACTTTAATCATTACTTAAATTTCTCTCAAAACTTTCATTTATCACACAAAACCCAATCCACGTCTACCATGGCAAGGCTAAGCAATAACTGCAATATAACGGTACCCGCTATGGCGACAAGGATTATCAGGATCAGACTAAGCATATGGCTATCCTAACTGGGTTTAGCATATCATACCAACATAGCAATTCCTACACATGCATAATATAATAGTGTGATATAGAACTACATGCATAGAAAATAATAGGATGAAGTATGATAAAAGGTGTAACTTTCCTTATTCCTGGTTCTCAAATTCGCACTCTTCACAATAATTTGCGTCGCACTCCGGACAATCTATACGGTTCAAACAAAGCAACAAACCAATCATCACAACTCAAATAACACCAAAACACAATCAACAACAAGTAATCATTTTAAAATCCAAACAACAGTAGCATATCAGGAGGTATTTATAATCTACAAGATAATATGATCACAACACACAAAGAATCAACTAAATTTGACAAATGGTTTGAAAGATATGGCCTCAGGAAGGTTAAATTCAAATTTAAACAAGTTCAAATTTGAATAGTTCAAAAGATTGAAATTTTGGTACTACATGATAGAGGGGATTATGATGAACAATTTGGCGTTGGTTTCATCAAATTTGGATAAACGGTTGCAAAGATACGGAGTTTTGAAAATCAGAAACAAATCTGCGATTTTTTTCTATTTAACAAATATTTTCGCCACGTGGTGCAACATGAGGGGCTGGCAGTTATACGCTGATGTGGTGAACCGACGGATGGCCGGGTCTTACAGCATACCGGTTCGATAAAAAAAAATAGCAGGACCGATCTAATCTCAGCAGCTCATGGGCTATCGGACGGCGGAGATAGGCTCACCGGAGAAACACAGATAACGCCGTCCGGACTTGAAGAAGGAGACCTCGGGCGGCACGGACTTTGACGCTGCGCTCATTATGGAGGTTACCGGAGCTCGAGGAAGGAAGGACGGCGTGCGTACGGAGATGTCGAACTCGGGAACTTCTTTAGGGATGACTGGGTCTTCTTCTACCGTCGGCTACGTCGAGCTGGAGGACGGCTGGCGGTGGTGTGCTTCTAGTCGAGGTTACTGCGCTCGTATGGAGGTGCTCCTGCGCGAACTAAATATTCACAACGATAGTAGAGATCGAGGCAAAGTCAACAAGAGCAAAGGAGGGGCTGGAAACCTCGGGTGGAGGAGAATTTCATAGGCGGAGGTGATCTGCTTCGGGTCAAGGTCGCAGGGCCTCGACTCGATGCTCCCCCGCGCAAACCAAGAGGTTATGGAGAGAGAGGAGATAAGTGAAAAATGATTAGTGGCGAGAAGAGAGCCACTGAACCTCCTGCGGCAACGAGTTCGACATCGGTGGAGCTTCTGTAGGCAGCGGACTTCGGCGAGATCGGGACGAGGCAGAACGGCACGAGAGTCTTCCGTTTTGCCAAAAAAATGGTCGAGTAGGAGGTGGAGATTACTTATAAGGACGATTCCGTGGTCGGTGGGGGAATAGATCAATCAAATCGATCGAGTTCGGATCGGGAACGATCTCCAGGAAGAACACGCACAGAGAAAGGGGATGACAAGGTGGGACCATGCTGTCGGTGGCACAGAGGTGAGAAAAGAAAAACAACAACTACGGGGTGGTGCGGCTAGGATGCTGAGCCGAAATGGGCCGCTGACCTGCTAACTGCTGCTGCTGGCGCTCGCGCGAGCGACAGATAGTGATGGGCTACACACTGCGGTCCAAGTGAACAGTGACCTCTGACTGATAAAAATTTACACAGCAAAAGTTTGGCTAAGAATAAAATAATTAATTAATTAATAAAACTTCAAAATTGCCAGTAAAAATATTATAGCAATTTTATAAAACAGTGAACATTTTCCAAGTCGAATAAAAGTTTGCAAAATTGTTTTATGCAATAGGTGTTAATGAAGAGCACTAAAACCAACTCCAAAAATATGTCTGAGTTTGTAAAACCTCAAAATAAATATTGTGAACTCTAGATAATATTCTTAGCAATTTCCAACTATAATTAACAGGGAATAAGTCATATTATCTCCACTCCAAATATTTTGCCTTGAGTTGGAAAACACTTCGAATACTCAGAAAATTCAAATATGCATTGAAATCATGATGAAAAAGAATGATCCTATTAACATACCAAATCTGAAAATTTGGGATGTTACAAATCTACCCCCTTAAAATGAATCTCGTCCTCGAGATTCGAGTTGTCTAGCAAAGGTTTAAGATGGGTACTCGATATAATCCATATTCCAGGGGTTTCATGCTTACTCATTGCATACTTCCAAAACTCCCTTGAGATGAATAAATATGATGCACCAATATTGAAAGGACGGTCATAATAGTGGAACTTGATTAAAATCTTACTGAAGACTGGTGCATTATTAGCTCTTCCCACCATCATGTGGTTCACATGGCTCTTGTTGAAAGGATTTGGATTCTTGTCTCCAGAGTTCCTATCCTCATTCCTTGGCTCAGTGCAATCTCGTGCAAAATGTCCTTGCTTCTTGCAATTAAAACAGGTTATTTGGCTCATATCCTTTCTAGGTGTCAAAGGGTGGGATGTGTGATTGTTATTCCCTCCATTGTTGTTGCCATGATAATGACCACTATGGTTATGCCCATTGCCACTATGATCATTGTGACCATTATGAACATCCACTTGAGAATTATAATACCCAGATGTTGAGGACGTACGAGGCTTCTGGTGAGCGCCTGAATTGTACATGTTGTTGTGCTTCCTCTTGTTGTTCTCCACCTCTTGATGCTTCCCTTCAAGGACAATTGCTTTATCAATAAGTTCCTGACAGTTATTAAAGGTGGCCACTGTCAACTGAACACCCAACTCATCATTTAGGCCCTCCAAGAATTTCTCCTGTCTAGCTGCATCAGTGTTAACATCATTAGGAGCATAACATGCAAGCTTATTAAATTCCTCCACATATTCACTCACGGTGCGACCTCCCTGACGCAAGCTGCGAAACTCCTTCTTTTTCCAACTCATGGCACCAGCAGAAACATGGGCAGCACGGAAACCTGCTTGAAATTGCACCCAGATGATAGTAGCAATAGGGTAAGTGACCAGGTAGTTGTCCCACGAAGCTGCGACATGACCCTCCAAAAATGTGAGGCAAATCTCACTCTCTCTGCATCAGTGTATCCAACAGTCTCCAAGTTTCTATTAACTGAGCAAAGCCAATCATCTGCCACAATAGGTTCAGGGGTCCTAGAAAACCTTTGAGGATTCAACCTCAAGAAACGAGTAAGTGCATCCACTGGTGGTGGTGGAGGTGGATTGTTATTGTTGTTGTTCCCCATGTTCTGAGTGAGCATCTGGATCAACTGGGCCTGTCCTTGAACAAATTGTTGCATGTATGGTGGCACGTCATTGTTGTTGTTGTCTTGTAAACCACTGGCTCTAGTATTATGTCTCAACGACATCTGGTGGGTAAGCATAGATGAGATATAGACAGAATTAGGCCTAAGGGGAAAACACTACCCATCTCATGCTAGCAGCAAAACATCAAATCAGACAAATCACACAAGCAAAACCTACACGTAAGGTCATATCGACAAGAGATATGATCTCATCATACTACGCGTGAATCGTTTATAAAACTCAACATAGTAGTGGTGGCCTGCTAACTAAAACTTGTCAGATGATACTAATGTAACTACAGGGATCATCTACTCTTGAAAAGAGAAGGTATAAGTACGAGAGTAAAAACTAACAAGTAGAGTAAGGTTGCAAAATAAGTTTTCACTCCTATGGCTTTTCCTACTCCATTTTCTAGGGTCATGACCTATAGTCAACATGGGCTCTGATACCATTTGTAACGACCCGAACCTGATAAGATTAGATGTCGCTGTGCTTACTGTGCTAGTCCCTGGATCAATAGCTAGCACACACAGTACAAGATGAAATACCAAGAATAATCCACATGTCATAAGTATTACATCGCAGATCCAGAACATAGTTTATTACAAACTTCTTAGCTGGAAGGCTAGCTCAAAATATAACACAATGGAAAGCATAAAAGATAACTATGGAGTCACAACAACACCACTGGCAAAGCTGAGTGTAGTCATCATAACCCTATGCGCATCACTCACACGTCGTATAAAACAAAATCTTGCAACATAAAATGTTGCGGCCACAAAGGGTCAATACTTTGAATGTATTGGCAAATCACACCAAAATTGTTATAACAGACCTACCATATCTATATGCAAGGATATGACAAAGGAAAGGCTTATGGTTTTGTTTTGCAGGAAGCTGTTTTTTCTTACTTCTACCTACTAATCAAGTATTTAATATTTACTACACTATAGTTGATCTGTTGTTAAACTGGACCGCCTCCAATTTCACCCGCCTATGAGAGCCTTCGAGGATCATAGGTATAATAAAGCCCACGTCACAATTAATTATTTGAGATGATAAGATCTTCCAGAGGTTCCAAGTCTAGTTGTTCATAGTTGTCCATAACCGGGGACACGGCTAATCATGATTAGTTTTACACTCTGCATAGGTTAGTACGCTTTACTCACTGGATCCAACCCAAAGATTGAGACGAACTCTTTCAGAAACAGTCACCTAGTCCCAAAGGAGGTCTGCACCAACTATCCCGCTACATCTGCTGGCACATCCGGGTAAGGTTTCCACAACTGATCAACTAAGCTAGAGCCCATATAGCTAGTGGTCGTACATGGAAGCTACTTGATATGAAACATGTCCAACCTTTTTAAACCTGGGCAACATTCCCTACCGTTCCTGAGTCATGTAGAGCCTCCCAGAGGATACATACTTGCCAACTGGTCGCGACAAACCATTCCGCCCAGATGATTCATTAATTAAACATTAATATTGCAGAGCCTCCCGGAGGATACAATAACATGTATGTTGTTACTTTAATCATTACTTAAATTTCTCTCACAACTTTCATGTATCAAACAAAACCCAATCCACGTCTACCATGGCAAATCCAAGAAATAACTACAAAATAACAGTACCCACTATGGCGACAAAGATTATCAGGATCAGACTAAGCATATGGCTATCCTAACTGGGTTTAGCATATCATACCAACATAACAATTCCTACACATGCATAATATAATAGTGTGATATAGAACTACATGCATAGAAAATAATAGGATGGAGTATGATCAAAGGTGTAACTTGCCTTATTCATGGTTCTCAAATTCGCACATTCACAATAATTTGTGTCGCACTCCAGAACATCTATGCGTTTCAAACAAAGCAACAAATGAATCATCACAAATCAAATAACACCAAAACAGAATCAACAACAAGTAATAATTTTAAAATCCAAAAAATAGTAGCATAACAGGAGGTATTTACAATCTACAAGCTAATAGGATCACAATGCAAAAAGAATCAACTGAATTGGACAAACGGTTTGAAAGATATGGCCTCTGGAAGGTTTCAAATTTAAACAAGTTCAAATTTGAATAGTTGAAAAGATTGAAATTTTGGTACTACTGGATAGAGGGGAACATGATGAACAATTTGGAGTTGGTTTCATCAAATTTGGATAAATGGTTGCAAAGATATGGACTTTTGAAAATAAGGAACAAATCTGCCATTTTTTTCTATTTAACAAATATCTTTGCCACATGGCTCAACATGAGTGGCTGGCGGTTGTCTGCTGAGGTGGTGAACCGACGAATGGCCGGGTCTTAGAGCATACCAGTTTGATAAAAAAATAGCAGGACCGATCTAATCTCAGCCGCTCATGGGCTATCAGACGGCGTAGAGAGACTCACCGGAGAAACACAGAACACACCAGCCGGACTTGAAGAAGGAGACCTCGGGTGGCTCGGACTTTGACGTTGCGCTAGTTATGGAGGTTACCAGAGCTCGAGGAAGGAAGGATGGCGTGCGTATGGAGATGTCGAACTCGCGAATGTCTTCAGGGACGACCGGGTCTTCTTCTACCGTCGGCTACGTCGAGCTAAAGGACGGCTGGCGGCGGTGTGCTTCTAGTCGAGGTTACTACACTCGTATGGAGGTGCTCCCGCGCGAAATAAAAATTCATAACGATAGTGGAGATCGAGGCGAAGTCAATAGGAGCAAAGGAGGGGCTGGGAACCTTGGGTGGAGGAGAATTTCATAGGCGGCGGTGATCTGCTTCGGGTCAAGGTCGTATGGCCCCGACTCGGAGCTCCCCTGCGCAAACCAAGAGCTTATGGAGAGAGAGGAGAGAAGTGAAAAATGATTAGTGGCGGGAGGAGAGCCAGGTGTCGGTGTCAAAACCGACGGATCTCGGGTAGGGGGTCCCGAGCTGTGAGTCTAGGATCGATGGTAACAAGGGGACGAAGGAGACGATGTTTACCCAGGTTCGGGCCCTCCTATGGAGGTAAAACCCTACGTCCTGCTCGATTATATTGATGGTATGAAGGTTACAGAGTTGATCTACCTCGAGATCGACTAGCTAAAACCCTAGATGAGTTTCTCCGTCTTACAATCTAAAACCCTCCCGGCTTATATAGACACCGGGGGGTACCTAGGGTTTACACATTACAGGTCTCCTGCCGGGGATGGAAATGTCGATTCCCTCATCTTGACTTGGAGTGCACGACGCGCCTTTGGGACTTCCTTCTAGAACACAGGGTCTCGATGTATCCAGCCCATCCTGCGACAGTCAGAGTGCGGCCCACCAAGCCGGCCTATTGAGAGACAGGCCAGCGGCCCGAGGACCCCTTAGTCCAGGACTCCCTCAGTAGCCCCCGAACTAGCCCCCAACGCCAAGGGCCACAACACTGGCAGCTTCACGTGATCAGTGCCTTCGGCTTGAGGTGTGAGTTCTTCTTCCCGTCAATGATCGGCTGGGACTAGTCCGGCTTCCGATGACGCATAGTTCTTCTGATCATACGATTGTCCGGGCACCATGAGTTGCCTTGCCCCGAAGGCCAAACGTCCAAGTGTAAACAGTGTTTTCTGACGCCCCCTTCTGACAAAGGGTCGTGGCCTACCACGACCGCTGAACCAGTTATGAAAACTCGATTCGCGGTTCGAGGCCATTTTTACATTGACATGACTCATCAATGTATAGATCGTGCTCCGTTTCACACGGTATATAATCAGTACCCTAGGTTTATTTTGTGCGTGCATAACGACACGCATGCCTTGGGAAGCGGAGAGACTCGCGGTGCAGTAAAAGGAGTCTAATCGGCGTGACGCCTCATAAAAGGGGGAAAAACCCCAAGGATTACTCACGCTTCCCATTCGCATCCTCTGCTTTCCCAATCTTCCCAAGCTCCGAGAGCCCAGATCTAGTCCTTCCTCAACTTCCCCTCCGAGCTTAGCC
This sequence comes from Elymus sibiricus, assembly GCA_039707655.1. NCBI lineage: Eukaryota > Viridiplantae > Streptophyta > Magnoliopsida > Poales > Poaceae > Elymus > Elymus sibiricus. The sequence continues at coordinate 268,625,520 of CM077665.1, forward strand.
ATGGCGGGTTCGGGCTCCATGGGCAAGTGGGAGGCCTCCATGGTCACCGACAAGGATATCCGGGAGCTAAAGCTCGTCGGCTACCTCCCCACCAATGTCTTCCACCGCGCTCCAGAAGCGAACCAGGTCGTCCCCACCCCTAAGCCAGGCGAAAGGGTGGTATTTGTCCCCCATTTCATCTGGGGACTGAGCTTCCCGCTCCACCCGTTCGTTAGGGGCCTCATGTTCTTCTACGGGTTGGACTTCCATGATCTTCCCCCGAACTCCTTTATGCATATTTCGGCTTTCATCATTCTTTGCGAAGCCTTCCTGCGGGTCGAGCCACACTTCGGCCTGTGGCTCAAGGTCTTCAACGTCAAGCCGAAGACTGTCGCGGGCGAGCACGCAGACTGCGGAGGGGCGGTAATCAGCAAGCTCCCCCGCGTTGAGTGGCCAACTGGCACCTTCATCGACACAATCAAGATCTGGCAGAAAGAATGGTTCTACATCACCGAACCAAGGGATGAGAGCTGGTCAGCTCCTGCCGAGTTCAGATCCGGACCCCCTACGAGATTGACCTCGTGGCTCAGGAAGGGCCTCGACTGGAGGTCGGATGCAGAGGTGAAATTGCTGCAGAAGCGCATTACCTCGGTGATCGAGGCCAAGGTTGAGCTGGTCAATGTGGTCCAGGTCATGCTCCACCGCCGTATTCTTCCCTGCCAGCACCGGGCCTCCCCAATGTGGGCTTATCAGCTTGAGGACGAGCCTACCGTGCGCCAACTCTTCCGCACTACCTCTGAGAAGTTGTGGAAGGCATTATTCAAGCCTCGGAAAAGCTGGCCGGCCAAGGAAGAGGATTCGGGCCTAAGCGTCGATAACCCACCTACCCAGGTACGGTATAATTTTAATCCACTGACTCTATTTCTTTGACAAAAGGACTGAATGCCTTCCTTCATTTTCGCAGAAATGGTTGAGAAAAACCGCGAGGGTTAACTGCCCGACGCCACAACCAGAAGACCCCAGGTCGGAGTTGTTGACGGCGATGCTCGTCGTGGCGCCGTACTCGGCACCCGAGAAGAAGTAGAAGAAGAAGAAGGCCAGAGAAGGCCTCCGCATAAGGGACCAGCCGGACGCTATGTCCGAGGAAACCCATGCCTCCGCTAGCGACGAGGAAGGGCATGAAGACAGGGGGAAGGCGTTTCCCCCTTCACAAGAAAGAGGGCGGCGTCATCGGACGCCGCGGAGGATGTACCTCCTCCTGCCCTGAAGAGGGCGTGTTGGCCGAGGTTGATCCTTGCCGACGACAGCTCGGACTCTGATGCAGAGTCCGAGGACTTTGAGAAGGTTCCCCAAAGGAACCTAAGGGTCAAGCCCCCAGCTCAAAGGTATGAATCCGAAGACTCCTTGGGTCATTTATGCGAAGTTTTCAATGTTTTAAATGCAAGAACGTCTTTTAATTTGCAGCCCACCACGCATTCTCCCTATTGACCAAACATCGGATGGGGAGTCTCCGCCCGCCGAGCTGGCGGAGAGTGGGACTGCGTCACACCCCACACCTCCCGGGGCCGCGAAGGATGCCGCGGAGGTGTCATCCCGCCAGGCTCCTTTGGAGCCGAACACAGGCGGTGGTGGTGACCACGCCATGGCCGAGGTTGATGCCTCGGCCGCTGAAGACCAGGAGGAGAAAACTCCCCTCGCAGCTGAGGAGGAAGGGCGGAGGGATGTCCAGTCCCCTCCGAGGACATCTCCGGAGCATGCTGTGCCTCCGGAGCTACCGACTCAGTCCCCGATCAGAGATCGGGCTGGCCGGTCACCACCGGTGCCACCGACGACCGGGTGGCCGGTCATGGAGGAGGCCTTATCAAGCGCCCCCATCTCCGAGGATCACCGCACTCTTATGGGTGCGGTTTTGCAAGGAATTCAGTCCGTCGATAGCGGACTGAAAGAGGCCTTCAATGGTCTCTTGACGGGCTTCAAGGTGAGTCACGTAATACCCTTTTCCCGAACAATTTTAATTTTATTAAGTTTATGCTATCTTTATATATGTAGTAGCCCCCTGAGCCCCGGGTGGGGTTGCAAAAACGCACCCGGGGGTCAAATACTCAGGAGTGACCAACTTGTACAAGGCACCATTAATCCCGCAATGTTCTAAAAGCCCTTGAGAGGACCGAACATAGGGTCATATCCTTGACAGTTCGGGGGTTGGAATGCACATAACCGGATATTGGTTTTTATTGTTTGTAGGCCTCGTCATCGGCGGCGGCCGTGAATGCCGCTGAGCTTACCGAGCTAGATCAGAAGCTCAAGATCTCTGAAGAGGAGCTTGATAGCCTGAACAAGAGGTTCGACGAGGCACAAGGTAAGCCGAATTGTAACATCCGGGCTGTATATTGTTAATGATCCGCACTGGTACCCCAGTGTAATTATTTATTTATTGCTCCCACAGCTTCAGCTGCGGAGGTTGAAAAGCTCAAGGCCGAGCTCCAAAAGATGAAGCAAGAGGCCGCGGATGAGAAGGCGGCCGCCGAACAGGCAGCAGCCGCGTTCTCCACTTTGAAAGCTGCGAGTGCTAAGAAGGAGGCCCGGGTGGAGGAGGTGCAGCAGGAGCTCAAGGATGCCAGCGCGAAGTGCGAGGCCCTTGAGAAGAAAGGCAAAGAGCAAGCCACCGAGCTATCCGTGCTGAAATCCGAGCTTCAAAAGGAGCAGGTGGACAGGCGGTCCTTTGAAGAGGAGGTTCGCCAAGTCAAGGCTATCACAGATGGTAAGCCGTATTCACTACAATGCGCCTTTGGTGGTAGCAGGTTTGCTTTGCTCACCTAGGTGTGGCGTTCCTCAGGCGTCTGTGCGGATCTCCAGAAGAGTGCAGCAGACGCGAACAAGTTCTATGCTTCGAGGGAGGAGGATGATGAGGCTCGGCTATTCTGGGCACAGTTTGAGTCCCCTGAGCGCTCTCCTCTCCGGATCGAGCAAATGAAACAACTGATGGAGCTGCATAGGATGGCGGAGCCGGCCATGAAGGACCTCTGCATCCGGCTGTGGCCTGAAGAGCCGTTGCCGAGCAGCTACTTTGGCTTGGTGTAGAAATTATGCGATGCTGCGCCTCGGATTGACGTGCTAAAGCATTCTACATGCATCGAGGGAGCTCGGATGGCCTTTGCAAAGGCCATGGTGCACTGGCCAAAGCTCAAGCCGACCGAGATGGCCACCGCACCTCCGCCTCCTGGAAAGGGGCATAGGTGCCCCAAGCTATACTTCTCCGCAGTGATGGAGGGTGCTCGGGCAATAGAGGCCCAATGCTCCAAAGACGTTTTGTATGAATGACCGCGTTGTAATATGTCCAAAGACTTTTAACGCTTTATAATCAGTGTTGCATGGTTTATCATGTCTTATAAGTCTTTAATATTTATTTTGACTCCTATGTGGCCGTTTTTTCTGAAAGTTGCGAGTCGTCGGCTTCAGCCCCCACGTAGATACCACGCTAGGTGTCTCTCTCTCCGCACTGTGACCCTTATCCGAGCTATCGGTGCCCGAAGGCGGTAGTGCGAGGGGGACAAGGCAATCAGACTATGATGCTTTATCGCTTTCACTTAGCCGTAGGAGCGTAAAAAATGCGGGGGCTGATGACCAGCCCCCAGTGTTTTGTGATGTTCGGATGTACCGGGGCCGAAGCCAGCATCACATGGTTTGTACAAGTACAAAACCCATCGTATAACACGGAATAACCTCTATCGATCTTTTAGTATGACACTTATGCTCGGATTTGCAGACCGGTTCTCGCTTACTATGACGGTCAGTTTTCGGCTTTCTCCCCTGGGGTGCTTGACCAGGCGAGCTAGAAACACAATCGCAGTGGTTCTCCCTTTGCCCTTTTAGCTGAACGAGCGGAACGTAAGAGGGTAGACACAGGAGACGGGCAACCCAATTATTGACCCAAGACATAGTTCGGATCCGATGCATATAAAGCAAAATCCAAGATGCCGAACACGCAATCAGGTGTATCGGAGTGATGCTTAGGGTGATATTTTAAATTCAATCCCCCGGTCTATTAGCCGGTTGCATCGTAATGTATACTGAACAGTTTTCGCAAGGAGCGTTGACGAGGGAAGAACAGAGTATGTATAAAATACAGCGAAGTGGCCATGTATAATGGTCTTGTATTTGCTCAATAATTCTTATAGCTCAGATTGCCGAAGCAACTGTTTACAGGTATTTGAAGATGAAATATAAAATTTACAGAGGAGAGGTTGTACCAAGGGTCTTCGATTGGTGGCTTGACGTCCTCGATGTGCCCTGTCGCGTGTCTATTCCTGTGCCTCTTTGGGAGTTGCATTCCTTTGAGGGTGATGCTGTCGTCGAGCGGACCTTGGGAAGAAGGTCTTGAGAAGTCGCCGAAGTATGGATGAGCTTTACGCTTTAGCAGGTCCTTGATGGTACCTGTGTTATGTCCGAGGACGTGTACTGGTAATGGTTCGGTCCAGCCGAACACTTACCCTTTAATGGTTGTTCCCCACTGCTGCCCATGGAATCTTGAGTGCGAAGTTGTGCCTTCCTGGCACGTGTTTGACGGTCATTAAGGTTGTGCAATGGGGAGCGTGTCCCTATTTCTGGGGAGAAGAAGATTCTGGGAGTTCAGATTGAAACCGAGCTCGTTTGTCAACCTTACATGCCTTTATGGAAGATTTCGGTGTTTGCCGATCGTCCTCGTAATGGAATTTGGCCGCCAGGGCCAATGCATGTTCCTCAGTTCGGAGGGAACGCTCTGTGTTGCCGTTGACAGTGATGACCCCCTTGGGCCCGGGCATCTTGAGCTTGAGGTATGCGTAGTGTGGGACGGCGTTAAAGCGAGCGAACGCTGTGCGGCCTAGCAGGGTGTGATAACCGCTGCAGAAAGGTACGATGTCGAAGATCAAGTCCTCGCTATGGAAGTTATCGGGCGAACCGAACACCACGTCCAGGCTCACAGAGCCCGTGCACCGGGCCTCGACGCCTGGGAACAGTCCTTTAAAGGTAGTGTTGCTGGGTTTGATCCTTGATGGATCTATACCCATGTTTTTCAAAGTATCTGAGTAAATCAGATTGAGGCTACTTCCTCCGTCCATTAGGACTTTAGTGAGGTGATACCCATCGATAATGGGGTCTAAGACGAGGGCCGCCAAACCCCCATGACGGATACTGGTCGGGTGATCTCGTCGATCAAAGGTGATCGGGTAGGCCGACCATGGGTTAAACTTCAGGGCTACATGCTCTATGGCGTAGACCTCTCGAAGGGCGCGCTTCCTCTCCTTTTTGGGTATATGAGTGGCGTATATCATGTTCACAGTCTTTACCTCTGGAGGGAACTGCTTTTGACCTCCATTGCTCGGACCGCGGGGCTCCTCATCGTCCTCGCTGCATGGGCCCTTGCCTTGCTCTTCAGCTGCGAGTTTGCCGGCCTATTTGAACACCCAACAGTTACGGTTGGTGTGGTTGGCGGGCTTGTTTGGAGTGCCATGGATCTCGCAAGGCCTGTCCATGATTTTGTCCAGCGGGGTGGGTCCGTCGCGATTGCCTTTAGGAGGCTTCTTCCGCTGCTCGGATCGAGGGTTGCAGAAATCAGCGTTAACGGCCGTGTCGACGGCGTCACTAGTGCTGTGCTGGCGTTTATTTTTGTTGCGTCGTGGTTTCCCGTTTCCATCCCGAGCTTCGGAGGTGCCGGGGTCTTCGGGGTTGTGGCTTCATCTCGCTAGCCAGTTATCCTCGCCCGCGCAAAAGCGGGTCATGAGTGATGTAAGGGCGGACATGGTCCTAGGTTTATCCTGACCGAGCTGGCGAGCCAGCCATTCGTCCTGAATATTGTGCCTGAAAGAGGCTATAGCCTCGGCATCTGGGCAATCGACGATCTGGTTTTTCTTGGTCCAGAACCGATTCCAGAATTGTCGAGCGGACTCTCCTGCCTTTTGGACGACGTTGCTTAGGTCGGAGGAGTCCGGAGGCCGTACACAGGTGCCCTGGAAGTTAGATCGGAATGCATCCTCGAGATCCTCCTAGCTCCCAATAGAATTTTCAGGGAGACTGTTTAACCAGTGCCGAGCTGGCCCCTTAAGTTTAAGGGGTAGATACTTGATGGCGTGGAGATTGTCTCCTCGTGCCATGTGAATGTGGAGGAGGAAATCCTCGATCCACACTGCTGGGTCAGTTGTTTGGTCGTATTGCTCTATGTTCACAGGTTTAAACCCTTCCGGGAACTGATGTTGCATCACCTCGTCGGTGAAGCACAGTGGGTGGGCAGCGCCTCTGACCCGGGCTATATCACGCTGGTAGTCGGCGTCTGTTCTGGCCCGGTTTTGGTCCCGACCTCTATTGTTTCGGTCGAGCCAAAGCCGGTACTCGTCCTGTCTACCGGGGGAGTACCCTCTGGATCCCTAGATGGATCTCGTGCGGCCTGTTCTATAATCCAGGTCGTGTCACAGGTCGTACCTGTCCTCAGGCTCCATTGGCTCTTTTCCCCTTCTGCGGGGTATCGCTGGCCTATAACCGGCATCGCCAGCTGTCCTATCTCGTCCTCGGGGAGGGCGGTCCGGCTGGTCGTATGGAGTGTGCTTGGGGGACAGCGTATTAGGGAGCTCGTCATCGAATTGTGGCAGCAGCCGTCGGCGTGGATAGCTCTTGGGTTGGTCCAATAGACCGGTACCGTATCCTTCCTCGGCTGACAGGTCCCTCGTCCATCTATCATTGAGGGTATCTTGTTTGGCCTTGGGCTGCCGATCCTTTGCCTTTAGGCGTCGGGCAGTGGCTATAAGCTGTTGCCTAAACCGTTCCTGATCCTCAATGTTTTCGGGGATGATGAAGTCTTTGGCTTCCGGGCAATCCTCCTCCTCTTCCGGGGGGAGGTAGTTGTCATCCTCGGAATCGTTTGGATCTTCGGGGTCGCGCTGGTCCTCCGGCCTTTCCTAGTCCTCTAACGAATGTTCGGGGATATCGGGATCGCCGAGGTCTTCCGGGGTATCGTTTTCCCCGGTGCCAGCAATAGCTTCCCTTCCCTTTTTGTCTTTGATCGTCTGCGCGGTTTCCGGCGCCTTGACGGCGCTTCACCCGATTTATCACCATTGTTTGTGGGCGTGCGCTCGCCGTTATCGGCTGGAGTATCCACCATGTAGACGTCGTAGGTGGAGGTGGCGGTCCATCGCCTGGTGTTGACGGGGGTGGGAGCGCGATCCTCTTCGTCCATGTCATCTGCCTCCTCGGAGGCGTAGTCCAACATGTCGGTTAAGTCCTCGACACTGGCTACTAAGTGGGTGGTGGGTGGGATGAAAAATTCCTCTTGACCCGCCTTAAGACCGATCTGAACGTGGATCGGGGCTGGGTCGTCAGTAATTTTCATTGATAAGATCCGATCTAGAGCATCGTTGAGTGTCGAGAGCTCGATCGGGTCAATTTGTTCAGCGCTTTCGGAGTCAACCTCCGATGCGTCCGCACAAGCAGTGTGTTCGGTAGGAGCTGGTACCCGGCCATCTGGCGCTATGGCCGGATCCGGACTAAAAGCCAGACCATCGCCGGGGTTAGTCCCACGGGCGTGGTCGAAAGCGACATCTGAGGTTAAGGCCTCGGAGTCCTTGGGTGCGTTGGATGAGACTGCAAGCCCGGTGAGCGAAAGATCGCCCTGAGAGTCTACGGAGAACTCTAGGTTCCCGAATCTGACCTCTTGATAAGGGGCGAAACTCTCGACCCGGCCAAGACGGCCGGTCGGGTCAGGGTGCAGCACAATGCTACCGAAGGCGAAGATCTGTCCAGGGTCGAAGGAGTCCATGTTCCGGACTTCTTCGTTAATGACAACACGAGCCATCGATTCCTTTGGCGATCACAGCGGAACTCTCAATGAAAGCACCAATGTCGGTGTCAAAACCGGCGGATCTCGGGTAGGGGGTCCCGAGCTATGAGTCTAGGATCGATGGTAACAAGGGGACGAAGGAGACGATGTTTACCCAGGTTCGGGCCCTCCTATGGAGGTAAAACACTACGTCCTGCTCGATTATATTGATGGTATGAAGGTTACAGAGTTGATCTACCTCGAGATCGACTAGCTAAAACCCTAGATGAGTTTCTATGTCTTACAATCTAAAACCCTCCCGGCTTATATAGACACCAGGGGGTACCTAGGGTTTACACATGACAGGTCTCCTGCCGGGGATGGAAATGTCGATTCCCTCATCTTGACTTGGAGTGCACGACGCGCCTTCGGGACTTCCTTCTAGAACACAGGGTCTCGATGTATCCGGCCCCTCCTGCGACAGTCAGAGTGCAGCCCACCAAGCCAGCCTATTGAGAGACAGGCCAGCGGCCCGAGGACCCCTTAGTCCAGGACTCCCTCACATGGGAACCTCCTGCGGCAACGAGTTCGACGGTGGTGGAGCTTCTGTAGGCAGTGGACTCCGACGAGATTGTGACGAGGCATAACGGTACTGGAGTCTTCGGTTTTGCCAAAAATTGGCCGAGTAGGAGGTGGAGATTACTTGTAAGGACGATTCCGTGCTCGATGCGGAATAGATCGATCAAATCGATCGAGTTTGGATCGGGAATGATATCCAGGAAGAACACGCACAGAGAAAGGGGATGACAATGTGGGACCGTGCTGTCGGTGGCACAGAGGTGAGAAAAGGAAAAAACTACTATGGGGTGGCGTGGCTAGGCTGCTGAGTCGAAATAGGCCGCTGGCCTGCTAACTGCTGCTGCTGGCGCTCGCGTGAGCGACGGATAGTGATGGGCTACACAGTGCGGTCCAAGTGAACAGTGACCTCTGACTGATGAAAATTTACACAACAAAAGTTTGGCTAAAAATAAAATACATAATTAATTAATAAAACTACAAAAATAGCCAGTAAATATTATAGATATTTTATAAAACAGTGAACATTTTCCAAGTCGAATAAAAGTTTGCAAAATTGTTTTATTCAATAGGTGTTACTAAAGATTACTAAAACCAACTCCAAAAAAATATCTGAGTTTGAACCTCAAAATAAATATTGTGAACTCTAGATAATATTCTTAGCAATTTCCAACTATAATTAACAGGGAAGAAGTCATATTATCTCCACTCCAAATTTTTTGCCTTGAGTTGGAAAACACTTTGAATACTCCGAAAAATAAAATATGCATTGAAATCATGATGAAAACGAATGATCCTATTAACATACCAAATCTGAAAATTTGGGATGTTGCACCGGGATACGGTCTAGCATTGAAATTTCCTCTATACGCATTATTGTTGAAATTGTTTCGCGAGATAAAGTTCACATAAATAGAATCATTATTTTGCTCAATCGAAGTAGACAAGGGCATATTATTTGGATCAACATGAGTATTTTTTCTAGCAACCATATTCATAAGAGCATCCACTTTTTCGCTCAAAGTAGCAATTTCCTCAACAGAATTTACCTTCTTACCAGTTGGAGCTCTTTCGGTGTGCCATTGAGAGTAGTTTGTTATGATGCTGTCCAGAAGTTTTGTGGCCTCTCCTAAGGTCACATCCATAATGGTACCACCTGCAGCAGAATCTAGAAGATTTCTAGACACAAAGTTTAGTCCAGAATAGAAGTTTTGGATAATCATCCACAAGTTTAAACCATGAGTAGGGCAATTTCTAATCATCAATTTCATCCTCTCCCAAGATTGTGTAACATTTTCTTGATCATGTTGTTTAAAATTCATTATTTGATTCTAAGGGAGATGATCTTAGCAGGAGGAAAATACTTGGCAATAAAAGCATATTTACACTTATCCCATGTTCCAATACTATTACGTGGTAAAGATGAAAACCAAGCCTTCACTTTATCTCTTAGTGAAAACGGAAATAATTTTAATTTCACAACAGCATTATCCATATCCTTTTTCTTTTGCATATCACAAAGTTCAACAAAAGTATTAAGATGAGCAGCGGGATCCTCATTAGGACTTCCTCAAAATTGATCTTTCATCACAAGATTCAGCAAGGCAGCATTAATATCCAAAGCCTCCGCACTAGTGGCGGGTGGAATAGGAGTACTAATAAAATCATTGTTATTAGTATTTGAGAAGTCACACAACTTAGTAGTATCTTGAGACATGGTTACCGACCAAGCAAAGTAACAAGCAAGACAAGTAAACTAGCAAGCAAAGAAGTAAACTAGTAACAAGCAAAGATAAAAGTTTTTGTATTTTTGATTTTTATGAAGCAAACTAAATATAAAAGCAAATAAAAAGAAGAACAAGTGAATGATAATTTGTGCGAAGTTACTTGATAGTTGGTTGACGATATTCCCCGGCAACGGCACCAGAAATCCTTCCTGATACTTGTGATCCGCGTTGGGTTTTCCGTGAAGAGGATCGGGTAATTGCAACACAATACGGATAAGTATTTCCCTCGGTTAAGAACCAAGGTTTACCCGTGAAGAGGAACAGGTAATTGCAGTCAACAACCGTCTTCAGCGACTGCACACAAAAGAGCAAACACTTGCACCCAACGTGGCAAGAGGGTTGTCAATCCCCTTGATCTCGTTATTTGCAAGCAAATGAAGTGTGTAGATGATAGTAGATAATTGTAAATTGCAAAATAAAATAAAAGGTAAATAATGGCAGCAAGGTATTGATAGATTTTGTAAATGTATAAGTGAATAGACCCGGGGGCCATAGTTTTCCCTAGCGGTATCTCTCGTGTAGGAAACATACGGCGGGTAAACAAATTACTGTTGGGCAATTGATAGAAAAGCGCATAGTTATGTGATATTCACGGCAATGATCATGTATATATAGGCATCACGTCTATAAGCAAATAGGCCGACTCCTACCTGCACCTATTACTATTACTCCACCCATCAACCGCTATCTAGCATGCATCTAGAGTATTAAGTAAAACAAAGTAATGCTTGGAGAACAATGACATGATGTAGACAAAGAGAATTCAATTAATATGAACTAACCCCATCGTTTTATCCTTAGTGGAAACAATACAATGACGTGTCTTGTCCCTTTCTGTTACTGGGATATAGAGCACCTCCAGATTGAACCCACTACAACACACCCCTCTCACTGAAGAAATATCAATCTAGTAGGCCAAACTATTTCAATAGATCGAAGAGATTTATGAAGCTATAGATCAGAGAGATTTACGAAGCTATTTCCAGATGGGATCGCTGCGGAACAGAGACTTGCGGCGGCAGAAAAAGTGTTTCAGGATGCCCTCTAGGGTTTTCGAAATATATGTGAATTTATAGGCCAGAGAACGGGGGCAGGAGACCCACCAGGGAGGGACAAGCCATCAGAGCGCGCCGACCCCCTGGGTGCGCCCTATTTTGCGCCTCCCTCGTGCGACCTCTAGTCTCCTCCCGAAGCTTCGAGGTCTTCTGTTGGTCCAGAAAAAATCATAAAAAAGTTTCGGGGCAATTGGACTTCGTTTGGTACTATAAACATGAAAAGCCGAAAACGTGCAGAAAACAACAACTGGCACTGGGCACTGGGTCAATAGGTTAGTTCTCAAAAATAATATAAATTGGTAAATAAATAATCAAAAAGTATCCTAGAATGATAATATAATATCATAGAACAATAAATAATTATAGATACGTTGGAGACGTTTCACCCCCACCAGGAGCGGGGATGCTTCGCTTGGGAATAAGGCAGCCCTGTCGATATCATGCGGCTGCACCCGGGGTTCGACGGCAACATGGCGTCACTTCAGCTCTCCACCTTAAAGCATCATCTCTTCCGCTCTGTTGGGAATTTCAAGCTCCCGGCAGGCGTCATTCTGCTCTGCAACAACTCCGCCGAGAGTTCGATCTTGGCGATGATGCTGGCGTGCAATGCCCACGGGGTTGATCCCACATGGGAGTTGCCGTCACAAGAGGTGGTGCAGGCGTGGTTTGATAACCTGATGGAGGTGCGCCTCAGGGATGATGCGTCGCTCATCCGCGACACCACCGAGGAGGAACTCGAGTGGGTCGACCGAAGGTTGGCGGAGGCCGGATTCAATGTGGGCGGCAACAGCTCTGGTGATGCCACGCCTGATGATGATGATGATGATGAGGGGACCGCCGGCGAGGAGGAGGGCGATGAGGATACCTCGGCACTTGACCTGCCGGAAGTGCCGGTCTGGGCTGAAGAACCCTAGGCTGTCGGGGTCAAAGGGACCGAAGTTGCCGCGGAGCAGGAACTCGAGTAGTTCCAGGTCGAAGCCATCCCCAAGAAGCGGCCCCGCCTGCTTCGCAAGGCCACCACCGGGGAACCGGTTTGACCTTCCCCGCCGCCGGAGGCTGAGGAGGAAGACGTGGAAGATCGTGCCGCCAATGTTAGCCGGCCGCGGCGAGTGAAACAGACCACCGCAAAACACTTGGCAAGCGCTTCTGCGCGGGCGTCTAGACATACCCAGCTCCACCGCGCCCGCGGCGCGCTCCAGGATTCCCACTCCCCCTCCCGCTCCTGTTGCTCGCGAGGGGGGAATATGGAACATGTCCATCTTCAGCTCATCAGAGGAAGAAGACGAGTAAGTACTGGTTTTCGTATCTTACTTTGACTCTTGCATTGATATCACTAACTCCTACCGTCGTTGCTGATCTTGTAGGGACAACGAGCCCCTAGCATGGCGAATGGCTAGGATGGCGGATCCACTCCCGCTATGGAGGGCACGACACATGCCCCACCAGAGCGGAGTGCCTCGACGCCAAACCATCGCCCCACGTCGCCACGCTGATTGTCTACATCAGCTAGCTGTCGAGCAGGCAAGCGATTAGGTAGAGCTTGTCGGGACGCGTGGCAGCTCGGTGGATTTACAACAGCTTTAATGACACCTGTCCTATGGCGTGGCAAAGGAATAGGAGGTAGCTGGGAAAATGACACATAAGGAGAGGCGATTCTTGCCGGGAGCCGTCGCCAACATGACACCTCGCGACACATTTAATGTGCCTGTCCTCGACCGTCAGAGTTAGGTATGTCCCACTATAGCTCCTGCCAGTAGTTTTGGCAGCTATAGCATTCAACGTTTACTCCATGTAATTACCATTCTAGCCACTGTGGTAACCCCTTGGCCTATAAAAGGAGGCCCATGGCTACCTTTACAAAGGTTGACACTCTGTTCATTTGCATGCGTAGCCGCACTCCTCAAGCATTCCTTGCCTGGCTGTAGTGCTCCTGTAATTTGAACCCACATAGTCCACACAACACAAGACATAGGGCTTTATGCTTCTGAGCGGCCCGAACCTGTCTAAACCCCTGAGTGAGTATGGATTTGTGATGCTCTTTGTGCCCGAGGATCCCCACAGTTGAACCACAAAGGGGCCCCGTAGGTCCATAGATTGTCGTACCTCGACATCTTTGGCGTGCCAGGAACGGGATCATGGTTGATGATGAACCGCCAGTCACTGCCTTACTTGGCCTTGCTTTTTTTCAGTTACAACGCACGAATACAACTGTTATGCTAAGATTTGAAAAAAATTCATTGTTCGTTGGCCTTTTTAAGACACTAAGTGAGTTTGTAGCCATATAATGGCCATAATTTAAATTTTAAATACATGAAAAACGTCACTATGAGGGAAAAAGTTGTTGGAAAAATCATATTTGTGTGTGTCCTTATTATGCCCCATGCAATAAATTGGAAGGAATTCCAAACATCTTGGAGTCATTCTTTGGACGGAAATTTTAGGAATCTAGGTTTTCAAAATCATAAAATCAAAAAATGCTCTGAAATACATGTAAATTTTCATGATTTCATGAAATGGCACCCAGATGTCGTGTTAAAAATTATGGATTTGTTTCATAAGATTGGACACATACATGTAACAAACCGGAGCATCACATGAAGGCTAGCTCGTGGTTCGGAGAGGGAACGGGGGGCATGCATGGTTGATGACGAACCGCCAGTCGCTGCCTCACTTGGTGTCGGGACCCCGATCCTAAGTCATATGAATCCATCCTTTAACATATCGCATCACTTTGCGGCCTCACGCACGGTAATCCCCACGGCTGCCACCTTACCTTCGCCGGTACTTTTTGCGTCTTTTGGCTCACGTATATGAATATGTCGCTAGCAATCATACATAAGAGAACCCGGGTCGACATGACTAGCCATAGAACCCAAGTGGCACATTCGTATAGGAACATGCATACTTAACCCAACAATGCAGGTGTCTATCATCAGCGGTTGTAGACGAGTCATAGTAAGCTACATGGACTCCATTACACCGTGAGACATTTCCCCGTAGGGACAAATACGGCAAAGAAGGATACATGCCGGTCAATCAATGTGTCTGGAGCAGTAGCAAGCTACCATGGCTCAGTGGAAGCACAAAGAGGCATTTCCGTGTAAAGAGGGCTACTAAAGGCACACAACTAGGTGTCGAATCCCACACATACAATGCATTTCAAAACATACACACAATATTGCATGATATGTGTAGATACAACATGGCATCAGAACACAATCTATGACTCAAAGTGCTTATTAAAGACTCATAAGAGTCAACATAGTGTGATATTACAAACAGGGGTCACATGACCCAACACTCAAAGTCATACAAGAAACAATTGGAAGCACATCATGTCTGGGTACAGACATGTACTAAAAGTGCCTGGAGGAGCCTGAAAATATACAACGACCCTCCCAAGGGAACCAGACCTCTGTCTGGGATTCCCAAGCTAATCCGGTCAACATCGAACTTCACGTCGTAAGAATCACTAACGAGACTGACGGCTCCTCTTCAAAAACATAATTTAAGCAACCATGAGTACAAAGGTACTCAGCAAGACTTACATCAGAACTATCTACATATGCATCATTGTCAACAAAGAGGTTGTGGAGTTTATTGCAGCAAGCCAGCTTTGACTCTTGGCTAACCTGTACTACGACTATGAGTAGTATCTTTGAGGTGGGATAGCGCACACGGGTCCACATATACACCAAATCAATACACCACCATTGATCCACTCCGTCTTCCTGCGAGAGGGCCATCCATAGCACTCACACTTATCTTGCGCATTTTAGAGTATCCAGTTTAAGTTGTCAATGAACAATGCAAGTCTCCAAGTAGTCCATATCCGAGGACGCGGCTATTCGAACAGATTCATACCTTGCAGGGGTGTACTCCTTCACACACGCTCTCACAACTTATCGCTATGTGCACGAAAAAGGCACATCGGCAACCTTCAAGCGGAAGCCCAGCGAGGGAGTCGGCCACGACCGTTAACTACACAAGACTCTAGTCCAGGTTTATTGCCTATTTGAGACTGAACCAGCAAGGAAGTCCGGCCGAAGTTTCCTCTCCGACCACAAACGATGTGCGCAGGGTTCCACAAGCCCACCGTTCGGGTGCCACTTGGTACACCATGCCACTGAGTATATACCGCATCAGAGCCCACCCCGTCGGGCAGCGCTAAGCACGGCCACCAACACTTTTCCTACAAAACAGCAGAAACTAGTTGCAACTCTTGGATAGAGATCAAGGCGGTTAATAAGTCGAGAGGGTCATTTAAGTATCCCAACGTGTGGTAGTATCTAGTCTTGGATAACACACACATAACTCAGTTCTTAAGGACGGTCCCAATGAGACAACCCGACATGTACTCCGACATGGCCTCTCATCGCTACCTTTACCAAATCGTGTTCACACACATAGCTCTCACACAATAGGACATGAACACATCTATTCCGATTCATCGCCCAGATGGATCAGACCCGACACGACTCTAATCATAGCAGGCACAGTAAGCAAGCATGGATGAGTAGGCACAACAAGGCTCAAGCAGTTGCTACTCATGCTAAGTGGTTTCAACTATTTACTGTGACAAGGACATGTCATGCAAAGGAATGGGTTCAACTACCAAGAACATGTAACAGTTGAATCATCATTGTCCTAATGCAATATAAGAGAGGAGGAGCGAGAGAGTGCGTTTATGTCAATATGCTCAAGGGGGGTTGCTTGCCTAACCGTTCTGAAGATAGTAGTTCTCTTCATCAGTGTCAACGATCATAATGTCGGAACAACGTCTACCAAGGGAGAACAACCACCGGAAAACAAGAAGAAGGAACACATTCAATGTGATGCAACAAACATGATGTATGATATGGCACGTTAAGGTACTGAATTTACCTAGTACACTATTTAGCCATATGAATTGAAGTGGAATGCAAATAGACATCAAATTCCAATTCCAAACTATTTATCAAATTTTCCCTAATCATCATTTGTCCTAGTTGGCGATGTTAACTTGTTCAAACATGCATGAGAATGGCATAAACAGAATCATTGGATTTTTTTGATCATTTTTCATATATAAATTATTTCCATCTGAGTTATAGATTATTGTAGAATTAAAATTAACCCAGAAATTATTTATTACATCATCTGTGTGTCATGGTGACATCAGCAGGTCAACTGACAGGTCTAGGTCAAACCTGACCGGTGGGACCTGCATGTCTGTCACACAGCGAGTAATAGGTTTAACTAATTTAACTAAGCGGTTAATTAACCTCGTGGGTCCTGCTGTCAGTGTGTCAGGGGGGGGGGGTTTAATTAGTGCATCATTAATCGCTAACGATGGTGCAACGTCATATTCGCCGGCGGTTAGACGCCTACAACCATATTACGCGGTGGAGGCCCTCGAGTTTCGCCGTCCGGAGTCGGTTTGACGCGCGGAAAGTTGCTACGGGTTCCCGGCAATGCGCCGCGTCCACTAGGGTAAACGGGAGGTGCGGGGGTCATCGGAGCTGACGGTGGCAAGCTCATCTGCGGCGGCCGGAGCACGAGGATGAGACAGGCGAGGCTGCAAGGCACGGGGAGGTTGGCTGCGATTCTCTACGGGCTACTGGGAACTCCAGGAGCACGCTGGTGTGCTCGGACGCAAGCATCAGCCACTGTGACCATGGCGGCGTCCAGGCCGGCAGCAAGGAGCTCTCGGGTACGGCGGCTACCTTGCCTAGTGGGGCAATCGGGCACGGGGACAGGGGGAAACAGACGGGGTGCTCACAACACATCCGTAGGGATGGTCAGCAGGCTCGGGAGCCTCCTGGACATCGCGACTCGACGGCGGTGAGCTTCGGACATCCGCGGCGAAGACGACGTCGCTGGGGACGGAGCGGAGCTCTCTAGCTTCTTTCCTTTAGCGTGGGGACGAAGTACTCAATGTTGGGGCTCTGGAACATGATGGCTGGGCGAAACGACGGCGGTGGTTGCGGTGCGAGGAGCCGTGGCGACGACAATGCTCGCCGTGGTGGGGAGAAGCCGTAGGGGCGATGGGGAGAGGAATGAGGGGGAGAGATCGATCCGGACGGCATAGGGAACTCATCCCCGTCGTCGCGCTGGCTAGGGAAGCAGCCAGGCTGCTGCCGGCGTGGCGCGAGGCCACGGGCGCCCGTGGCCTCCTTCTCCTCTGCCTTCTGGCAGGAGGAAGAAGACAGCGATGCCCCTGGTGGGCTGGGCTGGCTAATGGGCCGGCTACAGGTGAGCCAGGTAGATGCCTCTTTTCCTTTTAATTCTGTTTTCTATTTTGTGCTTTCTGTTACGATTTATTTTAAATAACAAATAATTTCTATAAACTTCTGAGAATATTTATGTGGTCTGTTAAAATATATCCAGAGCCACTTACCAACTTTCAGAATTATTGGATCTATAAAATTATTTATAGCATTTATAATTCCAATGTAAATACTTATTGTATTAATCAAATGCCCAAAATAAATAATTCCTTGATCCTAAATTATTGGTTTGGTTTTTTACCTCTTGCCAATATTTTCACAGAACATCAGGAATATTTTCTTGGACTTATTTGAGGCAATTTTTATATTAGTCATTTTGACAAAAATGATTTTCTCAGGCTTGCTAAACCTTCAATTTCAATTTCATTAGAATTAAAAATGTATGCATGAAATGCAATGACAAGCATAGCTAAAGCTAGGGCTCTGACAACTCACCCCCACTAAACAAGAATCTCGTCCCGAGATTCAGGCGTAGGGTATGAGGACTGGGGAAACATGAAACTAACACAATCTTCATTGTCCAGTTGCCCTTCTTGAAGATGTTGATTCACTGCATCATGTAGATGTTGACATCTTTGCTTTGGAAGCTTCACCCAACACAACGACAAGGAAAAGAAACTCTACGAGAATCGATCTTCTCGAAGATCAAGCAATTCACGATCAACTCATAGAGTGAGACGTAAGAACGTATCTTGAGGTGAGACAAAAAACACATATCAGGGGAATGGAAAGAGCAGAAGAGGAAGGTTCAATTTGGTAGGCAACAATCCCATGCTAAAACAGATGGTGAAGAGGTTTCAATGTAGCGAGGAGATAGTTGCCATGATTCCATAATGGGGCACCTTAGGGAAGGTGACTCGTAGAATTATCCCTTAATTGGCAAAAAGAATTACTTGTGATATAGAGATCATTGAAACTCTTCATACCATCCAAAGGCAAATCACAAAAGATCGTTTGAAAGAGTTCGAAGAAATGGCATACTCAGATTGGAAAGAGACTAGAGTTATAAGACAACTCGGCAAATGGAAGGCACTTTCCAGTTGATACCGAGGATATAACCTAATGTCTGAGCGTGCTCTCAAGACCTTGAGCGTTTTCATATTCATCAAGGTTTTACCAACATCCATGCCAAGGAGCGTGGCCACACCATACTACCATGATGAATAACGATGGAAGATGCAGATGCAAAGGAAGACAACACTTTCTCAAATTTCACCTTAGCTATGCCAAGGGAACGAAATCTGGATGATTGGCCGAGAGACATTTAGCACTCCACTTCTAATATTCTCCTTCATGTAATAGCGTGACCCAATTATAGGTAATGTTTGGTATCTAGAACATCAAGTAAAAGGTCAGACTTCGGGTACACCCAAGAATCCATAAGGAAACAACTTTAGGAATAAGCCATATGGAATCCTAAAGGGGAATTGGCTAATATTGCTGATACAAGATACTATAATAATAGGTCCTCCGGCTAGGTGTGTTGGCCACGACATCACTTTACCAGTTACAGGGAGACCAATATTATAATTCTAGGGAAATGTTCCAACCATCATATTCGCTTGAGATTCATATTTGGTTGGGGACAGGATACTTAAGATTCAGCATATCTGAAGGAGAAAGGTTGCAACACAAATCGAAGAGACAACGTTGCGAGATTCTCAGGTAATGAACTACGGAAGCCAACTCCAAAACATGAGCTGGATTGCAAGACCCACATGAACACACCGTCAAAGACATCCGTGACCAAATATTAGTCTCACAACAAAACACCATCGAGTTCTTGTTAGGAACCATCATTGGAAGTATGAAGCCCGGTGCATGAACTAGTATTAGCAGTTATTGGACTCCTTTTCCTTGAACAAATAAATCAGTGGCTTGGTGTGCTAGGGAATACATATGGAATGGAGATGATCAGTCTATCAGAACATAGAATACTTCGCACAAGCATGATTCACTTGGGATGACTCCGGAGAGAACAAAATAACTTATCCCGAATTCACGGCGGCAACTTGTATCAAGTACACATGAATTAGAGGAAGTCACTTCCTACACCTAAAATATACTTCATGCACTAACACGAAGATGATGATTACAAAAGTTTCCAATGCTAGCTTTATGTTCATCATGAATCATGGAAAAGGTGACATGTGTTGCCGATGGGCACAACAACAATTCATCGAGATATCCATATAGATGGAGTTTCACAACTATGTGAGCAAGATAGTAGCATTGGTCAGACCAAATGATATAATGTCGTATGCTCGAGGAAATAACCACGAGTAAAACAACATTAGAGAAGATCGTTGGTTCTGATTTTGATTTGACGATAGCCCACACCCAAATCAAAGAATGGACAAGACAATAGATCCAACAACTGATCACAAGGATCAACCGATGAAGGTATCATCTTCCCTCAACACACACACAACACAAAAGATATCCCTTTGACATGAACTAAGTTAGATCAAGCTTTTATCTTTCAACTCTCCAAGTTATTGTTTTGCTTAACCAACTAGCTCAGGGGTATCCAACACAGAGTCTTGGAGAAGGGGTGGTTTACAGGAAACCAACTTGATCATGAACTCAACATAAAGGTCAAGGGACAACTTGGTGATACTTCCAAGAAGATATTCAGAAAATCATGGACCACCGATATGTTATCAAGCTCGGGAAGAATCTTGCTTTTCAGGGCAAGACGATATGATCAAAAGAGCTTGGCACAAACCTAACTCATTGATCGAAGAGTGCACCAGGAAAGATGGACTAGGTAGCACGATCAAACTTTGAATGATGATTCAATAACCAACACGTTAAGAATGAAATTATCGTCCATTAACTACTAAGCAACAGAGTTGATAGGAGTATTGATTTCACACATCACAGTTCACTTGTTGGCATTCCGGTTACAACCAACACGGAGATCGAGGAATGAATAATGATGGCGAGAAGTATCACTATATCAAGAATTCATGAGAGGTGGTGCAATTCTGATGACAATCTTGACATCAAGAGGGTAATACTCCAAGGTAGAACAGACCAAAAGCTGGATTTGCATTTTCATCTGGAATACAACTACTTCGACCCAATCCAAGAAATGGATGGGGTACTACAGTATGTTTCTCCTAGGCATTCTGAAATAGAATGTCCCGAAGGACCACAAGAATAATATCCATCGATGAATACGAATGCACAACTACTCTGGAATAATCACTGATAGATAAAGGTCAGAATACAATTGAAGAGGCAACTCAAGGAGCACATAATTTTTCCTGAGTTGTAGCTGCATAGGTTAGCATGTCGAACGAGTTCAACATAATTCTTCCGGACAACCCATGCAGAAAGGAAAGATTGGCAGAGTCACAATATAGAATGGAGAACTAATCGAGAGCACTCTTACTGTGAACTTTTGGTTCAAGAAGAAATTTCCGCTGGGGTTGGTTCATGGTATTGGAAGATTGATAAACCACAGACCTTGGAGACTAGAACAAGGTCACTAATCATCCTAAAGGAACGAGCAAACACTATCAACATGAGTGATCAGAATGAATCATGGGTTCAAGAACCCAGAAATAGAATACCTACTAACTAAGTAACATCACAGGATGCTTTTGATAACGATGTCTAGAATTGTCACACTGGAAACACAAAACACAACTAGACAACTGGGTGGTTCTCTGCGATAACATGGGTTCCTAACACTTGCAACAGATACGTCAAGGTAATAGAGTACCTCAACACAATAATTTGTGTGCTTTGTCGGGCCAGAAAGACATCGGGAACAGGAGGAAGGAATTTGCAATTGCATCAAATTATATATAAGCCTTGGATAACTCGGACAACATAACGGTTGTACGGGCATGAAATATGAGGCAACCTGCATGAAACTGACAACATAACAACTGAATTCTTAAGGAGACATCGATCCAGAAAGACAACACCTTTCCTATAGGTCTCCAACATAGTAACTCATCATCCTGATAGATAGATGAGAAAGGCGAGTTCTTAATCCCCGTAGAAAATAAGAGGGTGACTCAGAATATGAATGACACAAGGAAAGGAGTAAAAAGAATCTTACGTTCCCTTCCACAATCAATTCCCTTATATAACTAAAGCAGTTCTAGACTCAACATCGACCAGTTTGGCTTGGTAGTCCTACAGGCAGTCAAGCTCTGATACCAACGCTACTGAGACCCCGATCCTAAGTCATATGAATCCAGCTTGTAACATATCACACCACTTTGCAGTCTCACGCATGGTAATCCCCATGGCTGCCACCTTACCTTGCCGGGACCGTTTGCATCTTTTGGCTCACGTATATGAATATGTCACTAGAAATCATACATCAGAGAACCCGGGTCGACATGACTAGTCATAGAACCCAAGTGGCACATCTGTACAGGAACATGCATATGTAACCCAACAATGCAGGTGTCTGTCATCAGCGGGTGTAGACGAGTCATAGCAAGCTACATGGACTCCATTACACTGTGAGACATTTCCCGTAGGGACAGACACAACATCAAAGAAGGATACATGTCGGTCAATCAATGTGTCCGAAGCAGTAGCAAGCTACCATGGCTCAGTGGAAGCACAAAGAGGCATTTCCCTGTAAAGAGGGCTACTAAAGGCACACAACTAGGTGTCGAATCCCACACATACAATGCATTTCAAAACATACACACAATATGCACGATATGTGTAGATACAACATGCCATCAGAACACAACTCTATGACTCAAAGTGTTTATTAAAGACTCATAAGAGTCAACATAGTGTGATATTACAAACAAGGGTCACATGACCCAACACTCAAAGTCATACAAGAAACAAGCGGAAGCACATCATATCTGGGTATAGACATCTACTAAAAGTGGCTGGAGGAGCCTGAAAATATACAACGACCCTCCCAAAGGAACCAGACCTCTATCTGGGATTCCCAAGCTAATCCGGTCAACAAGGAGTTGGCGGCGGAGCACACCAGGTACCTCGCCGCCTGCAAAGCATGTAGTGGCGCATCAGAAAAGGAGGAGCTGAAGCTTTGGCGGCGGGCGCATCGACAAGCGGAGAAGGTGCACGAAGACTGCCGGAACCACGCAATGATAGCCAGAGGCGCTAGGCGCCTCATTGCTGCGTGGAGGTGCGCCGATAAGCTCGAGCGTGCCAACGCCAAAGAGCTCCGGTGGGCGCGAAGTGAAATGGATGACATGGTTGCGTGCCTCCGACATCAAGAGGCTAATCGGCGCGTCACGCGCTGCGAGGTGGAGGAGGTGGCGAACTCGCTCCGCGTTGGGAAGCCGCCACGCACCAGGGAGCTATTGGCGAGAGACTGTCGGAATACCGCTCCCCGCTCAAGGAGGGATATTATTAGTTTATTACTATCAGTTGTCTTTAGTTTTTATTCACCGTAGAGATTAGTTAAGTACTATCATCACGTATATGTGATGATACATTATATCTGCAATCAGCTATTGACCAATTAATATATATATATTATTAATTTTACATTTCTATCTATTTTCATACTCATTTCTAGCTCAAGGTGTTACACATATTGAAACATAACAATAGAACAGAAATCATTCACATTGAAACATAGCAATATTATGATTGTTGTGCAGACATTGCAATCACATACAAACGATTCAAAAAAATAAAACACGTCCACATGACTACCACCCTAACCTACGGAAGCTCTTGGCTCTGGCTGAACTCGTGCAGGGGTTCGTCCAAGCGGCTGACATGCTTGCGGTACAGCTTGAGCACGATCTCAAGCTCCAAGCTGGCTATTTCGTAGGAGATTACCATCTTGAGGATGCGACATCCATTTTCTTCTACTGCTCCTTGCTGGACACCTGGGCCAAGGAGGTGCTCGAGCCTACCGACCAACGCGTTGGCATCAAGCGGGCCGCGTACAAGGCGAACGACACAACCAATACGTCTACAACTTATCTAGAAATTTTGATTGTTCCATGCTACTATATTATCATTCTTGGATACTTTATATGCTATTTTATATCATTTTTGTGAACTAACCTATTAATCTAGTACCCAGTGCCAGTTGTTGTTTTCTGCTTGTTTTTGGCCTTTCAAGAATACTGTACCAAACGAAGTCCAAATGCCTCGATACATTTTGATGATTTTTTTCTAGACAAAAATAAGACGTGGAAGCTTCGGAGGGAGACCGGAGGCTACACAGGGTGGTGCCAAGCCAACAGGGCGCGCCCAGGGAGGTGGTCGCGCCCTGATGGCTTGGGACCAACTCCCGACGCCTGCTGACCTAATTTCTCCCCTATATATTCACTAAAATCTAGAAAACACCTGAGAGACAGCCAACATACTTTTCCTGCCGACGCAAGTCTCTGTTTGATGGGAGGCCATCTGTAGCCCTATTTCGGTGCCCTGCCGTAGGGGGGATCGATCATGGAGGGCCTCTACATCAACCTTGTTGCCTCCATGATGATATGTGAGTAGTTTACCACAGACCTACATGTGCATAGCTAGTACCTAGATGGTTCTCTCTCTGTCTATGATCTTCAGTACAAAGTTCACGGTGATTCCCGCGGTGATCTATCCGATGTAATCCTTCTTTGCATTGTGGTTGTTGGAATCTGATGAATTGTTGGTTTATGCTCAGATTATTCATGAAAATATATTGAGTCTTTACAGAATTCTTATATGCATGATTGTTATAGCTTCGCATTGCTCTCCCATCTATCGGTTTGGTTTGGCCAACTAGATTGATTTATCTTCAGCGGGAGTGGTGCGTTGTGATGGGTTTAATCTTGCGGTGCTCAGTCCTTGTGACAGAAGGTGACATGACACATATCGTATTACTGTCATTAAGGAGAAAACGATGGGGTTTATTCATATTGATTGGATTTACTTTGTCTACATCATGTTATCTTGCTCCAAGCATTGCTCTGTTTTTATTTAATACTCTAGATGCATGCTGGATAACGGTCGATGGGTGGAGCGATAGTAGTAGATGCAGGCAGGAGTCGGTCTACTTATTTATGGACGTGATGCCTATATACATGATCATTTCTGTGAATAAATATTGCATAACTATGCACTTTTCTATCAATTGCCCAATAGTAATTTGTTTACCCATCGTATGCTTTCTTCGAGAGAGAAGCCTCTAGCGAAAACTATGCTCCCCCCGGGTCTTCACAAAATATATTATTACAAAAACACCAAAAATATTACTGCCATTTATTTACTCTTATTTTATTTTATATTTATATTATCTATCTATCACTACTTATTGCTTGCAAGTAATGAGTTCAAGGGGCTTCACAACCCTCTTGCCCGCGTTGGGTGCAAGTGCATGCTCTTTTGTGTGTAGGTGCAGAAGACGGGAATTTGCGTGGTCCTCCTATTCGTTCGATAACCTTGGTTCACACTTAGGGAAATACTTATCTCTACCATTCTGCATCTCGCCTCCTATTCGGGGAAAATCCCAACGCAGTTTACAAGTAGCACGAAGAATTTGTGGCGCCGTTCTCAGGGAGTATCAAATTCGTATCAAGTACCTACGCACAAATTATCATTCACTTGTTCTACTTTTTATTTGCTGTTATATTTTACTTTTTATTTGCTGTTATATTTTACTTTATATAAAAATCAAAAATACAAAAATATTTCAAGTTTCTTGTTTGCTTAGTTATCTAGCTTACTATCTAGTTTACTCGTTTGCTTGCTAGTTTACTTTCTTTTTTGTCGTTATGGCTAGTTCCTCTATCCTTTCATGTACTGCCAAGAATGAAGTTCTTAATTGCAAACAAAGGTGAGGAGATAATTTAAAAGATGCGCGGTATAGGATTTGCAATGCTCAAAATAGGTCGGCTCATAAGCGATCTACCGACGTTTTGCTTCGTAACATTTATGCGGGTGTGACCACTAGGTATTGATTCGTTCTTGACATTACCGGTGGCAATTTATTAATGAGGCACACTCTGGATGCTCTTAATGCTGTTGAAAATATCGTAGGATTACCTCCTGCTATTGTTAATGGAACCGTTTTGACATTGGAAGATGTTATGCGTAGGCTAGATGCTATAGAAAATAAGATGCCTACTATTGAACACATTGAAAATCTAGACAAGAAGGTCCATAATCAAGTAACTCAAGTTGGTTCCAAAGTAGGAATTATTCTAAAGACGCTAAAATAAAACGAGCCAAAGATTAGTGAATATCTAGGGCAAAGTCCTTCTCGAATTTATAGGTTGGAAGAAACCCTCAATAAAATGGGCTCCGCTTTCAATCCTACCAAAACTATGGATAAAAGTCCTACAAACAAGAACCCAATTTTATGTATATTCCAAAGCCTACGAGTAGTACACCTAGTAAGAAGAATGAGGATCCTAAAATGATTATTATTCACACCAATTTTATAGATGTAATAAAGGAACCTATTATCAAATCTCCCCTTTTTATCCCTAGGAGTGTGGTCATCAAAAACTTATGTGCTAAACCTCCTAGGAACCACGGTTGCATAACTGAGGAGCTGAGTGTCAAGCATGACAAGACCTTGATACTATGCATTATGCCTAGCTAGGGGCATAAAACGATAGCCCTTGTTCGGAAGCAACCCAATAGTTATGTTTAAATTTTCGTTTTTAATTTCTGTCTTGATGTGTTTACATAATTATTTCTACTTTAATTATTGTGTTTTTAAGTTTTAACTATTGTTCGTGCCATGTAAAGCCTTTCGGATTGATTTGGAAGATAGTAGAATTGATACGGTGCAAAAACTAAAACTTTTGTGTCCAATGCAGAATTTCTATGATTTTACGGGAACATCTTTTTTTGATTTTTTATGACATATTGGTATACAAATTACCCACGTTTTCCTAATTTTTCAGTATTTTTGGATTTACAGAAGTATGGTGTTTGTGCAGATCATTACAGACTGTTTTGTTTTAGACAAATCCTGTTTTTGCTTGCATAGTTTGCTTGTTTCGATGATGCTATGGATTGTATCGGGAGTTATAAGCCATGGAGAAGTCAGAATACAGTAACTTATGCAATAATAAAATATGAATCAATTTATAATAGTAACTAAAGTTTTTGATTTACCTATCATACTAACGGAGCTCACGAGTTTTCCGTTGAGTTTTGTGTGCTGAAGTTTTCAAGTTTTGAGTGCGATCACGATGGATGAAGGAATAAGGAGCAACAAGAGCCTGTGTTTTACTCTGTTTCATACTTAATACTCTAGATGCATGCTGGATAGAGGTCGATGAGTGGAGTATTAGTAGTAGATGCAGGCATGAGTCGGTCTACTTGTTTACGGATGTGATGCCTATATTCATGATCATTGCCTTGAATAACATGTCATGAATATGCCCTTTTCTATCAAATGCCCAAGAGTAGTTTGTGTACTCACCGCATGCTTTCTTCGAGAGAGAAGCCTCTAGAGAACACTATGGCCCCCGGGTCTACTTACACATAAAACAAATTAAAAATCCTTATTTACCTTGCTGTACTTTTATTACTTTTTATTTTATTTTGCATTTACAATATCTATCTATCAATATTTAATCCTTGCAAGTAACGAGTTCAAGGAGCTTGACAACCCTCTTTCCCGCATTGGGTGCAAGTGTTTGATTATGTGTGTGTAGGTGCTGATGACGAGAGTTTGTGTGATTCTCCTATTTGTTCCATAACCTTGATTCTCATTGAGGTAAATACTTATCTCTACTCTGCTTCATCTCCTCTCCTCTTCTAGGAAAAACCCAACGTAGTTTACATTTAGCAAGAAGAATTTCTGGCGCCCTCGCCGGGGAGACATCATCAAATTTCTTCTAGGTACCTATAAACAAATTGTCATTCACTTGTTCTACTTTTTATTTGTTGTTATATTTTGCTTTCTATAAATATCAAAAATACAAAAAAATTCTATTTGTTTGTTTGCTTAGTTATCTAGTTTACTTGCTCGCTTGTCACTATGGCTAGTTCTTCTCTCGATATGCCTTTTCCCCCTTACCTTGGAGAAGGTTCAAGAATTTTAAATTTTAAACATTTGAGTGATGAATCTTTGAAATAAGCTTGGGATGGATGATTAGAAATACAAATGAGAGCTAACCCCAAGAATCACATTAAATTACTCCTTAGAATTTTTGTATGTTGGTTTATCCCTTGCTCATAGACGTGTCCTGGATTCTATGTTTGAAAATGATCTCCTTGGAAACAACGCTTTTGAAACCTATGAAAAGATGAAAAGTATATTTGGACAACCGAAAGTAGAAACCATTGAACCTACTATACTAGTGAGCTATCGTCAAACTGAGCTAATAAAAGAAACTAAAGCTAGTATGGATTCCAACTTTGGAGGGTTATTTAATCTTACTACTAAAATAAATGGTAATGTTGTGTTACAAAATAGGAGACTTGATACCTTAGAACAAAAGATTGATGCTCTCTGTGTTTTCAAAGTGGAAGTGAAAATATCAATGCCAAACTTGATCAATTTGTCTATATCATTGATAATGGAAAAGAGGGTAAAATAGTTAAAGGGAATAGATCCCTTGCAACTAAGGATGACAACACTTGATACTATGCATTATGCCTAGCTAGGGGCATAAAACAATTGCGCTTGTTGGGAGGAAACCCAATAGTTATATTTAATTTTTTTGTTTTACTTTCTATTTTGGTGTGTTGACATGATTAATTCTATTGTAATGATTGTGTTTTTATGTTTAAATTAGTGTTTGCGCCAAGTAAATCCGTTTGGATGATTTGGAAGATAGTAGAATTGATACGGCGCAAAAAACAGAAACTTTTGCGCCCAGTGCAGAATTTCTCTGATTTTACTGGAATGCCTTTTTTATATGAAATGTTTACATAATATTTTTTTACAAATTTCCCAGGTTTTCCTCATTTTTCAGATTTTTTCGAGTTACATAAGTATAGTTTCTTTATAGATCTTTACAAACTATTCTGTTTTAGCCAGATTATGTGTTTTGCTTGCATAGTTTGCTTGTTTTGTTGATGCTATGGATTGTATCGGGGGTATAAGCCATGGAGATGTTATAATATAGTACCTATTATGCAATAATGAAATATGAGTCAATTTATAACAGTACCTAAGGTATTTCATATGTTTATTATACTAACGGATCTCACGAGGCTTTGTTGAGTTTTGTATGCTGAAGTTTTCAAGTTTTGGGTGAGACCACGATGGATGAAGGAATAAGGAGCGGCAAGACCCTACGCTTGGGGATCCCCAAGGCACCCCAAGGTAAAATTCTAGAAAGACTCAATCGTTTAAGCTTGGGAATGGCCCGGAAGGCATCCCCTGTTTCGTCTCCATTCCATCGGTATGTCACTTGGAGCTATATTTTTATTCATCACATGATATGTGTTTTGCTTGGAGCGTCGTGCATTATAGTTTGCTCTATTTTTAGTTTGCCAGAGTCATTGTTTTCTGGGCACACATATTTGAGAGACACACATGCTCATCATGATTTGTTAGAATACTCTATGTGTTTCACTTATATCTTTTGAGCTAAGAAGTTGCTCAAGTGCTTCACTTATATCTTTTAGAGCACGGTGGCGCATAGATTTTATAGAAATAATTGAACTCTTGTGATTCACTTAAACTTATTTGAGAGTCTAATAAACAGTAACGGTAATTTGCATGTGTTAAGACTAGTCCAAAAAGGATAGGTATTCAACGAGTGTATAATCAAAACCTTCATGTAGCTCACCATATAAGAGAGATTGTGTGTTAATGATATTAATGTACTAATATGAAAGGGCAGGAGTACATCATTGTTGGTTAGTAGAAATGTCGGTAGTTAAAGCATGTTACTTATTTCTTATCTAAATATTGGTTATGGCACGATGATGATGATGTGTGAGCATTCTTATACCTCGTTGAAATCCTAGTGCTGTTCGGGTTGGAGGAGCGCGATGGTTAAATCCTCCCAACATCCCCCTAGGGGTATGCGGTAGCACTTTGCTTCGAGAGAGCTAATAAGGCTTTGCAAAAAGTATATGAGTTCTTTATGACTCATGTGAATCCATGGATGTACGCACACTAACCTTTCCTCATATTGCTAGCCTCTTCGGTACCGTGCATTGCCCGTTCGCACCTCGAGGATCGGTGCAGCTTTTGCAGGTGCATCCAAACCCCATGATATACTACGCTATATCACACATAAACCTCCTTATATCTTCCTCAAAACAGCCACCATACCTACCTATTATGGCATTCCATAGCCATTCCGAGATATATTGCCATGCAAATTCCACCGTTACATCACATGACTTGTGTGTTCATCATTACATTGCTTTGCATGATCATGTAGCTGACATAGTATTTGTGGCACAACCACCGTTCATCATTGTTTACATGTTATGCTCGATCATTGCACATCCTGGTACACTGCCAGAGGCATTCACATAGAGTCATTTCTTTTTCATCATTGAGTTGTTACATCGAGTTGTAAGTAAATAAAAGTGTGATGATCATCATTATTAGAGCATTGTCCCAATGAGGAAAGGATGATGGAGTAATCACTACAGGAATCAGCCACTTTGCCATCTGCCATGGCAGATGGCAAAGGCATGGTCGGCGGATGGCAAAGGCTTTGCCATCTGCCAGCAGACGGCAAACAGTTTGGCTGAAACCCAGCCGGTAAAGGCTACTTTGCCGTCTGCTGGCAGATGGCAAAGAGCCTGCAGCCTTTGCCATCAGCTGGCAGATGGCAAAGCCTCTAAACGGGGTTAGCCACCTTAGAAGGCTAACGGCGTGCTTTGCCGTCTGCCAGCAGATGGCAAAGATTCTGGCCTTTGCCATCTGCTGGCAGATGGCAAAGAGACCAAATAGGCCCTTCCCCGTTCGCACAGGTAGCTGACACGTGGCCTCTTTGCCATCTGCCAGCAGATGGCAAAGGCTATAATCTTTGCCATCTGCTGGCTGATGGCAAAGGCTGCAGGCTCTTTGCCATCTGCCAGCAGATGGCAAAGATTCTGCAGCCTTTGCCATCTGCTGGCAGATGGCAAAGAGACCAAATAGGCCCTCCCCAGTTTGTGCAGGTAGCTGACACGTGGCCTCTTTGCCATCTGCCAGCAGATGGCAAAGCTCTTTGCCATCTGCCAGCAGATGGCAAAGTGCCTATATTGCCCCATTTAATTTTGTTTTTTCTTATATCAATTCATCTTCACAGAAAATCAAACACACATATATATATAACCAATATAGCATATTCAACACATATTACCAATAGTCATGAACACATATATATCCAACACATCCATGAACACATATCCAACACATGTTACCAATAGTAGCAAGTTTCATCCATACATATACATAGTTTCATCAATATTACACAGTTTCATCCATAGGTAGCAAGTTTCACAAAGTCAAAACAAAAACTAAAGACAAGCACTCCATCAACCCAAGCTTCCGTGATCTAGAGCAAATCTGCAAAATGGGAAAGAAGAAAGTTAGAAGAAAAAGACTAGAAGAAGAAGATTATGATGATGCAACTAAAATGTGAAGACTATTATGATGCTAAGCATATTGAGTCATTTTGGAGGAAAAATGCTAAGTATAGGTCATTTTAGAGCTATCCTAGGTTAAATAGGTCATTTTGGAGCTTAGTAAGGTTATTATGTCATTTTGGAGCTAGCTAAGCATATGAAGTCATTTAGGAGCTAAAATATGTCATTTCTTAAGCATATTTTGTCATTTTAGATCTAGCTAAGCATATTAAGTCATTTTGGAGGAAAAGATGCTAAGTATATGTCATTTTTCATGTGTTCCGGAGCAGTAGCGAACTACCATGGCTCAGTGGAAGCACTAGGAGGCATTTCCCTGTATGGAAGGCTACCAAAGGCACACGACTAGGTGTCGAATCCCACACATACAATGCATTTCAAACATACACACATTATGCACGATATGTGTAGATACAACATGGCATCACAACAAAACTCTATTAAGCAAAACACTTGGGAAAACTTACCGTCATCACGGAGGTGTATGTGTAGGTGTAGGACCGGTCGCGCCAGTGGCAGACGGAGAAGGATCGGTCGAAGCTTGTCGGGAGTTATGCTGCACCAAAGATTATTTCCAATGTATCGTTAGCGTGATGCAACTCAAATGTGAAGACTAGTAAGTAATCTCCATTCAAATGAAACTCACCGTGTCTTGCTGTACAATGTGATTTTTTTCAGTAAGGGTATAAGCGAGAACTCATAGACATCTTACGTTGGACAAGAAGTGCTCAAGCGAGGAAACGACAGTGACCAAGGCTGGATCAAGCCCAATCTCCTCCTTTGCCTCCCTTAATGCTGTTGCTGCATCATCAGCATCATCATCATCAGCATCAACCCTTGTATAAAATAGGGTAGAAGACATAGGTAAAGATTGTTGAGGGTACAATACATAGGTACAGATTGTATGGTGTTGAATGTTCTTTATTTTTTCCTATAAATACAACAATGATGAACATATAGAAGGTCTTCTAAGATGTAGTTATTTTTCACGTATATATACAATACGGTATGCATACAATCGGTAATGAAAGTCATAATTTTCTGTTGGTAATTCGCATGACAGGTTTCTAGCCAATTTCTGTTTGAGCCTGCAACAGACTACATGTGCCTCAAGATTTGTGGTGTGACAAAATTTTGCGTAGTCCGCAATCAGCAATGGAGATTTCAATTTTCTCATGTAAATTCGTACAATTAAATACGAATTTCTTATTTAACAAATCTGAATGTGTATGTTGTCAGTTTTTCAGAGAAGAAATAGAAGCCTAGACGTGTGGATGTTTTGTAAGATTTTCTGGATGTTTTCAGACAAAAATTACAAGTTCATCAAGTCAGCATAATAGCACTATATGGTGCAGTCGGAATGATGAAAACCCAATGAAATGAAGTTTAACTGCGCAAAGATAATGATGATATTCTGAATTTTTAAATTTTATCACATGTGAACAGAAATGATCTTGACAGCTGATCTCGAGAAGGAACAGTTCAGAGAGAAATTTGCATATCAATTGTGGACTATATATCAACGATGGCTTATATTGGTTTAGCCATCATTGGAAACTTGTAAGTAATACATTCGATGGCATATTACGACATGTGAAAGAACATTATGCCATCATACAACTATATGTTTGCTAGGAGGCTACAGCTGAATCCACCCGACTTGCGAGAGTACACTATGCTTTCCACATGTCATTTAATAGAACAGGAACCAGCTAGTACCCACATTAGAGAATAGGGTTAATTGGATTCATGCCACTGCAACTTTCACAAGTTGGAAAAATGCCATTACAAAAACTGAAGTTGGAAATATGCCACTGCAACTTTTTCATACTCTACATATGCCATTGTCTTCAATACCAGTCCATATACTGCATTTTATATGTCCTGTCTTCACGTATCTCTATACGCTGGCCCAAATTGATTCGAGCCGCACGCACACGCACACGCCGGGCAGCGCACACGCGACCCGGCGGCTGGATGGGAGCAGCGACGGTGGCTGGAGGCTGGCGCAGTAGCTGCTGGAGGCGCGTGCATGGAACGAAGAGGCAACGGTGGCTGGAGGCTGGAGCGGCGGCGGGTGGAGGCGCGTGCGTGGAGCCGAGCGGCGACGGCGGCTGGAGGCTGGCGCGGCCCGGCGTCAGGAGGGGAGCGGTGGCGGCGACCGGACGCGGACGCATGTGTCGTCGTGTGAAAAGTGGACTCATCAGCGTTATGCCGCAACGACAGCGCCGGCGCCGCCGGGAAACTCCGTCCACGGCAAGGCCAGCTTCTGTGCGCTTGCACGCAAGGTGCTTGTGTTTATTCGTTGTCCACTCCCACTCGTCGAACTAAACCTGCGTGCAGCCATGGAGAGGTCGCCGTGAGTCCCGCCTGTTGCTCCACTCTGTCGGCGGCAGCCATGGATGTGGGGGCGACGGGCATGCTGCGGCCCAGTAGTGAAATATGCATTGAAATACAAAGCATTTATTGAACTGATATTCTCTTAAGTAAATAAAATGGCATATGTAGATGTATTGCAAAGTTGTAGTGGCATATTTCCAACTACTGTTTTTGTAATGGCATTTTTCCAACTCGCGAAAGTTGCAGTGGCATTTTTCCAACCCTAGAGAATATCTTATTAGTACACTATGCTTCAAACATGACTGGAGCCTATGAAGTTTGGCGTCTGCTGGCTTATGACTTGCTACTAATCAGCGAATAAAATGAAAAATTATGAGCAATAGCCTTCCGGAAACGGGCCATAAACGATGACCAATCATTTACATAAAAATTTGAAACAAATTGCTACCAAACATAATCATCTGATACCTACAAGAACAAGCTGGTCACATGTTGACATGAGACCATAAACTTGCTTTTAATTGTAAATGTAACACAATGGCACACACACCATAACCAGATAACGAAACTAGTGAAGTATAGATCCCCAAATTTCAGAGCAATCCACGACCCACAACTGATCACTTTCGAGCAGCAGAAACTGTAAGAGCCGGCACTCACCAGACGCCCTTGCACTGGGCCATGACGGCGTCCCCTTTCCGGCGGTCCCACCACTGCACGCCGCAGCCGACGCTTCCGGTGGCGAACTCCGCGGACGAGGCCCACCTCACGGAGGGGCTTCTAGTGGCGTCGCCGGCGGCAGGGCGGCCGCGCCGGTGGCAGGGCAAGTGCCGGTGGCAGAACGAGCGGCGGTGGCAGGGCGAGGCGCGGGAGGGAGGAGGTGGGGGGGGAGGCGGACGAGGGAGGTGCGGGAGGCGCGGGCCGCAGCTGGGCAGGCGGCGGGGGAGGGCCGGCGGCGGCGCGGGCGGCGGGGGACGGCCGGCGGCGGCGCGGAAGGGAGGAGGTCGGGGGGAGGTGGACAAGGGAGGTGCGGGAGGGAGGAGGTGGGGGGAGGCGGACGAGGGAGGTGCGGGAGGCGCGGGCGGCGGCTGGGCAGGCGGCGGGGGAGGGCCGGCGGTGGCGCAGGCGGCGGGGGACGGCCGGCGGCGGCGCTGGCGGCGGCTAGGAACCCTAGCTGCCGCTGGTGTCGATGGGGATTGAGCAGAGGAGCTGGTATCGACGAGGCCTCCTCTCTTCGGCTGCCCTTGACCAGCC
The DNA here is from genome assembly GCA_039707655.1 of Elymus sibiricus. Taxonomy (NCBI): domain Eukaryota; kingdom Viridiplantae; phylum Streptophyta; class Magnoliopsida; order Poales; family Poaceae; genus Elymus; species Elymus sibiricus. Next base: position 268,660,081 of record CM077665.1, read on the forward strand.
CAAACTGTTTTCCACTTCGGAGTGGCAACGGTGGGTAAATAGCCCCACCTCTTTGCCATCTGCTGGCTGATGGCAAAGAGGTGGGGCTTTGCCATCTGCTGGCTGATGGCAAAGAGGTGGGCCTAGTGCGCCATTACAACGCCGTCGTCCGCTGGACCCCACCAACCTCTTTGCCGTCTGCCAGCAGACGGCAAAGATTCTTTGCCATCTGCTGGTAGATGGCAAAGAATTGGCTGATGGCAACAAGGTTCTTTGCCATCTGTCAGTTCTTTGCCATCTGTTTTTTGTAAGCAGATGGCAAAGACGTTCTTTGCCATCCGCTGGCAGACGGCAAAGAGCTGACTGATGGCAAATTCCCTGTTTCTAGTAGTGAATGATTCCCCCACAAGTCGGCATGTGCTCCGGACGAAAAAAGGGGGAAGCCAAATGAGCCCACCAAGAAAAAAAGAGAATAAATGAGAGAAAAGCTACTATCCTTTCCACACTTGTGCCTCAAAGTGGCACCATGTTCTTCATATAGAGAGAGTCTCTGAGTTGTCACTTTCCTATGCTAGTTGGAATTTTTCATGATAGAACTTGGCTTGTATATTCCGATGACTAGCTTCCTCAAATGCCCGAAGTCTTCATGAGCAACCAAGTTGGATGCACACCCACTTAGCTTCCATTGAGCGTTCACACACTTATAGCTCTAGTGCATCCGTTGCATGGCAACCCTTACTCCTCGCATTGATATCTATTGATGGGCATCTCCATAGCCCCTTGATACGCCTAGTTGATGCGAGACTTTCTTTCCACTTTGACTCCTTTTGATATCTATCATCATATTCTATTCCACCTATGTGCTATATCCATGATTCACGCTCATGTATTGAGTGAGGTTGAAAATGCTGAAGCGCGTTAGAAGTACGATCCAATTGCCTGAATTGACACCGTGGTGCTCATGATTTGTACTTATGTGGTGAAGACGGGTCATGCCATGCTAATGTGATAAAATGAGTGGGGAGTAACGTTCTTTAAGGATTGTATATTTTTAAAGTTAATGATTATGTTACTTATGTTTATGGATATTACTATATTGATGTTTATTAGTTCATCGTTTCTCAAAGAACATACCTAAAAGATTACATGTTGGGTAGCATGTCGCATCAAAAATTCTGTTTTTATCATTTACCTACTCGAGGACGAGCATGAATTAAGCTTGGGGATGCTGATACGTCTCCAACATATCTATAATTTTTGATTGTTCCATGCTACTATATTATCATTGTTGGATACTTTATGTGCTATTTTATTTCATTTTTGTGCACTAACATATTAACCTAGTGCTCAGTGCCAGTTGCTGTTTTCCGCTTGTTTTTGGCATTTCAGGAATACTATACCAAACGAAGTCCAAATGCCCCGAATTTTTTGATGTTTCTTTCTGGACAAAAATAAGACCTGGAAGCTTAGGAGGGATACCGGAGGCCACACGGGGTGGTGCCAAGCCAACAGGGCGCGCCTAGGGGGTGGCTGCGCCCTGGTGGCTTGGGACCACCTCCCAACGTCCCCTGACCTAATTCCTCCCCTATATATTCTCTAAAATCAGGAAAACACCTGAGAGCCAACCAAAATACTTTTTCCACCGCCGCAAGTCTCTGTTTCGACGGGAGGCCATCTGGAGCCCTGTTCCGGTGCCCAGTCGGAGGGGGGATCGATCACGGAGGGCCTCTACATCAACCTTGCTGCTTCCATGGTGATGTGTGAGTAGCTTACCATAGACCTATGGGTCCATAGCTAGTACCTAGATCTCTCTCTCTCTCTCTCTCTCTCTCTCTCTCTCTCGATGATCTTCAATACAAAGTTCACCGCGATCCCCGCGGTGATATATCCGATGTAATCCTTCTTCGCGTTGTGTTTGTTGGGATCCGATGAATTGTGGGTTTATGTTCAGATTATTCATGAAAATATATTGAGTCTTTACTGAATTCTTATATGCATGATTGTTATAGCTTCGTATTGCTCTCCGATCTATCGGTTTGGTTTGGCCAACTAGATTGATTTATCTTCAGCGGGAGTGGTGCCTTGTGATGAGTTTAATCTTGCGGTGCTCAATCCTTGTGGCAGAAGGGGACCTGACACGTATTGTATTACTGTCATTAAGGGGAAAACGACGGGGTTTATTCATATTGATTGGAGTTATTTTGTCTACATCATGTCATCTTGCTCCAAGCATTACTCTGTTTTTACTTAATACTCTAGATGCATGTTGGATAGCGGTCGATGGGTGGAGTAATAGTAGTAGATGCAGGCATGAGTCGGTCTACTTGTTTTTTGATGTGATGCCTATATACATGATGATTGCCGTGAATAAATATTGCATAAATATGTGCTTTTCTATCAATTTCCCAATAGTAATTTGTTTACCCACCGTATGATTTCGTTGAGAGAGAAGCCTCTAGCGAAAACTATGGCCCCCGGGTCTTCACAAAATATATTATTACAAAAAATATATTTCTTCCATTTATTTACTATTATCTTATTTTATATTTATATTATCAATCTATCACTACTTATAGCTTGCAAGTAACGAGTTCAAGGGGCTTGACAACCCTCTTGCCCGCGATGGGTTCAAGTACGTGCTCTTCTATGTGTAGGTGCTGAAGACGGGAATTTTTGTGGTCCTCCTATTGTTTCGAAAACCTTGGTTCTCACTGAGGGAAATAGTTATGTCTACTATGATGCATCTCCCCTTTTTTTCGTGGAAAATCCCAATGCAGTTTACAAGTTGCAGCGACCCATGCGAACGGCGTGGCCGGTGTCCGGTGCAAGTACCGTGTGGCCGGGCTCTGGTGCAAGTACGGTGCAGACGGCCACTGCCCATTCCTAGTGAGGATTCTAGCTACTGACATGCCATGGACACAGCTGCAACATCATGTCGGGTGGGACAATCGACAGGCGGGGATGGAACCGCTCTTGCTGTGGCGCGCGCCGTGCCTCTCGCTCTACAGTCCTCCATTAGTCTTGCTGTGCGGCACGCCTTGAACTCTCGGCGCGGATGCACATGTTTTGATCTACGGAGCACCACCAATGATCTTGTTGTGCGGCGCGCTGCAGCCTGTCATCGGTGAGGCCGCTATGTTGCTCGGTGGCACTGCCGCACCCTCCGCCAAGGCTCTGCTCAACCCTGGCGATGATGCGTAGCACAATGTTGTCAGGTGCGTTACCAGGGACGCCCTTGGCTTCGATGGGCCATTGCACCTACACTAGATAATTTTGTCATCGACGAGGTTGTTGGCAGAGGCGGCGCTTTTCGTCGGGTTGGCATGCTTGGAAATGGTAGTGGGGCTAGGCTGCGCTAGGTGTGCGTCCGCGTGTGTCGCGCGCCACCTCGGCTCTTATGCTCAATCGATTGTGGCGGGAAAGCGATGGGGAACTGGCGGCAAATGAGGGCGTGTTCCGATAACGCCATCAATGGAAAACTTAGGAAAGAATGAAGCCTGGTAAGGCTTTTTTTTTGGATTTCGGCGAACCGAGCGGGAAGCTTGAGCGGTTGCGCGGGAACGGGCTCACCGCCGCGTCGCCAAATGAAACACCCGTGCGGTGCTCAAGCGTGCACTGGAATCCTCCGGGATCAACGCGGTGACAAGACGTGCGAGAGGAGGACGGGATGACGCACATGCAGATGGGTAATAATAAAAAAACATCTTTGATTTTAATACATAGCAAACGGTCGTTCCCTACGTACTGTCAATAATTATTTCATCAATCTCAGACAATTGTTTACCAGCAAGCGTTTGGCCACAACACACATACCTTGTCAGGAGGAATCGTCTATGTTATTCTTGGTGTTCGTAGACGATTCTTATTATTAACCTGTTTGCCATGTATCACACACATCTTTTTGACGCCGAATTGTTTGTGTTCTGCTGGATCAGTGGAAACAGTTTATCCGAGTGAACTTTATGCCGTACATCGCACACATATGTGTTTGGTTAACCATTTGCTTTATATTGGCTCATTGCTAACCGTTCGTGTGGATCAACTGTTTGTCACACATCGCACACGCAACTCATTCCTGAATCGTATTCGATGGATCCGCCATCGCGGATAGTTCGCGTTATTTGCGATGGAGCTAGAACTATACCGTTTGCGATTCATTCTTCGCACATAGTTTGGTCGAAGGGTCTTAGATTGATGTGTCATCTTTGGACGTTCTTGCATTATTGGATGCAAAGTCATTATGGAAGTAATCATGCAAAGGTGAGGTAAAGATGCAAATATGTGTGACAAGTCAACAAACATCTACCTCAATGTCATAGCAAGCATGCACAAAGTGCTCAACAAATGGTCTATAGTAGGCATACAAATCGTTCCCAACACCAAATAAAATGAAGTGTCTAAACACATGGGTCAAGTGAAAGACAATCCAATCATAATGTGCATATGGTGTAGTGAAGGTAATGTGGCACTCAACACAAAGGAAATAGAAAGTGTTTGTCATGTGTGAGGAAATCAAGTCAAGCTCGTAGTAATCAATGAGACATGACATATGTGAAGAAAGGACATTGTTGCAACCAAACATATGATCGGAGAAATTAATCCAAAGGTTGGATGCAACACACAAGGTGTATATGTCATGAGGCATGGTAATGTGGCAATCGTGAGTAAACGTAGTATCACTAACATGTATAAAAATAACTAGTCCAAGATGACCAATATATGGGATGGTGCAAACAACACATGTAGTATGATCCACAATATTCATGCGCAAGAAAGATGTCACCTCAAAAGAGTGCCCTTGTGCCTTCTTCACAATGTCTAAGCGCAAGCAAGTGTGATGTAGCAACAAATCGGTGTAGCATGGCTTGCTCTCAAGAGCTCGAATGGTCAACTCATGTGAAGCGGAAGTTGACATGTAGTCAAAGTATCCTACACATACACACAACAAAGCAAAGAATGTATGTGCATGGTAGACAAACACATCATCCATCATGATGGTTCTCTTCTCTTGCACATGACCATTAAAAGCAAAAGTGCATGAATAATATGTGCAACAATGGCGATATTCATGACACTAGACATATGGTTATACATGGCCATGGGCAGCCCGTCTCGGACGGCCTGACCCGACCCAACCCAAAAATCCTGGGCCAGGCCAGGCCTAATCACGCCATCGGTCTAGGCTCGGTCCTGGAAATCAAGCCCGACGGTTGGGTCAGGCTAGGCTCGGGCCTATGAAAATCCGAATTTAAGCTTTGGTCGGACCGGGCCGATCGGGCCATGTCGGGCTTTTCCAGTCTCGGGCCGGGCTTGGGCCCGTTTTATTAGGCCCGACGATTGGGCTGGGTCATACTCGGGCCTGGGTTTTTAGCTCCGGGCTTTATTCACCCCGACCCAGAACCCGACCCGGCCCAACAAATGGCCATGTCTACATATGGTGCAAAGAAGCAAGGCAAGCATGCTTCACATGAAAGATGACAAAAGCTCCAATAATATGAGAGAAAGCTATGGGGGCAATCTCATTAGCAAGTTTAAAAGCATTGTTGCACTCAATACATGGAAAATCATCTAGAATGGGAGAGGCAACATATGGAGACATATGACAACATTCCATAGCAATCATGTGCAAAGCATGCAGTGAGTAAGTATGAATCATCGATGATGCAACAAAGCAAGTGATCATAGTAATGAAGGAATCTAAGCTAGTAGTGCGAAGATGCAACATACTAGAAGTAATGATGGAAACCATGTCATGTGGGAAAATAGTGGGCATACATAGTGCATATGACATATCGCAAGCATGAAAACAAGATATGAGCAAAGTATCATCATTGTATTGGCAAGAAGGCATATGTAAACAGCAACGGAACATCGTGACTATCCCCACACAAAAAGCAACATTAGCGCGGGTCGCGAGGTGAACATGGGAATAGGAACTAGGACCACCACGAAGCATGCAGATACACATATAAGTCATAGAATTAAGTGTCATGTGAGATGCAAAGCATGGGTCACCAAGGCATGTCATCCAAATGGAAATGAGCATATCATGCAAAGTGAACATGGCAATATAGGCATAATATGTGTAATGAGCAAGAACCCATAGCCATGTGAGGGCCATGTAGAAGAAATGCACGAAGTCTTTGCGCAAAGAGGGTGGGTAGAGGGTAAGCTCTCCATGGTGGCGCATGTCTGCATTGATCTCTAGAGCTTGTTTTGTGAACTCATGCGCTTCCGAGGTTGACAAATAAGCATTTGTACCTACACAACAAAGGCATAAGAGAAAAAAAGTGTGTGCATGGTAAATGTACACATCATCCATCATGATGTGTAATACACGTAAAAATTAGCACAAGATACACATTGCTCAAAGAAATTTGATGCATGATATAGAAATATGTCGCCCATCATGCAATGATAGCTATTATGTTCAACATGCGTGGGACACAAATTGTAGAAATTATGTGGCACAAGCATATCATTCATATCAATGGGAAGCATATTGTGCACACAATTATTTGGAGTATGCAATGGATGGGATGGATTGAAATCTCCTAATAGGTATGAGGAAACTATGGGGTCTCCTCATGAGCAATAGTGGAAGCATAATATGGAGAATATGGACAAACAAAACAATGCCTATCCAAAGCATGGTGGTCATGGCATGTCATATGACAAACAAAACAATGCCTATCCAATGATGCAAAGGAAGGATGGCAATATCATCACCAGAAAAAGAAAATGCCAATAACCATGGGCATGTCATCTATGCCATATTTGAAAATTGGGTTTATTTTAATGGCATATGCATAGTTACTACGATGAGATTGCAAAGATACGATATGATGTATCTCATGCATAGCATATGACAAGTCAAGCGGATTGTCAAACATGATGTGACCACTTAAATTATCACAATATATCCTATGCAACATGCCGAAACTAATAGACTGCACATGAGAATCGTCAAACTCATCATAAATGCGTATTTCATCCCATGAGGAAGTCGCATAATCATGAAGCGTGGAACTAGGTGGATCGAGATAATGCAAGCAATCAATGTCCACTAGTGGGACAAGAGCATCACCTTCACCTATGTTACCTTTATCATTCCACTCATGTTGTGTAGGTGAGGTGGCAAAGACCAACTCGTGGTCATCTTCATCATGATGGAACCATGTGGGGGGGGGGGTGCATCATATTCCACATGGCATCGTCTTGTCCAAAGGAAGCATGAAGTCGTCGATGATCGGCGTGTCATCATGTATCGTACCTAGCACCAAATGAGAAGACACAATAGAGGTAGAGGTTAAGTTGATAGAAATCGAAATGGCCTCACAAGACCTATCAACTACCTCACTTGCTCTATGTGGTGGTGGCTCACTCCCTCCCTCATGGTAGGTGCATTCAAACTCATATATGGTGGAGTCACTCATATCACTCAAGTGGTGGTGGGGGTGGCTCTCCTCACATGGGAATTGAGGCAACTCATCATATATGGGGATAGTGGTGAAGTCACTCTCACTCTCAATATGGTGGCACAAGTCACTCAACTCATCACCAAACGCCGTCGTGGTTAAAGGGAAAATCCCATCCTCAACCATCTCATCACCGTCTCCATGGATCAAGGCCAAAGATGGCACATCATCACACTCGCCTCCAAAGATGGAAACATCATCCTTGCTCGCCACCGTTTCGCTCACCTCGTCTGCCTTGGACATCTTGGTGGTACTATCCTCAAGCTCATCATCGTGTAGCGTGGTCGTCGCGAAGTATGCACAGGGTGGAGAAACCTTGGCCTTCACGAGTTCTTGTTTCATGTTGAGATAACCAATGTGGAGGTCGTCAATAGACTCATAGTTGTCGAGGAACATAGCCTTGGAGATGTTGTTGTTCAATCCCAATGTGAAGTGGAACTTCATCCAAAAGGGTTCTTCCACACCGGCTCATCGCAAGGCTTTCTTCATCTCCATGAAGTACTCGTCGATGGACTTGGATCCTTGCATGGTGTTCTCCAATTGGCATTGAAGACGTTCCTTGTAGGTGGAAGGCAAAAATTCTTGCCGCATCTCTTTCTTTGACCTGGGCCAACTCATGTCAAAGCTCTTCGAAGGTGTGTGAAGACACCATGTCGCCGCGTCATCGTGGAAGTTTCTTGTAGCGCACTTCACGTGATCTTCGAAAGGAACTTGAAGTAGTTTGAGGTAGTCGTCCATCTTGCGCTCCCACTCGAGATACTCCATGGGGTCTTGAGTCCCAAAAAAAGCAATCTCATGGTTGATGTCGAGGTCGTAGTAGCTCATGGAAGTCGCGGACTTGAGCTTGGGGAGCTTATCTTGAGTGTAATCTTTAGGTGCTTGTCGATGAAGATGCCGCACATCCGAAGGTGAAGATGCCACATATCCAAAGGTGAAGATGCCTTGAAGTCACTTCGTGAAGATGCCAAAGTGGGTGGTGAAGTCATAGAGTGGTTGTTGGTGTCGAGCTCTTGACCTTCACGCTTGTTCATCGTTGGACGCCTTGATGTTGGCGCTGTTATTTCTTCATGTCATTGATGGTGTCGATGCCGATGTAATCTTGCCAAAGATGGTAGCTCAGAAGCATGTGCACTTGAGTGTCTTCTCAAAGATGAGGAAGACCTCTTGCCGATGTTGATGAGGACCTTGATCTTCTCCATTTGAGCATCCATCTTGGCGTCGATGATGTTCTTTGTGGCATCGAACTAGTCATTCTTGTTGTAGACCAAGCAGATGTGTCGTCCCTATCCACAGAAGCACTCGAGATGGTGTGAGAACGATATGGAATGACAATACCAAAGTTACCTCTTTTCAAAGTTGTAGATGGATCTCCAATACCACAATGTATGCAAGGAAAAGAGTGTACTTGGTGAAAAACCTTGTCCAATTCTCACAACCTACACAAATGGCTTATAGTGGAGCTCGGTGGGGTTAGTGGCACAATATATCAAGCAAATTGAAGTCCATGCTACAGTAGGAGTTGAAATAAATCCAAAGGACTCAACATCCAAAGCAAGTGATCATAAATATAGAGGAGGGAAATAAAGAAACACACGCGATGGGATAACGGGGCTTGTGCAACTATAGAAATGAGCAATACAAAATTGCCTAACGAAGACTAAGCTCATGTTGCACAAGCACAAGGAGAGACGCTAGCTTGATTGCACATTTGGGCACGATTCACCACTTGGGACCAACCTATTCATCAAGCAAAATGTTTCCTATTCCATGTATCCTCATGCACAAGTATCTCTTTTCATGCTCAACTCTTTGCTTATAAGCTTTTGCTATTTCTTTCTTTCTTAGAAGCTTTTTTATCTTTTATTCCTTTCCACTATTATTATTGAACATCAACCGAATATGGAAAACAAGTATATGAATATATGCACGGGAGTAATATATCACACTATATGATATATCAAATGATGCAATAATAAGACATCGGATAACTATGATGCTCAAGTGTTCGCGAAGCCCGACAATACTTGGATAGTTAGTCTCAATAGGTATGAAGGTATTCACAAAGATGATGGGGCTATCAAGGTGTAATGGCAAGGAAGGAAAAGTATGTGATGGAATGGATACCTTTGTCACACTTAACCTTTCACGTGGTCGGGGGGGGGGGGGGGGGTAATCGGCCTTGCTTTCGGTTGAAGATGGTTTAAAGGATGGATGGTCGTCATCGATGGTGAAACTCGTTGGTTGATGTAGTCAATGGCATGATACAAGTCACTGGTGGTTGATGAATAACTAACCATACCTAAGTAGCCAAAACACCTTAGGAGGCTCAAATCACAACTCAAACAACCACAAATGCAATGGGAACCAAAATGGGTCATGTTGCGGAAGTTGGCGGTGGTGGTGCGGAAGTTATGGTAGAAGGCCAATGCAAAGATGCCAAAATAAATAGCTTCCCAATAAGCCAAAGAACACTCAAATCAGAGTTCGGGAGTGGAAGTTATGGGCAAAACTGTGAAGCGGTGGTGGTTGGTCTGGGAGGGTCGTGCGCACGGTGTCGAAGTCCCATGGGCATGGGGTCCCGCGCACGATACAAGGTCATGGGCACAGGGTGTACAGGAACTTCTTGGGGGGCCGTGCGCATGGGGTAGTGAATCCGTGGACACGGGGTAGGCGGAAAATTCGCGATTTCGACCGCAAATTCGATGGGATAAAGACAAATTATGGCATGGGGACGCAAAGGGGAGTAGATCTACTTGCTATAAACCAGATCCATGGATTGAAATCAACAAAAACTCACAAGAACAACAAAATGCAAGAATTTTTGGAAGGGCTCTTTTTGTGGGGAATTTTCAAAATTGGGGAAATCCGACTAAAGCAAGAAAAGTGGGGGGTAGGGCTCCAAATTCGTGTCAATGTGGCTCATGATACCAAGATGATGTAGGGAAAGACCCTAGGTTGCGTGATGTTCATGAATTGGAGGGGGATTCGGGGAGGAACACGAAGAACACGAGGGTAAAACGTTGAGAAATCAAAGGGGAAAACACTCTATTGGACAAGATCCACACCAAGTTCTCCTCAAATCACAAGCAATACATGAGGTGCATCAAGATCCAAGAACAACAACGGAAATAAAGATAAATTGGTAGTTCATCAAAATCTCTAGGAGAGATGGGCCTTGAAATCCATGATGGATCTTCCCTCGAAAGGCATTGACATCCTCTAGGGATCTTCTCCGGTGGAGGCCTCGGTCTCCATGAGAGAGGTAGAGGAATGAGCAAATCTCACTAGAATGAGCTATCACTTTGCTAACCCTAAAATGGAGGAGGAAGGAGAGTATATATAGGTCCAAGGCATGAAGGGATAAGTAGGGGCGAAGTGGTCATACATGGGCAAAGCCCAACAGCTGCACAAGGCAGCCCCGTGTGCACGGGGTAAGTGGAACCCTTGCGCATGGGGTATCTAGAGAGCTGTCGACTTGGCCCGTGCGCATGGGCTTGTACTGTGGGCACGGGGGTTCCGTGTGCACGGGGTCCAGGGGCCCGTGCGCACGGGGTGTCCAGAGAGTTCCTGATGGGCTCATGTGCACGGGGTCGAGATAGCCCGTGTGCACGGAGTCGTCCGGGAGGTTGTTCTTCCTCCATCTTTTGGACTCCGTCTTTTTCCGTCTCCGCTTCCAAGCATCCCTCGTGTATGGTTTAGTCATTACTTGGCGTTTGCACTCCTTCTCTTCATCCGTAAAGCTCCAACAATACCTATCCATGCACATGGGAGAAGTGTCAAGTAGTATACCATCCTCGAAGGGGTCAAGTGAGCACGTGTAAAGGAGATGATTCGCCTTTATGTATGCGAAGTAGATGTTGCATGTGTCACTTGTCGAACGGACTCTTGACATGGTGATGTCCGTAGGATGCTCTGCATCATTCCCTCCGCCTTGGGAAAGATTCATCCTCGGATCGAAATCCAAATCACCATGGGAAAGACATGGCGTCACCATGTAGAAGTGGACGATCACCAAGTAGTTATCATGTTCAAGCTCGAAATGGGCACTCTCTGATGTCGCATCCTCTAGTAATTCCTTTAAAAGTAGCAAGGACAACAAACACTTGGAAAAAATGTGGTTAGCGTTAGAGAAAAACCAAGCATTCATGTGGTGATTCACCAAAGAAGTGTTGTCATCACGCATAGCATAAGATGTGATAAAGGAAGGAGGCATGACCCTTAAGCATATAAATTGAGCACATGCAAAGTCATTATGGAAGTAATCATGCAAAGGTAAAGTAAAGATGCAAGTACATGTGACAAGTGAACAAGCATCTACCTCAATGGCATAGCAAGCATGCACAAAGTGCTCAACAAATGGTCTATGGTAGGCATATGAATAATTCACAACACCAAATAAAATGAAGTGTCTAAACACATGGATCAAGTGAAAGACGATCCAAGCATAATGTGCATATGGTGTAGTGAAGATAATGTGGCACTCAACACAAAGGAAATAGCAAGTGTTCATCATGTGGGAGGCAATCAAGTCAAGCTCGTAGTAATCAATGAGACATGGCATATGTGAAGAAAGGACATTGTTGCAACCAAACATATGATAGGAGAAATTATCAAAAGTTGGATGCAACACACAAGGTATATATGTCATGAGGCATGACAATGTGGCAATCGTGAGTAAAAGCAATATCACTAAATGTGTGCAAATAAGTAGTCCAAGATGACCAATATATGGCATGGTGAAAACAACACAAGTAGTATGATCCATAATATTCATGCGCAAGAAGGATGCCACCTCAAAAGAGTGTCCTTGTGTCTTCTCCACAATGTCGAAGCACAAGCAAGTGCAATGTAGAAATGCGTCGGTGTAGCGTGGCTCGCTCTCAAGAGCGTGAATGTTCAAGTCACGTGAAGTTCAAGTTGACATGTAGTTGAAGTATCCTACACACACAACAAAGCAAAGAATGTATGTGCATGGTAGACAAACACATGATCCATCATTATGGTTCTCTTCTCTTTGACATAACCATTTATAAGCAAAAGTGCATGAATAATACGATGCAACAATGGCGATATTCATGGCACTAGGCATGTGGTGCAAAGAAGGAAGGCAAGCATGCTTCACATGAAATATGGCAAAAGCTCCAATAATATGAGAGATAGCTATGCGGGCAATCTCATTAGCAAGTTTAAAAGCATTGTTGCACCCAATACATGGAAAATCATCTATCATGAGAGAGGCGAGATATGGAGACATATGACAACATTCCATAGCAAAAATGTGCAAAGCATGGAAATAGGTGCTATCAACCGCATGAAGCAAGTATGTATGAATCATTGGTGATGAAACAAAGCAAGTGATCATAGTAATGAAGGAATCTAAGCTAGTAGTGCGAAGATGCAACATACTAGAAATAATGATGGCAATCATGTAATGTGGGAAAATAGTGGGCATACATATAGCACATGACATATCGCAAGCATGAAAACAAGACATGAGCAAAGTATCATCATGGTATTGGCAAGAAGTCATTGTGAATAGCAACGGAACATCGTGACTCTCCTAACACAAGAATCAACACTAGCATGGTTCACAAGGTGAACATGGCAATAGGAACTAGGATTTCCACCAAGCATGCAAATACACATATAAGTCATAGAATTAACTGTGATGTGGCAAAGCAAGGGTCAATAAGGCATGTCATCCAAATGGAAATGAGCATATCAGGCAAAGTGAACATGGCAATATGGGCATAATATGTGTAATGAGCAAGAACGCATAGCCATGTAGAAGAAATGCGCGAAGTGTTTGCACAAAGAGGGTAGGTGGAGGGTAAGGTCTCTATGGTGGGCATGTCTTCATAGCTCTCTAGAGCTCATTTTGTCAACTCATGCGCTTCCTAGGTTGACAAATAATCATTTGCACCTACACAACAAAGGCAAACGCAAAAAAAGTGTGTGTGTGGTAAATGTACACATTATCCATCCTGATGTGTATGCACATGTGAGAATTGGCACAAGATAAGAATCGCTCAAAGAAATTTGATGCACGATATAGAAATATGTCTTCCATCATGCAATGATAGTTATTATGTTCAACATGGGTGGGACGCAAATTATAGAAATTATGTGGCACAAGCATATCATTCATATTAATGGGAAGCATATTGTGCTCACAATTATTTGGAGTATGCAATGGATGGGATGGATCGAAATCTCTTAATAAGTATGGGGGAACTACGGGGGTCTCCTCAAGAGCAATAGTGGAAGCATAATATGGAGAATATGGACAACATCAAAAACAATGCCTATCGAAAGCATGGTGGTCTTGGCATGTTATTATAAGAAAAATTGCCCAAATGATGCAAAGGAAGCATGGCAATATCATCTCAAGAAAAGCAAATGCCAATAACTTTGGGGTTGTCATCTATGCCTGATACGTCCATTTTGCATCATGATTTCTTATTGACAATTATACTATTCTTGGTCATTATCCCACTTTATGATACAGTTCTTATGCCTTTTATCTCTTAATTTACAAGGTACATCACAAAGAGTGAAATTCCAGAAACCGGAATTCTAGACCTGAAAACCAAGAAAAAGGTGAAAATTCTCTGGACTCCAAATGACCTGAAACATCACGAGGATTTTTTCTGTAATATATATGAATTTATAGAGAAAAAATATACCAAAGGGGGACTACCTGTTGGTGCCAAGCCAACAGAGTGCACCCACCCCCTCGGCGTGCCCTGATGCCTTGGCAGGCCCATAGGCAGCCTCCGCCCCCGTCTTCTTCTATATGATGTGTTTTGACCTAGAAAAAATCAAGAGGATACTTTCAGGATGAAGCGCCGCCGTCTTGAGGCGGAAACCTAGGCAGAGGCCCTTTTGCTCTCCGGTAGAGAGATTCTGCCGGGGAAACGTCCCTCCGGGAGGGGGAAATCGAAGCCACATTGTCATCACCAACGCTCACTCCTTCGTGGGAGGACCAATCTTCATCAACATCTTCACCATCACCATCTCATCTCAAACCCTAGTTCATCCCTTGTATTCAATCTTTGTCTCAAAACCCCAGATTAGTACCTGGGGGCTACTAGTAGTGTTGATTACATCTTGTAGTTGATGCTTGTTGGTTTACTTGGTGGAAGAGAATATGTTCAGATCTTTAATCATATTTATTATACCTATGATATTGAACATGGTGATGATTTGTGAGTAGTTACCTTTGTTCCCGAGGACATGGGAGAAGTCTTGTTATAAGTAATCATGTGAAGTTGGTATTCATTCGATATTTTGATGATACTTATGTTGTTGCTTCCTTTAGTGGTGTCGTGTGAATGTCGAAGACATGACACTTCACCATATTTGGACCTAAAGGAAGGCGTTGTGGAGTAATAAGTAGATGACGGGTTGTTTGAGTGACAAAATCTTAAACCCTAGTTTATGCGTTATTTCATAAGGGGCTGAATTGGATCCACATTTTTCATACTATTGTTAGATTTATCTTAATTCTTCTTTAGTAGTTGTGGATGCTTGCAAGAGGGGGTAATCATAAGTGGGTTGCTTGTTCAAGTAAGAACAACCCCTTAGCACTGGTCCACCCACATATCAAATTATCAAAGTAACGAACGCGAATCAACTCAACATGATGAACATGTCTAGATGGAAATTCCCATGTGTCCTCAGGAGCGCTTGCTTCATATAAGAGTACTTTCAGGCCTGTCCTTTGCTATAAAAAAGGATTGGGCTATCTTGCTGCACACTTGTTACTTTTGCTACTTGTCAGTTGTTACAAATTGTCTTGCTACAAAACTATCCATCACTGCTACTCACAACACTTGCAGAGAATACCTTGCTGAAAACTGTTTATCATTTCCTTGTGCTCCTCGTTGGGTTTGACACTCTTACTTATCGAAAGGACTAAAATTGACCCCCTATACTTGTGGGTCATCAAGACTCTTTTCTGGCACCATTGCTAGGGAGTGAAGTGCCTTTGGTAGTGGAATTTGGTAAGGAAACATTTTCAGTACGTGCTGAAATTTACTGTTGCTTGTCATGATGGATAGTAATCCTTTGAAGGGCCTGTTTGGGGTATCTTCACCCCGACCAGAAGTGCAAAAAAAGTTGCCCGTCAACCTACTGAACTTATTGAAAATATTTATTATGAGATTCCTTCAGGTATGTTAGAGAAACTACTAGCTAATCCTTATGCAAGAGATGGAACATCTCATCCTGATTTGCACTTGATATAGGTAGATGAGATTTTTGGATTATTTCAGCTTGCAGGTTTATCCGAGGACAAAGTTAAGAAGAAGGTTTTACCTTTATCTTTGTTGTGAAAAACGTTGATTTGGTACAGGCTATTGGATGACATTGGATCATGGGACTCGAATCGCTTGAAATTGGAATTTCATCAGAAGTTTTATCCTATGCATCTAGTTCATCGTGATCGGAATTATATATATAAATTTTGGCCTTGTGAAGGAGAAAGCATTGCTCAAGCTTGGGGGAGGCTTAAATCTATGATGCACACTTGCCCCAACCATGAGATCTCAAGAGAAATGATTATACAAAACTTTTATGCTCATTTTTACTATGATGGTCAATTAATACTCGATTCTTCTTCCATTGGTTCCTACATTAAGAGAACTATTGAATTCAAATGGGATCTTTTGGACAGAATTAAAAGAAACTCTGAAGATTGGGAACTCGACAAAGGTAAAGATTTGGGTATATAGCTTGAGTTTTATTGTGTTAAATCTTTTATGGAAACCGATACTTTTCATAAGTTTAGCGCTAAATATGGACTTGACTCTGAGATAGTAGCTTCCTTTGGTGAAACCTTTGCTGCTCATGTTGATCTCCCTAAGGACAAATCATTTAAATATCATCCACCTGTTGAAGAATTGTTAGAGTAACCTACTATTGCTAAGGAAAAAACTATTTTTTAAAATATTGATCCAGTTGTTCCCACTACTTATATCGAAAAACCACCTTTTCCTATTAAGATTAAGGAACATGCTAAGGCTACAACTAGGCGCGGAGGTCGACTCAGATGACGACGAAGATGCGCTAGCCTCCAAGAAAAAGGGGCGGAAGTGCAATAGGTAGCACAAAGGAAAAGTGGTAATGGCTGTCGAGGGGAACGGCAAGTCCGACTCCGGCAAGAAGGCCAAGTCGAAGGGGTCCGGAAAGAGTGCTGCCATGTGCTCCGGAGACGATGAGGCCACAACAGGAGAGAAGACCGGCAAGCCATACTACAAGATCCACCTCACCAAGAGCCATGATGTCACCGAGTGCCGCCAAGTATATCAGCTTGTCGAGAAGCAGAAGCAAGAGTATGAAAGGCGTGACAAGGAGAAAGGCCAAGATGGTGCAGGTGGTTCCGGTAAGAAAAGTAGCGGTAGCTGTGGTGGCCGCCGCGGCAAGGCCAAGCAGCGCAAAGAGGAACCTGCTAGAGGCCGAGATAAGAAGTCTGATGACGAAGAAGATGATGACGACGGAGATGAAGAAGAGTCTGAAGGCCAGGAATTCCAGAAGGCTATTGATGCCATGTGCTTTGACAGAGGCGCATCTTTGCACTCTTCTCACCATCAGCTCAAGCAGTGGGCCCGTGAGATCAACATGGCAGAACCAGCGGTAGAGGCGAGTAAACCCCTCAAGTGGTCCAACACTCCCATCATCTTCGACGCTGAGGACCACCCTGGCCGCATCACTGCCGTCGGGTGCGTACCGTTGTTGGTTTCGCCAACAATACGCAACCTCAAGGTCACGAAGATGTTGGTCGACAGTGGGGCCTGGTTGAACTTGATCTCACCTGACGTGATCAAGTGGCTGTAGATTCCTGACATGGATCTTAAGCCGACGAGGTTCTTCCAAGGGGTCAACCCGGGAAGATCTCAGCCCAAGGGGAAGATCACTCTCCCGGTGACGTTTGGCAGCGAGCTCAACTTTAGGACCAAGAGGGTAACCTTCGACGTCACGAAGATGTCGCTGCCGTACAATGGAATCCTGGTCCGACCAGCACTGGAAAAGTGCATGGAGGCAACACACCACGCCTACATTCTCAAGATACCAAGGCCAATGCATGTCATCCCCATCCGTGCTGACAACAGGAATGCAGTCCTCTGCATCGATAAGCTCTTCTGGGAGGCAGTGGCAGCATCTGCCGACAAGGCACTTGCTCCTGCCGACAAAGTTCCTGGGGGGAAGAACAAGAACAAGAGCTCTAGCGAGTCTCGTAAGGACTCCAGGAAGCGTGCCAAGAGGTGCAGCACGCCTGTCAAGGACTTACCAGAGACCTCTGCCGCCAGGAGCAAGAAAGATAAGGTGACCATCCCCAAGACGAAGCAAGTGCCCGCGCGGGAGAATGACGAGGGCGGGGGGGGGGGGGGAGTAACGGTACGGACACCCATAGACGCGTTCAAGGACGACCGCCTTGAGGCAAGAAGCGCAGCGAGAAGAAGCTAAGTTGCAGAAACCTTTTTTGACAACTCAATGCTTTCCCCTTGGAACGGAGTTAACACTTGTGTGAGAAAACCTGCATGCGAAGGACCCTTGTCAAAATTGTTTGCACATTTGGCTGTTTCGAGTCCGCTCAACATCCTAAGTAGCCGCGGCAAGGACGACAAGGAGGCCTTGTCGGCAGTGGTATCACCGTAGGTCGCTGAGGACCCGCTCCTTTAAGTGCCGCGGTACAGATGCACGCATCAATAGGCATTTTCGGCAAGCGTAGGGATGAATGAAAACGCACCAGATGAAACTACGTTGAAAGGGGATAGTCGTTCATTTCAACAATCAGAATGCATTGCGAAAGCAAAGTTATAGTGCTGATTCAAGACAGTTGTTTTAGATAATGTGCATCAGAGGAAAAGAAACCTAGTTGCCCAGGGTCACAGAACCGTCGTCCCTGTCGGAGATAGGGGCGACGAGAGCGTCAAGCTCACTAGTGTCGAAGTCCTTCAGTAGCTTGGAGAAGGCCTTGCTATAATGCCCAAGATGCCATCCTATCCATATTTTGGCTCGAGGGCCTCGACAGGGATAGAAGCACATCTCGTCGTTTTGCAAGTATGGATATCGTTACAAGTACATGTAAAGAGGAGATGAGTATATGGAATTGGCTTACGATCGCCACAAGCTAAATCATGATCACATCAAATACAACAATACATTCAATCACCATACAAAAGAGCAGGATCCGACTACGGATGAAATCAAACGATAATAGTGACATCCATCCTTGCTATCCCAGGCTGCCGGCCTGGAACCCATCCTATGATTGATGAAGAATAAGAACTCCAAATCAAACAAGCATCTCTCTCACGTCAAAGCATCGCATTACCTGTACCTGCAACTGTGGTTGTAGTAATCTGTGAGCCACAGGGACTCAGCAATCTCATTTCCAAGGGTATCAAGACTAGCAAACCTTAATGGGTGAGATATGGTTAAGTGGTGAGGCTGCATCAAGCATTAAGCAGTAATGATCTACGCATAAACGGACATGAACTAGTAATGATCATTAAGTGATCCTGAACACCTACCTACGAGTCAAACATAACCCCACCGTGTTCTCCCTCAGTTCAGAACTCACGAGTAGTGATAGTCACGGTTACGCACACGGTTGGTGTATTTTATTTGAGTTTACTTCAAGTTTTCTATGAACGGATGTTAAACAAATTTCCAAGTTGCCACATAACCGCGGGCATGGCTTCTCGAAAAGATTTAACCCTACAAGGGTGGTCCAACTCATCCATCACAAACTAGCCACACGCTGCCTGGAAAACCTCAACCACGGGATAGCCCGTAGTATCCTCAGAATTCCGGTGGAAAACCTCAACCTCGAGATAGCCCAAAGTATCCTCAGAATCTCGTGCACAAGACGTTCGAGAAAGGTAAAACAAATCCAGCAAGACCGTCCAACGTGTCGACAAACCCAATAGGAGACGCGTATCTCATTCTCAGGGCACGACGGATGGGTCACACTACGAGTCAAACCAAACCCCGAGTTTCCCCGCGGTGGCCTTGCAGTCTGCCTGTTTGGACCAACACTCATGAGGAGCACTGGCCCGGGGGTTGATTAATTATCCATGGGGTCATGACGCCCAATGCTAGTTTATTAGTTATTAGGCAAATGTAGTACCAATGTTGGGCCTTTCCAGAAGAGTTTTATCCCAAAACAAAAATCAAGGGGGGTCCCCATAACAACCCCAAGCATGTTAGGAGCGTTCAATATGGAACATAACACCGGTACACAAGTAACTAGGGCGGCAAAGGTGGAATAAAACACCGAGCAAAAGGCCAAGCCTTCCACCTTTTACCAAGTATATATGTGCATTAAATAAAATATAAATAATATTGTGATATCTAAAAAATATATCCATGTTGGCACATGGAAACGACTTGCACCTGCAACTAGCAATGCTATAAGAATGGCTGATCAAGCAGTAACATAGCCAAACAATGGTTTGCTGGGATGTGGAGGGTTAGAGGCTTATCATGGCAATTTGGGAGGCTTGACAAACAAGTGGTAGGTAGCGAGACATAGCAATAGATTCGAGACAACTAGCATGGCAATGATAGTAGTGGTATCCAGGGAAATGTTCATCTCGCCTGAGATCCCACATGGAAGAAGAACCAATCCGTGAAGTAGATGAACGGGACGTAGTCGAACGAATCCTCACACTCTGAACGCTTTCGAAACTCTATCGAGAAGAAGCAATCCAGAAACAAACAAATTACACGGTAAACACCACAACATATTCATGACATGATGCGCAATCAAGTATGATGCATGTCCGGTTTAATTATGCATGACATGGCAAGCACAACAATCAAACACTACAAATTAAGTGAAGTTCAATATGCAACGAGTTGCATATTGTCGAAACTCCACATTCAAATTATTTAGTTCACTCTTGCTTAGGTACTCATCAATATTAATTGTTGTTTAACATGGGTGGTCATGTCATAAGGTAAAGATGAAATTAAAACAATTTTAAATGGAGAGGGAAAACATACATACAACAAAATAATAACTCTCCATATTAAGAGGAATGTGGTTAATGTTGTTTAACTAAACAACCATTTTAAATGTTGTTCATCATGGCAAGAGGTGAAGCATACACAACTACATCATCTAGGCATTTTAAATGAGGCCGGAAGCAACATATAGTATTTCCAAGACGGCCTCATATGAAAAATATGAATATGGTTCAGATCTGTCCTAAACATATTATATATTTTTTAAACGGGAAAATAAAGTGCCCATGTGATTCTACTCGTTTTTTAGTTAAGTTACATATGTGGATCATCTTAAACGGAGCTACGGTTAAGTAGTTATGAAATAAACCGTTCTAGCATGGCATTAATGAAAATTCAAGCAAACAACAAGTTTAAACATGGATGAAAGTGGCATATTATTAATCTACATCAAATTCTAAACAATTTTCATATATAATGTTTTTAAATATGATGCACGGTTATTTAATTATTGGCATTTTAAAAACATGCATTTTCTAAAAATTGCAATGTCCTGGTTTTATTGGGAAAATCGCAGACATGAAAAAAAATGACCACGGGCCGAATCTGCACTAGGGCCCAAAACTGGACATGGGCGCAAGATAGTTCACAACGCCCAGGGCGCGAGGTAACACGCGGAGCAGTTGGGCTCAGGGGGAAACTCACCATGGGCCATTGGGTCGGCCGATGCGAGGCTAGGCTGGAGCGGCGAGCTGGGCCGTGGGCGAGGGCGTGGCCCATGCGGCGCTCGCTCGGGTCGTCATCCCCGATCCAGCTGGATCGAGATGCACGGCGGCTCCTGGCGAGGTCAATGCGGCGCGGCGACGTGGTTGGGGCCAGCGGCAGGTGCGGCGAGGCCGGGAACATGCCGATCCGGTCGGGGAGGGATTGATCTGGTGGACAAAGGCGCGGGCGGCGGCTTAGGAGCTCCAACGGGCACCGGCCATGGTGGGCCGTTCCTATGAAGAAGAGGGGCGAGAGAGAGCAGCAGTTGAGAGAGCGGGAGGAAGAAACGAGAGGATAGGAAGAGAGGGAGGTGAGGTCCGACGGGGTCGACCTGGCTTCTCTGGTGGCAGGGCTCGCCGGCGGCGACCGGGACCAGCGAGGCGGGGTCGTCGGGGCATGCGGTGAAGGAGCTCGGGCTGCTGTCACTGCGGGAGGCTAGCGCGAGCTCGGGCACGGCGGCGGGCGTGCTCGGGTCCAGATGGGCTTAGGCGAGCCCGAGATGAGCTTCGAGGGCCGCGGCGGCTAGAGGAGAGAGGAAGGCTGGGGTGGCTGCGTGAATTTCGAGGCGACGGCTAGGGTTTCCCGATCTGGATAGCTAGGGCATCTATTTATAGGAGGGGAGACCAGGGTTAAGGGATTTGCTCTGTTTTCGGACCGTTCAATCTCGATCACATGGTCCGGAAGTGGAGGGGGCTAGGTGGGTTATAGTTAGGCTATGTAGAGGGGGTTAGGTGGGGATGAGAGGGACGTTTGTGGCCCGTGACAGAATTTTAAACACCGAAAACGTCCGACGATTGACCGGCTATAGTGCCGCTATATATTTAACGGTTCGGGTATCAAACGACCTCCGATTGTGACCAAATTTGGCAGGCGGTCTACCTACAATATAATAAGACCGCTCACCAAGTTTCGACCCATTCCGAGAAAGTTTTATATGCACTTTTAAAAGCAATATTTCAAACAATGTCGCATGCGCGTGCGTGTGTGGTTGGTCTCGAAACGGTCGACGACACAAACGGAGAGGACCGGCAACTGTGAACGGATGCAAGTTTTGAAAAATGGTGTTGACAGAGTGCCGATGAATGAGGATGATGCGAATGATGCAATGATGAACGCGACAACCAAACGAATCGCACGATGACAACAGAATGAAACAGGAATCTTCTGGAGCGTCGGTCTCGGGCTGTTACAACTCTCCTCCACTAACAAGAGATCTCGTCCGAGATCTTAGAATGAGAAGGGGAAGAGAAAGATGATAGGAAAGGAAGAGGTAAAACTAAGTTGCTTCTTTGAAAAATGAGTGAGATGAACGAAACCTGAAGGATGCAAGAGATGAAGAATGCCACGAGGAACAAGCAAGAATTCAAAAGAAATTTGGGCAGCACTTCGGTAGAAAAGAGAGGCAAAACTTGATAACCTCGAAAGATCTTGAAAAGATTTCACAACACTCCGGTTAAATGGACAAGCAAGGAAAGAACAAGATCTTGAGAAAATGATATGATGGTCGAAGAGAGCAACATCACAATGCCTTCGGAACAAAAGAATATGGGCTAGATCGATGGAAGGAAAAGAACGGAGAAGAAAATGTCAACTTCTACCACAATTGAATTTGAAAAGCATCTTTGCAAGAAGAGATTGAACGGAGTTGTTGGAACATCAACAACAAAAAGAAAATCTTGTTATGGGCTTATGGAAAACAACAAAAAATTATGAGGTGACAACCGGCCACAAACAAAAACAATTGGTTGCTTGGGAGCAACAAGATATGCAAAACTTCTTTCACCAACAGGATACATCAAGAAATTGGATCATTGATAAACACCATGATAACAACAATCCTTAGGAAACGCTTTAGGTGAAATCCGATCCAAGATAGCTCGAAGGAAGACATGATGGGTTTAGATCTCTCATTCTTGATACTTCTCTTAGAGACTCCTCATGAATCAAGAATGCTATAACACCATCTCAAAATATAAAGGAGAATGAATTGCGCTTTGAAATGCAAGGCAACGAATATTTGAGGTACTACCACAAGAATCTTGAAGAAAACTTCAAGAAAGAATTGCATCCTGAACGAACCACCATAAAGGACCTCTTGAAGGATCTCCAAAATGAAAGAATGATAGAAAATAAATTAAGGTTGAAAACAACAAGATTGAATCCTTGCAAAGATTTAGATGGAGCTTCGCGACGAGATACTTGAGAAAAACTTGGCACTTCGGAAAATAAAAGATGAACACTTAGAATCGAGAATTGGTATCATGAATAACTCCGGAAGAAGGATTGGAATTAACTGATGAAACAAGAATAAGAATTATGTTATGCTTATCCTTCATCAAGTTAAATTGATGACAAGCAACGAATTTGGCATACGATTTATTCTTCTTGATAAGATTGAAGAGAGATATTGCACATTTGAAGAAGTCTTGAACGAAAACACCGGTAAGAATTTGCAATTGAATGGGGATACATTACCCATGAATGTAATACATGAGAACGAAGAGATCATGATCCGCCTAGCAGAACTAGAATGAGCCACCGGGATAATTGAGATACGAACGAAGAGACAACAATTGAGAAGAATTTGAGAATGAAAGCTGAAAGCTGAGAACGAAGAAATCTTCTGAAATGATGGCCTTCGGAGGATCGAGAATGAAAACAACTTTGAAATGCTCCAGATATATATGGGAGGAATTACTCATGAATGGAAACAATTCGGGGGGATAGCATGAAGCTTTAACCCAGAATCTTCATTAGAACGGATAAATATTTAAGAGAAACTCTCCTTCGGTCTTCAACGCTGAGAATGATGACGAGAAACACGACCATGAATTACTGAGATCTTTGGACCAATGAATAAAGAACGGTTGAGCCAACGATGAAAAATATATATTTCAACAATGATCTTACAGAAGGAATATGAGTGATGGAATTCATTCTTACGTCACTTTTGAAAATAACTTGAGAACATCTCCGACAAGGATTAGAAGAGCCAGGTAAGATCCTTGAGAAGAACCTGTGGGTTATGGCCCCACTCGAAGGAAATCACCGTTGAAACGATTGCTTAGACAGAGAGATTGCACCGAAACAAATAAAAACTTGATGAGGTGAGAACCTCGAAATAATTTGAAAGGACTTTGAATGAAACACGAGTCTTCTGAGATATTTGAAAACTTCGAGAATAGAGAGAGGCTTGGCAAAAAATTCCAACATGGGAATGCATTTAGCGAATGAAAAGGATATGATGAACACCGAACTCTTGAATTGACTCCACCGGAGAAGAAAACAAGAACGAAGCATGATGAACATAGCACTTAAGCATCTTCACAATGAATCACCGGATACAAAACGGGAGAAGAGTTAATGGAAGCATCACATGAATAGAAAGGGTACTTGGATGAGAATTTAGTCGTTGAAAGAAAAAGGGCGGGAAGGTGGGAAAAAAACAAAGACAACTTGGGACGAATGAAATGAACTCTGGAAAGAAATATGAGGATAGATCTTGCAAATATTTGAGAGAATTGAATCACCTTGAAGAAAAGCACTCCGGTTAGGAATAAGATTTGACATGACAATTTGATTGAGGAAAAAGGATTAGCTCTCCTATAAAAATATGAGAACACCGCTTAGGAAGGATATGAAATCACCACTTGACATCGAAGCAACTTGAATTACCATACCCCAAAACAAAACAAGGGATGGGGTTTGAGAATTAAGCCGGAAACAAATACATCACCCATTTGCATTTGCTGGAAGGATAATCCTAGGTAACTACTTGAATTCCCACCTAGGAACTTCCGAAATCTTTGGTTGTGCAATCGGGTCCACGGATACACGGAGTAAAATCCATCACTCAACTCTGATACGTCTCCAACGTATCTATAATTTTTGATTGTTCCATGCTATTATATTATCTGTTTTGGATGTTTTATATGCATGTATATGCTATTTTATATTGTTTTTGGGACTAACCTATTAACCTAGTGCCCAGTGCCAGTTTGTTTTTTCTTTCCTTGTTTTTGAGTTTTACAGAAAAGGAATATCAAACGGAGTCCAAACGGAATAAAAATTTACGGTGATTTTTTATGGACCAGAAGAGACCCACGGGGCATCGGAGTTGGGCCAGAAGAGCCACAACGCAGCCCAAGCCTAGGGGGCGCCCCCCCCTAGGGCGCGCCCCCTGGCTTGTCGTCGCCTCGTGGCCCCCTTTGACGTGAGACCGACGCCAAAAATTCTTATAAATACCCAAACCTCCGAAAAGAAACCTAGATCGGGAGTTCCGCCACCGCAAGCCTCTGTAGCCACGAAAAACCAATCGGGAGCCCGTTCCGGCACCCTGCCGGAGGGGGAAACCATCACCGGAGGCCATCTTCATCATCCCGGCGGTCTCCATGACGAGGAGGGAGTAGTTCACCCTCGGGGCTGAGGGTATGTACCAGTAGCTATGTGTTTGATCTCTCTCTCTCGTGTTCTTGAGATGACACGATCTTGATGTACCGCGAGCTTTATTAATATAGATGAATCATATGGAGTTTTCCCCTCTCTATCTTCTTGTGATGAATTGAGTTTTCCCTTTGAAGTTTTCTTATCGGATTGAGTCTTTAAAGGATTTGAGAACACTTGATGTATGTCTTGTGATGGGATATCCGTGGTGACAATGGGATGTTCTATTGATCCACTTGATGTATGTTTTGGTGATCAACTTGCAGGTTCCGTGACCTTGGGAATCTATGCATAAGGGTTGGCACACGTTTTCGTCTTGACTCTCCGGTAGAAACTTTGGGGCACTCTTTGAAGTTCTTTGTGTTGGATTGAACATGATGAATCTGAAATTGTGTGATGCATATCGTATAATCAAGCCCATGGGTACTCGTGGTGACATTGGAGTATCTAGGTGACATTAGGGTTTTGGTTGATGTGTATCTTAAGGTGTTATTTTAGTACGGACTCTAGGGCTGTTCGTGACACTTATAGGGATAGCTCATAAGATTGATCGGAAAAGATAACTTTGAGGTGGTTTCGTACCCTACAATAATTTATTCGTTTGTTCTCCGCTATGAGTTACTTTGGAGTGAACTCTTTGTCGCACGTGAGGGATTTACATATGATTCAACTATGTCAGCATTGTTGAGAGAACTTGCACTAGTGAAAGTATGAACCCTAGGCCTTGTTTTCAAGCATTGCAATACCGTTTTTGCTCACTTTTGTTACTTGCTACCTTGCTGTTTTTATATTTTCAGATTACAAAAACTTATATCTACCATCCATATTACACTTGTATCACCATCTCTTCGCCGAACTAGTGCACCTATACAATTTACCATTGTATTGGGTGTGTTGGGGACACAAGAGACTTTTTGTTATTTGGTTGCAGGGTTGTTTGAGAGAGGCCATCTGCATCCTATGCCTCCCATGGATTGATAAACCTTAGGTCATCCACTTGAGGGAAATTTGCTACTGTCCTACAAAACTCTGCGCTTGGAGGCCCAACACGAGTCTACAAGAAGACGGTTGCGTAGTAGACATCAAGCTCTTTTCTGGCGCCGTTGCCGCGGAGGTGAGTGCTTGAAGGTATATCTTTAGATCTTGCAATTAAATCTTTTAGTTTCTTGTTTTTCACTAGTTTGGTTTTATAAAAGAAAACTCCAAAAAAATGGAATTGAGGTTGCCTCATATACTTTATCTTTATAATGTATTTCGTGAAAATGATGGAAAGAAAAATTGTGCCAAAGTGTTAGAAGAAGAAGTCAATAAAATGTTTGGCACTAAATCTTTGAATGATGAGCATGATTGCAATGTTGTTAGTATAAATTCTTTGAATATCCATAATACTAATAATGATTGCACTAGTCATGATAATGATGTCTCCTATAAGGATGTCAATTTTTGTGGAGTGAATTGGGAGTGCGAATACTCACCGAAGAAAAGGGAAAATAGATTTTGTAAGAGGCATAAATATTTAGAAACCAAGCGGTTACTTAAGATGTTAGATATTTGTGCTAAAAAGTTATATCCTCTTCTTCTTCGCATTATTTGTGAACTTTGCAATGAAAGTGGTCATTTTAATTTCCAATGTGAATTATTTCATGATCGAATTATGTCCAAAAATTGTGATAACCTCATTACCCTTGAGCATTATAATGAACTTAGTCTATTTTTGGGTTATGAAGAAATGAAACATAAAACTAACGAGGTTCTAGATTGGGTTCTTATAAAAATGATTGATTTTGATCTAAATGTAATCTTTATGTATTGCGCAGTAAATTGCATTGAGAATCCTTATATTGCCAATTATTTAAAAATAAGAAAACAAATAGAAGATGAAGAGAATACTAATGAAGGGGAAGATACTTCCCAATATCTTCCTATTTTCTCTTATGATGAATCAGGTGATGAGGGGGAGCTTCCTATTCTACCAATCTCATCAATAAGAAGCTCGGAAAAATTGATTAAACCCACACATGATGTGGTGAAGAAGAAGAAAATAAGAAAAAGTAGAGGTAAAAAGGTATCTCTCCCAAATAATGATACCCGTTATAATCTTGAAAATATTTTTGGCACCAACTTAGTAAATTGTGATGATAATAATTGTTATACTATTGGTGCTATTCATACTATTAATAATGAGAGTGATTATGCTTATGTTATGCAAAGCTACAAGCTTGGGGATGCTATGTTTGATGAAGATGATATGTTTAGTCCCCCAAGTTTTGATGAGCAAATTTATTATGATGAAAGCATGCCTCCTATTTATGATGATTATTGTGATGACATGTATGCTATAAAGAATAATGATAACCATGAAACTTGTCATCATGATTTTAATTTTCAATTGGATTATGCTTCACATGATAGTTATTTTGTTGAGTTTGCTCCCACTATTATGAATGAGAAGAAAATTGCTTATGTGGAGAGTGACAATTTTTCTATGCTTGTGGATCATGAAGATAATTCTTTATGTGATATTTATGTTGTGAAATTCCTTCATGATGCTACTGAAAATTATTATTAGGGAGGAACATATGCTTGTAGGAATTGCAATAATATGAAGTTTCCTCTCTATGTGTTCAAAGTTTTGAAGTAATGCTTGTTTTCCCTTCCTATGCTAGTTGATTCTTGCTCCCATAAATTGTTTGCTCACAAAATCCCTATGCATAGGAAGTGGGTTAGACTTAAATGTGCTTGTCATGAGATTCATGATGCTCTTTTGCATGTTTCAATTATTATTCCTATGTGAGCATCATTGAAATCATCATGCCTAGCTAAAAGGCTTTAAAGAAAAGCGCTTATTGGGAGACAACCCAACACTTTTACTTTCTGTTTTTGTGTGTTCACATAATTAATCTACTGTAGTAATCATGTTTTGTGCCTTTTATTTCAATAAAGTGCCAAGTAAAACCTTTGGGATGACTCACAAGATGAGTAGAATCGATGCTGAACCAAAACAGAAACTTTTGACTCAAGTACAGGAATATTAATTTTTTACTGGAGCATGATAATGATCTGAAATTTTTACACAGTATTGATATACAAATTCTTCAGGTTTTCCTAATTTTTCAGAATTTTTAGAGACAGGGAAGTATGGTTACACTACAGATCTTCACAGACTGTTCTGTTTTTGACAGATTCTGTTTTGCATGCATAGTTTGCTTGTTTTAGTGTTTACATAGCTTATATTTAGTGGTATAAATTATGGGAATGGTATAATACAGTAGGTATCATGTGGGAACAATTCTGAATCTTGTCTTGAGAGTACCTAAGTGAATGATCTATCTTTATTATACTAACCCATCTCACGAAGTTCCGTTAAGTTTTGTGTGATTGAAGTTTTCAAGTTTTGGGTGAGACACCAATATGAGGAGAATAAGGAGTGACAAAACCTAATCTTGGGGATGCCCAAGGCACCCCCAAGGTAATATCCAAGGAAGACTCAAGCGCCTAAGCTTGGGGATGCCCCGGAAGGCATCCCCTCTTTCGTCTCCAACATTATCGGTATATCTTACTTAGAGCTATATTTTTATTCGTCACATAATATGTGCTTTGCTTGGATTGTCATTATAGTTTGTTATTTTCTGTTAGGTGTTATTTATAATCTTGTTTTTCAATAAAAAGTTCCAAGAATTGCCTTAGGATGCTTGCATTGCATGTTTGATGTGTGCTGTGTAAAAAACAGAAACTTTTGCTATAGTGTTTGAATTTTCATATTTTACTGGAACGTGGAAAGTTTCTGAATTTTTTACAAAGTATTTTCATATAAATTATTTAGCATGTTCTAAATTTTCATAATTTTTTGAGTTACAGAAGTAAACTATTTTCATAAATTTCTACAGACTGTTCTGTTTGGACAGATTGCTGTCATAGTTTCGTTATCTACTTATCCTATAGTTTCCATAGCCTATATTGGTAGATATAAATTGTGGAGATGATAGTAAAAAGTAGATGATGTTTGAAATTATTATCCAACTTGTCTTGGCAGTACATAAAGAGTTGATTTATTATTATACTAACCTATCTCATGAGTTCTTTTCGAGTTTTGTGTGGATGAAGTCTTTGAGAATAGGTGAAACCATGATATGAGAGGATTGAACGAGATACAAAAGCTCAAGCTTGGGGATGCCCAAGGCACCCCAAGTAAATATTTCAAGAAGTCTCAAGCATCTAAGCTTGGGGATGCTACACATCCCATCTCTCTTCATCAACAATTATCGGTTAGCCTATGTTGAGCCTAAATTTTTATTCATTCACATGATGCGTGCTATTCTTGGAGTGCTATTTTTATTTTGTTTTGCTGTTTGAATAAAGTACTTAAGATCTGAAATTCTTAGATGAGAGAGTCTTCACATAGTTATTTAATTTTTTGACTACTCATTGATCTTCACTTATATCTTTTTGGAGTAGTTTGTCTTTTGCTCTAGTGCTTCACTTATATCTTTGTAGAGCACGGCGTTGGTTTTATTTTATAGAAATTGTTGAACTCTCTTGCCTCACTTATATTATTTTGAGAGTCTCTAAACAGCATGGTAATTTCCTTACGTTATGAATTTAGTCCTAATATAATGGGCATCCAAGAGGGATATAATAAAAACTTTCATATAAAGTGCATTGAATACTATGAGAAGTTTGATTCCTTATGATTGTTTTGAGATATAAAGATGGTAATATTAGAGACATACTAGTGAGTAATTGTGGATTGGTAGAAATACTTGTGTTAAAGGTTGTGATTCCCGTAGCATGCACGTATGGTGAACCGTTATGTGACGAAGTCGGAGCATGATTTATTTATTGATTGCCCTCCATTGTGTGGAGGTCGGGATCGCGCGATGGTTAACTCCTACCAACCCTTCCCCTAGGAGCATGCGTATAGTACTTTGTTTTGATAACTAATAGACCTTTGCAATAAGTATGTGAGTTCTTTATGACTAATGTTGAGTCCATGGATTATACACACTCTCACCCTTCCACCCTTGCTAGCCTCTCTAGTACCGCGCAACTTTCGCCCGTGCATTACACCCACCATATACCTTCCTCAAAACAGCCACCATACCTACCTATTATGGCATTTCCATAGCCATTCTGAGATATATTGCCATGCAACTTCCACCGTTCCGTTTATGACATGCATCATCATTGTCATATTGCTTTGCATGATCATGTAGTGGACATCGTATTTGTGGCAAAGCCACCGTTCATATTTTTTATACATGTCACTCTTGAGTCATTGCACATCCCGGTACATCGCTGGAGGCATTCATATAGAGTCATATTTTGTTCTAAGTATCAAGTTGTAAGTAAATAAAAGTGTGATGATCATCATTATAGAGCATTGTCCCATGTGAGGAAAGGATGATGGAGACTATGATTCCCTCACAAGTCGGGATGAGTCTTCGGACTTTACAAAAAATAAAAGATGCCAGAGAAGCCCAAATAAAAAAAGAGGCCAAAGATGACTCTAAAAAAAAGAGAATAAAAAAATGAGAGAAAAGAGAGAAGGGGCAATGCTACTATCCTTTTTCCACACTTGTGCTTCAAAGTAGCACCATGATCTTCATGATAGAGAGTCTCCTATATTGTCACTTTCATATACTAGTGGGAATTTTTCATTATAGAACTTGGCTTGTATATTCCAATGATGGGCTTCCTCAAAATTGCCCTAGGTCTTCGTAGGCAAGCAAGTGGGATGCACACCCACTTGGTTTCTTTTTGGGCTTTCATACACTTATAGCTCTAGTGCATCCGTTGCATGGCAATCCCTACGCACTCACATTGATATCTATTGATGGGCATCTCCATATCCCGTTGAGACGCCTAGTTGGTGTGAGATTATCTCCTTCTTTTTGTCTTCTCCACAACCACCATATTCTATTCCACCTATAGTGCTATGTCCATGGCTCACGCTCATGTATTACGCGAGAGTTGAAAAAGTTTGAGCACACTAAAGTATGAAACAATTGCTTGGCTAAAACCGGGGTTGTGCATGATTTAATACTTTGTGTGATGAAGATGGAGCATAGCCAGACTATATGATTTTGTAGGGATAACTTTCTTTGGCCATGTTATTTTGAGAAGACATGATTGCTTTATTAGTATGCTTGAAGTATTATTGTTTTTATGTCAACATTAAACTTTTGTTTTGAATCTTATGGATCTGAACATTCATGCCACAATAAAGAATATTACATGGATAAATATGTTAGGTAGCATTCCACATCAAAAATTCTGTTTTTATCATTTACCTACTCGAGGACGAGCAGGAATTAAGCTTGGGGATGCTGATACGTCTCCAACGTATCTATAATTTTTGATTGTTCCATGCTATTATATTATCTATTTTGGATGTTTTATATGCATGTATATGCTATTTTATATTGTTTTTGGGACTAACCTATTAACCTAGTGCCCAGTGCCAGTTTCTGTTTTTTTCCTTGTTTTTGAGTTTTACAGAAAAGGAATATCAAACGGAGTCCAAACGGAATAAAAATTTACGGTGATTTTTTATGGACCAGAAGAGACCCACGGGGCATCAGAGTTGGGCCAGAAGAGCCACGAGGCAGCCACAAGCCTAGGGGGCGCGCCCCCCTGGCTTGTCGTCGCCTCGTGGCCCCCTTTGATGTGAGACCGACGCCAAAAATTCTTATAAATACCCAAACCTCCGAAAAGAAACCTAGATCGGGAGTTCCGCCGCCGCAAGCCTCTGTAGCCACGAAAAACCAATCGGGAGCCCGTTCCGGCACCCTGCCGGAGGGGGAAACCATCACCGGAGGCCATCTTCATCATCCTGGCGGTCTCCATGACGAGGAGGGAGTAGTTCACCCTCGGGGTTGAGGGTATGTACCAGTAGCTATGTGTTTGATCTCTCTCTCTCGTGTTCTTGAGATGACACGATCTTGATGTACCGCGAGCTTTATTAATATAGATGAATCATATGGGGTTTTCCCCTCTCTATCTTCTTGTGATGAATTGAATTTTCCCTTTGAAGTTTTCTTATCGGCTTGAGTCTTTAAAGGATTTGCGAACACTTGATGTATGTCTTGCGATGGGATATCCGTGGTGACAATGGGATGTTCTATTGATCCACTTGATGTATGTTTTGGTGATCAACTTGCGGGTTCCGTGACCTTGGGAATCTATGCATAAGGGTTGGCACACGTTTTCGTCTTGACTCTCCGGTAGAAACTTTGGGGCACTCTTTGAAGTTCTTTGTGTTGGATTGAACATGATGAATCTGAAATTGTGTGAAGTTCGTGGTTACATTGGAGTATCTAGGAGACATTAGGGTTTTGGTTGATGTGTATCTTAAGGTGTTATTTTAGTACAGAATCTAGGGCTGTTCGTGACACTTATAGGGATAGCTCATAAGATTGATCGGAAAAGATAACTTTGAGGTGGTTTCGTACCCTACAATAATTTCTTCGTTTGTTCTCCGCTATGAGTTACTTTGGAGTGAACTCTTTGTCGCACGTGAGGGATTTACATATGATTCAACTATGTCAGTATTGTTGAGAGAACTTGCACTAGTGAAAGTATGAACCCTAGGCCTTGTTTTCAAGCATTGCAATACCGTTTTTGCTCACTTTTGTTACTTGCTACCTTGCTGTTTTTGTATTTTCAGATTACAAAAACCTATATCTACCATCCATATTACACTTGTATCACCATCTCTTCGCCGAACTAGTGCACCTATACAATTTACCATTGTATTGGGTGTGTTGGGAACACAAGAGACCTTTTGTTATTTGGTTGCAGGGTTGTTTGAGAGAGACCATCTTCATCCTACGCCTCCCATGGATTGATAAACCTTAGGTCATCCACTTGAGGGAAATTTCCTACTGTCCTACAAAACTCTGCGCTTGGAGGCCCAACACGAGTCTACAAGAAGACGGTTGCGTAGTAGACATCAAGCTCTTTTCTGGCGCCGTTGCCGCGGAGGTGAGTGCTTGAAGGTATATCTTTAGATCTTGCAATTAAATCTTTTAGTTTCTTGTTTTTCACTAGTTTGGTTTTATAAAACGTTGCGTAGTAGACATCAAACTCCAAGTAGTAATACTACTCTCCATTGTATCACATCCGTCAACACAAAACCAGAGGCCACAGAAATTTGTCTACCTCAGACCCTCGTAATCACAACGATACTAAACATGGCAGTACATATGGATGCTCTCCCCAGTACTGGGTGACCCCAAACTCCTCTTGCCACATAGAGTATTGAAGCAATTTCGAACATCCTCGTCCTAAGATACTAAGGAAACTGAATGATAACAATGTGTCAAGAACACCTTGGAGCTCAACTCCCTGGGTCCAATCCATACGTACGGGAGGCACCAAGAACAAAGTTCCTGTCACATTGACATCATAGAGGTTCCAAAATACCCGCGTGATCCTAAAAAAATTTGAGTGAGAAAAGGGGTAGAATTAAAATTCCTACGTCATGATTCCTCACCAGAGCATAGAAGAGGAGTAAAAAGAATCCTACTCTCTGATATATAACTAGACTCAAAATAGTTTTTAACTAGACTCGACTCGGCCAAGTTCGATCAATCAAGGGGGCTCCTAGGTCGGTACTGCTCTGATACCAACTTGTAACGCCCAAGATGCGATCCTATCCTTATTTTGGCTCGATGGCCTGGACAGGGATAGAAGCGCATCTCGTCGTCTCACAAGAATGGATATTGTTACAAGTACATGTAAAGAGGAGATGAGTATATGGAATTGGCTTACACTCACCATAAGCTAAATCATGATCACATCAAATACAACAATAAATTCAATCACCATACAGAAGAGCACGGTCCCACTACGAACGAAATCAAACGATAAAAAGCGACATCCATCCTTGCTATCCCAGGCTGCCGGCCTGGAACCCATCCTATGATCGGTGAGGAAGAAGAACTCCAAATCAAACAAGCATCTGTCTCACATCAAAGCATCACATTACCTGTACCTGCAACTGTGGTTGTAGTAAACTGTGAGCCACAGGTGTCGGTGTCAAAACCGGTGGATCTCGGGTAGGGGGTCCCGAACTATGAATCTCGGATCGATGGTAACAAGGAACGAAGGAGACGGTGTTTACCCAGGTTCCGGCCCTCGTGAGGAGGTAAAACCCTACGTCCTACTTGATTATATTGATGAGTATGAAGGTTACAGAGTTGATCTACCACGAGATCGGATGAACTAAACCCTATATTAGTTGACTTTGTCCCTCTACGAACTAAGCCCCCTGGTTTATATAGACACAAGGGGTACCTAGGGTTACACATGGTCGGTTCCCATCCGGGCATAGATACTCCCATTCTTACTTGGAGGACACACCAAGTCTTTGGAATATTCCCCCCTAAGCCTGGGGTCATTCTGTAATCCGGCCTTCCCGAAGATGCCACAAGGCGGCCCACCGGGCTGGTCCATAGGAGGTACGTCGACAGCCCGAGGACCCCTTAATCCTGGACTCCCTCAACAGGGACTCAGCAATCTCATTTCCAAGGGTATCAAGACTAGCAAAGATTAATGGGTGAGATATGGTTAAGTGGTGAGGCTGCAGCAAGCACCAAGTAGTTATCTGAGTGGCTAACTTAAGAGTACAAGAATAAGAAGGGTGATCTACGCATAAACAAATGTGAACTAGTAATGATCACTATGTGATCCTGAACACCTACCTACGAGTCAAACATAACCCCACCATGTTCTCTCTCGGTTCAGAAATCACGAGTAAAGACAGTCACGGTTACGCACACGGTTGGTGTATTTTATTTTAATTTACTTTAAGTTTCTATGACAGGATGTTAAACAAATTTCCAAGATGCCACATAATCGCGGTCACGGCTTCTCGAATAGATTTAACCCTGCTGGGGTGCTCCAACTCAAGCATCACAAACTAACCACATGTTGCGTGGAAAACCTCAACCACGGGATAGCCCGTAGTATCCTCACAATTCCGATGGAAAACCTCAACCTCGAGATAGCCCAAAGTATCCTCGGAATCCCGTGCACAAGACGTTCGAGAAAGGTAAAACAAATCCAGCAAGACCGCCTGACGTGTCGACAAACCCGATAGGAGCCGCGTATCTCGTTCTCAGGACATGATGGATGGGTCACACTACGAGTCAAACCAAACCCCGAGTTTCCCCGCGGTGGCCCCGCAGTCTGCCCGTTTGGACCAACACTCATGAGGAGCACTGGCCCAGCGGTTGATTAATTATCCACGAGGTCATGACACCCTATGCTAGTTTATTAGTTATTAGGCAATTGTAGTACCAATGTTGGGCCTTTCCAGAAGAGTTTTATCCCAAAACAAAAATCAAGGGGGTCCCCATAACATCCCCAAGCATGTTAGGAGCACTCAATATGGAACATAACACCGGTACACAAGTAACTAGGATGGCCAAAGTGGAACAAAAGACCGAGAAAAACGCCAAGCCTTCCACCTTTTACCAAGTATATATGTGCATTAAATTAAATAGCAATAATATTGTGATATCTCAAAAAATATCCATGTTGGCACATGGAAAGGACTTTAACCTGCAACTAGCAATGTTATAAGAATGGCTGAGCAAGCGGTAACATAGCCAAACAATGGTTTGCTGGGATGTGGAGGGTTAGAGGCATATCATGGCAATTTGGGAGGCTTGACAAACAAGTGGTAGGTAGCGAGACATGGAGGTAGAATTGAGACAACTAGCATGGCAATGATAGTACTGGTATCCAGGAAAATGTTCATCTTGCCTGAGATCCCGCTTGGAAGAAGAACCAATCCGTGAAGTAGACGAATGGGACATAGTCGAACGAATCCTCACACTCCGAACGCTTTCTAAACTCTATCGAGAAGAAGCAATCCGGAAACAAACAAACTACACGGTAAACACCACAACATATTCATGACATGATGCGCAATCAAGTATGATGCATGTCCGGTTTAATTATGCATAACATGGCAAGCACAACAATGAAACACTACAAATTAAGTGAATTACAATATGCAACGAGTTGCATATTGACGAAAATCCACATTCGAATTATTTAGTTCACTCTCGTTTAGGTACTCATCAATATTAAATATTGTATAACGTGGGTGGTCATGGCATAAGGTTAAGATGGAATTAAAACAATTTTAAATGGAGAGGGAAAACATACATACAACAAAATAATAACTCTCCATATTAAGAGGAATGCGGTTAATGTTTTTTAACTAAACAACCATTTTATATGTTGTTCATCATGGCAAGAGGTGAAGCATACACAACTACATCATCTAGGCATTTTAAATGAGGCCAGAAGCAACATATAGTATTTCCGAGACGGCCTCATATGCAAATTATGAATATGGTTCAGATCTGTCCTAAACATATTTTATATTTTTTAAATGGGAAAATAAAGTGCACCATCTGATTCTACTCGTTTTTCTAGTCAAGTTACATATTTGGATCATCTTAAACGGAGCTACGGTTAAGTAGTTATGAAATAAACCGTTCTAGCATGGCATTAATGCAAATTCAAGCAAATAACAAGTTTAAACATTTTAAACATGGATAAAAGTGGCATATTATTAATCTACATAAAATTCTAAACATTTTTCATATATAATATTTTTACATATGATGCACGGTTACTTAATTATTGGCATTATAAAAACATGCATTTTTTGAAAATTGGAATGTCCTGGTTTTATTGGGAAAACCGTAGACATGAAAAAAAAAATGACCACGGGCCGAACCTGCACTAGGGCCCGATACTGTACATGGGCGCATGATTGTTCACAACGCCCAGGGTGCGAGTTAACACGCAGAGCAGGTGGGCTCAGGGGGAAACTCACCATGGGCCATTGGGTCGGCCGATGCGAGGCTGGGCTGGAGTGGCGCGCTGGGCCGTGGGCGAGGGCGTGGCCCACGCGGCACTCGCTTGGGTCGTTGTCCCTGATCTGACTGGATCGAGACACACGGCGGCTCCTAGCGAGGTCAACGTGGCACGGCGACGTGGTTCGGTGCGGCAGCAGGTGCGGCGAGGCCGAGAACGAGCCGATCCGGTCATGGTGGGCTGGATCCGATGGAGAATTGCGCGGGCGGCAGCTTAGGAGCTCCAGCGGGCACCGGCCATGGTGGGCTGTTCCTGCTAAGAAGAGGGGCGAGAGAGAGCAGCAGTTGAGAGAGTGAAAGCACATTTGCTCCCTTGGTGGTTTTGGTAATTTATAACAACACATAAGTCATTGAACTAATGTTTCCACTAAGTATATTTCAGGAAAAGTTCAATGATAGGGATGGCAAAAGGATTGTGAAGATTGTGGAAATACCCCAAGATGCAAGGAAATAGGTTGGCAAAGCTTCAAGGAAGAGGACTCTACATTTTACATTTGTGAGAAATCACTTTGAGTCCATAGGAAAGCCAATACTATTAAAAGGGGGTAAGGTTTTGTTGGTGAACAAAATGCTCATACGTGCACAAGTGATAGTCACCAAAAACACCCACAAACTCTACCACCAAAGTCTGTCCAAAGCCAAATACTCAACATCGGTGCAACCAACATTTCCATCCCGGTGCCACCGATTCTCAACCATAGACAAACTCAGCCAAACCCTAGCCACTTCGGTGCAACCGATTCCAAACCGGTGCCACCGAGTTTAGGTTGCCAACTTTCTGTTACCCAAA
Organism: Elymus sibiricus; assembly: GCA_039707655.1. Taxonomy (NCBI): domain Eukaryota; kingdom Viridiplantae; phylum Streptophyta; class Magnoliopsida; order Poales; family Poaceae; genus Elymus; species Elymus sibiricus. Next base: position 268,698,408 of record CM077665.1, read on the forward strand.
TTCACAATATCGGTACCACCGAGATTGTTGGATCAACGTCACCAAGATTGGGAATCTGACCGTTGGTCACCTTATCGGTGCAACCGAGTTTCCTATATCGGTCTCACCGAGATTCAAAAGTTGCCACCTTTTGGTCACTTCGGTACCACCGAGATTAACACATCGGTGTCACCGAGTTGGTCATTTTGTGTGTAACGGTTGGATTTTTGGGGATGCCTATATATACCCCTCCACCACCACCTACTCGAAAAAGAAGCACTTAGAACTATTCCATACTTGCCCCATCCAGTTTTCTGAGAGAGAACCACCTATCCTTGTGTTGAGGTCAAGATCTTCCACTCCAACCATATGGATCTTGATTTCTAGCCTCCCCAAGTTGCTTTCCACCAATCCCATCTCTTCCACCAAGCCAAATCTGTGAGAGAGTGATTGTGTGTTGAGGAGTCTATCATCTTGAAGCACAAGAGCAAGGAGTTCATCGTCATTACCGAGCCTATTACCTTTTGGAGGGTGGTGCCTCCTAGATTGGTTAGGTGTCGCTTGGGAGCCTCCTACTTCGTGTTGTGGAGTTGAACCAAGAAGTTTGTAAGGGCAAGGAGATCGCCTGCTTCGTGATGATCTACCCATAGTGACGCTAGTCCTTCGTGGACGAAAGCCGTTATGGAATAGTCAAGGTTGCTACTTCGTGGACCCTTATGGGTGGAGCCCTCCGTGGACTCTCGTGACCGTTACCCTCCGTGGGTTGAAGACTCCATAAACGTGGATGTACGATAGCACCACCTATCGGAACCACGGGAAAAATCATCGTGTCTACAATTGCGTTTGATCTTCCTACCCTATCCTTTCTACTCATGCTTGTTGTTACTTTCCGCTGCTATACTCTTAGACTTGCATGTGTAGGGTGTACTTGACTTGCCATGAAATGCTAAAATTGCCAACTCTAAAATTTGGGAAAAGGCAAAACTTTTATTTGGTCAAGTAGTCTAATCACCCGCCCTCTAGACATACTTTCGGTCCTACAAGTGGTATCAAAGCTTTGGTCTCCATTGCATTGGTCTCACAACCTAGGAGAGTATGGCGTCTAGTGAGGGAAGTTATCACCGTAGAGGTCCGTACTTTGATGACACTAATTTTGCTAGTTGGAAGCACCAAATGAAAATGCATATTCTTGGTCATAACCCCGCCGTTTGGGTTGTTGTTCGTGTTGGCTTGCAAGGTGAATTCTTTGGTGATGGAAAGGAACCGGATCGTGAAGCGACCGCGGATGAATTGAAGATGTTGCAATACAACGCTCAAGCATGCGACATTCTATTCAACTGCCTATGCCTAGAAGAATTCAACAAAATCAGCCGTCTTGAGAATGCAAAAGAGATTTGGGATACTTTGGTTGATATGCACGAAGGAACCGAGTCCGTGAGAGAATCCAAGTAGGATGTTCTTCAAGGTCAGCTTGACAAGTTCAAGATGAAGGATGGTGAAGGAGTCGCTGAGATGTACTCTAGGCTAGCTCTCATCACCAATGTGATTGCCGGCTTAGGAAGCGAAGAGATGACCGACAAATTCATCATCAAGAAGATACTTAGAGCTTTGGATGAGAGATACGACACCGTGTGCACATTGATCCAAATGATGCCCAACTACAAAGATCTCAAGCCTACGGAAGTCATTGGAAGGATTGTTGCTCATGAGATGACACTCAAAGATAAAGAAGAGCTTCACCACAAGTCTAGCGGTGCTTACAAAGCCACAAGTGATGCTCCCGCAACTTCAAGCAACAACCTTGTCACCAATGAAGAGATAAGCCTCATGGTCAAGAAATTCAACAAGTTCTACAAGAATAGAGGCAAAGAAAGAAGCTCCAACTCAAGATATGATGAGAAGCGTTCGTCAAGTCGTGACCGCAATTGCTACAATTGTGGGAAGCCCGTACACTACTCCAATGAGTGCACGGCTCCCTACAAACGAAGAGAAGAGTCACCTCGAAGACAAAGCTCAAGGAATGAATCACCTCAAAGAGAGAGAAGGAGTAGAGATGATCGTTATGAACGAAGACCCACAAGGAGAAGTAGAGATTCGGAGAAGAAGGACAAGTACACCAAGAGCTATACAAGAAGAAAACATCAACCTCATGTTGGTGAATGTGTTTCCGGCTCCGACTCCGACAACAACTCCGAGAGAAGCTATCACTCCGACTCCGACTATAGCCAAGATGATGGTGTTGCCGGAATTGCTCTAGTGACTACCAACTCCCATGATTTATTTGATTCCCCAAACGAAGGGAGTGGAAGTTGCTTCATGGCTAAAGGCCCCAAGGTATCACACCCCGAGTATCTTGATTTCAATAGTGATGAAGATGACTTGCTTTGTGATGATGACTTGCTATGTGATAAAACTAGTGATGTTAGTCAAAATGAACTTGATAATTCTCATGCTAGTCAAGATAAGTCAATTGATGATGATAAGATGAAAATAGAAGAACTAACTAAAGAACTAAAAACTCTTAAGTTAGCTCATGAATCTACTCTTGAAGATCATAGAGATCTTGTGAGAACTCATGAGAAGCTACGCTTCGAGAAGCTCAACTTGGAGCAAGAGCATGAGTTTCTTAAAGCTATCAATGACGATCTCCGAAAGAAGATTTCATCTTATCTAGCCAAACGACTACTCTTGTCTACATTCATGCCTCAAGTTAAAACTAAGCAATCTAGTAACAAAGGCAAGAAAGGTTCTTCATCTAATAGCAACAATAAAAATGCTAAACCTAATGATGTTGCTCCTAGTAGTTCTATTGATTCCACTAATGATGATTCTCTTAGCCAAGTTACACTTGAGCAAGAAAATGCTTTATTGAAAGGAATTATAGAGAAAGGTATCAACAAGAGTCTTGCCGGGTGTAAGCAATTTGAGGAAATTGTACGCAAGCACGGAGGATACCGAAAGAACCGTGGTGTTGGCTACTTCAACGCAAATGGAGTTGAATGGGAAGAAGGTCAATACCCTGAGCCAAAGTTTGTTCCTCAAAAGGAGAAGTATGAAAATACTCTTCCCAAGAGAACAAGCACTCAAGATGACCTTCCACCACAAGACCACAAGCTCAAGGGCAAGAACAAGCTTCAAGAGGACATTGACTCATATGAAGATGAATCCCTAGCTATGGTGGAGTGGGTTCCCAAGGCTACGTCAAGCTCAACTTCTACAAAGGCTACTACAACACCAAGGATCCCCATCAACTTGATGTGGGTCCCCAAGAAGAAGAACTAGAGAGTTCTTGAGGGGTGACTCCGCCAATGAAATTCACTCACATTCATTATTGGCAAGAACTATTTGCAATCAACATCAACTCTATGCAATAGTTCAAGGAGTCACACATTCCCTCAAAGGTAAGCAAGGGACAAGGTAATCAACAAATCAATGGACATCATTACACATGCTTTGCACTCCATGTCGATAGATATCCTTGTATTTGTCTCTTGTGTGTTGGGACTAACCCATGTAGGTGAGAAGAGTAAGGAAACAACAAGGATGCTCCCAACTCTTGGTGATCTTCATCAACCTTGAGCATCCACCACTACCTCACCAACATGAAGTCTTCTTCGACAAAACCCAAGGTTAGTCTATCCCTCTTATGGGGGGATGTCACATCAAGGGGGAGCTTTACTCTAAGACTTGAGTTAAAGCATCTCTTAGTATGTGACAATATTAAATGCTTTATGTAAAAGTGGTAACCCCACTTGTGCTTAAACGATGAGTATGACCTATGATCAAGTAATCTTACTTGGCTCCTAAGTCAATATACTCATATATAGATGACTTCGTCATCGCCCAAGTGCTTGTTAGATGCTAGTGTGTATGTGCATGTTTGTCATGATTTCTTTTGACATCTTATTGTGTGAGCATGTTGGTCTGCATTTATTTTCTCATTCGAGGACAACCAATTGTTGCTATTTGGCTCTTGATTTTCTCTTTCGCCAATTGGATGGACAAGAATGCCTAGGACCACTCTTTAGCTATCTATGCTTTCTCACCTCATATTCCATTCATGCTGCCTCACAAAATTTGAACAAGTACTTTTCGATCCCTCTGTGTGTGGAGCACTCGGAGTTCCGTATCGACAAGGACTGACCATTAAAACCTCCCAAGTGCATCTCGGTGGAACCAACCCACAATTCTTGGTCTCACCAAATGCCTAGGGTTGATCTGGTTTTCAATCTCGGTACTACCGATTCCATATTCTCGGTTACACCGAGTTTCCCTGTCAGCTGACAGTTGAGGAACTCGGTGACACCGAAAATTTAGAAGTGGTATCACCGACAGTGAAGGGTATATAAGTTGTGGTCCCGACGGTTCGAAATTTCATTCTTCAATGGTACGCCCCAAACCCTAAGCTGCCGCAAAAGGACCCCCTGGTCATCGCCTTGCCTACCCGTGTGTCTTCGCCGCTGGGAATCCTCGCCGTCGACGGGCATCTTCGCCGCCGTCGCCGCCATAGCGGATCCGTCACCGAGCTAGGGTACGGATTCGATCTTTCTTGCGCTCCCCGTCTGATTCTTGCGCAATAAAATTGATTTTATCTTTCTATCCACGAGAAAACTCCGTAGATTAGAGAACCATCGATTTTCTAGGGTTTGCCTTCCGCCCGATGGAACTCGGTAGAACCAAAGTGAACTAATCGGTATCACCGATTTGCCTGTCTGTGTTGCTGAGAACTGTCTCGGTGAAACCAAGTACTTCCTTTCGGTCTCACCGAAAGGAGTGCCAAGTTTCTGTTAATGAGATAGTCAGTCTCGGTAGCACCGAAAACTTTGCTTCGGCTGTACCAATTTTCATTTGACAGAATGTAAAACTTTGAAAATCTTTTGTTCAAACTTTCAAAAACTAGCCACATTTTGTGATGACTTATCCTTTTCTGCTCCTCTATACTCTATTCACAGGGTCAGTATGTCAAGTGCTGAGGACAGTGAGAACAACTTCAGAGAGCAGAGTGTTGAATTGGATTCTGGCACTAGTCCTGAGTCTAGTTCATCTTCAGATCCAGGCACTCCCAGTTCCCATGGGTTGCCCAAGGCTGCTACAAGGGCTAGGAAGAAGCTGAATTCAGATGAGGAGGATTCAGACTTCGTTCCAGAAGAAGTTCTTGCTAAGAAGCAAGAGAAGGCTGCCAAGAAAGCTGCAAATGAAGCTACCTCTTCAAGGAGAGCTGTCAGGAAAGAGTATGCTAGCTCTAAGGCTATGAGAGCACCTGAGGGTGCTAGGGCAAAAATGGCTCTTCACCTTGAGTCACCCCCAAAGAAATCTATGCCTAAGAAGGCAGGGGAGAAGAAGAGAGCTAGAAAGAGGATAGTCTATGTCACTGGCAGGCAGGCCTCCATGTTTGAGGATCCTGAGGAGGTTGCTGCTGCTGAGGAGGAGGAAGAACATGTTGAGAAGGCCCCTCCCAAGAAGAAAAAGAAGCTTATGTCTGATGCTATGCCAAAGACTGGCACTTCCAAGAGAACCAAGTCTGCCCCCAAGAAGCCTGCTGCTGAGAAGCCCAAGAGGACTTCCAGGCAAATTCTAGCATCTAAGAAGAACAAAGGGACTGCCTCCAGAGTTGAGGATGAGGATGCTATGTCTGCCTTAATGAAGATTAGGCCACACCTTCCAGTACATAATGCCAGGTACCCACTTGCTGAGGATATAAAGAATAGGAAGGATTCTTGTTTGAGGGCTTGGAGAGCTGCTGATCCATATGCCCAAAGGAGAAAGACAGCCGTGGACTACAAATTTTACACCAAAGAGCAACAGGATTTCTATGAGACTGTGCTTTTTGACAAAAGTCCAGCTGTGAGTGATATGAGGTATGTGGATTGGAAATTCATCAAGGAGAATGAAGACTATTTTCCAAGTGTCCAAGACAATTTCCACTGCATTGGTTTGGATGAGTTTGTTGGCAGAGAGTTCACTGCTTCGAATGATGAGATGATCATGCAATTCTACTCCACTACACATTTCTATGGAGATGGTAGAATTGTATGGATGACTGAAGGAGCAAGATATGAGTCCACTGTTGAGGAATGGGCTGAAATCTTAGGAGTCCCTGAGGCACGGGATGGTGATTTGGATGTCTACTCAGAATCCAAGGAGAGCCACAATGCTATGGCCAACATGTATAAAGAGATCCCTGCTGCTAACGTGAAGTCTCACAGGCTAGGATCTATTTACTTTCTTCAGGCTGGCCTCCGCACCATGAACACCATTGTAACAGCCCGAGATCGACGCCCCAGAAGATTCCCGTTGTATACTGTTGTCATCGTGTGATTCGAGTGGTTGTCGCATTCATCATCGCATCATTCACATCATGTGCATAACATCATCACTCGTTTTTCAAAACTTGCATCCGTTTGTATTCGCCGGTTCTCTCAGTTCGTGTCGTTGTCCGTTTCGAGTCCAACCACACACGCACGCGCCCGCGACATCGATAAAATATTGTTTTCAAAAGCGTGTATAAAGCTTTCTCAGATTGGGTCGAAACTTGGCGTGCGGTCTTGTTATATTGTAGGTAGACTGCCTGCCAAATTTTGTCGCAATCAGAGTCCGTTTGATACCCGAATGGTCGACCGTAGCGGCACCGTCATCGGTTTATTTGTCGAACGATTTTGATTTATAAAACTCGTGTCACGGGCTTCAATCTTCCCTCTCTCCTCAGCCCACAACCCCTCTCAACAGCCCACCTAGCTCAGCTAACCCCCCTCCGCTTTCGGACCGTCCGATCGAGATCGAACGACCCTAAAACGGTGCAAAACCCTAACCTAGCCCTCCCCTGCTATAAATAGATGCCTAGTCGTCCAAATTTGGCTAACCCTAGAGCCTCCCTCGTTTTCTACGCCCCTCCACTCAGCCGCCGCCGCCAGATCGCCCCTGTCTCCCTCCTCCTGTACAGGGTCTGCCGAGCCCATCCGAGGCCCGCCCGGGCCAGAACCAACCGCCGCCGCCCATACGTCGTTTCCCTGCGCGAGATCTGGATCAAGGGACGCTCTCCCTCGAGCTTCTCCCGTGGCTCGACCGCTCCGCCGCAAGGGCCTCACTAGCCGGCTGCCGGAGCGCCGCCGTAGGTGACCACCAGAGCCAGGCCACCACGCCCATGCCTTCTTCCTCATCCTGCTTCTCTCTCTCATCTCCCTCTCTCTCTGTATCCCGCAGGAAGCCAAGGCCGCCCGCCCCAAGACCACCACTGCTCGATCTGCTCTGCCCTCGCCCGGATTCGTCGGCCACCGTCGGGAATGGAGTCGTCGTGCCCAGATCTGCCCGTTTCCCTCGCCGCCTCGCCATTCCGGTCGCCGGAGTCTGAAGCCTCGCCGTGCCAAGCTCCTGCCCACCTCCTGTTCATGCATAGTACGAGGCAGACGAAGCCCTGTGTCACTGCCTAGCTCGCTCGCATGGAGCGCTGCGCCAAGCCGCCGCCTAGCCAAACCATCGCCAAGGCCCAGCAACACGCCGTCCGAGCCCCGTCGCCCTGTTGCCGCTGCCGTTCCCTGCATCGCACCATGGTCGCTGGCCCCTGTTTCCCCGCTGTGAGCCCCGTAACTGAAGCTTCGTATTTTTCCTCTAGATCCGCTCTAGCATATTGAGGTTATTTACCGTTGGCGCTGATATTATCCACGAGCACCAAGCCAGCCGAGTTGGCTAGCACAACCAGCCTCCATGCTACACAGGCGAGAGGTCCTGGGTTCGAGTCCCAGCAGACCCAATATTTTGCCATGTTTTTCTTTTCTTTTGCACACACACATATTCAGCTGTTTGGGCCAGATCTGCGGTGTAACACCCCAAAAATTTAATATTGTTTTATTAATTAAAGTTTTGTCAGAAAAATTTATTTTCTATTTTCTGGCTTTTCTATTAATTTCAGAATTACTTATTTTCTCTGAATTTCAAAAAATTTCCCCTTATCTGAAACTTTTGAATAATATTGTGGGACTTAAATAATTTATTCAAGCATATTACTTCATTTAGTAAGATCAGTGAAATTATTTTTATAATAAAACTTGCCTAGCTTTAATTCTTTTAAAAGCTTTTTCATTCCTTTAAAGGCATGAGTTACACTACAACCACTTCATAAACCCTTTTAAAAATTCCATAAAAATATGTAGATCACATGTGTTGTCCCTGGATTACTTTTATGCAGAAACCTAGCTTTGTGTTTTGTAAATTTTGAGCAAACCATCCTCTTTTTCATTCTGGTCCAGTTTGGTATTTTGCACTGCAACCCTATTTTAAATTCCTCTAGTGACCTTGGGATTTTTCCTACTATTAGTCAACCCTACCAAACCCTTAAGTCCAAGAGATCAGCCCCATAGGCATAATTTAAGTTGACCAGATTGCCCCTTTCATTTTCTGTCCAGAATAGAGTTTCACTAAAACTTGCACTGCAAAGTTCTTTGTTTTCCCAAACCAACTCCACCACCATCCACTTCAACTAAGGAGACACCAATCTGGAAAGTTTGGTTGCCATCAGAGTCTTTTAGAGGTCACTGGTATTTCATCAAACACCTGTAGCTCATGGCCAGATTTGGCATGGTTGTAAGTTTGTATTGTGAACTTCCCCCTCTGTCCAAACCAGATTGTCTAGTAGCCTTCTAACTGCCTCTAACCTAGCCCTGTTAATTTGTGTTTGCATCCAAGCCTCCTAACTCACCAGGGCATTTCGTCGAACGGTCACCGTGCGTGCACCGGGCGCAGCCAGAGCGCGCGTTTTGCACGTGCTGCGCCTGAGCCGCCGCGTCCCTGGACAGCGCCTCCCCAAGCTCACTCTGGACCATTCGCTGCTCCCCGCGTAGCGCCAAGGCCTGACCTGCATCGTTCACGAGCACCACAGCATCAGCCGCGTCTCCGGCGAGCCAGGCGCTAGCCGCCATCGCCGCCTGCGGTGGTCGGTGCCGTACGGGCCACCTGGCGCGCCCCGAGACCCCCCAGCTCGCCGTGCTCATCCGCAACCTCGTCGCCTTCCTCTGCAAGCTCAGGCAGTCAGCCCCACCTCCCCTGTGCTGCAATAGTGGCCGCCGCCACCGTGCTTATCCACATCTCCGACGAACCGACCTCTGGCGCCTATAAAAGGGCCCCCTCGAGCGCTCCTAGCCAGCGAGACCAACCCTCCTCTTCTCTGTGACATGCCTAAAGCACCAGAACGACCGGAGGTGGCCGTTCTCCTCAACTCCGGTAGTGCCGGCCACCGCCACCTCCCTGTTGATTCCGACGCCACTGCAGCTTCCCTCCCCTTCCTTTCCGCACCATCTGCTTCCCCATGGCCCCGAGATGCTATCTCCCCCTCCAATTTGCTCTAGGGCCGACCTCGCGTGAAACCCCTCTTTTGCCCGACACCGCCGTCCGCTGGAGTCGGCACCGCCGGCGACTCCGCCCAACTCCGTGGCCGTGGGAACCACCAGGAGGACCCTCAGGACCCTCTGGATCCATTCCTGCCCCCGAGGCCCCGTGAGGAGCCGCCGTTCGCCTGCAGTCAATGCCGGAGCTCTCTGCTGCCTCTGTCCAAGCGCGCGCGGTGAGGGAGACGAACCCGACAGGTGGGTTCCACCTGTCGGTGAGCCGGCCCAAGCCGCCAGTGGCGCAGCCCGCAGGATGCGTTTTCCTCGGAGGGAAGGCGTATTATCGTAAGTACGCTTGGGTTTCCAAAAGACGTATTCACTTCGAACCGTTTTCCTTTTTCTGATTTATTAAAAACAGAACTTTGACCTAAGTTTGACTGGCTATATCTTTTAAAATAAAACTCCAAATTTGTTGATTCTTTTTCCCACCTCTCTCTAATTCCACCTAGTTTATTTTAAGATTTATTTCAAAAATATTTAAAACAACTTTATGTGCTGTTTTTGAATTGTGTGTTAATTAGAGTAATTCCTAAAATAGGAATGGAGGAGAAGTAAACTTGCTAAAGTTTTGGAGTACATCCTACCTCTCTACACCTTGAAGGCAAGCATTCTGAACCCCTGGTATAATATTTGTTGTGTGATGTGACGAATAAAACTGCAGCACCAAGTTGACATGAAATGCGCGTTATTTCATGTGAAGGTGTGATCATGCCTGCAATACATGATGATGTTTTCTTGCTAATGAACTTGAGATGCTTGTGGCAGTAGTCACCACCTTGTGCCACCCCTGCCTACCGGAAGGAAACCAGGATAAGTCTCTGTCTTGGGTGGACATGAGCCTGGTACTGACATCTCGTTTGAGCGAGAATGGTCAGTGAGGCATGAAGGGGTGTAATGAGTGGTGATTCTGTCTGGAAACTGTGAAAAATATCTGTTGTGCTAATCATGCAGGGAACACATAAACCTCCTGAATCGACCATAGATCGAGTCTTGCTCCAGTAACCCCCATGCTTGTTTCGTACTACCACTTGTCCCTGCCGCAGGTAGGGTACGGTTCAGTAAGTTGTCAACCCCTTTCTTGGCACACACCGTACAGAGAGGCCATGGTGGAAGATACCGGGTGCATCCGGTAGGCATGCCACCTGGTCCGGGGGCATGGGTGTTTCTGGTTGGGACCGAGAGGGGGGCACCCCTTAGTAGCGCGCGGTATAAATTTGATCCCATGCTAATCGAGGTTGTAGCCTCCCCACTTAGAGTTTTGCTTAACGAGTGTCGTGGGTGATTCCAGGCACCGGTAAGTTAAGATGGTCTGTGCGGGTCAGCTGTGTTTTCAATTCAAAGACCGTAAGCAAAATTAGTCCCGGTGGACTAAAGGAATCCGTTACTCGTGCGTAAAGAGTACACCCTCTGCAGAGTTTACATCTATTCGAATAGCCATGTCCGCGGTTAAGGACTACAGTTTGGGATGGGTCAAGTGTCGGTCTTAGTGTCGGTCTTCGGAGGAAAACTTCTAAACCGGAATATTGAGCATGACATGTGACAAATGATGATTATGATTATTATTATTGTGGACTAACCATGTTATTTATTTGTTTTGCTGAGTATCACTTGGGATGGTTCTACCTCCTGGATACTCATTATGATCATTATTATATAAGCCCTTTCTGTGGCGTCGCTCAGACGCCCGACTGTGGCATGCTTGTTATTTATTTTCCTTATAAGCCCTTTCTGTGGCGTCGCTCAGACGCCCGACTGTGGCATGCTTGTTATTTATTTTCCTTATAAGCCCTTTCTGTGGCGTCGCTCAGACGCCCGACTGTGGCATGCTTGTTATTTATTTTCCTTATAAGCCCTTTCTGTGGCGTCGCTCAGACGCCCGACTGTGGCATGCTTGTTATTTATTTTTCCTTATAAGCCCTTTATGTGGCGTCCCTCAGACGCCCGACTGTGGCATGCATGTTATTTATTCTTCTTCTAAGCTCTTTATGTGGCGTCGCTCAGACACCTGACTGAGGCATGCTTTATATTATTATCCTTTTGAGGCGTCGCTTCAGACACCCGATCGGTTCATTTTATTTTTATTCTCTGATTGCTTATTCCTGTCTAATATGAATGACCTGCTTGCGTGCTTCATGAATTTTATTTTGTGACTCACTAAGTGATCGTGGATTATCTCAGTGCATGTTTATCACCTGTTATATTATATCTGTTTTCATGATGTTTGCGAGTACATTCAAAGTACTCACTGGCTTGTCCCTGGCTATTGTCTTGGCCAGATTTCATTCTTGGAGAGGAGTGCAATGACGACAGCCCCGGAACCTAGGCAAGGAAGATAGCAGCCACGCGAAGATAGGAGTTATCCAGGCCAGCTGTTCCTGTGGGAAATGGAGTCCCATAGACGCTGATGATCCGCAAACCGCTTCCGCCATCAACCACTAGTAACTTTGGTTGTACTCATAGACCACAATGGTCTTGTACTTCAGATTTTGTATTTTGCTTGGAATTTCTGTATCAAGAATGTGTCTCGCCAGCTAACAGTAATCCTGGGGTTGGTGAGCACAAGGACTATTTGCTGGGAAATTAATATCCTGGAAATCCGGTCCTGACATGCGGCTGGGCTTGTCCAGTGCATTGCATTCGGCCCACATGTTTTTTTTGTCCCGTGCGATTTAGCTTTTGTCCAAGTTTTGCATATTTTCATAAAAATGCCATGTTTTGCATTGCTCATAGATATTTAACCATGCATCGGATCAAAATGTTTTGTATATGAAAAACGTGTAGAATTTCGTGTAGATTCATAATATCCAACTTTCATCCATGATAAAAATGTTTAACATGCCATTTTCTGTTAATTTGCTTATATGTCATGTTGCATTGCGCATAATTATTATTCGTGCATCATAGGTAAAAACTATAGATTTGAAATATGTAAAATGTGTAGCATTTTTATATGCCTTTTTCATGCATGCTAAAATATTTGATGTGTTGGTTGCATTTATTTTGCATAAATAACTTGATAAAGCGGTTTATGTCCCAATCTGGCATAAATGTGTGTCATTTGTTTTATAGTTAAAACCCACATATTATATATGGTTTTGGGGTAGAAAAATCCATGGAATTTATCTGTGCATTTAGTTTTGTCATTTGAGCAACTTTGTGTGCATGCCATTTTGGCTATGAGGCTCTTCTGTCTCTTTTGTGTGAATTAATCCATGCATATTTTGGTATAGTTGCAAACATGAGATATGCCCTTGGTCATGTGTGTTAGGCCCTGGTATTTTGGTTGCTATAGAAATGCATGTATAGGTGTTATTTTCTTGTTGCCAACATGCTATAAAATACTGCTGTTTTGAGGGTCCAAAATATTTCTAAGTCTAAAATCTGTTATTTTGTTGCCATGATATAATGTGATTTGGTATTGATCTAGGAGTCTTTTGTGGTTGGTCCCAAGGAGTCTTTTGTTAAGCATGTTGTTGCCTATCATGTTGTGCCAATAGTTTGCATGAATAGTTTTAGCATCATAATTAATCCTGTTGTTCAATATGTTAATCTGTTAAAAACTGCTGCTCATGTCTAGTCTAATTTTCACTAAGTCGGAGAATATGTTTTCTTCATAATGCCAAGTTGTGTTGATGCTAGACACGAATCTATGCATAATTAGACCTTGCCACCATGGAATGAATTGTAGTGCATCATGTCTACTACCATGCTGTGAAGTTTCATGCCAATATATGCCCTGTAGAATATAGTTCTGCTGCTGCCAATATGCCTCCGTGATAAAACTGCTATGCTAAAAACTGTTATTTTCACTAAGTCCTAATCTGCTATATTTTGTTGCAATGTTGTGAGCTTCCTACCATGTGATACATGACTCTTTTGAGTATGATATGTGAAGATGAAATGAAGTGTGTGTTATATGCAACTGCCCCATGCTTAGTTTGTGCATTTTAGAATATTGTAGCTTGTTGTTTTCATGCGTGCAATATGCCATGTTGCTGTTTTGGGCAGATTTCAAATAAAACTTGTGTTGGTTGTTGTGGTTGACCCGTAGCTCCGTTTTGGTCATGCCATACATGAAACTTGCTTAGATTTTCATGTAGTATCATAATATCTTGCTGCATTCATGATTTGAAATGTTGTGGTTGTCATTTTCATGCATTTTGCATTCATGTCATGTTCATCTTGTGACGGTCATAACTTTTAGACCGTAGCTCCGTTTGAGATGTTCCATATATGTAAATCGACTAGAATGACGTGTATAATTGCATGGTATACTTTATTTTCCTGTTTAACAAATATAAAACATGATTAGTTCAGATCTGGACCAATTTCGAAATTAACATATGGGGTCGTTTCGGAAATGCTATATGTTGTTTCCGAGCTCATTTAAACTTACCTAGATGTGTAGTTTACTTATGCTTCACCTCTTGCCATGTTTAACAACATTTAACATTGTTGTGTGCCTAACAAGAGTGAACTAAATAATTCGAATGTGGAGTATCGTCAATATGCAACTCGTTGCATATTGAGCTTCACTTAATGTGTAGGAATTGATTGTTGTGCCTGTCATGTCATGCATAACTTGCATCATGTTGTTTGCGCATCATGTCATGCATATGTTGTGGTGTTGATCATGAGTTGATTGTTGTTTTCGGATTGCTTCTTCTCGATAGAGTTCCGAAAGCGTTCGGAGTGTGAGGATTCGTTCGACTACGTTGGCTCGTCTTATTCACGGATTCGTTCTTCTTCCAAGCGGGATCTTAGGCAAGATGATCATTTCCCTGGATACCATTACTATCATTGCCATGCTAGTTGTCTCATTTCTATCGCTGTCTCGCTACCTACCACCTGTTTGTCAAGCCTCCCAAATTGCCATGAAAAGCCTCTAACACCTCCACATCCCAGCAAACATTGTTTGGCTATGTTACTGCTTGCTCAGCCTTTCTTATAGCGTTGCTAGTTGCAGGTGCAAATTGTTCCATGTGCCAACATGGATATTTTTGATATATCACAATATTATTGCTATTTAATTTAATGCACATATATACTTGGTAAAGGGTGGAAGGCTTGGCCTTTTGCTCGGTGTTTTGTTCCACTCTTGCCGCCCCTAGTTACTTGTGTACCGGTGTTATGTTCCATAATTGAGCGCTCCTAACATGCTCGGGGTTGTTATGGGGACCCCCTTGATTTTTGTTTTAGGATAAAACTTGTCTGGCAAGGCCCAACATTGGTACTACATTTGCCTAATAACAACTAAAATTGCATAGGGACCCGCCGGCACCCGCGGATAATTAATCAACAACCCGGGCCAGTGCTCCTCATGAGTGTTGGTCCAAAATAGAGCACTCTGCGGGGCCAACCCAGGGCAACTTGGGTGATCTCTATCAGGCCACCGTACGCGTAGCTTATCTGTCGTGTCCTGAGAACGAGATACGCGGCTCCTATCGGGATCGTCGACACGCCGGGCGGCCTTGCTGGATTTGTTTTACCTTTCTCGAACGTCTTGTGCGAGGAATTCTGAAAATACTTCGGGCTATCTCGAGGTTGCGGTTTTCCAGTGAAATTGCCTAGGAAGATCATGAGATTCGTGGTCGAGGTTATTCCCGCGGCGTGTGGTTAATTTGTGATGGATGAGTTGGAGCACCCCTGCAGGGTTAAATTTTTCGGAAAGCCGTGCCCGCGGTTACGTGGCAACTTGGAAACTTTGTTTAACACCCGGTCATAGCAAACTTGAAGTAAACTCAAATAAAATACACCAACCATGTGCATAACCGTGACTGTCTCTTCTCGTGAGTCCTTATCTGAGAGAGAACACGGTGGGGTTATGTTTGACGTAAGTAGGTGTTCAGGATCTCTTAGAGATCATTACTAGTTCACGTCCGTTTATGCGACAATCATCCCCCTTTATTCTTGTACTCGTAAGTTAGCCACTCAAACAAATGCTTAGTCGCTTGCTGCAGCCTCACCACTTAACCATACCTCACCCATTAAGCTTTAATAGTCTTGATACCCTTGGAAATGAGATTGCTGAGTCCCTGTGGCTCACAATTACTACAACAAAAGTTGCAGGTACAGGTAATGCGATGCTTTGACGTGAGAGCGATGTTTGTTTGATTTGGAGTTCTTCTTCTTCATCGATCTAGGATGGGTTCCAGGCGGCAGCCTGGGATAGCAAGGATGGATGTCATTTTATCGTTTGATTTCGTCCGTAGCCGGACCCTGCTCTTCTGTATGATGATTGTTATGTTATTGTATTGATGTGATATTGATGTAGTTTGTGGCGAGTGTAAGCCAATTCGATATACTCATCTCTTCTTTACATGTACTTGTAATGATATCCATTCTTGCAAAATGACGAGATGCGCTTCTATCCCTGTCGAGGCCCTCGTGCCAAAATAAGGATATGATCGCATCTTGGGCGTGACAAGTTGGTATCAGAGCCTGTACCGACCTAGGAGCCCCCTTGATTGATCGAACTTGGCCGAGTCGAGTCTAGTTAAAACTATTTTGAGTCTAGTTATATCGGAGAGTAGGATTCTTTTACTCCTCTTCTATACTCTAGTGAGGTATTCGACTTAGGAATTTTAATTCTTCCCCTCTTCTCACTCAATTTTTTTTAGGATCACACGGGTATTTTGGAAACTATATGATGCAACGTTTACGAGTCGAAGAGTCGACGAGTCGTTCCAAGGTTGAGACTCATAGACTAGTCCAATCAAATATGCACTATCAAACAACAGTCCAGCACAGCAGCACTAGCATAAAAAACAAGTTCAGAACTCCATAATCCATATGCAATTGCAAACATAGCAGAACACCTTAGTGTGACAACTTCCCAAGACCAACATAAGGTTCAACATGTAGTCCAACATCAAGGTCTGAATTACAAAAGAAAGGTTCAACAACACCACAAGCAACAAGTCCAGTCTTGTAGCCTTAGCCCTCAAATCAATCCAGATCTATATCCAGCTGAAAATCAGGGTCTATATCATTCACTCGTGTAGGGCCATCATTGTCTTCACCACTGGTCTCCATGTCACTATCAATATCTTCAGCTTCCAATTCAGCCCGCAAGTCTTCATCATGGACAACCACACTTGTCCTTCGAGTGTAAAAGATATTAGAGCCAGCGGGAGGACTAGACTCACTGAAATCACCACGAGCCCTCCTTGGAAGAGGGCGTCCACTTAGACCATCGGTCGCGCCAACGGCCTAATCAACATGGGACCAAAGTAGTGGATTGTCATCGTCCATAGCATCATTTTGATGAACCAATTCAGCAGTAACATCAACCCATTCATTATCCCATTGAAATTCTTCTAGGATAAGTGCATTAGCCCTCTTTCCTTTGGAACCTTGCTCGCGTAACTTTTCAAACCTAGTTGTCATTTGCCGGTTGTATGAGACATATGCTAGCTTGTTCAATCTCTTATACTCCAAACGGTTTCTTCCTTTGGTATGGATCTGCAAGCAAATCCTTTTGTGAGAAGCTGCTATAGCCTGCAATTATCTATCAAACCATCCAATTGCTAGTTACTTACATGAGAAAATGCACTCCAATTGCGCTCACAGCCAGACGATGAACAACATAGACTAATGATCCGATTTGCAAAAGATTGGAGGTCATAAGCAAGGCCACCATATGCATTCCACCAAAGTACTACAAAAATTAGCAAGTAGGAGTTGAAACAAGCAAGTAGAAGATAAGCTACAAGCTGCAACAACATAGATACTTACGAGGACTCTTTTTCTTGCGGTCTTTAATTGCCATTTGTTTGGTGAAACATTCACCCTCCGTCCGCTCATAATCATCAGCCAATTTACTTATCTTGGATTGTAGTTCATCATCGATCACCATCTTCCATAGCACATCATTGAACATTGAACGCAGCCGTGCAGCTAGTCTTTTGTTAGTCTCCCTCAATTTAAAGAACTTGCTGGGGTTCAAAAACATTGCAGCCCCATGTAGCTTTTGCTCCATCTGGTTATCCCACCTCTTGTCAACAATTGCTAGCACTTGACTTTGTAGGCCTGGCCTTTGTGACAATGCATCCGTTATGTGTGTCTTCGCAACATCCATGGCTGCCCAAATTTCGGGCATTGCTAGACTGTCATCACCATCAACAATCCTCAAAGCAACAAGAATGGGTTGTGAAGCTCTCATGCAGTTCTCCACCGATTGCCAAAACGCCACAGAGAGCACGGTATTTTCAGCCATCTTTCCTGGTGGGGTGAGCTTCAACTTTTTTGCATGCCATTCTGTGCTAACAAATAGTGCTTTCAAATGTTGGCGTTGTTTCCACATGCTGGCCAATGTGAGGAAGGAGGTTGCAAAATGAGTTGCTCCAGGCCTTACAAGATCTCTCTTGCCATTCAAGGTTCTCATTTGATCAAGAATCCTACCATGGGCATAAATAAATCTGGTTGTTTTCTTTGCTTTAACAATGCAATCACTGAACTCTCTTATCTTCCCAATGTCCTCTAGCATAAGATCCAAACAGTGAGCAGCACAAGGTGTCCAATACAAAGATGGATACTTATCCATTAGAAGTCTCCCGGCTGCCTTGTAGTTGGAGCCATTGTCGCTAACGACCTGGATTACCAATTCAGGCCCAATTGCCTCAATCTGTTCACTCAATAATTTTGCTACCAATTCAGCAGTAACAGACTCAGAAGAAACATTGGCTGTCCCTAAGAAGAATGTACCTTCAGGACTATTGGCGAGAAAATTGATCAAGTGTTGCCCACTCATGTCCGTCCAACCGTCGGACATGAGAGTGCAACCATACTCCTTCCATGCCAATTGATGCTTGGCCTTCAAAGTGTCAGTCTTGAGCTTTGCCTTCTCAAGTAATGGAACCCTCACATCATGGTAAGAAGGTGTGATATAATCTGATCCATACTATCCTATAGACTCCAATAGGATCTCCCAACTTCTCGAATTGATAATATTGAGTGGAAGGCAATTCTCATAGAGAAAGTCAGCTACATGACCATCTACAACATCTTTTTGTTCTTTTGTCTTTGTTCCATAGTCCTTGATTTTAACTGAGTGCTTCTTGTGCTATGCCTCTCAGCAACCACCTCCTCTGGTGTCTTCCTAACCTCATCTGCAATTGACTTGCTTTTCCTCTTTGCCGACACCGGCGCCGTCACAATAAAAGAAGACTTCCTTTTCGTGGAGGCTGCGGTGCTGTTCGACGCCCTTGAACTTGCTTCTACCTCCTTCTCTCCTCCATCTCCATCAGTTGCTTCAACTTCATCCCCATCAAGTTGCATGGCTTTGAACTTGGTTGAGTTGGTCTTCATGTACAAATGCATCTCTTTCCTGATCTCATCGGTTGCTTTTAGACACATTTTCACCTCTGTGTAACCCCCACCAAGGTGCTTCTTCATCCTTAGCACTCCAGAAGTGATGTTTTTGCCACACAAAACACACTGGAGTGTCAATTTGTCCTGCAGATCAGGCCAAAAGGCATATTTCCATGCTGGGTCCTTGCTCCTACGTGGCTTCCTTACAGGATCCTTCGATGGATCGTAATGCTCATCGGCTTGAGCTGCAGCTGCTGCTGAACACACTACTTGAGCTATGTCCGGTGTTGTAGACATTGTAGCTCAGACCTCAGGACCTAGAAATTGAAACAAGCAAAGTGAAACCAGCAGTCCAGCACCAACAGCAAGCAGAGCAGCACCAACAGCAAGCAGAGCAGCACCAACAGCAAGCAGAGCAGCACCAACAGCACCAGCAGTCCAGCAACGAGGCAGAGCAAAAGAGGAGGAGAAGGGAGGCATTGAGGCTCACCTGCCTGAAGAGGAGAAGAGCACGAGGGGCCGGCGACGAGAGGAGGGGCGCGACTGCGCGAGACGAAGGAGCAGGAGGAGCGCGCCTCCAGCAGCCGGCGGCGCGTCCAGGTGAGGAGGGGCCGGCGGCGCGAGGAGGGGCTGGCGGTGCGAGGAGGGGCCGGCGGCGCGAGGAGGGGACGGCGGCTCGAGGTGGGGCCGGCGGCGCGAGGAGGAGCGAGCAAAAACTAGGTCGAGGAGGAGGGAGCCAGATATTTATACTGGTCCAGTTTTTTGAGTCGCTCGACTCGAACACGTCGACTAGTCCAGACTAGTCGTCGACTAGTCGATCCACAGCTCGACTCGTCTTTGTAGTCTACACGAGAAAACGAGTCGGCAGCCACTTTGCGACTCGTAGACTAGTCGAGCGACTAGTCTAGACTAGTCGTTCGACTCGTAATCGTTGATATGATGCCGATGTGACGGAGTTCTGTCTTGGTGCCTCCTGTCTGACTTGATTTCTTCCGGGGAGTTGAGCTCCAGGGGATTCTTGACACATCGTTATCATTTAGTTTCCTTAGTATCTCAGGACGGAGGATGTTCGAAATTGCTTCAATACTTTTAGTGGCGAGATAAGGCTGGAGTCACCCAGTACTGGGGAGGCGTCCGGGGTACTGCCATGTTTAGTATCATTGTGATTACGAGTGTCTGAGGTACATGAGTTTGCGGAGTTTCTTGGATTATGGTGTGGAAGGTTGCGGGTGCAGTTGTAGCTGATTACCTAGGGTACGTTCCTGAGTCCGCAACCCGAATCGCATAAACATGAAAGACTTCGGAAATTCTTAGGTGGGAATTCAAGTACTTACCTAGGATTATCCTTCCAACAAATGCAAATGGGTTTGTGTTTGTTCCGGCTTGTTTCGTAAGCTTCATCCTTTGGTTTTGTTGAAGTATGGTAAATTCAAGTTGCTTCGATGTCAAGTGGTGATTTCATATCTTTTCTAAGCGGTGTTCTCACATTTTTATGGGAATGCTAATCCTTTTGTTCAACCGGAGTTGTCATGTCAATTCTTTCCAACCGGTGTGCTTCTCTTCAAGATGATTCTATCCCTTCCAATTTTTGCAAGATCTATCCTCATCCTTCCTTTTCCCCGGAGTTCATTTCATCTGTTCCAATCTTCTTTGTTTTCCCCGCCCTCCCGCCCTTTTCTTCAATGAGTAAATTCCCATCCTTGTGGAGATGCTCAAGTGTCAAGTTCATCATTCTGTTCTTGTTTTCTTCTCCGGTGGATTCAATTCAGCTTTCGGTGCTCATAATATCATTTTCATTCATCCAATGCTTTCCCGTGTTGATATTCTTTGCTAGGCCTCTCTTGTTATTCATTCCTCTCTCTATTCTATCCGGATTGTTGAAGATATCTCAGAAGATTCGTGTTTTCGTTCAAATCCTTTCAATTGTTTCGGGGTTCTCACCTCATCAGTTTTCATTTGTATCGGTGCAATTTCTCTTCCCAAGCAATTGTTTCAACACTGGTTTCTTTTGAGTGGGCCCCTAACCCACAGGTTCTTCCCCAGGATCTTACCTGGCTCTTCTAATCTTTCCCGGAGATCTCAAGCTCTTTCAATATGACGTAAGAATGTATTCCATCAGTCATATTCCTTCTCCAAGATCGCTCCAATTTTTTTTTCATCGTTGGCTCAACCTTTCCTTATTCATCATTCCGGAGTGTCTCATTATTCTTGGTGGTGTTCCTCGTCATCATTCTCAGCTTGGAAGATCGAAGGAAAGTTTCTCTTAAATCTTTGTCCATTTTCATGAAGATTCATGGTTTCAGCTTGTTGCTATCCTCTCTAATTCGTTTCGATCATGAGTAATTCCTTCCATATCCATCCGGAGCATTTCAGAGTTGTTTTCATTTCTTGATCCTCCGAAGTCCATCATTTCAGAAGATTTCTTCGTTCTCACCTTTCAGCTTTCGTTCTCCAAGTCTTCTCAATTTTTGTCCCTTCGTTCGTATCTCAATTATTCCGGTGCTTCAATCAAGTTTTCTGTTAGGCGGATCATGATCTCTTCATTCCCATGTATCTTATTCATTCATAGTATCCTCATTCATTTGCAATTCTTGCCAGTGCTCTCCTTCAAGTCTTCTTCCAGTTCGTGCTTTATATCTCTCTCTTCAATTTTTTCAAGAAGAATAAGTGGTGTGCGAAATCCGTTGCTTGTCATCAATTTAACTTGATGAAGGATAAGCATAACATAATTCTTTTTCTAGTTTCATCAAGTGATTTCAATCCTTCTTCCGGAGTTGTTCATGATATCAAATTCTTGGTTCTAAGTGTTTCATCTTTTCTTTCCGGAGTTCCAAGTTTTCTCAAGTATCCCATCGCGAAGCTTCATCTAAATCCTTGCAAGGTCATAATCGTATTCTATTCATTCTTCATTTATTTTATCATTCTTTTGTATTTGAAGGTTCTTCATGGTGTTCTTCAAGATCTTGTTGGAGGACCTCAAGTATTCTTTGTCCTGCATTTCTAAGTGCAATTCATTCTCCCTTATCTTTTGGGATGGTGTTATAGCATTCTTGATTCATGAGGAGTCTCGAAGACAATTTGTCAAGAATGAGATATTTAAACCCATCATTTCTTTCTCGGAGTTATCTTGGTATAGATGTCACCTAAAGCATTTCCTGAGGATTGTTGCTATCATGGTGTTTATCAATGATCCAAGTTCTCAATGTATCCTCTTGGTGAAAGAAGTTTTGCATATCTTGTTGCTCCCAAAGAATCTTTGCTTCCGTTAGTGGCCGGTTGTCACCTCATAATTTTGAGATGTTTTCCATAAGTCCACTACAAGCATATCCTTTGCGTTGTTAACTTTCCAACAACTCCGTTCAATCATTCTTTTGTAAAGATGCTTTTCAATTCAGTTGTGGTAGATGTTGTCATTTTCTTCTCCGTTCTCTTCTCTTCAAGATCTAGTTCCTATTCTTTTGTTCCGGAGGCATTTTGATGTTGCTCTCTTCGACCATCATCTCGTGGTCAAGACCATGTTCTTTCTTTCTAATCATTTAACCAGAGTGTTGTGTTCTCTTTTCAAGTTCTCCCATCTTATGAAATTTTGCCCCTCCATCCTACCGAAGTGCCGCCGAAATTTCTTTGAATTCTTGCTTATTCCTCATGCCATTTCTTCATCTCTTTGCAACCTTCAATTTTTGTTGGTTTCACTTGTTTGTCAAAGAAGCAACTAAGTTTTACCTCTGCCTTTCTTCTTCCTCTTCCCCTTCTCATTCTAAGATCTCAGGCCGAGATCTCTTGTAAGTGGAGGAGAGTTGTAACAGCCCGAGATCGACGCCCCAGAAGATTCCCGTTGTATTCTGTTGTCATCGTGTGATTCGAGTGGTTGTCGCATTCATCATCACATCATTCGCATCATGTGCATAGCATCATCACTCATTTTTCAAAACTTGCATCCGTTTGTATTCGCCGGTTCTCTCAGTTCGTGTCGTTGTCCGTTTCGAGTCCAACCACACACGCACGCGCCCGCGACATCGATAAAATATTGTTTTCAAAAGCGTGTATAAAGCTTTCTCAGATTGGGTTGAAACTTGGCGTGCGGTCTTGTTATATTGTAGGTAGACCGCCTGCCAAATTTCGTCGCAATCAGAGTCCGTTTGATACCCGAACGGTCGACCGTAGCGGCACCGTCATCGGTTTATTTGTCGAACGATTTTGATTTATAAATCTCGTGTCACGGGCCTCAATCTTCCCTCTCTCCTCAGCCCACAACCCCTCTCCACAGCCCACCTAGCCCAGCTAACCCCCTCCGCTTTCGGACCGTCCGATCGAGATCGAATGACCCTAAAACAGTGCAAAAACCCTAACCTAGCCCTCCCCTGCTATAAATAGATGCCTAGTCGTCCAAATTTGGCTAACCCTAGAGCCTCCCTCGTTTTCCGCGCCCCTCCACTCAGCCGTCGCCGCCAGATCGCCCCTGTCTCCCTCCTCCTATACAGGGCCCGCCGAGCCCATCCGAGGCCCGCCCGGGCCCGAACTAACCGCCGCCGCCCGTACGTCGTTTCCCTGCGCGAGATCTGGATCAAGGGACGCTCTCCCTCGAGCTTCTCCCGTGGCTCAACCGCTCCGCCGCAAGGGCCTCACCAGCCGGCTGCCGGAGCGCCGCCGTAGGTGACCACCAGAGCCAGGCCACCACGCCCATGCCTTCTTCCTCATCCTGCTTCTCTCTCTGATCTCCCTCTCTCTCTGTATCCCGCAGGAAGCCATGGCCGCCCGCCCCAAGACCACCACTGCTCGATCTGCTCCGCCCTCGCCCGGATTCGTCGGCCACCGTCGGGAATGGAGTCGTCGTGCCCGGATCTGCCCATTTCCCTCGCCGCCTCGCCGTTCCGGTCGCCGGAGTCTGAAGCCTCGCCGTGCCAAGCTCCTGCCCAGCTCCTGTTCGTGCAGTAGTACGAGGGAGACGAAGCCCTGTGTCACTGCCTAGCTCGCTCGCATGGAGCGCTGCGCCAAGCCGCCGCCCAGCCAAACCATCGCCAAGGCCCAGCAATACGCCGTCCCAGCCCCGTCGCCCTGTTGCCGCTGCCGTTCCCTACATCGCACCATGGTCGCTGGCCCCTGTTTCCCCGCTGTGAGCCCCGTAACTGAAGCTTCTTATTTTTCCTCTAGATCCACTCTAGCATATTGAGGTTACTTACCGTTGGTGCTGATATTATCCACGAGCACCAAGCCAGTCGAGTTGGCTAGCACAACCAGCCTCCATGCTACACAGGCGAGAGGTCCTGGGTTTGAGTCCCAGCAGACCCAGTATTTTGCCATGTTTTTCTTTTCTTTTGCACACACACATATTCAGCTGTTTGGGCCAGATCTGCGGCTGGGCTTGTCCAGTGCGTTGCATTCGGCCCACATGTTTTTTTTGTCCCGTGCGATTTAGCTTTTGTCCAAGTTTTGCATATTTTCATAAAAATGCCATGTTTTGCATTGCTCATAGATATTTAACTATGCATCGGATCAAAATGTTTTGTATATGAAAAACGTGTAGAATTTCGTGTAGATTCATAATATCCAACTTTCATCCATGATAAAAATGTTCAACATGGCATTTTCTGTTAATTTGCTTATATGTCATGTTGCATTGCGCATAATTATTATTCGTGCATCATAGGTAAAAACTATAGATTTGAAATATGTAAAATGTGTAGCATTTTTATATGCCTTTTTCATTCATGCTAAAATATTTGATGTGTTGGTTGCATTTATTTTGCATAAATAACTTGATAAAACGGTTTATGTCCCAATCTCGCATAAATGTGTGTCATTTGTTTTATAGTTAAAACCCACATATTATATATGGTTTTGTGGTAGAAAAATCCATGGAATTTATCTGTGCATTTAGTTTTGTCATTTGAGCAACTTTGTGTGCATGTCATTTTGGCTATGAGGCTCTTTTGTCTCTTTTCTGTGAATTAATCCCAGTAGACCCAATATTTTCCCATGATTTTCTTTTCTTTTGCACACACACATATTCAGCTGTTTGGGCCAGATCTGCGGCTGGGCTTGTCCAGTGCGTTGCATTCGGCCCACATGTTTTTTTTGTCCCGTGCGATTTAGCTTTTGTCCAAGTTTTGCATATTTTCATAAAAATGCCATGTTTGGCATTGCTCATAGATATTTAACTATGCATCGGATCAAAATGTTTTGTATATGAAAAACGTGTAGAATTTCGTGTAGATTCATAATATCCAACTTTCATCCATGATAAAAATGTTTAACATGCCATTTTCTGTTAATTTGTTTATATGTCATGTTGCATTGCGCATAATTATTATTCGTGCATCATAGGTAAAAACTATAGATTTGAAATATGTAAAATGTGTAGCATTTTTATATGCCTTTTTCATGCATGCTAAAATATTTGATGTGTTGGTTGCATTTATTTTGCATAAATAACTTGATAAAACGGTTTATGTCCCAATCTCGCATAAATGTGTGTCATTTGTTTTATAGTTAAAACCCACATATTATATATGGTTTTGGGGTAGAAAAATCCATGGAATTTATCTGTGCATTTAGTTTTGTCATTTGAGCAACTTTGTGTGCATGTCATTTTGGCTATGAGGCTCTTTTGTCTCTTTTGTGTGAATTAATCCCAGCAGACCAAATATTTTGCCATGTTTTTCTTTTTTTTTCCAAACACACACATATTCAGCTGTTTGGGCCAGATCTGCGGCTGCGCTTGTCCAGTGCATTGCATTCGGCCCACATGTTTTTTTTGTCCCGTGCGATTTAGCTTTTGTCCAAGTTTTGCATATTTTCATAAAAATGCCATGTTTTGCATTGCTCATAGATATTTAACCATGCATCGGATCAAAATGTTTTGTATATGAAAAACGTGTAGAATTTCGTGTAGATTCATAATATCCAACTTTCATCCATGATAAAAATGTTGAACATGCCATTTTCTGTTAATTTGCTTATATGTCATGTTGCATTGCGCATAATTATTATTCGTGCATCATAGGTAAAAACTATAGATTTGAAATTTGTAAAATGTGTAGCATTTTTATATGCCTTTTTCGTGCATGCTAAAATATTTGATGTGTTGGTTGCATTTATTTTGCATAAATAACTTGATAAAACGGTTTATGTCCCAATCTCGCATAAATGTGTGTCATTTGTTTTATAGTTAAAACCCACATAATATATATGGTTTTGGCGTAGAAAAATCCATGGAATTTATCTGTGCATTTAGTTTTGTCATTTGAGCAACTTTGTGTGCATGTCGTTTTGGCTGTGAGGCTCTTTTGTCTCTTTTGTGTGAATTAATCCCAGCAGACCCAATATTTTGCCATGTTTTTCTTTTCTTTTGCACACACACATATTCAGCTGTTTGGGCCAGATCTGCGGCTGCGCTTGTCCAGTGCGTTGCATTCGGCCCACATGTTTTTTTTGTCCCGTGCGATTTAGCTTTTGTCCAAGTTTTGCATATTTTCATAAAAATGCCATGTTTTGCATTGCTCATAGATATTTAACCATGCATCGGATCAAAATGTTTTGTATATGAAAAACGTGTAGAATTTCATGTAGATTCATAATATCCAACTTTCATCCATGATAAAAATGTTTAACATGCCATATTCTGTTAATTTGCTTATATGTCATGTTGCATTGCGCATAATTATTATTCGTGCATCATAGGTAAAAACTATAGATTTGAAATATGTAAAATGTGTAGCATTTTTATATGCCTTTTTCATTCATGCTAAAATATTTGATGTGTTGGTTGCATTTATTTTGCATAAATAACTTGATAAAACGGTTTATGTCCCAATCTCGCATAAATGTGTGTCATTTGTTTTATAGTTAAAACCCACATATTATATATGGTTTTGGGGTAGAAAAATCCATGGAATTTATCAGTGCATTTAGTTTTGTCATTTGAGCAACTTTGTGTGCATGTCATTTTGGCTATGAGGCTCTTTTGTCTCTTTTGTGTGAATTAATCCCAGCAGACCCAATATTTTGCCATGTTTTTCTTTTCTTTTGCACACACACATATTCAGCTGTTTGGGCCAGATCTGCGGCTGCGCTTGTCCAGTGCGTTGCATTCGGCCCACATGTTTTTTTGTCCCGTGCGATTTAGCTTTTGTCCAAGTTTTGCATATTTTCATAAAAATGCCATGTTTTGCATTGCTCATAGATATTTAACCATGCATCGGATCAAAATGTTTTGTATATGAAAAACGTGTAGAATTTCGTGTAGATTCATAATATCCAACTTTCATCCATGATAAAAATGTTTAACATGCCATTTTCTATTAATTTGCTTATATGTCATGTTGCATTGCGCATAATTATTATTCGTGCATCATAGGTAAAAACTATGGATTTGAAATATGTAAAATGTGTAGCATTTTTATATGCCTTTTTCATGCATGCTAAAATATTTGATGTGTTGGTTGCATTTATTTTGCATAAATAACTTGATAAAACGGTTTATGTCCCAATCTCGCATAAATGTGTGTCATTTCTTTTATACTTAAAACCCACATATTATATATGGTTTTGGGGTAGAAAAATCCATGGAATTTATCTGTGCATTTAGTTTTGTCATTTGAGCAACTTTGTGTGCATGTCATTTTGGCTATGAGGCTCTTTTGTCTCTTTTGTGTGAATTAATCCCAGCAGACCCAATATTTTGCCATGTTTTTCTTTTCTTTTGCACACACACATATTCAGCTGTTTGGGCCAGATCTGCGGCTGCGCTTGTCCAGTGCGTTGCATTCGGCCCACATGTTTTTTTGTCTCGTGCGATTTAGCTTTTGTCCAAGTTTTGCATATTTTCATAAAAATGCCATGTTTTGCATTGCTCATAGATATTTAACCATGCATCGGATCAAAATGTTTTGTATATGAAAAACGTGTAGAATTTCGTGTAGATTCATAATATCCAACTTTCATCCATGATAAAAATGTTTAACATGCCATTTTCTGTTAATTTGCTTATATGTCATGTTGCATTGCGCATAAATATTATTCGTGCATCATAGGTAAAAACTATAGATTTGAAATATGTAAAATGTGTAGCATTTTTATATGCCTTTTTCATGCATGCTAAAATATTTGATGTGTTGGTTGCATTTATTTTGCATAAATAACTTGATAAAACGGTTTATGTCCCAATCTCGCATAAATGTGTGTCATTTGTTTTATAGTTAAAACCCACATATTATATATGGTTTTGGGGTAGAAAAATCCATGGAATTTATCTGTGCATTTAGTTTTGTCATTTGAGCAACTTTGTGTGCATGTCATTTTGGCTATGAGGCTCTTTTGTCTCTTTTGTGTGAATTAATCCCAGCAGACCCAATATTTTGCCATGTTTTTCTTTTCTTTTGCACACACACATATTCAGCTGTTTGGGCCAGATCTGCAGCTGCGCTTGTCCAGTGCGTTGCATTCGGCCCACATGTTTTTTTTGTCCCGTGCGATTTAGCTTTTGTCCAAGTTTTGCATATTTTCATAAAAATGCCATGTTTTGCATTGCTCATAGATATTTAACCATGCATCGGATCAAAATGTTTTGTATATGAAAAACGTGTAGAATTTCATGTAGATTCATAATATCCAACTTTCATCCATGATAAAAATGTTTAACATGCCATATTCTGTTAATTTGCTTATATGTCATGTTGCATTGCGCATAATTATTATTCGTGCATCATAGGTAAAAACTATAGATTTGAAATATGTAAAATGTGTAGCATTTTTATATGCCTTTTTCATGCATGCTAAAATATTTGATGTGTTGGTTGCATTTATTTTGCATAAATAACTTGATAAAACGGTTTATGTCCCAATCTCGCATAAATGTGTGTCATTTGTTTTATAGTTAAAACCCACATATTATATATGGTTTTGGTGTAGAAAAATCCATGGAATTTATCTGTGCATTTAGTTTTGTCATTTGAGCAACTTTGTGTGCATGTCATTTTGGCTATGAGGCTCTTTTGTCTCTTTTGTGTGAATTAATCCATGCATATTTTGGTATAGTTGCAAACATGAGATATGCCCTTGGTCATGTGTGTTAGGCCCTGGTATTTTGGTTGCTATAGAAATGCATGTATAGGTTTTATTTTCTTGTTGCCAACATGCTATAAAATAATGCTGTTTTGAGGGTCCAAAATATTTCTAAGTCTGAAATCTGTTATTTTGTTGCCATGATATAATGTGATTTGCTATTGATCTAGGAGTCTTTTGTGGTTGCTCCCAAGGAGTCTTTTGTTAAGCATGTTGTTGCCTATCATGTTGTGCCAATAGTTTGCATGAATAGGTTTAGCATCATAATTAATCCTGTTGTTCAATATGTCAATCTGTTAAAAACTGCTGCTCATGTCTAGTCTAATTTTCACTAAGTCTGAGAATCTGTTTTCTTCATAATGCCATGTTGTGTTGATGCTAGACACGAATCTATGCATAATTAGACCTTGCCACCATGGAATGAATTGTAGTGCATCATGTCTACTACCATGCTGTTAAGTTTCATGCCAATATATGCCCTGTAGAATATAGTTTTGCTGCTGCCAATATACCTCCGTGATAAAACTGCTATGCTAAAAAGTTTTATTTTCACTAAATCCTAATCTGCTATATTTTGTTGCCATGTTGTGAGCTTCCTACCATGTGATCCATGACTCTTTTGAGTATGATATGTGAAGATGAAATGAAGTGTGTGTTATATGCAACTGCCCCATGCTTAGTTTGTGCATTTTAGAATCTTGTAGCTTGTTTTTTTCATGCGTGCAATATGCCTTGTTGCTGTTTTGGGCAGATTTCAAATAAAACTTGTGTTGGTTGTTGTGGTTGACCCGTAGCTCCGTTTTGGTCATGCCATATATGAAACTTGCTTAGATTTTCATGTAGTATCATAATATCTTGCTGCATTCATGATTTGAAATGTTGTGGTTGTCATTTTCATGCATTTTGCATTCATGTTATGTTTATCTTGTGACGGTCATAAATTTTAGACCGTAGCTCCGTTTGAGATGTTCCATATATGTAAATCGACTAGAATGACGTGTAGAATTGCATGGTATACTTTATTTTCCTGTTTAACAAATATAAAACATGATTAGTTCAGATCTGGACCAATTTCGAAATTAACATATGGGGTCGTTTCGGAAATGCTATATGTTGTTTCCGGCCTCATTTAAACTTGCCTAGATGTGTAGTTTACTTATGCTTCACCTCTTGCCATGTTTAACAACATTTAACATTGTTGTGTGCCTAACAAGAGTGAACTAAATAATTCGAATGTGGAGTATCGTCAATATGCAACTTGTTGCATATTGAGCTTCACTTAATGTGTAGGAATTGATTGTTGTGCCTGTCATGTCATGCATAACTTGCATCATGTTGTTTGCGCATCATGTCATGCATATGTTGTCGTGTTGATCATGAGTTGATTGTTGTTTTCGGATTGCTTCTTCTCGATAGAGTTCCGAAAGCATTCGGAGCGTGAGGATTCGTTCGACTACGTTGGCTCATCTTCTTCACAGATTCGTTCTTCTTCCAAGCGGGATCTCAGGCAAGATGATCATTTCCCTGGATACCATTACTATCATTGCCATGCTAGTTGTCTCGTTTCTATCGCTGTCTCGCTACCTACCACCTGTTTGTCAAGCCTCCCAAATTGCCATGAAAAGCCTCTAACGCCTCCACATCCGAGCAAACATTGTTTGGCTATGTTACTGCTTGCTCAGCCTTTCTTATAGCATTGCTAGTTGCAGGTGCAAATTGTTCCATGTGCCAACATGGATATTTTTGATATAGCACAATATTATTGCTATTTAATTTAATGCACATATATACTTGGTAAAGGGTGGAAGGCTTGGCCTTTTGCTCGGTGTTTTGTTCCACTCTTGCCGCCCCTAGTTACTTGTGTACCGGTGTTATGTTCCATGATTGAGCGCTCCTAACATGCTCGGGGTTGTTATGGGGATCCCCTTGATTTTTGTTTTAGGATAAAACTTGTCTGGCAAGGCCCAACATTGGTACTACATTTGCCTAATAACAACTAAAATTGCATAGGGACCCGCCGGCACCCGCGGATAATTAATCAACAACCCGGGCCAGTGCTCCTCATGAGTGTTGGTCCAAAATAGAGCACTCTGCGGGGCCAACCCAGGGCAACTTGGGTGATCTCTATCAGGCCACCGTACGCGTAGCTTATCCATCGTGTCCTGAGAACTAGATACGCGGCTCCTATCGGGATCGTCGACACGTCGGGCGGCCTTGCTAGATATGTTTTACCTTTCTCGAACGTCTTGTGCGAGGAATTCCGAAAATACTTTAGGCTATCTCGAGGTTGCGGTTTTCCAGTGGAATTGCCTAGGAAGATCACGAGAATCGTGGTCGAGGTTATTCCCGCGACGTGTGGTTAATTTGTGATGGATGAGTTGGAGCACCCCTGCAGGGTTAAATCTTTCGGAAAGCCGTGCCCGCAGTTACGTGGCAACTTGGAAACTTTGTTTAACACCCGGTCATAGCAAACTTGAAGTAAACTCAAATAAAATACACCAACCGTGTGCGTAACCGTGACTGTCTCTTCTCGTGAGTCCTTATCCGAGAGAGAATACGGTGGGGTTATGCTTGACGTAAGTAGGTGTTCAGGATCTCTTAGAGATCATTACTAGTTCACGTCCATTTATGCGACAATCATCCCCCTTTATTCTTGTACTCGTAAGTTAGCCACTCAAACAAATGCTTAGTCGCTTGCTGCAGCCTCACCACTTAACCATACCTCACCCATTAAGCTTTAATAGTCTTGATACCCTTGGAAATGAGATTGATGAGTCCCTATGGCTCACAGATTACTACAACAACAGTTGCAGGTACATGTAATGCGGTGCTTTGACGTGAGAGCGATGTTTGTTTGATTTGGAGTTCTTCTTCTTCATCGATCTAGGATGGGTTCCAGGCGGCAGCCTGGGATAGCAAGGATGGATGTCATTTTATCGTTTGATTTCGTCCGTAGCCGGAGCCTGCTCTTCTGTATGATGATTGTTATGTTATTGTATTGATGTGATATTGATGTAGTTTGTGGCGAGTGTAAGCCAATTCCATATACTCATCTCTTCTTTACATGTACTTGTAATGATATCCATTCTTGCAAAACGACGAGCTGCGCTTCTATCCCTGTCGAGGCCCTCGTGCCAAAATAAGGATAGGATCGCATCTTGGGCGTGACAACCATTCTGAGGCATACCTTAATGCCCAAGTCAGGAGATGACAAGATGATCCGAGGCTACTCCATCAACATGATGATTCATCTTGACAGACACACCAGGATTAGAGTCATGGACTTAATTGTTGAGACAGTTAAGAGGGTTGCTGCTGATCAGAAGCGCTCTTGCTGCTATGCACCCTATATCCAGATGCTCATCAACTCTAAGTTGGAGAAGCACATATTTTCTCTAGACCGTCCCCACTTGCCCCTACAGCCAGATCTCGAGGACAACATTGTGGTGATGAACCCGGATCATCCCACTTCAGCTGCAGCACAGGCAGAAGCAGAGGCAGCTGGAGCCACTAGTGCTCAGGTCCCTAGATCCAGGAACGAGCAAATGGATCTGTTGATATCATGAGTTCAGGGCATGCAGAAGGACATTAAGGACATCTTGAACAACCAGAACAGTCTTGTGAGGATCTTTGAGAACAGGATCAAGACCCTTAATGATAAGGTGGATGGGCTGACCAAGACAGTCAATGAGCTCAAGAAGGAAGTTGACTCAGTGCCTCTTCCTCAGACTTCTTCAGATGATGATGATGATGAGGATGGATCACCTCTCAGGCCAGGCACACAGTTTACTACTCAGGCCAGATCAGCCACTGTGCCAGCTCCAGACTTGAGGCCCTCTTCATCAGCTCCTGCTACTGTCACCCCAGCTCCTGCTCCATCATCTTCAGTTCCTCCAGTTGCCACTCCAACTCCATGCACGACATCTGCAGAGATCTTCGCCGACGCTGTTCTATCGACTCCTTCATCAACAACCGGAGGAGATCAGCCCAAGAACGCTTAGATATATGCCTTTGAACTTTTTGGTAACTTGTTGCCAAAGGGGGAGAAGTGTATATAGATCTTTAGGCTTCGAGTGAGAGAGCGTTTGGTTTTTATTGCTTTTTAAAAAACACACATGGTTCATTTACTTTTGGCTACGCTTTGTGTTTTGATCATACACTTTATGTGTGTTGTGCTATTATTTCCTATCATCTTAATGCTTTTGAGATGATCATTATCTTTGTCTGGTTGTGTTGTGCTATGTTGTTCACTCTTATTATTATCGCACACCACCAAGATGTATGTGACATGGAAGAAGTGCCCCATGTACCTAATCGATTGTGCATTTGCATTCAAACGCAAATTTAAAATAATGCACAAATTTAGGGGGAGCTCTTGCTTATCACATACTTCTCAAAGCGATGATTATATTCATTGATTATATCTTTGTTGAAGCTTTGATCTATATGTTGTCATCAATTACCAAAAAGGGGGAGATTGAAAGCACATTTTCTCCCTTGGTGGTTTTGGTAATTTATAACAACAAATAAGTCATTGAACTAATGTTTCCACTAAGTATATTTCAGGAAAAGTTCAATGATAGGGATGGCAAAAGGATTGTGAAGATTGTGGAAATACCCCAAGATGCAAGGAAATAGGTTGGCAAAGCTTCAAGGAAGAGGACTCTACATTTTACATTTGTGAGAAATCACTTTGAGTCCATAGGAAAGCCAATACTATTAAAAGGGGGTAAGGTTTTGTTGGTGAACAAAATGCTCATACGTGCACAACTGATAGTCACCAAAAACACCCACAAACTCTCCCACCAAAGTCTGTCCAAAGCCAAATAGTCAACATCGGTGCAACCAACATTTCCATCCCGGTGCCACCGATTCTCAACCATAGACAGACTCAGCCAAACCCTAGCCACTTCGGTGCAACCGATTCCATACCGGTGCCACCGAGTTTAGGTTGCCAACTTTCTGTTACGCAAATTCACAATATCGGTACCACCGAGATTGTTGGATCGGCGTCACCGAGATTGGGAATCTGACCGTTGGTCACCTTATCGGTGCAACCGAGTTTCCTATATCGGTCTCACCGAGATTCAAAAGTTGCCACCTTTTAATCACTTCGGTAGCACCGAGATTAACACATCGGTGTCACCGAGTTGGTCATTTTGTGTGTAACGGTTGGATTTTTGGGGATGCCTATATATACCCCTTCACCACCACCTACTCGAAAGTGAAGCACTCAGAACTATTCCATACTTGCCCCATCCAGTTTTCTGAGAGAGAACCACCTACCCTTGTGTTGAGATCAAGATCTTCCACTCCAACCATATGGATCTTGATTTCTAGCCTCCCCAAGTTGCTTTCCACCAATCCCATCTCTTCCACCAAGCCAAATCTATGAGAAAGTGATTGTGTGTTGAGGAGTCTATCATCTTGAAGCACAAGAGCAAGGAGTTCATCGTCATTACTGAGCCTATTACCTTTTGGAGGGTGGTGCCTCCTAGATTGGTTAGGTGTCGCTTGGGAGCCTCCTACTTCGTGTTGTGGAGTTGAACCAAGAAGTTTGTACGGGTAAGGAGATCGCCTACCTCGTGAAGATCTACCCATAGTGAGGCTACCTTCGTGGACGGAAGCCGTTATGGAATAGTCAAGGTTGCTACTTCGTGGACCCTTATGGGTGGAGCCCTCCGTGGACTCTCGCGACCGTTACCCTCCGTGGGTTGAAGACTCCATAAACGTGGATGTACAATAGCACCACCTATCGGAACCACGGGAAAAATCATCGTGTCTACAATTGCGTTTGATCTTCCTACCCTATCCTTTCTACTCATGCTTGTTGTTACTTTCCGCTGCTATACTCTTAGACTTGCATGTGTAGGGTGTACTTGACTTGCCATGAAATGCTAAAATTGCCAACTCTAAAATTTGGGAAAAGGCAAAATATTTATTTGGTCAAGTAGTCTAATCACCCCCCTCTAGACATACTTTCGGTCCTACAGAGAGCGAGAGGGAGAAACGAGAGGAGAAGAACAGAGGGAGGATGAGGTCCGGCAGGGATGACCTGGCTTCTCCAGCGACAATGCACGCCGGCGGCGACCGGGACAGGTGAAGCGGGGTCGCCGGGGCATGCAGTTAAGGAGCTCGGGCTCCTCTGGCTGCAGGAGGCGAGCGCGAGCTCGGGCACGGCGGCAGGCGCGCTTGGGTCTAAATGGGCTCGAGCGGGACCGAGATGGGCTCCGAGAGCCGTGGCGGCTAGAGGAGAGAGGAAGGCTGGGGTGGCTGCACGGATTTCGAAGCGACGGCTAGGGTTTCCCTGGAAGGCTAGGGCGTCTATTTATAGCAGGGGAGACTAGGGTTAGGGGATTTGCTCCGTTTTCGGACCGTTCGATCTCGATCGAATGGTCCGGAAGGAGAGGGGGCTAGCTGGGCTATAGTTAGGCTGTGTAGAGGGGGTTAGGTGGGGATGAGAGGGAGGTTTGCAGCCCATGACAAAATTTTAAACACCAAAAACGTCCGACGATGGACCGGCTATACTGCCGCTATATATTTAACGGTTTGGGTATGAAACGACCTCCGAATGCGACGAAATTTGGTAGGCGGTCTAGCTACAATATAATAAGACCGCTCGCCAAGTTTCGACCCATTTAGTGAAAGTTTGATACGCACTCTTAAAAGCAATATTTCAAACAATGCCGTGGGCGCGTGCGTGTGTGGTTGGCCTCGAAACGGTCGACGACACGAATGGAGAGGACCGGCAACTACGAACGGATGCAAGTTTTGAAAAATGATGTTGACAGAGTGCCGATGCAATGCGGATGATGCGAATGATGCGATGATGAATGCGACAACCAAACGAATCGCACGATAACAACGGAATGAAACGGGAATCTTCTGGAGCGTCGGTATCGGGCTGTTACACTTGTGCAGGTCGACGCCGGGGTTGTGGAGATCTTCACAAGAACCTTGTGGAGGGCCCCGCGATACAGCTCACTGCAACCTTCGAGGAATTCGTCGGCCTACTTCGCTTTATAGTTTGCCAGGACGCCGATGAGCTTCCCGAAGAAGATGGACAGCCGCACGCTCGCCACCTTTCTGGTATCGTTGGAGAAGGCGCACTCCTCCAACCCCATCTTTGCGAGCTGGGCAGAGAGCCTACTGGCGATGTCGACAAGCTGCTCCGTCCACAATCCGACGCTCTCCTGGATTGATTGGAGGTGTGCGTGGCGGAGGCGAGCAAGTCTTTTTTCCTTCTGAAGTTCTTTGAGCAAACTGCGCTCCTTGCGTTGGGCGGCCTTGAGACAGTCCTCATGGGAGCTCACCCTCACGCGAAGATCAGCATTGGTGGCCGCAGCAGCCTCCAACTCTTGGGCCTTGCCAGCGAGCTCCGCCTGCAGATCCACCAGGGCCTGAGTCTCCTTCTAGATGTCATCTTTCATTTCCAAGATCTCCTGGCCGGAAGCAGCAAGATCCGTTTCCAGCCGCTGCACTCTATCCTCCAGCTCAACTTTGGTGGACTGAGTGGCTTGGGAGGCGTTGACGGCCTCTTGGAGCTTGCAGGCATACTTAGCAACTTGCCGCTCGATGGCCTCCTTGTGCTTCACCTCCAGCTCCTGGAGGTGTTTCTCTAGCCCTGCCTCGAGCTTGTCGACAAGAGCTTTTTCTCGACCAGCAAGATCCTCCTCATGAGAATCGAGCAAGATCTTGCGCGAGTTTAGTTCTGCGTACTGGTTGGTGATGCCCTCGTCGGCCTCCCTCCAGACCTACTCCGCCTCAGCCTTCTCGTTGATGAAGTCGGCTTCGGCTTTGGAGAGATTGGCCAGCTAATTGCGAAGGTCCTTGTGGCTCTCAGTGAACCAGGCCTGTGTCTCAGCAAGAAGCGTGCGGAACCTGTCCTCCACCGCGGCTAAGAGGGCTTCCCGGCGGTCCAACCTCTCCCAGCGGCTAGTATAAAATGTTGGGGAATGTTGCATGGGAAACAAAAAATTTCCCACGCACACGCAAGATCTATCCATGGTGATGAGCATCTACGAGAGGGAGAGTGGATCTACATACCCTTGTAGATCGCTAAGCGGGAAGTGTTAAGAAACGCGGTTGATGTAGTCGATCGTCTTCGCGATCCAAATCGCCGAGCGTCCCGCGATCCCATCACGATCCATCTCGCGATCCAATCTCGATCCGTCCCGCGATCCCATCACGATCCGTCCCGCGATCAAATCACGAATCGTCTCGCGATCCTGATCACGGTCCATTCGATCTAGCGCCGAACGGACGGCACCTCCGCGTTCATCACACGTACAGCTCGATGACTATCTCCGCCTTCTTGATCCAGCAAGAGGGAGCGGAGAGGTAGAAGAGTTCTCTGGCGGCGCGACGACGCGGTGGCGATGGTGGTGGAACAATTCCGGCAGGGCTTCGCCTAAGCACCGCTGAAACTAGACTAGAGGAGAAACCGATCTAGATGAAGTAGAGGGAGCACGTGGCAATTAGGGTTAGCTCTTCCCTCTAAATCCTCTAGTATATATAGGAGGGAGGGAGGGGAGGAGGCAGCCTCAAACCCTCAAGGTTTGGCCGAAATTGGAGGTGGAGGAGTCCTACTCCAATCCTATTAGGAGTAGGATTCCTCCTCTCCACATGGAAACCCTTTCCACCTTTCCTCCTTTGGATTTTTTCCACCCAAAGCCACATGGGCCTTAATGGGGGGGGGGGCTTAGGCCAGCCCACTAGGGGCTGGTTTGACTCCTCCCACAGCCCATGAGGTCCTTTGGGTCGAGACACCCCTCCCGATGGTCCCCGGTACCCCTCCCGGCACTCCCGGTACACTACCGAAATACCCGAAACTTTTCCGATGACCAAAACAGGACTTCCTATATATCAATCTTTACCTCCGGACCATTCCGGAGCTCCTCGTGACTTCCAGGATCTCATCCGGGACTCCGAACAACCTTCGCTCACCACCATACATAACTCTACTATACCGAAACGTCACCGAACCTTAAGTGCAGACCCTGCGGGTTCGAGAACTATGTAGACATGACCAAGACACCTCTACGGTCAATAACGAATAGCGGGACCTGGATGCCCATATTGGTTCCTACATATTCTACGAAGATTTTTATCGGTTGAACCTCTATGTCAAGGATTCAGTTAATCCCGTACGCTGTTCCCTTTGTTCTTCAGTATGTTACTTGCCCGAGATTCGATCGTTGGTATCTCTATACCTAGTTCAATCTCGTTACCGGCAAGTCTCTTTGCTCGTTCTGTAATACAAGATCCCGTGGCTAACACTTAGTCACATTGCTTGCAAGGCTTATTGTGATGTTGTATTACCGAGTGGGCCCTAAGATACCTCTCCGTCACACGGAGTAACAAATCCCAGTCTTGATCCATGCCAGCTCAACAGACACCCTCGGAGATACCTGTAGAGCATCTTTATAGTCACCCAGTTACGTTGTGACATTTGATACACACAAGGTATTCCTACGGTGTCAGTGAGTTGCATGATCTCATGGTCATAGGAACAGATACTTGACATGCAGAAAACAATAGCAATAAAGTGACACGATCATATGCTACGTTCATAGTTTGGGTCTTGTCCATCACATCATTCTCCTAATGATGTGATCCCGTTATCAAATGACATCTCATGTCTATGGCCAGGAAACCTTGACCATCTTTGATCAACGAGCTAGTTAACTAGAGGCATACTAGGGACACAGTGTTGTCTATGTACCCACACATGTATTTGAGTTTCCAATCAATACAATTATAGCATGGATAATAAATGATTATCATGAACAAGGAAATATAATAATAACCAATTTATTATTGCCTCTAGGGCATATTTCCAATAGTCTCCCACTTGCACTAGAGTCAATAATCTAGTTCACATCTGTTGACACCTGATTTTGGCACGATGCAGAATACAGTAAAGGTGGACTCAAGCGAAAAGCTTGCCGGTTTTGAGTGCTTGCCGAAGACCCAAACAGAGGCAGGAGACGGCCCGGCAAGGAGGTGATCCGGCAAGGAGACGGCCCGGCAAGGAGGTGATCCGGCAAGGAGAAACTTTGAAGTTTGGGCCATTGCCATCCGATCTCATCTCGAAAGCCGAAATTGTGTTCGAAGTACTGGGATTTGTATCCAGAACACTATTCGGCTGATTATGCCCTCAATATGACCTCATATGAGAAAACTTTCTACTTGAATTGTCTTCGTCTCGTCAAATCGGTCGATTTTCATATAAAAATCGTCTCAATCCGAGTTCGTATGCAAAAGTTAGAGCTATCTGAATGCAGCCATGTCAAGAGGCGAAATAAGACGCGGGAGACCAGACACGTGGCGAGTGTCTGATGCAATGCGTGAGCAATTAGCCATTCAAGATAGCCTCGAATCGAAAAACGTTCAACATGAAAGTTGTTCGTAATGTCGAAACGGTCAACTTTGCTTTTGGGCACATTTTCATCCGAGGTCGTTTACTGCCTCAAAAAGGGCCCGCAAGGTGCAGCCAGAAAGCTTGCCGCGTGTGAACAGTAATCTTGCCGGGTGAACAGTACCTTGCCGGGGAAAGCTTACCGCGCGTGAACAGTACATTGCCGGGGGAAGCTTGCCGCGCGTGAACAGTAATCTTGCCGGGTGAACAGTACCTTGCCGTGGAAAACTTGCCGCGCGTGAACAGTACCTTTGCCGGGGAAAAGCTTGTCGCACGTGAACAGTAACATTGCCGGGGGAAGCTTGCCGCGCGTGAACAGTAACTTGCCGGGTGAACAGTGCCCTCGCCACGTGAACAGTATCTTGCCGGGGAAAGCTTGCCGCGCGTGAACAGTAACATTGCCGGGAAAAAGCTTGCCACGGGTGAACAGTAATCTTGCCGGGTGAACAGTACTTGCCGGGGGAAAGTTTGCCGCGCGTTAACAGTAACCTTTGCCGGGTGAACAGTACCTTGCCGCGGAAAGCTTGCCGCGTGAACAGTAAAAACTGTCCGACGAGATGCTGAAGATGGGCTCAAATACTTATCTAGATGGCCTCAGATCAAAAAGTGTTCAACATGAAAGTTGTTCGTCTCGTCGAAACGGTCAACTTTGCTTTTGGAGTCATCGTCATCCGACGTAGTATATGACCTGCAGAGACGATACAAGAGTCGGACGGTCCAGTCAGCTATATGAATGAGTCCGACTCGAAATTAAGGATAACCCCGTGGAGCATTCAAGATGGCCTTATTTGGAAAAGTGATCAACATACGGATTATTGGCCTCGTCGAAGCGCACAAAAATCGTGTTTGGACCATCTCCATCGGAGGTCGTGTGCAGATTCCACGGCCCACGCAAGGAGCAAGACAGGAGATTGGACCAGATTCAGGCTGAATCCGAGCGGGACCAGAACTAGGACTCTAGGACGTCAATTAATGTAATTTTCTTGTAAGGAAAGCCTAGATGAATCCTTTGCTTGTACGGGAAGTCCAGCCGCCTCTTATATATGTTGGGGGTGACGGCCGATTGAAACAACACACAATCGAACAATCAATATACTACTTTTTCACCTACGTTTTGTCTCCCACCCTCGTATCTTCTTCCTCGTTCTTCGTCGTTCTTCGTGTTGGAGAGCTGCGAACTCCAAGGCCCTAGGGGCGAGCGAATCGACCTAGGGCAGCCCATAGCCGCCGCGCTCCCTGACGGGGTCCCTCCCGGGTGCGCGGGGTTTCGGATCTTCAAAAGCGTCCTCCGGTTGTCTTGCGTATCGCGCTGCCGGTAGGACCTCCCTCGACGTGAGCTGCGGTGCATCACCCCCGGCGTCGAGGGTACGCGTGACGCGTTCGTGTGTCAACACACTTTTTGGCGACTCCGCTGGGGACCTTTTGATCAAGAATCATCATCCATCATGTCCAATCTTCCCAATCCCTCGGAAGTTGACGCCGATAACATTATCAAGCCCAATCTGGAGGAGTTATCGGCCGAGCATCGTCAAGCTTATGAGGAATACAAGAAGGCGCGTGAAGAGAAGGAGTTGCAGGAGTTCCTTGGAAACTTCAAGAAGGACCGCCAAGGCAATATCACTCCGGTTGGAGAAATCAAGTTTCCTCCTCTTCAAACCGAGCAGGTTAAACCTTCTGTAAGTACTACCTTTTCTCCTGAGCAATGGGCTGAAATTGAGAATCGTATTACTGATAGCAATAATCTGATCTATCAAGCTTTCTTAGACAATACTAATGCTCAGAAGAATATGCCTAACATGCCTGCTAGTATGGGAAACCCTGATTCAGCTTTGCCTATTTCATCGGCGCCTCCCATGCCGATGAATTATTTTCCTACCCATACCAATCAAATTGTGGCTGCACCACTTAATCCTTTTATGCAGAGTTCGGTAGCAACGCCGAACCAAATATGTGGAAACACTGCTAGATCATTGCCGAACTATGGTTCGGCAAACATGTCACAATTTACACCCATGATTGCTAACCCCAATCCTCCTATGCCAGTGCCACAAGCTTCATCGTCTACTACGGACGATGCTCTAGCTAGGTTTAGAGAGGAGTTGGCTAAAACACTTCGAGAGAATTTTGGTGTTGAACTACCTAGGAATCGGATTTATCAAAAGCCGTATCCCGAGTACTTTGATGCAATTCCGTGCCCTCAAGGGTATAAAATTCCAGATTTTGTTAAGTTTAATGGAGAGGGCACAAAAACCACATGGGAGCATGTTAGCCAATACCTAGCACAATTGGGTGAAGCAGGTTCGATAAATGAGTTGAAAGTGCGTTTATTTCCTTTGTCATTAACTGGTACCGCATTTTCATGGTTTTCTTCTTTGCCGCATGGCTCTATTCGTGCATGGTTGCAGCTAGAGAAAAAATTTCATGATCATTTTTATAGCGGCGATAATGAACTTAAGTTGTCACATCTTACATCGGTTAAGCAGAAGCATGACGAATCGGTCTCTGATTACGTCAAGAGATTTAGGGAAACAAAAAACCGGTGCTATAGTTTAGTGATAACTGAGAGAGACTTGGCTGATCTTGTGCTTAATGGTTTGAGAGCTCATATTAGAGAGAAACTAGAAGGCTATGAATTTATAAGTATCAACCAAGTCTTACAGAGGGCTTTGGCTCATGAAAGCCGAAGCAAGGAGCTTAAAGAAGTGCATAGATATAAAACTGATCGTCCAAAGATGAATATGGTTGAATACGATAGTGATCGTACGGACGATGAGGGTGATATTTATGCTGCTGAAATTGTTTGGCCCTCGAAGGCCAAACCATTTACTTGCAATGATTTAAAGACGATTCATAAGAATCGTGATGATGAGATGAAGTTTACTTTTAATATTGCTAAATGTGATAGAATATTTGATGCTTTGCTACAAGCTAAGATTATTAGAATATCTCATACTTTACCGCCGTTTGAAGAGCTGAAACGGCGTGCTTATTGCAAGTATCATAATTCTTTTTCTCATGCGACTAATGATTGCAATGTTTTTCGACGACAGATACAATCGGCCATTAATGACGGACGATTGAACTTTTCTGAGATGCAAGTTGATAAGCAGCCCTTCCCAATGAATACTCTGGATTTGGAGGGGAAAAAGGTGCTCATTCGGCCGGAAGTGGCCGAATCCGCTAATAAAACTAATATTGTCATTGGTGAGCCCAGGAAAAACAGAGATGGCGACAAGGTCTTGGGAAGGCAAGTGGTGCTCGACAAGCAACCCGATGGCGGGGAGATAATCAAAATCACTATCAAGAATCCTGCACTCGGGGGGCAACCGCAAGAGCAAGAGAATACCCGTGTTAAGTTTGTCAAGCCCAAGAGTCCGGAAGTTGGCAAGTGGAAGCTGAATGAAGCCAAAGTGCAGCGCAAGAAAGTCAAACCAACTTTTGATATGTTGCTGTCCAAATACGCCAATCAAGCGGCCGGTTCTAGTTCTAATCGGTCAGCTAATTTGAAGCGTTCAAGATCACCTCCAAGGCAAGAATTTCAGCATCATGCAAGGACATATGGGC
Source organism: Elymus sibiricus (assembly GCA_039707655.1). NCBI lineage: Eukaryota > Viridiplantae > Streptophyta > Magnoliopsida > Poales > Poaceae > Elymus > Elymus sibiricus. The sequence continues at coordinate 268,741,122 of CM077665.1, forward strand.
CGTGGGCGCCAAGACCGTGGATGGCGCCACCACCTTATGCGCCACATTACATGGGAGGCTTCAATGGAGGATGGGGGCAACCCCCAATGGCCCCTTATGCTTTTCATCCAGGATGGGCAGAACCAAGGAGGCCTATACGTGAGAAGTTTTCTTATCCCACTCGAGGCCGTTTGAATAAAGGAGTCAATCGGCCAATGCAGAATAATCAAGAAGGGATCAACAAGCAGGTGTGGCGTGCCAAATCACCAAGTGCAGCAGTTGGGTCTGGAAAGGGCAAAGAAAAAGTTGATGCTGACTCACTCATCTTGGGTACTGAAACATTCACCATACAACAACCGACTGTGCGTAGCAACCCTGCTGAGCCGATACTTGCTATCGCGCCAAAACACTTGGCTAGAAATCATGAAGCTAGCACGAGCAAAGCCAAGTTCAAAGATCCAAAGTACATGCAGCCTAAGTGGTGTCCTCCAGGGCTAACAAAAACGCAAAAGAGGAAACTACAGAGGTTAAGGAGTCATGAGATGGCAGAACAGGAGGCCGAGAAGAAAAGAGATGAGTGGTTCAATGACGTTCGGCCCATGGTACCTACAGAACAAGTATGGGTGCCTAAGCGAATACAAAGTGCGGTGGTTTCTACATCTGTCACATCAGCACCTGTACCACCAAGGAAGGACGATGCTACTGCTGTTACATCGTCTACAGCGCCTATTGATTCCGTTTCGCCCGAACAGATTTCAAAATCAATGAAGAGGGCAAACCCAGATCCGGCAAGCTCGGCAGACCCGGCAAGCTCGGCACGCCCGGCAAGCCCAACACCGGCAAGCCCAACACCGGCAAGCCCGGCACTGAACACACCCGAGGAGGAGGGCGACGTGGTAGATTGTGAGCCTACACCAGTACATGAAGGCATGGATATCAACATGGTGTTTTATTTACCCGCTGAGTTTCGTGCTATAGATGAAGAAGGGGAGGTGGCTCAGCTGGATTTTGGTCCTAAGAATGCAATATTTGAGAAGCCAAAAGAACCAGTGACGCACTTGAAACCATTGTACCTCAGAGGCCATATCAACGGGTCACCGATTACTCGAATGCTTGTCGATGGTGGTGCTGTAGTGAATCTCATGCCTTATTCAATCTTCAAGAAATTGGGTTTGCCCGACGAAGGATTGATAAAGACCAATATGGTACTCAATGGATTTGAAGGCAAAGAGAAAACCGAAGCCAAAGGGGTGATGTACGTGGAGCTTACGGTTGGGAGCAAAACTTTGGCTACTGCATTCTTTGTCGCCGAGGTGCAAGGTAACTACAACGTCATTCTAGGCCGTGATTGGGTTCATGCAAACCAATGTGTGCCATCCACTATGCACCAGTTTTTAATTCAATGGGTTGATGATGAAGTGGAGATCGTTCATGCGGATAATTCGGCTTGCGTTGCTTTAGCCGATACACCGGTGGATTGGCAACACCCCAATGCTCCTTGCTTGACGGGAAGGGACTTATCAGAGTTTGACTTTCTCAGCGCCACCAAGAGTGGTTTTGTACCCATTTCTTTAAAGCCGGTTGGTGGAAATCGGCTCCAAGGTATGACGTATTTAAATGGATCCTAACTCTGAGTGGTTACAAAAGCGGCTTGCAGAATATCGGTCCAATGGGAACGATATGTATGAGTCTATAGAGGAGTTAGGTGATATGGATAAACTGGGACAAGGTTTTACATCGGCCGATCCATTAGAAGAAGTAGATATTGGAGATGGCTCAATTCCTAGGCCGACATATGTAAACAAAAATTTGAAAGCCGATTGTAAAGTCAAGTTAATCGAGCTATTGAAAGAATATATTTGTTGCTTTGCATGGGAATATCATGAGATGCCAGGTTTAAGCCGAGAGCTAGTGGAGCATCGGTTACCTATAAAACCCGGTTTTAGACCGTATAAACAATCGGCTAGGAAGTTCAATCCAAAAATATATGACCGGATCAAGGAAGAGATCGGTCGTTTGCTTAAAGCTAATTTCATTAGACCTTGCAGGTATGCCGAGTGGATTTCTAATATTGTGCCAGTGGAAAAGAAAGGCTCCGGCAAGTTGAGGGTGTGCATTGATTTCAGAGATTTGAATAGAGCTACGCCCAAAGATGAGTATCCTATGCCTATAGCCGACATGCTTATTAATGATGCTTCTGGACATAAGGTTATTAGCTTTCTTGATGGCAATGCGGGGTACAACCAAATTTTCATGGCCGAAGAGGACATGTCCAAAACGGCTTTTCGGTGCCCCGGTTTCCTTGGATTATTTGAGTGGACAGTAATGACCTTTGGATTGAAGAATGCCGGCGCCACATATCAAAGGGCTATGAATTTGATTTTTCATGATTTACTCGGGGTTATACTTGAAGTCTATATTGATGATATTGTTGTCAAATCGGATGCTTTTAAATCTCACTTAGCCGATTTGCGTTTAACTTTTGAGAGGATGAAGAAATATGGGCTGAAGATGAATCCTTTGAAGTGTGCGTTTGGCGTGTCGGCTGGTAAGTTTTTGGGTTTCATTATTCATGAAGATGGCATAGAGATTTATCCCAAAAAGATAGAAGCTATACAAAAAGTGGAGGCTCCAACATGCAAGAGAGATATGCAAAAATTCCTTGGCAAGGTCAATTATTTGAGGAGGTTCATAGCTAATTTGTCAAGGAAGGTTGATGCATTTACTCATATCCTTCGGTTGAAGAATGATGTTGATTTTACTTGGGGGGCAAAACAGCAAGAAGCATTTGATATGATTAAGAATTATTTGTGCACTCCTCCGGTGATGAAGGCACCCAAACATAGAGAGCCCTTTAGACTTTATATTGCAGCCGAGGAAGGCGTTATTGGAGCTGTTTTGACTCAAGAAACCGAAGGAAAAGAGCATGCTATCATTTATTTGAGCCGACGCCTATTGGATGCCGAGACAAGGTATACATTTATTGAAAAATTATGCCTATGCTTATACTATGCTTGCACAAAATTGAGACATTATCTAGTACCAAGTGCTTGCATAGTAGCTTGTCAAACCGATGTAATTAAATACATGTTGCATAGACCAATTCTTAGTGGTAGAATTGGTAAATGGGCTTATGCTTTGATTGAGTATGATTTGGCTTATGAGTCTCTAAAGTCCATGAAAGGCCAAATTGTTGCTAATTTTATCGTTGAGCATCGGATTAATGGCAAGCAAGATATTGATATAAACCTTGTCTCGTTAGTACCATGGAGATTATATTTTGACGGTTCAGTTTGTAGCAACGGCCAAGGTGATGGTATTGCTTATATATCTCCTCATGGTGCTGTTTTTGAAGCCTCATGCCGCTTAGAATATTTTTGCACAAATAATCAAGCCAAATATGAAGCATTGTTATTCGGCTTAGAGATGTTACTGGCCATAGGTGCTACACATATTGAGGCTTTTGGTGATTCGTTATTAGTAGTGCGACAAGTATCCAAAGTTTTTCAATGTTTAGACGAATCACTTAATGTTTATCTTGATAAATGTCTGGATATAATTTCTACTTTGGATCATTTTAGCATTGCTCATATATCTAGACATGATAATTGGAGAGCAAATGAGTTAGCACAGCAAGCATCTGGCCATCATGTCAATCATGGCATGTTTCATATCTCTCAAGAGCCGATGTCTTGTCTTGCTAATATAGGGGAGGCCGAACCAGAGCCCACTGATTCGGTCACTAACAATAAATCTAGTACAGGTGAAAATCATGATTGGAGAAAGCCCATTATTGATTACTTGTACAATCCGAGTGAAAGGGTGGACAGGGCTGTTCGGCGCATGGCTTTCAAATATACAATAAGAGACGGTGGTCTTTATCGCCGAACGGTTGAAGATGTTCTTTTGAAGTGTTTGGACGAGGATCAAGCAAGAGTTGCTATGGGAGAGGTTCATGAAGGAATTTGCGGTACTCATCAGTCGGCCCCCAAGATGAAGTGGTTGTTATGACGTGCTGGATTTTATTGGCCGACGATGATCAATGATGCTTCAGGTATTATAAAGGATGTGAAGCTTGTCAAAAGTTTGGTGATATTCAGTTAGCTCCCGCTGCTATGTTACATCCTATTATCAAGCCGTGGCCCTTTAGAGGTTGGGGATTGGACTTTATTGGAGAGATTCATCCTTCCTCTTCAAAGGGGCATCGGTTCGTGTTGGTGGCAACTGATTATTTCACTAAGTGGTCTGAAGCAGTACCTCTCAAGAATATGACGCATACGGAGGTAATTCAATTCATAAGTGAGCACATTATTCATAGATTCGGTATTCCGCAAACATTAACTACGGATCAAGGTTCATCTTTCATGTCTCATCAAGTTGGAGAATTTGCCGAATCATATAAGATAAAGTTGCTCAATTCCTCCCCGTATTATGCTCAAGCCAATGGACAAGCTGAGTCTAGCAATAAAATTTTGATCAAGCTCATCAAGAAGAAGATTGAAGATAATCCAAGAAGGTGGCATGAATTATTGTCCGAGGCTTTGTGGGCGCATAGAATCTCAAGGCATGGTGCGACGAAGGTAACTCCATATGAGCTCGTATACGGTCAAGAAGCCGTTTTACCGGTAGAGGTAAATTTGAATGCTTTGAGAATAGGCAAACAAAATGATTTATCGGCAGTGGAATTTTATAACTTGATGATGGACAACGTTGATGAGGTTGCCGATAAATGTTTGACTGCATTAAAAGCCATAGAAAGGGACAAGTTGAGGGTAGCAAGAGCTTACAATAAGAAGGTCAGGTTGAAGAATTTTCAGATTGTTGATCTTGTATGGAAGGTGATTCTACCGATTGGTTCAAAGGACAGAAAATTCGGGAAGTGGTCTCCAAGCTGGGAAGGTCCTTTCAAGATTGCACGGATAGTTCCCGGAAATTCATATTTGGTGGAATCCATGCAAGGAACATTGCTACCTCGAGCTCTCAATGGCAGGTATTTGAAGAAGTACTACCCAAGTGTGTGGCAAGAAGCCTAAATAGGCAATGGCCGATATATAATTATCGCCCTAAGCACATATTAATGGCCGATGGAGTGTTGACATCGTCCTTAGAACAAGCCTAATGCAAATTATTTTTCGGCACACAAGTTTTGCCGAAAAACAGGGGGGCATGTGTTGACACCTGATTTTGGCACGATGCAGAATACAGTAAAGGTGGACTCAAGCGAAAAGCTTGCCGGTTTTGAGTGCTTGCCGAAGACCCAAACAGAGGCAGGAGACGGCCCGGCAAGGAGGTGATCCGGCAAGGAGACGGCCCGGCAAGGAGGTGATCCGGCAAGGAGAAACTTTGAAGTTTGGGCCATTGCCATCCGATCTCATCTCGAAAGCCGAAATTGTGTTCGAAGTACTGGGATTTGTATCCAGAACACTATTCGGCTGATTATGCCCTCAAGATGACCTCATATGAGAAAACTTTCTACATGAATTGTCTTCGTCTCGTCAAATCGGTCGATTTTCATATAACAATCGTCTCAATCCGAGTTCGTATGCAAAAGTTAGAGCTATCTGAATGCAGCCATGTCAAGAGGCGAAATAAGACGCGGGAGACCAGACACGTGGCGAGTGTCTGATGCAATGCGTGAGCAATTAGCCATTCAAGATAGCCTCGAATCGAAAAACGTTCAACATGAAAGTTGTTCATAACGTCGAAACGGTCAACTTTGCTTTTGGGCACATTTTCATCCGAGGTCGTTTACTGCCTCAAAAAGGGCCCGCAAGGTGCAGCCAGAAAGCTTGCCGCGCGTGAAGAGTAATCTTGCCGGGTGAACAGTACCTTGCCGGGGAAAGCTTACCGCGCGTGAACAGTACATTGCCGGGGGAAGCTTGCCGCGCGTGAACAGTAATCTTGCCGGGTGAACAGTACCTTGCCGGGGAAAGCTTGCCGCGCGTGAACAGTACCTTGCCGGGGAAAAGCTTGCCGCGCGTGAACAGTAACATTGCCGGGGGAAGCTTGCCGGGTGAACAGTGCCCTCGCCACGTGAACAGTACCTTGCCGGGGAAAGCTTGCCGCGCGTGAACAGTAACATTGCCGGGAAAAAGCTTGCCGCGCGTGAACAGTAATCTTGCCGCGTGAACAGTACCTTGCCGGGGAAAGTTTGCCGCGCGTTAACAGTAACCTTTGCCGGGTGAACAGTACCTTGCCGCGGAAAGCTTGCCGCGTGAACAGTAAAAACTGTCCGACGAGATGCTGAAGATGGGCTCAAATACTTATCTAGATGGCCTCAGATCAAAAAGTGTTCAACATGAAAGTTGTTCGTCTCGTCGAAACGGTCAACTTTGCTTTTGGAGTCATCGTCATCCGACGTAGTATATGACCTGCAGAGACGATACAAGAGTCGGACGGTCCAGTCAGCTATATGAATGAGTCCGACTCGAAATTAAGGATAACCCCGTGGAGCATTCAAGATGGCCTTATTTGGAAAAGTGATCAACATACGGATTATTGGCCTCGTCGAAGCGCACAAAAATCGTGTTTGGACCATCTCCATCGGAGGTCGTGTGCAGATTCCACGGCCCACGCAAGGAGCAAGACAGGAGATTGGACCAGATTCAGGCTGAATCCGAGCGGGACCAGAACTAGGACTCTAGGACATGAATTAATGTAATTTTCTTGTAAGGAAAGCCTAGATGAATCCTTTGCTTGTACGGGAAGTCCAGCCGCCTCTTATATATGTTGGGGGTGACGGCCGATTGAAACAACACACAATCGAACAATCAATATACTACTTTTTCACCTACGTTTTGTCTCCCACCCTCGTATCTTCTTCCTCGTTCTTCGTCGTTCTTCGTGTTGGAGAGCTGCGAACTCCGAGGCCCTAGGGGCGAGCGAATCGACCTAGGGCAGCCCATAACCGCCGCATTCCCTGACAGGGTCCCTCCCGGGTGCGCGGGGTTTCGGATCTTCAAAAGCGTCCTCCGGTTGTCTTGCGTATCGCGCTGCCGGTAGGACCTCCCTCGACGTGAGCTGCGGTGCATCACCCCCGGCGTCGAGGGTACGCGTGACGCGTTCGTGTGTCAACAACATCCCCATGTGATTTACTTTGTTATGAATCTAACACCCAATGAGTTTTGGGGTTCGATCATGCTTTGCATGTGAGAGAGGTCTTTAGTCAACGGTCTGCAACATTCAGATCCGTGTGTTCTTTGCAAATCTATATGTCGTACTGCAGATGCTACCACGCTCCACTTGGAGCTATTCCAAATGGCTGCTCCACTATACGTATCCGGATTGCTACTCAGAGTCATCCGGATAGGTGCCAAGCTTGCATCAACGTAACCCTTTACGACGAACTCTTTATCACCTCCATAATCGAGAAATATTTCCTTAGTCCTCTAATTACTAAGGATAATCTTGACCGCTGTCCAGTGGTCCACTCCTGGATCACTCTTGTACCCCTTGATAGAATCATGGCAAGGCACACACCAGGTGCGGTACACAGCATGGCATACTATACAGAGCCTATGGATAAGGCATAGGGGACGACCTTCGTCCTTTCTCTTTCTTCTGCCGTGGTCAAGCTTTGAGTCTCACTCAACTCCACACCTTACAAATCAGGCAAGAACTCTTTCTTTGACTGATCCATTTTGAACTCTTTCAAAATCTTGTCAAGGTATGTACTCATTGAAAGTCTTATCAGGCGTCTTGATCTATCTCTATAGATCCTGATGCCCAATATTTAAGTAGCTTCATTCCAGGTTTTCCTTTGAAAAACTCCTTTTCAAACAACCCTTTATGCTTTCCAGAAATTCTACATTATTTCCGATCAACAATATGTCATCCACATATACTTATCAGAAATTCTATAGTGCTCCCACTCACTTTATTGTAAATACAAGTTTCTCATAAACTTTGTATAGACTCAAAAACTTTGATCACCTCATCAAAGCGTATATTCCAACTCCGAGATGCTTGCTCCAGTCCATAGAAGGATCGCTGGAGCTTGCATACATTTTAGCATCCTTAGGACTCACAAAACCTTCCGGTTGTATCACATACAACCTTTCCTCACGGATACCGTTAAGGAAATGATGTTTTGACATCCATCTGCCAGATTTCATAATCGAAAAATGCAGCAACTGCTAACATAATTCCAATAGACTTTAGCATCGCTACGGGTGAGAAAGTCTCATCGTAGTCAACTCGTTGAACTTGTGAAAAACCCTTTGCCACAAGTCGAGCTTTATAGACGGTGACATTACCGTCCGCGTCCGTCTTCCTTTTAAAGATCCATTTGTTCTGAATGGCCTTTCGCCCATCAGGTAATACTTCCAAAGCCCATACTTTGTTTTCTTACATGGATCCCATCTCGGATTTCATGGCCTTAACCATTTCTCGGAATCCGGGCCCATCATCGCTTCTCCATAGCTCGTAGGTTCATCGTTGTCCAACAACATGACCTCTAAGACAGGGTTGCCGTACCACTCAGGAGTAGCACGCGTCCTTGTCGACCTATGAGGTTCGATAGTAACTTGATCCGAAGCTTCATGATCATCATCATTAACTTCCTCTTCAACTAACGTAGGCTCCACAGAAACAACTTTCTGCGCTGCGCTACTCTCTGGTTGAAACAAAGGTTCAACAACCTTATCAAGTTCTATCTTCCTCCCACTCAATTCTTTCGAGAGAAACTCTTTCCTGAGAAAGGACCCATTTTTAGCAACAAACACTTTGCCCTTGGATCTGAGATAGAAGGCATACCCAACTGTTACGTTAGGGTATTCTATGAAGATGCATTTGTCCGCTTTGGGTTCGAGCTCATCAGGCTGAAAACCTTTTTCACATAAGCGTCGCAGCCCCAAACATTAAGAAATGACAACTTAGGTTTCTGTCAATCCAAAATTCATACGGTGTCATCTCAACGGACTTAGATGGTGCTCTATTTTAAAGTGAATGTAGTTGTCTCCAATTCATAACCCCAAAACGATAGTGGCAAATCGATAAGAGACATCATAGTACGCACCATATCCAATAGAGCACGACTACGACGTTCGGACACACCATTACACTATGGTGTTCCAGGTGGCGTGAGTTGTGAAACAACTTCCACATTGTCTTAAGTTGTATACCAAACTCGTAACTCAGATATTCACCTCCATGATCATATCGTAGACATTTTATCTTCTTGTCATGATGATCTCAAACTTCACTCTGATTTTGTTTGAACTTTTCATACGTTTCAGACTTGTGTTTCATTAAGTAAATATCCCCATATCTACTCAAATCATGAGTGAAGGTAGGAAAATAACGATATCCACCGCACGCTACAACACTCATTGGACCGAATACATCAACATGTATCATTTCCAATAAGTCACTTGCCCGCTCCATCATACCGGAAAACGGGGTCTTAGTTATCTTGCCCATCAGGCATGGTCCGCATGTCTCAACCGATTCAAAATCGAATGAGTCCAAAGATCCATCAGCATGGAGTTTCTTCATGCGCTTTACACCAATATGACATTTAGCGGCAGCGCCACAAGTATTTGGTACTATCATTGTTAATTTTGTATCTTTTGGCATCAATATTATGAACATGTGTATCACTACGATCAAGATTCAATAAACCATTCTCATTGGGTGCATGACCAATGAAGGTATTATTCATGTAAACAGAATAACCATTATTCTCTAACTTAAATGAATAACCGTATTGCAATAAACATGATCTAATCACGTTCATGCTCAACGCAAACACCAAATAACATTTATTTAGGTTCATCACTAATCCCGAAGGTAGAGAGAGCGTGCGATGGTGATCACATCAACCTTGGAAACACTTCCAACACTCATCGTCACCTCACCCTTAGCTAACCTCCATTTATTCTGTAGCTTTTATTTCGAGTTACTAACATTTAGCAACCGAACCGGTATCCAATACCCAAGTGCTACTAGGATTACTAGCAAGGTACACATGAATAAAACGTATATCAAATATACTTCTGTTGACGTTGCCAGCCTTCTTATCTACCAAGTATCTAGGGCAGTTCCGCTTCAGTGACCGTTCTCCTCATAATAGAAGCACTCAGTCTTGGGTTTGGGTTCAACCTTGGGTTTCTTTACTGGAGAAGCAACTGGCTTGCCATCCATGAAGTATCCCTTCTTGCCCTTGCCCTTCTCGAAACTAGTGGTTTTACTAACCATCAACACTTGATGCTCCTTCTTGATTTCTACCTTCACGGTGTCAAAACATCACGAATAGCTCGGGGATCATTATTTCCATCCCTGGCATTTTATAGTTCATCACGAAGCTCTAGTAGCTTTGTGGCAGTGACTTGGAGAACTATATCAATCACTATCTTATCTGGAAGATCAACTCCCACTTGATTCAAGCGATTGTAGCACCCAGACAATCTAAGTACTTGCTCACTGATTGAGCTATTCTCCTTCATCCTGCAGGCAAAGAATCTTGTTTGAGGTCTCATACCTCTCAACACGGGCACGAGCCTGAGATCCCAATTTCAGCTCTTAGAACATCTCATATGTTCCATTACGTTCAAAACGTTTTGGAGCCTCAATTCTAAGCCGTAATGCATGACGCACTGAAGTATCAAGTAGTCATCAGAACGTGCCTGTCAGATGTTCACAACATCTACAGACGATGCTTGAGGGGGTGGCGCACCGAGCGGTGCATTAAGGACATAAGCCTTCTGTGCAACAATGAGGACAATCCTCGGATCACGGACCCAGTCCGCATTATTGCTACCATCATCTTTCAACTCTATTTCTCTAGGAACATATAAAAATTGAAGGGAGCTACAACGCGAGCTAGTAATCTACAACATAATTTGCAAAGACATTTTGACTCTGTTCATGATAATGAGTTTAGTTAATCATATTACTTAAAAACTCCCACTCAAATTGACATCCCTCCGGTCATTCGAGTGACACATGATCCAAATCCACCAACTCAAGTCCGATCATCACGTGAGTTGAGGTGGTTTCAATGGCGAACATCTTCATGTTGATCATATCTACTATATGACTCATGTTCAACCTTTCGGTCTCTTGTGTTCCGAGGCCATGTCTGTACATGCTAGGCTCGTCAAGTTTAACCTGAGTGTTCCTCACGTGCAACACTGGCTTGCACCCGTTGTATGTGAACGTAGAGTCTATCACACCCGATCATCACGTGGTGTCTCAAAATGACGAACTTTCGCAACGGTGAACACTCGGGGAGAACACAATTTTATCTTGAAATTTTAGTGAGGGATCACCTTATAATGCTACCGTCGTCCTAAGCAAAATAAGATGCATAAAAGGATTAACATCACATGCAAATCATAAGTGACATGATATGGCCATGAACTTGTGCTTTTGATCTCCATCTTCAAAGCACCGGCATGATCTCCATCGTCACCGGCATAATACCATGATCTCCATCAATGTGTCGCCATGAGGTTGTCGCGCCGACTGTTGCTTCCACGACTATTGCTAACTCATAGCGATAAAGTAAAGCAAAAACGGCGAAAATAATTAAAGACAACCCTATGGCTCCTGCCGGTTGCTGTACTCATCGAGATGCAAGTCGTGATATTCTATACGATACATGATCATCTCATACATCACATATATCTCATCATGTAATTGGCCATATCACATCACAACATACCCTGCAAAAACAAGTTAGACGTCCTCTAATTGTTGTTGCAAGTTTTACGTGGCTGCTACGGGTATCTAGCAAGAACAATTCTTACCTACGCAAAAACCACAACGGTGATACAAAAATTGCTATTCAACCTTCTCAAGGACCGCCTTTGTGAAATCTAATCCGAATAAAGTGGGAGAAACAGACACCCGCCAGCCATCTTTATGCAACGAAGTTACATGTCAGTTGATGGAACTGGTCTCTCGTAAGCGTACGAGTAAGGTTGGTCCGGGCCGCTTCATCCTACAATAGCGCTGAATCAAAACACGACCAAGGGAGGAAGCAATCTAAGCATCAACGCCCACAAACTCCTTTGTGTTCTACTCGTGATCTCATCTACACATAGACCTAGCTCATGATGCCACCGTTGGGGAACGTTTCATGGGAAACAAATTTTTTCCTACGCACACGCAAGATCTATCCATGGTGATGAGCATCTACGAGAGGGAGAGTGGATCTACATACCCTTGTAGATCGCTAAGCGGGAAGCGTTAAGAAACGCGGTTGATGTAGTCGAACGTCTTCGCGATCCAAATCGCCGAGCGTCCCGCGATCCCATCACGATCCATCTCGCGATCCAATCTCGATCCGTCCCGCGATCCCATCACGATCCGTCCTGCGATCAAATCACGAATCGTCTCGTGATCCTGATCACGGTCCTTCCGATCTAGCGCCGAACGGACGGCACCTCCACGTTCAGCACACGTACAGCTCGATGATGATCTCCGCCTTCTTGATCCAGCAAGAGGGAGCGGAGAGGTAGAAGAGTTCTTCGGCGGCGCGACGGCGCGGCGGCGATGGTGGTGGAACAATTCCGGCAGGGCTTCGCCTAAGCACCGCTGAAACTAGACTTGAGGAGAAACCGATATAGATGAAGTAGAGGGAGCACGTGGCAATTAGGGTTAGCTCTTCCCTCTAAATCCTCTAGTATATATAGGATGGAGGGAGGGGAGGAGGCAGCCTCAAACCCTCAAGGTTTGGCCGAAATTGGAGGTGGAGGAGTCCTACTCCAATCCTATTAGGAGTAGGATTCCTCCTCTCCACTTGGAAACCCTTTCCACCTTTCCTCCTTTGGATTTTTTCCACCCAAAGCCACATGGGCCTTATTGGGGGGGGGTTAGGCCAGCCCACTAGGGGCTGGTTTGACTCCTCCCACAGCCCATGAGGTCCTTTGGGTCGAGACACCCCTCCCGATGGTCCCCGGTACCCCTCCCGGCACTCCCGGTACACTACCGAAATACCCGAAACTTTTCCGGTGACCAAAACAGGACTTCCTATATATCAATCTTTACCTCCGGACCATTTTGGAGCTCCTCGTGACGTCCAGGATCTCATCCGGGACTCCAAACAACCTTCGCTCACCACCATACATAACTCTACTATACCGAAACGTCACCGAACCTTAAGTGTGCAGACCCTGCGGGTTCGAGAACTATGTAGACATGACCAAGACACCTCTGCGGTCAATAACCAATAGCGGGACCTGGATGCCCATATTGGTTCCTACATATTCTACGAAGATCTTTATCGGTTGAACCTCTATGTCAAGGATTCAGTTAATCCCGTACGCTGTTCCCTTTGTTCTTCGGTATTTTACTTGCCCGAGATTCGATCGTCGGTATCTCTATACCTAGTTCAATCTCATTACCGGCAAGTCTCTTTACTCGTTCTGTAATACAAGATCCCGTGGCTAACACTTAGTCACATTGCTTGCAAGGCTTATTGTGATGTTGTATTACCGAGTGGGCCCTGAGATACCTCTCCGTCACACGGAGTAACAAATGCCAGTCTTGATCCATGCCAGCTCAACAGACACCCTCGGAGATACCTGTAGAGCATCTTTATAGTCACCCAGTTACGTTGTGACGTTTGATACACACAAGGTATTCCTCCGGTGTCAGTGAGTTGCATGATCTCATGGTCATAGGAACAGATACTTGACATGCAGAAAACAATAGCAATAAAGTGACACGATCATATGCTACGTTCATAGTTTGGGTCTTGTCCATCACATCATTCTCCTAATGATGTGATCCCGTTATCAAATGACATCTCATGTCTATGGCCAGGAAACCTTGACCATCTTTGATCAACGAGCTAGTTAACTAGAGGCATACTAGGGACACAGTGTTGTCTATGTACCCACACATGTATTTGAGTTTCCAATCAATACAATTATAGCATGGATAATAAACGATTATCATGAACAAGGAAATATAATAATAACCAATTTATTATTGCCTCTATGGCATATTTCCAACATAAAATGCCTGCAGCTATCGGAAGTCCCTGCCCATGGCGGACAGGATGGCATGCTCCCTGGCTTCGTTGCCCCCTCCAAGGGGTCGATTGCTGCCCCTCCTTTGGGAGTGATGACCTCTCCATCGACGATCGCCCCATCGGTAAAGGCACTAAGGATCACCTCCCCAGAAAAGCTGGCGAACTGTAGATTGCTGATCCTCAGGTACCGGCACGGAGGAGGCTCCATCGACAACGATGGACCAGCGGCAAACCTGCTGGCGGCCCCCAGCGGGAAGGACGGGCCTGACCCCGATGTTCCCGTGGCGGAAGCTTCCACGGCGTCCGTTGTCGCCTCCAGGGGCTGTTCCTCGAGGACCTGCTTGCCGGTATCCCTAGGGGCACGACACATGGCCTCCTCCTCCCCGGTCATAATCCAGGTGGCCTCGTCGACCGCCTCTTTGGCGATGCCCTCGACGTCGACATTGGCGTCAGGCTCCCCTGACGGAGGTGGTTCTACAACACCGGGGGAAAGGAAAAACCGAACTTAGAAGAAGTTCAAGAAGACAAAAAAATAGAGGAAGAAGTAAAACAAAGTATCTTCAGTGGTAAGGACTCACCCATGGGTTCTTGTTGCTGGGAGACACCACCTCCCCCAGTGGCATCCGTCGCGGCGGCACGACCGCCAATGCCTTCAATTGCCGATGAGCCTTCGACATCGGCAGGCTCGCGGGAAGGGTCCCCTGCCGGAACGCTCCCCTCCGGGGTTGAGCGCGCATGAGATGCCTCCGGGTACCTTGTCTCCGTTTGCAGAGGAACCGAGCTGGTGATGCCGGTGTCCGCCGTTAGGCCCGCCATCGGGTACGCGGGCGAAACGTCCAGCTGGGGGCTCGCCGGGCAGATCAGATCGACGACCTCAAGCTCCGGTGAAGCAGCCCGCTCTGGTCGGACGCTTGCCACGCCCTCTGCAGCAGAGGCGAGATTTTCCCGCCTGGCCTGGCGTTGCGCCAGGGTCTCTTCTTCTCTGCAAAACCAACAGCAGCGGCGAAGTTCAGCGAAGGCGAAGCAAAAGTCAAGATGAAGATTACAAGGGAACGACACTTACTCGTCGTCCTCCTCCCGTGAGCTGAAGGCCGACAAATTCCATGTCCGCTTCCAGCAAACGTAGGGGGCGGTGGCAGCGTGGGCGTCCAGGAACGCATCGCTGGCGCGGCTGAGCTGGAAGGCCCAACCTCGTGGACGGGAGCGCTTGCCGTGCGCTTCACAACGGCCTGCCTCCTTCTCCATGGCCGGGCGACGTTGGCAGCGGGGTCCTCCTCCTCTTCGCCCTCGACCTCTGGAGGGGGAGTGCGAAGGAACGGCTCCCCTGTGCCAGCCCTGCAGAGCACGCACGTTCTCTTGGGAACGCTGCGGACCAGGGGCTCTTCGAGGCCTAGTTCGGCGGCGGCTTCAGCGCTGCCCCCGACCCCTGTGCCTTCGGTGCCGATGAACTCCTTCGACTGGCCCTGCACTGGTGGCTTCTCGCCGTGTTCCTCCTCGCGGCCGGTCTCTTCCTCCTCTTCTTCCCCGAACTCAGCAACGCTTCATCTGCTGCCGCCTATGTCGAGGCCAGCTTCCACGACGTGTCGGCCGATGTGCGCAATTTCCTCATCGGTGGTGGTGCGGACCATCTGCCCCTCTCCCTGACGCGCACCTCCACCAGGGTGTCGAACCACGCCTGTACCGACTCCTTTGCCGGCACATGCCATGTGGGATCCACCCAGTGCACGTTGCACGCCGACATCATTGCCAAGATCGCTCTCTTGCGGGAGTTGTTGCAGAGCGGGAGGACGAACGACGGGAGTACGAACTCGCCAACCGCGTGGAAAACCAAGTGGCGGGGGGCGGTAAGCTGCAGGAAGGTTAGGTCCCCGTCAAGCCCGGGGCGTACCCGCATGACGTCGGCAGGACTAACATATCCCCAGGCAAAGCGCTTCTGGTCCTGGAGGGGAGCGATGCGCCGAACAAGGAAATCTGAACACACCATCTATATGGTGAGCCCGACAGCCCTCAACCGGAGCATCCGGGTGATGGCGATCTCCATCTTCTTGTCGTCAGGGGTGACAACACTCAACGCGTCGTCACAGACTGGCTTGGAGGCCAAGACTTCGCTGAAGGCCGGGGGCTCCTTGTCGACGATGTATCACCACTCTGCTCGCCATTCTTCCTATTTCTTGTGCAAGTCACGAGGAGGGTACACCTCCTTGTGAGAAGCGCGAGGGATCCACGTGACACTACCGGAGATGCCCCCCTCACCCTCCGTGCGTGGATAGAAGAAATGGCGGAAAAGAGACATGTTGGGGACTATTCCTATGGAGGTTTCACACAAATGTGCGAAAACGGACAGAGTGGTCACCGCATTCGGCGTAAAATCCAGCAAGCAAAAGCCGTAGGTCAACATCAGATCTACGAAGAAAGCGGAAAAGGGGGGAACCAGCCCGCAATAAAATTATGTCGCGAAGAACGGATACCTATCATTGCCGGACCGAGCATCGCCGGGGAGCACCACCGGCGCTGGATGCGCCTTGGTCTCCCTCCCCCAAATTCTAGAATACCTCGAGACGAGGTCGCTCCTCGTCAGCACGAAGGGGGAAAAGACGGTGCATTTCCTCTGCATCGCCGCCAGGGCCTCCTTCGCCTCGGCATCCGACGCCTTCTTAGCCCTCTTCGCCAATCCGGGAGCGGCAGAAGTGAGCCCACCCTTGGGTGCCATGGTAAGACCGGTGGTGTGCAGTGACCGAAACGAGTGAACGTCTCGGGGCTTTCGTGCTATAGGAAGAAGGAGCAGAGGCGGCAAAGAAGAGGGGTGCGGTTGGAATGAGCAGCTCGCTTGCGGAATCCCCTTTTATTAACGAAGGGGAAGGCGCGGGAGGTGCCTCTTCCAGTCCGACACGGCACGGCCTTTCAGGCGTGAACCCTCGAGACAACCGCCTCGCTCCACCATTCCCACGACCCGCAGTCAATACACGTCGCGGATGGGGGAGATAATCGAACACAACCGCAACTAATTGCGGCCGCATGGATCTGTGCACTATTTTTTGGCCTAGCCCGACAAACGTCACGGACGCAATGTATGGGCCAGGCTCGGGGGCTCCTGTCCGTGTACTAAAGAGCAGGGCCCTCAGTACCCCGATTTGTGCACCGGATGACTGCGATCTCCGGACGGGCAGGATCCTGTCGGGCTAGATCTGGACGCCATGCTCTTCATACTAGGAGTCGAGCAAACCGGCAAGTCTTCCTTGCCGGGGGGCTCGGGCAATAGTGCACCTGCCAAGGCCTCCAACCGCCAAGCTGTCGCTCCACGTAGCTGGGCTGATTGTCCACATCGGCCAGGTATCGAGCATTCAGGCGGGTAGGTGAGACTGGTCGGGGCACGTGGCTGTTTCCTCGGATTATAGCAGAACTTTAATGACACCCGTCCATGGCGTGGCGAAGGAATAAGAGGTAGTTGGGCGAACGGCACAGAAGGAGAGACAATCCATGCCGGAGGACGTCGCCAGCACGCCACCTCACGGTGCATTTAATGCGCCGGCCCTAGTTCGTCAGAGTTAGGTATTTCCCACTGCCGCTGCTGCGAACGTTGGTAGCAGTGGAATACGCATTCTTTAGTCTGTGTAAAGACGATTTTAGCCCCTGTGGAAGCCCCTTGAGTTACAAAAGGAGGTCCGTGGCTACCTTTAGAATGGTCGACTCTCTGTTCATTTACACGAGTAACGATGTCCCCGAAACATCCTTGCCGGGCTGCAACGCTCCTGTACTATTAACCCAAATAAACCACACAACACAGGACGTAGGGTATTATGCTCCGGCAGCCCGAACCAGTCTAAACCCTCGAGCTTGCAGTGTCCGGTGATGCTCTTTGCGCTAGAGGATTCCCTCTCCCGAACCATGAAAGGGGCCTTGCCGGCCCCATAGATTTTCGTACCCCAACACATGGGGACGCAAAGGGGAGTAGATCAAGTTGCTATACACCAGATCCATGGATTGAAATCAACAAAAACTCACAAGAACAACAAAATGCAAGAAATTTTGGTAGGGCTCTTTTTGTGGGGAATTTTTGAAATTGGGGAGAAAAATCCGACTAAAGCAATAAAAGTGGGGGGTAGGGCTCCAAATTTGTGTCAACGTGGATCATGATACCAAGTTGTAGGGCAAGGTTCTAGGTGGCCTGATGTTCATGAATTGGATGGGGATTTGGGGAGGAACACGAAGAACGCAAAGAACACGAGGTAAAACATTGAGAAATCAAAGGGGAAAACACTCTATTGGACAAGATCAACACTAAGTACTCCTCAAAACAAAAGCAATAAATGAGGTGCATCAAGATCCAAGAACAACAACCGAAATAAAGATACGTGGGTATTTCATCAAAATCTCTAGGAGAGATAGGCCTTGAAATCCATGATGGATCTTCCCTAGAAAGGGGCCTTGACATCCTCTAGGGATATTTTCCGGTGGAGTCCTCGGTCTCCATGAGAGAGGTAGAGGAAGGAGCCCCTGCCGGAACGCTCCCCTCCGTGGTTGAGCGCGCATGAGATGCCTCCGGGTACCTCGTCTCCGTTTGCCGGGGAACCGAGCTGGTGACGCCGGTGTCCGCCGTTAGGCCCGCCGTCAGGTACGCGGGCGGAACGTCCAGCTGGGGGCTCGCCGGGGAGATCAGATCGATGACCTCAAGCTCCGGTAAAGCAGCCCGCTCCGGTCGGACGCTTGCCACGCCCTCAGCAGCAGAGGCGACATTTTCCCTTCTGGCCTGGCATTGCGCCAGGGTCTCTTCTTCTCTGCGAAACAAACAGCAGCGGCGAAGTTCAGCGAAGGCGAAGCAAAAGTCAAGATGAAGATTACAAGGGAATGACACTTACTCGTCGTCCTCCTCCCTTGAGCTGAAGGCTGACAAATTCCATGTCTGCTTCCAGCGAACGTAGGGGGCAGTGGCAGCGTGGGTGTCCAGGAGTGCATCGCTGGCGCGGCTGAGCTGGAAGGCCCAACCTCGTGGACGGGAGGGCTTGCCGTGCGCTTCACAACGGCCTGCCTCCTTCTCCTTGGCCGGGCGACGTTGGCAGCGGGGTCCTCCTCCTCTTCGTCCTCGACCTCTGGAGGGGGAGTGCGAAGGAACGGCTCCCCTGTGCTAGCCCTGCGGAGCACGCACGTTCTCTTGGGAACGCTGCGGACCAGGGGCTCTTCGAGGCCTAGTTCGGCGGTGGCTTCAGCGCTGCCCCCGACCCCTGTGCCTTCAGTGCCGATGAACTCCTTCGACTAGCCCTGCACTGGTGGCTCCTCGCCGTGTTGCTCCTCGCGGCCGGTCTCTTCCTCCTCTTCTTCCCCGAACTCAGCGACGCTTCATCTGCTGCCGCCTATGTCGAGACCAGCTTCCACGACGTGTCGGCCGATGTGCGCAATCTCCTCTTCGGAAGTGGCGCGGACCATCTGCCCCTCTCCCTGACACGCACCTCCACCAGGGTGTCGAACCACGCCTATACCGACTCCTTTGTCGGCACATGCCATGTGGGATCCACCCAGTGCACGTTGCACGCCGACATCATTGCCAAGATCGCTCTCTTGCGGGAGTTGTTGCAAAGCGGGACGACGAACGACGGGAGTACGAACTTGCCATCCGCGTGGAAAACCAAGTGGCAGGGGGCGGTAAGCTGCAGGAAGGTTAGGTCCCCGTCAAGCCCGGGGCGTACCCGCATGACGTCGGCAGGACTAACATATCCCCAGACAAAGCGCTTTTTATCCTGGAGGGGAGCGATGTGCCTAACAAGGATATCCGAACCCACCATCTATATGGTGAGCCTGGCAGCCCTCAACCGGAGCTTGCGGGTGATGGCGATCTCCATCTTCTTGTCGTCAGGGGTGACAGCACTCCACGCGTAGTCACAGACTGGCTTGGAGGCCAGGACTTCGCTGAAGGCCGGGGGCTCCTTGTCGACGATGTATCACCACTCTGCTCGCCATTCTTCCTATTTCTTGTGCAAGTCACCAGGAGGGTACACCTCCTTGTGAGAAGCGCGAGGGATCCACGTGACACTACCGGAGATGCCATCCTCACCCTCCGTGCGTGGATAGAAGAAATGGCGAAAAAGAGACATGTTGGGGACTATTCCTATGAAGGTTTCGCACAAATGTGCGAAAACGGACAGAGTGGTCACCGCATTCGGCGTAAAATCCAACAAGAAAAAGACGTAGGTCAACATCAGATCTACAAAGAAGGCGGAAAAGGGGGGAACCAGCCCGCAATAAAAGTATGTCGCGAAGAACGAATACCTATCATTGCCGGACCCAGCATCGTCAGTGAGCACCACCGGCGCTGGATGCGCCTTGGTCTCCCTCCCCCAAATCCTAGAATACCTCGAGACGAGGTCGCTCCTCGTCAGCACGAAGGGGGAAAAGACGGTGCATTTCCTCTGCATCGCCGCCAGGGCCTCCTTCTCCTCGGCATCCCACGCCTTCTTAGCCCTCTTCGCCGATCCGGGGGCGGCGGAAGTGAGCCCACCCTTGGGCGCCATGGTAAGACCGGTGGTGTGCGGTGACCGAAACGAGGGAACGGCTCGGGGCTTTCGTGCTACAAGAAGAAGGAGCAGAGGCGGCAAAGAAGAGGGGTGCGGTTGGAATGAGCAGCTCGCTTGCGGAATCCCCTTTTATTAACGAAGGGGAAGGCGCGAGAGGTGCCTCTTCCAGTCCGACACGGCACGGCCTTTCAGGCGTGAACCCTCGAGACAACCGCCTCGCTCCACCATTCCCACCACCCGCAGTCAATACACGTCGTGGACGGGGGAGATAATCGAACACAACCGCAACTAATTGCGGCCGCATGGATCCGTGCACTATTTTTTGGCCTAGCCCGACAAACGTCACGGACGCAATGTATGGCCCAGGCTCGGGGGCTCCTGTCGGTGTACTAAAGAGCAGGGCCCTCAGTACCCCGATTTGTGCACCGGATGACTGCGACCTCCGGACGGGCAGGATCCTGTCGGGCTAGATCTGGACGCCATGCTCTTCATACAAGGACTCGAGCGAACCGGCAAGTCTTCCTTGCCGGGGGCTCGGGCAATAGTGCACCTGCCAAGGCCTCCAACCGCCAAGCTGTCGCTCCACGTAGCTGGGCTGATTTTCCACATCGGCCAGGTGTCGAACATGCAGGCGGGTAGGTGAGACTGGTCGGGGCACGTGGCTGTTTCCTCGGATTATAGCAGAACTTTAATGACACCCGTCCATGGCATGGCGAAGGAATAAGAGGTAGTTGGGTGAACGACACAGAAGGAGAGATAATCCATGCCGGAGGACGTCGCCAGCGCGCCACCTCACGGTGCATTTAATGCGCCTGCCCTAGTCCGTCAGAGTTAGGTATTTCCCACTACCGCTGCTGCCAGCGTTGGTAGCAGTGGAATACACATTCTTTAGTCTGTGTAAAGACGATTTTAGCCCCTGTGGAAGCCCCTTGAGTTACAAAAGGAGGTCCGTGGCTACCTTTAGAAAGGTCGACTCTCTGTTCATTTACACGAGTAACGATGTCCCCGAAACATCCTTGCCGGGCTGCAACGCTCCTGTACTATTAACCCGAATAAACCACACAACACAGGACGTAGGGTATTATGCTCCGGCAGCCCGAACCTGTCTAAACCCTCGAGCTTGCAGTGTCCGGTGATGCTCTTTGCGCTAGAGGATTCCCTCTCCCGAACCATGAAAAGGGCCTTGCCGGCCCCATAGATTTTCGTACCCCGACACATGGGGACGCAAAGGGGAGTAGATCAAGTTGCTATACACCAGATCCATGGATTGAAATCAACAAAAACTCACAAGGACAACAAAATGCAAGAAATTTTGGGAGGGCTCTTTTTGTGGGGAATTTTTGAAATTGGGGAGAAAAATCCGACTAAAGCAAGAAAAGTGGGGGGTAGGGCTCCAAATTTGTGTCAACGTGGATCATGATACCAAGATGTAGGGCAAGGTCCTAGGTGGCCTGATGCTCATGAATTGGATGGGGATTTGGGGAGGAACACGAAGAACGCGAAGAACACGAGGTAAAACATTGAGAAATCAAA
Source organism: Elymus sibiricus (assembly GCA_039707655.1). NCBI lineage: Eukaryota > Viridiplantae > Streptophyta > Magnoliopsida > Poales > Poaceae > Elymus > Elymus sibiricus. The sequence goes on from CM077665.1 coordinate 268,763,121, forward strand.
GGGGAAAACACTCTATTGGACAAGATCAACACTAAGTACTCCTCAAAACACAAGCAATAAATGAGGTGCGTCAAGATCCAAGAACAACAACCGAAATAAAGATACGTGGGTATTTCATCAAAATCTCTAGGAGAGATAGGCCTTGAAATCCATGATCGATCTTCCCTAGAAAGGGGCCTTGACATCCTCTAGGGATCTTTTCCGGTGGAGGCCTCGGTCTCCATGAGAGAGGTAGAGGAAGGAGCAAAGCTCACTATAATGAGCTATCACTTCGCTATCCCTAAAATGGAGGAGGTAGGAGAGTATATATAGGTCCAAGGCAGGAAGGGGTAAGTAGGGGCGAAATGGTCATACATGGGCCAAGCCCAACAGCTGAACGCAGGAAGCACCATGTGCACGGGGTAAGTGGAGCCCGTGCGCACGGGGTATCTAGAGAGCAGTAGACTTAGCTCGTGTGCACGGGCTTGTACCGTGGGCATGGGGGTCCTGTGTGCACGGGGTCCAAGGGCCTATGCGCACAGGGTGTCTAGAGAGTTCCTGATGGGCTCAAGCGCACGGGGTCCACATAGCCCGTGCGCACGGGATCGTCTTGGAGGTGGTTCTTCCTCCATCTTCTGGACTTCGTCTTCTTCTGTCTCCGCTTCCAAGCTTCCCTCACAGATGGTTTAGTCGTTCCTTGGCGCTTGCACTCCTTCTCGTCATCCGTGAAGCTCTGACAATACCTATGCATGCACACGGGAGAAGTGTCAAATAGTATACCATCCTCCAGGGGGTCAAGTGAGCACGTGTAAAGGAGATGATTCACCTTCATGTATGCGAAGTAGATGTCGCATGTGTAACTTGCCAAATGGACTCTTGACATGGTGATGTCCGTAGGATGCTCCACATTAATATCCCCCTTGAATACCTATCCTTTTTGGACTAGTCTTGTAACACATGAAAATTACCATTCCTATTTCTTAGACTCTCAAAATATTCAAGTGAAGCATGATAGTGCAACTATTTCTATAAATATAACCACCGCCGTGTTCTGAAAGATATAAGTGAAGCACTAGAGCAACTGCCTAGCTCAAAAGATATAAGTGAAGCACATAGAGTATTCTAACAAATTATGATGATAATGTGTTTCTCTCAAAAGGTTAGTCCAGCAAACAATGATTGTGGCAAACTAAAAGGAAAATAAAGTATAATACACGATGCTCCAAGAAAAACTCATATCATGTGATGAATAAAAATATAACGCCAAGTGACATACCGATAGATTGTAGATGATAGAGGGGATGCCATCCGGGGCATCCCCAAGCTTAGACGCTTGGGTCTTCCCTGAATATTACCTTGGGGTGCCTTGGACATCCCAAGCTTAGAGACTTGCTGATCCTTATTCCTTCATCCATCATTGTCTCACCCAAAACTTGAAAACTTCAGCACACAAAACTCAACATAAACCTCATGAGACCCGTTATTATAATAGACATATAAAAAACTTTAGGTACTGTTGTTAATAGATTCATATTTAATTATTTCATAATAGGTACCGTATTCTAACTTCTCATTACTTATACCCCCCCCCCCCCCCGATATAATCCATAGCATCATCAAAAGAAGCAAACTATGCAAGCAAAAACAGAATCTGTCTAAGACGGAACAGTCTGTAATGATCTATACTAAAACCATACTTATGTAACTAAAAAAATTCTGAAAATTTAGGAAAACCTGGAAAATTTCTATATCAATACTTTGTAAAGAATCATATAAAAAAGACACTCCAGTAAAATCAGAGCAATTAAATACTGGGCGCAAAAGTTTCTGCTTTTGCACATAATTGATTCAACTATCATCCAAGTCATCCCAAAGTCTTTACTTGGCACAAACATTAATTAAAATATAGAAACACAATCATTACATGTCACACCCTGTGTTTTTACCACTTTGATATATTATGAGTTTATAAAATTTGGACCCATTTAAACTTTTTGAGTGCTTGTGCATGTTTGAATTGTTTGATGTTTGCCTATTTGGTTGATTGTGTTTTGACACTCAAAGATTCTTCTTCTCTCAAGAACCCCCTACTCTCCAAAGTCATCTACTTGATCCGAACTCTCTGCCCAATGATCATGCCATGTGTGTAGGACCTAAGACTACTTTTATGAAATATTATTTTGGCAAAAAAGCATTTATTCAAATTTTGTTTTCTAAAACCCCTGAGTTGAGGGTTGAACTACAAGTCCTCAAATTATGGTGAATATTTTACCACAAAGACTTTATTTGGAACCTACCTTATATAAGACTTCCCAAAACAAAAAATATATTATTTTTAAAGATTATTTTCCTATTTTATTTAAAGGCTTTTCCTTAAGGCCAGAAATGGTGTTTCATAGGGAAAAAAATATTTTTATGCTTTAAAAATATTTGAGAAAATTTAGGGAAACTCAGTGGACATATATTTTCCATATATATGGGTTTCAACACATGGTCATGTTCAAAATATTGGACAAAACCCCCCAAAACCCTTTCTGCCTATTTCAAGCATTTGAAATATTTCTATAAGAAATATTCTCAAATAAATCCAGGAAAATGCTAGCAAGTCACCTATGCCTAATGTGATTATCTTGCCAAGTTTCATTCTAATCCAAATTGTTTTGGTTCACAAAAGTGCCCAAAAACCATTCCTGTCCAGATCCAAATTTGAGCAACTTTACATTGCCAATTATCTCCTATTGATCTCAAACTTTGTGGACATGCTCTAATCCTCAAATAATGCCACCACACCAAGTGGAGCAGCAAGGAGAATGGATTTGCATGCCTAGATCTATAGAAACCTGATTCCGTTGATTTCTAGGGTTTACCAAGTTTGCATTGTCAACTTTCTTCAAATAGTCTCAAACCTTGTGATAAACCTTATTTTTACCTCCCATTTGGTACTGTTAAATCTCACTGCAAGTGGGAAACTTTTGTCTTGCCCAAACACACATCAAACACCTTCTGGTGAAATAGTGAAACCTCTATTTTGACCCCTTCCATTATTCCCCTTAACTCTAAATTCTTACCACAGTACATCCAAGTTACTCTGCACACCGAGTAACAATATCAAGTCTTCTGCTAAATTATTGGAGGGGGGTAAAGCCCCATTTACCTCTCTCATTTACCATGGCAGAGATGCTCTCTCCTCCTCCTCTCATTTCTATCCCTTCCTTACCTCCAAAGTCAACTCCAAGGCAACTCCAGACCATCCAGGCGCTAAGGGACAAGGTAGGGCGCAACCAGAGCGCGTGATGCATGCCCTGGCATGCCAAACGCATGCTCTGGAGCACGCTACAGTGCTAATCCGCACTGTAGTAGCTCTCATCCCTATGACCCGACAACATTGTGAGGCTGGGCCGTGTCCCCCGAGGCTGCCTCGGCGTCCGGGACATGCCACCGTGCCTTCCACCTCCTCTCTACCCCTCTGCGGACCTCCCTTCGCACGCGCTCTGTGCCGCCCGAGAGCTCCAGTGAGCGAGCCCACACCCACGCCCCTCTGCCCCCTGGATCCTTCCTCTCTCCTTCCCTCGTCGTGGACAACGCCCATGAGCACCCCTGACGCACCCTTGCCCCCTCCCGTGGCCTCTAGTGCCTCTCCAGCGCGCTCTGGCGGTCCACGCCCACGGTGCTCCTCGCCCCTCCTATATAAATCCCTCTTGAGTCGTTCTCTCCGTCTCTCTTGCTCTCTCTCTCTCTCATCCAATCGACAGCTCGCACCACCCATTTGACCTATCTGCGCCCCTGAGCTCGGGATCGAGTCGGGCTCCGCCGCGTCTGGACACCGGCGATCTCCGTGTACCGGCTCCCTACGGCCCTCCTTTCTCTCCCTCTGGACCTCCCTCTCGCTGCTGATGTTTTCCCCCTCGTCTCCCTGTCCTTTGTAGTCGGGAGCAACGCCGACAGCCTACTCCCGAAGCAGCTCTGCCATGCTTCCTCGACGCCGGCGACCCATGCCTCTCCGACGACAAATTCCTCCACCAACCGAACTTCGACAACGTCCTGACTCCATCCCCGCCCCTAGCTACCCTTGCTGTGGTCAGTAATGTCACCGGTGAGCCTCGTCGGCCTCTCCGTTCCATGGTTAGTGATGACAGGCGGGAACCACCTATCATACAGCCCACCTCTCTCCTGCCTCCCTTCTCTCTCTGACGTTGGGCCCTGCCCGTCAGATTTAAAACCTGGTGTGCGTGGGAGGCGTTGGCTCGCCTGGGCCGGCATCGCTGGCTGGGCCAGCCTCGACTGGCCGTTTAGGCCCAGGGGCATAGAGCCCTTTATCCTTTTCCATTTTTCTGGCATTTTCCAAAAAATCCTCTGGATAAAATAAATGTCCAAATCCAATAATTCCAATTTCTAAAATCTTGTAATAATCCAAGCTATTTAATGATGACACTTATCATCATTTTGAAAATAATTTTTGTACAAATTGTATTTAAAGCCCTGTTTTGAATATTCAAAACCAGTGGTAGAATGATTTTCACCACTTTTTACACTCCAAAACCAGAAAGTAGTAATTTTAGTACGTTTAGTTTTTAGCCTAGTATTTTACAGAGTGGTTTGACATTTTTAGGAGTGATTTATTTTCTCTATTTTTGTCGTGGTTTTATTTGTACCCCGTTACTTTGCGACGATAGATCACATTCTTGACGAGGGAGTTGGAGAGAAAGCACTTGAAGACTTTGAAGACTTTGTTGAGCCAGGCAAGCAGCCCTTTGACCATGTCTTAGAAACCCTTTTTATGCATGGCATATAGCTCCTTATTTTGATGTATTGATCATGATGTTATGGTGACCACCTTTATGGGTTGCCTCTGTTACTTTCCTCATTGATACTTGCATGACATGACTCTACCTTCTGCTTAGAGTTGTGTGGGTGGGAAGTAGATAGGATGCTAAAGTAGATGATATGCAAATGGGAGGGGTATATGCATGGTGTTGAAAACAAAAGTATTTTCAAGTACTTTTCAAAAAAAACGTCGGGTGCCACTAATGCCCGAGGGAGATGTTGAGCCAGGTAACCACCCGATAAAGGAGTGGTGTACTGTAATGCCCAAGATGCGGTCCTATCCCTATTAAGGCACGAGGGCCTCGACAGGGATAGAAGCGCATCTAGTCATTTCGCAAGTACATAATCATTGCATACATGTACGAAGAGATGAGTATATGAGTTGGCTTACACTCGCCACAAGCTATCTTGCAAGTCCACACAATTGTTCGTACATTCATCCAGAAGATAGGGTCCGACTACGGACGAAATCAAACGATAAAAGAAGCAATGAAAACTGTCTTGCTCTCCCAGGAACACCACCATGAAGCTCCCTACTCATCCAGATACGTAACGTACATATGCCTACGTTCTTCATCATACTCCCACTGGAGATGAGACACATCATCTGGCACGTACTCGTCAACACCTGTACCTATATTGTTGTAATCTGTGAGCCACAGGGACTCAGCAATATCATAACCCGGGTACCGAAACTATGTAAGCCAATAGGTGAGGAATGGTTAAGTGGTGAGGCTGCAGCAAGTACTAAGCATGTATTTGGTGGCTAACTTACGAGAACATGAATATAAATATGGTGGCCTACGCATGACGGTCATGAACTAGCATGATCACTAAGTGATCCTGAACACCTACTTTCGTCAATCATAACCCCACCGTGTTCTCTCTCGGATCATGTTCACGAGCAGAGACAGTCAGGGTTATGCACACAGTTGGTGTATTTTATTTGAGTTTACTTCAAGTTTACTATAACCGGGTGTTAAACAAATTTCCAAGTTGCCACATAACCGCGGGCACGGCTTCTTGAAAAGATTAAACCCTGCAGGGGTGCTCCAACTCATCCATCACAAACTAACCACACGTCGCGGGAATAACCTCGACCACGAATCCCGTGATCTCCTAGGCAATTCCGTTGGAAAACCTCAACCTCGAGATAGCCCGAAGTATCCTCGGAATTCCTCGCGCAAGACATTCAAGAAAGGTAAAACAAGTCTAGCAAGACCGCCCGACGTGTCGACGAACCCGATAGGAGCCACGTATCTCGTTCTCAGGACACGACCAGATGAGCACAGCATACAGTGGCCTGATAGACATCTCCCGAGTTGCCCCGGGTTGGCCCCACACACGACTATAGTTTGGACCAACACTCATGAGGAGGACTAGCCTGGCTTGTTTATTAATTATCCACGGGATATCTAAGCCCTATGCAATTTTATTAAGTTTTTTAGCAAATATAGTACCAAAGTTGGGTCTTGCCAGACAAGTTTTAATCTAAAACGAATGGTCAAGGGGGTCGCCATAACAACCCCGAGCATGTTAGGAGCACAAAATATGTAACATAACACCGGTACTCGGAACTAGTGCGGCAAAAGTGGAACAAAACACTGGCCAAATGGCCAAGCCTTCCACCATTGCCAGATATATATGTGCATTAATTTAAATAACAACAAATAAATGTGATATCTCCAGATATCCATGTTGACACATGGAAAAGCTTGCACCTGCAACTAGCAATGCTATAAGATGAGGGTTGAGCAGCGGTAACGTAGCCAATCAATGTTTTGCTAGGAAGTGGAGGGTTTAGAGGCTTTCATGGCAATTTAGGAGGCTGACAGTTTAAGTGGTAGGTAACGAAAACATAACGGAAGAGGCGAGACATCTAGCATAGAAAAAATAGTGTCGGGATCCGGGTACGGTCATCTTGCCTGTTGGGTCTTTAGAGGGACAAGGAGCTGGGTCGTCGTAGTTGTACTCTCCGGGATCCTCGTACTCAGGCTCGACACTCGCGTCTACCCAAAGAGAAACAGCACCAAGTAAACATACAAACAAAGTGCAATGCGCAAGCAAGATGATGCATGTCCAAGTTGAAGTATTTAACATGGCAACCCTATGCTAGTCATGTTTCTCATGCATTTATTAAGTTCTTTAGTATTCTGGACAAAACCTCAAGAATAGTTATTTGAACATGCATGATCATGGTAAATATGAATGCTCCATGTAAAATCGATACAAATGCATATGTAGAACGTTGCAAACGGAGTAACGTAGCTCACGGTACACTCACGGCAAGGTACGAACGTTAACGGAGACAAAAACAAAGATGAGGGAGGCCATGGGCTACTCGTTGGTATTCCAAGGATGCCACCAGATTGGAAATGAAAATCTAGCAAGAATAGAGCTAAATATCAAGGAAAACAATGGAGTATAACTCCCACAGGTCACAAAACAATCCAACACACAAAGGATGACAAGCACAACAATGCATACCATTGTTCCAACTCTAAAAGAGCAACATACGCATGAGAATCATCAAGACAACATGGCAACAAAATAACAGATTTCAACACTTTGACATGTTGACATAAACAAAGCCACTCATATCATGATCTATCATGGCATGCAAAAATACCAGGGCAATAATGGACATATTTCATGTTGGCAAGTTTATCATATATTGCAAGGATTAAATCATGTGAAAAAGACAAAATGGCATATGATCACAAATTAACATTTTAGCAAACATGCTGAAATGATAAAACCAACACCACCATGATTCTCTGGATTATTCTACCCCAAATTCATATATCATAAGCCTAGGTTCCTATGGACAAAACTCCAACAATCTTCATTCACAAAAATCACATAGCACTTATAACACCCCATATGCCAAATTTGGCATGTCCTAGGATATGGACAGATTTGGTAATAAAACAAATATGGTAATTTCTTAAACGGAAATATCTCAAATTCACTAAGAACAAAACAAAATAAACAAGACAAAAAAAACAAAACCACCAGGCCCACCTGGCATAGATCCAGGGGTCCTGTGGCCTGACAAGTGGGGCCGGGCCCACTGTCAGTGGCTCGGGCATAATATTGGAAAAAAGGGGGAGCTAAAATATGTTTTGCCACCACAAAAACATGCACTATTTTATAAAAATGACTTTGGCATTTTTTTTGAGCAAACCAATTAAATCATTTATTTACAAATTGGACTGTGTTTTGCAAATATCCAAAAGAAAAAACCCTTCAAACATGGACAAGAGCTACTCAACAATTCTTAACAGATTATTTAGAAGTGTAGCAACATTTTTATGGAAATTAATAAGCCAGTAAAATACCACATGTTGCATTTATTTGAAATGAGAGAGGTGGGGATAGTTTTTATAGAAAGTTGAGGAGAGGGATATCACAAGGAGTATCACTAGGTTGCAAGCACTCATACCACACACACACTCATAACAACAACACCACATAAGATAGAATGAGGCAAAACATGAATAATGACATGATGATTATCATGCCATGATGCAAAATCTCATGAAGTTAAATATATTACTCAATTCACAAGGGCACAACATGGAGGTTCCCACATGGAATGTTACAAAGATTGCAAGGGCTGCACTTGGGCTGTTACAAACTCTCCCCCACTATATGAGGATCTCGTCCCGAGATCTAGGAATGGAAGAATTCGGGAAATTTGGAACGGAGATGGTCCTCTCGTTCCCAAGTGGCTTCTTTGTCGGAGTGATGTGACCACTTCACCTTTAGAAACTTGATAGACTTGTTGCGAGTCTTACGCTCAGTCTCTTCAAGGATAGCAACTGGATGCTCATGATAGGATAGGTCTGCTTGGAGATCAATGTCTTGGAGATCAACGGTGCGCTCGGGAGTCTTGAAACACTTCCGGAGCTGAGAGATGTGAAACACATCATGCACATTTGAGAAATTGGGAGGAAGCTCGAGTTGGTAGGCAAGGTCACCCCTCTTGCCCACAATCTTGAAAGGACCCATAAAGCGTGGAGCAAGCTTTCCTTTGATGCCAAAGCGTTGAGTGCCCTTCATGGGAGACACTCTGAGATAGACAAAATAATCGATCTGAAAGGTCATGTCATGATACTTGCTATCATAATAACTCTTCTGACGGGATTGAGCTGCTTTGAGATTTTCACGAATGACACGGCACATTTCTTCTGCTTCAGTGATCATGTCATTACCAAGGATTTGACGCTCACCGGTTTCAGAACAATTGAGCGGGGTACGTCACTTCCTGCCATAGAGAATCTCGAAAGGAGCCTTGCCGGAACTTGCTTGGAAGCTATTGTTGTATGAGAACTCAGCAAATGGGAGGCAATCTTCCCACTTCATGCCAAAAGAAATCACACAAGCTCTGAGCATATCTTGAAGGATTTGATTGACTCTCTCAACTTGACCACTAGTCTGAGGATGTACTAAAACGGAGATTGGTGCCCATTGTAGTCTGGAAGGAATCCGAGAACTTGGAAGTGAAGATGCTTCCATGATCTGAGGATATGAGCTGAGGAATACCGTGCAAAGAAACTATCCTTGACGTGTACAGCTCTCCTAGCTGAGTTGCCGAGATAGATTCTTTGACCGGAAGGAAGTGGGCAACTTTGGTGAGCTTATCGATGACCACGAAGATGGCATCATTTCCTCTCTTGGACTTAGGAAACCCAGTGACGAAGTCCATTTCAACATGATCGAATTTCCACTCTGGGATGGGCAAAGGCTGATGGAGGCCTGCTGGACCTTGATGTTCCGCCTTCACTCTGCGACAAACATCACACTCGTTCACAAATTGAGCAATCTCACGTTTCATACGAGTCCACTAGAAGGTTTGCTTGAGGTCCTGATACATTTTGGAACTTCCTAGATGAATTGAGAGGAGGGAATTATGTGCTTCATCCATGATAACTTTCCTGAGTTCACCTTTTGGAACCACCAGACAGTCCTTGAAGAACAAGGTATCTTTGTCATCAACACGGAAGCACTTATACTTTGGAATGCTCTTGGCCACACCTTTCTTCACTTTCTTCACCATAGCATCAAGAAGCTGAGCTTGGTGAATCTGATATTCCAAAGTCGGAGAGACTTGGAGATTGGCAAGTAATCCTTGAGGAACAAATTGGAGATTGAGCTTGCAGAAGGCTTCGCAAAGCTCGGGTTGGAGAGGCTTGAGGATGAGACTGTTGTAGTACGCCTTTCTGCTAAGCGCATCTGCAATGACATTTACCAGGAGTATACTCAATGCTTGGATTGTACTCCTTGATCATTTCCACCCAACGTGTTTGCCGAAGATTGAGGTTCGGTTGAGTGAAAATGTACTTCAAGCTCTTGTGGTCGGTGAACACCTCAATTGGTCTTCCCAACAATAGATGTCTCCAGGTCATCAGAGCATGAACAACTGCCGCCAACTCAAGATCATGAGTGGGGTAGTTCTTCTCGCTAAGCTTCAGCTGACGCGAGGTATAAGCCACAACCTTCTTAGCTTGCATGAGAACACCACCAAGACCTTGAAGGGAAGCATCACAGAACACTTGGAAAGGCTTGGATTCATCTGGAGGAGTGAGAACTGGAGCCGAAGTCACCTTTTCCTTGAGTGTATTGAACGCCACATCACACTCAGGAGTCCACACATACTTCACACTCTTTTGAAGGAGGTTAGACAGAGGCTTAGAAATTTGAGAGAAGTTCTCCATGAATCTTCTACAGTAACTTGCAAGCCCGAGGAAGCTTCGAAGCTGCTTGAAATTCTGAGGAGGCTCCCACTTCAAGATGGCCTCAACTTTCTCAGGGTGCACTTTAATGCCCTCGGCAGAGATAACATGCCCAAGGTACACCACTTCATTGAGCCAAAACTCACATTTGGAGAACTTAGCATAGAACCGATGCTCTCTTAACTTGTCCAGCACAAGTCAGAGATGCTCTCCATGCTCTTCTTCGGTCTCCGAGAAAACAAGGATGTCATCCAAATACACCAAGACGAACTGATTCTTGAAAGGAGAGAATATGAAGTTCATCATTTTGGAGAAAGTCGGAGGTGCATTTGCTAGACCAAAGAACATGACGGTGTACTCATAAGAGCCAAAACTCGTCCTGAAAGCAGTCTTTGGAATATCTTCTTCACGAATACGGATTTGATGATAGCCCATACGGAGATTTAACTTCGAGAAAACCTTGGCACCTTTCAATTGCTCAAACAACTCATTGATGTTGGGAAGTGGGTATTTGTTCCTGATTGTCTTCTTATTCAATGGACGGTAATCGACGCACAGCCGGTCCGTGCCATCCTTCTTCATGAAAAACAGAACACCACAACCCCAAGGTGAAGAACTTGGTCTGATCAGACCCAGATGCTCTTGTTCATCTAGCTGCTTCTTCAATTCTTTCAGCTCTTCGGGGCCAAGCTTATAAGGACGCTTGCACACCGGTTCAGTTCCAGGCTCGAGTTCAATCACAAACTCAACTGGCCGGTGAGGAGGCATTCCTGGCAAATCTTCTGGAAAGACATCTTCATACTCAGAAACGACGGGGATTTTAGAAATGGCAGAAATCTCACCCTTCACATTGAGAGAAAATAGACGAATCGTGTCATCGCAAGCCGTGAAAATGATCACATCTTCAGAAGGACGAGTCAATTGGACTTCTTTGGCTTTACAATCAATATAAGCCTTGTTCATTGCGAGAAAATCCATGCCGAGAATGAGATCAATGTCAGAATTGTCGAGCACAATTGGAGAGGCCAGAAAGGAATAATTGCCCATCTTGATAGAAACATCCGAAACTAAGCAGTTGGAATTCATTAACTTCCTAGGAGACACAATTGATACAGGCCTAAGTAGACCTTGACAAGAGAACTCATGATTTGCAAAGAATGGGCGAGACATAAAACAATGTGATGCACCAGTGTCAAACAAACCTTTTGTAGGAATAGAATTAACCAAGAGATTACCCATTATCACTTGAGAAGAATCCTCAGCTTCAGCTGCATTGACCATGTTGACTCTTGCTGCCTTGGGATTGTGCTTCACCATAGCACTGCCTGCGGGCCTGATAGGAGGAGGAGGCGGAAGACGCCGCTGGTTGGTGGACTTGTTGGAGTAATGGCCCTTCTGACCACACTTGTGACACGTAACCTCTGAGAGCGGACGGAAGTTGCCTAGAGGAGGAGCATTTGCTAACTTGGGAGCCAGAGGCCTCTGCTGAAAACCTGGGTTGGGTGAGTGGGAAGGTCCACGACCACCGTGCTGCTTCTACTGCTGAGGAGGACGAAACAGAGGTGGAGGAGGAACCCAATACTTCTGCTGCTTAGGAACAATCTGAGAGTTGGACGAAGAAGGGTTGGAGTCTCTGAACCGCTTCTTGGAATTCTCAAGCTTGAGTTGAACTGCCTCGAACTTTAGAGCCAAGTTGTAGAACTGATTAAACACAAGAGGCTCGTGAAGGACGAGAGCAAGCTGAAGATCTTCTCTGAGGCCACCACTAAACTGATAAATCTTGGACTTCTCATCAGGAACATCTTGCTTAGCATAGCGGGCCAGATTCTAAAACTCAGAGTTGTACTGATAGACAGACATACTCCCCTGCTTCAGGTTCCTGAACTTCTCACACATACCCTTGTCAAAGCTCGTCGGGATATGATGGGCTTTGAAGTCACGACAGAAATCATCCCAAGAAAATGCACGGCCACCTCTGGAATCCTTGTACTGCTGCCACCAATCTGCTGCCTGACCCTTAAGCTAGAAAGTCGCAAACTTGACATAGTCCTCAGGCCTAACATTGCTGCACTCAAAATGCTTGTTCATGTCACGGAGCCAATCGTCCGTATCGAGAGGCTGATCACAACAAGTGAAGGACTTGGGTTGATTTGCGAGGAACTGGTTCAGAGTTGTAAACTGTGGCTGATTATGAAATTCCCTTGATGACCTTGCTGTCCCTACTCCCTTTCCTGCAACAACCTGAGCAACATCTGAGTGTTGGCATTGGCTGTGGCCATCACAGCTTGCCAAGATTCTAGAGGTGGAGGTGGGGGTGGTGAAGGATCAGACTGCTCTCTATCATGACCCTGATTCCCACGAGTTGCTGGAGCCATCCTGAAGATGGACAAGAATATCAGCACACCATTGACAAAGATGATTGAAATAAGCTGAATCAAATGGCTTGAAGAAATTTGCAACAAATATCATCAATTGCATTCAGACTGCAAATAGTAAGAATGCTTTCTGCCGGATCGAGATAACATCATTAGATCCTGAAGCCACTTGAAACAACACAACAAGTATTGAGGTAGGATTGCTCGGAACAAATGTATAAACCATAATACATCCGTCAGAAGATAATCCTAGGAAACTACTAGAAATCCCATCTAGGAACTTCCGAAATCTTGGTTATGCAATCGGGTCCACGGATACACGGAGTTTTTATCCATCACTAAACTCCTAGCAGTAATACTACTCTCCAGTGTATCACATCCCTCAACACACAACCAAAGGTCTCGGAAACTCATCTACCTCAGACCATCGTAATCAAAACGATACTAAAGATGGCAGTACATGTAATCCCGCTCCCCAATACTGGGTGCCGCCACACTCTTCGCACCATGAATAGTATTGAAGCAATATTGAACATCCGCGTTCTTAAGTACTAAGGAAACTGAACGATAACGATGTGTCAAGAATCCCCTGGAGCTCTACTCCCCGAGTCCAATTCATACGTACGGGAGGCACCAAGAACAGAATTCCCGTCACATCGGTATCATAGAGGCTCCAAAATACTCGCGTGATCCTAAAAAAAAATTGAGCGAGAAGAGGAGTAGAATTAAAATTCCTAAGTCATAAATCCTCACTAGAGTATAGAAGAGGAGTAAAAGAATCCTACTCTCCAATATAACTAGACTCAAAATAGTTTTTCACTAGACTCGACTCGGCCAAGTTCGATCAAGCAAGGGGCTCCTATGGTCGGTATGGCTCTGATTACCAACTTGTAACGCCCAAGATGCGGTCCTATCTCTATTATGCCTTCCACCGTTGCCAGATATATATGTGCATTAATTTAAATAACCGCAAATAAATGTGATATCTCCAGATATCCATGTTGACACATGGAAAAGCTTGCACCTACAACTAGCAACGCTATAAGATGAGGGCTGAGCAGTGGTAACGTAGCCAATCAATGTTTTGCTAGAAAGTAGAGGGGTTAGAGGCTTTCATGGCAATTTAGGAGGCTGCCAGTTTAAGTGGTAGGTAACAAAAACATAACGGAAGAGGCAAGACATCTAGCATAGCAAAAATAGTGTTGGGATCCGGGTACGGTCATCTTGCCGGCTGGGTCTTCAGAGGGACAAGGAGGTGGGTCCTCGTAGTTGTACTCTCCGGGATCCTCGTAATCAGGCTCGACACTCGCGTCGACCCAAAGATAAACAACACCAAATAAACATACAAACAAAGTGCAATGCGCAAACAAGATGATGCATGTCCAAGTTGAAGTATTTAACATGGCAACCCTCTGCTAGTCATGTTTCTCATGCATTTATTAAGTTCTTTAGTATTCTGGACAGAACCTCAAGAATAGTTATTTGAACATGCATGATCATGGTAAATATGAATTCTCCATGTAAAATCGATGCAAATGCATATGTAGAACATTGCAAACGGAGTAACGTAGCTCACGGTACACTCACGGCAAGGTACAAACGTTAACGGAGACAAAAAGAAAGATGAGGGAGGCCATGGGCTACTCCTTGGTATTCCAAGGATGCCACTGGATTGGAAATGACAATCTAGCAAGAATAGAGCTAAAGATCAAGGAAAACAATGGAATATAGCTCCCACAAGTCACAAAACAATCCAACACACAATCCGTCCATAAACAACAACATGTCATCTTGTAACACACATATCCAGAGCTACAACAAGTTTCAAATCACAACCAAGGCATGGGCATGAAGTATACAACATGCACAACAATTCATCTATCTATAGCAACATGAAAGGAAGCATGGATCAATGGCAATGAAGCTCACAAGATGGCATGTTGAATCAGTTTTTTAGGGACTTAGTGAAAATTCTAGTTTTACAGAATCTGAGTTAACATGATAGCATCTTGACAGCAACTTCTATATATGCTACAGTAACTTTCATAGCATGAAAATTAACAGGGTGATAGAGGGCAACATGTACTTCAATTAATTACATTATGGCAACATCCAAATATGCATATATCAATGGCTACCATCCTCACAATATGACATATTGAAAATAGCAGATTCACAGACTTAGTGAAATTTACAAGAGGCAAACAGGGGACTTGTTGACAGGATGGCATGTTGACAGCAAGTTTTACATATGATGCAGTACCTTAACCCACAAGTTCTTGGCACACATATACAAAGGATGACAAGCACAACAATGCATACCATTGTTCCAACTCTAAAAGAGAAACATATGCATGGGAATCATCAAGACAACATGGCAACAAAATAACATATTTCAACACTTGGAAATATTTGGGCATGTGAAAACATAGTTTTGGTGACATGTTGACAGCAAGAAAGCCACTCATATCATGATCTATCATGGCATGCAAAAATACCAGGGGCTAGAGCGCACAATAATGGACATATTTCATGTTGGCAAGTTTATCATATATTGCAAGGATTAAATCATGTGAAAAAGACAAAATGGCATATGATCACAAAGTAACATTTTTGCAAACATGCTCAAATGATAGAACCAACACCACCATGATTCTCTGGATTATTCTACCCCAAATTCATATATCATAAGCCTAGGTTCCTATGGACAAAACTCCCACAATCTTCATTCACAAAAATCACATAGCACTGATAACACCCCATATGCCAAATTTGGCATGTCCTAGGATATGGACAGATTTGGTAATAAAACAAATATGGCAATTTCCTTAAAAGGAAATATCTCAAATTCATTGAAAACAAAACAAAATAAACAAGATAAAAAACAAAATCACCAAGCCCACCTGGCATAGACTCAGGGGTCCTGTGGCCTGACAAGTGGGGCCGGGCCCACTGTGAGTGGCTCGGGCATTATATTCGAAAAAAGGGGGGAGCTAAAATATGTTTTTCCACCACAAAAACATGCACTATTTTATAAAAACGACTTTGGCATTTTTTCGAGTAAACCAATTGAATCATTTATTTACAAATTGGACTCTATTTTGCACATATCCAAAAGACAAAACCCTTCAAACATGGACAAGAGCTACTCAACAATTCTTAATAGATTATTTAGAAGTGTAGCAACATTTTTATGGAAATTAATAAGCCAATAAAATACCACATGTTGCATTTATTTGAAATGAGAGAGGTGGGGATTGTTTTAATAGAAAGTTGAGGAGAGGGATATCAGAAAGAGTGTCACTAGGTTGCAAGCACTCATACCACACACACACTCATAACAACAACACCACATAAGATAGCATGAGGCAAAACATGAATGATGACATGATGATTATGATGCCATGATGCTAAATCTCATGAAGCAAAATATATTACTCAATTAACAAGGGCACAACATGGAGGTTCCCACATGGAATGTTACAAAGATGGCAAGGGCTGCACTTGGGCTGTTACATATACCAAGGCCAGTGAGTGTGTGTTTTCAAAAATGGAGAGATTTAAGATCTGCTGACCTTCCCAACTTTACATGTGCGACCACGATACCCCTTATGGGACGGGGCTTTGTTGATTACTTTGGTCAATGCTAGCAGAGAGCCCGCATTACTAGTGGTGGGAGACTATGAGTTACTATCTCGATATGGGGTCGTGCCAGGTAGGGCGACCATGTACTTTTTTACGGACACCGGGCACACCGTTGTGTCCCTTCATGGATGGTACAATGTTGAGCGAGTCTCATGTGATTTACATCATGAAGACGTGGGCCAACGAGTAGAGTCTTTGTTTAGTGTTGTCAAGGGAAAGATAATGTTCGGGTGCTTACCTTGGGTACCCAAGGTACCGCGAGTCGTGGATGACACAGAAGTTCCCCGAGTCTTGTGGGTAAAGCACGCAAACTCTCCAGAGTTTAAAACTATTTGAATAGCCATGTCCATGGTCATGGACAGTTGGTGGTCCTGCTTAAACTACGTCCGATGTTTTTCACAAAACTTGGTGAGTGTGTGTGTGGGAAAGGAATACTTGAGTTAAGTCGGATGACTTCACGTGATGATTGAACATGAGATGTTCAAACCTTGTTTATATTGATATCTTTAACCTGTTCATACTTGTGACCTCATGACGCATGCTTACAAGTTGATAGGACATGTCATTGCACTCAAAAATAAGCTTTCTGCAAAACTTACCTATTTAGTGCTATACATGCATTGTTATACCTTGTTCCAAAACATGGGTTGCTTGCCAGTACCTGCAAAGTACTCATTGGCTTGCCACTGGTTATTTAATTGGCGAGGCATGGAAGAGCAGGAATATGGTGAAGAGTACCTTGTTGACAAACATGCGAATTAGGACGCTTCCCAGTCAGAATGCATTTAGGGTTAAGGCAGATGGCATGGGTCTATGCTATCTTTCAAGATTTCTGCTACGAGTTTATGTTTGCTGTTTGGCCTTCATGGCTCTATCTATGTATGACTTGACCTTGATGGTCTTTATTTGTGTAAGACGATATGTATGGATGTCAGAGTCTTGATTATCCAGCTTCTGTGTGTTTAGTGAGCATTGATCTCTGGGATCACTACACACGTGCATTCGGTGATCACGACTTATGAGTCGGGGTCCCCACAGAGCTGGTATCAGAGCCATCCTGACTGTAGGAAGCCTTAGTTAGCATGGACTTTAGTTAGGATAAAACCCTTTTCAAAAACCATACCTAGTTACTAAGTGCAACTGTTTCTATACTTCTCTTCTCTTCTAGTCTATTTGAAACCCTTAATGACTCCCCTCCCCTTAAAACTTCGTAGATGGCCTTGCTACCCGAAGACCTCCTAACATCCGGCTTTCCCCAACACCTTGAGGATAGCCTGGAGAAGTGCCAGTTTCACCGACCTCCCGCTTTCCTCTACCATGAGCACCGGGTCGACGCCGTCACAAAGGAGTACCATGTTGATGTGGTCATGAAGGCAAACGACTCCCCGATTAGTTGGTTCTTCGAAGGACCACAGATGGAGACCCTGGTGTTCGCAGTCAAGACAGCTGCACGCAAGGCACTTATCCACCTTCGAGACATCATCCCAGAGATGGCCGACGAGCCAGCTACTCGCCACCTACCTTTCAGGAAGGATGATATTGGTGAAAGTCTGGCTCACAACTTGATTAAGGAGTCTATGAAGCTCCACAAGGAACTTCACCACACCCAAGAGCTACTTCTTCAAGCCAAGATGAAGCCGGACAGGATCAAGAATGATGGAGCCCCCGATGGATGACCAGCTACCGCATACAGAGGAGGAGTACCCCCAGCTAGAGATGCACCCACTCGTCGTCATCGCAATGAGTGCGAAGGAGTACAGTGATCTCTTCACCGCACCACCGGTGAAGCGTCGTTAGAGTGGACCTCCCCGCTCTCCAACCCCTTCGACCGGAGATGACATGCGCACGGATGACAACAAGGAAGAAGACCTAGAGGAGCGTGAGTACGAGACCGAGCACTCCACCACTTGAGTCTAAGAACCCCTAGGGTAGGACAAGTCATGTATCCCCTATGCGAAGTCGAGTTCGTGTAATGGTTCATATGAAACCATGTGTGCTTGTTGTTTGTTTTGCTGTTTGTGTCTCGGTGCAAGTCGCGCTTTTGCCTTAGGCAACATGTAAGCGGCTACATTGCCTACCTTATCTTAATATTATGTGTTTCGTCTTTCAACCTCTGTTTAATCACACTTCCACTGTACCAACCCCCTTAGGCGCATCTCCTCTATCCTTGCTTTTATAATGTCTATCCTAGTCATTTGACTTGGTTGCTCCAAACAGGATGGTGACCGCTACCCTCACCAGCACCTTCCCTAACCCCAACGTTGTCGGCTCCAGCCAGCAGCAAGCGGCTGGCGAATCTGATGAAATTGGAGCTCACCATGAGTAGCCACATGGAGACATCCATCCGCCACCACCTCCACCAGAGAACATGACCATATCTCAATTCATCCAAGTTCTCCGGGAGGAGCGCCAAACCAACTCGGCTGCTATCTAGCAGATGGCTTAGGCCCTTGTGAACAACCATTCTGTCGGAGTTTATCAGGAATTCGCCCCCCAACCTTCACCGAGACTGTTGAACCCATAGATGCCGGTGACTGGATCCACACCATCGAGGACCTCCTTGCATTGGTCAATTGCAATGAGGATCGTGAGAATGTGCTTTATGCCTCTCACTACCTCGGAGGTACCGCCAGAGCTTGGTGGGATGGATTCAAGGTCATGCAAGGCGATCATGTGATCACTTGGGCTGATTTCAAGGATGGATTCCGCAAGGCCCACATTCCTTCTGGGATCATGGATATCAAGAAGAGAGAATTTTGAGCGCTGAAGCAAGGAAGTGGCTCTGTCAAGGAGTACATGCAAAAGTTCAACCTCCTGTCGAGGTATGCCCCCGAAGATGTCAACACTGAGGCGGCTAAGATGGAATGCTTCATGGAAGGACTCCAGCAAGCCCTGCAGTATCAGCTTGTTGTCTGTGACTGCCGGACCTTCTTCGACCTGGTGAACAAGGCCCTCGTGCTTGAAGACAAGCGTCGTGCCATGGAATACACTCGCAAGCGCAAGATGATCAACAAGGGTAGTTCTCGCAACCAGAAGCCTTGCCCCTGGCAGCCAGCCCCAGCCAGGCCGACTTATCATCCTCAGCAGACTAGACCTCCTGCACCTCGTCCGAGCTACCAGCCTCAGCAGTACGCCAATCCCAGAACAGCTTACAACAACCCCAATAACAACACTGGAGGCAAGCCCAAAAAATCGGGTCAGATCACATGCTTTGGATGTGGTCAACCTGGACACTACTCTAAGCAGTGCCCCAATAAGAAGCCAGATGCACCACGCGCCAATGCACAAAACCAAGGTCAAGGCCGTGGAGCACCACCAAGGAACCAAGCTCCCTGCAACTAGCCCAACAATGGCAAGGGTCGTGTGAATCACATCACCGCTGAGGAAGCCCAGGAAGACCCCGGACGTCATACTGGGTACGTTCCTCCTTAACTCAACCCCAGCAACCGTTCTGTTTGATTGTGGAGCTTCGCAGTCCTTTGTTGCCCAAAAGTTTGCACTAGAGAGTGGTATGAAGCCTACAACCCTGGGTAGTCATATGTTGGTACAGACACCGGGATCGGTCATGAGGTCCAAGATGGGATGTAAGGGAGTTGGGATTGTCATCAATGGAGTAGAGTTCCTAGCAGACCTTATCATCCTAAAGTCGAAAGGCTTGGATGTGATCCTAGGCATGCATTAGTCAACCAAGCACCAAAGCCTATTAGACTGTGCCAAGCGGACTGTCACCATGACCAATAGCCAAGGAGTTCAAGTCAAGTATATTCCCAACCCTCCTTCCGCTCAAGACCCCCAGGTCAATTGTCTGCCAGGGACTGAGTTGGACCAAGTGTCAGTGCTATGCGAACACCCAGATGTCTTTCCCAATGAGCTTCCTGGAATGCCTCCTGACCGTGACATTGTGTTCATCATTGAGCTGATGCCTGGAGTAGGACCCATCTATAAGAGTCCTTACAGAATGGGATCCGAAGAGTTGGCTGAACTGAAGAAGCAACTGGCAAAGCAGCTCAGGAAAGGATTTATCTGCCCTAGTGCCTCTCCATGGGGATCACCTGTTCTGTTTGTGGAAAATAGGGATGGTATTATTTGACTTTGTGTCGATTATCGATCTCTCAATGAAGTCACAATCAAGAACAAGTACCCACTCCCCAAGATTGAAGACCTGTTCGATCACCTGAATGGAACCAAGGTGTTTTCCAAGATTGACCTTAGGTTTGGGTACTACCAACTGAAGATCAGAACCCAAGACATTCCGAAGATGGTGTTCGTAACCCGGTATGGCATGTACGATTACACGGTCATGTCATTTGGGTTAACTAGTGCCCCTGTCTACTTCATGTACCTCATGAACAACGTTTTCATGGAGTATTTGGACAAGTTTGTTGTCGTCTTCATCGATGACATACTCATCTTTTCCAAGTCTGAAGAAAAGCACGCAAAACACTTGGGATTGGTCCTGGATAAGCTTCGAGAGCACCAGCTTTATGCCAAATTCAGCAAGTGCGAATTTGGCAGCACGAAGTTGGATTCTTGGGTCATGTGTTGAATGTAGAAGGATTGTCAGTAGATCCTGTCAAGATTGAAGCTGTGACTAAATGGCAATCCCCAAGCAATGTGAAGGAAGTCAGGAGCTTCCTCGGACTCACGGGATATTACCGCAAGTTCGTCGAAGGATTCTCGAGCATTGCTAGACCCATGACTCAACTCTTGAAGAAGGACAAGAAGTTCGAATGGACGCTGAAGTGCGAAGAAAGCTTCCAAGTACTCAAGAAGACATTGACGACAGCCCCCGTTTTTGCCACCCGCGATATTCACAAGAATTTGTGATATATTGTGATGCATCGAGACCTGGGCTTGGGAGTGTTCTAATGCAAGAAGGCAGAGTCGTAGCATATCTATCAAGACATATACCAGAGAGTCAAAGCTGAGAATCGGTGACCCGCTGGACTGTTACAACCTCTCAAGGTGCCTGAATGGAAGTGGGACAAAGTCGGGATGGACTTCATCACCGGATTTTCCAGGTCAAGCAAAGGACATGACACCATTTGGGTCATCATCGATCACCTGACCAATGTAGCCGACTTCATTCCCATCAAGACCACCTATGATGGAAGCCAGCTAGCAAACCTCTACATCAACCATATCATGAGTCTTCATGGAGTTCCAAAGGAGATTGTGTTAGACAGAGGTACCCAGTTTACCTTGAGATTCTGGAAGAAGTTTCAAGAAGCTATGGGGACCAAGCTATCCTTCGGCACCGCTTTTCACCTTCAGACCGGAGGACAGACGGAGCGAGTAAATCAGATACTCGAAGACATGCTTCGTGCTTGTGGTTTGGCATATGGATCCAAGTGGGAAGATTGTCTACCATTCGCCAAGTTCTCCTACAACAACAGCTTTCAGTCCAGTCTTCAGATGACACCGTTTGAGGTGTTGTATGGACGCAAGTGCCACACGCCCCTCAATTGGTTAGAGACCGGATAAGCACTAGTGTTTGGACCAGATATCCTCCGCGATGCAGAAGAGCAAGTTCAACTCGTCAGAGAGCAACTAGAGACCGCCAAATGAAAACAGAAGAGCTACGTCGATTCCCACCGCTGAGAAGTAAACCTCAACGTCGGAGACCATGTCTATCTCCAAGTCATGCCTCTCAAATAACCAAGCGCTTCCACGTCAAAGGAAAGCTTGCACCAAGATACAGCGGCCCCTTCAAGATCACCGCAAGACGAGCAGAAGTTGCCTACCAGCTAGAGCTACCTTGCGAGCTATCAGACGTGCACAAAGTTTTCCACGTATCGCAGCTCCGGAAGTGTCTCCAAGTTCCCAACCGCCCCGACCTCTACAGGGACATCGATCATCAAGCCATCGACCTTCAGCCAGACCTCACTTATTGTGAGAGGCCAGTTCGCAGTTTGGATGAAGCCGAGCGTTGCACCCAAAGCCGCACCATCAAGTAATTCAAGGTCCAATGGAGCAACCACACCGAAGCAGAAGCAACCTGGGAGCGTGCAGACTACCTTAGATCCGAGTTCCCTTATGTTTTTAGCGCCTAGCCTAGGAATCTTGGGGATGAGATTCTTGTAAGGGAGGTAGGTCTGTCACACCCTGTGTTTATACCACTTTGATATGCTATGACTTTATAAAATTTGGACCCATTTAAAACTTTTTGAGTGCTTGTGCATGTTTGAATTGTTTGATGTTTGCTTGTTTGGTTGATTGTGTTTCCACACTCAAAGTTTCTTCTTCTCTCAAGAACCCCCCCCCCCCCACTCTCAACACTCATCTACTTGACCTAAAACTACTTGGCCAAAAAGAATTTATTCAAATTAGGTTTTCTAAAACCCCTAAGTTGAGGGTTGACCTACAAGTCCTGAAATTAGGGTGAATATTTTACCACAACAACTTTATTTGGAACCTACCATATATAAGACTTCCCAAAACCACAAAATATTATTTTAAAGATTATTTTCCTATTTTATTTAAAGGCTTTTCCTTAAGGCCAGAAATGGTCTTTCATTGGGAATTTTTTTTATGCTTTAAAAATATTTGAGAAAATTTAGGGAAACTCAGTGGACATATATTTTCCATATATATGAGTTTCAACACATGGTCATATTCAAAATATTGGACAAAACCCTCCAAAACCCTTTCTGCCTACTTAAGCATTTGAAATATTTCTATAAGAAATATTCTCAAATAAATCCAGGAAAATTGATGATCTTTCCAAGTTTCATTCCAATCCAAATTGTTTGGGTTCACAAAAGTACCCCAAAACCATTCCTGTCCAGATCCAAATTTGAGCAACTCTACATTGCCAATTGTCTCCTATTGATCTCAAACTCTGTGGACATGCTCTAATCCTCAAATGATACCACCACACCAAGTGCTGGATCAAGGAGAATATATTTGCAAGCCTAGATCTATAGAAACCTGATTCTGTTGATTTCTAGTGTTTACCAAGTTTGCATTGTCAACTTTCTTCAAATAGTCTCAAACCTTGTGATAAACCTTATTTTTACCTCCCATTTGGTACTGTTAAATCTCACTGCAAGTGGGAAATTTTATCTTGCCCAAACACACATCAAACACCTTCTGGTGAAATAGTAAAACCTCTGTTTTGACCCTTTCCATTATTCCCCTTCACTCCAAATTCTCACCACAGTACCTCCTAGTTAACCTGCACCCCCGGTAACAATCTAAAGTCTCCTGATAAATTATTGGAGGGGGGTAAAGCCCCATTTACCTCTCTGATTTACCATGGCAGAGCTGCTCTGTCCTCCTCCTCTCATTTCTGTCCCTTCCTTACCTCCTAAGTCAACTCTAGAGCATCTCCATACCATCCAGGCGCTAAGGGATAAGGTAGCGCGTTGCCAGAGCGCGTGAGGCATGCCCTGGCATGCCAAACGCATGCTCTGGAGCATGGTATAGTGCTAATCCACACTGTAGCAGCTCCCATCCCTATGACTCGACAGCATTGGGAGGCAGGGCCGTGCCCCCCGAGGTTGCCTCCGCGTTCGGGACACGCCACCACGACTACCCCCCTCCTCTCTCACCCTCTGCGGACATCTCTTTGCACGCACGCTGTGCCGCCCGAGAGCTCTAGTGAGCGAGCCCACACACGCGCCCTCTGCCCCTGGCTTCTTCCCCTCTCCTTCCCTGGTCGTGGACAATGCCCACGAGCACCCGTGACGCACCCTTGCTACCTCCCGCGGCCTCGAGTGCCTCGCCAGCGCACTCCGACGGTCCACGCCCACTATGCTCCATGCCCCTCCTATATAAATCCCTCCCGGGCCGTTCTCTCTGTGTCTCTCGCTCTCTCTCTCTCTCTCATCCAAATGGCTGCTCGCACCACCCGTTTGACCTCTCCGTGCCCCTGAGCTCATGATCGAGTCGGGCTCCGCCGTGTCGGGACACCGGCGATCTCCGGGTAGTGGCTCCCTCCCGCCCTCCTTTCTCTCCCTCTGGACCCCCCTCTCGCTGCTTATGTTTTCCCCCTCGTTTCCCTATCCTTTGTAGTCAGGAGCTACGTCGGCAACCTACTCCCGAAGCAGCTCCACCGTGCTTCCTCGACGCCGGCGATCTAAGCCTCTCCGACGACCAACTCCTCCACCAACCGAACGGTGACGATGTCCTGACTCCATCCCCGCCCCTAGCTACCCTCGCCGTGGCCGGTAACGTCGCCGGTGAGCCTCGCCACCCTCTCCGTTTCGGGGTTAGTGATGATAGGCGAGACCCGCCTATCATACACCCCACCTCTCTCCCGCCTCTCCTCTCTCTCGGACGCCGAGTACTGCCCGTCACGTTTAAAACCCGGTGCGCGTAGGAGGCGCTGGCTCGCCTGGGCCGGCTTCGCTGGCTGGACCAGGCTCGGCTGGCCGTTTAGGCCCAGGGGCACAGTGCCCTTTTTCCTTTTCCATTTTTCTCGCATTTTCCAAAACTTCCTCTGGATAAAATAAATGTCCAAATCCAATAATTCCAATTTCTAAAATCTTGTAATAATCCAAGCTATTTAATGATGACACTTGTGCATCATTTTGAAAATAATTTTTGTACTGTTTGTATTTAAAGCCCTGTTTTGAATATTCAAAACCACTGCTAAATTGATTTTCACCACTTTTAACTCTCCAAAACTAGAAAGTAGTAATTTTAGTATTTTTAGTTTTTAGCCTAGTATTTTATATAGTGGTTTGACATTTTTAGGCGTGATTTATTTTCTCTGTTTTAGCTGTGGTGTTATTTGTACCCCGTTACTTTGCGACGATAGATCACGTTCTTGATGAGGGAGTTGGAGAGGAAGCACTTGAAGACTTTGTTGAGCCAGGCAAGAAACCCTTGACCATGTCTTAGAAACCCTTTTTATGCATTGCATATAGCACCTTATTTTGATGTATTGATCATGATGTTATGGTGACCACCTTTATGGGTTGCCTCTGTTACTTTCCTCATTGATACTTGCATGACATGACTCTACCTTCTGCTTAGAGTTGTGTGGGTGGGAAGTAGATAGGATGCTAAACTAGCTGCTATGCAAATGGGACGGGTATATGCATGGTGTTGAAAAGGAAAGTATTTTTATGAACATCTTGAAAAACCCATCGGGTGCCACTAATGGCCGAGGGAGATGTTGAGCTAGGTAACCACTCGATAAAGGAGTGGTGTGTCGAGGAAAGTGAGTGTGTGTTTTCAAAAACGGAGAGATTTTAGATCTGCTGACCGTCCCAACCTTACATGTACGACCACAATACCCCTTATGGGACGGGGCTTTGTTGATTATTTTGGTCAATGCTAGCAGAGAGCCCTCATTACTAGTGGCGGGAGAGTATGAGTTACTCTCTCGATACGGGGTCGTGCCAGGTAGGGCGACGATGTACTGTTTTTACAGACACCGGGCACCCCGTTGTGTCACTTCATGCATGGTACAATGTTGAGCGAGTCTCATGTGATGTACATCATGAAGACGTGGGCCAACGAGTGTACTCTTTGTTTAGTGTTGTCAAGGGAAAGATAATGTTTGGGTGCTTACCTCGGGTACCCAAGGTACCGTGAGTTGTGGATGACACGGAAGTTCCCCGAGTCTTGTGGGTAAAGCGCACAACCTCTGCAGAGAGTAAAACTATTTAAATAGCCGTGTCCACGGTCATGGACAGTTGGTTGTCCTACTTAAACTACGTCCGATGTTTTTCACAAAACTTGGTGACTGTGTGTGGGGGAAAGGAATACTTGAGTTAAGTCGGATGACTTGACATGATGATTGAACATGAGATGTTCAAACCTTGTTTATATTGATATCTGTAACCGGTTCATACTTGTAACCTCATGAGGCATGCTTACAAGTTGTTAGGACATCTCATTGCACTCAAAAATTAGCTTTCTCCAAAACTTACCTATTTAGTGCTATATCATGCATTGTTATACCTTGTTCCAAAACATGGGTTGCTTGCGAGTACATTCAAAGTACTCATTGGCTTGCCACTGGTTATTTAAGTGGCCAGGCATGGAAGAGCAGGAATATGGTGAAGAGTACCTTAGTGACGAACATGCGAATTAGGACGCTTCCCAGTCAGAATGCCTGAAGGGTTCAGGCAGATGGCATGGGTCTATGCTATATTTCAAGATTTTTGTTGCGAGTTTATGTTTGTTGTTTGGCCTTCATGGCCCTATCTATGTAAGACTTGCTGGATGGTCTTTTTTTGTGTAAGACGATATGTATGGATGTCAAACTCTTGAGCATTGATCTCTGGGATCCCTGTACACATGCATTCGGTGATCACGACTTATGAGTCAGCGTCCCCACATTATAGTAGCAACAATTTTGTGAACTCAAAATAACATCAATTAAAAGCAAAAAATTAAGATAACTATTGGGTTGGCTCCCAACAAGCGCTATTATTTTATGCTCCTAGCTGGGCATAATGCCTTGTTTCAAGTATTGTCATCCTTCAAGTTAATTTCATAGGTGGATCTCACAATAGATTCAGATGGTCGCTTAAATATCTTACTAGGAAAGTGTTCCATACCTTTCTTTAATGGAAATCAGAATCTTATAGTACCTGCTTCCATATCAATAATAGCACCTATGGTTCGTAGGAAGGGCCTACCAAGTATTATAGGACAAGCCAGATTGCATTCAATATCAAGCACAATGAAATCCATGTGCACATAATTTCTATTAGCAATTATAAGCACATCATTTATTCTACCCAATGGTTTCTTAATAGTAGAGTCTGCTAGATGCATTTTGTGGGAACATTCATTTATATTTGTGAGACCTAGCACATCACATAAAGACTTAGGTATAGTATAAACACTAGCACCAATGTCACACAAAGCATTGCACTTATAATCCTTAAGCTTAATTTTAATAGTAGGTTCCCACTCATCATGTAACTTTCTTGGTATTGAAACCTCTAATACAAGCTTTTCTTCATGAGATTCTATTGTAGCTTCTACAATATGTTTGGGAAAAGCTTTATTTTGTTCGTAAGAATTAGGTGAACTTATCATGGATTGCAACAAGTAAATACATTCAAACAAATAACAACTATCATAATTAAGTTCCTTGTAATACAAAGTAGTGGGCACATCACTATGTAAAGTTTTGACCTCTCCAAACCCAATTTTTTTCATTTTTATCATTAAGATCATCACCCTCCAAAAAATTGGGATGCCTTCTAGCTAAAGTTGACTCTTCTCCAGTCCCTTTTTAATCAAGTTTTATATTACTAAACAAAGATTCAATAGGTGAAACACCAATCATTTTAATATCATCATCATGATTACGATAAAAACCGGGTGCAAGAGCCTTCTCTAGGATTTCTAGCTTAGCTCTCAAGCTAGCGGTCCGCTCTTTCTTTCATTAATTGAGACTTGCATAGATTTAATAGACTCATTAATATCACGCTTATGTGGAAAATTTTAGTTTTAAGAATTTCCACATCATGAGCAATCCTATCCATGTTACGAGCCATGTCGTCAACTTTATGTAGTCTTTCTTCTAACATAGTATTAAAATCTTTCGAGAACTAATAATTTATTTAATGGTGTTCTCAAGATTAGTAGGTATCCTATTATTATTATTATTGGAAGAATTACCATATGAATTACCTTTATTATTAGAGGAATTACCGGGATATGGTCTAGGATTAAAATTCCCTCTATAAGCATTGTTGTTGTAATTATTTCTAGAGACAAAATTCACATCAATAGCATCATTATTTTGCTCAATCAAAGTAGATAGTGGCATATCATTGGGATCAACATGAGAATTTTTACTAGCAAACATTATCATAAGAGCATCCATTTTATTACGCAAAGTAGCAATTTCCTTGACAGAGTTTACCTTCTTACCAGTTAGAGCTCGTTCGGTGTGCCATTGAGAATAATTTGTCATGATATTATCCAGTAGTTTTGTAGCTTCTACCAATGTAATTTCCATGAAAGTATGTCACACCTTTTGTTTTGTATCACATCATGATACATCTCCAACGTATCGATAATTTTTTATTGTTCCATGCTATTATATTATAAATCTTGGATGCTTTATATGCAATTATATGCTATTTTATATCATTTTTGGGAACTAACCTATTATCCTAGTGCCTAATGTTAGTTGTTGTTTTTTGCCTATTTTTGGTTTTCCAGGAAATCAGTACCAAACAAAGTACAAACACTACGAAACTTTTTGATGATTTTTCCTGAACAAAAGAGACACTGGAAGCTTCAGGAGGAGACCTGATGCAAAGCGAGGAGACGACAAGGCAACAGGGCGCGCCCAGGGGGGTAGGCGCACCCTGATGCCTCGTGGGCCTCTCGTGGCTTTGTCTGACCTAATTCCACCTCCATAATTTCTATAAAATAGGGAAACCTATGGAGAGCCAACCGAAACACTTTTTCCGCCATCGCAAGTCTCCGTTTTGACAGGAGCCCATTTGGAGACCTTTTCCGGTACTCTGCCATAGGGGAAAACAATCACGGAGGCCTTCTTCATCACCCTTGCCGCCTCCATGATGATGTGTGAGTAGTCCACCGCAAACCAATGGGTCCATAGCTAGTACCTAGATGGCTTTCTTCTCTGTTTGATCTTCAATACCATGATCACCGTGATCCTCGCGGTTATCTATCCGATGTAATCCTCTTTTGCGGTGTGTTTGTTGGGATCCGATGAATTTTGGGTTTATGATCAGATTATTCATTGAAAGTAATTGAGTCTTTTCTGAATTTTATTATGCATGAATGTTATAGCTTCGTATCTCTCTTCGATCTATCGATTTGGTTTGGCCAACTAGATTGATTTATCTTCAGCGAGAGTGGCATGTTGTAATGTGTTCAATCTTGCGGTGCTCTATACCCCTGTGACAGAAAGGGACAAGACACGTATTTGTATTTTTGCCATTAAGGACAAAACGATGGGGTCTGGACATATTGCTTGTCATACTTTGTCTAGATCATGTCACCTTGCTCCTAGCATTACTCTGTTTGTCATGGACTGAATACCTATAGAGGCAAGCATAGAAGCGCTCTCAAAGTGGACTAATAGTAGTAGATGCAGGATCGTTTCGGTCTACTTGTTTATGGATGTCATGCCTATATACATGATCATTGCCGTGAATAACATGTCATAACTATGCGCTCTTCTGTCAATTGCCCAAGAGTAATTTGTATACCCACCGTATGCTATGTTCAAGAGAAAAGCCTCTAGCGGAAACTATTCCCCCCGGGTCTACTTAATCATAAACAATAAAACCTTAAAAATACTTTGCTGCAATTTATTTACTGTTATTTTATTTTGCTTTTATATCATTTATCTCTATCAAGATTTAATCCTTGGAAGTAATGAGTTCAAGGGGCTTGACAACCCTCTTGCCCGCATTGGGTGCAAAGGTTTTGTTTTGTGTGTGTAGGTGCTTGACGGTGTGCTAAGGAATGGGTCCTTTAGTACCCTGACTAGTGCATAGACGACATCAGCTTCTCGACCGACAAGCCTTGTCGCATGACAACTGCCCTGAAGACACAATCAACTTAAGACCAAGCTACCAGCATGCCATCTTGCCGACAGGAGAAGGCCCGACAAGCTCCGTACTGGCAGGCTCCCACTACCAGGCCACCACTCCACCTCATCAGCATGATTGTCACTTATTAGTGAGGTGTCGAGTGGGCAGGCGGTTATGTAGAGTGTGCCGTGGCATGTGGCAGCTTTGGAAGATTAATCTACATTTATGAACACATGTCCTGATGGCGTGGCGAAGGAATAAGAGGTAGTTGGGTGGACGACACAAAAGTGGAGGCCATCCTTGCCGGGAGACGATGCCGGCGTGACACCTCACGGCGCATTTAATATGTTTTCCCTAAGTCGTGAGGGTTAGGTATTTGGCACTGTAGCCACTACCAGCATACTATTTTACTGTCTTGTCACTTTGGCAATCCGTTTCCGTATAAAAGGAGGCCCATGGCAACATTTACAAGGGTCGACTCCCTATCCCTTTACAAGTAGTAGCTGCGCTTCCGAACACCCTTTCCGGCAAGCCGTGCTCCCTGTAATTTGGGCATACACACTCATAATCCACCAAAGCAGGAGTAGGGTTTTACTCCTCATGGTGGCCCGAACCTTGGTGAATCCATTGCGTTAATGGTTATTTACTCTCTTTGTACACGTCGGTTCCCCTAGTAGAACTGCAAAGGGGCCCTGCCTGTAACAGCCCGAGACCGACGCTCCAGAAGATTCCCCTTTTATTCCGCTGTCGTCGTGTGAGCGGTTTGGTTGTCGCATTCATCGTCGCATCATTCGCATCATCTGCATAGCATCGTCACTTGTTTTTGAAAACTTCCATCCGTTCGTAGCTGCCGGTTCTCCTCGATGATCGTTTCGAGACCAAGCACACACGCATGCACCCGCGACATTTGTGAGATATTGTTTTTAAAAGTGGGTATAAAATGTTCTCGGATTGGGTCGGGACTTGACGTGCGGTCTTATTATATTGTAGGTACACCGCCTGCCAAATTTCGTCGCAATCAGAGTCCGTTTGATACCCGAACGGTCGACCGTAGCGGCACCATCATCGATTTATTATCGGACGTTTTCGCTATTTCTAAAACTTGTGCCGGGCCACAAAAACTTCACTCTCTTCTCGGCCCACACCCCCTACACAGCCCACTAGCCCAGCTAACCCCCCTCCGCTTTCGGACGTCCGATCAAGATCTGATGGTCGAAAACGGTGCAAAAATCCCCCTCCTAGCCCCCCTTTCCTATTTAAGCAGTCCCCATAGCCATTTTTGGACGAAACCCTAGCCAAACCCTCCTTCCTCCTACAGTGGCCGCCACCCGCCTCGTTTTCAGCGCTGTCCACCTCCACTCCTCCACTTGGCGTCGCCGCAGCCGTCGTCCTGGCCAACCGTGATGCGCCACGTCGCCTCCCCGCAGCCCCGCAGCCAACCACCACGTGCCATGCGTCCCCGTGCCTCCACCAGCCACCGCGGCCCGCCGAGCCCACGGGGAGCCCGCCCGGTCCTGAGCGCCATCGCCCCTCGCCCACACCGCTCAAGGGAGAGGAGCTCCCGAGCTCAGCCACGTGACCTCGTCACCCCGGCATCTCCGGCGAGCCCCGCCGCCGGAGCCAAGCGCGCTCATCGCCGCCCTCGCCGGCGACCTCAGGCCAGTTCCCCGTCGTGCCAAGCCACGCACCTCCTCCTCCTCTCCTCCCTGCTCATCTCTCTCCCTTCGTCTCTTCTTCAGGACAACAAGAATGACCGCAGCCAAGGAGCCACCGCGCCGGAGCTCATTTGCCGCTGCCTCCGCCTAGATCTAGCGCCGGCCGGCCGGATCCGCAACCCGCCGCCCGGATCTGGCTCCCTCGCCACCTCCGGCTGCCCAAGACCGCCGCCGCCATGTCCTGTCGCTCCTACCTCGGCCTCGAGCACGGGGATGAGCACGCGAGCCCCGCTGTCCCGCCCGCATGGGCCTCTCCCCACCGAGGCCCAGCCTCCTGCTCCCGCAAGCCGACTGGGCTAGGCCCACTATGGTGAGCCCAGTGCCTAACCCCTCTTTATGTTACCTGAGCGCTGGGTAGATATGTTGCGCGCATTGCCTGTTGGACCTCTTCTCAGAATCGGCCCGCTTAGTTTTTTTTCCAGCTCCGCGAATTTCTCTATTATCCTGAGAATTGCAGTTTTGCAGATTAGAGCCCGAATTTCATGCATTTAATAACTCACCAACCGTGCATCGTATGTAAAAACTTTATATATGTAAAATGACTAGAATTTCGTGTAGATTCAGAATAACCAAATTTCATGCATGATAAAAATGTTTAACTTGCTGTTTTCACGTATTTTGCATATATGCCATGCAAAAATGATTTATTCCATAACTAATTAACCGTAGCTCCGATGAAAACATTTTATATATGTAACTTGACTAGAAAAACGTGTAGAACCGCATGGTGTACTTTATTTTCATGTTTAACAATATAAAATATGCTTAGGACAGATCTGGACCAAATTCATAATTTGCATGTGGGGTCATTTCAGAAATGCTATATGTTGCTTCCGGCCTCATTTAAGATGCCTAGATAGTGTAGTTTCATTATGCTTCACCTCTTGCCATGTTGAACAACATTTAGACTTGTTGTGTTAATAAACGAGAGTGAACTAAATGATTCGAACATGGAGTTTCGTCAATATGCAACTCATTGCATATTAAGCTTCACTTAATGTGTAGTATTTGATTGTTGCTATTGCCATGCCTTGCATAATTAAACCGGACATGCATCATGTTTGTTTGGGCATCATGTCATGCATATGTTGTGGGTTGATCGTGTGTTGATTGTTGTTTCCGTTTGGCTTCTTCTCGATATAGTTCCGAAAGCGTTCGGAGTGTGAGGATTCGTTCGACTACGTTGGCTCGTCTTCTTCATGGATTCGTTCTTCTTCCAAACGGGATCTCAGGCAAGATGACCATTTTCCTGGATACCATTACTATCATTGCCATGCTAGATGTCTCGTTTCTATCGCTGTCTCGCTACCTACCACTTGTATGTCAAGCCCTCCCAAAATGCCATGAAAAGCCTCTAACCCCTCCACATCCCAGCAAACCATTGTTTGGCTACGTTACCGCTTGCTCGGCCCTTCTTATAGTGTTGCTAGTTGTAGGTGCAATTGTTTCCATGTGCCAACATGGATGATTTTTTGAGCTATCACAATATTATTGCTATTTAATTTAATGCACATATATACTTGGTAAAAGGTGGAAGGCTTGGCCTTTTGCGCGGTGTTTTGTTCCACTCTTGCCGCCCTAGTTACTTGTGAACCGGTGTTATGTTTCATATTGAGCGCTCCTAACATGCTCGGGGTTGTTATGGGGACCCCCTTAATTTTTGTTTTAGGATAAAACTTGTCTGGCAAGGCCCAACATTGGTGATGGTGTCCTGGACTAGGGGTACTCACCACGTCGTCTTCCGACCAGTGGGTCGGACCGAGGACCCCCAGGGCGATTCACTAATGGGCCAGTTCGGACAGTCCATGATGCATAAAAGGGAGATTCCACAAGACTTGGCGCACAAGACAAGGACACCTCTAAACCCTAGGCCTATGGTGCATTATATAAACCAAGGCTAGGCTAGTCAATAGACAACCTCAATCTCATATTCATTACAACAATCTCGTGGTAGACACGTGTACTCTGTACTATCCCCCATATGAATACAATCAAAAGCATGACGTAGGGTATTATCTCTTCGAGAGAGCCCGAACCTGGGTAAAATCTTGTGTCCATGTTACCATTGCTCCAAGACGCCTAGCTTAGGACCCCTACTACGAGATATGTCGGATTCGACACCGACAATTGGTACTACATTTACCCATCATAATAATACTGATAATTAATTTGATGCATAGGGAGCTAGCGCTACCCGAGGTTCGTTTCAACATAATAACGGGGGGCCAGTGCTGCTGGTGCTGGTCCAAAACAGAGCACTGTGCGGGGCCACCCCGGGGCAACTCGGGTGATGTCTATCATGCCACTGTACACTAGCTCATCTGGTCGTGTCCTGAGAACGAGATACGCGGCTCCTATCGGGTTCATCGACACGCCGGGCGGCCTTGCTGGATTTGTTTTACCTTTCTCGAACGTCTTGTGCGAGGAATTCCGAGAATACTTCGGGCTATCTCGAGGTTGAGGTTTTCCAATGGAATTGCCTAGGAAATCATGGGATTCGTGGTCGAGGTTATTCCCGCGGCGTGTGGTTACTTTGTGATGGATGAGTTGGAGCACCCCTGCAGGGTTAAATCTTTCGGAAAGCCATGCCCGCGGTTACGTGGCAACTTGGAAACTTTGTTTAACACCCGATCATAGCAAACTTGAAGTAAACTCTAATAAAATACACCAACCGTGTGAGTAACCGTGACTGTCTCTTCTCGTGATTTCTGAACCGAGAGAGAGCACGGTGGGGTTATGTTTGTTCGTAAGTAGGTGTTCAGGATCTCTTAGAGATCATTACTAGTTCACGTTCGTTTATGCGAAAATTATCCCCCCTTATTCTTGTACTCGTAAGTTAGCCACTCAAATAATGCTTAGTGCTTGCTGCAGCCTCACCACTTAACCATATCTCACCCATTAAGCTTTAATAGTCTTGATACCCTTGGAAATGAGATTGCTGAGTCCTGGTGGCTCACAGATTACTACAACAAAAGTTGCAGGTACAGGTAATGCGATGATTTGACATGAGCGCGATGCTTGTTTTATTTGAAATTCTTCTTATTCTTCGATCATAGGATGGGTTATAGGACGGCATCCTGGGATAGCAAGGGTGGATGTCATTTTATTGTTTGATTTCGTCCGTAGTCGGACCCTGCTCTTCTGTATGATGATTGTATATGATGTTGTATTGATGTGATCTTGATTTAGCTTGTGGTGAGTGTAAGCCAATTCCATATACTCACCTCTTCTTTACATGTACTTGTAATGATATCCATTCTTGCGAAACGACGAGATGCGCTTCTATCCCTGTCGAGGCCCTCGTGCCAAAATGAGGATAGGATAGCATCTTGGGCGTTACAAGTTGGTATCAGAGCCTGTACCGACCTAGGAGCCCCTTGATTGATCGAACATGGCCGTTGTTGAGTCTAGAAAAAAAAACTATTTTGAGTCTACTTATATATCGGAGAGTAGGATTCTTTTTACTCCTTTTCTATGCTCTGGTGAGGAATCCTGACGTAGGAATTTTAATTCTATCCCCTCTTCTCACTCAATTTTTTTTAGGATCACGCGAGTATTTTGGAGCCTCTATGATACCGATGTGACGGGAATTCTGTTCTTGGTGTCTCCCGTACGTATGGATTGGACCCGGGGAATAGAGCTCCAGGGGATTCTTGACACATCGTTATCGTTCACTTTCCTTAGTACTTCAGGACGCGGATGTTCAAAATTGCTTCAATACTATTTGTGGTGCGAAGAGTGTGGCGGCACCCAGTATTGGGGAGCGGGATCACATGTACTACCATCTTTAGTATCGTTGTGATTACGAGGGTCTAAGCTAGATGAGTTTCCGAGGTTTCTCTGGTTGTGTGTTGACGGATGTGATACACGGTGGGTACTATTATAGCTAGGAGTTGAGTGATTTATTCAGTAATTTATCCGTGTATCCGTTGGACCAGATTGCATAACCAGAAAGATTTCGGAAGTTCTTAGGTGGGAATTCAAGTAGTTACCTAGGATTGTACTTCCAACAAATGCAAATGGGTTATGTATTTGTTTCCGGCTTAATTTGCAAGCCTCATCCTTTGTTTAGTTGGAATATAGTAATCCGAGTTGCTTCGATGTCAAACGTTGATTTCATATCTTTTCTAAGCGGTGTTCTCATAATTCTATGGGAATGCTAATCCTTTTGCTCAATCAAATTGTCATGTCAATTCTTTTCCGTCCGGAGTGCTTCTCTTTAAGTTAATTCAACCCTCTCCGATATTGCAAGATCAATCCTCATATTCTTTCCGGAGTTTGTCTCATCTGTCTCATGTTGTCTTTGTTTTTCCCACCCTCCCGCCCTTTTTCTTCAATGATTACATCGTCTTCCAAGTGCCTTTTCTTTCATTGATGCTTCCGCTATCTTTTCTTTGATATTGTATCCGGTGATTCATGTGAAGGTTCTCAGGAGTTTCAAGTTAGTATTTTTTCGTTCTTGTTTTCTTCCTCGGTGGATTCAATTCAACCTCTCGTGGTTCGTCATATCCTTTTCTTTCGCTAAATGATTTCCCGTGTTGGAAATTCTTGTCCAAGTATCTCTTGTTTTCACCTCTCTCTATTATATCCGGAGTTCCGAAGATATCTAAGAAGATTCATGTTTCCATTCAAAATCTTTTGAAATTATTTTGAGGTTCTCACCTCATCAAGTTCTTATTTTGTTCCTGTGCAATCTCTCTGTCTAAGCAATTGTTTCAACGGAGTTTTCATTGAGTGGGCCCATAACCCATAGGTTTTCCCCAGGATCTTTCCTGGCTCTTCTAATATTTCTCGGAGATCTCAAGTTCTTTTCAAATATGACGTAAGAATGAATTCCATCAGTCATATTCCTTTTCCAAGATCGCTTCAAATTATTTCACCGTTGGCTCAACCTTCTTTATTCATTGTTCCGGAGATCTCGGTAATTCATGATGTTGTTTCTCGTCATCATTCTTAGCACTGAAGACCGAAGAAGGAGTGTTTCTTTTAAATCTTTGTCCAAGCTCTTGAAGGTTCATGGTTTCAGCTTGTTGCTATCTTCTCAAATTCTTCTCGATCATGAGTAATTCCATCCATATCTATCGGGAGCATTTGAGTGTTGTTTTCATTTCTCGATCCTCCGAAGGCCATCATTCCAGAAGATTTCTTCGTTCTCAGCTTTCAGCTTTCGTTCTCCAATTCTTCTCAATTGTTGTCTCTTCGTTCGTATCTCCATTATCCCGGTGCCGTGGATCTTGATCTCTTCGTTCTCATGTATTTCATTCATTCTTGGTATCCTCATTCGTTTGTGAATTCTTACCGGTGGTTCGTTCAAGACTTCTTCAAATTATGTATCTCTTCAATCTTTTCAAGAAGAATAAGTAGTATGCCAAATCCATTGTTTATCATCAATTAAACTTGATGAAGGATAAGCATAACATAATTCTTATTCTTGTTTCAACAAGGTGATTTCAAACATTCTTCCAGAGGTTGTTCATGATATCAAATTCTCGATTCTAAGTTGGTCATCCTTTCTTTTCTGGAGTCCCTAGTTTTCTCAAGTATCTCTTCGTGAAGCTCCATCTAAATCTTTTCAACCTTCATTTCTTTTGATCTTTTTGTACACGGAGGTTCTTCATGGTGGTTTGTCAAGGAGTTAATTCATTCTCGAAGTGTTCTTCAAGATTCTTGTTGGAGAGGCTCAAGTATTCTTTATCTTGCATTTCAAATTGCAATTCTTTCTCCCTTATATTTTGAGATGGTGTTATAGCATTCTTGCTTCATGAGGAGTCTCTAAGGGTAGTTGACAAGAATGAGATATGTAAACCCATCATCTTCCTCATTGGAGCTATCTTGGATTAAATTTCACCTAAAGTCTTTCCTAAGGATTGTTGCTTTCGTGGTTCTTATCCAGATCCAAGTTCTAAATGCATCCTCTTGGTGAAAGAAGTTTTGCATATCGTGTTGCTCCCAACCAATCAATTGTTTCCGTTTGTGGCTGGTTGTCACCTCATGATGTGAGATGTTTTCCATAAGCCCACAACAAGCCTTTTCTTTTCGTTGCTGGTTTTTCAACAACTCTGTTCAACCTATGTTTTTCAAATTCAATGGTGGTAGAAGTTGTCATTTTCTTCTCCGTTCTCTTCTTTCCAAAGATCTAGCTTCTATTCTTTTGTTCCGGAGGCATTGTATTGTTGCTCTCTTTCATCCATTATCTTGTTTTATCAAGATCATGTGCTTTCTTGCTTATCCATTTAACTGGAGTGTTGTGTTCCCTCTTCAAGTTCTTTCCATCCTACCAAGTTTTGCCTCTCTTTTTCAACCGAAGTGCTGCCCAAATTTCTTGTGAATTCTTGCTTGTTCCTCATGTCATTCATCATCTTGTTGAAACCTTCAAGCTTCTTTGGTTTATATTAGAGAAGCAACTAAGTTTTACCTCTTCCTTTGTTCTTCCCTTCTCATTCTAACATCTCGGGGCAAGATCTCTTGTTAGTGGAGGAGAGTTGTAGCAGCCCGAGAGCAACGCTCCAGAAGATTCCCCTTTTATTCCGCTGTCGTCGTGTGAGCTGTTTGGTTTTCACATTCATCATCGCATCATTCACATCATCTGCATAGCATCGTCACTCGTTTTTGAAAACTTGCATCCGTTCGTAGCTGCCGGTTCTCCTCGACGATCGTTTCGAGACCAACCACAGACACACGCGCCTGCGACATTTGTGAGATCTTGTTTTTAAAAGTGGGTATAAAATGTTCTCGGATGGGTCGGGACTTGACGTGCGGTCTTATTATATTGTAGGTAGAACCCCTGCCAAATTTCGTCTCAATCAGAGTCCGTTTGATACCCGAACGGTCGACCGTAGCGGCACCATCATCGGTTTATTATCGGACGTTTTCGCTATTTCTAAACCTTGTGCCGGGCCGCAAAAACTTCCCTCTCTTCTCGGCCCACACCCCCAACACAGCCCACTATCCCAGCTAACCCCCCCTCCGCCTTCGGACATCCGATCAAGATCTGACGGTCGAAAACTGTGCAAAAATCCCCCTCCTAGCCCCCCTTTCCTATTTAAGCAGTCCCCATAGCCATTTTTGGACGAAACCATAGCCAAACCCTCCTTCCTCCTACAGCCGCCGCCACCCGCCTCGTTTTCAGCGCCGGCCACCACCACCCCGCCACTTGGCGCCGCCGCAGCCATCGTCCTGGCCAACCGTGACGCGCCACGTCGCCTCCCTGCAGCCCTGCAGCCAACCACCACGTGCCACGCGTCCCCGCGCCTCCACCAGCCACCGCGGCCCGCTGAGCTCACGGGGAGCCCGCCCGGGCCTGAGCGTCGTCGCCCCTCGCCCGCACCACTCCAGGGAGAGGAGCTTCCGAGCTCATCCGCCTGACCTCGTCGCCCCAGCCCCTCCGGCGAGCCCCGCCGCCGGAGCCAAGCACGCTCACCGCCGCCCTCGCCGGCGACCTCAGGCCAGTTCCCCGCCGTGCCCAGCCCCACACCTCCTCCTCCTCTCCTCCCTTCTCATCTCTCTCCCTTCGTCTCTTCTTCAGGACAACAAGAATGTCCGCAGCCATGGAGCCACCGCGCCGGAGCTCATCTGCCGCTGCCTCCGCCTGGATCTAGCGCCGGCAGGCCGGATCCGCAACCTGCCGCCCGGATCTGGCCTCCCTCGCCACCTCCGGCTGCCCAAGACCGCCGCCGCCATGTCCCGTCGCTCCTACCTCAGCCTCGAGCACGGGGATGAGAACGCGAGCCCCCAGTCCCGCCGGCATGGGCCTCGCCCCATCGAGGCCCAGCCTCCTCCTCCCGCAAGCCGACTGGGCTAGGCCCACTATGGTGAGCCCAGTGCCTAACCCATCTTTATGTCACGTGAGTGCTGGGTAGATATGTTGCGCCCATTGCCTATTGGACCTCTGCTCAGAATCGGCCCGCTTAGGGTTTTTTTCAGCTCCGCGAATTTCTCTATTATCCTGAGAATTGCAGTTTTGCAGATTAGACCCCGAATTTCCTGCATTTAATAACTGACCAACCGTGCATCATATGTAAAAACTTTATATATGTAAAATGACTAGAATTTTGTGTAGATTCACAATAACCAACTTTCACGCATGATAAAAATGTTTAACTTGCTGTTTTCACGTAATTT
This sequence comes from Elymus sibiricus, assembly GCA_039707655.1. Taxonomy (NCBI): domain Eukaryota; kingdom Viridiplantae; phylum Streptophyta; class Magnoliopsida; order Poales; family Poaceae; genus Elymus; species Elymus sibiricus. The sequence goes on from CM077665.1 coordinate 268,803,008, forward strand.
GCATATATGCCATGCAAAAATGATTTATTCCATAACTAATTAACTGTAGCTCCGATGCAAACATTTTATATATGTAACTTGACTAGAAAAACGTGTAGAATGGCATGGTGTACTTTATTTTCATGTTTAACAATATAATATATGCTTAGGACAGATCTGGACCAAATTCATAATTTGCATGTGGGGTCATTTCGGAAATGCTATATGTTGCTTTCGGCCTCATTTAAGATGCCTAGATAGTGTAGTTTCATTACGCTTCACCTCTTGCCATGTTGTACAACATTTAAACTTGTTGTGTAAATAAATGAGAGTGAACTAAATGATTCGAACATGGAGTTTCGTCAATATGCAACTTGTTGCATATTGAGCTTCACTTAATGTGTAGTATTTGATTGTTGTGATTGCCATGCCTTTCATAATTAAACCGGAGATGCATCATGTTTGTTTGCGCATCATGTCATGCATATGTTGTGGGTTGATCATGTGTGGCTTGTTGTTTCCGGTTGGCTTCTTCTCGATAGAGTTCCGAAAGCGTTCGGAGTGTGAGGATTCGTTCGACTACGTTGGCTCGTCTTCTTCATGGATTCGTTCTTCTTCCAAACGGAATCTCAGGCAAGATGACCATTTCCCTGGATACCATTACTATCATTGCCATGCTAGATGTCTCGTTTCTATCGCTGTCTCGCTACCTACCACTTGTATCTCAAGCCCTCCCAAAATGCCATGAAAAGCCTCTAACCCCTCCACATCCTAGCAAACCATTGTTTGGCTATGTTACCGCTTGCTTGGCCCTTCTTATAGCGCTGCTAGTTGTAGGTGCAATTGTTTCCATGTGCCAACATTGATGTTTTTCTGAGCTATCACAATATTATTGCTATTTAATTTAATGCACATATATACTTGGTAAAAGGTGGAAGGCTTGGTCTTTTGCTTGGTGTTTTGTTCCACTCTTGCCGCCCTAGTTATGTTCCATATTGAGCGCTCCTAACATGCTCGGGGTTGTTATGGGGACACCCTTGATTTTCGTTTTAGGATAAAACTTGTCTGGCAAGGCCCAACATTGGTACTACATTTGCCCAAAATAATCATACTGATAATTAATTTGACGCATAGGGAGTTAGCGCTACCCGAGGTTCGTTTCAACATAATACAGGGGGGCCAGTGCTGCCGGTGATGGTCCAAAACAGAGCACTGTGCGGGGCCACCCCGGGGCAACTCGGGTGATGTCTATCAGGACACTGTAAACTAGCACATCTGGTTGTGTCCTGAGAATGAGATACGCGGCTCCTATCGGGTTCGTCGACACGCCGGGCGGCCTTGCTGGATTTGTTTTACCTTTCTCGAACGTCTTGTGCGAGGAATTCCGAGAATACTTCGGGCTATCTCGAGGTTGAGGTTTTCCAATGGAATTGCCTAGGAAATCACGAGATTCGTGGTCGAGGTTATTCTCGCGGTGTGTGGTTAGTTTGTGATGGATGAGTTGGAGCACCCCTGCAGGGTTAAATCTTTCGGAAAGCCGAGCCCGCGGTTACGTGGCAACTTGGAAACTTTGTTTAACACCCGGTCATTGCAAACTTGAAGTAAACTCTAATAAAATACACCAACCGTGTGCGTAACCGTGTCTGTCTCTTCTCGTGATTTCTGAACCGAGAGAGAACACAGTGGGGTTATGTTTGTTCGTAAGTAGGTGTTCAGGATCGCTTAGAGATCATTACTAGTTCACGTCCGTTTATGCGACAATCATCCCCCCTTATTCTTGTACTCATAAGTTTGCCACTCAAATAATGCTTAGTGCTTGCTGCAGGCTCACCACTTAACCATATCTCACCCATTAAGCTTTAATAGTCTTGATACCCTTGGAAATGAGATTGCTGAGTCCCCGTGGCTCACAGATTACTACAACAAGAGTTCCAGGTACAGGTAATGCGATGATTTGACGTGAGCGCGATGCTTGTTTAATTTGGAGTTCTTCTTCTTCTTCTTCGATCATAGGATGGGTTCCAGGACGGCAGCCTCGGATAGCAAGGGTGGATGTCATTTTATCGTTTGATTTCGTCCATAGTCGGACCCTGCTCTTCTGTATGATGATTGGATATGATGTTGTATTGATGTGATCTTGATTTAGCTTGTGGTGAGTGTAAGCCAATTCCATATACTCATCTCTTCTTTACATGTACTTGTAATGATATCCATTCTTGCGTAACAACGAGATACGCGTCTATCCCTGTCGAGGCCCTCGTGCCAAAATAAGGATAGGATCGCATCTTGGGCGTTACACTGCCTGTCCCATAGATTGTCGTACCTCGACATCTTTGGCGCGCCAGATAGGGGGATCACGTGTGTGAACCCGAACCAGCATTCTGCGCGCAACTTTCTTAATCTTCACCAGTTGTGTCCATGGCTCCCAAGAAGGCCAAGGACGAGTCAACTGCTCCGACGACGTCCAAACTGCCCATGCCGACAGCTACGATAGATGGATGTGGAAGGACAATGGCACCAGGGCATCCCAGCAAGCGCAACCACCACAACGATGTGGTCCGAAGCTCCACATGTAGGGATCCGCTCGCTGTCGCCACCTCCGCTGATGGCGTGGGGGGTTCCAAGGGCGAAACGGTGGTGCGCAACCGCGAAGTGGTGAGGAGTGCTTCTAGGCCCTCTCAAGACAGCCACAACACGTCCCCGCAAGGCGCTGGTGGCTCCAGGCGGCGCCAAGATCAAGACCAAGACCCTGTGCGCCATGCTCAAGATGCATAGGGGCGGTCACCATGCCAATCAATCGGCGAGCATCTGCAGCAGCGACGTGAGCGTGATAATCTCCTACTAACTCTGTCAGGAGTCATAGCATTGTCCCCTCGTCGCGCTCCATGCCCAAGGTGCCCGTAGAGGCCATGGCCAGAGCACAACTACTGCCCGAGTTTCATCCTGCGCAGGAGAAGATGGACGAGTGGAGGGCCACAATCCAGAACCTCGTCACCTTCGCCAATGGCGACACCGCTCAGGGGGTAGGGCCCTTGAACCAACACACATCTGATCCCAGCAAGACGACTGGTGAGCGCACGGGGGCAGCTGCACCAATTGTGCAGTCTCCACCTCAACAATGGCGGCCGCACCGGCAGGGCACACGGGATGAGGCACCCATGGCATCCTTAAAACCATGGAGCCGCCCCGACTAGTGTCAAATCTACCACGACCGGCGCCGCAAAGACGCTCGCACCACCATCGAGCACAGACGGGAGGCACACCGGTAATCCAACGCCCGTGAGGGACCATCTGTCGATGTGCTTGTGCCTGGGTACCCTGGGTACCAACCTTACGAGGTGGGCTGCCCAGCGTTCACCTGTGAACTGCGGCAAGTCCAGTGGCCGTCATCCCAAAACTTCAAGCCCGACGTACCTGACAAGTACGATGGCAAGCTGAACCCGTCAGAGTTCCTCAAAGTCTACATCATCGTGGTGCAGGATGTAGGGGGACTCGACGAGAAGATTCTCGCCAACTACATCTTGTTGGTACTCAAGCCCAACATGAGGTCTTAGCTGATGAACCTGCCAGAGGGCTCCATTTCCTCCTGGTCGGATTTATTCCATCGGTTTGTTGGCGCCTACACTGGATGCCACAAGCTTTCGGGTCAGGCCAGCGACCTACATGTGCTGCCGCAGTGTGAGGGAGAGCCCCTCCGCAAATACATCCAAAGATTTAGCCGTGTACACCACGACATCCCTGATATTCATCCTGCCACTGTGATTGCGTCATTCCAGAAGAACGTGCACAATCATAGAATGCGCAAGGAGATGGGTATTCAGAAGGAAAAGACCATCAACGAGCTTTATGCTCTGGCGGACAAGTGTGCACAGGCTAAAGAAGGAAGGAGACTTCCTGGGGAAGATGCTGGCGCCGAAGTCGATTCAGAGCACGACGACGCCGTCACCCCGAAGAAGAAGGGCCAGAAGCACAACCATAAGCGCAAAGGCCAGGAAGTGATGGTAGTCGAAGGATCCAGCAACAATAACGTAGGCAATAAAGCCAAGGTCGAAGGTTCTGGCAAGGACGCTGCCATCTGCACCTGTGGCCATGAGGCTGCAGCGGGCGATAAGGCAGACAAGGCTGACGGGCCGTACTGCAAGACCCACCGCACCAACGGCCATAATCTCCATGAGTGACTGCAAGTTGGGCAGCTTGCCGAAAAGCAAAAGCAAGAATATGAGAAGCACGACAAAGATAAGGGCCAAAATAGTGCTGATGGGTCCGGCAAGAAGCATGGTGGCTGCAGAGGTCGCTGCAGCAATGCCAAGCAGCAGAAGAGAACTCTGCGCGAGGCCGCGACAAGAATTTGGAGGATGATGATGGGGAGGAGGATGAAGAAGGATCTAATGGCTAGGAGTTCCAAAAGGCCACCGAGGCTATGTGCATTGACGAAGGCACATCTTTGCACTCCTCTCACCGGCAGCTCAAGCAATAGGCCCGGGAGATCAATGCGACAGAGCCGACAATGGAAGCGGAGAAGGCACTCAAGTGGTCTCAGACGCCCATCATATATGATGTTGAGGACCACCCTGATCGCACCATAGTGGTCGGATGCTTGCCGTTGTTGGTTTCACCAACGATAAGCAACCTCAAGGTGACTAAGATGCTTGTTGACGGTGGGGCCGGCTTGAACTTGATCTCTCCTGAGGTGATCAAGAGGCTTCAAATTCACAATGAGGACCTCAAGCATATAGGAACTTTCCAGGGGGATCAATCCGGGAAGAAGCCAACCCAAACGGAAGATTACACTGCCGGTGACGTTCAATAGCGAACTCAATTTCAGGACGGAGAAGATTGTCTTCGATGTCATCAAAATAGCGCTGCCATACAATGGAATCTTGGGCCACCCGGCACTGGCAAACTTCATGGCGGCGTCCCACTACGCCTACAACACTTTCAAGATGTCGGGGCCAATGCATGTCATCACCATCCACTCCAACAAAGTGGCAGTGTCAGCTAGCAAGGCTCTTGCTCCTGCCAACAAAGCTCCCGAGGAGGAGAAGAACGACAAGACCTCTGGCAAGGACTCCGGGAAGCACAGTAAGGATTGCGACACACCTGTTGAGGATGTGCCAGTGAGATCTTCCGCCAGAAGGAAGAAGCCCAAGACCGCCACGTCCGCGACAAAGCAAGTGGCTGTGTGGGAGGATGGCAAGGGCGACACTTTCACCATAACTGCCACCCTTGACAACAAATAGGAAAGATCATCTCCTTCGTGTAGGCGAACGTCGATGTGTTTGCCTGGCAACCATCGGACATCCCCGGTGTTCCCAGGGAGGTGATTGAGCACCACCTTGCCGTTTGTCCCCACGCACACCCCGTCAAGAACAAGATCAGGACACAAGCTCTGGAACGGCAAGAATTCATTACCGAGGAAATTAAGAAGCTGGAAGCGGCATGCCTGATCAGGGGAGTGATCCACCCTACTTGGTTAGCAAATCCAGTGGTAGTGCGGATGGCGAATGGGAAGTGGGGGCTTTGTATCAAATTTATTGATTTAAATAAAGCTTGTCCAAAAGACCCCTTTCCCTTGCCGCACATTGATCAAACAATGGACTCCATTGCCGTCTGTGACCTCCTCTCCTTTCTTGACGCCTATTCTGGTTATCATCAGATTTTTATGGCCAAGGAAGACAAAGAGAAGAATGCCTTTATTACTCCATGTGGCACATACTGCTTTAAGTGTATGCCTTTCGGACTAAAAAGTGTTGGTTCAACATTTGCAAGAGCTGTCCAGATAGGTTTTGAGTCTCGGCTACACACGAATGTTGAAGCCTATATGGATGATATAGTGGTCAAGACCAAGGACAAAGCTACGCTAATTCAAGACTTGGAAGCGCAAGATTAACTTAAAGCTCAACCCCGAGAAGTGTGTGTTTGGTGTCCAATCTGGCAAACTTCTCAGGTTCTTTGTATCTCAACGTGGAAATTGAAGCCAATCTCGACAAGATCAAAGCCATTGAGCAGTTGGAAGCACTGAAGCGCGTCAAGGATGTGCGCCGCTTAGCAGGTTGTCTTGCCGCTCTAAGCAGGTTCATTTCTATGTCTTCTAAGCAAACTCTGACATTTTTCAAAATATTGAAAAAGGCAGGTCCAAAGAAATGGACTCCAGAAGCGGAGGCAGCGCTGTAAGATTTTAAAAAAAAGACCTGCCCTCAATGCCAATCTTGTTGCGCCTAAGCCGCGAGAGCCGTTGCTACTGTATTTGGCGGCAACGAATCAAGTAGTTAGTGATGCACTAGTAGCGGAGAGGGAAGCTCATGATGAAGAGGCAGTAACCCCAAGCTGGCAGACAACAAGCCAGATTCTTCTCCGGCAAGCCAAGGTGACGCTAACGCAAGTACATCGCAAGAGTCAAACCAAAAAAATTCTGCAGACCCCTGGTACCGCGGTCAGGGCAGGCGTGGCTACAGTGGCCCCCGTCGCATCGCGGGTCAGCGCTCGCATGGCCACAGTGGAGGCAATAGTGCCTCTGACCCCAGCCGACTGCGACCGGGCGGACGGCACAGTGCCGGTACGCCCTCAACCACTCCATCACCTGCCCCGGAGTGGCTACAGCGCCGCTGGCCGTATCGCTGACCATGGCCGGCTACCACAAGACAACGCCAGGCCGGGCGACCCGTGCTGCGGCGTGACAGGCACGCGCCAATGGTGATGACCGGCGGTGGCCCTCCCACCGGCTCCCGATGGGACCCCGCAGCCGGCGGGCCCCGTCAACAACAAGACCCTTCAGTCGGGGGCCCCCCTGGCCAGCTAAAGAGGCTGCCAGCCGGGTCCCCCCTTGGTACTGCCAATGTATATTGTAAGCCGGGGGGTTGGCCTATAAAACCCCCCGACGCCTCCCATGCACGGGCAGGCACTCTCACCTTGACACGCACCCACGCAGAGAGGAAGAAAGAGCCGACCGGCCTCTTCTCCCTCCTCTAGCAAACAGCTCAAGGAGCACCATTGTAGCCGCCTCGGTCTATCAACTAGACAAGCAGGACTAGGGTGTTACCTCCAACAGAGGGCCCCGAACCTGGGTACATCACGTGTCTCTCACAGCTTGTCCCCAATCCCGTCACCGGAGCCCGCCGGCGTCCTTCGACCCCAACCACTCTCGATAAGCTTACCCATGGCATCTGTCGTGAGAAAACGATGACAGTTGGCGCCCACCGAGGGGCCGTCCGCGGCGCCGGCCGGAGTCATGCTCCGGGCGGGACACTTCACCACCTCCCCCGGCCGCCCGGCGTCCGGGCGGAACTGCACGCTCGTAGGGCTTGCTCCCGCGGGGCGGGGCCCTGTTCCCGCCAGCTCTGCGGGCGTCGCTGCCGACCTCTCCGACGAGTGGCGCAGCAGCGACCCTCTGTCCGACGTCGCCATCCTCACCGAGCGCTTCGGCAGGCTGGGCCTCGCCGGCGAGCCAGCTGCTGATGAGTACCCTAGCGAGGTGCTCGACTGCCTCGACCCGCCCTCGCTTGTGGGCGCGCTCGCCCCGGGCAGTACTAACGACTCCTGCGTCCGTGCGGGGGTAATGGCCACCGGCTCATCCACGACCTCTGGTCGCGCCAGGGCGGAAGCGGAGGCCGCCGCCGCAGTCACCGGCACCGGCACCTCCGACCCTCTCGGCTCCATGCTTTGGGGCCTCAGCACCGCCGTCGCGCCTACAACAAACCCGACCAGGGCTACGGCCGAGCTGGAGGCGGCTCGCCAGCTACTGTTCGCGGAGGCGACCACGCTCGCCACCACCAAACGCCGGATGGAGTCCGCGCAGCGCGTATACAACTCCGCCTACGGCCTCACCCCCGCGGGCAACGAGCCCAGCCGGCGCGGCGACATCCGCAACCGCAGCCGCGTGGTCGCGGAAATCCTTAGCGGCAGGCACCCCACCTACGACATGCCGGCGGCCAATATGAGGGCCGCCCAGGTGGCCTACGCCGACCTCGCCGTCCTGGTGGGCGAGGAGCGTGAGCAGCAGGAGCGGCACATCCAAGACCTCATCGCCGCCGCCAACACCCAGCAGCCCGGCTCGACGACACCGACGCCAGCTCCGAAATACCCATCCCCGAGGGGGACGCTCCGCCGGCTGCTGGCCTGCGCCGGCCGGCCCAGCAAGCCTCTTCCCCCGTAATGGCAAGCTGAACCCGCCAGAGTTCCTCAAAGTTTACATCATCGTGGTGCAGGATGTAGGGGAATGCGACGAGAAGATTCTCGCCAACTACATCTCATTGGTACTCAAGCCCAACATGAGGTCTTAGCTGATGAACCTGCCGGATTGCTCCATTTCCTCCTGGTCGGATTTATTCCATCGGTTTGTTGGCACCTACACTGGATGCCACAAGCTTTCGGGTCAGGCCAGCGACCTACATGTGTTGCCGCAGTGTGAGGGAGAGCCCCTCCGCAAATACATCCAAAGATTTAGCCGTGTACACCACGACATCCCTGATATTCATCCTGCCACTGTGATTGCGTCATTCCAGAAGAACATGCGCAATCATAGAATGCGCAAGGAGATGGGTATTCAGAAGGAAAAGACCATCAACGAGCTTTATGCTCTGGCGGACAAGTGTGCACAGGCTAAAGAAGGAAGGAGACTTCCTGGGGAGGTGTTGGCGCCGAAGTCGATTCAGAGCATGACGACGCCGCCACCCCGAAGAAGAAGGTCCAGAAGCACAACCATAAGCGCAAAGGCCAGGCAATGATGGCAGTCGAAGGATCCAGCAACAATAACGTAGGCAATAAAGCCAAGGTCGAAGGGTCTGGCAAGGACGCTGCCATCTGCACCTGTGGCCATGAGGCTGCAGCGGGCGATAAGGCAGACAAGACTGACGGGCCGTACTGCAAGACCCACCGCACCAAGGGCCATAATCTCCATGAGTGACTGCAAGTTGGGCAGCTTGCCGAAAAGCAAAAGCAAGAATATGAGAAGCACGACAAAGATAAGGGCCAAAATAGTGCTGATGGGTCCGGCAAGAAGCATGGTGGCTGCAGAGGTCGCCGCGGCAAGGCCAAGCAGCAGAAGAGAACTATGCGCGAGGCCGCGACAAGAAATAGGAGGATGATGATGAGGAGGAGGATGAAGAAGGATCTGATGGCTAGGAGTTCCAAAAGGCCACCGAGGCTATGTGCATTGACGGAGGCAGATCTTTGCACTCCTCTCACCGGCAGCTCAAGCAATAGGCCCGGGAGATCAATGCGACAGAGCCGACAATGGAAGTGGAGAAGCCACTCAAGTGGTCTCAGACGCCCATCACATGTGATGTTGAGGACCACCCTGATCGCACCATAGCGGTTGGGTGCTTGCCGTTGTTGGTTTCACCAACGATAAGCAACCTCAACGTGACTAAGATGCTTGTTGATGGTGGGGCCGGCTTGAACTTGATCTCTCCTGAGGTGATCAAGAGGCTTCAAATTCACAATGAGGACCTCAAGCATATAGGAACTTTCCAGGGGGATCAATCCGGGAAGAAGCCAACCCAAACGGAAGATTACACTGCCGGTGACGTTCAATAGCGAACTCAATTTCAGGATGGAGAAGATTGTCTTCGATGTCGTCAAAATAGCGCTGCCATACAATGGAATCTTGGGCCACCCGGCACTGGCAAACTTCATGGCGGCGTCCCACTACGCCAACAACACTTTTAAGATGTCGGGGCCAATGCACGTCATCACCATCCACTCCAACAAAATGGCAGTGTCAGCTAGCAAGGCTCTTGCTCCTGCCAACAAAGCTCCCGAGGAGGAGAAGAATGACAAGACCTCTGGCAAGGACTCCGGGAAGCACACTAAGGATTGCGGCACACCTGTTGAGGATGTGCCAGTGAGCTCTTCCGCCAGAAGGAAGAAGCCCAAGACCACCACGTCCGTGACAAAGCAAGTGGCTATGCGGGAGGATGGCAAGGGCGACACTTTCACCATAACTGCCACCCTTGACAACAAATAGGAAAGCGCGCTCATCTCCTTCGTGTAGGCAAACGTCGATGTGTTTGCCTGGCAACCATCGGACATCCCCGGTGTTCCCAGGGAGGTGATTGAGCACCACATTGCCATTTGTCCCCACGCACACCCCGTCAAGAACAAGATCAGGACGCATGCTCTGGAACGGCAAGAATTTATTACTGAGGAAATTAAGAAGCTGGAAGCAGCATGCCTGATCAGGGGAGTGATCCACCCAACTTGGTTAGCAAATCCAGTGGTAGTGCGGATTGCGAATGGGAAGTGGGGGCTTTGTATCGACTTTATTGATTTAAATAAAGCTTGTCCAAAAGACCCCTTTCCCTTGCCGCGCATTGATCAAACAATGGACTCCATTGCCGTCTGTGACCTCCTCTCCTTTCTTGACGCCCATTCTGGTTATCATCAGATTTTTATGGCCAAGGAAGACAAAGAGAAGAATGCCTTTATTACTCCATGTGGCACATACTGCTTTAAGTGTATGCCTTTCGGACTAAAAAGTGTTGGTTCAACATTTGCAAGAGCTGTCCAGATAGGTTTTGAGTCTCGGCTACACACGAATGTTGAAGCCTATATGGATGATATAGTGGTCAAGACCAAGGACAAAGCTACGCTAATTCAAGACTTGGAAGCGCAAGATTAACTTAAGGCTCAACCCCGAGAAGTGTGTGTTTGGTGTCCAATCTGGCAAACTTCTCAGGTTCTTTGTTTCTCAACGTGGAAATTGAAGCCAATCTCGACAAGATCAAAGCCATTGAGCAGTTGGAAGCACTGAAGCGCGTCAAGGATGTGCGCCGCTTAGCAGGTTGTCTTGCCGCTCTAAGCAGGTTCATTTCTAAGTCTTCTGAGCGCACTCTGCCATTTTTCAAAATCTTGAAAAAGGCATGTCCAATGAAATGGACTCCAGAAGCGGAGGCAGCGCTGTAAGATTTTAAAAAAAAGACATGCCCTCAATGCCAATCTTGTTGCGCCTAAGCCGCAAGAGCCGTTGCTACTGTATTTGGCGGCAACGAATCAAGTAGTTAGTGATGCACTAGTGGTGGAGAGGGAAGCTCATGATGAAAAGGCAGTAACCCCCAAGCTGGCAGACAACAAGCCAGATTCTTCTCCGGCAAGCGAAGGTGACGCTTACGCAAGTACATCGCAAGAGTCAAACCAAAAAAATTCTGCAGACCCCTGGTACCACGGTCAGGGCACGCGTGGCTATAGTGGCCCCCGTCGCATCGCGGGTCAGCGCCCGCATGGCCACAGTGGAGGCAATAGTGCCTCTGACCCCAACCGACTGCGACCGGGCGGACGGCACAGTGCCGGTACGCCCTCAACCACTCCATCACCTGCCCCGGAGTGGCTACAGCGCCGCTGGCCATATCGCTGACCATGGCCGGCTACCACAAGACAACGCCAGGCCGGACGACCCGTGCTGCGGCGTGACAGGCACGCGCCAATGGTGATGACCGCCGGTGGCCCTCCCACCGGCTTCCGATGGGACCCCGCAGCCGGCGGGCCCCGTCAACAACAAGACCCTTCAGCCGGGGGCCCCCCTGGCCAGCTAGAGAGGCTGCCAGCCGGGTCCCCCCTCGGTACCGCCAATGTATATTGTAAGCCAGGGGGTTGGCCTATAAAACCCCCCGACGCCTCCCATGCACGGGCAGGCACTCTCACCTTGACACACACGCACGCAGAGAGGAAGAAAGAGCCGACCGGCCTCTTCTCCCTCCTCTAGCAAACAGCTCAAGGAGCACCATTGTAGCCGCCTTGGTCTATCAACTAGACAAGCAGGACTAGGGGTGTTACCTCCCACAGAAGGCCCCGAACCTGGGTACATCACGTGTCTCTCACCGCTTGTCCCCAATCCCGTCACCGGAGCCCGCCGGCGCCCTTCGGCCCCAACCACTCTTGATAAGCCTACCCATGGCATCTGTCGTGAGAAAACGACGACAATTGGCACCCACCGTGGGGCCGTCCGCGGTGCCGGCCGGAGTCCTGCTCCGGGCGGGACACTTCACCACCTCCCCCGGCCGCCCCGCGTCCGGGCGGAACTGCACGCTCGTGGGGCTTGCTCCCGCGGGGCGGGACCCCATTCCCGCCAGCTCTGCGGGCGTCGCTGCCGACCTCTCCGACGAGTGGCATAGCAGCGACCCTCTGTCCGACGTCGCCATCCTCACCAAGCGCTTCGGAAGGCTGGGCCTCGCCAGCGAGCGAGCTGCCGATGAGTACTCTAGCGAGGTGCTCGACTGCCTCGACCCGCCCTCGTTTGTGGGCGCGCTCGCCCCGGGCAGTACTAACGACTCCTGCGTCCGTGCGGGGGTAATGGCCACCGGCTCATCCACGACCTCCGGTCGCGCCAGGGCGGAAGCGGAGGCCGCCGCCGCAGTCACTGGCACCGGCACCTCCGACCCCCTCGGCTCCATGCTTCGGGGCCTCAGCACCCCCGTCGCGCCTACAACAAACCCGACCAGGGCTACGGCCGAGCTGGAGGCGGCTCGCCAGCTACTGTTCGTGGAGGCGACCACGCTCGCCACCACCAAATGCCGGATGGAGTCCGCGCAGCGCGTATACAACTCCGCCTACAGCCTCACCCCCGCGGGCAACGAGCCCAGCCGGCGCGGTGACATCCGCAACCGCGGCCGCGTGGTCACGGAAATCCTTAGCGGCAGGCACCCCACCTACGACACGCCGGCGGCCAATATGAGGGCCGCACAGGTGGCCTACGCCGACCTCGCCGTCCTGGTGGGCGAGGAGCGTGAGCAGCAGGAGCGGCACATCCAAGACCTCATCGCCGCCGCCAACACCCAGCAGCCCGGCTCGACGACACCGACGCCAGCTCCGAAATACCCGTCCCTGAGGGGGACGCTCCGCCGGCTGCTGGCCAGCGCCGGCCGGCCCAGCAAGCCTCTTCCCCCCGCGGCTCCGGCCGGCGGGGCGCTGGATCCCACAATGGGCGCTCCCGAGAGGGAGACGAGCCGCCGGCCGTCAACAGCCAGCGCAACGATGCTCCGGCTGGCGGCAGCCGGCGCAGCCGGGACCACACCCCACCTCCGTGGCGGGAGCGCACGCGCTCGCCTGCCCCGGCTGTCCGTCCCGAGCTCGCCGCTCGGATCGGCCCGCGCGTCCCGCGGAGCGAGAACGACACCCGGACCCGCATCGACCGGCTGGTGCAATCTGCCCTCCTGGAGGAAGAGGGTCCGATCGGGCCGGCGTGCTTCGGCCCCCGGATCCGGGACGAGCCGTTTCCGACCGGCTTCACTCTCCCCCGTGACACTCCGAAGTACAACGACACCGCCAAGCCAGATGACTGGCTGATCGACTACACCACCGCATTCGGCATCGCCAGGGGGAACAAGCGCGGCGTGGTGTGCTACGTTCCCCTCATGCTGATCAGGTCGGCCCGGACTTGGCTTAACAGCCTTCCGGTCGGCAGCATCAATGCCTGGACAGACTTCGAAGAGGCGTTCGTCCGCAACTTCACCGGCACCTACAAGCGGCCCGGCCGTCCCCGCGAGCTGGCCATGTGCGGCCAGGGGCCGGAGGAATCCCTCCGTGACTTCCTCACGCGATGGTCCGAGCTCCACAACTCCTGCGAGGGGGTGCACGAGGTGCAAGCCATCCAGTACTTTAACGAGGGCTGCCGAGACGACACCCTCCTCAAGCACAAGCTCATGTGCTCGGAGCTGGCCGCCTTGGCTGAGCTCTTGGCCAAGGCGGACAAGTACGCCACGGCCGACTCTGCCATGTGGATCAAGGTCAGCGCAACCGGCAAGGCCCTCCCGCCGCCTGTCGCGCCATGGCCGGCTGCCAACAACCGGCAGCAGCAGAACATCAAACAGAAGGCGTACCAACCGGACCCCCGCTACGGGAGCAAACAGGTCGCCTCCATCGAGGAAGAGCAGCCGACTGCCCAGGCACCCAGCCAGCGCCAGTGAACTGGCAAGAACGCCTGGCATCCCAAGCTCACCTTCGAGCAAATGCTCGACGCTCCATGCAAGATGCACTCTGGGGCGAAGCCGGCCACGCACACGCTGCGTCAGTGCAGCTTCTCCCAGCGGCTAGCCCGAGGCGAGGGCCTACCGGTTCCTCCGCCTCCGGCTCTCCGCGCGTCGGCTCTGGCACCGGCGCAGCCACCAGCTCCGGCCCCGGCTGCCAACGACGGCCGCCTTCACGACCAGTTCCCCGACCAGGACGGGGCCTACGTCGTCTTCAACAGCGAGGGAACCGACAAGCATAGCCTGCGCCAGCGCCGGCACGAGGTCAACGCCACCGTTCCCTCGATCCCCCAGTTTATGGACTGGTCCGAGAAGCCGGTCACCTGGAGCCGGGCGGACCACCCGGCCGTGATGCCAAACTCCGGCAGCTATGCCCTCGTCCTGGATCCCACCATCGCCTCTGAGAGGGTCACCTACCGTTTCTCGCGGGTGCTGATCGACGGGGGCAGCAGCATCAACATCCTCTATCGCGATACCCTGCTCAAGCTGGGACTCAAGGAGATAGACCTGCAGCCAAGCCGGACGGTTTTCCATGGCATTGTGCCGGGAAAATCCTGCACCCCCATCGGCAAGATCTGGCTCGATGTCCTCTTCGGCAACAAGAGCCACTTCTGCCGCGAGCCGATATGGTTCGAGGTGGTTGACCTCAACAGTCCCTACCACGCATTGCTGGGCCGGCCGGCCCTCGTCAAGTTCATGGCGGTACCCCATTATGCCTACCTCAAGCTCAAGATGCCGCGCCCCAAGGGCATCATCACCATCGATGGCGACTACAAAATGTCGATCGAGTGCGCGAGCGACAGCAGCCAGCTGGCCGAGGCCCTAGAGATAGTGGAGGAGAGGCGGCAGCTCGACCGGCTCGTGGCTCACGCCTCTGACCAGCCGGCCGTGCCGGCTCCTCCGTCCGAGTCGGCCAGCGAGTCGTCGTTCCAGCCGTCCAAGGACACCAAGGAGGTGCCACTCGACCCGGCCAACCCCAAGCAGTGCGTCACCATCGGCGCCCACCTCAACAGCAAATAGGAAGGCGAGCTCGTCGACTTCCTCCGTGAGAATCGGGACATCTTTGCATGGTCTTCGAAAGACATGCCGGGTGTTCCTAGGAAGTACGCCGAGCACAAACTTCATGTGCGGCCGGATGCCAAGCCGGTCAAGCAACCCCTGCGCCGTTTCTCTGAGGAGAAGTGGCGTACTATAGGAGAGGAGATCGCCCGGCTGCTCGCAGCCAGCTTCATCCTGGAAGTGTTCCACCCGGACTGGCTGGCCAACCCAGTCCTGGTGCTCAAGAAAAACAAGACTTGGTGCATGTGTATCGACTACACCAGCCTGAACAAGGCCTGTCCCAAGGACCCTTTCGCCCTGCCTCGGATCGATCAAGTGATCGACTTCACGACCGGCTGCGATTTGCTGGCCTTCCTGGACGCATATTCCGGCTACCACCAGATCAAGCTGGACCCAGCCGACCGGCTGAAGACCTCCTTCATCACCCCTTTCGGGGCCTACTGCTACATCACCATGTCCTTCGGCCTGAAGAATGCATGCGCCACCTTCCAGCATTGCATGCAGAAGTGCCTCCTGCCCCAGATCGGCAGGAACATCCACGTCTACGTGGACGACATCGTCTTCAAAACCAAGAAGCATTTCAGCCTCCTCGACGATCTCCGAGAGACCTTCGCCAACCTGCACGAGTACAAGGTCAAGCTCAATCCGGAGAAGTGTGTTTTCGGCGTGCCAGCCGGCCAGCTCCTGGGTTTCTTCATGTCCGCTCGCGGCATCGAAGCCAACCCGAAGAAAATCAGAGCCATCGAGCGCATGCGCAAGTCGACCAGGCTCCGCGACGTCCAGAAGTTTGCCGGGTGCCTCGCCTCGCTCAGCCGGTTCATTAGCTGGCTCGGCGAGAAGGCTCTGCCCCTCTATCAGCTCATGAAGAAGACGGCCAAGATCGAGCCGGGCCACGACCCAATGTAGAAGCTGGCCAAGTTCGAATGGACCGACCAGGCGGACGAAGCGTTCTGCGACCTCAAGCGTGCCCTCTCTAGTGCACCCGTCCTGGCGGCTCCGGTCGAGAACGAGCCTATGCTCGCGTACGTCGCGGCAACCATGCGCGTGATCAGCGTCGTCCTCGTGGTGGAGTGGCCGGAGGAAGGCAAGGCACTGCCGGTCCAGCGCCCCGTCTACTACCTTAGCGAGGTCCTCTCCGCCTCCAAGCAGAACTACCCCCAGTACCAGAAGATATGCTATGGCACCTACTTCGCCGCCAAGAAGGTCAAGCAGTACTTCCAGGAGCACACCAACACCGTGGTGAGCACGTCACCGCTCGGAGATATCATGAGCGGCCGGGATGCCACCGGCGGATTGCCAAATGGGCTATCGCCCTCCCCGACCACGAAATCTGGTACGAGCCGCGCACCGCCATCAAGTCGCAAACGATGTCCGACTTCCTCGTCGACTGGGCGGAGACCCAGTTCGTGCCGTCGCCTCCGGACTCCACGCACTGGCGCATGCACTTCGATGGCTCGAAGATACGGATCAGCTTGGGAGCCGGCATCGTCCTGTCGTCCCCAAAAGGGGACCAGCTCAAGTACGCGCTCCAGATCCTCTTCGCCGCCTCCAACAACATAGTCGAGTACGAGGCGCTCGTCCATGGCCTCCGGCAAGCCAAGGAAATCGGCATCCGATGCATCCTCTGTTTCGGCAACTCGGATCTTGTGGTGCAGCAGGTCTCTGGCGAATGGGACGCCAGGGATGCCAACATGGCTAGCTACCGCTTCCTCGTCCAACAGCTCACCGGCTCCTTCGAGGGGTGTGAGTTCCACCACGTCCCCTAGGCGGACAACGAGGCGGCGGACACGCTTGCTAAAATCGGCTCCACCCGACAGGCAATCCCAGCCGGCGTCTCCCTCGAGTGGCTACTCAAGCCGTCGATCAAACCCTCTGCCGAATCGGAGTCCATCTTCGTGCCAGCTGTCCCCGCTGGCTCCGACCACCCCGCCGGCTCCAACCGCTGCTTCAGCTTAGCCGGCTCCAACAACTGACGACCCCGCGGCCGTCCTCATGACAATCGATCTGCCGGCCCCGGGGACTGACGGCTCGGTCCCGGGGGCTCCGCCCCGGGCACGGGGGCTACAGCCGGCCCCGAGATCCACCTCGAGCCGGTGCCGGCTCCTGTCACGGCCCCCACCTACGCCCAGCCCATCCTAGCCTTCCTCCTGCGCGCCGAGCTCCCTCCCGAAGAGGCCATCGCCCGGCAAATACAACGCCGGGCCCCAGCCTACAGCATCATCAACCATGAGTTGGTCCATCGCAGCGCAACCGGCGTGTTCCAGCGCCGTGTCGAGCCGGAAAGGGGGCAGCAGATCCTCCGAGACATCCACCAGGGCTAGTGCGGGCATCACGCTGCCTACAGAACCCTGGAGGCTAAGGCATTCCGCCACGGTTTCTACTGGCTGACGGCCCTAGAAGAAGCAAAGCAGCTAGTCGACAAGTGCGAAGGGTGCCAGCGTTTCAGCACGCATAGCCACCTGTCGGCTACGACGCTCCAAACCATCCCCCTTTCCTGGCCCTTCGCGGTCTGGGGCCTCGACATGGTGGGACCCTTCAAGACCGCTCGAGGCGGCATGACGCATCTATTGGTGGCCGTCGACAAGTTCACTAAGTGGATCGAGGCCAGGCCAATCAAGAAGCTGGACGGCCCCACGGTCGTCCGGTTCGTCAAAGATATCACGGTCCGCTACGGCGTCCCCCACAGCATCATCACCGACAATGGCACAAACATCGCCAAAGGCGTGCTGGCGCATTTCTGCGCCCAAGAGGGCATCTGGCTCGACCTCACATCGGTGGCCCACCCACAGTCGAATGGCCAGGCGAAAAGGGCAAACTGCCTGATCTTGGCCGGCCTCAAGCCCCGGCTCGTGGCGCCACTCGTGCGATCGGCCGACTACTGGATCGATGAGCTGCCGGCTGTCTTGTGGAGCCTCAGGACCACGCCAAACCGGTCAACCGGCTTCACCCCCTTTTTTCTCGTGTACGGTTCCGAGGCGGTCATCCCTACGGACATTGAGTTTGATTCACCTCGGGTTACCTTGTACACGGAAAAGGATGCAAAGGAAGCAAGAGAAGACGGCGTCGACCTGCTCGAAGAAGCACGCGAGCTAGCCCTGAGCCGAACGGCCATCTACCAACAGAAGCTCCGGCACTACCATAGCAAGCGAATCCGACACCTCTCCTTTCGCGAGGGGGACCTGGTGCTCAGGCGGATCCAGCGGACCGCTGGCCAGCACAAGCTCTCCTCCCCATGGGAGGGCCCATTCATAGTCAGCAAAGCCATGCACAACAACACGTACTATCTAATAGACGCCCAGAAGTCGCAGAAGCGCAAGAGAGACGCCTCCGGCGAGTAGACGGAGCGCCCGTGGAACGCGGCACTCCTTCGTCCGTTTTACTGCTGAAACCAGTGTATGTATGTATCTTCCCTTTTTGGTTTATGAATGCAACGGGCACCCCAAGCCAGCTCTTGGGGCATACCCCTCTCATTTCTGTCAAACATTCAGTTTGTCACAAAGCACCGGCTCCCAAAATCCGGCTCCCCGGTCCCAGGGACTAGCCGGCTAGCCATAGCACCACTCCTCGAAAACGGCTAAAGTAATGTGCGCTAAGCAAAACCCCTCCCGCCTCGCCCGGCTCCAGACCGGCTCCCGACTGTTCGGCTGGCAGGTTGATGGGGGCACACGAACACCGTTGGCGGCGGGCTGTCGTCTACGGCTAGCCGAGTCTTTACCTTTTCCTACCGGCCTCTGACGCGCTCACCCTGGTCCAACATTCTCGCGACCCCAAAGTACCCCACAACCGACTTCCCAGAGGTTAACGCCCCGTCCCAGCTACAGACCGGCTCCCGGCTGTCCGGCTGGCGGGGCCGAAGCCGAAGGGAAGTTTGTCTTGGGCAAAAACGGAATCAAGGGAACGGCAGACCAGGGGCGAGCCGGCACGCATTATATTTCATACACAAGACATGAAAAACACAAGTTCATACAAAAGCATAAAGTCCCGAGGCCACATGTTCATTACAATACACCCCAGTGGGTGGAACTGCAGTCTAGCAAAAAGCAGGAAAACAAAAAGGGCTGCCTAACTAGTGGCGGCACCGTCTCCTGTCCCCGTGCTCTCCGCGGCGGCTGAGGTAGAAGCCCCGTCCTTGGCCACGGCACGCTCCGTATCGGCCCCCGCGTCCAAGTCCTGAGCCGGCTCGGAGTCGACGTCTTCATCGTCCGTCTCGTCGGCGCTACCCTCCGGGTCGTCGAGGGCAAGCGCGTACCGATCCTCCGGGATCACCTCGCCGTCCGCCGTACGCTCCGGGACGTACTCGTCCCACAAGGCAAAGGACGCGAGGTCACTAGCCCGCATGGCCAGCTCGTCGGCAGCCGCCTCCAGCTCCGCATCGGTGCCGGCATGCTGGGCCGTTAGCAGCCCCAAGTCCAGCTCGGGGTACCATGACCTCGCGACGCGAAGCGCCATGGCCGCTCCGGCGCGCGCGGCTGAGGCCCTCCAGGCGTTCTCCCGAGCAGACCCAGCTTCCAGCCACCTCGATAGCCAGCTCATGGAGACCGGATCCACCGCAGCCGGCCAAAGGGTGCGAACCAGCGCCAAGCCGGCCCCCTGAAGCCGCCTCATAGCCCGAGCCACCTCGGTCAGATGCACCTTGGCGGCGATCCCCATCTCGTCCACGGTCCAGGCGGCAAGCGAACCGGCGTGGATTCCCTGCGCCCGCTGGTCCTCGCGGTGGTTCTCCACGGCCACTTCCGCGGCCTCCTGCGTGCCCGGAAAAAGCCCTGAGGAGGAAGGGGGGCGCACGGTGAGGGGCAAAGGAAAAGTAGGCCCTAATCCAACACACGACAAGCAAGATGACAAAACTTGCCAGCAATGAGCTGGTCCACCGCGCGCGCCTCCTCCTCCAGCGCTGCCTCCCTGGCCGACCACTCCTGGGTCTGGCGGGCGTGTTCGGCCCGCGCCGCCTCCGTCTCCGTGGCCGCCTTCGCTAGCAAGGCGTCCTTGGCTCCCAGCGCCTCACGATGGGCGCCTCCCGCTCCTCCAACTCGCGTCGATGGGCCGCCTCGAGCCCGTCCTTCTCTGCCTACGCGCGGTCAGCCGCTTGGCGCAGCCGGTCACACTCCGCGGTCTGGAGGTCCCGCTTCTCGCCAAGTTGTATCACCTGGCGGCAGAGGCAGACGGCCTCGGCGGCTGAGGCTTCGCAGCATAAAGACGCTCCCGTCAGACAGAAAGCAAACATAAGGATCCGGCCCGCCTGCGAAGCAGCCGCCCTGAATCCCGGGGACTACATCCAATGGGTGCGCTCGCTCGCCCCACTGGAAAGCTACGAAGTTCACGTACCTTGCAGGTCCGCGGACATGGTGGCCATCCGGTTCTCGGCCCCCCGCTACAGGCCTAGTAGCGCGTTGTACGCGACCACCCGCCGGTCGTGGACAGCCTGCAAAGGACAAAAGCGAAGAGGCAACGCGGTTAGACTTGACCCGCCTGCGTCCCAGCCGGCCCGAGTCTCGGGGACTACACCCAGTGGGTGCGCTGGCGCGCCCCCACTGGAAAAAACCAAAGCAAAAGACAAGGACCTCGAGCCCTTACCGTGATGGACTGCTCGAGGTGCGCCAACCGGTTCCTGGCGGCCTGGGCATCCTGCGTTGTCTGGGCGCGGCAGGCGGCGAATTCAGCGACGACCGCGGCCACCGCGGCACCAAGGGCGCTCGACGCGTCGTCTATGGACGTGCCGCCGACCGCGGCCCAAGTCTCTTGCGGCCGACACCCATCAGCAGGGTCGGGCGGGCCCCGCGCCGTGGCGACTATGCGACCCGCTCCCCCGGACGTCGCGCCTCCAGGTGCCCTGAAATACGGGCCGGGGGCGGCCGCTCCTCCAGATGCTGCGGCCTCGGTCTCTGGCGCTCCGCCTCTGGCGGCATCTCCCCGGCTCGCCTCCGGAGCCCGGACCTCCGGCTCTAGAACGACGACCTCCGGTGGCCCGTCATCAGCACCCGGAGGCACGTCGTTGGCTCCCGACGGAGGACCACTGCGGCTCGTCTCTGCCTCCTTGGCGGCGTCCGCCACGCGCGCAACCTCGCGCGCCTCCTCCTTGGCCTGCGCGTCTGCCTCTGCCCGCCGCGCGGGGTCGTGCGTGCCCTTGGACCTCCTCTCCCGGCCAGGGGGAAATGGCTCCCACAGCTGGTCCGCCGTCTCCGCGCGGGTCCCCCCTGACGGCTGCCTCTGCGCCGCCTCCTCCCACGGGCGGCGCTCCTCCTCGAGCCGCTCCATCTCGGCGGCCTCCAGGTCTTGCCACGCCTCACTCTCCCGTTCGTCGGCGACGGTCTTCTGCGCCGTCTCCGCCATCTCGTCGGCCGTAGTCCTCCCCAGGGCGCGCGGCTCCCTGAACAATGAAATAAGGAAACGAGGCCAGCCAAAACCCAATCAGAAACCAAGAAGAGACTTACCCAATGTAACGGGGACCGCCCGCCTAGCAGGGCCCGTCGGGGCAACCCGCGGCTTCTTCCAACCGCCTCCACGGCTGCTGCCCGGCTGCCCGCCGGCTGCCCGTTTCGGAGCCGGCCTGGAGCTGGCCAGCTGCTTCTCCCGTTCGTCCATGGCCATGCCGCCACGACCTGGCCCGCGGCTGACATGGCGAACACGCTTCCTCAGAGTGGTGGCGTCGTCTCCCGAAACTTCGGGGTCCTCCGAAGCTACTGTATCGTGAATCCCCCCGGGCTCAGCATGGTCATCAGACCAGTCCCGCAGAATAGACTGGGGGAGGAACTCACCCGCCGACTCGGTCCTCTCCGTCTCCGTCCCGCCGATCCCCCGACGCTCCAGCTGGCTATGATTCGGCCGGCTCCACGTCATCAACGTCCTCGATCTCCTCCGAGTCCGACTCCGCCAGGTCGGGAGCCGGCTCCCCGTACTCCAGCAGCAAAGGGAAGACCTGCACGCAAGGGAAGTCCCTCCGATGTCTGGCTAGGGGGGGGTGTCGGCTTCAGAAGAAAAAAGGTGGGAGGCGGCTCGTCACATACCAGCGGAGCCGGATGGGCCCGGCTGTACGGGGTCTTGCCCCATTGCCATTCGCTTTCGTTCATCTTGGTGGTCGAGATGGAGTTGACCCTTCTCGCCACCTGCACCGCCTTCAGCTCCTTGGTTGAGAGCCGGCACGGGTCATGCCGCCCTCCCATCTAGCAGATGAGGTGTGGCCGGCGCTGCAGCGGCTGCACCCGGCGCGCCACCATCGTGGCCAGGAGGTCCACGGCCGTGAGCCCCTCCGTCTTGGTTATCACCAGCAGCCGCTCACAGAGCCGGTCCGCCGTCTCGGGCGCCTGGAGTGGTGGCGTCCTCCAGTTCAGCATCGCAACCGACGGTTGGTTGACGAAGTCGGGGAGGTTGATGTAATCCTCGGCCGGCTTCACATTCTTCACGTAGAAGAACCCCTTCTGCCAGCTCTTCACCGATTCCTGCGGAGGGAGCTGGGGGAAGCCGGCTCTGGGGCGATAGTGTACCAGGGCTGCCCGCAGGAGGTCATAGCCGTGTCGCAATAGGACTTCTTCAACGTCTGGCGCTTTAGGTAGAAGAGCCGGCACCAGAGGTCGAGGCGCGGCTCCACCCCCAGGAAGCCCTCGCAGAAGAACGTGCGAGAGAAAGCGCCGGAAGAACGTGCTCGCCGGCAGGCCGAGCCCGCGGGCGAAGTGCTCGGCAAAGACCACCACCTCGCCTTCTCGAGGGGTTGGCGCATTTTCCGCCCCGGCAATGCGCACCTCCATGTGCTCCTCCGACGGCAGCTTGCGGCGGTGGCGGAGGTGCTCGATGTAGGCCTCGTCGACGTCGCTGCCGTCCTAGACACCCTGGCCCACCATTTCGCCTCGGGGGTGTCTCGGTGGCGGGGCGTGTGGACTTGGCCGCGTCGCGGGTCGCGGCGACGGCCAGCGGTGGCGCGGCGGACGCGAGGCTCTCGCTCTCTCTCTCTCGGTGCGGGGAGGAAGACGGGCGACCAAGACGATGTGCGGGGGCACGGGAGCGAATGCCCTATTCCGCTCCTCTCCCCTCCCTTTTAAACCCCGCGCGGGGTAGTGGGGAGCGGATCCGTTGCGCATGACCCCATTACTTCCACCACGCGCGGGAGGGACATTAAGGCATTTCGGGAACGCCAACCGCCGGCCCTGACCGCAGAGGATCCGCGCGCGCGGGCCGAGGCCGCGGCCGAAGTGGGCCCCGCCCCACAGCCCGGTCTTGTCCTCCGTGTGGCCTGTCAGGCCGCGGTCCGCCGCGCCCCCCACGTGGCGTGTCCCCTCTGCCCCTCAGGGCTGCCGAGGCGCCTAGCGGCGCGCTGGCCGGCTATGGAGCCGGCCATGGCGGCCCCGCGCCTCCCGGGTTCGAGGCTACCAACGGTCCTCAAGCGCAAGACTCAAGCCTGCGAGGTCCGCCGCGGCCAGCCGGCGGGCCTCCCCTGCTTCGGGGACTACTAACGGGGGGTTAACCCCGGGGGAGCTTCAGCTGGGCCTTTGCTCCAGCTCTTCGAAAAAAGACTACGGGACGAGCCGCTACTCCCAATAGTCCGGCTCCGCATGGCCGGCTGCGACTAGCCGGCCGGCCGGAGGCGGAGACTCCAGGCCTTCGGGCCGGCGGGTCAGCTCCCGTCATGTCACCGCACCCCGCAGGATGGTGACCTAACTCACGGCGTGTCATCAGTGTCCCTGGTACCGCGGTCAGGGCATATGTGGCTACAGTGGCCCCCGTCGCATTGGTGTCAGCGCTCGCATGGCCACAGTGGAGGCAATAGTGCCTCTGACCCCGGCCGACTGCGACCGGGCGGAGGGCACAGTGCCGGCACGCCCTCAACCACTCCATCACCTGTCCCGTCATGGCTACAGCGCCGCTGCTCGTATCGCTGACCGTGGCCGGCAACCACAAGACGACGCCAGGCCGGGCGACCCATGCCGCGGCGTGACAGGCACGCGCCAATGGTGATGACCGCCGGTGGGCCCTCCCACCGGCTCCCGATGGGACCCCGCAGCCGGCGGGCCCCGTCAACAACAAGACCCTTCAGCCGGGGGCCCCCCTGGCCTGCTAGAGAGGCTGCCAGCCGGGTCCCCCCTCGGTACCGCCTATGCATATTGTAAGCCGGGGGGTTGGCCTATAAAACCCCCCGACGCTTCCCATGCACGGGCAGGCACTCTCACATTGACACATACCCACGCAGAGAGGAAGAAAGAGCCGACCGGCCTCTTCTTCCTCCTCTAGCAAACAGCTCAAGGAGCACCATTGTAGCCCCCTCGGTCTATCAACTAGACAAGCAGGACTAGGGGTGTTACCTCCCACAGAAGGCCCCGAACCTGGGTACATAACGTGTCTCTCACCGCTTGTCCCCAATCCCGTCACCGGAGCCCGCCGGCGCCCTTCGGCCCCAACCACTCTCGATAAGCCTACCCACGGCATCTGTCGTGAGAAAACGACAACAACCGAGTTATAGGACCAACTGCCTCCCCATGGATCTTGAGATTCCGGGTTGGGCTCCTTCAGAAGAATGCTCCCAACACGCCCATGTTTATCCAAAGTTGAGGGCTTCGCGAGCCAACGGGTTGATTGGGGTCGACTTAACCCGGTGTTGGGTATCTTGGAGGATTCTTCCATTAAGCCTGCGTAGTGGCTTAATGTGTACTTACTTTGGCGACTTGAACGACGCTCAATGCCACAACAATGTTTCCTTGGAGGCCACCGAAATAAACCGGATGGTGAAGAAGCTGCTAGGCGAAAATCAGGAGACTTGCAGCAAGAACGGGTTAAAACCTTTCTACGCCCTTAACCCGGCTCCTCCGGTACAAAACCTTTGAGATCTTAATCCGGCTTTTTTGAACAAACTTTGATCCTTTTATCTTGATCTGAATGTTTAATTCTGCAGGCTACCTCTTCTTTCTTGAATCGGAGATGCCTCAAGGCCGCGGCTAACAAGCCCAGAGCCACCCCAAACAAGAAGACAAATAAGACGGCTGCAGAAGGACCGTCTCATATGGATGAAACAGCTGCCACTGACACCCGATCAGAGGTAAAATTAGTCTTTTGTTTATATTTCATTGGATCTATCTGACGCCTTTTCCTCTTAGGGTGATGTTGAAACAAGCCGTGCAGGCGATGTTGAGGTAATTTCCATCTCTTCCGACTCAGAACCTTCGCCTCCGTTCAAAACAAGGCGGGTTGTTCGGAAAGTAGGCCTTTCTCACCCGGACGCTCATCTAGATCCTTACTTTATTTTGAAGAAAACCCAGCACCAGTCTAGGCGTCAGACCTGAAGCGGGAGTGGTGATCCTGTCGAGGGCTTACCTGATAAATCAGCCGCCCGAAAACGACCAGCCAAGGTACTTAATATTCCAAATTTCCAAGGAAGTTCTGACTTGATGTGTCAACTTTTGACTCCTATGCCTTGGTTAATCAGGAAACACCACCTTCGTGAGACTACTCAACTGCGTCCAAACTGGCACCCTTTGTTATTAATCATGGGTAAATTCCTTATCAACTTGTCTGTTTGAGTAGACTATTGTCTCTTCCGATTTTTCATATTATACTTTTTAACTTGGCAGGGCCAAAGCCAAGAAAAGGAAGACTGATGGGTCTTCTGTTAACCCGGAGGCCCCTGAGCCAGAGCTTCCTCATCCGGCGGCTCATGAAATCCATGTTGATCATCCCGAAGACCCTTAGGATATCCAAAACGATTTACCTCCTCCAGCTGAACCAACCAATACTAATGCCATAACCGTTGAAGCTACACCAGCAGTTAACCTTGACCTGCCCAATCCTTCAACAAAAAACAAAGATACCCCTAAAGTTATTATTACTGGGACGAGTTATACTGCTCCTGAGATTTCCAGGGTGTTAACAAAGGTTGTTGCTAAGGATGAAGCGGTGCTGCAAGAAAAACGGAAGACCAAGTTGGATCTTCCAAATTATGAGAGCTTTAGTGTTGAATATCTCCATGCCGCCAATTTGGATCGTCTGGCTACAAGCCGGGAGATCGAAATTGGCCTTGTTAGCATGATGAAAAATAAATACGAGGTATGTTCTCCTTTGTATGCTCTCATCATATATCCTTTTGTAGCCCCCAAGGCCTAGCTTTGTCTTTCTAAGATAAGATGGGTCTTGCGAATGTTTGATTGACTCAACCTGTAGCCCCCAAGGACCGGCTCACCTCCTTGCCATGAGTCGGGTTTTTTTGTAATAACTTTGAAGAATTTCGACCTGTAGCCCCCAAGGGCCGGCTCATCTCGTTGAGATGAGTCGGGTCTTCTGTAATAACTTTGAAGAACTTCAACATGTAGCCCCCAAGGGCCAGCCCATCTCTTTGAGATGAGTCGGGTCTTCTGAATAACTTTGAAGAACTTCGACCCTTAGCCCCCAAGGGCCGGCTCATCTCTTTGAGATGAGTTGGGTCTCGTTCACATCTTCAATGCCAAAAAGAGCTGTGATACATTAGCCCCCAAGTGCCAAATATATTGCTTTGCAATTTGTTTGGGACTTGATATAAACTTTATTTATGATGCAGGAAGCTTTGAAGACAGCCGAATCCAGCGTGGCCAGTTTGAAAAAAGACCTGGAAATAGGGCAGACCTCCCAGGAAGAAGTTGAAGAAAAACTTTGCCTCTCTTTGATCAAGCTCGAAAACACCAAAGCAGGCTTCTTAAAAGAGAAGAAATCCTTTGAAGATGAAAAGACAAATCTGCTGAAGCGTGCAGAGGATACTGAGGGCCGGCTCAAGGCCATTACTGAGGAGTTGTCCGGGTTGAAACGACATATTGCACAGATGGCCCAAGCTATTTTTGGTAATTTTATATCGCCTCCTGTCTTCTTGAAATATAAATATAATACTCCCGGCGACTCTTGCATTGATTCTATTTTGCAGGCCCCCGGACTAGCAGTTTTTATGATAACAGTCTGCTCATGCTCAAGGTTGTTTATTCTCTGACGGAGCAACTCTATGCTGGGAATCATCTTGCAATCAAGGCGACACTGGGGATAAGCAGCCCTTAAAGTATATCAAGAATGTATTGGAAAGTCTTTCCATTATCCCTCAGCACATTCCTGAGCTAAAAAGGTCAGCCACCCGATCGGGCGCAATATATGCATTGAAGCCGGGCTTTAGCTTATGGAGAGGAGCTCCATCCAGCTGAGCTAGCAAAAGGCTTCCCTGAATTTAAAAATGACGGGTCGGAATTCTCCCATGAGGATTATGCGGCCTGTGTCAAGGATGCTCAAATTCTGTCAACTCAGCTGGTTTTTGAAATGATACTGGGGAACTATCAAGCGGCTTATGGCGCCAATCATACTCGGATTCCACCACCTGATTTGATAACCAAGAGTCTGGCTCCTCAACGGCGCGAGCATGTCTTTGCCCCTGGAGTTGACCCGTCTCCAATTCTTGATGATGAGGTTGTGTTCTAGGCTTTGTCTCATTGTAACTAGGATGCGGATAACCTTCAAATACACGAGCCAGAAGACCAATCGGTGGATAACCCGGAGGCATCTCACGCGCAAGATTAGCCACCACTGACCCAAATGATGTAGTTGGCGATTTACAATTCCTCAATCATTACCTTGTCAACTTAAGCCCCCAAGTATGGGTGGAAAAACAATTTGTGACTTCCTTAAGCATGTAATAGGGATAGCCGAAAACTGTTATCGTGCCATCGTGCACGTTTTGCACTTTTTGATGCAGAATACTTTATTTGCCGCTTCACCACCCTGTCTGCTCACCGTCTTTCTATTGATGAGCCTTTTGATAGGATAGAACTGGGCAAGATGAGCCGGTCTTTGATCTTCCGGATTTTAACAACTTATTCTTCTTTCCACAATATTGAGGATTTGTGTGCCTTCTCAATTGGTTGCTCATGCATACTCAATTGTTAAACCCGGTCCTTGAAGCATGGGCCTGTAATAATTTTGAACCTGAAGCTTGCTATAATAAACAAGCCAAATAAAACAATATTGATAAGTCGGCTCAATGAGTCTTGGCCGAAATTTGTGTCCAAGCTTGAGGTCCTTTGTTAGCCTCTTAAGCAATAACATAATTTTGTGCTGTCATGCAGCTGATAACCTGGTCATTTTATACATAAACTGGTAATAACAAACAGGGCGTGCCCAAAACATTTATGTGATGAGATTCATCACATAGTATTCGCTTTGGGGACTGCTCCTCGAAGGTTAAAAATATAAGGTAGCCCCCTTTGAAATCACCTTTGATGGTCCTAGCATTAATGCAAAGGACGTATGATCATAATAGCGAGATAATATGCCGGCTTTCGAGGCTCGACAGGAAAAGACCGGCTTTCGAGGCTCGGATCTTGCATCAATGAAGCGGGTATGATAACCCATGGATTATCCTAGCTTTCCGTATGGCGGCTCTCTCATGACTCAAGCCGGTGTTTTAACCTTAACAAGTTCAAGGTCCAAAATGGATTCACTTGTCAAGAGTTCACGGGGTCATCTGATTGGAGTCGCATCAAGCATACAGGCAGGTTTAACCATATATGGCGTTTATTTTTGTCGGGTCAAGAGGGTGAGAAAGCTAAGCCCGGTGGGCTGGAAGCCCCCAAATGCCCTTAATAAGGTGGCATTATTATGTCGTGTCACAAGGGCGAGAAAGCTAAACTCAATGAGTCGGAAGCCCCCAGGTGCCCTTTGTTTCGGAAAATACAGACTCAAACTCATCTTGTAAGTTAAAACGACAAAAATACGCCGGCTTTATTCATACTCAAAACATAAGGAAGTATATACAGAAGTTTTCAAGGGGGGAGAAATTACAAAAAAGGAGTCGGCAGAGCTAAGTTCAATAAGGCCACTAGTGTTCTAGGGCTGGGTTACTTCCCTCTTGGAGACATAAGATTTCTTCTTTGATATCCTCCATAGTACGAATTTTATTCAGGGATTCAGGTGCTAGTGATACTGACCGTTATTCAACTGCTTGGGATTACTTTGAAATCCTCCTTGGTTATTATGCTGATTGCCCTGGCTAGGATGTTGCCCATTGCCATGATTTCCCTGATGTTGAAAACCAGCCCCTGGGCCACCTTGTGATCCGCCAGGTCCATGTTGACCCGGGTGTCCTCCACCATTTCCTCCTGAGCTATTCTGAAAAGCCTGGCTACGGAACTCTTGCATGATATAACAATTCTCCCAAGAGTGGCTAGCTGGCTTATCTTGGGTGATGTGCTGTGGGGACCCCGACTCATAAGTCGTGATCACCGAATGCACGTGTACAGTGATCCCAGAGATCAATGCTCACTGAACACACAGAAGCTGAATAACAAGAGTCTTACAACCACATTTAGCGTCTTACACAAACAAAGACCATGAAGGTGAAGTCTTACATAGATAGGGCCGCAAGGGCCAAACACTTAAACATAACAAGCAGCGGAAAGTCATGATCGGAAGCGTGAACCCAAGCCATCTGCCTTAAACCTACAGGCATTCTGACTGGGAAGCGTCCTAGTTCGCATGTTCGTCACCAACAAACTCTTCGCCATATTCCTGCTCTTCCATGCCTGGCCAATTAAATAACTAGTGGCAAGCCAATGAGTACTTTGAATGTACTCGCAAGCAACCCAAGTTTTGGAACTAGGTATAACAATGCATGATATAGCACTAAGTAGGTAAGTTTTGCGGAAAGCTAATTTGAGTGCAATGACATGATCAAGATAACTAGTAATAGCCTACATCAAGAGGATACAAGTAACCGCACAAACAGGTTACCGATATCAATATAATCAAGGTCTGAACATCTCATGTTCATTCATCATGTCAAGTCATCCGACTTGTCTCGAGTATTCCATCTTTGTTAACCACACACTCACACCAAGTTTATGAAAACCCAGGACATAGTTTAAGCAGCACCACCCAACTGTCCTTGACCGTGGACATGGCTATTCGAATAGTTTTACACTCTGCAGAGGTTGCACACTTTACCCACAAGACTCGGGAAACTTCCGTGTCATCCACGACTCGCGGTATGTTACATACCCAAGGTAAGCACCCGAACAATGCCTTTCCCCTGACGATTCTAAACAAAGAGTCCACTCGTTGGTCCGTGTCTTCGCGATGTACAAACACGAGCCTTGTTCTACACAGTATCATCCATGAAGGAACACAATGGTGTGCCCGGTGCCTGTAAAGACAGCGCATGGTCGCCCTTCCAGGCACGACCCCGTATCGATAGTGACCTCGTCACTCCCGCCACTAGTAATGCGGGCTCTATGCTAGTACCCACCAAGGTATTCGACAAAGCCCCGTCCCATAAGGGGTATCGTGGTTGTGCATGTAAGGTTGGGACGGTCGACAAATCTGAAATCTAATCCGTTTTCGAAAACACACACACTCACTTGCTCCGGTACACCACTTCTTTATCAAGTGGTTACCTAGCTCAACATTATCTCCCTCGGGCATTAGTGTCACCCGACGGGGTTTCTGTAAAGTCTTTGAAATCATTTATGTTTCCATCACCATGCATATTCCCGTCCCACTTGCGTAGCAACTACTAGCAACCTAACTACTCCCACCCGCACAACCTTGATAAGAATGGTAGGGTCATGCACGTCGCAAGTATCAACAAGAAAGTATCGAATGCATCCCACCGTAGTGGTCACCACATCAACATGATCATCATCAAGAAATAATGTGCTATATGCCATGCAAAAAGAGGTTTCATAGTCATGGTCAAAGGGCTGCTTGCCTGGCTCAACAATGTCCTCGGGGTCTTCAAAGTCTTCAGGTCCAACTCCCTCGTCAACAGCGCAATCTATCGTCGCGATAAATAACGGTAATAATAAGCATCACAACAAAAACAGAGCACAAACTTTACTTCTAAAATGTTACCCCACTCTGATAAATACTACAAGATATTCTAAAAAGGTTTGTCTAAGGTTTTGTTGTGAAAAACATTTTGAAAACTATTTAAACAGAGGCAATAAAATATTAAAAGCTAGTTTTAATAGAATCATTACATAAAACATTTTCACAAAATTACACAAGTGGCACTGTTAAATTCTACAGAATATTATAGGAATTATGGTGGAAAAATATTTGGGATTGGAGTTTTATTTAATTCACTGGAATTTTTGGAAAACTGGAGTAAAAAGAAAAAGAAAAAGGCCTCAGAGCCATCTGGGCCAGAACAGACCCAGCTGGGCCGGCCTGAGGCCGAGCCAGGCCTGGGCGAGCCGGGGCGCGCACGCCGTCTAGGTTCAAACCCGACAGGCGGGCCCCTGGCGCCAGTCTCACAGAGAGGGAGAGAGAGAGGAGAGGATGACAGGTGCGGGCCACCTGTCATCTCCTTCCTCTCGACAGGAAGGGGGCGGCGAAGGTGGGCACGGCGAGGGGATCTGAGGGCAGGAACGGACTCAGCGTCGAGCCGCCATTCCTCTAGAGGTGGAGGGGATGCCGGAGACGCACTGGTTTGCCGACGACGAGAAAACACGGCGGAACCGATTCGGGAGGAGGTCACCGGCGTTATTTCTCAGCTGGAAATGGACGGGGAGGAAGGGGAAAAGGGTCAGGGGACCCTACGGACCTAGAGAGAGGGAGAAGAGGACTAGAGCAGGTCGGTAACCCGAGATCGATGGGGCCCCGACGCGGCCGCGCCTCGGTCGATCTCGAGCACTGGTGCTCGGGGGAGTCCAAATGGGGGCTTGCGGGGGATGATTGAGAGTGGGAGAGGGCCAGAGGAGGAGAGAGAGGGGCTCGGGGAGCCTTTTTATAGCCGGGACATGAGTCCATCGCGTACCCGTGCACCGGCGAGGTTGGGCTGGTCACTGGAGGAGGAGGGAGCTCACGGGGCTTGCCCGGGGGTATTCCTGGGGTCAGTCCATGGGCGAGGGAAGCAAAGGAGAGAGAGGGGGAGATCGTGCGTGTGAGCTTGCTCACCGGCCAAGCCGGGCGGCGCTCGGCACGCGTGAGAGGAGGGAGAAGGAGGAGGAGAGAGGAGGGGGACAGGGGCGCCGCGTGTCCCGGACGTCGAGGCTGACCAACGGGCGAGAGGGAGGGGCTCGAGGTGGTCGGGGCAAGAGATTGGGCGGCGGCTACAGTGCGGTCGAGCACTGTAGCGCGCTCTGGAGCGCCCGTTTGGCATGCCATGGCTTGCCAGTGGCATTTTGCTCGTGGCCACTAGTGTCTAGGGAATCTAGAGGGATAAAAATAGTCCCTGGGAGGCATTGGATGCTCTAGAAGGCCTAAGGAAGAGGAGAGAGGTTGAAGGAAAGAGAGAAAGGGGCTGTCCAGAGAAGAAAATGGAGGTTTTACCCTACCAACCAGTGGCTTATGGACTTTGGGTTTTTACTGGAGGTGATTGAGCATTGTAAGAAGGTGTGGTAAAAAGTTGGACCCAAGGAGAACAGATAAAGGGGGTCAAATAGGGTCTTTTACTAAGTATGCAGAAGGTGTTTGATGTGGATTAGGGCAAGCAAATGGGCTTTGCTTGCCATAAGATTTGACAGGGTCAAATGGTGGTTAGAATTAGGGTTGATCTCCAAGTTTGAGCCTGATTGAAGAAAGTTCACAATGTAACTTTGTAAAACCCTAGAAATCAATAGAATCAGATTTCTATAGATCTAGGCATGCATTCACCTCCCACAAATACACCACTTGGTGTGGTATCATTATTTGGGGTTTAACACATGCCCACAAAGTTTGGGGTCAAAGGAAGAAACTTCACAATGTAAAGTTGCTCAAATTTGGCTCTGGACAGGAATGGATTTGGAATATTTTGGTGAAGCAAATAAAGGGGGATTGAGATTTAACTTTGCAAGATCATCACATATGGCATGTGTGTCTTTCTGGAATTTTCCTGGAATTTATTGACAATATTTCTTATAGAACTATTTCAAAAGCTTGATTTGGGCAGAAAGGGTTTTGAGGGGTTTTGCCCATGATTTTTAACATGACCATGTGTTGAAACTCATATATTTGGAAAATATATGTCCAGTGAGTTTCCCTAAATTTTCTCAAATATTTTTCAAGCATTTAAATAATTTTTCCTTATGAAAAACCATTTCTGACCTTAAGAAAAAGCCTTTAAATAAAATAGCAAAATAATCTTCAAAATTAATATTTGGTGGTTTTGGGAAGTCATATATATAGTAGGTTCCAAATAAAGTTTTTGGGGAAACAGGATCCACCAAATTTGAGGACTTGTAGTACAAACCTCAATTCAGGGGCTTTTGAAAACCTAATTTGAATAAATCCTTTTTGGCCAAAATAATATTTGATAAAAATAGTTTTGGGTACTATTCACATGGCATGATCATTGGCAAGAAGTTTGGATCAAGGAAGATGAATATGGAGAGGTGTAGAACCTAAGAGTGCCATACACAAACAACCAAACAAGCATCAAACAAATCAAACAAGCACATGCACTCAAAAAGTTTCAATTGGTTCCAAATTTTGTAAATCCAAGCATAGCAAAGTGATATAAACACAGGGTGTGACAGACCTACCCCCCTTACAAGAATCTCGTCCCCGAGATTCCTAGGCTAAGCGCTAAAAAGATAAGGGAACTCAGATCTAAGATAGTCTTCACGCTCCCAGGTTACTTCAGCTTCAGTGTGGTTGCTCCATTGAACCTTGAAGTACTTGATGGTGCGGCTTCGGGTGCAATGTTCTGTTTCATCCAAAATGCGAACTGGCCTCTCACGATAAGTGAGGTCTGGCTGAAGGTCGATGGCTTGATGGTCAATGTCCTTGTAGAGGTCGGGGAGGTTGGGTACTTGAAGACACCTCCGGAGTTGTGACACGTGAAAGACGTTATGCACATCTGATAGCTCGAAAGGTAGCTCTAACTGATAGGCAACTTCTCCTCGTCTTGTGGTGATCTTGAAGGGGCCTATGTATCTTGGTGCAAGCTTTCCTTTGACGTGGAAACGCTTGGTTCCTTTAAGAGGTGTGACTCGAAGATACACATGATCTCCATTGTTCAAGCTCACTTCCCGGCGCTGAGAGTCGGCGTAGCTCTTCTATCTTGTCTTGGCGGTCTCGAGGCGCTCTCGGACGAGTTGAACTTGCTCTTCGGCTTCGCGGAGAATGTCTGGTCCAAAGACTAGTCCTTCTCCGGTTTCTGACCAGTTGAGGGGAGTACGGCACTTGCGTCCATACAACACCTCAAATGGTATCATCTCAAGACTTGACTGATAGCTATTGTTGTAGGAGAACTCAGCAAATGGCAGGCAGTCCTCCCACTTGGCTCCGTACGCCAGAACACAAGCACGGAGCATATCCTCGAGTATCTGATTTACTCGCTCTGTCTGCCCACCGGTCTGGGGGTGAAAAGCAGTGCTGAAGGAGAGCTTGGTTCCCATTGCTTCTTGAAACTTCTTCCAGAATCTAGAGGTGAACTGGGTCCCTCCGTCTGACACTAACTCCTTTGGAAGTCCATGAAGACTTATGATGCGGTTGATGTAAAGATTTGCCAGCTGGCTTCCATCATAGGTGGTCTTGACGGGAATGAAATGGGCCACCTTGGTCAGGTGATCGACAATGACCCAGATGGAATCATGTCCTTTGCTTGACCTTGGTAATCTGGTCATGAAGTCCATCCTGATCTTGTCCCACTTCCATTCACTGATGCTCAGCTTTGACTCTCTGGCATATGTCACACTTAGCGACAAAGGTGCCTATCTCCCGTTTCATGCCATGCCACCAGAATCTTGTCTTGAGGTCTTGGTACATCTTGGTTCCTCTAGGATGGATGGAATATGGAGTGTCATGAGCTTCTTGCAAGATCAAGTTCTTGAGCTCTTCTTTGTTGGGTACGCAGATGCGATTCCCGAACCATACAACTCCTTGCTCATCCACTGAGAATCCTGGGGCTTTGCCTTCCTTGATCTTCCTCTTGATGCCTTCAATGCTCTCGTGTCCCTTTTGAGCTTCCTTAATATCATCCATCAAGGTAGGCTTTTCTTCGAGGCTGGCTAGGAATCCAGGTGCAACTAGTTCCAAGCCGAAGCTTTCAAGTTCTTCATACAGGGCGGGTAGCCTTTCCTTAATTATAGCATTCAAGGAACAAGACTTTCTGCTTAAGGCATCAGCTACCACGTTAGCCTTTCCAGGGTGGTATTGAACACTGAGGTCATAGTCCTTGATCAACTCCAACCATCTTCGCTGCCTCATGTTCAATTCCTTCTGAGTGAAAATATACTTCAAACTCTTATGGTCTGTGTATATCTCACATCGCTTCCCAGAAGGTAATGTCGCCATGTCTTCAAGGCATGAACTACGGCTGCCAACTCAAGATCATGAGTAGCGTAGTGTAGGACCGAAAGTATGTCTAGAGGGGGGGTGATCAGACTACTTGACCAAATAAAAATTCTACCTTTTCCCAAATTTTAGAGTTGGCAGATTTTAAGCATTTCATGGCAAGTCAAGTACACACTACACATGCATGTCTAAGAGTATAGCAGCGGAAAGTAACAACAAGCATGAGTAGAAACGATAGGGTAGGAAGATCAAATGCAATTGTAGACACGATGATTTTTCCCGTGGTTCCGATAGGTGGTGCTATCGTACATCCACGTTTATGGAATCTTCAACCCACGGAGGGTAACGGTCGCGAGAGTCCACGGAGGGCTCCACCCATAAGGGTCCACGAAGTAGCAACCTTGACTATTCCATAACGGCTTCCATCCACGAAGGACTAGCCTCACTATGGGTAGATCTTCACGAAGTAGGCGATCTCCTTGCCCTTACAAAATTCTTGGTTCAACTCCACAACATGAAGTAGGAGGCTCCCAAGCGACACCTAACCAATCTAGGAGGCACCACCCTCCAAAAGGTAATAGGCTCGGCAATGATGATGAACTCCTTGCTCTTGTGCTTCAAGATGATAGTACCCTCAACACACAATCAATCTCTCACAGATTTGGCTTGGTGGAAGAGATGGGATTGGTGGAAAGCAACTTGGGGAAGCTAGAAATCAAGATCCATATGGTTGGAGTGGAAGATCTTGACCTCAACACATGAGTAGGTGGCTCTCTCTCAGAAAACTGGATGGGGTAAGTATGGAATAGTTCCGAGTGCTTCTCTCTCGAGTAGGTGGTGGTGAAGGGGTATATATAGGCATCCCCAAAAATCCAACCGTTACACACAAAATGACCAACTCGGTGACACCGATGTGTTAATCTCGGTGGTACCGAAGTGACCAAAAGGTGGCAACTTTTGAATCTCGGTGAGACCGATATAGGAAACTCGGTTGCACCGATAAGGTGACCAACGGTCAGATTGCCCAATCTCGGTGACGCCGATCCAACAATCTCGGTGGTACCGATATTGTGAATTTGCGTAACAGTAAGTTGGCAACCCAAACTCGGTGGCACCGAAGCAGAATCGGTTGCACCGAAGTGGCTAGGGTTGGGATGAGTCTTTCTGAGTATGGGAATCGGTGGCACCGAGTGGAAGGTGTTGGTTGCACCGATTTTGAATATTTGGCTATGGACAGACTTTTGTGGAAGAGCTTGTGGGTGTTTTTGGTGACTATCACTTGTGCACGTATGAGCATTTTGTTCACCAACAAAACCTTACCTCCTTTTAATAGTATTGGCTTTCCTATGGACTCAAGGTGATTTCTCACAATGTAAAATGTAGAGTCCTCTTGCTTGAAGCTTTGCCAATCCATTTCCTTGCATCTTGGGGTATTTCCACAATCCTTTTGCCATCCCTATCATTGAACTTTTCCTGAAATATACTTTGTGGAGACATTAGTCCAATGACTTATATTTTGTTATTAATTACTAAAACCACCAAGACATTAGTCCTTGTCGATACGGAACTCCGAGTGGTCCACACACAGAGGGATCGAAAAGTACTTGTTCAAGTTTTGTGATGCAGCATGAATGTAATATGAGGTGAGATAGCATAGATAGCTAAAGAGTGGTCCTAGGCATTCTTGTACATCCAATTGGCAAAGGATAAATCAAAAAGCCAAATAGCAACAATTGGCTGTCCTCGAATGGGAAAATAAATGCAGACCAACATGCTCACACAATAAGATGTCAAAAGAAATCATGACAGACATGCACATACACACTAGCATCTAACAAGCACTTGGGCGATGACGAAGTCATCTATATATGAGTATATTGACATAGGAGCCAAGTAAGAATACTTGATCATAGGTCATACTCATCGTTTAAGCACAAGTGGGGTTACCACTTTTACATAAAGCATTTAATGTTGTCACATGCTAAGAGATGCTTTGACTCAAGTCTTAGAGTAAAGCTCCCCCTTGGTGTGACATCCCCCCATAAGAGGGATAAACTAACCTTGGGTTTTGTCGATGAAGACTTCATGTTGGTGAGGTAGTGGTGGATGCTCAAGGTTGATGAAGATCACCAAGAGTTAGGAGCATCCTTGTTGTTTCCTTACTCTTCTCACCTACATGGGTTAGTCCCAACACACAAGAGACAAATACAAGGATATCTATGGACATGCAGTGCAAAGCATGTGTTATGATGTCCATGGATTTGTTGATTACCTTGTCCCGTGCTTACCTTTGAGGGAATATGTGACTCCTTGAACTATTGCATAGAGTTGATGTTGATTGCAAATAGTTCTTGCCAATAATGAAAGTGAGCGAATTTCATTGGCGGAGTCACCCCTCAAGAACTCTCTAGTGCAATTCCGGCAACACCATCATCTTGACTATAGTCGGAGTCGGAGTGATAGCTTCTCTCGGAGTTGTTGTCGGAGTCGGAGCCGGAAACCCATTCACCAACATGAGCTTGATGTTTTCTTCTTGTGTAGCTCTTGGTGTACTTGTCCTTCTTCTCCGAATCTCTACTTCTCCATAAGTGTCTTCGTTCATAACGATCATCTCTACTCCTTCTCTCTCTTGGAGGTGATTCATTCCTTGAGCTTCGTCTTCGAGGTGACTCTTCTCTTCGTTTGTAGGGAGCCGTGCACTCATTGGAGTAGTGTCCGGGCTTCCCACAATTGTAGCAATTGCGGTCACGACTTGATGAATGCTTCTCATCATATCTTGAGTTGGAGCTTCGTTCTTTGCCTCTATTCTTGTAGAACTTGTTGAATTTCTTGACCATGAGGCTTATCTCTTCATTGGTGACAAGGTTGTCGCTTGAAGTTGCGGGAGCATCACTTGTGGCTTTGTAAGCACCGCTAGACTTGTTGTGAAGCTCTTCCTTGTCTTTGAGTGTCATCTCATGAGCAACAATCCTTCCAATGACTTCCGTAGGCTTGAGATCTTTGTAGTTGGGCATCATTTGGATCAATGTGCACACGGTGTCGTATCTCTCATCCAAAGCTCTAAGTATCTTCTTGATGATGAATTTGCCAGTCATTTCTTCGCTTCCTAAGCCGGCAATCTCATTGGTGATGAGAGCTAGCCTAGAGTACATCTCTGCGACTCCTTCACCATCCTTCATCTTGAACTTGTCAAGCTGACTTTGAAGAACATCTAACTTGGATTCTCTCACGGACTCGGTTCCTTCGTGCATATCAACCAAAGTATCCCAAATCTCTTTTGCATTCTCAAGATGGCTGATTTTGTTGAACTCTTCGGGGCATAGGCAGTTGAAGAGAATGTCGCATGCTTGAGCGTTGTATTGCAACATCTTCAATTCTTCCATGGTCGCTTCACGATCCGGTTCCTTTCCATCACCAAAGAATTCACCTTGCAAGCCAACACGAACAATAGCCCAAACGGCGGGGTTATGACCAAGAATATGCATTTTCATTTTGTGCTTCCAACTAGCAAAATTAGGGCCATCAAAGTACGGACCTCTACGGTGATAATTTCCCTCACTAGACGCCATACTCTCCTAGGTTGTGAGACCAATGCAATGGAGACCAAAGCTCTGATACCACTTGTAGGACCGAAAGTATGTCTAGAGGGGGGGTGCTTAGACTACTTGACCAAATAAAAATTCTACCTTTTCCCAAATTTTAGAGTTGGCAGATTTTAAGCATTTCATGGCAAGTCAAGTACACCCTACACATGCATGTCTAAGAGTATAGTAGCGGAAAGTAACAACAAGCATGAGTAGAAAGGATAGGGTAGGAAGATCAAACGCAATTGTAGACATGATGATTTTTCCTGTGGTTCCGATAGGTGGTGCTATCGTACATCCACGTTTATGGAGTCTTCAACCCACGGAGGGTAACGGTCGTGAGAGTCCACGGAGGGCTCCACCCATAAGGGTCCACGAAGTAGCAACCTTGACTATTCCATAACGGCTTCCGTCCACGAAGGACTAGCCTCACTATGGGTAGATCTTCACGAAGTAGGTGATCTCCTTGCCCTTACAAACTTCTTGGTTCAACTCCACAACACGAAGTAGGAGGCTCCCAAGCGACA
Organism: Elymus sibiricus; assembly: GCA_039707655.1. NCBI lineage: Eukaryota > Viridiplantae > Streptophyta > Magnoliopsida > Poales > Poaceae > Elymus > Elymus sibiricus. Next base: position 268,842,317 of record CM077665.1, read on the forward strand.
CCTCACCAATCTAGGAGGCACCACCCTCCAAAAGGTAATAGGCTCGGCAGTGATGATGAACTCCTTGCTCTTGTGCTTCAAGATGATAGACTCCTCAACACACAATCACTCTCTCACAGATTTGGCTTGGTGGAAGAGATGGGAATGGTGGAAAGCAACTTGGGAGGCTAGAAATCAAGATCCATATGGTTGGAGTGGAAGATCTTGACCTCAACACATGAGTAGGTGGCTCTCTCTCAGAAAACTGGATGGGGCAAGTATGGAATAGTTCTGAGTGCTTCTCTCTCGAGTAGGTGGTGGTGAAGGGGTATATATAGGCATTCCCAAAAATCCAACCGTTACACACAAAATGACCAACTCGGTGACACCGATGTGTTAATCTCGGTGGTACCGAAGTGACCAAAAGGTGGCAACTTTTGAATCTCGGTGAGACCGATATAGGAAACTCGGTTGCACCGATTAGGTGACCAACGGTCAGATTGCCCAATCTCAGTGACGCTGATCCAACAATCTCGGTGGTACCGATATTGTGAATTTGCGTAACAGAAAGTTGGCAACCCAAACTCGATGGCACCGAAGCAGAATCGGTTGCACCGAAGTGCCTAGGGTTGGGCTGAGTCTTTCTGAGTATGGGAATCGGTGGCACCGAGTGGAAGGTGTTGGTTGCACCGATTTTGAATATTTGGCTATGGACAGACTTTTGTGGAAGAGCTTGTGGGTGTTTTTGGTGACTATCACTTGTGCACGTATGAGCATTTTGTTCACCAACAAAACCTTACCCCCTTTTAATAGTATTGGCTTTCCTATGGACTCAAGGTGATTTCTCACAAAGTAAAATGTAGAGTCCTCTGGCTTGAAGCTGTGCCAATCCATTTCCTTGCATCCTGGGGTATTTCCACAATCCTTTTGCCATCCCTATCATTGAACTTTTCCTGAAATATACTTAGTGGAGACATTAGTCTAATGACTTATATGTTGTTATTAATTACCAAAACCACCAAGGGAGCAAATGTGCTTTGACGTAGTTCTCTTCATGAGGACGTAGTTGTCTGGATAGATATGCTACGACTCTTCCTTCTTGCATCAGAACACCTCCAAGCCCGGTTTTCGATGCATCACAATATATCACAAACTCCTTGTGAATATCGGGGGTGGCCAAAACTAGGGTTTTGGTCAATCTCTTCTTGAGCTCTTGGAAGCTTTCTTCACACTTCTCCGTCCATACAAACTTCTTGTCCTTCTTCAAAAGCTGAGTCATGGGTCGGTCAATGCTTGAAAATCCTTCGATGAACTTTCAGTAATATCTCGCAGGCCCGAGGAAGCTTCTGACTTCCTTCACATTGGTTGGGGATTGCCATTCAGTCACGGTTTCAATCTTGGCAGGGTCCACTGACAATCCTTCTGCAGTCAACACATGACCCAAGAATCGAACTTCATGCAGCCAGAATTCACACTTGCTGAATTTGGCATAAAGCTGGTGCTCTCGAAGCTTGTCTAGGACCAGTCTCAAGTGTTGCTCATGCTCTTCTTCAGACTTGGAGAAGACGAGTATGTCATCAATGAAGACGACAACAAACTTTTCCAAGTACTCCATGAAGACTTTGTTCATGAGGTACATGAAGTAGGCTGGGGCATTGGTCAATCCAAATGACATGACTGTGTATTCATACAGGCCATACCGGGTTACAAACGCTGTCTTCGGAATGTCTTGGGGCCTGATCTTCAACTGGTAGTACCCTGACCTGAGGTCGATCTTGGAAAACACCTTGGCTCCGTTCAACAGATCGGACAGGTCTTCAATCTTGGGGAGTGGGTACTTGTTCTTTTTTGTAACCTCATTGAGAGAACGGTAATCGACACAGAGTCGGATAGTTCCGTCCCTCTTTGACACAAATGTTGGGTTCTACCGTAGGTGCATCGCATGCCATTTAAAAAAAATTCTACGTGCAGAACATCCAAGAACATGCTACGGAGATGGATCATAGTTCGTTACCACTAGACGCGTAGTGCCGTGCAGCGGAAGTAGAGTTGGGGAAGCGCGTTCGCGTGGTCCGTCTCCTCCTCGTCCGATCTCCCTTGAACGGCCGATCCGATCTCCCTCGAACAGCCGGTCGCCGGATCCCACGTGCAGGTTCGCCGGAGCGGCGCAAGTGCACCGCCTCTAATGGTATCCACGCGTGCAGGAGGAACACCGTGTGGTGGACTGCTAGGTCCTATCACACAGTCGGCAGCGGCAAGTGGAGGTGGATAGTTGCAACACATGCAAAGCCCTAATGACGGCGCCGAAGCGAGCAACCGGATGGGTGTGCCGCACCTCCACTATATATAGGCATCCGGCGCGGGCTCAACTCTTGGGCCTTGCACGGATCCTAAAGCCCACGTTTAGTTCCTTCCCTTAAGCGCGCGACCCCTTAGGTTCTCGTTCACTTGGTCGCGAGTCAGATTACATCCGACTCGACTAGTCGGTAGCGGCCTCTAGCAAAGCGTGCGACTCCAAGTGTCCGATGAAGCTGGTTAGGCAAACCTATACATCACACTTCCATTCCCTTTGCCACATGATATATGTTGTCGTGCTCAAGGCGACATGGTCATCCTTGTTGCCGCACGACCTCTTTCTCGTTTCGGTGATACCGACCACAAACCAGATTATCTCATAATCCTTGTCGCATAACGGTAGGGGGTATCCAATATTTTTCCATGCTAGATGTGTTATTCTCAAGATGAGTGTTTATTCACTTGTCATTGCACAAGAGTACGGCGGTAATAGGGATGCCCAGTCCCGAAATGAAAAAGAAATTTACTTTATGTTATCAAATAATAAATTCCTTGGAAAGTGTTGGTATGGAAGGCAACCGTGGATACGGCTAGCCAAGGATTCTGAAAGAATGGTGGAAAAAGGAATAAACTTTATTTTATGTTTGGGAACCGCCTATGATGTATCTATTATGGAAAGTGTTGAGAACTACTTTGTCATTTTCGTTGACAGGAAAGGCATGCCACCTAAAATATTTTTCTCTCTCAATTTAAGCTTTGAGCTCTGGCACCTCTACAAATCCCTACTTCCCTCTGTGAAGGGCCTATATATTTACTTTATGAAATTTTTATTTTTATTTGAGTCTCCATCTTATCTTATAAAGCACCAACTAGGGGGCACTATGATCATACTTGTGCATTGGGTGTAGTAAAAATTTGAGTGTGTTTCATGAATGGATCAATGATTGAGCATGATAGGCTAGGGATAACTTTCTTTAGTGTTGATATTTTGAAAGACATGGTTGCTTGTTAGCATGTTTGAGTACTAAAGTCTTTATGTCAAAACTAGACTATTGCTTTGAACCATCTAGAAGTCCAAATGTCCATGCTACAAAAGAAAAGATTATGTGATGAACATGTTAGGCAGCATTCCACAACAAAAATTCTGTTTTTATCATTTACCTACTCGAGGACGAGTAATAATTAAGCTTGGGGATGCTGATACGTCTCCAACGTATCTGTAATTTTTTATTGTTCCATGCTGTTATATTATCATTCGTGGATGTTTTACAATCATTTTATAGCAACTTTATATCATTTTTTGGGACTAACCTATTGTTGGAAATATGCCCTAGAGGCAATAATAAAAGTAGTTATTATTATATTTCCTTGTTCATGATAATCGTTTATTATCCATGCTATAATTGTATTAATTGGAAACACTGATACATGTGTGGATACATAGACAACACTGTGTCCCTAGTATGCCTCTAGTAGACTAGCTTGTTAATCAAAGATGGTCAAGGTTTCCTAGCCATAGACATGAGATGTCATTTGATAACAGGATCACATCATTAGGAGAATGATGTGATGGACAAGACCCAAACTATGAACGTAGCATATGATCGTGTCAGTTTATTGCTATAGTTTTCTGCATGTCAAGTATCTGTTCCTATGACCATGAGATCATGCAACTCACTGACACCGGAGGAGTACCTTGTGTGTATCAAACGTCGCAACGTAACTGGGTGACTATAAAGATGATCTACAGGTATCTCCGAGGGTGTCTGTTGAGTGGGCATGGATCAAGACTGGGATTTGTGACTCCGTGTGACGGAGAGGTATCTCGGGGCCCACTCGGTAATACAACATCACAACAAGCCTTGCAAGCAATGTGACTAAAGTGTTAGCCACGGGATCTTGTATTACGTAACGAGTAAAGAGACTTGCCGGTAACGAGATTGAACTAGGTATAGAGATACCGACGATCGAATCTCGGGCAAGTAACATACCGAAGAACAAAGGGAACAGCGTACGGGATTAACTGAATCCTTGACATAGAAGTTCAACCGATAAAGATCTTCGTAGAATATGTAGGAACCAATATGGGCATCCAGGTCCCGCTATTGGTTATTCACCGTAGAGGTGTCTCGGTCATGTCTACATAGTTCTCGAACCCGCAGGGTCTGCACACTTAAGGTTCGGTGACGTTTCGGTATAGTTGAGTTATGTATGTTGGTGACCGAAGGTTGTTCGGAGTCCCGGATGAGATCCCGGAAGTCACGAGGAGCTCCGAAATGGTCCGGAGGTAAAGATTGATATATAGGAAAGTGGTGTTTGAACTTCGGAAAAGTTTCGAGCATTTCCGGCAGTGTACCGGGAGTGACGAATGGGTTCCGGGAGTCCACCAAGTGGACCCACCACACCCCAAGAGGGCCACATGGGCCTTAGGGTGGCGCACCAGCCCCTGGTGGACTGGGCGGCCAGCCCAAGTGGGCCTATGCGGCTGGAATTTTGGGGAAAGGAAAGTCCAAGTGGGGAAGGGAAGGAATCGTACTAGGAGTAGGATTGGAGGTGGACTCCTCCACCTCCACCTCCTTCGGCCGACTCCTAGGAGGATCCCTAGGTCGGCCAGCCCCCCCTCCCTCCTATATATACTAGAGGGGAGAGAGGGCAGCAACACAAGAAACCCTAGCCACGGTGCAGCCCTCTCTCCCCGAAAGATCAAATCCTCTAGTTTCAGTGGCGCTTAGGCGAAGCCCTGCTGGAATAGTTACACCACCACCGCCGTCGCGCTGCCGGAGAACTCATCTAACTCTCCGCTCCCTCTTGCTGGATCAAGAAGGCGGAGATCGTCATCGAGCTGTACGTGTGCTGAACGCGGAGGTGCCGTCCGTTCGGCACTAGATCGGGACGGATCGTGATTGGATCGCGGGACGCTCGGCGATTTAAATCGCGAAGACGTTCGACTACATCAACCGCGTTTCTTAACGCTTCCCGCTTAGCGATCTACAAGGGTATGTAGATCCACTCTCCCTCTCGTAGATGCTCATCACCATGGATAGATCTTGCGTGTGCGTAGGAATTTTTTTGTTTCCCATGCAACGTTCCCCTACAGTGGTATCAGAGCGAGGTTTATGTGTAGATAAGATCACGAGTAGAACACAAAGGATTTTGTGGGCATTGATATTCAGATTGCTTCCTCCCTTGGTCTTTTCTTGATTCGGCGGTATTGTGGGATGAAGCGGCCCGGACCAACATTACTCGTACGCTTATGAGAGACCGGTTCCATCAACTGACATGTAACTTCGTTGCATAAAGATGGCTGGCGGGTGTCTGTTTCTCCCACTTTAGTTGGATCGGATTTGACAAAGGCGGTCCTTGAGAAGGTTGAATAGCAATTTGTGTATCACCGTTGTGGTTTTTGCGTAGGTAAGAATTGTTCTTGCTAGATACCCGTAGTAGCCACGTAAAACTTGCAACAACAATTAGAGGATGTCTAACTTGTTTTTGCAGGGTATGTTGTGATGTGATATGGCCAATTACATGATGAGATATATGTGATGTATGAGATGATCATGTATTGTATAGAATATCACGACTTGCATGTCGATGAGTACGGCAACCGGCAGGAGCCATAGGGTTGTCTTTAATTTATTTTCGCCGTTTTGCTTTACTTTATCGCTATGAGTTAGCAATAGTCATAGAAGCAACAGTTGGCGCGACAACCTCATGGCGACACGTTGATGGAGATCATGGTGTCATGATGGTGATGATGGAGATCATGCTGGTGCTTTGGAGATGGAGATCAAAAGCACAAGTTCATGGCCATATCATGTCACTTATGATTTGCATGTGATGTTAATCCTTTTATGCATCTTATTTTGCTTAGGATGACGGTAGCATTATAAGGTGATCCCTCACTTAAATTTCAAGATAAAATTGTGTTCTCCCCGAGTGTGCACCGTTGCGAAAGTTCGTCGTTTCGAGACACCACGTGATGATCAAGTGTGATAGACTCTATGTTCGCATACAACGGGTGCAAGCCAGTGTTGCACGTGCGGAACACTCGGGTTAAACTTGACGAGCCTAGCATGTACAGACATGGCCTTGGAATACAAGAGACCGAAAGGTCGAACATGAGTCATATAGTAGATATGATCAACATGAAGATGTTCACCATTGAAACCACCTCAACTCACGTGATGATCGGACTTGAGTTGGCAAATTTGGATCATGTGACACTCGAATGACCAGAGGGATGTCAATTTGAGTGGGACTTTTTAAGTAATATGATTAACTAAACTCATTATCTTGAACAATAGTCTAAGTTGTCTTTGCAAAATTTATTTTGTAGATCAATGGCTCGCGCAGTAGCACCCCTGAATTTTAATGCGTTCCTAGAGAAAGCTAAGTTGAAAGATGATGGAAGTAACTTTGTGGACTGCGCCCGTAATCTAAGGATTATCCTTACGGCTTCCCAAAAGGCTTATGTCCTTGATGCACCACTTGGTGATCCATCCGCTCCAGTAGAGTCTCTAGACGTTGCGAACGCCTGGCAGGCTCGTTCTGATGATTACTCAATGGTTCAATGTGCAATGTTGTATGGCTTAGAACCGGGACTTCAAAGACGTTTTGAACGTCATGGAGCATATGATATGTTCCTGGAGTTGAAGTTTATCTTTCAAAAGAATGCCCGGATCGAGAGGTATGATACCTCTGATAAGTTCTATGCCGACAAGATGGAGGAGAATGGGTCTGTCAGTGAACACATACTCAAAATGTCTGGGTATTCCACCCGTCTGGCTGAATTGGGAATGCCCCTTCCAGCAGAGGCGATCACTGACAGAGTTCTTCAATCATTGCCACCTACCTACAAGAGCTTCGCGTTGAACTATAACATGGATGGGATGAACAAGTCAGTCACCAAGCTGTTTGCGATGTTGAAAGTCGCTGAGTCTGAGATTCAGAAGGAGCATCAAGTGTTGATGGTCAATAAAACCACTAGTTTCAAGAGGAATGGCAAGGGTAAGAAGGATAACTCCAAGAAGAGTGGCAAAGCAGTTGCCCCTCCCATGAAGAAACCCAAGGCTGGTCCCAAGCCAGAAACCGAGTGCTTTCATTGCAAGGGAACTGGTCACTGGAAGCGGAACTGCCCCAAGTATCTGGCTCACAAGAAGGCGGCCAACACCAAACAAGGTATATATGATATACATGTTATTGATGTGTACCTTACCAACTCTCGTTGTAGTGCCTGCGTATTTGATACCGGTGCGGTTGCTCACATTTGCAACTCAAAACAGGAACTGCGGAATAGACGGAGGCTGGCAAAGGACGAAGTGACAATGCGCGTGGGAAATGGTTCCAAGGTTGATGTGATCGCCGTCGGCACGCTCGCACTTCGATTACCATCGGGATTAGTGATGAACCTGAATAATTGTTATTTAGTGCCTGCGTTAAGCATGAACATTATATCTGGATCTTGTTTATTGCGAGACGGTTACTCATTTAAATCAGAGAATAATGGTTGTTCTATTTATATGAGTAATATCTTTTATGGTCATGCACCCAATGTGAGGGGTTTATTCTTATTGAATCTCGATAGTGATGACACACATGTGCATAACATTGATGCCAAAAGATGTAGAGTTGATAATGATAGTACCACTTTCTTGTGGCACTGCCGTTTAGGTCATATTGGTGTAAAACGCATGAAGAAGCTCCATGCTGATGGACTTTTGGAGTCACTTGATTTTGAATCACTTGACACATGTGAACCATGCCTCATGGGCAAGATGACTAAAACCCCGTTCTCTGGAACGATGGAACGGGCAAGTGACTTGTTGGAAATCATACATACTGATGTGTGCGGTCCGATGAGCATTGAGGTGCGCGGTGGATATCATTATTTTATCACCTTCACTGATGACTTAAGTAGATATGGGTATATTTACTTGATGAAACACATGTCTGGAACATTTGAAAAGTTCAAGCAATTTCATAGTGAAGTTGAGAATCATCATAACAAGAAGATTAAATTCCTATGATCTGATCGAGGAGGAGAATATCTGAGTTATGAGTTTGGCAGTCACTTAAGACAGTGTGGAATAGTTTCACAATTGACACCGCCTGGAACACCACAGCGTAATGGTGTGTCCGAACGTCTTAATCGAACCTTATTGGATATGGTGCGATCTATGATGTCTCTTGCCGATTTGCCACTATTGTTTTGGGGTTATGCATTAGAGACAGCTGCATTCACTTTAAATAGGGCACCATCGAAATCCATTGAGACCACACCATAGGAACTATGGTTTGGCAAGAAGCCAAAGTTGTCGTTTCTTAAAGTTTGGGGATGTGATGCTTATGTCAAAAAGCTTCAGCCTGAAAAGCTGGAACTCAAAGCGGAGAAATGCGTCTTCATAGGATACCCAAAAGAGACAGTTGGGTATACCTTCTATCTCAGATCCGAAGGCAAAGTGTTTGTCGCTAAAAACGGAACATTTCTTGAGAAAGAGTTTCTCTCGAAAGAATTGAGTGGGAGGAAAATATAACTTGATGAGGTTGTTGAACCTTTACTTCAACCTAAGAGTAGCGCATCACAGAAAGATGTTTCTGTAGAGCCTACATCGGTTGAATAGGAAGTTAATGATGATGATCATGAAGCTTCGGATCAAGTTGCTATCGAACCTCGTAGGTCGACAAGGATGGGTACTACTCCTGAGTGGTATGACAACCCTGTCTTAGAGGTCATGTTGTTGGACAACGATGAACCTACGAGCTATGGAGAAGCGATGATGGGCCCGGATTCCGAGAAATGGTTAGAGGCCATGAAATCCAAGATGGGATTCATGTATGAAAACAAAGTATGGGCTTTGGAAGTATTACCTGAAGGGCGAAAGGCCATTCAGAACAAATGGATCTTTAAGAGGAAGACGGTCGCGGACGGTAACGTCACCGTCTATAAAGCTCGACTTGTGGCAAAAGGTTTTTCACAAGTTCAAGGAGTTGACTACGATGAGACCTTCTCACCCGTAGCGATGCTTAAGTCCGTCAGAATCATGTTAGCAATAGCTGCATTTTTCGATTATGAAATTTGGCAGATGGATGTCAAAACAGCGTTCCTTAACGGCTTCCTTAAGGAAGAGTTGTATATGATGCAACCAGAAGGTTTTGTCGATCCACAAAATGCTGACAAAGTTTGCAAACTCCAGCGATCCATTTATGGAATGGTGCAAGCATCTCGGAGTTAGAATCTTCGCTTTGATGAGGTGATCAAAGCGTTCAGGTTTATACAAGTTTACGGAGAAGCTTGTATTTACAAGAAAGTGAGTGGGAGCTCTATAGCGTTTCTAATATTATATGTGGATGACATATTGCTGATTGGAAACAATATAGAAATGTTGGAAAGCGTGAAGGAATATTTGAACAAGAGTTTTTCAATGAAGGACCTAGGAGAAGCTGCTTTCATATTAGGCATCAAGATCTATAGAGATAGATCGAGACGCTTAATAGGACTTTCACAGAGCACATACCTTGACAAAGTTTTGAAGAAGTTCAAAATGGATCAGTCCAAGAAGGGGTTCTTGCCTGTATTGCAAGGTGTGAAGTTGAGTAAGACTCAATGCCCAGTGACGACAGAAGATAGAGAAAAGATGAGTGTCGTACCCTATGCTTCAACCATAGGTTCTATCATGTATGCAATGCTATGCACAAGACCTGATGTCAGCCTTGCCATAAGTATGGCCGGAAGGTTTCAAAGTGATCCAGGAATGGAACACTGGACGGCGGTCAAGAATATCCTGAAGTACCTGAAAAGGACTAAGGACATGTTTCTCGTTTATGGAGGTGATCAAGAGCTCGTCGTAAAGGGTTACGTCGATGCAAGCTTTGACACTGATACGGATGGCTCTAAGTCTCAAACCGGATACGTATTTATTCTTAATGGGGGTGCGGTAAGCTGGTGCAGTTCCAAGCAGAGCGTGGTAGCTGATTCTACATGCGAAGCGGAGTACAACGCTGCCTCGGAGGCGGCGAAGGAAGGTGTCTGGTTGAAGGAGTTCATGACAGATCTTGGAGTAGTGCCTAGTGCACTAAACCCAATAACTCTATTCTGTGACAACACTGGTGCCATTGCTCTAGCCAAGGAACCAAGGTTTCACAAGAGGACCAGACACATAAAGCGACGTTTCAATTCCATCCACGATTACATCAAGGAGGATGACATAAATATTTGTAAAGTGCACACGGATCTGAATGTTGCAGATCCGATGACTAAACCTCTTCCAAGGGCTAAACATGATCAACACCAGAACTGTATGGGTGTTAGATTCATTACAATGTAAATCACATAGTGATGTGAGCTAGATTATTGACTCTAGTGCAAGTGGGAGACTGTTGGAAATATGCCCTAGAGGCAATAATAAAAGTAGTTATTATTATATTTCCTTGTTCATGATAATCGTTTATTATCCATGCTATAATTGTATTAATTGGAAACACTAATACATTGGTGGATACATAGACAACACTGTGTCCCTAGTATGCCTCTAGTAGACTAGCTTGTTGATCAAAGATGGTCAAGGTTTCCTAGCCATAGACATGTGATGTCATTTGATAACAGGATCACATCATTAGGAGAATGATGTGATGGACAAGACCCAAACTATGAACGTAGCATATGATCGTGTCAGTTTATTGCTATAGTTTTCTGCATGTCAAGTATCTGTTCCTATGACCATGAGATCATGCACCTCACTGACACCGGAGGAGTACCTTGTGTGTATCAAACGTCGCAACGTAACTGGGTGACTATAAAGATGCTTTACAGGTATCTCCGAGGGTGTCTGTTGACTGGGCATGGATCAAGACTGGGATTTGTTACTCCGTGTGACGGAGAGGTATCTCGGGGCCCACTCGGTAATACAACATCACAAAAAGCCTTGCAAGCAATGTGACTAAAGTGTTAGCCACGGGATCTTGTATTACGGAACGAGTAAAGATACTTGCCGGTAACAAGATTGAACTAGGTATAGAGATACCGACGATCGAATCTCGGGCAAGTAACATACCGAAGAACAAAGGAAACAGCGTACGGGATTAATTGAATCCTTGACATAGAGGTTCAACCGATAAAGATCTTTGTAGAATATGTAGGAACCAATATGGGTATCTAGGTCCCGCTATTGGTTATTGACCGTAGAGGTGTCGCGGTCATGTCTACATAGTTCTCGAACCCGCAGGGTCTGCACACTTATGGTTCGGTGATGTTTCAGTATAGTTGAGTTATGTATGTTGGTGACTGAAGGTTGTTCGGAGTCCCGGATGAGATCCCAGACGTCACGAGGAGCTCCGAAATGGTCCGGAGGTAAAGATTGATATATAGGAAAGTGGTGTTTGAACTCCGGAAAAGTTTCGGGCATTTCCGGCAGTGTACCGGGAGTGACGAATGGGTTCCGGGAGTCCACCAAGTGGACCCACCACACCCCAAGAGGGCACATGGGCCTTAGGGTGGTGCACCAGCCCCTGGTGGACTGGGCGGCGAGCCTAAGTGGGCCTATGCGGCTGGAATTTTGGGGAAAGGAAAGTCCAAGTGGGGAAGGGAAGGAATCCTACTAGGAGTAGGATTGGAGGTGGACTCCTCCACCTCCACCTCCTTCGGCCGACTCCTAGAAGGATCCCTAGGTCGGCCAGCCCCCCCTCCCTCCTATATATACTAGAGGGGAGAGAGGGAAGCAACACAAGAAACCCTAGCCACGGGGCAGCCCTCTCTCCCCGATAGATCAAATCCTCTAGTTTCAGCGGCGCTTAGGCGAAGCCCTGCTGGAATAGTTACACCACCACCGCCGCCGTGCCGTCGCGCTGCCGGAAAACTCATCTACCTCTCCGCTCCCTCTTGCTGGATCAAGAAGGCGGAGATCGTCATCGAGCTATACGTGTGCTGAACGCGGAGGTGCCGTCCGTTCGGCACTAGATCGGGATGGATCGTGATTGGATCGCAGGACGCTCGGCGATTTGGATCACGAAGACGTTCGACTACATCAACCGCGTTTCTTAACGCTTCCCGCTTAGCGATCTACAAGGGTATGTAGATCCACTCTCCCTCTCGTAGATGCTCATCACCATGGATAGATCTTGCGTGTGCGTAGGAAATTTCTTGTTTCCCATGCAACGTTCCCCTACACCTATTGACATAGTGCCAAGTGCCAGTTGATGTTTTTTGCTTGTTTTTTACTTCGCATAATATCAATACCAAATGGAGTCCAATCTGGAACCTTCTCCACCGCCTCTGAGCTCTATAAATACCCAAATATTCCAGAAACCCTAGGGGAGTCGACGAAAAATACTTCCAGCCACCGCAAGTTCCAGAACCGCGAGATCCAATCTAACACCATCACGGAGGGGTTCATCATCCTCATTGGTGCCTCTCCGATGATGCGTGAGTAGTCCACCATAGACCTACGGGTCCGTAGGCAGTAGCTAGATGGCTTTCTCTCTCTCTTTTGATTCTCAATACAATGGTCTCTTGGAGATCTATTTGATGTACTGACTTTTTGCGGTGTTTCTGTTGGGATCCGATGAATTTTGAGTTCATGATCAGTTTCTATCCATGAATATTATTTGAGTCTTCTTTGATCTCTTATATGCATGATTACTTATAGCCTCGTATTTCTTCTTCGAATCTTTGGTTTAGTTAGGCCAACTAGATCATTTTTTTCTTGCCGTGGGAAGAGTTGCTTTGTGATGGGTTCGATCTTGCGGTGTCCTCTCCCAGTGACAGAAGGGGTAGTGAGGCACGCATGTATCGTTGCTATTAAGGATAACAAGATGGGGTCTATTCCTACATCAATAGATCTTGTCTACATCATGTCACCGTTCTTATTGCATTACTCCGTTTTTCCATGAACTTAATACACTAGATGCATGCTGGATAGCGGTCGATGTGTGGAGTAATAGTAGTAGATGCAGAATCATTTCGGTCTACTAATCTTGGATGTGATGCCTATATAATGATCATCGCCTTGGATATCGTCGTGATTATTTGATCTTGTATCAATTGCCCAACAGTAATTTGTTCACCCACGGTGTGCTATACTCATGAGAGAAGCCATTAGTGAAACCTACGGCCCCCGGGTCTACTTTTCCAACATATTGCTTTCCGATCTATCTTTTTGCCGCTTTTGTTTTTCAGATCTACTATTCTAAAAACCCAAAAATTCCTTGCTGCACTTTTTATTTGCCTCTTTTATTTTGTGTTCTTGCAAAATCTATTTATCCAATCTACAATCTAATATATCTTTTTACCGTGGAGAGATTGACAACCTCTCTTTCGCGTCGGGTTGCAAGTATTTGTTCTTTGTGTGCAGGTACTCTTTACATAGTGTTGCGTGATCCTCCTACTGGTTCGATACCTTGGTTTCATAACTGAGGGAAATACTTACCGTCGCCGTGCTGTATCATCCATTCCTCTTTGGGGAAACACCGACGCAGTCTTAAGCCACGTCACCACTACTTCTCCTTAGCCGGGTTGCGTAGTTTCTTCTCCAAGGGCGACCCGCTAGCTAATTTCCTCTTTGGACGGCAGAAGGCCTTGGTCTTCATATCCTTGAGCACAAGTTCAGAAACTTGTGAAGGCACCCAGTTGCATGTGGTGGATTTTGACATGATGAGTCGCCTAAATAAAAGTAAGGAGCTACAGAAGCATATATGGCGGGTTATTTAAGAAACGGCAACTCGTTTAAATAGGTCATATGATTAGACAACAGTGTTTTGGCAGTTATGATCAAAGGTAAAGACGCCCTAATTATTTACAACAGGTGAGTCGCCTCATGATAAGATGGCGCCTAAATGAAGCAGCCTATGAACATGGCGGGTTACAGTCACAAGGATGAGCCGACAGACATAAGGGTGTCTTATGACAATCAGAGATTTCTGGTTTTTGCTAAGTATGGAAAAAACAAGTTTCTACCGAAACGGCTACAAGTACGGATCAACAAATGGTTCAAAAAGGAAAGTATTTATTAAACCTAACGACGAGGTATGGAAGCAGTGGTGACCTAGCTTACGGATTTCAAAGTGAGATCTAAGTACATAATGCGTGAAACGGAGCCGTCACTCATACCGCTCTATTTCTATAGAAAAGTTCATTGAAGCTATGTATGGACTAGCAATGGTGATGAACAAGCGATGAAATCCCGTATCTCCGATGAACTATGATGAACTGATGCAGATCTGAGAAAAGGCAAATGACTTACCTGACGATTGCCGGGGGCGGCACAGACGTTTGGCCGGACCTTGGTGAAGTTGAGGTGACGTTGCGGCCCTGGAAACGGTTGGCCAACGCTTGATGAATAACAACGGTGGCACGGTGAAAGTTGGAGCTCGAGGAAGAAGAAGACGCGAGGGGGCAAGGTAAAACTAAATGAGGGGCCCCCGTGATTATTTATAATACGAAGAACCGAAGGTAACAGGCAGGAGCAAAGGCGAGGTGGCACAGTAAATTTCGGAGCCAGAGGCGCCTCAATTTTCGGGCTAAACGGATATATGCAAAGATTCGTTGTGATGTCATCATTAATTTCCTGGATTTCCGGCGAGTGATGTCATCAATGGGTAAAGCAAGAAAATTACAAGTTTGGAAGGATTGTAAGCCGGCATTTCATGACCCGGAGAAGATGCGGATATCATCAGAATATAAGCCGCCAAAGTTGAGGTGGCAGAGATTGACAGGAATTAATTCAAATCAATCTAAGGGCTAATGTTGGGGATATAACCCCATGATATGACGCGCCCTATTGGGTCGGGTCATCTTCATGGCGGCTCCTAGACAAAACTCAAGGTGGGCTGCGATGCTGAATAGCAAGACTGGCAAGGCGGCTACCAAGTAGGCAGTCTTGCGGCCCAGTATTTGAAGATGGCGACTCAAGGCCCAAGAGGTAGAAGGTCACCGAGAGTTTTCTTGCTTATGAACCAAGGCGTGTTAGAAACATACTTAGTTACGAATCGTATCACGACTCGGACTCTTGTAAGCCCAGGGTCTCGACTTGTATATAAAGGGGCGTGTCCCTGAGGCCAATAGACTTAAGTTACAATCGATCAATAGCTAGGTCAAGTGAATCCGCTCCCTTGTATTGATCACCAAGCAATAAGCAGAAAAGCAGGAGTAGGCTATTACCGCGATCGTGAGGGGCCGAACCTGGGTAAACCGTGTCTCTCGATTCCGAACAACCCCGACAAGCTAATCACCCGGTTGCGATGGCTTCATGTCTAAGTCCTCACACTAGGACATCTGCCGTGAAAAAACCACGATAGGAGTTGATTGCACTTGATTATCTCTATGAAGTTTTGTTTGAAAAACATGAATCTGAAAATTTTGATGAAGTGTTGAAAGAACAAATTTATAAGGTGATTCTTGATAGATCCTTGATTGAAAAGCATGATTGCAATGATGTTACTATAAATTTTATTAATGTTAATTATGTTAATGATATGCAAAACTACAAGCTTGGGGATGATAATTCTGTCATGTCCACTTCTTATTGCAATGATCATGATTGGGGTGATAATGCTTCTTATGATCTTGAAAATTCATTTAAGCCTCATGTTGGATATGTTATTGATAATAATGTTTGCAATAGTATCGGAAGTGGGTTTGGGAGAGCGTCAACTTTATGTAAAAAGAATCCCACATATTTGGAGAGTGTTCAATCTTATGAATTTTTTGATAAAAGTGGGTTTGAAGAGGTCATAACTTTAGTTGATGATAATCCCACTATTTTGGAAGATGATAAAAACTTTATGCATGTTGATCATAAAGACAGTATTTTTATGATAGCTATATTGTTGAATTTGATTATGATCCTACATGTAATTATTATGAGAGAGGAAATTATGATTGCATAAATTTTCATGATACTAAATTACCTCTCTTCATGCTGAGATTGCTATTGTCTCTTTCTTCTTCCTTCCATATGCTAGTTTTTGCTTGCCTTGATAATTTGTTTGCTTATAAAATGCCTATGCATAGGAAGTATGTTAGACTTAAGTGTGTTTTCCATATGCTTCATGATGCTCTCTTTGTGTTGCTATTATTATCTTTCATGAGGGCATCATTGAAATCTCAAGCCAATCTTAATGGCTATAAAGAAAGAGCTTGTTGGGAGGCAACCCAATGAATAATTTTTTTTTTGCTTTTGTTCTTTTGTTTACAAAATTATGCTACTGTTATGATTGTGTTTTTATTATTTAATTAGTGTTTGTGCCAAGTAAAGCCCTTAGGATGATTCACAAGATGAGTAGAAACAATGCTGAATCTAAAACAGAAACTTTGACTCCAGTGCAGGAATATTCGTTTTTTACTGGAGCATGATAATGAGCTGAAATTGTAATATAGTATTGCTATATAAATTATTTACTGTTTCCTAAATTTTCAGAATTTTTAGAGTTACAGAAGTATGGTTAGAGTACATATTACTACAGATTGTTCTGTTTTTGATAGATTCTGTTTTCGTTGCATTGTGTGCTTGTTTTGATGAATCTATGGTTTGTATTGAAGGGTATAAGACATGGTAAAGTTAGAATACAGTAGATATAATGCAACAATAAAACATGAATGAGTTTGCAACAGTACTTAGAGTGGTGGTTTGCTTTATTATACTAACGGATCTCACGAAGGTTTTGTTGAGTTTTGTGTGATTGAAGTTTTGAAGTTTTGCGTGAGATCACGATGGATGAAGGAATAAGGAGTGAAAAGAGCCTAAGATTGGGGATGCTACAGCACCCCCAAGATAATATCCAAGGAGAAACAAGCAACTAAGCTTGGGGATGCCCCGAGTGGCATCCCCTCTTTCTTCTAACGACCATCGGTATTTTACTTGGAGCTATATTTTTATTCGTCACATATCATGAGTTTTCCTTGGAGCGTCTTGTATTATTTGAGTCTTTGTTTGATTTTCCTTTTACTTTGTCACAAGTATCCTTGCTGGACACACCTATTTGAGAGAGTCAAAATTATAGTATGATTTGTTAGAATTGCTCTATATGCTTCACTTAAAAAATTGAGCTATGGAATTGCTCTAGTGCTTCACTTATATCTTTTTGAGCATGGTGTGCTTTAAATTTTTGAAGAAATACTCTCATGCTTCACTTAGATAAATTTGAGAGTTAGTAAACTTTGAAGAAATTCTCTCATGCTTCACTTATACTATTTTGAGAGATGAAATTTTTATGCTCATGTTCTTCACTTAAATTTGTTTGAGCTTGTCAAAAGCAATGGCAATATATGAAACTAGTCCCAAAGTGATAGATATTCAGGAGGGATATAATAAAAACTTTCATGAAGATCATTGGACAAATTAAACTTGATTCCTTGTAATAGTTTTGAGACATGATGATAGTAATATGTGAGTCATGTTGGTGAGTAATTATGCTTTAGTAAGACAATTGGTGTTAAAGTTTGTGATTCCCTATGCAAGCATGAAAGTCAATAGTTATGCAATGAAATTACATCCTATTTATGGTGCATTATTCGATGTTAGTTATGCTTAATGCCCGTTTATGTGAATTTTTGTTTCTTGGTTGGTTGCTTCTCAATCTATCTGCTAGCCTCCACTTGTACTAAGTAGAAATACTACTTGTGCATCCAAAATACTTAAACCTAGTTTTGCCTTATGAGTCCACCATACCTACCAATATGCGGTATTTCCATGCCGTTCGAAGCAAATTTGTATGTGCCATCTCTAATTTTAAAATGAACTTCCTTTTTGTGTGCTTGTACCGCTCATGAAACGGTAGGGGGTGTACAATATTTTTCCATGCTAGATGTGTTATTCTCAAGATGAGTGTTTATTCACTTGTCATTGCACGAGAGTACAACGGTAATAGGGATGCCCAATCCCGAAATGAAAAGAAAATTACTTTATGTTTTCAAATAATAAACTCCTTGGAAAGTGTTGGTATGGAAGGCAACCGTGGATACGACTAGCCATGGATTGTGAAAGAATGGTAGAAAAAGGAATAAACTTTATTTTATGTTTGGGAACCGTCTATGATGTATCTAGCATGGAAAGTATTGAGAACTACTCGGTCGTTTTTGTTGACAAGAAAGGCATGCCACCCAAAATATTTTTTCTCTCTCAATTTAAGCTTTGAGCTCTCGCACCTCTACAAATCCCTACTTCACTCTGCAAAGGGCCTATCTATTTACTTTATGCAATTTTTATTTTTAATTTGAGTCTCCATCTTCTCTTATAAGGCACCAACTAGGGGCACTATGAGCATACTTGTGCATTGGGTGTAGTTAATATTTGAGTGTGTTTCATGAATGGATCAATGATTGAGCATGATGGGCTAGGGATAGCTTTCTTTAGTGTTGATATTTTGAAAGACATGGTTGCTTGTTGGCATGCTTGAGTATTAAAGTATTTATGTCAAAACTAGACTATTGCTTTGAACCATCTAAAAGTCCAACTGTCCATGCTACAAAAGAAAAGAATATGTGATGAACATGTTAGGCAGCATTCCACAACAAAAATTCTGTTTTTATCATTCACCTACTCGAGGATGAGTAGGAATTAATCTTGGGGATGCTGATACTCTCCAACGTATCTATAATTTTTGATTGTTCCATGTTGTTATATTATCATTCTTGGATGTTTTACAATCATTTTATAGCAACTTTATATCATTTTTTGGGAGTAACCTATTGATAGTGCCAAGTGCCAGTTGCTGTTTTTTGCTTGTTTTTTACTTCGTAGGTATCAGTACCAAACGGAGTCCAATCGCGATGAAACATTTTGGAGATTTTTTTGGACTGGAAGAAAGCCAGTGAGCCAAAGAAGCACCCGGGAGGAGGCCTAGGTGGCCCAGAAGACACCAGGGCGCGCCAGAGGCCCCCGGCGCACCCTGGTGGGTTGTGGTGGTCTCGGGACCCCCCTCCACCACCTCTGACCTCTATAAATACCCAAATATTCGAGAAACCCTAGAGGAGTCGACAAAAAATACTTCCAGCCGCCGCAAGTTCCAGAACCACGAGATCCAATCTAACACCATCACGGAGGGGTTCATCATCCTCATAGGTGCCTCTCCGATGATGCATGAGTAGTCCACCATAGACCTATGGGTGGTTTAGGCAGTAGCTAGATGGCTTTCTCTGTCTCTTTTGATTCTCAATACAATGGTCTCTTGGAGATCTATTTGATGTAATGACTTTTTGCGGTGTGTTTGTTGGGATCCGATGAATTTTGAGTTCATGATCGGTTTCTATCCATGAATATTATTTGAGTCTTCTTTGATATCTTATATGCATGATTACTTATAGCCTCGTATTTCTTCTTCGAATCTTCCGTTTAGTTAGGCCAACTAGATCGATTTTTCTTGCCATAGGAAGAGGTGCTTTGTGATGGGTTCGATCTTGTCCTCTGCCAGTGACAGAAGGGGCAGCTAGGCACGCATGTATCGTTGCTACTAAGGATAACAAGATGGGGTCTATTCCTACATGAATAGATCTTGTCTACATCGTGTCATCGTTCTTAATGCATTACTCCGTTTCTCCCTGAACTTAATACACTAGATGCATGCTCGATAGCGGTCGATGTGTGGAGTAATAGTAGTAGATGTAGAATCGTTTCGGTATACTAATCTTAGACGTGATGCCTATATAATGATCATCGCCTTGGATATCATCATGATTATTTGATCTTATATCAATTGCCCAACAGTAATTTGTTCACCCACCATGTTCTATACTCATGAGAGAAGCCACTAGTGAGACCTATGGCCCCCGGGTCTACTTTTCCAACATATTGCTTTCTGATCTATCTTTTGCCGCTTTTGTTTTCAGATCTATTATTCCAAAACCCAAAAATACCTTGCTGCACTTTTTATTTGCCTCTTTTATTTTGTGTTCTTGTGCGATCTATCTATCCAATCTATTACAATCTAATCTATCTTTTTACCATGGAGAGATTGACAACCTCTCTTACGCATCGGGTTGCAAGTATTTGTTCTTTGTGTGCGGGTACCATTTACATAGTGTTGCGTGGTTCTCCTACTGGTTCGATAACCTTGGTTTCATAACTGAGGGAAATACTTACCGTAGTTGTGCTGCGTCATCCCTTCCTCTTTGGGGAAATACCAACACAGTCTCAAGCCACGTCAAAGGGTATCTACAAAAGTCTTGCCGAATGTAAGCAATTCGAGGAAATTGTACGCAAGCATGGAGGATACTGGAAGCACCAAGGCATTGGCTACTTCAACTTAAATGGAGTTGAATGGGAAGAAGGTCAATACCCCAAGCCGAAGTTTTTTCCTCAAAAGGAGAAGTATGAACATACTCCCCCCAAGGGAACAAAAGCTCAAGATGACCTTCCACCACAAGACCACAAGCTAAAAGGCAAGGACAAGCTTCAAGAGGAGATTGACACATTTGAAGATGAGTCCCAAGCTTTGGTCAAGTGGTTCCCAAGGCTTCTCCAAGTTCTACTTCAACAAGTGCTACTTCAACTCCAAGGATCCCCATCAACTTGATGTAGGTCCCCGAGAAGAAGAACTAGAGAAGTTCTTGAGGGGTGACTCTGCCAATGAAATTCACTCACATTCATTATTGGCAAGGACTATTTGCAATCAACTCCAACCTTATGCAATAGTTCAAGGAGTCACACATTCCCTCAAAAGGTAAGCAAGGGACAAGGTAATGAAAGAATCCATGGACATCATCATGTATGCATTGCACTCCATGTCCATAGATATCCTTGTATTTGTCTCTTGTATGGGACTAACCCATGTAGGTGAGAAGAGTAAGAAAACAACGAGGATTGCTCCCAACTCAAGATGAACTTCATCAACAATGAGCATCCACCACTACCTCACCCACATGAAGTCTTCTACGACAAACCCAAGGTTATTTTATCCCTCTTAGGGGGGATGTCACATCAAGGGGGAGCTTTACTCTAAGACTTGAGTTAAAGAATCTCTTAAAGATGTGAACACATTAAATGCTTTATGTAAAAGTGGTAACCCCACTTGTGCATAAACGATGAGTATGACCTATGATCAAGTATTCTTACTTGGCTCCTAAGTAAATATACTCATATATAGATGACTCCGTCATCGCCAAAGTGCTTGGTAGATACTAGAGTGGTTTTGCATGTTTGCCATATTTCATTTGACAATTTATTGTGTGAGCATGTTGGTATGCATATATTTTCTCATTCGAGGATATCCAATTGTTGTTATTTGGCTTTCACTTTTCTTTGGCCAATTGGATATACTAGAATGACTAAGTACCTCCCTCTAGCTATCTATGCTTTCTCGTCTCAAACTCTATTCATGCTACATCACAAAATTTGAGCAAGCACTTCTCGAACCCTCTGTGTGAGGAGCAATCGGACTTCCATTTCGTTAAGAGCTGACTACCAAAACCTCCCCAGTGCAATCTCGGTGTAACCA
The DNA here is from genome assembly GCA_039707655.1 of Elymus sibiricus. Lineage (NCBI taxonomy): Eukaryota > Viridiplantae > Streptophyta > Magnoliopsida > Poales > Poaceae > Elymus > Elymus sibiricus. The sequence continues at coordinate 268,864,013 of CM077665.1, forward strand.
ACTCCAAAATCTCGGTTTCACCGATGCCTAGGGTTGATCTGGTTTTAGAATCTCGGTAGCACCGATTCCACAATCTCGACTTCATCGAGTTTCCCTGTCAACACACAGTAGAGGAACTCGGTGGCACCGATATTTTAGAACCGGTGTCACCGACAGCTACGGGTATTTATATTCCGCGAAACCGGTTTTTGAAATTCACTTCTTCAAAGCCGTGGTCCCCGCTAACCGTAGATGCCGCTCGCGTCTTCGGACTTCGCCTTTGACTCCCCGTGCGCCCTCGCCTCTGGGATCCTCGCCATCGACGGAATCTTCACCGTGTCATTGCCGTAGCGGACTCCTCACCGAGTTAGGGTGAGATTCCAATCCTCTCTTGCGCTCCCTTTCAAATTTCTTGCGCATTAGGGTTGCTCCATCTATAAGCCACGGTTTGAAATCGATCGATCCACTAAAAACTTCCATTAGAATAGAAGATCGAATTTTTTTAGGGTTGGACGTCCGCCAAGTATGTCTCGGTGACACCGAGTTGGAAATATCGGTCTTACCGATATGTGATTTAGGGCAACCGAGAAATCTCTCGGTGAAACCAAGTTTCTCTTTTCGGTATCACTGAAAAGAGTTGCCAAGTTTCTGTAATATAGGAGTGTCAGTCTCGGTGGCTCTGAATTCTCTAACTCGGTGGTACCGAAACCCATTTTGCACAAATCCAAAACTAAGAATTTGAGTTCAAATTTGAGAAAAACTTCGGTGTTTTGTGATGCTCAACCCCTCTGCTCTTCTATACTCTATTCACAGGGTCAGCATGTCAGGTTCTGATGACAGCCAGAATGATTTGAGATAGATGGAGGTTGACTTGAGTCCAGGCAAGCGCCAATGCCAGTTCATCTTCTTCAGAGGATCCAGGCACCCCAAGTTCACATGGGCTGCCCAAGGCTGCCACCAGGGCAAGGAAGAAGCTGATTTCTGATGATGAGGATTTTGATTTTATGCCAGAGGAGGATCTTGCAAAGAAAGTGCAAGAAAAGAAGGACAAAGCTGCAAAGAAGGCTGCTTCTAAGGCCACATCAGCAAACAGGACTGGGAGGAAGGAGTATGGCACCTTTGAAACTATGAGAGCATCTGAGAGTGCTAGAGCAAACACATCTTTATCAACTGAGCCTCCAAGGAAATCTGTGCCTAAGAAGGCAGGAGAGAAGAAGAGTGCCAGGAAGAAGATTGTCCATGTCATTGGCAGACCTACTTCTATGTATGAAGACCCAGCAGAAGCTGAGGAAGAGGCTGAGGAGGAAGAGCCAGCTGCCAAGGCTCCTCCATCCAAGAAGAAGAAGTTACTTGCTGATGCAATGCCCAAGCAAGCTCCTTCAAAGAGCAAGAAGTCCGAGTCCAATAAGCCAGTTCCTCCAAAGTCCAAGAAGACTACTAGGGACATCCCTCTTGCTGCTAAGAACAAAAGATCTTCCACCATGGAAGAAGAGGATGATCTCTCAGTGCTGGGGAAGCTAAGACCACACTTGCCATTGCATAATGATGCACACCCAGTAGCTGAAGACATGAAGAATAGGAAGGATGCAGGACGAAGATTGTGGAGGGAAAATGATCCCTATGCCTCCAGGAGGAAGACCGCTGTAGATGATAGATTCTACACCAAACAACAACATATGAGACTGTCCTATTGGACAAGAGCCCAGCAGTCAGTGACATGAGATATGTTGACTGGGCCTACATCAAGGAGAATGAAGATTACTTTCCTTGTGTGCAAGATAACTTCAAGTGCATTGATATTGCAAACTTTGTTGGGAGAGAGTTCTGTGCTTGGAACGATGAAATGATCATGCAGTTCTACTCTACTTCTCACTTCTACCCAGATGGCATGATTATATGGATGACTGAGGGAGTCAGGTACCAATCCACAGTTGATGAGTGGGCTACCATCTTAGGAGCCCCACATGTAGAAGAAGGAGATCCGGATGTGTATGTTGAAGCAAAGATGAGTCATAAATCTATGGCAAATATGTACACGGAGATCCCAACTGCTCATGTGCATTCACATAAGTTTGGCTATGTTTATCATCTGCAAGCAGGACTACCCACTACAAACACTATCTTGAGGTACACTTTGATGCCCAAATCTAGAGATGACAAGATGATTAGAGGGTACTCAATCAATATGCTGCACCATGTAGACACCCACACGAGGATTAGGGTGATGGACCTGATTGTGGAAACAATCAAGAGGACAGCGGCATACCAAAAATGATCTTGTGGATATGCACCATACATTCAGATGCTCATCACCTCCAAGTTGGAGAAGAATGTATATGCACTTGATCGTCCTCATATGCCACTACAGCCAGACTTCAAGGACAATGTTGTGGTGATGGATCCCAGTCATCCCACTTCATCTACTGCACAGGCAGATGCAGAGGCACCAAGAGCCACTAGTGCTCAGGTTCCCAGGCCCAAGAGCGAGCAAATGGATCTACTTTTCAGCACCATTCAGAACATGCAGAAGGATATCAAGAACATTTTGCTGAATCAACAGAGTCTTGAGAGGATTGTGGAAGACAAGTTCACCACTATGAACAACAAGGTAGATGGGATGACGAAGACTGTGGATGAGCTTAAGATGTAAGTGGATGCAGTGCCTAGCCCGCATTCCTCCGATGATGACGATAGTCCCCCTCTCAGGACCAACACCCAGTACAAGACCCAAGCCAGAACTCCTACCATGCCAGTTCCAGAGACGAGGCCTACCTCATCAGCACCTGCCACAGCTCCATCAGCTCCTCCAGCACCTCCAGTGTCTACACCACCACTTCAGAGGACTTCGGCTGAACTCTTCACGGATGCTTGATGTGGCTCGAGACTGCGTCGGTATTTCCCCAAAGAACAAGGGGTGATGCAGCACAGCTACGGTAAGTATTACCCTCGGTTATGAAACCAAGGTTATCGAACCAGTAGGAGAACCAAGCAACAATATGTAAACAGTACCTGCACACAAAGAACAAATACTTGCAACCCGACGCGTAAGAGAGGTTGTCAATCTCTCCACGGTAAAAAGATAGATTGGTTTGTATGATATTGGATAAATAGATCGCACAAGAACACAAAATAAAAGATGCAAATAAAAAGTGCAGCAAGGTATTTTTGGGTTTTTGGAATAATAGATCTGAAAACAAATGCGGAAAACGATAGATCGGAAAGCAATGTATTAAAAGAATAGACCCGGGGGCCATAGATTTCACTAGTGGCTTCTCTCAAGAAAATAACACATGGTGGGTAAACAAATTATTGTTGGGCAATTGATGGAAGATCAAATAATCATGACGATATCCAAGGCAATAATCAATATATAGGCATCAAGTCCAAGATTAGTAGACCGAAACGACTCTGCATCTACTACTATTACTCCACACATCGACCGCTATCGAGCATGCATCTAGTGTATTAAGTTCATGGAGAAATGGAGTAATGCAATAAGAACGATGACATGATGTAGACGGGATCTATTCATGTAGTAATAGACCCCATCTTGTTATCCTTAATAGCAACGATACATGCGTGCCTCACTGCCCCTTCTGTCACTGGGAGAGGACACCGCAAGATCGAACCCATCACAAAACACCTCTTCCCATGGCAAGAAAAATTGATCTAGTTGGCCTAACTAAACCAAAGATTCAAAGAAGAAATACGAGGCTATAAGTAATCATGCATATAAGAGATCAAAGAAGACTCAAATAATATTCATGGATAGAAACTGATCATGGACTCAAACTTCATTGGATCCCAACAAACACACCGCAAAAATCATTACATCAAATAGATCTCCAAGAGACCATTGTATTGAGAATCAAAAGAGAGAGAGGAAGCCATTTAGCTACTGCCTATGGACCCGTATGTCTATGGTGGACTACTCACGCATCATCGGAGAGGCACCAATGAGGATGATGAACCCCTCCGTGATGGTGTTAGATTGGATCTCATGGTTCTGGAACTTGCGGCGGCTGGAATTGTGTTTCGTCGACTCCTCTAGGGTTTCTGGAATATCTGAGGATTTATAGAGCTGAGAGGCGGTGGAGAAGACCTCCGTGGGCCCCCACGATACATCAGGGCGCGCCAGGGGCCTCTAGTGCGCCCTGGTGTATCATGGGCCCCATGGGCCTCCCCCAGGTGCGTCCTTGGCTCCCAAGTTGTCTTATGGTCCAAAAAAATCTCCAAAAAGTTTCGTGGCATCTGGACTCCGTTTGGTACTGATATTCTGCGAAGTAAAAAACAAGCAAGAAACAGCAACTGGCACTGGGCACTATGTCTATAGGTTAGTCCCAAAAAATGAAATAAAGTTGCTATAAAATGATTATAAAACATCCAAGAATGATAATATAAGAGCATGGAGCAATCAAAAACTATAGACGCGTTGGAGACGTATCAATGCTTTTCTCTCGACTCCTTCGACAGCCACCGGAGTAGCTTCATCGTCTCATGGAGGAGATCATGCCCAGAGCGACGAGTAGCTCTATAGCTTTGAACTTTTTGGTAACTTATTGCCAAAGGGGGGTGGTTATAGATCATAGGGCTTCTAGAGAGAGAGTGTGTTGCATTTTGATCCCTCTCTGTAGTTTAAAAAATTTTGGTTTATCGTTTGGTTGAAACTTTGTTGGTGATTGATTATATACTTTTGTGTGACGCTACTATTTCCTATCCTTGAGATATCTATTAGATTATCATTCACTTGTTTGGTGTGATGTGCTTATGCAATCCATTCATATTATTTTTGCGCACCACCAAGTTGTATGTGACATTGAAGAGTGACCCATGATCTTAATCGATTGTACATTTGCATTCAAACGCAAATTAAAAATAATGCACAAATTTAGGGGGAGCTCTTGCTTATCACATACTTCTCAAAGCGACGATGCTATTCATTGATTATATCTCTCATCAAAGCTTTGATCTATATGTTTTCATCAATTACCAAAAAGGGGGGATTGAAACCACAACTTCTCCCTAGGTGGTTTTGGTAATTAATAACAACATATATTTCATTGGACTAATGTTTCCACTAAGTGTATCTCAGGAAAAAGTTCAATGATGGATTGGCTAAAAGATTGTGTGGAGAACCTCACCAAGGAAATGAAGGAATAGGATTGGCCATGCTTCAAGATCAAGGACTCTACATTTTATATTTTGTGAGAAATCATTTTGAGTCCATAGGAAAACCAATACTATTAAAAGGGGATGAGGTAAATATGATGATCTGGTTGCTCAAGTGCTTAGAGGTAGCCACCAAAAATACTCACCCACTTTCCCACACATATCATCTGTCCAAAGCCTGAAGTCAAAATTCGGTGCCACCAATATTCTCATTCAGATCCACCGAGTTTATCCAAGACAGAAGCCAAACCAAACCCTAGCATCTCGGTACAACCAGCTTTCCATTCGGTGCCACCAAAAATAGTGACCAACTTCCTGGTTAGCCATTTTCTAGATTCGGTCCCACCGAGTTTGGAAAATCGGTACCACCAAGAAGTTGGACCAACTTTCTGTTAGCCCATTTCACTAAATCGGTCCCACCGACTTTGAGGAATTGGTCTCACCGAGATTTGGTAACTGCCTAGGTCACCCATATCGGTACCACCGAGATTCATATATCAGTTCCACCGAAAAGCCTAAAGTTGCCACATTTTGAACTAATCAGTGCCACCGAGTTTCTACTTTGGTTTCACCGAGTTGGGCAATAATTTTGTAACAGCTGGATTTTTGGAGAAGCCTATATATACCCCTCCACCACCATTCACTCAGAAGAGAAGCACTCAGAACACACACCCACTTGCCATATCCAATTTTCTGAGAGAGAGAGTCACCTACCCTTGTGTTGAGATCAAGATCATCCACTCCAACCATATGGATCTTGATTTCTAGCCTCCCCAAGTTGCTTTCCATCCAATCAATCTCTTCTACACATGCCAAATCCGTGAGAGAGTGATTGAGTGTTGAGGAGACTATATTTTGAAGCACAAGAGCAAGGACTTCATCATACTACCACATCTATTACCTTTTGGAGGGTGGTGCCTCCTAGATTGGTTAGGTGTCGCTTGGGAGCCTCCTTCTTCGTGATTGTGGAGTTGAACCAAGAGTTTGTAAGGGCAAGGAGATCGCCTACTTCGTGAAGATCTACCCCGAGTAAGGCTAGTCCTCCGTGGACGTAGGCCATCATGGAATAGACGAGGTTGCTACTTCGTGTACCCTTCGTGGGTGGAGCCCTCCGTGGACTCTCGCGACCATTACCCTCCGTGGGTTGAAGTCTCCATAAACGTGGACGTACGATAGCACCACCTATCGGAACCACGGGAAAAAATCTCCGTGTCTCCAAATTGCGTTTGATCTTCCAATCCCTAAACTCTTACATTTGCATGTCTTTACTTTCCGCTGCTATACTCTTAGACTTGCATGTGTAGGGTGAACTTGACTTGCTACAATTGCTAAAATCTGCCCACAACTAAAATTGGGAAAAGGTTAGATTTTTATTTGGTCAAGTAGTCTAATCACCCCCCTCTAGACATACTTTCGATCCTACAGCAACAAGACACATCTTTGTATTGTTTCCACTAAGGATAAAACGACGGGGTTAATTCTTATTGATTGAGTTTTCTTTGTCTACATCATGCCATCATTCTCCAATCATTACTCTGTTTGTCATGAACTTAATACTTAGAGAGGCAAGCATAGAAGCGCTCTTGACGTGGAGTAATAGTAATAGGTGCAGGCAGGAGTCAGCCTATTTGCTTATGGACGTGATGCCTATATACACATGATCATTGCCATGAATAAATATTGTATAACTATGCGCTTTTCTATCAATTGCCCAACAGTAATTTGTTTACCCACCGTATACCTACTACATGAGAGATGCCACTAGAGAAAACTACGGCCCCCGGGTCTATTCACTTATACATTTACAAAATCTTTCATTACCTTCCTGTCATATATTTACTTTTATTTCATTTTGCAATTTACATTATTCAACTATCATCTACACACTTCATTTGCTTGCAAATAACGAGTCCAAGGGGATTGACAACCCTCTTGCCTGCGTAGGGTGCAAGTGTTTGTTTCTTTGTGTGCAGTCGCTGAAGACGGGGGTTGCGTGCTACTCCTATTGGTTCGATAAACCTTGGTTCTCACTGAGAGAAATACTTATCTATACTGTGTTGCATCACCCGTTCCTCTTCACGGAAAACCGAACGCAGATCACAAGTATCAGCATACTCTTGACTACACAAGATTCAATTGACTACACATGATTGAATTCCTCGCACAACCACTGACCACAACCATCATGCGGCCCAAATATATGTACATGTGACGTGATGTGTTCAAATACCCAATGCACAACTCTGACGTGGGACCAACTAGTTGAAATACATAGGGTGTCGGTTCCCCCAATTATGGCCGACGGGAGGGAAACCAACGCTTGTGCTCAAACTTTGGTCTGGGGTGTGAATGCCACCACCTATCATAACACAGACCAAGAGGAGCCAGTCATGGTCAACCCTTCTCGTTGTGGGTCAAAGGGATTGACCATGGCAAACTTAGTTAATTTTAATGTGTGCCTCCAAAAGTTTGTCTAGAATTAATGCAACAAAAACTCTTTGAAATAAAATTCATGCACATTATATGTTGAAACAACGAATCTTATTGAAATAAATAAAGGCACAAAACATGGAATTTACAAAAAAAACATTCTCAATATTTAGAAAACTACAAATCTTATTGAAATCAATAAAAAGGCACACCATATGTTGAAATAACAATTTTTCAAAACAACAAATAATAAAAAATGGCACAAAACATGGTATTAAAAAAATCATTCTCAATATTTAGAAAACAACAAATCTTATTGAAATCGATAAAAAGGCACACCATATGGTGAAATAACAAATTTTCAAAACAAAAATAACAAAAAATCATTCTCAATATTTACGAAACAAGGACCACAAGATTTATTTAGGCGGATTAACATATCACTCCTGGCATTTATTTAGTGCTAAATGCATGTAATGATCATATCACACCGCCTAAATGAACCTTGCGATATAGCAACTTCCCACCCGGTCACCCATCCTTGGACTACTCCAGTCCCATCACGCTTAACTTATGTGTTTCATTCGAATGGGCTCGGGGCTGGGAAGGTGAACCTTGCTGATAAGGATTGCCTCCTCGCATTTATAAGACTTTCCCAAATGGTCACCTTGTGGGACCAGCTACGTATCGTAGATGTTTTTGGTATTAGAAACTGTGTGGGACTGTGGCATGGCGGCGCTGCCAACATCTGCAGAGACTGATGATGACGTCTCGCTCTTGCTATCCAGCCTGCTCCGTCCCATTCTCCTCGTCAAGGAAGTTGATAATGGGGACGATGTTTCGATGGGAAACCGATTGGGGGAGTGGCGGGAGACTGTTTGGGGGAGTGGCGGGAGAAGCGTGTTTGGATAGAACACCATTAATATAAAAAGGATAACTTGGGAAAGAAGGAAGCTTGAAATAGCATGACACGTGTGCACACAGTGCTTACACACTATGGGTGTCAGGCGGTTGTGTAGAACTGCTTTAAATTATTCATGGTTCATTTGGCCTTTTTTATACATTAATTGACTTTTCTATGCATTTAATATGCATAATTCAAATTCGAACTACAAACGCATGCTCCGGTGCACCAAAAATGGGTTGAAAAATCATATTTGTGTCATTGGGTGCATGTTTAGGTCCCATGCAAGGAATTGGAATGAATTTCAAACATCTAGTTGTCATGGCTAGGCCACAAACGTTGAGAATCTTGGTTTTTAAATTACCGTAAATCAAAAACTCGTCTGAAATTCATGAAAATTATCCTCGTGCCATGACAAGGCACATTTACGTCGTGGTAAAAAAATTGAGCAATTTGGGACAACTTTTGGGGCAAGCATCTTACAAACTATAGCTTCTCACAAGAATGATCGTGGTTCTGATAGGGAACGTGACACCTTTGTGGGCGAAACGACATTCAGTGCCTCTTCTCGCCTTGATTTTTTTCTAGAGGTAACAAAGAACAATACGTGTGTCGTGCTAAAATATGGAATTATTCGTGGTTCATTTGGCCTTTTTTATACATTAATTGAGTTTTCTATGCATTTATTACGCATAATTTAAATTTGAACGACAAATGCATGCTCCAGTGCAGCAGAATGGGTTGAAAAATCATATTTGTGTCCTTGGGTGCATGTTTACGTTTCATGCAAGGAATGGGAATGAATTTCAAACATATCGGCGTCGAGGCTAGGCCGCAAACATTGAGAATCTTGGTTTTTAAATTCTCGTAAATCCAAAACTCGTCTGAAATTCATAAAAAAATCCTGGTCTCATGACACTGCACATTTACGATGTGGTAAATAAAATTACCAATTTGAGACAACTTTTGGGCCACATTTAGCGCCTCTTCTCTCCTATAATTTTTTTTCTATAGGCAACATAGAACAATACAAGTGTCGTGCTAAAATATGAAATTATTCATGGTTTGTTTGGCCTTTTTATGCATTAATTGAGTTTTCTATGCATTTAATATGCATAATTCAAATTTGAACTACAAACACATGCTTCGGTGCACCAAAATAAGTTGAAAATTATATTTGTGTCCTTGGGTGCATGTTTAGATCCCATGCAAGGAATGTGAATGAATTTCAAACATCTTGGCGTCGTGGCTAGGCCGCAAACATTGAGAATCTTGGTTTTAAAATTCTCATAAATCCAAAACTCGTCTGAAATTCATGATCCTGGTGTCATCACATGGCACATTTACGCCGTGGGAAAAAAATGACCAGTATGGGACAAGTTTGGGGAAAGCATCTTACAAACGAGAGCTTCTCACAAGAATCATCGTGGTTTCGATAGGGAACGTGTCACCTTTGTGGGCGAAACGACATTCAGTGCCTCTTCTCGCCCTGATATTTTTTCTAGAGGAAACATCTAACAATACGAGTGTCGTGCTAAAATATGGAATTATTTCTGGTTTGTTTGGCCTTTTTTATACATTAGCTGAGTTTTCTATGCATTTAATATGAATAATTCAAATTTGAACTACAAGCACATGCTCCACTTCACCAAAATGGGTTGAAAAATAATATATGAGTCCTAGGGTGCACATTTAGATCCCATGCAAGGAATGGGAATGAACTTAAAACATCTCGACGTCGTGGCTAGGCCCCAAACATTGAGAATGTTAGTTTTTAAATTCACGTAAATCCAAAACTCGTCTGAAATTCATGAAAATTATCCTGGTATCATGACACGACACATTTATGTCGTGGTAAAAAAGTTGATCAATTTGGGACAAGTTTGGGGCAAGTATCTTACAAACCGGATCTTCTCACAAGAATCATCGTGGTTTCGATAGGGAACGTGTCACCTTTGTGGGCGAAACGACATTCAGTGCCTCTTTTTGCCTTGAATTTTTTTAGAGACAACATAGAACAATACGAGTGTCATGCTAAACTATGGAAATATTCGCGGTTCGTTTGGCCTTTTTATACATTAATTGAGTTTTCTATGCATTTAATATGCATAATTCAAATTTGAACTACAAGCACATGCTCCGGTGCACCAAAATGGGTTAAAAAATCATATTTGAGTCCTTGGGTGCACGCTTAGGTCCTATTCAAGGAATATGAATGAATTACAAACATTGCGTCGTCATGTCTATGCCGCAAACATTGAGAATCTTGGTTTTTAAATCTCAGTAAACCCAAAACTCGTCTGAACTTCAAGAAACTTATCCCGGTGTCATGACATGCCACATGTAGGTCGTGGTATCATATGTTTTCCAATTTGAGAAGCCGCACACATTAGCAGGCAACGTAGACATTTTGGAACAAATAGATGCCACGTTATAGTCACAAACGGTTGTATTACGTTAATCGTGTGTGTTCTGCTAAGCATTTATGTGGTGCCAACCGTCCCACTTATTTTTACTAGAACGGAGGTGTCGGGGGGGCAGCTGTTTGATTAGATGGGACGTGTGCGAGAAGTCCACCACGCAGGCTCGACGGGACGTGTGCGAGTTGTCCGCCACGCATACTCGATGGGACACGTGCGAGCAGTCTACTTCGTAGGTTCATCGGGAATCAAGCCTTTGACCGCCACCCTCCACCCACCTCGCTCCCAACTTCTGAATAATGGCGCCCAACCCTTTGTTTATCATGCGGTTAATGCGCCTGGACGGAGGGAGTAGTTTGCTTGTGATCCCGTTGGCCCGCTCAACGTAACAATTTTCTGTCCATGCCTCATTGAACGTGACTTTTAGCTTGTTTTCGACTCGTAGACATGTACCTACAAACAAGAAACTGGCAATGACAACGGATAATAATTTTCTTTCAGATTCAGGATAATTTGAAATGCCACATGCGACAACTCCCCAAAGACACGGGGGCAAAAGAAGAAGAAAGAAGACATAGAAGAAGGAAGGTGCAGACAACGCTCTGGGCCGTTGCTCTTTAATTTTTGATGGATTGGTGGGCGCGGAGTTCCTCCATATCCTCCTTAATCGCCTCCACGACCTCCATGTCTTGTTGCCTCTGCTTCGCCATCTTCCGTATTGCGGCCATGGCGCGGGATTTTTGCTCGAGAGCGTCAATGCTCTCCTTCACATACGCATGACTTTGCTTGGCAGCAACCAAGGATTCCTGCACCAACTACTCATGCTAGATGCGGAGCTTCGGCAAGTCATCCATAAGTACCTCAGCGAGGCCTTTTAGCTTATGCGTTGAGGCACTGCTCTAGACATGCAACTTCTTCCGGCTGGCGGTCAGCTCCTTCTGCTTGTCGCGCTCATTGCAAAGCTTCGCCTTCTCGCCCGTAAGTTTCACCATGAAGCCGGTCTACTTGTTAAGCGTGTCATTGCTCTTCTCTGACAGCTTCACCAAGCCGGCAATCACCTCCTCCTTCTCATTGAGCTTGGTGCGCATGTTGTCGCTGGCTGAGAAATCCAACACTGTCAGCTCGTACAGTTCTCCTCCGAGACGAATGCTCTTGTGAGAGCCCTCGCCTCTCCGCGAAAGATCGTTCGAGGCCTCCGTGGTGCCACTGGACATCTCTGCCGCGGCTAATGTGGCGAGGCGGCATGACCTATTTGTTGCTTCTGCGGCCTTGGTCTTGGCTGCTTGGTTATATCTCGACCCAGAACTCCTCTTACCGGCCATGACAGACGCAAGGAACGACTAACAATAAAGACTTGTTTTTGGGGTGATGAGGAGAGGAATGTGCAGTGATTTTCGAGTAGGTTGTTTTATAGCCTACTGGTAAATAGGCACTAAGTGGAAACGCGTTTAGGTTTGGTAGGTGTGAATAGATTTGTAATTAATTATAGTGTGGTAATTTGAATGTGACGGGAAACAAGCTCAAGATTTATTGATGGTTTTTGTTTCGAATCCCGAAATGGTTTAGAAACCGTGTGGGATGGCATACGTGGGCCCGCGTTCTCGGATGTGAACATGTGTGCCCACATTCACACACGGTCCACACATCCTCATTGTGCCCCATGGATGGGCCTACGCGCTTCCCACGGGTGCCACCCATAAGTGAATACACGGTTCGATACGCTGCATGGGTCTTTTCCTCTGGTTTATCTGAAGTGCGGGCCTAATTGAACACAACGGTAGATTCAGACCACTCGCCAAAGCCTTACTTCGCCACGCAGGAGACTTGAGTTCGGTCCCAGACCAGCCCCTTTTTCCTTTTCATTTTTTTCAATTCAAAGTCCTTTTAAAATATTCTTATCTTTCAAACCCTAACTATAAATCCTTTTCTTTTTCACTTCCTTTTTTTTGTAAATTCAAATGCCTTTTAAAATATTCATATCTTTCAAGCCCTAACTCTAAATCTGACAAGTTATATATGAAAACCGCTCAGAGAAATGTATAGATTTCAAATATGTTATTATCATGCATGCCACTCATTTCTAGAACTCCCTCGCCTGAATACACTTCAAAAATCATCCAATCATTATGTTTTTACGCAACACCATTTATCATGTTGTTTGTCGTGTGGAGATTTTACTGAATTTGCTGATATCGTCGAGTGTGTATAAGAGGGTGATTTTTTTTCACCCGTCGAACACGCGGGCATGTTTGCTAGTAAAAGACAGAAATGCTCAAAGGAACGTTGGTACTTCATATAAGTTAGGGACAAATTTTTTCGCTTTTACATGTGATTAGTGACTTAAAATTGTGAAGAAAAAAAATGAGAGAGAGAGAAAGAGAGGAGCGAATGATGGAACAGTTGTTTCATTGATTAAAGATTGGGGTATTTATACCTCATTACAAGGTGGTTACAAAGGAGGCGGTTGCCAAAATATGGGCACCGACACAGCATGAATTTACATTTAATTAACCTAATTGATTAATTCCTAACAAAAATGTCGATATGTGAAATTTTCATACTGTTATATTAAATAGGCTAAAAGGAAGCGATGGTTGCCTTCCGACGATGGTCTGCTTGCACTCCATGGTCAGCAACACCCCTTCGGCCGTTCATTCGGAGTGTCCGGACCTGCAGCCACGGTACCAGTCTCTGCCTACGCAGCAGCTGGTGTTGGTAGGCTCTTGGGGCTACTAGGCCTCATCCAGTAGAGCTTGACAGCGTGCAATCACGCGCATGACAAGCCCGCCGAAACGCTTCATCTCCATGTCTTCCCACTGGTAGCGAATTCCACCCATGACCTGCCTCCACAAGATTTCACGTTGGTATACCTCTACTTCGTCGGGGACGTCATCTTCGCCAACGACGCGCTCGAGCATGGCCACATAAACATCGGAACAACGATGACACAGTCGCCATCGAGCATGACAAAGTGGCACATAAACCTGCTCATCATTGAGTCGCACAAGGATTCTGTCCATTCTTGGTGGGGCATCAGGCATGCAAAGGGCACCGATGACGACGGCTCTTCGGGTGGGCCATCGATCATGCCTACAGGCAGCTCTAGATCTTTTGTGCGGTGCATGGCAAGTAGCTCTTCATATTTGTTCTACAGAAAGAACATCATGCACCCAAGGAATGACACGGCGGTATCGGTGCCGATGGGCCACGACGCCTGCACCGGCTCATCGTTCTCCTCGTCGAGGATGTAATCCAAGAAGGGGGCGACGTAGTCGACCTCCGAGCTTTGGTTGCCTGGCAAGGGGCCGACGTGGAGCTCCGAGCTTTGGTTGCCTGGCATGCTTGGAATAATTAATGGAAGATAGGTGTGGACTAGATCTCCGCACAGTGTCACTGCGTTGCCGCAAGGGTCATATAGAGCAGCCACTCGCTGGTGGCGGGAAACCGACGAAGGAAGAGGCGAGAAGCGTTGGCGCGGATTGTGAGACATGCGTATAACACCTGAAAGTGCTAGTTATCAACTAGAGGGGGGTCAATAGGTGGTTTTTATGAAAGGCTTCGAAACAATGAATGTAATCGAAATATGCGGAAGCGGAACAGGATCAAGTAGGGATAACTATCAAGGATCTAGGCAAGGCATGCAGTACAATGAAGACATACGAGCAAGTTGAGTATTGTCATCATACACACTAAGAAGAGTCGAAGACAAACTTAGACAGTATGAAGATAAACAACAGATATGAATGTCTTCGGGGTATGTCTTCAAACAGTAGTGTTCAAGCAATGGCTTCGTGGTTCAGAACAAAATGTAAAAGAGTGAAGGATAAAACTAGTAACTTGATGAAGACACATGATTTGTTGGACCAGTTCCAATTGCTGTGACAACTATACGTCTCGTTAGGGAGGCTAAGATTCAACTCAGAAGACCTCGTCTTCACCTTGTTCCCCTTGAGCTGAAGTCACTTAGACAACGCCCAATCACTCAGGTAAGTCTTCAGGGGAGACTTCCGAAACCCGTACAAACTTGGTCACCCGGCAATCCACAATGACTCTTGGATGCTCTAGACCTAGACGCCTAACGTCTAGAAGATCACAGTCTTCAATTCACTCAGAACAGAACGACTTTGGTGATGCTCAAACACTCTAGCTCTAGGTGTTTGGGTTTATCCTCGTAGGATAGTTCTCTCTCTCAATGTATTCGAGGTGGGTTGCTCCAAAACGACAACAGTCGTGTCTCTCTCTGAGCAACCACCTTCTTATGGTGGAAGGGGGGGCTATTTATAGCCAACAGGCAACCCGACATGATATGAATGAATTGACCCTGGGTCAATGGCCAACCGACACGTGTCCCAACGGTCGGCTTTCAAACACACGCGGCAACATTACTTGGGCTACAAGTAATGCTGACTCAACCAACTCTGGAAGAGATTTCCTCTCATTGTCTTCACTCGAAGACATAGGTATGTGATACGTCTCCAACGTATCTATATTTTTTTCTTGTTCCATGCTATTATATTATCATTCTTGGATGTTTTACAATCATTTTATAACAACTTTATATCATTTTTTGGGACTAACCTATTGACATAGTGCCAAAGTGCCAGTTGCTGTTTTTGCTTGTTTTTTAGTTCACAGAAAATCAATACCGAACGGAGTCCAATCGCGACGAAACTTTTTGGAGTTTTTTTCTGGACCAGATGACACCCAGTGGGCCAAACGACTGCCGGAGAGGTGGGCTGTGGAGAGCACAACCCACCAGGGCACGCCAGGGGGGCCCGGCGCGCCCTTATGGGTTGTTCCCTCCTCGGCCCCCTTCCGCACCGCCTCTGATGCCTATAAATTCTCAAATATTCGGAAAACCCTAGGGGAGTCGACGAAACACAATTCCAGCGGCCGCAAGTTCCAGAACCGCGAGATCCAATCTAAACACCATCACGGAGGGGTTCATCTTCTTCATAGGTGCCTCTCCGATGATGCGGGAGTAGTCCACCATAGCTATGGGTCCGTAGGCAGTAGCTAGATGGCTTCTTCTCTCTCTCTTATGATTCTCAATACAATGGTCTCTTGGAGATCTATTTTATGTAAACTTTTGCGGTGTGTTTGTTGGGATCCGATGAATTTTGAGTTCATGATCAGTTTCTATCCATGAATATTATTTGAGTCTTCTTTGATCTCTTATATGCATGATTGCTTATATCATCGTATTTCTTCTTCGAATCTTTGGTTTAGTTAGGCCGACTAGATCGATTTTTCTTGCCATGGGAAGAGGTGCTTTCTGATGGGTTCGATCTTGCGGTGTTCTTTACCAGTGACAGAAGGGGCAGCAAGACACGCATGTATCGTTGCTATTAAGGATAACAAGATGGGGTTTATTCCTACATGAATAGATCTTGTCTACATCATGTCATCGTTCTTATTGCATTACTCCATTTTTCCATGAACTTAATACACTAGATGCATGCTGGATAGCGGTCGATGTGTGGAGTAATAGAGGTAGATGCAGGCAGGAGTCGGTCTATCTATCTTGGACGTGATGCCTATATAATGATCATCGCCTTGGATATCGTCATGACTATTCGATTTTCTATCAATTGCCCAACAGTAATTTGTTCACCCACCGTGCGCTATACTCATGAGAGAAGCCACTAGTGAACCCTACGGCCCGGGTCTACATTTCCATCATATTGCTTTCCGATCTACGTTTTTGCACTCTTTGTTTTCAGATCTACAAAACCAAAAACCCAAAAATATATTGCTGCATATTTACTCTTTTTATTTGTGTTCTTGAGAGATCTATCTCTCCTATCTATCACTACCTAATCTATCTTATTACCGTAGAGAGATTGACAACCTCTCTTTCACGTCGGGTTGCAAGTATTTGTTGTTTGTGTGCAGGTGTTGCTTATTGGGTGGTGGTGATCCTCCTACTCGTTCAATAACCTTGGTTTCATAAACTGAGGGAAATACTTATCGTTGTTGTGCTGCGTCATCCCTTCCTCTTTGGGGAAATACCGACGCAGTCTCAAGCCACGTCAGTATGGGTTGAGCATCACGTCAGCGTCTGACTTCGATCACATCGACCCCACTTAACAGTACGGTGGTTCCTATGACTCAGGAAATAAGAAAGAAAACTACCAAAAGACTTCGTCTTCGTGTTTCATTATCTTCAAGCGGTTATCTTCGCGTACTACCAATGGCTTCGGCCATCATAAACGTGTTCGAACATTTTTAGTGGTCGTCTTCGATGATTAAACCGAATCTCCACGGACTTCTATCTGTGTTAACCTGTGAACTCTCGCAAACACATTAGTCCCTCAACCACGTTTGTCTTCAATACTCCAAAACCAAATAAGGGTGGCACTAGAAGCACTTAAAATCTCCCCCTTTTTGGTGATTGATGACAAACTGGTTGAAGTTTCCAACGGGGATAAAATATATGAAGATAAAGACTTGGAGATTATGATTGCAAGATATAGAGAGCTCCCCCTCAAGATGTGCTTACGAATATTTTGCTTGGAATGCAAAAGCACATTGCAGGTTAGAATTTGTGGAGATCTCCCCCTATATCTTGTAATCCAATCACTAGGCATTTAAATGTTCAAAGATAATGAAATGCATAATGAAAAATGGGCGTCTGCAGTATGGCTTCGGGCGCATGTGATAAAACTTGAAGTAGCGCCAAAAGTACGGTAAACATAAAGTGTGCCGACGTCCATTAGGACTTAAGTTTTACAACCCAAATAGCAAATGTTCAGAATGAGAGTTGTAAACTTAACAAAATAAACACCCAGCCCATATAGATAGACCCGCTTGAAGACTATCATCCCAATGCTTCTCCCCCTTTGTCATCGAATAACCAAAAAAGGATCAAGACATTGAGCACTACGCGTCCCCAACATGAATTGAGGTCGAAGGTGCAGCAGGGTCTTTATGCGTTGGTGCAGATGAGGTCGGTGTAGTGCTGCGTCGCTGAGTTGGTGCAGGTGTAGAGGTGGCATCATCAGCTTTATCAAGCCGGACATTGAAAGTGTAGGGTAACGCAGCAGAAAACAAAAAATTTCCGACCTACGCACCAGCCCAGGACCACTATGAAGACTGCATACAAGGTTTGATCTTTTCATTACCGACTCGTAGCGCAGCGGAAGTAGACTCGATGACGATCGGTGGTGCAGATCCCCGCAGCTAGGATTTACAACCTCCCAACCGCGAGGATGTATACCCTCATCTGCCCCTCGGACAACCCTCCTGGAGGCGGTCGAACAGTTCCCCGGACGGTGTCGCGGACAGCCCTTTGGGAGGACCTTCGAAACTTGGACGGTCACTCGGACGGCCCTCCGGGAGGACCTCTCGAACTAAGACCGAATCTATGATCTCTCTACAGAGTTGCACACATACGGTGTCATCTATCCGGCAGGGCTTCGCCGTTCAGAACTAGTTCCTGCCGGAACCCAGACAGCCTTTCGGCTCTACGAAACTATTTCGCGGGGAGGGAGAGAGAAGCCAGACAAGTCAAATGGCATGTGTATGTGAGAAGGGATGAGGTTTGGGCAGCCCCCTCACCTCCTATTTATAGGAAAACCAAGGGGTAGAGTTGCCATTCCAAAAACCCAAAAATGCCCCCACTTTATGTCATACACAAAGGGCATAAGAGGGAAAAGGGATGCCATGTGGAGCTCCATGGAGCTCCACTTACCTTGGCCGGCCACCCCCTTGGGGGCCCCCATGAGGGGCTTCCTTGGCCCCCAAGGCCTTCTAGAAGCCTTTTGGGAAATATCCCAAAAGGTGGTTTTCCAAAAAATATCCAAAAATCACTTTCACTATTCATGACGACATTTTTCAGCGTCCGTTCGAACTAAAAATATTTACGTGGGCTTAGAACATTTCCAGTACCCACTAAAATAATTTTCAATGCATTCTAGAACAATTCCGGATTAGTGATTTTCATCTGCGAAAAGCATCCGAAGTGGTTCCGGCAGCTCCGGAACATTTCCGGTTTTTCTTCCGGAAAATTCCCAGAAGTTTCCACAATGATTCTCGCACCCTCCAAGAATTATCAGGCATGTGCCGAAAGCAATTTGACTTATTGATATCCCCTGAAACAACTTTTCAGTTTTACCGAAACTGTTCCGGTGTTCTCTCTGCGGAACTTTTCCGCTGTCCGAAACTTTTCCGGTGTCCGAAACTTTTCCGGTGATTTTCTCTCAGACTCCCTGTCTAGTATTCAGCAGATAGATGACCCTTAAGCGTGTGACCCTATAGGTTAAGTGAAGTATAGACATGACCCGGAACCCCTTCCGATCAATGATCAACATCGGAGCCGTGGACACCCATATTGACCCCTATACCCACACGAATGAATATTCGAGTGAACCTCCAGTTGCCGTGTGCTATTCCTGTTGCTTCGCGATATGTTACAAATACCCAAGGTGAGACATGTTCGCATCCCTGTGGATCAACACCTTGTCCACTATGCCAGTTACCTCGTTACTGGTATTGTTCTCTTTTCTCGTTTCGTGTTCCGGCATCCCCGTGATCAAATCACAAAGTGTCTGGACAGACGATGATGGATACCGTAACACCGAGAGGGCCCAAAGATATCTCTCCATCGCCCGAGGAGCAATTCCCAATCTTGAGCTATCAAGTTACTTGACATACTTTTCCATGAACACGTAAGCCGCCGTAATAGCCACCCATTTACGGATGACGTTTAACAAACCCCAAAGTTCATGAAGCAAGCATGAAGAAACTCGATACTCTCATGGTCTAAGGAATCATGCAAACGTTAACCATCTCTGTGTTATTAACCATTAACTTGTGACGAATGAATCTCATAGCATAACATCAATTCGGGTTGATTCAACACAAATGTTCTGCTAACATTGTGCCCTCAAAGTTGCTGGCATAGACATGCCATGATCAAGAAAACAGAACCATCATGCAACACTTGAGCTAGTCTTAGAGGCCAGACTAGGAATACATTTTACCGTTTATTATTCCACACGTGCATATGAGTCTTCCTCCGAGCCTCGTGTTATAGCAGACTCGAGAACCATAGCAGTTATTGCATGGAACATAAACATAATTATGAACTTGGAGATAAATAATAACATTTATTATTGCCTCTAGGGCATATCTCCTACAGAAAGATGGGGCAGATTAGGAGTAATCACTATCTTCAAGAGAGGGGGTCTGACGCCATTTCTTTGTGCGAGGAGGAGGAGCACCAAACCTGTGGAATTGCGTGAATCCATCCTCACGAAGCTCATGTTCTGGGCCAGCATAGTCAATGTCTTCCAGGAGCGATGACTTGTTTCATGAGCCACGAAGGCATTCTTGGTGGTAAGATTGCGAATCCGATTGATGTCTTGCACCATAGAATGCAATTTTCTTTGGGTCCACTCGTGATGCTGATCCTGCTTTTGGATAAGCGAGACAAGAAGTTCTCTATCAGTCATTGCACGCTCTCTTCTGGGTTGATGACGGCGAGGCAAGGTTCTAGCAGTGGCTTCAGTGGCAATGACACTGGGCTGAGGAAGGTGAAGTGAACCTATCAGCCTTGCTCCGGTTAGATCAGAGGGGAGGTGTAGTCCTTCATCATCAGCAGTGCCACTGGTGCCTTCCACGATGGGATTCTTGCTCTTGGATGGGTAAATGTCTTCATGAATGACTTCCACATCGGGAAGATATATGCCATGATTGTGAGCAGAAGGCAAAAACCTTGTGTTGGTTTTGTACTTGATGAGTCGCATGATCCATGGTGCATAGATCTTTGGTTCAAACAGATTGATGCCATTTGCTGCCAGGTTTCACAGGAACAAATCTTGAAGATTAAACCTGATGCCATACACTATGTTGTAGACCAATGTCTTCAGAGCACCTTCAAGCTTGTGTGTAGAATTATGCCCTTTGATTGGCCAGATGGTATGCCGAAGAATGTGGTATACTTTCTTCGGAAGATACAGAAGATTATCAACGAAGAATGATGTGGGCAACTCTGCATCTGGAGCCAAAGGCTTCATCAATGTGAGCATAGCATACATGTTGGGCTCTGGCATTTGGAATATGCTTCGGTTGGCTTCGACATACACTGGCGCAGCGACGTGCTATACAAACGGTTTTTAAGCCCTTTCCGTGACGTAGTTCGAAACCGTCGCCTTGCATGTGTGGGCGATAGGGGGGTCCATCCCACACGACATGGCAAACCCGTCGGCGATGGTGGCTAACGAACGCAAACGTTTGGCAAAACTAAGCGTATGGGATGTCCGCACCTATCACAAATGAGGGTCACCGGATAATCATTTGAGATGTGTGTATTTCCCATACGGTTCATCCTTGCAACTCGTGTGACATCACACTAACATCGCACGCGCTATTCTGTGAAGTGCCGTTTACGGTGTGCACCAAATCGCAAACAGTTCACGATTATAAAGCGTGTACGATAAGGAGACAATCGCACACAGTTAGTTCCACCATGACCGTCTGTGATATGATATAAGAGTGCATACGTTTATCATTGTAAAACCGTATGCGAAGGTTGAATATATCCCACACGCGGGGTTTCTGTTAAACGTTTGCGATTTATAAAACGTCCCAAACGTGTGATCCATAGTTCCCAAACGTGTCATCCAGAATAACTATGTCGGATGAAGGCCTATCGCACGTTGTCTTCTTTGACCAACGTTTATGATGGTACACAGTTCAAAATACGAAATCGTGTGTGATAAGGAGACTAGCACAAACGCTGGTGTTGTTAATCTCACACGTTCTTTCTCGTCTGACCGTGCACGAAGAAGAGATTCATCACACACGCCTCGAATGTAGAAACGTGTGTGATGTCGGAGTTGATCGCAGACATTTTGCTTTCACAAATTGTGTGCATTGTAATGGCCTGCAGAGCAGGATTTGCCCCTAATTATATACCTTTGTTCATAATTCACATAATTTAAATTTGAAAGTAGGAATTCTTGTATTTCATATCGAATCATGTTTAGGTTTAAGAACGAATGCATAATTCGATTCATATGTACATATACTCAAGAACTACATAAGCATCAATTCTCAAAAAAAAGGAAAACTACAGAAGGGACAAATAAAGAATGATGGAAGCACGGTTGTACTAAAGACGGTAAAGAGAGAGCCGAAAGACATTTTGTATGCTGGAGAAGGTGAAGCGGAATGCCCATATTGTGCCCTCCTCCATGCCTAACGCACAAACGACTCTAGGCCAGCCCCTAGTGATGGCCGCCCGCCCATCCTTCACTGTCTTCATTACGACTTCTCGATGCTCATTGTAGTCTCGATGATTTATTTTAACCTTCATTGCATGTCCAGCAATCATGTACTTTGCGAGGTAATCTTGAGTAAACTGCTTTGGGAACCACTGCAAAAGAAAAAGATTCAGACATTGTTGTGTGACAACTCATTATGGGCAGTACTAATAGAAGCCTACAGAGTTCGTAGTTACCATCCTCCAGCTCACTATTGTGTTGAATAGAGCGTAAACAAATAGTCTAATTGGCATTGTTCATCTCTTTTCCCTAACAATCATTTCCTCACTTGATGCTGGTTCATGAATATTTCATTACCCCACACGCAAAAAGGGTCCAGGAATGGATCTTTACCTAAGACATATGTACCTACAAGCAAGAAGCCAATATTAGAAGCTAAAATGCAGTTGCACAATGGTGTAATATATTACTCCATCAGTTCCACAATGTGTTGCATATAAACATTTTGATAAGTCAACATTTACTTACTTTGACCAAGTTTGTAGAGAAAAACATTTACATCTAGAATTGCAATTCCATTTCATTAGATACATCGCAAAATTTTATATTGTATACATTTTAGATGGTATATGTAGATACATCACAAAAATTTATATGTACTACATGTGGAACGGATGGAGTATAAGCGGAGGGATGAAAAGAACCTCGGTGGAAAACGTTGGCCACTCCCATTGTTGTCCTGTGCAAGTACATGTAAAGTCATGATAAGTACATCAGGCTCAACATCAACCAAGTATACGAGGTATCTGCTTGAAATAAACAAGGCATATATGCTCACTATAACAACCAAATATAGCCATTTGATATTGGACAAATGCTCAATGGAACCAACCTAACAACCAGATAACGAAAAGCAAGGCGTCTGCTTGAAAACTAGACAAATGCTCACTGCAATCAACCTAACAACCAGATACAGAAAAGCAAGGCATCTACTTGAAAACTAGACAAATGCTCACTGCAACCAACCTGGCAACCAAATTCAGAGAAACAAGGCATAAATGTTTAAAGCGGGAGTTAAGGGCACAGGTTAACAACACTAGGCATAACAGGTGGTATTGATGAAATTGAACTACACAGTTCATACTTGCACATAATGAACATCACATTGTGAATAACTGAAAGAAACAAGGCATTAATGCTCACTATAACAACCAACTATAGCCATTGAAAACTGGACAAATACTCAATGCAACCAACCTAACAACCAGATACAGAAAAACAAGGCATCTGCTTGACAACTGGACAAATGCTCAATTAAACACTTCATGATTATCGCATGGCAAAAGCTACTACAACAATGGGTACGAGACGGCTAGCTATAAAAGGTATGATTTGCTCACAGGTTGTTGCCTCACTTGTCATGGATGGGCTCCTTCCACTTGGGATATGAGGTGCCCAGGGTGCGCTCCCTGATGTCGCAGATGGCACGTTTCCCCTTGTAACAGCCATAGTGTGTGCCATTATCTTGGTGGATGAGATCTGACTTTGGAGCTAAGGATCCCAAGCCACCGCCGTAGAACGTTTCCTTCAGAAAAGGACAAAAGGGTCTCGATGGTGTAGAAGGATCGCAAATCCATGACCGCAAGGCGGAGGAGATCAGCGGCGGGGCCTTTGGAGAGATCGACGGCGGTTGAACCAGAGGCGTTGTCGGTGGACCACTTAACTTGTGACATGGCCCGGGTGAAGCCGGTGATGTTGACGAGCTTGATGTCGTAGCCAGCTCTCCTGAGATACAGGAACATGCGTTCCCGCAGACTTGAAGCCTTCAGCATGGCAATGTAGGCAGCGTCCTCACCGGCTCCTGCGGCGAGGTGTTCGTCCGGGATCGAAGGGTCGGCGCGAACGGCGCCCACCTCGCCAGCATACGGCGGAGAGGCCATGATAGACCTTTTTGCTCGTACACTCCTCGAGGCCCACGGGAGATGTGGTCGGGCTGATTAGGCTGCGACTCTCTGGAGTACGGGATGGGGATCTGGGGGAAAGGGACACCGCCGGCCTCATCTAAAAACTCATGGCGGCGATGGTGTATGTGGATCGGTGGGGACTCTGAACTTGTTTAGCTATGAGGCACGGGCAGACCGGCTGAGGTTGGTGGTGGGAGGCGGCGGCGGCGGCGAGCTAGGGTTCAAGCGGGGGAGGAAGGGGGAGGGGGGTGCTATGCGGACGGGGGGTGGGGGGTGTTTGCGGATGTGCCGCTGCTGCTGAAAATTTTAGTAGTAATGCTGTGGGTGGAGATGGTGGTGGACGAGGGATGGCGACGGTTCAAATGCCTCGGCAGCTGAAATTTTACTATAGGGTCGGTGTGGTGGACGAGGAAAGGCGGCATGCAGTTGAAATACCGCTTCCAATTAAATTCTGGCAAACGAACTGGGCGGGAGCAACCAAGATGGCACACGGTCCAAACATAATAAAGCGTGTACGCTCTTCGCTGTAACGAAATGCCGTGCCGCGAAACCACGAATTTTTGCATCGCTCGAGGCGGGTAGCTCTTTCTGAGATTTCTCAAGGCGGGTTCATCACACACGGTTCATCCTCAATTTCAGTCGCAAACGTCAAATTCATCCTAAATTTCCACATGCCCACAAACAGATGACACAAACATTTTCAAATTTTCAACACAAAATGCCTTATTTTGCAGCGGATTAGTTGACATTAGTTCATACGCTCAGTAATTTACAAACAGTTCGTCAAATTACATGAAGATGAACTGCACAAAATATTCAATATGCCATGGATGCATGCAAACGCCGCGCCTCCACCATCGTCATGACCTTCCTCGCCTCAGAACGAGTATTCAGAGGAGCTCGTCAAGTCGATGAGCTCCACTGGTTCCACGGCAGAGACCGGCGGGGCTACCTCGGCCGGAGCGACCGCGGCGCCTCTCGCCAGGTCTGCCGCTGTCGACGAAGATGTCATGGCGTCCAGGTGGGCCATCGGGATACAGACGGGCGACGATCTCGCTAGAGCTGTGTCCCTGGTCGCCATGGCCGATGTTGCCAGGGCTACCGCCGCAGCTGCAAGGCCTGCACTGGCCTCCAACACGGCTGAGAGGCATGCGGTGGCCTACTCCGCCGCCTTCTGGTCCTGCTCCCGCCTCTTTTTGCCCTCTGCATCTGAGTTCCGCTTCCTCTTCGCACTCTCCCACCGTTTCTGCCACTTCAGATCCCTATCCGCGTTGCGGATGGCATCCGCAGATGCGATAGATTGTTCCACACCGACACTGATACGGTGCTTGTCATCGTCACGCAGGAACGCATCGAGGCCCGATTCCTGGACGGACAGAGTGATGTCCATCTGCATCCGACGCTGAAACTCGGGGTCATCGTCGTCGTCGTCGGTCGCGGCAGATGACGGTTGACCGTTGACCGACATGGAGGACAGCGCGTCGGAATCCTCTATCCCGTCGTCGTCCGCCACGGCAGGTGGCTGTTTGCCGTTGCCGGCCATGGCGGCCAACGCGTCGGAATCCTCTATCATGTCGTCGTCCAACACTATCAGGACTGCGACATGCACATCCCCATGCTTGAGCAACGGTTCCATTTGCTGTGTGTGGTGGTGGTGGCGAGCTATCGGTGGAAAAATTAGCTGTTAGCCGCCGCCGCCGAGATCTTTTATAGGTCGCTGTCGGGTTTGGGTTTGTACTGTGCACATTACCCCTTTGCACTGGCTGATGCTTGCGATTGGCACCACTACGCAAGGCCGATTTTGCTATCTACGGGCATCGCACACGGTTAGAGTAGCACATTCGTGTCTGCTTGGGGTACAATCGCATACGGTTGTTTCGTCCGTTTCATTTGCTATTTTACATAATACTAGCATCTTTGAGATAAACGAGAAAAAAACGCAAGGGAGGGTCAAAACACAACCACGCCCGCTAGTGGCCCAAATATATACTCCCTCTGTTCCTAAATATATATGTAGTTCGTAGTGAAATCTCTAAAAAAGACTTGTAATTAGGTTCGGATGAAGTATATATATATGTACGAACATGGTGTTGTCATGTTTAAATTCGCAATGCATAACTTTAATGTGTGGCACATGCTGCATATGTGCATGCCTAAAAGTGTCCAATGTGACAGAAAAGGGTTTCATGACAAACATAATATAGGGTGTTGCCCCCTACACTATGTGCCGGAGGATATATGGGGTCCTATGAACACATGACCTGGTTCAAACTTTGTCACACATTTATCCATGTCTGAATTTTCGTAAGACAACCAAGAGAATTTATATCTTAATTAATATGGCCAAACCATCACATATTGTTGTCGAACAAGAGGGATATATAGATCACGCGGTCCCACAAGTTGGCGCGTCGTCGAAGATCAGTTGAGCGGGGCCAGAAGAACATCACCCCCTTGCATATGGCCAAATGCATATGCGAAAATGGTGTGGTCCGGTGTTTCGACAATTAATACACAATGGTACACTATCTATGATGTGGCATGCACCTAGCTGAGATAACTGGACTATACCCCCCTTAAAATTGGTTATATATATTATATACCAAGATCGTTATATATATATATATATATATATATATCATTCCCCTCCCCGCACAATGGACGCATGCATGGTCCACACACACACACACAGGGAGAGAGAGGGAGAGAGAGAGAGAGACGCACACATGCACACACACACACCGTGACCCATCCTTGGCCTTCCAGCGTTTGTCACTAAAAGGCATGACAAACCCTAAGGGCCCGCCGATAGGTTTGTCGTCGGAAACCGCACAATGTAGGCACATGGCCCACACACAAGCATGGGTTCACACACGCACACGCGCACCCCCCCCCCCCCCCCCCCGCACACACACACACACCGTCACCCATCCTTTGCCTTCCAGCATTGTCAATAGAAGGCATGACACACCCTAAGGGCCCACTGATAGGTTTGTCGTCGGAAACCGCACAATGTAGACACATGGTCCACACACAAGCATATGGGTTCACACACACACACACACACACAACACACACGCACACACACACAGGGAGAGGGAGAGAGGGAGAGAGAGAGAGAGACACACACACACACACACACACATAGAGAGAGAGAGAGACGCACACATGCACACACACACACCGTGACCCATCCTTGGCCTTCCAGCGTTTGTCACTAAAAGGCATGACAAACCCTAAGGGACCGCCGATAGGTTTGTCGTCGGAAACCGCACAATGTAGGCACATGTCCCACACACAAGCATGGGTTCACACACGCACACACACGCACACGCGCGCACCCCCTCCCCCGCACACACACACACACACACCGTCACCCATCCTTTGCCTTCCAGCATTGTCAATAAAAGGCATGACACACCCTAAGGGCCCACTGATAGGTTTGTCATCGAAAACCGCACAATGTAGACACATGGTCCACACATAAGCATATGGGTTCACACACACACGCACACACACACACGCACACGCACACGCACACACACACACCCACACCCACACCCTTGGCCATCCAGTGTTGTCAATAAAAGGCATGGCAGACCCTAAGGGCCCACCGATAGGTTTGTCATCAGAAACCGCACAATGTAGGCACATGGTCCACACACAGGCATTGGTATACACACACACACACACACACACACACACTTGATCCTTGACATTTTCAAAACAGCAAAAGAAAACCGTGGATATTTTCAAAACAAGGATCTCAAGATTTATTTACCCGGAATGACATATCACACACACACACACACTCGATCCTTGACATTTTCAAAACAGCAAAAGAAGCAGTCATCAGAAACCGCACAATGTAGGCACATGGTCCACACACAGGCATTGGTATACACACACACTCACACACACACACTCACACACACACACTCAATCCTTGACATTTTCAAAATAGCAAAAGAAAACCGTGGATATTTTCAAAACAAGGATCTCAAGATTTATTTACCCGGAATGACATATCACACACACACACACTCGATCCTTGACATTTTCAAAACAGCAAAAGAAGCAAAATAAAATCATGGATATTTTCAAAACAAGGATCTCAAGATTTATTTAGCCGGAATGACATATAACTATAGGCATTTTATTTATGCCTATAGTGATCATATCACACCGCCTAAATGAACCTTGAAATCTAGCAACTTCCCAATCGGTCACCCATCCTTCACTACTCCACCGAAAGCACGCTTAACTTCCGAGTTCCATCGAATGGGTAACAGGCTGGAAAGCCGCGTCTTGCTGGTAATGGTTGCCTCCTATCGTATACAAGGCGTGCCCCGATGGGCACCTGGTGGGACCAGACACGCATCACAGACGTTTCTGGTAGTACTAGAAACCATGTGCGATGGTGGCATGGGGGCTGATGATGACGTCTTTCTCATGCTCGATGGCGTGATGCCGCTTTTGCCTGCTCCTTCTCGTCCTCCTCGTCCAGGAGGTTGATGACGGGGCCGGTGCTTCGACGGGAAACCGATTGGGGGAGTGGCGGGAGACCGATTAGGGGAGTGGCGGGAGACCGATTAGGGGTGTGGCGGGAGACCAATTGGGGGAGTGGCGGGAGAAGTGTGTTTGGATAGAACATCATTTTAATACAAATTGGATAACTTCTCAAAGAAGGAAGCTCGAGCTAGCACGACACGCGCACACCGTGCTTACACACGCACGAGCTTCAGACGGGCGTATAGAACTGCTTTAAATTATTCATGGTTCGTTACCTTTTTGCATACTACACTAATCAAGTTTGTAGACATTTCATGTGCATAATTCAAATTTTAACTAAAGGAACATGCTTCGTTTCACCAAAATGGGATGAAAAAAGGTATTTGTGTCCTTGGGTTCCTTGTTTAGGTCCCATGCAATTAACGTGAATGGATTGCAAACATCTCGAAGTCATGACAAGGCCACAAACATTGAGAAACTTGGCTATTAAATCATCATAAATCCACAACTCGTCTGAAATTCTTGAAACATGCCCCGGTGTCATGACACGACACTTATACAACATGATAATTTTTTGTCCAATGTGGGAGAAGTCTCTTGCACACCAAAACTTCTCTCAAGAACCATCGTGGTTTCGATACGGAACAATATGTCACTTCTATGGACGGAACGGCATTCGATGTCTATTATTGCGTTGATATTTTATCTACATGCAACATAGGCTAATACAACTGCAATGCTAAAATGTTAAATTATTGAAACTGGTGTGTCGACACGACACTTATAGGACATGGTATATAAGTTTTGGGACAAACCTCTTACAAATTGGAGCTTCCCACGACAAGCATGGTGGTTTCGATATGGAACATGTCACCTTTGTGGTCGAAACGACATTTGAGTTTTCTAGCCGTGCACTTAATGTGAAGAACTCCAACGCACCAAAATGGATTATTAAAAACCATTTTGTGTCATTGGGTCCATGTTTACATCCCATGCACTGATGGTCACTGGATTACAAACATCTCGGTGTCGTGACTAGACTGCAAACATTGATAATCTTGGTTTCAAAGTCCGAGAGAACCCAAAGCTCGCCATGAATTCACGAAACTTACACAGTGTCATGCCATGGCACATCCACGGAACATGTCACTTTTGTTGGTGAAACTACATTCAATGAGTCGTTAGTCCACCAAATCGGCCCCTTTTATACATTAATTTAGTTTTCTAGGGATTTAATATGCGTAGTTCAAATTTTGAACTAGGGGCACATGCTATGACTTCGTGGTTTCGATAGGGAACATGTCACCTTTTGTGACGAAACTACATTCAACGTGTCCTCTAGTGCACCAATTCGGCCCTTTTTATACATCAATTGAGTTTTCTAGGGCCTTTTTCATACAAATGTGAATGAATTAGAAACATTTAGGCATGATAGATCGGCCGCAATCATTGATAATATTGGTTTATTGAATTCTTGTACATACAAAACTTGTATGATAACCATTTGGTGCCACGCGTCCATTTTTTTACTCCCTCCGTTTCCTTTTACTTCGCATATAGGATTTGATTAAAGTCAAGCTAAACATAGTTTGACTAAATTTATACAAAAAACACATCAACGTCTACAAATGCTAAGGTTATATAGTATGAAAGTTAATTTGACGATGCATCTAATAATGTTGATTTTAAATTATAAATATTCATTTATTTTTCTATAAAGCTAGACAAGCTTTACAAATTTTGAATTTGACCAAATTTTATATGCTAACTAAAAAGAAACGGAGGGAGTAGTTGATATGGGAGAACCGTGCATGTATAGCTGCAGGTTGATGACAGGATGCATGTGAGCTTTCCGCCGCGCAGGCTCGACGGGACGCGTGCGAGCTGTCTGCCGCGCAGGCTTGACAGGATACGTGAGAGCTGTCTGCCGTGCATGCACGACGGGACGCATGAGAGTCTACTGCGCCTGCTCATCGGGAAGCGATACTTTGACCTCCAACCCCCCCGCTCGCCTCGCTCCCAACTTCTGAATTAATGGCATCCTAACCGCTGTTTATCATGTGGTTAATGCGCGTGGACGGAGGGACTAGTTTGCTTGTGATCACTGTTTTGTTCGTGCCTAGCCGAGAACTTTGACGTTTCGTCTGTTTTCGACTCGTATACATGTACAAATGAACGAAATAATATAACAACAAATTAGCACCGGCAAAGATAATAATTTTCTTACATATGCATGATAATAAAAAATGCCACATGTGGCAACTCCCCAAAGACACAGGGGCAAAAGAAGAAGGAAGAGGTTGAAGAAGGAAGACAAAGAAAACAATCTATCTAATTCTTCATGGATTGCTAGGCGCGGAGTTCCTCAATCTCCTTCATCGCCTCCGCGACCTCCATCTCATGTCGCCTCTCATCCGACAACTTCCGCATTGCGGCCATGGCGCGGGCTCTTTGCTCGAAAGCATCGATGGCCTGCGTCGCGTACGCATGAAGTTCCTTCACACGCTCCACAGATTCCTTCAGCAGCCCCTCCCGCTCGATGTGGAGCTTCGCCAAGTCTTCCAAAAGTTCCTCGGCAAGTTCTTCCAGCCTCCCCTCCGAGGCACTTTTCTTCTCGAGCAGTTTCTTCCAGGCGTCGTTCTCCTCCATAAGTTTCTCCACGAGGCCGGTCGCCCTGTCAACTGAGGCGTCACTCTTCTCCAGCAGCTTCACGAGGTCATCAATCATGGCGTCATTCCTATCGAGCTCAGCGCGCATGTCGTCGCTGGCTAAGGAATCAAAGACTGCCAAATCGTCCAGTTCGCCTCCGAGGCGAATGCTTTGTGACTGTGAGAGTCGTCGCCTCTCCGCGAAAGATCCTCCCGGGCGTCCGCGGCGCCACCGGACATCTCTGCTGCGGCCAAAGCGGTGTGGCTGGAGCTCTCTAGCGCTTCCGTGGCGCGGCGGCGGGACCTCTCGGTTGCTTCCGCGGCTTTGGTCTTTCTTCCCTGGTTATATCTCGACCCAGAACCCCCCCCCCTACCGGCCATGGCAGACAGAACGAAGGACTAACAAAGAAAGGCATGTCTTTTTGGTGTCGGGGGTGAAGAATGAGCGGTAATTTTTGAGTACGAGTTTGTGTTTTTATAGCCTACTACAGTAAACAGCTGCTAAGTGAGAACACGTTTAGGTTTGTAGGTGTGAACTGATTTGCGACAAAAATTTAGCGCGTGGTAATTTGGAATGTGAAAGTAAACATATTCAATATTTATTTATGGTTTT
Organism: Elymus sibiricus; assembly: GCA_039707655.1. Taxonomy (NCBI): domain Eukaryota; kingdom Viridiplantae; phylum Streptophyta; class Magnoliopsida; order Poales; family Poaceae; genus Elymus; species Elymus sibiricus. The sequence continues at coordinate 268,895,880 of CM077665.1, forward strand.
AGTTCCCAAGCACGGAACGCTTTATGGTTTTTAGAAACCGTTTGGGAACGGGCTCATCGAGCAGACGCGTGGCCCTGCATCTATGAGAGGTGGGCCCTGCCTGTGCTGTGGGTGCAGGTTTGATTAGACGGTACGCGTGCGAGCAGTCCGCCGCGCAGGCTCAGAGGGATGCGTGCGAGCAGTCCGCCGCGTAGGCGCAGCTGGCTCACCGGGAATCAAGCAATTGGACCTCGGATTTCCACCCACAGCCCTATTCTCTCCCAAGTTCTCCATTAGTGCTACACCTTCTCCTCCGGTCTTATCTATTTGGGCCACCGCCACGGATCGCCTCCTTTTTCGATGGACGATGAGGCGGCCAACAAGCGGGGGCGGGTGGAGGCTGAACCACACGAGCCTCCGGCGAATGTGGACTTCATCAGCAGCATCCCCGACGAGATGTTGGTAACCATCATGTCCCTCCTCCCCATCAAATTTGCTGTGCAGACCACCATCCTCTCCATGCGGTGGCGCCCCCTATGGCACTCCACCCCCACTGACCTCCTCGATGACGACGAGCTCTGCAGTGGGGATCACAAACGCTTGGACGCATTGTCCCACATCCTCGCCACGCACACTACACCCGTCAGACGCCTTTCCATCGGCACTTTCCGTTCAAACTGCAAGGCCAAACCCAAGTTTCACAACTGGTTCTTATCCCCCGCCCTAGATCGGCTCAAGGAGCTCAACTTTGATGCTGGACATGGGCGCTCGCTGCCTCCGTCCGTCCTCCGCCTCGCGCCCATGCTGCACCGTGCTACGTTCATGCGGTGCCTTTTCCCCAAGATTAATGCCGCGCGCGCTCTTCATCTCCCTAAACTGAAGCACCTCGAGCTCATTGTCGTCAGCATCTCGAAGTCAGATTTGGAGCGCCTGCTCGGCGGTTATACAAAGCTCGAGTACCTTCGTCTTCAGATGATGTTTGGGTTTAGTAGCCTCCACGTCGCTACGACGAATCTCCGTACGATTTATGTGCATGGCTGGTGCCGCAACACGCTGTCAGTTGGGGAGTTTCATGATATGGTCATTGAGAATGCGCCTTTCCTAGAGAGATTATTTGTACTTGATAAAGAAGGTCGAACAAGAATCAGGGTCATTGGCGCACCGAAATTGACAGTGTTGGGGTATTCGTGTGCTGAATTCTCTGAACTTGTTACAGCTGGATCCATACCCGTTCGGGTACAACAATCTTCTTCTCATTCTTATTATTGTACATCACATTTTATCTAGTTTTTGTTGATCTATGTTCGGCTGTCATCCAGAAAATGATTCCCATAAGCCTCGCATTGTCTCTGCGAATAGTGAAGATCTTGGCACTACAATCTATCGTCCCCAATCTGGATGAAGTTGTTAAGTTCCTTATATGCTTTCCGTGCACGGAGAAGCTATACGTTGAGGTGATGTTCCTTTCCTGTTAATTCTTAACCACAACAGAGTTCAATTTGTTGGTACTTTTACCCATGATTACAATGAAATGTGTACTATACATTTTTTTGAGATGTTAATCATGAACGATCGAAGATGGCATGCCAATCTATTAGTGTATTTTATAAATCATGCAAATCAAAGTGGCCCATAGTGTTCGATGCTGCATCTAAGCACTGATATGTTGTCTTCCTTTGCAGATACAAGCAGGAGTTGGTGTGGAAAAGGTGGCGCAATATAACAATCCCATCGAATGCCTTGAATTCCATCTCACGGAAATTACTTTGAACGAGTACCGAGGCACCAATCCAGAGATTCAATTTTCCAGTTTCTTTGTTCAGAAAGCAAGGGTGCTCAAGGTAATGAGGTTTGCACTATATTTAGTGCACCACAATGGATGGTTTACTGACCAGCAGAGGCGTCTATAGCGGAATGGAAAAGGCTCTGCAGAAGCTGATTTTCACTTTGGAAGTTCATATGACAGATTATTCGAAAGCGATTCTATCGAGCCGATATATGACTTCTCGGTGGATGATCCCTTCGCGGAAATATTTCATCCCATGGATCCTGAAGATTGGATTTGATTTCTAATGTCAGTTTGTAACTTGTAATCTTTGAATTTGGGCCTCGTTATGCTGGAATTTGAACCTTGTAATATTGCTGGTATTTGTGATACAATATTTGAAATTGCATTGTGTTCTTTTTTGTTTATGCAATCATGTTCTTATAAGTACATATGTTGTTGTTTTGTAGGCGCAGCATTAATGTTGTGCAGACCGAGCAAATCACAGTACACACGGACTAAACTACGAAACCCGTCGGTGATGATTTCATCAATCGCTGACAGTTGTATACCAGCAAACATTTCCCCACAACACACACAAGTTATTAGCACCAACCGTCTGTGTTATATCTGGTGTTCGCACACAATTCTCATTACTCACATGTTTGCTGTATATCGCACACATCTTGTTATGCCGAACCGTTTGTGTTCTGTTGTATCAGCACACACAGTTTATCCGAGTGAACTCTATACCGTACTTCGCACACGTATGTAGTTTTGGTAACCATTTCTGTTATAAGAACAAACAGTTCATAAGAACAAACTGTCTGCCATAGATCGCACATGCAACTACTTTCTGAATCGTATTTCATGGATCCACCTTCGCACACAGTTCGTGCCATTAGCGACGGAGCTTGAACTATATCGTTTGCGATTCATGCATCGCACACAGTTTCGTCCAAGGGTCTCTGATTGATGTGCCATGTTTGGACCATGCATGCCGTAGCAACACGCCCTGATTGTTCGTGGTGTACACCAAACATCCGATCTGGATGGAGAACTCCAACGTCATGGACATGTTACTTGACGAGGACAAGTACATAGTGGTCTAGTTCGACCTCGCGCCCACCGCGTGCTCTGCTCTCGCGTCCCTGCGCGTGCTCTGCTCTCACGCCCCTGCGTGTGCTCTGCTCTCATGCCCCTCCGTGCATACTCTGCCAGAGGTTGGGGTCGGCCCACGATCCCGTTCGGGGCTCCATATGCATGCGGTTGCACCACGCGCGTCGCCCCATGCAGTTACGTGCTCCACGACTGAATCACGCGCTGCAAAAACTGTCATTCGGACGTGCCGGTTTTCCAGGATGTCCGGCCCCCATTTATACCCACGGCCATTAACCATAGTCTCTTCGCGCTTTCGATCACGCCCCACAACATAATAAGCGCACCCTGGACGACGCATACAGAGAGGATGTCCAGCGGCGCTCCAATGGAGTTCGGTGTGCATCATGTGGAGACCCACAAGAGGAAGACGGACCTCACGGTGGTGTACACCAACGATCCGGGCACGGTGGAGGACTCCATCGACACCATGGAGCGGCTGCTTGATGCGGATGACAAGTACAAAGTGGTCGGCTTTGACCTCGCTTACACCGGCGGTCGTGCCGGGCATGATCAGAAGGTTGCCGTCGCCCAGTTGTGCATCGGCCATCACGTCCTCCTCTACCACTACTGCTTGGCCACGGTGCCTTGCGAGCATTTCACCAGGTTTGTCAACAGCCCCAACTACAGGTTCGCTACGGTGGACACCACCGACGATCCAAAGGTGCTCAAGACTTCGGGCTTGGCCTGCCAGAAGCTTGTCAACATCCGCGGCCACTACAGGGTCTGGGGCAGCAAGAATCACATGGAATCCCATGTTGACCTGGCCGAGGCCATCATCGACCCCTACTACGCTGACATGAAGGCTGAGTGCGACAAGAACAAGCCTGTCTGGCACAGGGGATGGGTGAAGAAACTGGATGAATATCACCTCCAGACCGCGGCCAAGCAAGCGTACACATGCTACGAGATGTTCAGGTGGATCGTTGACATGAGAAAGTGCCTCCTACCTGAAGTCAACGAGGGATCGAGCCACAAGCAGAGCACTGGCGGCAAGCGTCACAAGAAGTAGATGATTTGATGATCGTTTCTCAATTCTCATACTCCCTCTATGTAGAAATATTCATAGTTTTAGAGGGATAAGTTTATTATGCATGTAATAGTTTATTAAGGTGTGCGCCAATGTTATGTGTGTATTGGATGCTTAATTTGGTTATGCAATCATGTTCTTCTAAATAGAGCATAGATATTTGTGGGCAGATTGAGCAAATCACATCGCATACGGAATAAACAACCAAAACCGTCGGTGATGATTTCATCAGTCCCTGACAGTTCTTTACTCGGAACCGTTTGCCCACAACACATCCGAGTGGCTTGCGTACATCACACACATCTTGATCTGAGAAACCATTTGTGTTATTTTTGCTTATCGCACACAGTTCATCCCAGTGGCCTGTATGCCATCTATCACACACATCTTGATCTATGTAACCGTTTATGTTATTTTACCTCATCACAAACAGTTCATCCGAGTGACTTGTATGCCGTTTATCGCACACGTGATCATCTGGACAATCATTTGTGTTCTGCTTGATCAGCGCAAACAGTTTATCGGGGTGAACTGTATGCCGTACATCGCACACACTTGTATTTTTATAAGCGTTTGTGTTATATTATCCAATCTCAAACAGTTTATCTAGGCCAACTGTTTGCCAAACATTGCACACGCAACTATTTTTTAGATCATATTTGATGGATACGCCATCGCACATTGTTTACGTCATTAGCGACAGAGCTATAACTATACCGTTTGCGATTTGGTCATCGCACACAGTTTTGTCGAAGGGTCTCTGATTGATGTGTCACGTTAGCAGCATCCTGCAGTAGTGATAGGCCGCAGACCTCGGATGGAAGTCTTCGCCTAAGGCAGCAAGGGCTGTTGCGGTAAAGAATTCCATGGCAGCATCAGTGATGTGTTCATCGCGAATCATGAAGTCCATCTTCCATGTATTCAGGTCTCTTCCGAATCCAGAGATGTGGAGAGTTGTATAGAACTACAGAGTGAGTTCCTCATTCCAGTCTTCATGGTCAGTGACAAATGGCAACAGTCCAACATCCCGAAGACATTCCAGTGCTTGATCAAAACATGGAAGATCCTTCATGGCTTCAAAACTGAGATGTTTGTGGGGGAAGATCATGTTTTGTCCACAAAGCACACACATGTAGTACTCACGTTGTGGTGCACTCCAGAATCTATCAGATTGTATCTTCGGACGATTGTATGGATTTTTGTCAGAGTCAAGGAAGGTGTTGTTTAATCTGAAGCTTTTGACATCAAAGACCAAGGGTCTTGCAGGGCCATACTGTCGAAGACATGGAAGTCTGGGCATAGGATTCATGACACTGGGACGGCGATGGCTGTTGAATTCAAATTGCGGGCTCATCCTTGGTGGTGGAACTAGCCTGGGCCATCTCACGGGCACCATCTCTCCTTCCCTGTTGCGAGCCATGACAATATTATCTGCATTCTCATCAATTGATGGCGTAGCTGGGACAGGAGGTCCATTTGGGGATTGGGCATTGGATTCGCCCACAGTGTTATTGGCAGCAATGTCTTCGGCTGCCTTGGTGTCGGTCTTAGGTTGATCACGAGGAACATCTTCAATCCTGAGCACGTCATCGACTCATGCAGTTGGAGTAATACGTACTTCATCTTCAGGGATGGAATACATAACAGCTCTGGGTCCTCGACGAAGCCTTTTGAGGGGAGACACACGAGCAGAGGCTTCAATTTCCCTGGCGACGAAGGGTGATTCAGGTGATCTTGGTACAGGTGGAAAGAACGGTGGTGAAGGATTACCGGGATCAGCTTCAAGAATCTCTGGCCTAATTGGGGTGCCAATATCCACGTACTCAGTTTCTTGTGGTGGCGATGATACCATAGGTGCATCAATTTGAGGCACTGGATCTTGCTCAACATTGCCTTCAAGAGCAATGTCTTCAGCTGCATGGGGGTCGGCAGCTGGTATCTCTCCAGTGGTCTGAGCCTCTGTGGGAGTATGCTCATGAAGAATAACTTGCCTCTCAGTATTTTCAGCAGCAGGGGGAGCCACAGAGATAGGCGCCACACGGAGGGGCTCCTCTTGAGTAGGCGGTGTAACAGACGAAACTCGAGCAGAGTGCGAAGACTTTGATTTCTTGGGCTTCGCCTGAGTAGAGTGTTGGACTTCAACGGGCTAAGCTCTCTTGCGCTTTCTAGCTTCAGCTTCTGCCTTCTTGGTCTTCTTGCTGGATACAACAGAGGAAGGAGGAGGTGACCTTGAGCCGGAGAATCTAGCACGGAAGACAATGCCTCGAGATGTTGATCTGGAGGGAGCGGGTTGACTTGAAGACATTGAAGCATGTCTGGATCTCTCAATGATCCTTGGATCAAGTGTAGGCTGTCCAAGAGCTTTTCTCTTCAACATGTCATTGTGAGCTTGAACCATGGTTGCAGCTTTCTTCTTGAGACGCGCTAGGGCGCCTTTGACGACTTCACACCTCTTAGCAAACTCAGCCTTGACGTCTTTCATCATAAGCTGGTAGTCATGGATTTGATCAGTTGTGAGCTTGTTAACATTTGCCTTGAACAATGCCTTCTCATGGCTAATTTTTGCTCGTTGCTGAATGGCCTTTTGAGCCACAGTAAGCTCCTCATTCACCAGTCCTTGGAAGGTGACGCTCATCCCAATGGGTAGATGTAAAGCGTCAATGGTGAGGGAGGGATCAGCAAACCATTCATCAATGAAGTGGTCGAGAATTTGTGCATCAAAAAGAGGTAAGTCTTCAAGACGTTTAGCTTCTTCCTCTTTCTGCTGGATAAGCTTCGTCAGTGCTTCATCATCTGATAGCTCGATCATATTGGCAGCGTCCATCAAAGAGACAGATGGCTTCGGTCCTCGGGCAGCAACAACTTTCCTTTTCATTCGCCTTACTAGGCGAGATTCATCCTCGGTCTCTTCTGGATCAGCAGACGGTGATCGTGAACTCTGTGGTGTTATGGCAACGGGCTTGGAGGCCTTTGAAGCCTTAGGCCTTGAAGCTTTTGCTTTCTTCACAGGCTTCGGATCAGAAACGGGAGGTTGGTCTGCATCCCCTTCATCAGACTCTTCAGGTTCTGGGCATCCCAGAATGCTGGATGGATCTGGATGCCTTGGCATTGGAGGCCTAACCATGCAAGGAAAGAAGCCAATTTTTCTAGCTTCGAACTCTGTCTTCGGATGAAGATTCTTGTAGATGATGTCAATCCGTGGAGCTTTCTCAGCATTCTTTTCTGCGTACTCATCTGTGACAAACTGATAGTTGAATCATTTTTCTACCCAATATCTTCGAATCCATCGGATTCGATTTTTGCGTTGAGTATAATTCTCGTCTGGATCAGACTTGTACTTCTCATAAAGTTCTGGAGGAAGATCTTTGGCAGTGTTCAGACGCCTTTGCCTGCCGCCCTTCTTTGGAGCATTATCTCTGGCCATTGGCTTCGGCCTTGACAAAGGCTTCGTAGGGGAGCGCAAGTAAGAGCGGGCTCCAGGTGAGTTCAAATGAATCTGCAAGTAGTGTGCAAATGAATTCAGACTATGAGATCCTAGCGATTCTGCTGCGTACATGTACCTGTGAAAGAATTAGAGACACGAGGAATAGAAGAGGTCATATGCATTCTCAAAAGATTTTGAAGTTAAATCAAGGATCGAAGACATTGACTTCGTTCACCGAAGACATTCACATTTGTAAAGGATATGGCGGTTTCAGATTTGTACAAGTCCGAGAATTTGTACAAGTGAGAAATCAAACCAATTGTTGTCAAAAAGTGAAGGCATTAGGTAGATTGAGTTCAATAGGTGAGTGATGTTGGATGGAAGGTGAAAAAACAGTAATCGACAAAGTGTAGTAATTTTTGGATCAAAAAGGCGGTAAAAATGACGATTTAATTACCGCGGTGAAGAACAAGACGAACAGTTCGACGAGGCGAAGAGGCCGAACGGTTTGATCTACCACACCCTAACTCGGTGGTGGTAGACAGCTACGACGGCGTCGAGCGGAGATGGTCGCGGCCGGCGTGAATACGTCATCGGAGAAGTCGCGGCAGCGAAGCACTTCGTCTCCGGCGGCGATGGAATCCAGCGACGGCGCTAGGGTTGAAGTGCTCGAGTGAAGGAGGTGGGGAAGAAGGGTAAGGAATGCGACTGGGCGGTTGTATTCATAAGGACAGGAACATCCGAAATTTTTGGACAGATATGCCCCCGACTCTTTCGTTGTAGTGGGACACGTGGCAAGCATGCAACACATCTGACAGCCCACTACACGACCGGAAGCGACGGCATGGGAAGTTGTTGCGATAAGTGCGGTAAAAACAACAAATTTGAATTTTAAACTTTTGGTTGAGTTTGTCTTCGACTGACAAGGATGCGGTGAAGACAATCATCACGTGTAAAGTAGAATGCATATGACTGGAGCTGAACTGAGTTAGAAGAGAATAGAATAGATGAGGATAGTGGGTCCGATCACATTGGCCTAGGAAAAAACTTGAAGATATAGCTATAGGCTCAATGCAGTGAGCACATAACTCCACACAATATGCAAAGTAAATTCAACTGAAGTATATGCAAATTTGAGAAGAACATTCTACTCGAAGACAAACTCAGTTTCCTGAAGACATAGACAAATGCGAACATAAAGGCAAGGTCTTCAGGTTGGGTGGTGGCATTATCCATCGTATAAGAATGTTTGACCCAGACATGGCGCACAATTATCGTGGCGCTTTGAGGTCATATTCTTCATTAATGTTTTCATACTTAAAGTGTAAGTCTTCATGAGTTTGAAGACATGCGTTACCTCGTGTGTTGTGCATCAAAGTCATCAACATGCATAAGCATTAGGATGTATTCCCATTCAAAGGAAATTTGAGGATTCTAAGATATTTAGCTCACACCGCAACTTGCAAAATCTCTTCTCATCCAAAGGCTTCATGAAGATATCCCTCAAATAATCTTGAGTGTCAGCATGCTTGATGTTGATGTCGCCCTTCATCACATGATCCCGAAGAAAATGATGTCGTATTTGTATATGCTTCATCTTTGAGTGTTGTATTGGGTTGTAGGAGATCTTGATCGCACTCTCATTGTCGCAGTAGAGAGGAACATGCTTCAGGTTGATGCCGTAGTCCTTGAGGGTCTGCTTCATCCAGAGAAGTTGAGTGCACCAAGTGCCAGCAGCAATGTATTCGGCTTCAGCAGTGGAGAGTGATACACATTTCTGCTTCTTCGAAGACCAACATACAAGAGATCGTCCCAGAAAATGACATGTGCCTGATGTAGACTTGCGATCAATTTTGTCACCAGCAAAGTCAGAATCTGAGTAGTCAATGAGCTCAAACTTTGAGCCCTTTGGATACCATAATCCTAGTGTTGGGGTGTGAGCCAGATATCTAAGTATTCGCTTCACTGCTAGGTGATGCGACTCCTTTGGTACCGCTTCAAATTGGGCGCACATGCAAACGCTAAGCATTATATCTGGCCTAGATGCACATAGGTACAATAAAGAGCCAATCATGGAACGATATACCCTCTGATTGAAATATTTACCATTTTCGTCAGTGCAGAGGTGACCATTGGTAGGCATAGGCGTCTTGTAGCCTTTGGCTTCGTTCATGCCAAATTTCTTGAGGCAGTCCTTAAGGTACTTCTCGTGAGATATAAAGATGTCGTTGGGTTGTTGTCGAATCTGAAGCCCTAGGAAGAATTTCAGTTCTCCCGTCTTCGACATTTGATATTTCTCTTACATCATAAAAGCAAACTCATCATTGTATCGATTGTTAGTACAACCGAAGATAATGTCATCCACATAGATTTGACATACAAATAGTTCACCATCATAGGATTTAGTAAAGAGAGTGGGATCGAGTGAACCAGGTTTGAAGCATTTCTCCTTGACAAACTCCTTGAGTGTGTCATACCAAGCCCTTGGTGCTTGCTTGAGGCCATATAGTGCCTTGTTGAGCCAGTAAACTTTGTCAGGATGCTTTAGATCTTCAAACCCTGTGTGTAGCCTTGAGCCACAAGTTGAGCCTTGTTTCTGACTACTTGGCTAGACTCATCTTGCTTGTTGCGAAAGATCCACTTCATGCCAATGATGTTGTGCTTCCTCGGATCAGGGAGCTTCACGAGTTCCCACACGTTGTTCAGCTTGAACTGGTGAAGCTCTTCTTGCATAGCTTGAATCCATTCTGATTCCTTGAAGGCTTCGTCTACTTAGGTGGGTTTTGAGATAGACACAAAGGCAAAGTGCCCACAAAAGTTAGCCAATTGAGTAGCTCTTGAGCGAGTGAGTGGACCTGGTGCATTTATGCTGTCAAGCATTTTCTCAATTTGGACTTCATTAGCCACGCGTGGATGAGCAGGGCGAAGACTTTGTTCCGGCTACTGAGCATTATCTTCGTCGGCAGCATTGTCTACGCGTTGAGTCGATAGTGGAATGATGACTTCCTCTACTTTCGGTTCTGCAGGTATGATTTCTCCAGTGCCCATCAATATGATAGCTTCTTCAGGTGGAAGTTCATCTAGCACAGAAGGTAGGTGCTCTCTTTGCGAGCCATTAGTTTCATCGAATCACACATCTACAGTTTCAACAACTTTATTGTGGAAAGTGTTGAAGATTCTATAGGTGTGCGAGACCTTTCCATAACCAAGCATGAAACCCTCATGTGCTTTCGGTGCAAATTTAGAAGTGTGGTGTGGATCCCTTATCCAGCATCTTGCATCGAAGACTTTGAAATAACTTACATTGGGTTTCTTACCAGTGGGTAGCTCATATGATGTTTTCTTGAAGAACTTGTGAAGATATACTCTGTTGATGATGTGGCATGCAGTGTCTATGACTTCAGGCCATAGCTTCCATGGTGTCTTGTATTCATCGAGCATAGTGCGAGTCTCAATGAGAGTCCGGTTCTTGCGCTCCCCGACGCCATTCTGCTGAGGTGTGTATGAAGCAGAGAACTCATGAGTAATGCCAAGAGTATCAAGATAGATGTCCAATCCGGTGTTCTTGAATTCAGTGCCATTGTCACTCCTGATGTGCTTGATCTTGATGTTGTAGTTGTTCATACACCTGTTGGCAAAGCGCCTGAAGACATCCTGCACTCCAGTTTTATAGAGTATAATGTGCACCCAGGTGAATCGAGAATAATCATCAACAATAACGAAGCCATATAGATTTGAAGTGGTAGAGAAGGTGGAATAGTGAGTATGGCCGAATAAGTCCATATGTAGCAGCTCGAAGGGACGAGTGGTTATCATAATTGTCTTCGAGGGATGTTTGGCCCTAGTCATCTTCCCGGCTTCACAAGCACCACATAGGTGGTCCCTCTTGAACTTGACACCTTCAACGCCAATGATAAGCTTCTTCTTGGCGAGTGTGTGCAAGTTCCTCATCCCAGCATGTCCTAGCCTTTTATGCCATAACCAGCATTCCGAAGCTATTGCCAGAAGACATGTGGCAACATGTGGTCCTGCAGAGAAGTCTACCATATACAGATCACCTCTTCAAAAACCTTCGAAGACTTTGGTTTTGTCAGAGGCCATTATCACAACACATCGAAATTTGCCAAATATGACAAGCATATCTAAGTCACAGAGCATTGAGAAAGACATTAAGTTGTAACCAAGGGATTCGACAAGCATGACATTTTGCATGTGCCGGTCCCTTGAGATAGCAACTCTACCTAGTCCCGGTACTTTGCTGCTGCTCTTGTCAGCAAAGACAATGTGGTCTTTTGTTGGAGGTTGAAGAGTTTGCTCCATCAATAGGCTTCGGTCACCAGTCATATGACTGGTGCATCCACTGTTCATAATCCATTCAGTGGCATTGGATTTGTCTTCCTACATTGAGAATTAGTCTAGTTCACCAACGCATGCAACTGTAACATGCATTGATGAAGATATTGTAGTACACAATTGTAAGTAAATTTTGGACGATCTAAATGGTAACACCATTTGCATTAATTTTCTTGTGTCCAGACAAGATTGTTGATGCGGAGCATCCCACCATCATCCCCATGAAGACTACACCATCAAACCAACCCCCAAGTGGCCCTATGACAAGAGCAGGTGCACGCGACATTGGAGGTAAGGTACGAGGAAGACGACCACGAAGGACCAAGGAAGCATCCCCAAGACCAAGGCCCAGAGGAAAAGGAGTCAAGCACCAAGGACAACTCTCTGGATAGCCCGGAACTTCCGGCCTACCCGGAACTTCCGGCCTGTCAGCGGCCCAGGGCCAAGTCCAGAGGTGTAAACTCTCTGGATAGCCCGGAACCAGCCCGGAGCCTCGCCCGGAACCTCTGGGCCCCGGAACTTCCGGCCCACTGTGAAACAAGCCCCCGAAGCATGCGCTAACTCTCTGTTCAGCCCGGACCCTGCCCGAAACCAGCCCGGAACTTCCGGCGCCCGGAACTTCCGGCCTTACCAGAGCGACTGCACTCGGGCCCAAGGCCCATGTACCTCTCCCACTTACCCCTTTGTCCCTAGGACTATATATACTCTTCTTCCACCTCGAATTAGGGTTAGCTTTGTTTAGCAAATACCTTTTGTTGAGCTTAGCTCCATTACTTACTTCTCCCACGGAGATTTCCCTCCATTGAGAGAAGATCCAAGTGATGCCAAGGCCCCTCTAAGGGAAGATCCTAAGGGATTCAAGGCCTCCTCCTTTGGAGTGAGGAGACTACCGGTTACATGTATCCTTTTGTTGATTGTGGATCTTGTGTCTCGTGTGCTCGTGTGTTTCTAGTGGATGTGTAATCGAAGATTGCCCTTGAGTTTGTAATTTCCTCTCGTGTTCTTCGTGTTCCTCGTGAAATCCCCCTCCAATTCATGAAAAATTGACGCACACGGGCATGCCCCGTATCATATTGGTATCAAGAGCCACATTTCTCACGAATTTGGAGTTCCCCCCTTCGTTTTCTAGCCAATTTTGTTTCGTTTTGACCTAATTTCAAAAATCTCCACAAAAAAATAGCCACACCAAATTTCTTGGATTCGTTAGATTTGAGGAGATTTTGTTGATTTTGATCCGTGGATTTCATTGTGGACGAGTGGATCTACCTTTCTACCCATCCAATTTGCCCCATTTTTTCTTTTTCCCCCTCAGATTTGGGTTTTTCCTCTCGGGTTTCCGCCCAAGTCCAAGATCTGGAAATTAGGGTTCGTCCAAATTTTCCCGACCCCCGGAACCTCCGGCCTCCAAGTTCACACCAAGGCCGTCAACGTCAAGCTTCGGACAATCCCTTCCATGGCAATGGGCTACAAGATCGACTTCGCGAGTGTGCTAGGCGTCACCAACAAGAACAAGAACGCCAACAACAACAACGCGAAGAAGAACTCTGCCACCGCGAAGAACAAGCGCTTGAAGCACAACGTGTCCTTCGTGATGCTAATCGCGCGTTGGAGGAACGCAACCGTCAAGCACATCTTGAGCAAGAAGCACTTCGCCAAGAACGACAAGACGAACTTCGTCGACAACGACAAGAAGAAGCCAATCGCCAAGAGGAGCGCCAAGAAAGGCGCAACCGAGTGCGTCCACCTCATCGCCGTCCTCAAGATCATCGCGACGAACTCAACCATGAAGACGAGCAAGGACAAGATCAACGTCAACACGCTCAAGGCAATGACAATGAGGATCCACACCTAAGACAAGGATTTTAGCATCACCACCACAATGACGAACAACGCTTCGACAAGCTCAAGTTCACAATGCCAAAGTTTTCTGGAAGCAATGATCCCGAAGACTACTTGTCATGGGCCCTCAAAGTTGACAAGATCTTTCGTCTACACAACTATGATGAAGAGAAGAAGATTGCCATGGCTTCACTCGAGTTCCAAGACTACGTCCTCATTTGGTGGGAACAAGTGATTGAGCGGAGAAGAGAAAGAGGCGAGCCACCTATCAACACTTGGGCCCAAATGAAGGATCTCATGCGAGCCCGTTTTATGCCTACACACTACAATCGGAATCTCTTCAAGAAACTACAACAACTCAAGCAAGGCACCAAGTCCGTAGAAGAGTACTACCAAGAGATGGAAATCGCTATGATCCGAGCCAATGTCAAGGACGATGATGAGCAAACAATGGCACGTTTCTTGAATGTCCTCAACTACCAAGTCAAGAAAATTGCCGACTTTCAACCATACTCCAACCTACTTGAGCTCGTGCATCAAGCAACCAAGGCGGAACGACAAGTGCAAGATGACTACAAGTACTCCAAGTTCTCCTCCAAGACCTACGTCTCAAGTGCGCAAGCTACTACGACAACGACACCTTCCAATACGAAATCTACAACACCTACCGGCGACAAGTCAAGCTACAAGGACAAGACGATTTCGTCAAGCCGCTCTACTACAACCAACTACAAGCCGAGAGCTTCATCCTCTACTCCAACAACGGATGCTACCGCCAAGACAAGCTCCATCAAGTGTTTCACGTGCCAAGGCCGAGGCCACAAGACATATGAGTGTCCAACAAAACGCACCATGATCCTTCAAGAAGATGGCACCTATGACTCTATGAGTGACGACGGAATGCAAGCTTTGGAGCAAGTGGCCATACATCGCCAAGTGAATGAAGATGAAGATTCGCAAATCTTTTGCGATAACGATTCGAGCCCCGCTCTCGTTGTCTCCAAGGTTTTGATGCTCCAACAACAAGAAGACAAGGACCAACGTTGCCACATCTTCCACACAAAGGCGGGCATCCAAGGAAAATCTGTCAAGGTCATCATCGACGGCGGGAGCTGCCACAACTTGGCAAGTGAGGACCTTTGTTCCAAGCTACAATTGGTCAACAAAAAGCACCCTCGTCCCTACAAGGTCCAATGGCTAAGTGATTTCGGCACCCTCCAAGTTGAACATACCGTGGAAGTTTCCTTCAAGATAGGCGCTTATGAAGACACCTTGGAGTGTGATGTGGTTCCAATGTCCGTTTGCCACCTCCTACTTGGTAGACCTTGGCAATTCGATCGTGGAGTCACACACAACGGTCAGACAAATCAATATAGCTTCACAATGAAGGGCAAGCAATATGCACTCCGACCAATGTCTCCAAGTCAAGTCATCGCCAACAAACAAGCTTCATCCCATTGTGGAGATAACAGTGAGAGAGTGATCCACCTCAAAGAGAGTGAGTGCCACAAGCCAAATATGAGCAACTCCACAATGAGGGACATGAGAGATATAGTTCTTTTAGCCACCAAAAGAGATTTGAGGGTTGTGAGTGAGAGCCCATCGACCATTCTTCACTATGTACTTGTGTGCAAAGATGATGTCGTTCGGACTAACCCTTCACAACATCTTCCTCTTGTGTTATCTAACTTGTTGTAGGAATTCAAGGATGTTTTCCCCGATGAGCTACCTCTGGGACTACCACCAAAACAAGGGATTTAACACCGCATCGACCTCATCCCCGGAGCACCGCTTCCTAACAAGGCTCCCTACCGCGTCAACCCCAAAGAAACAAAGGAAATACAAAGGCAAGTCCAAAAACTCCTAGATAAAGGGCATGTACATGAGAGTTTGAGTCCTTGTGCGGTTCCGGTGATTCTAGTACCTAAGCAAGATGGTAGTATGCGCATGCGTTCCGATTGCCGTCCTTTGATTGCTCTCACTATTCGTTATTGTCACCCCATTCCTTGCCTAGACGACATGCTTGATGAACTTAGTGGTGCCACTATATTTTCCAAGATTGACTTAAAAAGTGGTTACTACCAAATCCGCATACAAGAGGGCGATGAGTGGAAAACGGCTTTCAAAACAAAGTTTGGTCTCTATGAATGGCTACTGATGCCCATGGGCTTATCCGAAGCACCGGGTATTTTCATGCGTATCATGCATTATGTTTTGCGACCCCTCATAGGATATTGTGTTGTGGTCTACTTTGATGACATTCTTGTCCTTAGCAAGTCTCTTGAGGAGCATGCTACCCATGTTCGTGATGTTTTGCAAATCCTTAGGAAAGAACAACTCTACGCAAACATGGAGAAATGCACCTTTGGTGTTGAGAAAGTAGTTTTCCTAGGCTTTGTAGTATCATCTAAGGGCGTTCGTGTAGATGAAACTAAGATTGATGCTATTAAAACTTGGCCTACACCAACGAACTTGCAACAAGTGCGTAGCTTCCTAGGACTAGCCAGTTTCTATCGCCGTTTTGTCAAGGACTTTAGCACTATTGAATCTCCTCTACATGCTTTGAGTAAGAAGAATGCACCATTTATTTGGGGTCCTTCCCAAGACACCGCATTCCATGAACTTAAAAATTTGCTCACTCATGCACCTTTGCTTGCTTTGCACAACTTTGATAAAACATTTGAAGTGCATTGTGATGCTAGTGGTAATGGAATAGGTGGTGTGCTTATGCAAGAGAAGCGCCCAATTGCCTACTTTAGCGAGAAACTTTCCGGCGCTCAACTTAACTACCCCATATATGACAAAGAATTGTATGCTTTAGTGAGAGTTTTACATGTTTGGGAACATTATTTGAGACCTCATGAGTTTGTTATTCATACCGACAATGAAACACTAAAGTACTTAAAGGGTCAAACCAAGTTGAACAAACGGCATGCTAAATGGAGTGAATTTATTGAGTCTTTCCCTTATGTCATCAAATGCATTAAGGGTAAGGAAAACGTTGTGGCAGATGCCCTTTCCCGCAAATGCATGCTAGTTACTCTACTTGAATATAATGTTATTGGTTTTGAGCACATCAAAGACTTGTATGAGCATGATGCTTATTTTACTAATCCTTATGCTATGTGCCAAGTGAAAACTTGTTGGGAGAACTACTATATTAAAGATGGCTATCTTATGCGTGCTAACAAACTTTGTATACCCGAGTCTTCTCTTCGTTTGTTGCTTTTGCAAGAGGCTCATGGTGGAGGACTTATGGGTCACTTTGGACGCGACAAGACGTATGCCACACTATCCAACAAGTATTTTTGGCCCAAGATGTTTTGTGATGTTGCACGCTTCACCAACCGTTGCTCGACATGCCGCAAAGCTAAGTCTAAAGCTCAATCCCATGGTCTTTATATGCCTCTTCCTATACCTTTCCAACCTTGGGAAGACATTAGTGTGGATTTTGTGCTTGGTTTGCCACGAACTAAAAATGGCCATGATTCCGTTTTTGTCGTTGTGGATCGTTTCTCCAAGATGGCTCATTTCATTCCATGTCACAAGATAGACGATGCTTCACATATTGCAAATTTATTTTGTGGGGACATCTTGCGACTACATGGCGTCCCCAAGACCATTGTCTCGGACCGCGACGTCAAGTTCCTAAGCTACTTTGGGAAGACCCTATGCGCCAAGCTTGAAATCAAGCTCCTATTCTCTTCGGCATATCACCCTCAAACCGATGGACAAACGGAGGTGACGAACCGGACGCTATCGACTCTCCTTCGCGTGTTGATCAAGAAAAACATCAAGGAATGGGAAGAATGCCTCCCCATCACCGAGTACGCCTACAATCGCGCAAGTCACTCCACCATCGGCAAGTCTCCATTCGAAGTGGTCTACGGCTTCAACCCTTTGTCCCCATTGGACATACTCCCTCTACCACTCCAAAAGCGCGTCAACATGAACGCAAGTGCAAGGGTAAGCTACCTCAAGAAAATGCATGACGATACAAGGGGCACGATTGAACGTCAAGTGGAACGCATCACCAACAAGCGCAACCTCAACAAGCACGCCATGGTGTTCAAGCCCGGTGATCTTGTGTGGATACACCTTCGCAAGGACCGCTTCCCCAACGAACGCAAGTCCAAGCTACTCTCTCGAGCCGATGGTCCCTTCAAGGTGTTGGCACGCTACAACGACAATGCCTACAAGATCGACATCCCACGCGACAAGTACAACGTGAGTGACACCTTCAACGTCACAGATCTATCCCATTTTCATGGTGATGAAGATCTTGATCCGAGGACGGATCTTCCAGAAGGGGGGGAGATGATGCGAAGCATCCCACCATCATTCCCATGAAGACTACACCATCAAACCAAGATAGCTTCATCCCATCTGGAGACCCGATGCTGCATGAAGATATTAGTTCTTCTTAACCACCCACATGCGCAGGGGTGGCTTAGAAGCAATCAGGCGTAAGGCAGCATCAGAGAATTTAAGCAAAGATGCCCTAATAGTACGTTTCACAGGAGGGTTAGAGTACTCGAATGAATATGCAGAAAAGTTCTTAGTAGGATGAACATATCGGTTCATGCCATAGTGCACATATTCATGAGCCCTTTCAGCTCTACCATGCGAAACATAGGTGTCAGAATGATCATATGAAGATTTGGGTCCATATGAGGATTTTGGTCCATATGAAGACTTTGGTCTGGGGTCTGTCTTCTTCCTTGGTGGTGTCATGACATTGACTGGAAGCTTCTCAAGAAGACATTTGGGAACCCAGATTATCTTCATAGGTGAACCATTCCTACAGTTAGTTCCAATGTACCTAGCACACACTTCACCATTCATAGATTTGAACAACTTGTAGTTGGAGTCAAATGACTCGTCAATGATGATAGGGCTAGTACAGTTAAATCCACATAATGTGGACGGGTCAACTGAAGCGCCTTTTGCAGGAACCCATGTGGTTTTGGGATACTGCTCAGGCGTCCAGTAGAAACCGTCAACATTGATGTTTCTTTCAAAACCTACACCCTCTTTCCTAAGGTTTTTGTTCAGGATAGTCTTCTTCAGGACATCACAGAGAATCTGATATCCCTTTAGACTCTTGTACATGCCAGTTTCAAGCAATGTCTTCAACCTGTCATTGTCATTAGTAATAGCAGTGGTTTCCTCAGATGAGGGGTTAGATACCACAGATACAGTTGAAGATAATGCCTTATCAGAAGCATTTGAACATTCAACAGTTGAATCATTAGCTTCACAGGGAAGACATTTTAAGCATGGAGCATTAAATTCATCCTGAGCGGTATTGATTTGTTCTACTAGGAGTGAGTCGTTTTCCTTCCGTAGGTCATCATGAGCTTCTCACAACTTTTCTAGATCAACCTTTCTTTGAAGATATTCAAGAGAAAGTTTCTCATGACCAGTCGTGAGAATTTCATGAAGACTTTGGAGATCCTCAAACCTTGAACGAATACTTTGCATATCTTTAGCCAGGGTTTCGTTCAGACTCATCTCGTCATGTAACAGGTCATCGCTTTTCTCTAGAGTAGTTTGTAGTTTCTCCATGGCACTTTGTTGCTTAGTGGCAATTTTTACAAGTTTAGCATAACTAGGTTTCATGTCATCATCAGATTCAGTTTCAGATTCAGAGTCGCGTCGTGATGATTTTGAGGATACCTTGGGGATTTTGACGTGAAGCAGTAGGCTGGAGTAGTATCATCATCACTAGCTTCAGTGTTGAAGAAGGATCCATTGTCTTCGGGTTCGAAGACAGATGTGGAGACGAATGCCGAAGCCATAGCCAGTCCAGCCACTTCAGCGTCAGATTCCTCCTCAGATTCTTCCTCAGCCTCAGAACCAGATTCAGACTGTGAATCCATCTCCTTTCCGATAAAGGTATGTGCTTTGCCAGATGAACTCTTCTTGTGTGATAAAGACTTTGCATACTTCTTCTTATTATTCTTGTCATCTGAGTCATAGTCCTTGCTCTTCTTCTTGGATTCCTTTTCCCATCGAGGACAATCAGCAATGAAGTGGCCAACTTTCTTGCACTTGTGACAGGTTTGCTTCTTGCTGTTCCGAGAGGACATTTCACCAGATCTCTTGGAATCACGCTTCGAAGACTTTGCATAGTGTTTTGATTTGGCAAACTTCCGGAATTTCATAACGAGCAGAGCAAGTTCTTTTCCAAAGTCTTCAACACCATCAGAACTGCATTCAGAGCCGTCTTCAGATGAGGACACAGCCTTGGATTTCATGTAACTGGGACCATAGATATCCCTCTTCTCAGCTTGTTGGAATTCATGTGTGTTCAACCTCTCGAGGATATGGCGGGATCCAAACTCTTGAAGTTAGGGTGTTCTTGGATCATAAGTGCGAGAGTGTCAAAGGAACTGTCAAGTGATATGAGTAGCTTCTTCATGACTTCATATTTGGTGATATCAGTGGCGGCCAAGTGCATTCAGCTCATTTGAGATGTCGGTGAGTCGATCGAACATGAGCTGGACATTTTCGTTGTCAACTCTCTTGAAGCGGTTGAACAGGTTGCGAAGCACATCAACACGAGAGTCTCTCTGAGATGAGACACCTTCGTTCACTTTAGACAACCATTCCCAAATTTGGTTTGCAGTGTTCAGTGCACTCACACGGCCATACTATCCTTTGGGTGACCATAGATGATGTTCTTGGCAGTGGAGTCCAGTTGTGCGAACCTCTCCACATCAGCATCAGTAACTCCTTCGCCAACTTCGGGAATGCCTGCCATGACGACATACCATAGGTCGTTGTCAATGGCTTCGAGATGCATGCGCATCTTGTTCTTTCAGTAGGGGTAGTCGGTGCCATCGAAGACAGGGCACGCAGCAGAGACCTTGATAATCCCTGCAGTCGACATAGCTAAAATTCCAGGTGGTTAAATCGAAACACAGAACAAGGGAGTACCTTGCTCTGATACCAATTGAAAGTGTTAGTTATCGACTAGAGGGGGGTGAATAGGTGATTTTATGAAAGGCTTTGAAACAATGAATGTATTCGAAATATGCGGAAGCGGAACAGGATCAAGTAGGGATAACTATCAAGGATCTAGGCAAGGCATGCAATACAATGAAGACATACAAGCAAGTTGAGCATTATCATCATACACACTAAGAAGAGTCAAAGACAAACTTAGACAGTATGAAGATAAACAACAGATGTGAATGTCTTCGGGGTATGTCTTCAAATAGTAGTGTTCAAGCAATGGCTTCGCGGTTCAGAACAGAATGTAAAAGAGTGAAGGATAAAACCAGTAGTTTGATGAAGACACAAGATTTGTTGGACCAGTTCCAGTTGCTGTGACAATTGTACGTCTGGTTAGGGAGGCTGAGATTCAACTCAGAAGACCTCGTCTTCACCTTGTTCCCCTTGAGCCAAAGTCACTTAGACAACGCCCAATCACTCAGGTAAGTCTTCAGGGGAGACTTCTGAAACCCGTATAAACTTGGTCACTCGGCAATCCACAATGACTCTTGGATGCTCTAGACCCAGATGCCTAACCGTCTGGAAGATCATAGTTTTCAAAGTCTTCAGTTCACTTAGAACAGAACGACTTTGGTGATGCTCAAACACTCTAGCTCTAGGTGTTTGGGTTTATCCTCGCAGGATAGTTCTCTCTCTCAATGTCTTCGAGGTGGGTTGCTCCAAAACGACAACAGACGTATCTCTCTCTGTGCAGCCACCTTCTTATGGTGGAAGGGGGGAGCTATTTATAGCCAATAGGCAACCCGACCTGATATGACCGAATTGACCCTGGGTCAATGGCCAACAGACACGTGTCCCAACGGTCGGATTTCAAACACACGCGGCAAGATTACTTGGGCTACAAGTAATACCGACTCAACCAACTCTGGAAGAGATTTCCTCTCATTGTCTTCACTCGAAGACATAGGTATGGGTTGAGCATCACGTCAGCGTCTGACTTCGATCACATCGACCCCACTTAACAGTACGGTGGTTCCTATGACTCAAGAATGAAGAAACAAAACTACCAAAAGACTTCGTCTTCGCTTTTCATTATCTTCAAGCGACTATCTTCGCGTACCACCAATGGCTTCGGCCATCATCAATGTCTTCAGACATTTTTAGGGGTCGTCTTCGACGGTTAAACCGAATCTCCAGGGACTTCTATCTGTGTTAACCTATGAACTCTCACAAACACATTAGTCCCTCAACCACGTTTGTCTTCAATACTCCAAAACCAAATAAGGGTGGCACTAGATGCACTTACAACACCATTAATTTCTGCACTGGGGCATCTGTGTTCGTTGGTACTAGCTGGTGCACGCCATTAACGGCTGTACTGGGCCGGTTTCAGGGTGTCTCCTAGTTTATTGTGCATGTAAATTGTTTATTGAGGTGTGCAAATGTTATGTAATTGCATTTTTTAATTTGGTTATGCATCTTGTATTTATAAGCATATATATTGTTATTCTATAGACAGAGCAAATCACATCTCAAACGATTAAACAAACAAACACGACGATGATGATTTGAACAATCAGAGACAATTGTTCACATGCAAGCGTTTGCCCACACCACACACAGCTTATTAGCAGAAATCGTATGTGTTATTTTGGCTCATCGCATACAGTTCATCCAAGTGACATGTATGTTGTCTATGGGTCTTCACACACGATTCACATAACTGACCTATTTGTCGGGTATCACCAATGTTGAGGATATCGCTTATTGGGAACTTATCGGTCGACCCAAGATAAGGGGTAAATCGACCTGTTTATCAGCATATCGACCGATTTATCGCCATATTGGCTGATTTATTGGCCAATTTGTCTTACCGGTCAGACAACGGTAAGCGATGAATCAGCGGATTTATCGGAATATCGGAAGATATCTTGAATAGTGGGTATCACACACATCTCGTTACGCCGAATCTTTTGTGTTATTTTGGTTCATCGCACACAGTTCATCCGAGTGACCTGTATGATGTCTATCACACACATCTTGATCTGTGTAACCATTTGTGTTATTTTAACTCATCACAAACAGTTCATCCGAGTGACCTGTATGTTGTCTATCGCACACATAATCATCTAAGGAATCGTTTGTGTTTTGCTGGATCAGCCCAAACAATTTATCCAAGTGAACTGTATGTCGTACATCGCACACATCTATATTTGGTCAACCGTTTGTGTTATTTTGGCTAATCACAAACAGTTCATGAGTACCAACTGTTTGCCACGTATCACACACACAACTTTTTTCTGAATTGTATTTGATGGATCTGCCATCGCACATAGTTTGTGTTATTGGCAACGGAGCTAGAACTATACCATTTGCGATTCATGCTTCGCACATAGTTTGGTCGAAGGGTCTCAGATTGATGTTCGTCTTTGGACCTTCCTGCAGTAGTGCATGTTTGTATATGCTATGTTCGTCAAGTTTAACCCAAGTATTCCGCATGTGTAAAACAGGCTTACACCCGTTGTATATGAACGAAGAGTCTATCACATCCGATCATCACGAGGTGCTTCGAAACGATGAACTTTCACAACGGTGCATACTTAGGGAGAACATATTTTTTCTTGAAATTAAGTGAAGGGATCATCTTATAGTTCTATCGTCGTCCTAAGCAAAATAAGATGCATAAAAGATAAACATCACATGGAATCAATATATGTGACATGATATGGCCATCATCATCTTGCGCTTTTGGTCTCCATATCCAAAGCATCGGGGTGATCTCCATCATCATGATCTCCATCCTCATGTTGTCATGTAGTTGTCTCCGCCAACTATTGCTTATACAACTATTGCTAACACATAGCGATAAAGTAAAGCAATTGCATGGCGTTTAATGATTGACAAGTAGGTCATACAATAAATTAAAGACAACCCTATGGCTCCTGTCAGTTATCGTACTCATCGACATGCAAGTCGTGAAAAATATTGCAAAACATGATCATCTCATACATCAACCATATATAAAATCACGTCTTGGCCATATCATATCACAACATGCCCAGCAAAAACAAGTTAGACGTCATTTACTTTGTTGTTGCAAATTTTACGTGGCTGCTATGGGCAACTCGCAAGAACCATTCTTACCTACACAAAGCCACAACGATGATATTCAAGTTGCCTTTTAACCTTCTACAAGGACCGCTAATGTCAAATCAAATCCAACTAAAGTGGGAGAGACAGACACCCGCCAGCCCCTTATGTAATACAAGTTGCATGTCAGTCGGTGGAACCGGTCTCTTGTGCGAGGACAAGTAAAGTTGGTCCGGGCCGCTTCATCCCACAATACCGCCAAATCCAAATAAGATAAATAGAGGTAAGCAATCTGAACACCAACACCCACAACTTCTTTGTGTTTTACTCATGCATATCATCTACGCATAGACCTAGCTCATGATGCGACTGTTGGGAACGTAGCATGAAAATCAAAATTTTCCTACGATACACCAAAGATCTAATCTAAGAGATGCATAGAAACGAGAGGGGAGAGTGTGTCTACATACGATCGTAGACCGTTAAGCGGAAGCGTATATTACGCGGTTGATGTAGTCGTACTCTTCACGATCCAATCCGATCCAGCGTCAAACAGACGACACCTCCGCGTTCAGCACACGTGCGGCTCAATGACATCTCCTCCTCCTTGATCCAGCAAGCAAGGGTGGAGAAGTAGATGGGATCTCGACCAGCACGACGACATGGTGGAGTTGGTGGTGGAGCAATGCCAGCAGGGCTTTGCCAAGTGCCTCCGGAACTGCAAACGAGGAAGAACGGAAGAGACAAGAGGGAGAGGGTTGTCTCAAGGGAGAGGACTTGTTGTGTTCAGACCTCCCCTCCCCTCCACTGTTTATAGGAGGCAAGGGGGAGGATGGGGGCGCAGCCCTAACCCCTCCTCCAAGGGAGGGGTGGCCGCTAGGAGGGAGGAGTCCTCCCTCCCCAAGGCACCTCCTAGGTGCCTTGCCCCTTAGGGTTTCTGGCCCCCTTAGTCGCATGGGCCCTTGGGCTGGCCCAATAAGGATAGGGAGCCCCTTAAATCCCATGCAGGTCTAAGGGGCGTGGTGGAACCCTCCATGGACTTCCGGACCCCCCTGGAACCTTCCAGAAGCTTCCTGGTACAATACCGGCAAAACCCGAAACTTTTCCGATAGCCAAAATATGACTTCCCATATACAAATCTTTACCTCTGGACCATTCCGGAGCTCCTCGTGACGTCCGGGATCTCATCTGGGAATCTGAACAACATTCGGTCACCAACGTACATATCCCAATACTACTCTAGCGTCATCGAACGTTAAGCGTGCAGACCCTACTGGTTCGAGAATCATGTAGACATGACCGAGACATCTATCCAGTCAATAACCAATAGAGGACCTGGATGCTCATATATTCCATGAAGATCTTTGTCGGTCGAACCACGATGTCAAGGATTCAGTCAATCCCATATGCAGTTCCCTTTGTCCAGCGGTATGTTACTTACCCGAGATTCGATCGTCGGTATCTCCATACCTAGTTCAATCTCGTTATCGGCAAGTCTCTTTACTCATCTGTAATAGATACCGTGCCTAACTCATTAGTCACATTGCTTGCAAGCTTCTTGTGATGTTGTATTACCGAGAGGGCCCAGAGATACCTCTCCGTCATATGGGGTGACAAATCACAGTCTCGATCCATGCCAACCCAACAGGCACCATCGGAGATACCTATAGAGCACATTTATGATTGCCCAGTTATGAAGTGACATTTGATAGAACACAAGATATTCCTCCGGTATCCTGGAGTTACATGATCTCATGGTCTTAGGAATAGATACTTGACATGAGAAAGTTGTAGCAATAAACTTAAGTGATACGAGCATGTGCTAAGCTTACAGTTGGGTCTTGTCCTTCACATCATTCTCCTAAATATGTTATCCCATTATCAAATGACAACTCATGTCTATGGCTAGGAAACCTTAACTATCTTTAATCAACGAGCTAGTCTAGTAGAGGCTCACTAGGGACACGGTGTTGTTTATGTATCCACACATGTATTTAAGTTTTCGGTCAGTACAATTCTAGCATGGATAATAAAAATTTACCATGAACAGGGAAATATGACAATAACCAATTTATTATTGCCTCTACGGCATATTTCCAACAAATATTAAGGCTTGCGCTCAAGTATTGCATAAGTTATTGATTGATTGAGATAGGAGGTTATGTTGTTGATTCGCTTGACTCACAATATGGCCGGTTTATGATAAATTGTCTATTGATATAGTGAAGACTTAGCATACTAAGTTTTCATGATACACCTGATATTCTCTCTCTCTCTAATTATTTTGACCTAAAAGCATTGACCCATGAAAAACGAGAGTGATTTGCTATACATTTTTAGGTTACTTGCTTTGTATCAATTATAGACTATTATATTGCGGAGCTGTACTTTAAAGTCATACATAATTACATCATAATGATTATACTTTATGTTAGTAGCATTTACAATCAAAAATTATTTTGTTATCATCTACCTACTCGAGGCTGAGTATGGATTAAACTTGGGGATGCTCATATGTCTCAAACACATCTATAATTTTTAATTGTTTCATGCTATGTTTATATCATTTTGGCAAAAAAAATCATTTTCTAGACTAACCTATTAACTCGGTGCCAAGTGAAAGGTGTTGTTTCTACATGTTTTTGTATTTATAGGAAAAACAATTTCATGGAGCTCAAAAAATACCCAAACAATTCCAGGTTTTTTTCGCTGGGAAGCTTTCGGAGGCGCATGAGCCACCAGAGGGAGGCCCAACAACCTCCATACGGCCAGGGGTGCATGTGCCACCCTGGATGTCCTTTCCATCGCCTTTCGACACCTATATATTTCTTCCGCTCTGAAACCCTAAACATCGAGGAGATATTCTGTTTTCGTCGTCGCACCTCTTTGTTCCTTGACGATCCAATCCAGAGGCCTTTTAGTTACTCTGTCGGAGGGGGAAATCATTATGGTAGCCATCTGCATCAACTTGAATGTAACCATGATCGCCCGTGAGTAGTTTCATTTGGACTACAGGTCCATACCAGTAGCTATTTGGTCTCTCCCAGGCCTCTCAATACAAAGATCACATTAGCTACCCTATATGATTGTGATCCATCTGATGTAGTTGTTGGTGTATTTGTTGGTGTGTCATGAATTATCACCTTATGATTAGATTTATCCATGAATCTTTTTTATGTCTACTAGCAAACATGCCCGTGCGTTGCAACGGGAGGCAAAAATATTATGTTGTGGCCAAATAAATATGGCTCAATACCCCGACATATGAGCGTGCTCTATTTTTCTAGTAAACAAGGTGGCCCATCATGTTGCCACTTATCTTTTCTCCCACTCTCGTTAATGATGGTCGCGTGTTAGTGTGATCAAATTTTGTCGATTGATGTCCACTTATATTTTTTGTGAAATGCATGGACTATTTTTTACTCAGTGAACATTTTTTGAATCAATGAACCTTTTTGAAAATGGGGAACATATTTTGAAATTCGTGATTTTATTTTTATTTTTTCTCAACATTTTTAAAAATTTCATAGACATTTTCTTCAAATTCACGGATATATTTTTAATACATGATCATTTTCAAAATCATAAACGTTTTATATTTTCTGAATATATTTTTCGAAATTGTGAATTATTTTTTAATACGCGAACAGTTTTTTAAAATCATCAACGTTTTTTGAATCCGTGAACATTTTATGATTTCCTGAACCTTTGTTTCAATTCCCAAACATTCTATGATTTCATGAACATTTGTTTTAAAACACAAAAATTTGGATTTTTGAAAAATCACGAATTAATTTAAAGAAGGAAAAATTAAATTGAAATAATAAAACATGGGCTGGCCCATGAACCCGTGTTTGCAGCAATAAAAAGAGAAAAGCGGTGTTCATGTTATCAAATTTTGTCGATTGATGTCCACTTATCTTTTTTGTGAAATGCATGGAGTTTTTTACTCACTGGACATTTTTTGAAACGATGAACTTTTTTGAAAATGGGGAACAAATTGGGAAATTCGTGATTTTTTTAGTTTTTCACAACATTTTTAAATTATCATAGACATTTTTTGAATTATTTTATAATATGCATATATTTTTTTAAAATCGTGCGTACATTTTTTTAAAATCATCAACATTTTTTGAATCCATGAACATTTTATGATTTCCTGAACCTTTGTTTGAATTCCCATACATTTTATGATTTCATGAACATTTTCTTCAAAACTCAAAAGTTTGGAATTTTGAAAAATCATGAATTAATTTAAATGAGGAAAGCGGTGTTCACTTATCTTTTTTGTGAAATGCATGGACAGTTTTTTACTCAGTGGACATTTTTTGAAACGATGAACTTTTTTGAAAATGGGGAACAAATTGGGAAATTCGTGATTTTTTTAGTTTTTCTCAACAGTTTTTTAAAATTTCATAGACATTTTGTGAATTATTTTATAATATGCGTACATTTTTAAAAATCATGCGTACATTTTTTAAAATCATCAACATTTTTTGAATCGATGAACATTTTATGATTTCCTGAACCTTTGTTTGAATTCCCATACATTTAATGATTCCATGAACAATTTTTTTCAAAACTCAAAAGTTTAGAATTTGGAAAAAGCATGAATTAATTTAAAGGAGGAAAAATAAATTGAAATAATAAAACATGGCTGGACCATGAACCCGTGTTTGCTGCTTTAAATAAATTGAAATAAACATGGCTGGACATTTTTTGAAACGATGAACTTTTTTGAAAATGGGGAACAAATTGGGAAATTCGTGATTTTTTTAGTTTTTCTCAACAGTTTTGTAAAATTTCATAGACATTTTGTGAATTATTTTATAATATGCGTACATTTTTAAAAATCATGCGTACATTTTTTTAAAATCATCAACATTTTTTGAATCCATGAACATTTTATGATTTCCTGAACCTTTGTTTGAATTCCCATACATTTAATGATTCCATGAACAATTTTTTTCAAAACTCAAAAGTTTAGAATTTGGAAAAAGCATGAATTAATTTAAAGGAGGAAAAATAAATTGAAATAATAAAACATGGCTGGCCCATGAACCCGTGTTTGCTGCTATACAAAGAGAAAAGGGGGACGAAAAAGGTGTGGGAACCAGGGATCATTTTTTGAATCCATGAACATTTTATGATTTCCTGAACCTTTGTTTGAATTCCCATACATTGAATGATTCCATGAACAATTTTTTTCAAAACTCAAAAGTTTAGAATTTTGAAAAAGCATGAATTAATTTAAAGGAGGAAAAATAAATTGAAATAAACATGGCTGGCCCATGAACCCGTGTTTGCTGCTATACAAAGAGAAAAGGGGGACGAAAAAGGTGTGGGAACCAGGGATCGAACCTGGGTCTCCTTTGTGGAGGTGAAGCGCTCTAGCCACTACAGCTGACACACGCTGGTGATTTTTCAGGTCCTCACGTTTTAAGAACTGTACAGGTCCGCGACTTTGACAGAAAATCTTGAATCGTTTTCTTCTCTTATGAATGGCATAGTGGGTAATTTAGGACAACTTTGGGGGCAATGTTAATGACGGACGACCGGAAACACTATTTGTTTTATTATTAGGTAAAGATTTGGTTTCTTTGATGGATCATTTTTTTTTCATATATGTTCTTTGATCTATTTGTCTTTATTTGGCCAAGTTTGATGAGTGATGTCCAAGAGGGAGTTGTGTATGATAGTTGGGTTCAATCTTGCAAGTAATCTATTGTAGCGAAAGTGGAAAAGACATGTTTTATGTTGTTGCCACTAGAGATAAAAAGATGATTGCGTAATTGTCCTTTGAACGCAGGATGAAGGCAATACATCATCTACTTTATGACATCATACTTAATGCAATTGTTTTTTACTAAATACTTTAACATGCATCCTGGATAGCGTCCTTGGATGGAGGATTAGATATAGATGTAGTAAGATAATGGTGTGTAGATGTTTGGACACGATGCTCATATGTTAATTATGCCGTGGATGATCATAGTTATTGTTAGGGCATATTTATCCCTTATTGGTTTTGGTGATTGATGACAATGCATTTGCAGACTAATCGTGCGCATTAAGCCTTTTAGATAATTCATCATATGACACGAGATGATTATAACCCCTCGGTGGATAATAATGAAGACGGTTATTTTTCCTGTGTTTCGTTTTCGGTGGAATTGAGTAGTAGGAGAACCATACTATTAAGTGGGGGCCTGCATCGGAAAGGTTCGGGTGGAATCAACACGTACACTTTCATTTGAACCAGTGTTCCTTTCCCGCATCGATGGAGTTGATCCACTGTGCCCTTTGTTCTGGTCCTGAAGGAAACAAGCGGCAGTACCGCACACGCAAGCGGTAGTACCGCTCGAGCAAGCGGTAGTACCGCCTACGGGCGGCAGTACCACTGTACAGTGTCGCGCGTTGTACCGTTGTCTCTGGAGTCTCGACTTTTCGTGTCAGACTGAGCAGTTGTTGGGATGGTAGTACAGCGCGGTAGTACCGTCTATAAGCCGTAGTACCACCTGTTACTACCGCTCAACTACCGCCCTACCTTCTGGACTCTGAACTCTCAGCGAACTCTATGCGGCAGTAGGGCGAGGCACTACCGCCTCAGCAGTACTGCCTCTGCTTCTGCCACTGCCTTGTGTTTGAGAGCCTCTGTACTGCAACCCTAGCGATAGTACCGCTGGGGCGAGCGATAGTACCGCTCAGGCTGCTCTAATGGCTCGTGGCCCTGTGCCATTGCCTGTGTAGCTGGCACAGCTGCCCAAGCGGTAGTACCGCTCCCATGAGCGGTAGTATCGCTTGTGTGCGAGCTGAGAGGGGGTAACGGTTGGATTTGTTCCCCCACTATATAAAGGAGATCTTCTTCCCCAACAAGACCACCTCTTCCATCCCCAAGCTCCATTTTCACCCGATCTCTCTCATTATCCAACAAAACTTGTTGATATTCTAGGGTTTGGTTGAGAGGGCCCCGATCTACACTTCCACCAAGAGAAATTTGACCCCCCCCACTAATCCCTTGCGGATCTTGTTACTCTTGGGTGTTTGAGCACCCTAGATGGTTGAGGTCACCTTGGAGCCACAATCCATTATGGTGAAGCTTCGTGGTGTTGTTGGGAGCCTCCAATTAAGTTGTGGAGATTGCTCCAACCTTGTTTGTAAAGGTTCGATCGCCGCCTTCAAGGGCACCACTAGTGAAATCACGACATCTCGCATTGTGTGAGGGCGTGAGGAGAATATGGTGGCCTTAGTGGCTTCTTGGGGAGCATTGTGCCTCCACACCGCTCCAACGGAGACGTACTTCCCCTCAAAGGGAAGGAACTTCGGTAACACATCCTCGTCTCCACCGGATCCACTTGTGGTTATTTCTTACCTTTACTTTGTGGAAGCTTTACTTGTGTGTTATCCTTTGCTTGCTTGTATTGTTGTTGTTGTTAGCATCATATAGGTTGTTCACCTAGTTACATATCTAGACAACCTATTTGTTGTTAAACCTAATTTGATAAGAAAGGCTAAAAATTGGTAGTTTCCTATTCACCCCCCTCTAGTCAACCATATCGATCCTTTCAGTTATAAAAATTGCTTTTTAATCTATACGCAACTGTAATTTGTTCGCCACACCATGCTATCTTTTGGAGAGAAACCACTAGTGAACATATGAATCCCAGTACATTTTCTTCCTATTTCTTTCAATCTCGATCAAACGCTCTCTTTACAGTTCCTTGTTTTACTTGTTGCCATCAAATCTTTCATACACTCGTGCATTTAATCCTTGTAACTAACAATATTAGTGAGACTGACAACCTCACTAGTTTCGATGGGCCCCAAGGGGTTTTGTATTCGTGCATGCAGGTACCGATTATTGGTTGTTCTGCAACTCCTACTGGTTCAATACACCTGAAGGTCATCCACTTAGGGGATTTTTTTACTACAAATCCTTGCACTTGGGGGCCCAACACCTTCCTAGTCAGAGGAAGCAGTGTCACACGTCCAATGGAACACATGTGCTTATTAAATAATGACATGTGGCATGCTCCAATATGGATCCGTTTAGCTAAAAATGCGAGACTAGTCAAAACTTGGTTAAAGCACATGGTCCCAGGTCAAAACTTAGTAGATCTAGCCCATGAAGTCTTTAACAACATGCTTACATATAGCCCATTTATGGCCCGGGTCCACACGTCCCATTAGGACCTGTGTGAATTTAGTCCATTACCGGCATGTGGGTCATGCAGCATGGTTTCAGCCCATTGATATGTTTGGCCCATGTGGTGCCCGCGATTTCTTTTGGCCCATATATTGCCCATTGTGTGGGACCATTAAAGGCACATGGTGTTTTTGGCACATATGCAACATGTGGTGCCTTTCGGCCTGTTAATAGTCCTTGAAGACTTTCGGCCCGTTAACAACTCGTGGTGTCTTTGGGCTATTGATGTCTTTTGATCATTGATATCTTTCGGCCCATTAACGAACCAGCGTGTCTTGGGACTATTTTTGCCCCCGTTAACAATGTCTTTGAGTCATCTCCAAACCTTGATGACTTTCGTCCCATTAGCGACTTGTCATGTCCGTGGGCCATTTTCCACCCCGTGATGTATTTTGGTCCATAACGGCATGATTGTGTTTGGGCCCATTCATGTCATGTTGTCTTTCGTCCATTTGTGGCCCATGTTGTCTGTTGGCCCGTTTTGTGGCTCATGGTTATTTCGGCCCGTTAATAACCGATGGTATGTTCGGTCCATTAGCAGACCACGGGAGCAAGCTACAACAATTGACTTGGCATATAGCAATCACTATACACTAGAAAATTATACACATTACATTCATCGGACACCAAGTTCGTCATCAATGAAAATAAACGCAACAACAAAACAACTGATTACATACACTAAGCATCAAAATTTGCCACCAGAACACCACAAAGAAACGTCATCTAGGGTATCGACCATGCCGGCAAGCAGCTTACCAAGCTTATGAACATTTCCTTGTTTTCCTTTCAAATTCTCCATCACTTGTTGTTGCCGACCTAAAGCCTCACACACCATCAGTTCCATCAACACATCCGAGCAACGCAACCCTGTGAAGAGCCTCTACTTTGCCTATGTCATCCCGCACCGGTGGAGGAAATCGCTGAGAGCGTCCTCGGCCTCGATGCACCCAGCCGATGGTGAAATTCCTCGGCATCGTGATGATGCATACAACCGGAGACACATATGAAGGTGTGAAACCACTAGAACTTGTTGCGGAGGAGGCACACGCCGTCGCCCAAACTCCAGCAACACCACCGCCACCCCACCCCCTTCCGAGGCGCTTGTCGATGGTGATTCCCTCGGTCACACGACTCTCTATCGCTCCTCCACTACACACCACATTTCCACCACTCCCCCCTCCCTTCACCACTCCCGATTACTGGAGTGATGGATCACCGGTGCGCGGATGGGGGAAGAGTGGGGATAGCGAGATCTGTCGAGGGAGGGGAATGAATAGCGAGATCTCTTGCGCAGAACTACAATGACGAGGGCGTATGTTGGTGATCCCACGGATTCCGGCATGGCACGGTGGTGAAGACGGTGAAATCGAGATGGTGGAGGAGAAATGGGAATGGCTGGAAAATGTGATGCGGCTCAACTTACAAAAATCGAAGCAAAAGCCGAGGAAACCCATTGTCTCGCCCAACCCACCTATACGCGCTCCTTTCCAAGTGTCACGATTTCATGATGGTTAGCGGGATCGGACGACCGCGACACGACCGCGTGGTCACTCACCATCTAACTTTTGGGTTAAAAAAACTTGAACGAATGGACACGTCGTATACATGTCCAAAACAATGGGCAGTACTAGGCGCCGGTCGGCCGACCCAAATTTGAGTTGCTCGCCAGAGCGTCCCCCCTCCCCCAGCTCGTCACAGGGATGAACGACCGCCGTCATGGGCCCGCTCGCTCGTGATGACAAGACTGCGCGTCTTCTACCGCGCTGGTGGTTGTCGGTTACAGCACCCCCGTCCTCCAATGTCATCTCCGACATCTACAGGTGCCCGTTCCAGCAAAAACTCTACCCGTTGTAGAAAAAAAAATCCCGCCGCCGGTCATAGCAAACCACCGCCCATCATGGATCCAGCGAAACCTAGTCGCCGATAGCAGCAGCCATGTTTGCTGGTTGCAGCTCCACAACTATGGTTGCAGCAGAAACGACGATACTGCCACCGTCACAACACAGATGCCTTCGGTGGTAGCTGCCGCTAACACCGGTTGAAGCTCTGGTTTAGCCGTTGAAGCCTTTTTAGGTGCCGAATCTAGCATTTTCAGCTGTCGGTTGCAGCTTTTTGGGGTTGCGCCATGGTCGCCCGCAGCTTCCTGTTTGGTGTTGAAGTTTAAGATACTGGATGTAGCTTTTTAGGACGCCAGTTGTAGCATTTGGAACTGTCGGTTGCAGCTCCTCCGATCGTCGGTCATAGACAATCCGCTCTCTGATTGCAACAACAAAAAAGCCCGATGTAGCATTTTGTGATGTTGGTTGCACCTGCACTGAACGCTGGTCACAACACTCACTTTTCTGGATCCAGCAAGAAAAATGCGCCGGCCATAGCAATTAGAGTTGCTCGTTGTAGCTCTGCCTTGAGTCGGTTGCAGCAAAAACAGTGTTGCGCGTCGCCGGCCATTGATGCAGCTCGCCGGCCATGCTCGTTGCAGCTCCGCTCGTCAGGGAGTAGTACCGGATGCAGTTTAGAGGGTGAATCGAGAGGGGGGCGCTGGCTCGAGGGTTGGCTTCGTGATGCTCGCGAGAGAAGAAGATGGCGAGACAGAGAGACGAGGAGGAAGATCATAGGGGAGGACTCCCATGGCAGCCGCGAGGATAGGGGAGAAAGGAAAAAAGATGCAAAAAGAAAGAGAGAAGGATGTAGGAGATAGGAAAAAGAGATAACGTATGTGGGTTCTTGCCGCCCCACGTGTCGCGACTTGAGTCGCTGTAGCGTGCGTGTGTGTGCACGTGACCGGCCGTCCGGCCACAAACATTTACCCAAAATAATTCGAAGTATTGTCACCCTGGTCGGCGCATTCACAGAGTGGTGAACCAGTTCCACCGGTTATCAGCATTCAGAGAGTGGTGAACCAGTTCCACCAGTTATCTCTACTACTCCTATAATGTCTCAGTTGGTAGTCTCCGCGGTTAATTTTCGTCCCACCTCCCCTGATTTTTTTTCGTCCTCCCTCCCACCTCCCAGTTTCATCGGTTTTTTTTCGTCGGTTTCCCATCTTACGTCAAAACTTCGTCCCACCCTTTCGTCCTTCCCTCCCCTTACGGTAGCCCCACCCCTCCCCGATTTTCCTCTCCCTACCCCGGTTTTCCTCCCCTCCTGGTTTTTCTATTTATAATAGTTTTCATCTGGCCGGACAAACCCACTTAATCTTTGGCAACACAATTAATTCACCTATGGTAATCATCCTCTTATTTGGTAACGCATCAATCACGCAATCAATTCAATATGGTAATCAATTCCGTGCCCAAAGCAGCCGATCATCTTTCTCGCCAATTCTCCTTCCCTCGCCGCCGTCTAGCACTTTCGTTCTTCTCTCCATGATCGACCGTACTCGCTGTTCGTCACCTACCAAGGAAGCAGGCCTGTTCTGTAGTTTAGGCGGACAATGGACATAGTCTCAGAACATGGGCGCTCGTGGCCGGCAGTCCGAGGTTGTGACACGGCGAAAGCATCGACAACAGCGATGTCTACCAGGATCTCATGCTGCATGCAGTAAAAATCTTCTCCCTGTTACCCTCATCCCAATCTCCCTCCTCACACTGGGATGCCGTTCACTGCGCCTGGTCAATAGAAAATTAGTCACTATGCTTTGCGTACTATTAAGAATTGTCTACCATATAGACTCCTGCTAGAACTGCTGCACAACTAGCTCATGAGTTTCACAGTGAAAAATCTCATGTTTTTTCCCCTGCAATTGTATGGAATTCCACTCTAGCAATCATCAGGAAACAACAATTCACCTTCGGCAGCAAGATAAATGTTTTTTGTTTTTTATTGAGAAACATATGCATGTATAATTCATTCGTATTAGAGAGAGAAATTTTATTCTTTTGTGCATGTAGCATGGTTAAATCTAGACTTTGACATTTGTTTAAAAAAATCATTTTCTATTTAATGCAAGCATTTGAAGAAGCTAAACATGATCTCTCTGTACTTATTTTAAATTTTTTATGAAATATGAACAGAGGGATATGGATCATCGTCAGTGAGTCCGAGTGTGGATGTATCATCAGTAGCCTTTTCTCTAAAAATGAAGTCTGAGAGTGGAGGAGCTTGGATGGTACGGCGACTTCGTGATCAGAGGGAGCTTTTTAGTGTACTCGTAAATCTGTAAGAAACGTTTAATTCATAATTTCCTTCTTTACCAATGCAGTCTATTTACCAGTTCTGTAAGTTGACTGCATTTATTTGGTTCAAATTTTTAGTATTTTTTTTTAACAATAACGATGTGCAATAGGATTCCATTGAAGAATAATTTTGGATAAACTATACTATACAAAAAAATGACAATTAAATGAAGCTATAGGCAACATCCCAACATTGTATTTGAATATCTTGAGTGCTGTGATTGTGGTTGACCCATTTCCATGACATCGTTTCCCTCCGTTGTGGCAGCAAATATAATGTGCATATGATCATTGATAAAACGGGGATGTGAATCGGTTGAATGCCCAATAATAGAAACCAAATATGAGGCATTGTCATCCCTAGATAATTTAAGTACGTGTTTGAGTGGGAGTGGAGGGAGGGATTGTCAACTGGATGTGTCATGACAGAGGTGGCGAGCTTGGATTGGGGAGGCGGAGAAATAAAGATAGTGGACCACTAGACTAGGTATACCCCGGCCCCGTTGCAACGCACGGGCAATTACCTGAGAGAGAGAGAGAGAGAGAGAGAGAGAGAGAGAGAGAGAGAGAGAGAGTGAGTGAGTGAAGAGGGAGGGAGAGAGTGTGTGTGTGAGGATTTGATGGTAAAAAAGGTCGCCAATGTCACTTGATATGTATGAGAATATTAAATGTAATATTAACATGATTAATATTGAACTCTTAAAGTTAATGTGGCCCCGTTGCAACGCACAGGCGTTCTTCTAGTCAACCGTGGGATGCGTGCACCCCTTAAACCCCAACTTTTAGCAAACCCTCTCCTTGCTTTTGGTCCGCTTTCTCCTTCCCCTCTTCCTCCTCCTCCTCTCGCATTCGAGTAGAGTCAATTCGGTTGCTAGGGTTTGATCCTACCCTCCCTGGCACGATGGCGCATCCGCCCCCGCAGAACTGGGCCATGGCGCCGCCCTACCACTACCACGGGCCGCCGCAGCAGGAGCAGGCGGCGCCAGCCGCGGATGACGAGAGCGGAGCCGGGTCTGGAGGGCAGGAGGCGGAGCCGAGGTCACTCCGGATCCGCGAACTTTTCCCCTGGATGGACGAGGACTACCTGCGCAGCTGCTTCACCCGCTCGCCCGAGGTGATCCCATCCCATGCCCCTCGTCCTACCTACTCCCCTTTTTTTCTAAAATTGTTTCCTATACATGTTTGTGCCCCTGCTATATGCTGTCCAATTAGATCTCTTCAACTGAGTCGCGTTTACATGCGTGCATCACACTGTTTACCAGCACCACTTGGTCGTAGCTTTGGTGTCCGCTAGATTGTGAGCCACTCACTATTGTGTATATTAGGATACTATCTCATTTTTTTATATAAAAGTTTGGATGGATTATATGGTCTCACTACATTCAATCTTCCCTTTTATATGTTTCACAGTATGCTCTAGTGATAGTGAACTGCAGACGGTCACCATGTTTAGCTCCTTACTCTATCTGCATTTCAGTTCCTTAAATCAGGCTATATATTTGTCGATGTTCACCGCTTACCCAATCAAATAGCATCAGGCATTGTATATGAAATCTTCTCGTGATTCATCTCAAAGTTTACGTGCTTTTCTCACTGTTTCCTCACCATTTCCTTGTAAAATGCAGCTTGTGACAGCAGTGATAACGCGGAACAAGGAGACCAAGCAATCTGAGGGTTTCGGTTATCTTACCTTTTCTGACCATGCCACAGCTGACCAAATCCTCCAGAGCTACAATGGCCAGAAGATGCCTAATGCTGACAGAGATTTCACCCTCAGCTGGGTCCAGTATGCTGCTCCTGACCATGAGCATGCCATATATGTTGGGGGACTGAGCTTTGATGTCACAGACTTCATGCTACACCACGTGTTCAAGAATCGCTATCCATCAGTTAAGAGGGCAAAAGTTATATGGGATGTTTTTGCTAGACGCTCAAAAGGCTATGGGTTTGTTGTGTTTGGAGATGTCAATGAACGCACACAAGCAATGATTGAAATGAATGGAGCATACTGTTCTTCTAGGCCTATGCGTATCGGACCTGCTACCTGCAAGAGTGGTATGCCCGCCAACAGTATGTTAATTTTTTGTAGCTACCCAATTGTGAGTTTTGACTTCTGGCTTTCTATGTGTCCTTAACATTGCAAATATCTTTTTACGGATTTGTTTTCGGCATGTTGCAATTCCTAAAGCTTGCACAGCTGCACATGTTATTATTCAGATGCTCTCTTCTTGCACCGCTGACATGTACTCCCTACGTACCTAAATATAAGTCTTTCTAGAGATTCCACTGTGAATTACATACAAATGTATATAGACATACTTTAGAGTGTAGATTCACTCATTTTGTTCCGTATGTAGTCTATAGTGCAATCTCTAGAAAGACTTATATTTGAACGGAGGGAGTAAATATTATCAGCATGGCTTCAATGGAGTTCTGTAATTCTTAATCTTCCATGTTGTGATGGAATTTAAGTTAGTTCGCCAATAAGCACATTTATTATCCTGGAGCAGGCTGACATGCTATCCCAGTAGGGCTTGCGTGTCACTTTGGCTGTCTGAATGTAACCTCCCCTTGTCCAGACCTTGTATTATGCTCTTCTTTCTTCCAACGACTTCTGGTCCAGCCTCTATCGCAATATGAATTGTTGGGTACCTGTTCATATAACTCTGCCGCATTGTTGCCAGTGAGTGATAGACTGATGCATTTCAAGTTTCACCTGCAAAAGTTTTGAATCAGTCGCATCAGACCTATTATTGTCTATCGCAAAACATTTGTTGATTATCTCAATGCTGGATTTGGTGTTTTATTTTTTGAAAATTCAATGCTTTAACAGTATCTATAGATGTGAAACGGATTGTGCTGGGTATACAGCTTATGATGTTGGCACATTTTAGTGCATTAATTCTTGACTACTGCTGAGCTAATTCTTATCTACTGATGGATCCGAAATTCGCAATACAGCAAATAATTGTTATACTACACCGCACAATTTTCAATAATGTCAGAGTCAATAGTTTCTAACAACACATTCCATTTCTGCAGATTTTCGTACACAAGGGACATATTCTGATTCTAACCGGAACAATACTAGAGTGAGTGCATGGTTTTACCTTTTAAAAGGAGTCACATGTATGGTCAACTGATCTCAGAATATTTTTCATGGCTTGCAGCTCTTTGTTGGTCAACTTGATTCATGTGTGACTGATGAGGATCTACATAAAGCCTTCAGTCCTTATGGAGAGCTTACTGTCAAGGTATTAGAGGGGAAGAACTGTGGCTTCGTCACATATTCGAGCAGGTATTTGGTTTAGTCATAATAAACGGTTTGACAAATGCCTCGTGATTACATTTGAATACATATGCTAAAAGAACATGGGAATAGGCAGATCTACCTGAAAAATACAAGTAAAATTATACTATATAGTAGTCATATATTAGCCTAGTTAGCTAACTGCCCAAGGCCCTCCTTTGACCTATTTGTTGTACCTATTATGTTGTCGAGACCGTAACCGTAACTATTTATAATGCAATTTTGACAGTTCTGAAATATGGTAGATTAGTGATGTTTATGATGACGGTTGAAGATGGTAAATCCTATGTCCCTGATGGTAAATTCTGGTTGAGAACTCCAGCCATATAGTATAGGTGTGTGCAGGAATATGAAACCACAGATGCATCATCCAAATCTCTAATTGGTCTGCCATACCTTCTCCAATATACCACGGTTCTTCCCAGGAATATACTGAATTGTGACTTTTATGTATTTGCAGGGCATCAGCTGAGGAGGCTATAACAATTCTAAATGGAAGCCAGCTGGGAGATAATATCATAACAGTGGACTGGGCTCGTCCTGCTTCTAAGAAGCAGGTAATCTTTATCTGTTGTTTGCCTTCTACTTTCAGTTATCTTATGACCAGATCACTTTGAGTTTTATCGTTGACAAGCATACTCTTCAATCACAAATATGAGCAGGATCAATGGAAT
Organism: Elymus sibiricus; assembly: GCA_039707655.1. Classification (NCBI taxonomy): domain Eukaryota; kingdom Viridiplantae; phylum Streptophyta; class Magnoliopsida; order Poales; family Poaceae; genus Elymus; species Elymus sibiricus. The sequence continues at coordinate 268,935,846 of CM077665.1, forward strand.
GGTGTGGACCATGGACACCCCCAAAGCTCTGGTCCCGGTTACGGTTGCTGTCCCGAGGATCCTAACATTCTTGGTTACACAGGCCATCCTGGATATGCATATCACCAACAGCAGCAACCACAGCAGACCCCAGTACAGGTAGGTTCCATTTCTGATGAGGACCAGGGAGAGCCTTTTTATTGTTTCACACTCTCTTTTCTTCTGTAAATAGCTAGCTACGATAAATGATTTATTTTTTTGTGCAGTGAGGACGCCAGGGCAGGGAATGTCTCAGTTGCAAGGTGCAGCGGGATTCTTGTGACATAAAACTCAGGAGGACTTTTGCTGGAAATAACTGTATTAGTTACTCAAGATGCCTGGAACGACGTTTTTTGCGGCAAGTTTATTTCTCTGGTAAACAGTTGTCCGTGTTGCTGCTGCGTTTCTCCTTTTGTTGTGCACCATCACACAAATTCCCTGAGATGCCTGGAACAACTTTTTTGGAGGAGAGAATTTTCGGGAATATCTGTCTGTGTTTCTCCCTTTGTTGTGCACTGTCACGCGATGCCTGGAACAACAGTTTCGGCAGAGAGATTATTCTTTTGGGAATAGCTGTTTGTTTTGCTTCCGTGTCTCCTTTAATTGTGCACAAGAAGTTCCTTGAGATGGGTGGAATATCAGGTTTGGGTGAAAAAACAGAGATACGCCGTTTTGTAGTTTTGGTCGAAGACTTGTGTTCCCTGTAGTGTCAAAAACATTTGTGTTGCCTGAACTTTGCCATCAGCTTATTACTATGGCATGACACAAGGTTTTACAGAATACAGATGCACCCTTTAACACCTGTTAATCATCCATTGTGGTAAAACTGAAATTTGTGATTTGTTATGCTATTATAGAATCACTGTGTGCACTTCCGATTGTTGTTCAGATGCTGAAAGTACTGGTTAATTAGAGTTTGAGGGAAGCTGGCGAAGATAGAAAGGATTCTTGCCTCCCATTGTGGCATATATGTAGCATGTGTGGGTGTCTCATGCCTTATCCGTTCAACCGATGATTCTCCAGAATTCGATAACAGCCACACCCTGCGCCCCAACTCAAGTCACACAACAACTGGGCTTCGTAATTTGCTTCTATACCGTCATGCTCCACTAACCCATCTTCATATTTTGCCATCTCGGCTTTAATATCTTTAATAATCATCCCGCTTGGAACTATTGTGACCATGACCATGAGGGAGCCTTGGCGCAGTCGTAAAGCTGTTGCCTTGTGACCATGAGGTCACCGGTTCAAGTCCTAGAAACAGTCTCTTGCAGAAATATAGGAAAATGTTGCGTACAATAAACCAAAAGTGGTCTCAGACCCTGTGCAAGCAAAAGCTACATGCACCCGGCTGCCCTTTAATCATCCCGCTTGATCCTGATGTTTAGCTGTTGCTGCACAATCGGTCGTCACTAGGATTTTCCTTGCCATCGCCTTGAGATCTTCTGGGTTGACCATGTTGAGTGTTGGCTCGTCGTCCTCACAAGGAGCCTTAGCAAGAAGTGCTTTGTGTTTCTTCTCTGGACATTCATAAGCATAATGTCCAAAGTCATCACAGTTGTAGCATTGTACCTCGATTTTATCTTTGTGTCCTCCACCGCGTCCGCGCCTATGGCCTCTTATCATAAGTTGCTCTTCTGCACCTCTCGGCTCCAACCCCTTGAGGAGCCTCTTCTGCGCCTTGAGTGACCTAATGGCCTCCTCCATGTCCATCTCGTTGATGTCACTAAACAAGGCAATTGATGAAGCAACATGGATGAGTTTGTTGGAGACGGCTCGCAACACCTTGTTCACCGCGTACTTCACCTCCATCAGGTCTCCAAGCTCACGGGTATGCCCCACAAGTGTCGTAAATTTCGCCTCAAAATCGCACGCACGCACGCCTAAATTACTCAGCCCTCCTCTCTCCGTGTGTGTTGGAGCTGAATCACTCAGTTGCCCCTCTCCCTCTCCCTCTCCCCCCTCCCTCTCTCTGTGTGTGTTGTTTCACACAACATACACTAGTTTTGGTGAATTGCTGACTCACATAGTCAAAGCCATTGCTCTTGTTGATGCACTACAAGCTTATCTTAATGATGCACTTCTGCCAAAAATACGGAACTTTGTGACTTCTTAAATACGAATGATGATGATTTCATTAGTACACATATTGCTTCACTAACTATTAGGGCTGAATCATATGAAATCAGCCCCACTTCCATTGAACTTGGTGATGAAAGAGTAATCCTCTCGTTCTTATAATGAAAATCCCGCGTTTCACTTGATTTTTTTGTTGAGCTATGTGGTATGCAAAAATATAAATAAGTAGATGATATTAATGAAAGGATCGATATGGTCGACTAGAGGGGGGGGGGGGGTGAATAGGCGACTAACATTTTTTATCTTTTTTTTAACAAATTAGGCTCAACAATAAAATAGGTTGTCTAGATATGCAACTAGGTGGACGGCCTATATGATGAGCTCAATCACAACAACAATAGCAAGCACAAGATACAAACACAACAAAACTTGCACAAAGTAAAGGTAAGAAATAACCATAAGTGGAGTCGATGGAGACGAGTAAGTGTTACCGAAGTTCCCTCCCTTTGAGGGGAGGCACGTCTCCTTTGGAGCGGTGAGGCACAATGCTCCCCAAGAAGCCACTAGGGCCACCGTATTCTCCTCATGCCCCCGCACAATGAAAGATGCCGTGATTCCACTAGTGGTGCCCTTGAAGGTGGTGACCGAACCTTTACAAACAAGGTTGGGAAAATCTCCACAACTTAATTGGAGGCTTTCAATGTTGAGGAACGTTGCATGGGAAACAAAAATTTTCCTACGCACACACAAGATCTATCCATGGTGATGAGCATCTACGAGAGGGAGAGTGAATCTACATACCCTTGTAGATCGCTAAGCGGAAGCGTTTAAGAAACGCGGTTGATGTAGTCGAACGTCTCCGCGATCCAAATCGCAAGTCGTCCCTCGATCCGATCACGAACTAGCGCCGAACGGACGGCACCTCCGCGTTCAACACACGTACGGCTTGATGACGCCTTCACCTCCTCGATCCAGCGAGCGATGGTGAAGTAGTGGTTGAGTTCCAGCAGCACGACGGCGTGGTGATGGTGGTGAGGAACAATCTCTGCAGGGCTTCGCCAAGCGCTACGGAGATTATGACGGAGGAACTAGAGGGCTAGGGTTGCCGGCACACGGCTTGGGAAATCCTGATGTGTCCCGTGTGCTAGCCCTGCCCCTCTATTTATATGTTGAGCCTTGGGGTCTAAACTTGGAGTAAAAGCCTCCTCCAGGTCGGTTTTGCCCGCACAAGGTCGGTTTGGCCCGCAGGGAAAGAGTCCAACTCGGATCCCGGCCGAACCGTGCACAGCCGCGCACAAGCGGTAGTACCGCTCACAAGCGGTAGTACCGCTTGGGCGGTAGTACCGCTTCACACAAGCGGTAGTACCGCTCGGGCGGTAGTACCGCTTCACCAAGCGGTAGTACCGCTTACGCGGCAGCAAAACTACTTTTGCACTTTCCAATACCTCGTGGGCTTTATCCCTTTGGCCCATATAAAGTGTTGCTGCACCCGAACACTTCGGTAAACATCCGGAACCCCTTCCGGTGAACTTCGGAACTCTTCCGGAGATCAAAACACTATTATCACATATATCAATCTTTACCTCCGGACTATTCCGGAGATCCTCGTCATGTCCGGGATCTTATCCGGGACTCCGAACAACTTTCGGTCACCAACATAATAACTCAATTATACTAATCGTCACCAAACGTTAAGTGTGTAGACCCTGCGGGTTCGAGAACTATGTAGACATGACCGAGACACCTCTACGGCCAATAACCAATAGCGGGACCTGGATGCCCATATTGGCTCCTACATATTCTACGAAGATCTTTATCGGTCGAACCTCTATGTCAAGGATTCAGTTAATCCCGTATGCTGTTCCCTTTGTTCTTCGGTATGTTACTTGCCCGAGATTCGATCGTCGGTATCTCTATACCTAGTTCAATCTCGTTACCGGCAAGTCTCTTTACTCGTTCCGTAATACAAGATCTCGTGGCTAACACTTTTAGTCACATTGCTTGCAAGGCTCATTGTGATGTTGTATTACCGAGTGGGCCCTGAGATACCTCTCCGTCATACGGAGTAACAAATCCCAGTCTTGATCCATGCCAACCCAACAGACACCCTCGGAAATATCTGTAGAGCACCTTTATAGTCACCCAGTTACGTTGCGACGTTTGATACACACAAGGTATTCCTCCGGTGTCAGTGAGTTGCATGATCTCATGGTCAAAGGAACAGATACTTGACATGCAGAAAACAATAGCAATAAACTGACACGATCAAATGCTACGTTTACAGTTTGGGTCTTGTCCATCACATCATTCTCCTAATGATGTGATCCCGTTATCAAATGACATCTCATGTCCATGGCTAGGAAACCTTAACCATCTTTGATCAACAAGCTAGTCAACTAGAGGCTTACTAGGGACACAGTGTTGTCTATGTACCCACACATGTATTTGAGTTTCCAATCAATACAATTATAGCATGGATAATAAACGATTATCATGAACAAGGAAATATAATAATAACCAATTTATTATTGCCTCTAGGGCATATTTCCAACAGTCTCCCACTTGCACTAGAGTCAATAATCTAGTTCACATCACTATGTGATTTACATTGTAATGAATCGAACACCCATGCAGTTCTGGTGTTGTTCATGTTTAGCCCTTGGAAGAGGTTTAGTCATCGGATCTGCAACATTTAGATCCGTGTGTACTTTGCAAATATTTATGTCGTCCTCCTTGATGTAATCGCGGATGGAATTGAAACGTCGCTTTATGTGTCTGGTCCTCTTGTGAAATCTTGGTTCCTTGGCTAGAGCAATGGCACCAGTATTATCACAAAACAGAGTCATTGGGTTAAGCGCACTAGGCACTACTCCAAGATCTGTCATGAACTCCTTCATCCAGACACCTTCCTTCGCCGCCTCCGAGGCAGCGATGTACTCCGCTTCGCATGTAGAATCAGCTACCACGCTTTGCTTGGAACTGCACCAGCTAACCGCACCCCCATTAAGAATAAATACGTATCCGGTTTGCGACTTAGAGTCATCCGGATCAGTGTCAAAGCTTGCATCGACGTAACCCTTTACGACGAGCTCTTGATCACCTCCATAAACGAGAAACATGTCCTTAGTCCTTTTCAGGTACTTCAGGATATTCTTGACCGCCGTCCAGTGTTCCATTCCTGGATCACTTTGAAACCTTCCGACCATACTTATGGCAAGGCTGACATCGGGTCTTGTGCACAGCATTGCATACATGATAGAGCCTATGGCCGAAGCATAGGGGATGACACTCATCTTTTCTCTATCTTCTGCAGTCACTGGGCATTGAGTCTTACTCAACTTCACACCTTGCAAAACAGGCAAGAACCCCTTCTTGGACTGATCCATTTTGAACTTCTTCAAAATCTTATCAAGGTATGTGCTTTGTGAAAGTCCTATCAAGCGTCTTGATCTATCTCTATAGATCTTGATGCCTAATATGAAAGCAGCTTCTCCTAGGTCCTTCATTGAAAAACTCTTGTTCAAATATTCCTTTACGCTTTCCAGCATTTCTATATTGTTTCCAATCAGCAATATGTCATCCACATATAATATTAGAAACGCTATAGAGCTCCCACTCACTTTCTTGTAAATACAAGCTTCTCCGTAAACTTGTATAAACTCGAACGCTTTGATCACTTTATCAAAACGAAGATTCCAACTCCGAGATGCTTGCACCAGTCCATAAATGGATCGCTGGAGTTTGCAAACTTTGTCAGCATTCTCTGGATTGACAAAACCTTCTGGTTGTATCATATACAACTCTTCCTTAAGGTAACCGTTAAGGAACGCTGTTTTGACATCCATCTGCCAAATTTCATAATCGAAAAAGGCAGCTATTGCTAACATGATTCTGACGGACTTAAGCATCGCTACGGGTGAGAAGGTCTCATCGTAGTCAACTCCTTGAACTTGTGAAAAACCCTTTGCCACAAGTCGAGCTTTATAGACGGTGACATTACCGTCCGCGTCCGTCTTCCTCTTAAAGATCCATTTGTTCTGAATGGCCTTACGCCCTTCAGGTAATACTTCCAAAGTCCATACTTTGTTTTCATACATGGATCCCATCTCGGATTTCATGGCCTCTAACCACTTCTCGGAATCCGGGCCCATCATCGCTTCTCCATAGCTCGTAGGTTCATCGTTGTCTAACAACATGACCTCTAAGACAGGGTTGCCGTACCACTCGGGAGCAGTACGCGTCCTTGTCGACCTACGAGGTTCGATAGCAACTTGATCCAAAGCTTCATGATCATCATCATTAACTTCCTCTTCAGCTAATGTAGGCTCCACAGAAACAACTTTCTGCGCTGCGCTACTTTCAGGTTGAAGTAAAGGTTCAACAACCTCATCAAGTTCTATCTTCCTCCCACTCAATTCTTTCGAGAGAAACTCTTTCTCAAGAAATGTTCCGTTTTTAGCGACAAACACTTTGCCCTCGGATCTGAGGTAGAAGGTATACCCAATTGTCTCTTTTGGGTATCCTATGAAGACGCATTTCTCCGCTTTGGGTTCCAGTTTTTCAGGCTGAAGCTTTTTGACATAAGCATCACATCCCCAAACTTTAAGAAACGACAGCTTTGGCTTCTTGCCAAACCAAAGTTCATATGGCGTCGTCTCAACGGATTTCGATGGTGCCCTATTTAAAGTGAATGCAGCTGTCTCTAATGCATAACCCCAAAACGATAGTGGCAAATCGGCAAGAGACATCATAGATCGCACCATATCTAATAAGGTTCGATTACGACGTTCGGACACACCATTACGCTGTGGTGTTCCAGGCGGTGTCAATTGTGAAACAATTCCACACTGTCTTAAGTGACTGCCAAACTCATAACTCAGATATTCTCCTCCTCGATCAGATCGTAGGAATTTAATCTTCTTGTTACGATGATTCTCAACTTCACTCCGAAATTGTTTGAACTTTTCAAATGTTTCAGACTTGTGTTTCATTAAGTAAATATACCCATATCTACTTAAGTCATCAGTGAAGGTGAGAAAGTAACGATAACCACCGCGCGCCTCAATACTCATCGGACCGCACACATCAGTATGTACGATTTCCAATAAGTCACTTGCCCGTTCCATTGTTCCAGAGAACGGCGTTTTAGTCATCTTGCCCATGAGGCATGGCTCACATGTGTCAAGTGATTCAAAATCAAGTGACTCCAAAAGTCCATCAGCATGGAGCTTCCTCATGCGTTTTACGCCAATATGACCTAAACGGCAGTGCCACAAGAAAGTGGTATTATCATTATCAATTCTACATCTTTTGGCATCAATGTTATGAACATGTGTATCATTACTATCGAGATTCAATAAGAATAAACCCCTCACATCGGGTGCATGACCATAAAAGATATTACTCATATAAATAGAACAACCATTATTCTCTGATTTAAATGAGTAACCGTCTCGCAATAAACAAGATCCAGATATAATGTTCATGCTTAACGCAGGCACCAAATAACACTTATTTAGGTTCATCACTAATCCCGACGGTAATCGAAGAGCGAGCGTGCCGACGGCGATCACATCAACCTTGGAACCATTTCCCACGCGCATCGTCACTTCGTCCTTTGCCAGCCTCCGTCTATTCCGCAGTTCCTGTTTTGAGTTGCAAATATGAGCAACCGCACCGGTATCAAATACCCAGGCACTACAACGAGAGTTGGTAAGGTACACATCAATAACATGTATATCATATATACCTTGTTTGTTGTTGGCCGCCTTCTTGTCAGCCAAATACTTGGGGCAATTCCGCTTCCAGTGTCCAGTTCCCTTGCAATGAAAACACACAGTTTCTGGTTTGGGTCCAGCCTTGGGTTTCTTCACGAGAGGAGCAACTGCTTTGCCACTCTGCTTGGAGTTACCCTTCTTACCCTTGCCATTTTTCTTGAAACTAGTGGTTTTATTGACCATCAACACTTGATGCTCCTTCTGAATTTCAGACTCAGCGGCTTTCAGCATCGCAAACAGCTCGGCGACTGACTTGTTCATCCCGTGCATGTTATAGTTCAACACGAAGCTCTTGTAGCTAGGTGGCAATGATTGAAGAACTCTGTCAGTGATAGCCTCTGGCGGAAGGGGCATCCCTAACTCAGCCAGACGGGTGGAGTACCCAGACATTCTGAGCATGTGATCACTGATAGACCCGTTCTCCTCCATCTTGCAAGCATAGAACTTATCGGAGATCTCATATCTCTCGATCCGGGCATTCTTCTGAAAGATAAACTTCAACTCCTGGAACATCTCATATGCTCCATGACGTTCAAAACGTCTTTGAAGTCCCGGTTCTAAGCCATACAACATTGCACATTGAACTATTGAGTAATCATCAGAACGAGCCTGCCAGGCGTTCACAACGTCTAGAGACTCAACTGGAGCGGGTGGATCACCAAGCGGTGCATCAAGGACATAAGCCTTCTGGGAAGCCGTAAGGATAATCCTTAGATTACGGGCCCAGTCCACAAAGTTACTTCCATCATCTTTCAACTTAGCTTTCTCTAGGAACGCATTAAAATTCAGGGGTGCTTCTGCGCGAGCCATGATCTACAACATAAATATAGCAAAGACAACTTAGACTATTGTTCTAGATAATGAGTTTAGTTAATCATATTACTTAAAAACTCCCACTCAAATTGACATCCCTCCGGTCATTCGAGTGTAACATGATCCAAATCCACCAACTCAAGTCCGATCATCACGTGAGTTGAGGTGGTTTCAATGGTGAACATCTTCATGTTGATCATATCTACTATATGACTCATGTTCGACCTTTCGGTCTCTTGTGTTCCGAGGCCATGTCTGTACATGCTAGGCTCGTCAAGTTTAACCCGAGTGTTCCGCACGTGCAACATGGCTTGCACCCGTTGTATGCGAACGTAGAGTCTATCACACCCGATCATCACGGCGTGTCTCGAAACGACGAACTTTCGCAACGGTGCACACTTGGGGAGAACACAATTTATCTTGAAATTTAAGTGAGGGATCACCTTATAATGCTACCGTCGTCCTAAGCAAAATAAGATGCATAAAAGGATTAACATCACATGCAAATCATAAGTGACATGATATGGCCATGAACTTGTGCTTTTGATCTCCATCTCCAAAGCACCGGCATGATCTCCATCGTCACCGGCATGACACCATGATCTCCATCATCTTGATCTCCATCAACGTGTCGCCATAAGGTTGTCGCGCCGACTGTTGCTTCCACGACTATTGCTAACGTTTAGCGATAAAGTAAAGCATTACATAGCGCTTAATGATTGACACGCAGGTCATACAATAATTAAAGACAACTCTATGGCTCCTGCCAGTTGCCGTACTCATCGACATGCAAGTCGTGATATTCTATACAAAACATGATCATCTCATACATCACATATATCTCATCATGTAATTGGCCATATCACATCACAACATACCCTGCAAAAACAAGTTAGACGTCCTCTAATTGTTGTTGCAAATTTTACGTGGCTGCTACGGGTTTGCAAGAACCGTTCTTACCTACGCAAAACCACAACGTGGTGTAGTGATTGCTTTTTGATCTTCTAAAAGAACCCTCTTCATTGAAATCGATTCAACTAAAGTGAGAGAGACAGACACCCGCTAGCCATCTTTATGCAACGAAGTTACATGTCAGTTGAAGGAACCTGTCTCGCGTAAGTGTACGCGTAATGTCGGTCCGGGCCGCTTCATCTCACAGTACCGCCGAATCAAATATCAACTAGTAACGGCAAGCAATATGTATACATCCACGCCCACAACTCGTTTGTGTTCTACTCGAGATCTCATCTACGCATAGACCTAGCTCATGATGCCACTGTTGAGGAACGTTGCATGGGAAACAAAAATTTTCCTACGCACACACAAGATCTATCCATGGTGATGAGCATCTACGAGAGGGAGAGTGAATCTACATACCCTTGTAGATCGCTAAGCGGAAGCGTTTAAGAAACGCGGTTGATGTAGTCGAACGTCTCCGCGATCCAAATCGCAAGTCGTCCCTCGATCCGATCACGAACTAGCGCCGAACGGACGGCACCTCCGCGTTCAACACACGTACGGCTTGATGACGCCTTCACCTCCTCGATCCAGCGAGCGATGGTGAAGTAGTGGTTGAGTTCCAGCAGCACGACGGCGTGGTGATGGTGGTGAGGAACAATCTCTGCAGGGCTTCGCCAAGCGCTACGGAGATTATGACGGAGGAACTAGAGGGCTAGGGTTGCCGGCACACGGCTTGGGAAATCCTGATGTGTCCCGTGTGCTAGCCCTGCCCCTCTATTTATATGTTGAGCCTTGGGGTCTAAACTTGGAGTAAAAGCCTCCTCCAGGTCGGTTTTGCCCGCACAAGGTCGGTTTGGCCCGCAGGGAAAGAGTCCAACTCGGATCCCGGCCGAACCGTGCACAGCCGCGCACAAGCGGTAGTACCGCTCACAAGCGGTAGTACCGCTTGGGCGGTAGTACCGCTTCACACAAGCGGTAGTACCGCTCGGGCGGTAGTACCGCTTCACCAAGCGGTAGTACCGCTTACGCGGCAGCAAAACTACTTTTGCACTTTCCAATACCTCGTGGGCTTTATCCCTTTGGCCCATATAAAGTGTTGCTGCACCCGAACACTTCGGTAAACATCCGGAACCCCTTCCGGTGAACTTCGGAACTCTTCCGGAGATCAAAACACTATTATCACATATATCAATCTTTACCTCCGGACTATTCCGGAGATCCTCGTCATGTCCGGGATCTTATCCGGGACTCCGAACAACTTTCGGTCACCAACATAATAACTCAATTATACTAATCGTCACCAAACGTTAAGTGTGTAGACCCTGCGGGTTCGAGAACTATGTAGACATGACCGAGACACCTCTACGGCCAATAACCAATAGCGGGACCTGGATGCCCATATTGGCTCCTACATATTCTACGAAGATCTTTATCGGTCGAACCTCTATGTCAAGGATTCAGTTAATCCCGTATGCTGTTCCCTTTGTTCTTCGGTATGTTACTTGCCCGAGATTCGATCGTCGGTATCTCTATACCTAGTTCAATCTCGTTACCGGCAAGTCTCTTTACTCGTTCCGTAATACAAGATCTCGTGGCTAACACTTTTAGTCACATTGCTTGCAAGGCTCATTGTGATGTTGTATTACCGAGTGGGCCCTGAGATACCTCTCCGTCATACGGAGTAACAAATCCCAGTCTTGATCCATGCCAACCCAACAGACACCCTCGGAAATATCTGTAGAGCACCTTTATAGTCACCCAGTTACGTTGCGACGTTTGATACACACAAGGTATTCCTCCGGTGTCAGTGAGTTGCATGATCTCATGGTCAAAGGAACAGATACTTGACATGCAGAAAACAATAGCAATAAACTGACACGATCAAATGCTACGTTTACAGTTTGGGTCTTGTCCATCACATCATTCTCCTAATGATGTGATCCCGTTATCAAATGACATCTCATGTCCATGGCTAGGAAACCTTAACCATCTTTGATCAACAAGCTAGTCAACTAGAGGCTTACTAGGGACACAGTGTTGTCTATGTACCCACACATGTATTTGAGTTTCCAATCAATACAATTATAGCATGGATAATAAACGATTATCATGAACAAGGAAATATAATAATAACCAATTTATTATTGCCTCTAGGGCATATTTCCAACATTCAACACCACCACGAAGCTTCACCACAATGGAATGTGGCTCCGAGGTGACCTCTTCCGTCTAGGGACGTCGGGAAGCCCTGGTTCGCCGGCGGCGACGAAGTGCGGCCGGGGAGCTTCGGGAGGTCGTTGCCGCGGTCGCCTCCGACTGCAAAACACATGGGAGGAAGGGAGAGTCGCGTCAGGGTGCTGCGGGAGGCACGTAGGAGGAGAAAGGAGCGCCAGAGAGGCCTCCCTCCGCGAGATCGACGGTGCCCCAATGCGGAGGAGCTCGAGCTCGATCTCGAGCTTGGGCGGCTCAGGGTAGGAGTGGTTGGTCTAGGGGCTCGATTAGGAGTGCTAGGGGCGAGAGGGGTGGAAAGGAGGGCTCAGGGCGGCTTAAATAGCCAGGCCCGAGGTCCACCGTGGACGACGTCCACGGGTGTCCACGATTTCGGCTCCGGCGACCGGTGTGAGGGGTTGGGCGTGTCGTGTGGCGCTCGTGGGGGTGGTCCAGCTCGCGGGGGAGAGAGAGGAGAGGCGGGGAAGGGCTCTGGCGCTCGCGCGTGCGAGGTCATGCATTGGCCGAGCCGGGCGGCGCTCGGGCACGCGCGACGCGGGCGAGAGGGGCAGAGAGAGGAGGGGGCGGCATGTCAGCGTGTTGCGGACGCAAAGCCGGTCCTGCAGGCGCGTAGGAGAGGCTCGAGGTCGTCGGGGCATGGGCAGGGCGCAAGGTCAAACCTTTGGAGCACGCTTGCGCGCTCCAGAGCGCCCGTTTGGCCGGCACTGCCATGTCAGTGTGCACTCTGGCGCGTCCACTAGTGTCCAAAGGATGCAGAAGGAATAAACAAAGGGTATGGAGGCTTTGGATGCTCTGGGGATCGCCAGGAGAGAGGGAGAGTAGAGAGAGAGAGAGAAGAAAGGTGATGTTCAGGGGTGTGCAAATGGGATTTCACCCCCTCAATCATGGAGCTGGCTGCTGGAAATTTTACTAGAGGTAGATGGTGATGAGGAGGGGTTGTGGTAAAATTCTCAGCTCAAGAAGATCACATTTGGTCCCTCAACCATCGATCTCCAATTTTGGGCAGAAGGTGTTTGATCATGTTTTGGGCTAGCTAGGTTATTCCACTTGACATGGGACTTAACGGGAGGGGGTGGCTCTGATAATTGGCCTTGCCCACAAGTTTTCAGATCAAATGAAGAAAGTAGCTAATGTAGCTTTTGCAAACCCTAGAAATGGACAGAAACATGTTTGCTTAGATCTGGCTAGGCTAATCCATTCTCCTTGATGCACCACTTGGTCTAGTTGCATCATTAGAGGATTAGAACATGTCCATAAAGTTTGAGAGCAATTGGTGACAGTTGACAACGTAAAGTTGCTCAAATTTGGATCCGGACAGAGAGTGTTTTGGGGCACTTTATGAACCAAAACAATTTAGATGGAGATGAAACTTGGCAAGATCATCACATGGGGCATATGTGACTTGCTGGAATTTTCTTGGATTTACTTGACAATATTTCTTATACAAATATTTCAAATGCTTGAAATATACAGAAAGGGTTTTGGAGGGTTTTGTCCAATAGTTTGAACATGACCATGTGTTGAAACTCATATATATAGAAAATATATGTCCACTGAGTTTCCCTAAATTTTATCAAATATTTTTGAAACATAAAAATAATTTTTCCCTATAAAAGACCATTTCTGGCCTTAGAAAAATGTATTTAAATAAAATACAAAAGTAACTTTTAAATAATAGGTTTCAAATAAAATCTTTGGGATAAAACATTTACCCTAATTTGAGGCCAGAAAACCTAAATCAAATAAATTCTTTTTGGCCAAAATAATATTTTGTAAAAATAGTTTTATGTCCTATACACTTGGCATGATCATTGGGCAAAGATTTGGATCAAGGAGATGATTTTTGAGAGTGGGAGGATTTTTGTGAATTAAAGCATAACCAAGCAAACAAGAAAGGGCAAAGCAATCAAGCATCATAAACACACCAAAAGTTTTAATTGGTCCAAATTTTAAGCTTTATTAATCATAGTGATGTGATACAAAACAGAGGGTGTGACATAGTGTAGGGGCGGTAGTGCCGTCAGAGCCGTACAACGGTACTACCGCTTAGGGCCATAGAGACAGGTGAGGCAGCAGTAGTAGAGGGAGCCAGGCGGCAGTACCTCTCCAAGCAGTACTATCATTCTAGTGTCGCTCTAGTACCGCTTAGGGCAATAAGGAAACAGAAAGTTGCACGCCAGGATTCCCCCAGGCGGTACTGGCAACGGTAGTAGACAGCGGAAGGTTGCCAGTACCGCCCGAGCGGTACTATCGTGCTACTACTGAATAAGAAGTTTAGGCAACAGAAAGTTGCACAAGCATGAACCCCCAAGCGGCAGTACATCGGTAGTGCCTAGCGGTACTACCGCAGGAGCGGTACTACAGTGGACACCAGCGGTACTACCGCTTGTGTGAAACAATGCTCATAGAAAACAGAGGACCAGCGCCATGTTGCAGAAAGGGAAATGTGGGTGCATATGAGGTTGTGTACGTATTGAATCCATCCATACCTTTCCAATGCGGACCTCCTCTTAATAGTACGGTAGTCCTACGACTCAAAAGCCATCGATAACTAAATCGTCAGAAACAACCATCTTCACTGTTCACCAGCGAGGGGTACAAACCGTCTCGTGCCAAGACATAACATCTGAATTGCTCAAGCACACGGTTAGTCCGCAAATTGCATTGTCATCAATCATCAAAACCATTAAGGGAGAAATATGCCCTAACAAATAACTTTTTAAAAACATTTTCATTAAGAGCTAGGGCTAAATAATGGTCGTTATCTCTACCTAAGAATAACATTGATTCATGGACTAGATGTGAAGATGCTTTCATTGGTAAATATTATCCTCCTGCAAAAATCATACAATTGAAAAGGCTTATCATGAATTTTAAAGAAATTGGGAATGAGCATTAGACCAAGATTGGGAAAGGTTAAAAACTATGACTAAGAATTGACCTACACATGGTTTAAGTGAGTGGATGATTTTGCAAACTTCCTATGTTGGCCTTAACTATATGTCTAAGAATCAGCGGGACCTTCATGGAAACCACCCTAGGTAATGCTACTAAGCTACTTGATGAGATGACACCAAACTATGCTCAATGGCAAACTAAAAAGAGCCCCAACTGTAAGAAGGTAAGTTCTGTTGAGGAGATCTCTTGCTTGAATGAAAAAGTTGATATGATCATGTCCATACTTGCTTTTAAACATGTTCGTAATGATCCCAAGGATGTTTCTACTGCCTCACTTGTTGAACAAAAGAATAATCAACTGGATATGAATTTAATTTCTAGAAACAATTTTAGTAACAATGAACAAAAGAATGGTCAACTGGATATGAATTTAATTTCTAGAAACAATTTTAGTAACAATGCTTATAAGCACAACTTTGAAAATAATTATGTTAGACCATACCCACAAAAAATTCAAAACACATAAATTCTTATGGCAACAAAAATATACCTACCGATCTTCAGAATGGCATTAAATAGTTTATTTCTGCATAAAAAGTTTTGAACACTACGGTCAACGAAAAATTGAGGAAACTAGAAAACATCTCACATAAAGTTGATAACTTAGCACACGATGTTGAGATGTTAAAGATAAGAACCATGCCTAACGAGGAAATGCTCTATAAAAGCTATACAAGATTAGATTGGTTGTAATAATACTATACTTGCTATACTTAGGGCATCTCCAACGACGTGCATCAAACCACTCCTAAATGTCCTGACCACACACTGAGATCACTTTTCCCCTCCAACACCATGAGTCAAACGTCCGCGGACCCGTCTATCTGACAAACCGGACGCAAACCAGTAGGGCATTTTCGAGAGTCTGTATGCCCGCCACGTAGGCTTTTGACACCCAGGACCCACACAAAACCCCCACCTCTCTCGTTTCGCTCCGATCGGCACTCCGCTTTCCACAGTGCATTCATATCGATCCAGAGCGAACGTGACTAGGCACCGCCGCATGCTGATCGAACGGTGCGGCATTCACACTGCACCTGTCGCTAAAGCTGCTCTGGCCCGCCAGAGTGCACTCGCTCTCTATGTTGCATTAATTTCGGTTCAGAGCAAGGTGATCGGGTTGGACGATGGGACGAGTTCCTACCACATTTAAGTGGGTTGACCGTCCGTTCGCCTGCCCAATATTCACGTCCGCACGGCGAACGAGAAGCCAACTCTAGCGAACGCATTCAAGTTAGCCCTCTACCTTCGGGCGTCTGCTACTATTTAAAGACAGTCGACCATTACACAAACCGCACCATCTTTGAGCCCCATCTCTCTCCATCCATGTCGTCATCGCTCCCTTCTTCCTTCTTTGACCTCCACGAATTGTGGACGAGACCTACCATGGGTAGTGGAAGACCCTCCCGCCTTGGTGCCGCCATGGACACATGGCGTGCCTGGCGCGCGACCCTTATTACAGTGGGAGAGCCTCCAAGTTCTCTAGAGGAATAAAATTCAAAAAAGTTCTCTAGAGGAATAGAGCTCGGACGACGAGGAAGCGACTATGGACGAGGCACCTATTGCCGGGTTCATCCTTAAGCAGACAGAGGCGCACTATAATGCCGTTATGACAGAGTTGCAACCGTAGGAGCAGGCAGCGTCGGTCTCCGTGCTCCGTATGTTTCAGGTGGAGCAGCGGTACAACATGCAGCTCCTGAAGCAGCATCGGCTCACGAAGAGCAAAATTGCCCATGAGCAGGCCGTCGTGGTCATGATCGCGGAGAATCCAAGAATTGTGGATACGCAGCAGGCATTGTACGAGCCCATGCGCGATGCCCGCGTCATTCGACGTGATCGGTGGCAGCTCCGCGACCGCATGTACGAGGAGATCGCGACGGAGGCTGGCGCGGAGGCGGTCCAGGTGATCGCGGACAGGAACACCGCCAACATAGCTCCGCTTCGTTTGCGCCGGGCAAAGCGACCACTAGGTCAGACCATGCACATCGATCGTTGACCTCACCTTCACTGTGGACCTCCATAGCCATGCAACAGACTCCGGCGCAGAGCGCGGAGTAGGACGTGGGACACATACGTGCCCACATCTGAAGAAGGATATATTAGGGTCGGTTAGCTTTTGCTATGTTTTTTTTCTAAATATTAATGAAAATGTTGTGTCTGCTTTTATTTGGTGCACCGAGTTCGATGACCGGATCCCCTAAAGCTATCCGCAGACATGTCCGGACGTGTCTACAAACATTTGAGGTACAGTTTTGGAGATGGCCTTGAAGCTAGGAGAGAGAAAGAGAGGTAAGAAAGAGGCTAGAAATGCTGAAATTTATGCTATCATGGGTATTGGATTTGAAGAGGAAAATTTTAGGTACCGAAGTGTGGATTAATTAGTCGTCGCTCTTTGTTTATGTAGCTGCTCACTTTGTCTGTACTCCCGTGGAATCCATCGTAAGCATGATTCCCTCCAATAATTCCGATCATAAGTGAAAACACAAATGAAGTATTTAAACATTATTTATAGGAGACCAATAAAAAATGAAGCTTGGATGTAGCTTTGATCTCATGGATTTAATTTACTACATAGTGGACTAGTGGAGGCCATCTAATCAGAAAAACAACCATTGGAGAGCTTGGATCAAGAAGATGGAAATGGAGGCTTCCATCTTGGCAGCTGTTGCGGCAGTAGTCGTTGCTTTCATCTTGTTGGTATTGCCATACCTGAGAAAGCAGAGCTCATCTCAAGACGATCGGCGCCGCCAGCTGCCTCCGGGCTCCTTCGGCCTTCCCATCGTCGGCCAGACGGTTGGCCTACTGCGCGCCCTCCGCGCCAACACCGGCGAGGCATGGCTCCGGCGCTGGGCCTCCGAGTACGGCCCCATCTCAAAGCTCTCTCTCTTCGGCCTCCCCACGGCCTTCCTCGTCGGCCCCACCGCCAACAAGTTCCTCTTCGCCAGCACCGCGCTCACCGCCAAGAGCTCCGCCTCCTTCAACAGCATGGTCGGCAGTCGCAACATCCGGGAGCTGGCCGGCGACGACCACCGCCGCGTAAGGGCCATGATGGTCCAGTTCCTCAAGCTGGACATCGTCAGGAGCTACGTCGCCAGCATGGACGACGAGGTCCGGCACCACCTCGGCGCCCACTGGAACGGCCGCGCGACCGTCGCCGTGATGCCGTCGATGAAGTCGCTGACCTTCGACATCATGTGCACCGTCATCTTCGGGCTGGGGAGAGCTGACCACGCCGCCGTGAGGCGGGAGCTCTCGGCAGAGTTCCAGCAGCTGGTGAGGGGCATCTGGGCGATCCCGGTGAACCTGCCTTTCACCTCCTTCGGCAAGTGCCTCGCCGCGAGCCGGCGAGGCCGGCGAACCGTCGCGGCAATCATCGAGGAGAAGCGCGCCAAGCTGGAGAGCGGGCATAGTTCGCCGTCCGACGACCTCATGACCCACATGCTCGCGGAGGGGCTGGCCGACGAGGAGATCATCGACAACGTCATGTTCATGATGGTGGCGGCGCACGACACCACCGCTAGCCTCCTCACCTTCCTCCTCCGGCACCTCGATGGCAACAGCCAACAGGGACGCCTACAGCAGAGTCGTGGCAGAGCAACAGGTGGTCGCGAGGAGCAAGGCTCCGGGGGAAGCTCTGTCATGGGACGACCTCGGCAAGATGAAGTACACATGGTCGGCGGCGATGGAGACCCTGCGCCTGGTACCTCCCGTGTTCTCCATGGTCAAGAGGGCGGTCGAAGACGTGGAGTTTGACGGCCACCTCATCCCCAAGGGATGGCAGGTGTTGGGGGCGATGAACCTGACACAGCAGGACCCGGCGATCTTCCCGGAGCCAAGCAGGTTCGAGCCGGCGAGGTTCGAGAGCCCGATACCACCCTACAGCTTCGTGGCGTTCGGCGGCGGCGCGCGCATGTGCCCGGGCAACGAGTTCACTAGGGTGGAGACGCTGGTGGCCATGCACTACATCGTCACCGGGTTCAAGTGGAAGCTCGCCGACGTCTGCGACGGCAGCTTCTCCAGGTACCCGATGCCGTCCCCGGCTCAGGGGCTCCTCATCGACATCGAGCCTACGGGCACAGCCACCACAGGTGCAGCAGGCATCAGCAAATGATTTCGAAGAATTTAGTAACCTGATCCGAATGATGCATCCACCATCCAGCTTTATGATTGCAAATGAAACGTAGTACGCTTCCGAATACTAAGCTTGCAATCATGCCCAAGTATTTCTCATATTCTTGAAAGGAAATTTGGCAACGCGCAGGACATCATCTACTCCAAACCAGTTACAGATATGACTTTTAAGGCCCTCTACAATACACACATAATTCATGAGACTGATAAAAAAATGCAAATATTGTTAGGAGCCCTCCTAACCTGTAGACGTACAGGGGCTGCCCCTTGGGCCAGCCCATGGACTTGGCCCGTCCGAGACCATCCCTGCAGTTACTTAAGCCAGGCGCACACAAGGAGAGGGTATCCAGTGGATCACGAACCCGGCGGCGGCGGCTATCTCCTTCCCCTTCCTCCTCTTCCCCAATTCTTGTATCCAGTGATTGTAATTCCTAAATTGCTACTCGAATTCGTGTGAGAGTAATAGATCGAGAGGAGATATTGTTAAGTTGCTAACATCTGGTATACAGAGCCAGGCCACCACTCTTCCATCCCCAATTTTCCCTAATTTTTCTCCCACATCCGATTCCTCCGTTCCACCGGCGACGAAGCCCTGCCCACCGTCTTACCACCGGAGTGGGATGCCATGTCCGCCAAAGAGCAGATGATCTGGTATCTCGCGTCATTGATAGACAAGATCGAGGGCATGACAGCTGAGCTCATTGCTTCTACCTCGCGGCTCGATTCGGCTGCTCCCTCAGCTACAACAACAGCCGCCATGGTCGCGTCTCACACCGAGCTCGCAACCACGGCTGCCCCGGCCACCATCGCCGAGGAGGTCCGCGACCCCAACTCCGCCATAACTGACTGCCCCGACCTCGCCGTCGACCCCAACACCGCCACAACCATCTTCCCCAACCTCGCCGTCGACCCCAACACTATCACAGCCGTCTGCCACGACCTCACCATCAACCCCAACACCACCACTCAGACAACGTCCGTCGAACGCACCGGCGCATCCCCTGTCATCAACGGCACGTTGTCTTCGCACATGGTCACCGAGAAGGACGTCGTCCCTAGGGTGATCACCACCTATGCTCTCGCCCAGCTGGGTCCTCCTGTGACGACCGTGGTGTACGACGGAGCTGTCGTCATGGACGTTGACAAGTTTGTTGCACCTGTGCCGACCACGTGTTCGACGGAATGCTTGAGTCGAGATGTCATTGCATCGATGTCCGCACTTGCCGCATCTGCTACACCTGAGTCATCCTCTGCCGTCGTCGACTTCGTCCCCGAGCTCACTGCCTATGATGCGGGCGTTGAGGCCTTTGACATTGGTGCCAATGGTGTCGCTGCACTGACACCCACCAGATGTTCGACGGATTGCCTCAACGACCACCTCAACCAGGTTTTGCCCATGTCATGTTGCGTAGTTGATTGCTCTCGTGGAGGAGGATGTCAGAAGCATCCATGGCCGATGCCTCAAGTTATGCTGTTGACAGGGGTATACTGTACTGCTCTGATTCCTATGAAGCAACAGTTCTATTCCCAGTTACTTACTCATAGTACACAGACTGATGGTTCTAGCTGTATGACTTGGGATCCTGGAGAGTTACTTTATCATAGTATAGTATCACACAAGGCAAGCAATGAACAACGTGGGATCAACCTCTTTCAGTTGGTGCAAGTCGATTGTAAGGTGATAACAGATTCGGAAAAGAGTTCACTAAGTCAGTGGTCAAGGGTTGCAGATTGGGGCAGTTTGGAGTTCAGTCATGCTACCTTCCATACCTTCCGTGCTCATATTATTGATTCAATATTTCAATGGGAGTTTGGTACATGCACACGCATGGGAATCGCTACCAAATGCAGTGGGAGTGATCGTGTGCAACAAGCAGTCACAACTATGAAACTGCAGCCCATAAAACTTTTCTGTTTTCCCTTGCCACCTGCTAAGCCTCCTGACAATCATGGCAAGTGTATTCTTACTTTTGTGGAGCTCCCACACAGGATTCTAGTCAGCCTGTACCTTATGGACAAGATGACCAGTACTGAAGCTTTGGCAAAATGCAGTTGCGAGCATTTTAAATCGACCGAGGTTGGCATGTTACCTGTACAATTGAGGAGTCCAGTCAGTGTTTCTCTCAGATTAGAAAAATTCAGTGGTGGTTTCCTATTTATTTGAAGAGGATGACACAGTGCTTGGTTTTACTACCTTGTGCCAACATTAATTATGAGTTGTGGCGTCTACGAGATCAAACAAAAAATCATGGTCTGCTTGTGAAGTTCGGAAGATTGCAATTTTTTATGGTCTCTCCCGTGAAGCTGCAATCATGGCCTGCCTGCCAGCTTACTTGCTTGGTTGCCGCTGAGCTAACCAAATGTTGTGATGAGATTATTCTTCCCACTCTGAGAAATCTGACAACTAAATTGGGGCTGCTTTGCTTTACTTCTCATGCCATTGCCAGTACCACTGTTTGTTCAGCAGGGATACAAGCTAAAAGGTGTGTGAAACTGCTGGTGTGTGCAACTGCCGGTTCAGCTATAGGGTTGACTGGATTCAAATCTGGGGATGTCTGGTCTAACTCCGTGGTGTCATATGTTGCTGTTCGTATGTTCGGTGAGCTTCCAGAACTTGATGTGTATAGAGCTAGGCCCTTCGAGCTTATGTTATATGCAGATCAGCAAATGGACATCTCGAAGACGCAGCTTGGTGATTATAAAAGTCGATGCTATCTGATGTGGCTCAGTTCAGATTATCTGCTCATTGATGTTGTTAAGATGCTGGAATCTGACCTATGCTACTACCAGTTGGGCGTGTCTTGGGATCCTGGAGGGCTTGCATTGTTGTTGCTACGGAAGTTGGCTCGATGGAAGGTCTTTCAAGGAGGGAGACGCGCCATGATCTTGGTTTCCCGCTACCTTGTCACCTTCCTAGCTTCTACGCTTCAGTCGTCGACAATTATGATGGTGGAGGTGATCAGAAAGAGAGCACATGCCATGGGTGTTATAGTGTCCCCTAACTGCTCCGATCAAGAACATTCTCAAGGAGGGAGGGGTGCCATCACTGTCGCAGTCCGCTTCGCGCAAGGCTCCGTCGACCACAAGTACTACATCGACTTCAACAATGACTACTTCCTCGACAGTTCCTTCGGTTGGGTCGCCAGCGCCCACGACTACTACTACCATGTTGTTAAAGCCATCTCCGCCTTCGGCTGCCACCACGACTTCGAGCTAGTCAAGGACCATCAAGTGCAATGGGACCCGGGCGGTTCTCGGTGGCGCCGGCTTGGGGTCAAGCCGGATTTCAAGGAGGGAGGGATGTTAGGAGCCCTCCTAACCTGTAGACGTACAGGGGCTGCCCCTTGGGCCAGCCCATGGACTTGGCCCGTCCGAGACCATCCCTGCAGTTACTTAAGCCAGGCGCACACAAGGAGAGGGTATCCAGTGGATCACGAACCCGGCGGCGGCGGCTATCTCCTTCCCCTTCCTCCTCTTCCCCAATTCTTGTATCCAGTGATTGTAATTCCTAAATTGCTACTCAAATTCGTGTGAGTAATAGATTGAGAGGAGATATTGTTAGGTTGCTAACAAATATTAAGCTCGAGGTGGCATAACCGATGGTAAGCATGGCAATGCAATCACAAAACGACTCCGATAAACATCAGGGAATCCACTATGATTTTCTCCTCTACTAGAGCAAAGCTCTCAACCAAATTCCACCAAAAACAGAACAAGCAGAAGACGGAAATGCACTGTTATAGGGCCCCTGAACTGCACATTGCATGATCCATACACTTCGATGCTTTTGGAAAACACACAGCTCAAACACCAGACATGTAAAATTTTGGCCACTTCCAAGTTTATCCATTATTCTAAGCATAACATCATACAAAAGCACAAAAACCTCTAGTTAATGGGGTGATATTGCGCCGATAGTCGCTTAGGTGGAAGCTTCCGAAGGATGAAAAGGACCAGCGCGGAAGGCAGTATCTCTGTCAACTGCACCGTAATAGGGGAGTGTGTGTATAAGACGGGAAGTAATTCTACAAAAATACCATCGATACCATGGCAATGACTTTTTGATGTTACTTACCATATAATAGAAGAAATCTAGGATTGGATGATCTAAAACCTCCAAAGAAACATCAGCATCGAATGCAGATACTGCCACCTATAACCAAGTAAGAGGGGAGAAAGGGAAGAAATTAGAAGTAAATAAACCAACAGGACACAAGTATATACACGTGGCACTGTTCTGGAACAAGATCTGTAGACCATAGACCTAGTGGATTTATCACAACAGTGCACAGCAACATCAAGTGCAGTAAACATTAGGTTGATACGTTTGGTGGATTCACATTCATATGAAACTGTCCACACAAGTCTACATCAGATTTCCTCTTTATGCCAAACCAAAAAGAAATTAAGCATTATTCCTCAACTCTTAACAGTGAGTCACGAAGAACCAAATACTCACCACGATGCATCTTATCAGGAAACAGGTGCAGCAGATTGTCGTCACAGTCCCAACCTGAGAATTTTCAACATTACAATAAAATTTTGGAGGCCAAGAAAGAAATTGACAGTTATTATTTTTGGACTGATGGATCTCAAGTTCTGTATTGAGAAAAAGGATAACAATAATATTAAAAAAAATACTAAATTCAGTATGTTTTGTCAGACATACTAAACATATTAAGACAAAATGAGAAGACAACGCAGCATTTTTTGCTCGTCACAAATTCCGAGCACCAAGTTACAGATAATGCAAAAGATTTCATGTTCAATGTGTGACAATCACATTTAAAGTAATCATTGTCATGGCAAAGCTATATGAAATGACAGATTCTAACAGAATATGTCGGTAGTTTGTTCTTGACAACATGCTATACATATCTGGCTGAACAGAGAATGTGTACAAATCCATTTATTGAAGGGTCTAATCACCTCATAAAGCTTCTTTTTTCGCCCCTTTGATTCAATGGGGAAACGTCTCAGTAAGACAAACAACCTACAGAGAAGAAAGAGCACAGCTTACAGATACAGCGCACACACAGCGATACAATACAAAGAAAAAGCATTGGACTTGCCTTCCACCATATACTGCGAAACCAAGAAGGGCCACAGCGGAGACAGATACGATGAAGATTTTGCTGACCAGCTCAACCAATGGGTTGTCGTTTATTCCAAGGTACACCCAAATACAGACCTGTCCAGATCTCCGATCGGACATAGCAACCATGAGCATGGCTCTTATAGGAACCAATAAAGTGATATGACCGTGCGATGATGAGAAATAACACACCTGAATTACATATACGATGCTATTAACGGCTAGGTATATAATCCTCAACTTATCTGTGGGGAGACTCCTGGCCTGCAGAACTCAGAAGAAAAAATCTCGCATAATTCCTCGAATAAATACAACTAAATGATAAGAGAATGAAGAGTATTATATAACAAGATTTGTAGGAAATACCTGATGGTATATTTCTGCCCAGAAAAGAACAAGTAAGGTGTAGGCCGAGAAGAACAGCAAGCCGGGGAGGTCTAGTAACACCAACTTATAAACCTGGCCAAGCCAATTAT
Organism: Elymus sibiricus; assembly: GCA_039707655.1. NCBI lineage: Eukaryota > Viridiplantae > Streptophyta > Magnoliopsida > Poales > Poaceae > Elymus > Elymus sibiricus. The sequence goes on from CM077665.1 coordinate 268,960,382, forward strand.
TAATTAGCAAAATAAGGTCTCGAGCCCAGTGCTAAAGTAAAGTGGCAGTGCACAGATTGTGTCTCTTACTTTTGTCTGGAGGAGGAAGACATAGGCATGGAATCCGAATACAACAGCACGAACTGCGGCAAGTAGTTTTTCGGTAGGTTAGCACACGCGTGACACATGCGGGGGGCAGTTGCAAATGAAGGGTGAAATCAAAAGGAGGAATCAGGATTGGGGTATCCCACATTTAATTAACATTGATTACATTGCCCCCATTTCCGGCAACATTTATTTTACATTACCCCCATTGACGACGAAGTTCATGAGGTGGAACACCTTCTGCGTGGTCCAGCCGAACTCGGGCACTCTGCGCTGGATCCTCACCAGCTGAATCTGCAGGCGGACAGCATAAACGGACTCAGAATCGAACTCGGCGGCAGCATCCCCTCGATGCGTTGTGAGATTGATTGATGAAAGAAAGATCCAATTTCAATCGGCAGCTCGGTCCGGATCAATAATGAGCCGAAGCACGCATTGGGGTCGGAGGGGGGCCGAGGGAGGACGAATCAGGGTAGCATTTCCCGTCGAGGCGAGGCGAGGAGATGGGACTGACCAGCGCAACGGCGGAGACGAGGGCGTAGGCGGCGGTGAGGGAGAAGAAGGCGCCGTCCTGCCACGCCGGCGACTCGTTGACGTCCTCCCACCATCCCCGGAGCGCCGCGTTGGCCGCGGCGGCGAGGACCGCGGTGGGAGAGGAGGAGGAGGAGGAGGAGGAGACCAGCTCCCTCATCTTTCCCTCAGCTTGACGCTCTTGGCGTTCTCACACTTTCTGTGGGCGTGGGGGGAAGACAGAGAGAGAAAGAGAGGAAGCACAAAAGAAATTGGAGAGAGGGAGGGAAGAACGTGGGTCCGCATGACAGCGTGCGGGGTCAGGATTGGTATATTTTATGTGTTGGGCGGTGGTGGGGCCGTCGGATTTTGGGCGTGTGCGCTTATCGGGGGGTGAGGTGGGGCCCCGTGAACAGTGGCGCGGGAGTCTTTGCCGTTAGCCCATTGCTGGGTTAGCTAGAGAGGACAGGTGGGCTCCACGTGGCGACTTGGAGCCCGCTGAGAATGGAAGTAGCTGTATTCGGGAGGGAGTGGTAGCATATGACCCATACTTTGAGTGCAAGGAGGATGCCCTTGGCAAGCTTGGCTTCTCTTCTTATCAAAAATGCGTTGCGGCTATTCGCATGCTTGCATATGGAATTACCGGTGATCTTGTGGATGAGTACGTCCGTATGAGTGAGTCCACATGTCTTCAATCAATGTACAGTTTCTGCAAGGCCGTGGTGGCTGTGTTTGGCCCTGAGTACCCGAGAGAGCCAAATGCTGCCGATACAGAGAGGTTGTTGGTGATCAATGCCGAGAGGGGCTTTTCGGGCATGCTTGGTAGTATTGATTGTATGCATCAGAAGTGGAAGAACTGTCCATTTGCTTGGCAGGGCAGTACAAGGGGCATGTGAAAGGTGTCACTATCATACTTGAAGCGGTGGCTTCACAAGATCTGTGGATATGGCATTCTTTCTTCGGCATGGCTGGTTCTCATAATGAATCAGTGTTCTTCAGCGTTCTCCAGTATTTGCAAGGCTTGCGGAAGGCCACTCCCCAGAGGTCAACTTTGAGGTCAATGGCCACCAGTACAACAAGGGATATTACCTAGCTGATGGTATATATTCTCAGTGGTCCACTCTTGTGAAGACCATGCCCGATCCGCAAGGAGAGAAGAGATAGAGGTTTGCCCAAATGCAGGAGAGTGCTAGGAAGGATGTGGAGCGTGCTTTCGATGTGCTTTAGTCTCGATGGGGTATCGTTCGAAACCCTGCATTAACATGGAGCACACAGAAGCTTTGGGAGGTGATGACTGCTTGTGTGATCATGCACAATATGATCATGGAGGATGAGCGTGATGATAGCATCTACGACCAAGGGTTTGATTTTCAGGGTGAAAATGTTGGGCCTTAGCAGGCACCTGCTGCCACCTTCGAACAGTTTGTCCATTTTCATTGTGAACTGCCTGATTGGCATACTCATGTCCAGCTTCAAAATGGCTTGGTTGAGCACATGTGGACTCACATTGGCAAGCAGTAAATCAATCGGTTTAATTTTTTAATTAAAACAAGTTTCGATTGGGTTGTAAGAGTATTTCATATTGTGTTTATTTTGATTGGGTTGTAATAATACTCTTTCGGATGTGGAACTATTTGCTATGTTTGCTTTGAACTATTTGTTGCATGTTGATCTCGAACGGACGAGATGCGACTGAAATGCGTGTGTGCGTTGGGCGCACGGCCGGCGCATCCACGAATCCGGGTGGACACGGCCCCATTGCCACCCCAAACGGATGTAAAGCGGACGAAACGGACGTCCGTTTGGGGTCGTGCGTTGGAGTTGGCCTTAGAGCATCTCTGTTGGACCCTTTACAAGGCTAGCCCTTATAAGAGGTTTACGGTTCGCGTTTTCCTTCTTATACGGGGCGAATTTGGTTACGGCGGATGATAACCCACAAGTATAGGGGATCGCAACTGTTTTCGAGGGTAGAGTATTCAACCCAAATTTATTGATTCGACACAAGGGGAGCCAAAGAATATTCTCGAGTATTAGCAGCTGAGTTGTCAATTCAACCACCCTGAAAGACTTAGTATCTGCAGCAAAGTATTTAGTAGCAAAGTAGTATGGAAGTAACGGTAACGGTGGCAAAAGTAACAGTAACGGTTTTGTAGCAATCGTAACAGTGGCAACGGAAAAGTAACTTAGCAAAGATCAATATGTGAAAAGCTCGTAGGCAATGGATCAGTGATGGATAATTATGTTGAGTGGCATTCATCATGCAACGGTTATAACATAGGGTGACACAGAACTAGCTCCAATTCATCAATGTAATGTAGGCATGTATTCCATATATAGTCATACGTGCTTATGGAAAAGAACTTGCATGACATCTTTTGTCCTACCCTCCCGTGGCAGCGGGGTCCTAATGGAAACTAAGGGATATTAAGGCCTCCTTTTAATAGAGAACCGGACCAAAGCATTAGCACTTAGTGAATACATGAACTCCTCAAACTACGGTAATCACCGGAAAGAATCCCAGTTATTGTCACCCTAGGGGATGCGGATTATAACTCGTAATAGGTGTCTACAACTTGCAAGATAGGATCAAGAACACATATATATTCATGAAAACATAATATGTTCAGATCTGAAATCATGGCACTCGGGCCCTAGTGACAAGCATTAAGCATAGCAAAGTCATAGCAACATCAATCTCACAACATAGTGGATACTAGGGATCAAACCCTAACAAAACTAACTCGATTACATGATAAATCTCATCCAACCCATCACCGTCTAGCAAGCCTACGATGGGATTACTCACGAACGGCGGAGAGCATCATGAAATTGGTGATGAAGGATGGTTGGTGATGACGACGGCGTCGATTTCCCCTCTCCAAAGCCCAAAACGGACCCCAGATCTGCCCTCCCGAGGAAGAACAGGAGGTGGCGGCGGCTCCGTATCGTGAAACGCGATGAACTATTCTCTCTGATTTTTTTCTCCCCGAATAGGTTTATATGGAGTTGGAGTTGAGGTCGGAGGAGCTGCAGGGGGCCCACAAGCCACCTGGGCGCGCCCTGGGAGGGGCGCCCCCTGGCTTGTGGCCAATGGGTGGACCCCCTCTGGTTGATTCTTTCGCCAGTATTTTTTATTAATTCCAAAAATATTCTCCGTAAATTTTCAGGTCAATCCGAGAACTTTTATTTCTGCACAAAAATAACACCAAGGCAATTCTGTTGAAAACAGCGTCAGTCCGGGTTAGTTCCATTCAAATCATGCAAATTAGAGTCCAAAACAAGGGCAAAAGAGTTTGGAAAAGTAGATACGATGGAGACGTATCAACTCCCCCGAGCTTAACCCATTGCTTGTCCTCAAGCAATTCAGTTGACAAACTGAAAGTGACAAAGAAAAACTTTTACAAACTCTGTTTGATCTTGTTGTTGTAAATATGTCTAACTGATGTTTAGATTTTCAGCAAAGATTATAGACTAACCACATTCACAATAACATTTAGGTCTCACATCTACTCATATCAATGGCATAATCAACTAGTGAGCAATAATAATAAATCTCGGATGACAACAATTTTATCAAAACAATCATGATACAATATGATATAATGGTATCTCGCTAGCCCTTTCTGAGACCGCAAAACATAAATGCAGAGCACCTCTGAAGAACAAGGACTGACTAGACATTGTAATTCATGGTAAAAGAGATCCAGTCACAGTCATACTCAATATCAATTAATAACAAAGCATATAAATGACGGTGGTGCTCTCTAACTGGTGCTTTTTATAAGAGGAGGATGACTCAACAGTAAAGTAAAATAGATAGGCCCTTCGCAGAGGGAAGCATTGATTTGCAGAGGTGCCAGAGCTCGAGCTTTTAAAATAGGGATGAATAATAATTTTGAGCGGTATGCTTTCATTGTCAACATAACAACTGAGAGATCTCGGTATCTTCCATGCTAGATACATTATAGGCGGTTCCCAAACAGAATAGTAAAGTTTTTACTCCCCCTCCACCAATCAATCACACTCCACGGCGAGCCGAATCCACGGGTACCATCCATACAAACAACAATCCTGGGGGAATTTTGTTTCATTATATTTTTATTTGATTTTTGAGCATGGAACTGGGCATCCCGAATACCAGCCACTTTCTCGTGAATGATAGTGAATCAACACATATCATGAGAATAACCCACCTAGCATGGAAGATACTGATAGCCCATAGTCACTACATGAGCAATTCGGGCATACAAAACAGAATATTATTTGAAGGTTTAGAGTTTGGCACATGCAAATTTACTTGGAATGGCAGGTAAATACCGCATATAGGTAGGTATGGTGGACTCATATGGAACAACTTTGGGTTTATAGAAATGGATGCACAAGCAGTATTCCCGCTTAGTACAGGTGAAGGCTAGCAAGAGACTGGGAAGCGACCAACTAGAGAGCGACAACAGTCATAAACATGCATTGAGATTAACCAACATTGAATGCAAGCATGAGTAGGATATAAATCACCATGAACATAAATATCGTGGAGGCTATGTTGATTTTGTTTCAACTACATGCGTGAACATGTGCCAAGTCAAGCCACTTGAATCATTCAGAGGAGGATACCATTCTATCATACTACATCACAACCATTTTAAAAATGCATGTTGGCACTCAAGACAAACCATTATACACTCTTAGCTAATTAAGCATGGCATGAGTAACTATAATCTCTAATTGTCATTGCAAACATGTTTCATCCATAATGAGCTGAATCCAGAACGATGAGCTAATCATATTTACAAAAACAAAATAGGTCGAGTTCATACCAGCTCTTCTCCATCTCAATCACTTCATCATATATCGTCATTATTGCCTTTCACTTGCACGACCAAACGGTGTGAATAATAATAAGAGTGCACGTGCATGGGACTAAGCTGGAATCTGCAAACAATAACTCAAAGGAGAAGGCAAGGTAATATGGGCTCTCTATAAGATAAACAGCAATGCATATGAGAGCCACTCAACATTTTCATCGTGGTCTTCTCCTCTTGACCCAAAGAAAAAAGGAAAACTATTTACACGGGAAAGCTCCCAACAAGCAAAAGAAGAACGAGAAATCTTTTTGGGTTTTCTTTTAATGCTACAACTAAACAAACTAAAAGGTAAAGCTAGAACTAATTTTTTTTTGGATTTTTCTCAAGGTTAATTAAACACACAAGAAGAAAGCAGAAAGAAGAAATAAAATACCATGGAAGATTCAATGAAAAAGTATAAGCACCGACTACTAAGATGAGTGTGTGAACATGAATGTAATGTCGGTGAGAAATACGTACTCCCCCAAGCTTAGGCTTTTGGCCTAAGTTGGTCTAGGGCCATGGCTGGCCCGGATAATATCCAAAGTCATAGTTGGGGTTGTACTGGGTTGCGGCAGCTACTGCCTGAACGGCTGCAACGCGGAGGCGAGCGGCTTCTGCCTCTCTCTCGTACTCGTTTGCCTCCTCTCTGGTTATAAAGTGTCTCCGTTTTTCCTGAAAGTTAAAGAAGGCAGGAGCAGGAAGGGTAATATGGACAGCACGTTGTCTGTCAAAAATTAGTCTGTACAGGAAGGACTGTTCGTTCCTCTCAAGAAACTGGTAGCGCACCATAGCCTCATAATCAAGAAAAGCAGGTGGTAACTCAATATCATTCCCCCTTATGGGTACCCCAAGATAATTAGCTACACGAGTGGCATAAATCCCGCCAAAGAAATCTCCTTCCTTAGCATTTTTATGTAGCCTCCTAGCAATAATAGCCCCCAAGTTATATCGTCTATCACCCATTACCGCACTCTTAAGAATACTAAGATCAGGTACACAAAGGCGGCTATGATCATGTTTACCGTTAATACATCTACCTATGAAGAGAGAGAAATAATGTATAGCAGGAAAGTGAATGCTCCCCAAGGTAGCCTGTGTAATGTTTCTAGTTTCTCCCATAGTGATGCTAGCAAGAAAATCATTATATTCAGTTTTGTGAGGATCACTATGGCTGCCCCATTGTGGAATTTTGCATGCACGGTTAAAATCTTCTAGGTCCATAGTATAGGATTCATCATAAAGATTTAATAGAACAGAATGCGTATTACGCCTGGATGAAAATTCAAACCTCCGCATGAAGGAATCAGTGAGTTGATAATATTGCTTGCATTGGTCTGAAACGAAATCTTCAAGGCCAGCATTTCGTATGTATGCGTAAAACTCTTCCTTGAAACCGGCATGAACCATGAATTGATCCGACGGCCATTCACAAGGCCGCACTTGAGCTTCCCTTGGTGGTTCAAAGTCGGGCTCACGTATCGCGAGTCTCGGGGCCTTCTTGCTCAAGGAACCACCTTGGTATATTCTCCTCAACATCTTTCTTTCTATGAAAAATTTCTGAAATTTTTAGTGACTCAAAATAAAGGTGAACAAAACTCAACAAAACTTATAGCAACTACTCCCACAAGTGCCTAGAGGCTATATCATGCATCAAAACTACTTGGGACCATACAAATTTGACATGCAAGCTCAAGAACAAGGTCACCACAGTAGCAAAAATTTGCAATATATAAAGCACTAAGGAAAAAACTAATTGGACCATTGGAGGAGTCACATACCGAAGATCAATCCCTCAAACCAGTTTTGCAAATGGAGCTTTGCACAAGGAGATCGAAAATGGCAGCAAAATGAGCTAGGACACGGGTTTGAGCAATGGTGGGATTTTTTCTGGAGGAAGACGAAGTGGATGGGTGCTGGAATAAGTGAGGGGGGCCTACGTGGGACCCACAAGCCAGGGGGCGCGCCCAGGGGGGGTGGGCACGCCCTGTAGGCTTGTGGCCCACTGGTGCAGCCCCCTGATGTGTTCTCAGTGCCAGAAATTCTTAAATATTCCAGAAAAAATCATACTACATTTTCAGGGCATTTGGAGAACTTTTATTTTCAGGTCATTTTTTATTGCACGGATAATTCAAGAAACAGAATAATAATAATATTTTTGCTTTATTTAATCTAAATAACAGAAAATAAAAGTTGGTTACAGAAGGTTGTGCTTTCTAAATTCATCCATCTCATGCTCATCAAAAAGAATCCACCAATAAGGTTGATCAAGTCTTATTGACAAACATTTTTCGAATGACACGGAACCGGAGAATTTTCGAATAACACTAGGTTACCTCAATGGGGATATGCATGTCCCCAACAATAAGTATATCATATTTCTTTTTGGCAGTAGGGAGAGGGAATTCAAAATCTCCAATAATAATCGTTGAAATTTTTCCAATGGAGTTGATACTATGAACTTGAGGTTGTTTCTTCGGAAAGTGTACCGTATGCTCATTACCATTAACATGAAAAGTGACATTGCCTTTGTTGCAATCAATAACAGCCCCTGCAGTATTCAAAAAAGGTCTACCAAGGATGATCGACATACTGTCGTCCTCGGGAATATCAAGAATAACAAAGTCCGTTAGGATAGTAACATTTGCAACTACGACAGGCACATCCTCACAAATACCGATGGGTAAAGCAGTTGATTTATCAGCCATTTGCAAAGAGATTTCAGTGGGTGTCAACTTATTCAAACCAAGTCTACGATACAAAGAGAAAGGCATAACACTAACACCAGCTCCAAGGTCACATAAAGCAGTTTTAACATAATTTCTTTTAATAGAGCATGGTATAGTAGGTACTCCGGGATCTCCTAGTTTCTTTGGTATTCCACCCTTAAAGGTATAATTAGCAAGCATGGTGGAAATCTCAGCTTCCGGTATCTTTCTTTTATTTGTCACAATATCTTTCATATACTTAGCATAAGGAGACATTTTCAGAATATCAGTTAAGCGCATACGCAAAAAGACAGGTCTAAGCATTTCAACAAAGCGCTCAAAATCCTCATCATCCTTTTTCTTGGATGGCTTAGGAGGAAAGGGCATGGGTTTCTGAACCCAAGGTTCTCTTTCTTTACCATGCTTCCTAGCAACAAAGTCTCTTTTATCATATCTTTTATTCTTAGGTTGTGGGTTATCAAGATCAACAGTAGGTTCAATCTCAACATCATTATCATTGCTAGGTTGAGCATCAACATGAACATCATCATTAATATTATCACTAGGCTCATGTTCATTACCAGATTGTGTCTCAGCATCAGAAATAGAAATATCATTTGGGTTTTCAGGTGTATCTATAACAGGTTCACTAGCATGCAAAGTCCTATCATCATTCCTTTTCCTTTTGTTACTGGGACGACTAGGTGCATCAGTATTAATTCTCTGAGAATCTTGCTCAATTCTATTAGGATGGCCCTCAGGATACAAAGGTTCCTGAGTCATTTTACCACCTCTAGTCACAACTCTAACAGAATGATCATTGTTCTTACCATTCATCTCATTAAGCAAATCATTTTGTGCCTTAAGTACTTGTTCTACTTGAGTAGTTACCATGGAAGTATGTTTACTAATAAGCTTAAGATCATTGATAGTTCTACTCATATAATCTCCTAAGCGATCAAGCATGTAAGCATTATGTCTCAATTGTCTACTAACATAAGCATTGAAATTTTCTTGCTTAACAATAAAGTTATCAAACTCATCCAAGCATTGGCTAGCAGACTTATTACAAGGAATATCACCTTCATCAAATCTATGGAGGGAATTTACCTCTACTACCTGTGTCGGGGTATCAAGACCATGTATTTCTTCAATAGGTGGTAGATTATTAACATCTTCAGCTTTAATACCTTTTTCTTTCATAGATTTCTTTGCCTCTTGCATATCTTCAAGACTGAGAAATAGAATACCTCTTTTCTTCGGAGTTGGCTTTGGAGGTGGTTCGGGAATAGTCCAATCATTATCATTGCTCAATATATTATTCAATAGTAGTTCAGCTTGTTCAACAGTTCGTTCCCTGAAAACACAACCAGCACAACTATCTAGGTGGTCCCTAGAAGCATCGGTTAGTCCATTATAAAAGATATCAAGTATTTCGTTTTTCTTGAGAGGATGATCAGGCAAAGCATTAAGTAATTGGAGAAGCCTCCCCCAAGCTTGTGGAAGACTCTCTTCTTCAATTTGCACAAAGTTAAATATTTCCTGCAAGGCAGCTTGTTTCTTATGGACAGGAAAATATATTTCAGAGAAGTAATATATCATATCCTGGGGACTACGCACACAACCAGGAGCAAGAGAATTAAACCATATCTTAGCATCACCCTTTAATGAGAAAGGAAACAACTTAAGAATATAGTAATAACGAATTTTTTCCTCATGAGTAAATAGGGTGGCTATATCATTCAATTTAGTAAGATGTGCCACAACAGTTTCAGATTCATAACCGTGGAAAGGATCAGATTCAACCAAAGTAATTAACTTAGGATCGACAGAGAATTCATAATCCTTATCAGTAACAAAGATAGGTGAAGTAGCAAACTTAGGATCATATTGCATTCTAGCATTCAAAGATTTTTTCTTCCATTTGCATAGCAATTTCTTAAGATCATCTCTATCCTTACAAGCAAGGAAGTCCCTAGCTACCTCTCCCTCCATAACATAACCCTTAGGTATATTTGGCAATTCATATCTAGGAGAGCTAGGTCTAACAGGTGTCTCATAGTGTTCAGTTTCAATAATTTCATCAGTTTCAGAAATATCATCAATTTCAGCATTAACTCTAGCAATTTGTTCATCAAGAAATTCACCCAGTGGCACAGTATTATCGAGCAAAGTATCATCATAAGCATCATGCATAGCAGAAGTGGCATCATCAATTGATTGTGACATATCAGAATCAATAGCAGGTGGTGGTGTCGCAAATTTACTCATAACAGAAGGTGAATCAAGTGCAGAGCTAGATGGCAGTTCCTTACCTCCCCTCATAGTAGAGGGATAGATCTTGGTTTTTGGGTCTTTCAGATTCTTCATAGTGATCAACAGATATAAATCCCAAGTGACTCAGAGAATAGAGCTATGCTCCCCGGCAATGGCGCCAGAAAAAGGTCTTGATAACCCACAAGTATAGGGGATCGCAACAGTTTTCGAGGGTAGAGTATTCAACCCAAATTTATTGATTCGACACAAGGGGAGCCAAAGAATATTCTCGAGTATTAGCAGCTGAGTTGTCAATTAAACCACACCTGAAAGACTTAATATCTGCAACAAAGTATTTAGTAGCAAAGTAGTATGGAAGTAACGGTAACGGTGGCAAAAGTAACAGTAACGGTTTTGTAGCAATCGTAACAGTGGCAACGGAAAAGTAACTTAGCAAAGATCAATATGTGAAAAGCTCATAGGCAATGGATCAGTGATGGATAATTATGTCGGATGGCATTCATCATGCAATGGTTATAACATAGGGTGACACAGAACTAGCTCCAATTCATCAATCTAATGTAGGCATGTATTCCATATATAGTCATACGTGCTTATGGAAAAGAACTTGCATGACATCTTTTGTCCTACCCTCCCGTGGCAGCGGGGTCCTAATGGAAACTAAGGGATATTAAGGCCTCCTTTTAATAGAGAACCGGACCAAAGCATTAGCACTTAGTGAATACATGAACTCGTCAAACTACGGTAATCACCGGAAAGAATCCCAGTTATTGTCACCCTGGGGGATGCGGATCATAACTCGTAATAGGTGTCTACAACTTGCAAGATAGGATCAAGAACACGTATATATTCATGAAAACATAATAGGTTCAGATCTGAAATCATGGCACTCGGGCCCTAGTGACAAGCATTAAGCATAGCAAAGTCATAGCAACATCAATCTCACAACATAGTGGATACTAGGGATCAAACCCTAACAAAACTAACTCGATTACATGATAAATCTCATCCAACCCATCACCGTCCAGCAAGACTACGATGGGATTACTCACGAACGGCGGAGAGCATCATGAAATTGGTGATGAAGGATGGTTGGTGATGACGACGGCGTCGATTTCCCCTCTCCGAAGCCCAAAACGGACCCCAGATCTGCCCTCCCGAGGAAGAACAGGAGGTGGCGGCGGCTCCGTATCGTGAAACGCGATGAACTCTTCTCTCTGATTTTTTTCTCCCTGAATAGGTTTATATGGAGTTGGAGTTGAGGTCGGAGGAGCTGCAGGGGGCCCACAAGCCACCTGGGCGCGCCCTAGGGGGGAGCGCCCCCTGGCTTGTGGCCAATGGGTGGACCCCCTCTGGTTGATTCTTTCGCCAGTATTTTTTATTAATTCCAAAAATATTCTCCGTAAATTTTCAGGTCAATCCGATAACTTTTATTTCTGCACAAAAATAACACCAAGGCAATTCTGTTGAAAACAACGTCAGTCCGGGTTAGTTCCATTCAAATCATGCAAATTAGAGTCCAAAACAAGGGCAAAAGAGTTTGGAAAAGTAGATACGATGGAGACGTATCAGCGGAACAGAAACCGCATATGAAACTATTAACTTTGAAAAAAACTTTCGTGCGAAAGATGAACAAGAAACCGTAGAGTAGATAGAAGTTAATCATCGGTACATATATGAGTTCATCGATTTACATAGGGTAGATTCATCGAACTCCCACCTGACCCTAACTTAACTGCCCAAAATGGGGCACACTGGAGCCCTCCGGGTGCGGTGGCGACACTGTGGCATGGCGGCGATCACTCGTCGTCGTCGTCGGAGATGAGGTCGACATACATGCAGTCTTGCGCGTCGGCTTCGCGGAGCCACGTCTCTATCTTCTCGTCGAACTCCCGCACCTTGCCGAGGCCTTGCTCGTACTGGACCTAGTTGATCTCCTCGTCTCGGCGGCGGCGCTGCGCCACCTCCTCCTCCTCACATGCACTCCGCTCGAGAATCGTCGCCTCGATGACGTTCGCCTCGAAGGGTGGAAGGTAGGCCTTTGGCCCAACGACATCGGCGCACGGCCACTCCGACTCGGGCTCCCTCTTCACCGCGCGGAGCATCGGGAGCACCTCCGCCTCCCTCTTCACCATGCGGAGCGGCATGTGCGAGCTGCTCGTACCGGAGGAGCTGCCTGCGCTGGAGATCCGAGCCTGCCGCCGATCGTACTCCTCCGTCTCGCGGCGGAGGAGAGACGCATGAGGCTCAAGGTCGCGGTTGGTGTACCGGCGGGCGGAGCACTTCTGTGCACAGGGCTTGTGCTCCTCGTCGTCATCACCGCAGGTGGAGCGGCCGGTGCTCCACATCCCACGCCACATGCGGCTTAGCGATGGCAGATCTGTCGCCAGAGTCATGGAAAGGGGTGACCGACGACGAGAACTGCGAGCGGATAGGGCTGGATTGCGGCGGTGGGGGAAAGGGTTGCGACCTGTATACCGCCCGCGGGGCGGTAGATATACCGTCTGGGGAGCGATTTTGCGGGCCACTATTAACCGTTTACAGGCCGAGGCGACTATACGGGGTCTAACCTGCCCCAAAAAGGGGATCAAACCCGTGTAGTCGCCGGAATTATAAGGGTCAAGCGATTATAAAGGGTCTGCTAGAGATGCTCTTACAATGGTGGCACGTGGATATAGATGCCCACGAGAAAAAGTAGCTTCAGGCATCTATATTGATTTTTTTCTTTCTAATGCAAGCTACCACTAGTGGGTCTCTTCAAGAAAAAATAGAGACTCCCGTACACATGCATCTCTACTTTCCACTCTAACTTTTTAGCTTTTTCATTGGACCACACATTTTCTCCTCAAACACCCGTCTCCTGCTGAGGATCCCCTACACCATCCGAACCTATATCCGATACTACATGCCATACAGGGCATCATCTTGGGGCTATGCATTGTCCATGCCCTTAGTGGCATATGCGAACGAATTCGTGGCGGTTTTAGTAGTGAGAAAGTGATGAGGGGTGGCATTTTCTTCAGGCAACATGATAGCTTCTTCCCGTGAAGACAATTTTTTTGTTTAAAAATTGTCGTCGTTTGATCTCGTGTGACGACTAAAACTCCTTGCAAATAACGTTCGCCTGGGAACATCACCGGATTTATTTTTGTGTAACCATGAGTTTGTATTAATATTAATCACCTAGGGGAATTACAAGTTGTGCCCTTTAGGTGAGATTGTGGATCAACCCAAAAACTCATATTTAGACAATAAAAAATTTGTAATTATTTGACAACATGCCTATGATGTGTGTTGATATCTTTAAAAAAAGTCAACTCAAAACTCAATCAGCTTTGGGTGAATAGTAATTGACACTATTCACATTTGATTTTGTCTTTTTTTTTGTTTCTGTAAGTGTAGGTCGAATTAGTATTTGAAGCTTTTCGAAGTTGTACATCAAACATTGATGTGTGTCTATAAAAATCATAATTTTTAAACATGTTTTATTTTATTTTTTGATATCACCTAAAGTCGGATCATATACTAGTTGTCCCCAACACACTCCGGGAGAACACTCGTATCATGTAGTAAAGTTCTGCGTGTGGTTTTCAAGCTCTCTTGAATTCCTGCCCGTGGTGGTTTGGGGCTGGCGGGGTTGTTTCTGGGCCCAGTTGTAAGTGTATGCTTTGCTGCTTCACTACCTTAAGCATGGTGGATACCGAGTGTTCTTATAGGTCCCATCATAGTCGGTTAATCGTGTCGCCCTCCCTCTCACATGACTCTCCCTCGCGCTTGAGGACGATGGGTGTCTTGGTCGACCATATCATTAGCATGAGCCTATAGATTTGGGAGCGGCTTGACTCTGAGACACCTCACCATACTGCCTCTGCCACTATTGTTACCTCTATGAAGATGTTGCACCTGAGCCATCTCAGCCCGCATGGAGGGCGTGCTCGGACCTAAGGTGGTGCCACTACATCCGAGGAAGTCATCTCCCCCTCGTCCTTCACCTCCATGCATATCAGGATGGTGGAACCTACGGCCAGGTGTGCCCGAGGCAAAGGATTCACTCCACAACCCCGATCTAGGAGCTTTCCCTCGTCGTGCACCTCCTAGCGCGCCAAGCCAATGAACTGATGAATCATGCCTCCATACACTACCCTTGACGCCTCCTCCATACCCCTTGCTTCACTATGCTCAGTGTAGCTTGAGAGATGCCACCCCCATTCAACAATTGTCTCCAATATTCCATGGATTCTAGCCCTAGCACCGCAAAGGCTACATCGATACAGCGGTGGGTGCTACTTGTAAACTGCATTGGGATTTTCCTCGAAGAGGATAGGAGATGCAGCACAGTAGAGATAACTACTTCCCTCAGTGAGAACCAAGGTTATCGAACCAATAGGAGTATTAAGCAAACTATCTTCGTCAGCACCTGCACACACAGAACCGAAAACTTGCACCCAACGTGGGAAAGAGGGTTGTCAATCCCTTTGAACTCGTTACTTGCAAGGATTAAATAGTGATAGATAGATAATATAAATATAAATATAAATAACAGAAAATAAATGGCAGCAATATTTTTGTAGTTTTTGTAATATAATTTGAGTAGACCCGGGGGCCTTAGTTTTCGCTAGAGGTTTCTCTCTTTAAGATAGCATACGGTGGGTAGACAAATTGTTGTTCGGCAATTGATAGAATAGAGCATAGTTATGACATCTTATTCAAGGCAATAATTGATAGGTCTCCAACGTATCGATAATTTATGAAGTATTCATGCCATATTTGCCTATGTCTACAATACTTTTATATGGTTTTGATCCACTTTATATGATTTATTTAGAACTAACCCGGACTGACGCTGTTTTCCGTAGAATTACCGTGGTGTTGTTTTTTGTGCAGAAAATAAAAGTTCTCGGAATCGCCCGAAACTTTTTATGATTTTTTCTGGAGGAAATAAAAAATACCAGAGCGAAGAACCACCGGAGGGGAGCCACCTATGGGCCACAAGCCAACAGGGCGCGCCCACCCCCTAGGGGCGCCCTGATGGCTTGTGGGGCCCACGTGGATCCGTTTAGCGTGATTCCAACGCCGAAAAATCCTATATATACATAAACCCTCAGAAATAAACAAAGAGCTTCCGCTTCGCCGCTGCAACTCTCTGTATCGAAGAAAAACCCATCTGGAGCCTTTCCAGTACCCTGCCGGAGAGGGCAAATCATCACCGGTGGCCATCTTCATCATCCCGGCGGAGGCCATGACGAGGAGGGAGTAGTTCACCCTCGGGGCTGAGGGTATGTACTAGTAGCTATGTATTTAATCTCTCTCTCTCTCGTTTTCTTGAGATGGCACGATCTTGATGTATCACAGGCTTTGTTAATATAGTTGGATCATATGGTGTTCTTCCCTTGCTATCTTGTTGTGATGAATTGAATCTTTCCCTTTGAGATTTTGTTATGTCGAATTGAATATTGGATTTGAGATCACTTGATGTATGTCTTGCATGTGGACACCCGTGGTGAAAATGGGGTATTCTATTGATTCACTTGATATATGTTATGGCATCAACTTGCAGATTCCGGTGACCTTGGGGATCTATGCATAGGGGTTGATTGCACGTTCTTGTCCTACCTTCTCCGATAGAAATCTTGGAGTACTCTTTGAAGTTCTTTGTGTTGGATTGAATATGATGAATCTGAAATTGTTTGATGCATGACGAATAATTAACCCACGGATATTTGAGGTGACATTGGAGTATCTAGGTGACATTAGGGTTGATTGATATGTATCATTGGTGTTATTTTAGTACGAACTCTAGGGTTGTTTGTGACATCTTTAGGAATAGCCCAATAGATTGATCGGAAAGGGTAACTTTGAGGTGGTTCTTACTACCTACAACAATTTCATCTTATGTTCTCCGCTAGATATGAACTTTGGAGTGATTCTTTGTTGCACGTTCAGGGATGATCATATGATCCTATTTTGTTAGCATTGTTGAGAGATTGCACTAGTGAAATTATGAACCCTAGGCCTTATTTTCAAGCATTGATATACCGTTTTGCTCGTTATTTACTACTTGTTACCTTGCTGTTTTTATATTTTTAGATTACAAAAACCTATATCTACCATCCATATTGCACTTGTATCACCATCTCTTCGCCGAACTAGTGCACCTATACAATTTGCCATTGTATTGGGTGTGTTGGGGACACAAGAGATTTTTTGTATTTGATTGCAGGGTTGTTTGAGAGAGACCATCTTCATCCTACACCTCCCATGGATTGATAAACCTTAGGTCATCCACTTGAGGGAAAATTGCTACTGTCCTACAAAACTCTGCGCTTGGAGGCCCAACACGAGTCTACAAGAAATAAGTTGTGTAGTAGACATCAAGCTATTTTCTGGCGCCGTTGCCAGGGAGGTGAGTGCTTGAAGGTATATCTTTAGATCTTGCAATTAAATCTTTTAATTTCTTGTTTATCACTAGTTTGGTTTGTAAAAGAAAACTACAAATAAATGGAATTGATGTTGCATCAAGTTCTTTACCTTTATGATGTTTTTCTTGAAAATGATGGATCAGAAAATTGTGCCAAAGTGTTAGAAGAAGAGTTCAATAAAATGTTTCGCATTAAATCCTTGAATGATGAGCATGATAGCAATTTTGTTAGCAATAATTCTATGAATATCCATGATGCTAATGATATGCAAAGCCACAAGCTTGGGGATGCTATGTTTGATGAAGATCATATTTTTAGCCCCCCAAGTTGATGAGCAAATTTATTATGATGATAGCATGCCTCCTATGTATGATGATTATTGTGATGATACTTATGTTCTAAAAATTAGTGATGATTATTATTATAAAACTTGTCACAATTATGAAAACCCTTTTTCAGAACATTATTCTTTTAATGTGGAAACAATTTATACAATTCGATTCTCCTATGATACTCCCACTATGTATGAGAAGTTTGCTTCTGGGGAGAGTAATAAATTTTCTATGCTTGTGGATCATGAAGATAATGCTTTATGTGATAGTTATATTATTGAATTCCTTCAAGATTCTACTGAAAATTATATGAGGGAGGAACATATGCTTGTAGGAATTGCAATAATATCAAGTTTCCTCCCTATGTGTTGAAGTTATGCTTGTTTTGCCTTCCTATGCTAGTTGATTCTTGCTCCCATAAATTGTTTGCTCACAAAATCCCTATTCATAGGAAGAGGGTTAGACTTAAATGTGCTTGTCATATGCTTCATGATGCTCCCATTGTGTTTCAATTCTTTACTTTTATGTCAGCATCATAGAAATCATCATGCCTAGCTAAAAAGGCTTTAAAGAAAAGCACTTGTTGAGCGACAACCTAATATTTATAATTTATATTTTTGTGTGTTCACATAATTAATCTACTGTATTAATCATGTTTTGTTTCTTTTATTTCAATAAAGTGCCAAGTAAAGCCTTTGGGATAGTGTGGATACTTGTTAGTTTGATTCTGTGCAAAAATAGAAACTTTTACGTCCAGTGCAGAATTTCTTTGATTTTACTGGAGAGTCAAACAAATATGAAATTTTTACAAAGTTTTTCTATGAAAATTTTCTGATGTTTCCTAATTTTTCAGAATTTTTTGAGATTGTGAAATATGGATTTCATTCAGATCTTCACAGACTGCTCTGTTTTTGATAGATTCTGTTTTGCATGCATAGTTTGCTTGTTTTAGTGTTTCCATAGCTTATATTTAGTAGTATAAATTATGGGAATGATATAATACAGTAGTTATTATGTGATAACAATTATGAATCTTGTCTTCACAGTACCTAAGTGAATGATCTATATTTATTATAGTAACCCATCTCATGAAGTTCCATTGAGTTTTGTGTGATTGAAGTTTTCAAGTTTTGGGTAAGACGCCGATATAAGGAGAATAAGGAGTGGTAATAACATAAGCTTGGGGGTGCCCAAGGCACCCCCAAGGTAATATCCAAGGAAGACTCAAGCATCTAAGCTTGGGGATGCCCCGGAAGGCATCCCCTCTTTCGTCTTCAACACTATCGGTATATCTTACTTGGAGCTATATTTTTATTCGTCACATGATATGAGTTTTGCTTGGAGCGTCGTTTTATTTTGTTAAACTTTTCTTTATGTTATTTATAACCTTTTTTTCAATAAAAAGTTCCAAGAATTGCCTTTTAGGATGCTTGAATTACATGTTTGATATGTGTTGTGTAAAAACAGAAACTTTTGCTGTAGTGTTTGAATTTTCATATTTTACTGGAAAGTGGATTGTTTCTGAAATCTTGACACAGAATTTTCATATAAATTCTTTATCATTTCCTAATTTTTCATAATTTTTAGAGATACATAAGTGCACTTTGTAAATTAATTTCTGCAGACTGTCCTGTTTAGACAGATTGTTGTCATAGTTTTGTTATCTACTCATCCTAGAGTTTTCATGACTTATATTGGTAGATATGAACTATGGAAACGATAGTATACAGTACCTAATATTTTAAAATTATTATGCAACTTGCCTTTGCAGTACAAGAAGTGTGGATATATTCTTATATGTACTAACCTATCTCACGAGTTCTTTTCAAGTTTTGTGTGGATGAAGTTTTTGAGATTTAGGTGAAACCGTGATATGAGAGGAATTAACGAGACAGAAAATCTCAAACTTGGGGATGACCAAGGCTGCCCAAGTCAATATTACAAGAAGTCTCAAAGCATCTAAGCTTGGGGATTCTACGCATCCCACCTCTCTTCATCAACAATTATCGGTTAGCCTATGTTGATCCTAAGTTTTTATTCGTTCACATGATATGTGCTATTCTTGGAGTGTATTTTTGTTTTGTTTGCTATTTTAATAAAATTCTAAGATCTAAAAATCTTTACTGAGAGAGAGTCCTTATATAGCTACTTAATTGTTTGACTACTCATTGATCTTTACTTATATCTTTTGAGAGTAGTTTGATGTTTACTCTTGTGCTTCACTGATATCCTAAGAGTAAATTGTGAATGAATGAAATATCATAAACCTAGAATTATCAATGTGCTTTATGCTTAGTAGTAGGTTCACATTGGGTTAAGAAAGTAAAATCTATTGAAGTTTGACAATCACAATATTGGTCATACAAGCAATTCATGAATGATCAGTATAAGAAAGGGAACTTTTACATACAAATATATTATCTTGGACATCTTTTATGATTGTGAATACCCATCAATTATTTTCAACCTTGATCAAATAGTTGAAGTTGGACAAGGAAGACAACGTAATGGTTATGTTTGGGTATATTTGCATAGAAGTTATATTGTTATGGATCCTTCAACATGTGGTGCTTGTTTAGAACCTTTTGCTAGCCAAAACTTCGTACTAAGTAGAGATACTACTTGTGCATCCAAATCCTTAAGCCAAGTTTCTTCCATGAGAGTTCACCATACCTACCTATATATGGTATTTCACTGCCATTCCAAGTAAATTTGCACGTGCCACCTCTAAAACCTTCAAATAAACATCTGTTTTGTGTGCTCGTACCGCTCGTGGAGCGACGGGGCAGTCATTATCTTCCATGCTAAGCGGGTTATTCTCAAGATGAGTGTTTATTCACTTTTCATTGCACGAGAGATGCTAGTAATAAGGATGCCTAGTCCTGCATATTACAAAAATAAATAAACAAAAACTCCCCCTAGAAAGTTGATTGTTTGGAGGGCAACCGTGGATTCGACCAACCATGGAATGTGTTTGAATGGTGGAGGGGGGGTAAAATTTCAATTCCATTTGGGAACCGCCAATAATGTGATTAGCATGGAAGATATTGATGTCTACTATGCAACTTTATTCTTGTAGACCTTGTTGGGCCTCCAAGCACTGAGTTTTGTAGGACAGTAGCAATTTTCCCTCAAGTGGATGACCTAAGGTTTATCAATCTGTGGGAGGTGTAGGATGAATATGGTCTCTCTCAAACAACCCTGCAATCAAATGCAAGAAATCTCTTGTGTACCTAACACACCAAATACAATGGTAAATTGTACACTAGTTCGGCGAAGAGACGATGATACAAGTGCAATATGGATGGGAGATATAGGTTTTTGTAATCTAAAAATATAAAAAACAGCAAGGTAACAAGTAGTAAACAGCGAGCAAAGCGGTATATCAATGCTTGCAAATAAGTCCTAGGGTTCATACTTTCACTAGTGCAATCTCCCAACAATGCTAACATAGTTTGATCATATGATCATCCCTCAACGTGCAACAAAGAATCACTTCAAAGTTCCTATCTAGCGGAGAACAATAAGATGAAATTGGCGTAGGTAGTACAACCACCTCAAAGTTATTCTTTCCGATCAATCTTTTGAGCTATTCCTATAAGTGTCACAAACAGCCCTAGAGTTCATACTAAAATAACACCAATGACACATATCAACCTACCCTAATGTCACCTAGATACTCCAATGTCACCTCAAGTATCCGTGGGTAAATTATGCGACATGCATCAAACAATTTCAGATCTATCATATTCAATCCAACACAAAGAACTTGAAGGAGCACCCCAAGATTTCTATCGGAGAATGTAGGACAAGAACGTGTATCAACCCCTATGCATAGATTACCCCAATTTCACCTCGGGAATCCGCAAGTTGAGTACCAAAACATACATCAAGTGAATCAATAGAACACCCCATTTTCACCACGGGTATCCACATGCAAGACATATATCAAGTGTTCTCAAATCCAATATTCAATCCAACATAACGAGATCTCAAAGGGAAAGATTCAATTCATCACAACAAGGTAGCAAGGGAATACCATCATATGATCCGACTATATTAACAAAGCCCGTCATACATCAAGATCATGACATATCAAGAACGCGCGAGAGAGAGATTGAACGCATAGCTACTTGTACATACCCTCAGCCCCGAGGGTGAACTACTCCCTCCTCGTCATGGCCTCCACCGGGATGATGAAGATGGCCACCGGATGATGATTTCCCTCTCCGGCAGGGTACTGGAAAGGCTCCAGATTGGTTTTCCATCGATACAGAGAGTTGCGGCGACGGAGCGGAGAGTCTCTCTTTATTTCTGGGGTTTCTGGGATTTATAGGATTTTTCAGCGTTGGAATCACGCGCAAGTGAGCCACGTGGGCCCCAGCACACATCAGGGTGTGTCCTGGAGGGCGCCCTAATGGCTTGTGGCCCATAGGTGGATCCCCTCCGGTGGTTCTTCGCTCCAATATTGCTTATTTCCTCCAGAAAAATCATCAAAAAGTTTCGGGTGATTTCGAGAACTTTCATTTTTTGCACAAAAACAACACCACGGTAATTCTGCTGAAAACAGCGTCACTCCGGGTTAGTTC
Source organism: Elymus sibiricus (assembly GCA_039707655.1). Taxonomy (NCBI): domain Eukaryota; kingdom Viridiplantae; phylum Streptophyta; class Magnoliopsida; order Poales; family Poaceae; genus Elymus; species Elymus sibiricus. The sequence goes on from CM077665.1 coordinate 268,982,145, forward strand.
TAAATAAATCATATAAAGTGCATCAAAACCATATAAAAATATTGTAAACATAGACAAATATGGCATGACTACTTCATAAATTATAGATACGTTGGAGACGTATCAGCATCACCAAGTTTAATTCCTACTCGTCCTCGAGTAGGTAAATGATAAAAGAAATAATTTATGAAGTGTGAATGCTAGCATAATGTATAATATTGATCAAGGATAATTTCAGCCACTTTTCTAACATCATAACCAGCAATTATTTCTCATAAAGCTTCTCATGATCAAATAGCAAGTTATTCACATGTTAAAGTATAGACCATAAACTTTCTTGAAAACTAGCACACCATGTTTTCAGTCATCAAACAATTACAATTCATCTTATTTTCAGGAAGGGTCTATGTAAGAGATTTGGTTTAGCAAATTCCACATACTCAACTATCATTTAGTCTTCCATGATTCCTGACACTCAAAGCATATTTTTAGAACAAACAGTTTCAGTCAAACACATAGGAAGACAGGGGCTTAAAGTTTCGCCTCCCAACTTATTTATCTCGGGGATAATGTCAAGAAATAATGAATCATGATCACCTATATTCAACTGGATATATATGTCTGGATCTTTCCCCACCACATGATGCTTGCCAACTAAGGAAATAATAGATTGGAATAGGGATGAACATTATTGACTATTGTATAAAACTAAAAGATATGCCCTTCGCAGAGGGGAGCAGGGATTTGCAGAGGTGCCAGAGCTCATTGTTTAAAACAGAGATGAATATATTTTGGGTGGTGTGCCTTTCCTGTCAACGTCACGACAAGAGATTTCAACATCTTCCATGCTAATCACATTATTGGTGGTTACCAAACAGAATTGAAATTTACTCCCCCTCCACCATTCAAACACATTCCATGGCTAGCCGAATCCACGGGTACCATCCAAACAATCAACTTTCTAGGGGCAGTTCTTGTTTATTTATTTTTGTATTATGCAGGACTGGGCATCCTTTTTACCGGCCTCTCTCGTGCAATGACAAGTGAATAAACACTTATCTTGAGAATAAGCTGCTTAGCATGGAAGATAATGACCACCCCGTCGCTCCATGAGCGGTACGAGCACACAGAACGGATGTTTATTTGAATGTTTAGAGGTGGCACATGCAAATTTACTTGGAATGTAAGTGAAATACCATATATAGGTAGGTATGGTGGACTCTCATGGAAGAAACTTGGCTCAAGGATTTGGATGCACAAGTAGTATTTCTACTTAGTACGAAGTTTTGGCTAGCAAAAGATTCTAAACAAGCATCACATGTTAGAGGATCCATGACAATATAACTGCTACGTGAATATAAACAAACATAACCATTACGTTCTCTTCCTTGTCCAATGTCAACACTTGATCAAGTTTGAAAATAATTAATGGGGGTTCACAATCATAGAAGATGTCCAAGATAGTGTATTTATATGTGAAACCTCTCTTCCTTCAATATTCTTTCATGAATTGTTTAAATGACCAATGCTATGTTTGCTAACTTCCAATAAATTTTACCGATTATACTCCTAGTATGTGAAGTCACTACTCCCCATGGTACAAGAATATGAAGCATATATAATTTCACATTTATGACATTCAATTCATTCAACGTTTACTCTCAGGATATAAGTGAAGCACAAGAGTAAATTTTGAACTACTCTCAAAAGATATAAGTGAAGATCAATAAGTAGTCAAACAATAAAGTACCTATGTGAGGACTCTCTATCTATCTCAATAAATATTTCCATATCTGAGTATTTTATTCAAGCAGCAGACAAAACAAAAATACACTCCAAGAATAGCACACATCATGTGAACGAATAAAAATTTAGGCTCAACATAGGCTAACCGATAGTTGACGAAGAGAGATGGGATGCATAGCATCCCCAAGCTTAGATGATTGATACTTCTTGAAATATTTGCTTGGGGAGCCTTGTGCATCCCCAAGATTGAGCTTTTGTATCTCGTTCAATTCTCTCATATCCCGGTTTCACCTAGGTCTCAAAAACTTCATCCACACAAAACTTGGAAAGAACTCGTGAGATAGGTTAGTACACATAAGAATAAATCAACACTTTATGTACTGCCAAGACAAGTTGCATAATAATTTTCAAACATTATATATTGTATACTATCATTTCCACAATTTATATCTACTAATATAAGTCATGAAAACTATAGGAGAAGTAGATAACAAAAGTATGACAACAATCTATCTAAACAGGACACTCTGTAGCAATTAATTTACAAAGTGGACTTCTGTATCTCTAAAAATTATGAAAATTTATGAAATGATAAAGAATTTATATGAAAATACTTTGTAAAAATTTCAGAAACTTTCCACGTTCCAGTAAAATATGAAAATTCAAACACTACATCAAAAGTTTCTGTTTTTACTCAACACACATCAAACATGCAATTCAAGCATCCTAAAGGAAATTCTTGGAACTTTTTATTGAAAAACAAGATTATAAATAACATATAATATAGAAAAACAAAATAAAATGACGCTCCAAGCAAAACACATATTATGTGATGAATAAAAATATAGCTCTAAGTAAGATATACCGATAGTGTTGAAGAAGAAAGAGGGGATGCCTTCCGGGGCATCCCCAAGCTTGTACGCTTGAGTCTTCCTTGGATATTACCTTGGAGTTGCCTTGGGATTCCCCAAGCTTAGGTTCTTGTCACTCCTTATTCTCCTCATATCGGTGTCTCACCCAAAACTTGAAAACTTCCATCACACAAAACTTAACGGAACTTCGTGAGATGGGTTAGTATAATGAATATAGATCATTCACTTAGGTACTGTAAAGATAAGATTCATAATTTTTCACATAATAACTACTGTATTCTACCATTCTCATAATTTATATCACTGAATATAAGCTATGGGAACACTAAAACAAGCAAACTATGCATTCAAAACAGAATCTGCCAAAAACAGAACAGTCTGTGAAGATATGTAGTATACCCATACGTACCTGTATCTAGAAATTCTGAAAAAATAGGAAAACGCATCTAATTTTCATAGAAATATGGTGTAAAAATTTCAGAATTTTTTGACGCTCCAGTAAAATCAGAGAAATTCTTTACTAGAGGCAAAAGTTTCTGTTTTTGCACAGAATCAAACTAACAAGTATCCACACTATCCCAAAGGCTTTACTTGTCACATTATTGAAATAAAAGGCACAAAACATGATCACTACAGTAGATTAATCATGTGAACGCACAAAAATAGAAAGGAAAAGTGTTGGGTTGTCTCCCAACAAGCGCTTTTCTTTAATGCCTAGCTAGGCATGATGATTTCAATGATGCTCACGTAAGATTAATAGTTGAAACACACAAGAGAGCATCATGAATCTCATTACAAGCACATTTAAGTCTAACTCACTTCCTATGCATAGGGATTTTGTGAGCAAACAATTTGTGGGAGCAAGAATCAACTAGCATAGGAAGGCAAAACAAGCATATCTTCAAGATTTTCAACACATAGAGAGGAAACTTGATATTATTGCAATTACTACAAGCATATGTTCCTCCCTCATAATAAATTTCAGTAGCATCATGAAGGAATTCCAAAATATAACTATCACATAAAGCATTCTTTTCATGATTCACAAGCATAGAAAATTTATTACTCTCCCCACAAGCAAACTTCTCATACATAGTAGTGGGAGTATCATAGGAGACTTGAATATTATAAATTGTTTCCACATTAAAAGAGTAATTTTCAGAGAAAGGGTATTCATAATTGTGACAAGTTGTATAATAATAATCATCACTACTTTTCATAACATAAGTATCATCACAATAATCATGATAAATAGGAGGCATGTAATCATCATAACAAATTTGAACATTCGAAGTAGGGGAACTAAAAAGATCATCTTCATTATGCATAGCATAACCAAGCTTGGAACACACATCAATTGCAGCAAATATATTCTCAAATATGTCATTCTCATCAAGCATAACATCCCCAAGCTTTTGGGTTTGCATATCATTAGGTTAATCATCAATAGCATGAATAGCACCAATAGTGTAACAATTATTATCATCATAATTTTCCAAGTTGGTGCCAAAAAGATTTTCAATATTATAAGGAGTATCATTATTTTCCCATTCATTCTCATCACAACAAGTAGTAGGCATAACAAAATAAGCATCAATTGTATCATCGTCCACACTACTTTCGTATTCATCCTCCAAGATGATAGGAGCAACATTGTTTGAGAGGGATACCTTTTTACCTTGACCTTTTATTCTTTTCTTCTTCTTCACCACCTTATGTGTGGGTTTGAGTAATCTTTTTGAGCTTCTTATTGAAGAGATTGGTTCGATGGGAAGCTCTTCATTGCAACCTGATTCATTACGAGAAATAATAGGAGGGTATTGGGAGACCTTTACCCTTTCATTAGTATTCCTTTTATACTCTATTGGTTTCTCATTCTTTCTATAGTTGGCAATATAATCATTCTCATTGCAATTCACTACGCAAAACTTATAGATTTCTTGTAGATTAGTTTCATTATCATTAGTGATAAGGCATGTATCAAACCAATCATTTTTATGTGACAATTCTTCACACCCCAAAAATAAACAAAGTTCATTATAGAGTTCACGGGAGATCAAATCATCACAATATTTGGAAATGGTTCGGTCATGAAAAAGCATGCATTGGAAATTAAGATGACCAACTCTATTGCAAAGTTCACAAGTAATGGGATGAAGAGAGCATAATCTTGTGGCTTGTTCATCTATCACTTTAAGCCACCAATTAGTTTGATCATGTTTATGCTTCTTACAAAATCTACCGTCCCTATATGGCATGTCTTTGCAAATTTTATTCACTCCACAAAAATCAACATGCTTATAATAAACCTTTTTATCATGACTAGTGCAATCATCATTAGCATCATGGATATTCAAAAAATGCATACTAACAATATTGCTATCATGCTCATCATTCAAGGATTTAATGCCAAACATTTTATTGAACTCTTCTTCTAACACTTTGGCACAATTTTCTGATCCATCATTTTCAAGAGAAAACATCATAAAGGTAAAGAACTTGATGCAACATCAATTCCATTTTTTGTAGTTTTCTTTTATAAAATAAACTAGTGAAAAACAAGAAACTAAAAGATTTAATTGCAAGATCTAAAGATATACCTTCAAACACTCACCTCCCCGGCAACGGCGCCAGAAATGGCTTCATGTCTACTACGCAACTTTATTCTTGTAGACTCTGTTGGGCCTCCAAGCGTAGAATTTTGTAGGACAGTAGCAATTTTCCCTCAAGTGGATGACCTAAGGTTTATCAATCCGTGGGAGGTGTAGGATGAAGATGGTCTCTCTCAAACAACCCTGCAATCAAATACAAGAAATCTCTTGTGTCCCGAACACACCAAATAGAATGGTAAATCGTATAGGTGCACTAGGTCGGCAAAGAGACGGTGATACAAGTGCAATATGGATGGTAGATATAGGTTTTTGTAATCTGAAAATATAAAAACAACAAGGTAACAAGTAGTAAACAACGAGCAAAATGGTATATCAATGCTTGGAAATAAGGCCTAGGGTTCGTACTTTCACTAGTGCAATCTCCCAACAATGCTAACATAGTTGGATCATATGATCATCCCTCAACGTGCAACAAAGAATCACTCCAAAGTTCCTATCTAGCGGAGAACAATAAGATGAAATTGGCATAGGTAGTACAACCACCTCAAGGTTATTCTTTCCGATCAATCTTTTGAGCTATTCCTATAAGTATCACAAACAACCCTAGAGTTCGTACTAAAATAACACCAATGACACATATCAATCCACCCTAATGTTACCTAGATACTCCAATATCACCTCAAGTATCCGTGGGTAAATTATGCGACATGCATCAAAAAAATTCAGATCTATCATATTCAATTCAACACAAAGAACTTCAAGGAGCACCACAAGATTTCTATCGGAGAACGTAGGACAAGAACGTGTATCAACCCCTATGCATAGATTACCCCAATGTCACCTCGAGAATCCGCAAGTTGAGTACCAAACATACATCAAGTGAATCAATAGAACACCCCATTGTCACCACGAGTATCCACATGCAAGACATGTATCAAGTGTTCTCAAATCCAATATTCAATCCAACATAACAAGATCTCAAAGGGAAAGATTCAATTCATCACAACAAGGTAGCAAGGGAATAACATCATATGATCCGACTATATTAACAAAGCCCATGGTACATCAAGATCGTGACATCTCAAGAACACGAGATAGAGAGAGAGAGATTGAACACATAGCTACTGGTACATACCCTCAGCCTTGAGGGTGAACTACTCCCTCGTCGTCATGGCCTCCGCCCGGATGATGATTTCCCTCTCCGGTAGGGTACTGGAAAGGCTCCAGATTGGTTTTTCGTTGATACAGAGAGTTGTGACAGTGGATCAGAGAGTCTCTATTTATTTCTGGGGTTTCTGGGATTTATAGGATTTTTCAGCGTTGGAATCACGCGCAACGGAGCCACGTGGGACCCAGCACACATCAGGGCGCGGCCTAGGGGGGTGCGCCCTGATGGCTTGTGGCCCACAGGTGGCTCCCCTCTGGTGGTTCTTCGCTCCAATATTGCTTATTTCCTCCAGAAAAAATTGTCAAAGTTTCGGGCGATTCCGAGAACTTTTATTTTCTGCACAAAAACAACACCACTGTAATTCTGCTGAAAACAGCGTCAGTCCGGGTTATTTCTAAATAAATCATATAAAGTGCATCAAAACCATATAAAAGTATTGTAAACATAGGCAAATATGGCATGAATACTTCATAAATTATAGATATGTTGGAGACGTATCAGATATTGAAATCACTTTGTCGTGACGTTGATAGGAAAGGCACACCACCCAAAATATATTCATCTCTGTTTTAAGCAATGAGCTCTGGCACCTGTGCAAATCCCTGCTTCCCTCTGCGAAGGGACAATCTGTTTACTTTTATGTTATTTACTTATCATGTTGAGTCAACTTCTTATTCCAACCTCAATCTATTAGTTGGCAAGCACCATGTGGTGGCGAAAGATCCAAACACATATATCCGGTCAAATATATTGGATCATGATTCATTATTGTTGACAATTATCGTCATGATAAGTATGTTGGGAGGCGAAACATTAAGCCCCTATCTTTCTATGTGTTTGATGGATGTTGTTTTTTCTAAAAATATGATTTGAGTATTAGCAATCATAGAAGACTATATGATAATTGAGTATGTGGAGCTCTTACTTAGACTTTGTTGAATGCATTGAAATTGTTTGGTGACTAAGAACATAGGTTGTTAAGTTTCAAGAGAATGCATTGTTTGAACCATGACATGTGAATTGATTGCTACTCTATTATGATGATTTTTATGAGAAAAAGTTGCTGCTTATGATGCTAGAAAAATGGCCGAAATTTCCATCGATCAAAATTATACATTATGCTAGCATTCACACTTCATAAATTATTCCTTTTATCATTTACCTACTCGAGGACGAGTAGGAATTAAGCTTGGAGATGCTGATACGTCTCCAATGTATCGATAATTTATCAAGTATTCATGCCATATTTGCCTATGTCTACAATACTTTTATATGGTTTTGATCCACTTTATATGATTTATTTAGAACTAACTCGGACTGACGCTGTTCTCAGCAGAATTACTGTGGTGGTGTTTTTTTGTGCAGAAAATAAAAGTTCTCGAAAACGCCCGAAACTTTTTTTATGATTTTTTCTGGAGGAAATAAGAAATACCGGAGCGAAGATCCACCGGAGGGGAGCCACCCGTGGGCCACAAGCCAACAGGGCACGCCCACCCCCTGGGCGCGCCCTGATGGCTTGTGGGGCCCACGTGGCTCCGTTTAGCATGATTCCAATGCCAAAAAATCCTATATATATAAAAACCCTCAGAAATAAACATAGAACTTCCGCTGCGCCGCCACAACTCTCTGTATCGAAGAAAAACCCATCTGGAGCCTTTCTAGTACCCTGCCGGAGAGGGGAAATCATCACCGGTGGCCATCTTCATCATCCCGACGGAGGCCATGACGAGGAGGGAGTGGTTCACCCTCGGGGCTGAGGGTATGTACTAGTAGCTATGTGTTTAATCTCTCTCTCTCTCTCTCTCTCTCTCTCTCTCTCTCTGTCTCGTGTTCTTGAGATGGCAAGATCTTGATGTATCACGGGCTTTGCTAATATAGTTGGATCATATGGTGTTCTTCCCTTGCTATCTTGTCATGATGAATTGAATCTTTCCCTTTGAGATTTTTTTATGTCAGATTGAATATTGGATTTAAGATCACTTGATGTATGTCTTGCATGTGGATAACCGTGGTGAAAATGGGGTATTCTATTGATTCACTTGATATATGTTATGGCATCAACTTGCGGATTCCAGTGACCTTGGGGATCTATGCATAGGGGTTGATTGCACGTTCTTTTCCTACCTTCTCCGATAGAAACTTGGGGTACTCTTTGAAGTTCTTTGTGTTGTATTGAATATTATGAATATGAAATTGTTTGATGTGTGTCGAATAATTAATCCACGGATACTTGAGGTGACATTGGAGTATCTAGGTGACATTAGGGTTGATCGAGATGTATCATTGGTGTTATTTTAGTACGAACTCTAGGTCTGTTTGTGACATCTATAGGAATAGCCCAATAGATTGATTGGATAGGGTAACTTTGAGGTGGTTCTTACTACCTACAACAATTTCATCTTATGTTCTCCGCTAGATATGAACTTTGGAGTGATTCTTTGTTGCACGTTGAGGCATGATCATATGATCCTATTATGTTAGCATTGTTGAGAGATTGCACTAGTGAAAGTATGAACCCTAGGCCTTATTTCCAAGCATTGATATACCGTTTTGCTCGTTGTTTACTACTCGGTACCTTGTTGTTTTTATATTTTCAGATTAGAAAAACCTATATCTATCATCCATATTGCACTTGTATCACCTTCTCTTCGCTGAACTAGTGCGCCTATACAATTTGCCATTGTATTGGGTGTGTTGGGGACACAAGAGATTTTTTGTATTTGATTGTATTTTTTTTTGAGAGAGACCATCTTCATCCTATACCTCCCATGGATTGATAAACCTTAGGTCATCCACTTGAGGGAAAATTGCTACTGTCCTACAAAACTCTGCGCTTGGAGGCCCAACACGAGTCTACAAGAAATAAGTTGTGTAGTAGACATCAATGATTATGAATATAGGAATCACGTCCATAAGCAAGTAGACCGACTCCTGACTGCACCTACTACTATTACTCCACTCATCACCGCTATACAACATGCATCTAGAGTATTATGTATGAAACAGTGTAATGTTTGGAGCAAGATGACATGATGTAGACAAAGTATACTCAAGCAATATGAATAAACCCCATCGTTTTATCCTTAATGACAACAATATAAATACATGTCATGTCCCTTTCTTTCCCTTGGATTGAGCACCGCAAGATTGAACCCATCACAACACACCACTCCCACTGAAGATAAATCGATCTAGTTGGCCAAACCAAACCAATAGTTTGGAGAGAAATACGAAGCTATAATAATCATGCATAAAAGAATTTAGAGAAGACTCGATTAATATTCACGAATAATCTGATCATAAACCCACAATTCACCGGATCCCAACAAACGCACCGCAAAGAAGATTACATCAAATAGATCACCGCAGGAATCATGGTGAACTCTGTATTGAAGATCAAAGAGAGAGAATAAGCCATCTAGGTACTGGCTATGGACCCGTAGGTCTATGGTAGACTACTCACACAACATCATGGAGGAAGCAAGGTTGATGTAGATGACCTTCGTGATCGATTCCCTGATGACCCACAAGTATAGGGGATCAATCATAGTCCTTTCGGTAAGTAAGAGTGTCGAACCCAACGAGTAGCAGAAGGAAATGACAAGCGGTTTTCAGCAAGGTAATCTCTGCAAGCACTGAAATTGTAGGTAACAGATAGTTTGATAGCAAGGTAATTTGTAACAAGCAAGTAACGGTAACGGTAAATAAGGTGCAGCAAGGTAGCCCAATCCTTTTGAGGCAAAGGACATGCCAGAACAATCTCTAGTAATAGGCAAAGTGTTCTTGAGGGCACACGGGAATTTCGTCTAGTCACTTTTATCATGTTGGTTTCATTCGTGTTCGCTACTTTGATAATTTGATATGTGGGTGGACCGGTGCTTGGGTGCTTTTCTTACTTGAACAACCTCCCACTTATGATTAACCCCCTCGCAAGCATCCGCAACTACGAGAAAAGTATTAAGATAAAATCTAACCATAGCATTAAATGTTTGGATCCAAATCAGCCCCTTACGAAGTAACGCATAAACTAGGGTTTAAGCTTCTGTCACTCTAGCAACCCATCATAACGCATCCCCTTAGGCCCATGAATGGTGAAGTGTCATGTAGTCGACGTTCACATGACACCACTAAGGGAAACACAACATACATATCATCAAAATACCGAACACATATCAAATTCACATGATTACTTGCAACATGACTTCTCCCGTGACCTCAAGAACAAAGGTAACTACTTGTAAATAATAATCATGCTCAAGATCAGAGAGGTATTGAATAGCATAATGGATCTGAACATATGATCTTCCACCAAATAAACCATATAGCAATAGCTTCGATTTCCGATTTCCACCAAATATGATCTTCCACGCAAGGTAATCAACACTACTAGTCACCCACAGGTACCAATCTGAGGTTCCGGTACAAAGATTGAACACAAGAGATGAACTAGGGTTTGAGAGGAGATGGTGATGTTGAAGATGTTGATGAAGATTGGCCTCCCAAAGATGAGAGGGGTGTTGGTGATGACGATAGCTTCGATTTCCCCCTCCGGGAGGGAAGTTCCCCCGGCGGAATCGCTCCGCCGGAGGGCAAAAGTGCTCCTGCCCAAGTTCCGCCTCGAGGCGGCGACGCTTCATTCCGAAAGTCCTCCCCTGATTTTTTCTAGGTTAAATGTGACTATATACCAGAAGATGGGCACCGGAGGTGGGCCGAGGAGGCCACAACCCATCAGGGCGCGCCTAGGGGGGTCTGGCGCGTCCTGGTGGGTTGTGCCCACCAGGTTGGCCCCCTCTGGTACTTTTCTGCTCCAGTATTTTTTATTTAATACAAAAAGAATCTCCGTAAAATTTCAGCTTAATTGGAGTTGTGCAGAATAGGTATCTCTGATGTGCTTTTCTTGGGTCCAGAATTCCAGCTGCCGGTATTCTCCCTCTTTGTGTAAACCTTGCATATTATGAGAGAAAAAGCATTAGAATCACTCCCCAAAGCATTATTATTCAACAAAACATAATAAAAAACAGTAGGAAATCATTTTGCAAAATGGACGTATCAACTCCCACAAGCTTAGACCTCGCTTGTCCTCAAGCGAAAACCGATATTGAAAAGCATGTCCACATGATTTGAGAGAGAGGTGTCGATAAAAATAAAATACGAACATAGTTGCATCATGCTTATTATCATGACAACAACAAACTCTATCATAAAACTTATTCAATACACTTTTATCATATAGCTTCTCATGAACAAGTAACAATTCATCACAACATAGAAGTATGAAGCATAAACCTTATTGAAAACACACAAACTATGTTCTCAGTCAACTTTGCAACTACAATTCATCATATTTTCAGGAAGGGTCTCATGTCGGAGCCTTTTGGCAAGTCCACATACTCAACCATCATTTAGTCTTCTATGACTGCTAACACTCACGGCATACCCATGAACAAAAAGTTTCAACCGGACACATAAGAAGATAGGGGCTTATAGTTTCGTCTCCCAACATATTCACCTCAAGGGTGATGTCAACAATAATAACTCATGCCCACCCATATCCAACTGGATATATGTGCCTAGATCTTTCTTCACCACATGATGCTTGCAAAAGGAAAAAGTAAAAGGAATAGGGAAGAATAGTTTGACTCTTTGCATAAAAGTAAATACATAAAAATAAAAGATAGTCCCTTCGCATAGGGAAGCAGAGGTTGTCATGCGCTTATTGGTTTGTATGCCCAATCCCTTAATGTAAAAGAACGTCACGCTATATTGCCACCTATAATGGCAACCTTTATTATACAGTCCGTCGCTTTTATTACTTTGACATCATAAGTTCGTATAGCGCTCAATTTTCTCTTACACTAATTGATCAAAACACTTTTAGAAGCAATTATTATTGCCTTATTGCACCGATGACAACTTACTTGAAGGATCTTTCTCGATCCATAGGTAGGTATGGTGGACTCTCAAAGAATGAGTTTGGTTTTGGGTTTTTGGATGCACAAGTAGTATCTCTACTTAGTGCAGAATTTTTGGCTAGCAAAGATATTGGGCAAGCACCACATGTTGAAGGATCTATGACAATATAACTTCTATGTGGATATGAACAAACATAAATCATTACGTTGTCTTCCTTGTCCAATGTCAACAATTTTGACATATAATATTTAATGGGGGCTCACAATCATAAAAGATGTCCAAGATAGTGTATTTGCATGTGAATCTTCTCTTCCCTTATTAATTCTTTCATGAATTGCATCATTGACCAATGCTATGTTTGTCAATGTCCAATAAATTTTGCTACTTATACTTTTCCTTATGTGATGTCATTACTCACCATAAGATTAGCATATGATTCTTTTCATTTATTTTTCTTTCCTTTTATCTTGATTGCAACAAGAAAGTAGAGAGACAAAAACTCAAACTAAACTTTATTATATAGCTTTCGCTCGATTAGATATGCCACGAAACTAACACACGAAAGTAGATCATGCTAAACTTTTATTCATCTAAGGCAAAGGGAAACTAAATATCAAACTAAAATAGGTAAAGGTGAATAAAAGTGATGGTGATACAATACCGGGGCACCTCCCCCAAGCTTGGCTCAAGCCAAGGGGAGTTCCCATACCCGTGTGCTCAAGTCTCCTTTGGTGGTGGTGATGAAGAAGGTGGTGGTGATGAATCACACTTCAACTTCAAAAGGTGCTTCAATTTGTGGATGACTCTCCGAAGGTTATTGATGTGCTCTTATAGCAAAATATTTTCACGGATGAGAAATTTATTCTGAACACGGACTGCTTCGAAAGCTCTAAAAGCTTTGATTTCAATAGGGGTGAGATGACTGTAATAAGGTTGAAGGATATCTTCTTCTCCCTCCTTTGTTGGCATGGATTGCTCTCCTTCAGGGGGCTGATCCACCATAGCCTCCTTGCGCTTCTCTTCCCTGTTAGCTTCTTCTGGCCCCTCCCTCTTCAGCTCTATCTTCATTAGCCAGACATCTTCTTCCACATTATTAGAAGAGGGAGAAGACATGCTGCCTAACTGACAGATCTGACAGGAAAACAGCACGGAACAAGAACAGAGGATTTTTCTGCGATGCGGTTGTCAAAATAGTCGGGGGTATATATAGAGAATTTTTATTCTTGGAAAACAAGCATATGGAAGGAAAACGGAGTCGGGAAGGCATCCGAGGTGGGCACAACCCACCAGGGCGCGCCCAGGGGTGCCTGGCGCGCCCTGGTGTATCGTGCTCACCTCGATGACCTTCCAGTTTATTTCTTTATTTCCAAAATTTTAAAATATTCCAAAAGTGACAAAAAATATTTTTTGCGGATTTTTTTGGAGTCCGTTTACTTACCGTATCACGTACCTCCTATTTTTAAGAATTCTGGAGTGTTCCGAAAGGTTTCTTTTATGTGTTCCTCCGGTGTCACGGTTTGGATAACATTGCTTTCAACGTTAATAGGCGTACCTGAGATATAATGCTTAATTCTTTGTCCATTGACCACCTTCGGGTTAGTACCTTCGGCGTTATTAATCTTGATAGCTCCAGAATGATAAACCTCTTCGATAATATAAGGTCCTTCCCATTTGGAGAGAAGCTTACCTGCAAAAAATCTTAAACGAGAGTTAAAAAAAAGAACACAGTCTCCTATTTTGAATTCCCGCTTTTGGATTCTTTTGTCATGCCATCCTTTTACATTTTCTTTAAATAGCTTGGCATTTTCATAGGCTTGGGTTCTCCATTCATCAAGTGAGCTAATATCAAATAGCCTCTTCTCACCAGCAAGTTTGAAATCATAGTTAAGTTCTTTAATTGCCCAAAATGCCTTATGTTCTAATTCTAGAGGCAAATGACAACCTTTACCATATACCATTTTATATGGAGACATACCCATAGGATTTTTATAAGGTGTTCTATAGGCCCAAAGTGCATCGTCTAATTTCTTAGACCAATTCTTATGAGACCTATTGACAGTTTTTTGTAATATTAATTTTATTTCTCTATTGCTAAGTTCAACTTGACCACTAGATTGAGGATGATAGGGTGATGCAATTCTATGGTTAACATCATATTTAGCAAGCATCTTACGGAAAGCACCATGAATAAAGTGTGAACCACCATCGGTCATTAAATATCTAGGGACCCCAAACCTCGGGAAGATAACCTCTTTAAGCATTTTAATGGAGGTGTGGTGATCAGCACTACTAGTTGGAATAGCTTCTACCCACTTAGTGACATAATCAACAGCAACCAAACTATGAGTGTACCCATTAGAGGAAGGAAAAGGTCCCATATAATCAAAACCCCAAACATCAAATGGTTCAACAACAAGTGAATAATTCATAGGCATTTCTTGACGCTTACCGATATTACCAATTCTTTGACATTCATCACAAGACAAGACAAACTTACGAGCATCCTTGAAGAGAGTAGGCCAATAAAAACCAGATTGTAGTACCCTATGAGCAGTTCTATCTCCCGCATGATGTCCTTCATAAGCTTCAGAATGACATTTCCGTAGGATTTGTTCCTGTTCATGCTCAGGTACACAACGTCTAATAATACCATCTACTCCTTCTTTATAAAGATGTGGGTCATCCCAAAAGTAATGTCTCAAGTCATAGAAGAATTTTTTCTTTTGTTGGTATGTGAAACTAGGTGGTATATATTTAGCGACAATGTAATTAGCATAATCAGCATACCAAGGGGTGTTTTGTGAAACACTTATTGCAGCTAACTGTTCGTCAGGGAAACTATCATCTATAGGTAGTGGGTCATCAAGAATATTTTCTAACCTAGACAAGTTATCAGCTACGGGGTTATTAGCTCCCTTCCTATCAACAATATGCAAGTCAAATTCTTGGAGCAAGAGAACCCACCTAATAAGTCTAGGCTTAGCATCTTTCTTTTCCATAAGGTATTTTATAGCAGCATGGTCGGTGTGAACAATTACTTTTGAGTCAATAATATAGGATCTAAATTTATCACAAGCAAACACGACCGCTAAAAATTCTTTTTTAGTAGTAGCCTAATTTCGTTGAGCACTGTCTAGAGTTTTACTAGCACAATGTGTTGGGGATATAACCCCGTGGTATGACCCCAGAAGCCTGGATCGAGAGTTATGAGCTAGCCATGGAGATGTTGGATGTCAGTGATGCAGTCTGTGCTAAGTACTTCATCATGATGTTGGATGGACCGGCTCGTACATGGTTAAAGGGTCTGCCCCCCAATACCGTTAATTCCTGGGCTGAGTTGAAAGCACGATTCATCAAGAACTTTCAAGGGACGTGCAAGCAGCCTATGACGATCGTTGATTTAGATCATTGTGTGTAGCGTGAGGATGAGTCGGCCCATCATTGGGTCCGGCGGGTCTCAACCATTATCCACTCGTCTGATAATATCACGACGGCTCAGGCGGCGCTGATTTTGGAGAAGAATTGTCATTTTTTGCCCCTTAAGCAGAAGCTTGGACGACTCAAGCATTCTTGCCAGGACATGGGTGAGCTCATGGCGGCTCTCACTAAATATGCAGATTCTGACAGCACAAAGGATCCTGGTTCTGATGATGAGAAGTCTGCTAAGGGTAAGAAGAATGGCAACGGCAAGGGTCAGCAACAGAATGGGGCAGGAAATAACAACCCAGGTAATGGCGGTAAACGGAAGCATCCAGACGGCGGGTCAGATCTGGTGGCCAACACTGGAAACAACTGTACTAAGGGTAACGGTAAACCGCCTTTTGGCAAGGGCGAGCCTTTCAACATGGAAGCAATGCTCAATGACCCCTGCTCGAAGCACAGCCTTCCCAACAAGCCGTCCACCCACGCTTGGAAGGATTGTTATATCATGCGGGAGTTCTGGAATTATAGCCTTAACCAGCATCATGGTAATGGCAACGGACCGCCCGGCGGGTCAGGATCCGGCTCTCATGGGTCAGGTTTTGGTGCAGGCGGCTCAAATTTGGGTTATCAGAATCAAGGTAACCATGGAGGCCACAATCAGCAGCCCGGTGGTCAACAGCAAAACAACCAGTCAGGGTATCAGAGTAACCCGAAGCAGCTTAACGGAGGCCAGTATCACGTGTTCACAACGAGTCTTGATAAGCGTGACCAGAAGGTGAGCAAGAGGGCGGTTAACGCAGCAATGCCGGCTCTTCCGCAATACTTGAAGTGGTCTGAGCATACGATATCTTGGAGCAGGGAGGATCACCCACCGCGAGTTGATAACCCGGGGCAGTTGGCCCTTGTGGTGGCCCCTCAGGTAGGAGGCTACAAGTTCACCAAAGTGCTGATGGATGGTGGCAGCAGCATCAACATCTTGTATTATGACACTTTTCGTCAGATGATCCTGACTGACAAGGATCTCAAGCTGTCATCCACAGTCTTCCACGGTGTAGTGCCCGGCAAGTCGGCTTATCCAGTAGGGAAAATTGCTCTGGAAGTGGCTTTTGGTGATGAGTTCAACTACAGGGTAGAGACCTTGTGGTTTGAAGTGGTTAAAATCAAGAGTCCATATCATGCTCTGTTTGGACGGCCGGCTTATGCCAAGTTCATGGCTCGGCCCTGTTATGTTTACTTGCAGCTCAAGATGCCAGGTCTGAAGGGAACGATTACGGTGCATGGTGACCGGAAGATTGCTCTTGAGTGCGAGGAAGGCGATGCTGAGTATGCAGAGTCAAGTTGTGCTGAGGCGGAGCTCAAGTTTTATAAAGATAATGTTGACCCGGCGGATATGACCCCTTTGAAGAAGCCCAGCACAGAGGCTGACCCGCCCCTGAAGTTTTTGGCAGAGGATACCAAGTTGGTGGACTTTGTCCCTGGCGACTCATCACAGCAGTTCACTATAGGGGCTAATATGGACCCCAAATAGGAAAGCGCGCTCATCGAGTTCATCCGTGACATTCGGGACATCTTTGCATGGAAGCCTTCTGACATGCTAGGTGTACCGAGAGATTTTGGTGAGCACCACCTTAATGTGGATCCTAAGTTTAAGCCAGTCAAGCAATTCCTCCGTCGTTTTAATGAAGAGCGGCGTAAAGCTATTGGAGAAGAAGTAGCCCGGCTCTTAGCAGCAGGGTTTATCGTGGAGGTTTTTCACCCGGAGTGGTTGGCTAACCCCGTGCTCATACTTAAGAAGAACGGCACGTGGCGCATGTGTGTAGATTACACAGATCTCAACAAGGCGTGTCCGGTTGATCCATTTACTCTCCCCCGTATCGACTAGATCATTGATGCAACGGCGGGTTGCGAGAGTTTATGTTTCCTGGATGCTTATTCGGGTTATCATCAGATCAAGATGGCAGTTAAAGACCAAGAGAAGACATCTTTGATCACACCTTTTGGAGCTTTCTGCTACGTATCCATGCCTTTTGGACTCAAAAGTGCGCAGGCGACTTATCAACGATGTGTACATAACTGTCTTCATAGTCAGATCAGACGCAATGTTCATGCTTATGTGGATGATATTGTGGTCAAGTCAAGGAAGAAGGAGACTCTGCTCGATGATTTGAAGGAAACCTTTGATAACCTACGGGTTTACAAGATGATGCTTAATCCGGCTAAGTGTGTTTTTGGTGTACCTGCAGGCAAGCTCCTGGGATTTTTGGTTTCAGAGCGGGGCATTGAAGCTAACCCGGATAAAATAAAGGCCATCACCTCATTATCTAAGCCGGTGTGCATTAATGATGTCCAACGCTTGGCGGGTCGTTTTGCATCTTTAAGCCGGTTCATAAGCTGCCTGGGGGAGAAGGCTATCCCTTTGTATCAAATGATGAAGAAGATAGATGATTTTGTCTGGAGTGATGCTGCCAATGATGCGTTTGAGGCGCTCAAAAAACAGTTAGTTGAGCCGCCTGTCTTGGCTGCTCCCGTCGAAAAAGAGCCCTTGCTCCTCTACGTGGCGGCTAATAACAAGGCCGTCAACGCTGCAGTTGTTGTGGAGCGCAAGGAGGCAGGCAAAGAGTACCCAGTCCAGAGGCCAGTTTATTATGTCAGCGAGGTTTTGACAGAGTCCAAGCAAAGGTACCCGCATTGGCAAAAACTGGTGTTTGGAGTGTTCATGGCAAATCGCAAGCTGAAGCATTATTTCCTTGGACATCCAATCACGGTGGTCAGCTCTGTTCCTTTGGGAGATATCATTCAAAATAGAGAAGCCACCGGCAGGATTGCTAAGTGGGCAATTGAGCTTGGGCCTCTTAATTTGAGGTATGTGCCCCGAACAACTGTCAAGTCTCAAGCCCTGGTGGATTTTATCAAAGACTGGACGGAGTGTCAAGCGCCCGAGGAGAAGCCGGACAATACGTATTGGACAATTCACTTTGATGGATCCAGACAGTTGGAAGGCTCAGGGGCCGGAGTTGTTTTGACTTCCCCTAGAGGTGACACATTTTGTTATGTCTTAAGGCTAATGTTTCCTTGTACTAACAATGCAGCTGAGTATGAAGCCTTGCTTCATGGGCTCCGTGTAGCCAAGGAGACGAATTCGAGCCGGGTCAGATGTCTAGGCGACTCAGACCTTGTGGCCCAGCAAGTCCCAGGCACGTGGGATTCTAAAGACCCTCGTATGGCAGCTTATCGCCGGGCGGTTGATATCATTGCTGGTCAATTTAAGGGTTATCAGGTGGATCATATTGATCGTCGGAAGAATGAGGTGGCTGATGCATTATCGCGATTGGGGTCTCAACGTAAGCCGGTGCCGCCTAATGTGTTTCTGGATGTATTGCATCACCCGTTGGTCAAGTTACCTTGTGAGGAGGACCTTGCTATACCTGACCCGGAAGGACAGTTGGTGGCGGCTCTCCGCGCTATTCCTGATTGGACGCTGCCTTATTTGGCATATCTGACTCGTGGCGAGTTACCCACAGATGAGACCGTGGCGCGGCAAATCACGAGGCGGTCCAAGTCCATGACTATTGTCAATGGCGAGTTGCACAGGTGCAGTGTGACTGGCGTTTTTCAACGTTGTGTTTCTCCTGAGGGGGGCCATGAAATCTTGCAAGAGATACATGCCAGCGATTGTGGTCATCACGCCGGGTCAAAATCCTTGGTGGCCAAAGCTTTCCGACGCGGTTTTTACTGGCTAACAGCTCATGCAGATGCAGAGGACTTGGTTAGTAAATGTGATGGGTGTCAGAAATTTGGACGACGTGCCCATGTGCCGGCTCAAGAGTTGCGGATGATTCCAATCACCTGGCCGTTTGCGGTCTGGGGGCTTGATATGGTTGGACCGTTTAAAAGGTCTGAAGATAAGAAGACCCACCTCTTGGTGGCGGTTGATAAGTTTACCAAGTGGATTGAGGCAGAGCCGGTCAGCAAGTGCGACGCAACAACGGTAGTTTAGTTTGTCAAGAAGCTGATCTTTCGTTTTGGTTACCCTCACAGTATCATTACTGACAATGGTACAAATCTGTCGAAGGGGGCTATGAAAGAGTTTTGCGAAAGTGAACACATCCGCATCGATGTCTCTTCCGTGGCTCATCTACAGTCTAATGGTCAAGCAGAACGTGCTAACCAGGAAATTTTGAGAGGGATAAAACCCCGGCTTATGGTTCCTTTGGAACGAATGCCCGGCTGTTGGGTGGAGGAATTACCTTCAGTTCTTTGGAGCATCAGAACCACCCCCAACAGATCAACAGGCTACACGCCTTTCTTCATGGTTTATGGTGCAGAAGCTGTTCTCCCCAGTGATATCCGTCATGACTCGCCCAGGGTGGCGGCTTACGTTGAAACTGATAATGAGACGGCGCGTCAGGACGCACTGGATGCCTTGGATGAAGAGCGAGATCTTGCAGCCGCACGGTCAGCAATTTATCAACAAGATCTGCGTCGCTATCATAGCCGTAGAGTTAAGACCCGGACGTTCCAGGAAGGCGACTTAGTGCTACGTTTGATTCAATATCAGACAGATATGAATAAGTTATCACCCCCTTAGGAAGGACCTTTTGTGGTCAGCAAGAATCTCAACAATGGGTCATATTACCGCATTGATATACGGGAGAGCGGCAAATCCCGCACTTCTGGAGAGGAGACCAGCAGGCCGTGGAATATTGCTCATCTTCGGCCTTACTATACTTGAGTCATTGACTCTCATCAATGTACATACCTCTGTCATTGTATATACCTTTTTCAATATAATAAAGCCGGCATCCCCATAATTCGGGGCCTCTGCCGTTTTCATGCAGCAATTGTTGGTGCAAAGAGTTAATTGTTCATAAGGTCACTTGGGGGCTTCCAACCCACTGGGTTTAGCTTTCATACCCTCTTGACCGGCTTAAAAGCCATATTTGAGTTAAACCTGCCTGTTTGCAACTTGCTACTCCGCCAGGTGACCCGCCAAATGTTTGACAGTCAATCTTTTTTAAGACCCTGAACTAGTGAAAGTTAAAACGGCGACCTATGTCACGTGAGAGCCGGCTTACGGAGAGCTAGGACAAACTCACCTGTTCGCTGTAGTCTCTCCGCTATGTGGCCCGTTCATACTCTTAGCAGTCAATCTTTTTTAAGACCCTGAACTTGTTAAGGTTAAAATGACGGATTTATGTCACGTGAGAGCCGGCCTACGGGATTATAGGCGTTAATGCCTAGCTTCTTTGAAGCAAAAATATTGAGTTTTCTCAAAAATATATATAAAGGGTTGGTCTCTTTTGGGCTGTGCCTGTAAAGCCGCCTTATAGCAACTCAAAGTATACATGTCTATATTTTCTGTTTGTTGTTTTTGCAGGACTTTTTCATGAGGAGATTATTCATCTTTGGATGACTACTCATTAGTCAAAGCTTATGGCTGTCATGACCCGCCAGCAGGTCTTATTTCCATATTTTCAGGAGTATGGGGCACGGAGTTGTTAAGCAGCCCAGGAGTATGGCCATAAGCCGCCAGCACAGGATATAAGTTGATAAAGTTCAAAACGTGCACGAAGGCACGGCACAGACAAGCAGTTTTTAGCTAAGTCTATTACAAGGCTGCGCGGAGCCCAAAATTTTGGACCAAAGTTTTTTATACGATCACAACCCGGCCGTTAGTTCATCCGGGTTAAACTTCATCCTCGGCTAACTTCTTCGCCTAAGTTGCTGTCGGGTCATCCTGCGCCGGGTCTTCTATCTCCTGGATCTAAAGCTTGGCCACATCCCAGTTGCAGTTGATCAAGGCCTGGAATTCAGCTTCATCATGCAAGATGGGAAACGGGTCAACATCAGGGGCAAAGATGTGCTTACGACGCTAAGGAGTCAGATCCACCGGCTCAAAAGTAGGCGCTTGAACTCATGCATTGTTGTCGTCATAAGCCGCCTGATAAACCTTTAGATCAGCCTCTGCGGCTAGTTGGTGGCCAATACTCGAGACGCTTTGAAGCAACGAGCATAGTCATCTTGCGTGAATTCTGACCCGTCGTCCTTCAGCTGTGGGAACCCTCCAACCATCTCTTCCGGGTTAACTTCCGGTGCATAAGCCAAAGCCCGGCTCAAAGCTGCTATTGCACCTTTACGGGCGGCTGACTTCTTCAACTCTTCAAATTGCTTGGGGATTGTTGAGAGGCATTTCAGGACATCTTTGATGAGCTTTGGCGTGCCCTTTTCACCCATAACAACCCTGATGGTGAAAAGACTTCCAACGTACAACTGTTTGTGAAGGAATATAGAGCTTTCAGCTTCAGTAAGTTGTCCTCTGGAAGATTGCGAGTCCGACGGCCTGCAAACAGTTCATGTGCATAAGTCATCGGGCGAGTCTTTTATAAGACTGTTTTGAACAAAAATGATCATAAGATAGTTAACAACACTTACCAAAGACAGCTTCAGTCATCCGGGCCACATGGCGTTTAAGACTGGTCAGTTCTTCGGTAACGGGTTTAAGTTGGCCCTCGGCGTCTTCTGCACGTTTGATCAGGGCGGCTTGTTCAGCTTCAACAGATTGTTTGTAGGCTTCAAAATCTGCTTTAGTCTTTTCCAGCTCTGTTGAGGAGAGCCGCCATTTTTCGTCAGCTTCAGCTCGGGCATCTTGTTGAAGCGCCAGGTTTTTCCTCAGGTCGGTCAAACTAGACTCGGCCACATTTAAAGCTTCCTGTACAATAAAATTGTCAAGCACAAGTTTATCAACTTTAAGCCGCCAGCATGGTTTATAATGGCACGTGGGGGCACTGAAGAAGTTTGTCACAAGTCTCAAGCAGATTGCACGCAATATACTTGACACTTGGGGGCTAATGTGTATCAGTTCTTTCAAGTCTACAATACAAATAAGACCCGGATCATCTTCAAGAAGATAAACCGGCCCTTGGGGGCTACAGTTGGCATTTTGTTGATGAACATAATGAGTGCCGGCTCATTATTTACATAATGACCCGGCCCTTGGGGGCTACAGCTTGAATTTTCTCATGGTCAGCATAATTAGTGTCGGCTCATTATTTACATAATGACCTGGTCCTTGGGGGCTACATGCTCATCTATTAAAGTCTACATATTGTTGAAGACCCGACTCATCTTCAAGAAAATAAGCCGGTTCTTGGGGGCTACGTAAGGGTATACGGAATGCAAGAAAGGTTGAGTACCTCATATTTTTTCTTCATCATGCCAACTAAGTTGGCTTCCATGTCCCGGCTTGCGGAGAGGCGGCTTAGATATCCATAGTGCAGCTCGTCCGCAGTAAGCTTCTCAAGATTGGGAAGGTCAAGCTTAACCCTCTCCTTCTCAGGCGAAGGCGCCTCATCCTTACTAATATGCTTGGTCAGCACATTGGAAGGGGCTGGAGCTGTGTAAGCTGTCCCGATGATGGTAACCTCCTCTTCATGAGAAGCGATATCCTCAGCTGTTTGCACATGACTGGGTGGCTTAGGATCAGCTTCCGGATTAGCTTCAGTGATCACGACATCAGCATCCGCCGGCTCAGTAAGCTGGAGAATTTCATCATGAGTGCCCAGATCAGCTTCAGAGGGCTCAACTTGAATATCAGGAGTGCCAAGCTTCGGGTTCTCCAGCTCTGGGGCGTCAGGATTGGCAGATGACCCGCTTAATTTCCTCTTTTTAGCTTGGGCCCTGTGCACAAAGATTTCATTATAAGTAATATGCAAGGGCAAAATATTAGTAAGCAGTATGGGATGCAAAGAAGTTTACCCTGGGTTGATAACAAGTGGAGGCAATTTTGAGGCGGTTGAGTCGCCAGAAGAAGGAGGTGTTTCCTGACAAATTAAAATTGAGCAATATGAGCAAGTTGCAACATAAGACTAATGTGCAGAGGAAATGAAAACAAAGCTATGAAATACCTCGTTACGGTGCTTCCGAGGAACTGGTGTGTCGGGTAAGCCGGCCACTAGGTCTTTAGAGCCGCCACTCCGGGTCTAACGCCTAGCGTCATGTTGCTGTTTCTTCAAAAGAAAGTCGGGATCCAAGTGAGCAAGAGGGTGTGAAAACTTTACTTTCCGAATGACCCGCCGTATTTTCTCTGTTGGCAAAGGTTCCGAGTCGGAGGAGATGATAGTTACCTCTGCGGCACCAGCTTGGCTTGCCTCCGCTTTACCCTGAGAGGAATCAACGTCAATAAGTTGCATAAAAAGAAGGCCAAGGGAGTCAAGTTCTACCTCTGAGTCATCAAGTTCGAGCAGCTCTTGGGCGGATTGTTTCTTCTTACGAGCTGGAGCCCGGGTCTTAGTTGCCTTTGTCTTCTTCTTTGAAGTGGAGGCTGTCGTTATTCTCCTTTTCCAGAAGGAAGAGTCTACCTACATATATAAATGCATTTGCAGAAAGGTTAAATGAGATGTGTGAAGTGTAGAATCTAAAGGAAAAGAGTGAAGGTTAAAGAAAAAAAAAGTCTTACTGCGGGAGCCGGGTTAAGAGCATAGAAGGGGCTTAACCCCGTCTTGTTGCAGACCTCCTGAGGTTCTCCCAGCAATGATTTGACAATCAAATTGTGATCCTTGTCTGTCAGAGGCGTCTGGTTGAAGCGCTGAGGGTCATTCACTTCACCAGTATATTCACACATTAAGCCGCCGCGCCGGCTCAATGGTAAGATTCTCCAGGAAACCCAGCAGCGGGTTAAATCAATGCCAGTCAGCCCATTGGCTAATAAGGCTCTAATCTTTGAAAATGTCTGAGCATATTGGGCGCGCTCTTTGGAGGACAACCGGTCTGGGAGCTCGGTGGTGGTGCAGAGCCGGTAGGGATGATAACCCGGCAATGGATTTTCTTCTTCCGGGGAAGTATCTCTGCAATAAAACCAGGCGCGGTTCCAGTCCTTGGGATGACTGGGCAGAGTGGCTGAGGGAAAAGACACATCTCTCCGCCTTTGGATTGAAACGCCTCCGAGCTCAAGACTCGGCCCGTCTGCTATCTCGGTCTGGCGGTTGATATAGAAGAAGTCTCTGAAGAGGTCAACAGTGGGTTCCTCTTGCAGATACGCCTCGCAGAACACTTGGAATTGGCACAAGTTGGTGACAGAATTGGGGCCAATGTCTTGAGGGTGGAGTTTATAAAAGTGCAAGGCGTCCCAGAAAAATTTCGACCCGGGCGGTGAGAAGCCACGGAGAAGATGATCCGTAAATACAACCACCTCCCCTTCCTTGGGTTCGGGAGTGACCTCAGTGCCACGAACCCGCCAATGAATGACGTCTTGAGCCGGCAAAACCCCCATGACTACGAAATCATTGAGTATATCCTCGGTAACCCCAGAGCCTACCCAATCGCAAGAAGAGGGGGCTTTAGCCATGACAGCGGGTTAAATGATGTGGAAAGGCATGGAGATACTGTGGGTTAAGAACACTACATGACCAAAACAGCTATGACTATAAGACGACGATGCTACTTGGCGGGTCATTATTAAGTTATGAGCCGCCATCAGCTGCAGATATGAAGCGAATTGTGTTTTGCCAGGGTAAGCCGGCAGCGGGATGGTGGGTCAATTGGACAGTGAATACTGAAGATAATGCTAAGTGTGGACAAACAAGTTCCACCAACTACAGCTGCCATTACAAGATCTACGAACGAAGATAAAAGGAAATATTTGCTAAACCTAAAAACAGCAGTGGAAGAACAGACAGTTAATACATGGATTCCAATGAAGGAGTGATCTACACCGACTACGAAATACATATTGAGCAGAGCACCGCGCGATTTGGATGGCGTTTCGGAGCCTAAAGGTGTTTCCTCTCCAATCAATGGTGAGCGCTCCGATGAACGGCGGTGGACTCGGAAGAACCCCGACGAACTAATGCGGATCTAAGGGGGAAGAAAAATGGAACCTGGAAGATGCCGGGGGTGCGGGCGTGCGCCGGCGAGCTCTGGACGCAAACAGGGTGATGCGGCGGCCTTTGTTGAGGAGGACGGCGCGGTCCGGACGGCGCGGCAGAGCTTCGGTTGCGCGGGCGTCTGGAGGAAGAAGAAGAGAGAAGCGGTAGCGGGGGAAAGTGAAAAGGATGGGACCCCCGTGCCTATTTATAAGGGGGAGATGGAACAACAACAGTCCAACGCGGGAATCGAGGGGACAGGATGATGATTGACCAAGAAAACGCCTCGATTTTCGGGTTGACCAGTTAATGCAAAGATCCGTTGTGATGTCACTAAGATTTTTTGGATGCACCAGAGATGGCGTCATTTATTTGACATGGCGGGTCATGAAGATTTATTCCAGGTTAAGTGATTATGAAGAACACAAGGCTCGTCAACCAGAAGACTTGAAGATTGACATGAACAGATTCAAATCAATCTGGGGCCTAATGTTGGGGATATAACCCCGTGGTATGACCCGCCCAGGAGGGGCCGGGTTAGGAAGTTGGCGGCTTAGCAATGAGGCCTTAAACAGGCCTAGAGGCCAGACAGGCCTGGAGATAACTTACGAGAAGGGCCAGGCAGAGGCCCAGAGCCGGAAGGTGGTGTGTGACCTGGAGGCATAAGCCACCGGGAGATAGCTTGCCAGAGAAGGTAAGATGATTTAGAGATAAGGTCTGTTACTAGTTGTAACCCGGCCCGGACTCTTGTAAGCCCAGGGCCTCGACCTGTGTATATAAAGGCGGGTTTCCTGGGCGGCTTAAGGTACGAAACCTCTGATCGATAGCTAGGTCAAGCGAATCTGCTCCCTTGTAATCGATATCCGATCAATACAACTCAAAGAAGGACGTAGGCTTTTACCTCCTTCGAGAGGGGCCGAACCTGGGTAAACCCGTGTCTATCATCCCGAACAACCCCTTCGAGTTAACCGCCATAGCGATGGCTTCACCCCTAAATCCTTTCACTAGGACATCTGCCGTGACAAAACCACGACACAATGGGTAACATTCAATTTCTTATCTACTATTTGTCCTAGAACAGCACCAATAGCATAATCACTAGCATCACACATAATTTCAAAAGGCAAGTTCCAATCAGGTGGTTGAACAATAGGTGCAGAGGTTAAGGCTTTCTTGAGTGTTTCAAAGGCTTCCACACAATCATCATCAAAAGCAAAAGGAATATCCTTTTGCAAAAGATTAGTAAGAGACCTAGAAATTTTAGAGAAGTCTTTAATGAACCTCCTATAAAAACCAGCATGACCAAGGAAACTTCGAATACCTTTAATATCTTTAGGACATGGCATTTTCTCAATTGCATCAACTTTAGCTTTATCCACCACAATACCTCGTTCAGATATTTTGTGCCCCAAGACAATGCCTTCATTAACCATAAAGTGGAACTTCTCCCAATTCAAGATGAGATTAGTTTGTTCACATCTCTGCAAAACTCGATCAAGGTTGCTTAAGCAGTCATCAAAAGAAGTTCCGTAAACGAAAAAATCATCCATGAAAACCTCCACAATCATTTGACAAAAATCAGAGAATATAGCTGTCATACATCTTTGAAAGGTAGCAGGTGCATTGCGTAAACCAAAAGGCATACGTCTATAAGCATAGGTTCCAAAAGGGCAAGTAAAGGTGGTTTTTTCTTGATCGGGTTGTGATACAGGTATTTGAGAGAAACCAAAATATCCATCTAGGAAGCAAAAGTGTGTGTGCTTAGATAATCTTTCTAGCATTTGATCAATGAAAGGAAGAGGGTAATGATCCTTCCTAGTAGCTTTATTTAATTTTCTAAAATCAATTACCATTCTATAGCCTGTAACAATTCTTTGTGGAATGAGTTCATTCTTATCATTAGGAACAACGGTAATACCTCCTTTCTTAGGGACACAATGAACGGGACTTACCCATCTACTATCATCAATAGGATAGATTATACCTGCTTCCAGAAGTTTTAATATTTCAGTTCTTACCACTTCCTTCATCTTAGGATTCAATCGCCGTTGGTGATCAACAACGGGTTTAGCATCAGGTTCCATATTAATCTTGTGCTGACATAGAGTGGGACTAATGCCCTTAAGATCATCAACAGTATATCCAATAGCAGCGCGGTGCTTCCTCAGAACTTTTAATAATCTTTCTTCTTCATGTTCTGAAAGGCTAGCACTAATAATAACAGGATATATCTTTTTCTCATCAAGATAAGCATACTTCAAAGTGTCAGGCAATTGTTTCAATTCAAACACAGGATCACCTTTAGATGGAGGAGGACCTCCAAGAGTTTCAATAGGAAAATTGTGTTTCAGGAGAGGTTGTTGTTCAAAGAAAATTTGATCTATTTCATTTCTTTGATGCAAGTGCATATCATTTTCATGGTCAAGCAAATATTGCTCTAATGGATCAGTAGGAGGCACAACAATGGAAGCAAGACCAATTATTTCATCTTTACTGGGTAGCACTTTATCACGAGGTTGTCTACTAAACTTGGAAAAATTAAAGTCATGAGACACATTACCAAAACGGACACCGACAGTTTGTTTTTCACAATCTATCTTAGCATTGATGGTGCTCAAGAAAGGTCTACCAAAGATAATGGGACAAAAGTCATCTTGTGGGGAGCCAAGAACTAGAAAATCAGTAGGGTATTTCACTTTCCCACACAACACTTCAACATCTCTAACAATCCCAAGTGGTGTCATGGTGTCTCTATTAGCAAGTTTAATAGTAACATCAATGTCTTCTATTTCAGCAGGTGCTATTTCATCCATAATTTCTTGGTATAAGGTAAAAGGGATAGCACTCACACTAGCACCCAGATCACATAAACCATGATAGCAATGATCTCCTATTTTAACTGAGACAACAGGCATGCCTTCTATGGGCCTATGTTTATCTTTTTCATCGGGTTTAACAATTCTAGCAGCTTCATCACATAAGTAGATAACATGCCCATCAATATTTTCTACCAAGATATCTTTAACCATAGCAACACTAGGTTCTATTTTAATTTGCTCAGGGGGCTTAGATGTCTTTAGATTGCTCTTACGAATCACAAGTTATACCTTAGCATGTTCCTTTATCCTAACAGGGAAAGGTGGTTTTTCAATATAAGCGGTAGGCACAACTGGATCAACATTGTAAATGATGGTTTCTTCTTTAGCTATGACCGGTTCTTTAATTTCTTCTTTAATAGGGGGTGATATTTAAACCACTTCTCCTTAGGGAGATCAACGTGAGTAGCAAATGCTTCGTAGAAAGAGGCTACTATCTCAGAGTCAAGTCCATATTTAGTGCTAAACTTGTGAAAAGTATCGGTATGCATAAAAGATTTAACATAATCAAATTCAAGCTTTATACCTGACTCATTACCTTCGTCGAGTTCCCAATCTTTAGAGTTGTGTTTAATTCTTTCTAAGAGATCCTACTTGAATTCAATAGTCTTCTTCATATAAGAACCAGCACAAGAAGTATCGAGCATGGATTGATCATTATGAGAAAGCCGAGCATAAAAATTCTGAATGATAACTTCTCTCCGAATGTCATGATTGGGGCATGAATATAGCATTGACTTAAGCCTCCCCCAAGCTAGAGCGATACTTTCTCCTTCATGAGGCCAAAAATTATATATATAATTCCGATCACGATGAACTAGATGCATGGGATAAAACTTTTGGTGGAATTCCAATTGCAAACGATTCCAGTTCCACGATCCAAGATCATCACATAGCCTATACCATGTCAAGGCTTTTCCCTCCAAAGATAAAGGGAAAACCTTCTTCTTAACTTCATCTCCGGGTAAACCTGCAAGCTTAAATAATCCACATATTTCGTTCACATATAATAGATGCATATCAGGATGTTCAGTTCCATCTCCTGCATAAGGTTTAGCAAGCAGTTGTTCTACCATATCCGAAGGAATTTCATAACCAACATTTTCAGTAGGTGTAGTAGGTTGAGGGGCAACTAATTGTGGTTCCGGACTAGGTGAAGATACTCCGAACAAACCCCTCAAAGGATTGTTCTCCATAGTAGCAAGTAGCAATAAATTTCAGCACGTATTATAAGTTTTTCCTTACCGATTTCCACTTACCAAGAGCGCTTCACTTCCCGGCAACGGCGCCAGAAAAGAGTCTTGACGACCCACAAGTATAGGGGATCAATCTAGTCCTTTCGATAAGTAAGAGTGTCGAACCCAACGAGGATCAAAAGGAAATGACAAGCGGTTTTCAGCAAGGTAATTTCTGCGAGCACTGAAATTGTAGGTAACAGATAGTTTGATAGCAAGATAATTGGTAATTAGCAAGTAATGGTAACGGTAAATAAAGTGCAGCAAGGTAGCCCAATCCTTTTGTGGCAAAGGACAGGCCAGAACAGTTTCTAGTAATAGGCAAAGTGTTCTTGAGGGTGCACGGGAGTTTCATCTAGTCACTTTTATCATGTTGGTTTGATTCGTGTTCGCTACTTTGATAATTTGATATGTGGGTGGACCGGTGCTTGGGTGCTGTTCTTACATGAACAACCTCCCACTTATGATTAACCCCCTCACAAGCATCCGCAACTACGAGAAAAGTATTAAGATAAAATCTAACCATAGCATTAAACGTTTGGATCCAAATCAGCCCCTTACGAAGTAGCGCATAAACTAGGGTTTAAGCTTCTGTCACTCTAGCAAGCCATCATCTAATAACTACTCCACAATGCATTCCCTTAGGCCCAAGGATGGTGAAGTGTCATGTAGTCGACGTTCACATGACACCACTAAGGGAATCACAACATACATATCATCAAAATATCGTACACATATCAAATTCACATGATTACTTGCGACATGACTTCTCCCGTGACCTCAAGAACAAAGGTAACTACTCACAAATAATACTAATGCTCAAGATCAGAGGGGTATTGAATAACATAATGGATCTGAACATATAATATTCCACCAAATAAACCATATAATAATCAACTACAAGATGTAATCAACACTACTAGTCACCCTCAGGTACCAATCTGAGGTTCCGGTAAAAAGATTGAACACAAGATGAACTAGGGTTTGAGAGGAGATGTTGTTGTTGAAGATTGGCCTCCCAAAAATGAGAGGGGTGTTGGTGATGACGATGGCTTCGATTTCCCCCTCCGGGAGGGAAGTTCCCCCGGCGGAATCGCTCCGCCAGAGGGCAAAAGTGCTCCTGCCCAAGTTCCGCCTCGAGACGGCGGCGCTCCCTAGTGTCTTGTGCCCACCAGGGTGGCCCCCTCCGGTAGTTCTTTGCTTCAGTATTTTTTATTAATTCCAAAAATATTCTCCTGAAAGTTTCAGCTCCATTAGAGATGTGCAGAATAGGTATCTCTGCAAAACTCGATCAAGGTTGCTTAAGCAGTCATCAAAAGAAGTTCCGTAAACGAAAAAATCATCCATGAAAACCTCCACAATCATTTGACAAAAATCAGAGAATATAGCTGTCATACATCTTTGAAAGGTAGCAGGTGCATTGCGTAAACCAAAAGGCATACGTCTATAAGCATAGGTTCCAAAAGGGCAAGTAAAGGTGGTTTTTTCTTGATCGGGTTGTGATACAGGTATTTGAGAGAAACCAAAATATCCATCTAGGAAGCAAAAGTGTGTGTGCTTAGATAATCTTTCTAGCATTTGATCAATGAAAGGAAGAGGGTAATGATCCTTCCTAGTAGCTTTATTTAATTTTCTAAAATCAATTACCATTCTATAGCCTGTAACAATTCTTTGTGGAATGAGTTCATTCTTATCATTAGGAACAACGGTAATACCTCCTTTCTTAGGGACACAATGAACGGGACTTACCCATCTACTATCAGCAATAGGATAGATTATACCTGCTTCCAGAAGTTTTAATATTTCAGTTCTTACCACTTCCTTCATCTTAGGATTCAATCGCCGTTGGTGATCAACAACGGGTTTAGCATCAGGTTCCATATTAATCTTGTGCTGACATAGAGTGGGACTAATGCCCTTAAGATCATCAACAGTATATCCAATAGCAGCGCGGTGCTTCCTCAGAACTTTTAATAATCTTTCTTCTTCATGTTCTGAAAGGCTAGCACTAATAATAACAGGATATATCTTTTTCTCATCAAGATAAGCATACTTCAAAGTGTCAGGCAATTGTTTCAATTCAAACACAGGATCACCTTTAGATGGAGGAGGACCTCCAAGAGTTTCAATAGGAAAATTGTGTTTCAGGAGAGGTTGTTGTTCAAAGAAAATTTGATCTATTTCATTTCTTTGATGCAAGTGCATATCATTTTCATGGTCAAGCAAATATTGCTCTAATGGATCAGTAGGAGGCACAACAATGGAAGCAAGACCAATTATTTCATCTTTACTGGGTAGCACTTTATCACGAGGTTGTCTACTAAACTTGGAAAAATTAAAGTCATGAGACACATTACCAAAACGGACACCGACAGTTTGTTTTTCACAATCTATCTTAGCATTGATGGTGCTCAAGAAAGGTCTACCAAAGATAATGGGACAAAAGTCATCTTGTGGGGAGCCAAGAACTAGAAAATCAGTAGGGTATTTCACTTTCCCACACAACACTTCAACATCTCTAACAATCCCAAGTGGTGTCATGGTGTCTCTATTAGCAAGTTTAATAGTAACATCAATGTCTTCTATTTCAGCAGGTGCTATTTCATCCATAATTTCTTGGTATAAGGTAAAAGGGATAGCACTCACACTAGCACCCAGATCACATAAACCATGATAGCAATGATCTCCTATTTTAACTGAGACAACAGGCATGCCTTCTATGGGCCTATGTTTATCTTTTTCATCGGGTTTAACAATTCTAGCAGCTTCATCACATAAGTAGATAACATGCCCATCAATATTTTCTACCAAGATATCTTTAACCATAGCAACACTAGGTTCTATTTTAATTTGCTCAGGGGGCTTAGATGTCTTTAGATTGCTCTTACGAATCACAAGTTATACCTTAGCATGTTCCTTTATCCTAACAGGGAAAGGTGGTTTTTCAATATAAGCGGTAGGCACAACTGGATCAACATTGTAAATGATGGTTTCTTCTTTAGCTATGACCGGTTCTTTAATTTCTTCTTTAATAGGGGGTGATATTTAAACCACTTCTCCTTAGGGAGATCAACGTGAGTAGCAAATGCTTCGTAGAAAGAGGCTACTATCTCAGAGTCAAGTCCATATTTAGTGCTAAACTTGTGAAAAGTATCGGTATGCATAAAAGATTTAACATAATCAAATTCAAGCTTTATACCTGACTCATTACCTTCGTCGAGTTCCCAATCTTTAGAGTTGTGTTTAATTCTTTCTAAGAGATCCTACTTGAATTCAATAGTCTTCTTCATATAAGAACCAGCACAAGAAGTATCGAGCATGGATTGATCATTATGAGAAAGCCGAGCATAAAAATTCTGAATGATAACTTCTCTCCGAATGTCATGATTGGGGCATGAATATAGCATTGACTTAAGCCTCCCCCAAGCTAGAGCGATACTTTCTCCTTCATGAGGCCAAAAATTATATATATAATTCCGATCACGATGAACTAGATGCATGGGATAAAACTTTTGGTGGAATTCCAATTGCAAACGATTCCAGTTCCACGATCCAAGATCATCACATAGCCTATACCATGTCAAGGCTTTTCCCTCCAAAGATAAAGGGAAAACCTTCTTCTTAACTTCATCTCCGGGTAAACCTGCAAGCTTAAATAATCCACATATTTCGTTCACATATAATAGATGCATATCAGGATGTTCAGTTCCATCTCCTGCATAAGGTTTAGCAAGCAGTTGTTCTACCATATCCGAAGGAATTTCATAACCAACATTTTCAGTAGGTGTAGTAGGTTGAGGGGCAACTAATTGTGGTTCCGGACTAGGTGAAGATACTCCGAACAAACCCCTCAAAGGATTGTTCTCCATAGTAGCAAGTAGCAATAAATTTCAGCACGTATTATAAGTTTTTCCTTACCGATTTCCACTTACCAAGAGCGCTTCACTTCCCGGCAACGGCGCCAGAAAAGAGTCTTGACGACCCACAAGTATAGGGGATCAATCTAGTCCTTTCGATAAGTAAGAGTGTCGAACCCAACGAGGATCAAAAGGAAATGACAAGCGGTTTTCAGCAAGGTAATTTCTGCGAGCACTGAAATTGTAGGTAACAGATAGTTTGATAGCAAGATAATTGGTAATTAGCAAGTAATGGTAACGGTAAATAAAGTGCAGCAAGGTAGCCCAATCCTTTTGTGGCAAAGGACAGGCCAGAACAGTTTCTAGTAATAGGCAAAGTGTTCTTGAGGGTGCACGGGAGTTTCATCTAGTCACTTTTATCATGTTGGTTTGATTCGTGTTCGCTACTTTGATAATTTGATATGTGGGTGGACCGGTGCTTGGGTGCTGTTCTTACATGAACAACCTCCCACTTATGATTAACCCCCTCACAAGCATCCGCAACTACGAGAAAAGTATTAAGATAAAATCTAACCATAGCATTAAACGTTTGGATCCAAATCAGCCCCTTACGAAGTAGCGCATAAACTAGGGTTTAAGCTTCTGTCACTCTAGCAAGCCATCATCTAATAACTACTCCACAATGCATTCCCTTAGGCCCAAGGATGGTGAAGTGTCATGTAGTCGACGTTCACATGACACCACTAAGGGAATCACAACATACATATCATCAAAATATCGTACACATATCAAATTCACATGATTACTTGCGACATGACTTCTCCCGTGACCTCAAGAACAAAGGTAACTACTCACAAATAATACTAATGCTCAAGATCAGAGGGGTATTGAATAACATAATGGATCTGAACATATAATATTCCACCAAATAAACCATATAATAATCAACTACAAGATGTAATCAACACTACTAGTCACCCTCAGGTACCAATCTGAGGTTCCGGTAAAAAGATTGAACACAAGATGAACTAGGGTTTGAGAGGAGATGTTGTTGTTGAAGATTGGCCTCCCAAAAATGAGAGGGGTGTTGGTGATGACGATGGCTTCGATTTCCCCCTCCGGGAGGGAAGTTCCCCCGGCGGAATCGCTCCGCCAGAGGGCAAAAGTGCTCCTGCCCAAGTTCCGCCTCGAGACGGTGGCGCTCCGTCCCGAAAGTCCTCTCCTTATTTATTTTCTAGGTCAAAAGAGCCTATATACCAGAAGATGGGCACCGGAGGTGGGCCGAGGAGAGCACAACCCACCAGGGCGCGCCCTAGTGTCTTGTGCCCACCAGGGTGGCCCCCTCCGGTAGTTCTTTGCTTCAGTATTTTTTATTAATTCCAAAAATATTCTCCTGAAAGTTTCAGCTCCATTGGAGATGTGCAGAATAGGTATCTCTGATGTGCTTTTTCAGGTCCAGAATTCCAGCTGCCGGTATTCTCCCTCTTTGTGTAAACCTTGCATATTATGAG
Source organism: Elymus sibiricus (assembly GCA_039707655.1). Taxonomy (NCBI): domain Eukaryota; kingdom Viridiplantae; phylum Streptophyta; class Magnoliopsida; order Poales; family Poaceae; genus Elymus; species Elymus sibiricus. The sequence goes on from CM077665.1 coordinate 269,017,197, forward strand.
AGAAAAGGCATTAGAATCACTCCCTAAAGCATTATTATTCAACAAAACATAATAAATAACAGTAGGAAATCATGATGCAAAAAGGACGTATCAACTCCCCCAAGCTTAGACCTCGCTTGTCCTCAAGCAAAAAGCCGATATTGAAAAGCATGTCCACATGGTTTGAGAGAGGTGTCGATAAAAACAAAATACAGACATAGTAGCATCATGCTTATTATCATAACAGCAACAAACTCTATCATAAAACTTATTCATATATTTTCATCATATAGCTTTTCATGCACAAGTAACAATTCATCACAACATAGAAGTATAAAGCATAAACCTTATTGAAAACCAACAAACTATGTTCTTAGTCAACTTTGCAACTTCAATTCATCATATTTTTAGGAAGGGTCTCATGTCGGAGCCTTTTGGCAAGTCCACATACTCAACCATCATTTAGTCTTCTATGGTTGCTAACACTCACAACATAACCATGAGCAAAAAGTTTCAACCGGACACATAGAAAGATAGGGGCTTATAGTTTCGCCTCCCAACTTATTCACCTCAAGGGTGATGTCAAGAATAATAACTCATGCCCACTCACATCCAACTGGATATATGTTCCTAGATCTTTCCTCACCACATGATGCTTGCAAAAGAAAAAGTAAAAAGGAATAGGGAAGAATACTTGACTCTTGCATAAAAGTAAATACATGAAAGTAAAAGATAGTCCCTTCGCAGAGGGAAGCAGAGCTTGTCATGCGCTTTTTTGTTTGTATGCCCAATTCCTTCATGTAAAAGAATGTCACGCTATATTGCCCCCTATGATAGCAACCTTTATAATGCAGTCCGTCGCTTTTATTACTTTGCCATCATAAGTTCGTATAGCGCTCAATTTTCTCTTACACTAATTGATCAAAACACATTTAGAAGCAATTTTTATTGCCTTATTGCACCGATGACAACTTACTTGAAAGATCTTACTCGATCCGTAGGTAGGTATGGTGGACTCTCAAAGAATGAATTTGGGATTGGGTTTTTGGATGCACAAGTAGTATCTCTACTTAGTGCGGAATTTTTGGCTGGCAAAGATATTGAGCAAGCACCACATGTTGAAGGATCTCTGACAATATAACTTCTATGTGGATATGAACAAACATATATCATTACGCTGTCTTCCTTGTCCAACGTCAACCATTTTGAGATATAATATTTAATGGGGGCTCACAATCATAAAAGATGTCCAAGATAGTGTATTTGCATGTGAATCTTCTCTTCCCTTATTAATTCTTTCATGAATTGCATCATTGACCAATGCTATGTTTGCCAATTCCAATAAATTTTACTACTTATACTTTTCCTTATGTGATGTCATTACTCACCATAATATTAGCATATGATTCTTTTCATTTATATCTTTTTTCTTTATTTTGATTGCAACTAGAAAGTAGAGAGGCAAAAACTCAAACTAAACTTTATTATATAACTCTCACTCGATTACATAGATAGATAGACCAGGAAACTAACACACAGAAATAGATCATGCTAGACTTTTATTCAACTAAATCAAAAGGGAACTAAAGATCGAACTAGAATAGGTAAAGGTGAATAAAAGTGATGGTGATATGATACCGGGGCACCTCCCCCAAGCTTGGCTCAAGCCAAGGGGAGTGCCCATACCCGTGTGCTCAAGTCTCCTTTGGTGGTGGTGATGAAGAAGGTGGTGGTGATGATGTGGTAGGCTTGTCCTCCAGCTTCCAGGGCAAGGGCTCACCATCAAAATTTGACGCAAGAGTCCCCTGAGTCCTGCAACTGGCAGCTAAACTCATACCTTTAAATCTTGCTTCATATTCAAAAACTTGGTTTTGAAGATCATAAACTTGGCTTTGCAGAAAATTGATTTGCTCATTGAGGGTGGAGATGGTGTCCTTCATAGACCGGCCATCCACCATCTGATCACGGGTGAATTCCGTGATCATGGAGTGATTGGCACTAAGTCCACGCTCCACCATCTTTTGGCACTTGAAGATGTCTTGTTCCACCGCCTCGAGCCTAGCTTCCACGCTTCCGGTCCTCTTGGGTCCCTGAACATCACGAATGTGGAGGACCCCCTCACGCATCTCAATGGCTTGAGGGTGCTTCATCACCTCCGGCAAGTACGGCTTGATGACCTTCTCGAAGAACTTGTCCTTGGAGGAGCTTGATGGAGACATGGAGATCTAGATCTGACGAGAAAACAACACGAAACAAGAACAGAGGATTTTTCTGCGATGCGATGGTCAAAACAGTCGGGGGTATATATAGAGAATTTTTATTCTTGGGAAGCAAGCATATGGAAGGAAAACGGAGTCGGGAAGGTGTCCGTGGTGGGCACAACCCACCAGGGCGCGCCTGGCAGGGCTGGCGCGCCCTGGTGTATCGTGCTCACCTCGATCGCCTTCCGGTTTATTTCTTAATTTCCAAAATTTTCTAATATTCCAAAACTGGCAAAAAATATTTTTGCGGATTTTTCGGAATCCGTTTACTTACCGTATCACATACCTCCTATTTTTCAGAATTCTGGAGTGTTCCGGAAGGTTTCTTTTATGTGTTCCTCCGGTGTCATGGTTTGGATAACATTGCTTTCAACGTTAATAGGCGTACCTGAGATATAGTGCTTAATTCTTTGTCCATAAACCACCTTCGGGTTAGTACCTTAGGCATTATTAATCTTGATAGCTCCAGAGCGATAAACCTCTTCCATAATATATGGTCCTTCCCATTTGGAGAGAAGCTTGCCTGCAAAAAATCTTAAACGAGAGTTGAACAAAAGAACATAGTCTCCGATTTTGAATTCCCGCTTTTGGATTCTTTTGTCATGTCATCTTTTTACTTTTTCTTTGAATAGTTTGGCATTTTCATAGGCTTGGGTTCTCCATTCATCTAGTGAGCTAATATCAAATAGCCTCTTCTCACCGGCAAGTTTGAAATCATAATTGAGTTCTTTAATTGCCCAAAATGCCTTATGTTCTAATTCTAGAGGCAAATGACAAGCTTTACCATATACCATTTTATATGGAGACATACCCATAGGATTTTTATAAGGTGTTCTATAGGCCCAAAGTGCATCATCTAGTTTCTTAGACCAATTCTTTCGAGACCTATTGACAGTTTTTTGTAATATCAATTTTATTTCTCTATTGCTAAGTTCAACTTGACCACTAGATTGAGGATGATAGGGTGATGCAATACTATGGTTAACATCATATTTAGCAAGCATCTTACGGAAAGCACCATGAATAAAGTGTGAACCACCATCAGTCATTAAGTATCCAGGGACTCCAAACCTTGGGAAGATAACCTCTTTAAGCATTTTAATGGAGGTGTGGTGATCAGCACTACTAGTTGGAATAGCTTCTACCCACTTAGTGACATAATCAACAGCAACCGAAATATGAGTGTACCCTTTAGAGGAAGGAAAAGGTCCCATATAATCAAAACCCCAAACGTCAAATGGTTCAACAACAAGTGCATAATTCATAGGCATTTCCTGACGCTTACCGATATTACCAATTCTTTGACATTCATCACAAGAAAAAACAAACTTACGGGCATCCTTGAAGAGAGTAGGCCAATAAAAACCAGATTGCAATACCTTGTGAGCAGTTCTATCTCCCGCATGATGTCCTCCATAAGTTTCGGAATGACATTTCCGTAGGATTTGTTCCTGTTCATGCTCAGCTGCACAATTTCTAATAATGCCATCTACTCCTTCTTTATAAAGATGTGGGTCATCCCAAAAGTAATGTCTTAAATCATAGAAGAATTTTTTCTTTTGTTGGTATGTGAAGCTAGGTGGTATATATTTAGTAACAATGTAATTAGCGTAATCAACATACCAAGGAGTGTTTTGAGAAACATTTATTGCAGCTAACTGTTCATCAGGGAAACTATCATCAATAGGTAGTGGGTCATCAAGAATATTTTCTAACCTAGACAAGTTGTCGGCTACGGGGTTCTCAGCTCCCTTCCTATCAACGATATGTAAGTCAAATTCTTGAAGCAAGAGAACCCACCTAATGAGTCTAGGTTTAGCATCTTTCTTTTCCATGAGATATTTTATAACAGCATGATCGGTGTGAACAATAACTTTGGACTCAACAATATAGGATCTAAATTTATCACAAGCAAACACAACTGCTAAAAATTCTTTTTCAGTAGTAGTAGCATAATTTCGTTGAGCACTGTCTAGAGTTTTGCTAGCATAATGGATAACATTCAATTTCTTATCAACACTTTGTCCTAGAACAACACCAACAGCATAGTCACTAGCATCACACATAATTTCAAAAGGCAAGTTCCAATCAGGTGGTTGAGATAGGTGCAGAGGTTAAGGCTTTCTTGAGTGTTTCAAAGGATTCCACACAATCATCATCAAAGACAAAAGGGATATCTTTTTGCAAAAGATTAGTAAGAGGCCTAGAAATTTTAGAGAAGTCTTTAATGAACCTCCTATAGAAACCAGCATGACCAGGGAAACTTCGAATACCTTTAATATCTTTAGGACATGGCATTTTCTCAATTGCATCAACTTTATCTTTATCCACCTCAATACCTCGTTCGGACATTTTATGCCCCAAGACAATAACTTCATTAACCATAAAGTGGCACTTCTCCCAATTCAAGACGAGATTAGTTTATTCACATCTCTGCAAAACTCGATCAAGGTTGCTTAAGCAATCATCAAAAGAAGTTCCGTAAATGGAAAAATCATCCATGAAAACCTCCACAATATTTTCACAAAAATCAGAGAATATAGCAGTCATACATCTTTGAAAGGTAGCAGGTGCATTGCATAAACCAAAAGGCATACGTCTATAAGCATAAGTTCCAAAAGGGCAAGTAAAGGTGGTTTTCTCTTGATCAGATTGTGACATGGGTATTTGAGAGAAACCAGAATATCCGTCCAGAAAACAAAAGTGTGTGTGCTTAGATAATCTTTCTAGCATTTGATCACTGAAAGGCAGAGGGTAGTGATCCTTTCTAGTAGCTTTATTTAATTTCCTAAAATCAATTACCATTGTATAGCCAGTGACAATTCTTTGAGGAATGAGTTCATTTTTATCATTAGGAACAACGGTAATACCTCCTTTCTTAGGGACACAATGAACGGGACTTACCCATCTACTATCAGCAATGTGATAGATTATACCTGCTTCCAGAAGCTTTAATATTTTAGTTCTTACCACTTCCTTCATCTTAGGATTCAATCTCCGTTGGTGATCAACAACGGGTTTAGCATCAGGTTCCATATTAATCTTGTGCTGACATAGACTGGGACTAATGCCCTTAAGATCATCAAGAGTTTCCTGTGCCGTCCCTGTAGGTCCAGGAGTTGGTTCTTGAGCTTCTGGATTTCAACATCACCAGCATGGGCCATGGTCTGACTGTTCTTCAAGTCTTGACAATGCTTCTGAATCTCGGGATCGTGTTTCTTCAGATTGGCTACCTTCAACTTCTCGGCCTTGAGGTCCTCACGAAGTGCTTCGTTCTCAAATAATTCTGCGAGAAGGTCCATTTGAAGGTTCTTGATGTAATGCTCCAGTTCTTGGTTATACACCAGTACAGGTGAACACTTCCTCTTCTATTCGTCTGTCAGGATGATGTATGCTCCATCAGGCTTCTGCCATCCGAGCATTCCAAAGTAGTGGGTACCTAAGTCAGCACGATGATGGTAGCTCAAACGTGCGATAGCATCATGGACGGCAGTGTTCATGCCCATCTCACATTCATGGTTCAATGTGCCATAGTTTATGTCTTCGGTCTTGGGATCTTCTTTACGTCCAAAAACTTTAGTTCTGACGCCCAAAAATCCAGACTTCCTCTTATTCACCTTGATCTCAGGTATCGGCAGCTTCATCATCTGTACCAGCTCCATGAGGAATGGACCTCCGAGAACATCCTCGTAGTCCTCTCTTTTGTTCAGGATTTAACTCTCCATCTATAGTTTGAAATAAGGAAGGTTCAGTAAAATAATTAAGAAGATTACAAGAGTAGTGAAAACAAAAGTTGTTCCTATCAAGGTCTTGCTATTTCTATGCCATTTCCTAGGGTCACGTCCTACAGTCAACATGTGCTGTGATACCATTTCTGTAGCGTCCCGACTGAAAACGAGTCAAGCCTCTATGTGTCAGTGCCATCCCTGGATCAGTATGCTGGCACACACAGTACATCAATATATATATATATATATATCAAAGTGCAATCACATGTAAATAATGTAAAACTGATAGATACCTCTTAAATCTCAGTGGAAACAGTCAATGGAAGTGGGGTCCCTATAAACACCAATGGCAGGTTGAGTGTAGACCGTAACCCTATATCGTAACTCTTACTCGTCGTAGAAATCCTGCAACATGAGACGTTGCAGCCATGTAGGTCAGTACATTGAATGTACCGGCAAGATCACAATAAGGAGAATAGAAGATAAAGGCTACTCTATATGCAATAAGGCTTTGTGGCTCTGCGTCTGAGTTTTTGCAGACATGCTGATTTTATTTTCTTTTTCCTACAACAAAGGAATGTCAGGAGTTTACACTATAGAGTTATCTACTATGACATGGTTCCACCAACCGATGTCTCAATGCACACAAGTATCATAAGTTGCCCACATTTAATTATTAGTCCAGTGTTGAGAGTTCAGAGATAGATCCAAGTCCAGAGGCTCAAATTGTCCGTTACCGGGGACATGGCTAATCCATTAGGTTTTAACTCTACAGAGTGTTGTGTACTTTACCCACAAGATTTGTTCCCTCCTTGTAAGTCCTCACACTGCCAGTTGTTTGAGAACAGGACGAACGAAACATGGTCTTCCAAAGAGTTCCTCTGACCATTGTTCGGGCCCATCCATCCTACCGTAGTTCTACATCTCGTAGCACCGTCCCAGCCAGAGTCACAACTAAGGTCAACCAAGCCAGACCCCATAATGACTTGTGGCTACACAGGTAAGCTTCCAGGCATGAAGTATTCTTCCGTCTCTTTGAGTCTGGGTGAAGCTTTCCGCAAGATGTCATGGCGCTTCTCCATGCATCCCGGCCATCCACTGGTTACTCCAGGGTGCCCATCAAATCCATCCTTCACCCAGTAGTGTGTATTGAAAACTTGTTCTCGAGTCTCGAAGTCTTGAGGTCTTAAAGATGCAGGACTTGAAGATGCCTTCATGAAGTTGTCATTTTTGACGTGGAGTCCTCCTTCTCACACCACTCACGAACACTCATATCAGACACCGTCTACTTTAGCATAGCATTAAAATAAATAGCGTTCCCGGGGCTTTAGTAACCAGTGGTGGGTTCCTACCTCATGCATTCTACTCAACTACAAGAATTCAATAACACTACTGGAGGGATTTGTTGAATGATGTCACTAGATGCAATAAAACATAGGTATGAAATGGATGGTCAAAGTGAACTTGCCTGGTAGGTTGACGAAGATAATATCGCTCTTAGAAATAACTTTGATAGAATTATTCGTCACTCTTCGATGAAATCTATATAATCAAACAATGCACTCATAAGCAAACACTTCTATCAATCAATACTATCAATCAAAAAGCAACACAAAAACCAAACACAAAAGCGTTGTGATGAAGGAAATACTTAAGACAAAAGTTAAAACAACAAAACTTCATCAAAACAACCTAGTGTAGTTTTACCCACAAATAACCTATTTTCAAATGCAACAAAACATTAACAAAGTAAAATCTAACAAAAGTATTTTAGTAAATATTTTACTAGCAAAAGAATTAGTTTTGAAGAACAACTAAAGAACTATGAAAACAACACACTAAACAACATAAGTTTTTGCCTAATAAACTTAACAACAAGAAAAACTATAAAATACAAAAATAAGAGAAAACAAAATATAAAACAACTAAGTTAACAGAAAGTAAGATCTATAAAACAATTTATAAAAATATATTTTCAAATTGGAACTCCAACTAGCAATGAAATCAATTTGCAAGTTATGATTGAACTATAATTGATTTCATGCAATCAAGAAAATAAATAAAAATAAAAATAAACTTGGCTGAAATACAACTGCTAACTAACAGAAAACAAAGTAAAACTTGTCAACTAATATAAAAGAAAACAATTTAAAACAATTTAAAACAAAACAAATAGAAATAAACCTAAAAGAACTAAAACAGATTCTGTTTTGCTAAAAACCTAAATTTAAAATATTCTAAAAATTCTCAAATTGTTCCTACTGATAAACAAAGTCACTAGTGACTAGTAGCAAAAAGAATCAACTCAAAACCTATTTTTAAACTCAAGTTATTCACAAAACAAGATTTAAGTCAAATCTGTTTGAATTCAAATTTAAAATTTTCAAACATGGCCAAACTTTATGTCTACAGAAACTAGAATAAATTTGTCACAAAACAGAGCTCGGGCGGAGGCAGAGCTCCGGCGAAGTGGTGGCACGGCGTTCTGGCGAGGGGGCTTCGAGCTTTTGGGCAAAAACAAGATGTGGGGGACCTCCGCTATTTATAGGGGCCTCGGGGTGCACCAAACGGCAAGGCAGAGGGAGATCTGCTCGGATCCGGCGAGGTAAGGAAAGAGAAGGGAGGAGGAAGGTGACGACCGATAGGGGGAGGCGGTCGGGTGTGGGGTCAGGGTGTCAACGGGAGAGGAGAGGGTGAAGGCGATCGGTGGCCGATCCAGATCCTTTTCGGATCCGGCGTGAGCGATTTGGGCCGGATTCCTTCCAAATGGGCCTCGGTCTGATTCCTAATAAACGAATTTTTTCCTTTTGTTTTAAAACAGGAAAGTAAAATAGAAAAACGAAAATAAATACTAAACCAAATATAGAAGTATTATATACCAAAACGATCAGAAAAATAAATTCAATAAGATGAACATTTTTCCACAGCCAAATTAAATACTTGTTTAAAAAATATTTTTCAGAAAAGCCTAAATTGGTTTTATTTATTTTTTCAAATATTTTTCAAATAACTCCCTGGGTTTTAGGGTTCAAAAGTTTCACAAAAATAGCCCTTGTTTGGAGGGTCATGTTCCTCCTCTCAAAATTTTGAATTTAGGCAGGGGAGATTGAATTCATTCAAACTTTAAAATGGAACCAAAATGAAATGAATTCCAAAAAGAAAAGGTTTCAGTAGTTTTCAAATCCAAAACTTCAAATCCTTTGTTTTGAAGAAGTCGTGTCATATTCTCTCACTGAATTTGAATTGAATGAATTTGAATTCAAGAACAAAAGGGAAAGTCATATTATTCCTTCTCATCCAAAAGTTTTTTTTTGAAAGTTTCAAATTTTCACTCAGATTCAATCACTCAATCAAACAATCAATCGTTTAATTATTATTATAACATTCCAAAATTTGGGATGTCACAAACCTACCACACTTAAAATGAATCTCGTCCTCGAGATTCGAAGAGGCTAGAAAGAAAAGGTTAGGGTTTTGGGGTCTTCTAGCAAATCCATTGACCTGAAAGTGTGGGGCTACCACACTTAAAATGAGAGTTACCGGTCCCTCAATATCATGACAATCCTCTGGGGTCCTTGGCAATATGTGCCTCTTCACATTCTTTTCATCAGCTCCTTCGGTGATGCTCTTCCATTTCAATCAAAATCTTGTGTTCTCATATCAAAGTAGATTTCTTCCGATACCGGGTCTTCTTAGCTGACCAGTTCCGTGATCATTCTAATTAACTTATCGATGATCTCATGGTGGTCTACCATTAGTGGTTATCCTGCACTGAAATGGGTCTTGGCTTCATTCCTCACCGTAAAATTCCTACGTTTGGCAACAACTGCCATGTACAACGGGTCTTTATCATACCATTTTAGGGCTTAAAACAACGGTTTTCAACGATCGTCGTCACTTTACTATGGGTAAGTCACTCAGATTTACCATTCCAAATAACAAGAGCGAATGATAAGAGTAAGTCGTCATGGTGATCAATCCATTCCGCACCCGAATCATTTCCCTGTATAAGGTTTAGCGAATCTCGCATTCTAACACTTGGGCTTTCTCACAAGCGTTGTAGAATTTCTATTTTCCACGAACGAAGTTCGGATGAATCCATTGATTCTGCAAGCGGAAACAAACATCTATCGTTTCTTCACAACTCTCAGGTTTACGTATTCTCCTATGAAAACGTCTGCTGATCTGTCATAGCTTCTTCGAAGTACCTTCCCTCATAAAGGTAGGGCTTGATCCTTATTAATCCTGAGGTCTGGGGTTGCGGGCTCACTTCAACACTTGTACAACATTAACTCATCCTTGTGGTTACTAGCGTTTCATATTCCAACATTACCTTCAATTCATTCCATCATACCCTTGGGCAATCAAAATAAATCACAGACTTATTCTTATCTAGATTCCACTCTGTGGAATTTATTTTCCTTTCCATTGGTCTGTTTACCCATAGGTATTGGTTCATCATAACCATTCCTTCATTTCATCCTTATTTTATTGTCAAAACTCCTACTTCAAAAGTATTGTATTACATATGTTGTCATCCACATAGTTTGATATGGTCCAGCATTACCTTCACCTTTATTCAGCGTGTCCAGACTTCTTGGCATGAACAGTACGTTCTTTTTCCTTGGATCCTGTGGTTTTACCGGTTACTACCACACTTAAAATGAATGATACTCATGCCTGCATAGACCATATTTTCTCATATCCTCGAAAATGGTCGGAGATCTTTGTTTATAGGGTAACAACTCATACAGTTCAACATGTGAAATTCATGACAATAAATTCCATTGATTCATGAAGTTATTAAAATCTCTGAGACTTCCGTTACATACTTCAACTCCATAATTTCAAGAAAAATAAGAGTGCTTCCTATTACATTTATTACTTCCAAAATCCAAAACTCAAACTACTCTTGTTTAGCCTTCTTCTTCCGGCAGGTATAGGAGTAGTGTCCTGTCTTGTTGCACCGATGACAAGTGATGTGGCTCAGATCCTTCCGTGTAGAAAACCACAGAGTCCTTTTCTTCTTCTTGGGTTGGGCTCCTTTCCTGATGCTTGGCTTATACTTATTGCGATAGTAATGAGGCCTCTCCAAGCTACAATGCAAACATCTGATGCCTCCACTTACTTGGCCTTTCTTCTTGTCCAGGTTGATCATTCCTTCTATCTCCTGAGGATCGCATTGCACTTCTTCTGTCGGGAAGTCTCCCAGATACTTGTTTGGACAATTCTGGGAGATATGTCCGTCTTCTCTACATGAATAGCATGACTTGGTATCTATGATTGAGTCTGGTGTATCTTCCATCATCATGGGTTCTTCTAACTTTTTCCCGAGGGCTTTTTTCATTGCTTCCTTCTGCTGCTTCATGAATGCTTGTACCTTGGGGTAGAGTTGGCATTGAGCCGGGAAATGAGTAGTTCCTTCACACAAGAAACATGTCACCTGACTAGTTGGGCATTCCTCAGCTGTGTGACTTCCTTCACAATGATGGCATCCTTCCTTGTGTTCTTCCTGGGTGTGTCCTATCTATCCACATATCTTGCATGCACAGAACTTCTTCACACCATTGCAACGGGGCTTCTGGGTGTTGGTGACAACATGAGATTTTTGCAGAGTCATCTTGAATTCTTCCCAAGTGATTGCTTCTTGCCTTCCATGGATAGCTTCATGAATCTTCCACCAAGATGCAGCGCCTTCTGCAAAGTACCGACGAGCATACTGGACCATCTCTTTCCTTGCAACAAGGTTATTCCTCAGGTGATCCTCCATGTTCTGAATCCATTGTTCCGTCTCCATGTGGGTCATAGATCCAGAAAACATGAGTCCATCTTCATTCATCATCTATTGGGTCCAAGGTTTTTGGGATGAGATGGGTAAGAGGGAGAGAGAGAGGGAATGGATACAAACAACTCAAGGGCACAAAAGCATAAAAAAAACTCAAGTCCACTCATACATAAAGTTCAATCAACACTATAGTATCGCCACCCACATAAGGTTGGTATGGTCGATCACACAAATCGCAAAAAAACGTTCATCTTTATTTCTCTCATGGTGGGGCTACTACAAAGCTAGCTTATTCCATGTCTTCATCTTCAGTGGGATTCTTCTGGTCATGCTTGATCTTCTCAAGTTCTTCTGCCAGATTATCCCTGTTGACTCGGAGTTTCCTGTGTCGTCCCTGTAGGTCCAGGAGTTGGTTCTTGAGCTTCTGGATTTCAACATCACCAGCATGGGCCATGGCCCGACTGTTCTTCAAATCTTGATGAAGCTTCTGAATCTCGGGATCGTGTTTCTTCAGATTGGCTACCTTCAACTTCTCGGCCTTGAGGTCCTCACGAAGTGCTTCGTTCTCAAATAATTCTGCGAGAAGGTCCATTTGAAGGTTCTTGATGTAATGCTCCAGTTCTTGGTTATACACCAGTACAGGTGAACACTTCCTCTTATGTTCGTCTGTCAGGATGATGTATGCTCCATCAGGCTTCTGCCATCCGAGCCTTCCAAAGTAGTGGGTACCTAACTCAGCACGATGACGATAGCTCAAACGTGCGATAGCATCATGGACGGCAGTGTTCATGCCCATCTCACATTCATGGTTCAATGTGCCATAGTTGATGTCTTCGGTCTTGGGATCTTCTTTACGTCCAAAAACTTTAGTTCTGAAGCCCCAAAATCCAGACTTCCTCTTATTCACCTTGATCTCAGGTATCGGCAGCTTCATCATCTGTACCAGCTCCATGAGGAATGGACCTCCGAGAACATCCTCATAGTCCTCCCTTTTGTTCAGGATATAACTCTCCATCTATAGTTTGAATAAGGAAGGTTCAGTAAAAGAATTAAGAAGATTACAAGAGTAGTGAAAAGAAAAGTTGTTCCTATCAAGGTCTTGCTATTTCTATGCCATTTCCTAGGGTCACGTCCTACAGTCAACATGTGCTCTGATACCATTTCTATAGCGTCCTGACTCAAAACGAGTCAAGCCTCTATGTCATGGTTTTGTCACGACAGATGTCCTAGTGCAAGGACTTAGGGGTGAAGCCATCGCTACGGCGGTTAACTCGAAGGGGTTGATCGGGACGAAAGACACAAGTTTACCCAGGTTCGGCCCCTCTCGAAGGAGGTAATAGCCTACGTCCTGCTTTGAGTTGTATTGATTGGATATCGATTACAAGGGAGAGGAATACGCTTGACCTAGCACTCGATCAAAGGTTTCGTGTCTTAAGCCGCCCAGGGAACCCGCCTTTATATACACAGGTCGAGGCCCTAGGCTTACAAGAGTCCGGGCCGGGTTACATCTAGTAACCAACCTTATCTCTAACTATCTCTGCCTTGTCTGGCAAGCCGTCTCCGGCGGCTTACGCCTCCGGGTCACACGCTGCCTTCCGGCTCTGGGCCTCCTCTAGGCCCGTCTGGCAAGTCACTATTAGGCCTTGTCTTGATCTTCCAGCCTCCTCAGACCTCACTGCTAAGCCGCCAACCTCATGACCCAGCCCCTCCTGGGGGGGTCTCGCCACGGGGTTATATCCCCAACATTAGGCCCCGGATTGATTTGAACTGGTTCATGTCAATCTTCAAGTTGGCGAGTCTTGCATTCTTCGTAAGCACCTGACCTGCAATAAATCTTTATGACCCGCCATGTGAAAACGGATGACGTCATCTCTGATGAATCCAAAAAATCTGGATGACATCACAATGGATCTTTGCATTAACTAGTCAACCCGAGAATCGAGGCGTTTTCTTGGTCAATCATCATTTTGTCTCCTCGATTCCCGCGCGAGACTGTTGCTGTTCCATCCCCCTTATAAATAGGCGCGTGGGGCCCTATCCTTTTCTCACTCTTCCCCGTTGCCGCCTCTCTCTTCTTCTTTTTCCTCCAGACGCTCGCGCAGCCGAAGCTCCTCCGCGCCTTCCGGACCTCGCCGTCGTTCTCAACAAGGCCACTGCATCGCCCTGACTGCGTCCAGATTTCGCCGGCACGCGCCCGCATCTCCTGCGCATTTCAGGTTCCATCTTCTTCCCTTTGTAGATCCGCATTAGTTCGTCGGGCTTCTTCGAGTCCGCCGCCGTTCATCGGAGTACTTGCCATAGATGAAAAAGGACGCACCTTCAGGCCTTCATCCGCTAGCCAAAACCCGCGGCGCTCCGCTTAATGCGCCTTCCATGCTCATCGTAGATCATCCCTTCACGGGAACTCGTATATGAACCGTCTGTTCTTCGTTGTCGTTTTAGGTTTAGGAAATATTTTCCTTTTATCTTCGTTCGTAGATCTTGTTGTTGCAACCGTAGCTTGTGGAACTTGTTTGTCCACACTTAGCAACATTTCCGATGTGTCGCTGTCAATTTGACCCGCCAGGATGCTGCCGGGTCTCCCTGGCGAGACATAATCCAGTTTATACTTGTAGCTGACGGCGGCTCATAGTTTTAATAATGACCCATCAGATAGCGTCGTCATCTTAGTCATAGCTGTTTTGATCACGCTACGTTTTTAACCCGCCACATTTCTATGTTTTTCCACAGTCTTTTAACCCGCCGTCATGGCTAAAGCCCCTGCTTCCTGCGATTGGGTAGGCTCTGGGGTTACCGAAGAAATACTCAACGACTTTGTAGTCATGGGAGTTTTACCGGCTCAGGATGTTATCCACTGGTGGGCTCCTGGCAATGAAATCACTCCCGAACCCAAGGATGGGGAGGTTATTGTCTTTACATACCATCTTCTCCGTGGCTTCTCACCGCCCGGATCAAAATTCTTTCGGGATGCACTGCATTTTTACAAACTGCACCCTCAAGATATTGCCCCAATTCTGTCACCAATTTGTGCCGGTTCTAGATCTTTTGTGAAGCATATCTGCAAGAAGAGTCATCCGTTGACCTCTTCAGGGATTTTTTCTACATCAACCGCCAAACTGAGATTGCTGATGGACCAAGCCTCGCACTTGGTGGTGTTTCTATTCAGAGGCGGAGGGATGTGTCTTTTCCCGTGGCGACTCTACCTAGCCACCCCAAGGACTGGAATCACACTTGGTTTTATTGCAAGGACACTTCTCCAGCCGGAGAGAATCCTCTGCCGGGTTATCGTCCCTACCGGCTTTGCACCGACAGTGAACTTCCAGACCGGCTAACTACCGCTAAGCGCGCCCAATACGGTCCAACATTTTCAAAGATAAGGGCCCTGTTAGCCAACGGGTTAACTGGCGTTGATTTGACCCGCTGCTGGGTCTCTTGGAGAATTCTACCGCTGAGCCGCCGCGGTGCCTTAATGTGTCAATATACCGGCGAGGTGAATGACCCTGAGAACTTCTACCAGACCCCCCTGATAGACAAGGACCTTAATGCAATCGTCAAGTCACTGCTGGGAGAATCTCAAGAAGCTTGCAACAAGACGGGGCTAAGCCCCTTCTATGCTCTTAACCCGGCTCCTGCGGTAAACTTATATTTCAATCTTCACCCTTTTCCTTTAGACGTCGCACTTGACTTTATTTAACCTTTCCGCCAATGTATGTTTTATATGCAGGCCGGCTCTTCCTTCTGGAACAAAAGACTAACCTCTACCTCCAAGAACAAAAACAAGGCAACCAAAACCCGAGCTCCGGCTCGTAAAAAGAAACAAACAACCGAAGAGCTGTTCAGGCTAGATGACTCAGAGGTAGAACTTGATTCCCTTGGCCTTCTTTTCATGCAACTTATTGACGCTGACTCCTCTCAGGCCGATGCGGAGGCAAGCGAAGCCGATGCTGCAGAGGTAACTATCATCTCCTTCGAGTCATAACCTCTACCAACAGAGAAAATCCGGTGGGTCATCCGGAAAGTAAAGTTTTCACATCCTCTTGCTCACTTGGATCCCGATTTTCTTTTGAAGAAGCAACAACATGACGCTAGACGTCAGACCCGGAGCGGCGGCTCTGAAGACCTGGTGCCCGGCTTACCTGACACTCCGGCTCGTCGGAAACGTCGCAATGAGGTACTTCATAACTTATATTTGTACTTCTGCATATTAGTCTTGCGCTGTCACTTGCTCATACTGCTTAATTTAACTATATCAGGAATCACCTCCTTCGTCTGGCGACTCGACCGCCTCCAAACTGCCTCCCCTTGTTTTCAACCCGGGGTAAACTTCTTTACATCCTCTTTCTGCTTATTACTATTCTGTCCTTGCATATAACTGACAATGAAATCCTTGTTCGCATGGCCCAGGCTAAGAAGAGGAAACTGAGCGGGTCATCTTCCCGTCCGGATGTCTCAGAGCCGGAGGACCCGAGACCTGGTACTTTTGAGATTCCAGTGGAGCCCTCCGAGGCTGACCAAGGCACCCACGATGAAACTCCTCAGCTTACTAAGCCGGCGGATGCCGATATTATAATTCCTGAGGCCAATCTGGAGATGGATCCTAAGCCGCCCAGCCCCCTACCGACACCTCAAGACGTGACTGCTCAAGAAGAAGAGGTCACTATCACTGGCTCAGCCTATGCCGCTCCGGCCCCTTCCAACATGCTCGCCAAGCACATCAGCAAGGATGAGGCGCCTTCACCTGAGAAGGAGAAGGCCAAACTTGATCTGCCTAACTTGGAGAAGCTGACTGCTGATGAATTGTACTCGGGTTATCTGAGCCGCCTTGCCACGAGCCGGGACATGGAGGCCAACCTAGTTGGTATGATGAAGAGGAAATATGAGGTACTCCACTTATCTACTCTCCGTATATCCTTACGTAGCCCCCAAGAGCCGGCTTATATGCTCGAAGATAAGCCGGGTCTTCAGTAATTTGTAGACTTCAATAGACCAACGTGTAGCCCCCAAGGGCCGGGCATTACACCAATAATGAGCCGGCACTTATTGCCTTGATAAATGCAAAAATGCCAAGTGTAGCCCCCAAGGGCCGGGTCATTATGTAAATAATGAGTCAGAACTTTTGTAGAACTGATCCTATAGACTTGTAGAGCAATGTGTAGCCCCCAAGGGCTGGGTTATCTTCATGAAAATGATCCGGGTCTTTCTTGTATTTGGATAAATTTGAAAGAACTGATACACATTAGCCCCCAAGTGTCAAGTTTATTGCTTGCAATCTGCTTGAGACTTGTAACAACCCTCTGTAATATCTCCAAGCACTATTATAAACCGGACCGGGGGCTTAAAATTGATTATCTTGCTGTTTGACAATTTTTCGTGTGTAGGAATCTTTAAATGCGGCCGAGTCTAGCTTGACCGACCTCGGGAAAAGCCTGGCATTGCAACAAGACGCCCGGGCTGAAGCTGACACCAAGTGGCGGCTCTCTGCGATGGAACTGGAAAAGATCAATACTGAGCTTGAGGCGTACAAAAAATCTGCTGAAGCCAACCAAGCCGCCTTGACCAAACGTGCAGAAGATGCCGAGGGCCGTCTTAAGCCTGTTACTGAAGAGCTAACTAGCCTGAAGCGCCATATAGCCCGGATGACCGAAGCCGTCTTTGGTAAGCGTTGCTGACTATGTTGTGAGCATTTTTCAAATACTCTTATAGAGACTCGCCTGTCGACTTACAAACTTGATCTGTTTTCAGGCAAACAAACTCGCCAGCTTCCAGATGACAGCTTGTTGAAGTTGAAGGCTTTATATGCCTTCACTGAACAGTTGTACGCTGGGAGCCTCTTCACCATCAGGGCTGTGTTTGGTGAAAAAGGGGTCCCCAAACTGATCAAGGATGTGCTGAATTGCCTCTCCACCGTCCCCAAACACTTTGAAGAGATGAAGAAATCAGCCGCCCGCAAGGGTGCAATATCTGCTTTAAGCCGGGCTTTGGCATATGTGCCGGAGCTCAACCCGGAGGAGATGACGGGAGGCTTCCCGCAGCTGAAGTTCGACGGGTCAGAATTCACTCAGGATGACTACGCCCGTTGCTTCAGAGCGTCTCGAGTGTTGGCCACCCAGTTAGCAGGAGAAGCTGATCTGAAGACGTACCAGGCGGCTTATGACGACAACAACACGCGAGTCCGGGCGCCCACGTTTGAGCCGAAGGACCTGACCCCTCAACGTCGTAAGCACATCTTTGCCCCTGATGTTGACCCGTCTCCAATCTTGCATGACGAAGCTGAATTTGAGGCTTTACTCAACTGCAACTGGGATGTGGACAACCTTCAGATCCAGGACAACGAAGACCCGGCGCAGGATGACCCGTTGACGAGCTAGGCGAAGAGCCGGTCTCCAATGAAGTTAACCCGGGCGAAGCTGATCCGCCGGGTTATAACTAGTGCAAAAAACATGAGTCACACAATTTGGGCCCTTTGGAGCCTTGTAATAATCGTAGTAAAAGCTTGATTGCCTGTGCCGTGCCTTCGTGCACGTTTTGAGCTTCTTCAACTTATATGTCGGCGGGTCAAAAACTTTTCCAGTATGAATGCCTTGACATGATTATATGCCTCAATATGAATTCATCAATTCCCACTGGCGGGTTATACTCCATGAGCAATACTAAGCCAGGATTACCCAGAAACTTAGGATCTTATCATGAAAACTCCTGCAAAATAACAAGCAGAAAATATATGTATAGCTTGTAGTATAATTTAGGCGGCTTTGAAGGCACAACCCAAAGAGATCAACTCTTATAATTTAGAAAAACTCAAATTTTTTGCTTGCAAGAAGGTAGGCATGACTGCCTAAAATCCCATAAGCCGGCTCTCACGTGACATAAATCCGTCGTTTTAACCTTAACCAGTTCAGGGTCTTAAAAAAGATTGACTATTAAGAGTATGAACGGGCCACATAGCGGAGAGACTACGACAAATAGGTGAGTTTATCCTCGCTCTCTGTAAGCCGGCTCTCACGTGACATAAGCCGCCGGTTTAACTTTGACAAGTTCAGGGTCTTAAAAAAGATTGACTGTCAAACGTTCGGCGGGTCACCTGGCGGAGTAGCAAGTTGCAAACAGGCAGGTTTAACTCAAATATGGCATATAAAGCCGGTCAAGAGGGTATGAAAGCTAAACCCAGTGGGTTGGAAGCCCCCAAGTGACCTTATGAAGAATCAACTCTTTGCACAAAACTTGGTGCAGGAAAAACGGCAGAGGTCCCAATTATAGGGATGCCGGCTTTATTATATTAGAAAAAGTGGTATATACAATGACAGAAGTATGTACATTGATAAGAGCCGGTGGCTCAAGTGTAGTAAGGCCGAAGATGAGCAATGTTCCACGGCCTGGCAGTCTCCTCCCCAGAAGTGCGTGATTTGTCACTATCCCGTATATCAATGAGATAATAGGAACCATTATTGAGATTTCTGCTGATCACAAAAGGTCCTTCCCAGGGGGGTGATAACTTATGCATATCTGTCTGGTCTTGAATCAGACGGAGCACTAAGTCGCCCTCTTGAAACGTCCGGGTCTTGACTCTGCGGCTATGATAGCGACACAGATCTTGTTGATAAATCGCCGAACGTGCGGCTGCAAGATCCCGTTCTTCATCCAAGGCATCCAAAGCATCCTGACACGCCGTCTCATTATCAGTTTCAACGTAAGCCGCCACCCTGGGCGAGTCATGACGAATATCAATGGGGAGAATAGCTTCTGCGCCATAAACCATGAAGAAAGGCGTGTAGCCTGTTGATCTGTTGGGGGTGGTTCTGATGCTCCAAAGAACTGAAGGTAATTCCTCCACCCAACAACCCGGCGTTCGCTCCAAAGGAACCATAAGCCGGGGTTTTATCCCTCTCAAAATTTCCTGGTTAGCACGCTCTGCTTGGCCATTGGACTGTGGGTGAGCCATGGAGGAAACATCAAGGAGGATGTGATCACCGTCACAAAACTCTTTCATAGCCCCCTTGGACAGATTTGTATCATTATCAGTAATGATACTGTGAGGGTAACCAAACCGGAAAATCAGCTTTTTGACAAACTGAACTGTTGTTGCTGCGTCACACTTACTGACCGGCTCTGCTTCCACCCACTTAGTAAACTTGTCAACCGCCATCAAGAGGTGGGTCTTCTTATCTTTAGACCTCTTGAACGGTTCGACCATATCAAGCCCCCCAGACCGCAAAAGGCCAGGTGATTGGAATCATCCGCGACTCCTGAGCCGGCACATGGGCACGTCGCCCAAATTTTTGACACCCATCACATTTGCTAACCAATTTCTCCGCATCTGCATGAGCCGTCAACCAGTAAAAACCGTGCCGAAAAGCTTTTGCCACCAAGGATTTTGACCCGGCGTGATGACCACAATCACCAGCATGTATCTCTTGCAAGATTTCCAAGCCCTCTTCCGGAGAAACGCACCGTTGAAAAACGCCAGTCACGCTGCATCTGTGCAACTCGCCATTGACAATAGTCATGGATTTAGACCGCCTTATGATTTTTCATGCCAAAGTCTCGTCCTCGGGTAACTCGCCACGAGTCAGATATGCTAGGTAAGGCAGCGTCCAATCGGGGATAGCGCGGATAGCCGCCACCAATTGTCCTTCCGGGTCAGGTATAGCAAGATCCTCTTGAGAAGGCAACTTAACAGACGTGTGATGTAGTACATCAGGAACACATTAGGCGGCAACGGCTTACGCTGAGACCCCAACCTTGATAATGCATCAGCTGCCTCATTCTTCCGACGATCAATATGATCCACCTGATACCCCTTGAAATGACCAGCGATGACGTCAACCGCCTGGCGATAAGCCACCATACGAGGATCCTTAGAATCCCACGTGCCCGAGACTTGCTGGGCCACAAGGTCTGAGTCACCGAGACATCTGACCCGGCTCAAATTCATCTCCTTGGCCACACGGAGCCCATGAAGCAAGGCTTCATACTCAGCTGCATTGTTAGTACAAGGAAACATTAGCCTTAACACATAACAGAACTTGTCACCTCTAGGGGAAGTCAACACAACTCCAGCCCCCGAGCCTTCCAACTGTCTGGAGCCGTCAAAGTGAATTGTCCAATATGTATTGTCCGTCTTCTCCTCAGGTGCTTGAGACTCTGTCCAGTCATTGATAAAATCCATCAGGGCTTGAGATTTAACAGCCGTCCGAGGTACATATTTCAGATTAAGAGGCCCAAGCTCAATTGCCCACTTAGCAATCCTGCTGGTGGCTTCTCTATTTTGAATGATATCTCCCAAAGGAGCAGAGCTGACCACCATGATTGGATGCCCAAGGAAGTAATGCTTCAGCTTGCGATTCGCCACGAACACTCCAAACACCAGCTTTTTCCAATGCGGGTATCTTTGCTTGGATTCTGTCAAAACCTCGCTGACATAGTAAACCGGCCGCTGGACTAGATATTCCTTGCCTGCCTCCTTGCGCTCCACAACGACTGTAGCACTGACGGCTTTATTATTAGCCGCCACGTACAGTAGCAAAGGCTCTTTTTCCACGGGAGCAGCCAGGACGGGCGGCTCAACCAACTGCTTTTTGAGCGCCTCAAACGCATCATTGGCAGCATCACTCCAGACAAAGTCATCTGTCTTCTTCATCATCTGATACAAAGGAATAGCTTTCTCACCCAGGCGGCTTATGAACCGGCTTAAAGCGGCAATACGACCCGCCAAGCGTTGGACATCATGAATGCACGCCGGCTTAGACGAAGAGGTGATGGCCTTTATCTTGTCTGGGTTAGCCTCGATGCCCCGCTCGGAGACCAAGAATCCCAGGAGCTTGCCTGCAGGCACACCAAACACGCACTTAGCCGGGTTAAGCATCATCTTGTAAACCCGCAGGTCATCTAACAGAGTCTCCTTCTTCCTTGACTTGACCAAAATATCATCCACATAAGCATGAACATTGCGCCCAATTTGACTATGAAGACAGTTCTGCACACAGCGTTGATAAGTCGCCTGCGCGCTCTTGAGCCCAAAAGGCATAGACACGTAGCAGAAAGCTCCAAAAGGTGTGATGAAAGACGTCTTGTCTTGGTCTTTGACTGCCATCTTGATCTGATGATAACCCGAATAAGCGTCCAGGAAACATAAACTCTCACAACCCGCCGTTGCATCAATGATCTGGTCGATACGGGGGAGAGCAAACGGATCAACCGGACACGCCTTGTTGAGATCTGTGTAATCTACACACATGCGCCACGTGTCGTTCTTCTTAAGTACAAGCACGGGGTTAGCTAACCACTCCGGGTGAAAAACCTCCATGATAAACCCTACTGCCAAGAGCCGGGCTACCTCTTCCCCAATAGCTTTACGCCACTCTTCATTGAAACGACGGAGGAACTGTTTGACCGGCTTAAAATTAGGATCCACATTAAGGTGGTGCTCAGCGAATTCTCTCAGTACACCCGGCATGTCAGAAGGCTTCCATGCAAAGATGTCCCGATTCTCACGGATGAATTCGATGAGCGCGCTTTCCTATTTGGGGTCCATATTGGCCCCAATAGTGAACTACTGAGATGAGTCGCTAGGAGCAAAATCCACCAACTTGGTATCTTCTGCCACAAACTTCAGGGGCGGGTCAGATTCCGTGCTGGGCTTCTTTAGCGGGGTCATATCCGCCGGGTCAACATTGTCCCTATAAAACTTAAGCTCTACCTCAGCACAACTTGACTCCGCATATGCAGCATCACCTTCCTCGCACTCAAGAGCAATCTTCCAATCACCATGCACTATAATCGTTCCCTTCAGACCTGGCATCTTGAGCTGCAAGTAAACATAACAGGGCCGTGCCATGAACTTAGCATAAGCCGGCCGTCCAAACAGAGCATGATACGGGCTCTTGATTTTAACCACTTCAAACCACAAGGTCTCCACCCTGTAATTGAACTCATCACCAAAAGCTACCTCCAGGGCAATTTTTCCAACTGGATAAGCCGATTTGCCGGGTACCACACCGTGAAAAACTGTGGATGATGGCTTGAGATCCTTGTCAACCAAGTTCATCCGACGGAAAGTGTCATAATATAGGATGTTGATGCTGTTGCCGCCATCCATCAGCACCTTGGTAAACACATAGCCTCCTACCTGAGGGGCTACCACGAGGGCTAAGTGCCACGGGTTATCAACTCGCGGCGGGTGATCCTCCCTACTCCATGATATCGTGTACTCAGACCACTTCAAGTACTGCGGAAGAGCCGGCATGGCTGCGTTAACCGCCCGCTTGCGCACTTTCTGATCACGCTTATCAAGGCTCGTGGTGAAGACGTGATACTGGCCTCCGTTAAGCTGCTTTGGGTTACTCTGATACCCTGATTGGTTGTTTTGCTGCTGACCACCGCTGCCAGATTGTTGATTGTGACCTCCATGGTTACCTTGACCTTGATAACCAGAACCTGAGCCACCCGCACCAAAACCTGACCCGTGAGAGCCGAAACCTGACCCGACGGGCGATCCATTGCCATTATCGTGATGCTGGTTAAGGTTGTAGTTCCGGAACTCCCTCATGATATAGCAATCCTTCCAAGCATGAGTGGATGGTTTATTGGGAAGACTATGCTTCGGGCAGGGGTCGTTAAGCATTGCCTCCATGTTGAAAGGTTTGCCTTTGCCGAAAGGTGGTTTACCATTGCCCTTGCCACGGTTGTTCCCAGTATTGGTATTGGCCACCAGATCTGACCCGCCGTCCGGATGCTTCTGCTTACCACCATTGCCCGGATTGTTACTTCATGCCCCGTTCTGCTGCTGACCCTTGTCGTTGCCATTCTTCTTACCCTTAGCTGATTTCTCATCATCAGACCCAGGATCCTTTGTGCTATCAGAATCTGCATATTTAGTGAGGGCCGCCATGAGCTCACCCATGTCCTGGCAAGAACGTTTGAGTCGTCCAAGCTTCTGCTTAAGGGGCAAAAATTGACAATTCTTCTCCAGAATTAGAACCGCCTGAGCCGCCGTGATATTGTCGGACGAGTGGATAATGGTTGAGACCCGCCGGACCCAATGATGGGCCGACTCGTCCTCGTGCTGCACACAATGATCCAAATCAACGATCGTCATAGGCTGTTTGCATGTTCCTTGAAAATTCTTGATGAACTTTGCTTTCAACTCAGCCCAGGAATTAATGGTATTGGGTGGCAAACCCTTTAGCCATGTGCGAGCCGGTCCTTCCAACATCATGATGAAGTACTTAGCACACACTGCATCACTGATGTCTAACATCTCCATGGCTAGCTCATAACTCTCAACCCAAGCTTCTGGGGGCAGATTAGCTGTATAATTAGGCACTTTGTGCGGACCCTTAAAGTCCTTCGGCAGGCACTCATTCCGCAGAGCCGGTGCTAAACACGGCACTCCCACAGCTCTGGAGGTGACTCCGGCTCCCACCGAAGCTGAGGGGGTCATCGAGGGCGGGTCTTGATAAGCCGCCGCGGCCGCCGCTTCCCGCTGCGCTCTAGCATTGTCCACAATCGCCTGAGCATCAACGACGGGTGGGCCATCACAGGGCAGGTTCCAACGCCGCTCGCTACTGGACACCGCTGGTGACTCTATACGCCGGCTGTAACTGCGGCTCGGGATGGGCGTCGAGTGCACACGACTCCGGCTATAAGTGTACTTCTCTTGTTGCGCCACCGCTGTCTGCAAGTACCCAATGGCGTTCCGGGCTTCCTCAGCGAAGGGTGTTCCCTCAGCAAGGGGGAGCGCATTGAGCCTGACCGCCGCTGCTGCCATGTTCTCCACCAGGTTAGAATAATGACCGGGTGGTGTCAAAAAACGCCGTGGCGGGGTCTGGTTCCTGCGGGGCGGGTCTGGCTGCCGATGCTGAGTCACCGCCCTATTCCCAGGTACTTCCGCCGTTCGGGTCACAGTCAGAGGCGCGTTCCATCCTGTCCCCGGCGTGTTGAAAAGATTTCTGGGCTCATACTGATCAGGCAGGTGGGTCTGATGCCTCTGAAGAACTGCATCCGAGGCTTGTTGATCCAGATTGAGACGAAAAGCTTCCGCCCTGAGGCACTCCGACTCAGCATCCATCTAAACCTTCAACGCGTTGATTTCCTCCTGGGCCCTGGTCATCTGGTCCTTCAACCTCGCGATCTCTGCATTATGGGTTGCTTGGTTTTCCGCTGTGACCTTGGTTCCCATCAGAGTTGTTAACTCATTCATCAGATCTAGCAAAACTTGAGCCGGGGGCCTAGCTGACCCGGCCCCTGCCGCGCCAGCCGCCGCCGTCCCAGCCGCCGTGCTGCCAGAAGCCGGCGCCGAACCGGCCATGAAAACGGCGGCTTGGTATGGTGGCTCATAGGGCTCCGGAACATCATCACCATCGAAGTAGCCCCCAAGCCCGCCATTATGAAGCTGCTAGATTGATTCCCCCTCTCCGCTCGAGGCTCCATCCTCTGAGCAGATGAGGGTTTCCTCCCTTGACATGGAACCTTCCTCAAGTTCCGTGCCTTGGGTGAAGCCGACGAAGACGTGCTTCCGGCCCGGGTTGATCCGGGCGGGTTGCGCGCGCCGGGCCGACTCGACGAGGTCGGTGCAGATGTCTGGCCCGGGCTTAGATCCGCCGATCCTGCTGATGAAGACGTGAATTCCGCCGAAGGGGACCCAGTACCCGTACTCAATTGAGTCGGCCTCGGGGCCCCAGCTAGCGTCGTCGATGTAGAGCTTGCCGCGGCGACTCTTGGTCATCCTGCCAACGGCGTATCCCTCGATCCCTGGGAGGGAGCCCTTCGAGTACTCCAAACCACCGTGCACCAGCCCCACGATGGGCGCCAACTGTCGTGGTTTTGTCATGGCAGATGTCCTAGTGCAAGGACTTAGGGGTGAAGACATCGCTACGGCGGTTAACTCGAAGGGGTTGATCGGGACGAAAGACACAAGTTTACCCATGTTCGGCCCCTCTCGAAGGAGGTAATAGCCTACGTCCTGCTTTGAGTTGTATTGATTGGATATCGATTACAAGGGAGCGGAATACGCTTGACCTAGCACTCGATCAAAGGTTTCGTGTCTTAAGCCGCCCAGGGAACCCGCCTTTATATACACAGGTCGAGGCCCTAGGCTTACAAGAGTCCGGGCCGGGTTACATCTAGTAACCGACCTTATCTCTAACTATCTCTGCCTTGTCTGGCAAGCCGTCTCCGGCGGCTTACGCCTTCGGGTCACACGCTGCCTTCCGGCTCTGGGCCTCCTCCAGGCCCGTCTGGCAAGTCACTATCAGGCCTTGTCTTGATCTTCCAGCCTGCTCAGGCCTCACTACTAAGCCGCCAACCTCATGACCCGGCCCCTCTTGGGCGGGTCTCGCCACGGGGTTATATCCCCAACACTCTGTGTGTCAGTGCCATCCCTGGATTAGTATGCAGGCACGACAGTACATCAATGTGTATATCAAAGTGCAATCACATGTAAATAATGTAAAACTGATATATACCTCTTAAATCTCAGCGGAAACAGTCAATGGGAGTGGGGTCCCTATAAACACCAACGACAGGTTGAGTGTAGACCGTAACCCTATATCGTAACTCTTACTCGTCGTAGAAATCCTGCAACATGAGACATTGCAGCCATGTAGGTCAGTACATTGAATGTACCGGCAAGACCACAATAAGGAGAACAGAAGATAAAGGCTACTCTATATGCAATAAGGCTTTGTGGCTCTGTGTCTGAGTTTTTGCAGAAAAGCTGATTTTATTTTCTTTTTCCTACAACAAAGGAATGTCAGGAGTTTTCACTATAGAGTTATCTACTATGACATGGTTCCACCAACCGATGTCTCAATGCCCACACATATCATAAGTTGCCCACAATTAATTATCAGTCCAGTGTTGAGAGTTCAGAGATAGATCCAAGTCCAGAGGCTCAAATTGTCCGTAACTGGGGACACGGCTAATCGATTAGGTTTTAACTCTGCAGAGTGTTGTGTACTTTACCCACAAGATTCGTTCCCTCCTTGTAAGTCCTCGCACTGCCAGTTGTTTGAGAACAGGACGAACGAAACATGGTCTTCCAAAGAGTTCCTCTGACCACTGTCCGGGCCCATCCATCCTACCGTAGTTCTACATCTCGTAGCACCGTACCAGCCAGAGTCACAACTAAGGTCAACCAAGCCAGAGCCCATAATGACTTGTGGCTACATAGGTAAGCTTCCGGGCATGAAGTATTCTTCCGTCTCTTTGAGTCTGGGTGAAGCTTTCCGCAAGATGTCATGGTGCTTCTCCATGCATCCCAGCCATCCACTGGTTACTCCAGGGTGCCCATCAAATCCATCCTTCACCCAGTAGTGTGTATTGAAAACTTGTTCTCGAGTCTTGAAATCTTGAGGTCTTGAAGATGCGGGCCTTGAAGATGCCTTCATGAAGTTGTCGTTTTTGACGTGGAGTCCTTCTCACACCACTCACGAACACTCATACCAGACCCCGTCTACTTTAGCATAGCATTAAAATAAATAGTGTTCCCGGGGCTTTAGTAACCAGTGGTGGGTTCCTACCTCATGCATTCTACTCAACTACAAGAATTCAATAACACTACTGGAGGGATTTGTTGAATGATGTCACTACATGCAATAAAACATAGGTATGAAATAGATGGTCAAAGTGAACTTGCCTGGTAAGTTGATGAAGATAATATCGCTCTCAGAAATAAGTTGATAGAACTATTCGTCACTCTCCGATGAAATCTATATAATCAAACATTGCACTCATAAGCAAACACTTCTAGCAATCAATTCTATCAATCAAAAAGCAACACAAAAACCAAACACAAAAGTGTTGTGATGAAGGAAATACTTAAGACAAAAGTTAAAACAACAAAACTTCATCAAAACAACCTAGGGTAGTTTTCCCCACAAATAACCTATTTTCAAATGCAACAAAACATTAACAAAGTAAAATCTAACAAAAGTATTTTAGTAAATATTTTACTAGCAAAAGAATTACTTTTGAAGAACAACTAAAGAACTATGAAAACAACACACTAAACAACATAAGTTTTTGTCTAATAAACTTAACAACAAGAAAAACTATAAAATACTAAAATAAGAGAAAACAAAATATATAACAACTAAGTTAATAAAAAGTAAGATCTATAAAACAATTTATAAAAAATATTTTCAAATTGGAACTCCAACTAGCAATGAAATCAATTTGCAAGTTATGATTGAACTAGAATTGATTTCATGCAATCAAGAAAATAAATAAAAATATAAATAAACTTGGTTGAAATACTACTGCTAACTAACAGAAAACAAAGTAAAACTTGTCAACTAATATAAAAGAAAACAATTTAAAACAAAAGAAATAGAAATAAACCTAAAAGAACTAAAACAGATTTTGTTTTCCTTAAAACCTAAATTTAAAATATTCTAACAATTCTCATATTGTTCCTACTGATAAAGAAAGTCACTAGTGACCAGTAGGAAAAAGAATCAACTCAAAACCTATTTTAAACTCAAGTTATTCACAAAACAAGTTTTAAATCAAATCTGTTTGAATTCAAATTTAAAATTTTCAAACATGTCCAAACTTTATATCTACAGAAACTAGAATAAATTTGTGACACCATGCAAAAAGAATCACTCAAAAATAATTAAAAACCTAAAACTTAAAGCGAAAACAAAAACAGAACTATTCTGCTTTTAAAACAGAAACAGAAAAAGAAAAAAAACAACCTAACGGACACTAGCTACGTGGCGCTCTGTGATAGGCCGAAAAGGGTGCGTGCTAGATGCAACGGAGCGAATGGCCACAATATATAGGATAAGGCTTCAGCTAAAATTAAGACAAACAAAACCGGTCGGTTCTTTTTACTAAACCGAAGCGGTACGGGAGTTCTAATCTTAGCCGTTTAAAACAGATCGGACGGAGGGGAGAGGTCCCGGTGCTCACCGCGGTGGTCATGAAGAACTCCGGCGAAGTCGACGATGGCCGATACGGGGAGGGGGTCGGGGACGTGGCTCCGGTGGCCTCAGACGTCGGCGGAAGGGTCCAAAGGGTCGCGGTGATCCTCCGGCGTCGATATACGGCGACGGCGAGGCTCGCGGTCGACGGAGGTGAGCGCTATGAGTGGTGAAGAGCTCGGGCGGAGGCAGAGCTCCGTCGAAGTGGTGGCACGGCGTTCTGGCGAGGGGGCTTCGAGCTTTTGGGCAAAAACGAGATGCAGGGGACCTCCGCTATTTATAGGGGCCTCGGGGTGCACCAAACGGCAAGGCAGAGGGAGATCTGCTCGGATCCGGCGCGGATCCGGCGAGGTAAGGAAAGAGAAGGGAGGAGGAAGGTGACGACTGACAGGGGGGTGCGGTCGGGTGTGGGGTCAGTCTGTCAGCGGGAGAGGAGAGGGCGAAGGCGATCGGTGGCCGATCCAGATCCTTTTCGAATCCGGCGTGAGCGATTTGGGCCGGATTCCTTCCAAATGGGCCTCGGTCTGATTCCTAATAAACGAATTTTTTCCTTTTGTTTTAAAACAAGAAAGTAAAATAGAAAAAATAAAATAAATACTAACCCAAATATAGAATTATTATATACCAAAACGATCATAAAAATAAATGCAATAAGATGAACATTTTTCCACGGCCAAATTAAATACTTTTGTAAAAATATTTTTCAGAAAAGCCTAAATTGGTTTTATTTCTTTTTGCAAATATTTTTCAAATAACTCCCTGGGTTTTAGGGTTCAAAAGTTTCACAAAAATACCCCTGGTTTGGAGGGTCATGTTCCTCCTCTCAAAATTTTGAATTTAGGCAAGGGAGTTTGAATTCATTCAAACTTTAAAATAGAACCAAAATGAAATGAATTCCAAAAAGAAAAGGTTTCAGTAGTTTTCAAATCCAAAACTTCAAATCCTTTGTTTTGAAGAAGTCATGTCATCTTCTCTCACTGAATTTGAATTGAATGAATTTGAATTCAAGAACAAAAGGGAAAGTCATATTATTCCTTCTCATTCAAAAGTTTTTTTTGAAAGTTTCAAATTTTCACTCAGATTCAATCACTCAATCAAACAATCAATCGTTTAATTATTATTATAACATTCCAAAATTTGGGATGTTACAATAGCCCAAAGCTAAAAAAAACTCCGGTGCTCTCAGATCCATCTCCAAGCTTCCAATCTGTTGTGCTCTTCCCCTCCTCCAAAGGAAATGGCCAACAAGGGGAAAGAGACCACGCCCTCGACATCTGACGCCGGTCCAAAGGGGCAACGGGTGCCCTCCAATGTCACCGAGGGAACCACCAAGGAGCTCTACACTGCCGGGTACATACCTACAGTAGCCAAGTGTTGTGATCCAGCAGGAGGTGAGACCGGCCGCTCTTCCTCCCCCATCCCCATTCCTAAGAAAGGGGAGAGGGTGGTCTTTGTTTCCCACCTCATCCGAGGTCTAGGATTCCCCCTTCACACTTTTGTGAGGGGCTTGCTATTTTTCTATGAGTTATATTTCCACCACCTAGCCCCAAACTCAATTCTCCATATAGCCACCTTTATCACTACATCGAGGCTTTTCTTCGCGTTGAATCAAACTTAGGCTTGTGGCTAAAGATCTTTAGTGTGAAGCCGAAGAGTAGCGGCTCCCAGCTTGCTGAATGCGGCACGGCTATGATAAGTAAAGTTCCCAATGTGCTTTGACCGGAGGGAATCTTTGTGGATACCATCAAGACTTGGCAGCAGGAATGGTTTTACATAACCGACCTGCGTAGAAAAGGTCAAATAGAGACCCCTGCCTTTTTGGCTGAGCCATGAGGAGGCTTGTCTCCCGGACGGAGAAGAACCTTGACTGGGGGGCTCAAATGAGGTGAAGACAGTTGTAAATATGTTTAAACAAGTGGTCGACAACGACATCAAGCTAGTGAACGTAGTTCACGTTATGCTCCATCATCGCGTCCTCCCTCTCCAAGTCAGGGCCAACCCAATGTGGCGTTACAAGCCCGAGGACAAGGCAACCATGCAACACTTCCGCTACAACCTCGTCGGGATGTGGTCATCATTGTTCAAGCCGTCCAAGAACACCTTCCCCGAAGAGGAGGAAGACAAAGGCCTTAGCGTCGAGAACAAGCCAATTGAGGTAACCTTGTACACAATATTAAGTGTGTTAATCATTTTGTAGATATCGTTGATCATCAATAAAGTGTTTGACGGTTTTATGATCAAACCTGGCACACCAAGACCCGAAAGATGGGGTCTCCTGCGCCATTGCTCGAGGAGCCTCAGAGCCCCAGCTCAAAAAGCTTATGGCCTAGAAACCATGCGTGGTTCCGGTAAAGGAGAAGGGGGAAAAGAAGAAAAATAAAGGCTTGCACGGCCAAGAAACCTCCTCGAATGCCAAGACAGGGAGCACTCTGAAAGCACAACTTCTCCCTAGGTGGTTTTGGTAATTAATAACAACATATATTTCATTGGACTAATGATCTTATCAAGCATATTTCAGGAAAGGTTCAATGAATGGAATGGCAAAGGATTGTGTGGAGAACCCCTAGATGCAAGGAACATCAATTGGCAACAAGCTTCAAGACTCTACATTTTGCTTTTTGTGAGAAATCACATTTGAATCCATAGGAAAGCCAATACTATTAGAAGGGGATGATGTGTCTATGATGATCTGGCTGCTCAAGTGCTTAGAGTTAGCCACAAAAAAATACTCATGAATTCTCCCACAAAAACACTCTATCTAAACCCTAACACTCAAATTCAGTGCCAACAAAGTCCAACTTGGCTCTAGATCTATCTAGGGTGCTTACCTCGGGTATGAAGAATACCGCGAGTTGTGGCTTGACACGGAAGTTCCCCGAGTCTTGTGGGTAAAGTGTGAAACCTCTACAGAGTGTAAAACTATTTGAATAGCCGTGTCCACGGTCAAGGACAGTTGGGTGGTGCTACTTAAACTATGTCCAATGTTTTAGGAAACTTGGTGTGTGTGTGTGGTAAGGAGACACATGAGTTGAGTCGGATGACTCGATGTGATGATTAAACTGGAGCTGTTCCAAACTCTGTAACTTGTTTATATGGAAACTCGTAACCTCATGATGCATGCTTTTGCAAGTTGATAGGACATGTCATTGCACAAAAAATTAGCTTTCTGCAAAATTACCTACTTAGTGCTATATCATGCATTGTTATGCCTTGTTCCAAACATGGGTTGCTTGCGAGTACATTCAAAGTACTCATTATCTTGCCACTGGTTATTTAATTGGCCAGGCATGGGAGAGCAGGAATATGGTGAAGAGTACCTTGGCGACGAACATGCGAATTAGGCCGCTTCCCAGTCAGAATGCCTGTAGGGTTGAGGCAGATGGCATGGGTTGACACTGACGTGGCTTGGACTGCGTCAGTATTTCCCCAAAGAGGAAGGGATGATGCAGCACATCGACGGTAAGTATTTCCCTCAGTTATGAAACCAAGGTTATCGAACCAGTAGGAGGATCACCACCACCCAATAAGCAGCACCTACACACAAACAACAAATACTTGCAACCCGACGCGAAAGAGAGGTTGTCAATCTCTCTACGGTAATAAGATAGATTAGGTAGTGATAGATAGGAGAGATAGATCTCTCAAGAACACAAATAAAAAGAGAAAATATGCAGCAATATGTTTTTGGGTTTTTGGTTTTGTAGATCTGAAAACAAAGAGTGCAAAAAAGTAGATCGGAAAGCAATATGATAGGAAAAGTAGACCCGGGGGCCGTAGGGTTCACTAGTGGCTTCTCTCATGAGTATAGCGCACGGTGGGTGAACAAATAACTATTGGGCAATTGATAGAAAATCGAATAGTCATGACGATATCCAAGGCGATGATCATTATATAGGCATCACGTCCAAGATAGATAGACCGACTCCTGCCTGCATCTACCTCTATTACTCCACACATCGACCGCTATCCAGCATGCATCTAGTGTATTAAGTTCATGGAAAAACGGAGTAATGCAATAAGAACGATGACATGATGTAGACAAGATCTATTCATGTAGGAATAGACCCCATCTTGTTATCCTTAATAGCAATGATACATGCGTGTCTTGCTGCCCCTTCTGTCACTGGGAAAGAACACCGCAAGATCGAACCCATCACAAAGCACCTCTTCCCATGGCAAGAAAAATCGATCTAGTCGGCCTAACTAAACCAAAGATTCGAAGAAGAAATACGATGCTATAAGCAATCATGCATATAAGAGATCAAAGAAGACTCAAATAATATTCATGGATAGAAACCGATCATGAACTCAAAATTCATCGGATCCCAACAAACACACCGCAAAAGTTTACATCAAATAGATCTCCAAGAGACCATTGTATTGAGAATCATAAGAGAGAGAGAAGAAGCCATCCAGCTACTGCCTACGGACCCGTAGGTCTATGGTGGACTACTCACGCATCATCGGAGAGGCACCTATGAGGAAGATGAACCCCTCCGTGATGGTGTTTAGATTGGATCTCGCGGTTCTGGAACTTGCGGCTGCTGGAATTGTGTTTCGTCGACTCCCCTAGGGTTTTTGGATTTCCAGGGAATTTATAGGCACGATAGTCGGTTGAGGGGGTGCCGGAGGATCCCAGCACCCACCAGGGCGCGCCAGGGGGCCTCTGGCACGCCCATGTGGGTGTTGGCCACCCTAGGCCCCCTCTCCTGGTGTTCCTTGGCCCATCTGGTTTCTTCTGGTCCGTAAAAAATCCACCAAAAATCCCCGCAGCGTTTCATCTTTGTTTGGTACTGATTTTCTGCGAACTAAAAAACAAGCAAAAACAGCAACTGGCATTTTGGCACTATGTCAATAGGTTAGTCGCAAAAAATGATATAAAGTTGTAATAAAATGATTGTAAAACATCCAAGAATGATAATATAACAGCATGGAACAAGCAAAAATTATAGATACGTTGGAGACTTGTCAGCATCCCCAAGCTTAATTCCTACTCGTCCTCGAGTAGGTAAATGATAAAAACAGAATTTTTGATGTGGAATGCTGCCTAACATGTTCATCATATTCTTTTCTTCTTTGTATAGCATGGACATTTGGACTTATAAATGATTCAAAGCAATAGTCTAGTTTTAACATAATGACTTCAATACTCAAGCATGTCAACAAGCAACCATGTCTTTCAAAATATCAACACTAAAGAAAGTTATCCCTAGCCCATCATGCTCAATCATTGATCCATTCATGAAACACACTCAAATATTAGCTATGCCCAATGCTCAAGTACGATCATAGTGCCCCCTAGTTGGTGCTTATAAGAGAAGATGGAGACTCAAAGCAAAAAATAAAAATTGCATAAAGTAAATAGATAGGCCCTTCGTAGAGGGAAGTAGGGATTTGTAGAGGTGCCAGAGCTCAAGGTTTAAATTGAGAGAGAGAAAATATTTTGGGTGGCATGCTTTTCCTGTCAACGAAAACGACAAAGTAGCTCACAATACTTTCCATGCTAGATATATCATAGGCGGTTCCCAAAAAGAAAAGAAAGTTTATTCCTTTTTCCACCAAACTTTCACTTTCCATGGCGGGCCGTATCCACGGTTGCCTTCCATACCAACACTTTCCAAGGAATTTATTATTTGACGACATAAAGTAATTTTTTTTTCTTTTTCATTTTGGGAATGGGCATCCCTATTACCACCGCACTCTCGTGCAATGACAAGTGAATAAACACTCATCTTGAGAATAACACATCTAGCATGGAAAAATATTGGACACTCCCCACCGTTTCATGAGCGGTACGGGCACACAAAAGAGAAAATTTATTTTGAAAATTTAGAGATGGCACATACAAATTTGCTTGGAACGGCATGGAAATACCGCATATATGTAGGTATGGTGTACTTATAAGGCAAAACTTGGTTTAAGAATTTTGGATGCACAAGTAGTATTTCTACTTAGTACAAGTGAAGGCTAGCAAATAGATTGGGAAGCAACCAAACCAAGAAACGAAAAATCGCATAATTGAGCATTGAACATAACTAACACCGAATAATGCACCACAAGTAGGATGTAACTTCATTGCATAACTATTGACTTTCGTGCATGCATAGGGAATCACAAACCTTAATACCAATATTCCTACTAAGCATAATTACTCATTAACATGACTCACATATTACTATCATCATGTTTCAAAACTATTACAAGGAATCAAGTTTAATTTGTCCAATGATCTTCCTGAAAGTTTTTATTACATCCTCCTTGGGTATCTATCACTTTGGGACTACTTTCATATATTGCCATTGCTTTTTGGCAAGCTCAAACAAATTTAAGTGAAGCACATGAGCATAAATATTTCATCTCTCAAAAAGGTATAAGTGAAGCATGAGAGGATTTCTTCAAAAATTTACTAACTCTCAAATTAATCTAAGTGAAGCATGAGAGTATTTTTACAAAAGTTTCCAAGCACACCGTGCTCAAAAATATATAAGTGAAGCACTAGAGCAATTCCTATAGCTCAAAAAGTTTAAGTGAAGCACATAGAGCAATTCTAACAAGTCATAGCATGATTGTGGCT
The DNA here is from genome assembly GCA_039707655.1 of Elymus sibiricus. Classification (NCBI taxonomy): domain Eukaryota; kingdom Viridiplantae; phylum Streptophyta; class Magnoliopsida; order Poales; family Poaceae; genus Elymus; species Elymus sibiricus. The sequence continues at coordinate 269,052,449 of CM077665.1, forward strand.
CTCTCAAATAGGTGTGTACAGCAAGGATACAAAGTAAAAACTAACAAACAAATCAAGCAAAGATACAAGACGCTCCAAGCAAAACACATGATATGTGACGAATAAAAATATAGCTCCAAGTAAAATACCGATGGTCGTTAGAAGAAAGAGGGGATGCCACTCGAAGGGCATCCCCAAGCTTAGTTGCTTGATACTCTTTAGATATATCTTGGGGGTGCGGTAGCATCCCCAAGCTTAGGTTCTTGCTACTCCTTATTCCTTCATCCATCGTGATCTCACCCAAAACTTGAAAACTTCAATCACACAAAACTCAACAAAATCTTCGTGAGATCCGTTAGTATAAGAAAGCAAATCACTACTTTAGGTGCTGTTGTAAACCCATTCAAATTTTATAATTGCATTATACCTATTGTATTTTAACTTTACCATGGCTTATACCCCTCAATATAACCCATAGATTCATCAAAACAAGCACACAATGCAACAAAAACAGAATCTGTCTCAAACAGAACAGTCTGTAGTAATCTGTACCATACCCATACTTCTGTAACTCTAACAATTTGGAAAAATTAGGACAACTTAAGGAATTTGTATAGAAACACTGTGTTAAAATTTCAGCTCAAGATCACGTTCCAGCAAAAAATGAAAATTCATATAGTGGACGCAAAGTTTCTGTTTCAGATTCAGCATCACTTCTACTCATCCTATGAATCATCCTAACGGTTCTACTTGTAACAAACACTAAATAAACCATAAAAACACAATCATAACAGAGGCCTAATTGTGTCAACACTCAAAAACAGAAAGGAAAAAAGCAAAAATATATTTATTCATTGGGTTGCCTCCCAACAAGCGCTATCGTTTTACGCCCCTAGCTAGGCATATTGGATAGATTCAAGTATTGTCATCTTTGGTTTTGGTCACTTTTGTGAGGGCCTTCTCAAATCCGGGGGGCTCTTTACGCTTCCCCAAATTTTTAGGAGAAGAAACCATCTTAAGATCCAAAATATCCAAACGCTTATTGCAAAGGGTAATCAAAGTGTTCAAACAATTGAGGTTCCCACTAATATGCTTGAGGGGTTCAAGATATTTTTGTAACTCGGCCAAGTGCTTATGTAAGTCACCCAATTTGTCAAGAATTTGAACTCCCTCTTGTGAAAAAGCAAGCCCCTTTTTTGGTGGGGGAACCCCCAAGATTCCTTCCAAAACTTCATAAGCGGTGTTTGCATCAAGTTCAATAAAATTGCCCTTTGAGGCGAAATCCAAAAGCTCTCTATGATGCAAAGCCAATCCAATATAAAAATTTCTAAGTAAAACTTTTGCATCTCCTTTTAGATTGGAAATATGATAGGATTCCATTAGCCTATACCAAGCATCTTTCAAAATTTCCCCTTGTTTTTGTTTGAAGTATAGAACTTCAAAATCTGGTGAGAAGGGGGGAGTAGTAACGCTAGTCATGGCAACAAGCAAGGGATCTGACGAGAAAAAGGGCAAACGAAAAAGAGGGCAAAGAAAACGGCAAATTGGTGAAGTGGGGGAGAGGAAAACGAGAGGCAAATGGCAAATAATGTAATTGCAAGGAGATGAGATTTGTGATTAGGAACCTGGTAGATGGTGGTGGAGTCCCCTCGGCGCCTACGATAGGCACGTAGGAGAGACTGCTTCCTCCCCGGCAACGGCGCCAGAAATTCCTTTGACGTGGCTTGGACTGCGTCGGTATTTCCCTAAAGAGGAAGGGATGATGCAGCACAACGACGGTAAGTATTTCCCTCAGTTATGAAACCAAGGTTATCGAACCAGTAGGAGGATCACCACCACCCAATAAGCAGCACCTACACACAAACAACAAATACGTGCAACCCGACGCGAAAGAGAGGTTGTCAATCTCTCTACGGTAATAAGTGTTGACACCCGATTTTGGCACGATACAAAATGCAATAAAGATGACCTCAAATGAAAAGGTTTTTAACATAAGAAAGTTTTGCATTGCCGAGTGGAACAACTTTGATGTTTAGGCCATCACCATCCGACGTCATATCAAGGGCCAAAACTACTGTCGAAATGTCAAGATGGGTGTTCCGAGTGATATTTGGCTGATTACGCCTCCAAGACGACCTCGGATGAAGTAGTGCTCTACTTGAATTGTCTTCGTCTCGTCGAGGCAATCGATTTTGATATATAAATCATCTCAATCCGAGTTCGTATGCAAAAATTAGAGGCAAAACACTACAGACTGATCCTGAGCTAAAATATGGCGCGAGGGATCAGACACATGTCTGATGGGTCGCGCGAGTCATTCGGCCCTCAAGACGTCCTCGGATGGAAAAACTTACAACATGAAAAAGTTTCACGTCGTCGAGCCGATTGATTTTGATATATAATTCTTCTCAATCCGAGGTCGTATGCGACCTGGAGAGGCAAAACAAGATCAGGCTGAAGTCTCAGTCGGGACATCCGAGTGAAAGTTTGCCGTCCGGCCGAGTGAAACGTTTGCCGTCCGGTCGAGTGAAAAGATTTCCGTCCGTCCGAGTGAATAGCTTATCATCCGAGTGAAAATATAGCTATCCGAGTGAAAAGCTTATCATCCGAGTGAAAATATAGCTATCCGAGTGAAAAGCTTATCATCCGAGTGAAAATATAGCTATCCGAGTGAAGGCTTGATAACCGAGTAAAAAGTTTCCATCCGAGTGAAACTTCGGTCAAGGAGTCCAGGTACATGAAATCCGAGTGAAATATTGCCAGTCGAGTGAAATAGTTCTATCCGAGTGGAAAATTCCGACTGGAAAGATTGTTGTCCGAGTGAGAAATTTCACTCGACCGACTAAAGGACTCCAAATCCGAGTGATTCAACCAGAAGGTAAAGATTGGCCTATATGGTCATCTAGATGGTCTCGGATGGAAAAGTGGTCAACATGAAAGTTGTTCATAACGTCGAAACGGTCAACTTTGCTTTTAAGGTCATTATCATCTGAGATAGTATACGGCCTGCAGAGACGCTACAACACTCGGACGGTCCAGCCCGCTACATGACCGAGTCCGATTCAAAGTTAAAGATGACCTCGTGGAGTATTCAAGATGGCTTTATTTGGGAAAGTGATCAACATACGGATTGTTGGTCTCGTCGAGGCACACAAAATTGATGTTTGGACCGTCTCCATCGGAGGTCATATGCAGATTCCACGGCCCACGCAAGGAGCAAGACAGAAGATTGGGCCAGATTTGGGCTGAATTCGAGTGGGACTAGAACTAGGACTATAGGACGTGAATTGATGTAATTTTCTTGTAAGGAAAGCCTAGATGAATCCTTTGCTTGTACGGGAAGTCCAGCCGCCTCTTATATATGTTGGGGGTGACGGCCGATTGAAAAAGACCAATCGAACCAATCTATCAATCTACTTTTTCGTGTTCATCTACTTTTTATCTCCTACTCTTGTATCTTTCTTCTCGTTCTTCGTTCGTTCTTCTCTTGAAGGCCAGCGATCCACGAGGCCCTAGGGGCGATCAGGTCGACCTAGGGCAGCCCATAGCCACCGCACTCCCTGACGGGGTCCCTCCCGGGCGTGCGGGGTTTCGGGTCTGCAAAAGCGTCCGCCGGCTGTCTTGCGTATCGCGCTGCCGGACGGTCCTCCTTCGACGTGAGCTGCGGTGCATCACCCCCGGCGTCGAGGGTACGCGTGACGCGTTCGTGTGTCAACACACTTTTTGGTGACTCCGCTGGGGACGAAACTTTGAACGGTCTCCAGCCCGTTCTTGCTACGAGGAGAGCGTCATCCAGCGGCTGCAATCTACACGGTAACATGTATCATAAATCTGCTTATGTAGATGCAAATAGCCATTATATTGCTGTCACTAGATCCTTTGATGGGCATACCATGTCGGCTAGCCCTAACGAGCAAAGGCCGACTAAGTATCCTGTTGGAGAAGCTTGGGAATTACATAATTGTGACATGCAACTTATAGATCCGAACTTTCGTGCATCGGCAACTCCCTTCAATATGCCGGTGAACAACACGATGAGTTCGAGTGATCAATATAAGACACCTCATGCACAGGAGGGTGTTTCACAGTTTTGTCCATCGGCAGCCGGCTCGCAATATGCGGGTTCATCCCCAAACATGCCGATGGATGGGGGAATCAGCCATGCTTCCATTAGCTATTTGGCCGGTTATCCTCACTCATCATATACCACACCTCGTGAGGTTAATTGTTCAGCAGCATATGCAAATAAAAATATTCATGACTCGGCTCACCTTCATGGTTATTGCCGAGTGAGTGGAGATTCTATAGGAGCATCTGTGTCTAATATTGCAAAAGATGAGGTGGCTCTGGCTGCTTTAAAAAGTTTAGCCCAGAATAAGCAGATTACTGCTCTTTGCCTTGAGCAACATGATAAGGGTTTGGTACCTGATTATGAGGCAATAAGAGCTAAGGTTTTGCAAGAAAACAACGTGTTGCCAATTGACCAAATTGGCGAGAGGAAATATGGTTCAACAACAGTGCATACGTCTTCACCTATCATTGCAGCGTGTCATACACCCCGTATACAATTGCAAAATTTCGGCAACATCAGTTCATTGCCAAAAAATCCTAAAAGCATTGGGGGGCAAGCCGATCCAAGCAGGGACGCATTTAAAGAAAAATATGTGGCCCGAATGGACATGGTCAATCCAAAGCTCACAGGGAATTGCGTCAACAATTTTACCACACCGACTCTTGAGGAGTTACCAGCAGAATATCGACAGGCTTATGAAGCACTCAAGAAGAAGCGTGAGGAGGAAGATTTGCAAGAATACGTCAAGTCCCTTCCTTTATGCAGCAACCATGTTGGTCCTTCTGCGATGTTGAGGCAAGATAAAACAGAAGCTTTGCAAGCCAAACAACAAAAAATGATTCACTCGGTTAATACGGTTGATTCGGTAGAAACCGAGTCAAATATGACTAAGTCGTCTACAGCCGAGTCAAACGGTTCCTTTAAAGCCAAGACAATGATGGATTCGGTTGAAACCAGATTGAGCACCGAGACGGCCAAGGTCGAGTGCATAGAGTCAATATCGAGTGCATCGAGCCAACCGAGTGCATCGAGCCAGTTAAGGCCGAGTGCATCAAGTCAGCCGAGTGCATTGAGTCATCCGAGTGCGTCACCGGCTAATGTCGAGTGCATCGAGCCAGTTATTGCCGAGTGTACCAAAACAGATGATGCAAGCTTCAGCGAGCAAAGGAACGACAAACGCAGCAAATTGACCGTGCTCGATTTTTCTGGATGTGAGGGAGCTTACATGCTGCCCTATGAGTTTCGTGCTAAAGAAATTGATGAGCATCAAGAACAAAGTAATTTGGCCGAACACAGTTCGATTAACGATGAACATCAAGAACAAGAACATGTTGCTAAGCAAAGTTTAGCTGACAAAGAGCGTCTGAGTGGAATCCATTCGGATAGTCCGAGTGAAATCTACACGGGAAATCCAAGTGATGATGCACGAGATCCAGAAGAAGAGGAAGGGGCATTGGAGAATTATTTAGAAGTGGAGCAAGATATTGTTCCAGTTATGCAACCATCTTCTCCTCCCAACGTCTTCACAAAGGTACGCCTAGATGACAGTTTACTCAATTTTCGATTCGGTCAAAATCATATTGTTGATCCACCCGTTAGCAAGATTCTAATTAATTTTGAAAGACCAATCGAGATGAGTAATCTGTTTGTTTGGAATAATCTTGTCACTATTCATGTTGATCAACACACGGCACCATTCACAGAAGCTAATAGTGACAACTTATCACAACCAAAGTTGTTCACGTCATGTCGGCTAAACTTCATATTCATATGGACAACTTTGTTTGTTTTATGCCTAGCTAACATCTGGTCTCAGATGAGACATATATTCTGTAATTATTTTGGTTGCAGAAACATAAAGCCAGGTCCAAAGTCCTCCGAGATAGCCGATTCAAAAGCATCGGGAAAGGAGGACGAAAATCAATGCATAGCCGAGTCGGATGACGTTAAGTCGGCACCACTCGGTTGTTTTGTTTCAGAGCCGGTATCACAATATCAGTTAATGGATGAGCAGTCTACCTTCAGTCCGGGCATAGGTGATCACACCGTCGGTGCATCACCGACTAATCCTATTATTATAATTGATCACGATGTCGAGTCATCAAGACAAGAGCAAATGCAATGTTCCTTTGAACAAAATGTCAAAGACAGCAGTGTGATTCATCAAGCCACACAATCGGCCAATACTGGACGATTGGAGCTCGTTGAAGCACAAACATATGACCAGTCGCCTCAGATTGGTCTTGATGGCGATCAAGCGTTGACTCGGCTACCTCAAGCCGGCTCATCCAAAGACGGACAGGTATACGCTAATGATGATGGGATCAAATCTTTGAGTGAGGCAATCATTCAAAAGTGCATCAGCAACAACACTGAAGATAGGAATTCCATCAAAGCTGCAACTGACACATTTAGCACTGGAGGGCAACAAGAAAATTCAAAGACCGATGCACACACAATCAAAGAAAGAAAAGGCCGCGGTAAGCACAAAGGTAAGAAGCCGAAAGTCACTTTCGCGCAGTTATTGGAAAAATATCAGAAGTTGAGTGAGGAGAAGAGTGCTTATCGGCCGAGTGAAACAAAAGTATCGAAGTCACCCCCAAAGCATAAATCTGAAGACAGGGATTGGCGAAAGGAGAGGTCGAACAAGCCAACACCATATCCTCCTTTTGGGCCACCAACTCCTATGTCATGGACACCTCCCCATGCTGACTATTATTCATATCAATCACGGGATAGGTATAAATCAAGGGCACACCGTCCATCATATTCTAAACCACCTCACCAAAATTATGCAGCTCCGAGAGGATCTTTGTTTGTTCAACAACCACATGTTAAAGACCGACTCAACCAAAAAGAATCGGTCCGGAGCTCGGCGAAAAATATTGGCGCGGTCAAGCAAGTTTACCGAGTGAAAAAGGATGGCCGCAAGTGTGCTGTTTCAGATCTGACTCCGGATGTAAAAAAGCCAGCCGAGTCTACAATGTCTACTAAGGGAAAGGAAGTGAAGCGAGTAACTTTCAAGGACCCAATCGCCGAGTTTGGACAGGCCAAGCCAGAGGTGCCCAAAGCCAGGAAAGAATTGCCAGTGCATAAAACAAAATCACAGTCGGGATGCTTGCTCGGCTTATCACATTGGCAAGAGAGGAAGCTGAAGCGGCTCAGAGCCAAAGAGTTAGAAAAGAGGAACATGGTATGGGTTCCCAAGGGATGCCGTCGAGGCGAGAATGATGTGTCTACTCTTGTTGTGAAGCCGACAGGAGTAAGGGAGGACAAGCGTGAAGCCGGTAGGCGAAAACAACGATTTCCATGCCACTATACGATACTCCAAACGGCGCATCATCCATGTTCTGCAACCGTCCCATCAGAGTTTGTGCCCAACAATATATCCCCAGCTGAAATATCTGATTTATTTCGGCTATTCACACTTTGGTGGACGGATTCCCAAGCTCCTTTGAGATGAGAATGCATGGCCGATATTTTCATATCGCCCTGAGAATTCATTGTATTGGCAAAGTGGGCATCTGGTTAACGGTGTTCATCATGTTTATCTTGTACTCCTATAGCCGATGCTCGGTGTTTGCCAATACCAGCAAGGCCGACTTAATTATTGATTCGGCCACTGATCAAGGGTTTAGTGCATAAAAAGCTCTGACTCATGATGATAGTTATCTGCAGGATCCATGTTAGGAGACAAACGATGTTCGGCGGAGGCTTGATGGTGTACTTTGGTCAACAACGAATTGAGTCACCGAACAGTTGTCGGTATTCCTTTGAGGTGCATGGTCATAATTTCTCAGCAAGCCGACTTGGTGATGTATCGTCGAGCGGTTCTAATATCCCCAAGGAGTACCTGGACAAAGTAAGGTTAGAATTGACATGAGAAATTTATGTGGAGGCCTTTGTAACATCCAATGGTTGTTCTCAGACGACTATCATCCGAAGAAGTTCTATTCAAGCAGCAACAAGCCTGAGCATATGGCCGATAACAATTATCGTCCTCAGCATGCACAGCCGATGGAGTGTTGACATCGTGCTTAAACAATACCCGAGGCAAAGTATTTTCTGGTACGCAAGCTCTGCCAGAAAATAGGGGGGCATGTGTTGACACCCGATTTTGGCACGATACAAAATGCAATAAAGATGACCTCAAATGAAAAGGTTTTTAACATAAGAAAGTTTTGCATTGCCGAGTGGAACAACTTTGATGTTTAGGCCATCACCATCCGACGTCATATCAAGGGCCAAAACTACTGTCGAAATGTCAAGATGGGTGTTCCGAGTGATATTTGGCTGATTACGCCTCCAAGACGACCTCGTATGAAGTAGTGCTCTACTTGAATTGTCTTCATCTCGTCGAGGCAATCGATTTTGATATATAAATCATCTCAATCCGAGTTCGTATGCAAAAATTAGAGGCAAAACACTACAGACTGATCCTGAGCTAAAATATGGCGCGAGGGATCAGACACATGTCTGATGGGTCGCGCGAGTCATTCGGCCCTCAAGACGTCCTCGGATGGAAAAACTTACAACATGAAAAAGTTTCACGTCGTCGAGCCGATTGATTTTGATATATAATTCTTCTCAATCCGAGGTCGTATGCGACCTGGAGAGGCAAAACAAGATCAGGCTGAAGTCTCAGTCGGGACATCCGAGTGAAAGTTTGCCGTCCGGCCGAGTGAAACGTTTGCCGTCCGGTCGAGTGAAAAGTTTTTCGTCCGTCCGAGTGAATAGCTTATCATCCGAGTGAAAATATAGCTATCCGAGTGAAAAGCTTATCATCCGAGTGAAAATATAGCTATCCGAGTGAAAAGCTTATCATCCGAGTGAAAATATAGCTATCCGAGTGAAGGCTTGATAACCGAGTAAAAAGTTTCCATCCGAGTGAAACTTCGGTCAAGGAGTCCAGGTACATGAAATCCGAGTGAAATATTGCCAGTCGAGTGAAATAGTTCTATCCGAGTGGAAAATTCCGACTGGAAAGATTGTTGTCCGAGTGAGAAATTTCACTCGACCGACTAAAGGACTCCAAATCCGAGTGATTCAACCAGAAGGTAAAGATTGGCCTATATGGTCATCTAGATGGTCTCGGATGGAAAAGTGGTCAACATGAAAGTTGTTCATAACGTCGAAACGGTCAACTTTGCTTTTAAGGTCATTATCATCTGAGATAGTATACGGCCTGCAGAGACGCTACAACACTCGGACGGTCCAGCCCGCTACATGACCGAGTCCGATTCAAAGTTAAAGATGACCTCGTGGAGTATTCAAGATTGCTTTATTTGGGAAAGTGATCAACATACGGATTGTTGGTCTCATCGAGGCACACAAAATTGATGTTTGGACCGTCTCCATCGGAGGTCATATGCAGATTCCACGGCCCACGCAAGGAGCAAGACAGAAGATTGGGCCAGATTTGGGTTGAATCCGAGTGGGACTAGAACTAGGACTATAGGACGTGAATTGATGTAATTTTCTTGTAAGGAAAGCCTAGAGAAAAATCCTTTGCTTGTACGGGAAGTCCAGCCGCCTCTTATATATGTTGGGGGTGACGGCCGATTGAAAAAGACCAATCGAACCAATCTATCAATCTACTTTTTCGTGTTCATCTACTTTTTATCTCCTACTCTTGTATCTTTCTTCTCGTTCTTCGTTCGTTCTTCTCTTGAAGGCCAGCGATCCACGAGGCCCTAGGGGCGATCAGGTCGACCTAGGGCAGCCCATAGCCGCCGCACTCCCTGACGGGGTCCCTCCCGGGCGTGCGGGGTTTCGGGTCTGCAAAACCGTCCGCCGGCTGTCTTGCGTATCGCGCTGCCGGACGGTCCTCCTTCGACGTGAGCTGCGGTGCATCACCCCCGGCGTCGAGGGTACGCGTGACGCGTTCGTGTGTCAACAATAAGATAGATTAGGTAGTGATAGATAGGAGAGATAGATCTCTCAAGAACACAAATAAAAAGAGTAAATATATAGCAATATGTTTTTGGGTTTTTGGTTTTGTAGATCTGAAAACAAAGAGTGCAAAAAAGTAGATCGGAAAGCAATATGATAGGAAAAGTAGACCCGGGGGGCGTAGGGTTCACTAGTGGCTTCTCTCATGAGTATAACGCACGGTGGGTGAACAAATTACTGTTGGGCAATTGATAGAAAATCGAATAGTCATGACGATATCCAAGGTGATGATCATTATATAGGCATCACATCCAAGATAGATAGACCGACTCCTGCCTGCATCTACCTCTATTACTCCACACATCAACCGCTATCCAGCATGCATCTAGTGTATTAAGTTCATGGAAAAACGGAGTAATGCAATAAGAACGATGACATGATGTAGACAAGATCTATTCATGTAGGAATAGACCCCATCTTGTTATCCTTGATAGCAATGATACATGCGTGTCTTGCTGCCCCTTCTGTCACTGGGAAAGAACACCGCAAGATCGAACCCATCACAAAGCACCTCTTCCCATGGCAAGAAAAATCGATCTAGTCGGCCTAACTAAACCAAAGATTCGAAGAAGAAATACGATGCTATAAGCAATCATGCATATAAGAGATCAAAGAAGACTCAAATAATATTCATGGATAGAAACTGATCATGAACTCAAAATTCATCGGATCCCAACAAACACACCGCAAAAGTTTACATCAAATAGATCTCCAAGAGACCATTGTATTGATAATCATAAAAGAGAGAGAAGAAGCCATCTAGCTACTGCCTACGGCCCCGTAGGTCTATGGTGGACTACTCACGCATCATCGGAGAGGCACCTATGAGGAAGATGAACCCCTCCGTGATGGTGTTTAGATTGGATCTCGTGGTTCTGGAACTTGCGGCGGCTGGAATTGTGTTTCGTCGACTCCCCTAGGGTTTTTGGATTTCCAGGGAATTTATAGGCACGATAGTCGGTTGAGGGGGTGCCGGAGGAGCCCAGCACCCACCAGGGCGCGCCAGGGGGCCTCTGGCGTGCCCATGTGGGTGCTGGCCACCCTGGGCCCCCTCTTCTGGTGTTCCTTGGCCCATATGGTTTCTTCTGGTCCGTAAAAAATCCACAAAAATCCCCGCAGCGTTTCATCTCTGTTTGGTACTGATTTTCTGCGAAGTAAAAAACAAGCAAAAACAGCAACTGGCACTTTGGCACTATGTCAATAGGTTAGTCCCAAAAAATGATATAAAGTGGTAATAAAATGATTGTAAAACATCCAAGAATGATAATATAACAACATGGAACAAGCAAAAATTATAGATACGTTGGAGACGTATCAGACACCGTCGTTCAAGATTTTCGTTGCGAGTTTGTATTTGATGTTTGGCCTTCATGGCCCAATCTATGTAAGACTTGACCATAATGGTCATACTTTGTGTAAGACGATATGTATGGATGTAAGACTCTTGTTATTCAGCTTATGTGTGTTCAGTGAGCATTGATCTTTGGGATCACTATACACATGCATTCGATGATCACGACTTATGAGTCGTGGTCCCCACAGAGCTGATATGAGAGCCATCCTGACTGTAGAAAGCCTTAGTTAGCATGGACGTTAGTTAGGATAAAACTTCTTTCAAAAACTATACCTAGTACCTATACTTGGGGATTTCTGCACTTCTTATCTCTCATAGTCTCATTTCAAACCTCACTAACACCCCTCCCCTAAAACCTTGCAGATGGCCATCGTACCCGAGGAACTCCTTGCATCCGGCTTTCCTCTACTCCTTGAGGACAGCCTGGAGAAGTGCCAGTTTCGCCGACCACCTGTTTTCCTCTACCACGAGCACTAGGTCGATGCCACCACGAAGGAGTACCATGTTAATGTGGTCGTGAAGGCAATCGACTTTCCAACAATTGGTTCTTTGAAGGACCACAGATGGAGACCCTGGTGATGGCAGTCGATACGGTTGCACGGAAGGCACTTATCTACTTTCGAGACATCATTCCAGAGATGGCTGACGAGCCAGCTACTCGCCACCTACCTTTCAGGACTGATGATATGGGCGAGAGTTGGACGTTGGTCCCATCCAAGGAGGATGGAACATCACTCAGGTTCCAGACCTACTTCAGCCTCTCCGCCGATAGTCTGGCTCACAACCTGATTAGGAGTCTGTGAAGCTCCACAAGGAACTTCACCACACCCGAGAGCTACTTCGTCAAGCCAAGATGAAACAAGACAGGGTCAAGAAGGATGGTGCCCCCAAGGGATGACCAGCTATCGCTTACAGAGGAGGAGTACCCCCAGCTAGAGATGCACCCGCTCCGGGAACATATCATCGTCGTCACATGAGTGCGAAAGAGTACCGTGCGCTCTTCACCGACCCACCGGAAAAGCATCGTCGGGATGGACCTCCTCGTTCTCTGACCCCCTCGACCGGAGACGACAGCCATATGGATGATGACAAGGAGGAAGATGCGGAGGAGCGTGAGTACGAGACCAAGCACTCCACAACCTGACTCTGAGAACCCCTAGGCTAGGACAAGCCATGTATCCCTCATGCGAAGTTGAGTCCGTGTAATGGTTCATATGAAACCATGTGTGCTTGTTATTTGTTTTTGTTGTTCATGTCTCGATGTAAGTCTCGCTTTTGCCTTAGGCAACATGTAAGCGACTACATCGTCTATCTTATCTTAATATTATGTGTTGGTCTTTCGACCTCTGTTTGATCACACTTGCACTATACCAACCCCCTTAGGCGCGCTTCCTCTATTATTGCTCCCCCGTCTCTTCTAGCCCAGTTATTTGACTTGGCTGCTCCAAACAAGATGGTGACTGCAACCCGCACAAGCACTTTTGGCAACCCCGACGCCGGCAACTCTAGCCAGCAGCAGGGGGCTGGTGGGTCTGCTCAGGCCGGAGATCACCAGGAGTAGCCACAAGGCGACATTCCCCCTGCCACCACCTCCACCGGAGAACATGACCATAGCTCAGTTTCTCTAAGTTCTCCGGGAGGAACGCCAAGCCAACTTCATCGCTATCCAGGAGATGGCTCAGGTCCTTGTCAACAACCAGCAGCAAGGAAGGAACGGCAATGGCCGCTCTACTCTGTCGGAGTTCATGAGGAATTCGCCCCCAACCTTCACCAAGATTGTTGAACCATTGGATGTCAATGAATGGATCCGCACCATCGAGGATCTTCTTGCACCAATCATTTGCAATGAGGATCGTGAGAAGGTGCTCTATGCCTCTCACTGCCTCGGAGGTACCGCCAGAGCATGGTGGGGTGGGTTCAAGGTCATGCAAGGCGACCATGTGATCACTTGGGATTACTTCAAGGATAGTTTCCGCAAGGCCCACATTCCTTCTGGGATTATGGCTATCAAGAAGCATGAGTTCCGAGCGTTGAAGCAAGGAGGTGGCTCTATCAAGGAATACACGCAGAAGTTCAACCTCCTGTCAAGGTATTCCCCTGAAGATGTCAATGACGTGGCTTGAGACTGCGTCGGTATTTCCCCAAAGAGGAAGGGATGATGCAGCACAGCTACGGTAAGTATTTCCCTCAGTTATGAAACCAAGGTTATCAAATCAGTAGGAGAACCACGCAACACTATGTAAACGGTACCTGCACACAAAGAACAAATACTTGCAACCCGACGTGTAAGAGAGGTCGTCAATCTCTCCACGGTAAAAAGATAGATTATATTGTAATAGATTGGATAGATAGATTGCACAAGAACACAAAATAAAAGAGGTAAATAAAAAGTGCAGCAAGGTATTTTTGGGTTTTTGGAATAATAGATCTGAAAACAAAAGCGGCAAAAGATAGATCGGAAAGCAATATGTTGGAAAAGTAGACCCGGGGCCGTAGGTTTCACTAGTGGCTTCTCTCATGAGTATAGCACATGGTGGGTGAACAAATTACTGTTGGGCAATTGATAGAAGATCAAATAATCATGATGTTATCCAAGGCAATGATAATTATATAGGCATCACGTCCAAGATTAGTAGACCGAAATGATTCTGCATCTACTACTATTACTCCACACATCGGCCGCTATCCAGCATGCATCTAGTGTATTAAGTTCATGGAAAAACGGAGTAATGCAATAAGAATGGTGACATGATGTACACAAGATCTATTCATGTAGGAATAGACCCCATCTTGTTATCCTTAATAGCAACGATACATGCGTGCCTCGCTGCCCCTTCTGTCACTGGGAGAGGATACCGCAAGATCGAACCCATCACAAAGCACCTCTTCCCATGGCAAGAAAAATCGATCTAGTTGGGCTAACTAAACCAAAGATTCGAACAAGAAATACGAGGCTATAAGTAATCATGCATATAAGAGATCAAAGAAGACTCAAATAATATTCATGGATAGAAACTGATCATGAACTCAAAATTCATCGGATCCCAACAAACGCACCGCAAAAGTCATTACATCAAATAAATCTCCAAGAGACCATTGTATTGAGAATCAAAAGAGAGAGAGAAAGCCATCTAGCTACTGCCTACGGACCCATAGGTCTATGGTGGACTACTCACGCATCGTCGGAGAGGCACCAATGAGGATGATGAACCCCTCCGTGATGGTGTTAGATTGGATCTCGCGGTTCTGGAACTTGTGGCGGCTGGAAGTATTTCTCGTTGACTCCTCTAGGGTTTCTGGAATATTTGGGTATTTATAGAGCTCAGAGGCGGTGGAGGGGGTCTTGAGTCCACCACAACCCACCAGGGCGCGCCGGGGGCCTCTGGCGCGCCCTAGTGTCTTCTGGGCCGCCTGGGCCTCCTCCCGGGTACTTTTTTCGCTCGCTGGCTTTCTTTTGGTAAAAAAAATCTCCAAAAAGTTGATTGCAATTGGACTTCGTTTGGTACTGAAATTCTGTGAAGTAAAAAACAAGCAAAAAAAACAGCAACTGGCACTTGGCACTATGTCAATAGGTTAGTCCCAAAAAATGATATAAAGTTGCTATAAAATGATTGTAAAACATCCAAGAATGATAATATAACAGCATGGAACAATCAAAAATTATAGATACCTTGGAGACGTATCAGTCAACACTGAGGCAGCTAAGATGGAACGCTTCATGGAAGGACTCCAACAAGCCATGCAGTATCAGCTCATTGTCTGCGACTACTAGACCTTCTTTGACCTGGTGAACAAGGCTCTCATGCTAGAAGACAAGCGTCGTGCCATGGAGGACACTCGCAAGCGCAAGATGATCAGCAAGGGTAGTTCCAGCAACCAGAAGCCTCGCCCCTGGCAACCAGCCCCAGCCAGGCCAGCCTATCAGCCTCAGCAAGTCAAAACTCCTGCAACTCGTCCGAGCTACCAGCCTCAGCAGTATACCAATCCCAGGCCTGCCTACAACAACCCGAACAACAACAATGGTGGCAAGGCCAACAACCCTGGTCAGATCACTTGTTTTGGAAGTGTTTAGCCAGGACACTACTCAAGGTCGTGCCCCAACAAGAAGCCAGTTGCACCGTGATACGTCCATTTTGCATCATGATTTCCTACTGTTATTTATGATGTTTTGTTAAAAAATAATGCTTTAGGGAGTGATTCTAATGCCTTTTCTCTCATAATATGCAAGGTTTACACAAAGAGGGAGAATACCGGCAGCTGGAATTCTGGACCTGAAAAAAGCACATCAGAGATACCTATTCTGCACACCTCTAATAGAGCTGAAACTTTACGGAGATTATTTTTGGAATTAATAAAAAATACTGGAGCAAAGAACTACCGGAGGGGCACACCCTGGTGGGCACAAGACACCAGGGCGCGCCCTGGTGGGTTGTGCCCTCCTCGGCCCACCTCCGGTGCCCATCTTCTGGTATATAATCACTTTTGACCTAGAAAAAATAAGAGGAGGACTTTTGGGGCGGAGCGCCGCCATCTCGAGGCGGAACTTGGGCAGGAGCACTTTTGCCCTCCGGCGGAGCGATTCCGCCTGGGGAACTTCCCTCCCGGAGGGGGAAATCGAAGCCATCGTCATCACCAACACCCCTCTCATCTTTTGGAGGCCAATCTTCATCAACATCTTCAACAGCACCATCTCCTCTCAAACCCTATTTCATCTCTTGTGTTCAATCTTTGTACCGGAACCTCAGATTGGTACCTGTGGGTGACTAGTAGTGTTGATTACCTTGGGTAGTTGATTACTATATGGTTTATTTGGTGGAAGATTATATGTTCAGATCCATTATGCTATTCAATACCCCTCTGATCTTGAGCATGATTATTATTTGTGAGTAGTTACCTTTGTTCTTGAGGTCACGGGAGAAGTCATGTTGCAAGTAATCATGTGAATTTGATATGTGTTCGATATCTTCATGATATGTATGTTGTGATTCCCTTGGTGGTGTCATGTGAACGTCGACTACATGACACTTCACCATTCATGGGCCTAAGGGAATGCATTGTGGAGTAGTTATTAGATGATGGGTTGCTAGAGTGACAGAAGCTTAAACCCTAGTTTATGCGCTACTTCGTAAGGGGCTGATTTGGATCCAAAGGTTTAATGCTATGGTTAGATTTTATCTTAACACTTTTCTCGTAGTTGCGGATGCTTGCGAGGGGGTTAATCATAAGTGGGAGGTTGTTCAAGTAAGAACAGCACCCAAGCACCAGTCCACCCACATATGAAATTATCAAAGTAGCGAACACGAATCAAACCAACATGATAAAAGTGACTAGATGAAATTTCCGTGTACCCTCAAGAACACTTTGCCTATTACTAGAGACTGTTCTGGCCTGTCCTTTGCCACAAAAGGATTGGGCTACCTTGCTGCACCTTATTTACCGTTACCGTTACTTGCTCATTACCAATTACCTTGCTATCAAACTGTCTGTTGCCTACAATTTCAGTGCTTGCAGAAATTACCTTGCTGAAAACCGCTTGTCATTTCCTTCTGCTCCTCGTTGGGTTCGACACACTTACTTATTGAAAGGACTACGATTGATCCCCTACACTTGTGGGTCATCAAGACTCTTTTCTGGCGCCGTTGCCGGGGAGTGAAGCGCTCTTGGTAAGTGGAAATCGGTAAGGAAAAACTTATACTACGTGCTGAAATTTATTGTTACTTGCTACTATGAAAAACAATCCTTTGAGGGGTTTGTTCGGGGTATCTTCACCTTGACGGAACCACAATTAGTTGCCCCTCAACCTACTGCACTTACTGAAAATATTGGTTATGAAATTCCTTCGGGTATGGTAGAACAACTGCTTGCTAAACCTTATGCAGGAGATGGAACTGAACATCCTGATATGCACCTATTATATGTGAACGAAATATGTGGATTATTTAAGCTTGCAGGTTTACCCGGAGATGAAGCTAAGAAGAAGGTTTTCCCTTTATCTTTGAAGGGAAAAGCATTGACATTGTATAGGCTATGTGTTGATCTTGGATAGTGGAACTGGAATCGTTTGCAATTGGAATTCCACCAAAAGTTTTATCCCATGAATCTAGTTCATCGTGATCGGAATTATATAGATAATTTTTGGCCTCGTGAAGGAGAAAGCATCGCTCTAGCTTGGGGGAGGCTTAAGTCAATTATTATATTCATGCCCCAATCATGACATCCCGAGAGAAGTTATCATTCAGAATTTTTATGACCGGCTTTCTCATAATGATCAATCCATGCTCGATAATTCTTGTGCTGGTTCTTATATGAAGAAAACTATTGAATTCAAGTGGGATCTCTTAGAAAGAATTAAACACAACTCTGAAGATTGGGAACTTGACGAAGGTAATTAGTCAGGTATAAAGCTCGAGTTTGATTGTGTTAAATCTTTTATGAATACCGATACTTTTCACAAGTTTAGCACTAAATATGGACTTGACTCTTAGATAGTAGCCTCTTTCTGTGAAGCATTTGCTACTCACGTTGATCTCCCTAAGGAGAAGTGGTTTAAATATCATCCCCTATTAAAGAAGAAATTAAGGAACTGGTCATAGCTAAAGATGAAACCATCATTTACAATGTTGATCCAGTTGTGCCTACCGCTTATATTGAAAAACCACATTTCCCTATAAGGATAAAGGAACATGCTAAGGTATCAACTGTGGTTCGTAAGAGTAATATAAGAGCACCTAAGCCCCCTGAACAAATTAAAGTGGAACTTAGTGTTGCTATGGTTAAAGATATCTTGGTAGAAAATATTGATGGGCATGTTATCTACTTCTGTGATGAAGCTGCTAGAATTGCTAAAACCGATGAAAAAGATAAACATAGACCCATAGAAGGCATGCCTGTTGTCTCAGTTAAAATAGGAGATCATTGCTATCATGGTTTATGTGATTTGGGTGCTAGTGTGAGTGCTATCCCTTTTACCTTATACCAAGAAATTATGGATGAAATAGCACCTGGTGAAATAGAAGACATTGATGTTACTATTAAACTTGCTAATAGAGACACCATCACACCACTTGGGATTGTTAGAGATGTATAAGTCTTGTGTGGGAAAGTAAAATACCCTACTGATTTTCTAGTTCTTGGTTCCCCACAAGATGACTTTTGTCCCATTATCTTTGGTAGACCTTTCTTGAGCACCGTCAACGCTAAGATAGGTTGTGAAAAGCAAACCGTCGGTGTCAGTTTTGGTGGTGTGTCTCATGAGTTTAATTTTTCCAAGTTTAGTAGACAACCTCGTGATAAAGCGTTATCTAGTAAGGATGAAATAATTGGTCTTGCTTCTATTGCCGTGCCTCCTACTGATCCATTAGAACAATATTTGCTTGACCATGAAAATGATATGCACTTGCACGAGAGAAATGAAATAGATCAAATTTTATTTGAACAACAACCTCTCCTGAAACACAATTTGCCTATTGAAACTCTTGGAGGCCCTCCTCCACCTATAGGTGATCCTGTGTTTGACTTAAAGCAATTGCCCGATACTTTGAAGTATGTTTATCTTGATGAGAAAAAGATATATCCTGTTATTATTAGTGCTAACCTTTCAGAACATGAAGAAGAAAGATTATTAAAAGTTCAAAGGAAGCACAGGGATGCTATTGAATATACTCTTGATGATCTTAAGGGCATTAGTCCCACTCTATGTCAGCACAAGATTAATATGGAACCTGATGCTAAACCCGTTGTTGATCATCAACGACGATTAAATCCTAAGATGAAAGAAGTGGTAAGAACTGAAATATTTAAGCTTCTTGAAGCAGGTATAATCTATCCCATTGCTGATAGTAGATGGGTAAGTCCCGTTCATTGGGTCCCTAAGAAAGAAGGTATTAGTGTTGTTCCTAATGATAAAAATGAACTCATTCCACAAAGAATTGTCACTGGCTATAGAATGGTAATTGATTTTAGAAAGTTAAATAAAGCTACTAGAAAAGATCATTACCCTCTGCCTTTCATTGATCAAATGCTAGAAAGATTATCTAAGCACACACACTTTTGCTTTCTGGATGGATATTCTGGTTTCTCTCAAATACCTGTGTCACAATCCGATCAAGAGAAAACCACCTTTACTTGCCCTTTTGGAACCTATGATTATAGACGTATGCCTTTTGGTTTATGCAATGCACCTACTACCTTTCAAAGATGTATGACTGCTATATTCTCTGATTTTTGTGAAAAGATTGTGGAGGTTTTCATGGATGATTTTTCCGTTTACGGGACTTCTTTTGATGATTGCTTAAGCAACCTTGATCCAGTTTTACAGAGATGTGAACAAACTAATCTTGTCTTGAATTGGGAGAAGTGCCACTTTATGGTTAATGGAGGTATTGTCTTGGGGCATATAATATCTGAACGAGGTATTGAGGTGGATAAATCTAAAGTTGATGCAATTGAGAAAATGTCGTGTCCTAAAGATATTAAAGGTATTCGAAGTTTCCTTGGTCATGCTGGTTTCTATAGGAGGTTCATTAAAGACTTCTCTAAAATTTCTAGGCCTCTTACTAATCTTTTGCAAAAGGATATTCCTTTTGTTTTTGATGATGATTGTGTGGAAGCCTTTGAAACACTCAAGAAAGCCTTAACCTCTACACCTATCGTTCAACCACCTGATTGGAACTTGCCTTTTGAAATTATGTGTGATGCTAGTGATTATGCTGTTGGTGTTGTTCTAGGACAAAGAGTTGATAAGAAATTGAATGTTACCCACTATGCTAGTAAAACTCTAGACAATGCCCAATGAAATTATGCTACTACTGAAAAAGAATTTTTAGCAGTTGTGTTTGCCTGTGATAAATTTAGATCCTATATTGTTGACTCCAAAGTTATTGTTCACACCGATCATGCTGCTATAAAACATCTTATGGAAAATAAAGATGCCAAACCTAGACTTATTAGGTGGGTTCTCTTGCTTCAAGAACTTGAGTTACATATCGTTGATAGGAAGGGAGCTGAGAACCCCGTAGCTGATAACTTGTCTAGGTTAGAAAATATTCTTGATGACCCACTACCTATTGATGATAGTTTTCCTGACGAATAGTTAGCTGCAATAAATGTTTCTCAAAACACCCCTTGGTATGCTGATTATGCTAATTACATTGTTGCTAAATATATACCACCTAGCTTCACATACCAACAAAAGAAAAAATTCTTCTATGACTTAAGACATTACTTTTGGGATGACCCACATCTTTATAAAGAAGTAGTAGATGGTATTATTAGACGTCGTGTACCTGAGCATGAACAGGAACAAATCCTACGGAAATGTCATTCCGAAGCTTATGGAGGACATCATGCGGGAGATAGAACTGGTCACAAGGTATTGCAATCTGGATTTTATTGGCCTGCTCTCTTCAAGGATGGCCGTAAGTTTGTCTTGTCTTGTGATGAATGTCAAAGAATTGGTAATATCGGTAAGCGTCAGGAAATGCCTATGAATTATTCACTTGTTGTTGAACCATTTGATGTTTGGGGTTTTGATTATATGGGACCTTTTCCATCCTCTAACGGGTACACTCATATCTTGGTTGCTGTTGATTATGTCACTAAGTGGGTAGAAGCTATTCCGACTAGTAGTGATGATCACCACACCTCCATTAAAATGCTTAAAGAGGTTATCTTCCTGAGGTTTGCAGTCCCTAGATATTTAATGACCGATGGTGGTTCACACTTTATTCATGGCGCTTTCCGTAAGATGCTTGCTAAATATGATGTTAACCATAGAATTTCATCACCCTATCATCCTCAATCTAGTGGTCAAGTTGAACTTAGCAATAGAGAAATAAAATTGATATTACAAAAAAATGTCAATAGGTCTCGAAAGAATTGGTCTAAGAAATTAGATGATGCACTTTGGGCCTATAGAACAAATTATAAAAATCCTATGGGTATGTCTCCATACAAAATGGTATATGCAAAAGCTTGTCATTTGGCTCTAGAATTAGAACATAAAGCATCTTGGGCAATTAAAGAACTCAACTGTGATTTCAAACTTGCCGGTGAGAAGAGGCTATTTGATATTAGCTCACTTGATGAATGGAGAACCCAAGCTTATGAAAATGCCAAACTATTCAAAGAAAAAGTAAAAAGGTGGCATGACAAAAGAATCCAAAAGTGGGAATTCTAAATAGGAGACTATTTTCTTTTGTTCAACTCTCGTTTAAGATTTTTTGCAGGTAAGCTTCTCTCCAAATGGGAAGGACCATATATTATCGAAGAGGTTTATCGTTCTGGAGCTATCAAGATTAATAATGCCGAAGGTACTAACCCGAAGGTGGTCAATGGACAAAGAATTAAGCACTATATCTCAGGTACACCTATTAACGTTGAAAGCAATGTTATCCAAACCATGACACCGAAGGAACACATAAAAGAAACCTTCCGGAACACTCCAGAATTCTGAAAAATAGGAGGTATGTGATACGGTAAGTAAACGAACTCCGAAAAATTCGCAAAAATATTTTTTGTCGGTTTTGGAATTTTAGAAAATTTTGGAAATTAAGAAATAAACCTAAAGGTGATCGAGGTGAGCACGATACACCAGGGCGCGCCAGGCCCCTCTGGGCGCGCCCTGGTGGGTTGTGCCCACCTCAGACACCTTCCCGACTCCGTTTTCCTTCCATATGCTTGTTTTCCAAGAATAAAAATTCTCTATATATACCCCCGACTGTTTTGATGACCGCATCGCAGAAAAATCACCTGTTCTTGTTTCGTGTTGTTTTCCTATCAGATCTGTCAAGCCAGGCATCATGTCTTCCCCCTCTTCTAATAACATAGAAGAAGATGCCTGGCTAATGAATATGGAGCTGAAGAGGGAGGAGCCAAAAGAAGCTAACAAGGAAGACAAGGGCAAGAAGGCTATGGTGGATCAGCCCCCAGAAGGAGGGCAATCTGTGCCAACAAAGGAGGGTGAAGAAGAAGATATCCTTCAACCTTATTACGATCATCTCACCCCTATTGAAATCGAAGCTTTTAGAGATTTCGAAGCGGTCCGTGTTCAGAATAAATTTCTCATTCGTGAAAATATTTTGCTAGAGGAGCACATCAATACCCTTCGGAGAGTCATCCGCAAATTGGAGTACCTTTTGAGTCTGAAGTGTGACACCTCATCACCGCCACCTTCTTCATCACCACCACCAAAGGAGACTTGAGTACACGGGTATGGGCACTCCCCTTGGCTTGAGCCAAGCTTGGGGGAGGTGCCCCGGTATCGTATCACCATCACTTTATTTCACCTTTACCTTTTTAGCTCGATCTTTAGTTTTGTTTTGCTTTAGTTGAATAAAAGTCTTGCATGATCTATTTTCGTGTGTTAGTTTTGTGGCCTATCTATCTATGTAATCGAGTGAGAGTTATATAATAAAGTTTAGTTTGAGTTTTTGCCTCCCTACTTTATTGTTGCAATCAAAATAAAGGAAAAGGAAATAAATGAAAAGAATCATATGCTAATCTTATGGTGAGTAATGACATCACATAAGGAAAAGTATATGTAGTAAAATTTATTGGAGATTGACAAACATAGCATTGGTCAATGATGCAATTCATGAAAGAATTAATAAGGGAAGAGAAGATTCACATGCAAATACACTATCTTGGACATCTTTTATGATTGTGAGCCCCCATTAAATATTATATGCCAAAATTGTTGATGTTGGACAAGGAAGAAAACATAATGATTTATGCTTGTTCATATCCACATAGAAGTTATATTGTCATAGATCCTTCAACATGTGGTGCTTGCTCAATATCTTTGCTAGCCAAAAATTCCGCACTAAGTAGAAATACTACTTGTGCATCCAAAAACCCAAACCCAAATTCATTCTTCGAGAGTCCACCATATCTACCTACGGATCGAGTAAGATCCTTCAAGTAAGTTGTCATCGGTGCAATAAGGCAATAAAAATTGCTTCTAAAAGTGTTTTGATCAATTAGTGTAAGAGAAAATTGAGCGCTATACGAACTTATGATGGCAAAGTAATAAAAGCGATGGACTGCATAATAAAGGTTGCTATCATAGGGGGCAATATAGCGTGACGTTCTTTTACATTAAGGGATTG
Source organism: Elymus sibiricus (assembly GCA_039707655.1). NCBI lineage: Eukaryota > Viridiplantae > Streptophyta > Magnoliopsida > Poales > Poaceae > Elymus > Elymus sibiricus. Next base: position 269,075,913 of record CM077665.1, read on the forward strand.
GGCATACAAACCAAAAAGCGCATGACAACCTCTGCTTCCCTCTCCGAAGGGACTATCTTTTACTTTTATGTATTTACTTTTATGCAAGAGTCAAAGTATTCTTCCCTATTCCTTTTTTACTTTTCCTTTTGCAAGCATCATGTGGTGAGGAAAGATCTAGGCACATATATCCAGTTGGATATGGGTGGGCATGAGTTATTATTGTTGACATCACCCTTGAGGTGAATACGTTGGGAGGCGAAACTATAAGCCCCTATCTTCCTATGTGTACGGTTGAAACTTTTTGCTCATGGGTATGCTGTGAGTGTTAGCAATCATAGAAGACTAAATGATGTTTGAGTATGTGGACTTGCCAAAAGGCTCCGACATGAGACCCTTCCTGAAAATATGATGAACTGTAGTTGCAAAGTTGACTGAGAACATAGTTTGTTGGTTTTCAATAAGGTTTATGCTTTATACTTCTATGTTGTGATGAATTGTTACTTGTGCATGAGAAGTTATATGATGAAAGTATATGAATAAGTTTTATGATAGAGTTTGTTGCTGTTATGATAATAAGCATGATGCTTCTATGTCCGTATTTTGTTTTTATCGACACCTCTCTCTCAAACCATGTGGACATGCTTTTCAATTTCGGCTTTTCTCTTGAGGACAAGCGAGGTCTAAGCTTGGGGAGTTGATACGTCCATTTTGCATCATGATTTCCTACTGTTATTTATCATGTTTTGTTGAATAATAATGCTTTAGGGAGTGATTCTAATGCCTTTTCTCTCATAATATGCAAGGTTTACACAAATAGGGAGAATACCGGCAGCTGGAATTTTGGACCTGAAAAAAGCACATCAGAGATACCTATTCTGTGTACCTCCAATGGAGCCGAAACTTCACGGAGATTATTTTTGGAATTAATAAAAAATATTGGAGACCGGAGGGGGCCACCCTGGTGGGCGCAAGACACCAGGGCGCGCCAGGGCCTGGCGCGCCCTGGTGGGTTGTGCCCTCCTCGGCCCACCTCCGGTGCCCATCTTCTGGTATATAATCACTTTTGACCTAGAAAAAAAATAAGAGGAGGACTTTCGGGACGGAGCGCCGCCGTCTCGAGGCGGAACTTGGGTAGGAGCACTTTTGCCCTCCGGCGGAGCGATTCCGCCGGGGGAACTTTCCTCCCGGAGGGGGAAATCGAAGCCATCGTCATCACCAACACCCCTCTCATCTTTGGGAGGCCAATCTTCATCAACACCATCTCCTCTCAAACCCTAGTTCATCTCTTGTGTTCAATCTTTGTACCGGAACCTCAGATTGGTACCTGTGGGTGACTAGTAGTGTTGATTATCTTGCGTAGTTGATTGCTATATGGTTTATTTGGTGGAAGATTATATGTTCAGATCCATTATGCTATTCAATACCCCTCTGATCTTGAGCATGATTATTATTTGTGAGTAGTTACCTTTGTTCTTGAGGTCACGGGAGAAGTCATGTTGCAAGTAATCATGTGAATTTGATATGTGTTCGATATTTTCATGATATGTATGTTGTGATTCCCTTAGTGGTGTCATGTGAACTTCGACTACATGACAATTCACCATTCATGGGCCTAAGGGAATGCATTGTGGAGTAGTTATTAGATGATGGGTTTCTAGAGTGACAGAAGCTTAAACCCTAGTTTATGCGCTACTTCGTAAGGGGCTGATTTGGATCCAAACGTTTAATGCTATGATTAGATTTTATCTTAATACTTTTCTCATAGTTGCGGATGCTTGCGAGGGGGTTAATCATAAGTGGGAGGTTGTTCAAGTAAGAACAACACCCAAGCACCGGTCCACCCACATATCAAATTATCAAAGTAGCAAACACGAATCAAACCAACATGATAAAAGTGACCAGATGAAATTCCCGTGTACCCTCAAGAACACTTTGCCTATTACTAGAGACTGTTCTGGCATGTCCTTTGCCACAAAAGGATTGGGCTACCTTGCTGCACCTTATTTACCGTTACCGTTACTTGCTTGTTACCAATTACCTTGCTATCAAACTGTCTGTTACCTACAATTTCAGTGCTTGCAGAAATTACCTTGCTGAAAACCGCTTGCCATTTCCTTCTGCTCCTCGTTGGGTTCGACACTCTTACTTATCGAAAGGACTATGATTGATCCCCTATACTTGTGGGTCATCACACCGCGCCCTAATGCGCCAAACCAAGGTCAAGGCCGTGGAGCGCCACCAAGGAACCAAGCTTCCCGCAACCAGCCCAACAATGGAAAGGGTCGAGTGAACCACGTCACAGCTGAGGATGCCCAGGACGACCCGGACATCATACTGGGTACGTTCCTTGTCAACTCCACCCCAGCAGTTGTCGTGTTTGATTGTGGAGCTTCGCATTCTTTTGTCATCCAAAAGTTTGCTATTGAAAGTGGTATGAGGCCTACACCCTTAAGTAGTGCCATGTTGGTGCAAACCCCGGGATCGCAATTGAGAACCAAGATGGGGTGTAGATGAGTTAAGATTAACATCAACGGGGTAGACTACCTAGCAGACATCATAGTCTTGGATTCGCAAGGCTTGAATGTGATCCTTGGCATGAATTGGTTGACCAAGTGCCAGTAGTATGTGAATACCTAGATGTCTTTCCTGATGAGCTGCCCGGAATGCCTCCTGACCTTGACATTGAGTTCATCATTGAGCTAATGCCCGGAGCAGGACCCATCTATAAGAAGCCCTATGGAATGGGATCCAAAGAGTTGGTTGAATTGAAGAAGCAACTAGCTGAGCAGCTTAGAAAAGAATTTATCCGCCCTAGTGACTCTCCTTGGGGACCACCTGTTTTGTTTGTGGAAAAAAGGGATTGTACTATTCGACTTTGTGTCGATTATCGATCCCTCAATGAAGTCATAATCAAGAACAAGTACCCACTCCCCAAGATTGAAGACCTGTTCGATCAGATGAATGGAGCCAAGGTGTTTTCCAAGATTGATCTTAGGTCTGGGTATTATCAGTTGAAGATCAGACCCCAAGACATTTCGAAGACGGCATTTGTAACCCGATATGGCATGTATGAGTACACGGTCATGTCTTTTGGGTTGAACAAAGCCCCAGCTTACTTCATGTAGACAAGTTTGTCGTTGTCTTCATTGACGACATACTCATCTACTCCAAGTCTGAAGAAGAGCATGAGAAACACTTGAGAATGGTCCTAGATAAGCTTCGAGAACACCAACTTTATGCCAAGTTTAGCAAGTGCGAGTTTTGGCTGCACGAAGTTGGATTCTTGGGTCATGTGTTGACTGCCGAAGGCTTGTCAGTGGATCCTGCCAAGATTGAAGCCGTGACTGAATAGCAATCCCCAAGAAATGTGAAGGAAGTCAGGAGCTTCCTCCGACTCACAGGATACTACCGCAAGTTCGTTGAAGGATTCTCGAGCATTGCTAGACCCATGACTCAACTCTTGAAGAAGGACAAGAAGTTTGAATGGATGCCGAAGTGTGAAGAAAGCTTCCAGGAGCTCAAGAAGAGATAGACAACAACACCGGTTTTGGCCACTCCCGATATTCACAAGGAGTTTGTGATATATTGTGATGCATCGAGAACCGGGCTTGGAAGTGTTCTAATGCAAGAAGGTAGAGTCGTAGCATATCTATCCAGATAGGTACGCCCTCACGAAGCGAACTACGCTACTCATGATCTTGAGTTGACAGCACTAGTTCATGCCTTGAAGACATGGCGACATTACCTTCTAGGGAAGCAATGTGAGATATACACAGATCACAAGAGTTTGAAGTATATTTTCACTCAAAGGGAATTGAACATGAGGCAACGAAGATGGTTGGAGTTGATCAAGGACTATGACCTCAGTGTTCAATACCACCCTGGAAAGGCTAATGTAGTAGCAGATGCCTTAACCAGAAAGGCTTGTTCCTTGAATACTATGATTAAGGAAAGGCTGCCCGCCTTATATGAAGAGCTTGAAAGCTTTGGCTTGGAAATGGTTACGCCATGATTTTTGGCCAACCTCGAAGCAAAGCCTACCTTGATGGATGATATTAAGGAAGCTCGGAAGGGGCACGAAAGCATTGAAGGTATCAAGAGGAAGATCAAGGCAAGCAAGGCCCCAGGATTTTCAGTGGATGAACAAGGAGTAGTATGGTTTGGGAATCACATTTGCATACCCAATAAAGTTGAGCTCGAGAATTTGATGTTGTAAGAAGCCCATGACACTCCCTATTCCATCCATCCTGGAGGAACCAAGATGTATCAAGACCTCAAAGCAAGATTTTGGTGGCATGGCATGAAAAGAGAGATAGCCACTTTTGTCGCTAAGTGTGACATATGCCAGAGAGTCAAAGCTGAGCATCAGTGACCTGCTGGATTTTTACAACCTTTCAAAGTGCCTAAATGGAAGTGAGACAAAGTCGGGATGGACTTCATCACCGGATTGCCCAGGTCAAGCAAGGGACACGATTGCATTTGGGTCATTGTCGATCACCTAACCAGAGTAGCCCACTTCATTCCCGTTAAGACCACCTATGATGGAAGCCAGCTAGCCAACCTCTACGTCAACCGTATCGTGAGCCTTCACGGAGTTCCAAAGGAGATTGCGTCGAACCGAGGTACCCAGTTTACTTCGAGATTCTGGAAGAAGTTTCAAGAAGCAATGGGAACCAAGCTATCCTTCAGCACTGCTTTTCACCCCCAGACCGGAGGACAGACGAAACGAGTAAACCATATAATCGAAGATATGCTTTGTGCTTGTGTTTTGGCGTATGGAGCCAAGTGGGAAGATTGTTTTGCCGTTCGCCGAGTTCTCCTACAACAACAGTTATCAGTCCAGTCTTCAGATGTCATTGTTTGAGGTGTTGTATGGACGCAAGTGCCACACTCCCCTCAACTAGTCAGAAACCAGAGAAGAGCTAGTCTTTGGGCCAAATATTCTGCGCGAAGCTGAAGAGCAAGTTCAACTTGTCAGAGAGCGCCTGGAGACTGCCAAGTCAAGACAGAAGAGCTAGGACGACTCCCACCACCGAGAAGCGAACCTCAACGTTGGAGATCATGTCTATCTCCGGGTCACACCCCTCAAAGGAACCAAGCGTTTCCACGTCAAAGGAAAGCCTGCACCAAGATACATCGTCCCTTTCTTGGTCACCGCAAGACGAGGATAAGTTGCCTACCAGCTAGAGCTACCTTCCGAGCTATCCATTGTGCATAGTGTATTCAACGTGTCACAACTCCGGAAGTGTCTCCAAGTTCCCAACCGCCCTGGCCTCTACAAGGACATCGCCCATCAGGCCACCGACCTTCAGCCAGACCTCACTTATCGTGAGATCCCAGTTCTCATCTTGGATGAAGTTGAGCGTTGCACCTGAAGCCGCACCATCAAGTATTTCAACGTCCAATGGAGCAACCACACTAAAGCAGAAACAACCTGGGAGCGTGAAGGCCACCTTAGATTCGAGTTCCCTTCCCTCTTTAGCGCCTAGCCTAGGAATCCAGGGGACGAGATTCTTGTAAGGGGGTAGGTCTGTCACACCCTGTGTTTGTACCACTTTGCTATGATTAAGAGTTTAAAAATTTGGACCAATTAAAACTTTTGAGTGCATGTGAATGCTTGACTTCATTGCCATTTGCTTGTTTGCTTGTTTATGAAAACTCATCTCTTTGATCCAAGTCCTTGCCCAATGATCATGACATGTGTATAGGACCTTAAAATAATGTTACAAATTATTATTTTGCCCAAAAAGCTTTTATTTGATTTAGGTTTTCAAACCCCCCTGAATTGAGGTTTGTACTACAAGTCCTGAAATTAGGGAAACTATTTTGCCCCAAATATTTTATTTGGATCCTATTATCTATAAGACTTCCCAAAACCACAAAAGTATATTTTTAGAATTTAATTTTGTATTTTATTTAAATGCCTTTTTCTGAGGCCAGAAATGGTCTTTTATAGGGGGAAATTATTTCTATGTTTCCACAATATTTGAGGAAATTTAGGAAAACTCAGTGGAAATATATTTTCCATATATATGAGTTTAAACACGTGGTCATGTTCAAGATATTGAACAAAACCCTCCAAAACCCTTTCTGTATATTTGAAGCATTTGAAATATTTCTATAAGAAATATTGTCAAATAAATCCAGGAAAATTCCAGAATGTCACATATGCCTAATGTGATGGTCTTGCAGAGTTTTATCTCTATTACAATAGTTTTGGTTCACCAAAATGCCCTAAAACCCTCTCTATCCAGAACCAAATTTGAGCAACCTTACATTGCCAACTATCTCCATTTGATCTCAAACTTTGTGGGCATGCTCTAATCCCCAAATGATGACACTACACCAAGTGGTGCATTAAGGAGAATAGATTAGCATGATTAGATCTATGGAAATCGGATTCTGTTGATTTCTAGGGTTTATAAAGTTTGCATTGGCAAGTTTCTTCAAATGAGCTCAAACCTTGTGATCAACCCCATTTTTACCCACCATTTGATCCTGTTTAATATCATAGCAAGTGGAACTACTTAGCTATCCCAAACCCTGATCAAACACCTTCTGGTGTAAATTTGTGGTCAATCTTTGGACCCCCAAAGCTGTTCTCCTCGAGCTCATTTTTCTACCACATCTCCACCTAGTCACCTTGCACCTCCAGTAAAAATCTCAGGGCAGCAGCTCAGTCGTTGATGGGGTAAAACCCCACTTTCCCCTCTTTTTTCACCAAACCAGCAACATTTCTACCTCATCTCCTTCTTACCCCTGCCTTCCCTTACTCCCTAAGTTTCCTAGAGCATCTCCAGTACCTCAAGTAGCTACCAGACACCAGTGGCCACGCCCAGAGCGAGTGCAGCATGCCTGGCATGCCAAAATGGCACTCTGGAGCGCACTACAGTGCCATCACGCACTGTAGCACGCCCATCCCGAGGCCCCTCGACAACCTTGGGCGACGGGACCTTGTCTCCCGAGCCCCTCTTGACGTCCGCAACGTGCCAACCTATCGGCCCCCTCCTCTCTCTCCCCCTCCCGCGCGTGCCCGAGCGTCGCCGGCTCGGCCAACGGCCGGCTTCACACGTGTGACGCCCCTGGCAATCCCCTGCCCTCTTTCTTCCTTCCCCTGGTCATAGACCGTCCCCACGAACGCCCCAGACTCACCCTTGTGAGCTCCCGTGGCCTCCAGCGATGGCTGCAACCTCGCCGGCGCACGGGCCTATGGTGCACCATCGCCCCCTACTTAAAGCCCCCCGGGCCTCTCCTGAGCCCTCCTCTCGCTTCTATCACACTCCAATCGACCGCCAGCAGCCCCAACTCCCCTCTCGCTCTCTGTGCTCGGGATCGAGCCGAGCCCAGACGCTTTGGCTTACTGGAGAACACGCTGTATGAGCCTCCTCTGCCCCCGTTCTTCCTTGGTCTGAGCCACCGTAGCTCGCTGACGTGATTCCCCCCTCCTTCTGTGCATTTTGCAGCTCGGTTCGACCAAAGGAACGACCTCCCGAAGCACCTCCGACGCGGGACCTCGTCGCCGGCGAACCACCGCTCCCCTTCGACCAAATCCACTTCCACCCAAACGGCGGAGACCTCCTGGCTCCATTCCCGTCCTTTGTTCGCCTCGCCGTGCCCTGCAGCGCCGCCGATGAGCCCCGCCGTCCTCGGCCGGGGGTTGACGACGACCCTGACAAGGCGCCCCACTCGTCAGCCTCTTGCCTCGCCCCCCGCGTCTCTCTCTCTCTCTCTCTCTCTCTCTCTCTCTCTCTCGCTAGGCCACGCGCGTAAGGTTTAAAACCTGGCGGCGCGCGCGCACCGGCTCGGCTGAGCCACTGTGGCTCCAGGCCGGCCCAGCTACGGGCAGTTTCGGCCCAGGGCAACAGTGCCCTTTCTCTTTTTCTTTTTCTGGCATTTTTCCAAAAATTCTACAGTTAAATATTTATCCAAATCCAATATTTCCAACTCCTAAAATCTTGTAAAAATCCAACCTATTTGATTATGCCGCTTGTGCACCATTTGGAAAATATTTTCTGTACGGTTTTTATTTAAAACCCTATTCAAAGCATTTAAAACCACTGCTAAAATGCTTTTCACTATTTTTGGCACTCCAAATCCAAAAATAGGAATTTTATTATTTTTAGTTTTCAATCTAGTATTTTACAAAAATGAGTTGACATTTTTAGGAGTGTTTTATTTTTCCTGTTTTTGTCGTGGCCTTATTTGTGCCCGTTATTTTGCCACGATAGATTACATTGTTGACGAGGAGGTTGGACCAGAAGCTTTCGAAGACCCTAAGACTTTGTTGAGCCAGGCAAGCAGCCCCTTGACCATGTCTAAGAAACCTTTTTATGCATGTCATATAGCACATCAAATTGTTGCATCGGAATCGTGATGATATGGAACCACCTTGATGGGTTGCCTCCGTTGCTTTCCTCATTGATACTTGCATAACCATGACTCTATTTTCTGTATGGAGTTGTGTGGGTGGGAAGTACACAGGTTGCCAAAGTAGATGCTACACAAATGGTACGGGAATATGCATGGTGACGGCAACAAGTGTTTTCAAAGACTTTTTCGAAAACCCCGTCGGATGCCACTAATGAACGAGGGACAAGATGAGCTAGGTAGCCACTTGATAAAGGAGTGGTGTACCGGAGCAAGTTGTGTGCGTGTTTTCGAAAACGGATTAGATTTAAGATTTGTCGACTGTTCCCAACCTTACATGCACGACCACGATATCCCTTATGGGACGGGGCTTTGTTGAATACTTTGGTCGATGCTAGCAGAGAGCCCGCATTACTAGTGGCGAGAGAGCCAAGTCACTCTCTCAATACGGGGTCATGCCAGGTAGGGCGACTATGGCTGTTTTTATAGACACCGGGCACACTATTGTGTCCCCTCTTGGATGGTACTTGTGATGTACACCATGAGAACGTGGGCCAATGAGTGGACTCTTTGTCTAGTGTCATCAAGGGAAAGGTACTGTTCGGGTGCTTACCTCGGGTATGAAGAATACCGCGAGTCGTGGCTTGACACGGAAGTTCCCCGAGTCTTGTGGGTAAAGTGTGCAACCTTTGTACAATGTAAAACTATTCGAATAGCCGTGTCCACGGTCAAGGACAGTTGGGTGGTGCTACTTAAACCACGTCCAGTGTTTTACGAACTTGGTGTGTGTGTGGGAAGGAGACACATGAGTTGAGTCGGATGACTCGATGTGATGATTAAACTGGAGTTGTTCCAAACTCTGTTTATATTGATATTTGTAACCTGCTTATATGGACACTCGTAACCTCATGATGCATGATTTTGCAAGTTGATAGGACATGTCATTGCACACAAAATTAGCTTTCTGCAAAATTACCTACTTAGTGCTATATCATGCATTGTTATGCCTTGTTCCAAACATGGGTTGCTTGCGAGTACATTCAAAGTACTCATTGGCTTGCCACTGGTTATTTAATTGGCCAGACATGGAAGAGCAGGAATATGGTGAAGAGTACCTTGGCGACGAACATGCGAATTAGGCCGCTTCCCGGTCATAATGCCTGTAGGGTTGAGGCAGATGGCATGGGTTCACACTATCATTCAAGATTTCCGCTGTGAGTTTGTGTTTGATGTTTGGCCTTCATGGCCCTATCTATGTAAGACTTGACCATAATGGTCATACTTTGTGTAAGACGGTATGTATGGATGTAAGACTCTTGTTATTCAGCTTCCGTGTGTTCAGTGAGCATTGATCTCTGGAATCACTGTACACGTGCATTCGATGAGCACGACTTATGAGTCGGGGTCCCACGGTGGCCCAAACCACTCACAGCCCCAAACCATGGCCCTAGTCTTCAAAGTCTAAAGACCAAACCCCATGACCTAATCTAACCCTCTAAAACCTAGCCACCCTTCTCCCTCTGACGGACTATCCCTCCATTGTGGCATGCTTGCAAATGCCAGTGAGGCTTTTGTACCATTTGGCTAGGACTTTTACGCGTTGTTGTTGGAAATGTACAAAATAGTGTTTCCTATTATTTTGTATTTCTTGCATGGATATCCATAGATAGTTGGATATATGTTAGGTACGAACATAAGTAGAAATTGTGCCCCAATGGATATCTTTACGGGTGGATGATGGGAGGATAACTTCATATAGGTTTGTAGACGTAGAAGCTCCGCGTGACCAAATCCGCTTATGAAGCGATGCATCATCATGAGGTTGCACCAACATACTGGTCGATACAAGTTTAACCATCGTCAAGCGAGAAGTTGATCTAAGATGAGGAGGTGGTTCTTGTTAAATAAACACATGAAGATGCGTCATTTGGGAGGAGGCCATACATTGACATTCCAACTGACAAGGCAGTGAAACCGGGGAAACTGTAAACGTCAAGGTGAGCATGCAAAGTAGACACCTGATGACGATGAGGCGCCACATTGAAAAAAACATCACGCCGAGACACGTTCTCTCATAGATTCGAAGTAGTGCGACAACTAAGGAAGAGCCTCCTATTGTTGTTTTGCCGGAAAAGGAAAATCAAGCCATGCTAGTAAAAGTGTATCACTAACCCTTAAAAGTGTAATCATCAGGGAAAAACTATGAACCAACCTATGGTTGGATGGTTGGGAGGACAATGGTATCCCTAGCCCGTCAGAGTTCATGTCCTAGACTTGACATTGATGTTCGCATTTTTTTGGATTTATTTTAGGCCTTCCGACGATGTGCGTTCAGTGGGAGGAGATGTTCCCGTCGACTACAAAAACGTTTACGACGACTTCGTCAACCGCAAGATGTATTAAAATACTAGAGAGAAAAAAAAATAGTTCAGAGAATGGAAGATTATGAAAAACATACTTGTATGGAGAAGGCACACATGAAAAGCATTAGTGAAGGGACAAATCACTATGCATTTGCGTCCGAAGCAAAACACAAGGAAGGAAATAAATGATAAGATCATCTCCCATGAAAAAGGAAGATTCTTTTTTGACAGATTAAAGCAGAATTGAAAGTGGCTCGGATGGCACCATTACCAATGACCCAAGCGGAGGCAGAAGACTGGCTGTCAGTCCGTGAGGACAGAGGAATTGGGTCATTCAAGACGAAGACGAAGATGCATCCTCTGATCTATCCATTGTCCATCCACTGATCTAACCCCCCACACTAAACCCACGAATCTTCTTCTAAAGGACGCCACCGGCATCCCCGTCGCCGTCGCAGTCGCCATGTCCTCCGACGAGCTCCTTCTTGTCCAGGAGCTCCCTATGGACATACACCCGGACGGCGGCGCTCCTCAGCGCCGCCTGGCCCACGTCCTCCTCCCTGTCGACCGTGCCCCTGGCCCGCCCCCTTTCCGCCCGCCTCCCCCTCCCTCTGCCGCCACCGCCGCCGAGTTCCGCGTCGCCTTCAGGGGCTGGCTCGGCGCCCCGCGCCACTGGGAGCTCTGGGTCGCCAAGCTACGCCCGATCCACGAGCGCCTCTGGCGGGAACTTGGGATCTTCGACGCCGTCCTCGCCTCCACCTACAGGATCAAGAGGGACGCCTCCGCCGTGCTCCACCTCGCCTCCTTCTGGTCCCCCTCCACCAGCACCTTCGCCTTCCCCTGGGGCGAGGCCACCATCACGCTCGAGGACGTCGCCGTGCTCGGGGGCTTCCCCGCTGACGGCTCCCCCGTGCCCGCGCCGCTGCCGCCCCAGTGGCGCCCGGACGAGGCGGCGCTCAACGGGGTGCGCCTCGACTTCAACCGGAGCGCCTGCAAGAAGGCGCACCACGCCGCCTGGATGAAGCACTTCCTCACGGACACGGACATGGACGCCGTCATCGAGCACGCCGCCTTCCTCGCGCTCTGGCTCACGCGCTTCGTGCTCCCGGGACACCCGGAGTCCACCATGCGTCAGTCCCTCTTCCCGCTTGCTGTCCGCATGGCGCGCGGTGACCGCGTCGCCCTTGGGCCAGCCGTGCTCGCCTCCCTGTACCGGGACCTGCGTGAGATGAAGACTTACTTGGTGGCTGCCGTCGCAACAGGCGGCAATGCGGAGTTGCTGTCTCCCTTGTCAGTTCATGCGCCACTCTACATCCTTCAGTTATGGATGTGGGAGCGTTTCCCTATACTCTGGGATGGAAAGCCCAACCTCATCAAGGATGGCGAGCCAAGGGCAGCTAACTGGCATGATGTGAGCAAGAAGATGAATCCAATGATGATCCGCGAGGTCCTCAATTCGGGGAAGAACTTTTTATGGCGGCCCTATACCAGCTCCGAGCAAGCATGTAAGGATCATAGCGGGTGGGTTCGTGGCAGTGATATAAATGGGGATGAAGAACTGATTTCACTCGCGCATTGCCTGCATGCTTGTGAGCTAGTGGGGATGGATTGCATTGAGCAGTACCTCCCACACCGTGTTGCAATGCAGTTTGGACTGGACCAAGATGTGCCTGGGGATGTTCGCCGAGCAAATGAGGATTGGGGGGTTGCATGGGAGACCTACGATTTGGAGAGGAAGAACGTAGCTATCTTTACCCCTTGCTCTGAACCAGGAGCCACGGCTCGGTATGCAGAGTGGTGGAGGCAGCCATTGCCACCTGACCTTGATGTTGGGGCAGGAAGCGTTTCTGTGGAAGGGAAGCTTTCCAAACGTAAGGTGAAGAAGACACGGGCAGCCATGGAAGCCGAGGCAGAGAGGGAGCGGAAAATGAAGAAGGCTCGAGTCTCCCCTAATAATAATAATGATAAAAAGCGAAAACTTGAGGAGTTGTATGATGCGAAGCTGTCGGATTGGCTTGCAGCCGGAAGGAACGGGAGCAGTGGAACTAGTGGTGGCAGCTGCAAAAGGGGATCCTCGCCAAAATCTGATGCTGGATCAGACAAGTCCCTGTCAGCCAGTGCTGGAACTAGAGATGATATTGTACTTCTTGTGCCAAGGAAGCAGGTGCCAACTCCTACTGTAAATCTGAGGAAGGATAGGGATATGAATCTGGGTAGGGCAGATGATGGGAACTTCATGGCTAAATCTCTGGTTGGGACAAAGTACAAAGGTGTGTATTTGAAGGGCTCTATGGCAGGTGATGTAGATCATTTGGTGAATGAGCCATATTTTGACGAGACAATGGTGTCAACTGAAATCTCTACATTCAATGAAGATGCCAAGGATGAATGGAGTGACCAGATTTTGAAAAATACCAGTGAGCTGGTCAGAGGGGAACCTCCTTCTGTCCCTAATATGCTTGAGGAGGTTAAACCTTCAGTATCTATGGAGAGAGAAGAATACAGTGATCTCTTGACTGATGTTGATTTCAGTGAGGATGTCATAGAGGAAGCTATCACAGTTGATGAGCCTGCAAATTTCTTCAGTGCACCTGAAGGAGGCGATGCTGTGATGATGGAGGAAAAATTAGTCAATCTTCTTGAAGACAAGCGTCTTGATGCTACAAGTAGACCAGAAGAAGGCACCATTGTTACTCAGGAGTTGGAGAAGAAAGCCAAACTTGCAGTTGACGAGTCTCGTGGTATGTCAGATAGACCTGAAGAAGTTGTTGCTCTTGTCACGAAAGACATAGAAGAAAAGGGTAATGTACCGGTAGCTATTGAAGGTACCGTAGTTTCAGAAGGAGCTGGAAGGGTTGGGGAGGGAACAAGTCATTCTATTGGAGTCTTGTCAGGGAGCAAACAAGGAGCCTATGCAGGTGTTACGAACAATCCTCAGGAGACAGTGGCTTTGCCTGAGGAAATACTTCCAGTTCAGCAGGCAAATGATGTTGGTGAATGTGTTGGAACGTCATGCATAATGGAGGATACTTGTGCTGCTGCTGGAGTGGCAACAAATGATGAAGAAACCGCTTTAGATTTTGTCACGGATGAGGAGAGGGAGATTTCTTGTAAAGAAGAGATTGGAGGAGAAAGCAATCAGATGGCTATGAAAGATAGCGAGCAGAAGCCTCAGGAAGCTCCTCCAGTTGACATTGTAGAATGTGGAGAAGACATTACTCTTATGGAAAAAGACAATGAGGGTGAGCACGAAAATGTTCCTCAAACAGTGGAGGCAGTGGTCACTGGCATTAATATGGCTGCAGTTCTTTTGGGTGTTCCGGAAGAAGGGAGTGCAGACGTGGATAAAGCTCTGAATCTAACACAGAAAGACGCTGAAGACGTGCACAAGAAAGTTGCAGAAGTAGAGGATGCAGAACAGGTACAAATTAATACTATGGCGAATGGAGGGGCAAATGAGGGGCACAACGAAGTTGCTAAAGTAGAGGATGTAGACATTGCAGAGGCAGAGATGCGTGCACAGTTTGATACTGAGAAACCTGAGGAAGCTACAGAAGCAGGGCATGCAGATATGAATGACGGTAAGAGATCAACAGGGAGAGATACTGTTGAGGAGCCTGGAGATGTTCTTGAAGGTGCACATGCAGAAGCGGAAAAGGCTAGGGAGCTCATAGAGAACAACGATGATGATAAGCTAGCAGAGTTTCCTGGTATAACACATGCAGAAATGGAAGAGGTAAAGAATTTGATGAAGGAAGATGCAGATGAGAAGTTCGAGGAAGTTTTTGATATACAAAGTACAAAAATGAAAGGAACTCATAAGCCAATGGAGGAAGATACTGATGGTAAGCTTCAGGATGTTTTTGACGTAGAGCATGCAGAAACCAAACATACAAAGGTTTTGGTTAAGGGAGTTGCAGACAAGAAGTTTGAAGAAAATTCTGAATTGAGAAGTATAGCGATTGATGGCACTCATGGGCCAATGGAGGAAAGTACTGATGGTAAAGTCAAGGCAGTACCCGAAGTGAATGCAGAAGTAGAACAAGCCAATTGGACTGTGAGGGGCAATGATAGGCCCGACAGCATCCTGCAAATAGACCTTCCAGCAAGGGATGAAGCCAGGTGCTTGGCCAAGAAAGATATTGAAGAAGATAATGCGGAAATTCCACAAGGAAAGCGAGAGAACATAAACAATGAGGCACCAATTGAGAAAGATGCAAATCAGGCCAAGAAAGATATTGAAGAAGATAATGTGGAAGTTCCACAAGGAAAGCACGCGGGCATAAACGATGAGGCACCAATTGAGAAAGATGCAAAGCAAAAGCCCAATGCAGGTGACAAGGATTTACCAGAGAAACAAGTTGATGGGTCCAAAGAGGTTTACCAAGTGAAACGAGAAGAAGGGGAGGAACGCAAGGTGTTAAGGGCAAAAGATACCGAGGAGAATACTAAGGATGCTCTTGTGGTTAAACAGGCAGAAGAACGACAAGGGGAAGCACTGACAGCAGAATATATGTACAACTACATTGAAGAAATTACTCTAGTGGAGCAGGTGGATGGACAAAGCAAAACACTCACAAGGATAGGTGTTGAGGAATATCCCAAAGATATCACTCAAGAACAGGAAAAAGAATTTGACAACGATACAGTGGAATCTTTAAAGAATTCAATTAATAGTTTGTTATGTACCCCAGCCATCATACAGTCAAAAGAAGGGCAGAAGGAATTTCCTGTCGAAGGCATGACGGAGAAGCACTGCCTTCAGGATGTTGGGTTGATAAATGAGAGGGAATCATTGCCTGATGGAGCTGCTGCGGAGATTCAAGGAGTAGATGACCACAAAACTTTGGACATGCATGAGGTGAGTATGCTTGTAAATCTTTTACTGTATTAACTGGTAGGGTAGTTAATATGATTGTTCACTTTTGCAGGAGGTATCTATTAAACAGATACATGAGTGTGGAATAATATCCACAAATAAGGAGACACAAATATTGGAAGACAGCCATATGGTAGGAGATGGATCTAATGATTTGGTTCTTATGGAGGTTGATGAAACTTGGTCTACAGTCGAAATTCAGAAGCAGGAGGTTTTGGACTTGGACAAGGTGAATGCACTTGCAGAATCTCCATCTGAAATATCTTTTCTCAGTCCTGATAGTTGATCTTTTGTAGCAACAAACAACGGAGGAAAGACAAGATTTAGGACCTACAATCGAGAACAAGAAAATGGCAATGTTAGGAGATGTCATTACGCTTGGGTGCTGTGAGTTGCAAGCTGATTCACCTGAGACCAAAATTAATGAGGTCCTGTTTACCAAAGGAATACAGAATCAGGAGCATTTGGACATTAAGGAAGTGAGTCTACTGACAATATAATTTTTTCTTTGATTGGTAGAATCTGATCATACTCTTTTACAGGAACAAGTATCGGAAAAAGAATTGGGGTGTATAATCACAGAAGGAAATGCAAGACCCTTGGTAGTGGTTGATACACTTGGTGGTGGTGGAGCAGATACCACTGTGGTTATCGTGGATGTTAACAAGGCTAATTGTGTTGAAGGAATACAAAATATGGAAGCGTGCGGCAGTGAGGAGGCAAGTACAACTTTAGAATAGCCATCTGAGTTAACTATGATTCGATCTGACAAGGCTGTTTTACAGTTGCAGGCAAGGCAGGACAAACAGTACAATGGTGTTGGAGATGGGAGGATCTTGGAAGACATGAGCGCCAATGATAGTGGTGACGTGGGAACACGGAACCAGTGGGATTTATGCATGGAGAAAGTAATGGAGCTTTGATCCCTTACCCCACCCCTTGCGTGTGGGTCTCTCTATATACATATACTAGTAGAATCTGATGGATATTGTCCACAGGAACCGGCGGTGCTGGAGAAGCAGGACGAGGGAACAACAGATGAGAACACAGGGAGAATGTTGATTGACACAGATGCACCTGAATGTCGTGAAGCGAAACCTGACGGGACCATGAAAATGAATAATGATGTTCTTTGTACACAAGCTGTTAATATGGCCGAGGATAAAATTTCTTCGAAAAACCAGCAGAAATGTGTGCCATTGGGAGACCACAATAAATCAGATCCACAGGAACCGGCGGTGCTGGAGAAGCAGGACAAGAGAACAACGGATGAGAACACAGGGAGAATGTTGGTTAACACAGATGCACCTGAATGTCGTGAAGCGAGACCTGACGGGACCATGAAAATGAATAATGATGCTCTTTGCACACAAGCTGTTAATATGGCAGAGGATAAAGTTTCTTCCCAAAACCAGCAGAAATGTGTGCCATTGGGAGACCACGATAAATCAGATGTTGAAGGCTCTGGATGGAATCAAACTGCAAGAAAAGAGTCCAAGGGGGCTCTTCAATCAGAGTTTGAACATGAGATAGAAGTGAAACAAGAAATTTTATTAGAGAATAAAACAGAGTTGTCCATTGGTAGAGAGAATGATGAAGCATCTGAACAAGAGCAGACCTACACAGAGAGTGCTTCAATGGCTCCTTCACGTATGGATCACCGGGGTGAGAATAATAACAGATGGGCTGAAGAATCGACAAGAAACTATGGGAAGCATGTTTCTGATCCAGTAAACACAGGTTGCCAGACCGGTAAATTTGGCCGACCAAGTATTGAAGAGGTCAGGAGAATACATAGTGGCAGTATATCTGTCTATCTGAAAGACATCAAAGTATGTCAGGAAAGAATTCGTTCTGATCCATCAAAGAGTACACATATAAACAATGCTGGGTATTATTCTCGACATGGAGCTCTGGAACCAGTTTCAGTCAGCAAGGATATCAAAGTTCCATTGCATGATACTGGGAGGGTTTGTGGAAGAGATCGTGCACTGGAGTTGGTGACAGGTCCACCAGAAGAGACGCCTCGATGGAGACAAGAGCAATATGCACTTAATATTTTAGAAGATGTGCAAAATGCTCGCATTGCTGAGAAAACTAGGATGGAGATGGAGATCAGAATACTGAAGGCACAGATTGCTAGCATGCAGAGACAAGTGATGAACATGGATCATGTTGGTGAGGTTATTTCCAGATCAAAAAGGCATTGACCTTTAATTAGCTCCATGCTAAATGATAGGTTTGCATCGAATTTCGTGTAGAACTGTACTTCCTTTGTGAGATCAAACACCAATGCATGCTAGTTTGTTTCGTTTGTGTTGACTCTCATGAAGGTCGGTACGCACGTTTTCTCTTCGGTGAAGTTTATTTAAATTCTTTGCTTTCCTGAATGAAGGTGAGAGTTGCAATCTAAATAAAATAAGCCTCCAGAATGCGTAGTGAGTGAATTTTAACCTGCTGCCTAAATTGATCCAGTTGAGATGACGAATTGCCTGGTAGTTTTTGGTGGAAAGTTAGTTTCTCATAAATTCTGGGTGTGTAATCATGTATTACTTATAAGTAACTTCTAGCTCTGTTATAGCTTGCAACTATGAAAACAATGGCAAATACTCATCATCAAGCATTCTTTCAGCTGTTACTTTAAGCAGATCTCATACTTTCCATGAAACAGTAAAAATATTACAACCTTGCATTTAAATACGGCAACAGTCAGCCAGTTTTATTTATAGGGTCTTAAAAAAGGAAGGTAAAAAAAAAGCTCGTCAACCACTTGTATCTATAGAGATACAGAGTTCATTGCTCAGAAATACACTATAGGTAGCAGTTAACTTGCAGGAACTGAACTAGACAAGAACAGGAGCCGGAGGAGGAGCAGCAACCGTCCGGGCTGCCACGGATGATGCCGCTGGCTTCCCCCGGCCCATTGTGAACCCACGTGTCCCGTCGGGCATCCTCGGGCCCTGGGGAGGCTGCCTGGGGCTGAATGGGCACTTCTGAGAAACCTGCCTGGGGCTCAATGGGCATTTCTGGGACGCCTGGCGAGGGCTCGATGGGTCAAAGTGGCCGACTGCGCCTGCGGGAGCAGACTGCGGGCTGTGGGGTGGCACGACATGGAGCTTCCCTCGCCCTCTTGCCCACCCTTTCTTGGCCCCATTCTGGTGATCCTCTGGCTGTGAAATTGGCAGTTTGCATGAGACAAGAAACCTTGAACAACTGCCTGTCCAACTGAATGGAAATCGGCACTGGAACTGTAGCCAGTGATGTGCTTACATGAGCTTCAGGTGAATGGATAGCTTCTGAAGTTGGGGAGTCGGATGACACCTGTGAGTGTGGCGATTCATCATCGGAACCAGCATAGTGGTCGAAATCAGGCCGCTTGAGCCTCATTACTGACTTGGGCTGTGACAAAATCATGGAGTTGCAGTAAAACAGATATGAGTAGCTGATGCTGCATTGCCTGCAGATCAATACTGATTTGTAAGAAGAGGGTTCTTACAGAGCGCCTGAGTACTGTGCGCACACGGAGGCCTTTCCTCCAGTTCCGCTCATCGTTTAGCTTCTCTACCTGTCAGGAATTATTTTGAAGGCGCACCCATCAGTCTAACTACATGAAGAGCCAATGACCTGAAAAAATGACCAGTACTGTGGTGGTAAATACTCACTGCTTTCTCAGCTTGCTGTGAGGTCTCATATTCGACTAGAGCATGCATCTTCCACAACAGCACAAGGTAAAATAGTTACAACACAATTTTGCTGGAAAAAAATGTTTACTGCTCTGACCCTGATCTAGGCAAACATTGAGCTTGTCAATTTTCACAATGAGCTTTAGATGGTATGATTATGACACGTATAGACCCTCTGGTGGTGCAGTAATAGTTGAGTTGAAGAGGTGAAATAAATACCTTGTTGCTCACTAGTGTGTCTGACTTGGAAGCCCTGGCTGAGCTAGGCTCTTGGGGGTGGCATATCTTGATGTTCTTCACACTGGTTGGCATGCCAGTTACATCGTTAATGGACGATTCATGTATCATCAGTTCCTACATATGTTTATTTGTTTGTAAACTGTGTGGGGAATTAATTGCCTTATCTGACCTTCCAACAACACTGAAGACCTTCTCGAGGCTGTTTCTCGATGAGTCCTCTGGCAAATTCTCCGCTATGATCATCCGAGACTGCGCAGGCAAAAGAAGGCGGTTCAGTTGTTGGTTGGGTGGGCAGACTAGAGATGAGATGGGAGTCTTTGCAAGTCAGTGACCTGAAGTTCTTCCTTGTGCTTCTCGGTGAAGGGCTGCCTGCGCCGAACTTTTTTCCCATCATCGCTGACAATCTGCAGCCAAAATTTCATCATCCTGTGACAAGGATGCTTCATCTGCTAGCTGCAACAAACAATGGCTATAGGTTGCAAGGAGCAGCTTAATTACAAGCTTTGTGGAGGTGCGGAGAGCCTTGACCAGCATCTGGTTGGTTGCTCCGAGAGACTTGATCTTCTTCCATGATGAAATGACTGATAAGGGAACTGCATGTATGTAAAGAAATAACATCGTCTAGCTTAGTCTGAATGTTATACAGTACGTAGTAGTACTCTTTCGCTGCGCTGCAGAAGAATGAAATACTACATTCTCTTGTGAATGAATATTGTTTTTGCTTACCGTAACCTTCCGAGTCTTTGTTCATGATCTTGAGCAAGAACTCGTTGGCGACCAGGTTAATGTCGCTGAACTGGTACTCGACCTGCTTGACGATCTTCTGCGCGACGTCGGCGGAGCCGCCGCCGGTGCCCTTGGCCTGGGCGCTGTTGCTGGCGGCGGCGGCGGCGGCGAACTTGGCGTGCGCGAAGTCGGGCATGAAGAAGACGGGCTCGTGGTCGTGGAGGAAGCTCCAGTCGGGCGCCGGCTGCATCTGCAAGAAGGGCGAGAAGTAGCCGCCCGCGGGGGCGGACATGGGCGTGGCGGTGGGCGACATGGGCACGAACTCCGGCGCGTGCACGTTGAACTTGAAGGAGGCCGGCGCCGACATGGGCGTGGGCGGCGCCGCGGTGGCGCTGGCGCCGGCGTCGGGGTCAGGGCTGCTCTCCTGCGCGGCGGCCATGGCTGGTGGTGGTGACCCAGGAATGACGGATGGATCGTGGCCGGCGCGGCGAGCCTATATAAAGGCAGGTTGGGGGGAGGAATGGTTGGTCTGTGCGTTTCATGGCCGCTTCTCCCGCGCACGCATGCACTGCACGCCCGCATGTCTCGTCTCCTCCCGCCTTTGACCCTTGACCCCAATGAGGGACTCCGCTTACATCTAGGGCCCCTAAATCTCCCTGCTAATTTCGACCTGCGCCTCCACTAATCTGCCACCTCAATCGCCACTATAGCCCCTTCTCTAGCATCACCAAACAAGCATTACTGCAGTGAATCTGCAACGTTGCACCAGCACACCAAAAAAGTTTTTACACATGGCAAATCTAACGCTTTTGAGGGAGGCATGGCAAATCTAGTCATGCCAAGAATTTGCCGTGCTCCCAACAACATAATTTACCATAAAAAACGTCAGATTTGCATGGTTAAAAATCTGACATCGGATTTGTATGGAAATCCAAAAAAAAAAAAGAGGCAAAAATAACAGAACATTACACATTGCGCTAGAACGGAACTTGTTCATATCAGCAGGTGCTAACTGTATTTCCCATCACGCAGAAACAACGGCGTCTTCTTGTCCGTGAGCTAGACATTTTAGAGAGCTAACAGAAGACAATTTGCAAGGAAGAAATAATGGCAACATGCAGGGATTTCATGTCCTGGAGACTCTAGCAGAGCTCAAGTGTAAGATTTAACTGGAGAACAAAACATCTCCTCAAGCCATGATCTTGGCCGACCTCATGTAAAGGCTCTCGACAACCTTCCCTACATTCGAAACTGTTTCCAGCGTAGCAGGGAAGATAGCCTCCGTCTTGGCGTCTTCGAAGATGATGAGGCAGCCCGCGCCCTGATCCAGAGTCCCTGCGAATTTCTTGTCCAGGATCATCTGTGACAGCTTCTTCTCAACATGCTCGATTGGCAGCTCGATCATCTCTGCCACATGTGCGATCTCCACCCTTGAGTAGGCTTCAATCAGCCTGCACAGGTTCTGCTCCAGGAGGGTATCATAAAGAGACGAGAGGTGCCTGTGGACAATAGGATCCTCCTCCAGCTGGGCCTTGTAGTCACCAAGAGCGGTTTCAAAGTACTTCAGAGATCGTTTCGAGTAGGCATCAGCCACAGCTTTCATAGCATCGACATCAGGGCCAACATACTTCAGGCCTGCCTTAGACGAGATTACTCCTGCAACATCATCAGCTTGGTTAACCATTATCTTGCACAGAAGCATGTACTTCAGGCAGAAGATGGCCTTGGGGTCCTCCAGTGCATTAAATCCTTCAAATGCTTCAAAGAAGTAACTGTAGGCCGTCTTGTAATCCTTCTCTTCGGCATGAAGGATTCCACTCTGCAGATCAATAGTGCCCTGCTGCGCTGGTGGAACATAAATGGCATTCGCTGCAGTTCTTGCGGCAGTCAGAGAAGCCTTGGCCTTTGGCAGGTTCCTTAGAGAGAAATGGAGTTTGCTCTCCAGAAGGTCAATGTCAACAAGAAGCAATTTGTCATCCAACCTCCTCACTTCCTTGATTAGACCAGAAAGAAGGGTAAGAGCTTCAGTGTACTCCTGACTTTCCAAAAGAAGGGCAGCTAGTCTTGCTTCCACACGCTGCCTGAGGAAGGTACGCTTCTCTGTACGTGTCCATTCCACCATCTCCTTGCAGAGTGAGATCTGAAGATCAGAAGTTCCAGGTATCTTGGAAACAGCATCAATGATGCCACGCACAATCTTTGCGGTCTTTGCCTTGGGAATCAGTGCGAAAAATGGCCTGAGCTGGGTCAACAGATTCCTAAGCTCCTCAGCTCTGTTCTCTATGGTGAGATAGTTTGTCAGATTTGTAATTGCAACTTCTTTTGTTCTCACTGCATCTGAAGAAGAAGACGGGTCTTCAAGCACACGGTAGAGGATTAAAATGGACTCTGAAGCATCCTTAGCTTCCTGAGCCATTACAATTGATTCAGTCGTAGCAGGAAGATACGATGATTGCATCGCAGACATGATCAGTACACCCTGTCACAACAGGACATTAATTATTCAAAAATAAATCAGGTCGACCAAGAAGGTGATGTAAACAATAACCAATAGAGTAAACCACACACATAATACTCAAGCATCTGGAGGGAATAAATATGAAGAGAAGCACAGCCAGCATAAACCAAATAAATAGCTTTAATGGCTCAATTAGTACATAACTAGTTGCAGCACCTTGTCATTTACTGAGGCCCAAAGTCAAGAATGAAAAACATATATGCTTATACATAACCTAAGATCAGACACTAAATTCACCATCTTTGGCAACCAATAAAACATCTAGTTAACATACCAAACATTATACTGAATCATCTGGAGAGGAACATATTAAGAGAAGCTCAGCCAGTACAATGGCTCAATAAACTAGTTTCAAGGCAGTTATTCAACTAGGCCCAACATCAGGACACGAGAAGCAGATATGCTCGTACCGATCCTAATATCAGCTACATCACATTGCAGACTCGATTATTAGAACATATGTGCACCGACACCATGGTCACGGGTATGGCCTACACCTTACCACCGTCACGGCTGACATGCATACTGATTAGACTTGTGAGATGCATACAATAAGTAAAGGAAAGAAAATTGGGTGAAATCGCCATACCCCAAGCCTTCAGCCTATATCTCAGCAGCTAGTATGTAGCACCAGACAAGGGCAAAATCATTAGATTACAACAGGTGAGAAAAAGATGTGGCTAATGGGGTTGGACAAATCTTGATTAAATTGGCGATTCCCCTTTTCTCAATTTGGTGAGGTTCCACGGGTATTTGCGAATAGAGTTGGCTCATCAGCTAACGAACAAATCCATATGAAGATGCAAAAACCTAAAACTGAGAATCCGCCTTTAAGAATCGCTCCCTTTGAGCCCTCAGAGCCAGATCTCGTCCTCAAACCAAATCAAGCAGTGCGAGCTAACAGAAGCGCCGGACCACGACTGAAATCGAAGTAACTGGATCCTACTGACATTAAAAAATAAAGACACGAACTCGCCATGGCGGGACTACCCAATCCGCAGTAAGACTCAACCCTAACTGGCATGGCGGGATCTAGGAGATGGGGCGAGGAAGGAGAGAGAAGAAGGGGCGGGGAGGGGTCGAAGTACCGGGCAAGCGATAGCGGATTTCCTGCAGAGATGACACGGTGAGGAGGAAGCAGCCTCTCAATGGCGGCCGGCAAGGAATTGGACTTGCAGACGAAGCTGGTCTGTTTTTTCTTTTCTTCTTGAGGTTGCTAATCTGGCGTCGAGGTAGGGGGAGTGTTGCTACGTCTCTCTGCCAAACGGGTCCCGGTTGCCAGACTCTCAAATTTTCTCCTTTTCACAAGGGAAAACTCTTAAAAACAACCGGATGGTATTTTCTCTGGTCAAGCCCTCTTCACTGCACGCCACGTGCCCTTCGGGGTCCCGTCCGCCGCTCTCCTCTTCACCTTATCTCTTTACAAAGCCATCTCTTTTACACGTTTCTTCCTCTCTCTTTCGTGTTCTTGAGTTACGCGCGGATAGAGAGAGACCCCCATGACGAGCACCATCACCACCGCCGTCTCCTGCAACCAGAACCCAACGCCCCCTCCCCTCGCAGCCTGGCCTTCCTCTTCTCCCTCGAAATACGGTGGCCTTAGTGGCTTCTTGGGGAGCATTGTGCCTCCACACCGCTTCAACAGAGACGTACTTCCCCTCAAAGGGAAGAAACTTCGGTAACACATCCTCGTCTCCACCGGCTCCACTTGTGGTTATTTCTTACCTTTACTTTGTGCAAGCTTTACTTGTGTGGTATTCTTTGCTTGCTTGTATTGGTGTTGTTGTTAGCATCATATAGATTGTGCACCTAATTGCATATCTAGACAACTATTTTTTGCTAAACCTAATTTGTCAAGAAAAACTAAAAATTGGTAGTTGCCTATTCAACCCCCCTCTAGTCAACCATATCGATCTTTCAATTGGTATCAGAGCCTCGTCTTTTTATTAAGGGCTTTACCGCTCGAAGAGTATGGTTGACGACGGGGATAGGGTTGAAGACTTACCCGAGGCCGAGGGAGTGAACGCGGTCTCTCGTGAGGATTTAAATGAGGCAATTGCCTCACTTAATCTTCTATGACAACCGAGGTCAAATCCTTGTTTAAAGAATTTCTTGATGGTCTCAAACTTTCTACCGATCCGTTGCAAGTGGTTAATCCCACTAAATCGGAGTCGGATGCCAACTCCGATAAGGAGGGGGCTAGTAGTGGTAAGGCTAAGTTGCCTCAAGGAAAGAATGGGACGGGAATCCATGCCTCGGTTCCCCCTCCCCCGATCTATGGAGGACCGGTCCACACACCTCATATTAACAACCTTGGTCCTCCTCCTAAACTTGTGGAGAATGATTTCGTTAATTGGTTTTTTTTGTATCAAGTCTCATTTGAATCACGGCTCAACTAATCTTTGGAGAATCATTGAGCAATGTTACTACCCGCATGATCCAAACAATCTCACCCCAAGATAAAAGGCGGACAATCAATACAATCACTCCGCCTTGTTCATCCTTCAAACCGCAGTGCCTCCTGAATATCTAGCTCACTTGCGCCCCTTTACTCGTGCAAAGTATTGTTGGGAACATATTGTCTCATTTTATAAGGGAAGCTCGAGTATTCAGCGATCCAACTTTGAGGTAGTTCTTGATGAGGCCGATGAGTTTGTGATGAATGAAGATGAGGATCATCGTGAGCTTTATCGGAGATTGATAACTCTCGCGGACTCTCTTCAAGATCACGGGGGTAAGGATACAGATGACAATTGGATCAAGCGTAAGTTTGTCAAGGCCATCATGCCGTTCAACAAGGCCATGTCCTCCGTGATCAGTCAAAGACCGGACTTCCACACCTTGTCCTCAAGCGATGTGTTGGATGAATTTATTGCCATGAACATCTTGAACAAGACCGCCGACAACGCTCTAGCTCGTGTCCAACGGTCAAAGAAAGCCTCACCCAACCTTGCTTTGGAGGCCAAGGCAATTTCGGAAGAAGAATAAGAGGAAGAAGAGGAGAGTTGTCCCGAAGACACCAAATATGCTTACCACGAGCACATGGCTCTTGCGTCAAGGCAATTTTGGGGCAACAGGAGAAACTCAAGTCCCAACTTCTCCAAGAACAACTCAAGTGTCTCGAAAGGCAAGCAATGTGTGAGGAATTGCTATAATTGTGACAATGTGAGTCACTTTGTGGTGGATTGTCCGTATGAGAAGAGGGAAGACAATGGTGGCAGGCTCATTCGCAAAGACAAGGCAAAGTCCTTCCCCAACAAGAACAACTTCATCATGAAGGTGCCTCAAAAGGTGTTGGTGGCACACGAAGAGTACATCTCCGATGATGATGATGATGATGAAGAGGATGCAAGTGGTGAAGGAATGGCAATGGCCACAGTGGCCATTGCAACTTCTTCCCCAACCAAGGTGTTTCTCTTCGACGCCCCCAACGAGAATCGCATTGCCAAGTGCTTCATGGCCAAAGGTATCAACAAGGTAACCTCCAACATCAAAACATCCATTACTACTACTCCTTCTTTGTTGGATTGTGTGGATGAACATGAGGAGGTGAACGTAGATGAGAATGAGTTTGACAAATTCATGGGTAAACTCAAAGGTGAGTCCAAGAAGCACTTTGTTGCTCTCTTGGAACAATTTGGTGAGGCCGGTGATATCATTGAGTCTCATGAGGAAACCATCTCTAAGTTGGAGGGGCATAGTCATGACTATGCCGATGAGATAGCGGACTTTCCATTGCTCTTGAGGAAGAGCGAGGTCTTCGTTTGAATCTTGAGGAGTCACACAACGATGACTTTGCTAAATTACAAAAAGGTCATGATCATGCTCTTGTTCTTACTCGTGTGCTCAAATCCGAAAAGGTTGCACTTGGGGTTGACCATGATAGACTCGAGGAAGAGTTTAACACACTTGACAAGGCTCACAAAGCTTTGAAGAGTGCTCATGCTTCTCTTAAGGAGTCTCATGATCAACTTCAAGTAAAATTTACTAAGGAGATAGCCACGTGTCCTCCTTTTGTGTTAATAGATAATGCCCATGCTACTAACCCTTGTTCTGAGCATGTGCACCTTGTGGAGGAGAATGCCAAGTTTAAAGAGAAACTTGAGAAAGGCCTTGTGACGTGTATACAAGGTGAAAAGAACCTCAATGATCTTTTGATCAATCAAAAGGAAGTTGTGGCGAAGGAAGGGATTGGGTTTGCACCCAAGTCAAAGAAGAAGAAGAAGATCAAGACCAAGCAACCTCTCCCACTCAAGGAAACCTTTGTCAAAGCAGGGGAGGATACTCATGAGAAGAAGAAGGACAAGGGTGTGGGTGATAATGCCAAGAAGGGCAAGACCACCCCTTCCAACAAAGCCGACGACTTTAACCCCTCTTATGTTTTATGACGTGCTCGTGATGGGCATATTTATGCCAAATTTGTTGGTTCTTCTTATGAGTACATTGAATGGTCTATTTGGGTTCCGAAGACCCCTTGTAGGAGTTTGCTTCCGGAGGAGGTTCATGGTTGCTTGATAGTGGAGCAACAAATCATATGACCGGAAGCAAGGAATTGGTGGTGGACGTTCAAACTAACTCATCTTTGGCCACTCAAGTCCAATTTGGTGATGATACAATTTCAAAGGTATTGGGTCTTGGCAAGGTGGCGATCTCTCCGGATTTAACCATTGAGAGAGTCATGCTCATTGAGACCCTTGCATACAATTTACTTTCTGTTCATTAACTTGCACTCATGGGCTTCTCTACCTTCTTTGATATTGATATTGTGGCCCTTTCGTGAAGCAAGACTCTTAAAGTAGCCTTTGTTGGGCATGTCAAAAATGGTCTCTACGTGCTTAACTTTTCGGAGTGACCCACTAAGATCGCGACTTGCCTAATGGCTAAAGTTGATGTGGGATGGCTTTGGCATCGCCGGCTAGCCCATGTCAATATGAGATCTTTGCAAAGTCTCCTCAAAGGGGATCACGTTCGTGGACTAACAAGTGTGAGTTTTGCCAAAGACCGTGCTTGCAGTGCTTGTATCGAAGGGAAGCTACATGAGACGGCTCACCGACCCACGACTACCATCTATTCGAAGAGGCCCCTGAAGCTCCTTCGCATGGATCTCTTCAGTCCTCCATCCTTCAATAGTCTTGGGGGAATAAAATGTTGCTTGGTGATTATGGATGATTACTCAAGATATACTTGGGTATATTTCTTCAAGAAGAAGAGTGAGACCCAACAAACCGTCATCGACTTTGCAAATGAAGCTCAACGTCAAAATGAGGCAAAGATAATGATGATTAGAAGTGGCAATGCCACCGAGTTCAATAACTACACCTTGGATGAGTTTCTTAGTGATGAGGGGATTAAGCATCAAGACTCCGCACCATATACCCCTCAACAAAATGGTGTTGCGGAGAGGAAGAACCGGACGTTGATGGATGCGGCAAGGACCATGATGGTGGAATTCAAATCTCCGTACAACTTTTGGGCCGAAGCCATCAACACCACATGTCATGCATCTAATCGGCTCTACCTCCGCAAAGGCTTGAACAAGACTCCATATGAGATACTTACCGGTAACAAGCCCAACTTAGTGTTTAATTCTCAAGAAATGTGTTCGTTTGTCGAAATTTGAACCTAGAGCTCAAGAGGGCATATTTGTTGGTTATGCTACAAACTCTCATGCTTCATGTGTCCTCAATAAGTCCAATGGACTCATTGAGGAGACGTGTAACGTGGAGTTTGATGAAAATAATGGCTCCCAAGTGGAGCAAAGTGGTCTTTGTGATGTAGGTGATGAAATTCCTCCCCAAGCCACAAGAAGAATGGGTGTGGGACACTTCCTACCCGTTGAGTGAATCCCTTGTGGCAGAAGGAGAAGGACAATGTTCTATGCAAGTGGAACCATCACCAACGCAAGACCCACACACTTCCGAAGAACAAAGTGAAGGCCCTCAACCAAGTGAACAAGATCAAGGGCAAGATCAACCTCATGATGATGGTGATTCACCAAGAGATGCCCAAGGTCAAGTTCATACCCCCGAGCAAGCTCATGACGACGCTCAAGATTGTCAAGATGGTGCTCCTCAACCTTCTATGGAGGAGCTATTAGAACGTCGAGCCGCCAAGATCACTTCCAAGCTTAAACATCACGAACATGCTTTTGGAAAATGTCTACGGAAGCTTGAGTAAATGGGTAACCACTCGTAAACAATTAACAAAATTTTGTGAGCATCACGCGTTTGTTTCTTGTATTGAACCCCTAAAGGTACAAGAGGCGCTCGAGGATACATATTGGCTTGAAGCCATGCATGATGAACTCAACAACTTCAAGCGCAACAAGGTGTGGCAATTGGTGCCAAGGCCAAAGGAGAACCACAATGTCATTGGAACCAAATGGATCTTCAAGAACAAGCAAGATGTGAATAGTGTTTTCACTCGCAACAAGGCAAGATTGGTAGCACAAGGCTACTCCCAAGTCGAGGGTATCGACTACGGTGAAACCTTTGCTCTCGTTGCTCGCCTTGAATCTATTCGCATGTTGCTTGCATATGCATCTCATCATGATTTCAAGTTGCAACAAATGGATGTGAAGAGTGCATTTCTTAATGGTCCTCTTAAGGAGTTGTTATATGTCAAGCAACCCCCGGGGTTCGAGGATCCCAAGTTCCCCAATCATGTATACAAGCTCGATAAGGCACTCTATGGCCTTAAACAAGCCCCACGTGTGTGGTATGAGCACCTTACCGAGTTGTTGCAAGACCGTGTGTTTGAAATTGGGCAAATTGATCCCACTCTTTTCACAAAGAGGGTTAAAGGGGACTTGTTCATATGCCAACTGTATGTTGATGATATTATCTTTGGTTCTCCTAACAAAGCTTTCAATGATGAGTTTTCCGCTCTAATGACCGAAAAGTTTGAGATGTCTATGATGGGAGAGTTGAAGTTCTTTCTCGGATTCGAAGTCAAGCAAACGAATACAAGGAACCTTCATCAACCAAGCAAAATACACTCAAGACATGCTCAAAAGGTTCAAGTTGGATGATGTCAAGCTGGTCAAGACTCCTATGCAACTCAAGTGCCAACTTGACATTGATCCCAATGGTAAAGCCGTGGATCAAAAGGTATATCGCTCCATGATTGGATCCTTGCTTCATCTTTGTGCATCTAGACCGGATATTATGTTGAGTGTGGCAATTTGTGCACCATTTCAAGCCGCACCTAAGGAAAGCCACTTTGTGGCAGTCAAGCAAATCTTTCGATATTTAGCTCATACCCCAAACTTTGGCTCATGGTACCCCAAAGGTGCTTCTTTTGATCTTATGGGATATTCGGACTCAGATTGGGTGGGAGACCGTGTGGATAGGAAGTCAACTTCTGGAGGGTGACAATTCATTGGTCGCTCTTTGGTAAGTTGGTATTCAAAGAAACAAAATTGTGTTTCTCTCTCTACCACCGAGGCCGAGTATGTAGCCGCCACAAGTTGTTGTGCACAGTTGCTATGGATGAGGCAAACTTTAAAGGATTACGATATCATTTGTGACAAAGTGCCTCTTTTCTGTCACAATGAAAGTGCCATCAAGATCTCCCACAACCTGGTTCAACATTGCAAGACGAAGCATGTTGAGATTCGTCATCACTTCATCCGGGAGCATATCAAGCGTGGAGATATTGATCTTCTTTATGTCAACACTCATGAACAACTTCCATATATTTTCACGAAGCCATTGGATGAAGCAAGATTTCGCAAGTTAAGGCATGAGCTAAATATCATTGATTTGAGCAATGTGGCTTGAAGTCTTGCACACCCCACCGCACTCATCATTTTGTCTTGTTTAGATGTAGGCATGGATATAGAGGGAGTGTTGTTCTCTCAATGAACTCTCCCTCCCCCCATTATGCGTAAATCGATCAAGTCTTTCACTTTAGCCATTTTTATGGTACTTGTGCTTCAAAGACGAGTTTTGGTCATGGGCCCAAGGTTAAAATCTTCGTGGTGCCATACCAATTGACTCAAACATAGGTGGCTACGGCCACCGCCCCCTCCTAGTGAGGCATTTGCTTTTTAGAGATTGTTTTTGATTTGGGTCACTCCAAGTTTGCTCTTCTTTCTACTATCATTTTGAACTTGGAGTGTCCCTTCCCATTTGGTGGTTTTTGTGTCTTCAACCCAAGCCATTTCTATCTCTCAAACCTCTCTATCATAATTGCATAAGCCCTCTATTCAAAATTGATCTTGGCAGTTTTTCCGGGTTGCAAGTGGTACTACCGCGCAAGCGGTACTACCGTGCTTACCATCAGTACTACCACTGGGAGCAGTGTAGTTGGCCCTCTGCCACTTCACTGGGGCGGTACTACAGTTGGCTGGTGGCCGGTACTATCGCTGCCTCTCACGTTACTTCCGCTTCGAGAATTCCTGGAGTTAAGTGGTGGGCACGGGGAGTTCTAACCCCCCCATACCCATTCACTTCTCCCTCTCGCGAGTCCTCTCTCTCATGCGTGCAAGAACTGCCCCGGAGGCCGGGCTCGGCTCTCCGATTCCGTGCCATCTTCCGCGTTACTGTCCGGTGGGATCAATCCACGCCTCTTCCTCATGCCATGGACACCGGTATAGCCCTTGTTCTCTTCCTATATGGTTCTAATTTTTGAATCTTGGATCTAGGGCAATGCATGTGGTTTCCTAGATTTTTGGCTAAATCTTGGCATGAGTAGGACGTGGAATGACTGCTAGATAGGAGAATAGATGACGCTTACTGAAAGTTTTGATTTCTACGCCACCGATAGTACCAAATCCATGCCGCGGAAGTTTCCCCGCAGGTTTGGTGGTACTACCGCTGGAACCCTAATGGTACTACCGCCTCTGGCGGTACTACCGCTCTTGTTCCATGGTACTACCGCTTAACCTCCGGCGGTACTACCGCTGCCGGGCACGGTACTACCGCTTGTGCCCCAGAAATCCAGACTTTCTTTTTTCTTTTGCATCTTCTATTCTCACCTTTTGTTTCCTTTGGCTTATGCAATGGCTTTACACCTGCTTTCCCTCGTATCTTATTTGTGGGTTCCAGGTGATGGTAGCTCCGCTCATCAAGCTCGGCGCAAAAATCCAAGCTATCAAGGTGGTTCCAAGCGTTTCCGTACCGTAGATAATGTTGAGTCTGGTTCTAGTGCTCAACCCCAGAGGCAAAGTACCAAAAAGACTGCAAGCAAGCAGAAGACTCTCTTCTCCTAATGAGATGCCTTCTAAGGAGTTTGTGGAATTCCATCAGCGCAACCCGCCGTCCTCAGGTCAAGGCGCTTGTTGGTCGTCCCTTCTAGACCAAGGAGCAATCTCTCAACTATGTTGACATTTTGAAGGCCAAGAAGAACTTGTTTGTGGATGTCAAGTCTATCGACACAGAGCACATGAGCAACTCCTCTCATGGTGATTACTTTGGTGAAGCTCATGCTCTGTGCCAGCAGTGGGGTCTGTTTCCCATCATTGGAGTCAACAAGGATTTTGACCGTGAGATTGTGGCTCAGTTCTATGCCACCATGCACTTTCATTCTGAAGACGAGAGGAACATGATATAGATGTCTAGTGGAAGACTGTTGAAGTCCAACTGGAAGACTTTCATGAACTGTTTGGGGTATGCTGGTCAGGGGCTGAATGAACCTCTTGGCCTCAGGCCTCCCACGTACACTGCATCGATTCACAAGTCCAAGTTGATTCGCTACTCCAGACAGGTGCAGACTGGCAAGCGTATTTACACTGAGCTCATCCCCTTCCTGGATATTATGCACCGTCTCTTTCGCAACAGTCTCTTCCCTCGCATTGGGAACAAGGATTAGGTTCACTCATATCTCGTGAATTTGCTGCTGATGTGCATTAAGGAGAAGGGCAGAGATTCTTCTTTGGATGTATCCCGCATTATTTGGCGTGAGCTTCGTTCTATTGTGTTTGACAAGAAGGTGCCCATCTATGGCCCCTATCTCTTTAAGCTGATTGAGGATACCTGGGCTGCTGAGTTTCCTGGTGAGTACCTTGTCACAGAGAACATGGTGTCTCATGGTGTGCTTAAGCTACGTGTGAAGGAAAATTGGGGCATTGCACCGACTGTTCCTAAGATTGCCCCCACTTATTTTGATGATGAGGAGGAGCCAGATTACACATATGATCCACCGTCTGAGACCGAACCTTCATGGTCTTCCAAGCTTAAGACAAAGATGAAGAAGCTTCTCTGTTTCCAGGCTCAGGGTCAGTACAAGGCACATGTGGAGGCCAAGAAGGCTCGAAGCCATGACAAGAATATCATGAGGCAGGTTGGACTGGAGGTTCGTAGTGAGTCTGAGGAGAGGATCATCGATGAGGAGGAGTGTATCAAGAAGAACTGCCCGTGGACGGAGTCAGAGGAGGAGTTGCCTGTTGCTTCTAATGAGGTTTGTGATGAGCACTCGGAATATTGATGGCTGTCAGGAGCATGACCATCACCTTGTATCGTTTTATTACTCTATGCCCTTTTGGTGTCTCGATGCCAAAGGGGTAGAGAAGTATTTAGGGATTTGCCGAGTCACGAGTGTGTCTTATTTTTCATTGCGTTTTCTCTCTCATGAACTCTTTTATCGCTTGCTTTGGTTTATGGTTTCAAAACTTGGGCGTACCTTTTATATGGTGTAAGACATATGCTACCCTACTACTTATCTTTCTGTCTACATTGTTAGTTTGTGAGATTATATTCCTTATGCTCTATCTCTATGCTCACTTACTATCTCTTGCATTCATGCTTATCTCTCATATTATGTGTATTGCAAGGTTGTTGCCATGTCTATAAAATATAGGGGGGGTGTTGGTCCTAGTGTGTGTTCTTTGCATTCCAAAGGCATATTAAAATAGGGCACACATCTAGGGGGAGCTCGTCTATATTTTGTAGATGTTGGGATTGCTTAAGCGTTGTTGTTTATCTTATGTGAAAATCCCATGTTATCATCAATCCGCCAAAAAGGGGGAGATTGTTAGAACATTTTCCCCAAGTGGTTTTGATGATTGATGACAATGCCCTTTGCAAACTAACCGTGTGCATTTGGATTTCAAAGATTATCAGGTGGCACGAGACGGTTTTATTTCCCCTCGGTGTTTAAAGAGAAGACAATTTATTTCTGATGATTTCTTTTTGGTGGTTTTGAGTCATAGGAAATCCGTACTATCAAGTGGGGGTCAGCATTTGGAAAGGTTAGGGTGGAATCAACACGTACACATTTGAACCCCTTTCCCTTCCCGACTCTTTGGAGCGTCTGACCTCTGCTTATGATCCCTCAGAAACACCTAAGCGGAAGTACCACGCTAGGGAGTGGTAGTACCGCTCCAGCAGCACTTCCTCCCTCCAGTGCTAAGGCCACTACCACTTATATTTTGTTTCTGGTACCTTGGCTCTTGTTGAGCGGAAGTACCGCTATTGTGGAGCGGTAGTACTGCTTAGGCGATACTGCCGTCTTCCACTTCCACCCGTACTTTCGCTTAAATTTCGCTTCTCGTATCCTTCACCACCCGAGCGGAAGTAGAGCGGTAGTACCGCTCCACGCGGTACTGCCATACTACCCTCCTCTACTCCTGCTAGGTCCCCTCTTCATACAACGCCAAGCAGAAATACCGCTGGCAGGAGCGGTAGTACTGCCCCGGCGGCACTACCTCCTCCCTGACAGAGTCAACTGGGTGCGGAGCCCGGAACTTCTGTGCGGGTGGAAGTACCACTCTGAGGAGCGGTACTACCGCTTATGCACGACTGGTGAGGCAGAAAATGGTCAGATTCCCCCCACGGCCATATAAGTGGGTCTTCTTCCCCAAGTTGACTGACCTCTTTTCCCCCGAAGCTCCATTGTTGCTCCTAAGCTCATTTTCGCCCGATCTCCCTCCCTAGCCATCGAATTTGTTGAATTGTTGATGCTCTAGGGTTTGGAGGAGAAGGCCTGGATCTACACTTCCACAAAGAGAAATTTGATCCCCCCCACTAATCCCTTGCGGATCTTGTTACTCTTGGGTGTTTGAGCACCCTAGACGGAAGAGGTCACCTGGAAGCCACATTCCATTGTGGTGAAGCTTCGTGTTGTTGTTGGGAGCCTCCAATTAAGTTGTGGAGATTGCCCCAACCTTTTTTGTAAAGGTTCGTTCGCCGCCTTGGCACCACTAGTGGAATCATGGCATCTCGCATTGTGTGAGGGCGTGAGGAGAATATGGTGGCCTTAGTGTATTCCTGGGGAGCATTGTGCCTCCACACCGCTCCAACAGAGACGTGTTGGAAATATGCCCTAGAGGCAATAATAATTTAGTTATTATCATATTTCCTTGTTCATGATAATCGTTTATTATCCATGCTATAATTGTATTGATTGGAAACTCAAATACATGTGTGGGTACATAGACAACACTGTATCCCTAGTATGCCTCTAGTAGACTAGCTCGTTGATCAAAGATGGTCAAGGTTTCCTAGCCATAGACATGAGATGTCATTTGATAACGGGATCACATCATTAGGAGAATGATGTGATGGACAAGACCCAAACTATGAACATAGCATATGATCGTGTCAGTTTATTGCTATAGTTTTCTGCATGTCAAGTATCTGTTCCTATGACCATGAGATCATGCAACTCACTGACACCGGATGAGTGCCTTGTGTGTATCAAACGTCGCAACGTAACTGGGTGACTATAAAGGTGCTCTACAGGTATCTCCGAGGGTGTCTATTGAGTTGGCATGGATCAAGACTGTGATTTGTTACTCCGTGTGACGGAGAGGTATCTCAGGGCCCACTCGGTAATACAACATCACAATAAGCCTTGCAAGCAAAGTGACTAAAGAGTTAGCCACGAGATCTTGTATTACGGAACGAGTAAAGAGACTTGCCGGTAACGAGATTGAACTAGGTATAGAGATACCGACGATCGAATCTCGGGCAAGTAACATACCAAAGAACAAAGGGAACAACATAC
This sequence comes from Elymus sibiricus, assembly GCA_039707655.1. Classification (NCBI taxonomy): domain Eukaryota; kingdom Viridiplantae; phylum Streptophyta; class Magnoliopsida; order Poales; family Poaceae; genus Elymus; species Elymus sibiricus. The sequence continues at coordinate 269,111,619 of CM077665.1, forward strand.
GGGATTAACTGAATCCTTGACATAGAGGTTCAACCGATAAAGATCTTCGTAGAATATGTAGGAACCAATATGGTCATCCAGGTCCCGCTATTGGTTATTGACCGTAGAGGTGTCTCGGTCATGTCTACATAGTTCTCGAACCCGTAGGGTCTGCACACTTAAGGTTCGGTGATGTTTCGGTATAGTTGAGTTATGTATGTTGGTGACCGAAGGTTGTTCGGAGTCCCGGATGATATCCCGGACGTCACGAGGAGCTCCGGAATGGTCCGGAGGTAAAGATTGATATATAGGAAAGTGGTGTTTGAACTCCAGAAAAGTTTCGGGCATTTCCGACAGTGTACCGGGAGTGACGAATGGGTTCCGAGGGTCCACCAAGTGGGGCCACCACACCCCAAAGGGGCCACATGGGCTTTAGGGTGGCGCACCAGCCCCTGGTGGGCTGGGCGGCCAGCCCAAGAGGGCCTATGCGGCTGGACTTGTGGGAAAAGGAAAACCCAAGTGGGGAAGGGAAGGAGTCCTACTTGGAGTAGGATTGGAGGTGGACTCCTCCACCTCCACCTCCTTTCGGCCGACTCCTAGGAGGAGCCCTAGGGCGGCCAGCCCCTCCCCTCCCTCCTATATATACTAGAGGGGAGAGAGGGCAGCCGCACCCCAATCCAAGCCACGGTGCAGCCCTCTCTCCCTAATAGACCGACTCCCTCTAGTTTCAGCGGTGCTTAGGTGAAGCCCTGCTGGAATAGTTCCACCACCATCGCCGCTACATCGTCGCACTGCCGGAGAACTCATCTACCTCTCCGCTCCCTCTTGCTGGATCAAGAAGGCGGATATCATCATCGAGTTGTACGTGTGCTGAACGCGGAGGTGCCGTCCGTTCGGCGCTAGATCGGAAGGACCGTGATTGGATCACGGGACGGTTCGTGATTGGATCGCGGGACGGATTGTGATCGGATCGCGGGACGGCTAGCGATTTGGATCGTGAAGACGTTCGACTACATCAACCGCGTTTCTCAACGCTTCCCGCTTAGCGATCTACAAGGGTATGTAGATCCACTCTCCCCCTCGTAGATGATCATCACCATGGATAGATCTTGCGTATGCGTAGGAATTTTTTTGTTTCCCATGCAACGTTCCCCAACAAGACGTACTTCCCCTCAAAGGGAAGGAACTTCGGTAACACATCCTTGTCTCCACCGGCTCCACTGGTGGTTATTTCTTACCTTTACTTTGTGCAAGCTTTACATGTGTGGTATCCTTTGCTTACTTCTATTGGTGTTGTTAGCATCATATAGGTTGTTCACCTAGTTGCATATCTAGAAAACCTATTTGTTGCTAAACCTAATTTGTTAAGAAAAGCTAAAAATTGGTAGTTGCCTATTCACGCCCCTCTAGTCAACCATATCGATCCTTTACGCATGGTGCATGTCGAACTCCATTGGAGCACCACTGGACATTGTCTCTGTTTGTGTCGTCGTGGGTGTGCTTATTGTGTTGTGTTGCATGATCGAACAGTTGAAGAGACTATAGTTAATGGCCGCGGGTATAAATTGGGGCCAGAGGTCCTGGAAAACCGACACGTCCGGATGGCAGTTTTTGCAGCGCGTGATTCCATCGTGGCACATGTAACTGCATCATGGCGATGAGCGCGACGCAACATCATGCATATGGTACCCCAAACGTGATCGTGGGCCAGCCCCAACCACTGGCAGAGCGCGCGGGGAGGGGTGCAAGAGCATAGCATGCGGAGGGGCGCGAGAGCAGAACGCCCGGAGGGACGCGAGACCAGAGCGCCCTGAGGGACTCAAGGTCAAACCCGACCACTTTATACTTGTCTGCATCAAGCAACAACTCCATTACGTGGATGGAGTTTTCCACCCAGATCGGATGGTTGGTGTACACCACCGAGAGCTCCGTGAATCTTTTTTGCGTGTCCACTACATCATGCATGGTGAACCGTCACTCGTCGTCGGCATGCCGCTGGGAGTGCCATTGGAGCCGTGCAGGATACCCTCTCTGTATTTTTGGTCGTGGTTGTGCTTCTTATGGTCCAGATATTAATCGTCCATTGCATATTAAGGAAGAAATAATACTACCAACATACGAGTCTCATGTGCCATTTGAATGATTGTATCACAAATGACATAAAAATTACAAAGGTTCAAATTTCAGCATTACAAGTCTAAAATTCTAAGATTACAAGGTTCAAACTGATATTAGAAATAAAATTCAGCTTATGCAGAAACTTTGTCATGCAGCTCTAGACGCCCGCGCTGATTAGCGAAACATGAACATATGAGAGGCTCAAACTAATATTACAGCTAGTTTCGCCACTTCAATATTTCTGCAAAGGGATCCACCACTGCATATCATGTATGGGCTTGACATAAGGACTTCCGTTGAGTCTGTCAACTGAAGTTCCAAACTGAAATTGAGCTTCTGGAGAGCCTATTCCATTCTGCCGTAGTCACCAACACTCATCAGCAAACCATTATTTTTGCATGATAAATGTAGGGCAAATATCATTACCTTTAGCACACTTGCTCTCACAACAAACCTGACAAATATAATCTCCGGTAAGGTCCCTCAAAAGGATTTCAAAGTAATTTCTAAGAGATCGAGATCAAGGCATTCGATGGGATTGTTATATTGCATCGCATTATCCATTACCGGGCCCAATTGTATCTGCAAAAGAAAAGAATGTATTAGTGCTTGAACAAACAAGGACCTCTTTCATTTGCAGGGTTTCTAAAATACACGAATAGAGCGACATGCCATCTTCGATCCTGCATGATTAACATGGGCGTTTGATTACAGTCTAGGAAAACATAGAATTCATCACAAGAGGTCGGAGTGGATCAAAATTTTCCCTTGAAAACTAGTACAGATGAATCCAAATAAGAAATACTTATGGATTGTAACCATATGAACTCAAGCAACCACTATAGGGCAAAACATCTATGTCTTGAGATCCTCTAAAATTCCTTCAGAAATTCTAATATGTTCGTCATTGTAAACTTGTGAAAAGGGGCCAAAAATTGAACTGAATCTGACAACTTGGTCCAGGTCGGGGCCGATAGATTCTAGTGCCAAGACCTTCACTTGCGCAGATACAGGGTCGAGCTTGTCAGAATTATTTTCTAGATGACATACGAACATACATCTTGAAAATACAAAAATATGTTAATTTCAAGAAGGAGAACAAGGTGACTATTGTACTTGGACGGTTGTGGATCCAATAACAACTTCAGAGAATTTAACAGGCGAGTAGCCAAACACTGTGAACTTCAGCGCATAAATGACCCTAATTCTTGTTGGACCTTGTTGATCAACTACAAGTAATCTCTCAAGTAAAGGAACGTCCTCAATGACCATTTGGTGATTCACCTTGTGTGATGTGTTGCAGCACCAGCAATACACACAAATTGTCCAGAGACTCATGGAGGTGATGTGGAGTCTACTCAACCCATTTATCGTATGAAGATGAAGGTACTTGAGCACAGTACAACCGTAGAGCAGGCGCTCCATGTCATCCTTGGGGATGCATACGGCGACGAGCTCGAGGTGCTTCAGTCGAGGGAGCAAAAGAGCGGGCTCGGCGTTAATCTGGGGGAAATGGCAGTTCATGAACCTAGAAATGCGTAGCGTTGGCGCAAGGTGCAGAGCGGAGGGTGGGAGCGAGCGCATATGTCCATCATTAAAAGTGAGCTCCCCGAGCCGATTTAGGGCTGTCGATAAGAACCACTCGTCAAGATTGGCTCGGTGCTTACCGTTGGAATGGAACTTGCCCATGGTAAGGCCTCTGATTTGGCCGCAGTGCTTGCCGAGGATCTGGGACAATGCATCGAAGCGTTTGCGATAGCCATTGCAGAGCATGTGCTCGTCGATGAGGTCGAGAGGGGCGCAACGCCATAGGGGGCGCCACCATCGGGAGAGGACGGTTGTCCGCACGCCATCTATGAGTGGGAGGAGGAAGATGATGACTGTCAACATATCGTTGGGGAGGCTGCTAATGAAGTCTAAGCCTGTCGAAGGCGCTTGTGGTTCTGGCTCGACTTGCCTCCACTTGATGACAGCCTCGTCCGCCACCTCCAGAGTGTCGTCGGCGGCGGCATTTTTTGACATGAGTAGAGCAATGGGAGGATGGGGATTATGTAGTTAGAACAGCACCGAAGAATAGTGTATTGGTAATTAGAAGTTACTAGATAGGAACAAACTTAACAGATTCAGAAAATGAAACCCCAATTGGTTACTTAAATACTACCCAATTACTTTGATATTGCTATGTAAGTAAACATGAAGATACTTGCAAGAACACTTACTTCGAATAAAGTTTAGACGGATGATGTCATCAGGGAAGTTAGCATTTCTCATATGACCAGGCTCTTTTAGGTGCATTGTAATTTTAGTTCCAGCTTTTAGTACATAAAACTTAGAAACTTCTATCCAAAGTCCCACGTCAAAATAGGAGTGACAATCTTCATCAAGTTTTATAGAAACAACGATTGTAAATCCATGGTTTGTGTTCAATATGACATCCCTGGAGTCTTCAATTATTTAAAGGGCAAGATTTTGTACTACAGTTGTTGTTGCAAAGCAAGGGATGTACTAGACGAAATGAGAAGGTTGTTAAAGAACAGGGTAACATGCTAATATGGGAGTAATTAAAAGAATGATACATTAGTTGAAATCAAATGACAAGAAATTATAAATAAACCGATAATGTAACCATGATGTCATGCAAATACGAGTTTAATCAAAAGAACAATACATCATTAATTTGCCTAATATAGAAGAAGAAGAAATCCCCTTCGACGTATATGTTGCATGTGGCACCTTTCATCCAAATGTATCAGTATATTGTACAGGTTCATGAAAAGTAGACCATGCGAACCGAGGTAGGGTGAGATTGAACATACCATGCACTTCATGAAGTCATCTGGTACGGTGAGATGGAACTCCTCGGTTGTTGGCCAATCCCGCATAGCCCTGATGTGTCCTTGCACTGTACGCTCTATGAATGAAAACCCTCGAATCATCTAGAAGAAAAATGAATCCACGACGATTTCGGTTGGGTGATTAAAAGGGGCAGACGGACTAGGATAAGAGATGAGTGGATATTTTGGTAAATCGGTTACCTTGTTCTGCATGAGCAAAAAAACCTAGCACCAAAGATTTCCCAATCGGGCGGAGCTGGGTCGATGGCGAGCAGCGTCAAAAAAGTGAGTGCCGATAGGCCACGGCAAGCGGCAGTGGCGAAATGCGGTGAGGTTTGGCAGCAACCTGTGGTGGCGGCAGGCTACGAGCTAAGTGGTTGCCGCGGCGATAGGTGGTGACATGCAGAATCACGGAGGAGTATTGTAGTACAGGGGTCGTGGAGGGGAGGGGGCAGGCGGGGCTGAGAGTTTTGTGACGTGGCGGTGGTGAGGGTTTTCTGTCGCAGAATAATGTGCTTCCGAGGCAACGGTTTGGTAGACCCAACCGTGTGTGATAAATCGTAAATATCACCCCAGGAAAATGCGCTTTGGAGGCAGCGGTTTGGTAGACCCTACCGTGTGTGATAAATTGTAAATATCACTCCAGAAAAATGCGCTTCGGAGACAATGTTTATTTAACCCGAAGGTAACGGTTTGGTAGACCCAACCATGTGTGATAAATCATAAATATCAGACGTTTTGAGGTCGATACAGACAGTCGTTTGATCTGTGTACATCCTACGGTGCAGACGTGTGATCCGTGGGGATGCATTCTGGCCAATCAGAACAGTAGTGACGCGAGACAATGAAAGTCATCGCACACAATTCCAATCTGGGAAAATTTTTACTCACACTAAACATTCACCCTAATATGCACCGTACATGTTCATTTTTTTTGCCAACTCCGACACGAAGCTGTGCACGTTCTAGGAAAACGGTTGCTAGTATAAAACTGTGTGGGAAGACAGAAAGTAACATAGACGATTCACAATAATAAGCTGTGTGTGTTGTGGGCAATCATATGTTGGTATAAGAGAAGCATAAAATTGAATCAACCAAACTGATTGTAGCTCTAGACTGCAATTACATTACACAATTAGTTCATTACACATAGTTTCACAAACATATAGTTCAAGCAATAAACATATATACTCAAGCGTCAATATAATACGCACAAACTAGATAGCTTCAATCCAACATCTCATCGTCATGTTCGAAAGTTAAGATTCTCCAGGTACTCAGCGTATGCGGCATGCGCCACCCTGTGAGAATACTTCTGCCTGAAGGAGCCAACGACTCGTCCTCTAGCATGCGCCAGAACACTTGCATACGCGTTGTTGAGCCTTTGGTCACAGGACGGGCATCCATAGCCCCCATTTGTCCGGACACGCCTTTTATACTTTCCGGCATTAAGCTCCCTGAGCTTTTGCTCTTGAACCTCTCCTGGACTTCTTCATCCTTGTTGTCGACATCGTTAGATACCACCTATACATATAGTAAAACTGTGGCGTCAATATATTTTACAATGTGAATTCAGCAAGTCGGAGTTTATGAAACATAATATATCCCATGACAACGTGAACCCCAAATCCTCAAGTGATCTTAATGAAAGAAATGCATAAATTGAGAGCACACAACTTAGTGCAACAAAATTAACTCATGCATGCCTTAAATGCATGAACTGATAATTGTCAAAAAACATAGGAACATTCAAGTGAATACTACATGTCAAAAAGTAGGATTATGATTTCATGGAAAATTTTCAACACATATCGAAAGATTTTGGTTCAATTTTTTAGCACACTCAGCTTTCTACACAAATCTGGAAATTTGTTGGCACAATCAACTATGTAGGACATTTAAATGGATTGTAAGATCTGGCTATGAATTATTAGCACACTCACTATCCCTAGACGGATTTTTAGCAAAATCATTTGTACAGACCAACCAATTAGTCATTAACCAGAGAAACTTAGGATCTATTTACCAAAAATGGGTATAGATGACTAACCAGTTCTCCTTCGGAGTCATTGTCGTCGCCTTAGTGGTCGTCAGAGTTGTTGTGACCACCGGCTCCGACTGGGGAAGCACGGCGGCGGCGACGACGTCAAGGACGCGCTGCTGTCCGCGCAAGACCTCATCGGCGGCGACGGCAACCTCTGTGCCCATCTTCACGTTGGGCTCAGGTGCTTCGCCGGGCCCGATGTCGGTGTCAAAACCGGCAGATCTCGGGTAGGGGGTCCTGAGCTATGGATCTTGGATCAATGGGGAACAGGAAAACAAAGGGACAATATTTACCCAGGTTCGGGCCCTCTCGAAGAGGTAAAACCCTACGTCCTGCTTGATTGTATTGATGTGTGTATGACAATTACAGAGTCGATCTACCACGAGATCAGATGGACTAAACCCTAGATGAGTCGGATGGGGGTTCCCTCGAAGACCCTCTGGTTTATATAGACACCAGGGGCACGTAGGGTTACAAATGGTCGGTTGCCATCAGGGAATAAACATGTCAAATCTACCATCTTGACTTGAAGGACACACCAAGGCATCAGAGGCTTCTTTCCTAAACACGGAGTCATTCTATAGCTCGGCCTTCCAATAATAGTCACAGAGCGGCCCACCTATCTGGTCCATAAGAAATAGACCGGCGGCCCGAGGACCCCTTAGTCCCGGACTCCCTTAGTAGCCCCCGAACTAGCCTCCAACGTTGGGGCCCATGGCCCCTTGTAGCTTCACGCACCCAAAGTCTCTAGCTTATGGGGCGAGTTCTTCCCCCCTTCTATGTTCGGACGGTACTAGTTCGGTCACCAATGACTTTTCGTTTTCCGAACAGCATGTGTTACATAGCCTCAAAGGCCTGCTGCTCGAGTGTGAACAGTGCCTTTGTCTGACAACTTTTTAGCGAAAGGTCGCGGTCGGTCACAACCACTGAACAATTATGAAAACTCGATTCGTGGTTCGAGGCAGTTCCACTATTGGTACGTCCCATCAATATGGAGATCGTACCCCGTTGTTTAAGGGATATGATCAATGATTCGGGTTATCCCATGCGCGCATAATGGCACGATTATATCGGGAAGTGGTGAGGCATACGACGCAGTAAGGGGTGCTCTTGGTATTACGTCAGCTTATAAAAGGGAAACAACCACCAAGACCTCCACACACTTCTTAGATCCATTGTTGTCGCCTTCCCAATCTCTAGAGCTCCAAGCGCACAGATCCATTCCTCCCTTAGCTCTCCCCAAGCCACACCCCAATTCGGCCATGGACGGTTCTGGCTCCAAAGGCAAGTGGGAGGCCTCCTGCGTCACCAACGACGACATCCTAGAGCTGAAGCGCGCCGGCTATTTTCCGGTCGACATCATCCACCGCGCTCCAGAGAAGGGCCAGGTCATCCCCAAGCTGAGGCAAGGCGAGAGGGTGGTGTTCATCCCCCATTTTATCCGAGGACTCGGCTTCCCGCTCCACCCCTTTGTCAGAGGGTTGATGTTCTTCTACGGGTTGGATTTTCACGATCTCCCCCGAACTCCTTCATGCATATTTCGGCCTTCATCATTATCTGTGAGGCCTTTCTACGAGTCCAGCCGCACTTTGACTTGTGGCTAAAGGTCCTCAATGTTAAGCCGAAAATAGTCGACGACCAGCATGCAGACTGTGGGCGGGGGGGGGGGGGGGGGGGCAATGATCAGCAAGCTCCCCCGGGTTGAGTGGCTGGAAGGTACCTTCATAGATACCGTCAAAATCTGGCAGAGAGAGTGGTTTTATATCACCGAACCACGCAGCGCGGACTGGGCAGCACCTCCCGAGTTCAGATCCGGACCCCTCACAAGGCTGGTGTCGTGGATCAAGAAGGGCCTTGACTGGGGGTCGACAATAGAGGATGAGTCACTGTAGAAGCGCATCTTCCAAATGATAAAGAAGAAGATTGAGCTGGCCAACGTGGTCCAGATCATGCTCTGATGCCACCTCCTACCTTGCCAACATCGGGCTGCCCCAATGTGGGCATACAAGCCCGACGACCGTGCCACGGTGCTCCGCTTTTACCGCACCACCCACGACAAGATGTGGAAGGTGTTGTTCAAGCCCCAAAAGGACTGGCCGGACAAAGAAGAGGACATCGGTCATGATGACGCAAATCCTCCTAAGGAGGTATAATAAAGTTTTACTCTTATGTTCAAATACTGCCTTTTAACAAGGAACTTGACCCTTTCTTCCCCGCATTTGCAGAGCTGGCTAGAGAAAGCTGTTGGAAATATGCCCTAGAGGCAATAATAAATTGGTTATTATTATATTTCCTAGTTCATGATAACTATTTATTATCCATGCTAGAATTGTATTGATTGGAAACTAAATACATGTGTGGGTATATACACAACAATGTGTCCCTAGTATGCCTCTAGTAGACTAGCTCGTTGATCAAAGATGGTCAAGGTTTCCTGACCATAGACACGAGTTGTCATTTGATAACGGGATCACATCATTAGGAGAATGATGTGATGGACAAGACCCAACCGTAAGCATAGCAGTTGATCATGTCAGTTTATTGCTACTGTTTTATCCATGTCAAGTATATGTTCCTACGACCATGAGACCATGCAACTCCCGGACACCGGAGGAATGCCTTGTGTGTATCAAACATCACAACGTAACTGGGTGACTATAAAGTTGCTCTACAAGTATCTCCAAGGGTGTGTGTTGGGTTGGCATGGATCGAGACTGGGATTTGTCACTCCGTATGACGGAGAGGTATCTCTGGGCCCACTCGGTAATACAACATCACAAGAAGCTTGCAAGCAATGTGACTAAGGAGTTAGTCACGGGATCTTGTATTACGGAACGAGTAAAGAGACTTGCTGGTAACGAGATTGAACTAGGTATGGAGATATCGACGATCGAATCTCGGGCAAGTAACATACCGATGGACAAAGGGAACTGCATACGGGATTGTCTGAATCCTTGACATCGTGGTTCGACCGATAAAGATCTTCATAGAATATGTAGGAACCAATATGGGCATCCAGGTTCCGCTATTGGTTATTGACCGTGGAGGTGTCTCGGTCATGTCTACATGATTCTCGAACCCGTAGGGTCGCACGCTTAACGTTCGGTAGCGCTAGGGTAGTATTGAGATATTAATAGTGGAAAGTCCGAAGGTTGTTCGGAGTCCCGGATAGGATCCGGGACATCACGAGGAGCTCCGGAATAGTCCGGAGGTAAAGATTCATATATGGAAAGTTGTTATCGGGGTTCCGGAAAAAGTTCGAGTTTTTTCGGTATTGTACCGGGAAGGTTCTAGAAGGTTCTGGAGTGGGGCCCACCTGCATGGGGGACCCACATGAACGTGGGTTGTGGGGAAAGTCTCCACAACCCTGGTCTAGGCGCACCAAGATCCTCCCTTAAAAGGAATAGATTCATATCCCAAGGGGATAAGATTAGGATCCCTAAAAAGGGGAGATAGCAATCGGTGGGGAAGGAAAGGTGGGATTTCCTTCCTCCCCCTTTGGCCAACGACCCTAGGGCCTTGGAGGGCAAGCCACCAGCCCCCTCCACGCCTAAATAAAGGTGGGGAGGCATTGGGGGCAACCACCCTTCGACCCTTGCCCGTTACCTCTCCCAACTCCTCCCACGTTTCACCGGTACGCGCTTGGCGAAGCCCTGTCGAAATTCCGCTGCCACCACCACCACCATACCATCGTGTTGGTCCCAATCTCATCTACCCCCTCTCTCTCGCTTGCTGGATCAAGAAGGAGAGGACGCCACCGAGCCGCACGTGTGCTAAACTCGGAGGTGCCGTCCGTTCGGCACTTGATCGGGAGTTCGTGGACGGATCGTGATTGGATCGCGAAGACGTTCGACTACATCAACTGCGTTTCTTAACGCTTCCGCTTAGCGATCTACAAGGGTATGTAGATCCAACTCTCCCTCTCATAGATGCTGATCACCATGGATAGATCTTGCATGTGCGTACGAGAATTTTTTTGTTTCCCATGCAACGTTCCCCAACAGTGGTATCAGAGCTAGGTCTATGCGTAGATAAGATCTCGAGTAGAACACAAAGGAGTTTGTGGGCGTTGATATTCAGATTGCTTCCCTCCTTAGTCTTTTCTTGATTCTGCGGTATTGTGGGATGAAGCGGCTCGGACCAACCTTACTCGTCCACGTACGAGAGACCGATTCCATCGACTGACATGTAACTTTGTTGCATCAAGATGGCTGGCGGGTGTCTGCCTCTCCCACTTTAGTTGAATCGGATTCGACAGAGGAGGTCCTTGTAGAAGGTGAAATAGCAACTTGTATATCACCGTTGTGGTTTTGCGTAGGTAAGAATCGTTCTTGCTAGATACCCATAGCAGCCACGTACAACTTGCAACAACAAATTAGAGGACGTCTAACTTGTTTTTGCAGGGTATGATGTGATATGATATGGCCAAAAACATGATGAGATATATGTGATGTATGAGATGATCATGTTTTGTATAGATTATCACGACTTGCATGTCGATGAGTACGGCAACCGGCAGGAGCCATATGGTTGTCTTTAATTTGTTTTCGCCGTTTTTGCTTTACTTTGTCGCTATGAGTTAGCAATAGTCATAAACGCAACAGTTGGTGCGACAACCTCATGGCGACACATTGATGGAGATCAAGATGATGGAGATCATGGTGTCATGCGAGTGACGATGGAGATCATGCCGGTGCTTTGAAGATGGAGATCGAAAAGCACAAGTTCATGGCCATATCATGTCACTTATGATTTGCATGTGATGTTAATCCTTTTATGCACCTTGTTTTGCTTAGGACGACGGTAGCATTATAAGGTGATCCCTCACTTAAATTTCAAGATAAAATTGTGTTCTCCCCGAGTGTACACCGTTGTGAAAGTTCGTCGTTTCGAAGCACCACGTGATGATCGGGTGTGATAGACTCTACGTTCACATACAACGGGTGCAAGCCAGTGTTGCACGTGCGGAACACTCGGGTTAAACTTGACGAGCCTAGCATGTACAGACATGGCCTCGGAACACAAGAGACCGAAAGGTCGAACATGAGTCATATAGTAGATATGATCAACATGGAGATGTTCACCATTGAAACCACCTCATCTCACGTGATGATCGGACTTGGGTTGGTGGATTTGGATCATGTCACACTTAGACAACCTAAGGGATGTTGATTTGAGTGTGAGTTCTTAAGTAATATGATTAATTGAACTCATTATCATGAACATAGTCAAAGTGTCTTTGCAAATTATGTTGTAGATAGCTTGCGCTGTAGCTCCCCTGAATTTTTGATATGTTCCTAGAGAAAAAGTAAGATGGCAGTAGCAATAATGCGGACTGGGTCCGTGATCTGAGGATTGTCCTCATTTGCTGCACAGAAGGCTTATGTCCTTAATGCACCGCTCGGTGCGCCACCCCCTCAAGCGTCGTCTGTAGATGTTGTGAACATCTAACAGGCACGTTCTAATGACTACTTGATAGTTCAGTGCATCATGCATTACGGCTTAGAATTGAGGCTCCAAAACGTTTTGAACGCCACGAAACATATGAGATGTTCTAAGAGCTGAAATTGGGATCTCAGGCTCGTGCCCGTGTTGAGAGGTATGAGACCTCCAACAAGATTCTTTGCCTGCAAGATGAAGGAGAATAGCTCAATCTGTGAGCTTGTGCTCAGATTGTCTGGGTGCTACAATCGCTTGAATCGAGTGGGAGTTGATCTTCCAGATAAGATGGTGATTGATATAGTTCTCCAAGTCACTGTCACTAAGCTACTAGAGCTTCGTGATGAACTATATAATGCCAGGGATGGAAATAATGATCCCCGAGCTATTCGCGATGTTTGACACCGCGAAGGTAGAAATCAAGAAGGAGCATCAAGTGTTGATGGTTAGTGAAACCACTAGTTTCAAGAAGGGCAAGGGCAAGAAGGGAAACTTCATGGGTGGCAAGCCAGTTGCTGCCCCAGTGAAGAAACCCAAGGTTGAACCCAAACCCGAGACTAAGTGCTTCTATTATGAGGAGAACGGTCGCTGAAGCGGAACAACCCTAGATACTTGGTAGATAAGAAGGTTGGCAATGTCGACAGAAGTATATTTGATATACGTGTTATTGATGTGTACCTTACTGGTACTCCTAGTAGCACTTGGGTATTGGATACCGGTTCGGTTGCTAAATGTTAGTAATTCGAAATAAAAGCTACGGAATAAACGGAGGCTAGATAAGGGCGAGGTGACGATGAGTGTTGGAAGTGTTTCCAAGGTTGATGTGATCACCATCGCACGCTCTCTATACCTTCGGGATTAGTGATGAACCTAAATAAGTGTTATTTGGTGTTTGCGTTGAGCATAAACGTGATTAGATCATGTTTATTGCAATACGGTTATTCATTTAAGTTAGAGAATAATGGTTATTCTGTTTACATGAATAAAACCTTCAATGATCATGCACCCAATGAGAATGGTTTATTGAATCTTGATCGTAGTGATGCACATGTTCATAATATTGATGCCAAAAGATACAAAGTTAATAATGATAGTACCACATACTTGTGGCACTGCCGCTAAATGTCATATTGGTGTAAAACGCATGAAGAAACTCCATGCTGATGGATCTTTTGACTCACTCGATTTTGAATCGGATGAGACATGCAAACCATGCCTCTTGGGCAAGATGACTAAGACCCCGTTTTCCGGTATGATGGAGCGGGCTAGTGACTTATTGGAATTGATACATGTTGATGTATGTGGTCCAATGAGTGTTGAAATACGCAGTGGATATCGTTATTTTCTTACCTTCACTAATGATTTGAGTAGATATGGGGATATTTACTTAATGAAACACAAGTGTAAAACGTTTGAAAGGTTCAAGCAGTTTCAGAGTGAAGTTGAAGATCATCGTGACAAGAAGATAAAATGTCTACGATATGATCGTGGAGGTGAATATCTGAGTTACGAGTTTGGTATGGAACTTAAGACAATGTGGAAATTGTTTCACAGCTCATGCCGCCTAGAACACCATAGAGTGATGGTGTGTCCGAATGTCGTAGCCGTGCCCTATTTGATATGGTTCATACTATGATGTCTCTTATCGTTTTGCCACTATCGTTTTTGGGTTAAAGCATTAGAGACAAATACATTCACTTTAATAGGGCACCATCTAAGTCCGTTGAGATGACATCGTATGAATTATGGTTTGGCTGAAACCTAAGCTGTCATTTCTTAATGTTTGGGGCTGCGACGCTTATGTGAAAAAGGTTTTCACCTAATGAGCTCGAACCCAAAGCGGACAAATGCATCTTCATAGAATACCCTAAGGAGACATTGGGTATACCTTCTATCTCAGATCCAAGCACAAAGTGTTTGTTGCTAAGAACGGGTCCTTTCTCGAGAAAAAGTTTCTTTCGAAAGAATTGAGTGGGAGGAAAGTAGAACTTGATGAGGTTGTTGAACCGTCACTTCAGTTGGATGGTAGCACAACGCAGAAAGATGTTTCTGGGGTGCCTACACCAATGGAAGAGGAAGCTAATGATGATGATCATGAAACTTTGGATCAAGTTACTACCGAACCTCGTAGGTAGACAAGGATACGTACTGCCCTGAGTGGTACGGTGATCATGTCTTGGAAATCATGTTGTTAGACAACGATGAGCCTACAAACTATGAAGAAGCGATGGTGGGCCCGGATTCCAACAAATGGCTAGGAGCCATGAAATCCGAGACATGATCCATGTATGAAAACAAAGTATGAACTTTGGTAGACTTGCCCGTTGAACGGCAGGTCGTTGAGTACAAATGGACCTCTAAGAGGAAGACAGACGCTGATGGTAAATGTCACCATTTATAAAGCTCGACTTGTCGCGAAAAATGTTTTCGACAAGTTCAAGGAGTTGACTACGATGAGACTCTCTCACCCGTAGCGATGCTGAAGTCTGTTGGAATTATGTTAGCAGTTGCTGCATTTTTTGATTATGAAATCTGGCAGATGGATGTCAAAACATCGTTCCCTTGAGGAAAGGTTGTATGTGATACAACCAGAAGGTCTTGTCGATCCTAAGGATGCTAAAAGGTATGCAAGCTCCAGCATTCCTTCTATGGACTGGACCAAGCCTCTCGGAGTTGGAATATACGCTTTGATGAGGTGATCAAAGTTTTTGAGTTTATACAAAGTTTATGAGAAACTTGTATTTGCAAGAAAGTGAGTGGGGGCACTATAGAATTTCTGATATGTATATGTGGTTGACATATTGTTGATCAGAAATAATGTAGAATTTCTGGAAAGCATAAAGGGTTGTTTGAAAAGAGTTTTTCAAAGTAAGACCCGGATAAAAGCTATTAGTATATTGGGCATCAAGATCTATAGAGATAGATCAAGACGCTTGATAAGTGTTTCAATGAGAACATACCTTGACAAATTTTTGAAAGAGTTCAAAATGGATCAGACAAAAAGGAGTTCTTGCCTGATTTGTAAGGTGTGACGTTGAATAAGACTCAAAACTCGACCACGGCAGAAGAAAGAGAAAGGACGAAGGTCGTCCCCTATGCCATTAGCCATAGGCTCTATATAGTATGCCATGCTGTGTACCGCACCTGATGTGTGCCTTGCCATGAGTCTGTCAAGGGGTACAAGAGTGATCCAGGAGTGGATCACTGGACAGCGGTCAAAATTATCCTTAGTAACTAGAGGACTAAGGAGATGTTTCTCGATGATGGAGGTGATAAAGAGTTCCTCGTAAAGAGTTACATCGATGCAAGCTTTAAACACCAATCCGGACGACTCAAAGTAGCAATCCAAATATGTATGGTGGGGTAGCCATTTGGAATAGCTTGAAGTGAAGCGTGGTAGCAACATCTACAGTATAGAGAGTTACAAAGTACACACGGATCTGAATGTTACAGACCCGTTGACTAAAACCTCTCTCACAAGCAAAACATGATCAAACCCCAGAACTTATTGGGTGTTAATCACATGATGATATAAGTGTTAATCACATGGTGATATAAGTGTTAATCACATGGTGATGTGAGCTAGATTATTGACTCTAGTGCAAGTGGGAGACTGTTGGAAATATGCCCTAGAGGCAATAATAAATTGGTTATTATTATATTTTCTAGTTCATGATAATTGTTTATTATCCATGCTAGAATTGTATTGATTGGAAACTAAATACATGTGTGGGTATATAGACAACAATGTGTCCCTAGTATGCCTCTAGTAGACTAGCTCGTTGATCAAAGATGGTCAAGGTTTTCTGACCTTAGACATGAGTTGTCATTTGATAACGGGATCACATCATTAGGAGAATGATGTGATGGACAAGACCCAACCGTAAGCATAGTAGTTGATCATGTCAGTTTATTGCTACTGCTTTATCCATGTCAAGTATCTGTTCCTACGACCATGAGACCATGCAACTCCCGGACACCGGAGGAATGCCTTGTGTGTATCAAACATCAAAACATAACTGTGTGACTATAAAGGTGCTCTACAGGTATCTCCAAGGGTGTCTGTTGGGTTGGCATGGATCGAGACTGGGATTTGTCACTCCGTATGACGGAGAGGTATCTTTGGGCCCACTCGGTAATACAACATCACAAGAAGCTTGCAAGCAATGTGACTAAGGAGTTAGTCACGGGATCTTGTATTACGGAACGAGTAAAGAGACTTGCCGGTAACGAGATTGAACTAGGTATGGAGATATCGACGATCGAATATCGGGCAAGTAACATACCGATGGACAAAGGGAACTGCATACGGGATTCTCTGAATCCTTGACATCGTGGTTCGACCGATAAAGATCTTCGTAGAATATGTAGGAACCAATATGGGCATCCAGGTCCCGCTATTGGTTATTGACCGTGGAGGTGTCTCGGTCATGTCTACATGATTCTCGAACCTGTAGGGTCGCACGCTTAACGTTCGGTAGCGCTAGGGTAGTATTGAGATATTAATAGTGGAAAGTCCGAAGGTTGTTCGGAGTCCCGGATAGGATCCGGGACATCACGAGGAGCTCCGGAATAGTCCGGAGGTAAAGATTCATATATGGAAAGTTGTTATCGGGGTTCCGGAAAAAGTTTGAGTTTTTTTGATATTGTACCGGGAAGGTTCTAGAAGGTTCCGGAGTGGGGCCCACCTGCATGGGGGACCCACATGAACGTGGATAGGGGGGACAGTCCCCACAACCCTGGTGTAGGCACACCAAGATCCTCCCTTAAAAGGAATAGATTCATATCCCAAGGCGATAAGATCAGGATCCCTAAAAAGGGGGGATAGAAATCGGTGGGGAAGGAAAGGTGGGATTTCCTTCCTCCCTTTTTGGCCAACGACCCTAGGGCCTTGGAGGGAAAGCCACCAGCCCCCTCCACGCCTATATAAAGGTGGGGAGGCGTTGGGGGCAGCCACCCTTCGACCCTTGCCCGTTACCTTTCCCAACCCCTCCCACGTTTCACCGGTACGCGCTTGGCGAAGCCCTGTCAGAATTCTGCTGCCACCACCACCACCATACCATCATGTTGGTCCCGATCGCATCTACCCCCTCTCTCTCGCTTGCTGGATCAAGCAGGAGAGGACGCCGCTGAGCCGCATGTGTGCTAAACTCGGAGGTGCCGTCCGTTCGGCACTTGATCGGGAGTGCGTGGACGGATCGTGATTGGACCGCGAAGACGTTCGACTACATCAACCGCGTTTCTTAACGCTTCCGCTTAGCGATCTACAAGGGTATGTAGATCCAACTCTCCCTCTCATAGATGCTCATCACCATGGATAGATATTGCGTGTGCGTACGAGATTTTTTTTGTTTCCCATGCAACGTTCCCCAACAAAAGCCGAGCACATCGACGGCCCAGCTCCACTGCCCGAGGGGCCTAGGATGGCCTTGTTGGTGGAGATGCTGGTCGAGGCGCCATACACGGCACCAGAGAAGAGAGAGAAAATTAAGGGTGAGAAGAGGGAGGCCCGAGAAGGTCTCCGCCCAAGAGGACCCCCAGACACTAAGTCCGGGGAAACCCACACCTCTTCCGCTCATGAGGAAGAGCAGGGAGAGGACGGGGAGGAGAGCGACTCCTCCCGAACAAAGAAGAGGGTGGTGCCTGATGACGCCGAGGAGGATCTGCCTCCTTGATACGGGGCACGCCCGTGTGCGTAGATCTTTTCACACTTGGAGGGGGAAAAGGGAGAAATCATGAGAGAAAACACAAACTCATGGACAAACTTAGATCACACATCCACTAAGAACAAGCAAACACACGAGGTAATTAGATCCACAAACAACGGACGGATACAAGTAACCGGTAGTTCTTCCTCACTCCGGGGAGGAGGCCTTGAATCTCGTGAGATCTTCCCTCTAGAGGGGCCTTGGCATCACTTGGATATTCTCCGGTGGAGAGCAACTCCACAAGAGGAGGAAGTAATGGATCTAGGCTCAACAAAGAGTATTTGCTAAACACAAGCTAACCCTAACACGGAGGTAGAAGAAGGGAATATATAGTCTAGGGGATAAGTGGGGGGGGTACATGAGCCGTAACTCAATTTGTCTCGCACAGTAGGGGCGGTTGTACCGGAGCTGGGATCGGTTGTACCGGTCTTGAGGCATTAAGCGGAACAACCGGGGTAGTACTGGGCTTGAACCGCACCAGAACAGAAACTTGGCCGCGGTTGGAGCGGTTGTTGGCGGTAGTGGACCGGTTGTACCGGTGGAGCGGTGGTTGACCGGTTGTACCTCTAATTCCTGGGCTGTTGCAAATCCCTCTCCTTGTTCTTGGTGTCCCTCTTCCTTCCTTCCTTCTTCTTGGTACCTAAGCACACAAAGTGTCTCTTCTTGAGGTAGGATCCACGTTCCGAAAGTATCACATGGGAATTCACTAAGGAGAGATGTCACCTCGGATTCTATGGCACGTGCGCGGGCTCTCGTCAAGGGACCACTTGGAGCTTGAGGTGTTGATGATGGGTCCATGGGGATGTACATGGGATGCTGCGCATCATCTCCCCCCCTTGTGAGAGATTCGTCCTCGGATCAAGATCTTCATCACCATGGAATGGAGATAGGTCCGTGACGTTGAATGTGTCGCTCACGTTGTACTTGTCGCGTGGAATGTCAATCTTGTAGGCATTGTTGTTGTAGCACGCCACTACCTTGAATGGTCCATCGGCGCGAGGAAGAAGCTTGGACTTGCGCTCGGTGGGGAAACGGCCCTTGCGGAGGTGTAGCCACACAAGATCACCGGGCTTGAACACCATGGGGTGCTTGTTGGTGTTGCGCTTGGCGGTGACTCGCTCCACTTGACGTTCAATCGTGCGCCTTGTATCTTCATGCATTTTCTTGATGTAGCTCGCCCTTGCACTTGCATCCATGTTGACGTGCTCTTGGAGTGGTAGAGGTAGGATGTCCAATGGTGACAACGGATTGAAGCCGTAGACCAGTTCGAACGGAGACTTGCCGGTGGTGGAGTGACTTGGGCGATTGTAGGCGTACTCGGCGATGGGGAGACAATCTTCCCATTCCTTGATGTTCTTCTTGATCAACACGCGAAGTAGGGTAGAAAGTGTCCGGTTCGTCACCTCCGTTTGTCCATCGGTTTGAGGGTGATATGCCGAAGAGAATAGAAGCTTGATTCCGAGCTTGGCGCATAGGGTCTTCCAAAAGTAGCTCAAGAATTTGACATCGCGATCCGAGACAATGGTCTTTGGAACGCCATGTAGTCGCAAGATGTCCCTACAAAACAAATTTGCAATATGTGAAGCATCGTCTATCTTGTGACATGGAATGAAATGAGCCATCTTGGAAAAGCGATCCACAACTACAAAAACAGAGTCATGGCCATTTTTAGTTCGTGGCAAGCCAAGCACAAAATCCATACTAATGTCTTCCCAAGGTTGGAAAGGTATAGGTAGAGGCATATAAAGACCATGGGATTGAGCTTTGGACTTAGCTTTGTGGCATGTCGAGCATCGGTTGGTGAAGCGTGCAACATCACGAAACATCTTGGGCCAAAAGTACTTGTTGGATAGTGTGGCATACGTCTTGTCGCGTCCAAAGTGACCCATAAGTCCTCCACCGTGAGCCTCTTGCAAAAGCAACAAACGAAGAGAAGACTCGGGTATACACAATTTGTTAGCACGCATAAGATAGCCATCTTTCATATAATAGTTCTCCCAACAAGTTTTCACTTGGCACTTGGCGTAAGGATTAGCAAAATAGGCATCATGCTCATACAAGTCTTTGATGTGCTCAAAACCAACAACATTCAATTCAAGTTGAGTAACTAGCATGCATTTGCGGGAAAGAGCATCCGCCACAACGGTTTCCTTACCCTTAATGTATTTGATGACATAAGGGAAGGACTCAATGAATTCACTCCATTTAGCATGTCGTTTGTTCAACTTAGTTTGACCCTTTAAATACTTAAGCGTTTCGTGGTCGGTATGGATAACAAACTCATGAGGGCGCAAGTAATGTTCCCACATATGTAGGACTCTCACCAAAGCATATAATTCCTTGTCATAGATGGGGTAGTTAAGTTGAGCGCCAGATAGTTTCTCGCTAAAATACGCGATAGGATGCTTCTCTTGCATAAGCACACCACCTATTCCACTACCACTAGCATCACAATGCACTTCAAATGTTTAATCAAAGTTTGGCAAAGCAAGCAAAGGTGCATGAGTGAGCAAATTTTTAAGTTCATGGAAGGCGGTGTCTTGGGAGGGACCCCATATAAATGGTGCATTCTTCTTGCTCAAAGCATGAAGAGGTGATGCAATAGTGCTAAAGTCTTTCACAAAACGGCGATAGAAACCTGCTAGTCCTAGAAAGCTACGCACTTGTTGCAAATTCGTTGGTGTGGGCCAAGTTTTAATAGCATCAATCTTAGTTTCATCTACATGAACGCCCTTAGAAGATACTACAAAACCTAGAAAAACTACCTTCTCAACACCAAAAGTGCATTTCTCCATGTTTGCATAGAGTTGTTCTTTCCGAAGGATTTGCAAAACATCACGAACATGTGTAGCATGCTCCTCAAGATACTTGCTAAAGACAAGAATGTCATCAAAGTAGACCACAACACAATATCCAATGAGTGGTCGCAACACATAATGCATAACACGCATAAAAGTACCCGGTGCTTCGGATAAGCCCATGGGCATAACCAACCATTCGTAGAGACCAAATTTTGTCTTGAATGCGGTTCCACTCGTCACCCTCCTGTATGCGGATTTGGTAGTAACCACTTTTTAAGTCAATTTTAGAAAATATAGTGGCACCACTAAGTTCATCAAGCATATCATCTAAGCGAGGAATGGGGTGACGGTATCGAATGGTGATAGCATTGATAGGATGGCAATCGGAACACATGCGCATAGTACCATCATGCTTAGGCACTAGAATGACCGGAACCGCACAAGGACTCAAACTCTCACGTACATGCCCTTTATCTAGGAGTTTTTGGACTTGCCTTTGTATTTCCTTTGTTTCTTTGGGGTTGACGCGGTAGGGAGCCTTGTTAGGAAGCGGTGCTCCGGGGATGAGGTCGATGCGGTGTTCGATCCCTCGTTTTGGTGGTAGTCCCGGAGGTAGCTCATCGGGGAAAACATCCTTGAATTCCTGCAACAACTTAGATAACACAAGAGGAAGATGTTGTGAAGGGTTAGTCCGAACGACTGCATCTTTGCACACAAGTACATAGTGAAGAACGGTCGATGGGCTCTCACTCACATCCCTCAAATATCTTTTGGTGGCTAAAAGAACTATATCTCTCATGTCCCTCATCGTGGAGTCGCTCATTTTTGGCTTGTGGCACTCACTTTCTTTGAGGTGGACCACTCTCTCACGTTTATCTCGACGATGGAATGAAGCTTGCTTGTCGGCGATGACTTGACTTGGCGTCATTGGGCGGAGCACATATTGCTTGCCCTTCATCTTGAAGCTATATTGATTCGTCCGACCGTTGTGTGTGATGCCACGGTCGAGTTGCCAAGGTCTACCAAGTAGGAGGTGGCAAATGGACATTGGAACCACATCACACTCCAAAGTGTCTTCATATGCGCCTATCTTGAAGGAAACTTCCACGGTGTGGTCAACTTGGAGGGTTCCGGAATCACTAAGCCATTGGACCTTGTAGGGACGAGGGTGCTTTTTCTTGACCAATTGTAGCTTGGAACAAAGGTCTTCACTTGCCAAGTTGTGACAACTCCCTCTGTCGATGATGACCTTGACGGATTTTCCTTGGATGCCCGCCTTGGTGTGGAAAATGTGGCACCGTTGGTCCTCGTCTTCTTGTTGTTGGAGCGTCAAAACTTTGGAGACAACGAGAGCAGGGCTCGAATCGTTGTCGCAAAAGATTTGCGAATCTTCATCTTCATTCACTTGGCGGTGGATGGCCACTTGTTCCAAAGCTTGCATCTCATCGTCGCTCATAGAGTCATAGGTGCCATCGTCGAGGAGGATCATGTTGCGTTTGGTTGGGCATTCGAAGGTCTTGTGGCCTCGCCCTTGGCACGTGAAACACTTGATAGAGCTTGTCTTGGTAGCATCCGGTGTCGGTGTACAGGATGAAGCCCTTGGCTTGTAGGTGCTTGAGGTTGGTCGGCTTGAGGAAGTCGTCTTGTCCTTGTAGCTTGACTTGTCGCCGGTAGGTGTTGTAGATTTCGTAGTTGAAGTTGTTGTTGTAGTAGTAGCTTGAGCACTTGAGCCGTAGGTCTTGGATGAGAACTTGGAGTACTTGTAGTCATCTTGCACTTGCCGTTCCGCCTTGGTTGCTTGATGCACGAGCTCAAGTAGGTTGGAGTAAGGTTGGAAGTCGGCTATCTTCTTGACTTGGTAGTTGAGGCCATTCAAGAAACGTGCCATTGTTTGCTCATCATCTTCCTTGACATTTGCTCGGATCATAGCAATCTCCATCTCTTGATAGTACTCTTCTACGGACTTGGTGCCTTGCTTGAGTTGTTGGAGCTTCTTGAAGAGATCCCGGTTGTAATGTGTAGGCACAAAACGAGCTCGCATGAGATCCTTCATTTGGGCCCAAGTGGTGATAGGAGGTTCACCTCTCTCCCTTCTTCGCTCAATCACTTGTTCCCACCAAATAAGGACATAGTCGTGGAACTCAAGGGAAGCCATGGCTATCTTCTTCTCTTCATCATAGTTGTGGAGGCGAAAGATCTTGTCAACTTTGAGGGCCCATGCCAAGTAGTCTTCGGGATCATTGCTTCCGGAAAACTTTGGCATTGTGAACTTGAGCTTGCCGAAGCGTTGTTCATCATTGTGGTTGTGATGCCGAAATCCTTGTCTTGGAGGTGCATCCTCATTGTCATTGCCTTGAGCGTGTTGACGTTGATCTTGTCCTTGCTCATCTTCATGGTCGGGTTCAACACGATGATCTTGAGGACGGCGACGCGGTGGACGCACTCGGTTGCGCCTTTCTTGATGCTCCTCTTGGCGATTGGCTTCTTCTTGTCGTTGTCGGCGAAGTTCTTCTTGTTGTGCTTGGTGAAGTGCTTCTTGCTCATGATGAGCTTGGCGGTTGCGCTCCTCCAAGGCACGAGTAGCTTCTTGCAAAGCGCGATGTGCCTCAAGCGCTCGTTCATGACGACGATGTTGTTCTTCTTCTCGGCGTTGTTGTTCTTGATATTGTCGTTGTTGTTCTTGCTCCCATGCATCTTGCTCTTGTTGGCGGCGACGTTCCCGAGCGCGGACGCGATCTTGAATTCCATTGCCATGGAATGGATTGTCTTGACGGTGACGACCTTGTGGAGAACTTGGGCCGGAGTGTTCGTCTTGGTGATGAACACGTGCTCGCCGGGGGCTTGCGTCAGAAGAGTACTCCGATGAGTGTCGGCTTGAGCGCCGTCTTGACGTAGTCGAAGTAGAGGGAGCGCGGTTGACCATCAAGTACCGAAGTTCCTCCATTTGGCTTGATAGCTTGGTGTCGAGGTAGTCCCGTGTGCGCGCCTCGGATTCGCGCAAGTCGGTGGCGAGGTTGTCGATGCGGTCATTCAAGGCATGTTGCGCTTGAGTAATTGCCTTGTTTGCACCGAAGAAGTGCAACTTGGTGACGTGGGTGGTCGCGTCGTCATCGTGCTCCTCGAATGTCGGGTTCGACATGATGTTCCTATCCATAACACTCAACAAGATATAAGTGGAAGAGTGAGAAGACAATACCAATTACCGTTACAAAGGTTGAGAGTGGATCAAGTTCACTCAATGTGCAAGCATGAAAGTAGTAGAATTGGTACCGAAGAATGTCCCTCTCACACCTACACAAATAATGCTTATGGAGTAGCTTGGTGAGGATGGTGGCACAAAAATTCAAGCAATTCGAGAATAAGATTCAATCAAGTTGAAATAGATTCGCAAATTCGTAAATGAGACGAGGTAGATTTCTAGCAATGAGTAAGCACGGAAACACACACGTATAGGAAAGTGGTATTGTAACACCGAAAAATGAGCGCAAAATGTGGAAGCCACGGTAAGCTCAAGGTGCACAATAGTGGAGAGACACTAGCCTGATTGCACGGATGGGCGTGATACGGACTTGTGCTCACCTATGCGAAGCAAAACTAGACGTCTTCCTATACCCAACTTTTGCTATGTATGTGGTTGGCACAAAATCTCTCGCTCAAATGATCGAATATGATATGCAACTTGCGATGCTATTGCTCTTTTGCTTTTGCTTGAAAGCTTTGCTTGCTTCTCCTTTGGAGAATGATGTTTGGAATGATCACTATGCGGGATGTGCACACGAATATAGCAATGATGTATGCGGGTACTATTGTAACACAAAAGGAGATACGATGATAAATGCACGCTATTTGTAGCTATGCGGAGTATGTATCACTAAAGTGCACAAGTAGCTTAGCCCGGCAATACTCAATGGCTAGTCTCGATAGGTATGTAACACAAATAGGATCGGGTTAACAATGCAATGGCAAGGGTATATGTCAAGAGTGTCATCGCGGTTACCGTCCTTGCTTACGGTTGGTGTCAATGAAGAGGTGGGTGGCGACGAATCGGGGCGATGATGAGCAGCGGCGTTGTCCTAATTAGCCGAAACACCTTAGGAAACGGCAAATCACAACACAAAATCTCAAAGAAAAATTTGATGAAGGCAAATGGTGGTAAAACCAAGGTGAGGATCCCAGGCACGTTGATAGCTTCAAAACGAGCCAAGGAACACTCAAATCGGAGTTCGGGAGTGGAAGTTATGGTCAAAACAAGAATCAACCGAAGTCAGGAACTGGGAGGGGCGGTTGTACCGCTCCTGGAGCGACCTGGGGAATTAGCGGTTGTACCACTTGCATGGGCGGTTGTACCGCTCCTGGGCGGAACTGCAGGTCCGAATCCGCGAGTTAGAAGAAAAATTCGGTCGATTTTGCGGAAGAAAATGATGGGAATGATAGGGCAAAGCTAGATCCACTTGTCCCCAACGAGATCCACGGATCACAATCAACAAAATCTCCTCAAATCCAACAAATCCAAGAAATTTTTGGTATGTCTATTTTTTTGGGGATTTTTGAAATTAGGTCAAATCAAAGCAAAAATTGGCTAGAAAATGGGGGGGGGGGAAGACTCCAAGATGTGAATCAACGTGGCTCTGATACCAATATGATACGGGGCATGCCCGTGTGCGTAGATCTTTTCACACTTGGAGGGGGAAAAGGGAGAAATCACGAGAGAAAACACAAACTCATGGACAAACTTCGATCACATATCCACTAAGAACAAGCAAACACACGAGGTAATTAGATCCACAAACAACGGACGGATACAAGTAACCGGTAGTTCTTCCTCACTCCGGGGAGGAGGCCTTGAATCTCATGAGACCTTCCCTCTAGAGGGGCCTTGGCATCACTTGGATCTTCTCCGATGGAGGGCAACTCCACAAGAGGAGGAAGTAATGGAGCTAGGCTCAACAAAGAGTATTTGCTAAACACAAGCTAACCCTAACATGGAGGTAGAAGAAGGGAATATATAGTCTAGGGGATAAGTGGGGGGTACATGAGCCGTAACTCAATCTGTCTCACACAGTAGGGGCGGTTGTACCGGAGCTGGGACCGGTTGTACCGGTCTTAAGCGGAACAACCGGGGTAGTACCGGGCTTGAACCGCACCAGAACAGAAACTTGGCCGCGGTTGGAGCGGTTGTTGGCGGTAGTGGACCGGTTGTACCGGTGGAGCAGTGGTGGACCGGTTGTACCACTACTGGAATTCAGTTATTTGCCGTCTGCCATAGCGGACGGCAAAGGACAGGACCACCGACGGCAAAGCCTTTGCCGTTGGCCAGCAGACGGCAAAATTTCCGGCACTGAGAACCCCGGTAAAGGAGTGCTTTGCCGTCTGCCTTTATACAGCGGACGGCAAAGTGTTTTTGCCGTCAGGTAGCAGACGGCAAAGTGTCTGGACGGCCTAAACTTGAGTTAGCCCCGTTAGTGGCTAACGGAGCCTTTGCCGTCTGCCACTCCCCCTTTGCCGTCCGCATCCTATGCCGTCTGCCTCCCCTCATTTGCCGACGGCCACTCCTTTGCTGACGGCCACCGTCGGCATAGCTTCTTTGCCGTCTGCCCCCCGCCAGCCTCCTTTGCCGACGGTCACTGCTATGCCGAGGGTGGCCGTCGGCATATCTTCTTTGCCGTACGCCCCGCCACACTCCTTTGCTACAGTGCCACTGCTATGCCGACGGTGGCCGTCGGCATAGCTTCTTTGCCGTCCGCCCCCGGACGGCAAATGTACCAAATGGCATCAGGCGCACTCCCAGGATGCACATGTGGGTGCCACATGTTGCCTTTGCCGTCGGTGCCGGACGGCAAAGAAACTATGCCGACGGTGGCCGTCGGCAAAGTGGCAATATTGCCCCAGTTTTTTCTGTTTTTTCTAATATCCAATTTTCACAGGCAAAATATGCTATATATGTATATATTTCACAATAACCCTAGTGATGATCATCCAACAACAAGCACAAGCACAAGTATCCAACAAACATACCAAAACAAATGTCACATTGTTCACCATATTACAATAGTAACAAGTTTCACATATGTAGCAAGTTTAACATTGTTCATCGATACAAAATCACAAGCACTCCATCAATGCAAGCTTCCGTGAAGTGACTCTAATCTGCAAAATGGGAAATACAAAAGTTAGATGAAGAAGACTAGAATAAGAAGAAGAAGATGAAGAAGCGGTTTTCTTCTCTCTATCTTTCTCCTCTTGTTTTCTTCTTCTTATTGCTTATTTGTGTCATTCGGGCGAAAGTTAGATGAAGAAGACTAGAATAAGAAGAAGAAGATGAAGAACACTAATATTTCGGAAGGAGCTAAGTTTGTCTAAGTGCTAAGTTTGTCTAAGTGCTAAGTTTGTCTAAGTGCTAAGTTTGTCTAAGTGCTAAGTTTGTGTAATTGCTAAGTTTGTCTAAGTGCTAAGAAGATGAAAAACGAGCTAAGTTTGGGGCTTACCGTCCTCGTCATCACGGAGGAGAGGCACCGCGGTTGCTCGGACCGGTTTCACCTGGAGAAGGCTGCCCTGGAGAAGGGTCGTGCGATGCGACTCCGGAGTTAAGCTGCACCAAAGATGATTTGCAATGTCTCGTTAGCATGATGACACTGAAAAGATCATTGCATTGAAATGAAACTCACCGTTGCAGCCGTGGTAATGACTGGCATCGACGGAGCGGCCTGGCCGGTCTTCTCGCACATAGTCTGCACATTTGGTTTTCACAAGTCAACGAGTATTCATTATTAATGAAAGGAACATTATATGCAAGATTTGACAAATATGAAGAAGAATATTACCACGAAGAGCTCGTAGATGGCCCGGTAAGACGCATCGGACCGTGCCCTCTCCTCCTCAAACAACCTTGCCGTCCTCTCCTCCATCTCCTTCTCCTTCGCCGCCATAAGCGCCTGTGTTGCCTCTCTATCTTTCAGAATAGCAGCCTGCAACACAACTCCTCGTTAGCATTGTAATCATCTTTGTTCACACACACAACGTAATGAGGAAAGATATCTGAGTCCGTATAACTAACCTCGATGGCGAGCTCGACTGGCCGTGGACGAGGCCTTATCTCAGGACAGGAGCTCGTTTGGCGCGCCTTGATCTCCCGGAGGTTGCTAGGACAACGTATAAGGCCATCTCCAATGGCAATCGAGCCATGGGGCCTCCCGCCGCCAGCTATCATCACCAGCTCTGGATCAATAGGCTCCTGGCTCGGGTTAAAGTCCTCCCCTTTCCTCGCCTTCCCCTCATCTCTGTACCTCCCCGTGCCCTCTCCTCCCATAACTAGCTATTGTTGATTTTTAATTGTGTAAAGTAGAAATTACCCAAAAATGCCTGATCACCATCTCCGCCCTCGTGTGGCACAAAACATCGTCGATCCTCTCCTCAGGCGGGGCCGGTGCAGCCAAGTAGTGCTCCCTGGTCAGTCCTAACTCTCGAACCTGACCCTCACCGGGCAACGTGACAAACCCCGGGAAGTTTTGCCTGACAAGGACACCAAGGATGCTGTTGGGCCTGCGGGCATCCTTGGGATGATGCCAACCCGTGCAGTATGACAAAGCCAACACATTAGATATTTGAAAAAACGTGAAGGCAAAAGGTTAAAAAAGAGTACATGCACTTACCTCTCCCCATCAGGCCTAATCAACCACCTCAGCTCGCGGGTCGCCGGCACGGGCGGGAGCCGTGTCATACCACGCTGGTAGACGGTGGCGCCCTCAGGCAGCTCCACGTCGCTATCAGAAAAACGATCCCCGCCACCATCAGCATGACCACTAGGCTCCTCCGGCCAGGTATCCCATGGGGTCTGCCGGGACGTGCCCTCATCCCTACTCTGCTCCGGAGTCTCGTGGGACGAAGCCTCTGGGACAGGAGTCGTGTAGGTTGAAGGCTCGTCGACCCGAGGCTCGTGGACCGGAGTCCGCGTAGCCTCGTCCTCAGACAGGTCCACCCTAGCAGTCCTGTGCTCGGGTGAATCAGCTGGGGGTGGCGGCGAGGAAGGCGTAGCAGCCACCCTACCTTTGCCGCGGCCTCCTCTCCCTCCTCTCCCACCTCTACTACCTCTCTTCTTCCCCCGACCTCCTCTCACGGGGGTCGACGAAGAAGTAGCCACCGGTGTATGCAGACTAGAGAGCAACGCTCTCCGGAGAGAGTCGGCAGGAATGGAAGTACCCATCCCACCACCCTCCGACGAAGGAGCCGCGGAGTGCTCTCGACCCTTTCCCACCATCTTTCAACAACTGCCATGACAAATAGTAAACGAAATTAGTACAACATAAAATTGAATACCGACATGAATAATAAAATATATATAATTTAAGTGTATCATCATATACCTAACATGAACTAAAAGTTGATTACCTGACATGAATTAATAATAATCTTGATCGTCTATATATTCTCCGGGATCAATAAATGCATCATCATCATCACTATCATCAATAAATGCATGATCATCATCACTATCAGGAACAACGTGTGGAAGGCCTCCTTCATGTAATCGGTTAAGCATTGACAGGTCATCCGCATCAGTAACCTCTTCTTGTTCCGGCTCTTCATGTTCCGGCTTAGGGGTTAAGTCGGATTCATTGTCGCTGTCTACTTCAATGTTCCGGGGTGAAGTAGAGCGGTTCTTGAAACGTTTTTTGGAAATACGTTTTTCTTGGAAGAATTCTCCTTCATATGTGTCTTGGTTAATGTGAGGTTCATAATCCTCTTCATTGAGGGGAGGTGGTCTAAAATGTGGCGGCACTTCATAAACAACATCCCAACCTTTCAGATTTGGATCAGTTTGGTAGGCCCACGGTAGATAGAAAACTTGGGTCGCCTGTTGAGCCGTAATATAGACATCGGGCACATCTAAATGGGTGCTTTGTTTGATTTCGACTAGCCCTATATGTTCATGAGTCCTTCTAGTCTCCTTCGGCTGGAACCAATGACATTTGAAGACTACGACGTTCGGTGGGTTTTCACCATAGAATAGAAGTTCATAAATTGCTTCAACTCTTCCATAGTACTCTGTACCTCCTTCGCCGATAGCAGAGACACAACAATTTGTAGTCTTCAGGTCGGGCATATATAGCTCTTTGCCAAAGGTACGAAAGCGATACCCGTTGATGTCGTATCTGTCAAATGAACAGACCTTATAGTCAAAACCATTAGCGACTTGTCTCAGCTCGGCGTCCATAGACTCTGAGTTAGCCTACAAGTTTAATATGAAAGGATTGTTGCATTAGCCGCAAATAAGACGAAGAAATGAAATGGTCCATTAATGGTAATTAATTACCGTTTGTTTGAACCAAGAGATGAAACCGGGATAGCCGCCTCCATGCTTCGCCAGGAGCTCATACTCTTCGATGGAATCCTTTTGGATGACCACTCCATCCAAGAATTTGGCGACGTATCGACTATATCAAATATCCAGGAATAAGAGCAGTTCTAAGGAATTACAAGTTGCGAAACAATAATGTACCGACAACTTACTCGATGTACGGCCGCACTTCTGTTAGGTTGTTGAAGATATACAACGAAATGGTCCGCCATTCATCGACATCCAACGCTTTTGCTTTAGAAGCACCGGCTGGTGCGAGCTTCCCTTTGAATAGGCTGAGGTTGGATCGACTTTTTTTGGGTCGCCATCATTGTACCGAGGCTTCGGATTATGCAAATGACAATTTTTGGCTTCGTAGTGTGCTGTCACGAAGTTTGCCGCCTCCTCAGTAATGAATGCCTCGGCCATCGATGCTTCAATTCTACGTTTATTTTTACATTTTGCTCGAAGCGTCTTCTGCATCCTCTCAGTTGCGAAGCACCAGCGGTTTTGCACGCCCCCCCCCAATCTTGCCTCGGTCGCGAGATGCAAAATCAAATGCTGCATTGGATTAAAGAAGCCCGGTGGAAAGATCTTCTCTAACTTGCATATCAACTCCGACGCCAACTCTTCCATTTCATCTAGCACGCCAGGCGATAGTTCTTTCGCACAAAGAGAACGGAAGAAATAGCTCAGCTCTGCCAATACTAGCCATTCATCCTCAGGGATAAAGCCACGCAGCATCACCGGCATTACCCGCTCAAGCCATATGTGCCAATCATGACTCTTGAGACCAAATATCTTCAGTTTGTCAAGACTCGCTCCCCTCTTTAGATTCGCTGCATAACCATCGGGGAACATCAACTGCATTTTCACCCACAAGATCATTTCTCTCATAGCCGGCCTTCCAAGATTGAACCATGCCTTTGGCTTTGTCCAGTTCTTCTTTCCTTTCGCTTGTCGCATGTTTTGTAACGGTCTGTCACATAGAGCCTCCTGATCGATTCTAGCCTTAGGATTATCCTTTGACTTCCCCTCTATGCCGAACAAT
The DNA here is from genome assembly GCA_039707655.1 of Elymus sibiricus. NCBI lineage: Eukaryota > Viridiplantae > Streptophyta > Magnoliopsida > Poales > Poaceae > Elymus > Elymus sibiricus. The sequence continues at coordinate 269,142,927 of CM077665.1, forward strand.
GTACCAAAAATGGCCTCGGCGATATTCTTTTCAGTGTGCATCACGTCGATGTTGTGTGGGCAAAGGAGGTCTTTGAAGTAAGGCAGATCCCATAAGCATGACTTGTGAGTCCATGCGTGTTCCGTATTATACCCTTTGAAATACCCAGGACGATTTGGATCCGGCTCGAGAGCGTTTAACTGATCCAACATCTGTTGGCCTGTCAACGCGGGTGATGCAGAGTTTTTGACAACTCTACCTTTGATGAAATTCTTCTTGTCTTTTCTGAACTTATGGCGAGGATCCAGGAACTATCTATGCATGTCGAAGCAAGAATACTTGCGACCCGCCTGCAGCCAACGGAACTCAAGAGCTGCCTTGCATGTGGGGCACGGGAACCTTCCATGCACACACCAGCCAACGAATAGGGCATACGCCAGCAAGTCATGCGTCGAGTACATGTACCACACATGCATTTTGAAGGTTTTTTTGGTAGCGGCGTCGTATGTCTTGATCCCATTATCCCAAGCTTGTTGCAATTCATCCTTAAGCGGCTGCATGTACACATTCATATTCTTCCCCGGATAGTTGGGCCCTGGAATTATCAACGTCAGGAAAATGTTCTTTCTTTTCATAATCTCTCCAGGGGGGAGATTGAGTGGAATGACAAATACAAGCCAGCAACCGTATTGGGTTGCCGTCATACCAAACACATTGAATCCATCCGTGCTGATGGCGACTCGAGGATGCCTTGGATCTACCGCTTTATCGTTATGTAATGCATCGAAGTGCTTCCACACAAAAGCGTCTGAAGTGTGTACCAACATCTGTTTCCCATCTGCATCTAGTTCGGTTCTTTTGCCCAATTTATGCCATGTCATCTGTCTGGCCGTCTCTTCGACCATGAAAAGACGTTGAAGTCTTGGTATGATTGGCATATAGCGAAGAACGTTAACAGGAATTTTTGTCTGCATCTTCTCACCCATACCGTTGTCTAGGACAACATACCTGGAAGACTTGCAAATGGGACAATAGTTCAAGTCCGCATACTCAAGCCTAAATAAGGCACATCCACTCTCACAGGCATCTATCTTCTCATAGGGCATCTTAAGTACACGGAGAATTTTGTCCGACTGGTACAAGTTTGGAGGCAGTACATGGCCTTTGGGTAGAAAGCGTCCAAATATTCTCATCATCGCGTCGTAGCATTCTCTGCCCAGGTTGAATTGAGCCTTCAGAGCCATTACTTGCGCGATGGCATCCAGCTGACAAAGCTCAGTGTGCTCGTGGAGAGGACGTTTTGAAGACTCCAACATTTCATAGAATGCCTTTGCAGATTCCTCCATCTCATCGTCCGAATCCCGAGCATCATCAAAGTCTTGCACCATGTCTTCGATCCCGGTACCATGCTCGTCGGTGCGATGACGAACCACCTCAGCTCTGGCACGTTGGGCAGACTCACCATGAAAAGTCCACACCGTATAATTAGGCCTGAAACCCCACTTCTGCAGGTGTTTAACCATTTCACCCTCTGTCTTCCTTTTAAAGTTGTCGCACCGGGGACAGGGACACCATGTTTTTTCCTGGCCATTTGCAAATGCGGCTCTCACAAACCCCTTGGTATTTGTAAACCATTCTTTGGTCATGTCGTTCTGACTGGTGTGACCGGTGTACATCCACGCACGATCAGTCATCTTGCCTAGCTACTGGACACACAAGAAATATATATATATATAATTCAGCATATATATTCATCAGTTAATCAAGTTTGTCAGTTTTATTACGTCCATGCAACCTACACGCTAATAGGTAAAGATAGGTCCTAATCCCACCCCAGTATGTGTAGATTGGGTTCGTTTTCCCATGCTTTGCTCCAGATCCGACGCAGAATTTTGGCAGCACCTCCCCGCTGTTCTCCTGATACACGTCTCGGCAATAAGCAGAGAGGATGTGTACCCGGAGAACAACAGGGAGGCACTGACGAAATTCCGCATCGGATCCGGAGCAGAGCATATGGGAAAACGAACCCAATCTACACATACTCGGGCTGTCCATGGATAACGTTCGACAATTCGAAAGGATGGCGGTTATAAATATGCAAAGACATGCATATTTATAGATGCTGCCCTTTCGAACGGGAGACGCATACTGGTCACACATACTGATGATTGAAAACACCTATAGCTAGCAAGTTTCATCGGCGCGATGACCGGAACAAAGCAAATTAAGGGGGGGAGGAGATGTGTGCTCACCCACGAACGCAGGGGAGCTCGTCAAACACACAGGGAGGTCGTCGAACAGCAGACCCTCGCAGCGACGAAACAACTGCACATTGAAATCCAAAGATGAGTAACATAGCATTATTGTTTTTTCCGTCATCCTAACTAAATATTTAAAATACGATGCCACCGCCAAGTTGAAATTTAGGGTTCCATCGACGCCGAGGTACGCCCTCCGCCGACAGGGCACCCTGGCCCTCTCTTTCCTATCCTCCTCCTCCTCCTCCTCCTCTTCTTCTTCTTCCTTCTTTTCCTTTTACCTCTTCTTCCCTTTTCCTTTTTCCTCTTCTTCTCCTTATTTTTCTTTTCTTCTTAGTTTTTTTTTCATCTTTCTTCTTCTTCTTCTAATTATCTAAACCTAAACTAAACCTAGCCCTAACCTAAACCAAATTACTAATTAACCTAAACCTAAATAGTAAAACAACAGAAAAAGGAAAAAAATCACCTTGAGGGCCAGTGGAGGAGGGCCGGCGCGGTGGTGGAGGAGGGTCGACGCGGTGGTGGAGGAGGGCCGGCGCAGGGGGAGGAAGGCCGCGGAGAGGGGGGCAGAGCCGCGGCCTGCTCTGGCGGTGGGGCGGCGGTGGGGCGGTGGGGCAGAGCAGCGGCCGCTCCGAGGTCGTCGGGGAGGGGCGGCGGGGGAGCTCGTCGGGGAAGGGGCCGGCGTAGGGGCTGGGGAGCGGGGCGGGGCGGCCGGTGACGGTGGCGGCGGGGTGAGGGGCGGCGGGTGAGGGTGGCGGCGGGTAGGGGCGGCTGGTGAGGGTGGCGGCCGGTGAGGGGCGGCGGGGCAGGGGCGGCGGGTGAGGGGTGGCGGCGGGTGAGGGGCGGCCGGTGGTCGTGTGGGGTGAGAGAGAGATGCACAGAGAGAGAGAGCGGGCCGGGGCCGGCCGGGGGGCTTCACTTATACCTTTTTGAGAGATGAAATCTTTATGCTCATGTGCTTCACTTAAATTTGTTTGAGCTTGCCAAAAATCAATGGCAATACATGAAACTAGTCCCAAAGTGATAGATATCCAAGGAGGATATAATAAAAACTTTCATGAAGATCATTGGACAAACTAAACTTGATTCCTTGTAATAGTTTTGAAACATGATGATAGTAATATGTGAGTCATGTTAGTGAGTAATTATGCTTAGTAGGAATATTGGTGTTAAGGTTTGTGATTCCCTATGCATGCACGAAAGTCAATAGTTATGCAATGAAGTTACATCCTACTTGTGGTACATTATTCGGTGTTAGTTATGTTCAATGCTCACTTATGTGAATTTTTGTTTCTTGGTTTGGTAGCTTCCCAATCTATTTTGCTAGCCTCCATTTGTACTAAGTAGAAATACTACTTGTGCATCCAAAATCCTTAAACCAAGTTTTGCCTTATGAGTCCACCATACCTACCTATATGCGGTATTTCCATGCCGTTCCAAGCAAATTTGTATGTGCCATCTCTAAATTTTCAAAATAAATTTTCTCTTTTGTGTGCCCGTACCGCTCATGAAACGGTGGGGAGTGTCCAATATTTTTCCATGCTAGATGTGTTATTCTCAAGATGAGTGTTTATTCACTTGTCATTGCACGAGAGTGCGGCGGTAATAGGGATGCCCATTCCCAAAATGAAAAAGAAAAAAAATATTTACTTTATGTTGTCAAATAATAAATTCCTTGGAAAGTGTTGGTATAGAAGGCAATCGTGGATACGGCCCGCCATGGAAAGTGAAAGTTTGGTGGAAAAAGGAATAAACTTTATTTTCTGTTTGGGAACCGCCTATGATATATCTAGCATGGAAAGTATTGTGAGCTACTTTATCGTTTTCGTTGACAGGAAAAGCATGCCACCCAAATATTTTTTCTCTCTCAATTTAAAACTTGAGCTCTGTCACCTCTACAAATCCCTACTTCCCTCTGCGAAGGGCCTATCTATTTACTTTATGCAATTTTTATTTTTGCTTTGAGTCTCCATCTTATCTTATAAGCACCAACAAGGGGCACTATGATCGTACTTGAGCATTGGGCATAGCTAATATTTGAGTGTGTTTCATGAATGGATCAATGATTGAGCATGATGGGCTAGGGATAACTTTCTTTAGTGTTGATATTTTGAAAGACATGGTTGCTTGTTGACATGCTTGAAGTCATTATGTTAAAACTAGACTATTGATTTGAATCATTACAAGTCCTAATGTCCATGCTGTACAAAAGAAAAGAATATATGATGAACATGTTAGGCAGCATTCCACATCAAAAATTCTGTTTTTACCATTTACCTACTCGAGGACGAGTAGGAATTAAGCTTGGGGATGCTGATACGTCTCCAATGTATCTATAATTTTTGCTTGTTCCATGCTGTTATATTATCATTCTTGGATGTTTTACAATCATTTTATAACAACTTTATATCATTTTTTGGGACTAACCTATTGACATAGTGCCAAAGTGCCAGTTGCTGTTTTTGCTTATTTTTTACTTCGTAGGAAATCAATACGAAACGGAGTCCAATCGCGACGAAACTTTTTGGAGATTTTTTCTGGACCAGAAGACACCCAGTGGGCCAAAGAAGAGCCAGGAAGGTGGGCTGTGGAGAGCACAACCCACCAGGACGCGCTAGGGGGCCCCCGACGTGCCCTGATGGGTTGTGACCTCCACGTGGCCCCTCCGCACCGCCTCTGATGCCTATAAATTCCCAAATATTCCAAAAACCCTAGGGGAGTCGACGAAAACACAATTCCAGCCACCTCAAGTTCCAGAACCTCGAGATCCAATCTAAACACCGTCACGGAGGGGTTCATCTTCCTCATAGGTGCCTCTCCGATGATGCGTGAGTAGTACACCATAGACCTACGGGTCCGTAGGCAGTAGCTAGATAGCTTCCTCTCTCTCTCTCTCTCTCTCTCTTATGATTCTCAATACAATGGTCTCTTGGAGATCTATTTGATGTAAACTTTTGCGGTGTGTTTGTTGGGATCCGATGAATTTTGAGTTCATGATCAGTTTCTATCCATGAATATTATTTGAGTCTTCTTTGATCTCTTATATGCATGATTGCTTATAGCATCGTATTTCTTCTTCGAATCTTTGGTTTAGTTAGGCCGACTAGATCGATTTTTCTTGCCATGGGAAGAGGTGCTTTGTGATGGGTTCGATCTTGCGGTGTTCTTTCCCAGTGACAGAAGGGGCAGCAAGACACGCATGTATCATTGCTATTAAGGATAACAAGATGGGGTCTATTCCTACATGAATAGATCTTGTCTACATCATGTCATCGTTCTTATTGCATTACTCCATTTTTCCATGAACTTAATACACTAGATGCATGTTGGATAGCGGTCGATGTGTGGAGTAATAGAGGTAGATGCAGGCAGGAGTCGGTCTATCTATCTTGGACGTGATGCCTATATAATGATCATTGCCTTGGATATCGTCATGACTAATCGATTTTCTATCAATTGCCCAACAGTAATTTGTTTACCCATCGTGCGCTATACTCATGAGAGAAGCCACTAGTGAACCCTATGCCCCCCGGGTCTACTTTTCCATCATATTGCTTTCCGATCTACGTTTTTGCACTCTTTGTTTTCAGATCTACAAAACCAAAAAACCAAAAATATATTGCTGCATATTTACTCTTTTTATTTGTGTTCTTGAGGGATCTATCTCTCTTATCTATCACTACCTAATCTATCTTATTACCGTAGAGAGATTGACAACCTCTCTTTCGCGTCGGGTTGCAAGCATTTGTTGTTTGTGTGCAGGTGCTGCTTATTGGGTGTTGGTGATCCTCCTGCTGGTTCGATAACCTTGGTTTCATAACTGAGGGAAATACTTACCGTTGCTGTGCTGCATCATCCCTTCCTCTTTGGGGAAATACCGACGCAGTCTCAAGCCACGTTAGGGACCGCATCGCACACTACACCTCCTCCGGTTGTCGAGGAGACCGATGAGGTGTTATCCCAGTAGACCCCTCCTGGGCCGAACACGGAGGCGAGGGTGATGACATCATGGCCGAGGTTAACATCTCGGTCGCCGAAGACCAGGAGGGGGGATTGAGGGAGTCCTGGTTTAAGGGGTCCTCGGGAGGCCGACCTATTTCTTATGGGCCGGACTATATGGGCCGCTTAACCGAGCATTGGATTGATCAAGGACCCTGTCTCCAGGAAGGAAGCTTCGGAAATCATGGCGTATCCTCCACGTTTGGAGTAGTGAATAGGCATGTTTATCCCTTTGACGTGTAACCGACCATGTGTAAACCCTAGGTACCCTCGGCGTCTATATAAGCCGGAGGGTTTTAGGTTGTAGGGAGGACAACTCATATAGGGTTTTAGCTATTCGATCTCGAGATAGATCAACTCTGTAACCCTCATACCATCAATATAATCAAGCAGGACGTAGGATATTACCTCCATAGGAGGGCCCGAACCTGGGTAAACATCGTCTCCTTCGTCTCCTGTTACCATCGATTCTAGTCTCACAGCTCGGGACCCCCTACCCGAGATCCGCCGGTTTTGACACCGACATTGGTGCTTTCATTGAGAGTTCTGCTGTGATCGCCAAAGGAATCGATGGCTCGCCTTGTCATCAACGAAGAGGTCCGCAATACGGACACTTTCGTCCCCGGACAGATCTTCGCTTTCGGCAGCATTGTGCTGCACGCCGACCCGGCCGGCCATCTAGGCCGTGTCGAAAGTTTCGCCCCTGATCAAGATGTCAGATTCGGGAACCTAGAGTTCTCCGTAGATTCTCGGGGCGACCTGTCACTTACCGGGCTCACAGTCTCGCCTGCCACGCCCGAAGGCTCTGAGGCTTTAACCTCAGATCCATCTTTCGGTCCCGCCCACGGGATCTGCCCGGGCGAGGACCCGACTTTCAGTCCGAACCCGGTCATAGTGCCAGATGTCCGGACACCTGTTCTTGCCGAACACTCCCCCTGCGCGGACGCATCGAAGGTTAACTCCGGAAGCTCTGAGCAGGCCGACCCGATCGAGCTCTCGATACTCAACGAGGCCCTAGATCAGATCTCGTCGATGAAGATTACCGACTATCCAACCCTGATATGTGCTCAGATCAGGCTCAAGGCGGGTCAGGACGAATTTTTCGTCCCACCCACCACCCACTTGGTAGCCACTGTCGAGGATTTAACCGACATGTTGGACTCTGCCCCCGAGGAGGCAGAATACATGGATGAGGAGGATCGCGCTCTCACCCCCGTTAACACTGGGCGGTGGGCTGCCACCTCCACATACGACGTCTACATGGTGGACACTCCAAAAAACGATGGCGACAAATCGGGTGAAGCGCCGTCAAGGCGCCGGAAGCCGCATAAACGGTCGAAAGGAAAAAAGGGAAGAAAGGTCGGCGCAGGGGACGGAGATACCCCGGAAGACCTCGGCGAGCCCAATATCCCCGAACACCCGTTAGAGGGTCAGGAGAGGCCGGAAGACCAACGCAACCCTGACGATCTAAATGATTCTGAGGACGACAATTACCTCCCCCTTGTCGAGGAGGAGGACATCCCGGAGGCCGAGGACTTCGCCATCCCCGATAATCTTGAAGATCAGGAACTGTTTAGGCAACAACTTATAGCCACGGCCCGCAACCTGAAAGCAAAAGAACGGCAGCTTAAAGCCGAACAAGACAACCTCAACGATCGATGGACGAGAGTCCTCTCAGCTGAGGGAGGATACGGTACCGGTCTATCGAACCAACCTAAGAACTATCCACGCAGAAGGCTGCTGCCACAATTCGATGACGAGCTCACTGATACGCCGTCTCCCAAACATACCCCATATGACAAGCCAGACCGCCCTCCTCGAGGACGAGACAGGACGGCTGACGACACCGGCTATAGGCCGACGATACCCCGTAGACGGGGAAAAGAGCCACTAGAGGCCGATGACAGGTTCGACCTGCGACAGGACCTGGACTACAGAGCAGGTCGTACGCGATCCATCTACGGATCCAGAGGATACTCACCCGATAGACGGGAAGGGTACCGGCCTTGGCTCGACCGCAACAATAAAGGTCGGGAACAAAACCGGGCTAGGACAGACGCCGATCACCGGCGCGACATAGCTCGGGTCAGAGGCGCTGCCCACCCACTGTGCTTCATGGACGAGGTGATGCAGCATCAGTTCCCAGAAGGGTTTAAACCCGTAAACATAGAGCAAGATGATGGGACTACTGACCCAACTGTATGGATTGAGGATTTCCTCCTCCACATCCACATGGCGCGGGGAGATGATCTCCACGCCATCAAATATCTACCCCTAAAGCTTAAGGGGCCAGCTCGGCACTGGTTAAATAGCCTCCCCGAAAACTCCATTGGGTGCTGGGAGGACCTAGAAGATGCATTCCGATCTAACTTCCAGGGCACTTATGTTCGGCCGCCAGACTCCTCCGACCTGAGCAACGTCGTCCAGAAACCAGGAGAATCCGCGCAGCTATTCTGGAATCGGTTCTTGACCAAGAAAAACCAGATCGTCGACTGCCCGAACGCCGAAGAAATAGCCTCTTTCAGGCACAATATTCGGGATGAATGGCTGGCTCGCCAGCTCGGCCAGGATAAACCTAGGATAACTGGCTAGCAAGACGTAGCCACAACCCCGAAGACCCCGGAACCTCCGAAGTTCGGGACGGAAACAGGAAACCAAAGCGCAACAAGAATAAGCGCCGGCACAACAATAGTGATGCCGATGACACGGCCGTTAACGCTGACTTCCGCAACTCCCGACCTGGGCAGCGGAAGAAGACTCCTAAAGGCAATCGCGACGGACCCACCCCGCTGGAAAAGATCATGGAGAGGCCTTGCCAGATCCATGGCACTCAAGAGAAGCCCGCCAACCACACCAACCGTAACTGTTGGGTATTCAAACAGGCCGGCAAGCTCACATCCGAGGACCAAGGCAAGAGCCCACGCAGCGAGGACGGGGATGAGCCCCGCGGTCCAATCGGTGGCGGACAAAAGAAATTCCCTCCAGAGGTAAAAACAGTAAACATGATATACGCCACTCATATACCCAAAAAGGAGAAGAAGCGCGCCCTTCGAGAGGTCTACGCCGTAGAGCGTGTAGCCCCGAAGTATAACCCATGGTCGGCATACCCGATCACCTTCGATCGACGTGACCACCCGACCAGTATCCGTCATGGGGGTTCGGCCGCCCTCGTCCTAGACCCCATCATAGACGGGTATCACCTCACTAAAGTCTTAATGGACGGAGGAAGTAGCCTCAATCTGATTTACTCAGACACGGTGAAAAAGATGGGCATAGATCCGTCAAGGATCAAACCCAGCAACACTACCTTTAAAGGAGTAATCCCAGGCGTCGAAGCCCGGTGCACGGGCTCTGTAAGCCTGGAAGTAGTGTTCGGCTCGCCCGATAACTTTCGAAGTGAGGACTTGATCTTCGACATCGTACCTTTCCGCAGCGGCTATCACGCCCTGCTCGGCCGTACAACGTTCGCTCGCTTTAATGCCGTCCCACACTACGCATACCTCAAGCTCAAAATGCCCGGCCCAAAGGGGATCATTACTGTCAATGGCAACACAGAGCGCTCCCTCCGAACTGAGGAACATGCGTTGGCCCTGGCGGCCGAATTCCATTACAATGATGATTGGCAAACGCTGATATCCGCCGTAAAGGCACGTAAGGCTGGGAAGCGAGCTCGGTTTCAACCCGAAGTCCCAGAACCTTGTTCTCCCCATAAATAGGGACTCGCCCCCCATCGTACCGCCCTAGAACCAGCGAAGTACGTGCCAAGGATGCACAACTTCGCGCTTAAAATTCCATGGGCGGCGGTGGGGAAACACTATCAAAGGGTAAGTGTTCGGCTGGACCAAACTATCACCGTCAAATGTCTTCGGACATACTATGGGTACCATCAAGTACCTGCTAAGGCATAAAGCTCATTCACACTTCGGCGACTTCTCAAGATTCTTCTCCAAAGTCCGCTCGCCGAACATCAAGACTCATAGTGGTATACAACTCCTTAGGAGACGCAGGAGCGGACAAACGACAGGGCACACCGAAGACGTCAGGTCACCCATCGAAGATCCCTGGTACAACCCCTCCTGTAAAGTTCATATTTTATTTTCAAATACCTGTAAACAGTCGCATCGGCAATTTGAATAATAAGAGTTGTTGAGCAAAATATAGATCCTTTATACATGATCGCTTCGCTGTCTTTTTTGGACACACCCTCTATTTTCTCCCTCTTCCTGCGAACCTGTTTGGTACTCATTGCGAGGCAACCGGCTAATAGACCGAGGGCTCGAACATAAAAAATCACCCTAAGCACAATTTATTTTGCGTTCGGCGTCTTGGAATTCCGCTTTATATGCATTGGTTTCGAGCTATGTCTTGGGTCAATAGTTGGGTTGCCCGGCTCCTATGTTTGCCCCTTTACGTTCCGCTCGTTCGGCTAAAAGGGCAAAGGGAGCACCACTGCGATTGTTTTTCCAGCTAGCCTGGTCAAGCACCTCAGGGGAGAAAGCCGAAAACTGACTGTCATAGTATGCGAGAACCGGTCTGCGAATCCGAGCTTAAGTGCTATACTACAAACCTCGTTAGAGGTTATTCCGTGTCATACGATGGGTTTGGTATTCGTACAAACCATGTGATATCGGCTTTGGCCGCGGTTCATCCGAACATCACAAACCCCTGGGCGCTAGTCATCAGCCCCCCGCACTCCTTTCTCGTGCCCCTACGGCTAAGTGAAAGCAATAAAGCATTATGGTCCGATTGCCTTGTCCGCCCCACACTACCACCTTCGGGTACCCATAGCTCGGCTAAGGGTCACAGTGCGTTGGCAGAGACACCCCTCGTAGTATCTACATGGGGGCTGAAGCCGACGACTCGCAACTTTCAGTTTCAACGGCCACACAGGAGTTATAAAGGATGCAAAACACGAAAGACATGATAAACCATGCATCTTAAATATAAACGCGTTAAAAGGTCTTCGGACATATTACAACACATTTACTCATAAATGTTTTCTCTCAAACATTGAGCCTCTATTGCCCGAGCACCCTCCATAACTACGGAGAAGTATTGCTCAGGGCACCTATGCTCCTTTCCAGGGGGCAGCGGAGCAGTGGCTATCTTCGTCGGATCAAGACCCGGCCAGTGCACCTTGGCCCTTGCGAAGGCCATCCGAGCTCCCTCGATACAGGAGGACCGCCTTAGTGCGTCGATCCGAGGCGAGGCGTTGCTCAGCTTCTGCACCAGGCCGAAGTAGCTGCTCAGCAATGGCTCGTCGGGCCATAGCCGGATGCAGAGATCCTTCATGGCCGGCTCCGCCATCCGGTGTTGCTCCATCAGCTGCTTCAGCTGCTCAACGAGGAGAGGAGAGCGCTCGGAGGCTTCAAATTGCGCCCAAAACAGCCGAGCTTCATCTCCCTCTCCCCGCGAAGCATAGAACTGGTTCGCATCCACTGTGCTCTTCTGGAGGTCCGAGCAGGCGCCTGAGGAACGCCACACTTGGGTAAGCAATGCGAACTTGCCATCCCCGAAGACACACTGCAGTAAATACGGCTTACCATCCGTGATAGCCTTGACCTGGCTGACTTGCTCTTCAAAGAACCGCCTATCCACCCGCTCCTTCTGGAGATCGGATTTCAGAGTGGATAGTTCAGCGGCCTGCTCCTTGCCTTTCTGCTCGAGATCCTCGCACTTTTGACCAGTGTCTTTGAACTCCTGCTGGATTTCCTCCACCCAAGTCGCATGTTTGGCGCCGGTGGCTTTTATATCGAAGAGCGCGGCAGCCGCTTGCTCGGCCGCCGCCTTCTCGCTCGCGGCCTCCTGTTTCGCCTCTGGAGCTCGGCCTTGAGCTTCTGAATTTCCCTCGCCGAGGCTGCGTAAGCATCAAACATATAAAATACTGCGTCAACAGTACGGTGATGAAGAATTCGGATATTATAATCCGGCTTACCTTAAGCCTCGTCGAATCTCTTATTCAGAGCGTCGAGCTCATCTTCGGAGCTCTTGAGCTTCCGATTTAGCTCGTCTAGCTCGGCGGCATTAACAGCCGCCGCCGATGACGAAGCCTACAAATAACAAACACCTATCAGATTACATGAGTTCAAACCTCCGAACCGTCATAAATATGATCCTATGTTCGGCCCTCTTAAGGGCTGTTGGAACATTCCGAACAAATATTGTCTCATGCGTTGTCCAGTTAATGGTCTATGATTGACCCCCAGGTGAGTTTTTCCAAACTCACCTAGGGCTCGGGGGCTGCTATATATATAACGATAGCACATAAAGTAGTAAATTAACAAAACATTACGTGGCTTACCTGAAAGCCCGTCAGGAGACCCTTGAAGGCCTCCTTCAGTCCGCTATCAACGGACTGAATGCTTTGTAAAACCGCACCCATAAGGGTGCGGTGCTCCTCGGAGATGGAGGCGCTTTATAGAGCATCCCCCATAGCCAGCCACCCATTGGTCGGCGGCGCCGGTGGAGATCGGTTAACCCGATCTCCAACCGGGGATTAAACCGGTGCCTCCGGAGGCATGGTGCGCTCCAGAGACGACCTCGGAAGGGACTGGACATCCCCGCGTCCGGTCTCCTCAGTATCCGGGAGGGGCTTTTCCCCCCGGTCTTCGGTGGCCGAGGCGTTAGCCTAGACCATGACGTCGTCGCCCCCACCACAGGTGTTCGGCTCCAAAGGAGCCTGTTGGGATGACACCTCCGCGGCATCCTTCGCGGTGCCCGGAGGAGAGGGGTGCGACGCGGTCCCGCTCTCCGCTAGCTCGGCGGGCGGGGTCTCCCCGTCCGAGACTTGATCGGTGGGGAGAACACGTGGTGGGCTGCAAGTCAATAGGCGCTCACATGTTAATAACATTTAAAACTTAGCACTAATAGCTCAGGAAGTCTTCGGATATTTACCTTCGAGCTGGGGGCTTGACCCTAAGGTTCTTTTGTGGAACCTTCTCGAAGTCCTCAGACTCGGTATCCAAGTCCGAACTGTCGTCGGACGGAATTAACTATGTCCGACGCGCTTTCTTCGGGGCAGGAGGAGGTACATCCTCTGTGGCGTCCGATGACGCCGCCCTTTTTCTTGCGAGGGGGGAATCACCTTCCCCCTCGTCGTCGCGCTCCTCCTCTTGATTCGAGGAGGCATGAGTTTCCTCGGACACAGCCTCTGGCTGGTCCCAGATGCGCAGGCCTTCTCGGTCTGGTTTCTTCTTCTTCTCCTTCTTCTCTGGCGCCTTGTAAGGCGCCACGACAAGCATCTCCGACAGCAACTGGGACCTAGGGTCTTCGGGCTGTGGAGCCGGGCATTTGATGCCCGTGGCCTTGCTCAACCATTCCTGCGGAAGTGATCGGAAAGTGCTTAGATTTTCTTCAGGAAAACGAAGCCGATCAAGCGAAACTATGTTATACCTGGGAAGGGGGTTTATCGGCGCGCAGGCCCCGGTCCTCCTTCTCGGCTGGCCAGGTCTCCTGCGCCTTGAACAACGCCTTCCATAGCTTCTCCGAGTGGTGCGGAAGAGCCGACGAATTGTAGGCTCATCGTCAACCCGATAAGTCCACATAGGAGAGTCCCGGCGCTGGCAAGGGAGGATGCGCCGCCGGAGCATAATCTGGACCACGTTGGCCAGCTCGATTTTGTCCTTGATCATGGAGGCAATGCGCCTCTACAGGTCGTCCACCTCTGTATCCGACCCCCAGTCGAGGCCCTTTCGGACCCATGAGGTCAATCTGGTCGGGAGACCAGATCTGAATTCGGCAGGAACAGTTCCGCCCTCCTCCCTTGGCTCGGTGATGTAAAACCACTCTTTTTGCCAAGTCTTGATGGTGTCGATGAAGGTGCCGGACGGCCATCCTACGCGGGGAAGCTTGCTTATGACCGCCCCGCCGCAGTCTACTTGTTCGCCTGCGACGCACTTCGGCTTGATATTGAATATCTTGAGCCATAGTCCGAAGTGTGGTTCGACCCGCAAGAAGGCCTCGCAGACGATGATGAAGGCCGATATGTGCATGAAGGAGTTCGGCGGGAGGTCGTGGAAGTCGAGTCCGTAGAAGAACATGAGGCCCCTAACGAAGGGGTGGAGCGGGAAGCTCAGTCCTCGGATGAAGTGAGGAATGAAAACCACCCTCTCGCCTGGTTTGGGGGTGGGGATCACCTGGCCCTCCTCCGGGGCGTGGTGGAAGATGTTGGCGGGGAGGTAGCCGGCATCCTTGAGGTCCCGGATGTCCTGGTCTGTGACCGTGGAAGCCTCCCACTTGCCGTTGGAGCCTAAGCCGGCCATGGCTGAGCTCGGAGGAGGAAGGGTGGAAAACTTAGATCTGAGCTCTGGAGGCTCAGGAGATTGGGGAAGCGGGGATGCGAATGGGAAGCGTGGTTAAGCCTTGGGGTTTTCTTTCCCTTTTATTGGGCTTGTCGCCGGTTAGCCTCCCTTCACTGTGCCGTGAATCCCTCCGCTTCTCAAGACGTGCGTGCCGTTATACGCGCATGATTAAACATATCCCGTGTGAGACGGAGCACGATCTGTGCGTTGATGGATCGTGCTGATGAAAATGGCCTCGAACTGCGAATCGAGTTTTTGCGACTGGTTCAGCGGTCGTGGTGGGCCGTGACCTTTCATCTGAAAGGTTGTCAGGGAGCACTATTTACTCCTTGACGTTTGGCCTTCAGGGCCGAGTTATTCATGGTGTTCGGACGATCCATGATCGGAAAAACTACACGTCGTCGGAGGCCGAACTAAACTCGGCCGATCACTATTTGGAGAAAGGAACTCGCCTCGCAAGCCGAAGACTCTGATCATATGAAGCAGCTGGAGCTAGGACCCTTGGCGTTGGAGGCTAGTTCGGGGGCTACTGAGGGAGTCCTGGTTTAAGGGGTCCTCGGGAGGCCGACCTATTTCTTATGGGCCGGACTATATGGGCCGCTTAACCGAGCATTGGATTGATCGAGGACCCTGTCTCCAGGAAGGAAGCTTCGGAAATCGTGGCGTATCCTCCATGTTTGGAGTAGTGAATAGGCATGTTTATCCCTTCGACGTGTAACCGACCATGTGTAAACCCTAGGTACCCTCGGCGTCTATATAAGCCGAAGGGTTTTAGGTTGTAGGGAGGACAACTCATCTAGGGTTTTAGCTATTCGATCTCGAGGTAGATCAACTCTGTAACTCTCATACCATCAATATAATAAAGCAGGACGTAGGGTATTACCTCCATAGGAGGGCCCGAACCTGGGTAAACATCGTCTCCTTCGTCTCCTGTTACCATCGATTCTAGTCTCACAGCTCGAGACCCCCTACCCGAGATCTGCCGGTTTTGACACCGATAGGGATCCCTCCTGGCAAAAAAAGAGGGGGAGCACAAACAGTCCGAGCTCCCTTCGAAGATGGCTCCAGAGCCCCCCAGGCCCTCGGAGTCGTCCATTCCGGCCTCCACCGAAGGGGGTGCCGAGGTGCCACTGCTAGTGCCACCTGTAACAGAGCGGGCCGAAGACGGGTGGCCCGTTGTGATGGAGGAGGCTTTGAATATCCCCTCCATCACCGAACAACATCGCGCCCTCATGGGTGCGGTTTTACAAAGCATTCAGTCCATTGACAGCGGACTGAAGGAGGCTTTTGGCGGCCTCTTGACGGGCTTCAAGGTAAATCATGTAATACCCCTTTTACAAAGAGAATTTATTTTCAAGGGTTATGCAATCCCCATATATAGTAGCCCCCGAGCCCTGGGTGAGTTTGAAAAACTCAAGCGGGGGTCAAATAGCTCAAAAAGCATTGAGAATAGGAAAGGTGAATCGTAGCCCCCGAGACTCTGGCAAGATTGGAGAAAACCTGTGGTCTAAAAACCGATAACTCGGGAGTCTGACACGAATGAGCTGTTATGCAGGCATTGTCTTCGGCGGCAGCAACCAACGCCGCGGAGCTGGCCGAGGTGAATCGGAAGCTCAAGAGCTCCGATGAGGAGCTCGACCTTCTCAACAAGCGGTTTGACGAAGCGCAAGGTAAGTCTGGACTATTTTAATGCCGTGGTTTTCCTATTTAAGTGAGGTATTCGGGTTTTATCCCTAATCGCGGGGTGCTCATTATAACTGTAGCTGTCGCCGCAGAGGTCAAGAACCTCAAGGCCGAGCTAAAGAAGGCGAAGCAAGAGGCCGCAGAACAGAAGGTGACAGCCGAACAGGCGGTCGCTGAACTGTTGTCAATGAAGACCGTCAGTGAGAAGCACGAGGCCATGTTGGCCGAGGTGCAGCAGGAGCTCAAGGATGCCGTCACTAAAGGTGAGGCCCTTGAGCAAAATAGTAAGGATCAAGGCTCCGAGCTGACCTCGTTGAAGTCAACGATCAAGGAGGCGTGTGTGGAGGAGCAACGCTGCCAACAAAAGCTCCGCAAAGTCAAGCTTATTGCGGATGGTAAGCCATACTTACTTCAATGTGTCTTCAGTGGTAACAGGTTCGCGTTGCTCACTTGAGTGTGGCATTCCTCAGGGGCCTTCGCGGATCTTCCGAGGAGTGTGGTGGATGCGGCAAGGTACTTTGCATCCTGGGATTGGAATGTCGAGCAAAGGCTGTATTGGGCACAGTTTCAAGCCCCCGAGCACCCTCCCGTCCTCACTAATTAGATGAGGCAGCTGATGGAGTTGCATCGGATGGTGGAGATGGCCATGAAGGATCTCGGTCTACTAGCCGGCCGCATCTGAGGAAAATATGTACCGAACTAGTTTGTTTTGGCGCCGGAGAGTGAAAAAAGGTTATGCAATATAAATGACTATAATGGGATGATGACCCACAAGTATAGGGGATCTATCATAGTCCTTTCGATAAGTAAGAGTGTCGAACCCAACGAGGAGCAGAAGGAAATGACAAGCGGTTTTCAGCAAGGTATTCTCTGCAAGCACTGAAATTATCGGTAACAGATAGTTGTGTGATAAGATAATTCGTAACGGGTAACAAGTAACGAGTGTAACAAAGGTGCAGCAAGGTGGCCCAATCCTTTTTGTAGCAAAGGACAAGCCTGGACAAACTCTTATATAAAGCAAAGCGCTCCCGAGGACACATGGGAATTTCTGTCAAGCTAGTTTTCATCATGCTCATATGATTCGCGTTCATTACTTTGATAATTTGATATATGGGTGGACCGGTGCTTGGGTGCTTCCCTTACTTGGACAAGCCTCCCAATTATGATTAACCTCTCTCGCAAGCATCCGAAACTACGAAAGAAGAATTAAGATAAATCTAACCATAGCATGAAACATATGGATCCAAATCAGCCCCTTACGAAGCAACGCATAAACTAGGGTTTAAGCTTCTGTCACTCTAGCAACCCATCATCTACTTATTACTTCCCAATGCCTTCCCCTAGGCCCAAATAATGGTGAAGTGTCATGTAGTCGACGTTCACATAACACCACTAGAGGAGAGACAACATACATCTTATCAAAATATCGAACGAATACCAAATTCACATGATTACTTATAACAAGACTTATCCCATGTCCTCAGGAACAAACGTAACTACTCACAAAGCATATTCATATTCATGATCAGAGAAGTATTAATTATCATTAAGGATCTGAACATATGATCTTCCACCAAGTAAAGCAACTAGCATCAACTACAAGGAGTAATCAACACTACTAGCAACCCACAGGTACCAATCTGAGGTTTTGAGACTAAGATCGGATACAAGAGATGAACTAGGGTTTGGAGAGGAGATGGTGCTGGTGAAGATGTTGATGGAGATTGACCCCCTCTCGATGAGAGGATCGTTGGTGATGACGATGGCTTCGATTTCCCCCTCCCGGAGGGAAGTTTCCCCGGCAGAACAGCTCCACCGGAGCCCTAGATTGCTTCTGCCCAGGTTCCGCCTCGAGACGGCGGCGCTTCGTCCCGAAAGCTCTCTTCTGATTTTTTCCAGGTCAAAACCCTCCATATAGCAGAAGATGGGAACCGGAGGGCTGCCAGGGGGCCCACAAGCCACAGGGGCGCGCCCTGGGGGGTAGGGCGCGCCCCCTAGGCTTGTGGCCTCCTAGTGGGTCCCCTCTGGTATTTCTTTCACCCAATATTTTTTATATATTCCAAAATAATTCTCCGTAACTTTTCAGGACTTTTGGAGTTGTGCAGAATAGGTCTCTCATATTTGCTCCTTTTCCAGTCCAGAATTCCAGCTGCCGGCATTCTCCCTCTTCATGTAAACCTTGTAAAATAAGAGAGAAAAGGCATAAGTATTGTACCATAATGTGTAATAACAGGCCATAATGCAATAAATATCAATATAAAAGCATGATGCAAAATGGACGTATCTACTCCCCCAAGCTTAGACCTCGCTTGTCCTCAAGCGAAAGCCGAAATCGATAATTATGTCCACATGTTTAGAGATAGAGGTGTCGATAAAATAAAATACGGACATGAAGGCATCATGATCATCTTTAGAACAACAACATATTTTGACATATAATTTCTTATGCTAAAGTGATAATTCATTCACAAGGTAAAGTATGAATCAGAAACTTTATTGAAACCTAACAAACTATGATCTCGGTCATTGAAGCAATTGCAATTTATCATAACATCGGAAAGAGTCAATATAAGAGCTTTTCAGCAAGTTCACATACTCAACTATCATTTAGTCTTTTACAATTGCTAACACTCATGCGATACTTATGAGATCAAAGTTTCAATCGGACACATAGAAAGATAGGGGCTTATAGTTTCGCCTCCTAACTATTTACCTCAAGGGTAATGTCAACAGAAATAACTCATGATCACCCACATCCGAGTGGATATATGTGTCTAGATCATTCCCCAACACATGACGCTTGCCAAGAGAGAAAGGCGAAATATAGGAAGTGGTGAAGATCACCATGACTCTTGCATAAAGGTAAGTACTAGAAAGTAGAAGTAACATATAGGCCCTTCGTAGAGGGAAGCAGAGGTTGTCATGCGCTTTTATAGTTGGATGCGCAATCTCTTAATGCAAAAGAACGTCACTTTATATTGCCGCTTGTGATAAAGAACTTTATTATGCAGTCTGTCGCTTTTATTTCTTCCATATCACAAGTTCGTATAAAGTTTGTTTTCCTCACACTAATAGATCATACATATTTAGGGAGCAATTATTTATTGCTTGCACCGATGACAACTTACTTGAAGGATCTTACTCAATCCATAGGTAGGTATGGTGGACTCTCATGGCAAAACTGGTTTAAGGGTGTTTGGATGCACAAGTAGTATCTCTACTTGGTGCGGAAGTTTTGGCTAGTATGAGGTGGAAGCAAGCGTCACATGTTAGAGGATCCATGACAATATAACTTCTATTCGGAAATAAGCAAACATAACTCATTATGTTGTCTTCCTTGTCCAACATCAACTTTCTAGCATATAATATTTTGATGAGTGCTCACAATCACAAAAGATGTCCAAGATAGTATATTTATATGTGAGACCTCTCCCTCTTTATTACTTCCTATTAATTACAACAATGACCAAAACTATGTTTGTCAACTAACAACAAGTTTCATGCGACATACTTCTTATATGTGGAGTCATCACTCCCCATAAGGTCATCATATATACTCTTTGCTTTTATTCTATTCTTCTTTTTATTTCTTTTTCCCATGATCATAGCAAGCAAGCAAAGCCCTCAACTTAAAACTACTTTTTATTATATAACTCTCGGACTCGATTACATAGGGGGAACATAAAGCAAAACTCAAAGCTAGATCACACTAAAACTTTATTCTACTAGATCAAGATATAACCAAAAGGATCGAACTAAGAAAAACGATAAAAGTAAAAGATGTGATGGTGATATGATACCGGGGCACCTCCCCCAAGCTTGGCACAAGCCAAGGGGAGTGCCCATACCCATGTGTTTAGTTGTCTTTCTTCTAAGGTGGTGATGTTGGAGTTGTTGATGAGGTTGGAGGCTTGTCCTCCGTCTTCCAAGGCATAGGCTCACCATCGTAAAAAGATGAACGAGTCTCTGGGATCCTCAAATCTGCAGCCGAACTCATTCTCTTAAATCTGTATTCATACTCACAGTTTTGGTTTTGCAGGTCATAGATCTGGGCTTGGAGGTGCTCGATTTTCTCGTAAAGCTTGAAGATGTCCTCCCCGATGTGCTTGGCGACCAGCTTGTGCTTATGGGTAAACTCCGCGATCATCATATGATTGGCATTGAGTCCACGTTCCACCATCCCTTGACACTTGAAGACTTGCTGCTCCATTGCTTCGAGCCTTGTCTCCTCGCTTCCGGTCTTGTTTGGCCCCTCAACATCACGGATGTGCAGCACCCCTCATGCATCTCGATGGTTTGAGGGTGTCGCAGCACCTCCACAAGGTAGGGGTTGATGACCTTCTCGAAGAACTTGTCCTTCGAAGCACTTGGGGGCGTCATGGCGATCTAGATCTGTCTGGAAAGCAATTCGAAACAAAAACATGAGATATTGTTGTGATACAGAGGTCAAAACCTTTGGGAGATTATAGAATGAATTTTTACCGACCTAAAGGAGTATACCACAAGAAAACGGAGTCCGGAGGGTACACGGGGTGGCCACAAGCCACAGGGGCGCGCCCAGGGGGGTAGGCCGCGTCCCCCTGGCTTGTCGCCTCCTCGTGCACTTTTCGGACTACTTTAAATTTTCCTAATTTATTAAATAGTCCAAAACGGAGAAAAATTGCTATTGGAAAAGTTTTGGAGTCGGTTTACTTACCGTACCACATACATACTCCTTTTCGGAGTCTGAATCGTTCTGGTAGACATCCCTTATGTACTCCTCCGGGGTTATGGTATTAATAATATTGGTTTCTACATTTACGGGAGTACCTAAGATATAATGTTTGATTCTCTGCCCATTTACCACCTTCGGATTTGTGCCTTCGGCGTTGTTGATCTTGATGGCACCGGAACGATACACTTCCTCGACAATGTAAGGCCCTTCCCATTTAGAGAGAAGTTTTCCTACAAAAAATCTTAAACGAGAATTGTATAGCAAGACATGGTCACCTACATTGAATTCATGCTTTTGTATCCTTTTATCATGCCATCTCTTAACCTTTTCTTTAAACAACTTGGCATTCTCATAGGCCTGGGTTCTCCATTCATCAAGTGAGCTAATATCAAATAACCTCTTCTCACCAGCAAGTTTGAAATCATAGTTGAGCTCTTTGATTGCCCAATAAGCTTGATGTTCTAGTTCTAGAGGTAAGTGGCATGCTTTACCATAGACCATTTTATACGGAGACATACCCATAGAGTTTTTGTAAGCAGTTCTATAAGCCCATAATGCATCATCAAGTTTCTTAGACCAATTCTTTCTAGATCTATTAACAGTCTTTTGCAAGATCAATTTAATTTCTCTATTGCTTAATTCTACTTGACCACTAGACTGAGGATGATATGGAGATGCAATTCTATGATTAACATCATACTTAGCAAGCAATTTACGGAAAGCACCATGAATAAAGTGTGAACCACCATCAGTCATTAAATATCTAGGGACTCCAAATCTAGGGAAAGTAACTTCTTTAAGCATTTTAATAGAAGTGTTATGATCAGCACTACTAGTTGGAATAGCTTCTACCCACTTAGTAACATAATCAACAGCAACTAGAATATGGGTATACCTGTTGGACTTTGGAAAAGGTCCCATATAATCAAAACCGCAAACATCAAACGGTTCAATAACAAGTGAGTAATTCATAGGCATTTCCTGACGTCTACTAATATTACCAACTCTCTGACATTCATCACAAGACAAGACAAACTTACGAGCATCCTTGAAGAGAGTAGGACAATAAAAACCAGATTGTCATACCTTGTGTGCAGTTCTATCTCCAGCGTGGTGTCCTCCGTAGGCCTCGGAGTGACACTTGTGTAGGATCTGTTCCTGTTCATGCTCAGGTACAGAATGTCTAATAACACCATCTACTCCTTCTTTATAAAGGTGTGGATCATACCAAAAGTAATGTCTTAAATCATAGAAGAACTTTTTCTTTTGTTGGTATGTGAAACTAGGTGGTATAAATTTAGCAACAATGTAATTAGCATAATCAACATACCATGGAGCATTGCGTGAAGCATTTATGACAGCTAATTGTTCATCAGGAAAGCTATCATCAATAGGTAGTGGGTCATCAAGAACATTCTCTAACCTAGACAAGTTATCTGCTACGGGGTTCTCAGCACCCTTTCTATCAACAATATGCAAATCAAATTCTTGTAGCAAGAGAACCCATCTAATAAGTCTAGGTTTAGCATCTTTCTTTTCCATAAGGTATTTAATAGTAGCATGATTAGTGTGAATAGTAACTTTGGAATCGACAATATAAGATCTGAACTTATCACATGCAAACACAACAACTAAAAATTCCTTTTCAGTAGTAGCATAGTTTCTTTGAGCACTGTCTAGAGTTTTACTAGCATAATGGATAACATTCAATTTCTTATCAACTCTTTGTCCTAGAACAGCACCAACAGCATAATCACTAGCGTCACACATGATTTCAAAGGGTAGGTTCCAATTAGGTGGTTGAACAACAGGTGCAGTGATCAAGGCTTTCTTAAGAATTTCAAATGCTTCTACACAATCATCATCAAAAACGAATGGAACATCTTTTTGCAAGAGATTAGTGAGAGGCCTAGAAATCTTAGAGAAGTCTTTAATAAACCTCCTATAGAAACTAGCATGACCAAGGAAACTTCTTATACCTTTGATATCCGTAGGACACGACATTTTTCAATAGCATCAACTTTAGATTTATCAACTTCAATACCTCTTTCAGAGATTTTGTGTCCCAAGACAATACCCTCATTAACCATAAAGTGGCACTTCTCCCAATTCAAGACAAGATTAGTTTCTTCACATCTCTGCAAAACTCGATCAAGGTTGCTCAAGCAATCATCAAAAGAAGTTCCGTAAACTGAGAAATCATCCATGAAAACCTCAACAATCTTTTCACAAAAGTCAGAGAATATAGCAGTCATACATCTTTGAAAGGTAGTAGGTGCATTGCATAAACCAAAAGGCATACATCTATAAGCAAAGGTAACGAAAGGACAAGTAAAAGTGGTCTTCTCTTGGTCCTCTTTTGACACAGGTATTTGAGAGAAACCAGAATAACCATCTAGAAAGCAAAAGTGTGTGTGTTTGGATAGTCTTTCTAGCATTTGATCAATAAAAGGTAGAGGGTAATGATCTTTCCTAGTAGCTTTATTTAATTTCCTAAAATCAATTACCATTCTATATCCTGTAACAATTCTTTGCGGGGTCAATTCATTTTTATCATTGGGAACAACGGTAATACCTCCCTTCTTAGGGACACAATGAACGGGACTAACCCATCTACTATCAGCAATAGGATAAATTATACCTGCCTCCAGAAGCTTTAATATTTCATTTCTTACCACTTCTTTTATTTTAGGATTTAACCGTTGTTGGTGTTCAACAACTGGTTTAGCACCAGGCTCCATATTAATTTTATGCTGACATAGAGTGGGACTAACGCCCTTAAGATCATCAAGAGTATATCCAATAGCAGCACGGTGCTTCTTCAGAGTTTTCAATAATCTCTTTTCTTCATGCTCTGAAATGTTAGCACTAATAATAACAGGATATATCTTCTTTTCATCAAGATAAGCATATTTCAGAGTATCCGGTAATTGTTTAAGCTCAAACACGGGATCACCCTTGGGTGGAGGAGGATCCCCAAGTATTTCAACAGGCAAGTTGTGTTTCAAAACAGGCATTTGATCAAACAAAATATTATCTAATTCCCTTCTTTCATTCATGAACATATCATTTTCATGGTCTAGCAAATATTGTTCTAAAGGATCAGTAGGAGGCAAAGCAATAGAAGCAAGACCAATAATTTCATACTTACTTGGAAATTCTTTATCATGGGGTTGTCTACGAAATTTAGAGAAATTAAACTCATGGGACACATCCCCAAAACTTACAGTAACAGTTTCTTTCTCACAATCTATCTTAGCATTAACAGTATTCAAGAAAGGCCTACCAAATATAATGGGACAAAAATCATCTTGTGGGGAACCAAGAACGAGAAAATCAGTAGGATATTTTATTTTCCCACACAAGACTTCAACATCTCTAACAATCCCAACTGGTGCTATAGTATCTCTATTAGCAAGCTTAATGATAACATCAATTTCTTTTATTTCAGCTGGTGCAATATCATTCATAATTTCTTGATATAAGGTAAAGGGAATTGCACTAACACTAGCACCCACATCACATAAGCCATGATAACAATGATCTCCTATTTTAACAAAAACAACAGGCATGCCAACAACAGGTCTATGTTTATCTTTAGTATCAGGTCTAGCAATTCTAGCAGCTTCATCACAGAAATGAATAACATGCCCATCAATATTATCAACCAAGAGATCTTTAACCATAGCAATACTAGGTTCAACTTTAATTTGTTCAGGGGGTGTAGGTGTTCTAACATAGCTCTTACGAACCACAGTTGAAGCTTTGGCATGATCCTTTATTCTAACAGGGAAAGGTGGTTTCTCAATATAAGCAGCAGGAATAACAGGATCAACATTATAAGTAATAGTTTCTTCTTCAAATATAATAGGTTCAACTACTTTCACTTCAATGGGAGGATGATATTTAAACCACTTCTCCTTAGGGAGATCAACATGAGTAGCAAATGATTCACAGAAAGAAGCTACTATCTCAGAGTCAAGTCCATATTTAGTGCTAAATTCACGAAAAGCATCGGTATCCATACAAGATTTAACACAATCAAACTTAAGGTTTATACCTGACTCCTTACCTTCATCGAGCTCCCAATACTCAGAGTTGCGTTTAATTCTTTCCAATAAGTCCCATTTGAATTCAATAGTCTTCTTCATAAAGGAACCAGTACAAGAAGTATCGAGCATGGATTGATCATTACGAGAAAGCCGAGCATAAAAATTCTGAATAATAATTTCTCTTGAGAGCTCATGATTGGGGCATGAATATAACATTGACTTAAGCCTCCCCCAAGCTTGAGCGATACTTTCTCCTTCACGAGTCCAAACATTATAAATTAATTCCGATCACGATGAACCAGATGCATAGGATAAAACTTCTGATGAAATTCCAATTTCAATCGGTTGTAGTTCCATGATCCAATATCATCACATAGCCTATACCATGTCAATGCCTTCTCCTTCAAAGATAAAGGGGAGACCTTCTTCTTGACATCATCCTCGGGCAAACCTGCAAGCTTAAATAATCCACAAACTTCATCCACATAGATTAGATACAAATCAGGATGTAGTGTTCCATCTCCTGCATAAGGATTAGCTAGCAGTTTCTCTATCATACCCGAAGGAATTTCATAATAAATTTTTTCAGTAGGTTCAGTAGCTTGAGGGGCAACTCTTTGCTCTTCTGGTCGAGGTGAAGATACCCCGAACAAGCCCCTCAAATGATTATTTTCCATAGTAACAAGTGACAGTAAATTTCAGCACACTATATAAAATTTTCCTTACCAAAGGCGCTTCACTCCCCTACAACGACGCCAGAAAAGAGTCTTGATGACCCACAAGTATAGGGTATCTATTGTAGTCCTTTCGATAAGTAAGAGTGTCGAACCCAACGAGGAGCAGAAAGAAATGACAAGCGGTTTTCAGCAAGGTATTCTCTGCAAGCACTGAAATTATCGGTAACAGATAGTTGTGTGATAAGATAATTCGTAACGGGTAACAAGTAATGAGTGTAACAAAGGTGCAGCAAGGTGGCCCAATCCTTTTTGTAGCAAAGGACAAGCCTGGACAAACTCTTATATAAAGCAAAGCGCTCCCGAGGACACATGGGAATTTCTGTCAAGCTAGTTTTCATCATGCTCATATGATTCACGTTCATTACTTTGATAATTTGATATGTGGGTGGACCGGTGCTTGGGTGCTGCCCATACTTGGACAAGCCTCCCACTTATGATTAACCTCTCTCGCAAGCATCCGCAACTACGAAAGAAGAATTAAGATAAATCTAACCATAGCATGAAACATATGGATCCAAATCAGCCCCTTACGAAGCAACGCATAAACTAGGGTTTAAGCTTCTGTCACTCTAGCAACCCATCATCTACTTATTACTTCCCAATGCCTTCCCCTAGGCCCAAATAATGGTGAAGTGGCATGTAGTCGACGTTCACATAACACCACTAGAGGAGAGACAACATACATCTTATCAAAATATCGAACGAATACCAAATTCACATGATTACTTATAATAAGACTTATCCCATGTCCTCAGGAACAAATGTAACTACTCACAAAGCATATTCATATTCATGATCAGAGAAGTATTAATTATCATTAAGGATCTGAACATATGATCTTCCACCAAGTAAACCAACTAGCATCAACTACAAGGAGTAATCAACACTACTAGCAACCCACAGGTACCAATCTGAGGTTTTGAGACTAAGATCGGATACAAGAGATGAACTAGGGTTTGGAGAGGAGATGGTGCTGGTGAAGATGTTGATGGAGATTGACCCCCTCTCGATGAGAGGATCGTTGGTGATGACGATGGCTTCGATTTCCCCCTCCGGGAGGGAAGTTTCCCCGGCAGAACAGCTCCGCCGGAGCCCTAGTTTGCTTCTGCCCAGGTTCCGCCTCGAGACGGCGGCGCTTCGTCCCGAAAGCTCTCTTCTGATTTTTTCCAGGTCAAAACCCTCCATATAGCAGAAGATGGGCACCGGAGGGCAGCCAGGGGGCCCACAAGCCACAGGGGCGCGCGCTGGGGGGTAGGGCGCGCCCCCCAGGCTTATGGCCTCCTGGTGGGTCCCCTCTGGTATTTCTTTCGCCCAATATTTTTTATATATTCCAAAATAATTCTCCGTAACTTTTCAGGACTTTTGGAGTTGTGCAGAATAGGTCTCTCATATTTGCTCCTTTTCCAGTCCAGAATTCCAGCTGCCGGCATTCTCCCTCTTCATATAAACCTTGTAAAATAAGAGAGAAAAGGCATAAGTATTTTACCATAATGTGTATTAATAGCCCATAATGCAATAAATATCAATATAAAAGCATGATGCAAAATGGACGTATCATGGGACCGTGAAGAATGGTCTTTATTTGTGATGAACTCGTGACGTCTAGCCGTACAATCTAAACTGTTGAAGCAACTGTTACAGATACTTTAAAAATAAACTTTTATAGAGGAAAGGTTTACACAGGGCCTTCTATGAGTGGTTTGACATCCCTACTATGCTCTGCTGGACGTCTGCACCTTTGCTCTCGAGGGGTGTGCTCCTTGGGAGGAGATGGTGACCGTCGGACAGACCTTTGAAAGAGGGTTTTGAGTGGCCACCGTCATATGTTAGCTTGATGCTGGGTAGGTCTTTAGATGATTCCTGCTATTGCCTGAAGACATGTTTGACCGTAGCTCGGTCAAGCTGAACACCTGGTCCTTAGATGGTAGGTCTCCACAGCTGCCCATGGTATTTTGAGCGCGAAGTTGTGCATCCGAGGTACGTACCTTGCGGCTATCGAGGCCATGCTGTGGGGAGCGTGTTCCTATTTATGTGGAGCATGGGAAGACTCCGGGAGCTGAGATAGGGCTCGAGCTCGTTTACTAGCCTCTCGTGCCTTGACGACGAATTGGGACTTTGGTGCCTCATTGCCGACCTAGACTTCGGCTGCCAGAGCCGCTGTGTGCTCTTCAGTTCGGAGTGAGCGCTCCGTGTTGCCACTGGCCGTGATGACACCCTTGGGTCCGGGCATCTTGAGCTTCAGATATGCGTAATGGGGGGCAGCGTTGAAGCGAGCAAACGATGTACGGCCGAGAAGTGCGTGATAGCCACTGCGGAAAGGGGCGATGTCGAAGATCAAGTCTTCTCCGCGGAACTTGTCGGGCGAGCCGAACAGTACTTCCAGAGTCACGGTGCCCGAGCAGCGGCCTTCGACGCCTGGGATTATTCCTTTAAAGGTGGTGTTGATGGGTTTGATCCTTGACGGATCAATGCCCATTTTTCTCACTGTATCTAAGTAAATCAGATTGGAGCTGCTGCCTCCGTCCACGAGGACTCTACTTAGGTGGTACCCATCGATACTGGGGTCAAGTACCAGGGCCGCCGATCCTCCATGATAGATACTGGTCAGGTGGTCCCTCCGGTTGAAGGTAATCGGGCATGCCGACCATGGGTTGAATTTCGGAGCTACGGGTTCTACGGCATAGACTTCCCGGAGCGCATGCTTCCTCTCCTTTGATATGTGCGTGACGTAGATCATGTTCATAGTTTTTACCTCAGGAGGGAATTGCTTCTGGCCTCCATTGTTCGGCCCGCGAGGCTCGTAAACGTCTTTGCTGCGAGGGCCCTTGCCTTGCTCTTCGGTTGTGAGTTTGCTGGCCTGTTTGATCACCCAACAGTTACGGTTGGTGTGAGTGGCGGGCTTGTCTGGGGTGCTGTGAATCTGGCAGGGCCTATCCAGGATTTTATCTAGCACGGTAGGTCTATCCCGATTCTCTTTAGAGGGCTTCTTTCGCGGTCCTGATTTGGAGTTGCTAAATCCGGCATTTACGGCCGTATCCTTGGCATCACCGTAGTTGTGTCGGCGCTTGTTCTTGTTGCGCTGTGGTTTCCCGTTTCCATCCCGAACTTCGGAGGTGCCGGGGTCTTCAGGATTGTGGCTTCGACGAGCTAGCCAACTTTCCTCGCCTGCGCAAAAGCGGTTCATGAGTGAGGTAAGGGCTGACATTGTTCTCGGATTGTCTTGGCCAAGCTGACGAGCTAGCCATTCGTCCCAGATGGCGTGTCTGAAAGAGGTTATTGCTGCGGCGTCCGGACAGTTGACGATCTATTTTTTTAGTCAAGAACCAATTCCAGAATTGCCAGGCTAACTCGTCGGGCTGTTGAACAATGTGGTTTAAGTCATCGGCGTCCGGGGGGCGAACATAGGTGCCTTGAAAGTTAGCTCGGAAAGCTTCTTCGAGCTCTTCCCAGCTCCCGATGGAGTTTTCGAGGAGGCTGTTTAACCAGTGTCATGCTGGTCCTTTAAGCTTTAATGGCAAGTATTTTATGGCGTGGAAATCATCTCCTCGAGCCATACGAATGTGGAGAAGGAAATCTTCAATCCACACAGCCGGCTCTGTTGTCCCGTCATATTGTTTAATATTTACGGTTTTAAACCCTTTGGGGAACTGATGCTGCATCACCTCATCTGCAAAGCACATTGGGTGAGCGGCGCCCCTGACCTGAGCTACGTCACGCCGGAGATCGTCTCTCATCCGGACCCGGTGTTGTTCCCTTTCTCTATCGTTTCGGTCGAGCCAAGCTTGGTATCCATCCCGTCTAGCGGGAGTGAACCCTCTAGATCCATAGATGGATCTTGTATGGCCTGCTCTAGCGTCGAGGTCGTGTCGTAGGTCATATGATTCTTTAGGCTGTGTTGTCTCCTTTCCTCTCCCGCAGGGGAGTGCAGGTGGGTCTTCGGCCTCTCCAGCCGTCCTGTCCCGTCCTTGAGGGGGCGGTCTGGTTGGTTGCCCTGAGTGTGTCTGGGTGGCACAGGCTCAAGGACCTCGTCATCGAATTGCGCGCGCGTAGCTTTTGTTTTGATCTAGCCATTCGTTGCCGTACCCTTCTTCGGCTACTAGGACTCTCGTCCATCTCTCGTTGAGGGTATCTTGTTCAGCTTTTATCTACTAGTGCTTCTTCTTAAGGCTTCGGGCGATGGCTATAAGTTGCCGCTGGAACCGTTCTTGATCTAGCGGGTTCTCAGGGACGATGAAATCCTTGGCTCTGAGGCTAACTTCCTCTTCGAAGGGAGGAAGGTAGTTGTTATCCTTGGAGTCATTGAGGTCCTTGGGTTTATACTGATCCTCATGCCACTCCGAGTGGCCGAGTTGCTGTTCGGGGGGGATGGGGTCGCCGAGGACTTCTATGTTGTTCGGGGTATCATTTTCTCCAGTGCCTGTGTTGCTTTCCCTACCCTTGCACCGCTTGGATTGTTTGCGCTGACGTCGGCGCTGGACGGCTCCTCGCCTGGCTTGTCGCCATTCTCTCTGGGGGAGCCGTCGCCCTTATCGCCGGGGGTGTACACCATATAGACATCGTAGGTGGAGGTGGCTGTCCACCGTCAGTGGTGGGAGGGGCAGTGGCATCGGCATCTTCATCTATGTCCTCGGCCTCCTCGGAGGCATAGTCCAGCATATCGGTTAAGTCTTCGATAGTGGCTACCAAGTGGGTGGTGGGTGGGACGTAAAATTCTCCGTGGCCTGCCTCAAGACTGATCCAAGCATAGGTCAAGGACATGTCACCCGCAATGTTCATTATCTGGATCTGGGCCAGCATCTCATTCAATAGCGAGAGGTCAGCCGGATTAGTCTTCCAGAATCTTTCGGAGTTGACCTCTGGCGTGCTGGCACGGGGAGCATGCTCGAATAAGGATAACCCTTGGTCTTCGGACGCTATAATCGGATCCGAGCTCAAAGCCAGAACCAAGGTAAGGATCGACCCGTGGACGGGGTCGAGCAGGAGACCCGAAGTTAAAGCTTCAGGATTCCCAGGCTCATCGGGTGAGGCCGCGAGCCCTGTAAGGACCAGATCCCCCCGGGAATTGTTGACAAACTCTAGGTTCCCGAACCTTATCTCCTGATTGGGGGAGAAACTTCTGATCCAGCCACGGTGGCCAGTCGGATCGGCGTGCAGCACAATGCTGCCGAACGCGAAGATCTGTCCAGGGACGAAAACATCCCCGTTGCATACGTCACTGCTGATGATCAGGCGAGCCATCGATCAGTTGGCGATCCCACAACAGAACTCTCAATGAAAGCACCAATGTCGATCTCAAAACCGGCAGATCTCGGGTAGGGGGTCCCGAGCTGTGGATCTTGGATCTATGGGGAACAGGAAACAAAGGGGACAATATTTACCCAGGTTCGGGCCCTCTCGAAGAGGTAAAACCCTACATCCTGCTTGATTGTATTGATGTGTGTATGATAATTACATAGTCGATCTACCACGAGATCAGATGAACTAAACCCAAGGTGAGTAGGATAATGGAGGTTGTCTTCTCCCTTGAAGACCCTCTGGTTTATATAGACACTAGGGTACCTAGGGTTACAAATGGTCGGTTGTCATCAGGGAATAAACATGCCGAATCTACCATCTTGACTTGGAGGACACACCAAGGCATCAGAGGCCTCCTTCCTGAACATGGAGTTGTCCTATAGCTCGGCCTTCCAATAATAGTCATAGAACGGCCCACCTATCCGGCCCATAAGAAATAGACCGGCGGCCCGAGGACCCCTTAGTCCCGGACTCCCTCACGGCCTCTTGACGGGCTTCGAGGTAAATCATGTAATACCCCTTTTTACAAAGAGAATTTATTTGATAGGGTTATGAAATCCCTGTATATAGTGGCCCCGAGCCCTGGGTGAGTTTGAAAAACTCATGCGGGGGTCCAATAGTCCAGAATGTCACTTATTCAGATTTGAGAGTTACTCGCCATCACATCCAGGCTTTATGCAAACAGTGCAAGAGTCTTGGTGATACGTCCATTTTGCATCATGCTTTTATATCGATATTTATTGCATTATGGGCTGTTAATACACATTATGGTACAATACTTATGCCTTTTCTCTCTTATTTTACAAGGTTTACATGAAGAGGGAGAATGCCGGCAGCAGGAATTCTGGACTGGAAAAGGAGCAAATCTGAGATACCTATTCTGCACAACTCCAAAAGTCCTGAAAATCTACGAAGAATTATTTTGGAATATATAAAAAATATTGGGCGAAAGAAATAACAGAGGGGACCCACCAGGGAGTCACAAGCCAGGGGGCGCGCCCTACCCCCTGGGTGCGCCCCTATGGCTTGTGGGCCCCCTGGCAGGCCTCCGGTGCCCATCTTCTGGTATATGAAGGGTTTTGACCTGGAACAAATCAGAAGGGAGCTTTCGGGATGAAGCACCGCCGTCTCGAGGTGGAACTTGGACAGAACCAATCTAGGGCTCCGACGGAGCTGTTCTGCCGGGGAAACTTCCCTCCCGGAGGGGGAAATCAAAGCCATCATCATCACCAACGATCCTCTCATCGAGAGGGGGTCAATCTGCATCAACATCTTCACCAGCACCATCTCCTCTCAAACCGTAGTTCATCTCTTGTATCCGATCTTTGTCTCAAAACCTCAGATTGGTACCCGTGGGTTGCTAGTAGTGTTGATTACTCCTTGTAGTTGATGCTAGTTGGTTTACTCGGTGGAAGATCATATGTTCAGATCCTTAATGATAACTAATACTCCTCTAATTATGAACATTAATATGCTTTGTGAGTAGTTACGTTTGTTCCTGAGGACATGGGATAAGTCTTGTTATAAGTAATCATGTGAATTTGATATTCGTTCGATATTTTGATGAGATGTATGTTGTCTCTCCTCTAGTGGTGTTATGTGAACGTCGACTACACAACACTTCACCATTATTTCGGCCTAGAGGAAGGCATTGGGAAGTAATAAGTAGATGATGGTGAAAGAACATGTGCTGCCCCCATGTTTGGTTTTGGTAATTGATGACAATCTCTATGGACTAATGGTTGCCTTGAGTTATATTTGAAGGGTTTGTCCATAGGCTTTGCTTGTAGACCATTTGTTGGTCTCAAGGTGATTTGAAGAAGAATATGTGTTGACCAAGGTTATTCATGGAGTTATCCAAAGATTGGTCATGTAAGAGATGAGCCTATTGCAAGCATGTCTTGAAGAAGGAGATTGTGTGAACATTCATGTTTACCTTCAAGACATCATCCTAATGAAGAGAGTTGGAAAGATTCAAGGTTGATCAAGACTAAATATGAAGAGTGATTCGAGTTGATCAACACACAAAGCGTAGAAGATGTACCGAGTGGGATCAAGTGATCTCACGGTATGGTAAGCATTGTCCATTACGCTTTGTGTACTAACCCATGTTCTATGCAAGAGTTCTTTGTGGGGTTAGGTTTGTTTCCATGGGCGTGCATCAAAAGGAAGATATCACACAACCCATGGAGGATGACATCAAGTGGTGATCGTCATCAAGATTGCGGTGTGCAAGTTCAAGTGGAGGATCACGAAGAGATCACATGCTTGAAGCTTGCTGTCCATTGTGGTGACAATGGACTTGTGAAGATGTGCCGAAGAGTGGCTCACCCATAGTGGAGTATGGGGGAGCAATAGACTAGTCTTCATCGAGCCGGCGCAATCAAGAAAGGTGGTCCAACTTGAGGAGGTCAAGATCGTCATCATCTAGCTCAAGTGGACTATGCGCAAGGCAAAGGTTTGCCCTTGATAGGTTTTCTATTTTACCGGTCTCATGGTGGTAGTTGGGAGACCGGGTTTTAGGATCGATAGCCGTACTATCAAGGGGGGCTCTCAAGTGAGTAGCTTTATCGTATCATTCGTAGAGAGCTCAAACCATTGCATCCTTGCATCATCTTTCTTGGTTTGTGTTTGGTGTTTCTCTTTGTGAGTCTTTGAGCTTTTGGTCATCTTCATGACAAGCTCGAGTTCATCGAAAACGGAGTTCATATATGCATCTTCTATGATGTTTTCGATGTTGGAGTTTATGCCGGTTCTTCATTCATAGAGGTTTCTCATCTCTATATGTTAGGCATATCTCCCCTGCCACTTCTTATTATAACCAGTCGCTGTTTGGATAGTACTCGTTGTCTTCTATCCAACAAGCTTGAGTTTGCTCAATTCGGAGCTCATTTGCAGAAGTTATGGCAGTTTTGGTTTTATTTGTATCCTCTGTTTTCTGTGGATTTTCAGTAGCTTGCAAGCGGTAGTACCGCTGGTGCCCACGGTAGTACCGCTTATGCGGTAGTACCGCTGGTACTTCCGTGGCACTACCGCTTGGGGTTTCCCCGAGCGTGCAACTTTCTGTTGCCAGATTGCCATTCACGGTAGTAGAGCGGTAGTAGCACGGTAGTACCGCTCTGGCGGTACTACCGCCCCTACTACCGCTTCCACTACCGCTTGGGGTTTTTCCTCTGTGCGAGTTTCTGTTACCACTTTTCCCTCTAGCGGTAGTAGAGCGGTACTAGAACGGTAGTACCGCTTGCGCGGTACTACCGCCCATACTACCGCTTCCACTACCGCTTGGGGTTTTCCCTGTGTGCGAGTTTCTGTTACCACTTTTCCCTCTAGCGGTAGTACCGCTTAGTTGAGCGGTAGTACCGCTTGGTGCGGCACTACCGCTCCAGTCTCGTGTTCTCGCCTGCTGTTTTTGAATTACTACCGCTTAAGCGGTAGTACCGCTCGCAAGAGCGGTAGTACCGCTTGTACGCGTCCAGCACGGGTAACGGTTGGATTTGGGGTGGCCCTATAAAAGGGGTCTTCTTCCCCAACGGTTTTCTTATCCTTTAAGCTCTCTCTCCTCCATTGTTGACTTTCTAGAGCTTTGCTTTCTCTCAATCCCTCCATGGATTCTTGCTAGTTTTTGGGGGAAAAGAGAGAGGAGATCTAGATCCACATTTCCACCAATCACTTTCTCCTCTAAGTGAGGGGAACCCCTTGGATCTAGTTCTTGGAGTTCTTTGTGTTCTTCTTCGTTCTTCCTCTCATTTTCCTCCATAGCTTTTGTTGCTTTGGTGGGATTTGGGAGAGGAGGACTTGGGCACTCCGTGTGCCCTTGCCATTGCATTAGTTGCATCGGTTTGAGTTCTCCGCGGGATTCGTGGAAGTTAGTAGTTGAGAAGCTTATTACTCTTGGGTGTTTGGGCACCCTAGAGCTTGTTCCTCTTGGGTGCCTTGGCGCCCTAGACGGCTTGGTGGCTTGGTGGTGCCTCGGAGCTCAATCATTGTGGTGTAAAGCTCCGGGCAAGCGTCGGGGTCTCCAATTAGGTTGTGGAGATCGCCCCGAGCAATTTGACGGGTACCGGTGACCGCCCCCAAGGGTTGCCAAAGTGTACGGGTTCGGTGACCGCCCTCAAGGGTTGCCATTTGTACGGGTTCGGTGACCGCCCTCAAGGGTCCCTTAGTGGAATCACGGCACCTTGCATTGTGCGAGGGCGTGAGGAGAATACGGTGGCCCTAGTGGCATTGTTGGGGAGCATTGTGCCTCCACACCGCTCTAACGGAGATTAGCATCCGCAAGGGTGTGAACTTCGGGATACATCGTCGTCTCCGCGTGCCTCGGTTATCTCTTACCCGAGCCCTTTACTTATGCACTTTACTTTGTGATAGCCATATTGTTTCTTGTTATATATCTTGCTATCACTTAGTTGTTTATCTTGCTTAGCATAAGTTGTTGGTGCACATAGGTGAGCCTAGTCGATTTAGGTTTTGTGCTTGACAAATTAACCGCTAGGTTTATTCCGCATTTGTTCAAGCCTAAACCGTAATTATTTTAAAGCGCCTATTCACCCCCCCCCTCTAGGCGACATCCACGATCTTTCAGATGGGTTGCTAGAGTGACAGAAGCTTAAACCTTAGTTTATGTGTTGCTTCGTAAGGGGCTGATTTGGATCCATATGTTTCATGCTATGGTTAGATTTATCTTAATTCTTCTTTCGTAGTTGCGGATGCTTGCGAGAGAGGTTAATCATAAGTGGGAGGCTTTTCCAAGTAAGGGCAGCACCCAAGCACCGGTCCAACCACATATCAAATTATCAAAGTAACGAACGCGAATCATATGAGCATGATGAAAACTAGCTTGACAGAAATTCCCATGTGTCCTCGGGAGCGCTTTGCTTTATATAAGAGTTTGTCCAGGCTTGTCCTTTGCTACAAAAAGGATTGGGCCACCTTGCTGCACCTTTGTTAATTTGTTACTTGCTATCCATTACAAATTATCCTATCACAAAACTATCTATTACCGATAATTTCAGTGCTTGCAGAGAATACCTTACTGAAAACCGCTTGTCATTTCCTTCTGCTCCTCGTTGGGTTCGACACTCTTACTTATCGAAAGGACTACGATAGATCCCCTATACTTGTGGGTCATCAAGACTCTTTTCTGGCGCCGTTGCCGGGGAGTGAAGCGCCTTTGGTGAGTGGAACTTGGTAAGGAAAAATTTATATAGTGTGCTGAAATTTACTGTCACTTGTTACTATGGAAAATAATCCTTTGAGGGGCTTGTTCGGGGTATCTTCACCCTGACCGGAAGCACAAAGAGATGCTCCTCAACCTACTGCACCTACTGAAAATATTTATTATGAAATTCCTTTGGGTATGATAGAGAAACTGCTAGCTAATCCTTATGCAGGAGATGGAACACTACATCCTGATTTGCATCTAATCTATGTGGATGAAGTTTGTGGATTATTTAAGCTTGCAGGTTTGCCCGAGGATGATGTCAAGAAGAATCTCTTTCCTTTATCTTTGAAGGAAAAGGCATTGACATGGTATAGGCTATGTGATGATATTGGATCATGGAACTACAACCGATTGAAATTGGAATTTCATCAGAAGTTTTATCCTATGCATCTGGTTCATCATAATCGGAATTATATTTATAATTTTTGGCCTCGTGAAGGAGAAAGAATCACTCAAGCTTGGGGGAGGCTTAAGTCAATGTTATATTCATGCCCTAATCATGAGCTCCCGAGAGAAATTATTATTCAGAATTTTTATGCCCGGCTTTCTCGTAATGATCAATCCATGCTCGATACTTCTTGTGCTGGTTCCTTTATGAAGAAAGATATTGAATTCAAATTGGACTTATTGGAAAGAATTAAACGCAACTCTGAAGATTGGGAACTCGACGAAGGTAAGGAGTCAGGTATAAACCTTAAGTTCGATTGTGTTAAATCCTTTATAGACACCGATGCTTTTCGTGATTTTAGCACTAAATATGGACTTGACTCTGAGATAGTAGCTTATTTCTGTGAATCTTTTGCTACTCATGTTGATCTCCCCAAGGAGAAGTGGTATAAATATCATCCTCCCATTGAAGTGAAAGCAGTAGAACCTATTAAAGTTGAGAAAGAAACTATTATTTATAATGCTGATCCTGTTATTCCTACTGCTTATATTGAGAAACCACCCTTCCCTGTTAGAATAAAGGAACATGCTAAAGCTTCAACTGTGGTTCGTAAGAGTTGTACTAGAACACCTACGCCCCCTGAACAAATTAAAGTTGAACCTAGTATTGCTATGGTTAAAGATCTCTTGGTTGATAATATTGATGGGCATGTTATTCATTTCTGTGATGAAGCTGCTAGAATTGCTAGACCTGATACTAAAGTTAAACATAGACCTATTGTTGGCGTGCCTGTTGTTTCTGTTAAAATAGGAGATCATTGTTATCATGGCTTATGTGATGTGGGTGCTAGTGTGAGTGCAATTCCCTTTGCCTTATACCAAGAAATTATGAATGATATTGCACCAGCTGAACTAGAGGAAATTGATGTTACCATTAAGCTTGCTAATAGAGACACTATTGCACCAATTGGGATTGTTAGAGATGTTGAAGTCTTGTGTGGGAAAATAAAGTATCCTACTGATTTTCTTGTTCTTTTCTCCCCACAAGATGATTTTTGTCCCATTATATTTGGTAGACCCTTCTTGAATACTGTTAATGCTAAGATTGCTTGTGAGAAAGAAACTGTTACTGAAAGTTTTGGGGATGTGTCTCATGAGTTCAATTTCTCTAAATTTCGTAGACAAACCCATGACAAAAATTGCCTAGTAAAGATGAAATTATTGGTCTTGCTTCTATTGCTGCGCCTCCTACTGATCCCTTAGAACAATATTTGCTAGACCATGAAAATGATATGCATATGAATGAAAGGAATGAAATAGATAAGATTTTCTTTGATCAGCAACCTATTTTGAAACACAACCTGCCTGTTGAAATACTTGGGGATCTTCCTCCACCCAGGGATGATCCCGTGTTTGAGCTCAAACAATTACCTGAAACTCTGAAATATGCTTATCTTGATGAAAAGGAGATATATCCTGTTATTATTAGTGCTAACCTTTCAGAGCATGAAGAAAAGAGATTATTGAAAACTTTGAGGAAGCACCGTGCTGCTATTGGATATACTCTTGATGATCTTAAGGGCATTAGTCCCACTCTAGGCCAGCATAAAATTAATATGGAGCCTGATGCTAAACCAGTTGTTGATCACCAACGACGGTTAAATCCTAAGATGAAAGAAGTGGTAAGAAATGAAATACTAAAGCTTCTGGAGGCAGGTATAATTTATCCTATTGCTGATAGTAGATGGGTTAGTCCCGTTCATTGTGTCCCTAAGAAGGGAGGTATTACCGTTGTTCCTAATGATAAAAATGAATTGATCCCGCAAAGAATTGTTACAGGATATAGAATGGTAATTGATTTTAGGAAATTAAATAAAGCTACTAGGAAAGATCATTACCCTCTACCTTTTATTGATCAAATGCTAGAAAGACTATCCAAACATACACATTTTTGCTTTCTAGATGGTTATTCTGGTTTCTCTCAAATACCTGTGTCAAAAGAGGATCAAGAAAAGACCACTTTTACTTGTCCTTTCGGTACCTTTGCTAATAGACGTATGCCTTTTGGTTTATGCAATGCACCTGCTACCTTTCAAAGATGTATGATGGCTATATTCTCTGACTTTTGTGAAAAGATTGTTGAGGTTTTCATGGATGATTTTTCCGTTTACGGAACTTCTTTTGATGATTGCTTGAGCAACCTTGATCGAGTTTTGCAGAGATGCGAAGAAACTAATCTTGTCTTGAATTGGGAAAAGTGCCACTTTATGGTTAATGAAGGTATTGTCTTGGGGTACAAAATCTCCGAAAGAGGTATTGAAGTTGATAAAGCTAAAGTTGATGGTATTGAAAAAATGTCGTGTCCTACGGACATCAGAGGTATAAGAAGTTTCCTTGGTCATGCTGGTTTCTATAGAAGGTTTATTAAAGACTTCTCTAAGATTTCTAGGCCTCTCACTAATCTTTTGCAAAATGATGTTCCATTCGTTTTTGATGATGATTGTGTAGAAACATTTGAAGTTCTTAAGAATGCCTTGATTTCCGCACCTATTGTCCAACCACCTGATTGGAACCTACCCTTTGAAATTATGTGTGATGCTAGTGATTATGCTATTGGTGCTGTTCTAGGACAAAGAGTTGATAAGAAATTAAATGTTATCAATTATGCTAGTAAAACTCTAGACAGTGCTCAAACAAACTATGCTACCACTGAAAAGGAATTTTTAGCGGTTGTGTTTGCTTGTGATAAGTTCAGACCTTATATTGTTGATTCCAAAGTAACTGTTCACACTGATCATGTTGCTATCAAATATCTTATGGAATAGAAAGATGCTAAACCTAGACTTATTAGATGGGTCCTTCTGCTACAAGAATTTGATTTGCATATTATTGATAGAAAGGGTGCTGATAACCCTGTAGCAGACAACTTGTCTAGGTTAGAAAATGTTCTTGATGATCCACTACCTATTGATGATAGCTTTCCTGATGAACAACTAGCTATCATAAATGCTTCGCGCAATGCTCCTTGGTATGCTGATTATGCTAACTACATTGTTGCTAAATTTATACCACCTAGTTTCACATACCAACAAAAGAAAAAGTTCTTCTATGATTTAAGACATTACTTTTGGGATGATCCACACCTTTATAAAGAAGGAGTAGATGGTGTTATTAGACGT
The DNA here is from genome assembly GCA_039707655.1 of Elymus sibiricus. Taxonomy (NCBI): domain Eukaryota; kingdom Viridiplantae; phylum Streptophyta; class Magnoliopsida; order Poales; family Poaceae; genus Elymus; species Elymus sibiricus. Next base: position 269,182,731 of record CM077665.1, read on the forward strand.
TGTGTGCCTGAGCATGAACAGGAACAGATCCTTCACAAGTGTCATTCTCGTTTAAGATTTTTTGCAGGAAAACTTCTCTCTAAATGGGAAGGGCCTTACATTATTGAGGAAGTATATCGTTCCGGTGCCATCAAGATCAACAACGCCGAAGGCACAAATCCTAAGGTGGTAAACGGGCAAAGAATCAAACATTATATCTCAGGTACTCCCATAAATGTTGAAACCAATATTATCAATACCATAACTCCGAAGGAGTACATTAGGGAGACCTACCAGAACGTTTCAGACTCCAAAAAGGAATAGGTATGTGTTACGGTAAGCAAATCGACTCCAAAACTTTTCCAATGGCAATTTTTATCCATTTTGGAATATTTAAAAAATTAGGAAAATTTAAAGTAGTCCGAAGAGTGCACGAGGAGGTGACAAGCCAGGGGGGCGCGCCCTACCCCCTGGGCGCGCCCCTGTGGCTTGTGGCCACCCCGTGTACCCTCCGGACTCCGTTTTCTTGTGGTATACTCCTTCGGGTCGGTAAAAATTCATTATATAATCTCCCGAAGGTTTTGACCTTCGTAACACGACAATACCTTCTGTTTTCGTTTTGAGTTGTTTCTGCAGCAGATTTAGAGCTAGATGTCTTCGCAAGAGTCGGGCGGGGAGAGCCGTGCCTCTCACCTGACACCAGGGTCCAGAGCATTCAGCGAAGCCAACCACATTGGGCAGGCCACGGAGGAAGAGATGGAGGCCGATTTGAAAAGGATAGATGCCATGGAGGAAGACTAGGAAGTTACCTCTCGTCTACAACCTGGAGCCATGTTGGAAGAACTTCAGAGCTCAGCAATTCCGAATTCGGTTATTCCTCCCAATGCTAAATTTCTCACTTATTAAAATATGAAAATAGTGTTGCTTCTTCCCCCGCAGCAATGAAACATCTATGGGTTATGGGAGCTCTAACCGTCACTGGAAAACTTCACAAGGAAATAATAGATCTCAGACAGCAAAAATTATAAGCTTGAGGAGGAGAATCACATTCTGAGGGGCATCATCGCCAAGAATATAACATCGCCACCTCCGAAGCAAGACAACTAAACACATGGGTATGGGCACTCTCCTTGGCTTGTGCCAAGCTTGGGGGAGGTGCCCCGGTATTGTATCACCATGACATCTTTTACTTTTATCATTTTTCTTAGTCCGATCCTTTTGGTTATATCTTGATCTAGTAGAATAAAGTTTTTAGTGTGATCTAGTTTTGAGTTTTGCTTTATGTTCCCCCTTTGTAAGCAAGTCCGAGAGTTATATAATAAAGAGTAGTTTTGAGTTGAGGGCTTTGCTTGTTTGCTATGATCTTGAGAAAAAGAAATAGAAAGAAGTATAGAATAAAAGCAAAGAGTATATATGATGATCTTATGGGGGGTGATGACTTCACATATAAGAAGTATGTCGATTGAAATTTGTTGTGAGTTGACAAACATAGCTATTGGTCATTGTTGCAATTAAAAGGAAGTAATAAAGAAAGAGAGGTTCACATATGAATATATCATCTTGGACATCTTTTATGATTGTGAGCACTCATTAAAATATTATATGTTAAGAAGTTGATGTTGGACAAGGAAGACAACATAATGAGTTATGTTTGCTTACTTCCGAATAGAAGTTATATGGTTATAGATCCTTCAACATGTGATGCTTGCTTCTACCCCATATCAGCCAAAACTTCTGCACCAAGTAGAGATACTACTTGTGCATCCAATCACCCTTAACCCAGTTTTGCCATGAGAGTCCACCGTACCTACCTATGGATTGAGTAAGATCCTTCAAGTAAGTTGTCATCGGTGCAAGCAATAAAGAATTGCTCTCTAAATATGTATGATTTATTAGTGTGAGGAAAATAAACTTTATACGAACTTGTGATATGGAAGAAATAAAAGCGACAAACTGCATAATAAAGTTCTCTATCACAAGGGGCAATATAAAGTGACGTTATTTTGCATTAAGGGATTGTGCATCCAACTATAAAAGCGCATGACAACCTCTGCTTCCCTCTGCAAAGGGCATATCTGTTACCTTTACTTTCTAGTTCTTACCTTTATGCAAGAGTCGTGGTGATCTTCATCACTTCCTTTATTTCGCCTTTATCTCTTGGCAAGCGTCATGTGTTGGGGAATGATCTAGACACATATATCCACTCGGATGTGGGTGAGCATGAGTTATTTCTGTTGACATTACCCTTGAGGTAAATAGTTGGGAGGCAATACTATAAGCCCCTATCTTTCTCTATGTTCGATTGAAGCTTTGACCGCATAAGTACCGCGTGAGTGTTAGCAATTATGAAAGACTAAAAGATGATTGAGTATGTGGATTTGCTTTACAAGCTCTTATATTGACTCTTTCCTACGTTATGATAAATTGGAATTGCTTCAATGACTGAGATCATAGTTTGTTGGTTCTCAATAAAGTTCTTGATTCATACTTTACCTTGTGAACGAATTGTTACTCTAGCATAAGAAATTATATGTCAATATATGTTGCTGTTCTAAAGATAATCATGATGCCTTCATGTCCGTATTTTATTTTATCGACACCTCTATCTCTAAACATGTGGGCATATTTATCGATTTCGGCCTTCGCTTGAGGGAGTTGATACATCCATTTTGCATCATTCTTTTATATCGATATTTATTGCATTATGGGTTGTTAATACACATTATGATACAATACTTATGCCTTTTCTCTCTTATTTTACAAGGTTTACATGAAGAGGGAGAATGCCGGCAGCTGGAATTCTGGACTGGAAAAGGAGCAAATATGAGATACCTATTCTGCACTACTCCAAAAGTCCTGAAAATCTACGGAGAATTATTTTGGAATATATATAAAATATTGGGTGAAAGAAATACCAGAGGGGACCCACCAGGGAGTCACAAGCCAGGGGGTGCGCCCTACCCCCTGGGCGCGCCCCTATGGCTTGTGGGCCCCCTGGCAGGCCTCCGGTGCCCATCTTCTGGTATATGAAGGGTTTTGACCTCGAAAAAATCAAAAGTTAGCTTTCGGGACGAAGCGCCGCCGTCTCGAGGTGGAACTTGGACAGAACCAATCTAGGGCTCCGGCGGAGCTGTTCTGCCGGGGAAACTTCCCTCCCGGAGGGGGAAATCGAAGCCATCGTCATCACCAACGATCCTCTCATCGAGAGGGGGTCAATCTCCATCAACATATTCACCAGCACCATCTCCTCTCAAACCCTAGTTCATCTCTTGTATCCGATCTTTGTCTCAAAACCTCAGATTGGTACCTGTGGGTTGCTAGTAGTGTTGATTACTCCTTGTAGTTGATGCTAGTTGGTTTACTCGATGGAAGATCATATGTTCAGATCCTTAATGATAATTAATACTCCTCTGATTATGAACATTAATATGCTTTGTGAGTAGTTACGTTTGTTCCTGAGGACATGGGATAAGTCTTGTTATAAGTAATCATGTGAATTTGGTATTCGTTCGATATTTTGATGAGATGTATGTTGTCTCTCCTCTAGTGGTGTTATGTGAACGTCGACTACATAACACTTCACCATTATTTGGGCCTAGAGGAAGGCATTGGGAAGTAATAAGTAGATGATGGGTTGCTAGAGTGACCGAAGCTTAAACCCTAGTTTATGCGTTGCTTCGTAAGGGGCTGATTTGGATCCATATGTTTCATGCTATGGTTAGATTTATCTTAATTCTTCTTTCGTAGTTGCGGATGCTTGCGAGAGAGGTTAATCATAAGTGGGAGGCTTTTCCAAGTAAGGGCAGCACCCAAGCACCGGTCCACCCACATATCAAATTATCAAAGTAACGAACGCGAATCATATGAGCATGATGAAAACTAGCTTGACAGAAATTCCCATGTGTCCTCGGGAGCGCTTTGCTTTATATAAGAGTTTGTCCAGGCTTGTCCTTTGCTACAAAAAGGATTGGGCCACCTTGCTGCACCTTTGTTACATTTGTTACTTGCTATCCGTTACAAATTATCCTATCACAAAACTATCTGTTACCGATAATTTCAGTGCTTGCAGAGAATACCTTACTGAAAACCGCTTGTCATTTCCTTCTGCTCCTCGTTGGGTTCGACACTCTTACTTATCGAAAGGACTACGATAGATCCCCTATATTTGTGGGTCATCACTTGGACAAAACCATTCAAAGCTTCCAACAGTGCCACACTCATTTCAGGAAAACTCCAAAGACTAAGATACGCTCTAAAACAATGGAGTAAGGGGATTTCAAAACTGAAAAGGTTAATTGAGAAATGCCATCAAGTTTTACTGCATTTGGATAATCTGGAGGAGCTTAGACAATTAACAATACCGGAGGACAATTTCAGAAGGATTTAAAAAAAACATTTAATAAGATTGCTTAAGTACCAAAGTGACTACTGGAAAAAAAGATGCACCTTCCGATGGGCAGTGCAGGGAGAGGAGAACACTAAATATTTCCAGGCACAGGCCACTGAAAGATATAGAAGAAACTCTACCCCCTCGTTGCAAATGCCAGATGGTCAGACAATCGACAGCCATGAGGAAAAAGCTGCTGCATTCGATGAATGTTTCAAAACAATAATGGGAGTTTCAGAGGAACCCATATATGAATTTCATTTGCCGGATTTGATACAGTGCCACCCTGGTCTGGAAGAACTATCCCAACCTTTCACTATTGAGGAAATTCACCATATCATTAAAATTATAGCTTTTGACAGGGCTCCAGGTCCAGATGGATTTAATGGACAATTCGTCAAGGTATGTTGGCACATAATCAAAGAGGATTTCTATAGACTTTGTGAGGATTTTTGGGAAGGTAGAATAAGCTTAAAGTGTCTTAACACTTCACTAATCACCTTAATTCCCAAAACATCCACTCCTGAGACTGTGAATGATTACAGACCAATTTCCTCGCTTAATTGTGTTTTGAAAGTCATCACAAAATTACTAGCTGAAGGGCTACAGAGGATTATTTTGAAAATTGTTCATAGGAATCAATATGGGTTTATTAAAACAAGGACAATACAAGATTGCCTTGGTTGGGCGATTGAGTATTTGCACCAATGCAAACAATCTGGAATAGAAATAGTGATCCTTAAACTTGACTTTGCTAAAGCATTTGATACAATGGCCCACTCCTTCATTCTCAAGATGTTAAAGTGCAAAGGTTTTGATGACAGATGGTGCATGTGGCTAAAAATGATATTGGTGTCAGGATCATCTTCAGTATTGTTGAATGGGATACCTGGCAAGGAATTCAGATGTTGTAGGGGGGTGAGGCAAGGAGACCCCTATTCTCCCCTACTATTCGTACTGGCAGCTGACTTATCACAGTCCATGGTAAATAGGGCTTGGGAAGAAGGGCATATCAATTTACCTATTGAGCAACCTGCAACAGAACAATATCCAGTCATAGAGTACGCAGATGACACCTTGATGATCCTGCCAACAAATAAGGAGGAGTTGCTGGCGATCAAATGACTGCTTTATGCATATGCCAAGGCCACGGGTCTTAAAATCAATTACTCCAAATCACAACTTATACCTATCAACATTTTGGGGGATAAGGCTGATAACCCACAAGTGTAGGGGATCGCAACAGTCTTCACGGGTAGTATTTCACCCTAATTTATTGATTCGACACAAGGGGAGCCAAAGAATATTTATTGTCCTTGACAGTTGAGTCGTCAATTCAACCGCACCAAGGATATCTCTCTGCAGCAAAGATTTAGTAGCACGGCAAATAGTAGTAGCAAAAGTAACAGTAATAGTGATAGTAGCAGTTTTGTAGCAAGTGTTACAGTAACAATAGCAATAGTAACTTGGCAAGATTCTGTATATGTAACGTGTAGGCACGTGGATCGGTGGTGGATAATGATTTAGATGACATTGATCATGTAACAATTACACACTAGGGCGACACAGAACTAGCTCCAATTCATCAATGTAATGTAGGCATGTATTCCGTATATAGTCATACGTGCTTGCGATAAGAACTTGCATGACATCTTTTGTCCTACCCTCCCTTGGCAGCGGGGTCCTATTGGAAACTAAGGGATATTAAGGCCTCCTTTTAGTAGAGAACCGGAACAAAGCATTAACACATGGTGAATACATGAACTCCTCAAACTACGACAATCACCGGAAAGAATCCCAATTATTGTCAGCTTGGGGTATGCGGATCATGACACGTAATAGGTACATATAACTTGCAAGATAGGATCCAAATCACTCTTATATTCATGAAAACATAATAGGTTGAGATCTGAAATCATGGCACATGGGCCCTAGTGTCAAGCATTAAGCGTAGCAAAGTCATAGAAACATAAATCTCAGAACATAGTGGATACTAGTGATCAAGCCCTATCAAACTTAACTCGATTACATGATCAATTCCATCCAATCCCACCACCGTCTAGCAAGCCTACAAAGGAATTACTCACTCTCGGTGGTGAGCATCATGGCGGTGTTGATGGAGAAGGTGTGGTGATGACGACGGCGATGATTTCCCCTCTCTGGAGCCCAAAACAGGCTCCAGATCAGCCCTCCGGAGGAAGAACGGGACGTGGCGGCGGCTCCGTCTCGTGAAACGCGATGAAATCTTCTCTCTGATTTTTTTCTCCGCGGATGTGAATTTATAGAGTTGCAATTAGGGTCGGAGGGGCCACGAGGGCCCCACAAGCCATCTGGCCGCGCCCCTAGGGGGGGCGTCCGGTTGCATGGTGGCCTTCTTGTCCACCCCCTCCGGCAGTTCTTCACTCCTAAATTCCTTATATATTCCAGGAAAATCCATAAAAAGTTTCGTCCAATTCCGAGAACTTTTATTTCTACACAAAAAAACACCAAGGTAGTTCTGTTGAAAACAGTATCAGTCCGGGTTAGTTTCATTCAAATCATTCAAATTAGAGGACAAAACCAGAGCAAAAATGCTTGGAAAAGTAGATACGTTTGAGACGTATCAACTCCCCCAAGCTTAACTCGTTGCTTGTCCTCAAGCAATTCAGTTGATAAACTGAAAGTGATAAAGAAAACTTTTACAAACTCTTTTGTTCTCGTTATTATACATATGCTTAGCTAGTGCTCAAGTTTTTAGCATAAATCATAGATAGACACGTCCATGACAACAAATAGATATTATATTAACTCATGGCAAGACATAGCCAACTAGAAAGCAATAATAAAACATCTCCTATGTCAACAATTTATCAAAACACTCATAATACAATATGGTGACATGGTATTTCGCTAGCCCTTTCTAAGACCGCAAAACATAAATGTAGAGCACCTCTGAGATCCAAGCAGCGACTAAACATTATAACTCAGGGTAGAAAAGATCCAATCATGCTCATATCCAACATTAACTAATCTAAATGCATAACAATGACAATAGTGCTCTCGGGTCTGGTGCTTTTAGTAAGAGGGTGATGACTCAACATAAAAGTAAATAGATAGGCCCTTCGCAGGGGGAAGCATTGATTTGCAGAGGTGCCAGAGCTCTAAGCTTAAAACAAGGGTGAAAGTATAATTTTTTTGAGCGGTGCACTTTTCTTGTCAATGTTACGACAAAGGTTTTCAACATTTCCATGCTAAACTCATTATTGGCGGTTCCCAAACAGAATAGTAAAGTTTACTCCTATCCACCATCCAAACACATTCCATGGCTGGCCGAATCCACGGTTGCCCTCCAAACAATCAACTGTCCCAAGGAGTTGGTGTAATTTATTTCGATTATGGGGGACTAGGCGTCCCTCTTACCAGCCTCTCTCGTGCAATGACGGCGAATAAACGACTGTCCTGAGAATAACTTGCTTAGCATGGAAAATATTGACCGCCCCGTCGCTCCATGAGCGGGACGAGTGCACAAAAATGGGTGTTTATTTGAATATTTAGAGATGGCACATGCAAATTTACTTGGAACGGCAGGGTAATACCGCATATAGGCAGGTATGGTGGACTCATGTGAAATAACTTGGTTTAAGGATTTGGATGCACAAGCAGCATTTCCGCTTAGTACAGGTGAAGGCTAGCAATAGGTTGAGAAGCGACCAGCTAGAGAGCAACAACTGTCATGAACATGCACTTTGAATAATTAACATTGGATGTAGCATGAGTAGGATATGAACACTCTGAATTTAAATATCATGAAGGCTATATTGGTTTTGAATCAGTTACATGTTTGCACATGGGCTAAGTCAAACTGCTTGAATTTCTCAGAGGGAGATACCATACTGCCATACCATATTATAACCATTTTAATGCACGTTGACACACAAGATAAATCATTATTAACTCCTAGCTATTTAGGCATGGCATGAGAAGCTATAATCTCTAATTTTCATCAGGAACATGTTTACTCATGATATACTGAATCAATATCAAACTGGCTAAACATATTTACAAAAACAGAAAACAAGAAGAGTTCATACCAGCTTCCTTTGCCACAATCACTTCATCAAATATCGTCATTATTGCCTTTCACTTGCACGATCGAACGGTGTGATAATAATAATAGTGCAAGAATACCGTGGACTAAGCTGGAATCTGCAGGGCAGTTTAAGACAAAGTAGAAGACAAGGTAAAATTGGCTCTCTGTTAGATCATCAGTAAAGCATATGAGAGCCACTCAACATTTTTATCGTGGTCTTCTCCTTTCGACAACTCAACAAAAGAAAGGAAATTCAAAGAAACACACTGAAATATTTTTGGAGTTTTTGTTTTTTCTTAAGCAAGCAAAGGAACTAAGGGAAAAACAAGAACGAGAAAAAATATTTACACGGGAAAGCTCCCAACAAGCAAAGGAAATCTTTTTGGGTTTTCTTTTTAGTACTACAGCTAAAGAAACAAGGAAAAGAAAAGAACCGAAAAGAAGCGAGAAATATTTTTGGATTTTCAAAGTTTTTCAAACACACAAGAAGAAAGCAGAAAATAAAGCTAACATGGATATACAAAGAAAAATGATATTTGTATGAAGTGTGAGAACGTGAATGTAATGTCGGTGAGAAATTCGTACTCCCCCAAGCTTAGGATTTTGCCTAGCTTGCTAATCACCACTGGTAGTAGCCATCAGGTCCAGGAAAGTACTTCCGCCGAGGTACCCGAGAGTCCCATGCCTGGGTCTCGGCCTCCGCAACAGCAAGCTCATTCCGGTAAGCAGTGGTGTCCTCTGGCATTATTCTGTATCCGTTCCTAGCATGATAGTTAAACAAATAAGGTACATGCAAAGGAATAACATCGCAAGTCTTCTCGCTAAGCACTAGGCTGTAACGAAGGGGTTGTAGTGATTCGGGTTTCCAGAGAAACTGGTGTTCCTCCATAGATAGATGGTCGAGGTGCACCTCAGGCAACAAATAATCAGTGGGGCGTATTGCCACCTCAAAGTGCCTAGCCAAGCGCACAACATAAATACCACCATGAATTTTACCTTTAGTTCGGTTAAGATGCAAGCGGCGCGCTGTTGGGGAACATTGCATGGGAAACAAAAAATTTCCTACGCACACACAAGATCTATCCATGGTGATGAGCATCTACGAGAGGGAGAGTGGATCTACATACCCTTGTAGATCGCTAAGCGGGAAGCATTAAGAAACACGGTTGATGTAGTTGAACGTCTCCGCAATCCAAATCGCTAGCCGTCCCGCGATCCCATCATGATCCGTCTCGCAATCCAATCACGATCCGTCCCGCGATCCCATCATGATCCGTCCCGCGATCCTGATCATGGTCCTTCCGATCTAGCGCCGAACGGACGGCACCTCCGCGTTCAGCACACGTACAGCTCAATGACGATCTCCGCCTTCTTGATCCAGCAAGAGGGAGTGGAGAGGTAGATGAGTTCTCCGGCAGCGCGACGGCGCGGCAGCGGTGGTGGTGGAACTATTCCAGCAGGGCTTCGCCTAAGCACCGCTGAAACTAGACTAGAGGAGAAAACGATCTAGAGGAAGTAGAGGGAGCACGTGGCAATTAGGGTTAGCTCTCCCCTCTAAATCCTCTAGTATATATAGGAGGGAGGGAGGAGAGGAGGCAGCCTCAAACCCTCAAGGGTTGGCCGAAATTGGAGGTGGAGGAGTCCTACTCCAATCCTACTAGGAGTAGGATTCCTCCTCTCCACTAGGAAACCCTTTCCACCTTTCCACCTTTGGTTTTTTCCCACCCCTAGCCACATGGGCCTTAGTGGGGGGTTCAACCAGCCCACTAGGGGCTGGTTTGACTCCTCCCACAGCCCTTGAGGTCCTTTGGGTCGAGACACCCCACCCGATGGTCCCCCGGTACCCTCCCGGCACTCCCGGTACACTACCGAAGTACCCAAAACTTTTCCGGTGACCAAAACAGGACTTCCTATATATCAATCTTTACCTCCGGACCATTCCGGAGCTCCTCGTGACGTCCAGGATCTCATCCGGGACTCCGAACAACCTTCGGTCACAACCAGTCGTAACTCAACTATACCGAAACGTCACCGAACCTTAAGTGTGCAGACCCTGCGGGTTCGAGAACTATGTAGACATGACCGAGACACCTCTACGGTCAATAACCAATAGAGGGACATGGATGCCCATATTGGTTCCTACATATTCTACGAACATCTTTATTGGTTGAAACTCTATGTCAAGGATTCACTTAATCCCACATGTTGTTCCCTTTGTTCTTCGGTATGTTACTTGCCCGAGATTCGATCGTCGGTATCTCTATACCTAGTTCAATCTCGTTACCGGCAAGTCTCTTTACTCGTTCCGTAATACAAGATCCCATGCCTAACACTTTAGTCACATTGCTTGCAAGGCTTGTTGTGATGTTGTATTACCGAGTGGCCCCTGAGATACCTCTCCGTCATACGGAGTAACAAATCCCAGTCTCGATCCATGCCAGCTCAACAGACACCTTCGGAGATACCTGTAGAGCATCTTTATAGTCACCCAGTTATGTTGTGATGTTTGATACACACAAGGTATTCCTCCGGCGTCAGTGAGTTGCATGATCTCATGGTCATAGGAACATATACTTGACATGCAGAAAACAATAGCAATAAACTGACACGATCATATGCTATGTTCATAGTTTGGGTCTTGTCCATCACATCATTCTCCTAATGATGTGATCCCATTATCAAATGACATCTCATGTCTATGGCTAGGAAACCTTCACCATCTTTGATCAACGAGCCAGTTTAACTAGAGGTTTACTAGGGACACATTGTTTGTCTATGTACCCACACATGTAATTGAGTTTCCAATCAATACAATTATAGCATGGATAATAAACAATTATCATGAACAAGGAAATATGATAATAACTAAATTATTATTGCCTCTAGGGCATATTTCCAACAGTCTCCCACTTGCACTAGAGTCAATAATCTAGTTCACATCACCATGTGATTTACATTGTTTATGAATCTAACACCCAATGAGTTCTGGGGTTCGATCATGTTTTGCTTGTGAGAGAGGTTTTAGTCAACGGGTCTGCAACATTTAGATCCGTGTGTACTTTGCAAATCTCTATGACAAATTGTAGATGCTGCTACCATGCTTCACTTGGAGCTATTCCAAATGGCTGCTCCACTATACGTATCCGGATTGCTACTCAGAGTCATCCGGATTGGTGTTAAAGCTTGCATCGACGTAACCCTTTACGACGAACTCTTTATCACCTCCATAATCGAGAAATATTTCCTTAGTCCTCTAGTTACTAAGGATAATCTTGACCGCTATCCAGTGATCCACTCCTGGATCACTCTTGTACCCCTTGACAGACTCATGGCAAGGCACACACAGGTGCGGTACACAGCATGGCATACTATACAGATCCTATGGATAAGGCATAGGGGACGACCTTCGTCCTTTCTCTTTCTTCTGCCGTGGTCGAGCTTTGAGTCTCACTCAACTCCACACCTTACAAATCAGGCAAGAACTCTTTCTTTGACTGATCCATTTTGAACTCTTTCAAAATCTTGTCAAGGTATGTACTCATTGAAAGTTTTATTAGACGTCTTGATCTATCTCTATAGATCAAGATGCCCAATATTTAAGTAGCTTTATCCAGGTCTTCCTTTGAAAAACTCCTTTTCAAACAACCCTTTATGCTTTCCAGAAACTCTACATCATTTCCGATCAACAATATGTCATCCACATATACTTATCAGAAATTCTATCGTGCTCCCACTCACTTTATTGTAAATACAAGTTTCTCATAAACTTGTATAGACCCAAAAACTCTGATCACCTCATCAAAGCGTATATTCCAACTCCGAGATGTTTGCTCCAGTCCATAGAAGGATCGCTGGAGCTTGCATACATTTTAGCATCCTTAGGATTGACAAAACCTTCTGGTTGTATCACATACAACCTTTCCTCATTGAAACCGTTAAGGAAACTCTGTTTTGACATCCATCTGCCAGATTTCATAATCGAAAAATGCAGTAACTGCTAACATAATTCCAACAGACTTTAGCATCGCTTTGGGTGAGAAAGTCTCATCGTAGTCAACTCCTTGAACTTGTGAAAAACCCTTTGCCACAAGTTGAGCTTTATAGACGGTGACATTACCGTCCGCGTCCGTCTTCCTTTTAAAGATCCATTTGTTCTGAATGGCTTTTCGCCCTTCAGGTAATACTTCCAAAGCCCATAATTTGTTTTCTTACATGGATCCCATCTCGGATTTAATGGCCTCTAACCATTTCTCGGAATCCGGGCCCATCATCGCTTCTCCATAGCTCGTAGGTTCATCGTTGTCCAACAACATGACCTCTAAGACAGGGTTGCCGTACCGCTCAGGAACAATACACGTCCTTGTCGACCTACGAGGTTCGATAGTAACTTGATCCGAAGCTTCATGATCATCATCATTAACTTCCTCTTCAACTAACGTAGGCTCCACAGAAACAACTTTCTGCGCTGCGCTACTCTCTGGTTGAAACAAAGGTTCAACAACCTCATCAAGTTCTATCTTCCTCCCACTCAATTCTTTCGAGAGAAACTCTTTCTCGAGAAAGGACCCGTTTTAGCAACAAACACTTTGCCCTTGGATCTGAGATAGAAGGTATACCCAACTGTTACGTTAGGGTATTCTATGAAGATGCATTTGTCCGCTTTGGGTTCGAGCTCATCAGATTGAAAACCTTTTTCACATAAGCGTCGCAGCCCCAAACATTAAGAAATGACAGCTTAGGTTTCTGTCAAACCAAAATTCATACGGTGTCATCTCAATAGACTTAGATGGTGCCCTAATTTAAAGTGAATGTGGTTGTCTCTAATGCATATCCCCAAAACGATAGTGGCAAATCGATAAGAGACATCATAGTTCGCACCATATCCAATAGAGCACGACCACGATGTTCGGACACACCATCACACTATGGTGTTCCAGGTGGTGTGAGTTGTGAAACAACTTCCACATTGTCTTAAGTTGTTTACCAAACTCGTAACTCAGATATTTACCTCCATGGTCATATCGTAGACATTTTATCTTCTTGTCACGATGATCTCAAACTTCACTCTGAATTTGTTTGAACTTTTCAAACGTTTCAGACTTGTGTTTCATTAAGTAAATATCCCCATATCTACTCAAATCATCAGTGAAGATAAGAAAATAGCGATATCCACCGCACGCTTTAACACTCATTGGATTGCTACATCAACATGTATCATTTTCAATAAGTCACTAGCCCACTCCATCAAATCGGAAAACGGGGTCTCTAGTCATCTTGCCCAAGAGGCATGGTCCGCATGTCTCAACCGATTCGAAATAGAGTGAGTTAAAAGATCCATCAGCATGGAGTTTCTTCATGCGCTTTACACCAATATGACCTTGGCGGCAGTGCCACAAGTAAGTGGTACTATCATTATTAACTTTGCATATTTTGGCATCAATATTATGAACATGTGTATTACTACGATCGATATTCAATAAACCATCCACATTGGATGCATGACCATTGAAGGTATTATTCATATAAACAGAATAATCATGATTCTCTGACTTAAATGAATAACCGTATTGCAATAAACATGATCTAATCACGTTCATGCTTCAACGCAAACACCAAATAACATTTATTTAGGTTCATCATTAATTCCGAAGGTAGAGAGAGTGTGCAATGGTGATCTCATCAACCTTGGAAACACTTCCAACACTCATCGTCACCTCACCCTTAGCTAGTCTCCGTTTATTCCGTAGCTTATATTTCGTGTTACTAACATTTAGCAATTGAACCGGTATCCAATACCCAGGTGCTACTAGGAGTACTAGTAAGGTACACATCAATAACGCGTATATCAAATATACTTCTGTTGACGTTGCCAGCCTTCTTATCTACCAATAATCTAGGGCAGTTCCGCTTAAGTGACCGTTCTCCTCGTAACAGAAGCACTCAGTCTCAGGTTTGGGTTCAACTTTGGGTTTCTTCACTGGAGCAGCAACTGGTTTGCCATCCATGAAGTCTTCCTCCTTGCCCTTGCCCTTCTCTAAACTAGTGGTTTTACTAACCATCAACACTTGATACTCCTTCTTGATTTCTACGTTCGCGGTGTCAAACATCGCGAACAGCTCGGGGATCATTATTTCCATCCCTGGCATTTCATAGTTCATCACGAAGTTCGAGTAGCTTTGTGGCAGTGACTTGGAGATCTATATCAACCACTATCTTATCTGGAAGATTAACTCCCACTCGATTCAAGTGATTGTAGCACTCAGGCAATCTGAGTTCATGCTCACCGATTGAGCTATTCTCCTTCATCTTGCAGGCAAAGAATCTTGTTGGAGGTCGCATACCTCTCAACACGGGCACGAGCCTGAGATCCCAATTTCAGCTATTAGAACATCTCATATGTTCCGTGACGTTCAAAACGTTTTGGAGCCTCAATTCTAAGCCGTAACGCATGACGCACTGAACTATCAAGTAGTCATCAAAACGTGCCTGTCAGGTGTTCACAACATCTACAAACGACGCTTGAGGGGGTGGCGCACCGAGCGGTGCATTAAGGACATAAGCCTTCTGTGCAGCAATGTTGACAATCCTCAGATCACGGACCCAGTCCGCATTATTGCTACCATCATCTTTCAACTCTATTTCTCTAGGAACATATAAAAATTCAAGGGAGCTACAGCGCGAGCTAGTAATCTACAACATAATTTGCAAAGACATTTTGACTATGTTCATGATAATGAGTTTAATTAATCATATTACTTAAAAAACACCCACTCAAATTGACATGCCTCCGGTCATTCAAGTGTCACATGATCCAAATCCACCAACTCAAGTCCGATCATCACGTGAGTTGAGGTGGTTTCAATGGTGAACATCTTCATGTTGATCATATCTACTATATGACTCATGTTCGACCTTTCGGTCTCTTGTGTTCCGAGGCCATGTCTGTACATGCTAGGCTCGTCAAGTTTAACCCGAGTGTTCCACACGTGCAACACTGGGTTACACCCGTTGTATGCGAACGTAGAGTCTATCACACCTGATCATCACGTGGTGTCTTGAAACGACGAACTTTCACAATGGTGCACACTCGGGGAGAACACAATTTATCTTGAAATTTTAGTGAGGGATCACCTTATAATGCTACCGTCGTCCTAAGCAAAATAAGATGCATAAAAGGATTAACATCACATGCAAATCATAAGTGACATGATATGGCCATGAACTTGTGCTTTTGATCTCTATCTCCAAAGCACCGGCATGATCTCCATCGTCACCGGCATGACACCATGATCTCCATCAACGTGTCACCATGAGGTTGTCGCGCCGACTGTTGCTTCCATGACTATTGCTAACTCATAGCGATAAAGTAAAGCAAAAACGGCGAAAATAATTAAAGACAACCCTATGGCTCCTGCCGGTTGCCGTACTCATCGACATGCAAGTCGTGATATTCTATACAAAACATGATCATCTCATACATCACATATATCTCATCATGTAATTGGCCATATCACATCACAACATACCCTGCAAAACCAAGTTAGATGTCTTCTAATTGTTGTTGCATGTTTTACGTGGCTGCTACGGGTATCTAGCAAGAACGATTCTTACCTACGCAAAAAACCACAACGGTGATACACAAATTGCTATTCAACCTTCTCAAGGACCACCTTTGTCGAATCCGATCCAACTAAAGTGGGAGAGACAGACACCCGCCAGCCATCTTTATGCAACAAAGTCACATGTTATTTGATGGAACCGGTCTCTCATAAGCGTACGAGTAAGGTTGGTCCGGGCCGCTTCATCCCACAATACCGCTGAATCAAGAAAATACCAAGGGAGGAAGCAATCTGAGCATCAACGCCCACAAACTCCATTGTGTTCTACTCGTGATCTCATCTATGCATAGACCTAGCTCTGATACCACTGTTGGGGAACGTTGCATGGGAAACAAAAATTTTCCTACTCACATGCAAGATCTATCCATGGTGATGAGCATCTACGAGAGGGAGAGTGGATCTACATACCCTTGTAGATCGCTAAGCAGGAAGCGTTCAGAAACGCGGTTGATGTAGTCGAACGTCTTCGCGATCCAGATGGCTAGCCATCCCGCGATCCCATCACGATCCGTCTCGCAATCCAATCACGATCTGTCCCGCAATCCCATCATGATTCGTCCCGCGATCCTGATCACGGTCCTTCCGATCTAGCGCCGAACGGACGGCACCTCCGCGTTCAGCACACATACAACTCGATGACGATCTCCGCCTTCTTGATCCAGCAAGAGGGAGTGGAGAGGTAGATGAGTTCTCCGGCAGCGCGACGGCGCGGCAGCGGTGGTGGTGGAACTATTCCAGCAGGGCTTCGCCTAAGCACCGCTGAAACTAGACTAGAGGAGAAAACGATCTAGAGGAAGTAGAGGGAGCACGTGGCAATTAGGGTTAGCTCTCCCCTCTAAATCCTCTAGTATATATAGGAGGGAGGGAGGAGAGGAGGCAGCCTCAAACCCTCGAGGGTTGGCCAAAATTGGAGGTGGAGGAGTCCTACTCCAATCCTACTAGGAGTAGGATTCCTCCTCTCCACTTGGAAACCCTTTCCACCTTTCCACCTTTGGGTTTTTCCCACCCCTAGCCGCATGGGCCTTAGTGGGGGGTTCGGCCAGCCCACTAGGGGCTGGTTTGACTCCTCCCACAGTCCATGAGGTCCTTTGGGTCGAGACACCCCTCCCGATGGTCCCCCGGTACCCTCCCGGCACTCCCGGTACACTATCGAAGTACCCAAAACTTTTCCGGTGACCAAAACAGGACTTCCTATATATCAATCTTTACGTCCGGACCATTCCGGAGCTCCTCGTGACGTCCAGGATCTCATCCGGGACTCCGAACAACCTTCTGTCACCACCATACATAACTCAACTATACTGAAACGTCACCGAACCCTAAGTGTGCAGACCCTGCGGGTTCGAGAACTATGTAGACATGACCGAGACACCTCTACGGTCAATAACCAATAGCGGGACCTGGATGCCCATATTGGTTCCTACATATTCTACGAAGATCTTTATCGGTTGAACCTCTATGTCAAGGATTCAGTTAATCCCGTATGCTGTTCCCTTTGTTCTTCGGTATGTTACTTGCCCGAGATTCGATCGTCGGTATCTCTATACCTAGTTCAATCTCGTTACCGGCAAGTCTCTTTACTCGTTCCGTAATACAAGATCCCGTGGCTAACATTTTAGTCATATTGCTTGCAAGGCTTGTTGTGATGTTGTATTACCGAGTGGGCCCTGAGATACCTCTCCGTCATACGGAGTAACAAATCCCAGTCTCGATCCATGCCAGCTCAACAGACACCTTCGGAGATACCTGTAGAGCATCTTTATAGTCACCCAGTTACGTTGTGACGTTTGATACACACAAGGTATTCCTCCGGCGTCAGTGAGTTGCATGATCTCATGGTCATAGGAACAGATACTTGACATGCAGAAAACAATAGCAATAAACTGACACGATCATATGCTATGTTCATAGTTTGGGTCTTGTCCATCACATCATTCTCCTAATGATGTGATCCCATTATCAAATGACATCTCATGTCTATGGCTAGGAAACCTTCACCATCTTTGATCAACGAGCCAGTTTAACTAGAGGTTTACTAGGGACACATTGTTTGTCTATGTACCCACACATGTAATTGAGTTTCCAATCAACACAATTATAGCATGGATAATAAACGATTATCATGAACAGGGAAATATGATAATAACTAAATTATTATTGCCTCTAGGGCATATTTCCAACACGCGCAACAATAGCTCTTAGGTTGTAAGCATTATGACCATAAAGTGCACGCCATAAATAGCCAGGGTGGGAGCGCTGAGGGCACCACCCTGCTCCATAGCAGTTATGCATTTCCCTATAACCAGAGAAAAATAATGCACCGATGGAAAATGCAAACTAGTGACTCTGGCGCGTGAAACGCCCCTGGTTCCCCTACCGTTAAGGTATGAATAAAGTCCTCAAACTCCTCAGCTTTAGGTTCACGCACTCCCCCATCAGAGGGAAGCAAACATATTTCACAAAATTCATGCATAGGTAACTCGTAGTTCTCGGCATATAGAGCAAAGAGTACCATAGGAGCACCGGGCGTATTAACGAAATATAAGTTTTGCACGAAGAAATTAGTAAGGAGATAGTGTTGGTCACACTTATCTATGAAGAAGCTGGTTAGCCCGGCATTTTCAATGAAATGATCAAATTCTTCTTTGATTCCCGCATTTATCATGAACTCATCGCTTGGCCACCGATAGGATTTTGCATCAGCCATGACTATTTGATTAGCTCTATGCTCTATGTAGCCCTGTCGAACTGAGCTTCCGCTTGATGACTCTCCTGAAGAACGCGTCCTTGAAGCGCTCCTCCTAAAGAAACTCATCTTTCCCGAACAAAAATTTCTGAAAATTTTGACTCACAAATTAATGTCAACAAAACTCTATAGGAATGGTAGCAACTACTCATAGTGATGCCTAGGGGCCATATCAATCATTCAGAACCCAATGAATTCAACATGCAAGCTTATTTTCTGTAGCACAAAGTGCACCAACTTATGCAAAATATAAACCACTAAAATAAAAACTAATTGGAGGAATGGGAGAGTCAGATACCAAGGAACAATTCCTCAAAACAGTTCCGGAAACGGAGTTCCGAGCAAAGAGATCAAAAATTTCACTTTCCGGGTGAAGAACACGGGAGAGAGATGGCTAGAGAATTTTTTTCTAGAGGTAGGAGAAGGAGTGGGAGGAAGAGATAAGGCAGGGGGGCCCTATGGGCCCCACAAGCCAACCGGCCGCGCCCCTAGGGGGCGGATTGTTGCGTGGTGGCTCACTGGCATGCCCCCTGCTGTAATTTTTAAACCAATTTTTTTATTTATTCCCGAAAAATTCATGTTAAAATTTCGTGGAAATCTGAGACCTTTTATTTTTGAGGTATTTTTCATGCACGGGAAAAACAGAAAACATGAATTTCATGGAATTTTATTTTTATTTTTACTAAGAAAACAGAATATAAACTTGTGATATAGAGAGTTGTGAATATTCAATTCATCAATCTCATGTCTTTCGAAAAGAATTCATTAATAAGGTTGATCAAGTCTTATTAATAAATGTTTCCGATTAACATGAAACCGAAGAATCTTCATATGTCACTAGGTTACCTCAATTGGGATTTGTATCTCCCCAACAATAAGATTATAATATTTCTTCTTCTTGGCAGTAGGGAGAGGAATTGTAATATCTCCAATGATAATCATGGGAAAAGGATCAATGATGTTAATATTATTAACCAAAGTTTGCTTCCTCGGAAAATGCACGGTATGTTGCTTGCCATTGATATGAAAGGTGACCTTGCTTTTATTTCAATCTATAACAGCCCCTTCAGTATTTAGAAAAGGTCTACCAAGGATGATCGACATATTGTCGTCCTCCGGCATATCAAGAATAACAAAGTCTGTTAAGGTAGTAACATTTGCAACCATGACGGGAACGTCTTCGCAAATTCTAATAGGTAGAGTAGTGGATTTATCGGCCATTTGCAAAGATATCTCAGTAGGTGCGAGTTCACTCAATTCAAGTCTTTTATAAGGGGAGAAAGGCATAACACTAACACCGGCCCCTAAATCACATAAAGCAGTTTTAACATAATTCCTTTTAATAGAGCAAGGTATTGTGGGTATACCCGGATCCCCCAACTTCTTAGGTACTCCACCATCAAAAGAATAATTAGCAAGCATGGTGGCAATTTCAGTTTCAGGTATCTTTCTTTTATTAGTGATAATATCTTTCATATACTTAGCATATGGAGGCATTTTCAATATATCAGTCAAGCGAGTGCGTAAATGGACAGGTCTAATCATTTCAGCAAAGCGCTGAAAATCTTCCTCATCTCTACTTTTAGTGGCTTTACGAGGGAATGTCATAGGTTTTTGAACCCATGGGTCTCTTTCCCTTCCATGTTTCCTAGCAATAAAGTCTCTCTTATCATAACATTTATTTTTAGAAGGTGGGTTATCAAGATCCTCAGCAGGTTCAATTTCTACATCATTCTCATTTTCTTTGTTATTATTTGGTTGAGCATCTATATGAGCATCATCATCATTATTATCATTTTCATTATCACTAGGTGTATGCTCACTACCAAACCGAGTCTCAGCATCAGAAACAGAAACTTCATTGTTTTTCTCAACAGGTTTTTCTATAGTAGGTTCACTAGAGGCATGCAAGTTCCTATCATTTTTCTTTTTCTTCTTCTTCTTAGTTGAACTAGGTGTATCTTCATTAATTTTCTGAGAATCTTGTTTAATTCTTTTAGGGTCACCTTCAGGATAAAGAGGTTCTTGGGCCATTCTACCTCCTCTAGTCACTACTCTCATAGCATGATCATTTATATTATTCATTTCAGCAAGCAAATCATTTTGTGATTTAGCGACTTGGTCTAGTTGAGTGTGAACCATAGAAGCATGTTTGCCTAAACCTTTCACATCATTTGCAATTCCAAACATCAAGTCACTTGCGATATATCATCATAGCATTACGTTGAAATTGATTCTTAACATATTTGTTGAAATGTTCTTGCTTAACAACGTAATTATCAAATTCATCCAAGCATTGTTCAGGAGTATTAGTATAAGGTATATCACTTTTATTAAAGGAACGGAGAGAGTTTACCTTTACTACCTGTGTCAGGGTATTAAGTCCATGTATTTCTTCAATAGGTGGTAATTTCTTGACATCCTCAGTTTTAATACCCTTTTCTTTCATAGATCTTTTTTGCTTCTTGCATGTCTTCGGGACTGAGAAATAGAATACCTCTCTTCTTTTGAATAGGGTCTGAAGGTGGTTCAGGGAGTGTCCAAGCATCGACATTTTGCATTATGTTGTTCAATAATTCTTCAGCTTGTCCAACAGTTCTTTCCCTGAAAACACAACCAACACAACTATCTAGAAAATCCCTAGAAGCATCAGTTAGTCCATTATAAAAAATATCAAGTATTTCATTCCTCTCAAGTGGACAATCAGTCAGAGCTCGTAGTAACCGGAGAAGCCTCCCCCAAGCTTGAGGGAGATTCTCTTCTTCAATTTGAGCAAAGATAAATATTTCCTGTAAGGCATCTTGTTTCTTATGAGCAGGAAAATATTTTGCAGAAAAGTGTTGAAGCATATCCTAGGGACTACGTATGCAACCAGGATTAAGTGATAAGAACCATTCCTTGGCCTCGCCTTTTAGCGAGAAAGGAAAAAGCTTAAGGATATAATAGTAGCGAATCTTTTCTTCATTGGTAAACAGACCAGCAATATCATTCAGTTTCATAAGGTGTTCGACAATAGTTTCATTTTCATAACCATGGAAAGGATTAGACTCTACTATAGGAATTAACTCAGGGTCTACAGAGAACTCATAATCCCTATCAGTAAGAAATATAGGAGAAGTAGCAAATTTAGGATCACGTTTCATTTTCTCCATCCGAAACCTCAATTGGTAAGAGGAGTAAACACCTCTTCTTTGGCCATTCAAAACATCGAATTGGTTGGCTCGCTCAACCTCTCGAACCGGGACAAAATTCTTTTTATAGATTTTTCTTTTAGTTTGCATAATAGTTTCTTTACATCATCTCTATTTTCAAAAGCAAGAATGTCCCTAGCTACCTCATCATGCATAACATAACCTTCATGTACAAAAGGCAATTCATATCTATTAGGTGAGCGAGGGGTAATAGGTGATTCAAAATCTTCCTCAATTTCAGAATTCTCAAGTTCTCTAGCTTTAGCAATATGAGCATCAAGTAATTCATTCAGTGGCACAGGTTCAGTTTCAACATGTTTAGCAATAGTTTCATCATTAATTTCAGAAGTAGCATCATCAAGTCATGTGACATATCAGGACGATCAACAGGTGGTGGTGTAACAAGCTGATTAAAAACAAAAGGTGAATCAAAAGCAGAGCTAGATGGCAGTTCCTTACCTCCTCTCGTGCGAGAGGGGACGATCTTAGTTCGGTCATCTTTCAGATTTCTCATAGTAGCAATTGGATATCCTTTAGTTAACACAATAAATAGAGCTATGCTCCCCGGCAACGACGCCAGAAAAAGGTCTCGATAACCCACAAGTGTAGGGGATCGCAACAGTCTTCACGGGTAGTATTTCACCCTAATTTATTGATTCGACACAAGGGGATCCAAAGAATATTCATTGGCCTTGACAGTTGAGTCGTCAATTCAACCGCACCGAGGATATCTCTCTGCAGCAAAGATTTAGTAGCATGACAAATAGTAGTAGCAAAAGTAATAGTCATAGTGACAGTACCAGTTTTGTAGCAAGTGTGACAGTAACAATAGCAATAGTAACTTGGCACGATTCAGTATATGTAACGCGCAGGCACGTGGATCGGTGGTGGATAATGATTTAGATGACATTGATCATATAACAGTTACACACTAGGGCGACACGGAATTAGCTCCAATTCATCAATGTAATGTAGGCATGTATTCGGTATATAGTCATACGTGCTTGCGATAAGAACTTGCACGACATGTTTTGTCGTACCCTCCCGTGGCAGCGGGGTCCTATTGGAAACTAAGGGATATGAAGGCCTCCTTTTAATAGAGAACCGGAACAAAGCATTAACACATGGTGAATACATGAACTCCTCAAACTACGACAATCACCGGAAACAAACCCAATTATTGTCACCTTGGGGTATGCGGATAATGACACGTAATAGGTACATATAACTTGCAAGATAGGATCAAAATCACTCTTATATTCATGAAAACATAATAGGTTTAGATCTGAAATCATGGCACTCGGGCCCTAGTGACAAGCATTAAGCATAGCAAAGTCATAGTAACATCAACCTCAGAACATAGTGGATACTAGGGATCAAGCCCTATCAAACCTAACTTGATTACATGATCAATTCCATCCAATCCCACCACCGTCCAGCAAGCCTACAAAGGAATTACTCTCTCCCGGTGGTGAGCATCATGGCAGTGTTGATGGAGAAGGGTTGGTGATGACGACGGCGACGATTTCCCCTCTCTGGAGCCCAAAACAGGCTCCAGATCAGCCCTCCGGAGGAAGAACAGGAGGTGGCGGGAGCTCCGTCTCATGAAACGCGATGAAATCTTCTCTCTGATTTTTTTCTCCGCGGATGTTAATTTATAGAGTTGGAATAAGGGTCGGAGGGGCCATGAGGGCCCCACTAGCCATCTGGCCGCGCCCCTAGGGGGCGTAGCACGGCCGGTTGCGTGGTGGCCTTCTGGTCCACCCCCTCCGGTAGTTCATCGCTCCGAAATTCCTTATATATTCCAGAAAAAATCCACAAAAAGTTTCGTCCAATTCCGAGAACTTTTATTTCTGCACAACAATAACACCAAGGTAGTTCTGCTGAAAACATCGTCAGTCCGGGTTAGTTTCATTCAAATCATGCAAATTAGAGGACAAAACCAGAGCAAAAGTGTTTGGAAAAGTAGATACGTTTGAGACGTATCAAAGGCCCAGGAACTAGCTTCAGTGTTGGGCTGTTGATACGTCTCCAACGTATCTATAATTTTTGCTTGTTCCATGCTGTTATATTATCATTCTTGGATGTTTTACAATCATTTTATAACAACTTTATATCATTTTTTGGGACTAACCTATTGACATAGTGCCAAAGTGCCAGTTGTTGTTTTTGCTTGTTTTTTACTTCGCAGAAAATCAATACCAAACAGAGTCCAATCGCAACGAAACTTTTTGGAGATTTTTTCTGGACCAGAAGACACCTAGTGGGCCAAAGAAGTGCCGGGGGAGTGGGCCGAGGAGACCACAACCCACCAGGGCGCGCCAGGGGGGCCCCGGCGCGCCCTGATGGGTTGTGCCCTCCTCGGGGCCCCTCTCCACCGCCTTTGATGCCTATAAATTCCCAAATATTCCAAAAAACCTAAGGGAGTCGACGAAACACAATTCCAGCCGCCGGAAGTTCCAGAACATCGAGATCCAGTCTAAACACCATCACGAAGGGGTTCATCTTTCTCATAGGTGCCTCTCCGATGATGCGTAAGTAGTCCACCATAGACCTACGGGTTCGTAGGCAGTAGCTAGATGGCTTCCTCTCTCTCTCTCTCTCTCTCTCTCTCTCCTATGATTCTCAATACAATGGTCTCTTGGAGATCTATTTGATGTAAACTTTTGTGGTGTGTTTGTTAGGATCCGATGAATTTTGAGTTCATGATCAGTTTCTATCCATGAATATTATTTGAGTCTTCTTTGATCTCTTATATTCATGATTACTTATAGCCTCGTATTTCTTCTCCGAATCTTTGGTTTAGTTAGGCCGACTAGATCGATTTTTCTTGCCATGGGAAGAGGTGCTTTGTGATGGGTTCGATCTTGCGGTGTTCTTTCCCAGTGACAGAAGGGGCAGCAAGACACGTATGTATCGTTGCTATTAAGGATAACAAGATGGGGTCTATTCCTACATGAATAGATCTTGTCTACATCATGTCATCGTTCTTATTACATTACTCTGTTTTCCCATGAACTTAATACACTAGATGCATGCTGGATAGCGGTCGATGTGTGGAGTAATACTGGTAGATGCAGGAAGGAGTCGGTCTACTTATCTTAGACGTGATGCCTATATAATGATCATCGTCGTGGATATCGTCATGACTATTCGATTTTCTATCAATTGCCCAACAGTAATTTGTTCACCGACCGTGCGCTATACTCATGAGAGAAGCCACTAGTGAACCCTACGGCCTCGGGTCTACTTTTCCAACATATTGCTTTCCGATCCACTTTTTTGCAATCTTTGTTTTCAGATCTACAAGACCAAAAAACCCAAAAACATATTGCTGCATATTTTCTCTTTTTATGTTGTGTTCTTGAGAGATCTATCTCTCCTATCTATCACTACCTATTCTATCTTTTTACCGTAGAGAGATTGACAACCTCTCTTTCGCGTCGGGTTGCAAGTATTTGTTGTTTGTGTGCAGGTGCTGCTTATTGGGTGGTGGTGATCCTCTTATTGGTTCGATAACCTTGGTTGCATAACTGAGGGAAATACTTACCGTCGCTGTGCTGCATCATCCTTCCTCTTTGGGGAAATACCGACGCAGTCTCAAGCCATGTCAAGGGAATTTCTGGCGCCGTTGCCGGGGAGGAAGCGGTCTCTTCTACGTGCCTATCGTAGGCGCCGAGGGGACTCCATCATCATCTACCAGGTTCCTAATCACAAATCTTATCTCCTTGCAATTACATTATTTGCCATTTGCCTCTCGTTTTCCTCTCCCCCACTTCACCAATTTGCCGTTTTATTCGCCCTCTTCTTCTTTTGCCTTCTTCTCGTCAGATCTCTTGTTTGCATGTCACCATGAGTGATTTTGGTATGGCAGAAACGGATGATGGCAGGACTCCTAAAATTGGACGTTCTGCTAATCTTGATTCTAAAACTTTTGTTTTGGTGCAAGGGAACGTTATAGGAAAACAAACTATCCAAGAGTTTTTCCATTGCGTTGGGAATTTGACTCTCGATGATACTCCTATACTGAAAAGAACTAAATCTTATGCGGAAGCTATCTCGGCGCTAGTTTTAAAACTTGAAAATAGATTTATCCGTACCCATCCTACCTTGCAAAGATTGTTTTATGAGCTACCCGTCATAAAGAATCCCAAGGCTAAAAAGTTAGCTACCCTTGTTCTTATGAATGAATTTGATCACATGGTACGGGAAGCTAGGGAAATCTTTGACTTTTATGGTATGAGCCGTGAAAAACCGGTAGTAGGAGAAATCCTTCACAATAGTGATTACATGATAAGATATTTGCTTGGAAATAATTAATTTTTTTATGAGAATCTCAAAAAGGAAGTCCCCGTTTTCAATGATCCAACAAGTTTTCAATGATGTGAACCAACAATATTCATGGATCGTGGCCTGTAATCAAAGGGGGTACGTAGAGGGACAACTTGATAGTGCTAAGGTTGCTATGGATGATGTGTTTCAAGTTTTATTTGCAAAACCTCTTGACAAAGGCACCTCATCCAAAACCAAATATGGCAATACTTGAATCTATGCATTATGCCTAGCTAGGGGCGTAAAACGATAGCGCTTGTTGGGAGGCAACCCAATGAATAAATAAATTTTTGCTTTTCCCTTTCTGTTTTTGTGTGTTGACACAATTATGCCTATGTTATGATTTCGTTTTTATGGTTTATTTAGTGTTTGTGCCAAGTAAAGCCTTTAGGATGATTCATAAGATTAGTAGAAGCGATGCTGAATCTGAAACAGAAACTTTGCGTCCAGTATTTGAATTTTCATTTTTTGATGGAACGTGATCTTGAGCTGACATTTTAACACAGTGTTTCTATACAAACCTTACGTTGTCCTATTTTTTCAGAATTTTTAGAGTTACATAAGTATGGTTAGAGTACAGATTACTACAGACTGTTCTGTTTAAGACAGATTCTATTTTCGTTGCATTGTGTGCTTGTTTTGATGAATCTATGGGTTATATTGAATGGTATGAGCCATGGTAAAGTTAAAATACAGTATGTATAATGCAATAATAAAATATGAATGGGTTTGCAACAGTACCTAAAGTAGTGATTTGCTTTATTATACTAACGGATCTCACGAAGATTTTGTTGAGTTTTGTGTGATTGAAGTTTTCAAGTTTTGGGTGAGATCACGATGGATGAAGGAATAACGAGTGATAAAATCCTAAGCTTGGGGATGCTACCACACCCCCAAGATATATCCAAAGTGAAACAAGCAACTAAGCTTGGGGATGCCCCCGAGTGGCATCCCCTCTTTCTTCTAACGACCATCGGTATTTTACTTGGAGCTATATTTTTATTCGTCACATATCATGAGTTTTGCTTGGAGCGTCTTGTATCTTTTCTTGCTTTGTTTGTTAGTTTGTCACTTGTATCCTTGCTGGACACACCTATTTTGGAAAGCCAAAATCATGCTATGATTTGTTAGAATTGCTCTATGTGCTTCACTTAAAGTTTTTGAGCTATAGAATTGCTCTAGTGCTTCACTTATATCTTTTTGAGCACGGTGTGCTTGGAAATTTTTGTAGAAATACTCTCATGCTTCACTTAGATTAATTTGAGAGTAGGTAAATTTTGGAGAAATCCTCTCATGCTTCACTTATACCTTTTTGAGAGATGAAATCTTTATGCTCATGTGCTTCACTTAAATTTGTTTGAGCTTGCCAAAAAGCAATGGAAATATATGAAAACTAGTCCCAAAGTGATAGATATCCAAGGAGGATATAATAAAAACTTTCATGAAGATCATTGGGCAAATTAAACTTGATTCCTTGTAATAGTTTTGAAACATAATGATAGTGATATGTGAGTCATGTTAGTGAGTAATTATGCTTAGTAGGAATATTGGTGTTAAGGTTTGTGATTCCCTATGCATGCACGAAAGTCAATAGTTATGCAATGAAGTTACATCCTACTTGTGGTGCATTATTCGGTCTTAGTTATGCTCAATGCTCGCTTATGTGAATTTTCGTTTCTTGGTTTGGTTGCTTCCCAATCTATTTGCTAGCCTCCATTTGTACTAAGTAGAAATACTACTTGTGCATCCAAAATCCTTAAACCAAGTTTTGCCTTATGAGTCCACCATACCTACCTATATGTGGTATTTCCATGCCGTTCCAAGCAAATCTGTATGTGCCATCTCTAAATTTTCAAAATAAATTTTCTCTTTTGTGTGCCCGTACCGCTCATGAAACGGTGGGGAGTGTCCAATATTTTTCCATGCTAGATGTGTTATTCTAAAGATGAGTGTTTATTCACTTGTCATTGCACGAGAGTGCGGCGGTAATAGGGATGCCCATTCCCGAAATAAAAAAGAAAAATAATATTTACTTTATGTTGTCAAATAATAAATTCCTTGGAAAGTGTTGGCATGGAAGGCAACCATGGATACGGCCCGCCATGGAAAGTGAAAGTTTGGTGGAAAAAGGAATAAACTTTATTTTCTGTTTGGGAACCGCCTATGATATATCTAGCGTGGAAAGTATTGTGAGCTACTTTCTCGTTTTCGTTGACAGGAAAAGCATGCCACCCAAAATATTTTTTCTCTCTCAATTTAAACCTTGAGCTCTGGCACCTCTACAAATCCCTACTTCCCTCTGCGAATGGCCTATCTATTTACTTTATGCAATTTTTATTTTTACTTTGAGTCTCCTTCTTCTTTTATAAAGCACCAACTAGGGGGCACTATGATCGTACTTGAGCATTGGGCATAGCTAATATTTGAGTGTGTTTCATGAATGGATCAATGATTGAGCATGATGGGCTAGGGATAACTTTCTTTAGTGTTGATATTTTGAAAGACATGGTTGCTTGTTGACATGCTTGAGTATTGAAGTCATTATTTTAAAACTAGACTATTGCTTTGAATCATTTACAAGTCCAAATGTCCATGCTATACAAAAGAAAAGAATATGATGAACATGTTAGGCAACATTCCACATCAAAAATTATGTTTTTATCATTTACCTACTCGAGGACGAGTAGGAATTAAGCTTGGGGATGCTGATATGTCTGCAACGTATCTATAATTTTTGCTTGTTCCATGCTGCTATATTATCATTCTTGGATGTTTTACAATCATTTATAACAACTTTATATCATTTTTTGGGACTAACCTATTGACATAGTGCCAAAGTGCCAGTTGCTGTTTTTGCTTGTTTTTTACTTCGCAGAAAATCAATACCAAACGGAGTCCAATCACGACGAAACTTTTTGGAGATTTTTTCTGGACCAGAAGACACCCAGCGGGCCAAAGAAGTGTCGGGGGAGTGGGCCGAGGAGACCACAACCCACCAGGGCGCGCCAGGGGGGGCCCGACGTGCCCTGATGGGTTGTGTCCTCCTCGGGGCCCCTCTCCACCGCCTCTGATGCCTATAAATTCCCAAATATTCCAAAAACCCTAAGGGAGTCGACGAAACACAATTCCAGCCACCGCAAGTTCCAGAACCTCGAGATCCAATCTAAACACCATCACGGAGGGGTTCATCTTCCTCATAGGTGCCTCTCCGATGATGCGTGAGTAGTCCACCATAGACCTACGGGTCCGTAGGCAGTAGCTAGATGGCTTCCTCTCTCTCTCCCTCTCTTATGATTTTCAATACAATGGTCTCTTGGAGATCTATTTGATGTAAACTTTTGCGGTGTGTTTGTTGGGATCTGATGAATTTTGAGTTCATGATCAGTTTCTATCCATGAATATTATTTGAGTCTTCTTTGATCTCTTATATGCATGATTACTTATAGCCTCGTAAATCTTCTCCGAATCTTTGGTTTAGTTAGGCCGACTAGATCGATTTTTCTTGCCATGGGAAGAGGTGCTTTGTGATGGGTTCGATCTTGCGCTGTTCTTTCCCAGTGACAGAAAGGGCAGCAAGACACGCATGTATCATTGCTATTAAGGATAACAAGATGGGGTCTATTCCTACATGAATAGATCTTGTCTACATCATGTCATCGTTCTTATTGCATTACTCCGTTTTTCCATGAACTTAATACACTAGATGCATGCTGGATAGCGGTCGATGTGTGGAGTAATACTAGTAGATGCAGGCAGGAGTCGGTCTACTTATCTTGGACGTGATGCCTATATAATGATCATCGCCTTGGATATCGTCATGACTATTTGATTTTCTATCAATTGCCCAACAGTAATTTGTTCACCCACCGTGCGCTATACTCATGAGAGAAGCCACTAGTGAACCCTACGGTCCCCGAGTCTACTTTTCCAACATATTGCTTTCCGATCTACTTTTTTGCAATCTTTGTTTTCAGATCTACAAAACCCAAAAACCCAAAAACATATTGCTGCATATTTGCTCTTTTTATTTTGTGTTCTTGAGATATCTAACTCTCCTATCTATCACTACATAATCTATCTTTTTACCGTAGAGAGATTGACAACCTCTCTTTCGCGTTGGGTTGCAAGTATTTGTTGTTCGTGTGAAGGTGCTTCTTATTGGGTGGTGGTAATCGTCCTACTGGTTCGATAACCTTAGTTTCATAACTGAGGGAAATACTTACCGTCGCGGTGCTGCATCATCCCTTCCTCTTCGGGGAAATACCGACGCAGTCTCAAGCCACGTCAGCTGTCAAGTTGGCCCAATGTCGTTCACATATTTAGGGCTTCTACTGGGAACAACTAAACCCACTATTCGAGACCTCATGCCCTTGGTTGATCGTATTGAGAAAAGATTGACTAGCACTGCTATTTGGTTATCTTATGGAGAAAGAGTCCAGTTGATCAACTCTGCACTTTCATCCTTGCGATCGTTTGCCATGTGTGTGCTTTAGCTCCCACTCAAACTTATTGAGATATTTGATAGGTCTAGGAGACACTTCCTATGAAGGAAAGTTGCTGACCGTGATGCAAGAACACACTCCCTAGTTGCTTGGGATCTTGTGTGCAGAGAAAACAAGAAAGGAGGCCTAGGAGTGATCAACCTAAAGATCCAAAACTCAGCACTGCTCCTCAAATACCTACATAAGTTCATACACAAAAAATACATACCATGGGTCATGCTGGTTTGGAATGCACACTATGGAAGTACTCCTCCGCAGGCTACACAGAGCTGTGGTTCATTTTGGTGGAAAGATGTTTTCTCGTTAATGAACATCTACAGGGGTATTATGACATGTGTCCCAGCTGCGGGAGATACAATCCTTCTTTGGAAAGACATTTGGAGAGATGATCACACACTTATGGAGTATCATGCACGCCTATTTTCCTTTGCACAAAATGAAGATCTATCATTGGCAAATTTTCATGCAAACTCTGACCCGGAGGTTAACTTTCACCTGCCTTTATCTGTCGAGGCACGCCTAGAACTTGAAGACTTGATGCAAACAGTCAACATGATGTCTTTGGATCCCATGGGCACCGACGAATGGATTCTATGCTGGCGTGAGACGGATTACAAACCCAACAAATTTTACAAATTCATGTTCAGGAATGTGCAGACGCCATAGTATATAACCTCAATATGGAAATCCAAATGCATCATGAGACACAAGGTTTTTTATTGGCTTATGTTGATGGACAGAGTGAACACTAGAGACATGCTGTTAAGAAGACATTTTATGATAGGGAATGACCACTCTTGCATGATGTGCGCTACAGGAGAGTTAGAAACAAATGGGCACTTGTTTTATGCCTACAAGTTTGCTAAGAGGTGTCGGCAGACAATTCAAATCAACTGGGATACTGCATTGGACATGCAAGAAAGGTACATGCTCGCACAACAGACATGGAACCGTCCAATGTTCAAAGAGATG
Organism: Elymus sibiricus; assembly: GCA_039707655.1. NCBI lineage: Eukaryota > Viridiplantae > Streptophyta > Magnoliopsida > Poales > Poaceae > Elymus > Elymus sibiricus. The sequence continues at coordinate 269,214,528 of CM077665.1, forward strand.
ACAATTCTATCAGTGTGGAATATCTGGAAGCAAAGAAATTGAGTTTACTTTCATAGAGTTCAACCATCCCATGAAGAATGGCTTAAAATGCTGAAAGGAGATCTAGAGATTCTTAGATATAGATTACCTTCTCATAAGTCCTCCTTTTTGGAGACTTTAATTGCCAACTTGGTGCTTTAGGGTGACCCTTTGGGTATTGCTTCCCCCTTGTATTACAAATAGTGTAGAATTATGGGGTGTTGAACTCTTGGAGTGTTGATGGTGTAAAAAGTTGTAACATATTTATTTTTAATGAAGCAACGGTAGGAGCCTCTCCTACTGTTTTAACCATTCAAAAAAAGCTCAAAAAGCACTGAGAATAGGAAAGGTGAATCGTAGCCCTCGAGACTCTGGCAATATTGGAGAAAACCTTGCAGAGGGTCTAAAAACCGATAACTCGGGAGTCCGACACGAATGAGCTATTATGCAGGCCTCGTCTTCGGCGGCAGCCACCAATGCTGCGGAGCTGGCCGAGGTGAATCGGAAGCTCAAGAGCCTCGATGAGGAGCTCGACCTTCTCAACAAGCGGTTTGACGAAGCGCAAGGTAAGTCTGGACTGGACTGTTTAATGCCGTGGTTTTCCTCATTAAGTGAGGTATTCGGGTTTTATCCCTAATCGCGGGGTGCTCATTATAACTGTAGCTGTCGCCGCGGAGGTCAAGAAGCTCAAGGCCGAGCTGAAGAAGGCGAGGCAAGAGGCCGCAGAACAGAAGGCGACAACCGAATAGGAGGCCACCGAACTGTGTTGGTGAAGACCGTCAGTGAGAAGGATGATATGATGGGTCAATCATTTGCTTCATTAGTTCCAACAGTGGCAGCTGCAGAATCTGCTATTGGATTAGCCATTTTCGTTATTACTTTTCGAGTCCGAGGGACTATTGCTGTCGAATCTATAAATTGCATTCAAGGTTAAACATAACTACAGGAGAGTTACCAAATACAAAGTTCTGTTCTCCTTTCTTTCTCTTCTTTCTTTTCTTTTTGCCAGAGTCAGACATCAAATAGCTTCGATTTGCATTATCCGTTGGAATGTATCAAAATATCAAAATCAATAAGATGAAAGATGTACAATCCAATTTCTCGATTCAATAGAAGCCCAAAGAGGTGCATATTGTAGGATTTATGATTGGGCAAATCAAGTTGGTATCGACCTACTTATCTTACCAAGGCCCAGCCATTTGGCCATCTCATCTAGTGAAGCACTAGTTCCGCTTAAGCTTGAGTTGTTCTTACGATTGGCATATCTCAGGCTTTTCTCTGATTTGAATCTTTCATTGTTTTTCTTCTCTAGCTACTTCTTCTTGGTTCTTAGGCTACTTCTTCTTGGCATATTCCATTCCTTGCTACTAGGCTACCTGCATTCCCTTCTTATCTATCGGAGGATCCAGATTCTTATCTTTTTATTTAGGCGTGAAAGAATCACTATTTAGATTCTCTGATAGGAAAGAGAAGGAGATGAGCTCAACCTGTATCAAAGGCTTCACCCTTGCTTTCCCAACCGTCAACTAGTGGGCTTCGGTGAAGGAAAGGATGGCATTGGATAAGAATTTAGCCCCACCCCCTGCAAGCTCATTAAATAACTCTGAGATGACTGAGTTTCGGCATCCCTCTTTTCTATAGATTTTGGAAAGCAATCAAGAAAAAGATAAGCTCCCAAGCAATCATGTGGTGCAAAGTCTATTTCAATAAGCATAGAGTCAAAGATACACTTGCACAAGGATGAAGCATGTATATGACATAAGATAAGCAATAAGCAGAAGTCATACTAGATATGAGAAATCAAACACACATGCATCATCCAAAAGAGGTTTATAAGACAGTCCATAAAAAGAGCAAAAGAAGAACCAAGTCATACTACCTTTTTTTCTGCCTCTATCCTACCCTTCAAGCATCATGACTAGAACTATCTATCTAGCTATTCGACTCCCACACACACAAAAAAGCATGAAGAATCTTGAGGAGCTTCAGCTGAAGAAGGGGGCACATTCAGAGCTGGTTGAGGGTCATCCACAACTTCCAGAGCACAATTCTTAAGCACTTGCTCTAACCTTTCTACCTTTGGAGCATTGCTCTTGGACATATCAGAGAGCTCTTTCATCTGAGTGAGGATGGTGATCTAAGCTTCTTCATGGGAAAAGCTTTTTGATGAAGCCCTTGAGTAAGGAGGCAGTAGATGCATTTTGTTCATCAGAACTGTTGCTTTCTTCTGACATTTCTTCTTCTATATCATGAGCAGAGGATTGTGGAAGATCACTAGCAGAAGCAGGAACTTGAGCACTAGAGGCCAAAAAAATTTGCTTCTCTTAGCAGGCAGCTCTACACTTTGAGCCATTGAGGAGGCTCTTGGTCTCGCAGATGGGGAAAGCTGAGATTGGTTCAAGATAAGCTTCATGAGGTGTGGAGCATAGAGATAATTCTTCTTCAAACCTCTCTTGGCGAGTTGGTACTTGAAAGAAAAGAGAAAGGGCTTATCCATGGTTTTTATCCATTGCATTTTCCCATTGGTTTCATCGTGAAAAGTGATATTTGTCCTGTTCTGATCCCAGATTCTAAAGGCAACTTCAATTTGATACATATCATTCAGTCTACTTCAAGAAGGTATTTTGAAGTGAGAAGTGGGTGAACTGGGAGCATGTAGGAAAGCAAGATGAACTCAAAGCAGTGATTCCTCTTTTTGACAGTTGTGACCTTCTCTGAATTCAAGCAAGATTTTTGTGCTTCAGCAATCAAGGAGTTCTATGCCACAGTGCACATCCCTAAGAATTGCTCCAACATGCAATGGATTACAAGAGGACAAATGTTCAGAGTGTCTTCTCGCAGAGATGTTTCACTTGCCACATGAGCCATCTCTCTCCCTTTTGCATCCTCTACATGACATGACCAAGGAGGAGAAGAATCAATACTTCAAAGAAGCAAGGATGAGAAGAATCAATACTTCAAAGAAGGGTGTAGCTGAGAGAGACATGCATAAAGATGGTGTAGCTGAGAAAGACATGCATCTTCTAGCCCAAAGAAAGTGAACAAGCTTGTAAGAGCATCTGTGCGGAGGAAATCAGGATGCAATCTACAATCTCTCTTGGCATGTCTTGGATTTCCATCCAAGAATCAATGCATTCAATCCGCATCTTCCTTACAAGAATAACTTGCTTAAGACAGGAATCCTAATTCGTATTCCGAGCTCACCTTTGGGGCATCAGTTTTGCATACCAAACAAGAATAATAGGTTCATTCATTCATTCCGAGCAGGTTGGCCGAAAATAAATAGGGATTCTTCCTGTTCTGATGCAAGTATAGCAGTGGAAGAACTGAGCACTCAACTGTATTGTATCTGGATAATAAAGCAGGTGTGCATTTTCACTCTGGCTACTAAAGCAGGTGTGCATTTTCACTACCTTGACTTTCCAATATTGATAGGTCACGATAGAAATCGGAGAGCCAACCCACGAGCTAAAGGTGGATAATCATACGAGCTAAAGGTGGAGGTTAACAAACCTTGTGCCGGATAGGAATGAGAGCGGGATGATGTTGATAAAATCACATTTCCTACTTCCTAACTTGTTAATCAAGTCGAGGGTTCTATTTCGAGAGTCTCGGGTGAACAATGAGAAGAAAGATAAAGAAAACGAAGTTTTCTTGTTGTCCGTTGAACCATTAGCGTTGGCTTTCGGAAAGCACATGTGTTTCTACTTCCTTAAAGCTCATTCCTCCCATAGGTAGTGTGTGAGAAAGGGTGAGGGATCGAACCTCCAATTACTTATATTATTGTAGACTATTATTATCATGCTTATATATGTACTTCTCTAAGCATGTTAAGGGGACTCATTGATGACCCGGCCTACTCGATTGCTGTAAGAATGAGAACGGCCAACACCACGGGAGTTATTAAATGAACTCTTTTCTTTTAACGGACAACCCAATATCTCCACTAGCAAACTTCGCTGAGAGTTTGCATTCGCCAGTGTGCCACCATTCCTTATTCATACTGTACTTCACTTTTCTATGCTTCAGGCATTCCGCTTTCATCTTGTGATACCCCAGACCTGTTTCTTTGGATCCTTAACCAAAAAAGTAAGCACCTCCCCTACTAATTAGTTAGTATCGAGAGACTAAAAAATCATTAAAGTTGAGAAACAAAAGTACTCTTGCCGATGGAAGAAATTCCATAAATGTCCCATAGAGTCAAAAAGTTGTCTTCAACTTCAATTCAAGATGGCACTCAGGTGAAGGTCAGACAGTTTTCCTGACATGGCCTTCCGTACAATCTCTCGGTTCTGTGTGTGAATGCCGATTGGGGAATTCAAATGAAACATCCTCAATGGACGATGATTTCCGTTCTCTTTTGTCTTGTTGGTCTCGAAGATGGCTGTCAGTCTTAGGTAGCCTAATTCTCCTTTCGAACTATGGAATTTGGGTTGGATATGGTGATAAGCCAAGCCTAAAACTACCATCGCTTAACCCGGTGAAGAAGAGCTTCCAATCGAATATGCTTAACAAACCCAGCCGTCGGGCTACGAGTAGGGATTTCTAGGGAGATTCAAGTTGTGGCTCCGCTATCTTTAGTCGGCATAAGAACAAAGAACTAAATGGGTCTCCTTAGCCTTTTGTTAGCTTCGGTGGCCTGGAGTCTTCTATGGGGCATCTCTTCTTTATAGATGAGAAGTCGATTCAGAACACGCAAGAAAAGGGTTGATGGAACCATGCAAAGAGTGCTCATTAACTCACTAGCGTCCCAATAAAATCATTCCAAAGTACTTCTCCATTTCGGAACAAGCTCTTGGTGAAAAAGACTGGCGTGTAGTCCGAAAAGCGCCTATGGAAGATCTACTATTTTCCTTTGCACCAAGTCAATCTCCATGCATATATTCTGCCAGTTCTCATTCAATCTCTTTTCATCCGGGAAGCTTCCCCACAACTCCAACTACCGGAAACATTAGCCGAACATTCGAGTTAGAGATGAAAAGGACCGCCCTTCAGCTAGAACCCTCCCTTAAAGAAATGAAATTGAGTCAGGGACCCTATGAGAGAGGAAGAGTTCCGTTGTGTCCAGTCATCGTCTATTCAACTCAAAGAACTTCTAGTTTGATTAGCATAAAGAAAGTGCCAGCTAGGCCAGCCATTAGTACCATAAGATAGCTAGTTGTGGGGCTTTCAAAAAAAAGTCTAAAGGCTTCGCTATCGCTCATGGCTTGTATTGTAGTCGTAGTCTTGTAGTCGGCCCTCCATGCCTCTTTAGTCTTTCTAATCCCGAGGCCTTTTTCCTTCATTCTTTTTGCAGTAGCTTACGGGTCAGAAAAATAGAACCTTTTCGGCCCGGAAGATCGCTGCTTCTCTTCTGGCGACTAGCTTCTACCCACAATGGCTAAAGCTACCTTGAATCAATCAATGAATGAATGATTCGTAACCCCCATGGGTTCGATGACCCATTGGTCAAAGGAAAAGGGGGGTCCAGATTCCAGGACGGAGCCGTATGAGGCAAGAGTCTCACGTACGGTTCCTTTGAGAAGGGTGTGATACCACCACCTATCAGGCCCGACGAGCGGTCCACGGAGCTGCATCCCTACTCACCCGGTCTATGCACATCGCTCTTTCCAGGAGGTTGGCTGCCTATCCTAGATCTCCCCATTTCCAAGAAGATCCCTTGTTCGATCTGGTTTAGTATCAAGGTTCTTCTTTTTCTGTTTCCATATATATGGGTCCGTGCAGCATTTCCATGATATCGTTATGATCAATTAATGGGACTTGGCTGGAAAGTGTTCTTGCCTCTATCATTAGCTCGGGTAGTCCCCGTTTCAGGTGTTTCAGTCACCTTTCGATGGCTCCCTTAATGTATGTTCCAGGAAGTTTCTTCTGAAGGGGGCTACTCCCCGAAAACGCCCCGCCCCTTGTTCGTTTTTCATTGGGGATTCATTGCTCGTTTTGCGGTTATAAGTAACGTAGCCAGCCTAATTTCTAGAATAGGGCTGCGGGCAGGAGGGCTTTGTTTGTGCAATCTTGCTCGCAACACCCTCTCCTCCGGCGAACCTGCGATCGCCGCCTCTAACTGAATTCTCAACTGAGGTCGTGTACAACAACCTTAACCGCACAAGCCTGGGCTGGGCCTACCCCCATCCCTAGAGGAGCCGTATGAGGCGGAAGCTCCACGTACGGTTTTGAAGCCGAGCCTTTCCAGCAATGGGGCCTAGGGACCGATATGATGATTGGTTTAGGTAGGGCGGCCGACCTACTATGGGCACCTGTAGGGATTAGTGCGTGAGACCACGATCCACAAACTGACGCATGGGACTCACCCTTGACTTGAGAATGGAAGAAGGGAAACATAGCATGTCACCAGAGCGAGGCGAGGGGGATCCGCCCTACAGCGAGAGGGACTCCTCGCGAGCCGGGCTTTGGAGATGAGGCCTTTTGGCTTGAAAGGACTTGAGTTTCAAGGGAAATGATATGCCCATACTGAAGATGTTATCCCCAAGATGTGAGAATGCCGATAGAGTCAATACTAAAGAGGAAGTACATGAGTTTTGATGGAAGCTTACCTCCGATTCTAAGTGTGGTAGCACCCCAAACCTTTGTGACGATCAGTGGGTTTTCAAGAAGACCCAAAACCTAACCTTCTTCTTTCTAGCCTCTTCGAATCTCGAGGACGAGATTCATTTTAAGTGTGGTAGGTTTGTAACATCCTAAAATTCTAAATTTTGGAATGTTATACTAAATTAAGTATTACTGATTTCTTGCTTGATTGTTGTTTGAATTTAAAACTTTTGTTTTTGAAAGTTAAATGAGAGGGAATAAAATGACTTTCCCAAAATATTTCCTTTGGCAACTTCTGTTTGAATTGACATTTGAATCCCATTGAATTTTTTGAACCAGAGAAAACTTTATGCCACTCAAGGATTTTCACGAGGGAAGATAACATGACTTCTTAAAAATATATGAATTAGAGTGGGGAGTGATGAGGACCCCTTTCAAAATTTATTTGAATCACTTTGTGAGTTTTCCCCTTTTTGTTGGAATTTAAGTCATCTCCATGTTCTCTGATAAATGAAATATTTGAGAGAAGGAATACGACCCTTCAAATCAGAGGCAAAATTTTGGAAAGTATTTCTAAAAGAAAACAGAAAAACTATTTGCAAAAGATTTGAAAATCAAATTCAAATCGAATTTCAAGTTATTGCAAAAATATTTTTTTTTCTAAAAGTATTTTATTTGTCAATGAAAAATAGTTCATATTTTTCTATCAAAAATTCTGAGAATTTTGATATATAATATGTTTACTGCAATTTTAGTTTTTATTTTCCATTTTCTCTTTTTTCGTTGTCTTTATTTAAAAGTAAAACTGACTGAGCGACCAACTCATATCCTACGTGTCGGTGCGCACCATAACCGGCACGTAGGTCCATAGATGATTTTCGGTATATTTTAATTTCTTTTTCCTTTTTTTAAGTTCTATTTTCTTTTTATGTTTTGTTTCTGTTAAAAAAAACTAAACAGTGCCGCGCATGCACGGCGACCGGTCGAAGGCCGAATTTGGCCCATGCGGCGCCTGTCCGTTATATTTCGTATTTCATCTACAATTTATCTATGTTTAGGGCCACATTCCCTAGCCTTAGACCTTCAAACTTTCTTCTATCTATAAATATAGATCCATAGGAGCACTCAACAATCACCCACTTCGGGTTAAATCAATATTTTGGCTTGACTAGCTTCAAAAAGAAAATTCTCTTCTCTCCGGTGGGAATTGTAGAAGTCATATCCTCTGTGAACTTGTCTCTTCTCTACAGTCTGAAGGTACTCTCTTCGTACTTTTCTTTATACTCCCGTAGTTTATTATTCATAGACAAGTATACGATCGAATAATTAGATTATCAATTAGTCTCTTATATTTGCATACTAGTACTAGAATTCTTTTAGACATAGATCTTTTCTACGGTAAAACAGTTTCGCCTGATTTTTCAAATGACCATAACATTTTACTCGTTCATCCAAATTAGATGAAACCAACGCCTAGATTTCCGTCTTGATCCACCTATCCAGTGAACCTATCAAATCAACCTTTTGCATCTTTCAAATTTCGAGATTTGTTCATATTCAAATTCATACTTCTTTTGATCATATATTTTTATCCGTAGCTCTGTTTCCGATGAATCCAATTACGTCAGATTAGTATCGAAGTAATCTTTTCGTTCGTACCATTAGGATTATATTTTCAACATATAATTTTGATCATAGTCAGATAACTCTACTATCCACAAAAGTGTTGCCACGTAGCGTTCTAAGCGAATTCAATGCCATATTGAGTTACTTGTATCTTTTGATCCATTATTCCGAATCTAGTAATTATTTTCCCTACATGTTCATATTGACTTTATATATCCAATAGCATCATTACTTTCAACCTTTGAACCTTTCAAATGTGAGCGATTCAAATTTGTATTCGAACATTCATTTGATCGTATCTTGCAAACCGAACACATTTTCAGTTGATTCCTTCTACACCTAAACACTTGTGTCATATACTTTATGTTCACGTCCACCATACTCCAATTCAACACTTTTGACTTTTTGAATTCCATTTTCAATTCGCCATAATTTGTGTTGTAGTGCTCCGTTTCAATTGGTTCTTTCTTACACATGACACGTAGCTAGGGTGGCGTTCCAGCGTTGTCAGTCAAATGGATGATATATATATACCCTACATAGCGGCTCATCGATATGTAGGTGTGTCGTCGAAAATCGCACAATGGAGGCGTGCATATGGTCCAGACACACACCCACACACACGCACACGTGCACATGCGTCACCCATCGATCCTTGGCGTTCTAGCATGGTCGGTCAAAGCTGGATGACAAACCCTATATACTAGGGGCCAACCGATAGGTGTCTCGTTGCCGCATTACGGAGAGGTACATGGTCCACACACACATGCATGCATGGGTTCACACACGCACGCGTGCACACACACACACACATGCACGCACGCACTCGCACACACACACACACAAACATACGCGCGTGCACCCCCCCCGCACACACAAGCACACACGCACACACACACATGTGCACATACGTCACCCATCGATCCTTGGCATTCTAGCATGGTCAATCAAAGCTGGATGACAACCCCTATATACTAGGGGCCCACCGATAGGTGTGTCATTGAAAACCACACAACGAAGAGGCACATGGTCCACACACACGCATGCATGCATGGGTTCACACACGCACGCGCGCACACACGCACACACACACACACACACATGTGCCCATACGTCACCCATCGATCCTTGGCGTTCTAGCATGGTCAATCAAAGCTAGATGACAAACCCTATATAATAGGGGCCCACTGATAGGTGTGTCATTGAAAACCGCACAATGAAGAGGCACATGGTCCACACACACATGCATGCATGGGTTCACGCACGCACACGTGCGCGGGCACGCGCGCGCGCACACACACACACACACCATCACCCATCCTGTGCGTTCCAGCGTTTGTGAGTAAAAGGCATGACAGACCCTAAGGGCCCACCGATAGGTTTGTCGTCGGAAACCGCACAATGGAGGCATGCATGGTCCACACACAGGGCTGACACACACACATACAGCACACACGCAAACACACATTTTCAAAACAGCAATAGAAAATCATGGGTTGACACACACACATTTTTGAAAAGGCAAAAAAATCACTCAGTTTTTTTTCAAAGGAAAATAGCTCTAAATATTTTCGAAACAAGGACCTCAAGATTTATTTAACCAGAATGACATATCACTACACACATTTACCACTAAACACCTATAGTGATCATAACACACCTCCTAAATGAACCTTGAGATCTAGCAACTTCCCAACCGGTCACCCATCCTTGAACTACTCCACCCAAAGCACGCTTAACTTCCGAGTTCCATTCGAATCAGTTAGGGGGTGGGAAGCTGCAACTTATTGATAAGGGTTGCGTCCTATCATTTATAAGGGGTGGCCCCATGTGCACCTCGCGGAACCAGTTACGTATCGCAAACGTTTCTGGTAGTACTAGAAACCATGTGCTATGGTGGAATGGTGCCACCGGCGGACGCCTGCATGGGCTGATGATGACATCTCGCTCTAGCTCGATGGCGCGATGCCGCTTTTGCCTGCTCTCCGACCTGCTCATTCTCGTCCCCCCTCGTCCAGGAGGTTGATGATGTGACCGGCCCTTCCACGGGAAACCGAAGTGGGGGGTGGCGGGAGAAGCGTGTTTGGATAGAACACCATTTTAATATAATTTGGATAACTTATGAAAGAAGGAAGCTCGAGGTAGCACGACACGTGGGCACAACGTGCTTACCCATGCACGGGCTCCAGGCGGGCGTATAGAATTGTTGTAGATTATTCATGGTTTGGCCTTTTGTACTACACTAATTAAGTTTCTAGGCATTTGAGATGCATAATACAAATTTGAACTAAAAACACATGCTCCATATCACCGAAATGGATTGAAAAACATATTTGTATCCTTGGGTTCCTTGTTTAGGTCCCATGCAATGAACGAGACTGGATTACAAACATCTCGGCGTCGTGACTAGGTCACAAACATTAAAAAACTTCGGTTTTAAATTCCCATAAATCCCAAACTCATCTGAAATTCTTGAAACCTACCCTGTGTCATGACACAACACTTAAACGACATGATAATTTTTTTGTCCAATTTGGCACAAGTTTTGGGACAAGTCTCTTGCACACCGGAACTTCTCAAGAAGCATCGTGGTTTCGATACGGAACACGTCACCTCTGTGGAGGGAATGACATTCATTGTCTCTTCTTGCCTTGATATTTTTTCTACATGCAACATGGACTAATACAATGGCGGTGCTACAATGTGGAATTATGCAGGGCTCATTTGGCACCTTTTATACATTAACTGAGCTTTTCTATCCATTTAATATGCATAATTCATATTTGAACCACAAGCGCATGCTCCAGGGCACCAAAATGGGTTAGAAAATCATTTTTATGTCATTGGGCCCGTGTTTTGGTCCCATGCAATGATTACAAACATCTCTGTGTCGTGACTAGGCCGCAAACATTGAGAAACTTGCGTTCAAATTCCCATAAATCCAAAACTTGTCTGAAATTCTTGAAACTTACCCCGGTGTCATGACACGACACTTATAAGAAATGGTAATTTTTTTGATCAATCTGGGACAAGTTTTGGGAAAAACCTCTTACAAATTGGAGCTTCCCATGAGAAGCATCGTGGTTTCGATAGGGAACATGTCACATTTGTGGTCGAAACGACATTGAGTTTTCTAGGCATACACTTAAGGTGAAGAACTCAATTAATCTATAAAGGGCGCCAAACATTGTGTTTTTCTAGCGTCGTGACTAGGGCGCAAACAATGAGAATATTGGTTTTTAAATCCTCGAGAACCCCAAAGCTCGTCTGGAATTCATGCTCTAGTGCGTGAAAATTCGCTGGAAAATCATTTTTGTGTCCCTGGCTGCTTGCTTAGGTCCCATGCAACGAATGTGAATGAATTAGAAACATTTAGGCATGATAGCTCGGCCGCAATCATTGATAATCTAATTTTGGAATTCCAGTAAATACAAAACTCGTATGATAACCATTTGGTGCGACGCGTCCATTTTTTTACTTGATATGGGGGCCCGTGCGTGCATATGGTTGATGACAGGACGCATGCGAGCTTTCCGCCACGCAGGCTCGATGGGACGCTTGCGAGCTGTCCACCACGCAGGCTCGACAGGACGCATGAGATCAGTCTGCTGCGTAGGCTCATCGGGAAGCGAGACTTTGACCTCCACCCTCTGCTCGCCACGCTCCCAAATTAATGGCGTCCGACCCGCTGTTTATCATGCGGTTAATGCGCCTAGACGGACGGACTAGTTTCCTTTTTGTTTTTGGTTGCGACTAGTTTACTTGTGATCCTATTGCCCCGCTGAACGTAACCATTGTTTTGTTAGTGCCTCGGTGAGAACTTGACTCGTATACATGTACCTATGAACGAAATAATATAACGAGAAATTCGCACCAGCAAAGGATAATAATTTTCTTACATATTCAGGATAATAAAAATGCCACATGCGGCAACTCCCCAAAGACACAGGGGCAAAAGAAGAAGGAAGAGGCTGAAGAAGGAAGACACAGAAAACGATCTGGTCCGCTGCTATCTAATTCTTGATGGATTGTTGGGCGCGGAGTTCCTCAATCTCCTTCTTCATTGCCTCCACGACCTCCATCTCCTCTCGCCTCTCCTCCACCATCTTCCACATTGAGGCCATGGCACAGGCTATTTGCTCGAGAGCGTCGATGGCCTGCGTCACGTACGCATGAAGTTCCTTGACACGCGTCACAGATTCCTTCAGCAGCCCCTCACGCTCGATGTGGAGCTTCACCAATTCTTCCAAAAGTTCCTTGGCGAGTTCTTTCATCCTCCCCTCCGAGGCAGTTTTCTTCTCGAGCAATTTCTTCCAGGTGGCATCCTCCTCCATAAGTTTCACCACGAGGCCGGTCGCCTTGTCAACCGAGGCGTCGCTCTTCTCCAGCAGCTTCACCAAGGCATCGATCAATGCCTCCTTCTTATCGAGCTTAGCGCGCATGTCGTCGCTGGCTGAGGAATCCAACACTGCCAACTCGTCCAGTTCGCCTCCGAGGCGAATGCGCTTGTGATTGTGATAGTCGTCGCCTCTTCGCGAAAGATCCTCTCGGGCGTCCGCGGCGCCACCAGACATCTCTGCTGCGGCAAACGCGGTGTACTGCTCCGGTTCGTACAGTCGCTCTTGGCATCACCGTTGGCGGCACCACCATGACGGCGCTCACCGCTGAGCACTTGCCTAAGGTCATCAGGAGGCCGGTGTACTACGGATCCGAATTGTCTTTTCAGGTCCCAATCATTCCTCAAATTTTTAGCGTGTCCAAAGCAAGCAGCTCACTCAATCTGTCCTGAATTGGAACCCCTCTCTTAATAAAGAGATCAAATGACGGATCCAGAGTATGACTCCAGCAGACTCCCACAACATGAGTTCGATTCCAAGATTTGTGCCACCGATAAGTACCAAAAGTTGAGTTGTGTGCACAGACACACTCCCGCTCGATGTGTTGCATGGAGGGATTCAACATTGGCAGACGTTTCTCGGTTGCCCCTTAGACGTTAGTGCTAAGTTCATCCTTTAAGTTCAGTTAATGCTGCCACTCATCCTCAGTATTTAAAATTTGTAGGGATATGAGGCTTGTGCCCTTGTTAACTGGTTGGATGATGAACGACATGGCAGGTTGTTATCACCAAGCTTGCAGAATATAATGTAAAGCTAAAGAAGAAACTGACTGATCCGGAGTGTACAATCACTACGATGAAGCAAGAAAGAATCAATACAAGCAACGGATGACAGCAAGAGCCAAGAAGGAACTAGCATGTGTAATTGTAGTTGTCGCATTAGCCATCTTATATGCGATGTTTGCAATGATGATTAGGGGTTTTGTTTGATTATTAATGGATACATCAATAAGCAGAGCTCATATATTGCTTACCAACTGTCCTATGTTAAATGCTTGTTTCACACCCGTTGTATTTCATATAACCATGTGGGTAGTTAAACAATGCATCTAGCGAACCGTGTGAATTGCTAAAATGTACCATGTGAAACAGTTGGCATATTGCACACATTTGGACGCTCCAACCCGTGTGTGTAATTATCACATTGAGAACTGCACAATAATGGGAATTTAGAGCGACTGGGTACACGTAATTGCGGTTGATTATATCAGAATTCTAACCGCGTGCCAAGGCGCCAATATAATCCATCAATTCTCCGCTTCAATTGACATTCCTCTTTTCTTCACACCACGCTTCAGTCGCCACCATCTTTATCGTCCCGGCCGGCCGCGCTACACTTACTCACTCTACAATCTCGCTTTCTCGTTGTTTGTTTACGTAACGCAGCCATGTCGAGCGACAACGAGGACGACAGTTCCGCCAGTCTAGCGCCCGATCTGGGGTCAATCTCAGAATCACCGTGCTCGTCTTCCATGAGTCTGGAGTCGAGCCCTCACCTCCATTTTATCTGGCTCACAGAAGGGACGCCGCCGCCCGAGTTGTCGGACGACGACCAGATGGACGAGGAGCCACTGAAGGACGAAAAAGATGACAATGATGATGAGGAGGAATGGTCGAACAAGGAGGACGCCGACGAGGACATCAACGATGATGGTGATGATGAGGAGGACATCAACAACGATGGTGATGACGATGGCTCTAAAAAGCCAGCGGTCAGCAGCAAGAAGCGTCCATGCTAAGACGATGTCGCGGGGCCATCCAACATTAACAAGAAGAAGTAAAACAGACTGTACTCCTTAACTCTATTGTCGTTTGCTCATATTTATTCCTTAACTCTGTTTCCCCTGTCGCTCTCATCGCAAACGATTAAGAATACAGATTCGATAGTGGTCATTCACAATATCTCACACAGTTTGTTTCTTGAATTGTGTGCCCTATCGAGCACACAATTCAGAACAACAAATCGTATGTGTTGTCCAGAATTATAGCACACAATTCTGATTACCGAACTGTTTGCAGCGTATCACACACACCTTGTTACACCAAACCATTTATGTTTTTCCATATCATCGTAAACAGTTCATCTGAGTGACATGTATGCCTTCTACAACACACGTCTTGATCTGCGTAACCGTTTGCGTTATATTGGATCTCGCAAACAGTTCTACACTTTTAACTGTATGCCATACATCGCACACATCTCTATTTGCTTAACCGTTTGTGCCATTTCACCTCATCACAAGCTGTTCATAAAAGTCAACTGTATGCCACGTATCGCACACACACCTCTTATCTGAATCGTGGTTGATGGATCTGCCATCGCACATAGTTCGCATTATTGGCGACGGAGCTAGAACTATACCGTTTTCGATTTGTGCATCGCACACAGTTTCGTCGAAGGGTGTAGCGACCCGACCCAATACGGTCTAGTCTTTGTGCTTTCTGTGCCATCCCTGGATCAGTATGCTGGCACACACAGTACATCAATGTATATATCAAAGTGCAATCACATGTAAATAACATAAAACTGATATATACCTCATGAGTCTTAGCGAAACTAGTCAATCAGGAGTGGAGTCCCATCAAAGCCAACGACAAGTTGAGTGTAGACCGTAACCCTATAACGTACTCTTACTCATCGTCGAAATATCTGCAACATAAGACGTTGCAGCCATGTAGGTCAATACATTGAATGTACCGGCAAGATCACTATAAGAAAGTAGATGATAAAGCTATTCTATATGCAATAAAGCTTTGTGGCTCTAGGTCTGAGTTTTTGCATAAAGCTGGTTTTTGTTTTATTTTTCCTGCAAGAAAGGAATATCAGGAGTCTTCACTACGAAGTTATCAAATATGACATGGTTCTGCCAACCGATGCCTCATAGCCCACACGTATAATAAGTTGCCCACAATTGTTTATTAGTCCGGTGTTGAGAGTTCAGAGATAGATCCAAGTCCAGAGGCTCAAATTGTCCGTAACCGGGGACACGGCTAATCGATTAGGTTAATACTCTGCAGAGTTTTGTGCACTTTACCCACAAGAATCGTTCCCTCCTTGTAAGTCCTCGCACTGTCGGGCGTTTGAGAACAGGATGAACGAAACATGGTCTTTCAAAGAGTTCCCCTGACCACTGTCCGGTGCCCATCTAACCCTACCATTCGTATACATCTGCTAGCACTGTCCTAGCCAGAGTCACAACTAAGGTCAACCAAGCCAGAGCCCATATTGACTTGTGTCTGCACAGGTAAGCTTCCGGGCATGAAGTATTCTTCCGTCTCTTTGAGTCTGGGTGAAGCTTTCCGCAAGATGTTGCTACTTCTTGAGCTTGCGTTGGTTTTTCCCTTGAAGAGGAAAGGGTGATGCAGCAAAGTAGAGATAAGTATTTCCCTCAGTTTTTAGAACCAAGGTATCAATCCAGTAGGAGGTACAAGCAAGGTTCCAATCTATGCACCTGCACAAACAATCAAACACTTGCACCCAACGCTATAAAGGGGTTGTCAATCCCTTCACGGTCACTTGCAAGGATGAGATCTGATAGAGATAGATATAAAAGATTACTAAAAGTAAAACTAAATAAAAGTAAATAAAATTGCAGCAAGGTATTTTTGGTATTTTTGGTTTATAGATCTGAAAATATATAATGGAAAATAGACCCGGGGGCCATAGCTTTCACTAGAGGCTTCTCTCTTGAAGGAAAATAATACGGTGGGTGAACAAATTACTGTCGAGCAATTGATAGAAAAGCGCAAAGTTATGACGATATCCAATGCAATGATTATGCATATAGGCATCACGTCCATGTCAAGTAGACCGAAACGATTCTGCATCTACTACTATTACTCCACACATCAACCGACTCCTGCCTGCATCTAGAGTATTAAGTTCATAAAGAACAGAGTAACGCCTTAAGTAAGATGACATGATGTAGAGGCATAAACTCAAGCAATATGATGAAAACCCCACCTTTTTATCCTTGATGGCAACAATGCAAATACGTGCCTCGCTACCCCTACTTTGTCACTGGGTGAGGACACCGCAAGATTGAACCCAAAACTAAGCACCTCTCTCATTGCAAGAACTACCGATCTAGTTGGCCAAACCAAACCAATAACTCAAAGAGAAATACAAAGATATGAAATCATGCATATAAGAATTCAGAGAAGATTCAAATAATATTCATAGATAATCTGATCATAAATCCACAATTCATCGGATCTCGACAAACACACCGCAAAAGAAGATTACATCGGATAGATCTCCAAGAACATCGATGAGAACATGGTATTGAGGATCGGAGAGAGAGAAAAAGCCATCTAGCTACTAGCTATGGACCCGTAGGTCTGAGGTAGACTACTCACGCTTCATCGGAGGAGCAATGGAGTTGATGTAGAAGCCCTCCGTGATCGAATCCCCCTCCGGCAGATTACCGGAAAAGGCCCCAGGATGGGATCTCACGGGAACAAAAGGTTGCGGCGGCGGAAAAGCATTTTTGTGGCTCTCTCTCATGGTTTGGGAATATATGGGAATATATAGGCGAAAAGTTAGGGTTAGAAGGCCTCCAGGGGACCCACAAGCCAGGGGGCGTGCCCCTTAGGGCGTGCCCTGGCGGCTTGTTGTCTGCTGCCAGGTCTTCTGACCTCCTCTCCAGATCTTCTAGATGTCTTCTGGTCCAAGAAAAATCATCGCGAAAGTTTTATTCCGTTTGGACTCCGTTTGATATTCCTTTTCTGTAAAACTCAAAAACATGGAAAAACAGAAACTGGCACTGGGCTCTAGGTTAATAGGTTAGTCCCAAAAATAATATAAAATAGCATATTAATGCATATAAAACATCCAAAACAGATAATATAATAGCATGGAACAATAAAAAATTATAGATATGTTGGAGACGTATCAAGCATCCCCAAGCTTAATTCCTGCTCGTCCTTGAGTAGGTAAATGATAAAAACAGAATTTTTGATGTGGAATGCTACCTAACATATTTATCCATGTAATTTTCTTTATTGTGGCATGAATATTCAGATCCATAATATTCAAAACAAAAGTTTAATGTTGACATAAAAACAATAATACTTCAAGCATACTAATAAAGCAATCGTGTCTTCTCAAAATAACATGGCCAAAGAAAGTTATCCCTACAAAATCATATAGTCTGGCTATGCTCCATCTTCATCACACAAAGTATTAAATCATGCACAACCCCGGTTTTAGCCAAGCAATTGTTTCATACTTTAGTATTTTCAAACCTTTTCAACTCTCATGCAATACATGAGCGTGAGCCATGGACATAGCACTATAGGTGGAATAGAATATGGTGGTTGTGGAGAAGACAAGAGAAGGAGATAGTCTCACACCAACTAGGCGTATCAACGGGCTATGGAGATGCCCATCAATAGATATCAATGTGAGTGAGTAGGGATTGCCATGCAACGGATGCACTAGAGTTATCAGTGTATGAAAGCTCAAAAAAAACTAAGTGGGTGTGCATCCAACTCGCTTGCTCACGAAGACCTAGGGCAATTTGAGGAAGCCCATCATTGTAATATACAAGCCAAGTTCTCTAATGAAAAATTCCCACTAGTATATGAAAGTGTCAATATAGGAGACTCTCTATCATGAAGATCATGGTGCTACTTTGAAGCACAAGTGTGGAAAGAGGATAGTAGCATTGCCCCTTCTCTCTTTTCTCTTATTTTTTTTATTTTCTCTTTTTTTGGTGGGCTTCTTTGGCCTCTTTTTTTATTTGGGATTCTCTAGCCTCTTTTATTTTTCATAAAGTCCGGAGACTCATCCCGACTTGTGGGGGAATCATAGTTTCCATCATCCTTTCCTCACATGGGACAATGCTCTATAATGATGATCATCACACTTTTATTTACTTACAACTCAAAATTTACAAATCGATACTAGAACAAGATATGACTCTATATGAATGCCTCCGGCGGTGTACCGTGATATGCAATGATCTAGCAAAGCAATGACATCATCATGCTAGCTATCTTACGATCATGCTAAGCAATATGACAATGATGGCGCGTGTCATAATAAATGGAACGGTGGAAGTTGCATGGCAATATATCTCGGAATGGCTATGCAAATGCCATAAAAGGTAGGTATGGTGGCTGTTTTGAGGAAGGTATATGGTGGCTGTTTTGAGGAAGGTGTGTTTAATGCACCGGCGAAAGTTGCGCGGTACTAGAGAGGCTAGCAAAGGTAGAAGGGTGAGAGTGCGTATAATCCATGGACTCAACATTAGTCATAAAGAACTCACATACTTATTGCAAAAGTCTATTAGTCATCAAAACAAAGTACTACACGCATGCTCCTAGGGGAAGGGTTGGTAGGAGTTAACCATCGCGCGATCCTGACCTCCACACAAAGGAAGGCAATCAATAAATAAATCATGCTCCGACTTCATCACATAACGGTTCACCATACGTGCATGCTACGGGAATCACAAACTTTAACACAAGTATTTCTACCAATCCACAATTACTCACTAGCATGTCTCTAATATTACAATCTTTATATCTCAAAACAATCATAAGGAATCAAACTTCTCATGGTATTCAATGCACTTTTATATGAAAGTTTTTATTATATCTCTCTTGGATGCCATCATATTAGGACTAAATTCATAACCTAAAAAATTACCATGCTGTTTAAAGACTATCAAAATAATATAAGTGAAGCAAGAGAGTTCAATAATTTCTATAAAATAAAGCCACCGCCGTGCTCTAAAAAGATATAAGTGAAGCACTAGAGCATATTGCCTAGCTCAAAAGATATAAGTGAAGCACATAGAGTATTCTAATAAATTCACGATTCATGCGTGTCCCTCTCAAAAAGTGTGTACAGCAAGGATGATTGTGGCAAACTAAAAAGCAAAGACTCATATCATACAAGACACTCCAACCAAAACACATATCATGTGGTGAATAAAAATATAGCCTCAAGTAAATTTACCGTTGGATTGAAGACGAAAGAGGGGATGCCTTCCGGGGCATCCCCAAGCTTAGGATCTTGGTTGTCCTTGAATATTACCTTGCGGTGCCTTGGGCATCCCCAATCTTAGGCTCTTGCCACTCCTTATTCCATAGTCCATCAAATCGTTACCCAAAACTTGAAAACTTCACAACACAAAACTCAACAGAAAACTCGTGAGATCCGTTAGTATAAGAAAATAAAATCACCACTTTAGGTACTGTTGTGAACTCATTCTTTATTTATATTGGTGTAATATCTACTATATTCAAACTTCTCCATGGTTCATACCCCCCCAATACTACCCATAGATTCATCAAAATAAGCAAACAACACAAAGAAAATAGAATCTGTCTAAAACAGAACAGTCTGTAGCAATCTGTAAACTTCGAATACTTCTGTAACTCTAGAAATTCTAAACAAATAGGAAAATCTGGGCAATTTGTATATCAATCTTGTGTAAAAAATTCAGATCCAATCGATGGTTTTGTGAATTTATAAAATTCCTGGACTGGGCGTCAAAGTTTCTGTATTTTAGCAGGATCAAATTAACTATCACCGTAGACCATCCCAAAGGTCTTACTTGGCACAAACACTAATTAAAACACTAAAACACAATTACTACAGAGGTAATAATGTGTAATTTATTCAAGAATAGAAACAAAACAAAAAACATAAAAAATAAAATTGGGTTGCCTCCCAACAAGCGCTATTGTTTAACGCCCCTAGCTAGGCATAACGCAATAGATCTAGGTATTGTCATCTTTGGTATGCAACTCATCAATTGCACACTTATAAACCCTAGGAGATTCTTTGGTTTTATCAATAATCATACTCCTAGGCAAGAAATCAAGAAATTCACTTGTAGCAATTGGTTCCCGGACAATATTAATAAAGTTAGGGTGAGCAATTATCATCTTAAGATTTTCATCTCCTTTACTAGAGGATTCACCCTTATTTTTAGGAACATAAATAAACTTGGCATTCTTAGTAGGAGGAAAATTTGGAGTGGTTTTAACAGAGGCAAAAGCGGAACCCAAGTTGGTAATAATATCTTCTAGCTTGCCAATTCTAATGGAATCCTGATCTATCTTTTCATTAACTATGGGTTCTTTCTCCCTTAGATTTTTTAAAGTAACTCCTACCTTAGATCCATATTGAGTAATTTGATTATGAATCTTTTTATCTAAGTTTTCAATGATCTCTATGGTAGCTACTTTATTTTCAATAATATCAAGCCTTTGCATCACATGTTCCAAAGTTAAAATTGTTTCATTAACCATGAGTGGGGGTGAGCCTACCAAATCTATCATAGTATTATAAGCATCAAAGGTGTGACTCCCCAAGAAATTTCCCCCGGTGATGGTATCTAGAACATATCTATTACAAGGGATTATGACCACATAAAAAGTGCGAAGGAGGACGGTAGTAGATTGCTTACGAGTAGATCTATTTTGAGCATTGCAAATTCTATACCAAGCATCTTTTAAATTTTCTCCCTCCCTTTGCTTAAAATTAAGAACCTCACTCTCGGGAGTACTAGCAATGGTGGAAGAACTAGCTATGAAAACGAATCAAGTGAACTAGCACACGAGCAAACAAAAAGCAAACGAAAAGACGAACGGAAGAAGGGTGAATAAAAAGGCAAATCTTTTTGGTTTTTCTGAAAATCATTTTAGAAGTGGGGAGAGGAAAACGAGAGGCAAATGGAAAATAATGTAAATGCAAGAGATGAGTTTATGATGGGTACTTGGTAGGCTTGATGTAGACCTCTCCGGCAACCACGCCAGAAATTGGCAAGTTGACAGGAGAGTTCTTGTCTTGACTTGCTATGTATCCTCCCCGGCAACGGCGCCAGAAATTGGCAAGTTGACGGGGGAGTTCTTGTCTTGACTTGCTATGTATCCTCCCCGGCAACGGTGCCAGAAATTGGCAAGTTGACGGGGGAGTTCTTGTCTTGACTTTCTATGTATCCTCCCCGGCAACAGCGCCAGAAATTCTTCCTGCTACTTCTTGAGCTTGCGTTGGTTTTTCCCTTGAAGAGGAAAGGGTGATGCAGCAAAGTAGATATAAGTATTTCCCTCAGTTTTGAGAACCAAGGTATCAATCCAGTAGGAGGTACAACCAAGGCCCCAATCTATGCACCTGCACAAACAATCAAACACTTGCACCCAACGCTATAAAGGGGTTGTCAATCCCTTCACGGTCACTTGCAAGGATGAGATCTGATAGAGATAGATATAAAAGATTACTAAAAGTAAAACTAAATAAAAGTAAATAAAATTGCAGCAAGGTATTTTTGGTATTTTTGGTTTATAGATCTGAAAATATATAATGGAAAATAGACCCGGGGGCCATAGCTTTCACTAGAGGCTTCTCTCGTAAAGGAAAATAATATGGTGGGTGAACAAATTACTGTCGAGCAATTGATAGAAAAGCGCAAAGTTATGACGATATCCAAGGCAATGATTATGCATATAGGCATCACGTCCGTGTCAAGTAGACCGAAACGATTCTGCATCTACTACTATTACTCCACACATCGACCGACTCCTGCCTGCATCTAGAGTATTAAGTTCATAAAGAACAGAGTAACGCCTTAAGTAAGATGACATGATGTAGAGGGATAAACTCAAGCAATATGATGAAAACCCCACCTTTTTATCCTTGATGGCAACAATACAAATACGTGCCTCGCTACCCCTACTTTGTCACTGGGTGAGGACACCGCAAGATTGAACCCAAAACTAAGCACCTCTCCCATTGCAAGAACTACCGATCTAGTTGGCCAAACCAAACCAATAACTTAAAGAGAAATACAAAGATATGAAATCATGCATATAAGAATTCAGAGAAGACTCAAATAATATTCATAGATAATCTGATCATAAATCCACAATTCATCGGATCTCGACAAACACACCGCAAAAGAAGATTACATCGGATAGATCTCCAAGAACATCGAGGAGAACATGGTATTGAGGATCGGAGAGAGAGAAAAGCCATCTAGCTACTAGCTATGGACCCGTAGGTCTGAGGTACACTACTCATGCTTCATCGGAGGAGCAATGGAGTTGATGTAGAAGCCCTCCGTGATCGAATCCCCCTCCGGCAGATTACCGAAAAAGGCCCCAAGATGGGATCTCACGGGAACAGAAGGTTGCGGCAGCGCAAAAGTATTTTTGTGGCTCTCTCTGATGGTTTGGGAATATATGGGAATATATAGGCGAAGAGTTCGGGTTAGAAGGCCTCCAGGGGACCCACAAGCCATGGGGCGCCCCCCCTTAGGGCGCTCCCTGGCGGCTTGTCGTTTGCTGCCAGGTCTTCTGACCACCTCTCCAGATCTTCTAGATGTCTTCTGGTCCAAGAAAAATCATCGAGAAAGTTTTATTCCGTTTGGACTCCGTTTGATATTCCTTTTCTGTAAAACTCAAAAACATGGAAAAAACAGAAACTGGCACTGGGCTCTAGGTTAATAGGTTAGTCCCAAAAATAATATAAAATAGCATATTAATGCATATAAAACATCCAAAACAGATAATATAATAGCATGGAACAATCAAAAATTATAGATACGTTGGAGACGTATCAGATGTCATGGCGCTTCTCCATGCATCCCGGCCATCCACTGTTTGCTCCAGGGTGCCCATCAAATCCATCCTTCACCCAGTAGTGTGTATTGAAATCTTGTCTCGAGTCTTAAAGTCTCGAGGTCTTGAAGATGCAGGCCTTGAAGATGCCATCATGGAGTAGTCGTCCTTGACGTAGAGTCCTCCTTCTCACTCCACTCACGAACACTCATACCAACCCTGTCTACTATAGCATAGCATTAAAACTAAATAAGTCCCGGGGCTTGATAACAGGGAAAAGGGTTCCTACCTCATGCATTCTACTCAACTACAAGAATTCAATATCACTACTGGAATGATCTCTTGAATGGTGTCACTAAATGCAATAAAAACATATGTATGAATAAAATGGTCAAAGTGAACTTTCATGTACTATTGATGAAGTTTATCGCTCTCAAAAATCCTGATAATTCTACTCGTCACACTCCAAGCAATCTATCATAAGCAAATAAAATTCAATAAATAACCATGCCATAAAGAAAATCCAAATAAACACAAGAAAAAAAATATGGCATAGTGCAATAGATGAACAAAAAAAGTTTAATAGACAAAATAGGTTCTTATGGCGTTGTAAGGTGAAAGGTGAAGAAATCAACTCAAAAGAGTCAATGGATGATGAACTATTGATATATAAGCTTAGGTTGCATACACTATGGGAGATGATCAAAAGTATAGGGAGAACAACATGAATGTTGTTTGACAAAAAGCATATGGCATAAGAATTCATTTGCAAAAAGAATTATTTGAAATGGAGCACTACAACACAAGCTATAGCGAATAGACGTATGAATTGAATTTGAATTCGGAAAGGTCAAAATTATTTGAATTTGAGCGTGGTGGTTATGAACGGAAAGTACAAAACACAAGTGTTTAGGGGCAAAAGGAATCTATTGAAAAGGTGTTACGGTTTGCAAGATATGGTAAAATAAATGTTCGCATACAAATTTGAATTGATAAAATTTGAAAGATTCAAAGATTGAAACTAATGACGCTACTCGACATAGGAGATCAATATGAACATGTAGGAAAAATAATAAATAGATTCGGAATAACATATCAACGGATACAAGTAATTCAATACGACATTGAAGTGCGTTGCAACACTTTTATGGACTAGTGGAGTAATCTGAATATGATCAAAATTATATGTTGAAAAGATAACACTAATGGTACCAACAGAAAGATTACTTCGGTATGAATCCGACGCAATTGGATTCATCGGAAACGGAGCTACGGATAATAAGATATGATCAAAAGAAGTTTGAATCTGAATGTGAACAATTTCGAAATTTGAAAGTTTCAAAAAAAAAGTTGATGGGACAGGTCACTGGATAGGTGGGATCAAGAAAAAACTGTAGGGTTAGTTTCATCTAATATGGATAAAGGAGTAAAAGGTTATGACTATTTCAAAAATCAGGATCAAGATGTTTTACGGAATAAAAAAACTATTTCTAAAAAATTCTAGGACTAATGTGTAAATACGGAGACTAATCGATAATCTAACTACTCTACCGTATACTAATCTAAAAAATAATAAACTACGGATGTATAAAAAAGTACGAAGAGAATACCTTCATAATGCACACAAGAGACAACTTCATAAAGGAGATGACTTACAAAAATCCCGTCGGAAAGAAGAAATTTTTTTTATTTAATAAACCTATTCAAACTTAAAGATTGGTTTAACCCGAATTGGATGATTCTTGGGTACTCCTATGAATCTATATTTATAGGTGGGAGGGAGGTCTAAAGGTTTAAGGCTAGGCAATGTGGGACTAAATATATACAAAACATAGATGAAAGAGAGAAAAGAGTGAAGAGGCGCCGCATGGGCTATAAAAGGCCTTCGGCCGGCCGGCCGTAGAAATAGTGCGAAGCTGGCTGCGCTGTTTTTTTTTTTGATAATTTTTATTTTCCAAATTCTTTTTTTAAAACAGCAAAAAAAGGAACAAAATACAAAATAAAAATATATTTTATATAGACATATTATATATCAAAAAATTTAGAATAAAATTTCCTAAAACATCAACATATTTTAAAGGACAAATAAAATACTTTTAAAAAATTATTTTTTGTAATAATTCCAAAATGAAAAGGAATTTGAATTTCAAATAAATTACAAATAGTTTTTTTTAATTTGAATCAAAACATTGTCTTTGATTTTGGAGTGTCATTTTCCTCCTCTCATTTTATTTGTTTATCAGTGGGTTTTGAAAGGATTCAAACTCAAAATTGAATAGGGATTCAAAATGGAATTTTTTGGGAAAGTCCTTTTATTCCCTCTTATTAAATTTTGAAAAAGTTCCAAATTCCACTCAATTTCACATAGTCAATCACACCACAATCAAACAAACAATCATAAATATTTATTTAATATAACATTCCAAAATTTAGAATTTTGGGATGTTACAAACTACCACACTTAAAATGAATCTCGTCCTCGAGATTCGAAGAGGCTAGAAAGAAAATGTTAGGGTTTGATGTCTTCTCGAAAAATCCATCGATCGTCACAAGGTCTGGGGCTACCACACTTAGAGTTGGAGACATGGCTCCATCAAAATTCATGTACTCCATCCTTAAAGTTGATGGTGTCGGTATTCTCATATTCTTCGGGATAACTCTTTCACTGAGGTTCTTCCGGTAAGGACATAACCTTTTCCTCAAATTCTTGTGTCCCTTTGTCCTGGTAAGGTTCTTTCAAGACTGGGTCTTCCTAGTTGATAGGTTTGTCTCCAATACTAAATAACTATCGAATTCTCATGGTGGTCAATCAATTAATGGTTTCTCCTGCAGGAAATGCGTCTAGGTTGAATCAAACAATATATCCTACGGTTGGCAACGGTTGTGTGTACATGGATCCATCGTCCTATCATTCTAAGGTTTAAACAGTTTTTTTTGATATCATCGTCTCTCTACTATGGGTAAATCACTCAGATTTACCATTCCAAATAGCAAGAGCGAATGATGAGAGTAGTCATCATGGTGATCAATCCATTCCGCACCCAGATCATTACCCTGCATAAGGTTTAGCGAATCTCGCATTTCTAACACTCGGGCGTTCTCACAAGCATTGCAGAATTTCTATTGTCGACGAACTGAGTTCGGATAAATCCATTAATTCTGGAAGCTGAACAAAACATCTATCGTTTCTTCACGACTCTCGGGTTTTCGTATCCTCCTAATTAACTTCTGCTGATCCAATCACAGCTTTTTCCAGATGCTTATTAATTCCCGGGTCCATGGGTTATGGGCCCAATTCAATACTTGTACAACTTCAACTCATCCTTGGAGTTACGATTTGTTCCATATTCCAACATTACCATTCAATAGTACTTCATTCCTTCGTACTCTTGGGGTAACCAACATATTGAAATAAAATCATACTTAGTTTGTCCAAACTCCAGTCCGTGGAATACATTAAAAGGTATTGGTTCATCCATAAATCATATTCAATCCTTTATTACATCCTTAATCTCTTCTCAAAGCTCCAATTTCAAAAGTACTTTATTACAAATGCTGCTATCCACATAGTATGATCTGGTCCAGCATTGCTTTCATCCGTATTCATTTGTCCAAACTCCTTGGCATGAACGACACATTCTTTTTCCTTTGTTCATGTGGTTTTACCGATTACTACCATAGTTAAAATGAAAGGTACAAATGCATGTATAGGCCACATTTTCTCATATCCTTGAAATTGGACGGTAACAACTCATACAACTTAACATAGGAAATCATGACACATTTTTTATTTATTCATGAAATCATTACAATCTTCGATACTTCTGTTACATAATTCAACTCCATAATATCTGTGACTTCAATTACACTTATTGCCATTATCAAAATCACAACTACTCAGTTCTAGCTTTCTTCTTGTCTAGACATTCATTAGCATAATGTCCTGCTTCCTTGCAACGAAAACAAATGACTTCCGATAACTCTCAGGGATTCCTGGTGGTTGTGTTTGCACCTTGGGTTCTCTGCTTCTTTTCTGGGCATTGTTCAGCTCAGTGACCTAATTCCTCGCACATGAAACACATGATATGACTCTGGTCCTTCTCTACAGAAATTGGGTTGTTCTGGGGATGTCTTCTATTTCTTTTCCTGGACTTCCTTGTTCTGATCAATTCTTCAATTGCATGTGGATCGAGCTCCATTTTTTTGTCAGGAAGTCTCCCAGATACTGTTGGCTTTCCTTCGTCCAATCCTGTGAAAAATGTCCTTCTTCTCCACATGAGTATCAGGCATTGGAGAAAAATCTGGATAGGCCTTGTCCATCAGGGTCTTCAACATGTTCCTTCATCACATGTTCTTCTAAAATCCCCTTGAAGGTTTCCTTCATTGCTTCTTTCTGCTGCTTGACAAATTGTTGCACCTTGGGGTAAATGTGGCACTGGTCTGGGTAGTGGGTGGTTCCTTCACACAAGAAACAAGTCACTTGACTAGTTGGGAATTCCTCAGCTGGGTGATTTTCTTCACAATGAGGGCATCCTTCCTTGTGTTCTTCATGGTTGTGTCCTATTTCTCCATAGATCTTGCATGCACAAGGCTTCTTCATCGGGTTATCATAGTGCTTCCAGATGAGACGGGATCTTAACAGAATCTTCTTGAACTCTTCCCAAGTTTTTGCTCCATTACATCCTTGTATGGCTTGATGCATTTTACACCATGTTAAAGCACCTTCTTCAAAGTACTGAAGAGCATAGGGTACTTCGTCCTTTCTTTCAACAAGGTTGTTCCTCAGGTGATTCTCCATGTTCCGAATCCATATTTCTGCTTCCATCTGAGTCATCGGTCCAGAGAATACAAGTCCTTCTTCATTCATCATCTATTGGGTCCAAGGGGTTTGGGATGAGATACGAGAGAGATAGAGGGACACAGACAATACAAACATTATAGTTTTCGAAAATAGTTTTATTTTGTGGCTGTCGGAAAAACACACAAAAGACAGCTCAGCAATCATCGTATCTAACGTGGGTATATATAACAGGGGTTTGGTCCTCTAAAGGTCATATAAATACTGGAATGCTTCATGGTTTTTGAATTCTTCGAGTCTTCGGAGTCTTCAATTGTTGTAGCTTCAATTCTACATGATGTATAGGGTAATCCTCATTTTACTCTGAGTTGTTCATCAGTTGTCCGATATCTTGTCCTTCTCGGAGTGGCCTCGGTTGATCTTCTGTGTGGTCAAAAGGGAAAGGGGTATTGTATAACTATTTGGGGTAGGAGGGAATATTTGATAAAACTCACAAAGATGAGGAGTAAAAGATCTTTTTGAAAATAAAGTTTAGATTGATCCATTCCTAGGGCTTTCCATTTTTTTAGAGTCGCGTCCTACAGTCAACATGTGCTCTGATACCATCTCTGTAGCGACCCGACCCAATACGGTCAAGTCTCTGTGCTTTCTATGCCATCCTTGGATCAGTATGCTGGCACACACAATACATCAATGTATATATCAAAGTGCAATCACATGTAAATGACGTAAAACTGATATATACTTCATGAGTCTCAGCGGAAACAGTTAATCGGGAGTGGAGTCCCATCAACGCCAACGACAAGTTGAGTGTAGACCGTAACCCTATAACGTACTCTTACTCGCCGTAGAAATATATGCAACATAAGACGTTGCAGTCGTGTAGGTCAGTACATTGAATGTACCGGCAAGATCACTATAAGAAAGCAGATGATAAAGCTATTCTATATGCAATAAAGCTTTGTGGCTCTGGGTCTGAGTTTTTGCATAAAAGCTGGGTTTTGTTTTCTTTTTCCTAAAACAAAGGAATATCAGGAGTCTTCACTACGAAGTTATCAAATATGACATGGTTCTGCCAACCGATGTCTTGTAGCCCACAAGTATCATAAGTTGCCCACAATTATTTATTAGTCTGGTGTTGAGAGTTCAGAGATAGATCCAAGTCCAGAGGCTCAAATTGTTCGTAACCGGGGACACGACTAATCGATTAGGTTAATACTCTACAGAGTTTTGTGCACTTTACCCACAAGAATCGTTCCCTCCTTGTAAGTCCTCGCATTGCCTGGCGTTTGAGAACAGGATGAACGAAACATGGTCTTTAAAAGAGTTCCCCTAACCACTGTCCGGTGCCCATCTAACCCTACCATTCGTCTACATCCGCTAGCACTGTCCCAGCCAGAGTCACAACTAAGGTCAACCAAGCCAGAGCCCATATTGACTTGTGGCTACAGACGTAAGCTTCCGGGCATGAAGTATTCTTCTGTCTCTTTGAGTCTGGGTGAAGCTTTCCGCAAGATGTCATGGCGCTTCTCCATGCATCCCGGCCATCCACTGGTTGCTCCAGGGTGCCCATCAAATCCATCCTTCACCCAGTAGTGTGTATTGAAATCTTGTCTCGAGTCTTAAAGTCTCGAGGTCTTGAAGATGCAGGCCTTGAAGATGCCATCATGGAGTAGTCGTCCTTGACGTAGAGTCCTCCATCTCACTCCAGTCACGAACACTCATACCAACCCCGTCTACTATAGCGTAGCATTAAAACTAAATAACGTCCCGGGGCTTGATAACAGAGAGAAGGGTTCCTATATCATGCATTCCACTCAACTACAAGAATTCAATATCACTACTGGAGTGATCTAATGAATGGTGTCACTAAATGCACTAAAAACATAGGTATGAATAAAATGGTCAAAGTGAACTTGCATGTACAGTTGATGAAGTTTATCACTCTCAAAAATCCTGATAATTCTACTCATCACACTCCGAGTAATCTATCGTAAGCAAATAACTTTCAATAAATAAACATGCCATATAGAAAATCCAAATAAATAAAAGAACAAAATATGGCATAGTGCAACAGATGAACAAAAAAAGTGTAATAGATAAAATAGGTTCTTATGGCGTTGTAAGGTGAAAGGTGAAGAAATCAACTCAAAAGAGTCAATGGACGATGAACTATTGGTATATAAGCTTAGGTTGCATACACTATGGGAGATGATCAAAAGTATAGGGACAACAACATGAATGTTGTTTGACAAAAAGCATATTGCATAAGAATTCATTTGCAGAAAGAATTATTTGAAATGGAGCGCTACAACACAAGCTATAGCGAATAGAAGTATGAATTGAATTTGAATTCAGAAAGGTCAAAAGTATTTGAATTTGAGCATGGTGGTTATGAACGGAAAGTACATAAGACAAGTGTTTAGGTGCAAAAGAAATCTATTGAAAAGGTGCTACGGTTTGCAAGATATGATCAAATGAATGTTCGAATACAAATTTGAAAGATTCAAAGATTGAAACTAATGATGCTACTGGATATAGGAGATCAATATGAACATGTAGGAAAAATAATAAATATATTCGGAATAACAGATCAACAGATACAAGTAATTCAATACGTCATTGAAGTGTGTGGCAACACTTTTTTGGACTAGTGGAGTAACCTGAATATGATCAAAATTATATGTTGGAAAGATAACACTAATGGTACGAACAAAAATATTACTTCGATATGAATCCGACGCAATTGGATTCGTCGGAAACGGAGCTACGGATAAAAAGATATGATCAAAAGAAGTTTGAATATGAATCTGAACAAATTTTGAAATTTGAAAGTTTCAAAAAAAGTTGATGGGATAGGTTCACTGGATAGGTGGGATCAAGACAAAACTCTAGTCTTGATTTTATTTAATTTGGATAAACAAGTAAAAGGTTATGGCTATTTTAAAAATCAGGATCAAACTGTTTTACGGAATAAAAAAACTATTTCTAAAAAATTCTAGGACTAATATGTAAATACGGAGACTAATCGATAATCTAACTATTCTACCGTATACTAATATAAAAAAATAATAAACTACGGAAGTATAAAAAAGTACGAAGAGAATACCTTCAGAATGCAGAGAAGAGACAACTTCATATAGGAGATGACTTCCAAAAATCCCGTCGGAGAGAGGAAAATATTTTTATTTAATAAACCTAGTTAAACCTAAAGATTGCTTTAACGCGAATTGAATGATTTTTGGATGCTCCTATGAGTCTACATTTATACATGGGAGGGAGGTCTAAAGGCCTAAGGCTAGACGATGTGGGACTAAATATATACGAAACATAAACGAAAAAGAGAAAAGAGTGAAGAGGCGCCGCATGGGCTAAAAAAGGCCTTCGGCCGGCCGTGCATAGGAATAGTGTGCAGCTGCCTGCGCTGTGTTTTTTTTTGATAATTTTTATTTTCGAAATTCTTTTATTTAAACAGAGAAAAAAGAAACAAAATACAAGATAAACATATATTTATATAGACATATTATATATCAAAATTTTCAGAATAAAATTTCCTAAAATATGAACATATTTTCAAGGCCGAATAAAATACTTTTAAAAATGTTTTTTTGCAATAACTCCAAAATGAAAAGGAATTTGAATTTCAAATAAATTACAAATAGTTTCTGTTTTAAAATTTGAATCAAAACATTGTCTTTGATTTTGGAGTGTCATTTTCCTCCTCTCATTTTATTTGTTTATCAACGGGTTTTGAAAGGATTCAAACTCAAAAATCAATAGGGATTCAAAATGGATCATTTTGGGAAAGTCCTTTTATTCCCTGTCATTAAATATTCGAAAAGTTTCAAATTCCACTCAATTTCACACAGTCAATCACACCACAATCAAACAATCAATCATCAATATTTATTTAATATAACATTTCAAAATTTAGAATTTTGGGATGTTACAAAGGGTCTCTGATACAAGTGTCGTCTTAGGACCTTCCTGCAGTAGTGATTGCGGGAACCATCCTAATATTTAGGTTTGTAATAATTTGTTCTTACACATGTAGGCCCTGTTGTAAGAGGTTTAGACCCACTGTTGGACCCATTTTGAATGTGGGGAAATTAGGTGTTCATGAATATCAGTCGAATCAAGAAACTCAGAAAGATTGTTAAGATAAAGAATCTAGCGACGAAAAACTACAAGATGTTTGTCTGCACAATGAACAAGACATCACTAAACTATAGGTTGGTACTATCTCTTTTACCTTGTGTTTTTCCTTTGTGCCATTTAAATTTTTAGAAAAGAACCACCGGAGGGGAGCCACCTATGGGCCACAAGACAACAGGGCGGCCCACCCCCTGGGCATGCCCTGATAGCTTGTGGGGCCCACGTGGCTCTGTTTAGCGTGATTCAACGCCAAAAATCCTATATGTATAGAAACCCTCGGAAATAAATAGAGAACTTCTGCTCCGCCGCCATAACTCTCTGTATCGAAGAAAAACCCATATGGAGCCTTTCCATTACCCTGCCGGATAGGGGAAATCATCACCGGTGGCCCTCTTCATCATCCCGGCGTAGGCCATGACAAGGACGGAGTAGTTCACCCTCGGGGTTGAGGGTATGTACCAGTAGCTATGTGTTTGATCTCTCTCTCTCTCTCTCTCTCATGTTCTTGAGATGGCACGATCTTGATGTATCACGGGCTTTGTTAATATAGTTGGATCATATGGTGTTCTTCCCTTGCTATCTTGTTGTGATGAATCGAATATTTCCCTTTGAGAGTTTTTATGTCAGATTGAATATCGGATTTGAGATCACTTGATGTATTTCTTGGTACTCAAGTTGCGGATCCCCGTGGTGACAATGGGGTAATATATGCATAGGGGTTGATACACGATCTTGTCCTACCTTCTCCGATAGAAATCTTGGGGTACTCTTTGAAGTTCTTTGTGTTGGATTGAATATGATGAATCTGAAATTGTTTGATGCGTGTCGAATAATTAACCCACGGATACTTGAGGTGACATTGAAGTATCTAGGTGACATTAGGGTTGGTTGATATGTATCATTGGTGTTATTTTAGTACGAACTCTAGGGATGTTTGTGACACCTATAGGAATAGCCCAATAGATTGATCAGAAAGGGTAACTTTGAGGTGGTTCTTACTACCTACAACAATTTCATCTTATGTTCTCCGCTATATATGAACTTTGGAGTGATTCTTTGTTGCACATTGAGGGATGATCATATGATTCTATTATGTTAGCATTGTTGAGAGATTGCACTAGTGAAAGTATGAACCCTAGGCCTTATTTTCAAGCATTTATATAACGTTTTGCTCGCTGTTTTCCACTTGCTACCTTCCTATTTTTATATTTTAAGATTACAAAAACCTATATCTACCATCCATATTGCACTTGTATCACCATCTCTTCGCCGAACTAGTGCACCTATACAATTTACCATTGTATTGGGTGTGTTGGGGACACAAGAGATTTCTTCTATTTGATTGCGGGGGTATTTGAGAGAGACCATCTTCTCCTACACCTCCCACAGATTGATAAACCTTAGGTCGTCCACTTGAGGGAAAATTTGATGTTGTCCTACAAAACTCTACACTTGGAGGCCCAACAACGTCTACAAGAATAAAGTTGCGTAGTAGACATCAAGCTATTTTCTGGCGCCGTTGCTGGGGAGGTTTGTGCTTGAAGGTATATCTTTAGATCTTGCAATTAAATCTTTTAGTTTCTTGTTTATGACTAGTTTGGTTTTATAAAAGAAAACTACAAAAAAATGAAATTGATGTTGCATCAAGTTCTTTACCTTTATGATGTTTTTCTTGAAAATGATGGATCGGAAAATTGTGCCAAAGTGATGAGAATGCTTATATTGCCAACTATAGAAAGAATGAGAAACCAATAGAATATAAAACGAATACTAATGAAAGGCTAAAGGTCTCCCAATACCCTCCTATTGTTTCTCATGATGAATCAGGTTGCAAGGAAGAGCTTCCCATCGAACCAATCTCTTCAATAAGAAGCTCGAAAAGATTACTCAAACCCACACATAAGGTGGTGAAGAAGAAGAAAAGAAGGAAAAGTAGAGTTAAAAAGGTATCTCTCCCAAATAATGTTGCTCCTATAATCGTTGAGAATGAATCCGAAAGTAGTGTGGACGATGATATCCCTTATGATTATTTGGTTATGCCTAATACTTGTTGTGATGAGGATGATTGGGAAGATAATGATACTCCTTATAATATTGAAAATATTTTTGGCACCAACTTGGAAAATTATGATGATAATAATTGTTATACTATTGGTGCCATTCATGCTATTGATGGTCATGCTAATGATATGCAAACCCACAAGCTTGTGGATGCTATGTTTGATGAAAATGACATATTTGAGAATATATTTGTTGCAATTAATGTGTGTCCCAAGCTTGGGGATGCTATGCTATGCATAATGATGATGTTCTTTTTAGTCCCCCTACTTTCAATGATCAAATTTGTTATGATGATTGCATGCCTCCTATTTAAGATGATTGCAATTTTTATGAAAATAGGTTTGGAAGAGTGTCAACTTTAGATGATTATTATCCCACTATTTTGGAGGGTATTGAATCTTATTATAATTATAAAAGTGGATTTGGAGAGGTCATGACTTTGTTTAGTAATGACTCCACTATCTTGGAAGAGGTTTCAATTGATTATGATGAGAACCAAGTTACTACTTATGATGATTATTGTGATGATACTTATGTTACAAAAGGTATTGATGATTATTATTATTAAAAATTTCACAATTATGAATACCCTTTTCCTGAACATTATTATATTAATGTAGAAAAAATTTATAGCATCCGAGTCCCCTATGACACTCCCACTATTATGTATGAGAAGTTTTCTTGTGGGGAGAGTAATAAATTTTCTATGCTTGAGGATCATGAAAAGAATGATTTATGTGATAGTTATATTGTTGAATTTCTTCATGGTGCTACTAAAAATTATTATGAGGGAGGAACATATGCTTGTAGGAATTGCAATAATACCAAGTTTCCTCCCTATGTGTTGAAAGTTTTGAAGTTATGCTTGTTTTGCCTTCCTATGCTAGTTGATTCTTGCGCCCATAAATTGTTTGCTCACAACATCCCATGTATAGGAATAGGGTTAGACTTAAATGTGCTTGTCATATGCTGCATGATGCTCCTATTGTGTTTCAATTCTTTACTTTTATGTGAGAATCATAGAAATCATCATGCCTAGCTAAAAAGGCTTTAAAGAAAAGCGCATGTTGGGAGACAACCCAATATTTATACTTTCTATCTTTGAGTGTTCACATTATTAAGATACTTTAGTAATCATTTCTTGTCTCTTTTATTTCAATAAAGTACCAAGTAAAGCCTTTGGGATAGTGTGGATACTTGTTAGTTTGATTCTGTGCAAAAACAGAAACTTTTACGTCGAGTGCAGAATTTTTCTGATTTTACTGGAGAGTCAAAAAATCCTGAAATTTTTACACAATTTTATATGCAAATCCTTTGTGCTGTATTAATTTTTCAGAATTTTTAGAGATAGGGAAATATGGATTTCATTCAGATCTTCACAGACTGTTCTGTTTTTGACATATTCTGTTTTGCATGCATAGTTTGCTTGTTTTAGTGTTTCCATAGATTATATTTAGTGATATAAATTATGGGAATGATAGAATAACTAGGTATTATGTGAGAACAATTATTAATCTTGTCTTGAGAGTACCTAAGTGAATGATCTATATTTATTATACTAACCCATCTCACGAAGCTTCGTTGAGTTTTGTGTGATTGAAGTTTTCCAGTTTTGGGTGAGATACCGATATGAGGAGAATAATGAGTGGCAAGACCCTAAGCTTGGGGATTCCAAAGGTGCCCCAAGGTAATATTCAAGGAAGACTCAAGTGTCTAAGCTTGGGGAAGCCCCGGAAGACATCCCCTCTTTCGTCTTCAACACTATCGGTATATCTTACTTGGAGCTATATTTGTATTCTTCACATAATATGAGTTTTGCTTGGAGAATCATCTTATTTTGTTAAAATTTTCTTGCTGTTATTTATAATCTTGTTTTTCAAGAAAATTTTCCAAGAATTGCCTTTTAGGATGCTTGAATTACATGTTTGATGTGTGTTGTGTAAAAACAGAAACTTTTGCTGTAGTGTTTGAATTTTCATATTTTACTAGAACATGGAAAGTTTCTGAAATTTTTACACATTATTTTCATATAAATTATTTATCATTTCCTAAATTTTCATAATTGTTAGAGACACAGAAATGCACTTTGTAAATTAATTGCTACAGACTGTTCTATTTAGACATATTGATGTCATAGTTTTCATGACTTATATTGGTATATATAAATTGCGGAAATGATAGTATATCATAGATAATGTTTGAAAATTATTATGCAACTTGTCTTTGCAGTACATAAAGTGTTGATTTATTTTTATATGCACTAACCTATCTCACGAGTTCTTTTCAAGTTTTGTGTGGATGAAGTTCTTGAGACCTTGGTGAAACCGTGATATGACAGGATTGAACGAGATACGAAATCTCAAGCTTGGGGATGCCCTAGGCACCCTAAGTCAATATTAGAAGAAGTCTCAAGCATCTAAGCTTGGGGATGCTACGCATCCCACCTCTCTTCATCAACAATTATCGGTTAGCCTATGTTGATCCTAAGTTTTATTCGTTCACATGATATGCACTATTCTTGGAGTGTCTATTGTTTTGTTTGCTATTTGAATAAAATACTCAGATCTGAAAATATTTATTGAGAGAGAGTCCTCACATAGCTACTTGATTGTTTGACTACTTATTGATCTTCACTTAT
Source organism: Elymus sibiricus (assembly GCA_039707655.1). Lineage (NCBI taxonomy): Eukaryota > Viridiplantae > Streptophyta > Magnoliopsida > Poales > Poaceae > Elymus > Elymus sibiricus. Next base: position 269,251,341 of record CM077665.1, read on the forward strand.
ATCTTCTGAGAGTAGTTTGATGTTTACTTTTGTGCTTCACTTTTATCCTAAAAGTAAATTGTGAATGAATGAAATACCATAAATCTGAAATTATCAATGTGCTTTATGCCTAGTAGTAGTTTCACATTTGGTTTAGTGTAACAGCCCGAGACCGACGCTCCAGAAGATTCCCGTTTTATTCCGTGGTCATCATGTGATTCGTTTGGTTGTCGCATTCATCATAGCATCATTCGCAGCATTCGCATGTCAGCGGCACTTCGTTGCCATCGTTTTCTAAAACTTGCATCCGTTCGTAGTTGCAGGTTCTCTCCATTCTCATCGTTGACCGTTTCGAGACCAACCACACATGCATGCGCCCGCGGCATAATTAAAATATTAGTTTTAAAGGTGCGTATAAAACTTTCTTGAAATGGGTCAAAACTTGGAGTGCGGTCTTGATATATTGTAGGTAGACCGCATGTCAAATTTCGTCGCATTCAGAGGTCGTTTGATACCCCAACGGATAACCGTAGCAGGGTCGTCATCGGTTTAGTTATCGGACGTTTTCGCGGTTTAAAAAAACACTGTCACGGGCTGCCATCTTCCCTCTCTTCTCTCAGCCCAACCCACCTATAGAGCCCACTAGGCCTACCCTAGCCCCCCTCCGATCAAGACCGTCAGATCGCAATCGAAGGACTCCAAAAACACCCCAAACTCCCAAACCCTAGCCAACATACTATAAATAGCAGCCTCCCCCTGCCCAAAATGGCTTCCCCTACCTCCCACCTAGAAATCTGTGCCTCCCTAGCCGGCTGCCGCCACTTGGCACCGCCCCAAACGGGCCAGCCACCACCTGAGCCGCCGCAGCCGTGCTCCACAGCCAGTAGGAGGCTGCCACGTGGCCTCCTCCACTGCCAGTCGTCGCCCCGCGTGCCTCTCTTTAGCCGCAGCCCGCCAGAAACCCAGATCGGGCTTGGAAAAGCCCATCTGGGCCTCGACCCCGAGCTCTCGCAGGAGCTCCTCCCATGATCGCCCCATCCTCTAGCGCCCTCGCCCCGCCGCCTCCGCCCGTCACCGGCCGCCGGAGCATCGCCGTCAGCGACCACCTCCACTAGGTCGCACCCCGTCGCGCCATTCCCCCTCCTCCTTCCCTCTGGTTTCTATCCATCTCTCTCATCTCCCTCTTTGTCTTTTACACGAAGGAGCCGCCATGAAGCCACCCGAAGTCCGGTCGATGGACCCGCAGCTCGCCGTTGCCAAGAACGGGACCCGCCGCCCGGATCTGCCCTTCCCCGTGCACCTCGTCCTCTCCCCACGCAGGATTCCGTCGCTAGCCACCGCCATGGCTCCTAGTCGTGCGGTTGCACGAGGAGGAGGATGACCCGCAGCCCCAGCTCCTCGCTGTGCTTGCCCCGTGGGCCTCCCGCCGGCTCGCTAGGCCCAGCCACCTCTTGCATGTACCGCACCCGCAAGGCCCAGCCGCCCAGGCCTCCTCTATAGCTTGGGCCGAAGCCTAGCTAGGTGAGCGCCCAGTTGCCCCTATTCCGTGCCCATGCACTGTGTAGCTATCCGACGCCTCGCCTCTGTTCCAGATTCGTCCCAACTCTTGTTTTTTCCTCTCGACGAATTTATCTTTTAACCAGGGAATAACAGATTTGCAGAAAAAACCCCTGTTGATCATGCATATAATAACTCTAAAACCGTTCATCGGATTAAAATGTTTTATATATGTAAAATGTTTAGAGTTTTGTCTAGTCTCATAATTTGCAACTTTCATCCATGTTAAAAATGTTTAGCTTGTCGTTTTCATTTAATTGCATCAATGCCATGTTAAAATGATTTATTTCATAACTAAATAACCGTAGCTCCCTTTAAAATGATCCACGTATGTAACTTGACTAGAAAAACATGTAGGATCACATGGTGCACTTTATTTTCCTATTTAACAAATATAAAATATGCTTAGGACAGATCTGGACCAAATTCATAATTTGCATGTGGGGTCATTTTGAAATGCTATATGTTGTTTCCGGCCTCATTTAAAATGCCTAGATGATGTAGTTGTGTATGCTTCACCTCTTGCCTTGATGAACAACATTTAAAATGATTGTTTAGTTAAACAACATTAACCACATTTCTCGTAATATGGAGAGTTATTTTTTTATATGTATGTTCTTGTTCTCCATTTAAAATTTGCTTTAATTCCATCTTCACCTTATCCCATGACCACCCATGTTAAACAACATTTAATAATGATGAGTACCTAAATGAGAGTCAACTAAATGATTCGAATGTGGAGTTTCGTCAATATGCAACTCGTTGCATATTGAACTTCACTTAATTTGTAGTGTTTGATTGTTGTGATTGCCATACCATGCTTAATTAAACCGGACATGCATCATATTTGTTTGCGCATCATGTCATACATATGTTGTGGTGTTTACTGTGTCATTTGTTTGTTTCCGGATTGCTTCTTCTCGATAGAGTTCTGAAAGCATTCGGAGTGTGAGGATTCGTTCGACTACGCCTGCTAGTCCACTTTACGAATTTGTTCTTCTTCCAAGCGGGATCTCAGGCAATATGAACATTTCCCTGGATACCACTACTATCATTTACATGCTAGCTGTCTCGTTTCTATCGCTATGTTTTGCTTCCTACCACTTGTTTGTCAACCCTCCCAAAATGCCATGATAAGCCTCTAACCCTCCACATCCCAGCAAACCATTGTTTGGCTATGTTACCGCTTGCTCAGCCCTTCTTATAGCGTTGCTAGTTGCAGGTGCAAGTTGTTTCCATGTGACAACATGGATATTTTGAGATATCACAATATTATTGCTATTTAATTTAATGCACATATATACTTGGTAAAAGGTGGAAGGCTTGGCCTTTTGCTCGGTGTTTTGTTCCACTTTTGCCGCCCTAGTTACTTGTGTACCGGTGTTATGTTCCATATTGAGCGCTCGTAACATGCTTGGGGTTGTTATGGGGACCCCCTTGATTTTCGTTTTGGATAAAACTCTTCTGGCAAGGCCCAACATTGGTACTACATTTGCCTAACAACTAATAAACTAGCATAGGGCGTCATGACCCCGTGGATAATTAATCAACCCCCGGGCCAGTGCTCCTCATGAGTGTTGGTCCAAACGGGCAGACTGTGGGGCCACCGCGGGGAAACTCGGGGTTTTGTTTAACTCGTAGTGTGACCCATCCGTCGTGTCCTGAGAACGAGATACGCGGCTCCTACCGGGTTCGTCGACACGTCGGGCGGTCTTGCTGGATTTTTTTACCTTTCTCGAACGTCTTGTGCACGGGATTCCAAGGATACTTTGGGTTATCTCGAGGTTGAGGAATTCCATCGGAATTCTGAGGATACTACGGGCAATTCCGCGGTTGAGGTTTTCCATGCAACGTGTGGCTAGTTTGTGATGGGTGAGTTGGAGCACCCCTGCAGGGTTAACTCTTTTCGAGAAGCCATGCCTGTGGTTATGTGGCAACTAGTAAATTTGTTTAACATCCGGTCATAGAAAACTTAAAGTAAACTCAAATAAAATACACCAACCGTGTGCGTAACCGTGACTGTCTCTACTCGTGAGTTATGAACCGAGAGAGAACACGGTGGGGTTATGTTTGACTCGTAAGTAGGTGTTCAGGATCACTTAGTGATCATTACTAGTTCACGTCCTTTTATGCGTAGATCACCCTTCTTATTGTTGTATTCGTAAGTTAGCCACTCAAACAAATGCTTGGTGCTTGTTGCAGCCTCACCACTTAACCATATCTCACCCATTAAGCTTTGCTAGTCTTGATACCCCTGGAAATGAGATTCCTGAGTCCCCGTGGCTCATAGATTACTACAACAACAGGTGCAGGTACAGGTAATGCGATGCTTTGACGTGAGGGCGATGCTTGTTTGATTTGGAGTTCTTCTTCTTCTTCTTCATCGATCATAGGTTGGGTTCCAGGACGGCAGCCTGGGATAGCAAGGAAGGATGTCGCTTTTATCATTTGATTTCGTCCGTAGTCGGACCCTGCTCTTCTGCATGGTGGTTGAATGTATTGTTGTATTTGATGTGATCATGATTTAGCTTGTGGCAAGTGTAAGCCAATTCCATATACTCATCTCCTCTTTACATGTACTTGTAACGATATCCTTTCTTGTGAAACGACGAGATGCGCTTCTATCCCTGTCGAGGCTCTTGAGCCAAAATAAGGATATGATCGCATCTTGGGCGTTACAAGTTGGTATCAGAGCAGTACCGACCTAGGAGCCTCCTTGATTGATCGAACTTAGCCAAGTCGAGTCTAGTGAAAAATTATTTGTGTCTAGTTATATATCGGAGAGTAGGATTCTTTTTACTCCTCTTCTATGCTCTGGTGAGGAATCCTGGCGTAGGAATTTTAATTCTACCCCTCATCTCACTCAATTTTTTTTAGGATCACGCGGATATTTTGGGACCTCTATGATGTCGATGTGACGAAATTTTGTACTTGGTGCCTTCTGTTTCCGAGGAGTAGAGCTCTAGGGGGTTCTTGACACATCGTTACCGTTCAGTTTCCTTAGTATCTCAGTACGCAGATTTTCGAAATTGCTTCAATACTATTTGTGGCAAGAGGAGTTTTGCGTCACCCAGTAGTGGGGAGAGCGTCCAGATGTACTGCCATATTTAGTATTGTTGTGATTACGAGGGTCTGAGGTAGATGAATTTCCGAGGCCTCTGGTTATGTGTTGACGGATGTGATACATTGGAGAGTAGTATTACTAATAGGAGTTGAGTGATGTATTTTACTCCGTGTATCCATGGACCCGATTGCATAACCAAAGATTTTGGAAGTTCTCAGGTGGGAATTCAAGTAGTTACCTAGGATTATCCTTCCAACAAATGCATAATGGGTTATGTATTTATTTCCGGCTTAAGTGCAAGCCCCATCCTTTGTTTTGTTGGAGTATGGTAATTCGAGTTGCTTCGATGTCAAGTGTTGATTTCATATCTTTCCTAAGCGGTGTTCTCATATTTCTATGGAAATGCTATTCCTTTTCCTCAATCAAATTGTCTTGTTAATTCTTGTCCATCCGGAGTGCTTCTCTTCAAGATAATTCAATCTCTTCCAATATTTGTAAGATGAATCCGTGTATTTCTTCCCAAAGTTATTTTCATCCGTCTTAAGTTTTCTTTGTTTTTCCCCACCCTCCCACCCTTTTCTTTCAACGAATAAATTATCATCCAAGTATCTTCTTTTCATGTGATTCTTTCTCTATATTTCTTCCGTATTGTATCCAGTGATTCATTGTGAAGATCCCAAGTGCTCTAGTTCATCATTTCTTCGTCTTCATCTTTGTTTTCTTTTCCGGTGTGTTTAATTCAACCTCTTGGTGTTCATCAGATCATTTTCATTCATTCTATGTTTTCCCGTGTTGGAAATTCTTATCCAAGCCTCTCTTGTTTATTTAACTCTATCTATTCTATCCGGAGTGGCAAGATATCTTGAAGATTTCCGTTTCTGTTCATATCCTCTTAAATTATTTCGACGTTGTCACCTCATCAAGTTTTCAATTTGTACCGGTGTAATCTCTCTTTCTAAGCAATCTTTTCACCAGTGTTCTCTTTGAGTGGGCCCATAACCCACAAGTTTTTCCCAGGAACTTACCTGGCTCTTCGAATCTTTTCCAGAGATTTCCTCAAGTTCTTTTCAAATATGACGTAAGAATGATTTTCATCATTCATATTCCTTCTCCAAGATCGCTTCAAATTAATTTCCATCATTGGCTCAACCTTTCTTTATTCATTATTCCGGAGTGTCTCAGTAATTCATGGTGTTGTTTCTCGTCATCATTCTCAGTGTTGAAGACCGAAGAAGAGTTTCTCTTAAATCTTTGTCCGTTCTTTTGGAGATCCATCATCTCAGCTTCGTGCTATCCTCTCGAAAAAATTTCCATTCATGAGTAATTCCTTCCGTATCTATCCGGAGCATTTCAGTGTTGTGTTCATTCCTCGATCCTCCGAAGGCCACAATTTCAAAAGATTTCTTTATTCTCAACTTTCAGCTTTCGTTCTCAAATTCTTCTTAATTGATGTCTCTTCGTTCGTTCGATGTTTCCATCGTTCATTCTCAATTCATTCCGGTGGATCGTGATCTCTTCGTTCTCATGTATCTCCATTCATTCATAGTATCCTCATTCATTTCAAATTCTTACCGATGTTTCATTCAGAACTTCTTCAAGTTCGTGTTATCTCTCTTCAATCGTTTTCAAGAAGAATAAGTCGTATGCCAAATCCGTTGCTTGTCATCAATTTAACTTGATGAAGGATAAGCATAACATAATTGTTATTCTTGTTTCTTCAAGGTGATTTTGATCCTTCTTCCGGAGTTGTTCATGATATCAAAAATCTTGATTCTAAGTTATTCATCTATTCTTTTTTTCCGGAGTTCCATGTTTTCTCAAGTATCTCATTGCGAAGCTTCATCAAAATCATGGCAAGGCCTCAATCTTGTTCCTTTTGCAACCTTCAATTCTCTTCTATCATCCTTTTATTTCCGGAGTTGTTGCAAGAGATTCTTCATGGTGGTTCATTAAGGATTTAATTCATTCTCAAAGTGTTCTTCAAGATTCTTGTTGGAGGAGCTCAAGTATTCTTTGTCTTGCATCCCAAAGTGCAAGTCATTCTCCCTTATCTTTTGAGATGGTGTTATAGCATTCTTGATTCATGAGAAGTCTCATAGAGAATTTGTCAAGAATGAGATATTTAAAACCATCATGTCTTCCTTGGATCTATTTTGGACTGAATTTCACCTAAAGCATTTCCTAAGGATTGTTGCTACTTGCGGTGTTTATCGTGATCCAAATTCTCAAGGGATCCTCTTGGTGAAACAAGTTTTGCATATCTTGTTGTTCCCAAGCAATCTTTGTTTCCGTTAGTGGTCGGTTGTAACCTCATAATTTTGAGATGTTTTCCCGTAAGCCCACAACAAGTTGATTGTTGTTGATGTTCCAACAACTCCGTTCAATCCTTCTTTGTAAGGACGATTTTTCAAATTCAAGTGTGGTAGGAATTGTCATTTTCTTCTCTGTTCTTTTCTTTCAATTATCTAGCTTCTATTCTTTTATTCCGGAGGCAGTGTGATGTTGCTCCCTTTGTCCCATCATCTCGTTTCGTCAAGATCATGTTCTTCCCTTGCTTGTCCATTTAACCGGAGTGTTGTGTTCTCTTTTCAAGTTCTTTTCGTCTTATCAAGTTTTGGCTCTCTTTTCTACTGAAGTGCTGCCCAAATTCTTTCTCTCTCGTTCCTTGTCTATCTCTTTTCAATCAGTGTGGTTGCGAATTCTTCCTTGTTCCTCGTCTCATTATTCATCTATTTGCATCTTTCAAGGTTCGTTGGTTTCACTCGTTTGTCAAAGAAGCAACTAAGTTTACCTCTTCCTTTCCTCTTCCTCCTCCCCATCTCATTCTAAGATCTCAGGTAGAGATCTCTAGTTAGTGGAGGAGAGTTGTAACAGCACGAGACCGACGCTCCAGAAGATTCCCTTTTTATTCCGTGGTCATCGTGTGATTCGTTTGGTTGTCGCATTCATCATCGCATCATTCGCATCTCATCAGCACTTCGTTGCCATTGTTTTCTGAAACTTGCATCCGTTCATAGTTGTCGGTTCTCTCCATTCTCATCATTAAATGTTTCAAGACCAACCACACACGCACGCGCCCATAGCATCATTAAAATAATAGTTTTAAAGGTGCGTATAAAACTTTCTTGAAATGGGTCAAAACTTGGAGCGCGGTCTTGATATATTGTAGGTAGACCGCATGTCAAATTTCGTCGCATTCGGAGGTCGTTTGATACCCCAACGGACAACCCTAGCAGCGCCATCATCGGTTTAGTTATCGGACGTTTTCGCGGTTTAAAAAAAACACTGTCACGGGCTGCCATCTTCCCTCTCTTCTCTCAGCCCAACCCATCTACACAACCCACTAGGCCTACCCTAGCCCCCCTCTGATCGAGACCGTCGGATCGCGATCGCAGGACTCCATAAACACCCCAAACTCCCAAACCCTAGCCAACATACTATAAATAGAAGCCTCCCCTGCCCAAAATGGCTTCCCCTACCTCCCACCTGAAAGTCCGTGCCTCCCCAGCCGGCTGCCGCCATTTGGCGCCGCCCCAAACGGGCCAGCCACCACCTGAGCTGCCGCAGCCACGCTCCGTAGCCAATAGGAGGCTGCCACGTGGCCTCCTCCACCGCCAGTCGTCGCCCTACGCGCCTCTCTCCAGCCACAGCCCGCCAAAAACCCAGATCAGGCCCGGAAAAGCCCATCTTGGCCCCGACCCCGAGCTCCCGCAGGAGCTCCTCCCATGGTTGCCCCATCCTCCAGCGCCATCGCCCCGCTGCTGATATGTCAATTTTGCATCATGATTTCCTACTGTTATTTATAATGTTTTTATGCATATAATGCTTTATGGAGTAATTCTAATGCTTTTTCTCTCATAATATGCAAGGTTTACACAAAGAGGGAGAATGCCGGCAGCTGGAATTCTGGACCTGAAAAAGCATATCACAGACACCAATTCTGCACATATCCAAATAAGCTAAAACTTCACGGAGAATTATTTTGGAATATATAAAAATACTGGAGCAAATAACTACCGGAGGGGGCCACCTGGTGACCACAAGACACCAGGGCGCGCCAGGCCCCCCAGGCGTGCCCTGGTGGGTTGTGGCCAGCCCAGCCCACCTCTGGTGCCCATCTTCTGGTACTTAGGGTCTTTTGACCAAGAAAAAATAAGGAGAGGACTTTCGGGGCGGAACACCGCCGTCTCGAGGCGGAACTTGGGCAGGAGCACTTTTTCCCTCCGGCGGAGCGATTTCGCCGGGGGAACTTCCCTCCCATAGGGGGAAATCGAAGCCATCGTCATGACCAACACCCCTCTCATCTTTGGGAGGCCAATCTTCATCAACATCTTCAACAACACCATCTCCTCTCAAACCCTAGTTCATCTCTTGTGTTCAATCTTTGTACCAGAACCTCAGATTGGTACCTGTGGGTGACTAGTAGTGTTAATTACATCTTGTTGTTGATTACTATATGGTTTATTTGGTGGAAGATTATATGTTCAGATCCATTATGCTATTTAATACCCCTCTGATCTTGAGCATGAATATTATTTGTGAGTACTTACCTTTGTTCTTGAGGTCATGGGAGAAGTCATGTTGCAAGTAATCATATGAATTTGATATGTGTTCGATATTTTGATGATATGTATGTTGTGATTCCCTTAGTGGTGTCATGTGAACGTCGACTACATGACACTTCACCATCCTTGGGCCTAAGGGAATGCATTGTGGAGTAGTTATTATAAGATGGGTTCCTAGAGTGACAGAAGCTTAAACCCTTACGCTACTTCGTAAGGGGCCGATTTGGATCCAAATGTTTAATGCTATGGTTAGATTTTATCTTAATACTTTTCTCGTAGTTACGGATGCTTGCGAGGGGGTTAATCATAAGTGGGAGGTTTGTTCAAGTAAGAACAGCACCCAAGCACCGGTCCACCCACATATCAAATTATCAAAGTAGCGAACGCAAATCAAACCAACATGATAAAAGTGACTAGATGAAATTCCCGTGTACCGTCAAGAACACTTTGCCTATTATAAGAGACTGTTCTGGCCTGTCCTTTGCCACAAAAGGATTGGGCTACCTTGCTGCACTTTATTTACCGTTACCGTTACTTGCTCGTTACCAATTATATTGCTATCAAACTATCTGTTACCTACAATTTCAGTGCTTGCAGAAATTACCTTACTGAAAACCGCTTGTCATTTCCTTCTGCTCCTCGTTGGGTTCGACACTCTTACTTGTTGAAAGGACTACGATTGACCCCCTATACTTGTGGGTCATCAAGACTCTTTTCTGGCATCGTTGCCGGGGGGTGAAGCGCTCTTGGTAAGCGGAAATTGGTAAGGAAAAACTTATACTACGTGCTGAAATTTATTATCACTTGCTACTATGGAAAACAATCCTTTGAGGGGTTTGTTCGGGGTATCTTCACCTCGACCGGAACCACCATTAGTTGCCCCTCAACCTACTGCACCTACTGAAAATATTGGTTATGAAATTCGTTCGGGTATGGTAGAAAAACTGCTAGCTAATCCATATGTAGGGGACGGAACTGAACATCCTGATATGCATCTAATACATGTGGATGAAATTTGTGGATTATTTAAGATTGCAGGTTTATCCAGAGATGAAGTTAAGAAGAAGGTTTTCCCTTTATCTTTGAGGGGAAAAGCAATGACATGGTATAGGCTATGTGATGATATTGGATCATGGAACTGGAATCGATTGCAATTAGAATTCCACCAAATGTTTTATCCTCTGCATCTAGTTCATCGTGATCAGAATTATATATATAATTTTTGGCCTCGTGAAGGAGAAAGCATCGCTCTAGCTTGGGGGAGGCTTAAGTCAATGTTATATTCATGCCCCAATCATGAGCTCCCGAGAGAAATTATTATTCAGAATTTTTATGCTCGGGTTTCTAATAATGATCGATCCATGCTCGATACTTCTTGTACTGGTTCTTTTATGAAGAAGACTATTGAATTCAAGTGAGATCTTTTAGAAAGAATTAAACGCAACTCTGAATATTGGGAACTTGACGAAGGTAATGAGTCAGGTATTAAGCTTAAGTTTGATTGTGTTAAATCTTTCATGAATACTGATGCTTTTCACAAGTTTAGCACTAAATATGGACTTGACTCTGAAATAGTAGCTTGTTTCTGTGAATCATTTGTTACTCATGTTTATCTCCCTAAGGAGAAGTGGTTTAAATATCATCCCCCTATTAAAGAAGAAATTAAAGAACCAGTAAAAGCTAAGGATGAAACCATCATTTACAATGTTGATCCAGTTGTGCCTACTGCTTATATTGAAAAACCACCTTTCCCTGTTAGGATAAAGGAACATGCTAAGGTATCAACCGTGGTTCGCAAAAGTAATATTAAAGCACCTAAGCCCTCTAAACAAATTAAAGTAGAACCTAGTGTTGCTATGGTTAAAGATCTCTTGGTAGAAAATATTGATGGGCATGTTATTTACTCCTGTGATGAAGCTGCTAGAATTGCCAAACCCCATGAAAAAGATAAACATAGACCCGTAGTTGGCATGCCTGTTGTCTCAGTTAAAATAGGAGATCATTGCTATCATGGTTTATGTGATATGGGTGCTAGTGTGAGTGCTATTCCTTTTACCTTATACCAAGAAATTATGAATGATATAGCACCCGTCGAAATAGAAGACATAGATGTTACTGTTAAACTTGCTAATAGAGACACCATCACACCACTTGGGAGAATTAGAGATGTTGAAGTCTTATGTGGGAAAATAAAATATCCTACTGATTTTCTAGTTCTTGGTTCCCCACAAGATGACTTTTGTCCCATTATCTTTGGTAGACCTTTCTTGAACACTGTTAATGCTAAGATAGATTGTTAAAAACAAACTGTCGGTGTTAGTTTTGGTGATGTGTCTCATGAATTTAATTTTTCCAAGTTTAGTAGACAACCTCGTGATAAAGAATTATCTAGTAAGGATGAAATAATTGGTCTTGCTTCTATTGTCATACCTCCTACTGATCCACTAGAACAATATTTGCTAGACCATGAAAATGATATGCACTTGCATGAAAGAAATGAAATGGACAAATTTTTCTTTGAACAACAGCCTCTCCTAAAACACAATTTGCCTATTGAAACTCTAGGAGGTCCTCCTCCACCTAAAGGTGATCTTGTGTTTGAATTAAAACACTTGCCTGACACTTTGAAGTATGCTTAGCTTGATGAGAAAAAGATATATCCTGTTATTATTAGTGCTAACCTTTCAAAACATGAAGAAGAAAGATTATTAAAAATTCTGAGGAAGCACCGGGCTGCTATTGGATATACTCTTGATGATCTTAAGGGCATTAGTCCCACTCTATGTCAGCACAAGATTAATATGGAACCTGATGCTAAACCCGTTGTTGATCACCAACGACGATTGAATCCTAAGATGAAAGAAGTGGCAAGAACTGAAATATTAAAGCTCCTTGAAGCTGGTATAATCTATCCCATAGCTGATAGTAGATGGGTAAGTCCCGTTCATTGTGTCCCTAAGAAGGGTGGTATTACTGTTGTTCCTAATGATAAAAATGAACTTATCCCACAGAGAATTGTCACTGGCTATAGAATGGTAATTGATTTTAGAAAATTAAATAAAGCTACTAGGAAAGATCATTACCCTATGCCTTTCATTGATCAAATGCTAGAAAGATTATCTAAGCACACACACTTTTGTTTTCTGGATGGATATTCTGGTTTCTCTCAAATACCTGTATCACAATCTGATCAAGAGAAAACCATCTTTACTTGTCCTTTTGGAACCTATGCTTATAGACGTATGCCTTTTGGTTTATGCAACGCACCTGCTACCTTTCAAAGATGTATGACCGCTATATTCTATGATTTTTGTGAAAAGATTGTGGAGGTTTTCATGGATGATTTCTCTGTTTACGGAACATCTTTCGATGATTGCGTAAGCAACCTTGATCGAGTTTTGCAGAGATGTGCACAAACTAATCTCGTCTTGAATTGGGAGAAGTGCCACTTTATGGTTAATGAAGGTATTGTCTTGGGGCATAAAATATCTGAACGAGGTATTGAGGTGGATAAAGCTAAAGTTGATGCAATTGAGAAAATGCCATGTCCTAAAGATATTAAAGGTATTCAGAGTTTCCTTGGTCATGCTGGTTTCTATAGGAGGTTTATTAAAGACTTCTCTAAAATTTCTAGGCCTCTTACTAATCTTTTACAAAAGCATATTCCATTTGTTTTTGATGATGATTGTGTAGAAGCCTTTGAAACACTGAAGAAAGCCTTAACTTCTGCACCTATTGTTCAACCACCTGATTGGAACTTGCCTTTTGAAATTATGTGCGATGCTAGTGATTATGTTGTTGGTGCTCTTCTAGGACAAAGAGTTGATAAGAAATTAAATGTTATCCATTATGCTAGCAAAACTCTAGACAGTGCCCAAAGAAATTATGCTACCACTGAAAAAGAATTTTTAGCAGTTGTGTTTTCTTGTGAGAAAATTTAGATCTTACATTGTTGATTCCAAAGTTATTGTTCACACCGATCATGCTGCTATAAAATATCTTATGGAAAATAAAGATGCTAAACCTAGACTCATTAGCTGGGTTCTCTTGCTTCAAGAATTTTATTTACATATCACTGATAGGAAGGGAGCTGAGAACCCCGTAGTTGATAACTTGTCTAGGTTGGAAAATATTCTTGATGACCCACTACCTATTGATGATAGTTTTCCTGATGATCAGTTAGCTACAATAAATGTTTCTCAAAACACTCCTTGGTATGTTGATTATGCTAACTACATTGTTGCTAAATATATACCACCTAGTTTCATATACCAACAAAGGAAAAAATTCTTCTATGATTTAAGACATTACTTTTGGGATGACCCACATCTTTATAAAGAAGGGGTAGATGGTATTATTAGACATTGTGTACCTGAGCATGAACAAGAACAAATCCTACGGAAATGTCATTCCGAAGCCTATGGAGGACATCATGAGGGAGATAGAACTGCTCACAAGGTATTGCAATCTGGTTTTTATTGGCCTACTCTCTTCAAGGATGCCCGTAAGTTTGTCTTGTCTTGTGATGAATGTCAAAGAATTGGTAATATCGGTAAGCGCCAGGAAATGCCTATGAATTATTCACTTGTTGTTGAACCATTTGATGTTTGTGGTTTTGATTATATGGGACCTTTTCCTTCCTCTAATGGGTATACTCATATTTTGGTTCTTGTTGATTATGTTACTAAGTGGGTAGAAGCTATTCCAACTAGTAGTGCCGATCATAACACCTCCATTAAAATGCTTAAAGAAGTTATCTTCCCAAGCTTTGGAGTCCCTAGATATTTAATAATTGATGGTGGTTCACACTTTATTCATGGTGCTTTCCGTAAGATGCTTGCTAAATATGATGTTAACCATAGAATTGCATCACCCTATCATCCTCAATCCAGTGGTCAAGTTGAACTTAGCAATAGAGAAATAAAATTACTATTACAAAAAACTGTCAATAGGTCTCGAAAGAATTGGTCTAAGAAACCAGATGATGCACTTTGGGCCTATAGAACAACTTATAAAAATCCTATGGGTATGTCTCCATACAAAATGGTATATGGAAAAGCTTGTCATTTGCCTCTAGAGTTAGAACATAAAGCATTTTGGGCAATTAAAGAACTCAATTATGATTTCAAACTTGCCGGTGAGAAGAGGCTATTTGATATTAGTTCACTAGATGAATGGAGAACCCAAGCTTATGAAAATGCCAAACTATTCAAAGAAAAAGTTAAAAGATGGCATGACAAAAGAATCCAAAAGCGGGAATTCAAAGTTGGAGAATATGTTCTTTTGTACAACTCTCGTTTTAGATTTTTTGTAGGAAAGCTTCTTTCCAAATGGGAAGGACCATATATTATCGAAGAGGTTTATCATTCTGGGGCTATCAAGATTAATAATGCCGAAGGTACTAACCCAAAGGTGGTCGATGGACAAAGAATTAAACACTATGTCTCAGGTACGCCTATTAATGTTGAAAGGAATATTATCCAAACCATGACACCGGAAGAACACATAAAAGAAACCTTCCGGAACACTCCAGAATTCTGAAAAAGAGGAGGTACGTGATACGGTAAGTAAACGGACTCCGAAAAGTCCGCAAAAATATTTTCTGTCAGTTTTGGAATATTACAAAAATTAGGAAAATAAGAAATAAACATAAAAACAACCGAGGTGAGCACGATACACCAGGGCGCGCCAGCCCTGCCAGGCGCGCCCTGGTGGGTTGTGCCCACCTCAGACACCTTCCCGACTCCGTTTTCCTTCCATATTCTTGCTTCCCAAGATAAAAAAAATCTTTATATATACCCCCGATTATTTTGACCACCGCATCAGAGAAAATTCCCCTGTTCTTGTTTCGTTCTGTTTTCCTATCAGATCTATCAAGCCAGGCATCATCTCTTCTCCCTCCTCCAATAACGTAGAAGAAGATGCTTGGTTGATGAAGATGGAGCTGAAGAGAGAGGAGCCAAAAGAAGCCAACATTGAAGACAAGGGCAAGGAAGCTATGAAGGATCAAGCTCAAGAAGGAGGGCAATCCATGCCAACAGAGGATGAAGAAGAAGATATCCTTCAACCTTCTTACAATCACCTCACCCCCACTGAAATCGGAGCTTTTAGGGCTTTCGAAGCGGTTCGTGTTCAGAATAAATTTCTCACTCGTGAAAATATTTTGCTAGAGGAGCACATCATCACCCTTCAGAGAGTAATCCGTAAATTGGAGCACCTATTGAGGCTAAAGTGTGATACTTCATCACCACCACCTTCATCATCTTCACCACCAAAGGAGACTTGAGTACACGGGTATATCCACTCCCCTTGGCTTGAGCCAAGCTTGGGGGAGATGCACCGGTATCGTATCACCATCACTTTTATTTACCTTTACCTATTTTAGTTCAATCCTTAGCTCTTTCGTGATTTAGTTGAATAAAAGTTTAGTATGATCTATTTTTGAGTGCTAGTTTCGTGATCTATCTATCTATGTAATCGAGTGAGAGTTATATAATAAAGTTTAGTTTTAGCTTTTGCTTCTTTACTTTCTTGGTGCAATCAAAATAAAAAGGAAATAAATGAAAAGGATCATATGCTAATCTTAGGGTAAGTAATGACATCACATAAGGAAAAGTATAAGTAGTAAAATTTATTGGAGATTGACAAACATAGCATTGGTCAATGATGCAATTCATGAAAGAATTAATAAGGGAAGAGAAGATTCACATGCAAATACACTATCTTGGACATCTTTTATGATTGTGAGCCCCCATTAAATATTATATGCCAAAATTGTTGACGTTGGACAAGGAAGATAACGTAATGATTTATGTTTGTTCATATTCACATAGAAGTTATATTGTCATAGTTCCTTCAACATGTGGTGCTTGCTCAATATCTTTGCTAGCGAAAAATTCCGCACTAAGTAGAGATACTACTTGTGCATCCAAAAACAGTAAACCCAAATTCATGTTTTGAGAGTCCACCATACCTACCTACGGATCGAGTAAGATCCTTCAAGTAAGTTGTCATCGGTGCACTAAGGCAGTAAAAATTGCTTCTAAATGTGTTTGATCAGTTAGTGTAAGAGAAAATTGAGCATTTTACGAACTTATGATGGCAAATTAATAAAAGTGATGGACTGCAAAATAAAGGTTGCTATCATAAGGGGCAATATAACGTGACGTTCTTTTGCATTAAGGGATTTGGCATACAAACTAAAAAGCGCATGACAACCTCTACTTCTCTCTGCGAAGGGCCTATCTTTTACTTTTATGTATTTACTTTTATGCAAGAGTCAAAGTATTCTTCCCTATTCCTTTTTACTTTTTCTTTTTGCAAGCATCATGTGGTGAGGAAAGATCTAGGCACATATATCCGGTTGGATATGAGTGAGCATGAGTTATTATTGTTGACATCACCCTTGAGGTGAATACGTTGGGAGGCGAAACATAAGCCCCTATCTTTCTATGTGTCCGGTTGAAACTTTTTGCTCATGGGTATGCTGTGAGTGTTAGCAATCATAGAAGATTAAATGATGGTTGGGTATGTGGACTTGCCAAAAGGCTCCGACATGAGACCCTTCCTGAAAATATGATGAATTGTAGTTGCAAAGTTGACTGAGAACATAGTTTGTTGGTTTTCAATAAGGTTTATGTTTTATACTTCTATGTTGTGATGGATTGTTACTAGTTCATGAGAAGTTATATGATGAAGTTATATAATAAAAGTTATATGAAAAATTCCTATGACAAAGTTTGTTGCTGCTATGATAATAAACATGATGCTACTATGTACATATTTTGTTTTTATCGACACCTCTCTCTCAAACCATGTGGACATGTTTTTCGATATCGGCTTTCACTTGAGGACAAGCGAGGTCTAAGCTTGGGGGAGTTGATACGTCCATTTTGCATCATGATTACCTACTATTATTTATAAAAAAATTTATGCATAATAATGCTTTATGGAATAATTCTAATGCCTTTTCTCTCATAATATGCAAGGTTTACACAAAGAGGAAGAATGCCGGCAGCTGGAATTCTGGACCTGAAAAAGCATATTAGAGACACCTATTCTGCACATCTCCAAATAAGCTGAAACTTCACGGAGAATTATTTTGGAATATATAAAAAATACTGGAGCAAATAACTACCGAAGGGGGGCCACCTGGTGACCACAAGACACCAGGGTGCGCTAGGCCCCCCAGGCGCGCCCTTGTGGGTTGTGGCCAGCCCAGCCCACCTTCGGTGCCCATCTTCTGGTACTTAAGGTCTTTTGACCTAGAAAAAAATAAGGAGAGGACTTTTGGGATGGAACGCCACCGTCTCGAGGCAGAACTTGGGCAGGAGCACTTTTGCCCTCCGACGGAGCGATTCCGCCGGGGGAACTTCCCTCCCGGAGGGGGAAATCGAAGCCATCATCATCACCAACACCCCTCTCATCCTTGCGAGGTCAATCTTCAACAACACCATCTCCTCTCAAACCCTAGTTCATCTCTTGTGTTCAATCTTTGTACCGGAACCTCAGATTGGTACCTGTGGGTGACTAGTAGTGTTGATTACATCTTGTAGTTGATTACTATATGGTTTATTTGGTGGAAGATTATATGTTCAGATCCATTATGCTATTTAATACCCCTCTGATCTTGAGCATGAATATTATTTGTGAGTAGTTACCTTTGTTCTTGAGGTCACGGGAGAAGTGATGTTGCAAGTAATCATGTGAATTTGATTTGTGTTCGATATTTTGATGATATGTATGTTGTGATTCCATTAGTGGTGCCATTTGAACGTCGACTACATGACACTTCAGCATCCTTGGGCCTAAGGGGATGCATTGTGGAGTAGTTATTAGATGATGGGTTGCTAGAGTGACAGAAGCTTAAACCCTAGTTTATGCGCTACTTCGTAAGGGGCTGATTTGGATCCAAACGTTCAATGCTATGGTTAGATTTTATCTTAATACTTTTCTCGTAGTTGCGGATGCTTGCGAGGGGGTTAATCATAATTGGGAGGTTTGTTCAAGTAAGAACTACACCCAAGCACCGGTCCACCCACATATCAAATTATCAAAGTAGCGAACGCAAATCAAACCAACATGATAAAAGTGACTAGATGAAATTCCCGCGTACCGTCAAGAACACTTTGCCTATTATAAGAGTCTGTTCTGGCCTGTCCTTTGCCACAAAAGGATTGGGCTACCTTGCTGCACTTTATTTACCATTACCGTTACTTGCTCATTACCAATTATCTTGCTATCAAACTATCTGTTACCTACAATTTCAGTGCTTGCAGAAATTACCTTGCTGAAAACCGCTTGTCATTTCCTTCTGCTCCTCATTGGGTTCGACACTCTTACTTATCAAAAGGACTACAATTGACCCCCTATACTTGTGGGACATCAGCCGCCTCCGCCCGTCGTCGGCCGCCGGAGCATCGCCGTCAGCGACCACCTCCGTTAGGTCGCACCCCGTCGCGCCATTCCCCCTCCTCCTTCCCTCTGGTTTCTCTCCATCTCTCTCATCTCCCTCTTTGTCTTTTCCCCGCAGGAGCCGCCATGAAGCCGCCCAAAGTCCGGCCGCCGCCCCCGCAACTAAACGTTGTCGGGAACGGGACCCGCCGCCCGGATCTGCCCTTCCCCGTGCACCGCGTCCTCTCCCCGTGCCGGATTCCATCGCGAGCCGCCGCCATGGCTCCTGGTTGTGTGGTTGCACGAGGAGGAGCACAACCCGCAGTCCCAGCTCCTTTTTGCGCTTCCCCCTGTGGGCCTCCTGCCAGCTTGCTAGGCCTAGCCACCTCTTGCATGTGCCGCACCCGCAAGGCCCAGCCACCCAGGCCTCCTCTACAGCTTGGGCCGAAGCCTAGCTAGGTGAGCGCCCAGTTGCCCCTATTCTGTGCACATGCACTGTGTAGCTATCCGAAGCTCGCCTCTGCTACAGATTCGGCCCAACTCTTGTTTTTTTTTCTAGACGAATTTATCTTTTAACCAGGGAATAACAGATTTGCAGAAAAACCCCTATTGATCATGCATATAATAACTCTCAAACTGTTCATCGGATTAAAATGTTTTATATATGTAAAATGTTTAGAATTTTGTCTAGTTTCACAATTTGCAACTTTGACCCATGTTAAAAATCTTTAACTTGTTGTTTTCATTTAATTGCATCAATGCCATGTTAAAATGATTTATTTCATAACTAAATAACTGTAGCTCCCTTTAAAATTATCCACGTATGTAACTTGACTAGAAAAACATGTAGGATCACATGGTGCACTTTATTTTCATATTTAACAAATATAAAATATGCTTAGGACAGATCTGGACCAAATTCATAATTTGCATGTGGGGTCATTTTGGAAATGCTATATGTTGTTTCCGGCCTCATTTAAAATGCCTAGATGATGTAGTTGTGTATGCTTCACCTCTTGCCATTATGAACAACATTTAAAATGATTGTTTAGTTAAAATACATTAACCACATTTCTCGTAATATGGAGAGTTATTATTTTGTTATATGTATGTTCTCCTTCTCCATTTAAAATTTGCTTTAATTCCATCTTCACCTTATGCCACGACCACCCATGTTAAACAACATTTAATATTGATGAGTACCTAAACGAGAGTGAACTAAATGATTCGAATGTGGAGTTTCATCAATATGCAACTCGTTGCATATTGGACTTCACTTAATTTGTAGTGTTTGATTGTTGTGCTTGCCATGCTATGCATAATTAAACCGGACATGCATCATATGTGTTTGCGCATCATGTCATACATATGTTGTGGTGTTTACTGTGTCATTTGTTTGTTTCGGGATTGCTTCTTCTCGATAGAGTTCTGAAAGCGTTCGGAGTGTGAGGATTCGTTCGACTACGCCCGCTCGTCTACTTCACGGATTCGTTCTTCTTCCAAGCGGGATCTCAGGCAAGATGAACATTTCTCTGGATACCACTACTATCATTTCCATGCTAGTTGTCTTGTTTCTATTGCTATGTCTCGCTTCCTACCACTTGTTTGTCAGACCTCCCAAAATGCCATGATAAGCCTCTAACCCTCCACATCCTAGCAAATCATTGTTTGGCTATGTTACCGCTTGCTCAGCCCTTCTTATAGCGTTGCTAGTTGCAGGTGCAAGTTGTTTCCATGTGACAAAATGGATATTTTGAGATATCACAATATTATTGCTATTTAATTTAATGCACATATATACTTGGTAAAAGGTGGAAGGCTTGGCCTTTTGCTCGGTGTTTTGTTCCACTTCTGTCGCCCTAGTTACTTGTGTACTGGTGTTATGTTCCATATAGAGTGCTCCTAACATGCTTGGGGTTGTTATGGGGACCCCCTTGATTTTCGTTTTGGATAAAACTCTTCTGGCAAGGCCCAACATTGGTACTACATTTGCCTAATAACTAATAAACTAGCATAGGGCGTCATGACCCCGTGGATAATTAATCAACCCCCGGGCCAGTGCTCCTCATGAGTGTTGGTCCAAACGGGCAGACTGCAGGGCCACCGCGGGGAAACTCGGGGTTTGGTTTGACTCATAGTGTGACCCATCCGTCGTGTCCTGAGAACGAGATACGCGGCTCCTATCGGGTTCGTCGACACGTCGGGCGGTCTTGCTGGATTTGTTTTACCTTTCTCGAACGTCTTGTGCATGGGATTCCGAGGATACTTTGGGTTATCTCGAGGTTGAGGTTTTCCACCGGAATTCTGAGGATACTACGGGCAATCTCGCGGTTGAGGTTTTCTACACAACATGTGGCTAGTTTGTGATGGATGAGTTGGAGCACCCCTGCAGGGTTAAATCTTTTCGAGAAGCCGTGACCGCTGTTATGTGGCAACATTGAAATTTGTTTAACATACGGTCATAGAAAACTTAAAGTAAACTAAAATAAAATACACCAACCGTGTGCGTAACCGTGATTGTCTCTACTCGTGAGTTCTGAGCCGAGAGAGAACACGGTGGGGTTATGTTTGACTCATAAGTAGGTGTTCAGGATCCCTTAGTGATCATTACTAGTTCACGTCTGTTTATGTGTAGATCACCCTTCTTATTCTTGTACTCGTAAGTTAGCCACTCAAACAAATGCTTAGTTCTTGTTGCAGCCTCGCCACTTAACCATATCTCACCCGTTAAGCTTTGCTAGTCTTAATAGCCCTGGAAATGAGATTGCTGAGTCCCTGTGGTTCACAGATTACTACAACAACAGTTGTAGGTACAGGTAATGCGATGCTTTGATGTGAGAGCGATGCTTGTTTGATTTGGGGTTCTTCTTCTTCTTCTTCTTCTTCATTGATCATAGGATGGGTTCCAGGCCGACAGTGTAGGATAGCAAGGAAGGGTGTCGCTTTTATCGTTTGATTTCGTCCGTAGTCGGACCCTGCTCTTCTGCATGGTGGTTGCATGTATTGTTGTATTTGATGTGATCATGATTTAGCTTGTGGCGAGTGTAAGCCAATTCCATATACTCATCTCCTCTTTACATGTACTTGTAACGCTATCCATTCTTGCGAAACGACGAGATGCACTTCTATCCCTGTCAAGTCCCTCGATCCAAAATAAGGATAGGATCGCATCTTGGGCGTTACATTTAGAAAGTATGATCTATTGAAGTTTGACAATCACAATATTCGTCATACAAGCTAATCATGAATGATTAGTATAAGAAAGAGAACTTTCACATACAAATATATTATCTTGGACATCTTTTATGATTGTGAATACCCATTAATTATTTTCAACCTTGATCAAATAGTTGAAGTGGGATAAGGAATACAAGGTAATGGTTATGTTTGGGTATATTTGCATAGAAGTTATATTGTTTGGATCCTCCAACATGTGGTGCTTATTTAGAACCTTTTGCTAGCCAAAACTTCGTACTAAGTAGAGATACTACTTGTGCATCCAAATCCTTGATCCATGTTTCTTCGATGAGAGTCCACCATACCTACCTATATATGGTATTTCACTAGCATTCTAAGTAAATTTGCATGTGCCACCTCTAAACATTCAAATAAACATCCGTTTTGTGTACTCGTACCACTCATGGAGTGACGGGGCGGTCATTATCTTCCATGCTAAGCGGGTTATTATAAAGATGAGTGTTTATTCACTTGTCATTGCATGAGAGAGGCTGGTAAAAAGGGTGCCCGGTCCTGCATAATACAAAAATAAAAGAACAAAAACTCCCCCCAGAAAGTTGATTGTTTGGAAGGCAACTGTGGATACGGACATCCATGGAATGTGTTTGAATGGTGGAGGGGGGAATAAAACTACAATTCTGTTTGGGAACCGCCAATAATGTGTTTAGCATGGAAGATATTGAAAACTCTGTTGTGACGTTGACAGGAAAAGTATACCACTCAAAATTACATATTCATCTCTATTTTAAAACAATGAGCTCTGGCACCTCTGCAAATCCCTGTTTCCCTCTGCGAAGGGACAATCTATTTATTTTTATGTTATTTACTTTCATGTTATTTATTTTATGGAGTCAACTTCTCATTTCAACCTCAATCTATTAGTTAGAAAGCATCATGTGGTTAGGAAAGATCCAAACACATATATCCAGTCAAATATATTTGATCATGATTCATTATTGTTGACAATTATCTTCATGATAAGTATGCTGGGAGGCGAAACATTAAGCCCCTATCTTTCTCTGTGTTCGGATGTTGTTTTTCTAAAAATATGCTTTGCGTATTAGCAATCATAGAAGACTATATGATAATTGAGCATGTGAAGCTCTTACTTAGACTTTGTTGAATGCATTGAAAATGTTAGTGACTAAGAACATAGGTTGTTAAGTTTCAAGAGAATGCATTGTTTGAACCATGACATGTGAATTGATTGCTACTCTATCATGATGATTTTTATGAGAAAAAGTTGCTGGTTATGATGCTAGAAAAGTGACTGAAATTATCAATGATCAAAATTATTCACTGTGCTAGCATTCACACTTCATAAATTACTTCTTTTATCATTTACCTACTCAAGGACGAGTACGAATTAGGCTTGGGGATGTTGATACGTCTCCAACGTATCGATAATTTATGAAGTATTCATGCCATGTTTGCCTATTTTTACAATACTTTTATATGGTTTTGATACACTTTATATGATTTATTTAGAACTAACCCAGACTGACGCTGTTTTCAGCAGAATTACCGCGGTGTTGTTTTTGTGCACAAAATGAAAGTTCTCGGAATCGCCCGAAACTTTTTTATGATTTTTTTTGGAGAAAATAAGAAATATTGGAGTGAATAACCACTGGAGGGGAGCCACCTGTGGGCCACAAGCCAACAGGGCGTGCCCTGATAGCTTGTGGGGCCCACGTGGCTCCGTTTAGCGTGATTCCAACGCCAAAAAATCCTATATATGCAGAAACCCTAAGAAATAAATAGAGAACTTCCGATCTACTGCCGTAACTCTCTGAATCGAAGAAAAACCCATCTCGAGCCTTTCCAGTACCCTGCCGAAGAGGGGAAATCATCATCGGTGGCCATCTTCATCATCCCGGCGGAGGCCATGACGAGGAGGGAGTAGTTCACCCTCGGGGCTGAGGGTATGTACCAGTAGCTATGTGTTTGATCTCTCTCTCTCGTGTTCTTGAGATGACACGATCTTGATGTATCACGGGCTTTGTTAATATAGTTGGATCATATGGTGTTTTTCCCTTGCTATTTTGTTGTGATGAATCGAATCTTTCCCTTTGAGATTTTGTTATGTCGGATTGAATATCGGATTTGAGATCACTTGATGTATGTCTTGGTACTCAACTTGCGGATTCCCGTGGTGACAATGAGGTAATTTATGCATAGGGGTTGATACACGATCTTGTCCTACCTTCTTCGATAGAAATCTTGGGGTACTCTTTGAAGTTCTTTGTGTTGGATTGAATATGATGAATCTGAAACTGTTTGATGTGTGTCGAATGATTAACCCACGGATACTTGAGGTGACATTGGAGTATCTAGGTGACATTAGGGTTGATTGGTATGTATCATTGGTGTTATTTTAGTATGAACTCTAGGTCTGTTTGTGACACCTATAGGAATAGCCCAATAGATTGATCGAAAAGGGTAACTTTAAGGTGGTTCTTACTACCTACAACAATTTCATATTATGTTCTCCGCTAGATATGAACTTTGGAGTGATTCTTTGTTGCACGTTGAGGGATGATCATATGATTCTATTATGTTAGCATTGCTGAGAGATTGCACTAGTGAAAGTATGAGCCCTAGGCCTTATTTCCAAGCATTTATATAAAATTTTGCTCGTTGTTCGACACTTGCAACCTTGTTTTTTTTATATTTTCATATTACAAAAACCTATATCTACCATCCATATTGCACTTGTATCACTATCTCTTCGCCGAACTAGTGCACCTATACAATTTACCATTGTATTGGGTGTGTTGAGGACACAAGAGATTTCTTGTATTTGATTGCAGGGTTGTTTGAGAGAGACCATCTTCATCCTACACCTCCGACGGATTGATAAACCTTAGGTCATCCACTTGA
Organism: Elymus sibiricus; assembly: GCA_039707655.1. Taxonomy (NCBI): domain Eukaryota; kingdom Viridiplantae; phylum Streptophyta; class Magnoliopsida; order Poales; family Poaceae; genus Elymus; species Elymus sibiricus. The sequence goes on from CM077665.1 coordinate 269,276,016, forward strand.
GGGAAAATTTGTTGTTGTCCTACAAAACTCTGCACTTGGAGGCCTAGCAACGGCTACAAGAATAAAGTTGCGTAGTAGACATCAAGGCCCCCTTATCACACACATGCAAGGTGACGTATTAAAACTACGTCGCGGAAAGGGGTTAAAACCGTTTGCATAGGAGCTGCCCGCGCTAGTGAATACCGCTATGAATGACTATATTTGGGTGTTGTTAAGCCTGTTGTAGTGAGCATATGCCTCCTTTAACGGGTTTTTGGTTGTTTGGTTGTTTGTGGTTAGCATTTGTCTAGTTTCAATTGCTCTATTTGGTTGTTTCTAGTATGCCTTGTTTATTCAGTTATTCACAATGTGTAGTACACTTTGATCAATACGAGTTCATTGGCCATATTTGTTTCCTGTTAATCCTGGTGTAGGTAATACGCCCCCTGTTTTTTCATCCTGTGATGTTCAATTATACAATTTGATGTTTAAGCACAAGCTATGTTCTATGCAATTTCAATAATACTATTGTGAATGACTATATTTGGTTGTTGTTAAGCCTGTTGCAGTGAGCATATGTCTCTTTTAATGGTTTTTGGTTCCCATGGCTATATTTGTTTCCCATGTCTTATATATACTCCCTCCGCCTCATAATATAAGATGTTAATACATCCAATATGTTAGTATATTGGATGTAATAAGATCTTATATAGTGGGGCGGACATAGTATTGTACTACATCATTGCGCAATTGCAGTTTAGCTTCTAATATTAACCTGTTTCTTGTAGGTACATATGTCATTGCTAAAGATCCGTGCTTCGACCATCTTTGCGTATGGGGCAATGAGATATTCATGAACCAGCATCAAGTGAGGAAACAAATAAAGATTGTTAGTACAATGAGTCAAAAGATGGCAATTAAATTATTTGTTTACACTTTGTCCAAAACTCCGCCTATGTTGTTTCAACATAGCCGGTCCCAAGCCCGGGTAAAGGAGGAGGGTTGTGATAGGCTTGGCGAGCCAACGTGAAAACTCAGCCACTCTTGTGGATATGAAACCGAAAAGATTTTCCTTGGGGCATAACCCTCTCAGCGACGCGCCACATCGGAACCGGGTGTGGTAGAAAATGGGCAAGGGCCGGGCCGTCACCCCCGAGGTGGTGCGCCATATCGTGATCTGGATACGGTGGCAAGTGTGCAAGGATCGGTGATACGTCTCCAACGTATCTATAATTTTTGATTGTTCCATGCTATTATATTATCTGTTTTGGATGTTTTATATGCATTAATATGCTATTTTATATTATTTTTGGGACTAACCTATTAACCTAGAGCCCAGTGCCAGTTTTTGTTTTTCCATGTTTTTGAGTTTTACAGAAAAGGAATATCAAACGGATTCCAAACGGAATAAAACTTTCGCGATGATTTTTCTTGGACCAGAAGACATCTAGAAGACCTGGAGAGGAGGTCAGAAGACCTGGCAGCAGACGACAAGCCGCCAAGGCGCGCCCTAGGGGGGGCGTCCCCTGGCTTGTGGGTCCCCTGGAGGCCTTCTAACCCTAACTCTTCGCCTATATATTCCCATATATTCCCAAACCATCAGGGGGAGCCACAAAAATACTTTTCCGCCGCCGCAACCTTCTGTTCCCGTGAGATCCCATCTTGGGGCCTTTTCCGGTAATCTGCCGGAGGGGGATTCGATCACAGAGGGCTTCTAGATCAACTCCATTGGTCCTCCGATGAAGCGTGAGTAGTCTACCTCAGACCTACGGGTCCATAGCTAGTAGCTAGATGGCTTTCTCTCTCTCTCCGATCCTCAATACCTTGTTCTCCTCGATGTTCTTGGAGATCTATCCGATGTAATCTTCTTTTGCGGTGTGTTTGTCGAGATCCGATGAATTGTGGATTTATGATCAGATTATCTATGAATATTATTTGAATCTTCTCTGAATTCTTATATGCATGATTTCATATCTTTGTATTTCTCTTTGAGTTATTGGTTTGGTTTGACCAACTAGATCGGTAGTTCTTGCAATGGGAGAGGTGCTTAGTTTTGGGTTCAATCTTGCGGTGTCCTCACCCAGTGACAAAGTAGGGGTAGCGAGGCACGTATTTGTATTGTTGCCATCAAGGATAAAAAGGTGGGGTTTTCATCATATTGCTTGAGTTTATCCCTCTACATCATGTCATCTTACTTAAGGCGTTACTCTGTTCTTTATGAACTTAATACTCTAGATGCAGGCAGGAGTCGGTCGATGTGTGGAGTAATAGTAGTAGATGCAGAATCGTTTCGGTCTACTTGACACGGACATGATGCCTATATGCATAATCATTGCCTTGGATGTCGTCATAACTTTGCGCTTTTCTATCAATTGCTCGACAGTAATTTGTTCACCCACCGTATTATTTTCCTTCAAGAGAGAAGCCTCTAGTGAAACCTATGGCCCCCGGGTCTATTTTCCATTATATATTTTCAGATCTATAAAGCAAAAATACCAAAAATACCTTGCTGCAATTTTATTTACTTTTATTTAGTTTTACTTTTAGTAATCTTTTATATCTATCTCTATCAGATCTCATCCTTGCAAGTGACCATAAAGGGATTGACAACCCCTTTATAGCGTTGGGTGCAAGTGTTTGATTGTTTGTGCAGATGCATAGATTGGTGCCTTGCTTGTACCTCCTACTGGATTGATACCTTGGTTCTCAAAACTGAGGGAAATACTTATCTCTACTTTGCTGCATCACCCTTTCCTCTTCAAGGGAAAAACCAACGCAAGCTCAAGAAGTAGCAGGAAGAATTTCTGGCGCCGTTGCCGGGGAGGATACATAGCAAGTCAAGACAAGAACTCTCCCGTCAACTTGCCAATTTCTGGCGTGGTTGCCGGGGAGGTCTACATCAAGCCTACCAAGTACCCATCATAAACTCATCTCTTGCATTTACATTATTTGCCATTTGCCTCTCGTTTTCCTCTCCCCCACTTCTAAAACGATTTTCAGAAAAAACCAAAAAGATTTACCTTTTTATTCGCCTTTCTTCCGTTCGTCTTTTCGTTTGCTTTTTGTTTGCTTGTGTGCTAGATTGCTTGCTTTGTCACGATGACTCAAGAGAATACCAAGTTGTGTGACTTCTCCAATACTAATAATAATGACTTTATTAGTACTCCGATTGCTCCCGCCACAAGTGCAGAATCTTATGAAATTAATGTCGCTTTGATGAATCTTGTTATGAAAGAACAATTTTCCGGCCTTCCTAGTGAAGATGTCGCATCCCATCTAAATACTTTCGTTGAATTGTGTGATATGCAAAAGAAGAAAGATGTGGATAATGATATTGTTAAATTTAAGCTATTTCCGTTCTCACTACGAGATCGTGCTAAAACTTGGTTTACATCTTTGCCTAAAAATAGTATTGATTCATGGAATAAGTGTAAAGATGCTTTTATTTCCAAGTACTTTCCGCCCGCTAAGATCATCTCCCTTAGGAACGATATAATGAATTTTAAGAAACTTGATCATGAGCATGTTGCACAATCTTGGGAGAGGATGAAATTAATGATTAGAAATTGTCCCGCGCATGGTTTGAGCTTATGGATCATTATACAATTTTTTTATGCGGGATTGAATTTTGCATCTAGAAATCTTTTAGATTCTGCCGCGGGTGGTACTTTTATGGAAATCACATTAGGAGAAGCTACTAAACTCCTAGATAATATTATGGCAAATTACTCTCAATGGCATACCGAAAGATCTCCTACTAGTAAAAAGGTGCATGCAATTGAAGAAATAAATACTTTGAGTGGAAAGATGGATGAATTAATGAAATTGTTTGCTAGTAAGAGTGCTACTATTGATCCTAATGATATGCCTTTGTCTTCTTTGATTGGAAATAATAATGAATCTATGGATGTGAATTTTGTTGGTAGGAACAATTTTGGTAATAACGCGTATAGAGGTAATTACAACCCTAGGCCGTTTCCTAGTAATTCCTCTAATAATTATGGTAATTCCTACAACAATTCTTATGGAAATTATAATAAGATGCCATCTGATCTTGAGAATAATATTAAAGAATTTATTAGTTCGCAAAAGGTTTTCAATGCTATGATTGAAGAAAAATTGCTCAAGATTGATGATTTGGCTAGGAACGTTGATAGAATTTCTCTTGAGATTGATTCTTTGAAAATTAGATCTATTCCACCCAAGCATGATATTAATGAGTCTCTAAAATCTATGAGAATTTCTATGGATGAATGTAAAGAAAGAACCGCTAGGATGCGTGCTAAGCGAGAATTGTTAGTAAAAGCGTGTTCTTTGATTTCTCGTGAAAATAATGATGAACATCTTAAAGTGATTGATGTGACTCCTATTGAATCTTTGTTTTCTAATATAAATCTTGATAAAGATGGGACTGGAGATAAGACAACTTTAATTAGAAGGCGTCCCAATGATTCGGAGTTTATAGATCTTGATGCAAAAACTGATAAAAGTAGGATTGAAGAGGTCAAAACTTTAAGTAGCAATGAACCCACTCCTTTGGATTTCAAGGATTTTAATTATGATAATTGTTCTTTGACAGATTGTATTTCCTTGTTGTAATCGATGTTGAATTCTCCTCATGCTTATAATCAAAATAAAGCTTTTACTAAACATATCGTTGATGCTATGATGAAATCCTTTGAAGAAAAACTTGAGTTGGAAGTTTCTATACCTAGGAATCTTTATGATGAGTGGGAACCTACTATTAAGATTAAAATTAAAGATTATGAGTGCCATGCTTTGTGTGATTTGGGTGCTAGCGTTTCCACTATTCCGAAAACTTTATGTGATGTGCTAGGTTTCCATGAATTTGATGATTGCTCTTTAAATTTGCATCTTGCGGATTCCACTATAAAGAAACCTATGGGAAGGATTAATGATGTTCTTATTGTTGCAAATAGGAATTATGTGCCCGTAGATTTCATTGTTCTTGATATAGATTGCAATCCTACATGTCCTATTATTCTTGGTAGACCTTTCCTTAGAACGATTGGTGCAATTATTGATATGAAAGAAGGAAACATTATATTTCAATTTCCGTCAAGGAAGGGCATGGAACACTTCCCAAGTAAGAAAATTAAATTACCATATGAATCTATTATGAGAGCTACTTATGGATTGCATACCAAAGATGATAATACCTAGATCTATTGCGTTATGCCTAGCTAGGGGCGTTAAACAATAGCGCTTGTTGGGAGGCAACCCAATTTTATTTTTATGTTTTTTGTTTTGTTTCTGTTCTTGAATAAATTACACATTTTTACCTCTGTAGTAATTGTGTTTTAGTGTTTTAATTAGTGTTTGTTCCAAGTAAGGCCTTTGGGATGGTCTACGGTGATAGTTGATTTGATCTTGCTGAAAAACAGAAACTTTGACGCCCAGTCCAGGAATTTTATAAATTCACAGCAGCGTCGATTGGATCTGAATTTTTTACACAAGATTGATAAACGAATTTCCCAGATTTTCCAAATTTTTCAGAATTTTTAGAGTTACAGAAGTATTCGAAGTTTACAGATTGCTACAGACTGTTCTGTTTTAGACAGATTCTGTTTTTCTTTGTGTTGTTTGCTTATTTTGATAAATCTATGGGTAGTATCGGGGGGTATGAACCATGGAGAAGTTGGAATACAGTAGATATTACACCAATATAAATAAAGAATGAGTTCATAACAGTACCTAAAGTGGTGATTTTATTTTCTTATACTAACGGATCTCACGAGTTTTCTGTTGAGTTTTGTGTTGTGAAGTTTTCAAGTTTTGGGTAAAGATTTGATGGACTATGGAATAAGGAGTGGCAAGAGCCTAAGCTTGGGGATGCCCAAGGCACCCCAAGGTAATATTCAAGGACAACCAAGAGCCTAAGCTTGGGGATGCCCCGGAAGGCATCCCCTCTTTCGTCTTCAATCCATCGGTAAATTTACTTGAGGCTATATTTTTATTCACCACATGATATGTGTTTTGCTTGGAGCGTCTTGTATGATATGAGTCTTTGCTTTTTAGTTTTCCACAATCATCCTTGCTGTACACACTTTTTGAGAGGGACACGCATGAATCGTGAATTTATTAGAATACTCTATGTGCTTCACTTATATCTTTTGAGCTAGGCAATATGCTCTAGTGCTTCACTTATATCTTTTTAGAGCACGGCGGTGGCTTTATTTTATAGAAATTATTGAACTCTCTTGCTTCACTTATATTATTTTGAGAGTCTATAAACAGCATGGTAATTTGTTTAGGTTATGAATTTAGTCCTAATACGATGGGCATCCAAGAGAGATATAATAAAAACTTTCATATAAAAGTGCATTGAATACTATGAGAAGTTTGATTCCTTATGATTGTTTTGAGATATAAAGATTGTAATATTAGAGACATGCTAGTGAGTAATTGTGGATTGGTAGAAATACTTGTGTTAAAGTTTGTGATTCTCGTAGCATGCACGTATGGTGAACCGTTATGTGACGAAGTCGGAGCATGATTTATTTATTGATTGCCTTCCTTTGTGTGGAGGTCGGGATCGCGCGATGGTTAACTCCTACCAACCCTTCCCCTAGGAGCATGCGTGTAGTACTTTGTTTTGATGACTAATAGACTTTTGCAATAAGTATGTGAGTTCTTTATGACTAATGTTGAGTCCATGGATTATACGCACTCTCACCCTTCCACCTTTGCTAGCCTCTCTAGTACCGCGCAACTTTCGCCGGTGCATTAAACCCACCTTCCTCAAAACAGCCACCATATACCTTCCTCAAAACAGCCAACATGCCTACCTATTATGGCATTTCCATAGCCATTCCGAGATATATTGCCATGCAACTTCCACCGTTCCGTTTATTATGACACGCACCATCATTGTCATATTGCTTAGCATGATCGTCGTAAGATAGCTAGCATGATGATGTCATTGCTACGCTAGATCATTGCATATCCCGGTACACCACCGGAGGCATTCATATAGAGTCATATCTTTTTCTAGTATCGAGTTGTAAATTTTGAGTTGTAAGTAAATAAAAGTGTGATGATCATCATTATAGAGCATTGTCCCATGTGAGGAAAGGATGATGGAAACTATGATTCCCCCACAAGTCGGGATGAGTCTCCGGACTTTATGAAAAATAAAAGAGGCCAAAGAAGCCCACCAAAAGAAAAAAAGAGAAAATAAAAAAATGAGAGAAAAGAGAGAAGGGGCAATGCTACTATCCTTTTTCCACACTTGTGCTTCAAAGTAGCACCATGATCTTCATGATAGAGAGTCTCCTATATTGACACTTTCATATACTAGTGGGAATTTTTCATTATAGAACTTGGCTTGTATATTCCAATGATGGGCTTCCTCAAATTGCCCTAGGTCTTCGTGAGCAAGCGAGTTGGATGCACACCCACTTAGTTTCTTTTTTGAGCTTTCATACACTTATAGCTCTAGTGCATCCGTTGCATGGCAATCCCTACTCACTCACATTGATATCTATTGATGGGCATCTCCATAGCCCGTTGATACGCCTAGTTGGTGTGAGACTATCTCCTTCTTTTGTCTTCTCCACAACCACCATATTCTATTCCACGTATAGTGCTATGTCCATGGCTCACGCTCATGTATTGCGTAAGAGTTGAAAAAGTTTGAAAATACTAAAGTATGAAACAATTGCTTGGCTAAAACCGGGGTTGTGCAAGATTTAATACTTTGTGTGATGAAGATGGAGCATAGCCAGACTATATGATTATGTAGGGATAGCTTTCTTTGGCCATGTTATTTTGAGAAGACACGATTGCTTTATTAGTATGCTTAAAGTATTATTGTTTTTATGTCAACATTAAACTTTTGTTTTGAATCTTATGGATCTGAATATTCATGCCACAATAAAGAAAATTACATGGATAAATATGTTAGGTAGCATTCCACATCAAAAATTCTGTTTTTATCATTTACCTACTCGAGGACGAGCAGGAATTAAGCTTGGGGATGCTTGATACGTCTCCAACGTATCTATAATTTTTGATTGTTCCATGCTATTATATTATCTGTTTTGGATGTTTTATATGCATTAATATGCTATTTTCTATTATTTTTGGGACTAACCTATTAACCTAGAGCCCAGTGCCAGTTTCTGTTTTTTCCTTGTTTTTGAGTTTTACAGAAAAGGAATATCAAACGGAGTCCAAACGGAATAAAACTTTTGCGATGATTTTTCTTGGACCAGAAGACATCTAGAAGACCTCGAGAGGAGGTCAGAAGACCTGGCAGCAGACGATAAGCCGCCAGGGCGCGCCCTAGGGGGGCGCGCCCCCCTGGCTTGTGGGTCCCCTAGAGGCCTTCTAACCCTAACTCTTCGCCTATATATTCCCATATATTCCCAAACCATCAGAGGAGCCACAAAAATACTTTTCCGCCGCCGCAACCTTCTGTTCCCGTGAGATCCCATCTTGGGGCCTTTTCCGGTAATCTGCCGGAGGGGGATTCGATCACGGAGGGCTTCTACATCAACTCCATTGCTCCTCCGATGAAGCGTGAGTAGTCTACCTCAGACCTACGGGTCCATAGCTAGTAGCTAGATGGCTTTTTCTCTCTCTCCGATCCTCAATACCTTGTTCTCCTCGATGTTCTTGGAGATCTATCCGATGTAATCTTCTTTTGCGGTGTGTTTGTCGAGATCCGATGAATTGTGGATTTATGATCAGATTATCTATGAATATTATTTGAATCTTCTCTGAATTCTTATATGCATGATTTCATATCTTTGTATTTCTCTTTGAGTTATTGGTTTGGTTTGACCAACTAGATCGGTAGTTCTTGCAATGGGAGAGGTGCTTAGTTTTGGGTTCAATCTTGCGGTGTCCTCACCCAGTGACAAAGTAGGGGTAGCGAGGCACGTATTTGTATTGTTGCCATCAAGGATAAAAAGGTGGGGTTTTCATCATATTGCTTGAGTTTATCCCTCTACATCATGTCATCTTACTTAAGGCGTTACTCTGTTCTTTATGAACTTAATACTCTAGATGCAGGCAGGAGTTGGTCGATGTGTGGAGTAATAGTAGTAGATGCAGAATCGTTTCGGTCTACTTGACACGGACATGATGCCTATATGCATAATCATTGCCTTGGATATCGTCATAACTTTGCGCTTTTCTATCAATTGCTCGACAGTAATTTGTTCACCCACCGTATTATTTTCCTTCAAGAGAGAAGCCTCTAGTGAAACCTATGGCCCCCGGGTCTATTTTCCATTATATATTTTCAGATCTATAAAGAAAAAATACCAAAAATACCTTGCTGCAATTTTATTTACTTTTATTTAGTTTTACTTTTAGTAATCTTTTATATCTATCTCTATCAGATCTCATCCTTGCAAGTGACCGTGAAGGGATTGACAACCCCTTTATAGCGTTGGGTGCAAGTGTTTGATTGTTTGTGCAGGTGCATAGATTGGGGCCTTGCTTGTACCTCCTACTGGATTGATACCTTGGTTCTCAAAACTGAGGGAAATACTTATCTCTACTTTGCTGCATCACCCTTTCCTCTTCAAGGGAAAAACCAACGCAAGCTCAAGAAGTAGCAATCGGGGCATCGCATCTTTAGTGGCGCACTACATCGGCGCTCAAGTGTAGTGGAAAATGAGCAAGGGTCTTCGCATTTGACTCGACGAGTGCGAAGGGTAAGGAAGCTAGCCGAGCCTAGGAGGATCCGCTTGTTGGGGAATGTTGCATGGGAAACAAAAATTTTCCTACGCACACACAAGATCTATCCATGGTGATGAGCATCTACGAGAGGGAGAGTGAATCTACATACCCTTGTAGATCGCTAAGCGGAAGCATTAAGAAACGCGGTTGATGTAGTCGAACGTCTCCATGATCCAAATCACAAGTCGTCCCTCGATCCGATCACGAACTAGTGCCGAACGGACGGCACCTCCGCGTTCAACACACGTACGGCTTGATGACGCCTTCACCTCCTCGATCCAGCGAGCGATGGTGAAGTAGTAGATGAGTTCCGGCAGCATGACGGCGTGGTGATGGTGGTGAGGAACAATCTCTGCGGGGCTTCGCCAAGCACTACGGAGATTATGACGGGAGAACTAGAGGGTTAGGGTTGCCGACACACGGCTTGGGAAATCTTATGTGTCCCGTGTGCTAGCCCTGCCCCTCTATTTATATGTTGAGCCTTGGAGTCTAAACTTGGAGTAAAAGCCTCCTCCAGGTCGGTTTTGCCCGCACAAGGTCGGTTTGGCCCGCAGGGAAAGAGTCCAACTCGGATTCCAGCAGTATCGCGCACAAGCGGTAGTACCGCTCACGAGCGGTAGTACTGCTTGAGCGGTAGTACCGCTTCACAGCGGTAGTACCGCTTGAGCGGTAGTACCGCTTATGCGGTAGTACTGCCTTACCAGCGGTAGTACCGCTTAAGGCAGCAGCAAAACTCCCTTTTGCACTTTCCAATACCTCGTGGGCTTTACCCCTTTGGCCTATATAAAGTGTTGCTGTACCCGAACACTTCGGTAAACATCCGGAACCTCTTCCGGTGAATTCCGGAACCCTTCCGGAGATCAAAACGCTATTATCACATATATTAATCTTTACCTCCGGACTCTTCCGGAGACCCTCGTCATGTCCGGGATCTTATCCGGGACTCCGAACAACCTTCGGTCACCAACACAATAACTCAACTATACTAATCGTCACCAAACGTTAAGTGTGTAGACCCTGCGGGTTCGAGAACTATGTAGACATGACCGAGACACCTCTACGATCAATAACCAATAGCGGGACCTGGATGCCCATATTGGCTCCTACATATTCTACGAAGATCTTTATCGGTCGAACCTCTATGTCAAGGATTCAGTTAATCCCGTATACCGTTCCCTTTGTTCTTCGGTATGTTACTTGCCCGAGATTCGATCGTCGGTATCTCTATACCTAGTTCAATCTCGTTACCGGCAAGTCTCTTTACTCGTTCCGTAATACAAGATCTCGTGGCTAACATTTTAGTCACATTGCTTGCAAGGCTCATTGTGATGTTGTATTACCGAGTGGGCCCTGAGATACCTCTCCGTCACACGGAGTAACAAATCCCAGTATTGATCCATGCCAACCCAACAGACACCCTCGGAGATACCTGTAGAGCACCTTTATAGTCACCCAGTTACGTTGCGACGTTTGATACACACAAGGTACTCCTCCGATGTCAGGGAGTTGCATGATCTCATGGTCATAGGAACAGATACTTGACATGCAGAAAACAATAGCAATAAACTGACGCGATCATATGCTACGTTCGTAGTTTGGGTCTTGTCCATCACATCATTCTCCTAATGATGTGATCCTGTTATCAAATGACATCTCATGTCAATGGCTAGGAAACCTTAACCATCTTTGATCAACGAGCTAGTCAACTAGAGGCTTACTAGGGACATAGTGTTGTCTATTTATCCACACATGTATTTGAGTTTCCAATCAATACAATTATAGCATGGATAATAAACGATTATCATGAACAAGGAAATATAATAATAACCAATTTATTATTGCCTCTAGGGCATATTTCCAACAGTCTCCCACTTGCACTAGAGTCAATAATCTAGTTCACATCACTATGTGATTTACATTGTAATGAATCGAACACCCATGCAGTTCTGGTGTTGTTCATGTTTAGCCTTTGGAAGAGGTTTAGTCATCGGATCTGCAACATTCAGATCCGTGTGTACTTTGCAAATATTTATGTCGTCCTCCTTGATGTAATCGCGGATGGAATTGAAACGTCGCTTTATGTGTCTGGTCCTCTTGTGAAATCTTGGTTCCTTGGCTAGAGCAATGGCACCAGTATTATCACAAAACAGAGTCATTGGGTTAAGCGCACTAGGCACTACTCCAAGATCTGTCATGAACTCCTTCATCCAGACACCTTCCTTCGCCGCCTCCGAGGCAGCGATGTACTCCGCTTCGCATGTAGAATCAGCTACCACGCTTTGCTTGGAACTGCACCAGCTAACCGCACCCCCATTAAGAATAAATACGTATCCGGTTTGTGACTTAGAGTCATCCGGATCAGTGTCAAAGCTTGTATCGACGTAACCCTTTACGACGAGCTCTTGATCACCTCCATAAACGAGAAACATGTCCTTAGTCCTTTTCAGGTACTTCAGGATATTCTTGACCGCCGTCCAGTGTTCCATTCCTGGATCACTTTGAAACCTTCCGACCATACTTATGGCAAGGCTGACATCGGGTCTTGTGCACAGCATTGCATACATGATAGAGCCTATGGCTGAAGTATAGGGGATGACACTCATCTTTTCTCTATCTTCTGCAGTCACTGGTCATTGAGTCTTACTCAATTTCACACCTTGCAAAACAGGCAAGAACCCCTTCTTGGACTGATCCATTTTGAACTTCTTCAAAATCTTATCAAGGTATGTGCTTTGTGAAAGTCCTATTAAGCGTCTCGATCTATCTCTATAGATCTTGATGCCTAATATGAAAGCAGCTTCTCCTAGGTCCTTCATTGAAAAACTCTTGTTCAAATATTCCTTCACGCTTTCCAACATTTCTATATTGTTTCCAATCAGTAATATGTCATCCACATATAATATTAGAAACGCTATAGAGCTCCCACTCACTTTCTTGTAAATACAAGCTTCTCCGTAAACTTGTATAAACTCGAACGCTTTGATCACCTCATCAAAGCAAAGATTCCAACTCCGAGATGCTTGCACCAGTCCATAAATGGATCGCTGGAGTTTGCAAACTTTGTCAGCATTCTCTGGATCGACAAAACCTTCTGGTTGCATCATATACAACTCTTCCTTAAGGAAACCGTTAAGGAACGCTGTTTTGACATCCATCTGCCAAATTTCATAATCGAAAAAGGCAGCTATTGCTAACATGATTCTGACGGACTTAAGCATCGCTACTGGTGAGAAGGTCTCATCGTAGTCAACTCCTTGAACTTGTGAAAAACCTTTTGCCACAAGTCGAGCTTTATAGACGGTGACATTACCGTCCGCGTCCGTCTTCCTCTTAAAGATCCATTTGTTCTGAATGGCCTTACGCCCTTCAGGTAATACTTCCAAAGTCCATACTTTGTTTTCATACATGGATCCCATCTCGGACTTCATGGCCTCTAACCATTTCTCGGAATCCGGGCCCATCGTCGCTTCTCCATAGCTCGTAGGTTCATCGTTGTCCAACAACATGACCTCTAAGACAGGGTTGCCGTACCACTCAGGAGCAGTACGCGTCCTTGTCGACCTACGAAGTTCGATAGCAACTTGATCCAAAGCTTCATGATCATCATCATTAACTTCCTCTTCAGCCGATGTAGGCTCTACAAAAACATCTTTCTGCGCTGCGCTACTTTCAGGTTGACGTAAAGGTTCAACAACCTCATCAAGTTCTATCTTTCTCCCACTCAATTCTTTCGAGAGAAACTCTTTCTCAAGAAACGTTCCGTTTTTAGCGACAAACACTTTGCCTTCGGATCTGAGGTAGAAGGTATACCCAACTGTCTCTTTTGGGTATCCTATGAAGACGCATTTCTTCGCTTTGGGTTCCAGCTTTTCAGGCTGAAGCTTTTTGACATAAGCATCACATCCCCAAACTTTAAGAAATGGCAGCTTTGGCTTCTTGCCAAACCAAAGTTCATATGGCGTCGTCTCAACGGATTTCGATGGTGCCCTATTTAAAGTGAATGCAGCTGTCTCTAATGCATAACCCCAAAACGATAGTGGTAAATCGGCAAGAGACATCATAGATCGCACCATATCCAATAAGGTTCGATTACGATGTTCGGACACACCATTACGCTGTGGTGTTCCAGGCGGTGTCAATTGTGAAACAATTCCACACTGTCTTAAGTGACTGCCAAACTCATAACTCAGATATTCTCCTCCTCGATCAGATCGTAGGAATTTAATCTTCTTGTTACGATGATTCTCAAATTCACTCTGAAATTGTTTGAACTTTTCAAATGTTTCAGATTTGTGTTTCATTAAGTAAATATACCCATATCTACTTAAGTCATCAGTGAAGGTGAGCAAGTAACGATAACCACCGCGCGCCTCAATACTCATCGGACCGCACACATCAGTATGTATGATTTCCAATAAGTCACTTGCCCGTTCCATTGTTCCAGAGAACGGCGTTTTAGTCATCTTGCCCATGAGGCATGGCTCACATGTGTCAAGTGATTCAAAATCAAGTGACTCCAAAAGTCCATCAGCATGGAGCTTCTTCATGCATCTTACGCCAATATGACCTAAACGGCAGTGCCACAAGAAAGTGGTATTATCATTATCAATTCTACATCTTTTGGCATCAATGTTATGAACATGTGTATCATTACTATCGAGATTCAATAAGAATAAACCCCTCACATTGGGTGCATGACCATAAAAGATATTACTCATATAAATAGAACAACCATTATTCTCTGATTTAAATGAGTAACCGTCTCGCAATAAACAAGATCCAGATATAATGTTCATGCTTAACGCAGGCACTAAATAACAATTATTCAGGTTCATCACTAATCCCGATGGTAATCGAAGGGCGAGCGTGCCGACGGCGATCACATCAACCTTGGAACCATTTCCCACGCGCATCGTCACTTCGTCCTTTGTCAGCCTCCGTCTATTCCGCAGTTCCTGTTTTGAGTTGCAAATATGAGCAACCGCACCGGTATCAAATACCTAGGCACTACAACGAGAGTTGGTAAGGTACACATCAATAACATGTATATCATATATACCTTGTTTGTTGTTGGCCGCCTTCTTGTCATCCAAATACTTGGGGCAGTTCCGCTTCCAGTGTCCAGTTCCCTTGCAATGAAAGCACACAGTTTCTGGTTTGGGTCCAGCCTTGGGTTTCTTCACGGGAGGAGCAACTGCTTTGCCACTCTTGGAGTTACCCTTCTTACCCTTGCCATTTTTCTTGAAACTAGTGGTTTTATTGACCATCAACACTTGATGCTCCTTCTGAATTTCAGACTCAGCGGCTTTCAGCATCGCAAACAGCTCGGCGACTGACTTGTTCATCCCGTGCATGTTATAGTTCAACACGAAGCTCTTGTAGCTAGGTGGCAATGATTGAAGAACTCTGTCAGTGATAGCCTCTGGCGGAAGGGGCATCCCCAATTCAGCCAGACGGGTGGAGTACCCAGACATTCTGAGTACGTGATCACTGATAGACCCGTTCTCCTCCATCTTGCAAGCATAGAACTTATCGGAGATCTCATATCTCTCGATCCGGGCATTCTTCTGAAAGATAAACTTCAACTCCTGGAACATCTCATATGCTCCATGACGTTTAAAACGTCTTTGAAGTCCCGGTTCTAAGCCATACAATATTGCACATTGAACTATTGAGTAATCTTCAGAACGAGCCTGCCAGGCGTTCACAACGTCTAGAGACTCAACTAGAGCGGGTGGATCACCAAGCGGTGCATCAAGGACATAAGCCTTCTGGGAAGCCGTAAGGATAATCCTTAGATTACGGGCCCAATCCACAAAGTTACTTCCATCATCTTTCAACTTAGCTTTCTCTAGGAACGCATTAAAATTCAGGGGTGCTACTGCGCGAGCCATGATCTACAACATAAATATTGCAAAGACAACTTAGACTATTGTTCTAGATAATGAGTTTAGTTAATCATATTACTTAAAAACTCCCACTCAAATTGACATCCCTCCGGTCATTCGAGTGTAACATGATCCAAATCCACCAACTCAAGTCCGGTCATCACGTGAGTTGAGGTGGTTTCAATGGTGAACATCTTCATGTTGATCATATCTACTATATGACTCATGTTCGACCTTTCGGTCTCTTGTGTTCCGAGGTCATGTCTGTACATGCTAGGCTCGTCAAGTTTAACCCGAGTGTTCCGCATGTGCAACACTGGCTTGCACCCGTTGTATGTGAACGTAGAGTCTATCACACCCGATCATCACGTGGTGTCTCGAAACGACGAACTTTCGCAACGGTGCACACTCGGGGAGAACACAATTTTATCTTGAAATTTAAGTGAGGGATCACCTTATAATGCTACCGTCATCCTAAGCAAAATAAGATGCATAAAAGGATTAACATCACATGAAAATCATAAGTGACATGATATGGCCATGAACTTGTGCTTTTGATCTCCATCTCCAAAGCACCGGCATGATCTCCATCGTCACCGGCATGACACCATGATCTCCATCATCTTGATCTCCATCAACGTGTCGCCATGAGGTTGTCGCGCCGACTGTTGCTTCCACGACTATAGCTAACTCATAGCGATAAAGTAAAGCAAAAACGGAGAAAATAATTAAAGACAACTCTATGGCTCCTGCCAGTTGCCGTACTCATCAACATGCAAGTCGTGATATTCTATACAACACATGATCATCTCATACATCACATATATCTCATCATGTAATTGGCCATATCACATCACAACATACCCTGCAAAAACAAGTTAGACGTCCTCTAATTGTTGTTGCAAGTTTTACGTGGCTGCTACGGGTTTGCAAGAACCGTTCTTACCTACGCAAAACCACAACGTGGTGTAGTGATTGCTTTTTGATCTTCTAAAAGAACCCTCTTCATTGAAATCGATTCAACTAAAGTGAGAGAGACAGACACCTGCTAGCCATCTTTATGCAACGAAGTTACATGTCAGTTGAAGGAACCGGTCTCTCATAAGCGTACGAGTAATGTTGGTCCGGGCCGCTTCATCTCACAATACCGCCGAATCAAGTATCAACTAGTAACGGCAAGCAATATGTATACACCCACGCCCACAACTCGTTTGTGTTCTACTCGAGATCTCATCTACGCATAAACCTGGCTCTGATACCACTGTTGGGGAACGTTGCATGGGAAACAAAAAATTTCCTACGCACACACAAGATCTATCCATGGTGATGAGCATCTACGAGAGGGAGAGTGAATCTACATACCCTTGTAGATCGCTAAGCGGAAGCGTTAAGAAACGCGGTTGATGTAGTCGAACGTCTCCGTGATCCAAATCACAAGTCGTCCCTCGATCCGATCACGAACTAGTGCCGAACGGATGGCACCTCCGCGTTCAACAAACGTACGGCTTGATGACGCCTTCACCTCCTCGATCCAGCGAGCGATGGTGAAGTAGTAGATGAGTTCCGGCAGCACGACGGCGTGGTGATGGTGGTGAGGAACAATCTCTGCAGGGCTTCGCCAAGCACTATGGAGATTATGACTGGAGAACTAGAGGGTTAGGGTTGCCGACACACGGCTTGGGAAATCTTATGTGTCCCGTGTGCTAGCCCTGCCCCTCTATTTATATGTTGAGCCTTGGAGTCTAAACTTGGAGTAAAAGCCTCCTCCAGGTCGGTTTTGCCCGCACAAGGTCGGTTTGGCCCGCAGGGAAAGAGTCCAACTCGGATTCCAGCAGTATCGCGCACAAGCGGTAGTACCGCTTGAGCGGTAGTACCGCTTCACAGCGGTAGTACTGCCTTACCAGCGGTAGTACCGCTTAAGGCAGCAGCAAAACTCCCTTTTGCACCTTCCAATACCTCGTGGGCTTTACCCCTTTGGCCTATATAAAGTGTTGCTGTACCCGAACACTTCGGTAAACATCCGGAACCTCTTCCGGTGAATTCCGGAACCCTTCCGGAGATCAAAACACTATTATCACATATATTAATCTTTACCTCCAGACTCTTCCGTAGACCCTCGTCATGTCCGGGATCTTATCCGGGACTCTGAACAACCTTCGGTCACCAACACAATAACTCAACTATACTAATCGTCACCAAACGTTAAGTGTGTAGACCCTGCGGGTTCGAGAACTATGTAGACATGACCGAGACACCTCTACGATCAATAACCAATAGCGGGACCTGGATGCCCATATTGGCTCCTACATATTCTACGAAGATCTTTATCGGTCGAACCTCTATGTCAAGGATTCAGTTAATCCCGTATACTGTTCCCTTTGTTCTTCGGTATGTTACTTGCCCGAGATTCGATCGTCGGTATCTCTATACCTAGTTCAATCTCGTTACCGGCAAGTCTCTTTACTCGTTCCATAATACAAGATCTCGTGGCTAACACTTTAGTCACATTGCTTGCAAGGCTCATTGTGATGTTGTATTACCGAGTGGGCCCTGAGATACCTCTCCGTCACACGGAGTAACAAATCCCAGTCTTGATCCATGCCAACCCAACAGACACCCTCGGAGATACCTGTAGAGCACCTTTATAGTCACCCAGTTACGTTGCGACGTTTGATACACACAAGGTACTCCTCCGATGTCAGGGAGTTGCATGATCTCATGATCATAGGAACAGATACTTGACATGCAGAAAACAATAGCAATAAACTGACACGATCATATGCTACGTTCGTAGTTTGGGTCTTGTCCATCACATCATTCTCCTAATGATGTGATCCTGTTATCAAATGACATCTCATGTCAATGGCTAGGAAACCTTAACCATCTTTGATCAACGAGCTAGTCAACTAGAGGCTTACTAGGGACATAGTGTTGTCTATTTACCCACACATGTATTTGAGTTTCCAATCAATACAATTATAGCATGGATAATAAACGATTATTATGAACAAGGAAATATAATAATAACCAATTTATTATTGCCTCTAGGGCATATTTCCAACACCGCTTAGGTAGCTAGAACGTAGTGTCTTTGACAGGTAAGCTTCGGGAGGTAGTTGATACAGTGGTGAGGAGAGGTGTTGATATCCTTTGAGTCCAAGAGACCAAATGGAGGGGACAGAAGGCGAAGGAGGTGGAGGGTACCAGCTTCAAGCTGTGGTACACGGGGACGGTTGCAAACAGAAATGGAGTTGGCATCTTGATCAGCAAGATCCTCAAGTATGGAGTGGTAGACGTCAAGAGACGTGGGGACCAGATTATCCTGGTCAAGCTGGTAGTTGGGGACTTAGTTCTCAACGTTATCAGCGTGTATGCCCCGCAAGTAGGCCACAATGAGAACACCAAGAAGGAGTTCTGGAAGGCCTGGAGGACATGGTTAGGAGTGTACCGATTGGCGAGAGGCTCTTCATAGGAGGAGATCTCAATGGCCACGTGGGAACATCTAACACATGTATTGAATGGGTGCATGGGGGCTTTGGCTATGGTACCAGGAATCAGGAAGGAGAAGATGTCTTAAGCTTTGCGTTAGCCTACAACATGATCGTAGCTAACACCCTCTTTAAGAAGAGAAAATCACATCTAGTGACTTTCAGTAGTGGTCAACACTCTATCCAGATTGATTTCGTCCTCTCAAGAAGAGAAGACACGCGTGCGTGCCTAGGCTGTGAGGTGATACCTGGAGAGAGTGTTGTCCCTCAGCATAAGCTTGTCGTTGCTGAACTTCCGCTTTCGGATTCGTGTCCAGCGGGACAAGCGTGCCAAAGTCGCTAGAACAAAGTGGTGTAAGCTTAAGGGGGAGGTAGCTCAGGCTTTCAAGGAGAGGATCATTAAGGAGGGCCCTTGGGAGGAAGGAGGTGATGCAGACAACATGTGGATGAAGATGGCGACTTCCATTCGTAAGGTGGCCTCTAAGGACTTTGGAGTGTCCAGGGGAACTAGAAGCGAAGCGAAAGATACCTGGTGGTGGAACGATGATGTCCAGAAGGCAATCAAGGAGAAGAAAGATTGTTTCAGACGCCTATATCTGGATAGGAGTGCAGAAAACATAGAGAAGTATAAGATGGCAAAGAATGCCCCAAAGCGAGCCATGAGTGAAGCAAGGGGTCGGGCGTATGAGGACCTCTACCAGCGGTTAGACACGAAGGAAGACGAAGGGGACATCTATAAGATGGCCAAGATCCGAGAGAGGAAGACGAGGGATTTTGACCAAATAAAGTGCATCAAGGACGGAGCAGATCAACTCCCGGTGAAAAACGAGGAGATTAAGCATAGATGGCGAGAGTACTTTGACAAGTTGTTCAATGGGGAGGGTGAGAGCTCTACCATTGAACTGGACGACTCCTTTGATGATACTAACATGCGTTTTGTGCGGCGAATTCAGGAGTCGGAGGTCAAGGAGGCTTTAAAGAGGATGAAAGGAGGCAAGGCGATGGGCCCTGATTGTATCCCCATTAAGGCGTGGAGAGGCCTCGGGGACATAGTGATAGTATGGCTCACCAAGCTTTTCAACCTCATTTTTCGGGCAAACAAGATGCCAGAAGAATGGAGACAGAGTATATTAGTACCAATCTTCAAGAACAATTGGGATGTTCAGAGTTGTACTAGTTACCGTGGAATTAAGCTGATGAGCCATACAATGAAGCTATGGGAGAGAGTCATTGAGCACCGCTTAAGAAGAATGACAAGCGTGACCAAAAATCAGTTTGGTTTCATGCCTGGGAGGTCGACCATGGAAGCCATTTTCTTGGTACAACAACTTATGGAGAGATATAGGGAGCAAAAGAAGGACTTGCATATGGTGCTCATTGACTTGGAGTAGGCCTATGATAAGATACCGCGGAATGTCATGTGGTGGGACTTGGAGAAACACAAAGTCCCAGCAAAGTACATTTCCCTCATCAAGGACATGTACGATAATGTTGTGACAAGTGTTCGAACAAGTGATGGTGACACTGATGATTTCCTGATTAAAATAGGACATCACCAGGGGTCAGCCTTAAGCCCTTATCTTTTTGCCTTGGTGATGGATGAGGTCACAAGGGATATACAAGGAGATATCCATGGTGTATGCTCTTTGTGGATGATGTGGTGATAGTCGATGATAGTCGGACGGGGGTGTGGGATCGAGAAGGGACGTCTAGAGGGGGGGTGAATAGACTACTTGAATAAATTAAAAACCTAGCCTTCTCCCAATTTTAATAGTTGGCAGATTTTAGCAATTATAACAAGTCTAGTGCACCCTACACATGCTAGTCAACAAGTATACCAGCGGAAAGTAAAGACAAACATATGTAAGAAGGAGTAGAGATAGGAAGATCAAACGCAATAGATGACACGAAGATTTTTCCCGTGGTTCCGATAGGTGGTGCTATCGTACGTCCACTGAGGGCTCCACCCGTTACGGTCCATAAAGCGGGAAACTCGTCTATTCCATCATGCAAATTACCACTACATATTCAACTATCAAAAAGATATAAGTGAAAAAAGAGAGTACAATTGATTTCTATCAAATATATGTATCATCGTGCTCAAAAGATATAAGTGAAGTACATGAGCACTTGTCTCAACTCAAAAGATATGAGTGAAATTCAATGAGCATTCTATAAATT
Organism: Elymus sibiricus; assembly: GCA_039707655.1. Classification (NCBI taxonomy): domain Eukaryota; kingdom Viridiplantae; phylum Streptophyta; class Magnoliopsida; order Poales; family Poaceae; genus Elymus; species Elymus sibiricus. The sequence goes on from CM077665.1 coordinate 269,297,266, forward strand.
GTGATGAATATGTATCTCTCATAATTGGTGTGACCATGAAACAATGATTATGAAAACAAACAAACAAAGAAAACAAAAACAAACGACTCTCCAAACAAAACACAAATCATGTGATGAATACAAATATAGATACATGTGATATAGTCTGATTTTTAAATTTCTTCATCCAAGAAATGGAAGTTTGCAAGTAGTTTTTTTTGCATGACGAGTTGTTAATTTATACAACTTACCCCCTAAAAAAATCCACCTGGCAAGCTGCATGGCACCATGAGCTAAATTTTTTTTGAGGGAAACAGCAGGACTCTGCTGCGTTTTTTTTTAAATAATACAAGGTTCATAGTAAAGAAAGGAAAGAAAATAAAACAAAGAACTATACAACCCACATCTTACAACAAGCACTAGAGGTGCAAGCCCAAGAGGGCCAAAAGAATCAAAGAATCAACAAATATACAAGTAAAAAAATTATCTGAAGTCTGCAACCCATTGAGGCATAGCTGCAAAAGATTTCCTGGTAGCTCGATGAAGTAACCATTGTAGCTCAGTTTTAAATCTTTTCCTGCATGCATATAAACCGGGAGGAATGTTCTTAAAGATGTAGTCATTTCTGGTGTTCCAGATTGCCCATGAGACATGAATGATCAGATCCATGGCAAATAGCAAATTGATGTGGTTGCTTAAGTTTGAAATCTTCTCTTGAATGTTGGAATCCACTGGAGTCCAGCTTGGGCATATATATTTCCAGCAGTGTTGAGAGAACCTGCAACTGAAGAAAAGATGATATCTTGATTCAAGAACAAAATCATTACACAGCACACATGTGTAGTCCTCCAGATAAAAAGTTTTGGTCTGTAGAACAACCCTGGTGCTCAACCTGTTCATCAATAATAGCCAGAAGAAGATTTTGTGACGTAGCTGACTACATGCTTTCCAAAGCCACTAGATAACAGGTATTGTAGGGTGGCACCAATCAATATTTTGTAAACCCTGCCAACACTGAAGTCCTTAGCTCCTCGAGGAAATTGCCAGATATCCTTCTCAACACTAGGATCAAAACTCTGAAAAAGCAGTTGCATGTCTTGGAACTGGGCATATGCTTCTTCAGAAAGAGGGAGATGGAACAATGTGGAAAAATCCTGTATCTGAAAGGTTTGATGTAGAGGCATATTAGGGCTCTTTAGAAAAGAGAAGAGATGAGGCCATGTCAAGGATAATGGTGCACCATTCCATGGATCAAACCATGTAAGAATGGATTGACCGGAGGCTGGTGAGCACACTGCATGTTGTTTATATTTGGGCACAAGCTTCAAACAATCTTTCCACCAAAAAGAGCATTGCAGTGTGATATCTGGTATAAGACCTTGTGGATAGTAAGATTCCCATACCAATTGAACCCATGGAATATCCAAACAATTGTAAAATTTATGTACCATCTTGAGCAGAAGACTATCATTGTGAAGCTCCAAATCAATAATCCCTAAGCCTCCCTGGTCTTTTGGTCTGCAAATCATGCCCCATGCTGCAAGAGGAGGGTTCTTTTTCTCCAGGTCTTTCCCCCTCCAAAAGCAGTGCCTCCTGTACTTGTTTGCCTCATTGATAGTCCCTTTGTATAATTTGAGACAGCTCATAAGAAAGGTAGGTAAAGAGGAGAGCACAACATTAACCATTAATAGCCTACCATCATAACTCAGGAACTGAGAGCAGTAGCTGAGTCTCTTCATAATTCTTTCTATTAGGGGCATACAAAATTCCATTCTAGGTTTAGTGAGACTGAGAGGCATGCCTAAATAAGTGAATGGAAAGGATCCAACAGAGCAGTGTAAAAGATCTGAAAAGAGTTGAATGTCATCTTCAGGAACATTAATAGGGACCAGAGTGGATTTATGATAATTGACCTTGAGTCCTGAGGAGGCAACAAATATGTCCACTAAGTTTTTTAACTGTGCAATTTGATTGGGGCATGCTTGGACAATGATGAGTGTATCATAAGCATACTGAAGAATTGGATAGTCTGGGCAAGACCTTCTGATGATAGGGGCAGAAATAGTTCCTTGCCTCATAGCCTGATTCACAATAGTCTGAAGAAAATCTGCAGCTAACACAAATAGCAAAGGGGATAAAGGATCTCCCTGTCTAACCCCTCCTCTGCATTTAAAGTATGAACCTGGAACTCCATTCAGAAGAACAGAGGAGGTAGCTGTAGATAAGATTTGCCTAATCCAACTGCACCACTTTGCTCCAAACCCTCTGGCTTCTAAAATTTTCATAATCATTGGATGCTCAATTTTATCAAATGCCTTTTCAAAATCCAACTTGAGCACAAAACATGGTACCTTGGATTTATGGCACTGGTAAATATACTCATATGCCCAAGCCACACAATCCTGAATGGTTCTATGTTTGAGGAATCCATACTGATTGACATGCACCAACTCCAAGATGATTGCTTGCAATCTGTTGGCCAAGAGCTTTGTGATAAGTTTGATTGTGCAACTGAGCAGGGAGATAGGCCTATAATCATTGACAGTAGCAGCACCATCTTTTTTTGGGATCAGAGAGATGTATGAACTGTTGATGCTTTGAACACAAGGAGTGCCAGCATGGAACTGATTACAAAGATCATAAAAATCCAGTTTAATTATACCCCAACATTTTTTAATAAAGTCAGTGTTAAAACCATCTGGACCAGGTGATTTGTTTGAAGGTAGGTCAGCAACCACTGCATCTATTTCTTTGGTTGTAAAAGGAGCTTCAAGTACACTGAGATTTTGATTTCTAGCTAAAAGGTGAAGCATATTTGGAGGAATACTTATGTGTTCAGTATTACCCAATCTGTCCTTAAAAGATTCAAGTAAGTGAGCAGCTTTATCAGTTTGTTCCTGCAAATTGGACCCATCAGGAGTGGAGAGACTTGCAATGGAGTTTCTTCTGTGTTGGACAGTTGCACAAGCGTGGAATTTTCAATTGTCTGTTGTCACTCAATTTTCAAGCTGCTCCATTATGTTACCCAATATATTGAATGGTTCTGTTAGAGTAAGCAATCTCTGTTGATGGAGAGAGTTAGACCGGGAGCCCTACAAAATAATCATGACACAATTATACGTAGCGTCTGAATTTAATTTTGACAGGCATATCATATCCGACTGAAGAAAGAAATATGCCATGCATTCCTGTCTCTAGGTAACACTCATACCAACCAACCACTACGGGCCTTCATTACCCATCTATCCACACTTGCAGGTACACGTAGCTATTGGTCCAGTTGACTTGGCATTTCTTCTAATTAGGACCGGTGTGCCATCTCTGAGCTAGCACTATTTTATCATTGCTAGTAATTAATTAGGTTCAAATTGACCAAGTTGATGATTGTCTTTGAACTGAACCTAGAGCCCAGAGCCTACCTAATCTAACAAGACAAGATGACAAGTCTGGCATATGTATTGTCAGTAGTTAATTCAATGAGTTGCATGAGTGCATCGGCAGCAGCCATTGGTTAGCTAAAACAACCAGCTGCCTGCACGATTTGAGCCATTGGGGGCAGCAGACAGCACGTGCATCTTTCCCTGTCTATGTATATGAGCATACGGTAGTACTTGTAGTATGAGGCTACGAGCATAGTAGAACTAGTATCTTTGCTTGTGCGCTCAACAAAGTGGCGTGGGCACCTTTATTCTCCCAAGTGAAAGAAAGAAAAAACACCAGAAAAGCCAAAGCGCTAATCACTAGTTTTTGTTCCCCTGATGAGAAAGATTGCTTCCGTGCCAAGCCACAGCCACAGCCACTGTGGATGGATGAGAATACGCTGCTGAGCACCACTCGACAAGTCGATACTGTTCTGTTAGTAGCAGTAGTTACCGTTCTGAACTCAAGCAAAAACTTTGTTATTCGAAAGTAGTAGGTTAATCAGTTAGGTGCTGTGCTGTAATAGTTGTATGATGAAGATGATGCACTGCTCCTACCTGCAGGGGTGATGTGAAACCGTGAACCGAATGCCTTTTGCGGTAGTGGAGACGTGCTTGATAGTTAGTAGATTCGCCCAAGCCGCATCTTTGCTTGCTTGATCTGATCAGCGGCCACGTTTTGCTCGAGACGATTAGAAGAGGAGCAGACCAGTCAACAGCGGCACTACAGAGTACATACTACAGTAGTGCCGGCCGACGTCTCCATCGGCATCTCTCTGTGTCGTCTCCGTCGATCTCTCCGGTCGTACTTTTAAGCAGTACTAGTAGTATTGTACGAATCAACCAGAGCCGAGCGAGGTGTGATCTACTCTGCTCCGTTCCGTTCCGTCGCCCTGCGCCTTCCCACGCCACTGCTTTTTCCTCGCCGTCGAATCATTTTCCTGCTCCTCACTGGTCAGGATCACGCCGGTTTTGTCACCTTGCTCCCCTCGATTCTCCCTGCTCCGCTCTTGTTCCTTGGGATTTCTCCATCCGTTCGATCGTATGGCTAGCCGATGGGGTGGAGCTCCTGCCTTCCTGCGTTCATATATTTCTCACTCTCAGGGGCTAGCCGTACGCGTATAGATCCTCGAGAGACGAGGCGAGAAGCGATGGGCTCGGCTCTGCTCCGTGCCCTCTGCCTCTGCAGCCTTCTGGCGCTCGCCCGCCCGGCCCGGCCGGCCAACGTCTCCATCGGCGCCCTCTTCACCTTCGACTCCGTCATCGGGAGGTCCGCCAGGGCCGCCATCGACCTCGCCGTCGCCGACGTCAACCGCGACGCCGGCGTCCTCAGGGGGACGCACCTCAGCCTGGTCGCGCAGGACACCAAGTGCAGCGGCTTCGTCGGCACCATCCAAGGTCACTACTCTCTTCTCTTCTTCTTCTTCTTCTTCTTCTTGCCAAAAAATCCTCCTACAGTCCTGCTACTACCCCCAAATATTTGCTGCGATCAGATTAGCGAATACTAGTCGTCATCACCAACTTTGATTCCACAATTAGTTTTTTTTTCTTTTTCTTTAGAGATTCCTACTCGTAATCTCCCTCCGTGAGTTGTTGTTGGCCTGTATGCATCCACCTTCTTTTTCATTTGGTTTGGTTCTCTCTCTCCTCATTCAGTTGACCCTTGTGGAGGTGGAGCCTGCCTACTGCCTTGGATCTCTCCGCATGAACTTTGCATGACGATTTTATGAAAATAATAATGATAATCTGTTTTTTCTTGGCAACGGATTAGTCAGATACTACCCTGTCCCGTGCTCTCGTCGTTGCATTTTGTAGCTATTGTCATGTGCTAATCGACCGGCCGTATTGATTTTGGATCAAAGAACATTTCGCCTTTTTCTTAGTATAAATGAATAAATGACTACGTAGTAGAGTAAGGCCGGTGATAATGCACCGCCCCACTATCGCCCTGCCACGTCAGCTTTTACCCCCACTCTCACCCCACTCTCACCTCACGGTGCCAGTGCACGAGCTGTAGTGGCAGGCTATAGCCACGTCATCTTCTCTCTCCTCAGATTTAGTTATTTCACTCGCATTTCTTTAGACTACAAATAATGTAAGAAAATAATTTTATTCAACTACAAATTGTACTGATTACATAATAAATAAACAAATTACATAATAAATAAAAAAATTACATAAAAAATTAAAAAATTTACATAATCTAGGCATGACTATTTGCCCACACATGCTCAATCAAATCCTCCTGGAGTTGTGCATACATCGGTGAGTCCCTCATTTCGGTGTCCATCTGAATCCTGGCTGCTAGGCTTGGTGGTGCATTGTTATGTATCGGCGGCCCGACATTGGACGCAACTGTCTCGTAGATGTCGTCCAAATTGGTACCACGCTCATCGTCGATGATCATGTTGTGCAGAATGACACATGCACGCATGATCAACCCAAGAGTACGCTACGAGAAGGAGCGTCCGGGAACTGCTATAATGTTGAACCTAGACTTGAGCACTCCAAAGGTACACTCGACATCTTTGCGCCAAGCTGATTGAGCAGTTGTGAATAGCCGATGCTTTTCACTTTGTGGAAGGGTAACACCTTTCATGAACACGGGCCAGGAGGGGTAGATGCCGTCGGCCAGGTAGTAACCCCTGTTGTACTCGTGTCCATTCACCGTGAAGTTCACTACGGGTGCTTCTCCCCTAAGCACATCAATGAACAACGGCGACTGATTGAGTACATTGATGTCGTTGTTGGACCCGGCCACTCCAAAAAATGCATGCCAGATCCAACGATCATACGATGCAACGGCTTCTAAGATTATGGTAGGGTGTTTGATGTCTCCCCTTGTGAATTGACCGGCATGCGCCACTGGGCAGTTCCTCCACTGCCAATGCATGCAATCGATGCTCCCTAGCATGCCCGGAAAGCCACGCGCCTCGGCTTTCGTTAGTAGACGCTGAGTATCCGCGACAGTTGGTCGACGGCAAAACTCATCCCCGTAACAGTGAATGATGCCTTCACAGAATCTCTCTAGACATACTGATGAAGTTTGTCTAGCTAGCTTTAGCCAGTCATCTACCGTATCCGCAGCGGCTCCATAAGCTAACAAGCGCAAAGCCGCAGTACACTTTTGTAGGGGAGAAAAACCAAGACGGTTGATAGCATCAACTCTTTGGGTGAAATACGGAGAGTATTCACCCAATCTATCCACAATGCGTAGAAAAAGTTGTCGCCTCATCCGACACCTTCGCCGAAAGAAGTCCGGAGGATAATTACAGTTGTCGGCGAAGTAGTCCTCGTAGAGCCGATCGTGGGCACCCTCACAATCACGCCTGAAGAACCGTCGATGGCGTCGCCTCCTCCTCGAGGTTGACTCCGCCTCGAGGTTGAGCATCACCTCATACTCCGCTTGGAATGCATCTATCATAGCACCCTCCATTCCTTCGCTCGAATTGGTGCTGGACGAAGACATGGCGTCGAGAGGAGTGGAAATGGAGAGTGGAGGAGAGAAATGAGATGAAATGGGGTGTGGAATGAGTGAACCCGGTGTGGGGGTATTTAAAGGGGTTGGGGATGAAATTTGGAATTTTTTGGAATTTTTTTCGAATTTTTTGAAGCTCCAACGGATACCTCAACGGCTAGCTCTTTGGACGAATCACAGCGCGCCACGTCAGCTAGCCGTTGCCGCCGCCACTACCGCCCGCCGTGCCAGCGCGCCGCCCTGCCTCCCGCCTGCCTACCGCCCGCCTCCCGCCGCCAACGCAGGCGAGAGCGGGACAATAGCGCCCGCTCCCGCCCGGCGACGGATCCATCGCCCGCCCCTCTCGTCTCGCCCGCCTCCCGCCTCGCTACCGCCCGAGCGCGGGCGGTACCGCCCGCGCTAACGCCCGTGTTGTCACCAGCCTAATTATTAATCAACCATGGTAGAAGAGCATCGCAGTTGACAGTGATATATGTATGTGTTGATGCGGCAGCGCTGCAGCTAATGGAGAAGAAGGTGGTGGCGGTGGTGGGGCCGCAGTCGTCGGGCATCGCCCACGTGGTGTCGCACGTAGTCAACGAGCTCCACGTCCCGCTGCTCTCCTTCGCCGCCACCGACCCGGCGCTCGCCTCCGCCCAGTACCCCTACTTCGTCCGCGCAGCCCGCGGCGATGACTCCTCCCAGATGGCCGCCGTCGCCGACATCGTCACCTACTATGGCTGGAGGGAGGTCACCGTCATCTACGTCGACAACGACTACGGCCGCGGCGGCGTCGACGCCCTCGGCGACGCGCTCGAGTCCAAGCGCGCCAAGGTCTCCTTCAAGGCGCCCTTCCCTCCGGACGCCGACCAAGCCGCCATCGCCGACCTGCTCCTGCAGGTCACCATGATGGAGTCCCGCGTCTGCGTCGTCCACGTCAACCCGGACTCCGGGCTCGCCGTCTTCGCCGCCGCGCGCTCCCTCGGCATGATGGCGTCCGGCTACGTCTGGATCGCCACCGACTGGCTCGCCGCCGCCCTGGACTCAACCCGGCCGCCCAATCCCAAGGCGATGAGCCTCGTACAGGGCGTGCTCACGCTCCGCCAGTACACCCCGGACTCCGGCGCCAAGAGGTCGCTCACCTCGAGATTCGCCGCCGGCCAGCTGAACCGGAGCGCCACCCTGAACGCGTACGGGCTCGTCGCGTACGACGCCGTGTGGATGGCGGCCCGCGCCATCGACGAGTTCCTGGAAGACGGGGGGAACGTCACCTTCTCGGCCGACCCGAGGTTGCAGCAGGAGGTGAACGGGACCAGCACGCTGCGGCTGGGCGCGCTCAGAGTGTTCGACCAGGGGGAGCAGCTGCTGCACAAGGTGATGCTCACCAACTTCACCGGCGTCACCGGCGGCGTGCGGTTCTCTGCGGACGGCAGGAGCCTGGCCGACCCCGCCTACGAGGTCCTCAACGTCGGTGGCACGGGCGTCCGGCGGGTCGGCTACTGGTCCAACCATTCGAATCTGTCCGTGTCCGCGCCCACTCCATTCCAAGCTAACAGCAGCCAGCAGCAGCAGCAGGAGGACCGGCGGCTGTACAGCGTGATCTGGCCTGGGGAGACGACATCGCCGCCGCGCGGGTGGGTGTTCCCGAACAACGGTCGGCCGCTGAGGATCGGCGTGCCGTATAGGACGACGCAGAGGCAGTTCGTGTCCAAGGACAGCGGCCCCGACGGCGCGAGCGGGTACTGCATCGACGTGTTCAAGGCCGCCGTGGCACTGCTCCCGTACCCTGTCCCCGTGTCCTTCATCCTCGTCGGCGACGGCGTCAAGAACCCCAGCTACAGCGACCTCGTGAACAAGGTCGCCAACAATGTGTTCGACGCGGCGGTGGGCGACGTGTCCATCGTGACGAACCGGACGCGGGTGGTGGACTTCACGCAGCCGTACGTGGAGTCCGGGCTGGTGATCGTGTCGCCGGTGAAGGAGAAGAGCTCCAACGCGTGGGCCTTCCTCAAGCCCTTCACACTGGGCATGTGGGCCGTCACCGGCGCCTTCTTCCTCTTCGTCGGCGCCGTCGTCTGGGTTCTCGAGCACCGCTTCAACCCGGAGTTCCGCGGATCCCCACGCAAGCAGGTCGTCACCATTTTCTGGTTCAGCTTCTCAACAATGTTCTTCGCGCACAGTAAGCTAGCTATTACCATCTAGCTTTTTCTTCCGTCGCTCTGCATGCGTTCCCAAGAGAAGAAGCTCTGATAAATGGCGGTTCAATCATTTGCAGGGGAGAACACTGTGAGCTCGCTGGGTCGTTTCGTGCTCATCATCTGGCTGTTCGTGGTGCTCATCATCAACTCGAGCTACACGGCGAGCCTGACGTCCATTCTGACGGTGCAGCAGCTGTCGACGGGGATCCAAGGGCTGGACGGCCTCCTCGCCAGCGCCGACCCCATCGGCTACCAGGTCGGGTCCTTCACCAAGAGCTACATGATGCAGGAGCTCAACGTGCCGGAGTCCCGACTCAAGGAGCTTGCCATCGACGACTACGCCGCCAGCCTCCAGCTCGGCCCGCGCAACGGCGGCGTCGCTGCGATCGTGGACGAGCTGCCCTACATCGACCTCTTCCTCTCGACTAACTGCCAGTTCAAGACCGTTGGACAAGAATTCACCAAGAGCGGATGGGGATTCGTAAGATCCAAACTAAAACTCTGCATTTCTTTTCGTCGTGCCATCCCATCAATGGCTCTGTTTTGTTGCTGAATGGATCGGTCGATATTAGGCGTTCCAGCGGGACTCACCTCTGGCGGTGGACCTGTCGACGGCGATCCTGACGCTGTCAGAGAACGGCGACCTGCAGCGGATCCACGACAAGTGGCTCAACCCGGGGCAGTGCGACTCGTCGCAGGACGGCGACGTCGCGGCCGACAGGCTCAACCTCAGCAGCTTCTGGGGACTCTTCCTCATCTCCGGCATTGCCTGCTTCATTGCATTGGTCATCTTCTTCACCAGGATACTGTGCCAGTACGGCAGGTACCACCAGGGCGACGGCGAGGGTGGAACGCCGCTGGAGGAGTGCCCGGTGCGGCGGCCGGAGCGGCTGAGGAGCATCAGGGATCTGATAACGTTCGTGGACATGAAGGAGGAGGAGGTGAAGAGGGCCATGAGAAGGAAGTCCAGCGACGACCGCCGGGACAGGTCCATCGCCAGCTCCGGCGGGGCATCCTCCTTCTCCGCATCCACGGTGTAGCCAGCTTCTTCCTTCTCTTGATTGATCTGGCCGGATGCATTGATGGATTTCTGACACCATAGATCGATTGACGATGATGTCGATTTGAGAAGCTGCACTCCTCGGTAAGCTAAGCTAGGTGCAGCTGCTGAAATGACACTTTAATGTAATTAGGCAATGATGATATACATACAACAGTACTGCCAAGTTGGAGATGGCATAGGTAGATTAGATTAGATTAACTCCTACTACTACAGTACTTTAATTTGTGGAGGACAAGGGAGACATTTTTTTTTCTATACAGCAAAAAGGGCCGCAGTTGAAGGTTTTTCTAATATGCGACTCAATAGAAATGATCAAAAGCCGATCAACAGTGCTTGACTTCAAGGTAATGTGCTAAAACCAAACACATTTTTGAGTGGATCTAACAAAAAATTATCTGGAATCTCATGCAGCATGCATTTGTTTTACAAGGAAAATTGGTCATCCTTCATACTCCCTTCGTTCCTAAATATAAGTCTTTTTAGACATTTTAATAGGAGACTACATACGGAGCAAAATGAATAAATCTAACTCTAAAATATGTTTATATACATTTGTATGTAGTCCAATAGTGAAATCTCTAAAAAGACTTATATTAAGGAACGGAGTAAGTAGAATTAAATGGGATGGTGCGCTCCGCCCCTCCCGGCGACAAGAGTATAGGGATATGTAACTCTTATTGCCAGTCCTAACTCACGCTTGTCTATGCTCATGTTGTGTATGGCCCAACAACGGGCGTTTTCTTTTGTCGGTATGTTGATTCCGTTTTCTACGGTTTTCTTTTGGTCTATTTGGGAACTGGGTTTGTTTTTCTGTTCCGCCTTTTTTGAATTTCATTGCCCTTTTTTCTTTTTTTCCTTTTTTTCTCCTTTGTGTTGTTTCTTTTTACATAATACTAGCAAATATGCCCGTGCGTTGCAACGGGAGACAAAAGTATTACACCCTAACCAAATAAATATGACTAAATACCCCGCCATATGAATGTCTTTTATCTTTCTATTTTAACACGATGGTCCATCACGTTGTCGCTTATCTTTTGTTCCGACCCTCGTTGATGACGGTTGCGGTGTTCATGTAATCAAATTTTGTTGATTGATATCCATTTATCTTTTTTGTGAAATGCATGGATAGTTTTTTACTCAGCGGACATTTTTTGGATCGATGAACTTTTTCGAAATTGGGGAACAAATTTTGAAATTCGCGATTTCTTTGAGTTTCTGTGTACATTTTTTAAAATTGCATAGACATTTTCTTCGAGTTCACGAATATGTTTTGAATAAATGATTATTTTCAAAATCATGAACGTTTTATATTTACTGAATACTTTGTCAAAATCATGAGTTCTTTTATAATATGCGAACTGTTTTTTAAAATCACCAACATTTTTGAATCGGTGAACATTTTATGATTCCCTAAACCTTTTTTTGAATTCCTGAACATTTTATGATTTCACGAACATTTTTTTTCAAAACTTGCAACTTTTTAAATTTGGAATTTTGAAAAATCCTGAATCAATTTTAAAAGGAAAAACAAATTAAAATAATAAAACTTGGACACATGGGCCGGCCCATGAACCCGTGCTAGGGAGGAGGAGGTGCATGCTTTGCTGCATAAGCAAAAGAAGAAAGAAAATAGGGAGAGCCAGGAGTCGAACCTGGGTCTCCTTGGTGGAGGAGAGGTTCTCTGGCCACCACGGCCAGCGCGTCGACATGATTTACTTTGGTCTCGCCGCATATAAGAACCGAAGAAGATGGCTACTTCTACGGAAAAAAAAATCCAATCGTTTTCTTCACTTACCGGTGGCATAGTGGGTAAATTCATGCGAACTTTAGAGGTAATTTCCATGACGGACGACCAGAAGTTATCCCTGCTTTATTATTAGGTAAAGATAAACAAAGTTTTTTAATATTTTCTTCTTCTTTTTCTTTTCTATTTTATTTTTCTGTTCATCACTTACTATATAATATATTTCCACTTTTTACATAATATAAACAAAGCTTTTTTGCTGGGTTTAAAAAATGATCATCGTGTATTTCAAGATTGTTCATGGTGTGTTTCAAAACATGTTTTGGGCGTATTTAAAAATATTATACCATGTATTTAAAAAAATTGTGTTAAGAAAATGGTCTTTATCTATTTAAAATATTCATTGCGTATTTAAAATGTTCACTGTGTATTTGAAAAATGTCCATCTTGTATTAAAAAAATATTCATCGTGTATTTACCAAATATTTAATTTATTTGTAAAATGTGTTCACGTGTTAGAAAGTATTTACCTCGCCTGAAAAGGTAGTCACAATTTTTCTCAAATTCTCCATCGTGCAGCAGCACGATTTCTATAGGGATACACAACAGAAAACAAAGAATTTCCGTCCTATGCACCAACCCAGGACCACTATGAAGATGCATACACGGTTTGATCTGATCGTTAGCAACTTATAACATCAACAAAAGAAGAGTTGGTGATGATCTTCCGCGCAGATTCCCGCGGCTAGGATTTACAACTTTCCAACCGCGAGAACTTTCTCCCTCAAACAGAAGATCAAATGTACGATCTTTGTACTGGGTCGCCCACATACAGGGTCACCGGTTGAGCAGCGCCTCGCCGCCCAGAACTAATTTTCGCTGGAGACTAGGCAGCCTTGTGACGCTATGAAGCTATTTCGTGCAGTAGCTAGTGAGAGAAAGCACATCATTGCATGTCATTTTGTGAGAGCTCAAAGGCTCAACTTGATTTATGAATGGAGAGCTCCTCTCCTCCTCTATATATAGGGGAAGGAAGTGGTGGGCAAGGCATGAGGGTGGCTGCCCAAAGGGGGGGGGCAATATCAACCCACAAAAAGGTGAGCTTGCCCACAAGGCCCTCTCCCTCCTATGTCGCCCCACCTTGGGGGGACAACCCCAAAGCCCACCGCCCTCCACTCAAGCTTAGCACACATGGGTGGGGTTGTCTTCCATAGGGGCCCCCACCCCAACATTTTCCACCAAAAGGGGGCACCCCACCTAACATGATCCTAGAAAAAAGGGGGTGTTGTCCCTCATGCGGGGCAGCCCCTTGGGGCCGTCCTGAAAATTCTGGAAGGTCCCGAAACCTTTCGGGTACCCTTCAAGAATTTCCGGACGTACTCCGAAACTTTTCTGGCTTGATTGTTTACTGCGAAACATTTCTAGTTTCTCTCAAACACTTCACGTTTCTTTGGAACACGTTCGGTTTTCTCTCTGAAACATTTTCAGTGTCACCGAAACTTTTCCGTTGACTTTCTCTAAAGCTCCTAACCTAGTATACAACAGATAGATGACCCTTAAGCATGTGCCCCTGTAAGTTCGGTGAAATATAGACATGACTGAAACTCTTCCCAATCAATAATCAATAGTGGAACCGTGGACATCCATATTGACCCCTATACCCACACAAATGGATGATCGAGTGAAACTTTAGTTGTCGTGTGCTTTTCCTATTGCTTTACGGTATGTTACAAAAACATGAGGTGAGATTTATCAGCATCCCTATGAATCAACTTGTTCACTATGTCAATTTCCTTGTTAACGGTTTTGTTCTCTTTTCTCGTTCACGTGTTCCGGCATCCTCGTGATCAAAGCACCATTGTGTCTGGCAGGCGGTTATGGATACCATGACACTGAGAGGGGCCAAAGAATATCTCACCATTGTCGGAGGAGCAAATCCCCCAGTCTTGAGCTATCTAGTCCCGTGTCATACTTTTACGTGAACCCGTAAGCTGTCGTAATTGCCACCCTGTTATGGATGACGTTTGACAAATCCAAAAGTTCATGAAGCAAGTATGAAGGAACTCGATACTGTCATGGTCTAAGGAATTATGCAAATGTTTAACTTTCTTTGGGTTATAAATCATTAACTTGTGACGAATGGATCTCATAACATAACAACAATTGGGTCGGTTCAACGTAAATGTTCTCCTAACATTGTGTCCTCAAAGTTGCTAGAATTCTCATGCCCATGATCTGGAAAACGTTACCATCATGCAACACTTGAGCTAGTCTTAGAGGCATGACTAGTTATCTATATTACTGTTTACTATTCCACACATGCACGTGGGTTTTTCTCTAAGCATCTTGGATATACAGACTCAAGGACCACTGCAATTATAATATAAACATAAACATAATTGTAACATGGAAATAAATAATAACATTTATTATTGCCTCTAGGGCATATTTCCAATACTCCCACTTGCACTAGAGTCAATAATCTAGCCAATGCTAATGCACTTTACACCTATGGCATACTAGTATAAAATATGCATCGCTTGTGGTATAGTCTTCATCCAACGAATAAGAAAAGTCCAGGTTCGTGTGTATCTTTGCTCATCCTTGCATTTTCACGCTTCCACAATATTCATAATTTGTGTGGACTTGGCTTTGTATATTTGAATCATTGGTCAGACCTTGATTCCTCAGACTGAGCTATGGAACCACTATCTCCAATAGTGTTTCATTGACCTAAGCCATCTTGAAACCATACCAAGTCCATAGTTGAACTATATGATCCAACTCCTTGTCTTGTCGCTTCTAAAGTTGTAACATACTTAGCCTTCATTCTTGAATTCGCCACAGTAACCTGTTTGGAACAATTTCAACTTATTGCAGCGCTATATCATGTATAACACAATAACCCTTAATTTAAACTGAAAATCTATTGGAGCACTAAAGAAAACTGCATCGATGTAATTACTTGCGGCGAGCATGTATCGATGTAACTACTTACAATAAACTCTTTGTAATCTCTCCTTGCGAGAAAACATGTCACCAGTGCTACTTTAGTACTTGACGAAATTTTTCATTGTTGTCCTATGATCAACACCTTGATCACTTTGGTAACTTACTCGCAATTTTGGAGTATTCGACATATCTGATTGTTTTACATACCATGGAATACATAATTACTCTAAACACAAAAGTGTGTGGTATCTCAATCATGTACTTTGCTTATCAGTTGCTGAGGACACCGAGTCTTGCTAAAAACTCTTTCCATGTGACTTCGGCAATAAACTCTTCTTGGCGTTCTCATGCTAAACCATCTTAGGTCCATTTGTATTTTGGCAGGGCCGTCGACAAGGGTGGCCATGGTGGGCGACCGCACAGGGCCCCCAAAAATCCGGGGGCCCTAGATCGCACCAATCTAATGCTAAGTAATTCTCAAAAAAAATTAACGCTAATTATGTGGCACATCCGCATGATCTTAGTGGCCAGCAATTTCTTTCCTTCTCTGTGCACGATCTCTGAGTCTGCTTGATTATCTCCCGTGGATGCACGACATTCCTTTTTCATCTCGAGCCAACAGTTTTTTTAGGCGCAACTGACTAATCCATACACCATTTATTTCGGATTTGTTGACTGGCATGTAATTGCTTGCATGAAGATTAGGGGGGAAAAGAAATCATCGGGGAGGAAAGGAGATCTCTCCATTCACGGGGACTCTTTTTTACTATAGACTTCAAGTGGAAACAACCCATTAAGGAATCGAAGAATAAACCAAATACACCTACTATTTTACCCTGCAAATAATACACTTACTATTTTGAAATTCCGTAAATAGTTAATGCACCTAATAAAATAAAATAAAGGAAGTACGATTTTTTTAATTTGGGAACCTATTTTATATTTGTTGTTCGTATAACACAAATGTGCAACCTTAAGCACTTCAGTGCGGTGTGATTCACGTGATTGGTCCCTCAGTGTATGCAAGCACGGATCATAGTGATATCATCTTGGATGACATGGGAATTAGTCAGCCTTAGGACAAATCTTTTTTATTTTGCACCAGGCCCCCAAATTCCTAGAGATGGCCCTAAATTTTGGATTAGCCCTATTAAATATTTCTATCCCCATAGATCATTATGACTAATACCAAGGCTACTTAGCCCAAGTGCTTCATCGAAAAACTATCTTCAGTGAAGTCCTAATTCGTGCCATGAAATTTATATTTTTCCATTAACAATGTGTCTTGCACACAAAGTTTTAGAAATATCATTCTGCTCCCACTTACTTTCTTGTAACTCAAGCATCTTCACTATCCTTGATCAAATCAAAGTCTTTGACTATTTTATCAAAACAAAGATTGCAACTCCATTATACTTGCTTCTATCCATTACCATATCTATGAAGTTTGCACACGCACTAGCATCTTCTGGATCAACAAAATACTTTGGATTGTATCATATACATGTCCTTGGTTGTATTTCCATCTCATGAACATACTTTTGATGTCCATCTGACATACCGCATAATTGAAATACATATAATTGCTAGTATAACCCAAAATGACTTTAAGCATCGCTACGGTGAGACAATCTCGTCGTACTCAACTCCTTGAAATTGGTATTAGCAACAAGTTGAGCTTTATGGATAAACACGTTTTTTTATCCATATCAGTTTATAGTTCCATTCATATTCATTAGACTCTTAAGTCTTTCAGAGGGGTTTATGAAGATCTAGTCTTGAATCATGTATACAGATACTATCTCAGATTATTTGGCATTTAGCCAATTTCGAAGTCAGGGCTCATTAATGCTTCCTTGTGTATCATAGGTATACTTTTGTCTAACAACAATACTTGTTAGCACAAGTGATACGTCTCCGACGTATCTGTAATTTTTGATTGTTTCATGCTATTATATTATCAATCTTGAATACTTTATATGCAATTATATGCTATTTTATATCATTTTTCGGGACTAACCTATTAACTCAGTGCCCAGTGCCATTTATGTTTTTTTTGCCCATTTTTGGACTTTTCAGAAAATCAATACCAAATGGAGTCCAAATTGGATAAAAAATTACGGGAGTTATTTTTGGACCAGAAGAGACCAACGAAGCTTCGGGAGGTGGCCAGAAGACCCACAAGGTGACCACGAGCTAGGTCAGTGTGCCTTGGGGGTAGGACGCGCCCCCTAGCTCGTGGGCCCCTCATGGCACCTCTTGATCCAATTTCACTTCTATATATTCCCAATTATCCCAAAGACACCAAAGATCCACCCGAAACAATTTTTCCGCCGCCGCAAGTCTCTGTTCTTCCGCGATCCCATCTGGAGGCCTTTTCCGGTACTCTGCCGGAGGGGAAATCCGTCACGGAGGCCGTCTATATCAACCTTGATGCCTCCATCATGATGTGTGAGTAGTTCACAACAGAGCTACGGGTCCATAGCTAGTAGCTAGATGGCTTCGTCTCTCTCTCTATTGATCTTCAATACAAAGTTCTTGGCGATTCTCGTGATGATCTATCCAATGTAATCTTCTTTTGCAGTGCGTTTGTTGGGATCCGATGAATTGTGGGTTTATGATCAGATTATTCATGAAAAGTAATTGAGTCTTCTCTGAATTCTATTATGCATGATTGTTATATATTTGAAGTCTCTCTGACCTATCGGTTTGGTTTGGCCAACTAGATTGATTTATCTTCAGTGGGAGGAGTGCATTGTAGTGGGTTCAATCTTGCGGTCCTCTATATCCCAATGACAGAAGGGGACAAGACACGTATTGTATTCTTGCTACTAAGGGTAAAATGACGGGGTTTTGAACATATTGCTTGGTCTTACTTTGTCTACATCATGGCATCTTGCTTAAAGCATTACTCTGTTTGTCATGAACTTAATACCATAGATGCATACTGGATATCGATCGATTGGTGGAGTAATAGTAGTAGATGCAGAATCGTTTCAGTCTACTTGTCACGGACGTGATGCCTATATACATGATCATTTCCATGAATAACATCATAACTATGCGCTTTTTCTATCAATTACCCAACATTAATTTGTCTACCCATCGTATGCTATGCGTTCGAGAGAGAAGCCTCTAGTGAAAACTATGCCCCCCATGTCTATTCAAATCATATTACAAAACCTAAAAACCTTGCTACAATTTGTTTACTTTATTTTTATTTTTATTTTATATTTATCTATCTATCACTATCAGAACTAATCCTTGCAAGTAACGAGTTCAAGGGGCTTGACAACCCTCTTGCCTGCATTGGATGCAAGTGTTTGGTTTTGTGTGTGCAGGTATTGTTGATGCAAGTTGTCGTGGTTCTCCTACTGGTTCGATAACCTTTGTTCTCACTGAGGGAAATACTTATCGCTACTATATTGATTCACCCTTCCTCTTCGGGGAAGAACCCAACGCAGCTCACAAGTAGCAACGAGTTTGGCCTATGTGGTCCGGCTGCAAGTTCAACCGAAGTCTATACATCTCATGTAGAGGCTTCTATATCAGTCGTAGTAGGAAACTCTGGAACAACTTCCAATGTTTTTTTTCCTTTGATATGATGATGAAGATTATTTTGTCTCGTCGAGCTTCATTGTCCTCCCACTCACTCTTTTGCAAGAAACATTTTCTTCAAAATATACCGCTCATTGTGGCAAACAATTTGCCTTCGCATAGTGATGAAGGAATACCCAACATTTTGGGATAACCTAAAAAGTAGCTCTTGTTTCATTTAGAATAGGTTTGTAAACACTTTACAAATTTCTTAAATTCCAAATGATAAGAAAAGATAAAACATGGTTTGGCATACCATACCATGGCGTCATTTCAACATAT
Source organism: Elymus sibiricus (assembly GCA_039707655.1). Taxonomy (NCBI): domain Eukaryota; kingdom Viridiplantae; phylum Streptophyta; class Magnoliopsida; order Poales; family Poaceae; genus Elymus; species Elymus sibiricus. Next base: position 269,315,957 of record CM077665.1, read on the forward strand.
TTGATGGCGCTCTTTCAATGTAAAAGCAACACTCTCTAAAGCATTACTTCTAAAAGGATAATGGCAAATTGATTTATGTAATATTTTATTTTACCATGTCATATATGCTTTGGTTACCTCTTCTCTGACATTTCACTCTCGGTGGTGCTCTCGAAGGTGCAAGTTATGAAACTCCTTTCACAACTCATCAGACATTCGATAAACTTGTAACTCAAATTTTCCTCTCCGCGGTCTAATTGCAGAAACATAAATTTTCTTTTTACAATAATTTCCACTTCATTGTGTAAACCCTCTGAACTATTTCAAAAGATCCAGACTGGTGTCTCATTAAGAAAATATTCACATATCTACTTGAGTCATCACTTAAGATAGACAATCCACTGCTGGCAACTATGTTTATTTGACTACACACATCAGTATGTGTGTTTACCAATAAGTTTGTTGCTTGTTCCTTATGTCTCATGAATGGTACTTTAGTCACTTCACTTTTTGGACGAAAGTTGTAAGTGTCATATGATTCATAATCAAAATGACTTTAAGATCCATCACTATGAAATTTCCCCATGCGGGTTTCTCCAATGTGACCAAATGCAGTGCCACAAAAATGTGGTATTCATTTCATCTTGCAACATTTAATGCCAGTGTTATGGATGCATTATACTATCATCAATATTCATAACATACATCCCATTCATAATGGAAGCGTGGTGTAATAACATCAAACACAATTGTTCTCTTAGGAACAACCTTCTTGCAACACACATTATGCAATGGGCTAGAGTGTATAAAACTCTAAAAATGAATTACGAATATAGAGGTAATATGTTGTTAGAAATTATGCAACTTTTATAGAGTTCCCAGCACGTATATTAACCTCATTACTAACTAGTCTTGTAGGTCGTAGTATTTCTTGCATTGAGTTGCAACATGATGTAATTGAACTGGTATCCTTCTGATCAACTTATAATCACAATACCCAAGAATCAGTGACTAACAGTTTAATCATAATTCACAAGAATTACATCTTTGACCAACCATCTTTACGTCTATTGTTAGGGCATATCTCCCTCTAATGGTTTTGGTGATTGATGGCAATGCTACTTGCGGACTAACCATGTGCATTGAGCATTTCAGATATTCTTATATATGGCACACGCCGTTTGATTCCCCTCGATGATAGAAAGAGCGAAGACGGTTTTCTGATGTTTCTTTTCGGTTGATTTAAGTCATACGAAATCCGTACTGGTAAGAGGGGTGCTTTGGAAAGGTATGGATGGAATCAACACACACCCTTCCTGCAACTTGGAGTATCCATATGTTTATTTAGGTAGTTTAGCAGCACCTAAGCGGTGGTACCGCTCGGTACCATGGTAGTACCGCCTAGGCGGTACTTCCACTGTGGACTACCGCAGCTACCACCGCTTGGGAAATCCCTTCTGTGCAACTTTTTGTTGACTATTTTTATTAAGCGGTAGTGGCACATTAGTAGCCCGGTAGTACCGCTTGCGAGGTACTTCCGCGTTCTACAGCCGCTGGGAGTATCGCTTGAGAATCGAAGGGTGTGGAAGTTTCTACTGCCCAAATTGCTTTAATGGTAGTTGGATGGTACTTACACGGTAATACCGCTCCCCGCGGTACTTCTGTTCTGGTGCCGCTCCCCTACCGCTAGCTCCTCTGTTACCTATGACAATTGGTGGTAGTACCGCTCTTGTGGAAGGTAGTACTGGTACGGTAGCACTACCACTCTAGTACTCGTGTACTCATAGACAATGGCTCGAACTACCGCAGTAAGTAGTAGTACCGCTCCCTCGAGCAATAGTACCGCTTGTGTGCGGGCTGAGAGTAGAAAACTGTTGGATTTGAGCCCCACTAAAACGGTTGGATTTGAGCCCCACTATATAAAAGGGGTATTCTTCCCCAAGAAGACCTACCTCTTATCCCTTTGACTCCATTGTTGCCCCAAAGCTCATCATCACCCGATCTCTCTCACTAGCCATTAAAACTTGTTGATTCACTAGGGTTCGGAGAAGAGGGCCTCGATCTACACTTCCACCAAGAGATATTTGATTTCCCCCACTAATCCCTTGCGGATCTTCTTACTCTTGGGTGTTTGGACACCCTAGATGGAAAAGGTCACCTCGGAGCCACATTCCATTGTGGTGAAGCTTCGTGGTGGTGTTGGGAGCCTCCAATTAAGTTGTGGAGAGAGCCCCAACCTTGTTTGTAAAGGTTCAGTTGCCACCTTCAAAGGCACCACTAGTGGAGTCACATCTTGCATTGTGCGAGGGAGTGACGAGAATACGGTGGCCCTAGTGGCTTCGTGGGGAGCATTGTGCCTCCACACCACTCCAACAGAGACGTACCTCCCCCCTCCCCGAAGGGAGGGAACTTTGGTAACACATCCTCGTCTCCGTCGACTCCACTTGTGGTTACTTCTAACCTTTACTTTGAGCAAACTTATATTGTGTTTGTATCTTGTGCTGTCTTGTGTTGTTGTTGTTGTTGTTGTTGAGCTCATCATATAGCTTGTCCACCTAGTTGCATAACTAGACAACCTATTTTGTTGTTAAGCTTAAATTGGTAAAAGAAGCAAAAAAATTGGTAGTTACCTATTCACCACCCCCTCTAGTCCATGGTATCGATCCTTTCATCTATATTTCGTATGACATTCATACTCAAGCAAGATTTCTAGTCTTCTTTATTTTTGCCTTTATACTTCTGACAATTTTACTTCCAATATTTCTGCTTCTCACAGAAGAAGCATCGAACTTTAAGAGTGGCATTAGACCTGGATTTCCTAGGCGTGTAGGTCTCACTAATACCCTTTGGACTAGTCCTTTCCCTTTAAGTTGTTATTTTATTCACTATCATCACATGACGGGCGTTCTTATGGATGCCATCTCTCATCAGTCTAATGCATAGTAAATATTTCACTAATACATGCAAACAAATATTTCTTTGGATATCTCATGTATTTTAGCCATTGTTTGTATCTGAATCTAATTTTCAGTTCCATGAATATCACATAACTATCCAAAACTTCTGAAGTTTGGGTCTCATGGAAGCAAGCATATTACACTTGACCATGACGGGATTCTAGCTTTTGGATCAACGGGGGAGAGTCACATCATCCATAGCATCAGCGGGAGAATACTGAAAGCATGGAATAGAAAAATCCTCACATTACATTACTGTAGGATCCAAAGTATGTCTAGAGGGGGGTGATTAGACTACTTGACCAATTAAAAATTTAACCTTTTCCCAATTTTAAGTGTTGGCAAGTTTTAGCAATTGTAGCAAGTCAAGTATACCCTACACATGCAAGTCTAAGAGTATAGCAGCAGAAAGTAAAGACATGCACATGAAAGTAAAGGTAGGGAGAGGAGAATCAAACGCAATTGATGACACGAAGATTTTTCCCGCGATTCCGATAGGTAGTGCTATCGTACATCCACGCTGATGGAGACTTCAAACCACGGAGGGTAGCGGTCGCGAGAGTCCATGGAGGGCTCCACCCGTTAGGGTCCACAAAGTAGCAACCTCGTCTATTCCATCACGGCCTTCGTCGACGAAGGACTAGCCTCACTATGGGTAGATCTTCACGAAGTAGGCGATCTCCATGCTCGTACAAACATCTTGGTTCAACTCCAAAACACGAAGAAGGAGGCTCCCAAGCGACACCTAACCAATCTAGGAGGCACCACCCTCCAAAAGGTAATAGATGTGGTAACAATGATGAACTCCTTGCTCTTGTGCTTCAAAATATAGTCTCCTCAACACACAATCACTCTCTCACAGATTTGGCTTGGTAGAAGAGGTTGATTGGGTGGAAAGCAACTTGGAGAGGCTAGAAATCAAGATTCATATAGTTGGAGTGGAAGGTCTTGATCTCAACACATGAGCAGGTGGGTCTCTCTCAGAAAAATGGATGGGGCAAGTGTAAGTGTGTTCTGAGTGCTTCCTCTGCGAATGAGAGGTGGTGGAGGGGTATATATAGGCATCTCCAAAAATCCAACCGTTACAACATTATTGCCCACCTCGGTGAAACCGGTCCAAAAACTCGGTTGTACCGACTAATACAAAATGTGGCAACTTTAGGCTTTTCGGTGAGACCAATATATGAATCTCAGTGGTACCGATTCTTATAAATAGCTAACAGAGAGTTGGTCCAAAAACTCGGTTGGTCCGATTCTCAAAAATCGGTGGTACCAATTCCTGGAAATGGCTAACTAGAGAGTTGGTCCAAAACTCGGTTGGTCCGATTCTCAAAACTTGGTGGTACCGAGATGCTAGGGTTTGGCTTAGGATATGTGTGAGGCAAAACTCGATAGGGCCGAAAGGAAATAGTTGGTGGCACCGATTTTGGATATTTGGATTTGGACAGAATATTTGTGGGAGAATTTCATGTATATTTTTGGTGGCTAATCTCTAAGCACTTGAGCAACTAGATCATCAGACACCTCATCCCCTTTTAATAGTATTGGCTTTCCTACGAACTCAAAGTGATTTCTCACAAAATGTAAAATGTAGAGTCTTCAAGCTTGTTGCCAGTAGATGTTCCTTGCACCTAGGGAATCTCCTCACAATCCTTTTGCCAATCCATTCATTGATCTTTCCTGAAATATACTTGGTGGAAACATTATTTCAATGAAATATATGTTGTTATTAATTACTAAAACCACCTAGGGAGAAGTTGTGATTTCAGTTACCAATCGTAACGTATTAACCAGATAAATAACAACTATTCAATTTCAACATGGAAGGTGGAAATGCGAGCCAATATTCTACAACTATAATGCAAATCCCACTTAGACAATGTTCATAACTAAATGCACTAAGAATTAAACAATTTAATTCTGAAGTGCGCTCCCACTCACAAAAATATCTCTCATAATTGATTGTGAGTGATTTAAGACCCGTCCGATTGTTCGGCATTGATGGTAGCATCACTATTGACAAAAACCTCCACCAGTAGGCCAACTTGCCAATCACATCTCTATATGACTCTTGTTCATCTTTCGATGGGTGTGTTTCGAGCTTAGGACGTTCCTGCCATGAACGTCAAGACAACCAAGTGATCTTGTTGTTAGGTCTGACCTTCACCCGCCTCATACCCTCAATTTGTTTTTACCCATGTTGACATGGCACACCCCGAAAAGATACATCTAGGGAATCTTCAAGCTTGTTGCCAATAGATGTTCCTTGCGTCTAGGGAATCTCCTCACAATCCTTTTGCCAATCCATTCATTGAACTTTCTTGAAATATATTTGGTGGAAACATTAGTCCAATGAAATATATGTTGTTATTAATTACCAAAACCACCTAAGGAGAAGTTGTGCTTTCAATCTCCCAATTTTTGGTAGTTGATGACAACATATAGATCATAGCTTCGATAGGGATAAAAAAAATGAATAGCATCGTCGCTTTGAGAAGTATGTGATAAGCAAGAGCTCCCCCTAAATTTGTGCATTATTTAAAATTTGCGTTTGAATGCAAATGCACAATCGATTAGGAGCACGGGTAACTCTTTCATGTCAGATGCAACTAGGTGGTGCGCATAAATGATATGAATGGATTACAATGCACATAACACCAAACAAGTGAATGATCATAATATTAACATCACATAGATAGGAAATAGTAGCATCATCAAGCAAGTGTATGATCAAACACAACGAAGTTTAAAAAACAGCCAAGTGATAAACCCAATGATTTTAAACACAAACAGAGCAAGAAAAAGCAAAACACTCTCTCTCGAAGCCTTATGATCTATACACTTCTCCCCCTTTGGCAACAAGTTACCAAAAAGTTCAAAGAATGTAGAACTAATCGTCTCTCTGGGCTTGATCTCCTTCGGTAGCTGTTGAAGGAGTCGAAAGAAGGGCATCGACGAATGCTTCAGCTGAAGTCCTCTGAGGTGGTGGAGTAGACACCAAAGGTGCAGAAGGAGCTGAAGGAGCAGTAGCTGGTGCTGATGAGGAAGGCCTCAACTCTGGAGCAGGCACTATAGACGATCTGGCTTGTGTCTTGAACTGAGTGCTGGGCCAGAGAGGAGGACTATCATCATCACTGGAGTGGGAACTGGGCACTGCATCTACTTCCTGTTTCAGCTCATTGACAGTCACTATCATCTCATCAACTTTGTTGTCCAGAGCATGAAACTTTGTCTCCACTATCGTCTCAAGACTTTTTTGGTTCTAGGATCTCGACCACATTCTTCTTGATCCCTTGGAGAGAGTTAATGATAAAGGAGATTTGGTCGCTCTTCGTCCTTGGAACCTGAGCACTAGTGGCTCTAGCTGCCTCTGCCTCTGCCTGTGAAGTAGCTGAAGTGGGATGAGAAGGATCCATCACCACAACATTATACTCGAACTCTGGCAATAGTGGCAGGTGTGGACGATAAAGTGCATATACGCTCTTTACAACTTTGGAATTTATGAGCATCTGAATGTATGGAGCATATCCACATGATCTCTTTTGGTCAGTAGTTATCCTCTTGATTATCTCAACAATCAGATCCATCACTCGGGATCTTGTGTGGGTGTCTACATGATGCAGCATGTTGATGGAGTAACCCCTAATCATCTTGTCATCTCCTGACTTGGGCATCAAAGTATATCTCATGATGGTGTTGGTAGTGGGTAATCCAGTTTGCAAAAAGTAGACAGAGCCAAACTTGTGTGTCTCCACATAGGTAGCAGGGATAGGGTTGTACATATTGGCCATGGTGTTGTGATTCATCTTGGCCTCAGAATAGACATCAAGATCTCCCTCTTGTACCCGTGGGGCTCCTAAGATGGTAGCCCACTCATCAATTGTAGCTTGGTACATAGTGTCTTCAGTCATCCAAACTATCCTACCATCTGGATAGAAATGAGCTGTAGAGTAGAACTGTATGATCATCTCATCATTCCATGCAGTGAACTCTCTGCCAACAAATGCATCTATGTCAATGGCCTTGAAGTTCTCCAGCACATGAGGAAAATAGTCTTCATTCTCCTTAATGTACTTCCAGTCAACATATCTCATGTCACTAACCACAAGACTCTTGTCTAATAAGACAGTCTCATAAAAATCTTGCTGCTCCTTGGTGTGGAAGCGAGCATCTACATCAATTCTTCTCCTTGTGGCATATGGATCATCAGCTCTCCATTTCCTCAATCCACTGTCCTTCCTCTTCTTCATGTCTTCAGCAACTGGGTGATCATTATTGTGTTCAGGCAAATGGGGTCTCATTTCCTCAGCACTGAAACATCTTCATCTTCTTCCATGGTGGAAGATCTCTTGTTCTTCTCAGCTAGAGGAATGTCTCTGGTTGTATTTTTGGACTTGGGGGCAGATAGCTTCTTGGCAGCAGATGGCTTGGCCTTAGATGCAGCCTGACTGGTCATTGCATCAGCCATCAGCTTCTTCTTCTTGGAGGGAGGAGGTTGTGCAACTGGTTCTTCCTATTCCTCTTCCTCCTCTTCATCAAGATATTATGGAGTGGAGGGGTGAAAAATAGCACGAACAGTCTTCTTCCTCACTCTCTTCTGGCCTGCATTCTTGGGCATAGAATTTGAAGTCATAGCAGCCCTAGCACTCTCTAGTGCTCTTGCAGCTTCAGAACTCGCATACTCCTTCCTGACTGGCCTCTTAGTAGAAGTGGCCTCATTTGCAAATTTTCTAGCAGCTTTCTCTTTCTTCTCTTGCTGCTTCTTGGCTAGAACCTCTTTTGGCACAAAATCTGAGTCCTCTTCATCTGAGTTAAGATTCTTCCAGGCCCTTGTGGCAGCCTTGGGCAACCCATGAGAACTGGGGTGCCTGGATCCTCTGAAGATGGAGAACTAGCTTTTGGGATAGTGCCAGCATCCAAGTCAACACTCTGCTATCTGAAGTCATTGTCACTGTCCTCTGAGCCTGACATACTGACCCTGTGAATAGATATAGATGAGTAGAAGGGATGAGCATCACAAAACATAGAGGGTTTTTGCAAACTTGAACTCAAATTCTTAAATTTAACTTTCAACTAAGTATGTTTCTGTTCCATCGAGTCAACAATTTCGGAACCACCGAGACGTACACTCTCCTTAACAGAAACTTTGCCACTCATTTCGGTTGCACCGAAACGAGCAACTCGGTTTCACCGAGAGCGTTCTTACTAACCCTAAGCCACAAAGCGGTGATACCGATTCATCCTGACTCGGTGACGCCGAGACATACTTGGCGGAAGATTAAACCTAAAAATTTTCATTCCCTAATATCTACGGGATTTCTTGTGGTTAGAAGTTTAGCAATCCGTGCCAAGAAGACAAACGACAACCTAATGTGCAAGATTTGGACAGAGAGTGCAAGAGGGCCGAGATCTTTACCCTAATTCGGTGAAGATCCCCGGCGACGACGGGGAAGATTCCCGTCAGCGGCGAAGGACTCCTACGGCGAGGGCGCACGGGAGACGATAGGGACGTCTGGAGACTCGAGCGCGTTAGCAAGGGTTTGCGGAAGACGGCGTTTGAAGAAGTAATTTCAAAAATCGGGTCCGCGGATATATATACCCTTACTGTCAGTTACACCGATTGAAACATTCATGTGCCACCGAGTTTCTTAACTACCAGGAGACAGTGAAACTCGGTGAAATCGATATGTAGAAATCGGTGGTACCGAGGACAAAAAACCAGATCAACCCTAGTGATTCGGTGGAACCGAGATTATGTAATTGGTTACACCGAGTTGCACATGGGAGGTTTTGGAAGTCAGCTCTTGTCGAAACGGAACTCCGAGTGCTCCTCACACAGAGGGTCTGAGAAGTGCTTGCTCAAATTTTGTGATGAAGCATGAATAGAATTTGAGACGAGAAAGCATAGATAGTTAGAGGAGGGTACTTAGGCATTCTTGTATATCTAATTGGTCAAAGAAAATAAAAGCCAAGTAACAACAATTGGATATCCTCGAATGAGAAAAGATATGCATACCAACATGCTCACACAATAAGATGTCAATAGAAATCATGGCGAACATGCACAACTACTCTAGTATCTACCAAGCACTTTCGCGATGACAGAGTCATCTATATATGAGTATATTGACTTAGGAGCCAAGTAAGAATACTTGATCATAGGTCATACTCATTGTTTAAGCACAAGTGGGGTTACCACTTTTAACATAAAGAATTTAATGTCGTCACATCTTATGAGATGCTTTAACTCAAGTCTTAGAGTAAAGCTCCTCCTTGATGTGACATCCCCCCAAGAGGGATAAACTAACCTTGGGTTTTGTCGATGAAGACTTCATGTAGGTGATGTAGTGGTGTATGCTCATTGTTGATGAAGACCATCTTGAGTTGGGAGCAATCCTTGTTGTTTCGTACTCTTCTCACCTACACGGGTTAGTCCCATACAAGGATATCTATGGACATGGAGTGAAGCACATTTAGATGATGTCCATTGATTCTTTAATTACCTTGTCCCTTGCTTACCTTTGAGGGAACGTGTGACTCCTTGAACTATTGCGTAAGGTTGGAGTTGATTGCAAATAGTCCTCGCCAAAAATGAATGTGAGTGAATTTCATTGGCGGAGTCACCCATCAAGAACTTCTCTAGTTCTTCTTCTTTGGGACCCACATCAAATTGATGGGAATCCTAGGAGTTGAAGTAGCACTTGTTGAAGTAGAGTTTGTAGTAGCCTTGGGAACCCACTTGACCATGGCTTGGGATTCATCTTCAAATGTGTCAATCTCCTCTTGAAGCTTGTCCTTGCCCCTGAGCTTGTGGTCTTGTGGTGGAAGGTCATCTTGATCTTTCGTTCCCTTGGGGAGAGTAGGTTCATACTTCTCCCTTTGAGGAACAAATGTCGGCTTGGGGTATTGACCTTCTTCCCATTCAACTCCATTGGCGTTGAAGTAGCCAATGCCTTGGTTCTTCCGATATCCTCCATGCTTGCGTAAAATCTCCTCAAATTGCTTACATTCGGCAAGACTTTTGTAGACACCTTTCTCTATAATCCCTTTCAATAAATTGTTTTCTTGCTCAAGTGTAACTTGGCTAAGAGAATCATTAGTGGAATCAATAGAGCTACTAGAAACAACATTATTGGATTTAACATTAGTATTGTTGCTACTAGATGAAGAACCTTTCTTGCCTTTGTTACTAGTTTGCTTAGATTTAACTTGTGGAATAAATGTGGACAAGAGTAATCATTTGGAAAGATAAGAAGAACTCTTCTTTCGAAGATCGTCGTTGATAGCTTTTAGAAACTCATGTTCTTGCTCTAAATTTAGCTTCTCGAAGCGTAGCTTCTCATGAGTTCTTAAGAGCTCTCTATGATCTTCTTGAGTAGATTCATGAGCTAACTTAAGAGTGTGTTTAGTTATTTTGTTAGACGCTCAATCAACTTCTTATCATCATCACATGACTTATCTTGATTAGCATTATTATCATCAAGTTCATTTTGACTAATATCACTAGTTTTATCAAAGAGCAAATCATCATCACCTAGAAAATCGTCATCATCACTATTGAAGTCAATGTATTCAGGGTGTGATACCTTGGGGCCTTTAGCCCTGAAGCAACTTCCACTTCCTTCATTTGGTGAATCAAATATGTCATAGGAATTGGAGGTTACGAGTGCTAATCCGGCAACACCTTCATCTTGACTATAGTCGGAGTTGGAGTGGTAGCTTCTCTCGGATTGGTTGTAGGAATCGGAGGCGGAAACCCATTCACCAACATGAGCTTGATGTCTTCTTCTTGTGTAGCTCTTGGTGTACTTGTCCTTATTCTCCGAGTCCTTTGTTCTCCGAGAGGGTCTTCGTTCATAGCGATCTTCTCCACTCCTTCTCTCTTTACGAGGTGATTCATCTCTTGAGCTTCGTCTTCTAGGTGACTCTTCTCTCCTTTTGTGGGGGTCGTGCACTCATTGGAATAGTGTCCGGTCCTTCCACAATTGTAACAATTCCGGTCACGACTAGAGGAATGCTTCTCTTCATATCTTGAATTGGAGCTTCTCTCTTTGCCTCTACTTTTATAGAACTTGTTGAATTTCTTGACCATGAGGCTTATCACTTCATTGGTAACAAAGTTGTCACTTGAAGTAGTGGGAGTGTCACTTGTAGCTTTGTATGAACCACTTGACTTGGTGTGAAGTTCTTCTTTGTCCTTGAGTGATATCTCATGAGCAACAATCCTTCCAATGACTTGCGTAGGCTTGAGATCTTTGTAGTTTGGCATCATTTGGATCAATGTGCACACGGTGTCTTATTTTCCATCCAAGGCTCTAAGGATCTTCTTGATGATGAATTTTCCGGTCATCTCTTCACTTCCTAAGCCGGCAATCTCATTAGTGATGAGAGCAAGCCTAGAGTACATTTCCGCGACTCCTTCACCATCCTTCATCTTGAACTTGTCAAGTTGAGTTTGTAGCACATCCATCTTAGATTCCCTGACGGATTCGGTACCTTCGTGCATATCAACCAAAGTATCCCAAATATCTTTTGCATTCTCAAGACGGCTTATCTTGTTGAACTCTTCGGGGCATAAGCAGTTGAAAAGAATGTCGCATGCTTTAGTGTTGTATTGCAACATCTTCAATTCTTTCGTGGTCGCTTCACGATCCGGTTCCTTTCCATCTCCAAAAAATTCACCTTGCAATCCAACACGAACAACAGCCCATACAGCAGGGTTATGACCAAGAATATGCACTTTCATTTTGTGCTTCCAACTAGCAAAGTTTGTACCATCAAAATATGGACCTCTACGGTGATAACTTCCCTCACTAGACGCCATATTCTCCTAGGTTGGGAAACCAATGCAATGAAGACCAAAGCTTTGATAACACTTGTAGGATCCAAAGTATGTCTAGAGGGGGGGTGATTAGACTAGACCAATTAAAAATCTAACCTTTTCCCAATTTTAAGTGTTGGCAAGTTTTAGCAATTGTAGCAAGTCAAGTAAACCCTACACATGAAAGTCCAAGAGTATAGCAGCGGAAAGTAAAGACATGCACATAAAAAGTAAAGGTAGGGAGAGGAGAATCAAACGCAATTGATGACACAAAGATTTTTCCCGTGGTTCCGATAGGAGGTGCTATCGTACGTCCACGTTGATGGAGACTTCAACCCACGGAGGGTAGCGGTCGCGAGAGTCCATGGAGGGCTCCACCCGTTAGGGTCCACAAAGTAGCAACCTCGTCTATTCCATCACGGCCTCCATCCACGAAGGACTAGCCTCACTATGGGTAGATCTTCGCGAAGTAGGCGATCTCCTTGCCCGTACAAACTTCTTGGTTCAACTCCATGACACGAAGAAGGAGGCTCTCAAGTGACACCTAACCAATCTAGGAGGCACCACCCTCCAAAAGGTAATAGATGTGGTAACAATGATGAACTCCTTGCTCTTGTGCTTCAAAAGATAGTCTCTTCAACACACAATCACTCTCTCATAGATTTGGCTTGGTAGAAGAGATTGATTGGGTGGAAAGAAACTTGGGGAGGCTAGAAATCAAGATTCATATGGTTGGAGTGGAAGGTCTTGATCTCAACACATGAGCAGGTGGTTCTCTCTCAGAAAAATGGATGGGGGCAAGTGTAAGTGTGTTCTGAGTGCTTCCTCTGTGAATGAGAGGTGGTGGAGGGGTATATATAGGCATCTCCAAAAATCCAACCGTTACAACATTATTGCCCAACTCGGTGAAACCGGTCCAAAAACTCGGTTGTCTCGACTAGTACAAAATGTGGCAACTTTAGGCTTTTCGGTGAGACCGATATAAGAATCTCAGTGGGTCCAATTCTTAAAAACAGCTAACAGAGAGTTGGTCCAAAAACTCGGTTGGTACGATTCTCAAAACTTGGTGGTGTCGATTCCTGAAAATGGCTAACCAGAGAGTTTGTCCAAAACTAGGTTGGTCCGATTCTCAAAACTTGGTGGTACCGAGATGCTAGGGTTTGGCTTAGGATCTGTCTGAGGCAAAACTCGATAGGGCCGAAAGGAAATAGTTGGTGGCACCGATTTTGGATATTTGGTTTTGGACAGAATATTTGTGGGAGAATTTCATGTATATTTTTGGCAGCTAATCTCTAAGCACTTGAGCAACTAGATCATCATAGACACCTCATCCCCTTTTAATAGTATTGGCTTTCCTATGGACTCAAAGTGATTTCTCACAAAATGTAAAATGTAGAGTCTTCAAGCTAGTTGCCAATAGATGTTCCTTGCATCTAGGGAATCTCTTCACAATCCTTTTGCCAATCTATTCATTGAACTTTCCTGAAATATACTTGGTGGAAACATTATTTCAATGAAATATATGTTGTTATTAATTACCAAAACCACCTAGGGAGAAGTTGTGATTTCAGTTACCAATTGTAACGTATTAACCAGATAAATAACGACTATTCAATTTCAACATTGAAGGTGGAAATGCGAGCCAATATTCTACAACTATAATACAAATCCCACTTAGACAATGTTCATAACTAAATGCACTAAGAATTACACAATGTAATTCTGAAGTGCGCTCCCACTCAAAAAAATATCTCTCATAACTGATTGTGAGTGATTTAAGACCCGTCTGATTGTTCGCCATTGATGGTAGCTTCACTGATGACAAAAATCTCCACCACTAGGAAAACTTGCCAATCACATCTCTATATGACTCTTTGATACGTCCATTTTGCATCATGCTTTTATATTGATATTTATTGCATTATGGGCTGTTATTACACATTTTGATACAATACTTATGCCTTTTCTCTCCTATTTTACAAGGTTTACATGAAGAGGGAGAATGCCGGCAGCTGGAACTCTGGACTGGAAAAGGAGCAAATATGAGAGACCTATTCTGCACAACTCCAAAAGTCATGAAAAGTTACGGAGAATTATTTTGGAATATATAAAAAATATTGGGCGAAAGAAATACCAGAGGGGACCCACCAGGTGGTCACAAGCCAGGGGGGCGCGCCCTACCCCCCTGGGCGCGCCCCTGTGGCTTGTGGGCCCCCTGGCAGGCCTTCGGTGCCCATCTTCTGCTATATGGAGGGTTTTGACCTGGAAAAATCATAAGAGAGCTTTCGGGATGAAGCGCTACCGTCTCGAGGTGGAACCTGGGCAGAAGCAATCTAGGGCTCCGGCGGAGCTGTTCTGCCGGGGAAACTTCCCTCCCGGAGGGGGAAATCGAAGCCATCGTCATCACCAACGATCCTCTCATCGAGAGGGGGTCAATCTCCATCAACATCTTCACCAGCACCATCTCCTCTCCAAACCCTAGTTCATCTCTTGTATCCGATCTTTGTCTCGAACCTCAATTTGGTACCTGTGGGTTACTAGTAGTGTTGATTACTCCTTGTAGTTGATGCTAGTTGGTTTACTTGGTGGAAGATCATATGTTCAGATCCTTAATTATAATTAATACTCCTCTGATTATGAACATGAATATGCTTTGTGAGTAGTTACGTTTGTTCCTGAGGACATGGGATAAGTCTTGTTATAAGTAATCATGTGAATTTGGTATTCGTTTGATATTTTGATGAGATGTATGTTGTCTCTCCTCTAGTGGTGTTATGTGAACGTCGACTACATGACACTTCACCATTGTTTGGGCCTAGGGGAAGGCATTGGGAAGTAATAAGTAGATGATGGGTTGCTAGAGTGACAGAAGCTTAAACCCTAGTTTATGCGTTGCTTCGTAAGGGGCTGATTTGGATCCATATGTTTCATGCTATGGTTAGATTTATCTTAATTCTTCTTTCGTAGTTGCGGATGCTTGCGAGAGAGGTTAATCATAAGTGGGAGGCTTGTCCAAGTAAGGGCAGCACCCAAGCACCGGTCCACCCACATATCAAATTATCAAAGTAACGAACGCGAATCATATGAGCATGATGAAAACTAGCTTGACAGGAATTCCCATGTGTCCTCGGGAGCGCTTTGCTTTATATAAGAGTTTGTCCAGGCTTGTCCTTTGCTACAAAAAGGATTGGGCCACCTTGCTGCACCTTTGCTACACTTGTTACTTGCTATCTGTTACGAATTATCTTATCATACAACTATCTGTTACCGATAATTTCAGTGCTTGCAGAGAATACCTTGCTGAAAACCGCTTGTCATTTCCTTCTGCTCCTCGTTGGGTTCGACACTCTTACTTATCGAAAGGACTACGATAGATCCCCTATACTTGTGGGTCATCACTCTTGTTCATCTTTCGATGGGTGTGTTTCGAGCTTAGGACGTTCCTGCCATGAATGTCAAGACAACCAGGTGATCTTGTTGTTAGGTCTTACCTTCACCCGCCTCATACCCTCAATTTGTTTTTACCCATGTTGACATGGAACACCCCGAAAAGATACATCTAGGGAATCTTCAAGCTTGTTGCCAATAGATGTTCCTTGCATCTAGGGAATCTCCTCACAATCCTTTTACCAATCCATTCATTGAACTTTCCTGAAATATACTTGGTGGAAACATTAGTCCAATGAAATATATGTTGTTATTAATTACCAAAACCACCCAGGGAAAAGTTGTGCTTTCAATCTCCCCATTTTTGGTAATTGATGACAACATATAGATCAAAGCTTCGATAGGGATAAAAAAAATGAATAGCATGGTCGCTTTGAGAAGTATGTGATAACCAAGAGCTCCCCCTAAATTTGTGCATTATTTAAAATTTGTGTTTGAATGCAAATGCACAATCGATTAGGAGCATGGGTAACTCTTTCATGTCACATACAACTTGGTGGTGCGCATAAATGATACGAATGGATTACAATGCACATAACACCAAACAAGTGAATGATCATAATATTAACATCACATAGATAGGAAATAGTAGCATCATCAAGCAAGTGTATGATCAAACACAATGAAGTTTAAAAAACAGCCAAGTGATAAGTCAAATGATTTTAAACACAAATAGAGCAACAAAAAGCAAAACACTCTCTCTCGAAGCCCTATGATCTATACACTTCTCCCCCTTTGGCAACAAGTTACCAAAAAGTTCAAAGAATGTAGAACTAATCGTCTCTCTGGGCTTGATCTCCTCCGGTAGTTGTTGAAGGAGTCGAAAGAAGGGCGTCGGCGAATGCTTCAGCTGAAGTCCTCTAAGGTGGTGGAGTAGACACCAAAGGTGCAGAAGGAGCTGAAGGAGCAGTAGCTGGTGCTGATGAGGAAGGCCTCAACTCTGGAGCAGGCACGATCTGGCTTGATTCTTGAACTGAGTGCTGGGCTGTAGAGGAGGACTGTCATCATCACTGGAGTGGGGACTGGGCACTGCATCTACTCCCTGTTTCAGCTCATTGACAGTCACTGTGAGGTCATCAACTTTGTTGTCTAGAGCATGAAACTTTGTCTCCACTATCCTCTCAAGACTTTTCTGGTTCTTGAGGATCTTGACCACATTTTTCTCGATCCCTTGGAGAGAGTTAATGATAAAGGACATTTGGTTGCTCTTTGTCCTTGGAACCTGAGCACTAGTGGCTCTAGCTGCCTCTGCCTCTGCCTGTGAAGTAGCTGAAGTGGGATGAGAAGGATACATCACCACAACGTTATCCTTGAACTCTGGCAATAGTGGCAGGTGTGGACGATCAAGTGCATATACGCTCTTTCCCACTTTGGAATTTACGAGCATCTGAATGTATGGAGCATATCCACATGATCTCTTTTGGTCATCATCTGTCCTCTTGATTATCTCAACAATCAGATCCATCACTCGAAATCTTGTGTGGGTGTCTACATGATGCAGCATGTTGATGGAGTAACCCCAAATCATCTTGTCATCTCCTAACTTGGGCATCAAAGTATATCTCATGATGGTGTTGGTAGTGGGTAATCCAGCTAGCAAAAAGTAGACAGGGCCAAACTTGTGTGTCTCCACATAGGCAGCAGGGATAGGGTTGTACATATTGGCCATGGTGTTGTGATTCATCTTGGCCTCAAAATAGACATCAAGATCTCCCTCTTGTACATGTGGGGCTCCTAAGATGGTAGCCCACTCATCAACTGTAGCTTGGTACCTAGTGCCTTCAGTCATCGAAACTATCCTTCCATCTGGATAGAAATGAGCTGTAGAGTAGAACTGCATGATCATCTCATCATTCCATGCAGTGAACTCTCTGCCAACAAATGCATCTATGTCAATGGCCTTGAAGTTCTCCAGCACATGAGGAAAATAGTATTCATTCTCCTTAATGTACTTCCAGTCAACATATCTCATGTCACTAACTGTGGGACTCTTGTCTAATAAGACATTCTCATAAAAATCTTGTTGATCCTTGGTGTGGAAGCGAGCATCTACAGCAGTTCTTCTCCTTGTGGCAAATGGATCATCAACTCTCAATTTCCTCAATCCACTATCCTTCCTCTTCTTCATGTCTTCTGCAACTAGGTGATCATTATTGTGTTCAGGCTAATGGGGTCTCAGCTTCCTCAGCAGTTAAACATCTTCCTCTTCTTCCATGGTGGAAGATCTCTTGTTCTTCTCAGCTAGAGGAATGTCTCTGGTTGTATTCTTGGACTTGGGGGCAAATGGCTTCTTGGCAGCAGATGGCTTGGCCTTAGATGCAGCCTGACTGGTCATTGCATCAGCCATCAGCTTCTTCTTCTTGGAGGGAGGAGGTTGTGCAACTGGTTCTTCCTCTTCCTCTTGCTCCTCTTCATCAAGATATTCTGGAGTGGAGGGGTGAAAAATAGCACGAACAGTCTTCTTCCTCACTCTCTTCTGACCTGCCTTCTTGGGCATAAACTTTGAAATCATAGCAGCCCTAGCACTCTCTGGTGCTCTTGCAGCTTCAGAACTGGCATACTCCTTCCTGACTGGCCTCTTAGCAGAAGTGGCCTCATTTGCCGATTTTCTAGCAACTTTCTCTTTCTTCTCTTGTTGCTTCTTGGCTAGAACCTCTTCTGGCACAAAATCTGAGTCCTCTTCATCTGAGTTAAGCTTCTTCCTCGCCCTTGTGGTAGCCTTGGGCAACCCATGAGAACTGGGGGTACCTGGATCCTCTGAAGATGGAGAACTAGCTTATGGGCTAGTGCCAGCATCCAAGTCAACACTCTGCTCTCTGAAGTCATTGTCACTGTCCGCTGAGCCAGACATACTGACCCTGTGAATAGATATAGATGAGTAGAAGGGATGGGCATCACAAAACACAGAGGGTTTTTGCAAATTTGAACTTAAATTCTTAAATTTAACTTTCAGCTAAGTATGTTTCGGTTCCACCGAGTCAACAATTTTGGAACCACCGAGACGTACACTCTCGTTAACAGAAACTTTGCCACTCATTTCGGTTGCACCAAAATGAGCAACTCAATTTCACCGAGAGCGTTCTCAGTAATCCTAAACCACAAAGCGGTGATACTGATTCATCCTGACTCAGTGACGCCAAGACATACATGGCGGAAGATTAAACCTAAAAAAATTCGTTCCCTAATCTCTACGGGGTTTCTTGTGGTTAGAAGTGGAGCAATCCATGGCAAGAAGACAAACTACAACCTAATGCGCAAGATTTGGACAGAGAGCGCAAGAGTGGCGAGATCTTTACCCTAATTCGGTGAAGATCCCCGGCGACAGCGGCGAAGATTCCCATCAGCGGCGAAGGACTCTTGCGGCGAGGGCGCATGGGAGACGAGAGGGACGTCCGAAGACTCGAGCACGGCAGCAAGGGTTTGAAAAAGGCGACGTTTGAAGAAGTAATTTCAAAAATCGGGTCCGCAGATATATATCCCCTTACTGTCAGATACACCGATTGAAACATCCTGGTGCCACCGAGTTTCTTAACTACCAGGAGACAGTGAAACTCGGTGAAATCAATATGGATAAATCGGTGGTACAGAGGACAAAAAACCAGATCAACCCTAGTGATTCGGTGGAACTGAGATTGTCGATTTGGTTACACCGAGTTGCACATGGGAGGTTTTGGAAGTCAGCTCTTGTCGAAATGGAACTCCGAGTGCTCCTCACATAGAGGGTCCGAGAAGTGCTTGCTCAAATTTTGTGATGAAGCATGAATAGAATTTGAGACGATAAAGCATAGATAGTTAGAGGAGGGTACTTTAGGCATTCTTGTATATCCAATTGGTCAAAGAAAATAAAAGCCAAATAACAACAATTGGATATCCTCGAATGAGAAAAGATATGTATACCAACATGCTCACACAATAAGATGTCAATAGAAATCATGGAAAACATGCACAACTACTCTAGTATCTACCAAGCACTTTGGCAATGACGGAGTCATCTATATATGAGTATATTGACTTAGGAGCCAAGTAAGAATACTTGATCATAGGTCATACTCATCGTTTAAGCACAAGTGGGGTTACCACTTTTAACATAAAGCATTTAATGTCGTGACATATTATGAGATGCTTTAACTCAAGTCTTAGAGTAAAGCTCCCCCTTGATGTGACATGCCCCCTAAGAGGGATAAACTAACCTTGGGTTTTGTCGATGAAGACTTCGTGTAGGTGATGTAGTGGTGGATGCTCATTGTTGACAAAGATCATCTTGAGTTAGGAGCAATCCTTGTTGTTTCGTACTTTTCTCACCTACACGGGTTAGTCCCATACAAGGAATAAATACAAGGATATCTATGGACGTGGAGTGAAGCACATTTAGATGATGTGCATTGATTCTTTAATTACCTTGTCCCTTGCTTAACTTTGAGGTAACGTGAGACTCCTTGAACTATTGCATAAGGTTGGAGTTGATTGCAAATAGTCCTTGCCAAAAATGAACGTGAGTGAATTTCATTGGCGGAGTCACCCCTCAAGAACATCTCTAGTACTTCTTCCTTGGGACCCACGTCAAATTGATGGGAATCCTTGGAGTTGAAGTAGCACTTGTTGAAGTAGAGTTTGTAGTAGCCTTGGGAACCCACTTGACCATGGCTTGGGATTCATCTTGAAATGTGTCAATCTCCTCTTGAAGCTTGTCCTTGCCCTTGAGCTTGTGGTCTTGTGGTGGAAGGTCATCTTGATCTTTTGTTACCTTGGGGAGAGTAGGTTCATACTTCTCCCTTTGAGGAACAAATCTCGGCTTGGGGTATTGACCTTATTCCCATTCAACTCCATTGGCGTTGAAGTAGCCAATGCCTTGGTTCTTCCGATATCCTCCATGCTTGCGTACAATCTCCTCAAATTGCTTACATCCGGCAAGACTTTTGTAGACACCTTTCTCTATAATCCCTTTCAATAAATCGTTTTCTTGCTCAAGTGTAACTTGGCTAAGAGAATCATTAGTGGAATCAATAGAGCTACTAGAAGCAACATTATTGGATTTATCATTAGTATTGTTGCTACTAAATGAAGAACTTTTCTTGCCTTTGTTACTAGTTTGCTTAGATTTAACTTGTGGAATAAATGTGGACAAGAGTAATCGTTGGCAAGATAAGAAGAACTCTTGTTTCGAAGATCGTCATTGATAGCTTTGAGAAACTCATGTTCTTGCTCTAAATTTAGCTAATCAAAGCGTAGCTTCTCATGAGTTCTTAAGAGCTCTCTAAGATCTTCTTGAGTAGATTCATGAGCTAACTTAAGAGTGTTTAGTTCTTTAGTTAGACGCTTAATCTCCTTCTTATCATCACCACACGACTTATCTTGATTAGCATGATTATCATCAAGTTCATTTTGACTAACATCACTAGTTTTATCAAAGAGAAAATCATCATCTCCTAGTAAATCATCCTCATCACTATTGAAGTCAATGTATTCAGGGTGTGATACCTTGGGGCCTTTAGCCATGAAGCAACTTCCACTTCCTTCATTTGGTGAATCAAATATGTCATAGGAATTGGAGGTTACGAGTGCTAATCCGGCAACACCTTCATCTTGGACTATAGTCAAAGTTGGAGTGGTAGCTTCTCTCGGATTGGTTGTAGGAATCGGAGCCGAAAACCCATTCACCAACATGAGCTTGATGTCTTCTTCTTGCGTAGCTCTTGGTGTACTTGTCCTTATTCTCCGAGTCCTTTGTTCTCCGAGAGGGTCTTCGTTCATAGCGATCTTCTCTACTCCTGTCTCTACGGGGTGATTCATCTCTTGAGCTTCGTCTTCTAGGTGACTCTTCTCTCATTTTGTGGGGGTCGTGCACTCATTGGAATAGTGTCCGGGCCTTCCACAATTGTAACAATTCCGGTCACGACTAGAGGAACGCTTCTCTTCATATCTTGAATTGGAGCTTCTCTCTTTGCCTCTAATTTTGTAGAACTTGTTGAATTTCTTGACCATGAGGCTTATCTCTTCATTGGTAACAAGGTTGTCACTTGAACTAGTGGGAGTGTCACTTGTAGCTTTGTATGAACCGCTTGACTTGGTGTGAAGTTCTTCTTTGTCCTTGAGTGACATCTCATGAGCAACAATCCTTCCAATGACTTGCGTAAGCTTGAGATCTTTGTAGTTTGGCATCATTTGGATCAATGTGCACACGGTGTCATACTTTCCATCCAAGTCTCTAAGGATCTTCTTGATGATGAATTTGTCGGTCATCTCTTCACTTCCTAAGCCGGCAATCTCATGGGTGATGTGAGCAAGCCTAGAGTACATTTCCATGACTCATTCACCATCCTTCATCTTGAACTTGTCAAGTTGACTTTGTAGCACATCCAGCTTAGATTCCCTGACAGATTCGGTACCTTCGTGCATATCAAGGTAAGTATCCCAAATCTCTTTTGCATTCTCAAGACGGCTTATCTTGTTGAACTCTTCGGGGCATAAGCAGTTGAATAGAATGTTGCATGCTTGAGCGTTGTATTGCAACATCTTCAATTCTTCCGCGGTCGCTTCACGATCCAATTCCTTTCCATCTCCAAAGAATTCACCTTGCAATCCAACACGAACAACAGCCCATACAGCAGGGTTATGACCAAGAATATGCATTTTCATTTTGTGCTTCCAACTAGGAAAGTTTGTACCATCAAAATATGGACCTCTACGGTGATGACTTCCCTCACTAGATGCCATATTCTCCTAGGTTGTGAAACCAATGCAATGAAGACCAAAGCTCTGATACCACTTGTCGGATCCAAAGTATGTCTAGAGGGGGGGTGATTAGACTAGACCAATTAAAAATCTTACCTTTTCCCAATTTTAAGTGTTGGCAAGTTTTAGCAATTGTAGCAATTCAAGTAAACCCTACACATGAAAGTCCAAGAGTATAGCAGCGGAAAGTAAAGACATGCACATGAAAGTAAAGGTAGGGAGAGGAGAATCAAACGCAATTGATGACACAAAGATTTTTCCCGTGGTTCCGATAGGTGGTGCTATCGTACGTCTACGCTGATGGAAACTTCAACCCACAGAGGGTAGCGGTCGCGAGAGTCCATGGAGGGCTCCACCCGTTAGGGTCCACAAAGTAGCAACATCGTCTATTCCATCATGGCCTCCGTCCACAAAGGACTAGCCTCACTATGGGTAGATCTTCACGAAGTAGGCGATCTCCTTGCCCGTACAAACTTCTTGGTTCAACTCGACAACACGAAGAAGGAGGCTGCCAAGCGACACCTAATCAATCTAGGAGGCACCACCCTCCAAAAGGTAATAGATGTGGTAACAATGATGAACTCCTTACTCTTGTGCTTCAAAAGATAGTCTCCTCAACACACAATCACTCTCTCACAGATTTGGCTTGGTAGAAGAGGTTGATTGGGTGGAAAGTAACTTGGGGAGGCTAGAAATCAAGATTCATATGGTTGGAGTGGAAGGTCTTGATCTCAACACATGAGCAGGTGGTTCTCTCTCAGAAAAATGGATGGGGCAAGTGTAAGTGTGTTCTGAGTGCTTCCTCTACGAATGAGAGGTGGTGGAGAGGTATATATAGGCATCTTCAAAAATCCAACCGTTACAACATTATTGCCCAATTCGGTGAAACCGGTCCAAAAACTCGGTTGTACCGACTTGTACAAAATGTGGCAACTTTAGGCTTTTCGGTGAGACAGATATATGAATCTCAGTGGTACCGATTCTTAAAAACAGCTAACAGAGAGTTGGTCCAAAAACTCGGTTGGTCCGATTCTCAAAACTCGATGGTACCGATTCCTGAAAATGGCTAACCAGAGAGTTGGTCCAAAACTCGGTTGGTCCGATTCTCAAAACTTGGTGGTACCGAGATGCTAGTGTTTGGCTTAGGATCTGTCTGAGGCAAAACTCGATAGGGCCGAAAGGAAATAGTTGGTGGCATCGATTTTGGATATTTGGTTTTGGACAGAATATTTGTGGGATAATTTCATGTGTATTTTTGGTGGCTAATCTCTAAGCACTTGAGCAACTAGATCATCATAGACACCTCATCCCCTTTTAATAGTATTGGCTTTCCTATGGACTCAAAGTGATTTCTCACAAAATGTAAAATGTAGAGTCTTCAAGCTTGTTGCCAAAGATGTTCCTTGCATCAAGGGAATCTCCTCACAATCCTTTTGCCAATCCATTCATTGAACTTTCCTGAAATATACTTGGTGGAAACATTATTTCAATGAAATATATGTTGTTATTAATTACCAAAACCACCTAGGGAGAAGTTGTGATTTCAGTTACCAATCGTAACGTATTAACTAGATAAATAAAAACTATTCAACTTCAACATGGAAGGTGGAAATGTGAGCCAATATTCTACAACTATAATACAAATCCCACTTAGACAATGTTCATAACTAAATGCACTAAGAATTAAACAATTTAATTCTGAAGTGCACTCCCACTCACAAAAATATGACGAAGGCCATACCACATCACATGCACATCCTGTACAACCAAGTTAGACGCCTAAAATCGGCCCATACAAGATTTTATTCTACGTGGATTTTAAGGTTTCGAAACAGACCGTAGCTACTGATACTTGTGATCTGCGTTGGGTTTTCCGTGAAGAGGAACGGGTAATTGCAGCGCAAAGCCGATAAGTATTTCCCTCAGTTATGAAACCAAGGTTTATTGAACCAATAGGAATATCAATCCTCAACCGTCTTCAGTGGTTGCACACAAATGAACTAACAACTTGCACCCAACGCGGGCAAGAGGGTTGTCAATCCCCTTGATCTCGTTATTTGCAAGCAAATGAGTTGTGTAGATAATTGTTGATAAATATTAATTGCAAAATAAATAAAAAGTAAATAAAGGCAGCAAGGTAAATATAGCGTTTGCGAATACATAAGTGAATAGACCCGGGGGCCATAGTGTTCCCTAGCGACATCCCTCATGTAGGTATCATACGGTGGGTAAACAAATTACTGTTGGGCAATTGATAGAAAAGCGGATAGTTATGTGATCTTCACGGCAATGATCATGTATATATAGGCATCACGTCCATAAGCAAATATGCCGACTCCTGCCTGCACCTATTACTATTACTCCACTCATTGACCGCTATACAGCATGCATCTAGAGTATTAAGTAAAACAGAGTAATGATTGGCGAACGATGACATGATGTAGACAAAGTAAACTCAAACAATATGAATGAACCCCATCGTTTTATCCTTAGTAGCAACAACACAAAGACGCATCTTGTCCCCTACTTTGTCACTGGGATATAGAAACTCGCCAGGTTGAACCTACCACAACGCACCACTCCCACCGATGAAATATCAATCTACTTGGACAAAGCATATCAATAGATCGGAGAGCATTATGAAGCTATAATGATCATGCACATAAGAGATAATATAATTCAGAGGCATCTCAAACACTTTTCATTGATAATCTGAACATAAACACACAATTCATCGGATCCCAACAAACACACCACACAATAGGATTACATCGGATAGATCAAAGCAAAGATGCGATGACCATTGTATTGAAGATCATAAGAGAGAGAGATTGCCATCTAGGTACTAGCTATGGACCCGTAGGTCTGTGGTGAACTACTCACACATCATCATGAGGGCAGCAAGGTTGATGAAGAGGCCCTTTGTGGTCGATCCCCCCTCCGGCAGGGTGCCGGAACGGAGCTCCAGATGGCCTCGCGACGTAACACAGACTTGCGGCAGTGGAAAAAAGGTTTCGGGACTGCCTCCAGGGATTTTAGAATATTAGAGAATTTATAGGACAAAGAGGGACGTTGGGAGGTGCCCGAGGGGGCCACCACATATCAGGGTGCGCCCTGATGTGTGGTGGGGCCCTCGTGCGCCTCCCAGCTTCCTTCTGAAGCTTCTGGGTCTTCATATAGTCCAGAAAAAATCATCAAAAAGTTTCGTGGCAATTGAACTTTGTTTGGTATAGTAAACCTGCAAAGGCAAAAACACACAGAAAACAGCAGCTGGCACTGGGCACTGGGCCAATAGGTTAGTGCTCAAAAATATTATAAATTGGTAAATAATGACCCAAAAAGTATCCTAGAATGATAATATATCAGCATGGAACAATCAAAAATTATAGATACGTTGGAGACGTATCAAGCATCCCCAAGCTTAATTCCTGCTCGTCCTCGAGTAGGTAAATGGTAAAAAATAGAATTTTTGATGTGATATGATATCCACTATGTAATCTTATTCAGGTATGCTCATTGAGAAAAGATGAATCAACAAATATTAACATAGCAATATTCAAAGTGTAAGAAATAGAATTGTTAATTCCTAAAAGTATACGATTCTTAAGAAATATTTACCCCCCATTCATCTTATTGTATTAGCAAGGCATGGCTTCATCTTCACCACATTAATACAAATGTTAAGCACCACGGTGTCCAAATCAGGCAATTAGTTCATACTTTTTCAATATGCATCAACTTTTTATTCGTCACGCTCTAGCCATTGGACATAGCATTTAGGTGGAATAGAGCATGGTGGTAGATATTAAAGGGGTAGGAAGTGAGAAGATAGTCTCACATCAACTAGGCGTACCAACAGGCTATGGATATGCCCATCGATAGATGTCAATGCAAGGAGTAGGGATTTCCATGCAAATGATGCACTAGAGCTATAAGTGTATGAAAGCTCAAATGAAGCTAAGTGGGATGTGCATCCAACTTGCTTACTCATGAAGACCTCGGGCATTTGAGGAAGCCCGTCGTAGGAATATACAAGCCAAGTTTGAAATAATGAATAGGTAATTCCCGCTAGCATATGAAAGTGATATATCAAGAGACTCTCTACATGAGGAACATGGTGCCACTTTGAGGCACAAGTGTAGTAAAGGATAGTAGCAAAGTCCCTTCTCTCATTTTCTCTTATTTTTTTGAATGGATGGTGGGCTCATTTGGCCTCCCCCATCTTTATTTTCGTCAGGAGTCTCATCTCGACTTATGGGATAATCATTGTCTCCATCATTCTTTCCTCACTGGGACAATGCTCTAACAACGATGATCATCACACTTTTATTTACTTACAACTCAACATGGAGAACTGATATGAAGATATGACTCTGTATGAATGCCTCTGGCAGTGTACCAGGATGTGCAATGATCCAGCGTTACATGTATCAAAAACAATATGAAGGTGGCTTTGCCACAAATACTATGTCAGCTCTATATGATCATGCAAAGCAATATGACGATGAACGAACTAGTCATGTGAAGTGACGATGGACGATGGAATTTGCATGGCAATATATCTCGAAATGGCTATGAAAATGCCATGATAGGTAGGTATGGTGATTGTTTTTAGGAAAATATAATAAGGCTTATGTGCAACAGAGTGTATCATGTCACGGGGTTTGGATGCACCTGCGAAAGTTGCACCGATCCTCGAGGTGAGAACGGGCTATGCACGGTACCGAAGAGGCTAGCAAATTATGAAAAGGTGAGATTGCGTATGTCATGGTTTCAACTTAGTCATAAAGAACTCATATACTTATTGCAAAGTTTTATTAGTTTAACATAAATCAAAGTACTAATCGCATGCCCCGGGAGAAGACGTTGGTAGGAGTTAACCATCACACGCTTCCAACCCGAAACAACACTAGGATTTGAGCGAGGAATAGAAATGCTCACACATCATCACCATGCTTCATCTCACTCCTAATTGCTCAGTTGGTAGCCTGGTACACGTTTTTTTTGCTACACGGGTTTTTTTCGTCTGGTTATTTTTCGTCTCACCTCCCACCACCTTCGTAACAAAAAAAACATTCGCACATCAACCTTTCCCGAAACGAGATCCCAAGCCGCCGCGGCGGCTGCTCTTCCTCTCACGAAACCCACGACGCAGTTCATACCAGAGGCAACGGCCGCCGCTGGGCAACGGCCACCGCTGGGTACCAGCACCAAGATCCACGCCGCCGTTCATACCAGAGGCAACGGCCGTCGCTGGGCAACGGTCACCGCTGGGTACCAGCACCAAGATCCACGCCGTCGTTCATACCAGAGGCAACGGCCGCCACTGGGTACCAGCACCAAGATGCCGCGGATCAACGGCGGACGCAGCGGATCAACCTGACTCAGCCAACGCGCCGCCGCAGATTAACAGCGGCCGTGGCGGAACACCAAGACGCTGCCATCGCGCCGCCGATCCGCACGAACGAACCACGACGACGGCGAACAAGTGCAAGGTATCGTCGCTTTAAAGGTTCAGAGTTTCTTCACTATAGATTAAAGCTTACAACGCACGGGCGTTCCCAGGTTTCTAGTTTCTCAATATAAATTACATCATTTCTTCACCCATGTTACCAGTTAGACCACCAAAAATACATGTCAGGCCGTATGATACAAAGGACATAGTTACCTGCATACATCTTCTGAATTTTCTCATAACAATTTCATAATTTCTGTACCTGCGTGTATGGTACAGAGGAGGACCTGGGTGTGCACCAATCTCTGTAGAAGCTTGCCAATTATAAAACTTCTCTGTACAAGCTTATTGGACATGTCAAAAGACAACTGATTATATAGTCTAACTCGTTAATGATCGTTGGCTTCAAAACCTCCCACTAATCCCTCTTGTTCATACGGCTCGTGATGACCTACGTTTCTGAAAGGTCAGTCATCAGAACAATGAATAATGAAGAAGATTAATTATAGGTACGAATGGGAAACGCAAATAGCAAGGCGCCCGAAGAGAACAAGGGGTTAGATGTGCCTCTACCGGATCTTGTTGACCTACATTCTCAAGGGAACAATGGTACATTAGACTAACATACAATTGGTTATATGTCAACTGTACCTCACTACTGTGTTGCAAGGCATAATGATGATGGAAATGTTCATGACTACAATCCAGCAATCATTCCCGTAGCTGGCAATGTTGGAGAAAATTATCCAATTCGTCCAGGTATTTAGACTGGGTATATAACCCAATCCCATAGCAGACAATGCTTTCTTATGGTTTTAAAGTGATCAAATCATGCAAAAATAGAAGGGCGACCTGGCATGCCATAGTTAGAGCAGGACAAAGATGCATGCCTAACCCCACACCCTCATTCTGATATCAAAAATAGCAAGGCGCCCGAAGAGAACAAGGGGTTAGATGTGCCTCTACCCGATCTTGTTGACCTACATTCTCAAGGGGACAAAGGTACGTTAGACTAACATACAATTGGTTATATTTCAATTGTACCTCACTACTGTGTTGCAGGGCATAATGCTGACGGAAATGTTCATGACTACAATCTAGCAATCATTCCCGTAGCTGGCAATGTTGAAGAAAATTATCCAATTAGTCCAGGTATTGAGACTTGGTATATACCCCAAACCCATAGCTGACAATGCTTTCTTATCATTTTAAAGTGACTTCTTATCATTTTAAAGTGACCAAATCATGCATAAACAGAAGGGCGACCTGGCATGCCATAGTTAGAGCAGGACAAAGATGCATGCCTAACCCCACACCCTCATTCTGATATCAAAAATGTCATCAACCTGGGCATGCGAGTTTAGGTACGTGTGTTCCAGGTTTCAACGCACTTTTACGCTATTCGAGTTTAGGCCAGTAAGTACATGTTGATTTAATATGGTTAGCAGGAACCTGCCTCATTCTCATCTTGTTTTGTTATGTAGGCAACCCAGCAATATCCTGCATGCATAATGTTGCTTCGTTCCCGGGTCCGAGTTGTCTCTCAACTATTTCTATACACGACCTTGCAGAAAGTCCATATGGTATGATCTGATATGTACATGTTGACTGAACTTGATTCCATTAGCGTGATGCTGCCTCATTGTCATCTACATTTGTTGTTTATACATCATGTAGATAATGTATCTTCATTCCCAGATAACACCGCTCTTGCATCGCTTTGTGCCAAAGGTCACACATGAAGCTCAAGCGGTATGATCCGATGCGCCTTTCATATTGCCATAATTGTGCTTATGTCGGTGTATATTCATGTATTAATATGAACCTAATACATTAATTTTCTTTTGTTTCTGTGGCCATAGAATCTTCCCATGATGATGTGTGCCTTGATGCCCTTGGTCGTGATGATTCAGAAATTGTGACAACGTCTACCCAAACAAGTGATTCCCAGACAACGTCTGTTATTATGAATGACGTGCAACATTATAAAAAAAGCAAGATAAAGGAGGCAATAATAACTTAACAGACGAGAAAAGGGAGCGGAGAAACGCACGAAGGCGAGCTGATTATCGGAAGAAAAAGGATGAGATGATCAAGCTCCAAAATGGGAAGCAGAATGTTAACCGGCCTTCTCTTCGTGATATCACGAATCGGGGTGGCCCTTCCAGATCGATGCTAGGTACAGGTGTTTATGTATTACGTCATCATTTTTCGCATACCAATAATAGTATAAATTCTACCACATGCGTATCAGGCAACGTGATAAATAACGCAATGATAACTTCACAGACGATGGTACGACGAGGACGCTAGATGAAATGCAATGTGTTTCGCAACTCGCTCTTGGTGATCTCACGAATGTTGTTCAACCTTCCCTGGCCATATTAGGTATGGGTGTTCAAGTTTTCGGTTCATATATTACGTAATCATGGGTTAGATTGACGTGGTTCGCGGCCTTCATGATTGGTGTACATTCATTATATGATTATCTTTTAACATTATTGTTGAACCAACCAACCCACCTAGCTCCAGCTATACATCCTTTTCACATGACGATGCTCCAGAACCTGGGTCAATATATGCCATTGCTGAATTCAACCGTGACAAAGAACTGGCTAAGAGGCAACGTGAGAGAGAATGCAGTAGTAATATCACAGACGAACAAAGGGAGCAGAGAAACGCACGGAGGCGAGCAGCTTATAGGAAGAAAAAGGATGAGGAGACAATCAAGCTCCAAAATGGAAAGGAGAATGTTTCCCAACCCCCTATTGGTAATATCACGAATCTTAATTGTCATGCCGGTTTGGAGCCAGTTATGTTTGTTCAAATTTTGCCATTGCTGAATTCAGCCACATGCGGAACAATGCAATGTGTTAAATAACGCAACAATAACTTCACAGATTCTAAGGAGTTGCAGAAAAAAAAACATAGGCGAACAGCTTGTCGGAGTGCTGAGGTGGAAGAGGGTACAACCAGGCTCCAAGATGAAATGCAACTCCTTACCTGACTCGCTCTCGGTGATCTCACAAATGTTGTTCAACCTTCCCTGGCCATATCAGGTATGGGTGTTCAAGTTTTCAGTTCATATATTACGTAATCATGGTATAGATTAACGTGGTTCGCGATCTTCATTATTGTTGTACATTCATTATATGATTGTCTTTTAACATTATTGTTGAACCAGCCAAGCCACCTAGCTCCAGCTATACATCCTTTTCACATGACGGTGCTCCAGAACCTGGGTTGATATCTGCCATTGCTGAATTCAACCGTGACAAAGAACTGGCTAAGAGGCAGCGTGAGAGAGAACGCAGTAGTAATATCACAGTCGAGCAAAGGGAGCATAGA
Organism: Elymus sibiricus; assembly: GCA_039707655.1. NCBI lineage: Eukaryota > Viridiplantae > Streptophyta > Magnoliopsida > Poales > Poaceae > Elymus > Elymus sibiricus. The sequence goes on from CM077665.1 coordinate 269,346,696, forward strand.
AACGCACAGGCGAGCAGCTTATAGGAAGAGAACGGAAGAGGGTACGATCAATCTCCAGGAAAACAATCGGGTGCAACGGGAACGACGCTCGCAACAAAGAAGTAGCAAGACTCCAGACGAGGAGGCAGAGTCAAGTGCAAAGAGAAAGGCAAAATATGCTACAAGGAAACGCACCCCATGCGCTAAATCCATCGCGATGCCATGCCCAGGTATAGCTAGCGTAAAGACGGGCTTGAATCCTTCCACCCCCATCTCAACATCTATCTTTCCGACAAAAGATCCTTCACCCGCACGCGGACCTTCGAGAAGCATGCCGACGTACACCGTCGGTACAGATGGTAAAACCTGTCTATACTCATCATCTTATGCAATGGTGTTATATACCTTGTGCTTAGGATCTCAACAATGGCGCAGATGACATGGAGGCCTTCCTAAGCCGCATCATGGGCGATGATCCAATATCCACGGATCTTATGGATGACGAGTACTATCTATTTGGTGGCCAAGGTATGTTCGAAATGACCACAAAAACATCTGGTAACTATTTATTCATTAAAAATAATAGTAAATGTATTTGGAATAATCATCTCCTCAGGATCCGATGTTGATAGCATGGATGGAGATGAGGACGCACACATGTCTGGCTCAGATAATATAGGCATTGATCCATTTGACTATGTCTACTCAAACCTCCCAGACAGCACACACATCCTGAAGCATGCCGCGAACTGCGACCACTGCAAGGCCAAGAAGTTCGAGTCCGAGACCGACGGCTTCTACTGTCGCAATGGGCAGATGGAGCTCAAGGAATCGGATCCCATCCCTGAGCTAATGAGGCTTTGGTCCAGTACGGATGCAGAGTCTAGACACTTTCGGGAGAACATATGGTTCTTCAATGGACACTTCGCGTTCACTACCCTGGGCGTCAGCCTTGATGAAAACTACACAAACATGAAGTCTGGGGTGTACACGTTCCGGGCGCACGGCACCATATACCACAATGTGCATTCTTTCGGGCCAAGCTCCCGGCCAGAGCATCTCCAGTTGTACTTCTACAACGACGACCCTAACCTGACCCATCACAAGGCTGCCACGAAGCAATTGGACCAGAATGTCGTCAAGCAGTTAGTGGACATACTCCGGGGAAACCCGTACTCCCAGCAGTTTAGGAGTTTGGGTGCACATAAGGATAACCTCGACGATTACATGATAGACCTCAACACCGACCAGAGGCTTGACCAACGTAGATATAATAGACCGGTGTCTTCTGAGGTCGCTGCAATCTGGGTCGAGGGCACTGACCTAGCGAAAAGGTTTGATCGTAGGATTACACTTTGCGGTAACGACAACCAGAGGCACAGTATACATGTGACGGATGGCTCATATGACCCGCTGTCTTATCCCCTCTTCTACCCAAGGGGGGAGCTCAGTTGGCATCCGAGACTGCCTAAACGTAATGTCCCTTGGGAGGTTGTACAACAACCAAGAAGGGGCCATGATGATGATGAGGATGCAGGTAGGTCTTTTTTGTATCCCGTCGTTCTGAAAATAATATAATTCTCATATGAATACTAATTTCAACCTTACAGATCCATGTGCAGAGGGGAATAGCAGTTTGTGCGTGTCTGTGAGAGACTACTACTGTTACAGGCTGCAGACACGACCTGCGATATTCAATCCCATACTTTGTGGAGCACGATTGCTCCAACAATGGGGGGTCGACATGTACATCAAGATTGAGAGTTGTAGGTTGAGATGGTATAGGAAGAACCAGACGAAGATCCGTGCCGACCTCTATAAAGGAGTCATTGATGCTATCACTTCAGGGGAGACACGAGCAAGCGCTGTTGGAGTAAGGATAGTGCTCCCTGGAACGTACCCTGGTGGTGACCGCGACATGAAGCGGAGGCAAATGGATGCCATGGCAATTGTCCATACATACGGGAAGCCTGACATCTTCTTGACCATGACCTGCAACCCTAACTGGAAAGAGATATCGAACGAGTTGTTTCCTGGCCAGACAGCACAAGACCGACCTGATCTTGTGGCTCGCGTGTTTCATGGCAAGCTAGAGGCTATGAAAGAGATGTTGTTCAAGAAGCATATCTTGGGTGTTGTTGTTGCGTATGTATACGTAATCGAGTTCCAAAAAAGAGGCCTCCCCCATGCACACTTTCTGTTGATCATGGAAAAGGAATATAAGCTCGTCGTTCCGGAGCAGTACGACCGAGTCATTTCCGCCGAGCTCCCAGACAAGCATAAGTATCCGGAACTCTACGCCTTGGTGGTCAAACATATGATGCACGGACCATGCGGTGCTCTCAACCCCAAGAATGTGTGCATGTAACAGAATAAGTGCAAGTGCAGATACCCTCGGGCATTCAATGAAAACACTGCACAGGGCAAGGACTCATACCCAGTTTATCGGCGTAGAGACGACGGTCAAAGGGCAAAGGTCCGGGGTAAAATGTTGGACAATAGATGGGTTGTGCCTTATAACCCTTACCTTCTGCAGATGTTCAATTGCCACATCAACGTCGAGGTCTGCTCCAGCATAAAGGCTGTCAAATACCTTTACAAGTACATATACAAGGGCCACGATAGGGTTTCTTTCAGCATCGACCAGCCCGACGAAGATGGTAACATTGATGACATCAAGAGATACGTCGACGCAAGGTGGGTTACTCCTCCGGAGGCGATGTATAGGATGTTTGGCTTCCCCTTATGGGCTAACTCCCCATCAGTCCTACAGTTGCCTCTTCATCTCCCGAATATGCACAGGGTGGCATTCAATGAGCAAGCTGACTTGACCGATGTCGTCGCCTCTGAAAATGCTTCAAAATCCATGTTGACAGAGTATTTCAAGGCTAACCAGGATCACCCGTGGGCTATGCATATATTGTACAAGGATTTTCCTGGGAGCTTCACATGGCAGAGAACGAAGTATTGGAAGCCGCGTGTGGAACGTTATCAAATAGGTCGAATCATGTCTGCCAATCCAGCCGAGGGGGAGCGATACCATCTGCGTGTGCTACTAAACCATGTCGCGGGCAAGACATCCTTCGAAGACCTGCTCACCGTGGACGACGTTCTATGTGGTAGCTTTCGAGAGGTTGGGACTCATCGAGGCAGATAACACGCTTGATGATTGTCTTACTAAGGCAGAGCAGTGGGCGATGCCATGTTCGCTCAGGAGGCTCTTCGCAACAATCTTGGTGCATTGCGAGCCGGGCGACGTGCGCGGCTTATGGGATAGGCACCTCGAGCCTATGTCTGATGACTATCGTCGATCACACACATGCCCGAATGAGGTGGAGCAGATGGTGTTGCTTCACATTAGGGGTATGTTGCAATCCATGGGCAAAGACATCGTAGATTTCGCTCTTCCGGGCATCGATGATACGTTCGACCCAACGGGGGGCGAGGCTAGAGAGGTGATAGAGGAATCCACCGTCGAGTTTGACATGAACGACACTAAATTGGCATCATCGCTAAACTTGGAGCAAAGGGTTGCATACGATGAGATACTAGCAGCGGTTGACCGCGGTGATGGCGGTGTATTCTTTGTTGATGGCCCAGGAGGTACAGGGAAGACCTTTCTGTACAAGGCGCTACTCGCTAAGGTTCGGAGCGAGGGCAACATCGCTATTGCTACTGCGACATCGGGCGTAGCAACTTCTATCATGCCTGGAGGAAGGACTGCCCACTCGAGGTTCAAGATCCCATTGAGCTGCGACGATGGTGCCTCATGCAGCTTCGCCAAGCAGAGTGGGACCGCAAAGCTACTAAGGATGGCCTCACTGATACTATGGGATGAGGCCACCATGACTAAGCGACAGGCAGTCGAGGCACTGGACAACAGTATGCGTGACATCATGGGAAGACGAGACCGGCCCTTTGGAGGAAAGACTGTTGTTTTCGGCGGGGACTTCAGGCAGGTTCTTCCCGTCGTCAGGAGGGGGTCCCGGGGTCAGATAATCGATGCAACCCTCCGAAGTTCTCACCTCTGGAAGGGTATGCGACAGCTAAGGCTCGTCACCAACATGAGGGCTCAGAATGAAACTTGGTTTGCGGATTACTTGCTTAGGGTAGGCAATGGCACCGAGGAAGCTGACGATCAAGGCAACATAAGACTCCGTGAAAATATTTGTGTGCCCTCTACAGGCGAGATGAACGGACTGCAGAAGTTGATTGACCATGTATTTCCTGGTCTAGATGACAACATGTCTGATCCCAATTACATGACTTCTCGCGCAATCCTCTCCACCACGAATGACAACGTCAACAAGATAAACATACGCATGATAGAGCGTTTTAAGGGAGAAGAAGTAATATACCATAGCTTTGACAGTGTAGAGGACGACCCATATGGCTACTACGCTCTCGAGTTCCTGAATGGATTGACTCCCAACGGTCTACCTCCGCATGCACTCAAACTGAAACTGAACTGCCCTGTCATACTTCTGAGGAACATTGATCCGGCTAATGGACTATGTAATGGCACGAGGCTTGTTGTTCGAGGTTTCGAGAGGAACGCCATTGACGCAGAAATCGTGATTGGACAACATGCGGGCAGGAGGGTCTTCCTTCCTTGGATACCCCTATGCCCATCGGACAACGACATGTTTCCATTCAAGTTCAAGAGGAAGCAATTTCCTTTAAGGCTTAGCTTTGCTATGACGATTAACAAGGCTCAAGGGCAGATCATCCCGATTGTTGGCGTGTACCTACCTAACCCGGTGTTCTCTCATGGCCAACTCTACGTCGCGTTGTCTCGAGCCACCGCGAAGAGAAACATTAAAATCCTCATTGAGATGGAGAAGGAGAAGGAGAAGGGCAAGAAGCAAGACAGTAAATCAAAAAAGCGAAAAAGACCTATCGTCTCCTTACAGACGTCGATGAAGAACATTGTCTATAAGGAAGTCCTTACAGGGTGATGTCTACACTTAAGAAACTGGTGGGATTTGAATATGACAGATCATTTACTCTTACGCTACAGAGAATTTGTACATCTTTGTTGTTTTTGTACGGATATTTATCTTTGGTTGTTAGCAATTGAGGTTTATGATGTTTATACAAAAAGTCAAGTGTTCAAATAATATTGCCTCGGATATGTGACTTTGCATATTGCCAGTTTTGACTGTACATGACAACCTGGTACCAGCATTCTGTGTTTTTAAAAAATAATGTAATAGAATTTGTAGTGATTCTTAAGGCAGATTGATAGTATATTGCATCAATAAATATATTGTAAATCTACTGTGATCACGGACATATTTCGTAATGCGGGAAGAGAAATTAGACTGGCTTCTACAACTATACAGCCATCCAATTAAAACATACTTTACCTTTGTTGGTGAGTGGCACAGGTAATAGAAATCATTGTAGCTCATCCGATGCGTACATGGCCCCAAGAATGAATTAGTTCTTGTGTTGTAGCGAGGCATTAGACTGTTAAAAATAAGGACAAAGATGATATAAGTAACAAAAATGGGCAGTACATAGCGAGATAAAGGACATGACCAATTCTTGCATTCGACTGGCTTTGTCATTATTTTGTTTTGTTGTAAAAGATGAAATACAGTACGTAGTAAAGCTCGAGCGACAGTAGACGATACACATATAATTTAATCAAATAATCTTGGTTATTGGTGTTGTGGTGGTTCGTCTACTTATTAGCTTAGAGGTTTAAGGGAAATGGTGCATCGAAGATGGTTATATGTAGTAATGCATGCTTTCATGTGAATTCTGAATTGCCTATAGCTGAGTGTAAGATATGGGCTGACCTTATGAAAGACTGAACCATGTGGCATTGTTGATGCAATCATGGATGGGAGAAATTTATTTCACCGACGTGGTTGCAACATCAAACACTTAGAAGGCATATATACATCTGTAGTATATTAGTAATCTCTCCCATAGTAAGCATGTGCACTGTCGGTGAGTCAAGCACTATTAGAAAATTCAGAGACGGGGAGTAAATCTACAACCAAGATTAGAGATTTAGGATTCTTACATCTTGTCATGCATCTATCAATCTTCTTGGTGTTCATGTAACGATGAGCGAACACCGTATTACGGAATGCAATCTGCCAACACAAAAAAGATCAGTCTGACTTGACACATAAGTCACAGTACCAGATAAGCTGGGATTTTCAAAATCATGGAAATCAAAATCTTGTTGTCCAATCACCTTTTTCTCTTATGAAAAACTTTCTGTATACACGAAATTAACAATAGAATTCATACAATAAAAACACGGGTTTCTATCTCTCTCTCTAAAAAAAACAGATTTGTAGTTGTGTCTCACTTGATTCAGATTACAAAGATGGAGCTAAAGCTTGCAGAGGAGGTCAATACCAGCATATTTTATGTCTCTATTCTTGGGATAGATGGCAAGCATGTACAAGGGTGTAGCTATGATATTTCAGCAAAGAATGATCTTAAAGTATCTTTTTATATTCCATCAACACTCCAATTTGCCGTAGTTGAAACATGAGAGGTGAAAGGAAAGAGAATCTCAATGTCTTCCCGTGTACTATACTCAGCAGCTAATTCTATTAGCAATCTACCAGACTGTTGAGGAGCAGGGAAAGCTTTACAATAACAATATTCAACATATAAGGGGATAGTATATTTGTTGCGTATCAGTACATGTCTACTGAAAGTACGAAACTAAAAAGCCAAACAAAACACAATAATACGTGATACAAAGAGCATTGTTACCTTGTGTCTGTGTCAAAAACATTTGGGTTTGCACCAGCTTCCAGCAAGCACTCGATAGATTCCGTTAAGCCCTTTTCTGCAGCTGCGACTAGAGGATTATCACATGGACCAGCACCACTCACATTAGCTCCACCCTATCAGATGGAAGTGCAGAAGAAAAGCCAATCATACAGGTGTGTGGTCGTTGATACAAATATAGCAAAATCAAACATCAATTTTGTAGAAATTCTGCATTGCTACTGTACTGAACTTTTTTATATCAAATATAATACCATAGTTACTCACTGCCAACTACATATCCATGAACCCACTTATGAAGCATATCAGAAAGTTTATCAAACAAACAAACAAAAGAATTAACTTTCAGTTTTAAAACACACAAAATCACTTCAAGATCAAAGCTTCCCTATTTAGTGGCTCATCTACAAACATTTCAAACACTGAATGTGAATCATCACTACAAGTTAGACTTACAAATACTTTGTCATCATTGCATGAATCCACTAGACTGGAGTTTATTTAAGCATCATTGCATGAATTGCAAGTTAGTGTTGAAAATATCGGTGTGCATTATTCATAAATCACCATTAAATCCTAGGGTCGTTGATTGCAAGAGCATATACACCTACAACCTCAACTCTGTTCTTGTTATCCAACTTTTCTAGCTGAACTTATCTGACTAATCATACATCATAACGTAACCTTTGACCATCCTTCTGAACTATACTGCAAGTTTGGAAGGCGATATTTTGTTGACCATGTATAGTGTGTGCTGTGTGGAGACAAGTTTTACCTTGCCACACATTCGTTCTCATCTTGTATTTCACACAAATCAATTGCAGCTGCCCAGCAGATCGTTTGGCATTAGACGACTGTAAGAATTTCAAGTGTCTTTAATAAGTACATCTAAGAAAAATGCATAATTCCGAAATGAATCCATCATTTCACCACATACATGCACACTTGTATTAAAAACAGAACAATCTAAAAGTATACATGGCAGAGCCACACAGGGGCACCTAGCGAGACTGGGCATTACAGAATATACAAAACAAGTTTGCAACCGGGATGAATCTGGATGTACGCACGTGCCATGAGATTGGGAGAAGAAAATCGATGAAGGAGTACTAATAGACCTGGTGTGGGTGCCGCAGTAATCCATATGCCTGCCGGGCGCTGTCGAAGATGAGGATGCCGAGGTCTGCCTCGCAGAGCACGGCTAGATCCTGCACCTTCAGCAGCCCGTCGCTGCTCTTGCCGAAGGTGGCCTGCTTGGAGACGTCGTTGGACCATCCCAACCGTTACATGGCCGGCGTGGCCGGCGGCCGGATCCGTTTGCTCACCGGAGAAGACCATCCCTCAAACTACGTTGCGGGCGCAAAGGATAACGGCGAGGCCTTCTGCACCTCCCTGTCGGCGGCCGGATCCGGATGCTCACCGCATCAGATGTGCGGTCCCCCTGATGACCGGAGATCTCGTGGTGGAGGGGATGGGAAGTGTCGGGGAGTGGAGGGGATGACAGGCGGCGGGGAGTGGAAGGGGCTGGAGGCGGCGGTGAGCGTGTAGGGGAGGCAGCAGATCCCAGCCACGACGGTAATCTATAGCGACGGCGACGCCGTCGGGAGAGATGGCGGCGCCGTCGGTGACATGTGCGGTGCGGGGGAGAGTGAGATGTGAGTGAGTGCATGCGGGGAGAGTGAGATGTGAGTGAGTGCGGGGGAGAGTGAGATGTGAGCGTGCCCCTGCGGGGACAGAGTGATAGCTGGATGCGTTGCATTTGCTCAGAAAAAATAGTTTCTTTTATTATTATTTTAAGAAAATAACCAGGAGACCACAATAATATGTATCTTACACATTGATCATACATATAATTTTTTTCCATAGTTATAAATTTAGTTCAGAATATCATACAAATAAACATAAATTTGAGAAAAGAAACAAAATATACTTTAATCGATTCAACACCATCTTCCTAAAAAACAGGTGTTGTAAATTCACCACGCAAATGATTTGGTTTATGTTGGACTGCTTGCAATTGTTGAGATATGTCAAACGAATCTCTATGCCTATATATAAATAACTTTTAATGATTCAAGAAATTACAGATAACTGGCTATTATTTACATAAAGGGAATTCATGTTTGCTCCTAGAGAAATGTACATATTTTAATGAAATATACCACATACCCTAAATAGTAGAGATTTCTCAGAATAATCATCAAAAAATGATTTAAAGGTGAGCCTACAAATTATTAAAGTGGGGATGCCACTTACTCTACTACAAAGCACTATGCATCTCACTCAGTTAAAAACGAGACCGCTCAATTCTACCACCCGACTAATGAATATAGATTTTACATGCCATCATCTTAAAAAAATCACCTTTATAGGTCATATAAAAACGGATGGATTTGGATGTTGCTTCAAAAATGTTTGACTGGCATAATAGAGATAGATGTAGCGATGATGGACCAGGCTAAAAACTCAACGAGTATTACACGACCGGAAGAGTTTTGCACACGAGTTTTAGTTGGATCATCTCTCTCTCTATATATATATATATACATAGTTAAATTATCTTTTTTATCAACATACATTGCAAGTGAAGTGGATTTCAATTATTACCCAATTGTTATCTTTTCTACACAAATAAATTTTTAACATGCATTATGTTTATATATAACTCAAACAAAACATTTCAAAAGCCCGTGGCAACACACGGGCATTCTACTAGTTAATTTTTAGATGAACAAAAAGGTCAACCCCTCTTAATATCGACACTCCTACGGTTTAACAATTATGAACTCACACCTATTTCATATTACTACATCAATATCATTAACCCATAATTTCTTTATATGTGCTACATGATGGTTTTGATTATCACTCTTCAAATACCTAATGTTTTTGGACTAGTCTATATGACCCATGCAAATTACCATCACTATTTATTAACTCTCAAACAAATATAAGTGAAGAACGAGAGTGAAATCATTTATTTAAAATCTACACGCCACTGATGTCTACTACGCAACTTTGTTCTTGTAGACTTTGTTGGGCCTCCAAGCATAGAGTTTTGTAGGACAGTAGCAATTTTCCCTCAAGTGGATGACCTAAGGTTTATCAATCCGTGGGAGGTGTAGGATGAAGATGGTCTCTCTCAAACAACCCTGCAACCAAATAATAAAAAGTCTCTTGTGTCCCCAACACACCAAATACAATGGTAAATTGTATAGGTGCACTAGTTCGGCGAAGAGATGGTGATACAAGTGTAGTAATGATAGTAGATATTGATTTTTGTAATAGTAACAATAAAAAACAGCAAGGTAACAAGTAACAAAAGTGAGCACAAACGGTATTGCGATGCTTTAAAACAAGGCCTAGGGTCCGTAGTGCAATCTCTCAACAATGCTAATATAATTGGATCACATAACCATCCCTCAACGTGTAACGAAGAATCACTCCAAAGTTCTTATCTAGCGGAGAACATAAGAAGAAATTGTTTGTAGGGTACGAACCCACCTTAAAGTTATCCTTTCCGATCGATCTATCCAAGAGTTCGTACTAAAATAACACCAAGTTATCCTTTCCGATCAATCTATCTAAGAGTTCGTACTAAAATAACACCATATGATACGCATCAACCAACTCTAATGTCACCTAGATACTCCAATGTCACCACAAGTATCCATGAGTTAATTATACGATACACATCAAACAATTTCAGATTAATAATATTCATTCCAACACAAAGAACCTCAAAGAGTGCCCTAAGATTTCTACCGGAGAAAGTAGGACGAAAACATGCATCAACCCCTATGCATAGATTACCCCAATGTCACCTCGGGAATCCGCAAGTTGAGTACCAAAACATATATCAAGTGAATCAATAGAACACCCCATTGTCGCCATGGGTATCCATATGCAAGACATATATCAAGTGTTCTCAAATCCAATATTCAATCCAACATAACGATATCTCAAAGGGAAAGATTCAATTCATCACAACATGATAGCAAGGGAATAACATCATATGATCTGACTATATTAACAAAGCCCGTGATACATCAAGATCGTGACATCTCAAGAACACGAGAGAGAGAGAGAGAGAGAGAGAGATTGAACACATAGCTACTGGTACATACCCTTAGCCCCGAGGGTGGACTACTCCCTCCTCGTCATGGCCTCCGCCGGGATGATGAAGATGGCCACTGGAGATGATCTACCCTCTCCGGCAGGGTACTGGAACGCCTCCAGATTGGTTTTTCATCGATACAGAGAGTTGCGGCGGCGGAACTTCTCGTCTAGGGTTATTTCTTGGGGTTTCTGAATATATAAGATTTTTGGGCGTCGGTTTCACGCGAAGATGGGCCACGAGTGGACCACAAGACACCAGGGCGCGCCAGAGGGGCCTGGTGTGCCCTGGTGGGCTGTGCCCACCTCGTGGCTCTTCTGGCCCTCCAACGAAGCTTCTAGTGCCTCTTTTGTTCCCAAAAAAATCGTCAAAAAGTTTCGTTGCATTTGGAGAACTTTGATTTCTGCACAAAAAACAACAACACGGTAGTTCTGCTGAAAACAGCATCAGTCCGGGTTAGTTCTAAATAAATCATGTAAAGTGCATCAAAACCATATAATTGTAAACATAGGCAATCATGGCATGAATACTTCATAAATTATCGATACGTTGGAGACGTATCAGCATCCCCAAGCTTAATTCATGCTCGTCCTCGAGTAAGCAAATGATAAAAGAACTAATTTATGAAGTGTGAATGCTAGCATAATATATAAGTTTGATCATTGATAATTTCAGTCAATTTTCAAGCATCATAACCAACAAATTTTTCTCATAAAAATCATCATGATAGAGCAATCAATTCACATGTCTGAAAGTACAATGTGCTCCCTTGGTGGTTTTGATAATTCATGACAACATACATTGTCTCTTGGACTAACACTTTTACCTAGTGTATTTCAGATAAAAGTCCATAGAGAGAGATGGGTTGGCAAAAAGGATTGTGAGGAGAGAACCCCAAGATGCAAGGAAATGGATTGGCAAAGCTTCAAGCAAGAGGACTCTACATTTTACTTTGTGAGAAATCACTTTGAGTCCATAGGAAAGCCAATACTATTAAAAGGGGGGTAAGGTACTGTTGGTGAACAAGATGCTCCACGTGCACAAGAGATAGTCACCAAAAACACCCACAAGCTCTTCCACAAAAGTCTGTCCAAAGCCATATATCCAAAATCGGTGCAACCAACAATTCCCACCCGGTGCCACCGATTGCCAAACTCAGACAGACCCATGCCAAACCCTAGCACATCGGTGCAACCGATTCCACTTCGGTGCCGCCGAGTTCAGTTGCCAACTTTCTGTTTAGCCATTTTCAGTCTTCGGTACCACCGAGTTTTGCTAGTCAGTCTCACCGAGTTCTTGGACCAACTCTCTGGATAGCCATTCACAAAAATCGGTCCCACCGAGAATAGTGAATCGGTACCACCGAGTTTCTGGACCAACTCTCTGGTAAGCCATGGTCAAGAATCGGTACCACCAAGATGTGAGAATCGGCGTCACCGAGTTGTGCAATCTGACTATTGGTCACCTAATCGGTACCACCGAGAGTTATATATCGGTCTCACCGAGATTCAAAAGTTACTGCCTTTTGGTCACTTCGGTACCACCGAGTTTTACACTTCGGTGTCACCGAGTTGGTCACTTTAGGTGTAACGGTTGGATTTTTGGGGATGCCTATATATACCCCTTCACCACCACCCACTCGAAAGAGAAGCACTCAGAACTATTCCATACTTGCCCCATCCAATTTTCTGAGAGAGAGCCACCTACTCATGTGTTGAGATCAAGCTATTCCATTCCTACCATATGAATCTTGATCTCCAGCCTCCCCAAGTTGCTTTCCACCAAATCAATCTCTTCCACCATAGCCAAATCTGTGAGAGAGTGATTGTGTGTTGAGGAGTCTATCATCTTGAAGCACAAGAGCAAGGAGTTCATCGACATTGCCGAGCCTATTACCTTTTGGAGGGTGGTGCCTCCTAGATTGGTTAGGTGTCGCTTGGGAGCCTCCTACTTCGTGTTGTGGAGTTGAACCAAGAAGTTTGTACGGGCAAGGAGATCGCGTACTTCGTGAAGATCTATCCATAGTGAGGCTAGTCCTTCGTGGACGGAAGCCGTGATGGAATAGTCAAGGTTGCTACTTCGTGGACCCTTATGGGTGGAGCCCTCCGTGGACTCTCGCGACCGTTACCCTCCGTGGGTTGAAGACTCCATAAACGTGGGCGTACGATAGCACCACGTATCGGAACCACGGGAAAAATCTTCGTGTCCCTCATGCGTTTGATCTTCCTATCTCAACCCTTTACTTCCATGTTCAATGTCTTTACTTTTCGCTATCATACTTGTTGACATGCATGTGTAGGGTGTGCTAGACTTGCTATGATTGTTAAAATGTGCCTATCAATTAACTTGGGAAAAGGTTAGGTTTTAAATCCCTGCTAGTAGTCTATTCACCCCCCCTCTAGACACACTTCTAGTGATCCCTCAATTGGTATCAGAGCTTTGGTCTCCATTGCTTCGGTTTCATCACCGTGGAGGAAGATGGATGTGTCAAGTATAGGAAGTTTGAGTTGTAGAGTGCCTATTCTTGATGGGGAGTACTATAGTCGATGGAAATATAAGATGCTTGAGCTATTCAATGAATTTCATTTGAGCAAGTATGATAAAAAACCCTATGTACCTCCCATTGATCCTTAACATCCCACACACGAAGAGGAAATTGATATGCTATGCAATCTTAGAACTGTTAATCTTATCATTAGAGGATTGCCTAGAATTGTGCTTAATCAAATGAAGAATTTTGAATGTGCTTATACTTTGTGGAATGACTTGGAGAAACGATATCCAAGTTATTCATTGAGTAATATTGATGAAATTCTTCATAAGACTATTGTCTTTCACAAAATGATGCCTAGTGATCCCAAGTTTGATGACTATCTATTTGAGCTTAGAGACCTCATGCGTGCTAAAGGAGATGTCATAACTATCAACAACATCATTGTAGAAGCCATTCGAATTCATAATCTTGAACATTGTCATGATCACAACCTTAATGAATCTCTTGTTCTTTGTGACGAGGATTTCCCAGTTGATGATGACAATGTGAAACATGGCTACTATGATGAAGATGAGTTGTTCGACATCGAGCATGAGAAGATCATGAAGAATCTAAGTCTTATGGCAAACTTCAAGGATTACATGTCCGGAGGAAAAGAGTGGATTCTCGATAGCGGATGTACCGATCATATGACCGGAGATAGAGAAATGTTTGAAGAGATCAAACCAAACCATGGACCGCGAAGGTACGTAACATTTGGAGACAACTCCAAGGGTAAGGTACTTGGTCTTGGTAAGGTGGCCATATCCCATGATAGCTCTATTCAAAACATCATGCTTGTTGAATCCCTTGGTTACAATCTTCTTTCCGTATCTAGACTTGCCGACTTTGGTTTTAATGTGCTATTCACGAAAGTAGATTGCCAAGTGTTTCATCAAGATAATCATAACATGGTCTTTACCGGTTTCCGTAGAGGTGATCTATACATTGTCGATTTCACTAAGAGATTCAAACCTCTTACTTGTCTTATTGCAAAATCTTCTAAAGGTTGGCTTTGGCATAGAAGACTAGGACATGTTGGCATGCGTAATCTAGACAAGCTTATCAAAGGTGATAATATACTTGGTGTTAAAGATGTTATCTTTGACAAAGATAGAATTTGTAGTGTTTGCCAAGCTGGAAAGCAAGTAGGTGGAAGTCATCCCGTAAAGAATATCACGACTACTAGGAGACTACTCGAGTTACTTCACATGGATCTTTTTGGTCCCAATGCTTACAAGTCTCGGTGGAAATTCCTATGGTCTAGTTATAGTTGATGATTTTTCCAGATTTACGTGGGTATTCTTTCTTGATGATAAGTCGCAGGTACAAAAGATCTTCAAGAACTTTGTTCGCAAAGCGCAAAATCAGTTTGAAGTGAAGATCAAGAAGGTTCGGAGCGATAACGGATCGGAGTTCAAGAACACCCATGTGGATACCTTTCTTGACGAAGAAGGTGTTTCACATGAGTTCTCGGCCACGTACACGCCTCAACAAAATGGAGTTGTTGAGAGGAAGAACCGGACTCTTATTGAGATGGCAAGAACGATGCTTGACGAATACAAGACGCCAAGACACTTTTGGGCAGAAGCCGTGGAAACAGCATGTCATGCCACAAACCGACTCTACTTGCACAAGCTTCTCGGTAAAACGGCATACGAGCTACTCACCGGTAACAAACCCCAAGTTGGATACTTTCGGGTATTCGGCTCCAAGTGTTACCTTCTTGACAGCATCGTCGTACTAAATTTGCTCCTAAATCTCATGAAGGATTCCTACTTGGTTACGGATCGAACTCTCACACTTACCATGTCTACAACAACTTCACTCGAAAAGTTGAAGAGACAGTAGATGTGAAGTTTGATGAATCTAATGGTTCGCAAGTCGAACAATTGCCAAATGATGTAGGAGATAAGGATCCTTCGGAAGCTATCCAAGACTTGTCCATCGGCAATATTCGTCCCATTGAGGTGAAGGAAAGTACTTCGTCAACTCAAATGGAAGCCCCTACTTCACGTCAAGGTGAACCTCAACATGACATGGAGGCATCCACAAGCGGTACACGAAAAGATGATGAAGAGGAGGAAGTACATCATGAAGATCCACCACAACCTCCTTCACCACCACTTCAAGGAAACGACACCTTCAACAACAACGAAGATGAAGGAGATGATGATGATGAAGAAGCTCCACCATCCAACAAGCAAAAGCTACCCCGAGTTCGAGCAAGAGTGACCAAGAACCATCCCCTAAACCAAATCTTTGGTGACATACAAACCGGGAGAATCACTCGCTCTAAAACTCGCTTAGCTAATTTTTGTGAGCATTATTCTTTCATCTCTAGCATTGAACCATTGAAGGTAGAACAAGCTCTTGAAGACCCGGATTGGGTGAACACAATGCATGAAGAGCTTCACAACTTGGAGAGGAACGAAGTGTGGACACTCGTGGAGAAGCCCAAGGACGAACACAACATCATCGAAACCAAATGGGTGTTTCGGAACAAGCAAGATGAAGACGGTCAAGTCGTACGCAACAAAAACGTCTCGTATCCCAAGGATATACGCAAGTCGAAGGTATGGACTACGGTGAGACCTATGCCCCCGTCGCTAGACTTGAAGCTATTCGCATTCTTCTTGCTTATGCTAATCACCATGATATCACGCTTTATCAAATGGACATTAAAAGTGCCTTTTTAAATAGTGAGATTTAAGAAGAAGTTTATGTTAAGCAACCACCTGGTTTCGTAAATCCTAAGAAACCTAATCATGTCTACAAGATTCGTAAAGCTCTTTATGGTCTTAAGCAAGCCCCACGCGCTTGGTATAAATGTTTAACGAAGTTTCTCATTGAAAATGGTTTTGAAATTGGTAAAATTGACGCAACCTTATTCACTAAGAGAGTTAATGGTGAATTATTTGTGTGCCAAATCTATGTGGATGATATTATCTTTGGATCTACTAACCCACAATTTAGTGAAAGATTTGGAAGGTTGATGTCCGAGAAGTATGAGATGTCCATGATGTGTGAGCTGAAATTCTTTCTTGGTTTGCAAATCAAGCAAACGAGAGAAGGAGCTTTCATCTCTCAAACAAAGTATACCAAGGACTTGATCAAGAAGTTCAACATGCAGGAATGCAAAGGTATGAAAACTCCTATGCCTACTAGTGGACATGTTGATCTTACCAAGGAGGATGAACCGGTTGATCAAAAAGTTTATCGATCTATGATTGGTTCATTGCTATATCTATGTGCCTCCCGTCCCGATATTATGCTTAGTGTTTGCACGTGTGCTAGATATCAAGCTGCACCTAAAGAGTGTCATCTTTTGGCCATGAAACATATTGTGAGATATTTGATACAAACACCAAAATTTGGCATTTGGTATCCCAAGGGATCTTCCTTTAACCTTGTTGGTTATTCCGATTCGGACTATGCCGGTGACAAGGTTGATAGAAAATCCACCTCGGGTACATGTCAATTTCTTGGTAGATCTCTCGTGTCTTGGTCCTCCAAGAAACAAAACTCGGTATCTCTATCTACTTCCGAAGCTGAGTATATTGTTGCCTGATCGTGTTGCGCTCAATTACTATGGATGACATGAACGCTTAAGGATTATGGAATCCATGTGAAAAACGTTCCATTACTTTGTGACAATGAGAGTGCTATTAAAATTGGTCATAATCCTGTGCAACATTCTCGAACTAAACATATTCAAGTTAGACATCATTTCATTCATGATCATGTTGCCAAAGGAGATATTGATCTTAAGCATGTTCGCACTAACAAGCAATTGGCCGATATCTTTACTAAGCCACTTGATGAGAAAGTGTTTTGTCATTTGAGGAGTGAGTTGAACATCATTGATGCTTCAAACTTGAGCTAGACTCACTCGGTTGGATGCAAGGGCATGAGCTTACTTGATACTTCCATGATACACTTGACATGTTACTCTATTCCATGGAAATATATGCTCCCTTGCATTGCAACTAACCTTTTGTAGGTACTTGGAAGAACTTCATTCCACAAGATTGCCATCAACTCCACTCATAAGCAATCTTGTCATGACCAAGTATCCACAAGCTCTCTTGATGATGAAAGGAAGAAGACAACAAAAACATATCCTTGACACATATTTGTACTTCACAATTGGTATCGTATCATATCATGTTCTTCCTTGCTTGACTAACCTATGTAGGTGACAAGTGTACTAAAACGAGAAGGATTGCTCCCAACTCAAGATGATCTTCATCAACCTCGAGCATCCTCAACAAGTTCTCCTACCAGCCACGTCATCAACATCACTCGAAGGTATGTACTCATATCCTTGAAAAAGGCTTTACTCCAAGTCATGAGCTAAAGCAACTCAAGTGATATGAAAACATTAAAATGCTTAATCGAAAAATGGTAACCCCATTTTGAGCTTAACGATGAGTATGACCTATGACCAAGTATTCTTGCTTGGCTCCTAAGTCAATATACTCTAATATAGGTGACCTAGTCACCGCCCATCATCTAGTTAAGAATCTTGTGTGGTTCATTCTCTTTTTGCAAGATTTCTTGGAACTACTCAAATCTTCTCTAGTTGACATCTTTTTGTAAAGTCTTTTGCATTTCCTTTGAAAATCCTTCTGACACTTTGTTACAAAATTTTCAAAAATAATTTGCAAGTTTCTTAAACATTGCCAAGTCTCTGTTTAGCTCTCGGAGCCTCCGATACAAATAACTCGGTTCTACCGACTTAGCAGATGAGCTGCATAACAACATATCGGTATCACCGACTTGTTTGTCCCGGAGCCACCGATTAGATGTCTTCTCCAGTCTGTGTTCATGTCAGTAAATCTTTGTTTTCTTAGTGATCCTATAGTGATATTTACATTTCTTCGATGATCCCTCGTTTTCAAAAAAGGGGGGGGGGAGAAATCTATTCAAGGATCCCTAACTCAGAGGAGGAGAAGTCTTACAAGCTCTCAGATCAGCCAAAGGGGAGAGAGATTATTTTCTCTGATTTCCTCAGTCTCAATGATCTCTATAATTTTCATTTCTATGAACCCTACATTCTATGTCCCTTGTTCTCAAGGATCCCTTCTTAATCGATGATCCCTGTATCTAACCCTGTGTATGACCTTTTTGGAAATTAATGCCAAAGGGGGAGAAATACCAAAGCTTCAATGCTAAGAGGGGAGATACATGCTTATGCAAAAGGGGGAGATATAATCAAGGGGGAGAGGAGAATATCAAAGCTTGTGCTTACATAGACAAGGGGAGAATACCAAAGTAGGGGGAGAAAAATATGTTTGGGAGAAAAATATGTTTATTTCATTTGACTACTCATGTTAGAATTTTCTCACCCTATCCAATCCCAATATCTACATGCTGAGATTCAAGGGGAGAGGATGATCTACTATTTTCATATCTAAGGGGAGAAAAGTTTCTAAATGATCTTGGAGACATATCAATCTTAAGGAATACTATCTTCTATATGTTCTCCACATCTTGGTACTATTGAGCTCTATTGCTTTTTGATTAGTAGAATACTCTTGTGTTTCCTAACATTGTTTTCTCAAGTGTGTTTCTACTACAAGAATGCTCAAGAACTCAAGGTAAGTATATGCATCATATCTTTGATCAAGATGATCTCTTGCTTCTTGCACATATTGTTTGCAAGAGTGAAGTCTTGAACAAGGATACATATCATTCATATATATTTGATGCATATAGCCAAGATACACATGACACATTATATCTCTTCTACTATATGTGTGTCCATGCATTCCAAAGCAACTATCCTCTAAAGGGATTGCACACATTTAGGGGGAGCTAGTCTAAGTCATGTGTCTCTCAAAGTCTTCATTATATCCATGCATATCTTTATTTGAAGCTTTGAGTGTATGTTGTCATCAATTACCAAAAAGAGGAAGATTGAAAGCACAATGTGCTCCCTTGGTGGTTTTGATAATTCATGACAACATACATTGTCTCTTGGACTAACACTTTTACCTAGTGTATTTCAGATAAAAGTCCATAGAGAGAGATGGGTTGGCAAAAAGGATTGTGAGGAGAGAACCCCAAGATGCAAGGAAATGGATTGGCAAAGCTTCAAGCAAGAGGACTCTACATTTTACTTTGTGAGAAATCACTTTGAGTCCATAGGAAAGCCAATACTATTAAAAGGGGGGTAAGGTACTGTTGGTGAACAAGATGCTCCACGTGCACAAGAGATAGTCACCAAAAACACCCACAAGCTCTTCCACAAAAGTTTGTCGAAAGCCATATATCCAAAATTGGTGCAACCAACAATTCCCACCCGGTGCCACCGATTGCCAAACTCAGACAGACCCATGCCAAACCCTAGCACATCGGTGCAACCGATTCCACTTCGGTGCCGCCGAGTTCAGTTGCCAACTTTCTGTTTAGCCATTTTCAGTCTTCGGTACCACCGAGTTTTGCCAGTCGGTCTCACCGAGTTCTTGGACCAACTCTCTGGATAGCCATTCACAAAAATCGGTCCCACCGAGAATTGTGAATCGGTACCACCGAGTTTCTGGACCAACTCTGTGGTAAGCTATGGTCAAGAATCGATGCCACCAAGATGTGAGAATCGGCGTCACCGAGTTGTGCAATCTGACCGTTGGTCACCTAATCGGTACCACCGAGAGTTATATATCGGTCTCACCGAGATTCAAAAGTTATTGCCTTTTGGTCACTTCGGTACCACCGAGTTTTACACTTCGGTGTCACCGAGTTGGTCACTTTAGGTGTAACGATTGGATTTTTGGGGATGCCTATATATACCCTTCACCACCACCCACTCGAAAGAGAAGCACTCAGAACTATTCCATACTTGCCCCATCCAATTTTCTGAGAGAGAGCCACCTACTCATGTGTTGAGATCAAGCTATTCCATTCCTACCATATGAATCTTGATCTCTAGCCTCCCCAAGTTGCTTTCCACCAAATCAATCTCTTCCACCATAGCCAAATCTATGAGAGAGTGATTGTGTGTTGAGGAGTCTATCATCTTGAAGCACAAGAGCAAGGATTTCATCGACACTGTCGAGCCTATTACCTTTTGGAGGGTGGTGCCTCCTATATTGGTTAGGTGTCGCTTGGGAGCCTCCTACTTCGTGTTGTGGAGTTGAACCAAGAAGTTTGTACGGGCAAGGAGATCGCCTACTTCGTGAAGATCTACCCATAGTGAGGCTAGTCCTTCGTGGACGGAAGCTGTTATGGAATAGTCAAGGTTGCTACTTCATGGGCCGTTATGGGTGGAGCCCTCCGTGGACTCTCGCGACCGTTACCCTCCTTGGGTTGAAGACTCCATAAACGTGGACGTACGATAGCACCACCTATCAGAACCACGGGAAAAATCTTCGTGTCTCTCATGCGTTTGATCTTCCTATCTCAACCCTTTACTTCCATGTGCAATGTCTTTACTTTCCGCTGCCATACTTGTTGACATGCATGTGTAGGGTGTGCTAGACTTGCTATAATTGTTAAAATCTGCCTATCAATTAACTTGGGAAAAGGTTAGGTTTTAAATCCCTGCTAGTAGTCTATTCACCCCCCTCTAGACACACTTCTAGTGATCTCTCAATGTCATGGTTCAAATAATGAATTCTCTTGAAACTTAACAACCTATGTTCTTAGTCACCAAACAACTCCAATTCAACTTATTCTCAACAAAGTCTAAGTAAGAGCTCCACATACTCAATCATCATATAGTCTTCTATGATTACTAGTACTCAAAGCATATTTTTAGAACAAATGGCATCCATCGAACACGGAGAAAGATAGAGGCTTAATGTTTCGCCTCCCAACTCATTTATCATAGAGATAATTGTCAACAATAATAAGTCATGATCAAATATATTTGACTGGCCACATGATGCTTGCCAACTAGAGAATAATTGAGGTTGAAATGAGAATGCATACTATTGACTCTTGCATAAAAGTAAATACGGAAAGGTAAAAGATAGTCCCTTCGCAGAGGGAAGCAGGGATTTGCAGAGGTGCCAGAGCTCAAAGCTTAAATCAGAGATAAATATAATTTTGGGAGGTGCACCCTTGCTGTCAACGTTACGACCAAGAGTTATCAATATCTTCCATGTTAAACACATTAGCGGCGGTTCCCAAGCGGTAAAAGTAAAGGTTTACTCCCCCTCCACCAACAAACACACTCCACGGCTAGCCGAATCCACGGGTACCATCCATGCCAACAACATTCCTAGGGGAGTTTTGTTTAATTATTTGCATTTTTTTCTGGGACTGGGAATCCCTATTACCGCCCCTCTTGTGCAAGGACGATTGAATAAACACTCATCATGAGAATAACCCACTTAACATGGAAGATACTGACCACCCCTCGTCGCTCCATGAGCGGTCCAGGAACACAAAACATACATTTATTTGAATGTTTAGAAGTGGCACATGCAGATTTACTTGGAATGGCAGTGAAATACCATATATAGGTAGGTATGGTGGACTCTTATGGAAGAAACTTGGCTCAAGGATTTGGATGCACAAGTAGTATCTCTACTTAGTACGAAGTGTTGGCTAGCAAAAGGTTCTAAACAAGCACCACATGTTGGAGGATCCATAACAATATAACTTCTATGCAAATATACACAACCATAACTCATTACATTATCTTCCTTGTCCAACTTCAACTAATTTGCTCAAGTTTGAAAATAATTAATGGATATTCGCAATCATAGAAGATGTCCAAGATAATATATTTGTATGTGAAAGTTCTCTTCCTTATACTAATCATTCACGAATTGCTTGTATGACCAATATTGTGATTATTAAACTTCAATAGATTTTACTTTCTAAACCAAATGTGAACTTGCTACTAAGAATATAGCACATTGGTAATTTTAGATTTATTATATTTCATTCATTCACAATTTACTCTTAGGATATAAGTGAAGCACAAGAGTAAACATCAACCTACTCTCAAAAGATATAAGTGAAGATCAATGAGTAGTCAAACAATTAAGTAGCTATGTGACGACTCTCTCTCAATAAAGATTTTCAGATCAAAATAGAACTCCAAGAATAGCACGCATCATGTGAACGAATAAAAATTTAGGCTCAACATAGGCTAACCGATTGTTGACGAAGAGAGGTGGGATGCGTAGCATCCCCAAGCTTAGATGCTTGAGACTTCTTGAAATATTTACTTGGGGTGCCTTGGGCATCCCCAAGATTGAGCTTTTGTATCTCGTTCAATCCTCTCATATCATGGTTTCACCTATTCTCAAAAACTTCATCCACGCAAAACTCGAAAAGAACTCGTGAGATAGGTTAGTACACATAAGAATAAATCAACACTTCATGTACTGCCAAGGCAAGTTGCATAATAACTTCGAAACATCATCTACTGTTTACTATCGTTTCACAATTTATATCTACCAATATAGGCTATGGAAACTATAGAATTAGTCGATAACGAAACTATGACAGCAATCTGTCCAAACAGAACAATCTGTAGCAATTTATGAAAACAGTGTACTTCTGTAACTCAAAAAATTATGAAAATTTAGCACGCGATAAATAATTTATATGACAGAACTGTGTAAAAATTTCAGAAACTTTCCATGTTCCAGTAATATATGAAAATTCAAACACTACAGAGAAAGTTTCTGTTTTTACACAGCACACATCAAACATGCAATGCAAGCATCCTATGGCAATTCTTGGAACTTTTTATTGAAAAACAAGATTATAAATAACACCTAACATAAAATAACAAAATATAATAATGATCCAAGCAAAGCACATATTATATGACGAATAAAAATATAGCTCTAAGTAAGATATACCAATAATGTTGAAGACGAAAGAGGGGATGCCTTCCGGGGCATCCCCAAGCTTAAGTGCTTGAGTCTTCCTTGGATATTACCTTGAGGGTGCCTTAGGAGTGACAAGCTTAGGTTCTTGTCACTCCTTATTCTCCTCATATCGGTGTCTCACCCAAAACTTGAAAACTTCAATCACACAAAACTTAACGGAACTTCTTGAGATGGGTTAGTATAATAAATAAAGATCATTCACTTAGGTACTGTCAAGACAAGATTCATAATTGTTCTCACATACTACCTACTGTATTATACAATTCACATAATTTATATCACTGAATATAAGCTATGGGAACACTAAAACAAGCAAACTATGCATGCAAAACAGAATCTGTTAAAAACAGAACAGTCTGTGAAGATCTGTAGTATAACCATACTTCCCTGTCTCTAAAAATTCTGAAAAATTAGGACAACCTGAAGAATTTGTATATTAAGAAGTAGAAGGGAAAAGCCCGAGGTATTCTGCACGAAGATGATCTTCTCGTTCCCAAGTAGCTTCATCTTCGGAATGATTTGACCACTTCACTTTGAAGAATTTGGTAACCTTCTGTCGAGTCTGACGTTCAGTTTCATCGAGAATGCGGACTGGTTGCTCTTTATAAGAAAGGTCTTGTTGCAGCTCAAGCATATCATGATCCACTGCTCGGATAGGATCCTTGAAGCAGCGGCGAAGCTGTGACACATGGAACACATCATGAACCTGAGAAAAGTTTGACGGTAATTCCAATTGATATGCCACTTTATCACGCCTTTCGAGAATAGTGAAAGGACCAATATATTGAGGAGCCAGCTTGCCCTTGATCCCAAAACGATGTGCACCTCTCATTGGTGTGACTCGAAGATAAGCCTTTTCGCCAGGTTGATAGACCATATCTTTGTGATGACGGTCATACTGACTCTTCTAACGAGACTGAGCAGCCTTCGGATTTGCATGAATAATGCGGACTTGATCTTCGGCATGTTGGATAATATCCAGACCGATAAGTGTACGTTCCCCAGTTTCTGACCAATTCAGAGGAGTCCAACACTTACGTCCATATAACACTTCAAAGGGAGCCATCTTTAGACTAGCTTGATAGCTATTGTTGTAGGAGAACTCAGCATACGGGAGAGATTCCTCCCATTTCTTGCCGAAAGAAATGACACAAGCTCGAAGCATGTCTTCGAGAATCTGGTTGACTCTTTCAACTTGTCTCTAGGATTGAGGGTGAAAAGCGGTGCTAAAGGACAGATGAGTTCCCATAGCTTCCTGGAAACTTGCCTAGAATCTTGAAGTGAATAAACTGCCACGGTCTGAACTAATCACCAATGGAATACCGTGGAGTGAAACAACTCTGGACATGTCTAGATCTGCTAGCTGACTAGCAGTAATAGTTTATTTGACAGCCAGAAAATGTGCAACTTTGGACAGCCGGTCAATGACGACAAGAATAGCATCATTACCTTTCTGCGATCTGGGAAAACCAGTGACGAAGTTCATTTCAACGTGATCCCATTTCCATTCAGGAATAGAAATATGTTGCAGAGTTCCAGCAGGCTTTTGATGTTCTGCTTTGATCCGATGACAAATGTCACATTCTGAAACATAGCGTGCAATGTCTTGTTTCATGTTTGGCCACCAGAATCTTTGACAGATGTCTTGGTACATCTTGGTACTACCCGGATGGATAGACAGAGGTGTATCATGAGCTTCTTTCAGTATTCTATCAGTCATATTCAGGTTTTCCTCCCTCGTTGGAACGAACAAACGACCCTTGTAGTACACAGCGCCATCATCAGCAACAGTGAAGCATGAGGGTCTACCTTCTGTAACATAGCGTCTAATCTTTTTGACTACATTGTTATAGTGTTGCATGGTTTTGATGCTGCCCACGAGATCTGGCACAGCAACCAGGTTATTAAGGGAACCCTGTTTAGCAACCTCGAGGTTCATCTTGCGGAAGTCTGGTATAGGGGGAGTGAGATAACCTTGAGGAACAATATGGAGGTTCAACTTGCGGAATTCCTTTTGAAGAAGGGGGTGAACCTTATGAACCTGGAGGTGGTTGCAGTACGACTTGCGGCTCAAAGCATCAGCCGTTACATTAGCCTTGCCAGGTGTATAAGAAATACCCATGTTGTAATCTGCTATGCACTCCATCCATCTCTGTTGACGGAGGTTCAGATCCGGCTGAGTAAACAGGTACTTCAGACTTTGGTGATCGGTATAGATCTCGCAATGATTACCAATAAGGTACTGCCGCCACTCTTTCAGTGCATGTATTACCACAGCAAGCTCGAGATCGTGAACTGGGTAGTTCTCTTCATGAGGACGCAATTGACGAGAGGCATAAGCAACCACTTTGCGTTCTTGCATTAGGACCCAGCCTATTCCCTGACGCGAAGCATCACAATAAATGACGAAGTCCTTACGAGTATCCGGAGGAGCAAGCACTGGAGCAGATGTCAGCTTGTCCTTAAGTGCTTGAAAACTCTCCTGACATTTTTCTATCCACTCATATTTAACACCTTTGTGAAGCAGATTGGTTAAGGGCTTTGCAATCTTGGAGAAGTTCTCGACGAATCGACGGCAATAGCTGGCGAGTCCAAGAAAACTTCTGACTTGTTTGACATTGTTCGGGGGAGTCCAGTCAAGAATAGCCTGAACTCGTTCATGGTGGATCGCAATACCATCCTTGGAGATCACATGACCAAGGTAGGTTACTTCGGGCATCCAGAACTCACACTTGGAATACTTGGCATAAAGTTGATGTTCCCGAAGTCTTTCCAGCACAAGACGAAGATGTTCGGCATGCTCTTCTTTATTCTTGGAGAATACCAGAATATCATCTAGATAAACCATGACAAATTTGTCGAGGTAGTCCATGAAGATATAATTCATCAACCGGGAGAAGGTTGCTGGAGCATTGGTTAAACCGAAAGACATGACGGTGTACTCGTATGAACCATAACGAGTAACAAATGCGGTCTTGGGGATGTCTTCTTCTCGAACACGGATCTGATGGTAACCCAACCTCAAGTCGAGTTTAGAGAATATCGAGGAACCAGCAAGTTGATCATATAAATCATTGATCCGAGGAAGCGGATATTTGTTCTGAATTGT
The DNA here is from genome assembly GCA_039707655.1 of Elymus sibiricus. Classification (NCBI taxonomy): domain Eukaryota; kingdom Viridiplantae; phylum Streptophyta; class Magnoliopsida; order Poales; family Poaceae; genus Elymus; species Elymus sibiricus. The sequence goes on from CM077665.1 coordinate 269,373,056, forward strand.
TGCCTGATTGATCGGACGGTAATCTTGAACTAAACGATTTGTCCCATCCTTCTTCTTAACAAAGAGAGAAGGTGCTCCCCAAGCAGAGGAACTTGGACGGATAAAACCCAGACGAAGTGAATTGTCTATTTCTTGCTTGAGTTCAAGGAGGTCATGCGGAGGCATCTTATAAGGACGCTTGGCTATTGGAGTGGTACCGGGTACCAAGTCGATGACAAACTCCACAACTCTAGCAGGGGGAATCCCTGGAAGTTCTTCCGGAAAAAAATCTTGGAAGTCTCGAACAATTGGAATGTTTTCAATCCCTTCAAGAGGTGACTCATTTAATGCAAGGCATATAGTCGAGCTTCATCATTTCGAACAAGATGAGCATGATAGTTTACTATCTCATTTGAAGGGTGTAGAAGGTGGACGGTTTTGGTGGCACAAATGATTGACGCGGTATGAGCCTTCAACCAATCCATTCCAAGAATGAGATCGATATTGGAAGACTTCAGCATTATGGGGGAGGCAAAGAATTCCAACCCTTCAATTTCAATGGGGACATTGTGGCTAATCACTGAGGTTCGGCATTGGCCCGCGGGGGTGTTTACCACTATTGGAGCGTCCATTTCATCACTCTTAATGTCATGCATGTATGCAAAATTTTCCGACATGAAAGAATGCGATGCTCATGTATCAAACAATACAGAAGCTGGTACTGAGTTAACAAGAAGTGTACCCATCACAGTAGCAGGCTGGTCTTGAGCTTCAGTCATCTCAATGTTGTTAGCCTGACCACGACCATTAGCAGGCCTGGCATTGTTGTTGCGGGGCTGGTTGGAAGGCAGTGCAAGTTGATTCTGATTCTACCTGCATTCTCTAGCATGGTGCCCTGGACGACCACACTTGAAGCACAACCCATCCTCGGGATGAGAAGGGGGAACAGGAGCTCGTGGTGGCGGAGCTGGGAGCCTCGGCTGCCTAGGTGGGGGTGGAGGCAGACGACGGGCAGCATAGGACGGCCTTGGAGCAGGAGGCGGTGCAAGGTACATGTTGTGGGGGATCCAGATCTTGCGCTTCTAACTTGCTGAGCCCGAAGATGAGGCCATGTCACGATTGCGCTTGTTGCTGTGCTTGTAGTCCTGCAGACCTGTTTCCACTTGAATGGACTTGTTCACCAAGATGGCGAAGTTATCGAAATCCTGAACAAGGAGCGCTAGCTTGATATCAGGGTGGAGGCCTTCGCGGAACTTCTCCTGCCTACGAGCATCAGTTGCAACGTCTTCTTCAGCATAGCGAGACAAGTCCAGAAATTCCTGCTGATAAGCATCCACGGTCTTGTTGCCCTGGACAAGATTGTGGAACTCACGCTTCTTCTTGTCCATCAGTCCCTGAGGAATGTGACGAGCACGGAATGCAGTTTGGAATTCCGGCCAGGTGATGATTGTTCCAACAGACTGTGAGCGCCTGTGACTGTCCTACCACTGAGCAGCGGGACCCTTCAGAAAGTATGAGGCAAAGGTGACATAGCTAGCCACTGGGGCGCCTGAAGACTCCAGCTCATAAGTGATGTCACGGAGCCAGTCATCTGCGTCAAGCGGCTGAGTTGAGCTGCGGTAGATCGCAGGGTTGAGACGCATAAAGTCCTACAGAGTCATTGGGGCTGGCTGCTGATTCATATTCGGCCTCGGAAACTAATCAATGATCCCTTGCATAAACTGGCGGTTCAGCTCAAACTGTCGCGTCATTCTAGCCATGTATTCAGGTGGTGGTGGTGGTTCAGGCGCACCACGACCACGACCAGCTGGCCTAACCATTCTGTCAATTTTTTAATAGTGATAGTTTAGCATTGGGTAATTGCAAAGAAAATAAATCATTCATGAAGTAAATTGCACAAAGAAGGAAGTGTGGTAGCTACGACATAGTAGATCAAATTCAACATATAGATCCATACATAGGTCTATTACAAACCATAAGTCCGTTACGAAATAGACGATAGGTCCGGCATGAAATTAACTTAGACAACTAAGCGGCATGCAGGCACGCGGTGGAGAGATACAACAACGGGACATAGCGATATGCTACATCAACGTCGGGGACAACAAAAGAAACCAGGGAACTGCACGTGGCCCTGAATGTGAAACCTGGGGGCAGGATTCTGCATCCCATGCACACTCTGATGTTGAATCTGGTGCCCAGCGGGGAGCATAGGTTCACGTGCCAGAGTACGACCTCCAACAGCAGGCCACTCAAGACCTGGTGCTAGCTCTATCCGGCGCGGGTAAAGGATGTACTCCGGATGTATCCCCGCACGGACTGCTGGAAACAACTGCTCCATAGCCTCATAAATACGAGTACGGGTGGCGTATAGCTCGACGTTAAGAGCTCGGACAGTGCGATCCAATGCCTCAGTGTACTGAACCTGAACCTGTGGGATGTAACGATGACTCACGTAGGGGGTGCAGACAGAAGTGTAGGATCGGTCGTTGCGCTGCCGCACGAAAGGGGTGTAGACCTCAGCGTCGGCTGAAGTATCAACTCCAACAGGAACATACGGAATGTATCTGAATGCCGTCCCCTCCAAGCAGGGGTTCGCTGCACGGAGACGAACAATAGCAGCATAGGCAGCATCCTGTACTGACATCTCAACGGTCACTCCAATGCCATGAAAGGTGTGCAGCTCGGTGATGGAGAGGTCCCGTCGATCCCAGATAACCATCTCAGCTTCATACTGTTCATGGTTGAACTCGCGGTACTCCTCGTAAACAGTGTACTCGGGGTACCAGCGATATCCCAGCCTGATCAAGAGGTTGACCAGAATGGCCGGGAGCCCAGTCATATCGTGAGCCAAAGTTAGACGAACGATCTGCCTAGCAGGACGCATCTGTAACAAGAAGATTCAAAGATGTCAAATGACAGTGTGTGCATCATAACTTCAAGGAAACAATTGTCGACGAAATAATCTTTGGTGGATGTGATCACGAGAGCCTAATGTTAGAGTTAGCAAAATCTTTAACCCGAAAGAGAGGAGAGATCAGAACCTAGAGTATAGACGAGGAGTAAAAGATCCTAATACCACCCAATTGAGATGTGGGCCCGTAAGCCACACAACTATGTTAGTAAAGTTTTTCAAGTACTAGACTCAACTTCGGCCAAGGAGTTGGAAAGGGGGCTACCTACAGGCAGTCGGCTCTGATACCAACTTGTGACGCCCCCAATTTTGACCGTACGCTAATCATACACGCAATGCGTACGACAAAGATTAGGGACTCATTGATCGATATCACAACACAACTTTAGACACAAATTAAAGTCATACCACTTCATATTACAAGCCAGGGGCCTCGAGGGCTCGAATACAAAGCTCGACAAGCACGAGTCAGCGGAAGCAAATAATATCTGAGTACAGACATAAGTTAAACAAGTTTTGCCTTAAGAAGGCTAGCACAAACATAACAGCGGATCGAACAAGGCGAGGCTTCCTGCCTGGGAACCTCCTATCCTACTGCTGGTCGGGAGCAGCCTCCACGTAGTAGTAGGCTCCGGCGGTGGTGTAGTAGTCGTCTCCGGCGTACTCCAACTCCTGGGCTCCATCGTCTGAACGTAGTAATCATATCGAGGGGGAAAGAGAAAGCAAAGCAGCGGTGAGTACTCATCCAAAGTACTCGCAAGACTGACATCAGAACTATACTAAAATATGCATCAGTATCAAATAAAGGGGGTATATCTGGACTAACTGCAGAAAGCACGAATAGGGGGAACGCCTAGCCCTATCGAAGACTAGCATCTTCAGGATCTTGCAGCATTAGAAGAGAGTAGACTGGTATCTCATATATAGCAATATTGTTGTAGCAAATTTTATTAAGTAACCACGCCCAGAGAGTCTTCCTCGACTCCCTGCGAGGAAGCAAACTCGGAGCCAACATTCATTTCAATTTTAAGTCACAATTTTAGTTGTAGTAGATCAAGGTACAACTCCAAGTCGTCCTGTTATCGTGGACACGGCTATTCGAATAGTTGAATTCATCCCTGCAGGGGTGCACCACATTTCCAACACGCTTGATCACCTCCGGCCGGACACACTTTCCTGGGTCATGCCCGGCCTCGGGATATCAACACGTCGTCGCCCTACCTAGGCTCAATAGAGAGGCCAGTCCGCCGGTCTAAATCCTAAGCGCGTAGGGGTCATGGGCCCACTCGCCCTTTGAACTCCTGCACGATGCGTGGGCGGCCGAGGTCAGTCCTAGCACACTCTAATACGAGATCTGTGCCGTCACGGACCACTCGGGCGCGCGCCGCTCCATTGCTGACGTCCGAAGAGCTTCGGCTGATATGACGACACTGAGTACCCATAACTTGTCCCACGTGAAGGTTTAGTGCGCAAAAGGTCAAACGACCAACTCAGATCAAATACCCAACCCATTAGAATTTTATTAATGCGGGACGAGCGCGACCCATGATTTGCGGTCTCGTCGCCCCGTCTCGAGGATGTGTGGCAAGGGCCTCACCTGCCCGGCCACGCCTCGTCGTTATCAAACCGTGGGTGCCCCTCAGGGCCGACCCATCGCCAACATGTTTCTGTAACCAAGTCATACTAACAGTGTGTATGAAACATCAAGGAGTGGTAGAGAGGGTCCCACACTTGAGGGGGTTGCACGACAGAGTCGATATCGGGAGTGGCAGAGAGGTATCACCCTCTGATTACCACGACCGACTAGCTACACTACAGAGCTAGCATCATGAGTACTTCACGAGGTGTCACCCTCGGTACTCGATGGTAGTTCCGCAGAGTCGTACAACGAAGGGGGTGTGCGGTGATGTGACGGGCCTGGCTCGTCGATCTTGAAGATCGAGTAACTGATATTTAAAGCGGGGCAACTGAGACTAGGGGTCACCGAGGATTCATTGATCAACCTATACTAAGGAGTTGATATGACAACAGGTACATTAGCAGTTTATCAAAAGCAGGCTATGGAACAGAAATGGGAGCTAACTAATACAGTAGCAAAATCTAATGCAAGAATGAGAGGGAAAGAATTGGGCGATATCGGAATGCTCAAGGGGGGTTGCTTGCCTTGCTGCTCTACTGCAAAGGCCTGATCGTCAGTCGCGTAGTCGTACCCGGCAGCAGCGTCAGTCTCGGGCTCTACCGGTAAGAAGAGGGGGGAGAAACAATAAATATAAAGCAAAGATGCAATCACGATGCATGACATGGCAATATGCACAGCTAGGCATGCACTAACATAGTACTACATGTCACAGACTGATCGGAAGAATATCTGACGATATTTTCCAGGTCTCGGGCCACTACCGGACAGACGAAAATGATGGAAATGTTCCACGTTCTTTATGATAGGAGCGTGTGACAAATGAACGGACCGCATATTCGGATTCGTGGGATTTTTCTGAACAACTTTCATGTATAAAATATTTTCATCCGAGTTATGGATTATTTTATATTAATTTTTTATAGTTTTATTAATATTTAGAAATTAAATTGATTTAATTTTATTCAATAAATGCATGTATGACATCAGCATGATGTCATGCTAATGTCAGCAGTCAACAGCCCTGTTGACTGGTCAAACTGACTAGTGGGTCCCACATGTCATTCACACAGATTAATTAAGTTTAATTAATCTTAAACATGTTAATTAGGTGGGTGGGATCCACCTGTCATTCACTGTTTTAGCTTAATTAATTAACAAGTTTAATTTACTAACAGAGTGGTTAATTAACTTAATTAAGCTAATTAACTAATTAATTAATTGATTAATTAATTTAATTAATTAACTATTTATTTATATACACATTTTTTATTTAACGTTTATGGGGGGTGGGGCCCCATGTCATCCACTGCGCGGGGGGGGGGGGGTAGTGGGGGTTAATCCCACCACTAACAAGGCAACCACGGCCCCTCCCCGGCTATGCCCGCACGGGGGTAGAGCCGCCGGCGGCCCAAGACGGCGGTAGCCACGGCGGGGCGGGGGACAGGGGCAGCGGGCGACAGGGCGGAGCACAGGAGGCATGCGGGGTGCAACGCGGGCGCGCACGGTGCGGGGCGAGGGCCGAGCGGGGCGCGTGCGGGGCGCGGCCATGGACGCGGGACCGTGGCGAGCGAAGGCCGGAGCGGCACGGTGGCGCGCGCGGCTAGCGGCGGGCGTCGGCAGCGAGCGGGTCCGGCCGCAGTGGGGGGAAAGAGAGGGCGGAGGGGCCTCACATCGGCCGTAGGGGAAGCAGCGGCTCGAGGAGGGTCGGGGAGGCGGTGCGGAGCGGAGAGGGAGGGGGGATCCGACGGGGCGACGGCATGGCGCGAGGGGACGCTGGCGACGGCGTCGGCACCGGTGCAGCGCCGGCGGGAGGCAGACGGCAGTGGTGCGGCGACGGCCGCGGGGCGGCGGCGGCCCCCGATCCAGATCTGGATCGGGAGGGAGAGGGCGAGCGAGTGGGGGTGGGGGCGAGTGGGGGCGGGCTAGGGCTACGGTGGGTGGTGGGGGGGGGGTTGTAGGCGCCCGGCTGGGCCGTTTGGGTCGGCCTGCTGGGCCGGGGGGCTTTTTTCTTTTCTTATTTTTATTTACTTTGTTGCTTTTAATTTTTCTTTTTAGTTTTGTTCTTTTGTTTTTGTTTTCTTATTTTAAAACATTTTGGCTATACAATAATATAACACTTGCACCTAAATTAGTACATTATAAATAGACCACTGCCACAATTAGCTTGGCTCCAAAATAAAATAGTTTATTATTTTTATAATTTAAAAAGCATTCAAATAATTGCTTTAACCACTGTTTTAATGGTTTTTGGGCATTTAAACCACTTTACAAAAATGTTGGTTCACCACCATAATTACTTATGGGTTATTTGCCACAAGATGAACATTTTAGATTTCATGTCTGACAAATTTGAATTTTGACTTTATATTGGATTTGAATTTGAATTGCGATTTGGATCAAGTGAAGATTAGCAAAATGGATTAGCTTAATCCACGGTTACTGTTGCTTGATTACACGGATTACTGTAGCGGCAAATCCAGGGCGTCACATGTCTACTACGCAACTTTGTTCTTGTAGACTTTGTTGGGCCTCCAAGCGTAGAGTTTTGTAGCACAGTAGCAATTTTCCCTCAAGTGGATGGCCTAAGGTTTATCAATCCATGGGAGGTGTAGGATGAAGATGGTCTCTCTCAAACAACCCTGCAACCAAATAATAAAAAGTCTCTTGTGTCTCCAACACACCAAATACAATGGTAATTTGTATAGGTGCACTAGTTCGGCGAAGAGATGGTGATACAAGTGTAGTAATGATGGTAGATATTGATTTTTGTAATAGTAACAATAAAAAACAGCAAGGTAGCAAGTAACAAAAGTGAGCACAAACGGTATTGCAATGCTTGAAAACAAGGCCTAGGGTCCGTACTTTCGCTAGTGCAATCTCTCAACAATGCTAATATAATTGGATCACATAACCATCCCTCAACGTGCAACGAAGAATCACTTCAAAGTTCTTATCTAGCGGAGAACATAAGAAGAAATTATTTGTAGGGTACGAAACCACCTTAAAGTTATCCTTTCCGATCAATCTATCCAAGAGTTCGTACTAAAATAACACCAAGTTATCCTTTTAGATCAATCTATCTAAGAGTTTGTACTAAAATAACACCATATGATACGCATCAACTAACTCTAATGTCACCTAGATACTCCAATGTCACCACAAGTATCCATGAGTTAACTATACTATACGCATCAAACAATTTCAGATTCATAATACTCAATCCAACACAAAGAACCTCAAAGAGTGCCCCAAGATTTCTACCGGAGAAAGTAGAACGAAAACGTGCATCAACCCCTATGCATAGATTACTCCAATGTCACCTTGGGAATCCGCAAGTTGAGTACCAAAACATATATCAAGTGAATCAATAGAACACCCCATTGTCGCCATGGGTATCCATATGCAAGACATATATCAAGTGTTCGCAAATCCAATATTCAATCCAACATAACGATATCTCAAAGGGAAAGATTCAATTCATCACAACATGATAGCAAGGGAATACCATCATATGATCCGACTATATTAACAAAGCCCGTGATACATCAAGATTGTGACATCTCAAGAACAAGAGTGAGAGAGAGAGAGAGAGATTGAACACATAGCTACTGGTATATACCCTCAGCCTCGAGGGTGGACTACTCCCTCCTCGTCATGGCCTCCGCCGGGATGATGAAGATGGCCACCGGAGATGATCTACGCTCTCCGGCAGGGTACTGGAACGCCTCCAGATTGGTTTTTCGTCGATACAGAGAGTTGCGGCGGCGGAACTTCTCGTCTAGGGTTATTTCTCGGGGTTTCTGAATATATAGGATTTTTGGGCGTTGGTTTCACGCGAAGATGGGCCACGAGTGGACCACAAGACACCAGGGCGCGCTAGAGGGGCCTGGCGCGCCTTGGTGGGTTGTGCCCACCTCGTGGCTCTTTTGGCCCTCCAACGAAGATTCTAGTGCCTCTTTTGTTCCAAAAAAATCATCAAAAAGTTCCGTTGCATTTAGAGAACTTTGATTTCTGCACAAAAAACAGCACCACGGTAGTTCTGCTGAAAACAGCGTCAGTCCTGGTTAGTTCTAAATAAATCATGTAAAGTGCATCAAAACCATATAAAAGTATTGTAAACATAGGCAATCCTAGCATGAATACTTCATAAATTATCGATACGTTGGAGACGTATCAGCCACCGTGCTCAAAAAGATATAAGTGAAGTACTAGAGCAACTGCTAAGCTCAAAAGATTTAAGTGAAGCACACAGAGTATTCTAACAAATTATGATGAAGGTGTGTCTCTCTTAAATAGGTGTGTCCAGCAAAAAATGATTGTGGCAAACTAAAAGTAAAAGCAAACAAAAGTAAACGACGCTCCAAGCAAAACTCATATCATGTGACGAATAGAAATATAGCTTCAAGTGACATACCGATGGATTTGAGACGAAATAGGGGATGCCTTCCAGGGCATCCCCAAGCTTAGATGCTTGAGTCTCCTTTAAAATATTACCTTGGGGTGCCTTGGGCTTCCCCAAGCTTAGGCTCTTGATACTCCTTATTCCTTTGTCCATCAAGATAACAACCAAAACTTGAAAACTTCAATCACACAAAACTCAACAAAACCTCGTGAGATCCGTTAGTATAAGAAACATATTGCATACTTTAAGTACTGTTGTAAATTGATTCAAATTTCATAAATGCATAATAGGTACTGTATTCTAATTTTTTCCATGGCTTATACCCCCCCGATACAATGCATAGTTTAATCAAAATAAGCAACTATTGTCGGTGTACTAAGATTGGGTCCCTTAGTACCCCGTACTTGTGCACGGACAGTTGTAGCCACACCTGCGGCAAGGCCTGCCGGGAGACAACCGAATGCAAGTTCATAAAGTCAAGGGGGCATCCAAGACAAGGTAATAATCAGAAGATAGAAGACTGAAGGCTGGAGCCCCGGCAAGATCTTGCCGGGATGGCTCACGGCCCCGGCAAGGCTCGCACCCGGCAAGACCTCGCCACTCTGTCACCGCTCCAGTGCAGCGACTAGCTTGTCGTTTAGCTGTTGTCCTCCTGGGTGCGTGTCAGATGCTGGTGGTAGAAGGGCTTAAGCGGTGCTGATGGGACAACTTCTTTTCCCATCCCCAAGACGCCAAGGGACACCTCAACGGAGCATTTAATGTTCTTGTCCTAAACCGTCAGTGTTAGGTATGATAACACTGTAGCTACTTTTACACCTCATGTATGCACTGTACGCCACTGTTGGTGACCCCTTCAAACGTTTAAAAGGAGGCCCAAGGCGTAGCTACAGGGGTATCGGATCTTCTCTAGCCCATTCTGCATGAGTAGCAGCTGAGTACTGTAGCGCTCCCAGAACTTGAGCTGGAACACATCTAATACAACCAAGCAGGAGTAGGGTTTTACGCATCTTTGCGGCCCGAACCTGGATAAAATTCCCACGTGTTGATCATCAGATCTGCTCTCTGTACAAACCCTTCCCCTTGCCGAATCGTAAAGGGATCCTCGCGATCCCATAGGTGTCGTTTCTCTGACATCTTTGGCGCGCCAGGTAGGGGGCAAAGGTTGTGCGGACCTGATCTGGTGACTAGCGTGCCAGTTCTTCATCATCTTCGTCGCCATGGCCCCCAAGAGGAAGGGGTTCACGGCGGTTGGACCGTCCACGTCCGCCGCGCCTGTGCTTACGCGCACGGGTGACGGTGTCGACGCGGGTGGAGGAGGTAGAGATCAGAGCTTCCACGACGCTCTGGTGATCATAGCCAGGCGAGCAGCGTGGTTCGCGCCGCTAGATCTAAGGATGGAGCTGTGCTGCCAGTAGGAGGCGCAGCGAACTCCAGAGATGGAAGGGCGCCTTCCAAGACACCCACGCCGGCGCACGCGCCGCGACCTTCTCAGGGCGCGCGCGATGAACATCGCCATGATATTGGTGGGTCCGGGCGTCCCCATGGAAAGTCTCCTGAGCATCAACCTCGGGATGTGCGAGACCAACATGCACGTCCACGAGCTGGTGGAAGCGGTGTACGGTCGCGGGACCGTGATGTAGCTCCTTCCAACATAGTTGGGAGTCAGAGCACATCACGTTCCTCGCACCTGTCGCCGCCGCCTACACGAGCAGAAGCGCTGGCACGTGCACAGCTGCTTCTGAATTTCCCTCCTGCTGCGGACAAGCTCGACGAATGGAGAGCTGCCATTCAGAGCCTCGTCGGCCTCGCCAACGAAGATAAGCCGGAGCAGGCGGAGCCCTCGCGGCGGCAGTCCATCGAGCCGGCACGCGTCGGTGGTGAGAAGACTGTGGGCGGTACAACTACGGTGTACTCCCCCCCCACAGCAGCAGCGGACGCTGACTCGACGGGTCGACACCCGTGATGACGATTCCACGGCGTCGTCCGATCCGCGAACTCGCCGCGATCAACGTCAAGTTCTTCGGGAGCGAGGCAAGGAAGACGCTCGAACTACCATCGAGCGGCGGCGGGAAGCGCGCTATCAATCTGACAAGCGCGCAGGACCTATTGTAGACAAGCCAGCGCCGGGGTATCCTGTCGATCTACCTTACGAGGTGGGTTGTCCAGCGTTTACCCGTGAGCTGCGGCGAGTCCAGTGGCCCAATTCCCGCACGTTCAAGCCGAAGGTCCCGGAGAAATATGACGGCAAGACCCACCCGTCAGAGTTCCTGAGCATCTACACCATTGCGGTGCAGGCTGCCGGGGCTCGTGATGACAAGATACTCGCCAACTACTTCCCGTTGGTGCTTAAGCCCAACGTCAGGTCGTGGTTGATGCACCTGCCGGAGAATTACATTTCTTCTTGGGCAGATTTGTGCCATGAGTTCGTTGGCGCCTTCACTGGAGGCCACCAAGCTCCTGGCCAGTAAATCGATCTGCATCTCATCCCCCCAGAAGGAAGGCGAGACTTTGCGCAAGTACATCCAGAGGTTCAGCCGCATACATCACAACATTCCAGACGTTCATCCTGCCGCTGTTATCAGCGTGTTCCATCAGAACGTGCGCAACCGCAGGATGCGGGAAGAGCTGGCAATGAACAAGATCAGGGATGTTGCTGAGCTTTATGCTCTGGCAGATAAGTGTGCTCGAGCTGAAGAAGAGAGGAGGCTCCCCGGTGAGGACGCCGGCACAGGGGCGGACTCTGAGGATGAGGGCACCGCTGCCCCGGCAAAGAAGGGTCGGCAGCGCAACAGGAAGCGCAAGGGCAAGGCCGTGCTTGCCGTTGAGGGATCCGGTAACCCCGGTACCGCCAAGAAGGCCAAGGTTGATGACCCCGGCAAGGATGTTGCCGGGTGTGCTTCCTGCCAGGCCTTGGTGGCTGCCGACAAGCCAGACGGTTCCGACAAGCAGTACTGCAAGATCCATCGCACCAAGGGCCATGATCTCCAAGACTGCCGGCAAGTTGAGCAGCTTGTTGAGAAGCAGAAAGCCGAATACGAGAGGCGAGACAAGGAGAAGGCCCAGGATGGCGCGGAGGGGTCCGGCAAGAAGCGTGGTGGCCGAGGAGGTCGCCACGGCAAGGCCAAGCAACAGAAGGACCAGCCCGCTCGAGGCCGCGACAAGCAAGAGGGGGGTGATGATGACATTGAGGAGGATGACGACTCCAGCGAGCAAGAATTCCTGAAAGCTACAGACGCCATGTGCGTTGACGGAGGTGCCTCGCTGCATTCTTCCCACCGCCAACTTAAACAGTGGGCGCGTGAGGTTAATGCGGCTGAGCCATCTGTCGGCGCCCGGAAGCCTTTGAAATGGTCCAACACGCCTATCATTTTCGACGTTGAGGATCACCCTGATCGTGTAAATGCGGTTGGGTGTTTGCCATTGTTGGTCTCACCAACAATTCGCAACCTCAAGCTGACGAAGATGTTAGTTGACGGTGGGGCCGGTCTGAACTTGATCTCACCCGAGGTGATCAAAAGATTGCAAATTCCTGATGGAGATCTCGAGGAGACGGGCTCGTTTCAAGGGGTCAATCCAGGAAGGAGTCAGCCCAACGGAAAGATCACGCTTCCGGTAACATTTGGTAGCGATCTGAACTTCAGAAATGAGAAGATTGTGTTCGACGTCGCCAAGATTCCGTTGCCATATAATGGGTTCCTTGGCCGTTCAGCACTGGCCAAGTTCATGGCGGCATCACAGTACGCCTACAATGTGCTGAAGATGCCCGGGCCGATGAGCGTTATCACTGTCAGTTCCGACAAGAAAGACGCGCTTATCTGCACCGATCAACTCTACCGGGAGGCAGTTGCAGCATCTGCCGCCAAGGCACTTGCTCCTGCCGCTGAAACTCCCGGGGGGAAGAAGACCGGCAAGGCCACTCGCGCACTCTCCGGCAAGCGCACCTCTTCGGAGTGCTGCGCTCCCGTCGAGGATGTGCCAGAGAGTTCCACCGGCAAGAGCAAGAAGTCCAAGGCTGCTCCGCCAGAGACCAAGAAGGTGCCCGCCAAGGAAGATGGCTCGGGAGGAACTTTCACCATAAGTTCCACCCTCGACAGCAAATAGGAAAGCGCGCTCGTTGCCTTCCTGCGGGCGAATGTCGATGTGTTTGCATGGCAACCATCTGATATCCCCGGTGTTCCCAGGGAGGTGATTGAGCACCACCTTGCCGTCTGTCCACACGCGCGGCCCGTCAAGCAGAAGGTCAGGAAGCAAGCTTTGGAGCGACAACAGTTTATTGCCGAAGAAATCAAGAAATTAGAAGCGGCAGGCTTGGTTAGAGGAGTACTTCATCCAACATGGTTGGCCAATCCAGTTGTAGTGCGCAAGGCGAATGGAAAATGGAGGCTATGTATTGACTATACAGATATCAATAAAGCCTGTCCAAAAGATCATTTTCCCTTGCCGCTCATCGACCAGATTGTGGACTCCACTGCCGGCTGCGACTTGCTGTCATTCCTTGAGGCCTATTCAGGCTATCATCAGATTTTCATGGCCAAGGAAGACGAAGAGAAGACCGCATTTATCACCCCATGTGGTACGTATTGCTTTTTGCGTACGCCTTTCGGGTTGAAAAGTGCTGGTTCTACATTTGCAAGAGCAGTCCAGATTGGTTTTGAGCCCCAGCTACATAGAAATATGGAAGCTTACATGGATGATATAGTGGTCAAAACCAAGGATAAGGCAACGCTCATATCAGATTTAGAAGAAACATTTGCCAATCTGCACAAGATCAACTTAAAGCTCAACCCTGAGAAGTGTGTGTTTGGTGTCCCATCCGGCAAGCTTCTCGGGTTCTTTGTATCTCAACGTGGAATTGAAGCAAATCCCGACAAGATCAAAGCAATTGAGCAAATTGAAGCGCCAAGACGTGTCAAGGATGTGCGCCGTCTTGCCGGCTGCGTTGCTACTCTGAGTAGGTTCATCTCAAAATCTGCTGAGCGCGCCCTGCCCTTTTTCAAAATTTTGAAGAAGGCGGGTCCAATGAAATGGACTCCGGAAGCGGAGGCAGCGCTGCAGGATTTGAAGAGGTACCTCTCCTCTCCGCCAGTACTAGTCGCCCCGAAACCGCAAGAACCGTTGCTGCTATATCTAGCGGCAACGAATCAAGTGGTGAGCGCTGCGCTAGTGGCAGAGAGAGAAGTGGATGAAGAAGCAGCGCCAGTGGCAGACCCGCCAAGTGACGAGCTGGGACCTTCCCCGGCAGAGTCCGGTGCCGACCAAGTTGAATCTGCGCAGTCAAGTCAAGCAATACAGAAGAAGAAGATGGTGCAGCGCCCAGTCTATTTTGTCAGTTCCCTTCTACAGGGGCTAGGTCAAGATATTCTGGTGTGCAGAAGTTGCTCTTCGGCCTCCTCATGGCCTCGAGGAAGCTGCACCATTACTTCCAAGCACACGAGATCACCGTTGTCACTCGCTTTCCATTGCAGCGGATTTTGCGGAACCCAGATGCTACCGGCAGGATTGTGGAGTGGGCCTTGGAGCTGTCAAGCTTTGATCTCAAGTTTGAAAGTACTTCGACCATCCAGAACAGGGCCTTGGCGGAGTTCATTGCAGAATGGACCCCAACGCCAGATGAAGAAGTTCCAGAGTCAACTCTCCCCGGCAAGGAAACAAATCAAGAGTGGATCATGTATTTTGATGGGGCTTTCTCGCTGCAAGGCACCGGTGCTGGCATGCTGCTTGTCGCACCCACCGGAGAGCACCTCAAATACGTGATTCAGATGCATTTTCCCCGGGAGAGGTCAACGAACAATACTGCGGAGTATGAAGGGTTGCTTGCCGGTCTCAGGATCGGGCAGACCTTGGAATCCAAAAGCTTATTGTCAGAGGTGATTCTCAACTTGTCGTCAAGCAAGTCAATAAAGATTATCAGAGCCCATTGATGGAAGCTTATGTCGATGAAGTGAGAATGTTGGAAGAGCATTTTGACGGCCTACAAATGGAGCACGTTCCTCGTGCCGAAAACAGCATTGCTGATGGCCTGTCAAAATGCGCTGCTCTCAAGTTACCTGTGGAGCCAAGAACTTTTGTGCTCCGGCTGACTCAACCATCCGTGACACCATCGATGGGACAAGAGAAAAGAAGAAAGTTGAGTTCCGGCAAGTACTTCCCGACAGAGCTCCCAGAAGCCGCCGACAAGGAAGTTGCCGGGAACAACGCCAAGCTTGCCGGTGAGCGATAGGCTCCGGCAGGGCCTCAGGCTCTTTCCGTCGAGACAAACGCTCCCGCCAAGCTTGCCAGGGAACAGCAAGCTCCGGCAGGGTCTCAGGCCCTTGCTGTCGAGACAACTGCTCCCGCGGCAGAAGATATGCCTTTAGTCCTTGCCGTCGAGCCCCAGGCTCCAGCATGGGCACAACACATCGTCCATTTCCTTCAGACAGGAGAACTTCCCGAAGAGCAAGAAGAAGCAGAGGAAGTAGCCCGTCGGTCTAAAATGTACCAGTTTGTGGACAATGTCCTGTACAGAAAGAGGCCGAACGGTGTGAAATTGAAGTGCATTTCTCGGGAGGATGGACTGGAGCTGTTGGCAGAGATACATGGAGGCATATGTGGCTCCCACATAGGATCAAGAGCACTTGCCGGTAAGGCATTCCGGCAAGGTTTCTTTTGGCCCACTGCTCTCCAGGATGCAACTGCGCTAGTAACCAAGTGTGAAGCATGCTAGTTTCATTCAAAGAAATTGCATCAACCAGCTCAAGCTCTTCAGACAATCCCTCTCTCCTGGCCATTTTCGGTCTGGGGGCTCGACATCTTGGGCCCTTTTCCCCGTGCTACCGGGGGCTTTGAATACTTGTATGTAGCAATCGACAAGTTTACAAAGTGGCCGGAAGTGGAAGCAGTGAGGAAGGTGACAATACAGTCAGCCGTCAAGTTCTTCAAAGGAATAGTTTGCCGCTTTGGTGTACCAAACAGGATCATCACCGACAACGGCACACAGTTCACGAGCCGCACCTTCATGCAGTATGTCCAAGACCTTGGCGGCAAGATTTGTTTTGCTTCTGTTGCCCACCCGAGGAGCAACGGCTAGGCGGAAAGGGCTAATGCTGAAGTGCTGCGAGGCCTCAAAACAAGAACTTTCGACAGGCTGCGCAAGTGCGGAAGGCGCTGGATTGATGAGTTGCCGGTGGTTCTTTGGTCAATCAGGACGACACCGAATCGAGCCACCGGCTAGACACCCTTCTCCCTAGTATATGGGGCGAAAGCAGTTCTCCCCACGGAACTCACATACGGGTCACCTAGAGTGCTCGCTTATGATGAGCTTGAGCAAGAGCAGCTGCGGCAAGATGACGCATTGCTCCTTGAGGAAGATCGTCTTCAGGCTGCTGTGCGAGCTGCACGCTACCAGCAAGCCTTGCGCCGCTATCATAGCCGCAAGGTTCACGCCCGAAGTCTTGAGGAAGGCGACCTTGTTCTTCGGCGCGTTCAGTCCGCCAAGAATTCCAACAAGTTGTCGCCGAAGTGGGAAGGCCCTTATCGGGTAGTGCGAGTCACCAGGCCTGGCGCAGTCCGCCTGGAGACCGAAGATGGCGTCCCAGTGAGCAACTCCTGGAATATCGAGCATCTTCGTAAGTTCTACCCATGAGGCGCGGTTGCCGGGTCTCCCAGCAACCCTTTTTGTACAAGTCTTGCCGATGAAGCATGTAATCCTTTGTACAAAGCCAGGCGCAGACCCTGTGCGTAGTTGAATAAAGCTTAAGCGTTTTACAAATTCTTGTCGATGTTCATGTTTACTTACGTGCATGTTTATCTGAGATTACGCTTACTTCCAGCAAGTACTAACGAACCGCCAAGGTTCCATATCTCTATTTTCTCTTCTTTCTTTTTTTCAAAGGACAGAAGGTTCCCTCGCATGCAAGTTTGCCAGGGGGATAGGATGGTATGGATACCGACAGGCGATGTTCAAGGTTGACATCTTGCCGGAAGAAGTACAACAACCAAAAGCTAAGTTGCAGAAACTTTGAACAAATTTTTGTTTGTAAGGTTATTCTCCTTGAATGATTTCGACTCTTGTATGGAAAACCTGCACGCGAGGGAACCTTGTTGTGATTGGTTGCGCCCTTATCCTGTTTCGAGTCCGCTCAACAGTTTAGGTGGCTCCACTGAAAACGTCATGGTTTCTTGCCGGTAGCGGCACCGCCAGCAGGCTGCTAAAGTCCCGCACCTAGCGCTCGCGGCAAGTGTGCGCGCGCCGGCAAGTTTCCAATCAAGCGTAGGGTGAATACATACAGAAAGAAATTAGGCAAGGGGAATAGCATAGCATTCATCCAGAACATATCAAGTCATATTACAATAATAGCTGCCGCGATTCTAACATAAGGCAATATTGTCTTTGACATGGAACGATGGCGGCAAAGAGGGAAAGAAGCAGCTAATCCCGGCGATCGCCTTCAACTCTCTTGACTTGGCTTACCCTGTCGACGATGGGCGCGACAAGTTCTTCTGCCGCCTTGAGATCTGCATCCTTCGGCAGGCGGTCAAGGACGTTGGCGAGGTTGATGCCGGGGTTCCTGTGCACCACCTTGATGAGCACCTTCTGGAGGACGGTCCGGCAGAGCTTGCGGGACTCGTTAGCCAGATGAGCTTTTCGGTCTGAATGGAGCTGCTCCAGAGCTCCAAGCACACGGTCGAAGAACATGGTCAGCTTGGCGCTCGGGGACACCCTGTCGTCAAGAGAATACCTGTGATCTTGCGGGCCCATGGTAGACAGTTGTGTGGCAAGCTTCTCCGCGACGTCGACAAGCTTCTCAGTCCAGATTTGCACTCCCTACACATAGTCGTTGTGGGCAGCAACAGCACTCTTGACCAGCTCCTCCTCACCTCGGAGATCCTTGGCCAGAGCCTTCTCGCGAGCCTTGGCGGTCTCCAGAGTCTCCTCCAGCGTGGACAGTTTCAGCTTTAGATCTGTGATGGATTCATTTGCTGTGGAGAGCTCCTTGGTATTGTTGGATATGGCAACCTGCATCTCCATCAGGCTGTGGAGAACTTTGTCTCTTTCAGCCTTGAGTGTTGAGATCTTCTTGCCGTGGTCCTCGAGATCTGCCTCCAGCTTCTTCACCCTCTCCTCCAGCAAGTTCTTGGCGGCCTCTGCAGCCCCGGCAGCATCGACGACCTCCTTTAGCTTGCCGGCATGGTCTGTAGTCAGGGCCTCAAGTGTCTCCCTGTGCTTCAGCTCCAGATCCTGGGTCCGCTGCGCGACAAGCCTTTCAATCTCCTCGTCCTTGGCGCAGAGCTTGTCGGCAAGTGCTTTCCCGCGAGCGGTCAGGTCATCATCATGAGCCTCAAGCCCGACACGGAGTTCCCTTAAGCGTGCTTCCTCTGTGGCAGCCTGTTGCTTGGCATCTTCCTGTGCCTGCTCAACGTCGGACTGCTTCATGAGGAGCTCGTTCCACCTTTGGCTTAGCTGCTCTTGGCCCACCCTCAACTCCTGAAAAGCTTCGGCAAACCAGGCCTGCGTCTCCTCAACGCGTTTCTAGAGATCTGCTTCAACCTTGTCGGCAACCGCGGCCCTGGAGTCTAGTTTCTCCTTCCGGGCGCGATGGAGTGCTTGGAGCTTTTGGTAGTTGTCGCCCATGGCCTTGAGGAGCTTCTCTTCTTCAGATTTGCTGCTACTGGCGCTTGGTTCATCAACGACCTCGAGCTCGGCAGCGGCAATGGCGTCTTCATCGAAGACTTCCCCTTCAGTTGGCGCCCTAGTGCTTGCCGTGCCTGGGATGCTGACGAACAAGTTGTCGCCAATCTTGAGGTACTTGCTTAACGAGGGAGCTTCGGATGTTGGTGGCTATTCCTCAATAGTCGTCTCCCCGGCAGCTGGGGGCTCTGTGTCCGGCGTAGCGCCTGGCGCTCCTGCGGCAGGGATGCCGTCAGTACGGTCACTAGCCTCCTCGCCGGCCCTCTCGGCGGATTCCTTGGCGGCCTCTTCCTGCGCAGCCCTGGCAGCTTCAGCGCTGGCATCCTTGGCGGCCTCGGCAGCAGCGTTCTTGGCGGCTTCGGCAGCTTCGGCGGCAGCATTCTTGGCGGCCTCGTCAGCGGAAATCCTGTCAGCCTCGGCAGCAGCATCCCTGGCGGTCTCCTCGATGACAACATCGACATCCATATGCTCCACCGAGGGAATGTCTGGGGGCCAAGAAAACAAATCAAGATGAGATTGAGATGGAAGTTCAAGAAGACAAAAAAGAGAATGACAGAATAGCAAATACCTGTGCCAACATTGGTTGCCGGCGTAGAGCTGCCGGTGCCTGTACTTGCCGGCTCTTCCTCGTCGCGGTAGAGCACGCTAGAGGAAGTCCTTGCCGAAGACCCATTCCTGGGCGGCGTGGTTGATGGAGGCGGCATATCAGGGGTAGCCTCTGACGGTTCTCCTTGTCGCTGCTCTCCTCCTGCATGTCTGGTGATGTCAGCAGTGAAGATACACACCCCGGCACTTGCCAGCGGAAAGTGAGTAACGGACTCATGCTGGGGGCTGCGCTGTGGGCTGTGTAGGGGGCTGTGTCGCGGGCTTGACTCCGGGTTGACGTTGATCGTCTCTGGCGCACCTGAGGTGCTTGCCGGCGGTTCGTCACCCGTCGAGGTCTTTGCCCTCTTCGCTACCCTTTGTGCCAATGTTTCTGTATCATCTCTGCAGGAGCAAATCAAAGCGAAACAAATGAGATAAGAAAAACCAAAAACTCAGAAAGTAAAGGATGCGGCAAGATCCTTACTCTTCTTCTTCTTCTCCCGAGCTAAAGGCAGAGAGGTCGAAGTCAACTTCCGCCACGGGAGGAGGTGAGGGGTGCTCCTGGGTCGCTTGGCTGCGGCAGGCGCAGGTTGCTGAGGAGTTCCTTGCCGCTGCGTGGCCTTGCCGGCCGCCCCCTTGCCGGGGGCTGCACTGCTCGAAGAAGCTTGGCGGACCGGGATCCCAGAAGCGGTGCTCCAAAGGACACGCCTACTCCTTGGTTCAAGGGTCGGGGCTTCCTCGTGCAGCTCCTCCTCGGCGGCGTCTCCAATAGAAGGGCCTTCGGCTGATGTGCCGCCCTCCTCTTCTGCGGTCTCGTCCTGCCCGGCAAGATTCTCATCCGGCAGCGCTTCTCCTCCGCTGGTTCCCTCTTCCACAAAGCCAGCACTGACGGCCTCTGCGGCAAGATTTGCTTCCTCCGCCCTGCTGGCAATATATGCCACTTCTTCCTCAGTGGTGGCGCGGACGAGGCCCTCTTCTTTGCGGATGGCCCTCTCCGTTAGGTTATCAAAGAATTGCTGCACTTTCTCTTCAGATGGCTCAATCCAAGATCCGTCAAGGCTGTGAGCATCAAATGCCGGCATCATGGCGATGATTGGGCCTAGAGAGGAGTTGTTGCATAGAGGGACTATGCTTGCCGGCAGCTTGCATACCATGTCGCCCCTGAACAGTTTCTGGCAGAGAGCTGCGTGCTGCATAAATGTCAGATTGCCATTCAGCCCAGGGCGCAGTCTCATGATGTCTGCCGCGTTCCGGAATTGCCAGGCTGGTCTCCCTTTGTTCTGCAAAGGGGCGATGCGCCGGCGGAGGAAATCGGCGCCTATCATCTCTACTGTGAGCCCGGCAGCTCTGAGGCGGTGAATCCTGGTAGTCGCAACGGTGAGCTTCTTGTCGTCAGGATCGAGGGCGCTCCAGTCGTTGCTGTGCACTATCTTCGTCTGCCGCGGCAAGCAGAAAGATTGGACTTCTGACTTTTCTGTCTCCCGAACCCAGCACCATCTGGCTCGCCATTCATCCCACTTCTCGCGGAAGGCCCCGTCTGGGTAGACCTCCTTGGTTCCTGGCCGTGGGATCCAAGCGAAGGAACTAGAAAGGGCCTCGCCTTTTTGGATGCGGGGAATGAAGTAATGGCGGAAAAGAGCAGTGCTAGGAACTACTCCAGCAAAGTTTTCGCAAAGGTGAGCGAAAACGGACATGCAAGTTACGACATTCGGCGTAAAATCCAAAAGTTGGAAGCCGTAGGTGAGCATGATGTCATTGAAGAAATCAGAGAAAGGGGGGCAGAGTCCGCAGTAGAAATAATTAGCAAAGAAGTGATATTTATTTGGGCCGCCCCTAGAAGAACCTGGACTCACGGCGGTGGCCGGATGCGCTGTCGTCTCTGTCGCCCACATGAACTGATACCGCTCCCTCAGTGCGGCCGCATCAAAGCGCCGGGGGGAAGACGACGTGTTCCTTCCGCATCTTCGCCATCTTGCTCTCCGAGACAGCGGCATCCACCTCCTTGCCCCTGCTTGCTTTGGGCGGCATGGCGGCTATGGGAGACGGAGGCTGAGGGCGGAGAGGGCGTGGAGGCGGCGGATGAGAGGGGGAAGCTCTGTTTCGACTCAAGGAAGAAGACGGCGGCGGTTCCAGATTGGAAGAGACAAGAGGTAAATGTGCAGCGCCTGTGCGGATTCCTTTTTATGGGGAGGACGCGAGGCCGCCTCTTTACTAAAATAATATAGAAACACTTCGCGAGCGTGCTGCTGCAACGGCCCGCGCTGCGCACGTTCCCCCACGTCCCGCATTCAATGGGCGTCGTGGGCGGCGCAGTAAATGGAATGATTACGGTAGATAACTCCTGCCACGCATGCCCGTGCACTGTTTGGGCCTGGCCCAACAACGCCTCGCACCCATGTATGGCCCAGGCCCGGGGGCTCCTGTCGGTGTACTAAGATTGGGTGCCTTAGTACCCCGTACTTGTGCACGGACAGTTGTAGCCACACCTGCGGCAAGGCCTGCCGGGAGACAACCGAATGCAAGTTCATAAAGTCAAGGGGGCATCCAAGACAAGGTAATAATCAGAAGATAGAAGACTGAAGGCTGGAGCCCCGGCAAGATCTTGCCGGGATGGCTCACGGCCCCGGCAAGGCTCGCACCCGGCAAGACCTCGCCACTCTGTCACCGCTCCAGTGCAGCGACTAGCTTGTCGTTTAGCTGTTGTCCTCCTGCGTGCATGTCAGATGCTGGTGGTAGAAGGGCTTAAGCGGTGCTGATGGGACGGCTTCTTTTCCCATCCTCAAGACGCTAAGGGACACCTCAACGGAGCATTTAATGTTCTTGTCCTAAACCGTCAGTTTTAGGTATGATAACACTGTAGCTACTTTTACACCTCATGTATGCACTGTACTCCACTGTTGGTGACCCCTTCGAACGTATAAAAGGAGGCCCAAGGCGTAGCTACAGGGGTATCGGATCTTCTCTAGCCCATTCTGCATGAGTAGCAGCTGAGTACTGTAGCGCTCCCAGAACTTGAGCTAGAACACATCTCATACAACCAAGCAGGAGTAGGGTTTTACGCATCTTTGCGGCCCAAACCTGGGTAAAATTCCCGCGTGTTGATCATCAGATCTGCTCTCTGTACAAACCCTTCCCCTTGCCGAATCGTAAAGGGATCCTCGCGATCCCATAGGTGTCGTTTCTCCGACAACTATGCAAGCAACAACATAATTTGTCTAAAACAGATCAGTCTGTAGCAATCTGTAGACACCCTATACTTCTGTAACTCTAAAAATTCTGAAAAATTAGGAAAACCTCGAAAATTGGTACAGAAACACTTTGTAAACATTTCAGATCATTATCACGCTCCAGCAAAGAATGAAAATTCCTGTACTGGAGTCAAAAGTTTTTGTTTTGTTTCAGCATCGATTCTACTCATCTTGTGAGTCATGCCATAGGATTTACTTTGCACAAACACTAATTTAAACACAAAAACATAATCATTACAGAGGCAATAATCATGTTATTAAAAATAAACATAAAGTTCTAAGCAAAAATTTAAATATAACTATTTGGTTGCCTCCCAACAAGCGCTATTGTTTTATGCCCCTAGCTAGGCATAATGCATAGTTTCAAGTATTGTAAAATCCACGGATACGATCCTTCATGTCATAATCATATTCCCTTCTTGCAGCAACAAGTTTTCTAATAGGTAAGCAAAAATAATTGAAGGGACTAAACTTCACAACACAAGGATCCGATAGATCTATTTCAGGAGGAATAGGAGGCTCTTCTTTAGGTTTCTCATAAGTGATAACTATTTCCTCATCGTAAAGATTTCGATGAAGGTATTTTCTTAATTCTTTCTCAAGCTCATAACCCATTCCAAGTTTTGGTATAGCAAATTGATCATTATGTTCAGTGATTTTATCAACTAGGACATTAGGTGGAACCTTCTTTCTAAGGTTTTCATCATAAGCAACATAGTCCGTTGATCTTAGTTTTCTTACCCCTTCCAACTCATAAAGAATTCCTTCTATTGCTGGGCATTCACAATTAATCCTATAATAAGCAAATATATCCCTAGCCTCTTCTATAATATTGTCAAATTCTTGAGCAAGAAATATAGTGGCTAAGCATTTAGTAGGAGCTTCCAAAATATTAGAGAATTCTAGAAACAACCATTGTATGAAAGGATGCATGTGGACAAATTGTCTTTCCAATTGTGCTATGAGCGTAGATATAGCATCCACATAACTTGTAGTTCTATAAACAATGGAACCCCCCATCAATGGTAATGACCCCGCACAAGTGAAAAAAATCTTGAATCACACTCTTGCCAATAATATTACCAGTACCTATACGGAGTTTCTTTGTTTGCATAATGGGTTCACTTTTAGAAGGATCATCATTCGCAAGATTGTCAAGTCTTTCCTTAGCAACTTCATCAAAATTTCTTTTAGCATTATTAGCACAAAGTGAAGTTGGGTGCTCAAGAGCTTCCGCACTAGCGGAGTAAACACCACTAATCTCAAAATCAGACATGGTAGCTACTTCAAGCAAGCCAAAGAGTAAACTAGTAACAAGCAAGGGTAAATATTTTTGTATATTTGATTTTTATGTGATAAGCTAAATATAAAAGAAAATAAAAAGAAGAACAAGTGAATGAAAATTTGTGTGAAGTTATTTGGTAGTTGATGATGATATTCCCCGGCAACGGCGCTAGAAATCCTTCTTGATACTTGTGATCTGCGTTGGGTTTTCCGTGAAGAGGAACGGGTAACTGCAGCACAAAGCGGATAAGTATTTCCCTCAATTATGAAACCAAGGTTTGTCGAACCAATAGGAATATCAATCCTCAACTGTCTTCAGCGACTGCACACAAATGAACAAACAACTTGCACCCAACGTGGGCAAGAGGGTTGTCAATCCCCTTGATCTCGTTATTTGCAAGCAAATGAGTTGTGTAGAAATTGTTGATAAATATAAATTACAAAATAAATAAAAAGTTAATAAAGGCAGCAAGGTAAATATAGCGTTTGCGAATATATAAGTGAATAGACCCGGGGGCCATAGTGTTCCCTAGCGACATCCCTCATGTAGGCAGCATACGGTGGGTAAACAAATTACTGTTGGGCACTTGATAGAAAAGCGGATAGTTATGCGATGTTCATGGCAATTGTCATGTATATATAGGCATCACATCCATAAGCAAATAGGTCTAATCCTGTCTGCACCTATTACTATTACTCCACTCATCGACCGCTATCCAGCATGCATCTAGAGTATTAAGTAAAACAGAGTAATGCTTGGAGAACGATGACATGATGTAGACAAAGTAAACTCAAACAATATGAATGAACCCCATCGTTTTATCCTTAGTAGCAACAACACAAAGACACATCTTGAACCCTACTTTGTCACTGGGATATAGAAACTCGCCAAGTTGAACCTACCACAACGCACCACTCCGAGAGATGAAATATCAATCTACTTGGCCAAAGCATACCAATAGATCGGAGAGCATTACGAAGCTATAATGATCATGCACATAAGAGATAATATAATACAGAGGCATCTCAAATACTTTTCATTAATAATCTGAACATAAACCCACAATTCATCGGATCCCAACAAACACAGCGCACAATAGGATTACATTGGATAGATCAAAGCGAAGATGCGATGACCATTGTATTGAAGATCATAAGAGATAGATTGCCATCTAGGTACTAGCTATGGACCCGTAGGTCTGTGGTGAACTACTCACACATCATCATGAGGGCAGCAAGGTTGGTGAAAGGGCCCTCCATGGTCGATCGATCCCCCCTCCGGCAGGGTGCCAGAACGGAGCTCCAGATGGCCTCGCGACGTAACAGAGACTTGCGGGGGTGGAAAAAGGGTTTAGAGACTACCTCCAGGGTTTTCAGAATATTAGAGAATTTATAGGCCAAAGAGGGATGTCGGGAGGTGCCCAAGGGGGGCACCACATATCAGGGCGCGACCCCCCCAGGGCACGCCCTGATGTGTGGTGGGGCCCTCGTGCGCCTCCCGGCTTCCTTCCGAAGCTTCTAGATCTTCATATAGTCTAGAAAAAATCATCAGAAACTTTTGTGGCAATTGGACTTCGTTTGGTACAGTAAACCTGCAAAGGCAAAAACATGCAGAAAACAGCAACTAGCACTGGGCACTAGGTCAATAGGTTAGTGCTCAAAAATATTATATATTGGTAAATAATGACCGAAAAAGTATCCTAGAATGATAATATATCAACATGGAACAATAAAAAATTATAGATACGTTGGAGACGTATCAGCTACCGACATTCATCATCAAGTATGATTATTTCAGTCGCGAGATTAACTTTGCGAGGTGTATGAAACACGAGACTTAATGAAAATATTGAGTCACATACTAAACTTCTTCATACGCATGACCCCCGTGTAGATCACATCTTCATGCCCTTTAGTTTGCGAGAATTCATATTTTTTAACCAAGGTGGAGCCCAAAGAACTATGATAGTACATACTCATGAGCAGCATAGAAGGATCACAGATAGAATGAACTTTGTAGCAAAATTCCATCAGGTTGTCAAGATCAGAAACATGCAAATTCATGGGAAGCAAGAAGAACATCAAGTAATGGATTGCATCTACTAATAATAGATCTTATCTACTACGCACACAAATTTTATTAAGTAACAAAACTCATCTATTACTAAAAAATATTGCAACACCCATACATCTCATGTATTCTAGATCATAACCTGCATCTACGGATAGCACGACTTATGATGCCACTCTAGGGATACAAAGTGGAAAACAAAAAAATTCCATCCTACACACTAGCCCATGACTACTATGAAGATGCATACAAGGTTTGATTTGATTGTTACCAACTTTTAGCAGCATCAGAAGAAGAGTTGGTGACGATCGTCGGTATAGATTCCCGCGGATGGATTTGCAGCCTCCCAACTATGAGAATTTTCTCTCTAGAACAAAAGATCAATTGTACGATCTCTCTACCAGGTTGCACACATACGGTGTAAACAATCCAATATCGCTTTGCCGCCCAGAACTATTTGCTGCCAGATATTAGGTAGCCTTGTGATGCTACAGAACTATTTTGTGTAGTAGATAGATAGATAGATATATAGAGAGAACACGGATCATTACATGGCATTCGGTGAGAGCTCAAAGACACAACTTGAGTTATTAATATCTCTTCTCCTCCTCTATATATAGGGTGGCTTCCCAAAGGGCCCACCATCACCAACATCAACCACAAAAGGGGGGAGCTCCTTTCCATGTATTGGCTTGATTTCGTCCATAAATAGCCCATTTCCCGTGGAAACAAAATATAGATTGGATATATGGAATCCTTTGCATTCATTAGTCATTAGTGACAATTTCGGAGTGAATATCTCGGTTTTAATGAAATATTTCAATTTAAACTCAGTTTAGAGGAGTGTAAAAATAACACTCACCAACTCCCCCAAGCTTAAACTTGATCGTCCTCGAGCAACATAGAGAGAAATCCAAATCATTAGGAATTGTGTTGTTTAAACTGAAATAACGAGAAGGTTTTGGTCCACTTACGATTGGTACGCCTTGATAGCCCTCCGCTTGTTGACCTAATTTTTTTATAGCTGTAGCAGTGGCATGGTTTATTATGCAAGTGTTTGTGAAGAAAACATAATCAACTCAAAGTTCTTGCTCAACTACATGAAAAAACGTGGTAGCTCTTAATTTATTTCCTCTAGCTAACACTTGCTTGCCGAGAATGCATAGAAGTGTTTTTCTTTGAGCAATGAAAACATATATTAGGGAGTGGAAGGTTAACATGATTCTAGAGTAACTTGCTACACACCCATGAATGTCTCGTCATGAAGGCTCTCAAGCACTTAATCCAGTCATTGCTTCCTGAAACTTTTGTTGTCACGTGACGGGATTATGCCAAATAAGTGATCATGCATACGGTTTTGTAGTGGCTTAACTTTTGGGAACTATGGACCAATATGTTTGTCTCTTTTGAGCTCTTGTGATCAGTCCCAATTATGTACCACATACAGACACATTCAAGAGAAAGCTGGATAATATTTGATTGTAGTGTTGCCACTACATACGTTAACAAACTCATAGCAGAAATCCAAGACAAAACTCTGGTGGGTCGTTCATTGGCCAGCGGAGTTCTCGGCATAACAGAAAGAAGGGTGACGAAGCCACATTTACACACGTACACGTGCATATAGCAGCATGGCCATGACACCAACTAGAAGCTGGAGCGCCATGTAAGAGATACAACACAAATTTTTGGCATAATCTCATTCACCTTTCAACTAAGTTCTTCTAGACAGTTTAATCCACAAGTTCTATTGAGTCTATTAAAATTAACACTATGGGGTAGAGTATCTAACATCATCTTCTATACAAATTTTACCAATACCCAAGTCTTTGAAGACTTCTTGTTTCTTTGTTAAGATCACTTCCTTTAAAAACAGTCCCACGACAAGTCTTGGTTATCTAGATTAAACAGAACAAAGGCTACAAAATTATTTCAGCTACTAGAACAAAACCTTTGTTTTAATTATCAAGACTTTCTCCCCCTTGCACACATCACACATACTACTACATCTATTCTAACTAATTCAAGTGCAAAAGATGGGAGTCGTAGGACATACCTTCAGGATCATGAATGTACACAATTATCTTCCTTAAGCTTGCATCCTCATTGACCGGCATAGATCAATTCCTCTTAAATATAAACGAGAATGCAAACAAAATCCAAGGGCAAAAGAAAAGAAAAGATCAAAGCAAAACTTTTGTATTTTTGGTGTTTTGGGTTTTTGAAAACTAACTTGAAAACGTAAAAATCACAAAAGGAAAAAAAAGAAAAAAGAAACCAAATAAAAGCAAAGTGTTGGAACAAACAAACACGAGCCTTTGAAGCTCAGCAAGATGAAGTACAACCTCATTACAACTTATTAAAATAATACCGCCACATCTTGATGTAGACGTGTTAGTAACCACCCCCAAGCTTAAGCGTTTGCAAGCCCGGGCCGGTGATATCATTGTGGTGGTGGCTGGTCAGGAGCTCATCCTTGGCTCCAGTTGGAGAAACTCGTGTTCATGTAAGCGGACGTGTCTCAACAGTATTCAGTGAGGTTGCTCATATCATTAATGGAGCCCTGAGGACTATAGAGGTCTACGTAGGTGATGACCCACAAGTATAGGGGGTCAATCATAGTCCTTTCGATAAGTAAGAGTGTCGAACCCAATGAGGGCACAAGGAAATGACAAGCAGTTTTCAGCAAGGTAATTTCTGCAAGCACTGAAATCGTAGGTAACAGGTAGTTTGATAGCAAGATAATTGGTAACGAGCAAGTAACGGTAAAGGTAAATAAAGTGCAGCAAGATAGCCCAATCCTTTTGTGGCAAAGGACAGGCCAAAACGGTCTCTTATAATAAGCAAGCGTTCTTGAGGGTACACAGGAATTTCATCTAGTCACTTTCATCATGTTGGTTTGATTTGCGTTCGCTACTTTGATAATTTGATATGTGGGTGGACCGGTGCTTGGGTGTTGTTCTTACTTGAACAAACCTCCCACTTATGATTAACCCCCTCGCAAGCATCCGCAACTACGAGAAAAGTATTAAGATAAAATCTAACCATAACATTAAACATTTGGATCCAAATCAGCCCCTTACGAAATAGCGCATAAACTAGGGTTTAAGCTTCTGTCACTCTAGCAACCCATCATCAAATAACTACTCCACGATGCATTCCCTTAGGCCCAAAGATGGTGAAGTTCCATGTAGTCGACGTTCACATGACACCACTAAGGGAATCACAACATTCATATCGTCAAAATATCGAACACATATCAAATTCACATGATTACTTGCAACATGACTTCTCCCGTGACCTCAAGAACAAAGGTAACTACTCACAAATGATAGTCATGCTCAAGATCAGAGGAGTATTAAACAGCATAATGGATCTGAACATATAATCTTCCACCAAATAAACCATATAGTAATCAACTACGAGATGTAATCAACACTACTAGTCACCCACAGGTACCAATCTAAGGTTCCGGTACAAAGACTGAACACAAGAGATGAACTAGGGTTTGAGAGGAGATGGTTGATGTCTACTACGCAACCTTCTTCTTGTAGACTCGTGTTGGGCCTCCAAGCGCAGAGTTTTGTAGGACAGTAGCAAATTTCCCTCAAGTGGATGACCTAAGGTTTATCAATCCGTGGGAGGCGTAGGATGAAGATGGTCTCTCTCAAACAACCCTACAACCAAATAACAAAGAGTCTCTTGTGTCCCCAACACACCCAATACAATGGTAAATTGTATAGGTGCACTAGTTCGGCGAAGAGATGGTGATACAAGTGTAATATGGATGGTAGATATAGGTTTTTGTAATCTGAAAATATAAAAACAGCAAGGTAACTAATGATAAAAGTGAGCACAAACGGTATTGCAATGCTTAGAAACAAGGTCTAGGGTTCATACTTTCACTAGTGCAAGTTCTCTCAACAATACTGACATAGTTGAATCATATGTAAATCCCTCACATGCGACAAAGAGTTCACTCCAAAGTCACAAATAGCGGAGAACAAACGAAGAAATTATTGTAGGGTACGAAACCACCTCAAAGTTATCTTTTCCGATCAATCGTATGAGCTATCCCTATAAGTGTCACGAACAGCCCTAGAGTTCGTACTAAAATAACACCTTAAGATACACATCAACCAAAACCCTAATGTCACCTAGATACTCCAATGTCACCACGAGTACCCATGGGCTTGATTATATGATATGCATCACACAATTTTAGATTCATCATGTTCAATCCAACACAAAGAACTTCAAAGAGTGCCCCAAAGTTTCTACCGGAGAGTCAAGACGAAAACATGTGCCAACCCCTATGCATAGATTCCCAAGGTCACGGAACCCGCAAGTTGATCACCAAAACATACATCAAGTGGATCAATAGAACATCCCATTGTCACCACGGATATCCCATCGCAAGACATACATCAAGTGTTCTCAAATCCTTAAAGACTCAATCCGATAAGAAAACTTCAAAGGGAAAACTCAATTCATCACAAGAAGATAGAGAGGGGAAAACTCCATATGATTCATCTATATCAATAAAGCTCGCGATACATCAAGATCGTGCCATCTCAAGAACACGAGAGAGAGAGATCAAACACATAGCTACTGGTACATACCCTCAGCCCCGAGGGTGAACTACTCCCTCCTCGTCATGGAGACCGCCGGGATGATGAAGATGGCCTTCGGTGATGGTTTCCCCCTCCGGCAGGGTGCCGGAACGGGCCCCCGATTGGTTTTTCGTGGCTACAGAGGCTTGCGGCGGCGGAACTCCCGATCTAGGGTTCTTCCTGGGGGTTTTGGTATTTATAGGAATTTTTGGCGTCGGTCTCACGTCAAGGGGACTCCCGAGGGGCCCACAAGCCAGGGGGCGCGCCCTAGGGGGGGCGCGCCCCTAGGCTTGTGGCTGCCTTGGGACTCCTCTCTGGTATCTTTTTGCTCCAGTATTTTTTATATTTTCCAAAAATATTCTCCGTAAATTTTCAGCCCATTCCAAGAACTTTTATTTCTGCACAAAAAACGACACCATGGTAGTTCTGCTGAAAACAGCGTCAGTCCGCGTTAGTTCTAATAAAATCATAGCAAAATCATATAAAATTATTGTAAACATGGCATGAATACTTCATAAATTATAGATACGTTGAAGACGTATCAGCATCCCCAAGCTTAATTCCTGCTCGTCCTCGAGTAGGTAAATGATAAAAGAAATAATTTATGAAGTGTGAATGCTAGCAAGTGCACAAGTTTGATCAATGATAATTCCAATCACTTTTTCTAGCATCAATATAAACCATCAACAGTAGCTCATCTCATAAAACTTCTCATGATCAAGTAACAAGCTATTCACATGTTAAAGTATAGACCAGAAAGCTTCTTGAAAACTAACAAACCATATTCCTAGTCATCGAACAATTGTAATTCATCTTATTTTCAGGAAGGGTCTATGTAAGAGCTTTGATTTAGCAAATTCCACATACTCAACTATCATATAGTCTTCCATGATTATTGACACTCAAAGCATATTTTTAGAACAAATAGCATCCATCGAACACAGAGAAAGATAGGGGCTTAATGTTTCGCCTCCCAACTTATTTATCATATAGATAATTATCAACAATAATAATTCATGAGCAAATATATTTTTGTGGATATATATGTCTAGATCATTCCCCAACACATGACGCTTGCCAACAGAAAAAGGTGAAATATAGGAAGTGGTGAAGATCACCATGACTCTTGCATAAAGGTAAGTACTAGAAAGTAAAAGATAGACCCTTCGCAGAGGGAAGCAGAGGTTGTCATGCGCTTTTTGTTTTTGGATGTGCAAACCCTTAATGCAAAGGAACGTCACGTTGTATTGCCCTTTGTGATAGCAACCTTTATTATGCAGTCCGTGGCTTTTATTTCTTTACCATCACAAGTTCGTACAACGCTTATTTTCCCTTACAATAAAAGATCATACATATTTAGGAGCAATTTTATTGCTTTTTGCACCGATGACAACTTACTTGAAGGATCTTACTCAATCCATATGTAGGTATAGTGGACTCTCATGGCAAAACTGGTTTAAGGGTGTTTGGACGCACAAGTAGTATTTCTATTTGGTGCGGAAGTTTTGGCTAGTATGAGGTGGAAGCAAGCACCACATGTTGGAGGATCCATAACAATATAACTTCTATACAAATATACCCAAACATAACTCATTACGTTGTCTTCCTTGTCCAATTTCAACTAATTTGCTCAAGTTTGAAAATAATTAATGAGCTCACAATCATAGAAGATGTCCAAGATAGTATATTTATATGTGGAATCTCTCTTCCTTCAATATTCTTTCATGAATTGTTCAAGTGACCAATGCGGTGTTTGCTAACTTTTAATAAATTTTACCACCTATACTTATTAGGTGTGAAGTCATTACTCCCCATGGGATAGGTATATGAAGCATATTTAATTTCAGATTTATGATATTCAATTCATTCAACCATTTACTCATAGGGTATAAGTGAAGCACGAGAGTGAATGACAAACTACTCCCGAAAGATATAAGTGAAGATCAATGTGTAGTCAATTAGTTTAAATAGCCATGTGAGGACTCTCTCTTATTCAAAATTTCAGATCCAATGATTTTATTGAAACAGCAAACAAAATAATCTTGATCCGTCGTTAACTCTAGAGCCGTTGCTTTGTCTGTGCTTACCTTATACAACCAGTCAAGCGAGTGGGTGCGCCCGTACAGAAGATCATCTTTGAATCTAATAATCTTGA
Organism: Elymus sibiricus; assembly: GCA_039707655.1. Classification (NCBI taxonomy): domain Eukaryota; kingdom Viridiplantae; phylum Streptophyta; class Magnoliopsida; order Poales; family Poaceae; genus Elymus; species Elymus sibiricus. The sequence continues at coordinate 269,405,613 of CM077665.1, forward strand.
TCTTCTGGTCAATGGTGGCATACGACCGCTTGTTTAAGCGCGGATGCTTGCATAGAACACCGTCAAACGATCTGGTCTTCTTCTCTGTTTTTGTCGAAGGTTCATATGATCGCACATACGAGCGGGTATGCTCGCATGGTGTCGAATGATCCGTTGCCTCTGACGTGTTTCTGCTGTAGCCACCAAGATTCTATACGACTAGCCATATGACCTCAGCGATCGCACGATAGGCCGTCGTTTGTTCTGTTTCTTCCGAACTGCACTTTTTCCACTAATTCCCTCAGGGTTAGTTCTAACACAACATATAGGCATATTTCCTGGCATTCAAACATCGATACAACACACAAATATACCACCATATTCTATTCCACCCATATGCTATATCCATGGTTCACGCTCATGTATTGCGTGAAGTTTGAAATGCTGAAGCGCGTTAGAAGTACGATCCAATTGCCTGGTTTGACATCGGGGTGCTCATGAATTATACTTATGCGGTGAAGACGGAGTCATGCCATGCTTGATATGATAAAATGAGTAGGGAATAACACTCTTTAAGGATCATACATTTTGAAAAGTAATTATTATGTTATTTATGTTTATGGATATTATTATGTTGATATCAATTAGTTCATCGTTTCTCAATGATCATACTTAAAAGATATTACATGTTGGGTAGCATGTCGCATCAAAAATTATGTTTTTATCATTTACCTACTCGAGGACGAGCAATAATTAAGCTTCGGGATGCTAATACGTCTCCAACGTATCTATAAATTTTTATTGTTCCATGCAATTATATTATCAATCTAGGATACTTTATATGAAGTTATATGCTATCATTTTTGGGAACTAACCTATTAACCTAGTGCCAAGTGCCAGTTGTTGTTTTTTGCCTGTTTTTGGTTTTCCAGGAAATCTTTACCAAACGAAGTCCAAATGCTATGAAACTTTTTGATGATTTTTTCTGGACAAAAGAGACCCAGGAAGCTTCGGGAGGAGTCAGGAAGCGAGACAAGGAGACGACAAGGCAACAGGGTGCGGCCAGGGGGTAGGTGCGCCATGATGCCTTGGGGGCCCCTCGTGGCTCCGTTGACCTAATTCCACCTCCATAAATTCTCTAAACTCGGGAAACCAACAGAGAGCCACCCGAAACACTTTTTTCACCCCCGCAAGCCTCTGTTCCGACAGGAGGCCATCTGGAGACCTTTTTCGGTACTCTGCCTGAGGGGGAATCGACCACAGAGGCCATTTACATCAACCTTGTTGCCTCTATGATGATGCGTGAGTAGTCCACCACAGACCTACGGGTCCATAGCTAGTACCTAGATGGCTTCTTCTCTCTCTTTGATCTTCAATACCATGTTCACCGTGATTCCCGCGGTGATCTATCCGATGTAATCTTCTTTTGTGGTGTGTTTGTTGGGATCTGATGAAATCTGGGTTTATGATCAGATTATTCATTGAAAGTAATTGAGTCTTTTTTGAATTCTATTATGCATGATTATTATAGCTTTGTATTTCACTCCGATCTATTGGTTTGGTTTGGCCAACTAGATTGATTTATCTTCAACGAGAGTGGTGCGTTGTAATGGGTTCAATCTTGCGGTGCTCTATATCCTCGTGACAGAAGGGGACAAGATACATATTTTTATTGTTGCCATTAAGGATAAAACGACGGGATCTAAACATATTGCTTGTTCTTATTTTGTCTACATCATGTCACCTTGCTCCAAGCATTACTCTGTTTATCATGAACTTAATACCATAGATGCAGGCAGGAGTTGGTCGATTGGTGGAGTAATAGTAGTAGATGCAGAATCGTTTCGGTCTACTTGTTTGTGGACATGATGCCTATATATATGATCATTGCCATGAATAACATGTCATAAATATGCGCAATTCTTTCAATTGCCCAACAGTAATTTGTCTACCCACCGTATGCTATTTTCGGGAGAGAAGCCTCTAGCGAACACTATGGCCCTCGGGTCTACTTAAACATAAATACAAAAAACCTAAATATACTTTTCCGAAATTTATTTACTTTTATTTTATTTTGCCTTTACATTTTCTATCTCTATCAATATTTAATCCTTGCAAGTACCGAGTTCAAGGGGCTTGACAACCCTCTTGCCCGCGTTGGGTGTAAGTGTTTCGTTTTGTGTGTGTAGGTGCTGTTGAAAGGAGTTTGCTTGGTTCTCACCGAGGGAAATAATTATCTCTACTATGTTGCATCTCCTCTCCTCTCCTCTTCGGGGAAAATCCCAATGCAGCTCACAAGTAGCAAACATCAAGAAGGGTGACAAAGCCACATTTACACACGTAAACGCGTATATAGTAGGAAAGGCCATGGCACCAGTCAGAGGCTGTAACACCATGTTGAGAGATCCAACACATATGTTTGGCATAATCTCACCCTCCTTTCAACTAAGTTCCTCTAGACAATTTAATCCACAAGTGCTATCAAGTCTACTAAAATTAAAAACATGGGGTTGAGCATGTTAAACATCACTCCCACTACAATTTCTCAACTCCCAAGTCTTGAGAGACTTCTCTTGTGTATAGTTATACTTGGTTAATATCATTTCAATTAAAAATGTCCCACAACAAGTCTTAGTTGTCTAAACTAAAGAAAACAAAGGCTACAAAATTATTTTAGCTACTAGCACTACTACAGGATGGTCCAAAGACAACACATGTATCAGAGACCCTTCGACAAAACTGTTTGTGATGTACAGCATAGCGTGTGCGATGTAACATCAAGAAAAAAAGCGTGTGTGATGTCGTAACGTCACACACATTTCGAAAATATAATTCTATGTGATGTCGTGCAAACAGTTTTTGCAAAAATTGTGTGTGTGATGTTGCCTATTATTGCACACGGTTTGAAAAGACATAAACGTGTGTGATGCTTTGCACACTATTTTTACAAATGATGTGCGTGTGATGTACTCTATCATTACACACAATTATTATAATGCAACCATGTGTGATGCCATGCATGTAGTTTTTGCAAAAAAAAGTGTGTGTGTGATGTAGCATATTATTGCACACGGTGTTAAAAACGTAAGCGTGTGTGATGCCTTGCACCCCTTTTTTCATACGTTGTGTGTGTGATGTAGTATGTCATCGCACACACTTTCATAAATGAAACTGTGTGTGATTCCTAAAATTATTATTTTTCCAAAGAATAATGGTTTTCTCGATATGTTTGAAGGCGAACTGACATGCACCATAGAATCCTCCCTGTTAAAATTTGGCGTTTTTCAGAGCTCATTTGCTATATTTGATTCATTAACCGCATTTCCAGTCATTTAATGGATATAATTCAAATTTGAACTACGAATGCATGAAACAGTACGCAAAAATGATTTGAAAAATCATATTTAGGGTATTGAGTATATTTATATGCCTCATACAAGAAATGAATATAAACTTATAAGATAAATGTGGCAAGAATCAACCGCGGACATGGAGTTTATTGGTATTGAAATTATAAAAAATGTAAATGAAGTCTGAAAAATATGAAACTTGGCATAGTGTCATGATATGACCTCACTATGATGTGGTAAAAATTTGAGAAGGTTTCACTTTTTTTATGTACATCCTTTAGAAATCAAACAACCTTCAAGGAACGATCATGGTTTCGAGAGTGAATGCACCAAATTGGTGGTGAACTTCTATTTACCTTTATCATTTGACCTTGATTTTTTTCTACAGTTAAGGTACGCCATAGAATCCTCCATATTAAAATTTGACACTTTTCAGAGCTCATTTGCTATATTTGAGTCATTAACTGCATTTCTAGTCATATAACGGATACATTCGAATTTGAACTACGATTACAGAAAACAGTATACAAAAATGATTTGAAAAATCATATTTAGGGCAGTGAGTACAGGTGTATGCCTCATACAAGAAATAAATATAAAATTCGAATATCTATGTAGCAAGAATCAACAGTGAACATGAAGTTTATTGGTATTTTAATTCTAGAAAATGTAAATGATGTCTAATAAATACGAAACTTGGCATGGTGTCAATATAAGATCTCGGTATAATGTAGTAAAAATTTGAGAAGGTTTCACAATTTTTTTTATGGTGTAAGCGCAAAAATCAAATGGCAAGAAAGCACACATATGTGTACTGAATTCTTATTGGTGAAGAGATTGAAACCTTGGATCGATGACATGGCATGAATCCATCCGTCCACACTCCACACTCAAGAAAAATATCTAGCCTTATCTCTGCACCAGGTACTCTACCACATCCACACATATATCTAACTAGCATCAATCCAACCTCCTGTAGAACCATGGACATGACACACACTTCTTCCATGCCATGGCTGGCGGAGTGGATGACGCCTGATCCATGCTCCGACTAGGAGCAGGACATGGTGGGGTGGGGAGCGCTCGACGTTGGGCGGTCATGCATGAAGCGGGTGCCATGGACGTCATGAGCCTCGTCGTCAGGCATAGACGCGAGCACGAGCATGAAGTGGTCGTACAACTCCGGGATCTCTATCCGGTGGCACAACTGCTTCAACAAGTTCTGCATCCCGGGAGGTAGCGTCATGGAGGCGCAGTTCGTGGCCATGTAAGCTATCTTTCCGTGTGTCTCTTTCCAAGAATCCATCCACCAGGCTGGCTACTAATCTAATCATGTTTTTCTATGTCGATGTATGATGTCTCTAGCCATCTAATCGATTCTTGATTCTTCTCATCCATCAAGATTCCCTAAGACATCAAACTAATCACAAAATCTCTCTTGTGAAGCACTAAACTTTCTCTTGCAATACTTTTTGAGAAAAAAAATTATGCATAACTTGTGTAAGAACTAATTTCAAGTAGGATACTTGAGTATGTAATATAAAAAATTCATAAAAAATAAAAATAAAATTGAAAAACATTTTTTTTGCATGGTAGATAGTGCGTGAGGTACGCTCCAAATTTCAGCTGATTTGGACATATGAGTAGCTGTCAGCAAAAAAATACAAATTAGGTCGTAACAATACATGACAAATAAACTTTTTTACACACCCCAAATTTGTATTTTTTCCCAAGGGATACTCAGATGTCCAAATGATCTGAAATTTGGAACGCACCTCACGCACCAAATTCTCTACCATGCAAAAAAATTGATTTTTTTCTAGTATTTGTTTTGAATTTTTATGCATCAAAGGTGCAGATGAGCATGGGCACCAAATCGCTGCTTTGCATAATGATTTACTCTTTTTGACCTTGTCACCCTTTTCTCTTGGTTTTTCAGGATGAGATACAATAAGAAATCTGAGAAGGTTTGGGAGTTGATGTCATCGATGAACAAGAGACTAATGAAGCTTTACGATGTAATTAGATGTGATTGCTAGTTGTATGTGTTGGCTGTCGTGTGATGTGAGATAATACGTTTGTATTTTTTGTATGATATATGACAAAGCTTGAAAAGAAATCATCTAGTGGATTTTGAATATGCATTTTTGTGTTATGTTTGATTGTTAAAAGATGATTATAGTAAATTGATTATTGTCTAGCTGATTTAGGACTAATTAACACGTCGTTAAGATCACACATTGCACACCGTTTTTTGGATCCAATTGTGTGTGATGGCATTTACATCACACACAGTGTTTTATTTTTAATCGTGTGCAATGAATCATGCATTACATACAATTTTCTAGAAATAACCGTGTGTGATGCTAATCCAAATTGCACACAGTTTTTTTGTTGAATTGTGTGGGATGTACCCCCCACCCCAATCACAAACAGTTTTGGTAGCGTGTGCGATGGATCCCCCTATCGCACACACATGCAAGGTAACGGTTTGAAACTGCTTCACTGAAAGGGGTTAAAACCGTTTGGTTAGGACCTTCATGCACCAGTGTAGAGCAAAACCTTTGTATCAACTATCAAGACTTACTCCCATATGCACATATCACACATACAACTACTAATCTACTCTAAGTATCCAATTGAAAGAGATGGATGTCGTAGGACATACCTTCACAGTTGCGAATTTACACACTTCTCTTTCTTACTCTTGCATTCTCGTTATCCGGCATAGATCAACTCCTGTGAAAACAAAATGCAAACAAACTCCAAGGGGCTAAATGAAGAATACGAGCAAGCAAAGGATATTCTATTTTATTGGTTTTGGGTTTTTGAAAGCTAACTTGCAACCGAAAAATCGCAAAAGTAAGAATAAAAAAGCAAATGCAAAGTGTTGGAACAGACCAACATGAGTGTTTTGAAGCTCCTCGAGCTTAAGTACAACCTAATTACAATTTATTCAAATAAAACCACATCTTGATGTAGAAGTGGTGATGATCTCCCCCAAGCTTAGGCTCTTGCAAGCCCAAACTAGTGAGATCATTGTGGCAGTTGGTCAGGAGCCCACTCCTGCTTCCAGTCATAGAAGTTCATGTTCATGTAGGCGAATGTGCCTCTCAGGGACGATACGAGGTTGCTCATATCATGGATATAGCCCTGGAGGTTGTTGAGGTCCGCGTAGGTGGTGTAGTCTTATTGGGGCTGCTCCTCCTCTTTGTCGGTGGCGAGTTCTTCTTCATCTACTTGTTCTGGTTCTGGTCCCTCTTGGTTAAAAGCTGCATCTCCATCCCGTGCAACATAACGCAATTGTCCATTCTCGATGGAGAAACGGTTAGGCATAGGTGTGGGTAACAAGCACACCACTCCAGGAATTTTGATGCAATGACGACCATTACGAACTACTACCATACCAGTGCTAGTAAGAACACGAATGTTAACAAGTGTGCTACCGACAATGGGGTGGAGATGATTGTAGTTGAGACCAAGGGATTTGGCCAACATGGTGATCACTCCTCCACACACAATATATCCTTGTGCATGGTTTGCTTGATGCGCGAGATGTAGCAAAAGTATTGCCCCTAAGTTGGGCGAATAACTGACATCCAGGTTTGCTGCTTTCCCGAGAACTAGCATGTTCTCATCATTCACCTTAGAAACTTCTCCTTGTGCCTGCAACGAGTCAATGATAACATAGTAGAAATAACGTATAGCAGGACTTTCAATGCAACTGGCTCTTTGTCTAGAGACATGATGACTCATCTGGTAAAAGGATTACCTTGGGTGCGGGTCAGTGAAATCATAAACATATCTAATATCATCATCGTTCTTAGGGAAGCCAAAGTAATTACACCACTCAAAAAAAGTGATGACAAAGTCTTGATCAAGGAGATGGAAAGTGATCCTCTCCTCCTCATATGCATTTGGCATTAAACCAACATTGTGCGAGAGAGTACTAAGGAACTCAAGCGTCAATCCACTACTAGGAAAAACCTTATGAGTAGCGCGGGTTTTTGGGCTACCGGTAGCACGGTGACCCGCGCTACTGCTATGGCGCTGCAACTAATATTTAGCAGTTGCGCGTTTCTCGGGTCGTGCTACTACTAATGGTGATAGCAGTAGCGCCTGTTTCACAAGTGCTACTGCTAAGTAGCAGCATCGCCTATTTCTGTCCAGCGCCACTACTATGTATTTTTATTGTTTTTTTATTTGTACACCATATACAAGTTTTTATACGGCAGTAACAAAGAGGTAGCGAATAAAACACCGATTAGATTACATTGGATGTATCCAATTAACCAAGTTGGATTAGTAGGACGATATGATGTTGGGCACACAAGTTTCGAATGATAGGCACACTTGTGTGCCGTCCCAACATCATATCGTCCTACTAATTTAACTTGGTTAATTGGACCCATCAATTATAATCTAATCCATGTTTTTTCCACCCAATGATATAACAACTCATCATTATCATAATTCATCATCATATTATCATAACTCATCATCTAGCATATCACAAGTTACCAACACTAACTAACTGTTATCATACTAGTTAAATAACTCATCATCATGATGACCCGCACTAAATGAGTACAAGCTAGAACCTACTACTCTCTCCTAGGTAAAATAGCATAAAAAAAGGTAAACGCCTCCATCTCCCCTATGAAGAATATAGATCAACCCATCTCCAACTTGTGGCCTGCGCAAATCCTTATCGTCTCCGCCAAGTGGTTGCATGCGTGCTTTTATTGCTTTGCCCCATCCTTTAATTTTCAGGGTTTCATCCCTTCGAGACATCGAGTATCTACCTGGAAAACTCTCCAACAGAGTTGGCCGTAAGCTAATCATATCCAAATAACCATCGGTTAACATCACGGTAGGCAGAATCTCTGACGGGAGTACCTGTTGAAGAACATAATAATATCATAGTTAGCAAACTAGTTTTTATTAAGAAGAATGTATGCAAAAGATGGACTAGTGACACAATAGTAAAAAAATCTTACAAAGATGTCTGAAGTGATGTTAACGTGGTTCAACTCGTTCACTAGAGGCATGTATCCGTATAACTATCGCCAATTAGGTAATTGGTCTTAAAATGCTCAACATCAATAATAAATGAGATCAGATGGTTTTTCTCCAACCAAGTTTGCTCGGAGCCATAACTGTAGTAGGTCTGGTCTACTATCCACCGTGTATTTTTTGGAGAAGAGAAATAAGCTGAGAATTAAAACTAAACAAGTTCAGTTGGGATGAGTACCAAATATTTTCAATAAACAATATAAATTACTTGACAAATTTGTTGACAAACTCACATGGAGGTAGAACTGGAATCATGTGATCCACATGCACCCAAATTTTAATATTATTTTCACGATTATCTTCATGACCAAGATCGACGGTTATTTGCATGCCCTCCTGAAACCTGTAGGCCTTGCATAGTGCTCTCCAAGTGGAACAACCAAAATATGTGTGATATACTTCATTTAAGAGCTTGACATCAAAAGTGAAATGTTCCGTCCTTAGATGAGCTCTCTTAGTCTTCGTACTCTCCCTATCTTTTAAATAAAACTTGTCCAAGACATACAGTCTTCTAGAGCAGATAATGCACTAGTCAAATTGTAAAAAATAAAATTACAGGTTTAAGGAAAAAGCACACGTCATGCTTGATTACAAAAAGTACATGCCGTCGTTACATACCATAGAAAATTTGAACTCCTCCTTTAGTGTGACGGTGAAGCACCTACCATTGTCTAAGAGGATAACGGTCGCACATACCCCTATCGTCGATGCAGTAAACGCACTCTGGGATCCCATTGCCGTCAGACATTTCCTGTGTTCATGATTCAAAGATTAAAAATCTACGACAACTATACTAGGAACTCAGCAAACATATCACTATTTAGCACGGGTTGACTTTCGATCTGTCGGGGCGTCCTTGAAAACTCTCTTATCTCATGGTGAATATGGTGGGCACTCCCGCACACTGATATGGTGGTGTATATATGTGGTGGACACTCCCTCACAATAATATTATGACCATCGGTGCTGACCGCTCCTCCCTTCGTCCCCGCGTGCATTACCAAAGTGTGTAGCACACGGGGAAGAAGGAGGAAGCGACCCCCACACCAACAGTCGGGATTCTTCGTCCGATATTTTTGACCGTTGGTGATGGTCACTCCCTTTACCTCTCTCGCGCATTATACCAAGGTATATATCGCGAGAGGCGGAAACGGAAGCGACCCCCACGACAATAGTCAGAACTCCTCCATCAAGAATAGATTGGAAGTCACACAAGGAGCTCCGACAGACTGAAAGTTAAACCTAATAAGAATCAGTCAATTAATATTACATTTATGGAGTAATGACATAAAAATGGCCTATGTTTTGTCGGAATGTCGTTTAATTCCTGTTCCAGCAAATCATGGGCACTCGATATTTCCTACTTTATAGCAAAAGTCATGCGAAAATTTTGGCATGACCTTTGTTAAAAACAGGACATATCGAGCGCTGATACTCCTGATCTGTGTTGGGTTTTCCGTGAAGAGGAATGGGTAATCGCAGCAAAAAGTGGGTAAGTATTTCCCTCAGTTATGAAACCAAGGTTTATCGAACCAATAGGAATATCCTCAACCATCTTTAGTGGCTGCACACAAAAGAACAAACAACTTGCACCCAAAGCCGGCAAGAGGGTCGTCAATCCCCTTGATCTCATTATTTACAAGCAAGTGAGTTGTGTAGATAATTGTAGATAATAGTAAAGTGCAAAATAATATAAAAGGTAATAAATAGCAGCAAGGTAATGATAGCGTTTGTGAATATATAAGTGAATAGACCCGGGGGCCGTAGAGTTCTCTAGTGGCATCTCTCATAAGCAAAGCATACGGTGGGTAAATAAATTACTGTTGGGCAATTGATAGAAAAGCGAATAATTATGCGATGTTCATGTCAATGATCATGTGTATATAGGCATCACGTCCATAAGCAAATAGTCCGACTCCTGCCTGCACCTACTACTATTACTCCACTTCAAGAGCGCTTCTATGCTTACCTCTCTATGTATTAAGTTCATGACAAACGGAGTAATGCTTGGAGAACGATGACATGATGTAGACAAAGTAAACTCAACTAATATGAATAAACCCCATCGTTTTATCCTTAGTAGCAACAACACAAAGATGCAACTTGTCCCCTTCTGTCATTGGGATATAGAAACTTGTTAGGTTGAACCTACTACAACGCACCACTCCCACCGAAGAAATATCAATCTAGTTGGCCGAACTATCTCAATAGATCGGAGAGCATTACGAAGCTATGATGATCATGCAAATAAGAATCATAGTAATTAGGTTTGACTCAAATACTTTTCATGAATAATCTGAATATTAACTCACAATTCATCAGATCCCAACAAACACACCATACAAAGGGATTAAATCGGATAGATCAAGGCAAAGATGCGATGAAAATTGTATTGAAGATCGAGAGAGAGAGAGGGATTGCCATCTAGGTACTACCTACGGACCCATTGGTCTGCGGTGAACTACTCACACATCATGGTGAGGGCAGCAAGGTTGATGAAGAGGTCCTCTGTGGTCGATCTCCCCTCCGGCAGGGTGCCACAACGGAGGTGTAGATGGCCTCCCATCAAAACAGAGACTTGTGACGGCGGAAAAAGTCTTTCGGGAGCGCTTCTGGTGTTTTTAGGGTAGATGTGAATTCATAGTCTAGAGAACATCGTCGGGGGACGCTCCAGGGGGCCACCAAATATCTGGCCGCGCCCCCCCTAGGGGGCGTGGCTGGATATGTGGTGGGCCCCTGGTGCATCTCCTGGCCCTCCTTCGAAGCTTCTAGGTCTTGTATTGGTCCCAAAAAAATCACCAAAAAGTTTCGTGGCAATTGAACTCTGTTTGGTATTGTAACTCTGAAAAGGCAAAAACACGCATAAAACAGGAACTGGCACTGGGTCAATAGGTTAGTGCTCAAAAATGTTATAAATTGGTAAATAAATACCCAAAAAGTATCCTAGAATGATAATATATCATCATGGAACAATCAAAAAATATAGATACGTTGAAGACGTATCAGTATCCCCAAGCTTAATTCCTGCTCGTCCTCGAGTAGGTAAATGATAAAAACAGAATTTTTGATTTGACATGCTACCCATTATGTAATCTTTGGTATGTATGCTCATTGAGAAATGATGAATTAACAAACAGCAACATAGTAATATTTATAAGTATAAGAAACAAAATCATTAATTTTTCAAAGTATACGATCCTAAAAGAATGTTTTACCCCTATTCATCTTATTATATTAGCAAGGCATGACTCCGTCTTCACCACATAGATACAAATGTTAAGCACCACAGTGTCCAAGTCAGGCAATTGGATCGTACTTTTTCAATATGCATCAACTTTTTATTCTTCACGCAATACATGAGCATGAACCATTGGACATAGCATATAGGTGGAATAGAATATGGTGGTAGATATCAAAGGGGTAAAAAGTGGAGAAGATAGGCTCGCATCAACTAGGTGTACCAACGAGCTATGGAGATGCTTATCGACAGATATTAATGCGAGGAGTAGGGATTGCCATGCAAATGATGCACTAGAGCTATAAGTGTATGAAAGCTCAACTAAAGCTAAGTGGGGTGTGCATCAAACTTGCTTGCTCATGAAGTCCTCGGGCATTTGAGGAAGCCCGTCATAGGAATATACAAGCCAAGTTTATTATATGAGAAGGTAATTCCCACTAGCATATGGAAGTGTCAACATAGGAGACTCTCTATATGAAGAACATGGTGCCACTCTGAGGCAAAAGTGTGGTAAAGGATAGTAGCAAAGTCCCTTCTCTCTTTTCTCTCATTTGTTTTTTTTGTTTTTTTATGGTGGGCTTTTCTCTTTTTTTGCCTCCCCCATTTTCTCTTCTTTTTTATATGGTGGGCTCATTTGGCCTCCCCCATTTTTATTTCATTTTTCGTCCGGAGTCTCATCCCGACTTGTGGGGGAATCATAGTCTCCATCATCCTTTCCTCACTGGGACAATGCTCTAATAATGATGATCATCACACTTTTATTTAATTACAACTCAACATGAAGAACTGATAGGAAGATATGACTCTGTATGAATGCCTATGGCAGTGTACCAGGATGTGCAATGATCTAGTGCGACATGTATCAAAAAATATGAAGAACGGTGGCTTTGCCACAAATACTATGTCATCTCTATATTATCATGCAAAGCATTATGATGTTGAACGAACTAGTCATGTGAAGTCACGATGGAATTTGCATGGAAATATATCTCGGAATGGGTATGGAAATGCCATAATAGGTAGGTATGGTGGCTGTTTTGAGGAAGATATAATGAGGCTTATGTGTAACAGAGTGTACCATGTCACAGGGTTTGGATGCACCGGCGAATATTTGCACCGATCCTCTAGGTGACAATGGGCTATGCACGGTACCGAAGAGGCTAGCAAATATGAGAAGGTGAAGATGCGTATGTCCATGGTGTCACATTAGTAATAAAAAATCACATACTTATTTCAAAGTTTTATTAGTTTTATCACAAATCAAAGTACTCCTCGCATGCCCCGAGGGAGGAGGTTGGTAGGACTTAACCAACCGCGCCCCCGACTCAAAACAACACTAGGATTTCAACGAGGAATATAAATGCTCACACATCATCACCATGCCTATTTAATTTTTAGATGAATAACAAGTTAGCACCTCTTAATCTTGACACTTCTACGAATCAACAATTTTGGACTCACACCTTTTTCATATTACTACATCAATGTCATTAACCCACAACTTCTCTACATGTGCTACACGATGGTTTTGATTATCATTCATTGAATACCTAATATTCTTGAACTAGTATTATGACCCATGCAAATTACCGTCACTATTACTCAGCTCTCAAACAAATATAAGTGAAGTACAAGAGCATATTATTTCTATAAAATCTACTAGCCACCGTGCTCAAAAAGATATAAGTGAAGTACTAGAGCAACTGCCTAGCTCAAAAGATATAAGTGAATCACATAGAGTATTCTAGCAAATTATCATGAAGGTGTGTCTCTCTCAAATAGGTGTGTCTAGCAAATGATGATTGTGACAAACTGAAAGTAAAAGCAAACGACGCTCCAAGCAAAACACATATCATGTGATGAATAAAAATATAGCTCCAAGTGACATACCGATGGATTGAGACGAAAGAGGGGATGCCTTCCGGGGCATCCCCAAGCTTGGGCTCTTTCTACTCCTTATTCCATAGTCCATCGTGATCACACCCAAACCTTGAAAATTTCAATCACACAAAACTCAACAAAACTTCGTGAGATCCATTAGTATAAGAAACATATTGCATACTTGAGGTACTGTGATAAATTGATTCAAATTCATTTTTGCATAATAGGTATTGTATTCTAATTTCCCCATGGCTTACCCCCCCCCCCCCTGATATAGTCCATGGCATAATTAAAACAAGCAAACTATGTAAGCAAAACAGAATCTGTTTAAAACGGAACAGTTTGTAGGAATCTGTAAAGAGACAATACTTATATAACTCTAAAAATTCTGAAAAATTAGGAAAACGTAAAGAATTTGTATAGAAATACTGTGTTAAAATTTTGGATCATTATCATGCTCCAGAAAAAAAATGAAAATTCCTGCACTAGAGTCAAAGTTTCTGTTTCAGATTCAGCATCGTTTCTACTCATCTTGTGAGTCATCCCAAAGGCTTTACTTGGCACAAACACTAATTAAAACATAAAAACACAATCATTACAGAGGCAACAATCAAGTTATCACACAAAAATAAAGATACATATTGGGTTGCCTCCCAACAAGCGCTATTGTTTTATGCCCCTAGCTAGGCATAATGTATAGTTTCAAGTGTTGTCATCTTTGACACTCAACCCATAGGTAGCTCTCATGATTGATTCATAATGTTTTTTAATTCTATTCCTAGGGAAGTGTTCCATCCCTTTCTTTAATGGTAATTGGAATCTTATGTTTCCTTCTTTCATATCAATAATTGCACCTATAGTTCGTAAAAATGGCCTTCCAAGTATTATGGGACAAGAAGGATTGCAATCAATATCAATCACAATGAAATCTACATGCACATAATTTTTGTTTGCAATAATAAGCACATCATTAATTCTACCAAAAGGTTTCTTGATGGTAGCGCAAGTTTAGGGAACACTCTTCAACATTAGTGAGACCAAGCACATCACATAAAGTTTTTGGTATGGTTGAAACACTAGCACCAAGGTCACACAAAGCATTGCATTCATCTTTATTTTGATAGTAGGTTCCCAGTCATCATGCAATTTTCTAGGAATAGAAATTTCAAGCTCAAGTTTCTCATCATAAGCTTTTATCATAGCTTCTACTATATGTTCGGTAAAAGCTTTGTTTTGTTCATAAGCATTTGAGGGATCACTAGAAGAGTGTCTAGAGGGGGGGGGGGTGAATAGACTACTAGCAGGAAATTAAAACCTAACCTTTTCCCAAGTTAATTGGTTGGCAGATTTTAACAGTTTTAGCAAGGCTAGCAAGACTAATATACCCTACACATGCATGTCAACAAATATGGCAGCGGAAAGTAAAGACATTGCACATGAAGTAAAGAGTTGAGATAGGTAGATCAAACGCAATTGGAGACGCAAGGATTTTTCCCGTGGTTCCGATAGGTGGTGCTATCGTACGTCCACGTTTATGGAGTCTTCAACCCACAGAGGGTAACGGTCGCGAGAGTCCACGAAGGGCTCCACCCATAAGGGTCCACGAAGTAACAACCTTGACTATTTCATAACGGCTTCCGTCCACGAAGGACTAGCCTCACTATGGGTAGATCTTCACGAAGTAGGTGATCTCCTTGCCCTTACAAACTTCTTGGTTCAACTCCACAACACGAAGTAGGAGGCTCCCAAGCGATACCTAACCAATCTAGGAGGCACCACCCTCCAAAAGGTAATAGGCTTGGCAATGATGATGAACTCCTTGCTCTTGTGCTTCAAGATGATAGACTCCTCAACACACAATCACTCTCTCGGTAGAAATGGTGGAAACCAACTTGGGGAGGCTAGAAATCAAGATCCATATGGTTGGAGTGGATGATCTTGACCTCAACACAAGGGTAGGTGGTTCTCTCTCAGAAAACTGGATGGGGCAAGTATGGAATAGTTCTGAGTGCTTCACTTTCGAGTGGGTGGTGGTGAAGGGGTATATATAGGCATCCCCAAAAATCCAACCGTTACACACAAAATGACCAATTCGGTGACACCGATGTGTTAATCTCGGTGGTACCAAAGTGACCAAAAGGTGGCAACTTTTGAATCTCGGTGAGACCGATATAGGAAACTCGGTTGCACCGATAAGGTGACCAACGGTCAGATTGCCCATTCTCGGTGACGCCGATCCAACAATCTCGGTGGTACCGATATTGTGAATTTGTGTAACAGAAAGTTGGCAACCCAAACTTGGTGGCACCGAAGCAGAATCGGTTGCACCGAAAATTCTAGGGTTTGGCTTATGTCTGTCTGAGTATGGGAATCAGTGGCACCGAGTGGAAAGTGTTGGTTGCACCGATTTTGAATATTTGGCTTTGACAGACTTTTTGTGGAAGAGCTTCTGGGTGTTTTTGGTGACTATCACTTGTGCACGTATGAGCATTTTGTTCACCAACAGAACCTTACCCCCTTTTAAAAGTATTGGCTTTCCTATGGACTCAAAGTGATTTCTCACAAAGTAAAATGTAGAGTCGTCTTGCTTGAAGCTTTGCCAATCCATTTCCTTGCATCTTGGGGTATTTCCACAATCTCCACAATCCTTTTGCCAATCCTCTCTGTGGACTTTATCTGAAATACACTAGGTAAAGGTATTAGTCCAAGAGACAATGTATGTTGTCATGAATTATCAAAACCACCAAGGGAGCATGTTGTGCTTTCAATCTCCCCCTTTTTGGTAATTGATGACAACATACAATCAAAGCTTCAAATAAAGATATGCATGGATATAATGAAGACTTTGAGAGACACATGACTTAGATTTGCTCCCCCTAGATGTGTGATTCCTTTAAAGGATAGTTGCTTTCGAATGCATGGACACACATATAGTAGAAGGGATATAGGAAGCCATGTGTATCTTGGCTATATGCATCAAATATATAGGAATGTGATGTATCCTTGTTCAAGACTTCACTCTTGCAAACAATATGTGCAAGAAGCAAGAGATCATCTTGATCAAAGATATGATGCATATACTTACCTTGAGTTCTTGAGCATGCTTGTAGTAGAAATACACTTGAGAAAACAATGTTAGGAAACACAAGAGTATTCTACCAATCAACAAGGAAATAGAACTCAAAAGTACCAAGATATGGAGAACATATAAGAGATGGTATTTCTTAAGATTGATATGTCTCCAAGATCATTTAGAATTTTCTCCCCTAGATCTGAAAATAGTAAATCATCCTCTCCCCCTGAATCTTAGCATGTAGATATTGGGATTGGATAGGGTGAGAAAAGTTCTAAAGTGAACAGTCAAATAAAATAAGCATATTATACTCCAAAACATGTTTTTATTCTCACCTTGTTTATATAAGTAAAAGCTTGATATTCTCTCTCCCCCTTGATCATATCTCCCCCTTTGCATAAGCATGTATCTCACCCTTTAGCATGAAGCTTTGTTATTCTCCCCCATTGGCATTAATTTCCAAAAAGGTCAAATTTAGGAGTAGGTACAGGGATCATTGACTAAGAAGGGATCCTTGAGAACAAGGGTCATTGAAAGTAGGGTTCATTTTCATGAGAACTGGGGGAATCATTGAAAATTATTTCTCTCCCTTTGAGATTTTGTAAGACTTCTCCTCCTTTGAGTTAGGGTTCCTTGAATAAAGATGTTCTCCCCCCAAAAAAAAATTCAATAAAATAGGAAGGGATCATAGAAGTAACAAAATCAACAAAAAAAATTTTAATTTGTTTTTGCAACGGCGAACTTCAACTGTTGAAAAGAAATCAAATCGGTGTCTCCGATACAAACAAGTCGGTGGAACCAAAATTTTATGGTGCAGCTCGTCTGCAGTTTCAGTAGAACCGAGTTCTATGTATCGGCGGCTCCGAGGCTAAAACAGAAACTTGGCAGAGGGATTTTGAACTCGAGATTTCTCAACCATTGCCAATAACATAGTTTCAGAAGAAATTAAAAATAAATGCTAAAGTTTTTACAAATGGGATATCAACTAGAAAAGATTTGAGTGGTTCCAAGATATTTGCGAAAAGGGAATGAACCATTCAAAATCCTTAACTAGATGATTGGCGGTGACTAGGTCACCTATATTAGAGTATATTGACTTAGGAGCCAAGAAAGAATACTTGATCATAGGTCATACTCTATGTTAAGCTCAAAATGGGGTTACCATTTTTCGATTAAGCATTTTAATGTCTTCATATCACTTGAGTTGCTTTAGCTCATGACTTGGAGTAAAGCTTTTTCAATGATATGAGTACATACCTTTGAGTGATGTTGATGACGTGGCTTGTAGGTGAACTTGTTGAGGATGCTCGAGGTTGATGAAGATCATCTTGAGTTGGGAGCAATCCTTCTTGTTTTAGTACACTTGTTACCTACATAGGTTAGTCATGCAAGGAAGAACAATAGATATATCCATTTGACATGATACCAATAGAGATTTAGAAAATATGATCACATCAAGTATATGTCAAGGATATGGTTAAGTTTTCTTCTTCCTTCCATCATCAAGAGGGGTTGTGGATACTTGGTCATGACAAGATTGCTTATGATTTGAGTTGATGGCAATCTTGCGGAATGAAATTCTTCCAAGTACCTACAAAAGGTTAGATGCAATACAAGGGAGCATAGAATTCCATGGCATAAGATATCATGTTAGGAGTATCATGGAAATATCAAGAAAGCTCAGGCCCTTGCATGCAAACGAGTGAGTCTAGCTCAAGTTTGAAGCATCAATGATGTTCAACTCACTTCTCAAGTAACAAAATGTTTCCTCATCAAGTGGCTTAGTAAAGATATCGGCTAATTGCTTGTTTGTGTGAACATGCTTAAGATCAATATCTCCTTTGGCAACATGATCACGAATAAAATGATGTCTAACTTGAATATGTTTAGTTCGAGAATGTTGCACAGGATTATGACCAATTTTAATAGCACTTTCATTGTCACAAAGTAATGGAACATTTCTAACATGGATTCCATAATCCTTAAGTGTTTGTGTCATCCATAGTAATTGCGCACAACAAGATCCAGCAGCAATGTACTCAGCTTCGGCAGTAGATAGAGATACCGAGTTTTGTTTCTTGGAGGACCAAGACACAAGAGATCTACCCAAAAATTGACAAGTACCCGAGGTGGATTTTCTATCAACCTTGTCACCGGCATAGTCCGAATCGGAATAGCCAACAAGGTTAAATGAGGATCCCTTGGGATACCAAATGCCAAAGTTTGGTGTTTGTATCAAATATCTCACAATACGTTTCACGGCCAAAAGATGACACTCTTTAGGTGCAGCTTGATATCTAGCACACATGCAAACACTAAGCATAATATCGGGACGAGAGGCACATAGATATAGAAATGAACCAATCATAGATAGATAAACTTTTTGATCAACCGGTTCATCCTCCTTGGTAAGATCAACATGTCCACTAGTAGGCATGGGAGTTTTCATACCTTTGCACTCTTGCATGTTGAACTTCTTGATCAAGTCCTTGGTATACTTAGTTTGAGAGATGAAAGTTCCTTCTCTCGTTTGCTTGATTTGCAAGCCAAGAAAGAATTTCAGCTCACACATCATAGACATCTCATACTTCTCGGACATCAACCTTCCAAATCTTTCACTAAATTGTGGGTTAGTAGATCCAAAGATAATATCATCCACATAGATTTGGCACACAAATAATTCACCATTAACTCTCTTAGTGAATAAGGTTGCGTCAATTTTACCAATTTCAAAACCTTTTTCAATGAGAAACTTCGTTAGGCATTTGTACCAAGCACGAGGGGCTTGCTTAAGACCATAAAGGGCTTTACGAAGCTTGTAAACATGATTAGGTTTCTTAGGATTTACAAAACCAGGTGGTTGCTTAACATAGACTTCTTCTTCAATCTCACCATTTAGAAAGGCACTTTTAATGTCATTTGATAAAGCGTGATATCATGATGATTAGCATAAACAAGAAGAATGCGAATAGCTTCAAGTCTAGCGACGGGGGCGTAGGTCTCACCGTAGTCCATACCTTCGACTTGCGTATATCCTTGGGCTACGAGACGAGCCTTGTTCCGTACGACTTGACCGTCTTCGTCTTGCTTGTTCCGAAACACCCATTTTGTTCCGATGATGTTTTGCTCATCCTTGGGCTTCTCCACGAGTGTCCACACTTCATTCCTTTCGAAGTTGTGAAGCTCTTCATGCATCGCGTTCACCCAATCCGCATCTTCAAGAGCTTGTTCTACCTTCAAAGGCTCAATGCTAGATATGAAAGAATAATGCTCACAAAAGTTAGCTAGGCGAGTTTTTGAGCGAGTGATTCTCCCTGTTTGTATGTCACCAAAGATTTGGTTTAGGGGATGGTTCTTGGTCACTTGTGCTCGAACTCGGGTCAGCTTCCGATTGTTGGATGGTGGAGCTTCTTCTTCATCATCATCTCCTTCATCTTCGTTGTTGTTGAAGTTGTCGTTTCCTTGAGGTGGTGGTGAAGGAGGTTGTGGTGGATCTTCATGATGCACTTCCTCCTCTTCATCATCTTGTCGTGTACCGCTTGTGGATGCCTCCATATCGTGTTGAGGTTCACCTTGACGTGAAGTAGGGGCTTCCACTTGAGTTGATGAAGTACTTTCCTTCACCTCCATGGGACGAATCTTGCCGATGGACAAGTCTTGGATAGCTTCGGAAGGGTCTTTGTCACCTACATCATTTGGAAATTGTTCGACTTGCGAACCATTAGATTCATCAAACTTCACATCTACCGTCTCTTCAACTTTTCGAGTGAAGTTGTTGTAGACACGGTAAGTGTGAGAGTTCGATCCATAACCAAGTAGGAATCCTTCATGAGATTTAGAAGCAAATTTAGTATGACGATGCTTATCAAGAATGTAGCACTTTGAGCCGAATACCCGAAAGTATCCAACTTGGGGTTTGTTACCGGTGAGTAGCTCGAATCCTTCTTGAAGATCTTTTGAACCTGCGACTTATCATCAACAAAGAATACCCACGTAAATCTGAAAAAATCATCAACTATAACTAGACCATAGGAATTTCCACCGAGACTCTTGTAAGCATTGGGACCAAAAAGATCCATGTGAAGTAACTCGAGTGGTCTCCTAGTAGTCATGATGTTATTAACGGGATGACTTCCACCTACTTGCTTTCCAGCTTGACAAGCACTACAAAGTCTATCTTTGTCGAAGATAACATCTTTAACACCAAGTATATGATCACCTTTGATAAGCTTATCTAGATTACGCATGCGAACATGTCCTAGTCTCCTATGCCAAAGCCAACCTTTAGAAGATTTTGCAATGAGACAAGTACGAGGTTTGGATCTCTTAGTGAAGTCAACGATGTATAGATCACCTCTACTGAAACCGGTAAAGACCATTTTATGATTATCTTGACGAAACACTTGGCAATCTATTTTCGTAAATAACACATTAAAACCAAAGTCGGCAAGTCTAGATACGGAAAGAAGATTGTAGCCAAGAGATTCAACAAGCATAATATTTTGAATAGAGATATCATGGGATATGGTCACCTTACCAAGACCAAGTACCTTACCTTTGGAGTTGTCTCCAAACGTTACGTACCTTCGCGGTCCATGGTTTGGTGTGATCTCTTCAAACATGTCTCTATCTCCGGTCATATGATCGGTACATCCGCTATCGAGAATCCACTCTTTTCCTCCGGACATGTAATCCTTGAAGTTTGCCATGAGACTTAGATTCTTCATGATCTTCTCATACTCGATGTCGAACAATTCATCTTCATCATAGTAGCCATGTTCCACATTGTCATCATCAAGTGGGAAATCCTCGTCACAAAGAACAAGAGATTCGTTAGGATTGTGATCACGACAATGTTCAAACTTGTGAATGCAAATGGCTTCTACAATAATGTTGTTGATGGTTGTGACATCTCCTTTAGCACGCATGAGGTCTCTAAGCTCAAATAGATAAACATCAAACTTGGGATCACTAGGCGTCATATTGTGGAAGGCAATAGTTTTATGAAGAATTTCATCAAGATTACTTAATGAATAACTCGGATATCGTTTCTCCAAGTCATTCCACAAAGTATAAGCACATTCAAAATTCTTCATTTGATTAAGCACATTCCTAGGCAATGCTCTAACAATGAGATTAACAGTTCTAAGATTGCATAGCATATCAACTTCTTCTTCGTGTGTGGGATGTAAAGGATCAATGGGAGGTACATAGGGGCTCTTAACATGCTTGCTCAATTGAAATTCATTAAAAAGCTCAAGCATCAAAGTTTTCCATTGACTATAGTACTCTCCATCAAGAATAGGCACTCTACAACTCAAACTCCCTATACTAGACACATCCATCTTCCTCCTCGGTAATTAAACCGAAGCAATGGAGACCAAAGCTCTGATACCAATTGAGGGATCACTAGAAGAGTGTTTAGAGGGGGGGGGGTGAATAGACTACTAGCAGGAAATTAAAACCTAACCTTTTCCCAAGTTAATTGGTTGGCAGATTTTAACAGTTTTAGCAAGGCTAGCAAGACTAATATACCCTACACATGCATGTCAACAAATATGGCAGCGGAAAGTAAAGACATTGCACATGAAGTAAAGAGTTGAGATAGGTAGATCAAACGCAATTGGAGACGCAAGGATTTTTCCCGTGGTTCCGATAGGTGGTGCTATTGTACGTCCACGTTTATGGAGGCTTCAACCCACGGAGGATAACAGTCGCGAGAGTCCACGGAGGGCTCCACCCATAAGGGTCCACGAAGTAGCAACCTTGACTATTCCATAACGGCTTCCGTCCACGAAGGACTTGCCTCACTATGGGTAGATCTTCACGAAGTAGGCGATCTCCTTGCCCTTACAAACTTCTTGGTTCAACTCCACAACACGAAGTAGGAGGCTCCCAAGCGACACCTAACCAATCTAGGAGGCACCACCCTCCAAAAGGTAATAGGCTCGGCAATGATGATGAACTCCTTGCTCTTGTGCTTCAAGATGATAGACTCCTCAACACACAATCACTCTCTCACAGATTTGGCTTGGTGGAAGAGATGGGATTGGTGGAAAGCAACTTGGGGAGGCTAGAAATCAAGATCCATATGGTTGGAGTGGATGATCTTGACCTCAACACAAGGGTAGGTGGTTCTCTCTCAGAAAACTGGATGGGGCAAGTATGGAATAGTTCCGAGTGCTTCACTTTCGAGTGGGTGGTGGTGAAGGGGTATATATAGGCATCCCCAAAAATCCAACCGTTACACACAAAATGACCAATTCGGTGACACCGATGTGTTAATCTCGGTGGTACCGAAGTGACCAAAAGGTGGCAACTTTTGAATCTCGGTGAGACCGATATAGGAAACTCGGTTGCACCGATAAGGTGACCAACGGTCAGATTGCCCATTCTCGGTGACGCCGATCCAACAATCTCGGTGGTACCGATATTGTGAATTTGCGTAACAGAAAGTTGGCAACCCAAACTCGGTGGCGCCGAAGCAGAATCGGTTGCACCGAAAAGGCTAGGGTTTGGCTTATGTCTGTCTGAGTATGGGAATCGGTGGCACCGAGTGGAAAGTGTTGGTTGCACCGATTTTGAATATTTGGCTTTGACAGACTTTTTGTGGAAGAGCTTCTGGGTGTTTTTGGTGACTATCACTTGTGCACGTATGAGCATTTTGTTCACCAACAGAACCTTACCCCCTTTTAATAGTATTGGCTTTCCTATGGACTCAAAGTGATTTCTCACAAAGTAAAATGTAGAGTCCTCTTGCTTGAAGCTTTGCCAATCCATTTCCTTGCATCTTGGGGTATTTCCACAATCTCCACAATCCTTTTGCCAATCCTCTCTGTGGACTTTATCTGAAATACACTAGGTAAATGTATTAGTCCAAGAGACAATGTATGTTGTCATGAATTATCAAAACCACCAAAGGAGCATGTTGTGCTTTCAGCATTGGGTGAGCTAATAATGGATTGAAGCAAGGAAATAAATTCTACTAAAGAGCATTTATCATAATTAAAGTCCTTGTAATCCAAGATAGTGGGCACATCACTAGTTTAAGTTTTGACCTCTCCAAACCCACGTTTTCAGTTTTAGCATTAGAATCATCACCCTCCAAGCAAACGGGACGCTCCTTAACTAAAGTTGACTAATTTCAAGTCCCTTTATAATTTATATTTAGAGATGTAAACAAAGATTCAATAGTAGAAACACCAATCATTTTTAAGATCTTCATCATGATTCCGGTAAAAACCGGGTCGAAGAGCTTTTTCTAAGAATTCTCGCTTAGCTCTCAACTTAGCGGTCCTCTCCTTACTTTCATTAACAGATAATTGGATAGATTTAATAGTCTCATTAAAATCATGCTTGGGTGTCAAAGACTTATTTTTAAGAGTTTCAACTTCAAGAGCAATTATATCCATGTTTTTAGCCAAAGTATCAATCATATGCAACTTTTCTTCTACCGTAGTGTTGAAAACCTTTTGAGAATTAATAAATTCTTTAATTGTGTTCTCAAGATCAGAAGGTATCCTATTAGAATTTGTATAATCATTGCCATATGAATTACCATAAGAATTTCCATAGTTATTAGAGGAATTACCGGGATACGATCTAGCATTGAAATTTCCTCTATAAGCATTGTTGTTGAAATTATTTCGCGAGATGAAGTTCACATCAATAGCATCATTATTTTGCTCAATCAAAGTAGACAAAGGCATATCATTGTTATCAACAATAGCATTTTTATTAGCAACCATTTTCATAAGAGCATCCACTTTTTCACTCAAAGTAGCAATTTCTTCAACAGAATTTACCTTCTTACCAGTTGGGACTCTTTCGGTATGCCATTGAGAATAATTTGCCATAATGTTGTACAGAAGTTTTGTGGCCTCTCCTACGGTCACATCCATGAAGGTACCACCTGCGGCAGAATCTAGAAGATTTCTAGACACAAAGTTTAGTCCAGCATAGAAATTTTGGATAATCATCCACAAGTTTAAGCCATGAGTTGGACAATTTCTTATCATCAATTTCATTATCTCCCAAGCTTGAGCAACATGTTCTTGATCTTGCTGTTTAAAATTCATTATTTGATTTCTAAGGGAGATAATCTTAGCAGGAGGAAAATACTTGGCAATAAAAGCATCTTTACACTTATCCCACGTTCCAATACTATTACGAGGTAAAGATGAAAACCAAGCTTTAGCTTTGTCTCTTAGTGAAAAGGGAAATAATTTTAATTTCAAAATATCATTATCCATATCCTTTTTATTTTGTATATCACATAATTCAACAAAGGTATTAAGATGTGATGCGGGATCCTCATTAGGACTTCCCGAAAATTGATCTTTCATGACAAGATTGAGCAATGCAGCATTAATATCAAATGCCTCCGCACTAGTGGCGGGTGGTACAGGAGTACTAATAAAATCATTATTATTAGTATTTGATAAATCACATAACTTAGTAGTGTCTTGAGACATGGTGACCGGACTAGCAAAGCAAGAAAGACAAGTAAACTAGCAAGTAAAGCAAACTAGAAGCAAACTAGTAACTAGCAAAGGTGAATATTTTTGTATTTTTGATTTTTATGAGAAAAACTAAATATAACAGAAAATAAAAAGAAGAACAAGTGAATGAAATTTTGTGCGAAGTTACTTGATAATTGGTGATGGTATTCCCCGGCAACGACGCCATAAATCCTTCCTGATACTCGTGATCCGCGTTGGATTTTCTGTGAAGAGGAACGAGTAATCGCAGCAAAAAGTGGGTAAGTATTTCCCTCAGTTATGAAACCAAGGTTTATCGAACCAATAGGAATACCAATCCTCAACCGTCTTCAACGGTTGCACATAAAAGAACAAACAACTTGCACCCAACGCCGGCAAGAGGGTCGTCAATCCCCTTGATCTCGTTATTTGCAAGCAAGTCAGTTGTGTTGATAATTTTAGATAATAGTAAAGTGCAAAATAAAATAAATGGTAATAAATAATAGCAAGGTAATGATAGCGTTTGTGAATATATAAGTGAATAGACCCGGGGGCCGTAGAGTTCTCCAGTGGCATCTCTCATAAGCAAAGCATACGGCGGGTAAACAAATTACCGTTGGGCAATTGATAGAAAAGCGAATAATTATGCGATGTTCGCGGCAATGATCATGTGTATATAGGCATCACTTCCATAAGCAAATAGGCCGACTCCTTCCTGCACCTACTACTATTACTCCACTTCAAGAGTGTTTCTATGCTTGCCTCTCTACGTATTAAGTTCATGACAAACGGAGTAATGCTTGGAGAACAATGACATGGTGTAGACAAAGTAAACTCAACTAATATGAATAAACCCCATCGTTTTATCCTTAGTAGCAACAACACAAAGACGCAACTTGTCCCCTTCTGTCATTGGGATATAGAAACTCGTCAGGTTGAACCTACTACAACGCACCACTCCCACCGAAGAAATATCAATCTAGTTGGCCGAACTATCTCAATAGATCGGAGAGCATTACGAAGCTATGATGATCATGCAAATAAGAATCATAGTAATCAGGTTTGACTCAAATTCTTTTCATGAATAATCTAAACATAAACTCACAATTCATCGGATCCCAAACACCATACAAAGGGATTACATCGGATAGATCAAGGCAAAGATGCGACGAACATTGTATTGAAGATCGAAAGAGAGAGAGAGAGATTGCCATCTAGGTACTACCTACGGACCCATAGGTCAGCGGTGAACTACTCACACATCATGGTGAGGGCAGCAAGGTTGATGAAGAGGCCCTCCGTGATCGATCTCCCCTCCGGCAGGGTGCCGGAACGGAGGTGTAGATGGCCTCCCGTCGGAACAGAGACTTGCGGCGGCGGAAAAAGTGTTTCGGGAGCGCTTCTGGTGTTTTTAGGGTAGATGTGAATTTATAGGCTAGAGAACGACATCGGGGACGCTCCAGGGGGCCACCACATATCTGGTTGCGCCCCCCCTAGGGGGCGCGGCTGGATATGTGGTGGGCCCCTGGTGCATCTCCTGGCCCTCCTCCGAAGTTTCTAGGTCTTGTATTGGTCCAAACAAAATCACCAAAAAGTTTCTTGGCAATTGGACTCCGTTTGGTATTGTAACTCTGAAAAGGCAAAAACACGCAGAAAACATGAACTGGCACGGGGCACTGGGTCAATAGGTTAGTGCTCAAAAATATTATAAATTGGTAAATAAATACCCAAAAAGTATCCTAGAATGATAATATATCAGCGTGGAACAATCAAAAATTATAGATACGTTGGAGACGTATCAAGCGCCTGAAATTTTCCGGAACAGAAATAAATCAACATTCCGGCAAAACATAGGCCACTCGGAGTTTCCATGCAATAGAAAGAGACATATGTGGCCACCTTTGGCAACACATACACAACACCTCAAGTTCATGTCCATACACATACACATGTCCAAATAGGACAAAGTATCAACATTGAAATGATCATATACAAACTTTGTATGTAAATGTTGGTCATTTTCATGTATACTTCTAGTGTGCATACTTTGCTGTGTTTTTTACCCTTTGTTCTTAGTAATATGTCTACCCTAAATATAGCCTAAAAAATCTAGCCTAAAACATAATCTTTGCTTCCATTATCATCCAATAATTAACTATGTACCATATGAACCCTAGAAATTAAAACAAAGAAGAAGAGGAGTAGAGGATGGAGGATTCCTGCGGTAGAGGGGGCATGGAATGGTGGAGGGGGTCGAGGACGACGGAGAGAGGCAGCAGGGATTGGCGGCATCAGGGGAGGGCGGCTGCGCGGGGAGGTCCTAGACGGAGGAGGGCGGCAGCGTGGGGAGGGCCAGGATGAGGAGGGCGGACACGTGGGGAGGGCCGGGACGGGGGAGGATGGCCATGCGGGGGAGTGCCAGCCAGGATGAGGGAGGGACGTCGCAGAGGAGAGAGTGAGGAGAGTGAGGGGGCAGCGCGGGGAAGAGGATATGGGATAAGGTAGGATTTAGCAGCAACACGGGGCAAGAAACAGCGCTACTGCTAAGTGAGGCAAGGGAGGTGGGCCTAGGCTGGCCATAGTGGTAGCGTCGGCCCATGTCCAGAGGTGCAAGAGGGAGATTTGGACATTTAATCAGAGTTCAAGATGAATCACAACTCCATGTGCAACATGTACAATCCTGTCCCAAAGGAGTATGTGAAGACACATAAATTTGGCTCAGTTTACTATATACAGGTAGGACTCACTACCTCCAACATCATTTTGAGGCACACCTTGATGCCCAAATCTGGGGATGACAAAATGATCCGTGGATACTCCATCAACATGTTGCATTATGTGGACAGACACACCAGGATTAGGGTAATGGATCTCATGGTTGAGACCATCAAGAGGACAGATGCTGATCAGAAGAGATCATGTGGATATGCTCCATATATTCAGATGCTCATCAGCACCAAGGTTTGAAAGAGCCTCTATCTACTTGATCGACCACATCTTCCCCTCCAGCCAGAGTTTGAAGACAATGTCATGGTGATGGATCCATATCATCCCACTTCATCTACTGCATAGGCAGAAATTGAGGCAGAGACCCAGGAAGAAGCAGCAAGAGCCGCTAGTGCTCCAATCCTGAAGATGAAGAGCGATCATATGGCCTATCTAGTCAGTGATGTGCAAGGCATGAAGAAGAACATTACTGAGTTGCTGCTGAATCAGAAGAGCCTTGAGAGGATAGTGGAGACGAAGTTCCATGACCTTGACAACAAGGTGACTGAGCTGACACCACGGTCAACCAACTGAATCAAGAGGTAGATGCAGTTCCTTTGCCCAACTCATATGATGATGATGAGAGCCCTACATTGCCAGTCCAGACTCAGTTCGGGACTCAGGTTCGATCTGCTGTTGTACCTGCCCAGGATTTGAGACCTTCAGTGTCTGCACCTGCTACAACTTCTATCGTGCCTCCTTCAGCACCTCAAGTGTCAACTCCACCATCCCACAAGATTTCTGCAAAAGCATTCGTGGATGCTCTCTTATCAACTCCTTCCACAACTACTGGAGCAGCTTCATCGCCCCATGAAGGAGATCATGCCCATAGTGACGTTTAGCTCTATACTTTCGACCTTTTGGTAACTTGTTTCCAAAGGGGGAGAAATTGTATAGATCATAGGGCTTCCATAGAGAGAGTGTTGCCTTTTGATGCTTCTCTTTGACTTTGAAAAGTTTTGGCCTACCTTTTGTTCGTCTTAAACTTCATGGTGTTTGATCATACACTTTGTGTGATGTTACTTTATCCTATCTTTGTGATATTCATATGATGATCATTCACTCATGTTTGGTGTTATGTGCATTGTACTCCATTCATATCATTTATGCGCACCACCAAGATGTATGTGACATGGAAGAGTGACCCATGATCCTAATCGATTGTGCATTTGCATTCAAACGCAAATTTAAAATAATGCACAAATTTAGGGGGAGCTCTTGCTTCTCACATACTTCTCAAAGTGACGATGCTATACATTTATTATATTTTATGTCAAAGCTTCGATCTATATGTTGTCATCAATTGAAAGCACAACTTCTCCCTAGGTGGTTTTGGTAATTAAGAACAACATATATTTCATTGGACTAATGAATCTATCAAGTATATTTCAGGAAAGGTTCAATGAATGGATTGGCTAGGATTGTGAGGAGATTCCCTAGATGTTTGGAACATCAATTGCAAAAAGCTCCAAGACTCTACATTTTATATTTATGTGAGAAATCACATTTGAGTCCATAGGAAAGCCAATACTATTAAAAGGGGATGAGGTATTCATGATGATCTGGTTCCTCAAGTGCTTAGAGATTAGCCACCAAAAACCCTCAAGAATTCTCCCACAAAATATTTTGTCAAAACCCTAAAGTCAAATTCGGTACCACCAGCATTCCCACTTTGGCCTTGCCGAGTTTTCCTTAGACAAATCCCAAAGCCAAACCCTAGCAAATCGGTGCAACCGAGTTTTGCTTCGGTACAGCCGAAAAGCATTGACCAACCTTCTGGTATCTATTTGCAAAATCGGAATTTCCGAGTTTTACAAATCAGTGTCACCGAAGTGAGGAACTGCTCAAGGCCAACTGAATCGGACTGACCGAGATGTTGTACATCGGTCTCACCGAAAAGCCTAAAGTTAGAGCATTTTGCACTAGTCGGTACAACCGAGTTTTTACTTCAGTTCCACCGAGTTGGGCAATAATGTTGTAATGGTTGGATTTTTGGAGATGGCTATATATACCCCTCCACCTCCCTCTCATACGTAGAGAGATCACTCAGAACAAGCAAACACTTCCACCATTCATTTTCTGAGAGAGAACCACCTACTCATGTGTTGAGATCAAGATCTTCCACTCCAACCATATGAATCTTGATTTCTAGCCTCCCCAAGTTGCTTTCCACCCAACCAATTTCTTCCACCAAGCCAAATCCTGTGAGAGAGTGATTAAGTGTTGAGGATGTTGGAAATATTCCCTAGAGGCAATAATAAATTGTTTACTATCATACTTCCTTGTTCATGATAATCGTTTATTATCCATGCTATAATTGTATTGATCGGAAACTTAGATACATGTGTGGATACATAGACAACACTATGTCCCTAGACTAGCTCGTTGATCAAAGATGGTCAAGGTTTCCTGACCATGGACATGCGTTGTCATTTGATAACGGGATCACATCATTAGGAGAATGATGTGATGGACAAGACCCAACCGTAAGCATAGCATTTGATCGTGTTAGTTTATTGCTACTGCTTTATCCATGTCAAGTATCTGTTCCTACGACCATGAGATCATGCAACTCCCTGACACCGGAGGAATGCCTTGTGTGTATCAAACGTCACAACGTAACTGGGTGACTATAAAGGTGCTCTACAGGTATCTTTGAGGCTTTCTGTTGGGTTGGCGTGGATCGAGACTGGGATTTGTCACTCCGTATGACGGAGAGGTATCTCTGGACCCACTCGGTAATACAACATCACAAGAAGCTTGCAAGCAATGTGACTAAGGAGTTAGTCATGGGATATTGTATTACGGAACAAGTAAAGAGACTTGCCGGTAACGAGATTGAACTAGGTATGGATATACCGACGATCGAGTCTCGGGCAAGTAAAATACCGCTGGACAAAGGGAACTGCATACGGGATTGATTGAATCCTTGGCATCGTGGTTCGACCGATAAAGATCTTCGTGGAATATGTGGGAACCAATATGGGCATCCAGGTCCCGCTATTGGTTATTGACCGGAGAGGTGTCTCGGTCAAGTCCACATGATTCTCGAACCCGTAGGGTCCGCACGCTTAACGTTCGGTGACGATATAGTATTATTGGGTTATGTATGTTGGTTACCGAATGTTGTTCGGAGTCCTGGATGAGATCCCGGATGTCACAAGGAGCTCCAGAATGGTCCGGAGGTAAAGATTTATATATGGGAAGTCATATTTTGGCTACCGGAAAAGTTTCGGGTTTTTCCGGTATTGTACCGGGAAGCTTCTAGAAGGTTCCAAAAACTTCCGGAGGAGTCTGGAAGTCCACCAAGGGTTCCAACACGTTCCAAGGGTTTACATGGGCTGAGGGGAGGCGCACTGGCCTTATTGGGCCAGACGCACAAGTCCCTCAAGGCCCATGTGGCTTGGGAGAGGTGGAAAGTCCACCTCTGTATGGAAAGGGAGGGAATTGGACTAGGAGTCCAACTCCCCCCCCCCTTGGCTGCGCCCTAGGGCTTGGAGGGGCTGATCTCCATGCCCCTCCACCTATATATAAAGGGGAGGGAGAGACCCAAGAGGACACACCAAGCCCTTGGTGCCCCTCTCTCTCCCTAGATCGTTTTCTCCTCCGTTCGCGGTTTCGGTAGCGCTCGGCGTAGCCCTGCGGGATTGCTCCACCACCATCTCCACCACGCCGTCGTGCTGATTGAGAACCCATCTACTACTCCGCCCTCGCTTGCTGGATCGAGGAGGCGAAGAAGTCATTGAGCCGCACGTGTGTTGAACGCGGAGGTGGCATCCGTTCGGCGCTAGATCGGGACGGATCGCGATTGGATCGTGAAGACGTACAGCTACATCAACCGCGTTATATACGCTTCCGCTTAGCGATCTACAAGGGTATGTAGATACACTCCCCCTCTCGTAGCTATGCATCTCCATGGATAGATTCTGCGTGTGCGTAGGAATTTTTTTGTTTCCCATGCAATGTTCCCCAACAGAGGAGACTATCTTTTGAAGCACAAGAGCATGGATTTCATCATCCATACCACATGTATTACCTATTGGGGAGTTGTGTCTCCTATATTGGTTAGGTGTCGCTTGGGAGCCTCCAATTCGTGTGGAGTTGAACCAAGAAGTTTGTAAGGGCAACGAGATCGCCTACTTCATGAAGATCTACTCCGAGTGAGGCTAGTCCTTCACGGACGTAAGCCATGACAGAACAGATGAGGTTGCTACTTCGTGGACCCTTCGTGGGTGGAGCCCTCCATGGACTCGCGCAACCGTTACCCTCCATGGGTTGAAGTCTCCATCAACATGGACGTACGATAGCACCGCCTATCGGAACCACGGGAAAAATCTTTGAGTCCTTATTGTGTTTGATCTTCCTATCCCTTCCCTCTACTTACACTTGCATGTCTTTACTTTTCTCCGCTATACTCTTAGATTTGCATGTGTAGGGTGCGCTAGACTTGATAGAATTTCTAAAACTTGCCAACCAATTGAATTGGGAAAATGTTAGGATTTTATTTGGTCAAGTAGTCTAATCACCCCCACCTCTAGACATACTTTGGATCCTACAGTATCCTCCAACTCCCATGATTTATTTGATTCACCAAATGAAGGGATTGGAAGTTGCTTCATGGCTAAAGGCCCAAAGGTATCACACCCCGAATACATTGACTTCAATAGTGATGAGGATGACTTTCTAGGAGATGATGATTTACTCTTTTATAAAACTAGTGATGTTAGTCAAAATGAACTTGATAATAATCATGCTAGTCAAGATGAATCATTTGATGATGCTAAGAAGGAGATTGAGCGTTTAACTAAAGAACTAAACACTCTTAAGTTAGCTAATGAATCTACTCAAGAAGATCATAGAGAGCTTCTAAGAACTCATGAGAAGCTACGCTTTGAGAAGCTAAATTTAGAGCAAGAGCATGAGTTTCTTAAAGCTATCAATGACGATCTTCGAAAAAAGAGTTCTTCTTATCTTGCCAAACGACTACTCTTGTCCACTTTTATGCCTCAAGTAAAATCTAAGCAAACTAGTAACAAGAGTAAGAAAGGTTCTTCATCTAGTAACAACAACACTAATGCTAAATCCAATGATGTTGTTTCTAGTACTTCTATTGATTCCACTGATAATCCTCTTAGACAAGTTACACTTGAGCAAGAAAACAATTTATTGAAAGGAATTATAGAAAAAGGTGTCTGCAAGAGTCTTGCCGGAAGTAAGCAATTTGAGGAGATTGTACGCAAGCAAACATGGCACCGGAAGAATCAAGGTGTTGGTTTTGAACGAAAGTTCAATGCTAATGGAGTTGAATGGGAAGAAGATCAATACCCCAAGACAAAGTTTGTTCCTCAACAAGAGAAGTATGATCCTACTCTCTTCAAGGGAACACAAGCTCAAGATGATCTTCCACCACAAGACCACAAGCTGAAAGGGAAGGACGAGCTTCAAGAGGAGATTGACTCATTTGAAGAACCACCTCTAGTCATGGTCAAGTGGGTTCCCAAGGCCACTACTAGCTCTAATTCATCAAGTGCTACTTCAACTCCAAGGATTCCTGTCGGTGTACTAAGAACTGGGGGTCCCTAGTACCCATATTTATGCACAGGCAGCCGCCTCAGGCCGGCAGCTTCTTGCCGGGCTCGCACCAGCCTCCGAGGCCAAACGAAGCCAGGACCAGAGCAAGGCGACCATGCCCTTCATCAGGCAGAGTAGCCCGCCCACGGGCGTCCCCGGCAAGGATTCCAACCCGCCAGGCCGCCGCTCCACCGCACCAGGGACGATTGTCTACATCGGCTGAGGTGTCGAGAAGGTAGGCGGGCAGGCGGAGCTGGCCGGGGCACGTGGCTACAACGGCGAGCCTGTTGCAGCTTTAGCGCCACCCGTCCCGCGGCGTGGCGGAAGAATAAGAGGTAGCTGGGCGGACGGCATAGAAGGAGAGGCAATCCTTGCCGGGAGACATCACCAGCACGCCACCTCACGGCGCATTAAATGCGCATGTCCTAGTCTGTCAGAGTTAGGTATTTCCCACTACCACTCTGACGACAGCCCCTGTAGCTGTAAGAGCGCACTGTACACCTAGTAAATGACCATTGTAGCCTTTGTGGAAACCCCTTGGACTATAAAAGGAGGCCCATGGCTACCTTGACAAAGGTCGACACCCTGTCCATTTGCACGCGTAGCAGCACCTCTCGAGCATCCTTGCCGGGTGGTTGCGCCCCTGTATTTGGACCCAGATACACAAACACACAGACATGACGTAGGGTTTTACGCTCCCGAGAGGACCGAACCTGTATAAATCCCGCGCGTAGTCATGGCTGACTGATGCTCTTCGTGCACTCGACACCCCCGCCGAACCGTAAAGGGACCCCGCTGGTCCCATAGATCGTCGCAAATCACACCCCGACAATTCCCATCAAGTTGATGTGGGTCCCCAAGAAGAAGAACTAGATAGTTCTTGAGGGGTTACTCCACCAACAAACTTCACTCATATGCATATGTTTGCAAGGAATTTTGCAATCAACTCCAAACTTATGCACTAGTTCAAGGAGTCACAAAACCCCTTGTTGGTAAGCAAGGGACAAGGTACTTAATGCATCAATGGACATCATACGAACACTTCACTCCATGTCCATAGATATCCTTGTGTTTGTTCCTTGTGTGGGGCTAACCCATGTAGGTATGAAGAGTATCAAAACAAAAGGATTGCTCCCAATTCTAGACGATCTTCATCAACTATGAGCATCCACTACTACAACATCTACATGAAGTCTTCAATGACAAAACTTAAGGTAAGTTCATCCTTCTTAGGGGGAATCTCACATCTAGGGGGAGCTATGCTCTAAGACTTAAGCTAAAGCATCTCTAAGGATGTGAACACATTAAAGCTTTATGTAAAAGTGGTAACCCCACTTGTGCTTAAACGATGAGTATGACCTATGATCAAGTATCTTTCTTGGATCCTAAGTCAGTATACTCATATAAATATGACTTTGTCATCGACAATTGCTTGATAGATACGAGAGTGGTTTTGCATGTTTGACATATTTCATTTGACATCTTATTGTGTGAGCATGTTGGTATGCATAATTTTCTCATTTGACGACATCCAATTGTAGTTCGTTTGGGATTTATTTTCCTAACCAATTGGATGTAGAAGAATGCCTAAGTACCCCCTCTAGCTATCTATCCTATCTTGCCTCAAATTCTATTCATGCTTCATCACAAAATTTGAACAAGCGCTTTTCGGACCCTTCGGGTGAGGAGCACTCGGAGCCACCGATTCGACTAGGACTGACTTCCAAAACCTCCTAAGTCTTTTTCGGTGTGACCAACTTCAACACACTCGGAGCCACCGAAAACATTTAGGTTGATCAGGTTTTCCTATCTCGGTACTACCATGTGAAAATATCAGCGTCACCAAGTTCCTTTGTCAACTGACAGCTATGAACTTCGGAGCCACCGATATTTCCATCTTGGTATCACCAACAGCTAATGGATGTATATATCCGCGCGGTGGCCTTTGAAAAATTCTTCAAAACATCTACTCCCGCACCTCATTGTTGTCGTTGCTCCTGTCTATGAACGCTCGCCTTCGTCTCCAGTGCGCCCTCACCGCAGGATTCCGTCACCGTCAACGGCAATCGACCATGCCGTTGTCGCCATAGAGAGGTTTAGCCAAGTTAGGGTAAACCTCGATCCTTTGCGCTCCTCTTTCTTATTCATGCACATTAGGTCTAGCCTTACTTCTTGCCACAGTATGCAATGTTCATCCTCTCAAGATCCGATTAGAATAGGTTGAACGAATTTTTTTAGGGTTAGATCTCCGCGATAAGCAGTCTCGGAGCCACCCAGTCGAAACAACTCAGTGCCACCGATGTGGTTTCGGCCACAGCACGTGGGCTTCTCGATAAAGCCGAAAAGTTCCAATCAGTGTCACTGAAGTGGGATTTAGGGTTTTCTGTGAGTAGCTTCGGAGAGACCGAATCATATCTCGGTGAAACCGAAATGTTGTGGCCAAGTCTCTGTTGTTGCCTCGGAATTCCAAAATTTGAAACTCGGTGGAACTGATTTGCATATTGTGAGAACCTAAAACTAAAACTTTGAGTTCAAAACTTGCAAAAATCACTGTAATTTTTATGCTCATTTATTCCTCTCATCTATATCTAATTCACAGGGGCAGTTCTCAGCATGTCAGGGTTAGATGACAGTCAGAATCGGTTCAATGAGCCAAGTGTAGACTTGGAGGCAGGCACTAGTCCTAAGGCCAATTCAGAAGACCCAGGCACCCCTAGTTCTCATGGCTTGCCCAAGGCAGCCACAAGGGCAAGAAAGCAAAAGAATTCTGATGAGGAGGATGAAGATTTTGTTCTAGATGAGGTCACCTCCAAGAGAACCCTGTCAGGAAAGAATATGTAGGTACCCAGAAGGAGAGAGTGGTTGCAAGAAAGATCCCTGAGTCTATTGCTGCAAATAGGGGTATGTCTCTAGAGAACCCGAGTGAATCAACCAGGACCAAGTATATGGCAAAGAAGTCTGGGAAGAAGAAGGAAATGAAGAGGATTATACATGTGGTGGGAAGACCTACTTCCATGTTTGAAGATCCTTTGGAAGAAGAGGAGGGGGAACCAGCTGCAAACCCACCTCCTCCCAAGCAGAGGAAGCTTATGGCTGATGCAATGCCAAGCAAGCCAGCCACCAAGGCCAAGCCTACAACAACCAAGGCTAAGCAAGTTGCACCCAAGCCCTAGAAAACCACAAGAGATATATCTGGTGCTAAGAAGAACAAGAGCTAAGTGCCACCTCTTGATGAGGAAGATGAAGATGTTGTTGTGCTGAAAAAGCTCAGGCCCCACCTTCCAGAGCATAATGATGATCATCATGAGAACATGAAGGAGAGGAAGGACCAAGTAGATGTTGATGTACTTGATCTCATCCCACTTCATCTACAGCTCAGGCAGCTATGGAGGCTGAGGCTAAGGCAGAGGCAGTTAGAGCCGCTAGTGCTCCCGTGCTTAAGACAAAGTCTGGCCAAATGGCCTATCTTATTGCTGCTATTCAGAACATGGCGAAGGATATTGCAAATATTATCAAGAATCAAGAGAGCTTAGAGCGGAGCATGGAGACAGACTTTCATTCTTTGGATGTCAAAGTGACTGAACTTGCAACAACTATTGAAACTCTCAAGAAGGAGGTTGATGGAGTTGAGATCCCGAGCTCAGATGATGATGAGGCCACACTGCTAGTGACTACTCAGTTCAGGACTCAGGCCAGATCTTCTGCAGTTCCAGCTCCAGAGACGAGACCCTCAGTGTCTGCACCAGCTGCTACCACTTCAGTTCCTTTAGCACCTCCAGTTTCTACCCCTCCAGCTCAGAAGACCTATGTAGAAGCATTTGTCGACGCTCTTCTTTCGACTCCTTCGACGACCACCGGAGCAACTTCATCACCATGTGGAGGAGATCATGTCCAGAGCGACTTAGATCTATACTATTTGAACTTTTTGGTAACTTGTTGCCAAAGGGGGCAGAATATGTATAGATCATAGGGCTTTGCGAGAGAGAGAGAGAGAAAGAGTTGCCTTTTGGAGTTCTCTTGATCGATACATTTGGTTTTATCTTTTTCTCATTTTCCTGACATAAACTATGTCGTGTTTGATCATACGCTTATTGGTTGATGCTACTATGTCATATCTTTTCATCTATCATGATCATTCACTTCTATGCTTAGTGATATGTGCATTTCATTTTACTCGAATCTTTCATGCGCTCCACAAAGATGTATGTGACATAGAAGAGTGACCCATGATCCTAATCGATTGTGCATTTGCATTCAAACGCAAATTTAAAATAATGCACTAATTTAGGGGGAGCTCTTGCTTATCACAAACTTCTCAAAGCGATGATACTATGCATTGATTATATCTTTTGTCGAAGCTTTGATCCATACGTTGTCATCAATTACCAAAAAGGGGGAGATTGAAAGCACAAGTTCTCCATAGGTGGTTTTGGTAATTAACAACAACATATAGTTCACTGAACTAATGAGCCTATCAAGTAAATTTTAGGAAAGTTCAATGAATGGGTTGGCTAAGATTGTGAGATGGATCCCCTAGATGCAGTGAACACAAGTTGGCAAGAGCATCAAGCTTCAAGACTCTACATTTTCCTTTATGTGAGAAATCACATTTGAGTCCATAGAAAAGCCAATACTATCAAAAGGGGATGGGGTATTGATAATGATCTGATTGCTCAAGTGTTTAGAGATTTGCCACCAAAAGCCTCAACCAAACTCTCACAAAAATATTATGTCCAAAACCAAAATACCAAAATCGGTGCCACCAAGTTTTCCATATCGGCCCCACCGAGTTTGCCAAGACAGAACCCAGAGCCAAAACCCTAGCATCTCGATACCACCGAGAGTTGATTCAGTATAGCCGAAAAGAGGTTGCCAACTCTCTATAATCGAAGTGTTAAACTTCGTAATTCCCGAGTTTTTCATTTCGGTGCCATCGAGTTTTGGATCTGCCCTAGGTCACCCGAATTGGTCTCACAGAGTTGTTCCTATCAGTCTCATTGAAAAGCCAAAAGCTACAACCTTTTGCACTAGTCGGTGTAACTGAGTTTTTTACTTTCGTTCCACCGAGTTGGGCAATAATGTTGTAACGGTTGGATTTTTGGAGAAGGATATTTATACCCTTCCACCCCCTCTCATTCGTAGAGAGAGCACTCAGAACAAGCCAACACTTCCACCATTAATTTTCTGAGAGAGAACCACCTACTCATGTGTTGAGATCAAGATCTTCCACTCTAACCATATTACTCTTGATTTCTAGCCTCCCCAAGTTGATTTCCACCCAATCACCTTCTTCCACCAAGCCAAATCCTGTGAGAGAGTGATTGGGTGTTGAGGAGAATATATTATGAAGCACAAGAGCAAGGAGTTCATCATCTATACACCGTTTATTACCTTTTGGAGAGTGATGTCTCCTCGATTGGTCAGGTGTCACTTGGGAGCCTCCGGATCGTGTGGAGTTGAACCAAGAAGTTTGTAAGGGCAAGGAGATCGCCCAGTTCGTGAAGATCTACCCCGTGTGAGCCTAGTCCTTCGTGGACGTAAGCCATGATAGAATAGGCAAGGTTGCTTCTTTGTGGACCCTTCGTGGGTGGAGCGCTCCATGGATTCGCGCAACCGTTACCCTCCATGGGTTGAAGTCTCCATCAACGTGGACGTACGATGGCACCACCTATCGGAACCACGGGAAAAATCTTTGTGTCCCTATTGCGTTTGATCTTCCTATCCCTACCTTTACTTACACTTGCATGTCTTTACTTTCCGCTGCTATACTCGTAGATTTGCATGTGTAGGGTATGCTAGAATTGCTAAAACTTCCCAACCTATAAACTTGGGAAAAAGTTAGTTTTTAATTTGGGCAAGTAGTCTAATCATCCCCCCCTCTAGACATATTTGGATCCTACATCAGCGTATCACCCACAAATCGATGATCAAACGGAAGTCACCAACCGGACGCTATCTACACTACTCTACGTGTTGATCAAGAAAAACATCAAGGGATGGGAAGAATGCTTGCCCATCGCCGAGTATGCCTATAATCGAGCGCAACACTCTATAACCGGCAAGACTCCATTTGATGTGGTCTATGGGTTCAATACATTATCCCCTTTGGACATCCTCCCATCACCACTACAAGAATGAGCCAACATGGACACAAGCGTAAGGGCAAGTTACGTAAAGAAAATACATGAGGATACAAGGTACGATTGAGTGACAAGTGAAACGCCTCGCTTCCAAGGTCAACACCAACAAGCACTCTCTGGTGTTCAAGCTCGGAGATCATGTGTGGCTATACCTTAGCAAGGAATGATTCCCCACCGAGCGCAAGTCAAAGCTTCTTCCTCGAGCTAATGGACCATTCGAGGTGTTGACACGCTACAACGACAATGTTTACAAGATAGACCTTCCACGCAACAAGTACAACATGAGCGACATCTTGAATGTCAAGGACCTATCTCCCTACCATGGTGATGAGGATTTCAATCCGAGGACAAATCTTTCCTAGGGGGGTGGATATGATGCGGAGCATATTACGGTCATCCCCATGGACGCTACATCGTCAGCCAAATCGCCAAGCGGACTGATGACAAGAGCTCGCTCAAGAACTATCGAGACTGATGTGAAATCTCTCCTTAATGAACTTCCATTTGAACCACGTGGGACATGGGTACTACCTCATGCGGAAACACTATGTGTGATCAGGTACCTTGAGGGAGGTCATGGACAAGACGACAAAGGAACGGAGCACGAGGAGCAAGAGAAGGAACTGCTAGCAAGCTATAGGCACCGGACGACCGGACATCCGGCACACCGCAAATCAGCCAGCCAAAAGGACTAGCCCACAGACACTACAGCGGTCGGACGACCGATGCTCACCGGACGACCTACATGCTACAGGGCCCGAACGACCGAGCCCCTTCGGAAATCCGACGCATCCAGGCTAGAACTAGATCGTCGGAAGGCCATCGCCCCTCGGACGTCCGAGCCTATGGACGACCGACGCCTCCGAGAATCCGACATCGCCCAACCGCACCGAAATGTCGAAAGTCCAAGCCACATCGAACGACCGGTCGCTCGCGAGCCACGGGACGACCAGTAAGTACCGGACGTCCGGTACTGCCTGTGCACAACCACTCGGGTTTTGACCCATGTATCCCCCTCTCTCGCCCTAGTCTATAAATACCCCTTCACGGAGGTTGAAAATTAGCTCGGCAAGACAATAAAGCTTCTACAATCAGATCATGGAGGTGAGTACATGAGCCAGGAGTTTGATGATCATCTGAAAAGCCGAGGTATAGTACCTCAGCTCACACCTCCGGGTACGCCACAGAGAAACGGCGTGTCAGAACGGAGAAATCGAACCTTGTTGGACATGGTCCGATCCATGATGAACAAATCGGATTTACCCTTGTCATTCTGGGGATACGATCTAGAAACTGCAGCTTTCACACTTAACAGGGTACCATCAAAATCCGTAGACAAGACACCACATGAGATGTGGACTAGGAAGAGTCCTAGTTTGTCTTTTCTAAAGATTTAGGGTTGTGAAGCATTTGTAAAGCGACTCATGTCGGACAAGCTTACACCCAAATCGGATAAATGCATATTCGTGGGATATCCGAGGGAAACCTTAGGATACAACTTCTACAACCAGGAAGAGAACAAAGTGTTTGTTGCTCGGAACGGGGTTTTCCTAGAGAAAGAGTTTCTTAGTCGGGAAGCCAGTGGGAGAACGGTGTGACTCGAAGAAATTCGAGACCCACTCGGGGACGAATCGGCACCGGAGCCATGAAGGTCGGAAAGATTGTGTAGAGGGTGCGATGTGTTGTTGCTAGAAAGCGATGAGCCGGCCACGTACGCGAAAGCGATGGTGAGCCCAGATTCCAAGGCATGGACGGAGGCCATGAGATTCGAGTTAAAGTCCATGGATGATAATCAAGTCTGGGACTTGGTTGATCCGCCACCTGGCGTAATTGCCATTGGTTGCAAATGGGTCTTTAAGAAGAAAACCGATGTGGATGGAAATGTTCAGATCCACAAAGCTTGGCTTGTCGCTAAAGGTTATGGACAAGTTCAAGGAATTGACTACGACGAGACCTACTCGCCGATAGCGATGCTAAAGTCCGTGAGGATCATACTAGCTATAGCTGCATATTTCGATTATGAGATATGGTAGATGGATGTCAAAACGGTTTTCTTTCATGAAAATTTAAAGGAGGATGTATACATGATACAGCCTGAAGGTTTTGTCGATCCAAATAATGTTAGTAAAATATGCAAGCTCAAGGGATCCATTTATGGATTGAAGCAAGCAGCTCAGAGTTGGAACATTCATTTTGATGAAGTCATCTGTGACCTTGGTTTCATCAAGAACGAAGAGGACTATTGTTTGTACAAGAAGTCTAGTGGGAGCTCGGTAGTATTTTTGATCATGTATGTGGATGACATACTGCTGATCAGAAATGATGTTTCGATGCTGAACTCAGTCAAGGAATCATTGAATGGCAAGTTTTCTATGAAAGACCTTGGAGAATCAGTATACATTTTAGGCATCAAGATCTATAGATATAGATCAAAGAGGCTGCTCGGCTTAAGCCAGAGCACTCACATAGACAAAGTGTTGAAGCGGTTCAACATGAGTGAGGCCAAGAAAGGGTTCTTGCCCATCTCACATGGTATAAGGCTAACCAAGACTTAGAGTCCAACGACTTCTGATGAGCGAAACCGGATGAGTAGGATTCCGTATGCTTCGGCAATAGGATCCATCATGTGCCATGCTATGTACTCGACCTGATGTTGCCTATGCAATAAGCTTAACAAGCAGATGCCAGGCTGACCTAGGTGAGAGTCACTGGGCAGTGGTGAAAACTATCCTGAAGTACCTGAAAAGGACTAAAGAGATGTTCCTAGTTTATGGAGGTGAGGAGGAGCTCTGTGTAAAGGGTTACACTGATGCTAGTTTCCAAACCGACAGGGATGATTGTCGATCGCAAACTAGATTCGTGTATGTCATGAATGAAGGAGCAGTGAGCTGGACAAGTTCCAAGCAAGAGACGATGGCCGACTCCACAACAGAGGCCGAATACAATGCGGCTTGTGAAGCCACAAAGGAAGGTGTTTGGATTCGGAAGTTCCTGGAGGATCTTGGTGTGTTCCCGGGCTGGGCAAAACCGTTGGACCTGTATTGTGAAAATTCAGGTGCCATCGCACAGGCCAAGGAGCCGAGACAACACCACAAGACCAGACACATAGACCGAAAATATCACCTGATACGAAAGCTCATAAAGAATGGTGATACTGATTTATGTAAGATTCATACGGATGAAAATGTTGCAGATCTGTTGACTAAGCCGCTTCCACAACCCAAGCATGAGGGGCATGTTAGAGCTATGGGCATTCGATGTCTATTTGATTGACTCTAGTGCAAGTGGGAGACTGTTGGAGATATGCCCTAGAGGCAATCATGTATGATGATATTTCCTATGTGTTTATGAATAAAGATAGTCCTTGGACATTATCAATGATGTGTATTAACAAGTACGTGACTTGTTTGTGAGACTATGCATTGTATGATGATTGTCTTAAATGGTCCCTAGTCGAAAGGGCTGTGTGGACGCGCAACCAGTTAGACTAGCATATGACACGGTGGAAGGTCCGGTCTCACTAACCATGTAGCATTGGATGCTAAGCGGGTAATATGGACTCAGAAAGATCTGGTCGGATTCGACGTAGTTGGATCCGAGTTGAGATAAGGTCTGAGTTGGACAAACCCAACTATGAGGCGCAGCGATATGTCATCTGTGAGTCTCTAGTACAACATACGTTCTATGTCCTAAGACCTGAGCTGGCACATGTACTCGGGATGGTGATAGACCTGCTTTGGGCTGACCAAACGCTACTCCGTAACTGGGTAGTTATAAAGGTAGGTTTCGGGCATGTCTAGACCCATGTTGCGAGACATGGTCGAGCAAGATGGGATTTGCCCCTCCGATCAGGAGAGATATACTCTAGGCCCCTCGTGTGATCCAACCAAGATAAGCATGGCCATGCGACAAGGATTATGAGATAATCTGATTTGTGGTCGGCATCACTGTTACGAGAAAGAGGTTGGGCTAACACAAGGATGACAGACTCGCCTTGAGCCCGACAACATATATCGTGTGGCAAAGGGAACAGAAGTATGAATTACAGGTTCGCCTAACCAACTTCATCGGACACTTGGAGTCGGCACGCTTTGTTAGAGGCTGCTACCGAATAGTCGAGCCAGATGTGATCTGACTCGTGACCAAGTGAACGAGAACCTAAGGGGTCGCGCACTTAAGGGAAGGAACACGTGGGCTTTAGGATCCGTGCGAGGCCCAAGAGTTGAGCTCGCGACGGATGCCTATATATAGTGGAGGTGCGGCACACCCAT
The DNA here is from genome assembly GCA_039707655.1 of Elymus sibiricus. Taxonomy (NCBI): domain Eukaryota; kingdom Viridiplantae; phylum Streptophyta; class Magnoliopsida; order Poales; family Poaceae; genus Elymus; species Elymus sibiricus. The sequence continues at coordinate 269,449,438 of CM077665.1, forward strand.
CTGGTTGATTGCTTCGACGCCGTCATTAGGGCTTTGCATGTGTTGCAACTAGCCACATCCACTCGCCGCCAAACTGTGTGATCGGACCTAGCAGTCCGCCGCACGGTGTTCCTCCTGCACGTGCGGATACCATTAGAGGCGGTGCAGTTGCACTGCTCCGACGAACCTGTACGTGGGATCCGGCGACCGGCAGTTCGAGGGAGATCGGACCGGCTGTTCGAGGGAGATTGTACGAGGAGACGGACCTCGCGGACGTGCTGCCCCAACTCTACTTCCGCTTCACGGCATTGCGCGTCTAGTGGTAACGATCTGTGATCCATCTCCGTAGCATGTTCTTGGTTGTTCTGCGCGTAGGAAAATTTAAATTTGCATGCGATGCACCTATGGTAGAACCCAACACCAGCCACAGTGGTGCTTTGCGGTTTGTGTGTGCCAGGAATCAGACGCAACCCAGGCAATCAAATAGGCCAAATTTGCATCGCGGGCCTGGTTGGGTTGGATGCAGCCTAACAAATAGGCCCGCTCGTTTTGGATATGGATTATTTTGACGATAATATGTTTGCACAGTCGAAAACAAGTGATAATAAATTTGAAGCCAAGTGGCTTAAAGAAGAGACTGTTGATGAAATTGTCAAGGCGTCTTGGGAAAAGGCAAAGTTGGTCGGCGTTGGTCCCTCGCTAGCTGAGAGGACCCGAGCGGTACACGTCGACCTACATTATTGGGACCGCGAAACACTGAAGGGTCCGAAGCGGAGAATTAAAAAGTTGAAAAATAATTAGAGAAACTGAAATGTGGTCCTATGACTGTTGATTCCCATTCCAGACAGAAGGAAATTATTGTTCTCATTGAGAACCTATTGGATCAAGAAGAAATCTTCTGGTTACCAAGAGGTCGAGCAAATCGGCTGATGCATGGAGACCAAAATACTTCCTTTTTCCACAATGCAGCAACAACTAGAAAAAAGAGAAACAATATTAAGAAGCTTCTTGGTGACTCTAGGGTCTGGCGGAAGGAAACTGAACTAAGGGACCACATCACAGAACATTTTAAAAAGCTTTTTACCTTAGATATGGAGCAACATGATCATGAGGTTTTATCTTTAGTCCGAAGGAGAGTCTCTACTGATATGAACAATGCCCTTCTTGCCCCATATACGGTTGATGACGTTTGCAAAGCTTTGTTCGATATTGGGGACCTCAAAGCCCCGGGACCAGATGGGTTGCACGCTATTTTCCATAAAAGATTCTGGCCGATGTTAGGAGACGATCTAATCGAAGAGGTGTTGCAAGCGATAAATGCCTGTACTATTCCATCGGGATGGAATGACACTGCGATTGTGATGATCCTGAAAGTCAACTCTCCAGAGAAGGTTACCCCATTTAGGCCTATTAGTTTGTGTAACGTGGTGTATAAGATAATATAAAAAATGGTAGCCTCTCGCCTGAAGGTGTTCTTACCTGACATTATTAGTCCAACGCAAAGTGCTTTCGTGCTTGGAAGATTGATTACTGATAATGTGTTGGTGGCATATGAGTGCTTCCATACTATTAAGAAAAAGAGAGAAGGCAAAGAAGGTTTGTCCGCAATAAAACTAGACATGCATAAAGCTTATGATCGGGTTGAGTGGCCTTTCCTTAAGGAGATTATGCTCAAGCTTGGATTCCACGAGAATTGGGTTAATTATATTATGCAATGTGTCTCCACTGTTGAATACCGTATTCGGTTTAATGCGGAGGAAAGCGAGAGTTTTAAACCTACCAGGGGTCTAAGGCAGGGAGATCCTCTCTCCCCTTACCTCTTCTTGTTATGCACGGAAGGTCTGACTGCTTTGTTAACACAAGCGGAGGAAAATGGAAGCATTTCAGGCGTCAATATGTGTAGAGACGCACCTTTTTTACAAACCTTCTCTTTGCTGATGATTCTTTAATCCTCACGAAAGCAAATGTGCAAAGTGCCAAAGCGCTGAGATCAACTCTAGATTCGTATTGCATGGCCTCAGGGCAAATGGTCAGTGTCGATAAATCTAGTATCTTCTTTAGTCCAAATACGAGTGTGCAGATTAGAGAACAAATATGTACAACTCTAAACATCATGACAGAGGACCTAAATGACAGATACTTAGGATTGCCAGCCAATGTGGGATTAGATAAAATAGATTGTTTGCAATACCTAATTGATCGTATTGTTAAGAAAATCAATGGTTGGAAGGAAAAGCTTATCTCGGTGGGAGGAAAGGAGATTCTTCTTAAAGCAGTTGTTCAAACCATACCCACCTATGCAATGTTGCTCTTTAAAATTCCTAAAAAGATTTGCAAAGGAATTATTGACGCGGAGGACAATCAAACAAGGATGCACTGGATGGCTTGGTGGAAATTGTGTGTTCCAAAGAATCAAGGAGGAATGGGGTTTAGGGATATACACTGTTTTAATTTGGCTATGCTTGCTAAGAAGGCTTGGTGTCTTATCGAGAATCCAGATTCCCTTTGCGCTACTATTCTGAGAGCCAAATATTATCCTCATGGTGATTTATTTAACACTAATCTAAAGAAGGGTTCATCTTTCACATGGCAAAGTATTATGGCGGGTTTATGTTCACTGAAGGGTGGCCACATTTGGCGAGTGGGGAATGGCTAGAATATTAACATTTGTGGGGGTCCCTGGATCCCTAATTGTGCAAACAAAAAAATATTACTCCCAGAAGAGGTCAGTTGTTATCCAAGGTGGCAGATTTGATTGTCCCAATTCTTAATATTTGGGATGAAGATCTTCTTAGGCAAACGTTATGGCCTATTGATGTTCAACGAATACTCGCGATCCCTATCTCGCATCATGATATGCCAGATTTCGTTGCTTGGAGTTTTACAGAAAACGGTATGTTTTCGGTACGGTCCGCTAATTCTGTGGAATGGGAACATCAACATGGAACAAAATTAAGACACACAAATGGTATGGGACGTACCACGGTTAATCCTATTTGGCATAGATTATGGAAACTTGCCTGCCCGGCAAAAGTTAAATTTTTTATTTGGCGTACGCTACATGGCACCCTTTCGTGTCGGGTTGAGTTAGCCAATAGGCATGTGAAAGTCTCTCCCAATTGCCCTGGTTGCTCGGATGGACCAGAAGATATAAAACATTTGCTATTTCTATGCAACAGAGCAAAGGAAGTGTGGAAAGGGCTAGGGATGGATGATATTATCGATAGAGCTTGTCAAGTAGATCGTGCGGGTGAAGCGTTTTTGGAGTATTTACTTTCAATGCAAGACCATGATTTGTGTATTTTAGGCATCCAAAATGTACATGAAATGATTACCATTTCAGCCTGGTACTTGTGGTGGGAAAGGCGTAAATTGTTCACAGCGAGGCCACGCAGAGTGCACATCAGATTTCAATGGGAATCCGGGTTCTCACTGCCAGTTTTGTTACCGCTTGTTTGCAAAAGGTCTCCATGAAAAAAAGGGGATGGTCTTTTCCTCCGCGAGGGTTTGTTAAACTTAACGTTGATGTTTCTTTTGACCATGGTTTACTTAGGGGTACGATGGGGACAGTCCTAAGAGATGACAAAGGTAGATTTATTGTTGGGGGAAACAGTAAGATTGACTGGTGCGCCGATGTTCTGATGGCTGAATCCCAGGCCCTAAGATTCGGTTTGTCCCTGGCACAAATGACATCATGCAACCGTATTATTATTAACTCGAACAATAGTGAGGTGATTGATACCGTGAAGGAAGGAGGAAGATCGTCAGGAGCAGCGCCAGCGGTTTTTGATGATTGTTTTCATTTAGCTTGTGATTTTACTATTTCTCGATTCAAGCATTGCAATAGAGAAGCAAATAAAGTTGCTCATGAACTTGCTAGATTGGCTAAATTTTCGTTTATTTCTAATTGGTTTGAGGAGCCAAATTCTGAAATTGTACCTTTCCTCATAAACGATGTAATGGTTATTTCAAATGAGTAAAGCACAAGTTTTTTTCAAAAAAAAGCCCCTATTTGTTTCTTTGCCGGTGTTTTTATCATTCTTTGCTTATTTGCTCGACCAGGTTGTAATTTCGATGCAACCTTCCAGGTTGCCAAGCGCACTTCCTTCTTTTATTCATTAGTTTCTTAACTAGTAAATTTGGGACATGCGTTCAGCTGCAATGATGCAGTTGAGATGAAGAATGGAGATAAAGCTGCATACTGCAATTGAGGTACACGATGGAGCTGAAATGATGAATTTTGAACATACCTAAGGATTGTTGTTGAGGCACATGGGGAAGTTGAATAAGTACAATGAAAAATTACGGTTGACCAAGCTGGTTCCTTCTACTCGCTTCGGGCCCTTCCTAGTGCTCCAGGGTATACATGTGCTAAGAGTGTTACATAGACAAAAAAATAATGTGGCAAAGCAATTAAAAAGAAGAGATAGCATTATAATGACCCTAGAAAGAAATGGTGATAAGCGCGTGGAACTATGCAAAATGACTACCAACCAATACATAAAGGAGTTTAGTTATTAAAAAAATTCATTAGAGAAGCTTAGACACAAAAGCTAAGCACCTATGAATTGAGGAGACTAGTTGCTAATTTTTTTGTAATGTACTTAGCATCTCATCTAAGTACCGATCCATTGAAATACGCCACAAATGAACTACCAGACAAGCAGAATGTGCTTTCTTCCCGAAAAAATGTGGGATGCGCTTTTCTTGAAAAAAATAGTAGCCTACCTTTTTATCTCGGGAAAAGGTTGTGAATGAGCCAATCGGGCAGTGATATATATGTCGCTTATAGCGATGCAAAATACATGACTGGATCCATGGGCATATGAACTTACTTCAAAAAACTCGTTTCTAAATGCAAGAAAATTCTGAAAAAAAATCACCCATACATCCTCACATTCTATGTGTGTGCATAAAGTTTGACAAAAAAAAAACCTTTTTCCGGATTGTGCAAAAAATACATATATTTTTTTATCGTGGAACACTATTTAGAAGCACTTAAATTTATATTTTTTATGGAGGCAAAATGAAAAAGAGTTGTTTTTCACAATACTTTGTGCTGTGCATACATGTTGCAAAGATATATGCGTGCAATTTTGTTTTCAATTTTAACATTATAAAACGCATTTAAAATGTATTTAAAAAACGGATTCATATGTCTATTAGTAATCGCATGCTCACCTGCTTGGCGCTCCACCTACATGGGCCGGCCCAACAACCGAAAATACAGGAGTTGGAGGAAGCTATGGGAGTGTGATCAAAAAGATTCTAGAAAATGTTAATATGTTTTCTTCTTGTAATTTTGTTTTCGAACCTCGAGCTTCAAATACCGAAGCTCATAGGTTAGCTAGGTCAGGCACCTCTCTCCCTTATGGGCGCCATATTTGGCTGGGCACTTCGAGTGACCCAGTAACTTTTCCTGTAAACATTGCTATCATTCAATAAAGACCTAGCTTTCGTGCTAAAAAAAAAAAGCCAGCGTGAGCGTGATTTTTCTTCATGCTCAGTCAAGCAGCGAGAGCGTGTGATTTTGCTTCATTGTTCTTTTTTTTTAACACCGTAAAGACGCAGACACTTATACATAAACTCATTTGTATGAATGTACACACGCACACCTTAATTCTATGAACACCTTCGAAAGACTGAGCCGACACATCATTTAATACAATAATGTTTTATTACCATTATAAAAATGTGAAAAATTAAAGAAATATACTGGCATTTTTAATACGCGCACATTTCTATGATTTTTAATACGCACACCTTTCTATAATTTTTAATAAAAAATAATTATTACCATTATAAAAATGTTCAAATTTAAAGAAATATACTGGCATTTTTAAATATTTTTGTGGAATTTTAAAAAATGCATATACAATGTATAACAATTTCCTGTAGGTTGAAAAAATGTTTATTGCCATTAAAAATGTACATCACATTTTGAAGAAATATTCATGTGTTTCTAAAAAACTATTCATGATTTTTTTATAAAAATGTTTATACAATGTAAAACAAAGTTGTTTCTGTAGTTTAGAAATATATCTATTGTCATTAAAAACTGTTTAACATGTATTTGATTTTTGTTGAACATGTACGGGAAACACGTGTTCAAAACATGTATCTAAGAAAAATGTTCAGCCATTCAGAAATATGTTAATCATGTATTTGAAAAATATTAACCATGTATAAAAATGGTTTTAGGTATGTATAGAAAATGTACAATGTGTACGAAAAATTTGTTAATCATGTACTTGATTTTTTTTAATGTGTATAAGAAAACTATTCTGTTGTATACATAAATGTCAATATGCTTTAAAAATGTAGACATCAAAATGTATATTTGAAAAAAAATATTAATCATGTACCTGAAAATGTGAAACGTGTATAAGAAAAAATGCCCCGATGTAACAAAAGGTACAACGTGTATGCAATAAAGTAGATATTTATCAAAAATATATATTTATCCAAAATTTAATCATGTATTTAAAAAATATTACTGACGTATACAAAAAATGTAGAATGTTTATGAAAAAAGGTTGAAATAAAAATAAGTGTTCAAAAAAATGTTAAGCATGTATTTGGAAAAGTTCAACGAGTGCACAAGAAATGTTGCATGTATTTGAATAAAATGTTAAACGTGTATAAATGTTTTTACTTTTCTATATAAAAAGAGAAAGAAGAAACCTGATGCAAACCAAAAAAAAGGAAACAAAGAAAACCGTATAAAACCAGAAAGAAACAAAGAAAATGAAAGAAAAAAGGAAAAAGGAAACCCGTGCAAAACCAGCACAAAAGAATGGAAAACGGTGGAAAAAACGAGAAAGAAACAAAGAAAAATGATGCAAATCAGGACAAAGAAAACACATATAGAAAAAACAGGCCCAAAAATAGTGACAAACAGGACAAAAAAGGGAAAAGGTGCATGAACTGCGACAATACTGGGCCGGCTGGTCGCTCCGTGTCTGAGGCGAGGGGAATGTATATCTCGTTATAAGCGAGAATAGGTCCCGCCCAGCCAACCAGCCATGGCTCATGCCGGTCGTGTGCGCCTTGTTTGATTGTTTGAGATCGTTCGTCTCACAGGCCTATGCGTAGGACACAGACACAGTGGCCTCACGTACGTGGCTCCCTCTCACTTATCCCTTCATGGAGAACCTCGTCCACACGCGCATCGCACCTAACTTCCCCTTTCTCTCTCACACTGCCGCCATTGCATACCACCGCGCCAGGGCAGCCGCTGCTAGGAGCCACGATGATACCACATTCGATGCATGTTGGCGACCGCACGCGCTACAGGAGTTGGTATGAGCTATTATGACTCTGAGGTGCGAGTGCGGCGATCGCAACAATATGAGCTCGACACACACGACTAATGAGCGTCGCGAGCTCGGGGCAACGGGTGCTGCATGTTGCGACCGTGGTGGTCGCGTGCTGGAATCGGCCACCAGCGAAACTTAAACCTTGGTGGCCATGTGCTGGAATCGCCACTGACAAAGCTGCGACGATGGTAGTCGTGTGTTGTAACTAGCGATGCGATGTGTTGGAATCGGCCACCGCCGAAGCTCGGGCCGTGGTGGCTGCATGCTGGAATCGGTCGTCGATGACGACAGTGGTGGTCGCATGTTGTAACCAGTCGTGCGACACATTGGAATCGACCACCGGCGAAGCTGCGACCGTGGTGGCCGCGTGGTGGAATGGAACACAGGTGAAGATGCGACTGCCCAGAGAGGATGCTGAACACGTACACCGATGATGTTGCAACCCCTGACTATGACGGGCTGCCTAGTCGGCGATGCTATGACGATGACGTCGAGATGTTGCAAGCAGCCACCAGCATGCTACGACTGAAACCACCCGGGGCTTCAACCAGCCACCAGGGGTACTACGACCCACGTTGGGCGATGCCACGGCGGCAACGTCGAGAAGCTGCAACCGGCCACCGGCGTGCTACAACGAGCAACATTAGGAGTACGACCCCCGATGGGATGCTACGACGGCGACGCCTGACTGCTACAATCAGGATGTTGGGGGAAGTCGGGATGTTGTACCGGGATGTTGGGAGAGGGCTACGAGCTCGCTGGCCGCGGGTAGGGGGACACTGGCTGCTGCGAAACACGCTGTTATAGACAGTGTCCGCAGAGCGACGCGCGCGAGGCGTGCACGAGTTATGCGGGGAAACACGAAAAAACGAAGACACATGTGGGTGAGGAAGAGAACAAGGGCCGAGGTCGGATGGCTGCCTTTGGCCTATCGTGCGGTGTTGAAATTAGCCACCGATCAAGTCCTCCCGCCGGTCGACCGGCGCAGAGCATTGCCCTCCTTTTAGTTGGTACTCTTACCTTTTTCTGTCAACTATGTGTAGTGCAGCTATAGTGAACTTTATTGGGTATAGCATGCACGTGTGCGTGATTTTTGTTCCTTCCATTTGTCTAGTACCCCGTATATCTCCATAATAACTCCATGGCTTTCTGCTGCATGGCTACATGTTTCCCGGGGAAAAGTTATCGCTCTCTTCCTCAACTTATCTTTCCTCCCATCGTCCCATCCATCCATCCATCCATAGATGGAACCCCCCCTCGTACGTGTGTCTTGAGTCCAGTTCAGTGCACGGCCTGCAAATAAGTGCCCATGTGCGCATCATTCATCCATCCGGCGTTAATGTCAACGACACTTCACTGTAACCCCTTCCATGCCATTTTCTTACTCCAATCCATTCTACAACACTGCAGTCTTCTTCTTCTTCTTCTTCTTCTTCTTGTAGCTACCCACCTTACGCCGCAGCTACCTGGCTAGCTGAATTTGCTTCAAGTTCATAGTCCACACACACATACATACGTTCGTCAAATGGAGGAATCTATCAGCTCATCCGGGTCTAGGACCCCCGGTGCTTCAGCTTCAGTCTTGGACGGCGACGTCGACTGCTACGCATCCGGGCCTGCCACCGCCGTGGCTTCCGACGACAGCGGCTGGACGGCCTACTTCATCGACAGCGACGACACCTACCTGCAGTTGCACAACTCCCAAGAGGTGCCAGCCAAGAAACCGCACCGGCGCGCCTCCACTTCCACCTTGTCCACCGCCATCAAGACCAAGGCCAAGGCGAAGAAGGCAGCAGGCACCGAGGAGAACGATAAGAAGAAGAGGCTTCGTCTGGAACTAGCTGATGAAGACCCTCTCCAAGACACGGCCTGCTCCCCTGCAAGTGCTAACTACGCAACTCGTCAACTTCACCTGCAGGTACGCTTGCTCCATTAATTTCTGCCCATGCATGCACTCACAATTTAGGTTAATTCCATCGATCACTGATCAGGCTCATCAATATAAATATTACTATATTTTTAGGGTAAATGGTGGGTCTCTCCTCCCATGAACAAATCAATTTTTTTTTTGCGAGGAATGAACAAATCAAAGTTGATCGTCTCTCTCGATATTCATCAGTGTGGTTTCATGGGCATGCAGGATGGTTGGCAAATTGCTGACTGCGAGTGTGAGCAGAGATCATCAGCAGCAGCGCTGCAGTGGGTTGAGTACTGCAGCAGGAGACGCCAATGGGATCCTCTGGAGGGGCCGGATGCTGAAATCAAAGAGGTGTTTGCTTAGTCCATGTTAAACTGTTGGTGGACCAGGGCAGACCAGAGACCAAACTGCTCACCATTGAATTGTAGTACTAGTTCTTCTGCCTTGGTGCATGTTTATCCGCATGTTCTGCTCCACTAATCTCATGCGTGCGTTGGGCCCAAAACCCCTCTTGTCACTGTGCAATAATTAATAGTTACATATAGCTGCTGTTGTAGCTTGTACTACCACTTTGACAAATTTCTCCTCCCTTCATTTTAAATATATGTCTTTTTAAAGATTTCATTACGGAATATATACGAAGCAAAATGAATGAATCTACAATCTAAAGTATGTCTATATATATATCTATATATAGTTTATAGTGAAATTTTTAAAACGACCTATATTTAGGAATGCAGGGAGTAGCATTGACGGATCTGCTTGACAACATCTCTTTGCGTGTGTATTAACGTCGAATAAACATAGGACTGGCTGCTAATTTTGAACAGATGGCATGCATCGACCTCGAACCACAGTAGAATTCGAAGAATGAACATGCCTTTTGACTTGGTCAACTCAGTTTGTCGGCTAAGCAAATTTGGTCCATAATATTTTTGTTTCACCAGCATTCCGTTATCAAAAGGAGCATGCTATACGTATGATGAATTTTCGTACAATGCTCGTCCGACACTCCTCCCCACTCTTTGATCAACTGGCCACATCAATATACGACGCAGGATAGTAGTATTGGACACGAATCATACAGAGAACTGACGCAAAGCAATATATATATGTATCAAAAGAATATTGTTATGATTCGTTAAGTAACAGCCAAGAAAGCTCAAGAATGAATCTCGCCTTTGTGAAAAAACTCTTTCCGAATCTCTCGGGTAGTCCTCTTGAGGGTGACTTCAAGGAACCTAGGGTTCTGTTGCGCCGCGACCCTCCCCTCCCCTCCCCTCCCCCCACTCCCTTCCCCACGTCGTTGTCAGAGGGGAGCATCAAGAAATCCTGCACGACCGCTAGTGAAGATAACGGTGTGGTTCTCAGCCGCTTCACTACTCTGGTGCGCGGCGAGGGGTCTGGTCTCCGAGATGGCAGCCTAGGTCCGAAAGGGCGACGTTGCTCGGGTGTTGTGATTCATTCTCCCCAGCCGCGGGGGGCGGCGAGGCAAGAGTGAGACTTGGTTGCATCGCGGGAGGCACCATGAGGTCCTTCGGCGTCATATCCAAGGATACAAACCAAAAAGGGCAGGCTAGCATAGAATCATTGAGGATACAAATTGACCAAATTCCACGCATATCCCAGACAGGGCCCAGCCCAAGCAAATTTTTCCCAAGACTGCAACCAAACAGACCCTCATAGACTCATTGGTTTTATAGAAGCAGGTGATAACGTCTCCGCCTCCTCCTGGTACGAGACTTAAAGTACATAAAATTTATGTTAAGTACATTTCTAAATTCTCGGTTATATAAAAATTTTACAGGTTTGAAGAACCGAGTCTTCATCATTACTACCTCTTTTTTTATATAAAATGTTTTGACAGTTCAGTTTAACTATAAAAACATCTTATAATTAGGAACAGAGGGTCTATCATTCTTTTACTCGCGCATCAGTCATGCATCCATCGGGTATATAGAAATCACCCCGGAACCATGGCCTACAACCTACAACGAACGAGTCCACCGATATACAGTATATGTAAATTCCAGGAGATTATAGGTGCACGAATTATTGACACTGACGGCTGCCCATACAAAAGGACGAGTTGGGCAGCTAAGCTAATTACTAGCAGTAGATAGCTGCAAGATCGGCCGTGCACGTCTGCGCACTGCACGGGATGGATCAATCGATCCACGACGCATGAGGGCATAGCCATAGCTATACAGTAGCTCCTACCTAAGCTAAGCATGCATGCATGTATAAGTAGCTCATGGCTAGGTTAGTACACCGCTGGATTTGTCTAGGGTCGGCATAGACTTTAGGTACCTACAAGCTGCTTGGACGATCCATACAAGATAGACGTACGTACGTGTTCCGCCCAGCAGAGCTCATCTCATCGTGGACAGACACATCACACATTGAAGTACATACATACATGCATACATATGCATCAATGCGCATGGATGCATTCCAGTGGCACGTGGTGTCGGCTCCCAAGGGAAATGATTGATTAGCGTACGTGCGAAATAAGTGACGCGCACGCACGCCCTACGCAATACGTATATGTAAAGTGTAAGTGTAAGTGTACGTGTACGTACGTAGACCTGTCACCTATGACGCGTGCATGCATGCATTGAATGCTTGCGCACGTGCTGCGCCAGGAGGCAATTGCAATCATATGTTACATCCATCGTCCATGCCACACCAGCTCACACACACACGGTACTCCGGCGAGACTCAAGGGACTGACCACGTGCGACATGCAAGCCTATATACATACGTTAGGACGACTCTAGCGCCACATCGGCGATCACGACGAGGGTTGATACTACATTTATAATGCATAATTGGTATCATAGAGAACTTCATTTATTATCAATACATAGTAACACACTCCCTCCTTTTCGGTTTATAGGGTTTATCTCAAAATTTTCAGATTTCCATTATATAAGGCTCATTTTGAGTCCAAGTGAGTTAAAGAGCTTTGAGTCACACACACCACATTTAATAAAAGTGAGGGAATTATTGGTCATGCATACATCTTTTTCTATATATGCATCATGCAAATCCAATGAGAGAGAGGATGTTGCACTTATTGCCTCGGGAGTTTAATAAGTGAGAAATATTTCATTGGGCCATTTTGTATCCACAAAACTCGTGTCATCCACTCACAGTCTACCTTGGTTGACGAGATTTCAGATTTGAGCCCTATAAACCGGAAAGGAGGGAGTATCATTTAATATGATAAGGTATTATGATACAATACTTAACTTTTTCTTTCTTCATTTAATTCTACATTAGCTCATCAAAATTGCTTACTTCCTCTATTCATATATAGGGCCTAATGCATTTCTTAAAGCTAACTTTGACCTATGTTCATACAAAGCATGTCGTCAAATTTGTAAGTGAAAGGAGCTTCCTATGGTATAATTTTCACAATATACATCTCACATACTATTAACCTTATCAATAGTCAAAGAAGTCTCGAAAAATGCATTAGGCCCTATCTATATGGATGGAGGGAGTAATTGGCATGCATGATACTACTTATGACCTCTCTCATTACGGACAGCCTAACGAACGAGGTTATCGAGGTGATGCGTAAATTTAGTCGTCATTGTCAGCGTACGACACCTATGGGATCGCGTGGATCCCTTTTACGGTTCGGCAGGGAGAAAGGCTTGCACAAAGAGCAGATCCAACGATCAACACGGGGGATTCTTACCCAGGTTCGGGCCGCTGAGAAGCGTAAAACCCTACTCCTGCTTTGGTTGTATTGGATGTGTTTAATCCCACGCTTCAGGAGCGCTTGCGATGAACAGTACGTTCGAGCAGCAGCTACGCATGCAGAATGGGCCAGAAGGTCCTCCCCCCGGTAGCTACGCCCTGGGCCTCCTTTTATACGCTGAAGGGGTCACCAACAGTGGCGAAGTACAAGAGGTGTAAAGTTGCTACAGTATTATCATACCTAATACTGACGACTTAGGACAAACGCATTAAATGCTCCGTTGAGGTGTCCCTAACTTTCTTGGGGACAGAAAAAGAGCCCGTCCCATCAGCGCCGCTTAACCCCATCCGCCGCTAATGCCATGACACGCATCCAGGAGGACAAAACCTAAAGGACAGGTTGGCCGCTGCGCTGCAGCGGTGACAGGGTGATAGGGTGGCGAAGTCTTGCCAGGTGCGAATCTTGCCGGGGCTCCGCAAGCCATCCCGGCAAGATCTTGCCGGGATCCCAGCCTTTGGTCTTCTGTCTATTGACTTGTATGCCTTCTTGACATTCTTGCACTTGCATTCAGCTGTCCCCCGGTAGGCCTTGCCGCTGGTGTGGCTACAACCGTCCGTGCACAAGTATGGGGTACTAAAAGACCCAAACTTTAGTACACCGACAGGAGCCCCCGGGCCTAAGCCATACACGGGTGCGAGGCGTTGTTGGGCTAGGCCCAAACAGTGCACGGGCACGCGTGGCAGGAGTCAGCTGTTGTAATCATTCCGCTTACTACGCCCCCCCACGACGCACATTGAATGCGGGACGTGGGATACGTGCGCGGAGTGGCCGTTACAGCAGCGCGCTCGCGAAAGCGTTTTCATATTGACTAGTAAAGAGGCAGCCTCGCGCCTTCCCCATAAAAAGGAATCCGCAGAGGCGCTGCTCATTTACCTCCTGTCCTTTCCAATCTGGAAACCGCCGTCGTCTCCTTCCTCGAGCTCGAAACAGAGCCTCTCCCATTCATCCGCCGCCTCCACGCCCTCACCGTCCTCGGCCTCTGCTCCCACAGCCGCCATGCCGCCCAAGGCGAGCAAGGGCAAGGAGGTGAAAGCCGCCGTCCCGGAAAGCGAACTGGTGAAGATGCGGAGGAAGCACGCCGTCTTCACTCCGGCGCTCGATGCGAGCGCTCTGAGGGACCGATACCAGTGCATGTGGGCAAGGGAGACGAAGTCTCATCCTGCTACTCGCGTGAGCCCAGGTTCCTCCAAGGGTAGCCCAGATAAATTCCCCTTCTTTGTTGACTACTTTTACTGCGGGCTCTGTCCCCCGTTCTCTGATTTCTTCATCGACATCATGTACACATACGGCTTCCATCTCTTGGATTTTACGCCGAATGCTGTGACATGCATGTCAGTCTTTGCCCATCTCTGTGAAATTTTTGCCGGAGTAGTCCCCAACACAGCCCTCTTCCGCCACTATTTCGTTCCCCGCATTCAAGCGGGAGAGGCCCTTTCTGGTTCTATCACCTGGATTCCAAGGACATGGAACAAAGAGATATACCCAGACGGGGTCTACCGCGAGAAGTGGGAAGAATGGCGGGCCAAGTGGTGCTGGATTCAGGAGAAAGACCCTCAGCCCTTTTGTTTGCCTCGACGAACAAAGATGGCGCGCGGTAATGATTGGAGCGCCCTCGATCCTCAAGATGAGAAGCTCACAATTGCAGTTACCAGGATTCACCGCCTCAGAGTTGCCGGGCTCACAATAGAGATGATTGGCGCTGATTTCCTTCGCCGGCGCATCCCCCTCTGCAGAACAAAGGGAGACCAGCCTGGGAGTTCCGGAATGCGGCAGATATCATGAGGCTGCGCCCTGGTCTGAATGATAACTTGACGGTCATGCAGCACACAACTCTCTGCCACAAATTGTTCAGGACTGACGCGAGATACAAGTTGCCGGCTAGCATAATTCCTCTGTGCAACAACTCTGCCTTGGCCTCAATCATCGCCATGATGCCGGTGTGTAATGCTCACGGCCTTGACAGAACTTGGGAGGAGCCATCCGCAGAGCAGGTACAAGAATTCTTTGACAACTTGTCAGAGAAGGCCATCCGGGAAGAAACGAACCTCATCCGCCCCACCACTGAGGAAGAAGTGCGTATATCGCCAGCAGGGCGGAAGAGGCGAATCTTGCCGAGGAGGCCAGCAGCGCTGGCTTCACGGAAGGGGAAGCCAGTGAAGAAGAAGTGATGTCGGAGGGAAAACTTGCCGGGCAAGGCGAGGTTGCCGGAGAGCAGAGTGGCACAGCTGCCGGGGGCCCTTCTGCCGAAGATACAGCCGAGGAGGAGCTGCACGAGGAGCCCCCAGCTCCCGAGAAGAAGAAGAAACGTGTTCTTCGGAAGGCCATCTCTGGTGCCTCAGCCCACCAACCTTCCTCTTCTGCCGCAGCCAAGCGACCCAGGACCACTCCTTCACCTCCTCACACGGACACCGTGGCGGAAGTCGACTTCGACCTCTCTGCCTTTAGCTCGGAAGGAGAAGAGTAAGGGTCCTGACTCATCTTTTAACTTCTGGATTTCTGGTTTTGCTTAACTTGTTTGCCTTGCTTTGGCCTGTCCACGCAGAGATACGGAAACGTTGGCGCAAAGGATGGCGAAGAAGGCGAAGACTTCAACGGGCGATGAGCCGCCAGTAAGCACCACAGGTGCGCCAGAGCTGATCACCATCAGCCCGGAGTCAAGCCCTCAACACAGCCCCCGACACAGCCCCCAGCGTGAGTTCACTACTCACTTTCCGCTGGCAAGTGTCGGGGTGTGTATCTTCACTGCTGACATCACCGGGCTTGCGGGAGAGGAGCGGCAACAAGGAGCACCATCAAAAGCCATCCCTAACGTGCCGCCTCCGTCAACTGTGCCGCCCAGAGATGAATCTCCGGTAAGGGCTTCCACTAGCGAGCTCATTCGCGATGAAGAGGATCCGGCAAGCGCGGGCTCTGGTGGTCCTACTTCGGCAACTGGTGTTGCCGGGAAAGGAGAAGCCACCTCTCAACAGCTCGACATAGGTAAACCGTTTGCCTCTGAATACTTGACATTCTGTCTTTCTTTTTGTCTTCTTGAACTTCCACCTCAGCCTTATCTTGTTTGTTTTCTTGGCCTTCGGATCTTCCCTCGACGGAACTCATGGGTGTTGATGCCGTTATCGAGGAGACCGCCAGGGATGCTGCCGCCGAGGCCGACAGAGTTGCCGCTGACGAGGCCGCCAAGAATGCTGCCGCCGAGGCCGCCAAGGCCGCACAGGAAAAGGCCACTGAGGAGTCTGCTGAGAGGGCCGGCAAGGAGACCGGTGAACATACTGACGGCATTCCTGCCGCAGGAGCGCCAGGCGCTACGCCGGCCACGGAGCCCCCAGTTGCCGATGAGGCGGGTGTTGAGGATCAGCCGTCAACATCCGAAGCCCCCTCCTCAAGAAAATACCTCAAGGTTGGCGACAACCTGTTCGTCAGCATACCAGGAACGGCAAGCATTGGGGTGCCAACTGAAGGGGAAATCTTTGATGAAGACGTCATCGCCGCTGCTGGGCTCAAGATTGTCGACGAACCATGCACCAGCAGCAGCAAATCCGAGGAAGAGAAGCTCCTCCAGGCCATGAGCAACAACTTTCAGAAGCTTCAAGCACTTCACCGCGCCCGGAAAGAGAAGCTGGATTCCAGGGCAGCAGTTGTCGAAGCAGCGGAGGTAGATCTCCAGAAGCGCGGCGAGGAAACACAAATCTGGTACGTTGAGGCCTTTCAGGAGCTGAAGGCAAGTCAAGAGCAGTTGAATCAAAGCTGGAACGAGCTCCTCATGAAGCAGTCTGACGTTGAGAAGGCACAAGAGGAGGCCGCACAGCAGGCCGCTGCAGAGGAAGCTCGCCTAACAGAGCGCCGTGTCGGGTTGATGCCTATGAAGAGGACCTCGACGCTCGCGAGAAGGCGCTTGCCGACAAGCTTCACGGCAAGGATGAAGAGATTGAGAAGCTTGTCGCGTAGCGAACCCAGGAGCTGGAGCAGAAACACAAGGAAGCCCTCAAGGCTCTGGCCACAGACCACGCCGGCAAGCTGAAGGAAGCCGTCAATGCTGCCGAAGCTGCAGAGGCCGCCAAGAACGAGCTCGACGATAAGGTGAAGAGGCTGGAGGCGGACCTTGAGGATCACGACAAGAAGATCTCGACGCTCAAAGCCGAAAGAGAGAAGGCTCTCTATAGCTTGGCGGAGATACAAATTGCCATGTCTGACAAGATCAAGCCGCTCTCCTCAGCCAATGACTCTATCACCGATCTGAAGGTGAAGCTGACCACGCTGGAGGAGACTCTTGAGAACAGCAAGGCTCGCGAGAAGACCCTGATCAAAGACCTCCAAAACGAGAAGGACCTGCTCAAGAGTGTCGCCGCCACCTATAATGACTTCGAGAAAGGCGTCAAGATCTGGACCGAACGCCTTGTCAATGTTGCAGAAAGGCTTGCAGCAGAACTATCCTCCATGGGCCTGCAGAACTTCAGGTATTCTTCTGATGAAAGAGTGTCTCCGAGCGCCAAGGTGACCTTGTTCTTCGAGGGCATGATCGATGCGCTCAAGCTACTCCACTCTGATTGAGCAACCCATCTGGCGAACGAATCCCGCAAACTCTGCCGGGCCGTCCTCCTCAAGGTGCTCATCAAAGTGGTGCACAAGAACCCTGGCATCAACCTCACCAACGTCCTCGACCGCTTGCCGAAGGATGTAGACCTCAAGGCACTCGAGGAGCTTGTCGAGCCCATCGTCGACAAGGTGGGTCAAGTCAAGAGGGTTGAAGGCGAGCGCAGAGACTAGCTGCTTCACTTCTCGTTGTCGCCACCATTCCATGCCAAAGACAATTTTGTCTTATGTTAGAATCGCGGCAGCTATTAATGTAATATAACTTGCTATGCTCTGGATGAATGTATGCTATTTCCCTTGTCTGATTTCTTTCTGTATGGAAAAAACCCTACGCTTATTGGGAACTTGCCGACGCGCGCACCCTTGTCGCGAGCGCTAGGTGCGGGACTTTAGCAGCCTGCTGAAGGTGCCGCTACCGGCAAGAAACCTTGACGTTTTCAGTGCAGCCACTTAAACTGTTGAGCGGACTCGAAACAAAATAAGGGCGCAACCGATCATGACAAGGTTCCTTCGCGTGCAGGTTTCCCATACATAGGCCGAAGTCGGTCAAGGAGAATAACCTTACAAAACAAAAATTTGTTTAAAGTTTCTGCAACTTAGCTTTTCGTTGTTGTACTCCTTCCGGCAAGATGTCAACCTTGAACGTCGCCCTGTCGGTATCCATACCATCATTCCCCCCTGGCAAACTTGCATGCGAGGGAACCTTCTGTCCTTTGAGAAAAAAGAAAGAAGAGAAAATAGAGATATGGAACCTTGGCGGTTCGTTAATGCTTACCGGAAGCAAGTGTAATACAATGTCTCACATAAGCATGCATATAGATAATCATGGAAATCGACAAGAACTGTAAAACACTTAATCTTATTCAACTATGCACAGGGTCTGCGCCTGGCTTTGTACAAAGGATTACATGCCGTTGGCGGCAAGACTCGTACAAAAGGTGGTTGCCGGGAGACCCGGCAACCGCGCCTTATGGATAGAACTTACGAAGATGTTCAATATTCCAGGAGTTGCTCACTGGAACGCCATCTTCGGTCTCCAGGCGGACCGCGCCAGGCCTAGTGACTCGTACTACCCGATAAGGGCCTTCCCACTTCGGCGTCAACTTGTTGGAATTCTTGGCCGACTGAACGCGCCGAAGAACAAGGTCGCCTTCCTCAAGACTTCGGGCATGAACCTTGCGGCTATGATAGCGGCGCAAGGCTTGCTGGTAGCATGTAGCTCACACAGCAGCCTGAAGACGATCTTCCTCAAGAAGCGTAACGTCATCTTGCCGCAACTGCTCTTGCTCAAGCTCATCATATGCGAGCACTCGAGGTGACCCGTATGTGAGTTCCGTGGGGAGAACTGCTTCCGCCCCGTATACTAGGGAGAAGGGTGTCTGGCCGGTGGCTCGATTTGGTGTCGTTCTGATTGACCAAAGAACCACCGGCAACTCATCAATCCAGCGTCTTCTGCACTTGCGCAGCTTGTCAAAAGTTCTTGTCTTGAGGCCTCGCAACACTTCAGCATTTGCCCTTTCCGCCTGGCCGTTGCTCCTTGGATGAGCAACAGAAGCAAAACAGATTTTGCCGCCAAGGTCTTGGACATATTGCATGAAGGTGTGGCTCATGAACTGTGTACCGTTGTCGGTGATGATCCTGTTTGGTACACCAAAACGGCAAACTAGTCCTTTGAAGAACTTGACGGCTGATTGTGCTGTCACCTTTCTCACTGCTTCCACTTCCGGCCACTTTGTGAACTTGTCGATTGCGACGTACAAGTACTCAAAGCCCCCGGTAGCACGGGGAAAAGGGCCCAATATGTCGAGCCCCCAGACCGAAAATGGCCAGGAAAGAGGGATTGTCTGAAGAGCTTGAGCTGGTTGATGCAATTTCTTTGAATGGAACTGGCACGCTTCACACTTGGTTACTAGTGCAGTTGCATCCTGGAGAGCAGTGGGCCAAAAGAAACCTTGCCGGAATGCCTTACCAACTGTTGACACCCGATTTTGGCACGATACAAAATGCAATAAAGATGACCTCAAATGAAAAGGTTTTTAACATAAGAAAGTTTTGCATTGCCGAGTGGAACAACTTTGATGTTTAGGCCATCACCATCCGACGTCATATCAAGGGCCAAAACTACTCTCGAAATGTCAAGATGGGTGTTCCGAGTGATATTTGGCTGATTACGCCTCCAAGACGACCTCGGATGAAGTAATGCTCTACTTGAATTGTCTTCGTCTCGTCGAGGCAATCGATTTTGATATATAAATCATCTCAATCCGAGTTCGTATGCAAAAATTAGAGGCAAAACACTACAGACTGATCCTGAGCTAAAATATGGCGCGAGGGATCAAACACATGTCTGATGGGTCGCGCGAGTCATTCGGCCCTCAAGACGTCCTCGGATGGAAAAACTTACAACATGAAAAAGTTTCATGTCGTCGAGCCGATTGATTTTGATATATAATTCTTCTCAATCCGAGGTCGTATGCGACCTGGAGAGGCAAAACAAGATCAGGCTGAAGTCTTAGTCGGGACATCCGAGTGAAAGTTTGCCGTCCGGCCGAGTGAAACGTTTGCCGTCCGGTCGAGTGAAAAGTTTTCCGTCCGTCCGAGTGAATAGCTTATCATCCGAGTGAAAATATAGCTATCCGAGTGAAAAGCTTATCATCCGAGTGAAAATATAGCTATCCGAGTGAAAAGCTTATCATCCGAGTGAAAATATAGCTATCCGAGTGAAGGCTTGATAACCGAGTAAAAAGTTTCCATCCGAGTGAAACTTCGGTCAAGGAGTCCAGGTACATGAAATCCGAGTGAAATATTGCCAGTCGAGTGAAATAGTTCTATCCGAGTGGAAAATTCCGACTGGAAAGATTGTTGTCCGAGTGAGAAATTTCACTCGACCGACTAAAGGACTCCAAATCCGAGTGATTCAACCAGAAGGTAAAGATTGGCCTATATGGTCATCTAGATGGTCTCGGATGGAAAACTGGTCAACATGAAAGTTGTTCATAACGTCGAAACGGTCAACTTTGCTTTTAAGGTCATTATCATCTGAGATAGTATACGGCCTGCAGAGACGCTACAACACTCGGACGGTCCAGCCCGCTACATGACCGAGTCCGATTCAAAGTTAAAGATGACCTCGTGGAGTATTCAAGATGGCTTTATTTGGGAAAGTGATCAACATACGGATTGTTGGTCTCGTCGAGGCACACAAAATTGATGTTTGGACCGTCTCCATCGGAGGTCATATGCAGATTCCACGGCCCACGCAAGGAGCAAGACAGAAGATTGGGCCAGATTTGGGCTGAATCCGAGTGGGACTAGAACTAGGACTCTAGGACGTGAATTGATGTAATTTTCTTGTAAGGAAAGCCTAGATGAATCCTTTGCTTGTACGGGAAGTCCAGCCGCCTCTTATATATGTTGGGGGTGATGGCCGATTGAAAAACACCAATCGAACAATCAATCTATCTACTTTTTCGTGTTCATCTACTTTTATCTCCTACCCTTGTATCTTTCTTCTCGTTCTTCGTTCGTTCTTCTCTTGAAGGCCAGCGATCCACGAGGCCCTAGGGGCGATCAGGTCGACCTAGGGAAGCCCATAGCCGCCGCACTCCCTGACGGGGTCCCTCCCGGGCGTGCGGGGTTTCGGGTCTGCAAAAGCGTCCGCCGGCTGTCTTGCGTATCGCGCTGCCGGACGGTCCTCCTTCGACGTGAGCTGCGGTGCATCACCCCCGGCGTCGAGGGTACGCGTGACGCGTTCGTGTGTCAACACACTTTTTGGCGACTCCGCTGGGGACGAAACTTTGAACGGTCTCCAGCCCGTTCTTGCTACGAGGAGAGCGTCATCAAGCGGCTGCAATCTACACGGTAACATGTATCATAAATCTGCTTATGTAGATGCAAATAGCCATTATATTGCTGTCACTAGATCCTTTGATGGGCATACCATGTCGGCTAGCCCTAACGAGCAAAGGCCGACTAAGTATCCTGTTGGAGAAGCTTGGGAATTACATAATTGTGACATGCAACTTATAGATCCGAACTTTCGTGCATCGGCAACTCCCTTCAATATGCCGGTGAACAACACGATGAGTTCGAGTGATCAATATAAGACACCTCATGCACAGGAGGGTGTTTCACAGTTTTGTCCATCGGCAGCCGACTCGCAATATGCGGGTTCATCCCCAAACATGCCGATGGATGGGGGAATCGGCCATGCTTCCATTAGCTATTTGGCCGGTTATCCTCACTCATCATATACCACACCTCGTGAGGTTAATTGTTCAGCAGCATATGCAAATAAAAATATTCATGACTCGGCTCACCTTCATGGTTATTGCCGAGTGAGTGGAGATTCTATAGGAGCATCTGTGTCTAATATTGCAAAAGATGAGGTGGCTCTGGCTGCTTTAAAAAGTTTAGCCCAGAATAAGCAGATTACTGCTCTTTGCCTTGAGCAACATGATAAGGGTTTGGTACCTGATTATGAGGCAATAAGAGTTAAGGTTTTGCAAGAAGACAACGTGTTGCCAATTGACCAAATTGGCGAGAGGAAATATGGTTCAACAACAGTGCATACGTCTTCACCTATCATTGCAGCGTGTCATACACCCCCTATACAATTACAAAATTTCGGCAACATCAGTTCATTGCCAAAAAATCCTAAAAGCATTGGGGGGCAAGCCGATCCAAGCAGGGACGAATTTAAAGAAAAATATGTGGCCCGAATGGACAAGGTCAATCCAAAGCTCACAGGGAATTGCGTCAACAATTTTACCACACCGACTCTTGAGGAGTTACCAGCAGAATATCGACAGGCTTATGAAGCACTCAAGAAGAAGCGTGAGGAGGAAGATTTGCAAGAATACGTCAAGTCCCTTCCTTTATGCAGCAACCATGTTGGTCCCTCTGCGATGTTGAGGCAAGATAAAACAGAAGCTTTGCAAGCCAAACAACAAAAAATGATTCACTCGGTTAATACGGTTGATTCGGTAGAAACCGAGTCAAATATGACTAAGTCGTCTACAGCCGAGTCAAACGGTTCCTTTAAAGCCAAGACAATGATGGATTCGGTTGAAACCAGATTGAGCACCGAGACGGCCAAGGTCGAGTGCATAGAGTCAATATCGAGTGCATCGAGCCAACCGAGTGCATCGAGCCAGTTAAGGCCGAGTGCATCAAGTCAGCCGAGTGCATTGAGTCATCCGAGTGCGTCACCGGCTAATGTCGAGTGCATCGAGCCAGTTATTGCCGAGTGTACCAAAACAGATGATGCAAGCTTCACCGAGCAAAGGAACGACAAACGCAGCAAATTGGCCGTGCTCGATTTTTCTGGATGTGAGGGAGCTTACATGCTGCCCTATGAGTTTCGTGCTAAAGAAATTGATGAGCATCAAGAACAAAGTAATTTGGCCGAACACAGTTCGATTAACGATGAACATCAAGAACAAGAACATGTTGCTAAGCAAAGTTCAGCTGACAAAGAGCGTCTGAGTGGAATCCATTCGGATAGTCCGAGTGAAATCTACACGGGAAATCCAAGTGATGATGCACGAGATCCAGAAGAAGAGGAAGGGGCATTGGAGAATTATTTAGAAGTGGAGCAAGATATTGTTCCAGTTATGCAACCATCTTCTCCTCCCAACGTCTTCACAAAGGTACGCCTAGATGACAGTTTACTCAATTTTCGATTCGGTCAAAATCATATTGTTGATCCACCCGTTAGCAAGATTCTAATTAATTTTGAAAGACCAATCGAGATGAGTAATCTGTTTGTTTGGAATAATCTTGTCACTATTCATGTTGATCAACACACGGCACCATTCACAGAAGCTAACAGTGACAACTTATCATAACCAAAGTTGTTCACGTCATGTCGGCTAAACTTCATATTCATATGGACAACTTTGTTTGTTTTATGCCTAGCTAGCATCTGGTCTCAGATGAGACGTATATTCTGTAATTATTTTGGTTGCAGAAACATAAAGCCAGGTCCAAAGTCCTCCGAGATAGCCGATTCAAAAGCATCGGGAAAGGAGGACGAAAATCAATGCATAGCCGAGTCGGATGACGTTAAGTCGGCACCACTCGGTTGTTTTGTTTCAGAGCCGGTATCACAATATCAGTTAATGGATGAGCAGTCTACCTTCAGTCCGGGCATAGGTGATCACATCGTCGGTGCATCACCGACTAATCCTATTATTATAATTGATCACGATGTCGAGTCATCAAGACAAGAGCAAATGCAATGTTCCTTTGAACAAAATGTCAAAGACAGCAGTGTGATTCATCAAGCCACACAATCGGCCAATACTGGACGATTGGAGCTCGTTGAAGCACAAACATATGACCAGTCGCCTCAGATTGGTCTTGATGGCGATCAAGCGTTGACTCGGCTACCTCAAGCCGGCTCATCCAAAGACGGACAGGTATACGCTAATGATGATGGGATCAAATCTTTGAGTGAGGCAATCATTCAAAAGTGCATCAGCAACAACACTGAAGACGGGAATTCCATCAAAGCTGCAACTGACACATTTAGCACTGGGGGGCAACAAGAAAATTCAAAGACCGATGCACACACAATCAAAGAAAGAAAAGGCCGCGGTAAGCACAAAGGTAAGAAGCCGAAAGTCACTTTCGCGCAGTTATTGGAAAAATATCAGAAGTTGAGTGAGGAGAAGAGTGCTTATCGGCCGAGTGAAACAAAAGCATCGAAGTCACCCCCAAAGCATAAATCTGAAGACAGGGATTGGCGAAAGGAGAGGTCGAACAAGCCAACACCATATCCTCCTTTTGGGCCACCAACTCCTATGTCATGGACACCTCCCCATGCTGACTATTATTCATATCAATCACGGGATAGGTATAAATCAAGGGCACACCGTCCATCATATTCTAAACCACCTCACCAAAATTATGCAGCTCCGAGAGGATCTTTGTTTGTTCAACAACCACATGTTAAAGACCGACTCAACCAAAAAGAATCGGTCCGGAGCTCGGCGAAAAATATTGGCGCGGTCAAGCAAGTTTACCGAGTGAAAAAGGATGGCCGCAAGTGTGCTATTTCAGATCTGACTCCGGATGTAAAAAAGCCAGCCGAGTCTACATTGTCTACTAAGGGAAAGGAAGTGAAGCGAGTAACTTTCAAGGACCCAATCGCCGAGTTTGGACAGGCCAAGCCAGAGGTGCCCAAAGCCAGGAAAGAATTGCCAGTGCATAAAACAAAATCACAGTCGGGATGCTTGCTCGGCTTATCACATTGGCAAGAGAGGAAGCTGAAGCGGCTCAGAGCCAAAGAGTTAGAAAAGAGGAACATGGTATGGGTTCCCAAGGGATGCCGTCGAGGCGAGAATGATGTGTCTACTCTTGTTGTGAAGCCGGCAGGAGTAAGGGAGGACAAGCGTGAAGCCGGTAGGCGAAAACAACGATTTCCATGCCACTATACGAGACTCCAAACGGCGCATCATCCATGTTCTGCAACCGTCCCATCAGAGTTTGTGCCCAACAATATATCCCCAGCTGAAATATCTGATTTATTTCGGCTATTCACACTTTGGTGGACGGATTCCCAAGCTCCTTTGAGATGAGAATGCATGGCCGATATTTTCATATCGCCCTGAGAATTCATTGTATTGGCAAAGTGGGCATCTGGTTAACGGTGTTCATCATGTTTATCTTGTACTCCTATAGCCGATGCTCGGTGTTTGCCAATACCAGCAAGGCCGACTTAATTATTGATTCGGCCACTGATCAAGGGTTTAGTGCATAAAAAGCTCTGACTCATGATGATAGTTATCTGCAGGATCCATGTTAGGAGACAAACGATGTTCGGCGGAGGCTTGATGGTGTACTTTGGTCAACAACGAATTGAGTCACCGAACAGTTGTCGGTATTCCTTTGAGGTGCATGGTCATAATTGCTCAGCAAGCCGGCTTGGTGATGTATCGTCGAGCGGTTCTAATATCCCCAAGGAGTACCTGGACAAAGTAAGGTTAGAATTGACATGAGAAATTTATGTGGAGGCCTTTGTAACATCCAATGGTTGTTCTCAGACGACTATCATCCGAAGAAGTTCTATTCAAGCAGCAACAAGCCTGAGCATATGGCCGATAACAATTATCGTCCTCAGCATGCACAGCCGATGGAGTGTTGACATCGTGCTTAAACAATACCCGAGGCAAAGTATTTTCTGGTACGCAAGCTCTGCCAGAAAATAGGGGGCATGTGTTGACACCCGATTTTGGCACGATACAAAATGCAATAAAGATGACCTCAAATGAAAAGGTTTTTAACATAAGAAAGTTTTGCATTGCCGAGTGGAACAACTTTGATGTTTAGGCCATCACCATCCGACGTCATATCAAGGGCCAAAATTACTCTCGAAATGTCAAGATGGGTGTTCCGAGTGATATTTGGCTGATTACGCCTCCAAGACGACCTCGGATGAAGTAATGCTCTACTTGAATTGTCTTCGTCTCGTCGAGGCAATCGATTTTGATATATAAATCATCTCAATCCGAGTTCGTATGCAAAAATTAGAGGCAAAACACTACAGACTGATCCTGAGCTAAAATATGGCGCGAGGGATCAGACACATGTCTGATGGGTCGCGCGAGTCATTCGGCCCTCAAGACGTCCTCGGATGGAAAAACTTACAACATGAAAAAGTTTCACGTCGTCGAGCCGATTGATTTTGATATATAATTCTTCTCAATCCGAGGTCGTATGCGACCTGGAGAGGCAAAACAAGATCAGGCTGAAGTCTTAGTCGGGACATCCGAGTGAAAGTTTGCCGTCCGGCCGAGTGAAACGTTTGCCGTCCGGTCGAGTGAAAAGTTTTCCGTCCGTCCGAGTGAATAGCTTATCATCCGAGTGAAAATATAGCTATCCGAGTGAAAAGCTTATCATCCGAGTGAAAATATAGCTATCCGAGTGAAAAGCTTATCATCCGAGTGAAAATATAGCTATCCGAGTGAAGGCTTGATAACCGAGTAAAAAGTTTCCATCCGAGTGAAACTTCGGTCAAGGAGTCCAGGTACATGAAATCCGAGTGAAATATTGCCAGTCGAGTGAAATAGTTCTATCCGAGTGGAAAATTCCGACTGGAAAGATTGTTGTCCGAGTGAGAAATTTCACTCGACCGACTAAAGGACTCCAAATCCGAGTGATTCAACCAGAAGGTAAAGATTGGCCTATATGGTCATCTAGATGGTCTCGGATGGAAAACTGGTCAACATGAAAGTTGTTCATAACGTCGAAACGGTCAACTTTGCTTTTAAGGTCATTATCATCTGAGATAGTATACGGCCTGCAGAGACGCTACAACACTCGGACGGTCCAGCCCGCTACATGACCGAGTCCGATTCAAAGTTAAAGATGACCTCGTGGAGTATTCAAGATGGCTTTATTTGGGAAAGTGATCAACATACGGATTGTTGGTCTCGTCGAGGCACACAAAATTGATGTTTAGACCGTCTCCATCGGAGGTCATATGCAGATTCCACGGCCCACGCAAGGAGCAAGACAGAAGATTGGGCCAGATTTGGGCTGAATCCGAGTGGGACTAGAACTAGGACTCTAGGACGTGAATTGATGTAATTTTCTTGTAAGGAAAGCCTAGATGAATCCTTTGCTTGTACGGGAAGTCCAGCCGCCTCTTATATATGTTGGGGGTGACGGCCGATTGAAAAACACCAATCGAACAATCAATCTATCTACTTTTTCGTGTTCATCTACTTTTATCTCCTACCCTTGTATCTTTCTTCTCGTTCTTCGTTCGTTCTTCTCTTGAAGGCCAGCGATCCACGAGGCCCTAGGGGCGATCAGGTCGACCTAGGGCAGCCCATAGCCGCCGCACTCCCTGACGGGGTCCCTCCCGGGCGTGCGGGGTTTCGGGTCTGCAAAAGCGTCCGCCGGCTGTCTTGCGTATCGCGCTGCCGGACGGTCCTCCTTCGACGTGAGCTGCAGTGCATCACCCCCGGCGTCGAGGGTACGCGTGACGCGTTCGTGTGTCAACACCAACAAGAGCTCTTGATCCTATGTGGGAACCACATATGCCTCCATGTATCTCTGCCAACAGCTCCAGTCCATCCTCCCGAGGAATGCACTTCAATTTCACACCGTTCGGTCTCTTTCCGTACAGGACATTGTCCACAAACTGGTACATGTTAGACCGACGGGCTACTTTCTCCGCTTCTTCTTGTTCTTCGGGGAGTTCTCCTGTTTGAAGGAAATGGACGATGTGCTGTGCCCATGCTGGAGCCTGGGGCTCGACAACAAGGACTAAAGGCATGTCCTCTGCCGTGGGGGCGTTTGTCTCTACAGCAAAGGATCGAGGCCCTGCCGGAGCCTGTTGCTCCCCGGCAAGCTCGGCGGGAGCGTTTGTCTCTACGGCAAGAGCTTGAGGCCCTGCCGGAGCCTGTCGCTCACCGGCAAGCTTGGTGTCGTTCCCGGCAACTTCTTTGCCGGCGGCCTCTGGGAGCTCTGCCGGAAAATACTTGCCGGAACTCAACTTCCTCATTTTTTCTTGTCCCATCGATGGTGTTACGGATGGTTGAGTCAATCGGAGCACAAAAGTTCCTGGTTCCATAGGTAACTTAAGGGCGACGCGCTTTGACAAGTCATCAGCAATGCTATTTTCCGCACGAGGAACGTGCTCCATTTGCAGACCGTCAAATCGCTCCTCCAACTTCCTCACTTCATCTACGTAAGCTTCCATCAACGGACTCTGATAATCTTTATTCACCTGCTTGACGACAAGCTGTGAATCACCTCTGATGATGAGCTTCCTAATTCCAAGGTCCGCCGCGATCCTGAGACCGGCAAGCAGCCCTTCATACTCTGCAGTGTTATTTGTTGATCTCTCCCGGGGAAAGTGCATCTGAATCACGTATTTGAGGTGCTCTCCGGTGGGTGCAACAAGCAGCACGCCAGCACCGGCGCCTTGCAGCGAGAAAGCCCCATCAAAATACATAATCCACTCTTGATTCGTTTCCTTGCCGGGGAGAGTTGTCTCCGGAATCTCTTCGTCTGGCGTTGGGGTCCATTCCGCAATGAACTCCGCCAAAGCTCCGCTCTGAATGGTTGAAGTACTTTCAAACTTGAGACCAAAACTTGACAGTTCCAAAGACCACTCCACAATCCTGCCGGTTGCATCTGGATTTTGCAAAATCCGCTGCAACGGAAAGCGAGTGACGACGGTGATCTCATGTGCCTAAAAATAATGGCGCAGCTTCCTCGAGGCCATAAGGAGGCCGAAGAGCAACTTCTGCACGCCAGAATATCTTGACCTAGCCCCCTGCAAAAGGGAGCTGACAAAATAAACTGGGCGCTGCACCATCTTCTTCTTCTGTGTTGCTTCATTTGACTGCGTAGATCCTACTTTATCAGCACCAGACTCTGCCGGGGAAGATCCTAGCTCGTCGCTTGGCGGTCTTGCCGCTGCTGCTGCTTCTTCGTCGACTTCTCTCTCTGCCACTAACGCAGCACTCACCACTTGATTCGTTGCCGCTAGATATAGCAGCAACGGCTCTTGTGGTTTTGGCGCGACTAGTACTGGCGGAGAGGAGAGGTACCTCTTCAAATCCTGCAGCGCTGCCTCCGCTTCCGGAGTCCACTTCATTGGACCTGACTTTTTCAAGATTTTGAAAAAGGGCAGGGCGCGCTCAGCAGATTTGGAGATGAACCTGCTCAGAGCGGCAACGCAGCCGGCAAGACGATGCACATCTTTGACGCGTCTTGGCGCTTCAATCTGCTCAATTGCCTTGATCTTGTCGGGATTTGCTTCGATTCCACGTTGAGATACAAAGAACCCGAGAAGCTTGCCGAACGGAATGCCAAACACACACTTCTCAGGATTGAGCTTTAAATTGATCTTGCGCAGATTTGCAAATGTCTCTTCTAAATCTTGTATGAGCGTCGCCTTGTCCTTGGTTTTGACCACTATGTCATCCATATAAGCTTCCATATTTCTATGTAGCTGGGGCTCAAAACCAATCTGGACCGCTCTTGCAAACGTTGAACCAGCACTTTTCAACCCGAAAGGCATACGTAAGAAGCAATACGTACCACATGGGGTGATAAATGCGGTTTTCTCTTCGTCTTCCTTTGCCATGAAGATCTGATGATATCCTGAATAGGCGTCAAGAAATGAAAGCAAATCGCAGCCGGCAGTGGAGTCCACAATCTGGTCGATGCACGGCAAGGGAAAAGGATCTTTTGGACAGGCTTTATTGATATCTGTATAATCAATACACAGCCTTCATTTTCCATTCGCCTTGCGCACTACAACTGGATTGGCCAACCATGTTGGATGGAGCACTCCTCTAACCAAACCTGCTGCTTCCAACTTCCTGATTTCCTCGGCAATAAATTGTTGCCGCTCCAAAGCCTGCTTCCTAACCTTCTGCTTGACGGGCCGTGCATGAGGACAGACAGCAAGGTGGTGCTCAATTACTTCCCTGGGAACACCGGGGATATCAGATGGTTGCCATGCAAACACATCGATATTCGCCCGCAGGAAAGCAATGAGCGTGCTTTCCTATTTGTCGTCGAGGGTGGAACTTATGGTGAAAGTTCCTCCCGTACCATCCTCCCTGACGGGTACCTTCTTAGTTTCTGGTGGAGCTGCCTTGGATTTCTTGCTCTTGCCGGTGGAGCTCTCTGGCACATCCTCAACAGGAGCGCAGCACTCCGAGGAGGTGCGTTTGCCAGAGTGTGTGCTAGAGGTCTTGCCGGTCTTCTTCCCCCCGGGAGCTTCAGCGGCAGGAGCAAGTGCCTTGGCGGCAGATGGTGCAACTGCCTCCCTGTAAAGTTGGTCGGTGCAGATAAGCGCATCCTTCTTGTCGGAGTTGACAGTGATGACGCTCATCGGTCCGGGCATCTTCAATGTATTATAAGCGTAATGCGATGCCGCCATGAACTTGGCCAGCGCTGGACGGCCAAGGATCCCATTATATGGCAATGGAATCTTGGCGACGTCGAAAACAATCTTCTCTGTTCTGTAGTTCAGGTCACTACCAAATGTTACTGGTAGTGTGATCTTACCCTTCGGCTGGCTCCTTCTTGGATTGATCCCTTGGAATGTGCCCGTTTCTTTGAGATCTTCATCAGGAATTTGCAACCTTTTGATCACATCGGGTGAGATCAAGTTCAAACCGGCCCCACCATCAACTAACATTTTCGTCACTTTGAGGTTGCGAATTGTTGGTGAAACCAGCAATGGCAGACACCCGACCGGAGTTGTGCGATCAGGGTGATCCTCAGCGTCAAAAATGATAGGCGTGTTGGACCATTTCAATGGTTTCCGGGCATCGACAGATGGCTCTATCGCATTAACCTCGCGCGCCCACTGTTTAAGTCGGCGGTGAGAAGAATGCAACGAGGCGCCCCCGTCAATGCACATGACTTCTGTGGCTTTTTGAAATTCGTGCTCGCTGGACTCGTCGTCCTCCTCGTCGTCATCGTCACCCCCCTCTTGCTTGTCGCGGCCTCGAGCGGGCCTCTCCTTCTGTTGCTTGGCCTTGCCGCGGCGACCTCCTCGGCCACCGCGTTTCTTGCCGGACCCTTCTGCACCATCCTGGGCCTTCTCCTTATCTCGCCTTTCATACTCAGCTTTCTGCTTCTCGACAAGCTGCTCAACTTGCCGGCAGTTTTGGAGATCATGGCCCTTGGTGCGATGGATCTTGCAGTACTGCTTGTCGGAGCCCTCCGGCTTGTCGGCAGCCGCCAAGGCCTGACAGGAGGCGCACCCGGCAACCTCCTTGCCGGGGCCGTCAACTTTGACCTTCTTGGCGGTGTCGAGGTTGCCGGATCCCTCGGCAGCAAGCACGGCCTTTCCCTTGCGTTTCCTGTTACGCCGTCGGCCTTTCTTTGCCGGGGCGGCGGCGTCTTCGTCTTCAGAGTCGATTCCTGCGCCAGCATCCTCGCTGGGAAATCTCCTCCCTTCTTCAGCTCGAGCACATTTATCAGCCAGAGCATAGAGCTCGGCAACATCCCTGACTTTGTTCATCTCCAGCTCTTCGCGCATCCTGCGGTTGCGCACGTTCTGATGGAACGCGCTGACAACAGCGGCAGGATGAACGTCTGGGATGTTGTGATGTACACAGCTGAATCTCTGTATGTACTTGCGCAAAGTTTCGCCCTCTTTCTGGGGGATGAGATGCAAATCACTTTCCTGGCCAGGAGCTTGGTGGCCTCCGGTAAAGGCGCCAACAAACTCATGACACAGATCTGCCCAGGAAGAAATGGAATTTTCCGGCAGATGCATCAACTACGACCTAACGTTGGGCTTAAGTACCAACGGGAAGTAGTTGGCGAGTATCTTGTCGTCGCGAGCCCCGGCAGCCTACACCGCAATGGTGTAGACGCTCAAGAACTCCGACGGGTGAGTCTTGCCGTCGTATTTCTCCGGGACCTCCGGTTTGAACGTTCGGGAATTGGGCCACTGGACTCGCCGCAGCTCACGGGTAAAATATGGACAACCCACCTCATAAGGTAGGTCACCAGGATTCCCTGGCGTAGGCTTGTCTACAGTGGGTCCTGCACGCCTATCAGATTGATGGCACGCTTCCCGCTGCCGCTCGATGGTAGTCCGAGCGTCTTCCTTGCTTCGTTCCCGAAGAACCTGACGTTGATCGCGGTGGGTTCGCGGATCAGACGACGCCGTCGAGTCAGCGACCGCTGTTGCCGCCGTGGAGGAGAGTGCACCGTGGTCGTACCGCCTCCAGTCTTTTCGCCATCGGCGCGCGCCGGCTCGATGAACTGCTGCTGCGAAGGCTCCGCCTGCTGCGGCCTATCTTCATTAGCGAAGCCGACGAGGCTCTGAATAGCAGCTCTCCATTCTTCGAGCTTCTCCGCAGCAGGAGGAAAATTCAGGAGCAGCTATGCTCGCGCCAACGCTTCTACTGGTGTAGGCGGCGGCGAAAGGTGCGAGGAACGTGAGGTGCTCTGACTCCTAACCGTGTTAGAAGGAGCTCCATCACGGTCTCGCGACCGCGCACCGCTTCCACCAGCAGTTTGGCGTGCATGCTGGTCCCGCGCATCTCGAGAGTGATGCTCAGGGGTCTTTCCTTGGGGATGCTTAGAACCACCAACGTCACGGCGCAGTTCATCGCGTGCGACCTGAGAAGGCCACGACATATGCACCGGCATGGGTGTCTTAGAAGGCGCCCTTCCGTCCTTGGAGTTCGCTACGCCGCCCGTAGGCAGCACAGCTCCGTCCTTAGATCTGGCAGCGCGCGGGTTGCCGTCGCCGCTGCGAACGACGCCGCTCGCTTGGCTTTGATCACCAGAACGTCATGGAGGCTCAAGACCTCCGCCTCCTCCGCCTGCGTCCACACCGTCGCCCGTCTGTGTAGCTACAAGCGCACCGGACGCGGATGGACCAACCGCCGTAAAACCCTTCTTCTTGGGAGCCATGGCGATGAAGATGGTGAAGAAACTGGCGCGCTGATCGCTAGATCAGGTTAACGCAACCTCTCCCCCTACCTGGCGCGCCAAAGATGTCAGCGTACGCCACCTATGGGATCGCGTGGATCCCTTTTACGGTTCAGCAGGGAGAAAGGCTTGCACAAAGAGCAGATCCAACGATGTCCTTATAGAAAAAATTCAAGTGGTGAGACTTGAACTCATGCTGGTGACATTCGAATGGTCTACCGTTCTCCGCGACTGAGTTCTCGCGTTCAAGTCTAAAAAATGCAAAATCTTAACCCTTTGAATTTTAGCCCGCCGGCCACCCCAAAAAATCCTAACCCTTCGAGCTTTCTCCCACCGTCCAAGTCGTCGTCTAGCCACCCCTTCGCATCCTCGTCCATCGTCCGTGATGGACGTCGTCATTGCTCGGTCCTTTCCTATGTGATGGAGGTCCACGACGCGAATGTATGGTGCCACGCCCACATTGATGTAGGCCAACCTCCGAGCTCTTCGTAATGATCTAAGCAGGAGATAGAGGAGGAGGGCGACCCCATGGCCCTAAAGCACATCAATGTGAAGGAGCATGTGTCCACACTGGTGGAGGGGCCGCCAGTGTCCGGGTTCAGCATGTTGCTGGTGAGGCAGCACCACGACCTGGTGCCGACATTAACGAAGGTGGAGGAGGAGCAGGCGCCCGCATCGGTGGAGGCGTCGGTATCCGTGTTCAGGCAGTTGTAGGCGGAGCGCCAGTACAACCTCCGTCTGCTGGAGGAGCACCGACTGATGGAGGACCAGCTAGAGGTGGAGCACGCGTCCGAAGTTGTTGTCACGACCATGGTTGTGGCGGACCGGCCATCGTGGACGTCAACCCGGCCGACTCCATGCACATCGCCACACCATCCGCCACGAGCGCTCGTAGCTCTACATCAACGGGATGGGGCGCAACTGCCCCTTGAGAGGATGCAGGCGGAGGACAAGGATGCGCCGGACCAGCACGACGACAATGCCAACTGGCAACTAGGCACACGTCCGGCGCGGGCGTCGATAATCTCACCCCTAACGACGATGACAACGAGAAGCATATTTGTTTTTTTAGATGTTTATTGACGTGTTTTTTGGGCCTCTAACTAATTTGAATGTCAAAATAAGAAACTGTTGGTCCTACCTTATTTAGTTATTATATTTCCGAAGTGAGAGGGGAAAAATCTTCACAAATTTGCATGCTCTTATAAAAAAAATAGTACTCCCTCCGTTCCTAAGTATAAGACCTTTTAGAGATTTCATTATGGACTACATACGAAACAAAATGAGTGAATCTACGCTCTAAAATATGTCTACATACATCTATATGTAGTTCATAATGAAATTTTTAAAAGATCTTATATTTAGTAACTGAGGAGTAATAGAGAAGATGATAAGTACCTCTTCTTGTGGCTTGACTGCAGCCTGCGAGGCGAGCAGCAGCAAATGGTTAAATGCATGGCCGGGCGACAAGAGCAGATGAGCACCTCAATCAATCATGCACGTACACTGCAGGTCTGTTTGGTTGGAGACTAATTTTACCAAGCCGCAAGTCAAAATGTGGCTGAAAAATTAAATGCCAAACTTTGGCAAAAGTTGGCAAAAAATTTGACTCTATGACAAATGGCCATAGAGGCAATAAAATGTGGCAAGCCGAACTGTAACAAAAACCAAACGCATGCCAACTAAACTGTGGCTGCTAAATTTTGGCTTAGTAAAGTGTGGCTGGAAACCAAACATCCCAGCATGCATGTTGTACTTGTGAGGTGCAGTGGTAGTACTAGCTATGCTCGCTGCAATTTAGTCTTTTCCAACATGACCACCAGGCCAAAGGTATGGCGCCAGTGACTCAACATCTTCGTATAATTGGCCACGACATGATTGCTACTAGAACAAATCATATGGAGTACTCCCCAAACTAGCTATCACCTAGCTAGGCCAGTCGTTAGTTTGGGCCCTTCACATTAGTTCCCAAAAGAGCGCAACGGATGGGATTTGCTAGTTACAAGCATGGCCAATCAGGGCAATACTATATGAAACCTTTCATTGTAATACTAACCCTTTTCATCTTGTCAAGTCCCAGATGCCAAGCCGCCACCAAGGTTAGCACAAACTATAAAATCTCTAGTAAACAGGTACTGGACCTGATCTTGCACAGAAATTAAAATGATACTACTCCAGATGCCTTGTTGCGGGGCGATAAGCTCGACCGTGAGTACTCATCATGGCTCTGCAACTACGCCTGCCGGGGCGCTTTCATCTTGATGGCTCCCCTCCTTCTCATCGTACAGGGGCTTTGGCTCCAGATCTATGAATTCATTCGAGTTGTTGGCCAGGTGTGATATGCTCACCCTCCCATGCTTCCTGATGTAGTCTGCAACGGCCTGCATCTCCTCAATCGATATGTATATGAACTTCCCACGGTCATCCATCACGCCAGATAATCTATCTGCACAACACCAAAGCGACCCCCATCAGTCCAACTGGTTGCTGTGGCCCAACACACTCCAGCTTCAAGTTCAACTGATGTAGCACATCCCAGAGAAGATGAGACTGAAGCTCATTCACTGATCAGAAGTTAGAATAAATAAGACAACATACCCATGCCTTCAAGCGTAATAATTCGGTTTATGCAGTCCTGCACAACAGAAAAAAGAAATAATACTCAGAACGCAGCCACACAGGACAACCGTAAAGACTCAAAGGAAGGTTATCATGGTACTCTAGTACTCAGAAATACAAGATCTTCTAGATCACTACTTTTAGTGATATATATATACAAGGTCTTATATTTCTTTACAGAGGGAGTACAAAACAGGAGGTGTGGGACCCTATAAGTATATTTACAAAGAGGTGGAGGACAAATATTCCCCAGGTGAAAAGATAACTATGGCATTGCTTTTGGAAAGGCATTCTATGTCAAATTCAGGATCACGTCCAAAAAATAACTCTGATGCTCTGAGTATCAATCATATGTAATGAGCCATCCATGATACTGAATGCTCACAGCTCTAAGCACAGCAGAGTAGATAATTTGATGGATAAAGCATGCCAATGAAACATACTGAGATAGAAAGGGATAGGGTACTTGAGATTTAATATTTCCAACGAATTAACCCACAACAGTTCTGATCTGCAAAATCGACTAGCTATAGATGCTTCTGGAAAGCTAGAGAAACAAAGCAAACACCATGATAAACATAAGCTGTCTACGGGTATATATGGAGAAAGTTCTATAAAGTTTCCGGTTTGAAATATGGCAATCTTAACAGAGTCATTTTAGCCAGCCCTCAGTTTGTGGATGCTGAACTATGCTGTTCTGTGGTTATTTTATGAACTACTATGGAAAATTAGCCATAAAAGTGGGTAAAAGCAGGTCAATGGTAAAAGCAGGTCAAACAAACACCAAAACAGGGTAAATAGTATGGAGCAAATGGGGTTATGAGAATCCACCGCAATGCCAAACGCTGCCTTACTGGTATTCTGAGATGTTCGTATAAACCGAAAGTTTGCCTCTTACACAGGTCATACTGTGAGCGACAATACAAGAATAATCACAAATACACATTCTACAATGTTTAAAGAAAAACAGAACAATCTAAGTGAATTTTCGAAATAACACAAACTCGGAACATGATTTTCGTTTCTCCAATCTCCAGTAATGAGGATGGCAAGACACAAACCAGAACAGTTCCTAAATATCACTTTAGCACTTCCACAGCAAGGCAGTGGCATCATTGCAACAGGGTTTCGAGCATAAATTGACAGAATCCAATTCACGGAATTTATCATTATTTCAGGTTTTAAGTGTAAACAAGACAGAATCATCATGCTCTCGCGGATCAAGTCAACGGCACTGTCCCCCACCATTGAGGACAACTTTGTGTGCCAGTGGTTAACAGTGACCGAATCCACTAAATCATCGGTCCGCAAGGGCTTACCCACATTGACAATGCTCAAAAAATGGTGGATCTGGAAGCAGTGAATCTCTGCTTTCTTCAACAGGGACAACCTTGACATCGCCTCGCTCTTTAGCACTATCTGAACCGAGGCCAGATTGTGGACTACAGCAGTGGCAACTGGCTTCCAGGCGTCACTGCCGGCAGAGCTTAGTCTAGGTTATGTGGATATTTGACCTACACGTACGCCAGTCGTACATACAAACATTTTATCTACCAATGCAATGCGACGCTAAGCTTTTGTGTTTTCTCAAGATAAAGAACAGAATCTTACTATATAGCAGCAAATAAAACGTTAAACCATTTACCAATGTCAACATCTAACCGTGTGATATAAAATGGCTCTTCAGTTACCTGGGTTCGCATTCCAAACTCTCCAGCAAGATCTTCTAGTGGAACACACTTCTGCTTCTGGAAAGTATGAAAAAATTCACAGCAAAGATTGTGGATTTAGTAAGACAAGTGAATCTTACCGATGAGATATACTTGGACAATGATAGGACAAGAACACATCCTTCTAAAGTTTAACAAACTAATGTTTACAATAATTTCAATGAAATACCTATCCAACATACCATGTTGTACAAAAATTATATTATACATTAAGTGCTACTGCATTCATGATATCAAAAGCAAGACAGTTGATTTCTTCAAACAATGAATCATTAGCTGCCGTTAGAAAGCATCACTAGACTATATCCACACACAAACAAAGTGCACCTTGATGTATTCGACAAAATTGTGGAGCAAGCCCTGGCCACCATCTTGCGTCTCACTTTCAGTCGTCCCTTCAGCATCAACTGAAAAGGCCCCTTTCCATTTCTCAAATTCCAGAGCAGCAGCTTCCTCTTCCTTGGCTTTCCGTGCCATAGCTTCTTCTTCCTAAAGCAATACACAACTTAGCATGAGAGCTCAATATATAACAGCATCAAACAGAACAATCAGGACTTGAACAACTTCTAACCAATAATCTCTCTTGGGCCTCACGCTCCTCATCCTTCTTCCTTCTCATTTCCTCATAACGGTCTTGATTAGTTCTCCTTGTATTCCGTGCCGCTTCATTAGCCTTGCAAGAAATAAAACCATGCAAGTGAATAAAAGACAAACAAATGCACTTATATTCCATACTCTGTCGTGAGATGAACAAACAAATAAGCAATAGCTCATGTTTTAAGAAACAAGTTAGATGAACAAACGAATAAGCAATAGCTCATGTTTTAAGAAACGAAGATATAGTCTCTCTATTGACACAAAATCAGCAATCAGTCATCTTGTATAAGGAAATAAGTCTAAGATGACAAGATGTATGATAACTAGCTTAGTGTCAGGACCTGAAAGAACATTGACACACTGGCATGGTAGATGAACAATTTATATAAGCTTGTGTAGCTAAAGTTGAAGGATTTGGGTGAGTTACTGAGTACTAATTTCGCATAAAATTAAGGTTCATAGGTACAACTGCCCTCATAATAGAAGAATACAGCAGTGCAGCCTAATTCTTTGACCAACCTGACGCTGTGCCTCCCGCTCTTCCCTCTCTTGCCTTTTCCTCTCCTTCTTGGAGCCTTTGGGGACATTGGGATCCTCCTCGTCACTCCCTGACTCATCCTCTGCAACTGCACGACTGAAAATTATCAGAGCCCAAGCTAGCTAGGGTTAATACTTACTACTAGATGCAATCGAGGGAAAGGTTAAGTCCTTTCCGGTGTTCCACTACCATCACGACTGGTGGACGCTGCCGACGAACTCGCCGCAGCTGGCCTCCTACGCATGCGGCGCGCCGCAGCGCCGCCACGAAGCACCCGTTCCCCCTGGAGCGAACGAGATTAGCGATGCAAGATTACTGGTTAGATAGCGGGAGTGGGTTAGATTGGGCAAAGCGATGGAAACCTACAAGAGCGGAGAGGAGGGGTACCTGAAGTGGCTGGGGCGGGAGGCGGTGGTTGTCGCCCGCGGCGGTGGCATCGGACCGGCGGCGCCAGAGGAGGAGGGGGAAGATGGCAAAGACCAGCAGCGCGCACACGACGGCGGCCAAGATCCCGCCGGAGCCGTCCATCCCCGCAGCGCCTAATGTCCCTCTCCAAACCCTCGATTTTGCTTCGTTCTGCAAGGTCCGATGGATCGGCCAATTTCT
This sequence comes from Elymus sibiricus, assembly GCA_039707655.1. Classification (NCBI taxonomy): domain Eukaryota; kingdom Viridiplantae; phylum Streptophyta; class Magnoliopsida; order Poales; family Poaceae; genus Elymus; species Elymus sibiricus. The sequence continues at coordinate 269,488,538 of CM077665.1, forward strand.
TTTTTCTCGGACGAGTCGAATCGAATTGGGGACGCGACGACGACGCAAGTCCTCCTCCACTGCAGTTCAGACGCGCGGATGGACGGTCCAGATCAAGGTTCCCTTTGTTTACTCTTTTTTTTGCGGGCTCCCTTTGTTACTCTAGATACACCTCTTTTGTCTCTGCTAGCTACGAAGCACCGATACGGCGACACCGATACGACGATACGGCATACGGCAATTTCTAAAAACAGCAATACGGTGATACGGCAAGCATATATAAATAATAATTAAATGACATGTAATAAAAACTAACATCATAAAATGTGTGAGAGATCAAAATACCGCCCCACTGGTTGCCTAATTGCTTCCATGCCTCCTTGTTTCTCATTTTAGAAATCTCACTATCATCAAGGAGGTAACACGGCCACGGACTGCCCCAACCCAATTCTTTTCTTGATAACAATTTAGAGATTAGAATACCGCCCCATTACTCTTCTCCCAACGATTTAGAAGTTTTTTCTTGATAACAATATAGATAGCACAATCTTCATTGAGATCCTTTTTCTCATAACTATAACAAGAACTCTCACCTATGAACATGACGATAATTAAAATCAGCAAGCAATACACATCAATAATGCTCAAATAATGATGAAGAAAGCTAAAAGATGCCATGATGTATACTTGTATCTTTTTCCGTAGCAATAGAAAACATCAGCAACATCTACAAATAATTTTATGTCACAGACATAAAAAAGCAGCAAGCCAACAACATCAACAAGCAATTTTATCCAACAAGCAGCATCCTTAGCAAGCACTTTTATCCAACTATTATATCAGTACATTATACGTCCACTACCTACATGAACGGATCAAAGATACATCAAGGCAGGAGCAGTACTGAACGGCGATACTTCGAGGATACCCGTATCGACATTTTTTTTTTAAATTAAAAAAGGCGATACTTGGGGGATACCCGTATCGACATTTTTTCTTTTATTTTAAAATTAAAAAAGGCGATACTTGGGGGATACCCGTATCGAATCCGTATCTGACGTATCGGAGTATCGGCGAAATACTGAACGGCGATACACAGATTTCTGAAGTATCGGTGCTTCGTAGTCTACTAGTACTAGAATAATAATGCTTGTGTGTTGCCACGTCCATGAATATATTTTTACCCTTTACAAACATAATCATAATGCATGTTAAAATTTATATGCATAGAAATTATAGCATGTAACAACCCAGAAGTAATTGAGATCCACTTCAATTGTGATGCAAGTTGACAAAAGATCGAATAGAACGATATGTACATAGAGAGCAATGGTCTAACTAATTATCTTTTAAACTAAGACCTATTTGATGTGTTTAAGATTTTTTCGTACAAGTGAGGAATGTTGTTTTTAGCTTCATTTGCATGGCACAATGTGAGCTGCATCCTGATTTTGATGAATTTGAAATTGTAGGTACACATAAATCATTTGGTTGGTATTTTTCCTAAAAATAAATTGTTACGTTATGTGGCATTGACATCAACGCATAGAAGCTGGTCCTTTCTCCTTTTCTTGACGGTAAAAAGCAGACACTCATCTCCACACTCACACACGGCACAGCCGCCTCCTACTCTCCCCGCACAGCCAACCAGCCAAAGATTGTTGCCGCATCTCATCTCCTTGCCACAGCATCGCCGTCGCCATCTCTCCTAGGCACCTCCCCTTCATGTCATGGTGAAGCCCACCCGCTCCTTCCCCCACCACCTCCTCTCTCATCCACAGTGTTGCCAGCCCCCTCCTCTCCCTATCACGACGTGGCCCCCCTGCTTCTCCCTTTGATAACCTCTCGCGTGGCCGCCTTGGCACCGAGCCAGCCCACCGGTCTAGCATCCTGGGTAGCTGAATCCGCCCGGGAGGTGCAAAAGGGACCGCAACCCTCTGTTAGTACCAGGCACGTAGCTCACCTGTTCGTAGGTGGGTTGGACAACCTCGGGCACAATGGTGTGGTGCTGCAAAGAGGGATATGCCTTCATAGTCGAGGTTGCTCACCCCAGGCCGATTTTCGGTGTCAAGGAGTGTAGATTGTCACGCCAGGGCAATCGCCAAGGTGATGCGACCTTCTACTCACCTTAGTGCCGCCACCTTCTCGTAGTGTGGCGACCACCATAGGATTGACACCACCGACTCTCGGGTTTGCCCTGCCCATCCCACTCAAATCTGATGTAGCTGCCAGCATGTCTGCCCTTCCTCTCGATTCGCTTTATGGATCATATTTTAGTACTAGTGGCCATTGACTCAAAGAGACCAAGTGACGCAAAGTCGCAAACCATGCCTTCATCATTTCGACTCTTTTTTCTTTTCTTTTCTTTGGTTATGCATAGAGCCTTGTGTTACTAACCTCTTTGGATGAAAATGGCATCTTGCTATACATTTGCTCAAATAAATTACAATACAAGCATGTGTTTACTTTTTTAGTATTGTTCCCACCATACCAAAGCATCATCCGCTTGGGTTGTAATTAAAGACCATGTTGAACGCAATGAGATATATACTTAATATATTGGAACCATCGACCGCACAAAATCAAGTTTCACGATCACTTGTATGTGTTCTGCATAGTGAATACATTTTGTTAAAAACGTAGATTTCATATAATCAGAAACACCAAGTTTGTACCACATTACATCGAATCGATGGAGGTCAGACTTGTTGAGGAAATCATTCTCATATATTTCTACTCTTTAAACCTAGAATAGATGGAGCTTAAGCACCTTTGTTCAAAATTACGGTTTTGTGTGACCATATACTACAAAGTGCGTTTAAACATCAAGCTTTTAAAGAGTTGATGATGCTCAACCCTGCGAAAATCATCTTTTAACACCAACAACTCCTGGGTGAACTAAGTTGCATTATACACTACATGTCATAATGTCTTCCTGCAATGAACCAGTAAACATAGCTTAGATAAGATATGATTGAACTATGCATGAACTGGAAGGATGAAACATAGCTTCAACATTTTATATAAAAAATGAAAGAAAACCAAGTGGATCTTTCAGGAACGATAATAAGATGCTTCTAATGGATGAAGAAGAAGATTGATTGTGTCCACAAAGAAAGTGATGGTGCCATTTTCTTGTTTAATTCACAATCGGTCAAGGCATCCAACTTTAAAGTAAATGACAGTATCAACAATCAGATTATGAATGTTCGGTACAATCACACAGAAGTGTCATTATGTTCTTTTTTCTTTTGAGGAAAATTTATACCTTCACGTCCCAGATCTAGGAAGCATTATAATGTAGTGTGAGATAAAAAAAAGTGGTTGGAAAATCTATTTTTCTTGTTTCTAGATAGCAGGAAGCATGATCAAGTAGTGATGAATACAAAGAAAAATGCCTTCGTCACACATATAGATACATGTCAGATGCAAATAATGTTGGTGCTAGTCTGCTAGTAATTTGTATTCATGAAGTAAGTTGAAAACGACTAACATTTCAAAGAAAGAATAACAAGTTATTTGGAGAAAGAGCCTACGAACAATTGTACAATAATGTTTAGTCCTTAATAAGTGTGCAAGTAACATACTAGTGTGTATATAACTTATGTTAACATGTTGGTGCATATCATGATGATAAGAATCCTGCTACATTTAATTTATGTCCATTTACCGGTGCCACCGATAGCTTAATATAGCAGAGTGTTTTACCGGTCTATGGGAGGAACGCCAATGACATAATTTGCCTAAGATACCAAGGAATAAAATTTAAAACTAACAAAATTCAGAAGTGGTTATCAATAGAACATAAGCAATTATTTTGCGAGAAACTTCAGCTGCAGGAAATTCAACATAACCAATTTCATGGGGAACAACACATATATCTAGGCAGTATAGGCTCACACTTAAAGTATGGTATCCTATTCTAGCAATGTAGTTGCAAATACATTAAAACTGTTCATCTGACATACAAATATTCTAGCATTAACCTCCATGAAGAATGTGACTACCCAATAGATATTCCTATAATTTGGAATGTGCTGGAATGGTACCACTAAATCTAAATATTTCCATAGATATACTTTCTATAGATCAGTCAATTCAAGAGCACTGAAATCAAGCCACAGAAATTAGATATTCCTATGGAACAAACAACATGAAATTAGTAACTCACAAGTGGTTGAAGGATCAATTTTTACCTTTCATGAAATTAGTAACTATTAGCACACTTGTCACAAGATAAAATTTATAATAAATCTTTACATTGTCAAATGACTATAAATCTTAATTCATCCATACAAGAACATTTTCCATTGCACAGGCATAAGTTCAATTATTATGGAAGAAAATTTCACTATATTGGCAAATCACCAACGACCTGAATCTATTGCAGGCTTTCATGTGTGAAGAATACCATCTATATGTTCACATTGCTGAAATGCAACCATGGGAGCTTGGGAAACAATGCATCTATGCCATTTATTTTGCCGCCATCCTAAGGAAAAAAGGAGGAGCTCAGCATCAAGAGTGACGATCATTCCAAGACAAATTCATTCATGTTTCTGTAAAGAAATTCTAATCAAGGAAAATACAGCTTCTCATTCTTTCTTAACACACATGTCATGCATGAAATGACTTAGTGCTATCTTATATGTATTACATCATAGCTAAAACATGCAACGTTTCCCAGGGTCAGCCCTATTTGAGCTTCCCTTTTCCTTTTCAACTCTTCCTTTTTAGCCACAGAGTATGGTGAATGTACTACCACTACTGCAGAATGGTCCAAAGACGACACATCAATTAGAGACCCTTCGACGAAACTGTATGCGATGCATCAATCGCAAACGGTATAGTTCAAGCTCCGTCGCCAATAATGCAAACTGTGTGTGATGGCGGGCCCATAAAATGCGATTCAGAAAAGACTTACGTGTGCGATTTGTGACATACAGTTCTTCAACACGAACTGTTTGCGATTAGCTAAAATAACACAAATGGTTACAGAGATCCCGATGTGTGCGATAGAGGGCACACAATTAACTACCATAAACTGTGTGCGGTGATATAGCAGAAAACAAACGATTCGGCATAACAAGATGTGTGCGATAGAGGGCAAACAGGTGAGTAATCAGAATCGTGTGCGAACACCAGAAATAACACAAACGATTGGTGTTAATAACATGTGTGTGTTGTGAGGAAACGCTTGCTGGTATACAATTGTCAGCGATTGATGAAATCATCACCGACGGGTTTCATAGTTTTTTCCGTGTGTAATGTGATTTGCTCTGTTTGCACAACATCTATGATGCCTACAGGTCACTCGGGTGAACTATTTGTGATGAATCAAAATAACACAAATGGTTGCATAGATCAAGATGTGTGCGACATATGGCATACCGTGCGCTCGGATGAAATGTGTGAGCCAAAATAACACAAACAATTCGGCGTAACAAGATGCGTGTGATGCCTAGTGAACAGGTCAGTAATCTAAATTTTGTGGGAAGACAGAAAATAACACAGACAAATAATAACACAGACGATTCCTGGTAATAAACATCGATTCAGAAAATGATAGCACAAATTATCGTTCGTACTCCTACATAATCAACTAAACAACATAATAACGACATTACATATCAACAAGGTTCAGAAAACAGCAAATAAAAATAGCTACTCGTCGGCGTTGTTGCGGTGCTAGCCTGTTGGTTCGCCAATGTTGAAATATTGTCTGCACTCATGCAACATCCTTTCTATGGAAGAAGGATCCACATCCGTATCGGCGAGGACCATGTTCTTGAACGCTTCATAGGCCCGGCCATTCCTCTGCTCCTGCTCCATCACAGTAGATCCGGTCTCATAGAAAATCCCGTCCACGGACAAAGGAGGGCATGCGACACTCTCATGACGGAGATTTTCAAAGCGGTCGTAAACAAGAAAGTCATAAGCGGCACGCTCTGCTAGAGCGATAGCAGACTCTAAGTAGGATGTTGCCCTTACCGCGGCCAAATCCGTGCGAGCTGCCAAGGCAATGGCAAACTGATCGGCGCATGCTGCCCTTTCGAAGGCCACAGCCACGCGTTCTTCGTACAAAACCGTGTTGGGGAACGTTGCATGGGAAACAAAAATTTTCCTACGCACACGCAAGATCTATCCATGGTGATGAGCATCTACGAGAGGGAGAGTGAATCTACATACCCTTGTAGATCGCTAAGCGGAAGCGTTAATAAACGCGGTTGATGTAGTCGAACGTCTTCGCGATCCAAATCGCAAGTCGTCCCTCGATCCAAACACAATCTAGCGCCGAACGGACGGCACCTCCGCGTTCAACACACGTACGGCTTGATGACGCCTTCACCTCCTCGATCCAGCGAGCGATGGTGAAGTAATGGATGAGTTTCGGCAGCACGACGGCGTGGTGATGGTGGTGAGGAACAATCTCTGCAGGGCTTCGCCAAGCACTACGGAGATTATGACGGGAGGAACTAGAGGGTTAGGGTTGCCGGCACACGGCTTGGGAAATCTTGATCTATCCCGTGTGCTAGCCCTGCCCCTCTATTTATATGTTGAGCCCTGGGGTCTAAACTTGGAGAGAAAGCCTCCACAAGGTCGGTTTTACCCGCACAAGGTCGGTTTGGCCCGCACGGAAAGAGTCCCACTCGGATTCCAGCAGTACCGCGTACAAGCGGTAGTACCGCTTCACACAAGCGGTAGTACCGCTTACGCGGTAGTACTGCCTTACCAGCGGTAGTACCGCTTAAGGCAGCAGCAAAACTTCCTTTTGCACTTTCCAATACCTCGTGGGGTTTACCCCTTTGGTCCATATAAAGTGTTGCTGCACCCGAACACTTCGGTAAACATCCGGAACCCCTTCCGATGAATTCTGGAACCCTTCCGGAGATCAAAACACTATTATCACATATATCAATCTTTACCTCCGGACTTTTCCGGAGATCCTTGTCATGCCCGGGATCTTATCCGGGACTCCGAACAACCTTCGGTCACCAACACAATAACTCAACTATACTAATCGTCACCAAACGTTAAGTGTGTAGACCCTGCGGGTTCGAGAACTATGTAGACATGACCGAGACACCTCTACGGCCAATAACCAATAGCGGGACCTGGATGCCCATATTAGTTCCTACATATTCCACGAAGATCTTCATCGGTTGAACCTCTATGTCAAGGATTCAGTTAATCCCGTATACTGTTCCCTTTGTTCTTCGGTATGTTACTTGCCCGAGATTCGATCGTCGGTATCTCTATACCTAGTTCAATCTCGTTACCGGCAAGTCTCTTTACTCGTTCCGTAATACAAGATCCTGTCGCTAACTCTTTAGTCACTTTGCTTGCAAGGCTCATTGTGATGTTGTATTACCGAGTGGGCCCTGAGATACCTCACCGTCACACGGAGTAACAAATCCCAGTCTTGATCCATGCCAACCCAACAGACACCCTCGGAGATACCTGTAGAGCATCTTTATAGTCACGCAGTTACGTTGCGACGTTTGATACACACAAGGTACTCCTCCGATGTCAGGGAGTTGCATGATCTCATGGTCATAGGAACAGATACTTGACATGCAGAAAACAATAGCAATAAACTGACACGATCATATGCTACGTTTACAGTTTGGGTCTTGTCCATCACATCATTCTCCTAATGATGTGATCCCGTTATCAAATGACATCTCATGTCCATGGCTAGGAAACCTTCACCATCTTTTGATCAACGAGCTAGTTAACTAGAGGCTTACTAGGGACACAGTGTTGTCTATGTACCCACACATGTATTTGAGTTTCCAATCAATACAATTATAGCATGGATAATAAACGATTATCATGAACAAGGAAATATAATAATAACCAATTTATTATTGCCTCTAGGGCATATTTCCAACAAACCGCGCATGTTCGCAACCGATCTGATGCAACCTCCAGCTTTTTCGCTATTGCTGCCAAGGCCTTCGGACCCTCAGCAGCGCGTACCGCCGCCGCCGCGAGCTCCTCTACGATGGAGAGGCGAGGCCTAGATTCTGATGACATGTGTAATGTTGAGGATTTTGTGGAGGTGAGGACAGTGGGGAGAAGAAGGCTAGATTTGGGGGCTGTGAGAGGGGAAAGAGACGATGGAGAGCGAAGGGTGGTGATATTTATTTATGACCCTATACACGATTGCAGACAGTTGCTACATTTTTTCCGTGTGCGATTATGTTTGCACCGAAAAGAATTCAAAAACTGTGAAAATGTTGGGTATTCTGTGATCTAACGGGCACACGGTGTAAGTAAAAGAAGTGTGAGCGATAGTAATAAAAGAGCGCGCACGGTTGATCAAACAAGACGTGTGCTACCCAGAAACCGTACCACGCCCCGGTGCATAAATTAATGACGTTATACACCCCGCAAACCGTGTGCCATACAGAATAGATATATCACACCCCGGTGTAAAATACGAATCGCCTCCGATGAATGACGCAACCACACACGGGTGTAAAGTACCAACTGTGTGGCACGACTCGCCGCCCGTCGTCGCCATACCCTCACAAATGGTGGTCGGTCGTCGCTCATGGGCTCCATTTTGTCTTCCCACCCTCGAGCCAATGCTTCCTACGCAAGCGCAAGCGCAAGCGCCAGCCACAACAGTAATTGGAAAATCCCCAATCCCCTTGGCAGCAGCTAGTTGCCACACATACAATCAAACCCCGAATGGCCGACGACATGATGGAGTTGGGTAACGGCGGAATCCAGGCTGCCGGTGCGATGGTCGGCTTGAGGGTCGACGGTCATGCCGCCACCTCTTCCGATGACACCAGAGGAGGCAGGAATCACAACACGAGCAAGCCAGCAGGTTAGCCAGGGTCATCTTGAAAGCAGCTAGGGATCACCAACGGGCAATATTGTGGGCTTGGCGCAGAGTGCGGCGGATGGTGCGGGCGGCGGAGCGGGAACCGCGATGCCACAAGGACAACTGCGGAAGTGGTCGCCGCACGAGGCGCAGACTTACGTCCCAGATGGAGGAGGATGCAGCTTCGGACGCCAAGGGAGGTCTGGCGGCCGTTGCTGCAGCACTGGCGAAAGCCAGGGTCTTATCGGCCGCCACGACGATGTACGAAGACCCGGCGGACGCCGCGGTCCTGGTGAGATCTGCATCCGAGGCAGTACCGATTTGATCATGTAAATGCTCAATTGAATTGTTCATGCCTGATTTGTTCTTGCACTGTGGACACTATGAATGAAAACCCTCGAATTAGCTACAAGAAAAATTCATCGATGGCTATTTTCCCCCGGGTGATTGACAGGGACATACGAACTGCGATAAGGGATGCTCAAATATTTTGCAAAATTAATTACCTGGTTCTCCATTAGAAAAAATGGACCAATCCCGAAGAAAATCCTACAGAAATCCCCAATCGAGCAGCGTCGAGAAAGTCGGCGTCGATAGGTGTCGGCGTGGGGATGAAACAAAATCCGGTGGCGTTCGTCGGCGGAAGCCGACTACGACAAGTATCGTCGAGCTCGAAGATTTGGCGGGCCGAGGTCGAGAACGAGCAACTATACAGCAATGCGAATGAGGACGAAGGGGGAGAGGGCCGGGGTAGAGGTTCCGCGTAGGAAACGGTTCGTAAACAGGAACCATGTGTGATTAATGGCATTAAAGTTTTGTTAGTAGCTTAATTTAGTGCATGTACGAACTAAAATCCTAACTACAGTATACGGGTGTGAAGGGAGAGGTGTGGATTGCCGTTCGATCGCGGTGCATCCTGCGGTGCGCATGCGCGATCCGTGTGGTTGGGGTTCTGGCTAATCAGAACACAACACAAAATGGGGTGAACGCACTGGGCCTTCACAAAGTAACCGTATGCCCAAATAAATCCCAAAGTTTCAAGGGAAACCCATATTTCATTGGTTGTTCCTCAATGATTTTTTCCTACGATCAACATACCCACTAAAATGCATCGTGTTTAAATTTGACATTTTGTCGAGCTTGTTTATCGTATTAAGTCTTTTATATGTAATTTCTAGGCATTTACTGCTTATAATTCAAGTTCGAACGTTCTGTACATGAAAAGGTGTTCAAAAAAGGATTCAAAAATTCATAATTGTGTCATTGAATAACTTTTCATGTATTTTACAGGAAATTAATAGAATTTTAAAGGATATGTGTGAGAAGAGGCAACCACAGATGTGTCGTTTATTTGTTTTGTAACTCTAGAAAAATGGAAAACATGCCTAAAAAACATGTTACCTCGTGTGGTGCCTAGGCATGACCTCAATATGATGTGGTAAATATTTGAGGAGGTATGGATAATGTCTTCATACACACTCTTCCTATACCGGACCATCACCTATGGAGTTTCATGGTTCGGGGAGCGAAATCACCATGTTTTGAAGGGGAACCCATATTTCCTTGGTCCTTTCAACTTGATTTATTTTCTACGATGATCATGCCCACTAGATGCACTGTGTCCAAATTTGACATTTTTCAGGCTTGTTTATCGTATTTAGTCTTTTATGTGTACTTTCTAGGCATCTACTGCTTATAATTCAAGTTCGAACGTTCTGTACATGAAAAGGTGTTCAAAAAAGGGTTCGAAAATTCATAATTGTGTCATTGAATAACTTTTCATGTATTTTACAGGAAATTAATAGAATTTTAAAGGATATGTGTGGGAAGAGGCAACCATAGATGTGTTGTTTATTTGTTTTGTAACTCTAGAAAAATGGAAAATATGCGTGAAAAACATGTTACCTTGTGTGGTGCCTAGGCATGACCTCAATATGATCCGGTAAATATTTGAGGACGTACCGATAATTTATGAAGTATTCATGCCATATTTGCCTATGTTTACAATACTTTTACATGGTTTTGATGCACTTTATATGATTTATTTAGAACTAACCCAGACTGACTCTGTTTTCAGTAGAATTACCGTGGTGTTGTTTTTGTGCAGAAAATGAAAGTTCTCGGAATCGCACAAAACTTTTTGATGATTTTTTCTATAGGAAATAAGCAATATTGGAGCGAAGAACCATTGGAGGGGAGCCACCTGTGGGTCACAAGCCAACAGGCCGCGCCCTTATGGCTTGTGGGGCCCACGTGGCTCCGTTTCGCATGATTCCAACGCTGAAAAATCCTATAAATCCCAGAAACCCCAGAAATAACCAGGCCGCACCCTGTTGGCTTGTGGGGCCCACGTGTCTCCGTTGCGCATGATTCCAACGCTGAAAAATCCTATAAATCCCAGAAACCCCAGAAATAAAGAGAGACTCCCCGTTCCGCCGCTACAACTCTATGTATCGACGAAAAACCAATCTGGAGCCTTTCCAGTGCTCTGCCGGAGAGGGAAATCATCATCCGGTGGCCATCTTCATCATCCCGGCGGAGGCCATGACGAGGAGGGAGTAGTTCACCCTCGGGGCTGAGGGTATGTACTAGTAGCTATGTGTTTAATCTCTCTCTTTTGTGTTCTTGAGATGGCACGATCTTGATGTATCACGGGCTTTGTTAATATAGTTGGATCATATGGTGTGTTTCCCTTGCTATCTTTTTGTGATGAATTGAATTTTTCCCTTTGAGATCTTGTTATGTTGGATTGAATATTGGATTTGAGAACACTTTATATATGTCTTGCATGTGGATACCCATGGTGACAATGGGGTGTTCTATTCATTCACTTGATGTATGTTTTGGTACACAACTTGCAGATTCCCGAGGTGACAGTGGGGTAATCTATGCATAGGGGTTGATACACGTTCTTGTCCTACGTTCTCCGATAGAAATCTTGGGGTGCTCCTTGAAGTTCTTTGTGTTGGATTGAATATGATAGATCTGAAATTGTTTGATATGCATGTCGCATAATTTACCCACGGATACTTGAGGTGACATTGGAGTATCTAGGTGACATTAGGGTTGATTGATATGTATCATTGGTGTTGTTTTAGTATGAACTCTAGGGTTGTTTGTGATACTTATAGGAATAGCTCAAAAGATTGATCGGAAAGAATAACTTTGAGGTGGTTCTACTACCTACACCAATTTCATCTTATGTTCTCCGCTAGATAGGAACTTTGGAGTGATTCTTTGTTGCACGTTGAGGGATGATCATATGATCCTATTATGTTAGCATTGTTGAGAGATTGCACTAGTGAAAGTATGAACCCTAGGCCTTATTTCCAAGCATTTATATAACGTTTTGCTCATTGTTTGCCACTTGCTACCTTGTTGTTTTTATATTTTTAGATTACAAAAACCTATATCTACCTTCCATATTGCACTTGTATCACCATCTCTTTGCCGAACTAGTGCGCCTATACAATTTGCCATTGTATTGGGTGTGTTGGGGACACAAGAGATTTCTTGTATTTGATTGCAGGGTTGTTTGAGAGAGAGCATCTTCATCCTACACCTCCCACGGATTGATAAACCTTAGGTCATCCACTTGAGGGAAAATTGCTACTGTCCTGCAAAACTCCGCGCTTGGAGGCCCAACAAAGTCTACAAGAATAAAGTTGTGTACTAGACATCAAGCCATTTTCTGGCGCCGTTGTCGGGGAGGTGAGTGCTTGAAGGTATATCTTTAGATCTTGCAACAAAATATTTTAGTTTCTTGTTTTTCACTAGTTTGGTTTTATAAAAGAAAACTACAAAAAAATGGAATTTAGGTTGCCTCAATTGTTTCGTCCTTTTAATGTCTTTCGTGAAAATGATGGTTCGGAAAATTATGCTCAATTTGTAGAGGATGAGTTTATGCGAATACTTAATGAGAATTCCTTGAACGATGAGCATGATTGCAATGTTGCTAGTATGAATTGTCTGAATATCCATGATGCTAATGATATGCAAAGCCACAAGCTTGGGGATGCTATGTTTGATGAAGATGATATTTTTAGTCCTCCAAGTTTTGATGAGAAAATTTATTATGATGATGGCATGCCTCCTATCTATGATGATTATGATGATGACATGTCTGCTATAAAGAATAATTATAACTATGAAACTTGTCATCGTGATTTTAATTTTCAATTTGGTTATGTCAATCATGTATCTCATGATAGTTATTTTGTTGAATTTGCTCCCACTACAATGAATGAGAAGAAAATTGCTTATGTGGAGAGTAATAAATTTTCTATGCTTGTAGATCATGAAAAGGATGCTTTATGTGATAGTTATAGGCCTCTATTGAGTTTAAGATTACACCGATTAATAGTCTACAGATTAATCCAGTTAATAGGTCGATTCAGCGATTAATTGCTACTCCCAAGTCGAGTGAGCAGCTACTAGTTAACGATTTCCTCAACATTGGTTATATTGTTGAATTCCTTCATGATGCTACTGAAAATTATTATGAGGGAGGAACTTATGCTTGTGGGAATTGCAATAATATCAAGTTTCCTCTCTATGTATTCAAAGTTTTGAAGTTATGCTTGTTTTGCCTTCCTATGATAGTTGATTCTTGCTCCCATAAATTGTTTTCTCACAAAATACCTATGCATAGGAAGTGTGTTAGACTTAAGTGTGCTTGTCATATGCTTCATGATGCTCCCAATGTGTTTCAATTCTTTACTTTTATGTGAGCATCATTGAAATCATCATGCCTAGCTAAAAGGCTTTAAAGAAAAGCGCTTGTTGGGAGACAACCCAACACTTTTACTTTATGTTTTTGAGTGTTCAAATGATTAAGCTACTGTAGTAATCATGTTTTGTGTCTTTTATTTCAATAATGTGCCAAGTAAAGCCTTTGAGATAGTATGGATACTTGTTGATTTGATTCTGTGCAAGAACAGAAACTTTTGCCTCCAGTAAAGAATTTCTATGATTTTACTGGAGCGCCACAAAATTCTGAAATTTTTACATAGAATTTATATGCAAATTCTCTAAGTTTTCCTATTTTTTAAGAATTTTTAGAAACACAGAAGTATGGTTATACTACAGATCTTCATAGACTGTTCTGTTTTTGACAGATTCTGTTTTGTATGCATGGTTTGCTTGTTTTAGTGTTCCCATAGCTTATATTCAGTGATATAAATTATGTGAATGGTATAATACAGTAGGTATTATGTGAGGACAATTATGAATCTTGTCTTGACAGTACCTAAGTGAATGATCTTTATTTATTATACTAACCCATCTCACGAAGTTCCGTTAAGTTTTGTCTGATTGAAGTTTTCAAGTTTTGGGTGAGACAACGGCATGAGGAGAATAAGGAGTGACAAGAACCTAAGCTTGGGTGTCGGAGAAACGACACCTATGGGATCGCGAGGATCCCTTAACGATTCAGCAAGGGGAAGGGTTTGTACAAAGAGCAGATCTGATGATCAACACGCGGGAATTTTACCCAGGTTCGGGCCGCAAAGATGCGTAAAACCCTACTCCTGCTTGGTTGTATTAGATGTGTTCTAGCTCAAGTTCTGGGAGCGCTACAGTACTTAGCTGCTACTCATGCAGAATGGGCTAGAGAAGATCCCCTCCCCCTGTAGCTACGCCTTGGGCCTCCTTTTATACGTTCGAAGGGGTCACCAACAGTGGCGTACAGTGCATACATGAGGTGTAAAAGTAGCTACAGTGTTATCATACCTAACACTGACGGTTTAGGACAAGAACATTAAATGCTCCGTTGAGGTGTCCCTTAGCGTCTTGGGGATGGGAAAAGAAGCCGTCCCATCAGCACCGCTTAAGCCCTTCTACCACTAGCATCTAACACGCATCCAGGAGGACAACAGCTAAACGACAAGCTAGTCGCTGCATTGGAGCGGTGACAGAGTGGCGAGGTCTTGCCGGGTGCGAGCCTTGCTGGGGCCGTGAGCCATCCCGGCAAGATCTTGCCGGGGCTCCAGCCTTCGGTCTTCTATCTTCTGATTATTGCCTTGTCTTAGATGCCTCCTTGACTTCATGAGCTTGCATTCGGTTGTCCCCCGGCAGGCCTTGCCGCAGGTGCAGCTACAACTGTCCGTGCACAAGTACGGGGTACTAAGGGACCCAATCCTTAGTGCACCGACAGGAGCCCCCGGGCCTGGGCCATACACGGGTGCGAGGCATTGTTGGGCCAGACCCAAACAGTGCACGGGCACGCGTGGTAGGAGTAATCCACCGTAATCATTCCATTTACTGCGTCGCCCACGACGCCCATTGAATGCGGGACATGGGGGACGTGCGCAGCGCGGCTATTATAGCAGCGCGCTCGCGAAGCGTTTCAATATTATTTTAATAAAGAGGTGGCCTCGCGTCCTCCCCATAAGAAGGAAACCGCAGAGGCGCCGCTCATTTACCTCTTGTCTTTTCCAATCTGGGAACCGCCGTTGTCTTCTTCCTCGAGTCGAAACTGAGCCCCTCTCATCCATCCGCGCCTCCACTCCCTCCATGTTCTCAGCCTCAGCCTCCACAGCCGCCATGCCGCCCAAAGCAAGCAAGGGCAAGGAGGTGGACGCCGCTGTCTTGGAGAACAAGCTGGCGAAGATGCGGAAGGAGCACGTCGTCTTCCCTCCGGCGCTCGACGCGGCCGCCCTAAGGGGGCGATACCAGATGATGTGGGCGACGGAGACGACAGCGCACCCGGCCACCTCCGTGAGTCCCGGCTCTTCCAGGGGCGACCCAAACAAATATCATTTCTTTGCCGATTACTTCTATTGCGGACTCTGCCCCCCGTTTTCCGACTTCTTCAACGACATCATGCTCACCTACGGCTTCCAACTCTTGGATTTCACGCCGAATGCTGTGACATGCATGTCAGTTTTCGCTCACCTTTGCGAAAACTTCGCCAGAGTAGTTCCTAGTACCGCCCTTTTCCGCCATTACTTCATTCCCCGCATCCAAAAGGGCGAGGCCCTTTCCGGTTCCATCGCTTGGATTCCACGGCCAGGAACCAAGGAGGTCTATCCGGACAGGGCCTTCCGCGAGAAATGGGATGAATGGCGGGCCAGATGGTGCTGGATTCGGGAGGCAAAAATTCCGCCCTTTTGCCTGTCGCGGCAGACGAAGATAATGCGCAGCAACGATTGGAATGCCCTCGATCCTTACGATAAGAAGCTCACAGTCGCTACTACCAGAATTCACCGCCTCAGAGCTGCCGGGCTCACAGTAGAGATGATAGGCGCCGATTTCCTTCGCCGGCGCATCGCCCCTCTCCAGAACAAGGGGAGGCCAGCTTGGGAGTTCCGGAACGCGGCAGACATCATGAGGCTGCGCCCTGGACTGAACAACAACCTGACATTTATGCAGCACGCAGCTCTTTGCCAGAAATTGTTCAGGGGTGACGTGGTGTGCAAACTGCCGGCAGGCATAGTCCCTCTGTGTAACAACTCTGCTCTGGGTCCAATCATCGCCATGATGCCGGCGTTTGACGCCCATAGCCTTGACGGAACTTGGATTGAGCCACCTGAAGAGCAAGTGCATCAATTCTTTGATAACCTGACGGAGAGGGCCATCCGCGGAGAAGAGGGCCTTGTCCGTGCCACCACTGAGGAAGAAGTGGCATACATTGCCAGCAGGGCGGAGGAAGCAAATCTTGCCGCGGAGGCCGGCAGTGCTGACTTCGTGGAAGAGGGAACCAGCGGAAGGGAAGCGCTGCCGGATGAGGATCTTGCTGGGCAGGACGAGACCGCAGAAGAGCAGGGCGGCACATCAGCCGAAGGCCCTTCTGCTGGAGACGCCGCCGAGGAGGAACTGCACGAGGAAGCCCCGACCCTTGAACCAAGGAGTAGGCGTGTCCTTTGGAGCGCCGCTTCTGGGATCCCGGTCCGCCAAGCTTCTTCGAGCAGTGCAGCCCCCGGCAAAGGGGCGGCCGGCAAGGCCACGCAGCGGCAAGGAGCTCCTCAGCAACCTGCGCCTGCCGCAGCCAAGCGACCCAGGAGCACCCCTCCACCTCCTCCCGTGGCGAAAGTCGACTTCGACCTCTCTGCCTTTAGCTCGGGAGAAGAAGAAGAAGAGTAGGGATCTTGTCGCATCCTTTGCTCTCTGAGTTTTTGGTTTTTCTTATCTTATTTGTTTTGCTTTGATTTGCTCCTGCAGAGATGATACAGAAACATTGGCACAAAGGGTAGCGAAGAGGGCAAAGACCTCGACGGGTGACGAACCGCCGGCAAGCACCTCAGGTGCGCCAGAGACGATCAACGTCAGCCCGGAGTCAAGCCCACGACACAGCCCCCGGCGCAGCCCCCAGCGTGAGTCTGTTACTCACTTTCCGCTGGCAAGTGCCGGGGTGTGTATCTTCACTGCTGACATCACCAGACGTGCAGGAGGAGAGCGGCGACAAGGAGAACCGTCAGAGGCTACCCCTGATATGCCACCTCCATCAACCACGCCGCCCAGGAATGGGTCTCCGGCAAGGACTTCCTCTAGCGTGCTCTACCACGACGAGGAAGAGCCGGCAAGCACGGGCACCGGCAGCTCTACGCCGGCAACCAATGTTGGCACAGGTATTTGCTATTCTGTCATTCTCTTTTTTGTCTTCTTGAACTTCCATCTCAATCTCATCTTGATTTGTTTTCTTGGCCCCCAGACATTCCCTCGGTGGAGCATATGGATGTCGATGCTGTCATCAAGGAGACCGCCAGGGATGCTGCCGCCAAGGCTGACAGGATTTCCGCTGACGAGGCCGCCAAGAATGCTGCCGCCGAAGCTGCCGAAGCCGCCAAGAACGCTGCTGCCGAGGCCGCCAAGGATGCCAGCGCCGAAGCTGCCAGGGCTACGCAGGAAGAGGCCACCAAGGAATCCGCCGAGAGGGCCGGCGAGGAGGCTAGTGACCGTACTGACGGCATCCCTGCCGCAGGAGCGCCAGGCGCTACGCCGGACACAGAGCCCCCAGCTGCCGGGGAGGCGACTATTGAGGAACAGCCACCAACATCCGAAGCTCCCTCGTCAAGCAAGTACCTCAAGATTGGCGACAACTTGTTCGTCAGCATCCCAGGCACGGCAAGCACTAGGGCGCCAACTGAAGGGGAAGTCTTTGACGAAGACGCCATTGCCGCCGCTAGGCTCGAGGTCGTTGATGAACCAAGCGCCAATAGCAGCAAATCTGAAGAAGAGAAGCTCCTCAAGGCCATGGGCGACAACTACCAGAAGCTCCAAGCACTCCACCGCGCCCGAAAGGAGAAACTAGACTCCAGGGCCGCGGTTGTCGACAAGGTTGAGGCAGATCTCCAGAAACGCGTTGAGGAATCGCAGGCCTGGTTTGCCGAAGCTTTCCAGGAGTTGAGGACTGGCCAAGAGCAGCTGAGTCAAAGATGGAACGATCTCCTCATGAAGCAGTCTGACGTGGAGAAGGCACAGGAGGATGCCAAGCAACATGCTGCCACAGAGGAAGCACGCTTAAGGGAACTCCGTGTTGGGCTTGAGGCTCATGATGACGACCTGACCACTCGCGAGAAGGCACTTGCCGACAAGCTCCGCGCCAAAGATGAGGAGATTGAAAAGCTTGTCTCGCAGCGGACCCAGGATCTGGAGCTGAAGCACAAGGAGGCACTTGAGGCTCTGAGTGTAGATTATGCCGGCAAGCTGAAGGAGGCCGTCGATGCCGCCAGAGCTGTAGAGGCCGCCAAAGACAAGCTTGCCGACGGGGTGAAGAAGCTGGAAGCAGATCTTGAGGAACACGGCAAGCAGATCTCAACGCTCAAGACCGAGAGAGACAAAGCTCTCCACAGCTTGATGGAGACGCAAGTTGCCGTATCCGACAAGACCAAGGAGCTCTCCACAGCCAACGAATCCATCGCTGATTTGAAGCTGAAGCTATCCACACTGAAGGAGACTCTTGAGGCCGCGGAAGCTCGCGAGAAGACCCTGGTCAAAAGTCTCCGGGATGAGGAGGAGCTGGTCAAGAGCGCCGCCGCCACTCACAACAACTATGTGCACGGAGTGCAAATCTGGACTGAAAAGCTTGTCGATGTTGCGGAGAAGCTTGCCGCACAATTGTCCACCATGGGCCTGCAAGGCTTCAGGTACTCTTCTGATGACAGGGTATCCCCGAGCGCCAAGCTGACCATGTTCTTCGATGGAATGATTTATGCCCTGAAGCAGCTCGAGTCTGACCGAACAACCCATCTGGCCATCGAATCACGCAAGCTCTGCCAGGCTGTCCTCCGCAAGGTGCTTGTCAAGGTGGTGCATAAAAACCCCGGCATCAACCTCAGCATCTTCGACCGCCTGCCGAAGGACGTGGACGTCAAGGCACTTGAGGAGCTTGTCGTGCCCATCGTTGACAGGGTAAGCCAAGTCAAGAGAGTTGAAGGCAATCGCCGGGATTAGCTGCCTTACTTCTCGCCGCCATCCATGCCAAGAACAGTTTATCTTATGTTAGAATTGTGGCAAGATTGATGTAATATAACTTGCTACGTTCTGGATGAATGCTATGCTATTCCCCTTGTTTAATTTCTTTCTGTATGTATTCGCCCTACGCTTAATTGGAAACTTGCCGACGCGTGCACCCTTGCCGCGAGCGCTAGGTGCGGGACTTTAGCAGCCTGGTGGCGGTGCCGCTACCGGCAAGAGACCTTGGTGTTTTCAGTGCAGCCACCTAAACTGTTGAGCGGACTCGAAACAGGATAAGGGCGCAACCAATCACAACAAGGTTCCTTCGCGTGCAGGTTTTCCATACAAGAGTTGAAATCGTTCAAGGAGAATAACAAAAACAGAAAAAATTTGTTTAAAGTTTCTGTAGCTTAGCTTTTCCGCTTGCACTTCTTCCGGCAAGATGTCAACCTTGAACGTCGCCTGTTGGCATCCATACCATCCTTTCCCCCCGGCAAACTTGCATGCGAGGGAACCTTCTGTCCTTTGAGAAAAAGAAAGAAGAGAAAAATAGAGATATGGAACCTTGGCGGTTCGTTAGCACTTGCTGGAGATAAGTGTAATACAATATCTCAGATAAACATGCACATAAATAAACATGAACATCAACAAGATTTGCAAAACACTTAGCTTTATTCAACTATGCACAGGGTCTGCGCCTGGCTTTGTACAAAGGATTACGTGCTGCAGCGGCAAGACTTGTACAAAAGGTGGTTGCCGGGAGACCCGGCAACCGCGCCTCATGGGTAGAACTTACGAAGATGCTCGATATTCCAGGAGTTGCTCACTGGGACGCCATCTTCGGTCTCCAGGCAGACTGCGCCAGGCCTGGTGACTCGCACTACCCGATAAGGGCCTTCCCACTTCGGCGTCAACTTGTTGGAATTCTTGGTGGACTGAACGCGCCGAAGAACAAGGTCGCCTTCCTCAAGACTTCGGGCGTGAACCTTGCGGCTATGATAGCGGCTCAAGGCTTGTTGGTAGCGTGCAGCTCGCACAGCAGCCTGAAGACGATCTTCCTCAAGGAGCGTAGCATCATCTTGCCGCAGCTGCTCTTGCTCAAGCTCATCATAAGCGAGCACTCGAGGTGACCCGTATGTGAGTTCCGTGGGGAGAACTGCTTCCGCCCCATATACTAGGGAGAAGGGTGTCTGGCCGGTGGCTCGATTCGGTGTTGTCCTGATTGACCAAAGAACCACCGGCAACTCATCAACCCAGAGCCTTCCGCACTTGCGCAACTTGTCGAAAGTCCTCGTCCTGAGGACTCGCAACACTTCAGCATTAGCCCTTTCCGCCTGGCCGTTGCTCCTCAGGTGGGCAACATAAGCAAAACAAATCTTGCCGCCAAGGTCTTGGACATACTGCATGAAGGTGCGGCTCGTGAACTGTGTGGCGTTGTTGGTGATGATCCTGTTTGGTACACCAAAGCGGCAAACTATTCCTTTGAAGAACTTGACGGCTGACTGTGCTGTCACCTTCCTCACTGCTTCCACTTCTGGCCACTTTGTAAACTTGTCGATTGCAACGTACAAGTACTCAAAGCCCCCGGTAGCACGGGGAAAAGGGCCCAAGATGTCGATCCCCCAGACCGAAAATGGCCAGGAAAGAGGGATTGTCTGAAGAGCTTGAGCTGGTTGATGCAATTTCTTTGAATGAAACTGGCATGCTTCACACTTGGTTACTAGCGCAGTTGCATCCTGGAGAGCAGTGGGCCAAAAGAAACCTTGCCGGAATGCCTTACCGGCAAGTGCTCTTGATCCTATGTGGGAGCCACATATGCCTCCATGTATCTCTGTCAACAGCTCCAGTCCATCTTCCCGAGAAATGCACTTCAATTTCACACCATTCGGCCTCTTTCTGTACAGGACATTGTCCACGAACTGATACATGTTGGACCGCCGGGCTACTTTTTCCGCTTCTTCCTGTTCCTCAGGGAGTTCTCCTGTCTGAAGGAAATAGACGATGTGCTGTGCCCATGCTGGAGCCTGGGGCTCGACAGCAAGGACTAAAGGCATATCTTCTGCCGCGGGAGCAATCGCCTCGACAGCAAGGGCCTGAGACCCTGCCGGAGCTTGTTGTTCCCCGGCAAGCTTGGCGGGAGCGTTTGTCTCGACGGCAAGAGCTTGAGGCTCTGCCGGAGCCTGTCGCTCTCCGGCAAGCTTGGCGTCGTTCCCGGCAACTTCTTTGCCGGCGGCTTCTGGGAGCTCTGCCGGGAAGTACTTGCCGGAACTCAACTTTCTTCTCTTCGCTTGTCCCATTGATGGTGTCATGGATGGTTGAGTCAGTCAAAGCACAAAAGTTCCTGGTTCCACAGGTAACTTGAGAGCAGCGCATTTTGACAGGCCATCAGCAATGTTGTTTTCTACACGAGGAACGTGCTCCATCTGCAGACCGTCAAAATGCTCTTCCAACTTCCTTACTTCATCTACATAAGCTTCCATCAACGGGCTCTGATAATCTTTATTGACTTGCTTGACGACAAGTTGAGAATCACCTCTGACAATAAGCTTCTGGATTCCAAGGTCTGCCGTGATCCTGAGACCGGCAAGCAACCCTTCATACTCCGCAGTATTGTTCGTTGACCTCTCCCGGGGAAAATGCATCTGAATCACATATTTGAGGTGCTCTCCGGTGGGTGCGACAAGCATCACGCCATAACCGGCGCCTTGCAGCGAGAAAGCCCCATCAAAATACATAATCCACTCTTGATTTGTTTCCTTGCCGGGGAGAGTTGACTCTGGAACTTCTTCATCTGGCGTTGGGGTCCATTCTGCAATGAACTCCGCCAAGGCCCTGCTCTGGATGGTCGAAGTACTTTCAAACTTGAGACCAAAGCTTGACAACTCCAAAGCCCACTCCACAATCCTGCCGGTAGCATCTGGGTTCCGCAAAATCCGCTGCAACGGAAAGCGAGTGACAACGGTGATCTCGTGTGCTTGGAAGTAATGGCGCAGCTTCCTCGAGGCCATGAGGAGGCCGAAGAGCAACTTCTGCACACCAGAATATCTTGACCTAGCCCCCTGCAAAAGGGAGCTGACAAAATAGACCGGGCGCTGCACCATCTTCTTCTTCTGAATTGATTCTTTTGGCTGCGCAGATCCTGCTTTGTCAGCACCAGACCCTGCTGGGGAGGATCCCGGCTTGTCACTTGGCGGTCCTGTCGTTGCCGCTGCTTCTTCATCAACTTCTCTCTCTGCCACTAGCGCGGCGCTCACCACTTGATTTGTTGCCGCTAAATATAGCAGCAACGGCTCTTGTGGTTTTGGAGCGACTAGGATTGGCGGAGAGGAGAGGTATTTCTTCAAATCCTGCAGCGCTGCCTCCGCTTCCGGAGTCCATTTCATTGGACCCGCCTTCTTCAAAATTTTGAAAAAGGGCAGGGCGCGCTCAGCAGATTTCGAGATGAACCTACTCAGAGCAGCAATGCAGCTGGTAAGACGGCGCACATCCTTGACACGTCTTGGCGCTTCAATTTGCGCGATTGCTTTGATCTTGTCGGGATTCGCTTCAATTCCACGTTGAGATACAAAGAACCCGAGAAGCTTGCCGGACGGGACACCAAACACACACTTCTCAGGGTTGAGCTTTAAATTGATCTTGCACAGATTGGCAAATGTTTCTTCTAAATCTGATATGAGCGTTTCCTTGTACTTGGTTTTGACCAATATATCATCCATATAAGCTTCCATATTTCTATGTAGCTGGGGCTCAAAACCGATCTGGACCGCTCTTGCAAATGTAGAACTAGCACTTTTCAGCCCGAAAGGCATACGCAAGAAGCAGTACGTACCACATGGGGTGATAAATGAGGTCTTTTCTTCGTCTTCCTTGGCCATGAAAATCTGATGATAGCCTGAATAGGCGTCAAGGAACGACAGCAAGTCGCAGCCGGCAGTGGAGTCCACAATCTGGTCGATGCGCGGCAAGGGAAAATGATCTTTTGGATAGGCTTTATTGATATCTGTATAATCAATACACAGCCTCCAT
The DNA here is from genome assembly GCA_039707655.1 of Elymus sibiricus. NCBI lineage: Eukaryota > Viridiplantae > Streptophyta > Magnoliopsida > Poales > Poaceae > Elymus > Elymus sibiricus. The sequence goes on from CM077665.1 coordinate 269,511,777, forward strand.
TTTCCATTCGCCTTGCGCACTACAACTGGATTGGCCAACCATGTTGGATGAAGTACTCCTCTAACCAAGCCTGCTGCTTCTAACTTCTTAATTTCTTCGGCAATAAACTGTTGCCGCTCCAAAGCTTGCTTCCTGACTTTTTGCTTGACGGGCCGCGCGTGTGGACAGTCGGCAAGGTGGTGCTCAATCACCTCCCTAGGAACACCGGGGATATCAGATGGTTGCCATGCAAACACATCGACATTCGCCCGCAGGAAGGCAACGAGCGCGCTTTCCTATTTGCTGTCGAGGGTGGAACTTATGGTGAAAGTTCCTCCCGAGCCACTTCCTTGGCGGGCACCTTCTTGGTCTCTGGCGGAGCAGCCTTAGACTTCTTGCTCTTGCCGGTGGAACTCTCTGGCACATCCTCAACAGGAGCGCAGCACTCCGAGGAGGTGCGCTTGCCGGAGTGTGTGCGGGAGGTCTTGCCGGTCTTCTTCCCCTCGGGAGTTTCAGCGGCAGGAGCAAGTACCTTGGCGACAGATGCTGCAACTGCCTCCCGGTAGAGTTGATCGGTGCAGATAAGCGCGTCTTTCTTGTCGGAACTGACAGTGATAACGCTCATCGGCCCGGGCATCTTCAGCACATTGTAGGCGTAATTTGATGCCGCCATGAACTTGGCCAGTGCTGGACGGCCAAGGATCCCATTATATGGTAGTGGAATCTTGGCGACATCGAAAACAATCTTCTCCGTCCTGAAGTTCGGATCGCTACCAAATGTCACCGGCAGCGTGATCTTTCCCTTGGGCTGGCTCCTTCCCGGATTGACCCCTTGAAACGAGCCCGTTTCCTCGAGATCTCCATCAGGAATTTGCAATCTCTTGATTACCTCGGGTGAGATCAAGTTCAAACCGGCCCCACCATCAACTAACATCTTCGTCACCTTGAGGTTGCGAATCGTTGGTGAAACCAACAATGACAAACACCCAACCGCAGTTACACGATCAGGGTGATCCTCAACGTCGAAAATGATAGGCGTGTTGGACCACTTCAAAGGCTTCCAGGCGCCGACAGATGGCTCAGTCGCATTAACCTCACGCGCCCACTGTCTAAGTTGGCGGTGGGAAGAATGCAACGAGGCACCTCCGTCAACACACATGGCATCCGTAGCTTTCTGGAACTCTTGCTCACTAGATTCATCGTCCTCCTCAATGTCATCATCACCCCCCTCTTGCTTGTCGCGGCCTCGAGCGGGCCGGTCCTTCTATTGCTTGGCCTTGCCGCGACGACCTCCTCGGCCACCACGCTTCTTGCCAGACCCCTCTGCGCTATCCTGGGCCTTCTCCTTGTCTCGCCTCTCGTACTCGGCTTTCTGCTTCTCGACAAGCTGCTCGACTTGCCGGCAGTCCTGGAGATCGTGGCCCTTGGTGCGATGGATCTTGCAGTACTGCTTGCCAGAACCGTCTGGCTTGTCGGCAGCCGCCAAGGCCTGGCAGGAGGCACACCCGGCAACATCCTTGCCGGGGTCATCAACCTTGGCCTTCTTGGCGGTACCGGGGTTGCCGGATCCCTCAACGGCAAGCACGGCCTTGCCCTTGCGCTTCCTGTTACGCCGCCGACCCTTCTTTGCCGGAGCGGCGGTGTCCTCATCTCCAGAGTCGACCCCTGCACCAGCATCTTCGCCGGGGAGTCTCCTCCCTTCTTCAGCTCGAGCACACTTATCTGCCAGAGCATAAAGCTCGGCAACATCCCTGATCATGTTCATCGCCAGCTCTTCCCGCATCCTACGGTTACGCACGTTCTGATGGAACGCGCTGATAACAGCGGCAGGGTGAACGTCTGGAATGTTGTGATGTATGCGGCTGAACCTCTGGATGTACTTGCGCAAGGTCTCGCCTTCCTACTGGGGGATGAGATGCAGATCGCTTTCCTGGCCAGGAGCTTGGTGGCCTCCAGTAAAGGCGCCAACAAACTCATGGCACAGGTCTGCCCAAGAAGAGATGGAATTCTCTGGCAGGTGCATCAACCACGACCTGACGTTGGGCTTAAGCACCAACGGGAAGTAGTTGGTAAGTATCTTGTCGTCGCGACCCCCGGCAGCCTGCACCGCAATGGTGTTGACGCTCAGGAACTCTGACGGGTGGGTCTTGCCGTCGTATTTCTCTGGGACCTCCGGCTTGAACGTGCGGGAATTGGGCCACTGGACTCGCCGCAGCTCACGGGTAAACACTGGACAACCCACCTCGTAAGGTAGATCGACAGGATACCCCGGCGCTGGCTTGTCTACAGTAGGTCATGCGCGCTTGCCAGATTGATAGCGCGCTTCCCGCCGCCGCTCGATGGTAGTTCGAGCGTCTTCGTTGCCTCGCTCCCGAAGAACTTGACGTTGATCGCAGCGAGTTCGCGGATCGGACGACGCCGTGGAATCGTCATCACGGGTGTTGACCCGTCGAGTCAGCGTCCGCTGCTGCCGCTGTGGGGGAGAGTACACCGTAGTTGTACCGCCCACAGTCTTCTCACCGCCGACGCGTGCCGGCTCGATGGACTGCCGCCGCGAGGGCTCCGCCTACTCCAGCTTATCTTCGTTGGCGAGGCCGACGAGGCTCTGAATGGCAGCTCTCCATTCGTCGAGCTTGTCCGCAGCAGGAGGAAAGTTCAGAAGCAGCTGTGCACGTGCCAGCGCTTCTGCTCGTGTAGGCGGCGGCGACAGGTGCGAGGAATGTGAGGTGCTCTGACTCCTAACCGTGTTGGAAGGAGCTCCATCACGGTCCCGCGACCGTACACCGCTTCCACCAGCATGTGGACGTGCATGCTGGTCTCGCACATCCCGAGGTTGGTGCTCAGGAGACTTTCCATGGGGACGCCCGGAACCACCAACGTCGCGGCGATGTTCATCGCCCGCGCCCTGAGAAGGTCGCGGCGCGTGCGCCGGCGTGGGTGTCTTAGAAGGCGCCCTTCCGTCTCTGGAGTTCGCTGCACCACCAGCTGGCAGCACAGCTCCATCCCCAGATCTAGCGGCGCGAACGACGCCGCTCGCCTGGCTGGGATCACCAGAGCGTCGTGGAAGCTCTGGATCTCTACCTCCTCCACCCGCGTCGACACCGTCGCCCGTGCGTGTAAGCACAGGCGCAGCGGACGTAGATGGTGCAACCGCCGTGAAACCCTTCCTCTTGGGGGCCATGGCGACGAAGATGATGAAGAACTGGCGCGCTAGTCACCAGATCAGGTCCGCACAACCTTCCTTCCCCTACCTGGCGCGCCAAAGATGTCGGAGAAACGACACCTATGGGACCGCGAGGATCCCTTAACGATTCGGCAAGGGGAAGGGTTTGTACAGAGAGCAGATCTGATGATCAACACGCGGGAATTTTACCCAGGTTCGGGCCGCAAAGATGCGTAAAACCCTACTCCTGCTTGGTTGTATTAGATGTGTTCTAGCTCAAGTTCTGGGAGCGCTACAGTACTCAGCTGCTACTCATGCAGAATGGGCTAGAGAAGATCCCCTCCCCTGTAGCTACGCCTTGGGCCTGCTTTTATACGTTCGAAGGGGTCACCAACAGTGGCGTACAATGCATACATGAGGTGTAAAAGTAGCTACAGTGTTATCATACCTAACACTGACGGTTTAGGACAAGAACATTAATGCTCCGTTGAGGTGTCCCTTAGCGTCTTGGGGATGGGAAAAGAAGCCGTCCCATCAGCACCGCTTAAGCCCTTCTACCACTAGCATCTGACACGCATCCAGGAGGACAACAACTAAACGACAAGCTAGTCGCTGCACTGGAGCGGTGACAGAGTGGCGAGGTCTTGCCGGGTGCGAGCCTTGCTGGGGCCGTGAGCCATCCCGGCAAGATCTTGTCGGGGCTCCAGCCTTCGGTCTTCTATCTTCTGATTATTGCCTTGTCTTGGATGCCTCCTTGACCTCATGAGCTTGCATTTGGTTGTCCCCCGGCAGGCCTTGCCGCAGGTGCAGCTACAACTGTCCATGCACAAGTACGGGGTACTAAGGGACCCAATCCTTAGTGCACCGACATTGGGGATGCCCAAGGCACCCCCAAGGTAATATCCAAGGAAGACTCAAGCACCTAAGCTTGGGGATGCCCCGGAAGGCATCCCCTCTTTCGTCTTCAACACTATCTGTATATCTTACTTACAGCTATATTTTTATTCGTCACAAAATATGTGTTTTGCTTGGAGAATCATTTTATTTTGTTGTTCTATGTTATATGTTATTTATAATCTTGTTTTTCAATAAAAAGTTTGAATAATTGCCTTTTAGGATGCTTGAATTGCATGTTTGATGTGTGCTCTGTAAAACAGAAACTTTTGCTATAGTGTTTGAATTTTCATATTTTACTGGAACAGGGAAAGTTTCTGAAATTTTTACAAAGTATTTTCATGTATTTTTTTATCATGTCCTAAATTTCCAAAAATATTGGAGTTACAGAAGTACACTGTTTTGATATATTGCTACAGACTGTTCTGTTTGGACAGATTGCTGTCATAGTTTTGTTATCTACTTATCCTAGAGTTTTCATGACTTATATTGGTAGATATAAATTGTGGAAATGATAGTATACATTACCTAATATTTTTAAATTATTATGCAAGTTTTCTTGGTAGTACATGAAGTGTTGACTTATTCTTATGCGTACTAACCTATCTCACGAGTTCGTTCCAAGTTTTGTGTGGATGAAGTTTTTGAGACCTAGGTTAAACCGGGATATGAGAGGATTGAACGAGATAAAAAAGCTCAAGATTGGGGATGCCCAAGGATCCCCAAGTAAATATTTCAAGAAGTCTCGAGCATCTAGGCTTGGGGATGCTACTCATCCCACCTCTCTTCGTCAACTATCGGTTAGCCTATGTTGAGCCTAAATTTTTATTCGTTCACATGATGCGTGCTATTCTTGAAGTGTATTTTTGTTTTGTTTGCTGCTTGAATAAAATACTCAAATCTGAAAATCTTTATTGAGAGAGAGAGAGTCGTCACATAGCTACTTTATTGTTTGACTACTCATTGATCTTCACTTATATCTTTTGAGAGTAGTTCGAAATTTACTCTTGTGCTTCACTTATATCCTGAGAGTAAACGTTGAATTAATTGAATGTCATAAATGTGAAATTATATATGCTTCATATTCTTGTCCCATGGGGATTAGTGACTTCACATACTAGGAGTATAAGCGGTAAAATTTATTGGAAGTTAGCAAACATAGCATTGGTCATTTAAACAATTCATGAAAGAATATTGAAGGAAGAGAGGTTTCACATATAAATACACTATCATGGACGTCTTCTATGATTGTGAACCCCCATTAATTATTTTCAAACTTGATCAAGTAGTTGACATTGGACAAGGAAGACAACGTAATGGTTATGTTTGTTTATATTCATGTAGCAGTTATATTGTCATGGATACTCTAACATGTGATGCTTGTTTAGAACCTTTTGCTAGCCAAAACTTCGTACTAAGTAGAAATACTACTTGTGCATCCAAATCCTTGAGCCAAGTTTCTTCCATGAGAGTCCACCATACCTACCTATATATGGTATTTCACTGCCATTCCAAGTAAATTTTCATGTGCCACCTCTAAACATTCAAATAAACATCCGTTTTATGTGCTCATACCGCTCATGGAGCGACGGGGCGGTCATTATGTTCCATGTTAAGGGGGTTATTCTCAGGATAAGTGTTTATTCACTTGTCAATGCACGAGAGAGGCTGGTAAAAAGGATGCCCAGTCCTGCATAATACAAAAATAAATAAACAAGAACTCCCCCTAGAAAGTTGATTGTTGGGATGGTACCCGTGGATACGGCTATCCATGGAATGTGTTTGAATGGTGGAGGGGGAGTAAAATTTCAATTCTATTTGGGAACCGCCAATAATGTGATTAGCATGGAAGATGTTGAAATCTCTTGTCGTGACGTTGACAGGAAAGGCACACCATCCAAAATATATTCATCTCTGTTTTAAGCAATGAGCTCTGGCGCCTCTGCAAATCCCTGCATCCCTCTGCGAAGGGATTATCTTTTACTCTTTTCATGTTGAGTCAACTTCTTATTCCAACCTCAATTCTTTAGTTGGCAAGCATCATGTGGTGGGAAAGATCCAGACACATATATCCAGTTGAATATAGGTGACCATGATTCATTATTTGTTGACATTATCCCCGAGATAAATAAGTTGGGAGGCAAAACATTAAGCCCCTATCTTCCTATGTGTTTGACTGAAACTATTTGTTCTAAAAATATGCTTTGAGTGTCAACAATCATGGAAGACTAAATGATAGTTGAGTATGTGGGATTTGCTAAACCAAAGCTCTTACATAGACCCTTCCTGAAAATAAGATGAATTGTAATTGTTTGATGACTGAAAACATAGTTTGCTAGTTTTCAAGAAAGTTTATGGTCTATACTTTAACATGTGAATAACTTGCTACTTGATCATGAGAAGTTTAATGAGAAATACTTAGTGGCTATGATGCTAGAAAAGTGACTGAATTTATCAATGATCAAACTTATATACCATGCTATCATTCAAACTTCATAAATTACTTCTTTTATCATTTACCTACTCGAGGACGAGTAGGAATTAAGCATGGGGCTGCTGATACGTCTCCAACGTATCTATAATTTTTGAAGTATTCATACCATATTTGCCTATGTTTACAATACTTTTATATGGTTTTGATGCACTTTATATGATTTATTTAGAACTAACCTGGATTGATGCTGTTTTCAGCAGAATTACCGCGGTGTTGTTTTTGTGCAAAAAATGAAACTTCTCGGAATCGCCCAAAACTTTTTGATGATTTTTTTGGAGGAAATAAGCCATATTGGAGCGAAGAACCCCCGGAGGGGAGCCACCTGTGGGCCACAAGCCAACCGGGCGCCCCCTAGGCCACGCCCTGATGGCTTGTGGGGCCCACGTGGCTCCGTTGCGCGTGATTCTAACGCTGAAAAATCCTATAAATCCCAGAAACCCCAGAAATAAAGAGACTCTCCATTCCGCAGCCGCAACTCTCTATATCGATGAAAACCAATCTGGAGCCTTTCCAGTACCCTGCCGGAGAGGGAAATCATCATCCGGTGGCCATCTTCATCATCCTGGCGGAGGCCATGATGAGGAGGGAGTAGTTCACCCTCGGGGCTGAGGGTATGTACCAGTAGCTATGTGTTTAATCTCTCTCTCTCTCTCTCTCTCTCTCTCGTGTCTTGAGATGGCACGATATTGATGTATCACGGGCTTTGCTAATATAGTTGGATCATATGGTGTGTTTCCCTTGCTATCTTGTTGTGATGAATTGAATATTTCCCTTTGAGATCTCGTTATGTTGGATTGAATATTGGATTTGAGAACACTTGATATATGTCTTGCATGTGGATACCCGTGGTGACAATGGGGTCTTCTATTGATTCACTTGATGTATGTTTTGGTACTCAACTTGCGGATTCCCGAGGTGACATTGGGGTAATCTATGCATAGGGGTTGATACACGTTCTTGTCCTACGTTCTCTGATAGAAATCTTGGGGTGCTCCTTGAAGTTCTTTGTGTTGGATTGAATATGATAGATCTGAAATTGTTTGATGCATGTTACATAATTTACCCACGGATACTTGAGGTGACATTGGAGTATCTAGGTGACATTAGGGTTGATCGATATGTATCATTGGTGTTGTTTAGTACAAACTCTAGGGTTGTTTGTGACACTTATAGGAATAGATCAAAAGATTGATCGGAAAGAATAACTTTGAGGTGGTTCTACTACCTACACCAATTTCATCTTATGTTCTCCGCTAGATAGGAACTTTGGAGTGATTCTTTGTTGCACATTGAGGGATGATCATATAATCCTATTGTGTTAGCATTGTTGAGAGATTGCACTAGTGAAAGTGTGAAACCTAGGCCTAATTTCCAAGCATTTATATAACGTTTTGCTCGCTGTTTGCCACATGCTACCTTGCTGTTTTTATATTTTCAGATTAGAAAAACCTATATCTACCTTCCATATTGCATTTGTATCACCATCTCTTCGCTGAACTAGTGCACCTATACAATTTGCCATTGTATTGGGTGTGTTGGGGACACAAGAGATTTCTTGTATTTGATTGCAGGGTTGTTTGAGAGAGACCATCTGCATCCTACACCTCCCACGGATTGATAAACCTTAGGTCATCCACTTGAGGGAAAATTGCTACTGTCCTACAAAACTCTACGCTTGGAGGCCCAAGAAAGTCTACAAGAATAAAGTTGCATAGTAGACATCAATGATGTCGTCATATTTCCTTGGTTCTTTCAACTTGATTTATTTTCTACGATCATCATACCCACTAGAATGCACTGTGTCCAAATTTGACATTTTCAGGCTCGTTTATTATATTCAGCCTTTTATGCGCACTTTTCTAGGCCTTTTGTGCTTATACTTCAATTTAGGCCTGGTGTGGTGTCGTTATACGACACCAGTATGCTTTGGCAGATATTTTAACACCAAGCAAAGTAGTATCATGTACTATCAGTTTTCCAAAAATACAGCTTTAACCGCAAACATTTTCTTACAACAAACTGTTTGCAAAACGTCCGATGACACGAGAGAGAGAAGGCTTGTAATTTTTCCGGCATGGGATCGCCAATTTTCTCTTTTCTCGCACACGGGTATTTGATGCGCTTCGTCTGCGTTGCGTGTTTCCTCCCATAAGGTTCGAGTTTCGCCGCCAAATTTTCAATAGGCACGCGATTTCAGAATTTATTCCTCCCACCCCATACCCACCCATCACATTTCCCCTATCCCCCACCGCCCCCTCCCTTCTAACTACATCCCAAACCGCCGCCGCCTCCGCCGCCGCAACCAAATATACGTTCTGCCCAGTCTCGCTCGTCGATCTAGTGAGGTAACCTCCGATCTCCATCACTGCCTCGGCCCGATTGCTCATATGGAGCCTGCGAACCACCCTCATGCCGCCACGTCCCCACCCCCTATCGCCGAGGATCCCCGCTTAAGCCCAACCACATATCATGCGGAGGTCGAGGAGTTGATCATGACGGTCGATGGCGCGATGGACGCTATGCGTCCCGACCCGGAGGAACACCTTGCCCCCGAAGCCGCCAACTTGGTGCGGGCTCTAGCCGAGATGAAGTGCCCCACGCTTCTAACACTTACTTGTTGTTTGTACACGTACATACTGTAGCGGTACTGATCGACGCTTCGATCCGCAGGAACTCCTCGCCGCCAACTTTGGACGGGCTCTAGTCGAGACGAAATGCCCAAGCAACTACCCCTCGGGATTTACCAAGTATGAACTGTCCAGTTCATTTTTACGAATATCAGTTGCAATGTTTAAGCGTGTCAATTTCAGTTTCAATGGTACAAGTTTCAGTAGCCATGTTAGGTTGTCTGTACACTGTAGTTAACATGTCCGTTGTTCATTTCAATTATGCGCACTGTGTTGTTCAAGTATGAACTGTCCAGTTCAGTTTCACCAATACCAGTTACAAACTTACAATGCCTATGTTAGGTTGTTGTTAAGCCTGCTGTAGTGAACAGTTATATCCATTTTTTACGCTGTCCATTTAGTACCGTGCTACTCTTCGCAATGAAGATATCACTGGAGATGTTGTCCTTCAATTACCATTAGGTATTTTTGGTAGATGTTAACCCTGTTGTAATTGACATGCCTTTTCATGTACTTACGCAGTGTCACAATGCACGATGATGTTGTTTACCGTCGAGGTTAGTCACATCCTAATATCTTATAGTATTTTACATCATTTGTTTAATTGCAGTTTAGCTTCTAACATTTACTTGTTGATTGTAGGTACATATGTTAGCGGTACTGATCCACGCTGCGAAAAGGGAACACCTCGCCACCGACTTTGTGCGGGCTATGGCCGAGTTGAAGTGCCCCAGCAACTACCCCTCGGGATTTACCAAGTATGAACTGTCCAGTTCAATTTTACCAATACCAGTTGCAATGGGTATGTTTTGTACGGTTGATGTGTTAAGCTTGTTGTAGTAAACATGCCTAACACATTTTGGCTATTTTCCCTACCTTTTTCTAGACAACTGGGAAATTTTCTGCTCTAGCAGCACCTGGCTCGCGATGTTTAACCGTGTCAGTTTCAGTTTCACTGGTACAAGTTTTAATGACTATGTTAGGTTGTCTGTACTCTGAAGTTAACACGTCCGTTGTTTATTTCAGTAATGCGCACTGCTGTTCAAGTATAAACTGTCCAGTTTAATTTCACCAATACTTGTCCCTTTTCTACATTGCTACTCCTCGCAATGAAAATATCACCAGAGTTCTATCATTTAATTAACATTTGCTATTTTTGGTGTATGTTAACCCTGTTGTATTTAACACGCCTTTCTATGTGCTTATGTAGGGCTACAATGCGCTTCGACCCCCTTTGCATATGGGGCAATGAGATAAACATGAACAAGCACAAAGTGAGGAAACTAAGAAAAATTGTTAGGCAGAAGAGACATCTGATTGGAATTAAACTCTTTATTTGTACTTTATCCAAGACATCAGTGAGCTTTAGGATGGTAAGTAATTTGTTGCCTTCTTTTCCAGCCCTGAACAAGTTACTCTATTAGACATGAATACCTGAAAGTTGTCACTTTTCAGTGGTTTCCGAAGGAATTTACTCGAGATTACCTAGCAAACTACCTGACCGAAGTGGAGGCAATGAAGGTTATAGTATATAATTCATCCTACCATGATAATGGTCTAGAAGTCTTCCTGAAGGCGGTGAAGGATGGACGGGCGATCATCACAAGGGGTTGGACAAAAGTTGTGCGCACCTTTGGCATGGAGGAGGGCACATTATGGGTATTCCGCTTCTTCAACACCATCGACATCCAAAAGCATTTACAATTCTCTCTTCACCTTTACCGCCTCTAGTACTATATATTGTCATTCATCATATTTAATCTTCTGCCGAACTATGTAACCATCGAACATGTACTGAGCTTTTGATTTATGCATTGGCTGTTGAACCATTGTAATTAGGGTATGTATTGATGGATGTGAAATCCACATTTCATAATTTAAAATTTGAAATTTCTAATTCTAATAACAAATTAACGAAAATAAGCTACTAGGTAATAAATTGGAGCGCACACAGTTAGAATGATTAAACCGTGTGCGACGCTGTCGTATAACACACACGACTTTTTGAAGAATAGCGTGTGTGATTATCAGCTTTACAACACACGGTCGCATATTTTGCGCGTGTGGGCTGTGTGCACTGTCGCACACACGTTTGCACATCGTAACCGTGTGCGATTGCCGTCAATAGCACAAACGGTTCCAAACTTGTGTGCGTGTGTAATGTAGGACGATAAGAAGACGGTTAACATACCAATCGCGTGTGCGATCCGAATAACTATCGCACACGATTATTATATTTGCGCGTTGGCGATAGTGAAGCCATCACACAAAGTTAATATTTTTTGGACTGTGTGTCATACTGTACCTATCGCAAACAAGTCATGGGATTAAATGTTTGTGATATCCATATTTCGCACACGAATATATCTGTGCCATCGTCTCGGATGTGTGGTTGATCACAAACGTAACGTCAAAGTGTGGCGTGTGGGATAGGCTATGACTTCGCATACGTTTACGTTAGGCGAATCGTCAGCAGGCGCTCGCCCCATCGCAGACGATGTTTCGGTGTCATGTGGGATGCCCCCTATCGCCCACACAGGCAAGGCGACGGTTCGGAACTGCATTGCGGAAAGGGGTTAAAAACCGTTTGAATAGCACGTTACGGTACCAGTGTACCACAAAGGGCTATGATTAAGCTCAGATAGGGTAAACAAAATGCAGGGATAGTATACCACCATTTTTAGAGCTAAGTATTTTTCCTGCTGGTGATTTACTGAATGCAAAGTTTGATACATGGTTATATATGGTGAGTTAGGAATGGTTAGAATAATGATAAATGAGATGATGCTTGGATCCCAAACCGTGCTAATAGAGAAGTCATAACTCCTAAAAGGGATCATCAGTTATCTAAGGTGGTGGATTTTGTTGATCTTGTTTTGAATAATTTGGATGAAGATCTAGCCAGACAAACGTTGTGGCCAATTGACAAACCTTGGTTTCTTGATATCCCTCTTCCTCAACATGTCATGTCGTATTTTATTGCTTGGAACTACACAAAAACCGGGATGTTTTCGATTCGATCCACTTATATTGTAAAATGGGATCATCAACATGGGAGGAAACTACGACGTACTGATGGTATTGGATAGATTGGTGTAGGACTTGGAAGCTATCGTGCTCGACAAAGGTTAAAAACTTATTTGGCGTATGTTGCATGGCACCCTCCCATGTAGTGTTATGCTTGACAATAGACAACTGAATGTCTCACCCCAATGTTCGTCTTTTTCTTTTGTCCCAGAAGATACAAAACAGTTGTTCCTTTGCCACAAAGCATGGGAGTTGGAAAAGTTTGGGGATTTGTGATATTATAAAAGGAACACGTGACGTTGATTGTACTTGTGAGACGGTTCTGAAGTTCTTACTTATTTTGCCAGACCAAGAGTTGTTTGTTATGGTATTTAGAGTCCTCGTGAAAAGATCACCATTACTACTTGGTATTTGTGGTGGGAGAGGCATAAACTTGTTCATGAGGATATTGTTCAAGATGATTTTTTTAGGTAAGTTAGGTGATTCACGCTCTTACGGCTGACCATGCTATTGATTCCTTTCCAACGGCTACCATGAAAGGAGGGGTTTGGATTCTCCCACCGATGGGTTTTGTAAAACGTAATGTTGATGCATCTTTTGATCAAGAGTTGCTTAGGGTCTTAATCAACAGTTGCTTAGGGGCACGACACGAGCTGTCCTAAGGGACGATAAAGCAATCCATTTTACGAGGAATTGCAACTGACTGGTTTGCGGATGTCCTAACGGCTGAAACTTTGGGTCTCAAGTTTGGTTTATCCCTTGCAAAAGGAGGTTGCAACCGACTTGTTATTAACTCTAATAACTTGGATGTCATTGACTCCATGAAAATGGAGGTTGATTGATACGTCTTAAACGTATCTATAGTTTTTTATTGTTTCATGTCATGTTTATATCATTTTAGTATAGTTTTAATACTAATTTATTACTTTTCTGGACTGACCTATTAATTAAGTGCCCAGTGTCAATTGTTCTTTTCTACATGTTTTTTATTTCTCGTGAAAATCAATTTTATCATGATAAAAATATCTGCAAAAAATCAGCGAAAGTTTCAAATCCAGAAGCTTCAGGGGATCACCATCATAGGCCAGGGGGCCACCATGGGTCCTCATGCGGCCCCACCACGTGTTGGACGAAATGGGGGGCACCAGGATGCATGACCCCCTAGTGCTCCGATTTACTGTCTCTCATTCCATGTTCCTTTATATAGTCTCAGAACCCTTCGGGAATTTTTCACCCTGTTTTTTTCGCTGTCGCACACCTCTGTTTTGAGAAGATCCAATTTGGAGGTCTTTTTGAGTATTCTGTCAAAGGAGAAATTCTTCATGGTGGCCATCTTCATCAACTTGAAGGCCATCATGATCACCCATGAGTAGTTTCTTTGGACCAGTGCAAGCGCCTGCTATACAAACGGTTTTTAACCCCTTTCCGTGCCGTAGTCTCAAACCGTCGCCTTGCATGTGTGGGCGATAGGGGGCCCTATCCCACACGACACGGAAAACCCTTCGGCGATCCCTGCGCCCGGTCACACACGATGGCCAAAAATATAGCATGTGCGATTGGAAGGGCCATCACAAACATATATATTGGGGAAGTCATGTGAGATGTGCTTAGCATCCCACACAGTGAATCCCAAACATACGTTTCCGTTCGTATTGTACATCACACACAATTTTCTGCATAACATCATCTGTGTTAGGGGTGGCCATCACACACGGTGCCTAGAAGAAACTGTTTGGCATAGGCTTGTCCATCACACACGCGTTTTATGTGAAAACGTTTGTGAATGGGTGTTCTAACGCACACAGTTGTCGGCCGGAAGTCATGTGTGATTTTTCACTGATCCAACACGCCAACTTTCTAGAAACCGTGTGGGTTTGTTGAGGTCATCGCTCACGGTGTTCTATGACAAGCCATGTGCAATAGGAAACCCTAAAAATCAGGCTAATTGCTATATTATTTATAATCCAACTAGTAATTAAATTGACACTTCATATCAAGAACACAATATATTTCATTTTGTATTACGACAACCAGGATTTCATAATTGAAATACATCAGAGTACAACATCATATAGGCATATACTACGTAGCTACCCAATTACATGACAAGACCAAGTTTCACATGCAACATATAAAACCTTTGGAAAGTAGCATCATATACGGTAAATAGACAGATGAATCTCATCTAGAAAACTATTGAAGCAGAAGGCAAATATTGAGCCTTCACTGGTGTTGAAGATCCTTGCAACTTTATGCCAGTGCCTGTGGATGGTTGCCCACCCATCCTTCATCCTCTTGAGGAAGACTTCAAGATTATACCGTGGGTGCTGTATGAATACCTTCCTCACCTCTTGACCATACAGGTGGTTTGATACATACTCATCGATGAACTTCTTTGGAAAGGACTGGAAACAAATATATGCATAAATTTCGTTTCGAAAAAATGAAATGTCGCAAAGGGAAAAAAGACAAGGTAAAAGAGATAGTACCATCCTATAGTTGACTGATGTCTTCTTCATTGTGCAGACAAACAACTTGCTGTTTTTCATCGCTAGTTTCTTTATCTTAACAATCTTTCCGAGTTTCTTGATTTGATTGATATTCATGAACACATCATTTCCCCACATGCAAAATGGATCGAATAGTGGGTCTAAACCTCTTACAGCAGGACCTACATGTGCAAGACCAAATTATTAGAAACCTAAATATTAGAATGGTTCCTGCAATTGCACAATAATGTGCTATTAGCCAAAGGATCATGAAAGTGCAAACCTCGATGGTAAACTTCAGTGTCTCCCATTGTTCCCCCTGTAACGTGTTTAAGATAGATATTGATCAGGTTATAAATGAGATTTGGCGTGCTATTAGTAAAATATGTTAATGAAAAATAAACGCATTGCAGATCTGATACGTCTCCAACGTTCCTATAATTTTTGCTTGTTCCATGCTGTTATATTATCATTCTTGGATGTTTTACAATCATTTTATTATAATTTTATACTATTCTTGGGACTAACCTATTAACCTAGAGCCCAGTGCCAGTTTCTGTTTTTCCTTGTTTTTGAGTTTTACAGAAAAGGAATATCAAACGGAGTCCAAACGGAATAAAAACTTACGATGATTTTTTATGGACCAGAAGAAGCCCACAGGGCATTGGAGTTGGGCCCGAAGAGCCACGAGTCCACCACAAGCCTAGGGGGCGCCCCCCCTAGGGCGCGCCCCCGTGGCTTGTCGTCGCCTCGTGGCCCCCCTTGACTTGTTTCCGACGCCAAAAATTCCTATAAATACAGAAACCTCCAGAAAGAAACCTAGATCGGGAGTTCCGCCGCCGCAAGCCTCTGTAGCCACAAAAAACCAATCGGGAGCCTGTTCCGGCACCCTGCCGGAGGGGGAAACCATCACCGGAGGCCATCTTCATCATCCCGGCGGTCTCCATGACGAGGAGGGAGTAGTTCACCCTCGAGGCTGAGGGTATGTACCAGTAGCTATGTGTTTGATCTCTCTCTCTCGTGTTCTTGAGATGACTCGATCTTGATGTATCGCGAGCTTTATT
The DNA here is from genome assembly GCA_039707655.1 of Elymus sibiricus. Classification (NCBI taxonomy): domain Eukaryota; kingdom Viridiplantae; phylum Streptophyta; class Magnoliopsida; order Poales; family Poaceae; genus Elymus; species Elymus sibiricus. Next base: position 269,527,514 of record CM077665.1, read on the forward strand.
AATATAGATGAATCATATGGAGTTTTCCCCTCTCTATCTTCTTGTGATGAATTGAGTTTTCCCTTTGAAGTTTTCTTATCGGATTGAGTCTTTAAAGGATTTGAGAACACTTGATGTATGTCTTGCGATGGGATATCCGTGGTGACAATGGGATGTTCTATTGATCCACTTGATGTATGTTTTGGTGATCAACTTGCGGGTTCCGTGACCTTGGGAATCTATGCATAGGGGTTGGCACACGTTTTCGTCTTGACTTTCCGGCAGAAACTTTGGGGCACTCTTTGAAGTTCTTTGTGTTGGATTGAACATGATGAATCTGAAATTGTGTGATGCATATCGTATAATCAAGCCCATGGGTACTCGTGGTGACATTGGAGTATCTAGGTGACATTAGGGTTTTGGTTGATGTGTATCTTAAGGTGTTATTTTAGTATGAACTCTAGGGCTGTTCGTGACACTTATAGGGATAGCTCATAAGATTGATCGGAAAAGATAACTTTGAGGTGGTTTCGTACCCTACAATAATTTCTTCGTTTGTTCTCCGCTATTTGTGACTTTGGAGTGAACTCTTTGTCGCACGTGAGGGATTTACATATGATTCAACTATGTCAGTATTGTTGAGAGAACTTGCACTAGTGAAAGTATGAACCCTAGGCCTTGTTTTCAAGCATTGCAATACCGTTTGTGCTCACTTTTGTTACTTGCTACCTTGCTGTTTTTATATTTTCAGATTATAAAAACCTATATCTACCATCCATATTGCACTTGTATCACCATCTCTTCGCCGAACTAGTGCACCTATACAATTTACCATTGTATTGGGTGTGTTGGGGACACAAGACACTCTTTGTTATTTGGTTGCAGGGTTGTTTGAGAGAGACCATCTTCATCCTATGCCTCCCACGGATTGATAAACCTTAGGTCATCCACTTGAGGGAAATTTGCTACTGTCCTACAAAACTCTGCGCTTGGAGGCCCAACACGAGTCTACAAGAAGAAGGTTGCGTAGTAGACATCAAGCTCTTTTCTGGCGTCGTTGCCGGTGAGGTGAGTGCTTGAAGGTATATCTTTAGATCTTGCAATCGAATCTTTTAGTTTCTTGTTTTTCACTAGTTTGGTTTTATAAAAGAAAACTACAAAAAATGGAATTGAGGTTGCCTCATATACTTCATCTTTATAATGTCTTTCGTGAAAATGATGGAAAGGGAAATTGTGCCAAAGTGTTAGAAGAAGAAGTCAATAAAATGTTTGGCACTAAATCTTTGTATGATGAGCATGATTGCAATGTTGTTAGTATGAATTCCTTGAATATTCATGATGCTAATGATATGCAAAGCCAAAAGCTTGGTGATGCTATGTTTGATGAAGATGATATTTTTAGTCCCCCAAGTTTTGATTAGCAAATTTGTTATGATGATGGCATGCCTCCTATCTATGATGATTATTGTGATGACACGTATGCTATAAAGAATAATGATAACCATGAAACTTTTCATCATGATTTTAATTTTAAATTGGATTATGCTTCACATGATAGTTATTTTGTTGAGTTTGCTCCCACTACTACTGATGAGAATAAATTTGCTTATGTGGTGAGTAGTAAAATTTCTATGCTTATGAATCATGAAAAGAATGATTTATGTGATAGCTATATTGCTGAATTCATTCATGATGCTACTGAAAATTATTATGAGGGAGGAGTATATGCTTGTAGGAATTGGAATAATATCAAGTTTCCTCTCTATGTGTTGAAAATCTTGAAGTTTTGCTTGTTTTACCTTCCTATGCTAGTTGATTCTTGTTACCATAAGTTGTTTGCTCAAAAAATCCCTATTCATAGGAAGTGTGTTAGGCTTAAATGTGCTAGTCATATGCTTCATGATGCTCTCTTGCATGTTTCAATTATTATCCCTATGTGAGCATCATTGAAATCATCATGCCTAGCTAAAAGGCATTAAAGAAAAGCGCTTGTTGGGAGACAACCCAACACTTTTACTTTCTGTTTTTGTGTGTACACATGATTAATCTACTGTATTAATCATGTTTTACAGCTTTTGTTTCAATAAAGTGCCAAGTAAAGCCTTTGGGATAGTGTGGATGATAGTTGACTTGATTCTGTGCAAAAACAGAAACTTTTGCTCTCAGTCCAGTAATTTTGTAAATTCACTGGAACGTTATTTTGATCTGAATTTTTTACACATCATTTATATACAAATTTCCTAGATTTTCCTAATTTTTCAGAATTTTTAGAGACAGGGAAGTATGGTTACACTACAGATCTTCACAGACTGTTCTGTTTTTGACAGATTCTGTTTTGCATGCATAGTTTACTTGTTTTAGTGTTTCTATAGCTTATATTGAGTTATATAAATTATGGTAATGATAGAATACAGTAGGTATGATGTGGGAATAATTATGAATCTTGTCTTGACAGTACCTAAGTGAATGATCTTTGTTTATTATACTAACCCATCTCACGAAGTTCCGTTAAGTTTTGTGTGATTGAAGTTTTCAAGTTTTGGGTGAGACACCAATATGAGGAGAATAAAGAGTGACAAGAACCTAAGCTTGGGGATGCCCAAGGAACCCCAAGGTAATATCCAAGGAATACTCAAGCGCCTAAGCTTGGGGATGCCCCGGAAGGCATCCCTCTTTCGTCTTCAACACTATCGGTATTTCTTACTTGGAGCTATATTTTTATTCGTCACATAATATGAGTTTTGCTTGGAGCGTCATTTTATTTTGTTGTTATATGTTAGGTGTTATTTATAATCTTGTTTTGCAATAAAAAAATTCCAAGAATTGCATTAGGATGCTTGCATTGCATGTTTTGATATGTGCTGTGTAAAAACAGAAACTTTTTCTGTAGTGTTTGAATTTTCATATTTTACTGGAACGTGGAAAGTTCCTGAAATTTTTACACAGTGTTTTCATATAAATTAGTTAGCATGTCCTAAATTTTCATAATATTTTGAGTTACATAAGTATACTGTTTTCATAAATTTCAACAGACTGTTCTGTTTGGACAGATTGCTGTCATAGTTTCGTTATCTACTTATCCTATAGTTTCCATAGCCTATATTGGTAGATATAAATTGTGGAAATGATAGTATACAGTACCTAATGTTTGGAAATTATTGTGCAACATGTCTTGGCAGTACATGAAGTGTTGATTTGTTCTTATGTGTACTAACCTATCTCACGAGTTCTTTTCAAGTTTTGTGTGGAAGATGTTTTTGAGAATAGGTGAAACCATGATATGAGAGGATTGAACGAGATACAAAAGCTCAAGCTTGGGGATGCCCAAGGCACCCCAAGTAAATATTTCAAGAAGTCTCAAGCATCTAAGCTTGGGGATGCTGCGCATCCCACCTCTCTTCATCAACAATTATCGGTTAGCCTATGTTGAGCCTAAATTTTTATTCGTTCACATGATGCGTGCTATTCTTGGAGTGCTATTTTTATTTTGTTTGCTGTTTGAATAAAATACTCAGATCTGAAAATATTTATTGAGAGAGAGAGAGAGTCCTCACATAGCTACTTAATTGTTTGACTACTCATTGATCTTCACTTATATCTTTTGAGAGTAGCTTGTCATTTCCTCTCATGCTTCACTTATACCTTTTTGAGGGATGAAATATTTATGCTCATGTGCTTCATTTAAAATTGTTTGAGCTTGTAAAAAAAAAGCAATGGCAATATATGAAACTAGTCCCAAAGTGATAGATATCCAAGGAGGATATAATAAAAACTTTCATGAAGATCATGGGACAAATTAAACTTGATTCTTTGTAATAGTTTTGAAACATGATGATAGTAATATGTGAGTCATGTTAGTGAGTAATTATGCTTTAGTAGGAATATTGGTGTTAAGGTTTGTGATTCCCTATGCAAGTACGAAAGTCAATAGTTATGCAATGAAGTTACATCCTACTTGTGGTGCATTATTCGGTGTTAGTTATGTTCAATGCTCACTTATGTGAATTTTCGTTTCTTGGTTTGGTTGCTTCCCAATCTATTTGCTAGCCTCCATTTGTACTAAGTAGAAATACGACTTGTGCATCCAAAATCCTTAAACCAAGTTTTGCCTTATGAGTCCACCATACCTACCTATATGCGGTATTTCCATGCCGTTCCAAGCAAATTTGTATGTGCCATCTCTAAATTTTCAAAATAAATTTTCTCTTTTGTGTGCCCGTACCGCTCATGAAACGGTGGGGAGTATCCAATATTTTTCCATGCTAGGTGTGTTATTCTCGCGATATGTGTTGATTCACTATCATTCACGAGAAAGTGGCTGGTATTCGGGATGCCCAGTTCCATGCTCAAAATTCAAATCAAAATATAATGAAACAAAACTCCCCCAGGATTGTTGTTTGTACGGACGGTACCCGTGGATTCGGATCGCCGTGGAGTGTGATTGGTTGGTGGAGGGGGAGTAAAAACTTTACCATTCTGTTTGGGAACCGCCTATAATGTATCTAGCATGGAAAGTATTGTGAGCTACTGTGTTGTTTTCATTGATAGGAAAAGCATGCCACTCAAAATATTTTTCTCTCTCAATTTAAACCTTGAGCTCTGGCACCTCTACAAATCCCTACTTCCCTCTGCGAAGGGCCTATCTATTTACTTTATGCAATTTTTATTTTTTGCTTTGAGTATCCGTCTTCTCTTATAAGCACCAACTAGGGGGCACTATGATCGTACTTGAGCATTGGGCATAGCTAATATTTGAGTGTGTTTCATGAATGGATCAATGATTGAGCATGATGGGCTAGGGATAACTTTCTTTAGTGTTGATATTTTGAAAGACATGGTTGCTTGTTGACATGTTTGAGTATTGAAGTCATTATGTTAAAACTAGACTATTGCTTTGAATCATTTACAAGTCCAAATGCCCATGCTATACAAAGAAGAAAAGAACATGATGAACATGTTAGGCAGCATTCCACATCAAAAATTCTGTTTTTATCATTTACCTACTCGAGGACGAGTAGGAATTAAGCTTGGGGATGCTGATACGTCTCCAACGTATCTATAATTTTTGCTTGTTCCATGCTGTTATATTATCATTCTTGGATGTTTTACAATCATTTTATTATAATTTTATATTATTTTTGGGACTAACCTATTAACCTAGAGCCCAGTGCGAGTTTCTATTTTTTTCCTTGTTTTTGAGTTTTACAGAAAAGGAATATCAAACGGAGTCCAAACGGAATAAAAACTTACGATGATTTTTATGGACCAGAAGAAGCCCACATGGCATTGGAGTTGGGCCAGAAGAGCCACGAGGCCACCACAAACCTAGGGGGCGCCCCCCCTAGGGCGCGCCCCCCTGGCTTGTCGTCGCCTCGTGGCCCCCCTTGACTTGTTTCCGACGCCAAAAATTCCTATAAATACAAAAACCTCCAGAAAGAAACCTAGATCGGGAGTTCCGCCATCGCAAGCCTCTATAGCCATGAAAAACCAATCGGGAGCCCGTTCCGGCACCCTGCCGGAGGGGGAAACCATCACCGGAGGCCATCTTCATCATCCCGGCGGTCTCCATGACGAGGAGGGAGTAGTTCACCCTCGGGGCTGAGGGTATGTACCAGTAGCTATGTGTTTGATCTCTCTCTCTCTCGTGTTCTTGAGATGACACGATCTTGATGTATCGCGAGCTTTATTAATATAGATGAATCATATGGAGTTTTCCCCTCTCTATCTTCTTGTGATGAATTGAGTTTTCCCTTCGAAGTTTTCTTATCGGATTGAGTCTTTAAAGGATTTGAGAACACTTGATGTTTGTCTTGCGATGGGATATCCGTGGTGACAATGGGATGTTCTATTGATCCACTTGATGTATGTTTTGGTGATCAACTTGCGGGTTCCGTGACCTTGGGAATCTATGCATAGGGGTTGGCACACGTTTTCGTCTTGACTTTCCGGTAGAAACTTTGGGGCACTCTTTGAAGTTCTTTGTGTTGGATTGAACATGATGAATCTGAAATTGTGTGATGCATATCGTATAATCAAGCCCATGGGTACTCGTGGTGACATTGGAGTATCTAGGTGACATTAGGGTTTTGGTTGATGTGTATCTTAAGGTGTTATTTTAGTACGAACTCTAGGGCTGTTCATGACACTTATAGGGATAGCTCATAAGATTGATCGGAAAAGATAACTTTGAGGTGGTTTCGTACCCTACAATAATTTCTTCGTTTGTTCTCCGCTATTTGTGACTTTGGAGTGCACTCTTTGTCGCACGTGAGGGATTTACATATGATTCAACTATGTCAGTATTGTTGAGAGAACTTGCACTAGTGAAAGTATGAACCCTAGGCCTTGTTTTCAAGCATTGCAATACCGTTTGTGCTCACTTTTGTTACTTTCTACCTTGCTGTTTTTATATTTTCAGATTATAAAAACCTATATCTACCATCCATATTGCCCTTGTATCACCATCTCTTCGCCGAACTAGTGCACCTATACAATTTACCATTGTATTGGGTGTGTTGGGGACACAAGTGACTCTTTGTTATTTGGTTGCAGGGTTGTTTGAGAGAGACCATCTTCATCCTACGCCTCCCACGGATTGATAAACCTTAGGTCATCCACTTGAGGGAAATTTGCTACTGTCCTACAAAACTCTGCGCTTGGAGGCCCAACACGAGTCTACAAGAAGAAGGTTGCATAGTAGACATCAAGATCCAACATATGAATTCAAGCCACATGGAAAAGCCAAGCGTGCTAAGAACTATGAAATATAGCAATTGTATGTTTCACATGCATAATAAAACAAAATTGTACCAACAATAATCGAACATCACATTGCAGACGATCACCAAAACAAATGAGCCAAACAGTTAACTGAGCATCACATTGCACAATAGAACATACTAGAAGGTCAGATTGCATAGTAGCATTACATTGCATATTTCACTAGATTTTCTTAAGGAAAGGCAGGACCAGCACATGCAACAGGTAAAGCAAACATGCTTTAGAGGCGTAGCTAGCTGAACACTGGTCATTAGTAATTAAGCTAAAAAAACAAGCTATTCCTCATCGTCGGAGATATCGATAATGATGGGCTTGGACGAGGGAGAGGCCTCCACATTGTGGGTGCCCTCCTCGTAGTGGTTAGTGGCCTCAGCCTATCCGGGCACCAACCTGTCGGCTCTGTAGTTGACGAAAGCACGGGCAGGCTGAGAGGCATCGATGTTGGCCTCGACGACGAGGTGCTGCTCCAAGATCTAGGGGGTCAGCACGCATGGCAGCCATCGCGGCCTCATCCACGCGTGCGGCCGCGATTTGCTTCTCCGCTGCCAGATGCTCCGTGAGATCCTGGCTATACTGCATGCACCATGTCTTCCAATGGCGATTATCTAGGGGGTGGGCCGGTGATTTGGTGGAAGGTGTCGCGCCGGCGGTCGTGGCATGTGGAATGGAGGAGGAGGGGGTGGAGGGGGAGGGGGGTATGGGGAAGGTGTGGATTGCCTGACTAGATGGAGGAGGCCGAGTAGCACGAAGGAGCGTCGCCGGCAAGGAGGCGGCGCTGTAAGCAAGTAGTGAAGGTTTGAACTTAGGAAAGGAAGGAGGAAGCAGGGGGAAATGTGGCTTTTGGTTGGTACGAGGGGCGGGGGAGGTAGATATTTGCGCGGTAGCCCGGAATTTCGTTCAGTGTGGCGAAAAACTAGCGCACACAGTCACATCGGACACAGTCCCTTTACCATAAGTGTGTGCGATATTCAACAACACAAACGAACCCTATAGTTTATCCCGTGCGTGATGGGACTGAACGTGGAAATTTTGGTCTCCAAGCTTCCGGTGTAAGATATCGGATACTACATTGCACACGGTACTTGCATTTCATTTCCATTTGGAAGAGAAAATGGGGATACAGCGGCAAATTTTGGTCGAATTTCCCTCGTTACATTGGTCATCGACGTCATTGCTTAATTTAACAACAATTGCAAATTTGAGTACTACACAAAAGAGCCTACATCACTGCCCGCACTTACTTAATCGAGCAACTAAACATTAGTTACTTGACCTAAACATTACTCTAACAAAAGACCATCGCTCTAAACAGAGACTAATATTCCGCCTGACATTTGTCGATCTCCGCCGCCTCCTCAATGACCAGCTCTCGCTCGACAAACTCTGGTGTAAGGAGATCCATGGCATCCATCGCCAAATACTCCACCAGCATCTCGCAATCCTCGTCCACCATCTCTTTGGATAAGGCCGCCATGAGCCGGGCATGGGTGGCCTTGGTCCGGGCATGGACGGCCACAATCTTGGCTAGGGAGGCCGCCGGCGAACGGACGCCTGCTCGAGCACACTCAGCGATTACCAACTCATCAGATGTGGGTTGTCGACCGGTGTCGGAGAAGGCAATTGAGATTTGTGCAGTGGCCAACACTAGATGGGCGTGGGCGGCCTCTAGATGGGACTGGGCGTCCGCCATCAGGGCTACGACGACCGCCGAGAAACTGATAGCTGATGTGCCGTTCTTGCCATTTGCTATCCTCGTTGCTGTTGTTGTTGTCACCCTCTCAGCTGCAGCAGCTACCCTTTCGATTGCTGCTGCCGCCCTGTCGGAGGTAGCGACCGCGTTCAAGCATGTTGAGAGCGCGCTCATGGCTAATGCGGCCGCGCTCGGACCGGAGTGGGTTGCCGAAGTTGCCCTCACGACGGGGATCCACGTCCCCATCTTTCACCAGCGACGATTGAATAGTAAAATGGTCCGAGGAGTCAGTGCGGTAAACTGGTCGGTGGTGGACTATAGTCGACGAAGCTTCCGGCCTAAGCCGTGCATGTATGAGGATTGGCCCAAGATATTTTTTACTGCATCACACACGATTCGTGATCATGAACTGTTTGTGAAAGACTTGATTTTCAAAATGTTTTTAAAACAAAAAATGAGGTTACTTTGACAAAGGATGGTGTTTGGATTGCAGATTTATTTGCAGTGAACACTGACCAATAGCAGTGTCGTGCTAAAATATGGAATTATTCAGGGTTTGTTTGGCATTTTTATACATTAATTGAGTTTTCTAGACATTTAATGTGTATAATTCGAATTTGAACTATCGTCCCAATGTCCGGTGCATCAAAATGGGTTGAAAAAAGATATTAGTGTCCATGGCTTCATCTTTAGGTCACAGGCAAGAAATGGGATTGAATTTCAAACATCTCGTCATCTTGGCTCGGCAATGCCACAAACGTTGAGAAACTTGGTTTTTAAAATACTCTAAATCCAAAACGCGTCAGAAATTCAAAAAACTTGGCATGTTGTCATGACATGGATCATATGTGCCATGGTAAAAACACTATCCAATTTGGGACAAGTTTAGGCCCAAGTCCCTTACAAACCAGAGCTTCTCACGGCAAGCTTTGTGGTTCCAATAGGGAACACGCCACCTTACGTGGGCAAAACGACATCCGCTCATCTTCTCGCCTTGAACTTTTTTTAGAGGCAACATAGACCAGTAGTAGTGTCTTGCTAAAATATGAAATTATTCAGGGTTCTTTTTGCATTTTTATACATTAATTAAGTTTTTCTAGGCATTTAATGTGGATAATTAAAATTTGAACTAAAATCACAAGGCTCGGTGCATCAAAATGGGTTGAAAAATCATATAAGTGTCCATGGTTGCATTCTTTGGGCCCCATGCAAGATATGGGAATGAATTTCAAACAACTCGGGGTCTTGGCTCGGCCACAAACATTGAGAAACTTGGTTTTAAATTCATGTATAAATCAAAAACTCGTCAGAAATTCGTGAAACTTGTCATGGTGTCATGACATGGCTCATATGTGCCCTAGTAAGAAAAGACCAATTTGGGACAAGTTTTGGCACAAGCCCCTTACAAAATAGATGTTCTCACGTGAAGCTTTGTGGTTTCGCTATGGAACGCGTCATCTTAAGTGGGCGAATCGACATCCTCTGCCTCTTCTCATCTTGAACTATTTCTAGAGACAACATATACCAAAATGCGTGTCGTGCCAAAATATGAAATTATACATGGTTCGTTTGACCCATTTATACATTAATTGACTTTTATATGCATTATTTAACGTGCATAATTCAAATTTGAACTACAATCACAAGGTCCGGTGCATCTGATGATTGGGTTGAAAAATCTTATAAGTGTACATGCATCTTCAGGTCACACGCAAGATATGGGAATGAATTTCAAACATCTCAGGGTCTTGGCTCGGCCACACAAACATTGAGAAACTCGGGTTTTAAATCATGTAAATCAAAAACTTGTCAGAAGATTCATGAAACTTGGCATGGTGTAATGAACATGGCACGTATGTACCTTGGTAAAACAATTGACCAATTTGGGACAAGTATTGGCACAAGCCCCTCACAAACCGGAGTTTCTTACGGGAAGCTTTGTGGTTCCGATATGAAACACGTCACCTTACGTGGGCGAATCGACATCCGCTGCCTCTTCTCGTCTTGAACTATTTCTAGAGGGAACATATACCAAAATGAGAGTGTCGTGCCAAAATATGAAATTATACATGGTTTCTTTGGCCTTTTTATACATTAATTGACTTTTACATGCATTATTTAATGTGCATAATTCAAATTTGAACTACAATCATAAGGTCCGGTGCATCTGATGATTGGGTTAAAAAATCATATAAGTTTACACGCATCTTTAGGTCCCATGCAAGATATGGAAATGAATTTCAAACATCTCTGGGTCTTAGCTCGGCCACACAAACATTGAGAAACTCTGGTTTTAAATCATGTAAATCAAAAACTCGTCAGAAGATTCATGAAACTTGGCATGGTGTCATGAACAATGCACATATGCGCCGTGGTAAAAAACTGACCAATTTGGGACAAGTATTGGCACAAGCCCCTTACAAACCGGAGTTTCTTATGGGAAGCTTTGTGGTTCCGATATGAAACACATCACCTTATGTGCATGAAATGACATCCGCTGCCTCTTCTCACCTGAACCAATTCTAGAGGCAACATAGACCAATATGAGTGTCGTGCTAAAATATGGAATTATTCAGGGTTTGTTTGGCCTTTTTTATACTTCAATTAATGAATCTCGACGTGGTGTCATGACATGGCACATAAAGGCATCATAGCATTTTGTTTTCCTATTTGAGACTCATTTTTAATATATTTTTTCTTCTATAGCCAACATTGATAATATTACTTTAAATTATAGTAAATCTAGAACTGACACAAAATTCAGGAAATTGGGCATGGCGTCATGATATAACACAAATATGTTGTGGTATTTTTCATGTCCACTTTGGGAAAAGGTGCACACATTAATAGCGAACAAAAGCTTTTTGGAACAAAGAACTGTCATGTTTCCATGCAAACAATTGCATTATTTTCAAACCGTGGGCGTTCTACTGCCCTTACGTGCTGCCAAGGGCCGAACTCTTTTATTGCCTATGGCCTAGGAGGTGCCGTGCGAGTAGCTTCTTGAATTGACAAGAGGCGTGCGAGCTAGCCTCCCCTGCATAGGCTCGTCGGGAGGCATGCGGGCAGTACGCCACAGGCTCACCGAGAAGCGAGCCCTTTGACCTCCATATCCGCCCTCCTCGCTTCCAACCTGTCCATCAATGGCGCCCAAGCTGCAGTTTAATAGGCGGCTTTACTGCCCACTCACTCATAATCCTCTATATTGTTGGGGAACGTTGCATGGGAAACAAAAAATTTTCTACAAACACGCAAGATCTATCCATGGTGATGAGCATCTACGAGAGGGAGAGTGGATCTACATACCCTTGTAGATCGCTAAGCGGGAAGCGTTAAGAAACGCGGTTGATGTAGTCGAACGTCTTCGCGATCCAAATCGTCAAGCGTCCCGCGATCCCATCACGATCCATCTCGCGATCCAATCTCGATCCGTCCCGTGATCCCATCACGATCCGTCCCGCGATCAAATCACGAATCATCTCGCGATCCTGATCACGGTCCTTCCGATCTAGCGCCGAACGGACGGCACCTCCGCGTTCAGCACACGTATAGCTCGATGACGATCTCTGCCTTCTTGATCCAGCAAGAGGGAGCGGAGAGGTAGAAGAGTTCTCCGGCGGCGCGACGGCACGGCGGCGATGGTGGTGGAACAATTCCGGCAGGGCTTCGCCTAAGCACCGCTGAAACTAGACTAGAGGAGAAACCGATCTAGATGAAGTAGAGGGAGCACGTGGCAATTAGGGTTAGCTCTTACCTCTAAATCCTCTAGTATATATAGGAGGGAGGGAGGGGAGGAGGCAGCCTCAAACCCAAGGTTTGGCCGAAATTGGAGGTGGAGGAGTCCTACTCCAATCCTATTAGGAGTAGGATTCCTCCTCTCCACTTGGAAACCCTTTCCACCTTTCCTCCTTTGGATTTTTTCCACCCAAAGCCACATGAGCCTTAGTGGGGGGGGGGGGGGGTTAGGCCAGCCCACTAGGGGCTGGTTTGACTCCTCCCACAGCCCATGAGGTCCCTTGGGTCGAGACACCCCTCCCGATGGTCCCCGGTACCCCTCCCGGCACTCCCGGTACACTACCGAAATACCCGAAACTTTTCCGGTGACCAAAACAAGACTTCCTATATATCAATCTTTACCTCTGGACCATTCCGGAGCTCCTCGTGACGTCCAGGATCTCATCCGGGACTCCGAACAACCTTCGGTCACCACCATACATAACTCTACTATACCGAAACGTCACCGAACCTTAAGTGTGCAGACCCTGCGGGTTCGAGAACTATGTAGACATGACCAAGACACCTCTATGGTCAATAACCAATAGCGGGACCTGGATGCCCATATTGGTTCCTACATATTCTACGAAGATCTTTATCGGTTGAACCTCTATGTCAAGGATTCAGCTAATCCCGTATGCTGTTCCCTTTGTTCTTCGGTATGTTACTTGCCCGAGATTCGATCGTCGGTATCTCTATACCTAGTTCAATCTCGTTACCGGCAAGTCTCTTTACTCGTTCTGTAATACAAGATCCCGTGGGTAACACTTAGTCACATTGCTTGCAAGGCTTATTGTGATGTTGTATTACCGAGTGGGCCCTGAGATACCTCTCCGTCACACGGAGTAACAAATCCCAGTCTTGATCCATGCCCACTCAACAGACACCCTCGGAGATACCTGTAGAGCATCTTTATAGTCACCCAGTTACGTTGTGATGTTTGATACACACAAGGTATTCCTCCGGTGTCAGTGAGTTGCATGATCTCATGGTCATAGGAACAGATACTTGACATGCAGAAAACTATAGCAATAAACTGACACGATCATATGCTATGTTTATAGTTTGGGTCTTGTCCATCACATCATTCTCCTAATGATGTGATCCCGTTATCAAATGACATCTCATGTCTATGGCCAGGAAACCTTGACCATCTTTGATCAACGAACTAGTTAACTAGAGGCATACTAGGGACACAGTGTTGTCTATGTACACACACATGTATTTGAGTTTCCATTCAATACAATTATAGCATGGAAAATAAATGATTATCACGAACAAGGAAATATAATAATAACCAATTTATTATTGCCTCTAGGGCATATTTCCAACAGTCTCCCACTTGCACTAGAGTCAATAATCTAGTTCACATCACCATGTGTTTTACATTGTTATGAATCGAACACCCAATGAGTTCTGGGGTTCGATCGTGCTTTGCATGTGAGAGAGGTCTTTAGTCAACGGGTCTGCGACATTCAGATCCATGTGTACTTTGCAAATCTCTATGTCATACTGTAGACACTGCTACCACACTCCACTTGGAGCTATTCCAAATGGCTGCTCCACTATACGTATCCGGATTGTTACTCAGAGTCATCCGGATTGGTGTTAAAGCTTGCATCGATGTAACCCTTTACGACGAACTCTTTATCACCTCCATAATCGAGAAATATTTCTTTAGTCCTCTAGTTACTAAGGATAATCTTGACCGCTGTCCAGTGGTCCACTCCTGGATCACTCTTGTACCCCTTGACAGACACATGGCAAGGCACACACAGGTGCGGTACATAGCATGGCATACTATACAGAGCCTATGGATAAGGCATAGGGGACGACCTTCGTCCTTTCTCTTTCTTCTGCCGTGGTCGAGCTTTGAGTCTCACTCAACTCCACACCTTACAAATCAGGCAAGAACTCTTTCTTTGACTGATCCATTTTGAACTCTTTCAAAATCTTGTCAAGGTATGTACTCATTGAAAGTTTTATCAGACGTCTTGATCTACCTCTATAGATCAAGATGCCCAATATTTAAGTAGCTTCATTCCAGGTTTTCCTTTGAAAAACTCCTTTTCAAACAACCCTTTATGCTTTCCAGAAATTCTACATCATTTCCGATCAACAATATGTCATCCACATATACTTATCAGAAATTCTATAGTGCTCCCACTCACTTTATTGTAAATACAAGTTTCTCATAAACTTTGTATAGACTCAAAAACTTTGATCACCTCATCAAAGCGTATATTCCAACTCCGAGATGCTTGCTTCAGTCCATAGAAGGATCGCTGGAGCTTGCATATATTTTAGCATCCTTAGAACTGACAAAACCTTCCGGTTGTATCACATACAACCTTTCCTCACGGATACCGTTAAGGAAATGATGTTTTGACATCCATATGCCAGATTTCATAATCGAAAAATGCAGCAACTGCTAACATAATTCCAACAGACTTTAGCATCGCTATGGGTGAGAAAGTCTCATCGTAGTCAACTCCTTGAACTTGTGAAAAACCCTTTGCCACAAGTCGAGCTTTATAGACGGTGACATTACCGTCCGCGTCCGTCTTCCTTTTAAAGATCCATTTGTTCTGAATGGCCTTTCACCCTTCAGGTAATACTTCCAAAGCCCATACTTTGTTTTCTTACATGGATCCCATCTTGGATTGCATGGCCTCTAACCATTTCTCGGAATCCGGGCCCATCATCGCTTCTCCATAGCTCGTAGGTTCATCGTTGTCCAACAACATGACCTCTAAGACAGGGTTGCCGTACCACTCAGGAGCAGTACGCGTCCTTGTCGACCTACGAGGTTCGATAGTAACTTGATCCGAAGCTTTATGATCATCATCATTAACTTCCTCTTCAACTAATGTAGGCTCCACAGAAACAACTTTCTGCGCTGCGCTACTCTCTGGTTGAAACAAAGGTTCAACAACCTCATCAAGTTCTATCTTCCTCCCACTGAATTCTTTCGAGAGAAACTCTTTCTCGAGAAAGGACCCGTTTTAGCAACAAACACTTTGTGCTTGGATCTGAGATAGAAGGTTTACCCAACTGTTACGTTAGGGTATTCTATGAAGATGCATTTGTCCGCTTTGGGTTCGAGCTCATCAGGTTGAAAACCTTTTCCACATAAGCGTCGCAGCCCCAAACATTAAGAAATGATAGCTTAGGTTTCTGCCAAACCAAAATTCATACGGTGTCATCTCAACGGACTTAGATGGTGCCCCTTTTTAAAGTGAATGTAGTTGCCTCTAATGCATAACCCCAAAACGATAGTGGCAAATCGATAAGAGACATCATAGTACGCACCATATGCAATAGAGCACGACTACGACGTTCGGACACACCATCACACTATGGTGTTCCAGGTGGCGTGAGTTGTGAAACAACTTCCACATTGTCTTAAGTTGTATACCAAACTCGCAACTCAGATATTTACCTCTACGATCATATCGTAGATATTTTATCTTCTTGTCACGATGATCTCAAACTTCACTCTGAATTTGTTTGAACTTTTCAAATGTTTCAGACTTGCGTTTCATTAAGTAAATATCCCCATATCTACTCAAATCATCAGTGAAGGTAGGAAAATAATGATATCCACCGCACGCTACAATACTCATTGGACCGAATACATCAACATGTATCATTTCCAATAAGTCACTTGCCCGCTCCATCATACCGGAAAACGGGGTCTTAGTCATCTTGCCCAGGAGGCATGGTCCGCATGTCTCAACCGATTCAAAATCGAATGAGTCCAAAGATCCATCAGCATGGAGTTTCTTCATGCGTTTTACACCAATATGACATTTAGCGGCAGTGCCACAAGTATGTGGTACTATCATTATTAACTTTGTATCTTTTGGCATCAATATTATGAATATGTGTATCACTACGATCAAGATTCAATAAACCATTCTCATTGGGTGCATGACCATTGAAGGTATTATTCATGTAAACAGAATAACCATTATTCTCTAACTTGAATGAATAACCGTATTGCAATAAACATGATCTAATCACGTTCATGCTCAACGCAAACACCAAATAACATTTATTTAGGTTCATCACTAATCCCGAAGGTAGAGAGAGCGTGCGATGGTGATCACATCAACCTTGGAAACACTTCCAACACTCATCGTCACCTCACCCTTAGCTAGCCTCCGTTTATTCCGTAGCTTTTATTTCGAGTTACTAACATTTAGCAACCGAACCGGTATCCAATACCCAGGTGCTACTAGGAGTACTAGCAAGGTACACATCAATAACACGTATATCAAATATGCTTCTATCGACGTTGCCAGCCTTCTTATCTACCAAGTATCTAGGGTTGTTCCGCTTCAGCGACCGTTCTCCTCATAATAGAAGCACTTAGTCTCGGGTTTGGGTTCAACCTTGGGCTTCTTCACTGGAGCAGCAACTGACTTGCCATCCATGAAGTTTCCCTCCTAGCCCTTGCCCTTCTCGAAACTAGCAGTTTCACTAACCATCAACACTTGATGCTCCTTCTTGATTTCTACCTTCGCGGTGTCAAACATCGCGAATATCTCAGGGATCATTATTTCTATCCCTGGCATTTTATAGTTCATCACGAGGCTCTAGTAGCTTAATGACAGTGACTTGGAGAACTATATCAATCACTATCTTATCTGGAAGATCAACTCCCACTCGATTCAAGCGATTGTAGCACCCAGACAATCTGAGCACATGCTCACCGATTGAGCTATTCTCCTTCATCTTGTAGGCAAAGAATCTTGTTGGAGGTCTCATACCTCTCAACACAGGCACGAGCCTGAGATCCCAATTTCAGCTCTTAGAACATCTCATATGTTCCGTGACGTTCAAAACGTTTTGGAGCCTCAATTCTAAGCCATAATGCATGACGCACTGAACTATCAAGTAGTCATCAGAACGTGCCTGTCAGATGTTCACAACATCTACAGACGACGCTTGAGGGGGTGGCGCACCGAGCGGTGCATTAAGGACATAAGCCTTCTGTGCAGCAATGAGGACAATCCTCAGATCTCGGACCTAGTCCGCATTATTGCTACCATCATCTTTCAACTCTATTTCTCTAGGAACATATAAAAATTCAAGGGAGCTACAGTGCGAGCTAGTAATCTACAACATAATTTGCAAAGACATTTTGACTATGTTCATGATAATGAGTTTAGTTAATCATATTACTTAAAAACTCCCACTCAAATTGACATCCCTCCGGTCATTCGAGTGACACATGATCCAAATCCACCAACTCAAGTCCGATCATCACGTGAGTTGAGGTGGTTTCAATGGTGAACATCTTCATGTTGATCATATCTACTATATGACTCATGTTCGACCTTTCGGTCTCTTGTGTTCCGAGGCCATGTCTGTACATGCTAGGCTCGTCAAGTTTAACCCGAGTGTTCCGCACGTGCAACACTGGCTTGCACCCGTTGTATGTGAACGTAGAGTCTATCACACCCAATCATCACGTGGTGTCTCAAAATGACGAACTTTCGCAATGGTGCACACTCGGGGAGAACACAATTTTATCTTGAAATTTTAGTGAGGGGTCACCTTATAATGCTACCGTCGTCCTAAGCAAAATAAGATGCATAAAAGGATTAACATCACATGCAAATCGTAAGTGACATGATATGGCCATGAACTTGTGCTTTTGATCTCCATCTTCAAAGCACCGGCATGATCTCCATTGTCATCGGCATAACACCATGATCTCCATCATCTTGATCTCCATCAATGTGTCGCCATGAGGTTGTCGCGCCGACTGTTGCTTCCACGACTATTGCTAACTCATAGCGATAAAGTAAAGCAAAAACGGCGAAAATAATTAAAGACAACCCTATGGCTCCTGCCGGTTACCGTACTCATCGACATGCAAGTCGTGATATTCTATACAATACATGATCATCTCATACATCACATATATCTCATCATGTAATTGGCCATATCACATCACAACATACCCTGCAAAAACAAGTTAGACGTCCTCTAATTGTTGTTGCAAGTTTTACGTGGCTGCTACGGGTATCTAGCAAGAACAATTCTTACCGACGCAAAAACCACAACGGTGATACAAAAATTGCTATTCAACCTTCTCAAGGACCGCCTTTGTCAAATCCGATCTGACTAAAGTGGGAGAAACAGACACCCGCCAGCCATCTTTATGCAACAAAGTTACATGTCAGTTGATGGACCCGGTCTCTCGTAAGCGTACGAGTAATGTTGGTCCGGGCCACTTCATTCCACAATACCGCCGAATCAAGAAAAGACCAAGGGAGGAAGCAATCTGAATATCAACGCCCACAAACTCCTTTGTGTTCTACTCGAGATCTCATCTACACATAGACCTAGCTCATGATGCCACTGTTGGGGAATGTTGCATGGGAAACAAAATTTTTCCTACGCACACGCAAGATCTATCCATGGTGATGAGCATCTACAAGAGGGAGAGTGGATCTACATACCCTTGTAGATCGCTAAGCGGGAAGCATTAAGAAACGCGGTTGATGTAGTCGAACGTCTTCGCGATCCAAATCGCCGAGCGTCCCGCGATCCCATCATGATCCATCTCGCGATCCAATCTCGATCTGTCCCGCGATCCCATCACGATCCGTCCCGCGATCAAATCGCGAATCGTCTCGCGATCCTGATCACGGTCCTTCCGATCTAGTGCCGAACGGACGGCACCTCCGCGTTCAGCACACGTACAGCTCGATGACGATCTCCGCCTTCTTGATCCAGCAAGAGGGAGCGGAGAGGTAGAAGAGTTCTCCGGCGGCGCGACGGCGCGGCGGTGATGGTGGTGGAACAATTCCGGCAGGGCTTCGCCTAAGCACCGCTGAAACTAGACTAGAGGAGAAACCGATCTAGATGAAGTAGAGGGAGCACGTGGCAATTAGGGTTAGCTCTTCCCTCTAAATCCTCTAGTATATATAGGAGGGAGGGAGGGGAGGAGGCAGCCTCAAACACTCAAGGTTTGGCCGAAATTGGAGGTGGAGGAGTCCTACTCCAATCCTATTAGGAGTAGGATTCCTCCTCTCCACTTGGAAACCCTTTCCACCTTTCCTCCTTTGGATTTTTTCCACCCAATGCCACATGGGCCTTAGTGGGGGGGTTATGCCAGCCCACTAGGGGCTGGTTTGACTCCTCCCACAGACCATGAGGTCCTTTGGGTCGAGACACCCCTCCTGATGGTCCCCGGTACCCCTCCCGGCACTCCCGGTACACTACCGAAATACCCGAAACTTTTCCGGTGACCAAAACAGGACTTCCTATATATCAATCTTTACCTCCAGACCATTCCGGAGCTCCTCGTGACGTCCAGGATCTCATTCGGGACTCCGAACAACCTTCGGTCACCACCATACATAACTCTACTATACCGAAACGTCACCGAACCTTAAGTGTGCAGACCCTGCGGGTTCGAGAACTATGTAGACATGACCAAGACACCTCTACGGTCAATAACCAATAGCGGGACCTGGATGCCCATATTGGTTCCTACATATTCTACGAAGATCTTTATCAGTTGAACCTTTATGTCAAGGATTCAGTTAATCCCGTACGTTGTTCCCTTTGTTCTTCGGTGTGTTACTTGCCCGAGATTCGATCGTCGGTATCTCTATACCTAGTTCAATATCGTTACCGGCAAGTCTCTTTACTCGTTCTGTAATACAAGATCCCGTGGCTAACACTTAGTCACATTGCTTGCAAGGCTTATTGTGATGTTGTATTACCGAGTGGGCCCTGAGATACCTCTCCGTCACACGGAGTAACAAATCCCAGTCTTGATCCATGCCCATTCAACAGACACCCTCGGAGATACCTGTAGAGCATCTTTATAGTCACCCAGTTACGTTGTGACGTTTGATACACACAAGGTATTCCTCCGGTGTCAGTGAGTTGCATGATCTCATGGTCATAGGAACAGATACTTGACATGCAGAAAACTATAGCAATAAACTGACACGATCATATGCTATGTTTATAGTTTGGGTCTTGTCCATCACATCATTCTCCTAATGATGTGATCCCGTTATCAAATGACATCTCATGTCTATGGCCAGGAAACCTTGACCATCTTTGATCAACGAACTAGTTAACTAGAGGCATACTCGGGACACAGTGTTGTCTATGTACACACACATGTATTTGAGTTTCCAATCAATACAATTATAGCATGGATAATAAATGATTATCACGAACAAGGAAATATAATAATAACTAATTTATTATTGCCTCTAGGGCATATTTCCAACATATATATCTTCGCCTCCAATTCCCCTCCATCAGACCTCCACGGTAACCTACGCCATGGCGCACAAGGGTCATATGCCACTAGTCTTCTGGCTTGGTGAAGTCGATACCGAGCCGGAGGAGATGGAACATAAAGACGAATGGGACGCTATGGACATGGCCTTGGAAGAGCTGCATGCCGCAGCAGATGCTGCCTCAACGTACTCGCCAGCAACCATCTCCGCGCCCTCGCCAGCAACCATCCCCGTGGCATTGACGGGCTGGTCGCCGAGCATCATCACAGTGCTGGAAACCGCGGGCGTCAGGGAGGTCCCCGCGGACCCGCGTAAGCTCGTGTACGTGCAAGCGCCAGCGCCTCCTCCTGCGTCCGTGCTCGTGCGCGCCCCTGCACACGCTGCACCGGTCCCCATGCGCGTGCCCGCACCCACGGTGCCCGTCCCCGTGCGCGCGCCTGCACCCACCGCGCCCATGCCCGTGCGCGTGCTTGTAACCATCACGCCCCCTTAGCGGATTGGGCCGCCGCCATGGATAGTTTCATCGCAGCTCCACTAGTCGCTGCCCCCGGCCCCGCGCCCGTCCATCGCGCGACGACCGGCTCTTTGATTGGGAAGTCCATAACATTCTGGTCTCCTTTGATGAACTGCACAATTACGCCCCGGAGCACGACAACGCCGGTGCAGGACGCCGTCGCCGCCGCCGCCCTAACTAGTTTTCTTCATATTGTATCTCCATCGTATGAATGTATAGTCAAAGCTTGACTGAATGAAATCTACGGTTTGATGAACTAGGTATTTATCTCTAAATTCACATAGTAAACAAAAACCATAATTGTTTTATCTGAATAAACACTCGTCACAAACGGTTCAGGTTGAATACCCGTTTGCAGATCGACAACTATCTTTCCTTCGCCCGTAAGCCAAGTGAAAAATTGGCGCCAAGAATTAGTGCAATGCGTCATCGCAAACGTTTCTCTAATATGACCCGTGTGCCTAGTACAGACAATCCGGGAAGATTTGCATCTATCATATTGGGTAAATTGCCATTTGTCAAATCGGAAACATTGGCATTTGTCGATCTAGTAACATTGGCATTTGTCAACATTGTAGCACTGACATTTGCCAAATTTTCCAGGAACAAAATCACAATTAGGGTGCAATTTTGCAACTGAAATTCACTAAACATGGATTTCATTCATACATGAAGCAATGGTCTTTGTACAAAATAGTTCAACTCGAGAGCTGAACCGAACAAACTTTTCCCCAATTGTTGCCAACCACGTACTGAAATAGCTAGCCCAACTATATATACTAGCTAATTTAAAGTATGTGGTACAGTTCAACCATATCTATAGTTAGATGAACTGAACAAAATAGCCCCTAAATACTAGTAGTACTATGGAGGGGCTTTGTACTACTTCCAGCAGAATCGAGCACGCTCAGTAAGAGCAAGTGTAGGAGGAGCCTACCGACTAGTCGTGTCCGTTGGTGGAGTCGTGTCCGTTGCCTGCCAGTGCTGCCCTCCGACGCTCAAGACGCCCCTCCTCGAAGTGGCAGGACTCGGCGTAGATCTCTGCATTCCGCACCGCAGTTGCGGCTTCTGCTGCGGCTACGGCGTCAGTGAGCTTCTTCGCGTGCGCGACCTGGTGCTCCACCTCCTTCTTTAGGAAGTAGATGTAGCATGCAAGGTTTGTGACGCAGAGCCCGGCGGCGGGCCTTTGGCGGTGTTGTGGGAATGAACCTGACAATAGTACTAGGGGTACGAAAGGAGGGGCGAAGTCTAGCTACGGCGCAAGTGTGCACTCGGATGTGTACGAGTTTAGGCCTCACTCGGAAGTGATGAAAGCCCTACGTCTCGAGCCCGGAGGCTTTGGTGCTTGCTTATGGGTGGTAGAAGATTACACAGGGTCAGAACCCTTGCACTGGCGCCCGGGGGTGGCCTATATAGAGTGCGCCACCACCGGCCGAGCGCCATCATTAGGACAATAAATGCTAATGAAAGATGCGTTACAGGAACGGCTGATTAACTAGGCGTTACTGGTAACGGGGAGTTAACTTCATAACGAGTGACTGCTCGAATTCCATGAACGCTATGTCTTCTGGGTCGCCTAAGCTTCTATCTGACCGAGTGGTGCCGTGGTAGTCCGAGTGGCCTGAATAATCCGAGTGAACGGCCATATGCATCCGAATGCGTCTTTAGCCCAGGGGGTTTAATGACATTGTGGAACCACAGATGGGCCCTAGATGTCAGGCCTGTGACCGTACCCATAGTAGGCATCCTCATCAGTAGCCCCCGAATCCATGAGGTTTTAGTGGCCGAGTGACCGACAGTCGAAAGCGTCGACGGCCTCACTCGGCTTCAAACCATGATGGATTCAGGATTGATATTCCTTGACCAAACTGTCTCGTTTGACGGAGCAGTACTGTCATATGAAGTTGAAGTGTTTCTCGGAAGAAACGATCCGAATGTCCGGTCATTTAATCCGAGTGTTTGGCTGGTGTGAGTCATTCACTCGGTTCGCAAGAGCGGGCCGTCGGATCCTTCAAAGCACGGAGCGTGTCTCATTTATGGCACGGAGAAATTTCCGCGCGTTCAAAATTGCAAAGGTTGCGCGCGGGCGCGCGACGGAACGGTTGAGGGAGTCCTGGATTAAGGGGTCCTCGGGAGGCCGACCTATTTCTTATGGGCCGGATTGTATGGGCCGTTGGCCGGACACTGGAATGATTGAAGACCCTGTCTCCAGGAAGGAAGCTTCAAGGATAGTGGCGTATTCTCCACGTTTGGAGTAGTGAATAGGCATGTTTATCCTTCGACGTGTAACCAACCATGTGTAAACCCTAGGTACCCTCGGCGTCTATATAAGCCAGAGGGTTTTAGGTTGCAGGCCAAGAGAACTCATCTAGGGTTTAGCTATTTGATCTCGAGGTAGATCAACTCTGTAATCCTCATACTATCAATATAATCAAGCAGGACGTAGGGTATTACCTCCATAGGAGGGCCCGAACCTGGGTAAAACCTTGTCCCCTTCGTCTCCTGTTACCCTCGATTCTAGTCTCACAGCTCGTGACCCCCCTACCCGAGATCCGCCGGTTTTGACACCAACATTGGTGCTTTCATTGAGAGTTCTGCTGTGATCGCCAGAAGGAATCGATGGCTCATCTTGTCATTAGCGAAGAGGTCCGCAACCCGGGCACTTTCGTCCCCGGACAGATCTTCACTTTCAGCAGCATTGTGCTGCACGCCGACCCGACCGGCCATCTACGCCGTGTCGGAAGTTTCGCCCCTGATCAAGAGGTCAGATTCGGGAACTTAGAGTTCTCCGTAGATTCTCGGGGCGATCTATCGCTAATCGGGCTCGCAGTCTCGCCTGCTACACCCGAAGACTCTGAGGCTTTAACCTCAGACCCTTCTTTCGGCCCCGCCCAAGGGATCTACCCCGGCGAGGACCCGCCTCTTAGTCCGGATCCGGTCATAGTGCCAGACGTCCGGACATCTGTTCTTGCCGAACACCCGCCCTGCGCGGACTCATCGGAGGTTCACTCCGGAAGCTCTGGGCAGGCCGACCCGATCAAGCTCTCGATACTCAACGAGGCCCTAGATCGGATCTCGTCGATGAAGATCACCGATGATCCAACCCCGATCTGTTCTCAGATCGGGCTTCCGACGGGTCAGGACAAATTTTTTGTCCCACCCACCAACCACTTAGTAGCCACTGTCGAGGATTTAACCGACATGTTGGACTACGCCTCTGAGGAGGCAGATTACATGGATGAGGAGGATCACACCCTCACCCCCGTTAACACCGGGCGATGGACTGCCACCTCCACATACGACGTCTACATGGTGGACACTCCGAAAAACGATGGCGACAAATCGGATGATGCGCCGTCAAGACGCCGAAAGCCGCATAAACGGTCAAAAGGAAAAAAAGGGAAGAAAAGCTACCGATGGCACCGGGGACGGAGATACCCCGGAAGACCTCGGCGATCCCGAAATCCCCGAACACCCGTTAGAGGGTCAGGAGAGGCCCGAAGACCGGCGCAACCCCGATGATCCACATGATCCCGAGGACGACGACTACCTCCGCTCTATCGAGGGGGAGGACAATGCGGAAGCCGATGACTTCGCCATCCCCGATAATCCTGCAGATCAGGAACTATTCAGGCAACAACTTATAGCCATGACCCGCAGCCTAAAATCAAAAGAACGGCAGCTTAAAGCCGAACAACACAACCTCAACGATCGATGGACCAGAGTCCTCTCAGCTGAGGAAGGATACGGTACTGGTCTACCGGACCAACCGAAGAGTTATCCACGCAGAAGGCTGCTGCCACAATTCGACGACGAGCTCACTTATACGCCGTCTCCCAAACATACCCCATACGACAAGCCAGACTGCCCTCCTCGAGGACGAGACAGGACGGCTGACGACACCGGCTATAGGCCGACGATACCCCGTAGACGGGGAAAGGAGCCACTAGAGCCCGATGACAGGTTCGACCTGCGACACGACCTGGACCACAGAGCAGGTCGTACGCTATCCATCTACGGATCCAGAGGATACTCACCCGATAGACGGGAAGGGTACCGGCCTTGGTTCGACCGCGACAATGAAGATCGGGAACGAAACCGAGCTAGGACAGACGCCGATCACCGGCGCGTCATAGCTCGGGTCAGAGGCGCTGCCCACCCACTGTGCCTCACGGACGAGGTGATGCGGCATCAGTTCCCGGAAGGGTTTAAACTCGTAAACATAGAGCAAGACGATGGGACAACTGACCCAACCGTATGGATCGAGGATTTCCTCCTCCACATCCACATGGCGCGAGGAGATGACCTCCACGCCATTAAGTACTTACCCCTGAAGCTCAAGGGGCCAGCTCGGCACTGGTTAAACAGCTTCCCCGAAAACTCCATTGGGTGTTGGGAGGACCTAGAAGAAGCATTCCGATCTAATTTCCAGGGCACTTATGTGCGGCCGCCGGACTCCTCCGATCTAAGCAACGTCGTCCAGAAGCCAGGAGAGTCTGCGCGGCTATTCTGGAATCGTTTCTTGACCAAGAAAAACCAGATCGTGGACTGCCCGGATGCCTAAGCAATAGCCTCTTTTAGGCACAATATTCGGGATGAATGGCTGGCTCGTCAGCTCGGCCAGGACAAGCCGAGGAAAATGTCCGCCCTCACATCACTCATGACCCGCTTTTGCGCGGGCGAGGATAACTGGCTAGCAAGACGTAGCCACAACCCCGAAGACCCCGGAACCTCTGAAGTTCGGGATGGAAATAGGAAACCGAAGCGCAACAAGAACAAGCGCCGGCACAATAATAGTGATGCTGATGACACGGCCGTTAACGCTGGCTTCCGCAACTCCCGGCCTGGGCAGCGGAAGAAGCCTCCTAAAGGCAAACATGACGGACCCACCCCGCTGGACAAGATCCTGGAGAGGCCTTGCCAGATCCACGTCACTCAAGAGAAGCCCGCCAATCACACCAACCGTAACTGTTGGGTCTTCCAACAGGCCGGCAAGATCGCATCCGAGGACCAAGGCAAGAGCCCACGCAGCGAGGACGAGGATGAACCCCGCGGTCCGATTGGTGGCGGACAAAAGAAATTCCCTCTAGAGGTAAAAACAGAAAACATGATATACGCCACCTTGATAATCCCCAAGTGCAAGGAATCATCGTAGAAATTTCCAAAGGTGGAAGGGATAAGTATGGAGTGTCGAACCCACAAGGAGCTAAAGGAAAGATCAATATTCTCTCAAGTCCTATCTGCCACTGATACGACTCTACGTACGCCGAACATTTGCTTCCAACTAGAAACGAGAAATAAAACTACGTTGTGGGTATGAAGAGGATAGTTTTGCATGATATCGGAGAGCTAAAATATAAAAATAGGTGCTGTTATCATAAAGTTAGAATATATTACAATGTATTACAAACAGCGAGGATGAAATAATGATGGGTCGGTGTGCGGAATTGTCCTAGGCAATTGTTAACAAGATCGGTAATCATTATTGCAATTTTATATGAGGGAGAGCCATAAGCTAACATACTTTCTCTACTTGGATCATATGCACTTATGATTGGAACTCTAGCAAGCATCCGCAACTACTAAAGATCATTAAGGTAAAACCCAACCATAGCATTAAAGCATCAAGTCCCCTTTATCCCATACGCAACAACCCACCTACTCGGGTTTATGCTTCTGTCACTCAAGCAACCCACTATAAGCGAATCATGAACGTATTGCAACACCCTACAGCGGGAATCCTTCATGTGTGCGCGGCACGGAAGGCACAATAGGACAGCACCAAAATAAACATACAACTCAAACCAATCTATATCATCAATCAACCCAAAGGACAAAAGAAATCTACTCAAAACATCATAGGATGGCAACACATCATTGGATCATAATATGTGGCATAAAGCACCATGTTCAAGTAGGGGATTACAGCGGGATGCGGGAGAGTGGACCGCTGAAAAGACATGAGGACGGTGATGAAGAAGGTGATGTTGATGAAGACGATCACCGCGGCGATGGTTCCCCCGGTGGCACTCCGGCACCACCGCGAGAGAGGGGGAGAGGGTCTCCCCCTTGTGCTTCCTCCTCCATGGCCTCCCCCCTGGTTGGGAGAAGGTTCTCCCTCTGGTCCTTGGCCTCCATGGCGATGATGGCCCCTCCGTCTTCCTCCATGGTCTCCGATGAAGGTGACCCCCTCCGGCAGGGTGCCGGAGAGGGCCAAGATTGATCTTTCATGGCTCTGGAGACTTGCGGCGGCGGAACTTCCGATCTAGGTTTATTTTTGGAGGTTTCTCGATTTATAGGAGGTCTTGGCGTTGGAATCACGTCAGGGAAGTGCTCGAGGGGCCCACAAGCCAGGGGGGCACGCCCTAGGGGGGGGGGCGCCCCCCCAGGCTTGTGGCCTCCTCGGTCACTTCCTGCCCAGCTTTTTGCTCCAGTATTTTTTATATTTTCCAAAAATATTCTCCGTAAATTTTCAGCCCATTCCGAGAACTTTTATTTCTGCACAAAAAACAACACCACGGTAGCTCTGCTGAAAACAGCGTTAGTCCGGGTTAGTTCTAATCAAATCACACCAAAATCATATAAAATTATTGCAAACATGGCATGAATACTTCATAAATTATAGATACGTTGGAGACGTATCAGCATCCCCAAGCTTAATTCCTGCTCGTCCTCGAGTGGGTAAATGATAAAAAAGATAATTTATGAAGTGTGAATGCTAGCAAGTGCACAAGTTTGATCAATGATAATTCCAATCACTTTTCTAGCATCAATATAAACCATAAACAGTAGCTCATCTCATAAAACTTCTCATGATCAAGTAACAAGCTATTCACATGTTAAAGTATAGACCAAAAAGTTTCTTGAAAACTAACAAACCATATTCCTAGTTATCGAACAATTGCAATTCATCTTATTTTCAGGAAGGGCCTATGTAAGAGCTTTGATTTAGCAAATTCCACATACTCAACTATCATATAGTCTTCCATGATTATTGACACTCAAAGCATATTTTTAGAACAAATAGCATCCATCGAACACACAGAAAGATAGGGGCTTAATGTTTCGCCTCCCAACTTATTTATCATATAGATAATTGTCAACAATAATAATTCATGTTCAAATATATTTGTGTGGATATATATGTCTAGATCATTCCCCAACACATGACGCTTGCCAAGAGAAAAAGACGAAATATAGGAAGTGGTGAAGATCACCATGACTATTGCATAAAGGTAAGTACTAGAAAGTAAAACATAGGCCCTTCGCAGAGGGAAGCAGAGGTTGTCATGCGCTTTTTGTTTTTGGATGTGCAAACCCTTAATGCAAAGGAATGTCACGTTGTATTGCCCTTTGTGATAGTAACCTTTATTATGCAGTCCGTCGCTTTTATTTCTTTACCATCACAAATTCGTACAACGCTTATTTTCCCTCACAATAAAAGATCATACATATTTAGGAGCAATTTTTATTGCTTTTTGCACCGATGACAACTTACTTGAAGGATCTTACTCAATCCATAGGTAGGTATAGTGGACTCTCATGGCAAAACCGGTTTAAGGGTGTTTGGATGCACAAGTAGTATTTCTACTTGGTGCAGAAGTTTTGGCTAGTGTGAGGTGGAAGCAAGCACCACATCTTGGAGGATCCATAACAATATAACTTCTATACAAATATACCCAAACATAACTCATTAAGTTGTCTTCCTTGTCCAATTTTAACTAATTTGCTTGAGTTTGTAAATAATTAATGAGCTCACAATCATAGAAGATGTCCAAGATAGTATATTTATATGTGGAATCTCTCTTCCTTCAATATTCTTTCATGAATTGTTCAAATGACCAATGCGGTGTTTGCTAACTTTCAATAAATTTTACCACCTATACTTATTATATGTGAAGTCATTACTCCCCATGGGATAAGTATATGAAGCATATTTAATTTCAGATTTATGATATTCAATTCATTCAACCATTTACTCATAGGATATAAGTGAAGCACGAGATTGAATGACAAACTACTCGAAAAAGATATAAGTGAAGATCAATGCGTAGTCAATTAGTTAAATAGCCATGTGAGGATTCTCTCTCATTCAAAATTTCAGATCCAATGATTTTATTCAAACAGCAAGCAAAAGAAAAGAAAAAATAGAACTCCAAGAATAGCACGCATCAAGTGAACGAATAAAAATTTAGGCTCAACATAGGCTAACCGATAATTGTTGATGAAGAGAGGTGGGATGCGTAGCATCCCCAAGCTTAGATTCTTGAGACTTCTTGAAATATTCACTCGGAGTGCCTTGGGCATCCCCAAGCTTGAGCTTTTATATCTCGTTCAATCCTCTCATATCATGGTTTCACCTATTCTCAAAAACATCTTCCACACAAAACTTGAAAAGGACTCGTGAGATAGGTTAGTACACATAATAATAAATCAACTCTTTATGTACTGCCAAGATAAGTTGCATAATAATTTTCAAACATTAGGTACTGTATACTATCATTTCCATAATTTATATCTACCAATATAGGCTATGGAAACTATAGGATAAGTAGATAACGAAACTATGACAGCAATCTGTCCAAACAGAACAGTCTGTAGCAATTTATGAAAAGAGTGTACTTCCATAACTCAGAAAATTATGAAAATTTAGGAAAGGCTAAGTAATTTATATGACAATACTGTGTAAAAATTTCAGAAACTTTCCACGTTCCAGAAAAATATGAAAATTCAAACACTACAGCAAAAGTTTCTGTTTTTACACAGCACACATCAAACATGCAATGCAAGCATCCTAATGGCAATTCTTGGAACTTTTTATTGAAAAACAAGATTATTAATAACACCTAACAGAAAGTATCAAAATATAATGACGATCCAAGCAAAGCACATATTATGTGACGAATAAAAATATAGCTCCAAGTGAGGTTACCGATAATGTTGAAGACGAAAGAGGGGATGCCTTCCGGGGCATCCCCAAGCTTAGTTGCTTGTATCTTCTTTGAATATTACCTTGGGGTGCCTTGGGCATCCCCAAGCTTAGTTTATTTTCACGCCTTATTCTCCTCATATCGGTGTCTCACCTAAAACTTGAAAACTTCAATCACACAAAACTTAACGGAACTTCGTGAGAAGGGTTAGTGTAATAAAGATAGATCATTCACTTAGGTAATGTCAAGACAAGATTCATAATTGTTCCCACATGAAACCTACTGTATTCTATCATTCCCATAATTTATATCACTAAATATAAGCTATGAAAACACTAAAACAAGCAAACTATGCATGCAAAACAGAATCTGTCAAAAACAGAACAGTCTGTGAAGATCTGTAGTGTAGCCATACTTCCCTGTCTTTAAAAATTCTGAGAAATTAGGAAAATCTAGGAAATTTGTATATCAAGACTGTGTAAAAATTTCAGATCAAAATAACGTTCCAGTGAATTTACAAAATTCCTGGACTGAGAGCAAAAGTTTCTGTTTTTGCACAGAATCAAGTCAACTATCATCCACACTATCCCAAAGGCTTTACTTGGCACTTTATTGAAACAAAAGCTATAAAACATGATTATACAGTAGCTTAGTCATGTTGACACACAAAAACAAAAGTAAAAGTGTTGGGTTGTCTCCCAACAAGCGCTTTTCTTTAATGCCTTTTAGCTAGGCATGATGATTTCAATGATACTCCTCAACGCCTAATTCCGATGATAATTTTATTCATACTCTAAAAGATATAAGTGAAGTTCCTAGAGCATTCTATAATTAATATAGATTAACCAATATCCAAGCTCAAAATATATAAGTGAAGCACGCGAAGCATTCTATAAAGCCATACTCAAAAGATTTAAGTGAAGCACAAAGAGCATTCTACAAAACCAATGAAGGACTATCTCATACTAGAAGGGTGCATAAAAGTAAAAACGCATATCATGTGAACAAAACAAAAACCGAGGTATACCGATAATTGTTGAAGAATAAAGATGGGATGCCTTCCGGGGCATCCCCAAGCTTAGATGCTTGAGTCTCCTAGAAATATTTACTTGGGGTGCCTTGGGCATCCCCAAGCTTGAACTCTTGTCTCTCCGTATTCTTCTTATATCAATACCTCCTCGATCTTTGAACACTTCATTCACACAAAACTTAAGAAAACCCTCGTGAGATCCGTTAGTATAATAAAGCAAAATACTACTTTAAGTACTGTTGTGAACTCATTCCAAATTAATATTAGCATTATATCTACTGTAGTCCAACTTCACCATGGTTCATACCCCCCGATACTACCCATAGATTCATCAAAATAAGAGAACAACGCATAGAAAACAGAATCTGTCTAAAACAGGACAGTCTGTAGCAATCTGGAAACTTCGTATACTTCTGTAACTCAAAAAATTCTGAAACTTTAGGAAAAATTAAACAATTTGTATAGAAGTACTGTGTAAAAATTTCAGAAACTTTTGACGTTCCAGTAAGAAATGTAAATTCATGCACTACAGTCAAAGTTTCTGTTTTTGCACCGCACAAAGCAAACAAGCAATCTAATCATCCTAAAAGCAAATCTTGGCACATTATTTTTATAATACAATGGATATATACAAGGGGATAATTATTTTTGAGAAGCTTCCATGAAAAATTCTACATTGTTTCCATGAGCATGAACACAAGTGTTCAAGGTCGACTCTCACTTCTCCAATGCACAACTTTCCAATCACTTCTCTTTTTGAAAAACTTCTTAGGTAAGAGGCAAGTATTTCTTTTTGTATTTTTCATTATTTAATTTTTTTTGTTTCACCCACAACTAAAGAAAGCAAAAAGGGAAAACAAAATCTACTTAATGAAGAAAGCAAACAAGCACACACGAGAATATCAGCCCACGCTATTGCTCCCCGGCAACGGCGCCAGAAAAGAGCTTGATAATCCCCAAGTGCAAGGAATCATCGTAGCAATTTCCAAAGGTGGAAATGATAAGTATGGAGTGTCAAACCCACAAGGAGCTAAAGGTAAGATCAATATTCTCTCAAGTCCTATCTGCCACTGATACGACTCTACGTACGCCGAACATTTGCTTCCAACTAGAAACGAGAAATAAAACTACGTTGTGGGTATGAAGAGGATAGTTTTGCATGATATCGGAGAGCTAAAATATAAAAATAGGTGCTGTTATCATAAAGTTAGAATATATTACAATGTATTACAAACAGCGACGATGGAATAATGATGGGTCGGTGTGCGGAATTGTCCTAGGCAATTGTTAACAAGATCGGTAATCATTATTGCAATTTTATATGAGGGAGAGCCATAAGCTAACATACTTTCTCTACTTGGATCATATGCACTTATGATTGGAACTCTAGCAAGCATCCGCAACTACTAAAGATCATTAAGGTAAAACCCAACCATAGCATTAAAGCATCAAGTCCCCTTTATCCCATACACAACAACCCACCTACTCGGGTTTATGCTTCTGTCACTCAAGCAACCCACTATAAGCGAATCATGAACGTATTGCAACACCCTACAACGGGAATCCTTCACGTGTGCGCGGCACGGAAGGCACAATAGGACAGCACCAAAATAAACATATAACTCAAACCAATATATATCATCAATCAACCCAAAGGACAAAAGAAATCTACTCAAAACATCATAGGATGGCAACACATCATTGGATCATAATATGTGGCATAAAGCACCATGTTAAAGTAGGGGATTACAGCGGGATGCGGGAGAGTGGACCGCTGAAAAGACATGAGGACGGTGATGAAGAAGGTGATGTTGATGAAGACGATCACCGCGGCGATGGTTCCCCCGGTGGCACTCCGGCACCACCGGGAGAGAGGGTCTCCCCCTTGTGCTTCCTCCTCCATGGCCTCCCCCCTGGTTGGGGGAAGGTTCTCCCTCTGGTCCTTGGCCTCCATGGAGATGATGGCCCCTCCGTCTTCCTCCTCCATGGTCTCCGGTGAAGGTGACCCCCTCTGGCAGGGTGCCGGAGAGGGCCAAGATTGATCTTTTGTGGCTCTGGAGACTTGCGGCGGCGGAACTTCCTATCTAGGTTTATTTCTGGAGGTTTCTCGATTTATAGGGGTCTTGGCGTTGGAATCACGTCAGGGAAGTGCTCGAGGGGCCCACAAGCCAGGGGGCGCGCCCTAGGGGGGGGGGGGGGGCGCCCCCCCAGGCTTGTGGCCTCCTCGGTCACTTCCTGGCCCAGCTTTTTGCTCCAGTATTTTTTATATTTTCCAAAAATATTCTCCGTAAATTTTCAGCCCATTCCGAGAACTTTTATTTCTGCACAAAGAACAACACCACGGTAGCTCTGCTGAAAACAGCGTCAGTCCGGGTTAGTTCTAATCAAATCACACCAAAATCATATAAAATTATTGCAAACATGGCATGAATACTTCATAAATTATAGATACGTTGGAGACGTATCACACCCATATACCCAAAAAGGAAAGGAAGCACGCCCTTCGAGACGTCTACGCCGTAGAGCCTGTAGCCCCGAAGTATAACGCCGTCCCGCACTATGCCCGGCCCCAGGGGGGTCATTACTGTCAACGGCAACACAGAGCGCTCCCTCCGAACTGAGGAACATGCATTGGCCCTGGCGGCTGAATTCCATTACACTGATGATTGGCAAGCGCCGACATCTGCCGTAAAGGCACCCAAGGCTGGGAAGCGAGCTCGGTATCAATCTGAAGTACCAGAACCTTCTTCTCCCCATAAATAGGGACTCGCCCCCCATCGCACTGCCCTAGAACCGGCAAAGTACGTGCCGAGGAGGCACAACTTCGCGCTCAAAATTCCATGGGCGGCGGTGGGGAAAAATTATTAAAGGGTAAGTGCTCGGCTAGACCGAACTATCACCATCAACATGTCTTCGGACACACTACAGGTGCCATAAAGCACCTGCTATGGCGTAAAGCTCATTCATATTCCGGTGACTTCTCAAGACTTTTCTCCAAAGTCCGCTCGCCGAACATTACACCCATCGCGGTATATAACTCCTTGGGAGACGCAGGAGCGGACAAGCGACATGGCACATCGAGGACGTCAGGTCACTTATCGAAGACCCTTGGTGCAACCCCTCCTGTAAGGTTTATAATTCATTTTTAATACCTGTAAACAGTTGTATCGGCAATTCGAATAATAAGAGATGATGAGTAAAATACAGATGTATCTTGCACGATTGTTTCGCTGTTTTTGGCGCACTCTCTATTTTCCCTCTCTTCTTGCGAACCTGTTTGGTATACTACACGATGCAACCGGCTAATAGACCGGGGGCTCGACATTAAAAAATCGCCTTAAGCACAACTGGTTTCGTGTTCGGCGTCTTGGAATTCCGCTTTATATGCATTGGTTCCAAACTATGTCTTGGGTCAATAGTTGGGTTGCCCGGCTCCTGTGCTTGCCCCTTTATGTTCCCCTCGTTCGGCTAAGAGGGCAAAGGGAGAACCGCTGCGATTGTGCTTCTGGCTAGCCTGGTCAAGCACCTCAGCGGAGAAAGCCGAAAACTGACTGTCATGGTATGCGAGAACTGGTCTGCGAATCCTAGCTTAACTAAATCTCGTCAGAGGTTATTCCGTGTCATACGATGGGTTTGGTATTAGCACAAACCATGTGATATAGGCTTTGGCCATGGCTCATCCGAACATCACAAACACCCGGGGGCTAGTCATCAGCCCCCGCACTCCTTTCTCGCGCCCCTATGGCTAAGTGAAAGCAATAAAGCATTATGGTCCGATTGCCTTGTCCGCCCACACTACCGCCTTCGGGTACCGATAGCTCGGCTAAGGGTCACAATGCGTTGGCAGAGACACCCCGCGTAGTATCTACATGGGGGCTGAAGCCGACGACTCGCCGCTTTCAGTTTTAACGGCCACACAGGAGTTATAAAGGATGCAAAACATATAAGACATGATAAACCATGCATCTTAAATATAAACACGTTAAAGAGTCTTCGGACATATTACAACGCCTTTACTCATACACATTTTCTCTCGAACATTGCGCCTCTATTGCCCGAGCACCCTCCATTATGCCGGAGAAGTACAGCTCGGGGCGCCTATGCTCTTTTACGGTAGGCGGAGGATCGATGTCTATATTCATTGGATCCAGCCCCGGCCAGTGCACCTTGCCCTTCGCAAAGGTCATCCGGGCTCCCTCGATGCAGGAAGATCGCCTTAGCACGTCGACCCGGGACGAGGCGTCACTTAGCTTCTGCACCAGGCCGAAGTAGCTGCCCGGCAATGGCTCATTGGGCCATAGCCGGATACAGAGATCCTTCATGGCCGGCTCCGCCAGCCGATGTAGCTCCATCAGCTGTGTCGTGGTTTTGTCACGGCAGATGCCCGAAGGCTTAGGTTCGAGGCCATCGCTAAAGAAGTGGACTCAAAGGGGTTAAACGGGACAAGGGACACGAGTTTACCCAGGTTCGGCCCCTCACGGTGGAGGTAAAAGCCTACGTCCTGCTTGTATTGTATTGACTGTAGTATCGATTACAAAGGGGCGGCTTGCTTGCCCTAGCTCCCGACCGATTGCTTGGCCTCTCTCGCCGTAAGGCTTGTCTGTTTCTCCTCAACCCCCTTTACCCGCCGCAAGGGCTCACCCTTATATACATAGGTAAAGGCCCTGGGCTTACAAGAGTCCGGGTTGGGTTACACAACGTAACCGACCCAGGTTCTACTTTCCTAGTCTTACAAGATAAGTCTTCACATGGCGGTTTACCCTTTCGGGCCTTGAGTCGCCACCAGGCTTTAGGCCTTCGACTGGCCCATCTGTAAGTCGCCGTCTTCACGCCTTGCCTTCCTGGGCCGGCTTAGGCTCTTGCACTATGAGTCGCCAACAGGGTTAACCGCGGGGTTATATCCCCAACATTAGGCCCCAAATTGATTTGAACCTGTTCATGTCAATTTAAATTCTTCAGTTGGCGAGTCTTCTGCGGGTCTTCTGGAACTGCAACTTTGACTGGTCTTCCCTAACCGGCCATATCCAACAGTGACGTCACGATGAATCTTTGATTTACCCGCCATCCGAGAAACGAGGCGCCATCTCAGCCATGATAATTATATCGCCTCCTCGATCTCCGGGCCTGCTGTTTCACTACCCCACCTACCCTTATATATGGGCACAGGGTCGCTCCTTTACCCGGTCACTTCTTCTTCCTCCTCCCGATGCCGTCGCGACTACTGTAGCAAACAGCCCTGCCGCCATCGCTCCTCTCCAGTGAACTCGAAACGGGCCACTACACCAATCCAACCGGGACCAGAGAACCGCGGTGCTCCTCCGCTCTTCCCTCGAATCATCAAGGTAAAGCTTCTGCCTCTCCCTGGACTCGCATTAAATCTGTACGTTTCATGGAGCTCGCCGGAGTTCATCCTTGTTCTTCGCGTTCTTAGGGCTAGGAACGGTATTTTAATTCAAATCGAGTCAAAATACATTGCGGTAGTGATCAGCTCCCCCTTTGTATGTTGTACGGATTGATTCTGCTTCAGCATTAATGAGTCCCTGATCTATCTGTTCTTCCACTGTCTGCTAGGGTTAGTGTTTTTCCCCCTTTCCGAACCGCTCGTAGATCCAAAAATGTTGCCGCAGATTGTGAAATCTGTTTGTCCCACACTTAGTGAAATCTTGGGCCATCTCGGGGGTACTGACGACTGACCTGCCATTGATCTTTCGGGCGGCTTAGCACGTATGTTTGTAACTCGCCATAAAGTTTGACTATTGCTTCTTTCACTTAACCCGCCAACATTCCTCTGGCTTTTAAATTTCAGCACTTAACCCGCCAATATGTCAAGCGGAACATCGTCTTGTGACTGGGTCCAATCCGGAGTTACCGAAGATCTACTGTTAGACTATGTGAAGATAGGCGTGTTACCGGCTCGGGACGTCATTCAGTGGCGGGCTCCCGGGTTAGAGAAAAGACCCAGACCTCAAGACGGAGAAGTCGTTGTTTTCGCTGACCACCTCGTCCGCGGCTTCATCCCGCCCGGGTCTAAATTCTTCCGAGATGTTCTGCACTTTTTTAAGCTTCACCCTCAGGACATAGGCCCCAATTCAGTCACCAATATCTGCCAATTCCAAGTCTTGAGTGAGGTGTATCTGCAAGAAGAACCTTCTATGGACATTTTTCGTGATTACCATTATATCAACCGCCAAACTGAGAAAGCAGGCGGCTCAAGTCTGGAACTCGGCGGCGTGACTATCCAGAGGCGGAGAGATGTACCTTACCCATTTGCTACCCTGCCAAGTCATCCTAAGAACTGGAACAGGACCTGGTTTTATTACAAAGACACTTCTCCGGAGGGTGAAAATCCGCTGCCGGGTTACCGACCTACCCGGCTTCCCAGCTCCGGAGAACTTCCCGACAGGCTATCCACTACTGAAAGAGCGAAGTATGCCACTTCCATTGCCAAGATCAAAGCTTTGATTGCAAACGGATTAACTGGTGTCGACCTGACCCGCTGCTGGGTCAGTTGGCAAATATCGCCCCTGAGCCGGCGTGACCGGCTTATGTTTGAATACACGAGTGAACCCAATGACCCCCTCTGCTTCTCAAACGCCCAATTGTCACAACAGGAAATCAGCAATAGCGTTAAAAATCTTCTCGGCGAAAAACAGGAAATTTGTGATAAAATTGGGCTGAGACCCTTCTATGCCCAGAACCCGGCTCCGCCTGTAAGAAAAACTTCTGGAAACCTTACAATCTTCGTCTTGCTCGTTTTAATTAGCATCTTTTAACCTCTCTGGCAGCTTGTGCGCAGGCCGGCTCAGATTTTTGGAAGAAAAAACTCAACCCGCCCGTGAGGAAGCCCAGGGCGGGTAAAACCCTTGCTCATAAAAGGAGAACCACCGCCTCCTCCATTCCTGAGTCTAACGATTCATAGGTAAAGCTTGACTTCTTCTGACCGTCTCTTTATACAGTTTACCGATGATATTTATTTCACAGGTTGAACCAGAGACCAGCCGTGTGGACGCTCCTGAGGTAATCAATATTTCCTCCGATTTAGAAAATTCTCCCCCAAAGAAGAAACGGCGGGTTATCCAAAAAGTCCCATTCTCTCATCCTCTTGCTTACTTGGACTGCCATTTTCTTTTGAAAAAGCAACAGCACACTTCCAGGCGTCAGACCCGGAGTGCCGGCTCTGAGGAGCTGATGGGCGGCTTACCCAACTCCCCGGCTTCCCAGAAGCGTCCTGCAGAGGTACTTTTTACCCAAGTCTGATCATCCTAACAGTCTTGTCTTGCAACCTTACTTTACCTGAAGAACTGTAACTTTTCCAGGACTCGCCCCCTTCATCTGGCGACTCAACGGCCACTAAGCTGCCTCCATTGAGAATCAACCCAGAGTACGCATTTTTCCTTTGCACTATATTTTTCTTCAATCTTTGTCTTTTATTTGACAATTGTTTTTGCTCTCTAGGGCTCAAGCGAAGCGGAAGAAAACCGGCGGGTCTGAAGCTGCCCCCACTGTCCAAGAGCTGGAGAAATCCAAGCCAGCTTCCCCTGTACCTCATGCTGAGCCTACAGAAGCTATAAAAGAAACACCTGCCGATGATCCTCAGCCCCACGAGCCGGGTGCTCATGATACGGTCGCTCCTACGAGCCCTCCACGAACTGACTTCCAAACGCCGAGCTCTCCAGCTACCAAAAACGTCGCTCTTACTGGGGCAGGTTATCAATCGACCTCTCATGTGCTGACAAGACACACCGGCGAGGCTAAAGAGAACTCGCCAGAAAGATTCGACTTTGCATTGCCCTCGTTGGAAAAGATGTCTACAGATGATCTTCATGCCGGCTATTTAAATCACCTCAGCACAAGCCACAACATGGAGCGAAAACTTGTTAGCCTTATGAAGTCCAAATTTGAGGTACTGCTCCTTTCTTGCTTTCCTTATACCCTTATGTAGCCCCCAAGATCCGGTTTAGTCTTGCAAAATAGTAGACCGGGTCTTATACTTCTTGTCATACTTCAAATTATAATACCTGTAGCCCCCAAGTTCGGGTTAATACTGATATTGAGCCGGTACTTAGTTGAAAGGGTTGATCCAAGTGTAGCCCCCAAGTTCGGGTCATGACGATGAGCCAGAACTCCATTGTAAACTTTGGAGAGCTCTGTGTAGCCCCCAAGTGCCGGCTTAACTTTAACAAAGATGAGCCGGGACTGCCATGTAGACTTAGAGAAAAACACAGGCATTAGCCCCCAAGTGTCAAGTATATTGCTTGCAATCTGCTTGAGACTTATAACACAATAGTTTCACCAATGTGCGAATCATATCCTGACTGAAAACCTTTGAAACTGTCTTTTGCGTAACGCAGGAAGCTTTAGCAACTGCTGAGTCAAATTTCACTGTGCAACAAGCCGCCAGGGCTTAGGCGGACAATAAATGGCGAGTTGCCGTGACAGAGCTGGAGAAAACTCGGGCTGAACTCGCTGCTTATCAGAAGACGGCTGAGGCGGAAAAAGCTGCTATAACCCAACGAGCCAACGACACTGAAAGCCGGCTTAAGGTTGTGTCCGATGAGCTACACACTCTCAAAGACCATATCTCCAGAATGACCTCTGCGATCTTCGGTAAGTGCCAAGCACTTGAAAATTACCTTGTCTTGTTGAATAACTCATACAGGCGGCTTATAATACTTGACTATCTTGCAGGTGAACGGAGCCGCCAACTCGCTTCTGACAGCGTGATTAAGCTGAAAGCCATCTACTCCTTAACCGAACAGTTATATTGCGGGACCCTCTGCACCATGAAGGCGATGCTGATCGAGAAATGCATCCCAAAGCATATGAAGGGGGTGATAGAACTTCTATCCACCCTGCCCAAACAGGTTGGAGAACTCAAACGGTCAGCCGCCAGGCAGGGAGCCATGGCTGCTTTAAGCCGGTGTCTTGCTTTTGCCCCGGAGTTAACTACAGCGGAAATGACGGAGGGGTTCCAGCCAAAAAGGTCGACGGCTCAGATTTCATAGAAGCCGACTACGTCAAATGTATGAAAGATTCCCGAGTGCTGGCCTCAAGTCTTGCCAATGAGTTAGACCTTTCCACATACCAGGCGGCTTATGACGCGAAAAACAAACGCGTGCGCGGCCCAACCTTTGAATCGAGGAGCCTGACCCCCGCACATCGTAAGCAGCTCTTCGCTCCTGACCTTGATGCATCTCCCTTCTTCGACCAGACCCAATTTGAGGCCTTAACACGCTGCAACTGGGATGTCGACAATCTTCAGATCGAAGAGGTCGAAGACCCGGTGAAGGATGACTAGCCAGGGAGCTATACTTTTGGCTGAAACTGATAACTCGGCGTGTCTGAGCCGCCAAGGCTGTCTTTTGTAAAAAACTTTAATCTTGCCGTGTCTTGTACTCCATGGGGAGCTTTTGTAATAGCTGTAGAGACATCTGAAATGCCTGAGTCGTGCCTTCGTGCGCGTATAACTCTTTTTGAATAGTCTTGCTGGAATGATATCTT
This sequence comes from Elymus sibiricus, assembly GCA_039707655.1. Lineage (NCBI taxonomy): Eukaryota > Viridiplantae > Streptophyta > Magnoliopsida > Poales > Poaceae > Elymus > Elymus sibiricus. The sequence continues at coordinate 269,567,994 of CM077665.1, forward strand.
TCATATGCTCTTACTCTCAACCATGCTTTCAAGGTCCATGGCGGCTTATCAAAAGAGATAAAACCTGCAAAATAAACAAGACAGAAAACTTCTGTATTGTTGTAAGGGCGGCTTATAACAGCACAACCCGGAGATGTCTTTCATGGTCTTGCGTCTTGTTTCATAATCTTTCCTTGACCCGGCTTGTCAAAACCGGAATGATATGCAAGTATGATGTATGATGCAATGCATGACGTATGATGCAATGCACGATGCATGATGCAATGCATGATGTATGATGTTCTCTGCTCTTACAAGTCATCCAAAAAGGGGGTAAGTGGCCAACTCGCTGCACCCCAATATTGGAGAGGTTATCAAAAGAGGGGGTGAGTGGCTAACTCGCTGCACCCCAATTTTGAAAAGAGGTCATCAAAGAGGGGGTAAGTATTCAACTCGCCGCACCCCAATTTGAAAAAAAAATCATCAAAAGAAGGGGTAAGTTCTCAACTCGCTGCACCCCAATTTTGGAATAAGTCATCAAAGAGGGGTAAATCATAATCCGGCTCTTGACAGTTCAGGGTCATATAGATTGACCGTCAAGAGACGTAAATCATAAGCCGGCTCTTGACAGTTCAGAGTCATATAGATTGACTGTCAAAGAGACGTAAATCATAAGCCGGCTCTTGACAGTTCAGGGTCATATAGATTGACTGTCAAAGAGACGTAACCCATAAGCCGGCTCTTGACAGTTCAGGGTCATATAGATTGACTGTCAAAGAGACGTAACCCATAAGCCGGCTCTTGACAGTTCAGGGTCATATAGATTGACTGTCAAAGAGACGTAAATCATAAGGCGGCTCTTGATAGTTCAGGGTCATATAGATTGACTGTCAAAGAGAACGGCGGGTCACCTGTTGGAATGTGGCGGCAATCTCCAGGACCAGGTTTATCTTCTTTGAAATAACGATCTTTGCCGAGTCATAACTGCATAGCCCCCAAGTCTTTAAGATGACTTGAGGAGTCGGCTTAATAATCTCCACGGAAGGTTGAAGTTGCCCATTACGGGTTATAAATGATCCCGTTTGAGGTGTTTTAGAAATCCTCGTTAAGGCGTTTCGGGTTCCTCTGATACCCTGACTGGTTATTCTGCCGCTGGCCTCCGCCGCGAGGCTGTTGATTATGACCTCCATGGTTGCCTTGACCCTGGTAATCGGACCCTGAGCCACCAGCATCAAAGCCGGCTTCTGAGCCGCCCGGACCTGAGCCGCCCGATGGGCCATCACCGTTATCACGATGCTGTTGAATGCTGTAATTCCGAAACTGTCTCATAGTATAACAATCCTTCCATAGATGGTTTGCCGGCTTATTCGGCCGGGTGTGCTCTGGACAAGGTTGGCCAAGCCTCTCCTCCAGGTTGAAAGTAGTTTTTCCCTTGTTAAAAAACTGCTCGAAGTTCCCGTTGCCCTTAGCATAGTTGTTCCTGACGTTGGTGTTTGCCACCAGTTCTGACCCGCCATCTGGGTGCTTCCGCTTGCCATTGCTACCTTTCTTCCCCTGACCTGATTTCTCATTATCAGAGTCCGGGTCCTTCGTGTTATCAGAATCTGCGTACTTGGTGAGAGCCGCCATGAGCTCCCCCATGTCTTGGCATGAGCGTTTGAGCCGGCCAAGTTTCTGCTTCAAAGGCGTGAAGTGACAATTCTTCTCTAGAATCAAAACCGCCTGAGAGGCCGTAATCTGCTCAGAAGAGTGGATGATTTCAGAGACTCGTCGGACCCAGTGATGAGCCGACTCGTCCTCACGCTGCACACACTGGTCCAAATCCACAATCGTCATGGGCTGCTTGCATGTTCCTTTAAATTTTTTGATGAATTTCGCCCTTAACTCGGCCCAGGAGTTAATGGTGTTGGGTGGCAAACCCTTCAACCATGTGCGAGCCGGCCCTTCCAGCATCATGATGAAATACTTTGCGCAGACTGCATCACTGACGTCTAACATCTCCATGGCTAGCTCATAACTTTCAACCCAGGCCTCTGGAGGTAAATCAGCAGTGTAATTGGGCACCTTACGAGGACCCTTGAAATCCTTCGGCAGATGCTCATTCCACAAAGCCGGTACCAGACACGGCACCCCCACAGCCCTGGAAGTCAACCCCGCTCCTCCTGAAATGGAAGGGGCGACTGTGTGTTCCTGAGACGCCGCCGCTGCCTGAGCCGCCTCTTCTTGCCGTGCTCTCACCTGATCCACCAATGTCTAAGCATCCAGAGCCGCCCAATCCGCTTGCGGCGGGCTACGATGTCGTTCACTGCTAGAAACCGCCGGCGACTCATAACGCCGGCTGTAGCTACGGCTGTGGATGGGCATTGAGTGCACGCGACTCCGGCTGTAATTATACTTCTCTTGCTGGGCCATCGCCGTGCGCAGGTATCCGATGGCGTTCCGCACCTCTTCTACATAAGGCGCCCCCTCGGGGATCGGAATTGTATCAAGCCTGGTTGCTGCTGCCACCATGTTCTCCGCCGGGTTAGAATAATGACCCGACGGTGTCGGATGAAGCGGTGGCGGGTTTTGGCCCCGTCGCGGCGGGTCTTGACGCTGAACCGCCGCCCGGCTCCCAGGTATTTCCGCCGTCCGGGTTATGGCCAAAGGCACACTTCGTCCCGTTCCTGGCGTGTTGAAGAGATTCCTAGCTTCATACTGCTCCGGCAAGCGGGTCTGATGTCTCATCCGCTGAACCGCCGCGGCCGACTGTTGCTCTTTTTCGAGGCGAAGAGCGTCTGCCTTAAGGCGCTCCGCCTCAGCATCCATCTGAGCCTTCAGCTCGTTAACTTCCTGCTGGACCGTGGCCATCCGATCCTTCAACCTAGTGATTTCTGCATTGCGGTCCGCTTGGTTCGCAACAGTGACCTCAGTTGCCATCAAGGTTGTAAGCTCGTTCATCAGATCCAGGAGAACTTGAGCCGGGGGCGCGCCTGACCCGGACACGGCCGCACCAGGTGTACTGCCCTGAGCCGCCACTGAACCGGCCATGAAGACGGCTGCATGACTTGGCGGCTCATAACCCTCCGGCTCATGGTATTCTGACTCGGGGTAAGGCTCGTCGTAGCCCCCAAGCCCTCCATCCTGAAGCTGATAGATCGATTCCGTCTCCCCACATGAAGATTCCTCCCCGGAGTAGTCGTGAGTTTCTTCCTCGGACACAGAACCCTCAAGTTCTACGCCCTGAGTGAAGCCGACGAAGACATGCTTCCTGCCCGGGTCAGAACGGGCGGGTTGCGTGCTCGGGGCGGGTTGCTTGCGCCGGGCCGGCTCGACGATGTTGGTGCAGATGTCCGGCCCGGGTTCAGATTCGCCAATCTTGCCGATGAAGACATGAATTCCACCGAAGGGGACCCGGAAGCCGCACTCGATTGAGTCAGCCTCAGGACCCCAGCTGGCGTCGTCGATGTAAAGCTTTCCGCGGCGGCTCTTAGTCATCTCGCCGACCACGTACCCCTCGCCCCCGAGGAGAGCACCCTTTGAGAACACAACACCACCGAGCGCTAGCCCCACGGTGGGCGCCAACTGTCGTGGTTTTGTCACGGCAGATGCCCGAAGGCTTAGGTTCGAGGCCATCGCTAAAGAAGTGGACTCAAAGGGGTTAAACGGGACAAGGGACACGAGTTTACCCAGGTTCGGCCCCTCACGGTGGAGGTAAAAGCCTACGTCCTGCTTGTATTGTATTGACTGTAGTATCGATTACAAAGGGGCGACTTGCTTGCCCTAGCTCCTGATTGCTTGGCCTCTCTCGCCGTAAGGCTTGTCTGTTTCTCCTCAACCCCCTTTACCCGCCGCAGGGGCTCACCCTTATATACATAGGTAAAGGCCTTGGGCTTACAAGAGTCCGGGTCAGGTTACACAACGTAACCGACCCAGGTTCTACTTTCCTAGTCTTACAAGATAAGTCTTCACATGGCGGTTTACCCTTTCGGGCCTTGAGTCGCCACCAGGCTTTAGGCCTTCGACTGGCCCATCTGTAAGTCGCCGTCTTCACGCCTTGCCTTCCTGGGCCGGCTTAGGCTCTTGCACTATGAGTCGCCAACAGGGTTAACCGCAGGGTTATATCCCCAACAAGCTGCTTCAGCTGCTCCACAAGGAGAGGAGAGCGCTCGGGGGCTTCAAACTGTGCCCAGAACAGCCGAGCTTCATCTCCTTCTCCCCGCGAACCATAGAACTGGTTCGCGTCCGCTGCGCTCTTCTCGAGGTCCGAGCAGGCGCCTGAGGAACGCCATACTTGGGTAAGCAACTCGAACTTGCTATCCCCGTAGACACACTGCAATAAATATGGCTTACCATCCATTATAGCCTTGGCCTGGCTAACTTCCTCTTCAAAAGATCGCCTATCCACCCGCTCCTTTTGGAGGTCGGTTTTCAGGGTGGATAGTTCGTCGGCCTGCTCCTTGCCTTTCCACTCAAGGTCTTCGCACTTTTGGCCGGCGTCCTTGAGCTCCTGTTGGATCTCCTCCACCTGAGCCTCGTGCTTGTCGCTGGTGGCTCTTAGGGCGGAGAGCGCGGTAGCCGCTTCTTTGGCCGCCGCTTTCTCCACCGCAGCCTCCTGCTTTACCTTCTCAAGTTTGGCCTTGAGCTTCTCAATCTCCTTCGCCGAGGCTGCGTAAGCATTAAAACACATCAAACTTACTGCTTTGACAGTACGTCGATGATGCATTTGGATATTCTAGTCCGGCTTACCTTGCGCCTCGTTGAATCTCTTATTCAGAGCTTCGAGCTCATCTTCGGAGCTTCTGAGCTTCCGATTCAGCTCGTCCAACTCGGTTGCATTAACAACCACTGCCGATGACGAAGCCTGTGCACAAACAACCATATGAAGTTACGCGGGTTCACAACTTCCGTCCTATCATAAATATGATCCTATGTCCGGTCCCCTTAAAGACTGTGAGACCGTTCTGAACAAATATTGTTTTAATACATAGTTCGGATAATGATCTATGCTTGACCCCCAGGTAAGTTTTTCCAAACTTACCTAGGGCTCGGGGGCTGCCGTGTACATAATCATAACTCAAAGAAATTAATATTTCCAAGAACAGAGCATTACGTGGCTCACCTGAAAGCCCGCCAGGAGACCGTTGAAGGCCTCCTTCAGTCCGCTGTCCACGGACTGAATGCTCTGCAATACCGCACCCATAAGGGTGCGGTGCTCCTCGGAGAGGGAGGCGATTGATAGAGCCTCCCCCATAGCCGGCCACCCATTGGTCGGTGGTGCCGGTGGGGATCGGTTGACCCGATCTCTGATCGGGGATCGAACCGACGCCTCCGGAGGCACAGTGCGCTCCGGAGACAGCCTTGAAGGTGACTGGACATCTCCTCGTCCGGTCTCCTTAGTGTCCGGGAGGGGCTCGTCCCCCCGGTCTTCGGCGGCCGAGGCGTTAGCCTCGACCATGACGTCGTCGCCCCTACCTCCAGTGTCCGGCTCCAAAGCAGCCTGTTGGGAGGACACCTCCGCGGCATCCTTCGCGGCGCCCGGAGGAGAGGGGTGTGACGCCGTCCCGCTCTCCGCTAGCTCGGCAGGCGGGGTCTCCCCGTCCGAAACTTGATCTGTGGGAAGAACTTGTGGTGGGCTGCAAGTCAATAAGGCGCTCACATGTTAATCATATTCAAAACTTAGTGCTAATAGCTCAGGAGGTCTTCGGATCTTTACCTTCGAGCTGGGGGCTTGACCCTGAGGTTCCTTTGCGGAACCCTCTCGAACTCCTCGGACTCGGTATCCGAGTCCGAACTGTCGTCGGACAGGACCACCTATGTCCGGCGCACTTTCTTCGGGGCGGGAGGAGGTATGTCCTCTGTGGCGTCCGATGACGCCGCCCTCTTTCTTGCGAGGGGGGAATCGCCTCCGCCCTCGCCCTCGCCTTCACCCCCGTGCTCCTCTTCTTGATTCGAGGAGGCGTGGGTTTCTTCGGACACAGCCCCTGGCTGGTCCCTGATGCGCAGGCCTTCTTGGCCTGGTTTCTTCTTCTTCTCTTTCTTCTCTGGCGCCTTGTAAGGCGCCACGACGAGCATCTCCGACAGCAGCTAGGACCTAGGGTCTTCGGGCTGTGGAGCCGGGCACTTGATGCCCGTGGCCTTGTTCAACCATTCCTGCGAAAGTGATCGAAAAGCACTTAGGTTTTCTTCAGGAAATCGGAGCCGATCTAATAAAATTATGTCATACCTCGGAAGGGGGTTTATCGGCGCGCAGACCCTGGTCCTCCTTCTTGGCCGGCCAGTTCTCCTGCGCCTTGAATAGTGCCTTCCATAGCTTCTCCCGTGTGGTGCGGAAGAGTTGACGAATTGTAGGCTCATCGTCAGTCCGATAAGTCCACATAGGAGAGCCCCGGCGCTGGCAGGGGAGGATGCGCCGCCGAAGCATAACTCGGACCACGTTGGTCAGCTCGACTCCGTCCTTGATCATGGAGGCGATGCCCCTCTGCAGGTCATCCACCTTGGTATCCGACCCCCAGTCGAGGCCCTTTCGGACCCATGAGGTCAATCTGGTTGGGGGGCCGGATCTGAATTCGGCAGGAACAGTTCCGCCCTCCTCCTTTGGTTCAGTGATGTAAAACCACTCTTTTTGCCAAGTCTTGATGGTGTCGATGAAGGTACCGGATGGCCATACTGCTCGTGGGAGCTTGCTGATGACCGCCCCACCGCAGTCTGCGTGTGCGCCTGCGACACACTTCGGCTTGATGTTGAAAATCTTGAGCCATAGTCCGAAGTGTGGTTCGACCCGCAAGAAGGCCTCGTAGACGATGATGAAGGCCGATATATGCTTGAAGGAGTTCGGCGGGAGGTCGTGGAAGTCGAGTCCGTAGAAGAACATGAGGCCCCTCATGAAGGGGTGGAGCGGGAAGCTCAGTCCTCGGATGAAATGAGGAATGAAGACTACCCTCTCGCCTAGTTTGGGGGTGGGAATCACCTGGCCCTCCTCTGCGGCGCGGTGGAAGATGTTGGCGGGGAGGTAGCCGGGCTCCTTGAGGTCCCGGATGTCCTGGTCTGTGACCGTGGAGGCCTCCCACTTGCCATTGGAGCCTGAGCCGGCCATGGCTGAGCTCGGAGGAGGAAAGGTGGAAAACCTAGATCTGGGCTCTGGAGGCTCAGGAGATTGGGGAAGCAAGGATGCGAATGGGAAGTGCGGTTAAGCCTTGGGGTTTTCTTCCCCTTTTATTGGACTTGTCGCCGGTTAGCCTCCCTTCACCGCGCCGTGAATCCCTCCACTTCCCAAGACGTGCGTGCCGTTATACGCGCATGATTAAACATATCCCGTGTCAAACGGAGCACGATCTGTGCATTAATGGATCGTGCTGATGGAAACGACCTCGAACCGTGAATCGAGTTGTTGCGACTGGTTCAGTGGTCGTGGTGGGCCGTGACCTTTCATCTGAAAGGTTGTCAGAGAGCACTATTGACTCCTTGACGTTTGGCCTTCAGGGCCGGGTTATACATGATGTTCGGACGATCTCTGATCGGGAAAACTACACGTCGTCGGAGGCCGAGCTAAACTCGGCCGATCATTATTCGGAGAAAGGAACTCGCCTCGCAAGCCGAAGACTCTGATCGTTTCAAGCAGCTGGAGCTTGGACCCTTGGCGTTGGAGGCTAGTTCGGGGGCTACCGAGGGAGTCCTGGATTAAGGGGTCCTCGGGAGGCCGACCTATTTCTTATGGGCCGGATTGTATGGGCCATTGGCCGGACACTGGAATGATCGAAGACCCTGTCTCCAGGAAGGAAGCTTCAAGGATCATGGCGTATTCTCCACGTTTGGAGTAGTGAATAGGCATGTTTATCCCTTCGACGTGTAACCGACCATGTGTAAACCCTAGGTACCCTCGGCGTCTATATAAGCCAGAGTGTTTTAGGTTGTAGGCCAAGAGAACTCATCTAGGGTTTAGCTATTTGATCTCGAGGTAGATCAACTCTGTAATCCTCATACTATCAATATAATCAAGCAGGACGTAGGGTATTACCTCCATAGGAGGGCCCGAACCTGGGTAAAACCTTGTCCCCTTCGTCTCTTGTTACCCTTGATTCTAGTCTCACAGCTCGGGACCCCCCTACCCGAGATCCGCCGGTTTTGACACCGACAACAGTCACGTCACGGTAATTTGGGGTAGTGGGCACGATGCCTCGATACCTGCGCCAAGATTTTTGCCACGTGTTCCCGATGCTCTGAATAGTAGATACGCGGATCTCGCTCCGTTTGCGTATTGACGGCCAGAGATTTCGCCGGATTTCTGGTATAAAAATGGAAGCACTGTAGTGGGCGAAACAAATCTCACTTCTGCCCTCTCCCTCGTCTTCTCCGACGCCTGCCCGCGTTCCCTCCACCTTTCACTTGTCGAAGGTCAGTCCGAGCTCGCCGGAGAGGATGCGCGCGGCGGCTGCAACTGCGAAGGCCGAGCGGGCGAAGAAGAGCTCATGGGCCTCCTCCTCAAGCACCGGAGCACCGGCAGGATGGACTCAAGGCGAGTGGCTGCCGTCGCGGGTCACCAAGGCCCGGATGCTTGAGCTGGTGGGCCAAGGATTCGTGCCCGAGAGGAGCTAGCGGCTGCTGGGGGCGGGCGAGGACGAGCCTTCGCCGAAGGGAGACGAGCACGTGCTCTTGGTGACCCACCTCGAGCGAGGTTTCTTCCTTCCGCCTCATCCCTTCTTTTGTAGATTTCTGGGTTATTTTGGTGCTCAACTTCATCATATCCCGCCCAATGCTGTCGTTTACCTAGCCGCATTCATCTCTCTCTGCGAAAACTTCTTGGATTGTCACCCCCACTGAGGTTTGTTCAAGCATCTATTCACTTGTCGAGTGTTGACTATAAAAAAGCCCACTCGGTCGAAGGATAAGAAGAATGTGGCCCAGTTGTGTGGGGGTCTGGGAATCCAGCTGCGGGGAAAAGTTTGTTTCCCGCAGATGACGTTTCCAGATTCGGTGAAGGGGTGTGATACGTCCATTTTGCATCATGCTTTTATATTGATATTTATTGCATTATGGGCTGTTATTATACATTATGGTACAATACTTATGCCTTTTCTCTCTTATTTTACAAGGTTTACATGAATAGGGAGAATGCCGGCAGCTGGAATTCTGGACTGGAAAAGGAGCAAATATGTGAGACCTATTTTGCACAACTCCAAAAGTCCTGAAAAGTTACGGAGAATCATTTTGGAATATATAAAAAATATTGGGCGAAAGAAATACCAGAGGGGACCCACTGATGTCTACTACACAACCTTCTTCTTGTAGACTCGTGTTGGGCCTCCAAGCGCAGAGTTTTGTAGGACAGTAGCAAATTTCCCTCAAGTGGATGACCTAAGGTTTATCAATCCATGGGAGGCGTAGGGTGAAGATGGTCTCTCTCAAACAACCCTGCAGGCCACAAGCCTGGGGGGCCTGCCCTACCCCCCAGGGCGTGCCCCTATGGCTTGTGGGCCCCCTGGCAGCCCTCCGGTGCCCATCTTCTGCTATATGGACGGTTTTGACCTGGAAAAAATCAGAAGAGAGCTTTCGGGATGAAGTGCCGCCGTCTCGAGGCGGAACCTGGGCAGAAGCAATCTAGGGCTCCGGCGGAGCTGTTCTGCCGGGGAAACTTCCCTCCCGGAGGGGGAAATCGAAGCCATCGTCATCACCAACGATCCTCTCATCGAGAGGGGGTCAATCTCCATCAACATCTTCACCAGCACCATCTCCTCTCCAAACCCTAGTTCATCTCTTGTATCCGATCTTTGTCTCAAAACCTCAGATTGGTACCTGTGGGTTGCTAGTAGTGTTGATTACTCCTTGTAGTTGATGCTAGTTGATTTATTCGGTGGAAGATCATATGTTCAGATCCTTAATGATAATTAATACTCCTCTGATTATGAACATGAATATTATTTGTGAGTAGTTACATTTGTTCCCGAGGACATGGGAGAAGTCTTGTTATAAGTAATCATGTGAATTTGGTATTCGTTCGATATTTTGATAAGATGTATGTTGTCTCTCCTCTAGTGGTGTTATGTGAACGTCGACTACATGACATTTCACCATTATTTGGGCCTAGGGGAAGGCATTGGGAAGTAATAAGTAGATGATGGGTTGCTAGAGTGAAAGAAGCTTAAACCCTAGTTTATGCGTTGCTTCGTAAGGGGCTGATTTGGATCCATATGTTTCATGCTATGGTTAGATTTATCTTAATTCTTCTTTCGTAGTTGCAGATGCTTGCGAGAGAGGTTAATCATAAGTGGGAGCCTTGTCCAAGTAAGGGCAGCACCCAAGCACCGGTCCACCCACATGTCAAATTATCAAAGTAACGAACACGAATTATACGAGCATGATGAAAACTAGCTTGACAGAAATTCCCATGTGTCCTCGGGAGCGCATTGCTTTATATAAGAGTTTGTCCAGGCTTGTCCTTTGCTACAAAAAGGATTGGGCCACCTTGCTGCACCTTTGTTACATTTGTTACTTGCTACCCGTTACGAATTATCTTATCACAAAACTATTTGTTATTGATAATTTCAGTGCTTGCAGAGAATACCTTACTGAAAACCGCTTGTCATTTCCTTCTGCTCCTCGTTGGGTTCGACACTCTTACTTATCGAAAGGACTACGATAGATCCCCTATACTTGTGGGTCATCATGACTCTTTTCTGGCGCCGTTGCCGGGGAGTGAAGTGCCTTTGGTGAGTGGAATTTGGTAAGGAAAAATTTATATAGCGTGCTGAAATTTACTGTCAGTTGTTACTATGGAAAAAATCCTTTGAGGGGCTTGTTCGGGGTATCTTCACCTCGACCGGAAGCACAAAGAGTTGCTCCTCAACCTAGTGAACCTACTGAAAATATTTATTATGAAATTCCTTCGGGTATGATAGAGAAACTGCTAGCTAATTCTTATGCAGGAGATGGAACACTACATCCGGATTTGCATCTAATCTATGTGGATGAAGTTTGTGGATTATTTAAGTTTGCAGGTTTGCCCAAGGATGATGTAAAGAAGAAGGTCTTCCCTTTATCTTTGAAGGAGAAGGCATTGACATGGTATAGGCTATGTGATGATATTGGATCATGGAACTACAACCGATTGAAATTGGAATTTCATCAGAAGTTTTATCCTATGCATCTGGTTCATCGGGATCAGAATTATATTTATAATTTTTGGCCTCGTGAAGGAGAAAATATCACTCAAGCTTGGGGGAGGCTTAAGTCAATGTTATATTCATGCCCCAATCATGAGCTCTCAAGAGAAATTATTATTCAGAATTTTTATGCTCGGCTTTCTCGTAATGATCAATCCATGCTCGATACTTCTTGTACTGGTTCCTTTCTGAAGAAAGATATTGAATTTAAATGGGATTTATTGGAAAGAATTAAATGCAACTCTGAAGATTGGGAACTCGACGAAGGTAAGGAGTCAGGTATAAACCTTAAGTTTGATTGTGTTAAATCCTTTATAGACACCGATGCTTTTCGTGAATTTAGCACTTAATATGGACTTGACTCTGAGATAGTAGCTTCTTTCTGTGAATCATTTGCTACTCATGTTGATCTCCCTAAGGAGAAGTGGTTTAAATATCATCCTCCCATTGAAGTGAAAGTGGTTGAACCTATTAAAGTTGAAGAAGAAACTATTACTTATAATGTTGATCCTGTTATTCCTGCTGCTTATATTGAGAAACCACCTTTCCCTGTTAGAATAAAGGAACATGCTAAAGCTTCAACTGTGGTTCGTAAGAGCTATGTTAGAACACCTACACCCCCTGAACAAATTAAAGTTGAACCTAGTATTGCTATGGTTAAAGATCTCTTGGTTGATACTATTGATAGGCATGTTATTCATTTCCGTGATGAAGCTGCTAGAATTGCTAGACCTGATACTAAAGATAAACATAGACCTGTTGTTGGCATGCCTGTTGTTTCTGTTAAAATAGGAGATCATTGTTATCATGGCTTATGTGATGTGGGTGCTAGTGTGAGTGCAATTCCCTTTACTTTATACCAATAAATTATGAATGATATTGCACCTGCTGAAATAGAAGTTATTGATGTTACTATCAAGCTTGCTAATAGAGATACTATATCACCAATTGGGATTGTTAGAGATGTTGAAGTCTTGTGTGGGAAAATAAAATATCCTACTGATTTTCTTGTTCTTGGTTCCCCACAAGATGATTTTTGTCCCATTATATTTGGTAGGCCTTTCTTGAATACTGTTAATGCTAAGATAGATTGTGAGAAAGAAACTGTTACTGTAAGTTTTGGGGATGTGTCCCATTATATTTGGTAGGCCTTTCTTGAATACTGTTAATGCTAAGATAGATTGTGAGAAAGAAACTGTTACTGTAAGTTTTGGGGATGTGTCCCATGAGTTTAATTTCTCTAAATTTCGTAGACAACCACATGATAAAGAATTGCCTAGTAAGGATGAAATTATTGGTCTTGCTTCTATTGCTGTGCCTCCTACTGATCCTTTAGAACAATATTTGCTAGACCATGAAAATGATATGTTCATGAATGAAAGAAAGGAATTAGATAATATTTTCTTTGATCAAATGCCTGTTTTGAAACACAACTTGCCTGTTGAAATACTTGGGGATCCTCCTCCACCCAAGGGTGATCCCGTGTTTGAGCTTAAACAATTACCGGATACTCTGAAATATGCTTATCTTGATGAAAAGAAGATACATCCTGTTATTATTAGTGCTAACCTTTCAGAGCATGAAGAAAAGAGATTATTGAAAACTCTAAGGAAGCACCGTGTTGCTATTGGATATACTCTTCATGATCTTAAGGGCATTAGTCCCACTCTATGTCAGCATAAAATTAATATGGAGCCTGGTGCTAAACCAGTTGTTGATCACCAACGATGGTTAAATCCTAAAATGAAAGAAGTGGTAAGAAATGAAATATTAAAGCTTCTGGAGGCAGTATAATTTATCCTATTGCTGATAGTAGATGGGTTAGTCCCGTTCATTGTGTCCCTAAGAAGGGAGGTATTACCGTTGTTCCCAATGATAAAAATGAATTGATCCCACAAAGAATTGTTACATGTTATAGAATGGTAATTGATTTTAGGAAATTAAATAAAGCTACTAGGAAAGATCATTACCGTCTACCTTTTATTGATAAAATGCTAGAAAGACTATCCAAACACACACACTTTTGCTTTCTAGATGGTTATTCTGGTTTCTCTCAAATACCTGTGTCAAAAGAGGACCAAGAGAAGAACACCTTTACTTGTCCTTTCGGTACCTTTGCTTATAGACATATGCCTTTTGGTTTATGCAATGCACCTGCTACCTTTCAAAGATGTATGACTGCAATATTCTCTGACTTTTGTGAAAAGATTGTTGAGGTTTTCATGGATGATTTCTCCGTTTACGGAACTTCTTTTGATGATTGCTTGAGCAACCTTGATCGAGTTTTGCAGAGATGTGAAGAAACTAATCTTGTCTTGAATTGGGAGAAGTGCCACTTTATGGTTAATGAGGGTATTGTCTTGGGACACAAAATCTCCGAAAGAGGTATTGAAGTTGATAAAGCTAAAATTGATGCTATTGAAAAAATGCCGTGTCCTACGGATATCAAAGGTATAAGAAGTTTCCTTGGTCATGCTGGTTTCTATAGGAGGTTCATTAAAGACTTCTCTAAGATTTCTAGTCCTCTCACTAATCTCCTGCAAAAAGATGTTCCATTCATTTTTGATGATGATTGTGTAGAAGCATTTGAAATTCTTAAGAAAGCCTTGATCACTGCACCTGTTGTTCAACCACCTGATTGGAACCTACCCTTTGAAATCATGTGTGACGCTAGTGATTATGCTGTTGGTGCTGTGCTAGGACAAAGAGTTGATAAGAAATTGAATGTTATCCATTATGCTAGTAAAACTCTAGACAGTGCTCAAAGAAACTATGCTACTACTGAAAAGGAATTTTTAGCTGTTGTGTTTGCATGTGATAAGTTCAGACCTTATATTGTCGATTCCAAAGTTACTGTTCACACTGATCATGCTGCTATTAAATACCTTATGGAAAAGAAAGATGCTAAACCTAGACTTATTAGATGGGTTCTCTTGCTACAAGAATTTGATTTGCATATTGTTGATAGAAAGGGTGCTGAGAACCCCGTAGCAGATAACTTGTCTAGGTTAGAGAGTGTTCTTGATGACCCAGTACCTATTGATGATAGCTTTCCTGATGAAAAATTAGCTGTCATAAATGCTTCACGTAATGCTCCATGGTATGCTGATTATGCTAATTACATTGTTGCTAAATTTATACCACCTAGTTTCACATACCAACAAAAGAAAAAGTTCTTCTATGATTTAAGACATTACTTTTGGGACGATCCACACCTTTATAAAGAAGGAGTAGATGGTGTTATTAGACGTTGTGTACCTGAGCATGAACAGGAACAAATCCTACACAAGTGTCACTCCGAGGCCTACGGAGGACACCACGCTGGAGATAGAACTGCACACAAGGTATTACAATCTGGTTTTTATTGGCCTACTCTCTTCAAGGATGCTCGTAAGTTTGTCTTGTCTTGTGATGAATGTCAAAGAATTGGTAATATTAGTAGACGTCAGGAAATGCCTATGAATTACTCACTTGTTATTGAACCATTTGATGTTTGGGGTTTTGATTATATGGGACCTTTTCCAAAGTCCAACGGGTATACTCATATTCTTGTTGCTGTTGATTATGTTACTAAGTGGGTAGAAGCTATTCCAACTAGTAGTGCTGATCATAACACTTCTATTAAAATGCTTAAAGAAGTTATTTTCCCTAGATTTGGAGTCCCTAGATATTTAATGACTGATGGTGGTTCACACTTTATTCATGTCGCTTTCCGTAAATTGCTTGCTAAGTATGATGTTAATCATAGAATTGCATCTCCATATCATCCTCAGTCTAGTGGTCAAGTAGAATTAAGCAATAGAGAAATTAAATTGATCTTGCAAAAGACTGTTAATAGATCTAGAAAGAATTGGTCTAAGAAACTTGATGATGCATTATGGGCCTATAGAACTGCTTACAAAAACCCTATGGGTATGTCTCTGTATAAAATGGTCTATGGTAAAGCCTGTCACTTACCTCTAGAACTAGAACATAAAGCTTATTGGGCAATCAAAGAGCTCAACTATGATTTCAAACTTGCTGGTGAGAAGAGGTTATTTGATATTAGCTCACTTGATGAATGGAGAACTCAGGCCTATGAGAATGCCAAGTTGTTTAAAGAAAAATTAAGAGATGGCATGATAAAAGGATACAAAAGCGTGAATTCAATGTAGGTGACCATGTCTTGCTATACAATTCTCGTTTAAGATTTTTTGCAGGAAAACTTCTCTCTAAATGGGAAGGGCCTTACATTATCGAGGAAGTATATCGTTCCGGTGCCATCAAGATCAACAACGCCGAAGGCACAAATCCGAAGGTGGTAAACGGGCAAAGAATCAAACCTTACATCTCAAGTACTCCCATAAATGTTGAAACCAATATTATCAATACCATAACCCCGGAGGAGTACATAAGGGATGTCTACCAGAACGTTTCAGACTCCGAAAATGAGTAGGTATGTGGTATGGTAAGTAAACTGACTCCAAAACTTTTTCAATAGCAATTTTTCTCCGTTTTGGAATATTTAATAAATTAGGAAAATTTAAAGTAGTCCGAAAAGTGCACGAGGAGGCGACAAGCCAGGGGGACGCGCCCTACCCCCTGGGCGCGCCCCTGTGGCTTGTGGCCACCCCGTGTACCCTCCGGACTCCGTTTTCTTGTGGTATACTCCTTTAGGTCGGTAAAAATTCATTATATAATCTCCTGAAGGTTTTGACCTTCGTATCACGACAATACCTCCTGTTTTCGTTTTGAGCTGTTTCTGCAGCAGATTTAGAGCAAGATGTCTTCGCAAGAGTCGGTCGGGGAGAGCCGTGTCTCTCACCCGACACCGGGGCCCAGAGCATACAGTGAAGCCAACCACTTCGGGTAGGCCACGGAGGAAGATATGGAGGCCGACTTCAAAAGGGTGGATGCCATGGAGGAAGACCAAGAAGTTACCTCTCGTCTACAACCTGGAGCCATGTTGGAGGAACTTCAGAGTTCAGCAATCCCGAATTCGGTCATCCCTCCCAATGCTAAATTTCTTACTTATGAAAATATGAAAAAGAGTGTTGCTTCTTCCCCCGTAGCAATGAAACATCCATGGGTGATGGGAGCTCTAACCGTCACTGGAAAACTTCGCAAGGAAATAATGGATCTTAGACAGCAAAATAACAAGCTCGAGGAGGAGAATCGCACTCCGAGGGGCATCATCGCCAAGAATATCACATCACCACCTCCGAAGAAAGACAACTAAACACATGGGTATGGGCATTCCCCTTGGCTTGTGCCAAGCTTGGGGGAGGTGTCCCGGTATCGTATCACCATCACATCTTTTACTTTTA
This sequence comes from Elymus sibiricus, assembly GCA_039707655.1. NCBI lineage: Eukaryota > Viridiplantae > Streptophyta > Magnoliopsida > Poales > Poaceae > Elymus > Elymus sibiricus. The sequence goes on from CM077665.1 coordinate 269,584,417, forward strand.
TCGTTTTTCTTAGTCCGATCCTTTTGGTTATATCTTGATCTAGTAGAATAAAGTTTTAGTGTGATCTAGCTTTGAGTTTTGCTTTATGCTCCCCCTATGTAATCGAGTCCGAGAGTTATATAATAAAAAGTAGTTTTAAGTTGAGGGCTTTGCTTGCTTGCTATGATCTTGGGAAAAAGAAATAAAAAGAAGAATAGAATAAAAGCAAAGAGTATATATGATGACCTTATGGGGAGTGATGACTTCACATATAAGAAGTATGTCGCATGAAACTTGTTGTTAGTTGACAAACATAGTTTTGGTCATTGTTGCAATTAATAGGAAGTAATAAAGAGGGAGAGGTCTCACATATAAATATACTATCTTGGACATCTTTTGTGATTGTGAGCACTCATCAAAATATTATATGCTAAAAGGTTGATGTTGGACAAGGAAGACACCATAATGAGTTATGTTTGCTTATTTCCGAATAGAAGTTATATTGTCATGGATCCTCTATCATGTGACGCTTGCTTCCACCTCATACTAGCCAAAACTTCCGCACCAAGTAGAGATACTACTTGTGCATCCAAACACCCTTAAACCAGTTTTGCCATGAGAGTCCACCATACCTACCTATGGATTGAGTAAGATCCTTCAAGTAAGTTGTCATCGGTGCAAGCAATAAAAAAATTGCTCCCTAAATATGTATGATCTATTAGTGTGAGGAAAACAAACTTTATACGAACTTGTGATATGGAAGAAATAAAAGCGACAGACTGCATAATAAAGTTCTTTATCACAAGCGGCAATATAAAGTGACGTTCTTTTGCATTAAGAGATTGCGCATCCAACTATAAAAGCGCATGACAACCTCTGCTTCCCTCTGCGAATGGCCTATCTGTTACTTTTACTTTCTAGTACTTACCTTTATGCAAGAGTCATGGTGATCTTCACCACTTCCTATATTTCGCCTTTCTCTCTTGGCAAGCATCATGTGTTGGGGAATGATCTAGACACATATATCCACTCGGATGTGGGTGATCATGAGTTATTTCTGTTGACATTACCCTTGAGGTAAATAGTTAGGAGGCGAAACTATAAGCCCCTATCTTTCTCTATGTCCGATTGAAACTTTGATCTCATAAGTATCGCGTGAGTGTTAACAATTGTAAAAGACTAAATGATAGTTGAGTATGTGAACTTGCTGAAAAGCTCTTATATTGACTCTTTCCGATGTTATGATAAATTGCAATTGCTTTAATGACCGAGCTCATAGTTTGTTAGTTTTCAATAAAGTTTCTGATTAATACTTTACCTTGTGAATGAAATGTCACTTTAGCATAAGAAGTTATATGTCAATATATGTTGCTGTTCTAAAGATGATCATGATGCCTTCATGTCCGTATTTTATTTTATCGACACCTCTATCTCTAAACATGTGGACATATTTATCGATTTCGTCTTTCGCTTGAGGACAAGCGAGGTCTAAGCTTGGGGGAGTTGATACGTCCATTTTGCATCATGCTTTTATATTGATATTTATTGCATTATGGGATGTTATTCCACATTATGGTACAATACTTATGCCTTTTCTCTCTTATTTTACAAGGTTTACATGAAGAGGGAGAATGCCGGCAGTTGGAATTCTGGACTGGAAAAGGAGCAAATATGTGAGACCTATCCTGCACAACTCCAAAAGTCCTGAAAAGTTACGGAGAATCATTTTGGAATATATAAAAAATATTGGGCGAAAGAAACACCAGAGGGGACCCACCAGGAGGCCACAAGCCTGGGGGGCGCGCCCTACCCCCAGGGCGCGCCCCTGTGGCTTGTGGGCCCCCTGGCTGCCCTCCGGTGCCCATCTTCTGCTATATGGAAAAAAAATCAGAAGAGAGCTTTCGGGATGAAGCGCCGCCGTCTCGAGGAGGAACCTGGGCAGAAGCAATCTAGGGCTCCGGCGGAGCTGTTCTGCCGGGGAAACTTCCCTCCCGGAGGGGGAAATCGAAGCCATCGTCATCACCAATGATCCTCTCATCGAGAGGGGGTCAATCTCCATCAACATCTTCACCAGCACCATCTCCTCTCCAAACCCTAGTTCATCTCTTGTATCCGATCTTTGTCTCAAAACCTCAGATTGGTACCTGTGGGTTGCTAGTAGTGTTGATTACTCCTTGTAGTTGATGCTAGTTGGTTTATTCGGTGGAAGATCATATGTTCAGATCCTTAATGATAATTAATACTCCTCTGATTATGAACATGAATATGCTTTGTGAGTAGTTACGTTTGTTCCCGAGGACATGGGAGAAGTCTTGTTATAAGTAATCATGTGAATTTGGTATTCGTTCGATATTTTGATAAGATGTATGTTGTCTCTCCTCTAGTGGTGTTATGTGAACGTCGACTACATGACACTTCACCATTATTTGGGCCTAGGGGAAGGCATTGGGAAGTAATAAGTAGATGATGGGTTGCTAGAGTGACAGAAGCTTAAACCCTAGTTTATGCGTTGCTTCGTAAGGGGCTGATTTGGATCCATATGTTTCATGCTATGGTTAGATTTATCTTAATTCTTCTTTCATAGTTGCGGATGCTTGCGAGAGAGGTTAATCATAAGTGGGAGGCTTGTCCAAGTAAGGGCAGCACCCAAGCACCGGTCCACCCACATGTCAAATTATCAAAGTAACGAACGCGAATTATATGAGCATGATGAAAACTAGCTTGACAGAAATTCCCATGTGTCCTCGGGAGCGCTTTGCTTTATATATGAGTTTGTCCAGGCTTGTCCTTTGCTACAAAAAGGATTGGGCCACCTTGCTGCACCTTTGTTACATTTGTTACTTGCTACCCGTTACGAATTATCTTATCACAAAACTATTTGTTACTGATAATTTCAGTGCTTGCAGAGAATACCTTACTGAAAACCGCTTGTCATTTCCTTCTGCTCCTCGTTGGGTTCGACACTCTTACTTATCGAAAGGACTATGATAGATCCCCTATACTTGTGGGTCATCAGGGTGGCATGAAAACTGGTTTTACTGCCAGGACATTCAAGTCGGTGAAGGTCAGTCGGGACTTCCGCCGTATACATCTGAGCGCAATTGGCCAGTCCCCAGGCTGACTGTGACCAAGGAGGAGAAGACTGAAGTGGATAGCCTGGTGATAGCTCTGGTAGCCTTGGTGCAGAAGGGCGTCAACGGCCTCGACTTGCTGGAGGTTTTTCTCCAGAGGAGGATCCAACCGTTGCAAGCCAGGGCTGACCCCATGTGGGAGTATACTGGACCGAGTGACTCCACTCGAACGCACCCGGAGGAGCTGAATGCCGACATGGTGGAAGCCAAGATCAAGGCGATCACCCCAGCGCGTGACAACCCCACGGGGAGCAGGCTGGTGGCTCCACTCTCATCAGAGAATCCGCCGAATGAGGTAAACTTCGAAAGTCCATCATCCGAGTGATATTTGTGTATTTATTGTAGTTGATCCGACTGATCTTGCTCTTCATTCGGCAGGCCTTCACGCAGATGAGCAGCCAGGTGCCAATCGTGGACAGGGGCCCGGTTGATGTTGCAAGTGATACCGATCATCCAGAAGATTCGGCAGAAGCAGGGGAGTACGAAGAGGCCAAAGACGATGAAGACGATGAAGAAGAGGAAGAGGAAGGCTCGGAGGGCAACGATGAGGTGGAGTCGTCGCGCTCGGATGACCGAGTGCCTGAAGTTCGTTCCAAGGCGCGCCAGGACCCGGGAGTCCGTGGTGGCGGTCCCAAGGGACCAAAACCAGTCAAGCCAACTGGGTCTGCCCTTACGACTCGCAGCTCGAAGTGTGGTCGTGGAGAACTTGTATCATCACCCGAGAAGGTGGCGAAACAAGCCAAAGTCACCACGGCCAAACCTCGGAAGGCAGTCCCCATCCCAAAGATCAAGATGACCATTCCCATGGCGTCGACGTAAGTATCTCCGCTTCAACAATTGTTGTTTAAATTTGTCCGAGTGATGTAATAATCCGAGTGTTTACTTTTGCAGTGCTGACACTTCAACTGCTTCACCTTATCCTCACACTCTGGAGAAAGAGCGGGCTGACGCCGATGTTGCATCTTCAAAAGGTAAGCTTTGAATTCACTCGGTGCCTTAGAACATCAACCGAGTGTTTACTTCTCACTCATCTCCGAGTGCCTTTGAACACTTGCAGCTCCACGTGAAGTGATCGACATTGATGCGGATGACAAGATTGACCTGCCAAACCCTACTGCCGACGCGGACGTCGTGATGCAGGAGTCATCGCCTGCCGATGCATTGGTGCCAGCACGAGGGGCCAGCTCGGGAGCTGGAGCTGCACTCGGAACTGGTACCTCATCCTCCGTGTTGACTCCCTCCGCAACCTACATCTTTGCGCTACACTATGTCCCGGAGGATCAAGTAGGAGCGAGCAAAGAGGCGTTAATCCAGCTGGAGGTGATGAGTGAACGACTGAAGACGGCGTATGATGCAAGTGAGGCGTTGAAGAAGAATGTCCGAGTAAGTACTCTAGTAAGTACCTTCCTCAGTCGGGATTTTTTATTTCTGTCTCGTGTGGATTTGCATCCGAGCACACGTGCTGGGTGTCTTTGGGTTCCAATGGGGGTGCGCTGAGCACACCCACTTGGTGTAGTCCCCGAGGCTGCCGTCGACTGAAGCAGTCGGCGGGAGTCTTAGAGTCCGAATGAATTTGATGTTCGATCCGTTTGTATTTTATTTTCCAGTGGGGGCGCGCTGAGCGCACCCACTGGGTGTAGTCCCCGAGACTGCCGTCGACTGAAGCAGTCGGCGGGAGTCTTAGAGTCCGAGTCAAAATTTGACTGACAATTTCCCTTTAATTCCTGTTTGTAGGCTGTTTGTGAGCTCGGAAGCCACTACAAAGCTTTGGAGGAGGAGGTGCGGGACCTGCGCATCAACCTTGAAGCCGAAAAAACCAAGAACACCCGACTGGAGCAGGAGAAAAAGGCAATCGAAGGTACGTTCATCTTGTCCGACAGCCGCAATAACTGCCTTCCCTCCCTGTCCGACTGAGTCTATTTCATCAGATCTTCGTGGCGAAAATCGTAAACTTGTCGAGAGGCTGAAGAATTCTATTTCTTTAGAAACTATGAAGATGGCCCTCGAGAAGAAAGACACAGATCTGGTAGCTGCCCAGAAGGAGGCCGGCCGAAAGACCAAGGAGGCGGAAGAGAAGTTGAAGGCAGTCGGGAAGCTGGAGGAAGAGAAGAAGGCTCTGGAGGTTGCTGCGAAGAAGTCTAGGGAGTAGCTCACCGAGCTGAAGAAGAGACCAAACTCAAGCACATCACCACGAAGAAGAAGGAGCTGGAGCAGTTTGTCGAGGAATACGGCGACTCCGTGAGCGAAAAACTGAAAGGTAACATTCCCGAGTGACTCTTGTGCAACCTTGTCCGGCCGAATGAATTATGTTCACTTCTGGCTCTTTTCTTCATTCCGACACAATCCCAGATTTCTGCGATGATGTCGCCGAGGAGACTAACAAGATCGAGAAGGAGCTGGACCCGTCCCGAGAGCTGCTCAAGGACAGTGCTGCTATGGCCATTCTTCGTTTGGAAGAACGCGTCGATCAAGTGACTTCGTATATGAAGAGGCTCAGCACTGCCGTCTCGGAAATTGACCAAGACGTCTTCTCTGATGAAGAGCCCTCAAAGGATCTGGAATCAGCTCTCACCCGAGTGAGGGATGTACCAAGCTGAGTGAAAGCTTGGAAAAAATCCACGGCCCGGGCCGGAGCTGACATCACCCTCTCACTCGTCCGTGTCCACTGCAAGGGAGTGGACGAGAAGAAGCTTAAGTCCCTGGAGGTCGCTAACAGGAAGCATGCCAAGGTTGAAGACTTCATGGAGATGTTCATGGAAGCTGCCACTCGAATCGCAGACAGCATTGACATGGATACCTTCGTCGAAGCAGTGGTCCAGCCTCAACCCGAGTGATCGTCGGGTTTAAAACTCTTTAAGCCTTTGCCTCGGAATGCCGAGTGGTAGTTGTAACCGTAAGACTTTAAGTGAGCCTGAGGCTCATGTCGTCAGAACTTTTATCCGTACTCTCGTTTCAAGTGACGTAGTTTTTATTTGCCTTGGCTTTATTCGATCTTTGATTTCTGAATGTTTATACTTAGGCGATGAGGAACCGCAGCTAAGTCCCCGAGTGTGGGCGAGGACCGCACTCAGAATTGTTCGTGAGAACAATGATGGTCCTGTCCATCTTAGAGTCCGAGTGTGGAGGATGTCCCACTCGAAACGGTTTATAACTTAGGTGACGCGGGGCCGTAGCTAAGCCCCCGAGTGTGGGCGAGGACTGCACTCGGAATTGTTTGTGAGAACAATGATGGTCCTGTCCACCTTAGTAATGATGGTCCTATCCATCTTAGAATCCGAGTGTGGAGGATGTCCCACTCGAAACAGTTTATAACTTAGGCGACGCGGGGACGGAGCTAAGCCCCCGAGTGTGGGCGAGGCCCGCACTCGGAATTGTTCGTGAGAACAATGATGGTCCTGTCCATCTTAGTAATGATGGTCCTGTCCATCTTAGAATCCGAGTGTGGAGGATGTCCCACTCGAAACAATTTATAACTTAGGCGACGCGGGGCCGCAGCTAAGCCCCCGAGTGTGGGCGAGGCCCGCACTCGGAATTGTTCGTGAGAACAATGATGGTCCTGTCCATCTTAGTAATGATGGTCCTGTCCATCTTAGAATCCGAGTGTGGAGGATGTCCCACTCGAAACAGTTTATAACTTAGGCGACGCGGGGCCGCAGCTAAGCCCCCGAGTGTGGGCGAGGCCCGCACTCGGAATTGTTTGTGAGAACAATGATGGTCATGTCCATCTTAGAGTCTGAATGTGGAGGATGTCCCACTCGAAACGGTTTATAACTTAAGCGACGCGGGGCCGCAACTAAGCATACTACACCCACCGGGGGTGATAAGAGAGATTGATTCACCGGAGTGAAAAGACTTAAATTTTGACAAGCATAAAGGAATGAAACTTTATTCATCGAGATCACTCGGATTCATTATTGGAATGACAAACTAAAGTAGTCACGATCTACGTGTAGAACTTGCGAAGCAGGTCCGCGTTCCATGTTCGGGGCTCTTCTACACCATCTTTGATGTTGTAGAGCCGGTAAGCTCCATTGTGCAAGACTTTGGAGATTGCATACGGCCCCTGCCACGGAGGCGCGAACTTGTGGGGTTTTTGCTGGTCCAGTCGGAGGACAAGATCTCCTTCCTGAAAAGCTCGGCCCTGGACTTGTCTGTCATGGTAACGCCTCAGATCCTGCTGATAGAGCGTCGATCTGATGAGGGCCAGCTCTCTCTCTTCCTCCAAAAGGTCAAGACCATCTTGTTGTGCTGCTTTAGCTTCGGCTTCATCATATTATTCCACTCGGGGGGGAATTGTGTTGAAGGTCACTCGGCAACACGGCTTCTGATCTGTACACCATGAAGAAATGAGTGCGTTTTGTAGAGCGGTTCGGGGTTGTCCGAATGCCCCATAAGACGGACGGTAGTTCTTCAACCCAGGCCCCCACAGCATACTTCAGGTCTCTCATCAATCGAGGTTTTAGACCTTGGAGAATCATTCCATTCGCTCGTTCTGCCTGTCCATTCGACTGCGGGTGAGCCACTAAGGCATAGTTAACCCGAGTGCCTTGAGAGAAACAATACTCACAGAACTCGTCCTAGTCGAAGTTCTTCCCATTATCTGTGATAATGTCATGCGGCACGCCGAATCTGAAGATGATCTACCGAATGAAACTGACGGCAGTACCCGCATCCAAACTCTTGATGGGCTTCACTTCAACCCACTTGGTGAACTTGTCAACCGCCACAAGCAGGTGGGTGAGTCCACTCGTCCCAGTCCGCAGGGGACCGACCATATCGAGGCCCCATACTGCAAACGGCCAGGTGAGCGGGATCGTCTTTAGCGCGGACGCGGGCTTGTGAGACTTATTTTTATAGAACTAACACCCGACGCACAGTTCGACCAAATCTTGCTGCTTCATTGGCTCGGGGCCAATAAAAACCCGCTCGGAAAGCCTTAGCGACCAAAGTCCGAGAGGACGCGTGGTGGCCGCAAGTTCCCGAGTGGATTTCGTGTAAGATTTGCAGCCCTTCCTGTGGGGAAATGCATTTCTGAGTGACTCCTGTAGTGCTTTTCTTGTATAACTGGTCCCCCAGAACTTCGAATGACTTGGATCGACAGACGATTCAGCGAGCTTCTTCTTCATCTTCGGGGAGTTGTTGCCTGAGCAAGTATGCCAAATAGGGTTGAGTCCACTCGGGAGTGATTACCAGCATTTCATGGACTAGATCAACTACGGTCGGGACGTCAACCTCAGTTGGATTTGATGGACCGACTGCTTGTGGGGGCTCCTCTGTGAAAGGATCTTCTGCAATTGTTGGGGCGCGCAGGTGTTCAAGGAATATGTCCTTAGGAACTGCTCGCCGAGTGGACCCAATCTTTGCCAGGTCGTCTGCTACCTGATTCTTTGCGCGAGGAATGTGATGCAGCTCCAAACCTTCAAAATTCTTCTCCAACTTTCTGACCGCGTTGCAGTAACCGGTCATTGCTTGGGCTCCGAATGTCCCACTCTTTCATCACTTGGTTGACAACGAGGTCCGAATCGCCGTAGACCATCAAACGACGAATGCCGAGTGATATGGCCATGCGGAGCCCGTACAGGAGGGCTTTGTACTCGACCTCATTGTTTGATGAATCAAAATGGATTTGGAGGATATAGTTCAGCCGGTCTCCTTTGGGAGAAACAAGAACCATGCCAGCCCCCGAGCCATTGAGCATCTTGGATCCGTCAAAGTACATAGTCCAGTGTTCGGGAACACTCGGAATTGGCTGCTCTTGCTCGATCCACTCGGCCATAAAATCAACCAATGCCTGGGACTTGATTGCTTTCTTGGCTTCAAACTTGATCTCCAACGGAAGGAGCTCAATTGCCCACTTTGCCACTCGGCCAGCAGCGTCTCTGTTGTGCAAGATATCCGACAGGGGAGCGTTGCTAATGACCGTGACCGAATGATCTTGGAAGTAATGAACCACCTTTTTAGCAGTCAGGTAAATACCATAGACCAGCTTTTGGTAGTGCGGGTACCTTTGCTTGGAAGGGGTCAACACTTCTGAGATGTAATATATGGGTCTTTGGACCTTGAATGTTTTTCCCGACTCCTCGCGCTCTACAGCAAGGACTGTCCTCACCACCTGGCTAGTCGCCGCGATGTACAGGAGTAAAGGTTCCTGGCTGCCCGGAGCAGCTAACACCGGCTGGGTGGAAAGCAATGCCTTGAGTTCTTGAAACGCGGCTTGCGCTTCATTAGTCCACTCGAACTTGTCGGACTTTTTCATCAATCGGTAAAGAGGGAGTGCCTTCTCACCGAGCCTTGAGATGAATCGGCTCAGGGCCGCGAGGCAACCTGTCAGCCTTTGTACGTCGTGCAAGCGCTCTGATTGCTTCATTCGGACTGGCGTCGATCCCCCGTTCGGAAACGAGAAAACCGAGTAACTTTCCGGCAGGCACTCCGAATGTGCACTTAGCTGGATTCAGCTTTATTCCGAAGCGCCGTAGGTTTGCGAAGGTCTCAGCAAGGTCAGTCAGGAGGTCGAAACCTTTCCTAGACTTGACCACGATATCGTCCATATAAGCCTCCACATTCCGACTGATCTGCTTTTGCAAGCATTTCTGGATCATGCGCTGGAAAGTAGCCCCAGCATTCTTCCGGACGAATGGCATCGTGACATAGCAAAAGCACCTGAATGGGGTGATGAAGGCCGTCTTTATTTCATCGGGACCGTACATTCGGATCTGGTGGTACCCGGAGTACGCATCCAGGAACGACAGACGTTCGCATCCGGGAGTAGAGTCCACTATTTGATCTATATGAGGTAAAGGGAAATGATCTTTCGGGCAGGCCCGATTGAGGTGTTTGAAGTCAATACACATACGAAGTGATTTGTCCTTCTTCGGCACCAGAATGACATTCGCGAGCCACTCGGAGTGGTAAACCTCGCGAATGAACTCGGCGGCAAGGAGTCGAGCTATCTCTTGACCAATCGCCTTGTGCTTCTCGACGAAAGATCGACGCAAGTACTCTTTGATTGTCTTGGCCTTGGGATCAGTTCGGAGTCGGTGCTCAGCTAGTTCCCTGGGAACACCAGGCATGTCAGACGGCTTCCATGCGAAGATGTCCCAGTTCTCACGAAGGAACTAGATGAGCTCGGCTTCCTATTTCTCTCCGAGTGACGTGGAGATGTTTGTCGGAGTAGCACTTGGGTCACTCGGATGAACATGGACATGCTTGGTCTCGCCGGCCGACTGAAAAGCCAATTCTGAAGCCGGCCTCTTTGACCTGAGCAGATTGGCCGTATCCACTTCTTTCTTATATCCTTTGAGCTCGACTGCGAGCACCTACTCGTTGGCGATCTTGGAGCCCTGCTGGAGGCACTCTTCGGCAATCTTCCGGTCGCCAGTCACTGTGATCACGCCTTTAGGCCCTGGCATCTTGAGTTTGAGATATACGTAACATGGTCTGGCCATGAAACGCACGTAGGTGGGCCTACCCAGGATGTCGTGATAAGCGCTGCGGAAGTCTACCACCTCGAAGGTTAACCTTTCCTTTCGGAAATTCTTTTCGCTCCTGAATACGACGTCCAGAGCGATCTGGCCGAGTGACTCCGCCTTCTTCCCAGGGACAATCCCGTGGAAATGCATGTTGCTCTTGCTCAATTGAGACATCGGGATGCTCATTGCCTTGAGCGTATCAGCATAAATGATATTGAGACCGCTGCCTCCATCCATCAAGACCTTACGCAGTCGGACGCCACCCACTGCCGGGTCGACGACCAACGCCTGCCTCCCAGGGGTGGCTATGTGAGGCGGATGGTCAGACTGGTCAAAGGTGACAGGTGTCTTCGTCTAGTTGAGGTACTTGGGGGCAGTCGGAACTGCCATGTTAACCTCCCGATTGACAACCTTCAACTACCTCTTGCTTTCAACGTCAGCAAAAATAACGAGGACTTTATCAACTTGAGGGTACTCGGGGGGTTCCATCATCATCCTCGGCATCGACTTTTTCACTCGAAGGCTCCGCGCCCATCTCCTGCTTGAGCAGGCGACATTCCTGAGTGGTGTGCTTCGGGAACACAACGTTGCCTTCTTCATCCGTCTTGGTATGAATCTGGCATGGCTGATGGAGGATGTCAGACTTAGAGTTGGACTTCTTCCTGGGAATCCACTCTTTCTTCTTTTTCTTCAGCTTTGGCTTGCCTTGGCCTTGCCCTTGGACGACTGCGACCTCTGCCTTGCCGGAGGCGTCAGCCTTGCACTTCTGATTTTTCCCGGCATTGCCTCCCGATTGAGGGGCGTTGCTGGCTCGTCCTTTGCCACTACGGAGGCGGTCTTCTTCCTCGCCATTGGCGTACTTGTTTGCGATCTCCATGGCCCAACTGAGGGACAGATCCCCAGCTCGGCCGAATTTTAAGATCAACTCCCGATACCGAGTGCCTGCCTTAAAGGTGCACACGGCCTGATGTTCAGTCACATTTTCCACGGTGTTGTGCAACATGGTCCAGCGCTGAATGTACTCACGGAGAGTCTCGTTGCTCTTCTGGACGCAATGCTGTAGTTCTGTCAATCCACCCGGGCGCTTGTACGTGCCCTCGAATGTCTTGATGAACACTCTGGCCAAATCTTCCTAACAATAAATGCAATTGGCGGGCAACTGATTCAGCCACGCGCTCGCAGACCCTTCCAGCATGAGCGGAAGGTGCTTCATTGCAACGAAATCATCGCCGCCGCCAATCTGGACGGCAACTCGATAATCTTCGAGCCAAGTCTCTGGCTTGGATTCGCCATTGAACTTCCCAATTCCGGTCGCCAACCAATAATTGGGGGTATCTCCGCCTCTCGGATGTATCTGCTGAAACATCCGAGACCGGTAACTCCCCAGCCGCTCGCCCGGTCTCTGTCATGTCTGTTCCGATCAACCACTCGCTGAGTGATGTCGGGTCGGGCGGTGTAGCCTTTGTGCCGAACAGGGCTCCGCTCACGATCCCTCCCGTGTGGGTAGCCTCCGTCATACGGACGCTGACCATGCATGCCGCCTCTCGGAGGAGGGGCCCGACTGAAGTCGTGGTCATCGCGCCCGCGTCCTCCGTGCGGACCTCTCGGAAGAGGAGGAGTTCGTGGGTCTTTCCTTGGCGCTAAAGGACTGTGAGCTGACTGGACGGTGTCCGCCCGAGTGGACTCATTGCGAATGCGTTGGTGCGATTGCGACACCTCTGAATTTAGCCGTAGGGCGGTTTTCAGCAAGGCCTGGATTTGCCAAATGCCCTCACCAGCGGCCGAGTCGGATGGCTGGATAGAATCCGCAATCCGAGTGGCCGTGGCCAGATTCAACAAGGGAGTGCGCATCACCGGGATGGTGTATGGCCGTTCCTTTGTGAACAGCTGACGGCGGCTACGACTGGAGCTGGGTAGCTCTCTTGTCGCGCGCTCGTCGAGTGATCGTTGGAGCCGCTCGAGTCGCTCGCGCTCAGCCAAGGTGGCCTGGCATGCAGCCTCCAGGGCAATCTCATCCGGTGTAGTCCCCGCGATAGGGGTGAGGAGAACCTGATCGTTCCTGCGCCTGATTTCCTCCCGCTGCTCCCGAGTGAGGGGTCGGGGAACGTAGCCGTCGGAGCTAGCGTTGTTGCGGTCGCCGTCTCGATCGCGGGTATCTCCCGCAGAATGCCCGGGTGGAGCAGCATGATAACCCACAAGTATACGGGATCGCAACAGTTTTCGAGGGTAGAGTATTCAACCCAAATTTATTAATTCGACACAAGGGGAGCCAAAGAATATTCTCGAGTATTAGCAGCTGAGTTGTCAATTCAACCACACCTGAAAGACTTAATATCTACAACAAAGTATTTAGTAGCAAAGTAGTATGGAAGTAACGGTAACGATGGCAAACGTGACAGTAGCAGTTTTGTAGTGATTGTAACAGTAGCAACGGAGAAGTAACTTAGCAAGATCAATATGTGAAAAGCTCGTAGGCAATGGATCAGTGATGGATAATTATGTCGGATGGCATTCATCATGCAATGGTTATAACATAGGGTGACACAGAACTAGCTCCAATTCATCAATATAATGTAGGCATGTATTCCATATATAGTCACACGTGCTTATGGAAAAGAACTTGCATGACATCTTTTGTCCTACCCTCCCGTGGTAGCGGGGTCCTAATGGAAACTAAGGGATATTAAGGCCTCCTTTTAATAGAGAACCGGACCAACGCATTAGCACTTAGTGAATACATGAACTCCTCAAACTACGGTAATCACCGGAAAGAATCCCAGTTATTGTCACCCTGGGGGATGCGGATCATAACTCGTAATAGGTGTCTACAACTTGCAAGATAGGATCAAGAACACATGTATATTCATGAAAACATAATAGGTTCAGATCTGAAATCATGGCACTCGGGCCCTAGTGACAAGCATTAAGCATAGCAAAGTCATAGCAACATCAATCTCAGAACATATTGGATACTAGGGATCAAACCCTAACAAAACTAACTTGATTACATGGTAAATCTCATCCAACCCATCACCGTCCAGCAAGCCTACGATGGGATTACTCACGAACGGCGGAGAGCATCATGAAATTGGTGATGAAGGATGGTTGGTGATGACGACGGTGTCGATTTCCCCTCTCCGGAGCCCAAAACGGACCCCAGATCTGCCCTCCCGAGGAAGAACAGGAGGTGGCGGCGGCTCCGTATCGTGAAACGCGATGAACTCTTCTCTTTGATTTTTTTCTCCCCGAATAGGAATATATAGAGTTGGAATTGAGGTGGGAGGAGCTCCAGGGGGCCCACAAGCCTGCAGGGCGTGCCCTAGGGGGGGGCGCCCCCTGGCTTGTGGCCAATGGGTGGGCCCCCTCCGGTTGATTATTTCGCCAGTATTTTTTATTAATTCCAAAAATATTCTCCGTAAATTTTCAGGTCAATCCGAGAACTTTTATTTCTGCACAAAAATAACACCAAGGCAATTCTGCTGAAAACAGCGTCAGTCCGGGTTAGTTCCATTCAAATCATGCAAATTAGAGTCCAAAACAAGGGCAAAAGAGTTTGGAAAAGTAGATACGTTGGAGACGTATCAACTCCCCAAGCTTAACCCATTGCTTGTCCTCAAGCAATTCAGTTGACAAACTGAAAGTGACAAAGAAAAACTTTTACAAACTCTGTTTGATCTTGTTGTTGTAAATATGTCTAACTGATGTTCAAATTTTCAGCAAAGATTATAGACTAATCACATTCACAATAACATTTAGGTCTCACATTTACTCATATCAATGGCATAAACAACTAGCGAGCAATAACAATAAATCTCGGATGACAACAATTTTATCAAAACAATCATGATACAATATGATATAATGGTATCTCGCTAGCCCTTTCTGAGACCACAAAACATAAATTCAGAGCACCTCTGAAGAACAAGGACTGACTAGACATTGTAATTCATGGTAAAAGAGATCCAGTCACAATCATACTTAATATCAATTAATAACAAAGCATACAAATGACGGTGGTGCTCTCTAACCGGTGCTTTTTATAAGAGGAGGATGACTCAACAGTAAAGTAAAATAGATAGGCCCTTCGCAGAGGGAAGCATTGATTTGCAGAGGTGCCAGAGCTCGAGCTTTTAAAACAGGGATGAATAATAATTTTTGAGCGGTATACTTTCATTGTCAACATAGCAACCAAGAGATCTCGGTATCTTCCATGCTAGATACATTATAGGCGGTTCCCAAACAGAATAGTAAAGTTTTTACTCCCCCTCCACCAATCAATCACACTCCACGGCGAGCCGAATCCACGGGTACCGTCCATACAAACAACAATCCTGGGGGAGTTTTGTTTCATTATATTTTGATTTGATTTTTGAGCATGGAACTGGGCATCCCGAATACCATCCACTTTCTCATGAATGATAGTGAATCAACACATATCGTGAGAATAACCCACCTAACATGGAAGATACTGACAGCCCCTAGTCACTACATGAGCGATTCGGGCATGCAAAACGGAATATTATTTGAAGGTTTAGCGTTTGTCACATGCAAATTTACTTGGAACGGCAGATAAATACCGCATATAGGTAGGTATGGTGGACTCATATGGAACAACTTTGGGTTTATGGAAGTGGATGCACAAGCAGTATTCCCGCTTAGTACAGGTGAAGGCTAGCAAGGGACTGGGAAGCGACCAACTAGAGAGCGACAATAGTCATAAACATGCATTGAGATTAACCAACATTGAAATGCAAGCATGAGTAGGATATAAATCACCATGAACATAAATATCGTGGAGGCTATGTTGATTCTGTTTCAACTACATGCGTGAACATGTGCCAAGTCAAGCCACTTGAATCATTCAGAGGAGGATACCATTCTATCATACTACATCACAACCGTTTTAAAATGCATGTTGGCACTCAAGACAAACCATTATACACTCTTAGCTAATTAAGCATGGCATGAGTAACTATAATCTCTAATTGTCATTGTAAACATGTTTCATCCACAATGAGCTAAATCCAGAATGATGAGCTAATCATATTTACAAAAACAAAATAGGTCGAGTTCATACCAGCTTTTCTCCATCTCAATCACTCCATCATATATCGTCATTCTTGCCTTTCACTTGCACGACCGAACGGTGTGAATAATAATAAGAGTGCACGTGCATTGGACTAAGCTAGAATCTGCAAGCAATAACTCAAAGGAGAAGGCAAGGTAATATGGGCTCTCTGTAAGATAAACTATAATGCATATGAGAGCCACTCAACATTTTCATCGTGGCGTTCTCCTCTCGACCCAAAGAAAAGAAAATTATTCAAAAACAAGAACGAGAAAAACTATTTACACGGGAAAGCTCCCAACAAGCAAAAGAAGAACGAGAAATCTTTTTGGGTATTCTTTTAATGATACAACTAAACAAACTAAAAAGTAAAGCTAGATACAATTTTATTTTATTTTTGATTTTTCTCAAGGTTAATTAAACACTCAAGAAGAAAGCGAGAAAAAGAAATAAAATACCATGGATGATACAATGAAAAAGTATAAGCACCGACTACTAAGATGAGTGTGAACATGAATGTAATGTAGGTGAGGAATACGTACTCCCCCAAGCTTAGGCTTTTGACCTAAGTTGGTCTAGGGCCATGGCTGGCCCGGATAATATCCAAAGTCATAGTTGGGGTTGTACTGGGCTGCGGTAGCTACCGCCTGAACGGCTGCAGCGCGGAGGCGAGCGGCTTCCGCCTCTCTCTCATACTCGTTTGCCTCCTCTCTGGTTATAAAGTGTCTCCGTTTTTCCTGAAAATTAAAGAAGGCAGGAGCAGGAAGGGTAATATGGACAGCACGCTGTCTATCAAAAATTAGTCGGTACAGGAAGGACTGTTCGTTCCTCTCAAGAAACTGGTAGCGCACCATAGCCTCATAATCAAGAAAAGCAGGTGGTAACTCAATATCATTCCCTCTTATGGGTACCCCAAGATAATTAGCTACCCGAGTGGTATAAATCCTGCCAAAGAAATCTCCATCCTTAGCATTTTTATGTAGCCTCCTAGCAATAATAACCCCCAAGTTATATCGTCTATCTCCCATTACCGCACTCTTAAGAATACTGAGATCAGGTACGCAAAGGTGGCTATGTTCATGTTTACCGTTAATACATCTACCTATGAAAAGAGCAACATAGTGTATAGCAGGAAAGTGAATGTTCCCCAAGGTGGCCTCTGTAATGTTTCTAGTTTCTCCCACAGTGATGCTAGCGAGGAAATCATTATATCCAGTTTTGTGAGGATCACTATGGCTGCCCCATTGTGGAATTTTGCATGCACAGTTAAAATCTTCTAGGTCCATAGTATAAGATTCATCATAAAGATTAAATAGAACCGAATGCGTATTACGCCTGGATGAAAATTCAAACCTCCACACGAAGGAGTCAGTGAGTTGATAATATTGCTTGCATTGGTCTGAAACGAAATCTTCAAGGCCAGCATTTCGTATGTACGCGTAAAATTCTTCCTTGAAACCGGCATGAACCATGAATTGATCCGACGGCCATTCACATGGCCGTACTTGAGCTTCCCTCGGTGGTTCAAAGTTGGGCTCACGTATCGCGAGTCTCGGGGTCTTCTTGCTCGAGGAACCACCTTGGTATATTCTCCTCAACATCTTTCTTTCTCTGAAAAAATTCTGAAATTTTTAGTGACTCAAAATAAAGGTGAACAAAACTCAACAAAACTTATAGCAACTACTCCCACAAGTGCCTAGAGGCTATATCATGCATCAAAACTACTTGGGACCATACAAATTTGACATGCAAGCTCAAGAACAAGGTCACCACAGCAGCAAAAAATTGCAATATATAAAGCATTAAGGCAAAAACTAATTGGACCATTGGAGGAGTCACATACCGAAGATCAATCCCCCAAAACAGTTTTGCAAATGGAGCTTTGCACAAGGAGATCGAAAATGGCAGCAAAATGAGCTAGAACACGGGTTTGAGCAATGGTGGGATTTTTTCTGAAGGAAGACGAAGTGGATGGGTGCTGGAATAAGTGATGGGGGCCTACGTGGGACCCACAAGCCAGGGGGGCGCGCCCAGGGGGTGTGGGCGCGCCCTGTAGGCTTGTGGCCCACTGGTGCAGCACCCTGATGTGTTCTCAGTACCAGAAATTCTTAAATATTCCAGAAAAAATCATACTACATTTTCAGGGCATTTGGAGAACTTTTATTTTCAGGTCATTTTTTTATTGCACGGATAATTCAGAAAACAGAGGTATAATAGTATTTTTACTTTATTTAATCTAAATAACAGAAAGTAAAAGTTGGGCACAGAAGGTTGTGCCTCCTAAATTCATCCATCTCATGCTCATCAAAAAGAATCCATCAATAAGGTTGATCAAGTCTTATTGACAAACTTTTTTCGAATGACACAGAACCGGAGAATTTTCGAATAACACTAGGTTACCTCAATGGGGATATGCATGTCCTCAACAATAAGTATATCATATTTCTTTTTGGCAGTAGGGAGAGGGAATTCAAAATCTCCAATAATAATCGTTGAAAATTTTCCAATGGAGTTGATACTATGAACTTGAGGTTGTTTCTTCGGAAAGTGTACCGTATGCTCATTACCATTTACATGAAAAGTGACATTGCCTTTGTTGCAATCAATAACATCCCCTGCAGTATTCAAAAAAGGTCTACCGAGGATGATCCACATACTGTCGTCCTCGGGAATATCAAGAATAACAAAGTCCGTTAGGATAGTAACATTTGCAACTACGACAGGCACATCCTCACAAATACCGATGGGTAAAGCAGTTGATTTATGAGCCATTTGCAAAGAGATTTCATTAGGTGTCAACTTATTCAAATCAAGTCTACGATACAAAGAGAAAGGCATAACACTAACACCAGCTCCAAGGTCACATAAAGCAGTTTTAACATAGTTTCTTTTAATGGAGCATGGTATAGTAGGTACTCCGGGATCTCCTAATTTCTTTGGTACTCTACCCTTAAAAGTATAATTAGCAACCATGGTGGAAATTTCAGCTTCCGGTATCTTTCTTTTATTTGTCACAATATCTTTCATATACTTAGCATAAGGAGACATTTTCAGAATATCAGTCAAGCACATACGCAAAAAGACAGGTCTAAGCATTTCGACAAAGTGCTCAAAATTCTCATCATCCTTTTTCTTGGATGGCTTAGGAGGAAAGGGCATGGGTTTCTGAACCCAAGGTTCTCTTTCTTTACCATGCTTCCTAGCAACGAAGTCTCTTTTATCATATCTTTTATTCCTAGGTTGTGGGTTATCAAGAGCAACAGCAGATTCAATCTCCACATCACTATCATTACTAGGTTGAGCATCAATATGAACATCATCATTAATATTATCACTAGGCTCATGTTCATTACCAGATTGTGTCTCAGCATCAGAAATAGAAATATCATCTTGGTTTTCATGCGTATCTATAACAGGTTCACTAGCAGCATGCAAAGTCCTATCATCATTCTTTTTCCTTTTATTACTGGGACGACTAGGTGCATCAGTATTAATTCTCTAAGAATCTTGCTCAATTCTCTTAGGATGGCCCTCATGATACAAAGGTTCCTGAGTCATTTTACCACCTCTAGTCACAACTCTAACAGAATGATCATTGTTCTTACCATTCATCTCATTAAGCAAATCATTTTGTGCCTTAAGTACTTGTTCTACTTGAGTAGTTACCATGGAAGCATGTTTACTAATAAGCTTAAGATCATTGATAGTTCTACTCATATAATCTCCTAAACGATCGAGCATGGAAGCATTATGTTTCAATTGTCTACTAACATAAGCATTGAAATTTTCTTGCCTAACAATAAAGTTATCAAACTCATCCAAGCACTGGCTAGCAGACTTATTATAAGGAATATCACCTTCATCAAATCTACGGAGAGAATTTACCTCTACTACCTGTGTCGGGTTATCAAGACCATGTATTTCTTCAATAGGTGGTAGATTCTTAACATCTTCAGCTTTAATACCTTTTTCTTTCATAGATTTCTTTGCCTCTTGCATATCTTCAGGACTGAGAAATAGAATACCTCTTTTTTTTGGAGTGGGCTTTGGAGGTGGTTCGGGAATAGTCCAATCATTATCATTGCTCAATATATTATTCAATAGTAGTTCAGCTTGTTCAACAGTTCGTTCCCTAAAAACACAACCAGCACAACTATCTAGGTGGTCCCTAGAAGCATTGGTTAGTCCATTATAAAAGATATCAAGTATTTCGTTTTTCTTGAGAGGATGATCAGGCAAAGCATTAAGTAATTGGAGAAGCCTCCCCCAAGCTTGTGGGAGACTCTCTTCTTCAATTTGCACAAAGTTAAATATTTCCTGCAAGGCAGCCTGTTTCTTATGGGCAGGAAAATAATTTTCAGAGAAATAATATATCATATCCTGGGGACTACGCACACAACCAGGAGCAAGAGAATTAAACCATATCTTAGCATCACCCTTTAATGAGAAAGGAAACAACTTAAGAATATAGTAATAACAAATTTTTTCCTCATGAGTAAATAGGGTGGCTATATCATTCAATTTAGTAAGATGTGCCACAACAGTTTCAGATTCATAACCATGGAAAGGATCAGATTCAACCAAAGTAATTAACTCAGGATCGACAGTGAATTCATAATCCTTATCAGTAACAAAGATAGGTGAAGTAGCAAACTTAGGATCATATTGCATTCTAGCATTCAAAGATTTTTCCTTCCACTTGCATAGCAATTTCTTAAGATCATCTCTATCCTTACAAGCAAGCAAGTCCCTAGCTACCTCTGCTTCCATAACATAACCCTTAGGTATATTAGGAAATTCATATCTAGGAGAGCTAGGTCTAGCAGGTGTCTCATAGTGTTCAGTTTCAATAATTTCATCAGTTTCAGAAATATCATCAGTTTCAGCATTGACTCTAGCAATTTGTTCATCAAGAAATTCACCCAGTGGCACAGTATTATCAAGCAAAGTATCATCATAAGCATCATGCATAGCAGAAGTGGCATCATCAATTACTTGCGACATATCAGAATTACTAGCAGGTGGTGGTGTCGCAAATTTACTCATAACAGAAGGTGAATCAAGTGCAGAGCTAGATGGCAATTCCTTACCTCCCCTCGTAGTAGAGGGATAGATCTTGCTTTTTTGGGTCTTTCAGATTCTTTATAGTGATCAAAAGATATAAATCCCAAGTGACTCAGAGAATAGAGCTATGCTCCCCGGCAATGGCGCCAGAAAAAGGTCTTGATAACCCACAAGTATAGGGGATCGCAACAGTTTTCGAGGGTAGAGTATTCAACCCAAATTTATTGATTCGACACAAGGGGAGCCAAATAATATTCTCGAGTATTAGCAGCTGAGTTGTCAAATCAACCACACCTGAAAGACTTAATATCTGCAGCAAAGTATTTAGTAGCAAAGTAGTATGGAAGTAACGGTAACGATGGCAAACGTGACAGTAGCAGTTTTGTAGTGATTGTAATAGTAGCAACGGAGAAGTAACTTAGCAAGATCAATATGTGAAAAACTCATAGGCAATGGATCAGTGATGGATAATTATTTCGGATGGCATTCATCATGCAACGGTTATAACATAGGGTGACACAGAACTAGCTCCAATTCATCAATATAATGTAGGCATGTATTCCATATATAGTCATACGTGCTTATGGAAAAGAACTTGCATGACATCTTTTGTCCTACCCTCCCGTGGCAGCGGGGTCCTAATGGAAACTAAGGGATATTAAGGCCTCCTTTTAATAGAGAACCGGACCAAAGCATTAGCACTTAGTGAATACATGAACTCCTCAAACTACGGTAATCACCGGAAAGAATCCCAGTTATTGTCACCCTGGGGGATGCGGATCATAACTCGTAATAGGTGTCTACAACTTGCAAGATAGGATCAAGAACACATATATATTCATGAAAACATAATAGGTTCAGATCTGAAATCATGGCACTCAGGCCCTAGTGACAAGCATTAAGCATAGCAAAGTCATAGCAACATCAATCTCAGAACATAGTGGATACTAGGGATCAAACCCTAACAAAACTAACTTGATTACATGGTAAATCTCATCCAACCCATCACCGTCCAGCAAGCCTACGATGGGATTACTCACGAACGGTGGACAGCATCATGAAATTGTTGATGAAGGATGGTTGGTGATGACGACGGTGTCGATTTCCCCTCTCCGGAGCCCAAAACGGACCCCAGATCTGCCCTCCCGAGGAAGAACAGGAGGTGGCGGCGGCTCCGTATCGTGAAATGCGATGAACTCTTCTCTTTGATTTTTTTATCCCCGAATAGGAATATATAGAGTTGGAATTGAGGTCGGAGGAGCTCCAGGAGGCCCACAAGCCTGCAGGGCGCGCCCTAGGGGGGGCGCCCCCTTGGCTTGTGGCCTATGGGTGGGCCCCCTCAGGTTGATTCTTTTGCCAGTATTTTTTTATTAATTCCAAAAATATTCTCCGTAAATTATCAGGTCAATCCGAGAACTTTTATTTATGCACAAAAATAACACCAAGGCAATTCTGCTGAAAACAGCGTCTGTCCGGGTTAGTTCCATTCAAATCATGCAAATTAGAGTCCAAAACAAGGGCAAAAGATTTGGAAAAGTAGATATGTTGGAGGCGTATCACAGCACCTCGGGCCGGACCAACCATCAAGACCTCCGCTACATCTCCGCTGCTCTCGCGCTCGTCGGCACCAGAAGACTCGTCATCCGATGACGGAAAAAGGCAATGGACGGACTCGTCGACGTCGAGTGCGGTCACTTGCTGAACCGCAGCTTGAGCCGCCATAGCGTGTTTGATCCAACGCTGCAGCCGTGAGCATCCAGAGCGCCTGCGGCAAGCCGTGATGCGAGTCGGAGAAGTCGGTCTATAAGGCATAGATGGTTGTCGGTGGAGGACTCTGAACGTCGTCGCGCTGAAATGCACTGCGCCTCGGGCGGGCAATGCCTCAGCATCCAGCGGCGCTTCCTGTAGCCACGCCGAATCGTCGACGGTGAAGCTGAGGGAACCAAAGAGGATCTCGCCGCCGAATGTGTTCATGATGATCGGAAAAAGTGGAAATTCCACCTGCGCCGGATTTCGCTAGACGCGCTGTCCCAAGGTGGGCGCCAACTATCGTGGGAATGAACCTGACAATAGTACTAGGGGTACGAAAGGAGGGGCGAAGTCTAGCTACGGCACAAGTGTGCTCTCGGATGTGTACGAGTTCAGGCCTCACTCGGAAGTGATAAAAGCCCTACGTCTCGAGCCCGGAGGCTTTGGTGTTTGCTTATGGGTGGTAGAAGATTACAGAGGGTCGGAACCCTTGCACTGGCGCCTGGAGGTGGCTTATATAGAGTGCGCCACCACCGGCCGAGCATCATCATTAGGACAATAAATGCTAATGAAAGATGCGTTACAAGAACGGCTGATTGCTACTTCTTGAGCATGCATTGGTTTTCCCTTGAAGAGGAAAGGGTGATGCAGCAAAGTAGATTAGTATTTCCCTCAGTTGTTGAGAACCAAGGTATCAATCCAGTAGGAGATACAAGCAAGTCACCAATCGATGTACCTACACAAATAATCAAACACTTGCACCCAACGCTATAAAGGGGTTGTCAATCCCTTCACGGTTTTTTTCAAGGATGAGATCTGATAGAGAGAGATATGATAGATTGCTAGAACGGAAAGTAAAACAAAAGTAAAAATAATGCAGCGAGATATTTTTGGTATTTTTGGTTTTAGATCTGAAAGTATAATATGGAAAATAGACCCGGGGGCCATAGGTTTCACTAGAGGCTTCTCTCATGAAGGAAAATAATACGGTGGGTGAACAAATTACTGTCGAGCAATTGATATAAAAGCGAATAATTATGAAGATATCCAAGGCAATGATTATGCATATAGGCATCACGTCCGTGTCAAGTAGACCGAAATGATTCTGCATCTACTACTATTACTCCACACATCGACCGACTCCTGCCTGCATCTAGAGTATTAAGTTCATGAAGAACAGAGTAACGCATTAGGTAAGATGACATGATGTAGAGGGATAAACTCAAGCAATATGATGAAAACCCCATCTTTTTATCCTCGATGGCAACAATACAATACGTGCCGCGCTACCCCTACTTTGTCACTGGGTGAGGACACCGCAAGATTGAACCCAAAACTAAGCACTTCTCCCATTGCAAGAATTACCAAGCTAGTTGGCCAAACCAAACCAATAACTCGAAGAGACTTGCAAAGATATGAAATCATGCATATAAGAATTCAGAGAAGATTCAAATAATATTAATAGATAAGCTGATCATAAACCCACAATTCATCGGATCTCGACAAACACACCGCAAAAGAGTATTACATCGGATAGATCTCCATGAAGATCATGAAGAACATGGTATTGAAGAACAAAGAGAGAGAAGAAGCCATCTAGCTACTAGCTATGGACCCGAAGGTCTGTGGTAAACTACTCACGCATCATCGGAGGGGCAATGGAGTTGATGTAGATGCCCTCCGTGATCGATTCCCCCTCCGGTAGATTACCGGAAAAGGCTCCAACATTGGATCTCACAGAAACAGAGGCTTCCGGCGGCGGAAAAGTATTTTCGTGGCTCTTTTTAGTATCCAGGGAATATTTGGGAATTTATAGCCCGAAGAATAGGGTTAGGAGGGCTGCCGTGGGGCCACAAGCCAGGGGGCGACCCCCCCTAGGGCGCGCCCCTGTGGCTTGTCGCCACACGGCGGCTCTCCTGCCTTCATCTCCAAGTTTTCTGGGTTTGTTCTGGTCCAAGAAAAAATATTCCGAAGATTTTATTCCGTTTGGACTCCGTTTAATATTCCTTATCTGCAATACTCAAAAACAAGGAAAAAACAGAAACTGGCACTAGGCTCTAGATTAATAGGTTAGTCCCAAAAATAATATAAAATAGCATATTAATGCATATAAAACATCCAAAACAGATAATATAATAGCATGGAACAATAAAAAATTATAGATACGTTGGAGACGTATCAAGCATCCCCAAGCTTAATTCTTGCTCGTCCTCGAGTAGGTAAATGATAAAAACAGAATTTTTGATGTGGAATGCTACCTAACATATTTATACATGTAATATTCTTTATTGTGGCATGAATATTCAGATCCATAAGATTCAAAACAGAAGTCTAATATTGACATAAAAACAGTAATACTTCAAGCATACTAACAAGGCAATCGTGTCCTTTCGAAATAACATGGCCTTAGAAAGTTATCCCTACAAAATCATATGGTCTGGCTATGCTCCATCTTCCCCACACAAAGTATCTAAATCATGCACAACCCCGATGACAAGCCAAGCAATTGTTTCACACTTTTTATGTTCTCAAACCTTTTCAACTCTCACGCAATACATGAGCGTGAGCCATGGGTATAGCACTATAGGTGGAATAGAGTATGGTGGTGGTTGCAAGGAAAAAGGAGAAGATAGTCTCACATCAACTAGGCGTATCAACGGGCTATGGAGATGCCCATCAATAGATATCAATGTGAGTGAGTAGGGATTGCCATGCAACGGATGCACTAGAGCTATAAGTGTATGAAAGCTCAAAAAGAAAACTAAGTGGGTGTGCATATGATGAAAAATTCCACTAGTTATATGAAAGTGACAAAATAGGAGACTCTCTATCGTGAAGATCATGGTGCTACTTTGAAGCACAGGTGTGGAAAAAGATAGTAGCATTGTCCCTTCTCTCTTTCTCTCATTTTTTTTTATTTTGGTGGGCATCTTTGGCCTCTTTTTTTTTATTTGGGCTTCGCTGGCCTCTTTTATTATTTGTAAAGTCCGGAGACTCATCCCAACTTATGAGGGATTCATAGCTTCCATCATCCTTTTCTCTCATGGGACAAATGCTCTAATAATGAAGATCATCACACTTTTATTTACTTACAACTCAAAAGAAAAATTACAACTCGATACCTATAACAAAATATGACTCTATATGCAATATGAAAGTGATGGTGCGTGTCATGAAAAACGGAACGGTGGAAGTTGCATGGAAATATATCTCGGAATGGCTATGGAAATGCCATAATAGGTAGGTATGGTGGCTGGTTTGAGGAAAATATATGGTGGCTGTTTTGAGGAAGGTGGGTTTGATGCACCGGCGAAAGTTGCGCGGTACTAGAGAGGCTAGCAATGGTGGAAGCGTGAGAGTGCGTATAATCCATGGACTCAACATTAGTCATAAAGAACTCACATAATTATTGCAAAATGCTATTAGTTATCAAAACAAAGCATTAGACGCATGCTCCTAGGGGAGAGGTTGGTAGGAGTTAACCATCGCGCGCTCCCGACCCTCACACAAAGGTTGACAATCATTAAACAAATCATGCTCTGACTTCGTTACATAACGGTTCACCATACGTGCATGCTACAGGAATCACAAACTTTAACACAATTATTTATTCCAATTCACAATTACTCACTAGCATGACTCTCATATTACCATCTTCATATCTCAAAACTATATGCAAGGAATCAAACTTCTCAAAGTATTCAATGCACTTAATATGAAAGTTTTTATTACATCCCTCTTGGATGCCCATTATATTAGGACTAAATTCATAACCTAAACCAATTACCATGCTGTTTTAAAGACTCTAAAAATAATATAAGTGAGGTACGAGAGTTCAATAATTTCTATAAAATAAAACACCACCGTGCTCTAAAAAGATATAAGTGAAGCACTAGAGCAACATTGCCTAGCTCAAAAGATATAAGTGAAGCACATAGAGTATTCTAATAAATTCACGATTCAGCGTGTCTCTCTCAAAAAGATGTGTGCAGCAAGGATGATTGTGGCAAACTAAAAAGCAAAGACTCATATCATACAAGACGCTCCAAGCAAAACACATATCATGTGGTGAATAAAAATATAGCCTCAAGTAAATTTACCGATGGATTGAAGACGAAAGAGGGGATGCCTTCCGGGGCATCCCCAAGCTTAGGCTTTTTGGTATCCTTGAATATGGCTTGGGGTGCCTTGGGCATTCCCAAGCTTAGTCTCTTGCCACTCCTTATTCCATAGTCCATCAAATCTTTACCCAAAACTTGAAAACTTCACAACACAAAACTCAACGGAAAACTCATGAGATCCGTTAGTATAAGAAAAATAAATCACCACTTTAGGTACTCTTGTGAACTCATTATTTATTTATATTGGTGTAATATTTACGGTATTCTAACTTCTCCATGGTTCATACCCCCAGATACAATCCATAGATACATCAAAATAAGCAAACAACACATAGAAAACAGAATCTGTCTAAAACAGAACAGTCTGTAGATATCTATAGACTTCGAATACTTATGTAACTCCAAAAATTCTGAAAAATTAGGACAATCAGGGAAATTTGTATATAAATCTTGTGTAAAAATTTCAGATCAAAATAACATTCCAGTGAATTTACAAAATTCCTGGACTGAGACCAAAAGTTTTTGTTTTTCAGCAAAATCAAATCGCAAACTTCGTAGACCATCCCAAAGGTCTTACTTGGCTCAAACACTAATTTAAACAAGAAAACACAATTACTACCGAGGTAATAATTTGCAAAACACTCAAAAACAGAAGCAAAAACAAAAGCATAAAAATAAAATTGGGTTGCCTCCCAACAAGCGCTATTGTTTAACGCCCCTAGCTAGGCATAACGCAATAGATCTAGGTATTGTCATCTTTGGTATGCAATCCATAAGTAGCTCTCATAATAGATTCATAAGGTAATTTTATTTTCTTTCTAGGAAAGTGCTCCATACCTTTCCTTAATGGAAATTGGAATCTAATATTTCCTTCCTTCATATCAATAATTGCACCAATTAGTTCTAAGGAAAGGTCTACCAAGAATAATAGGACATGTAGGATTGCAATCTATATCAAGAACAATGAAATCTACGGGCACATAATTCCTATTTGCAACAATAAGAACATCATTAATCCTTCCCATAGGTTTCTTTATAGTGGAATCCGCAAAATGCAAATTTAAAGAGCAATCATCAAATTCACGAAAACCTAGCACATCACATAAAGTTTTTGGAATCGTGGAAACGCTAGCACCCAAATCACACAAAGCATGGCACTCGTAATCTTTAATTTTAATCTTAATAGTAGGTTCCCACTCATCATAAAGCTTTCTAGGTATAGAAACTTCCAACTCAAGTTTTTCTTCAAAAGATTTCATCATAGCATCCACGATATGTTTAGTAAAAGCTTTATTTTGATTATAAGCATGCGGAGAATTAAACATGGATTGCAACAAGGAAACACAATCAATCAAAGAACAACTATCATAATTAAAGTCCTTGAAATCCAAAAGAGTGGGTTCATTGCTATTTAAAGTTTTGACCTCTTCAATCCCACTTTTATCAATCTTAGCATCAAGATCTATAAACTCCGAATCATTGGGACGCCTTTTAACTAAAGTTGACTCATCTCGAGTCCCATCTTTATCAAGATTTACATTGGAAAACAAATATTCAATAGGAGTCACATCAATCACTTTAAGATCTTCATCATTATTATCACGAGAACACACTTTTTCAAGCCATTCACGCTTAGCATGTATTCTAGCGGTTCTTTCCTTACACTCATCAATAGAAATTCTCATAGCTTTTAAAGACTCATTAATATCATGCTTGGGTGGAATAGATCTAATTTTCAAAGAATCAATCTCAAGAGAAATTCTATCAACGTTCCTAGCCAAATCATCAATCTTGAGCAATTTTTCTTCAATCATAGCATTGAAACCTTTTTGCGAGCTAATAAATTCTTTAATATTATTCTCAAGATCAGAGGGCATCCTATTATAATTTCCATAAGAATTGTTGTTGGAATTACCATAATTATTAGAGGAATTACTAGGAAACGGCCTAGGATTGAAATTACCTCTATACGCGTTATTACCAAAATTGTTCCTACCAACAAAATTCACATCCATAGATTCATTATTATTTCCAATCAAAGAAGACAAAGGCATATCATTAGGATCAATAGGAACACTCTTACTAGCAAACAATTTCATCAATTCATCCATCTTTTCACTCAAAGTATTTATTTCTTCAATAGCATGCACTTTTTTACTAGTAGGAGATCTTTCGGTATGCCATTGAGAGTAATTTGCCATAATATTATCTAGGAGTTTAGTAGCTTCTCCTAATGTGATTTCCATGAAAGTACCACCCGCGGCAGAATCTAAAAGATTTCTAGAAGCAAAATTCAATCCCGCATAGAAAATTTGTATAATCATCCATAAACTCAAACCATGCGCGGGGCAATTTCTAATCATTAGTTTCATCCTTTCCCAAGATTGTGCAACATGCTCATGATCAAGTTGCTTAAAATTCATTATATCGTTCCTAAGGGAGATGATCTTAGCGGGCGGAAAATACTTAGAATTAAAAGCATCTTTACACTTATTCCATGAATCAATACTATTTTTAGGCAAAGATGAGAACCAAGTTTTAGCACGATCTCGTAGTGAGAACGGAAATAGCTTCAATTTAACAATATCATTATCCACATCTTTCTTCTTTTGCATATCACACAACTCAACGAAAGTATTTAGATGTGATGCGGCATCTTCACTAGGAAGGCCAGAAAATTGTTCTTTCATAACAAGATTAAGCAAAGCAGCATTAATTTCATAAGATTCCGCACTAGTGGCGGGAGCGATCGGAGTACTAATAAAATCATTATTATTAGTATTGGAAAAGTCACACAACTTGGTATTCTCTTTAGTCATCGTGACAAAGCAAGCAATCTAGCACACAAGCAAACGAAAACACGAACGGAAGAAGGGCGAATAAAAAAGACAAATTTTTCTGAAAATCATTTTAGAAGTGGGGGAGAGGAAAACGAGAGGCAAATGGCAAATAAAGTAAATGCAAGAGATGAGTTTGTGATGGGTACTTGGTAGGCTTGATGTAGATCTCCCCGGCAACGGCGCCAGAAATTGGCAAGTTGACGGGAAAGTTCTTGTCCTGACTTGCTATGTATCTCCCCGGGAACGGCGCCAGAAATCCTTCTTGCTACTTCTTGAGCATGCGTTGGTTTTCCCTTGAAGAGGAAAGGGTGATGCAGCAAAGTAGATAAGTATTTCCCTCAGTTGTTGAGAACCAAGGTATCAATCCAGTAGGAGATACAAGCAAGTCACCAATCGATTTACCTACACAAATAATCAAACACTTGAACCCAACGCTATAAAGGGGTTGTCAATCCCTTCACGGTTATTTGCAAGGATGAGATTTGATAGAGATAGATATGATAGATTGCTAGAACGGAAAGTAAAACAAAAGTAAAAATAATGTAGCGAGATATTTTTGGTATTTTTGGTTTTAGATCTGAAAGTATAATATGGAAAATAGACCCGGGGGCCATAGGTTTCACTAGAGGCTTCTCTCATGAAGGAAAATAATACGGTGGGTGAACAAATTACTGTCGAGCAATTGATAGAAAAGCGAATAATTATGAAGATATCCAAGGAAATGATTATGCATATAGGCATCACGTCCGTGTCAAGTAGACCGAAACGATTCTGCATCTACTACTATTACTCCACACATCGACCGACTCCTGCCTGCATCTAGAGTATTAAGTTCATGAAGAACAGAGTAACGCATTAGGTAAGATGACATGATGTAGAGGGATAAACTCAAGCAATATGATGAAAACCCCATCTTTTTTATCCTC
The DNA here is from genome assembly GCA_039707655.1 of Elymus sibiricus. Classification (NCBI taxonomy): domain Eukaryota; kingdom Viridiplantae; phylum Streptophyta; class Magnoliopsida; order Poales; family Poaceae; genus Elymus; species Elymus sibiricus. Next base: position 269,614,764 of record CM077665.1, read on the forward strand.
GATGGCAACAATACAAATACGTGCCTCGCTACCCCTACTTTGTCACTGGGTGAGGACACCGCAAGATTGAACCCAAAACTAAGCACTTCTCCCATTGCAAGAATTACCAATCTAGTTGGCCAAACCAAACCAATAACTCGAAGAGACTTGCAAAGATATCAAATCATGCATATAAGAATTCAGAGAAGATTCAAATAATATTCATAGATAAGCTAATCATAAACCCACAATTCATCGGATCTCGACAAACACACCGCAAAAGAGCATTACATCGGATAGATCTCCATGAAGATCATGAAGAACATGGTATTGAAGAACAAAGAGAGAGAAGAAGCCATCTAGCTACTAGCTATGGACCCAAAGGTCTGTGGTAAACTACTCACGCATCATCGGAGGGGCAATGGAGTTGATGTAGATGCCCTCCGTGATCGATTCCCCCTCCGGCAGATTACCGGAAAAGGCTCCAAGATTGGATCTCACGGGAACAGAAGCTTCCGGCGGTGGAAAAGTATTTTCGTGGCTCTTTTTAGTATCCAGGGAATATTTGGGAATTTATAGGCCGAAGAATAGGGTTAGGAGGGCTGCCGTGGGGCCACAAGCCAGGGGGCGCGCCCCTGTGGCTTGTCGCCACACGGCGGCTCTCCTGCCTTCATCTCCAAGTTTTCTGGGTTTCTTCTGGTCCAAGAAAAATCATTCCGAAGATTTTATTCCGTTTGGACTCCGTTTAATATTCCTTATCTGCAATACTCAAAAACAAGGAAAAAACAGAAACTGGCACTAGGCTCTAGATTAATAGGTTAGTCCCAAAAATAATATAAAATAGCATATTAATGCATATAAAACATCCAAAACAGATAATATAATAGCATGGAACAATCAAAAATTATAGATACGTTGGAGACGTATCACTGATTAACTAGGCGTTACTTGTAACGGGGAGTTAACTTCATAACGAGTGACTGCTCGAATTCCACGAACGCTATGTCTTGTGGGTCGCCTGAGCTTCTATCTGACCGAGTGGCGCCGTGGTAGTCCGAGTGGCCTGAATAATCCGAGTGAACGGCCATATGCATCCGAATGCGTCTTTAGCCCAGGGGCTTTAACGACATTGTGGAACCACAGATGGGCCCTAGATGTTAGGCCTGTGACCCTACCCATAGTAGGCATCCTCATCAAGCGGCCTCCACCTCCCGCATTCTGGCCGCGGTGGCGGAGCAGGTGATGACCCCGCCGCATGACGGCGGGGTCGTGGCCAAGACGGACGACGGTGTGGTGGCCGCCCCATCGGCTGCCGGCATGGTGGCGGCGACGGCGGACTCCGGCAGCAGCTGCCTTCGGGCAGCGGTGGTGGAGCATGTAGTTGGTGGCGTGCGCACACCCACCCGGGACGCCACGTGCACTACACGCTTCAGAGGACTGCCACGCCTATGCGGTGAAGCCTCCCAACTGGAGCTGTCCTCTGGCGGAGTAGCTGAGCGACGACAAACGGCCGGTGCCATTGGCGATCGGTGGAGAAGCAAACTAGACAAGCTACTAGGAGGGAGGGGATGAAGGCAATGTGGAGTTGTCATCCGTGAGGGTTTATATAGGAGGCTGGCAAGCATTGGGGATTTGGGGATTTCGCTGAGCCGGGTGGGAAGCTAGAGCCGTAGCATGGTTTTGTGCGTGGGAACCTGCGCAGTTGTGCGCGGCACCGGGATCATCGGGCGGCAACACGGTGACAAGACGTGAGAGAGGAGGACGGGGTGATGCGTAGGCAGATGGGTCATAATAATAAAATGTCTGCGATATTAATACATGCAAACAACACTTCCCAACGTAGCGTCGGTAATGATTTCATCCATCTCTGACAATTGTTTGGCGGCAACCGTCCGCCCACAACACACACAACTTGTCATTATGAATCATCTGATTTAATAATTGTCTTCCCACACAATTCTGATGAATGAACTATTTGCCTGGTATCACACACACCTTGTTATGGTAACTCGTTTGTGTTCTAGCTGGATCAACACAAACAATTTGTCCGAATGAACTATATGCCATACTTCACACACATATGTATTTTGTGAACCGTTTGTGTTATCTTGTCTAATCGCAAACAATTCATATGCACCAACTATATGCCCTGCATCACACATGCTAGTCTAATCACAAACGTGCCTGATGGACCCGTCATTGCACACAGTTTTTTTATTGGCGACGGAGCTATAACTATATTGTTTGCGATGGCTCGACCGCACAAAGTTTCGGCATAGTGTCTCTGATTGATGTGTCATCTTTGGACCTTCCTACAGTAGTGATGGGTCTATAGCAGTAGCTAGATGGTTCGCTCTCCCTTGCTTCTCAATACAAAGAGCACATGAGCTACCCTACATGATTGTCATCCGGATGTAACATGTTGGTGTATTTGTTGAAATACAATAATTTGTCGCTTTATGATTAGATTTATCCACGAATCTTTTTAGGTATATTTAGTTTCTTTGATGCATAATTCTTATTCATATATGCTCTCTGATCTATTCTTTTTTTCTTTGGTCAAGTTTTCGGTTTGATCTTCAGAGGGAGTCATGTATGATAGTTGGGTTCAATCGTGCAAGTAAGCTACCACAATGATAGAAAGTCGAAAAGGCTTGTATTGTGTTGTTGCCACTAGGAATTAAAATATGGTTGTGTAGTTGTCCTTTGAACGCGGGGTGAAGATAATATATCATCTACTTCATTTCATCATACTCACTGTGATACTCTGTTTTTACTTAATACTTTAAGGTGGATACTGGATAGCAGTCGTGGGTGGATTATTAAATTTATAGATGTGACACTCATATACTAATTATGCCATGGATATTCCTACTCATAAATATTGCAATTTGATCCCTACCAACTATAAGTTGCTTGTCACACTTTGTTATATTTTGGAGAGAGGCCACCCGTGAACCTATGGACCCAGGTCCATTTGCTTTCCTATACAACTTTCATCTCAATAAACCACTCTTTTGATTCTTGCATTTAATCCTTTGTAACTAGCAAACTAGTGAGATTGACAACCTCACTAGTCCCATTGGATCCCGGAAAATTAAGGAGTTCCACACAGTTAAAATACCCCCAGAAGCCCCCATAGATGGGGAAAAAGCAACACTATCAAATCTTCTAGGGCAAAAAGCTCTGATTGCTCTGAAATAAAAGTCAGGGCATTTTGTTTCGTGGAAACATGCAATAGCACATTGACTTTCAGCCAATTTTGTTTGACTGCTCTTTTTCTATCATCAGAATTTAGACCCCTTACGTTCCAGCACAACACATTCCAGTTTTTACATGCATTACTCATTATAAAACATATGGATATTAAGCAGTAACTGGAGATGCATAACATCAGAAGCATAAAACCAACATAAGATAGTTCTAAGATTATTACATGATTAATCCCATAGTTCACCACAAGACAGCCAACACAGTAGCATAGCAGGAAACAAGCCTGCCAAAAGCAAAAGCACATCAGATCACTAATCATGGGTAGTGTCATTGCCAGCAGCAGGTGGATCAGCCATAAGCATGTCCATAGTGAGAAGCTCTGCATTAATACCCAGCTCTAGTTCAGTCTGCTGAATATTTAATATTGGAGTTGCAGGAGGGACTGTATCATTGCTTTTCTCCTGGGCCTCTGCAGCAAAAGGCTTGGCCTTGGGCTTCTTTCTCTTGGGCTGAAGTGGCAGTTCTTGGAACACAGGTTTAAAGCCATCTCTTTGCAAGAACTGCGGGTGCACCTCCTGACAGATGTTTCCACCAGTGGAGTAGCTGCAGATTTTCTGGATCTTCTGGTTTTCTTGACACATGGAGCAAAGAAAGTGAAGTTTTCATCAGTTAGGTCAACTTCCTGTGATTGTTCCTGTGGTTGCTCATACTGAGAGGGGAAGAGGGCCCCAACAACTAGCCTCACTGGCTCCTTCCATGTTAGTCTGGGCACATCTAGCTCTTCAAAAACAAATCCCCAACTCCTCTTGGGTAGGAACACTTCTTGCAAACTGGGCACTGAGACAAGCCTGTGAATGACAGTGAAGTTTGTGCAACCAAGCAAGGACTGAAAAGACCTTCTCAAAACAAGTTGTAGTGGCAATGAAGGACCAAAAGGCACTTTAACCTAAACTGGATTTTGCAATATAGGATAAACTGGGGGTTGATAGACTACAATAGCCCAGTTATGCTGCTCCAGATGTTGCTCATGTTGTTGCTCCTCATGCACATTATTGTGCTCAACCTGCTGCTCATTCTGAATAACCACCACAAGCTGCGGTTGCAGGTCCTCAGAAGTTGAGTCATCTGGCAGGTCGACAACCATGGACTCCTACTCTGGCTCATGAGTATTAGGATGCTGCTCCTCTTACCAGGCACCCCAGTTGCCATCCCCAACATCGGGCTGTGACCCCAGCTCCGGCTCGGGAGGCACATCGTTCCAACCCAATGCAGGGTATGGTGGCAGGAAGAAGGGTGGAAAATCAAGGAATGGAACAACCGGCAGTGGATGTAGATTGCCATTGATGGGCATCAAGTCCTCATCTTGCGGCATTTGTTCCGCAAAATTTTCCCCAAGGATGTACAATGGTGCTGTCCATGAAACCCTCGCTCCACCCCAAGCAACATAATCTGAAAAAACCACTTCCCTGGGGACCAAAGCATCTTCCGGAAATGAAGCAAACACCAACGAGCAGACCATGTAGGGATCTTCGCTATTCCAATGATGAAATTTGCCAAAAGTATTAACCGTTCCTTGAATAGTTTTAGTGTTGCGCAAATCTAGTGGTATTCCAAGAAACATAAGCAAACCCTGACGAAAACCCTAAGCTCCCCAAAAACCCACGCCCTCATCATGCTTCATAAATCTTACAAATCTATCATTACCAAGATCCCGAGGAGGTAACTGGAGCAGAGCAAATTTGATAGCAAGGTCTCGGACCTCAAAAAGCCCTACCGCTTTAATCCAAAGTTGAACTAAGCGAACCTGATAGCCATGGTCCTCCAACCAGTCTGCCACCGCCTCGCGAGCCACTCCAATCTAGTCCGGTGGAGGGATTGCCATTACCTCCGCAAGCATAAACTCCTCATGGCGGCGCACAATTGGGGTGTGTGGCATCACAAAAGTTCTTGGGAGCCTGGCCCCTCCGCCATCGATGACATGATGGCCAGCAGGGGCAAACAACATAGGATCAAGATGAAAGTTTGCCATGGAAGCTGAATGGAGTTCCGCCGAAGCTGGAGGCGATTCCGATGGAGGTGGTGGAGTCTTCGGTGGAGAAGTAGATGGTGTCTTGGGGCCGGGAGTGATGGAACTAGACGAAGTTGTTAATGCCAGGGAGCACGAGGAGTCCAAATCCGGAGAAAGTTCTGACAAAGCAATATTTTCGCTATAAATTTCCTCCATGTTGGGAGACGAAACGCTAACGGGTTTTGGCTTCCAAATCATAGCCGATTCTCTTGCCAAACATGCACAATCCCGTCTGCAGTGGCCCACCCGAGAGCAACTCAAAAAACCATATTAATCTTGCAAGAAGATGAAAAATGCCCTTTCTTAAAACATAACTGACACGTAATAACCTCATCAACCATATCATTAATCATCTGATTAAAGGATGAACTAGCATCATGAGAGCTTGGGACTTCCAATGGCCCAGCCGTAGTTGGGCCAGCCTGCTGAGAAGAGGCCTAACCAGGGCCCAAGGCTGCTCTGTTAATGCCAAGGAGCAGGAGGAGTCCAAATCCGGAGAAAGTTCTGACAAAGCAATATTTTCGCTATAAATTTCCTCCGTGATGGGAGACGAAACGCTAACGGGTTTTGGCTTCCAAATCATACCCGATTCTCTTGCCAAACGTGCACAATCCCGCCTGGAGTGGCCCACCCGAGAGCAACTCAAACAAACCATATTAATCTTGCAGGAAGATGAAAAATGCCCTTTCTTAAAACATAACTGACACATAATAATCTCATCAACCATATCATTAATCATTTGATTAAAGGATGACTAGCATCATGAGAGCTTGGCACTTCCAATGGCCCAGCCGTAGTTGGGCCAGCCTGCTGAGAAGAGGCCTGACCAGGGCCCAAGGCTGCTCTGTTTAAATCTCCTAAATTCCCGCCCGAAGATAATGGCGTGTGATCAGCAGAAGAAACCAAAGTTTGCACCGATCCGAAGGTGATCGGCGGCCTGGCTACCGTCCACCAGAGTTCTGCCGGCGGTGGAGGGTGAATCACCACACGTTCATGCGGGGGAATGGAGTAACCAGCTATCTCAATAGTCTCAATGCAATTTTGGGTTGCCGGGTAACGATACCCACGACATACCTGATATTGCTGCCATGTAGTGAAAGATAATTTCTTCCGAATGGAAGATGATGATTTGATCGCAGATTTAACTGGTTTAGAATGCATGGCTAAAAGCCCTAGGGCAGCACGTCACTTAGAGGGACTAACAATGATCCATTCTGCATCACATTCCATCCTCCAAACTTTGAACTCATGTCCCAATTCGGATCTCCATTACCCCAGAGATGAAAGTAACATTTAAAAGGAACACATGAGTATGAACGGAGGTTAAGGATGACAAGTCCAACCTGTTTGCATGAGACATGAAAGGCGAAGACTTTGTCCCAGATGATAGAAACCCTGAGATCAATAGCAGAGCCGCCAATAGCAGACTCCGGAGCTGCTGCCACCGAATCATTTGTAAGATGAAAATTATGAAGATTAAAAGACACCACCATTGTAAAATGGCCCGTTTCATCCATAGGGTGCACCGAAAACCTAGTAGATATGAACACCTTTTCCGCAAAGTCCAAACCCTTGGAGAAATCCAAACCAAGGGTATATCCCCCATGAGACCCCATGTGAGATGGGTATACGAGGGGAGTTCCAACCACACCAGAGAAGATTATTGGAGTAGAATCAAGGAATGATGGCTAGAATCGCCAATCGCCGATGAGGGGGTGGAGTCTCCGTGGGTGGGAGGAGTCGTCATGACTTCTTTTTGGCGGTCGTTGCATGGATGAATTTCGGCTAAAAAGATGGATAGAATTGCTCTTGATGTGGAAACTCTTAAAAATAAAACTTTGCCACCCAAGAATGATTTTAATGAGACTATTAAATCTATCCAAATATCTATTAATGAAATTAAGGAGAGGACCGCTAAGTTGAGAGCTAAGTGAGAATTCTTAGAAAAAACTCTTCCACCCGCTTTTACCGGAATCATGATGAAGATCTTAAAATGATTGGTACTTATCCTATTGAATATTTGTTTACTAATCTGAAAGTAAATAATAAAGGGACTGGAGATGCGTCAACCTTATCTAGAAGGTGCCCCATTTGCTTGGAGGGTGATGATTCTAATGATAAAATTGAAAAAAGTGGGTTTGGAGAGATTATAACTTTAACTAGTGATGTGCCCACTATCTTGGATTACAAGGACTTTAATTTCGAAAGTTTCTTTTTAGTAGAATGTATTTCCTTGTTGCAATCCATTATTATCTCACCCAATGCTTATGAACAAAATAAAGATTTTACTCAACATATAGTAGAAGCGATGATAAAAGCTTATGATGAGAAACTTGAACTAGAAGTTTCTATTCCTAGAAAGTTGCATGATGAATGGGAACCTACTATCAAAATAAAACTGAAAGAATATGAATGCAATGCTTTGTGTGAACTTGGTGCTAGTGTTTCAACAATACCTAAGTCACTTTGTGATGTGCTTGGTCTCACCGATATTCAAGATTGTTCCCTAAACTTGCATCTTGCGGATTCTACCATCAAGAAACCTTTGGGTAGAATAAATGATGTGCTTATTATTACGAATAGAAATTATGTGCCTGTAGATTTCATTGTGCTTGATATTGAATGCAATCCTACTTGTCCAATAATACTTGGAAGACCTTTCTTACGAACTATAGGTGCAATTATTGATATGAAAGAGGGAAACATAAGGTTCCAATTTACATTAAAGAAAGGGATGGAATACTTCCCTAGGAAGAGAATTAAACCACCTTATGAATCTATCATGAGGGCTACTTATGGGTGGAGTGCCAAAGATGACAACACTTGAAACTATGCATTATGCCTAGCTAAGGGCGCAAAACAACAACGCTAGTTGGGAGGCAACCCAATAGTTATCTTATTTTCTTGCTTTTTAAATTTATGTTTTATTTAATAACATGATTATTGCCTTTGTAATGATTGTGTTTTTATGTCTAAATTAGTGTTTTTGCCAAGTAAATCCTTTGCGACGACCTACAAGATGGGTAGAATTGATACGGTGCAAAAACATAAACTTTAGCGTCCAGTGCAGAATTTCTCTGCTTTTACCGGAACATCTCTTTGATCTGAAATTTTTACACAGTATTTCTATACAAATTCAGGTTTTCCTAATTTTCAAATTTTTTGGAGTTATAGAAGTATAGGTTCTCTATAGATCTTTACAGACTGTTCTATTTTAGACAAATTCTGTTTTTTGCTTGCATAGTTTGCTTGTTTTGATGATGCTATGGATTGTATCGGGGGGTATAAGCCATGGAGAAGTTATAATACAATACATTATGAAATAATAAAATAATAGTCAATTTATAATAGTACCTAAAGTATTTGATATGTTTACTATACTAACGGATCTCACGAAGGGTTTGTTGAGTTTTGTGTGCTGAAGTTTTCAAGTTTTGGGTGCTATCACGATGGATGAAGGAATAAGGAGCGGCAAGAGCCTAAGCTTGGGGATGCCCAAGGCACTCCAAGGTAATATTATAGGAATACTCAAGCGTCTAAGCTTGGGGATGCCCCGGAAGGCATCCCCTCTTTCGTCTCAATCCAACGGTATGTCACTTGGAGCTATATTTTTATTCATCACATGATATGAGTTTTGCTTGGAGCATCGTTTACTTTAGTTTCCTTTTTGTTTTAGTTTCCCGCAATCATTGTTTACTGGACACACCCACTTGAGAGAGACACAAGATCACCATGAGTTTTTAGAACTCTTTGTGCTTCACTTATACCTTTTTAGCTTAGCAGTTACTCTAGTACTTCACTTATATCTTTTAGAGCACGGTGGCGTAAAGATATTATAGAAATAACTGCACTCTCGTTCTTCATTTATACTTGTTTGAGAGTTAATAAAAAGTGACGGTAATTTGCATGGGTTATAAGACTAGTCCAAAAATGATAGGTATCCAATGAGTTCATAATCAAAACCACATGTAGCACATAAAAGAGAAATTGTGGGTTAATGGCATTTATGTGGTAATGTGAAAGGGCATGAGTGCATGATCATTGGTTAGTACGAATATTGTAAATTAGAGGGTGTTAACTTGCTGTTCATATAAATATTTTTTATGGCATGGTGATGATGTGTGAGCATACTTATTCCTCGTTGAAATCCTAGTGCTGTTTAAGTAGGAGGCGCGCGATGGTTAACTCCTCCCAAACTCCTCCCTAGGGGCATGCGAGTAGTACTTTGCTTCGAGCGAGCTAATAAAACCTTGCAATAAGTATGTGATTTCTATATGAATAATGTGAATCCAGGGATGTACGCACTCTCACCACCTCATATTTGCTAGCCTATTTGGTACCGTGCTTTGCCCATTCTCACCTCGAGGATCGGTGCAACCTTCGACATGATACGCTCTGTTGCACATAAGCCTTATTATATCTTCCTCAAAACAGCCACCATACCTACCTATTATGGCATTTCCATAGCCATTCCGAGATACTGCCATGCAACTTCCATCGTTACATCATATGACTAGTACCTTCATTGTCATATTGCTTTGCATGATCATATAAGTGAGATAGTATTTGTGGAAAAGCCACCGTTCATCATTTTTTATACATGTTACGCTTGATCATTGCACATCCTAGTACACTACCAAAGGCATTCATATAGAGTCATACTATAGTTTTTCAAATTGAGTTGTAAGTAAATAAAAGTGTGATGATAATCTTATTAGGGCACTGTCTCAGTGAGGAAAGGATGATGGAGACACTGATTCCCCCACAAGTCGGTATGAGACTCCGGACGAAAAATAAAAGAGAAAAAAAAGAAAAAAAGAAAAAAAGGGGTCAAGAAAGAAAGGAAGAAAATAAAAAAAAGAAAAAGAAAAATAAAAAGAAAAAGGAAAAAAATAAATGAGAGAAAAGAGAGAAGGGACAGTGCTACTACTTCTTTTTCCACACGTGTGCCTCAAAGTGGCACCATGTTTTTCATACAAAGAGTCTCTTGTTTTGTCACTTTCATATTCTAGTGGGAATTTTTCATTATAGAACTTGACTTGTATATTCCGATGACGGGCTTCCTCAAATGCCCGAGGTCTTCATGAACAAGCAAGTTGGATGCACACGCACTTAGCTTTATTCGAGCTTTCATACACTTATAGCTCTAGTGCATCCGTTGCATGGCAATCCCTACTCCTCGCATTGATATCTATTGATGGGCATCTCCATAGCCTGTTGATACGCCTAGTTGATGCGAGACTTTCTTCTCCACTTTTACCCTTTTGAAACCTACCACCATGTTCTGTTCCACCTTTATGCTATATCCATGGTTCACGCTCATATATTGTGTGAGTAATAAAAAGCAGAAGCGCGTTAAAAAGTACGATCCAATTGCCTGACTTGACACCATGGTGCTTGACATTTGTATTTATGTGTTGAAGACGGAGCCATGCCATTCTAATATGATAAAATGAATAGGGGGTGAACATTCTTTAAGGATCGTATATTTTGAAACTTGATGATTATGTTGCTTATGTTTATATGTATTACTATGTTGATGTTTATTAATTCATCATTTCTCAATGATCATACCTGCAATAGATTACATGTTGAGTAGCATGTCACATCAAAAATTCTGTTTTTATCATTTACCTACTCAAGGACGAGCAGGAATTAAGCTTGGGGATGATGATATGTCTCCAACGTATCTATAATTTTTGATTGTTCCATGCTATAATATTATCATTCTAGGATGCTTTTTTGGTGTTTATTTACCAATTCATCTTATTTTTTAGCACTAACCTATTAACCCAGTGCCCAGTGCCAGTTGCTGTTTTCTACATGTTTTGGGGTTTTCAGGTTAACAGTACCAAACGAAGTCCAATTGCCCCAAAACTTTTTTATGATTTTTTCTAGACCAAAAGAAGACATGGAAGCTACGGGAGGAGATTGGAGGCCTCATGAGGGAGAGAGTACACAAAAGGGCACGCCCAGGGTGGTGGCCTCGCCCTGTTATGTGGTGCCCCCCTCGGGCGTCTACCGACGCTCCTCTTTGTCCTATAAATTCTAATAAATCCCCAAAACCCTAGAGGGCCTCGCGAAACACTTTTTTCGCCGCTGCAAGTCTCTGTTCCGCCGTGTGCCCATCTGGAGCCCTGTTCCGGTGCCCTACCGGAGGGGGGATCGATCACGGAGGGCCTCTACATCAACCTTGCTGCTCCCATGGTGATGTTTGAGTAGTTCCCTACAGACCTACGGGTCCGTAGTTAGTACCTAGATGGCTATCTCTCTCTCTCTTGATCTTCAATACAAAGTTCACCGCATCTTCGTGGCGATCTATTCGATGTAATCACTTTGTGCGGCGCATTTGTTGGGATCCGATGAATTGTGGGTTTATGTTCAGATTATTTATGAAAAAGATTCGAGTCTTCTTTGAATTCTATTATGATTCTTATTTGCATGATTATTATAGCTTCGTAAATTTCTCCGATCTATTGAAATAGTTTGGCCAACTAGATTGATATTTCTTCAGTGAGAGGGGTGCGTTGTAGTGGGTTCAATATGCGGTGCTCTATATCCCAGTGACAGAAGGGGACAAGGCACGTCTTTCTATTGATGCCAATAAAGATAAAACGATGGGGTTAATTCATATTGTTTGAGTTTTCTTTGTCTACATGATGTCATCATTCTCCAAGCATTACTCTATTTGTCATGAACTTATTACATAGAGAGGCAAGCATAGAATCGCTCTCGACGTGGAGTAATAGTAATAGGTGCAGGTAGGAGTCGGCCTATTAGCTTATGGACGTAATGCCTATATACACATGATCATTGCCATGAATAAATATTGCATAACTATGCGCTTTTCTATCAATTGCCCAACACTAATTTGTTTACCCACCGTATGCCTACTACATGAGAGATGCCACTAGAGAACACTACGGCCCTCGGGTTTATTCACTTATATATTTACAAAAGATTTCATTACCTTTCTGCCATTTATTTTCTTTTATTTTATTTTGCAATTTATATTATTTAACTATCATCTACACACTTCATTTGCTTGCAAATAACGAGTCCAAGGGGATTGACAACCCTCTTGCCCGTGTTGGGTGCAAGTGTTCGCTTCTTTGTGTGCAGTCACTGAAGACGGGGGTTGCGTGCTACTCCTATTGGTTCGATAACCTTGGTTCTCACTTTGGGAAATACTTATCTATACTGTGTTGCATCACCCGTTCCTCTTCACCGAAAACCAAACGCAGATCACAAGTATCAGTACACTGCCAGAGGCATTCCTGTAGAGTCATAACTGTTTCATGTTGAGGTTTTATATTGAGTTGTAAGTAAATAAAAGTGTGATGATCATCATTATTAGAGCACTGTCCCAGTGAGGAAAGGATGATTGAGTAAATGATCCCCCACAAGTCAGGATGAGCTCCGGACGAAAAATAAAAAATGGGGGAGGCCGAATGACCCCACCACAGAAAGGAAATAAGAAAAAAAGGAAAAGAAAAAAGAGAAAAAAAGAAAAAAGAAAAAAAGAGAAAAAGGAAAAATAAATAAATGAGAGAAAAAGAGAGAAGGGCAGTGTTATTATCCTTTTCCACACTTGTGCCTCAAAGTGACACCATGTTCTTCATGTAGACAGTCTCCAGTTTTGTCACATTCATATGCTAGTGGGAATTCTTCATTATAGAACTTGGCTTGTATATTCCGATGACGGGCTTCCTCAAATGCCTAAGGTCTTCATGAACAAGCAAGTTGGATGCACACCCACTTAGCTTTCGTTGAGCTTTCATACATTTAGAGCTCTAGTGCATCTGTTGCATGGCAGTCCCTTCCTCTCACATTTGATATCTATTGATGGGCATCTCCATAGCCCATTAATACGCCTAGTTGATGCAAGACTTTCTTTTCCACTTTGACTACTTTGATATCTACCACCATATTCTATTACACCCATATGCTATATCCATGGTTCACTCTCATGTATTGCGTGAAGTTGAAAATGCTGAAGTGCGTTAGTAGTACAATCCAATTGCCTGGTATGACACCGGGGTGCTCATGATTTATACTTATGTGGTGAGGACGGAGTCATGCCATGCTTGATATGATAAAATGAGTAGGGAATAACATTCTTTAAGGATCGTATATTTTGAAAAGTAATGATTATGTTATTTATGTTTATGGATATTATTATGTTGATATCAATTAGTTCATTGTCTGTCAATGATCATACTAAAAATATATTACATGTTGGGTAGCTTGTCACATCAAAAATTCTGTTTTTATCATTTACCTACTCGAGGACGAGCAGGAATTAAGCTTGGGGATGCCGATACGTCTCCAACGTATCTATAAGTTTTTATTGTTCCATGCTATTATACCATCAATCTAGGATACTTTATATGCAATTATATGCTATTTTATATCATTTTTGGGAACTAACCTATTAACCCAATGCCAAGTGCCACTTGTCGTTTTCTGCATGTTTTTGGTTTTCCAGGAAATCTGTACCAAACGAAGTCCAAACGCTACGAAACTTTTTGATGATTTTTTCTGGACAAAAGGGACCCAGGAAGCTTCGGGAGGTGTCAAGAAGCCTCATGAGGAGGCCACAAGGCACCTCGGCGCGCCCAGGGGCGTAGGCGCGCCGACCTACCTTGTGGTCCCCTTGTGTCTCCTCCTAACCTAATTCCACTTCTATAAATCCTCAAATATTCGGAAACCAACACAGAGCCACCCAAAACATTTTTTTCGCCACCACAAGCCTCTGTTCCGATGGGAGGACATCTCGAGACCTTTTCTGGTGATCTGCCGGAGGGGGAATCGATCACGGAGGCCATCTACATCAACCTTGCTGCCTCCATGATGATGCGTGAGTAGTCCACCACAGACCTACGGGTCCATAGCTAGTACCTAGATGGCTTCTTCTCTCTCTTTGACCTTCAATACAAAGTTCATCGCATCTTTGCGATCATATATTCGATGTAATCTTCTTTTGCGGTGTGTTTGTTGGGATCCGATGAATTGTGGGTTTATGATCAGATTATTCATGAAAACTTATTGAGTCTCCTATGAATTTCAATATTCATGATCTTATAGCTTCATATTTCTCTCCGATCTATCGATTTGATTTAGCCAACTAGATTGGTTTATCTTCAGTGGGAGTGGTGCGTTGTACTGGCTTCAATCTTGCGGTGCTCTATCCTCATGACAGAAGGGGTCAAGACACGTATTTGTATTGTTGCCATTAAGGATAAAATGACGGGGTCTAAACATATTGCTTGTCTTACTTTGTCTACATCATGTCATCTTGCTCCAAGCATTACTTCGTTTGTTATGAACTTAATACCATAGATGCATGCTGGATAGCTGTCGATTGGTGAAGTAATAATAGTAGATGCAGAATTGTTTCGGTCTACTTGTTTATGGACGTGATGCCTATATACATGATAATTGCCGTGAATAACATGTCATAACTATGCGCTTTTCTACCAATTGCCCAACAGTAATTTTTCTACCCACCGTATGCTACTTTCGAGAGAGAAGCCTCTAGTGAACACTCTGTCCCCCGGGTCAACTTAAACATAAAAACTAAAAATCCTAAATTCCCTTGCTGCACTTTATTTACTTTTATTTTATTTGCATTTACAATATCTATTCTATCAAGATTTAATCTTTGCAAGTGACGAGTTTAAGAGGCTTGACATTGGTCCTCCTATTGGTTCAATAACCTTGGTTCTCACTGAGGGAAATACTTATCTCTGTTGTACTGCATCACCTCTCCTCTTCGGAGAAAATCGCAACATAGCTCACAAGTAGCAGGGTGCATCCAACTTGCTTGCTCATGAAGACCTCGAGCTTTTGAGGATGGTCGTCATCGGAATATACAAGCCAAGCTCTATAGTGTAAGTTCCCCATTAGTATGAAATGTGAAGCTCATGATACTTTCTACTTTAAAATGCATGAAGTGGTGCTACTTTGAGACACAAGTGTATACTAAAAAGTATAATGGTGTTTCTCCTTTTCTCTTCCTCACCTTTTTCAAAAAAATCATTCTTTTTTTCTTTTTTGTGGCACCTCTGTGGTGCATCTTTTATTTTGCGTCTCTCTCTTTTTTCTCAGGAGCAACACCTTACAAGGAAGAACAATACACTTTACAATGACTCACTTAACCTAAATGTAATCATAACTCAAAACTGAAAACATGTGAGAAACTATACATGATGAATGCCTCTGGCAGTGTACCAATATGTGCAATGACCTAGCGTAGCATAGACATCAAAAAACAGACAAGCCACGGAAATGTCGAGCTAGCCATAGTGTGATCATGCAAGGCAAATGAAAAACATGTCTCTAATCATGGAATCTAAAAACTTGGTAGTGCATGGCTATATGCTCGGAATGGCTATGATAATTCCATGTAGGTAGGTAGGTGGCTGTTTTGTGGAGATGAGGTGTTTATATGTAGGAGAACAAGAGAAAGTCCTCCCACGAGTTTGGATGTACCTATAAAGTATGCGCCAAGTCTCAATGTGAGAGTGGGCAATGCACGGTACCGTAAAGGCTAGTAATAAAAGATGAACAAAAGTGCAAAGGCTTTGAACTTGCTTTAGTCATAAAGAACTCAAAGAGTACATAAGAGTATCTCGGTGTCATGTTGCATAAGACTCAAAAGCCAAGTACCCCAAGGGGATAGTTTGGCGGAGATAAACCCCGTTATGCATCTCGGATCAACCAAATATGCTAGGTTCATTAGCAAAAAGCTTCTGTGATCATTCAATTGCTAATCAAGCCACCACTGGAGTCCCCAACTTATATGATTAGGTGAAAGAAAGACAACAGTTCAAAGGACTCCTTTATTGGGTTTTTGATAAAAGAACATGGCAATGTTTTTCACAAGATAACAAGACTTCCACGTGCTAAGTAAAACAAATGCAAAGCAAGCATGTCAAAACACTGGGAGACAATATTGCAAGAAAACCTTATGATAAAGAGCATTGCACAAGACACTACACATGCAAAAGTAACCTCCCCATGCTTAGAACTTTGCAATACTAAACTAAGGGAAAATTTAGAAAGTAAAGAGAAAGTGCAGTTATTAAAAGAGAGCGTGAGAAGTGGTTACCTCCCGTAAGCTTAATTAAGCAAAGGGTTAGACACTTTTACCATTGAGGTGCATATGACCTCTCTTCGAATAGGCATCGACCTTGATTCATGTGATCTCCTTGTTGTGGTCCGGTGGCTGCCCTCCATTAGAACCTGCTGAAAACGAAACTAAAAAGAAACAAAGTATTTTTTTTGTGTTTTGTGGTTTTTAATTTTTTTGTAGCATAAAGTATTAGCATCACAAGTGATATAAACATATGCCTCACAACGATCGGTTCATCAACCTAAGCATCGCGCTTAAGTCCGCAAACTATGTCTAGAAGTCATACGTACCCCTAGATTTGAATGAAGTACATGTGAGACAAGATATAAACACAAGTGTGCAGCTCCTACAAGTCTAATTAAATAGGGAGATCCTCACTTAAGGTGAGAAACTCACAACTAAGCAACTTTTATTTGAGCAAGGTTCGAATTGGAAAACATTACCGGGCACTCATTGTTGAAGTTCATCATGGTGAAGCAACCAAGTGGCTCGTGTGGATCTTACATACGGTGTCACCATACAAGGTCCAATCCCCTGCAAAAATAGTACACAAATAAAAACATCAGTTCCGTATATGAACGGTGTTCGTATACCCAACCAACAAAAAGAAATAAAACAAAACGTAGTTGCTAAAGAGAATTATTGGCCACCTGGTTTTAGAGGTAATAAACATTTATTAGAAAGAAAATGATCAGTTAGAAAACACCTCATCAACCTCAGACGTCGAAAATGAAACAGATAGAGGTTTTTTTTGCCCTCATACGAGCGCTCAAACGACCAGCTGCGATCGTATGGAACACCGTCGTTCGTTCTGTGGAGATGCTCGTTGTGTTCGCTAGGTGAAATGGTCGCTCCTACGAGTGCAAGTGCTCGTATGTTAGGTCGTCTTTTGCTCTGGTCTTCTTCTTACTTGCGGCCACGAGCTCATACAAGCATCTATGTGACATGGGCGGTCGTATGGAACGCCGTCTTCTCTCGTGAGCTGCAAAACGACATGAATTTTTGTGCTCCCTCCTCACATTAGGCACATAGAATATTTTCAATAAAAATAGGAGGAGGTATGCAACAAAATACAAGCTACCGACATGCTATAAATTTTACCAATGAGAGCTACACTAAACCAACTCAAATAGCAACTACTCAACGCAAAAATAAAAGTTCCAATGCAACATGTATGCAACTAGACTCAAGACACAAAGCTAAGAAAGACACCTACAGACTTCCGGGTTACCCCCCAGGCAGTGCTTTATTTATAGCCATATAGCTAGCCTTTAGTGCTCCATAAAGTCACTCACCGGGGTCCCAAGGGATGTTAGCCCCGAGTGTATGTCTTACTGATACGTCTCCAACGTATCTATAAATTTTGATTGTTCCATGCTATTATATTATCATTCGAGGATACTTTTTAAGAATTTACTTGTTCTTTTATATTATTTTGAGCACTAACCTATTAACCCAGTGCTAAGTGTCAGTTGCTATTTTCTGCATGTTTTTGGCCTTTCAGGAATACTGTAACACACGAAGTCCAAATACCCCAAAACTTTTTTCTGATTTTTTCTGGACAAAAATAAGATCTGGAAGCTTCGAAAGAAGATCAGAGGGCACACGAAGTGCCCGCAAGCCAACAGGGCGCCCCAGGTGGGTGGCCGCGCCCTGATGGCTTGGGGCCACCTCCCAGCTCCTCTGGCCCGGATCTATTCGCTATAAATTCTCATATATCCCGAAAACCCTAGATAGCCTCCTAAAATACTTTTTCCACTGCCGCAAGTCTATTCTGCCGTGTGCCCATCTGGAGCCCTGTTCCGGTGCCTTGCCGGAGGGGGCATCGATCACGGAGGGCCTCTAGATCAACCTTGCTGCTCCCATGGTGATGTGTGAGTAGTTCACCACAGACCTACGGGTTCGTAGTTAGTACCTAGATGGCTATCTCTCTCTCTCTCTCTCTCTCTCTCTATGTTCTTCATTGCCAAGATTCCCGCGATTCCCGCGGTGATCTATCTTATGTAATCAATCTTTGCGGTGTGTTTGTTGTGATCCAATGAATTGTGGGTTTATGTTCAGATGATTCATGAAAATATATTGAATCCTTGATGGTTATTTATATGCATGATTTTTATAGTTTCATAATGCTGTCCGATCTATCGGTTTGGTTTGGCCAACTAGATTGATTTATCTTCAGTGGGAGTGGTGCGTTGTAGTGGGTTTAATCTTGCGGTGCTCAATCCCAGTGATAGAAAGGGACATTACACGTATTGTATTGCTGCCACTAAGGGAAAAATGATGGGGTTCATTCATATTAATTGGATTTACTTTGTCTACACCATGTAATCATCCTCCAAGCATTACTCTATTTTTACTTAATACTCTAGATGCATGCTGGATAGCGGTCGATGGGTGGAATAATAGTAGTAGATGTAGGCAGGAGTCAATCTACTTGTTTATGGACGTGATGCCTATATACATGATCATTGTCGTGAATAAATATTTCATAACAATGTGCTTTTCTATCAATTGCGCAACAGTAATTTTTTACCCACCGCATGCTTTCTTCGAGAGACAAGCCTCTAGCGAAAACTATGGCCCCCGGGTCTCCTCACAAATATATTTACAAAAACTCTAAATACCTTGCTGCCATTATTTACTTTATTTTTATTTTCAATTTATATTTATCAAACTATCTATCTATCACTACTTATCGCTTGCAAGTAACAAGTTCAAGGGGATTGACAACCCTCTTGCTCGCATTGGGTGCAAGTGTGTGCTCTTTTTTGTGTAGGCGCTGAAGATGGCAAATTGCGTGGTCCTCCTATCGGTTTGATAACCTTGGTTCTCACTGAGGGATATACTTACCTCTACTGTGTTGCATCATCCCCTCCTCTTCGGGGAAAATCCCAACTTAGTTCACAAGTATCACTTACCACCGACCGAGGTTCGGAGCACCTCATAGCAAAGTCTGGTCGGAGTCATATCCACTTACGGTGCATTAGTATCATGTAGGTAAATATCTCCTCACTCTTAATAAAGAAGTGATGCACCAAGTGGGGTGAGCATGTCTCCTTATTTTTCTGCAAAAAAAGAGTTAGAGACTTATATATAATTTCAAATATTACCTTGGCTACCTTTGTAGGGGGGACACTTCATAAAATTCTTTATTCGGAGTGGGTAATTCAACACTCCCTAATGGTTTCCCCTGCTCAACAAATTTGTCCAACAAGTCACCTTTGGACATTAGCACAGATGAATCAAAAGTATTTTCTTTCTCTAGTTTGCCATTATTTCTAACACTAACATGATAATCATCATCCTCAAATTGAGGGTGAGTTTCCTGCACAAAATATTTTTTAGCATCAAGTTCCTCCAAACAAGATGCATCATCATATTCTTGTTCCCGTAGATTAGTATCATCTTGCGATTTTTCTTCATCGCAAAGATGTTCTTGACAAATATAAATTATTGAATCCACCTTAAAGTGTACCCAATCAACTAATTTACCCTTACTGCGAACTTGAAACATTCCGATCTTCAAAAATAGCATCTCTACACTTGTCCTCAACATATATGGATGACATCCTCGGTGGCATTAATCTTACTACTATTGGTGTAAGATGCTACCACCTCATCATAGGCCTCTGTGCATTGGAAATTCATATGTTTCGGAGATCAACAATATCTCCATGCAACTAGATACAGAGAACATATCATATATCCACATGTGTTCAGTAAGTATAGCACTTCTCTAGTATCCATATCATTCATGCGCTTTTGAAGGGTTGCTTCGTCAAGAAATTGATTGAGTGTGTGCAAAAAGTTACCGTCAGAGGTGGGAGACTCGGACGGGTGATCGATCCATTCCTATTCTTCCTCCTCCTTGCTGCTCACTTCTTCTTCTATGCACACTTGTTCACCAAAGGTAGGTTGTACTTTGTTGTCCCCATCATTTTTCAGCAAGTTAGTTTGACGTTTACATATTTCAAGTAGTCTTACCAATTCTTGCATCATAACATCAATATTGGGGGTTCAATACACCAGGACACTACAAAGGCGACATGCATCTGTTGGTATAGGTGAGCATCGCTGACACTTTTTTTGTCCCAAACTGTACGGACACATAGTATGTGAGACTTTTATAAGATCATGACATATTATCCGTCGACAAAACTCCAGAGAATCACCGACGTAATTTTTGTCGGTAGATAAAGTCTTTAGCGATTGACAGTGTATCGCCGATTCGTTGGGACCGTAAAAGTGTTGGCGTTGTTCGCCTCAGCCCACACCCGAAAAATTTGGCGCGAAAAGAGAGCCATCCACGCGCCATGTGAGCAGAAAAAAGAGGGCACACATAAAAAAAACTATCCCAAATCCCCCACTCTCCCAGCGCCCGAGCCCCCGACCTAACCTAATACACGCCTTGCCGCCCAACCCACTTCGCAGCCGTCCGATCATTACGCCGCCGCACCGACCTGCGGCCCTGCTCCGACCTGCGCCGCCGGCCGGCCCGGCCTGCCGAGGGAGTCCGGGACTAGGGGGTCCTTGGGCCGCCGGCCTATCTCTACGGGCCGGACTCATGGGCCACTTCGGGCAGCCGATGACATATGCAAGGAAGATTCCACAAGACTTGGTGATCAAGACAAGGACTCCTCTCCACCGACGTAGACGACTAGGACTCTTGTTATCCTAGGCCTCCGGTGTGTTATATAAGCCATGGCAAGGCTAGACATTAGATATATCATCATAGATTAAGTTCATTACTCCTAGGGTTTTACACCACACCATACGATCTCGAGGTAGATCAACTCTGTACTCGATACTCCATCATCAATACAGACAAAGCAGGACGTAGGGTTTTTACCTCCATCAAGAGGGCCCAAACCTGGTTAAATATCATGTCCCTAGTCTCCTGTTACCCATCGATCTAAGATCCACAATTCGGGACCCCCTACCCGAGATCTGCCAGTTTTGACACCGACATTGGTGCTTTCATTCAGAGTTCCGCTGTGGGATCACCAGAAGGATCGGTGGCTCGTCTGCAGATTTGCAGCAGTTTTTTCTGGACAGCGAATTTGTGTTTGTCGTCCCCGTTTCCTCGAGCGTCTCTTTGACGATTGCTTCGGTGGAATTGTGCGGAATTGTATCTACGACAACCCTGCAAAATTTCGTCGCGTTCCGATGGAGGAATCTCCGGCAATCTCCGATATACCGAGCCCTGTCGAATATGGACGGGAATCCGGATGAGTTTAGGATGAGGATCCTGTATCTAGCTCGGACATCCTTTGGAAAATCCCACCGTTCATCGACTGCGGAATTCCTATACCGATTACCCCTCAAATTTCAGCTCGATTCGACCGTCCAAACTCCAGGAAACGTCCGATGAGTATAACAAATTTTTGATCTATTTTCTGCGCGAAAACAAATCCGATCCGAGTTCATCTTTTTCATGAATGGGTAGTCGGACGTCCTTTTTGAAGGAAATTTTCTCATCATCTCGGTCAGCCAACCAAGAGTTCGGCATCGCGAGGGCCGAATAATCATCAAGAGAACCTTGTCATTCGCGGGTTGTATGGGTCGGGCGCTCCGTTGCTTCATCAAGCTAGCATTGATCGCGCCACAAAATCCGACGTGCGTCGGCATCGCCGCGCCGTCGCTTTTTCAAGCCGAAGTCCACCACGCCGGCCTACTTCGACATGTCGGCTGGCATGGGGGGTTCTAGCATCTCCTTACCGACCTGCTCCGTGACCTCGGCTAGACCGGGGGCTTCGTCATCTCCTCGTCAACCTGCTCCGGGGACTTCGGCGTCACCAGCCGACCAGCTTCGTCATATTAGCTGGACTGGGGGCTTGGCCTTGCCACATCGACTGTGCTGCATCGCTACTTCATCAAGTTGATCTCTTCGTTCGGTCACCTCGGGACCGGCTTGGGGGCTGGGAGCTTGGCCCACTACAAGCTCGGCCCAGGTCATCAACACCGAGCACATTAACCAGCCAAGTCGCTTTCATGCTCAACCTTGTTCAGTTTTTATTTCTATGCGGTTCAACCAAGCATTATATTTGTGTTAAACAAAAAAGTTGTTTGTTAAAAACTTATCTTGTTAAAAGTGTTGTTTGTTAAAAATGCTTCCTTTGCTCACGTTAACTAGGGGCTCTTAAATATATATGAGCCGTTTTATAATAAATGTTTTCTTCTTGATCGTTGCAAAGTCTTTTTCTACTACTCCTTTTCCCGACGCGAGTGTTTTGTCAATAGTTGGGTAGCCTGGTTTCTCTCTAAAGCCGCTCGAGTTTAGTTCGCTAAACTGGCCTGAGAAGCACTCCGCCTTCGGGATAGGAGGTTGAAGCCGTAGGCTGACCCACATGATGTCTGGAGATCGGATGTATCTTGTTAAAGCACGATCGAAGCACATACTAATTTTAAGACAAATTTTTGGATTGGCACCAAGAAACTTGATTTAGTTCGGATGTAAAGTTTTTGTTAAAGTTGTTTGGTTTTCCGAGCTTATGGCACCTTTAACCTATTTTTATGTTTTTCTTTCAGGAGGCAGGACATTCTCTTGTTCGAGGTGTTCTGCATGATGGTTCTGCTCGGAAAATCTTTTCTGACCCACAGTTCAGCATCTACCCTGCCGAGCTACACCTCGGCATTGTCAAAACAAACTCAATGGATGAACTAGTTCCCAAGGAGATACGATCCTAAGGTCGGCCATGTTGCCAAACCCAAGTCCCGGGGGCTACTGCATTGATTGATTCAATGTAGTAAATTTCAAAGTGCAATACAATTTCCGAGGAGATTGCGATCCTCAGGTTGGTCGGCCGCACCCAACCCGAGTCTCGGGTGCTACTGCACAATGTATTTTAATTCCTAAAGTATGCTGCCAAGCAAGGAATTGATCCTAAGGCCGATTTCGTGAATCGACCTGAGTCTCAGGGGCTACTGGGATTAGTGGCTTTATTTTATCCTTCAGGTGCATCCCAGGTTTTAGACCGTCACACACCTTGAGGGATACTGGCTATATATCTCGGCAGAGAATAAATTGCACCAATCAAAAGTATCCACAAAAAATCAGCCCACGGTCGGGGTGGTGCACCACCTCGGAAGCGGTCCGGCATAAAGCTCGGGCGCAAGTGGCTAGCTCCATAGAGGGCATTTCCGGCATTAAGCTCGGCTAAATTCCTTCAATTTTTTAAAGACCAAGGTAATCTATGACACCTCGGACGCTGATCATCATTGGAGGAAAAATATACCTCGGATGCAGTCCGGCGTTGGAGCTCGGATGTAAGAGGACACCGCCACACGGGAAACACTTCATACCCAAGTTGTACCGTAAAAATAATGAGGCATTAATAAAGGTCGATAACTTAAAGGGGCTCCTCGGATGCCCGACTTGTGAACTCTTTGGATTCACCTCGGCGATCCTCAAGATCAGTGATGGGAAGATTTACTGAACCAGTTTTCAAGACCGATGGACGAAGACGAAGAACTGTTCGAAAGAACCGAGGAGCGTCCCTAACTTGAAGACTGGTTCAGGGGGCTACTAAGGGAGTCCGGGATTAAGGGGTCTTCGGGACGGACTCATGGGCCACTTCAGGCAGCCGATGACATATGCAAGGAAGATTCCACAAGTCTTGGTGATCAAGAGAAGGACTCCTCTCCACCGACCTAGCCGACTAGGACTCTTGTTATCCTAGGCCTCCAGTGTGTTATATAAGCCGTGGCCAGGCTAGACATTAGATATATCATCATAGATTAAGTTCATTACTCCTAGGGTTTTAGACCACATCACACAATCTCGAGGTAGATCAACTATGTACTCGATACTCCATCATCAATACAAACAAAGCAGGACGTAGGGTTTTACCTTCATCAAGAGGGCCCGAACCTAGGTAAATACTGTCTCCCTAGTCTCCAGTTACCCATCGATCCAAGATCCACAGTTCGGGATCCCCTACCAGAGATCTGCCGGTTTTGACACCGACACCTGCGCCGCCGCCGGCCCGACCCATTGCACCCCTGCTCCCCTGATTCGACCCACGCTACACCGCTGACCCCCTGCTCCGACTTGTGCCGCCGGCCGGCCCGACCTGCGCCCCCGCCGGCCCGACCCAGAGCACCGCCAACCCACTGCACCTTGCGCCCCTGCTCCGACCCACTGCACCCCCGGCGGCCTGACCTACGCCGCTGCTCCGACTGACTGCGCTGCTGCCCCAACCTGCCTCGCCGCCCCGGCCTGCTGCAACGCTGCCCCGACTGCGCTGTAGAGATGTCTGTCGCTGTAGGAATGTCTGTCGGGAGAGATCTCACCTATGTTGTCATGTTATCCGTCGGAAAAGATATATCCGTCGGCAAAGACCTTTCCCGACAGGACTATAGGCGACACCTTCTTTCTGTCGCTGTAGATCTTTGCCGACACAGAATGTGTCGCCGCAGGTTACCTATGATGACAGATTGTTCGACGCTGCTTTGAGTGTCGTGGTGTATTGGTTGCTGATTCTTCTTGGTGTACAACCTTTTCTTCATTAGTAGCCAAGCATGATAGACTTGTATTGTCTCTATTCCATTGTTGCAATATGTCGTGAAAACTCATCTCAGAAGACATCATAAGCAGTTTTTTCTTTTTTATTTAAAGGGAAAAACTGGAAGATAAATAACAACTAACAAAACAAACTATATGCGAGCGAGAAGGCAATGACCAACACTATGCTCCCCGGCAACGGCGCTAGAAAAGCTTGATGGCCTGCAAGGGCACACGGCTATTGCATTTTGTGATAAGTAAGTGTCGAATCCCATAGAGAGCGAACAGGAAGACACTACCAACCCCGCAACTACGTTGTCAGCATAGCGCGTTCGCACCCAAACCATAGTTTGGAAATAGCCTATTCTATTGGTTGCGATGAAGACAAGAATAAATGGGTTTTACTAAACTACAAGTTAGAATGCAGAAAATAAACTAAGTTAATGAAAGGGGGTTTTGTAACTGTAGGATTGAATAGAGGGAAAGGCGGTGTCTAGGCTTCAGTCTCACTAGTACTAGAGGGGCACCTTAGTGGCAACGGAAAACTAGTACATGCATACGTGCAGGTGATAACAAGATCACAAGAGAGGACGTCTCCCAACATTACATGCAACGCGAGTAAATACGAGATCATGCCACAAAGACTAATTATGCATACTATATCGTACCTCAACCTAGAACCGGATCAATCACTCAAACATAGATGAATAACACAAAGAGGAATGATTCATTGATGTCATCAACATGTTCAATCTTACAAATTACATGTGGGGATGGAGATGGAGATGGAGATGGGGTGAAGATGGAGATTGTCACCGACGCACACGGCCTAGCCAGGACCGGCGTCCGATGATGATGGCGGTGGTGATGTGGGCGGCGCCTCCGCCTCCTTGCGTGGCGTGCTGTTGGAGGGAGAGGCATCCCCCAAGGGGAGAGCCTACTGGTGGCTGCCCAGAGTTGTGGTAGATGGTGATGGCTGAAGATGGCGGCTAGTCTTGGAGGTGTTTATATAAGAGGCCTTCTCGAGTCTTCTCCGTTGATGTGGATCCTCCTCCTCCATCCAAGGGCTCAAAATGAGCCTTATCCTCTCCCAAACCCTTTGTTATGAGCTAAGGATCCCGTTGGAACAATTGGGGAGGAAATAAATGAAGAATCCTGTATAGAGAGGCAACTTTCGGAGCGGTGTGCACGTCAAATGACCGGACAAACGACCGTGCGCGCTCGTATGAAAGGTTGTCTTGTGTTTTGTCTTCCTCCGGTAAAACGGCCGCCATTTCTTCATACGAACTCTTAATTTGACGTTCTTGGGCTCGTTGGATTCATACGAACGAAGCCGATCTATTCCTCGTCTTGGATATTGATTTGGAGCAATTTGGAAAAATCAATTTTTCCGACCTCCGGAAAGTCTATCCCCTTGGTGTCTCCGTATTGAACCCATCCTTGGTCCTTTCATCGTGCTTGGCCCTAGGTTGCTCCATTACACTTGTAGAGACAAAGAAACAAGGAAAACTAATAAAAACATGGTTAAACACTAAATGTGCGATGCTCACAACGATAAGTGCAAAAATCAATAATTATGCATAATAGACACATATTTGGTTCAATGGGACAAAGTATATAGAGAGAACATGGAACAAATGAGATCTAAAAATGCGTAAAATATAGAGCCATCAGTTGCTTCCTCCTCACGATATCTCACATAACCGGTTGGATCACACGAGCATGTTCCCCGGAGCGGTGCAAGTGCATTGTCTCTAATGGTATCCGCGCATGCAGGAGGAACGCCGTGCTTCGGACTGCTAGGTCCGATCACACGGCCGACAATGAGTGAAGGTGGTGAGTTTCAACACATGCAAAGCCCTAGTGACAGCTGATACGTCTCCATTGTATCTATAATTTTTGATTGTTTCATGCCAATATTCTACAACTTTCATATACTTTTGGCAAGTTTTTATACTACTTTTTGGGACTAACATATTGATCCAGTGCCCAGTGCCAGTTCCTGTTTGTTGCATGTTTTTTGTTTCGCAGAAAATCCATATCAAACGAAGTCCAAACGGGATAAAAACTTACGGAGATTTTTTTGGAATATATGTGAATTTTAGAAAGTGGAATCAACAGAAGGCGGTGCCCGAGGGGCCCACAAGCCGCAAGGGCGCGCCCTGGGGGCTTGTGGCCACCCCGTAAGGCGGTTGGTGCCCTTCTTTCGCCGCAAGAAAGCTAATATCCGGATAAAAATCATGTTAAAATTTCAGCCCAATCGGAGTTACGGATCTCCGTGAATATAAGAAACGGTGAAAGGCCAGAATCTGGGAACGCAGAAACAGAAGGAAACAGAGAGAGAGAGAGAGATCCAATCTCGGAGGGGCTCTCGCCCCTCCGCCGCCATGGAGGCCAAGGACCAGAGGGGAAACCCTCCTCCCATCTAGGGTGGAGGTCAAGGAAGAAGAAGAAGGAGGGGGGCTCTCTCCCCCTCTCTCCCGGTGGCACCGGAACGCCGCCGGGGCCATCATCGTGACGGCGATCTACACCAACAACTTCGCCGCCGTCATCACCAACTCTCTCTCCCTCTATGAAGCGGTGTAACACCCCTTCTCCCCGCTGTAATCTCTACTTAAACATGGTGCTCAACGCTATATATTATTTCCCAATGATGTATGGCTATTCTATGATGTTTGAGTAGATCCGTTTTGTCCTATGGGTTGATTGATGATCATGATTGGTTTGAGTTGCATGTTTTATTATTGGTGCTGTCCTATGGTGCTCTCCGTGTCGTGCAAGCGTGAGGGATCCCCGTTGTAGGGTTTGCAATATGTTTATGATTCGCTTATGGTGGGTGGCGTGAGTGACAGAAGCACAGACCCGAGTAAGTAGGTTGTTTGCGTATGGGAATAAAGAGGACTTGATACCTTATAATGCTATGGTTGGGTTTTACCTTAATGATCTTTATTAGTTGCGGATGCTTGCTAGAGTTCCAATCATAAGTGCATATGATCCAATTAGAGAAAGTATGTTAGCTTATGCCTCTCCCTCATATAAAATTGCAATAATGATTACCGGTCTAGTTATCGATTGCCTAGGGACAAATAACTTTCTTGTGACAAAAAACTCTCTACTAAGACTAACTTAGTTGTTTCTTGATCTAAACAACCCCTTGATTTTATTTACGTGTTCTTTATTATCTTGCAAACCTATCCTATCACACCTACAAAGTACTTCTAGTTTCATACTTGTTCTAGGTAAAGCGAACGTTAAGCGTGCGTAGAGTTGTATCGGTGGTCGATAGAACTTGAGGGAATATTTTTTCTACCTTTAGCTCCTCGTTGGGTTCGACACTCTTACTTATCGAGAAAGGCTACAATTGATCCCCTATACTTGTGAGTTATCAAAACCTTTTTCTGGCGCCGTTGCCGGGGAGCAATAGCGTGGGGTGAATATTCTCGTGTGTGCTTGTTTGCTTTATCACTAAGTAGATTTTATTTGCTGTTCTAAGTTGTTCTCTATCTTTAGTTATGGATATGGAACACGAAATACCAAAAAAATTAGGTGTACTTGCTACTCATGGAGATGGGGAACCTCCTAAAACCCTCGATTCTCATTATGTGAAAGATATTATGCACTACTTTAATAATCCTGAGAAAACCCCATTCAATTATATAATGGGAGACATGTTGGATCAACGTGAATACTTCAGGGATTATCGCTTGACTCAAAAAGGGAAACTGTTATGGGATCAAATTCAATGTTGCATTGGTATGCTTGGAATTTATGCCAGAGATATGATTATACTTGTTGCTCTAGGATGAAGGCTCGACACCTTCCCTTTTCTTGTAGATTTAATGATAATAAAACCTTGGCTTCTTATGCTAATGGTATATATGATTACTATGATGTGGAACGAATAGAAGAATTCGTTGCTTTTAAGGGTGCTTATGAAATTGAATCTTTGTTTGAAAAGTATGAAGCTTTTGATGATGATGTTTATAGGCCTGAAATTTTTGCTATACTCAAATATTCCTATGAGAATTACAAATACAATGCCGATATTGATGAATTTATTGAGAAAGTCTCCGCTGTCCAAGAGGACACTAATATTTTGCAGGAAACTATGGAAGAAGAAATTCCTGACACTGTGATCTCATTGGATGAAAAAGATGAGGAGGAGAGCGAAGAACAAAAGGAGGAAGAGCGGATTAGCTACCCGTGCCCACCTTCTAATGATGGTAACTCTTCAACTCATACATTGTTTAATTTCCCTTCGTTCTTACCGAAGGATGAATGCTATGATAATTTCTATGATCCCTTGGATTTGTTTGAAATATCCCTTTTTCATGAACTTGATTCTTGCTATGCTTGTGGCCATGATGCCAATATGAATGATGCTTATGGAGATGAACTTGCTATAGTTCCTTATGTTAAACGTGAAATTGTTGCTATTGCACCCACACATAATAGTCCTATTATCTTTTTGAATTCTCCCAACTACACTATATCGGAGAAGTTTGCACTTATTAAGGATTATATAGATGGGTTGCCTTTTACTATTACACATGATGATTTTGATATATATAATATGCATGTGCTTGCTGCTCCTACTTGCAATTATTATGAGAGAGGAACTACATCTCCACCTCTCTATGTTTCCAATATGATAAAATTGCAAGAAACTGCTTATGCTATGTATTGGCCTTTACTTGATGTCCATGAATTGTTCTTTTATGATATGCCAATGCATAGGAAGAGAGTTAGACTTCGTTGTTGCATGATATATGTTAATTTGTACTCACTACTAAATTACAAATCATTGTTAATTAAAATTGGCTTTGATATACCTTGGGATCCGGGTGGATCAATTACTTGTGCACTTTATGCCTAGCTTAATGGCTTTAAAGAAAGCGCTGCCAGGGAGACAACCCGGAAGTTTTAGAGAGTCATTTTATTCAGTTGTGTGCTTTTATATAGTTTAAAAACAAAAAAAATAAAGAGGGGAACCTAAAACTTTTTCAAAAAGAAAAGTGAAAGTGAGAGAGATGAGCATTGTTAAAATGGGAGCATGCCTTGAACTTTGTTCATGCCCATGGAAACCTTATGAATCTTAATTACAGAAACTTTTCAACAAAAATAATTATCCCCTTATATAAATCCATTGTATTATAAAAATAATGTGCCAAGATTTGCCTTTAGGATGATTAGATTGCTTGTTTGGTGTGTGCAGTGCAAAAACAGAAACTTTGGCTGTAGTGCGTGAATTTACATTTTTTACTGGAATGTCAAAAGTTTCTGAAATTTTTACACAGTACTTCTATGCAAATTGTTTATTTTGTACTATTTTTTCAGAATTTTTAGAGTTAGATAAGTATAGTAAATTTTCAGATTGCTTCAGACTGTTCTGTTTAAGACAGATTATGTTTTTGATGCATTGTTTTGCTAGTTTCGATGAAACTATCGATTTTATCGGTGGTATAAGCCATAAATAAGTTATAATACAGTAGCTAAAATGCAAAAATAAAATGTGAATGGGTTTGCAACAGTACTTAAAGTGGTAATTTGCTTTATTATACTAACGGATCTCACGAGGGTTTTGCTAAGTTTTGTGTGATTGAGGTTTTCAAGTTTTGGGTGAGATCACGATGGATGAAGGAATAAGGAGTGGAAAGAGACTAAGCTTGGGGATGCCCGAGGCACCCCAAGGTAATATTCAAGGACTCCCAAGAAACTAAGCTTGGGTATGCCCCGGAAGGCATCCCCTCTTTCTTCTAACAACCATCGGTAATTTTACTTGGAGCTATATTTTTATTCGTCACATGATATGCGTAAATCTTGGAGCGTCGTGTGCTTTTTATTTTTCTTTTAATAATGCACCATGCTGGTATGAGATAGTCCTTGGTCAATTTATAGAATGCTTCATGCACTTCACTTATATCTTTTGAGTATGGCTTTATAGAATGCTTCATGTGCTTCACTTATATCATTTGAAGTTTGGATTGCCTGTTTCTCTACACATAGAAAACCGCCATTTGTAGAATGCTCTTTTGCTTCACTTATATTTTTTAGAGCGTGGGCATATCTTTTGTAGAAAGAATTAAACTCTCATGCTTCACTTATATCTATTTAGAGAGTCAAAAGGAATTGGTCATTCACATGGTTAGTCATAAAATCCTACATAAAACTTGTAGATCACTGAATATGATATGTTTGATTCCTTGCAATAGTTTTGCGATATAAAGATGGTGATATTAGAGCCATGGTAGTGAGTAATTGTGGATTGGTAGAAATATTTGTGTTAAAGTTTGTGATTCCCGTAGCATGCACGTATGGTGAACCGTTATGTGATGAAGTCGGAGCATGATTTATTTATTGATTGTCATCCTTTGTGTGGAGGTCGGGATCGCGCGATGGTTAACTCCTACCAATCCTTCCCCTAGGAGCATGCGTGTAGTACCTTGTTTCGATGACTAATAAATTTTTGCAATAAGTATGTGAGTTCTTTATGACTAATGTTGAGTCCATGGATTATACACACTCTCACCCTTCCACCTTTGCTAGCCTCTCTAGTACCGCGCAACTTTCGCCGGTGCATTAAACCCACCTTCCTCAAAACAGCCACCATATACCTTCCTCAAAACAGCCACCATACCTACCTATTATGGTATTTCCATAGCCATTCCGAGATATATTGCCATGCAACTTCCACCGTTCCGTTTATTATGACACGCACTATCATTGCCATATTGCTTTGCATGATCGTAAGATAGCTAGCATGATGTTTTCATGGCTTGTCCGTTTTTTGATGTCATTGCTACGCTAGATCATTGCACATCCCGGTACACCGCCGGAGGCATTCATATAGAGTCATATTTTGTTCTAGTATCGAGTTGTAATTCTTGAGTTGTAAGTAAATAAAAGTGTGATGATCATCATTATTAGAGCATTGTCCCATGTGAGGAAAGGATGATGGAAGCTATGATTCCCTCACAAGTTGGGATGAGTCTCCGGACTTTACAAATAAATAAAAGAGGCCAAAGAAGCCCAAATAAAAAAAAGAGGCCAAAGAAGCCCACCAAAAAACAAAAAAAAAACAAAAAAAACAAAAAAAAATGAGAGAAAAGAGAGAAGGGGCAATGCTACTATTCCTTTTTCCACACTTGTGCTTCAAAGTAGCACCATGATCTTCATGATAGAGAGTCTCCTATATTGTCACTTTCATATACTAGTGGGAATTTTTCATTATAGAACTTGGCTTCTATATTCCAATGATGGGCTTCCTCAAATTGCCCTAGGTCTTCGTGAGCAGGCAAGTTGGATGCACACCCACTTAGTTTTTAGTTTGAGCTTTCATACACTTATAGCTCTAGTGCATCTGTTGCATGGCAATCCCTACTCACTTGCATCGATATCGATTGATGGGCATCTCCATAGCCCATTAATTTGCCTAGTTGATGTGAGACTATCTCCTTCTTTTTGTCTTCTCCACAACCTACACCATATTCTATTCCACTTATAGTGCTATATCCATGGCTCACGCTCATGTATTGCGTGAAGGTTGAAAAAGTTGGAGAATACTAAAGTATGAAACAATTTCTTGGCTAAAACCGGGGTTGAACATGATTTAATACTTTGTGTGATGAAGATGGAGCATAGCCAGACTATATGATTTTGTAGGGATAACTTTATTTTAGCCATGATATTTTGAGAAGACATGATTGCTTTATTAGTATGCGTGAAGTACTATTGTCTTAATGTCAAATGATAGACTATTGCTTTGAATCACTCGTGTCTTAATATTCATGCCATGATTAGATTATATGATCAATATTATGCTAGGTAGCATTCCACATCAAAAATTATCTTTTTTATCATTTACCTACTCGAGGATGAGCAGGAATTAAGCTGGGGATGCTGATACTTCTCCGTCGTTTCTATAATATTTGATTGTTTCGTGCCAATATTCTACAACTTTCATATACTTTTGGCAACTTTTTATACTACTTTTTGGGACTAACATATTGATCCAGTGCCCAGTGCCAGTTCCTGTTTGTTGCATGTTTTTTGTTTCGCAGAAAATCCATATCAAACGAAGTCCAAACGGGATAAAAACTTACGGAGATTTTTTTTGGAATATATGTGAATTTTGGAAAGTGGAATCAACAGAAGGCGGTGCCCGAGGGGCCCACAAGCCGCAAGGGCGCGCTCTGGGGGCTTGTGGCCACCTTGTAAGGCGGTTGGTCCCCTTCTTTCGCCGCAAGAAAGCTAATATCCGGATAAAAATCGTGTTAAAATTTCAGCCCAATCGGAGTTACGGATCTCCGGGAATATAAGAAACGGTGAAAGGCCAGAATCTGAGAACGCAGAAACAGAAGGAAACAGAGAGAGAGATCCAATCTCGGAGGGGCTCTCGCCCCTCCGCCGCCATGGAGGCCAAGGACCAGAGGGGAAACCCTCCTCCCATCTAGGGGGAGGTCAAGGAAGAATAAGAAGGAGGGGGGCTCTCTCCCCCTCTCTCCCGGTGGCACCGGAACACCGCCGGTGCATCATCGTGACGGCGACTACACCAACAACTTCGCCGCCGTCATCACCAACTCTCTCTCCCTCTATGCAGCGGTGTAACACCCCTTCTCCCCGCAGTAATCTCTACTTAAACATGGTGCTCAACGCTATATATTATTTCCCAATGATTTATGGCTATCCTATGATGTTTTAGTAGATCCGTTTTGTCCTATGGGTTGATTGATGATCATGATTGGTTTGAGTTGCATGTTTTATTATTGGTGCTGTCCTATGGTGCTCTCCGTGTCGCGCAAGCGTGAGGGATCCCCGCTGTAGGGTTTGCAATATGTTTATGATTAGCTTATGGTGGGTGGCGTGAGTGACAGAAGCACAGACCCGAGTAAGTAGGTTGTTTGCGTATGGGAATAAAGAGGACTTGATACCTTATAATGCTATGGTTGGGTTTTACCTTAATGATCTTTAGTAGTTGTGGATGCTTTCTAGAGTTCCAATCATAAGTGCATATGATCCAATTAGAGAAAGTATGTTAGCTTATGCCTCTCCCTCATATAAAATTGCAATAATGATTACCGGTCTAGTTATCGATTGCCTAGGGACAAATAACTTTCTTGTGACAAAAAGCTCTCTACTAAGACTAACTTAGTTGTTTCCTCATCTAAACAGCCCGTAGATTTTATTTACGTGTTCTTTATTATCTTGCAAACCTATCCTATCACACCTATAAAGTACTTCTAGTTTCATACTTGTTCTAGGTAAAGCGAACGTTAAGCGTGCGTAGAGTTGTATCGGTGGTCGATAGAACTTGAGGGAATATTTGTTCTACCTTTAGCTCCTCGTTGGGTTCGACACTCTTACTTATCGAGAAAGGCTACAATTGATACCCTATACTTGTGGGTTATCAACAGCACCGAAGCGTTCAACTAAATACGTGTGTCGTACCTCTGCTATATATAGGCATCCATCACGGGCTCAACACTTGCCCCCCATGGACCCTATAGCCTAAAGTCTGTTCGACCTGGATGCGAGTCCGAGTAGGATCACATCTGATTTGCGAAGTCAAATCCGGCCTCACAGGTTCCTTACACTTAAGCGCGCGCCCCTTAGGTTTTCGTCCACTTGGTCGCAAGTCGGACCACGTTCGGCTCGACCAGTCGACAACGGCCACTAGGAAAGTGTGCTAATTCCAAGTGTCCGATGATGCTGGTTATAGGCAAACCTGTACGACGTGTCACACTTCTGTTCCTTTTTCCTCATGATATATGTTGCCAAGCACAAGGTGAATCGGTCATCCTTATTGCAGCGCAGCCTTTTTCTCGTTCCAGTGATGCCGACCTCAAACCGGATTATCTGATAATCCTTGTCGCATGGCCATGCTTATGCAGATCGGATAACATAAGGTGCCCAGAGTATATCTCTCCTGATCGGAGGCGCAAATCCCATCTTGCTCGATCATGTCTCGCAACATGGATTTTGACAAGCCCGAAACCTACCTTTATAACTACCCAGTTACAGAGCAACATTTAGTTGTCCCAAAGCAGGTATGTCACTATCCTAAGCGCATGCCAAACTCAGGTCTTTGGACACATACCATATGTTGTACTAGAGACTCACTGATGACTTGATCTCATTGTGTCTCATTATCGGGTATGTATGACTCAGACCATATCTGGACTCGGATCTCACAAGGTCGAATTTGACCCGATATTTTCGAGTCCATATTATCCGGCTAGCATACAATGTTACATGGTCAGTGATGTTCTGCAAGGGTACATGGCTATTGCAATTCGCGGTAAGTAGAGTCCGTCGATCCCACAGGGAGAAGTGTTGCACTGGTAACTACCAACCCCGCAGCTACGTTGGCACTTACGTGGCTACGTTCACACCTAGAGCGGTATCTGGAAATAGTCTATTCATCAGTTGCTAGCGGAAATGATAATAAGGGTGGTTTTAACTAAAAAACTACATGGAGGTAAAACATAAATAAAACAACGGGTAAAATAAAGGAGCGACGCTTGGGTAATAAGGGCGTTCTCGACCCGGTGTGCAGTTGGACTTGCCTCCGACCACTGTTTGGAGGATCTCATAGAAAAGTGTGGCCAGAGTCGTACCCTCTTGCGGTGCGTCGGCATCACAAATGTGAAGAGGTCCTCGCTCTCAAGCGAGAACTGATGCACCAGAGTAGGAGTCTTCATGTACTTCTGCGATGCAAGGGTTAGAGATATTTAATAAATTTTAATATGTCACCTTGGCTACCATTGTAGGGGAACACTTCATAAAATTCTTCCTTTGGAGTCGTTAATTAAACACTCCCTGATGGTTTCACCTGCATAAGAAAATCATCCAAAGAAGCATAGTTGGACATTAGCATCGATAAATCAAGAGTATATTCTTCCTCTATTTCAGCATTTGAGCTAACATGATAGTTATCATCCTGAACTTGAGGGTGACATTTCTGCATGGGAAGTTTGTTAGCATCTCATTCATTCAAAGTAGAGTTATTATTTTACTCTTGTTCCTGTATATTGGAGGGTTCTTTTATCGTGAACTCCTCTTCCTCGTGCTTTTCTTCCTCCTCTTCTTTTTTGTCTTCATATTTTTCCTGTAACACATCATATTCACAAATATACTTACCACCACAAAAATTAAATATGATGGTCACCGCATGATACATCTCAGTAATTATGGCACTCTCTTCATTGGCTTGAACCTGTTTAATTTCTTTAAGCAACATCCCAAAACCTTCGCATAAAGCATATTCCAATGTTTCCTCATTGTGTTCACTCTCACAACCACTGTGGTAATATGCCATAACCTCGTCGGGAGAATTTGCACACTGAAATTCCAGGTGGTTCTTATTATTACAATTCCTGCAAGAAACTGGATACGAGGAACATAACATAAATGCACATTCATCCAACAAAACTATTAATAGCCTCATATCCATAGTATCTGTTCATCAGCAAGCACTTCAAATAATTGCAAGAAATCACTATCAAAAGTAGTAGTTGTGAGAATGCGGTAAAACCGGTCGTCCTCCTCTTTCTTGCTAGATTCTTCGTGTGAGCTCACTTCTTCATGTGTATCATCTTGTGCATCCAAGTTCATTTGTTCTGTGTGATCCCCATTATTTTGCTGCAAGTTAGTTTCATAAATATTTAATTCGTGATCTCTTACCATTTCTTGCAGCCATTCATCAATGGGGGTTGTTTTCTGTTCATTGGTTGCATCCTTTTCTTCATCCTCCTATGGTTCCTGCAAGAGTTTTTCTATTTCCAAAACAGATGCAATCCGCTCTTTTTCATTGACAACTAATGCATCATCACATAAATTATCTAGGCAAATGGTTTGGATAGGTTGCAACTCAATGTAAATTGTATCAAGTATATCATCTCTTATCTCCAAACCCAATATATAATGTAGAACCTCATCAGCACCCGCAAGAAGCACAAATTGTAAGACCTCCACACTAGCATTGGATTTACTTAGAATATTATATCTTGCTAATGCAGGATTAATATTGTACTTACATTGATATTGTAGGTGCTCTTTGGATCCACAACCTTCACATGACGTCGGATATGAATGGAGTATAAGGAACGTGAATTTTTTAACCAGTTCAATCCGTTCCTTCAACTTTAGTTTATCAATAGCCAAAAAAGGTAGACTCTTATATCTATTTTCCTTCATAGCAAGTTCCATATGTTCCTGGAGAGTCATCTCAGAAGACATGTTTAGTATTTTTTTTTCTTTTTGGTTTAAGGGATAAACTGAAAGATAGATAAAAACTAACAAAATAAACTATGTGTGAGTGGGAAGGTAATAACCGAGCGCTTTTGCTACCCAGCGACGGCGCCAGAAATGCTTGATGACCTGCAAGGGTATAGGGCTATTGCAATTCACGGTAAGTAGAGTATGTCGATCCCACAGGGAGCGGTGGTGCACTGGTAACTACCAACCCCGCAGCTACATCATCACTTATGTGGCTATGTTCACATCTAGAGCGTTATCTGGAAATAGTCTATTCATCGGTTGCTAGCGAAACCGATAATAAGGGTGGTTTTAACTAAACAACAACACGAAGGTAAAACATAAATAAAACAACGGGTAAAATAAAGGAGCGACGCTTGTGTAATAAGGGCGTTCTCGAGGTATTCGGAATCATCACTACACGTTCGTGTTGGGGAACGTTGCATGGGAAACAAAAAATTTCCTACGCACACGCAAGATCTATCCATGGTGATGAGCATCTACGAGAGGGAGAGTGAATCTACATACCCTTGTAGATCGCTAAGCGGAAGCGTTAAGAAACGCGGTTGATGT
The DNA here is from genome assembly GCA_039707655.1 of Elymus sibiricus. Taxonomy (NCBI): domain Eukaryota; kingdom Viridiplantae; phylum Streptophyta; class Magnoliopsida; order Poales; family Poaceae; genus Elymus; species Elymus sibiricus. The sequence continues at coordinate 269,652,492 of CM077665.1, forward strand.
AGTCGAACGTCTTTGCGATCCAAATCGCAAGTCGTCCCTCGATCCAATCACGATCTAGCGCCGAACGGACGGCACCTCCGCGTTCAACACACGTACGGCTTGATGACGCCTTCACCTCCTCGATCCAGCGAGCGATGGTGAAGTAGTGGATGAGTTCCGGCAGCACGACGGCGTGGTGATAGTGGTGAGGAACAATCTCTGCAGGGCTTCGCCAAGCACTACGGAGATTATGACGGGAGGAACTAGAGGGTTAGGGTTGCCGGCACACGGCTTGGGAAATCTTGATGTGTCTCGTGTGCTAGCCCTGCCCCTCTATTTATATATTGAGCCCTGGGGTCTAAACTTGGAGAGAAAGCCTCCACAAGGTCGGTTTTGCCCGCACAAGGTCGGTTTGGCCCACACGGAAAGAGTCTCACTCGGATTCCAGCAGTACCGCGTACAAGCGGTAGTACCACTCACGAGCGGTAGTACCGCTTGAGCGGTAGTACCGCTTCACACAAGCGGTAGTACCGCTTGAGCGGTAGTACCGCTTCACACAAGAGGTAGTACCGCTTACGCGGTAGTACCGCTTCACACAAGCGGTAGTACCGCTTACGCGGTAGTACTGCTTACGCGGTAGTACTGCCTTACCAGCGGTAGTACCGCTTAAGGCAGCAGCAAAACTTCCTTTTGCACTTTCCAATACCTCGTGGGCTTTACCCCTTTGGCCCATATAAAGTGTTGCTGCACCCGAACACTTCGGTAAACACCCGGAACCCCTTCCGGTGAATTCCGAAACCTTTCCGGAGATCAAACACTATTATCCCATATATCAATCTTTACCTCCGGACTATTCCGGAGATCCTCGTCATGTCCGGGATCTCATCCGGGACTCCGAACAACCTTCGGTCACCAACATAACAACTCAACTATACTTATATCGCCACCAAACGTTAAGTGTGTAGACCCTGCGGGTTCGAGAACTATGCAGACATGACCGAGACACCTCTATGGCCAATAACCAATAGCGGGACCTGGATGCCCATATTGGTTCCTACATATTATACGAAGATCTTCATCGGTTGAACCTCTATGTCAAGGATTCAGTTAATCCCGTATATTGTTCCCTTTGTTCTTCGGTATGTTACTTGCCCGAGATTCGATCGTCGGTATCTCTATACCTAGTTCAATCTCGTTACCGGCAAGTCTCTTTACTCGTTCCGTAATACAAGATCTCGTGGCTAACACTTTAGTCACATTGCTTGCAAGGCTCATTGTGATGTTGTATTACCGAGTGGGCCCTGAGATACCTCTCCGTCACACGGAGTAACAAATCCCAGTCTTGATCCATGCCAACCCAACAGACACCCTCGGAGATACCTGTAGAGCACCTTTATAGTCACCCAGTTACGTTGTGACGTTTGATACACACAAGGCACTCCTACGGTGTCAGTGAATTGCATGATCTCATGGTCATAGGAACAGATACTTGACATGCAGAAAACAATAGCAATAAACTGACACGATCATATGCTACGTTTATAGTTTGGGTCTTGTCCATCACATCATTCTCCTAATGATGTGATCCCGTTATCAAATGACATCTCATGTCCATGGCTAGGAAACCTTCACCATCTTTTGATCAACGAGCTAGTTAACTAGAGGCTTACTAGGGACACAGTGTTGTCTATGTACCCACACATGTATTTTAGTTTCCAATCAATACAATTATAGCATGGATAATAAACGATTATCATGAACAAGGAAATATAATAATAACCAATTTATTATTGCCTCTAGGGCATATTTCCAACAGTTCGTTCTATCAATACTAAGCCACTTTACATGTTTTTCTTTGTGGGCAGGGCCGGTACAGGTACATGCATACACGCGGCAGCCCCATATCACATACGCCACCACCGTTCTTCCCCACTCAGGTTATCATACGGTGAGTAAGGGGAAAAAGGTCCCCGTGGACGCAGCCAAAATGGTCTCCGTTTTATCCCCCGTTGCAACGATCCGCTATGAGGGAGGTGGGGCATGTCACTCACCCACCTCGCCAACCACACGGTTCACCAGCATTAATAACATTCCATCCAAAATTGGCATACATTGGATGGTCGACTTCACCCAACGTCAAGAAGGCTACTAACATAAACATGCAAAGAGTATATCATATCGCGCAAGACAATTGTTACTAGCACATACTAGAGTTCATATTATTCCCCAAGAATTAATAAATTACTCAAACATGGTGAAGGAGTACATAGAGTTTAGGGACAAGTTACAATCCAAGATGGAGTTGGAGATGGAGATGGGGAGAGGCATGGCGGCAGGGATGAAGAGGGAACCAGCCCTCAGGTCGGCGCCGGACGTGGGAGGCGCCTCCTCCCTTCTCCCTTCCTTGTCTTGGACCTTCTCTATGGTGGATTTTGCTGCAATGAAGGTGTGGTGCCTGTAGATGCGACTTGTGGAGGATGGAGATGGAATGAGGCGGTGGCTAGGGTTAGAGTTCTTCTTATAAGAGGTCTCCTCGGGTGTCCTCCATTGATCTAGCCTCCTCCTTTTAATCCAAGGGCTCAAGGGGAGCCAAATGCACATCCAATGCAAGCTTTGGTCGTCAAGGATCTCGCAGGGAAAAACGGGGACGAAATCGGAGCAAAACTGGGCAAGTTCTGGCCAATTTTTGTAGCCGAGGGTCATACGACTGCTCAAACGAGGGTACACAGTTGCATGGAAGGCCATCATACGATGTGGACTTCGGGAGCTGTTTCGTGTTTTGGTGGCCATTTCTTCATACGAACTCCGATTTTGACATTCTTCGGCTCGTTGGATTACTGGCGAAAATCCCAATGGCTCAAAGGCCTTGGATATTCATTTTGGACACTCTGATAAATGTCAAATCATCAAACTCTCCAAAGGGTCTTGATCTGGTGCCTGGAACTTCTTCTATTTGACCCCCGACTTGGTTCTTTTGATGTCCCAAGTCCATGAACATGCCAAAACAACTACAAAGATCACAAAACAAAGGAAAATTAAATAAAAATAAGAAGTGTGCAATGAACTTGGTAAAACAAGTAAATATTGAACACTATGCATTGGGAACATGAATAAGTGCTAGATGGATATAATGTACTCTAAAAAGTATGCATAAAATCCACTCATCAGTTAGTGAGACCAGATCATCCACCATGCCATATGCTAGTCTAGTCGGTTGAGAGTCCACACAACCATTTCGACTAGGGACCATTTAGGACAGTCATCATAAAAGGCACAGTCTCACAAACAAATCACACACTTGTTAATACACATAACTGATAACGTGTAAGGACTATCTTTATTCCATAAATACATATAGAAAATATCATCATACATGATTGCCTCTAGGGCATATCTCCAACAACGTTGACGCCCTCCATGCCTCAGCTACCCAAGCTTAGCACCAGAGAAAGATGAAATTTGAGCTATGGTGTATGACTCGCCGCCGCCGTCAACTGCCGACGATGATGAAGGGGAGAGGATGGACAGTGGACCGTCTAGCACATCCACGGGTGGATCCGCATCCCAGATCACGACCACACGCGACAAGGCAACTCGCGCCTCCCGGCCATGGTGACCTGTTGTGCTCACCGATTGTACGCAAGCACCCCTCCCTTCAACACGAAAGAGGCAATGATCCTACCATCGATGTCCACCGCATGAGGATTCAAGTGGTCATGGTGTCCCCCTGTGGTGGCGGTGAAAGAGAAGAGGACTCTAGTACAGTCGCGACTAGGACTTTTGGTGGCCCTAGTGAGGGCCGTGTGGGCATTTAAGGGTAATGTTTTTGTTCGGGCGACCGGCCAAGACCTGTGCCGGTCGCGCGCGAGGTGTTCGATCCGCTTTGATCGAGCGATCTTTGTTGCGCCACATCGCTCGTCATGCCCACATGCAACTCAACATTTTCTAGCCACACATCCACGTTTTATCCATCCCCCAACCACTCTCCTTCCTTCCTCAGTCCTTTCTCTCTCTACGAGCGACCAAGGCACACCATGACGTTGTTAATAGTCCACCGGCTAGAGCAGATACCACTCACCGGTGGCCGCGCCCGTACCCCATGCAGGATTCCCTCCCAAATCCCGATGATGCATCTTTTTTCCTTCCGAGTGAATCCCTACCAATGGCTACTTTTTTCTGCTGCCGGGGCAAACCACCACCGTTGCATCGAGCTCGTCGCGGATCCCATGGATGCGAAATCAAGCTCGGGGCTACTGCAATCGAACCACCGTCGACCTGCTAGACCCGACATCAACGAATGTTGCAAATGTAGTCAGCTTGTGTTGGAACCGACATTGGCAAATGCTGGGGCCATGGTCACCACGTGCTGGAACCAACATTTGGCATTGCTAGGACCGAGGTCACCAGGTGCTGGAACCAGCATCGACAAATGTTGGGACCATGGTCACCACATGCCGGAACCGACATCAACGAATGTTGTGACCGACATGGGGAAAAGCTTCACCCCATGGGAAAAAGCTTCAACCATGGAAAAAGCTTTAATCGGCGTAAACACAAGCTTCAACCAGCGGCTGCAAAAGCTTTAACCACCATGGGGGAAAAGCTTCAATCCATGGGAAAAAGTCTTAACCATGAAAAAAGCTTCAACCAATGGCGGAAAAAGTTTCAATTGACACGCCAATGGTGCAAGCGGTGACACCGAGAGTTGTGGCCGGCAGCACGATGTTGTTGTGACGGACGTGCTACAACGATGGCGACTAGTTGCTGCAACAACACAGACGTCAGGCGTGCTTTAAGGCGATGGTGTTTTGATACGGGACGGCGACGTCCAGCCGGACCGACGAGGACGGGTGCTACGACGGTGACCATCGGTGACGAGAGTGACGACCGGCAGGGACGAGGATGGCCGGGCTGGCTAGCGTTGGGAGGATCACGGGGCTGCTCGTCATGGAGACGCCGCCATGGCTATTTTTTAGCGAAGCAGTTTGGGGAAGAAAGTATAGTGCCATCGTAATAAACCTAGGGTCTGTCTAATACACATCTAGATGTGACATAATTATGTCACATCTAAGATGACGTCACCCTATTTGTGGCCCTGTTGATGGCTTCGCTACGACCTGTTTGTTCTGTCTTTTTTTTAGATGTCGTGTTTCTTCTGTCGTTCACTTGTTTGTCAGCCTAATCTTTTTTTGTTTCTTACCTCAGGGCTGGGCCGCACCCCTCCCCACCCCCAAACTTTCCTGGGCCTTGTGTTTGTCATCTTAATTGTTTGTTTGTTTATCCTAAAAAAATGTTTGTTTGTTTCTGAAAAAAAAGGATCGGGAAAACATATGCATGCCTTATTTGAGTCCAGGTTTGGGCACATACATATTTAGACAGCAGTAAGCACTGATAGAAAAATCTGAAGCATGTCCTGTAGGGAAATAAGCAACGGAATAAATTTGCTAGTTGCTATAAAACAAACAAGGAAAATAATATAGAAGCACTTAAAAACAAACAAGGTTCTTCTACAAGTTCAAAGTTGATCCTAAAAACCCAAGGAAGTTCCTGTGCATCTTTTGGTCTGATGGATATTCAAGGAAAATGTATGGTGGCAGCTTGAGTTTTGACACACCATACAAAACTAACAAGTATAATCTTCCTTTCGCCCCCTTTGTTGGAGTATCTGGACATGGCCAGAGTTGCTTGTTTGCGTGTTCCATTATCCAGGATGAAACAATTGACACTTTCACATGGCTGTTCGAGACGTTTCTTGAGTGCATGGGTGGGAAACAACCAGCTACAGTTATCACAGACCATGATGTGTCAATGAAAGAAGCCGTGCCTGCTGTGTTCAACCAATCCAAGCATAGGAACTACTTGTTCCATATCAAAAAGAAGGCCGAAGAGAAGTGTTGTAGGACTTTCGTCACAAAAAGTGACCTTCACGCTAACTTCACTGATATTGTCCACAATTCCATCACAATTCATCACAAAAGGTTTCGGTTGCGAGTCGATTATTGAGTTACAACTGGTTGGAGCCCAAAAATAACAAACAAAAAAAGACGAGCCCGACCCCCCCGCCCCCCTAGTTGCAAGTCGATGGTTGACATGCAACTGGGTTTCGGTTGCGAGTCGATTGTTGAGTTGCAACTGGTTGGATCCCAAAAATAACAAAAAAAGACGAGCCCGACCCCCCTAGTTGCGAGCCGATGGTTGACATGCAGTTGGGTTTTGGTTGTGAGTCGATTGTTGAGTTGCAACTGGTTGGAGCCCAAAAATAACAAAACAAAAAAAGACGAGACTGACCTCCCCTAGTTGCGAGCCGATGATTGACATGCAGCTGGGTTTCGGTTGCGAGTCGATTGTTGAGTTGCAACTGGTTGGAGCCCAAAAATAACAAAAAAAGACGAGCCCGACCCCCCTAGTTGCGAGCCGATGGTTGACATGCAGCTGGGTTTCGGTTGCGAGTCGGTTGTTGAGTTGCAATTGGTTGGAGCCCAAAAATAACAGAAAAAGACGAGCCTGGCCCCCCTAGTTGTGAGCCGATGGTTGACATGCAGCTAGGTTTCAGTTGCGAGACGATTGTTGAGTTGCAACTGGTTGGAGCCCCAAAAAAAACACGAGCCCGACCCCCCTAGTTGCGAGCCGATGGTTGACATGCGGCTGGGTTTCGGTTGTGAGTCGATTGTTGAGTTGCAACTGGCTGGAGCCCAAAAATAACAAAAAAAGACGAGCCCGACCCCCCCTAGTTGCAAGCCGATGGTTGACATGCAGCTGGGTTTCGGTTGCGAGTCGATTGTTGAGTTGCAACTGGTTGGAGCCCAAAAATAACAAAAAAGAAAAGGCGAGCCCGACCCCCCTAGTTGCGAGCCGATGGTTGATATGCAGCTGGGTTTCGGTTGCAAGTCCGTTGTTGAATTGCAACGGGTTGGAGCCCAAAAAAACAAAAAAAAATGAGCCCGACCCCCTAGTTGCGAGCCAATGGTTGACATGCAGCTAGGTTTCGGTTGCAAGTCGGTTGTTAAGTTGCAACTGGTTGGAGCCCAAAAATAACAACAAAAAAAGACAAGCCCGACCCCCCTAGTTGCGAGCCGATGGTTGACATGCAACTAGGTTTCGGTTGCAAGTCGGTTGTTGAGTTGCAACTGGTTGGAGCCCAAAAATAACAAAAAATAACACGAGCCTGACCCCCCTAGTTGCAAGCCGATGGTTGATATGCAGCTGGGTTTCGGTTGCTAGTCGATTGTTGAGTTGCAACTGGTTGGAGCCCAAAAATAACAAAAAAGAAAAGACGAGCCCGACCCCCCCCCCCCCCTAGTTGCGAGCCGGTGGTTGACATGCAGCTGGTTTTCGGTTGCGAGTCGGTTGTTGAGTTGCAACTGGTTGGAGCCCAAAAATAACTAAAAAAAGACGAGCCCGACCCCCTAGTTGCGAGCCAATGGTTGACATGCAGCTGGGTTTCGGTTGCAAGTCGGTTGTTAAGTTGCAACTGGTTGGAGCCCAAAAATAACAAAAAAAAAAAGACGAGCCCGACCCCCCTAGTTGCGAGCCGATGGTTGACATGCAACTGAGTTTCGGTTGCAGGTCGGTTGTTGAGTTGCAACTGGTTGGAGCCCAAAAATAACAAAAAAAAAGACAAGCCCGACCCACCTAGTTGCGAGCCGATGGTTGACATGCAGCTGGGTTTTGGTTGCAACTGGTTGGAGCCCAAAAATAACATGAATAAAAAAGGTATGGTACGCAAATGGTATCTATTAATAACATGAGTAACAATTAATAACATGAATAAAAAAAGAAAAACATGAATAAAAAAAGGTATATATTAATAACATGAGTAACAATTAATAACATGAATAAAAAAGGAAAAACATGAATAAAAAAGGTCTATTAATAATGAAAGCCCTAGGTGTGGTACACAAAAGTTGTTCAAAAACGCAAGCAAAAATCAACAAAAAAAAGAAAAAAACATGTATAAACAAGGTATCTATTAATAATGAATGCCCCGAGTGTGGTACAGAAAAGTTGTTCAAAAACGCAAGCAGAAATCAACAAAAAAGAAAAGGGCAGGGGGAGAAAACGGGTGAAGACTGATGACTCAAGGGAGGCTGCCACATCGATGTAATTGTTTTTTCAAGACATGCCATATCGATCTAATACTGTTGTTGGGCTGTTATCTTCGTATTATAGACAAAGCCCAACACAAACAAAACCAACGCTAGCCCACCAAAAACAAAACCAACTCCCCCGCTGCAGGCCTCCCACCAGCCGGACAAACCAGCCCGACAACTGGGATCGAGCACGAAGTTTAAAGCGCCAACAGATCGGACGGAACTGTTAGATGTGAGATCACTAAAAAAACATCTAGATGTGAATTAGTCATTCCGATAAACCTAATCGCACGTGCACGGTGCGGCTGGCCGAAATTTCAGCCAGCCGACCTGCGCCTATCACTGCCTTTTCCTTTCCACAACTATATAGTATTACATTTGTAGGAAAAATAAAATCAAACTCAGAATCAATCAGTTGACTACATAACAAACTGACGAAGGAAATTAACATCAATATGTATTGTTATTACTAGCTCATAGTAATAAATAAAACAGAAGAGTTAAATAAATTGTCGCACATCCTAGTTCGTGATAATGCAATCATGCGCGAGGAATGCTGGATTAATGCTGAGCCTAGAGTACATTCAGTTGACAAGGTTGCACTTGGTCCTGATATTGCCTTGGTTGCCGGTGAGCACGCCGATGGCGCCCATCTTGGCCATGGAGACGCGGAAGTCCCGAAAGAATTGCCCGTCGTACCTGCCAGTGGCGGCGCGGCGGACGTAGGGACCGGTGAAGGGATGCTCCATGAGCCCGGCGTCCGACCTGAGCAGCCCGCGCCTCCTGGCCACCTGCCGATAGTAGCTCGTGTCGAACGTCCCGCAGCTACCGGCGTCCATCTCCGCTGCCGCGTTGCTGTCGGCGGGGCCACGGCAGCGCATTCTCAGCCTGTCGGCGTACCTTCCGTCCAGGGTCGGGTCGGTGCTGCGGATGCTGCCATTGTAGAGGCGGTCGGCGAAGGACGAGCAGTGCGCCTTCCCAAGCGTGTGCGCGGCCGAGAGCACGACGAGGTCCTTCACATCGAGGCCCTTGGCCGCGAACAGCTCGATCATGACGGTGATGTTTCCGTAGAGCGGCGGCAGCTCGCCGCAGTTTCCGGCGCTGGACGTCCGGCCGTCCCTCCGGCCGAGCGCCACCGGCCAGGACGGGCCTTTGCTCTGGGGTCGACAGATCAGATTCAGGGTTTCAGATACAGAAAGACAAGCTGGTACTACGTGATAAAACAAGAGGCAAAGTAGTTGTGATGTACCAGAACGACGGCGTCTCGTGCCATGAGCGCGAGGAGATCGGCGCAGGAGACAGTGGCCGGGCACGCCTTCTCGAGCTTGTCCTTGACCCGCGCGACGGCGTCCATGCCGCGGAGGCTCTGGTTGGGCATGGCATCCTTCTCCGCGGGGCTGCCGTCCGTGGAGTCGAGCAGCACGGACGCATCGCAGCCCTGCACGAAGCAGTCGTGGTAGTGCAGCCGGAGCAGGGACGCGGCCAGGTCCGGCGACGCCCTGACGATCCTCGTCGTCTCCCTGAACACGATCCCTTCCGCTCCCGGGCACGTCTTGTTGTAGTACCCGAACCTGATGCCCGGCTGCGCTGCGCATCCAGACAGGAGCGCCGCTAGCGTAGCCAGAGCAAGTGACAGCCTTGTCACGGCCATCTCTCCGGTCTCTACTCGCTGTCGGCGAGCCATGGCCGGCACTACGGGTATGCTACAGTGAAACTGGACACTCCCCCTCTGTCTGAGTGGCTGCTGCCTTTGGTATTTATGGCATGATCTGCTCTTCATCTGCTGTTAGTAGTAAAGGTTTTCGTTTCATTCCCACCAAAGGGCTTCAATTTGACTACTATACTAGATGAAGAGCTTCGATTCTTGCAATGAGCGAGTTGACTTTGCCATTACGATATGCATATGCAGCAGATTCGTTGCGTTTCCGTTGCGTGCGGCGCCGTCCACTGTTTTAACTAGTTGTACACCGCCACCGGTGCCGTAGCTGTGACCTTGCACGCGGCAAGCCTACAGCGTGACCCTAGCCCGAATCTTTGGTTTGAACGCAGATTTGGAAGAAATGAAATGACGGACTAACATTATATGCTACTAGAAAGGTTACGATACCCCGATCTCGAGATCCAACGCCTGAATCTTTAACAGATACAAGGGCATCTCTAGCCGATGACCTAAACTTTAGAGCAGTAAACGGCAGAAACTTAGAGGAATAAAAATCTACTCCTTTAAAGATGGCTGGAACTAATCGATCCCCTAAATTGTTTTCCTCAATTATTTTAGCCTAGCCGCATGAACTTCAGACAATTCAATTGCACAACCTATTGTCAATCATTCAAATATTTGAAGATAAACATGCATAACATATAAACTATTAACAAGTAGTATGTGGTTTCATGGATCGAGATATTCAAATTAAAACATGCATAGTTCATTCAAAAGGTATCACATCATCAATCAAGTTCGATCCAAAATCAACACAACATCCAACAGAATTCAATCATGTTGATCTCTGCACTATGACAACAATAATAACAAACTCCATCATCTATCGGCCGCTAACAATCACTGCACAATGCATAGGCCGAAATGCAAAAAAAGAAAAAAAAAATACCTTGTAGGCATTTCATTGAGCACTTGGCGGTTGTGGCCCTTGTTGTTGCTGTGGCGGCGGAATGCACCGGAGCACTGACCGTAGGGGTGGGCAGAGACGCCGCATGAGGCGTTGGACAGGGACGAGGGGTCGAAGTGGCTTTTTGTTGTTCTTCTTCGCCGCCTCCTCGGCAAGGGCCGACGCCTCGGTTGTCGGCGTTCTAGCACAGTTGCCACCAGCGGGAGCAGCGAAAGGGTGGCCTACCGTCACCGGAGACACAGTGGCCACCATGCTGACCTTGCTACCGGCGATAGTTGCCGGCGTGGTGGACCGGACAACATGTTTTTGTTGGATATAAGAACAATTTACCGAATGTTTTAAACGAAATAAACAATAGATAAAACAAGATTATGGTAACAGAGGCAACACTAATCATGCAACGTAGAGGAGAATATGCCACAATAAGAGAAACAAAACTTATCAGGGAAACTAAAGGATAGTAGGTGAATATCATGTGAACATGTGAACTATACCGAAACATATGTAGAAAAGAAACTAGACCAAGAATCTCTAGCAAAACCTTGAACATGAAAGACATGAACACGTACTAAGCGGTGGTAGCAGCAGGATTGGCGTTGACGTCGTCACCGGCCATGTCGTCGAAGAGGTTGTTGATGTCGGGGAAGAAGTCGTCGTCTGGGAAGTGATCGTCGGCGTCCGTGGCGTCCGTGATGAAGAAGCCAGTAGTCGCGCAGAGCGCTCCCCAAAAACCTTATCACCCTTCTCCCGTACAGGACTCAAAGTGGTGGGGTTTCGAAGGCCTACTGTCCCGACCTGCGGTGCACGCCGCAAGCCGGGATGGGGAAGAACCTTGTAGCAGCTCAGGGATTGGAACTCGATGGCGTGAGGAGGAGGAGGTTCTGGTGTGTCTCTCTGGAGAGGAGCGATCTCCCTTTTATAGGCACAGGAGAAGGAGGCGAACAGGCAGCGACGGGAGGCGAAGCAAAAGAGGGAGATGAAAAGAACATGCAGCAGCCGAAGGGTGCAGCGTTCGTAATTAATCTCCACTATAGAAAAAATTTCAGCTCCCGAGTGACCTTTCGTATACCAGTCGTGCGTGGCAAAAATTTAGACATCGGCTCGGCTCATTCCCGCAACCCGTGGCGCGGCGTGACGAGGCGTGGCGAGGCGGGCGGCGAAGGAGGAGCGCGCGTGTATGTCCCTCTTATGCTCATGCTCATACATGTGGGGAAACATCCTCCCTTATAAGGAGGTCCAACTCCTACTAAACTAGCAATGTGGGACTAAACTTTTGTCCCACCTCTTGCCTTGCACGAATGGGCTTAGTGGGCCTCTAGGATTTATTAGGAATTCTGAAAAATGCTATTGGGCTGGACCATGTTTAGATCAAATTCCAGCAATCCCCCACCAGATCCCAGAGGCACACAAAATTTTCCTTTGGTTCCAAAACACTGTTTATATACCGGTACTGCAGTGGAGACTGTTAAGTTGAACTTCCACCTAGAACTCTATGCTACACTAGTAAGCAACTTGAACAGTGGACTATGCCTTGATCTGCAAGTTTTCTGCGAATCTAGCTTCACACAAAGCCTTGACCGATACTAGGATGCCGTGGGACTTCCCCGCGGGTGGAGCTTATGCGTCATACTCCGAGGCCTTTCATGAGTTTACTAGAGAGCACCCTACTCTCATAGATTGCGACGTTAACAATCAGACTCATATAGGTGTGTTCTTCAAAAGATGTTCTGCAGGACAACATCTCTGCTTAAATAAGCCAATTAGAACACATTAAGATATATATCAACCTGCCATGCAGATTAGGAAAGTATTGCATCTTCATGGAGTGGTATTATTAATAGTAAGGATACTCTCCTCTCAGTTGATCAACAGCTTGTCTTCCACATCTAATTCACGGGATCTCCGATCACATAGACTAGGTTACCACTGTGAACAACTCATATTGTGGGTCGCATACCCATCTCCTTTGATGCATTATCTATCACATTACGTGGTAGACCCTTAGTAAAAGGATCTGCCAGATTTTTAGACGTTTGGATATAATCCAATGCAATAACTCCGGAGTTTCTCATTTTCCTGACAGACTTTAACCTTCTCTGAACATGTCTTGATGACTTCATGTTATCCTTTGAACTACTCACTTTGGCGATCACAGTTTGATTGTCGCAGTTCATAAGAACACCCGGTACAGGTTTCTCCACAACCGGTAAGTCATTCAAGAGCCGACGAAGCCAATCTGCTTCGACCGTAGCTGTATCTAGTGCTGTGAGTTCTGCTTCCATTGTTGACCTCGTTAAGATGGTCTGCTTGCAAGACTTCCAAGAAACAGCGCCACCACCATGAGTGAATACATATCCGCTCGTGGCCTTTATCTCATCAGCATCAGAGATCCAGTTTGAGTCACTATACCCTTCAAGCACCTTTGGGTACCCAGTGTAGTGAATTCCATAGCTCGTAGTGCCCTTCAAATAGCGCATAACTCTTTCTAGAGCTTTCCAATGATCATCTCCTGGTTTTGAGACAAACCGGCTCAATTTGCTAACAGCAAAAGAGATGTCAGGTCTCGTGGCACTGGCTAAGTACATAAGTGAGCCAATAATCTGAGAGTATTTCAATTGATCTCTAGCAATTCTTCGATTCTTTCGAAGTAACACGCTAGCATCATAAGGTGTTGGAGAGGGCTTGCAGTCACTATAACCAAAGCGACTCAAGATCTTTTCCACATAGTGAGATTGAAGCAATGTAATCCCACCATCATCATCTATCAGTAGCTTGATATTCAGAATAACATCAGCTACTCCTAAATCCTTCATCTCGAAACAACGAGATAGGAAATCCTTGACCTCCTTAATAACATTCAGATTTGTTCCGAAAATCAATATGTCATCAACATACAAGCAAATGATAACTCTCTCGCCCCCACCATGGCGATAGTATACACATTTGTCAGCTTCGTTTACAACAAAGCCTGCAGCTGTTAAAGTCCTTTCAAACTTCTCATGTCACTTCTTAGGTGCTTGTTTAAGTCCATACAAAGACTTCAACAATTTGCACACCTTTCCTTCCTGACCGTCCACTATAAACCCATCTGGTTGTTCCATGTAAATTTCATCGTCCAACTCTCCATTTAGGAAAGCAGTCTTAACATCCATTTGATGAACGAGAAGACCATGTGAGGCAGCTAGTGAAAGTAGCATTCGAATAGTGGTCAGTTGAGCCACAGGTGAATAAGTATCAAAGAAGTCTTCACCTTCCTTTTGGGTATAACCCTTGGCCACGAGTCGTGCCTTATACTTCTCAATAGTACCATCAGGCCTAAGCTTTTTCTTGAATACCCATTTGCACCCTATAGGTTTGCACCCATAAGGTCGATCTGTTATCTCCCAAGTTTCATTTGCCAAGATGGAATCCATCTCACTACGGACCGCATCCTTCCAGTAGTCAGCGTCTTCAGATGCATAAGCCTCTGAAATAGAACTGGGAGTGTCATCTATGAGATATACAAGAAAATCATCACCAAAGGACTTTGCAGTCCTCTGTCTCTTGCTCCTTTTAGGAGTCTCATCATTGTCCTCCACGGGATCTTCAAGATGTTGTGTCGAAATGATAGGTTCAGAAATTGCAACTACATCTTGACTCGATGAACTAGGCAACTCTTGATTTGATGAGCTACCCATATCCTTCATGGGAAAGATATCTTCAAAGAAAGTCGCATCATTCGACTCCATGATTGTACCGACGTGCATGTCCGATAGCTCAGATTTTACAATCAAGAATCTATAACCAATGCTATGAAAAGCATAGCCCAGGAAAATACAATCCACAGTTTTTGGTCCAAGCTTTCGCTTCTTTGGAATTGGTATATTGACTTTTGCCAAGCAGCCCCAAGTACGTAGGTAAGAGAGTTTTAGCCTTTTCTTCTCCCATTCCTCGAATGGAGTTATCTCTTTGTTCTTTGTGGGAACTCGGTTTAGGACATGACATGCAGTCAATATCGCCTCCCCCCACCATGCCTTGGAGAGACCTGATGTGTCTAACATGGTGTTAACCAAATCAGTTAGAGTACGGTTCTTTCTTTCGGCTACCCCATTTGACTGAGGTGAATAGGGAGGCGTCCTCTCATGGATTATTCCGTGTTCCGCACAAAAAGAATCGAATTCATTGGAAAAATACTCTCCACCACGATCGGACCTAAGCCTCTTGATTTTCCGATCAAGTTGGTTTTCCACTTCAACTTTATAGATCTTGAAGAAATTTAAAGCCTCATCTTTTGATTTTAAAAGATACCCATGGCAATATCTAGTGGAGTCATCGATTAACGTCATAAAGTATTTCTTTCCACCTTTCGTCAAAACACCATTCATTTCACAAAGATCTGAATGTATGAGTTCTAGTGGCGCAAGATTTCTTGTTTCCGCGGTTGTATGAGACTTACGAAGTTGCTTAGCTTGCACACAAACTTGACACTTAGATCCCTTGACAACGGTGAAGTTGGGGATTAAGTTCAACTTGGCTAGCCACGTCATACAACCAAAATTAATATGACAGAGACGTGAATGCCAGACATTTGACTCACTATTGTTGCAAATATGATGAACAACTTTATTACAAACATCTGATAGAGATAGTCTGAACAAGCCTCCTGACTAATAACCTTTACCAACAAAAGTTCCATACTTGGATATTACAAATTTATTGGACTCAAAGACAAGCTTGTAGCCATCTCTACACAGAAGAGATCCGCTAACAAGATTTTTATTGACGGAGGGGACATAATGCACGTTCTTCAGCCACACGAACTTCCCCGAAGTAAACTTCAGATCGACCATGCCAACACCACGAACAGAAGCACTTGAACCGTTGCCCATCAGAACGGAAGTAGTTCCTACGGCCTGATAGGAAGAAAACATGGAAATATCACCGCATACATGCACATTAGCACCCGTGTCAATCAACCAATCAGGAGAACGACATACTGAGAGAATAGTGGGAAGTATACCATACCCAACATCCTTCATCTCAGCGTCACCAATGACAACATTGGCGATCTTGTCGCCTTTTCCATGTTGACGCTTGTCATAACGGTTGGGGCAGCTAGGGGCCCAATGATCAGGATCTCCGCAGACATGACAAACACCTTTCTTCTTGTCAGTCTTCTTCTTGAAGTTGGTGTGCTGCGAAGCCTTGTTCTTCCCATCAAACTTTCCCTTGCCATCGAACTTGCCCTTGTTCTTGAACTTGTGGGGCTGGAAGTTTTTCTTCTGTACCAAATTGGCACTAGAACCTCACTCAATACCTCGAGCACGTATGTCTTTTGCTCTCGCCTTTTCTTCCACATCAAGAGTCCCAATGAGATCCGGAATGGAAAACTCCTGTCTCTTATGCTTCAGAGAGGTAGCAAAGTTACTCCACGAGGGAGGGAGCTTGGTAATGATACCTCCGGCAACAAACTTGTCCGGTAACATACAATTGAAGTGCTCAAGTTCTCTAGCAAATGACTGTATCTCGTGAGCTTGCTCAACCACGGAGCGGTCACCAGTCATCCTGTAGTCATAGAATTGTTCCATGATATACAGCTCAGTGCCGGCATCCGAGACCCCAATCTTGGCCTCGAGTGCATCCCACATATCTTTTCCATTATCAATTGAAAGCATCAACTATGTTCTCACCAAGAACACTCAAAAGAGCAGCCTTAAACAAGGTATCCGTTTTCTGGAAAACTTGTTCCTCTTGAGAATTAAGATCTCCTTCAGGTTTACCAAGAGTGGCGTCATAGCAGCTCATGGTTTGAAAACATAGAATAGCCCTCACACGCCACCTCTTATAGTGCACACCCTCAAACATAGGAGGCCTCATGGAAGCAGCAAAACCACTTGGGGTAAATTGCCTATTATAAGGTTTTTGGATTGTTGGATATAAGAACAATTTACCGAATGTTTTAAACGAAATAAACAGTAGATAAAACAAGATCATGATAACAGAGGCAACACTAGTCATGCAACGTAGAGGAAAGTATGACACAATAAGAGGAACAAAACTTATCAGGGAAACTAAAGGATAGTAGGTGAATATCATGTGAACATGTGAACTATACCGAAACATATGTAGAAAAGAAACTAGACCAAGAATCTCTAGCAAAACCTTGAACATGAAAGACATGAACACGTACTGAGCGGTGGCAGCAGCAGGATTGGAGTTGACGTCGTCACCGGCCATGTCGTCGAAGAGGTTGTTGATGTCGGGGAAGAAGTCGTCGTCTGGGAAGTGATCGTCGGCGTCCGTGGCGTCCGTGATGAAGAAGCCAGTAGTCGCGCAGAGCGCTCCCCAAAAACCTTATCACCCTTCTCCCGTACAGGACTCAAAGTGGTGGGGTTTCGGAGGCCTACTGTCCCGACCTGCGGTGCACGCCGCAAGCCAGGATGGGGAAGAACCTTGTAGCAGCTCAGGGATTGGAACTCGATGGCGTGAGGAGGAGGAGGTTCTGGTGTGTCTCTCTGGAGAGGAGCGACCTCCCTTTTATAGGCACAGGAGAAGGAGGCGAACAGGCAGCGACAGGAAGCGAAGCAAAAGAGGGAGATGAAAAGAACAGGCAGCAGCCGAAGGGTGTAGCGTTCGTAATTAATCTCCACTACAGGAAAAAAATTCAGCTCCCGAGTGACCTTTCGTATACCAGTCGTGCGTGGCAAAAATTTAGACATCGGCTCATTCCCGCAACCCGCGGAGCGTCGTGATGAGGTGTGGCGAGGCGGGCGGCGGAGGAGGAGCGCGCGTGTATCTCCCTCTTGTTCTCATGCTCATACATGTGGGGAAACATCCTCCCTTATAAGGAGGTCCAACTCCTACTAAACTCGCAATGTGGGACTAAACTTTTGTCCCACCTCTTGCCTTGCACGAATGGGCTTAGTGGGCCTCTAGGATTTATTAGGAATTCTAAAAAATGCTATTGGGCTGGCCCATGTTTAGATCAAATTCCAGCAGTTTAGTCCCAACCTTTTTTTGGGTGAGGTCGGCGGCACGAAGGTGGTTTGCTGCGGCGATGGGCCAACAGTGGTGGCCGGCTGGGTGGCGGAAGGGTCTTGGCTACCCATTCAAGCCGGAGCGGCAGTCCTCGATAGCAACGGCGACATGTGGGGGAGGCGGCAATGGGAAAGGTGGCAGCGTGAGCGGGAGAAGAGGTGGGAGGGGGGGTTAATCTGTCACGTCGCGGGTGAGTATCTTTAGGCACCTTGGAGCAATTTTTTGGCTAAGGAGTAAATTTACTCCTCTAGCCGATTTAGGATTTCAGCTAGATCCGGTTTAGAGGAGTACTCAAAATTTTACTTCTTTAACCGATTTTAGGGGATCGGCTAGAGATGCCATAAGGCCCAACAGTACTAGCGCATAAACACAATTGACACCATGACCAACCCATTCCTATCATTCCACAAGATCACCTTTGTCCATTGTGCAATTGTCGGCATGATCTGGGGCTTCAACCGGTATTCCGTTCAAAGTCTTCAACTAGTTTCTCTTTTCCCTGTACTAGATAATTATCCGTATGTTGTAGTTTTATTTGGTAAGTTAATAAAAGGTGGGCTAGTTGTAGCGCCACGGGATCGGCACCATCCATATCTAGTGCATCTGCTAGCCTCTTAATAATAACAATCCAGGTCCCCACTTTTCGCACAATGTACACGTGGCACATGCATGCCATGTGGAGGGATTGGTTGGCATCACAAAATAATTTCGTACAAGTCGACAACAATTGTCACAACCTAAATTTCTCCTAAATTTTGGTTGTGAAATTAGAAGCATATGCATCCATGTTTTTTCTGCATATTTGTTTTTTGAGACCAACAAGGCCAAAAATTGGATTCAAACCATCATTTTGAATTCAAATGAGAGCCATCGAGGCCTCACCTAAAATTATTTTTCAAAATTGCATTAGGGCAGGAAAGGAATTTCTATATATATAGAGATGACTACTTTTCTGTATTGGTAGGAGTATGTACTCCCATCTTTAATATACCTCGTATATTATACCTCTTTATCATTCTTAACCTACTTCATTAAATATTTTAAGATACCCTAATAAGATTTTTGTGGAAAAAATATCATTTGTGTCGTACTTTTTGTAATATACCTTTTTCACGTACGAACAAATCAGTATATACGTAAACCTTTAAAAATAGGTAGACTCACACGAATTTTTTTCGTGAAATTTACTTTGGGGTATCTAGTGGTTATTAATGCAGTATATTAAAAAATAATAAAATGGTATACAAGATTCATCTATGTGTTATATGAGGAGTGGGAGTACGTACTCCCAGGAGTACACAACCATTTTTTTATATAGGACTACTTTTTTGGGATATATATATATATATATATATATATATATATATATATATATATATATATATAAATACTAATTTTCTTTTGAGGAATAGTTTTTGATATGAATCACTTTATCAAGGACCTGAACTTTTATTTGGCACATGCCCCCCATTTTTCCGGATACGGCCCTGTGTGAGGGATGTACTATTTTCTTTGCTTTTTAATCCTGTAAATAACTATTGTATACTATTTTTGTTTTCCCTATTTATCTATCTGAAATTGGTGGAGCATCTGCCTTTCACGACAAGAAACAATGTTTCCTCATTGTTTTAGTGGGAACAACTCACTCAGTATTGATCTTCGGTGTAAGTGTCACCGTTGTTGCGATAAAATCCCACTTCGAAGTAAGGATATCTGGAAGAGAACTTGGCGGGAAAGATTGAAACATAACGCTCCCACATTTTTTTTTGAAAAAAAGATCGAAACATAACGGCTTTTTATAGACAGTACAAATTGGAAAACAAAACTAAAGTTTACAAATGGGCGTTCACCATAACCCCTCTTGATACTGGCGATAATACACCAACGAAGAGGGGAGAGGGACTAAGGGCCTGTTCGGCATCCCTCCGCTCCATGACCTGCTCCTGGAGCCGGCGAAGCTGAAGTTAAAAACCACGGAGCGGAGGAACTGTTGCTCCGTAGATCCTCGATTTTTGTGGAGCTGGTGGGTTGCCGAACACCTCCTAAGACTCCAAGAGTACTGGAACACTCAAAGATGCAACTCAAGTCCAGCGATTGTTGAAAAGCAATGTTTCTAAGGAATTGGACACTTCTGAGTGATGTCCACCTTCATGACCATGTTGAAGATGTCATCATTTGGAAGCATGCGAACGATGGAATCTACACGGCGGCCACTGCTTACAAGGCTCAATTCCTAGGCATGACCCTCTCCCCTTTGGATCGCATGGTGTGGAAGGCATGGGCACCTCCAAAGGTCAAAGTTTTTGCTTGGCTTGCGTTACAAGATAGGATTTGGACCGCCGATCGCTTGGAGCGACGTGGTTGGCCGAATTGTGGCCTATGCAAGCTTTGCAATAGGGAGCAAGAGACGGGAACCCACCTCTTCTTCAAGTGTCGATACACGATCCGGCTATGGAAGTCTATCATTGAAAAGCTTGGGCTCGCGCACATGGACACATCCGTATGGCTCCTGGACGAGTCCGTCTACGAGTGGTGGGACAAGAGAACCGAGATTTTTTTTTGTAACTAGCATCGTATTTAGAGCAATTTCCAAAACTAGCAGGCCTAACACGTATATTTCAAAAATAGCACCCCGTCGGTCAACAGTTGACCGAAGAAGGCCTTTTCGGTCAGCAAAAAACCGAAGACTCCTCTTCGGTCATTGCCTGACCGAAAACCAGCTGTGCTGGGCCGAAGAGGACTCTTTGGTCTTTGGTTGGCCGAAGAGTACTCTTTGGTCAACCGTTGACCAAGGACTCCATGCACTTTACGTTAGCAGTCGACCGAAGTTGCATGTGACCTATTTCGGTTTTCCGTTGACCAAAGAGTCCTTTTCGGTATTTCCTTGGCCGGATAGTGCATTTTCTTCGCCGAATCATCCATGCATTCAGTACCGAAGCCAGTTTCGTTTTTCTGCAGAACGAAAACTCTATTTTTTTGGTATTTCCTTCGCCGAAGAGTGCATTTTCCTGCCAGTTTCGTTCCCGCCCTTATTTCCCGCGAGTTTCGTTCCCGCCCTTCTTTCCCGCCAGTTTCGTTCCCGCCCTTCTTTCCCGCCAGTTTCGTTCCCGCCCTTCTTTCCCTCCAGTTTCGTTCCCGCCCTTCTTTCCCGCCAGTTTCGTTCCCGCCAGTTTCGTTCCCGCCATCTTCTCTTCTGACCCTATAAAACCCCCTCAGCAAGGTGGGTGAGCAGGCAAGTGTAGTGTTTATTTTGGTCACCGTTTCTTTGCAGATAATGGCTTGCCCCTTTTGCCGAGCTCCAGGTGGCCCTTGTTCTTCCTTTGATTCTTGTGCGTCTGTCTTCACTGTGGTGCTGGATCGTCGCTGTTCAAGGCGTGTTGTAAGATTCTATATCTTGTTTATCTGATTGTGGCATATGGTTGATATTGTTTAGGTTGGAATGATTTCTAATGCCTTTGTTTATATGATTATGATGTTTGCTTCCATTCTTTTTGTAGTATGTTCCGTGCAGTGTTAGATCACATCTTGCTTGATACATTGAGGAGTGCAGATCTTTAGCTATTCGGAGGGGTGACACAGATATTGATCTTGCTCTTCACAACAGTGAGGGTAACTTATACCATGTTCTGTTTACACATGGTCGGGTGAGCAGTAAATTCCATGGTCCTTCCTGGGAGGAACTTGTGAATGATTATGGTCTCCGTCATCGTGACATGATGACTGTTAGGCTTGAGCACTATGGAACATGGTGTAGTGTTGATTTTCATCGGGATGGTGTTATGTTGTTCCCTTTACCCTGTGTTGGTAAGTTTTTTTTTGAGTGATTTAAAGTTTTGTTTCAACTTATACGTTTTGCTGTTATGCTAAATTTGTGAAATTATTTTTTTGTAGCTCTTGAGGATCTGAGTGAAACTCAGAGGGAACTTGTTGACAGTTGTTTTTATAGTCGTGGTATCTTCAGTCTGAATTATCACCAAATGTATGTCATGTCGCGACAGCTCTTTGATCACAACTACATATTGTGTACTCCTTTTGTTCATAGGATTGATTCCATGAATGTTAATGGTCAACAGATGGTGAGCTTTGTTTTTGGCTACTGTATTTTTTTTTGTTCTTTGCTCTAGTATACTGTTTTAAATTTGTAAGCTCAACATCATATAACTTGATGTTTTTGGTCAGGTTATTCCGAGCATGGTTGTGAGGAGTTTGAAGAATTTTGTGTCAATTCCTAGGACTGGTTCTTTAACTCTTGAAATTACTTTGGATTCTGAAGATGATGATGTATCTGTGAGCATTCCTTGTTCCTACTTTATTGGCTTGGGTAATAGAATGGTGCTCAAGAAGGAAGATTTCGCTAATTTTCTTCAGGCATCGTCTATTGAAGTAAACAATTTGGTGCTCATAACCTTCAAAGAGCGTGATCAGGAGCTAGTTGTTGTTTTCAGCCATCTGCCACAGTGATCGTACTATCTCGCCCTACTATCCCCCCATTTTCTTTTCCCGCCCTACTATCCTGCCATATTCTTTCCCGCCACTTTCTTTCCCGCCATTCTCTCCCGCCATTCTCTCCCGCCATTTTCTTTCCCGCCATTTTCTTTCCCGCTTTTCTCTCCCGCCATTTTCTTTCCCACCTTTCTCTCCCGCCATCTTCTCTTGTGAACCTATATAACCACATCCGCAGTAAGGTGGGTGAGCATGCCCTTCTGCCCCCCCCTTTCTCTCACGCCTTTCGCTCCCGCCATCCTTTCGTGGAGATGTCTCATCCTCATTATCCTTTTGATCGTAGTTTTCACTCTGGTATGTCCGACCGTCTTCTCAAACTAGCCGCCAATTTCAAGATGGATGATAGAGTAGTTCCATGGGAGGAACTCATCAGTAGTGACACCATAATGAATGAGTTGGCTCACTCATTAGCTAGGAGTGGGTGGCCTCCCAGGACATTTGAGGAGATACGGAAAGAACTGCTCAGGTTGCATGGCAGATGGCACAAGGTCAAACTGCATAAGAGTGAATCTTACATCAGGCTTGCGAGGAATAATTCAGATTTATGGTCAGCAGACAGTGAGGACGAAGACGACCTCTTCATGCCGAGCACCAAGGTCAAGACTACCGCATCGTCGAAGGGCAAGAGTTCTACTTCGACAATGTAGTACTGTTTTATGTAGTACTGTTTTATGTATCTTAATTTTTCTAATTAATATGTACTTGTATCTTAATTATCTGTTGTAGTACTGTTTTATGTAGTACCGTTTAGTTGAGTCGTACCGTTTAATTCAGATGTACTACTAACATGAAGTAGACAAGTGTCTTGAAAACAAATCAGTCTCTTACATAGATAATGACTCATACATAGATAGTAACACATACATGAAGGATGTCTGCTACATAGATAAGTCCTCATACATGAGAATAGTCTGAAACTAACATGGCTGTCTCATACATATATAATCATATCACTGCTGGGGACGGCGACGAGTCTGGATCTTCCTCGGACGCGGACCGGAAGGTGATAAGCGCTGACGCGGTGGGCGAGGGTCACGAAAACCACGACCGTAAATAACCTCGCCTGACTCGGTCTGTGTCTCCTGCGTCGGTGGTGGTGGTGGAGTATGATACATAGGCTGAGAGAAGTCAAACGTGTTCGCAGCTTGGTCATCGTCATCACCATAGCTGTCTAAGAATGAACCATCACCAGTACGCATCGGCGACTGCACGACATGCGTGAACGGAAGTGGCTGGTTGCTGACTGTAGTAGTGAAGCACATGTCAAATTGAATTGCGATCGTACACTTCTTAAAAGAAAAAACGAAAGTAAAGTTACCTGGCCCCATTTGTTGATGCCATGCCGACCCCCCTGGTTGTGAAGGATGTGGCTCATGCCAGGCTGAGCTCCCTGGCTGTGAAGGAGATGGCTCTTGCCAGGCCGAGCTCCCAGGATGTGAAGAAGGTGCCTGATGCCATGATGACCGCCCTGGCTGTGAAGGAGATGGCTCTTGCCAGGCCGAGCTCCCTGGATGTGAAGGAGGTGCCTGATGCCATGACGACCTTGCTGGTTGTGAAGGAGGTGGCGCCGGTGAAGCCATGCGTCGTGACTCTGAACGATGCACAGATGGACGTGGCGGACGAAGTCCGGGACGAGATACCGCAACGTCCGAAGATCTTCTAGATGTCACTGCTACGTAAATCCCTCGTAGCTTGTCATCAAAACGCTTCAACCATGTCCGAAGATCTGGCTGTGGGATAGTATCCCCACTATCAACCCGCCGCATTAAAGCGGAAACCTCCTCTCGCGCCTCGACTGTCAAGTCACTCTGTACATTGAAGAGTTAGCCAATTGTAAATGTTCGCGTTATGACATGAGTACACATATTAGAACCAACATAGAGGAAGTTGGGTGCGTACCGCGTGGTGTCTGGTGCCCATAATAGAGGAAGTTGGGTACATATCGCTGGTCAGAGGCTCTTCAATCTGATCAGGAGCAGCACGAGGAACCAAGTAGATCCTCGTTGAATGCCTGTATCGCTGCAGATACAACCCGAACTTGTCCCAGTCAAAGGGTCGAACCTCATCCCAGATATGTGTTCGCGCGGTCGTCCATTCTAGAACATAAGGGTCAATGTTCTGAAGCCAGAAAGTCATGGACTTGTTCCCTCCTACGCGGCTGAACCTGACATTAACAACCGGGTAACGTGGTAAGCAACATTCTGAAAGCAGTGCTGACAACTAAATTCGAATTACTTACTTGTGCACGTGGTCCGGTATGTGTGGCATAACAGGAATTTCATCCTCTTGATAGCGACCGAACTGTCTCATTACCCTATGAAGAGCCATCTCCTCCACCGTCACGTCGAACACCAATCTCGCCTTGGTCATCCAGTAGTGCCGATCTCTAGTGCACAGGGCAGATAGACCAACTGGATACCTAGATGTTATAGCCTGATCCGAGTAGGGCTCCCAGATAACAACATCCTCGTGCAAAGCATCAAACTGCGCCGTGAAGGACGGGTAGCAGCTCTTAACCTGCATACCCGCAAACTGTCTCTGTGCATGACAACAAATAAACATTAGTAATAGTATTGCATGGCAAGAAATAATCTAATGAAATGTTACGTAATACAAAATTACCTCTCTTCGCGCCCAAACAGATCCCACAGTAGGCAAGTCGCCGATATGTGGCACATAAGTCCCTGCTATGTCTATCAACCCAAACGGATTTTCAACGCTGACATAGGGTCGTCCAATAGGGAACCTCTCATATGACCAGAGCTGCAACAATAGTGGACATCCAACCAGACCTGATCTACTGGAGGTCAACATGCAACCTTTGCACAGGCCTCTGTACGTAGCTGCCAACACAGCAGAACCAAAACTCCTCTGCATAATGTCCCCTGGGCAACGAGCGTCAGCTATCTCTCGTGCAATGCTGATGAGCCGCGCATTGACAGTGGTCACGTGGTTCTCCGTGAACATCGTCTTCCCGAACAACCACAGAATATATGACTCTAGGGACCGATCAATCTGTGCCTCGGACAACTGAACTCCGGGGTGTCCTAACGCGACAATCTACATATAACCCAAACGACTTGTATTATTCTATGTAGTGAGGACAACTATAAAAACAACATTATTTTAGCTGACCGAGAAGGTTACCTGAAACTTGCTCAACCACTTGAAACGAGGCCCGTGAGGATCCTTCTCTAACTCCACAGCAGTTGGCACCGCAGCTAGAAAACGTGCCTGCATCGTAGCTAGCCAGCTAGGATCTGCCTCTAAAGGACCTATGGCAGCACCGGCCAACGGTAATCCCAACAAGTAAGACACATCCTGTAGAGTAGGCGCCATCTCTCCCCAGGGAAAGTGAAACGTATGTGTCTCCGGTCTCCATCTATCTACTAAGCAGGTAAGGAGTGACCTGTCGTAAGAGAAGCGTTTGTTTTTTCTCTTGCGTAGCTGCATTGGTTCACCAGCTTCATCCAACTCCGGATGATCAACCCACTCATCCAATGTACCCTCAACCAGCCGTGCCAAGGGTAGCAGTCCAGCCCACATTAACCTACATAATAAAAAGAATGTACATCAAACAGTTAGCGGGCATCAAATATTACCTATTACGAATTAAAACATGATATGCAAACATACCTATCAACCCATTGAGGGTGTATCATCCAGTTAGACTTTGGGGTGCGAGGGATCAACACATCTAAATTCTTGCCCGCTTGCATAAGTGCGGCCCAGTGTTTTTTATCGATCGCATCTTTAAGCAACGCATACGAAGACATATCTGAAATTAAAACATAGTCCGACATATCACAAATTAAAACATAGTCCGACATATCACAAATTAAAACATAGTCTGACATATCACAAATTAAAACATAGTCCGACATATCACAAATTAAAACATAGTCCGACATATCACAAACATAGTCCGACATATCATTATATAGCTTCTGAGTTATTTCTTCCTCGTCGTCCCCTTCGGCCTTGACTGCCTCGACCACGTCCACCTCTTGCTCCTGTTGTCGCACTCGTCGATGTGGACGCACTCGTCGATGTGGACGCACCGTCTTTGTTAATGTCGGGACAATATTTCATCCTATGCCCATAATTCGCGCATAACAAACACTGTCTGGTTGCTCCACCAGCTTCAGATTGGTCCATATCATTTCGGATGCGCTTTACCTTGCGTCTGCCCCTGCTGGTTCGCCGAAGACCAGGATCCGGGATGTATACTCTCTCATCATCATTTACCTTGCTGAAATTGCCGACGACTCTAAACCCTGTCATCTCACCGGTTCATGTGTTGCGTACTGACTCTTTCAAATAGTATGGGGAAACGAAGGAGATGGCATCCAACTGAATCTGGCCGCACGCAGCCAACACATGTGAGCAAGGAAGGTGCAACAACTTCGGTTTGTTGCATGTACATTCACACGTTGGATAAAATTCCGTTCCAATTTTTACCTCATGTGTCTTCACCTCATTTGACGTACCGAAACCATCGGTAGGTAGCTGAACCTCATACCTCCTTTCCTGATTACCTATGAGTCTGACAGTGTGCTTCTTTGCTTTCTCTATCTTCTTTGCCATGTACTCCATGACACGGCTACAATAAGGAGTCTTCGGATGATCTGCAATATGCTTCTTTGCTAACTCGAGCCTTTCTCTGAAATATCTCAAAGTGCCATGGAATACAGCCTCCATAATAGCTGTGAGTGGCAATGCTCTATTTCCTCTAAGTACAAAGTTATACACCTCAGCAAGGTTGGTTGTCATGTGGCCATACCTAGCTCCATGGGTGTCATGCAGGAGAGACCAATTCACGGGAGGCTCTTTCTCTATCCACTGAGTAAAATTCTTTATTGCCCTGCCATTCGGCCTCTTAGTGCCAGGAGGGTCAATTGCTGGCAAGTCACAAAGAGCTACAGGCTGCTCTAGCTCTGCGATGAATGTTGCTAATTTAACCTGATCTTGTTCCATTTTCTTTCTGGCTTTAACCTGCTTCTTAGTAAACTCATCTAGTTTTGACCAAATAAAATTGTATTTCCGTGGCTGATTCTGCTTGCATAATTTTTTGAACAAGTTCATCAACCGCTTGTTCTTGAACTGTGAGAAAAAATTTGCCCCAAGATGGCGCATGCACCACCGGCTCTGCAGGTCCTTCCATGATGTTGTTTCGTTCTCAGTTGGATCCCTCAGTGTCTTCACGGCCTTCAATATACCAGCATGTCTGTCATGAATGAAACACACGTTCGGTCGGTCCTTCACGATGGCGATTTTCACTTGCCTCAAGAACCATATCCAGCTTGGAAAGTTCTCACCCTCCACGAATGCCATGGCAAGTGGGATGATTTGATTGTTCCCGTCAACACCAATAGCAGTAAGGATTTGCCCTTTGTACTGACCAGTCAGGAATGTGCCATCGACAAAAATCACAGGAGGACAATGCCGGAAAGCTTCGATGCAAATAGCAAAAGAAAAGAATACTCTCTTCAACACCTTGAAATCTGGTATACTCTCCAATCTTGTGTGTTGTACGTTAACATAAGTGCCGAGATTCCTCTCCTTCAATACTTGAAGAAGCCGCACAACATTATCATATGAGTCCAAGAACGTCCCAAACCTTTCCTCCATAGCCTTCTGCTTAGCCCTCCAAGCCTTCCCGTAAGGAATGAGATAATCCCATCTGACCTTCACTGCTGTCTGGATGTGTTTTGCTTCCATGTCTTTCTTCTCCACTATCTCAGTATACATGAGTTGAGCAATGAGAGTTGAAGACAGGTTCGGATGATTCACCAAAAGGTTTTTCCTCACACAAGTATGTGGAACAGCATCGGTGACAACCCAGTGGATGTTATACTTCGGCACGTGCCCGTGCACCTTCCCAGTACAACCTGTTTCAACACATTTCACAGTATAGTTTGTTTGATTTGATATGTGTGTCCGGAAAACCCTCTGCGTGGACATAGCCCACTTTACCACCGCATATTTCAATTTCTTCTTTGTATCATGCATAGAACCTATCTCGACTTGGTTCAGATGATACTGCCATGGAGTCTCATGGCCATCGTTGACCGTCAGACCGGTCGATAGGTCCTGATCCCATGCGGCAGGAATCGGTACCTCCACTTCATCCTCGGAATTTTCAGAATCCAGATCCTCAGCCAGTCCATCGTCATCCTCTTCCTCCTTCACCCTCTGCATTTCCTCCCCTTCCTCATCGCCATCAGCAAAACCAGAACCAGCTAATATTAGCGACCGACTACTCTGCCCAGTATCGTTACCACACAAATTGTGTGGCACGTAATCTGGCTCTTCCTTGGGTTGGCTTGCATCCACATCCATTGGCTGTGACCCGGATAAATAAATATCGTTAGCCACTTGACTGTCCTGCCCGGGTTCATACCCCCCCTCTGGTTGTCCGGTATTCTCCTCCTTCGCCACAGGTTGCACTAGGACATATGGGTGGATTTTTCGGTCTCCGCAACGCCTTAACAGGGTCAACCACTTCTGGCTCCTATCTATCAGCATCAACTCCCACTTCACATTTTTACACGATTTGGTCCACAATGCTTGAATACTGACGGAACATACCCCAGGATCCAGCCCAAAACTAGTCGTCAACCAGTACTTCAACTATCTAATGTCCACTCTGTCCGGGTCTGGAAGTGTCATGACACATTTTTGGTACTCGCTAAGATCAACCCCCAACTCATTATATCGAACATTGCCAGGGCCATAGTAAACAGTCATATTTACTGATTCAGACATTTTAACCTGTCAGACACTTCCATCTCATTAATCATAACGAACAAAATTATTACCTGCTACACTAACTAACCGCTAAAATGACAGCACAAACCAATTAACACTAAAAAAAATGTGACGCGGGATTATACCTTCGACGCGTGTCGCCACCTCACGGAGAACTTGCACCAACGGACAACACCAACGCCACCCCCTCGGCGGCCACCTCCTCCTCCTCAACTGGCCATGGCTGCTCCTCCTCACACCACTATGGCTCACGGATAAAAAATGACCGTAGGCTGCTGGAGATGGCTATGATCTACCGTTTCTGTGGTTTGGATTTGAATATAGCTGGAGAAATGAAGAGATCGGGGAGTGGGGGCGAGGTACACAGAGAAAATGAGAGAGAGAGCTCGAACTGAGAAAGAACAGAGAGAAAGGAAGAAGAAAGAGTTCGGGCGGCGGCCTTATCCACCGTTTTCGGCCAACGGTTGGCCGAAGACCTCTTCGGTCGCGGGCTGACCGAAGATGCACCGACAACCCAGTCTTCGGCCCACCGAACAATGTTTTCGGCCCACGGAACGCCGAAGAGGCCTCTTCGGTCATCGGTTGACCGAAAACTACCTTTTCGGTCTACTGTTGACCGACGGGGTGCTATTTTTGAAATATACGTGTTAGGCCTGCTAATTTTTGAAATTGCTCTTAATACGCTGCTAGTTACAAAAAAAAATCGAGAACCGACAACCGCAATCCCAACTGGCAAGCTTTGGCCTCCCTCACCATGCTTGTCTTGTGGACCATTTGGAAGAAAGAAATGCAAGGGTATTCCGCCAAAAGAGTGCACCACCGACTACCTTGCTTTCCTCCATTACAGAGGAGGCCAAGCTTTGGATAACCGCGGGAGCAAAGAAATTAGGGATTTTCTTTTCGGGTGAGTAATTGCCATGCCGAACTTGTGGATGTGTTGTAAAACTCTAAACTCTATTCTCTCCTTATTTAATAGATGAGGCAAATCTTTTGCCTCCGTTTCGAAAAAAAAAACTAGTTCCTGCATGCGAAGGAGTCATCCGTGATAAATACGAGAAAATGTTTATTTCATTACATCGTTATCGTTACATGATGCCAATACACGATGAACTGAAAACCCCACTTAAAATGGAAATAAAAACAAGAAATTAAACGGCACTCTACAATCAATATCAGTTACAAACATAACCACCAGTGAATACACCAATAAAAGAAATATATGCGTGTAAATATTTGACGGATCAAGTTAATTAACCACGATTATATGTATGAACCAATGCAATCAATCAAAGTAGCGAGTTAACCATGCACTTTTGCACTACCCAATGGTTGAATCGATGATTATTTGTTGACGGCGTAACATTTGCTCCTGATCTCGCCCTGTTCTCCGGTGAGCACGCCGATGTGGCCCATCTTGATCATGGACTCGGCGAAGTCGCGGAAGAACTCGTCGGCAAAGAGGCCGGTGGCCTGGCGCTCGACGTATGCCCTGGTGGTCGGGTGTTCCAGGAGGGCGGAGTCGGAGTGGAGGATTCCTCTGCGCTTTGCCACGAGGCGGTAGTAGCCGGCGTCGAAGGTGAGGAAGCTGCCGGGGTCCATCTCCGCGAGCGTGGTGTTGTCGGCGAGGCTCCGGCACTGGGACCTCAGCCTGGCCATGTATGCGGCGTCCAGTGCTGGGTCGACGTCGGCGGGGTTGTTGGCGCCGGTAAAGTTGTACAGCCGGTCAGTGAAGGACACGCAGCGCGCGGTGCCGAGCGTGTGGCCGCCGGAGAGCACGACGATATCCTTGGCGTCGAGGCCCTTGGCGGCGAACATCTTGGAGAGGCGGGTGAAGTTGGAGGTGGGTGGGGGAAGCTGGTTTGTCTCGTTAGCGATGGAGACGCGTCCGTCCCTCCGGCCGAGCGCGACGGGCCACGTGGGGCCTCCCGCCAGCACGACGGCGTCGCGGGCCATGAGGGCGAGCACGTCGGCGCAGGACACGGTGTTAGGACATGCGGACTGGAGCCTGTCCTTGACGCGCTGCACGGCGCCGAAGCCGCGGAGGCTCTTGTTGGGCGGCGCGTCCTTCTCTGCTGGGTTATTGGCGACGTCGGTGGAGTCGATGAGCACGGAGGCGTCGCATCCCCGGACGAAGCAGTCGTGGAAGTGGAGGCGGAGGAAGGGTCCGGCGAGCGTGGGCGCCTCCCTGAGGATTCCGTGCATCTCCTGCCGGACGATCTCCTCCACGTGCGGGCACGTCTTGCTGTAGAAGCCCACGTCCAGCTGAGCCACGGCGGAGCTCGCAGACAACAGCAGGAGCAGCGCGCCGGCCAGCATTGTGCCGCTGCGACTGCTGAGAGACCTTGAGGAGACCATGGTTGCTGGAGTTGCTTGGTAAGTTATGCTAGAGAGACAGGAGGAGATTGTCACTTTGCCTGTATGCCTCCGGGATGGCCGCCGCTTTATATAGTGTCTACGTACAAATTAGGATTGGGATTAGTGAAGAGTTCAGAATTAGCTTATTGTTAATGGTTGACGTGCAGTGTAATGGTAGTAAGTACGTAGGGCATGCAGCTTTGTATGGTTGGTTCAGCTGCGCCCGGGGATGATTAAGCAGTACGTTGATGTCTACTGTTTCTTCAACCTTTTGGTTTAAGGTCGGTGTGTCACCTGTCACACATTGGACCTAGCTACGTACTCAAGTGCCGATCAGTGACTGATATGAATATACCATCGATTATTCAATTCTTATAGGAATGTCGGGAAGGTGCCGGGATGATTTGAGGGATCATTTGTGGTAAGAAGAAGTAACTAATTGGAATTATGACTTTACTTCAACCGATTAGCTAATACTAAGAACTGATACTAGCTATTCTCTTGAGGCTAGCGATTCAAGAGAGCAACACAGGATACTAGCTACTCCCTCAAGAGAATCGTTAGCCTCCCCCGCAAAAAAAAAAAAAACACATCTCTAGCTCCAACTGAGAGGGGAGAATATCATACGGAAACCAACATTTGTTGGAAACCGATGAAAACCACGAAAAAAAGATTTTGAAAAGCTTCAAATAAATCTGAAAAAAATACGGGATGTTAAGAGGATGATGTTTTATTGCCACGCCAAATTTCAAGTTGAAACACATTACTAGATGTGAGCTATGAAAAAGACAAAATCAGCATTGAATAGTGAATAATGTCACTATTCAGGGCTGAAATTTGTCTTTTTCATAGCTCACATCACGTAATGTGTTTCAATTTGAAATTTTGCATGGCAATAAAACATCACCCTCTTAACATCCTATATTTTTTTTCAGATTTTTTGAAACTTTAAAATATGGTTTCCACGAAGTTTTCATTGAATGTTGGTTTCCATATTCTCCCCAACTGAGGGTTCAACCCAGGATCCGCGGAGGAGGTCGACGCACGAACAATGAAGAAGAGCTGTGGCGGAGACAGAGGAAGATAGCAGGGGCCTGGCCCTCTAAGATCGTTGATTTGCTGTTAATTAGTAAATGAACAGTGTAGAATTTAGAAAAATATATTTATTAGTATTGTTTGTCTCATGTTATCAAAAGATTGAGTCATTTGACCGCTCGATCTTTAATTCCTGGCTCCATCACTAAAGAAGAGGAATCAAGGTCTTTCCATCACTAAAGAAGAGGAATTAAGGTCTTGCATCTAAAAGGCCGAAGAGTTTCTTGCTTTAGACGATGCATGGACAAACATTTCTCTTGCCACGGTCAAAGCCAATCAAACTACGGACACATTTTTAAGTTATTAAGTTTTAGAGCATCTCTGCCGATCCTTTAAAAAATATTTAACTATTTTGAGGAGTTAAACCAGATCTAACCGAACACTATCCGGCTCGACTTCTAAAAAATATTAAGCTTCGGGCTCGGCTGGCCCTTAAATATACTCGACCTGCGTCCCCCCTTAAAGGAAAAATTGCCCCATCCCCTCCCCCTCCCCGGCCCTTCGCCCCCCCCCCTCGCACCGCATCAACACCAGTGTTTCCTCCGGGTCCACTCGTAGCATCTGCCGCTAACACCATGCTGCCTTCGTCGTCCATCTGCCCCATTTCGATTCAATCACGGGTCGTCACCGTCACCGGAATCAACTCATATCTCCGCTGTCGCCGCCTTGATCGTGTGGACGAATAAACCACTCAAGGAGCTTCGTTTGTTCCAACACAAAGCGGACGGTCGATGAACATGGCATAGGGCACCCGTCGAGGAGCTAGGCGGAGCCGTATCGCAGCAAGACCGACAAGCTTTGTCGTCGACCGACGAGCGTTTTTTGTCGACTGGGGAGTTTGGTCTTAGAAGAATCTTTCTCCTCGGAGCCCCGCTGTCTACCGCCGGCCGTCTTGCAGGCCCGTCGTCCACTCCTAGCTTCGAAATCGTCTCAACGCTGCCGACCGGGGCTCTCACCTCCGTCCTCAAAGTGTTCGACGAATTGCTTAGGTGCATTTTTTTAGCTATTTTCATTACGTTTTGTTGTTTTGCAACCAAATTCGACCTGAATATTGCACAGTGTAGATGAAGAGATTGAGGGTGATGTTCTTTGACGACTCTTCGTCGAAGGAGGAAGAAGAAGACGATGATGATTTCAAAATGGCTATTGCCATGATCGTTAACAAGGACTTTCAGCGACTGAGACCAAGATCACAATTCGGTTGTTTGTATATCAATAATGATGGATCATAGGATCGTGCCAAGCTGATGAGGGTTACGTCATTTGGACCCTTCCATGTGTTACATTTGAGTAATTCGATTTGTTAACTATAAATTTGTAATGTTCGTGAATTATGTGAGCTTTTATTATCGAGTTTGGATTTAATATATGTGGAAATATATAGTATGTAAACAAAAACTTAAAAGAGTTTTTGATTATTTTTAGGGAGTTAAGATTTGAGGGTTTGGCTAGGAACCATTTTTATTGAACTCCTCAAATATAAGGAGTTAAGGTTTAAGGTGTTGTTTGAGGGACTAAATTATAAGATAACGGCCAGAGGTGCTCTTAGGGAAGGATGAGGTACGCTCAGTTCTTAGTGCATTATATTTTGGAGATTAAAGGATAGAGAGAAGTTTAAGAGCTTAAATGATAGGGAAAGGGTTAGAGATGTCCAAAGGCTCGTGCAATTGTTTCTCATACGTATATGCATGATTCCATGACACTATTTACAAGTCAAGTGCAGCCACTTTACAGTAGGAAGGAGTACCACGTATCTTCTATTTTCTTTTCACATTTTTCCGTAAAGAATGGATACATGGCAGAGAAGAAACGAGTCTACTAGAGAGCTACGTAGCAGCTAGCTTGCCCGTAGCATAAGGAAGGTATGCCCCAGAAACTGCAATGCTTATAGTAAGGTTTTCATGGTTGGTAGCTGGCAAGTTTCAGTCACTGCCAAAGGGTGAAACTCAACCACACGAATACACGCATGGCGACACAGAGATCGGTCGACGACGGTGAGATTGATCTCCGTGGCTAGCCGGCCGGTCGGCCGGGCCGTAGCTTCGAAGGGAACAAACTAGCACTTCTGGAAATTATATAGACAGTTTTGGGACCCATTGAAATGTGGATTTTCTTCAGAAAACAAAGAATGGAAATATTGGTGTGCATTGCTTCTAGGCGCACGTTGCTTCCAAGGCAACAAATACTCGCAACATCCCATGCCGTGCTACAGATACTTGGTCGCTGTTTGGGTTGGTGGCCTTGCCGTTGCTCCTGGCCATTGCTCTGCTCGGCTCAGAAACGATCGGACTCGGTGTCAGGTTCCGATTGACATGGTGTTAAGGATCAAGTTCCGTGGATGGGACAGACTGCATCATCGAGTAAATTTTACTGCAAGTTTTTTGGTTGAAAATTTAGTATCTTTTCATCTTCAAGCATAGCAATATAACGAACACCAGAAAAATAAAAATCACATTCAGTTTTATAGACCACCAAACGACGACTACAACAGTGAAGTAAACCAAAGGCGTGCCACCATCATCGTCGCTCCTTCACGGTAGCCAGACAAAACTTGTTATAGTAAACCGTTGGAAAGTCGTCGTGATAATACCTCGTAAAACCAGCGCAACAAAACAACAACCGCCGCCGTCAATGATGAGAACCGTAGATCGGACGCGGTCTGTGTGCTCTATGTCCGTCCTCTTCGTCATTGTTTGGCTTGAGTTTGGGCAAGACGGGTTGTCGCTGGTGTTGTCACGGTGGATGTTGGTGCTAACCTCTAGGGGTAGCACGTTGCTGAAAGCCGTTGTATCAGCCGTCTTGGCTCTTCTTCTTTAATAATAGTACGCACGCTCGTGCGTATTCGAGGAAAAAGAACCGTAGATCGAAAGGACCCAACCTGAAAACACACGAACATAAACGAACAAAGACCGAATCTGAGTAAATCCAAAAAAACAACCACCGACCAAAATTGCTACTTGTATTATGGTTTTCATAATGCATTTTCTTTTTAGCACAGTTTTATAAGTAGTTTGCTGATCTATCATATTAGTTAATGGAGAGAGACAGGGAGGTTGTGTATTAGCAAATACAATCCTTGCAGGTGCCATAGGCAAAAAAAAAATCTGCTGGCCCAGTCACATGTAATGAGCCCAAAGTCATTAAATTTACATACAACCTATAAGACTATCTATAACCGAATCGCTGAGCTTTCAAATGTCAACAGACGCGTCCGGGAGTATCCGCGGACATTGACCGGTCAATGCTAAATCTAAGATTCCACAACATCGTACCTCATTTCGCAATCACTAAATCCATACAATTACATGCAATGCAAACCTAGACTAAATCTTTAGTGGTGTACGTGCTTCAAGTCCTTGTTGTTCCTGTCTGTGTCATGTTCGACAGTCGTGGGCTCCGCGAAGTGAAGGTCTCCGGTCACCGGCAAGGAAGAGTAGGACACGAGACACAGACTGGCCCACATGGGACACGAGGCACCGCCGTCTCCCATGCCCTACTCTTCGTCGTCCGAGGCCGTGGTCTGGACATCGCTAGTGGACGCAAGGTTCATGATAGACATGGACGGGCCGGGTTGCGCTGTGAGCCGGCAACATGCGACTCCGCCTCCACGGTGTTGGCCTTGAGGGCTGTCGTGGCCTCCCGTGCCCCGTGCCTCACACGGAGGGAACACCTCGCGTTCGCAGGGGACGAGCCTTGATACATGGCAGCGTTGACCTCTGATTCAGAGCCCGATGCCACGGAGACTTGGCACCAAAGGGGTTGTGTTGCCACCTCGGGGTTGCTGCACCAGGTGGTGGTCACCGTCTTCGACGAGGCCCCAGTCACGTGCCTCGATCCACCAGTTCCAGAGTATCCAAGCATCATTTGAGTTTACACAACGGATTCCCGTTGGATCGAGTCATACTACGTTCATATCCTCCTCTTCTCCGCATGGGACATGGTCCCAGTCGACGGATCTGGAGATTTTGGAGTTGTATCCACTGCCCGCCATGCCGGAGAAGGCCAGAGTTCTTCGTAAAGGAGATTGGGGATGTAGAAGAGTGGAGTGGAATGGTGATACGTCTCGAACATATCTATATTTTTTGTTTGTTTCATGCTATCATTATACCACTTTCAAATACTTCTCGCAATAATTTATATTATTTTTATTTGGGATAACCTATTAACTCAGTGCCAACAAATTTTTTTTTACATTGTTTTTGTGTTTTAGGTGAAAATTTCACGGAGCCAGAATGACTTGAAATTTTTAGTGAATATTTTATGAAATAAAAGACCCTCGTAGCCAAATGATGGAGGCTGGGCGAGCCACACGGGCCCCATGAGGCCAGTTAGCATTGCCAGGGCCTTACCTGCGTGAGTGGCCCGCGTGAGCAATCCCTAAGGCGGTGGGAGCCCTTCTTTTTCCGCGAGAAAGCTAATTTGATGGAGCAAAAAATCCCCTTAAAATTTCGGTCCGGTCGGAGTTACGGATCTCTGAATATTTAAGAATCGGTGCTCGACCTCAGAAACAGTACCGAAAAACAAAGAAACATAGAGAAGAGAAACCGAATCTCAGAGGGCCTCTCGCCCCTTCAGGAGCCCTGGATGTCAAGGACCAGAGGGGGAGACCTGTCACCATCTAGGGGAGAGGCCATGGAAGAAGAAGGAGGAGGGGCGCTCTCTTCTCCTCTCTCTCGGTGGTGCCGAAGTGCTGCTAAGGGAACCATCATCGCGGTGATCACCTCGAAACGACTTCACCCTCTTCACCAACATCTCTATCACCTTCCTCCTCCTCTATTCAGCGGTTCACAATACCGCAACCCATTGTAATACTCTAGTTGCACATGTTGTTGGATGCTATTAATTATTATATGATCATTCCTTGCATCTTCTATATCTCCGAGTAGATTATTTTTGTCCTATGGGTTAATTGGTGAATTGCTATTGTTGGTTTGAGTTGCATGATTATTCTGTTGTTGTCCTTTGGTGCCCATCATATGAGCGCATGCGTGGATCACACCTTAGGGTTAGTAGTATGTTGATAGGACTATGCTTAGGCCGACCAAAGTGACAGATATTATTGAGGCTAAGTGTAGAAATTGATGCATATGGCTCGAAGGGGGGGGGGGCAATATATCGTAATGATATGCTTGTGTTTACCTTAATGAACATGTTAGTATTTATAGATGCTTGTTAATAGTTCCAACCATAAATGCATGTAATTCCAAATACGAATAGTATGTTAGCATATGCCTGTCTCACATATAAAACTACAATGATGATAATCAATTTTGTAACTTAGTTAATTGCCTAGGGACAATTTCGCACATTCTACCATCGCTTTTCCACACTCGCTATTTGTATTATATTTTACTTTTACTTAGACAACACCTAAGCTTTTTTACGTTCTTTCTTACTAGCAAAGCTATCTTTTCGTACCCGCGGCGTAGATTTATTTCTTGTTTCTTGATAAAGCAAGCGTTCAGTGTACGTAGGGTTGTATCAGTGATCGATAGGACATGAGAGAATACCAATCCTATGTACCTTTATATCCTTGTGGTTCGACACTCCATACTTACTACCTCCATCATTGGAAAGTGGTACGACAATTCCTTGCACTTGGGGATTATTAAGCGGCTAGGGTTTGGTCTAGAGTGTGGATAGGGATGTATATGTAGGGTCCAGGTTGGCAATAGTGGGGCAAATTCGAAGTTTGGGCGGATATGGGGCTTTTGGTTGTAAATGCTCTAAGATTGGTCATAATGAGGGGTATCATATACTAGTATCATACATATGATACTAGTGTACTATACTACTACCTCTAAAGTGCAAAATATCATAAGTTGACATTGTAGTGAGTTCATTTATTGCCATAGATGGCTGATACGTCTCCAACGTATCTATAATTTATGAAGTATTCATGCCATGTTTACAATAATTTTATATGATTTTGGTATGATTTGATTAGAACTAACCCGGACTGACGCTGTTTTCAGCAGAGCTACCGTGGTGTTGTTTTTGTTCAGAAATAAAAGTTCTCGGAATGGGCTGAAAATTTACGGAGAATATTTTTGGAAAATATAAAAAATACTGGAGCAAAAAGATACCGGAGAGGAGTCCCGAGGAGGCCACAAGCCTAGGGGGCGCGCCCCCCCTAGGGCGCGCCCCCTGGCTTGTGGGTCCCTCGAGCACCCCCCTGACTTGATTCCAACGCCAAGTACTCCTATAAATCGAGAAACCTCCAGAAAGAAACCTACATCGGGAGTTCCGCCACCGCAAGCCTCTGTAGCCACGAAAAACCAATCGGGAGCCCGTTCCGGCACCCTGCCGGAGGGGGAAACCATCACCGGAGGCCATCTTCATCATCCCGGCGGTCTCCATGACGCGGAGGGAGTAGTTCACCCTCGGGGCTGAGGGTATGTACCAGTAGCTATGTGTTTGATCTCTCTCTCTCGTGTTCTTGAGATGACACGATCTTGATGTACCGCGAGCTTTATTAATATAGATGAATCATATGGAGTTTTCCCCTCTCTATCTTCTTGTGATGAATTGAGTTTTTCCTTTGAAGTTTTCTTATCGGATTGAGTCTTTAAGGATTTGAGAACACTTGATGTATGTCTTGCGATGGGATATCCGTGGTGACAATGGGATGTTCTATTGATCCACTTGATGTATGTTTTGGTGATCAACTTGCGGGTTCCGTGACCTTGGGGATCTATGCATAGGGGTTGGCACATGTTTTCGTCTTGACTCTCCGGTAGAAACTTTGGGGCACTCTTTGAAGTTCTTTGTGTTGGATGGAACATGATGAATCTGAAATTGTGTAATGCATATCGTATAATCAAGCCCATGGGTACTCGTGGTGACATTGGAGTATCTAGGTG
This sequence comes from Elymus sibiricus, assembly GCA_039707655.1. Taxonomy (NCBI): domain Eukaryota; kingdom Viridiplantae; phylum Streptophyta; class Magnoliopsida; order Poales; family Poaceae; genus Elymus; species Elymus sibiricus. The sequence continues at coordinate 269,691,792 of CM077665.1, forward strand.
ACATTAGGGTTTTGGTTGATGTGTATCTTAAGGTGTTATTTTAGTACGAACTCTATGTTGACGAAGAAATTGTTCCACGCAACACAAAATTGCACCACGCAATGTATTGAATAACGGAGTCGCCAACCGCACTTTCATGTACGATAAACGGATGCTTTACGAGGAAAGCAACAAAGGGGTTCCTCAATTTCGGAGAGGAGGGACGACTTCTTTTCGGCGCAAAGCAGCAAAGATGATCCGCGCGCTTTCGTGGCGAGGGACGGATGCTTTCCGAGAAAAGCAACAAAGAACCGAGCCCTAGGGTGGCTAGAACATCGGCGAAGAAAAGTAGAAAAACAGAAAGTAAAGGTAAATTGTATTGATAGATCGATTGTGTGTTGTTCAATCGGCCATCACCTCTTCTATTTAAGAGGGGGTTGGACTTCCCGTACAAGCAAAGGATTCATCTAGGCCTTCCTTACAAGAAATTACATCAATTCATGTCCTAGATTTCCTTCCAAAGGGTCAAAAACGCTATCCAAACTCGGACTCTCCAATATCTGCCCGAGTCTGCGCGACGGCAAGCGGTAGTACCGCTCTGGGCACGGTAGTACCGCTCTGGGCGGTAGTACCGCTCTGAGCATAGCTAAGTACCGCTCTACTACCAAGTAAGGGTCTCGGGATACCAGAAGAATTTTCATAAGCAGTAGTAGACGCGGTAGTAAAATACGGTACTACCGCTTAGCGGTACTTTCGCTTATGGGAGCGGTACTACCGCCCTGGAGGGACAGGGCCGCACTCAGATGGCTCTAACTTTTGCATATGACCTCGGATTTAGACGATTTTTATATCAAAATCAACCGTTTCGACGAGACGCACAACTTTCATGTTGAAACGTTTTCCATAAGAGGCCATCTTAATTGAGTTTCATGCCATTCTTTAATCTGGTGTCAACATGAGCATCTCTGAACTTGTCATAATTATTGCATAAGAGCTCCGTCTTGGACCATCTTCATATGAATTTTGATCTTCTCTAAAAGGGTCATCCAATGGTGATTTACAATCATAATTTTGACTTCATCTTGATATAACTTCAAGCTACTCTTTATGACCGTGCCACTTTTGAGCGTCAACACATGCCCCCCTGTTTTTCGGCAAAGCAACCGTGCCGAAAAATAACTTGTACCATGTTGGTTCTAGGAACGATGTCAACACTCCATCGACCATTTTGCATGTGCTTAGGCCGATAAGTATATATCGTCCATTACTTGTTTGAATCTTTGATGCAAACTTGGGTGAAACCCTCTCAATTTCATTAACAAGCTGGTGATAAAGTTCCATAGATATGTATCTCAAAGCCATCCTCCGAACCATATTGTTCACCCTTATGCTAGGTTCTTGCAGGTAATCAACAATGAGTTTTCTTGAATCCTTGATTTTGCCTGAAGCAATCATTAATCATCGTCGGCTAATAAAATCCAGCACGTCGTAACAACCATTTCATCTTGGGGGCCGACTGATGAGTGCCACAAATTCCTTCATGAACCTCTCCCATAGCAACTCTTGCTTGGTCCTTATCCAAGTATTTTAAAAGAACATCATTCACCGTTCGGCGATAAAGATTATCATCTATCATCGTATATTTGAAAGCCTTGCGCCGAACGGTCCTGTCCACCCTTTTACTAGGATCACGCAAGTAATCAATAATGGGCTTCCTCCAGTCTTGATTTCCACCTGCACTAGAATTTTCGTTAGTGGCCGAAGCAGTAAGCTCTGGTTCGGCCTCTTCATTGGCGAAGCTAGTCATCGACCTTTGAGAAATATAAAACATGCCATGATCAACATGATAGCCAGATGCTTGCTGTGCCAACTCATTTGCTCTCCAATTATCATGTCTAGATATATGAGCAATGTTAAAATAATCCAAAATAGAAATTATATCTAGACACTTATTAAGATAAACATTAAGTGATTCGTCCGAACACTGAAAAACTTTGGATATTTGTTGTACTACTAATAACGAATCACCAAAAGCCTCAACATGTATAGTACCTATAACAACTAAAAACTCCAATCCGAATAACAACGCATATTCGGCTTTGATCATTTGTGCATAAATATTTTAAGCGGTATAAGGCATCACAAAATAGCACCATAAGGAGATATATAAACAACACCAACACCTTGGCCATTGTTATGAATTCAACCATCAAAACATAATCTCCATAGTAATAGAGAGACAAGGTTAATATCAATATTATGCATGACATAAATCCGATGCTCAATAATAAAATTAACAATGATTTGGCCTCTCATAAATTTGGAAGATTTGTAGGCCAAATCATATCAAAGCAAAGCATAAGCCTACTTACCAATTTTGCTATGAATTGGTCGCAACATATTTTGAATGGCATTGGTCATAATATCTCAACTCCATGCAAGCATATAAATTTCCATGCGCACGGACCTTGTCTCACTTTCCAATCGAACTACGGACGATGTTAGAATACTACACCGGCCATGTATTGACATATTCTTAGGACGATAGAAAAATATCGGCCATTATAATAAGTGACATGTAGAATTCATCCACCAAAGCATGTATAGCCGAAATAAACAAATGAAATAACAAATCAAATATTTCGGCCATTTGAATGATCAACATAAATATTACTAATCAAATGTGTAGTGATTTGGTAACACCCTATCATGATGTAAGAAATTGTATTGCATCCATGGATCAAAATAAGCCCATGGAGGGTAACCAATCATACCTGGGGATGAATTCCATGGTAAAGGTATCAATGGCATGGTTGGAGAATATGAATGATGTGCTAACCGAAGATTATTTTTTGTGGATGAAAACCTTCGGCTTAATTTCTTATGAGATTCTTTCTCCTTCTTCACTTTTGTTGTACTTGTCGCAATAGAAGTTTGCACATCATTTTTATTTTGACTACTCCTCTTGGGAACCCATGCCATGTTCCTCTTTCTCAACTCTTGTGCAGTAAGTTTTTGTAATTCTTTCCTTTGCCAATATGATAAGCCGAGTGGGCACCCCGGCTGTGATCCTGTTTTGACCAATGGCAATTCCTTTTTGGCCTTGTGCACTTTCAAGTTCTTTTCTTCAGATTTTGCACTTTGATTTTTAACAATTGATTGCTTTACTTCTTTGCCTTCTGTAGCCAATTTTAACTCTTTAATTGGCTCTTTATCTTTTAAGATCAAATCTGAATTAGCACTCTTGCGACCATCTCTTTTAACGCGATATACTTGCTTGACTTCTTTGTCTCTAGCAGCCAATGTTAACACTTTAATTGGCTCTTTATCATTTGAAATAAAATTTGAAGTAGCACATGTACGACCATCTTTTTTGACTCGATATACTTGTTTGACCACCTCTCTCTTATTTTTTGAGCTCCGGACCGATTCCTTATGATTGAAATGGTCTTTGTTATGCTCTTTTTCATCAGATGTGTATCTTCTAGGAGCTGCATAATTTTGATGAGATGGTTCAAAATAAGATGGATAATATGCCCTCGAATTATACCTGTCCCATGACGAATATTGATTAGCATAAGCATAGGGAGGTATCCATGGCATCGGCATTGGCGGCCCAAAACAAGGATATGAATACGTTGCATTGAAATTCTCACTTTGCCAATACCGATCCTCATATTTACGCCTAGGGGGTGATCTTGATGCTTTTGCATTAGTTGGCCGATAAGCATTTTTCTCTTCACTCATTTTCTGATATTTTTTCAACAGCTGCGCGAAAGTGACTTTCGGCTTTTTACTTTTGTGCTTACCACGGCCTTTGCTTTCTTTGACTTTGCATGCATCGATCTTTGGATTTTCATGTTGCCCCCCAGTGCTTGGCGTCTTCATTGTAACTTTGATAGAACCTTCACCTTCAAGAATATTATCGTTGTGCTCATGAATAATTTTTGCACTTGAAAGCTTGATTTCATTACCTGCAGTTTTTATCTTCTTGTCCTTATATGGATCGGCCTGAAGCAGCCGATGCAAAGACTTTTTGCTATCAATACCAATAGGAGTAGCATGATCGTCCCTTGGTGTTTCAACAAGTCTCAATCGTCCGTTATCAATGGCCGATTTAACTATTTCCCGAAACATGGTGCCGTCCTCAAAAGTATGCTTGAACGAATCATGCAATTTACAATATATTCGTCCTTGGATTGACGGCTTGACATGGTGATCAAGAATTCTCATGTAATTATTTTTCAGCAACAAATTAAAGATTTGATCACACATGTTTGAATTGAAAGTAAACCTTTTGTCTTCTAGCCAATCTTTGTGTGAGAACGGCTTTAGAGGTAAGCAGACGAATGGTTCAGATTTGGCATCACCCCATTCGGCTATGCATTGTGTATCATACTCTATCTCCGATGTCTTTGGATAATATATTATACTAGCATCGGTTTTCTCAATAGAATTTAATCTTGGCTTTAAACTTTTAGATATAAACTTCACATAGAACAATGGGAAAAACTTTGGTTGCAATAATAAGTCACTGTCGGTCTCCTCTAATGGTACAATGTGTTGACCGATATGCTTTATAACAATTTTATTGCTAACAAGTGAATCACCCCTCTTCATTGGTCTTTCAAAATTACTTATGAGAATTTTTCTAATAGATGCATCAACTATGAAGTTGTGACCAAATCTGAAAGTAGGTAAATTACTTGTTAGGCATACCTCTTCAAATATGTTGGGAGAGCATGATGGTGGTGTGACTTGAATAATATCTTGCTTCATCTTTGGATAGCTTCCCAACGTCTTGTCATCATCTTTTTCTTGATTCCGTGCTTCATCACTCGGATGATTACCAAGCGAACTTTGCTCAGCTACACGCTCGTGTTCTTGATGTTCACCATTAACCAAACTTTGTTCGGCCATATCACTTTGTTCTTGATGCTTATCAATTTCTTTGGCACGGAACTCATAGGGCAAGAAAAAGGTTTCCTCAACTTCAGAAAATTCAAACACAGCTGTTTCGTGCTTGTCATGCCCTTTCTCAATAACACTTGCCTCCTTAGATTTGATGGATTCGGAATATATAATACTCGATTTAGCTTTTTCAACCGAAGCACTTTCATGTTCCAAATCATCTTTCTTTTCATTGATTCTACAAATTGGCAAGTCTTGTTTTCTTTGAGCCAATTCCTTATCAATTTTCTCTTGGCGAAGTATTTGCGCCCTATCGCGCACGGCTTTAACTCCCCTTTCAATTTCAGCCCGCTCTAGATCGATTTGCCCCCCAATGCTTTTAGGATCTTTCGGCGATGAATTGTTAGGGTTGCCGAAATTTTGTAATTGTGTAGGGGGTGCATTAATTAGATGAGCAAGGTCTTCGTTTGATTGTTTTACCTCAGTGCCGAGTGGATCTGAAATACTCTGCATAGCGCTTGGCATAGCCATTTTCTTGATAACACCGTTCCGAGTCTTCTGGAATCCCGCCAAAAACATGTTCTTCTTTTCAGCGTTCTGTCTCTCGAGCTCCTATTCAAACTCGCGCCGATCATCTTCCGACAGGTCATCGAACGTAACGGCGATGACGTTCTCCGGGTCGATGCCGCTCCCGTTCCTGGACTCGGTATTCATCATGTCCTGAGTAGATGTTGCCCTTGTTCTTCTCGTCGCCGAGTAGATTGGAAGTACTCGGCATTCTTCGATCATAATACTTTCAGATTCTTTCGGCAATGAGGTGTTGCCGAAATTCTCGAATTGCATAGAGCATGCATTATATGCTACAGTATTAGATGACGGCACGTGTATTCCTTTCGGCGCTAAACCGTATCGACTCAGTATGTTAATCACCTGATCTTTCACACTAACATAGGTTTGTGGAACAGCGGCATGTGGTGGATTCTCCGGCAATACGGTTTGAGCATATGAAGATTGCAACGGAGGATCATTAACATGTGAATCAAGTACCGACCCATATGGAATCCCGGTACTGGCAGCTGGCGGCATAGTCTCCGAATTATTTACAATTCGGTGAGGGTTCGTACCGAATTGATTGTAACCCGGCGGGTTTACACCGAGTTGGTTGTAGTCGCCAGTTTGTGTTTCCGTACTTATTCGGCTATAACCATGAAGGTGCGGGGCCGAATTATGAATATCTACGGTTGCGTACGGTGCTGAAAAATTACTAACATGAGGTGTAGCATATGATGGTTGAGGGTAACTGGCCGAATAGCTAGCAGTAACATGGCCGATTCTCCTGTCTACCGGCATGTTTGGATTAACATTCTGTAAATTATTTGCCGATGAATAAAAAGTTGAAACACTTTGTTGCATACTATTGGAAGTTCCTACATGGGGTGTCTCAATTTGATTAACTGGACTCATCATGTTGTTCATCGGCATATGAATTTGTGAGGTTACCGATGCATGAGAGTTGGGATACATATGGTGTATGTTACTAGTATCATAAGAATTCAAAGCATGAAGATTATTTTGCATTGGCCCTTGTGCATAATTAGATGCATGATTGATAAAACTAGGGCTAGCCGATACATTATGCTCATTGTGCTCAAATTGATTAAACAAACCCGTCATGTCGTTCACCGGCATATGGATTTGTGGGGTTGCCGATGCATGAGAGTTGGAGTACATATGGTGCATGTCACTAGTATCGTAAGAACTTGAAGCATGTAAATTACTTTGAATCGGCCTATGCACGTAATTAGATGCATGATTGGAAAAGCTAGGGCTGGCCGATAGAGTATAGTCATTGGATGATCTAGAAACACCATATGAGGTATTTGCATCTACAGTAGGGAATTGGGTATTCATATTACCTTTGTAGATTGCAAGCCCTAGATGACGATCTTTTCGAATCAAGAACGGGCCGGAGACCGTTCAAAGCTTCGTCCCCAGCAGAGTCGCCAATTTGTGTTGACAAAGAAATTGTTCCACGCAACACAAAATTGCACCGCGCAATGTATTGAATAACGGAGTCGCCAACCGCACTTTCGTGTACGATAAACGGATGCTTTACGAGCAAAGCAACAAAGGGGTTCCTCAATTTCGGAGAGGAGGGACGACTGCTTTTCGGCGCAAAGCAGCAAAGATGATCCGCGCGCTTTCGTGGCGAGGGACGGATGCTTTCCAAGCAAAGCAACAAAGAACCAAGCCCTAGGGTGTCTAGAACATCGGCGAAGAAAAGTAGAAAAACAGAAAGTAAAGGTAAATTGTATTGATAGATCGATTGTGTGTTGTTCAATCGGCCATCACCTCTTCTATTTAAGAGGGGGTTGGACTTCCCGTACAAGCAAAGGATTCATCTAGGCCTTCCTTACAAGAAATTACATCAATTCACGTCCTAGATTTCCTTCCAAAGGGTCAAAAACGCTATCCAAACTCGGACTCTCCAAAATCTGCCCGAGTCTGCGCGACGGCAAGCGGTAGTACCGCTCTGGGCACGGTAGTACCGCTCTGGGCGGTAGTACCGCTCTGAGCATAGCTAAGTACCGCTCTACTACCGAGTAAGGGTCTCGGGATACCAGAAGAATTTTCATAAGCGGTAGTAGACGCGGTAGTAAAATACGGTACTACCGCTTAGCGGTACTTTCGCTTATGGGAGCGGTACTACCGCCTTGGAGGGACAGGGCTGCACTCAGATGGCTCTAACTTTTGCATATGACCTCGGATTTAGACGATTTTTATATCAAAATCAACCGTTTCGACGAGACACACAACTTTCATGTTGAAACGTTTTCCATAAGAGGCCATCTTAATTGAGTTTCATGCCATTCTTTAATCTGGTGTCAACATGAGCATCTCTGAACTTGTCATAATTATTGCATAAGAGCTCCGTCTTGGACCATCTTCATATGAATTTTGATCTTCTCTAAAAGGGTCATCCAATGGTGATTTACAATCATAATTTTGACTTCATCTTGATATAACTTCAAGCTACTCTTTATGACCGTGCCACTTTTGAGCGTCAACACTCTAGGGCTGTTCGTGACACTTATAGGGATAGCTCATAAGATTGATCGGAAAAGATAACTTTGAGGTGGTTTCGTACCCTACAATAATTTCTTAGTTTGTTCTCCGTTATTTGTGACTTTGGAGTGAACTCTTTGTCGCACGTGAGGGATTTACATATGATTCAACTATGTCAGTATTGTTGAGAGAACTTGCACTAGTGAAAGTATGAACACTAGGCCTTGTTTCCAAGCATTGCAATACCATTTTTGCTCACTTTTATCATTAGTTACCTTGCTGTTTTTATATTTTCAGATTACAAAAACCTATATCTACCATCCATATTGCACTTGTATCACCATCTCTTCGCCGAACTAGTGCACCTATACAATTTACCATTGTATTGGGTGTGTTGGGGACACAAGAGACTCTTTGTTATTTGGTTGCAGGGTTGTTTGAGAGAGACCATCTTCATCCTATGCCTCCCACGGATTGATAAACCTTAGGTCATCCACTTGAGGGAAATTTGCTACTGTCCTACAAAACTCTGCGCTTGGAGGCCCAACACGAGTCTACAAGAAGAAGGTTGCGTAGTAGACATCAATCTCTTTTCTGGCGCCGTTGCCGGGGAGGTGAGTGCTTGAAGGTATATCTTTAGATCTTGCAATTAAATCTTTTAGTTTCTTGTTTTTCACTAGTTTGGTTTTATAAAAGAAAACTACAAAAAATGGAATTGAGGTTGCCTCATATGCTTCATCTTTTTAATGTCTTTCGTGAAAATGATGGAAAGGAAAATTGTGCTCAAGTGTTAGAAGAAGAAGTTATTAAAATGTTTGGCACTAAATCTTTGAATGATGAGCATGATAGAAATATTGTTAGTATGAATTCTCTGAATATTCATGATGCTAATGATATGCAAAGCCACAAGCTTAGGGATGCTATGTTTGATGAATATGATATTTTTAGTCCCCCAAGTTTTGATGAGCAAAACTATTATGATGATGGCATGCCTCCTATCTATGATGAATATTGTGATGACATGTATGCTATAAAGAGTGATAGAAACCATGAAACTTGTCATCATGATTTTACTATTCAAAGTGGTTATGTCAATCAAGTATCTCATGATAGTTATTTTGTTGAGTTTGCTCCCACTATTATGAATGAGAAGAAAATTGCTTATGTGGAGAGTGACAAATTTTCTATGCTTGTGAATCATGAAAAGAATGCTTTATGTGATAGTTATATTGTTGAATTCATTCATGATGCTACTGAAAATTATTATGAGGGAGGAGTATATGCTTGTAGGAATTGCAATAATATCAAGTTTCCTCTCTATGTGTTGAAAATCTTGAAGTTTTGCTTGTTTTACCTTCCTATGCTAGTTGATTCTTGCTCCCATAAATTGTTTGCTCACAAAATCCCTATGCATAGGAAGTGGGTTAGACTTAAATGTGCTTGTCATGAGATTCATGATGCTCTTTTGCATGTTTGAATTATTATTCCTATGTGAGCATCATTGAAATCATCATGCCTAGCTAAAAGGCATTAAACAAAAGCGCTTGCTGGGAGACAACCCAACACTTTTCCTTTCTATTTTTGAGTGTTCACACGATTAAGATACTGTAGTAATCATGTTTTGTGCCTATAAAGTGCCAAGTAAAGCCTTTGGGATGACTCACAAGATGAGTAGAATTGATGCTGAACCAAAACAGAAACTTTTGACTCCAGTACAGGAATATTCATTTTTTTACTTGAGCGTGATAATGATCTGAAATTGTTACACAGTCTTGATATAAAAATTCTTCAGGTTGTCCTAATTTTTCAGAATTTTTAGAGACAGGGATGTATGGTTACACTACAGATCTTCCCAGACTGTTCTGTTTTTGACAGATTCTGTTTTGCATGCATAGTTTGCTTGTTTTAGTGTTTCCATAGCTTATATTTAGCGGTATAAATTATGGAAATGATAGAATACAGTAGGTATGATGTGGGAACAATTGAATCTTGTCTTGACAGTACCTAAGTGAATGATTTATCTTTATTACACTAACCCTTCTCACGAAATTCCGTTAAGTTTTGTGTGATTGAAGTTTTCAAGTTTTGGGTAAGAGACCGATATGAGGAGAATAAGGAGTGAAAAGAACCTAAGCTTGGGGATGCCAAAGGCACCCCCAAGGTAATATAAAAGTAATACTCAAGCGCTTAAGCTTGGGGATGCCCCGGAAGGCATCCCCTTTTTCGTCTTCAACACTATCGGTATATCTTACTTAGAGCTATATTTTTATTCGTCACATAATATGAGTTTTGCTTGGAGCGTCATTTTATTTTCTTTTTCTCTGTTAGGTGTCCTTTATAATCTTGTTTTTCAATAAAAAGTTCCAAGAATTGTCTTAGGATGCTTGCATTGCATGTTTTGATGTGTGCTGTGTAAAAACAGAAACTTTTTCTGTAGTGTTTGAATTTTCATATTTTACTGGAACGTGGAAAGTTTCTGAAATTTTTACACAGTGTTGTCATATAAATTATTTAGCATGTCCTAAATTGTCATAATTTGTTTGAGTTACAGAAGAACACTATTTTCATAAATTTCTACAGACTGTTCTGTTTGGACAGATTGCTGTCACAGTTTCGTTATCTACTTATCCTATAGTTTTCATAGCCTATATTGGTAGATATAAATTGTGGAGATGATAGTAAACAGTAGATGATGTTTGAAAATTATTGTGCAACTTGTCTTTGCAGTACATAAAGAGTTGATTTATTATTATGTGTACTAACCTATCTCACGAGTTCTTTTCGAGTTTTGTGTGGATGAAGTTTTTGAGAATAGGTGAAACCATGATATGAGAGGATTGAATGAGATACAAAAGGTCAAGCTTGGGGATGCCCAAGGCACCCCAAGTAAATATTTCAAGAAGTCTCAAGCATCTATGCTTGGGGATGCTACGCATCCCACCTCTCTTCATCAACAATTATCGGTTAGCGTATGTTGAGCCTAAATTTTTATTCGTTCACATGATGCGTGCTATTCTTGGAGTGCTATTTTTATTTTGCTTGCTGTTTAATAAAATGCTTAAGATCTGAAATTATTAGATGAGAGAATCTTCACATAGTTATTTAATTGTTGACTACGCATTGATCTTCACTTATATCTTTTTGGAGTAGTTTGTCATTCACTCTCGTGCTTCACTTATATCCTATGAGTAAATGGTTGAATGAATTGAATATCATAAATCTGAAATTAAATATGCTTCATATACTTATCCCATGGGGAGTAATGACTTCACACATAATAAGTATAGGTGGTAAAATTTATTGAAAGTTAGCAAACACCGCATTGGTCACTTGAACGATTCATGAAAGAATATTGAAGGAACAGAGATTCCACATATAAATATACTATCTTGGACATCTTCTATGATTATGAGCTCATTAATTATTTTCAAACTCGAGCAAATTAGTTAAAATTGGACAAGGAAGACAACTTAATGAGTTATGTTTGGGTATATTTGTATAGAAGTTATATTGTTATGGATCCTCCAACATGTGGTGCTTGCTTCCACCTCGTACTAGCCAAAACTTCTACATCAAGTAGACATACTACTTGTGCATCCATTTCCATAAACCCAAAGTCGTTCCATATGAGTCCACCATACCTACCTATATGCGGTATTTACCTGCCGTTCCAAGTAAGTTTGCATGTGCCAAACTCTAAACCTTCAAATAATATTCTGTTTTGTATGCCCGAATCGCTCATATAGTGACTAGGGGCTATCAGTATCTTCCATGCTAGGTGGGTTATTCTCACGATATGTGTTGATTCACTATCATTCACGAGAAAGTGGCTGGTATTCGGGATGCCCAGTTCCATGCTCAAAAATCAAATCAAAATATAAGGAAACAAAACTCCCCCAGGATTGTTGTTTGTATGGACGGTACCCGTGGATTCGGCTCGCCGTGGAGTGTGATTGATTGGTGGAGGGGGAGTAAAAACTTTACCATTCTGTTTGGGAACCGCCTATAATGTATCTAGCATGTAAGATACCGAGATCTCTCGGTTGTTATGTTGACAATGAAAGCATACCGCTCAAAATTATTATTCATCCCTGTTTTAAAAGCTCGAGCTCTGGCACCTCTGTAAATCGATGCTTCCCTCTGCGAAGGGCCCATCTTTTACTTTCTAGTACTTACCTTTATGCAAGAGTCATGGTGATCTTCACCACTTCCTATATTTCGCCTTTTTCTCTTGGCAAGCGTCATGTCTTGGGGAATGATCTAGACATATATATCCACACAAATATATTTGATCATGAATTATTATTGTTGACAATTATCTATAAGATAAATAAGTTGGGAGGCGAAACATTAAGCCCCTATCTTTCTCTGTGTTCGATGGATGCTATTTGTTCTAAAAATATGCTTTGAGTGTCAATAATCATGGAAGACTATATGATAGTTGAGTATGTGGAATTTGCTAAATCAAAGCTCTTACATAGACCCTTCCTGAAAATAAGATGAATTGCAATTGTTCGATGACTAGGAATATGGTTTGTTAGTTTTCAAGAAACTTTTTGGTCTATACTTTAACATGTGAATAGCTTGTTACTTGATCATGAGAAGTTTTATGAGATGAGCTACTGTTTACTGTTTGTATTGATGCTAGAAAAAGTGATTGGAATTATCATTGATCAAACTTGTGCACTTGCTAGCATTCACACTTCATAAACCATTTCTTTTATCATTTACCTACTCGAGGACGAGCAGGAATTAAGCTTGGGGATGCTGATATGTCTCCAACGTATCTATAATTTATGAAGTATTCATGGCATGTTTACAATAATTTTATATGATTTTGGTATGATTTGATTAGAACTAACCGGACTGACGCTGTTTTCAACATAGCTACTGTGGTGTTGTTTTTGTGCAGAAATAAAAGTTCTCGGAATGGGCTGAAAATTTATGGAGAATATTTTTGGAAAGTATAAAAAATACTGGAGCAAAAAGATACCGGAGAGGAGTCCCGCGGAGGCCACAAGCCTAGGGGGCGCGCCCCTGGCTTGTGGGTCCCTCGAGCACCCCCCTGACTTGATTCCAACGCCAAGTACTCCTATAAATCGAGAAACCTCCAGAAAGAAACCTAGATCGGGAGTTCCGCCGCCGCAAGCCTCTGTAGCCACGAAAAACCAATCGGAAGCCCGTTCCGGCACCCTGCCGGAGGGGGAAACCATCACCGGAGGCCATCTTCATCATCCCGGCGGTCTCCATGACGAGGAGGGAGTAGTTCACCCTCGGGGCTAAGGGTATGTACTAGTAGCTATGTGTTTGATCTCTCTCTCTCTCTCGTGTTCTTGAGATGACACGATCTTGATGTACCACGAGCTTTATTAATATAGATGAATCATATGGAGTTTTCCCCTCTCTATCTTCTTGTGATGAATTGAGTTTTCCCTTTGAAGTTTTCTTATCGGATTGAGTCTTTAAGGATTTGAGAACACTTGATGTATGTCTTGCGATGGGATATCCGTGGTGACAATGGGATGTTCTATTGATCCACTTGATGTATGTTTTGGTGATCAACTTGCGGGTTCCGTGACATTGGGGATCTATGCATAGGGGTTGGCACATGTTTTCGTCTTGACTCTCCGGTAGAAACTTTGGGGCACTCTTTGAAGTTCTTTGTGTTGGATGGAACATGATGAATCTGAATTGTGTGATGCATATCGTATAATCAAGCCCATGGGTACTCGTGGTGACATTGGAGTATCTAGGTGACATTAGGGTTTTGGTTGATGTGTATCTTAAGGTGTTATTTTAGTACGAACTCTAGGGCTGTTCGTGACACTTATAGGGATAGCTCATAAGATTGATCGGAAAAGATAACTTTGAGCTGGTTTCGTACCCTACAATAATTTCTTCGTTTTTTCTCCGCTATTTGTGACTTTGGAGTGAACTCTTTGTTGCACGTGAGGGATTTACATATGATTCAACTATGTCGGTATTGTTGAGAGAACTTGCACTAGTGAAAGTATGAACCCTAGGCCTTGTTTCCAAGCATTGCAATACCGTTTTTGCTCACTTTTATCATTAGTTACCTTGCTGTTTTTATATTTTCAGATTACAAAAACCTATATCTACCATCCATATTGCACTTGTATCACCATCTCTTCGCCGAACTAGTGCACCTATACAATTTACCATTGTATTGGGTGTGTTGGGGACACAAGAGACTCTTTGTTATTTGGTTGCAGGGTTGTTTGAGAGAGACCATCTTCATCCTACGCCTCCCACGGATTGATAAACCTTAGGTCATCCACTTGAGGGAAATTTGCTACTGTCCTACAAAACTCTACGCTTGGAGGCCCAACACGAGTCTACAAGAAGAAGGTTGTGTAGTAGACATCAATGGCACATACTAATACATCATTTAATATTATATGGTATTGTATCATGCTACTCAGTACTCTCTTTCTCAATTAATTGTGTGTCACCTCATCAAGAATTACTAGTTGACATGCATGAAACTATCTATGATACTCCCACACTGACCAGTGTGCTCCCAATGCTAGTCTCTTAGCACAAGTTCATAGGTAAAATGCTGATGTGACACATCAATTAATAAAGAAAGAGAAGTGGTTGTATGTATATGACTCTTAGTATATTTCTCTACATAATGTAATTAATGCTCTAATCTAGTGTGGCTTATTTCCTTATGCTTTTGTCCCTCACTTCTCTTTACAACTAGACCACAATATTAATATGCACATGTGATCCATAGACCAATTAAATATAACATCACTTAGAAAAACACCTAAGTCATCTACCAATGCATAGGTGCTTGGATGAGGTGCTAAGGACATTAAAAAGTTTAGCAACTAAAATCCCCAATGCTTATGTGCTTAATTTGTTGTAGCTAAGCTCCCTTTATTTAATGATTTAGCAACTAAACTCCTTTGTGTATTGGTGAGCTTTCTTCATTTAAGTGTTTTTCCCTACGGTCACACGCGTGACATTGTTTACTCCTGGGGTCACAAAAGTGCTATCTCTCCACCGACCATCATGACCACGTTGAGAGCCATCAAATTGCTAGCAGCATCTCCCCAGTCGCTTTCGCGCTCTAAGGCCTAGTACAATGCAAAGTGCTTATAGAAAGAAACTAGTTTTTCTTCAAGCACCGGTGGTTTATTGTAGAGTGTACATGTTTAGTTAGGCACCCGTCTTGTAGAGACAAGCACCGATGCTTACGAAAATGTTGGTTTATTTTACTAAGCAGCTCCCTACTCACCTTGCATTGTAAAAGGTCTAAGATGGGCTTCTTCCTTAGTGGTAAAATTTTGTGGCGTACACAAGCCAGAAACACATCGGATAATTTTCTCCCTTTAGCTTGCTACATCGAGTCCTCCCATCTGCCAATTATTGCGATAGACAATTGATAAGCCTCACACACCTTCCCAATTTTCTTTCATGCATTTTTCTTCTTTCAGTTTGCAACTGTTTTTTCCATGAAAAAATTGGTTGCTAAATCTTTTGATAGTCTAAGAAAATATGTAATTTTCAGATTAAAAAATATTGGGAGTTTCAATTTTTTCACAACTTTTTAAAATGTTCTTCGATTAGTGACATCACCATGTTTTGTAAAGCATTGCATGATTCCAAGAGGTGATGCAAACATCACCATTGAGGGATCCCTAGAAGGGATGTCTAGAGGGGGGGGGGTGAATAGACTACTTGAAAAATGAAAAACCTAACCTTTTCCCAAGTTAATTGGTTGGCAGATTTTATCAATTCTAACAAGTCTAATGCACCCTACACATGCTAGTCAACAAGTATAGCATCGGAAGGTAAAGACAAGCATATGTAAGAGAGTTAAGATAGGAAGATCAAACGCAATATGGAGACATAAGGATTTTCCCATGGTTCCGATAGGTAGTGCTATCGTACGTCCATATTTATGGAGTCTTCAACCCACGGAGGGTAGCGGTCGCGAGAGTCCACAGAGGGATCCACCCATAATGGTCCACGAAGTAGCAACCTCGACTATTCCATGACGGCTTCCGTCCATGAAGGACTAGCCTCCCTATGGGTAGATCTTCACGAAGTAGGCGATCTCCTTGACCTTACAAACTCTTGTTTCAACTCCACAATCACGAAGAAGGAGGCTCCCAAGCGACACCTAACCAATCTAGGAGGCACCACCCTCCAAAAGGTAATAGATGCGATAGTAACGATGAACTCCTTGCTATTGTGTTTCAAATGATAGTCTCCTCAACACTCAGTCACTCTCTCACATATTTGGCTTGGGTAGAAGAGATTGATTGGATGGAAAGCAACTTGGGGAGGCTAGAAGTCAAGATCCATATGGTTGGAGTGGATGATATTGACCTCAACACAAGGATAGGTGGTTCTCTCTCTGAGATTTGGATATGGGAAGTGTGGGTCTATTCTGAGTGCTTCTCTTGCGAGTGGGATGTGGTGGAGGGGTGATACATCCATTTTGCATCATGATTTCCTACTGTTATTTATATTGTTTTGTTGAATAATAATGCTTTATGGGGTGATTCTAATGCCTTTTCTCTCATAATATGCAAGGTTTACACAAAGAGGAAGAATACCAGCAGCTGGAATTCTGGACCTGAAAAAGCACTTCAGAGATACCTATTCTGCACATCTCCAAACAAGCTGAAACTTTACGGAGAATATTTTTGGATCATATTAAAAATACTGGAGCAAACAACTACCGGAGGGGGCCACCCTGGTGAGCACAAGACACCAGGGCGCGCCAGCCCCCCCAAGCGTGTGCCCACCTCGGCCCACCTCCGATGCCCATCTTCTGGTATATAAGGTATTTTGACCTAGAAAAAATAAATAAAATACTTTCGGGATATAATGCCGCCTTCTCGAGCCGGAACTTGGGCAGGAGCACTTTTGCCCTCCGACGGAGCGCTTCCGCCGGGGGAACTTCCCTCCCGGAGGGGGAAATTGAAGCCATTGTCATCACCAACACCCCTCTCATCTTTGGGAGGCCAATCTTCATCAACATCTTCAACAGCACCATCTCCTTTTAAACCCTAGTTCATCTCTTGTGTTCAATCTTTGTACCGGAACCTCAGATTGGTACCTGTGGGCGACTAGTAGTGTTGATTACATCTTGTAGTTGATTACTGTATTGTTTATTTGGTGGAAGATTATATGTTCAGATCCATTATGCTATTCAATAACCCTCTAATCTTGAGCATGAATATTATTTGTGAGTATTTACCTTTGTTCTTGAGTTCACGGGAGAAGTCATGTTGCAAGTAATCATGTGAATTTGATATGTGTTCGATATTTTGATGATATGTATGTTGTGATTCTCTTAGTGGTGTCATGTGAACGTCAACTACATGACACTCCACCATCCTTGGGCCTAAGGGAATGCATTGTGGAGTAGTTATTAGATGATGGGTTGCTAGAGTAACAGAAGCTTAAACCCTAGTTTATGCGCTACTTCGTAAGGGGCTGATTTGGATCCAAATGTTTAATGCTATGGTTAGATTTTATCTTAATACTTTTCTCGTAGTTGTGGATGCTTGCGAGGGGGTTAATCATAAGTGGGAGATTGTTCATGTAAGAACAGCACCCAAGCACCGGTCCACCCACATATAAAATTATCAAAGTAGCGAACACAAATCAAATCAACATGATGAAAGTGACTAGATGAAATTCCCGTGTGCCCTCAAGAACACTTTGCCTATTACTAGAGACTGTTCTGGCCTGTCCTTTGCCACAAAAGGATTGGGCTACCTTGATGCACTTTATTTACCATTACCATTACTTGCTTGTTACCAATTATCTTGCTATCAAACTATCTATTACCTACAATTTCAGTGTTTGCAGAAATTACCTTGCTGAAAACCGCTTGCCATTTCCTTTTGCTCCTCGTTGGGTTTGACAATCTTACTTATCGAAAGGACTATGATTGATCCCCTATACTTGTGGGCGATCAAGACTCTTTTTTGGCGCCGTTGCCGGGGAGTGATGCGCTCTTGGTAAGTGAAAATCGGTAAGGAAAAACTTATACTACGTGCTGAAATTTATTGTCACTTGCTACTATGGAAAACAATCCTTTGAGGGGTTTGTTCGGGGTATCTTCACCTCGACCGGAACCACAATTAGTTTCCCCTCAACCTACTGCACCTACTGAAAATATTGGTTATGAAATTCCTTCGGGTATGGTAGAACAACTACTTGCTAAACCTTATGCAGGAGATGGAACCGAACATCCTGATATGTACCAATTATATGTGAACGAAATTTGTGGATTATTTAAGCTTGCAGGTTTGCCCGGAGATGAAGCTAATAAGAAGGTTTTCCCTTTGTCTTTGAAGGGAAAAGCATTGACTTTGTATAGGCTATGTGATGATACTGGATCATGGAAATGGAATCGATTGCAATTGGAACTCCATCAAAAGTTTTATCCCATGCATCTAGTTCATCGTGATCTGAATTATATATATAATTTTTGGCCTCGTGAAGGAGAAAGCATCGCTGTAGCTTGGGGGAGGCTTAAGTAATGTTATATTCGTGCCCCAATCATGATATTCCGAGAGAAGTTATTATTAAGAATTTTTATGCTCGGCTTTCTCATAATGATCAATCCATGCTCGATACTTCTTGTGCTGGTTCTTTTATGAAGAAGACTATTGAATTCAAGTGGGATCTCTTAGAAAGAATTAAACGCAACTCTGAAGATTGGGAACTCGACGAAGGTAATGAGTCAGGTATAAAGCTTAAGTTTGACTGTGTTAAATCTTTTATGAATACCGATGTTTTTCACAAGTTAGCACTAAATATGGCCTTGACTCTGAGATAGTAGCCTTTTTCTATGAAGCATTTGCTACTCATGTTGATCTCCCTAAGGAGAAGTGGTTTAAATATCATCCCCCTATTAAAGAATAAATTAAAGAACCGGTAAAAGCTAAAGATGAAACAATCCTTTACAATGTTGATCCAGTTGTGCCTACCGCTTATATTGAAAAACCACCCTTCCCTATTAGGATAAAGGAACACTCTAAGGTGTCAACTTTGGTTCGCAAGAGTAATATTAGAGCACCTAAGCCCTCTGAGCAAATTAAAGTAGAACCTAGTATTGCTATGGTTAAAGATCTCTTGGTAGAAAATATTGATGGGCATGTTATCTACTTCTGTGATGAAGCTGCTAGAATTGCCAAACCTGAGGAAAAAGATAAACATAGACCAGTAGTGGGCATGCCTGTTGTCTCAGTCAAAATAGGAGATCATTGCTATCATGGTTTATGTGATTTGGGTGCTAGTGTGAGTGCTATTCCTTTTACCTTATACCAAGAAATTATGAATGATATAGCACCCGCCAAAATAGAAGATATTGATGTTACTATTAAACTTGCTAATAGAGACACCATCACACCACTTGGGATTGTTAGAGATGTTGAAGTCTTGTGTGGGAAAGTAAAATATCCTACTGATTTTCTAGTTCTTGGTTCCCCACAAGATGACTTTTGTCCCATTATCTTTGGTAGACCTTTCTTGAGCACCGTCAATGCTAAGATAGATTGTGAAAAACAAACTGTCGGTGTTAGTTTCGGTGATGTGTCTCGTGAATTTAATTTCTCCAAGTTTAGTAGACAACCTCGTGATAGAGAATTATCTAGTAAGGATGAAATAATTGGTCTTGCTCCTATTGACGTGCCTCCTGCTGATCCATTAGAACAATATTTGCTTGACCATGAAAATGATATGCACTTGCGTGAAAGAAATGAAATAGATAAAATTTTCTTTGAACAACAACCTCTCCTAAAACACAATTTGCCTATTGAAACTCTTGGAGGTCCTCCTCCACCTAAAGGTGACCCTGTGTTTGAATTAAAGCAATTGCCTGATACTTTGAAGTATGCTTATCTTGATGAGAAAAAGATATATCCTGTTATTATTAGTGCTAACCTTTCAGAACATGAAGAAGAAATATTATTAAAAATTCTGAGGAAGCACCGGGCTGCTATTGGATATACTCTTGATGATCTTAAGGGCTTTAGTCCCACTCTATGTCAGCACAAGATTAATATGGAACCTAATGCTAAACCCGTTGTTGATCACCAACGGAGATTGAATCCTAAGATGAAAGAAGTGGTAAGAACTGAAATATTAAAGCTTCTGGAAGCAGGTATAATCTATCCCATAGCTGATAGTAGATGGGTAAGTCCCGTTCATTGTGTCCCTAAGAAGGGAGGTATTACCGTTGTTCCTAATGATAAAAATGAACTCATTCCACAAAGAATTGTCACTGGCTATAGAATGGTAATTGATTTTAGAAAATTAAATAAAGCTACTAGAAAAGATCATTACCCTCTGTCTTTTATTGATCAGATGTTGGAAAGATTATCTAAGCACACACACTTTTGTTTTCTAGATGGATATTCTGGTTTCTCTCAAATACCTGTATCACAATCTGATCAAGAGAAAACCACCTTTACTTGTGCTTTTGGAACCTATGCTTATAGACGTATGCCTTTTGGTTTATGCAATGCACCTGTCGCCTTTCATAGATGTATGACAGCTATATTCTCTGACTTTTGTGAAAACATTGTGCAGGTTTTCATGGATGATTTTTCCGTTTATGGAACTTCTTTTGATGATTGCTTAAGCAACCTTGATCGAGTTTTGCAGAGATGTGAACAAACTAATCTTGTCTTGAATTGGGAGAAGTGGCACTTTATGGTTAATGAAGGTATTGTCTTGGGGCATAAAATATCTGAACGAGGTATTGAGGTGGATAAAGCTAAAGTTAATGCAATTGAGAAAATGCCATGTCCTAAAGATATTAAAGGTATTCGGAGTTTTCTTGGTCATGCTGGTTTCTATAGGAGGTTCATTAAAGACTTACCTAAAATTTCTAGGCCTCTTACTAATCTTTTGAAAAAGGATTTCCCTTTTTTTTGATGAGGATTGTGTAGAAGCCTTTGAAACACTCAAGAAAGCCTTAACTTCTGCACGTATCGTCCAACCACCTGACTAGAACTTGCCTTTTGAAATTATGTGTGATGCTAGTGATTATGCTGTTGGTGCGGTTCTAGGACAAAGGGTTGATAAGAAATAGAAAGTTATCCATTATGCTAGCAAAACTCTAGACAGTGCCCAACGAAATTATGCTACTACTGAAAAAGAATTTTTAGCACTTGTGTTTGCTTGTGAGAAATTTAGACCCTACATTGTTGATTCCAAAGTTATTGTTCACACCGATCATGCTGCTATAAAATATTTTATGGAAAAGAAAGATGCTAAACCTAGACTTATTAGGTGGGTTCTCTTACTTCAAGAATTTGACTTACATATTGTTGATAGGAAGGGAGCTGAGAAACCCATAGCCGATAACTTGTCTAGGTTAGAAAATATTCTTGATGACCCACTACCTATTGATGATAGTTTTCCTGATGAATAGTTAGCTGCAATAAATGTTTCTCAAAACACTCCTTGGTATGCTGATTATGCTAATTACATTGTCGGTAAATATATACCACCTAGCTTCACATACCAACAAAACAAAAAAATTCTTATATGATTTAAGACATTACTTTTGGGATGACCCACATCTTTATAAAGGAGGGATGATATTATTAGACGTTGTGTGCCTAAGCATGAACAGGAACAAATCCTACAGAAATGTCATTCCGAAGCTTATGGAGGACATCATGCGGGAGATAGAACTGCTCACAAGGTATTGCAATCTGGTTTTTATTGGCCTACTCTCTTCAAGGATGCCCGTAAGTTTGTTTTGTCTTGTGATGAATGTCAAAGAATTGGTAATATCGGTAAGCGTCAGGAAATGCCTATGAATTATTCACTTGTTGTTGAGCCATTTGATGTTTGGGGTTTTGATTATATGGGACCTTTTCCTTCCTCTAACGGGTACACTCATATTTTGGTTGTTGTTGATTATGTCACTAAGTGGATAGAAGCTATTCCAACTAGTAGTGCTGATCACAACACCTCCATTAAAATGCTTAAAGAAGTTATCTTCCCGAGGTTTGGAGTCCCTAGATACTTAATGACTGATGGTGGTTCACACTTTATCCATGGTGCTTTCTATAAGATGCTTGCTAAATATGATGTTAACCATAGAATTGCATCACCCTATCATCCTCAATCTAGTGGTCAAGTTGAACTTAGCAATAGAGAAATAAAATTAATATTACAAAAAACTGTCAATAGGTCTCGAAAGAATTGGTCTAAGAAACTAGATGATGCACTTTGGGCCTATAGAGCAGCTTATAAAAATCCTACGGGTATGTCTCCATACAAAATGGTATATGGAAAAGCTTGTCATTTGCCTCTAGAGTTAGAACATAAAGCATTCTGGGCAATTAAAGAACTCAATTATGATTTCAAACTTGCCGGCGAGAAGAGGCTATTAGATATTAGCTCACTAGATGAATGGAGAACCCAAGCCTATGAAAATGCCAAATTATTCAAAGAAAAGGTAAAAAGATGGCATGAAAAAAGAATCCAAAAGCGAGAATTCAAAAATAGGAGACTACGTTCTTTTGTACAACTCTCGTTTAAGATTTTTTGCAGGTAAGCTTCTCTCCAAATGGGAAGGACCGTATATTATCGAAGAGGTTTATCGTTCTGGAGCTATCAAGATTAATAATGCCGAAGGTACTAACCCGAAGGTGGTCAATGGACAAAGAATTAAACACTATATCTCAGGTACGCCTATTGATGTTGAAAGCAATGTTATTCAAACCATGACACCGTAGGAACACATAAAAGAAACCTTCCGGAACACTCCAGAACTCTGAAAAAGAGGAGGTACGTGATACGGTAAGTAAACGGACTCCAAAAAATCCGCAAAAATATTTTCTGTCAGTTTTGGAATATTACAAAAATTAGGAAAATAAGAAATAAACAGGAAAGCAACCGAGGTGAGCACGATACTGTCAGCCCTGGTGGGTTGTGCCCACCTCGGACACCTTCCCGACTCCGTTTTCCTTCCATATGCTTGTTTCCCAAGAATAAAAATTCTCTATATATACCCCCGACTGTTTTGACCACCGCATCGTAGAAAAATCCTGTGTTCTTGTTTCGTGCTGTTTTCCTATCAGATCTAGCAAGACAGGCATTATGTCTTCTCCCTCCCCCAATAACGTAGAAGAAGATGCCTGGCTGATGAAGATGGAGCTGAAGAGAGAGGAGCCAAAAGAAGCCAATAATGAAGACAAGGGTAAGGAGGCTATGAAGGATCAAGCTCCAAAAAGAGGACAACCCATGCTAACAGAAGAGGGGGGAGAAGAAGAAGATATCCTTCAACCTTATTACAATCATCTCACCCCCGCTGAAATTGAAGCTTTTCGGGATTTTGAAGCGGTTCGTGTTCAGAATAAATTTCTTACCCGTGAAAATATTTTGCTAGAGGAGGACATCATCACCCTTCGGGGAGTCATCCGCAAATTGGAGTACCTATTGAGTCTGAAGTGTGACACCTCATCACCACCACCTTCTTCATCACCACCACCAAAGGAGACTTGAGCACACGGGTATGGGCACTCCCCTTGGCTTGAGCCAAGCTTGGGGGAGGTGCACCGGTGTCGGTGCACTAAGAATGGGGTACCCAGTGCCCCTGACTTATGCACAAGCAGTAGTAGCAGAACCCATCAACATAAAACTATTCCAAGCCAGAGAAGCCGCTCTACGAGAGATCATGGAGCGCATCAAGAAGACGAAACCAACATCCAAGACCAAGACTCCGACAGAAGCAACCTGCGCTGGCTAGGCAACGCCGGCAGGGTCGATGAAATGACCCAAAACGGGCCCAAGCCGTGCCAGTCGCATCCCTGGTGCCTGCCGGGGACCGAGGCGCACGCACCTTCAAGAAGACCCGGCAAGCCATCCCCCGACAGGCGCGAACCGATCGGCCACCGCTCCACCGCATCGCAACGCCAGTCAGTTGTCGATGCGGTGTCAAGTCCTCAGGTGGCTAAGTGGCTCACGCTAAGCACGTGGTGACGCACCGGAAGGCAGATGATGCCCATTTGACACCCGTCCAGAGGCGTGTCAAGATACTAAGCAACAGTCAGCTAAGCGGTGGTAAGAGCTTGCCAGGGATGCACCCCCGCACGCCACCTAGGCTAGCATTTATGGCATTTTGTCCTAAGTGCCAGAGTTAGGTATGATAGCACTGTTAGCTATCTAATCACTAGGTAATGTCTGTTTTGCCACTGTGGTTGCCCCTTGAGCTATAAAAGGAGGCCAAGGCAACCTAGCTAAAGATTCAGACCCTTGGACACTTGTACTCGCGTAGTAGCTCTCCCGAAGGCACCGTTGCCGGGTTTGAGCACTGCGTGTGCTTCGTGTTCCCCCGATCAATCCACCAAAGCAGGAGTAGGGTTTTACGCTTCTTAGCGGCCCGAACCTGGGTAAAACACCAGCGTCCCGTCGTCGTGTTGTCTCACTACCTCTGCTCTTTGTGCAACCTGACCTCGCCCCTGCCGAACCACAAAGGGGCCCGTGGCCCCATAGGTGATTGTGTGCATCGTGCCCCGACATCTTTGGCGCGCCAGGTAGGGGGCTGCGTCATTTGCGTGAACCTGAGATCGTGAGCAGCGCGTTGATCTTCATCGCCGTATTCTTCATCTATGGCTCCCAAGAAGAAGACCGGCGCAGCTGCGTGTCCCTCCACTTCGAAGTCCCCCTTGCACGCAGCTGCGGACGCTTTCGGTGCCATGGCGGAGGCGGGTGAGGTGGGCGTCGTGGGCGACACGACTGGTGCAGGCGGCGCCACCGTCGTGTCTCCCTCGGCCGAAGCTGGAGCGAGGAACGCCGAAGAGGAGCAACAACAACAACATTCTGGCGAGCTTGGCCCCAGTGCCGCGGGAGGAGGAAACGTTCGTTCTCCACCTCCCCGCCGCACCGACGGCTACGGCCACAACAACGGCGTCCAATCTGGGGCAAGCCGTGATCTTCCAGCTGTGCCTGTCGCAGGCGCGACTGTCGTACGCGCGCCTCGCTCAGAGCAAGACGGAGCACCGAGCGGGACTGTAGTCCCACAAGTTCGACCTCCTCCACGTCAGACCGCCCTGGCGACCGGCGCACGGCGACAAGAATGCGGCGACGCCCCTCTTGGTTCCACCAGGAGTCGAGCGACGTCGCGATCCGCCGCCCTAGCCATGCCGGCCACGGCAGCAGAAGCGATGGCACGGGCCCAACTGCTGCTAAACTTCCCACGGGCGGCTGACAAGATGGACGAGTGGAGAGCCACCATCCAGAGTTTGATCGGCTTCATCGAAGCCAACAAATCATAGCATGCAGAGCCGTTGAGATACCCGCGGGCGGCGACGGTGGCCCGGGCTGACAGTCGCGTCGAGGGGGCCGCGCCAACGGTGCAATCCCCTCCGCAACAACAGACCCAGAGGCAGCCGCAGCAAGCTCCATATGCCGACGAGCCCGAGGAAGCATCTATGGTCTCGTCCGGCCCGCACGATCGCCGGGACCAGCGGTGTGTCCTGGAAGACCGACGGAGGGAAGACGCGCGCTTCACCATAGAGTGACGCCGACAAGCACACCGCCAATCCAACAGGTGCAATGACCCAGATGCTGGCGACCCCGCACCCAGTGTTGGCGGGTACCTGCCTTATGAGATTGGGTGCACTACCTTCACTTGCGAGCTGTGACAGGTCCGCTGGCCATCGGCCCGAGCTTTCAAGCCTGACCTAACGTAGAAATACGACGGGAAGCTAAACCCGGCGGAATTCCTGGGCATCTACACGATAGCTGTTCAAGCCGCCGGAGGAAGAGATGAGAAGGTGCTCACAAACTATTTCCCTTTGGCGCTCAAGACAAATGTAGATCGTGGCTGATGCACCTGCCAGAGAACTCTATTTCATCATGGGCTGACTTGTGCAACGAGTTTGTCGGTGCCTTCACTGGTGTCCACCAGGAGCCAGGACAGCCCAGTGACTTGCAAGTCCTTCCGCAGAAGGAGGGAGAAACCCTGCAGAAGTACATCCAGAGATTCAGTCGAGTACACCGCAATATTCCAGAGATACACCCCGCAGCCGTGATTGCCGCGTTCCACTCGAACATGCGCAACAGGAGGATGCGGGCCAAGATGAATGTTAAGCTCCCCAAGACCGTCAATGAGTTGTACACATTGGCGGACAAGTGTGCTCATGCTGAGGAAGGAAGGCGACTCCCCGGAGAGGAGGCTGGCGTCGAAGTCGACTCAGATGACAACGATGATGCCCTTGGCCCAAAGGGGAAAAGTCGGAGGCGCAACAAAAAGCGTAAGGGAAAGGCAGTGTTGGCCATTGAGAGCTCTGGTAATCTCAATGCCAGCAAGAAGGCCAAGGCCCAATCCCCCGGGAAGGGAACTGCCGTGTGCGCTGATTGCCGGGAGGCCACGGCGGCAGAGAAAACCGGAAAGTCCGACGGGCCATACTGCAAAATCCACCGCACCAAAGGTCATGATCTCCAAGACTGCCGCCAAGTTGAGCAGCTTGCTGAGAAGCATAAGGCTGAGTACGAGAAGCGTGACAAGGAGAGAGGTCAAGATGGTGCTGCCGGGAAGGGCCGTGGTGGTAGAGGAGGCCGCCGCGGCAAGGCCCTGCAGCAGAAGGAAAAACCGGCTAGAGGCCATGAGAAGAAAGAAGGAGATTATATGAGTGATGATGAGGATGATGAAGAGTCCAGTGATCGAGAATTCCAGAAGGCAAATGAATCCATGTGTGTTGACGGGGGTGCCTCCTTGCATTCCTCTCATTGCCAGCTCAAGCAGTGGGCGCGTGAGGTCAACGCCATGGAGCCAGCTGCAGAGTCCAGAAGGCCTCTCAAATGGTCCCGCACGCCTATCATCTTGGGCGAAGAGGATCATCTTGACCGCGCCACTGCGGTCAGATGTTTGCCGTTGTTGGTCTCCCCAACAATCCGCAACCTCAAAGTAACCAAGATGTTAGTTGATGGCGGGGCGGGGTTGAACTTAATCTCCCCTAAGGTGGTTGAAAGCCTGCAGATCCCTGATGGAGAGCTCAAAGCTACGGGTACGTTCCAAGGAATCAACCCCGGCAGAAGCCGACCCAAGGGAAAAAACA
This sequence comes from Elymus sibiricus, assembly GCA_039707655.1. NCBI lineage: Eukaryota > Viridiplantae > Streptophyta > Magnoliopsida > Poales > Poaceae > Elymus > Elymus sibiricus. Next base: position 269,718,827 of record CM077665.1, read on the forward strand.
CATTGCCTGTGGCGTTTGGCGGGGAGTTGAACTACCGACTGAGAAGGTGATATTTGATGTGGTCGAACTCCCTCTGCCTTACAACGGAATTCTTGGTCTCCCAGCTCTGGCAAAATTCATGGCAGCATCCCACTATGCTTACAACACTTTGAAGATGCTAGGGCCCGTGGGAATCATCTCCATAACATCTGATAAGAAGGATGAAGTTATATGCGTGGACAAGATGTATAGAGACGCGGTAGCAGCTGAGGTCGCGGAAACCCCAGCTCCCGCCAAAGAATCAAAGAAGGGGAAGAAGTTTAGCAGAGACGCCGGCAAGGACTCCCGGAAGCGCGCCTCTGCGGAGTGCGCTGCACCCGTCGATGACCTGCCGGAGAGTTCCACTAGCAAGAGATCCAAGGTCACCTATCCTGCGATGAAGAAGGTCCCGGCAGGACAGGATGGCGCTGATGGTACGTTTACCATCAGTGCCACCCTTAATGACAAATAGGAAAGCGCGCTCGTTGCCTTCCTGCGAGCGAATGTCGATGTGTTTGCTTGGCAACCATCCGACATCCCTCGGTGTTCCCAGGGAGGTAATTGAGCACTACCGTGCTGTCTGCCCTCATGCCAGGCCCGTCAAGCAGATAGTTAGAAAGCAAGCCTTGGAGCGGCAGTAGTTCATCACCGAGGAAATCAAGAAGCTCGAAGCAGCTGGTTTGGTCAGAGGAGTGTTGCATCTGACATGGTTAGCTAACCCGGTAGTGGCGCGCAAGGCAAATGGGAAATGGAGGCTTTGCATTGATTTCACTGACTTGAACAAAGCATGCCCGAAGGACCCTTTTCCCTTGCCGCGCAACGATCAGATTGTTGATTCCACTTCCAGGTGTGATTTGCTTTCCTTCTTGGACGCATACTCCGGATACCACCAGATATTCATGGCCAAGGAAGATGAGGAAAAGACCGCGTTCATAACTCCGTGTGGCACGTACTGCTTTGTACGTATGCCCTTCGGGTTGAAGAGCGCTGGTTCTACCTTTGCAAGGGCCGTGCAGATTGGATTTGAACCTCAGTTACACAAAAACGTGGAGGCTTACATGGATGACATAGTAGTCAAAACCAAAGATGAAGCAACCCTCATACAAGACTTGGAAGAAACTTTTATGAACTTGCACAAGATCAATTTGATGCTCAACCCTAAGAAGTGTGTGTTTGGTGTCCCATCCAGCAAGCTGCTTGGGTTCTTTGTGTCTCAGCGAGGAATAGAAGCCAATCCCGACAAGATCAAAGCAATCGAGCAGATACAAGCACCCAAGTCCATCAAGGACGTAAGACGCTTGGCCGGATGCATTGCTGTTGGAAATATGCCCTAGAGGCAATAATAAATTGGTTATTATTATATTTCCTTGTTCATGATAATCGTTTATTATCCATGCTATAATTGTATTGATTGGAAACTCAAATACATGTGTGGGTACATAGACAACACTGTGTCCCTAGTAAGCCTCTAGTTGACTAGCTCGTTATTCAAAAGATGTGGAAGGTTTCCTAGCCATAGACATAAGATGTCATTTGATAACGGGATCACATCATTAGGAGAATGATGTGATGGACAAGACCCAAACTGTAAACGTAGCATATGATCGTGTCAGTTTATTGCTATTGTTTTCTGCATGTCAAGTATCTGTTCCTATGACCATGAGATCGTGCAACTCCCTGACATCGGAGGAGTACCTTGTGTGTATCAAACGTCGCAACGTAACTGGGTGACTATAAAGGTGCTCTACAGGTATCTCCGAGGGTGTCTGTTGGGTTGGCATGGATCAAGACTGGGATTTGTTACTCCGTGTAATGGAGAGGTATCTCAGGGCCCACTCGGTAATACAACATCACAATGAGCCTTGCAAGCAATGTGACTAAAGTGTTAGCCACGAGATCTTGTATTACGGAACGAGTAAAGAGACTTGCCGGTAACGAGATTGAACTAGGTATAGAGATACCGACGATCGAATCTCGGGCAAGTAACATACCGAAGAACAAAGGGAACAGTATACGGGATTAACTGAATCCTTGACATAGAGGTTCGACCGATAAAGATCTTCGTAGAATATGTAGGAGCCAATATGGGCATCCAGGTCCCGCTATTGGTTATTGATCGTAGAGGTGTCTCGGTCATGTCTACATAGTTCTCGAACCCGCAGGGTCTACACACTTAACGTTTGGTGACGATTAGTATAGTTGAGTTATTTTGTTGGTGACCGAAGGTTGTTCGGAGTCCCGGATAAGATCCCAGACATGACGAGGATCTCCGGAAGAGTCCGGAGGTAAAGATTGATATATGTGATAATAGTGTTTTGATCTCCGGAAGGGTTCCGGAATTCACCGGAAGGGGTTCCGGGTGTTTACCGAAGTGTTCGGGTGCAGCAACACTTTATATGGGCCAAAGGGGTAAAGCCCACGAGGTTTTGGAAAGTGCAAAAGGAAGTTTTGCTGCTGCCTTAAGCGGTACTACCGCTGTAAAGCAGTACTACCGCGTAAGCGGTACTACCGCTTGTGTGAAAGTGGTACTACCGCTCGTGAGCAGTACTACCGCTTGTACGCGATACTGCTGGAATCCGAGTTTGACTCTTTCCGTGCGGGCCAAACCGACCTTGTGCGGGCAAAACCGACCTTGTGGAGGTTTTCTCTCCAAGTTTAGACCCCAGGGCTCAACATATAAATAGAGGGGCAGGGCTAGCACACGGGAAACATTAAGATTTCCCAAGCCGTGTGCCGGCAACCCTAACCCTCTAGTTCCTCTCGTCATAATCTCCGTAGTGCTTGGCGAAGCCCTGCAGAGATTGTTCCTCACCACCATCACCACGCCGTCGTGCTACCGGAACTCATCTACTACTTCACCATCGCTCGCTGGATCGAGGAGGTGAAGGCGTCATCAAGCCGTACGTGTGTTGAACGCGGAGGTGCCATTCGTTCGGCACTAGTTCGTGATCAGATCGAGGGACGACTTGCGATTTGGATCACGGAGACGTTCGACTACATCAACCGCGTTTCTTAACGCTTCCGCTTAGCGATCTACAAGGGTATGTAGATTCACTCTCCCTCTCGTAGATGCTCATCACCATGGATAGATGTTGTGTGTGCGTACGAAAGTTTTTGTTTCCCATGCAACGTTCCCCAACAATTGCCGCGTTGAGTAGGTTCATCTCCAAATCTGCTGAGCGCGCCCTGCCGTTTTTCAAGATTATGAAAAAGGCCGGCCCGATGAAGTGGACCCCGGAAGCAGACCCAACGCTGCAAGATCTGAAAGCTTACCTTTCCTTCGCTCCCACCTTGGTCGCCCCTAAACTACAAGAACCGTTGCTGCTATACTTGGCGGCAACGAATCAAGTGGTTAGCGCAGCACTAGTGGCGCAACGATAAGTGGATGAAGATGCAGCCGCTGCGACTTATTTCACCGGGGGTGGAACCGAGGCACCCGCGGTAGGACCTGATACAAACCAAGGGGAACCTAAGCAAGCAAACGAAGGCAGTATCTAGGAAGTGGCGAAGAAGAAAGTGGTGCAGCGACCAGTATACTTTGTCAGCTCCTTGTTACAAGGGGCTAGGTCAAGGTACTCTGGAGTGCAAAAGCTGATCTTCGGCCTTCTCATGGCCTCGAGGAAGCTGCACCACTACTTCCAAGGCCACGAGATCACAGTTGTCACCCGCTTTCCACTGCAGCGTATATCGAGGAACCCCGAAGCCACTGGCAAGATAGTTGAGTGGGCGCTAGAGCTGTCAAGTTTTGGTTTGAAGTATGAGAGCACTTCCACTATCCAGAGCCGGGCGTTGGCGGAATTCATTGCGGAATGGACACCCACGTCAGACGAAGAGGTGCCAGAGACAATTCTCCCCGGCAAAGAAGCGCCCAAAGAATGGATCATGTACTTTGACGGTGCTTTCTTGCGTCAGGGCACTGGAGCAGGCGTGCTCCTCATCGCCCCTACCGAAGAGCATCTCAAATATGTGGTTCAAATGCACTTTCCTTGGGAGGAGGCCACCAACAACACTCCTGAGTATGAGGGGCTCCTTGCCGGGCTCAGGATCGCAGTGGAGTTGGGAATCAAGAAATTGATCATCCGAGGAGATTCTCAACTCGTGGTGAGACAAGTCAATAAAGATTATCAGAGTCCATTGATGGAAGCATACGTGGAAGAGGTGAGGAAGCTGGAGGAGCACTTTGATGGATTGCAAGCAGAACATGTGCCACGTGCAGAAAACAGCATCGTTGATCGTCTATCAAAGTGCGCCACGCAAAAACTCCCTGTGGAACCAGGAAATTTTGTCCTCCACCTCACTCAGCCATCAGTATCCCCGTCAACGATGACCAGGAAAAGAAGAAAGCTGAACTCCGGCAAGCATTTCCCGACAGAGCTTCCTGAAGCCGCTGGTAGAGAGGCTGTCAGAGACGGTCTCGTTTCGGTTGGTGAGCAACTCCCTCCTGCAGAACCCCAGGTTCTCGCGGTCAAGGCAAGCGCTCCCATGAACGAGGAGATCCTTTAGTCCTTGTTGTCGAGCCACAAGCTCCAACTTGGGCACATCACATAGTCCACTTCCTTCAAACAGGAGAACTTCCCTAAGAAGAAGAAGAAGCCGAAAAAGTAGCCCGTCAGTCAAGTATGTACCAGTTTGTCGGTGACACTCTGCATAGAAAAAGACCAAACGGTGTGAAATTTAGGTGCATTTGCCGGGAAGATGGACTAAAGTTGTTGGCAGATATTCACGGAGGCATGTGTGGGTCTCACATTGGATCGAGGGCCCTTGCCAGAAAAGCTTTCCGGTAGAGTTTCTACTGGCCCACTGCCCTCCAAAATGCGACTGAGCTAGTCACCAAGTGTGAAGCCTACCAGTTCCATTCCAAGAACATTCATCAACCAGCGCAAGCCCTCCAGATGATCCCTTTATCCTGGCCATTCTCGGTCTGGGGGCTCGATATTTTGGGCCACTTTCCCCGCGCTGTCGGGGGCTTTGAATTCTTGTTCGTAGCAATCGACAAGTTTACAAAGTGGCCAGAGGTGGAACCAGTGAGAAAGGTGACCGCGCAGTCAGCTGTCAAGTTCCTAAAAGGACCGGTGTGCCGTTTTGGAGTGCCCAACAGGGTGATAACCGATAATGGCACCCAGTTCACGAGCCGCACCTTTATGCAATACATCCAAAGCCTTGGAAGCAAGGTCTCCTTCGCCTCTGTTGCCCACCCAAGGAGCAACGGGCAAGTCGAGAGGATGAATGCTGAAGTGTTGCGTGGGCTCAAGACAAGAACTTTCGATAAACTTTAAAGAAGCAGCAAGCGCCGGATAGATGAGCTGTCGGTGGTTGTTTGGTCCCTCAGAACAACACCAAATCGAGCTACCGGCCACACGCCCTTCTCCCTAGTGTACGGGGCGGAAGCAGTTCTCCCAACAGAACTCATATACGGGTCACCTCGAGTACTTGCCTACGATGAAGTAGAGCAAGAGCAGCTACGGCATGACGATGCCATGCTCCTCAAGGAAGATCGTCTCCGGGCCGCTGTGCGTGCAGCACGCTACCAGCAAGCCCTGCACCGCTACCATAGCCGCAGGGTCCACGCCCGGAGCCTTGAGGAAGGCGACCTTGTCCTTAGGTGTGTTCAGTCCGCCAAGGGTACCAAAAAGTTGACGCCGAAGTGGGAAGGCCCTTACCGGGTAGCACGAGTCACCAGACCTGGCGCAGTCCGTTTGGAGACCGAAGATGGCATCAAAGTGCTTAACTCATGGAATATTGAGCATCTTCGTAAGTTCTACCCGTAAGGCACGGTTGTCGGGCTCAGTCCCCGGCAACCACCTTTTGTACAAGCCTTGCCACAGTGCATGTAACCCTATGTACAAAGCCAGGCGCAGACCCTGTGCATGCAATAATAAAGCTAGGCATTGCATCATACCATCGAACTGCATGTTTACTATGCATTTTTTTATGTTGCAATGTTATCGCTTTTAAGTTTTAGAAATATGCTAGAGTAATTGATGAGCCTATGATCCTTGTTACCGCACTCTATCTCTCCAGAGGACAGAGGCCTCTTGCCTTACATGTTTTATCGCCAGGAAAACAAAGAAGAAAGGCAGAGAGACAAGGACGACGGCCCATCGTACTGCAGAAAGGGATACTGCGTGAAAAGATAAGTCTAATCACATATCCCAAATTCAGTTCCATTTGTTCCCTTAAGGAAACCCTTGCTATCCTTTTTGACTGTGTACCGTGGAGTCTTTCACGCAATGGAAACCCTTGTTGGGATGAGCCGTCCCCCAGCTCCTGTCGCTTATCACCTCTGGGGGGCGCACCGATACCGACAAGGAGCCTTGCCGGGAAATGATACCGGCCTGCTGCTGGGGGCTCGCTCCCCCTTTGGTGCTCGCGGTTAGTACTGACCCGACAGATAGTTCCATGCGACAAGGACAAACATGCCGACACAGTACAAACAAGGGAAGAAAACGATAGTACTTAAGGAAGAAAAATAGCTTTCTTTCATTCATTTTCGGTACAAAATGGATAAAGATTACATTATGATTAGCTAAAACATGGCAAGCGTCTACATCTTTTGATTTATAAAAAGATAAGTGCCCCGTAATGCCTTTCTTGTCCCTCTCCTCCTAGGGATTAGGTGAAGAAGAAAAGGAGGGCAAAAGGAGCGCCTGGCTGGGATTCGGTGCCTCCCCGCCAGGGCCAGCGGGACGCGTCCCCTGAAGGATCAGAAGGACCCTGCCCCTAGGCAAGGCGGACGAAGCCGGCAATGTGGACAAAGCCAACAAGGAGAAAGAAGGCGGAGGGCAGGTGCAGATGGTGGTGCTGCCGAAGCGCAGCTGGTGATGATGGTGCTGCCGGCGATCACGATGCATCAGAGCTGTCATCCACGCTCCTGAAGCGTCGTGGGTTGCCACCGCCATCATCTTCCTCATCGCCACTGCTCAAGAAGACGCCTCCGCCGTCGTCCGAGCCCTCCATGCGGCAGACGAGGCGAGTGCCGAGCCTCCCGAAGAGCCTCACAGATAGCATGGTCGTCCCCGATGTCCCGAGGCAGGGGAGACTCCCTGCCCTTAAGGATTACACGCAGGCCGAAGGCTCCCCTCCATGTGCGAAATACATAGCGCCATGGGTGGGGAACTCTGCCACAACCCATGATAGACCACTCTTGCGACCATTCGCGCGCGGACGACGACCGTTCGGACGATCTTTCTCCGTCGCCTTGAAAAAGGAGCGCAGAGACCACGGTCGACCACGGCACCGCGTTTTCGCTATGGACTCCAGTGCGGTGTCGTCCGCGCGGCGTTCTGCCAAGACTGAAGCAGCAGGCGACGCAGCGGCAGGAGCGCCTCCACAGCTGCCCCTGGCGCGGCCACCGCGCTGCCCGCTCCCCCATCCGAGACCCCTCCTGCCAGCTCTCGATCCAAAACCATCGACCCAAGCCGGGAGCTGGGCACGGACACAAAAAGAAATCCCTGTGATAGCGGGCGTGCTCGCCCGACCCTTCCCCCTGGCCATCAGGAGGGAAGGGGCGGTCCGAAGACGAAGAAGAAGGGCAAGCTATGTGAACTTGAGATTGAGGAGGAGAAGGGGATGGATGAGCATCGCGCGTTGTGACCCCCCAATTTATAGGGAAGGGCAAGGGGGCTGGCTCTCCTCCGCTCCAAGGTGGCCGCCCATCTCCACCAATCCCGCTACCCACGATCACGGGCGAAGAGGTAACCGCCCCATTGCTCCAATCCCTAGCGCTACAGTTTCTGCCACTCCCACGCCTGTGAGCCATGCGCATCCACCACAAACTCCCCGCAATGCATGCGGCGCACGTGGCGGGAACGGCCTGAGGTAATGGGTAAGTGCTGGCTTGAAAGCCGGCACTTACTCCCTCATACTGCGCACCTGTGCTTAAATTTTGGGCCTGACCCAACGACGCTGGACGGGCGCGCTTCGGCCAGACCCGGGGGCTCCTGTCGGTGCATTAAGAATGGGGTACCCAGTGCCCGTGACTTATGCACAGGCAGTAGTAGCAGAACCCATCAACATAAAACCAGTCCAAGCCAGAGAAGCCGCTCTACGTGAGATCAAGGAGCGCATCAAGAAGACGAAACCAACATCCAAGACCAAGACTCCGGTAGAAGCAACCTGCACTGGCTAGGCAACACCGGCAGGGTCGATGCAACGGCCCAAAACGGGCCTGAGCCGCGCCAGTCGCGTCCCCGATGCCTGCCGGGGACCGAAGTGCACGCACCTACAAGAGGACCCAACAAGCCATCCCCTGGCAGGCGCGAGCCGATCGGCCACCGCTCCACCGCATCGCAACGCCAGTCAGTTGTCGATGTGGTGTCGAGCCCTCAGGTGGCTAAGTGGCTCTCTCTGAGCACGTGGCGACTCGCCGGAAGGCAGATGATGCCCATTTGACACCTGTCCAAAGGCGTGTCAAGATACTAAGCAACAGTCAGCTAAGCGGTGGTAAGAGCTTGCCGGGGATGCACCCCCGCACGCCACCTAGGCTATCATTTATGGCATTTTGTCCTAAGTGCCAGAGTTAGGTATGATAGCACCGTTAGCTATCTAATCACTAGATAATGTCTGTTTTGCCACTGTGGTTGCCCCTTGAGCTATAAAAGGAGGTCCAAGGCAACCTAGCTAAAGATTCAGACCTTTGGACACTTGTACTCACGTAGTTGCTCTCCCGAAGGCAACCTTGCCGGGTTTGAGTGCTGCGTGTGCTTCGTGTTCCCCCGATCAATCCACGAAAGCAGGAGTAGGGTTTTACGCTTCTCAGCGGCCTGAACCTGGGTAAAACACCAGCGTCCCATCGTCGTGTTGTCTCATTACCTCTGCTCTTTGTGCAACGTGACCTCACCCCTGCCGAACCACAAAGGGGCCCATGGCCCCATAGGTGATCGTGTGCATTGTGCAATGACACCCGATATCGTATCACCATAACTTTTATTCACCTTTACCTATTTTCGTTCAGTCTTTAGCTCTTTCCTGATTTAGTTGAATAAAAGTTTAGTATGATCTATTTTTTTGTGATAGTTTCGTGATCCATCTATCTATGTAATCGAGTGAGAGTTATATAATAAAGTTTAGTTTGAGCTTTTGCTTCTTTACTTTCTTGTTGCAATCAAAATAAAAGGAAAGAGAAATAAATGAAAAAGAATCATATTCCAACCTTATGGTAAGTAATGACATCACATAAGGAAAAGTATAAGTAGTAAAATTTATTGGAGATTGACAAACATAGCATTGCTCAATGATGCAATTCATGAAAGAATTAATAAGGGAAGTGAAGATTCACATGCAAATACACTATCTTGGACATCTTTTATGATTGTGAGCCCCTATTAAATATTATATGTCAAAATTGTTGACGTTGGACAAGGAAGAAAACGTAATGATTTATGTTTGTTCATATTCACATAGAAGTTATATTGTCATAGATCCTTCAACATGTGGTGCTTGCTCAATGTCTTTGCTAGCCAAAAACTCTGCACTAAGTAGAGATACTAGTTGTGCATCCAACAACCCAAAACCCAAATTCATGCTTTGAGAGTCCACCATACCTACCTACGGAATGAGTAAGATCCTTCAAGTAAGTTGTCATCGGTGCAATAAGGCTATAAAAATTGCTTCTAAACGTGTTTTGATCAATTAGTGTAAGAGAAAATTGAGCGCTATACAAACTTATGATGGCAAAGTAATAAAAGCGACGGACTGCATAATAAAGGTTGCTATCATAGGGGGCAATATAGCATGACGTTCTTTTACATTAAGGGATTGGGCATACAAACCAAAAAGCGCATGACAACCTAAGCTTCCCTCTACGAAGGGCCTATCTTTTACATTTATGTATTTACTTTTATGCAAGAGTCAAAGTATTCTCCCCTATTCCTTTTTACTTTTTCTTTTTGCAAGCACCATGTGGTGAGGAAAGATCTAGGCACATATATCCATTTGGATGTGAGTGAGCATGAGTTATTATTGTTGACAACACCCTTGAGGTGAATATGTTGGGAGGCGAAACTATAAGCCCCTATCTTTCTATGTGTCCGGCTGAAACTTTTTGCTCATGGGTATGCTGTGAGTGTTAGCAAATATAGAAGACTAAATGATGGTTGAGTATGTGGACTTGCCAAAAGGCTCCGACACGAGACCCTTCCTGAAAATATGATGAATTGTAGTTGCAAAGTTGACTGAGAACATAGTTTCTTGGTTTTCAATAAGGTTTATGCTCTATACTTCTATGTTGTGATGAATTGTTACTTGTTCATGAGAGGTTATATGATGAAAGTATATGAATAAGTTTTACGATAGAGTTTTTTGCTGCTATGATAATAAGCATGATGCTACTATGTCCGTATTTTGTTTTTATCGACACCTCTCTCTCAAACCATGTGGACATGCTTTTCAATATCGGCTTTCGCTTGAGGACAAGCGAGGTCTAAGCTTGGGGGAGTTGATACGTCCATTTTGCATCATGATTTCCTACTGTTATTTATATTGTTTTGTTGAATAATAATGCTTTAGGGAGAGATTCTAATGCCTTTTCTCTCATAGTATGCAAGGTTTACACAAAGAGGGAGAATACCGGCAGCTGGAATTCTGGACCTGAAAAAGCACATCAGAGATACCTATTATGCACATCTCCAAACAAGCTAAAACTTTACGGGGAATATTTTTGGATTATATTAAAAATACTGGAGCAAACAACTACCGGAGGGGGCCACCCTGGTGAGCACAAGACACCAGGGCGCGCAAGGCCCCCCATGCGCGCCCTGGTGGGTTGTGCCCACCTCGGCCCACCTCCGGTGCCCATCTTCTGGTATATAAGGTTTTTTAACATAGAAAAAATAAAAAGAGGACTTTCGGGACGGAACGCCGCCATCTCGAGGTGGAACTTGGGCAGGAGTACTTTTGCCCTCCGGCGGAGCGATTCCGCCGGGGAAACTTCCCTCCCGGAAGGGGAAGTCGAAGCCATTGTCATCACCAACACCCCTCTCATCTTTGGGAGGCCAATCTTCATCAACATCTTCAACAACACCATCTCCTCTCAAACGCTAATTCATCTCTTGTGTTCAATCTTTGTACCGGAACCTCAGATTGGTACCTGTGGGTGACTAGTAGTGTGGATTACATCTTGTAGTTGATTACTATATGGTTTATTTGGTGGAAGATTATATGTTCAGATCCATTATGCTATTTAATACCCCTCTGATCTTGAGCATGAATATTATTTGTTAGTAGTTACCTTTGTTCTTGAGGTCACGGGAGAAGTCATGTTGCAAGTAATCATGTGAATTTGATATGTGTTCAATATTTTGATGATATATATGTTGTGATTCCCTTAGTGGTGTCATGTGAACGTCGACTACTTGACACTTCACCATTCATGGGCCTAAGGGAATGCATTGTGGAGTAGTTATTAGGTGATGGGTTGCTAGAGTGACAGAAGCTTAAACCCTAGTTTATGTGCTACTTCGTAAGGGGCGGATTTGGATCCAAACGTTTAATGCTATGTTTAGATTTTATCTTAATACTTTTCTCGTAGTTGCGGATGCTTGCGAGGGGGTTAATCATAAGTGGGAGGTTGTTCAAGTAAGAACAGCACCCAAGCACCGGTCCACCCACATATCAAATTATCAAAGTAGCGAACACAAATCAAACCAACATAATGAAAGTGACTAGATGAAATTCCCGTGTGCCCTCAAGAACACTTTGCCTATTACTAGAGACTGTTCTGGCTTGTAATTTGCCACAAAAGGATTGGGCTACCTTGCTGCACTTTATTTATCATTATCGTTACTTGCTTGTTACCAATTATCTTGCTATCAAACTATATATTACCTACAATTTCAGTGTTTGCAGAAATTACCTTGCTGAAAACCGCTTGTCATTTCCTTCTGCTCCTCGTTGGGTTCGACACTCTTACTTATCGAAAGGACTACGATTGATCGCCTATACTTGTGGGTCATCAAGGGGTATATATAGGCATCTCCGAAAATCCAACCGTTACAACATTATTGCCCAACTCGGTGAAACCGAAGTGAAAACTCGGTTGCACCGACTAGTGCAAAATGTGGCAACTTTGGCGTTTTCAGTGAGACCGATATAGAATTCCCGGTGGTACCGACATGACTGGCCGAGGGCAGTTGCACAACTCGGTGAGACCGATTCACAATCCTCAGAAATTCCAATTCTTGTGAATGAGGCAACAGAAAGTAGGTCACTGAAATTCGGTTGCACCGATGTGAAACTTGGTAGTACGGAGAGGTAGGTTTTGGCTAGGGTTTCTGTCTAGGGTTTTGACTCGGTGTAGCCGATAGGATATTATTGGTGGCATCGATTTTGAGTGGTAGGGTCTTAGACAGAATATGTGTGGGAGAGCTTGTGAGTGTTTTGGGTGGCTAACACTTAATCATTTTGAGCATTTCATTCACCATTATTAACTCATCCCCTTTTGATAGTATTGGCTTTCCTATGGAATCAAAGTGATTTCTCACAAAGTAAAATGTAGAGTCTTCATGCTTGTAGCTTGGCCAATCCTATTCCTTGCATCTTGGGGTCTCCTCACAATCCTTTGCCAATCCTTTCTGTGGACTTAATCTGAAATAAGCTAGATAGAACTATTAGTCCAAGAGACAATGTATGTTGTCATGAATTATCAAAACCACCAAGGGAGCATATGTGCTTTCAATCTCCCCCTTTTTGGTAATTGATGACAACATACAATCAAAGCTACAAATTAGGATATGCAGGAATATGTGATAGGTTTGAAGGATACATGACTAATACAATCTCCCCCTAAATGTGTGCAATCCATTTTAATGGATAGTTGCATTGGAATGCATGAACTGACACATAGTAGAAAGGACATGAGAAGTCATGTATATCTTGGCTATATGCATCAAGTATATGTGAATGAGGTGTTTCCATGTCCAAGACTTCACCCTTGCAAACAATATGTACAAGAAGCAAGAGATCATCTTGACCAAGGATATGATGCATATACTTACCTTGAAGTTCTTGAGCATTCAAATAGTAGGAACACACTTGAGAAAACAATGTTAGGAAACACAAGAGTATTCTCATCCAATGCAAAAAGATTCAAGAGTACCAAGATATGGAAAACATATGAAAAATAGAGTTTCTTAAGATTGATATGTCTCCCCCAATAGAATATGTAGAACTTTCTCCCCTAAGTATGGATTTGTAAATGTTTCTCTCCCCCTGAATCTTAGCATGTAGATATTGGGAGTAGGTAGGGTGAGACAAGTTTAGCATAAATAGGCAATCAAATCAAAGATTTCTCCCCCTTTGGGTAAGCATAAGCTTAGATGTATGTGGATATTCTACCCTTTGATATATTCTCCCCCTTAAGCATAGATGCTTTGATATTCTCCCCCTTAATATATATTTCCCCCTTTGGTACGAGAATAAGCTTTGAAGCTTTGGTATTTCTCTCCCTTTGGCATTAATTTCCAAAAAGGGTCACACAAAGGGTCAGATAAAGGGATCACTGAGAGGGAAGGAATCCTTGAGAATAAGGGTCATAGAAAGTAGGGATCCTTGAGAGTATTTGAGACTAAGGGATCCTTGAAGACTTTGTCTCCCCCTTTTGACCAACTGAAAAGGCTCTTTTAATATTTCTCCCCCTTTCTCATAGGGATCCTTGAATAAAGTTTCTCCCCCTTCAAGTTTTTTTTACAAAGGGATCCTTGAAGAAATGGAGATTTGCTAAATTTGGCAAAGAACACAAAAGATAGCAAAATCGGTGACTCCGAGGGAAATAAATCGGTGGAACCGATATAAAGTTGTGCAACTTATCTGCATAATCGGTGACACCGAGTTACTTGAATCGGAGACTCCGAAAGGCAAAACAGAAACTTGGCAAGGTTTGACAAAAGATCTTTTTCATAAAGTCTCAAATAAAATAAAATAATTTGCAAAGAATTTGAAAAAGAATTTGCAAGAAAATTTTCAACTAGATGGAATTTGAGTGGTTCCAAGAGAACATGAAACTAAAAGATGAACCAAACAAGATATTTCACCTAGATGATGGGCGGCGACTAAGTCACCTATATTAGAGTATATTGACTTAAGGAGCCAAGCAAGAATACTTGATCATAGGTCATACTCTATGTTAAGCTCAAAATGGGGTTACCATTTTTTTATTAAGCATTTTAATGTTTTCATATCACTTGAGTTGCTTTATCTCATGACTTGAAGTAAAGCTATTTCAAGGATATGACCACATACCTTTGAGTGATGTTGATGACGTGGCATGTAGGAGAACTTCTTGTGGATGCTCGAAGTTGATGAAGATCATCTTGAGTTGGGAGCAATCCTTGATCGTTTTTGGTTCTCTTTTCACATACATGGGTTAGTCATGCAAGGAAGAACAAGATATATCCAAATGACAAGATTGAAATTTTCATCATATGTAAGTCAAGGATATAGTTTGTGTTGTCTTCTTCCTTCCATCTTCAAAGAAGGGTTGTGGATACTTGGCCATGACAAGATTGCTTGTGATATGAGTTGATGGCAATCTTGTGGAGTGTAGTTCTTCCAAGTACCTACAAAAGGTTAGATACAATACAAGGGAGCATAGATTTCCAAGATATAAGATAGTGTCATATCAAGTGTAACATGGAATAGTCATGTAAGCTCATGTCTTTGCATGCATCCGAGTGAATGTAGCTCAAGTTTGAAGCATCAATGATGTTCAACTCACTCCTCAAGTGACAAAACACTTTCTCATCAAGTGGCTTAGTAAAGATATCGGCCAATTGCTTGTTGATGCGAACATGTTTGAGATTAATGTCCCCTTTGGCAACATGATCACGAATGAAATGATGACGAACTTGAATATGCTTAGTTCGAGATTGTTGCACGGGATTATGAGCAATCTTAATAGCACTCTCATTGTCACACAACAATGGAACATGTCTCACATGGATTCCATAATCCTTAAGAGTTTGAGCCATCCATAGCAATTGAGGACAACATGATCCGGCAGCAATGTATTCCGCTTCGGCGGTAGATAGAGATACCGAATTTTGTTTCTTGGATGACCAAGACACAAGAGATATACCAAGAAATTGACATGTACCCGAGGTGGATTTTCTATCCACCTTATCTCCGGCGTAGTCCGAGTCGGAATATCCAAGAAGATTAAAAGAAGATCCCTTGGGATACCATATGCCAAAGTTTGATGTTTGTATCAAGTATCTCACAATTCTTTTCACGGCCTTAAGATGACACTTTTTAGGAGCGGCTTGATATCTAGCGCACATGAACACACTAATCATAATATCGGGACGGGAGGCACATAGATATAACAATGAACCAATCATTGATCGATAAACCTTTTGATCAACCGGTATGTCCTCCTTGGTGAGGTCAACATGTCCACTAGTAGGCATAGGAGTTTTCATACCTTTACACTCTTGCACGTTGAACTTCTTGATCAAGTCCTTGGTATACTTGGTTTTAGAGATGAAAGTTCCTTCTCTCGTTTGCTTGATTTGTAAACCAAGGAAAAATTTCAGATCACACATCATGGACATCTCATACTTATCGGACATCAACCTTCCAAATCTTTCACTAAATTGTTGGTTAGTAGATCGAATGATAACATCATCAACATAGATTTGGCACACAAATAATTCACCATTAAATCTCTTAGTAAACAAGGTTGCGTCAATTTTACCAATTTCAAAACCCTTTTCAATGAGAAACTTCATTAGGCATTTATACCAAGCACGTGGAGCTTGCTTAAGTCCATAATGTGCTCTACGAAGCTTGTGAACGTGGTTAGGTTTCTTAGGATTCACAAAACCAGGGGGTTGTTTTACATAGACCTCTTCTTCAATTTCACCATTTAAAAATGCACTTTTAATATCCATTTGGTAAAGAGTGATATCATGGTGATTAACATAGGCAAGAAGAATGCGGATAGCTTCAAGTCTAGCAACGGGGGCATAGGTCTCACCGTAGTCCATACCTTCGACTTGTGTGTAGCCTTGAGCCACGAGACGTGCCTTGTTGCGAACGACTTGACCGTCTTCATCTTGCTTGTTTCGAAACACCCATTTGGTTTTGATGATGTTTTGCTCGTGCTTGGGCTTCTCCACTAGTGTCCACACTTCGTTCCTTTCGAAGTTGTGTAGCTCCTCATGCATAGCATTCACCCAATCCGGGTCCTGAAGAGCTTCTTCTACTTTCAAAGGCTCAATACTAGAGATGGATGAATAATGCTCACAAAAGTTAGCTAGTCGAGTTTTAGAGCAAGTTATCCTCCCGGTTTGTATGTCACCGAAGATTTGATCTAGAGGATGATTTTTGTTCACTCTTGTTCGAGCTCGGGGTAGCTTTTGCTTGTTGGATGGTGGAGATTCTTCATCAGCATCTTCTTCTTCGTTGTCGTTGCCTTGAGGTGATGGTGAAGGTGTTTGTGGTGGATCATCATGATGAACTTCTTCCTCCTCTTCATCTTGTCGTGTACCGCTTTTGGATGCCTCCATGTCGTGTTGAGGTTCGCCTTGACGCGAAGTAGGGGCTTCCACTTGGGTTGATTAAGTACCCTCCTTCACCTCCATGGGATGAATCTTGCCAATGGAAAAGTCTTGGATGGCAATTGTTCGACTTGCGAACCATTAGATTCATCAAACTTCACAACTACCGTCTTTTCAACTTTTCGAGTGAAGTTGTTGTAGACACGGTAAGTGTGAGAGTTTGATCTGTAACCAAGTAGGAAACCTTCATGAGATTTAGGAGCAAATTTAGAACGACGACGCTTATCAAGTATGTAATACTTGGAGCTGAATACTCGAAAGTATCCAACTTGGGGCTTGTTACCTGTGAGTAGCTCGTATGTCGTTTTACCGAGAAGCTTGTGAAGGTAGAGTCGGTTCGTAGCATGACAAGCTGTTTCCACGGCTTCCGCCCAAAAGTGTCGTGGAGTCTTGTATTCGTCAAGCATCCTTCTAGCCATCTCTATAAGAGTCCGGTTCTTCCTCTCAACAACTCCATTTTGTTGAGGCGTGTACGTAGATGAGAACTCATGTGAAATACCTTCTTCGTCGAGAAATGAATCTACATTCGTGTTCTTCAACTTCGATCCGTTGTCGCTCCAAACTTTCTTGATCTTCACTTCAAACTGATTTTGCGCTTTGCGAGCGAAGTTCTTGAAGATCTTTTGCTGATCATCGAGAAAGAATACCCACGTAAATCTGAAAAAATCATCAACTATAACTAGACCAAAGGAATTTCCACCGAGGCTCTTGTAAGCATTGGGACAAAAAAGATCCATATGAAGCAACTCGAGTGGTCTCCTAGTAGTCATGATATTCTTTATGGGATGACTTCCACCTACTCGCTTTCCAGCTTGACAAGCACTACAAAGTCTATCTTTGTCAAAGATAACATCTTTAACACCAAGTATATGATCACCTTTGATGAGCTTGTCTAGATTACGCATACCAACATGTCCTAGTCTTCTATGCCAAAGCCAACCTTTAGATGATTTTGCAATAAGACAAGTACGAGGTTTGGATCTCTTAGTGAAATCAACAATGTCTAGATCACCTCTACGGAAACCGGTAAAGACCATGCTATGATTATCTTGACGAAACACTTGGCAATCTACTTTGGTAAATAGCACATTAAAACCGAAATCGGCAAGTCTAGATACGGAAAGAAGATTGTAGCCAAGGGATTCAACAAGCATGACATTTTTAATAGAGCTATCATGAGATATGGCCACCTTACCAAGACCAAGTACCTTACCCTTGGAGTTGTCTCCAAAAGTCACATACCTTCGCGGTCCATGGTTTGGTGTGATATCTTGAAACATGTCTCTATCTCCGGTCATATGATCGGTGCATCCACTATCGAGAATCCACTCTTTTCCTCCGGACATGTAATCCTTGAAGTTTGTCATGAGACTTAGATTATTCATAGTCTTCTCATACTCGATGTCGAACAACTCATGTTCATCATAGTAGCCATGTTCCACATTGTCATCATCAAGTGGGAAATCCTTGTCATGAGAGACAAGAGATTCGTTAGAGTTGTGATCATGACAATGTTCAAGATTATGAATGTGAATGGCTTCTACAATGATGTTGTTGATAGTTATGACATCTCCTTTAGCATGCGTGAGGTCTCTAAGCTCAAATAGATAATCATCAAACTTAGGATCACTAGGCATCATTTTGTGAAAAGCAATAGATTTATGAAGAATTTCATCAAGATTATTCAATGAATAATTTGGATATCATTTTTCCAAATCATTCCACAAAGTATAAGAACATTCAAAATTCTTCATTTGATCAAACACAATTCTAGGCAATCCTCTAATGATAAGATTAGCAGTTCTAAGATTGCGTAGCATATCAATTTCCTCTTTGTGTGTGGGATGTAAAGGATCAATGTGAGATACATAGGGGTTCTTAACATACTTGCTCAAATGGAATTCATTGAATAACTCAAGCATCTCATATTTCCATTGAGTATAGTACTCCCCATTGAGAACGGGCACTCTACAACTAAGACTCCCCAAACTAGACACATCCATCTTCCTCCAACGGTGTTGAAACCGAAGCTTTGGAGACCAAAGCTCGGATACCAATTGACGGATCACTAGAAGGGATGTCTAGAGGGGGGGTGAATAGACTACTTGATAAATTAAAAACCTAACCTTTTCCCAAGTTAATTGGTTGGCAGATTTTAGCAATTCTAACAAGTCTAATGCACCCTACACATGTTAGTCAACAAGTATAGCAGCGGAAATTAAAGACAAGCATATGTAAGAGAGTTGAGATAGGAAGATTAACGCAGTATGGAGACACAAGGATTTTTCCCGTGGTACCGATAGGTGGTGCTATCGTACGTCCACGTTTATGGAGTCTTGAATCCACGGAGGGTAGTGGTCACGAGAGTCCACGGAGGGCTCCACCCATAATGGTCCACGAAGTAGCAACCTCGACTATTCCGTAACGGCTTCCGTCCATGAAGGACTAGCCTCACTATGGGTAGAACTTCACGAAGTAGGCGATCTCCTTGCCCTTACAAACTCTTTGTTCAACTCCACAATCTCGAAGAAGGAGGCTCTCAAGCGACACCTAACCAATCTAGGAGGCACCACCCTCCAAAAGGTAATAGATGCGATAGTAACGATGAACTCCTTGCTCTTGTGTTTCAAATGATAGTCTCCTCAACACTCAATCACTCTCTCATAGATTTGGCTTGGGTAGAAGAGATTGATTGGATGGAAAGCAACTTGGGGAGGCTAGAAATCAAGATCCATATGGTTGGAGTTGATGATCTTGACCTCAACACAAGGATAGGTGGTTCTCTCTCAGAAATTTGGATATGGAAAGTGTGGGTCTCTTCTGAGTGCTTCTCTTGCGAGTGGGATGTGGTGGAGGGTATATATAGGCATCTCCAAAAATCTAACCGTTACAACATTATTTCCCAACTCGGTGAAACCGAAGTAAAAATTCAGTTGCACCGACTAGTGCAAAATGTGGCAACTTTGGCATTTTCGGTGAGACCGATATAGAATTCTCGGTGGTACCAATATGAGTGGCCAAGGGCAGTTACACAACTCGGTGAGACCGATTCAAAATTCTCGGAAATTCCGATTCTTGTGAATGAGGCAAGAGAAAGTTGGTCACTGAAACTCGGTTGCACCGATGTGAAACTTGGTAGTACCGAGAGGTAGGTTTTGGGTAGGGTTTGTGTCTAGGGTTTTGACTTGGTGTAGCCGATAGGATATTATTGGTGGCACCGATTTTGAGTGGTAGGGTCTAAGATAGAATATTTGTGGGAGAGCTTTTGAGTGTTTTTGGTGGCTAACACTTGATCATTTTGAGCATTTCATTCACCATTATTACCTCACCCCCTTTTGATAGTATTGGCTTTCCTATGGACTCAAAGTGATTTCTCACAAAGTAAAATGTAGAGTCTTCATGCTTGTAGCTTGGCCACACTACAAGAAATATGTCAACTTGCGACCATTAATATTGGTCACTGAATGGTCATTATTTTTCATTTGCGATCTTTTTGTGACCAAAAACTGTTGGTCAAAAGCTGGCCGTCTTTAATGAAACTTAACGACCAAAACGAAAGGTCGTTGGTTCTACGACCAATTGTTTTCGTCACTGGCAATCTGCCCACACCACGTCGGATCCAACATGGCAATCTGACGTGGAAAAATTATGACCAAGTGAATTGGTCATTGATCAGAATTAGCCTGGTCCAGTTCGATACTTTACTTGGGCCAAGCCCAACAATTCAGCCTTTTTACATTTTTTCTGTCAATTTTTGTGAGCTTCATGGGCCAAGCCCAACATTATAGCCTTTTTTATTGTTGGGTCGTGGCCTCTTTGTCTAAACAATTTCATTTCCTTTTTTAATTAAATGGGTCCCAGTTGTCAGGTTCTGGTAACTGCGTCCCATTTGTCATGTTCTGGTAAGTGGGTCCCATCTATCGGGCTCATATTCTTCATATTTCAACCAGTATTTAAATTGGTAGAGACAAAAAAACACTCTAACAATGGCAACCAAATCAACCAGTACTACAAATAAGAGCAACCAGATCATGTAATACAATGGCAATCACAGTAACGAGCTCAGCTCTACAAGTGTAATATAATACTTCTTTACAAGCTCTACAAGCTTTGCAAGCTCCTTCCATAGCGATCACAAACTAGGCACCTGCTCCTGTCATGAACATGCCGGACTCGCTGCACGACCATAGTCAGATGAACAACATGCCGGACTCACTGGACAACCATAGTCAGGGCTGGGAACAAACAAAACAACAACATGGCTTCCTCTGTCACCCTGTAACATGAATCAAAGAAGAATCAAAAAAACCGCGGCAAATATATTATGAACAGACCATTCAAGAAAAGGACATTTATTCTACCTTCACCTACAAGATAGACATCCGAGGCAGTTATAAAAATGCTAATAGGAGTTGTCTAGAAAGCTGTGTAACATAATATTACAGGAACAAAAGTAGGAATATATCAAAACCATTATATAAATATTAAATGTAACTTTCATTCACTAGTAGAGAAATGGGTAGCCACAACTCTTGTTGGTGGCACACCATTTTCCGCCGACGCCAGCACTAATATTTTCTAATATCTCTCGCGTCGCCCATTTTGGTACGCCATCGCTAGTTACATAGTGCTGGCTCTGGACGTACGGGGAACGCAACTTGTATGTGGCCTCCAAGGTTGTGTGGAGGCGTAACTTACTGTTGGCGTACTAGGTTGGTAGTACGCCAGCAGTATTTCATATATCTATGGCGTTGACATAGTACGGACGCTAGCAGTTTATTTTGTGGGTCCATTTTTTAGTCAACATTGGGTCCCACGTAACACCGGCGTAGCATACGGCGGTACGCCAGGGATATACATATTAGTTCTGGCATTACGTTCTCTTCAAATGCCAGTAATAAAGTCGCATCACTACTACTCGTGCTAACCCCCTTGTGTATACACTAGATTCCCCTTTCTTCTTCCTCTTGCTCTTCCTCTTCCTCCTCTCTCTTCCCTCTCCTCATCTTGAGAAACTCAATTATTTTATCATGAGTCTTAATTAGGTAGTTAGATCTAGCTAGGTGATGTGTAGTTACGTTTGCTAGCCTCCTCCACCCACTCTCTAATTAAGCTAGCTATCTAGATCTCTCCTCCACCCACTTGCATTAAATTTTCCTTCAACCTCCATTAATGGCGCCCACCAACCTACGTACAGTCGACCGGCTTCTCGTGGGATCGATCGAGGACTAACTCGACTCGTGTTTCTTCTGCTTGAGGTAATTAACAAAAAAACACTTCCTCGTCATTTAATTATGCATGTTACGTACGTGTGTGATTGCTAAATGGCGAAACGTGCATGGATGGCGAATTTGTAGATAGAGTTGCCAATGTTTTGGCGAAACGTTGATTCATTTCCGTTTCGTCAAATTTCTGGTACTCAATATGTACCACTGTTAGCAAAGGTCATGCCGAAATTTTGTATGCCCCCGCTTGATATATATGTAATTCTTTTTGTATTTCCCTTTACAGGCTACTTTGATCTATCTAAAGATTCAATATGGATCGAAGTGTGAAGGCCTTTCTCAATTTCGCGGTGACGAATATGATACAAAAGTGTGAAACGCAGATATTATGTCCATGTAAGGCCTGCAAAAATGGAATTTTCCATAACCCATTTGATGGTAGCATCCTCGCGCACTTGCTTCGTCGTGGTTTCGTTGAAGGTTATACACGATGGAGAAAGCATGGTGAGGAGAATGACGACGACGACGGAGCGGCGGATATGGAAGTGGAGAACCCTTTCAATGATGACTTAGCATGGCCGCCAGAAGGAGGAAACAATAATGAACATGCGCCTGGAGGAGGAAATGATGAAACGCCACCCGAACATGAAGAGGACCATGTCACCCAGGATATGTCGTTGGCTGAAATGTTGCAGGATCACCATGTTAAAGAACTGCTTCACAAGAAGACGACAAATGAGAGAGCTGCTATTAAGGAGGCTCTCAAGTTGACGCAGTGCTCCACAGTTTTCTGGGGCTTGAAGTATTGGGAACTACTCAGTTCGCCGCATTCTCTTGATATGATGCATATCACAAAAAATATCTGTGAGAGTTTGCTTGGCACACTGTTTGACATGCCAGAAAAAAGTAAATACGGTACGAGGGCAAGACAAGACTTGAAAGATATAGGTATTAGGGAAGAGCTCCAACCTGCATCCCTTAAAAGAACCAAGGAGATGGCCAAGGGAAAAAACATCGCCATAGACGACGAGACAATGAAGGGCAAAACCTTGACAAAAAACAAAGAAGATTATTGCCCCCCAGCTTGCTTCACGCTCGACGAGGATGAGCTTCATCAACTATTCAATTGCCTTGATGGCATCAAAGTTCCTTCTTGTTACTCCGGGCTCATACACAGATATCTTGACACAAAAAAGCAAAGGTTTAGCAACATGAAGTCCCATGATTGTCATGTGATGATGACGCAATTACTTCCGATAGCTCTCAGAGGGATAATGGATGATCACGTTCGCAACACACTTCTTGACTTCTGCAACATTTTCGACGTTCTCTCACGCAAGTCGATCAGCGTGCGACATCTCACTCGATTACAAGAGGAGATCATCACAATACTATGTGAGCTTGAGATATATTTTCCCCCGTCATTATTTGATGTGATGGTGCATCTCCTAGTTCATGTTGTTTCTGAGGTTAAAGACCTTGGACCGACATTCTTGCATAACATGTTCCCGTTTGAAAGGATGAATGGAACTGTGAAGGGTTACATTCGTAACAGGGCCCATCCGGATGGAAACATCGTCCAGGCCTATCTGACCGAAGAGTGCATATCATTCTACAATAATTATATAGATGATGATCAATCTCTTGGTTTGCCAACGAGGAAGCATGCCGATAGGCTTGATGGAGTAGGTCACTCACAGTTGAAGTGTGATTTAAATGTGGATACACATAACCGCCGAGACGACTTCGACAGAGCGCACACAGTGGTGTTACAACAAGCAGATATAATCACTCCTTGGCAGCAGACTCACAAGGACACCTTAAAGAGAGAGCATGCAATGGCAGGGAGACAGAGGACCGAAGCCCAGATCATTAGAGAGCACAACTCCAAGTTTGCAGCCTGGTTAAAAGAGCGAATTCGGGAGAAACCACTACCAACGGGTATTGCCAATGCAAATCTCATCTATGCATTAGCAGGAGGCCCCGCATGCACCGTCGCCACCTACCAATCATATGATATCAATGGATACACATTCTATATCGAGGCAAAAGACAAAAACTCTGATTACCAGAACTCAGGCGTCACGTTAGTTGCCTCCACCGAGAATGAAACTAACAGATACTACGGAAGGATCGAAGAGATATGGGAACTTGAGTACGCCGAAGATCACACGGTGCCACTGTTCCGGGTTAGATGGGCGAAGAATGTCGAGAAGGAAGAACGTGGTGCCGTTACCATGTCCCTGCCCGAAGCACAAGCTACCGGTGCAAAGGGTGTCAAAGGAATTACCGCCAAATATGAGCCTTGGGTATTCGCTAAGGATGTGTCATAATGCTTCTATATAACTGACCCGACAAAGCCAAGTCGTGTTGTCGTCAGGAGATCTAAGAGATCCATCGTCGGGATGGACGGAGTGGCCAACGAGGATGACTATGATCAGTTCGGCGTTGACCCAAAAGAAGAGGACAACTATGATGACGATGAAAATTACACCACCAGAAGGAGCAGAACTACCTTGCCTACGACAGGACGTCCCTTCTTACGAAAGAGTCATAACGCGGGACGGAAGTATTCAAGCAAGATTAAAAAGACCCAAACCATCGTTGAGAGGATTGTCAAACGACGTCGTACTTGATTATTTTGTGTGCTTCATTTATTCGTGTACTACAATACTTTGTGTACTTCTCATTGCGTAATACGTACTTCGCACGATATTGTACTTCATTTGCACCTCCTAATTTGCATTATTATATACTTTGATCCACATTCATGTATGCATTTTCACACCCCATTTGTCAAGTACTATTAGAAGAGCCCAATTAAGCTAACACAACACCAATTACTGCGGGCGTCGGCCACATCATTGGCGCCAGCACTAATGACTAACCGGCACTTTTATGTACACTCTGTTGTGAGAACAATTCAGATTCCCTTCTCCCCCCGCCGCCGGACACTGTTCTCCACCGTCCCCCCGCGCAGCCGCGCCCGCACCCTGCGCCAGACGTGCCGCCGCGCTACCCAGCCCTTCCCCAAGCCCACCCGCTCATCCAAGAGCCTCTTCCTCCGTCGTCCTGTCCGGCCACTCCATCCCTCCGCGGTGGTCCTGTCCGGCCAATCTCTTCCTTCGTCGCCCTATCCGGCCGCCCCGTCCGCCACACAACACCACCCCATCGCGCAGTCTTCACGGCCGGGCGCCCCCACCGTGCCCTACTGACAGCCGACCCCCACTCGATCCAGACGGTACAAATCTATCTCTAACCATTTGATGAAATGTGAATTGATGAAATATGTTATATGTTGCATCATCGTGTGTTCTTGT
This sequence comes from Elymus sibiricus, assembly GCA_039707655.1. NCBI lineage: Eukaryota > Viridiplantae > Streptophyta > Magnoliopsida > Poales > Poaceae > Elymus > Elymus sibiricus. The sequence goes on from CM077665.1 coordinate 269,743,943, forward strand.
GAATTGTCTCACGCTAGCTATGTTTCTTTTTGCAGGGAAAGGTCGAGAGAGTGGCCAATGTTTTGGCGAAATGTGGATTCATTTCCGTTTCATCAAAATTTCTTGCTCTCAATATGTCCAATTTTTTCCATTGACTTTTATTTTGTAAATGCAGCACAAAATGGAAGAATGCCCGTACTGTTAAAAGAATGGAGGCAACTACCCGAGTGATCGCAACTTGGAAGAGTTAAAAGAATGGAGGCAGCTTCCCGAGTGATCGCAACTTGGAAGAGTTAAAAGAATGGAGGCACCTACCTGAGTGATCGCAACTTGGAAGAGTTAAAAAATGGAGGCAACTACCCGAGTGATCGCAACTTGGAAGATTGGAGATCGGTGAATCTCTATGCTCCACCATGCATGGAGATGAGGGGGTTAATTTCCCTCTTCTTCAAGATTGATCCTAATAAATGTGATGAGTACCGTACTAGTAGTTACGACGATGGTTAATGTATGCATATATATATATATGATGTGTACCATAATATAAATTATGTTGTACGTGCGTTTTCATTTCTTATCGGAATCAGTGTGGGACACAAACATAATTATGTATATACTGATACAAAATTGCGCTACCGCCGCAGCATTTCTCGCTGCGGTGCCAGCGTTTTTTTGTTGCGTTTGGTCATTTAGTACTGGCATGCAAAACATCTGCTCCGCCAGTAATGACCTCTCCAGTGTATGCGTTGGAAAGGCTAACACGCCGTAGATATATATGATATTTCCGTCGTGGCGACAAATCCAGCGCCATAGGTATATGAAATACTGCTGGCGTAAGATCCAACACCACCACTATTATTTAACTGTGGCGCCATATTGCTGGCGTAGGGTGCCTACGCCAGCAAGGCCCTTTTTGCCACGCCATAGCTAGACTTTTCTGCACTAGTGATTTTTACAAAGGTTAAGGAACATAGGTATGAAGTCATGACAAGTAAAGGAAACAAACAAATGCCGAACTAGTTAATGGACACACAGTGGCAGATGGGATTTGCTACAGTGTAAAAAAAGATATCTATAATGATGTACACATACATAATCTGCATAATCAAAGAGAAGCATGGAAAAATAGATAAAGAATAGAAAGCTTCAGGAGGTGCTCCTGTATCTGTAGTACACCGCCAAGTATCGGGCCCCTTCGGGTTGATCGCTCGATCGAAATGTTAGGGGCGGAGAGTTGCGCTTTGGAGGAGACGGCGGGTGCGCTGGAGTATATATAAATATACGGCTAGCTACAACACCTCCTAAACCTCCTCAGATATAAATTCTGGAGTATAATTAGTCCAACCTAAACTCGGACACAAGAACGAAACCGTATATTACATGAACTTTGACATGGACGTGGACTAGTACTCGTACACGGTTGGCTACAACTTCTAGGCGGACGTCACAAGACAAAAGCTAGGGAACACAATTCAGGTCAGAGAAACTGAAAATTAAACCTCAAACTATCTAAGATTGTTCCAGAAAATTCTCGACAAAGAAAATGCAGACAAGCAAACTCAATATCTTTTTGGTATTTTCGCTTTACTGGAGGAATTTAAGCACTGACACAAGCAGGAGTCAATGACACAAAAACTAGCAGACATGTAAGATAATGAAGGGAGAAGAAATACACAAGGGAGGACAAACATATATGCTAGCAGACCATTAATTCATAGATCAAATCAAACATACCAACTATTTTCCAAAGCAACTAGACATCAACTAATCAGAACACATAATAAGATGCACCATATTTTACAAGTACGAAACTGAACAATTCTCAGGTTGCAAGATCTTATCAAATCTGAATATTACATGTACTACACGGCTCAAATTACAGAAAATTAAGAGTAGATAGGGAGAAAGAGAGATAGCAGCAGGAGGTGGAGGGCATCAGCAGCAGCAAGAGAAAGGTTATAGCGAGCAGGAGGAGCATCAAGGAGGCGCTGGAGAGAGGACAGGCAGGGATGCAACAGTAGTAGGATGAGGAGGTTCAGTTGGAGACAAGCAACAACGGCAAGGTTGTGAGAAGAAGTGCAGCACCAAAGGAGCAGCAACAAGTGTTGGAGAGGAAGCGAGTGCATGCAGCTCGTGATCGTATGGTACAGGACGGACGCGAATGCATGCAGCTCGTGACCGTGGTGGCCATAGCTGCCGTGGGCATCGGCTCCATTGGGAAGATGACTACGGGATGGAAATAAACCAGAGGGAGGAGGAGAAGGGGCGCAGGTGCTCACCGAGTTCGCGCACGAGGTCGTTGGGTCCGGGCGTCCTCAACGGTGGCTTTAGGTCGAGGCGCTCGGCCGCCAGGGAGATGACAGGCGCGACGGCATGAGATGCAGACGATGACGGTGGAATCAACTTGAGACAGCGACGAGACAAACTCCGGCGAGGGCGCGAGATCCTCTTGGCGACCATGGTTGGGACCTCCTGGTTCAGAGAGATAGAGAGATGATAAGAGAGAGATAGAGCCGGGGAGGGAAATTAGAGGAGAGAGGGAGAAACGGAGATGTGCCAGACCTCTCGCTCGGCCGGCCACCGGCCCCGCGCGGGCACGGCCTGCCAGCGGCCACGGGCCGGCTCGCACCCACTGCAGGCGCGGTCCGGATCGGGGACGATGCCTTCGCCATCGGCATCGGCATTGGCGTCGGCGTCTCTCCCGACGTAGGACGACGGCGGGGACGAGGACGGTCGTCTCCGGCGCGATGGACGCCGGCGACGAGAGCTGGGCGATCCGGCTCCCGCGCCGCTCGACGGCGGGGATGGAGGTACTACCGCCCCCGCTCGATCTGCTGCCGATGGAGGTATTGTGGAGGCGGCCGATCTGCTGTGGGAGTGACAGAGACGATGGCCGGGGGGAGGAGGGGGCGGCGGCCTCGATCTGGATCTGGGAGAGGGAGAGGGAGGGGGTGGCGGCCTCGATCTGGATCTGGGAGAGGGAGAGGGAGATGGGGAACGAGAGATGGGGCTCGCGAGAACAGAGGGTAGTGGGGTTTCTGTCTTTTTCTCCTTGTTTCTTTTCACTTTGGGAGCCAGCCAATCACATGCGAGGCCACGGATCCCTCCCCTAAAACAGATCCTGGCCATCCACTCCTCCTACATCCAACGCTCGAAAAGCCTTCCCTCATCCAAAACACATATATCTCTTTTTCTCATCTTTTTCTTCAACCGGTTTAATATTGACCTTTTTTTGACGTAAGTACAAAATATTTTTTTTTCAAAATGGCATCACTCCATATTTCAAAAATATTAGGCCATATTTTATGTGCAATCAACCAAATGGTTGCATGTTAAAAGCTTTCCATCCACCTCTCATCAAAATGAGTTTTTTTGTGAAGGACCTACCATATGTTTGTTGTAAAATTGGACTGAATCAATTTTCTAAAATATTAGGCCATATTTAATGTACAATTGACCAAATGGTTGGGTGTAAAAAGCTTTGAGCCACCTCTCGTGAAAAAGACAAATTTCCGTCGATTCAGCTAGAAGCGGGTCAAATTTGATATGCAGCTCCCTCATAGTTTGCTCTTTATTTTTTCCAAAAATCATTTATAGGTACATACGTATCTATTTAATAAGATAAACACCAAAAGTTTTTCAATATTCAACCCCTAGCTAGGAACGGTCATGCCCGTCGTTTTGATCGCATTTTGAAACGGGCATGAAAAATTCAAAAAAATCAAAAAATTGGAAAACCTTCGCATTGTGTCATTATATGTGACCAAGTTACGAGGAAAAATAATAAACTTGCAATACGACAAATATTTTAAAAAAGTGTTCTCGGAAATGAGCTATCATGTGTGAAGATTCATGGCTTTCAAGCCAAATGATCAATCTTATGGCCACATTCATAGCATAGTTTGCTCAAATGATCTTATATTGTGCACAAGGGTGCATATTGGAATGAAAAACAATGTTGCCTAAGGAAGTTTTCATTTTCTTTGGATAGAAAATTCATTTTCCATTTTTCGAGTGCCCAAAATGAGTTTTTTTGTGAAGGACCTACCATATATTTGTTGCAAAATTGTACCGAATCAATTTTCTAAAATATTAGGCCATATTTAACATACAATTGACCAAATGTTTGGGTGTAAAAAGCTTTGAGCCACCTCTCGTGAAAAAGACAAATTTCCCCCGATTTAGTAGGAAGTGGATCAAATTTGAACTGCAGCTGCCTCATCAATTGCTTTTAACTTTTTGTAAAAATCATTTCTAGGTACAAAAGTATCTATTTAATCATAGAAACACCAATTTGTTTCCAAGATTCAACAACTAGCTAGGAACGGACATGGCCACCGTTTTCACTGCATTTTGTGGGCATGAAAAAATAAAAAATAAAAATTGAAAAACCTTCACATTGTGTCATTATATGTGACCAAGTTACCAGGAAAAATAATAAACTTGTAATACATGAATTATTTTAAAAAAGTGTTCTAAAAAATGAGCTATCACGTGTGAAGATTCATGGCTTTCAAGCCAAATGATCAATCTTATGGCCACATTCATTGCATAGTTTGCTCAAATGATCTCATATTGTGCACAATGGTGCATATTGGAATTACAAACAATGTTGCCTAAGGAAGTTTTCATTTTCTTTGGACAGAAAATTCATTTTCCATTTTTCGAGTGCCCAAAATGAGTTTTTTGTGAAGGACCTACCATATATTTGTTGCAAAATCGTACTGAATCATTTTTTTTAATATTAGGCCATATTTAATGTACAATTGACCAAATGGTTGGGTGTAAAAATCTTTTAGCCACCTCTCGTGAAAAAGACAAATTTCCCCCGATTTAGGAGGAAGTGGATCAAATTTGAACTGCAGCGGCCTCATAGATTGCTTTTTATTTTTTGCAAAAATCATTTCTAGGTACAAAAGTATATATTTAATCATAGAAACACCAATTTTTTTCCAAGATTCAACCACTAGCTAGGAACGAGCATGCCCGCCGTTTTGACCGCATTTTGAAATGGGCATGAAAAATTCAAAAAAAATCAAAAAATTGAAAAACCTTCACATTGTGTCATTATATGTGACCAAGTTACCAGGAAAAATAATAAACTTGTAATATGGCAATTATTTTAAAAAGTGTTCTAAAAAATGAGTTATCGTCACGTGTGAAGATTCATGGCTTTCAAGCCAAATGATCAATATTATGGCCACATTCATGGCATAGTTTGCTCAAATGATCTCATATTGTGCACAATGGTGCATATTGGAATGAAAAACAATGTTGCCTAAGGAAGTTTTCATTTTCTTCGGACAAAAAAATCATTTTCCATTTTTCGAGTGCCCAAAATGAGTTTTTTTGTGAAGGACCTACCATATATTTGTTGCAAAATCGTACTGAATCAATTTTCTAAAATATTAGGCCATATTTAATGTACAATTGACCAAATGTTTGGGTGCAAAAAGCTTTGAGCCACCTCTCGTGAAAAAGACAAATTTCCCCCGATTTAGTAGGAAGTGGATCAAATTTGAACTGCAGCTGCCTTATCAATTGCTTTTTATTTTTTGCAAAAATCATTTCTAGGTACAAAAGTATCTATTTAATCATAGAAACACCAATTTGTTTCGAAGATTCAACCACTAGCTAGGAACGGGCATGCCCGCCGTTTTCACCGCATTTTGTGGGCATGAAAAATTCAAAAAAAAATCAAAAAATTGAAAAACCTTCACATTGTGTCATTATATGTGACCAAGTTACTAGGAAAAATAATAAACTTGTAATACAGGAATTATTTTAAAAAAGTGTTCTAAAAAATGAGCTACCACGTGTGAAGATTCATGGCTTTCAAGCCAAATGATCAATCTTATGGCCACATTCATTGCATAGTTTGCTCAAATGATCTCATATTGTGCACAATGGTGCATATTGGAATGACAAACAATGTTGCCTAAGGAAGTTTTCATTTTCTTTGGAGAGAAAATTCATCTTCCAATTTTCGAGTGACCAAAATGAGTTTTTTTGTGAAGGACCTACCATATATTTGTTGCAAAATCATACTGAATCAATTTTCTAAAATATTAGGCCATATTTAATGTACAATTGACCAAATGGTTGGGTTTAAAAATCTTTTAGCCACCTATCGTGAAAAAGACAAATTTCCCCCGATTCAGGAGGAAGTGGATCAAATTTGAACTGCAGCGGCCTCTTAGATTGCTTTTTATTTTTTTCAAAAATCATTTCTAGGTACAAAAGTATATATTTAATCATAGAAACACCAAATTGTTTCCAGGATTCAACCACTAGCCAGGAACGGGCATGCCCGCCGTTTTGACCGCATTTTGAAATGGGCATGAAAAATTCAAATAAAATCAAAAAATTGAAAAACCTTCACATTGTGTCATTATATGTGACCAAGTTACCAGGAAAAATAATAAACTTGTAATACGGCAATTATTTTAAAAAGTGTTCTAAAAAATGAGCTATCGTCACGTGTGAAGATTCATGGCTTTCAAGCCAAATGATCAATCTTATGGCCACATTCATGGCATAGTTTGCTCAAATTATCTCATATTGTGCACAATGGTGCATATTGGAATGACAAACGATGTTTCCTAAGGAAGTTTTCATTTTCTTTGGACAGAAAATTCATTTTCCATTTTTCGAGTGCCCAAAATGAGTTTTTTTGTGAAGGACCTACCATATATTTGTTGCAAAATTGTACCAAATCATTTTTCTAAATATTAGGCCATATTTAATGTACAATTGACCAAATGGTTGGGTGTAAAAAGCTTTGAGCCACCTCTCGTGAAAAAGACAAATTTCCCCCGATTCACGAAGAAGTGGATCAAATTTGAACTGCAGCGGCCTCTTCAATTGCTTTTTATTTTTTGCAAAAATCATTTCTAGGTTCAAAAGTATCTATTTAATCATATAAACACCAATTTGTTTCCAAGATTCAACCACTAGCTAGGAACGGGCATGCCCGTCGTTTTCACCGCATTTTGTGGCCATGAAAAATTCAAAAAAAATCAAAAAATTGAAAAACCTTCACATTGTGTCATTATATTTGACCAAGTTACCAGGAAAAATAATGAACTTGTAATACGACAATTATTTTAAGAAAGTGTTCTAAAAATTGAGCTATCACGTGTGAAGATTCATGGCTTTCAAGCCAAATGATCAATCTTATGGCCACATTCCTGGCATAGTTTGCTCAAATGATATTATATTGTGCACAATGGTGCATATTGGAATGACAAACAATGTTGCCTAAGGAAGTTTTCATTTTCTTTGGACAGAAAATTCATTTTCCCTTTTTCGAGTGCCCAAAATGAGTTTTCTTGTGAAGGACCTACCATATATTTGTTGCAAAATTGTACTGAATCAATTTTCTAAAATATTAGGTCATATTTAATGTACAATTGACCAAATGGTTGGGTGTAAAAAGCTTTGAGCCACCTCTCGTGAAAAAGCCAAATTTCCCCCGATTCAGGAGGAAGTGGATCAAATTTGAACTTCAGCGGACTCATAGATTGCTTTTTATTTTTTGCAAAAATCATTTCTAGGTACAAAACTATATATTTAATCATAGAAACACCAAAAATTTTCCAATATTCAACCACTAGCTAGGAACGGGCATGCCCGCCGTTTTGACCGCATTTTGAAATGGGCATGAAAAATTCAAAAAAAAATTGAAAAATTGAAAAACCTTCACATTGTGTCATTATATGTGACCAAGTTACCAGGAAAAATAATAAACTTGTAATACGACAATTATTTTAAAAAAATGTTCTCAAAAATGAGCTATCACGTGTGAAGATTCATGGCTTTCAAGCCAAATGATCAATCTTATGGCCACATTCATGGCATAGTTTGCTCAAATAATCTCATATTGTGCACAATGGTGCATATTGGAATGACAAACAATGTTACCTAAGGAAGTTTTCATTTTCTTTGGACAGAAAATTCATTTTCCATTTTTCGTGTGTCCAAAATGAGTTTTTTGTGAAGGACCTACCATATATTTGTTGCAAAATTGTACCGAATCAATTTTGTAAACTTTTAGGCCATATTTAATGTACAATTGACCAAAAGGTTGGGTGTAAAAAGCTTTGAGCCACCTCTCGTGAAAAAGACAAATTTCCCCCAATTTAGGAGGAAGTGGATCAAATTTGAACTGCAGCTGCCTCATAGATTGCTTTTTATTTTTTGCAAAAATCATTTCTAGGTACAGAAGTATCTATTTAATCATAGAAACACCAATTTTTTTCGAAGATTTAACCACTAGCTAGGAACGGGCATGCCCGCCGTTTTGACCGCATTTTGAAATGGGCATGAAAAATTCCAAAAAAAAAATCAAAAATTGAAAAACCTTCACATTGTGTCATTATATGTGACCAAGTTACCAGGAAAAATAATAAACTTGTAATACGGCAATTATTTTAAAAAAGTGTTCTAAAAAATGAGCTATCACGTGTGAAGATTCATGGCTTTCAATCCAAATGATCAATCTTATGGCCACATTCATGGCATAGTTTCCTCAAATGATCTCATATTGTGCACAATGGTGCATATTGGAATGAAATACAATGTTGCCTAATGAAGTTTTCATTTTCTTTGGACGGAAAATTCATTTTCCATTTTTCGAATGCCCAAAATGAGTTTTTTTGTGAAGGACCTACCATATATTTGTTGCAAAATTGGACCGAATCATTTTTCTAAAATATTAGGTCATATTTAATGTACAATTGACTAAAAGGTTGGGTGTAACAAGCTTTGAGCCACCTCTCGTGAAAAAGACAAATTTCTCCCGATTCAGTAGGAAGCGGGTCAAATTTGAACTGCACATGTCTTATAGTTTGCTCACTGTAGAGCCAAACCCTTCCCAAAACCGTGGCCTCTTGTGCCGATCCGAGCAACTCCGGCGTGCCTCCGCCACGGGATATGGTCGCCGTCGGCAACGCTGACGTGGCGCCGTCATTATGGCTTAATTCCCACACTAACCACCCCCACAACCGATGATATGTGGGCCCCTGCCCTGCTAAACTTTAGTTAAGTTTTAATTAAACCCTTTTAGCCACTGTGTCACTGACATGCGGGTCCCACCGATCAGCTTTGATCTAGATCGGGTCAGTTGACTTGCTGACGGAGTGCTGACATCATAATATATTTTTTGGTTTTAAAATAAGTCTACATGATTTATTAAATTCTGGAAATCGTTTAAAACTTCTAGAATTCATATATATTATTCTATAAGTTGGGTGAAAATAATTTATATAGGAAAAATGATCAGAAAAATCCAAAGAATCTATCTATATCATTTGCATGCATGTTAGAGCAACTTAAGTCCTGTGTTTAGGCCAAATCATATAAATAATATTTGAATAACCACATATGAAGTTTGAATTTGAATCTTTGGCTCAAACCAACTTTATTTAATCTTGTTGCTAGATGCATTATCTCAAACAACAGCATGTTGCCATGTCATGATCATGCATCATAGTGTTGCATTTTTGTGAATTGAATGTTGTTCCTTCTTTGTTTGCCGATGTTTGTTCTCCCTTGGTAGACGTTGTTCTGGTGTTGAGATCGATGTCACCGATGAAGACTCACTATTATCTTCAAAAGTGTCAGGCAAGCAACCCCCCTTGAGCATTCTGATACAAACCCACTCTCTCGCTTATGCTCTCTTTTACTGCATTAGGACAACAACGATTTAGCTATTACTTATTTTGGTAGTTGAATCTATTCCTCTGCATGACCTGTCTCTGTCAAAGTAAATAGTTGAAACCACTCAGCATGAGTAGCAACTGTTTGAGCCTTTTTGTGCCTACTCATACATGCTTGTTTACTATGCCTGCCATGCTTAGAGTCGTGTCGTGTCTGATCCATCTGGGCGATGAATCGGAATGGGTGTGTGATAGCCCACAAGTATAGGGGATCGCGACAGTCTTCACGGGTAGTATTTCACCCTAATTTATTGGTTCGATACAAGGGAAGCTAAAGAATATTTATTAGCCTTGACAGTTGAGTTGTCAATTCAACCGCATCTGGGATATCTCTCTGCAGCAAATGTTTAATAGCACGGCAAATAGTAGTAGCAAAAGTAACAGTAGTAGTGACAACAACAATTTTGTAGCAGTTGTGACAGTAGCAGTAGCAGTAGTAACTTAGCAAGATTTAGTATGTGTAAAAAACATAGGCACATGGATCGGTGATGGATAATGATTTATATGACATTGATCATATAACAGTCACTAGGGCGACACAGAACTAGCTCCAATTCATCAATGTAATGTAGGCATGTATTCCGTATATAGTCATATGTGCTTGCGATAAGAACGTGCATGACATCTTTTGTCCTACCCTCCCTTGGCGGCGGGGTCCTATTGGATACTAAGGAATATTAAGGCCTCCTTTTAATAGATAACCGGAACAAAGCATTAACACATGGTGAATACATGAACTCCTCAAACTACGGCAATCACCGGAAAGAATCCCAATTATTCACCTTGGGGTATGCGGATCAAGACACGTAATAGGTGCATACAACTTGCAAGATAGGATCCAAATCACTCTTATATTCATGAAAACATAATAGGTTTAGATCTGAAATCATGGCACTAGGGCCCTAGTGACAAGCATTAAGCACAGCAAAGTCATAGCAACATTAATCTTAGAACATAGTGGATACTAGGTATCTAGCCCTATCAAACTTAACTCGATTACATGATCAATCTCATCCAATCCCACCACCGTCCACCAAGCCTACAAAGGAATTACTCACTCCCGGTGGTGAGCTTCATGGCGGTGTTGATGGAGAAGGATTGGTGATGACGACGGCGACGATTTCCCCTCTCCGGAGCCCCAAACGGACTCCAGATCAGCCCTCCCGAGGAAGAAGAGGTGGTGGCGGCGGCTCCGTCTGGTGAAACGCGATGAAAACTCCTCTCTAATTTTTTTCTCCGAAGATTTGATTTTATAGGACTGGAATTAGGGTTGGAGGAGCCTCGCGGGCCCCACAAGCCATCATGGCGTGGCCTAGGGGGACGCCCTGATGTGTGGTGGCTCCCTGGCACACGGCCTCCGTCAGTTCTTTGCTCCATAATTCATCATAAATCACAAAAAGTTTCGTCCAATTCCGAGAACTTTTATTTCCGCACAAAAATAACACCAAGGTAGTTCTGCTGAAAACAGCGTCAGTCCGGGTTAGTTTCATTCAAATCATGCAAATTAGAGGTCAAAACCAGAGCAATTTTTTTTGGAAAAGTAGATACGTTGGAGACGTATCATTGTGTTCATGTCCGCTGTGTGAGAGCTAAGTGTGTGAATCCGATTTGGTAAAGGTAGCGATGAGAGGCCATGTAGAAGTACATGACAGGTTGTCTCATTGGGACTGTCCTTAAGAACTGAGTTTGTGTATGTTATCCAAGACGAGATACTACCACACATTGGGTTCCGGTAACTCGACCCCTCTCGGCTTATTAATCGCCTTGATCTCTGTCTAGGAGTTGCAACTGAAAGCACATATGCTCCCTTGGTGGTTTTGATAATTCATGAAAACATACATTGTCTCTTGGACTAATATTTCTACTTAGTTCATTTCAGTTTTAGTCCACAGAGAGTGTTGGCAAAGGATTGTGAGGAAATACCCCAAGATGCAAGGAATGTATTGGCAAAGCTTCAAGCTAGAAGACTCTCTTTTTACTTTGTGAGAAATCACTTTGAGTCCATAGGAACGCCAATTCTATTAAAAGGGGGTAAAGTATTGTTGGTGAACAAATTGCTCCATGTGCACAAGTGCTAGTCACCAAAAACACCCACAAGCTCTCCCACAAAGATTCTGTCTAAAACCCTTCCACTCAAAATCGGTGCTACCAACTTCCATATTGGCTACACCGAGTTTAAACCCTAGACATAAACCCTAGCCACAAACCCTTCTCGGTACTACCAAGTTTTGTATCGGTGCCACCGAGTTCTAGTGACCAACTTTCTGTTAGCTGTTTCACAAGAATCAGAATTTTCGAGAATTGCGAATCGGTCTCACCGAGTTTGGAAAATGCCCTCGGCCACTCATATCGGTACCATCGAGAATCATATATTGGTCTCACCGAGATTCCTAAAGTTGCCACATTTTGAACACTTGGGTGCCACCGAGTTTTTACTTCGGTTTCACCGAGTTGCTCAATAATGGTGTAACAGTTGGATTTTTGGAGATGCCTATATATACCTCTCCACCACCATTCACTCGCAAGAGAAGCACTCAGAACTATTCCACACTTGCCCCATCCAGTTTTCTGAGAGGGAACCACCTACCCTTGTGTTGAGATCAAGCTCATCCACTCCAACCATATGGATCTTGATTTCTAGCCTCCCCAAGTTGCTTTCCACCCAATCAATCCCTTCCACCAAGCCAAATCTGTGAGAGAGTGATTGAGTGTTGAGGAGTCTATCATCTTGAAGCACAAGAGCAAGGAGTTCATCATCACTATCAAGCCTATTACCTTTTGGAGGGTGGTGCCTCCTAGATTGGTTAGGTGTTGCTTGGGAGCCTCCTACTTCATGTTGTGGAGTTGAACCAAGAAGTTTATACGGGCAAGGAGATCGCCTACTTCGTGAAGATCTACCCATAGTGAGGCTAGTCCTTCATGGACGGAAGCCGTTATGGAATAGTCAAGGTTACTACTTCGTGGACCCTTATGGGTGGAGACCTCCGTGGACTCTCGCGACCGTTACCCTCCGTGGGTTGAAGACTCCATAAACGTGGATGTACGATAGCGCCACCTATCGGAACCACGGGAAAAATCCTTGCGTCTCCAAATTGCGTTTGATCTTCCTATCTCTACTCTCTCTTACATGGTGTATTGATGTGGTGAATATGACTCATGTGCACTCTCGTACCCCAAACATACTACTTGTAGTCGTAGTATAGGTTAGCCAAGAGTCAAAGCTGGCTTGCTGCAATAAACTCCACAACCCCCTTGTTCATATTGATGCATATGAAGATAGTTCTAATGCAAGTCTTGCTGAGTACCTTTGTACTCACGGTTTCTTATTTATGTTTTTGCAGAGGAGACATTAGTCTCACTAATGATTTCTACGTGAAGTTCGACGTTGACCAATTAGCTTGGGAATCCTAGAAAGAGGTATGGCTCCTTTGGTAGGGTAGTTATAGATTTTCAGGCTCCTCCAGCCACTTTTAGTAGATGTCTGTACCCAGACATGTTATGCTTCCGCTTGTTGCTTGTATGACTTGAGTGTTGGGTCATGTAACCCCTGTTTGTAATATCACACTATGTTGGCTCTTATGAGTCTTTAATAAATACTTGATTCATAGAGTTATGTTGTGATACCCTGTTGTACCTACGCATATCATGCATATTGCGTGTATGTTTGAAATGCATTGGTATGTGTGGGATTCGACACATATTCGTATGCCTATGGTAGCCTTCTTTATAGAGAAATAACTCTTTGTGCTTGCTTTGGGCCCTAGTAGCTTGCTACTGCTCCGGACACATTTATTGACCGACATGTATTCTTCTTTGCTGTTGTGTCTGTCCCTACGGGGAAATGTCACGTGGTGTAATGGAGTCCGTGTAGCTGATGTCTACTACGCAACTTTATTCTTGTAGACTTTGTTGGGCCTCCAAGCACAGAGTTTTGTAGGATAGTAGCAATTTTCCCTCAAGTGGATGACCTAAGGTTTATCAATCCGTGGGAGGTGTAGGATGAAGATGGTCTCTCTCGAACAACCCTGCAATCAAATACAAAAAATCTCTTGTAACACACCCAATACAATGGTAAATTGTATAGGTGCACTAGTTCGCCGAAGAGATGGTGATACAAGTGCAATATGGAAGGTAGATATAGGGTTTTGTAATCTGAAAATATAAAAACCGAAAGGTAGCAAGTGGAAACAAAGAGCAAAATGTTGTATAAATGCTTGGAAATAAAGGCCTAGGGTTCATACTTTCACTAGTGCAATCTCCCAACAATGCTAACATAGTTGAATCATATGATCAACTCTCAACGTGCAACAAAGAATCACTCCAAAGTTCCTATCTAGCGGAGAACAATAAGATGAAATTGGTGTAGGTAGTAGAACCACCTCAAAGTTATTCTTTCCGATCAATCTTTTGGGCTATTCCTATAAATGTCACAAACAGCCCTAGAGTTCGTACTAGAACAACACCAATGATACATATCAATCAACCCTAATGGCACCTCAAGTATCCGTGGGTAAATTATGCAACATGCATCAAACAATTTCAGGTCTATCATATTCAATCCAACACAAAGAACTTCAAGGAGCACCCCAAGATTTCTATCGGAGAACGTGGTATGAAAACGTGCAATCAACCCCTATGCATAGATCCCCAAGGTCACCGGAATCCGCAAGTTGATGCCTCAACATATATCAAGTGAATCAATGGAATACCCCAATGTCACTACGGGTAACCCACGCAAGACGTACATCAAGTATTCTCAAATCCAATATATTCAATCCAACATAATGAGATCTCAAAGGGAAAGATTCAATTCATCACAACATGATAGCAAGGGACAAACATCATATGATCCAACTATATTAACAAAACCCGTGATACATAATGATCGTGCCATCTCAAGAACACGAGAGAGAGAGATTGAACACATAGCTACTGGTACATACCCTCAGCCCCGAGGGTGGACTACTCCCTCCTCATCATGGCCTCCGCCGGGATGATGAAGGTGGCCATCGGATGATGATTTCCCTCTCTGGCAGGGTACTGGAAAGGCTCCAGATTGGTTTTTCATCGATATAGAGAGTTGCGGTGGCGGAACGGATTGTCTCTCTTTATTTCTAGGGTTTCTGGGATTTATAGGATTTTTCAGCGTTGGAATCACGCACAACGGAGCCACGCAGGCTCCACAAGCCATCAGGGCGTGGCCTAAGGGGTGCCCTGTTGCCTTGTGGCCCACATGTGGCTCCCCTCCGGTGGTTCTTCGTTCCAGTATTTCTTATTTTCTCCAAAAATAATCATAAAAAAGTTTCGGGCGATTCCGAGAACTTCCATTTTCTGCACAAAAACAACACCACAGTAATTCTGTTGAAAACAACGCCAGTCCGGGTTAGTTCTAAATAAATCATATAAAGTGCATCCAAACCATATAAAAGTATTGTAAACATAGGAAATATGGCATGGATACTTCATAAATTATCGATACATTGGAGACGTATTAGCATCCCCAAGATTAATTCCTATTCGTCCTCGAGTAGGTAAATGATAAAAGAAGTAATCACTTTTTCTAGCATCATAACCAGCAACTTTTTATCATAGAACTTCTCATAATCAAGTAGCAAGTTATTCACATGTTAAAGTATAGACCATAAACTTTCTTGAAAATTAGCAAACTATGTTGTCATTCATCAAACAGTTACAATTCATCTTATTTTCAGGATGGGTCTATGCAAGAGATTTGATTTAGAAAATTCCACATACTCAACTATCATTTAGTGTTCTATGATTACTGACACTCAATGCATATTTTTAGAACAAACAATTTCGCTTCCCAACTTATTTATCTCGGGGATAATGTCAACAAATAATGAATCATGATCACCTATATTCAACTGGATATATGTGTCTGGATCTTTCCCCACCACATGATGCTTGCCAACTAAGGAATTAATAGATTGGAATAGGGATGAACATTATTGACTCTTGCATAAAAGTAAAATATAGACCCTTCACAGAGGGCAGCAGGGATTTGCAGAGGTGCCACAGCTCATTGTTTAAAACATAGATGAATATATTTTGGGTGGTGTGCCTTTCCTGTCAACGTCACGACAAAGTTTTCAATATCTTCCATGCTAATCACATTATTGGCGGTTCCCAAACAGAATTTAAATTTTTACTCCCCCTCCACCATTCAAACAAATTCCATGGCTAGCCGAATCCACGGGTACCATCCAAACAATCAACTTTCTAGGGGGAGTTCTTGTTTATTTATTTTTATATTATGCAGGACTGGGCATCCTTTTTACAGGCCTCTCTCGTGCAATGACAAGTGAATAAACACTTATCTTGAGAATAACCGTCTTAGCATGGAAGATAATGACCGCCCCGTCGCTCCATGAGCGGTACGAGCACACAAAACGAATGTTTATTTGAATGTTTAGAGGTGGCACATGCAAATTTACTTGGAATGGCAGTGAAATACCATATATAGGTAGGTATGGTGGAATCTCATGGAAGAAACTTGGCTCAAGGATTTGGGTGCACAAGTAGTATTTCTACTTTGTACGAAGTTTTGGCTAGCAAAAGGTTCTAAACAAGCATCACATGTTAGATGATCCATGACAATATAACTGCTATGTGAATATAAACAAACATAACCATTACATTGTCTTCCTTGTCCAACGTCAACTACTTGATCAATTTTGAAAATAATTAATGGGGGTTCACAATCATAGAAGATGTCCGATATAGTGTATTTATATGTGAAAACTCTCTTCCTTCAATATTCTTTCATGAATTGTTTAAATGACCAATGCTATGTTTGCTAACTTCCAATAAATTTTACCACTTATACTCCTAGTATGTGAAGTCACTACTCCCCATGGGACAAGAATATGAAGCATATATAATTTCACATTTATGACATTCTGTTCATTCAACGTTTGCTCTCAGGATATAAGTGAAGCACAAGAGTAAATTTCGAACTACTCTCAAAAGATATAAGTGAAGATCAATGAGTAGTCAAACAATAAAGTAGATATGTGAGGACTCTCTCTCTCTCTCGATAAAGATTTTTATATATGAGTATTTTATTCAAGCAGCAAACAAAACAAAATAGCACTCCAAGAATAGCACATATCATGTGAACGAATAAAAATTTAAGCTCAACACAGGCTAACCGATAGTTGACGAAGAGAGGTGGGATGCGTAGCATCCCCAAGCTTAGATGCTTGACACTTCTTGAAATATTTACTTGGTGTGCCTTGGGCATCCCCAATCTTGGGCTTTTGTATCTCGTTCAATCCTCTTATATCACGGTTTCACCTATTCTCAAAAACTTCATCCAGACAAAACTTGAAAATAATTCCTGAGAAAGGTTAGTGCACATAAGAATAAATCAACTCTTTATGTACTGCCAAGACAAGTTGCATCATAATTTAAAACATTACCTACTGTAAACTAAAATTTCCACAATTTATAACTACCAATATAACTTATGAAAACCATAGGAGAAGTAGATAACAAAACTATGACAGCAATCTGTCTAAACATGACAGTCTGTAGAGATTAATTTAATAAGTGCACTTCTGTATCTTTCAAAATTATTAAAATTTAGAAAATTATAAAGAATTTATATGAAAATACCGTGTAAAAATTTCAGAAACTTCCCACGTTCCAGTAAAATATGAAAATTCAAACACTACAGCAAAAGTTTCTGTTTTTACACAGCACACATCAAACATGCAATTCAAGCATCCTAAAAGGAAATTCTTGGAGATTTTTATTGAAAAAAAAGATTATAAATAACAGCAATCAAAGTTTAACAAAATAAAATTATGCTCGAAGCAAAACTCATATTATGTGATGAATAAAAATATAGCTCTAAGTAAGATATACCGATAGTGTTGAAGACGAAAGAGGGGATGCCTTCCGGGGCATCCCCAAGCTTAGGCGCTTGAGTCTTCCTTGGATATTACCTTGGGGGTTCCTTAGGCATCCCCAATCTTAGGTTCTTGTCACTCCTTATTCTCCTCATATCGGTGTCTCACCCAAAACTTGAAAACTTCAATCACACAAAACTTAACGGAACTTCGTGAGATGGGTTAGTATAATAAATAAAGATCATTCACTTAGGTACAGTCAAGACAAGATTCATAATTGTTCTCAAATAATACCTACTGTATTCTACCATTCCCATAATTTATATCACTAAATATAAGTTATGGAAACACTAAAACAAGCAAACTATGCATGCAAAACAGAATCTGTCAAAACAGAACAGTATGTGAAGGTCTGTAGTATAACCATATTTCCCTGTCTCTAAAAATTCTTAACAATTAGGAAAACGCAAATAATTTGCATATAAATACTTTGTAAAAATTTCAGAATTTTTTAATGCTCCAGTAAAATCAGAGAAATTCTTTATTGGAGGCAAATGTTTCTGTTTTTGCACAGAAACAAATCAACAAGTATCCACACTATCCCAAAGGCTTTACTTGGTACATTATTGAAATAAAAGACACAAAACATGATTAATACAGTAGCTTAATCATGTGAAAACACAAAAATACAAAGGAAAAGTGTTGGGTTGTCTCCCAACAAGCGCTTTTCTTTAAAGTCTTTTAGCTAGGCATGATGATTTCAGTGATGCTCACATAAAAAGTAGTAATTGAAACATGCAAGAGAGCATCATGAATATCATGACAAGCACATTTAAGTCTATCCTACTTCCTATGCATAGGAATTTTGTGAGCAAACAATATATGGGAGCAAGAATCAGGTAGCATAGGAAGGCCAAACAAGCATATCTTCAAGATTTTCAACACATAGAGAGGAAACTTGATATTATTGCAATTCCTACAAGCATATGTTCCTCCCTCATAATAAATTTCAGTAGCATAATGAAGGAATTCAACAATATAACTATCACATAAATCATTCTTTTCATGATGCACAAGCATAGAATTTTCATTGCTCTCCACATAAGCAAATTCCTTTTCCTCCATGGTAGTGGGAGCACACTCAGCAAAATAACTATCATGAGACACTTGATTGACATAACCACATTCAGTATTAAAATCATGATGACAAGTTTCATGGTTACTATCACTTTTTATAGCATACATGTCATCATCATAATCATCATAGATAGGAGGCATGCAATCATCAAAATAAATTTGCTTATCAAAACTTGGGGGACTAAAAATATCATCTTCATCAAATATAGAATCCCCAAGCTTGTGACTTTGCATATCATTAGCATCATGGATATTCAGAGAATTCATACTTGAAACATTGCAATCATGCTCAAGGAATTCCCATTAAGTATTTTCATAAATTCTTCCTCTACCACAATTTTCCGAACCATCATTTTCACGAAAGACATTATAAAGACGATACAAATGATGCAACCTAAACTCCATTTTTTATAGTTTTCTTTTATAAAACCAAACTAGTGAAAAACAAGAAACTAAAATATTTAATTGCAAGATCTAAAGATATACCTTCAAGGACTCACCTCCCTGGCAACGGCGTCAGAAAATGGCTTGATGTCTACTATGCAACTTTATTCTTGTAGACTTTTTGGGCCTCCAAGCGCAGAGTTTTGTAGGACATTAGCAATTTTACCTCAAGTGGATGACCTAAGGTTTATCAATCCGTGGGAGGTGTAGGATGAAGATGGTCACTCTCGAACAACCCTGCAATAAAATACAAGAAATCTCTTGTGTCCCCAACACACCCAACATTACTAGGAGAAAGCCTAGTAGTAGCGCTGGAATTACCCATACCAGTAGCGCTACTGCTAAGGCGCTACAACTAAGTTGTAGCAGTAGCACTGGAAAACAAGCGCTACTGGTAAGTATGGTTAGCAATAGCACTGCACCACAACAAACGCTGCTACTAAACCAGCGCTGCCGCTAGACGCCTACCAGCGCTACTGCTAATATTCCTGCTTTCACAGATTTATTTGCCCTCTACGTATTTGTGCTGTATTTGTGCATGCTCTATACAGTAGTTTCATTATATCATAATAAACATACATTGTTCTCATCATATCATACACATAAAGTAGTCTCGTCATACCATCATCATCATCATCATCATCATCCAACACAAATATCATCACATCTCGGAAAAAGCGATACACAAGTCATGTCTCGAATAAATGCAACTGCATGGTCATGGCACACACACACAAGTTTCATCATCTCTATCTAAACCATGATGTAGAAGAGAAGAGCGACCAGTATGAGCAAGAGCGTGACTATGTAGTACTTCTTGAGGAACCGGTTTTGCTCCCTCTCTTGTCGTAGCGTCCACCTCAAGTAACTATTTTCCACTTCGGATCTACTGTCAAACCATCTGTGGCTAGCGCCCGGGTACTTGTCCACCTGGGTCTGAGCGTCTGGCCAATGGTCGTACACTCCTGGAACCCTCCCAATGAATACGGCGTAGCAGTCCTTCGCCATCTCCGATCTATGTACCTGCATCGTAAGTTGATGAATTCAACGATAATATGCAACATAATGTACTTGAGAAACACCAAGAGGCATAGTTAGAAAAATACAAGCAACCTATAGTAAACATAAATAATGAAGTTCCTCATACCCAAACTAATTAACTAGAGTGATCTACGCTAGTTCATAGAAAGACAGTAGTACTAATTAAACATACAAATTGTCATCGTCAATCACTCCTCCATGTCGGCGCTCCAATCTTCATAGTCAGGGAGGAAGTACCCGAGCTTCGTGAAAGGCATCAGGTCCAGACGCTAAGCGCTGAGCAGTGTTCGGACATTATCCCACCTCATTGGCCCATGGTAGAACATCCCTGTATGTTCGAGGACCTCCTTCATGATCACTTGGGCAAGTTCACACTGTACGTGATAAAACTCAGCTCGGATTCGATGATCCGGTGTCCTTCCTATGCTTGTGGCCCAGTTGACAATCTCGGCATCGCTGGAAGTAGCTGACATGCGAAGGCATTGATTATCCTTTCTGTACTCGATCATGTGATGCATGAGGTAGAATCCATCAGCCTTACTATCGTTCGGTTGCTGGATGCAGCAAAAGTCGGTCTTATGGCTGAAAACCGGCCCTTTATTCTTGTCTTTTACACCTTGATATATCCTCCACTAATGCTGAAGGTTAAAAGGGCACTATCGAGAACACTCTTTATGTGCGTGTAATCCCTTTTCTTGATGTTCTTCGCTGAGTCCAAGTACAGAGCATGGGAGTATTGTGGGTACGGACAGATGAGGACGGCGCCCCCCCTCCCGCTGCGCAAAATAAGTACACCTCAAATTAGCCTCCATTCTTGCAAAGGAATGATTAAAACTTACGAAAGGATATCCGCAGATGACTTACGTGGGATGATAAGGCAGGAGAATCGTTTCCTTGTCCTTGTTAGCGATCATGAACTCGCCGATGTACTTGCTCACATAGTCACGGTGCTCTTTGCAGTCTGCCAAGAAGCTCTCGTGCATATAGTACGGGTCCGCGACGCAGATATATTCTATGTTCTGGCGTCTGATGATGTAGTTGAGATACAGCGCATACATGCGCATGAACTGAAAATCCAGCTTGGTCATGTGGAACATGTCGTAGATGTAGTCAAATCATAGGATGAACTTATCCGCGGGCCATCTATCGACGTACAGCCTCCCACCCAGATCCTGAGCCGCGTAAAGCGGGTATCTTGGTTTTTCCGAGATGAGAAGGCTTTTCTCTCTGGCCAGCACATCATCATGAAGTCTCCTTAGATCATTGTTTAGTATGTCCTCTAGCGCTTTCTGAGGTAGGATCGGGTGGCCGGCGACATGGAAACGCTCCGCACCTACGACATGTATTCTGTCTACCTCCCGGGGCTTCACAGGCGGATGGCTACTTGAAGAAGCTCTGGCGCCTTTAGGGCCTTTCCTCTCCGGTCTCCTCCTTTGCTTCTTGGCGGGTGGCGGTACTGAGCTTGCCAAACATTCCCTAACCACCACCCCCAGTGTCGTTGGGCTAAATAGTGGACGGCCCTCGCGTCGTTCTTGCTGGGTAGAGGCGACATCTGGATTCGTCTCCTGCGAGGATCGCATGAAGAGAGACTTTTTGCAATCAGCCTTAGGACGTTCCGGCTCCGGCAAATCAGGCAGCATCAAGTCATCTCCACGCTCATAGCCCGAGTCATAGCCCCGAGCATCGTCATAGGCGGTATTGATATACTGGTTAGGGTCATCATCATCCTCCTCCATGACATCATCAGCATTTGCTTCTTCGACGGGGGTGACGTCATCTGGCACTATTGGAGGCTCTCCCTCGCGTCGTCCGCTATCACCCGCCACGACATGTGCAGGTAATTGGGTAGGTGGGGTGGTTTTCATACCTTGTTGAGGAGTTGTCGTTGGTGCGCTACCGGGCACCTCGACACGAAGAAGAGTCTTCGGCCAAGGCAAGAACCAGCTCTTGCATGAGCCAATCCATTTAGGGGTCTCGTCGTCATCGACTGGTACCGGAGGAGGCAAATCCTCGAAGCACGCTTTGACACTGGCCATGCAAACTTTGAAGACGCTATGGGGCATCTGTCGGTTGTGTAACATGCGGTACTTTGGCTTCACGATCGTTGCCTTTCCCACGTCCACCTTCTGGCCGTTGATGTCGTACAGTAGGGTGCATGGGGTTTCGTCGGCCTACGAAGACATGTCTGCGACGTCAAACATCCGAAAGGCAACTGAAACGGAAGACTATAGATATGCTGGTCAAGAGGGTATGACGCGTAATTACCGTGAGGGCGTCGAGCTCAGCCAAAGACGAAGCCCCGCCGAGCACGCCAGAGACGGAGGACGGGCTGCTATGAACAGGAGCGGGACCAGGTACGGGAGCATGTGCGGTGGCATGAGCAGGTGCTGGTGGTGCGATGTTCACCGAATTGCTCCCGACGTAGCTGGGAAGGGGAAAGTGCGCTGGCCCTTTTTCTGGATTTTTCTTCGTCTATTCGAAAAATGCCAGAATCAAGCTGGTAATGCAAGATGTGAAGTCAGCCGTGACGCCAGCTACGTCTGGACTGACCCTTGCATCGACTATCTTTTCCAACTCTGCTTTGGACTCAGCTTTGGACTTATTGACCGCAAGCGCGACCTTCTCGTCGATGGTCTGTTGAGTAAGCAACCGTCTCTGCCTTCTTTCCTCTGGCTTCTCGTGGTAGCACGTCTTCCACGAGGCACCATCTCCGACGCCGTGCACACGTCCATACGACGGCGGTTTGTCCTCCGACACCTTTTTCAGTATGTTTAGGGCCCGGTTGAAAGGGGTGTCCCACTTGGGCCTCGCCGATGACTGAGAAGACTCGTCGCTTTCGGCTACCTTTTGGTGCTGCTCTTTCTACAAAAGGAACGTGGATGGTTTACAAATGTGACAAAACTTGTTGTCAAATTGATTGGAAGCTAATATAAGTGGTAATATAACAATTACCAGTAGTCTCATGAACTCCCTCGTGTTCGGGTCCGTGTAAAAGATTTTATTGACGGGGTCCCACTTGTACCGGGCCCTGAACCAGTCATGCTCATGCGGGTCGGTGAACTCCACCAAGGGGTCTGGGATTCCGTGACTTTCACGTTCGGCGTCCTCCTTGGCCCATACGTGCCTCCCCTCGTAACCACGGCTTCCGAGGTGGTGGGGAGGCATGTTCCTGGCCTGGAGCGCCTTCATTTTCTCCGACTTTTTCTTGACTTCTTCTTTAGCGCAAGTCTCCTTGAATTTTTCGAAGTCCTCTTCCATTAGTGTCGGATTGTCAGCATGAATCTTGGACCACGGTTCATTCTTCACAATCGCTTTTTTCACCCGTACTATCTAGGCGGACAAGTCGTTGGTGAACATCATCATCGCCTTGTTGTTTATTTTTATCATGGGTTCGTCCTTCCACGGAAGTTCGCTTTCAGTTCGCCCAGGGAACAAGAACCTATTGTGCAACTTCGTTAGGAGCATGTGCTCCATATGTGGTATCTTCTTTAACTTTTCGTGGTTGATGTTGGCGGTTTCCCTGAGGATGCATCCTAGTTGATTGCCGTAGCACGCGCGCGCTTCCTCCGGCGCCGTTGGCTCTAATTTCTTGGGGTGCATCGCCGTGACCACAATTTTTCCGATGCCGAGCTCGTTTGGTTTTCGTGTCCTCTTCGACTTCGGTCCTTCACCGGTCTCGGGGGTGGTGTCGGTGCCGGCGATGCCAGTGTCGGTGTTGGTGTCGGTGTCGGGGTTCGTGCCACTGCGACCCTGCACCCGCAACTGGTGTTCGTCCAGGTAATTGAAATAATTATTTGCTGCCTCGACGGGGTCTTCTTCAAGGCGACCAGAACCCCCGGCTTCCGCATGGTCAGACATGTTTCCTATGATTATTTAAGTATGCTAGTTCAATTCTAGACTGAATAAAATGAATAATGAAGAGAAAAAAGGGGCCTATATTTGGTCGGAATGTTGATTCATTCCCCTTCCAGTAAATCCCGGGCACTCCATATGTCCTAGTTTCTAGCACAAGTCATGCCGAAAATCACGGAAATTTTTGGCATGACCTTTGCTAAAAAGTGGACATATGGAGCGCCTGAAGTTTGCCGGAACGGAAATGAATCAACATTCCGGCAAAACATAGGCCACTCAGATATTCTTCGACATTCAACCAACATTACAAAATCATATAACATCAATGACATATATCATATAACATCAATGACATATGAGCATCACAGGAGCACATATATAAAGCAAGTACACATAGTGAAATGACCTCACTAAACATTGCAAAATAGTGGTCTTTTTCAAAAACCAAAACCTTTGCAAAATGACTCACTAAACATTTGCTAATGTTTTTTATTTATAGCTAAAAAAGTCTAGGAAGGGAGCTACTGTTTTTTATTTATAGCTAATTTATATACCTACAAAAATTGCCCTAGCTAATTTCCTAAAAAAAATTGCTACTGTTTTTTATTTATAGCTAAAAAAATTTGCTACTATTTTTTATTTATAGCTATTTTATATACCCTAAACTAAATTGCCCTAGCTAATTGTTTTCCTAAATGCTCTCTCTCTCTCTCTCTCTCTCTCTCTCTCTCTCTGCTACAGCCCTAAACAAAAATTTGCTAAACAAATTTGCTAAACATATTTGCTAATTTAGCTAAATTTGCTAAATTTGGTACTGCCCTAAACTAAATTCCTACTGTCCTAAAAATATCCCTACTGTCTTATTCCTAATCACAGCAGCAACATCTCATCTCCTAGGGTTCATACATCCAACTCCTAGCTAGGGTTCATATTAGAGAGAGAGAGAGAGCAGAGAGAGAGAGAGGAGGGCAGGGGAGAGGAGAGGGAGAGGCTTACGGGGCGGCGGCGAGGTCAAGGGCGGGGGAGAGGGTGGCAGTGGCGAGGTCGAAGGCAGGGGAGAGGGCGGCGGCGGCGAGGTCGAGGGCGGGCCCGCGCGGCGACGGTGAGGTCGAGGGAGGGCTCGGGCGATGGCCGGCGTCGAGGTCGACGGCGGGTAGGGGCGACGGCGGGCGACAGAGTGGGGTGGAGAGGGGGGGAAAGGACTTGGCGAAATTTTGAGCCCGCACAGCGGGGAGTTAACTAAAAATAGCAGTAGCGCTGGATTAGGATCCAGCGCTATAGCTAACTTAGCTATAGCGCTGGGTCCTAATCCAGCGCTAATGATAGATATTCCAATTTTTAGTTTTTTTAATTCTAAAATACACATAGCAGTAGCGCTGGATTAGGATCCAGTGCTATAGCTAAGTTAGCTATAGCGCTGGTTCCAATCCAGTGCTACTGCTATTTTTCTTTTCTTTTTATTATTTTCCTTTTCTAGTTTTTAGTTTTCTTTTCTTTTTATTATTTTCCTTTCCTTTTCTATTTACTTTTCTTTTTCTTTTATATTGCTTTCTCCCTTTTGTTTCTGTTTTTTGTTTTTCGCCCGACGGCCTCACACGCAGTCGACGAGAACGTCGATCTCCCTCTCCCACACTGCGCGAATATCACCGGAACCATGTGGTGGTAATTGAAGGGGACACGATGTATACATCATTTGACCGATAATGGTTACTTAAGTGCGTACACAAAATAGATACATATATATAAATGATGGTTTCTCAGCTGCGTCGACGACGTTTCACATTGAGCTTCTTCCCTTTCTTGTTCGTTGTCGAATAATTGAGCCCCTCGTTATGACTTTTCCGACACCATGGAGTACGATCTTTCTTAGGTAATGTAGTCTTGATTCTTCTTTTCACGTATGCTTCATCGTCATCGTCATCTTCCCTCATCGGGTTGCCGTATTGGTCATAGTCTTCCTCGTTGGCGACTCCATCCATTCCGACGATGCTCCTTTTGCCTCTCCTCACGACAACACGGCCGGGATTGGTCGGGTCGGTTATGAAGAAGCATTGTGTCATGTGCTTAGCGTGTACCCATGGCTCAGTTTTGGTGATGACGTTAACGTTCACGGTAGCGCTCTTTGCGTCGGGTATAGACATGGTAGTGAAATACTTGTTTTCTCTAACGACGGCCTTAACCCATCTGACACGGAACATTGTCACATCGTGCAATCCAGCGTAGTCAAGCTCCCAGATCTCTTCGACCCTTCCGTAGAATCTTTCAGTTGTGTCGTTGGTGTCGGTCACGCATTCAATCGTCACCCCTGAGTTCTGGTAATCACTGTCCATGTCTTTGGCCTCCGTGTAGAACGTGTACCCGTTGATATCGTATGCCTGATAAGACGCTAGTTTGGGCGCGGGGCCATGTGCTAAGGCGTGTATGAGCAATCCGTCCGAACTGCCCTCTTCCGGGGGATTAGCAAGAATTTGCTCTTTGAACCAACGCAAGAAAGTGGCGTTGTGCTCTACAGTAACTTCGTCGTCCGTCTTGCGCATCCCCTGATCACGGTACTTCTCTGCGATGGTTTCTTTGTGCAGTGTCACATAATCATCTACCACATCTAGGTGTTGTAGCACTACTAAGTTAGCCCTGTCAAAGTCTTCCTGTCGATCCGAGTAGTCCACGTGCAATTCCCTCCGGCCATTGTTGTGACCCTCTCCTCCGAGCCTCCCATGGTGCTTATTGACGGGCAAACCAACAACAGGGTCTCCGCCGCCTATATAATTCTTGCAAAAGGAGATGCACTCTTGGGTCAGATAACCCTGGACGATGCTCCCATCGGGACGGGACATGTTACAAACGAATCCTTTGATGACCCCATTCATCCTCTCAAACGGCATCATGCTGTGAAGGAATGTCGGCCCGAGGTTGATGATGTCGTCCACGATGTGGACACACAAATGCACCATGACGTCAAAGAACGCGGGCGGGAAGTACATCTCAAGCTCACATAGTATGACAATGATCTCTTCCTGTAGCCTTCGGAGCTGCTTCACACTGATGGACTTTTGAGAGATAACGTCGAAGAAGTTGCAGAGACTAGTAAGCGTGTCATGGACATGCTTGTCCATTATCACTCTAATGGAAACCAGGAGTATCTGCGTCATCATCACGTGACAGTCATGAGACTTCATCCCGCTGAACCTTTTCTTCTTGGTGTCTAGAAATCTGCTTATCTTCCCACAGTAACCGGAACTGACTTTGATTCCTGTAAGGCACTAGATGAATTGATCAATCTCCTTCGCACTTAAGGTGAAGCAAGAAGGGGGGCAATAATTCTCCTCCTTCTTGTTGACTTTTCTACCCCTTGGCCCCGCCTCCGTCTTCGTCTCCGTCTCCTCCGTTGACTTTTTACGGGGCATGTGGAGATCTCTCCTGATCTCCAAATCTTCCAAGTCTTTCCTTGCCTTCGGCCCATCTTTGGTCTTCTCCAGCATGTTCATCAGTGTGCCAAGCAAGCTCTTGAGGACATTCTTCGTGATATGCATTTGATCAAGGCAATGAGGCGTGTCGTGATTGGGCCAGTACTCCAAGTCCCAGAAATCAGACCTCGTTTTCCATACCTTCAGCAGCAGCTCCGACGCCTTTTCCATCTTTCCAGGTGCAGGGCACCATTCCAAGTTATTCAACAGCTCGTTGATTTCGGCGCCGCTCCTCTTACGTGGAGGTCCTCGATGCTCAGCCAAACCATTGAATAGATCTCCACGTTTTCTCCATGGGTCATCCTTCTCGAGCCATCTACGATGCCCCATGTACACGATTTTCCCAGACCCGCCATCTTTCGTTCACGTAAGCTGCTGAGACGACGTATCATCCATGCACCTCGTGCATCCGCAGTATCCGTGGCACACCTGGCCTGAGGTGTACCCGTAACCAAGATAGTCGTGCACCGTCGTCATCAGCGCGGCTCTCATATATAAATAATCTCCTGTGCTGGCATCCCATGTCTTGACCGGCGATTTCCATAACGTGTCTAGCTCCTCTTTCAGAAGCCCCATATACAGGTTAATACTATTTCCCGGTTGTTTCGGACCTTGAATCAGCATGCTCATGTGTATGTACTTTGTCTTCATGCACTTCCATGGGGGGAGGTTGTACATCCATACAAAGACGGGCCATGTGTTGTGGTTGGTGTTTTGTTTTCCAAATGGATTCATGCCATTGGTACTCGCACCCAGCACGATGTTCCTTGCATCTTCTGTGAAAAATCGATATTCGGCGTTGAATGCTCTCCACTGGCTAGCATCTGCGAGGTGTCTCAGCTTCGGATCATCTCCATCGTCGGGCTTCTTCCTCTCCGCATGCCAGCGCATGAGCTTTGCTTCCTTAGGATCTACGAAATACCGCTGCAGACGGGGAGTGATCGGAAAGTACCATACAACTTTCTGAGGAGCTTTCTTTCCTGCCTTCTTGTATCGAGAAGCATTGCACACTGCACAACTGGTTTTTTCCGCGTGCTCCCCCCGATAAATGATGCAATCGTTGATGCATGCGTGGTATCTAACGTGCGGCAGATCAAGAGGGCAAACGATTTATTTGGCCTCCTCGACACTAGTAGGACACAGGTTCCCCGCGGAAAGACCTTTATTATGTAGATACTTCAAATGCTCATCGAGGCTTTTGTCTGTCCATTTTTTTTGGCCTTCGTCTTTAGAAGTTCGAGCGTGAAACTCAAGCGGGTCACCTCGGGATCGCAACCGTCATACAATGGAGTCTTCGAGTCTACTTCAAGTTGCGCCAGCTTGGCCTCCTCTCTAGAAGCACCTCTGTCGCTAGTCGTACTCTTGCGAAGGAGGTCTCGAACATGAGGGTCCTGCACGAGTGAACTTAGTAGCGTTGAAGACTGCGGCGTGTCTGTCGCCTCTTCTCCGCCTTGTCCGGACTCTTCTTCGCCGTGTCCGGAATCTTCTCCGCCGCCATGTCCGGACTCTTCTTCGCCGTGTCTGGAATCTTCTCCGCCGTCATGTCCGGACTCTTGCCCGCCGCCATGTCCGGCGCCATCGTCTTCGTGTCGATCGGTCATCTCTTCGTCTAGCCCCATGTCGTTATTCCCTACCATGTGGACGTCCTCATCATCATCTTCACTTATCCACCGTGTATAGCCATCCATGAAACCATACATCAGCAGGTGCGGCTTCAAGCTGCCATGATCAAAAGGGTCCAAAATGACTCCTTCTTTGCATCTTGTACACGGACATCTAATCCCAGTCCGATTATTTGCATACATGTTCATCACCGCGGATTGCAAGTATCGCTCCACCTTCCTTCAACTCACCTTCATGACTGCACGGTATAACAAGCAAAAGGGTCATAAACAAAATGCATGCATGCATCAAAGTCATTTAAAAATTTGGCATGACCTTGCCTAAAAATAGGACATATCGAGTTTGCTTGAAATTCACCGAAACGGAAATAAATCGACATTTTGGAAAACATAAGCAACTCACGGGGCATGTCACTCACACAAATCCCTTCATATCGCAAACACACATATTCCCGTTCTTGAAATGCACAACTTTTTACTCACCTATACCCCGAGAGAGATTGTGCACGATTAGATCATTAGGCCTTCGCGACCTATTGGGATCGAAAGTGGATGGCTAAATAGCTAGCTAGATCTAGTTGTTGGGAGGAGAGATGACTCTAGCTAACTAATGGAGAGGGAGAGAGATGATCTAGCTAGATCTATATGTATGGAAGGAGGGAGAGCCAAATAAATGTGGAAGATAGAGCTAGAAGAGGCCATTGATGGAGAAGAATTATGGTGGAGGGGGGCATTAATGGGGAGAGAAGAGAGGTGTAGAAGGAAGAGAGAAGAAGGGCAATAATGGTGGAGAAGTAACTTAGAGAGGGGAGAGGGGAAAGGACGGGAGAGGGCAAAGGGGGGGAGGAAGGGGGAGAGAGGGGGTGTGGGTGAAAAGGTGGCGCCAACCACGATTAGTAGTAGCACTGTAATACCCGCAGCGCTACTGCTATGGGCATCAATAGTAGCGTTTGTGTGGAGCAGCGCTACTACTAAGTGGGGCCGTCTAGCAGTAGCGTTTTTCACACAGTGAGCGCTACTGCTAAAATATTAGCAGTAGCTCTTTATTATGGGCAGCGCTGCTACTACAGCTAGCGTCGGTGGGCTCGTTGGGTCCCACTTAGCAGTAGCGCCGCTTATATTTCCAGCGCTACTGCTAAGGCTTCACTTATAGCGCTGCCAAAAGCCAGCACTACTGCTAATTAGCAGCAGCGGTTGTTATTTTCGAGGGCTGCTAATGATGTCCTACCTATAACGTTTTTCCTAGTAGTGCAATACAATGGTAAATTGTATAGGTGCACAAGTTCGGCTAAGAGATGGTGATACAAGTGCAATATGGAAGGTAGATATATGTTTTTGTAATCTGAAAATATATAAACAACAAGGTAGCAAGTGGAATCAGCAAACAAAATGTTGTATAAATGCTTGGAAATAAAGGCCTATGGTTCATACTTTCACTAGTGCAATCTCCCAACAATGCTAACATAGTTGAATCATATGATCACCCCTCAACGTGCAACAAGAATCACTCCAAAGTTCCTATCTAGCGGAGAACAATAAGATGAAATTGGTGTAGGTAGTAGAACCACCTCAAAGTTATTCTTTTCGATCAATCTTTTGGGCTATTCCTATAAGTGTCACAAACAGCCCTAGAGTTCGTACTAGAACAACACCAATGATACATATCAATCAACCCTAATGTCACCTCAAGTATCCGTGGGTAAATTATGCGACATGCATCAAACAATTTCAGGTCTGTCATATTCAATCCAACACAAAGAACTTCAAGGATCACCCCAAGATTTCTATCGGAGAACGTGGTATGAAAACGTGCAATCAACCCTTGTGCATAGATCCCCAAGGTCACCGGAATTAGCAAGTTGATGCCTCAACATATATCAAGTGAATCAATAGAATACCCCAATGTCACTACGGGTATCCCACGCAAGACGTACATCAAGTGTTCTCAAATCCAATATATCCAATCCAACATAACGAGATCTCAAAGGGAAAGATTCAATTCATCACAACATGATAGCAAGGGACAAACATCATATGATCCAACTATATTAATAAAGCCCGTGATACATCAAGATCGTGCCATCTCAAGAACACAAGAGAGAAAGAGAGAGAGAGAGAGAGAGAGAGAGAGAGAGAGAGAGAGAGAGAGAGAGAGAGAGAGAGAGAGAGAGAGAGATTGAACACATAACTATTGGTACATACCCTCAGCCCCGAGGGTGAACTACTCCCTCCTCGTCATGGCCTCCGCCAGGATGATGAAGATGGCCACCGGATGATGATTTCCCTCTCCGGCAGGGTACTGGAAAGGCTCCAGATTGGTTTTTCATCGATACAGAGAGTTGCGGAGGTGGAATGGAGAGTCTCTCTTTATTTCTGGGGTTTCTGGGATTTATAGGATTTTTCAGCGTTGGAATTACGCGGAACAGAGCCACATGGGCCCCACAAGCCATCAGGGCGTGGCCTAGGGGGGCGCCCTGTTGGTTTCTGGCCCACAGGTGGCTCCCCTCTGGTGGTTCTTCACTCCAGTATTTCTTATTTTCTCCAGAAAAAATCATAAAAAAGTTTCGGGTGATTCCGAGAACTTTCATTTTCTACACAAAAACAACACCACGGTAATTCTGCTGAAAACAGCGTTAGTCCGGGTTATCTAAATAAATCATATAAAGTGCATCAAAACCATATAAAAGTATTGTAAACATAGGCAAATATGGCATGAATACTTCATAAATTATCGATACGTTGGAGACGTATCATTAGCTTGCTACGACTCGTCTACACACGTTGATGACCGACACCTGCATTGTTGGGTTATGTATGCCTGTTACTGTACGGTTGTGCCACCTGGGTCTATATTTAGTCATGTTGACCTGGATCCTCTGACATATGATTGCTAGCGACATATTGATATACGTGAGACAAAAGGCGCAAACGGTCCCGACCAAGGTAAGGTGGCAACCATGGAGCTTACCGTGCGTGAGGCCGCAAAGTGATATGATGTGTTACATGCTAGATGCGTATGGCTTAGCATCAGGGTCCCGACAGCGTGAATAGTGGGATTGTGGAACCGTACTCACATCATTTGGGGCTGTAATGGAAACTTCGGCCGGACTTTCTTGCTGGTTCAGTCTCAAATAGGAGATAAACCTGGACTAGAGTCTTGCGTGGTTAACGGTTGTGGCCAACACCCACGCCAGTGCTTCCGCTTGAAGGTTGCTGAGATGCATGACATGCATATGGTGATAAGTGGCGAGAGCGTGTGTTAAGAAGTATTCCCCTGCAGGGTTAACTAATTTGTTCAAATAGCCGCATCCTCACATATGGACTACTTAGAAAGCCTATATGGTTCATAGACAATTTAACTGGACACTCTCAAATGCACTATTCAGGTATTCTTTTGGAATGCAAAGCACACACACTAGGATCAACACTCCCCTATATTTTATAGACATGGCAACACTTGCATTAACATAATATGAGAGATAAGAACAGATGCAAGAGATAGCATGTGAGCATAAAGATAGGGCACAAGATAAGCATAAACTCACATACTAGCAAGGTACATAGACATACATAGATAAGTGAAAGGGTAGAAAATGTCTTACACCATATAACTCGGTCTCTAGGTGTCACAAACACAAAGCACAAACCAAATCAAATGATAAAATACTTCACAAGCGAAGAAAGCCACCAAATAAGACGCACTCGTGACTTGGGAAATCCCTAAACTCTCTCCCCTTTGGCATCAAGACACCAAAAAGGCAAAGAGCACTACAATGGTCTAGGGTGGTAGCCATGCTCCAGAACACCATAACCACTCCCCCTACTCGTCGAACCCGTCCTCTGAAGCCGCAGGCATATCTTCCTCTGAGTCAGTCAACTTGCAATGCTCAGCAGTCCACTCCTCCTCATCTGTGATCTTGTCCTCAGACCCGCTGGGAACCTCTAGGCCGAGATGCCTCATCATAACCTTGTCGCGACTCTGGGATTTCTTCTCTACCACGTGAGCCTTGTATTGACCATGTGCCACAATACAGAACAATTTCTTCTTCTTCTTCTTGAGCTTCTTAGCCTAAGATGGCTCCACACAGGATGGCTCGTCATCGGGCTCAGCACCGCCCTCATTCTCATCCTCACGAGCCTCCATGTCAGTAGCAGTAGGAGTATCCCAGTTGTTCTTCAGCCTTAGTTAAACTACCTCATGAGTAGTCAGATCACCAGACACAAACATTTCATCCGGAAAGGAAGATTCCCATGTTCTCTCAATGAGAAGCATCAAGTAGGACCATAGATGGGACACTTGTGCTCCATCATGGTCGAGTGAAACTCCGACCACATGACATGGGAGACATCCAAAGCTTGCCCCGTGTTCTTCTCCTTCTGGAAGATGAGCAGCATATCAATAAGGTAAGAGTATACCTGATCCAAATTCCCAATCCGAGGGAAGAGCGTGTGACGTAAGATGCGGTGCATGATATCCAGGAATGGGCACAACACATAGGTCTTCTTGTTGGTGGTGGGAGAAATCTTCACCGTAGAATAGGGCCAGAGCACGGACTTGTGTGTGGCTGCAGTGTGAGGGCGCAGTCCAATTGGGATACGGAGTCCCCGATCATCATAGCCCAAGATGGCCATGAACTCCTTCCACTTAGGAGATGGAAATCTTCCATTAGTCATCCATGTTAATGTCCTAGCATCATCAATTCCGAAATGAACCGTGGCATAGAACTGGGCCACAATCTCAGCATCAAAGTCCTTGTTGAACATCATAAGCCTGATGATATCTGATACTTGCGATCTGCGTTGGGTTTTACGTGAAGAGGAACGGGTGATGCAACAAAGTATAGATAAGTATTTACCTCAGTTGAGAACCAAGGTTTATCTAACCAATAGGAGTATCACGTAACCCCCGTCTTCAGCGACTGCACACAAAGAAGCAAACACTTGCACCCAACGTAGGAAGAGGGTTGTCAATCCCCTTGGACTCGTTATTTGCAAGCTAGTGAAGTATGTAGATGAAAGTTGAATATTGTAAATTGCGAAATAAAATAAAAGCAAATAAATGCCAGCAAGGTAATGAAAGCTTTTGTAAATATATAAGTGAATAGACCCGGGGGCCGTAGTGTTCTCTAGTGGCATCTCTCATGTAGTAGGCATACAGTGGGTAAACAAATTACTGTTGGGCAATTGATAGAAAAGCGCATAGTTATGCAATCTTTATTCACAACAATGATCATGGGTATATAGGCATCACGTCCATAAACAAATAGGTTGACTCCTGCCTGCACCTATTACTATACTCTACGTCGATAGCGCTTCTATGCTTGCCTCTCTAAGTATTAAGGTCATCACAAACAGAGTAATGCTTGGAGAACGATGCCATGATGTAGACAAAGATAATTCAATCAATATGAATTAACTCCATCGTTTTATCCTTAGTGGCAACAACACAAGGAAGTATCTTGTCCCCTTCTGTCACTGGGATATAGAAACCTATCAGGTTGAACCCACTACAATGCACCCCTCTCACTAAAGAAATATCAATCTAGTTGGCCAAACTATTTCAATAGATCGGAGAGATTTACGAAGCTATAATGATCATGCAAATAAGAATCATAATAGAAATAAGAGACGACTCAAATATTTTTCATGAATAATCTGAACATAAACCCACAATTCATCGGATCCCAACAAACGCACTACACAGAGTGATTACATCGAATAGATCACCGCGAAGATGCGGTGAACTTCGTATTGAAGATCAAGAGAGAGAGAGAGAGAGAGAGAGAGAGAGAGAGAGACAACCATCTAGGTACTAACTACGGACCTGTAGGTCTATAGGGAACTACTCACACATCACCATGGGAGCAGCAAGGTTGATGAAGAGGCCCTCCGTGATCGACCGCCCCCCCCCCCCCCGGCAGGGCACCGGAATAGGGATCTAGATGGGCACATGGTGGAACAGAGACATGCGACGGCACAAAAGTGTTTCGGGAGGCTATCTAGGGTTTTTGGGATTGATTGGAATTTATAGGCCAGAGAGGGGCGCCGGGAGACGCCTGAGGGGGCCACCACATAACAGGGCACGGCAACCCCCCTGGGCACGCCCTGTTGTGTGGTGGCTCCCTCGTGGAGCGTCCGGCCTCCTCCCAAAGCTTCTAGGTCTTCTTTTGGTCTTGAAAAAATCATAAAATTTTCGGGGCAATTGGACTTCGTTTGGTACTGTAAACCTGAAAAGTCAAAAACATGCAGAAAATAGCAACTGGCACTGGGCACTGGGTTAATAGGTTTGTGCTCAAAAATAATATAAATTGGTAAATAATCACCCAAAAAGCATCCTAGAATGGCAATATTATAACATGAAACAATCAAAAATTATAGATACATTGGAGACGTATCAACATCCCCAAGCTTAATTCCTGCTCATCCTCGAGTAGGAAAATGATAAAAACAGAATTTTTGATGTGACATGCTACCCAACATGTAATCTATTGAATGTATGATCATTGAGAAACGATGAATTAATAAACATCAACATAGTAATACTTATAAACATAAGGAACATAATCATCAAGTTTCAAAATATATGATCCTTAAAGAATGTTCACCTCCTATTCATTTCATCATATAAGAATAGCATGGCTCCATCTTCACCACATAAATACAAATGTCAGGCACCATGGTGTCAAGTTAGGCAATTGGATCATACTTCTTAACGCGCTTCAGCTTTTTATTACTTGCGCAATATATGAGCGTGAACCATGGATATAGCATAAAGGTGGAATAGAATATGGTGGTAGATTTCAAAAGGGGTAAAAGTGGAGAAGAAAGTCTCGCATCAACTAGCGTATCAACGGGTTATGGAGATGCCCATCAATAGATATCAATGCGAGGAGTAGGGATTGCCATGCAACAGATGCACTAGAGCTATAAGTGTATGAAAGCTCAACTGAAGCTAAGTGGGTGTGCATCCAACTTGCTTGCTCATGAAGACCTCCGGTATTTGAGGAAGCCCGTCATCGAAATTTACAAGCCAGGTTCTATAATAAAAAAATCCGACTAGCATATGAAAGTGATAAAACAAGAGACTCTCTATATGAAGAACATGGTGCCACTTTGAGGCACAAGTGTTGAAAAAGAGATAGTAGCAATGTCCCTTCTCTCTTTTCTCTCATTTATATTTTTTCTTTTTTTCCTTTTCTCTCTCTCTCTTTTCTTTTTTTTCTTTTTCTTTCTTTTTCTCTTTTTTTCCTTTTTCTTTCTTTCTTTCTTTTATTTTTCGTCCGGAGTCTCATCCTGACTTGTGGGTGAATCATTGTCTCCATCATCCTTTCCTCACTGAGACAATGCCCTAATAATGATGATCATCACACTTTTATTTACTTATAACTCAACGTGAAAACTATAATATGACTCTATATGAACGCCTCTGGCAGTGTACCAGGATGTGCAATGATCAAGCGTAACATGTATAAAAAATGATGAACGGTGGCTTTGCCACAAATACTATGTCAGCTTATATGATCATGCAAAGCAATATGACAATAAAAGTACTAGTCATATGATGTAACGGTGGAAGTTGCATGGCAATATAGCTCAGAATGTCTATGGAAATGCCATAATAGGTAGGTATGGTGGCTGTTTTGAGGAAGATATAATGTGGCTTATGTGCAACAGAGCGTATCATGTCACGGGGTTTGGATGCACCAGCGAAGGTTGCACCGATCCTTGAGGTGAGAATGGGCAATGCACGGTACAGAAGAGGCTAGCAAATATGAGGTGGTGAGAGTGCGTACATCCATGGATTCACATTAGTCATAAAGAACTCACATACTTATTGCAAAATTTTATTAGCTCTCTCAAAGAAAAGTACTACTCACATGCCCCTAGGGAGGAGGTTGGGAGGAGTTAACCATCGCGCGTCTCTGATTTAAACAACACTATGATTTCAACAAGGAATAAGTATGCTCACACATCATCACCATGCTATAAAAAATATCTAGACGAACAGCAAGTTAAAACCCTCTAATTCACAATATTCTTACTAACCAATGATCATGCACTCATGCCTTTTAATATTATCACATCAATATCATTAACCCACAATTTCTCTTTTATGTGCTACATGTGGTTTTGACTATGCACTCATTGCATACCTATTATTTTTTGACTAGTCTTATAACCCATGCAAATTACCATCGCTATCTATTAACTCTCAAACAAATATAAGTGAAGAACGAGAGTGCAATTATTTCTATAAAATCTATACGCCACCATGCTCTAAAAGATATAAGTGAAGTACTAGAGCAACTGCTAAGCTCAAAAGATATAAGTGAAGCACAAAGAGTATTCTACCAAATCATGGTGATCTTGTGTCTCTCTCAAGTGGGTGTGTCCAGCAAACAATGATTGTGGAAAACTAAAACAAAAGCAAACTAAAGCAAACAACTCTCCAAGCAAAACTCATATCATGTGATGAATAAAAATATAGCTCCAAGTGACATACTGATGGATTGAGACGAAAGAGGGGATGCCTTCCGGGGCATCCCCAATCTTAGACGCTTGAGTCTTCCTTGAATATTACCTTGGTTTGCCTTGGGAATCCCCAAGCTTAGTCTTTTGCCGCTCCTTATTCCTTCATCCATCATGATAGCACCCAAAACATGAAAACTTAAGCACACAAAATCAACAAAATCTTCGTGAGATCCGTTAGTATAGCAAACATATCAAATACTTTAGGTACTGTTATAAATTTATTATTATTTTATTATTTCATAAGGTACTGTATTCTAACTTCTCCATGGATTATACCCCCCGATACAATCCATAGCATCATCAAAACAAGCAAACTATGCAAGCAAAAACAGAATCTGTCCAAAACAGAACAGTCTGTAAAGATCTGTAGAGAACATGTACTTCTGTAACTCCACTAATTCTGAACAATTAGGAAAACTTTAATAATTTGCATAGAAATACTGTGTACAAAATTCAGACAAAAAATACATTCCAGTAAAATCAGAGAAATTCTGCACCAGACGCTAAAGTTTCTGTTTTTGCACTTTATCAATTCTACTCTTCTTGTGAGTCGTCCCAAAGGCTTTATTTGGCACAAACACTAATTTAAACATAAAAACACAATCATTACGGAGGCAATAATCAGTTTATCACACACAAAGAGAAATTAAAATGCATTAAAATAAGATAACTATTGGGTTGCCTCCCAACTAGCGCTATTGTTTTACGCCCCTAGCTAGGCATAATGCATAGTTTCAAGTGTTGTCATCTTTGACACTAAAAACAAGTTGTTCTAACTTACTATTGAGAATTTTCATTTCATCCTTCAAAACACTAAGAGCATCAATCCTTTTATCCATAGTATCAAATCTCTTCTTTTTCATTACTATGTTCCCATTGATTTTAGTGGACATGTTGTATGACCCTTTAAAATTGGTTTCCATAATGGCCTTAGTTTCCTTTATTAAATCGGTTTGACGAAAACACACCAATATGGTTGGTTCAATGGTTTCTATTTTGGGTTGTCCAAATATGGTTTTCATCTTTTCATAACTGTCAAAAGCATCATTCCCAAGGAAATCTTTTTCGATCATAGAATCCAAGACACGTCGATCAGATAAGGATAGACCAACATAAAAACTTCTAAGGAGCAATTTGATATGACTTTTGGGATTAGCTCTCATTTGTATTTCTAGTAATCTATCCTAAGCTTCTTTAAGGGACTCAACACCCAGTTGCTTGAAATCCAAAATTGGGGAACCCTCTCCAAAGTAAGGACGGGAAGGCATGTCCGGAGTAGAACAAGCCATAGTAACAAGTAAACTAGCAAGCAAATAAGTAAACTAGCAACTAGAAAAGATAAATAATTTTTTATTTTTTATTGTTATGAAACAAGCAAAATATAACCGCAATCAAAAGTAGAACAAGTGAATGATAATTTGTGCGAAGTTACTTGATAGTAGGTTGGTGATACTCCCCGGCAACGGCGCCAGAAATCCTTCCTGATACTTGTGATCTGCGTTGAGTTTTCCGTGAAGAGGAATGGGTGATGCAGCACAATATAGATAAGTATTTCCCTCAGTTGAGAACCAAGGTTTATCGAACCAATAGGAGTAGCAAGCAACCCCCGTCTTCAGCGACTGCACACAAAGAAGCAAACACTTGCACCCAACGCGGGCAAGAGGGTTGCCAATCCCCTTGGACTCGTTATTTGCAAGCTAGTGAAGTATGTAGATGAAAGTTGAATATTCTAAATTGCAAAATAAAATAAAATAAAATAAATGGCAGCAATGTAATGAAAGCTTTTGTAATCTAGTTGCATTTCTCTAGTAGGCATACTGTGGGTAAACAAATTACTATTGGGCAATTGATAGAAAAGCGCATAGTTATGCAATCTTTATTCACGGCAATGATCATGTGTATACATGCATCACGTCCATAAACAAATAGGTCGATTGCTGCCTGCAACTATTACTATTACTCCACGTCGAGAGCGCTTCTATGCTTGCCTCTCTAAGTATTAAGTTCATGACAAATAGAGTAATGCTTGGAGAATGATGACATGATGTAGACAATGTGAATTCTATCAATACGAATTAACCCCATCATTTTATCCTTAGTGGAAACAACACAAAGACATATCTTGTCCCCATCTGTCACTGGGATATAGAAACCCGTCAGGTTGAACCCACTACAACGCACCCCTCTCACTGAAGAAATATCAATCTAGTTGGCCAAACTATTTCAATAGATCGGAGAGATTTACGAAGCTATAATGATGATGCAAATAAGAATCATAAAAGAAATCAGAGAAGAATTAAATATTTTTCATGAATAATTTGAACATAAACCCACAATTCATCGGATCCCAACAAATGCACCGCACAAAGTGATTACATCGAATAGATCACCACGAAGATGCGGTGAACTTTGTATTGAAGATCAAGAGAGAGGGAGAGAGATAGCCATCTAGGTACTAACTACGGACCCATAGGTCTGTAGGGAACTACCCACACATCACCATGGGAGCATCAAGGTTGATGAAGATGCCCTCCGTGATCGATCCCCCCTCCGGAAGGGCACCGGAGCAGGGCTCCAGATGGGCACACGACGAACATAGACTTGCGGCGGTGGAAAAGGTGTTTCGGGAGGCTCTCTAGGGTTTTTGGGATTTATTGGAATTTATAGGCTAGAGAGGGGCGTCGGGCGACGCGCGAGGGGGCCACCACATAACAGGGCGCGACCACCCCCTAGGTGCACCCTGTAGTGTGGTGGCTCCCTCGTGGAGCCTTCGGTCTCCTCTTGAAGCTTCCAAGTCTTCTTTTGGTCCAGAAAAAATCATAAAAAAGTTTCAGGGCAATTGGACTTCGTTTGGTACTGTAAACCTGAAAAGTCAAAAACATGCAGAAAACAGCAACTGGCACTCGGCACTGGGTTAATAGGTTAGTGTTCAAAAATAATGAGTTGGTAAATTATCACCCAGAAAACATCCTAGAATGATAATACTATAGCATGGAACAATCAAAAATTATAGATACGTTGGAGACGTATCAATATCTAGCTGGCCACAGAGTTCAAGTGCTTCAGGAAAGTACTTAGGATTCTTCTGCATATGATCCAGATAAATGGACTTGACACTCACAAACATATTCTTCTTTGCTTTGAGCACATCCTGATATATGGAGCCTTGCTGCTTCATCCAGAAGGGACGGTGGACAAGAGTTGGATCTTGCACATTGTGATGCGGGTTGTGGCGGCGAAACATGCAGAAGTCCTTGCAGATAAATCACTCATAGACTGGCTTTCCCCTTTTGCTTGCTGGCAGCCATCTTGAGCCGCGGCACTGGCTGAGCACTTGGAGTGGCACTCGTATCCTCTGATGTATGGTAACGCTTTGAACTACCTGGACGATCCGGATTCTTGTGACGGCCGGGTACCCAGAGTTGCTACTACCTGGAACCCACAACACAGAGCGAGGAAAAAGTAGGTGTAAAGAAGTTGCATAAGACGAAAGAAATAACCAAAAATAATGGAAGTTCAATTGGGGAAAATGTGAAGTTGATAGCACAGAGTGGTAGTACCACTTCCATGTAGTGGTAGTACCGCCTATAAGCTATAGTACCGCTCCAAGGGGAGCGGAAGTACCAATCGAGGCGGAACTTGCCGAGGCAACTACGACCGCGGCAAGATCCGGTACTACCGATGGTGCCAAATTCAAATTTTCTCCAATAGAACCTCAATTCTCCTACTCTAACAGTCTTCCACATCCTACTCATCATCCCTCGATTTAGCCAAAAATCAACAAATGCAACACATATTGCCCTAGAGCCTATATTCAAAAGATAGAACTTTATGATAGTAAATCGGGGGCAATACCGGCATCCATGGCAAGAGGAGAAGGTGGGGATCGATTCAACCGGTCGGAATCGTGGAAGACGGTCCGAAATCGGTGGTCCGGCGGCGGCCGCCGGGGCTTGTTCGTCACCTGGAGAGAGAGAACGTGGCGGGGGAGAGAGATGAATGTGTATGGGGGAGATGGAACTCCCCCTGCCCGACTCATAACCCCCACCCACGCTCCGTAGAGCGGTAGTACCGCTCGGGGAGCGTTAGTACCGCCCCGGTACTAGTGCGCGGCAGGAGGCCATGTAGTACTGCTCCAGCGGTAGTACCGTGGGGCATGACGGTAGTACCACTTATAAGCGGTAATACCACCCTAGACCCAGCGGTAGTACCACCTAGACAACATAACTTGCCATGAGTGAGAAGGATGGTGGCTTATGCAATATATAGAGGTTGTAGATGAGAAAACACTTGGATTGGAGAGACAAAGACCAGCAAATGGGAAGAGACATTCCAAGTTCAAAATGACAAACAAAAGGAGAGCAAACTTGGAGTGACTCAAAGCAGAAACAAATCTCTAACTCGAGCAAATACCTCAATAGGAGGGGGCGGTGGCTGAAGCCACCTATGTTTGAGTCAATTGGTATGGCACCGCGAAGATTTTAACCTTGAGTCCATGACCAAAACTCGTCTTTGAAGCACAAGTACCATAAAAAATGGCTAATGTGAAAACTTGATCCATTTATGCATAATGGGGGGAGGGAAAGTTCGTTGAGGGAACAACACTCCCCCTATGTCCATGCCTACATCTACAACAAGATAGAATGATGAGTGCGGTGGGATGTGCATTGCCTCAAGCCACATTGCTCAAATCAATGATATTTAGCTCATGCCTTAACTGGCGAAATCTTGCTTCATCCAATGGCTTCGTGAAAATATCCGCTAGTTGTTCATGAGTGTTGACATAGATAATATCAATTTCTTCACGCTTGATGTGTTCCCGGATAAAATGATGACGAATCTCAATATGCTTCATCTTGCTATGTTGCACCGGATTGTAGGATATCTTGATGGCACTTTCATTGTCACATAGAAGAGGCACTTTGTCCCAAGTGACACCTTCATACTTTAAAGTTTGCCTCATCCATAGCAATTGAGCACAGCAACTTGCGGCGGCTACATACTCGGCTTCAGTGGACGAGAGAGAAACACAATTTTGTTTCTTGGAAGACAAACTCACCAAATGAGCGACCAAGGAATTGGCAACCCCCAGAAGTGGACTTCCTTTCCACACGATCTCCCACACAATCCGAATCTGAATATCCCATGTGTTAGTGTACTAAGAAAGGGGGCCCTTAGTACCCTGACTAGTGCACCAGACGACCGCGACCTCCGGACCAGCAAGACCTTGCCGGGCTGGAACTGACTCCAAGCCACTTAGTACAAGGGCTCGAGCGAACCGGCAAGCCTTCCTTGCCGGGGGGGTCGGACGCTAGCGCACCCGCCAAAGCCCCCTCCCACCAAGCCATCGCTCCACGTGGCTGGGCTGGTTGTCTACATCAACTAGGTGTCGAGTGGGCAGGCGGGTAGGTAAAGCTAGTCGAGGCGAGTGTCAGTTTTCTAGGATTTACAACACCTTTAATGACACCCGTCCTACGGCGTGGCAAAAGAATAAGAGGTAGCTGGGCGAATGACACAGAAGGAGAGGCAATCATTGCCAAGAGATGTCACCAGAGCGCCACCTCACGGCACATTAAATGCGCCTGTCTTGGTCCGTTAGAGTTAGGTATTTCCCACTATCGCTGCTGCCAGTGTCTCGGGCAGCGATAGTGTGCACTATTTACCTTGTGTAAAGACCATTTTAGCCACTGTGGTAGCCCCTTGGATTATAAAAGGAGGTCCATGGCTACCTTTATAAGGGTCGACAGTTCGTTCATTTACACGCGTAGCGACGCTCTCGAAGCATCCTTGCCGGGCTACGACGCTCCTGCATTGTGAACCCGAATAAAGCACACCACACAGGACATAGGTTATTAAGCTCCAGCGGCCCAAACCTATCTAAACCTTCGCGCATGTAGTGTCCGGTGATGCTCTTTGTGCTAGAGGATTCCCTCAGTCGAACCATGCGAAGGTCGAAACACCCCGTGTAGCATCTACATGGGGGCTGAAGCCGAGGACTAGTAACTTTCAGAATAAGACGGACATACAGGAGTCAAAATAAAAAAAGAGCTACGCATGATAGACCATGCAAGGCACCCGCATTATAATTTGCAAAAAAGTCTAACTGTTCTTGAATACATGATAACACTATCACTCCAAAATTACATTTTTGGAGCACTGGGCCTCTATCGCCCGAGCACCAACCATAACAATGGGGAAATATTGCTCGGGTGCCTATGCACCTTTCCATGAGGCGGCGGTCCGGTGGCCATCTCCGTTGGCTTAATCTTCGGCCAGTGCATCATGGTCTTTGCAAAGGCCATCTGATCTCCTTCGATGCAGACAGAGTGCTTCAGGACGTCGATCCGGGGCGCAACGTCACAGAGCCTCTGCACCAGGCCAAAGTAGCTACTCGGCAGCGACACCGCAGGCCATAGCCTGATGAAGAGGTCTTTCATGGCTGGCTCCGCCATTCGGTGCAGCTCCATCAGTTGCTTCATCTGGCCAATCAGGAGGGGAGGATGCTGTGGGGCCTGAAATTGCTCCCAGAACAGCCGCTGTGCGACATCCCCGTCCCGGATGGCGTAATGTCGGGCCGCATCCGCCACACTCTTCGACGGATCCGTGAAAGCGCCTGCAGAACGCCACAGACGAGTAAGCAACACGAAACTGTTGCCACTAAAAGGACATTGCAGTAAGTATGGCTTACCACCCGAAACGAGCTGGACCTCGTGGAGCTCCTTTTGGCATCTCTGCACCTCCATCCACGCTTCTTGAACATCCAACTTAACCGAGGATAGCTCGGAGGCTTGCACTTCATTTTCAGCTCAAGGGCCTCACATTTAGTGACGGCATCCTTGAGCTCACGTCAGCCACCCTAGCCTCGTGCTTCTCCCTAATCGTCCTTGCGGACGTCAGGTCGGCGGTCGCTCATTCGGCCGCCTTCTTCTGCTCTTTGGCCTCTTGCCTCGCCCTCTGTAGCTCGGCCTTGAGACTCTCGAGCTCCGCGGTGACATCTACAGTCATAACAGGCATCCCGCGCTTAGGGATAACAATTAGAATACTTCATATACTGAGAACATTCAAGATGCTCAGACAATCTAGCTCAGATTTACCTTGCGCTTCGTCAAACTATTTGTCGAGGTAGTCGAGCTCTTCATCGGAGCTCTTGAGCTTCCGATTCATCTCAGCCAGTTCCATGGCATTGGCGGATGCAGCCGAAGACGAGGCCTGCGTAACAGGTTATATGCGTTAGACTCCTAAGTTATCGATTTTTCGACCCTCTGCCCGGATTTTACTTCAATCCGGCCA
The DNA here is from genome assembly GCA_039707655.1 of Elymus sibiricus. Taxonomy (NCBI): domain Eukaryota; kingdom Viridiplantae; phylum Streptophyta; class Magnoliopsida; order Poales; family Poaceae; genus Elymus; species Elymus sibiricus. The sequence goes on from CM077665.1 coordinate 269,788,897, forward strand.
GAGACTCGGGGGCTATGATTCATTTCTTACTATTATCGGTGATCCTTGCACTATTTTTGACCCCCGCTTGAGTTTTTCAAACTCAAATAGGGCTCAGGGGCTGCTATATATAAGGATTACACAAAGAAAACTCTCTTTGTAAAAGGATATTACATTATTTACCTTGGAGCCCGGCAAGAGGCCTCTGAAAGCTGCCTTCAGCTCGCTGTCCACGGACTAAAAGCTTTGCAAAACCGCGCCCTGAAGAGTGCGATGTTCTTCAGTAATGGAGGAGTCGTTTAAAGCCTCCTCCATCATGGCCGGTCACCCGGTCTGGGCCTGATCCGCTGCAAGCGACGCTCGTAGCGGCACTTCGGCTCCCCCTACGGTGGAGTCACGAATGGATGACTTCGGGGCAGTCATCGGGGCCTGCTCTAGGGTAGTCTCCGGAGTGGTCTCGGGACATGCTCCGGGGCAATCTCCGGAGTAGTCTTCGGGGCGAGCTTGGATTGACCGGGCTCCCCACTTTTATCCGCCAGAAGGGAACTTCCCTCCTTGTCTTCAGTCACCAAGGTATTGACCTCGGCCATGATGTCATCACCACCACCCCCCGTATTCGACACGGGAGGGGTCCTTCGGGACAACACCTCCGCGGCCTCATCGGCAGCAAGGGGAGGGGTGGTACGCGACGTGGTCCCACTTTCCGCCAACTTGGATGGCGGAGACTCTCCCTCCGAAGTGTGCTCGGTGGGGAGCTCACGTGGTGGGCTAAAATATGACAAACAACCATTTGGTTAGTAACACACCTCTACATTAATACAATGAATGGTCTTCGGATTAATACCTTGTAGCCGGGGGCTTGCCCCTGGGGTTCCTTCGAGGAACCATCTCATAAGCCTCGGACCCTTTTGCGGAGTTCGAACTGTCGTCGGACAGGACCAAGTTGGCCCTGCGAGGTTTCTTCGGGGAGGGAGGGGGTAGTCCCTCATCGGCGTCGCTAGACGCCGTCCTCCTCCTCGTGCGGGAGGAATCACTCTCTTCCTTGTCCTCCTCATGCTCTTCTTCGTGAGCAGATGAAGCATGGGCTGCAATATTCCTTGTCCTCACAACAGCCTTGAGCACGGCCGCAATCTCCGACAGGGCGGCTACAACTGCCGTAAGGGCTTCTGCTACAACTGAGATGGCGGCAGCAACATCCGCGACCGGGATAGCAAATGGTGAGAACAGCACAATAGCTATCCGTTCCTCGACGGCCGCCGTAGCCCTGATGGCGGCTGCCCATGCCTATGTCGAGGCCACCCACGCCCAGCTCGTGTTGGTCACCGCACAAATAGCAGCGGCCTTCTCCGACACCGGTCGGCAACGTACGTCCGAAGAGTTGGCAATTGCCGAGAGCACTCGGGCAGCCATCCATTTGTCGGCAACCTCCCTAGCCGAGCTGGAGGCCATCAACGCCCGGATAGCGGCCGCCCACACCCGACTCGTGGTGGCTTATTCCAAAGAGATGGCGCACGCGGACTACCGGATGCTTGCAGAGTATGTGGCGATGGATGCCATGGTCGTCGAGTGCGAGCTGGTCATGGAGGATGCAGCGGAGATCGACGAGCGTACGGCGGAACATTATTCTTTGTTTAGAGCACTGGTCTTTTGTTAGAGTAATGTTTAGGTCAACCAGCTCTGTTTAATTACTCGATTAAGTAAGTGCGGGCTGTGGTGTAGGCTATTTAATTTGTGTAGTACGCAAATTAGCAATTGATATTAAATTAGCGACTGTGGATGACCATTGTAACCAGGGAAATCCAGACCAAACTTTGCCGCCATATCCCCATTCCGTCGTCCAAATGAAAATGGAATTCAGGTACATCACACACAATGGCAAGAACCGTGTGCAATGTAGTATCCAATCTTACCTCGGAAGCTTGGACACAAAAATTTGCACGTTCAATCTCAACGCACACGGAGTAAAGTACAGGCTTCATTTGTGATGTATAGATATCGCAAACTATTTTGAATAATTTGCATGTTCAAGCTCATCACACACGGGGTAAAGTACAGGCTTCGCTTGTGATGTATAAATATCGCAAATAGTTCTGAATAAGGGACTATGTCCGATGACACTTTCCACGCCAGTTTTTCGTTGCACCGAACGAAAATTTTGGGCTACCGCGGAAATATCTACCTAACTCACCCCCCGGTACCAATCTTATGCGCGAAGCTTGGACACAAAAATTTGCACGTTCAAGCTCATCGCACACAGGGTAATGTTCAGGCTTCGTTTTTGATGTATAGATATCGCAAACTGTTCTAAATTATTTGCACGTTCAAGATCATCACACATAGGGTAAAGTACATGCTTCGTTTGTGATGTATAGATATCGCACACAGATCTTAATAAGGGGCTGTGTCCGATGACACTTTCCACGCCAGTTTTTCGCTGCCCCGAACGAAAATTTTGAGCTAACGGGGAAATTTCTACCTCCCTCACCCCCGGTACCAATTAACAGCCACATTTCCCCTTTTTCATTGTTCCTTTCCTAGTTCAAACCTTCACTGCCCTCTTGCAGCACCGCCGGCTCCTCGTCAGCGACGCTCCTTCCTGCTGCTCGGCCACGTCCATCTAGTCAGGTAATCGACACCTCCCCAGTACCCCCTCTCTCCCACCCCCTCCTCCTCCTTCCCACAAGGCCCGACCGCCGACGCGACACCTTCCACCCAAATCACCGCCCCATCCTCCAAATAATCGCCGCCGAAAGCCATGGTGCACGCAGTATAGCCAGGATCTCAAGGAGCATTTGGCAGCGGTGAAACAAATCGTAGCTGCACACACGGATGAGGCAGCGATGACTGCCATGCATGCCGACCCCCAGACCTTGGAGGAGCACCTCGTCGTTGAGGCCACCGTCGATGTCTCGTGCACGGCCGCCGGCACGCGGTTGGCTCCTATAAATGACAGCTCGTGGTCTTTTCTCGAGGGCACCACAGGAGCGTTCGATGATGACTACGAGGTGTTTCTCAGCGTGCCCGTGCTTACCTCAGCTCTAGAGCCGACATGTTGGTCCCGGGGCAGGATCGGGCCACTCACCTCTACGAGGGGTGCACCCACGGTGTGGAGGCCTTGCCCTCTTCCAAGTTGAAGGAGCCCATCATCAGCGATATCTCCGACGATGAGGAATAGTTTGTTTTTCTTAGCTTTATCACTAAGGACCTATATATGTTCAGCTAGCTACACTAGTTAAGCATGTTTAGTTTGACCTGTTGCATGTGCTGCTCCCGCCTTTCATTTAGAAATTCCAGTGAAATGTCCAATGTAATGCTACTTGCAATCTGACCTTCTAGTATGTTCTATTGTGCAATGTGGTGCTTAGTTAACTGTTTGGTCCATTTGTTGTGGTGATCATTTAACTATTTTGTTCAATTCTGCAATGTGATGTTCGATTGTTGTTGGTACAATTGTGTATTGTTATGCATGTGAGAAAAAGAGAATTTAGATGTACTAAATACATGTGAAACATATACAATTGCTATATTTCCTAGTTCTTACCACGCTTTGTTTAGATAACTGGATTTTCCATGTGGCTCGAATTAATCTATTGGATCTGCAATGTGTTTATTTTTCGTTAACATATTTCACTCATAGTATGCCAAATATCACTTATAACCTGATCAATATCTATCTTAAATATGTTGCAGGGGGAAACAATGGGAGACACTGAAGTTGACCATCGAGGTTTGCACATCCATGGTCCTTTGCCTAATAGCACATTATTGTGCAATTGGAGGAACTATTCTAATATTAAGGTTTTTAATAATTTGTTCTTGCACATCTAGGTCCTTCTGTAAGAGGTTTAGACCCACTGTTCGACCCTTTTTGCATGTGGGGAAATGAGGTGTCATAATAGCAATCAAATCAAGAAACTCAAAAAGATTGTTAAGATAAAAAAACTAGTTATGAAAAACAACAAGATGTTTGTCTGCATAATGAAGAAGACATCAGTCAACTATAGGATGGTACCATCACTTTCACCATGTCCTTTTTTCCTTTGCGCCATTTCCAATTTTAGAAAAGATATTTAAGCATATGTTTTTTCAGTCCTTTTCAAGGCAGTTCCTCGATGATTACGTGTCAAACCACCTATATGGTCAAGAGGCGAGGAAGGTATTCATACAACACCCACGGTATAATCTTGAAGTCTTCCTCAAGAGGACGAAGGATGGGCGGGCAATCATCCACATGCACTGGCCTAAAGTTGCGAGGACCTTCAACATCACTGAAGGCTCAATATTTGCCTTCCGTTTCAACAATTTTCTATATGAGACTCGTCTGTCTATTTACCATTTATGATGCTACTTTCCAAAGGTTTTAGATGTTGCATGTGAAACTTTGTCGCATTGTGCAATTGGGTATCTAGGTAGTATATGTCTATAGATGTTGTACCCTGATGTAATTCAATTATGAAATCCTGGTTGCCGTAATACGAATAAGAAATATATTGTGTGCTAGATATGAAATGTTAATTTTATTACTAAATGGATTATAAATAATAGAGAAATTAGAATTATTGGGGTTCCTATTGCAGACGGTTTCTAAGAAAGCACCGTGGGCGATGACCTCAACAAACCCACACGGTTTCTAAAAAATTGGCGTGTTGGATCAGTGAACAGTCACACACGACTTCCGGTCAACAATTCTGTGCGTTAGGCCACCCTATCACAAACGTTTTCACATAACAAGTGAGTGTGATGGACAGCCTTATGCCAAACAGTTTCTTCTAGGCACCGTGAGTGATGTATTGAATAACGCAATCGACAGAATTATAACTAACGCAATCAACAGCCCTATCACAAACGATGTTATACAGAAAATTGTGGGTGATGTGCAATCCGAATGGAGACGTATCTTTGGGATTCCGTGTGTGGGATGCTAAGCACATCTCATAGGACTTATCCAATATGTCTATTTGTGATGGTGCTCCCAAACGCACACGCTCTCTTTTTGCGTAGCGTGCATGACTGGACGGAGGCATCGCCGACGATTTATCTATGTCATGTGGGATAGGCCCCCTATCACCCACACAAGCAAGGTGACAGTTTATAACTGCATCGCTGAAAGGGGGTAAAAACTGTTTGTATAGCACGCGGCTGCACTAGTGACTATTTTTCTTCATCACGTATTCCACTTGTCGAAAATGTTTGTACATTCATCTATTCTTGCTGTGCATTAGCCATTTGAGTCGGTGATGGAAAATTTTCAGAATTGGGGCTCCGGGGACCCAAAGAGGTTCGAACACTGGGGTGCGCTGGTTGTCCTGCCCTACTCTCCCTTGCAACCTCACGGCGACAAGATACGTCTCCAACGTATCGATAATTTATGAAGTGTTCATGCCATGATTGCCTATGTTTACAATACTTTTATATGGTTTTGATGTACTTTATATGATTTATTTAGAACTAACTTGGACTGACGCTGTTTTCAGCAGAATTACCGTGGTGTCGTTTTTGTGCAAAAAATGAAAGTTCCCGGAATCGCCCAAAACTTTTTGGTGATTTTTTCTGGAGGAAATAAGCTATATTGGAGCGAAGAACCACTGGAGGGGAGCCACACATGGGGCACAAGCCATCAGGGGCCGCGCCCTGATAGCTTGTGGGGCCCACGTGGCTCCGTTGCGCGTAATTCCAACGCTGAAAAATCCTATAAATCCAAGAAACCCTAGAAATAAACAAAGACTCTCCATTCCGCCGCCGCAACACTCTGTATCGACAAAAAACCAATCTGGATACGTTCCCGTACCCTGCCGAAGAGGGGAAACGGTCACCGATGGCCATCTTCATCATCTCGGCGGAGGCCATGATGAGGAGGGAGTAGTTCACCCTCGGGGCTGAGGGTATGTACCAGTAGCTATGTGTTAAATCTCTCTCTCTCTCTCATGTTATTGAGATGTCACGATCTTGATGTATCACGAGCTTTGTTAATATAGTCGGATCATATGATGTAATTCCCTTGCTATCATGTTGTGATGAATTGAATCTTTCCCTTTGAGATCTCGTTATGTTGGATTGAATATTTTGGTTTGAGAACACTTGATGTAAGTCTTGCGTGGGATACCCATAGGGACATTGGGTATTCTATTGATTCACTTGATATATGTTGAGGCATCAACTTGCGGATTCCGATGACCTTGGGGATCTATGCATAGGGGTTGATTGCACGTTTTAATACCATGTTCTCCAATAGAAATCTTGGGGTGCTCCTTGAAGTTATTTGTGTTGGATTGAATATGATAGATCTAAAATTGTTTGATGCATGTCGCATAATTTACCCATGGATATTTGAGGAGACATTGGAGTATCTAGGTGACATTAGGGTTGATTGATATGTATCATTGGTGTTGTTCTAGTACGAACTCTAGGGCTGTTTGTGACACTTATAGGAATAACCCAAAAGATTGATCGGAAGGAATAACTTTGAGGTGGTTCTACTACCTACACCAATTTCATCTTATTGTTCTCCGCTAGATAGGAACTTTGGAATGATTCTTTGTTGCACGTTGAGGGATGATCATATGATTCAACTATGTTAGCATTGTTGGGAGATTGCACTAGTGAAAGTATGAACCCTAGGCCTTGTTTCCAAGCATTAATATATCGTTTTGCTCGTTGTTTACTATTTATTACCTTGATGTTTTTATATTTTAAGATTACAAAAACCTATATCTACCATCCATATTGCAGTTGTATCACCATATCTTCGCCGAACTAGTGCACCTATACAATTTGCCATTGTATTGGGTGTCTTGGGGACACAAGAGATTTCTTGTATTTGATTGTAGGGTTCTTTGAGAGAGACCATCTTCATCCTACACCTCCCATGGATTGATAAACCTTAGGCCATCCACTTATGGGAAAATTGCTACTGTCCTACAAAACTCTACGCTTGGAGGCCCAACAAAGTCTACAACAATAAAGTTGCATAGTAGACATCAAGCCGTTTTCTGGCACCGTTGCCGGGGAGGTGAGTGCTTGAAGGTATATCTTTAGATCTTGCAATTAAATCTTTTAGTTTCTTGTTTTTCACTAGTTTGGTTTTATAAAACAAAAATACAAAAAAATGGAATTTATGTTACCTCAATTGTTTCGTCTTTTTAATGTCTTTCGTGAAAATGATGGTTTGGAAAATTGTGCTCAATTGGTAGAGGAAGAATTTATGAAAATACTTAATGATAATTCCTTGAATGATGAGCATGATTGCAATTCTGCTAGTATGAATTCTCTGAATATCCATGATGCTAATGATATGCAAAGCCACAAGCTTGGGGATGCTATGATTCATGAAGATGATATTTTTAGTCCCCCAAGTTTTGATGAGCAAATTTATTATGATGATGGCATGCCTCCTATCTATGATGATTTTGATGATGACATGTATGCTATAAATAATAATTATGAAACTTGTCATCATGATTTTAATTTTCAATTTGGTTATGTCAATCATGTATCTCATCAAAGTTATTTTGTTCAGTTTGCACCCACTACAATGAATGAGAAGAAAATTGCTTATGTTGAGAGTAATAAATTTTCCATGCTTGTAGATCATGAAAAGGATGCTTTATGTGATAGTTATATTGTTGAATTCCTTCATGATGATACTGAAATTTATTATGAGGGAGGAACATATGCTTGTAGGAATTGCAATAATATCAAGTTTCCTCTCTATGTGTTGATAATCTTGAAGATATGCTTGTTTTGCCATCCTATGCTAGTTGATTCTTGCTCCCACAAATTGTTTGCTCACAAAATCCCTATGCATAGGAAGTGGGTTAGACTTAAATGTGCTCGTCATGAGATTCATGATGCTCTTTTGCATGTTTCAAGCACTATTCCTATTTGAGCATCATTGAAATCATCATGCCTAGCTAAAAGGCATTAAAGAAAAGCGCTTGTTGGGAGACACCCCAATACTTTTACTTTATTTTTTTGTGTGTTCACATGATTAAGATACTGTATTAATCATGTTTTGTGCCTTTTATTTCAATAATGTGCCAACTAAAGCCTTTGGGATAGTATGGATACTTGTTGATTTGATTCTGTGAAAAAACAAAAACTTTTGCCTCCAGTAAAGAATTTCTCTGATTTTACTGGAGTGTTAAAAAATTCTGAAATTTTTTCACAGTATTTATATGCAAATTAAAGTTTTACTAATGTGTAAGAATTTTTAGAGGCAGGGAAGTATGGTAGTACTACAGATCTTCATAGACTGTTCTGTTTTTGACAGATTTTGTTTTGCATGCATAGTTTGCTTGTTTTAGTGTTCCCATAGCTTATACTCAATGATATAAATTATGTGAGTGGTAGAATACAGTAGGTATAATTTGAGAACAATTATTAATCTTGTCTTGACAGTACCTAAGTGAATGATCTTTATTTATTATACTAACCCATCTCACAAAGTTCCATTAAGTTTTGTGTGATTGAAGTTTTCAAGTTTTGGGTGAGACACCGATATGAGGAGAATAAGGAGTGACAAGAACCTAAGCTTGGTTATGCCCAAGGAAACCCCAAGGTAATATCCAAGGAGGACTCAAGCGCCTAAGCTTGGGGATGCCCCAGAAGGCAACCCCTCTTTCGTCTTCAACACTATCGGTATATCTTACTTGCAGCTATATTTTTATTCATCACATAATATGTGTTTTTCTTGGAGCATAATTTTATTTTGTTGTTCTCTGTTGTATTTTATTTATAATCTTGTTTTTCAATAAAAATTTCCAAGAATTGCCTTTAGGATGCTTGCATTGCATGTTTTATATGTGCTGTGTAAAAACAGAAAATTTTGCTGTAGTGTTTGAATTTTCATATTTTACTGGAACGTGTAAAGTTTCTGAAATTTTTACACAGTATTTTAATATAAATTATTTATCATGTCCTAAATTTTGAGAATTTTTGAGTTACAGAAGTACACTGGTTTAATAGATTGCTACAGACTGTTCTGTTTGGAAAGATTGTTGTCATAGTTTTGTTATCTACTTATCCTATAGTTTCCATAGCCTATATTGGTAGATATAAATTGTTGAAATGTTAGTAAACAGTAGATGATGTTTGAAAAATATTGTGAAACTTGTCTTGGCACTACAAGAAGTGTTGATTTATTCTTATGTGTACTAACCTATCTCACTAGTTCTTTTCGAGTTTTGTGTGGATGAAGTTTTTGAGACATAGGTGAAACCGGGATATGAGAGGATTGATCAAGATACAAAAGATCAAGATTGGGGATTACAAAGGCACCCCAAGTAAATATTTCAAGAAGTCTCAAGCATCTAAGCTTGGGGATGCTACGCATCCCACCTCTCTTCGTCAACTATCGGTTAGCCTATGTTGAGCCTAAATTTTTATTCGTTCATTTGATGGGTGCTATTCTTGGAGTGTATTTTTGTTTTGTTTGCTGCTTGAATAAAATACTCACATATGAAAATATTTATTGAGAGAGATTCCTCACATAGCTACTTAATTGTTTGACTACTCATTGATCTTCACTTATATCTTTTGAGAGTAGTTTGATGTTTACTCTTGTGCTTCACTTATATCCTAAGAGTAAATTGTGAATGAATGAAATATCATAATATGAAATTATCAATGTGCTTTATGCTTAGTAGTAGTTTCACATCTGGTTTAGAAATTAAAATCTATTGAAATTTGACAATCATAATATTGGTCATACAAGCAATTCATGAATGATTAGTATAAGAAAGAGAACTTTCACATACAAATATATTATCTTGGACATCTTTCATGATTGTGAATACCCATTAATTATTTTCAAACTGGATCAAATAGTTGAACTTGGACAAGGAAGACAATGTAATGGTTATGTTTGGGTATATTTGCATAGAAGTTATATTGTTATGGATCCTCTAACATGTGGTGCTTGTTTAGAACCTTTTGCTAGCCAAGACTTCGTACTAAGTAGAGATACTACTTGTGCATCCAAATCCTTGAGCCAAGTTTCTTCCATGAGAGTCCACCATTCCTACCTATATATGGTATTTCACTGCCATTCCAAGTAAATTTGCATGTGCCACCTCTAAACATTCAAATAAACATCCGTTTTGTGTGCTCGTACCGCTCATGGAGCGACGGGGCGGTCATTATCTTCCATGCTAAGCGGGTTATTCTCAAGATAAGTGTTTATTCACTTGTCATTGCACGAGAGAGGCTGGTAAAAAGGATGCCCAGTCCTGCATAATACAAAAATAAATAAACAAAAAATCCCCTAGAAAGTTGATTGTTTGGAGGGCAACCGTGGATTCGGCCAGCCATGGAATGTGTTTGAATGGTGGAGGGGGAGTAAAATTTCAATTTTGTTTGGGAACCGTCAATAATGTGATTAGCATGGAAGATATTGAAAACTCTGTTGTGACATTGACAGGAAAAGCACGCGGCTGCACTAGTGACTATTTTTCTTCATCACGTATTCCATTTGTCGAAAATGTTTGTACATTCATCTATTCTTGCTGTGCATCAGCCATTTGAGTCGGTGATGGAAAATTGTCAGAATCGGGGCTGCGGGGACCCAAAGAGGTTCGGACACAGGGGTGCGCTGGCTGTCCTGTCCTACTCTCCCTCACAACCTCATGGCGACATGATACGTCTCCAACGTATCGATAATTTATGAAGTATTCATGCCATGATTGCCTATGTTTACAATACTTTTATATGGTTTTGATGCACTTTATATGATTTATTTAGAACTAACCCGGACTGACGATGTTTTCAGCAGAATTACAGTGGTGTTGTTTTTGTGCAGAAAATGAAAGTTCTCGGAATCGCCCGAAACTTTTTGGTGATTTTTTCTCGAGGAAATAAGCCATATCGGAGCGAAGAACCACGGGAGGGGAGCCACACGTGGGGCACAAGCCATCAGGGCACGCCCCCCTAGGACACGCACTGATAGCTTGTGGGGCCCACGTGGCTCCGTTGCGCGTGATTCCAATGTTGAAAGTCCTATAAATTCCAGAAACCCCAGAAATAAACAGAGACTCTCCGTTCCGCCACCGCAACTCTTTGTATCGACGAAAAACCAATCTGGAGACGTTCCAGTACCCTCCGGAGAGGGGAAACCATCACCGGTGACCATCTTCATCATCCCGGCGGAGGCCATGACGAGGAGGGAGTAGTTCACCCTCGGGGCTGAGGGTATGCACCAGTAGCTATGTGTTCAATCTCTCTCTCTCTCTCTCTCTCTCTCGTGTTCTTGAGAAGTCACGATCTTGATGTATCACGGGCTTTGTTAATATAGTCGGATCATATGATGTAATTCCCTTGCTATCATGTTGTGATGAATTGAATCTTTCCCTTTGAGATCTAATTATATTGGATTAAATATTTTGGTTTGAGAACACTTGATGTAAGTCTTGCGTGGGATACCCGTAGTGACATTGGGGTATTCTATTGATTCACTTGATATATGTTGAGGCATCAACTTGAGGATTGTGGTGACCTTGGGGATCTATGCAAAGGGGTTGATTGCACGTTTTCATATCATGTTCTCCGATAGAAATCTTGGGGTGCTCCTTGAAGTTCTTTGTGTTGGATTGAATATGATAGATCTGAAATTGTTTGATGCATGTTGCATAATTTACCCACGGATACTTGAGGTGACATTGGAGTATCTAGGTGACATTAGGGTTGATTGATATGTATCATTGGTGTTGTTCTAGTACGAACTCTAGGGTTGTTTGTGACACTTATAGGAATAGCCCAAAAGATTGATCGGAAAGAATAACTTTGAGGTGGTTCTACTACCTACACCAATTTCATCTTATTGTTCTCCGCTAGATAGGAACTTTGGAGTGATTCTTGATTGCACGTTGAGGAATGATCATATGATTCAATTATGTTAGCATTGTTGGGAGATTGCACTAGTGAAAGTATGAACCCTAGGCCTTGTTTCCAAGCATTAATATATCGTTTTGCTCGTTGTTTACTATTTATTACCTTGCTCTTCTTATATTTTCAGATTACAAAAACCTATATCTACCATCCATGTTGCACTTGTATCACCATCTCTTCGCCGAACTAGTGCACCTATACAATTTGCCATTGTATTGGGTGTGTTGGGGACACAAGAGATTTCTTGTATTTGATTGCAGGGTTGTTTGAGAGAGACCATCTTCGTCCTACACCTCCCGCGGATTGATAAACCTTAGGTCATCCACTTGAGGGAAAATTGCTACTGTCCTACAAAACTCTGTGCTTGGAGGCCCAATAAAGTCTACAAGAATAAAGTTGCGTAGTAGACATCACGACACTCCGACGAGCTCGAGCTAAAGAAGAAGAATGGTGGACGCAGTGGTTTACCCAGGTTCAGGCTACCTTGCGGTGTAAAACCCTACTCCTGCTTGTCTGAGTTGCTTGAGGATACGAATACAAAGGTGTGTTCTTCCTCCCTCCGGACCCCTCTAAGTTTGCCACCCTGCCCCTGCTTATATTGTCACATGTCCTCTTCCCCCGAAAACACAAGGCAGGAAGGGTTGCCACAATAGCCAGTTTGAAGGGGGATGGGGCTGTAGCTTATCCTGAAAAAAGCAGTCTTCGCCTGCAAAATCCTCCCGCCGTGATGCGCTGGTGGGCTCGGGGATGACCTCCGTCCTGGCGAGCCCCCGTCCTTGGTCTTATTTCACCAAACAAGAAACCTTTGGAAGAAATACGATGCTATAAGAAATCATGCATATAAGAGATCAAAGAAGACTCAAATAGTATTCATGGATAGAAACTGATCATGAACTCAAAATTCATCGGATCCCAAAAAACACACCGCAAAAGTTTACATCAAATAGATCTCCAAGAGACCATTGTATTGAGAATCATAAGAGAGAGAGAGAAGAAGCCATCTAGCTACTGCCTACGAACCCGTAGGTCTATGGTGGACTACTCACGCATCATCGGAGAGGCACCTATGAGGAATATGAACCCCTCCATGATGGTGTTTAGATTGGATCTCGCGGTTCTGGAACTTGCGGCGGCTGGAATTGTGTTTCGTCGACTCCCCTAGGGTTTTTGGATTTCCAGGGAATTTATAGGCACGATAGTCGGTTGAGGGGGTTCCCGAGGTGCCCACCACCCACTAGGCCGCGCCAGGGCGCCTCTGGCGCGCCCTGGTGGGTGCTGGCCACCCTGGGCCCCCTCTTTTGGTGTTCTTTGGCCCATCTGGTCTCTTCTGTTCCGTATAAAATCCACAAAAATCCCCGCAGCGTTTCATCTCTATATGGTACTGATTTTCTGCGAAGTAAAAAACAAGCAAAAACAGCAACTGGCACTTTGGCACTTTGTCAACAGGTTAGTCCCAAAAAATGATATAAAGTTGTAATAAAATGATTGTAAAACATCCAAGAATGATAATATAACAACATGGAACAAGCAAAAATTATAGATACGTTGGAGACGTATCAACATCCCCAAGCTTAATTCCTACTCGTCCTCGAGTAGGTAAATGATAAAAATAGAATTTTTGATGTGGAATGCTGCCTAACATGTTCATCATATTCTTTTCTTCTTTGTATAGCATGGATATTTGGACTTGTAAATGATTCAAAGCAATAGTCTAGTTTTAACATAATGATTTCAATACTCAAGCATGTCAACAAGCAACCATGTCTTTCAAAATATCAACACTAAAGAAAGTTATCCCTAGCCCATCATGCTCAATCATTGATCCATTCATGAAACATACTCAAATATTAGCTATGCCCAATGCTCAAGTACGATCATAGTGCCCCCTAGTTGGTGCTTATAAGAGAAGATGGAGACTCAAAGCAAAAATAAAAAATGCATAAACTAAATAGATAGGCCCTTCGCAGAGGGAAGTAGGGATTTGTAGAGGTGCCAGAGCTCAAGGTTTAAATTGAGAGAGAGAAAATATTTTGGGTGGCATGCTTTTCCTCTCAACGAAAACGACAAAGTAGCTCACAATACTTTCCATGCTAGGTATATCTTAGGCGGTTCCCAAACAGAAAATAAAGTTTATTCCTTTTTCCACCAAATTTCACTTTCCATGGCGGGCCGTATCCACGGTTGCCTTCCATACCAACACTTTCCAAGGAATTTATTATTTGACAACATAAAGTAAATATTTTTTCTTTTTAATTTTGGTAATGGGCATCCCTATTACTGCCGCACTCTCGTGCAATGACAAGTGAATAAACACTCATCTTGAGAATAAAACATCTAGCATGGAAAAATATTGGACACTCCCCACCGTTTCATGAGCGGTACGGGCAAACAAAAGAGAAAATTTATTTTGAAAATTTAGAGATGGCACATACAAATTTGCTTGGAACGGCATGGAAATACCGCATATAGGTAGGTATGGTTGACTCATAAGGCAAAACTTGGTTTAAGGATTTTGGATGCACAAGTAGTATTTCTACTTAGTACAAGTGAAGGCTAGCAAATAGATTGGGAAGCAACCAAACCAAGAAACGTAAAAATCACATAAGTGAGCATTGAACATAACTAACACCGAATAATGCACCACAAGTAGGATGTAACTTCATTGCATAACTATTGACTTTCGTGCATGCATAGGGAATCACAAACCTTAACACCAATATTCCTACTAAGCATAATTACTCACTAGCATGACTCACATCTTACTATAATCATGTTTCAAAACTATTACAAGGAATCAAGTTTAATTTGTCCAATGATCTTCATGAAAGTTTTTATTATATCCTCCTTGGATATCTATCACTTTGGGACTAGTTTCATATATTGACATTGCTTTTTGGCAAGCTCAAACAAATTTAAGTGAAGCACATGAACATAAAGATTTCATCTCTCAAATAGTTATAAGTGAAGCATGAGAGGATTTCTTCAAAATTTTACTAACTCTCAAATTAATCTAAGTGAAGCATGAGAGTATTTCTTCAAAAATTTACTAACTCTCAAATTAATCTAAGTGAAGCATGAAAGTATTTCTACAAAATTTTCCAAGCACACCGTGCTCAAAAAGATATAACTGAAGCACTAGAGCAATTCCTATAGCTCAAAAAGTTTAAGTGAAGCACATAGAGCAATTCTAACAAATCATAGCATGATTGTGGCTCTCTCGAATAGGTGTGTACAGCAAGGATACAAAGGAAAAAGTAACAAACAAAGCAAGCAAAGATACAAGACGCTCCAAGCAAAACACATGATATGTGACGAATAAAAATATAGCTCCAAGTAAAATACCGATGGTCGTTAGAAGAAAGAGGGGATGCCACTCGGGGGCATCCCCAAGCTTAGTTGCTTGTTACTCCGTGGATATATCTTGGGGGTGCGGTAACATCCCCAAGCTTAGGTTCTTGCTACTCCTTATTCCTTCATCCATCGTGATCTCACCCAAAACTTGAAAACTTCAATCACACAAAACTCAACAAAATCTTCGTGAGATCCGTTAGTATAAGAAAGCAAATCACTACTTTAGGTACTGTTGTAAACCCATTCAAATTTTATAATTGCATTATACCTACTGTATTTTAACTTTACCATGGCTCATACCCTTCAATATAACCCATAGATTCATCAAAACAAGCACACAATGCAACAAAAACAGAATCTGTCTCAAACAGAACAGTCTGTAGTAATCTGTACCATACCCATACTTCTGTAACTCTAAAAGTTCTGAAAAATTAGGACAACATAAGGAATTTGTATAGAAACACTGTGTTAAAATTTCAGCTCAATATCACGTTCCAGAAAAAAACGTAAATTCATATACTGGACGCAAAGTTTCTGTTTCAGATTCAGCATCACTTCTACTCATCCTATGAATCATCCTAACGGTTCTACTTGGCACAAACACTAAATAAACCATAAAAACGCAATCATAACAGGGGCATAATTGTGTCAACACTCAAAAACAGAAAGGAAAAAGCAAAAATTTATTTATTCATTGGGTTGCCTCCCAACAAGCGCTATCGTTTTACGCCCCTAGCTAGGCATATTGGATAGATTCAAGTATTGTCATCTTTGGTTTTGGATCCATAGGATGCCCTCATGATTTATTCATATGGTGTCTTAATTCTTGTTCTAGGGAAGTGTTCCATACCCTTTCTCAAGGGAAATTGAAAACGAATATTGCCTTCTTTCATATCAATCACGACACCTATAGTGCGTAAAAACGGTCTACCAAGTATAATGGGACAAGACGAATTGCAATCAATATCAAGCACAATAAAATCAATGGGCACATAATTCCTATTTGCAAGAATAAGAACATCATTAATTCTTCCCAAAGGCTTTTTAATAGTAGAATCCGCCAAGTGCAAATTAAGAGAGCATTCTTCAATGTTGGTAAGACCAAGCACATCACATAGAGATTTCGGAATCGTGGAAACACTAGCACCCAAATCACACAAAGCAAAGCATTCATAATGTTTAATCTTGACCTTAATGGTAGGTTCCCACTCATCATGTAATTTTATAGGAATAGAAATCTCCAACTCCAACTTTTCTTCAAAAGATTTCATCATGCCATCAACGATATGTTTAGTAAAAGCTTTATTTTGCTCATAAGCATGTGGTGAATTCAACATAGATTGCAACAAAGAAATACATTCAATCAAGGAGCAACTATCATAGTTAAAATCTTTGCAATCCAAGATAGTGGGCACATCACTAGTTAAAGTTTTGACCTATTCAAACCCACTTCTATCAAAATTTTCATCAAGATTTTCACCCTCCAAATTATTGGGACGCCTTCTAGGTAAAGTTGACTCTACTTCAGTCCCTTCATTATCAATTTTAACATTACTAAACAAGGAATCAATAGAAGAAACACCAATCACTTTAAGATCTTCATCACTTTTATAGCGGCAATCACTAGAAGACGATTTTTCCAAGATTACTCTTTTAGCTCTAAGCATAGCGGTTCTTTTCTTACTTTCATCCATGGAGACATATAAAGCTTTAATAGATTCATAAATCTTAGGCACAAAAGCTTTCAACTTGAGATTTTCAACATCATGAGAAATTCTATCAATGCTTCTAGACATATCATCAATCTTATTCAACTTTTCTTTTATCGTAGTATTGAAAGCCTTTTGCGCATTGATAAACTCTTCAATATTACTCTCAAGATCAGACGTGTTCCTATTATTATTGTAAGAAGAATTACCATAGGAATTACCATAATTATTAGAGGAATTTCCAGGAAAAGGCCTAGGATTAAAATTACCTCTATAAGCATTGTTATTGAAATTGTTGCGCGAGACAAAATTCACATCTACGGGTTCACTATTTTGCTCAATCAAAGTATACAAAGGCACATCATTAAGATCAATAGGAGCATTTTTACTAGCAACCAATTTTATCAAAGCATCAACTTTATCACTCAAAGTACTAATTTCCTCTACCGAATTAACTTTTTTTACTAGTAGGTGCTCTTTCGGTATGCCATTGAGAATAATTAGCCATGATATTATCTAGCAATTTAGTAGCTTCACCCAAAGTAATCTCCATATAAGTACCACCCGCGGCGGAATCTAAAAGATTTCTAGAGACAAAATTCAACCCCGCATAAAATACATCCAAAGATTTAAACCATGAGTAGGACAATTTCTTAGCATCAACTTCATTCTTTCCCAAGATTGTGCAACATGTTCATGCTGGGTATCCCACGGGCCCGACAGTAGCCCTCGAGCCCGCGGCGTGCACGATTCCGTCGGCTGGAGGGGGTGAAATGGTGCGGGCTCCAATCACCTACAGGCCAGGCGCGATGCGTGGCGCACGACGGGGCGTGGGATGCCCCCACATCCCCACGATGCCTCGGCACTGCCCAGGCTGACATAAAGCCTGCGCACGGTGTGGTGCCATCATTGCCCTCCTCACCTTGTCTCCCTCTCACTGCGCTTCCTGCTCCCGTGCAAGATTCCTCTCGATCCAATCTTAGGCGAGGCCCTCTTCCCGCCTCGTTCACGGCCCCGATACGCAGATGGCGCCGGCCGGCAAGAAGGCGAAGGACGCGACTCCCGCCGCCAGCCCTCTGGCTCTTGGGCCAGCTCTCCTACCCTCCTCCATCGCCTCGGAGTAGGACCTGGGCCCGGTGCTTCCGCTAATAGCCGGTGATAGGAATGAAGGGAAGGCAACCGAGATCTGGTCGGGCTCGAAGGCGTGGAGCGACCTGGGGGAGTCCGTTTACTCCTTCTTCATCCAAAGCATCTACGCCGGGTTGATCCCGCCGTTCTCTGAGTTCTTCTACGCCATCCTCTCCCATTACCGGGTTCATTCCCTGCATCTTCAGCCTAACTCCATCCTCCTCCTGGCCATCATTGCCTTCTACTGCGAGGCCTTCACGGGCGTGAGGCCCTCGGTGGCGCTTTTTCGCCACTTCTTCCGCCTGCGGTTCACCGCCCAAGACGAGCGCTCCGTGTGCATCTCCTTCGTCGACGTCAAGGGCGAGAACATCCGCTTGAAGGTCGGGAAGAAGGTGGAGGGGTATCGGCAGCGCTGAGTCTTCATGGACGCGCGCCACAGCCCACTCTTGAGGATCTCCGTGACCCGTCCTGAGCAGAAGCCCGGGTGGGCTCACGCGAAGCTCACCGACCCGAGGGTGGAGCCTGTCCTGGAGCGGATCGCCGCGCATGGGAAGGTCCCAACTGACTGGGGCGATGATCATCAAGGAATTCCTGGGGCAACGCATCATGCCGCTTCAGGCGCGCTCGCGGCCCGTGTGGGAGTACAACGACGCAGGGGACGCGATGAGGCTGCACGCTGCTGACGTGGCTTGGACTGCGTCGGTATTTCCCCAAAGAGGAAGGGATGATGCAGCACAGCGACGGTAAGTATTTCCCTTAGTTATGAAACCAAGGTTATCGAACCAGTAGGAGGATCACCACCACCCAATAAGCAGCACCTGCACACAAACAACAAATACTTGCAACTCGACGCGAAAGAGAGGTTGTCAATCTCTCTACGGTAATAAGATAGATTAGGCAGTGATAGATGGGAGAGATAGATCTCTCAAGAACAGAAATAAAAAGAGTAAATATGCAGCAATATATTTTTGGGTTTTTGGTTTTGTAGGTCTGAAAACAAAGATTGCAAAAAACGTAGATCGGAAAGCAATATGATAGAAAAGTAGACCCGGGGGGCGTAGGGTTCACTAGTGGCTTCTCTCATGAGTTTCGTATACCTAACTCATTTACCAAAATGAGTTTCATATACTACATGCTAAACCTGTTATGTGTCTGCTTGTTCCTCTTTTAGAATGTTGACAAAATATTGGAGAAGAGTAGCCCATTATGCAACGGTAAAGGAAGTAATGTGGTTTAGTTTCAAGATAGTGAGACAACCATGTAGGTCTCCAAGAAAGCTGATAAAAACTATCTTCAAGATAGTGAGAAAACCATGGGCCTATTATATGTCGTAGTGACCATGGGCCTCCTACGGGTCGTAGGTTCCATTGGACAAAATGGGTCGTACTATTCGTGGTCCAAAAGCGGATCACAATATGGGTTGTAAGCGGGCTAGAAAGGATCTATCCGTTAATGGGCCCTGACCATAACAGACCAGAAGGCATCACATGCTTAATTCAGCCGACATACATAACGGACCATTTATGGGCTGGTATACACGACGGTATGATAACGGCCCATTGGATTAACGGGCCACAAATGGGCAGAATGTATCCACATGCTGAATTTTGACCCAGTAGTTGATCAGGCCATTAACGGACCGTAAGTAATGTAGGGTCGTAAATAAGGCCAATAGTCTATTGGCCCTTAGAAGGTCAAAGGATAACATGGCTGGAAATAGCCCAACTTTATGTGGGCCTTTAATGGGTCCAAATCCATTTACTATTCTTTATGGGACAGAATCACCATGGGCCGTTAAAGAGCCCATAGATAGTAAAGGTCGCTTATGGGCCTAAAGACGTCACGTGCCATATATGGGCCGAAAGTGTCAACGGGCTGGAATCATATTGGATGGCCCACATGACCCTACCGGGCTGAATTCATAGAGGCGATAACAGGCCGCGAGCACCCGGGCCGTAAAGGGGATGTATGTGAACATGCCGTTAACAAGCTTTCCATGGGTGAGCCCGCAGCTTTTGACCTAAATGGGTCACTATTGGGCCTTGCCATGTGTCGACATTTGATAGCCGCGTCTCGTCCATTGGCGGCATGACATCTGTTGGAACATGGAGCGGACACATGGTTCCGTTGCGAATGAGAAAATGACACGTGGAAAATTGTCATTGATCGGGGTTGTTAACGGTTATCGGATCCAAAACAGACACCCTTTAGCTTAAGGGCGACCCATTACGGTGGCTGCCACGTGTTGGTTACCCTTGACGAAATCACTTCAACAACAAGTCATTTGTCGTCATGGAGGTGGACACTTCCTTGATGATAATTTGAGTATTGTCATGGAACACTTCTACGACAGCACAAGTATGACTATCTTCCTTCTGTCATAAAATCTTCACGGACGTACATCCGTGACAGAAAGCATGACCTACTGTGACAAACACGTATTATCAGGGAAGTGGTTTTTTTGTAGTGAATGTTTGTCTCCGAACCTCAGATTGGTACATGTAGGTTTCTAGTAGTGTTGATTAGATCTTGTAATTGATGTTAGTTGGTCAATTTGGTGGAAGATTATATGTTCATATCCTTAAGCATATTCAATACACCCCAGATTTTGAACCTGAATATGAGTTGTGAGTAGTTACTTTTGTTCTTGAGGACATGGGAGAAATCTTTTGAAAGTAAATCATGTGAAGTTGGTATTCATTCAATATTTTGATGATATGTATGTTGTTATTCCTCTAGTGGTGTCATGTGAACATCAACTACATGAAACTTCACAATCATTTGGCCTAGGGGAATGCATTGGGGAGTAATAAGTATACGATGGGTTGCGAGAGCGACAAAAACTTAAAACCTAGTTTATGAGTTATTTTGTAAGGGGCTGATTTGGATCCACATGTTTCATGCTATAGTTAGATTTATCTTAATTCTTCTTTCGTAGTTGCGGATTCTTATAAGAGGGGGTAATCATAAGAGGGTTGCTTGTTCAAGTTAGAACAACACCCTAGCACCGGTCCACCGACATATCAAATTATCAAAGTAGTGAACGTGAATCAACTAAACTTGATGAACTTGACTAGACAACAATGCTCATGTGTCCTCGAGAACGCTTTGCTCATTATAAGAAGTACTTCCGACTTGTCCTCTGCTATAAAAAGGATTGGGACACCTTGTTGCATCTTTGTTACAAATATTACTTGTTACTACTTGTTATGAATTATCTTGCTACACAACTATATATTGCCGCTAGTTACAACACTTGCACAGAACGCTTTACTTCCTATAAGTGTACATTCTGGCTTGTCTTTGCTAAAAAGAATTGGCCACCTTGTTGCTCCATGTTTACTCTTGTTACTTGTTACTTGTTACGAATTACCATGCTACAAAACTATTTGTTACCACTACTTTCAGTGCTTGCAGAAAATGCCTTGCTGAAAATCACTTGTCCTTTCCTTGTGCTCCTCATTGGGTTCAACACTCTTACTTATCGAAATGACTACGATTCATCCCCTATACTTGTGGGTCATCATGCACTGCTATTGCGGTGGAGGGATTACCATCGACATGTGAACTAAGTTTCATATAGATTGTGCACTACGGACATGAAGAGTGGTGGAATTAGCACAAAAGAAGCATATGACCCTAATTTCAAGAAGATTAGAAGGGATGCATCGAAATTTATCTCGATTTCATGCGATGCATTCAACTCCATTGGGGTTTTGTCACCTAGGGCGAGTGGGGATGAAAACAACTGAATAGTGTTAATCGTTGTCGTACGTGTTGACGACTGGATCCATGAAGTTGCGGTGACTAGTGGCAGCACCGTCCAGTACTAGTGATAAGAGAGTACATCTAGATGATGACAATGGAAATGAAGAACATGAGCGGAAGAGAGCATGGAAGGAGAAGTTCATGCGTCTATGGAACAAGCGGACAACAGAAATAAATGTCTCGTAACTGGAAGAAATGATGTACCTGGTGTGGGTAGGTAAAAAAGGAAATTAGAAGTTATTAAGTATGAAACAACAAGACTGATTAAGACATGGTTGTCTCGCAAGTTTCATAGAGCCAAACTTGGCATGTACATATGTTTCTGTAATGCAAGTATCAGAGGAAAGAGAACTTAAAATTCAAAGCGTAAGCTAAAAACAAACGAAAGGCAAGTTTCGTAGAGCGTAACTTCAGAAAACAAGATCTACAAGGTCAGGAGTGAGCATAAATCAAATGAAAGAACTATCATTGTGGTTGGAAGAGTGAAATCATAGTAGTATATCTAACAAAAGAATTCAATGGAACCGGGATTATGTCCAGTATGACATAACGTGTCATACCACAATAAGGGCAAAAAATAAAGAGTCGACGAATTTGCAATGCGAAGAAGCACGCAATAAATTTGCAATGGGACACAATAGAAAGACAAAGATAATTGGACGTACACAAAACGAATTTAACAACACTCAAACGACTGAATGGAAGAATGCCTATTACGCGAAAGCGAAGACTAGTACAAGGCGACATCAGAGAAGATGCACCAAAGAAGGAAATGATGAATGGAAACATTGAATGGAAACACGATTGAAAAGAAGAACCAGTTGAAGAATAAAGAAAGAATTCAATAGGACGGAAAGGTGGAGAGAACATATAGCAACATGGATCTAAAAGAATGGTTAGACATATTAATGATGCACATGCGAGGGGCTTAACCTACTTTTAAAAAATAATGGTCGGACGAAGCATTATTACAAGTATATTGTGTTGTATTGACATGATTTTTAGTTTTCATCTTTTTTCCCAACAATTTAAGCTGAAGCAAGTTTTCATAACATAATGTGCATCAACGGCACTAGATGGCTGCGTAAGTGCAGTCCCCCACCTGCATGCCCATATCAGTTTCCATTTTATTAATCAAGGGCTTTAGAGCATTTAGGCGTAGATATAGCTAATACGGCCCTCAAATGTCTACGGACACGCTTGTCCGTGTCCATGGACAGTGATCGGTCTCATCATAATTTTTTTATTTCACAACACGATACCTTATTTAGCAAACCCCAAATCAATACAACCACATGCATTGTACTACTCTACGATCATCCAAAATAACTGCATACATGTATGCCATTGGACAATAAAAAGTTGTCGTGATCTACATATATAATAAACTATGGACAAATATCATCCAGGACTACCCTTGTCCTTGCCGGTGCCCTTGGCGTCTTTGTCGCGGAAGTAGCGCTTGAACGCACAATGGATCAAGCCGGATCTTCTCATCACTGGACCTATACGACCCTTCATTGTCCTCCTCCTTCTCTTTGGGGGAAGTCCGGCCATGGCAAGGACCGTCCGACTTTGCTCTCGTGCGAGAGAACGCGTGTTTCTCCTCTGCCTCTTCTCAAGGATGCAGACACATACGACTTCCTCGTCCATGGCAGCGCGTGATGCCACATCCTCTACCTCTGCCATGTCAGCGACGACCTGGGTCTCGACCTCCCGCATCCCCTGCTTCTTATGGGGGCCACACCGGTCCATGTAGCATTCATACTCCTCTACAACGGAGTTGGGGCGGCAGACAGACCTTTATCTTCCAGCTCCGACGGATCCGAGCACCCATTGCGCCAACACAATGGATTCCAGTCGGATCGAATTTGACCTAGGTCGGGCACATATGCCCCGGTCCACAGATCAGGATTGGTCGGAGTCGGAACCGCTCCCCGCCTTGCCGGAGAAGGCTGGAGATCTCCAGAAGGGAGCTTGGGGGCGGAGTGGAGTGCAGTGTAGCAAAGTGGCTAGGGTTTGGTCTATGATACCGATGGGGACGAATATATGTTGGGTCGAGGTGGCCAACGTGGACCGGATCCGACGTGACAAACGTGTTGGGCGCGCTCGGGCCTTTCTATATCCACCCTAGATATAGAGCTTGTTCGGCCGCTCTCTGCTCCGCAGCTCGGCTCCTGTAGTGGCCAGAGCAGCACCGAACAAATCAGCTCCACGCTTTCCTCGTCCCGGAGTGGCGCGGCCCATAGGCTATTTTCTCATAGTCCCCAAAGTGTGGCTCCGTGCGCTCCCTTATTTCATGGAGCCGGTGAATTGCCAAACAGGCTCTTAGTCTAATATGAGAGGTGCCGATCAATCCGAACGTATGAGACAGTTATAAGAAGCCCATCTAAATCGGGTTCTTTTTACCAGTCAATGACCGGGCCTTCGGCCCAGACATACACGGAGGCTTGAGAAGCCAGACTGTAGATGTTTTTTCTCGAACTAAGAGCATCTATAGCGGGACCTTGCAAATCCGGGCCCTCAAACGCCCGCGGACGCGCCCGAGCGCGTCCGCGGACACTGACCGGTCACGCCTCAAATAATGCATTCCACATCCGGATACCTCAAATTAGAAACCTCAAATCTATACTATTACATGCAACATAAACCTAATACTAAGCGGAGATCGTCCGGCTCTGCCGTGCCCATGTCCAGCGGCTGGCTGCGCCCCTCGCAGTGTCGGTCCGGCCGCCGCCGAGGTAGAGTAGGACATGGGACACTAGACGGCTCACGGGACTCGATCCACCGCCGTCTCCCATGCCCTACTCTTCCTCGTCAGAGCCCGTAACCCGGACGGTGCCGGTGGACGTGAGATCGATGACGGATCCATCCAAGACGACGTCGACCACGACGCGGTTGCGGCGCCCACACTGCTGCACCCTACGGGGCGCCGGAGAGTGTGACTCCGCCTCTCCAACATCCACCGCCGCGAGGGCCTCCGCTGCCTCTCTTGCCTGCTGCCTCGCCCGGCGGGCACGCCGCGCCATGACATCGTCCGTGGACGGCCATGCTTCGTGCTCAGCGCGCCGGCGGAGGGGTTGCTCTTCCGCCACGGCGTTCGGACGCCATACGTACCACACCGCCTCCGGTGAGGCAGCGACGCCGGATCCAAGCACCGGTTGTGCAGACGCAATGGATTCCCGGCGTCGCGAGTCCATGCGATGTCGTCGTGCGGCCGCCTCCCGGGAGCGGCGGAGCGCAACACGGACGGCCATCTCCTCCTCGGGGCCGCGTGGGACGAGCTCGTGGTCGACGGATCTGGAGGTGAAGGACTCAGATCCACTGCCCGCCATGTTGGAGAATGCCGGAGATCGCCGGAGGTGAGCTTGGGTGGCGGATGGGAGTGGAGTGAAGTGGCTAGGGTTTGGTCCGGCGAGCGGATGGGGACGAATATATGTGGGGTCGATGCGGGCCAGTGCGGGCTAGTATGGGCCAGGCGGGCGTGACCGGGCGCGCCCGGGCTCCCCTATACCCGTCCCATATTTGGGCTAGAAATGAGGGATGCCGGTCAGCCCGGGCGTTTGAGCCGGTTTGAGGGGTCCGTCTAGGTCGATTTTTTATAACCGGGCAGTGACCGAGCGGTCTGTCCGGACGTTTGAGAAGGGTATAGGGGTCCGGCTGTAGATGCTCTAACCATGTTATTATCTTACCGTTGTGGCAGTAGCAAGCTAAGTTAGATGCGAGGACCGAGAGACCCGAAAGGCCGAAAGGCACATGCATGACCGCGTAACTACTCCCACGTATAGACGCCCATTATTTAACTTAACCATATGCTAAGCATACATCAACGGCACAATTTTCTCATTGCACTGCTCGATCGATCTACTCGCAAAAACAAAAAAGATCTAGACCGGAATCTTCCCTTCCTCACAACAACCACCTGCTACTTCACACCAAGGCAATGCGATGCAATGCAGCACCATGTGCAAATCCATCATTTGCGCCACTGATTTTGGTGCTTATATACATATATTCCATGTTGATTAAAGACTTGACTTTACACCCGTACTCCTTGTTCAGCTGTTTTCCTTTTAAGAGACATGGTACACCTTAGGGACGCACACATGCACAGCTTACGCATATGAGCATTTTTGAGAAACTGAAAAAATAGATTTTGAGATTGGCAAAGTCGTAGCAGGCATCTTGTAGATGACGGGTTTATCATACCACTGAAGAAATAGGCCTGAAAACCTAAAATAAGTCCAGAAAATATAGCATCTGTGTCATGTCTAGATGTGTTTTGGCCGCAAAAAGAAAAAGTCTAGATGTGTTTGCACCACGTGGGACCTAAACATTTAAGCATGCCCGTTTCACTCAGTGTTGTTTTAGCGCAATAGAGTGATCAGTGGTTTTCTCGTTTCTCTGGTGCACCTTTGAGGCCTTGGATTTAATTCCAGTGGTTATAGTAAAGAAGGTGAAATCTTGAAGTCCGTAGAAAGTGATTTTTCTAAAGCTACGTAAAATAGTCTCAAGTCTATGGGGGAAATAAGTAAGATTTGAACCTAGAAACAAATTTTCGACACAACTTTGGTAAATCGGTACACAATTTTCCTCATCGAAGTGTTGCAATGCATGGTCTTCGGGCCTAGGTGGCTAGGGTGGATTTGTGGTCTCCTATCCACGGCTTCCACAAGAATCATGATCAATGGCAGCCCGGGAAGACCAATCTAGAATTGCGAGGGCTTAAGGCAAGGTGCCCCGCTTTCCCCAATGCTATTCATCCTAATCATGGAGCCACTTCAACGGATGTTCGATATCGCTACCTCGCGTGGAATCATGACACCGTTAGCCCCAACGGGTATGAAACATTGCCTCTCCATGTTTGCCGACGACGTCATGATCTTTACCAAGCCGAACGCCCAAGACATCTAGGCTTGCTCATCGCTTCTGCAAATCTTCGGTGGAGCGTCTGGACTGCATGTGAACCTGAACAAGAGTGCGGCATACCCGATTCACTGCCCCTCGGACTCTTGGGAGAGTGTAGTGGAGGGCCTAGGATGTCCTAGTGGCACCTTCCCTTGCAAATATCTTGGACTGCCGCTCACCATCCTCAAGCAGTCAGTGGCCCAGCTCTCGGGTTTGGTGGATCAGCTAGCGAACGCCTTGCCCAAATGGAAGGCGGCCTCCATGCCGAAGAGTGGACACCTCCTCTAAGTTAAAGAGGCACTTTGTGCCATGCCACTTCATGCCATGCTCGCCCTCGACATCCCACACAAAACCATTGCGGCGATGAACAAAATTTGCAGATGCTTCCTCTGGAGTACAAAGGCGGAGGCGAATGGTGGAAACTGCTCAGTTGCATGGAACCAGGCGTATGCGCCCATGTGGGCAGGTAGGCCGGGCATCCCTAACCTCGGATGGCTCAACGTTGCCATGCAGTCCCGATGGCCGTGGCTCCAGCGATCGGACCCATCCTGACCTTGGGCGGAGTTTGTCATTCCCGTGCCAATGCAGTCGATTCAACTGTATAGAGTTTCCGCCCTCTCCGAGGTGGGCGATGGAAAGAACACGAGGTTTTGGGTGGATAGATGGCTGCAGGGATACCGGGTCCAAGAAGTAGCGCCGAACATCTATGGTCAAGTCGGAAAGAGAACTCGGGAGGGTCGGACCGTACACCAGGCGCTAACGGAGTCCACCTTGGCTAGAGATATCAGGCCAGAGCTCACCCCCATCGTTGATCCAGGAATACCTGGCCCTTTGGATCATGATCTCTCGTATACCTCTTCACGAGGGGAGCCAGGACTCCATCAGATGGGCATGGGAGACGGACGGTCGTTTCTCGACGAGGTCAGCCTATGCAGCTGCTTTTTGGGGCCGGGAAGTGACCCCCACAACGGAATTCACGTGGAAGTCAAAGTCCCCCCTGAGATGTCGTTTCTTCTCGTGGCTTGCACTCTGAAACAGATGCTGGACCTCAGACCATCTAGCGAGAAGGGGTTTAGACCACCAGGAGGCTTGCCCGTTTTGTGACCAAGAGGAGGAGACGATCGACCATCTACTTTTGGACTGTGTGTTCACGCGTGAGGTCTGGTCGGTCATTTGTACCAGTTTGGGCAAGCAAGAGTGGATCCCAACGAGGGGAGAGAAGCTCCAAGAGTGGTGCCAAAGCAAGATCGGCAGTGGGCGCAGCGGAAGGGACGGCAGAGCCATCCTCATTCTTGTGATGTGGGAGACCTGGAAGCACCGGAACGCGATCGTTTTCGAAGGTTTTACGCCGTCGGTTAACAATGTTATTAATAGGATTTTGGAGGAAGGTCGGGTATGAAAGCAGGCCGGTTTGATCAAAGAGATGTAAACTCCTTCATAGGAGCATTGTCGACGTGGGCTAGGGCAAGAATTTAGACTAGCGGTCTATCCGGTTAGGGTGGAGGTGCTTTCATGTATCGTAATATGTAACACCAACGCGGAGAGGCTCTTTCCCCCACTCCCTCCCTTTAATATATAGTACGCACACTTGTGCGTATTCGGAAAAAAAATACAAGGTGTCCTATATTCGGTTTCTTATCTTTGATGATAGTCACTAGTACTGGATTTTTATCCAGTAGCTATAGGGGAAAAGGAAATTATAAAGCTATGGAAACTAGCCTATATTTGTAGTATACATTGCTCACTTGTGTGCTTTTGACATAAACTTCGCCCACTTTTCTAATCATTTGGAGACAAAACAGATTTAAGTTGAATCAATCCATACATAATTAAATGAATGTAAAATTATAACCTAGCATACTACAAAATGCACTAAAGTTAAGCTGAAATTGCACAACACTTAAATGATATTGCAAATTAAGAAAATGCACGCGTGTCGCTCCCTGGGCGACTCGGGTGGTGAAACTCTAGCAGCCACCCGAGACCCCTCCTCCCCGTCGCTCCCTCGCCGCCGCTAAAGGATGCAAGGCGGGCAAAGAACCTCCCAGTGGATGACGGTGACTGGGCTCTCCCTTGCAGTGCTCGCGTCAGGCCGTGGAAGATGTGGGGGCGGCTGCGTGACCCCGGCGCATGCACGGCGGCGGATCTGGCGAAGGTGGGAGCGGACGGAGTCAGTATTGTTCCCCTGCGGTGGAGGGCGCGAGGTGGCGGAGTGGAGAGCGGGTGTCGGTAGTGCATCGTCCCGGGGTCCGAGCGGGCTGGATCTGGGCCTGGCGGGCCAGTGATGTGTGGCGGCGGGAATGTACTGCTCACGTCCGGCTCTGCTCGTGGAGGACTGGAGATAGGCGGTGGTGGGTGGTGCTCTTCCCCTTCAGCGAGTTTTGTGAGTTCCCTGTGTTCCCTTGTAGCGTGTGCGGCATGGTTTGGTGTTGTCTGCCCGGACTTGGTGCGGCTGCGCTAACCGGACTGCTCCGGCTTTTTCTTGGCGGCGCGAGCTGCTTTCGGAGCTGACGGGGTGGGTTGCACAGATCTGGGTGAAAATCTTGAAAAGACATTGTCTATGTCGGCGGCAACGGCGTCTGCGGATGTTGCTTCCCTCCTTGGGGGTGTCGTCGAGGAGCCTGTTGCAACCCCACAACTCATGTCTTGAGACTCCTGGTGAAAACCTTAGATCGGGCGTTGCCGGATCGGATGACAGTGTTGGCTTTCATCACTTTATTCTTGGAGACGTCATTTGGGGAGTTCTTGTGGACAGCTGTCACGACGCAACTGGCTGAATGGGGAGGTTGGGTCCATGGTTGGCCGGCGGGGGCATGTGTTCTATAGGTGGTGGTGGTGGAAGTGCTTTGCTGATTCAGGGCAGGCTAAGGTTTGGTTCCCTCTCTAGCTCTGGTTGGCCTTCTCTCAGGGACGTTCGTGGCGGCGGTAAGGTCTCGGTGTTCGATGTCCTTCGAAGATGTTGCAGATTCTCGTTGTTTTGCATGGTGCCCGGGTTAGCTCATTTTGTGAGGGTGCTCGATGTGACACCAATAGGAGGTGCAATGCTCGTCTCGGTGGAACATTGCCCTTCGGTGATGTGACTCTCCTAGGTCTTCAAGGTGAAGAGTGATCGTTGGGCAGGCCGGGGAATTTTTCCTCTCCATCGTCTCGACGTCGGGTATCCGTTTGATTGATCCAACAAGACTCCTCCCTTCTCTTCTCGGTCTGTTCCAGTTGTGTTGGGTGCCAGGTTCAAGGCTTGTATTGCTAGGCATAGTTCGTTTCGTTTCTCTCTCTGTTTCCTTGTTCCTGCTTGTGAGTTTCGTGTGCTACATCATGTAGCCATTGTGTTGTATCTTGCTCTGGTTTATGAAAATGGTTCAGGTTGGCTTTTGCCCGCCGTAGCAGCTTCAAAAAGAAATTTATTGCAAATTAAGATCTACTAGTAATGTGTAAATTCAAGTGACTAAGGTATAAAACAATTTGAAGTGGGCAAACCAAAATGAAGAACAAAAGTAATTACGGATGTCTGAGAGGTTGTAAGCGTCCAAGAAATTTGGAATAACTTAATTTGGGCGTGGAATCCATGAAACACGTCAAGTAGGTAGGGTGCTCAACTTTTCGCGCTCCCGCATAACGTGGGAACCTGTAAACAAACATCCCCAACTAACAAAGAGCAGGTGACTAAAATATGCAATGTGCTAATGAGCAGCGCAGTTGTTGAGCACGACTCTGGAGTGTGCACATGGCCATGGTGCTAAACTGTTAAGCATTTCTTTTCTGCAAGCAAGGAAGCTGCAGCAATGCATGCATAATAATGGAGAGTCGTTGAAGCTCGATAGCTAGCTAGCTGCAAGATGGGGGTCAAAGGAGTTGCCGCGTCCAGCCACCAACCCCTTCCCAGTTCACCCCGCCGCGCGCGGCCGTCAACCATGTCAGGCATGACGACGTACGGCCTGCAGCTCCGTCTATATAAGCAGCAACTCGCCAGCTAGCTAGCTCCACAATCGTCTCAGATCTCAAGCTCTCAACTCACCTCACCTCGCATCTCAAACAGTCTTCGGTTTTCGGTTGGCTTAATTGCTAGAAGCAGGGTTCTATCAATGGCAATGATGGTGAAGGCCGTCCTCGTCGCCGTCGTGGCCGTGGCAGCGCTTGCGCAGCTCACCGTGGCAGTGGATCACCCGGTGGGCGGGAGCGGCGGGACCTGGTCCACCAGCGGCGGCTACGACTCGTGGTCCGCGAAGCAGAAGTTCTCTCCAGGAGACAGCCTCGGTACGTATTTAAGCTCACTCCCATACTCGATCTAGCTCTTGACAGCTAGGATTATATCAAGAACCGACCTGACAAACTTGTTGCGATCAATGGTTGCAGTATTTTCGTACTCGCCGGCGCACGACGTCGTGGAGGTGAGCAAGGCCGACTACGACGCCTGCACAGCCAGCAAGGTCGTCGCCAGCTACACCGGCGGCAGCACCAAAGTCAAGCTCACCACCGCTGGGAAGCGCTACTTCATCTGCAGCATCACCGGCCACTGCGACGCCGGCATGAAGCTCCAGGTGAACGTCGCCGCCGCAATCGCCGCCCCCACCAAGCCCAGGGGCCAGAGGAGCGTTGCCCCTGTCGCCGCCCCGGCGCCGGCGCCGGAGGGGTCGGCCACCGACGAGCAGCTGCCGACAGTGTCGTCGCCTACAGGAACACAGGCGCCCAGTTCGCCGTCCGGCTCGGGCGCTGCCAGCATCAGTGCAAGCGCTGCGGTGGCGCTCGCCATGGGCATGGCTGTGGCGTTGGCCATGTGAGAGGGATCTGACCGATCCATGGGTACCAAGGCTTAGTTTTGGAGTGCTTAAGTCTTAATCATGTCGATACATTTGCGGATTTGTTCTTGTTATTCTTGACTCTCTGGCTGGCAGTGGCATGCACATTGCCTTCCCTGCATGTTCCTTCCTTCCTACAGTGTTATCAGGGTTCAGTGTACTACTGTACGACTTATTTGTTGTATTTGTCTGTCGGAGAATAAATACAATTCACATTCTTTAGTATCGTCTGTCTGCGTTTAACATCGATTATGCTCATTCAGTTTACCCCTTTAGAGTACGTTATATATCTTCACTGTTTATTGGTTGGTTGGACTAGTAATGTGCCTCTGTTCAGCAGATACAACAACAGAAACCAGAGCAGAAAGCTTCTTTCTTTTAAGCTTTCTCTTTCCAAGCAACCGGCAGGAATATTGCCTATCATTAAATGCAAGAGAGAAAAACATATGTACAAAAAATCGATGACAAATTGCATTTTCTAGCGGAAGCGGTATGTACCCGTAAAGCATCCGTCGTCCGCTTGTTGTTGGAGGGCATGTGTTAGAGACCAGATGTCTCTCTCACCATCTATTGGATGCAAGTTGAATTACAGGCAGCCATGGAGGTACAAGAATTGAGGAATCAAGAAGAAGAAGGAAGAGGACCAGATCGTAGGAGAAGGGAGCCGCCGCGCCTTATCCTACGCGGATGCGTCTCTCATTGCCTTCCTCCAAGTATTTGTAGCTGGCCGGTGTGCATAGACGGGCCGGCCCATGAGCAATCGAATGGCAAGCCCACATACGAGCATGTGTTAGGAGAGGTCCCTAACACCCCTCACTCCTTGAAACTCGGCTTGACCCCAAGCCGACGCCACGAAGTACCACCCGGATCCCATTGCACTCGATGTTTCGGAACATGGTCGGAGGTGCCGCGGTAGTCGAAGTCGAGGTAGACTTCAATGAGGAGGTAGTAGTCGTGGACGACGAAGACCCAATCAAAGAAGTTGTGGTTGAAGTGGTCGGGTCAGCACAATTTTGGTTGGCCCCGAGGTAGTACCTGTGGTCGACGGTACCTTGCTCAAAGATGACGGCGAAGGCTATGACGTCCCTCCCTCCTTGAAAATGCTCTTGATCGACGCACGTAGAGAACACCATATCACCCATGGCATATGCTTGCTGGTTGATGAACATCGACACTAGAGTCTTTGCCAGCGGAAGATTAGAAGCTAGTATGGTGACGCCGCCAGGGTCCCATGACTTGTACACTTTGCAGATATAGTATCCACTCCAAGCAGCAAAAACTAAAATGAGACAGGTAAATGAGCAATCAGAGCATAAGGAGTACCATAGAGGGTTCTTATACATTGCTGCTTGTATATCTTCATGCATGGATTCAGTAATGATTTGCTTGTCGGGGGACAACTTAGTAAGAATGATAACGTGAAGTGGCCATGGGGGCTTCGGCTGGATCAGTGGAAAATAGTCAGCATGTTGTGTACTAGGTTGGGGAAACTCAGTTCCAATAGGCTGCCATATCAAATGGTGAACATTTCCAGCAGCATCATCAAGCCAGTAATTCTCTAGTGCCGGCAAATCGCTCAGAAGGGTTGCAATGCTCTGTATTGTTGTACAAACCAGGGAGCAACTCTCAGAAGTGATAAGCATAGTAGGATGGATTCTAGTTCTTGAGCCGCCAGCTTTTTGTTCATAATTGCATGTTCTATCAAAACAGCCATTCCCCTTAAAATCCTCTTGATTCAAACATTGTCAATGAATTAACAAGCTCATGATCAACATTGTTTCCTGCAATCTCTTTTGCCGATGGATATTACCTACAGCAGCATGCTCCAACCTCAAGGGTGCACATAGAAAACATAGATCACTAGAAATATGCTTCTTCATATACGTAACTTGTGGCAGTAGCCACGCGTGCTTCAAAGTCATGCCTTCATGAGAGCAAGCAAACAACGACCACAATATGGGTTGGCTCAAACCTGCAGTAATTCTGGTAGGAATGCCCTTGCTTGTACGTCTACCAAACACCCTCTTACAATGAACTCGCACCAATTGAAAGAGGGTGATCCCATGATGCTGATTGTCTTCCTAGTGTGAAAATAGGCTGTGATTCAGTAGCTCTCCTGGATACCAAGTCATACATCCAGAATCATGAGTCTGATTACGAGGAAAAAGTAACTGGGTAAAGAACTGTTGCTCGAAATGTGTGAATATATATCCCTTGCCCTGAAAGACAATAGCCGGATGAACTATGAGTTCAAGATTCCCAGAAGTCCATGGTTGCAGCTTGACTGAAGAGACTATTTTTTTTTGCATGATTGGACTCCACCGATAGATTACAAGCCTCGGCTAATATAAGATGCTGACAATCGCATGTCTTCAAAGCCACATGGAATTGAAGTTTCAGAGATGGCGATGGTAGGAACTCCATTAAAATAACAATAGAAGTATGTAACTGAACCGGAAAATGCCATTCGTGCAACTTGCTCGTCCCTCTAGGCAGTTGATCAGGTGGCCACCACACATGGCAACCATGAGTATTGCCCTAGAGTAGAACGTCCATATTTTCTGTGAGCTGCATTTGAGTTTTCCTCTCAGAATTGAATGACCATGCAGCTTCCCACTGTATTTGTGCAAAAGAGGTAGGAAAAACAAACTGGATGTTCTTTTTCCATTTTCCTTCTTCCAGCATGTGAACATGTCTCATTAGAACAATCCTTCGGCTCATTGAAAACCAAGAAAGTAAGTTGCTCCACTGAAGATACCGGAAATACTTGCAACTAAGTGTCATGTAAAAATTGCTGCAAGTTGCTCTTCCTCCTTGGCTGATGGTCAGGTGGCCACCAAATATAGCTAGAATGACTAGTCGCAAGTATGCCAAGGACCTGAATAGCAACGCTCGCTGCACTTTGTACTTGAATAGGGGGCGGCCCCTGTTGCTGCGTGAATCTCTTTTGCAATGGTGGCAGGTGCATGCCTTTGCTCTCAACCCCCAAAATGAATGACATGCCTTAGTGCGACCATAGGCTTCACCTGGTCGTCGTCGTGGACGTGGTAGTTGATACGTCTCCAACGAAACTATAATTTTTGATTGTTCCATGCTATAATATTATCATTCTAGGATAATTTTTGGGCATTTATTTGCCAATTCATATTATTTTTTAGCACCAACATATTAACCCAGTGCCTAGTACCAGTTGCTGTTTTTTGCGTGTTTTTGGCTTTTCAGGTTTACCGTACCAAACGAAGTCCAATTGCCACGAAACTTTTTGATGTTTTTTTCTGGACCAGAAGAAGACCTGGAAGCTTCGGCGGGAGACTAGAGGCTGCACGAGGGAGGCAGCACACATCACGGCGTGCCCAGGGGGTGGCCGCATCCTGCTGTGTGCTGGCCCCTCCTGGCGTCTCCCGGCGTCCGTCTCTAGCCTATAAATTCCAATATATCCCAAAAACCCTAGAGAGCCTCCCGAAACACTTTTTTCGTCGCCGCATGTCTCTATTCCGCCGTGTGCCCATCTGGAGCCCTATCTGGTGCCTTGCCGGAGGGGGTATCGATTACGGAGGGCCTCTACATCAACCTTGATGCTCCCATGGTGATGTGTGAGTAGTTCACCAAAGACCTACGGGTCCGTACTTAGTACCTAGATGGCTATCGCTCTCTCTCTCTCTCTCTCTCTCTCTCTCTCTCTCTCTCTCTCTCTCTCTCTTGATCTTGATCTTGAATACAAAGTTCACCGCATCTTCGCGGTGATCTATTCGATGTAATCACTTTGTGCGGTGCATTTGTTGGGATCTGATGAATTATGGGTTTATGTTCAGATTGTTCATGAAATTATATTGAGTTCCTTGATGGTCCTTCTTTACATATGCATGATTATATGATATCTTCGTAATTCTCTTCGATATATTGAAATAGTTTGGCCAACTAGATTGATATTTCTTCAGTGGGAGAGGTGCGTTCTAGTGGGTTCAATCTGGCGGTGCTCTATATCCCAGTGACAGAAGGGGACAAGACACGTCTTTGTATTGTTGCCACTAAGGATAAAACGATGGGTTTCATTCATATTAATTTGATTTACTTTGTCTACATCATGTCATTGTTCTCCAAGCATTACTCTATTTTACTTAATACTCTAGATGCATGTTGGATAGCGGTCGATGGGTGGAGTAATAGTAGTAGATGTAGGCAAGAGTCGGTCTACTTGCTTATGAACGTGATGCCTATATGTAATGATCATTGCCATGAATAAATATTACATAACTATGCGCTTTTCTATCAATTGCCCAACAGTAAAATTTGTTCACCCACCGTATGCCTACAACATGAGAGATGCCACTAGGCAAAACTATGGCCCCCGGGTGTGTCCACTTATATATTTACAAAAGCTTTCATTACCATGGTGCCATTATTTATCTTTTATTTATTTTGCAATTTACAATTATCAACTATCATCTGCACACTTCATTTGCTTGCAAATAACGTGTCCGGCCAAGGGGATTGACAACCCTCTTGCCCGCGTTGGGTGCAAGTGTTTGCTTCTTTGTGTGCAATCGCTGAAGACGGGGGTTGCGTGCTACTCCTATTGGTTTGATAACCTTGGTTCTCACTAAGGAAAATACTTATCTATATTGTGCTGCATCACCCGCTCCTCTTCGCGGAAAACCCAACGCAGCTCACAAGTATTAGGAAGGATTTCTGGCGCCGTTGCCGGCGAGTATCACCAACCTACTATCAAGTACCTTCACACAAATTATCATTCACTTGTTCTACTTCTTATTTGCTGTTATATTTTGCTTGCTATAAAAATAAAAATAAAATATTTATCTTTGCTAGTTTGCTTGTTTCGTTTGCTAGTTCTTTGCTTGAAGTTGCTATCATGTCGGAATTTGAGAAAGTTATTGTTGAAAGTGCTAGCAAAGATAGTGCCGGTGACTCAGAGGAGGATAGACCAAAATTTATTGATGCTAATCATGATCCTCCTAAAACCGAGTTCCTAATAGATACACTCACGCGGTTCTAAAATCTAAAACCTATGATGCGGGTAGTGGGAACATTATTGGAAAACATGTTATTCAAGAATTTTTTGAGTGCTCGAGAGCCATTCCATTTACTAAAGGAACCATACTTGATGAGACAAATTGTTATGTGGATGCTATTACCATGCTAATATTGAAGCTAGAAAGAATGTTTGTGCATCTCCATCCTATGCTTGAAAAGATATTTTCGGGACTTCCGATATGTAATCCTAAGATTAAGAGAATTGCTACCATTATCCTTATGCATGAATTTCATTATATAGTGCGGGAAGCGAGACACATTGCTCTCTATTGAAAAACAACGAAGAACAAAAACAATACAAAAAACTACATTTTATATAGGCATAATATATATCCAAAAATTTAGAATAAAATTTCCTAAAACATGAACATATTTTCAAGGCCAAATAAAATACTTAAAAATTTTATTTTTTTGCAATAACTCCAAAATAAAAAGGAATTTGGATTTCAAATAAATTGCAAATAGTTTTTTTTTTATTTCGAATCTCAAACAAAACATTGTCTCTGATTTGGAGTGTCATTTTCCTCCTCTCATTTTACTTGTTTATCATAGGGTTTTTTTCGAAAGGATTCGAACTCAAAACTGAATAGGGATTCAAATGGAAACTTTTGGCAAAGTGCTTTTATTCCCTCTCATTAAATTTTTAAAAAGTTTCAAATTTCACTCAATTTCACACAATCAATCACACATCAATCAAGCAAACATTAATAATTATATATTTAATATAACATTCCAAAATTTAGAATTTTGGGATGTTACAAACTACCACCCTTAAAATGAATCTCGTCCTCGAGATTCGGAGAGGCTAGAAAAAAGGTTAGGGTTTGGGGTTTGCTTGAAAATCCATAGGTCAGAAAGGTCTGGGGTGCTACCACCCTTAGAAGCATGGTTACGGTTCCAACAAAACTCATGTACTCCATCCTTTGAGTTGGCAATGTCGGTCTTCTCACATCTTCGGTATGAATCCTTCACTGATGCTCTTCCGGTATAGACATACCGTTTTCCTCAAAATCTTGAGTCCTCTCGTCAAAATAAAGTTATTCCGAGACTAGGTCTTCTTAGCTGACAGGTCTGTCGCCAATAATAAACAACTATCGGAAATCTCTTGGTGGTCAGCGATTTATGGCTTCTCCTGCAGGAAATGGGTTTGGGTTGAATCTCACCGTATATCCTACGGTTTGCAACGGTTGCCTGGCACATGGATCAATCGTCCTACCATTCTAAGGTTTTAGCAGGGTTTTGATATCGCCGTCTCTCTACTATGGGTAAGTCACTCTAGATTTACCATTCCAAATAGCAACAGCGTATGATAAGAGTAAGTCGGTATGGTGATCAATCCATTTCGCATCCAGATCATTACCCTGTATAAGGTTTAGCGAATCTCGCATTCTAACACTCGGGCATCCTCACAAGCATTGCAGAATTTCTCTTGTCCTTGAACTAGGTTCAGGCAAATCCATTCGTTTTGCAAGCCATACATAACATCTATTGTTTCCTTCACAACTCTCGGGTTTTTGCGTAACCTCCTATGAAACGTTTGCTGATCAAATCACAGCTTGTTCTAAAATTTTCTTCCTTCAACAAGGTAGTGCTTGATCCTTATTAATCCTGAGGTCTGTGGGTTGTAGACCCACTTCAACACTTGTATGACTTTAACTCATCCTTGGAGTTACTAGAGTTCCATATTCCAACATTACACCTCTTTTAAATCCAATAGTGCTTTAGTCCTTCATACTCTTGGGTAACCAACATATCAAAATAAAATCATACTTATTTTGTCCAAACTCCACTCTGCGGAATACATTTTCCTTTCCATTGGTCTAGTGTTCACACAGAGAAATATTACCACGAAATGCACAAATTCATCCATAAACCATATTTCTCATATCCTCGAAAATGGTCAAAATCTTTGTTTATAGAGTAACAACTCATACACTTCAACATATGAAATCACGACACATCAATTTTATTGATTCATGAATTCATTACAATCTCTAAGACTATTATTACATAATTCAACTCCATATCCTCTCGAAAATAAGAGTGCTTCCTACTACACTTATTACCAATATTAAGATCTCAACTTCTCAGCTCCAGCTTTTTGGGTCTGGACAATCAATGGCATAATGTCCTGCTTCTTTGCAACAAAAACAAATGACTTCCGACAAGTCTCGGGGCTTCTTGGTGACTTTGTAAGCTTCGTGTGTTCTTGGCTTCTTTTCTAGGCAGTGATTGGAATAGTGACATGAGTCCTTGCATCTGAAACACCTGATATGACTCACATTCTTCTCTGCAAAAATTGGGTTGTTCTGAGGATGTCTTTTTTTTCTCTTCCTAGACTTCTTTGTTCCGATCAAACCTTCTATTTCCTGTGGATCAAACTCCACTGTCTGGAATTCTTCCAGATACTTGTTTGGACAAATCTGGGAGATATGTCCTTCTTCTCAACATGAATAGCATGACTTGGCGTACTCCTCCATTGAGGTATCTCCAAGTGGGTTTGGTATATCTTCCTTCATCATTTATTGGGTCCAAGGGTTTTGGCATGAGATGGGTAAGAGAGAGGGAGATACACACAATACGAACAATAGTAGTTTTTTTTAAATAGGTTTTAATTGTGGCTGTCAGAAAACACACACAAATGACAGCTCACAAATCATCGTCTCTAACGTGAGTATATAACAGGGGTTTGTTCCTCTAAAGGTCATATAAATATTGGAATGCTTCAGGGTCTTCGAATTCTTCAGGTCTTCAAACTCTTCAACTTGTGTAGCTTCGATTCTTCTAATGCATGGTGAAATCTTCTTTACTCTATAGTGGTCATCAGTTGTTTTGCTATCTTGTCCTTGTCAAAATGGTCTGAGTTGATCCTTCGTGTGGTCAAAGGGGAAAGGGTATTGTCTAACTATTTGAGGTAAGAGAGAACATTTGATAAAGCTCAGATAAGACAAGAAGTAAAGGATCTTTTAAAAAAATTAGAGATATCCTTTCCTAAGGGCTTTCCAGTTTGTAGGGTCACGTCCTACAGTCAACATGTGCTCTGATACCATATCCATAGCGACCCGACTCAAAACGAGTCAAGCCCCTGTGTGATCGTCTCATCCCTGGATCAGTATGCTGGCACACATAGTACATCAATGTATATATCAAAGTGTAATCACATGTAAATAACATAAAACTGATATATACCTCATGAGTCTCAGTGGAAACAGTCAAACGGGAGTGGAGTCCCATCAACTCCAATGGCAGGTTGAGTGTAGGTCGTAACCCTAAATCGTACGCTTACTCGTCATAGAAAGATATCTGTAACATAAGACGTTGCAACCGTGTAGGTCAGTACATTGAATGTACCGGCAAGATCACAATAAGAGGAAACAGATGAAACAACTATTCTATATGCAATAAGGCTTTGTGGCTCTGTGTCTGAGTTTGCATAAAGGCTATTTTTATTTTCTTTTTCCTACAACAAAGGAATATCAGGAATCTTTGCTAAGGAGTTTCCAAATATGACATGGTTCCGCCAACTGATGTCTCATAGCCCTCAAGTATCATAAGTTGCCCATAATTAGTTATCAGTCCGGTGTTGAGAGTTCAGAGATAGATCCAAGTCCAGAGGCTCAAATTATCCGTAACCGGGGACACGGCTAATCGATTAGGTTTTAAAACTCTGTAGAGTGTTGTGCACTTTACCCACAAGAATCGTTCCCTCCTTGTAAGTCCTCGCACTACCAGGTGTTTGAGAACAGGACGAACGAAACATGGTCTTTCAAGGAGCTTCCCTAACTACTGCCAGTGCCCATGCATCCTAACGTAATTCTACATCTCGTAGCACTGGTCCAGTTAGAGTCACTACGACGATCAACCAAGCCAGAGCCCATAAAGACTTGTGGCTGCACAAGTAAGCTTCCGGACATGAAGTATTCATCCGTCTCTTTGAGTCTGGGTGGAGCTATCCGCATGAGTACTAGCCTACTCCAGCTTACAACGCACCCACTGGGTTCTCCAGGGTGCCACACAACCATTCTCCACCTAGTAGTGTGTATTGAAATCTTGTCTCGAGTCTTGAAATCATGAGGTCGTGAAGATGCAGGCCTTGAAGTTGCCATCATGAAGTTGTCGTCATTGACATAGAGTCCTCCTTCTCACATCACTCATGAACACTCATACTAACCCCATCTACTTTAGCGTAGCATGAAAATAAATAACGTTCTCGGGGCTTTAGTAACAAGGGGTGCGTTCCTACCTCATGCATTCTACTCAACTACAAGAATTCAATATCACTACTGGAGGGATTATTGGTTGATGTCACTAAATGCAATAAAACATAGGTATGAAATAAATGGTCAAAGTGAACTTGCCTATACTGTTGATGAAGTTTATCGCTCTCAAAAATCCTGATAATTCTACTCGTCACACTCCGAGCAATCTATCGTAACGAAATAACATTCAATAAATAACCATGCCATATAGAAGAATCCAAATAAAGACAATAACAAAATATGGCATAGTGCAACAGGTCGACAACAAAAAAGGTTTAATATATAAAACAAGTTTTTATGGGGTTGTAAGGTGAAAGGTGAAGAAATCAACTCAAAAGAGTTAATGGATGATCAACTATGGCTAAATAAGCTTAGATTTTACATGCTATGGAATACGATCAAAAGTGCAGAGAGAACAACATGAATGTTGTTTCACAGATAACATATGACATCAGAATTTGTTTGCAAAAAGAATAAATTGAAATGGAGCACTACAATAGAAGTTGTAGCGAATTGAAGTATGAATTGAATTTGAATTCAAAAAGGTCAAAAGTATTTCAATTGGAGCATGTTGGTTATGAACAGAAAGTACATAACACAAGTGTTTAGGCACAAAAGGAATCAATTGAAAAGGTGCTACGGTTTGCAAGATATGATCAAATGAAGGTTCGAATTCAAATTTGAATCATTCAAATTTAAAAGGTTCAATGGTTGAAACTAATGATGCTACTGGATATAGGAGGTCAATATGAACATTTAGAAAAAAAAATTACTAGATTTGGAACAACGGATCAAAAGATATAAGTAATTCAATATGGCATTGAATCTGGTTAGAACGTTGTGTGGCAACACTACTGTGGACTAGTGGAGTAATATGACTATGATAAAAATTATATGTTGAAAAGATATCACTAATGGTATAAACGGAAAGATTACTTTGATATGAATCCTATGCAATTGGATTCATCTGCAACGAAGCCACGGATAAAAAGATATGATCAAAAGAGGTTTGAATATGAATCTAAACAAATTTCTAAATTTGAAAGTTTCAAAAAAAAGTTGATCAGATAGGTTCACTGGATAGGTGGGATCAAGACAAAACTCTAGGCATTGGTTTCATCTAATTTGGATGAAAGACTTCCAGAAATCCCGCCGGAGAGAAAAAAATATTTTTATTTAATAAACCTAGTCAAATCAAAAGATTGATTTAACCTGAATTGGATGTTTTTTGGATGCCTCTATGGGTCTATATTTATAGATGGGTGGAAGGTTCAAAGGTCTAAGGCTAGGCGATGTGGGACTAAACAAATAGACTAGAAGTAGATGAAATGAGAAAAAGGGAAGAGAGGGGCCGGCGCATGGGCCAAAAGCTTCGGTCGGCCGCACGCAGTGAACAGTGCGCGTTGTTCAGTTTTTTTTTAAACAACGAAGAACAAAAACAATATAAAAAACTATATTTTATATAGGCATAATATATATATCAAAATTTTCAGAATAAAATTTCCTAAAACATGAACATATTTGCAAGGCCAAATAAAATACGTGAAAAAAATTTGTTTTGCAATAACTCCAAAATAAAAAGGAATTTGGATTTCAAATAAATTGCAAATAGTTTTCTTTAATTTTAAATCTCAAACAAAACATTGTCTCTGATTTGGAGTGTCATTTTCCTCCTCTCATTTTATTTGTTTATCAGAGGTTTTTTTTTCAAAGGATTCGAACTCAACACTGAATAGGGATTCAAATAGAAACTTTTGGGAAAGTCCTTTTATTCCCTCTCATTAAATTTTTAAAAAGTTTCAAATTTCACACAATCAATCACACATTAATCAAGCAAACATTAATAATTATATATTTAATATAACATTCCAAAATTTAGAATTTTGGGATTTTACATCTACGAACCGACAATCATGCACTCACACCCTTTCACATTACCACATCAATATTGTTAAACCAAAATTTCTCTTTAATGCATTACATGATAGTTTTGATTATCACTTGTTGAATACATATTATTTTTGGACTAGTCTTATGACCCATGCAAATTACCGTCACTATTTATTAACTCTCAAACAAATATAAGTGAATAACGAGAGTGCAATTATTTCTATAAAATCTATACGCCACTGTGCTCAAAAAGATATAAGTGAAGTACTAGAGCAACCACTGAGCTCAAAAGATATAAGTGAAGCACATAGAGTATTCTAATAAACTATGATGAAGGTGTGTCTCTCTCAAATAGGTGTGTCCAGCAAACGATGATTGTGGCAAACTAAAAATAAAATCAAACAAAAGCAAATGACGCTCCAAGCAAAACTCATATCATGTGACGAATAAAAATATAGCTCCAAGTGACATACCGATGGATTGAGACTAAAGAGGGGATTCCTTCTGGGGCATCCCCAAGCTTAGACGATTGAGTCTTCCTAGAATATTACCTTGGGATGCCTTGGGCATCCCCAAGCTTAGGCTCTTGCCGCTCCTTATTCCTTCGTCCATCGCGATAACACCCAAAACTTGAAAACTTCAATCACACAAACTCAACAAAACTTCGTGAGATCCGTTAGTATAAGCAACATATCAAATACTTTAGGTATTGTTATAAATTGA
Organism: Elymus sibiricus; assembly: GCA_039707655.1. Lineage (NCBI taxonomy): Eukaryota > Viridiplantae > Streptophyta > Magnoliopsida > Poales > Poaceae > Elymus > Elymus sibiricus. The sequence continues at coordinate 269,832,340 of CM077665.1, forward strand.
TTCGTATTTCATTTGCATAATAGGTACTGTATTCTAACTTCTCCATGGCTTATACCCCCCGATACAATCCATAGCATCATCAAAACAAGCAAACTATGCAAGCAAAAACAGAATATGTCTTAAACAGAACATTTTCTAAAGATCTGTAAAGAACCTATACTTATGTAACTCTAAAAATTCTGAACAATTAGGAAAACCGGAATAATTTGTATAGCAATACTATGTAAAAATAATAGATCAAAAAGACGTACTAGTAAAATCAGAGAAATTCTACACTTGACGCTAAAGTTTATGTTTTTGCACCGTATCAATTCTACTCATCTTGTGAGTCATCCCAAAGGCTTTACTTGGGACAAACACTAATTAAAACATAAAAACACAATCATTATAGAGGCAATAATCATGTTATCACACGCAAACATAAATTAAAAAGCAAAAATAAAGATAACTATTGGGTTGCCTCCCAACAAGCGCTATTGTTTTATGCCCCTAGCTAAGCATAATGCATAGTTTCAAGTGACATCATCTTTGACATTAAGAACAAGTTGTTCAAACTTGTTATTGGGAATTTTCATTTCATCCTTCAAAATACTAAGAGCATCAATCTTTCGGTCCATAGTGTCAAATCTCTTATTTTGCATTACTATGTTCCCATTGATTTTAGTAGACATGTTGTATAACCCTTTAAAATTGGTTTCCATAATCGGCTTAGTTTCTTTTATTAACTTGGTTTGACGAAAGCACACCAATATGGTTGGTTCAATGGTTCTATTTCGGGTTGTCCAAATATGTTTTTCATCTTATCATAGGTGTCAAAATCATTGTTCCCGAGGAAATCTTTTTCGAACATAGAGTCCAAGACACGTCTATGAGAAAGAGATAGAACAACATAAAAACTTCTAAGGAGAAATTTAATATGACTCTTAGGATTAGCTCTCGCTTGTATTACTAGTAATCTATCCCATGCTTCTGTGAAGGACTCATCACCTACTTGCTTAAAATCCAAGATTGCGGAACCCTCTCCCAAGTAAGGAGAGTGAGGCATGTCCGGAGGGGAACTAGCCATAGCGACAAGCAACAGGTAAACTAGTAATAATCAAAGATAAATATTTTTGTACTTTTGATTTTTATTAAGAAAACTAAATATAACAGCAAATAAAAATAAGAACAAGTGAATAATAATTTGTGTGAAGTTACTTGATAGTTGTTGATGATAATCCCCGGCAACGGGGCCAGAAATCCTTCATGATACTTGTGATCTGCTTTGGGTTTTCCATGAAGAGAAACGGGTAATTGCAGCACTATATGGATAAGTATTTCCCTCAGTTAAGAACCAAGGTTTATCGAACCAATAGGAATACCAATCAACAACCGTCTTCAGCGACTGCACACAAAAGAGCAAACACTTGCACCCAACGCGGCAAGAGGGTTGTCAATCCCCTTGATCTCGTTATTTGCAAGCAAATGAAGTGTGTAGATGATAGTAGATAATTGCAAATTGCAAAATAAAATAAAATCAAATAAATGGCAGCAAGGTAATGAAAGATTTTGTAAATATATAAGTGAATAGACCCCGGGGGCATAGTTTTGCCTAGCGGCATCTCTTGTGTAGGAAGCATACGGTGGGTAAACAAATTACTGTTGGGCAATTGATAGAAAAGCGCATAGTTATGTGATATTCATGGAAATGATCATGTATATATAGGCATCACATCCATAAGCAAATAGGACATCTCTTGCCTGTACCTATTACTATTACTCCACCCATCGACCGCTATCCAGCATGCATCTAGAGTATTAAGTAAAAAAGATTAATGCTTGGAGAACATTGACATGATGTAGACAAAGAGAATTCAATTAATATGAACTAACCCCATCGTTTTATCCTTAGTGGCAAAAATACAAAGATGTGTCTTGTCCTTTTCTGTCACTGGGATATAGAGCACCGCCAGTTTGAACCCACTACAACGCACCCCTCTCACTGAAGAAATATCAATCTAGTTGGCCAAGCTATTTCAATGGATCGGAGAGATTTATGAAGCTATAATGATCATGGAAATAAGAATCATAATATTCAGAGGTGACTCAAATAGTTTTCATGAAAATTCTGAACATAAACCCACAATTCATTGGATCCCAACAAATGCACCGTACAAAAGAATTACATCGGATAGATCAAAGCGAAGATGCGATGATCATTGTATTGAAGATCAAGAGAGAGAGAGAGAGAGAGAGAGATCTAGGTACTAACTACGGACCCGTAGGTCTGTGGTGAACTACTCACACATCATCATGAGGGCAGCAAAAGGTTGATGAAGAGGCCCTCCATGATTGATCCCCCTTCGTCAGGGCACCGGAACGGAGCTCCAGATGGGATCACGGCAGAACTGAGACTTGCGGGGCGGAAAAAGTGTTTCGGGATGCCCTATAGGGTATTTGGAATATATGTGAATTTATAACCCAGAGAACGAAGGTAGGAGGGCCACCAGGGAGGGACAAGCCATCAGGGCGCGCCGACCCCCCTGGGCACGCCCTGTTGGCTTGTGCCTCCCTCGTGCGGCCTCCGGTCTTCTCCTGAAGCTTCCAGGTCTTCTTTTGGTCCAGAAAAAATCATTAAAAAAATTCGAGGCAATTGGACTTCGTTTGGTACTGTAACCTAAAAAACCAAAAACATGCAGAAAACAACAACTGGTACTGGGCACTGGGTCAATAGGTTAGTGCTCAAAAATAATATAAATTGGTAAATAAATACTCAAAAAGTATCCTAGAATGATAATATAATAGCATGGAACAATCAAAAATTATAGATACATTGGAGACGGATCATGTTCCAGGCGGAGGGATTGCAGTGCAAGCTTGACGAGCGCACGCACACGCGTTTCGTTTGGCCACGCGCCGGCTCGAAGAGGCACCAACGTGCCGTTGTTGAGCCTTCTCCTACGCAACCGCAAAGCTTCCCCGCCCGGCTCGTTTGGCCACGGGTTGGCTGGAAGAAGCTCCCATTATTGTTGGCGTTAAATGGCAAACAGTTGGAAAAAATGAAGTGTGTGCAATGACTTAAAGCAGCACACACGTTCAACACTAAGCAGCATGTGTGATGAGGTGAATGTTTCACACACGGGTAATGAATGGTAGTCGTGTACGATAATGGGAACGACCGCTGTCAGTTACGTCATACAGATCGTTTGCGTTGAGATCGACTGGGAAACACAAGCCGAAACTGTAAGTAAATCAAGTCGTTTACATGTTAAGGTCCAGATATCAATCGTCCATTGCATATTAAAGTCAAAATAGTACTGCCAAAATACGAGTCTCATACGCTGATTGTATCACAAATGGCAGAAATATGACAGGGTTTAGATTCAATGATTACAAGGTTCAAATTGATATTGGAAATGAAAATGAACATACGAAAGGTCCAAACTGATATTTACAACTCGTCTTGCAACTTCATTATTTCTTCAAAGAGATCAGCTAGTGACAAGTCATGTATGGGCTTGACATACTGACTTCCTATTACTCTGAAATATGAAATTTGAAAATGCAGCTCAGCTTCTGCAGAGCCTTTCCCATTTTGCTGAAGACGCCGGCGCTGATCTGCAAACCATTCATTTTCGTGCTCTAAATGTATGCCCAACCTCATTACCTTTAGCACACTTGCTTTCGCAACAAAGAACCTGGCGAATTCAATCTCCTGTAAGGTCCCTTCGTAGGAGTTCAAAGTAATTTCGGAGAGATGGAGATCAAGGTATTCAATGGGAATGCCATAATACTACGCCACATTATCCGCTGCATGGCCTAATCGGATCTGCAAAAGAGAAAAGATGTGTTAGTGTCAAGATGCAGTTTTGAACACTATGGGACTCTTTGATTTGCAGGATTTCTAAAATAAAAGAATAGAGTGGCATGCCTCCTTCAATCCGACATGATTAACATGGCATTTGATTACACTCAAGGAAAAGGTAGGATTCTTCGGAAGAGTTTGGAGTGGATGGAAACTTTGCAATGAAAAATAGTATAAATGAATCCGAAGGAGAAATACATATGGAATGTAATCATATGAATCAAGCAACCACTATAAGGAAAAACATATATGTATTGAAATCCTCCAAATATTCCTTTTGAAATCATAGTACAGATGTCATTATAAAATTGGGAAAATTTACAAAAAATGAACTATTGTGGTTAACACTTAAGAGGATAGGAGCATCACCTCTATATATAGCTTCTGCACGCACGGAAAGCATTTTAGGAATCTAGCAACTAGATCCAGGTCGGGGCCGGTAGATTCTAGTGCCAAGAGCTTCACTGAGCGTAGAGACGGGGTCAAGCTTGTCAGAATAATTTTCTGGATGATAGATGAACATACATAACCCGGGTGTGGTGGAAAATGGGCAAGGGCCGGGCCGTCACCCCCCAGGTGGCGCGCCGTATCGTGACCTGGATACGGTGGCAAGTGAGCGAGGATCGGGTCGTCACATCCTTAGTGGCGCGCTACATCGGCGCCCGGGTGTAGTGGAAATTGAGCAAGGGTCTTTGCATTTGACTCGACGAGTGCGAAGGGTAAGGAAGCTAGCCGAGCCTAGGAGGATTCGCTTAGGTAGCTGGAACGTAGGGTCTCTGACAGGTAAGCTTTGGGAGGTAGTTGATACATCGGTGAGGAGAGGCGTTGATATCCTTTGCGTCCAAGAGACCAAATGGAGGGGACAAAAGGCGAAGGAGGTGGAGGGTACCGGCTTCAAGTTGTGGTACACGGGGACGGTTGCAAACATAAATGGAGTAGGCATCTTGATCAGCAAGAGCCTCAAGGATGGAGTGGTATACGTCAAGAGACGTGGGGACCGGATTATCCTGGTCAATATGGTAGTTGGGGACTTAGTTCTCAACGTTATCGGCGCGTATGCCCCGCAAGTAGGCCACAATGAGAACACCAAGAGGGAGTTATGGGAAGGTCTGGAGGACATGGTTAGGAGTGTACTGATTGCCGAGAGGCTCTTCATAGGAGGAGACATCAATGGCCACGTGGGCACATCTAACACAGGTTTTGAAGGGGTGCATGGGGGATTTGGCTATGGCATCAGGAACCAAGAAGGAGAAGATGTCTTAAGCTTTGCACTAGCCTACGACATGATCGTTGCTAACACCCTCTTTAAGAAGAGAGAATCACATCTAGTGACTTACAGTAGTGGGCAACACTCTAGCCAGATTGATTTCATCCTCTCGAGAAGAGAAGACAGGCGTGCATGCCTAGACTATAAGGTGATACCTGGAGAGAGTGTTGTCCCTCAGCATAAGCTTGTGGTTGCTGACCTCCGCTTTCGGATTTGTGTCCAGCGGGACAAGCGTGCCAAAGTCGCTAGAACGAAGTGGTGGAATCTCAAGTGGGAGGTAGCTCAGGCGTTCAAGGAGAGGGTCATTAAGGAGGGCCCTTGGGAAGAAGGAGGTGATGTAGACAACATGTGGATGAAGATGGCGACTTGCATTCGTAAGGTGGCCTCAGAGGAGTTTGGAGTGTCCAGGGGAAGTAGAAGAGAAGCTAAAGATACCTGGTGGTGGAACGATGATGTCCAGAAGGCAATTAAGGAGAAGAAAGATTGTTTCACACGCCTATATCTGGATAGGAGTGCAGACAACATAGAGAAGTACAAGATGGCAAAGAAGGCCGCAAAGCGAGCTGTGAGTGAAGCAAGGGGCCAGGCGTATGAGGACCTCTACCAACGGTTATACACGAACGAAGGCGAAAGGGACATCTATAAGATGGCCAAGATCCAAGAGAGGAAGACGAGGGATGTTGACCAAATCAAGTGCATCAAGGACAGAGCAGATCAACTCCTAGTGAAGAACGAGGAGATTAAGCATAGATGGCGGGAGTACTTTGACAAGCTGTTCAATGGGGAGAGTGAGAGCTCTACCATTGATCTGGACGACTCCTTTGATGATACTAGCAGGCCTTTTGTGCGACGAATCCAGGAGTCCGAGGTCAAGGAGGCTTTAAAGAGGATGAAAGGAGGAAGGGCGATGGGCCCTGATTGTATCCCCATTGAAGTGTGGAGAGGCCTCGGGGACATAGAGATAGTATGGCTAACCAAACTTTTCAACCTCATTTTTCGGGCAAACAAGATGCTAGAAGAATGGAGATGGAGTATATTAGTACCAGTCTTCAAGAACAAGGGGGATGTTCAGAGTTGTACTAATTACCATGGAATTAAACTGATGAGCCATACAATGAAGCTATGGGAGAGAGTCATTGAGCATCGCTTAAGAAGAATGACAAGCGTGACCAAAAATCAGTTTGGTTTCATGCCTGGGAGGTCAACCATGGAAGCCATTTTCTTGGTATGACAACTTAGGGAGAGATATAGGGAGCAAAAGAAGGACCTACATATCGTGTTCATTGACTTGGAGAAGGCCTATGATAAGATACCGCGGAATGTTATGTGGTGGGCCTTGGAGAAACACAAAATCCCAGCAAAGTACATTACCCTCATCAAGGACATGTATGATAATGTTGTGACAAGTGTTCGAACAAGTGATGGCGACACTGATGACTTCCCGATTAAGATAGGACTGCATCAAGGGTCAGCTTTGAGCCCTTATGTTTTTGCCTTGGTGATGGATGAGGTCACAAGGGATATACAAGGAGATATCCCATGGTGTATGCTCTTTGCGGACGATGTGGTGCTAGTCGATGAGAGTCGGACGGGGGTCAACATGAAGCTGGAGTTATGGAGGCAAACCTTGGAATCGAAAGGTTTTAGACTTAGTAGGACTAAAACCGAGTACATGAGGTGCACTTTCAGTACTACTAGGTACGAGGAGGAGGAGGATGTTAGCCTTGATGGGCAGGTGATGCCGCAGAAGGACACCTTTCGATATTTGGGGTTGATACGTCTCCAACGTATCGATAATTTATGAAGTATTCATGCCATATTCATCTATGTTTACAATACTTTTATATGGTTTTGATGCACTTTATATGATTTATTTAGAACTAACCCGGACTGACGCTGTTTTCAGCAGAATTACCGTGGTGTTGTTTTTGTGCAGAAAATGAAAGTTCTCGGAATCACCCAAAAAAATTTGGTGATTTTTTCTGGACCAAATAAGCAATATTGGAGCGAAGAACCACCGGAGAAGAGCCACGAGGTGGGCACAACCCACCAGGGCGCGCCAGAAGGCCCAAGCGCGCCCTGGTGTATCGTGCCCTCCTCGTGGCCCATCTTAGCGTGAAACCGACGCCCAAAAATCCTATAAATATAGAAACCATCAGAAATAACCCTAGACTCTCCGCTCCGCCGCCGCAACTCTCTGTATCGATGAAAAACCAATCTGGGGGCGTTCCAGTACCCTGCCGGAGAGGGTAGATCATCTCCGGTGGCCATCTTCATCATCCCGGCGGAGGCCATGATGAGGAGGGAATAGTCCACCCTCGGGGCTGAGGGTATGTACAAGTAGCTATGTGTTCAATCTCTCTCTCTCGTGTTCTTGAGATGTCGTGATCTTGATGTATCACGGGCTTTGTTAATATAGTTGGATCATATGGTGTGTTTCCCTTACTATCTTGTTGTGATGAATTGAATCTTTCCCGTTGAGATATCGTTATGCTGGATTGAATATTGGATTTGAGAACAATTGATATATGTCTTGCATGTGGATACCCGTGGTGACAATGGGGTGTTCTATTCATTCACTTGATATATGTTTTGGTATTCAACTTGCGGATTCCCGCGGTGACATTGGGGTAATCTATGCATAGGGGTTGATACACGTTCTTGTTCTACTTTCTCCGATAGAAATCTTGGGGTACTCTTTGAGGTTCTTTGTGTTGGATTGAGTATTATGAATCTGAAATTGTTTGATGCATATCGTATAATTAAATCATGGATACTTGTGGTGACATTGGAGTATCTAGGTGACATTAGAGATGGTTGATGTGTATCATATGGTGTTATTCTAGTACGAACTCTTAGATAGATCGATCGGAAAGGATAACTTGGTGTTATCTTAGTACGAACTCTTGGATAGATCGATCGGAAAGAATAACTTTAAGGTGGTTTCGTACCCTACAAACAATTTCTTCTTATGTTCTCCGCTAGATAAGAACTTTGGTGTGATTCTTCGTTGCACGTTGAGGGATGGTTATGTGATCCAACTATATTAGCATTGTTGAGAGATTGCACTAGCGAAAGTACGGACCCTAGGCCTTGTTTTCAAGCATTGCAATACCATTTGTGCTCACTTTTGTTACTTGCTACCTTGCTGTTTTTATATTTTCAGATTACAACAACCTATATCTACCATCCATATTGCACTTGTATCACCATCTCTTCGCCGAACTAGTGCACCTATACAATTTGCCATTGTATTGGGTGTGTTGGGGACACAAGAGATTTCTTGTATTTTATTGTAGGGTTGTTTGAGAGAGACCATCTTCACCCTACACCTCCCACGGATTGATAAACCTTAGGTCATCCACTTGAGGGAAAATTGCTACTGTCCTACAAAACTCTGCGCTTGGAGGCCCAACAAAGTTGCGTAGTAGACATCAAGCTCTTTTCTGGCGCCGTTGCTGGGGAGGTGAGTGCTTGAAGGTATATATTTAGATCTTGCAATTGAATCTTTTAGTTTCTTGTTTTATCACTAGTTTGGTTTCATAAAAGAGAACTACAAAAAAAATGGAGTTTAGGTTGCATCATTTGTATCGTCTTTATAATGTCTTTCGTGAAAATAAGGATTCCGAAAATTGTGCTCAATTGGTAGAGGAAGAAATTATGAAAATACGCAATGAGAATTCCTTGAATGATGAGCATGCTTGCAATGTTGTTAGTATGAAGTCTCTGAATATTCATGATGCTAATGATATGCAAAGCCACAAGCTTGGGGATGCTATGTTTGATGAAGATGATATTTTTTGTCCCCCAAGTTTTGATGAGCAAAACTATTATGATGATAGCATGCCTCCTATATATGATGATTATTGTGATGACATGTATGCTATAGAGAGTAATGAGAACCATGAAACTTGTCATCATGATTTTAATATTGAATGTGGTTATGTCAATCAAGTGTCTCATGATAGTTTACTCCCACTATTATGAATGAGAAGGAATATGCTTATGTGGAGAGTAATAAATTTTCTATGCTTGTATATCATGAAAAGAATGATTTATGTGATAGTTATATTGTGAAATTTCTTCATGATGCTACTGAAAATTATTATGAGGGAGGAGCATATGCTTGTAGTAATTGCAATAATATCAAGTTTCCTCCCTATGTGTTCAAAGTTTTGAAGTTAGGCTTGTTTTGCCTTCCTATGCTAGTTGATTCTTGCTCCGATAAATTGTTTGCTCAAAAAATCCCTATGCATAGGAAGTGGGTTAGACTTAAATGTTCTTGTCATGTGATTCATGATGCTCTCTTGCATGTTCCAATTACTACTTTTTACATGAGCATCATTGAAATCATCATGCCTAGCTAAAAGCCTTTAAAGAAAAGCTCTTGTTGGGAGACAACCCAACACTTTTACTTTCAGTTTTTGTGTGTTCACATGATTAATCTACTGTAGTAATCATGTTCTGTGTATTTTATTTCAATAAAGTGCCAAGTAAAGCCTTTGGGATGACTCACAAGATGAGTAGAATTGATGCTGAACCAAAACAGAAACTTTTGACTCCAGTACTGAAATTTTAATTTTTTACTGGAGCGTGATAATGATCTGAAATTTTTACACAGTCTTCATATACAAATTCTTCAGGCTTTCCTAATTTTTCAGAATTTTTAGAGACAGGGAAGTATGGCTATACTACAGATCTTCACAGACTGTTCTGTTTCCGACAGATTCTGTTTTGCATGCATAGTTTACTTGTTTTAGTGTTTCCATAGCATATATTTAGTGGTTTAAATTATGGGAATGATAGAATACAGTAGGTATCATGTGGGAACAATTATGAATCTTGTCTTGACAGTACCTAAGTGAATGATTTATCTTTATTACACTAGCCCTTCCCACGAAGTTCCGTTAAGTTTTGTGTGATTGAAGTTTTCAAGTTTTGGGTGAGACACCGATATGAGGAGAATAAGGAGTGACAAGAACCTAAGCTTGAGTATGCCCAAGGAACCCCCAAGGTAATATCCAAGGAAGACTCAAGCGTCTAAGCTTGGGGATGCCCCGGAAGGCATCCCCTCTTTCGTCTTCAACATTATCGGTATATCTTACTTAGAGCTATATTTTTATTCGTCACATAATATGTGCTTTGCTTGGATTGTCATTATATTTTGTTATTTTATGTTAGGTGTCATTTATAATCTTGTTTTTCAATAAAAAGTTCCAAGAATTGTCTTAGGATGCTTGCATTGCATGTTTTGATGTGTGCTGTGTAAAAACAGAAAGTTTTGCTGTAGTGTTTGAATTTTCATATTTTACTGGAACGTGGAAAGTTTCTGAAATTTTTACACAGTGTTGTCATATAAATTATTTAGCATGTACTAAATTTTCATATTTTTTTGAGTTACAGAAGTACACTGTTTTCATAAATTGCTACAGACTGTTGTGTTTGGACAGATTGCTGTCATAGTTTTGTTATCTACTTATCCTATAGTTTCCATAGCCTATATTGGTAGATATAAATTGTGTAAATGGTAGTAAACAGTATATGATGTTTGAAAATTATTGTGCAACTTGTCTTTGCAGTACATGAAATGTCGATTTATTCTTATGTGTACTAACCTATCTCACGAGTTCTTTTCGAGTTTTGTGTGGATGAAGTTTTTGAGAATAGGTGAAACCATGATATGAGAGGATTGAACAAGATACAAAAGCTCAAGCTTGGGGATGCCCAAGGCACCCCAAGTAAATATTTCAAGAAGTCTCAAGTATCTAAGCTTGGGGATGCTACGCATCCCACCTCTCTTCATCAAACAAATATCGGTTAGCCTATGTTGAGCCTAAATTTTTATTTGTCCACATGATATTTACTACTCTTGGAATGAATTTTTATTTAGTTTGTTGTTTGGCTAAAATACTCAGATCTGAAAATATTTATTGAGAGAGAGCCCTCACATAGCTACTTGATTGTTTACCTACTCATTGATCTTCACTTATATCTTTTGAGAGTAGTTTGATGTTTACTCTTGTGCTTCACTTATATCCTAAGAGTAAATTGTGAATGAATGAAATATCATAAATCTGAAATTATCAATGTGCTATATTATTAGTAGTACCTTCACATTTGGTTTAGAAAGTAAAATCTATTGAAGTTTGACAATCACAATATTGGTCATACAAGCAATTCGTGAATGATTAGTATAAGGAAGAGAACTTTCACATACAAATATATTATCTTGGACATCTTCTATGATTGTGAATACCCATTAATTATTTTCAAACTTGAGCAAATTAGTTAAGGTTGGACAAGCAAGACAACGTAATGAGTTATGGTTGTGTATATTTGGATAGAAGTTATATTGTTATGGATCCTCCAACATGTGGTGTTTGCTTAGGATCTTTTGCTAGCCAAAAATCCGTACTAAGTAGAGATACTACTTGTGCATCCAAAAACCCTTAAACCTAGTTTCTTGCCATGAGAGTCCACTATATCTACCTATATGCGGTATTACCCTGCCGTTACAAGTAAATTTGCATGTGCCACCTCTAAAATTTCAAATGACCATCTGTTTTGTGTGCCTGGACCGCTCATGGAGCGACAGGGGGCGGTCAGTATCTTCCATGTTAAACGGGTTATTCTAATGATGAGTGTTTATTCACTCGTCCTTGCACGAGAGGGGCGGTAATAGGGATTCCCAGTCCCGAAATCAAAAAAAATGCAAATAATTAAACAAAACTCCCCCGGGAATGTTTTTGGTATGGACGGTACCCGTGGATTCGGCTAGCCGTGGAGTGTGTTTGTTGGTGGAGGGGGAGTAAACCTTTACTTTTACCGCTTGGGAACTGCCGCTAATGTGTTTAACATGGAAGATATTGATAACTCTTGGTCGTAACATTGACTGGAAGGGTGCACCTCCCAAAATTATATTTATCTCTGTTTTAAACAATGAGCTCTGGCACCTTTGCAAATCCCTGCTTCCCTCTGCGAAGGGACAATCTATTTACTTTCATGTTATTTACTTTTCATGTTGAGTCAACGTCTTATTCCAACCTCAGTCTACTGGTTGGCAAGCATCATGTGGTGGGGAAAGATCCAAACATATATATCCAGTCAAATATATTTGATCATGACTTATTATTGTTGACAATTATCTCTATGATAAATGAGTTGGGAGGCGAAACATTAAGCCCCTATCTTTCTCTGTGTTCGATGGATGCTATTTGTTCTAAAAATATGCTTTGAGTACTAGCAATTATAGAAGACTATATGATGATTGAGTATGTGGGGCTCTTACTTAGACTTTGTTGAGAATAAGTTGAATTGCAATTGTTTGGTGACTAAGAACATAGGTTGTTAAGTTTCAAGAGAATTCATTGTTTGAACCATAACATGTGAATTGGTTGCCACTTTATCATGATGAGTTTTATGAGAAAGAGTTGCTGTTATGATGCTAGGAAAAGTGGTTGAAATTACCATTCATCAAACTTATGCACTATGCTAGCATTCACACTTCATAAATTCTTTCTTTTATCATTTACCTACTCGAGGACGAGTAGAAATTAAACTTGGGGATGCTGATACGTCTCCAACGTATTGATAATTTATGAAGTATTCATGCCATATTCATCTATGTTTACAATACTTTTATATGGTTTTGATGCACTTTATATGATTTATTTAGAACTAACCCGGATTGACGATGTTTTCAGCAGAATTATCGTGGTGTTGTTTTTGTGCAGAAAATGAAAGTTCTGGGAATCACCCGAAACTTTTTGGTGATTTTTTCTGGACCAAATAAGCAATATTGGAGAGAAGAACCACCGGAGAAGAGCCACGAGGTGGGAACAACCCACCAGGGCGCGCCAGAGGGCCCAAGCGCGCCCTGGTGTATCGTGCCCTCCTCGTGGCCCATCTTGGCGTGAAACCGACGCCCAAAAATCCTATAAACATAGAAACCATCAGAAATAACCCTAGACTCTCCGCTCCGCCGTCGCAACTCTCTGTATCGACAAAAAACCAATCTGGAGGCGTTCCAGTACCCTGCCGGAGAGGGTAGATCATCTCCGGTGGCCATCTTCATCATCCCGGCGGAGGCCATGACGAGGAGGGAGTAGTCAACCCTCGGGGCTGAGGGTATGTACAAGTAGCTATGTGTTCAATCTCTCTCTCTCGTGTTCTTGAGATGTCGCGATCTTGATGTATCACGGGCTTTGTTAATATAGTTGGATCATATGGTGTGTTTCCCTTACTATCTTGTTGCGATGAATTGAATCTTTCCCTTTGAGATATTGTTATGTTGGATTGAATATTGGATTTGAGAACACTTGATATATGTCTTGCATGTGGATACCCGTGGTGACAATGGGGTGTTCTATTGATTCACTTGATATATGTTTTGGTACTCAACTTGCGGATTCCCGTGGTGACATTGGGGTAATCTATGCATAGGGGTTGATACACGTTCTTGTTCTACTTTCTCCGATAGAAATCTTGGGGTACTTGTCGGTGTACTAAGGTTTGGGTTTTTTAGTACCCCATACTTGTGCACGGGCGGTTGCAGCCACACCAGCGGCAAGGCCTGCCGGGGGACAGCTAAACACATGTATAACAACGTCAAGAAGGCATTCATGTCAATAGTCAGAAGACAGAAGACCGAAGGTTGGGCGCCCGGCAAGATCTTGCCGGGCTGGCCCGTCGAGCCCCGGCAAGATTTGCTCCCGGCAAGACTTCGCCACCCTGTCACCGCTCCAGCGCAGCGACCAGCTTGTCTTTTAGCTGTTGTCCTCCTGGTAACGTGTCAGGCGCTAGTGGCGGAGGGGGGTTAAGCGGTGCTGATGGGAAGGCTTCTTTTCCCGTCCCCAAGATGTTAAGGGACACCTCAACGGAGCATTAAATGTGTTTGTCCTAAACCGTCAGTGTTAGGTATGATAACACTGTAGCAGCTTTACACCTCCTGTATGTACTGTACGCCACTATGGTGACCCCTTTGAACGTATAAAAGGAGGCCCAAGGCGTAGCTACAGAGGGAGAGCTTCTGGGCCATTCTGCATGCGTAGCTGCTGTGTACTGTTCATCACAAGCGCTCCAAGAACCAGAGCTTGAACACATCCAATATACTAAAGCAGGAGTAGGGTTTTACGCTTCTCAGCGGCCCGAACCTGGGTAAAAATCCCTCGCGTTGATCGCTTGATCTGCTCTTTGTGCAAACCTTTTCCCTGCCGAATCGTAAAGGGATCCACGCGATCCCATAGGTGTCGTTTATCCGACAGTACTCTTTGAGGTTCTTTGTGTTGGATTAAGTATTATGAATCTGAAATTGTTTGATGCGTATCGTATAATTAACTCATGCATACTTGTGGTGACATTGGAGTATCTAGGTGACATTAGAGTTGGTTGATGCGTATCATATGGTGTTATTCTAGTACGAACTCTTAGATAGATCGATCGGAAAGGATAACTTGGTGTTATCTTAGTACGAACTCTTGGATAGATCGATCGGAAAGAATAACTTTAAGGTGGTTTCATACCCTACAAACAATTTCTTCTTATGTTCTCCGCTAGATAAGAACTTTGGAGTGATTCTTCGTTGCACATTCAGGGATGGTTATGTGATCCAACTCTATTAGCATTGTTGAGAGATTGCACTAGCAAAAGTACGGACCCTAGGCCTTGTTTTCAAGCATTGCAATACCATTTGTGCTCACTTTTGTTACTTGCTACCTTGCTGTTTTTATATTTTTAGATTACAAAAACCTATATCTACCATCCATATTGCACTTGTATCACCATCTCTTCGCCGAACTAGTGCACCTATACAATTTGCCATTGTATTGGGTGTGTTGGGGACACAAGAGATTTCTTGTATTTTATTGCAGGGTTGTTTGAGAGAGACCATCTTCATCCTACACCTCCCGTGGATTGATAAACCTTAGGTCATCCACTTGAGGGAAAATTGCTACTGTCCTACAAAACTCTGCGCTTGGAGGCCCAACAAAGTCTACAAGAATAAAATTGTGTAGTAGACATCAGGGGTCAATGTTGCAGAAGGATAGGGATATCGATGAAGATGTGAACCATCGAATTAAAGCCGGATGGATGAAGTGGCGCCAAGCTTCTGGCATTCTCTGTGACAAGAGGATGCCACAAAAGCTAAAAGGAAAGTTCTATAGGACGGCGGTTCGACCCGCAATGTTGTATGGCGCTGAGTGTTGGCCGACTAAAAGGCGATATGTGTAGCAGTTAGGTGTGGCAGAGATGCGCATGTTGAGATGGATGTGTGGCCACACAAGGAAGGACCGAATCCGGAATGATGATATACGAGATAGAGTTGGGGTAGCGCCAATTGAAGAGAAGCTTGTCCAACATCGTCTGAGATGGTTTGGACATATTCAGCGCAGGCCTCCAGAAGCCCCAGTGCATAGCGAACGGCTAAGACATGCTGATAATGTCAAAAGAGGCCGGGGCAGACTGAACTTGACATGGGAAGAGTCTGTAAAGAGAGATCTGAAGGATTGGAGCATCACCAAAGAACTAGCCATGGACAGGGGTGCGTGGAAGCTTGCTATCCATGTGCCAGAACCATGAGTTGGTCGCGAGATCTTATGGGTTTCACCTCTAGCCTACCCCAACTTGTTTCGGACTAAAGGCTTTGTTGTTGTATAGACGAACATACATGTTTAAAATTAGGAAACATTAATTTGAAGAAGAAGGAGAATAAGAAGACTGGTGTACCTGAATGATGATGTATCCAATAACAAGTTCGGAAAATGTGGGAGACGAGTAGCCCAACACTGTCAATTTCGGCGCATAAATGACACTGATTCTTGTTGGACCTTCTTGACCAACTAACCAATCTCTCAAGTAAAGGCGCATCCTCAGTGACCATATAATGACACGCCTTAACTGATCTAATGTTGGAGCACCAGCAATACACATAAATTTCCTGGAGATTCATGGAGGCGATGGTGAGGCTACTCAACCCATTGACAGCATCAAGACGAAGGTGCTTGAGCGTAGTATAACCACGGAGCAGGCGCTCCATGTCCTCCTTGAAGATGCAGAAACTGGAGAGTATGAGCATCTTCAGTCGAGGGAGAACAAGAGCGGGTGTGTCATTAATTTGGGGGAAAATGCAGCTGATGAAATAGGCACGGCACAACATGGGCGCGACGCGGAGCGAGGACCTTGGCAGTAAGCGCATGTATCCATAATTTAACCTGGGAGACTCGAGCTGATCTAGGGCGAGGAATAGGAACCACTCGTCAAGCTTGGCTTCGACCTTGTTAGTGCAACGAAACCCGCCGATTTTAAGGCCTCTGATTGGGCCAAGGTGCGTGCGGAGGATGTGGGACAATATGCCAATGCGACTATGATAGTTACTACTGAGCTTCTTGTCGTCGATAATGTTGAGGAGGGAGGTGCGTCGTGCGCCATAGGGGACGCCACTGCTGGGATAGGACGATTGACTGCACGCCATATTTTATTGGGATGAGGGAGATGATGACTATCAACATATCGTCGGGGGGGGCTGCTGATGATATCTAGGACCACCGGAGCCTCTTCCGGTTCTGGTTCAAACCGCCTCCGCTTGTTGGCATCCCCATCCTCCACCACTGCAGGTGTCGACAAAGGCAACTCCGAAGTCTCCTCGGCGATGGTGCTCTCTGATAGGAATGGATGAGTGGGAGGACATGGATTATTTAGTTAGAACAAGGCAGAAGAATAGTGTATTGGTAATTAGAAGTTACTGGGTAGGAACATAATTAAGAGAGTCAGGAAATGAAATCACAATTGGTTTCTTAAATACCACACAATTACTTCGACATTGCTACGTAAATCAACATGCAAATACTCGATAGAACACTTACTTCGAACAATGTTGCACAGATGATGTCATTAGGGAAGATAGCATCTATGGTATGACCACGCTCCTTTAGTTGTAGTATAATTTCAGTGCCGGCTTTCGGTACATAAAACTTAGAAATGTCTCCCCAAAAGCCCGCGTGAAAATAGGAGTGACCATCTCGATCAAGTTGTACACGGACAACGATTGTAAATGCATGATTAGTGGCCAATATGATATCCCTGGAGTCTTCAATTATGTGAAGGCCAAGATTTTGTACTACACATTTTGTTGCAAAGCAAGGGATGTACTACAGGAAATGATAAGATTGTTAAACGAATAAGGTTACATAATTTTGTGAGAGTAATTGAAAGAACAGTACAACAGTTGAAATCAAAGCCTCAAACGGCAAAAATCTATAAGTAAAAAGATAATGTAACCATGAATCCATGATGTCATGCAAATATGAGAGTAGTCGAAAGAACAATACAACATTATTTTGCCTAATATAAAAGGGAAAAAATCCCTTTGACGTCGATGCTGCATGTGGTACCTTTTATCCAAATGTAGCAATATTAGTATATGTTCAGAAAAGTAGGCCAGGCCAACCGTAGTAGGGTGAGATTGAACATACCATGCGCTTCGTGAAGTCATCTGGTACGCTGAACTTCTCGGCTATCTGCCCATGGCCGCATAGGCCTGATGTGTCCTTGCACTGCGCACTCTACGAATGAAAACCCTCAAATCAGCTAGAATAAAAATGAATGCACCGCGATTTTGGTCGGGTGATTAACAAGGATAGACGGACTGGGATAAGAGATGAGCGAAATAATATTTCAGTAAATTATTTACCTGGTTCTCCATGAGAGAAGCCCCCAATACCGTTGATTCCCCAATCGAGACAACTTGCATTGACGACGAACAGCGTCGAGAAAGTCCGTGCAAATTGGCGGCGGCAAGCAGCAGTAGCGAAATGCGGTGGGCTTTGGCGGCAGACGGTGGCTGCGAAAGGCGTCGAGCTAACTAGTCATCGCGGCGATAGGTGGTGACAAGCAGAGTTGGGGAGGAGTGTGGGTGCGAGTGCGACTGGGGAGGGGGGTTGAGGGTTTTGTGACGTGGAGGTGGTGAGGGTTTTATGGGCCAGATTAATAATGCGCTTCACTGGCGACGGTTCAGTAGACATAACCGTGTGTGGTAGATATCACTCTGGTATGAGGGATATAGACTACCATTAGATCTGGGAAAATACTACGGTTGCAGATGTGTGATCTGCAGAAATGCGTTTTGGCCAATCAGGACACGTGTGTCATGGCACAATGTTAGTCATCGCACATGGTTTCAATCTGGAAAAATAACCAAGTTTGTAGTCAGGGTCCACATTTCCATTTTCGTGTGACACCTAAATTTGTTACCACATTCAACAAGTTTCAAGCTAAGTCTAGCATTTTTTATAGTAATATGCATACTGCTAATTTTTTTGCCAAGACTCACATGTAGTTGTGCATGTT
Organism: Elymus sibiricus; assembly: GCA_039707655.1. NCBI lineage: Eukaryota > Viridiplantae > Streptophyta > Magnoliopsida > Poales > Poaceae > Elymus > Elymus sibiricus. Next base: position 269,850,795 of record CM077665.1, read on the forward strand.
GTAGGCAAACAGTTGGTAGTAGTAATTAAATTGTGTTAGAAGTCTAAGATAAGCATAAATATTCCATCAGCCAAACTGATTGCAACTCAAAACTGCATTTACATTGCACTACATAGTTCATAACACAAAGCCTCACCAACATCTAGATCAACACATAATAAACATACACAAGCATAGATGTAAGACGCACAAACTAGATAGCTAAGATAGTGTTGTACATATATATATAACTCAATCCTGATCGAAGCCACGAACAACGTAATCTTTCTCCAGGTACTCCGCGTACGCGGCGTGCACCAGCCTACGAGAATACTTCTGCCTAAAAGAGCCAACAGCTCGTCCTCTTGCATGCGCCATAACACTTGCAAACACGGTGTTAAGCCCTTTGGTTGCAGAATGGGCATCCGAAGTCCCCATTCCAGGTCCTAATACGACGTACATGTTGTCCCGCATAGAGCTTGCTGAGCTTTTGTTTCTTGTACCTCCTCTAGACATATTTATACCTGTCGATATTGTTAGATAGCAGCTATACATATAATAAAAAGTGTGATATTGATGAATGAAATACATAAAATGAGAGCACACGCAGTGTAGTGCAACAAAATTATTAACGCATGACTATAAATGCATGAACTGATAACTGTCAAAAAACTAGGAACTTTCAAGTAAATACCACTCCCTACATCACTAAATTAAGGAGTGGTCTAAATGCTCTTATATTTAATTACAGAGGGGGTACATATATAATCATCTATGTAGAACATTCAAATCGATCCTAAAATATGGCTACGGATTATTAGCACAATCACTAATCCTAGATGGATTATTAATAAATGATCATTCGTGCACGTCAAACATTAAATCACTATAACCCTAGACAAATTATTAGTACGATCATTTGTACAGATCTGACTTATCCACATCACTCATCATTTACCTATCGAACAATCAATAAGTACACTACATAGATCTATCGAGCCTTACTCTGATTTCATGGATTGAAATAACATAAACCCCGGGCTTTCCATTCCAAAAGGAGGAAACAAAACTGATCATAGATATCCAAGGATATATTAACCAAAATAGGGGTCTAACCAGTTCTCTGTTGTTGTCGGAGTCATCGGAGTCGGAGTCGTTGTCGCTGGAGTCGTCGAAGAAGAAGTCGTAGTAGTCTCTGTGCACCACCGCCCCCGGCTGGGGAGGCGCGACGATGGCTACATGGTCAGGTTCGCGCTTGTGTCCGCACGATACCTCATTAGCGGCGAGGGAAACCTCGTTGCCCAACATCAAGAAATTCTTAGTTGTTTCGACGGCCCCGGCTTCGAACCCCGCGTCGCCACTCCCTCCCATAATGTGATTGTTCCTCGCCATCTGGTCCACTTCCGAGAGCGTTGACAACTGGGAATGGCGGCGAAGATGCATGCGGTGTGTAGCGAGAGTGGGGAGTGCGGCCGCCTATTATAACCAGCGGTATAGGCGCGATTAATATGGAGTGGTTGGGGGCTAGGTGGGAGGCGTAAAAGGGCTCGCCTCCCGGTGAGCCCCCGCGCAAGACTTCTCGGATGCCTCCTGTCATTTCACACCCCTGATCGCACGTCTCGCGGTGAGCCTGCATAACGGATGATACGTCTTCGTCGTATCTATAATTTTTGATTGTTTCATGCCAATATTATACAACTTTCACATATTTTTGGCAACATTTTATATGATTTATTGGACTAACCTATTGATCCAGTGTCCAGTGCTAGTTCCTGTTTGTTGCATGTTTTTTGTTTCGCAGAATATCCATATCAAACGAAGTCCAAACGCGATAAAAAATTACGGAGATTTTTTTTGGAATATTTGTGAATTTTGAGAAGCGGAATCAACACAACCGGAGGCCCACAGCCCCCACAAGATACCAGGGCGCGGCCAGGAGGCCCAAGCGCACCCTAGTGGGTTTTGCTCACCTCATATGTCGGTTGGAGCTCTCCTTTGGCCGCAAGGAAGCTATTTTTTGGATAAAATCCGCTCAAAATTTCAGCCCGATCGGAGTTACGGATCTCCGGGAATATAAGAAACGGTTTTTGGCCAGAAAACAGGAACGTGAAACAGAAGAGAACAGAGAAGGAGATCCAATCTAGGAGGGGCTCCTGCCCCTCCGCCGCTATGGCGGCCATGGACCAGAGGGGGAACTCTCCTTCCATCTAGGGGGGAGGCCAAAGAAGAAGAAGAAAAAGGAGGGGGGGCTCTCTCCCCCTCTCTCCCGGTGGCGCCGGAACGCCGCCGGGGCAAGCATCGTGACGGCGATCTACTCCAACAACTTCGCCGCCGTCAACACCAACTCTTTCCCCTTCTATGTAGCGGTGTAACTGCCCTTCTCCCCGCTGTAATCTCTACTTAAACATGGTGTTCAACTCCATATACTATTTCCCAATGATATATGGCTATCCTATGATGTTTGAGTAGATCTGCTTTGTCGTATGGGCTAATTGATGATCGTGGTTGGTATGATTGTATATTTTATTATGGTGCTGTCCTACGGTGCCCTCCATCTCGCGCAAACGTGAGGGATCCTCGCTCTAGGGTGTTGCAATGTGTTCATGATTTTCCTATGGTGCGTGGCGTGAGTGACAGAATACACAGACCCGAGTAGGTGGGTTGTTGCATATGGGAGTAAAGAGGACTTGATACTTAATGCTATGGTTGGGTTTTACCTTAATGATCTTTAGTAGTTGCAGATGCTTGCTAGAGTCCCAATCATAAGTGCATATGATCGAAGTAGAGAAAGTATGTTAGCTCATGCCTCTCCCTCATATCAAATTGCAAGAATGATTACCGGTCTAGTTATCAATTGCCTAGGGACAAATAACCTTCTTGTTTGACAAAAGCTTTCTACTAAACAACTAACTTTTATTATCTTGCTTTTTACTCATAGTTTTATTCCCGCTAAGTACTTCTAGTGTTATTCGTGCAAACTATCCTCTCACCTACAAAGTAGTTTCATACTTGTTCTAGGTAAAGCAAGCATTAGCGTGTGTAGAGTTGTATCGGTGGTCGATAGAACTTGAGGGAATATTTGTTCTACCTTTAGCTCCTCGTTGGGTTCGACACTCTTACTTATGGAAAAAGGCTACAAACGATCCCCTACACTTGTGGGTTATCAAGACCTTTTTCTGGCGCCGTTGCCGGGGAGCAATAGCGTGGGGTGAATATTCTCGTGTGTGCTTGTTTGCTTTATCACTAAGTAATTTTTATTTTCTGTTATTAGTTGTTTTATATCTTTAGTTATGGATATGGAACAGGAAACACCAAAAAAAGTAGTGGTACTTGCTACTCATGGAGATGGGGAACCTCCTAAAACCCTCGATGCTAGTTATGTGAAACACGTTAATTACTCCTTCGATAATCCCGAGAAATGATCAAGGAACTTTATAATGGGATACACATTGGATCAACGTGAGTACTTTAGGGATTATCGCTTATCTCAAAAAGGGAAACACTTATGGGATCAAATTAGAATACTGGAATGGTTTGCTTGGGATGCATGCTCGAGATGTGACTTTACTTGTTGCTCTAAGATAGAAGCTCGACACCTTCCCTTTCAATGTAAATTCAATGATAATGAAACCTTGGCATCGTATGCTAAAGGTATTTCTGATTATTATGGTGTGGAACGAATAGAAGAATTTGTTGCGTTTAAAGGTGCTTATGAAATTGCTTCCTTGCTTGAAAAGTATGATGATGATGTTCCTTACGAATCTGAAAAAATTTCCATACTTAAATATTGCTATGAGAATTATGATTGCAATGCTGATATTATTGAATTTATTGAGAAAATGTCCGCTGCCTTGGAAGAGACTAATATTTTGTAGGGACCTATGGAAGAAGAAGTTGCTGAAATTGTGAGCTCATTAGATGAAAAAGATGAGGAGGAGAGCGAAGAACAAAAGGAGGAAGAGCAGATTAGCTACATGTGCCCACCTTCTAATGAGAGTAACTCTTCAACTCATACATTGTTTAATTTCCCTTCGCACATACCGAAGGATGAATTCTATGATGAATGCTATGATGATTGCTATGATCCCTTGGATTCTTTTGAAATATCCCTTTTTGATGAACTTAATGCTTGCTATGCTTGTGGCCATGATGCCAATATGAATTATGCTTATGAAGATCAACTTGCTATAGTTCCTTATGTTAAGCATGAAATTGTTGCTATTCACCCACAGATGATAGTCCTATTATCTTTTTGAATTCTCCCAACTACACTATATCGAAGAAGTTTGCTCTTGTTAAGGATTATATTGATGGGTTGCATTTTGCTACTACACATGATGATTTTGATGAATATAATACGCATGTGCTTGCTGCTCCTACTTGCAATTATTATGAGAGAGGAACTACATCTCCACCTCTTTATGTTTCCAATACGATAAAATTGCAAGAAACTACTTATGCTGTGCATTGGCCTTTACTTAATGTGCAGAATTGTTCTTGTATGACATGCCAATGCATAGGAAGAGAGTTATACTTCGTTGTCACATGATATATATCACTTTGTGCTCACTACTAAATTACAAATCATTGTTAATTAAAATTGGCTTTGATATACCTTGGGATCCGGGTGGATCCATTACTTGAGCACTTTATGCCTAGCTTAATGGCTTTAAAGAAAGCGCTGCCAGGGAGACAACCCGGAAGTTTTATAGAGTCATTTATTTCTGTTGTGTTCTTTTATAAAGTTTAAAAACAAAAAAAATATAGAGGGGAACCTAAAACTTCACAAAAGGAAAGGTGAAAGTGAGAGAGATGATGAGCATCGTTGAAGTGGGGGACGTCCTCAAACTTTTGTTCATGCCCATGGAAACTTTGTGAATCTTGAATCACGGAAACTTTTCCAACAAAAATAATTATCCCCTTGTACAAATCCATTGTATTATAAAAATAATGTGCCAAGATTTGCCTTTAGGATGATTAGATTGCTTGTTGCTATGTGCGGTGTAAAAACAGAAACTTTGGTTGTAGTGCGTGAATTTTCATTTTTTACTGGAACGTCAAAAGTTTCTGAATTTTTTACACAGTATTTATATACAAAATGTTTAATTTTTCCTAAGTTTTCAGAATTTTTGGAGTTATATAAGTATGGTAAAGTTCAGATTACTACAGACTATCCTGTTTAAGACAGATTCTGTTTTTGATGCATTGTTTTGCTTGTTTTGATGAAACTATCGATTTTATCGGTGGTATAAGCCATAGAAAAGTTATAATACAGCAGGGATAAAGCAAATATAAAATATGAATGGGTTTTCAACAGTACTTAAAGTAGTATTTTGCTTTATTATACTAACGGATCTTACCAGTCTTCTGTTAAGTTTTGTGTGGATGAAGTGTTCGAAGATCGAGGAGGTCTCGATATGAGGAGAAGAAGGAGAGGCAAGAGTTCAAGCTTGGGGATTCCCAAGGCACCCCAAGTAAATATCCAAGGAGACTCAAGCGTCTAAGCTTGGGGATGCCCCGGAAGGCATCCCATCTTTCTTCAACAAGTATCGGTATGTTTTCGGATTCGTTTCATTCATGTGATATGTGCAAATCTTGGAGCGTCTTTTGTGTTTAGTTTTCACTTTTCTTGTATGCACCATGCTGGTATGAGATAGTCCATGGTTGATTTATAGAATGCTCATTGCACTTCACTTATATCTTTTGAGTATGGCTTTATAGAATGCATCATGTGCTTCACTTATATCATTTGAAGTTTGGATTGCCTGTTTCTCTTCACATAGAAAACCGTTATTCGTAGAATGCTCTTTTGCTTCACTTATATTTATTAGAGCATGGTATTTTGTGGAAAGAATTAAACTCTCTTGCTTCACTTATATCTATTTAGAGAGTCAACAGGAATTGGTCATTTGCATGGTTAGTCATAAAATCCTACATAAAATTAGGGATCACTGAATATGACATGTTTGATTCCTTGCAATAGTTTTGCGATATAGAGATGATAATATGTGGGAGGTACTAGTAGATGATCATGTTTAGTAAGATATTGGTGTTAAGGTTTGTGATTCCCGAAGCATGCACGTATAGTCTCCCGTTATGCTAGGAAGTTGGACCACAATTTATTCTTGATTATCTATCTTTGTGTGAAGGTCGAGGGCGTGCGATGGTTAACTCCTACCAACCTCCCCCTAGGAGCATGCGTAGTAATACTTTGCTTCGAGAGAGATAATAAAACTTTTGCAATAAGTATGTGAGTTCTTTATGACTAATGTGAGTCCATGGATTATACGCACTGTTACCTTTCCGCAATTTGCTACCCTCAACGGTACCGTGCATTGCCCTTTCTCACCTCGAGAGTCAGTGCAAACTTCGCCGGTGCATCCAAACCCCATGATATGATACGCTCTATCACACATAAGCCTTATTATATCTTCCTCAAAACAGTCACCATACCTACCTATTATGGTATTTCCATAGCCATTCCGAGATATATTGCCATGCAACTTCCACCGCCTCCGTTTTGATGACTTGAGCATTCATTGTCATATTGCATTACATGATCGTAAGATAGCTAGCATGATGTTTCCATGGCTTGTCCGTTTTTTGATATCTTTGCTATGCTAGATCATTGCATTCATATAGAGTCATACTTTGTTTTATTATCGTTTTGATATTGAGTTGTAAGTAAATAGAAGTGTGATGATCATCATTATTCATAATTAGAGCATGCCCCAGTGATGAAAGGTTGATGGAAACTATGATTCCCCCACAAGTCGGGATGAGGCTCCGGACAAAGAAAGAAAAAAAAGAAAAAAAGGGAAAAGAAAAAAATGAAAAAAATGAAAGAAGTAGAAGGGGCATGCTAATTACACACTTGTGCTCAAAGTAGCACCATGTTTTTCATATAGAGTGTCTCCTGTGTTGTCACTTTCATATACTAGTGGGAATTTTTCATGTAGTTAGATGCATACCCACTTAGTTTTCATATTGAGCTTCCATACACTTATAGCTCTTAGTGCATCCGTTGCATGGCAATCCCTACTCCTCGCATTGATATCTATTGATGGGCATCTCCATAGCCGTTGATACGCTGAGTTGATGCGAGACTTTCTTCTCCACTTTTACCCCTTTGAAACCTACCACCATATTCTATTCCACCCATAGTGCTATATCCATGGCTTTCACTCATGTATTGCGTGAGAGTTGAAAATGCTGAAGCGCGTTAAAAAGTATGAACCAATTGCTTGGCTGACACCGGGGTAGTACATGATTTATACTTTGTGTTAAGAAGGCAGAGCATGACAAGGCTATATGATTTTGTAGGGATAGCGTTCTTTAGCCTTGATATTTTGAAAGACATGATTGTTTGTTGGGATGCCTGAGTATTAATGTCTTTATGTCAAAACTAGACTATTGCTTTGAATCACTTGTGTCTTAATATTCATGCCATGATTGGATATATGATCAAGATTATGCTAGGTAGCATTCCACATCAAAAATTATCTTTTTTATCATTTACCAACTCGAGGACGAGCAGGAATTAAGCTTGGGGATGCTAATACGTCTCCGTTGTATCTATAATTTTTGATTGTTTCATGCCAATATTATACAACTTTCACATATTTCTGGCAACATTTTATATGATTTATTGGACTAACCTATTGATCCAGTGCCCAGTGCCAGTTCTTGTTTGTTGCATGTTTTTTGTTTCGCAGAATATCCATATCAAACGAAGTCCAAACACGATAAAAATTTACGAAGAATTTTTTAAGAATATTTGTGAATTTTGAGAAGCGGAATCAATGCAACCGGAGGCCCACGGCCCCCACAAGACACCAGGGCGCGGCCAGGGGGCCCAGGCCCGCCCTGGTGGGTTGTGCTCACCTCGTATGTCGGTTGGAGCTCTCCTTTGGCAGCAAGGAAGCTAATTTTTGGATAAAAATCTGCTCAAAATTTCAGCCCGATCGGAGTTACGGATCTCCAGGAATATAAGAAACGGTTTTCGGCCAAAAAACAGGAACGTGAAACAGAAGAGAACAGAGAGGGAGATCCAATCTAGGAGGGGCTCCTGCCCCTCCGCCGCCATGGCGGCCATGGACTAGAGGGAGAACTCTCCTCCCATCTAGGGGGGAGGCCAAGGAAGAAGAAGAAGGAGGGGGGCTCTCTCCCCCTCTCTCCCGGTGGCGCCGGAATGCCGCCGGGGCAAGCATCGTGATGGCGATCTACTCCAACAACTTCGCCGACGTCAACACCAACTCTTTCCCCCTCTATGCAGCGGTGTAACTCCCCTTCTCCCTGGTGTAATCTCTACTTAAACATGGTGTTCAACTCCATATACTATTTCCCAATGATATATGGCTATCCTATGATGTTTGAGTAGATCTGCTTTGTCCTATGGGCTAATTGATGATCGTGGTTGGTATGATTGTATATTTTATTATGGTGCTGTCCTACGGTGCCCTCCGTCTCGCGCAAACGTGAGGGATCCTTGTTGTAGGGTGTTGCAATGTGTTCATGATTTGCCTATGGTGGGTGGCATGAGTGACAGAATACACAGACCCGAGTAGGTGGGTTGTTGCATATGGGAGTAAAGAGGACTTGATACTTAATGCTATGGTTGGGTTTTACCTTAATGATCTTTAGTAGTTGCGGATGCTTGCTAGAGTTCCAATCATAAGTGCATATGATCCAAGTAGAGAAAGTATGTTAGCTCATGCCTCTCCCTCATATAAAATTGCAAGAATGATTACCGGTCTAGTTATCAATTGCCTAGGGACAAATAACCTTCTTGTTTGACAAAAGCTTTCTACTAAACAACTAACTTTTATTATCTTGCTTTTTACTCGTAGTTTTATTCCTGCTAAGTACTTCTAGTGTTATTCGTGCAAACTATCCTATCACCTACAAAGTAGTTTCATACTTGTTCTAGGTAAAGCAAGCATTAGCGTGCGTAGAGTTGTATCGATGGTCGATAGAACTTGAGGGAATATTTGTTCTACCTTTAGCTCCTCATTGGGTTCGACACTCTTATTTATCAAAAAAGGCTACAAACGATCCCCTACACTTGTGGGTTATCAACGGAGTTCTCGCACGCATCCCGTCAATTCACACAACTGCTTGCACGCCTCCCGGTCAGCCTGAGCAGCATACTGCTCGCACGCCTCCCCGTCAACCTGAGAAGCGGACTGCTCGCATGCGTCCTGTCAACTCACGTCCTTTGCTATGGCACATGTAATATATTATTAGGCTAACACACACGGTTTTGGTAATTTAATCGTTTGCGATGATAACATGACAACTATGTGTATCAACCTTTGATAATCTCACGTTTGTGAGAAGAGTATATCAAAACTTGTCTCGAATTTGGCCAAAAAATATCACAGCCTATTGGTGTCATATATCATTAAACAACACGCCAAGTTTCATGAATTTCAGCTGAGTTTTGGATTTACTTGAATTTTAAAACAAATATTTTCAATGTTTGTGGCCTAGCTGTTTAATAACCAAGATTTTCAATTTTTGCCACGCCACCAAGATGTTTGAGATTTATTGCCATTATTTGCATGGGGACTAAACATGAACCCAAGGGCGCATATGATTTTCCTCATTAAATTCCTAGAAACTAAATTAATGTATAAAAATGTCGAATGATCTATGAAAATTTTATAATCATAACACGAACTCATATGTCCCATGTTCACTTCATAAATATTTTGACGCATGCGCCTCTAGGTGGTGGTGTTGGGTGGTGGTTGGGCGAGGGGGCTTCCGGCACAGTTGTTGTCACGGGCCTCCGTGTGGTATTGTCCGTTTTGCGAGGCAGTTGCCACACCAAAGTATCAAAGTTGTGCACTGGATATTTAAAACAAGACACAACAGTACCATACAGATGTTTGGGACATATGCATGCGGTGTTGGTAGTCACTCGGATAATCCCTCACATGTTATCAGTGACGCACCCATTCGTCGGCCCACGTGGTCTATCACTTTGACCGCCAGAGAGAGGGATTTCACCAAGGTGGATTCATCTTGGTTTGTGTTACGGTAGACCATGGTGAGATCCCACGCCAAAGTTTGAGCGTGTGCGTACACATGAATCCCTCACACTAGCTCAAAGTTGAGGGAGGGGGGAGGTAGGAGGAGGCATACTACACGTACGTATGTAATTATACTTCACTGTGGGGACTTTCTGGTTTGCGAAGTAGGCACCACGTCAAAGTCGTGCATTGGGCATTTTGACATCAAAACACCCTCATACATATGTTTGGGACACATATGTAGATATTGGTGGTCCTTGATGGCTCCATGAAGTGGTTATCGATGACACGTCCATCTGTGGTACCCATGCGGTCCATCACTTTGACCCGTTATGAGAGGGGTTGGACCTACTAGGTGGATCATTTTCGGTCCGTGTTAAGATATATAGGTCATGCATGGTGAGATATTGTAACACCCCTGTAATCAAGCTACAGTGATCATCATGATTAACCTAATCATTTTGATAAATAGTGCTCAATCATCTTTGAAATCATATCTCATTTCAAATTCCATTTTAAATTCAAATAAAAACAATAAGTGAAATAAAGAAATTCCCTAACATGAAAACATAAATCATGGTTGGGTTGAAAATATTCACTAGTAATTGTCAAGGTGAAACCAACTTTTTACAAAGTGGTTAAAGGCCCTAAAACATTTAAAACAGAGGCCAAAACAATAATTTAAATGCCTTTTAAATTATAGAAATGCCAAACTGCTTTAATTAAGTCTCAAACTTTTTGTGGCAGTGCCTTAAATCGTAACACTAATGGAGGTGCAAGTTTTATATTTTATAAAACTAAATTGCTTTTAAAAAAAGACAAAAAAGGAATAAAAAGAAAGGCTAGAAAGAAAAAGAAAGGGAAAAGAGCAATTTGCAGTGGGCCTTAGTGCACAGTGCAGATCCGGCTCAGCCCACACCCACTCGTCTCCTTCCCCTGATACAGGAGGCAGAGGAGGGCGTGGCGGCCATCCCGGCCACCATAGTCGTCGATGCCGCCGTGGCGACCATCTGGCCTCTCCCAGGCGCCTTTTAGGTCGCCCCCGACCCCACTAGACCAAACCCTAGCCCCCATTTATTCCCCTCTCGCGCCGTTCTCCTCTCCCCAATGTGAACCCGATCCACCGTCGCCATGACCGACCTCGCTCGTGTAGCCATCGTCGTTCCCATGGGATGAGGGCATGTCCGTCTGCTCCATCACCGTAGTCTCCCTCTTCCTCGCCCACGGGATCGAGCCCGGACCCCCTGCTTCGCCGGATCCACGTCTTCTTCCACCTCCAGACGCGTCGGAGTACGCCGTTGAATTTGTCGTCCCTCCGCTGCTCCCGCTCCTCCCTGGGCCTTCTCTGCAACAGCGGTAAGCCTCCGCTCCTCCTCCCCCTTTTGCCCCGCTTGGTTCCACGCCGTAACTGCCCCGCCTCGCTGCCGAAGCCCCGCCACCATGGCTGAGCTCGTTGGCGTGGCCCCCGTGGCTGCAGCCCGCGCCCGAGCTCACCGTCGAGCTCCTAGGGCTCCCAGGAGCCCAATGCACGCAGCCGTGCATTCCCCCGTGCCCCTAATATCGCCACGACAAACCCCGCCCACGGCCTCCACCTCTGCTCGTGGCCGGCGTCGATTCCGGCCGTCCCCGGACGAGCCATCGGTGCCATTCGACGTGCGGCTCTGCGCATGTTCGACCGCACTTGGCCGCGCGTGAAATGAGCCCCCCTAGTGCTTTTTCGGTGAAGTCCGGCACACTCCGCTGCGGTTTATGGTCGTTGGAGTTGCTCCAGCGCCGCCTGCTGACCTGGCTGACCTGGGGCCACCCCCAGGGTCTCTGCCAGTGGGCCCCTGGGCCCCAGTTGACCCCGGTCAACTGCTGACTGGGCAACCCCAATCACTAACTGGTGGGCCACCCCCCTAATTAACCTGTTATTTAATTAAAATAATTAATTTAATCTAATGTGACACTCACAGGTGGGCCCAGTTAGCTAATTAACCTATTTAGTTAATTTAACCCCTCTGTTAGCCACTCTGTCTATGACAGGTGGGTCCCCCTGGTCAGTTTGACCAGTCACTGCTGACTGTTGACTGCTGACATCACTTTGATGTCATGCTGATGTAATAACTGATTTTTCAAATTAAAATAAATCCAGTAAATTCAGAAAATGATTAAAACTTTGAAAAAACATATAAATTAATTTATAAGTCAGATGAAAATAATTTATATATGAAAGTTGATCAGAAAAATCTAATGAATCCGAATACGATATCCATTCATCTGTCACATGCCTCTAGCATGATGAACATGGATCTTTCCCCTCCGGATCGTCTGTCCGATAATTTCCTAAGACCCGGGAAATATCCACAGATATTTTCCCGCTCCGTCTGTAACACGTAGCACTACGTTAGGTCACCCCTAGCACAGCATATTGCCATGCCATGCATCGTGATGCATTTGTTTGCTTTATATTTATTATTTCTTCCCCCTCTTCTCTCCAATAGACCCCGAGATCGACGCTGCTACCGGGTTCAACTACACCGCTGATGTCCAGCCACTTGTAGCAGAGTATCCAGGCAAGCAAAACCCCTTGATCATTCCTATATGGCCCATTTCCTTCTCTTTCATGCTTGCATTACATTTTGCTACTGTTGTTAATAACTCCTATTCTGATGCATAGCCTGATTTTGTAACTTGTTGTTCTACTTTACCTGTCTATCCTAAATGCTTAGTATAAGTTTGTTAGTGATCCATCAGTGGCCCCTCACCTTGTCCCTCTTGCCCCTGCTTCATCATCGATGACTCGATCAACGTGATCGATGCCCTGAGCCCGACACATCACCTCACACCCCCTTAGTTTTACGGCTCTGCAGAGCTACTATCGATTGTCGAGGGTGATACCTCGTAATGCACTCCTGATGATAACTATACAGTGTAGCTAATCGGTCGTGGATTACGGAGGGTGATTCCTCCTTCACCACTCCCGGTAGCGACTCTGTCATGCAACACCTCAAGTGTGAACCCTCGAGGGTGATTCCTCCCAGGTCACCTTGACGGTTACATCGAGTGGAATCCATCACGGCTGATTCCTCAGATTCCCTCTTGATGTTATGGACACACGGTTACTTTGAGTTTACCCCAAAACAATCTGAAAGACGGTTCGGCCCCGAGGGGTACCCACGAGGGAAATGTGAAAGACGGGTTGGCCCCGAGGGGTACCAGCGAGTGATGTGTAGTCGGGTTGACCAGAAAGGTACCTGCAAGATAACTACGGTGCACAGCTGGGCATTCTTAGCCCTTGCCGTAAGTCCGGGAGACGGGGCGACGGGACCACAGATCGTGGATCATTCATCATCTCTGCACGCTTCTCAAGACAATAACGGGTTTGGATATGTGATCTGAGTAGGCCTCTGGCCTTTTTTGCACTGACCACCACGCAGGAATAAGTATGGGCACTCTGCGTAGTACATTCTCCCGAAAGCTCATCAGACGTCGCAGTGAGCAGCACGCGCCCGGGTGGCCCGCGTAAGCACCTGCTTTGTTTAAAGAGGTGCCAGGACTAACACCGGTCGTCCTTGTAACGTGCATGAGTGCTTAGGGTGATGGACCATAGGATTTAGATCGGCGTGTTGACCTCTCTATTGAGGCTAGGTAGGACTACGACGTGTTGAACAGCCGAGGCCGGGCATGACCTGGAAAGTGTGTTCGGCCGAAGTTAATCGACTGTGTTGGGTAAGTGTAACACCCCAAAAAAAAATTAACCATGTTTTATTTATTAAAATTTTGCCAGGAAATTAAAATTTTATTTTCTAGATCATCTATTGATTTCAGAATCACTCCTTTCTTCTGAGTTGTGGAGTTTTCCCTCCAAATGGAAACTTTTCAAAAATAATTTTTGGACTTGAGTGCCTACTCAAGAACATTTCATTATATATGATCAGTGAAAACCTTTTTATATTATTTTGCCAAGTTTTAATTCTTTTAAAATGGCCTTTCACATTTTAAGAGCCTCATTTGCACTACAACCATTTGATAACTTCATTTAAAAATTCCACGAAAATTTGTAGAAGACATGTGAGGTTCCTACATCAATTTTATGCAAAAAACAACTTTGTGTTTTGAAAAATTTGAGCAAACCATCCTCATCTTCATTCTGGTCCAGTTTGGTAGTTTGTACTGCAACCCCATTTTATCTTGCCCTATTGCCCATGAGATTTTTCCTAATTGAAGTTTACCCTACCAAACCCTTAAGTCCAGGAGTTTGACTCCATTGGCCTAGTTTAAGCCCTTGTTAATGAGCCATTTTCTTTCTGTCCAGATTTGGTTTTCTCAAAAACTTGCACTAGGAAGTTTCTGCTTTGGCCAAACTAACCTTGCCATCCTCTTTATCATCTAAAGAGACTCTGATCTGGAAATTTTGGTCACTAGCAAAACCTTCTGGATGCCCCTAGCATTTTGTCGAACAGTTGGAGTGCATGAACTATTTTGTCATGATTTTAACTTTGCATTGGAGGTTAACTTATCTGGCTATACCAGCTTGTCCTTTAGCTATGCCTTGGCCTATAACCCCACCCTGCTAAACCTCATGTGCATTAGAGCCTCCTGGCATGCCTTGGCAATTCGCCGAGCACATGGCGTGCGTGCTCTGGGCGCGCCCAGAGCGCACGTTTTGCACGCGCGCACAACCGAGCCGCCGCGTTCGCCTAATCCCGCCCCTGGCCTTTACTCGTCCGCAGGGCCACGCACCGTCCTCATCCGCTCGTCAGAACCATCCAAGCCACCCCTGGTGCCTCGCAGCGCCGCCGTCAGAGCCATTCTTTGCAGCACGCCAGCGGCAGCGGCTGGCCCCCACCGCAGCAGCACCGCCCAAGCCACCCCAGCACGCCAGCTGTCCAAGGAACAGGCCGATCTCATCCATGGGCTCGTCCTCTAGCTTCTGTTGCCGTCACGTCGCACTACTAGCAACAGAGCGGAGGTTCGCCGGCGCTCTTATCCGCAGCCGCGGAACCGCCATTCTCCGACTATAAAAGGAGCCCCCGAGCGCACCTAGCGATCGCATCCACCCCTGAACTGTCTTAGGAAGCCCCCCTTTCTTTAATTGGTCCGGAGCAGCCCTCTTCCCCACCTCCAGCAAGTATGGCCGCCGCCGCGCTCCGGTAAAATACTCCGCAGCCAGAGCCCTGCTAGCCCCCGCTCGCTGTCCCTAGTCCTTTCTTGACCTCGCAAAGCCTCCCCACCACTCTAAATCAGTCGGGAACCACCGTAGGCCGAGACCCATTTGTTCCCGAAGGCGCCGTCCGCCGCAGAGCTCGCCGCCGGCGACCCCCTTCGCCCCCGCGACCCTCTCGACCACCGGGAGGATCGTCCTAATGCGGCAAACCCGTTCCCGCCGTCGGAGCCCCGTGGGGAGTCGCCAATCGCCGGCAATGGTCGCCGGAGCCCCGCCTCCGCTCGGCCGAAGGAAGGAGGAGGCACGGGCGACTGGTCAAACCTGACCAGTGGGCCCGATGGACCCACTGTCAGTGACACAGCGACGGCCCGCGCTGGCTTAAGTGAAAGCGTAAAACACGAAGTATGTTTCCCTCTGCCCTAAAGTGTATTCGGCCCGAAACGTTTTCTTTTATCTGTTTTAGTTTAAATCAGAAAATTGACCAAACTTTGACTGGCCTTATCTTTTAAACTAAAACTCCATTTGACTTGATTCTTTTTCTGTTGATTGTCAAATTTTGTCTAGTTTATTTCCATATTTATTTGAAAAATTTCCAAGACAACCTTTTGCATTGTTTTTGAATTGCGTGTTGATTCAAACATTTTCAAAATAGGAAATGGAGAGAGAAGAAAACTTTCAAAAGTTTTGGAATGCACCTCTCCCCAACTTGAAGGCAAGCATTCTGAACCCTGGCATAATATTTGTTGTGTGTTGTTTGATGTGACTACAACACCAAGTTGACTTGAAGTATGTGTTATTTCATGTGATGACGATGTGATCATGTTTACTAGTGCATGATGATAATTCCTTGCTGTTGGCATACTTGTGACAGTATTCACCCCCTTATACCTCACATGCCTACCGGAATGAATCCGGGGGAGTCTCTGTCTCGGGTAGACACGAGCTTGGTGCTGACATCTCGTTGGAGCGAGAATGGTCAGTGAGGCATGAAGGGGTATGATGAGTGGTGATTTCTGTTTGATGTTGTGAGATATATTTGTTATGCTAATCATGCAGGAAACACTTTAACCTCCTGAGTCGACCGTAGATCGAGTCTTGTGCCAGTAACCCCCATACTTGTTTCGTACTACCACTTGTCCCTGCCGCAGGTAGGGTACGGTTCAGTAAGTTGTCGACCCCTTTCTTAGCACACACCGTACGGAGAGGCCATAGTGAAAGATACCAGTGGCCCCTGGTAGGCATGTCACTTGGTCCGGGGGCATGGGTGTTTCCGGTTGGGACCGAGGGGGTAGCTCCCCTGTTTTGCGCGCGATATAAATGTTGTGATCCCATGCTAATCGAGGTTGGAGCCTCCCCACTTAGAGTTTTGCTTAACGAGTGCCATGGGTGATTCCAGGCACCGGTAAGTTAAGCTGGTGTGTGCGGCTCAGGTGTGTTTTCAATTCAAAGACCGTAAGCGGAATTAGTCCCGGTGGACTAAAGGAATCCGTTACTCGTGGGTAAAGAGTACACCCTCTACAGAGTTTATATCTATTCGAATAGCCGTGTCCGCGGTTAAGGACTACAGTCTGGGATGGGTCAAGTGTCGGTCTTAGTGTCGGTCTTCGGAGGATAAACTTCTAAACCGGAACATTGATCATGACATGTGACAAATGATGATTATGACTATTATTATTGTGGACTAACCATTTTTATTATTGGAATTATTGAGTATCCCTGGGATGGTTCTACCTCCTGGATACTCGTTGTGATTATTCTTATATAAGCCCTTTATGTGGCGTCGCACAGACGCCCGACTGTGGCATGCATGTTGTTTGCTTTATCATATAAGCCCTTTCTGTGGCGTCGCTCAGACGCCCGACTGTGGCATGCTTGTTATTTATTTTCTTTATAAGCCCTTTATGTGGCGTCGCTCAGACGCCCGACTGTGGCATGCTTGTTATTTATTTTCCTTATAAGCCCTTTATGTGGCGTCGCTCAGACGCCCGACTGTGGCATGCTTGTTATTTATTTTCTTTATAAGCCCTTTATGTGGCGTCGCTCAGACGCCCGACTGTGGCATGCTTGTTATTTATTTTCCTTATGAGCCCTTTATGTGGCGTCGCTCAGACGCCCGAATGTGGCATGCTGATTATTTATTTTCTTTATAAGCCCTTTATGTGGCGTCGCTCAGACGCCCGACTGTGGCATGCTTGTTATTTATTTTCCTTATAAGCCCTTTATGTGGCGTCGCTCAGACGCCCGACTAAGGCATGCTTCATATTATTATCCTTTCGAGGTGTCGCTTCAGACACCCGATCGGTGCATTTTATTTTTATTCTCTGATTGCTTATTCATGTTTTATATGAATAACCTGCTTGCGTGCGTCATGAATTTTATTTCATGACTGACTAAGTGATCATGGAATATTTTAGTGCATGATTATCATCTGTTATATTATACTTGTGTTCATAATGTTTGCGAGTACATTCAAAGTACTCACTGGCTTGTCCCTGGCTATTGTCTTGGCCAGATTTCTTGCTTGGAGAGGAGCGCAACGACGACAGCCCGGAACCTAGGCATCGAAGATAGTAGATACGCGAAGATAGGAATTAACCAGGTCAGCTGTTCCTGTGGGAAATGGAGTCCCATAGACGCTGACGATCCGCAAACCGCTTCCGCCATCAACCACTAGAAACCTTTTGTTGTACTCATAGACCAGAATGGTCTTGTACTTCATATTTTTGTATTTTGCTTGGAATTTCTGTATCAAGATTGTGTCTCATCAGCTAACAGTAATCCTGGGGCTGGTGAGCACAAGGGCCATTTACTGGGAAATTAATATCCTGGAAAACCGGTCCTGACAGTAAGTTTGTGCACCCCTGCAGGGAAGTATATCTATTCGAATAGCCGTGTCCACGGTAACGGACGCTCGGAGTTGTATCCCAATCTATAAAACTAGAATTGGATATTGTGACGACATTAAATGGAAATGATGGCTCCGGGATTGCTTTCTTGCAGGGAGTCGAGGAAGGATCTCTGGGCATTACTACAATATACTTATAATATGCTAATCTACACTCTTCTAATGCTACAAGACACTGAAGATGCTAGTCTTTGATAGGCTAGGTTTTCTCCCCCACTCTTTTTGCATTTCTGCAGTTCAGTCCAAAGATATAGCCCCATTCCTTTGATACTGATGCATACTTAGCATAGATCTGATGTAAGTCTTGCGAGTACTTTGGATGAGTACTCAAGGTTGCTTTGCTCCCCTATTTCCCCTTGATACGATTGCTGCGATCAGATGACGGAACCCAGGAGCCAGCTGATCTCGCCGACGGCTACTACTACTCCGACGGAGCCTACTACTACGTGGAGGCTGCTTTATCCCGACCAGCAGTAGATAGGAGTCTCCCAGGCAGGAGGCCTTGCCTTTTCGGTCCATGTTGATGTTTGTCCTAGCCTTCTTAAGGCAGACTTGTTTATTTATGTCTGTACTCATATATTATTGCTTCCGCTGACTCGTTTGTATTCGAGCTTATGTATTCGAGCCCTCGAGGCCCCTGGCTTGTAATATAAAGCTTGTATGACTTTAATTTGTGTCTAGAGTTTTGTTGTCATATCTTCCCATGAGTCTCTGACCTTGATCGTGCGCATTTGCGTATATGATTAGCGTACGATCAAGGCGGGGGCGTCACAAGTTGGTATCCGAGCCGACTGCCTATAGGAAGCCCCTTTCTAACTCCTTGGCCGAAGTTGAGTCTAGTCGTTGAAAAACTATTTACTAACATTGTTGTGTGGATTACGGGCCCACATCACAATTGGTTGGGATTAGGATCTTTTATTCCTCTTCTTTACTCTGGATTCTGATCTCTCTTCTATTTGGGTTAAAGATTTTGCTAACTCTAAGATTAGGTTCTTGTGATCACATCCACCGGAGAGCCATTTTATCGACAATTGTTTATTTTGAAAGTATGGTGCACACACTGTCATTTGACATCCTTTGAACCTCCTTCTTTCAGATGCGTCCTGCAAGGCAGCTTGTACACCAGACTATGGCGGTTGATGTGACTGGGTTCCCGGCCATTCTGATCGACCTCTTGACCAGGCTGGATATCGCTGGTACCCCGAGTACATTGTTTACGAGGACTACCGCGAGTTCAACCAGGAGCAGTACCACGCTGTGGTTCGTATCTTTGTTCGGCAGAACATCTCCATCAGTGAGTTGCACACCTTTCACGGTATTGGAGTGACTGTTGATATGGCAGTCCATGATGCCGCCTATGTTGCTATTGTCCGTCTCCGTGGAGAGCACCCCCGCTTGGAGGAGACTGGGTTCAGATACATCCCGTATGCCCCCGTTGGGGATGAGACTAGATGCTACGCCGCTGTCTGCACCCCTTACGTGCGACATCGTTACGACCCGCAGGTTCTAGTTCAGTACACCGAGGCTCTGGATCGTATTGCTCGAGCTCTTGCTGTCAAGTTGTACGCCACTCGTGCTCGCCTTGAGGATGCTCTGACACATCTGCTATCAGCAGTCAGTGCGAGGATGCATCCTGAGCACATCCTTTACCCGCACAGGACAGAGTTTCTACCAGGCCTTGAGTGGCCTGCTGTTGGAGATCGTGCTCCTCCACGTGGGCCTCTGCTCCCCATACGGGACCAGATTCTACATCAGAGTATTCACGGAGCGCAGGACCCTTATATTGAGGGCACCCTACATCGTCACCTGCAGTTACCTGGCTTCAGTGGTTGTCCCCGACGTTTATGTTGCATATCGCTATGTCCCGTTGTTGTATCCCTATACCACGTGCCTGCGTACCGCCTAGTTTTTCTAGGTTATTTCCCTTCCGAACTTATGATCGCTGGCTTGTAATAGACCTATGTATGGATCTGTATGTCATGTTTGACCACTATGGTGTATCTATTGCACTTCTTCCTTTGTGCATGTTACCTCATGAATGATTCATTGTCTTTGCTTTTACTCAATGCTAAACTACCATTGTTGAAATTTGACAGAATGGTTAGGCCAGCTAGTTGTGGCCGTGGTGCCAATTCTCCACCACCACCGCCTGAATACATGGCTGGAATGATACAACAGTTTGACCTGAACCGCCAGTTTATGCAAGGGATTATGGATCAATCCCCGCGGCCGAACATGAATCAGCAGCCAGCCCTAATAACTCTGCAAGACTTTGTGCACCTCAACCCCGCTGTCTATCGCAGCTCAACTCAGCCCCTTGATGCTGATGACTGGCTCCGCGACATAACTTATGAACTGGAGTCTGTCAACGTCGCGCTTGACAACTATGTCACCTTTGCAACCTACTTCCTAAAGGGTCTCGCTGCTCAATGGTGGGACAGTCACCGGCATTCACCGCCTGTTGGAACCATCATCACTTGGCCGGAGTTCCAAGCTACTTTCCGTGCTCGCTACATTCCTCAGGGAATCATGGACAAGAAGAAGCGAGAGTTTTGCAACCTCACATAGGGTAACAAGACCATGGATGCTTATCAGTGGGAGTTCCTCGACTTGTCCTGCTATGCTGAAGAAGATATCGCTACTGATGCTCGCAGACAGGAAAAGTTCCATGAAGGACTTCACCCTGATATGAAGCTCGTGCTCCTTGTTCAGGATTATGCTGACTTCGCCACCTTGGTGAACAAGGTCATCCAGGTTGAAACTGGTCTGCAGGAATACAAGGAAGGCATCAAGCCCACCCATGACGTGGGCCCATCTTCGGGCTCATCATCATAGAAACGGAGGATATAGATTCCCCACAACATGTACCATGCACCTGCTCCTGCTCCAAGGCTGGCCTATGTTGCGCCTCGTCTACCTCCTCCACCACCTAGGCAGCCGAGACTTCCAGCTGCACCACCCCGAGCTCCTGCTCCCCGTCCCAATGACGGGTTGTGCTTCAAGTTTGGTCGTGCAGGTCACCGTGCTAGAGAATGCAGGCAGAATCAGAATCAACTTGCCCTGCCCTCAACTGGCAGTGGTAACAACCATCCCCGCAACAACAATGCTAGGCCTTCTTATGGTCGTGGTCAGGCTAACAGTATTGAACTGAATGAATCTCAAGACCAGCCTGCTACTGTGATGGGTAGTCTTCTTGTTAACTCAGTACCACCTTCTGTATTGTTTGATACATGAGCATCGCATTCTTTTATGTCAGAAGATTTTCCATACATGCATGGCATTAAATACGAGGAGATGAACACTCCACTAGTGGTACACACCCCCGCGGGCCAATGTCGAACCTTCATGGTTAGCCACAATGTCGCCACTGAAATTGAAGGGTTGGAATTCCATGTCTTTCCCATTATGTTGAAGTCTTCCAATATTGACCTCATTCTGGGAATGAACTGGTTGAAAACTCATACGGCTTTAATCGTTTGCGCCACTAAAACCATCCATCTACTACATCCTTCTAATGAGATAGTAAGCTACCATGCTCGTCTTGTTCGACATGTCGAAGCTTGGATTTATCTCTTAAATGCATTGAATGTGTCACCTCTTGAGGGAATTGAAAACATTCCCTTCATTTGCGAATTCCAAGATGTCTTCCCAGAAGAACTTCCAGGAGTTCCCCCTATTAGAGCAGTCGAATTTGTCATCGACTTAGTACCAGGCACCACTCCTATCGCCAAACGACCTTATAAGATGCCTCCTCATGAACTCCTTCAACTTAAGAAATAAATCGACAATTCACTTCGCAAAGGTTTCATTCGTCCAAGTTCCTCTGCCTGTGGAGAACCTTCTCTCTTTGTCAAGAACAAGTACGGTACGAATCGTCTGGTCCAAGATTACCGACCCATCAACCAAGCAACAATTCAGAACAAATATCCACTTCCTCGGATCAACGATCTGTATGATCAACTTGCTGGTTCCTCCGTATTTTCTAAACTCGACTTGAGGTTGGGTTACCACCAGATCCGAGTTCGTGACGAGGATATTCCAAAGACCACATTCGTTACTCGCTATGGTTCATACGAGTACACCGACATGTCTTTCGATTTAACCGATGCTCCAGCAACATTTTCTCGTTTGATGAACTATATCTTCATGGAATACCTCGACAAGTCCGTCGTGGTTTATCTGGATGATATCCTGGTGTTCTCCAAGAATAAGAAGAGCATGTCGAAAATCTTCGTCTTGTACTAGAAAAGATTCGAGCACATCAAGTATATGCCAAATACTGCAAGTGTGAGTTCTGGTTGTCCGAAGTGACCTACCCTTGTCATGTGATCTCCAAGGATGGTATTGCGGTCAACCCAGAACGAGTTCAGGCTATTCTTGACTGGACTCGCCTGAAGAATGTCAAGCAAGTCAGAAGTTTTCTCGGACTCGCCCGCTATTGCCGCCGTTTTGTCGAGAACTTCTCCAAGGTTGCCAAATCTTTGACTAATCTGCTTCACAAAGGCGTTAAGTTTGAGTGGACAGAAATGTGTCAGGAAAGTTTCCAGGCACTCAAGGACAAGCTGACATCTGCTCCAGTGCTTGCTCCTCCATATTCTCGTAAGGACTTTGTCATTTATTGCGACGCATCCCGTCAAGGATTAGGCTGTGTTCTAATGCAAGAGCGCAGAGTGATTGCTTATGCTTCATGATAGTTGCGCCCTCGTGAACAGAACTATCTAGTGCATGACCTCGAACTTGATGCGGTTATCTATGCACTGTTGTTATGGCGACATTACCTTCTTGGTAATCGTTGTGAGGTCTATACCGACCATCAAAGTTTGAAGTATCTGTTTACTCAGCCAGATCTGAATCTTCGTCAGAGACGATGGATGGAAGTAGTTAGAGACTATGACTTCGGTATATCTTATACCCTGGCAAGGCTAATGTCATGGCCAATGCCTTGAGTCATAAAGCTTATTGCAACAACCACATGGTTCAAAAAGCTCAACCCCGCCTTCATGAAGACTTCGCAAATTGAACCTTCAAATAGTTCCACGAATGACCTTGTCTTGGAACCAACTCTTCTGAGAGCTATTAATTCCACGCAAGCCAAAGATGCTTGCGTTGATCAGATGAAAAAGGGTCTTGACTAGAGAAATCTAGGGATTTCTCGCTCGCTGAAGCTGGAACCTTGTACTTCAAGGATCACATTGTGGTACCCAGATTCGAGCTTATGACAGAGAAGGTGATGAAAGAAGCACATGACACCCCTCTCTCTATCCATCCGGGAAGTACCAAGATGTATCTGGACATCCGTCAGAAGTACTGGTGGTCTAAGATGAAGCAAGACATTGCACGATATATCAAAGAATGTGACGTTTGTCGTCACGTCAAAGCGGAACATCAGAAACCGGCTGGACTTCTGCAACCACTCCCTATTCCTAAATGGAAATGTGATGAGATTTAGATGGACTTCGTCACTGGCCTTCCCAAGTCACAGAAAGGTAACGATGCTATTTTTGTCATCATCGACCAATTCTCGAAAGTCGCACACTTTTTGCCAGTCAAGGAGACAATCACTATTAGTTAATTAGCAAACTTATATATCTCCAGAATTGTGTCACTCCACGGCATTCCAAAGGAAATTAGTTCAGACTGTGGCAGTAGTTTCACTTCTAAGTTCTAGGATAGTTTCTAAGAGGCAATGGGAACTCATATAACCTGGAGCATTGCTTATCATCCCCAATCCCAAGGCCAAGTCGAGCGAGTCAATCAAATTCTTGAAGACATGCTTCGGCTTATGTTATCTCTTTTGGCAAGAAATGGGAAGAATCTCCTCATTATGCTGAATTCTCTTATAACAACAGCTATCAAGCCGGCTTGAAAATGGCACCCTTTGAAGTGCTATATGGACGTAAGTGCCGAACCCCTCTGAATTGGTCAGAAACTGGGGAACGACCACTCATCGGTCCGGATATTATCCAGCAAGCGGAAGAGCAAGTTCACATTGTCCGGGATAATCTTAAGGCGGCACAGTCCCGTCAGAAGAGCAATTATGACCATAAACACTAGGGACATACCTATAACCCTGGTGATCAAGCTCATCTGCGTGTCACTCCTTTGAGAGGCACTCATCGGTTCGGAGTCAAGGGCAAGTTAGCTCATCGCTATATTTGTCCTTTTTGCATTCTCGAAAGACGTGGATTTGTGGCTTATAAATTGGAGCTGCCACCGCAATTCTCTCATGTTCACGATGTCTTCCACGTCTCGCAACTTTGTCGTTGCTTCAAGGACCCGGGACGTGAAGTAGATCCTGAATTGATCGAAGTGCAAGATGATCTCACTTACAAAGAGCACCCGATCCGCATTCTTGAAGAAGCTAAACGTCGGAACCGCCAGAAGGTTACCAAGTTGCTCAAAGTACAATGGTCGAATCATACTGAAGATGAAGCCACTTGGGAATGCGAGGATAACCTGCATGCGGAATATCCCCATCTTTTCCCTTCTACCTCTTAATTCTTGGGACGAGAATTTCATTTAGAGGAGGAGAGTGTAACACCCCTATAATCAAGCTATAGTGATCATCATGATTAAGCTAATCATTTTGCTAAACAGTGCTTGATCATCTTTGTAATATTTCTGGTATTTGTGATACAATGTTTGAAATGGCATTGTGTTCTTTTTTGGTTATGCAATCAAGTTCTTATAAGTATGTATGTTGTTGTTCTGTAGACACATCATAGATGTTGTGCAGACAGAGCAAATCACATTACACATGGACTAAACTACGAAACCCGTCAGTGATGATTTCATCAATCACTGACAATTGTATACTAGCAAGCGTTTTCCCACAACACACATAGCTTATTAGCAGCAATCGTATGTGTTATTTCTTGTCTTCGCACATGATTCCGGTTACTCAACAGTTTGTTCTCTATCACACACATCTTGTTACGCTGAATCATTTGTGTTCTCTTGTATCATCGCACACACTTTATCATAATGAACAGTGTGCCCTCTATCATACACATGTTGTAATGATGAATCATTTGTGTTCTCATGTATCATCGCACACAGTTTATCATAGTGAACTGTGTGTCCTCTATCGCACACATCTCGATCTCTATAGTCGTTTGTATTATTTTTGCTAATCGCAAACAGTTCATGAGTACCAACTGTTTGCCACGTATCGCACACGCAACATTTTTCTGAATCGTATTTGATGGATCTGCCATCGTAGTTCGCGTTATTGGCGACGGAGCTAGAACTATACCGTTTGTGATTCATGCTTCACACACAGTTTGGTCGAATGGTCGCAGATTGATGTGTCGTCTTTGGACCTTCTTGCAGTAGTGGGTGCAGTCTGCATTGATAGAAGAACAATTATGTACTCAAATCAAGCACATCAAACAACCAATGCTAGATGAATAATACCTATTTTCATCATACAATTTATTATCTAGAGCTGAAAAAGATGCAAATTGTGGATCGAGTGAAAGGTATGATGTGTTAAATATAATTATAAGCATAATTTTATTAACTGTTTTCAAGCACACTGTTCTAGTCTGGCATATTTTATCCTAGGGAAACTAAGTTGATGATTTAAATAATGGGATGAGAGAGTATTGTGCAGGCAAGTAAGTACCAATGTTTAAACCTGAGATTGGTAACAAATTTGGATCAATTGCGGAATCCTCTACAACTCCTATTCTTGGGTGCATGGATCTAGCATTAGATTTGGAGACATATACGATAGTGTCAAAGGTGTATGCACGATGCAAGAATTCAATTGCCAATTATCGATAAGTACTACTATTATAAGATAGAAATTGTTTAAAAATGATGTTTCATATTATTTCGGGAGGAAATAAGTATACAAAGATTTCTACAATAAGATGTGGTTGTCGTGCTAGACTCGCAATACACATAAATGACAAGTCAGAATAGTACATAAGTGCATTCACAAAAGAACACAACCATCCATTGGTGGAAAGTTGTGGTCAGAAGAAGCATTTGCATTCACATCAACATATTGAAAACCCAACAAAAGAGCTATTGGGAGATAAAAATGTTTTAGTTGGTCGTGTGAATTCAATCATTAGTGGGTTGTATGGATCAAAACATAGTGTTCCTTTCAGTAAAAGGAAGCTTTGAACAGTATGTTCAAAGATTTCCATTGAAAATATACAAGATGACGTAGCGATGCTTATAGAGTAATTCAGAGATATTATTGCAAAGAAGGATGGATTTTCCTTCACTACTCAAGTGGATGATGATAACACGCTGAAATCACAGATGTGGACTTGTGGTAGAAGTAGAGATTTATTTAATTATGTTTGACACAACGTATGAGACCAATGCATACAAGATGTATTTGGTATGTTTGTTGGCGTCAGCAACCTCTTTTAGAGTGTTGTATTTGCCGGTGTTCTCTAGTAATGAAAAGTAGGAAAATTTTGATTGAACATTCTCAGAGTTCGTAGCAATGATGGAAGGAAAAGCACCTGCTATAATTCTAACAGGTATGAGCGGGAAAGGTTATTTATTTGCTATTAAATGATATATTACAATCATTCTAATGATTTATAATCTTTTTTACAAATCAACCAAGAGCAATGACTAATGCAATAATCAAGGTGTTGCCCAACACAATATAACGTTGGTGCAAATGGCACGCTCTTCACCAGGCTCACAAAATTTTGGCACATGTGTACAAGAAATATCTATCGCTTGCTAATGATTTCCATAAAGTGGTGAACCATATGCAAAAAATTGAAGATTTTGAGACTTCCTGGAGAATTATATGAATTGCAGGATGAACCTTTCATGACTTATGAATGTAGGAAAAAGTGGGTAAATCCATATTTTTATGGAATTTTTTGGGAAAATATGTGTAGTACGCAACGTGGTGAAAGTGCAAACATAATTCTAAAAACTCCATATCTTGTTATTCTTACTAAATGGATTTATAACTCAATACAGTAAACTTAGTGATAGCAGAGAGAAGTCAGATGTAGATAATCAACACAAGAGCAAGCAGGTATTTTTTACACCAGCCAAATTCATATTAAATGGATACGTTAGAAAACTATTCATAATATACAAAAATAATTCCTCTTTTGTTATCATTTTTTAAAAACTATACACCTGTAATGTAGTTTTTTAGTTGAGAAACATGCTTCAGTGATATATATACCACCAAGGTGTATAAATTATTCAGGAAAGAGTTGTGGAAGTCAGCCTCATATGTACTTGTCCCTATGAGTGAGCCAAATACATTTGAGGTGAAGCATGTTCAAGCTAAACTAAGTAATGCTTGGTGCAAAGTAGCATACACATTAATAGTGGATTAGTTACTTTGTTATTATACCCGTGAGTGTGGTCTTTATCAACATTTTGGTGTTGTTTGTGGCCACATCATATTGTTATGTGCCTAAAAATAAATATAACATTTTCTTATTGCATACATTTTCAGTTTTTAGAAGTTCTCAAGTTTCTTTAACATGTTTTTATCATGAGACTTCAAGATATTCATAAAATAGAGGGGTACGCATGATACTAGACTGGCATGTAATGAAGCGATGGACAAAACAAGCAAGATCGTCGATGTTCGATACAAGACTGAAAAGTTCCATTGGTGATAGTAGTGAAGAATCAAAAAAGTATTGTCTTAGAATGCTACACATTGAAGTGGCCACATTAGTCAAACAAGGGGAAATTGATGAGGAAGCATGCATGTGCCATTGTAAAGAGGAAAGATGTGTCATCCATACATTTAACACATCCGCAATGTTCATGACATGCTTGTCCGAAAATATATATGTAACCTAGATAGTCATGAACGGTCGTGAGCAATGCTGCTCTCATTGGAAAATAGTTTTCAGTGCTAGTGCCCCACGTTTTGACCCCTTTGTCCTTCCATAATATGTCTAACTCCTCCCTCAATAGCTCAAGATATGTGTTGATATCGTTGCCTGGTTGGAGCGGTCCTTGAATGAGCATTACCATGTGTATGTACTTTTGTTTCATGCAGAGCCAAGGCGGGAGGTTGTACATCCAAACAAACACGGGCCATGTACTATGTGTGCTACTCTGCTTGCCAAATGAATTTAGTCCATTGCTACTGACACCCAATCTTGGGTTTCTTGGTTCTGTTGTGAATTCTGGTTCAATGCAGTCGAGTGCTTTCCACTAACAACCATCTGCAATATGTCTCAGAATGCTATCATTTTTGGATTTCCTGGTCTTATGCCAAGTCATGTTCTTTGCTTCCTTCACGTTAGCGAAATAATGCTGCAGGCGTGGAATCAACAGAAAGTACCGTACAACCTTTCGAGGATCCTTCTTTCCATGCTTGTATCGGGGTTCCTTGCAAGTTAGACACTCTGTTTTGTGCTCATGCTCGTTACGATATAAGATGCAATCATTTATGCATGCATGATATCTTACATGCGGCAAATCAAGAGGTCACACGATCTTTTTTGCCTCATCAGCACTCTTAGGCAACAAATTCCCCTTGGGAAAAACTGAATGTAGCGTCCAGACTTGCGTCTGTGCTCTTGAATCTTGCCTTGATGTCTAGAAGTTTGAGCGTGACGTGCAAGCTGGTGTGTTCATGATCGCAACCTTCATACAGTGGAGCATTCGTGTCTAACTCCAATTGCGCCAACTTGAGAGCCTCCTTAATAGCGGCTCTCTCATTTGTCGTCTTCTTCTGAAGCAGTTCTTTAACATGGGGATCATGCAGCATTTCAGCCAACGACATATCCTGGCTGACATGGTCCTCTTCATGTTCGGGTGGCGTTTCATCATTTCCTCCTCCAGGCGCATGTTCATTATTGTTTCCTCCTTCTGGCAGCCCTGCTAATTCATCATCGAAAGGGTTCTCCGCTTCCATATCCGCCGCTCCGTCGTCGTCACGTACATCATCATTCTCCTCTCCATCGTATATAATCTTCAACGAAACCACGACGAAGCAAGTGCGCGAGGACGCTACCATCGAACGGGTTATGGAAAATTCCATTTTTGCGGGCCTTACATGGACATAATATCTGCGTTTCACACTTTTGTATCATATTCGTCACCGCGAAATTGAGAAAGGCCTTCACACTTCGATCCATATTGAATCTTTCGATAGACCAAAGTAGCATGTAAAGGGAAATACAAAAAAATACATATACATTAACAATGAGCGAGGGCATACAAAATTTCGACATGACCTTTGCTAGAAATGGTACATATTGAGTACCGGAAATTTGACGAAACGGAAATGAATCAAAGTTTCGCCAAAACATTGGCAACTCTCTCTACAAATTCGCCATCCATGCACGTTTCGCCATATAGCAATCACACACGTACATAACATGCATAATTAAATGACGAGGAAGTGTTTTGTGTTAATTACCTCAAGTAGAAGAGACACGAGTCAAGCTAGTCCTCGAACGATCCTGCGAGAAGTCGGTCGACCGTATGTAGGTTGGAGGGCGTCATTAATGGAGTGTGAAGGAAAATTTAATGCAAGTGGGTGGAGGAGAGAGCTAGATATAGCTAGCTTAGAGAGTGGGTGTGTGAAGGCTAGCAAACGTAACTAATGCATCACCTAGCTAGATCTAACTACCTAATTAAGAATCATGATAAAATAATTGGGTTTCTCAAGATGAGGAGGGAATAGAGAGGAGGAAGAGGAAGATCAAGAGGAAGAAGAAGGAGAATATAGTGTATACACAAGGGTTATCACGTGGTAATAGTGTTGCGACTTTATTACTGGCGTTTCAAGACAACAATACGCCAGCACTAACATGTATATTCCTGGCATGCCATTGTATGCTACGCCGGTGTTATGTGGGCCCCAATGTTGACCTAAAAAAATGGACCCACAAAATAAACTGTTGGCGTCCGGACGAAAGCAACGCCATAGATATAGGAAATATTGCCGGCGTAGTACCAACCTGGTATGCCAACAGTAAGTTACGCCTGCACACAACCTTGGAGACCACATACAAGTGGCGTTCCACGTACGTCCAGCGCCAACACTAAGTAACTAGCTATGTCGTACCAAAATAGCCGACGCCAACGATATTTGAAAAATGTAGTGCTGGCGTCGGCTAAAAATGGTGCGCCACCAACAAAAGTTGTGCCTAGCCATTTCTCTACTAGTGATATATTATTGAATTTTATATTGTGATTCCTTCTGTTCTCAGATTGGGTATATGTTATACAAATTGAATGTAGTGTCCAAATTGGAATACATAACGTTGAAATTGAGACTTAGATTTGAGATTTAAATAATATGTACATAAACTAAAGTTGATAAATCTTAAATTGGGACTGGAAAATGGCAATGAAGCATGTTATGCTATAGATTATATGATTTCTATGATTTAGTTATTGAAATGTGTAAAAAGAATGTAACGTAAATTGACATTAGTATATATTCAACTGAATCAGGAAATATTAATACAATCAAATTATTTGAGATTGAAACTGTAATATTTAAATCTAAAGTAATTTTAATTCTCTAGTATGATTTTGTTCATGTAATTGCTAGGCGTGACATATGACATATAACAGTTTTTTTTTTTTTTTTTGCTTTCTTCTACTTACTAAGAATTGTTACAAAGAAATGATACTATAGACCTTGCAAAATTTTCCCGAGATATGATATATACTAGATCATTGATGGTACGCGGTGCTGCGCCCATCCATTTCTCAATAAAATTATAGGACATTTTACAATATTTTTCAAAATGGTGAAACATAAAACTGAAGTTCCTTAGACTAACCAAAATATTACTCCCTCCGTCCCACAATATAATACGTTTTTGCAAGCTATATTAGCTTGCAAAAACGTTTTGCATTATAAGACGGAGGGAGTAGACATCATCAACAAAATTGTTGTAACAAATAGATAATAGTTTTGCTCCTCTTATTTGGTTTCATCTATACATTACATTCAATATGGATCAATATATGGAACAGCAATTAACTTAGATTTCTAATGAGTAGCTAGATCATGTGTGAAATCAGAAATGAATTAGGAGCCATCTCACCATTTGATAGCAAAGCTCATTTAAAAAATACATATATAACACAGCTCATATGGAATACCAGGCGTATGAAAACAATGAAAATTATGAACTTATATTACAACCCAACATGTTATTCATCAAAATAATATGCATACACTTGAATTAAAATGATAGAACACAAATTGATATATATATATATATATATATATATATATATATATATATATATATATATATATATATATATATATATATATGCACTAAACAGTTCTTGCTTGAATCAAAATTTCCTACTCCATGAATATATAATATCAAATGTGGATGAATTAACTGAAGAGATGACTCTGATATAGACGACAACTTCAAGCGAGCTAGACAAGTGTTGCTGATTCAACAAGTGCACATTGTAATTATATTAAACCTGCAACCAGCAAAATAATGTTTTAAATTTCTTAATAGGGTCTTTGGAAGAAATGAAGCACGAGTTAGCAACTTCTCTCATCTGAAGTGCTCTAGTTACAAAACATACCTTATTCAGTCATTCAGAGTTCTAATCTTTCTTTGAGTCTCCTATTGGAGGATCAAAAAGGAATCAGAAAAAGGTGCTTAAAAATGTTGGGTGCTG
Source organism: Elymus sibiricus (assembly GCA_039707655.1). Classification (NCBI taxonomy): domain Eukaryota; kingdom Viridiplantae; phylum Streptophyta; class Magnoliopsida; order Poales; family Poaceae; genus Elymus; species Elymus sibiricus. Next base: position 269,882,500 of record CM077665.1, read on the forward strand.
CTTATAATCTCAGAGACAAGTTTCCTAAGAATTTTTTAAACTTCTTGCAGATGATAATTGAGAAACTATTGTTAGCAAAAATACAGAACTAACATATGTAACCTTCGAGGAGAAATTCACTTTGGCTTTCAAAATAAGTAGAAGGTACATATTTCAGCTGAATCAATAATGGTGGCTTTCAAAATAATTTTTACTGTAGAGAAAAAAAAGAGTTCTTTGATCATCATTTGCAATGGAACTACACAAAGGATATTGTTCATGGATGGATCCCTTAATTCGAGGTTCCTCGAAAGGAAAAGAATTCAACAAATTAGCGTAACTTTTCTGTACTTATACCTCTCTCAGCAGTTAGAAATGGACCTCTCCTTTTTCTTCCATGTGTGTTTGTTGTTCCATATGTGCAATACTTTGTCTATTATTGCTAGAAAAAATCCATAATTAATTATTCAAAAGAGTACAAGAGCACATTAGGCAGAGGAGGATGACTTTCCCTGGAGCAAACCTATGGGAGCAACAGGGGTGTGTTGCAGCTGCTCCAAACACATAGTTAGCGAAAGCATATGTCCCTCCAAAATTTCTTTAGTCAATACATATGGAATGCTAGTTAAAGAGTGAAAAATACCGAGACCTGTAAAATGGTTATTTGGTAACATAAGAATGCCCGTCCTAAGTAGCAAAGAAATGGATAAGTATAAGATTCTATGTATATAAGAAGCTATATAAGAATCTAAATACTTTTATCTAAAAAGGCATGCCAGAATCTGATAATTAACATATTTTCCTTTGTATGAACAGGCAAGACTAACAAACCCAATGGCGCAACAACTTACCAGATACAACTAAAAAAATAGATCACAAAAAGGCATTGTAGTACCACATACAAAAATCATGTCGCTATGACTGATTGGTGGGAGACAAATATGATGAAGGAAACCCAGCCTTATTCTATATTAAACTGAAGTTGTAATTAATCCAATTAGCTAGTAGAGAGCACAAGCAAGCAAACTCCTAATACATGGCAATTTCACCATTCAATTACTCAAACCGAAAACACAATAAAGTTAACTAATGTACCTAAAAGCAATGCACCATCTATACTTTCAGCCTGTTCAAACCTTCACTTGGAGTAGCCGCATTAATCAACGACTTCACCATTGCATTGCCAATGATCAATTAATTCGCATCCCACCATGCAGTATGTTTTATTTTGCAACTGATAGGCATTAAAAATTAACTAATTAGCTTGTTAGATTTGGTACAAGATAATAACTTACGATGAAGCATCACATGTAGTTTTTATTTATTTACCTATCTGACATGGACAGGGTTCGATATGCCAAAGGCAACAACCACTGCCTTGCGAGTAACCTACAAACAGTAGCAGTGCCGCATTGGTATATATGTAATTGCTATTAACTTAATAAGCATGGCATTTTCTCTGCAAACCTGTTTAATCTGATTCCTGTCCTTTCAAGATTGTCTGACTCCATTGACAGTCATCCAACCCAAGTAGCCATATGTTGCTTTCTATCAGTACTTTCAGCAAGTATATCTTTCTGACTGATGTTACTAATTTATAACCCAACATAACTAATCAGTATGCATATAAAAGCTTCAATCTGAACACATGGAACCGAGAATTTACCTTCTATATCAAGTCAACTAATGGAGGCAAAAAGATTAATTCAGGGAAGATAATAAGTGTACGAAGCTCGTAAGTAGGTTCCTGATCTATCAAAAAAATTGCATGAGAATTCCCGTCGCTGCCTCTCCGATTGATGCGGGCTCACTTTCTTCGAGGGGTGGGGTACCTTCCTCATCGATCTATCACCTCGATTTCGCCTCGACGATCCAGAGAAGAGAGAAGAGGAGGTGTCAAAGGAGGGCATGGATTTTCTGAATTTGCATCAAAGTAGATGATAGTGAAGAACATTTTTTTCTCAGTTAATTGACAGTGTACACAATGGGGAAAATAGAACATCTACATGTCAGTGTGAATATGATCGATCATTCAACAGAAAACTAAGACAATCATAATAATCCGTACTTACTGTTATAGATAGATAGATAGCAGATGGAATGAGCCTTAGTCGATCACATCTCTGGACATATTGGAAAGCACCGAGAATTCTCAACTCCTCATGTGTTGCCTCGTCTCTTAGGACCCTCAAAACGTCAGGTGCAAGTAAATATGAACAAGGAAAACAAAATTTTATTGAAAATGTCTCTCCTTTACAATAGTAATCAGATATCTTCTTAATTGATTGCTTTTGACCTCAAAAGAAGTAGTAAAAATAAAATAAAAAAGTGTCTAACTTGTGACTTATTGTTTTAAACAAAGACCATATAGGTACGTTAACGATGTGGTTTGTATCCATGTCCCACTTAGTTATATTAAAGAAGACCGATGGCAAGAATCCGCTGCCTTCTACTTTGGTTTTATCTGGACATAGACACCACTGCATTTGATGTATGCATCCATGCATGCTTTAGTTACAATCTGATGTTGGGCCGTGCTGGCTGGATGGATGGATGGCTTTTCTTTTGTTTTATACTTTTCTGGTTTCCTTATTCGAACCCAAACTTGTTGTAAATTTAATTTGGAATATTACAACGGTTAGATATTTATTTGGGGCCTTGTGATAATTTGTTTTCTGCCATATATTTATAAAAGCCTTGTTTTAAATATTTCCAATTGGGTTGTTCCCGTTTTCCAATTCTTGTTTCTTTTATTATTTGAGTTTCATGGAACTTGTATTTTCAGCCCAAATTTAAATTTTGCTTATCAACTCATTTTGGGAATTTATTTATTTCCATAACTTGTTCCTTTTGGGTTCTTTTTTTAGTTCGAAAGAATTTGGTGGGCCACATTTTCAAACAACCAAGCAACTCATGTTCTAATTCTAGCTAATACCAAGCAAACACAAGCAATTTTGGACGAAAAAAAATCCCTATGGAATTATTAAACATTTCATATTTGGAAAAATCTAGGATGTGACACTGTGGTGGTAAGTTTCACACAACAAAACTGATGCAAGTGTCGATGCATAGAACTTACAAGATGGTCCTAAGTTTGGAAAGAAATGGCAATTAAGTTTCGTAGATCGTAACTTGAGATAATAAGATCTACGAGTAACAATGAAATCAAATGGCGGAAGAATCATTGTGGTTGGAAGAATGAAAATGTAATGGTTTATGTAAAGGAAAAATGAATCGATGGAGGAATATGTTGAAGACGACATAACGTGTCGTACAAAAATAACTTTTTCACATAAAGAGTGCATGAATTTGTGATGCAAAGAAGGATGGCATGAACTTGCAGAGCGAGAGAACAAGACGAACTGATCAATTGACATCAGGAAATAGAAAATAATTCCACAAACGCAAAACCGATAGAGAAACAAAGACGGAATGATCAAAGGATTGAAAGGTAAAGCGTAGACGCCGCAAAAGAGAAGAGTACTGAAAGGTCAGCATGGAATAATTGCACCGAGAAGAAGAAGGTGAACAATAACAATGGTTGGCTGAAACATGATTGAAAAGAATAACTGGTTGATAAGAATAAAGAACGAATTGAAAAGGACGGGAAGACACACCGTACATATGAGAACAAAGGGTAGAAGAACAGTTGGACGAAGTATTCATACAAGATAATTAAACAAGTATATTATGTATATTGAGAGGATTCCAAATTTGCATATATTTTTAGGCAATTTCTGTTGTAACAACTTTTCGAATCACCTTGCAGATCAGCGGCTCTAAACACGGATGCGTAGGTGTGTGCCCTTGCCCCTTTGCTGCGAATTTTGGGCAAATGATAGTAGAGTTATTCAGTTTGCCTTTGTTAGGGGTCAGCAAAATAAAAGTGTCCCGTCATTCCCTTGCTACCTTGGGTAGAGTTGAGGGGCCGAGGGGCGTAATATTCGTCTGCCTAGGGACGGGCCGGTACTATGCAAGCAAGACCTTGGTGCTGGCTCAGTAAAAGCTCTCGTTTGCGGCAGTCCATGATCCCCTTATCCCCTGTCTGCTTTACAATTGTAATCGGCTATCTGCTTGATTGATTACTTTTCACGCAAAAAAGGTAGTAATAAAAAGATTAAAATAAAGTGTCTAACTTATTTATGACTTATACTGTTGTAAACAAAGACCACATATGGGTACTTGCCTCAAAAAAATAGTAAAAAAATAAAAAAGTGTCTAACTTATTTATGACTTATATTGTTGTGATCTGTATCCATGTCCCACTTAGTTACTATTAAAGGAGACCGATGGCGAGAATCACTTGCTTTCTACTTTGGCTGCAGATCTGTCCCTTGTTTCTTTCAGCAAGTGATCCACGGTTGGCTGGGCGGTATTTAGCGCTAAACTTGATGCATACACATTTTTCTCCTCAGCTTTGATTATCTTGATACAGACACCACTGCCATGCATGTGCATGCGAATTTTCTTTTGAGCAGATGAAATGGACAGTACGTACTTTCACTTTACTCTTTTTTAATCTTTATTATTTTCTCTCCAAACAAGGCAAGGATTTATTCGACGATTTGTACCGCCGTCGGTCGACCCCGTTTGCACTCCTATTTTAGGACAAGCACGCATGGGAGAAGCTTACTCTACTCTAGTTTAAGGCCAGTCAGTGCATATGCATGCATGCCGACTGCACGTACGCGACGTGCTAGGTAGGTAGCTCCAGCTCGATCGAGCTGAACGGCGGCGGGCGGCGATGGGAGGATTCACGCCTCCAATCCCGCAGGATGACAGCAACTGGGAGATCCGCGTGGCGGTGCTGCTGAGCCTCTTCCTCCAGATGATCCTCATCTTCGTCGGCCCCGTCCGCAAGCGCTCCTCCTCCCCCGTCCCCCGCTTCCTCGTCTGGGCATGCTACCTCCTCGCCGACTGGGTCGCCGACCTCGCCCTCGGCCTCCTCCTCAACAACATGGGTAACATCGGCGGCTCCCAGTCCAGCTCCTCCTCCACCGTCTCCCAGCACGCCACCGGCCTCAAGCGCGGCCCCGCCGCTGGCTCCGCCACCAACGCCGACGCCGGCAACAGCAGCCCCATCATCTTCGCCTTCTGGACGCCCTTCCTGCTGCTCCACCTGGGCGGCCCTGACACCATCACCGCCTACTCCCTCGAGGACAACGAGCTGTGGCTCCGCCACCTCATCGGCCTCCTCTTCGAGCTCTTCTCCGCCTCCGTCATCTTCTTCTGCTCCCTCAAGGGCAACCCCATGATCCCCGCCACCGTCCTCATGTTCGTCGTCGGCATCATCAAGTACGGTGAGCGCACCTACTCGCTCTACTCCGGTAGTGTCGACGGCTTCCGTGAGAACATCCTCGACCCTCCTGACCCGGGCCCCAACTACGCCAAGCTCATGACCGAGTACGACGCCAAGGAGCAGGCCGGACTGGTCGTCGAGATCCTGTTCGCCGGCGACGACGAGGAGGCCAAGAAAGGCCTGGCCGACCTTGAGGATGGCGAGGCCGCGCGACTCGTGAATAATCGCACCAAGAGTCTTGAGGCACAGGCGTTCGACTTCTTCCTCATCTTTCGCCGCCTCTTCGTCAACCTCATCCTAAGCTACAAGGAGCGCAAGATCAGCCAAGCCTACTTCCTCCATCGCGAGGACGTGACGAACTCGCCGCCCAAGGCGTTCCAGGTCATCGAGGTGGAGCTCAACTTCATCTACGACATGGTGTACACCAAGGCCCCCGTCGCCCACAGCAGGGCCGGCTGCGTGCTCCGCTTCCTCGCCTCCGCCTGCCTCGTCTCCTCCCTCCTCATCTTCTTCTTCCATCGCGACAAGGGCAGCTTCATGCGCGTCGACATCGCCATCACCTATGCGCTGCTCCTCGGCGGGATAGCACTCGACGGCGTCGCGCTCGGCATGCTCCTGTCCTCCCACCGGATGCTCGTCTTCCTCGAGAAGAAACGGTGGCTGGCGTGGATCGCGCGCGCCGTCAGGTCCGCGCGGCCACGGCTGCGGCGCTGGTCGGAGAGGACCTCGCAGCTGAACCTTGTGAGCTATTGCCTGGGCAAGCCGGACGACAATTCCCGAAGCGGCTTCCGCGGCTGCTTGGGCAGCCCGCGGATGGTCCGGGCGCTCGCCTGGGTCGTGGAGACGCTGCACGTCCGGGAGATCTTTGACGATTTCTTCTTCATCCGGCGCCAGCGCCTCTGCTCCAGACAGGGTCCGGGGCAGGAGAAGGGGCCACTACTTGATTTTGTGTTTAATACGCTCAAGGAGAGGGCCACCAAAGCCAAGGACATCAAAGACACAACGGAGGCGTGCAGCTGCCGCGGCGAGGGGGTCCTTAAGGATCATCGTGAGCAGATCATGGAGAAGCTGAAGATAGCGGCACCTGAAGCTGAGGTCATCAGTAACAACAAGGACAATGACAAGATGGAAAAAAAGGAAGCAACGCCAGAAGCCGCAGGTGCGAAAGAGGAGGAAGCCAGCAGCAACAAGGACAAGGTGAAAGAAAAGTTCGCCTTACTTAAGGGGAGCGTGAGCAGAGACAGAGAGTTCGACGAGTCACTGCTGCTGTGGCACATCGCAACGGATCTGTGCTGCTGCCCGCTCGAGGATACAGCGCAGACCATGAATACGAGAAACAAGCAGCCAATTGCCAAGACCCTGTCAGAGTACATGCTATATCTTCTGATCAAGCAGCCGGAGATGCTGTCCGCCACGGCGGGCATCGGGCTGCTCCGGTACCGTGACACGTGCGCCGAGGCCAAGCGCTTCTTCGAGTCAGCGGCGGCTTGGAACCCGGACCATAAGGACGCACGGAGGATGCTGCTGAGTGTGAACACCTCACAGAAGCCGTCGGTGGTGAAGGGCGACCGGTGCAAGTCAGTGCTGTTCGACGCCGTCATCCTGGCCAAGGTGCTGAGGGAGCTGGGAGATGATCTCATGTGGGAGGTGGTGGCGGGGGTGTGGGGGGAGATGCTCACGTACGCGGCGGGCAAGTGCCGTGGGAGCACGCACGTCCGGCAGCTCAGCCGCGGGGGCGAGCTCATCACCATGGTCTGGTTCCTCATGGCGCACATGGGACTCGGCGACATGTACCGGATCCACGAGGGAGACGCCAAGGCCAAGCTCATCGTCCGTGGCCAGTAGCCATTATGTTACCCTGTTTTTTCCATCGCATTTCTTCTATACAAACCTACTGTACTGTACTGACTGCTTGGGTTTATCATCTCTGATGATTGCTGTGTGTTTGTTAATTCACTTGTATGTCGATTTTGAAATGTCTCACTAGCTTCCAGCAGCAATTTGAAAAGAGTTAAACAGTTCATTGTTTTTGTTAAAAAACTAAAAGATTTTTTATTGAAAATCATGAACATTTTTTAAAACGTGGACATGTAACTAGCCGATAATCCTCCTCCCGCCCCAGATTGTTGGCTTGTGCACATGTTGTTGCGTGTTGAACTTGCAACAGGGACAAAAATGAACCAGGTCTAGTTACGAGTGGAGGGTGGGCTTGCGACTGGGGGAAAAATGGGTCGCCCCTCAGTTGTGTATCGAGGATGGAGCTGCAATTGGGACAAAAAGCACCCCCCCCCCCCCCCCCCGAGTTTCGAGGGTGGGCTTTAAAGTGGAACAAAATTTGGTCGGCCCCAGTTGCGTATCGAGGGTGGACTGCAACTGGGGGGAAGTGCGTGTCGATGGTGGACTTGTAAGTGGAATAATAGAAAAGCGGGGCCCCCAATTGCATGGCAGGGGTAAAGTTGCAACTGGGACAAGAAGGGTTGGTGTAGGATCGCAAGTAGGTCTAGAGGAGGGTGATTAGACTACTTGACCAAATAAAACCTAGAATTTTCCCAATTTCAGTTTTTGGCAAGTTTTAGCGATTCACACAAGTCAAGTAACATCCTACACTTGCAAGTCTAGCGTGAGCAGCGAAAAATAAAGACTTTGCATATGAACGTAAAGAAGAGATCGGAGAAATCAAACGAAATGAAGACATGGTTATTTTTGGCGTGGTTCTGATAGATGGTGCTATCATACGTCCATGTTGACGGAGACTTCAACCCACGGAGGCTAACGGCTGCGCGAGTCCATGAAGGGCTCCACCCACGAAAGGTCCACGAAGAAGCAACCTTGTCTATGCCATCATGGCTTACGTCGACGAAGGACTAGCCTCACTCGGGGTAGATCTTCACAAAGTAGGCAATCTCTTTGCTCTTACAAACTCCTTGGTTCAACTCCACAAGATTTGAAGGCTCCCAAGTGACACCTAACCAATCTGGGAGACACCACTGTTCAAAAGGTAAGATGTTATTGTTGATGATGAACTCCGTGCTCTTGTGCTTCAAAAGATAGTCTCCTCAACACTCAATCACTCTCTCACAGATTTGGCATGGTGGTGTGAGATGGATTGGAGTGGAAAGCAACTTGGTGCCTTTGACTTCAGGAGGAAATTGTTTCTGGCTGCCATTGTTCGGCCCGGGCTGGTCGCCATCCTTATTAAGAGGGTGACCCTTGCCTTGGTTCTCGGCTGCTATTTTGCCGGATTGCTTGGTCACCCAACAATTCCGATTAGAACGGGTAGCAGGCTTGTCCGGTATCTTATCCAACGTTGGCGGGTCGTCCCTATTCCTTGAAAGGGCTTTTTCTTCTGGTCGTTTCGTTGATTGTTGAATCCGGCATTTACTGCCACCTCATCGGCGTCGTTGTTGTTTCCCCTATTGCGGCGTTTGTTGCTTTTGTTGCGTCGAGGCTTCCCGTTTTCGTCACGCACTTCTGAGGTGCGTGGGTCATCGTTGTTGTTGCTTCTACGAGCCAACCAGCTATCTTCTCCCGCACAGAATCGAGTCATTAGGGATGTGAGGGTTGCCATTGATCGTGGCTTATCCTGTCCGAGTTGTCTCGCAAGCCACTCATCGCGGATGTTGTGTCGGAAAGCGGCAATTGCTTCTGCGTCGGGACAGTCTACAATTTGGCTTTTCTTACTCAAAAATTATGTTTCAGAAAATGTTCACAAATTTTCGAAAAATGTTCTCATTTTCAAAATGTGTTCACAATTTCAAAAACGTTCAAATTAAAAAATGTTCATATTTTCATAATTTGTTCTTAATTCAAAAAATGTTCGGGAATTTCATAAAATGTTCCTGTTTTGAAAACAATGTTCGCTTTTTGAAAAAGTGTAAGTGTTCGCTTTTTTGTCAAAAAGTTGTTCGTAGTTTCAAAAAAAAATCTCGTTTTCAATATTTCTCCTTTATTTTATTTTTCAGATTTCCCAAAAAATGATTGTGTCTTAAAAAATTTGTCATTTTTCTTAAAAATATTTGTTTTTCAAAAAAAAAACAATTTACTTTTTTGAGAAGAAAATCTCATTCAAAATTTCAAAAAAAATAACCACTGAGCTGGTGACGTCATTCTCTCACGGGAGGTCATGTGTTCGGTCCCACTAAAACACGTTTTTTGGGAAATTTTTGCGAGCTATTCTTTTATGTTTTGCTGTTGTTGTTCGTTTTTTAAAAGTTGCACTGTAAATCTCCACAAGAACCGTCAAACAAACATCAGTACTCCCTTCATTTGCTTATACAAGGTCATTTCATATTTTATATCTAACTTTGACCATTAATTGTTACCAACAAAAAGTGAGTTATAAAAGTATGTTACTGGATGCACACTTAAAAGAACTTTTCGATGATATATTTTTTATAACATATAATCCATATTTTGTTGATTCAGATTATAAGTTAAAATTTGACCCAAAAAAAACAAAATGGCTTTACCAAAAACCATAGTTTCTTCATATGGATATACGAAAGATTAACTTGCTGAGTTGACTAGCGGCTCTGCGGCCTCTTTCCTTAGCGTCCACGGTTCGATTCTGGGCACTACAAAAAAAAATGTTATTACGGACGAGACATAGAATATTAGGGGCTTTTTCAGGTGCGTTTGGGTCAAATATTAGGCACGTCAATGTTCATCACATGTATGGTATAATGGACGTCTGACCACATGAGCCAGCCCACATGACATGTGTGGGTGAACATCAAAACTGCCCACACGTGTGGACAAAGCTATGGCGGCCCACACGACCCTGTGTGACAACTACTCATCCCACGGCCTCACCCCATGAGTGTGAACGTGTATTTAATTAACTTTAGTTTCCATGTCTAATTACTGTAGTTGCCCTGTCTAATTATTGTAGCTGTGTGATTAACTTTAGTTGTCATGTGTCATTAAATATAGTTGCCGTGCGTAGTTAATTGGAGTTGTCACGTGTGGTCAAACCATAATTGTCATGTATGGTCAATCGTAATTGTCGTGTGTGATTAACTAGTTGTCACATATGCATAAGTGTGGGCGAAGAGCAGTTTCACCCACACGTTCGAGCGAGCGTCGTGTGTTCGTTCGGGCGAGGAGCGCCCACACGTGTGACACTAAATGATAACACCCACGCGACGTTGGATGCTTACGTCGCTCTCGACCTAGATGGCAACTGCTATAATATTCGTGCAAATGAATCGAACGGCATCGATTGCGTTTGGGTCATGTTGATAAGTGCTACACGTGTGGACGTTGTCATTTCGGAATATTAAAAGGTTTATAAAAAATATGCCTGACGGACTAAAAATACATATCTTCATTATTAGTAGGTGAAGATAAAACCACCAAAACTCCATGGCCAACTGATTCTGGGAAACAAAAGGTAAATGAAGGACAAAGGAAAAGAAAACACTGGAGAGTACAAACAAACATTTAGCAGGGCAACTTAAACACGCGCAGCAGCGAGCCAGTGACTCAATTAGCAGACTGATTGGCCTCCGTCGTCTCAGTTGCAGCTTCGGTCTTGCTCGCCGCAATCTGATCCGCGGCAGCGTCATCTTTCACCTCAGGTTCCGGCTCGTGCTCCAGCGCGGCGAAGCCCTTGGCCGCCTGGACGATGGCCACCGGAAGGCCGAGGCACTTTCCGATGATCTCCTTCTGCATCTGTTGGAGTTCCTCATAAAGCTTGTCTTCCTCCTTTTTCTCGCCCTTGTCCTTCTTGTCCTTGTCTTTGGCCTCGTCGTACTCCCGCTTGAAGAGCTTCCACCCATCGTCGCCCTCGAGCATGGGAGGGTGAAACACGCCGCCGGTGCGCACCATCACCCTGGCATCGTCCTCGCTGCGGCAGGTGACGAGCACCGCGCTCTTCCTGGCTTTGGGCAGGCCGTAGGCGAGGCGCTCGTACCACTCGCCGTGCTTGGGTGGCTGCAGCGTCAGGTTGCTGTACCAGTCGCTGTACGCCCTCATGTCGTCGAACACGATAAGGTACCCCGTCTTGTACAGCGTCACGTAGAGGATGAAGAGCAGCACGCCGATCTTGGACTTCTCCTTGGCATCGGGGGTGGCTGCCTTGACGACGACGTCGGCTTTGTCGACGATGTCCTCGACCTTGGCGGTGTCGAGGCCGAGGTTGTCGAGCATCCGGTAGAGAAGGTTGAACCTGTCCTCGCTGTCCGGCGGGCCGACGCAGACCCAGAGGCGGAGAGGGAAGGCGTCCTTGATCCTGTCGTGGACGAACACCTTCTGCGCCAGCGCCGTCTTGCCGCTGCCGTGGATCCCCGCGATGCCCGCCGTCCTGAACAGCACCTCATCGTCCTCCGCCGTGCCTGTGCCTACAAGGGCGTCCACCACCTCGTCTGCTTCCTTTGCCCAGCCGTATATCCGGCTCTCGTCCACGAAGCTCGTTGTCCACTCGTAGAGCTCCGTCACGGCCTCCTCTCCTGCGTCCTGATTAGGAGAAGAAGGAGGAGGAACATCGCCGAGAATGGCGATGGTCTGCTCCAGCAAGGGGTCGACGTCGACGGACAGCTGCGAGGGTCGGGACTTGAAAGGGTTGCAGTCGCTCACCGACGGCATTGTCATCTTCTTGCTCTTGGCGTTGTGGTTGTCAGACTGAGACTGCTGGTGCTGCTTGGACCGTGCCTTGCATTGCTGGAGGGTATCGCCGATACTGCGCAGCAGCTCGGGCAGCTTCTCCTTCTTCCCCACCTCCGGTGACCCCGAGATGATCTTCTCCTTGTTCGCCTTGAGGATGCGGAAGATGTGGTCCAGCTTCTCCCTGTGAGGCAGCTCAGTGTCCGCTTCGTCCTCGAACGCCTGGAGCAGCTTCTCCATTGCAGTCTTGAGATCATTGTCGCTTTGCTGAGCCATGATTATCTCTCTCACTGTGTCTGTCTACCTTATTATAACAGGCCTCGAATAGGGAGCTTACGCCATTAGCAAGCAGATCGAGCCTGTATATAGCCCCGTGTTGAGATGCTTGCTCCTTCCGTGAGCAAAGCGAGAGATGCTAGAGATGATTATCATCTCCAGACTTTAGGATTGGAGAAGCTACAAATTTGCAAACTTTGGAATTTCTGTCGAATAATTACTTTTTAAAGGTGTAGGGATCAGTGCGCTGCAGTGACACCCAAGTAATGAATCGTTGCTGCTTTGTTGCGCCATTGTATGTATCTACCTAGTTGTCTCAGGCCTCCATAGCTTCGAGATGAGCACATCCAGCCTGTTTTTTAGCTGAATGTTAAGATGCTTGCTGAGTGAGGATTATATTCTCCAGGCAATGAGAAGCCACGTATTTACAAACTCTGAAACTCATAACATTGCAGATATGTACTGGGAATATGGCACCAGAGTATAGAAGCAATTTCCAGGAATCATAAACTCAGTTGTTTCTACAGAAAATAGTGCAGTTTACACTCCGTGTTTCAGTGAAATTTACATCCAGGATATATGTTTCCGTATGACAAAAAATGGCCGTGTTCTAATATCTTTCAGTATAAAGAGCAAACACTCGGAATACAATCTATCTGATGAATCGAAATGTTTCTTTGTTTCCTCCATCCATTCTTCTTTGTTACTACTAGTTAACTAGTGCACAAGTAAATCTCTGCTATATGCTGTGCAATGCTGGAGAGGAAGTTAGCATAGAGAGAACTGACGGCAACACCGTAGCAGATAGGTTAGGTCAGCCCAAGTCAAGCTGGATCTGGGATGAGAAAACTGACAATCTGCGCAAGCAATCGCTAATGTCTCGAGCAAGTACTTCGCCAGCAATGATGTAGGGAATCAATAGGAGGTCTCGGGATCTGGTGCTACTGTTCTTGTGATGGTGAAATGGTCAACAACCCGCACCGACCTGACGGGGTCTGGAGATGAGGCTGACCTCCATTTGCTAGGGTATCTCCGATGGTGGCTGAGCTGATGAGGCCCTCTTTCCTCTGCCTCCCACTTTGGATCCAACTTCCAATCCTTTGGGACCTGTTCACCAGATTCAATGTGTTTATAATGAAGCCTACATGCATTTTGTTTTCTACATCTGAAAACCTGTATCCACCTTATATTGAGTGATACGAGTACCATTCAATACAATGCTGGTCTGAAAAGATGTGAACATGAGCACGTTGAATATATTGATGTTACCTTGTCAACTGCAAGTGTAAATATTTCTAGATCACCATCCTTCTTAATATGGAACCTTGTGAAAGATTTGTAGTTTGCAATGCGCAAAGACGAGAAGGCTTCATCAAAGTGTATGTGGAACCAGTTGATGCATATGTATAGGTAACTACCAAATATGAGGGAAACAACTGGAGTTGAGAAAATCCAGAAATAGATAAATACAGAAGTATAGTACATGATCAGAACACTCCGAGAAAGAGACATCATGCCGTTCTTGCAAATGTTGATCCTTGTCACAGCCATGATCTGTAAAAATATATATATTAAATTTTGTGTGATAAGGTAAATCTACATAAAGTGAACGGAAAATGAAATTTTGATTTTGTGAGATCAGATGGTAATTCATAGGTACTTCATACACGAAGTTCTAAAAAAGAATTGATGTACAAGTACAAATCCATTTGTTCAAAAATGCAATGCATCTATAATGGAATAGTAAAAATGTTTCCAGAAAGTCTTATCACCTCTGGGACGTCAAATGCTGACATAAGGTATTTTATACATGCTGGATATAGTCCAAGCGTCCATTGTTCCAATCGAGTACGAAGACCAGTTGGATCTGGGAAATGCTCACTTTCCATTGACCGATACCAATCATATAAAGGGTGATAACCTATGACAGAAAACGGATTTGTGAAAAGCCTTTCTTGAAAGAAGCAGGAAATAAGCAAAGCCTCTGATGTCAGAAGAAACAATAGGAGATTAACCACATAAGCTTGGCTAGAAATTTTCTGGAATGGTCGAGTGGAGCTTAGAGCAAAAGTTGGTGATGATTTATCAAGAACATGCCATTAGAGTTTCATCAAATAAACCCCTAGGGTATATCATCATAGACGACATGGTGGCAGATTATATTTCTCCAACTGAACTTCTCAATTTCATGTAGCCACTTCAATTTGATTGATGCTCTGAGGGACAACTTTTACAATTTTATCCAGTTTGAAACCATAAAATTAATATACCCTACGTTCAAATGATTGAATAAGGTACTTTTTTCACTTCAAAAGGGATATAACAGCAGAACATAGTGTTTTATCTGAAACTATAATAAGAATTTAATAGTAGGAGTGTAGTTGGGAGTACAATATGCGATGGCATACCTGACGTCGCCAGTAAATGATTCCGTATACATATTTCAATGCCCAACTCCATGAGCAACATTAAAACTAGAGCTGCAGTCATATGGGCCAAAACATGCAGGCCGCCGATAATAGCTCTTTTTTTCCGTGTGAGTTTGGATGGTACAAATGAATATGATGCCATCAACAAAGTTAGACTTCCTACTGAGGAGACATACGAGTGTTCAAAAATATAGAGCAAAGCACTCCATATTGTACTCGAGAAGCTTTGCAGACGCCCAGACCATGTTTCCTCATTTAAGATGTGAACAAGATTACACTGGAAAAGATGGAAACGTGGTCAAGAGTCAGGATTGGATCTAGATTATAAGCCGGATATAGTCGCAGAATATGAACTCTTATCGATTGTATCGCCTTGGAACGACATTTTGACTCGATAAAAACTCCCTTTGTCAGAAGAATTTGCAAGGAGGAATATCGGTGCTTAGTGTCAGCAAGCTGAATAGCATTTGTAATACTCCCTCCGTTCCTTGATATAAGGTGTATAGATTTTTGAGAAAAAATCCGAAATATAAGGTGTATTGCATTGCATCACCCGTTTGCATAATTTTTTTTAGGGATTTGATTACATTTCCTTATATCATGCAAGCTCCTCTATTTTCTGATGTCAATTAGTCAGGTGTAATCTCGCTCAAAACTTGTGAAATTTTCCCTCCACACGCGTTCTTTAATTTCCGTGCCAAAAACTATACACCCTATATTTAGGAACGGAGGGAGTATTGCTCAGTAACTCAGTATTGTTAGATGTGTGTTTGGTGTGTTCTCTGCGGTACTACCGCCCGAGTGCGGTACTACCGCTCTGTCCTGTAATACCTCACATGTATATGTACTGGCCTTTGGCCCACAGTGAATACTAGTTGCTCATTCTCTAACATGGTATCAGATGCGAGGTTCCTTCTCGTGCTCCACCTCCACCGTCGCTGCCGCTAGCAACTCCGGCCGCGGCTGCTCCTCCCCGTCCTCTACCCCGCGCCAGCCCGGTCGCCGGCCTCCTCTGCACCGCGCCGGTCGCCGGCCGCCTCTGTCTCGCGCCCGCCCGGTCTCCGGTCGGCCCTGACCGCGCCGGCTCCGGCCGCCCCCGTCCGCCAGCCCCCCCCCCCCCCCCCCCCCCCGCCTCGCCCGGGCTCACCTCCGCGCCGTCCCGCGCCTCCTGCCTGGACTCCTCGCTCGGCCTCTGCCCAGCGATTTGGTCGATCCCGATCCCGATCCAGCGGCTCTGCGCGGTACTACCGCCCTGAGCAGAGAGGTACTACCGCCCGAAGCGGTACTACCGCCTGTTACTGCCGCTCTACTTCCGCTCGGAGGGACAGGCATTGCAGAAGGTTTATATAAGCGGAAGTGCCCACGGCACTAGAATCGCGGAAGTACCGCGCAAGCGGTACTACCGCTGATCAGCGCGGTACTACCGCCCTGAGCACCCTGAGCAGCACGGTACTACCGCCCTGAGCAGAGCGGTACTACCGTTCAGGGTGAGCTCGTCATGTCTTCGTCGGGCTATGTGGCTGTTCCTCGGTGCTCGGTGATCTTCGATGGCACCAACTATGCTGAGTTTGTGGGTTTCATGCGCATCCACATGCGCGGTCTTCTCCTGTGGGGCGTTCTCTCTGGCGAGGTTCCCTGTCCGCCCTGTCCTGTTGCTCCTGTGGCTCCTACCCCGCCGGTGCCGCCTGTTCTTGCTGCTGATGCTTCTCAGGCTGATCGGGATACAGCCAAGGCCCGTGACGATGCTGCGGTTGATGCTTATGATCAGCAGGTATCCGCCTACTCAGATGCTCTTGCTGTTTACCGAGATGATCTGTCTGCTTACACTCAGTGGTGCAACGATGATGCTCGAGTTGCTGCTGTTCTCACTGCGAGTGTCTTACCTCAGTTTGCGTCTGAGTTCATGGGTCTCGGTCCTGTTGCTGCGATGTGGTCCTATCTTTGTCAGCGATATCAGCCATCTGGTGATGCTCTCTACTTATCTGTGGTGCGTCAGGAGCACGCTCTTCAGCAGGGTGACTCTTCTGTTGATGAGTTCTACTCACAGAGCTCTGCCATCTGGCGCCAGCTTGATTCTCTCAGGACAGTTGTTTGTGGTACTTGCCGTTGTTGCCAGACTGTGAGGTCTGACTTGGAGTTTCATCGCCTCCATGAGTTCTTATCTCGCCTTCGTCCAGAGTTTGAGCCTCGGCGTGCTCACCTGCTTGCTCGTGGTCGTGTTCCTATTTCGGAGGTGCTTGCAGAGCTTCGTGCTGAGGAGACACGCCTCCGTTCTGCTGGTCTGCTTGTGGTTCCCACTGTTCTTGCTGCCCGAGCTCCTGTGCCGTCTGCTCGCCTTACCACTCCACCGCTCCTGCCCACACCTCCAGGGGGGGCGGGTCACCCTCCTTCTTCAGGAGGGGGTCGGCCGCGCTCGGACACCTTCTGTGGCTACTGCAACAGGCCAGGTCACCCAGAGTCTGATTGTCACAAGAAGCGGAAAGACCTGAAGCGCTTTTCTTCTAGTGGGACTCGTGCGTCTTCCTCGACTTCGTCGCTCACTGACCAGGATATTGTGCGGCTCAAGCGAATGTTGGCTTCCTCTGGTTCTTCCTCGACGGGTTCTGTTGCCGCTGTGACTGCCATCACCACTCCGCCCCCGCCGGAGCATACTCAGTCAGGTACATCCTCGTGGGTTCTGGATTCTGGAGCTTCCTTTCATATGTCTTCTGATTCTTCTGCCTTATCTTCTCTTCGACCTCTTGATTTTCCTCTTAATGTTCTCACTGCCGATGGCACACCTCTTCCTGTTGCTAGTCGTGGCATCCTTTCCACTCCGTCTTTTTCGGTTCCTAGTGTTTCTCATGTTCCTCGTCTTACCATGAATCTCTTTTCCGCTGCCCAACTTACTGATTCTGGTTGTCGTGTCATTCTTGATGCCGACTCTTGTTCTGTTCAGGATCGTCGCACTCAGGCTCTGGTTGGTGGTGGCCCTCAGCGCCGTGAGTCTGAGGGCCTTTGGGAGGTTGACTGGCTTCATGTTCCTTCCGCTGCTACCACATATGCTAGCTCTCATGCTCTTGCTGCCTCCTCTTCTGCGTCCTTCCAGCAGTGGCATCATCGTCTTGGTCACATCTGTGGCTCTCGCTTGTCCTCATTAGTACACCAAGGCGTCTTAGGGCCTGTCTCCGGTGATGTTTCGTTGCATTGTGAAGGTTGTAGGCTTGGCAAACAGACTCAGTTACCTTATCCTACCAGTGAGTCTGTATCTCAGCGTCCTTTTGACTTAGTTCATTCTGATGTATGGGGTCCTGCTCCTTTTGACTCGAAAGGGGGTCATCGCTACTATGTTCTGTTTATTGATGATTTCTCTCGCTACACTTGGCTTTATTGTATGAAATCTCGCAGCGAGGTTCTCCCCATATACAAGCGTTTTGCTGCCATGGTTCGCACTCAATTTTCCACGCCTGTCCGTATCTTCCGTGCTGACTCAGCTGGAGAGTATATCTCTCACATGTTGCGTGGTTTTCTTGCGGAGCAGGGTACTCTTGCCCAATTCTCTTGCCCTGGTGCCCATGCTCAGAATGGTGTTGCTGAACGCAAACATCGCCATTTGCTTGAGACGGCTCGGGCGATGATGATCGCCGCCTCTCTTCCACCCCATTTTTGGGCTGAGGCCGTTTCCGCATCCACCCACCTCATCAACATTCAACCTTCGGCTGCCTTGAAGGGTGGTATTCCTATGGAGCGTCTCTCTGGTCGCTCTCCTGACTACTCCGCTCTTCGTATGTTTGGATGCGTGTGCTATGTTCTTCTTGCTCCGCGAGAACGAACCAAGTTGACTGCTCAGTCCGTTGAGTGTGTTTTCCTTGGCTACAGTGATGAGCACAAGGGCTATCGTTGTTGGGATCCTGTTGGTCGCCGACTGCGCATTTCACGTGATGTGACGTTTGATGAGTCTCGTTCTTACTATCCGCGTCCCTCCTCCTCGAGCTTTTCCGTGGAAGATCTTTCCTTCCTTCTCCTTCCCGACACATCTCCCTCTGTGCCTCCTGTTCCTCCCTCTCCCCCGGTGAGTCCCCCTACACCACCGGTACCACCATCCCCTCCCTCCTCCTCCTCTCCCTCGCCATCTCCCTCGTCACCACCATCCCCTCCCTCCTCCTCTCCCTCGTCATCTCCCTCCCCACCCTCCTCCCCAGTCTTTCGACCTCACTCCCCGTTTCCTCTCCACTACACTCGTCGTCCTCGTGTTGTGGATGATCCTACTGATGTGCCCTCTACTTCCAGTGCACCTCCTCTCACGCCTACACCGGTCCATAACCTCCGTGTTAGGCCTTGTCCCCCACCTGATCGCTATTCTCCTGACCGGTATGGTCTTTCTGCCATTGCTGAGCCCACCACCTATCGGGCTGCCATGACTCAGCCTGAATGGCAGCTTGCGATGGCCGAGGAGCTTGCGGCACTTGAGCGCAATGGCACATGGGATCTGGTTTCCCTTCCTTCCGGTGTTCGTCCCATCACCTGCAAGTGGGTCTATAAGATTAAGACTCGCTCCGATGGTTCCCTTGAGCGCTACAAAGCTCGTCTTGTGGCTCGTGGCTTTCAGCAGGAGCAGGGACGCGATTATGATGAGACATTCGCTCCTGTGGCCCACATGACCACTGTCCGCACTCTCCTTGTTGTGGCTTCTGTTCGTCATTGGTCTGTCTCTCAACTTGATGTCCAGAACGCTTTTCTCAATGGTGAGTTGCGTGAGGAGGTTTATATGCAGCCACCACCGGGGTACTATGCTCCTGATGGTATGGTCTGCCGACTTCGCCGCTCCCTCTATGGTCTTAAACAGGCCCCTCGCGCCTGGTTCGAGCGGTTCGCCTCTGTGGTGACTGCCGCTGGCTTCTCGCCCAGTGATCATGATCCCGCGTTGTTTGTTCACACGTCTCCTCGTGGTCGGACTCTTCTCCTTCTGTATGTTGACGACATGATCATCACTGGTGACGACTCTGACTACATTGCCTTTGTTAAGGCTCGCCTTCGCGACCAGTTCCTCATGTCTGATCTTGGTCCTCTTCGCTATTTTCTTGGGATTGAGGTGTCTTCGACCTCTGATGGCTTCTTCATCTCCCAGGAAAAATATATTCAGGATCTTCTTGCTCGTGCCGCTCTCGGTGATGAGCGCACTGTTGTGACTCATATGGAGCTCAACGTTCAGCTTCGTGCTTCCGACGGTGACCCTCTTCCTAATCCCACTCGCTATCGCCACCTCGTTGGGAGCCTTGTCTATCTTGCTGTTACGCGTCCCGACATCTCCTATCCTGTCCACATTCTCAGTCAGTTTGTTTCAGCCCCCACCTCTGTCCACTATAGTCACCTCCTCCGTGTTCTACGATATCTTCGTGGCACGATCTCTCATCACCTTTTCTTTCCCCGCTCCAGCTCTCTCGAGCTCCAGGCCTACTCTGATGCTACGTGGGCTAGTGATCCCTCTGATCGACGCTCGCTATCTGCTTACTGTGTCTTCCTTGGTGGCTCTCTTATTGCCTGGAAGACAAAGAAACAGACTGCGGTTTCTCGCTCGAGTACAGAGGCTGAGTTGCGAGCGATGGCTATGCTGACGGCTGAGGTGATCTGGTTACGATGGTTACTTGAGGATTTTGGTGTGTCTGCTACTACATCGACTCCCTTACTGTCAGACAGTACCGGTGCTATCAGTATTGCGCGTGACCCGGTGAAGCATGAGCTCACCAAGCACATCGGTGTGGATGCCCACTTTGTACGTGCTGCTGTGCAGGATCAGACACTGGCTCTTCACTATGTGCCCTCTGAGTTACAGTTGGCGGACTTCTTCACGAAGGCACAGACTCGAGCGCAGCATGGCTTCTTTCTCTCCAAACTCAGTGTTGTTGATCCACCATGAGTTTGAGGGGGGGTGTTAGATGTGTGTTTGGTGTGTTCTCTGCGGTACTACCGCCCGAGTGCGGTACTACCGCTCTGTCCTGTAATACCTCACATGTATATGTACTGGCCTTTGGCCCACAGTGAATACTAGTTGCTCATTCTCTAACAAGTATGACCTTCCAAGTAATAAGTCAGCATTTTTCAGAACTGGAACTTTGTAGTGGTATATATCTAATTTTCAAATAGTTAAAAGACATTCAAGGTAATAATAGTTCACTTAGAAAAATGAAGATATGCAAGGAAGAAAACTACCCCTTATGGAACAAGTATAACTGACCTGTGGGAACATAGAGAATACCAGTATGAAGTAAATAAAACCACCAATTATGTCAAACTGCCAATTCTTCTTGCAGAACTTTAATATGTTGCCCAGCGCAATCTGCAAGTGTAGTTCATAAGATCTTGCACAATAACAGACATGCTTGTTAAGCTGACCAATAGGCTTTTGGAGCTTTTATGGCTTTTAATGAATCAATATAACAATATTTGGCTCCAAAAGTCATAAAAGCTCCAAAAGCACCTATTTAGGAGCTTTTGTTGCTTTTTGACCAAAGTGGAAAAGCTGTAAAAGCCGAAGCTAAAGCCCAAACAAACAGGGCCTAAATATGGTAGAGATTCCATTAACTCAGGGAACTACATACCCCACTAGATTCCTCATAGGAGGGATAAGCAGCCTTGCACTCGTAGGTAGTACCAGAGGAACTTTCAAAGTTTTTGAAAACATGTGTTGGGTGCAGAAAGGCACCACCACATCCATTGACAAGTAAGTGTTGCACAAAAGTCGGTTTATCTGATCGTGTAGCAGAATGCCTCATAAAATGATGCAAATCCCCTGCCATACGAAGTTTGCACCTTCCATTCAGGTAGTCCTGAATCAAATGTGAGACATTCTTGCCTGTAGTTTCCTTCCAATACCAATCGAGGAGCCAATTTGGCTTGTGTGTAACAATGATCACAGAGTCATTCTCTCCAACCTGCATAACTTTAGAAATGTAGCGGATCAATTAAATCTGGAAATCAAAATTTATCTCCAACTCCCAGGAGATTCAAATGTTAAGGAAATATTTAAAACAGAATGATCAATAAATCACTGATCGGCAGCCAACCAAATAAAATGATAACAAAGTAATCAACATGGAAACTTTTCCACCGATACTGGTGAAGGGGTTATATCTACAAATGAAGATCATTGTCAGCATATATCGCTTTCATTGTTTACTAGACATCTTAGTATAGTCAGCTACATGGTTGAAGTAATTAAATAACTGTGTGTTGAAAAACAGGAAACAGAAGTAACGGAAAAATCCAGTTCAAAACAGAAGGATAAACAGGGGACAAAAAATGCACCTTATTCCGACAAAGTTCTGCGAAGAACTTGAATTGGTATACATCAATGTCACCATGAAGAGCTAGATCAAGACCGAATATCCACCAACCTTTCGGAAGCTGCAATGCAAAGTAACTCTTCCTCTGAGGCAGAAACCATCCGCCTAACCAGCTTTTGTGACATATATATCTCATAAAGGTGTGAAGCCCATCGAACCAATCTGTTATGCAAGGTAAGAAAACAAAGAAAGGAATTCCCTTAAGAAAAAAATTATGAATTGTCTTCCTTACATACTTGACATCGAGTCCATAGGAAAGGAAGTAAAATGAGAAGTATTTTGACGAACAAAGTTTAATATAAATGCACAGAACAAACCGTGATTCCCGGGAATTATGAAACATTGGGGTCCGTCATATTTTTTCATCTTTGATACTCCCGGAGGAACCTCAGGCTTATCCACAGCTATATGTTCAGCCTTGTACCAACGCGGAGGTTGCATAGCATACTCAAAAGGACCAAAGAA
Source organism: Elymus sibiricus (assembly GCA_039707655.1). Taxonomy (NCBI): domain Eukaryota; kingdom Viridiplantae; phylum Streptophyta; class Magnoliopsida; order Poales; family Poaceae; genus Elymus; species Elymus sibiricus. Next base: position 269,904,873 of record CM077665.1, read on the forward strand.
GCGTCTCTCATAAGTAAAGGACGAAGGGTTTGGATACCTACATATTTGAAACGAAAGAACATAAATAAATGGAAATAAATCTGTCCAATTTGTAGAGTGAACCACTAAGGATGGACAACAAGGGCGCAGCTAGTGTGCAAATGATAACAAAATAGACATACATGACACAAAACATATGGAATTTTTACAAGAGAAGAAATTATACTCGACAGCAAAAACTCGTAATTTACTAGAGTAAACCAAGAAAAAATATTAACACTTCATACCAAAAATAATTAAAGAAACTCAAACAAGAGGTTAACAGCCTAGATCGATCATCCGGCGTACAACTAGAACATTGGTGGCTATATAAGTTCCATAGTATTACTCCTTTTTAGGGGAGTTTCATAGTATTATGGTACAAACAATTGTGTGGCCATACTCGTTAAATACAGTTAAGAGCTAGATGATTTGCAGATATGAAGAGAGATAATTTGATTGAATAAAAAAGTCAAAAAAAAGTCAAAACTGATTGACATGGTGCAATCTTACGCAAGATCTCCGCCAATAACAAGCAAATTTCCACGTGGAAGAGTATGCATAGAACCACCAATTACAGTCTGAATGGATGGCTGAGCCAGCAGCCGGGCAACTGTATATGATGAATTTCCACCATCACCGGTGTCTGCGACAAAGTCAAACCAAAGGTCTTCTCTTTCATTGAAATAGTCATAGAGCACGTCATCATTCCGAGTTTCATCTGTAGTACTTTTCATTGCAGCCTACAGGAAAATATAAAAAAGGATGAAGGAAAATAGTGCACTAATCATGTTTAAACATAGATGCACATGTTCACGTGTCATGGAGGCAGACAAAAGTTTGACTTTGAAATGTTATCATTACATAGACATGATGTGACATCCTAGTACCCTACCTTAAAAGCATTGATAGTAATACCCATACTAACAAGGTGCATCTTATTTCTAGAAGCTCATCTCCTAAGAACCACTTGGTTAAGCATGCATGGCTAGGAGCATGTAGGAAAGGGTGATCGACCAGGATGTTTTCTGGGGTGCGCATGAGTGAGGACAAAGTATGCATCAAGATTACAAAATTTATAAGGATGGGCGCAACATTTTCAGGTGAAAGCAACTACAGCGATGATCTAACATAGAGATTTAGATCAACTTAGGTCCATGGTGGAAACTTTATATTGAATGGTAGTTAATTCCTCACCAAGCACCACTTACCTGCATCATGCGCATGTCAAATCGCCCAACAAAAAGAGTTACGGAGACCATAAGATCAAATGCTGTCTTGAATAAATCAGCCGATGTCCTACATAATGAAGTTGAAGAAGTCAGGCATTTTCTTCCATTTCTCATCTGGAACCTAAATTGCTGGAGCTAGAGGGCTCTACCCTGAGTACCAAGGTACCATATCCAGGAAATCTGGTTTCATATGTTTTCTGAGCTTCTCTTCTTCTGATACTTGGAACAAAACATGTACTGCGTAAAACAATAAGCACACACCCAGTTGATCTCTCCACAACAAAGTTGGCAATATAAAGGCCAACGAATGTAGCCCACAGTGAGTACAGAGGAGATATTTCATCTGATGGGCCAGCACAGGATCCACTGCAAACTAACTGGAGAATAACATGATCAAAGAAGTGGAGCATGGATGTTGCCAAACAAAAATATGAGAGCAAAGAGTAGATGAATCAAAGAGATCCAAGTGTTACCTCCCCATATATAACCCACTTAGACAGAAGAGGATAGTCACTTGCAGTTCCAACAGGTGCAAACCAAGATGAACATATCTGATCTTTTAGTTCATTCATAAAGAGAAAATTTGATATCCATGTGGTTCCATTTTCGTTTTTAAGAAAAGCAAGCAAACTTGGATCAGAACTCTTGTCAAAAGATTCGCTTTTGGGGACAGCAAGATTCCCGCAATGACTGTAGAATACACAGCACGCAATACTGATGACCTGGAAGAGATTCAAAATTAATCTTCCCAGGAACAATCTGAAGAAAATGAAAATAAAAATATATCTATTGTAAACGTACAGTACAGTTTTGTACTATAGTCCATATTCCTGGTCTTGTGCCTGCCATGCGAGCGACCAGTCCAATGTACCAGAGACCAATAAATATGATGTGAAAGGCGGTGATGAAGAGAACAGAAGAGAAATATATAGTCAAAAAAAGTGAAAGGTTCATGCGCATATCGACACCCATTGATTGGAAGCTAGGGAGATGATACAGGGATGCGAAGCAAATCCAAGCGACATACCTGCAATTGTGTAATATGGTTAATAATTCAGTTCTCCTAATAACAACTTAATGTGGTACATATGTAATGATTCTGTGGTGCGATAAGGACACGCCAAATATATTTGCAACTGAGTTCTAGGATGTCTAAATATGAATACATACCATCGGTTGAAATTTGAGTAACTCGGCTGAATTGTTCTTCCAAGGAAGGGGGATGAAAAGAAGTAGAAGAAACCAATCAAGCAAACATACATGGACCACCATTTGATATTGCTGTCCAGTTTATGTATCAGAGTATGCATATTGTCGGACGAGATGAAAAAGAGGCACCCAATTATCACTGCTGTCATGATATGCCTCGAGTGTTCATGAGGATATGGCGTATGTGTCAGGATCGTCCGAACCCTCTCCATCTTGAGGGTTCCCAATAGTGGGCTACCACTCTGCTTGTCTGAACCCATCCAAGAAATGTTGCTTTAAGTAATATAGCTACTTTTCTCAGTGAAATAGTGTGCACAATGCACGACAAGTGTTCCTTTCAGTCTGCAACTTTCAAGATAAATTGATGCTCTGCGTGCATTAGATGTTGTCAGAATTCAGCAAAACAAAAGGAGTTAATGCATGAATTTAGGAACGCCAAAGTACATGATTGCTCATCGTATGGTTGTGAAGAGAAACAGTACCACAATGGTGACGATAAATTGCTTTTTTCTTCTTCTTGAAGTTCTGCGACCAAGACGGAAATATCAGTGTTATACTTATACCAAAAACTATTTACATCCAATCCCAGTACCACATACGGAGTATGATATAAGCAAGAACTTAGCATGGCACAATGAGCGAGCCCAGATAGTTTGCCAGAGCAAGAAATCGTGCCTGTAGTGAAGAACCAATACTAGTGGTCGATATTATGCCTTTGTGTAACTCGTTTAACAGCTAGATTAACAAGTAGTGGCTGAAACAATTCAGAGTCAATTCACAGTGTAGAGGAACAGATTATCCTGAAAGGTCAAAACGCGAAGGGCCGATAAAATCCCATGCGCTGCATAAACAAATAAACTAACAGGACTACTTGATGCAGATTCATTCGGATTAAAGAATTCATAAATTGCATCACAGCCTCTCCCTTTTGTTTGAAGAAAATAACTTAGCAGCATGCTATTAATCAAGAAATTAAACTAGTAACCATGGCATTCGAGTGATTCGACAGGAAAGCGCAAGCACGCAGGAGGATGTATCTCCCCTATTTCAACTAATCTGGCCGGCAGGGGTACCGGGGACAAGGAAGAAAGGACAGCAAAAGAGAAGCGAAGAGCGCCAATCTTTGGGCCATCGCATCCGTCAGCGACCGGTAAATTTACCGGCGTGCCGCGCGTATGCATGGACATGAAGGAGGGGCGAGTGCAGTCGGAGCAAGATTGCGTGAAGGAGCAACGCAATGCAAGATGGAAGAATGATGCGTTCGTGGGGAGCAGGCAATGGGATTGGCACCCGGGAATAGGAGGGGGGGAGGAGAGAGGAGGGGGGCGGATGTGCACCTGGGTGACCGGCGGCGCGCGGGAATGGTGTTGGCGGTGGAGGTGGGCGGAAGGGGAAAGAGGCAGGTGGTGTGGCGTGGCAACTGCCTCTCTGATCCGGTGGAGGTGAGGGGGGGAGGGCGTGCATTTGGTTCGCGTTGCGTTTGATTTGGGGAAGGGGTGGACGGAAACGAAGAAATGCCAAGAATATCCCGGAGGCGGCAGCCCAGATGCCGTCGTGCCCTACGGTTTTCCTACCCTTTTTTTTATTCTCTCTCTGTCTCTCGTTGTTTTCTATACTTATAAGGCTTTGCAGCAGTGATCCAGCCCAACACAGATTGCTTCTTCGTTTGTTGGGCTACATATTGTCTAAAGCATTTTCGAGGGAGTACTTCTTTTCACCGAAATAATTTATAGTTAGAAGCACTCTTTGCAAGTGCACGGCATGTGCGCCGGTTGTAGTTTCTTTCTTTTAGATCCGTTTATTCAAAATGTTTTTAAACGATGCGTTCAAATCACGAATCGTTTTCATCGTTGGATTCCTTACATCGAAATGTTCAAAACTCCGGCCGGCGGCAGCCACTCCGGCCCCGGCGTCCACCTTCCCCGGGCCGCGGTCCTCACTTGCGCCCGGCGCCATGGCCACCCCCTCCCCCGCCTCCAGGCATGGTCGGACCCGGGAGCTCTGGTGGTTGGACGGCAGCCCCTCCGGCTCGCGCAGCCCGTGCCGCCCCAACCCGCCCTCCTCCTACGCCGCGGCATTTGGCTCCCCGTCGCCCAGCCCTGCCGCATGCCCTCGCCCCGGTCTGCGCTCCGAGATTCATTGCGTCGTTCCGATGAAGGAGCCGTCGAACGCGACGGCAGAGGCGCCGTGGACCACTGTTCGGGGCCGCCAGGAGCGTCGCCCTCCGCCTCGTCCCTCTACTTGGACAGCCAACCCCGACGGCATCCCCCGCTCCTCCGAGTTCCTACTCCCGCCGCGTGATGGTGTGGCACCGGACGCCAACCCGGACCACGTCTCGCGCTTCGCGCGTCCCCTCCTCCGGTTCCCGGTTTCGATCCACGTCACGGAGACCCAAGACTTCCACTTGCCGTCCCCGCCCCCTCCACGGAGTCCTACCACCGGTGATGATGCCCATGGCTCCCCGCCGGTCCCGGGCCCGTGGCCTAGGAGGCACGAGTTCCCACCTGGACGCTCTTCTGGTCGCTCGTCAAGGCGCGCTAACCGCGGCGGCAGCGCTAGCCACCCTCGCCACCGGCAGCCTCCGTATCGGGGCTGGCAAGGCGTGTTGGGCCCTCATCCATACATGTGTTGGGCCCTCCGTAATGGATGTGTTATGATCAGCACTATTAGTTGGAATAGCTTCTACCCACTTAGTAACATAATCAACAACAACTGGAATATGAGTGTATCGATTAGAGGAAGGAAAAGGTCACATATAATCAAATCCCCAAACATTAAATGGTTCAATAACAAGTGAATAGTTCATTGGCATTTCCTGACATCTACCGATATTACCAACTCTTTGGCATTCATTACAAGAAAGGACAAACTTACATGCATCCTTGAAGAGAGTAGGCCAATAAAAACTAGACTGTAATACCTTATGTGCAGTTCTGTCTCTTGCATGGTGTCCTCCATATGCCTCGGAATGACACTTTGTAGGATCACTAGAAGTGTGTGTGTCTAGAGGGGGGTGAATAGACTACTTGCAAGAATTAAAACCTCCTTGCTCTTGTGCTTCAAGATGATAGACTCATCAACACACAATCACTCTCTCACAGATTTGGCTTGGGTGAAAGAGATTGATTGGGTGGAAAGCAACTTGGGGAGGCTAGAGATCAAGATTCATATGGATGGAGTGGAATATATGGATGGAGTGGAATGGCTTGATCTCAACACATGAGTAGGTGTCTCTCTCTTAGAAAATTGGATGGGGCAAGTATGGAATAGTTTTGAGTGCTTCTTATTCGAGTGGGTGGTGGTGAAGGGGTATATATAGGCATCTCCAAAAATCCAACCGTTACACCTAAAGTGACCAACTCGGTGACACCGAAGTATAAAACTCGGTGGTACCGAGTTACTCCAAAGGTAGCAACTTTTGAATTTCGGTGAGACCGATACAAAGATCTCGGCAGTACCGATAAGGTGACCAACGGTCAGTTTCCACAACTCGGTGACGCCGATCCAAAATCTCGGAAATTCCGATTTTATGAATCGAGGTAACAGAAAGTTGGCAAGCTGAACTCGGTGGTACCGAAGAAGAATCGGTTGCACCGAAGATCTAGGGTTTGGCATGAGTCTGTCTGAGGTGGGAATCGGTAGGACCGAGTGGGAAATATTGGTAGCACCGATTTTCATGATAGGCTTGGACAGACTTATGTGGAAGAGCTTGTGGATGTTTTTGGTGACTATCACTTGTGCACGTGGAGCATATTGTTCACCAACAGTACCTTACCCCCTTTTAATAGTATTGGCTTTCCTATGGACTCAAGGTGATTTCTCACAAAGTAAAATGTAGAGTCCTCTTTCTTGAAGCTTTGCCAATGCTATTCCTTCTCCTTCTTCTTCTTGGGGATGCTCTTCACAATCCTTAGTCAACCTTCTTTGTGGACTTTATCTGAAATACACTAGATAAAAGTATTAGTCCAAGAGACAATGTGTGTTGTCATGAATTATCAAAACCACCAAGGGAGCATATTGTGCTTTCAATCTCTCCCTTTTTGGTAATTGATGACAACATACAATCAAAGCTTCAAATAAAGATATGCATAGATATAATGAAGACTTTGAGAGACACATGACAAAGACTTGCTCTCCCTAAATGTGTGCAATCCCTTTAAAGGATGGTTGCTTTGGAATGCATAGACACACATGTACTGGAAGGGATAAGATGAGTCATGTGTATCTTGGCTATATGCATCAAATACATGTGAATGAGTTACATCCTTGTTCAAGACTTCACTCTTGCAAATAATATGTGCAAGAAGCAAGAGATCATCTTGATCAAGGATAAGATGCACATACTTACCTTTAGTTCTTGAGCATTCTAGTAGTAGAAACACACTTGAGAAAACAATGTTAGGAAACACAAGAGTATTCTACTAATCAAAAAACAATAGAACTCAATAGTACCAAGATGTGGAGAACATATAGAAGGTAATATTCTTTAAGATTGATATGTCTCCAAGAACATTTAGAACTTTCTCCCTTAGATGTGAAATTGTAGGTCATCCTCTCCCCCTGAATCTTAGCATTTTGATATTGGGAGTAGGTAAGGCTGAGAAAAGTCTAAAATAGATAGGAATTAAATTCAACCAGATTTATTCTGCTCTCTTCTCCTGAAGAAGTGTTTCTGAGTTAAGGAATCCTTGATATTTCTCCCCCTTTATCCTTGTTAAATGTACACTTCTTCTTTTCATGATTAAGCATGAGTGCTTAAATATTTCTCCCCTTTAAGCATTGTATCTCCCCCTTTCCCCCTTTGGTATGAATATCTCCCCCTTTGATATGAATAAAAGCTTTGAAGCTTTGATATTTCTCCCCCTTTGGCATTAACTTCCAAAAAGGGTCATACAAAGGAATCATTGAGTGGGAAGGGATCCTAGAGATTGAGGATCATTGAGAGCATTTGAGACAAGGGTTCCTTGAAAACAATTTTCTCCCCCTTAAGATATGAAAATCTTCAAGATTTCTCCTCCTCTGATGTAGGGATCCTTGAATATTTTGATTATACTTCTTGATGTTTCTCCCCCTAAATCATTGGAATCATTGATCTGGTCATAAGGCCAAAACAGAAAAAATGCATAGAAGTCGGTGGCTCCGAGGCAAAAGGTGTCGGTAGTACCGATGAGTGGTTGTGCAGCGTAACTGCTTCATCGGTGAGACCAAAATTCATTGATCGGAGGCTCCGAGTTGTGAAACAAAAACTTGGCAAAATTGTTTTTGGCTATTTTGTCAAATGCAGTTTTTCAGAAAGTCTCAAAAAGATCACAAAGATTTTCAATGAATTTTCAGAAAGATTTGTAATGAATTTTTAGAAGAATTTGCAATGAATTTTCATAAGAATTTGCAATGGATTTTCATCTAAGTTAGAGTTGGATGGAAGTGTCAAAGATCAACAAAACAGAATTCTCCATTCAATTCTTATAACTAGATGATGGGCGGTGACTAGGTCACCTATGTTAGAGTATATTGATTTAAGGAGTCAAGCAAGAATACTTGATCATAGGTCATACTCATCGTTGAGCTCGAAATGGGGTTACCATTTTTCGATTAAGCATTTTGATGTTTTCATATCACTTGAGTTGCTTTATCTCATGACTTGGAGTAAAGCTATATCAAGGATATGAGTACATACCTTTGAGTGATGTTGATGACGTAGCTTGTAGGTGAACTTGATGAGGATGCTCGAGATTGATAAAGTTCATCTTGAGTTGGGAGCAATCCTTCTTGTTTTGGTTCACTTATCACCTACATAGGTTAATCATGCAAGGAAGAACATGATATGACATGATACCAATTGTGAAATTCAAATATGTGTCAAGGGTATGTTTTTGTTGTCCTCTTCCTTCCATCATCAAGAGGGGTTGTGGATACTTGGCCATGACAAGATTGCTTAAGATTTGAGTTGTTGGCAATCTTGTGTAATGTTGTTCTTCCAAGTACCTACAAAAGGGTTAGATGCAATACAAGGGAGAATAGAATTCCAAGTTATATGAGATTCATGGTAATGATGACATGGAATGGTTAGGTAAGCTCATCCCCTTGCATGCATCAGAGTGAGCTTAGCTCAAGTTTGAAGCATCAATGATGTTCAACTCACTCCTCAAATAACAAAACACTTTCTCATCAAGTGGCTTAGTAAAGATATCGGCCAATTGCTTGGTGCTACGAACATGCTTAAGATTAATAACTCCTTTGGCAACATGATCATGAATGAAATGATGTTAAACTTGAATATGCTTAGTTCGAGAATGTTGCACGGGATTATGTCCAATCTTAATAGCACTTTCATTGTCACAAAGTGATGGAACATTTTTCACATGGATTCCATAATGCTTAAGCGTTTGTGTCATCTATAGTAATTGTGCACAACACGATCCGGCGGCAATATACTCAGCTTCGGCAGTAGATAGAGATACCGAGTTTTGTTTCTTGGAGGACCAAGACACAAGAGATCTCCCAAGAAATTGACATGTACCCGATGTGGATTTTCTATCAACCTTGTCACCGGCATAGTCCGAATCGGAATAGCCAACGAGGTTAAAAGAAGATCCCTTGGGATACCAAATGCCAAAGTTTGGTGTTTGTATCAGATATCTCACAATACGTTTCACGGCCAAAAGATGACACTCTTTAGGTGCAGCTTGATATCTAGCACACATGCAAACACTAAGCATAATATCGGGACGGGAGGCACATAGATATAACAATGAACCAATCATAGATCGATAAACCTTTTGATCAACCGGTTCGTCCTCCTTGGTAAGGTCAACATGTCCACTAGTAGGCATAGGAGTTTTCATACCTTTACACTCTTGCATGTTGAACTTCTTGATCAAGTCCTTGGTATACTTGGTTTGAGAGATGGAAGTTCCTTCTCTCGTTTGCTTGATTTGCAAACCAAGGAAAAATTTCAGCTCACACATCATGGACATCTCATACTTCTCGGACATCAACCTTCCAAATTTTTCACTAAATTGTGGGTTAGTAGATCCAAAGATAATATCATCCACATAGATTTGGCACACAAATAATTCACCATTAACTCTCTTAGTGAATAAGGTTGTGTCAATTTTACCAATTTCAAAACCCTTTTCAATGAGAAACTTCGTTAAGCATTTATACCAAGCACGTGGGGCTTGCTTAAGACCATAAAGAGCTTTACGAAGCTTGTAGACATGATTAGGTTTCTTGGGATTCACAAAACCAGGGGGTTGTTTGACATAGACCTCTTCTTCAATCTCACCATTTAAAAAGGCACTTTTAATGTCCATTTGATAAAGCGTGATATCATGGTGATTAGCATAAGCAAGAAGAATGCGAATAGCTTCAAGTCTAGCGACGGGGGAATAGGTCTCACCGTAGTCCATACCTTTGACTTGCGTATATCATTGGGCTACGAGACGCGCCTTGTTGCGTACAACTTGACCGTCTTCATCTTGCTTGTTCCGAAACACCCATTTGGTTCCGATGATGTTGTGCTCGTCCTTGGGCTTCTCCACAAGTGTCCATACTTCGTTCCTCTCGAGGTTGTGAAGCTCTTCATGCATGGCGGTCACCCAATCCGGGTCTTCAAGAGCTTGTTCAACCTTCAAGGGTTCAATGCTAGAGACGAAAGAATAATGCTCACAAAAATTAGCTAGGCGAGTTTTAGAGCGAGTGATTCTCCCGTTTTGTATGTCACCAAAGATTTGGTTTAGAGGATGGTTCTTGGTCACTCTTGCTCGAACTCGGGGTAGCTTCGGCTTGTTGGATGGTGGAGCTTCTTTATCATCATCATCTCCTTCATCTTCATTGTTGTTGAAGGTGTCATTTCCTTGAGGTGGTGGTGAAGGAGGTTGTGGTGGATCTTCATGATGTACTTCCTCCTCTTCATCTTGTCGTGTACCGTTTGTGGATGCCTCCATGTCGTGTGATACGTCTCCAACGTATCTATAATTTTTTATTGTTCCATGCTATTATATTATCTGTTTTGGATGTTTTATATGCATTAATATGCTATTTTATATTATTTTTGGGACTAACCTATTAACCTAGTGCCCAGTGCCAGTTTCTGTTTTTTCCTTGTTTTTGAGTATTGCAGATAAGGAATATCGAACGGAGTCCAAACGGAATAAAATTCTACGATGATTTTTCTTGGACCAGAAGGAACCCAGGAGACTTGAAGAAGAGGCCAGAAGACCCACGGGTGGGCCACAAGCCACTTGGGCGCGCCCCTGGGGGGCGCCCCCTGGCTTGTGGGCCCCCTGTGGCTCCTCCAACCCTAATTCTTCGCCTATAAATTTAGGAATATTCCCCCAATACCAAAGAGAGCCACGATAATACTTTTCCGCCGCCGGAAGCCTCTATTCCCGTGAGATCCCATCTTGGGGCCTTTTCCGGTAATCTGCCGGAGGGGGATTCGATCACGGAGGGCATCTACATCAACTCCATTGCCCCTCCGATGATGCGTGAGTAGTTCACCTCAGACCTTCGGGTCCATAGCTAGTAGCTAGATGGCTTCTTCTCTCTCTATGTTCTTCAATACCATGTTCTTCATGATCTTCATGGAGATCTATCCGATGTAATACTCTTTTGCGGTGTGTTTGTCGAGATCCGATGAATTGTGGGTTTATGTTCAGATTATCTATGAATATTATTTGAATCTTCTCTGAATTCTTATATGCATGATTTCATATCTTTGCAAGTCTCTTCGAGTTATTGGTTTGGTTTGGCCAACTAGATTGGTAATTCTTGCAATGGGAGAAGTGCTTAGTTTTGGGTTCAATCTTGCGGTGTCCTCACCCAGTGACAAAGTAGGGGTAGCGAGGCACGTATTTGTATTGTTGCCATCAAGGATAAAAAGATGGGGTTTTCATCATATTGCTTGAGTTTATCCCTCTACATCATGTCATCTTACTTAATGCGTTACTCTGTTCTTCATGAACTTAATACTCTAGATGCAGGCAGGAGTCGGTCGATGTGTGGAGTAATAGTAGTAGATGCAGAATCGTTTCGGTCTACTTGATACGGACGTGATGCCTATATGCATAATCATTGCCTTGGATATCGTCATAACTATGCGCTTTTCTATTAATTGCTCGACAGTAATTTGTTCACCCACCGTATTATTTTCCTTCAAGAGAGAAGCCTCTAGTGAAACCTATGGCCCCCGGGTCTATTTTCCATATTATATTTTCAGATCTATAAACCAAAAATACCAAAAATACTTTGTTGCAATCTATTTACTTTTATTTTAGTTTTACTTTTAGCAATCTTTTATATCTATCTCTATCAGATCTCATCCTTGCAAGTAACCGTGAAGGGATTGACAACCCCTTTATAGCGTTGGGTGCAAGTGTTTGATTGTTTGTGCAGGTGCAAAGATTGGGGCCTTGCTTGTACCTCCTACTGGATTGATACCTTGGTTCTCAACAACTGAGGGAAATACTTATCTACTTTGCTGCATCACCCTTTCCTCTTCAAGGGAAAACCAACGCAAGCTCAAGAAGTAGCATCATGTTGAGGATCACCTTGACGTGAAGTAGGGGCTTCCACTTAAGTTGACGAAGTACTTTCCTTCACCTTCATTGGACGAATCTTGCCGATGAACAAGTCTTGGATAGCTTTCGAAGGATCCTTATATCCTACATCATTTGGCAATTGTTCGACTTGCGAACCATTAGATTCATCAAACTTCACATCTATCGTCTCTTCAACTTTTTGAGTGAAGTTGTTGTAGACACGGTAAGTGTGAGAGTTCGATCCGTAACCAAGTAGGAATCCTTCATGAGATTTAGGAGCAAATTTAGTACGACGATGCTTATCAAGAATGTAGCACTTTGAGCCGAATACCCGAAAGTATCCAACTTGGGGTTTGTTACCGGTGAGTAGCTCGTATGCCGTTTTACCAAGAAGCTTGTGCAAGTAGAGTCGGTTTGTGGCATGACATGCTGTTTCCACGGCTTCTGCCCAAAAGTGTCTTGGCGTCTTGTATTCATCAAGCATCATTCTTGACATCTCAATAAGAGTCCGGTTCTTCCTCTCAACAACTCCATTTTGTTGAGGTGTGTACGTAGCCGAGAACTCATGTGAAACACCTTCTTCGTCAAGAAAGGTATCTACATGGGTGTTCTTGAACTCCGATCCATTATCGCTTCGAACCTTCTTGATCTTCACCTCAAACTGATTTTGCGCTTTGCGAGCAAAGTTCTTGAAGATCTTTTGTACCTGCGACTTATCATCAAGAAAGAATACCCACGTAAATCTGGAAAAATCATCAACTATGACTAGACCATAGGAATTTCCACCGAGGCTCTTGTAAGCATTGGGACCAAAAAGATCCATGTGAAGTAAATCGAGTGGTCTCCTAGTAGTCATTATATTCTTTATGGGATGACTTTCACCTACTTGCTTTCCAGCTTGACAAGCACGACAAAGTCTGTCTTTGTCAAAGATAACATCTTTAACACCAAGTATATGATCACCTTTGATAAGTTTGTCTAGATTACGCATGCCAACATGTCCTAGTCTTCTATGCCAAAGCCAAACTTTAAAAGATTTTGCAATAAGACAAGTACGAGGTTTGGATCTCTTTGTGAAATCGACGATATATAGATCACCTCTACGGAAACCGGTAAAGACCATGTTATGATTATCTTGACGAAACACTTGGCAATCTACTTTCATGAATAGCACATTAAAATCAAAGTCGGCAAGTCTAGATACGGAAAGAAGATTGTAGCCAAGGGATTCAACAAGCATGACGTTTTGAATAGAGCTATCATGGGATATGGCCAACTTACCAAGACCGAGTACCTTACCCTTGGAGTTGTCTCCAAAAGTTACATACCTTCGCGGTCCATGGTTTGGTGTGATCTCTTCAAACATGTCTCTATCTCCGGTCATATGATCGGTGCATCCACTATCGAGAAATCCACTCTTTTCCTCCGGACATGTAATCCTTGAAGTTTGCCATGAGACTTAGATTCTTCATGATCTTCTCATGCTCGATGTCGAACATCTCATCTTCATCATAGTAGCCATGTTCCACATTGTCATCATCAAGTGGGAAATCCTCGTCATAAGAAACGAGAGGTTCGTTAGGGTTGTGATGATGACAATGTTCAAGATTATGAATGCGAATGGCTTCTACAATGATGTTGTTGATAGTTATGACATCTCCTTTAGCACGCATGAGGTCTCTAAGCTCAAATAGATAGTCATCAAACTTGGGATCACTAGGCATCATTTTGTGAAAGGAAACAGTTTTATAAAGAATTTCATCAAGATTACTCAATGAATAACTTGAATATCGTTTCTCCAAGTCATTCCACAAGATATAAGCACATTCAAAATTCTTCATTTGATTAACCACAATTCTAGGCAATCCTCTAATGATAAGATTAACAGTTTTAAGATTGCATAGCATATCAATTTCCTCTTCGTATGTGGGATGCAAAGGATCAATGGGAGGTACATAGGGGTTCTTAACATACTTGCTCAAATGAAATTCATTGAATAGCTCAAGCATCTTATATTTCCATTGACTATAGTACTCCCCATCAAGAATAGGCACTCTACAACTCAAACTCTCCAAACTAGACACATCCATCTTCCTCCACGGTGATGAAACCGATGCAATGGAGACCAATGCTCTGATACCGCTTGTAGGATCACTAGAAGTGTGTGTCTAGAGGGGGGTGAATGGACTACTTGCAAGAATTAAGACCTAACCTTTTCCCAAGTTAATTAGTGGGCAGATTTTAGCAATTATAACAAGTCTAATGCTCCCTACACATGCTAGTCAACAAGTATGGCAGCGGAAAGTAAGACAAGCACATGTAAGAGAGAGTAGAGATAGGAAGATCAAACGCAATTTGGAGACGCAAGGATTTTTCCCGTGGTTCCGATAGGTGGCGCTATCGTACATCCACGTTTATGGAGTCTTCAACCCACAGAGGGTAACGATCGCGAGAGTCCACGGAGGGCTCCACCCATAAGGGTCCACGAAGTAGCAACCTTGACTATTCCATAACGGCTTCCGTCCACGAAGGACTAGCCTCACTATGGGCAGATCTTCACGAAGTAGGCGATCTCCTTGCCCGTACAAACTTCTTGGTTCAACTCCACAACACGAAGTAGGAGGCTTCCAAGCGACACCTAACCAATCTAGGAGGCACCACCCTCCAAAAGGTAATAGGCTCGATAATGTCGATGAACTCCTTGCTCTTGTGCTTCAAGATGATAGACTCGTCAACACACAATCACTCTCTCACAGATTTGGCTTGGGTGAAAGAGATTGATTGGGTGGAAAGCAACTTGGGGAGGCTAGAGATCAAGATTCATATGGATGGAGTGGAATGGCTTGATCTCAACACATGAATAGGTGTCTCTCTATCAGAAAATTGGATAGGGCAAGTATGGAATAGTTCTGAGTGCTTCTTATTCGAGTGGGCGGTGGTGAAGGGGTATATATAGGCATCTCCAAAAATCGAACCATTACACCTAAAGTGACCAACTCGGTGACACCGAAGTATAAAACTCGATGGTACCGAGTTACTCCAAAGGTAGCAACTTTTGAATCTTGGTGAGACCGATAGAAAGATCTCGGCAGTACTGATAAGGTGAACAACGGTCAGTTTCCACAACTCGGTGACGCCGATCCAAAATCTCTGAAATTCCGATTTTAAGAATCGAGGTAACAGAAAGTTGGCAAGCTAAACTCGATGGTACCGAAGCAGAATCGGTTGCAGCGAAGATCTAGGATTTGTCATGAGTCTGTCTGAGGTGAGAATCGGTTGGACCGAGTGAGAAATATTGGTAGCACCGATTTTCATGATAGGCTTGGACAGACTTATGTGAAAGAGCTTGTGGGTGTTTTTGATGACTATCACTTGTGCACGTGGAGGATATTGTTCACCAACAGTACCTTACCCCCTTTTAATAGTACTAGATGACCCGTTGCGCCAATGGCGCAAAAAGCATTGGCGAGCCGAGCATTGTAAGCATGTGTATGTGACAGTCTAATAGATATACTTTTATCTGATTACATGGCATCATGATTCATCAAAAGGAAATAATGGCATTACTTGATAACTGCATACCATAAGCAAGAAGCCAATTAAAACCGGGTATTATTTGGGTATTGTAGGGCCTATGTCATCACCTTAAATCGATTGAAAGAGAAAGAAAGAAAAGCTGATTTGAGGTGGTAGATCCATAAAACCCATTTAGCAAATGTTATGTCCACAGTCCAAATAGGTTAACTGCAGAAAACAAAACCTTGTGAGCCAAGGAGAGCATTCATATTTCAGTATCAATATGGATTCATATTTCATAACATGGATCATACTAATATAGGGGGCTATCCAGCAGATTGTTTACAACGTATCAACTCAAAGTATCTAATAATGAAATGTAATGGATCATTGCCGGAGCTTCCACTAACTGTTGTGCCCTGTTCAAGTTTAACCTGCATATAAAGTAGAACCGGGGAAGGTTAGAGACATTACTATTGTTATTAGTTGACCAAACTGAAAGGCCCAGTAAAACCCATGGTACAAAAAATATCATCTCAGTAAACATGTGATTTGAAAACAACATCATGTGATTTACCTAGGATATATAGTGTAGGTGTTAACATCCTGATAATCATTGGACAGTGCAACAAGGCAAGAATACTTATTTAACATACTAATTATATTCATTGGCTGCAATTAAATTGAAAGCCATGGATTTGTATCCAAGGTTGAGATATTGAGGGCGCCCAACAGATATCCATTATTTATAGTAAATCTTATTTTTCAATAAATACAAGAGGACACGTGGACAACAACCAGCATTTAGCATCTCTTCTAATTGGACCAAAAAGAGGCAAAAAAGGCAAGTTGAGCATTTGTTCTAACCAGCATAATTAATATTCTTTGTTATGCTTGTAGGTCTACTATATGGCAACATTTAAATAGCTTAATCTTGTATTTGACACCACAACTAATGACCTGTTGCTATACTCAAAATCCGAACAGGAGAGGTTGGCTGGCAAGCGCACCAAGGATGGATGGACAAAACAAATGCATATAACTCGAGTGTTGGCGAAGGGACACGATTTGTGACCGGGGAACTAAGAAATAAAGTAGGATGATCTCATCTTGGGTCTTTGATATGTCATGGCGATACCGAATCAGAAAACTGCATTACAGATATACTAACCAAATCCTTCATATGAAACACTGGATCAATATATAACTTTGTTTTTGCGGAGTATTATATTTTAATTTTTAACACGCTAACAGAGCCTTGGCAAAACATTAAATAGTGCAGATTGCAATTATACAGTTTGTTTATTCAGTTTAAGTAAAAGCTAAATGATGAGGCCATAGATGAAACAACTAACCTCTATTCATGATGCCCTCAATTTAGGCTGTTGCCCGTTTCGAAAAAAAAATAGACTGTTGCTAAGGCACATGAATAGAATATAATAAAGAGAAATAAGGAGGAAATAGTACACGACAGTCTAGGGGCTCAGACCAACGCTAGTTCTGCAGACTATTTGCAAAGGCAAAAGAAACTGCATGTGTCTTCTTGAATAAAGCATAAGTATTCACAGATGTACTAACATTGTGCGTTCACTTGGGACATCTAAATCGTTCAATCAAATATTGTATCTGAAAAATGCATGGTATACTAAGATAATAGACAAACCACACTGAAAAAATAGGGCGATGAGAAGGGATTTACCTGGGCACTGTATCCATAGAATCTTAGTAAGAACTATCCATCAAAGTTCTAGCCTCTGCAAAACACAGCAATCGAATCAGGCACAATGGAAGAGCAGAACATAAGAGGGGAAGATAACCTGCTTCAGAACAACATCTCATGCATAAAGAATGGCTGCAGATCTTGTGATTTTCCTCTCAAAGATCTTATATAAGTCAAACCTGCATAACATATACAAAGTCCAGCTAATATCATAAAAAATCGCAAATAGTGTGTCTATATATGATTCTTGGTTCAGCACTAAAAAATATCAACACCAGCCATTGTCCTACAAAATTCAGGTCAATGCATCTCAGGTATTACATTTTTTATTTTTTTAAATATCAACACGAGTGTGTATGCTGGGGCTGGGCATCAATCTCAACATCACCAAAGCTATCTCTACATCTAAGTAAGATCATGCAATTAAAATTTGTTGTGACCATTACCAATGCAGCCTTTGTATATGTTATTATCCCGATTAACATGTATGGAAACAACAGAAAATACCAGGGGATAATTAAATAACACCAAGTAAAACTATTACCAGATCACAAACAACTGCCATCTGACAACCCAAGCACAAGGTTGCCAATAGAAAGGCGCACTTATAGAGAGTCTGTAAACAAGATAGCAAGGACAAAGCATAACATAAAACAGAGACGTAATTCCCCTTTGTATTCTGATGTAGATGCTTTGTTTAGGGCAAACCATTTATCTTCAGAAATTTGTACCTTCTCAGCTGTTTGATTTGGTTACCGCAGTTCGGTCTTTTTCTCTGGTGAGTTCTGCGCCATCCTTACATGATTCATTATCAGCCACCTAGAAACGATCTACAGAAAAACAAAATCAAAGTGAAATCAATGGAATCACATTTAGGAAGCAGTGAAGTACTATATATGTCAAAAAGACATGACATCATGGCCTCTGCATATATGGATAGAATTGCTAATTAGCATCCACAATATGTAAAATAGGTATAGTTGTTTGAACACACCTCTGCTTTGCATGAGGAGAAACAAACAACTCTAAATCTATGACCGAAAACATTATGGAAAATCATAAAGATTAACAAACTTATGATACTGATGACTCATCATCATAATAAAAATGGTATAGAATGTAAAATGTCGCACACAAAAAAGAAGTTGCATATGACATTCCTATTTTGCAACAGAGAAAAATGGAACCAGCCAAAGAGATAAATGGATCTCTATGTAAAAGTAGGAGGCTATATTATGATATGTGAGAATCAATTAAGGCAGAAGAAATTCAAGATTTTATTCCTATAAATGTAGATGAAATAAATATCCATATTCAGTATGCTATTCTTGAAATTGGAAGATCACTTCTATCTGGATTTTGTTACCTGTGAGCTTATCAATGCAGTTCATTTGTGCTACTGTCTCTTCCTGAGCTAACCACGGCCACTCGGCTCATGAACGACCTGCGTCATCTATATTCCTTAAAAACAACTGGATATGTACAACCTCGATAATTCAAACATCATCATCTTTCTCTAATTTACAACATAATTATATTACTGAGCATGATTTACTCACCTGATATAGATCACAATCGAGTCCCAATATACTCGACGCAAGTTGTTAAAGAAATATTTTGATATGAGCTCAGAAATTTGGATCGAATCCATCGCTGTGTCGTTGCACAGAGTCCAGACGGAAATCAGTACCTGCACGCAGATTGGGAATATGTTAATCATGCTCAAGAAATTATTCATTTTTTCTAAGCCAAAAAGATGCACAATCAGAACCATGATAATAAAATGTTTTTTCTAACCAATTTACAACAAAGAGTAAATCAACAGCTAGCAGGCGATTCACTAACATAGGATATGAACATGAAAGAGATTTGGCTACAGGATAAATCATGAATGAGTTCGAGAGCAACAAAATAGATATGCAGATACTCTTCATGGTCCTCTTTCTAATTTTTGTTTCTTCTGCTAAACCAACATAGAAGAGCAGTAGGAGCTTACCCATCTTCCTCTTCCCAGCAACTCTGGAGGACTGCATCTCTGCCCCTTGGGATCCAACCCTCCTACAAATGAACATATCAACATATCAAATCTTGAGCGGTTGAACTGGTAAATCCGCACGCGAAAGAGAAGGGGGTGTGGGAAGTGGAGAGGGCGCTCACCGCTCAATTTGCACCGCGGATCGGAGGCTTCTCACCTCAGGTCATCTTCTTCCCGGAGGTGCATGAACGCGAGGATGTCGGCCCGACGCTCCTCCAGCCGATGGCGACGCCTCCAGGCAGAGCCGCTGCTACTCCCGGCTATGAGCACGCGATGGAGGAGAAGGAGGAGTGGAGGGGGGCTCCTGCCCGTATGTGATTATGTTAAGGGCAATATTTATCATTAAGGACAATAGAATCTGAAAGCAGTGTGCATCAAAACATTGTTTGGACTAATTATCAGTATTCTGTGGCATCTATTTGGTCGTGTTAATAAAAGCAGTTACATGCACATGGATATGTTTTTTCTGTCTTCCAATGTGTTATTTGGTCGTATAGGAATTAACCAGTAGAACAATAGGGAATATCTTACTGAAAGTGACCAAAGGAACATAACATGGAGGAGCTTACAGCCTGGTAGACTTAACTGGGAAGAAAAAAGAACATGTCCTGATTCCTCTAAAAATCAACTTTAGATGACAACATGGTAAAAAAAATCAGGAAGCAACGACCAAGCATCATACAACACCAACAACGTGCACCATAGGCGGGAAATCCCTAAATGAAAGACACAAATGGGAAAAATTAGAACAAATGCAAGGAAGCATATATTACCAGGAGCCTAAAATAAAAATTTCATTCAACCAAGGTGCCATGGTTCAGTATGCTTGCACATCCTAGTTGTCACTCCTTACGACAGACTGTTCTGTGCATAACAGCGAACCTTTTTTATCTTTCTATATTAAGAAGTAAAAGGTTTATTATGGCCTTTCAGCAATGATTTAGTCGTGCCTCAACCTATAATAAGTAATAGTAAACCAGAAGAAACAATTATGTTCCTTTGCTTTCCCTCTATATAAAGAAAGTCCTCATTATTTCTAGGAGGCATGTTGCCATCAAGTTTCTTGTTGGACTGCCTAATTTTGATATCTAACAATGATGCATATCATTTTAGAAGACTAAATATCTTACCTTGGATCCGTAAATGGCAGTTGGTGCTATTAGCGACACTGCAATTTACTTACACCCCCTCTGCATTATCTTTCCCCATTGAATGACACCGAGAACAATTCCTTGAACCTGCAATTGGAGATCATATTTTAAACTAAATTAGTTTCTAATCAATAAACTTGCAATTGGGCAGCATATTTTAAACTAAATTAGTTTCTAATCAATAAGCAGTAGTAAAGCTAGCAAGAACAGTTAGTTCATGACCTAATGCAATACCTACTCCAAGACCATGACCAAAAATCTTACTACCTCTTGCACATTTAAAATCATTTGAGAGACAAGAGCATTGTGCGGCAAAACCTGGAGATTCTCTATCATCCTATGTTGGTCCTCAACATGATTGTTTATTCCAAATATTTTCCTATACCGGAAGAAAGAACAAACATCAAAACTGTAGACCTGGCTACTTGAGCATTTATATGATCCCAAAAAGTAACTGCTTCTGTTGTGTGGACAAAAGGCGAATCAACAGAATAACATCTCCTTGTGTGTGCACTCGACCAAAATAAATGACCCCTTACATGGAGATGTGTTTTTATCTCCTCAGCACGATCCACATACTTGAGTGTATTGGTAGTGTGATGATACTGATCACCAGCTGGTGATATTGTAGCAATCATAACATTTCTAGAATTACCAGAATTTCTAGAATTACCAGCTGGTGATACTGACCATCCTTCAGAATTCATGTTAATTTGTTGCGGATAGCCACTATCACACATCTAGAATGGATAAAATTGGTTCTGATAGTAGAATGTACGCTTGATATCCTATTACGATGTGGAACATAGGCTAGACCTTTCTTATTTTGTTAGAAACTAAATACTAACAGACCCTGTCAGAATTACGAACATGGTGAATAAAGAACCGTGGCAATACAGTACCTTCAGGTTATCCTCCAATAAACGTGTAAAATAATTCTGAAGTTCAGAGCCACGGAAGTATGTAAGGATCTCCTGCCAATCAGGGGGATTCTGCAAAAAAAGGAGAAGTGCAGAGCTAAATAACACTATCTTGAGCAGTTCACTGAATAGGGAAGAATTTTTTTGTATAGGAGGTACGAGATATATACTTTGAATCGTCCCAAATTTGGTTTCAGCTTGCCAGCTAAGACTTTAAGCGCTGTAGACTTTCCAATTCCATTGAGTGACCGATTAATGTTGGCTAAATGCAGAGATGCCCGTGTCCATGATTCCCAATTAATAGACTCATACTCATAGACACAGCTGTGAATATCTGGAGCTGGAAAAGCGGATCAAGAACTCTGAATATTCCCAGCACAAGACCAAGAGCCGGCATAATGGATGGACAGAGAGAGAATCTGACCTTGCCGAGTTCCTTGAGCCTGAGCACCGTCTCGTCCTTGAGAATCTCCCTATACAGGGCCACCTCCTCCTCCAGATCCTGGACGGCAGGTGCGACCCCCCCGGAGAGGGAGAGCTCGGGAACCCAAAAGAGGGAGAGCTCGGGAAGGTCGATAGCGAGGGAGGGCGGAGGCCATGGCAGAGGAAAGGACGCCTGGGAGGGGGCGGTGAAAAGGGGGGCGCAAGAGAGGCGGCGCGAGGCGAGCCACGACCTCCGTCGCGCCACCACGACCACGGCCTCCGTCGCGCCACCACGACCACGGCCTCCGTCGCGCCACGCATCTGCCCCCTCCATCTCCTCACGCTCCGCGACCCCCTGCTCTGGCGCCGACGGCTGATGGTCGTGTCACCGCCTGGTGCCGTTCGCCGGCCGACCACGAGCTCCGTCACGCCGCCAGGCAGAGCCAGGAGAGCAGCGGCGGCAAGAGGGGACGAGGGAGCCGCCACCAATCGCCAGAGGGAGCGGGGTCCTGGGACGCGAGGCCGGGCACGGCGGTGGCTGCTCCGGGATGACGAGGGGGGGTGGGAGAGAGGTCCGCGGCGGCGAGGTCGGTGGCGACATGGGTGGGGCTGCTAGGGTGGGGCGGGAGCAGGAGGGGGAGGAGAGTGCGGGAGCGGGCGACGGCTAGGGTTTCTCCACGGCAGCGGCTGACTTTTTATACACCAATACGTGAAATTACTAAAATGCCCTGACGGGGCACGGAATCTATAGGCGGTGGCAGCACTATTCATACCGCTATAGGGGACAACGTGGATGGTTTCTTCCTGACTACGAAGCCAGCCACATTTATATGTTAGATTGGCTTTTCTATGGACTCAAGGTGATTTCTCACAAAGTAAAATGTAGAGTCCTCTTGCTTGAAGCTTTGCCAATGCTATTCCTTCTCCTTCTTCTTCTTGGGATGCTCTTCACAATCCTTAGCCAACCTTCTCTGTGGACTTTATCTGAAATACACTAGATAAAAGTATTAGTCCAAGAGACAATGTATGTTGTCATGAATTATCAAAACCACCAAGGAAGCATATTGTGCTTTCACACTTCCATATGATTTATTCCTGTTCATGCTCAGGTACACAACATCTAATAATACCATCTACTCCTTATTTCTATAGGTGTGGGTCATCCCAAAAGTAATGTCTTAAATCAAAGAATAACTTTTGTTTTGTTGGTAGGTGAAATTAGGTGGTATATATTTAGCAACAATGTAATTTGCATAGTCTGGATACCAAGGAGTATTACGAGAAGCATTTATAAAAGCTAATTGATCATCGGAAAAGCTATCATCAATAGGTAGTGGGTCATCAAGAATATTTTCCATTCTAGACAAGTTATCTGCTACTGGATTTTCAGCTCCCTTTCTATCAATGATATGCAAATAAAACTTCTGAAGTAAGAGAACCCACCTAATCAGTCTAGGTTTAGCATCTTTCTTTTCCATAATATATTTAATAGCAGGATGATCCGTGTGAATAATGACTTTCGAATCAACAATGTAAGGTCTAAATTTATCACATGCAAACACTACTACTAAAAACTCTTTCTCATTAGTAGCATAATTTCTTTGAGCACTGCCTAAGGTCTTGCTAGCATAATGGATAACATTTAATTTATTATCAACTCTTTGTCCTAGAACAACACCAACATCATAATCACTAGCATAACACATTATTTCAAAAGGTAAATTCCAATCAGGTGGTTGAACAATAGGTGTAGAAATCAAAGCTTGCTTAAGTATTTCAAAGGCTTCTACACAATCATCATCAAAATCAAATGGAACATCTTTTTGCAAAAGATTGGTAAGAAGCCTAGAAATCTTAGAGAAATCCTTAATAAACCGTCTATAGAAACCAGCATGACCAAGGAAACTTCTTATACCTTTAATATCTTTAGGACATGGCATTTTCTCAATTACATCAACTTTAGCTTTATCCACTTCAATACCTCGTTCGGAGAGTTTATGACCAAGTACTATACCTTCATTAACCATAAAGTGGCACTTCTCCCAACTCAAGACAAGATTAGTTTCTTCACATCTCTGCAAAACTCGATCAAGGTTGCTCAAGCAATCATCAAGGGAAGTACCATAAACGGAAAAATCCTCCATGAAAACCTCAACAATCTTTTCACAAAAATCGAATATAGCCATCATACATCTTTGAAAGGTATCAGGTGCATTACATAAACCGACACTACTACAGAATGGTCCAAAGACGACACATCAATCAGAGACCCTTCGTGGAAACTGTGTGCGATCCATCAATCGCAAACGGTATAGTTCAATCTCCGTTGCTAATGACACAAACTGTGTGCGATGGCGGATCCATCAAATACGATTCAGAAAATAGTTGCGTGTGTGATGCTGGGCATACAGTTGGTGCTTATGAACTGTTTGCGATTAGACAAGATAACACAAATGGTTCTCAAAATACATATGTGTGTGAAGTACGACATGCGGTTCATTCAGACAAACTGTTTGCGTTGATCGAGCTAGAACACAAACGAGTTACCATAACAAGGTGTGTGTGATAGCAAGCAAACAATTCATTCATCAGAATTGCGTGGGAAGACCAATAATAACCCAAACGATTCATACTGACAAGTTGTGTGGGTTGTTGGAAGATGGTTGCTGCCAAAAAATTGTCAGCGATGGATGAAATCATTACCGACGCTTCGTTGGGAAGTGTCGTTTGCCTGTATTAATATCGCAGACGTTTTATTATTATGACCCGTGTGCCTACGCATCACCCCGTCCTCCTCTCTCGCGTCTTGTCACCGCGTTGCCGCCCGAGGATTCCAGTGCACGCTTCGGCACCGCTTTTGGCCACGCGTCCGCTCGATGAGCCCGTTCCCGCGCACAACCGCGCAGGTTCCCGCGCACAAAACCGTCCTACGGCTCTAGCTTCCCGCCCGGCTCGGTGAAATCCCCAATGCTTGCCGGCCTGCTATATAAACCCTCATGGCCGGTGACTCCACATTGCCTTCACCCCCTCCCTCCCCGTAGCTTGTCTAGTTTGATTCTCCCCCAATCGCCAATGGCACCGGCCGTTCGTCGTCGCCCAGCCACTCCGCCAGAGGACAGCTCCAACTGGGAGGCTTCACCGCGCCGGCGCGGTAGTCCTCTGAAGCGTGTGGTGCACGTGGCGTCCCTGGTGGGTGTGAGCACGCCACCAACTACACGCTCCACCACCGCTTCCCGAAGGCAGCTGCTGCCGGTGGCCGCCAACACGCCGGCAGCCGCCGGGGCCGCCACCCCACCGTCGTTCGTCTTTGCCACGACCCCACCGTCAGGCGGCGGGGTCATCACTCGCTCCACCACCAAGGCCCGAATGCGGGAGGTGGAGGCCGCCAAAGGCTCGCCGCCGGGCTTCTGCGTCGCAACCCTTGTGCGCTACATCTACTTCCTAGAGAAGGAGGTGGGGCACCAGGTCGCGCACGCGAAGAAGCTCACCGATGCCGTGGCCGCAGGAGAAGCCGCAGCGGCGGCGCGGAATGCGGAGATCTGCGCCGAGTCCCGTCGCTTCGAGGAGGGGCGTCTTGAGCGTCGGAGGGCAGCACTGGCAGGCAACAGACACGACTCCAGCAACTCGTCGGCAGGCTCCTCCTCCACTTGCTCTTACTGAGCGCGCTTGATTCTGCTGGAAGTGGTACAAAGTCCCTCCGTAGTACTAGTATTTAGGGGCTATTTTGTTCAGTTCATCTAACTATAGATATGGTTGAACTGTACCACGTACTTTAAATTAGCTAGTATATATAGTTGAACTAGCTATTTCAGTACGTGGTTGGCAACAATTGGGGAAAAGTTTGTTCGATTCAGCTATCGAGTTAAACTATTTTGTACAAAGACCAATGGTTATCTATGAATGAAATCCATGTTTGCTGAATTTCAGTTGCAAAAGTGCACCGTAATAGTGATTTTGTTCCTGCGAAATTTGACAAATGTCAGTGCTACAATGTTGACAAATGCCAATGTAACTAGATCGACAGATGACAATGCTTCTGATTTGACACATGGCAATTTACCCAATATGATTGATGCAAATCATCCTGGATTGTCTGTACTAGGCACACAGGTCATATTAGAGAAACGTTTGCGATGACGCATTGCACCAATCCTGCGCGCCAATATTTTCACTTGGCTTACGGGCAAAGGAAAGATAGCTATCGATCTGTATACGGGTATTCAACTTGAACCATTTGTGATGAGTGTTTATTCAGAGAAAACAATGATGGTTTTTTGTTTGCTATGTGAATTCAGAGATAAATACTTAGTTCATCAAACCATAGATTTCATTAAGTCAAGCTTTGACTTTACATTCATACAATCGAGATACAATATAAAGAAAACAAGTTGCGGCGGCGTTCTCGTGCTCCGGGGCAAAGTTGTACAGTTCTTCAAACGAGACCAGAATGTTATGGACTTCACAATCAAAGTGCCGATCGTCGCGCGATCGACGGGCGCGGGGCCGAGGGGCGGCGACTAGCGGCGCTGCGAGGAAGCTGTCGACGACGGCGGCCCAATCCGCTGAGGGGCCCGTGACGGGTGCAGGTGCGCGCACGGGGTCGGGAACCGTGGGTGCGGGCACGCACACTGGTACCGGTGTGGCGTGTGCAGGGGTGCGCACGAGCATGAGCGAGGGAGGAGGCGCTGGCGCTTGCACGTACACAAGCTCGCGCGGATCCGTGGGGACCTCCCTGACGCCTGCGGTTTCCAACGCTGCGATGATGCTTGGCGACCAACCTGTCAATGCCACAGGGATGGTTGTTGACGCGGGTGCGGGGATGGTTGTTGGCAAGTGCGTCGGGGCAGCATCCGCTGCAGCATGCAGCTCTTCCAGGGCCATGTCCATGGCATCCCATTCATCTTTATGTTCTATCTCTTCCGGCTCGGTGTCAACTCCACCAAACTAGAAGACTAGTGGCATATGATCCTTGTGCACCATGGCGTAGGTCGCCGTGGAGGTCTGAATGATGGAGGGGAATGGGAGGCGAAGATGTAGAGAGGATTGTGAGTGAGTGGGCAGTAAAGCCGCCTATTAAACAGCGGCTTGGGCGCCATTGATGGACAGGTTGGAAGCGAGGAGGGCGGATACGGAGGTCAAAGGGCTCACTTCCCGGTGAGCCTACGACGTACAGCCCGCACGCCTCCCGGTGAGCCTGCGCAGCGGAGGCCAGCTTGCACCCCTCCTGTCAACTCTAGCAGCTGCTTGCACGGCACCTCCTAAGCCCTAGCCAATAGAAGAGTGCGACGCTTGGCAGCACGTAAGGGCAGTAGAACGCCCACGGTTTGAAAATAACGCAACCGTTTCCATGGAAACGTGACAGTTCTTTGTTCCAAAAAGATTTTGTTAGCTATTAATGTGTTCGTCTTTTTCCAAAATGGACACGAAAAATACCATAGCATATTTGTGCTATATCATGACGCCATGCCCAATTTCTTGAATTTTGTGTCAGTTCTAGATTTACTATGATTTAACGTAATATTCTCAATGTTGGCTCTAAAAGAAAAAATATATTAAATAACGAGTCTCAAATAGGAAAACAAAATGATATGATGCCTTTATGTGCCATGTTCATGACAGCAAGCCAAGTTTCATGAATCTTCTGACGAGTTTTTTTATTTACATGATTTAAAACCCGAGTTTCTCAATGTTTCTCTCGCCTAGCCAAGACCCTGAGATGATTGAAATTCATTCCCATATCTTGCATGGGACCTAAAGATGCATGCACACTAATATGGTTTTCTAACCATTTTGATGCACCGGACCTTGTGTTAGTAGTTCAAATTTGAATTATGCATATAAAAGTCAATTAATGTATAAAAAGTCCAAAGGAACCATGTATAATTTCATATTTTGGCACGACACTCGTTTTGGTATATGTTGCCTCTGGAAATATATAGTTCAAGATGAGAAGGTGCAACGGATGTCGATTCGCCCATATAAGGTGACGTGTTCCATATCGAAACCACAAAAGCTTCCCGTGAGAAGCTTAGGTTTGTTAGAGGCTTGTGCCAATACTTGTCCCAAATTGGATATTATTTTACTAGGGCACATATGAGCCATGCATGTCATGACACCATGCCAAGTTTCATGACTTTTCCCACGAGTTTTTAATTTATACATGATTTAAAACCCGAGTTTCTCAATGTATGTGTGCCCGAGACAAGACCGTGAGATGTTTGAAATTCATTCACATATCTTGCATGGGATCCTAAAGATGCATGTACACTTATATTATTTTCAACCCATTTTGATGCACCAGACCTTGTGATTGTAGTTCAAATTTGAATTATGCACGTTAAATAATGCATATAAAAGTCAATTAATGTATAAAAAGGCCAAATGAACCATGTATATTTTTCATATTTTTGGAACGACACTCATTTTGGTATATGTTGCCTCTAGAAATATATAGTTCAAGACGAGAAGATGCAACGGATGTCGATTCGCCCACATAATGAGAACCGTTCCATATCAAAACCACAAAAGCTTCCCGTGAGAAGCTCAGGTTTGTAAGGGGCTTGTTGCAAAACTTGTCCCAAATCAGACATTTTTTCACCAGGGCGCGTATGAGCCATGTCATGACACCATGCCAAGTTTCATGAAATTATGACGAGTTTTTGATTTATACATGAATGTAAAACCAAGCTTCTCAATGTATGTGGCCGAGCCAAGACCCCAAGATGTTTGAAATCCATTCACATATCTTGCATGGGGCCTAAAGTAGCCATGGACACTTATATGTTTTTTCAACCCATTTGATGCACCAGACCTTGTGATTTTAGTTCAAATTTTAATTATCCACATTAAATGCCTAGAGAACTCAATTAACGTATGAAAATGCAAAAAGAACCCTAAATAATTCCCCATTTTAGCAAGACACTTTTACTAGTCGATGTTGCCTCTAACAAAAGTTCAAGGCGAGAAGATGAGCGGATGTCGTTTTGCCCACATAATTAAGGTGACATGTTCCTTATGGGAACCACAAATCTTGCAGTGAGAAGCTCCGGTTTGTAAGGGACTTGTGCCTATAATTGTCCCAAGTTGGAAATTTTTTTCAATGGCACATATGTGTCATGCCATGACAACATGCCAAGTTTTTAGAATTTCTGACGCGTTTTGGATTTACAGTAATTTAAAAACCAAGTTTCTCAACGTTTGAGGCCGAGCCAAGACCCCGATGTGTTTGAAATTCATTCCCATTTCTTGCCCGTGACCTAAAGATGAAGCCATGGACACTAATATGATTTTCATCCCATTTTGACGCACCGGACATTGGGACGATAGTTCAAATTTGAATTATACACATTAAATGCCTAGAAAACTCAATTAATGCATAAAAATGCCAAACGAACCCTGAATAATTCCATATTTTAGCACGACCCAGCTATTGGTAAGTGTTCACTGCAGATAAATCTTATTGCAATCCAAACACCGTCCTTTGTCGAAGTAACCTCATTTTTTTGTTTTAAAAACATTTTGAAAATCAAGTCTTTCACAAACAGTTCAAGTTCATGAATCGTGTGTGATGCAGTACAAAACATCTTGGGCCAATCCTCATAAAGTCATAATGCATGGCTTTGGACGGAAGCTTCGTCGGCTACAGTACACGGCCGTCCAGTTTACCGCACGGACTCCCCAGAGCATTTTACTTTTCAATCGTCGCCGGTGAAAGATGGGGACGTGGATCCCCATCGTGAGGGCAACTTCGGCAACCCACTCCAGCCCGAGCGCGGCCGCATCAGCCATGAGCGCGCTCTCAAGATGCTTGAACGCGGCCGCTACCTCCGACAGGGCGGCTGCAGCAAACGAAACGGTAGCTGCTGCAGCTGAGAGGGCGGCAGCAACAACCGTGACGGGGATAGCAAATGGCGAGAACAACACATCAGCTGTGAGTTTCTCGGCGGTCGCCGTAGCCCTGATGGCGGACGCCCAATCCCATCTCGAGGCCGCCCACGCCCATCTCGTGTCGGTCACTGCACAAATCACATCTGCCTTATCTAACACCGGTCGACAACCCACGTTTGATGAGTTGGTAATCGCTGAGTGTGCTCGAGCAGGCGTCCGTTCGTCGGCAGCTTCCCTAGCCAAGATTGTGGCCGTCCATGCCCGGAGCAAGGCCGCCCACGCCCGGCTCATGGCGGCCTTATCCAAAGAGATGGTGGAGGAAGACTGCGAGGTGCTGGAGTATGTGGCGACGGATCCCATGGATCTCCTTACCCCGGAGATAGTCGAGCGGGAGCCGGTCATCGAGGAGGCGGCAGAGATCGACGAATGCCAGGCGGAATATTAGTCTCTGTCTAGCACGATGGTCTTTTGTTAGAGTAATGTTTAGGTCCACTAACTAATGTTTATTAGTTGCTCGATTAAGTAAGTGCGGGCAGTGCTGTAGGCTCTTTTGTGTAGTACTCAAATTTGCAAGTGTTGTTAAATTAAGCAATGACGTCGATGACCAATGTAACGGGGGAAATTCTGACCAAAAATTGCCGCCGTATCCCCATTTTCTCTTCCAAATGAAAATGAAATGCAGGTACCGTGTGCAATGTAGTATCCGATATCTTACGCCGGAAGCTTGGAGGCTAAAATTTCCGCGTTCAGGTAAAGGGACTGTGTCCGATGTGACTGTGTGCGCTACTTTTTTGCCGCACCGAACGAAGTTTTGGGCTGCCGCGCAAATATCTACCTCCCCAGCCCCTCGTACCAACCAAAAGCCACACCCCCTGCTTCCCCCTTCCTTTCCTAAGTTCAAACCTGCACAGCTTGCTTGCAGCGCCGCCTCCTCGCTGGCGACGCTCCTTCCTGCTGCTCACCCTCCTCCATCTAGTCAGGTAATCCACACCTTCCCCACACCCCTCCCCCTCCACCCCCTCCTCCTCCATTCCACATGCCCCGACCGCCGGCGCGACCCATTCCACCAAAATCACCGGCCCACCCCCACATAATCGCCGCCGAAAGACATGGTGCATGCAGTATAGCCAGGATCTCAAGGAGCACCTGGCAGCGGAGAAGCAAATCGTGAGCGATGGCTGCCATGTGTGCCGACCCCCAGATCTTGGAGCAGCGCATCGCCGTCGATACCACCGTCGACGCCTCGCGCGCGGACGCCGCCACGCGGTTGTCTGCTTTGAACAACAACTCATTGTGTTTTCTCGAGAGATCCGCTTTTTCCTTCGACGACGACTACGAGTTGTTTTCTCGGCGTGCCCGTGCTTTCCTCAACTCCAGAGCCGGCAGGTTGGTGCCCGGACAGGCTGAGGCCACTCACCACTACGAGGAGGGCACCCACAATGTGGAGGCCTCACCCTCTTCCAAGCCCATCGTTATCGATATCTCCGACAATGAGGAATAGCTTGTTTTTAGCTTAATTACTAATGACCTGTGTTCAGGTAGCTACGCGTGTTAATCATGTTTGCTTTACCTATTGCATGTGCTGCTCCTGCCTTTCCTTAAGAAATTCTAGTGAAATATGCAAGTAATGCTACTATGCAATCTAACCTTCTAGTATGTTCTATTGTCCAATGTGATGCTCAGTTAACTGTTTGGTTCATTTGTTTTGGTGATCATCTGCAATGTGATGTTCGATTATTGTTGGTACAATTTTGTATTGTTATGCATGTGAAACATACAATTGCTATATTTCATAGTTCTTAGCACGCTTGGCTTTTCCATGTGGCTTGAATTAATATGTTGGATCTGCAATGCGTTTATTTTTCATTAACATGTTTTACTGATAGCACACCAAATCTCACTTAAAACCCGATCAATATCTATCTTAAATGCGTTACAGGGGGAACAATGGGAGACACTGAAGTTTACCATCGAGGCTTGCACTTTCATGATCCTTTGGCTAATAGCACATTATTGTGCAATTGCAGGAACCATTCTAATATTTAGGTTTCTAATAATAATTTGGTTTTGCACATGTAGGTCCTGCTGTAAGAGGTTTAGACCCACTGTTCGACCCATTTTGCATGTGGGGAAATGATGTGTTCATGAATATCAGTCAAATCAAGAAACTCAGAAAGATTGTTAAGATAAAGAAACTTGCGACGAAAAACAACAAGCTGTTTGTCTGCACAATGAAGAAGACATCAGTGAACTATAGGATGGTGCTATCGCTTTTACCTTGTCTTTTTTCCCTTTGTGACATTACAATTTTTCGAAACGAAATTTATGCATATCTTTGTTTGCAGTCCTTTCCAAAGCAGTTCATCGATGAGTATGTCTCAAACCACCTGTATGGTCAAGAGGCGAGGAAGGTATTCATATAGCACCCACGGTATAATCTTGAAGTCTTCCTCAAGAGGATGAAGGATGGGCGGGCAACCATCCACAGGCACTGGCATAAAGTTGCAAGGACCTTCGACATCAGCGAAGGCTCAATATTTGTCGTCCGCTTCAACAGTTTTCTAGACGAGATTCATCTGTCTATTTACCGTATATGATGCTATTTTCTAAAGGTTTTAGATGTTGCATGTGAAATTCGGTCCTGTCGTGTAATTGGGTAGCTAGGTAGTATATGTCTATATGATGTTGTACTCTGATGTATTCCAATTATGAAATCCTGGTTGCCGTAGTACGAAATGAAATATATTGTGTGCTTGATATTAAGTGTCAATTTTTTTACTAGCTGGATTATAAATAATAGAGAATTAGCCTGATTATTGTGGTTTCATATTGCAGACGGTTTGTCATAGAACACCGTGGGTGATTACCTCACCAAACGCACACGGTTCCTGGAAATTTGGCGTGTTGGATCAGTGAAAAATCACACACGACTTCCGGCGGTAAACTGTGTGCGTTAGAAGACACATTCACAAACGTTTTCACGTAAAACGTGTGTGTGATGGACAGCCCTATGCCAAACAGTTTCTTCTATGAACCGTGCGTGATGGCCACCCCTAACACAAACGATATTATGCAGAAAATTGTGTGTGATGTAGAATGCGAACGGAAACGTACGTTTGGGATTCACTGTGTGGGATGCTAAGCACATCTCACACGACTTCCCAAAAATATATGTTTGTGATGGCCCCTCCAATCGCACACGGCATATTTTTGGTCATCGTGTGTGACCGGGCGCAGCCATCGCCGACGGGTTTTCCATGTCGTGTGGGATAGCCCCCCCTATCGCCCACACATGCAAGGCGACGGTTTGAGACTACGTCACGGAAAGGGGTTAAAAACCGTTTGTATAGCAGGCGCCTGCACTAGTGCAAAAGGCATACGTCTATAAGCATAAGTTCAAAAGGACAAGTAAAGGTTCTTTTCTCTTGATCTTCTTTTGACACGGGTATTTGATAAAAAACAGAATATCCATCAAGGAAACAAAAGTGTGTGTGCTTAGATAATTTTTCTAACATTTGATCAATAAAAAGGCAAGGGGTAATGATCTTTTCTAGTAGCTTTGTTTAATTTCCTGAAATCAATTACCATCCTATAACCAGTTACGACTCTCTGTGGAATAAGCTCATTCTTATCACTAGGAACAATGGTTATACCTCCTTTGTTAGGCACTCAATGAACAGGACTTACCCATCTACTATCAGTTATGGGATAAATAATACCTTCCTCAAGAAGCTTCAGTATTTCAGTTCTTACCACCTCTTTCATTTTAGGATTAAGGCGACGTTGATGATCAACAACAGGTTTAGCATCTGGATCCATATTAATCTTGTTCTGGAATAACGTAGGGCTGATGCCCTTGAGATCATCAAGAGCATATCCAATAGCAGCTTGGTGCTTCTTTAGAGTTTTAAGTAATCTCTTTTCCTCGTGCTCTGAAGGTTTAGCACTAATAATAACAGGATATATCTTCTTTTCATCAAGACAAGCATACTTTAACGTATCAGGTAATGTCTTTAATTCAAATACGAGGTCACTCTTAGGTGGAAGTGGACCCCCTAAAGTGTCAACAAGAATATTATGTTTAAGAATAGGTGGTTGATCAAAATATATTTTATCTATTTCATGTCCTTCACCCATATGCATATCATTTTCATGGTCGAGCAAATATTGTTCTAATGGATCAGTAGGAGGCACAACAATAGACGCAAGACCAATTATTTCATCTTTACTAGATAAATCTTTCTCATGTGGTTATCTACCAAACTTAAAGAAATTAAACTCATGAGATATGTCACCAAAGTTGACCTTAACCTTTTTTTTTAGCACAATCAATTTCACCATTATCGGTATTCAAGAAAGGTCTACCAAATATAATAGGACAAAAATTATCTTGTAATGAACCAAGTACTAAGAAATCAGTGGGGTACTTGACTTTTCCACACAAGACTTCCACATCTCGAACAATCCCAAGTGGTGAAATAGTATCTCTATTTGCAAGTTTAATAGTGACATCAATATCTTCTAACTCAGCAGGTGCTATATCATGCATAATTTCTTGATATAAAGTAAATGGAATGGCACTCACACTAGCACCTATATCACATAAACTATGGTAGCAATGATCTCAAATCTTAACAGAAACAACAGGCATGCCAACAACTGGTCTATTCTTATCTAACACACCCTTTTCGTTTCTAGCAGGGTTTGCAATTCTAGTATCCTCATCGCAGAGGTAAATAACGTGCTCATCAATATTATCAACCAAGAGATCTTTAACCATAGCAATATGAGGCTCCACATTTATTTGCTCAGAAGTTTTTGGTGTTCTAACATTACTTTTATTAACCACAGTTGTAGCTTTAGCATGTTCCTTAATCCTACAGGAAAAGGTGGTTTCTCAATGTAAGCAGATGGCACAACTGGATCAACATTATAAATAATTGTTTCTTCTTTAGCTATGCTAGGTTCCTTACAAGTTCCTTTAATAGAGGGGTGAAATTTAAACCACTTCTCCTTAGGGAGATCAATGTGATTAGCAAATGATTCATAGAAAGTAGCTACTATCTCAGAGTCAAGGCCATATTTCGCACTAAACTTATGAAAACTTCAGTTTCCATAAAAGATTTAACACAATCAAACTCAAGATTTATACCTGACTCATTACCTGTGTCGAAATCCCGATCTTCAGAGTTGTGCTCAATTCTTTCAAGAAGATCTCATCTGAATTCAATAGTTCTTGTAGTAAAGGAGCCAGCAGAAGAAGCATCAAGCATCGATTGATTATCATGAGAAAGCCGAGCATAAAAGTTTTGTAAGATTATTTCCCTTGAGAGATCATGATTGGGGCATGTGTACATCATGATTTAAGACTCCCCCATGCTTGAGCGATACTCACGAGGTCAAAAGTTATATATATAATTCCGATCACAATGAACCAAATGCATAGGATAAAATTTCTGATGAAATTCCAGCTTCAATCGGTTCCAATTCCATGTACCGGTATCATCCAATAACATGTATCAACTCAATGCCTTTCCCTCCAAAGATAAAGGGAAAAGCTTCTTCTTAACATCATCTTCGGATAAACCTGCAAGCTTAAATAATCCACAAATTTCATCTATACATATCCAGTGCATATCAGGATGTTTTGTTCCATCTCCTGCATAAGGATTACCAAGCAGTTTTTCTAACATACCCGAAGGAATCTCATAGTAAATATTTTCAATGGGTTTAGCAGGTTGAGGAGCGGCTTTTGCTACTTCTGGACGAGGTGAAGATACCCCGAACAAGCCCCTCAAAGTATTATCCTCCATAGTAACAAGCAACAGTAAATTTCAGCATGTAACAAGAATGTTTTCTTACCAAATTCCACTTACCAAAGGCACTTCACTCCCCGGCAACAACGCCATAAAAGAGTCTTGATGACCCACAAGTATAGGGGATCAATCATAGTACTTTTGATAAGTAAGAGTGTAAACCCAACGAGGAGTAGAAGGAAATGACAAGCGGTTTTGAGCAAGGTATTCTCTGCAAGTGCTGTAAGTAGCAGTGATAGATAGTTTTGTAGCAAGATAATTCATAAAAGTAACAAGTAACAATAGTAGCAAGTGTGTAGCATGGCAGCCCAATCCTTTTTATAGCAAAGGACAGGCCTGAAAGTTCTCTTACATAAAGCAAAGTGCTCTCGAGGACACATGGGAATTTTTGTGTAGTCACGTTCATCATGTTTAGTTGATTCGTGTTCGCTACTTTGATAATTTGATATGTGGGTGGATCGGTGCTAAGGTGTTGTTCTTACTTGAACAAACAACCCACTTATGATTACCCCCTCTTGCAAGCATCCGCAACTACAAAAGAAGAATTAAGATAAATCTAATCATAGCATGAAATATATGGATCCAAATCAGCCCCTTACGGAATAACTCATAAACTAGGGTTTAAGCTTCTGTCACTCTCGCAATCCATCATCTACTTATTACTCCACAATGTCTTCCCTTAGGCCCATGTATGGTGAAATGTCATGTATTCGACATTCACATGACACCACTAAATGAAGAGCAACATACATATCATCAAAATATCGAACGAATACCAACATCACATGATTACTTATAACAAGATTTCACCCATGTCCTCGAGAACAAAAGTACTTGCTTACAAATCATATTCATGTTCAAGATTAGACGGGTGTCGAATATCATTAAGGATTTGGACATATAATCTTCCACCAAATAAACCAACAAGCATCAACTACGAGATGTAATCGACACTACTAGTAACCTACAGGTACCAATCTGAGGTTTTGAGACAAAGATTGAATACAAGAGATGAACTAGGGTTTGAGATGAGATGGTGCTGGTGAAGATGTTGATGAAGATTGGTCCTCCCACGATGGAGGCAAGGTTGGTGATGGTGATGGCTTCGATTTCCCCTCCCGGAGGAAAGTTTCCCCGGCAGAATCACTCCGTCGGAGATCAAAAGTGCTCCTGTCCATGTTCCGCCTCGAGACGGCGGCGCTTCGTCCCAAAAACCTCCTCTTGATTTTTTTTCTAGGTCAAAACCCTTCATATAGTAGAAGAGGGGGGCCGGAGACCCCCTGTGGGGCCCACAAGGCACCTGGGTGTGCCCACATGTTTTGTGAGCGACAGGTGGCCCCCCTCTGGTACTTCTTGGCTCCAGTATTTTTATATATTGCAAAAATATTATTCGTAAAATTTCAGGTCATTTGGAGTCCGGTAGAATAGGTATCTCTGATGTAGATTTTTCAGGTCCACAATTCCAGCTATCGGTAATGTTCTCCTTCATGTATTCCTTGTAAATTCAAAGAGAAAGGGCATTAAAAATTATATCATAAAGTCGAATAATGACCAAAAACAATAATAATAACAGTAGGAAATCATGATGCCAAATAGACGTATCAGTAGGGCGTGCCCCTGCCTTTCTAGGCCCCCTGTGGGTCTTCTAGTACACCTCCGAGGCTTCGTGGGTCTCTTATGTTCCAAAAAAGATCATCAAATTTTTTTTCCGCATTTGGACTTTGTTTGGTATGAATTTTCTGGAAAACTAAAAACATGCAGAAAACTGTAACTTGCACTGGGCACCGGATTAATATTTTAGTCCATGAAAATCATATAAAATGCACCAAAAGCATCTAAAATTATTGCAAACATGCAATGAATACTTCATAAATTATTGATACATGGGAGACGTATCAGGTGCTGCCCCGTGGGGGAAATCTGGTAACGATGGACCGTCATAGAAAATTATCTTTCATGACGTTTCATTTTTCATTGATAACCCAGAAGTATTGGGGATCGCGATAGTTTTCGAGGGTAGAGTATTCAACCCAAATTTATAGATTCGACACAAGGGGAGCCAAAGAATATTTGAGAGTATTAGCAGTTGAGTTGTCAATTCAACCACACCTAGTGTAACAGTCCGAGACCGACGCTCCAGAAGATTCCTGTTTTATTCCGTTGTCATCATGTGATTCGTTTGGTTGTCGCATTCATCATAGCATCATTCGCATCATCTGCATAGCATCGGCAACTCCGTTGCCATCATTTTTCAAAACTTGCATCCGTTCGTAGTCGCCGGTTCTCTCCGTTCTTGCCGTCGACCGTTTCGAGACCAACCACACACACACGCGCCCGCGGCATTGTAAAAATATTGTTTTTAAAGTGCGCGAAATGTTTTCTCTGAATGGGTCGAAAGTTGGCGTGCGGTCTTAATATAGAGTAGGTAGACCGTCTACCAAATTTCGTCGCAATCGGAGGTCGTTTGATATCCGAACCGTTAAACCTATAGAGGCACTATAGCGGGTCAAATCGCGGACGTTTCCGGTATTGTAAAACTTGTTGCCGGGCAGCCCGTCTTACCTCTCTACTATGCCTAGCCCCTCTGCACAGTGCACGGACCACTCACGCCTGTCCGATAGCTTCCCGAACCCGAAATATACGGTCGTGACCGTTGGATACGGATCAACCCCGTTATACCCCAAACCATCATCGGTTTTTCAGTTGGACTTCCTAAGCTAATTATGTCAACCGTCCGATCTATATAGGAGGGTCCAAATGGCCCCTAGCCTAATCCCACAGCGGTATATATAACAGACTAACCCTAGTCTAGCGTGTCCCATCCACCCATTCCTCCTGGCCGCCGCCAGCCACCTCACAACCAACCACCTCCACCAAATTCCCCTCGGGATCCCCTCCCATTCCATTCCAACCAACCAGATCATTCCGACCATCTCCTTGGTTTCCGCCGCCGACCAGCCCCACTCCTCCTTGTTTCTCGCTCTAGCCTAACCGGCGTGCACGCATCCACCAGTGCAGCCCCGCGCTCAGCGCCCAAAACTGCCC
Source organism: Elymus sibiricus (assembly GCA_039707655.1). Lineage (NCBI taxonomy): Eukaryota > Viridiplantae > Streptophyta > Magnoliopsida > Poales > Poaceae > Elymus > Elymus sibiricus. The sequence goes on from CM077665.1 coordinate 269,943,390, forward strand.
GATGGCCATCTCTCTCCTGCATGCGTGGACGCGTCCAACGCCCAACGTCTACGCAACCGCCGCTGTCCGTCTCATCCAGCGCGCCTCCGTAGTTGGCCTCGCCATCCTTATGCCGACCCGGTCGCTGCCGCCTCAACCCAAACCTCCCTGCCTCGCCCCGCCGGAGATCAGGTTGGCGCCGTCGACCTCACCGGTGAGGTCCGCCACCGCTCATCTCGTTTCCCCTCTCCTCTATTTTTTTGTCTCCCTAACCTCCCTTTCTTCCCTGCAATGGGTCACCATGGTCACCGCGAGGGAGCTCCGAGCCACCTCGCCATCGTCCCGTGCTCGCCTCCGAACGGGTCTGCTAGATCTCGTCGCCCTCGTCCCGTTCCCGACGACCACCGCCGCCATCGTCGTTGACCGTCGCAGCCCTTGCAACTCCCATCGTTGTTGCGCTCTGGATCGAGCCAGCGCTCGCCCAGTATTGACCGAGCCAGTGAGCCGCTCGCGTGAGGCCTCCTCTGCCTCGCCTTCGCCAGGCCCGGCCGGCCCAGCTGCTCCGGCCCAGCCCCGCACCGACCGGCCTATGGGCCCTTGGTGAGCACTTGTTTCCCTATCCAGCGCCCGGTGCACTGTTTTGTATCCTGCGCCCATTGCACGTTTTACCTCTGCTCAGATTTGGCCTGCTTAGGATTTTTTAGCTCCGCGAGTTTGTCTATTATCCTGAGAATTACTGTTTTACAGAAAAACCCCTAACTTCATGCACTTAATAACTAAATAACCGTGCATCAGATTAAAATGATGTATATAAGTAAAATGACTAGAATTTTGTGTAGATTAATAATATCCAACTTTCAACCATGTTAAAAATGTTTAAACTTGATGTTTGTATTAATTTGCATATATGCCATGCTAAAATGATTTAGTTCATAACTACATAACCGTAGCTCCGTTTAAAATGTTCCACATATGTATCTTGCTTAGAAAAACGTGTAGAATCTCATGGCACACTTTATTTTGCTGTTTAACAAATATCAAATTGTGTTAGGACAGATCTGGTACAAACTTTAAATATGCATATGGGGTCATTTCGGAAATGCTATATGTTGTTTCCGGCCTCATTTAAAATGCCTAGATGATGTAGTTGTTCATGCTTCACCTCTTGCCATGGTTAACAACATTTAAAATGTTTGTTTGGTTAAAACAACCTTAACCACATGTCTTTTAATATGGAGAGTTATTATTTTGTTGTATGTATGTTCTCCTTCTCCATTAAAAAAATTGCGTAATTCCTTCTTCAACCTATGCTATGACCACCCATGTTAAACAACCTTTAATATTGATAAGTAACTAAACGAGAGTGAACTAAATAATTAGAATGTGGAGTTTCGTCAATATGCAACTCGTTGCATATTGAGCTTCACTTAATGTGTAGTATTTGATTGTTGCGATTGCCATGCCTTGCATAGTTAAACTGGACATGCATCATATTTGATGTGCATCATGTCATGCATATGTTGTGGTGTTTACCATGTGTTGATTGTTGTTTCTGGATTGCTTCTTCTCGATAAAGTTCCGAAAGCATTCGGAGTGTGAGGATTCGTTCGACTACGTTGGATCGTCTTCTTCAAGGATTCGCTCTTCTTCCAAGCGGGATCTCAGGCAAGATGACCATTTCCCTGGATACCACTACTATCATTGCCATGCTAGTTGTCTCGTATCTATCGCTATGTCTCGCTACCTACCACTTGTTTGTCAAGCCTCCCAAATTGCCATGAAAAGCCTCTAACCCTCCACATCCCAGCAAACCATTGTTTGGCTATGTTACCGCTTGCTCAGCCCTTCTTATAGCGTTGCTAGTTGCAGGTGCAAATTGTTTCCATGTGCCAACATGGATGTTTTTGAGATATCACAATATTATTGCTATTTAATTTAATGTACATATATACTTGGTAAAGGTGGAAGGCTTGGCCTTTTGCTAGGTGTTTTGTTCTACTTTTGCCGCCCTAGTTACTTGTGTACCGGTGTTATGTTCCATATTGAGCACTCCTAACATGCTCGGGGTTGTTATGGGGACCCCCTTGATTTTTGTTTTAGGATAAAACTCTTCTGGCAAGGTCCAACATTAGTACTATATTTGCCCAACATAATAATACTGATCACCTTATTAACGCATAGAGGGTCGCCCCCTCGTGGATTTAATTCAACATAATACAGGGGGGCCAGTGTTGCTGGTGCTGGTCCAAAACAGAGTCATGTGCTGGGCCAACCCGGGGCAACTCGGGAGATTTCTATCAGGCCACTGTACGCTGTGCTCATCCGGTTGTGCCCTGAGAATGAGATACGCGGCTCTTATTGGGATTGTCGGCACGTCGGGCGGCCTTGCTGGATTTGTTTTACCTTCCTCGAACGTCTTGTGCGCGGGATTTCAAGGACACTTCGGGCTATCTCGAGGTTGAGATTTTCCATCGGGATTCCGCAAATACTACGGGTTATCCCGCGGTTGAGGAATTCCAACGCAGCTTGTGGTTAGTTTGTGATGGATGAGTTGGAGCACCCCTACAGGGTTAAATCTTTCATGAGAGTCGTGCCCGCGGTTATGTGGCAACTTGGAAATTTTGTTTAACATCCGGTCATAGAAAACTTAAAGTAAACTCAAATAAAATACACCAACTATGTGCGTAACCGTGACTGTCTCTTCTCGTGAATTTCTAATCCGAGAGAGAACACGGTGGGGTTATGTTTGTCTCGTAAGTAGGTGTTCAGGATCACTTAGTGATCATTACTAGTTCACGTCCGTTTATGCGATGATCATTCCCCCTTATTCTTGTACTCGTAAGTTAGCCACTCAAATAAATGCTTAGTGCTTGCTGCAACCTCACCACTTAACCATACCTCACCCATTAAGCTTTGCTAGTCTTGATACCCTTGGAAATGAGATTGATGAGTCCCTGTGGCTCACAAATTACTACAACAATAGTTGCAGGTACAGGTAATGCAATGATTTGACATGAGCGCGATGCTTGTTTGATTTGGAGTTCTTCTTCTTCAACATCGATCTAGGATGGATTCCAGGCCGGCACCTTGGATAGCAAGGATGGATGTCATTTTATCGTTTGATTTCGTCCATAGTCGGACCCTGCTCATATGTATGATGTTTAAATATGTTGTTGAATTGATGTGATCTTGATTTAGCTTGTGGAGAGTGTAAGCCAATTCCATATACTCATCTCTTCTTTACATGTACTTGTAATGATATCCATTCTTGCGAAACGACGAGATGCGCTTCTATCCCTGTGGAGGCCCTCGAGCCAAAATAAGGATAGGATCGCATCTTGGGCGTTACACCTGGAGATTAAATATCTGCAGCAGAGTGATCAGTAGCATAGTAGTATGATAGTTTGATAGCAGCAGTAATAGTAATAGTAACGATAGCAGTGATAGCAATAATTTTCTAGCAGTTGGAACAGTAGCATCAGCAATAGTAACTTAGCAAGAACAATAAGTCGAAAACTCATAGGCACTGGATCGGTGAACTCGTTGGATGATATTCATCATATAACAATCATAACCTAGGGCGACACAGAACTAGCTCCAGTTCATAAATGTAATGTAGGCATGTATTCCGTAAATAGTCATACGTGCTTATGGAAAAGAACTTGCATGACATCTTTTGTCCTACCCTCCCGTGGCAGCGGGGTCCATAAGGAAACTAAGGGATATTAAGGCCTCCTTTTAATAGAGAACCGGAACAAAGCATAACACACGGTGAATACATGAACTCCTCAAACTACGGTCATCACCAGAAAGTATCCCGACTATTGTCACTCCGGGGTTTGCGGGTCAGAACACGTAATAGGTGCATATGACTAGCAAGATCGGATCAAGAACATAGATATAATGGTGATAACATAAACGGTTCAGATCTGAAATCATGGCACTCGGGCCCTAGTGACAAGCATTAAGCATGGCAAAGTCATAGCAACATCAATCTCAGAACATAGTGGATACTAGGGATCAAGCCTTAACAAAACTAACTCGATTACATGATGCATCTCATCCAACTCCTCACCGACCACCAAGCCTACGAAGGAATTACTCACTCCCGGTGGGGAGCATCATGGAATTGGCGATGGAGAAGGGTTGATGATGACGAAGACCGAAGATTCCCCTCTCCGGAGCCCCAAACGGGCTCCACATCTGGCCTCCCGATGAAGAACAAGAGGTGGTGGCGGCTCCGTATCGTAAAACACGATGAAACTTTCTCCCTGATTTTTTTCTCCAAAAATAGGATTTTATAGCGTCAGAATTAGGGTCAGTGGGGCCACGAGGTGGGCACAACCCACCAGGGCACGCCGGGGGCGGCTGGCGCGCCCTGGTGTCTTGTGCCCAGCCAGCCCCCCTCCTGTGGTTCTTGGCTCCAGTATTTTTTTATTTATTGTAAAATAATTCTCCAAAAAGTTTCGTCCAGTTCCGAGAACTTTTATTTCTGCACAAAAACAACACCATGGTAGTTTTGCTGAAAACAGCATCAGTCCGGGTTAGTTTCATTCAGATCATGCAAATTAGAGTCCAAAACAAGGGCAAAAGTGTGAGGAAAAGTAGATACGACGGAGATGTATCATTCATCACCACGGGTTTTGACGGGGATATTACCCCACGGTATAACCCGGCAGACATGCTGACCCGGCAAATAGTACTGACCCGGAGAACAGTACTGACCCGGCAGACATGCTGACCCGGCAAACAGTACAGACCTGGTTACAGTTCTAACCCGGCAGCTACAGTGTCAGGGTATAACCCGGCAGCTACAGTGTCAGGGTATAACCCGGCAGCTACAGTGTCAGGGTGTAACCCGGCAGCTACAGTGTCAGGAGGCTAACCCGGATGCTACAGTGCCAGGAGGTGAACAGTGTTATCAGACAGTCACGGAGACAAGTCTCTGAAGATAAGCCCTGGTTGTAACCCGCCCGGTGTAAGCCGCCCGGGACGGGTTACAAGCCCAGGACTCGGAAGCCCATGAAGAGAAGCCCGCGATGGGAAGTCATCAATCCGACTTAGACTCTACATGTAAACCGCCCCTTCAGCCTTTATAAGGAGGGGCGGGTCACCCCAAGAGGGGCAGGTTAGACGTCTCATAGACAGGTCTCATAGACAGGTCTCAGGGACAGGTCTCATAGACAGGTCAGAAAAGATAGTCAGATTAGAGGGTCTCGAGATTAGAGGTGCTGACTCTGCACCCTTGTAACCGAGATCATCATCGTCATCAATATAAGACACAAAGCAGGACGTAGGCTTTTACCTCCATCGGAGGGGCCGAACCTGGGTAAAAACTCCGCGTCTCTCGTCCCGCTCAACCCCTCTCAAGCTACCAGTTACGTGCGATGACCCCACACCTTAAGTCCGTTAACCCGGACATCTGCCGTGACAAATCCACGACAGTTGGCGCCCACCGTGGGGCCGCGCACGGTGGTGTTGAGTTCTTGGAGGGATCTCACTCAGGGTTCGAGAAGTTCGTAGTTTTTCAGATGAAGGAGAGCCGGCACAGAAGGATCCAAGTCAACTCCGAGTCCGTCAGTCAAGATCAAAACAATTTTCTGTGGTTATCCCTAACATTACCATGAAGGATCTGCTTAAACCGGGGTATTCAACTACACACGTGTCGTGCGCTGCGATGAGATCAAAACTTCAATTTTGTTAATCAGTGGCTAAAGGCAATTCTGGTATTGCCCTCAATGCATGGCGTCTCAACTTGTGGAGGTTTTCAAAGGAAAAAGTGATCCATTGCCGTTCGTTTTGTTTCCAAATAAATTTCGGACGTACTGTCTACATATATGAGCCGCCCTAGAACAGTGCCCGTGGATTTACAAAAAAAAAAAAGAGGAAAAGGAAGCCCATGATTCGGAGGAAAACGCGGAGGTGGATTCGCTGGATTGCCCACGACCCGGAAGCAGGGCCGGCCACGACCCGGACTCGAGCCGCCACGGCTTTGTAAGCCGCCCCAGCTGGTACAGCATCAAGCTGGCCGCGGTCTTGTGCAGCCTCGACTGTGACCCGCCGTCGTCGTCCACTTCTGCTCCGCTCCGCCTCACGAGTCGCCGGCCACCGTCTTCCACTACAAGCCGCCGTGACCTCACCTTGAGTCGCCGCCGGGTCTCCACTGCGGTTGAGCCGCCGTTGTCTTCGCCGGCGTTATATCTGCCTTGAGTCGCCGCATATTAAGCTGTCAAAATCGCCGTGGCTCACCCTGCCTCCGGCCCCTGGCCGCGTCAAAACAGCCGGCCAAACCGCCGCCGTGGCAGCTCGCCCTCACGCCGCCGACCGGCCGCCCGAGCCGCCCCTGCATCAACGGGCTCCACCAGCCGCGCCGCCAAGCCGCCACGAGCCGGCTGGTTGCGCCCCCAATTCACCTCCGCCGTTCGCCCTCAAGACGCCGACCCCGCCACACCTCGAGTCGCCGGGGGCCTCTCCAGCCACGGCCGCCACCGAGCCGCCTCCGCTACTCTGCTCACGGCCTCCCCTCGCCCCGAGCCGCCGCGGGCTGGCCTTGCCGTCTCAGCCGCCGCTCTTTGAGCCGCCGTCTGTGCTGACGAACCGGCCACACCCTCGCCGTCGAGCCGCCGCACTGCGCCGCGCCGCGTGCCCGCCGGCCTCGCTCCCCGTCGAGCCGCCCCCGCCTTGGAGCTGCTGCTCCGCCCGCAACCCGCCTGCTCGCCTGCGCCCGGCTCCACTCCACCCGCTCGTCCCGAGCCTCGCGCGCTTCCTATGCAGCCGCGCCCCGCCCGCCTGCTTCTCCAGCCGACTGGTGCCGCGCCCGCCCGCCGGTTTGCCGCCCGCGCCGGCTGCCGGCTGCGCCGCCTCCCGTCGTCCGGCTTGCTGCTCCGCCCGCAGCCCGCCAAGCCGCCCTGTCTCATCTCTGACCCGCCCCAGCTAGTGGGCCGGACACGCCTCGCCATCGGATGCTGTTTTATGGTCGTGGCCGACTGCCCATCTGACTAGGGATAACGGGGCCGGTTGGAGGAAAAATCGAAGTGGTCAGCTGCTGAAAAAAAAAAAAAAAAAAAGGGGGAGGACCCGCCTGGTCAATTTGCCGCCACACGTTCATCGAGAGCCGCCCTGGCCCGGCGCTGTCTCCGAGCCGCCGTGGCTAAGTCGCCGCTTTCGTCCTCATGGTCGCAACCTCGCGCTGAGCCGCACCCATTCGGCCTTATTCTGAGCCGTCGCGCGTCCGCTGCGAGTCGCCTCTACCTTATCATCTACGGTCTCGCATCGAGCCGTTTTCGCCGTTACGGCCCGCCGCCTCCGCCGCGGCCTCGAAAGAGTGACTACATCGCCGTTGAAGTTACTGGAGGTGATCCACGGACGCTGTATACATTTGTCGTCCGAACAAATCAGGTGATATCCGTCTAAAGACTATTTTTTACCACATATTGTTTTTGTCAAAGAACAATTACGTTGGTCTGTATATTTTTATATGCAGGACAGTTATTCTCTACAAACGTGGTCTATACCACGGGTACGGAGCACGCGTTGGCAATATCCCACACCAGCGTTCGACCGTGCCACATGACCCGGTGAATGGACGCGCGCAAGCCGCCGCCCTTGCGGCCCGGTTAACATCAACTTGTCGGGATCACGCTTGCTCGCTGTTCAACGGGCGTGTGCAAGCCGCCGACCCCTTGGTCTCGACTACATCAACAAAACGCCACGGTTGTCTCTCGCGGCCGCACCGGCTTAAACAACTCCGCGGCTGACTTCTACGTCTACATCAACACGTCAGGAGCTGTGTACATCAGTACGAGTCGCCCGACGGGCGGTTCTGAGATGCCGCCCAATGGACGCGCGCAAGACGCCGCCCACAGTCTGATTCACATCAGCATATCGGTGCAGTTCATCTATACGAGCCACCCAAATGGACAGGCGCACAAGTCGCCGCAATTACAGTCTTGGTTAACTTCAACAACCGGCTGGGAGTAAACCGTGGACAAGATCACTGACATGACACAGTTCATACGGAAACACTCATAACCCGCCAAGGTTAAACTTCAACACATTCCAGCGTCCTGCTGTCAACTATATGCCGGCTCATGCTACGGCCAACAAACTCAAGAACCCCGGATCACCCGATCTCGGGGGCTACTACCACATTGGTGAAAGTTTAAAAGCTGTCAGAATATTTCCGGCACAAGCATCCGGTTCAAAAGGAATTCATCTCTCGCAAGTCCGAGTTTTCAAAAAATTAAAAGTTGCCCAAGAGGACGAGCCGCCATGATGCACCGTTCAAACATGGGTACCCTGCTTCATTTGAATCATCATAGTCACATGGAGACTTCTACCGTTTCTTCATACAAGATGGCGGTTTATAAGACGGTGCATAAGTTGACATCGTTGACAAGATCGTTTGGGGGCTTTCAATCCGCCGGGTTAAGCTTCAACCCTCTCGGTCAGGCTCTTCAGCCAATATAAGATGGGTCGTGGACCCAAAGGTTGACTCCGTCAACAAAGATCACTAGGGGTGCAGCGAGTTCTAAAACTTACCTCCTTTTTGATCTGCAAGGCCGGGTTATACCTGCCTGTAAGTAGATGCGCTTTGTCAGGGGTGCAGCGAGTTCTAAAACTCACCCTCTGCAAAGGCCTCTTACAGCGGCGAGGCAAACCCTTACATCCGCAAATCCGAGTTATACCTGCCTGTAAGTTGATGCCGCTTTGTCAGGGGTGCAGCGAGTTCTAAAAACTTACCCCCTGCAAGGGCCTCTTACAGCGGCGAGGTAAACTCTCCCATCTGCCGTGTCTCTCTCTGGTTCGTTGCGCTCTTATCAGTTAATCTCGCCTAGAGACCCTGAGCCGTTCAAAGGAGTTGACGGTCAATCTCGTTAGAGACCCTGCACTGGTATGAGTTCAAGCATCGAGTCCACCCAGAAGAACCATCATATGAATTTTTTGGAAGGCAAAGCAAGAAACATCATACATTGCATTGCATCATACATTACATCATGCATTGCATCATATTTACATATCATGCCGGTTTGCCAAACCGGGTCAGAGCAAGATTGTGAAAGAGGAAGCAAGGCTATACGAGATTTTAACATCTCCGGGTTGTGCTTTTTCAAGCCGCCCTTACAACAATGCAGAATATACTCTGTTTTGTTTATTTTTGCAGGTCTTGTCTTCTAAGATAAGCCGCCAGAACAAATTGATCTTTAATAGCCAACATGGCTGGATCTTCATCATGGATTTCTCACATACTCGCCGGGTTGCACCGCAACTACGAGCAGGGATTTCATATCAAAGACAAAGGAATTATTCCAGGATATTCATTCCGGGTTATATTACAACCACGGCCAAGGATTCATCCAACAAATTATGATGAGTCATATTATAGTCCCGAGTCGCCGCAGGCAGATGACCCGGCACTTGGGGGCTACATTATTCCAGTCAGGTTTATATCAAGTATGCAAAGTCCCATGTCGCTGCAAGCATGCACCACGGCACTTGGGGGCTAATGCAAGCTGGTTTTCAAATCATTACATTGTCAATAAGACCCTGTTATCTCAAGGAGATGAGCAAGCCTTTCAATATTTTCCTAAGTCCCAGCCCAGTACTTCTTACTGACCTGGCACTTGGGGGCTACACCGCTCAGATCGAATTTTCTAAAATCCCAAGTCGCCGCAGGCGTGCGACCCGGCACTTGGGGGCTACAGTATTCAGTTGTTCAAAACAGATCATAAGGTACAAATTGAAGACCCGGCGCATCACATATTGATGAGCCGGCCCTTGGGAGCTACACCAGCTGAAGCTTTATAAAGTATAAGACAGTTATAAGTCCCAGGCTGCTGCAGGCAAGACAACCTGGTACTTGGGGGCTACACAATCAAAGATATTATTGCAAAGCGCCAAGTCATCATGGATCAACTTGGAGCTTGGGGGCTACAGGTAATATGAATATATCAAAAAATTGGAGAAGTTTTCAAGATGTCAATTTCAGCGGGAGTTCAGTTATTTGACCCGGCGTCACCAGCAATCATGACCCGGCACCATCAATGATTATAACCCGGCGGAGGAGACCCGCCAAGAGCATTGAAGGCTGACTCAACGGCATATGGGTGTTGTATTCCCAATATTTTATTTCAAAGGACATATACCTGCAAGACAATGGAGCTTACCATGAATAAATTCAAGCTAACCTGGGGGCTAATGACGGGGATATTACCCCACGGTATAACCCGGCAGACATGCTGACCCGGCAAATAGTACTGACCCGGAGAACAGTACTGACCCGGCAGACATGCTGACCCGGCAAACAGTACAGACCTGGTTACAGTTCTAACCCGGCAGCTACAGTGTCAGGGTATAACCTGGCAGCTACAGTGTCAGGGTATAACCCGGCAGCTACAGTGTCAGGGTGTAACCCGGCAGCTACAGTGTCAGGAGGCTAACCCGGATGCTACAGTGCCAGGAGGTGAACAGTGTTATCAGACAGTCACGGAGACAAGTCTCTGAAGATAAGCCCTGGTTGTAACCCGCCCGGTGTAAGCCGCCCGGGACGGGTTACAAGCCCAGGACTCGGAAGCCCATGAAGAGAAGCCCGCGATGGGAAGTCATCAATCCGACTTAGACTCTACATGTAAACCGCCCCTTCAGCCTTTATAAGGAGGGGCGGGTCACCCCAAGAGGGGCAGGTTAGACGTCTCATAGACAGGTCTCATAGACAGGTCTCAGGGACAGGTCTCATAGACAGGTCAGAAAAGATAGTCAGATTAGAGGGTCTCGAGATTAGAGGTGCTGACTCTGCACCCTTGTAACCGAGATCATCATCGTCATCAATATAAGACACAAAGCAGGACGTAGGCTTTTACCTCCATCGGAGGGGCCGAACCTGGGTAAAAACTCCGCGTCTCTCGTCCCGCTCAACCCCTCTCAAGCTACCAGTTACGTGCGATGACCCCACACCTTAAGTCCGTTAACCCGGACATCTGCCGTGACAAATCCACGACAGGTTTTATCACTGAATAGAGCAGATTTTGAAGTGAAGAAAATAGAAACAAGCAAAAGGAAAGTGTGTGTGCGAAGGCATGGGATTTGTTAGGTGATGCCTCCCCGACAATGGCGCAAGAAATTCTTCTGCTACTCCCACAGGAGTTGTTTGATTTCCCCCAAGAGGAAGGGTGATGTTGCACAACGACGTAAACTATTTCATCAGTTAAAACCAAGGCTATCGAACTAGTAGGAGGCACCGCAATAGCAACATTAGCAGTACCAAACACGAGAAATTCTTGCACCCAACAGAGGCGAGGGGATTGTCACTCCCCTTGTTCTTGCCAGTTACAAGATTAAAGCTGGAAGTGAAAAAAAAGTAATAAAACAATAAATAGTAACAAGTAGCAATTGTAGAAGATTTTGTATTGATAGAAAATAGACACAGGGGCCATAGGTTCACTAGTGGCATGTCTCTTGAAATGTGACACCCTGGATTTTGGCTACAGTGATCATTGTAATTAAGCACAGTGATGACCATGATCAGTGCCTAATCATTTTGCTCAACAAGATATGATCAGGTTGAAAATTCATATCTCATTTCAAATTCCATTAAAAAGGGCATTGAATTTTATGGTGATAAAATAAGTTGGCACACATCAAAGGAAAAATGTTGCACACTTGTGATAAATCACAAAACAATTGGTGTTAAGGAAAACAACATCACCAAAACTATGGTGTGGACCCCACCTCCAATAACAGCACCAATATGCATTTTTAAAGTGCTCCTAAATTCAATTGGAAAATGCAAACAGTTTACAAAAATGCCCAAAGTGTATGTGGCCATGTGGAATATTGCAAAGTATTTTATGGACCAAGTGGCACATTTTTGCTGAAGAGAATTATTGCAAGAAAATAAATGAAACTGAAAAATAAAAACAGAAAACAGAGCAAAAACGAAATAAAAAGAAAAGACTTACCGGGCACTGTGGCCCAACTGCTACAGGCTGGCCCAGCCCACCAGGGCCAGCCTTTCCCTTACCTCGCGCCAGAACAGGAGAAGGCCGGCGCGCCATGGCGCCGACGCGCGCGCCCGCTCGCTCGGCCTCCTCGCGCTAGATCTTTTGCCGCGGCTTGCGTGGATTGGATAAGGGCAACGCCCGCGCCCCTCTGGACCCGTTGGTTCCTCCCCACGCTCTCTCCCTCACCCCTTTCTTCCTCTCCCGAGCGCAGCCATGGCCGCGCCCAGCTGAGCTCGTGGCCACACCTCACCTCGCTCCTCCCTGTTGGGTCCAGGAGCTCCGCACCGACCTCCTCGTCCTCCCCGTGCTGTGGATCGAGCCCCGGGAGCCCCTGCGTCGACGCCCGCATCCATCTTCCTCCTCGGACCCGAGCGGCCGCCACCGTCGATCTGCTCCTCTCCGTCGCCCCTAGCTGCACCGGGCCTTCCCTTCACCGCAAGTGAGCTCCCCCGCGGCTTCCTCCTCCTCCCGTAGCTCGAGTAGGCCACCGTAGCTAGCTCTCACCAGAACCGAGAGCTGCCCTCCGCCATTTTCGTCGGGCTCGAGCTCTGCGAGCCCCTGGCAACCAGTGCGTGCAACGGGCGTGCTCCATGACGTCTCCTGCTTCGATCCCGTGCGCTAAGTAGGTTGTTTGCGTGCTGTTTCGCTTGCTGCCATCGCCGCCCGAGAGAACTTCCGCCGCCGTCGACGTAGCGCTCAGCTCAGACCACCGCACCTTGACCTGATGCCCGGAACGGATCGGCGACGACTCTAGCTGGCGAACGCAAGAAAAATCGCGCGAAATGGTCCACCGTAGAGGATTTCCGAGCCTCGGCTCATTCTCTGGTGCTCGCCGGAGCCTCTCCGGCGACCCAGCGCCGCCGCGGCACGGCCGGGGCCACTACCAGGGTCGCTGGCCGGTGGGCCAGGCCGACCCCGCTGACCTGTTGACCTGGTCAACCCTGCTGACTGGACCTGGTCCAGTAAATGACAGGTGGGTCCCAGTCCCCCTGTGTGTATGACAGTGGGCCGGCCCTGTCATTAGCTAATCTGGTTAATTAGATTAAGAAAAATGATTGATTAAACCCTAATGTCTCACTGACAGATGGACCCCGCCTATTAATTAAACCTGTTTAGATTAACTTAACACTGGTTTAATTCTGAGTCACTGACATGGGGGTCCCACATGTCAGGTTTGACCAGTCAACTGAGACTGTTGACTGCTGATGTCATAATTCCATTTTTGAATTAAATTTAATATATTTTATTCCAGAATATTAATAAAACTTTAAAAATTATTATAAAATAATCCGTAACTCGGATGAAAATACTTTATACATGAAAGTTGCTCAGAACGACGAGACGAATCCGAATACGCTGCCCGTTCATCTGTCACATGCTCCTAGCATGATGAACATGGCCATTTAGCATTAGGATCATGTGTCCCGTAGTAGCCCGAGACCCGGAAAGTATCGTCAGATATTCTTCCGACCCGTCTGCGACGTGTAATACTGTGTTAGTACATGCCTAGCTCTGCATATTGTCATGTCATGCATCGTGATGCATTTGTCTGCTTTATATTTATTGTTTCTCCCCCTCTTCTTCCGGTAGACCCCGAGCCTGACGCTGCTGCCGGGTACGACTACTCCGTTGACGATCAGGTCTTTGCAGCAGAGCAGCAAGGCAAGCAACCCCCCTTGAGCATTCCGATATCGCCCATTTCTTTCCCTCTCATTCTTGCATTAGATTTTTGCTACTGTATTAGTTAGCTCCTATTCTGATGCATAGCCTATTTTTGACAAACTGTTACTATACCTGCAATCATATCAACTGCTTAGTATAGGTTGATCAGTGGATTCCCAGTGACCCCTTAGTCCCAGCTGCCCCTGCTTCTTCATCGACGACCCGAAGACTCGAAGACTCGGTCAACCGACCGATGAGCCAGGCCCCTCACATCACCGCACACCCCTTAGTTGTACGACTCTACAGAGCTACTATCGAGTACCGAGGGTGACACCTCGTGAAGTACTCATGATGCTAGCTTTGTCGTGCAACCCCTCAAGTGTGGGACCCTCGAGGGTGATTCCTCTAAGTCCACCTTAACGGTTTCATCGAGCGGGACCCTTTGAGGGTGATTCCTCAGGTTCCGTCTTGATGTTTTATACACACAGTTACTATGACCTGGTTACAGAAACATGTTGGTGATGGGTCGGCCCTAAGGGGTACCCACGGTTTGATGATGATGAGGCGTGGACGGGCAGGAGAGGCCCTTGCCACACATCCTCGAGACGGGGCGACGGGACCGCACTTCATGGGTCGCGCTTGCCCCGCATTAATAAAATGCTAATGGGTTGGGTATTTGATCTGAGTTGGTCATTTGGCCTATTACGCACTAACCTTCACGTGGGAGAAGTTATGGGTACTCGGCGTCGTTGTATCAGCCGAAGCTCTTCGGACGTCAGCAATGGAGCGGCGCGCGCCCGAGTGGCCTGGACGGTACAGCTCTTGGACTTGAGTGTGCTAGGGCTGACCTCGGCCGCCCTCGCATCGTGCAGGTGTGCAAAGGGCGATTGGCCCATGACTCATGCGCGCTTAGGATTTAGACCGGTAGGCTGGCCTCTTCGTTGAGCCTAGGTGGGGCGACGACGTTTTGATGTCCCGAGGCCGGGCATGACCCAGGAAAGTGTGTCTGGCCAGAGGTATCAAGCGTGTTGGGGAATGTGGTGCACCCCTGCAGGGAAGAATTTATCTATTCGAATAGCCGTGTCCACGGTAACAGGACGACTTGGAGTTGTACCTTGACCTTATACAATTATAACTGTGACTTAAATTTGAGGAATGTGGCTCCGAGATTGCTTCCTCGCAGGGAGTCGAGGAAGAATCTCTGGACGTGGTTACTTAATAAAATTGCTACAATAATATTGCTATATATGAGATACCAGTCTACTCTCTTCTAATGCTGCAAGATGCTGAAGATGCTAGTCTTCGATAGGACTAGGCTTTCCCCCTATTCTTGCTTTCTGCAGTCAGCCCAGATATAACCCCATTCCTTGATACTGATGCATACTTAGCATAGTTCTGATGTCAGTCTTGCGAGTACTTTGGATGAGTACTCACCGCTGCTTTGCTTTCTCTTTCCCCCTCGATACGATTCTGCGTTCAGACGATGGAGCCCAGGAGATGGAGTACGCCGGAGATGACTACTACACCACCGCTGGAGCCTACTACTACGTGGAGAGTGCCGACGCTCAGGAGTAGTTAGGAGGTTCCCAGGCAGGAGGCCTCGCCTCTTTCGATCCGCTACTTATGTTTGTGCTAGCCTTCTTAAGGCAAAACTTGTTTAACTTATGTCTGTACTCAGATATTATTTGCTTCCGCTGACTCGTGCTTGTCGAGCTTTGTATTCGAGCCCTCGAGGCCCCTGGCTTGTAATATGAAGCTGTATGACTTTAATTTGTCTCTAGTGTTGTGTTGTGATATCGATCAGTGAGTCCCTAATCTTGGTCGTACGCATTGCGTGTATGTTTAGCGTACGGTCGAAATTGGGGGCGTCACATGAAATCATAGCAACGGTGGGTAAACAAATTACTATTGGGCAATTAATAGAATTGAGCATAGTTATATATTGTGATCATTCATGGCATAATCTAATTTAGGCATTATGTCCATGACTGTAGACCACTAATCCGACTACATCTACTACTATTACTCCACCCCAAGACCGCTATCCAGCATGCATCTCAAAATATTAAGTTCATAATAATAGAGTAACGCCATAAGCAAGATGACATAATGCAGACAGGAAGAGATCAATCAATATGACCAAACCCCCTTGTTTTCCCCTCATGTCTACTACGCAAATTTATTCTTGTAGACTTTGTTGGGCCTCCAAGCGCATAGTTTTGTAGGACAGTAGCAATTTTCCCTCAAGTGGATGACCTAAGGTTTATCAATCCGTGGGAGGTGTAGGATGAAGATGGTCTCTCTCAAACAACCCTGCAATCAAATACAAGAAATCTCTTGTGTCCCCAACACACCCAATACAATGGCAAATTGTATAGGTGCACTAGTTTGGCGAAGAGATGGCGATACAAGTGCAATATGGATGGTAGATATAGGTTTTTGTAATCTGAAAATATAAAAACAGCAAGGTAGCAAGTAACAAAAGTGAGCACAAACGGTATTGCAATGCTTGAAAACAAGGCCTAGGGTCCGTACTTTCGCTAGTGCAATCTCTCAACAATGCTAATATAATTGGATCACATAACCATCCCTCAATGTGCAACGAAGAATCACTCCAAAGTTCTTATCTAGCGGAGAACATAAGAATGAATTGTTTGTAGGGTACGAAACCACCTTAAAGTTATCCTTTCCGATCGATCTATCCAAGAGTTCGTACTAAAATAACACCAAGTTATCCTTTCCGATCGATCTATCTAAGAGTTCGTACTAGAATAACACCATATGATACGCATCAACCAACTCTAATGTCACCTAGATACTCCAATGTTACCACAAGTATCCATGAGTTAATTATACAATACGCATCAAACAATTTCAGATTCATAATACTCAATCCAACACAAAGAACCTCAAAGAGTGCCCCAAGATTTCTATCGGAGAACAAGGCATGAAAACGTGCAATCAACCCCTATGCGTAGATCCCCAAGGTCACCTGAATCCACAAGTTGACGCCATAATATATATCAAGTGAATCACTTGAATACCCCAATGTCACTACGGGTATCCGCATGCAAGACATACATCAAGTGCTCTCAAATCCATAAAAGTATTCAATCCGATAATAACAAAATCTCAAAGGGAAAACTCAATTCATCACAACAAGATAGAGAGGGGAAAACACCATATGATCCAACTATATTAACAAAGCCCGTGATACATCAAGATCGTGCCATCTCAAGAACACGAGAGAGAGAGAGAGAGATTAAACACATAGCTACCAGTACAAACCCTCAGCCCCAAGGTGGATTACTCACACATTATCATTGTAACGCCCAAGATGCGATCCTATCCTTATTTTGGCACGAAGACCTCGACAGGGATAAAAGCGCATCTCATCGTTTCGCAAGAATGGATATCATTACAAGTACATGTAAAGAAGAGATGAGTATATGGAATTGGCTTACACTCGCCACAAGCTAAATCAAGATCACATCAATACAACAACATATACAATCATCATACAGAAGAGCAGGGTCCGACTACGGACGAAAACAAACGATAAAATGACATCCATCCTTGCTATCCCAGGCTGCCGTCCTGGAACCCATCCTAGATCGATGAAGAAGAAGAAGAACTCCAAATCAAAACAAGCATCGCTCTCACGTCAAATCATCGCATTACCTGTACCTGCAACTGTTGTTGTAGTAATTTGTGAGCCACAGGGACTCAGCAATCTCATTTCCAAGGGTATCAAGACTATTAAAGCTTAATGGGTGAGATATGGTTAAGTGGTGAGGCTGCAACAAGCACTAAGCATTTATTTGAGTGGCTAACTTACGAATACAAGAATAAAGGGGGATGATCGTCGCATAAACGGCCGTGAACTAGTAATGATCTCTAAGAGATCCTGAACACCTACTTACGAACAAACATAACCCCACCGTGTTCTCTTTTGGAGCAGGCCTCACGAGAAGAGACAATCACGGTTACGCACATAGTTGGTGTATTTTATTTGAGTTTACTTTAAGTTTGCTATGACCGGGTGTTAAACAAAGTTTCCAAGTTGCCACATAACAGTGGGCACGGCTTTCCGAAAGATTTAACCCTGCAGGGGTGCTCCAACTCATTCATCACAAACTAACCCGACGCCGCGTTGGAATTCCTCAACCACGGAATCACCCGTAGTATTCGCGGAATCCCGATGGAAAATCTCAACTTCAAGATAGCCCAAAGTGTCGTCGAAATCCCTCGCACAAGACGTTCGAGAAAGGTAAAACAAATCCAGCAAGGCCGCCCGGCGTGTCGACGAACCCGATAGGAGCCGCGTATCTCGTTCTCAGGACACGACCAGATGAGCTAGTGTATAGTGGCCTGATAGACATCACCCGAGTTGCCCCGGGGTGGCCCCGCACAGTGCTCTGTTTTGGACCAGCACCAGCAGCACTGCCCCCCTGTATTATGTTGAAACGAACCTCGGGTAGCACTAACTCCCTATGCGTCAAATTAATTATTAGTATTATTATGTTGGGCAAATGTAGTACCAATATTGGGCCTTGCCAGACAAGTTTTATCCTAAAACGAAAATCAAGGGGGCTCTCATAACAACCTCGAGCATGTTAGGAGCGCTCAATATGGAACATAACACCGGTTCACAAGTAACTAGGGCGGAAAGAGTGGAACAAAACACCAAGCAAAAGGCCAAGCCTTCCACCCTTCACCAAGTATATATGTGCATTAAATTAAATATCAATAATATTGTGATATAACAAAAGGATATCCATGTTGGCACATGGAAACAATTTGCACCTACAACTAGCAACGCTATAAGAAGGGCTGAGCAAGCGGTAACATAGCCAAACAATGGTTTGCTGGGATGTGTGTGTGTGTGTGGGGGGGGGGGGTTAGAGGCTTTTCATGGCAATTTGGGAGGATTGACAAACAAGTGGTAGGTAGCGAGACAAGCGATAGAAACGAGACATCTAGCATGACAATGATAGTAATGGTATCCAGGGAAATGGTCATCTTGCCTGAGATCCCGTTTGGAAGAAGAACAAATCCATGAAGAAGATGAGCCAACGTAGTCGAAAGAATCCTCACACTCCGAACGCTTTCGGAACTCTATCGAGAAGAAGCAATCCGGAAACAACAATCAACACATGTAAAACACCACAACATATGCATGACATGATGCGCAAGCGATGATGATGCATGTCAAGTTTAAATATGCAAGGCATGGCATGGCAAGATGCAACAGTCAAACACTACACATTAAGTGAAGCTCAATATGCAACAAGTTGCATATTGACGAAACTCCACGTTTGAATCATTTAGTTCACTCTCGTTTAGGTACTCATCAATATTAAATGTTGTTTAACATGGGTGGTCATGGCATAAGGTGAAGGTGGAATTAAAGCAATTTTAATGGAGAAGGGGGGCATACACATAACAAAATAATAACTCTCCATATTATGAGAAATGTGGTCAATGTTGTTTAACTAAACAATCATTTTAAATGTTGTTCATCATGGCAAGAGGTGAAGCATACACAACTACATCATCTAGGCATTTTAAATGAGGCCGGAAGTAACATATAGCATTTCCGAAACGTCCTCATATGCAAGTTTTTGAATTGGGTACAGATCTATCCTAACACAATTTAATATTCATTAAACATGAAAATAAAGTGGACCATGTGATTCTACACATTTTTCTTGTCAAGTTACATATGTAGATCATTTTAAGCGGAGCTATGGTTAATTAGTTATTAAGTAAATCATTTTAACATGGCATTCACGCAAATTAATACAAACAACAGGTTTAAACATTTTAAACATGCATGAAAGTGGCATAATGTGAATCTACACGAAATTCTAAGCATTTTCATATATAAAGTATTTTCATCCGATGCACGGTTTGTGAGATATTAAATGCATGATCAATAGGGGGTTTTCTGTAAAACTGTAATTCCCTAGTTAATTAGATAATTCGCAGAACGTAAAAAAACATGGCTGGGCCGAAACTGGTGGGCGTTGGATTACTAAGAAGTGCACTGGGCGAGACATAGCAGCAAATACACATGGGCCAAGCCCAACATCACAGAAAAAAAAAGATGGGACTGCTCACCATGGGCTCAAGGCCCAGGAGGCGTGCACCTGCTGCTGGGCTGAGTGCTGGGCACAACCCAAGGGTTGGCCAGTAGTCAACGGAGGCTCGCGCTAGGCCTCGCGCTGGCAAGCGAGAGAGGAGGCGAGCGGGTGTCGTCCTGCTCCTCTGCCCAACAGGAACAAGGCAAGGCAGGGAATGGCGACGCGAGGCCGACGGCAGCGGGGTGCGGGTGGTCTGATGCGCACGAGGGATGGCCGGATCCGGTCGCCGGGGACCCGTTCAGAGGCTCGGCAGCGGTGGACGAAGCTTGGGGCGGCCATGGCGGCGACTCGAGGAGCTCCCGCGGGCATGAATGAAAAGAGAGAGGGACAGATTACAGGGAGAAGGAGGCCAGGGAGAGAAAGGGGTGGTCGGACCCGGCTCCGGTGGTGCTCGATCTGGCGGCTGGTGGTGCTTCCCGGGGTCGAGGTGTCCTCCCGTGCCTTCCATGGTGTGCTGCTCCTGCGGGGGGAAGAGATAGGGAGAGATGAGAGACGGGGGCTTGAGAGAGAAGGGAGACATGGGAGGAAGGAGAGGGCTCGCGGCATGACCTGCTGGAGGTCCGGCGTTCCGGCAAGGAGGCGGCGGGGCTCTCCGACGAGGGGCGCTCCTGGGCAACGGTTGGATAGGGCATGCGGGAGCTCGGGCATGGGAGCTGCAACACGGCGGCTGGCTCGCTGGGCTCTGTGGTCGCCAGACATTGTCCGGTGGCCGCGGACATTGTCCGGTGGGGCTTATTTGGGCATTTTGAGCCCCTAGATCAAGATCTAAGGGTCCAGATATGAGGGGGTGGCTAGTGCTGCGGGATTTAGAGGAGGTGGATCTAGAAGGTGGGGTTTTCTAGGGGGGTGGCTGCAATTTGGCAAGGGGAAAACCCTAGTGAGTGAGAGGGGTCTCTCCATGGGGTGGTTTTATATAGGGAATGGACTAGGGTGGGTTGGATCTCGTCCGTCCGATCGCGATCCGATGGCCATGAATGGAGGGGGGCTAGGTTGGGCTAGTGGGCCGTGGAGAGATGGTTGGGCCAAGAAGAGAGGGAGGTTTGCGGCCCGGCACGGTGGTTTTTTAAAACACCGAAAACGTCCGATAATAAACCGATGACGGTGCCGGTACGGTCGACCGTTCGGGTATCAAACGACCTCCGATTGCGACGAAATTTGGCAGGTGGTCTACCTACAATATAACAAGACCGCACGCCAAGTCTCGACCCAATCCGATAATACTTTTCACGCACTTTAAAAACAATATTTTTTTAATCGATGTCACGGGCGCGTGCGTGTGAGGTTGTCCTCGAAACGATCGTCGACGAGAATGGAGAGAACAGGCAACTACTAATGAATGCGAGTTTTTGAGAAATGATGGCAACGGAGTTGCCAATGCTATGCAGATGATGCGATTATGAATGCGACAACAAAACGAATCACATGATGACAACGGAATAAAATGGGAATCTTCTGGAGCGTCGGTCTCGGGCTGTTACAACTCTCCTCCACTAACAAGAGATCTCGACCCGAGATCTTAGAATGAGAAGGGGAAGAGGAACATGAAAGGGAGAGGTAAAACTTGGTTGCTTCTTTGACAAACGAGTGAAACCAACGAATCTTGAAGGATGCAAAAAGACGAAGAATGGCACAAGGCAGAAGCAAGAATTCACAAGAAATTTGGGCAGCGCTTCGGTAGAAATAGAAGAGAAACTTGATAAGAGAGAAAGATCTTGAAAGAGGACACAACACTCCGGTTAAATGGGATAAGCAAGGAAAGAACATGATTTTGACAAAACAAGACGACCGATTGAAGAGAGCAACATCACAACGCCTCTGGATCAAAAGAATAGGAACTAGATCTTGAAGAGAAGAGAACGGAGAAGAAAATGACAACTTCTACCACAACTGAATTTGAAAAGAATCCTTGACGAAGAAGGATTTAATGGAGTTGTTGTTAAGTCAACAACGGAAAGAACAAGCTTGTTGTGGGCTTATGGAGAACATCTCGAAATTATGAGGTGACAACCGGCCATTAACAGAAACAATTGATTCATTGGGAGCTAGAAGACATGGAAACTTCTTACACCAAGGGGATACAAGAACACTTGAATCATTGATAAGCACCATGATAGCAACAATCCTTAGGAAATGCTTTAGGTGAAATCTAATCCAAAATATCCCCAATGAAGAAAATGATGGGTTTGATTATCTCATTCATGATAACTTCTCTTCGAAACTGCTCATGAATCAAGAATGCTATAACACCATCTCAAAGATAAGGGAGAATGAATTGCACATTGAAATGCAAGATAAAGAATACTGAGCTACTCCAACAAGAATATTGAAGAACACTTCGAGAAGGAATTAAATACTTGACGAACCACCATGATGAATCTCCGTATACAAAAGAATGAAGGTTGAAAGAATAAGATTATGACCTTGCAAGGATTTAGATGACGCTTTGAGATACTTGAGAAAACTTTGAACTCCGAAAAGCAAAGATGAACAACTTAGAGTCGAGAATTTGATAACATGAACAACTCCGGAAGAAGGATTGAAATCACCTTGAAGATCAAGAATAAGAATTATGTTATGCTTATCCTTCATCAAGTTAAACTGATGACAAGCAACAGATTTAACATACCACATATTCTTCTTGAGAATGATTGGAGAGAGATATTGCACACCTGAAGAAGTCTTGAACGAGAACACCGGTAAGAATTCACAAACGAATGAGGATACCAAGAATGAACGGAGATACATGAGAACGAAGAGACTATGATCCACCTAATAGAAAACTTGAACGAAGCACCGGAATAATCGAGATACGAACGAAGAGGCAACAACTGAGAAGAATTGGAGAACGAAAGCTGAAAGCTGAGAATGAACAAATCTTCTGAAATGATGGCCTTCGGAGGATCGAGAAGTGAAAACAACTCTGGAATGCTCCGGATAGATAAGGAAGAAATATCTCATGATCAATTTTTTTTGAGAGGATAGCACAAAGCTTGAAACATGGATCTTCACAGAGAATGGACCAAGATTTAAGAGAAACTCTCTTCGGTCTTCAACGCTGAGAATGAGGAGGAGAAACTCCACGAAGAATTACTGAGAACTCCAGAACAATGATTAAGAAAAGGTTGAGTCTACGATGAAATATTTTGAAACGATCTTGGAAAAGGAATATGACTGATGAGAATCATTCTTACGTCATATTGAATAGAATTTGCGGACATCTCCGAATGATTAGAAGAGCCAGGTAAGATCCCGGGGAAAACCTGTGGGTTATGGACCCACTCAAAGAGAACACCGTTGAAATGAATGCTTAGAAAGAGAGCTTGCACTGGTACAAATGAAAACTTGATGAGGTGAGAACCTCAAAATACTTTGAAAAGATTGAATGAAAACACGAGCTTTTGAGATATTTCAACACTCCGGATAGAAAAGAGAGATGAATGAGCAAGAGAGGCTTGGATAAGAATTCCAACATGTGAACTCATTTAGAGAATGAAAGAATATGATGAACACCGTCATCTAGAATTGAACACACCGGAATGAAAGGATGATAAAGAAATGATGAACTTGAGCACTTGAGCATCTTCACACCGGATCACCGAATATAAAATGGATGAAAAGATAGTGGAAGCATCACATGAATAGAAAAGGCACTTGGATGATGATACGTCTCCAACGTATCGATAATTTATGAAGTATTCATGTCATATTTGCCTATGTTTTTACTGTTGTTTTATGATTTATTGGGACTAACCTATTAATGATTGCAAAATTGCACAAGTTCTTGTTTCACACTTTGATGTGTAGGAATTAATTGGAAATTGTCGAAAAAACGCAAAAGGAGCCTTGTTGGAGGACTCTGACTTTCCTGAAATCTGTCCACGAACAGTTTTTAGAGATTGTCAGTTTGACCCCTGAAGATGGCGTCAAATGGAAACAGTTAAAACTATGAAAGTGTGGGGAATTTTATGGCAATGGTTCTGGACTACAAATTCGTCCAAAACAGAGTTTGGATGCGATCTGGAGACCCGTTTTACTAAAGGAAAATATCTGATTACGGATTACGAGAATTGATGACGTGATTGAGTCCAACTCTTACCATATCTGATATATTCGGCCAAGCCACGACTTTGGGGACTCATGATGGCTGTGAGGAGCTCCTAGGAAGGTTCTAGAGGTGCCCAAGAGCCATTGGATCAAGGGTCCATCCATCGGAGGGCCATAGAGCACCACAGAGGCACATATAAGGAGAGGAAAACCCTAATTTCAGGAGAGCCACCAAGAGCCACGAATTTGCCTCTCCCTTGACAGCTGCCAAGAAGGGGAGAGGCTCCACCATTGCAGCACCAAGACCAAGGAAGAAGGAGGGGCAAGGGGCCGCCGCCCGTCGCCACCGCCACCGCCCGTCGCCGGCGCCGTGGCCGCCATCGCCTCCATCTCTTCGGGGCTGCACCTCTCCATCAACAAATCTCTCTTTCTCACCATGATAATGTGTGAGTAATCCTCCTCGGGGCTGAGGGTATGTACCAATAGCTATGTGTTCAATCTCTCTCTCTCGTGTTCTTGAGATGTCACGATCTTGATGTATCATGGGCTTTGTTAATATAGTCGGATTATATGATGTGTTTCCCTCTCTATCTAGTTGTGATGAATTGAGTTTTCCCTTTGAGATTTTGTTACCGGATTGAATACTTCTATGGATTTGAGAACACTTGATATATGTCTTGCATGCGGATACCCGTGGTGACAATGGGGTGTTCAATTGATTCACTTGATATATGTTTTGGTACTCAACTTGCGGATTCCCGCGGTAACATTGGGGTAATCTATGCATAGAGGTTGATACACGTTCTTGTCCTACTTTCTCCGATAGAAATCTTGGGGCACTCTTTGAGGTTCTTTGTGTGGATTGAGTATTATGAATCTGAAATTGTTTAATGCGTATCGTATAATTAACTCATGGATACTTGTGGTGACATTGGAGTATCTAGGTGACATTAGAGTTGGTTGATGCGTATCATATGGTGTTATTCTAGTACGAACTCTTAGATAGATCGAACGGAAAGGATAACTTGATGTTATCTTAGTACGAACTCTTGAATAGATCGATCGGAAAGGATAACTTTAAGGTGGTTTCGTACCCTACAAACAATTTCTTCTTATGTTCTCCGCTAGATAAGAACTTTGGAGTGATTCTTCGTTGCACATTGAGGGATGGTTATGTGATCCAATTATATTAGCATTGTTGAGAGATTGCACTAGCGAAAGTACGGAACCTAGGTCTTGTTTTCAAGCATTGCAATACCGTTTGTGCTCACTTTTGTTACTTGCTACCTTGCTGTTTTTATATTTTCAGATTACAAAAACCTATATCTACCATCCATATTGCACTTGTATCACCATCTCTTCGCCAAACTAGTGCACCTATACAATTTGCCATTGTATTGGGTGTGTTGGGGACACAAGAGATTTCTTGTATTTGATTGCAGGGTTGTTTGAGAGAGACCATCTTCATCCTATACCTCCCACGGATTGATAAACCTTAGGTCATCCACTTGAGGGAAAATTGCTACTGCCCTACAAAACTCTGCGCTTGGAGGCCCAACAAAGTCTATAAGAATAAAGTTGCGTAGTAGACATCAAGCTCTTTTCTGGCGCCGTTGCCGGGGAGGTGAGTGCTTGAAGGTATATCTTTAGATCTTGCAATTGAACATTT
This sequence comes from Elymus sibiricus, assembly GCA_039707655.1. NCBI lineage: Eukaryota > Viridiplantae > Streptophyta > Magnoliopsida > Poales > Poaceae > Elymus > Elymus sibiricus. The sequence goes on from CM077665.1 coordinate 269,968,889, forward strand.
TAGTTTCTTGTTTTATCACTAGTTTAGTCTTTAAAAGAAAACTACAAAAAAATGGAGTTTAGGTTGCATCATTTGTATCGTCTTTATAATGTCTTTCGTGAAAATAAGGATTCAGAAAATTGTGCTCAATTGGTAGAGGAAGAAATTATGAAAATACTTAATGAGAATTCCTTGAATGATGAGCATGATTGCAATGTTGCTAGTATGAATTATTTGAATATCCATAATGCTAATGATATGCAAAGCCACAAGCTTGGGGATGCTATGTTTGATGAAGATGATATTTTTAGTCCCCCAAGTTTTGATGAGCAAATTTGTTATGATAATGACATGCCTACTATCTATGATGATTATGATGATGACATGTATGCTATAAAGAGTGATAGTAACTATGAAACTTGTTTTAGTGTTTCCATAGCTTATATTTAGTGGTATAAATTATGGGAATGGTAGAATACAGTAGGTATCATGTGGGAACAATTCTGAATCTTGTCTTGACAGTACCTAAGTGAATGATCTATCTTTATTATATTAACCCATCTCACGAAGTTCCGTTAAAGTTTTCAAGTTTTGGGTGAGACACCGATATAAGGAGAATAAGGAGTGACAAGAATCTAAGCTTGGGGATTCCCAAGGCACCCCCAAGGTAATATCCAGGGAATACTCAAGCGCCTAAGCTTGGGGATGCCCCGGAAGGCATCCCCTCTTTCGTCTTCAACACTATCGGTATAACTTACTTGGAGCTATATTTTTATTCGTCACATAATATGAGTTTTGCTTGGAGCGTCATTTTATTTTGTTGTTCTCTGTTAGGTGTTATTTATAATCTTGTTTTTCAATACAAAGTTCCATGAATTGCCTTAGGATGCTTGCATTGCATGTTTGATGTGTGCTGTGTAAAAACAGAAACTTTTGCTGTAGTGTTTGAATTTTAATATTTTACTGGAACGTGGAAAGTTTCTGAAATTTTTACACAGTATTTTCATATAAATTATTTAGCATGTCCTAAATTTTCATAATTTTTTGAGTTACAGAAATACACTGGTTTAATAGATTGCTACAGACTGTTCTGTTTGGACAGATTGCTGTCATAGTTTTGTTATCTACTTATACTATAGTTTCCATAGCCTATATTGGTAGATATAAATTGTGAAAACGATAGTAAATAGTAGATGATGTTTGAAAATTATTGTGTAACTTATCTTGGCAGTACATGAAGTGTTGATTTATTCTTATGTGTACTGACCTATCTCACGAGTTCTTTTTGAGTTTTGTGTGGATGAAGTTTTTGAGACTTAGGTGAAGCCGGGATATGAGAGGATTGAACGAGATACAAAAGCTCAAGCTTGGGGATGCCCAAGGCACCCCAAGTAAAAATTTCAAGAAGTCTCAAGCATCTAAGCTTGGGGATGCTACGCATCCCACCTCTCTTCATCAACAATTATCGGTTAGCCTATGTTGAGCCTAAATTTTTATTTGTCCACATGATATGTGCTATTTTTGGAATGAATTTTTATTTAGTTTTCTGTTTGAATAAGATACTCAAATCTGAAAATATTTATTGAGAGAGAGTCCTCACATAGCTACTTAATTGTTTGACTGCTCATTGATCCTCACTTATATCTTTTGAGAGTAGTTTGATGTTTACTCATGTGCTTCACTTATATCCTAAGAGTAAATTGTGAATGAATTGAATATCATAAATATGAAATTATCAATGTGCTTTATGCTTAGTAGTAGCTTCACATATGGTTTAGAAAGTAAAATCTATTGAAGTTTGACAATCACGATATTGGTCATACAAGCAATTCGTGAATGATTAGTATAAGGAAGAGAACTTTCACATACAAATATATTATCTTGGACATCTTCTATGATTGTGAATACCCATTAATTATTTTCAAACATGAGCAAATTAGTTGAAGTTGGACAAGGAAGACAACGTAATGAGTTATGGTTGTCTATATTTGCATAGAAGTTATATTGTTATGGATCCTCCAACATGTGGTGCCTGTTTAGAACCTTTTGCTAGCCAAAACTTCGTACTAAGTAGAGATACTACTTGTGCATCCAAACCCTTGAGCCAAGTTTCTTCCATGAGAGTCCATCATACCTACCATATATGGTATTTCACTGCCATTTCAAGTAAATTTGCATGTGCCACCTCTAAAATTTCAAATGAACACCTGTTTTGTGTGCCTGGACCGCTCATGGAGCGACAGGGGGCGGTCAGTATCTTCCATGTTAAGCGGGTTATTCTCATGACGAGTGTTTATTCACTCGTCCTTGCACGAGAGGGACGGTAATAGGGATTCCCAGTCCCGAAATAATAAAAAATGCAAATAATTAAACAAAACTCCCCCAGGAATGTTGTTGGTATGGACGATACCCGTGGATTCGGCTAGCCGTGGAGTGTGTTTTTTGGTGGAGGGGGAGTAAACCTTTACTTTTACCGCTTGGGAACCGCCGCTAATGTGTTTAGCATGGAAGATATTGATAACTCTTGGTCGTAACGTTGACAGGAAGGGTGTGCCTCCCAAAATTATATTCATCTCTGTTTTAAACAATGAGCTCTGGCACATATGCAAATCCCTGCTTCCCTCTGCGAAGGGCCAATCTATTTACTTTCATGTTATTTACTATTCATGTTGAGTCAACTTCTTATTCTAACCTCAATCTATTAGTTGGCAAGCATCATGTGGTGAGGAAAGATCCAAACACATATATCCAGTCGAATATATTTGATCATGATTCATTATGGTTGACAATTATCTTTATGATAAGTATGTTGGGAGGCGAAACTTTAAGCCCCTATCTTTCTCTGGGTTCGATGGATGTTGTTTGTTCTAAAAATATGCTTTGAGTACTAGCAATGATAGAAGACTATATGATGATTGAGTATGTAGAGCTCTTACTTAGACTTTGTTAAGAATAAGTTAAATTGCAATTGTTTCGTGACTAAGAACATAGGTCGTTAAGTTTCAAGAGAATTCATTGTTTGAACCATGACATGTGAATTGATTGCTGCTATATCATGATGATTTTTATGAGAAAAAGTTGCTGCTATGATGCTAGAAAAATTGATTGGAATTATCATTGATCAAACTTATATACTATGATAGCATTCACAATTCATAAATAATTTCTTTTATCATTTACCTACTTAAGGACGAATAGGAATTAAGCTTGGGGATGCTGATACGTCTCCAACGTATCGATAATTTATGAAGTATTCATGTCATATTTGCCTATGTTTTTACTATTGTTTTATGATTTATTGGGACTAACCTATTAATGGTTGCAAAATTGCACAAGTTCTTGTTTCACACTTTGATGTGTAGGAATTAATTGGAAATTGTCGAAAAAACGCAAAAGGAGCCTTGTTGGAGGAGGACTCTGACTTTACTGAAATCTGTCCACGAACAGTTTTTAGAGATTGTCAGTTTGACCCCTGAAGATGGCGTCAAATGGAAATAGTTAAAACTAGGAAAGTGTGAGGAATTTTACGGCAATGATTCTGGACTACAAGTTCGTCCAAAACGGAGTTTGGATGCGATCTGGAGACCCGTTTTACTAAAGGAAAATATCTGATTACGGGATTACGAGAATTGATGACGTGATTGAGTCCAACTCTTACCATATCTGATATATTCGGCCAAGCCAAAACTTTGGGGCCTCATGATGGTTGTGTGGGGCTCCTAGGAAGGTTCTAGAGGTGCCCAAGAGCCATTGGATCAAGGGTCCATCCATCGGAGGGCCATAGAGCACCACAGAGGCACATATAAGGAGAGGAAAACCCTAATTTCGGGAGAGCCACCAAGAGCCATGAATTTGCCTCTCCCTTGGCAGCTGCCAGGAAGGGGAGATGCTCCTCCATTGCAGCACCAAGACCAAGGAAGAAGGAGGGGCAAGGGGCTGCCGTCCGTCGCCACCGCCATCGCCCGTCGCCGGCGCCATGGCCGCCATCGCCTCCATCTCTTCGGGGCTACACCTCTCCATCAACAAATCTCTCTTTCTCACCATGATAATGTGTGAGTAATCCTCCTCGGGGCTGAGGGTATGTACCAATAGCTATGTGTTCAATCTCTCTCTCTCTCGTGTTCTTTAGATGTCACGATCTTGATGTATCACGGGCTTTGTTAATATAGTCGGATTATATGATGTGTTTCCCTCTCTATCTAGTTGTGATGAATTGAGTTTTCCCTTTGAGATTTTGTTACCGGATTGAATACTTCTATGTATTTGAGAACACTTGATATATGTCTTGCATGCGGATACCCGTGGTGACAATGGGGTGTTCAATTGATTCACTTGATATATGTTTTGGTACTCAACTTGCGGATTCCCGCGGTGACATTGGGGTAATCTATGCATAGAGGTTGATACACGTTCTTGTCCTACTTTCTCCGATAGAAATCTTGGGGCACTCTTTGAGGTTCTTTGTGTGGATTGAGTATTATGAATCTGAAATTGTTTGATGCGTATCGTATAATTAACTCATGGATACTTGTGGTGACATTGGAGTATCTAGGTGACATTAGAGTTGGTTGATGCGTATCATATGGTGTTATTCTAGTACGAACTCTTAGATAGATCGAACGGAAAGGATAACTTGATGTTATCTTAGTACGAACTCTTGAATAGATCGATCGGAAAGGATAACTTTAAGGTGGTTTCGTACCCTACAAACAATTTCTTCTTATGTTCTCCGCTAGATAAGAACTTTGGAGCGATTCTTCGTTGCACATTGAGGGATGGTTGTGTGATCCAATTATATTAGCATTGTTGAGAGATTGCACTAGCGAAAGTACGGACCCTAGGCCTTGTTTTCAAGCATTGCAATACCGTTTGTACTCACTTTTGTCACTTGCTACCTTGATGTTTTTATATTTTCAGATTACAAAAACCTATATCCACCATCCATATTACACTTGTATCATCATCTCTTCGCCGAACTAGTGCACCTATACAATTTGCCATTGTATTGGGTGTGTTGAGGACACAAGAGATTTCTTGTATTTGATTGCAGAGTTGTTTGAGAGAGACCATCTTCATCCTATACCTCCCACGGATTGATAAACCTTAGGCCATCCACTTGAGAGAAAATTGCTACTGCCCTACAAAACTCTGCGCTTGGAGTCCCAACAAAGTCTACAAGAATAAAGTTGCGTAGTAGACATCAGATGACGGTTTAATCATTGGAGAAAACAGGCGGGAGGGTGGGAAAAACAAAGACAACTTGAGACTGATGATACGAACTCCGCAAGCATATGAGGATTGATCTTGCAATTATTAGAGAGGATTAAATTCACTTGAAGAGAAGCACTCCGGTTAGGAATAAGATTTACATGACAATTTGATTGAACAAAAGGATTAGTATTCCCATAGAAGGACGAGAACACCACTTAGGAAAGATATGAAATCACTTCTTGACATTGAAGCAACTCGAATTACCATATTCCAACAAAACAAAGGATGAGGCTTCTGAAACAAGCCGGAAACAAACTCACGACAGAGATTTCGTCTGATATTTTTGTGGTAAGGCTCGCATGGGCTCGATCTTACAGTAGCCATCATGTACAAGGCAGTGCACACGACATACGAAGCATCCCCGAGTCATAGCAAGCTACAAGGACTCTTTAAGACCCAACGAGAACCGTTGTAAGAAAGACCATGAACAAACGAACCACTAGATGTCGAACCCCAACCTCACATCATGATCTGTTGGAAGATAGCCTAGGTAACTACTTGAATTCACACCTAAGAACTCCCGAAATCTTTGGTTATGCAATCGGGTCCACGGATACACGGAGTTTTTATCCATCACTCAACTCCTAGCTGTAATACTACTTTCCAATGTATCACATCCGTCAACACACAACAGAGGTCTTGGAAACTCATCTACCTCGAACCCTCGTAATCACAACGATACTAAAGATGGTAGTACAAGTGATCCCGCTCCCCAGTACTGGGTGCCGCCACACTCTTCGCACCACGATTAGTATTGAAGCAATTTCGAACATCCGCGTCCTGAGATACTAAGGAAACTGAACGATAGCGATGTGTCAAGAACCCCTTGGAGCTCAACTCCCCGGGTCCAATCCATACGTACGGGAGGCACCAAGAACAGAATTCCGGTCACATCGATATCATAGAGGTTCCAAAATACCCGCGTGATCCTAAAAAAAATAGAGTGAGAAGAGGGGAAGAATTAAAATTTCTACGTCAGATTCCTCACCAGAGCATAGAAGAGGAGTAAAAAGAATCCTACTCTCCGATATATAACTAGGCTCAAATAGTTTTTTCACTAGACTCGACTCGTCCAAAGTTCGATCAATCAAGGGGGCTCCTAGGTCGGTACAGGCTCTGATACTAACTTGTAACGCCCAAGATGCGATCCTATCCTTATTTTGGCACGAAGGCCTCGACAGGGATAGAAGCGCATCTCGTCGTTTCGCAAGAATGGATATCATTACAAGTACATGTAAAGAAAAGATGAGTATATGGAATTGGCTTACACTCGCCACAAGCTAAATCAAGATCACATCAATACAACAACATATACAATCATCATACAGAAGAGCAGGGTCCGACTACGGACGAAAACAAACGATAAAATGACATCCATCCTTGCTATTCCAGGCTGCCGTCCTGGAACCCATCCTAGATCGATGATGAAGAAGAAGAACTCCAAATCAAAACAAGCATCGCTCTCACGTCAAATCATCGCATTACCTATACCTGCAACTGTTGTTGTAGTAATCTGTGAGCCATAGAGACTCAACAATCTCATTTCCAAGGGTATCAAGACTATTAAAGCTTAATGGTGAGATATGGTTAAGTGGTGAGGCTGCAGCAAGCACTAAGCATTTATTTGAGTGGCTAACTTACGAATACAAGAATAAAGGGGGATGATCGTCGCATAAACGGACGTGAACTAGTAATGATCTCTAAGAGATCCTGAACACCTACTTACGAACAAACATAACCCCACCGTGTTCTGTTTCGGAGCAGGCCTCACGAGAAGAGACAATCACGGTTACGCACACAGTTGGTGTATTTTATTTGAATTTACTTTAAGTTTGCTATGACCGGGTGTTAAACAATGTTTCCAAGTTTGCTATGACCGGGCTTATTTGGGCATTTTGAGCCCCTAGATCAAGATCTAAGGGTCCAGATCTGAGGGCGTGGCTAGTGCTGCGGGATTTGGAGGAGGTGGAGCTAGAAGGTGGGGTTTTCTAGGGGGGTGGCTGCAATTTGGCAAGGGGGAAACCCTAGTGAATGAGAGGGGTCTCTCCATGGGGTGGTTTATATAGGGATTGGACTAGGGTGGGTTGGATCTCGTCCGTCCGATCGCGATCCGATGGCCACGAACGGAGGGGGGCTAGGTTGGGCTAGTGGGCCGTGGAGAGGTGGTTGGGCCAAGAAGAGAGGGAGGTTTGCGGCCCGGCACGGAGTTTTTTTAAAACACCGAAAACGTCCGATAATAAACCGATGACGGTGCCGCTACGGTCGACCGTTCGGGTATCAAACGACTCCGATTGCGACGAAATTTGGCAGGTGGTCTACCTACAATATAACAAGACCGCACACCAAGTCTCGACCCAATCCGATAATACTTTTTGCGCACTTTAAAAACAATATTTTTTTAATCGATGTCGCGGGTGCGTGCGTGTGTGGTTGTCCTCGAAACGATCATCGACGAGAACGGAGAGAACATGCAACTACTAACGAATGCGAGTTTTTGAAAAATGATGGCAACAGAGTTGCCGATGCTATGCAGATGCTGCGAATGATGCGATGATGAATGCGACAACCAAACGAATCACATGATGACAACGGAATAAAACGGGAATCTTCTGGAGCGTCGGTCTCGGGCTGTTACAATCATGATGAGAAAGAGAGAGTTGTTGATGAAGAGGTGCAACCCCAAAGAGATGGAGGCGATGGCGGCCACGACGCCCGCGATGGGCGGCGGCGGTAGCGACGGGCGTCGGCCCCTTGCCCCTCCTTCTTCCTTTGTCTTGGTGCAGCAATGGAGGAGCCTCTCCCCTTCTTGGCGGCTGCCAAGGGAGAGACAAATTCGTGGCTCTTGATGTCTCTACCGAAATTAGGGTTTTTCTCTCCTTATATGTGCCTCTGTGGTGCTCTATGGCCTCCGATGGATGGACCCTTGATCCAATGGCTCTTGGGCACCTCTAGAACCTTCCTAGGGACTCCTCACAGCCCTCATGAGTCCCCAAAGTCATGGCTTGGCCGAATACATCAGATATGTTAAGAGTTGGACTCAATCACGTCATCAATTCTCGTAATCCCGTAATCAGATATTTTCCTCCAGTAAAACGGGTCTACAGATCGCATCCGAACTCCGTTTTGGACGAATTTGGAGTCCATAGTCAATGCCATAAAATTCCCCACACTTTCCCTGTTTTAGCTTTTTCCATTTGACGATGTCTTCGGGGGTCAAACTGACGATCTCTAAAAACTGTTCGTGGACAGATTTCAGGAAAGTCAGAGTCCTCCTCCAACAAGGCTCATTTGCGTTTTTTTGACAATATTCAATTAATTCCTGCACATCAAAGTGTGAAACAAGAACTTGTGCACTTTTGCAACCATTAATAGGTTAGTCCCAACAAATCATAAACCATAATAAAAACATAGGAAAATATGACATGAATACTTCATAAATTATCGATACGTTGAAGATGTATCAGCATCCCCAAGCTTAATTCCTACTCGTCCTCGAGTAGGTAAATGATAAAAGAAATAATTTATGAAGTGTGAATGCTAGCATAGTGTATAAGTTTGATCAATGATAATTTCAACCACTTTTCCTAGCATCATAACAACAACTTTTTCTCATAAAAATCATCATGATAAAGTAGCAATCAATTCACATGTTATGGTTCAAACAATGAATTCTCTTAAAACTTAATAACCTATGTTCTTAGTCACCAAACAATTGCAATTCAACTTATTGTCAACAAAGTCTAAGTAAGAGCCCCACATACTCAATCATCATATAGTCTTCTATGATTGCTAGTACTCAAAGCATATTTTTAGAACAAATGTCATCCATCGAACACAGAGAAAGATAGGGGCTTAATGTTTCGCCTCCCAACTCATTTATCATAGGGATAATTGTCAACAATAATAAGTCATGATCAAATATATTTGACTGGATATATATGTTTGAATCTTTCCCCACCACATGATGTTTGCCAACTAATAGACTGAGGTTGGAATAGGAAGTTGACTCAACATGAATAGTAAATAACATGAAAGTAAATAGATTGTCCCTTCGCAGAGGGAAGCAGGGATTTGCAAAGGTGTCAGAGCTCAAAGCTTAAATCAGAGATAAATATAATTTTGGGAGGTGCACCCTTCTTGTCAACGTTACGACCAAGAGTTATCAATATCTTCCATGTTAAACACATTAGCGGCGGTTCCCAAGCGATAAAAGTAAAGGTTTACTCCCCTCCACCAACAAACACACTCCATGGCTAGCCGAATCCACGGGTACCGTCCATACCAACAACATTCCTGGGGGAGTTTTGTTTAATTATTTGCATTTTTTTATTTCGGGACTGGGAATCCCTATTACCGCCCCTCTCGTGCAAGGACGAGTGAATAAACACTCATCATGAGAACAACCCGCTTAATATGGAAGATACTAACCGCCCCCCGTCGCTCCATGAGCGGTCCAGGCACACAAAACAGATGTTTATTTGAATGTTTAGAGGTGGCACATGCAAATTTACTTGGAATGGCAGTGAAATACCATATATAGGTAGGTATGGTGGACTCTTATGGAAGAAACTTGGCTCAAGGATTTGGATGCACAAGTAGTATCTCTACTTAGTACAAAGTGTTGGCTAGCAAATGGTTCTAAACAAGCACCACATGTTGGAGGATCCACAACAATATAACTTCTATGCAAATATACACAACCATAACTCATTACGTTGTCTTCCTTGTCCAACTTCAACTAATTTGGTCAAGTTTGAAAACAATTAATGGGTATTCACGATCATAGAAGATGTCCAAGATAATAAATTTGTATGTGAAAGTTCTCTTCCTTATACTAATCATTCACGAATTGCTTGTATGACCAATATTGTGCTTGTCAAGCTTCAAAAAGATTTCACTTTCTAAACCCAATGTGAAGCTACTAATAGGCATGATATGTACATACAATTTCAACTTCATGGTATTCAATTCATTCAACAATTTACTCATAGGATATAAGTGAAGCACAATAGTAAATGACAAGCTACTCTCAAAAGATATAAGTGAAGATCAATGAGTAGTCAAACAATTAAGTAGCTATGTGAGGACTCTCTCTCTTAATGAAGATTTTCAGATCTTAGTATTTTATTCAAACAGAAAACTAAACAAAAATAGAACTCCAAGAATAGCACGCATCATGTGAATGAATAAAAATTTAGGCTCAACATAGGCTAACCGATAGTTGACGAAGAGAGATGGGATGCGTAGCATCCCCAAGCTTAGATACTTGAGACTTCTTGAAATATTTACTTTGGGTGCCTTGGGCATCCCCAAGTTTGATCTTTTGTATCTCGTTCAATCCTCTCATATCATGGTTTCACCTATTCTCAAAAACTTCATCCACACAAAACTCGAAAAGAACTCGTAAGATAGGTTAGTACACATAAGAATAAATCAACACTTCATGTACTGCCAAGACAAGTTGCACAATAATTTTCAAACATCATCTACTGTTTACTATCGTTTCCACAATTTATATCTACCAACATAGGCTACGGAAACTATAGGATAAGTAGATAACAAAACTATGACAACAATCTGTCCAAACAGAACAGTCTGTAGCAATTTATTAAACCAGTGCACTTATGTAACTCAAACAATTATGAAAATTTAGGACAGGCTAAATAATTTATATGAAAATACTGTGTAAAAAGTTCAGAAAATTTCCACGTTCCAGTGAAAAATGAAAATTAAAACACTACAGCAAAAGTTTCTGTTTTTACACAACACACATCCAACATGCAATTCAAGCATCCTAAAGGCAATTCTTGGAACTTTTTATTGAAAAACAAGATTATAAATGACACCTAACTGAAAATAACAAAATAAAATGACGCTCCAAGCAAAACTCATATTATGTGACGAATAAAAATATAGCTCTAAGTAAGATATACCGATAGTGTTGAAGACGAAAGAGGGGATGCCTTCCGGGGCATCCCCAAGCTTAGGCGCTTGAGTATTCCATGGATGTTACCTTGGGGGTGCCTTGGGCATCCCCAAGCTTAGGTTCTTGTCACTCCTTATTCTCCTCATATCGGTGTCTCACCCAAAACTTGAAAACTTCAATCACACAAAACTTAACGGAACTTCATGAGAAGGGTTAGTATAATAAAGATAAATCATTCACTTAGGTACTGTCAATACAAGATTCATAATTGTTCCCACATGATACCTACTGTATTCTATCATTCCCATAATTTATACCACTAAATATAAGCTATGGAAACACTAAAACAAGCAAACTATGCATGCAAAACAGAATCTATCAGAAACAGAACAGTCTGTGAAGATCTGTAGTATAGACATACTTCACTTTCTCTAAAATTCTGTAAAATTAGGACAACAAGAATAATTTGTATATCAATACTTTGTAAAAAATTCAGATCATTATCACTCTCGAGTAAAAAACTAAAATTCATGTACTAGAGTCGAAAGTTTATGTTTTGGTTCAGCATCAGTTCTACTCATCTTGTGAGTCATCCCAAAGGCTTTACTTGGCACTTTATTGAAATAAAAGACACAAAACATGATTAATACAGTATCTTAATCATGTGAACACACAAAAACAGAAAGGAAAAGTGTTGGGTTGTCTCCCAACAAGCACTTTTCTTTAATGCCTTTTAGCTAGGCATGATGATTTCAATGATGCTCACACAAGAATAATATTTGAAACATGCAAGGGAGCATCATGAAACACATGACAAGCACATTTAAGTCTAACCCACTTCCTATGCATAGGAATTTTGTGAGCAAAAAATTTATGGGAGCAAGAATCATCTAGCATAGGAAGGCAAAACAAGTGCAACTTCGAAACTTTGAACACATAGAGAGGAAACTTGATATTATTGCAATTCCTACAAGCATATGTTCCTTCCTCATAATAATTTTCAGTAGCATCATGAAGGAATTTCACAATATAAATATCACATAAAGCATTCTTTTCATGATCTACAAGCATAGAAAATTTATTACTCTGCACATAAGCAATTTTCTTCTCATCCATGGTAGTGGGAGCAAATTCAACAGAATAACTATAATGAGATATTTGAGTGGCATAATCCAATTGAAAACTAAAATCATGATGACAAGTTTCATGGTTATCATTATTCTTTATAGCATACATGTCATCATCATAATCATCATAGATAGGAGGCATGTCATCATCATAATAAATTTGCTCATACAAACTTGGGGGACTAAAAATATCATCTTCATCAAACATAGCATTCCCAAGCTTGTGGCTTTGCATATCATTAGCATTATGGATATTCAGAGAATTCATACTAGCAACATTGCAATCATGCTCATCATTCAAGGAATTCTCATTAAGTATTTTCATAAATTCTTCCTCTGCCAATTGAGCACAATTTTCCAACCATCATTTTCATGAAAGACATTAAAAAGACGAAGAAATTGAGGCAACCTAAACTCCATTTTTTTGTAGTTTTCTTTTATGAAACCAAACTAGTGATAAAACAAGAAACTAAAATATTTAATTGCAATATCTAAATATATACCTTCAAGCACTCACCTCCGCGGCAACGGCGCCAGAAAAGAGCTTGATGTCTACTACGCAACTTTATTATTGTAGACTTTGTTGGGCCTCCAAGCGCAGAGTTTTGTAGGACAATAGCAATTTTCCCTCAAGTGGATGACCTAAGGTTTATCAATCTGAGGGAGGTGTAGGATGAAGATGGTCTCTCTCAAACAACCCTGCAATCAAATACAAGAAATCTCTTGTGTCCCCAACACACCCAATACAATGGCAAATTGTATAGGTGCACTAGTTCGGCGAAGAGATTGTGATACAAGTGCAATATGGATGGTAGATATAGGTTTTTGTAATCTGAAAATATAAAAACAGCAAGGTAGCAAGTAACAAAAGTGAGAACAAACGGTATTGCAATGCTCGAAAACAAGGCCTAGGGTCCATACTTTCGCTAGTGCAATCTCTCAACAATGCTAATATAATTGGATCACATAACCATCCCTCAATGTGCAACAAAGAATCACTCCAAAGTTCTTGTCTAGCGGAGAACATAAGAATAAATTGTTTGTAGGTTACGAAACCACCTTAAAGTTATCCTTTCCGATCAATCTATCCAAGAGTTTGTACTAAAATAACACCAAGTTATCCTTTCCGATCGATCTATCTAAGAGTTCGTACTAGAATAACACCATATGATACGCATCAACCAACTCTAATGTCACCTAGATACTCCAATGTCACCACAAGTATCCATGAGTTAATTATACAATACGTATCAAACAATTTCAGATTCATAATACTCAATCCAACACAAAGAACCTCAAAGAGTGCCCCAAGATTTCTATCGGAGAACAAGGCATGCAAACGTGCAATCAACCCCTATGCGTAGATCCCCAAGGTCACCTGAATCCGCAAGTTGACGCCATAATATATATCAAGTGAATCACTTGAATACCCCAATGTCACTACGGGTATCCGCATGCAAGACATACATCAAGTGCTCTCAAATCTATAAAAGTATTCAATCCGATAATAACAAAATCTCAAAGGGAAAACTCAATTCATCACAACAAGATAGAGAGGGGAAAACACCATATGATCCAACTATATTAACAAAGCCCGTGATACATCAAGATCGTGCCATCTCAAGAACACGAGAGAGAGAGAGATTAAACACATAGCTACCGGTACAAACCCTCAGCCCCAAGGTGGATTACTCGCACATTATCATGATAAGAAAGGGAGAGTTGTTGATGGAGAGGTGCAACCCCAAAGAGATGGAGGCGATGGCGGCCACGGCGCCGGCGACGGGCAGTGGCGGTGGCGACGGGCGGCCGCCCCTTGCCCCCCCTTCTTCCTTTGTCTTGGTGCTGCAATGGAGGAGCCTCTCCCCTTCTTGGCGGCTGCCAAGGGAGAGGCAAATTCGTGGCTCTTGATGGCTCTCCCGAAATTAGGATTTTTCTCTCCTTATATGTGCCTCTATGGTGCTCTATGGCCCTCCGATGGATGGACCCTTGATCCAATGTGTTGAGTATATTGATTATTTGGAAATATGAGATAGACTAGGATTTGTCCTGCCTTGTCTTGTACTCCAAGTTGGTCATTGTACTCCTATATATATGCCCACGAGGCTCAAGCAATACAATCAATGATTCCACCAAATCCCTCTCTCCCTTTCAACATGGTATCTGCCGCAAGTTCCTAGACCTAGCCGCCGCCCACCGCTTCCGCACCGCGCGCTGCCCCCGGGGCGGTCGTCCTCCATGACCGCCGCCGGGGGCCGCACCGCCCGTACCTAGGGTTCGCCCGCCGGTCGTGTTGACCGGCTGCCCTAGAGAGTCTTTTCCCCGATCTCTTGATCCAGTGTTTTCTCTCTTCCGCCGGTCACTTTGATCGGCGTTTTCGTTTTGGTTTTCCGATCTAAGATCGGTTTGCGTCGCCCGCCGCCGTCGTCGACCACCGTGCCTCTACTCCGACAACGGCGTCGACTCTACACCGGCCACTTCGTCATCAACCGCGCGGCAAGGCTGGACGCGCCGCCCAAGGGACGCCTTCATGCGTCGCTGTCGGCCGTTCGCCCGCGTGGTCTCCATTGCCGGTCCGTCTTCGTCGTCATCGCCCGGGACACCACCGACAATGTCACCATCCACTACGATCGGCGCGTCGTCGCCGCCATGGCGCGTACAGCGTCGCCGTCGGTCTGATCAACCGATCTTGCGCGTGTCTTCGCCAAGCCCGTCCCCGAGCACGCGCCTACCGCCGATCGAGCCACAGGTTGCCGTCGCGTCGTCCCCTCGGACCGTTGCGTGGCCGCCCCGAGGTCCTCCCGCCGGCTGCCCCGACCCGCGTGCCGCGCCTGCCGACGCCCCTCCGGGACGTCGCCCTGCACCACGCGGTCCATGCCACCGCCCCAGGATCCTCCCGCCGGCTACACCAGTAGCCGCCGCCGCCTTTGCGTCGCCCCCTCGGGTTGTCGCACCGCGGAACGCGGTACACGCAGTCGCCCATCGGACCATCGCCACCGGCTAGTGGTTCTTCCCACGGCTGCCCCGATCCACGTGCTACCGCTACGTCGCCCCTTCGGGCTGTAGTGTCGCAGCCCGCGGTCTACTGCCGCCCCGAGGCCGTCCTCTCCAGGTCGTCCCCGTGGCTGCACCGACCCTCGCGCTGCCGCTGCATCACCCCATCGGGCCGTAGCGAGCGTGGCACGCGGTCTCGACCGCCGCCCGAGGCCGTCCCCGCGGCTGCACCGACTGGCCCGCCGCCGCTGTGTCGCCCCTTCGAGCCATCGCGCCGCGGCACGCGGTCCACGCCGCCGCCCTCAGGCCACCGCCGCCGCTACTCTTCGGCGTCGCTGCGGCTCGCTCACCCGAGCTACACCGCGCCTCTTCGGCGGCGATGTAGCTCGCCGACCCGAGCCGCGCTGCCCGTCCACCCCCTTCGTCATCCGTCCAGCACCAGCTCATCGCCAGCGTCGTCGTCATTTACCCCGACCACTTCATCTACTCCAACCACCGCGGGCGACATCGGCCCCTCGCCGATTTGCGCCGCAATCGTCGTCGAGTCCTTCTCTACTATCCTCCTCGACATGGCGTACCAGTTCGTGCAGGTCCCCGTCAACGCATGCCCGGTGCTGGCAACACCGACGCGTGTCTTCGTCCCCGGTGTGTTCCCAGGCTTGGCAAACCTGGAGCGATGCATCGTCAACATCGACTTCGTCCGTCTACGCATGCCCAGTGCTGGCAACACTGATGCGTGCCTTCGTCCACGATGTGTCCCCGGGCTTGGCAATCCCGGCGCGATGGATCGTCAACAACATCCTCTCCCCGGCGCACCACTTCTTCGACACCACTGCGCCCATGCTAACTCGGCGCCTCCTTGCGCCCGCGGCTCCACGGTGACTTCCTCAACACCGGCTACCCCGACTCGACATCGACCACGGCATTCTTCGCACGGCTACCTCGACCACGGCTACACCACCCTACGCTCTCGGCTACCTCGACAAACGGCACAAAGGGCTATCGCCTTGCTTGAGCAACCTCGTTGGTTTCCACTTCAGCCACAACTTCCGCGATGCATCGGCTGTTACGACTGTGGGGGGATGTCCGTCGGCTTACCTTCGGATTCTTCTCTAGTCTCACCGTCTGCGTCGCTACCGTTGTGACTGCGGGGGGGTGTTGAGTATATTTATTATTAGGAAATATGAGATAGACTAGGATTTGTCCTGCCTTGTCTTGTACTCCAAGTTGGTCATTGTACTCCTATATATATGCCCACGAGGCTCAAGCAATACAATCAATGATTCCACCAAATCCCTCTCTCCCTTCCAACACAATGGCTCTTGGGCACCTCTAGAACCTTCCTAGGGACTCCTCACAGCCCTCATGAGTCCCCAAAGTCGTGGCTTGGCCGAATACATCAGATATGGTAAGAGTTGGACTCAATCACATCATCAATTCTCGTAATCCCGTAATCACATATTTTCCTCCAGTAGAACGGGTCTACAGATCACACCCGAACTCCGTTTTGGACGAATTTGGAGTCCAGAATCAATGCCATAAAATTAGACACACTTTCCTTGTTTTAGCTTTTTCCATTTGACGCCGTCTTAGGGGGTCAAACTTACGATCTCTAAAAACTGTTCGTGGATAGATTTCAGGAAAGTCAGAGTCCTCCTCCAACAAGGCTCCTTTTGCGTTTTTTCGACAATTTTCAATTAATTCCTGCACATCAAAGTGTGAAACAAGAACGTGTGCACTTTTGCAACCATTAATAGGTTAGTCCCAATAAATCATAAAACCATAGTAAAAAGATAGGCAAATATGAATTGAATACTTCATAAATTATCGATACGTTGGAGACGTATCATCCCCTTAGCAGCAACAACACAATACGTGCCTTCGGCCCTTCTTGTTACTGGGCAAGATCACCGCAAGGTTCAACCTACTACTATGCACCACTCCCTCTGAAGATATACTCATCTAGTTGGCCAGAAAAGACTCATAGATCGGAAAGCATATATATGTATGAAATTACATATAAAAGAGACCTCAGGAGAATCAAATATAACTCAATGAATAATCTGATCATAAACCCACAATTCATCGGATCCCAACAAACACACCGCAAAAAGGATTACATTGGATAGATCTTAGAGAAGATCATTGTATTGAAGATGAGAGAGAGAGAGAGAGAGAGGGAGAGAGAGAGAGAGAGGGATCGAGAAGAGAAGTCTAGAGGGGTGAATAGACACTTAACAAGACAAATGGGCAAAAAAAATTGGTTCACTTGAAGTTTCGGTAGATTTTGCACAAGTTAAGTTACATCCAATGATTCCTAAAAATGCATATCAAGAGATTAAGCATCGGAAAGTAAACATCATGCATTTGCAAGAAACATAAAGGATGGTAGAGTAGAAAGATCAAATGCAATGAAGACTCAAAGATTTTCCCCGTAGTTCCGATAGGTGGTGCTATCGCACGTCCATGTTGATGGAGGCTTCAAACAACGGAGGATAACAGTTGCGCGAGTCGACGGAGGGCTCCACCCACAAAGGGTCCACGAAGAAGCAACCTTGCCTATTCCACCATGGCTTACGCCCATGAAGGACTAGCCTCACTCGAGGTAGATCTTCACGAAGTAGGCGATCTCCTTGCCCCCCACAAACTTCTTGGTTCAACTCCACATGATTCGGAGGCTCCCAAGCGACACCAAACCAATCTAGGAGACACCACTCTCCAAAAGGTAATAGACGGTGTATGGATGATGAACTCCTTGCTCTTGTGCTTCAAAAGATAGTCTCCTCAACACCCAATCACTCTCTCACAGGTCTTGGCTTGGTGGAAGAAGGTGATTGGGTGGAAAGCAACTTGGGGAGGCTAGAAATCAAGATTCATATGGTTGGAGTGGAAGATCTTGATCTCAACACATGATTAGGTGGTTCTCTATCAGAAAATGAATGGTGGAAGTGTTGGCTTGTTTTGAGTGCTCTCTCTCTCTCCGAATGAAAGGGGGTGGAAGGGTATAAATAGACTTCTCCAAAAATCCAATCGTTACAACATTATTGCCCAACTCGGTGAAACCGAAGTAAAAACTCGGTTACACCGACTAGTGCAAAAGGTTGTAGCTTTCGCATTTTCGGCGAGACCGATAGGAAACAACTTGATGATACCAATTGAGGTGACCTAGGGCACATGGAAAACTCGGTGGCACCAAAATGAAAAACTCAGGAATTCCGAAGTTTAACACTTCGATTACAGAGAGTTGGCAACCACTTTTCGGCTGTACCGAACCAAGTCTTGGTGGTACCGAGATGCTAGGGTTTTGGCTCTCGGTTCTGTCTTGGCAAACTCGGTGGGTCCGATATGAAAAAGTTGGTGGCATTGATTTTGGCATTTTTGTTTTGGACAGAATATTTTTGTGAGAGATTGGTTGAGGCTTTTGGTGGCAAATATCTAAGCACTTGAGCAACCAGATCATTATCAATACCTCATCCCCTTTTAATAGTATTGGCTTTTCCTATAGACTCAATTGTGTTTTCTGACATAAAAGAAAATGTAGAGTCTTGAGGCTTGAAGCTCTTTCCAATTCCATTCCTTTCCATCTTGGGGATCCTTGTCACAACTCCCATCCATTCCTATCTTTGGACTTCATATGAAATAAACTAGATAAAGGTGTTAGTCCAAGCGACAATGTATGTTGTCATTAATTATCAAAACCTCCAAGGGAGCATATGTGCATTCAATCTCCCCCTTTTTGATAATTGATGATAACATACAATCAAAGCTTCGAATTAAAATGTGCAGTAGTATATAATAGCTTTGAGAGACATATGACTACAGCAAGCTCCCCCTACAAGTGTGCAATTCCTTTTAAGGAATAGTTGCTTTTGGAATGTATGAACACACACATGGTAGAGAATACATGACAATTCATATGTACCCTGGCTATATGCATCAAACATATATGTGAATGAAGTATGTCCATGTTCATGACTCACTCTTGCAAACAATATGTTCAAGAAGCAAGAGATAGTCCTGATCATGAAAAAGATGCATATACTTACCTTGAAATACCAGAGCATTATAACTAGAGAAACATACTTGAGAAAACAAGGTTAGATAACACGAGAATGTTTCTTTAATACAAATGCAAGAGATTTCAAATGTACCAAGATATGGAAGACATGTAGGAAATAGTATTCTCTTAATTAAGATTGACCTGTCTCCAAGAATGTTTAGAACTTTCTCCCTGAGTATGGATTTTCTTTCTTCCTATCCCCCTGAATCTTAGCATGTGGATATCTGGAGTAGGTAGGGTGAGACAAGTCTAACACACATAGTCAGTCAAATCCACTTCACATAGTCTCTCTCCTTAAAGATAGTCTGAATTGATACCCCCCTTCATGCTTCTCCCCTTTTGATAGCTTTAAGCTTAGCTTGGACATTTCTCCCCCTTTGGCATCAATTTCGAAGAAGGGTCATAGGGTAAGGGATCCTAGAGAGAAGGGCCATAGAGAATAGTCTTGAAAAATGTTAAGATTTGGCACAGAAATATGGCAAAGAAATTTGGTAAGAGCAAAGTTCGGAGGCTCCCAGACAGGTTGGATCGGTAGGACCGAAATGACTTTTGAAGCTCTAAGTATTTGATCGGTAGCTGATGACCCACAAGTATAGGAGATCAATCGTAGTCCTTTCGATAAGTAAGAGTGTCGAACCCAACGAGGAGCAGAAGGAAATGACAAGTGGTTTTCAGCAAGGTAATTTCTGAAATTTGACATTTTTTCAGGCTGGTTTACGGTATTTAGTCCTTTTTGTGTACTTTCTAGGCCTTTTGTGCTTATAATTCAAAGTTCGAACATTCTGTACGTGAAAAGGTGTCCCAAAAGGACTAAAAAATTCGTAATTGTGCCGTTGAATAACTTTTGCATGTATTTTACAGGAAATTAATAGAATTTTAAAGGATATGTGTGGGAAGAGGCAACCAGAGATGTGTCGTTTATTTGTTTTATAACTCTAGAAAAATGGAAAATGTTGGGGATATAACCCGTGGTGAGACCCGCCCAGGCGGGGCCGGGTTACACCGGGCGGCTCGTAAGCCCAAGACTTGTAAGGTGGGCTTAAGGATGCAGGCAAGGCCGCCAGGGCGGCTTACCAGATGGGCCGTTGACAGGGGCCCAGAGACGGAAGATGGCGTGAAGACCCGGGTGGCTAAGCCGCCCGGTGGCGGCTTACCCAAGATGGTATGGCGGCTTAGAGACAGAATAGGACACGCTGTGTGAGTCGGTTTGAGACTCGTGTAACCCGGGGCCTTGACCTCTTATATAAAGGCTAGACCCCGGGGCGGCTTAGACAAGAAACCAAGTAATCGAGAGCTAGGTCAAGCAATCCGCTCCCTTGTAATCGATACTCCAGCTAATACAACACAAGCAGGACGTAGGCTTTTACCTCTACTTGAGGGGCCGAACCTGGGTAAACTCGTGTCCTTCGTCCCGATCAACCCCTTTGAGTCCACTGCTATGGCGATGGCCTCGAACCTAAGTCTTCGGAAACACCCGGACGGCGGGTCAGAATTGGTGGCGAATACCAGCGCTGGGAATAACCATGCCAAGGGCAATGGGAACTTCAAGCAGAATTTTAACAAGGGAAAGGTTCCATTTAATTTGGAAGCAATGCTTAATAAGCCTTGTCCAGAGCATAGTCGACCTGATAAGCCGGCAGGGCATACGTGGAGGAATTGCCACATTATGCGGCAGTTTCGAGATTACAGCCTTTAGCAGCATCATAACAACGGTAATGGACCGTCCGGCGGCTCAGGGCCAGGCGGGTCAGGAGCCGGCTTGGGTCCTGGCGGCTCAGGGTCGGGTTACCAGAATCAGGGTAATCAAGGAGGTCATAATCAACAGTCTGGAGGCGGTGGCCAACAGCAACATAACCAGTCCGGTTTTCAGAGTAACCCAAAACAACTTAGCGGGGGTCAGTATCACGTCTTCACAACCAGCTTCGACAAGCGAGACCAGAAGGTACGCAAGCGGGCGGTTAATGCGGTCATGCCGGCTCTCCCGCAATATCTGAAGTGGTCTGAGTATGACATCACTTGGAGCAGGGCGGACCACCCGCCGCGGGTTGACAACCCGGGGCAATTAGCTTTGGTGGTTGCCCCCCAAGTTGGTGGATACATGTTCACGAAGGTTCTTATGGATGGTGGTAGCAGCATCAACATCCTGTATTATGATACTTTCAGCCGGATGGGTCTGCTTGTCAAAGATCTTAAGCCGTCTTCCACAGTCTTTCATGGTGTGGTGCCTGGCAAGTCGGCTTACCCAGTGGGCAGGATTTCGCTGGAAGTCGCCTTTGGTGATGAGTACAATTACAGGGTGGAGTCCCTGTGGTTTGAGGTGGTCAAAATTAAAAGTCCGTATCATGCTTTATTCGGACGGCCGGCTTATGCCAAGTTCATGGCTAGGCCTTGTTATGTCTACTTACAGCTCAAGATGCCCGGGTTAAGAGGAACGATTACTGTGCACGGTGATCGGAAGACGGCTCTTGAATGTGAGGAAGGCGATGCGGCTTATGCAGAGTCAAGTTGTGCAGAGGCAGAGCTCAAGTTTTATAAAGAGAATGTTGACCCGGAGGATATGACTCCCTTGAAGAAGCCTACTACGGAATCAGAGCCGCCCCTCAAGTTTTCGGCGGATGATACCAAACAGGTGGATTTTACGGAGGGCGACTCATCTCAGCAGTTCACTATAGGGGCTAACATGGACCCCGCATAGGAAAGCGCGCTCATCAAATTCATCCGTGAGAATCGGGACATCTTTGCATGGAAGCCGTCTGACATGCCGGGTGTACCGAGAGAGTTTGCTGAGCACCACCTTAATGTGGATCCTAAGTTCAAGCCGATCAAGCAATTCCTTCGTCGTTTCAATGAGGAGCGGCGCAAAGCTATTGGAGAAGAAGTAGCCCGGCTCTTAGCAGCAGGGTTCATCATGGAGGTCTTTCACCCGGAGTGGTTAGCTAACCCGGTGCTGGTGCTTAAAAAGAACGGCACTTGGCGAATGTGTGTGGATTACACGGATCTCAACAAAGCCTGTCCAGCTGACCCGTTTGCTCTCCCTCGGATTGATCAGATCATTGATGCAACGGCGGGTTGTGAGAGTTTATGCTTCCTGGACGCCTATTCAGGTTATCACCAGATCAAGATGGCAGTCAAAGACCAAGAGAAGACGGCTTTCATCACGCCTTTTGGTGCTTTCTGCTATGTGTCTATGCCTTTCGGGCTCAAGAGTGCCCAGGCGACTTATCAACGTTGTGTGCAGAACTGTCTTCACAGTCAAATTGGGTGCAATGTTCATGCTTATGTGGATGATATAGTGGTCAAGTCAAGGAAGAAGGAAACTTTGCTGGACGACCTGAAGGAGACTTTCGACAACTTGAGGGTTTACAAGATGATGCTTAACCCGGCCAAGTGTGTTTTTGGAGTTCCCGCAGGCAAGCTTTTGGGGTTTCTGGTTTCTGAGCGTGGGATTGAAGCTAACCCGGACAAGATCAAAGCAATTACATCTTTGTCTGAGCCGGCGTGCATAAACGACGTTCAACGCCTGGCGGGTCGAATCGCCGCGTTAAGCCGGTTCATAAGCCGCCTGGGCGAGAAGGCAATCCCCTTGTATCAAATGATAAAGAAGACGGATGATTTCGTCTGGAGCAAGGCGGCGGGTGAGGCGTTTGATGCGCTTAAGAAGCAACTGACTGAGCCGCCCGTCTTGGCTGCTCCGGCTGAGAAGGAACCGTTACTCCTCTATGTGGCGGCTAACAACAGGGCAGTCAGCGCTGCGGTTGTTGTGGAGCGCAAGGAGGCAGGGAAGGAATATCCGGTTCAACGGCCGGTTTACTACGTCAGTGAAGTTTTGATCGAGTCCAAGCAGCGATACCCACATTGGCAGAAGCTGATCTATGGAGTATTCATGGCAAACCGGAAGTTGAAACACTATTTTTTGGGACACCCGATCACAGTGGTTAGCTCTGCCCCGTTGGGAGACATAATTCAAAACAGAGAAGCCACTGGCCGGATTGCTAAGTGGGCGTTGGAGCTTGGACCTCTTAATCTAAAATATGTGCCTCGCACAGCGGTTAAGTCTCAAGCTTTGGTGGACTTTATAAACGACTGGACTGAGTGTCAGTCGCCAGAGGAGAAGCCGGACAACACTTACTGGACGATTCACTTCGACGGGTCTAGACAGCTGGAAGGTTCGGGGGCTGGAGTTGTCTTAACTTCCCCCAAAGGTGATAAGTTCTGTTACGTATTAAGGCTGATGTTTCCTTGTACTAACAATGCAGCTGAGTATGAAGCTTTGCTTCATGGCCTCCGGGTTGCTAAGGAGATGAATCTGAGCCGGGTTAGATGCCTCGGCGACTCAGACCTTGTGGCTCAGCAAGTTTCAGGCACGTGGGATTCCAAAGACCCACGCATGGCGGCTTATCGTCAGGCGGTCGACGTCGTTGCAGGTCACTTCAAGGGTTATCAGGTGGATCACATTGATCGTCGTAAGAACGAGGCGGCTGACGCATTGTCAAGAATTGGCTCCCAGCGTAAGCCGGTGCCGCCTAACGTTTTCTTGGACGTGTTATATCACCCTTCAGTTAAGTTACCTTCGGAGGAAGATCTGGCTATTCCTGACCCGGAGGGGCAATTGGTGGCGGCTCTGCGTGCTATTCCTGACTGGACGTTGCCTTACATGGCGTATCTAACTCGTGGCGAGTTACCTGACGAGGAGACCTTGGCAAGACAAATCGTCAGACGATCTAAGTCCATGACAATCATCAATGGCGAGTTACATAAACGCAGTGTTACGGGCGTTTTTCAGCGTTGTGTTTCACCTGAGGAAGGCAAGGAGATCCTTAATGAAATCCATGCCGGAGATTGTGGTCATCATGCCGGCTCAAAATCTCTGGTGGCCAAGGCTTTTAGACATGGTTTCTTCTGGTTGACGGCTCATAAGGATGCAGAAAACTTAGTGCTCAAGTGTGATGGCTGTCAAAAGTTTGGACGGCGTGTTCATGTGCCGGCTCAGGAGTTGCGCATGGTCCCGATTACTTGGCCGTTTGCGGTCTGGGGGCTTGATATGGTCGGGCCCTTCAAGAGATCCAAAGATAAGAAGGCCCACCTTTTGGTGGCGGTTGATAAATTCACGAAGTGGGTAGAGGCTGAGCCGGTCAGCAAGTGTGACGCAGCTACGGCGGTTCAGTTTGTCAAAAAATTGATCTACCGTTTTGGTTACCCTCACAGTATAATCACAGATAATGGCACAAACCTATCCAAGGGGGCTATGCAAACCTTCTGTGAAGAAGAGCACATCCGGCTTGACGTCTCTGCTGTTGCTCATCCACAGTCCAATGGTCAGGCGGAGCGTGCTAACCAGGAAATCTTGAGAGGTATCAAGCCCCGACTTATGGTTCCTTTGCAGAGAACGCCGGGTTGTTGGGTTGAGGAGTTACCATCAGTCTTATGGAGCATCAATACAACTCCCAACAGATCCACTGGCTATACGCCTTTCTTCATGGTTTACGGCGCAGAAGCCGTCTTACCAAGTGACATACATCATGACTCGCCACGGGTGGCGGCTTACGTTGAGACAGACAATGAGACAGCGCGTCAAGACGCGTTGGATGCTTTGGATGAAGAGCGTGACCTGGCGGCGGCTCGATCGGCGATTTATCAGCAAGACCTGCGCCGCTATCACAGCCGCCGAGTCAAGACCCGGACGTTTCAAGAAGGCGACTTAGTGTTGCGCCTGATTCAAGATCAGACGGATGCGCACAAGTTGTCTCCTCCATGGGAAGGGCCTTTTGTGGTTAGCAGAAACCTCAACAATGGGTCATACTATCTCATTGACGTACGAGACGAGTCACGCACTTCTGGGCAGGAGACCCTCCGGCCGTGGAATATCGCTCATCTGCGGCCTTACTACACCTAAGTCATCGACTTCCCTCGTTGTATAATATCATTGTATATATTATATATATATATATATAATAAAGTTGGTATCCCTGCAAGCCGGGGCATCTGCCGTTTTTACATCACATTGTCCAAGATGGCTACAATCATATGATCATTTGGAGGCTTTCAACCTGCCGGGTTAGGCTTCAAGCCTCTTGGTCTGGCTCTTCAAGCCGGAGTTACAAGGTCATTTGGGGGCTTCTAACCCGCCGGGTTAAGCTTCAACCTTCTTGATCGGCTCCTTATCTACAATATCACCACATACTGGCGGCTTACAAGACGGCGGCTTATAAGTTGGTGTGCAAAGTTGATAATATCAACAAAGATTACTGGGAGTGCAGCGAGTCATGAACTCACCTCCTCTAATCTGTGAAAACGGGTTATGCCTGCCTGTATGCAGATGCACTTTGTCAGGGGTGCAGCGAGTTCTAAAACTTACCCCCTGCAAAGGCCTCTTACAGCGGCGAGGCTAACTCTGTAAGGCCGGGTTATACCTGCCTGTATGTAGATGCGCTTTGTCAGGGGAGCAGCGAGTTCTATAACTTACCCCCTACAAAGGCCTCATACAGCGGCGAGGTTAACTCTTACATTTGTAACTACGGGTTATACCTGCCTGTAAGTAGATGCGTTTTGTCAGGGGTGCAGCGAGTTCTATAACTTACCCTCTGCAAGTGCCTCTTACAGCGGCGAGGTTAACTCTTCTATTTGCTGCGTCTCTTTCTGGGTTGCTACGCTCTTATTAAGAGTTCAAAGTAGCTAAGACCACAGAAGAACCGGCTTATATATTCGGAAAAGCAGGCAAGGAAAATGAGGTTTCACGCCTCCGGGTTAGACTTTTTAAGTCACCCTTCGTAGTGATGCAAAACATGTTTCTGTCTTGTCTTATATTGCCGGGTTTGTCTACAAGGTAAGACGCCGTGCAGATTGATATCATAAGCCGCTTGAAGAAAAGCAAGGAATATATTATGATTGACTAAAGACTCATACGTGCACTATGGCACGGGTCAGACAGTGAAAGAGTTTTTCTACAAGCCTATTACAAAGCTCTCTTTGAGAGCTCACCAGGCAAGCAGCCAAAAGTTTTATACACATCGGCGGCTCAAGAAGCCGGGTTATCAAATATCAAGTTCAGCTCGACGGCGGGTCATCCTGCTCCGGGTCTTCGACTTCTTCGATCTGAAGATTGTCCACGTCCCAGTTGCAGTGTGTTAGTGCTTCAAACTGGGCGTCCTCAAACAGAGGAGACGGATCAATCTCAGGGGCGAAGAAATGCTTACGGCGCACGGGGGTCAAGTCTCTGCATTCAAATGTGGGACCACGTATCTTCTTGGATGTCTCGCTGTAAGCCGCCTGGTAAGTTGACATGTCAAGATCCTCCACCAGCTTGGAGGCAAGAACCCTGGAAGATTTTCTGCATTGAGCATAGTCTTCTGTAGTGAACTCCGAGCCGTCATCTTTCTTGGACGGGAACCCGTCCATCATCTCGTCAGCAGTTAACTCAGGAGCGAAAGCCAAGCACCGGCTTAGCGCGGATAGAGCCCCCTGCCTGGCGGCTGATCTTTTGAGCTCATCAATCTGCTTAGGCAGCGTGGACAGCAGCTCTAAGATATCTTTCATGTGCTTGGGGATGCTCCTTTCAGTCAGCATAGCTTTAATGGTCAGGAGAGTCCCGCAGTAGAGTTGTTCAGCTAAGGAGTACACTGCCTTCAGCTTCATCACACTGTCAGAGGATAACTGGCGGCTCCTTTCACCTGCAAAAAAAAAAGGTTTGGTGGTATAAGCCGCCAGAAATATTATTTATCACGGACAAGACGGTCATTAAGTACCATATGCTTACCAAAGATAGCAGAGGTCATCCTGGATATATGCTGTTTCAGGGTCTGCAGCTCTGTCGACACAGTGGCAAGCCGCCCTTCAGCATCTTCTGCACGCTTGGTCAGGGCGGCTTGATGAGTTTCAGTATTCTTCTTGAAAAGAGCAAAGTCCACTTGCGTCTTTTCAAGATCTTCGACGGCAACCCGCCACTTGGTTTCCGCCTCTGACCGGGCGGTCTGTTGCACATCGAGATTTTTCTTCAGGCTGGCCATTTCAGACTCAGCCGCCTCTAGAGCATCCTGTAACAATTCAAAAGCAGGAAAAGGGGGGTTCAATGTTCATGGTAAGTTACCACTGAGGAACTTATGCTACAAGTCTCAAGCAGATTGCAAGCAATATACTCGACACTTGGGGGCTAATGTCTATTTGTTCTCTAGGGCTTGTCCCGGCTAATCTTTAAAAAAAGGTAAGCCGGCCCTTGGGGGCTACAGATCACGCTCTCAAGTCTTTCAATTAAAGTCCCGACTCATCTTTAAAAAAAAAAAGATAAGCCGGCCCTTGGGGGCTACAATCAGCATTTATACAGTATCCAATGAGAATCCGGGTCATCATTTCATGATAACCCGGACTTGGGGGCTACAACTGTTCAAACTCTATACATTGAGTATCGGCCTACTACTTATACTAACCCGATACTTGGGGGCTACAGCTCAAGTTATGAAAAGTATTGCTAAGGAAAGCCCCGGTTTATTATTTGACATATTAATCCGGCTCTTGGCGGCTAGGAAAGGGTATAAAGGACAGGCTGGTAAAAGTATTACCTCATATTTTTTCTTCATAAGGCTGACAAACTTCAGCTCCATCTTCCGGCTTGACTCCAGGCGGTTTAGAAATCCAGCATGAAGTTCATCAGCGGTAAACTTCTCCAGTACAGTAGGTTCCAAATTAAATCCCTCCAGCGAAGAAGTTTCAGCTTTGCCAGAGTGCCTTGTTAATACACGGGGTTCAGGGGTGTGGTGACCCGTCTCAGTAATAGCAACGTCTGGAAGGGCTGTTTCTTCATCAGCCATTGAAGGGCTGGGCAGTTTAGGATCATCCCTCGCAGGGCTTTCAGCGGTCGTATCATGACCCGCCGGCTCAGGTGGCTGGTGAATGTTTTTCTCAGTATCTGCGGCTGGTGGAGAGGCCGGCTTAGCAAACACTGGCTCTTTAGCAATTGGGGCGGCAGTAGACCCGCCAGTTTTTCTTCGTTTGGCTTGGGCCCTGGAAGGCGCAGTTGATGGTTATATATATATGTCAAGGACATTGAAAACATTCAAGTGCAAAATAATATACATACTCCGGGTTGATCTTCATTGGGGGCAGCTTTGATGCGGTTGAGTCGCCAGATGAAGGCGGAGAGTCCTGAAGGCATCCAAAGTAATACAAGACAGTAAGATTACAATGCAAAGTTGATGAGAATTATGTTTCCGTAAAAGGATACCTCAGCTGGCCGTTTTCGAGGAGTCGGGGAATGAGGTAACCCGGCCACGAGGTCGTCAGAGCCGGCGCTCCGGGTCTGGCATCGGGAGTTGTGCTGTTGCTTTTTCAAAAGGAAATTGGGATCTAAGTGAGCAAGAGGATGAGAGAAGGGGACTTTCCGGACGACCCGCCGTACTCTGTCTTGTGAATAGATCTCTGAGTCAGAAATATCAATTACCTCAGGAGCGTTGGCGTGGCTTGCTTCCGTCTCATCCTGTGAGTAATTATTGTCAATAAGCTGTATAAAGAGACGGCCAAGAGAATCAAGTTCTACCTCCGAGTCATCACTTTCGGCCGGCTCTGGAGTGGCGGCTTTCTTCTTCTTCTTGGCTGGGGTTTTCGTCTTAGGCTTTCTCACCGGCGGGTTAAATTTCTTCTTCCAGAACGGGGAGTTGGCCTATATATAAGCCGCCGGTTAAGGTTACAAGGTGCAAGATAAGTATAATCAATTGAAGGAAAAGAGACTTACGTCTGGAGCCGGATTCTTGGCATAGAAGGGCTTTAGCCCAACCTTGTCGCAAGCTTCCTGACTTTCGCCAAGGAGTCCCTTGACGCCACTGTTGATGTCTTCGTCAGTCAAGGGAGTTGTCTTGAAGCAAAGGGGGTCATTGGGTTCACCCGTATATTCGCACATGAGCCGGTTACGCCGGCTCAACGGCATGATTTTCCAGCTTACCCAGCAACGGGTTAGGTCAACACCTGTCAAGCCGTTAGCCAGCAGAGCCTTGACCTTGGTGTAAGCCGAGGCATACTTTGCTCGCTCGGCGGCTGTCATTCGTGCTGGGAGGGGGTTGTCATTGGTAAAGCAGAGCCGGGTTGGACGGTAACCCGGCAGGGGATTCTCGCCTTCAGGAGAGGTGTCCTGGCAATAAAACCAGGTTTTGTTCCAGTCCTTGGGGTGACTCGGCAAGGTGGCTGAAGGGTATGGCAGGTCTCTTCGTCTTTGGATGGTAATACCACCAAGTTCCAAGCTGGGACCGGCCGCCATTTCAGTCTGGCGGTTTGCATAGTGATATTCATAGAAGAGGTCAACAGACGGTTCTTCTTGCATATAGACTTCAGTTAAAACTTGGAATTGTCATATATTGGTAACTGAGTTGGGGCCTATGTCTTGAGGATGGATCTGGAAGAAGTGAAGAACATCCCGAAAAAACTTTGACCCGGGAGGGCGAAACCCGCGAAGGATGTGGTCAGTAAATATGATGATCTCTCCCTCCTTGGGCTCAGGCCTCTTCTCCGGTCCTGGAACCCGCCAGTGTATTTCCTCTTTACTTGGTAACATGCCAGATTCAACAAAGTTAGCTAGGAGTTCTTCAGTGACTCCGGAGCTGACCCAATCACAGGAGGATGGAGTCCTTGTCATGACGGCGGGTTACGCTACAAAAATAGAAGGAATGGCGGGTTAAGAAGAGCAGTCGCTGTGTAATGCAGTTATAATCAGTGTAAGTGGAAGAGCTAAGCCGCCAGAAAAATTGGCGGAGAGCCGGCAATACAATGGCGACTTACGAAGCCAAGATGGTATGGATGGGAAAATGACTAAGTGCAGAAAACATATTTTGCATATTGTCTATTCATTGCAAGATCTACGGGCGAAGAAAAAATGAAAATGAATACGACCTAGAAATAACAGTGGATGAACGAGATCAATCTACCCGCAACAATGAGTGTCATATGGACACAAAAATGAGTGGGGGATGGACTTCGGAGGAGTGCCCGCAGCCAAAGGGTAGTGATACGAGGTCTTGGGCAGTGCTCGATGCCTCGGTGGTTATCGATGGTGATGAACTCGCAAGAACAAGGAAGAACTCGGAACCCTAACGGGAGTGTACACAGATTCAATGAGGATCAGAGGAGCTTACCTCTGAGATGCGGAGGCGCCGATGAGGCTCTGGTCCGTTTCGGGCTGAGGCAGTGGCCGGCGAGGAGAGCGACGGCGCGTCTTCGGTTGCGGGCGGCGGAGCTCTGGAGAGGGAGGCTTCACGCGAGGAAGGAGACGACAGCGACAGGCGGAGAAAGGGAGGAGGCGCACGTGGCGCTATTTATAAGGAAAAGGGCAACCGTACGCGCGAAAGTGGGGAGCTACAGTAAATTGGCGCCTTGATTTTCGGGATGACCTTTCGGTGACAAAGATCCGTTGCAAACGTCATGGAATCTTTTCTGAATATTCCGTGTGACGTCATGGCGGGTTACAAGTTGACTTTCCAGATGACAGCGCAATGAAGACTCGCCGTTAAGTAAAGTTAAAGATTGACATGAGCTGGCTCAAATCAACCTGGGGCCTAATGTTGGGGATATAACCCGTGGTGAGACCCGCCCAGGCAGGGCCGGGTTACACCGGGCGGCTCGTAAGCCCAAGACTTGTAAGGTGGGCTTAAGGATGCAGGCAAGGCCGCCAGGGCGGCTTACCAGATGGGCCGTTGACAGGGGCCCAGAGACGGAAGATGGCGTGAAGACCCGGGTGGCTAAGCCGCCCGGTGGCGGCTTACCCAAGATGGTATGGCGGCTTAGAGACAGAATAGGACACGCTGTGTGAGTCGGTTTGAGACTCGTGTAACCCGGGGCCTTGACCTCTTATATAAAGGCTAGACCCCGGGGCGGCTTAGACAAGAAACCAAGTAATCGAGAGCTAGGTCAAGCAATCCGCTCCCTTGTAATCGATACTCCAGCTAATACAACACAAGCAGGACGTAGGCTTTTACCTCTACTTGAGGGGCCGAACCTGGGTAAACTCGTGTCCTTCGTCCCGATCAACCCCTTTGAGTCCACTGCTATGGCGATGGCCTCGAACCTAAGTCTTCGGACATCTGCCGTGACAAAACCACGACAGAAAACATGCCTGAAAAACATGTTACCTCGTGTGGTGCCTAGGCATGACCTCAATATGATGCGGTAAATATTTGAGGAGGTATGGATAACGTCGTGATACAAACTCTTCATATACCGGACCATCACCTATGGAGTTTCATGGTTCGGGGAGCGAAGTCGCCATGTTTTTAAGGGGAACCCATATTCCCTTGGTCCTTCCAACTTGATTTATTTTCTACGATCATCACACCCACTAGAATGCACCCTGTCCGAAATTTGACATTTTTTCAGGCTGGTTTACCGTATTTAGTCCCTTTTTGTGTATTTTTCAGGCCTTTTGTGCTTATAATTCAAAGTTCGAACGTTCTGTACGTGAAAAGGTGTTCGAAAAGGACTAAAAAAATTCGTAATTGTGTCGTTGAATTACCTTTCATGTATTTTATAGGAAATTAATAGAATTTTAAAGGATATGCGTGGGAAGAGGCAACCACAGATGTGTCGTTTATTTGTTTTATAACTCTAGAAAAATGGAAAACATGCCTAAAAACATGTTACCTCGTGTGGTGCCTAGGCATGACCACAATATGATGCGGTACATATTTGAGGAGGTATGGATAATGTCGTGGTACAAACTCTTCATATACCGGACCATCACCTATGGAGTTTCATGGTTCGGGGAGCGAAGTTGCCATGTTTTGAAGGGGAACCCATATTCCCTTTGTCCTTTGAACTTGATTTATTTTATACGATCACCATACCCACTAGAATGCACCGCGTACAAATTTCACATTTTTTCAGGTTGGTTAATCGTATTTAGTCTTTTTTGTTTACTTTCTAGGCCTTTTGTGCTTATAATTCAAAGTTCGAACGTTCTGTACATGAAAAGGTGTTTAAAATGGACTCGAAAATTCGCAATTGAGCCGTTCAATAACTTTTCATGTATTTTATAGGAAATTGATAGAATTTTAAAGGATATGTGTGGGAAGAGGCAACCACAGATTTGTCGTTTATTTGTTTTATAACTCTAGAAAAATGGAAAACGTGCCTGAAAAGCATGTTACCTCGTGTGGTGCCTAGGCATGACCACAATATGATGCGGTAAATATTTTAGGAGGTATGGATAATGTCGTGATACAAACTCTTCATATACCGGACCATCAGCTATGGAGTTTCATGGTTCGGGGAGCGAAGTCGCCATGTTTTGAAGGGGAACCCATATTCCCTTGGTCCTTCCAACTTGATTTATTTTCTACGATCATCACACCCACTAGAATGCACCCTGTCCAAAATTTGACATTTTTTCACGCTGATTTACCGTATTTAGTCATTTTTTGTGTATTTTCCGGGCCTTTTGTGCTTATAATACAACTTTAAAGGCAAACTTTTCCTTATAACAAACCGTTTGCAAAACGTCCGATGGCACAAGAAAGAGAGAATACTTGAATTTTTTTCGACGTGGGATCACCAATTTTCTCTTTTCTCGCACACGGGTATTTGATGCGCTTCGTCTGCGCTGCGTGTTTCCCCTGTAAGGTTCGAGTTTCGCCGCCAAAATTTCAATAGGCGCGCGATTTCAGAAGTTATTCCTCACACCCCACCACCCATCACATTTCCCCCTATCCCCCCTCTAACTGCAGCCCAAGCCGCCGCTGCCACCGCATCATGGAGGGACTACTCTCACATCATCATGGAGGCAGGAAGGTTGATGAAGATGGCCTTCCCAACGATTCCCCTCTCCGGTAGAGTACCGGATGAGGGCTCCAGATGGGATCACGACGGAACAGAGACTTGCTGCGATGATAAATTTTTTTTGGGTTCGCTTATGAGGGTTTCGGGAAATCACGAAATTTATAGGCTTGAGATTAGGTCAAAGGGAGCTGTGAGGCTCCCATAAGCCTTCATGGCACGGCCCCAAGGGTGGCGGCCTGGGCTTGTGAGGCCCACAACGCACTTTTGGCTCCCTCCCAAAGCTTCTAGTGTCGCATATTTTCCATAAAAATTCCTCGTAAATTTTCATCGTGTTTGAGCCTTCCTAGGTATGGATTTTTTGCGAAACTGAAACATGAAAAAAATAGAAGCTGGAATTGTGCACCGAATTAATAGTTTAGTGCATAAAATATTATAAAATAACACAGAAATCATACAAAAGTAATAATATAATAGCATTTAAGAATCAAAAAATTATAGATACGTTTGAGACGTATCAGGCCCCACCCCCATCCAACACTCCCTGCTATTTGTGGGGCTCACCCCCCCCCACACACACACACCATGGGGCGCCCCAACTTCTCTCCACCAAAAGGGGGATGCCCCCCAAAACACCTGTGACGCCCTGGTTTTGTGCTACAGTAATCTCTATAATTAAGTTACAGTAATCCCGCACTAATGATGCCACGTCACCGCGTTTACTGTTGTTAAACTCGCGTTGGTTCAAACCCCATTCAAATTCCGTTGCAAATTTAATTCGTCTGAAAGGTGAATTTAAAAGTTGTGCAAGACAAGAATTAAAAATGTTGGATGGGTTGCAAATATTCCCTAAGGATTTATAAAATTGAAACCGACAATTTTGGAATTATTTTAGAGCCTCTAAATAATTAAAACAGACGATGTTTAAAAAAAAAACTAACCGGACCGAATTAGGCCGGCCCGGCCGGCTGTTATAAGGGGGCTGGGGCAAACCCTAGCGCTGAACCCCCGCTGCCCCCGTGCCCGATTCCCCCCCCCCCCGCATGCCGCCGCCTCCTCCTCTGGGCGCCCGCGCCCGATTCCCCCCCCGCCACCGACGGCGCAGCCCCGCGCTGGCTCGCCCCCGTTGCCCCCCCCCCGCGGAGACCGCGACCGTCCGGCCGCCCCGGCCCTTTGCCCCCCCCCGACGGACGAAGCTGGGCCGCCCCCGCGCGCCCCGCCGGCAACGTCGCCGGCCGGCCTCGTCCGCGCCGTCCCCCGGCGGCTGCCCCGCCGCCGCACGTCGCCGTCAGCCCCGACCCGCGCCAGGCGCCGCCCCGCCTCCACCTCGCCGCCTCGGCCCCGCCAGCTCGCCGCCGCCGCCGCTCCGCCCCACCTGTGAGCCCCCCCCCCCGACCGCGCCCGCCAGCGGCCGCCGCGCCGCCGCACCGGCCGGTGCGTGCGTGCGCGTGTGAGTGCGCGATGTGCGTGCGTGCAAGTGTGTGTGTGTGCTGCAGAGTGCGTGTGTGCGTTTGTGTATGTATATACGTACGTACGTATATATATGTAGGTATGTACTAATAATAAAATAGAAATAAAAATAATTTTTATAAATAAATAAAAACAATTAGTTAGATTAACTAATTAAATTAATTAATTAGGTAATTAATTAGTTGATTAGGTGATTAAGATTAAATAGATTAATTAATTAAACTGTTAATTAATCTGTTAATTAATTTAATTAAACATTATTTACTGTTTTGGATCATTCGAATTTAATAATTAAATTAATTTCAGAAAATGATTAAATCTTTAGAAATTAATATAAAATAAACCGTAGTCCGGATTAAAAAGTTTTGAACATGAAAGTTGCTTAGAATAATTCTACGGTTCCGATTACGCAGCCCGTTAGTCTGTCACATGCCTCTAGCATAGCAAACATGGAACTTTTCCATCATTTTCATCTGTCCGGTAAAAGCCAGAGACCCGGGAAATATCGTCAGATATTTTTCCGACCCGCCTGTGACGAGTAATACTACGTTAGTGCATGCCTAGCTCTGTATATTGCCATGTCATGCATCGTGATGCATTTGTGTGCTTTATATTTATTGTTTCTTCCCCCCTCTTCTTACCGGTAGACTCCGAGACTGACGCTGCTGCCGGGTACGACTACATCGTTGACGATCAGCCTTTTGCCGCAGAGCAGCAAGGCAAGCAACCCCCCTTGAGCATTCCGATATCGCCTATTCCTTTCCCTCTCATTCTTGCATTAGATTTTTTGCTACTGTATTAGTTAGCTCCTATTCTGATGCATAGCCTGTTTTTGATAAACTGTTACTATACCTGCAATCATATCAACTGTTTAGTATAGGTTGATCAATGAATCCCCAGTGACCCCTTAGTCCCAGTTGCCCCTGCTTCTTCATCGACGGCTCGACGACCCGAAGACTCGAAGACTCAGTCAACCGACCGACGAGCCAGGCCCCTCACATCACCGCACACCCCTTAAGTATGGCACTTCAGAGCTACTACCGGGTGCCGAGGGTGATACCTCACTTAGCACTCCCGGTGTTAATTCTGTAGCATAGCTAATCGATCGTGGGTATCGAGGGTGATTCCTCCTTCCCATTTATCGATAGCGACTCTTGTCATACACATACCTCGAGTGGGATCCATCGAGGGTGATTCCTCGGATATCCACTTGGTGTATAACCACACAGTTACTTTAACTTGACATTGTTACATGTGAAAGACGGGACTGGAGGGACAGGCGGTACCACCCTGGTTGAGGTGGACCTGAGTTCCCGACAGTCTTGAGACGGGTCGGCCCCAAGGGTACCCGTGTGTGAGATGTGGTGGGATGCGCCGGTAAGGCATCCAAAGGATTATGTTGAGGCGTGGACGGGCAGGAGAGGCCCTTGCCACACATCCTTGAGTCGGGGTGACGGGACCGCACTTTGAGGGTCGCGCTTGCCCCGCATTAATAAAATGCTAATGGGTTGGGTACTTGATCTGAGTTAGGTCGTTGGCCTTAATACGCACTAACCTTCACGTGGGGAAGTTATGGGTACTCAGCGTCGTTGTATCAGCTGAAGCTCTTCGGACGTCAGCAATGGAGCGGCGCACGACGGATTGGACTGGACGGTGCAGCTCTTGGACTGGAGTGTACTAGGTCTGTTTCCGGCCGCGTACGCATCGTGCAGGAGTGCAAGGGCAAGTGGGCCCACGAACCTGCGCGCTTAGGATTTAGACCGGCGGGCTGGCCTCTTCGTTGAGCCTAGGTGGGGCGACAACGTGCTGATATCCCGAGGCCGTGCATGACCCAGGAAAGTGTGTCCGGCCAGAGGTGACTCAGGCGTGTTGGGAAATATGTGGTGCACCCCTGCAGGGATGAATAATCTATTCGAATAGCCGTGTCCACGGTAACAGGACGACTTGGAGTTGTACCTTGACCTTATACAACTATAACTGTGATTTAAATTTGAAATGAATTGTGGCTCCGAGATTGCTTCCTCGCAGGGAGTCGGGGAAGAATCTCTGGGCGTGGTTACTTAATAAAATTTCTACAATAATATGACTATATTTGAGATACCAGTCTACTCTCTTCTAATGCTGCAAGATGCTGAAGATGCTAGTCTTCGATAGGACTAGGCCTTCTCCCTATTCTTGCTTTCTGCAGTCAGTCCAGATATAACCCCTCCCCTTGATAATGATGCATACTTAGCATAGTTCTGATGTCAGTCTTGCGAGTACTTTGGATGAGTACTCACCGCTGCTTTGCTTTCTCTTTCCCCCTCAATACGATTCTGCGTTCAGACGATGGAGCCCAGGAGATGGAGTACGCCGGAGATGACTACTACACCAGCGCTGGAGCCTACTACTACGTGGAGAATGCCGACGCTCAGGAGTAGTTAGGAGGTTCCCAGGCAGGAGGCCTCGCCTCTTTCGATCTGCTGCTTATGTTTGTGCTAGCCTTCTTAAGGCAAAACTTGTCTAACTTATGTCTGTACTCAGATATTATTTGCTTCCGCTGACTCGTGCTTTGTCGAGCTTTGTATTCGAGCCCTCGAGGCCCTTGGCTTGTAATATGAAGTTGTATGACTTTAATTTGTGTCTAGTGTTGTGTTGTGATATCGATCAGTGAGTCCCTAATCTTGGTCGTACGCATTGTGTGTATGATTAGCGTACGGTCGAAATTTGGGGGCGTCACAAGTTGGTATCAGAGCCGACTGCCTGTAGTTAGCCCCCTTTCCAACTCCTTGGCCGAAGTTGAGTCTAGTCATTGAAAAACTTTTACTAACTTAGTTGTGTGGCTTACGGGCCCACATCTCAATCAGGTGGTATTAGGATCTTTTATTCCTCATCCTTACTCTGGGTTCTGATCTCTCTTCTCTTTCGGGTTAAAGATTTTCCTAACTCTAACATTAGGTTCTCGTGATCACATCCACCGGAGAATTGTTTCGTCGAAAATTGTCTTCGTTGAAGTTATGATGCACTCACTGTCATTTGACATCTTGAATCTCTTTGTTACAGATGCGTCCCGCTAGGCAGATCGTTCGTCTGACCTTTGCGCATGATACGACTAGGTTCCCGACCATTCTGATCAACCTCTTGATCAGGATGGGATATCGCTGGTACCCCGAGTACACTGTTTACGAGGACTACCGCGAGTTCAACCAGGAACAATATGAGGTTGAGATGGTTATTTGGGATCGACAGGACGTCTCCATCACTGAGTTGCACACCTTCCGTGGCATTGGAGTGACTGTTGAGATGGCAGTACAGGATGCTGCCTATGCTGCTATTGTTCGTCTCCGTGCAGCGAACCCCTGTTTGGAGGAGACGGCATACAGATACATCCCGTATGTTCCTGATGGAGTTGATACGGCAGCCGACGCTGAGGTCTTGACCCCTTTCGCACGGCAGCGTACCGACCGGTCCTACACTGCTGTCTGCACCCCCTACGTGAGTCGTCGTTACAACCCACAGGTTCTGGTCCAGTACACTGAGGCACTGGATCGCACTGTCAGGGCTCTTAACTTCGAGTTGTACGCCACACGAGCTCATCTTCATCAGGCTATGGAGCAGTTGTTGCCAGCAGTCCGTGCGAGGATACATCCGGAGTACATCCTTTGCCCGCATCGGACTGAGTTTCCCCCAGGTCTTGAGTGGCCTGCGGTTGGAGGTCGTACTCCGGCACGTGGACCTGCGCTCCCGCTTGATATGCAGATTCTGCATCAGAGTGTGCACGGGATGCAGGACCCTGCCACCAGGTTTCACATTCAGGGTCACGTGCAGTTCCGTGGCTACTTTCGTTGTCCCCAACGTTGATATAGCTTATCGCTATGTCCCGTTGTTGTATCTCTCTACCGCGTGCCGCCTAGTTGTCTAGGTAAATTTCATGCCGGACCTATCGTCTATTTTGTAACGAACTTATGGTTTGTAATAGACCTATGTATGGATCTGTATGTTGAAGTTTGAACTACTATGTCGTATCTATTGCACTTCTTTCTTTGTGCAATTTACTTCATGAATGATTCATTGTTTTTGCAATTACCCAATGCTAAACTACCACTGTTAAAAATTGACAGAATGGTTAGGCCAGCTGGTCGTGGTCGTGGTGCACCTGAACCACCACCACCACCGGAATACATGGCTGGTATGATGCAGCAGTTTGAACTGAATCGCCAGTTTATGCAAGGGCTTATGGAGCAGTTCCCGAGGCCGAATATGAATCAGCAGCCAGCCCCAATGACTCTGCAAGACTTCATGCGTCTCAACCCTGCGATCTACCGCAGCTCAACTCAGCCGCTTGACGCAGATGACTGGCTCCGTGACATCACTTATGAGCTAGAGTCTTCAGGCGCCCCAGAGGCTAGCTATGTCACCTTTGCCTCATACTTTCTGAAGGGTCCCACTGCTCAATGGTGGGATAGCCACAGGCACTCTCAGCCTGTTGGAACAATCATCACCTGGCCGGAGTTCCAAGCTGCGTTCCGTGCTCGTCACATTCCTCAGGGAATGATGGATAGGAAGAAGCATGAATTCCGCAACTTAGTCCAGGGCAAAAAGACTGTGGATGCTTATCAGCGGGAATTTCTGGACTTGTCTCGCTATGCTGAAGAAGACATTGCAACTGATGCTCGTAGGCAGGAGAAGTTCCGTGAAGGCCTCCACCCGGATATTAAGCTGGCACTCATTGCTCAAGACTTCGGTAACTTTGCCACCTTGGTGAACAAGTCTATTATAGTGGAAACGGGTCTGCAGGACTACAAGGACAGCAGCAAGCGCAACCGTGACATGGGCTCATCTTCGGGCTCAGGAACTCAAAAACGCAAGATATGGATCCCCCACAACATGTACCATGCACCGCCTCCTGCTCCGAGGCCGTCCTATGCTGCACCTCGTCTGCCTCCACCCCCACCTAGGAAGCCGAGGCTCCCAGCTCCGTCACCACGAACTCCTGCTCCCCCTTCTCGTCCTGAGGATGGGCTGTGCTTCAAGTGTGGTCGTCCAGGACACCGTGCTAGAGAATGCAGGCAGAATCAGAATCAACTTGCACTGCCTTCCAACCAGCCCCGCAACAATAACGCCAGGCCTAACACTGGTCGTGTTCAAGCTAACAATATTGATCTGAATGAAGTTCAAGACCAGCCTGCTACTGTGATGGGTACTCTTCTCGTCAACTCAGTACCGGCTTTTGTATTGTTTGATACAGGAGCATCACATTCTTTTTTGTTTGAAGATTTCGCATACATGCATGACATTAAGTGTGAAGAGATGAACGTCCCAATAGTGGTAAACACCCCCGCGGGCCAATGTCAGACTTACATTATTAGCCACAATGTTCCCATTGAAATTGAAGGGTTGGAATTCCATGCCTCCCCCATAATGCTAAAGTCTTCCAATATCGATCTCATTCTCGGAATGGATTGGTTGAAAGCGCATACCGCTTCTATTGTATGTGACACCAAAACCGTCCACCTCCTGCATCCTTCGAATGAGATTGTAAGCTATCATGCTCATCTTGTTCGGAATGCTGAAGCCCGACTATACGCCATGAATGCATTAAATGAGTCACCTCTTGAAGGGATTGAAAACATTCCAGTTGTCCGGGATTTCCAAGATGTTTTTCCGGAAGAACTTCCAGGGATTCCCCCTGCTAGAGCTGTCGAGTTTGTTATCGACTTGGTACCTGGTACCACTCCTATAGCCAAGCGTCCGTATAAGATGCCACCACATGAACTCCTTGAACTTAAGCAAGAAATTGACAATTCGCTTCGTCTGGGTTTCATTCGTCCAAGTTCCTCTGCTTGGGGAGCACCTTCTTTCTTTGTCAAGAAGAAAGATG
The DNA here is from genome assembly GCA_039707655.1 of Elymus sibiricus. NCBI lineage: Eukaryota > Viridiplantae > Streptophyta > Magnoliopsida > Poales > Poaceae > Elymus > Elymus sibiricus. The sequence continues at coordinate 270,009,319 of CM077665.1, forward strand.
GTACGAATCGATTGGTCCAAGATTACCGCCCCATCAACCAAGCAACGATTCAAAACAAATATCCGCTTCCTCGGATCAACGATCTGTATGATCAACTTGCTGGGTCATCAGTGTATTCAAAACTTGACTTGAGGTTGGGTTACCATCATATCCGGGTTCGTGAAGAGGATATTCCCAAGACTGCATTTGTTACTCGCTATGGTTCATACGAGTACACCGTCATGTCCTTTGGCTTAACCAATGCTCCAGCAACCTTCTCTCGGTTGATGAATTATATCTTCATGGACTACCTCGATAAATTCGTCGTGGTTTATCTGGATGATATCCTGGTTTACTCCAAGAATAAAGAAGAACATGCAGAATATCTTCGTCTTATACTGGAGAGGCTTCGAGAACATCAACTTTATGCAAAGTATTCAAAGTGTGAGTTCTGGATGGACGAAGTAACCTACCTTGGTTATGTGATCTCCAAGGATGGTATTGCGGTCAACCCTGAACGAGTTCAGGCTATTCTTGACTGGACTCCCCCGAAGAATGTTAAGCAAGTCAGAAGTTTTCTCGGACTCGCCAGCTATTGCCGTCGATTCGTCGAGAACTTCTCCAAGATTGCAAAGCCCTTAACCAATTTGCTTCACAAAGGTGTTAAATATGAGTGGACAGAAAAATGTCAGGAGAGCTTTCAGGCACTTAAGGACAAACTGACGTCTGCTCCAGTACTTGCTCCTCCAGATACTCGTAAGGACTTCGTCATTTATTGTGATGCTCCACGTCAGGGAATGGGCTGTGTCCTAATGCAAGAACGCAGAGTGGTTGCTTATGCATCTCGTCAATTGCGTCCTCATGAAGAGAACTACCCGGTTCATGACCTTGAACTTGCTGCAGTAATTCATGCACTGAAAGAGTGGCGACAATACCTTGTCGGTAATCGTTGCGAGATCTACACCGATCACCAAAGTCCGAAGTACTTGTTTACTCAGCCAGATCTGAATCTCCGTCAACAAAGATGGATGGAACGAATAGCAGATTACAATGTGGGTATTCCTTATACCCCAGGCAAGGCTAATGTAATGGCTGATGCTTTGAGCCGCAAGTCCTACTGCAACCACCTTCAGGTTCATAAGGTTCACCCCCTCCTTCAAAAGGAATTTCTCAAGCTGAACCTCCATATTGTTCCTCAGGGTTATCTCGCTCCCCCTCCTAAAGGGTCCTACAAAATGAACCTCCACGTTGTTTCCCAGGGTTCTCTTAATACCCTGGTTGCTAAACCAGATCTTGTGGACGTCATCAAGTGGATCCAGAAGTGTGACAATGAGGTCAAAAATATTAAACGCTATCTGACGGAAGGTAAACCTTCATTCTTCACTATTGCTGAGGATGGCACTTTGTACTTCAAGGGCCGCCTAGTGGTACCGAGTAAGGAGAAAAACAATGATTTGACTCAGGAGGTCATGAAGGAAGCACATGACACTCCGCTGTCTATTCATCCTGGTAGTACCAAGATGTACCAAGACATTCGTCAAAGATTCTGGTGGTCTAACATGAAGCAAGACATTGCACGCTATGTTTCAGAATGTGACATTTGCCGTCGGATCAAAGCAGAACATCAAAGGCCTGCTGGAACTCTACAACCTATTTCTATCCCTGAATGGAAATGGGATCATGTTGAAATGGACTTCATTACTGGTTTTCCCAGGTCGCAGAAAGGTAATGATGCTATTCTTGTCGTCATTGACCGGTTGTCCAAAGTTGCACATTTTCTGGCTGTCAAGGAAACTATTACTGCTAGTCAGCTAGCAGATCTTTACATGTCCAGAGTTGTTTCACTCCATGGTATTCCACTAGTTATCAGTTCAGACCGTGGCAGTTTATTCACTTCGAGATTCTGGGCAAGTTTCCAGGAAGCTATGGGGACTCACTTGTCATTCAGCACCGCTTTTCACCCTCAATCCCAGGGACAAGTTGAAAGAGTCAACCAGATTCTCGAAGACATGCTTCGAGCTTGTGTCATTTCTTTCGGCAAGAAATGGGAGGAATCTCTTCCGTATGCTGAGTTCTCCTACAACAATAGCTATCAAGCTAGTCTGAAGATGGCTCCTTTTGAAGTGTTATATGGACGTAAGTGTCGAACTCCTCTGAATTGGTCAGAAACTGGGGAATGTACACTTATCGGTCCGGATATTATCCAACATGCCGAAGATCAAGTCCGCATTATTCATGCAAATCTGAACGCTGCTCAGTCTCGTCAGAAGAGTCAGTATGACCGTCATCACAAAGATATGGTCTATCAACCTGGCGAAAAGGCTTATCTTCGAGTCACACCAATGAGAAGTACGCATCGTTTCGGAATCAAGGGTAAGCTGGCTCCTCGATATATTGGTCCTTTCACTGTTCTCGAAAGGCGTGGTAAGGTGGCATATCAAGTGGAACTACCGCCAAACCTTTCTCAGGTTCACGATGTGTTCCATGTGTCACAACTTCGTCGCTGTTTGAAGAATCCTATCCGAGCAATGGATCATGATATGCTTGAGCTGCAACAGGACCTTTCTTACAACGAGCAACCAGTCCGCATTCTCGATGAAACTGAACGTCGGACTCGTCAGAAGGTTACCAAGTTCTTCAAAGTGCAGTGGGCAAACCATTCTGAAGATGAAGCTACTTGGGAACACGAAGATCTTCTTCGTGCAGAACACCCCGGGCTCTTTCCTTCTACTTCTTGATTCTCGGGACGAGAATTCTTTTTAGTAGGGGAGAATTGTGACACCCTGGTTTTTGTGCTACAGTAATCGGGCCGAATTAGGCCGGCCCGGCCGGCTGTTATAAGGGGGCTGGGGCAAACCCTAGCGCCGAACCCCCGCTGCCCCCGTGCCCGATTACCCCCCCCCCCCTGTTGGAAATATGCCCTAGAGGCAATAATAAATTGTTTATTATTATATTTCCTTGTTCATGATAATCGTTTATTATCCATGCTATAATTGTATTGATTGGAAACTCAAATACATGTGTGGGTACATAGACAACACTGTGTCCCTAGTAAGCCTCTAGTTGACTAGCTCGTTGATCAAAGATGGTTAAGGTTTCCTAGCCATTAACATGAGATGTCATTTGATAACGGGATCACATCATTAGGAGAATGATGTGATGGACAAGACCCAAACTGTAAACGTAGCATTTGATCGTGTCAGTTTATTGCTATTGTTTTCTGCATGTCAAGTATCTGTTTCTTTGACCATGAGATCATGCAACTCACTAACACCGGAGGAGTACCTTGTGTGTATCAAACGTCGCAACGTAACTGGGTGACTATAAAGGTGCTCTACAGGTATCTCCGAGGGTGTCTGTTGGGTTGGCATGGATCAAGATTGGGATTTGTTACTCCGTGTGACGGAGAGGTATCTCAGGGCCCACTCGGTAATACAACATCACATTGAGCCTTGCAAGCAAAGTGACTAAAGAGTTAGCCACAGGATATTGTATTACGGAACGAGTAAAGAGACTTGCCGGTAACAAGATTGAACTAGGTATAGTGATACCGACGATCGAATCTCGGGCAAGTAACATACCGAAGAACAAAGGGAACAGCATACGGGATTAACTGAATCCTTGACATAGAGGTTCGACCGTTAAAAGATCTTCGTGGAATATGTAGGAGCCAATATGGGCATCCAGGTCCCGCTATTGGTTATTGGCCGTAGAGGTGTCTCGGTCATGTCTACATAGTTCTCGAACCCGCAGGGTCTACACACTTAACGTTTGGTGACGATTAGTATAGTTGAGTTATTATGTTGGTGACCGAAGGTTGTTCGGAGTCCCGGATAAGATCCCGGACATGACGAGGATCTCCGGAATAATCCGGAGGTAAAGATTGATATATGTGATAATAGTGTTTTGATCTCCGGAAGAGTTCCGGAGTTCACCGGAAGGGGTTCCGGATGTTTACCGAAGTGTTCGGGTGCGAGAACACTTTATATGGGCCAAGGGATAAAAGCCCACGAGGTATTGGAAAGTGCAAAAGTAGTTTTGCTGCCGCGTAAGCGGTACTACCGCTTGTGTGAAGCGGTACTACCGCCCGAGCGGTACTACCGCTTGTGTGAAGCGGTACTACCGCCCAAGCGGTACTACCGCTTGTGTGAAGCGGTACTACCGCTTGTGCGCGGCTGTGCATGGTTCGGCAGGGATCCGAGTTGGACTCTTTCCTTGCGGGCCAAACCGACCTTGTGCGGGCAAAACCGACCTGGAGGAGGCTTTTACTCCAAGTTTAGACCCCAAGTCTCAACATATAAATAGAGGGGCAGGGCTAGCACACGGGACACATCAAGATTTCCCCAAGCCGTGTGCGGCAACCCTAACCCTCTAGTTCCTCCGTCATAATCTCCGTAGTGCTTGGCGAAGCCCTGCAGAGATTGTTCCTCACCACCATCACCACGCCGTCGTGCTGCTGGAACTCAACCACTACTTCACCATCGCTCGCTGGATCGAGGAGGTGAAGGCGTCATCAAGCCGTACGTGTGTTGAACGCGGAGGTGCCGTCCGTTCGGCGCTAGTTCGTGATCGGATCGAGGGACGACTTGCGATTTGGATCGCGGAGACGTTCGACTACATCAACCGCGTTTCTTAAACGCTTCCGCTTAGCGATCTACAAGGGTATGTAGATTCACTCTCCCTCTCGTAGATGCTCATCTCCATGGATAGATCTTATGTGTGCGTAGGAAAATTTTTGTTTCCCATGCAACGTTCCCCAACAGTGGCATCATGAGCCAGGTCTATGCGTAGATGAGATCTCGAGTAGAACACAAACGAGTTGTGGGCGTGGGTGTATACATATTGCTTGCCGTTACTAGTTGATATTTGATTCGGCGGTACTGTGAGATGAAGCGGCCCGGACCGACATTACGCGTACACTTACGCGAGACAGGTTCCTTCAACTGACATGTAACTTCGTTGCATAAAGATGGCTAGCGGGTGTCTGTCTCTCTCACTTTAGTTGAATCGATTTCAATGAAGAGGGTTCTTTTAGAAGATCAAAAAGCAATCACTACACCACGTTGTGGTTTTGCGTAGGTAAGAACGGTTCTTGCAAACCCGTAGCAGCCACGTAAAATTTGCAACAACAATTAGAGGACGTCTAACTTGTTTTTGCAGGGTATGTTGTGATGTGATATGGCCAATTACATGATGAGATATATGTGATGTATGAGATGATCATGTGTTGTATAGAATATCACGACTTGCATGTCGATGAGTACGGCAACTGGCAGGAGCCATAGAGTTGTCTTTAATTATTGTATGACCTGCGTGTCAATCATTAAGCGCTATGTAATGCTTTACTTTATCGCTAAACGTTAGCAATAGTCGTGGAAGCAACAGTCGGCGCGACAACCTTATGGCGACACATTGATGGAGATCAAGATGATGGAGATCATGGTGTCATGCCGGTGACGATGGAGATCATGCCGGTGCTTTGGAGATGGAGATCAAAAGCACAAGTTCATGGCCATATCATGTCACTTATGATTTGCATGTGATGTTAATCCTTTTATGCATCTTATTTTGCTTAGGACGACGGTAGCATTATAAGGTGATCCCTCACTTAAATTTCAAGATAAATTGTGTTCTCCCCAAGTGTGCACCGTTGCGAAAGTTCGTCGTTTCGAGACACGCCGTGATGATCGGGTGTGATAGACTCTACGTTCGCATACAACGGGTGCAAGCCATGTTGCACGTGCGGAACACTCGGGTTAAACTTGACGAGCCTAGCATGTACAGACATGGCCTCGGAACACAAGAGACCGAAAGGTCGAACATGAGTCATATAGTAGATATGATCAACATGAAGATGTTCACCATTGAAACCACCTCAACTCACGTGATGATCGGACTTGAGTTGGTGGATTTGGATCATGTTACACTCGAATGACCGGAGGGATGTCAATTTGAGTGGGAGTTTTTAAGTAATATGATTAACTAAACTCATTATCTAGAACAATAGTCTAAGTTGTCTTTGCTATATTTATGTTGTAGATCATGGCTCGCGCAGTAGCACCCCTGAATTTTAATGCGTTCCTAGAGAAAGCTAAGTTGAAAGATGATGGAAGTAACTTTGTGGACTGGGCCCGTAATCTAAGGATTATCCTTACGGCTTCCCAGAAGGCTTATGTCCTTGATGCACCGCTTGGTGATCCACCCGCTCCAGTTGAGTCTCTAGACGTTGTGAACGCCTGGCAGGCTCGTTCTAATGATTACTCAATAGTTCAATGTGCAATGTTGTATGGCTTAGAACCGGGACTTCAAAGACGTTTTGAACGTCATGGAGCATATGAGATGTTCCAGGAGTTGAAGTTTATCTTTCAGAAGAATGCCCGGATCGAGAGATATGAGATCTCCGATAAGTTCTATGCTTGCAAGATGGAGGAGAACGGGTCTATCAGTGATCACGTGCTCAGAATGTCTGGGTACTCCACCCGTCTGGCTGAGTTAGGGATGCCCCTTCCGCCAGAGGCTATCACTGACAGAGTTCTTCAATCATTGCCACCTAGCTACAAGAGCTTCGTGTTGAACTATAACATGCACGGGATGAACAAGTCAGTCGCCGAGCTGGTTGCGATGCTGAAAGCCGCTGAGTCTGAAATTCAGAAGGAGCATCAAGTGTTGATGGTCAATAAAACCACTAGTTTCAAGAAAAATGGCAAGGGTAAGAAGGGTAACTCCAAGAAGAGTGGCAAAGCAGTTGCTCCTCCCGTGAAGAAACCCAAGGCTGGACCCAAACCAGAAACTGTGTGCTTTCATTGCAAGGGAACTGGACACTGGAAGCGGAATTGCCCCAAGTATTCGGCTGACAAGAAGGCGGCCAACAACAAACAAGGTATATGTGATATACATGTTATTGATGTGTACCTTACCAACTCTCGTTGTAGTGCCTGGGTATTTGATACCGGTGCGGTTGCTCATATTTGCAACTCAAAACAGGAACTGCGGAATAGACGGAGGCTGGCAAAGGACGAAGTGACGATGCGCGTGGGAAATGGTTCCAAGGTTGATGTGATCGCCGTCGGCACGCTCGCTCTTCGATTACCGTCGGGATTAGTGATGAACCTAAATAAGTGTTATTTGGTGCCTGCGTTAAGCATGAACATTATATCTGGATCTTGTTTATTGCGAGACGGTTACTCATTTAAATCAGAGAATAATGGTTGTTCTATTTATATGAGTAATATCTTTTATGGTCATGCACCCAATGTGAGGGGTTTATTCTTATTGAATCTCGATAGTAATGATACACATGTTCATAACATTGATGCCAAAAGATGTAGAATTGATAATGATAATACCACTTTCTTGTGGCACTGCCGTTTAGGTCATATTGGCGTAAAACGCATGAGGAAGCTCCATGCTGATGGACTTTTGGAGTCACTTGATTTTGAATCACTTGACACATGTGAGCCATGCCTCATGGGCAAGATGACTAAAACGCCGTTCTCTGGAACAATGGAACGGGCAAGTGACTTATTGGAAATCATACATACTGATGTGTGCGGTCCGATGAGCATTGAGGCGCGCGGTGGTTATCGTTACTTTCTCACCTTCACTGATGACTTAAGTAGATATGGGTATATTTACTTAATGAAACACAAGTCTGAAACATTTGAAAAGTTCAAACAATTTCAGAGTGAAGTTGAGAATCATCGTAACAAGAAGATTAAATTCCTACGATCTGATCGAGGAGGAGAATATCTGAGTTATGAGTTTGGCAGTCACTTAAGACAGTGTGGAATTGTTTCACAATTGACACCGCCTGGAACACCACAGCGTAATGGTGTGTCCGAACGTCGTAATCGAACCTTATTGGATATGGTGCGATCTATGATGTCTCTGGCCGATTTGCCACTATCGTTTTGGGGTTATGCATTAGAGACAGCTGCATTCACTTTAAATAGGGCACCATCGAAATCCGTTGAGACGACGCCATATGAACTTTGGTTTGGCAAGAAGCCAAAGCTGTCGTTTCTTAAAGTTTGGGGATGTGATGCTTATGTCAAAAAGCTTCAGCCTGAAAAGCTGGAACCCAAAGCGGAGAAATGCGTCTTCATAGGATACCCAAAAGAGACAGTTGGGTATACCTTCTACCTCAGATCCGAAGGCAAAGTGTTTGTCGCTAAAAACGGAACATTTCTTGAGAAAGAGTTTCTCTCGAAAGAATTGAGTGGGAGGAAGATAGAACTTGATGAGGTTGTTGAACCTTTACTTCAACCTGAGAGTAGCGCAGCGCAGAAAGTTGTTTCTGTGGAGCCTACATTAGCTGAAGAGGAAGTTAATGATGATGATCATGAAGCTTTGGATCAAGTTGCTATCGAACCTCGTAGGTCGACAAGAACGCGTACTGCTCCTGAGTGGTACGGCAACCCTGTCTTAGAGGTCATGTTGTTAGACAACGATGAACCTACGAGCTATGGAGAAGCGATGATGGGCCCGGATTCCGAGAAGTGGTTAGAGGCCATGAAATCCGAGATGGGATCCATGTATGAAAACAAAGTATGGACTTTGGAAGTATTACCTGAAGGGCGTAAAGCCATTCAGAACAAATGGATCTTTAAGAGGAAGACGGACGCGGACGGTAATGTCACCGTCTATAAAGCTCGACTTGTGGCAAAGGGTTTTTCACAAGTTCAAGGAGTTGACTACGATGAGACCTTCTCACCCGTAGCAATGCTTAAGTCCGTCAGAATCATGTTAGCAATAGCTGCCTTTTTCGATTATGAAATTTGGCAGATGGATGTCAAAACAGCATTCCTTAACGGTTACCTTAAGGAAGAGTTGTATATGATGCAACCAGAAGGTTTTGTCGATCCAGAGAATGCTGACAAAGTTTGCAAACTCCAGCGATCCATTTATGGACTGGTGCAAGCATCTCGGAGTTGGAATCTTCGTTTTGATGAGGTGATCAAAGCGTTCGAGTTTATACAAGTTTACGGAGAAGCTTGTATTTACAAGAAAGTGAGTGGGAGCTCTATAGCGTTTCTAATATTATATGTGGATGACATATTACTGATTGGAAACAATATAGAAATGCTGGAAAGCGTGAAGGAATATTTGAACAAGAGTTTTTCAATGAAGGACCTAGGAGAAGCTGCTTTCATATTAGGCATCAAGATCTATAGAGATAGATCGAGACGCTTAATAGGACTTTCACAAAGCACATACCTTGACAAAGTTTTGAAGAAGTTCAAAATGGATCAGTCCAAGAAGGGGTTCTTGCCTGTATTGCAAGGTGTGAAGTTGAGTAAGACTCAATGCCCAGTGACTGCAGAAGATAGAGAAAAGATGAGTGTCATCCCCTATGCTCCGGCCATAGGCTCTATCATGTATGCAATGCTGTGCACAAGACCCGATGTCAGCCTTGCCATAAGTATGGTCGGAAGGTTTCAAAGTGATCCAGGAATGGAACACTGGACGGCGGTCAAGAATATCCTGAAATACCTGAAAAGGACTAAGGACATGTTTCTCGTTTATGGAGGTGATCAAGAGCTCGTCGTAAAGGGTTACGTCGATGCAAGCTTTGACACTGATCCGGATGACTCAAAGTCGCAAACCGGATACGTATTTATTCTAAATGGGGGTGCGGTTAGCTGGTGCAGTTCCAAGCAAAGCGTGGTAGCAGATTCTACATGCGAAGCGGAGTACATCGCTGCCTCGGAGGCGGCGAAGGAAGGTGTCTGGATGAAGGAGTTCATGACAGATCTTGGAGTAGTGCCTAGTGCACTTAACCCAATGACTCTGTTTTGTGATAATACTGGTGCCATTGCTCTAGCCAAGGAACCAAGATTTCACAAGAGGACCAGACACATAAAGCGACGTTTCAATTCCATCCGCGATTACATCAAGGAGGACGACATAAATATTTGCAAAGTACACACGGATCTAAATGTTGCAGATCCGATGACTAAACCTCTTCCAAGGGCTAAACATGAACAACACCAGAACTGCATGGGTGTTCGATTCATTACAATGTAAATCACATAGTGATGTGAACTAGATTATTGACTCTAGTGCAAGTGGGAGACTGTTGGAAATATGCCCTAGAGGCAATAATAAATTGGTTATTATTATATTTCCTTGTTCATGATAATCGTTTATTATCCATGCTATAATTGTATTGATTGGAAACTCAAATACATGTATGGGTACATAGACAACACTGTGTCCCTAGTAAGCCTCTAGTTGACTAGCTCGTTGATCAAAGATGGTTAAGGTTTCCTAGCCATTAACATGAGATGTCATTTGATAACGGGATCACATCATTAGGAGAATGATGTGATGGACAAGACCCAAACTGTAAACGTAGCATTTGATCGTGTCAGTTTATTGCTATTGTTTTCTGCATGTCAAGTATCTGTTTCTTTGACCATGAGATCATGCAACTCACTGACACCGGAGGAGTACCTTGTGTGTATCAAACGTCGCAACGTAACTGGGTGACTATAAAGGTGCTCTACAGGTATCTCCGAGGGTGTCTGTTGGGTTGGCATGGATCAAGACTGGGATTTGTTACTCCGTGTGACGGAGAGGTATCTCAGGGCCCACTCGGTAATACAACATCACATTGAGCCTTGCAAGCAAAGTGACTAAAGAGTTAGCCACATGATCTTGTATTACGGAACGAGTAAAGAGACTTGCCGGTAACGAGATTGAACTAGGTATAGTGATACCGACGATCGAATCTCGGGCAAGTAACATACCGAAGAACAAAGGGAACAACATACGGGATTAACTGAATCCTTGACATAGAGGTTCGACCGTTAAAAGATCTTCGTAGAATATGTAGGAGCCAATATGGGCATCCAGGTCCCGCTATTGGTTATTGGCCGTAGAGGTGTCTCGGTCATGTCTACATAGTTCTCGAACCCGCAGGGTCTACACACTTAACGTTTGGTGACGATTAGTATAGTTGAGTTATTATGTTGGTGACCGAAGGTTGTTTGGAGTCCCGGATAAGATCCCGGACATGACGAGGATCTCCGGAATAATCCGGAGGTAAAGATTGATATATGTGATAATAGTGTTTTGATCTCCGGAAGAGTTCCGGAGTTCACCGGAAGGGGTTCCGGATGTTTACCGAAGTGTTCGGGTGCGAGAACACTTTATATGGGCCAAGGGATAAAAGCCCACGAGGTATTGGAAAGTGCAAAAGTAGTTTTGCTGCCGCGTAAGCGGTACTACCGCTTGTGTGAAGCGGTACTACCGCCCGAGCGGTACTACCGCTTGTGTGAAGCGATACTACCGCCCAAGCGGTACTACCGCTTGTGTGAAGCGGTACTACCGCTTGTGCGCGGCTGTGCACGGTTCGGCAGGGATCCGAGTTGGACTCTTTCCCTGCGGGCCAAACCGACCTTGTGCGGGCAAAACCGACCTGGAGGAGGCTTTTACTCCAAGTTTAGACCCCAAGGCTCAACATATAAATAGAGGGGCAGGGCTAGCACACGGGACACATCAAGATTTCCCCAAGCCGTGTGCGGCAACCCTAACCCTCTAGTTCCTCCGTCATAATCTCCGTAGTGCTTGGCGAAGCCCTGCAGAGATTGTTCCTCACCACCATCACCACGCCGTCGTGCTGCTGGAACTCAACCACTACTTCACCATCGCTCGCTGGATCGAGGAGGTGAAGGCGTCATCAAGCCGTACGTGTGTTGAACGCGGAGGTGCCGTCCGTTCGGCGCTAGTTCGTGATCGGATCGAGGGACGACTTGCGATTTGGATCGCGGAGACGTTCGACTACATCAACCGCGTTTCTTAAACGCTTCCGCTTAGCGATCTACAAGGGTATGTAGATTCACTCTCCCTCTCGTAGATGCTCATCTCCATGGATAGATCTTATGTGTGCGTAGGAAAATTTTTGTTTCCCATGCAACGTTCCCCAACACCCCCCGCGCGCCGCCGCCTCCTCCCCTGGGCGCCCGCGCCCGATTGCCCCCCCGCCGCCGACGGCGCAGCCCCGCGCCGGCTCGCCCCCGTTGCCCCCCCCCCCGCGGAGACCGCGACCGTCCGGCCACCCCGGCCCGTTGCCCCCCCCGACGGCCGAAGCTGGGCCGCCCCCGTCGCCGGCCGGCCTCGTCCGCGCCGTCCCCCGGCGGCTGCCCCGCCGCCTCGCGCCGCCGCCGCGCGTCGCCGTCAGCCCCGACCCGCGCCAAGCGCCGCCCCGCCGCCACCTCGCCCCTCCTGTGAGCCCCCCCCCCCCGACCGCGCCCGCTGGCGGCCGCCGCGCCGCCGCACCGGCCGGTGCGTGCGTGCGCGTGTGTGTGCGCGATGTGCGTGCGTGCAAGTGTGTCTGTGTGTGCTGCAGAGTGCGTGTGTGCGTGTGTGTATGTATATACGTATATACGTACGTACGTATATATATGTAGGTATGTACTAATAATAAAATAGAAATAAAAATAATTTTTATAAATAAATAAAAACAATTAGTTAGATTAACTAATTAAATTAATTAATTAGGTAATTAATTAGTTGATTAGGTGATTAAGATTAAATAGATTAATTAATTAAACTGTTAATTAATCTAATTAAACATTATTTACTGTTTTGGATAATTCGAATTTAATAACTAAATTAATTTCAGAAAATGATTAAATCTTTAGAAATTAATATAAAATAAACCGTAGTCCGGATTAAAAAGTTTTGAACATGAAAGTTGCTTAGAATAATTCTACGGTTCTGATTACGCAGCCCGTTAGTCTGTCACATGCCTCTAGCATAGCAAACATGGAACTTTTCCATCATTTTCATCTGTCCGGTAAAAGCCAGAGACCCGAGAAATATCGTCAGATATTTTTCCGACCCGCCTGCGACGAGTAATACTACGTTAGTGCATGCCTAGCTCTGTATATTGCCATGTCATGCATCGTGATGTATTTGTCTGCTTTATATTTATTGTTTCTTCCCCCCCTATTCTTACCGGTAGACTCTGAGACTGACGCTGCTGCCGGGTACGACTACATCGTTGACGATCAGCCTTTTGCCGCAGAGCAGCAAGGCAAGCAACCCCCCTTGAGCATTCCGATATCGCCTATTCCTTTCCCTCTCATTCTTGCATTAGATTTTTTGCTACTGTATTAGTTAGCTCCTATTCTGATGCATAGCCTGTTTTTGATAAACTGTTACTATACCTGCAATCATATCAACTGTTTAGTATAGGTTGATCAATGAATCCCCAGTGACCCCTTAGTCCCAGTTGCCCCTGCTTCTTCATCGACGGCTCGACGACCCGAAGACTCGAAGACTCAGTCAACCGACCGATGAGCCAGGCCCCTCACATCACCGCACACCCCTTAAGTATGGCACTGCAGAGCTACTACCGGGTGCCGAGGGTGATACCTCACTTAGCACTCCCGGTGTTAATTCTGTAGCGTAGCTAATCGATCGTGGGTATCGGGGGTGATTCCTCCTTCCCATTTATCGATAGCGACTCTTGTCATACACATACCTCGAGTGGGATCCATCGAGGGTGATTCCTCGGATATCCACTTGGTGTATAACCACACAGTTACTTTAACTTGACATTGTTACATGTGAAAGACGGGACTGGAGGGACAGGCGGTACCACCCTGGTTGAGGTGGACCTAAGTTCCCGACAGTCTTGAGACGGGTCGGCCCCAAGGGTACCCGTGTGTGAGATGTGGTGGGATGCGCCGGTAAGGCATCCAAAGGATTATGTTGAGGCATGGACGGGCAGGAGAGGCCCTTGCCACACATCCTCGAGTCGGGGTGACGGGACCGCACTTTGAGGGTCGCGCTTGCCCCGCATTAATAAAATGCTAATGGGTTGGGTACTTGATCTGAGTTAGGTCGTTGGCCTTAATACGCACTAACCTTCACGTGGGGAAGTTATGGGTACTCAGCGTCGTTGTATCAGCCGAAGCTCTTCGGACGTCAGCAATGGAGCGGCGCGCGACGGATTGGACTGGACGGTGCAGCTCTTGGACTGGAGTGTACTAGGTCTGTTTCCGGCCGCGTACGCATCGTGCAGGAGTGCAAGGGCAAGTGGGCCCACGAACCTGCGCGCTTAGGATTTAGACCGGCGGGCTGGCCTCTTCGTTGAGCCTAGGTGGGGCGACAACGTGCTGATATCCCGAGGCCGAGCATGACCCAGGAAAGTGTGTCCGGCCGGAGGTGACTCAGGCGTGTTGGGGAATATGTGGTGCACCCCTGCAGGGATGAATAATCTATTCGAATAACGACTTGGAGTTGTACCTTGACCTTATACAACTATAACTGTGATTTAAATTTGAAATGAATTGTGGCTCCGAGATTGCTTCCTCGCAGGGAGTCGGGGAAGAATCTCTCGGCGTGGTTACTTAATAAAATTGCTACAATAATATGACTATATTTGAGATACCAGTCTACTCTCTTCTAATGCTGCAAGATGCTGAAGATGCTAGTCTTCGATAGGACTAGGCCTTCTCCCTATTCTTGCTTTCTGCAGTCAGTCCAGATATAACCCCTCCCCTTGATAATGATGCATACTTAGCATAATTCTGATGTCAGTCTTGCGAGTACTTTGGATGAGTACTCACCGCTGCTTTGCTTTCTCTTTCCCCCTCAATACGATTCCGCGTTCAGACGATGGAGCCCAGGAGATGGAGTACGCCGGAGACGACTACTACACCAGCGCTGGAGCCTACTACTACGTGGAGACTGCCGACGCTCAGGAGTAGTTAGGAGGTTCCCAGGCAGGAGGCCTCGCCTCTTTCGATCCGCTGCTTATGTTTGTGCTAGCCTTCTTAAGGCAAAACTTGTCTAACTTATGTCTGTACTCAGATATTATTTGCTTCCGCTGACTCGTGCTTTGTCGAGCTTTGTATTCGAGCCCTCGAGGCCCCTGGCTTGTAATATGAAGCTGTATGACTTTAATTTGTGTCTAGTGTTGTGTTGTGATATCGATAAGTGAGTCCCTAATCTTGGTCGTACGCATTGTGTGTATGATTAGCGTACGGTCGAAATTTGGGGGCGTCACAACACCCACCCACGAAAAGGTGTAGGCTGTCCCCTCAGCAGGACATTGCATTGGGGGTGTCCGAAAAAATCCGGAAGGTCCCGAAACTTTTCCGGCACCCTCCAATAATTCCAGACATGTTCAAATCCTTTTTCGTCTTGATGGTTTATTCCAGTACATTTCCTCTATGATGGTTTACTCTGAAACATTTTCGGTATCTCCAAAACATTTCTAGTTTTTTCTCCAAAACTTTTTAAGTGTCTCCGAAACTTTTCCGGTGACTTTTTCTTAGACTCCTAACCTGGTACTCAGTAGATAGATGACCCTTAAGAGTGTGACCCTATATGTTTGGTGAAGTATAGGCATGACCGGAACCCCTTCCGATCAATGATCAATAGCAGAACCATGGACATCTATATTGACGTCTATACCCACATGAATAAATATTCAAGGGAACCTTTAGTTATAGTATGGTCTTTCTGTTGCTTCACAATATGTTTCAAATACCCGAGGTGAGATTTACCAGTATCCCGATGAATTAACAACTTGTCCATTATGCCAGTTTGCTCGTTACCGGTTTTGTTCTTCTTTCTCGTTCCCGCGTTCTGGCATCCCTGTGATCAAATAACACTGCGTCTGGCCAGCCGATGATGGATATGATAACACCGAGAGGCCCCCAAGAGTATCTCTCCATCGCCAGAGGAGCAAACCTCAATCTTGAGCTAGCTAGTCCCTTGTCATACTTTTCCGTGAACCGTAAGCCGCCGAAATTGCCTCCCTGTTACAGATGACATTTAGCAAACTCCAAAGTTCATGGAGCAAGTATGAAGGAATTATGCAAAAGTTTAACTTTCTTTGTGTTATAAACCAGTAACTTGTGACGAATGTATCTCATAGCATAATAATTGGATCGATTCAATACAAGTGTTTTTCTAACATTGTATCATCAAAGTTGCTGGCATACCCATGCCCATGATCAAGGAAACGTAACCATCATGCAACACATGAGCTAGTCTTAGAGGCATACATTTTATCGTTTATTGTTCCACACATGCACATGGATTTTTCTCTGATCCTTTATGGATATACGGGCTAAAGGACCATTGCAATTATAACATAGAATATAGACAGTAATTACAAGCTTGAAAATAAAATATTAATTTTTAGTATCGCCTCTAGAGCATATCTCCTATAGCTACTTGTGGTGACGTCGCGATGCGAGTGTGCCTCACCAGAGGGCAAGTGAATGTTGGAACCAGCAGCCGCTGGTGATGCGACGACAAAGCCACGAGCGACAACCATGCGGCGTTGCGAGCGGTGATGCTGCTACTCTTGGCAACGCGATGCTGCGGGTGGGCCTCACCGGGGGGAGGGAGGTGGTTGTGCCACGGCTAGGGGGCGCTGCGAGAGGACTCGTCGGTGCTGCACGGGCAATGAAGGATTTTTTTTTCATGATGATGCACGAGACAATGTAGAGGGAGAGTCGGGCTTCGATGGAGCGACGCGCGTTCCTCTCGCGAGATCAGTCGACCCTATCAAGTAGTGATTGTTTAGAAAAAAATAGAATAGTGTGAGGTTTAGTCTACCTTGTCCGCCCCATGCTTTTTTTTATGAAAAGCACGCCCCATGCTTTTATGGATCCGCTAGAGTGGGTGCACACAGAATAGATTCTCACGTTATTATTATTTGTGTTACCAGTCAATTGTCTGTTGTTTTGACCCTCTTTATTCTCACCGATGTTGAAATAACTAATATCTTGTTCACATGACCCTTGAACTGCTTTGCTGAATTAATAACTACTAGCATATATGCCCGTGCGTTGCAACAGGAGAGAAAATTGACATACTCCCGTTGCAAACACCTAACAAGGACACGGGACACTACAAACTTCTTCTTCGAAGCCGATTGCAACTTACGCGGTTACGCCTTTGTAGCAGCATTAACCGGGCTTGTAGCATCATGTGTCCCGTTTGTTGGAGCCACGCTCAATCGAAACTATGTGTAGATCAACCAGATTTTTGTTTGATGAATATGCCCAAATTTGAAACAAAAATATTGACAGTATGGAAAGGTGGCACAAAAAAGATCAGGACTCAGTACGCACAGGCCAACGAACCAGCCGTTTAATTAGAGTGAATCAGTACCGTGCATGTCCTTCCTATTCTATTGGGTTACTTAGAGTCAACCTGGGTGTGCAGTGCATGTCCTTCTTTTATTATGGGCCTCAATCGTTCTTTTTGGAATTCCCGTTGGCGTGACCGGACAGATAAATTCCAAACAGCGTCCACAACCTTACCCTCAATCTTTCTTGTAAAGCCGCATTTTTTCAGTTCTCTCCGGTCAACACACTTCTTCTCATTATTGAGTCTAGACAAGGCTTACTGAATTCGCATCACAGAGGTATATAAGTCGATGCAATAGGGTGTGATGAAGCGAGGTGGTACTATTAATAAGCAAACGAATCTATATTTGTGAGATAAACGTGAGCTAGCTCGGTTTGTAGTTTCCTTTGGGTCTGGTTGGCGAGGTTGGGAGTTCGATCCCTTGTACCGGAGGTTTTATTTTTGCCTTTGCGAAGCAAGGCGGGCCTCCTTCCTGGGCCTGGTTCGCGTGCCTTTGTGCGGCGAGGCGGGCTGCCTTCTTCCGGCCAAAAGGGTACATAGAGGTCTCCTAATTAGTACCACCTCATGTGTATATATATTTTAAATATGTAATCACCTAAGCGGGACGAAACCGAGAATATCACCTTTTGTGAGATAAACGTGAGCTAGCTTGGTTTGTAGTTTCCTTTGGGTCTGGTTGGCGAGGTTGGGAGTTCGATCCCTTGTACTGGAGGCTTTATTTTTGCCTTTGCGAAGCAAGGCGGGCCTCCTTCCTGGGCCTGGTTCGCGTGCCTTTGCGCGGCGAGGCGGGCTGCCTTCTTCCGGCCAAAAGGGTACATAGAGGTCTCCTAATTAGTACCACCTCGTGTGTATATTATATTTTAAATATGTAATCACTTAAGCGGGACGAAACCAAGAATATCACCTTACTTTATTATTATATATATATATATATATATATATATATATAATATATATATATATATATATTATTATTATTATTATATATATTATTATTATTATATAATAATAATAATTGTTATATTATATAATAATAATTATTATTATATAATATAATATATATATATAAATATATATTAAAAAAATTTAAAAAAATTATTAAAAAAATAAAAATTAAATAAATAAATAAATAAATAATATATATATATATATATATATATATATATATATATATATATATATATATATATATATATATATATATATATATATATATATATATATATATATATATATATATAATTAAAAAGTAGGGGTATAGATTTCAAAACAAGAAATCAAATCATTACAGCTTAAATTGTTTAACGACTGTTTAAAATCAACTTGCAGTCAAGATCGTGCCTGGTGATCAGACTTCAGACGGCCTTGAGCTTCTTGGCGATGCCAGCGAAGTACTTCCCCTGGTGCGCCGCCAAGGCAAGCTCGGCGTCGCTGGGTACCCTGCTCCCATCGGCACCGGCGAAGGTGCCAGCTCCGTATGGGCTGCCGCCCTTGACCTCGTCCATGGCGAACATGCCGGCGCCGTGCGTGTATCCGACGGGCACGAACATCATGCCGTGGTGCGTGAGCTGCGTCACGGCCGTGAGAGCCGTGGTCTCCTGGCCGCCTCCCTGGGTGCCTGTGGCGAAGAAGACGCCCGCGGGCTTGCCGGCGAGGGACTGCTCCTGCCAGAGGCCGCCGGTGGAGTCAAAGAAGTCCTTCATCTGCGCCGCCATCATGCCGATCCTTGTCGGGAAGCCGAACAGGATGCCGTCGGCCTCAGCCAGCTGCCTCGCCGTGATGACGGGATGATCCTCTCGCCCAGGCGCCGCGTGCATCTTCCCCAGCACATCCTCTGGCAGCGTCTCGGGCACCCGCCAGATGGTGACCTCGACGCCTGGGACGGACTCGGCGCCCTTCTTTATCTCTTCCGCCAGCTTCGCAACGTGTCCCCATGTCGAATAGTACCTGAAAAATGACGCAGCCAGAAAGAAAAACGAGTGATCAAATCATTCAGCTCGCTAGCCGGAAGAAGGGTGAGCAGAGGCGGAGCATTACACGATGTAGATCTTAGTGGCCATTGCCGCTAGCTGCAGAGTTGGATCGTCTCCTTAGTTTGTTTTGCAAATTGCTCTGCTTCTTCTTGTGGGTTTGTTGTGGCAGTATGGGTGATGAAGGCGGAATATAGAGAGGCTCCGGTACTTATAGAGAAGCCGAGAAGAAACTTAATCTCTTTTTCTGGAAAGTGAGGCTGCTATGTAGTATTACTGTCTTATCCAGGTACGACTGCTAGTACTAGAATAAAATTATTTGCTATTATCAAACCACTAAAGGAAGGCTGCTGATTAAGAATCATCGGTGTGGTCGGTGAAGAAAGAACCTGGACATTACGCTGGGCGGCATCAGCTGGTTGAGTCGAGTGCGTGTTGATGGCGTCGCTATTGACGTCCCCTCTGTCTGGTATCTGTCGAGTATATCAATAGTCAATTCCTAGGAGAGAAGCAACAGCGATCCAGCAATGGGATAAGGTAGAACCTAAGGCCAACTTCAACGCACGATCCCAAATCGTCCACATATGTCCGTTTGAGTCAAAACACGACCCAACGGGAATACCCAAACGGACAAAATGGCCCAGAGGTGTCCGTTATTGTCCGGCCCGACCCCAAACCCGGAGCAAATTTCCGCCATCAATGTGTCTGAAACGGACAGAAGCGGACACTCTGGTCGCTCTCGTTGTCCGCTGCGTCCGCCCGCAGGCCCACAAATTAGTGACTACCTCCAACCCTGCTCAACGCGAAAGCTGCCGCGCTTGCACCGCCGCAGCCCTGCCGCTCGCGCCGCCGCCTATTTGGTCTGCTCCCGCGCCACCGTAGCCCCGCTGCTCGCGCTGCCGTCCGTCCGCTCTGCTCCAGCGCCTCCGCAGCCTCCGCCAGGGGCGCCGTCGCCCGCCCGCTCTGCTCCCGCGCCGTCGCATCCCCGTCGCCGCCCGCCCGCCTCGCGCTCGCGTCGCCGCAACCTCCGCCCGGCGCGCCGCCGCTTGCCCGCTCTGCTCCCGCGCAACCGCGGCCCGCTCTGCTCCAGCGCCTCCGCAGCCTCCGCCAGGCGCGCCGCCTGCCGCCCGCTCTGCTCCCGCGCCGCCGCAGCCCCGTCGCCGCCCGCCCGCCTCGCGCTCGCGTCGTCGCAACCTCCGCCCGGCGCGCCGCCGCCTGCCTGCTCTGCTCCCGCGCAACCACGACCCCGCAGCCGCCCGCCCGCCCCGCGCCCGCGCCGCCAAAGCCCCCGCCTCCGCCCGGTCCGCCGCCGCCCTCCAGGTACGCGTCCTCGCCGTCCGCGTCGTTCCTTTGCGGCGCCAATCCTCCTTCGTCATGTCCCCGTCATTCTCTCGCGTCGCCTTCATAGGGCTCGCCTCCGGCTACCCGCCTCCGAGGAGCTCGCCTCGGGCTCGGCCGCCTCCGGCTCCGGGCTGATGAAGACGCACGACGAGCAGACACGGGCATGTGTGCAGCATCAAGGTGTGCCGCTAGCCGCGGCCATGCGTGCACATGGCACATGCAGCACGACGAGAGGGCGAGCAGCAGGTGGGGCGGGCGGCACTGCGGCGAGGCTGCTGGGGCGAACGGCACTGCGGCGAGGCTGCTAGGGCGAGATGGCACGAACTGGGCGGGCAGGGGCGGCTGCTGTGGCGAGGCGGGGCGAGCTGGGCGGACAGTTTGGGGTCAGGACTGCTCGAGTGCGTTGGGCGCAGATGCGTCGGACGTCTGTCTGCCCCCCGGACGTCCGCCCCAAACGCACCCCAAACGGACAAAAGCGGACGTCCGTTTGGGGTCTAGCGGTGGAGTTGGCCTAACGGCAACTTCTACTCGGTTCAACAAACGGATAGTATCAAACGTGGGTGGACACCTAAGGATTTTTTTTTCGAAACGGAAGTGGACACCTAAGGATGTGTCCGTGGCAGCGGGCAGAGCGCCAGCCATCCAATCGTAGACACCAAATGTGTGTTTTTGTTATTTCTATATCGGAAGCCCTTCATATAATCAAAGAGCAACACAATTCATTCATAATCATGTTGTACAAATATTCAAGTGCAATACAATTTTAAATCTGAATATTACAATCCAAACATAAAATTTTGAAATAAAATACTTCCTTCAATCCATATTAATTTTTTACTAAATCAGTGACAATTAATATGGATCGAAGGGAGTAGTTCAACTTTAAATTCAACTTATTCAGACACATGTTTTAGTTGTCCCCTTAAAGTGCCTATGGATGCTCAATCAACTCATTTTGAAGTTGCTCAGGAGTTATTTGATGGTGAATCAGTTGGTGCATTTAGAGAAAATCCTCAAACGTCACTGAATTCTTCTCAGGAAACGGGTAGGATGGTCCATGTGCTCAAAATCCAAAACATGGCCAACTCCGTCATCCTCATACCCCACAATCATATTGTGCATTCTTACATAGGCTGTAATCGCCTCTCACAATGTCTTTGGATCTCATAGTTTAGCAGGTCCTCAAACAATTACAAAACGGACTTGGAGCACTTCAAATGCCCTCTCCACATCCTTTTCTACCTCCCTGTATTTGGGTGAAGTGACAGTTTTTTTTACCCTTTGACTCAGAGATAGTCTTGACCAAGGTCGCCCACGAAGGATAAATATCATCACAAAGATAGTAGCCCATGTTGTAGCTATTATTGATGGTATAGTTGCATCGATGAGCTTCTCCTGCACACAACCTTGCAAGCTATGGAGTTCGTTGCATCATGTCGATATCATTGTGAGACCCATACATGTCAAAGAAAAAGTGCCAAATCCAAAGGTCTTATGATGCGACCGCTTCAAGAATGATGGTAGGCTTCTTACAATGTCCCTGGTATTGCCCATGTTGAGCATATGGAGAGTTCATCTATTTCTAGTGCATGCAAACTAGGGATCCGACAATACATGGCCACTCTCTTGCTTCTCTAAGTGAGCCTCACAGTGTCTTCGACGGTTGGTTCTCTCAAATACTCCGGTTCAAACACCTTGACCACATCAGTAGCAAATTTGACCATGACTTGGAGGCATGCTTTCAGACATTCGAATGTACTCCTTCCATGGATATGCGCCCTCAATGTAGGCGTGCACTTTTTGGTAACCAGAGAACCCAATGGCCCAACAACATCCTTATTCAAGATGAAGTAGTCATTGTAGGTCCGGACACCATTGTAGAGGTGATCGAACACATTTCACCGCACCCAAAATGGAGGAAAATAGGGTTGGAATAGTGTATCGGGGACAAAGTAGTCATCCATCAGCAACACATGTCCCATGTGCCATATTCCGAGTCAACACTCATTGTCCCTTCATTGATCCCTAGCTAGTAATAGGGAACACACTCTTCTGCATGCTCTGCTTCTTCAATGCGATCGATGAAACATCGCTCCACCTGTTGGCCCCCCAGTTAACCTCTGCTCCAAAACAATGCCCTCGGGAGGGAGAACGACACCATAGTTTCGGTCACCATCCAATCCGGGAGACCTTGATCTAGGGTTTCTCCCGAAGCAGATACCCCTTGAAGGAAGAGGGGCACGCCAACCAAGGTTGTCAGAATCGAGAATCTGAATCGGATCGGAGCTCTGTTGGTAGGATCGTGAGTCGTAGAATCATAACTACCATTATCGTAGAAACTTAGGTTCTATGAGCAAAATCGTAGAATCGGTGGGGCTAGTTTGGATCGTAAGGCCGTAAGATTCTAAGACTTTAGTCGCGATTCTGACAACTTTGACGCCAACTGCAACTGCTCACGAACCCAAGTCGTGCCCACCACCAGTTAGACCTCACGGCGGTGCCTTCAAGAAGGACACGACGCCATCAGCATCGTCACAACCCTAAGGTTTTCACCCGAGAGACCGTGGTGTGGGAAAATGTGGGGTGGACCCGAACGACGTCTCCAGGAAGAGAAACGACACCCTCGGGCGTTGTCGTCATCGCAGCCGGCAGGATCCGACCAGGGAATTATCCCAATCTAAATCCCCACCTCCTGCTCCACCACATCCCGGTGACCAGCTAGCAGTGCGACCATGTCTGGTAAGACAAAGTGCACGTAGCAGGGATTCGAGGAGGAGGCAGCACGACGCCGTTGGCCGCCGAGGCAGCAAGCCACGACACCAACCCGCCGGTGGATCGTCGGTCACCCAACCCAATCCCTGGCAGCCCACCTGCCCCACCGCGCCACTGGACAGGGAGGCCATATCCCAGGCCCCCCGACCCGGATCCAAGGCCCTCTACCCCAGATCGAGAGGAGTAGCGCTAGCACTGCCACCACGTCCGCCGTGATCTGAACCGTCGTGAACCAGATCGGCGTTGTCGCAGTCGAGATAGGGACCGCACCCTCGAGCTAGGGCGCCCCGCGTTACCCTATGACCCGCGAGAGGAAGGACTGCCTCCGTTGCACGCACGGGCTATGCCCAGCGCCGAACACCGGCAGCGACAAAGGGGATGGAGGGGAAAGAGGGGTGACCCTGCGGCTAGGGTTGGGGCCCATTGGTCGCCCGCGCGGGGGACGACGGAGAGGAAGCTTCTGTATGGCACCCTATATATTCTAAATTATGAGATGGTCCGGACGCCCGGAAACTTCCCAGGTTTTGGTTTGTGAGATTTTGGCGTTCGGATGCGTTCAGAGAGATTTGGTGATCGCCATTGGATGGTTAAAGGTGTCCGGTTCAAACATTTGGGGACGATTTGGAACCGTCTTGAAGTTATCCTAATGTTGATAAACTTGGTAATCATTAATCATCCGAGGTCACGGTGCATAGTTTTGAAGCCGCTTCAGCGGGGAAACCTTGTACTTGCTCTCTCATTCCTCAGAATCATTGAAGTCGTTGAAGGGTAAATCTTGAAACCGGTCACCTAACTCAGTTATTGAGGTGATGGCAGGGTCACGGTTATACAAAATACTACGACCTCCATTGGGGTTATCAGCCCCATTAGTATTTTGTGCTAAACTTTGACCTTACATTTAATTAGCAAAATATGAGTTATATGCCAGAAAATTATATTGATATATTCGTATTTGAAAGAAATATCAAACGATATTATTTTTATTACAATTTATGTTTTGCTAGTTAAATTTATGATCAAACTTTAACAAAAAATATGAGAGGATTAATAAACCGGGACAAATATAGTAGTAATACTGACAGTTTTGCCACTGTGTAGGAACTTCAGTATGACAAAATGCATGACGTGCATGGATCACCAACTAACACCTGACAGTCCCTAGCTTTCCGCCAGCGGCGGCCGCTCCTTGGCTTGACCAGGAAAAAAATAGTCTAGGTTTTTTCGAAAAGGAGGATTACCCTGGGCCTTTGCATCAAAATAATGCATGCAGCCATCTTTATTAATTATTCATCAGTGCCTGACAAAATATATACAACAATCAACCCAAAGCCACCTTCGAGGTGAACGAAATCGCTGCACCTACACGTATAAAGATGTGTCTTGACGCAACGGACACAATTTATTCCAGTGGACTCAAGCAGCCACCCGCGTAGCAAGCTGATAGTAATAACTGGTCTAGGCATCCCACAACGCGCACCACATGCGCACGTTTAGGATCCGTCGCCGCCATCTTCCGCCATCACATCTTTAGGAGGGATCATTGCATAGATATTTCCAGTCTCAACCGCCGTCGACGTCACCACGACGCTGGACAACTCTACCAGCATGCACGCGTCCATCAAACCGCGTCTAACGCTGAGACTCCACTACCCCATACCGCCGAGACTCGTCATCTTCAATGCGATCGGTGAAACACCGATCCACCTGTTGGCCCCCCAGTTAACCTCTGCTCCAAAACGATGCCCTCGGGAGGCAGAACTACACCATAGTTTTCGTCATCGTCCAATCCGGGAGACCCAGATCTAGGGTTTCCCCCGAAGATGATGCCCCCTGGAGGAAGGGGGGCACGCCAACTACAACTGCCCATGAACCCAAGTCGTGCCCACCACCACTTACCCTCACAATGGCCCCTTAAAGAAGGACACGACGGCATGAACACCGTCTCCATCCTAGGGTTTTCACCCGAGAGACCGTGGGGTGGGAAAAGGAGGGGCGGACCAGAATGACGTCTCCATGAAGAGAAACGACACCCTCGGGCGGCGTCGTCGTCGCGGCCTGCAGGAGCCGACAAAGGAATTATCCCAATCTGAATCCCCACCTCCCACTCCGCCCCATCCCGGAGCCATGTCGAGTAAGACGGAGTGCACGTCACAGGGATTGGAGGAGGAGGCAACACGAAGCCGTTGGCCGCCGAGGCAGCAAGCCGCGGCACCAACCCACCAGTGGATCGCCGACCACCCGACCCGATCCCCGATAGCCCACCTTCCCGCCGCGCCACCGCACAGGGAGGCCATCCGAGGGGCCGCCGCCCCGGATCCAAGGCCCTCCACCTCAGATCGGGAGGAGCAGCGCCAGCACTGCCACCACGGCCGTCATTGGGACGCTGGCCGGCCACCACGCCGCCATTGTCCAGATCTAGACCGTCGTGAACCAGATCGGCGCCGCCGTATTCCAGATCGGGACCTCACCCTCGAGCCTGGGCGCGCCGCGTCACCCTCTGACCCGCGAGAGCGAGGAGTGCCTTCGCCACCGCCATCGCACGCACGGGCTATGCCCGACGCTGACCACCGAGGACGACGAAGAGGAGGGAGGGGAAATAGGGGTGACCCGGCGGCTAGAGTTCGGGCCCCTCGGTTGCCCACGCTGGGGACGGCGGAGAGGAAGCTTTTGTATGGCACCCTATATATTCTGAATATATGAGAAGGTCCGGGCGCCCGAAAACTTCCCCAGTTTTGGTTTCGGTTTGTGAGATTTCGACGTTCGGATGCGTTCAGAGAGATTTGGTGATCGCCATTGGATGGCCAAAGTGTCTGGTTCAAACATTTCGGGACGATTTGGTGAACCTTCTTGATGTTATCCTGTTGTTGATAAACTTGGTAATCATTAATCATCCGAGGTGACGGTGCATAGTTTTGAAGCCGCTTCGGAGGGGAAACCTTTTACTTGCTCTCTCATTCCTCGGAATCATTGAAGTCGTTGAAGGGTAAATCTTGAAACCGGTCACCTAGCTTAGTTATTGAGGTGATGGTAGGGTCATGATTATACAAAATACTACGACCTCCATTGGGGTTATTAGCCCCATGAGTATTTTATGTTAAACTTTGACCTTACAGTTAATTAGCAAAATATAAGTTATATGCCAAAAAATTATATTGATATATTCGTATTTGAAAGAAATTTAAACGATATTAGTTTTGTTACAATTTATGTTTTGCTAGTTAAATTTATGACCAAAATTTAACAAAAAAATGAGCGGATTAATAAACCCGAACAGATATAATAATAGTACCGGCAGTTTGCCACTCTGTAGGAACTTCAGCATGACGCATGCATAACGTGCACGGATCTCCAACTGACACGTGACCGTCCCTAGCTTTCCGCCGGCGGCGGACGGTCCCTGGCTTGACCAAGAAAGAAATAATGCAGCTAGATAATCACGTCACGTAACTTGACTGGTTCTCAACACATGTCGATGATGCGCGCCCAGCATCACACAAAAGGTCATACAGTACGTGACATCCACAAATGGTCATCATATGTTTTTTTAGGGGAATGGTCATCATATGTTAGTTGCGTGTGCATGACCAAGCACGTACGCCCATTGGAAGCTTCCTATTTTGTACAACTTGGGCTATTTAATTTTCTCCTTTGAAAGATACGTAGGGTCCAATTGGTAGTGGAACGCACCCGGTTGGGCTAATTTGTCCACGTACTGAGCGTCCAGGATTTGAATGGAAAAAAAATTCTGAATTTTTTCGTTTTGGCTTCGGACGTCATTTGCATCACCAAAGATAAGACAGTGTGTTCGGCATTTTGTCTTATCCCTTTATTAACGAAATCACAGACTATGTTCCGAGCTTAGGGCCTCTTTGATTCGCAGGATTCTTAAAATGCAGGAATAGGAAAAATGTAGGAATAAAGTGTCATGTCCTTTTCTACCCTACAAGATTTAGAAGTGTGTTTGATACCACAAGAAAAACAAAGGCATTTTACAAAGAGGTTTGAGTGGATGCAATTTTTCCTCTAAAATGAAGCACAAATGAATCCTATGGAAAAATTCCAAAGGATTTCAATCCTACGAATCAAACGACCATCGTAGGAAAAAATCCTAAGGATCCAAATCCTCCAAAAAAATCCAATAAAATTCCTTTGTATCAAAGGAGCCCTTATTGCAGAACAGAAGCAAAGCTCAACCCAAACCCAAATAACTTAAAGAAAAACAACCTTGGCATTGGCTCAAAAATAATAAAGAAAACTTAGCATCCACTAAAACACACTAATGCTGTCCCTACAATCATATTCAGGAACTCATAATACACCTTGTTATCAGACTCCGTCCATGGAAAACTCATTGCCTGATATGTTTGGTTACCCTCATGAGCTTATTTTGAGCCATCGGTGCGACATAATTTCTTATATCATGAAAGGTCACTACCGAATCACACATTCTATTAGCTACATTTTTTTGATGATTTGAAAGACTGAAATATTTGATTGGTTAATTTCAGCTACATATTTCTGGAACGGAGGTGCTTGCCAGGCATTAGAATGAGGCCCTTACATACAAATAAGGTAATCGTACTGCAAGAGTCTAAAACGAAAGAAAAAAAAGTTTGATACATAACCAAGATGGCCGGACATAGCGATGCAACGCATGTAGTAAAGTAGCTTTGGTGGATGGAATTTGCATGATTTCTATATAGACTTATCGCCCTAAACACATAGAAATCTTTGGTGAAAAATTAAGTTCACATCAACTGAGAGAATCCAAGCTATTCTGTGGGAGAAACATCCAGCATGGCAGTACGTACGTCAGTATCGACGCTATGACCACGAACGCAACGAGCACCACGTTAATCAGATTTTGACCACACTTTTTTATGCCCACTACACAAGACACATAATTAGCACCCCGGGTGATGATCATCTTTTTTTTTTTCAATAACCTTTTTAAATAATCTGCAAGACTACGACTGCAAGACGTCAAATTAACAATCCTCAAGGCTCCAGTTTCCCCTACAAATACCGGAGCATGTCCGGCTTCTTTCTTCACCAGCTACCTATACTGCAACAGGCAGCAAAGCAATTTAGAAAACAACCAATTTTTACAGCAGAATTGTCTAGCTGCCGATCGGCAATGGCGACCAAGATCTACATCGTGTAATGCTCCGCCTATGCTCTTCTCACTCCTTTTCCGGCTAATTAGCTCAATGATTTGATTATTATACTCCATTTTTCTGTTCATCTGCATGGATTCAGGTACTATTCGACATGGGGACACGTCGCGACGCTTGCGGAGGAGATTAAGAAGGGCGCCGATTCCATCCCTGGCGTCGAGGTCACCGTCTGGCGGGTGCCGGAGACGCTGCCGGAGGATGTGCTGGGGAAGATGCATGCGGCGCCGGGGCGGGAGGACCACCCCGTCATAGCGGCGCGGCAGCTGGCTGAGGCCGACGGCATCCTGTTCGGCTTCCCGACGCGGTTCGGCATGATGGCCGCGCAGATGAAGGCCTTTTTTGACTCCACCGGCGGCCTCTGGCAGGAGCAGTCCCTTGCCGGCACACAGGGCGGCGGCCAGGAGACCACTGCTCTCACGGCCGTGACGCAGCTGACGCACCACGGCATGCTGTTCGTGCCTGTCGGCTACACGCACGGCGCCGGCATGTTCAGCATGGACGAGGTCAAGGGCGGCAGCCCATACGGAGCTGGCACCTTCGCCAGCGCCGATGGCAGCAGAATGCCCAGCGATGCCGAGCTCGCCTTGGCGGCGCACCAGGGAAAGTACTTCGCCGGCATCGCCAAGAAGCTCAAGGCCGTCTGAACTGCTCACGGCACGGGGCTTGCGGGATTGCACATCGTGTATGGATGATGTCCAGTTGCACATCGTGTCAACTTGATCAAAATTTATTTAGAGCAACTCCAACCGGGCGACCCAAACGGACCAGGGGCGGAGCCAGCGTATGAGCGTTGGGTTCAGCTGAACCCAACGACTTTTCCTGGCCAGGGTATAGGTATACGTATTGTACGTGCATGAACCCAATAAAAAATAAGAGCTGAACCCATCGACTTGGAATGCAACACTCAATGAAAAGCCCAAAAGCCCACAAAGTGAATTCCTCCTCCGTGCCAGCCTGGTAGGCCTGTCCGTGGCTCTCTGCCGCTATTTGTTTCTGTACGTGTCTAGGGCAGCCGCCAGCGAACGACTTTTGCTTTTCTGTTCGCTTCCGATCTACTCTCTTGTTCACCTCGATACCCCAGCGAAAGAGATGAGCCGACAAGGGCAGGTCGGTAAAGGCAAGGCCCCCTAGATCAAATTTGAGGTACTGACTCGCATGGTCCGTTCGTCACATCTCCCCTCTGTTGTGAATGCCGTAACCGGTTGCCCGTTGTTTTCTGTAATTACTTATACGGTTATTCCACACACTTTGATTGATCTAGGCTATTGAATTGTATTTCTAAAAGAAAACGATTGTCAGATTTAGATAATGATTGATTGATCTAGGCTATTGAATTGTATTTCTCAAAAAAAAAAAATCGATCATCAGATTTAGATAATGATGCTAGCGCTTCAAGGTCACCCATTAGACGTTTACCCATAGAGGGATATTGGAGTCTTTGGAGATATGATCCAGGCTGGTTTAACAAAGGAAATTGCCAATTATTTTGCAAAGCCGACTTCATCATGACATTCTGTTGCCTACTATTTATGTTTTCTTACGAGTTAGAGATGTTTCCCCAATGAGTTATTTATGTCATCTATGAAGATAATTTTGAATTCTATTATTGAACAAATCAGAGGTAATATATTCAGTTTGTTGATCGATGAGGCTACCGGCATGTCTGACATTTATCATTGAACGATTAGTTGGAGTCGAAAATGTTAAGGAAACATCAGCAATTTGTCTCAAGGCTGCTCTTCAAAAACTATTCACTAATATTTGATTAAGCATAAAACATGTCAGAGGGCAATACTATGGTGGGGCAAGCAACATGCGTGTCAGAGGACAATGCCATCATGGGGCAAGCAACATGCGCGGTGAGTTCAATTGAAACTTGAAAGCAAAGATTTTGCAAGATAAGCCACCTTATTATGTGCATTATTTTGCTCAGCGACTCTGGTTACCGTGGTAGCATTAAAGAACCATGACGATATTTCAGATTTGTTCTACATGATCTTCATTTCATTCAGTGTCATTCAACTGGTATGTCCTGCACTCTTTCAGTTTTTAGTGTAATACAATATGTTATAAGTGATGTCGTATTTCTATTCCTTATGTTGATCATTTAGTGCGAAACTCTTGTTGTAAGATGGTATAAATTAGACTTTATACTAAATTAATTCATACCAAATCCTCATAACAAGTCAATGAGTGAACCCAATGGCAAAATTTTCTGGCTCCGCCCCTGAAACGGACGCGCGGTTTGTCCGCCTTTTGTCCGTTTGGGTCGGCCTATCCGCCCCCCTTTCTAAATGGGTCGGCCGGTCGCCCAACGCGCTGACCCATTTTTCGTCCGCAATTTTCAGTTTTCAAATAAAAAAGGGTCCGCGGCCATCGATCATGCCAGCGGCCATGCCATCCAAGGTAGAGTTCTCGCCGGCGACATGCCAGCGGTCGGCAAACACATGCCAGCGACCGGCAAACGTATAGAATAGGACAAATAAAAGCATAGTTCTAATAAATAGTTGCAAAACCACATAAATATGGCATAGTTATTACAAACCAAATGAACATTAAATTGTTTCAAATTGCATTTCAAAGAATAGAAGTCCGATACTTCTATTGGTTGCCAACATGAGCCCACATGTGCTCCACCAAATCATTTTGCATCTGCCTGTGAGTCCGCCAATCACGCATCTGATGATGAAACTCCATGAACTGTGCAAACGTTGCTGGGTCGGCATGCTGAGGCTCAACATTGATACCCTGAAACTGAAACCCCTGGTTGCAGAGGCGCTCTGGACGCTCATCCTCTACGATCATGGTGTGCATGATCACACAAGCAGTCATCACCTCCCAAAGCTTCTGTGTGCTCCAAGTTCTTGCAGGGTGTCGGACAATGCCCCATCGAGATTGCAGAACACCGAAGGCACGCTCCACATCCTTCCTAGCACTCTCTTGCTCTTGGGAAAATCTTTTTTTCTTCTCTCCTTGGGGGTTGGAGATTGTCTTGACAAGAGTTGTCCACTTTGGATAGATACCGTCAGCTAGATAATATCCCTTGTCGTAGTGGTGGCCATTGATCTCAATATCGACCTGCGGGGCATTGCCTTCTGCCATCCTAGCAAACACTGGAGAGCGCTGGAGCACATTGATATCATTGTGAGATCCAGCCATGCCGAAAAAAGAGTGCCAAATCCAGAGATCTTGTGAAGCAACGGCCTCAAGTATCACAGTGCATTTTCGGACATGACCTTTGTACTGCCCCTGCCAAGCAGAAGGGCAGTTCTTCCACTGCCAGTGCATACAGTCTATGCTACCAAGCATCCCAGGAAACCCCCTGCTGGCATTCATCGCCAACAACCGTTCTGTATCAGCAGCATTTGGTTCTCTCAAGTACTCCGGGCCAAACACAGCTATGACAGCCTTGCAGAAACAGTACATGGACTCAAGGCAGGTGGACTCACTCATCCGGACATACTCATCAATGAGATCACCGGGAACTCCGTATGCAAGCATCCGAATGGCAGCAGTGCATTTTTGGTAAGAGGAGAAACCAAGCTTTCCAAGTGCATCTGTCTTGCACTCGAAATACTTGTCATACTCCACCACCCCCTCCCGAATACGATTGAACACATGCCTAGCCATACGGAAACGACGACGGAACATATGATGTTTGTAGAGGGGGCTCGGGGTCTCGAAGTAGTCATTCCAGAGTAGGACATGGCCACTCTCCCGGTTGCGATTCAACGGCGGCGTATGCCCCGGTATAGAGCCCCTGAACATAGGCCGCTGCCTACCGAGGTGGTCATGGATGACCAAGGCAGCTGCCACGATCTCCTCATCGTCGGATGAAGAATCATCCGAGTCCATAAGAACATTGTAGAAAAAGAACTCGTCGTCGGAGTCCATTTGTACCTTGGGGCAAACTGTCGAACAGCTTGCGGGCGTCGTGGAAGGAGCCGGCGAAGTGGACGGTGGCGGCGTCGAGGGAGGCTGCCGGGGTCAGCGGAACGGGGCGGCGGCGTGGGGAGGAGGGGCGGCCATCGGGATGACCTATCTATGGACGGATAGCCGGCGGCGTCGGCGAAAAATGGGCGGCGGCGGCGGGAGGCGGAGGCGGCCGAGTGGCGGGGGCCGAAGAGAGGACAGAGGAAATGGCCCTTGTGCTGCCGACAGGCGGGCCAGGGGGAGGAGAAGGGCGGGCGACGCGCGCGTCCGTCTCGTGTCCGCGCCGACGCAAATGCGGCCCAAATTTGGGCCGCAAATGGGTTGCGGGCGGACAAAAAACGGACGCGCGTCCGTTTGGGTCGGCGCGTTGGGCCATCTTTTCTGTCCGCGGCGACCCAAACGGACGCGGGCGGACGAAATGGGTCGGCCGGTTGGAGTTGCTCTTATTTACCAATTACTACAATGTACTGGTTTCTATTATCTTTTTCTTTCAACTATTTCTTCTATATCTTGTTTGGAAAGAATAATTCGTGCACCTTGGCAACATTTGTGCTCAAATATGGTTTTTCGGGTCGTTGCGGGTTTACCTCCCGGGGCACCTAATAGCATTCCTAACAGATACTAGTAGAACGCCCGTGCGTTGCTACGGGCTAAAATGCATATAAATTTAGTTGTTCCACATCATTTTTATATGAACATAATTATTGTCCACATGAAAGATATCATTATTATTTTACCGTTAAAACTATTTTCTTCTTGTTCCTCCTCTATCCACTATCTCGGCCTCTCATCCAAACTTTTACCAGTATCAATGGCACATCCGGCTTGCAATCCCATATACCCATCCCGAGCACACCGACAACCACATACTTTCTATTTTAAAACATAATTGTATATTAGTGTATGGAAAAGTAGCGGTTGCACCCAACTTCAATGCGCCCACAAAAAGAACAATAAATTTGAAAAAATAGGAAAAATTCAAAAAAAAAAAAACCGAAACTACATGGATGATATTATGAGCTGATGTTTTACGAGTTTGCAAATTTTGATCACCAAGAAACATCAAATGAGCTCCACACAAAATGAAATACAAATGATGCTCTGCATCCAAGTTTGTTCAGATGTTTCAGCACAAACTTTCTTTTTTTACAGAGTTCCTCGGATATCATTTGGACATCAAATTTTGCAAGCACCTAAAACATTTGATCATAATCACATCCACAAAGTTTCAGACTTTTTTTATAATGTTTTGCTAAGTTTTTAATCATGGGTGCACCGATGATGCAAAGTCCGTGGGTGCACAAAAACCACATTCATTAGTGTATACATTAGACAGATTCACTCAAGCAAACTTATTAGGAATGGTGACCAAAGTTCAATTTAACCAGGAAGAAATGATATACTGATGTCCTAAATCCACATAACCTTACAAGCACTAAGCACATACTTTGTGGGTTGCTTTCCCATAGGATCATTAGGTATATATATTCAGCAGCTTACAACTGACAATCAAAAAAAGTTTGTGTTTCTATTTGTTTCGTTGTCCCTTACCCTAACTTTTTGATTCTTTGAAGACCACACGACGATTTTTTTGAAGAAAAAAAATACCGCACCAAGATTTGGGTAAAGCAAGACACCATTTTATTTCAGATTGAGCCTAATAATATACTCCCTCCGTCTGGAATTACTTGTCGCACAAATGAATAAAAATGGATGTATCTAGAACTAAAATGCATCTAGATACATCCATTCCTATGACAAGTATTTCCGGACGGAGGGAGTAGTTTGCAAACTACCATGAAACTTGAACCATTGCATGCTCTTGTCCACGAAGAGAGATATAGCCTTATAACACAAGCATGCCTGGCAATGTTACTCCTCGCGCCAAACTATAGAACTTCTCTTTGTCGACAACCTATTCAAAAAGACTACCTAATTGCCTCAAGCTAACAGCCTAGCACCATTCCACCACAAATATGCACAGGCAAGCATCAATGCATGCCTGTGCCTCCTTCCTTTTCGGTCTTCTCATCCGCCTGACCATTGGTGAATTTTCACTCATGCCTGCTTGCATCTACCTTCTTATTGTCAAGTACAACCATACTTCCAACTCTAACCTCAGCACCAACATGTATTTTTTTAGTCAATGCAAGATGCGGTTCCTCACATTCATTTCATTATCAAAAGAGTCAAAAGTTAGGATTTAATATAGCCTTCAACAGGATTAATATAGTTGATCAACAGACAGAATTATTGAAATTGTCTGCTCAGCTAATTATTACCCGGAGTATATAACTTCTTCACATATTTTGAACAACTATTAAGTTTCCAAATACAATGGATTATAATCAGTTCTGTTGAGCCATAAGTATATACTTCATCTACAAGCATGCTTCTTCCCAACTTGTCACCTAAGCAATGCCTCAAGATATCACCATTGTTTTACCTCGGTCAAAACATCCCATAATCCATGGTAATCAATAACATTTCCCTAATCATCTATCTTTAGTCATTGATAGAAATCAGAGGGAGGAAAAGAAAGATAGAACCACCCTCACTTAAATCACCAACGGTTGACGCGTGATGTGCATGTCCAGCGACTCCAAAATGAGTCTTGTGCTAGCCTTATCTCCTTTGACCTTCGCAGCCATCAGGCCAGCTTCTGGCATGCACATGTCCTCCTCCACACACACCCTTTTGTCACTTCCTCGGCCTCCTTATCCTCTTTGCCGTAGGATCCTCTGCGTTCACTTCTTTTTTGAGGCATCAAATAATGTATATCGTTGGACAAGCATTACAAGATGTTGAGCATAAAGTGTTTATTCATAATAGTCTTAGCAGCAATTAAAAATCACCGCATCTTCAATAAATGCTACAATGCTTAAGAAGCAGGACTTTTATAAGTAACTTTACCATCTCTCTCAAGCGTTCTTTCTTTAGGAGCTCAGGGGCTCACTGTCTGGGCGCTAAGCTGGCTACCATGCAAAGATTCTGGGTGCAAAAACAAAGTAAATTTTTCAGTAATTCAGCCATATTCCTAGTATGTACATATTACTTTGTGTTAAAAAAAATCAATGCACAAACCTTATCACTGTCGCTGTACCATTCCATCGTGGTCGCAAGCTCCTTGTACTCAATGATTTTGTCAATGTTCTCCTTTGACAAAAATATCCTTAAAATCATCTCTGCTCTCTTAGCATTAAGGAGTGATCTTGCAAATACAAAACGATTAGCATATGAGCACCAAATAAAAAATGTTGGCTCGTAGCAATGATATTCATAAAAAGGGTCACGGAACACAATAAATATAGGGCTATTCTATGCACACATAATTAACAATTTTTTTGACTGATACTTATAATTAACAGTATCTAAAAAAATCAATACGTAAAGTTAAAATATGGAAAATAGTACTGAATTGGATGTATGAATATTCCAAAGAACTTATGGGGTATGAACATATTATTCGGAGCCATAAGGCCATGTCCAAAACACTCAGCTGCCTATTTTCGGACGCCTAACAAATAATAATTAATTAATCAATTAGCGTAGGTCTAGGAGTCCTCGCCTCCATCTTGGCAAATTTAAAACGACACGGAGTCCGGGACAACAGAAAAATAACACCAGTGTAAGAACACAGCGGGAAAATGAGCTTCCCATATGGTCAAATTCCGATAAAATTGTCACAACTACCCCATCATCCTGAACAGTATAAGTTGTGTATGCTCATGTCATAAATATTCTTATTGATTTCATTATCACCCAAATTGGTAGATTGTAAGAACAGGTGAGAATATAAGTTGTATTTGTTGCACCTGTTGCAATTATGTTGTATCTGCAGAATTGAAAACTGCTATTTAGCATTTAGAAACATGTCGAGAAAACATGTAATTTGGACTTTTCAGTTCAACTATGTTGGATAATATATATTCATGGATTCAGCAATACCTTACACAGCTGTTTACAAAATTAAAATGAAGGGCAGTGCGTATAGTTCTCTTACTTTGATAGTTCAGACTTCAGAAACAATACTTAAGCATTGATTCATACTTATACCTGCAAGTCAGCAGCCAGGAGCCTTGACACGCAAGAACAACCAGAACGGCGAACCTGCTCGAGCCGCCAAACGGAATCTTACGAATGCCTTTCAGACGCACGGGCAATTCGAACCTTGATTTTAGAAGATTACATAGCCGCAAAAATAACGGGAGAGGTGTGAAAATTAGGGCAGTTGAGAATATAAGTACTACGCTGTAAGCTCATTTTCTCGTTTCCTCTATCCCTAGCCCAAGCTTTACTATCAGCCAAGTAAGTGATATTCAAAAGTTACAGAGAACAGTTGAGTCCTTCCAAACAGTAGCATAACCATATTGAATCAGAAATACCTAGATTAATTTTTTCAGTTTAAAAGGAAGCATACAGAATCAACACACGCCAATTAAGCATGTTCCTCCAATATTATGCAATCTCATATGCAAACAAGTAACAACACCTATTTTCTAGCAAGATTGATGGCAAGACAGTTGACCTTGAAGGCAGTAATAAATTTCATCATCTTATCATTGGTCTGAGAATTAAAATGCTAGCCACGCCACACGGTCTGTATACTTGTGTGTTAATCTGTATACCCCACATATATATACTCTACCCAAGAACAAGAACAAGACAGTGTAAAATCACTCCCTCCTAAATTAATCAGTACAAGAACAAGACAGTGTGAAATTAACCCCTCCTACATTAATCAGTACAAGAACATGAAAGTGTAAAATTTTGAGAAAAAAATGCATTTGTGAGAAACAAGACACTGTACAAGAACATATACCTGCTGCTGCTGCTGAACCAGGGGAGGGGAGGAAGCAGAGTGATGACTACCAACGTGGAAGAGTAGCGACACGTCGATGGATGAAGATGACGGCATAACAGGCCTTGAGAAAATACCTACAATTGCACGAACAGTTGTCAGTCTCAACGAGCAGAAACTTGAAAGACAGGGGAAGCGGCTGCCGGTGCTAAATTTATCGATGCCGTGCTTCCCCTGCTCGCCAAATGTTATACGGGAATCGGCAGCATGGCTACACGGGCACAACACGTCCTGCTCTTTGTTGGGTAACATTGCATGGGAAACAAAATTTTTCCTACGCACACGCAAGATCTATCCATGCCGATGAGCATCTACGAGAGGGAGAGTGGATCTACGTACCCTTGTAGATCGCTAAGCGGAAGCGTTAAGAAACGCGGTTGATGTAGTCGAACGTCTTCGCGATCCAAATCGCAAGTCGTCCCGCGATCCAATCACGATCTAGCGCCGAACGGACGGCACCTCCGCGTTCAACACACGTACAGCTTGATGACGTCTTCACCTCCTCGATCCAGCGAGCGATGGTGAAGTAGTAGGTGAGTTCCGGCAGCACGACGGCGTGGTGACGGTGGTGGTGAAGAACAATCTCCGCAGGGCTTCGCCAAGCAGAACAGAAACTATGACGGAGGATAACCTAGAGGGGACGGGGTTGCCGGCACACGGCTTGGGGAATTCTTGATGTGTTCCGGGTGCTAGCCCTGCCCCTCTATTTATATGTTGAGCCCTGGGGTCAAAACTTGGAGAAAGAGCCTCCTCAAAGTCGGTTTGGCCCGCAAGGCAAGAGTCCTCCTCGGACTCTAGGACCAGACGCCAGGGTCCTCGGCGTCTGGCCCCAGACGTCAGGGTTCCTGGCGTCTGGCCCCTGGCCTCCGCAAAACTCCTTTTGCACCTTCCTAAAGCCTCGTGGGCTTTACCCCTTGGCCCAGATAAAGTGTTCTCATACCCGAACATTTCGGAAAACATCCGAAACCCCTTCCGGTGAATTCCGGAACCCTTCCGGAGACCAAACACTATTATCCCATATATCAATGTTTACCTCCGGACTATTCCGGAGCTCCTCGTCATGTCCGGATCTCATCCGGGACTCCGAACAACCTTCAGTCACCAACATAACAACTCAACTATACTTATATCGTCACCAAACGTTAAGTGTGTAGACCCTGCGGGTTCGAGAACTATGTAGACATGACCGAGACACCTCTACGGTCAATAACCAATAGCGGGACTTGGATGCCCATATTGGCTCCTACATATTTTACGAAGATCTTTATCGGTTGAACCTCTATGTTAAGGATTCAGTTAATCCCGTACGTTGTTCCCTTTGTTTATCGGTATGTTACTTGCCCGAGATTCGATCGTCGGTATCTCCATACCTAGTTCAATCTCGTTACCGGCAAGTCTCTTTACTCATTCTGTAATACAAGATCCCGTGGCTAACACTTTAGTCACATTGCTTGCAAGGCTTATTGTGATGTTGTATTACCGAGTGGGCCCTGAGTTACCTCTCCGTCATACGGAGTAACAAATCCCAGTCTTGATCCATGCCAACTCAACAGTCACCTTCTGAGATACCTGTAGAGCATCTTTATAGTCACCCAGTTACGTTGTGACGTTTGATACACACAAGGTATTCTCCGTTGTCAGTGAGTTGCATGATCTCATGGTCATAGGAACAAATACTTGACATGCAGAAAACAATAGCAATAAACTGACACGATCATATGCTATGTTCATAGTTTGGGTCTTGTCCATCACATCATTCTCCTAATGATATGATCCCGTTATCAAATGACATCTCATGTCTATGGCCAGGAAACCTTGACCATCTTTGATCAACAAGCTAGTCTACTAGAGGCATACTAGGGACACAGTGTTGTCTATGTATCCACACATGCAATTGAGTTTCCAATGAGTACAATTATAGCATGGATAATAAACGATTATCATGAACAAGGAAATATAATAATAACCACTTTATTATTGCCTCTAGGGCATATTTCCAACAGTCTCCCACTTGCACTAGAGTCAATAATCTAGCTCACATCACTATGTGATTTCCATTGTAATGAATCTAACACCATACAGTTCTGGTGTTGATCATGTTTAGCCCTTGGAAGAGGTTTAGTCATCGGGTCTGCGACATTCAGATCCGTGTGTACTTTGCAAATATTTATGTCCTCCTCCTTGATGTAATCGCGGATGGAATTGAAACGTCGCTTTATGTGTCTGGTCCTCTTGTGAAACCTTGGTTCCTTGGCTAGAGCAATGGCACCAGTGTTGTCACAGAATAGAGTCATTGGGTTTAGTGCACTGGGCACTACTCCAAGATCTGTCATGAACTCCTTCATCCAGACACCTTCCTTCGCTGCCTCCGAGGCAGCGATATACTCCGCTTCGCATGTAGAATCATCTACCACGCTCTGCTTGGAACTGCACCAGCTTACCGCACCCCCATTAAGAATAAATACGTATCCGGTTTGAGACTTAGAGTCGTTCGGATCAGTGTCAAAGCTTGCATCGACGTAACCCTTTACGACGAGCTCTTGATCACCTCCATAAACGAGAAACATGTCCTTAGTCCTTTTCAGGTACTTAAGGATATTCTTGACCGCCGTCCAGTGTTCCATTCCTGGATCACTTTGAAACCTTCCGGCCATACTTATGGCAAGGCTGACCTCAGGTCTTGTGCACATCATTGCATATATGATAGAGCCTATGGCTGAAGCATAGGGGACGACACTCATCTTTTCTCTATCTTCTGCAGTCACTAGGCATTCAGTCTTACTCAACTTCACACCTTGCAATACAGGCAAGAACCCCTTCTTGGACTGATCCATTTTGAACTTCTTCAAAACTTTGTCAAGGTATGTGCTCTGTGAAAGTCCTATTAAGCGTCTCGATCTATCTCTATAGATCTTGATGCTTAATATGAAAGCAGCTTCTCCTAGGTCCCTCATTGAAAAACTCTTGTTCAAATATTCCTTCACGTTTTCCAACATTTCTATATTGTTTCCAATCAGCAATATGCCATCCACATATAATATTAGAAATGCTATAGAGCTCCCACTCATTTTCTTGTAAATACAAGCTTCTCCGTAAACTTGTATAAACCCGAACGCTTTGATCACCTCATCAAAGCAAAGATTCCAACTCCGAGATGCTTGCACCAGTCCATAAATGGATCGCTGGAGTTTGCAAACTTTGTCAGCATTCTCTGGATCGACAAAACCTTCTGGTTGCATCATATACAACTCTTCCTTATGGAAACCATTAAGGAACGCTGTTTTGACATCCATCTGGCAAATTTCATAATCGAAAAATGTAGCTATTGCTAACATGATTCTGACGGACTTAAGCATCGCTACGGGTGAGAAGGTCTCATCGTAGTCAACTCCTTGAACTTGTGAAAAACCCTTTGCCACAAGTCGAGCTTTATAGATGGTGACATTACCGTCCGCGTCCGTCTTCCTCTTAAAGATCCATTTATTCTGAATGGCCTTTCGCCCTTCAGGTAATACTTCCAAAGCCCATACTTTGTTTTCATACATGGATCCCATCTCGGATTTCATGGCCTCTAACCATTTCTCGGAATCTGGGGCCATCATCGCTTCTCCATAGCTCGTAGGTTCATCGTTGTCCAACAACATGACCTCTAAGACAGGGTTGTCGTACCACTCAGGAGCAGTACGCGTCCTTGTCGACCTACGAGGTTCGATAGCAACTTGATCCGAAGCTTCATGATCATCATCATTAACTTCCTCTTCAACCGATGTAGGCTTTACAGAAACATCTTTCTGCGCTGCGCTACTCTCAGGTTGAAGTAAAGGTTCAACAACCTCATCAAGTTCTATTTTCCTCCCACTCAATTCTTTCGAGAGAAACTCTTTCTCGAGAAATGTTCCATTTTTAGCGACAAAGACTTTGCCTTCGGATCTGAGATAGAAGGTATACCCAACTGTCTCTTTTGGGTATCCTATGAAGACGCATTTCTCCGCTTTGGGTTCTAGCTTTTCAGGCTGAAGCTTTTTGACATAAGCATCACATCCCCAAACTTTAAGAAACGACAACTTTGGCTTCTTGCCAAACCACAGTTCATATGGCGTCGTCTCAACGGTTTTCGATGGTGCCCTATTTAAAGTGAATGCAGCTGTCTCTAATGCATAACCCCAAAACGATAGTCGCAAATCGGCAAGAGACATCATATATTGCACCATATCCAATAAGGTTCGATTACGACGTTCGGACACACCATTTCGCTGTGGTGTTCCAGGCGGTGTCAATTGTGAAACAATTCCACATTGTCTTAAGTGACTGCCAAACTCATAACTCAGATATTCTCCCCCTCGATCAGATCGTAGGAATTTAATCTTCTTGTTACGATGATTCTCAACTTCACTCTGAAATTGCTTGAACTTTTCAAACGTTTCAGACTTGTGTTTCATTAAGTAAATATACCCATATCTACTTAAGTCATCAGTGAAGGTGAGAAAGTAACGATATCCACCGCGCGCCTCAATGCTCATCGGACTGCACACATCAGTATGTATGATTTCCAACAAGTCACTTGCCCGTTCCAATGTCCCAGAGAACGGGGTCTTAGTCATCTTGCCCATGAGGCATGGTTCACATGTGTCAAGTGATTTAAAATCAAGTGACTCCAAAAGTCCATTAGCATGGAGCTTCTTCATGCGTTTTACACCAATATGACCTAAGCGACAGTGCCACAAGAAAGTGGTGCTATCATTATCAACTCTACATCTTTTGGCTTCAATGTTATGAACATGTGTATCATCACTATCGAGATTCAATAAGAATAAACCCCTCACATTGGGTGCATGACCATAAAAGATATTACTCATATAAATAGAACAACCATTATTCTGTGATTTAAATGAGTAACCGTCTCGCAATAAACAAGATCCAGATATAATGTTCATGCTTAACGTAGGCACTAAATAACAATTATTCAGGTTCATCACTAATCCCGATGGTAATCGAAGAGCGAGCGTGCCGACGGCGATCACATCAACCTTGGAACCATTTCCCACGCGCATCGTCACTTCGTCCTTTGCCAGCCTCCGTCTATTCCGCAGTTCCTGTTTTGAGTTGCAAATGTGAGCAACCGCACCGGTATCAAATACCCAGGCACTACAACGAGAGTTGGTAAGGTACACATCAATAACATGTATATCATATATACCTTGTTTGGAGTTGGCCGCCTTCTTGTCGGCCAGATACTTGGGGCAGTTCCGCTTCCAGTGACCTGTTCCCTTGCAATGAAAGCACTCAGTTTCTGGCTTGGGTCCAGCCTTGGGTTTATTCATGGGAGGGGCAACTGCTTTGCCACTCTTCTTGGAGTTACCCTTCTTGCCCTTGCCATTCTTCTTGAAACTAGTGGTTTTATTGACCATCAACACTTGATGCTCCTTCTGAATCTCAGACTCAGCGACTTTCAACATCGCAAACAGCTCGGCGACTAACTTGTTCATCCCGTGCATGTTATAGTTCAACACGAAGCTCTTGTAGCTAGGTGGCAATGATTGAAGAACTCTGTCAGTGATCGCCTCTGGCGGAAGGGGCATACCCAATTCAGCCAGACGGGTGGAATACCCAGACATTCTGAGTATGTGTTCACTGACAGACCCGTTCTCCTCCATCTTGCAAGCATATAACTTATCAGAGGTCTCATACCTCTCGATCCGGGCATTCTTCTGAAAGATAAACTTCAACTCTAGGAACATATCATATGCTCCATGACATTCAAAACGTCTTTGAAGTCCCGGTTCTAAGCCATATAACATTGCACATTGAACCATTGAGTAATCATCAGAACGTGCCTGCCAGGCGTTCACAACGTCTGGAGACTCTACTGGAGCGGGTGGATCACCAAGCGGTGCATCAAGGACATAAGCCTTTTGGGAAGCCGTAAGGATAATCCTTAGATTACGGGCCCAGTCCACAAAGTTACTTCCATCCTCTTTCAACTTAGCTTTCTTTAGGAACGCATTAAAATTCAGGGGTGCTACTGCGCGAGCCATTGATCTACAACATAAATATTGCAAAGACAACTTAGACTATTGTTCAAGATAATGAGTTTA
The DNA here is from genome assembly GCA_039707655.1 of Elymus sibiricus. Taxonomy (NCBI): domain Eukaryota; kingdom Viridiplantae; phylum Streptophyta; class Magnoliopsida; order Poales; family Poaceae; genus Elymus; species Elymus sibiricus. Next base: position 270,052,571 of record CM077665.1, read on the forward strand.
GTTAATCATATTACTTAAAAACTCCCACTCAAATTGACATCCCTCCGGTTATTCGAGTGTCACATGATCCAAATTCACCAACCCAATTCCGATCATCACGTGAGATGAGGTGGTTTCAATGGTGAACATCTTTATGTTGATCATATCTACTATATGACTCATGTTCAACCTTTCGGTCTCTTGTGTTCCGAGGCCATGTCTGTACATGCTAGGCTCGTCAAGTTTAACCCGAGTGTTCCGCACGTGCAACACTGGCTTGCACCCATTGTATGCGAACGTAGAGTCTATCACACCCGATCATCACGTGGTGTCTCGAAACGACGAACTTTCGCAACGGTGCACACTCAGGGAGAACACAATTTTATCTTGAAATTTTAGTGAGGGATCACCTTATAATGCTACCGTCATCCTAAGCAAAATAAGATGCATAAAAGGATCAACATCACATGCAAATCATAAGTGACATGATATGGTCATGAACTTGTGCTTTTGATCTCCATCTCCAAAGCACCGACATGATCTCCATCGTCACCGGCATGACACCATGATCTCCATCATCTTGATCTCCATCAACGTGTCGCCATGAGGTTGTCGCGCCAACTGTTGCTTCTACGACTATTGCTAACTCATAGCGATAAAGTAAAGCAAAACGGCGAAAATAAATTAAAGACAACCCTATGGCTCCTGTCGGTTGCCGTACTCATCGACATGCAAGTCGTGATATCCTATACAATACAGGATCATCTCATACATCGCATATATCTCATCATGTAATTGGCCATATCACATCACAACATACCCTGCAAAAACAAGTTAGACGTCCTCTAATTGTTGTTGCATGTTTTACGTGGCTGCTACGGGTATCTAGCAAGAACGATTCTTACCTACGCAAAAACAACAACGGTGATACACAAATTGCTATTCAACCTTCTCAAGGACCGACTTTGTCGAATCCGATCCAACTAAAGTAGGAGAGACAGACACCCGCCAGCCATCTTTATGCAACGAAGTTACATGTCAGTTGATGGAACCGGTCTCTCGTAAGCGTACGAGTAATGTTGGTCTGGGCCGCTTCATCCCACAATACCGCTGAATCAAGAAAAGACTAAGGGAGGAAGCAATTTAAGCATCAACGCCCACAAACTCCTTTGTGTTCTCCTCGTGATCTCATCTACGCATAGAGCTAGCTCATGATGCCACTGTTGGGTAACGTTGCATGGGAAACAAAAAATTTCCTACGCACACGCAAGATCTATCCATGGTGATGAGCATCTACGAGAGGGAGAGTGGATCTACGTACCCTTGTAGATCGCTAAGCGGAAGCATTAAGAAACGCGGTTGATGTAGTCGAACGTCTTTGCGATCCAAATCGCAAGTCGTCCCGCGATCCAATCACGATCTAGCACCGAACGGACGGCACCTTCGCGTTGAACACACGTACAACTTGATGACGCCTTCACCTCCTCGATCCAGCGAGCGATGGTGAAGTAGTAGATGAGTTCCGGCAGCACGACGGCGTGGTGACGGTGGTGGTAAGAACAATCTCCGCAGGGCTTCGCCAAGCACAACGGAAACTATGACGGAGGATAAACTAGAGGGGATGGGGTTGCCGGCACACGGCTTGGGGAATTCTTGATGTGTTACGGGTGCTAGCCCTACCCCTCTGCTTATATGTTGAGCCCTGGGGTCGAAACTTGGAGAAAGAGCCTCCTCAAAGTCAGTTTGGCCCGCAAGGCAAGAGTCCTCCTCGGACTCCAGGACCAGACGCCAGGGTCCTCGGCGTCTGGCCCCAGACGTCAGGGTTCCTGGCGTCTGGCCCCTGGCCTCCGCAAAACTCCTTTTGCACCTTCCTAAAGCCTCGTGGGCTTTACCCCTTGGCCCAAATAAAGTGTTCTCGTACCCGAACATTTCGGAAAACATTCAAAACCCCTTCCGGTGAATTCCGGAACCCTTCCGGAGACCAAACACTATTATCCCATATATCAATATTTACCTCCGGACTATTCCGGAGCTCCTCGTCATGTCCGGGATCTCACCCGGGACTCCGAACAACCTTTCACCAACATAACAACTCAACTATACTTATATCGTCGCCAAACGTTAAGTGTGTAGACCCTGCGGGTTCGAGAATTATGTAGACATGACCGAGACACCTCTACGGCCAATAACCAATAGCGGGACCTGGATGCCCATATTGGCTCCTATATATTCTACGAAGATCTTTATCGGTTGAACCTCTATGTCAAGGATTCAGTTAATCTCGTACGTTGTTCCCTTTGTTTATCGGTATGTTACTTACCCGAGATTCGATCGTCGGTATCTCCATACCTAGTTCAATCTTGTTACCGGCAAGTCTCTTTACTCGTTCCGTAATACAAGATCCCGTGGCTAACACTTTAGTCACATTGCTTGCAAGGCTTATTGTGATGTTGTATTACCTAGTGGGCCCTGAGATACCTCTCCGTCATACAGAGTAACAGATCCCAGTCTTGATCCATGACAACTCAACAGTCACCTTCTGAGATACCTGTAGAGCATCTTTATAGTCACCCAGTTACGCTGTGACATTTGATACACACAAGGTATTCCTCCGGTGTCAGTGAGTTGCATGATCTCATGGTCATAGGAACATATACTTGACATGCAAAAAATAATAACAATAAACTGACACGATCATATGCTATGTTCATAGTTTGGGTCTTGTCCATCACATCATTCTCCTAATGATGTGATCCCGTTATCAAATGACATCTCATGTCTATGGCCAGGAAACCTTGACCATCTTTGATCAACAAGCTAGTCTACTAGAGGCATACTAGGGACACAGTGTTGTCTATGTATCCACACATGCAATTGAGTTTCCAATCAATACAATTATAGCATGGATAATAAACGATTATCATGAACAAGCAAATATAATAATAACCACTTTATTATTGCCTCTAGGGCATATTTCCAACACTCTCCCCCTTTTCTTCTTCTGCAACAAAAGGCAGCACAACACAACACGCCGCCGTGCTGGTTCGTCTGGAGGATGTTTCCATGGGGACAACCAATAACTGGGTCATGCAAGCAACGCCTTTACCATCATACGTATATACACATACACATATATGAGAATATCTAGTCAATACCGAAATGCAAGCCTCAAATAACAAATGAACGAGATGGACCAAAGCTTGGATCTGCCCAAATCATGGCCACTACAGACTGCCCTGCATTGCGATCAGGCATGCAAACTAATAAAACAGCCACTACAGACTAATCACGTAGGATCCAACCAACCAAAAAAAGTATCTAATGGATCGAGGAAAGAAATAGGAGCGAGGGCAGAGATGGATAGATGGGTCTGTACCTGCGTCCTGCAGAGGGAACTGATTGGGGACGGGGCGCGCCGGCGCGGATCGCCGTTGCAGCTCCAGATCCTCAAGACGGCGGCTTCCTCGGCACCGTCGGGAACTTCATGGCTGCCTGCTTCAACTCGCTCCTAGCGCCGGCGTTCGACAACGCTGCTCCGGCTCCTGCGGCGACATCTCCGCGTGGGGGCAGCAGGGAGCAGCGCGGCGAAACATCGGATCGAGGAGTGGATGGGAGGAGATGTGACGACCGGTGGCCGACAGAGAGGAGGTGGTGCGGGCGTGCGGCGGCCGGCGGGGAGGAGGCGTGCGTGCGGCGGCCGAGCCGGGAGGGAGATGCCCTTTTCTTTGGTCTCGGTCGCTTGAAGATAGTTTAGGCTCCGGAAGAATCCCGCTGCGCCGTCTGCTTGACGTCTCGCCCCCGTGCGAGGGAAGCCCGTCCGAACGCGCCCACCATGCCCGCCCCCTTTGACGGCTGGGCACCGCAACCGCCGCCGTCGGCGGCGGCCAGATGAGCACGGGGGTGGCTAGGGTTTGGCTCCTCCAGAGTCGCCGCGCGAGCGGCTCGGGAGGAAAGGGGACAGGTTATATGTTTTGGTTAGGTGGGTTTGCTGGTTTTTCTTCATTGGTTGTTTGCGGGTGGGATCGTGGGGAGGGAAAAAAACGGACGAAAAAAAACCAGAGGTGGAGGGATGACGAAAAAAACCAAGAAAGAAGCTACCAAGTCCCCCTTTAGGAGTAGAGATCCTAAAAGTTTCTAAAAAAACTCCTAAAACACCCCGAACTGTAAAATAATCATCGTTTTACAATTTTTGGTGAAAAAAAAAGCCCAGATCAGATCCAAAAAAACGACCTTACCATAAACCTTTTTTACATCTCGCCCTAAAAAGATCCTCCCCTACCTTACATTTTCAGCTTTTATCCGTCTATATAAGGCTCGAAACACACGAAGTACTCTCGAACTCCCCCCTCGCGTCGCCTCCCCTCGGGCGACGTCAGGGGCCCCAAAACCCTAGCCGCCAGACCCCGTCATTCCTTCCCCAGCCGCCGCTGCCGCCGGCAAGGTCCGCGGTGGCGGCGGGCCCTGCGCCATAGATCCAGGGCGGGTGGTAGCCGCGGACGACCCTGTGTGGCGGAAGGGGCGTCGCATGCGGGGAGGCCGGGGGCGACAGTCAGGGCGGCGCCCCTGCTGCGCGGCGACGATCGATGCCCTCATGGCCGGCGGTGATCTGAGATGGGATGGTGGCAGTGGCGGCGCTCCATTCAGCGACGATGGCGGCTGCACGCAATGGGTGGCATTGAGGGCTGTGGATCTGGCGTCCTGCCCAGATCCGTCACGGCTTGGCCCTAGCCGGCCGGTGCCGTGAGGAGGACCGGTGAGGGGCGGCTGGAGGCTCCCTGCCGGCATGCCGACGGCGGCCCTCGTCTCCATGGCGAGGCTCCGTTCGGTGCCACCCACCTGCGAGATCGGGGAGGGGGCGCGACTTCCGATGAAAATCGCGTCGACTTCGGTCATGGCGGACGATGGCGGCGTCTATGACGTCGTTCACTTCTCGAGGCTTCGTTGTTGCAGGTCGTGGCACCCCACTCGTCATACTCCGGGGGAAACCCTAGATCTGGATGTACCGGATCGGACGATGATGGCACCTTCGATGCCGTTTCCCTCCTGGGGGCATCGTTTTGGAGCAAGTGTTGGTTGGACGGGACAAGAGGAGGAGCGGTGTTACATCTACCGCAAGCCCGGCGGTGGATCCCGGTGGCATGGCTGTGACGCCCCCGATCTCAACCATACGCTAATCAAACACGCAATGCGTACGACCAAGATTAGGGACTCACTGATCGATATCACAACACAACACTAGACACAAATTAAAGTCATACATCTTCATATTACAAGCCAGGGGCCTCGAGGGCTCGAATACAAAGCTCGACAAGCACGAGTCAGCGAAGCAAATAATATCTGAGTACAAACATAAGTTAAACAAGTTTTGCCTTAAGAAGGCTAGCACAAACATAAGCAGCGGATCGAAAGAGGCGAGGCCTCCTGCCTGGGAACCTCCTAACTACTCCTGAGCGTCGGCACTCTCCACGTAGCAGTAGGCTCCAGCAGTGGTGTAGTAGTCGTCTCCGGCGTACTCCATCTCCTGGACTCCATCATCTGAACGCAGAAACGTATCGAGGGGGGAAAGAGAATGCAAAGCAGCGGTGAGTACTCATCCAAAGTACTCGCAAGACTGACATCAGAACTATGCTAAGTATGCATCAGTATCAAGGAATGGGGTTATATCTGGACTGACTGCAGAAAGCAAGAATAGGGAGAAGGCCTAGTCCTATCGAGGACTAGCATCTTCAGCATCTTGCAGCATTAGAAGAGAGTAGACTGGTATCTCATATATAGTCATATTATTATAGCAATTTTATTAAGTAACCACGCCCAGAGATTCTTCCTCGACTCCCTACGAGGAAGCAATCTCGGAGCCACATTCATTTCAAATTAAAGTCACAGTTGTAATTGTATAAGGTCAAGGTACAACTCCAAGTCGTCCTGTTACCGTGGACACGGCTATTCGAATAGATTATTCATCCCTGCAGGGGTGCACCACATATTCCCCAACACGCCTGAATCACCTCCGGCCGGACACACTTTCCTGGGTCATGCCCGGCCTCGGGATATCATCACGTCGTCGCCCCACCTAGGCTCAACGAAGAGGCCAGCCCGCCGGTCTAAATCCTAAGCGCGCAGGTTCGTGGGCCAACTTGCCCTTGCACTCCTGCACGATGCGAAGGCGACCGGAAGCAGACCTAGCACACCCCAGTCCAAGAGCTGTACCGTCCAGTCCAATCCGGCGCGCGCCGCTCCATTGCTGACGTCCGAAGAGCTTCGGCTGATACAACGACGCTGAGTACCCATAACTTCTCCCACGTGAAGGTTAGTGCGTATTAAGGCCAACGACCTAACTCAGATCAAGTACCCAACCCATTAGCATTTTATTAATGCGGGGCAAGCACGACCCATAAAGTGCGGTCCCGTCACCCCGACTCGAGGATGTGTGGCAAAGGCCTCTCTCGCCAGTCCACGCCTCAACATAACCTTTTGGATGCCTTACCGGCGCATCCCACCACATCTGTCACACGGGTACCCTTGGGGCCGACCCGTCTCAAGACTGTCGGGAACTCAGGTCCACCTCAACCAGGGTGGTACCGCCTGTCCCTCCAGTCCCGTCTTTCACATGTAAACCAAGTCAAGTTGATGTAACTGTGTGTTTATACACCAAGTGGATATCCGAGGAATCACCCTCGATGGATCCCACTCGAGGTATGTGTATGACAAGAGTCGCTATCGATAAATGGGAAGGAGGAATCACCCTCGATACCCACGACCGATTAGCTACGCTACAGAATTAACATCGGGAGTGCTAAGTGAGGTACACCCTCGGCACTCGATAGTAGCTCTGCAGTGCCATACTTAAGGGGTGTGCGGTGATGTGAGGGGCCTGGCTCGTCGGTCGGTTGATCGAGTCTTCGAGTCGTTGAGTCGTCGATGAAGAAGCTGGGGCAACTGGGACAAAGGGGGTCACTGGGGATTCATTGATCAACCTATACTAAGCAGTTGATATTATTACAGGTATAGTAACAGTTTATCAAAAACATGCTATGCATCAGAATAGGAGCTAACTAATACAGTAGCAAAAATCTAATGCAAGAATAAGAGGGAAAGGAATAGGCGATATCGGAATGCTCAAGGGGGTTTGCTTGCCTTGCTGCTCTGCGGCAAAGGTTTGATCGTCGGCGGTGTAGTCGTACCCGGCAGCACCGTCAGTCTCGGGGTCTACCGGAGAGAAGAAGGGGGGAAGAAACAATAAATATAAAGCACAGATGCAACACGATGCATGACACGGCAATATGCAGGGCTAGGCATGTACTAACGCAGTACTACACGTGTTAGACGGAGCGGGAGAATATCTGACGATATTTCCCGGGTCTTTGGATTTATCGGACAGATGATCCGGAGGGGGAAAGTTCCATGTTCATCATGCTAGGAGCATGTGACAGATGAACGGACAGCGTATTCGGATTCGTGGGATTTTTCTGATCAACTTTCATGTGTAAAACTTTTTCATCCGAGTTACGGTATAAAAGATATGATTTTCTAAAGTTTTATTGATTTTCTGGAATTATTTTAATTAATTAAATCCGAATTATCCAGAATAGTAAAAGGTGACGTCAGCAGAACGTCATGATGATGTCAGCAGGTCAAACCCAGCTGACCAGGTCAAACCTGACCAGTGGGTCCCACCTGTCATAGACAGTGGGGCAAACAGTGGCTTAATTTGATTAAACAGAGGTTAATTAGCAGTGGGCCCCACATGTCAGCGTCTGGTTAGTTAAACTAATTAAGTTTATTTATAAAAACCTTTTAATTAAGTTAATTACGCGGTGGGGCCTGCATGTCAGTGGCTGGGGCCGCCCAGTCAGCACAGTTGACTGGGTCAACCGAGTCAACTGGGGCCAGGGGCCCCACTGGCAGTGACCCAGGGGCGGGCCCCGGGTGTGCCACGTCGGCGGACGACGCCGGAGCGACGCCAGCGAGGCGAAACGCGGCGGCGCGGCCTCGGGTGTCGCCGGAAAAACGCCGACAGGGCAAGGGGAAGGGCGCGGCTAGGCTCATTCGAGAGCCTGAGTTCGGCCGCATCGAGTGGTGGCGATGGCCGGAGCTGGGGTGGCCGGAAACGAGCGCTGCGACGTCGCCGGTGGCGAGACGCTCAGGCGAGCTATGGCAACGGTGACACGGTGCACTAGCGAGCGAACTGATAGGCTAGGCGTGCTCTACGCAGTGTGGTGAAACTAACGGACGCACGCCCGTGACCATTTGGTCACCGGAGCCTCGCCGGCGACGAGCTCCGCGGCGACGGCCTCGGGCTCACGTGGAACGGCAGCTACGGGCACGCCGGAGCGAGAAGAAGAGAGCGGGGAGGATCTGCGGCTCACCTTGCGGCTAAGGAAAGCCCTTGACGGGTTAGTAGCTACAGGGTTTGCCGGAGACGACGAGGATCGTCGGCGACAGAGGCGGAAGGGGGGCGGAGGAGATCCGGCGCTGCAGTGGCTCCCGGCTCGAACGGCTTGCACTGGTCGACATGGAGGACGACGGCGAACACCTACGGCATCATGGCGAGGCGAGGGGTCGACGGTGGCCACGGGAACGACGGCGAGCGGCGGTGGTTGCTCTCGGGTGAGGTGGGGAACGAGGGAGAGAGGGAGCGGGGCGGCTAGGGTTAGCCAGAGGGGGGGAGAGTGGCGATCTAGGGTTCGGGGGGGGGGGGGCAGGTGAGGTGCCCCGGTGGCGACCTTATCCTCCCCGGCGACGGGGTTGGACGGCGACGGCCGGTCGGCGCCCTGTAGCGACCGCTCTGGTCGCTACAGGAGGAAGAAGGGTGGGGGGTGCGGCCTGGGCTGGGCCGACGCTGTAGGGGATGGGCTCTAGTGCACAGTAGGTTAGGCCTTTTTCTTTTATTCTTTTCTGTTTTCTATTTTTAGTTTATGTTTTATTTATTTTAGGCCATATTTCTTTTTAGCAAAAAAGTGTAACATGGACCATTTGATAACTTGCGTTATTTTGAATGGCCACAACAAGTTTGAGGATTTTTGGGGGCTGTTGGAAATAACCATGCAATTTAAAGGGGCATTTTAAATGCAAAATGTTTCTGTTTTGGATGGTGGGGTCCACACCAACATCAAGGTGATGTTGTTTTCCTTAACAACATTAGTTTTGAGATTTTTAACAAGTGTGCAACATTTTTCATATGCTGTTTGCAACTTTATTTTATCACATTAAAATTCAATGCCCTTTTGAAGTGGAATTTGAATGAGATATGAAATTTCAACTTGATCATATCCTGTTTAGCAAAATGATTAGGCGCTGATCATGGTCATTACTGTAGCTTAATTACAATGATCACTGTAGCCAAATTCCAGGGTGTCACAATGGCGCTGCGAAGGTTCGGCGACGGGCGCGTGTGGACGGATATGTGCAGGATGGTGGAGTTGTCTGGCGCCGTGGTGGCGTCGACGACAGGCCTGGCAAGGTCGATGCGTCTGCTCCTGCTCTGGAGATGGACTGGTGGAAGATGGTGGCGGCAGCCTCTGAGAGTTCGCCGGACCGGTGTGGGACCCAGTCCCGGTATGTGGCTGGGTTGGGGCATCCGGGTTTAGATGTTAGGGTTTAGTGTGATGTCTGTTTGGTATTTGGCCCGGATATTTGGCACACCTTCATCAAGGGATAGGAGTAGCAACAGGTGTTGCCTAGATGATGGCTTCAGGCTAAAAGATGTATTACTCTGTATGGTCTTTGTGAATAATTAATAAAATGGCTGCATGCATCGTCCCGATGCAGAGGCCGGGGTATATCCTTCTTTTCTAAAAAAATCCGTCTGTATACGGTTTCTCCAATTGAAAAAGCATTGGCGGCAGTGAAACTTCCGCACTAACCGCCGGCGCCGCCACCTCGTGAGCACCAACCGGCCGGCCGCGTCCGTCCCGCCTCCGCAGCAGCTCGGCCCCCTCCGTAGCAGCTCCGCAGCAGCTCGGGAGAGCTCGGCCGCGAACACGGGCTAGGCTAGGGCGCGTCAGCAGGAGAGCTCGGCGGGCCGGCGCGAGCAGCGGCTCTCGCCCGCCGTCATGAGCTAGGCTGAGCTTGTCCGCGACAGCAAGAGAGCTCGACCGCGCGAGCGGGACCGCCTTCCACCTCAAGCTCCCAGACGTGCATGTGGAGGAGGTCGGGGCAGAGCATCTCTAGCAGACCCCGCATAACGCCGACCCGCAAAACGCGTTTGCAGTTCGCGGAAAAACGGCTTTGCGGGCCGGCGCGGGCGGCCGCATAGGCAGACCCCGCAAAACGGACCCGTATAAAAGGATATTCGCGGAATATATTCTTTTACGGGTCGGCTTTGCGGGGTCTGCTCTTGCGCTGCTGCCGCCGGTCCGCAAATATCAATACCACACCACAAAAATACAACAATCATCCACACTACAAAATAATTATTCAGAAAAAATATCAATACCAGCGTCAACCAACTATGCATAGCGCTCGGCACAAAGCACAAGCAAACACTCACCGGCGGCTCGTGGGGCGGGCGATCCCGCGCGGCGACTAGGGGCGGCTCGAGGGCGGTCGATCCCTGCCGGCGACGGTGACCAGGGGCGGCTCGTCTCGCCGGATCCGGGGGGGGGGGGGGGGGGGGGGTGGGGTGCAGCGTATCGGTGGTGGAGGGTGGGGGCACCCCTGCGGCGTGATTCCGCCCGCAGATTTGGCCGGAATCGCCGGCGGCGGACGGGCGGAACCAATGGCCGGCGGCGGCGGAAGGAGGTGGGGAAAGAGCGCGGGCTGAAATGTCCGAGCGCGGGCTGAAATGTCCCTCCCGCCAACCGCTTTCCTGGGATACGGGGCACCGTAGGGGCGAGGCGGAAACCTGCGTATTCGCGGGTTGGGGCCGAGATTTTGCCGCGCCCCTCAAAATTTTTTACGGTCCGGCCGCGTTTGCGGGGTCTGTTCGGACGGGATTTTCCTTGCCGACCCGCATTTTGACGGTTATTTTGCGGATCGGGGCTTTTTACGGGTCTGCTAGAGATGCTCTCGGTGCTGTGCGAGTAGGACAGTGTCCGCCCGGCCGCGCGAGCTGGACGTGTTGGCCCAGTCGAGCGAGGAGGACAACATCAGCGCACGCGTGCAAGAGGACCGCGAGCAGGACTGCGCACATGAAGCTCCAGAGGACGCCCGCCTTGTGAGCTCCAAATCGTGGGCATCCAATTGTAATTCAGATTTAGTTTTGAGGGTGTTTTCAGCAACTCTTTTGGGACCGGGTTCTAAGTTGAACAAATGACATGTGGGCTCCACATATGTCACGAAATGTTCTTACAGGGATCTGTTCTGTCGGAACGAATGCCATATTGTAAAAACGTGAAAAAAACATTTTACTAAAAGCTGTAAACTGATTTTACGGTACGAGATTTTAAGGCATCTGCGAGAGATGTGTCTTGGCGGTTCATTTGCAACACTAAAGCATATGCGCTTTGCTGCGCCATTTGCCCTTTATTTTTGTGTATTGGTAAGGTGTGTGGCCGTGTTCGTCTATATAGAATTTTCTTAATCTCAAATATAGAAAGACATGAATCATGAACTTTAATTAAATTTGCATCTACTGATCTATTTTACTATTCGTTAGCAATAGAAGAGACATGAAGTTTAGTTGGCTTGCAAAAAAAGTATTGGGGTAGTATGGAGTGAGGCGTCTTGGAGTACGAGCTACCTGACTCCCGTTAACTGGACCAGGCGTGGTAGCGTTGTGATGTGTACGACCTCCATTTCCAGTTCCTATACGCGGAAAATTATCTGGGAATACACCAGTGCCAAATGCCACGGGCTGGTGAACTTGGTTTGTACGTACATTTGACCTGGCTGTGCGGCAGGAAGCTGTCGCAAAAGACCGCACGTCGAAGGAAGTGGGTGAGGTGTGAAAAGGAAAAATGTTGAGCACGAGCAAGGGAGGAAAGGGTTCGTGCCGGTGAGGCCATGCATGCTACCTCCTTTGTTTCTAAATATAAGTCTTTTTTAGAGATTCAATTACGAACTATATACGGAACAAAATGAGTGAATCTACACTTTAAAATATGTTTATATACATCCGTATATAGTTCGTAGTGAATCTTTAAAAATATTTATATTTAGGAACAAATGGAGTAGTAGCTACGTGATGCTCTTGGACAGCTAGTGTGATGCTACGAAGCACAAAAACCGTGTTTTGATGCAAATCTTTAAACAACATAACATGGTGATTGGTAAATATAAAATAAAATAAAATGAATGAGTTACCCGATGATTTATAAATAAAATAAAATAGGATGGCACTAGGTAGGGTTGTATTATTATTTTTACAACATTTTTTGAAAAATGTCATCATAAAATACCAGAGTACATCTTATTTGTGCTGATTAAGAAACACTCGGTATTAAGTGCCGTTGAGTTAAGAGTGTTTTTTAACATGGTACAAACTCAAAAAAAAAGTGTCGTCGAGTTAAGAGTTTTCTTTAACATGGTACACACGCAAAAAAAATCATAATCCAACCGCACCTTTGGTACAAAAAAAAAGGAGAAACAAATCATTCCGTACGTGTGATTTATCTTTTGTCTGGCAAGTAGCCGGTAATTAATTTTTTTAGCTATGAGTGTTCCTTGGGGGTTTCACCTCTCGAAAACACCGATTAGTACACTCAAAATGGCATGGCGTCCACACAGGAAGCAGTGATGCTATGACATCGAAGAGTTTTAAGGAGGATGCGTCGTTCAATTGGGAATTCTTACTAGTAGGGGATGATTGTTTTTAAATAAACCATTAATATAAAAGTCAAACAATTTGAAGGCATTATTTTGTGAGAGAATTCCTTATTTGGCCCTTTCTTAAAATATGCTTCCTTATTTGGCCCTAAAAATATTTTTCTTCCCTATAGGACCCTTAAAGTAAAATTGTTCCTTATGTGACATTTCTGTCAATTTTAGCTATTAACATTGTTAAGTGGAACCTGAAAAGACAGTTTTGCCCCTGGTAGACTATTTGACAATCTTTTTCAATTTTGCACACAACAACTGAAGAATATATATTACTATAAATCATTACTGTTCACCAATCGACCATAGCCAATCAACTCTAAAAGACAAGTCTAAATGAAATAAATAAAATACCACATCTCCAATACATGTATTCAGGAGCACACATTCCGCTCGCCACAACGAAGCGAGTGCATGCATGCATGAATCATGATGCATGGTGCGTGGTAGCATGCATACCTATCGTCGGTCGGCCGTTTACTTTTCAGGGGCGCCGCTCGATCGTAGGCAGCGTATACGGCATAAGTAAGCTAGCTAGCTCGAGGTATGCGTGTACGCGTATGTGAACACGCACAACTACTCCTTGCTGGCGCTAGTCCATTCCATGGAGCGTCTATGTCGCGCATAGGGCGCTCTCCTCAGCAGCTGCTCCATCTCCGTCCAACCCGCCATCATCGGGTTGCTCCGTCGCTTTCGTCACATTCACTTTTGTCTTCTCAGCATGCAAACCCAGGGGTAAAGAGGACTTTTCATGTGTCACCTAACAGTGTTAGTTGCTAAACCAGATGAAAATGTCACGTAGGGAACAAAATGAAGTTAGAGTGTCAAAAAGGAAAGAAAAACTTTTTTTGGGCCAAAACGAGAATCAAAATTTAAGAAAGGGCTAAATAAGGAATTCTCTCTTATTTTGTTAGTGTATGAAATTTTGATAGTAGTCTGAATGAGTTATAGTGTGGGTGGGAGGTTGCCCGGCATCTACGTAGTTGTTCTTTTAACATAATACAATGGACATGACGGCTAGCTATGCGCCTATCCTCTTGACATATCATGTTAACGAAGTTAAAAAGGACCATACTTTTGTGAGGAAGTCGAGACAAAAACAAATTTGTCACCAGAGTTTGTCATAGGAAATTTGATCCAAAAATAATGGGGAAAACATCTACACGATGCACGAGGAAGAATTGACGGGAAATGTTATTCCAAGTGGTGGCGAGGACAATTTGAATTATCCATAATTTGGCTAGGTTTTTTAAAACCGTCAAACTAAAAATTGACGTTCTGGAGTGTTCGTGAATCTAGTATCTCTTGATCGTAAATATTAGAATAGGACGAACGAACCAACTATCACGGATATATTTGCTTCGGAATAAAACCCTGCAATGATGAACCGATTATTGAATTCATGCACCAGCCAGTTGCTCCGAAAGTCCGATCTGATGGACAGGGGCGGGTAATATATTTTAACACCCCCCTCATGTCTAGCCTTATTTTGGCCTTAGACATGGAATCCATGTAGGCCGCAAAATCTATTATACATAATGCGTTGGCAAGGTCTTGAACTCAAAACCTTTTTGTTCGGATATTATAATGAATTTATGCACCAGCCAATTGCTCTAAAAGTTCGAACTAACGGAGAGAGGTGGGCAATGTATTTCAACACCGATGGCATCAAACAACAATGTACACGAAGAATTTTCCATCGGTGGCACTGGTTTGTTTACTCGACGTATTTTTTGACCCTGAAACCGTAGAATAATTGTTCTTCATTTATACGTGAATATGTTAAAAATTACAAAAGCAAAATATTGTTCACTCGTCGTATCGGGAGGATAGTATTATTTACTTTTTTAAGAAGAAAGGAAGGATAGTTTTTTTTGAGATATCGAAAGGGCGGATAGTATGGACGCCTAGATTTTTCTCTTTTTTTGAGGGGTTAAGGACGCTTAGATATGTGCGTGGAAGAAGATTGGATTAGTGGCCTAGTGTTGTAGAAAAGGCGGGAGACATGCACATAGAGCTCAAATGGCCAGCTCGTCATCTCCCGGAGCGGCGGGAGAGGTCGGCGTAGGCGTCGGCTCCGGCGCGTTCGGCGGTGTCGGAGACGAAGGTGCACTCGGCGGCGGCGTGGGCGATGCGGTCGGCGCCGGCATGAGGTTCAAGATGAGGTTGCGCTCCGCCAAGTACCATGCCTTCACCTGCGAGTCCATGTCCGTCGTGACGCCTCCCATGAGGAACGTCAGGTCGGTGTTGCGCTTCTTCGCGACGACGTTGGTCCTGAGGAGGTCGAGCTTGGCGTCCTGCTTCGTCAGCAGCGCTGACCACCTCGCCTCTAACTTCTCCTCCCTCATGGCAGAGTGGGTCTTTGTGTCGGTGATGCATTGCTCGATCGACGCCTGCAGCCGTTCGGCAACCGACGCCTCGTTCCTGGCCTTCTTTGTCTTCTTGTTCCCATCTGGCCGCCCTTCTGCCGACTCAGCAACAGGCACGTCTGGGCTGTACACGCCGTCCTTGTTGGCGAGTGCAAGCCGGACCTCGGTCCATTTCTCGCACGGCTCGATCCTGGTGAACACATGGAGGAACTTGAAGTCGGCGTCGGTTTCGCTGTCCCTACGAAACAACTCGAACATCCGAACCATCTGCAGCAAGAACAAGTGTCGGCGAAGAACACTGCGAAGAAGGCCAACCGGGGGCGTTTATGGACGTACCTGTCGTTCGACGTTCTCGCCGCTCTCAGGGCGAGCCTGGACCTGTTCCTGGATCCCATGCCACTTGTTGCACGCCATTTGGATGCTCGACCAATGGTTGGACATGGCCTTGTCACCGCGCTCCATGTGTATCACGGCGAACTCGGGGTCGACCAACTTGCGCTCGTCGAACGCCGCCTTGATCCTCTTCCAGTACGTCTCGGTGTTCTGGTTCGCACCGGTGATCGGGTCCTTGCTGACCTGCTTCCACGCTTCGGCGAGGCACACGTCTTCCTTCGCCGTCCACTTGATGCGGGGCTCGCCCGGCTTCCCATTGGCCGACCTTGACTTCTTCTTTCTCCCTTTGCCCCTTGCCGGCGCCGGCTTCGGCTCCACCGACTCTTCCTCCTCCATCTCCTCCTGGTCCTCGTTGGGGTCGACGTCGTCCATGTCGCCGATGTCCTCCTCCACCTCTTGTGTACCGAACCAGGGGCACGACGCGGCCGCGGCGGAGCTGGTGTTGATGATCTCCTCCATCTCGGCGTCGGCGGTGCTGAACTGTGGGACCGAACCAGGCGCGTAAGGCAGGGGGCCGCGTCGGAGTGCCGTCGCGGACGAGCCCGAGTACGTCGACGAGTGCGCGTAGCCGTACTGGGTGTTGGGGTGGCCGGCGGAGAAGGCGGAAGGCGTGTACGGGAAGGTGATGTTGGGGGTTGAAGCCGCCGAGGGCATCGCCGTCGACGTACTTCGGCGAGGGCGCGTAGCCGCCCCACGCCGGCGACGTAAAGTTGGGGTTGGCCGGCAACGCGACGTCCTGCTGGCTGCCCCACGCGCCTTGGAGGAACGGACCCACCTGTTGATGCCCCGGGAAGATCGGCCGCTCGTTCGCCATGGCCGAGCGAGACGACGCCTCCTGCTCCTCCGCCGCATCCCTGGCTTTCTTCATGAGAAGCCTGTTCCGGCGATCGGTGGTCACCGCCTCCCTACGGTCGACGTCGGCCTTCCACTGCACGTTCGTCATGCCCGGCGGCCTTGGCATCGGCGCCCGAGCCTTCCTCTTCTTCGGCGCGGCGGGGGCGGTGGCTTGGCGAGGGGCTGCGTACTTCTTCAGTGGCATGACGGCGGAAAGATATGGAGGGAAGTGGAGAGAATGGCGGGGAAACGGCGGGATGGGGAAGGGAAAAGGAGGGAAAACGGCGGGAAGAAACAGCCGGTGTCGCCGACAGCTCGGCCTCACATGACTTTTTGCTTCAGCCGGCGCGCCCTAGTGCGCTGTGTTCGGCCTGGGGTCGCCGGCCCAAAAAAGGGGCCCAACCGGCAAAAATCGGCGTCCTGGGGGGGGGGGGGGGCGACCGAGAAAGTTTTCGTCCGCCAGCGATAAAAAACAGGCCTGGGGGGGTCCGTTGGGGCCACGGCTGGAGATGCTCTAATGGGCTTCAGTCGGTGCGAGTAACAGTTACCGATGGGGTAGATGGTTAAACTAAGCAAAGGAAAGTGTACTCAATCATATTTGTGATTGTAGATCAGTACATAGCGCACACTAATGTTTCTAAAAAAGAATAAGATAAAACTGAACTTTGTTTTCCTTGGCAAAAAGGGAAAGCACATAATACAATACAACATTTTGATATTTTTGAATGGGAACCTCTAGAAATTTTAGTGTAGGAAGAAAATACAAGATGCTCTAAATTTGTTTGTCTGAAATGTAGCTAACTAATCGATCCTTGATACAGTTGCACACATTATTATTTCTCAATGTATTGGCCAGTCATAACATGCACATTTTCAGTATTTTGCTTTCATGAATCGAAGAATTAAGGGAAAGCATACATTGAACGGTGCGACCAAATCGAGAGTGGATTTTCTACTCTCAAGTGTACTACACCTGAACAATATCAAATTTGATCCAAAGATTCTGAAATTTTGTGACATGAAACATGATCAACTGTTTGAGGTTGTTGCAAAGTTTCAGTCACAAAAAATATTCGAGGAGCTCTCGACAAAAAAACATGTACTAAAAAATGGAGAAACATTGACGAGTTATTTTGTTTTTTTCGGTGAGAGCACCTCGAATGTTATTTGGGGTTGAAATTTTAAAACTCTCCAAACATTTGATCATGTTTGTTGTTGCAAAAAATTAGAATATGTGGATCACATTTGCTATGTGTTTTGTCGGTTTTTTGAAAACTCGGGTGTAGTACACCGGCCTACACCCGAGGGTAGCCACACTTTTCCGCTAATAAAGGGGGAAAAGATAGTAGTAAGAAGTAAGAGATCTTTAACGTTGACCCTCAAAGCGTACGCAAGCGCCCCGGACCGCGTGGTCCGGACGTGTTGTGCCATCCAACGCGGGCCTATTTGTTGGAAATATGCCCTAAAGGCAACAAGAAATATGTTATTATCATAAATGTTAATTATCCATACTGAAATTGTATTGACCGGAAACTAAATATATGTGTGGACACATAAACTCCCTAGTGAGCCTCTAATAGACTAGCGCATTGATCAAAGATGGTTAAGGTTTCCTAACCATATACATGAGTTCTCATTTGATAACGGGATCACATCATTAGGAGAATGGTGTGATGGTCAGACCCAACTGTAAGCTTAGTGTACGATCGTATCACTTAGTTTCATTGCTACAACTTTATTCATGTCAAGTATCTGTTCCTTAGACCATGAGATCGTGCAAGTCCCTGACACCAGAAGAATAATTTCTGTGTATCCAAACGTCACTTCGTAACTGGGTGATCATAAAGGTGTTCTATAGGTATCTCGGAAAGTGTTTGTTGGGTTGCATGGATCGAGATTGGAATTTGTCACTCAGTATGACAGAGAGATATCTCTCGGTCCTCTCGGTAACATGATATCCAAAGTAGCTTGCAAGCATGTGACTAATGAGTTTAGCATGGGGATATTGTATTACAGAACGAGTGAAGAGATTTGACGGTAACGAGATTGAACTAGGTATGGCGATACCGACGATCGAATCTCGGGCGAGTAACATACCACTAAACAAAGGGAATTGTATACGGGATTAACTGAATCCTCGACATAGTGGTTCAAATGGACAAAGATCTTCGTTGAATATGTGGGAGTCAATATGGACATCCTGGTCCCGCTATTGTTTATTGACCGTAGAGGAGTCTCGGTCATGTCTACATGTTCTTGAACCCATAGGGTCACACACTTAACGTTCGATAACGCTAGGGTACTATTGAGATATTGATAATGGCAAGAACCGAATATTGTTCGTAGTCTCGTATGAGGTACATGACATCACGAGGAGCTTCGGAATAGTCCGGAGGTAAAGATTTGTATATGGGAAAGTATTTTTGGGGCTCCAAAAAAGTTCAGGAATTTTCGGTAGAGTACTGGGAAGATTCAAGAAGGTTCTGGGGGTTCCACCCTGGGGCCCAACGACCCAGGAAGGGCCACATGGACCTAGGACTGGGGATACCGCCATATGAGGGTTTTGGCCGCCCCTCCCTGCCCCCTAGCCTATATAAAGAGAGGGGAGGCGCATGGGGAGTGCAACCCTTCCATCGTTGACCGTCGTCTCTCCCAACTCCTCCCATCTCCTTGCACAAACGCTTGGCGCAGCCCTGCTCCAGTTCCGCTGCCACCACCACCACCAAGCCGTCGTGATGTTTTAGATCTCATCTACCTCTCCTCTCCTGCTTGCTAGATCAAGATGGAGGACACGTCATCGAGCCGTACATGTGTATATCTCGGAGGTACCGCTCGTGCGGTGCTTGGATCTAATTGGATCGCAACGCGAGTACGACTACGTCAACCATGATATGTAGATCGTTAATGCTTTTGGTCTACAAGGGTATGTAGAAACCTCTCCCTCTCATTGCTAGCATATCCAGATAATAGATATTGGGTGATTCGTAGGAAAAAAATTGTTTTCCATGCAACGTTCCCCAACAGTGGCATCATGAGCTAGGTCTATGCGCAAATGTTACTAGCACGAGTAGAACACAAATTGGTAGTGGGCATTGATGTTCAGATTGCTTTCCTCCTTTATTATTTTGGATTCGGCGACATTGTGGGATGAAGTGGCTCAGACCAACCTTAATTGTCCTCTCACAAGAGACCGGTTCCACAATTGACATGCAACTTGTATTGCATATGTGGCTGGCAGGTGTCTGTTTCTCCCACTTTAGTTGAATCTGATTTGACAGCGGCGGTCCTTGTAGAAGGTTAAAGGAAACTTGTATATCACCGTTGTCACTTTGCGTAGGTAAGAACAGTTCTTATTTGTTGCAAAAACCCTAGAAGCCACGTAAAACATGCAACAACAAAGTAGAGGACGTCTAGCTTGTTTTTGCAGGCCATGTGATGTGATGTGGTATGGCCAAGATGTTATTCGATATATGTTGATATATGAGATGATCATGTTTTGTAGTAGGTTCACTACTTGCATGTCGATGAGTACCGAAAACGGCAGGAGCCATATGGTTGTCTTAATTTGCTGTATGACCTACGTGTCAATAATTAAAAGCCATGTAATTGCTTTACTTTATCTCTATGAGTTAGCAATAGTTGTAGAAGCAATTGTTGGCAGAGACAACTACATGCCATCACCTTGGAGATGATGGAGATCATGGTGCTAATCCGGTGATGATGGAGATCATGCTGGTGCTAATCCGGTGATGATGGAGATCATGCTGGTGCTTTGGAGATGGAAATCAAAAGCACAAGATGATAATGGCCATATTATGTGACATATTGATTGCATGTGATGTTTATCATTTATGCGTCTTATTTTTTAAGAACAATGATAGCATTATAAGATGATCCCTCAACTTATTATCAAGATAAAAAGTGTTCTCCCTTAGTATGCACATTGCAAAGGTTTGTCATTTCGAAGCACCTTGTGATGTTCGGGTGTGATAGACTCTTCATTCGCATATAACATGTGTAATCCAATTTTACACATGTGAAAATACTTTTGTTAACTTGAAGAGCCTAGTATGTACAGACATGGCCTCGGAACATGGTCACATGGAGGACCAAAAGGTCGAACATGATGCACATAGAAGATACGATCAACATGGGGATCTTCACCATTGGAACTACCCCATCTCACGTGATGATCACACATGGGTTAGCGAATTTGGATCATGTATCACTTAGAAACTCGAGGGACGTTGATTTAAGGGGGAGTTAATTAGTAATTTGATTAATTGAACTACTTATCTTGAACATATATAGTCTAAAATGTCTTTGCAAATATCTTGTAGATCAATGGCTCGTGTTGTAGCTCCGCTCAATTTTAATGGGTTCCTAGAGAAACAAAAGTTGAAAGATAATGGAAGCAACTATGCGTATTGGCTCCGTAATCTGACGATTATCCTCAGTGCTGCACATAAGGCTTATATCCTTGATGCACTGCTAAGTGTGCCACCGGCCCCTGTGTCTGTAGATGTTGCGAACATCTGGTAGACACGCAATGATGATTACTCGATAGTTCAGTGTGCCGTGCTTTACAGTTTAGAACTAAGGCTCCAAAAACATTTTGAGCACCATGGGGCATGTGAGATGATGGAGGAATTGGAAACGATATTTCAGACTCACGCCTGTGTGGAGAGGTATGAAGCCTCAGACAAGTTTTTTAGCTGTAAGATGGAGGAGAACAACTCCATTAGTGAGCACGTACTCAAAATGTATGGGTACGCCAACCGCTTAAAGCAGTTAGGACAAAACATTCCTGAAGATGTTTTGGTTGACAAAGTTCTTCAGTCACTACCACCAAGCTACAAGGGCTTTGTGATGAACTATAATATGCAAGGGATGAACAAGACACTCCCAGAGCTTTTCGCGATGTTTAAAACCGCAGAAGTAGAAATCAAGAAAGAGCATCAAGTGTTAATGGTCAAAAAGACCGTCAATTTCAAGAAGGCTAAGGGAAAGAAAGGGGACTTCAAGGAGAATGGCAAGCAAGTTGCCGCTCCTGTGAAGAAGCCTAAGGCTACACCAAAACCTGAGACTGAGTGTTTCTACTGCAAGGAGAATGGCCACTCGAAGCGGAACTGTCCCATGTATTTGGCAAACAAGAAGTCTGGTAGCGTCAACAAAGGTATATTTGATATACATGTTATTGATGTGTACCTTACTAGTGCTCATAGCTGCGCCTAGGTATTTGATACTGGTCCGGTTGCTAATATTTGTAACTCGAAAGAGGAGCTGCGGAATAAATGAAGACTAGCTAAGGACGAGGTGACGATGCACATTGAAAATGGCTCCAAGGTTGATGTGATCGCCATCGGCATGCTCCCTCTACGTCTACCTTTGGGACTAGTATTAAACCTAAATGATTGTTATTTGGTGCCTGCGTTAAGCATGCACATTATATCTGGATCTTGTTTATTGCGAGCCAAATATTCATTTAAATCAGAGAATAATGGTTGTTCTATTTATATGAGTAATATGTTTTATGGTCTTGCATCCATGTGAATGGTTTATTCTTGTTGAATCTCGATAGTAGTGATACACATGTTCATAATATTGATGCCAAAAGATGCAAAGTTAATAATGATAGTACCACATACTTGTGGCACTACCGCTTAGGTCATATTGGTGTAAAATGCATGAGGAAACTCCATATTGATGGACTTATGGAATCACTCGATTTTGAATCGCTTGAAACATGTGAATTTTGCCTCATGGGCAAGATGACTAAGACCCTGTTTCCTGGTAGAATGGGGCGGGCAAACGATGTATTGGAAATAATACATACCGATGAATGCGGTCCGATGAGCATTGAAGCACCGAGTGGATATCATTATTTTCTGACCTTCATAGATGACTTAAGTAGATATGGGTATATTTACTTAATGAAACACAAGTCTGAAACATTTGAAAAGTTCAAGGAATTTCAGAGTCAAGTAGAAGATCATCCTAATAGGAAGATCAAATTTCTATGATCTGATCGTGGAGGTGAATATCTGAGTTATGAGTTTGGTATGCATTTATGACAAGGTGGAATAATTTCACAACTCATGCCACCTAGAACACCATGGCATAATGGTGTGTACGAACGTCGTAATCCTACTCTATTAGATATGGTGCGTTCTATGATGTCTCTTACCGATTTTCCACTATCATTTTGGGGTTATGCATTAGAGACAACCACATTCAATTTAAACAGGGCACCATCTAAATCTGTTGAGACGACACCGTATGAATTATGGTTCGACAAGAAACCTAAGTTGTCATTTCTTAAAGTTTGGGGATGTGACGCTTATGTTAAGAGGCTTTAGCCTGATAAACTCGAACCCAAAGTGGATAAGTGCGTCTTCGTAGGATACCCTAAAGAGACAATTGGGTATACCTCCTATCACAGATCTGAAGGCAAAATCTTTGTTGCCAAGAATGGATCCTTTCTAGAGAAGGAGTTTCTCTCGAAAGAAGTGAGTGGGAGGAAGGTAGAACTTGATGAGGTTATCGAACCTTCAGTCGAATTGGAGAGTAGTACAACGCAGAAAGATGTTCTTATGGTGCCTACACCAACTGGATAAAAAGCTAATGATGATGATCATGAAACTTCTGATCAAGCTCCTACCAAACTTTGTAGGTCGACAAGGACACGTATGGCCGCTGAGTGGTATGGTGATCCTGTCTTGGAAGTCATGTTGTTAGACAATAGTGAGGCTACAAATTACACGGAAGCGATGATGGGCTCGGATTCTGACAAATGGATAGAGGCCATGAAATCCGAGATAGGATCCAGGTATGAAGACCAAGTTTGGACTTTGGAGGACTTACCCGATGGCCATAGGGAAATTGGGAACAATTGGATCTTTAAGAAGAAGACATATGCTGATGGTAATGTCACCATCTATAAAGCTCGACTTGTCGCAAAATATTTTTGACAAGTTCAAGGGTTTGACCACGATGAGACTTTCTCACCCGTAGCGATGCTAAATACTGTTAGGATTATGTTAGCAATTGCTGCATTTCTTGATTATGAAATCAGGCAGATGGACATCAAAACTGTGTTCCTTAATGGTTTCGTTAAGGAATAATTGTAGATGATGCAACCCAAAGGCTTTGTCAATCCTAAGGATGCTAAAAATGAATGCAAGCTCCAGCGATCCATTTATGGACTAGTGCAAGCAACTCGGAGTTGGAATCTTTGCTTTGATGACGTGATCAAAGCTTTTGGATTTATACAAGTTTATGGAGAAGCTTGTATTTACAAGAAAGTGAGTAGGAGCTCTATAGCATTTATGATACTATATGTGGATGACATGTTGTTGACGGGAAATAATATAGAAGTTCTGGAAAGCATAAAGGGATATTTGAACAAGAGTTTTACAATGAAATACATCGGAGAAGCAACTTACATATTTGGCATCAAGATCTATGGAGAAAGATCAAGACGCTTAATAGGACTTTCACAAAGTATATACCTTGACATGATTTTGAAAACGTTCAAAATGAAGCAGACGAAGAAGGGGTTCTTGCCTGTGTTGCAAGGTGTGAAATTGAGTAAGACTCTACCCAACAACTGCATAAGATAGAGAAAATATGAGGGTCGTCGTCCCCTATGCCTCAGCCATAGGCTCTATGATGTATGCCATGTTGTGCACCAGACCTAATGTGTGCCTTGCCATAAGTATGGCTGGAAGGTTCGAGAGTAATCCAGTAGCACAACACTAGACAACGGTCAAAAATATCCTTAAGTACCTAAAGAGGGCTAAGGAATTTTTTCTCATTTATGGAGGTGATAAAGATCTCGTCGTAAATGGTTATGTCGATGCTATCTTTGACACTGATCCAGATGATTCTAAGTCTCAAACCGGGTACGTATTTGTTTTGAATGGTGGAGTAGTCAGCTGGAGTAGCTCCAAGTAGAGCGTTGTAGCAGCATCATCATGTGAGGAGAAATATATAGCTGCTTCGGAAGCGGCGCATGAATGTATGAAGGAGTGCATGACCGATCTAGGTGTGATACCTAGCGCATTGGATCAAATGGCTATCTTTTGTGACAACACTGGAGCCATTGCCATTGCCAAGGAGCCCAGGTTTCACAAGAAGACCAAACATATCAAATGCCGCTTCAACTCCATCCATGATTTCATCAAAGAAGGGGACATAGAGATTTGCCAAGTACATACGGATCTGAATGTTGCAGACCCGTTGACTAAACCTCTCTCACGAGCAAAACATGATCAGCACCAGAACTCTATGGGTGTTAGATTCATTACGATGTAAACTACATTATTGACTCTAGTGCAAGTGGGAGACTGTTAAGAAAATGCCCTAGAGGCAATAATAAAGATGTTATTATCATATTTCCTTGTTCATGATAACTTTTTATTATCCATGCTGGAATTGTATTGACCGAAAACTAAATACATGTGTGGATACATAAACTAATACCGCGTCCCTAGTGAGACTCTACTAGACTAGCTCATTGATCAAAGATGGTTAAGGTTTCCTAACCATAGACATGAGTTGTCATTTGATAACTGGATCACATCATTAGGAGAATTATGTGATGGACAAACCCAACTGTAAGCTTAGCATATGACCGTATTACTTAGTTTAATTGCTAAAACTTTCAACATGTCAAGTATCTATTCCTTAGACTGTGAGATCATGCAACTCCGTGACACCAGAGGAATACTTTGTGTGTATCCAAACGTCACTTCGTAACTAGGTGATCATAAAGGTGTTCTACAGGTATCTTGTAAAGTGTTTGTTGGGTTGCATGTATCGAGACTGGAATTTGTCACTCCATATGACGAAGAGATATCTTTGTGCCCTCTAGGTAACACGATATCCAGAGTAGCTTGCAAGCATGTGACTAATGAGTGTAGTCATAGGGATATTGTATTACAAAATGAGTGAAGAGACTTTCCGGTAATGAGATTGAACTATGGCAATACCGACAATCGAATCTCGGGCAAGTAACATATCGCTGGACAAAGGGAATTGTATACGGGATTAACTGAATCCCCTACATAGTGGTTCAAACCGACAAAGATATTCGTTGAATATGTGGGATTCAATAGGTCCCGCTATTGTTTATTGATGGGTTAGGAGTCTCGGTGACGTCTAGATGATCTCGAACCCGTAGGGTCACACACTTAACGTTTGATAACGCTGGGGTAGTATTGAGATATTGATAATGGCAAGAACCGAATATTGTTCAGAGTGTCAGGTGAGATCCAGTATGTCAAGAGGAGCTTCGGAATGGTCCATAGGTAAATACTTATACATGAGAAAGTGTTTTTCAGGTTCCGGAAAAGTTTGGGAATTTTCGGTAGAGAACCGGGAAGGTTCTAGAAGGTTCCGGGGGATCCACCCTAGGGCCCAACGACCCGGGAAGGGCCACATGGACCAAGGACTGGGGCTACAGCCCACATGGGTTGTGAAAGGACGTGGATGTCGCCTAGAGAGGGGGGGGGGTGAATAGGCGCTTTAAAATAATTACGGTTTAGGCTAGAACAAATGCGGAATAAAACTAGCGTTTAATATGTCAAGCACAAAACCTAAAACAACTAGGCTCACCTATGTGCACCAACAACTTATGCTAACCAAGATAAACAACTAAGTGATAGCAAGATATATAACATGAAACAATATGGCTATCACAAAGTAAAGTGCATAAGTAGAGGGCTCGGGTAAGAGATAACCGAGGCACGAGGAGACGATGATGTATCCCAAAGTTCACACCCTTGCGGATGCTAATCTCCATTTGGAGCGGTGTGGAGGCACAATGCTCCCAAAAATGGCACTAAGGCTACCGTAATCTCCTCACGCCCTCGCACAATGCAAGATGTCGTGATTCCACTAAGGGACCCTTGAGGGCGGTCACCGAACCCGTACAAATGGCAACCTTGGGGGCGGTCACCGTACCCGTACACTTTGGTAACCCTTGGGGCGGTCACCGGAACCCGTACAAATTGCTCGGGGCAATCTCCACAACCTAATTGGAGACCCCGATGCTTGCCCGGAGCGTTACACCACAATGATTGAGCTCCGAGGCACCACCAACCGTCTAGGGCGCCAAAGCACCCAAGAGACACAATCTCTAGGGTGCCCAAACACCCAAGAGTAATAAGCTTCTCAAATTCTCACTTCCACGTATCACTGTAGAGAACTCAAACCTATGCACTAGATGCAATGGCAAGGGCACACGGAGTGCCCAAGTCCTTCTCTCCTAAATCCCACCACAACAACTAATGCTATGGAAGAAAATGAGAGGAAGAACGAAGAAGAACACGAAGAACTCCAAAATCTAGATCCAAGGGGTTCCCCTCACATAGAGGAGAAAGTGATTGGTGGAAATGTGGATCTAGATCTCCTCTCTATTTTCCCTCAAGAACTAGCAAGAGTCATTGGAGGGATTGAGAGTTAGCAAGCTTGAAGAAGGTCAACAATGGGGGAAGAACACGAGCTCGAGAGATAAGAACCATTGGGGAAGAAGACCCCCTTAAATTGGTTCCCCCAAATCCAACCGTTATGCACTCAGCCCGTGCATATGCGGTAGTAACGCTCTGAAGAGCAGTACTTCCGCTGGCACGGAAGTTTCAACCACATCGTGCAACTGAGAGACCCAAGGAGGTCGTAGTGCCGCTGGAGCGGTACTACCGCTCCCACCAGCGGTACTACCGCTAGGTGAAGAAAGTGCAGGTGAAACCGTGGTAATAGAGTGAAGCAGCGAGGTACTACCTGATACGTCTCCAACGTATCTATAATTTTTGATTGTTCAATGTTGTTATATTATCATTCTTGGATGTTTTATAATCATTTTATAGCGACTTTATATCATTTTTTGGGACTAACCTATTGACATAGTGCCAAGTGTCAATTGCAATTTTTTGCTTGTTTTTTACTTTGCAGAATATTAGTACCAAACGGAGTCCAATCGCGATGAAACTTTTTAGAGATTTTTTTGGACCAGAAGACAACTTGTGAGCCAAAGAAGCACCTGGGAGGAGGCCCGTGGGGCCCACGATACACCAGGGCGTGCCAGAGGCCCCCGGCGTGCCCTCATGTATCGTGAGGCCCATGGAGGTCTTTTCCACCGCCTCTCAGCTCTATAAATTCTCAAAAATTCCAAAAACCCTAGACGATTCGACGAAATACAATTTCAGGTGCCGCAAGTTCCAGAACCGCGAGATCCAATCTAACACCATCACGGAGGGGTTCATCATCCTCATTGGTGCCTCTCCGATGATGCGTGAGTAGTCCACCATAGACCTACGGGTCCGTAGGCAGTAGCTAGATGGCTTTCTCTCTCTCTTTTGATTCTCAATACAATGGTCTCTTAGAGATCTATTTGATGTAATGACTTTTTGCAGTGTGTTTGTTGGGATCCGATGAATTTTGAGTTCATGATCAGTTTCTATCCATGAATATTATTTGAGTCTTCTTTGATCTCTTATATGCATGATTACTTATAGCTTCATATTTCTTTTTTGAATCTTTGGTTTAGTTAGGCCAACTAGATCGATTTTTCTTGCCATGGGAAGAGGTGCTTTGTGATGGGTTCGATCTTGCGGTGTCCTCTCCCAGTGACAGAAGGGGCAGCGAGGCACGCATGTATCATTGCTATTAAGGATAACAAGATGGGGTCTATTCCTAGATGAATAGATCTTGTCTACATCATGTCATCGTTCTTATTGCATTACTCCGTTTCTCCATGAACTTAATACACTAGATTCATGCTGGATAGCGGTCGATGTGTGGAGTAATAGTAGTAGATGCAAAATCGTTTCGGTCTACTAATCTTGGGCGTGATGCCTATATATTGATCATTGCCTTGGATATCATCATGATTATTTGATCTTCTATCAATTTTCCAACAGTAATTTGTTTACCCACCGTGTGCTATACTCATGAGAGAATCCACTAGTGAAACCTACGGCCCCCGGGTCTACTCTTTCAACATATTACTTTTCGATCTATCTTTTTACGCTTTTTTCAGATCTATTATTCCAAAAACCCAAAAATACCTTGCTGCACTTTTTATTTAGTTCTTTTATTTTGTGTTCTTGTGCGATCTATTTATCCAATCTCATACAAACTAATCTATCTTTTTACCGGGGAGAGATTGACAACCTCTCTTACGTGTCGGGTTGCAAGTATTTGTTGTTTGTGTGCAAGTACCGTTTACATAGTGTTGCTTGGTTCTCCTACGGGTTTGATAACCTTGGTTTCATAACTGAGGGAAATACTTACCATAGCTGTGCTGCATCATCCCTTCCTCTTTGGGGAAATACCGACGCAGTCTCACGCCACGTCAAAGGAAAACATCTATCAGGTTCCTAATCACATATCTCATCTCCTTGCAATTTATATTATTTGCCATTTGCCTCTCGTTTTCCTCTCCCCCACTTCACAAAAATTTGCCATTTTATTCGCCCTCTTTTCCGTTTGCCTTTTTCCCGTTCGATCTTTTGTTTGCTTGTCATCATGAGTGATTTTGGTATGGTAGAAACATATGATGGCAGGACTCCTAAAATTGGACGTTCTGATAATCTGGATGCTAAAACTTTTGTTTTGGGGCAAGGGAACGTTATAGGAATAGAAACTATCCAAGAATTCTTCAATTGTGTTGGAAATTTGAGTCTTGATGATGCTCCTATACTTAAAAGAACTAAAATTTATGCGGAAGCTATTTCAGCTCTAGTTCTGAAACTCGAAAATAGGTTTATCCGCACCCATCCTACCTTGCCAAGATTGTTTTTTGCGCTACCCATTATAAAGGATCCTAAAGCTAAAAAGATAGCTACCCTTGTTCTTATGAATGAATTTGATCACATAATACGAGAAGCTAGGGAAATTTTTGATTTTTTGGTATGAGCCATGAAAAACCGGTAATAGATGAGATCCTTTACAATAGTGACTAAATGTTGAGACATCTGCTTGGAAATAGTCTAATTTTTTATGAGAACCTTAAAAAGGAAATCCCCGTTTTAGATATGATCCAACAAGTTTTCAATGATGGTAATCAACAATATTCTTGGATTGTGGCCAGGAATCAAAGAGGGTACGTAGATGGACAACTTGATAGTGCTAAGATTTCTATGGATAATGTGTTTCAAGTTATATATGCAAAACCTCTTGATAAAAATACATCTATGGATAATAAGAAAAAGATGACAACACTTGAATCTATGCATTATGCCTAGCTAGGGGCGTAAAACGATAGCGCTTGTTGGGAGGCAACCCAATGAATAAAATTTATTTTTGACTTTTTCTTTCTGTTCTTGAGTGTTTGCACAATTATGCTACTTTTATTATTGTGTTTTAATGTTTTAATTAGTGTTTGTGCCAAGTAAAGCCTTTAGGATGACTCACAAGATGAGTAGAAACGATGCTGAATCTGAAATAGAAACTTTGACTCCAGTGAAGGAATTATCATTTTTTATTGGAGCGTGATAATGAGCTGAAATTTTAACACAGTATTTATATACAAATTATTTACGTTGTCCTAATTTTTCATAATTTTTAGAGTTACATAAGTATGGTTAGAGTACAGATTACTACAGTCTGTTCTGTTTTTGACAGATTCTGTTTTCGTTGCATTATGTGCTTGTTTTGATAAATCTATGGTTTGTATTGGAGGGTATAAGCCATGGTAAAGTTAGAATAAAGTAGATATAATGCAATAATAAAATATGAATGGGTTTTCAACAGTACTTAGAGTGGTGATTTGCTTTATTATACTAACGGGTCTCACGAAGGTTTTGTTGAGTTTGTGTGATTGAAGTTTTCAAGTTTTGGGTGAGATCACGATGGATGAAGGAATAAGGAGTGAAAAGAGCCTAATATTGGGGATGATATGGCACCCCAAGATAATATACAAGGATAAACAAGCAACTAAGCTTGGGGATGCCCCGGTGGCATCCCCTCTTTCTTCTAACGACCATCGGTATTTTACTTGGAACTATATTTTTATTCGTCACATATCATGAGTTTTGCTTGGAGTGTCTTGTATTATATGAGTCTTTGCTTGATTTGCTTTTTAGTTTTTCACAAGTATCCTTGCTGGACACACCTATTTGAGAGAGCCAAAATTATGCTATGATTTGTTAGAATTGCTCTATATGCTTCACTTAAATTTTTTGAGCTATGGAATTGCTCTAGTGCTTCAGTTATATCTTTTTGAGCATGGTGTGCTTTAATTTTTTTGAAGAAATACTCTCATGCTTCACTTAGAGTAATTTTAGAGTTAGTAAGTTTTGAAGAAATTCTCTCATGCTTCACTTATATTATTTTGAGAGATGGAATTTTTATGCTCATGTGCTTCACTTAAATTTATTTGAGCTTGTCAAAAGAAAGGGCAATATATGAAACTAGTACCAAAGTGATAGGTATTCAAGAGGGATATAATAAAAACCTTCATGAAGATCATTGGACAAATTAAACTTGATTCCTTGTAATAGTTTTGAGACATGATGATAGTAATATGCGAGTCATGTTGGTGAGTAATTATGCTTTAGTAAGAATATTTATGTTAAGGTTTGTGATTCCCTATGCAAGTACGAAAGTCAATAGTTATGCAATGAAATTACATCCTACTTATGGTGCATTATTCGGTGTTAGTTATGCTTAATGCCCGTTTATGTGAATTTTCGTTTCTTGGTTGGTTGCTTCTCAATCTATTTGCTAGCCTCCACTTGTACTAAGTAGAAATACTACTTGTGCATCCAAAATCCTTAAACCCACTTTTGCCATATGAGTCCACCATACCTACCTATATACGGTATTTCCGTGCCGTTCTAAGCAAATTTTTATGTGCCATCTCTAATTTCAAAATGAATTTCCTTTTTGTGTGCTCGTACCGCTCATGAAGCGGTAGGGGGTGTCCAATATTTTTCCATGCTAGATGTGTTATTCTCAAGATGAGTGTTTATTCACTTGTCATTGCACGAGAGTACGGCGGTAATAGGGATGCCCAGTCCTGAAATGAAAAAGAAATTTACTTTATGTTGTCAAATAATAAATTCCTTGAAAAGTGTTGGTATGGAAGGCAACCCTGGATACGGCTAGCCATGGATTGTCAAAGAATGGTGGAAAAAGGAATTAACTTTATTTCATGTTTGGGAACCACCTATGATGTATCTAGCATGGAAAGTATTGAGAACTACTCGGTCGTTTTCTTTGACAGGAAAAGCATGCCTCTCAATTTTTTTTATCTCTCAATTTAAGCTTTGAGCTCTGGCACCTCTACAAATCCCTACTTCCCTCTGCGAAGGGTCTATCTATTTACTTTATGCAATTTTTACTTTTATTTGAGTCTCCATCTTCTCTTATAAAGCACCAACTTGGGGGCACTATGATCATACTTGTGCATTAGGTGTAGCTAATATTCGAGTGTGTTTCATGAATGGATCAATGATTGAGCATGATGGGCTAGGGATAACTTTCTTTAGTGTTGATATTTTGAAAGACAGGGTTGCTTGTTGGTATGCTTGAGTATTAAAGTCTTCATGTCAAAACTAGACTATTGCTTTGAACCATCTAAAAATCCAAATGTCCATGCTACAAAAGAGAAGAATATGTGATGAACATGTTAAGCAGCATTCCACATCAAAAATTCTGTTTTTATCATTTACCTACTCGAGGACAAGCAGGAATTAAGCTTGGGGATGCTGATACATCTCCAACGTATCTATAATTTTTTATTGTTCCATGTTGTTATATTATCATTCTTGGATGTTTTATAATCATTTTATAGCAACTTTATATCATTTTTTGGGACTAACCTCTTGACATAGTGCCAAGTGCCAGTTGCTGTTTTTTGCTTGTTTTTACTTCACATAATATCAGTACCAAACGGAGTCCAATCGCGATGAAACTTTTTGGAGATTTTTTTGGACCAGAAGACAACTTGTGAGCCAAGGAAGCACCTGGGAGGAGGCCCGTTGGCCCCACGATACATAAGGGCGCGCGAGATGCCCCCGACATGCCCTGATGTATCGTGGGGCCCACGGAGGTCTTTTCCACCGCCTCTCAGCTCTATAAATTCTTAGAAATTCCAGAAACCCTAGAGAGCCGACGAAATACACTTCCAGCCGCCACAAGTTCCAGAACCCCGAGATCCAATCTAACACCATCACGGAGGAGTTCATCATCCTTATTGGTGCCTCTCCGATGATGCGTGAGTAGTCCACCATAGGCCGATGGGTCCTTAGGCAGTAGCTAGATGGCTTTCTCTCTCTCTTTTGATTCTCAATACAATGGTCTCTTGGAGATCTATTTGATGTAATGACTTTTTGCGGTGTGTTTGTTGGGATCCGATGAATTTTGAGTTCATGATCAGTTTCTATCCGTGAATATTATTTGAGTCTTCTTTGATCTCTTATATGCATGATTACTTATAGCTTCGTATTTCTTCTTCAAATCTTTGGTTTAGTTAGGCCAACTAGATTGATTTTTCTTGCCATGGGAAGAGGTGCTTTGTGATGGGTTCGACCTTCGGTGTCGTCTCCCAATGACAGAAGGGGCAGCGAGGCACGCATGTATCGTTGCTATTAAGGATAACAAGATGGGGTCTATTCCTACATGAATAGATCTTGTCTACATCATGTCGTCGTTCTTATTGCATTACTCCGTTTCTCCCTGAACTTAATACACTAGATGCATGCTGGATAGAGGTCGATGTGTGGAGTAATAGTAGTAGATGCAGAATCATTTCGGTCTACTAATCTTGGACGTGATGCCTATATATTGATCATTGCCTTGGATATCGTCATGATTATTTGATCTTCTATCAATTGCCCAACAGTAATTTGTTTACCCACTGTGTGCTATACTCATGAGAGAAGCCACTAGTGAAACCTACGTCCCCCGGGTCTACTCTTTCAACATATTGCTTTCCAATCTATCTTTTTCCGCTTTTGTTTTCAGATCTATTATTCCAAAAACCCAAAAATACCTTGCTGCACTTTTTATTTACTTCTTTTATTTTGTGTTCTTGTGCGATCTATTTATCCAATCTCATACAAACTAATCTATCTTTTTACCGTGGATTGATAACCTCTCTTACGCGTCGGGTTGCAAGTATTTGTTCTTTGTGTGCAGGTACCGTTTACATAGTGTTGCTTGGTTCTCCTACTGGTTCGATAACCTTGGTTTCATAACTGAGGGAAATACTTACCGTAGCTGTGCTGCATCATCCCTTCCTCTTTGGGGAAATACCGACGCAGTCTCACTACTGCACGGAGCGGTAGTATCGCCCACTGCTGTCGTTCTATTACCGCTCGAAGGAAAGCGCAAAACAGAGAGCAGAAATAAGTTGTAGTAGCAGCGGTACTAGAGAGTGGTACTACCGCGCGGGCGGTACTACTTCCCTACTACCATGCTACTGCCGTGAGTGAAAAACAGACCAACATAACCTTCAAATAAGCAGTAGTAGCAGCGGTAGTACATAGCGGAAGTACCGCCTAAGCAGTACTACCGTGGTACAGAGCGGTACTACCGCGTGAGCACTGAAAACTGTCCTTAGAAAGAAACTGTCATAACTTTCACATAAGAGCTCCGAATTTAGCAAACTCAAGCTATCCAACAGCGATATAGAGATGTCAAACCTCTATGAATGAAGAACCGGCAAAAACCCCAACATTGAAAACATCATAGGAGATGCATATGGACTCCATTTTCGATGAACTCGAGCTTGTCATGAAGATGACCATAAGCTCTAAGACCCACAAAGAGAAAAGCCCAACAAGAACCAAGAAAGATGACGATGCCAAGAATGTAATGGTTTGAGCTCTCAACGAATGATACGATCAAACTACTCACTTGAGAGCCCCCCTTGATAGTACGACTATCGATCCTATAACCTGGTCTCCCAACTACACCATGAGACCGGTAAAATAGAAAGCCCTATCAAGGTCAAACCTTTGCCTTGCGCATAGTCCACTTGAGCTAGATGATGACAATCTTGTCCTCCTCAGGATGGGCCACCTTTCTTGATTGCGCCGGCTTGATGAAGACTAGTAGATTGCTCCCCCATACTCCACTATGGTTGAGCCTTTCTTCGGCACATCTTCACAAGTCCATTGTCACCACAATGGACGGCAAGCTTCAAGCATGATCTCTTCGTGATGCTCCACTTGAACTTGCACACTGCAATCTTGATGACGATCACCACTTGATGTCATCCTCCATGGGTTGTATGATATCTTCCTCTTGATGCAAGCCCATGGAAACATACCTAACCCCACATAGAACTCTCATGTAGACCATGGGTTAGTACACAAAGCGTAATGGACAATACTTACCGTACCATGAGATCACTTGATCCCTCTTGGTACATCTTGTACGCTTTGTGTGTTGATCAACTTGATTCACTCTTTGACTTAGTCTTGATCAACCTTGTATCTTATCTTATCTCCTCATAAATATGATGTCTTGAAGGTAAACATGAATGCTCACACATTCTTCTTCTTCAAGACATGCTTGCAATAAGATCAACTCTCAGATGACCAATCTTTGGATAAAACCTTGAATACCACCTTGGTCACCATATAAACTCCTTGAAACCAACAGATGGACTTCAAGAAGTGCCTATGGACAAATCCTTCGAATATAACTCAAGGCAACCATTAGTCCATAGGGATTGTCATCAATTACCAAAACCACACATGAAGAAATGTGCTCTTACTGGTTGGTTGCACCAAGCCCAAGGCCCATGTTGTTTAAATATAGAGGTAAGGTTTTATCTTTAAATTTAAACAGTTAAATCTAGAGATAAGATTGTATCTCTAAATTTAAAAATATTTCTCCCTTGTGGACGGCCATAGGAGGGTTTCGGCCCCCTCCCTGCCCCTAGCCTATATAAAGAGAGGGGAGGTGCATGGGGAGAGCAACCCTTCCATCCTTGGCCGCAGTGTCTCCCAACTCCTCCCATCTCCTCGCGCAAACGCTTGGCGAAGCCCTGCTGCAGTTCCGCTGCCACCACGACCACCACGCGTGCTGGATCAGATCTCACCTACCTCTCCTCTCCTGCTTACTGGATCGAGAAGGAGGGGACGTCACCAATCCGTACATGTGCATATCTCGGAGGTGCCGCTCGTGCGGTGCTTGGATAGGATTGGATCGCGACGCTAGTACAACTACGCCAACAATGATCTATAGATTGTTAAAGCTTTCGGTCTACAAGGGTATGTAGACACCTCTCCCTCTCGTTGCTAGCATCTCCAGAAAATAGATCTTAGGTGATTCATAAGGAAAATAATTTGTTTTCCATGCAATATTCCCCAACACTATTTCGGTCCGCTCGACGGTTCCGGTACACTTTCTCCCGCAAACCGAAGACAAACTAGGGGAGCTTTGCGGGCTTCCGGACAGTAGCCACACCCGCTTCTGACCACTCTACCCCACAAAAAACCCTAATCCCTCGCCCGAGCGCGTTAGCACCTGGCGCCAGCTGGCCGCATTCATGCCGCTATAGAGCCGCCGCTCCACATTGAAGCCGGCCCTAAGCGGACGCGGACTCTTATTGGTTATGCCATTGAAGTGACACACTGTCCGAGGGCACCGCCCACCGCCCGCCCGGCAGAACACGCCTCCTCGCCTCATTCAAACGCCGCTATTAAACCCGTGCATATGCCAAGAAACCTACTCCGGCCACACGTCCGTTCACAAGCCGATCGGCATTGAACACAACACCGCGCAAGCTCCTCGCACCTGCTCGCTATTTAAAGGAGGCAAGACTCCGGGCAAGAATCGCATAACTCCTCCGCTCCTCCTACCACCATTTTTCCCACCCTTCTGCTGGCATCCGACGAGTAGGAAGAGAAGTTCTCCGGCATAAAAGCCGGTTGGGTGGCCCACCGGGCCCGTCAGATATGAGCCAGTCAACTTCCTGCTCCACCTCCCTTGCCTAGCCTCATGGAGCAAGTTGCCGCTCCATGCCGCCTCATGGTTTAGCAACTCGCCTCTCCAAACCAGCTCGTGGAGGAGTGGCGAGTTGATCCATGCAGGCATGCAAGGAAGCGGTGGAATGGGCGTCATGGCTGCCATGAACAAGGCCAGAGGTCATGCCATCCGCCATCAACGTTTGCGGAACCACGCCCGGTCGGTGGACAAAGAAGCTGGCTACGCGGAAGGCGTCGAGTCGGTAGCCAGCACGTCTGTGTCCGTCGCCAACATCAACGGAAAGTAGAACTTGGAAGGCTGTCATGGCTTGGGTCCCAGGAAGGCCACTGCCGGCGTGTCGTCAGCGTGCACAGCCGGTGACTTGCCTGGTTTAGCTCATTTGGTCTTACTTTGTCTACATTCTATCATCTTGCTTAAAGCATTGTTTGTCATGAACTTAATACCATGATGTATGTTGGATAGTGGTCGATTGGTGGAGTAATAGTAGTAGATGCATAATCGTTTCGATCTACTTACCACGAACGCAAGGCATATGTATTGATCATGCCATGAATAATGACATAATTACTTCCTTTTTTATCAATTGCCCAACCGTAATTTGTGCACCCACCGCTACTATGCTCATGAGAGAGATGCCTCTAGTGAACGCTATGGCCCCCGCGGTCCATCTTTATATTTTATATATCAAAAGCCTAAAAAAATAGTTCTGTTATTTATTTAGTTTTTATTTATATTTATCTATCTTTCACTACCAGATTTAATCCTTGTAATTAACGAGTACAAGGGGCTTGACAAACCTTTTGCCCGCGTTGGGTGCAAGTATTTGCTCTTGTGTGTGCAGGAGCTGTTGATTGTCTGTTTGGATATCTTAATGTTGGCTCGATAAGCCTTGGTTCTTAACTAAGGGAAATACTTTTCGCTACTTTACTACATCACCCTTCCTCTTTGGAGAAAAACCCAACACATTTCACAAGTATCAAGAAGAATTTCTGGTGCCGTTTCCTGGGAAGCTATCAAATATACTCAAGGTTCCTTCACACACATTATCATTTACCTATTCTACTTTTTACTTGCTTTTATTTTCAGTTTACAAAAAATGACTTATTTCTTTCACTCTTGCTCGAGCCGGATGATGATCAAAAATACCAAAAATGTGTTGTGTGCTTTTTGTGCTTGTTAGTATGGCTAGTTCTTCGCTTGTTTTATCTACCCCTGAACATGAAGTGCTTACTTTCAAACAAAGGGGAGAAGAGAGTTTAAAAGATGCTTGGTATAGGATTTGTGATGCTCAAAATAGATCTACTCGTAAGCAATCCACCACTACTCTATTGTCACATCCCAGATTTTTCCCAAATCTGGTATGTTAAAAAATTCATAGGGAATTAACAATTTTCAAGCAAAACCCCTTGAGTGTTTTATTTGCTAGTGAAATTGCTTGTTGTTTGAATTGCAAGTTGAAATCCCAATGCAACCAGTGGGAACATAGCTAGCCAGTAGGTGGAACCCAAGCCATTGAAAATATTGTTGGGCAAAAGCATTTGAAATAAGTCCCAACAATATACAAGTCAAAATATTTCCCTAAATGATTTTAGATTGGTTTTGAAATGAAATCATTTTGGAACCAATTCAAACCAAAAGGGAGTTTAATCAAATATGACTTGTAGTTGAATTTTGCAGGAATTAGAATTCCACAAGACCAAATGACGACCTAGACCCTCTGCCAATTATCTAAAATGAATTTGAAACAGATTTAGTTGTGAAACCAAATTCAAATTCAAATTGAAAATATAAGTGTGGAAAAATAGTTGTCTAGAATGTCCGAACAAAATGTGCATCAATTCAGAAATATTCCAATTGGAATTTAAAAAATATTTTGTGTTGAAAATATTTCAAATTAAAAATGCATTTGAATTTACAAAGAAACATAAAAAGAAAAAAAGAAAAGCAGAAACAAAAAACAGAGAAAACAAAACAAAAGAAAAAATCCGAGCCCAGCTAACCACCAGGCCGGCGCAACCAGCTCTCTCTCTCTCTCTCTCTCTCTCTCTCTCTCTCTCTCTCTCTCTCTCTCTGATGCCTTGGCCCCACTCGTCAGGTCCATCCTTTACCTCCCGCACACCCCCGCGCATGACCCCCATGACCGCGCGCACTCTGGACACCAACGCCCGTGTGGTCATGTCCCATAAACAGGACCGAACCCTCTCTCTAAACCCCCTCTCCTTGCCACTCGCATCGCTGCTAGGCTGCTCCGCCTCGAACTCACCTTCTTCGTTCTGCCCTAGCTCACCGGCGGCCAAATTCCGGCAAGCCAGCCACTACCCCGACCAACCAGTACCACCTCTCAACTCCCCGAGCCATGGCGCACCTCCTGGACACACCGTCATGCCCATTGACCACCGGAAGGTCGACTTCGCCAAAGCCCGAGCCTCGTCACCACTGGCGTTGAAGCTCCGGTGAACCCGTAAGCCCTAGCCCCTTGACCTTGTCCATTAGGTTTATCTCGGCGTTGTGCATCTTGTGACAAATGCCCGTGAAAGGATCGAGATGGACCTAGAGGGGGGTGAATAGGTACAATTACAAATTTTAATCGTTACTTAGCAATTTTAGGCAATAAAGTGGAATATGAAAGTGGGCCTAACAATTGAAGTGATGATAGTTATGCTATGTGTACAAAGAAAAACAACAAGTAAGTGGGTAAGCAAGCACAAGTAATACAACAAAGACAAATAACCACAAGTAGGGAGTTAGGGTTAGCGATAACCGCAACTCCGAGAGACGAGGATGTATGCCGATGTTCACTTCCTTGGAGGGAAGCTACGTCACCGTTTAGAGATGTGGGTGTTACCACGAAGGCACACCAACGCCACGAAGGCTCACCCTATTCTCTCCTTGAGACAACACCACGAAGGCGTTTCTCAACCACTAGTGGTAGACCTTGGGGTGGCCTCCAAAACCCTCACAAACTTTCCGGGGGAAATCACAATGGTCGATTCCTCACCGAAGAACTCCTACCACCTAGGAGTCTCCAACCTCCAAGAGTAACAAGAACGATGGGGAAAAAGCTCAAGACTTGCTCAAATCACAAATTCCTTTGGTGGAGAGAAGGGGAAGGAGTGGATCTATCACTTGATTGGAGAACTTCTCACAAATGCTCTTGGGATCTTGGATTTGGTGAATGAGGATGTGAGAGAGAGAAATGTGTGTTCTAGGGTTAGCTCAGAGTGAATGGTCAACCTCTCCACGAAGTGGTGAAGAGGTATTTATAGTGGGGGAGCAAATATGGCCATTGTAGTGTAAGTGACAGAGTCTGGCTGGACATCCGGGCCAAGGGCCGGACATCCGGCATCTGATAAGTGAGCACATGATACACAGAGCCAGAGAGGGAAGACAGGGGAGCCGGACATCCGGGGAAGCCCCGGCCATCCGACACATATGGGAGCACCCGGACATCCGGCTTATGCCCAGACGTCCGGCATGCCATAATATCAAACCACCATGGTTCTGGCATTGAGTGGGTCGTAAATCCGGCATGAGGCTCGGATATCCGGGGCCCGGACATCCGACAGTGTGCCGGACATCCGGCGCATATTTGGGGTAAAATGATGCTCTCTGGATAGCAGAGATGCCAAATATCCGGGACACTTCCCGGACATCCGGCGACACAGTGAGCTCCCGGACATCCGGCACAGGGCTCGGACATCCGGCCATCACAGAGAAGCAACACTTAGTGATTTGTGCATAGTGCAATTTCTCACCAAGGAAAGGAGATTGTTTTGACTTGAGCAAGTCTTTTACTGACCCAACCGATCCCCTCTTAATAGTGCGGGATCCCTATACTCAAGAAGAAGAGAAAGCTAGATCCGTAAACCTTTTGGTTCCTTCCTTCTTGGCTCATAATCATTCCATGCGTTCGTGATCCTTGCATATTTAGATTTGAGAACTAATACCTGAGATTTACTTGACAAACATCATTAGTCCTCTACATGTACATTGTCATCAACATCAAAATATAATGTAAGGGCATGATTTCACTTTCAATCTCCCCCTTTTTGTTTGTTGATGACAATATACATGTAGTATAAAGGATATGGCAATGCATTTCATAAAAGCATAAGTTATATGATAATTTTGATTGAGCTCCCCATTAATGTGTGCAACTTTGAGATAACAATAATTCAATGCACATGTGTTATGTTTGCTCATGGGGGAGCGTCTGAAACATATGCAAACCGTGGGCAACCCATGAACACAAGCTCATATGATAGAGAGAAAAGAAAGCATATAAGATAGTACTTGGAATACATCAATACCATAATCTCACAATTAAAGTCTTACAACCTGATAATCTTAACACAAATATAGGGTTCACACGATAGCATAGCATAGAAATACTGCATAGAGATACTACTTCTCCCCCTTTGTCAGAAACACACATAAAGGGGCAAAAACATTAGTACATAGAGAGAAATCACTCCTGGCGGATGTCATCATCATCAACGACCCCATCGAAGAACTCGGCGTACTCGGCATGGGTCGG
The DNA here is from genome assembly GCA_039707655.1 of Elymus sibiricus. NCBI lineage: Eukaryota > Viridiplantae > Streptophyta > Magnoliopsida > Poales > Poaceae > Elymus > Elymus sibiricus. The sequence goes on from CM077665.1 coordinate 270,093,386, forward strand.
AAACCCAAAGGCGGAGGAAGATGGAGCAGGCGGGAGAGGATCATCATCATCGCTCACCGGACTGCCACGAGCATGGAGACGCTGCTTGAGCCGGTTCTTGGAGAGGATGAGGCTCTATTGGACATCTTGATTTTGCTAACAGTTGAAAGTGATAGCCTTCATGATAGCAGACTGGGCTTGTCCCATGAAAGCAGCAAGGCGGCCAAAAGGGTCCCTCTCAGAGGAAGAGGAAGTACCAGAATCCCTCTGGGACTGAGCAGGAGCCTTGCCCAGGGCCGCAGGAGTCCTCCTGGGCTGAGAAGGAGCAGTAGGCTGAACAGGGGCAGACTCGTACATATGATGAGCAGGCTTCCACTTGGAGTGCACAACAGTCTTGGCCACCGCAAAGGGAGCAGTGTGGTCAATCAAAGCCTGAATGTATGGAGCATAAGGGAACTGACGCGTCTGCTGAAAACTGGTCAGGCGGTTCTCATGCCATATAAAGTGAGCAGTGTCAAGTGGCTCCGTGGGGTGAGAATGCATGCGCACCATGAGGTCAATGCAATAGCTGCGTGCCCGCGAGCGATCTCCCTTCTTGGGGTAAAGAGTGTGAAGCACACACTGATAAAGAATGTAACAGGGAGATCGAAAGATAGAGACCTCATTGGGGGGATACTTGATCTCCTCATCGGTGAGCTGGCGAGTGGGCTTGATAAGCGGCATACAGTCACCAATCTTCATGTGGGTATGATTAGGATCCTCACTATGAATCCGATGACCATGACCAGAATGACCCAAAATCTGGACAAACCGGGTGTAAGATATACTCAGATGTGCATCATCAGTCATCCAGATGAGGGTGTTGTCAGGCCCAAAGAAACAGGTGGCGTAGAACTGAAGAATAGCACCTTCATTCCAGTCACACTTGAAGGTCATGGCCGGACCAAGATCCATGTCATCAATGATCTTGACAGTGTTGTCCGGGAAATGCAAAGGATGCTTGCGAAGAAAAAGCAAGTCCAGGTACGATTGAGGAGCAAGGCCACGCCAACGAACCACACTGGCATAGATATCCTGCTGCATGCGAGTGCGAAACCGACGGTCTTCAGCATCAGCAACCATCCCAATTTGATTGATATCACGCCGGAACTCGAGATAAGGACCCGTCCCCATGGTCTTGAAGTTGTGAACAAGGCGATTTCCACAGATAGGCATATCCATGGAGATGGGGCGACCATTAGTCACGGGCAGAGGCTCTCCCCGGACTGGAGGCACAGGTGCCTCCGGAGCTCGGCGTGTCCCCGGCTTATACTGACCAACAGGACGCCTGGGAACAAAGTCGTCATCTTCTTCCACATTGTAGTCCTCATCATCCGGATCAGAGTCAGGGGATGGCCGTGACTTGCGGTTGCGACTAGGGCTGGTAGAGCACTTCTTAGAGGTCGTCTTCTTCTTCTTAGGGCGGACATTCTCCTCGGAATCGGTGGAGCCCTGTCGGCGAGCGCCTGAAAGTAGCGGGACACCGATGAGAGGGAAGTAAGGTGAAAGTAGCCATAGGAACACACATAAATAATAGAGGAAAAATGGTGACAGTTTGTCCATGAGTGAGCTTAGGGAAAAATGTCAACATGACCAAAGTATATGTGCATGACTAATGACATAGAGAGGAATGATAGTGGGAGCATGTTAGGAAGGGCAAGACAAGCCATGGCAGAAACATGAAGCCCAATATATATGTATGGAGGCATATACCAAGGCATAACAAGGATTGGAAAGAGATAGACAGGGGCACAGGAGAGCATACCATGGGAGAGAGCTCCCTCGGCTGGACCCGGGCCAGCATTCTTGGTCCGGGCCATCATGGAGCAATGGGGAGGACCGGCACGAAGATATCCTCCTTCCGAACGACCCGGGCCACCAACTCACCGACGGAGACGGTGAGGAGGTAGATCAGGGGGAGGAGGACGTGGAGCGAAGAGATCGGGGGCCGGGAAGGACGAGGGAGGCCGGGGCGGGGCCGGAGGAGCAGCGGCGGCTCCGACGGCCGAGTAGGTTGGGGAGGGCCGAGTGGGGGATTTGGGGAAGAACTGCCCCGACCCCCACAGGATTCAGGTTATATAAGCACTCGGCGGGCTGAACATCCGGGACAGGTCCCGGACATCCGGGGTCGAGGCCCGTAGATTCGAGCCATTCTGGTGAGCAAGGGGGTCGGATATCCGGCGGGACTAGCCAGATATCCGGGGCCTAGGACTTGGCAGGAACCGAGACTCGCCGGAGGTCCGGCGCCTACGCCGGATGTCCGGCGCCTGTGGTTGTCATTTTTGACTCTCTGGATACGAGCAGCCCGGAAATCCGGCGATGGGGCTGGATGTCTGGCGCCTATGGTTATATTTCAGGATAAGAAAATATATAGGGAGGCCTAGATCTAAAGATTTTGCCAAGATACAAAAATAATACATAGAGGGAGGCCTATATGATGAAGATTCCGCCAAGGAGATTTATACGTGAAATATATATATATATATATATATATATATATATATATATATATATATATATATATGAGATTGTAACACACAGATATATAAGAATGTTCATGACCTAAAATAATGAGGACAGTTTCTACTCCGCAAGATGATAATGATCAATGTTACCATGTGTGAGCATAAGTGAATTGGCACCGCAAAGATTTGAACGTTGGGCCCAAGAACACTACTCCATCATTTAAAGTTCCAAGTCACATAAAATGAGCAAAGTAACTTTGAGAGTGTTTGGTTTATTTATGCATCATATAGGGTGAGAGAACTCATGAGTTGAATGTCTCCCCCTAAATACATGCCAACACCTAGACAAGACATGAAGTAAATGTATGCAGGTGTGCAGAAATTTCACATAACGTTATCAAGCTCCAAGATACCAAGTTCATGCGTAAGTTGACAGAACCTAGCTTCATCCAGCGATTTGGTGAAGATGTCAGCAAGTTACACGTCCGTGCCAACATGACCAAGAGCAATGTCACCCTTTTGCACATGGTCTCGTAAGAAGCGATACCGAATGTCAATGTGCTTGGTGCGAGGGTGATCAACATGGTTTTCAGCAAGCTTGATGGCACTTTCATTGTCGCATCATAGAGGCACATGTGTGTAAGTTATACCATAGTCCTTCAAAGTTTGCCTCATCGATAGCAATTGTGTTGCACAACTTGCCGTGGCAATGTATTCGGCTTCAGTGGTGGATAGAGAGACACAATTCTGCTTCTTCGAGGACCAACTTACCAAGGAGCGTCCTGTTGGAAATATGCCCTAGAGGCAATAATAAATTGGTTATTATTATATTTCCTTGTTAATGATAATTGTTTATTATCCATGCTATAATTGTATTGATTGGAAACTCAAATACATGTGTGGGTACATAGACAACACTGTGTCCCTAGTAAGCCTCTAGTTGACTAGCTTGTTGATCAAAGATGGTTAAGGTTTCCTAGCCATGGACATGAGATGTCATTTGATAACGGGATCACATCATTAGGAGAATGATGTGATGGACAAGACCCAAACTGTAAACGTAGCATTTGATCGTGTCAGTTTATTGCTATTGTTTTCTGCATGTCAAGTATCTGTTCCTTTGACCATGAGATCATGCAACTCACTGACACCGGAGGAATACCTTGTGTGTATCAAACGTCGCAACGTAACTGGGTGACTATAAAGGTGCTCTACAGGTATCTCCGAGGGTGTCTGTTGGGTTGGCATGGATCAAGACTGGGATTTGTTACTCCGTATGACGGAGAGGTATCTCAGGGCCCACTCGGTAATACAACATCACAATGAGCCTTGCAAGCAATGTGACTAAAGTGTTAGCCACGAGATCTTGTATTACGGAACGAGTAAAGAGACTTGCCGGTAACGAGATTGAACTAGGTATAGTGATACCGACGATCGAATCTCGGGCAAGTAACATACCGAAGAACAAAGGGAACAGCATACGGGATTAACTGAATCCTTGACATAGAGGTTCGACCGATAAAGATCTTCGTAGAATATGTAGGAGCCAATATGGGCATCCAGGTCCCGCTATTGGTTATTGGCCGTAGAGGTGTCTCGGTCATGTCTACATAGTTCTCGAACCCGCAGGGTCTACACACTTAACGTTTGATGACGATTAGTATAATTGAGTTATTATGTTGGTGACCGAAAGTTGTTCGGAAGTCTCGGATAAGATCCCGGACATGACGAGGATCTCCGGAAGAGTCCGGAGGTAAAGATTGATATATGTGATAATAGTGTTTCGATCTCCGGAAGAGTTCCAGAGTTCACCGGAAGGGGTTCCGGATGTTTGCCGAAGTGTTCGGGTGCAGCAACACTTTATATGGGCCAAAGGGATAAAGCCCACGAGGTATTGGAAAGTGCAAAAGTAGTTTTGCTGCCGCGTAAGCGGTACTACCGCTTGGTGAAGCGGTACTACCGCCCGAGCGGTACTACCGCTTGTGTGAAGCGGTACTACCGCCCAAGCGGTACTACCGCTTGTGTGAAGCGGTACTACCGCTTGTGTGCGGCTGTGCACGATTCGGCAGGGGTCCGAGTTGGACTCTTTCCCTGCGGGCCAAACCGACCTTGTGCGGGCAAAACCGACCTGGAGGAGGCTTTTACTCCAAGTTTAGACCCCAAGGCTCAACATATAAATAGAGGGGCAGGGCTAGCACACGGGACACATCAGGATTTCCCAAGCCGTGTGCCGGCAACCCTAGCCCTCTAGTTCCTCCGTCATAATCTCCGTAGTGCTTGGCGAAGCCCTGCAGAGATTGTTCCTCACCACCATCACCACGCCGTCGTGCTGCTGGAACTCAACCACTACTTCACCATCGCTCGCTGGATCGAGGAGGTGAAGGCGTCATCAAGCCGTACGTGTGTTGAACGCGGAGGTGCCGTCCGTTCGGCACTAGATCGGAAGGATCGTGATTGGATCGCGGGACGCTCGGCGATTTGGATCGCGAAGACGTTCGACTACATCAACCGCGTTTCTTAAACGCTTCCGCTTAGCGATCTACAAGGGTATGTAGATTCACTCTCCCTCTCGTAGATGCTCATCACCATGGATAGATCTTGTGTGTGCGTAGGAAAATTTTTTGTTTCCCATGCAACGTTCCCCAACAGTGGCATCATGAGCTAGGTCTATGCGTAGATGAGATCTCGAGTAGAACACAAACGAGTTGTGGGCGTGGGTGTATACATATTGCTTGCCGTTACTAGTTGATATTTGATTCGGCGGTACTGTGAGATGAAGCGGCCCGGACCGACATTACGCGTACACTTACGCGAGACAGGTTCCTTCAACTAACATGTAACTTCGTTGCATAAAGATGGCTAGCGGGTGTCTGTCTCTCTCACTTTAGTTGAATCGATTTCAATGAAGAGGGTTCTTTTAGAAGATCAAAAAGCAATCACTACACCACGTTGTGGTTTTGCGTAGGTAAGAACGGTTCTTGCAAACCCGTAGCAGCCACGTAAAATTTGCAACAACAATTAGAGGACGTCTAACTTGTTTTTGCAGGGTATGTTGTGATGTGATATGGCCAATTACATGATGAGATATATGTGATGTATGAGATGATCATGTTTTGTATAGAATATCACGACTTGCATGTCGATGAGTACGGCAACTGGCAGGAGCCATAGAGTTGTCTTTAATTATTGTATGACCTGCGTGTCAATCATTAAGCGCTATGTAATGCTTTACTTTATCGCTAAACGTTAGCAATAGTCATGGAAGCAACAGTCGGCGCGACAACCTTATGGCGACACGTTGATGGAGATCAAGATGATGGAGATCATGGTGTCATGCCGGTGACGATGGAGATCATGCCGGTGCTTTGGAGATGGAGATCAAAAGCACAAGTTCATGGCCATATCATGTCACTTATGATTTGCATGTGATGTTAATCCTTTTATGCATCTTATTTTGCTTAGGACGACGGTAGCATTATAAGGTGATCCCTCACTTAAATTTCAAGATAAAATTGTGTTCTCCCCAAGTGTGCACCGTTGCGAAAGTTCGTCGTTTCGAGACACGCCGTGATGATCGGGTGTGATAGACTCTACGTTCGCATACAACGGGTGCAAGCCATGTTGCACGTGCGGAACACTCGGGTTAAACTTGACGAGCCTAGCATGTACAGACATGGCCTCGGAACACAAGAGACCGAAAGGTCGAACATGAGTCATATAGTAGATATGATCAACATGAAGATGTTCACCATTGAAACCACCTCAACTCACGTGATGATCGGACTTGAGTTGGTGGATTTGGATCATGTTACACTCGAATGATCGGAGGGATGTCAATTTGAGTGGGAGTTTTTAAGTAATATGATTAACTAAACTCATTATCTAGAACAATAGTCTAAGTTGTCTTTGCTATATTTATGTTGTAGATCATGGCTCGCGCAGTAGCACCCCTGAATTTTAATGCGTTCCTAGAGAAAGCTAAGTTGAAAGATGATGGAAGTAACTTTGTGGACTGGGCCCGTAATCTAAGGATTATCCTTACGGCTTCCCAGAAGGCTTATGTCCTTGATGCACCGCTTGGTGATCCACCCGCTCCAGTTGAGTCTCTAGACGTTGTGAACGCCTGGCAGGCTCGTTCTGATGATTACTCAATAGTTCAATGTGCAATGTTGTATGGCTTAGAACCGGGACTTCAAAGACGTTTTGAACGTCATGGAGCATATGAGATGTTCCAGGAGTTGAAGTTTATCTTTCAGAAGAATGCCCGGATCGAGAGATATGAGATCTCCGATAAGTTCTATGCTTGCAAGATGGAGGAGAACGGGTCTATCAGTGATCACGTGCTCAGAATGTCTGGGTACTCCACCCGTCTGGCTGAGTTAGGGATGCCCCTTCCGCCAGAGGCTATCACTGACAGAGTTCTTCAATCATTGCCGCCTAGCTACAAGAGCTTCGTGTTGAACTATAACATGCACGGGATGAACAAGTCAGTCGCCGAGCTATTTGCGATGCTGAAAGCCGCTGAGTCTGAAATTCAGAAGGAGCATCAAGTGTTGATGGTCAATAAAACCACTAGTTTCAAGAAATATGGCAAGGGTAAGAAGGGTAACTCCAAGCAGAGTGGCAAAGCAGTTGCTCCTCTCGTGAAGAAACCCAAGGCTGGACCCAAACCAGAAACTGTGTGTTTTCATTGCAAGGGTACTGGACACTGGAAGCGGAATTGCCCCAAGTATTTGGCTGACAAGAAGGCGGCCAACAACAAACAAGGTATATATGATATACATGTTATTGATGTGTACCTTACCAACTCTCGTTGTAGTGCCTGGGTATTTGATACCGGTGCGGTTGCTCATATTTGCAACTCAAAACAGGAACTGCGGAATAGACGGAGGCTGGCAAAGGACGAAGTGACGATGCGCGTGGGAAATGGTTCCAAGGTTGATGTGATCGCCGTCGGCACGCTCGCTCTTCGATTACCGTCGGGATTAGTGATGAACCTAAATAAGTGTTATTTGGTGCCTGCGTTAAGCATGAACATTATATCTGGATCTTGTTTATTGCGAGACGGTTACTCATTTAAATCAGAGAATAATGGTTGTTCTATTTATATGAGTAATATCTTTTATGGTCATGCACCCAATGTGAGGGGTTTATTCTTGTTGAATCTCGATAGTAATGATACACATGTTCATAACATTGATGCCAAAAGATGTAGAATTGATAATGATAATACCACTTTCTTGTGGCACTGCCGTTTAGGTCATATTGGCGTAAAACGCATGAGGAAGCTCCATGCTGATGGACTTTTGGAGTCACTTGATTTTGAATCACTTGACACATGTGAGCCATGCCTCATGGGCAAGATGACTAAAACGCCGTTCTCTGGAATAATGGAACGGGCAAGTGACTTATTGGAAATCATACATACTGATGTGTGCGGTCCGATGAGCATTGAGGCGCGCGGTGGTTATCGTTACTTTCTCACCTTCACTGATGACTTAAGTAGATATGGGTATATTTACTTAATGAAACACAAGTCTGAAACATTTGAAAAGTTCAAACAATTTCAGAGTGAAGTTGAGAATCATCGTAACAAGAAGATTAAATTCCTACGATCTGATCGAGGAGGAGAATATCTGAGTTATGAGTTTGGCAGTCACTTAAGACAGTATGGAATTGTTTCACAATTAACACCGCCTGGAACACCACAGCGTAATGGTGTGTCCGAACGTCGTAATCGTACCTTATTGGATATGGTGCGATCTATGATGTCTCTTGCCGATTTGCCACTATCGTTTTGGGGTTATGCATTAGAGACAGCTGCATTCACTTTAAATAGGGCACCATCGAAATCCGTTGAGACGACGCCATATGAACTTTGGTTTGGCAAGAAGCCAAAGCTGTCGTTTCTTAAAGTTTGGGGATGTGATGCTTATGTCAAAAAGCTTCAGCCTGAAAAGCTGGAACCCAAAGCGGAGAAATGCGTCTTCATAGGATACCCAAAAGAGACAGTTGGGTATACCTTCTATCTCAGATCCGAAGGCAAAGTGTTTGTCGCTAAAAACGGAACGTTTCTTGAGAAAGAGTTTCTCTCGAAAGAATTGAGTGGGAGGAAGATAGAACTTGATGAGGTTGTTGAACCTTTACTTCAACCTGAGAGTAGCGCAGCGCAGAAAGTTGTTTCTGTGGAGCCTACATTAGCTGAAGAGGAAGTTAATGATGATGATCATGAAGCTTTGGATCAAGTTGCTATCGAACCTCGTAGGTCGACAAGGACGCGTACTGCTCCTGAGTGGTACGGCAACCCTGTCTTAGAGGTCATGTTGTTAAACAACGATGAACCTACGAGCTATGGAGAAGCGATGATGAGCCCGGATTCCGAGAAGTGGTTAGAGGCCATGAAATCCGAGATGGGATCCATGTATGAAAAGAAAGTCTGGACTTTGGAAGTATTACCTGAAGGGCGTAAGGCCATTCAGAACAAATGGATCTTTAAGAGGAAGACGGACGCGGACGGTAATGTCACCGTCTATAAAGCTCGACTTGTGGCAAAGGGTTTTTCACAAGTTCAAGGAGTTGACTACGATGAGACCTTCTCACCCGTAGCGATGCTTAAGTCCGTCAGAATCATGTTAGCAATAGCTGCCTTTTTCGATTATGAAATTTGGCAGATGGATGTCAAAACAGCGTTCCTTAACGGTTACCTTAAGGAAGAGTTGTATATGATGCAACCAGAAGGTTTTGTCGATCCAGAGAATGCTGACAAAGTTTGCAAACTCCAGCGATCCATTTATGGACTGGTGCAAGCATCTCGGAGTTGGAATCTTCGTTTTGATGAGGTGATCAAAGCGTTCGAGTTTATACAAGTTTACGGAGAAGCTTGTATTTACAAGAAAGTGAGTGGGAGCTCTATAGCGTTTCTAATATTATATGTGGATGACATATTGCTGATTGGAAACAATATAGAAATGCTGGAAAGCGTAAAGGAATATTTGAACAAGAGTTTTTCAATGAAGGACCTAGGAGAAGCTGCTTTCATATTAGGCATCAAGATCTATAGAGATAGATCAAGACGCTTAATAGGACTTTCACAAAGCACATACCTTGATAAGATTTTGAAGAAGTTCAAAATGGATCAGTCCAAGAAGGGGTTCTTGCCTGTTTTACAAGGTGTGAAGTTGAGTAAGACTCAATGCCCAGTGACTGCAGAAGATAGAGAAAAGATGAGTGTCATCCCCTATGCTTCGGCCATAGGCTCTATCATGTATGCAATGCTGTGCACAAGACCCGATGTCAGCCTTGCCATAAGTATGGTCGGAAGGTTTCAAAGTGATCCAGGAATGGAACACTGGACGGCGGTCAAGAATATCCTGAAATACCTGAAAAGGACTAAGGACATGTTTCTCGTTTATGGAGGTGATCAAGAGCTCGTCGTAAAGGGTTACGTCGATGCAAGCTTTGACACTGATCCGGATGACTCTAAGTCGCAAACCGGATACGTATTTATTCTTAATGGGGGTGCGGTTAGCTGGTGCAGTTCCAAGCAAAGCGTGGTAGCAGATTCTACATGCGAAGCGGAGTACATCGCTGCCTCGGAGGCGGCGAAGGAAGGTGTCTGGATGAAGGAGTTCATGACAGATCTTGGAGTAGTGCCTAGTGCACTTAACCCAATGACTCTGTTTTGTGATAATACTGGTGCCATTGCTCTAGCCAAGGAACCAAGATTTCACAAGAGGACCAGACACATAAAGCGACGTTTCAATTCCATCCGCGATTACATCAAGGAGGATGACATAAATATTTGCAAAGTACACACGGATCTAAATGTTGCAGATCCGATGACTAAACCTCTTCCAAAGGCTAAACATGAACAACACCAGAACTGCATGGGTGTTCGATTCATTACAATGTAAATCACATAGTGATGTGAACTAGATTATTGACTCTAGTGCAAGTGGGAGACTGTTGGAAATATGCCCTAGAGGCAATAATAAATTGGTTATTATTATATTTCCTTGTTAATGATAATTGTTTATTATCCATGCTATAATTGTATTGATTGGAAACTCAAATACATGTGTGGGTACATAGACAACACTGTGTCCCTAGTAAGCCTCTAGTTGACTAGCTTGTTGATCAAAGATGGTTAAGGTTTCCTAGCCATGGACATGAGATGTCATTTGATAACGGGATCACATCATTAGGAGAATGATGTGATGGACAAGACCCAAACTGTAAACGTAGCATTTGATCGTGTCAGTTTATTGCTATTGTTTTCTGCATGTCAAGTATCTGTTCCTTTGACCATGAGATCATGCAACTCACTGACACCGGAGGAATACCTTGTGTGTATCAAACGTCGCAACGTAACTGGGTGACTATAAAGGTGCTCTACAGGTATCTCCGAGGGTGTCTGTTGGGTTGGCATGGATCAAGACTGGGATTTGTTACTCCGTATGACGGAGAGGTATCTCAGGGCCCACTCGGTAATACAACATCACAATGAGCCTTGCAAGCAATGTGACTAAAGTGTTAGCCACGAGATCTTGTATTACGGAACGAGTAAAGAGACTTGCCGGTAACGAGATTGAACTAGGTATAGTGATACCGACGATCGAATCTCGGGCAAGTAACATACCGAAGAACAAAGGGAACAGCATACGGGATTAACTGAATCCTTGACATAGAGGTTCGACCGATAAAGATCTTCGTAGAATATGTAGGAGCCAATATGGGCATCCAGGTCCCGCTATTGGTTATTGGCCGTAGAGGTGTCTCGGTCATGTCTACATAGTTCTCGAACCCGCAGGGTCTACACACTTAACGTTTGATGACGATTAGTATAATTGAGTTATTATGTTGGTGACCGAAAGTTGTTCGGAAGTCTCGGATAAGATCCCGGACATGACGAGGATCTCCGGAAGAGTCCGGAGGTAAAGATTGATATATGTGATAATAGTGTTTCGATCTCCGGAAGAGTTCCAGAGTTCACCGGAAGGGGTTCCGGATGTTTGCCGAAGTGTTCGGGTGCAGCAACACTTTATATGGGCCAAAGGGATAAAGCCCATGAGGTATTGGAAAGTGCAAAAGTAGTTTTGCTGCCGCGTAAGCGGTACTACCGCTTGGTGAAGCGGTACTACCGCCCGAGCGGTACTACCGCTTGTGTGAAGCGGTACTACCGCCCAAGCGGTACTACCGCTTGTGTGAAGCGGTACTACCGCTTGTGTGCGGCTGTGCACGATTCGGCAGGGGTCCGAGTTGGACTCTTTCCCTGCGGGCCAAACCGACCTTGTGCGGGCAAAACCGACCTGGAGGAGGCTTTTACTCCAAGTTTAGACCCCAAGGCTCAACATATAAATAGAGGGGCAGGGCTAGCACACGGGACACATCAGGATTTCCCAAGCCGTGTGCCGGCAACCCTAGCCCTCTAGTTCCTCCGTCATAATCTCCGTAGTGCTTGGCGAAGCCCTGCAGAGATTGTTCCTCACCACCATCACCACGCCGTCGTGCTGCTGGAACTCAACCACTACTTCACCATCGCTCGCTGGATCGAGGAGGTGAAGGCGTCATCAAGCCGTACGTGTGTTGAACGCGGAGGTGCCGTCCGTTCGGCACTAGATCGGAAGGATCGTGATTGGATCGCGGGACGCTCGGCGATTTGGATCGCGAAGACGTTCGACTACATCAACCGCGTTTCTTAAACGCTTCCGCTTAGCGATCTACAAGGGTATGTAGATTCACTCTCCCTCTCGTAGATGCTCATCACCATGGATAGATCTTGTGTGTGCGTAGGAAAATTTTTTGTTTCCCATGCAACGTTCCCCAACACGTCCAAGAAACTGGCATGCCCCGCAGGTGGATTTCCTTCCCACCTTGTCTCCAGCCCAATCCGCATCCGTATACCCAATGAGATCAAACTTGGCATCCTTGGGGTACCATAGGCCCAACTTTGGGGTGTGAACAAGGTATCTAAGAATATGCTTAACCGCCTTATGATGACTTTCCCTAGGGGTAGCTTGAAATCTTGCACAAATGCCTACACTTAACATGATGTCTGGTCTAGATGCACAAAGGTAAAGCAATGAACCAATCATAGAGCGGTAAAGAGATGGGTCAAACGGGATACCGTTTGTGTCTTCGTCAAGAAATTTTTTGGATGCCATGGGTGTCTTGGCTGGGCTGGCATCTGTCATTCCAAACTTCGCAAGAATGTCCTTGAGATACTTGGTTTGGGATAAGAATATTCCTTCTTGAAATTGTTGAATTTGAAAACCGAGAAAGAACTTCAAGTCCGCATTGAGTGACATCTCAAAGGTCTTGGTCATGGATTCCGCAAACTTGTTGCATAAATGAATGTTAGGAGAACCAAAAATGATATCATCTACGTAAATTTGGCATAGGATCAAATCACCCTTTTCCCTTTTTGTAAAAAGAGTAGGGTCAATCACCCCTCTCACAAAACCATCATCGAGTAAAAACTTCTTAAGATGAGCATACCAAGCACGAGGTGCTTGTTTGAGGCCATACAAAGCCTTGTGAAGTTTGTACACATAGTCTTTGTGATCGGGGTCAACGAAACCGGGTGGTTGTGATACATAAACCTCTTCTTGTAGAGGACCATTAAGAAATGCACTCTTCACATCCATTTGATGTAAAGTAAAACAATTGAAAGCATCATAAGCAAGTAAGATACGAATTTATTCAAGACGGGCAACGGGAGCAAAGGTCTCATCAAAGTCCATACCTTCAACTCATGGTGCGGAGTATTGATGCTCAATTCGTTCATCACTAAGAAATTCTTCCAAGGTGTAATTCTTGAACTCGGAGCCATTGTCACTTCTTATTGCCAAGATTTCTTTGTCAAACTTGCGTTGAGCTTGCTTGGCAAAATCAATGAAGGTGATTTTTGTCTCGTCCTTGGACTTGAGAAAGAACACCCATGTGTATCTTGAGTAATCATCAACAATAACGAAGCCATACTTCTTCCCACCAAGACTGCCCCATGAAGGAGGCCCAAAGAGATCCACGTGAAGGAGCTCCAAAGGTCTTGAAGTTGATACTATGTTCTAGGGGGAATGCTTTGATTGATGTTGTTTCCCTGCAATGCATGCACTACACACACGATCTTTCTCAAAAGATACATTGGTTAGTCCAAGGATGTGTTCACCCTTTAAGAGATCTTGAATATTTCTCATGCCAACATGGGCTAGCCGGCGATGCCACAGCCATCCCTTGTCGGCCTTGGCCATGAGGCAAGTTGCATGGAAGGTGCTCTCTTTCGAGAAATCAACCGTGTAAAGGTTGCCATCCAACTCCCCCACAAAGGCAACTTCAAGCGTATCTCTCTTAAAGACATTCACATCCGTTAGTCCAAATAGTGTATCATAACCAACAGAAGCCAATTGACGAACAGAAAGCAAATGGTATTTTAGGGATGGAACAAGCATGCCATTTGTAAGTGACATGTCATTAGTGATAGCCACCTTGCCCAACCCAAGTACATGTCCTTTAGACCCTCCACCAAAGACAATGCTCATAAATGGTTGAATAGCTTCCATGAAGTCCATGAGCAGTGTTCCATCTCCGGTCATATGATTTGAGCAACCGCTATCAATCACCCATTTGACTCTACCGGAGACACCAACCAACACACAATTCAAGTCTTGGTTAGAGGCACCCATTTTACAATGGGACCTCTCAAGTTAGCGACAAGGGTCTTAGGAACCCAAATTGCATAAAACCGAAGAGCATTTCTAGGACCAACAAAGTGAGCATAGACATCTCCATCTTTTCGCTTACGAAGCACATATGATGGAGGCATAAATTCTTTTGGCTTGTTGGAAGTAGGTTTGCCCCTAGTGGCCTTCCTACTCACAGCCTTGTCAACCTTACCCTTTCCTTTCTCCTTGTGCCCTTCTCGCACAAATGTCTCCTTGAGGGGAGTTGTGGACTTATGCGTTGCTACCTTATTCCTGCTTGTGCTTGGATCAAATCCAAGCCCTTCCATGGCCACAACCTCCTTGTGTTGGCTCAGCACTTTATTGAGGTTCTTTTGTCCTTGGGCACATGACATGAGCCCTTTTTCAATTTGAGCCTTTAACACCAGATTCTCCTCAAGTAAGCTAGCTAGGTCACCACTGGGGTTAGTAGCATATGCATCAACATTTATAATAGGAGAAGAGTAGGCTTTCCCAAGTGTGTTAAGATAAGTGAGCTTGAGTTCATCAAACTTCTTAGTAAGGAGATTTAGCTCATCTTCCTTTGTCTTGAGAGACGAATGTAGGAGCTCACAATCTTTAGTGTGCTTATCAATGTTTGCACCTATTTTTAAACACAATTCATCATTACGTGCTTCCTCATATAGGACTTTCTGCTCAAGGATTTCACATTTTTCCTTTTCCTCAGTAACGAGGGTTTTGAGTTCCTTGATGGAGATGGTGTGCTTAATCACCATCTCCATAAGCATACGAAACATAACGAGCTTCTTTCCTTTGAGAGAGCACATGACTTTCTCCATTTTAACAAACATAGCATCACTTATTTCATGTTCATGATCATGATCCTCAGCATCAAGATATTCATCATTAGGTGTGGTAGGAATGAATAGAGGAGGGTTTGGACGTGGAGTTACCTTCACCTTGTCCGGAGAAGCTTGACCCTCATCATTATCTACCGTGGCCTTTGCCATGAGACATTTGTGTGCATTGCCTTCGTAGTCTTTCATATAGTTGTTCATGACAACATCACCAGTCTTGTTTACGAGTCTCAATGTGGTTTGAGTGTCTTGGGCTGCACCTGCAACACCTCTAACATCATCGGGGTCGGACTCGTCTTGGGCAACCATAGCCTTCCCATCTTTCTTCTTGAACTTGGAGTTCAGTGGGTTGGGCAACTTCTTCTTCACAAATGTCTTCGAAAATCTTGGCTTGTCTTCTCTCTTTTCATAGGGACACTCATTTGAGAAGTGGTTGGTTTCTTCACAATTGTAGCAAGTCCTAACTTTCTTCTTTTGGAATCTTCCCTTGAATTTTCCCGCACCGAACTTCTTCACAAAGAGAGCCATATCTTCATATGAGGGCCCCTCATCCGAGTTAACTTCATAGCCTTCTTCTTCAACATATTCTTCTTCTTCTTCGCTTACATCATCATCCATTATGTGCTTGGCCTTCATGGCTAGGTTTGTCTTGGGTGATGAGGAACCATGCATGGCAAGGTGTCTTGTAGTGTTTGCCTTTGATTCTTCAAATAGTTGGAAGGTTGAAATGACATCATCGGGAGACATGTCCTTGAATCCATGTTCTCTTCTTATGTCCCACACCATTTGATGATGATATGGAGCAAGGGCATTTAGCAATTTGTCCACAAGAAAACCCTTGGTCAAGTTGAATCCATCTTGGCTCTTGTCACAATCATATGATTCAATATCAGCAGCAAGTGTCATCAATCTCTCATGAAGTTGCTTGGGGTCTTCACCTTTCTCCATGCAAAAATATTGTAATGCCCCTTTGGCAATCTCATATTGTGCAAGACGAAGGGAGGAGGTTCCCGTCTTGGCCATCACGAGGCTAACCCATATATCTTTTGCATTTGTGAGGTGAATGTATGGCCTCTTCTGCTTGTCAGACATGCCCTTTCTTATGAGCATGATTGCGGTGTCATTGAGGTGTTTGTCATATTCTTCACCTGGTGTGAGATCCTTGGGATTCACAGGGTAGTAGCCTTTCTCCATGATCTCCAGCATTTCATCGTTGACAAAGGTGATCCTGCATTCCAACCCTCCACAAAGAAAAATCGGCGTGTTATCAAGTAAAGGGAGGGTTTCCCGCTGCATTATACCTAGGTTTCTCAACTCTAGATTTTGCATACAACCATGGAACACCGGTGTGGTCACCAGTTTGAGATTGTTGGCCCAAATTTGGAAGAGATGCATTTGGTTGCTTTATCACACCCCCTGGGTTTTCCAGTGGTGGAGTTCTTGCAGCTAATGCATCCAACCTCATTTTGACCAAGGCCTCAATAGAAGCATCATGCTCCTCCTTTTGCTTAGCGAGGGCCCTTTCAAGATCCTCAGCGGTGAAAGATCTACGCTCATCCGAAGAGGATGTCCCTTTCTCGATAGGGAGTGCAACTAAAGGATCCCCATCATTATCCATCTCGCTCTAGGGCGGTTAAGCCAAAAGATTAGAGCACGAGGCTCTGATACCAACTGAAAGGATCGAGATGGACCTAGAGGGGGGGTGAATAGGTACAATTACAAATTTTAATCGTTACTTAGCAATTTTAGGCAATAAAGCGGAATATGAAAGTGGGCCTAACAATTGCAGAGATGATAGTTATGCTATGTGTACAAAGCAAAACAACAAGTGAGTGGGTAAGCAAGCAAAAGTAATACAACAAAGACAAATAACCACAAGTAGGGAGTTAGGGTTAGGGATAACCGCAACTCCGAGAGACGAGGGGGTATGCCGATGTTCACTTCCTTGGAGGGAAGCTACGTCACCGTTTAGAGAGGTGGGTGTTACCTCGAAGGCACACCAACGCCACGAAGGCTCATCCTATTCTCTCCTTGAGACAACACCACAAAGGCGTTTCTCAACCACTAGTGGTAGACCTTGGGGTGGCCTCCAAAACCCTCGCAAACTTTCCGGGGGAAATCACAATGGTCGATTCCTCACCGAAGAACTCCTACCGCCTAGGAGTCTCCAACCTCCAAGAGTAACAAGAACGATGGGGAAAAAAGCTCAAGACTTGCTCAAATCACAAATTCCTTTGGTGGAGAGAAGGGAAAGGAGTGGATCTATCACTTGATTGGAGAACTTCTCACAAATGCTCTTGGGATCTTGGATTTGGTGAATGATGATGTGAGAGAGAGAAATGTGTGTTCTAGGGTTAGCTCAGAGTGAATGGTCAACCTCTCCACGAAGTGGTGAAGAGGTATTTATAGCGAGGGAGCAAATATGGCAGTTGTAGTGTAAGTGACAGAGTCTGGCCGGACATCTGGGCCAAGGGCCGGACATCCGGCATCTGAGAAGTGAGCACATGATACACAGAGCCAGAGAGGGAAGACAGGGGAGCCGGACATCTGGGGAAGCCCCAGTCATCCGGCACATATGGGAGCACCCGGACATCCGGCTTATGCCCGGACGTCCGGCATGCCATAATATCAGACCACCACGGTTCTGGCATTGAGTGGGTCGTAAATCCGGCAAGAGGCTCGGATATCCGGGGCCTGGACATCCGGCAGTATGCCGGACATCCGGCGCATATTTGGGGTAAAATGATGCTCTGTGGATAGCAGAGATGCCAGATATCCGGGGCACTTCCCAGACATCCGGCGACACAGTGAGCTCCCGGACATCCAGCACAGGGCCCGGACATCTAGCCATCACAGAGAAGCAACGCTTAGTGATTTGTGCATAGTGCAATTTTTGACCAAGGAAAGGAGATTGTTTTGACTTGAGCAAGTCTTTTACTGACCCAACTGATCCCCTCTTAATAGTGCGGGATCCCTATACTCAAGAAGAAGAGAAAGCTAGATCCGTAAACCTTTTGGTTCCTTCCTTCTTGGCTTATAATCATTCCATGCGTTCGTGATCCTCGCATATTTAGATTTGAGAACTAATACCTGAGATTTACTTGACAAACATCATTAGTCCTCTACATGTACATTGTCATCAACATCAAAATATAAAGTAAGGGCATGATTGCACTTTCAGCCCGTATCCAAGAGCGCTCGATTTTGAGCTACCCATCGTTGCCCTAGGCTTCGCTACCGTGTATGAACTCTGGCAAGCTCCTAGCCGACATCTCCATCATCCCCAAGGCCAACAACATTCACTAGAGGCCCCAGCTCGCCGCTCCGCACCCATGTGTGCCCTTCGCCGCACCCAAGACCCCCTGCATCACTGTCCCTGTCACGTCCGAGCCGCACGCTGCCGTTCGCCAACGTCCTTGACTTTTCCGGTGAAGAACTCCGGTCAGCACAGTAAATCCTAACCCTGATCTAATCATGGACATCCATCTTAGATCAATGGCTCACAATAGATCACTTAAACGAAGCGGTATCAACCAATCACAGCCTGCCACATGGCCAACCTTATCCACAACATTATCCACACATTTTTTGTTAAGACAAATTAAATGGCCCTTTTACACAAAACCCCTTGGATCTTAAATCCATTACAAGTTTTTTACTTGTTAGTCCAAATTGAATGAAACTTTTAAATGATCCTTATGAAATGTACTTTCAGACAGACCATTAAAATTTGGAAGTTGAACATTTCAAATTTCAAATTCAGATGGAATGGATTTGAATTTGAATAGGTCATAACTTGCAATTTATAATTACAAACAAATTGATTCTTTTTGCAAATAAATATACTTTCATGTTAGCTACTGCAACCTATTTTTAAATAATTTAAAATTAGAATTTGAATATAGTTTGAATAATGATAGAATTCAAATAGAATTCAAACCTAATTTGGTCTAATTATAAATTAGAATTGTTGAATAAACAATTGAGAAACAAATGAGTTCAGACATTTGAATTGAGCTTGCTACTTGTGAGTTGCGTTGGGGTTTTCCCCGAAGTGGAAGGGCGAAGAAATATAGTAGCGATAAGTATTTCCCTGAGTGAGAACCAAGGTTATCAAACCAGTAGGAGAATCAAGGCAAACTCTCGTCGTCAACACCTACACACACTGTCGGGGTACACAAACAATGGTGTTCATTTCCCCCTGACTTGTGCACGGACGATGGGCCTCCGACCCGATGGCCTGAGCCTACCGGGAACAGCTACTGCCTCTTCAACACCAACCCAAGACGAAGAAGCCGCTCTACGTGAGATCAAGGAGCGCATCAAGAAGATAAAGCCAACATCCAAGACCAAGACCCCGGCAGAGGCAGCCTACCCTGGCTAGCAACGTCGGCAAGATAAATGCAACAGCCCGAGGCAGGCCCGAGCCACGCCAGTCACGTCCCCGGTGCCTGCCGAGGACCGAGGCGCGCACACCTTCGGAAGACCCGGCAAGCCATCCCCCGGCAGGTGCGAGCTAAGCAGCCACCGCTCCACCGCATCACAACGCCAGTCAGTTGTCGATGCGGTGTCGAGCCCTCAGATGGCTAAGTGGCTCTCGCTAAGCACGCAGCGGTGCACCGGAAGACAGATTATGCCTAGTTGACACCCGTACATAGGCGTGTCAAGACACTAAGCAACAACCAGCTAAGCGGTGGTAAGAGCTTGCCGGGGATGCATCCTCGCGCGCCACCTAGACTAGCAATCATGGTATTTTGTCCTAAATGCCAGAGTTAGGTATGATAGCTCTGTTAGCTATCTAATCACTAGATATTGACTGTTTTGCCCCTGTGGGTGCCCCTTGCCCTATAAAAGGAGGCCCAAGGCAACCTAGATCAAGATTCGGACTTTTGGACACTTGTACTCGCGTGGCAGCTCCTCCGAAGGCAACCTTGCCGGGTTTGAGCGCTGCGTGTGCTTTGTGCTCCTCTGATCAATCCACCAAAGCAGGAGTAGGGTTTTACGCTTCCCAGCGGCACGAACCTGGGTAAAAACACCAGCGTCCCATCACCGTACTGTTCCATGGCCTCTGCTCTTTGTGCAAATTGATCTCCCCCTACCGAACCACAAAGGGGCCTTTGGTCCCATAGGTGATCGTGTGCATCCGTGCCCCAACACACACAAAACCAAACACTTGCACGAAACGCAGGCAAGAGGGTTGTCAATCCCCTTGAACTCGTTACTTGCAAGGATTAATTCTGATAGAGATAGATATATAAAAAGTAAATGTAAATAATTGCAGCAACGTATTTTTTTATCAATATTATTAAATAGACCCGGGAGCCATTGTTTTCACTAGAGGCTTCTCTCTCGAACGCATATCATACGGTGGGTAAAATAAATATTGTTGGGCAATTGATAGAAAAGCGCATAGTTGTGATGTTATTCATGGCAATAATCATGTATATAGGCGCCACATCCATGACAAGTAGACCGAAACGTGCTGCATCTAATACTATTACTCCACCAATCGACCGACTCCTGGCTGCATCTATGGTATTAAGTTCATGACAAATAGAGTAATGCATTAAGCAATATGACATGATGTAGACAAAGTAAGACAAGCAATATGTTCTGACCCATCGTTTTATCCTTAATGGCATCAATACGATATGTGTCATGTCCCTTTCTGTCACTGGGATATAGAGCACCGCAAGATTAAACCCACTATTACGCACTCCTCCCGCTAAAGATAAATCAATCTAGTTGGCCAAACCAAATGGATAGATTGGAGAGAATTACATATCTATAAAAATCATACATAATAAAGTTGAGAAAAGAGTCAATTACTTTCAAAGAATAATCTCATCATAAACCCACAATGCACCAGATTCCAACAAACACACCGGAAAAGAAGATTACATCAGATAGATCTCCGCGACAATCGTGAAGAACATGGTAGTGAAGATCAAAGAGACAGAAGAAGCCATATAGCTACTAGCTATGGACCCGTAGGTCTATGGTGAACAACTCACACATCATAATGGAGGCAACAAGGTTGATGTAGACGGCCTCACTAACGTGGCTTGAGACTGTGTTGATATTTCCACAAAGAGGAAGGGATGATGCAGTACAGCGACGGTAAGTATTTCCCTCAGTTATGAAACCAAGGTATCGAACCAGTAGGAGGATCACCACCACCTAATAAGCAGCACCTGCACACAAATAACAAATACTTGCAACCCGACACGAAAGATATGTTGTCAATCCCTCTACGGTAAAAAGATAGATTAGGTAGTGATAGATTGGAGAGATAGATCTCTCAAGAACACAAAATAAAAAGGGCAAATAAAAAGTGCAGAAATATATTTTTGGGTTTTTGGAATAGTAGATATGAAAACAAAAGCGGCAAAAAGATAGATCGGAAAGCAATATGTTGAAAAGTAGACCCGGGGGCCGTAGGTTTCACTAGTGGCTTCTCTCATGAGTATAGCACACGGTGGGTGAACAAATTACTGTTGGGCAATTGATAGAAGATCAAATAATCATGACGATATCCAAGGCGATGATCATTATATAGGCATCACGTCCAAGATAAGTAGACCGACTCCTGCCTGCATCTACCACTATTACTCCACACATCGACCGCTATCCAACATGCATTTAGTGTATTAAGTTCATGGAAAAATGGAGTAATGCAATAAAGACGATGACATGATGTAGACAAGATCTATTCATGTAGGAATAGACCCCATCTTGTTATCCTTAATCGCAATGATACATGCGTGCCTTGCTGCCCCTTGTGTCACTGGGAAAGGACACCGCAAGATCGAACCCATCACAAAGCACCTCTTCCCATGGCAAGAAAAATCGATCTAGTTGGCCTAACTAAACCAAAGATTCGAAGAAGAAATACGAGGCTATAAGTAATCATGCATATAAGAGATCAAAGAATACTAAAATAATATTCATGGATAGAAACTGATCATGAACTCAAAATTCATCGGATCCCAACAAACACACCGCAAAAGTTTACATCAAATAGATCTCCAAGAGACCATTGTATTGAGAATCAAAAGATAGAGAGAGGAAGCCATCTAGCTACTGCCTACGGCCCCGTAGATCTATGGTGGACTACTCACGCATCATCGGAGGCACCAATGAGGATGATGAACCCCTCCGTGATGGTGTTAGATTGGATCTCGCGGTTCTGGAACCTGCGGCAGCTGGATGTATTTTTCGTCGACTCCCCTACGGTTTTTGGAATATTTGGGAATTTATAGGCATCAGAGGAGGTGGAGAGGGGCCCAGTGGAGGGCATAACCCATCAGGGCGCGTCGGGGGCCCCTGGCGCGCCCTGGTGGGTTGTGCTCTCCACTGCCCACCTCTCTGGCACTTCTTTGGCCCACCGGGTGTCTTCTGGTCCAAAAAAATCTCCAAAAAGTTTCATCGCGATTGGACTCCATTTGGTATTGATATTCTGCGAAGTAAAAAACAAGCAAAAAAAGCAACTGGCACTTTGGAACTATGTCAATAGGTTAGTCCCAAAAAATGATATAAAGTTGCTATAAAGTGATTGTAAAACATCCAAGAATGATAATATAACGGCATGGAACAAGCAAAAATTATAGATACTTTGGAGACGTATCAACATCCTCAAGCTTAATTCCTACTCGTCCTCGAGTAGGTAAATGATAAAAACCGAATTTTTGATGTGGAATGCTGCCTAACATGTTCATCTCACATTCTTTTCTTTGTAGCATGGACATTTGGACTTTAGATGATTCAAAGCAATAGTCTAGTTTTAACATAATGACTTCAATACTCAAGCATGCCAACAAGCAACCATGTCTTTCAAAATATCAACACTACAAAAATTTATCCCTAGCCCATCATGCTCAATCATTGATCCGTTCATAAAACACACTCAAATATTAGCTACACCCAATGCTCAAGTACGATCATAGTGCCCCCTAGTTGGTGCTTTATAAGAGAAGGTGGAGACTCAAAGTAAAAATAAAAATTGCTTAAAGTAAATAGATAGGCCCTTCACAGAGGGAAGTAGGGATTTGTAGAGGTGCCAGAGCTCAAGGTTTAAATTGAGAGAGAAAAATATTTTGAGTGGCATGCCTTTCCTGTCAACGAAAACGACAAAGTATTTCACAATACTTTCCATGCTAGATATATCATAGGCGGTTCCCAAAGAGAAAACAAAGTTTATTCCTTTTTCCACCATTCTTTCACATTCCATGGCTGGCCGTATCCACGGTTGCCTTCCATACCAACACTTTCCAAGGAATTTATTATTTGACAACGAAAAGTAATTTTTTTTCTTTTTCATTTCGGGAATGGGCATCCCTATTACCGCCGCACTCTCGTGCAATGAAAAGTGAATAAGCACTCATCTTGAGAATAACACATCCAGCATGGAAAAATATTGGACACCCCCTACCGTTTCATCAGCGGTACGAGCACACAAAAAGGAAATTTATTTTGAAAATTTAGAGATGACACATACAAATTTGCTTAGAACGACATGGAAATACCGCATATAGGTGGGTATGGTCGACTCATAAGGAAAACCGGGTTTAAGGATTTTGGATGCACAAGTAGTATTTCTACTTAGTGCAAATGGAGGCTAGCAAATAGATTGAGAAGCATCCAACCAAGAAACGAAAATTCACATAAGCGAGCATTGAGCATAACTAACACCGAATAATGCACCATAACTAGGAAATAATTTCATTGCATAACTATTGTCTTTCGTGCATGCATAGGGATTCACAAACCTTAACACCAATATTCCTACTAAAGCATAATTACTCACTAACATGACTCACATATTACTACCATCATGTTTCAAAACTATTACAAGGAATCAAGTTTAATTTGTCCAATGATCTTCATGAAAGTTTTTATTATATCCTCCTTGGATATCTATCACTTTGGGACTAGTTTCATATATTGCCATTGCTTTTGACAAGCTCAAACAAATTTAAGTGAAGCATATGAGCACAAAGATTTCAACTCTCAAAATAGTCTAAGTGAAGCATGAGAGGATCTCTTCAAAATTTACCAACTCTCAAATTAATCTAAGTGAAGCATGAGAGTATTTTTTCAAAATTTCCCAACTCTCAAATTAATCTAAGTGAAGCATGAGAGTATTTCTACAAAAATTTCCAAGCACACCGTGCTCAAAAAGATATAAGTGAAGCACTAGAGCAATTCTATAGCTCAAAAAGTTTAAGTGAAGCACATAGAGCAATTCTAACAAATCATAGCATATTTTTGGCTTTATCAAATAGGTGTGTCCATCAAGGATACAAGTGACAAACTAACAAGCAAAGAAAGAAAAGACTCAAATGATACAAGACGGTCCAAGCAAAACTCATGATATGTGACGAATAAATATATAGCTCCAAGTAAAATACCGATGGTCGTTAGAAGAAAGAGGGGATGCCCCTCGGGGCATCCCCAAGCTTAGTTTCTTGTTTATCTTTGGATATATCTTGGGGGTGCTTTAGCATCCCCAAGCTTAGGCTCTTTTCACTCCTTATTTCTTCATCCATCGTGATCTCACCCAAAACTTGAAAACTTCAATCACACAAAACTCAACAAAATCTTCGTGAGATCCGTTAGTATAATAAAGAAAATCACTACTTTAGGTGCTGTTGCACACCCATTCATATTTTATTATTGCATTATACTTACTATATTTTAACTTCACCATGGCTCATACCCTTCAATACAACCCATTGATTCATCAAAACAAGCACACAATGCAACGAAAACAGAATCTGTCTTAAACAGAACAGTCTGTAGTAATCTGTACTCTAACCATACTGTAACTCTAAAACTTCTGAAAAATTAGGAAAACGTAAATAATTTGTATAGCAACACTGTGTTAAAATTTCAGCTCAATATCACGTTCCAGTAAAAAATGAAAATTCGAACACTGGACGCAAAGTTTCTGTTTCAGATTCAGCATTGTTTCTACTCATCTTATGAATCATCCAAAAGGCTCTACTTGGCACAAACACTAAATAAAACATAAAACACAATCATAAAAGAGGCATAATTGTGTCAACACTCAAAAAAACAGAAAGGGAAAAGCAAAAATTTATTTATTCATTGGGTTGCCTCCCAACAAGCGCTATCGTTTTACGCCCCTAGCATTGCAATCAATATCAAGAACAATAAAATCTATGGGCACATAGTTCCTATTTGCACGAATAAGAACCTCATTAATTCTTCCCAAAGGCTTTTTAATAGTGGAATCCGCCAAGTGCAAATTAAGAGAACATTCTTCAATATTGGTGAGACCAAGCATATCACATAAAGATTTCGGAATCTTGGAAACACTAACACCCAAATCACATAAAGCAAAGGACTCATAATTTTTAATCTTGACCTTAATGGT
Organism: Elymus sibiricus; assembly: GCA_039707655.1. Lineage (NCBI taxonomy): Eukaryota > Viridiplantae > Streptophyta > Magnoliopsida > Poales > Poaceae > Elymus > Elymus sibiricus. The sequence goes on from CM077665.1 coordinate 270,118,803, forward strand.
AGGTTCCCACTCATCATGTAATTTTCTAGGAACAGAAATCTCTAACTCCAACTTTTCTTCAAAAGATTTCATCATGGCATCAACGATATGTTTAGTGAAAGCTTTATTTTGTTCATAAGCATGGGGTGAATTCAACATGGATTGCAACAAAGAAATACATTCAATCAAAGAGCAACTATCATAGTTAAAGTCTTTGCAATCCAAAATAGTGGGCACATCACTAGTAAAAGTTTTGACCTCTTCAAACCCACTTTCATCAAATTTTTCATCAAGATTTTCACCCTCCAAATTATTGGGATGCCTTCTAGCTAAAGTTGACTCTACTTCAGTCCCTTTATCATCAATTTTAATATTACTAAACAAGGAATCAATAGAAGAAACACCAATTACTTTAAGATCTTCATCATTTTTATTCTCTAGAGAGAACGGTTGGCGGCAATTTGATTTATTAAAGTAGCTTGTGCATCGGAGATTTTACCAAGCAAATTTTCAGCATGAGCATATTTAGATTGAAGAGTACAAACTTCTCTACTGATATCATCAAGTTGTTTCGTTATGGTGTCTAGCACGATAGAGTTTTCTCTAAGCTCATCGGTAAAATACTTATTATGCTCAAATTGCGTACTCATATATTCCTTAGTACTTTTCTCAATTTCTAGCAAAATATTGGGGTAAGAAACATCATAGTACTTTCTTTGAGGCATCATGACTACACAAACAAGATTGCAAGGAAGCAAGAGATCTGACGAGAAAAAGGCAAATGAAAAAGAGGGCGAATAAAACGGCAAATTGGTGAAGTGGGGGGGGGGGGGGGGGGGAGGAAAACGAGAGGCAAATGGCAAATAATGTAATTGCAAGGAGATGAGATTTGTGATTAGGAACCTGGTAGATGATGATGGTGTCTCCTCGGCGCCTGAGATTGGCACATAGAAAAGACCGCTTCTTCCCCTTCAACGGCGCCAGAAATTCCTTTGACGTGGCTTGAGACCGCGTCGGTATTTCCCCAAAGAGGAAGGGATGATGTAGCACAACGATGGTAAGTACTTCCCTCAGTTATGAAACCAAGGTATCGAACCAGTAGGAGGATCACCACCACATAATAAGCAGCACCTGCACACAAATAACAAATACTTGCAATCCGACGCGAAAGAGAGGTTGTCAATCTCTCTACGGTAAAAAGATAAATTAGGTAGTGATAGATTGGAGAGATAGATCTCTCAAGAACACAAAATAAAAAGGGCAAATAAAAAGTGCAGCAATATATTTTTGGGTTTTTGGAATAGTAGATCTGAAAACAAAAGCGGCAAAAAGATAGATCGGAAAGCAATATGTTGAAATGTAGACCCGGGGGCCGTAGGTTTCACTAGTGGCTTCTCTCATGAGTATAGCACACGGTGGGTGAACAAATTACTGTTGGGCAAATGATAGAAGATCAAATAATCACGACGATATCCAAGGCGATGATCATTATATAGGCATCACGTCCAAGATAAGTAGACCGACTCCTGCCTGCATCTACCACTATTACTCCACACATCGACCGCTATCCAGCATGCATCTAGTGTATTAAGTTCATGGAAAAACGGAGTAATGCAATAAGAATGATGACATGATGTAGACAAGATCTATTCATGTAGGAATAGACCCCATCTTGTTATCCTTAATAGCAACGAAACATACGTGCCTTGCTGCCATTCTGTCACTTGGAAAGGACACCGCAAGATCGAACCCATCATAAAGCACCTCTTCCCATGGCAAGAAATCGATCTAGTTGGCCTAACTAAACCAAAGATTCGAAGAAGAAATATGAGGCTATAAGTAATCATGCATATAAGAGATCAAGGAAGACTCAAATAATATTCATGGATAGAAACTGATCATGAACTCAAAATTCATCGGATCCCAACAAACACACCGCAAAAGTTTACATCAAATAGATCTCCAAGAGACCATTGTATTGAGAATCAAAAGAGAGAGAGAGAGAGGATGCCATCTAGCTACTGCCTATGGACCCGTAGGTCTATGGTGGACTACTCACGCATCATCGGAGAGGCACCAATGAGGATGATAAACCCCTGCGTGATGGTGTTAGATTGGATCTCGTGGTTCTGGAACTTGCGGTGGCTGGATTTGTTTTTCGTCGACTCCCCTAGGGTTTCTAGAATATTTGGGAATTTATAGGCATCATAGGCGGTGGAGAGGGGCCCCGTGGAGGGCACAACCCATCAGGGCGCGCCGGGGGGCCCTGGCGCGCCCTGGTGGGTTGTGCTCTCCACAGCCCACCTCTCTGGCACTTCCTTGGCCCACTGGGTGTCTTCTGGTCCAAAATAAATCTCCAAAAAGTTTCTTCGCGATTGGACTCCGTTTGGTATTGATATTCTGCGAAGTAAAAAACAAGCAAAAACAACAACTGACACTTTGGCACTATGTCAATAGGTTAGTCCCAAAAAATGATATAAAGTTGCTATAAAGTGATTGTAAAACATCCAAGAATGATAATATAACATCACGGAACAAGCAAAAATTATAGATACGTTGGAGACGTATCAGCATCCTCAAGCTTAATTCCTACTCGTCCTCGAGTAGGTAAATGATAAAAACCGAATTTTTGATGTGGAATGCTACCTAACATGTTCATCTCATATTCATTTCTTTGTAGCATGGACATTTGGACTTTAGATGATTCAAAGCAATAGTCTAGTTTTAACATAATGACTTCAATACTCAAGCATGCCAACAAGCAACCATGTCTTTCAAAATATCAACACTAAAGAAAATTATCCCTGGCCCATCATGCTCAATCATTGATCCGTTCATAAAACACACTCAAATATTAGCTACACCCAATGCTCAAGTACGATCATAGTGCCCCCTAGTTGGTGCTTTATAAGAGAAGGTGGAGACTCAAAGTAAAATAAAAAATAGCATAAAGTAAATAGATAGGCCCTTCGCATAGGGGAGTAGGGATTTGTAGAGGTGCCAGAGCTCAAGGTTTAAATTGAGAGAGAAAAATATTTTGAGTGGCATGCCTTTCGTGTCAACGAAAACGACAAAGTAGTTCACAATACTTTCCTTGCTAGATATATCATAGGTGGTTCCCAAACAGAAAATATAGTTTATTCCTTTTTCCACCATTCTTTCACATTCCATGGCTGGCCGTATCCATGGTTGCCTTCCATACCAACACTTTCCAAGGAATTTATTATTTGACAACATAAAGTAAAAAAAATCTTTTTCATTTCGGGAATGGGCATCCCTATTACCGCCGCACTCTCGTGCAATGACAAGTGAATAAACACTCATCTTGAGAATAACACATCTAGCATGGAAAAATATTGGACACCCCCAACCATTTCATGAGCGATACGAGCACACAAAAAGGAAATTTATTTTGAAAATGTAGAGATGGCACATACAAATTTCCTTAGAACGGCATGGAAATACCGCGTATAGGTAGGTATGGTGGACTCACAAGGCAAAACCGGGTTTAAGGATTTTGGATGCACAAGTAGTATTTCTACTTATTGCAAATGGAGGCTAGCAAATAGATTGAGAAGCAACCAACCAAGAAACGAAAATTCACATAAGCGAGCATTGAGCATAACTAACACCGAATAATGCACCATAAGTAGGATGTAATTTCATTGCATAACTATTGACTTTCATGCATGCATAGGGAATCACAAACCTTATCACCAATATTCCTACTAAAGCATAATTACTCACTAACATGACTCACATATTACTATCATCATGTTTCAAAACTATTACAAGGAATCAAGTTTAATTTGTCCAATGATCTTCATGAAAGTTTTTATTATATCCTCTTTGGATATCTATCACTTTGGGACTAGTTTCATATATTGCCATTGCTCTTGACAAGCTCAAACAAATTTAAGTGAAGCATATGAGCACAAAGATTTCAACTCTCAAAACAGTCTAAGTGAAGCATGAGAGGATTTCTTCAAAATTTACCAACTCTCAAATTAATCTAAGTGAAGCATGAGATTATTTCTTCAAAATTTACCAACTCTCAAATTAATCTAAGTGAATCATGAGAGTATTTATCCAAAAAATTCCAAGCACACCGTGCTCAAAAAGATATAAGTGAAGCACTAGAGCAATTCTATAGCTCAAAAAGTTTAAGTGAAGCACATAGAGCAATTCTAACTCATCATAGCATATTTTTGGCTTTCTCAAATAGGTGTGTCCATCAAAGACAAGTGACAAACTAACAAGCAAAGAAAGCAAAGACTCAAATGATACAATACGCTCCAAGAAAAACTCTTGATATGTGACGAATAAAAATATAGCTCCAAGTAAAATACCGATGGTCGTTAGAAGAAAGAGGGGATGCCACTCGGGGCATCCCCAAGCTTAGTTGCTTTCTTCTCTTTGGATATATCTTGGGGGTGCTATAGCATCCCCAAGCTTAGGCTCTTTTCACTCCTTATTCCTTCATCCATCGTGATCTCACCCAAAACTTGAAAACTTCAATCACACAAAACTCAACAAAATCTTTGTGAGATCCGTTAGTATAATAAAGCAAATCACTACTTTAAATGCTGTTGCAGACCCATTCATATTTTATTATTGCATTATACCTACTGTATTTTAACTTCACCATGGCTCATACCCTTCAATATCACCCATAGATTCATCAAAACAAGCACACAATGCAACGAAAACAGAATCTGTCTTAAACAGAACAGTCTGTAGTAATCTGTACTCTAACCATACTTCTATAACTCTAAAAATTCTGAACAATTAGTGCAACGTAAAGAATTTGTATAGCAACACTGTGTTAAAATTTCAGCTCAATATCACGTCCCAGTAAAAAATGAAAATTCGAACACTGGACGCAAAGTTTCTGTTTCAGATTCAGCATTGTTTCTACTCATCTTATGAATCATCCTAAAGGCTCTACTTGGCACAAACACTAAATAAAACATAAAAACACAATCATAAAATAGGCATAATTGTGTCAACACTCAAAAAACAGAAAGGGAAAAGCAAACATAAATTTATTCATTGGGTTGCCTCCCAACAAGCGCTATCATTTTACGCCCCTGGCTAGGCATAACGCATAGATTCAAGTATTGTCATCTTTGGTTTTGGATCTTGTCGGCGCCCTGGGAACGGGGGTACCTAGGACTGCATGCCTGCGGCCCAAGGCGTGGCCCACTACCAAGGCCCGGTACGGCCCGGCACGTCCTCACTCAAGAAAAGGCCCTCGCGAGAGCCCCGCGCTCGCGAGGAGGATGGCGCCAAGACCCTCATAGGGAAGAGGCCTCCCCAGACCCCCTCCTGAGCGGCGGAGATCTCCAAGCAACGCTTGGCCTCGGGAGGTCAAGGATGACGCAAGCCGGGCCAGGCGGGCACCAGCGCGCGCAGAGGAGACAGTTTCCTCTTCGGTGCAAAGGAGGCAAAGGCGTACGCAGGTTCCCAAAGCACCCCCAATGGTTTCCACTCCGGTGCAACGAGACCAATACCACGGGCCCAGCAGGACGGACGTCATCACCGATCCCACCTCTGGATCACTACCGGCTACTTTGCAGGCGAAGACCACCTTTCGTCAGGATAAGGTGTACTCCTTGCCCCCCTTCGAATTTGGCCGCTGTGGGATCCCTTCCCGCCCTTGCGATAAGGGAAGAGGACCCGGGTGTCGGATCTCGGGCTCCGCTAGACCCAAAGAAATTTGAACCTAGGGGCGTGTGCGAAGATCCCCAACAGCTTCGACCTCAAACTCGCAGCTCGATAACCTAGCTCGTCGTACTCACTCAACCGCGGGGAGAAGATCAACACACGAAGATTTACCTAGGTTCGGGCCGCTGCGAAGCGTAAAACCCTACTCCTGCTTTTTGGTGGATTGCCTCACGAGGAGGTTGGTGGATGAACTAGTACAGTGCTCAGTTGCCTCGCGGGGGTGCTCGGGCGGTGTTTTTGTTCCGTCCCCCACCACGGAGCAGCCTAGCCTCTCTTCATAGTGGCCCGGGTCCTCTTCCCTTATCGCAATGGCGGGAAGGGATCCCACAACGGCCAAATTCGAAACGGGACAGGAGGTACATCTTATCCTGACGAAAGGTGGTCTTCGCCTGCAAAGTAGCTGGCGGTGACGCGGTGGTGGGCTCGCTGGTGACATCCGTCCTGCCGAGCCCACCGGTCTGGTCTTGTTGCACCGGAATGGAAACCTTTGGCGGGACGCCTTGGGAACCCGTGTACGCCCCTGCCTCCTTTGCACCAAAGAGGAAATTGTCTCCTCTGCGCGCGTCGGTGCCCACCTGGCTCGGCCTGCGTCACCCCTGGCCTCCCGAAACTTAGCGTTGCATAGGGATCTCCGCCCCTCGGGAGGCGACCTGGGGAGGCCTCCTCCCTCCGAGGGTCTTGGCGCCGTCCTCCTCGCGAGCGCGGGGCTCCCGCGAGGGCCTTGTCTTGAATGAGGTCGTTCTGGGCCGTGCCTGGCTGTCAAAGGGGGCCACGCCCTCGGCCGCAGGTAGGTAGGTCTGGGTACCCCCGTTCCCAGGACGCCGACAGTAGCCCGCGAGCCCAAGGCGCGCTCGAGTTAGCTTCTGGGCGAAGCCATAGAAAACGGCCCGAAGCGCCGTGGGCCCCATCCGCCTGCGGGCCAGGCTTGACATGCGGTGCCCTCCGAGAAGCTGACGCCTCCATTTCTTCGCGCTGCCTCGGCAACTGCCCTGGCTGACAAACAGCCTGGCGCACGCCTCCGAGCCGTCACTGTTCCCCATCAATCTTGCTGTCCGTTCTCCCTTCCCCCGCGGCTCGCGCCTTCTCCGCCAAATCTTGCGTCTGCCCCAGCCTAGCCGTTCGCCATGGCCCCCAAGAAGAGAAGGGGTGAGGCTCCGAAGGTGCCGAAACCTTCGTCGGCGCCGGAACCCACGTTAGGTAGATCCTTGGTGGTCAATCTTGAAGGGTTGGAAAAGGTCCGACTGGCGGTCGCCGTCGGCTCCAACGAGTGAGGGGCGACCAAGATCTGGCTGGGCTCGCGGTCTCAAACCAAGCTGGAGGCCACCTGCATTCCTCTTCATCTCCACGCCCTCCTCTCAGGGTTGCTGCCGCCGTTCTCGGACTTCTTTTCCTCCATGCTCACGCATTATCAGGTTCATGCGCTTCATCTTGACCCCGGCTCCATCGTTCTCCTTTCTGCTTTCGCGTTCCTGTGCGAGGCCTTCATCGGCGTCTCCCCCTTTGTGGCCTTGCTTCGCCACTTCTTCTCCCTCCAGTCTAACCCTGGGGGACACTGTTCAGGGTGTGTGTCCCTAAGAGTAGTCGATGCGATGGCCAGCGGGGCCCTCGACGCACGGCTCTCCCCGAACGCAGAAGGCTTCCTAGGGCCGGCCCCCTGCTCCAACTCCCGTCAATTCCTGCAGAGCCAAGTCCCAGATGGGAACACGAGGAGCTTGTCGACCCGCGGCTCGCACAGGTTTTGGTCAGGCTGGCGGAACAGAAGAAGGCGGGCGTGACAATGGCGATGGTGGTGCGGGAGTTCTCCCGCCAGCGAATTGCTCCTCTTAAGCGCCATTCCCGCCTGATGTGGACTTTCGCAGGCCCTCACGACTCCATTAGGCTCCAGGTTCCTTCTCTTCTTTCCAGCGCACTGCGCGAGCTGCTCCGTCGCCTGACCGGCGGGGAACCGGATGGGCTTCCCCAGGACGGCCTCCCCTTGTACAGCCGCAAGGACGGTGAAGCCCTTGCCCGGAAGATGCCGCGCTTCGATGAGTGGGGGTTTCTTCCTTCGGAGGGAGCGGATCCCCGGGGCGATCCCCCACGAGGGCCTTGGGTCGTGGGGGTCCTGAAGCCGTGACTCCCCCTTTGGCCGAGGTGGGACGTCCCGCGTTGCCCACTCCCCGGGCCCTTGCCGCTGCCCTGCCGGGGGGTGAGGATGACGCCCCGCCGGTGCAGGAGGCCGCCGCCCCCGCTGCAGGATGCCCGGCGTCGGGTGCCGACATGTTGCCCCCGGGCCCTCATGCTCGCCGGAACAGGAAGGGGCCCGGGAGCAGCTGCTGCCCGACGCCGTGGGTGCCGATGAAAAGGAAGTGGATCGCCTTGGATGAGTAAGTGTTCGAGCCCCCTCAGTCTTCCACTGGTGCGCCCCTTCTGAATCTCTGTTCCGCAGCCCCCCCCCCCCCCCGACGAAGGGAGAGACATGACGCCACCGCTGCCTCCTGAGGCCACCCGGCCCATCGTGGCCCTGTCTTCCACGGGCCACGGGATTCCATGCAGGAGGGCGCCAGTACCCGAGCTCGCGCGGCCCTCGGGAGGTCCAGAGCGCGAGTTTCCTGCGATCTTCTTCATGCATGGCCTCCAGCTTGCGGGGGAGGGGCTACGTCCTCCGCTGGCAGTCTTCCCTGGGAATCAGTCACGCCGTGCCCAGGGGCCTTCCCCGAGCGAAGATGCGGATCCCTGCGGGGCGCGGCTTCCACCTGGGGAGAAAAGGGAGGAGCCCCCAGCCCCTGGGCGCGCACCGGGGTCATGCGGCCCCTCGCATGCCTTCCCTACTGGTCCAGGGGAAGGCGAAAATCCTGGTTGGGCCCTCGCGCTCGCATGTGACCGAAGCGCCGCGCGGCGTGGTCTGCTCCAAACCGCAGCGAACGCGCTGGGGCGCCTGGGGGTTGAGCTCGCCGGCACCGACACCCGCCTTGAGGCGGAGCGCTAGCGCCTCGCGCGAGAATGGCACCGTCTTGGTGTCGCCGTCAACCTCGGCCGTCTGCAATGCGAGCATGCCCATGCTGATGCTGAGGGGTCCCTTGCCGCGGCGATTGAGGCCCGAGATCGCGCCCTTGCTGAGGCCCAAGTTGCTGACAGCCGACGCAAGGCCTCGGAGAAACGCTTGGAGGAGCTTCAAAGCTCCAATGCCGTCCTTGAAAGGCAAATTCCGGTACGCAGGGCCACACTTGATGACCTGACGATCGAGTCGCCCGCCGGTGGTGCGGGGTTCTGCATACCCGAAGACGCGCTGACGATGGAGGCGCTGGAGCAGAGCCTGGAACGCGAAAGGCTGGAAGTGAGGGAGCACCAGGTGTCCCTCGCTGAGGACTCCCTCCCCGCCCGTGAGGCGAAGGTTCAGGAGGACGTCAGCGACAAGGTGGCGGAGGTTCGGCGCACCCTCCTCCAAGATTATCGCGCGAAGTTGAAGCTCCAGGAGTCTCGTTTCCGCAGGCAACGTGACAACCTGAAAGGCGAGGCCGATGACCTCAGGAGAAGGTTAGATCAGGCAGAGCGACGCGAGAAAGCTGCGATGGATGCCCAAGCTGCTGCCGAGGCCGAGCTGTCTTTTCTCTATAAGCAGGTGAAGTGCATCACTTCCGTCGTGGAGAAGGCCTCGGATGAGGCGGATCGTGCCCGCGGTCTTCAGTACACGCACTCCAAGATGTTCCAATCCCTCGAGAAGAGGGCCCACCGGGCCTTGAGCAACATCTGCGGCGAGAGCGTCTCGATCCCTCTCGTCCCTGACGATGTCGGGTACCTGGGCTTCTTTTCCAGGGTCGTGGAGCACCTTGAGGGGGGTGCGGAGAAGATCCGCGAGCTCGTGGAGGAGAAGCGCTGCGACCTCCTTGCGCGGGCGGCCTCGCACGTCTTCAGCCATCTCCTTCGCCTCGATCCGCACTTCGACTTCGAGGCGGTGCTTGGCCCCGTGCCCGAAGTGATCCAAGGCACCCTTGCCGAGTGGGTGGAGGACCATGTGGAGGACTTGATAGCGGGGTTTTCTTCTGATGAACCGGGGGACCATGCCGAAGCCGGGGAGCGCGAGCCCGGCGGTGGTGGTGATGATGAGGGCGACGATGGCGGCATGTCTCCATAAGTAGTCTTCTCGTTCACCTGTTAGGGTTATGAGTGTGGCCCTGTGGCGTCTTGAATGTATTTTTGGAGAGGCCCTTGAGGATACTCCCGTGTGTCGTGATGCACAGCATCGCACTCCTTTTTGCCAAAAATTCTAGCCGATCAGGTTGATCATGTCGCGCGGGCGCCCAAGCGTTTAGGCCTTAGCAGGGCGTGTGCAGTAGCGCGTCCATTGCGTCCAGCTTCCGCTTACGGGTCGCACGCGGGAGAGGAAGGGGCCGGAAGCTGCCGAACTTCCCAAAGAAAGCGAGATGCCAAACGGAAATCGTTACCAATAAGAATGACACCCCCTCTTTCCAAAATAAAACTGCAAGAACTCCAAGTTTCATTCCAAAAGATGGCAAATTCAAATACAAAATGGGCAAAGAACAGCCGCGTCCGGCACCTAGGCTAATCTTCGTCTTCATCTTCTCCCCAGTGCGGAGCGTAGGGCTTCCACCTTGCGTGGGCATAGTCATTGGAGGACAGTGTTGTCCGCCAGCGCGGAGCATGGGGCTTCCACTTGGGCGTGGGATGGAACCCCTCCGCGTCCTCGGGGGGCTCCGGGCGTATACAGCCCACTCATTATTACATGAGAGTGTCACGGGTTGAGCCTGAGGGTGCGCTAGGAGCTCCATGCCTCTTGGGCACGGAGCCCACTTCCAGCCCCCAAGCGTGATGTGGCGAAGTGGGGTTGGCTCCGGACGGGCCCTCGAGTGCGGGGGGAGCCCCCCACACTCTCCGCAGGGAAGGCCCGTCTCGGAACAGGGCCTTGGGCACTCCGAAGCCCGGGGACGGATGTCGTCGTTGTAGTAGCGCCGTAGCCCCCTGTGCTGCGGGCGGGGCTCGGCGCAGGGCTCTTCCGTGGCGCGTGAGGCTGACGCCCAAGGCGGTGTCCCCGCGGGCCTCGCTGGGGTGCCCAGGAGCCTCACACGGGTACCCAATGCCCCGTCCCCAGGCGGACCAGGCCGGACCGGGAGACATGGGCGAGTACGTGATCCCCTGCCGCTGGTCGGGCGAGGCCTGGCCCGGAGACATGGGCGTGTGTTCCACCCTCCGTCTCTGGGCAGGCAATGCCCGTCCTGGAGACATGGGCGTGTGTTCCACCCTCCGTCTCCAGGTTGGAAGCACCTGGCCTGGGGACATGGGCGTATGTTCCACCCTCCGTCTCCAGGTTGGAAGCACCTGGTCTGGGGACATGGGCGTATGTTCCACCCTCCGTCTCCAGGCTGGGGTCGCCCGGCCTGGGGACATGGGCATGTGTTCCACCCTCCGTCTCCAGGCAGGTGACCCCCGGTCCGCGGACCTAGGCGCCAGCTCAGGGTAGCCCTCCACCAGCGGGCGCGCCTCACGAGGCTGCCATCACCAGGCACCCTCGCAAGGCCGACCCCGCCAGCCGCCCTCGTGAGGCCGTGCATACCAGCCTCGACGAAAGCCACTCGCGAGGTCGCGTATGCTCCTCCTGTTATCGTGGTGGCCGGCGCTGCCCCCATCGTAGCCCGGGCGCTCGTCAACATGGTCGTTGTGGAGTTGTTCGAGCCCCCGGGCGCGGGCGTTCACGAGTCGCCGGGCGTCCTCCCGGGACGCGACGGCCGCGCTGGGAGGTGCAAGGCGGCGTCCACCCCGCGTGGCCACCATCTCGCACCGGTATTCACCCGCGCCAGGGGTTAACTCCTGCGTGCCTGACGAACTGGGCCGCACCCCCAGCAGGTCCGGGCCGCAGCGCGCCCCCCAAGGGCATCCGCGCGTCCTCAGCGCCGTGTCGGTTGGTTGAGTGACTCTATGGATGCGAGCCCCCAGGCCCGTCCCTTAGGGAAGTGCCTGTACCCCGCCAGCTGTGGCGGCGCGCCCGGCCGCGCGACATATCCAGTCATTGTAGCGGCCGAGGGCAGCGTGTAAACGCTGCAGTTCGCGGGTCACGAAGAGTGCAACTCGTCCACACGTCGGGTCGTGACGGGCTCGGGAGGATGGTGCCGTGCCTCGGACGCGGGGGAGGGTCGGGGCAACGAGGAAGTGCTGCGCGGTTGTTGAGGGTGGCAGCCCCTGGCGTCTGTCGAAGGCCGGGCTGGCGATGGCGTCCGCCAACGGAGGGGCAAGGCGACACGGGATGCCGAGGTCTGCAGGCGTCGCCCGAGCAACGCGAGCAGCCCGTCGTTCGGCACGGGTTCGGTGTCCCTTGGCCATGGAAACGGCAAGCGAAGGTGAGGTGAAGCTTGTGTAAGGATTCCGACACGCCCCCTACCTGGCGCGCCAAATGTCGGATCTCGGGCTCCGCAAGACCCAAAGAAATTCGAACCCAGGGGCCTGTGCGAAGATCCCCAACAGCTTCGACCTCAGACTCGCAGCTCGATAACCTATCTCGTCGTACTCACTCAACCGCGGGGAGAAGATCAACACACGAAGATTTACCTAGGTCCGGGCCGCTGCGAAGCGTAAAACCCTACTCCTACTTTTTGGTGGATTGCCTCACGAGGAGGTTGGTGGATGAACTAGTACAGTGCTCAGTTGCCTCGCGGGGGTGCTCGGGCGGTGTTTTTGTTCCGTCCCCCACCACGGAGCAGCCTAGCCTCTCTTCATAGTGGCCCGGGTCCTCTTCCCTTATCGCAATGGCGGGAAGGGATCCCACAACGGCCAAATTCGAAACGAGACAGGAGGTACATCTTATCCTGACGAAAGGTGGTCTTCGCCTGCAAAGTAGCTGGCGGTGACGCGGTGGTGGGCTCGCTGGTGACATCCGTCCTGCCGAGCCCGCCGGTCTGGTCTTGTTGCACCAAAATGGAAACCATTGGCGGGACGCCTTGGGAACCCGCGTACGCCCCTACCTCCTTTGCAGCAAAGAGGGAACTGTCTCCTCTGCGCGCGCCGGTGCCCACCTGGCTCGGCCTGCGTCACCCCCGGCCTCCCAAGGCTTAGCATTGCATAGGGATCTCCGCCCCTCGGGAGGCGACCTGGGGAGGCCTCCTCCCTCCGAGGGTCTTGGCGCCGTCCTCCTCGTGAGCGCGGGGCTACCGCGAGGGCTTTGTCTTGAATGAGGCCGTTCTGGGCCGTGCTTGGCTATCGAAGTGGGCCACATCCTGGGCCGCAGGTAGGCAGGACTGGGTACCCCCGTTCCCAGGACGCTGACACCAGGCCACTATAAATAGAGGCTAGGCTGCTCCGTAGAGAAAGACGGCGAACAAATCAACACCCGAGCACCCCCGCGAGGCAACTGAGCACTGTACTAGTTCATCCACAAACCTCCTCGTGAGGCAATCCACCAAAAGCAGGAGTAGGGTTTTACGCTTCGCAGCGACCCGAACCTGGGTAAATCCTCATGCGCTATCTTCTTCCTTGCAACCGAGTGAGTTCGTTGAGCTACGGTGTCGAGCTACGAGCTTGAGGCCGAAGCTGGCGGGGATCTTCACACACGCCCCTGGGTTCGAACTTCTTTGGGTTTTGCGGAGCCCGAAATCCGACATTTGGCGCGCCAGGTAGGGGGCGTGTTGAAGCCTCTCCATCCACGGCTGCAGCCAGGCCTCGATTCATCAGCTCCATGGCCGACGTCACCTTCGAGGCCAGGCAGCCCTTGGTGTGCGGTAGCGCCACGGCTCGCCCGGCCGATCCTCCAACCGCCAGGTCAAGCAGTTCCTTCTCCAGGCGAGCGCGGTTCGGCCACGGCTCGAGGCCCCGCAGGCTCGAACATGGCCGGAGGTTGACATCACCTTCGGCCCTGACAACCATCCCAGAACAACGGCTGCCGCCGGTACGCTCCCCTTGCTGTGCACACCGACCATAAGCAGCGTGGCCATCACCAGGACCCTCATAGACAGCGGGGCCGGCCTCAACGTCCTCTCCGTGGAGACCTTCAACACACTGGAGGTGCCCTACGACCAGCTCGCACCCTCAAGGCCCTTCTCTGGGGTGGCCGGGGGCTCCGTCGCCCCCTTGGGGCGGGTGCGCCTCCCCGTCACCTTTGTCACCCGCTACAACTACCGCGCCGAGCAGATCGACTTCGACGTCGCCCAGATCCACCTCCCTTACAACGCGATCCTCGGCTACCCCGCCCTCGCCAAGTTCATGGCAGCAACACACCCGGGCTACAATGTCATCAAGATGCCTGGGAGCAATGTCATCCTCTCCGTCGCCGGAGACGCCAAGGATGCGGTCCGCACACTCAAGCTCGCCTACAAGGCGGCGGCTGCGGCACGCCCTAACGCTAGGGACGCCGTGCAGGCCTCGGAGGACGCTGGGGACACCATAGACGCCGTGCCAGTGTAGAAGAAGCAGTTGTTCTCTCAGAACCGGGCTGAGACGAAGCAGGTGCCTTTAGACGACAAGAACCCTGGCCGCACCTTCACCATCGGCGCCGGCCTCTCTCCGGAGCAGGAGGATGCGTTGGTGGCCTTCCTCCGCGCAAAGAAGGATGCGTTTGCGTGGAACGCATCCGACCTGGAGGGGGTCTCGAGGGATGTGATCGAGCACCACCTCATGGTGTGCCCTAACGCACGTCCGGTAAAGCAAAAGGCGAGAAGGCAGGCTCAAGAGAAGTAGGCCTTCATCACCCAGGAGGTCGGCAAGCTGAAGGAGGCCGGAGTTATCCGGGAGGTGCAATACCCAGAGTGGCTGGCCAACCCAGTGGTCGTCCCGAAGATGTGCGGGAAGGAGCGCACGTGCATCGACTTCACGAACCTCAACAAGGCTTGCCCCCAAGACCCGTTCCCGCTGCCGTACAACGACCAGATCGTGGACTCCACCACCGAGTGCGACCTCTTATGCTTCCTGGACGCTTTCTATGGCTACCATCAGATCAAGATGGCGGTGGAGGACGTCGAGAAGACGGCCTTCCTCACCACGTGCGGTGTGTTCTGCTACACGTGCATACCCTTCGGGCTACGGAACGCTGGTGCAACCTTCCAGCGGCTGATGCACATCGCACTGGGGCAGCAGCTCAGGAGGAACGCGGAGGCCTACGTCGACGACATCGTGGTCAAGTCGTGAGAAGCCAAGACCCTGATCGAGGATCTGGAGGAGACGTTCGCCAGCCTGCGGCGGGTGAGCCTGAGGCTGAACCCCTAGAAGTTTGTCTTCGGGGTCCCGTCGGGCAAACTGCTCGGTTTCCTGGTGTCGCACCGGGGGATCGAGGCAAACCCGGAGAAGATCAAGGCTATAAGCAAGATGAGTCCGCCTCAGACCCTCAAGGAAATGCAGAAGCTGGCGGGCTACGTGACCTCCTTGGGACGCTTCATCTACAAGCTTGGCGAGCGCGCCCTGCCGTTCTTCAAGCTCATGAAGAGGAAGGGCCCCTTCGAATGGACTCCGGAGGCAGACGCGGCATTCGAGGACCTCAAGCGGTACCTCACGAGCCTACCAGTAATGGTGGCGCCCCGCCTTCGGGAGCCCCTATTGCTATACCTGGTTGCCACCCCGCACTCCGCTAGTGCTGCGCTCGTGGCGGTCAGGGAGAAGCGTGCCGGCGTGCGCGCAACACCCTCAGGCGCAGGCGGGTCCCCCGGCACGAAGCAAGGTGACCCATAGGATGCCCCGAAGCCCTCACCTCTTCAAGACGACGCTCCTGAGGCCTCGGCTGCCCCGGCGACCCCCGAGGCATCAGGATCTCTTGAGCCCGCTGTGGAGCGGGGCGGCGCGGAAGGCTTCTCCCTCGTCGAGCACCCGGTGTACTACGTCAGTACCATACTGCGGGACGCGCGCTCGCGCTACCCTATGCAGCAAAAGCTTCTGCTCGTGCTTCTCGTCGCTTCAAGGAAACTGCGCCATTACTTTCAGGCCACCCCGTCACGGTCTTCTCTGCGTATCCTTTGGAGAAAGTGTTGCGCAACCCCAACGCCGCAGGGAGGGTCGCAGAACATCGAGCTGCAGGCCTTCGAGTTAGAGTTCAGCACGACTAGGGTCATCTAGGGGGCAGCCCTGGCGGACTTTGTGGCTGAGTGGACGGACGCTCCCGACCGAGGGCTGGACAACGGCCAGTCCCTCACCCCCGGCGACGAGGCGCCTGATGGTTGGATCATGCACTTCGATGGGGCCTTCGCGCGCAGGGGAGCGGGGGCCGAAGTTGTACACATCTCCCCAACTGGGGACAAGGTCTACTACGCCATACAACTTTGCTTGCAGCATGGCGAGAAGGTCTCCAACAACATCGCGGAATATGAGGGCTTGATTGCTGGCCTCAAGGCCGCGGCCGCCTTGGGGATTCAGCGCCTCACCATCAAGGGCGACTCCCAACTCCTCGTCAACTTCTCCAACAAGGAGTATACGCCTAAGGACGAGCACACGGAGGCATACCTGGAAGAGGTACGTAAGATTCAAAACCTTTTCCAGGGATTGGAATTGCAGCACATCCTACGCGGCGCGAACAAGGAGGCCGATGACATCGCCAAGAGGGCATCGCGTCGCGAGCCTCAGGAGCCAGGCGTCTTCGAGGAGCGGCTCTTCAAGCCATCCGCGGCACCCCCAACCGTGGACCAAGCACCGCAGAGTGAAGAGCTGCCCCCAGCACCACCCTCGGGGGCTCCAACTTGAGGCCCGGCCTGAGGAGCCCGACTGCTCCTGGCGCTGGAGCCCCATGCCGACGACTAGACATAGGAGTTCAAGGCGTACCTGCTCCATGACACACTACCGAGAAAGGAGGAAGACGCAGAGCGTGTGGTACGACAGGCCACGGCTTATTGTTTGCGGGACGGCGAGCTATACCGCAGGCGCCCGCATGACGTCGCGTTGCGATGCATGTCTGGACAACAGGGGCGCGAGCTGCTAGCCGACATCCACGGAGGAGACTACGGATACCACTCCTCGTCACGCACCCTTGTAGGGAAGGCATTCCGCAGTGGCTTCTACTGGCCTACGGCGCTCAACGACGCCACCGAGCTGGTCCGGTCCTGCGAGGCTTGCCAGTTCCATGCCAAGCAAATCCATCAGCCCGCGTAGGGCCTCCAGACTATCCCGCTCTCCTGGCCCTTCGCGGTTTGGGGGCTGGATATACTGGGGCCCTTTCCGCGGGCGGCCGGCGGATACCGCTACCTCTACGTTGCCATCGACAAGTTCACCAAGTGGGCGGAGGTGGAGCCTGTCCGCGCCATCCCCGCCGGTTTGGCCGTCCAGTTCATCAAGGGCCTCGTGAGCCGCTTCGGCATCCCCAACCGCATCATCACTGACAACGGTTCGCAGTTCACAAGCAACCTTTTCAGGACCTATTGTACTAACCTTGGAACGTAGATATGCTACGCCTTGGTGGCGCACCCACGAAGCAACGGTCAGGCGGAGTGCGCCAACGCGGAGGTCCCGCGGGGCCTCAAGGCAAGGAGCTTCAAGAAGAAGCTCGAGGCCCGCGGCAGGGGTTGGCTCGATGAGCTTCAGTCCGTGCTGCGGTCCATCCGCACCACTGCGGCTAAGCCCACCGGCGAGACCCCGTTCTTCCTCGTCTACGGAGCTGAAGCCGTCCTCCCACACAAGGTCAAGCATCGATCCCCGCGGGTCTTGGCATTCGACGAGGAGCGTCAAGATGCCTCGCGGGGGACAGACCTCGTGCTTGGGGAGGAGGCCCGTCGCCAAGCCTCGCTCCGAGCTGCGAGGTACCAGCAGGCGCTGCGGCGTTACCATTGCCGTAACGTCCGCTCCAGGACCCTCGAAGTCGGAGACCTCGTCCTGAGGCAGGTCCTTTCCAGGGAGGGCTTGCACAAGCTCTCGCTCATGTGGGAGGGCCCGTTCAGGGTCGCCTGCGTCTCCAGGCGTTGCGCCGTGCGCCTGGAGACTCAGGACGGGTTCCCCATCCAGAATGCCTGGAACATCCAGCACCTCCGCAAGTTCTACCCGTGACACTCTCACGTAATAATGAGTGGGTTGTATACGCCCGGAGCCCCCCGAGGACGCGGAGGGGTTCCCACCCACGCCTAAGTGGAAGCCCCATGCTCCGCGCTGGTGGACAACACTGTCCTCCAATGACTATGTCCACGCAACGTGGATGCCCTATGCTCCGCGCTAGGGGAAGACGAAGACTAGCCTAGGTGCCGAACGCGGCTGTTCTTTGCTTTTCTTGTATTCGAATTTGCCATTTTTCTGGAATGAAACTCAAGGCTTTTCAACTATATTTAAGGAAAAAGGGGCGGGGCTTTTTTCTCCTTGCAGTTTTCTATCTTGAAGTTTCTTTCTCCGGGTTGACACCTGCCAGCCTCTCCCTCTCGCGCCCCGCGAGCGGGGGCTACGGGCACAGTGCGCACACCTCGCCAAGGCCTTGGCGTCTTGGTCCCCGCGTGGCCTTGGCGTCCTAGTCCTCGCGTGGCACTCTCGAGTTAGCTAGCAGGCGTGTGCCGCCTCACCCTCGCTCGGGAGCTCCGCCGCGGCCCGGCGCGCTATCTTAGAGCCTCTGGAGGCTCATGCCTCCTGGGGCAGGAACCGGCGAAAAGGTAT
Source organism: Elymus sibiricus (assembly GCA_039707655.1). Classification (NCBI taxonomy): domain Eukaryota; kingdom Viridiplantae; phylum Streptophyta; class Magnoliopsida; order Poales; family Poaceae; genus Elymus; species Elymus sibiricus. The sequence goes on from CM077665.1 coordinate 270,137,040, forward strand.
GGTCACAGCTTGAGCATCAAGGGGGGCTCCTGAGCAACGCGCCTCAGGAGCCTCACTGATCACGTAGCTTCTCGCCCCTTGGTCTCGTCCTGGTGATCCGGACGCCCCAACGGTGGTCGAGGCCTCGCCCCTTGGTCTCGTCCTGGTGATCCGGACGCCCGAACGACGGTCGAGGCCTCGCCCCTTGGTCTCGTCCTGGTGATCCGGACGCCCCAACGACGGTCGAGGCATGCGCGGGATTGGGCCCCGCCGACGTAGAGCGCCGCTTGAGCGTCAAGGGGTGCTCCTGAGCAACTCGCCTCAGGAGCCTCACTGATCGCGTAGCTCCTCGCCCCTTGGTCTCGTCCTGGTGATCCAGACGCCCCAACGGCGGTCGAGGCCTCGCCCCTTGGTCTCGTTCTAGTGATCCGGACGCCCCAACGGTGGTCGGGGCATGCGCGGGATTGGGCCCCGCAGACATAGAGTGCCGAAAGGGCCCCCAAACCGCCTCACTCGCAGGAAGGAGGAACCCCCCAAGCTCCCCAGGTGCCACTGCTAGACCTCACAACGCAGAAACCTGCCGCGGGCGCATCGAGCTAAGTACCCTAACCGCGACCAACAGGAAGTCTCAATCAACAGTAACACAGGGACCGGAATACATGATGAGAGTGCTAATATAAGGGCGCAAGCGCCAAAGTTCATCACACGCCCAGAAGGGGCCCCCCATGATTTTTTTTTGGTTACAGGGAAAGGAAAGGAAGAAGAAGGCGAAGGAGCCACCCCTGGGGGCTACCACTCCTGAGACCCCGGCTCCGGCGTGCTAGTGCTCAGTCGGAGTCCTCCTCCTCCTTGACGGGGCCGTGGTGGCATGCCGGCATAGCCGCTTCCCGGGCGGGGGAGCGGCGCCGTCGCGGCTGGCTACCCCCCGAAGTCCGAGCGCGCCGACGCGGCGGTGTGTCGTAGTTGTCGTTACTCAGACTCTCCGCCTCCGAGGTGTCGCTGCTGCTGGAAGCGTGGCGGCCGTCGCCAAGGGCAAGCTCACCTCCAAGGTCGCCGCCGCCGCTGCCCTCCGGGCAGCACCCCAAGCGCCTACAGTCCTCCCCGAAGACCTTGACGAAAAGCGTCGCGGCGCCGTCATGCTTAAAGTGGAGCGTGAGCCTCCCCTCCAGGCCGTGGGCACGGGCGAAGGTCCGCCACCCACGGCTCAAGAAGGCATTGCCTACGGGGGTAACCTCGACCTCCACCCACAACGCGCCGCTGCAGCAACCATCGGCCTGCAGCCACAACCCTGCAGGCTCGTTAGCCCGTAGCGTCTCTGCGAAGAAGCGCGGGAGCTGCAACCAAGTGATCGCCGGCCTCTCCACCAGCACCAGGAACTGCTGGCCCATATCGGCCGTGTGGGCCTGCGGGCGCGGTGGCTGAGCACCAACTGCGGGTCTCACTCCTCGGCCACGACCGCCGTGCCCGCCGCCTCCGGCTGCGCCAGCAGAGGCATCGGCCATCGCGGAGGCGCGGCTGTGCCCACGGGGCACCGCTGTCGATGCCCCAGCATACTTGCGAGGACGACCCCGGCTCCTCTTGGAAGGTTGTTGGTCCGGCCCTTCCTGGCAGGATTTCCCCTTCTCGGCAGCAGAAAACCTCCTCACCGGCGTCATGATCAAGGAGGCGGAGGACGAAGGCGGGAGAGCGAGAAGTAGGAATGGGCCGGGGGCTCTGTTCCCTCCGCCCATTTATAGCCAGGTGGAGGCCAACCGGCACCTCTCCCCACCCCGGGCAATGATGGCCCTGCGACGTGCGCCGGTTGCTGGTCAGACGGAGCGGTTGTCGAGGCGCCATGCGGAAGTGGAGGCGTCCGCGCCTCGTTATTTGCCATGCGATAGACTGGGCTCGCAGGCATTTGGGGCCCGCGACGCTTCTTGCCATCTTCTCCGGCTTTGCCCCGAAGCCAGCCCGAGCGCGCCTTGGGCCCGGGGGCTACTGTCGGCGCCCTGGGAACGGGGGTACCCAGGACTGCCTGCATGCGGCCCAGGGCGTGGCCCACTACCAAGGCTCGGTACGGCCCGGCACGGCCTCACTCAAGACAAGGCCCTCGCGAGAGCCCCGCGCTCGCGAGGAGGACGGCGCCAAGACCCTCGGAGGGAAGAGGCCTCCCCAGGCCCCCTCCTGAGCGGCGGAGATCTCCAAGCAACACTTGGCCTCGGGAGGTCAAGGATGACGCAAGCCGGGCCAGGCGGGCACCAGCGCGCGCAGAGGAGACAGTTTCCTCTTTGGTGCAAAGGAGGCAAAGGCGTACATAGGTTCCCAAAGCACCCCCAAAGGTTTCCACTCCGGTGCAACGAGACCAAGACCACGGGCCCAGCAGGACGGACATCATCACTGAGCCCACCTCTGCATCACCACCGGCTACTTTGCAGGCGAAGACCACCTTTCGTCAGGATAAGGTGTACTCCTTGTCCCCCTTCGAATTTGGCCGCTATGGGATCCCTTCCCGCCCTTGCGATAAGGGAAGAGGACCGGGGCCACTATAAATAGAGGCTAGGCTGCTCCGTAGAGAAGGACGGCGAACAAATCAACACCCGAGCACCCTCACGAGGCTACTCATCATTGTACTAGCTCATCCACAAACCTCCTCGTGAGGCAATCCACCAAAAGCAGGAGTAGGGCTTTACGCTTCGTAGCGGCCCGAACCTGGGTAAATCCTCGTGCGCTATCTTCTTCCTTGCAACCGAGTGAGTTCGTCGAGCTAGGCTGTCGAGCTGCGAGCTTGAGGCCGAAGCTGGCGGGGATCTTCACACACGCCCCTGGGTTCGAACTTCTTTGGGTTTTGCGGAGCCCGAAATCCGACAGATCCATAGGATGCTCTCATGATTGATTCATATGGTGGCTTAATTCTTGTTCTAGGGAAGTGTTCCATACCCTTTCTTAGTGGAAATTGAAAACGAATATTGCCTCCTTTCATATCAATCACGGCACCTATAGTACGTAAAAACGGTCTACCAAGTATAATGGGACAAGACGGATTGCAATCAATATCAAGAACAATAAAATCAATGGGCACATAGTTCCTATTTGCAAGAATAAGAACATCATTAATTCTTCCCAAAGGCTTTTTAATAGTGGAATCAGCCAAGTGCAAATTATGAAAACATTCTTCAATATTGGTGAGTGCAAGCACATCACATAAAGATTTCGGAATCGTGGAAAGACTAGGACCCAAATCACATAAAGCAAAGCACTCATAATTTTTAATCTTGACCTTAATGGTACGTTCCCACTCATCATGTAATTTTGTAGGAATAGAAATCTCTAACTCCAACTTTTCTTCAAAAGATTTCATCATGGCATCAACGATATGTTTAGTGAAAGCTTTATTTTGTTCATAAGCATTGGATGAATTCAACATGGATTGCAACAAAGAAATACATTCAATCAAATAGCAACTATCATAGTTAAAGTCTTTGCAATCCAAAATAGTGGGCACATCACTAGTTAAAGTCTTGACCTCTTCAAACCCACTTTCATCAAAATTTTCATCAAGATTTTCACCCTCCAAATTATTGGGACGCCTTATAGCTAAAGTTGACTCTACTTAAGTCCCTTTATCATCAATTTTAATATTACTAAACAAGGAATCAATAGAAGAAACACCAATTACTTTAAGATCTTCATCATTTTTATCCTCTAGAGAGATCGGTTTGGCGGCCATTTGATTTATTAAAGTAGCTTGTGCATCGGAGATTTTACCAAGCAAATTTTCAGCATGAGCACATTTAGATTGAAGATTACAAACTTCTCTACTGATATCATCAAGTTGTTTCGTTATGGCATCTAGCACGGTAGAGTTTTCTCTAAGCTCATCGGTAAAATACATATTATGCTCAAATTGCGTAGTCATATATTCCTTAGTACTTTTCTCAATTTCAAGGAAAATATTGGGGTAAGGAACATCATAGTAAATTCTTTGAGGCATCATGATTACACAAACAAGATTGCAAGCAAGCAAGAGATCTGACAAGAAAAAGGCAAATGAAAAAGAGGGCGAATAAAACGGCAAATTGGTGAAGAAAACGAGAGGCAAATGGAAAATAATGTAATTGCAAGGAGATGAGATTTGTGATTAGGAACCTGGTAGATGATGATGGTGTCTCCTCAGCGCCTGATATTGGCACGTAGAAGAGACCGCTTCCTCCCCGGCAACGGCGCCAGAAATTCCATTGACGTGGCTTGAGACTGCGTCGGTATTTCCCCAAAGAGGAAGGGATGATGCAGCACAACGACGGTAAGTATTTCCCTCTATCGGCGTCCTAGGAACGGGGGTACCCAGACCTGCCTGCCTGGGGCCCAGGGCATGGCCCACTTGACGGCCCGTATGGCCCAGCGCGGCCGCACTCAAGACAAGGCCCTCGCGAAAGCCCCGTACTCGCGAGGGAGACGACGCCAAGACCCTCAGAGGGAAGAGGTCTCCCCAGGCCCCCTCCCGAGCGGCGAAGATCTCTATGCAATGCTCGGCCTCGGGAGGTCAAGGATGACGCAAACCAAGCCAGGCGGGCACCAACGCGCCAGGGAAGACAGTTTCCACTTTGGTGCAAAGGAGGGAGGGGCGCACGCAGGCTCCGAAAGCACCCCCAAAGGTTTCCATTCCGGTGCAACGAGACCAAGACCATGAGCTCCGCAGGACAGACGTCATCGCCGAGCCCACCTCTGCATCACCACCGGCCACTTTGCAGGCGAAGACCACCTTTCGTCAGGATATGATGTACTCCTTGTCCTCATTCGAATTTGGCCGTTGTGGGATCCCTTCCCGCCATTGCGATAAGGGGAGAGGACCCGGGCCACTATAAATAGAGGCTAGGCTGCTCTGTAGGGAGATAGATCCGAGGCCACCCAGACACGCTCGCGAGGCAACTCACCACTGTGCTAGTTCATCCACAAACCTCCTCGTGAGGCAATCCACCAAAAGCTGGAGTAGGGTTTTACGCTTCGCAGCGGCCTAAACCTGGGTAAACTCCCGTGTGCTATCTTCTTCCTCGCCATCGAGCGGGGTTTTCATGTTGTGAGCTTGGAGGGGGTGAAGCTGTTGGAGATCTTCGCACACGCCCCTGAGTTCGAACTTCTTAGGGTTTTTGCAGAGCCCGAAATCCGACACCCTCAATTATGAAACCAACGTATCGCACCAGTAGGAGGATCACCACCACCTAATAAGCAGCACCTGCACACAAATAACAAATACTTGCAACCCGACGCGAAAGAGAGGTTGTCAATCTCTCTACGGTAAAAAGATAGATTAGGTAGTGCTAGATTGGAGAGATAGATCTCTCAAGAACACAAAATAAAAAGGGCAAATAAAAAGTGCAGCAATATATTTTTGGGTTTTTGGAATTGTAGATCTGAAAACAAAAGCGATAAAAAGATAGATCGGAAAGCAATATGTTGAAAAGTAGACCCGGGGGCCGTAGGTTTCACTACTGGCTTCTCTCATGAGTACAACACACGGTGGGTGAAAAAATTACTTTTGAGCAATTGATAGAAGATCAAATAATCATGAAGATATCCAAGGCAATGATCATTATATAGGCATCACGTCCAAGATAAGTAGACCGACTCCTGCCTGCATCTACCACTATTACTCCACACATCGACCGCTATCCAGCATGCATCTAGTGTATTAAGTTCATGGAAAAACAGAGTAATGCACTAAGAACGATGACATGATGTACACAAGATACATGTGTGGCTTGCTGCCCCTTCTGTCACTGGGAAAGGACACCGCAACATCGAACCCATCACAAAGCACCTCTTCCCATGGCAAGAAAAATTGATCTAGTTGGCCTAACTAAACCAAAGATTCGAAGAAGAAATACGAGGCTATAAGTAATCATGCATATAAGAGATCAAAGAAGACTCAAATAATATTCATGGATAGAAACTGATCATGAACTCAAAATTCATCGGATCCCAACAAACACACCGCAAAAGTTTACAACAAATAGATCTCCAAGAGACCATTGTATTGAGAATGAAAAGAGAGAGAGAGGAAGCCATCTAGCTACTGCCTACGGACCCGTAGGTCTATGGTGGACTACTCACGCATCATCGGAGAGGCACCAATGAGGATGATGAACCCCTCCGTGATGGTGTTAGATTGGATCTCGCGGTTATGGAACTTGCGGCGGCTGGATGTGTTTTCGTCGACTCCCCTAGGGTTTCTGGAATATTTGGGAATTTATAGGCATCAGAGGCGGTGGAGAGGGGCCCCGTGGAGGGCACAACCCATCAGGGCATGTCGGGGGCCCCTGGCGCGCCCTGGTGGGTTGTGCTCTCCACAGCCCACCTCTCTGGCACTTCTTTGGCCCACTGGGTGTCTTCTGGTCCAAAAAAAATCTCCAAAAAGTTTCGTCGTGATTGGACTCCGTTTGGTATTGATATTCTGCGAAGTAAAAAACAAGCAAAAACAACAACTGGCACTTTGGCACTATGTCAATAGGTTAGTCCCAAAAACTGATATAAAGTTGCTATAAAGTGATTGTAAAACATCCAAGAATGATAATATAACAGCATGGAACAAGCAAAAATTATAGATACGTTGGAGACGTATCACTCACCCCCTCCGGCAGATAATCGGAAAAGGTCTCCAGATGGGATCGTGAAAGAACAGAGGCTTTCGGTGGCGAAAAAAGTGTTTTGGGTGTTTTTCTGTTGGTTTTGGGGTAATTGTGAATATTAAGACGTGGAATTAGGCCAGGAGGCGTCGCGAGGCTTCCACGAGCTCACGGGGCGCACGCTACCCCTAGGGCGCGCCCTACGAACTCGTGGCTCCCTCGTGGGTGCTGTGGTCACCTCCGGAAGCTTCTAGGGTCTCTTTATATCCAAAAATAACCCCCATAAACTTTCATCCAATTTGGAATCCGTTTGGTATTGATTTTCTGGTAAGTCCAAAAGAAGGCAGAAAATAAGAACTGACACTGGGTTAATAGGTTAGTCCCAAAAAATGAGATAAAATAACATATAAAGTATCCAAGATTGATAATATGATAGCATGAAACAATCAAAAATTATAGATACGTTGGAGAAGTATCATCATCCCCAAGCTTAATTCCTACTTGTCCGTGAGGAGGTAAGTGATAAAAACAGATTTTTTGATGTGAAATGCTAGCCAACATGTAATCTCTTTCAGGTATAGACATTGAGAAACGATGAATTCATCGATATCAACATAATAATATCCATGAACATAAGAAGCATAATCATTACTTTTTCAAAATATACGACCCTTAAAGAATGTTATCCCTACTCATTTTATCATATTAGCATGGCATGACTCCGTCTACACGGCATAAGTATAAATCATGAGCACTCCGGTGTCAAACGAGGAAATTGGATCATACTTCTAACGCGCTTCAGCATTTTCAATTTCTCGCAATACATGAGCGTGAGCCATGGATATAGCATATAGGTGGAATAGAGTGCGGTGGTAGAGATCAAAGGAAGTCAAAAAGGTAGAAAGTCTCGCATCAACTAGGCGGATCAATGGGCCATGGAGATGCTCATCAATCGATATCAATGCGAGGAGTAGGGATTGCCATGCAACGGATGCACTAGACCTATAAGTGTATGAAAGCTCAAATGAAACTAAGAGGGCGTGCATCCAACTTGCTTGCTCATGAAGACCTCGGGCATTTGAGGAAGACCATCATCGGAATATACAAACCAAGTTCTATAATAAAAAAATCCCACTAGATGAAAGTGAGAAATCAGGAGACTCTCTATATGAAGAACATGGTAATCCTTTGAAGCACAAGTGTGGAAAAAGGATAGTAACATTGACCCTTGTGTCTTTTTCTCTCATTTTTTTAATGGTGGGCTCACTTGGCCTCCCCCATTTTTTTTCTCTCTTTTTATTTTTTTTATTTTTCGTCCGACGTCTCATCCCGACTTGTGGGGGAATCATAGTCTCCATCATCCTTTCCTCACTGGGACAATGCTCTAATAATGATGATGATCATCACACTTTTATTTACTTACAACTCGACAAAAACTACACAAGATGACTCTATATGAATGCCTCTGGCAGTGTACCAGGATGTGCAATGATCTAGCGTAACATGTAAAAAAATGATGATTGGTGGCTTTACCACAAATACTATGTCAGCTCTATATGATCATGCAAAGCAATATGATGATGAACACACAAGTCATGTGACGAAATGGTAGAAGTTGCATGGCAATATATCTCAGAATGGCTATGGAAATGCCATAATAGGTAGGTATGGTGGCTGTTTTGAGGAAGATATAAGGAGGCTTATGTATGATAAAGTGTATCATATCACGGGATTTGGATGCGCCGGCGAAGTTTGCACTGACTCTCGAGGTGAGAAAAATTAATGCACGGTACCGAAGAGGCTAGCAAATTGCGGAAAGGTGAGAGTGTATATATCCACGGACTCACATTAGTCATAAAGAACTCACATACTTATTGTAAAGCCTATTAGCTCTCTCGAAGCAAAGTAATACCGCATGCCCCTAGGTAGGAGGTTGGGAGGAGTTAACCATCACATGCCCCTGATTCAAACAACACGATGAGATTTCATTTCAGACATAAAAATGCTCAGACCTCATCATCATGCCATGAGAAATATTTAGATGAGTAGTAAATAACAAGCTTCAATACCGACATTTGTACTAACCAATGATTATGAACCTCTATCCTTTCATATTACTACATCAATATAATCAAACCATATGTCTCTTATTTGGTGAGCTACATGTAAGTTTTTATTATACCCCCCTTGAATACATATCCTTTTTGGACTAGTCTTATAACACGTGCAAATTACCATTCATATTTCTTATATTCTCAAAAGGATTTAAGTGGAGCATGAGAGTGCAACTATTTCTATAAAATATAAGCACATTCATGCTCTAAAAGATAAAAGTGAAGCACTAGAGCAACTACCTAGCTCAAAAGATATATGTGAAGCACATAGCGTATTCTAACAAATTATGATGAAAATGTGTCTCTCTCAAAAGGTGTGTCCAGAAAACAATGATTATGGCAACTAAAAGGAAAAAAAACTATAATACACGATGCTCCAAGCAAAACTCATATCATGTGATGAATAAAAATATAGCTCCAAGTGACATATCAATAGATTGGAGACAGAAGAGGGGATGCCATTCGGCGCATCCCCAAGCTTAGAAGCTTTGGTATTACTTTAATATTACCTTGGTGTGCCTTGTGCATCCCCAAGCTTAGGTTCTTGCCTCTCCATATTCCTTCATTCATCGTTGTCTCATCAAAAATTTATAAAAACTTCAGCACACAAAACTCAACAGAAACCTCGTGAGATCCGTTAGTATAATAGACACATCAAAAACTTTAGTTACTATTGTAAATTGATTCATATTTAATTACTGCATAATAGGTATTGTATTATAACTTCCGCATGACTTATACCCCCTGATATAATCCATAGCATCATCAAAACAAGCAAACTATGCAAGCAAAAAACAGAATCTGTCGAAAATAGAAGAGTCTGTAATGATCTGTACTAAAACTATACTTCTGTAACTCACAATATTCTAAAAAATTAGGACAACCTTGGAAATTTTTATAGAAATACGGTGTAAGAATTTCAGATCAAAAAGGCACTCCAGTAAAATCAGATAAATTATGTACCGGGCACAAAAGTTTTCGTTTTTGCACAGAATTGATTCAACTATCATCCAAGTCATCCCAAAGGCTTTACTTGGCACAAACACTAATTAAAACATGAAAACACAACAATTATAGTAGCAAAAATTGTGTGAACTCAAAACAACAAGAAATATTGGATTGTCTCCCAACAAGCTTTTTTATAGCCATTAAGATAGGCTTGGGATATTAATGATGCTCACAGAAAAGACAAGAATTGGGGCACAAAGAGAGCATAATATAGCATGTGATTCACACATTTCAGTCTAACCATCTTACTATACATAGGAATTTTATCAAAAAATTAATTATGAATACAAGTAATATCTAGCATATGCAAATAGGAAGAATGAAGCATTAACAATTTCAACACAAAGAGAGGTAATTTAGTGACATGCAAAATTCTATAACCATATTTGCCTCTCGCATAATAATTACATGTAGAATAATTTTCAAATTCAAGAATACAACTATCATATAAATTATTTTCTCCATGACCCACATGCACAAAAGTTTTACAATCTTCCAAGATAGTGGGATTAACGTTAACTAAAGTCATGAGCTCTCCAAACCCACTTTTCTCAAAAATTACTTGATATTGAACACTCTCGGAATATGTGGGATCTTATCTAAAGTTGACACTCTTCCAAACCCACTTTCATTATTATTGTAAACATTATTATCAATAACATAATCATCATCAGGCTTAAATAAATTTTCGAGATCATAAGAAACATCACCCCAATCATGATCATTACAATGAGTAGTGGACATAACAAAATCATAATCCCCAAGCTTGTAGCTTTGCATATTATTAGAACAATTGACATTTATAGAATCAATACTAACATCATTGCAATCATGATTTTCATTCAATGAATGCATCCCAATAGCATTTTCATTTATCACTTCATTATTGGCTATCGGTTTACAATAAGTAGCAAGTTTGAAAAGATTAGCAAGCGGATGAGGATCCATTTATCTTAGACTTTTGTTTTTTACTTTATGTTCTTGTGTGTTAAATATAAGGATAGAATACTATGCAAGTAGAAAGTAGAGCAAGTAAATGATAGTGTGTTTGTGTACGTACCTGGTACGAATTTGATGATGTCTCCCCAGCAACGGCGACATAAATTCTTTCTGCTACTTGTGAGCTACGTTGGGTTTTTCCCCGAAGAGGAAGGGTGAAGCAATATAGTAGCGATAAGTATTTCCCTTAGTGATAACCAAGGTTATCAAAGCAGTAGAAGAATCAAGGCAAACTCTCGTCGTCGGCACCTACGCACACAAAACCAAACACTTGCACCAAACGCGGGCAAGAGGGTTGCCAATCCCCTTGAACTCGTTACTTGCAAGGATTAATTCTGATAGACATAGATATATAAAAAGTAAAGGTAAAGAGTAAATAATTGTAGCAACATATTTTTAGTTTTCAACAATATGATTAAATAGGCCCGGGTGTTGGTGTCAAAACCGGCGGATCTCGGGTAGGGGGTCCCGAGCTGTGAATCTGGGATCGATGGGTAACAGGGGTTGAAGGAGACGATGTTTACCCAGGTTCGGCCCCTCGTGAGGAGGTAAAACCCTACGTCCTGCTTGATGATATTGATGAGTTTGATGGTTATAGAGTTGATCTACCTCGAGATCAAATGAGCTAAACCCTAGACGAGTTGACTTGTCCCTCTACGAACTAAGCCTCCCTGTTTATATAGACACCGGGGGTACCTAGGGTTACGTGTAGTTGGTTGCTATCGAGGGTTTAAACACACCCATCGGTGACTTGACGGACCACGGCACCTGAAATTTCCTTCCTGACCACGGAGCCCCGTATAGTTCGGTCTCCCCACAGTGGCCACCGAGTACCTTGTTAGTTCGGCCCACTTGAGATAGGTCGGCATCCCGAGGACCCCTTAATCCCGGACTCCCTCAGTAGCCCCCGAACTTGCCTCCAATGCTGAGGTACTCCGTCTTCTACAGCTTCACCTGCCCAAGGTCTTCGGCTTACGAGGCGAGTTCTCTTCTTTTCTGGTTCGTCGGATAATAACCTGGCCATTGATAAACCTTCATCTGCCGCAAACGTCACGGGCCCATAGTATTAATTTCCTGTCCAAGGGTCAATGAAACCCCTCGATTCTCGTGCACCAATAGAGGGTGGGTACCCCAACAGTCTTTTAAAGAATTGCCCTTAAAGGATAAGGGAGGAAATGCCTATTTTAAGCAAGTTAAACCTGCCGCGGGCAACACTTCCATCCCTCTCGCCACCAAGAGGCCCTTAGCATCAACGAACTTGGAGATATGGCGAGCGCTCCAGGTTCTTGCTCGCGCCCTTATGACCCCCTTCCAGGTGACTGGGCAAGCTGTTTCGTTTCCCTCCTCCAGCTGCGCAATCTTGAGGTACAGGGATATCTCCCTTCTTCGGATCTGGCACCCACTCGCGCTGGACTGACTTCCGTGAACGGCGAGGACTTTGTAGAGAACTTCCTTGCTCCCCGCCAGGACGAGAGGGTATGCTTCACTTCCTTCCTCTTACTAGGCCTAGGCTTCCCCATTCACCACTTCTTGGGGAGTTTACTGGAGTTCTACGGGATCCAACTCCACAACCTCAACCCCGGGTCTATCCTGCAAATCTCGGGCTTCGTTGCCCTCTGCGAGATGTTTCTAGGCTGCGAGCCCCACTTTGATCTATGGAGAAAGTATTTTTGCCTCGTCCCTCGCACTCGGGGAGGGTTAATCCGGGAAGTGGGTGGAGCCGAAGTGTGGCGTATAGCCGGGACGGGGTATCCCATCGGGACCCCAAAGAAGGAATCCGAAGAGTGGACTTCAGAGTGGTTTTATATCGAGGACGTCCCCTTATTCGACCCAGCTCAAAGGGGTTTGCCCGAATACTCTGAGGCTCCTTTAAAGAAACGATTCAATTGGCGTCCGAGGAGCTCTTCCCAAGAGGAGAGCGCCGAGGTAAAGTGTCTAGCCGCCCATGTGAAGCTGCTAGTTCACAGCAAGCTAACCATCATCGACGTGATGGCCGCTGCCATTACTCGTTGTGTTCAACCTCTGCAACAGAGGATCCATCCCATGTGGTGCTACAACAAGACAAGCGACACAACCCGTTCCCAATGACAAGGGCCTGCTGACCAGGCAGCATTGGCGGCCATATTGGCCGATCTTTTCAAAGGAGAAAAAGAAGATTTTGCTCGCCTGAAGATCAGGGAAGGCTACTCAACTCATAACCCCATTGAATGGGTAAGTCCATTCACACTTCCCTAGCTCGGACCACTAATTTTTGATTTTACTGATCGGAACTCCATGTCTTTCTGAATAGCAATGGAGGCGTTGGGTCGAGACAGTTAACTGTCCTGCCCCGCAACCGGAGGATTATTCACGTAGCGATAACCCCGGATTTCACGACGATCCGGAGATTTCAATTGAATTTGAGGACGGGACCTTTTACCAGAGGAGTGTCGATGAATCTAAGGTGGCCCTCCAGGCTGATCACCCCGGATCGCTCCCTTCCTCCGTAATAAGTAAAAAGAAGGCTTCTTCTCGGAAAGGACGCGTGCCTCCCATTATTCCGATCACATCGACTTCTACCCCCAAGGGTCGCCGGACTACGCGCCGGACACCCTTGAGGACTACCCCGGCAAGGTCCGCGCCAAATAGCGGCAAGACTCCCGAGCGAGAGACGACGACGGGAGTCACATCGACCGCTCCCCATACCAAGAGGTGTTCAATCTTGCAATCTGATCTTTGTTTTATCTGTTTCAAATGCTCATGGTTTCTGACCGGCATACTCAGGAGGCGAGTACAGCCACCTCCATCCAAAGATGTTGAGAAGGCGTCGTACAGTCCTCATGGACCGAGGTCTTTGGCACACGCCGAAGTGGATGCAGGAGTTCCTGTTACTGGCCAACCTCCCGAGGACTCGGGGGAAGTCTCGGTTACTAATTTCGAGGTTGGGAGCGCGATATATCATCGACGGCGGAGGGAGTTGCTACGTCACGCAATATTTTCTAACCAAGAGTTTAATGCTCTTAATTCAGTGGACTCATACCTCGGAGCCGCTCGAGCGGGACTCGATGGAGCCGCTAGAATAATATCCACCAGCCTGCAGGTAAGTGGTCGGCTTTGATGGCCGAACATAATTCCTAACCCAGTAGCCCCCGAGCCTTAATTTGGACGAGACGGCCGAATTCAAGGGTCAAAATATTGTTTTTGTGCACATGTAGGCTTCAAAGCAACAAAATGAGAAGTTATCGGCAGACCTCGAGTCGAGTCGAGCGGAGCTGCGAGATGTTAAAGCCGAGCTTGAGCAGGTGAAAAAGTTCACCAGAGAGGCGCACGGTGAGTAAAAAAATTGTTTATGTGCGGAAGTTGTTTAGGACATATTTTCTGACGAAAGATTGTTTTGTAGCAGCTGAGTCCATCGAGCAGCTATAGAAGGATTTGGATGCCTCCCGAAAATCTCAAAGGTATGCTGAATCCCAGCTGGAAGCTGGACATCGTGTATTGACTCAAGGCAGAAAATCAGCGACAACCCGACGAAATTGAGAGCTTGAAAACTCAATTGACACAAGCCCACGAAGAGAACCAGAGATTAAAGGGTGGCATGTTCTGTAAGTGAAATTCTAACCTAGAACTCCGTAAAGTATTTATATCCTGTTGAGTGTAAGGAGCATCTTCGATTTTCTGCCTAGGTCTCCTGACCGGGCATCCCGAGGAGGAAATCAGCTCATTCGGAGGGGACCTGTTGAAGGAACTATTCGTTGTGCACGAGCGGGCTTGGAAAGCTATGAAGAGCATGATCAAGGCACTCTGGCCAGCTCAGACGCCTCAGGAAGGGATGGCCGAGCTAGCCGATAAATTTAGAGGAGCTCGAAGTCGTTTTGAGCCGTGGAAGACTTCGGCTTGTCGAGCGGGAGCGCGAGAGCATGGGCCATGGTGAAGACCCGCTTTACCAAACTCTTGGCTCGGGTTGGGCCGGTAGGTACGGATGGTCAAGAGGTACCTCTGCACTTGGTTTATGACCAAGTGATGCCCGCCGCTCGTATGTCAAAAGAGGATTGCGCCCTGGACACCATAATAAATCATCTCGACTGACAACCTAGTGTTTTGATTCTATGTAACTATGTACTTTATATCAAACCGTCTCCACCTGTGCTATAAACGTTGTCTTAACCGGCCATCGGCTTCTGCCTCCGTCGCCAATAGCTAGGGAGTGTTCCGTACTATGCCTCCTGCGATAACAGGGAATCATTTCGGGGAACTAGGCAATCCAGCCTTCTGGTGCGAACAGACGAAACGCGCATAGGGAGATATGTTATATGACTATTTATCGTAAGAAACATCTTCCAAAGAAAATAGTTCCTCTATGGGTTCCTTTCTTCAGGTTACTACGTAGATTGTAGATGTCATAGCCATGTACCCGTATTATGCGGATAATTTGCTACTTTGGAGGAATGTCCCCCGTTTTCGGTGAAAAGCACCAACTATACTTTCTTCCTCTATGGCCGACCAATTTGTTTCTTAAGAATGATAGCCTTCGGCTTCACCCGTCTGAGGTACATATCCGGGTAACCGGTCGTGGTAATCACAGAGGTGCTCCCTTTACCCCCTAGCCGAACAATCAGGAACGTAGGGGGTAAGCACAGGAGCAAGGCAACCCGGCTTGGCTAAATCTTAAGCCGAATTGGTGCATAAAACGGCGCAAAACTATGATGGAAAGGTGCATACAAGACAGATAGCTGGAGAAAACAATATAGCTTTGCTTCATTAAGAAGCCCCCAGGAGTTACCTGGTAAAACATTTGAGAATGTATGCCGATGAAATCTTAACATCGTTCGGTTTAACCGAACATAGCCTGAGAAAATCTAACCAATCCTGTAGAAGCAAACAAGGAAGGGGAGGAAAATACAAGGGTTCTTAGAGAAGGTGACGACACCGGTCTAGCCATAGAAGCGCCGAAGGCGAGCTGCGTTCCATGGGTTCGGTTCGAGGCGATTGTCCTGCGGGTTGCGAAGGCGATAAGCTCCTCCTGTCAGTACTTCATCAATTATGAAAGGGCCCTTCCACTTGGGGTTTAGTTTATGCTTCTATTTCTCTGGGAGGCGTAAGACCAACTCGCCCACATTGTATACTTTGCTCGAACCTCCCTGCTTTGGTAGCGCCGAGCCTGCTGTTGGTAGAACGTAGATCGGGCCCGAGCTATATCGTGCTCTCCTTCCAAGGCGTCTAAATCGTCCTGCCGATCTAGCTCGGCCTCTTTTTATTCGCACATGTGCACCCTAGGTGCATCATGGATGATATCACAGGGGAGGACCACTTTGGCCCCGTACACCATAAAGAATGGTGTGTATCCCGTTCATCGATTCGGGGTGGTACGCAAACCCCAAAGCACGGAATCAAGTTCCTCCACCCAATAACAGTTAGATTCTTGAAGGGATCGAACCAGACGAGGTTTAATACGACCCATAATGAGGCTGTTGGCTCGTTCGACTTCTCGATTGGTTTGCGGATGATACACCGAGGCATAATCAAGTTTGATGCCCAAGGTAGCGCACCAGTCCTTTACCTCCTGGGCGGTGAAGTTGGATCCATTGTCTGTTATTATACTGTGTGGGACACCGTTACGGTGCACCATGCCGGATATGAAGTCGATGACCGGCCCCGACTTAGCTAAACTTACTAGTTTTGCTTCGATCCATTTAGTGAACTTGTCGACTATGACCAGTAGGTATTTATTTTTCTTGGCCCCCCCTTTACGTGGTCCGACCATGTCTAAACCCCAGACCGCGAAAGGCCTTGTAATGGGTATCGTCCGAAGAGCTGTAGAAGGCATGTGGCTTTGATTTGCAAATAGCTGACAGCCGACACAATGTTGGACGAGAGTGTGGGCGTCCGCTCGGGCGGTGGGCCAGAAGAACCCGGCTCGAAAGGCCTTGCTTACCAGGGCCTGTGCTGCTGCGTGATGGCCACACATGCCTGCGTGTATCTCAGCCAAGAGCTTCTTTCCTTCTTCTTCGTATATGCACCGTTAGAGGACCCCGGTAGTGCTTTTTTGTATAATTCTCCTTCATGGACCTTGTAGGCTTTTGATCGCCGGATTATGCGTCTCGCCTCCGTCTGGTCATCGGGGAGTTCTTTGCGTAGAAGGTAGGCAAGGAAGGGTTCTGTCCATGGTGCGATTACCGCCATGACCTCGTGGGCCGAGGGTGTTTCTTCAATTGCGGAACCGCCGATGATTTGTTCATCTGGTTCGACTATGGGCGGGATGACCTGTTCTGCTCCGTTAGTTATAGCGTCCTTGTCGTCATCCTGCCATACCACGGAGGGCTTGAAGGGCTTCTCTAGGAAGGTGTGGGGCAGGGTCGTGCTTGGCGCCCATGCGGGCGAGGATGTCGGCAGCTTGATTGCTATCTCTGGAGACATGGTGGAATTCTAGCCCTTTGAACCGTGCGGATATCTTGAGGACAGCATTTCTGTAGGCTGCCATTTTTGGGTTTTAGCATCGAATTCGCCATTGATTTGTGAGATGGCGAGACTAGAGTCTCCATTGATTTGTGTGATGGCGAGATTAGAGTCTCCCCGTACTTCGAGCCGTTGTACACCTATTGATGTTGCCATCCGAAGTCCGTGCAACAGTGCCTTGTACTCGGCCGCATTATTTGAGTCGGCGTACATGATCTGGAGGACGTATCGGATGTTGTCTCCGGTGGGGGATGTGAGGATAACTCCAGCCCCCAGTCCGGCAAGTGTCTTGGATCCGTCGAAGTACATTGTCAAATGTGAGTATGTGCTATATTCTCTGGGGAGCTCGGCCTCCGTCCATTCGGCAAGAAAATCGGCCAACACCTGAGATTTAATAGCTCGGAGTGGCTTGTAATTAATTTCGAATGGAAGGAGTTCGATGGCCCATTTGGCTATGTGTCCGGTAGCTTCCCTCTTGTTGATTATATCATTCAGGGGTGCCTCGGAGGCCACCGAACACTCTTGAAAATAGTGTCTTAGCTTGCATGATGCCATGAATACTGTGTAGGCTATCTTCTGATAATGTGGGTATCTGGACTTGCACGGAGTAAGCACTACCGATACGTAGTAGACTGGTTTCTGTACCCGGAATTTGTGGCCCTCGACCTCCCGTTCTACCACGAGGACCGCACTGATGACCTGGTTGGTGGCTGAGATGTATAGCAGCATCTGTTCACCAGTACCAGGGGCCATTAGTATGGGGTTACTGGCCAGCAGTGTCTTGATTTCCTCCAGCGCGGCTGCTTCCTCATCGGTCCACTCGAAATTTTTGGTTCGTTTCAACAGCATGTAGAGTGGCAGAGCCTTCCCGCCAAGGCGGGAGATAACGCGGCTTAACGCCGCCATGCAGCCTGCTAGTCTTTGAACGTGTTTTACCTCCGTGGGAATCGCTAGTTGTGATAGAGCTTGGATCTTGGCCGGATTGGCCTCTATTCCCCCGTGGGAGACAATGAATCCGAGCAGTTTATCGGCAGGGACTCAGAAGACACACTTGTCCGGGTTGAGCCATATATCGTATTCCCATAGGCTTGTGAAGGTTTGACCGAGGTCCTCCACCAACTAACTAACGTGTTTAGTCTTGATGACCACGTCGTCTACGTATGCCTTGACTGTTTTGCCGATTTGTTTTTCCAGACATGTCTGAATCATGCGCTGGTATGTGGCGCCTATGTTTTTTAACCCAAAAGGCATTGCGTTAAAGCAGAATGGCCCATAGGGGGTGATGAACAAGGTTGTGGCTTGATCGGACTCCTTCATCTTGATCTGATGGTATCCTGAATAGGCATCAAGGAAGCAAAATGAGTCGTGTACGGCAGTGGTGTCGATGATCTGGTCAATGCGGGGTAAGGGGAAAGGATCTTTAGGGCAGGCTTTCTTAAGGTCTTTGAAATCGACGCAAAGTCGCCAGGATTTTTCTTTCTTCGGCACCATGACCAGATTTGCCAACCACTCGGGGTGTTTAATTTCTCTGATGAATCCGGCTTCAAGTAGTTTGGCGAGTTCTTCGCCCATAGCTTGACGCTTGGGTTCGGAAAATCGGCGTAAGGCCTATTTGACCGGCTTGAAGCCTGTGATTATATTCATACTGTGTTCCACCAGCCTTCGCGGGATTCCTGGCATATCTGATGGGTGCCACGCGAATATGTCCCAATTTTCACGCAAAAATGTGCGCAGTTCGTCAGCAATCGTGGGGTCCAGCTGAGCTCCGATGTACGCCATTTTATTGGGGTCCGTTGGGCTTACCTGAAATTTTATGATTTCATCTGTAGGTTTGAACGATGTGGACTTTGGCCTTTTGCCGAGGATCACGTCGTCCTTGTCCATAATAGAGCAGAATGTGGTCAGTTCTTCTGCAGCGAGGGTCTCAGCTAGTGCCTCGAGGGCAAGCGATGCTGTTTTGTTTTTGGCTCGAAGGGCTCTATCCGGGTCACTTATAACTGTGATCACACCGTTGGGTCCCGTGTAGGATCGGAAGTATGTCTAGAGGGTGGGTGATTAGACTATTTGACCCAAAAAAATTCTACCTTTTCCGAACTTTAGTTGTGGGCAGATTTTAGCAATGATACCAAGTCAAGCACACCCTACACATGCATGTCTAAGAGTATAGCAGCGGAAAGTAAAGACAAGCACATGTAGTAGAGGGTAGGGATAGGAAGATCAAACACAATTGTAGACATGGAGATTTTTCCCGTGGTTCTGATAGGTGGCGCTATCGTACATACACGTTTATGGAGTCTTCAACCCACGGAGGGTAACAGTCATGAGAGTCCACGGAGGGCTCCACCCATAAGGGTCCACGAAGTAGCAACCTTGACTATTCCATAACGGCTTCCGTCCACGAAGGACTAGCCTCACTATGGGTAGATCTTCACGAAGTAGGCGATCTCCTTGCCCGTACAAACTTCTTGGTTCAACTCCACAACACGAAGTAGGAGGCTCCCAAGCAACACCTAACCAATCTAGGAGGCACCACCCTCCAAAAGGTAATAGGCTTGATAGTGATGATGAACTCCTTGCTCTTGTGCTTCTAGATGATAGGCTCCTCAACACTCAATCACTCTCTCACAGATTTGGCTTGGTAGAAGAGATTGATTGGGTGGAAAATAACTTGGGGAGGCTAGAAATCAAGATCCATATGGTTGGAGTGGATGATCTTGATCTCAACACACGGGTAGGTGGTTCTCTCTCAGAAATTTGGATATGGGAAGTGTGGAACTGTTCTGAGTGCTTCTCTTATGAGTGGGATGTGGTGGAGGGGTATACATAGGCATCTCCAAAAATCTAACCATTACAACATTATTGACCATCTCGGTGAAACAGAAGGAAAACTCGATTGTACCGATCTGTTCAAAATGTGGCAACTTTCAGAATCTCGGTGAGACCGATATAGGAATCTCGGTGGTATCGAAACGAGTGACCGAGGGCAGTTTCCAAACTAGGTGACACCGATCCATAAAACTCGGAAATTCCGATTTTATAAACGGGGTCACCAGAAAGTTGGTCACCGAAACTCGGTTGCACCGATGCAGTCTCGGTTGTACCGAAAAGCTAGGGTTTGGCTAGGGTTGTGTCTTGGGTAGAAAATCGGTAGAGCCAGATGAAAACTTGGTGGCACCAATTTTGTGGATTAGGGTTTTGACAGAGTATTCTTTTGGGTGAGCTTGTGGGTGTTTTTGGTGGCTAGCACTTGTGCACGTGGAGCAATTTGTTCACCAACAATACCTTACCCCCTTTTAATAGTATTGGCTTTCCTATGGACTTAAAGTGATTTCTCACAAAGTAAAAAGAGAGTCTTCTAGCTTGAAGCTTTGCCAATCCATTCCTTGCATCTTGGGGTATCTCCTCATAATTTATAGCCATCCCATCATTGGACTTTTCCTGAAATATACTTAGTGGAAACATGAGCCCAATGACATATATGTTGTTATTAATTACCAAAACCACCAAGGGAGCAAATGTGCTTTCAATCTCAGTACCACCGAGTTGAAATTTTCGGAGTCACCGAGACTGGCCACTTGCTTAACAGAAACTTGGGCAGCCTTTTCGGTGCAACCAAAAAGAACTACTCGGTCTCACCAAAGTGGTTCTCAAAACCCTGAAAACTGAATCGGTGGAACCGATTCTATCGACTCGGTGTCACCGAGATGCATGTTTCGGGAGTTCAGATCCAGAATTTCCTCGTTTTCTAATCTATGGATGATTCTTGTGGGATAGACAGATTGCACACTGTGGATTGTAGATGGAAGTAACCTAATGCGCATGAATCAGATAGAGGAGCGCACAAGGGGCCGGATTCATACCCTAGCTTGGTGATGAATCCGCTACGGCAGCGACGGCGATGGATATTTCTGTCGACGGTGTGGATCCCAATGGTGAAAGCGCTTGCGGAGGCAAGGGCGACGACCAAAGGGTCCTGGTGCGGCAGCTTAGGGTTGGGGACTTCGCGTTTGAAGATGAAATTTCAAAACGTCGGGTCCGCCGGATTAAGTACCCTTCACTGTCGGTGTCACAGATACTAAAATTTTGGTGTCACCGAGTTCCTCTACTGCCAGTTGACAGGGAAACTCGGTGAAGCTGAGATTATGGTATTGTTGTACCGAGGTGCAAAGACAGATCAACCCTAGGCATTCGGTGGAACCGAAATTTGTCGGTTGGTTACACCGAGTTGCACTTTAGGGAGGTTTTGGAGGTCAGCCTTGATGAAACGGTACTCCGAGTGCTCCTCACACAGAGGGTTCGACAAGTGCTTGTTCAAGTTTTTTGTGATTTATCATGAATAGAACTTGAGGTGAGAAAGCATAGATAGCTAGAGAGGGGTCCTAGGCATTCTTTTATATCCAATTGGCAAAAGAAGAACAAAAGCCAAATAGCTACAATTGGATATCCTCGAATGAATAAAGATATGCAGACCAACATGCTCACACAATAAGATATCAAATGAAATCATGGCAAACATTCTAGCATCTATCAAGCACTTGGGCGATGACGTAGTCATCTATATATGAGTATTGACTTAGGAGCCAAGTAAGAATACTTGATCATAGGTCATACTCATCGTTTAAGCACAAGTGGGGTTGCCAGTTTTACATAAAGCATTTAATGTTGTCACATTCTAAGAGATGCTTTAACTCAAGTCTTAGAGTAAAGCTCCCCCTTGATGCGACATCCCCCCGAAGAGGGATAAACTAACCTTGGGTTTTGTCGTAGAAGACTTCATGTGGGTGATGTAGTGGTGGATGCTCATAGTTAATGAAGATCATCTTGAGTTGGGAGCAATCCTTTTTGTTTTCTTACTCTCCTCACCTACATGGGTTAGTCCCAAACACAAGAGACAAATACAAGGATATCTATAGACATGAAGTGCAAAGCATACATGATGATGTCCATGGATTCATTAATTACCTTGTCCCTTGCTTACCTTTGAGGGAATGTGTGACTCCTTGAACTATTGCATAATGTTGATGTTGATTGCAACTAGTCCTTGCCAATAATGAATGTGAGTGAATTTCATTGGCGGAGTCACCCCTCAAGAACTTCTCTAGTTCTTCTTCTTGGGGACACACATCTAGTTGATGGGAATCCTCGGTGTTGAAGTGGCACTTGTAGAAGTTGAGCTTGTAGAAGCCTTGGGAACCCAGTTAACCAAAGCTTGGGATTCATCTTCATATGAGTCAATCTCCTCTTGAAGCTTGTCCTTGCCCTTGAGCTTGTGATCTTGTGGTGGAAGGTCATCTTGAGATTTTGTTCCCTTCGGAAGAGTATGTTCGTACTTCTCCCTTTGAGGAACAAACTTGGGCTTGGGGTATGGACCTTCTTCCCATTCAACTCCATTTGCGTTGAAGTAGCCAATGCCATGGTTCTTCCGGTATCCTTCGTGCTTGCGTACAATTTCCTCAAATTGCTTACATCCGGCAAGACTTTTGTAGATAACTTTCTCTATAATCCCTTTCAATAGATCATTTTCTTGCTCAAGTGTAACTTGGCTAAGAGAGTCGTTAGTGGGATCAATAGAACTAATAGAAGCAATATCATTGGATTTATCATTTTTATTGCTACTAGTTGAAGAATCTTTCTTGCCTTTGTTACTAGATTGCTTAGTCTTAACTTGTGGAATAAATGTAGACAAGAGTAGTCGTTTGGCTAGATAAGAAGAAGTCTTCTTTCGGAGATCGTCATTGATTGCTTTAAGAAACTCATGTTCTTGCTCCAAATTGAGCTTCTCAAAGCGTAGCTTCTCATGAGTCCTTACAAGCTCGCTATGATCTTCTAAAGTAGATTCGTGAGCTAACTTAAGAGTGTTCAATTCTTTAGTTAGTCGTTCTATTTCCTGCTTATCATCATCACATGACTTATCTTGACGCATGATCATTGTCTAGCTCATTTTGACTAATATCACTAGTTTTATCAAATAGCAAGTCATAATATCCAAGTAGGTCATCATCATCACTATTGAAATCAAGATACTTGGGGTGTGATACCTTGGGGCCATTAGCCATGAAGCAACTTCCACTCCCTTCATTTGGTGAATCAAATATGTCATAGTAGTTGGAGGAAATGAGGGCAAGTCCGGCAACACCTTCATCTTGACTATAGTCGTGTCGGAGTGATAGCTTCTCTCGGAGTGGTTGTCGGAATCGGAGCCAAATACCCATTC
This sequence comes from Elymus sibiricus, assembly GCA_039707655.1. Classification (NCBI taxonomy): domain Eukaryota; kingdom Viridiplantae; phylum Streptophyta; class Magnoliopsida; order Poales; family Poaceae; genus Elymus; species Elymus sibiricus. Next base: position 270,160,385 of record CM077665.1, read on the forward strand.
ACCAACATGAGCTTGATGTCTTCTTCTTGAGTAGCTCTTGGTGTACTTGTCCTTCTTCTTTGAATCCCTACTTCTCCTTGAGGGTCTTTGTTCATAACGATCATCTCTACTCCTTCTCTCTCTTCGAGGTGACTCATATCTTGAGCTCTTCCTTCTAGGTGACTCTTCCCTTCTTTTGTGGGGGGCCGTGCACTCATTGGAGTAGTGTCCGGGCCTTCCACAATTGTAACAATTCCGGTCACGACTAGATGAACGCTTTTGTTCATATCTTGAGTTGGAGTTCCTCTCTTTGCATCTACTCTTGTAGAACTTGTTGACTTTCTTGACCATGAGGCTTATCTCTTCATTGGTAACAAGGTTGTCACTTGAAGTAGCGGGAACATCACTTGTGGCTTTGTAAGCACCGCTAGACTTGTTATGAAGTTCTTCCTTGTCTTTGAGTGACATCTCATGAGCAACAATTCTACCAATGACTTCCGTAGGCTTGAGATCTTTGTAGTTTGGCATCATTTGGATTAGAGTGCACACAGTCTCATACTTTCCATCCAAAGCTCTAAGTATCTTCTTGATGATGAATTTGTCGGTCATTTCTTCGCTTCCTAAGCCGTCAATCTCATTGGTAATGAGAGATAGCCTAGACTACATCTCTGCGACTCCTTCACCATCCTTCATCTTGAACTTGTCAAGTTGACTTTCAAGCACATCCAACTTTGATTCTCTGACGGAATCGATACCTTCGTGCATATCAACCAAAGTATCCCAAATTACCTTTGCATTCTCAAGACGGCTGATCTTGTTGAATTCTTTGGGGCATAGGTAGTTGAACAGAATGTCACATGCTTGAGCATTGTATTGCAACATCTTCAATTCTTCCCCGGTTGCTTCACGATCCGGTTCCTTTCCATCGCCAAAGAATTCACCTTGCAAGCCAACACGAACAATAGCCCAAACGGCGGGGTTATGACCAATAATATGCATTTTCATCTTATGCTTCCAACTGGCAAAATTTGTACCATCAAAGTACGGACCTCTACGGTGATAATTTCCCTCACTAGACGCCATACTCTACTAGGTTGTGAAACCAATGCAATGGAGACCAATGCTCTAATACCACTTGTAGGATCGAAAGTATGTCTAGAGGGGGGTGATTAGACTACTTGACCAAATAAAAATTCTATCTTTTCCCAATTTTAGTTGTGGGCAGATTTTAGCAATGATAGCAAGTCAAGCACACCCTACACATGCATGTCTAAGAGTATAGCAGCGGAAAGTAAAGATAAGCACATGTAGTAGAGGGTAGGGATAGGAAGATCAAACGCAATTGTAGACACATAGATTTTTCCCGTGGTTCCGATAGGTGGTGTTATCGTACATCCACGTTTATGGAGTCTTCAACCCATGGAGGGTAACTGTCGCGAGAGTCCACGAAGGGCTCCACCCATAAGGGTCCACGAAGTAGCAACCTTGACTATTCCATAACGGCTTCCGTCCACGAAGGACTAGCCTCACTATGGGTAGATCTTCACGAAGTAGGCGATCTCCTTGCCCGTACAAACTTCTTGGTTCAACTCCACAACACGAAGTAGGACGCTCCGAAGCAACACCTAACCAATCTAGGAGGCACCACCCTCCAAAAGGTAATAGGCTTGATAGTGATGATGATCTCCTTGCTCTTGTGCTTCTAGATGATAGGCTCCTCAACACTCAATCACTCTCTCACAGAATTGGCTTGGTAGAAGATATTGATTGGGTGGAAATTAACTTGGGGAGGCTAGAAATCAACATCCATATGGTTGGAGTGGATGATCTTGATCTCAACACAAGGGTAGGTGGTTCTCTCTCAGAAATTTGTATATGGGAAGTGTGGAACTGTTCTGAGTGCTTCTCTTACGAGTGGGATGTGGTGGAGGGGTATATATAGGCATCTCCAAAAATCCAACCGTTATAATATTAATTACCATCTCGGTGAAACCGAAGCAAAACTCGGTTGTATCGATCTGTTCAAAATGTGGCAACTTTCGGAATCTCGGTGAGACCGATATAGGAATCTCGGTGGTACCGAAATGAGTGGCCGAGGGCAGTTTCCAAACTCGGTGACACCAATCCATAAAACTCGGAAATTCCGATTTTATAAACTGGGTCACCAGAAAGTTGGTCACCGAAACTCGGTTGCATCGATGCAGTCTCGGTTGTGCCAAAAAGCTAGGGTTTGGCTAGGGTTTTGTCTTGGGTAGAAAATCAGTAGAGCCGGATGAAAACTTGGTTGCACTGATTTTGTGGATTAGGGTTTTGACAGAGTATTCTTGTGGGAGAGCTTATGGGTGTTTTTGGTGGCTAGCACTTGTGGACGTGGAGCAATTTGTTCACCAACAATACCTTACCCCCTTTTCATAGTATTGGCTTTCCTGTGGACTCAAAGTGATTTCTCACAAAGTAAAACGAGAGTCTTCTAGCTTGAAGCTTTGCCAATCCATTCCTTGCATCTTGGGGTATCTCCTCACAATTTATAGTCATCCCGTCATTGGACTTTTCCTGAAATATACTTAGTGGAAACATGAGTCCAATGACATATATGTTGTTATTAATTACCAAAACCGCCAAGGGAGCAAATGTGGTTTCATCCCGTCATTTTGAGCTTCATATAACCATAATGTGGTATGGCCTGAAATCTTGTGAAGGCGTCGCGCCCTAAGAGGGCATGACAGCCACTGTGAAAGGGCACGATATGAAAAAGAAGCTCTTCGAATCTATAGTTATCGGGGGTACCAAACATTAAGTCGAGGGTCACTCGTCCTGTACAGCGTGCCTATTTTCCGGGGATGATTCCCCGAAAGGTTGTGCTGCTCCGTTCAATTCGAGATCTATCGAACTGCATCTTTTCTAATCTATCTTCATAGATGAGGTTTAGACCACTGCCACCGTCCATTAGCACCTTGTGCAACATGAAGCCATCTACTATTGGGTTGAGAACCAAGGCGGCGGGTGCTCGCTCTGTGCGGGTTATCGGTTGGTCATCCTCGCCGAAAGTTATCGGTGTATCTGCCCATGATTTCCTTGCTTCCACCTGGTGTATCTGATCGAGGTCTCAAAGAGCCCTCTTCCTCTGACCTTTGGAGGAAAACGTCTCGTAGATCATTAGGACCTCGGCGTTGTTTTCGTGTGGAGTTGCGGAATGTCTTCCTTGGGGTGGGGCCGCAAGGATGGCTTCTCCGCTCTTTGCGACTTGCCTAACAACCCAACAGGCTCGGAGGCTGTGAGTCGGGCTTGCGTTTAGCGAAGCGGAGTGTATGGGGCATCGCGTGTCCAGTAGTCCATCAAGGACGGTTCTTTCTTTTGTATGGTATTTATTCCTTTTCTTGGCAGGTGCATCTTTGGCCTGCCGTTGCGGGGGTATGAGCCTCTTCCGAACTCCTCTAGGTTGTTTGGCATGGACTGGCTTCATGTACAATTGTTGTTCTTTCCACACACTTTCCATGGCGCAGTACTTTCGCACCAAGTCCGTCAGCTCGGAGAAATTTTGAATGCGGCGACGGGCTTGGGCGTTGAGAATTCCTTCATCATGGCAATTGCACCGGAAGGTTGCAATCATCTCTTGGCCGTTACGGCCCTCCATCCTGTATTTGTTGAGGAGGATTCTGGCCCAAAAATGATGGACCGATTCCCCTGGCTGTTGCTTGACCTCCCGTAAGCCCATTGTGACGGACTCTCCTGTGCTTGGAAAGCGCTCGATCTGGGTGGTGGGTGGGGAAAAAATCTCGCGCCCCAGCGAGGTGTGCGTCCGGCGCACTGGCGGCCATGTTTAGCATCATCGTGGGGTTAGGCGCGACGGGTTTGAAGTGTGTGGCACCGTCGGCGCCTTGCTGCGCGGACTCTGAGTTGTGCGCTAGATCGACTGTCGGCCTCGAATCGGTACCCGGAGGGAGGCCGGATTCCGAGCTGTGAGACGGATCCAAGTGACCGGAGATTGGGATATAAATCATTTTTAACTCCGTTGGTTGGTGGGACATAATTCTGGCCGGGCACTCTACGGTGGCAACCAAGAGTGTTACCGGTGGGACGTGAATTTCCCTGTTGTCGGGCCTCAGCCCGACCTGGTCGTAAATCGTGGGTCGGCCGTCGGTCATGCCCAAGGCTTGAATCCGACCGAGCAGCTCATCCGACGATGGGATTTCGATGGAGTTGGCGTTACCCGTGTGCCAGGGGTCGGCTGGGGCCATTACCATCGCCCTGGGGTCGTTCGAGGACACCCCCGGGCTGTATGCGGCTGTGGCTGGCTCAGGCACATTGACCGGGTCAGGCTTTAAGGCCAAGCTAGAGACCAAGGTCACCCCAGTGGCGGGGTTTCCCGCTCCCGAAGTCAAGGCGTCGGGGCTCAGGGGCCCTTCAAGGAGGACAGATAGCTTTGTTAAAACAAGATCTCCCCGGGAGTCGGCGGTGAACTCTAGGTTCCTGAACCCGACTTCTTGACTGGGGGTAAAATTCCCAACATGGCCGAGGCAGCCAGTGGGATCGGCATGGAGCATGATGCTTCCGAAAGTGAAGATCTGACCAGGAACGAAGATGTCCTTGTTACAGACTTCATCGCTAATGATTAAGCGAGCCATCGATCTTTCGGCGATTCACAATGGAACTCTCAATGAAAGCACCAATGTCGGTGTCAAAACTAGCGGATCTCGGGTAGGGGGTCTCGAGCTGTGATTCTGGGATCGATGGGTAACAGGGGATGAAGGAGACGATGTTTACCCAGGTTCGGTCCCTCGGTAGGAGGTAAAACCCTATGTCCTGCTTGATTATATTGATGAGTATGATGGTTACACAGTTGATCTACCTCGAGATCAAATGAGCTAAACTCTAGATGAGTTGACTTGTCCCTCTACGAACTAAGCCTCCCGGTTTATATAGACATCGGGGGTACCAAGGGTTACATGTAGTCGGTTACTGCCGAGGGTTTAAACACACCCATCCATGACTTGACGGACGCACCACGGCACCTGAGATTTCCTTACTGACCACGGAGCCCCGTATAGTTCGGTCTCCCCACAGTGGCCACCGAGTACCTTATTAGTTCGGCCCACTTTAGATAGGTCGGCATCCCGAGGACCCCTTAATCCCGGACTCCCTCACTGGGGACATAGTATTCACTAGAGGCTTCTCCCTCGAATGCATAGCATACGCTGGGTAAACAAATTATTGTTGGGCAATTGATAGAAAATCGCATAGTTATGATATTAATCATGGCAATAATCATGTATAGAGGCATCACGTCTGTGACAAGTAGACCGAAATGATCCTATATCTACTACTACTCCACCAATCGACTGACTCATGTCTGCATCTATGGTATTAACACTAGTGCAGGCGCCTGCTATACAAACGGTTTTCAACCGCTTTTCGTGACGTAGTCTCAAACCGTCGCCTTGCATGTGTTGGCGATAGGGGGGCTATCCCACACGACACGAAAAACCCGTCGGAGATGGCTGCGCCCGGTCACACACGATGAGCAAAAATATGTCGTGTGCGATTGGAGGGGCCATCACAAACATATGTTTTTGGGAAGTCGTGTGAGATGTGCTTAGCATCCCACACAGTGAATCCAAAACGTGTGTTTCCGTCCGCATTCTACATCACACACAATTTTCTGCATCATATCTTCTGTGTTAGGGGTGGCCATCACGCATGGTTCCTAGAAGAAACTGATTGGCATAGGGCTGTCCATCACACACATGTTTTATGTGAAAACGTTTGCGAATGTGTCTTCTGATGCACACAGTTCACGGCTGGAAGTCGTGTGTGATTTTTCACTTATCCAACACGCCAAATTTCCAGGAACCGTGTCGGTTTGGTGAGGTAATCGCCCACGGTGTTCTATGACAAACCGTCTGCAATATGAAACCACAATAATCAGGCTAATTGCTCTGATATTTATAATCCAGCTAGTAAACAAATTGACACTTCATATCAAGCACACAATATATTTCATTTCATATTACGGCAACCATGATTTCATAATTGGAATACATCAGAGTACAACATCATATAGGCATATACTACCTAGCTACCCAATTACACGACAGGACCGAGTTTCACATGCAACATCTAAAACCTTTGGAAAATAGCATCATACACGGTAAATAGACAGATGAATCTCGTCTAGAAAACTGTTGAAGCGGAAGGCAAATATTGAGCCTTCGCTGATGTCGAAGGTCCTTGCAACTTTATGCCAGTGCGTGTGGATGGTTGCCTGCCCATCCTTCATCCTCTTGAGGAAGACTTCAAGAGTATACCGTGGGTGCTGTATGAATGCCTTCCTCGCCTCTTGACCATACAGGTGGTTCGAGACGTACTCATTGATGAAATGCTTTGGAAAGGGCTGCAAACAAAGATATGCATAAATTTCATTTCAAAAAATTGTAATGTCACAAAGGGAAAAAAGACAAGGTAAAAGCGATAGTACCATCCTATAGTTCACTGATGTCTTCATTGTGCAGACAAACAGCTTGTTGTTTTTCGTCACAAGTTTCTTTATCTTAACAATCTTTCTGAGTTTCTTGATTTGACTGACATTCATGAACACATCATTTCCCCACATGCAAAATGGGTCGAACAGTGGGTCTAAACCTCTTACTGCAGGACCTACATGTGCAAGACTAAATTATTATTAGAAACCTAAATATTAGAATGGTTCCTGAAATTGGACAATAATGTACTATTAGCCAAAGGATCATGAAAGTGCAAATCTTGATGGTAAACTTCCGTGTCTCCCATTGTCCCCCCTGTAACGCATTTAAGATAGATATTGATCAGGTTTTAAGTGAGATTTGGCATGCTATCAGTAAAATATGTTAATGAAAAATAAACGCATTGCAGATCCAACATATCAATTCAAGCCACATGGAAAAGCCAAGCGTGCTAAGAACTATGAAATGTAGCAATTGTATGTTTCACATGCATAACAATACAAAATTGTACCAACAATAATCCAACATCACATTGCAGATGATCACCAAAACAAATGAACCAAACAGTTAACTGAGCATCACATTGGACAATAGAACATACTAGAAGGTCAGATTGCATAGTAGTATTACTTGCATATTTCACTAGAATTTCTTAAGGAAAGGCAGGAGCAGCACATGCAACAGGTAAAGCAAACATGCTTAACAAGCATAGCTACCTGAACACGGGTCATTGGTAATTAAGCTAAAAAACAAGTTATTCCTCATTGTCGGAGATATCGATAACGATGGGCTTGGAAGTGGGCGAGGCCTCGACATCGTGGGTGCCCTCCTCGTAGTGGTGAGTGACCTCAGCCTGTCCAGGCACCAACCTGCCGGCTCTGGGGTTGAGGAAAGCACGGGCACGCTGAGAAAACAACTGGTAGTCGTCGTCGAAGGCAAAAGCGGATCTCTCAAGATAACATACCAAGTTGTTGTTCAAAGCAGACAACCGCGTGGCGGCGTCCGCTCACGAGGCGTCGACGGTGGCCTCGACGGCGATGTGCTGCTCCAAGATCTGGGGGTTGGCACGCATGGCAGCCATCACGGCCTCATCCGCGCGTGCGGTCGCGATTTGCTTCTCCGCTGCCAGATGCTTCTTGAGATCCTGGCTATACTGCGTGCACCATGTCATTCGGCGGCGATTATGTGGGGGGTGGGCCGGTGATTTTGGTGGAATGTGTCGCGCCGGCGGTCGGGGCATGTGGAATGGAGGGGGTGGAGGGGGGGTGTGGGGAAGGTGTGGATTACCTGACTAGATGGAGGAGGGCGAGCAGCAGGAAGGAGCGTCGCCGGCGAGGAGGTGGCGCTGCAAGCAAGCTGTGCAGGTTTAACTTGGGAAAGGAAGGGGAAGCGGGGGGAGGGTGTGGCTTTTGGTTGGTACGAGTGGCGGGGGAGGTAGATATTTGCGCGGCAGCCCAAAATTTCGTTCGGTGCGGCAAAAAAGTAGCATGCACAGTCACATCGGACAAAGTCCCTTTACCATAACTATGTGAGATATTCAACAACACAAACGAATCCTATAGTTGTTCCCGTGTGTGATGAGACTGAACGTGGAAATTTTGGTCTCCAAGCTTCCGGCGTAAGATATCGGATACTACATTGCACACGCTACTTGCACTTCATTTTCATTTTAAGAGAAAATGGGGATACGGCGGCAAATTTTGGTACGAATTTCCCTCGTTACACTGGTCATCAATGTCATTGCTTAATTTAACAACACTTGCAAATTTGAGTACTACACAAAAGAGCCTACAACACTGCCCGCACTTACTTAATCGAGCAACTAATAAACATTAGTTAGTTGACCTAAACATTACTCTAACGAAAGACCAATGCGCTAGACAGAGACTAATATTCCGCCTGGCATTCGTCAATCTCCGCCGCCTCCTCGATGACCGGCTCCCGCTCGACGACCTCCGGGGTAAGGAGATCCATGGGATCCGTCGCCACATACTCCAGCACCTCATAGTCTTCCTCCACCATCTCTTTGGACAAGGCCACCATGAGCCGGGCGTGGGAGGCCATGCTCCGGGCATGGACGGCCACAATCTTGGCTAGGGAAGCCGCCGACGAACGGAGGCCTGCTCGAGCACACTCAGCGTTTACCAACTCATCGGACGTGGGTTGTCGACTGGTGTCGGAGAAGGCAGATGTGATTTGTGCAGTGACCGACATGAGATGGGCGTGGGCGGCCTTGAGATGGGACTGGCATCCTCCATCAGGGCTACGGCGACCGCCGAGAAACTGACAGCTGATGTGCCGTTCTCTCCATTTGCTATCCCCATCGCGGTTGTTGCTGCCGCCCTCTCAGCTGCAGCAGTTGCCCTTTCGGTTGTTGTAGCCGCCCTGTCGGAGGTAGCGGCCGCGTTCAAGCATCTTGAGAGCGTGCTCATGGCTGAAGCGGTCGCGCTCGGGCCGGAGTGGGTTGCCGAAGTTGCCCTCACGATGGGGATCCACATCCCCATCTTTCACCGGCGACGATTGAAAAGTAAAATGCTCTGGGGAGTCCGTGCGGTAAACTGGCCGGCGGTGTACTGTAGCCCACGAAGCTTCCGTCCTAAGCCATGCATTATGACTTTTTGAGGATTGGCCCAAGATGTTTTGTACTGCATCACACACGATTCATGAACTTGAACTGTTTGTGAAAGACTTGATTTTCAAGATGTTTTAAAACAAAAAATGAGGTTACTTCGACAAAGGACGGTGTTTGGATTGCAATAAGATTTATCTGAAGTGAACACTTACCAATAGCTGGGTCGTGCTAAAATATGGAATTATTCAGGGTCTGTTTGGCATTTTTATGCATTAATTGAGTTTTCTAGGCATTTAATGTGTATAATTCAAATTCGAACTATCGTCCCAATGTCAGGTGCATCAAAATGGGATGAAAATCGTATTAGTGTCCATGGCTTCATCTTTAGGTCACGGGCAAGAAATGGGAATGGATTTCAAACATATCGGGGTCTTGGCTCGGTCTCAAACATTGAGAAACTTGGTTTTAAATTACTGTTAATCCAAAACGCGTCAGAAATTCTAAAAACTTGGCATGTTGTCATGACATGGCACATATGTGCCATTGATTTTTTTTGTCCAACTTGGGACAATTATAGGCACAAGTCCCTTACAAACCGGAGCTTCTCACTGCAAGCTATGTGGTTCCGATAAGGAACACGTCACCTTAATTACGTGGGCAAAACGACATCCGCTCATCTTCTCGCCTTGAACTTTTGTTAAAGGCAACAAAGACCAGTAAGAGTGTCTTGCTAAAATATGGAATTATTTAGGGTTCTTTTTGCATTTTCATACGTTAATTGAGCTCTCTAGGCATTTAATGTGGATAATTAAAATTTGAACAAAATCACAAGGTCTGGTGCATCAAAATGGGTTGAAAAAACATATAAGTGTCCATGGCTACTTTGGACCCCATGCAAGATATGTGAATGGATTTCAAACATCTCAGGGTCTTGGCTCGGCCACATACATTGAGAAGCTTGGTTTTACATTCATGTATAAATCAAAAACTCGTCATAATTTCATGAAACTTGGCATGGTGTCATGACATGGCTCATACGCGCCCTGGTGAAAAAAATGTCCAATTTGGGACAAGTCTTGCAACAAGCCCCTTACAAATCTCAGCTTCTCACGGGAAGCTTTTGTGGTTTTGATATGGAATGCGTCACATTATGTGGGCGAATCGACATCCGTTGCATCTTCTCATCTTGAACTATATATTTCTAGAGGCAACATATACCAAAATGAGCGTCGCTCCAAAAATATGAAATATATACATGGTTCATTTGGCCTTTTTATACATTAATTGACTTTTATATGCATTATTTAATGTGCATAATTCAAATTTGAACTATAATCACAAGTTCTGGTGCATCAAAATGGGTTGAAAATAATATAAGTGTACATGCATCTTTAGGATCCCATGCAAGATATGGGAGTGAATTTCAAACATCTCACACGGTCTTGGCTCGGGCACACATACATTGAGAAAATCGGGTTTTAAATCATGTATAAATCAAAAACTCGTGAGAAAAGTCATGAAACTTGGCATGGTGTCATGACATGCCTGGCTCATATGTGCCCTAGTAAAATAATATCCAATTTGGGACAACTTTTGGCACAAGCCTCTAACAAACCTAAGCTTCTCACGGGAAGCTTTTGTGGTTTCGATATGGAACATGTCACCTTTTGTGGGCAAATCGACATCCATTGCACCTTCTCATCTTGAACTATATATTTCCAGAGGCAACATATACCAAAATGAGTGTCGTGCCAAAATATGAAATTATACATGGTTCGTTTGGACTTTTTATACATTAATTGACTTGTATATGCATTATTTAATATGCATAATTCAAATTTGAACTACTAACACAAGGTCCAGTGCATCAAAATGGTTAGAGAACCATATTAGTGTGCATGCATCTTTAGGTCCCATGCAAGATATGGGAATGAATTTCAATCATCTCAGGGTCTTGGCTAGGCGAGAGAAACATTGAGAAACTTGGGTTTTAAATCATGTAAATAAAAAAACCCGTCATAAGATTCATGAAACTTGGCTTGCTGTCATGAACATGGCACATAAAGGCGTCATATCATTTTTTTTTACTATTTGAGACTCGTTTTAAATATATTTTTTCTTTTAGAGCCAACATTGAGAATATTACGTTAAATCATAGTAAATCTAGAACTGACACAAAATTCAAGAAATTGGGCATGACGTCATGATATAGCACAAATATGTTGTGGTATTTTCGTATCAATTTTGGAAAAAGACGGACACATTAATAGCTAACAAAATCTTTTTGGAACAAAGAACTGTCACGTTTCCACGGAAAAGGTTGCATTATTTTCAAACCGTGGGCGTTCTACTGCCCTTACATGATGCCAAGCGTCGCACTCTTCTATTGGCCAGGGCTTAGGAGGTGCCGTGCGAGCAGCTGCTAGAGTTGACAGGAGGCGTGCGAGCTGGCCTCCGCTGCGCAGGCTCACCGGGAGGCGTGCGGGCTGTACGCCGCAGGCTCACCGGGAAGCAAGCCCTTTGACCACCGTATCCGCCCTCCTCGCTTCCAACCTGTCCATCAATGGCGCCTGAGCCGCTGTTTAATAGGCGGCTTTACTGCCCACTTACTCGCAATCCTCTCTACATCTTCGCCTCCCATTCCCCTCCATCATTCAGACCTCCACGGCGACCTACGCCATGGTGCACAAGAATCATATGCCACTAGTCTTCCGGTTTGGTGAAGTTCACACCGAGCCGGAAGAGATAGAACATAAAGACGAATGGGACGCCATGGACATGGCCCTGGAAGAGCTGCATGCCGCAGCGAATGCTGCCCCGACGCACTCGCCAGCAACCATCCCCGCGCTTGTGCCAGCAACCATCCCCGTGGCATTGACGGGCTGGTCGCCGAGCATCATCGTAGCGCTGGAAACCGCGAGCGTCAGGGAGGTCTCCATGGTCCTACGCGAGCTCATGTACTTGCAAGCACCAGCACCTCCTCCCCCGCCCGTGCTCGTGCGCGCCCCTGCACCCACGGCGCGTGCCCGCACCCACGACGCCCGACCCCATGCGCATGACTGCATCCGTCACGGGCCCCTCAGCGGATTGGGACGCCGCCGTCGACAGCTTCCTCGCAGCGCCTCTAGTCGCCGCCCCCCGGCCCCGCGCCCGTCGATCGCGCGACGACTGGCTCTTTGATTGTGAAGTCCATAACATTCTGGTCTCGTTTGAAGAACTGTATGACTTCGCCCCGGAGCACGAGAACGCCGTCGCAGGACGCCGCCGCCGTCGCCACAACTAGTTTTCTTTATATTGTATCTCGATTGTATGAATATAAAGTCAAAGCTTGACTGAATGAAACCTATGGTTTGATGAACTAAGTATTTATCTCTGAATTCACATAGCAAACAAAAAACCATCATCGTTTTCTCTGAATAAACACTCATCACAAACGTTTCAGGTTGAATACCCATATACAGATCGACATCTGTCTTTCCTTCGCCCGTAAGCCAAGTGAAAATATTGGCGCGCAGGATTGGTGCAATGCGTCATCGCAAACGTTTCTCTAATATGACCCGTGTGCCTAGTACAGACAATCCAGGAAGATTTGCATCTATCATATTGGGTAAATTGCCATGTGTCAAATCGGAAGCATTGGCATCTGTCGATCTAGTAACATTGGCATTTGTCAACATTGTAGCACTGGCATTTGTCGAATTTCGCAGGAACAAAATCACTATTACCGTGCACTTTTGCAACTGAATTCAGCAAACATGGATTTCATTCATAGATTAACCATTGTTCTTTGTACAAAATAGTTCAACTCGACAGCTGAATCGAACAAACTTTTCCCCAATTGTTTCCAACCACGTACTGAAATAGCTAGTTCAACTATATATACTAGCTAATTTAAAGTACGTGGTACAGTTCAACCATATCTATAGTTAGATGAACTGAACAAAATAGCCCCTAAATACTAGTACTAGGAGGGGCTTTGTACCACTTCCAGCAGAATCGAGCGCGCTCAATAAGAGAAAGTGGAGGAGGAGCCTACCGACGAGTTGCTGGAGTCGTGTCCGTTGCCTGCCAGTGCTGCCCTCCGGCGCACAAGACACGCCTCCTCGAAGCGACGGGACTCAGCGTAGATCTCCGCATTCCGCGCCGCCGCTGCGGCTTTTCCTGCGGCCACGGCGTTGGTGAGCTTCTTCGCGTGCGCGACCTGGTGCTCCACCTCCTTCTCTAGGAAGTAGATGTAGCGTGCAAGGGTTGCGACGCAGAAGCCCGACGGCGGGCGTTTGGCGGCCTCCACCTCCCGCATTCGGGCCTTGGTGGCGGAGCGGGTGATGACCCCGCCGCCTGACGGCCGGGTCGTGGCAAAGACGGATGACGGTGGGGTGGCGGCCCCGGCAGCTGCCGGCGTGTTGGCGGCCACAGCGGCCACCGGCAGCAACTGCCTTCGGGCAGCGGTGGTTGAGCGTGTAGTTGGTGGCGTGCGCACACCCACCAGGGATGCCATGTGCACCATACGCTTCAGAGGACTGTCGCGCCGACGCGGTGAAGCCTCCCATCTAGAGTTGTCCTCTGGCGGAGTGGCTGGGCAACGACGAACAGCCAGTGCCATTGGCGATTGGGGGATAATCAAACTAGACAGGCTACGGGGAGGGAGGGGATGAAGGCAATGTGGAGTTGCCGGCCGTGAGGGTTTATATAGCAGGCCGGCAAGCATTGGGGATTTCACCGAGACAGGCAGGAAGCTAGAGCCGTAGGACGGTTTTGTGCGCGGGAACCTGCGCGGGAACGGGCTCATCGAGCGGACGCGTGGCCAAAAGCGGTGCCGAAGCGTGCACTGGAATCCTCGGGCGGCAACGCGGTGACAAGACGCGACAGAGGAGGACGGGGTAATGCGTAGGCACACGGGTCATAATTATAAAACGTCTGCGATATTAATACAGGCAAACGGTACTTCCCAATGAAGCGTCGGTAATGATTTCATCCATCGCTGACAATTGTTTGGCAGCAACCGTCTGCCAACAACCCACACAGCTTGTCAGTATGAATCGTTTGGGTTATTATTGGTCTTCCCACACAATTCTGATGAATGAATTGTTTCCCTGGTATCACACACACCTTGTTATGGTAACTCGTTCGTGTTCTAGCTCGATCAATGCAAACAGTTTGTCTGAATGAACTGTATGTCGTACTTCACACACATATGTATTTTGAGAACTGTTTGTGTTATCTTGTCTAATCGCAAACATGCCATAAGCACCAATTGTATGCCCAGCATCACACACGCAACTATTTTCTGAATCGTATTTGATGGATCCGCCATCGCACACAGTTCGTGTCATTAGCGACGGAGCTTGAACTATACCGTTTGCGATTGATGGATCGCAAACAGTTTCTACGAAGGGTCTCTGATTGATGTGTCGTCTTTGGACCATTCTGTAGTAGTGTAAGTTCATGACAAACAGAGTAACACATTAAGCAAGATGACACGATGTAGACAAAGTAAGATAATCAATATGTTCAGACCCAGTCATTTTACCCTTAATTGCAACAATACAATATGTGTCTTGTCCCTTTCTGTCACTGGGATATAGAGCACCGCAAGATTGAACCCACTACAATGCACACCTCCCCCTGAATATAAATCAATCTAGTTGGCCAAACCAAACTGATAGATCGAAGATAATTACAAACCTACACAATCATGCATAATAAATTTCAGAAAAGACTCAATTACTTTCAATGAATAATCTCATCATAAACCCACAATTCATCGGATCCCAACAAACACACCGCAAAAGAAGATTACATCGGATAGATCTTCGCGAGAATCGCGAAGAACATGGTATTGTAGATCAAAGTGAGAGAAGAAGTCATCTAGCTACTAGCTATGGACCCATAAGTCTATGGTGAAATACTCACACATCATCATGGAGGCAGCAAGGTTGATGTAGATGGCCTCCGCGATCAATTACCCCTCCGACAGAGTACCGTAAAGGGTCTCCAGATGGGATCGCGGAAGAGCAGAGGCTTGCGGCGGCGGAAAAAGTGTTTCGGGTGTCTCTCTATAGGTTTTGGGGTAATTCTAAAAATATCAAAGTGGAATTTGGTAATGAGGCGTTGCGAGGGGCCCACGAGCTCAGGGGGTGTGTCCTACCCCCGAGGGAACACCCTACGAGCTTTTGGCTCCCTTGCGGGTCTTCTGGCCACCTCTCAAAACTTCTAGGGTCTCTTTATGTCCAAAAATAACCCTAGTAATGTTTCATCCAATTTGGACTCCGTTTGGTATTGATTTTCTGAAAAGTCCAAAAACAGGCAAAAAACAGGAACTGGCACTCGGCAATTGGTTAATAGGTTAGTCCCAAAAAATGATATAAAATGACATATAAATTAGGGATAATTAATTTGATGCACCTAGTTGGGTCCCACTCGGCAGTTTTACCCCTACTTTCCAAAAACCCTCAGTTCTTCCCAAGCCACTTCGCTTCTCTTATGATTTTGCCCTTTGACCGTTTGACCGTCAATTTAAAAACTTCATAAAAAATGCATACGAAGTCAGAAAAATACAAATAAGATAACAAAATGTTCAGAAAAATAACACCTACATGTGCATGTCATTTGATCTCACGACAAAAGTGTTGGAAAGTTCCTATCTCGGTTTGAGCTCATATGATCTCAACATGAACAATAAAATCTAAAAAAATAAAAAACAATTCAAAAACTCTAAAAAAAGTTGGTGGCAAACACTTACCAATAGTTAGAGTGCTTGCCAAGTTTCATCAGGGAATGGCATTCATGGAAGTCATGGCAAAAAAGATAATATCGGTGCTCCAAAACAAAAGCATTTTGGAGTGTCGATTTTTTTTTTGCCACGACTCCCATGAATGTCATTCCCAGATGAAACTTGGCAAGTACTCAAAATATTGGTCAATGTTTGCCACCAAAAAAATCTTGATTTTTTTGAATTTGTCTTCAATTTTGTTCGGATTTTACTGTTGATGTCGAGATCATATGAGCTCAAACTGAGATGGGGACTTTCCAAAACTTTTGTCATGAATGCACATGACATGTACATATAAGCGATGTTTTTCTAGACATTTTGATATCTTATTTGTATTGTTATGAGTTAGTATGAATTAGTTATGAAGTTTCAATGTGTCAGTCAAACGGTCAATGGGAAAAAGCATAAGAGGAGCGGAGTGGCTTGGGCAGAACCGAGGGTTTTCGGAAACTAGGGATAAAACTGCCGAGTGGGACCCAACTACTCGGCATAAAATTCATTATCCCTATAAAGTATCCAAGATTGATAATATAATGGCATGAAACAGTCAATAATTACTGATACATTGGAGACGTATCAAAGCTTTAGTAAATACTTTTTGATTATTACTTGACTTTAGGCAATTCAAATAATATTGAAATAATCCAAACCTCGTTTGAAATTAAACCCTAGGTTTTAATTGAATAAAACTAATTCCAAATAAATTGATTAATTAAATTAAACCAGGAAAATGTTTTGGAGTTATATTTGACTTTAGGGAAAGATGAACTCAAATTAATTTAGTTCAAACCTAAATTTAGTTTGAAATTAATTGAACCCTAAAAAATATTTTGGGATTTATTTGACTTTAGCTAAAGAAAAATCAAATAAATAAATAAATTATAGTGATTATGTTGGAATATAATTGACTTTAGTTTTAAACTTATTTAATAATTGACTTGAGTTGAAAACTTATTTAAATAACATACCTTAGTAATCAATTTGGATTTGTATTTGACTTCTATGGATATAGCCAGATGGTATTTGAATTAAGTTGAACCAACTTAAATAAATTATGAAATGATTCATAATTCAAATTGAACTCAGTGAAACCAAATTGAAATATAGACTCAAGTCAGTTTGAATTCAAATAGGTTGAACCATAATTCAAACCCAAATTGAATTGAAAACCAGATCAAGTTATCATTTGTAGACCATAGTGTATTCAACACGAAAGGTGAACAAGTTTGAATTATCATTCAAACTTGAACATGAACTTGGCTACCCAAGATTCATAGACCCTGACTCTGTTGTTAAGATTCATTTATTGGAATCTGACAACCACAACTTGACATCACATACTTTTTATGTGATGAACCCTTATTGAAAACTTGCATGTGAACCCTTATGTCACATGTGTTCCAAATGACAACCACTATGTTGTTTTCCAAACTCTTATGAGTTAAGCCTTGACACATGATCTCACAGCACAGTGACACTGACACCATGTAGAACACTTGATGCTTGTTTGGTTGTATTGTATGGTTGTTCATGAATGCTCTTTACTTCCGATGTATTGTTACAAAGAGCGAAGTGTGTTGACCAAGAATTGTGAGACTGAAAGAATCGTCAATATAGGCTACTAGAACCTTTGATCATAATCTATCTTTTCATGCATTGTTGTTAATTTTCAACTAGGAATCCCCTATAGGATTTTACTTTATACTTGACAGAACCCAGTAGAATGATTAGGTCCATTTTACCCTGACCTTTTAACCCACGAGTAGTTTCTTAGATGCTATAACGTGGATTGGAAAACACCAATTATTATTCCACCATACAACCGCATGGTTGACTACTTAACTAATACTTAATTAATGAATTGATCTAGGTGGACTGGCTTTGATTGGGTCATCGGAGTGTAGTCCTTGCTGGGGAATGCCACCCAGGTATCAGATTGTATGAGTTCAAAAGTTGAGTAGCTTCCATGTGTGACGGTGATGCAATATGGGCTCTGTCAGGATCGAGTAAGTTGTCGGAACCCTCCTGCGGCAGGCCAGCAGATGTAACATTTGCATGTAGATTGGACTGGGTCTGTCATTTTTGATAGGGCGACTACTTCCCAAAAGTCTTGTTTTGATCTACCTAGCTACTTCACAAGTGAAGTTTAGTGGCAAGAAGGTGTGATTTGGAATCACGGGTAAAGTACACAAAGCTTTGCATAGTGTAGAAAATTGATCATGATTACCCATGTCCCTGATTGCGGACAACTTGAGTAACTCATCTGAGAATTGTCAGCTTGATATCATTCACCTCTCTTCTAATTAAAACAATGGGTTGAACCAACGGGGAGTGTGCAGCTGATCTCAAAGAACTAGTAGTGAACTAGGGTCTCCTCAGAAAGGCTTGGCCTACTCAGATTGCTAGCGTGATACCAGTAGCATTATGTGCGGTTGGTCCAGGGCTGAAGTGCGATGCGGATGCCCACATACTCAAATGCTTATATTCTAGGACTGCCGCATGATATGGTATGTTAAGGTCTACCGTGTGATACGGTATGACCAACTAATAGAGTAGACCACTATTACAAAGATAGGGAAAACTGTTTTGCGCAAAAGGAAAACCAGCCACACCAATTTGCATGTTATTTGCCAGTAAGCCAATCCCGATGAAGCTTGCCAATACATCCAATGTATTGACCCTTGTGGATGCAACGTATCATGTTGCAGGTTACCATACCCACGGAAGGTTACGAAGTAGGGTTATGACACTACACTCAACTCTTTCCTGTGAGTTGAAGGACGCCACAAGACTAGAACAATATTCCGCTGCATGATTATTTGTTAGCTAGCCATGAGCTGAGCATGTTTGTATTGTAAAGCACTGGATCTTTGATGTAAATACTATGTCATGTGATGTATTCTTTGTATTAATCGTCGACTATGCGTGTCAACTATTGATCCAGGGACCGCCATAGTAAGCGCTGAGATTCGGGGCCCTCTCACGGGACCGGGTCGCGACATCTACTCCATAATTTTTATGTGGGTGTTTGTGACCCCCCCCCCCCCATTTTGATCGTACGCTAATCATGAACGCAAATGTGTACGACCAAGATTAGGGACTCACTGGAAGATATCACAACACAACTCTAGACACAAATTAAAGGCATACAAGCTTCATATTACAAGCCAGGGGCCTCGAGGGCTCGAATACATAAGCTCAATTTCAAATGAGTCAGCAGAAGCAAATATTATCTGAGTATAGACATAAGTTAAACAAGTTTGCCTTAAGAAGGCTTGCACAAACATAAGCAGCGGATGGGAAGAGGCAAGGCCTCCTGCCTGGGATCCAACCTAACTACTCCTGAGCGTCGACACTCTCCACGTAGTAGTAGGCTCCAGCGGTGGGGTAGTAGTCGTCTGCGGTGTACTCCATCTCCTGGGCTCCGTTATCTGAACGCAGTAATCGTATCGAGGGGGAAAGAGGAGGTAAAGCAGCGGTGAGTACTCATCCAAAGTACTCGCAAGACTTATATCAGAACTATACTAGAATATGCATCAGTATCAAGGAATGGGGTTATATCTTTGGACTGACTACAGAAAAGCAAGAATAGGGGGTAGGCCTAGTCCTATCGAAGACTAGCATCTTCAACATCTTGCAGCATTAGAAGAGTGTAGATTGGTAACTCATATGTAACGATATTATTGTAGCAATTTTATTAAGTAACCATGCCCAGAGATTCTTCCTATACTTCCTACGAGAAAGCAAATCTCGGACCCAACATTCATTTCAATTTTAAGTCACAATTCTAGTTGTATTAGATCGGGATACAACTCCAAGTCATCCTGTTACCGTGGACACGGCTATTCGATTAGTTTAATTCATCCCTACAGGGGTGCACCACATTTTCCAACACGCTTGATAACCTTTGGCCGGACACACTTTCCTGGGTCATGCCCGGCCTCGGGACATCAATACGTCGTCGCCCTACCTAGGCTCAACAGAGAGGCCAGCCCGCCGTCCTAATCCTAAGCGCGCAGGGGTCATGGGCCCACTCGCCCTTTGCACTCCTCACGATGCGTGGGCGGCCGAGGTCAGTCCTAGCACCTCTTATACAAGATCAATGCCGTCACAGACCACTCGGGTGCACGCCGCTCCATCGCTGACATCCGAAGAGTTTCGGCTGATACAATGACGCCGAGTACCCATAACTTCTCCCACGTGAAGGTTAGTGCGAAAAAGGTCAAACGACCAACTCAGATCAAATACCCAACCCATTAGCATTTTGTTAACTGCGGTGACGAGCACGATACACGATATGTGGTCCCGTCGCCCCGTCTCGAGGACTTGTGGCAAGGGCCAAGAATGCCCGGTCACGCCTCGTCACAATTACACCAACACCAACCATGTCATCCTGACCTCAACATGTTCCAACAGTAGTAAAGTTAAGTAACCATGTGCCCATACATCAAGGGGAAACCCGAGGAATCAACCTCGTAGGATCTCACCTGATGTAACCGTCAAGGTGACCAGAGAGGATTCACCCTCGATGGTCTACACTTGAGGGGTTGCACGTCAGAGTCGTCGTCGGGAGTGGTGAAGGAGGAATCACCCTCGATAACAACGACCGACTAGCTACACTACAGAGTTAGCATCATGAGTACTTTACGAGGTGTCCTCCTTGGTACCTGATAGTAGCTCTGCAGAGTTGTACAACTAAGGGGAAGTGCGGTGAATGTGACGGGTCGTGGTTTGTCGATCAGTTGATCGAGTCTTCAAATCGTCGATGATGAAGCAGGGGCAACTGGGACTAAGGGGTCACAGGGGAAACACTAATCAACCTATGCTAAGCAGTTGATATAACAACGGGTACAGTAGCAGTTTAACAAAAATAGGCTATGCATCATAATAGGAGCTACCTACAACAGTAGCAAAATCTAATGCAATCATGAGAGAGAAAAGAATGGGCGATATTGGTATGATCAAAGGGGGGGGGGTTGCTTGCCTTGCTATTCTGCTGCAAAGGGCTGATCGTCAGTGGCATAGTCGTACCCGATAGCAACGTCAGTCTCGGTGCCTACCGGTAAGAAGAGGGGGGAGAAACAATAAATATAAGGCAGACAGATGCGTCACGATGCATGACATGGAAATATGCAGTGCTAAGCATGAGCTAACGCAGTACTACATGTCATAGACGGAGCGGGAAAATATCTGACGATATTTCCTGGGCCTCAGGCTACTACCGGACAGACGAATCCAATGGAAAAGTTCCATGTTCATCATGCTAGGAGCATGTGAAAGATTAACGGACAGCGTATTCGGATTCGTGGGATTTTTCTGATCAACATTCATGTATAAAACTTTTTCATCTGACTTATAGATTATTTTATATTAATTTTCAAAGTTTTATTTATTTTCTGAAATAAGCAGATTAAATTTAATAAAGAAAATACTTTATTGCATCAGCCTGAGGTCAGAGTGATGTCAGCAGTCAACTTTGACCTCCTGACCAGTCAAACTGACAGGTGGGGCCCATCTATCATTGTCAGTGGGGTTAACAGAGTTTATAACTAATCCAAATTAGTTAATTAACATACTGGGTGCACTAGTTAGTGACTAAATAGGTTAATAAAAATGTTTAACTAATTTTGTTAATTAGATAAGTGGTGGGGGCCACTCGTCAGTGACTGGACCCAGTCCAGTCAGCAAGTTGACCCAGTCAACTGGTCAGCTGGGCCCACGGGACCCAACTGCCAGTGACCCTGAGGGACCCAGTGGCAGCGCCACGTCAGCGGCGACGCCGGAGATAGCTCCGGCGAGCCTCCCGCGGCTTCTACTTCGCTGGAGGGGCTCATGATTCATCTACGGCAGCTCAAATCGCATGCGGGTGGCTTCTTTCGGACGGCCACTCCGAGCCGTGTCGAATGAAGGTGGTGGTTTGTCCCGGGGAGGCCGGAAACATCGTCGGCATCGAGCTTTGCGGACGCCGGAGCTCGGGCAATGACGGAATCAAGCACAGAGGGTATGGGAAGATGTGTGTGTGTGTGTGTGCATGCGGGGCTCCTGGGAGCTCCAGGAGCTCGGTTGTGGGCTCGAAAGCGAGCCAGGCTCGCGGTGGTTGTGGCGGCGAAGTAGAGCAGCGGCGGTGAGCTCGGGCATGGCGGGCACAACAGCTAGGGGCAGCGTCTCAAGGAGGAAACAGAGGGGTTTTGCTCGGGGCACACCATGGAGGCACACGTAGGCCCGGTGAGTGCGTAGGAGCAGCAGGGCAGCCGGAATCAAAGATGAACGGCGGCGGGCTCCAAGGTTGAAGACGACGCGGATCCAGCGAAGCAGGTATCCCTGCACAAGTTCATGGGTGTTGGCGAAGCAGCGGAGCACGACGGCATGGGGACGACTGTGGGCACGCGAGCGACGGCGTTCATGGCAACGGCGGTGTCGGTTCGTCGCTGTGGGGAGAAGAGGGGCGAGGAGAGGGGCTCTGGTGGCTAGGGTTCGGCGAGGGAGGGTGTGGGACCGAAAGTATGTCTAGAGGGGGGTGATTAGACTACTTGACTAAATAAAAATCTACTTTTTCCCAATTTTAAGTGTTGGCAGATTTTAGCATTCATAGCAAGTCAAGCACACCCTACACATGCATGTCTAAGAGTATAGCAGCAGAAAGTAACAACAAGCATGAGTAGTAAAGGAAGGGCAGGAAGATCAAACGCAATTTGTAGACACGAAGATTTTTCCCGTGGTTCCGATAGGTGGTGCTATCGTACGTCCACGTTTATGGAGTCTTCAACCCACGGAGGGTAACGGTCGCGAGAGTCCACGGAGGGCTCCACCCACGAAGGGTCCACGAAGTAGCAACTTTGACTATTCCATAACGGCTTCCGTCCACAAAGGACTAGCCTCACTATGGGTAGATCTTCACGAAGTAGGCGATCTCCTTGCCCGTACAAACTTCTTGGTTCAACTCCACAACACGAAGTAGGAGGCTCCCAAGCGACACCTAACCAATCTAGGAGGCACCACCCTCCAAAAGGTAATAGGCTCGGAAATGTCAATGAACTCCTTGCTCTTGTGCTTCAAGATGATAGACTCCTCAACACACAATCACTCTCTCACAGATTTGGCTTGGTGGAAGAGATTGGATTGGTGGAAAGCAATTTGGGGAGACTAGAGATCAAGATTCATATGGTTGGAGTGGAATGGCTTGATCTCAACACATGAGTAGGTGGCTCTCTATCAGAAAATATGATGGGGCAAGTATGGAATAGTTCTGAGTGCTTCGCCATCGAGTAGGTGGTGGTGAAGGGGTATATATAGGCATCTCCAAAAATCCAACCGTTACACCTTAAGTGACCAACTCGGTGACACCGATGTGTGAATCTCGGTGGTACCGAAGTGACCAAAAGGTGACAACTTTTGAATCTCGGTGAGACCGATATATAAATCTCGGTTGCACCGATTAGGTGACCAACGGTCAGATTACCCAATCTCGGTGACGCCGATTCAACAAACTCGGTGGTACCGATTTTGTGAATCGAGGTAACAGAAAGTTGGAAACCCAAACTCGATGGCACCGAAGTGGAATCGGTTGCACCGATGTGCTAGGGTTTGGCATGGGTCTGTCTGAGTTTGGGAATCGGTGGCACCGAGTGGAAAGTGTTGGTTGCACCGATTTTGGATATTTGACTTTGGACAGACTTTTGTGGAAGAGCTTGTGGGTGTTTTTGGTGACTTTCACTTGTGCACGTATGAGCATTTTGTTCACCAACAGTACCTTACTCCCTTTTAATAGTATTGGCTTTCCTATGGACTCAAAGTGATTTCTCACAAAGTAAAATGTAGAGTCCTCTTGCTTGAAGCTTTGCCAATCCATTTCCTTGCATATTGGGGTATTTCCACAATCCTTTTGCCATCCCTATCATTGAACTTTTCCTGAAATATGCTTAGTGGAAACATTAGTTCAATGACATATATGTTGTTATTAATTACCAAAACCACCGAGGGAGCAAATGTGCTTTCAATCTCCCCCTTTTTGGTAATTGATGACAACATATAGATCAAAGCTTCGACATATGATATAATCAATTAATATAATCATCGCTTTGAGAAGTATGTGATAAGCAAGAGCTCCCCCTAAATTTGTGCAGTATTTTGAATTTGCGTTTGAATGCAAATGCACAATCGATTAGGTACTTGGGGCACTCCTTCCATGTCACATACATCTTGGTGGTGTGCGAGAATAATAAGAGTTAATATCATAGCACAACACAATCAAGCAAAGGTGAATGATCGTCTCATAAGCAGCATAATGATAGGAAATAGTAGCAACACACGTTAAGCGTATGATCAAACATCACATAGTTCAACACATCCAAAACAAAAGACCAAATGTTTTGTAAAGCGAGATAAAAACCAAACGCTCTCTCACTCGAAGCCTAAAGATCTATATACATTTCTCCCCCTTTGGCAACAAGTTACCAAAAAGTTCAAAGAGATATAGCTAATCGTTCTTGGGCTGATCTCCTCCGGTTGTTGATGAAGGAGTCGAGAGAACTGCGTCGGCGAAGATGTCGGCAGACGTCATGGATGGAGTTGGTGTAGCAACTGGAGGCACTGGAGGAGCTGATGGAGCTGAAGTGACTCTAGCAGGTGCTGATGAAGAAGGCATCAACTCTGGAGCTGGCACTGTGGCTGATCTGGCCTGGGTAGTGAAGTGTGTGCCTGGCCTGAGAGGAGAGTCATCCTCATCATCATCATCATCATCATCATCTGTAGATTGAGGAAGAGGCACAGATTCATCTTCCTTCTTAAGCTCATTAACTGTCTTGGTCAGCCCATCCACCTTGTCATTGAGGGTCTTGATCCCGTTCTCAAAGATCCTCACAAGACTGTTCTGATTCTCTAGTATGTCCTTGACGTCCTTTTGCATGCCTTGAACAGTTGAGATCAAGAGATCCATTTGCTCATTCCTGGATCTGGGGACCTGAGCACTAGTGGCTCTAGCTGCCTCTGCCTCTGCCTGTGCTTGAGTTGCAGCTGATGTGGGATGTTCTGGGTCCATCACCACAATGTTGTCCTCTAAATCTGGCTGTAGGGGCAAATGGGGTCTGTCCAGAGTAAAGATGTGCTTCTCCAGATTGGAGTTGATGAGCATCTGAATGTAGGGTGCATAGCAGCATGAGCGCTTCTGATCAGCAGCAACCCTCTTCACTGTCTCTACTATCAAGTCCATCACTCTTATCCTGGTGTGTCTATCAAGATGGATCAGCATGTTGATGGAATAGCCTCGAATCATCTTCTCATCTCCTGACTTAGGCATCAAAGTATGCCTCAAGATGGTGTTCATGGTGCGGAGGCCAGCCTGGAGGAAGTAAATAGATCCTAACTTGTGAGATTTCAAGTTAGCAGCAGGGATAGCATTGTACATGTCCTTCATAGCATCATGGCTCTCCTTGGATTCAGAGTAGACATCCAAGTCACCATCTTGCACCTCTGGGACTTCTAAGATAGCAGCCCATTCATCAACAGTAGACTCGCATCTTGCTCCTTCAGTCATCCATGCAATTCTACCAGCTCCATAGAATTGAGCAGTGGAGTAGAATTGCATGATCATCTCGTCATTCCATGCAGTGAATTCTTTGCCAACAAACTTGTCTAGGCCAATGCATTGAAAGTTGTCTTGAACATTTGGGAAGTAATCTTCATTAGCCTTGATATACTTCCAGTCAACGTATCTCATGTCACTCACAGCTGGACTCTTGTCAAGCAAGATAGTCTCATAGAAATCCTGTTGTTCCTTGGTGTAGAACCTATAGTCCACAGCTATTTTTCTTCTTTGGGCATATGGATCAATAGCTCTCCATGCCCTCAAACCAGAATCCTTTATAAAATGTGGGATGCAAATTTTGTAAAAGCTTGTGGAATATTTGCAACCCATCCATGATTTTTATTTCCTGGTTTGCAAAACTTTTAAATCCACTTTTAAAAGAATTTGAATTGCAAAAGAAATTGGATTAGGAATTGATTTCAAAAGTGATCACACATGGATTAGCAAAAGTATTAGCTTAAACTTGGCCATCACTGTAGCTTAATTACATTGATCATTGTAGCAAGATCCCGGGGTGTTACAGTGTTACTACTTGGTATAGATTTGTGCATGATACTATTACCGGTGGAAACTTCCTAAGTAGTCACACTTTGGATGCTTTTAGTGCTATGGGAAATTTAGTGGGATCACCACCAATTAATATCAATGAAACGACATTAACTTTGGGACACCTTATGCAAAGGCTAGATGCTACTGAAAACAAAATGCCAACGATGGAACAATTTGAGAATTTGGATAAAAAGATCCATAATCAAAAGACTGAGGCTCAACGGTGGGGAATGCTTTAAAATTAATGAAACAAAAAGTAGCCATTACGATAGAGTAGAACAAAGTCCCACTAGAATTGATAAATACAAAAGGTTATCAATGCTTTGGGTTCCGCCTTTTCACCTATGTCACTTAATTATGAACCACATATCAACAAGAACGCGAACTTTTTTATGTATCTAAAGTTCCTCGGCCAAATAGGGGTGACTCATCTAGTAAACGGAATGAGGGCTTAAAAATGATTAGCATTCACCCTAAATTCATCAATGCAATAAAGGAACCTATGCTTGATAAACAATTCCTTGACTTTCTGCCTAGGACTATCATGATTAAGAATAGACTTACCAAACCTCCTAGGAAGCCTCATTGTTTCACTGAGGAATTTGAGAAATATGACAAAATGTGAAACTATGCTTAGCCAGGGGCATTAAACAATAACGCTTCTTGGGAGGCAGCCCAATAGTTATACTATGCTTTCATTTTATTTTCTTGAGTCAACATGATTGCTGCTACTATTGTAATTATGCTTGTATCTTTTTTTGACTTCTGTTCCAAGTAAACCCTTTGGGATGATATGGATGATAGTTGAATTGATACGGTGTAGAAACATAAACTTTTATGCCAAGTATTTGAATTTACCTTTTTTACTAGAATGTGGTAAATTGCTGAACTTTTTACATAATATTTAGACAAAAATTTCCCACGTTGTCCTAAGTTTTTAGATTATTGTTTTAGTATAGATCTTTATGTATTGTTCTGTTTTAGACAGATTCTATTTTAGACAAATTCTGTTTTAGACAGATTCTGTTTTTATTGCATAGTGTGCTTGTTTTAATGATTCTATGGATTGTATCGGGGGGTATATGTCATGAAGGAGTTATAATACAATAGGTATTATGTAAGAACAATAAATCAATTTATGACAGTAACAAAGTGTAGGACCGAAAGTATGTCTAGAGGGGGGTGATTAGACTACTTGACCAAATAAAAGTTTTGCCTTTTCCCAAATTTTAGAGTTGGCAGTTTTTAGCATTTCATGGCAAGTCAAGTACACCCTACACATGCAAGTCTAAGAGTATAGCAGCGGAAAGTAACAACAAGCATGAGTAGAAAGGATAGGGTAGGAAGATCAAACGCAATTGTAGACACGATGATTTTTCCCGTGGTTCCGATAGGTGGTGCTATCGTACATCCACGTTTATGGAGTCTTCAACCCACGGAGGGTAACGGTCGCGAGAGTCCACGGAGGGCTCCACCCATAAGGGTCCACGAAGTAGCAACCTTGACTATTCCATAACGGCTTCCGTCCACGAAGGACTAGCCTCACTATGGGTAGATCTTCACGAAGTAGGCGATCTCCTTGCCCGTACAAACTTCTTGGTTCACTCCACAACACGAAGTAGGAGGCTCCCAAGCGACACCTAACCAATCTAGGAGGCACCACCCTCCAAAAGGTAATAGGCTCGGTAATGACGATGAACTCCTTGCTCTTGTGCTTCAAGATGATAGACTCCTCAACACACAATCACTCTCTCACAGATTTGGCTTGGTAGAAGAGATGGGATTGGTGGAAAGCAACTTGGGGAGGCTAGAAATCAAGATCCATATGGTTGGAGTGGAAGATCTTGACCTCAACACAAGGATAGGTGGTTCTCTCTCAGAAAACTGGATGGGGCAAGTATGGAATAGTTCTGAGTGCTTCTCTTCCGAGTAGGTGGTGGTGGAGGGGTATATATAGGCATCCCCAAAAATCCACACAAAATGACCAACTCGGTGACACCGATGTGTTAATCTCGGTGGTACCGAAGTGACCAAAAGGTGGCAACTTTTGAATCTCGGTGAGACCGATATAGAAAACTCGGTTGCACCGATAAGGTGACCAACGATCAGATTCCCAATCTCGGTGACGCCGATCCAACAATCTCGGTGGTACCGATATTGTGAATTTGCGTAACAGAAAGTTGGCAACCTAAACTCGGTGGCACCGGTATGGAATTGGTTGCACCGAAGTGGCTAGGGTTTGACTGAGTCTGTCTATGGTTGAGAATCGGTGGCACCGGGATAGAAATGTTGGTTGCACCGATTTTGAATATTTGGCTATGGACAGACTTTGTGGAAGAGCTTGTGGGTGTTTTTGGTGACTATCACTTGTGCACGTATGAGCATTTTGTTCACCAACAAAACCTTACCCCCTTTTAATAGTATTGGCTTTCCTATGGACTCAAAGTGATTTCTCACAAATGTAAAATGTAGAGTCCTCTTGCTTGAAGCTTTGCCAACCTATTTCCATGCATCTTGGGGTATTCCACAATCTTCACAATCCTTTTGCCATCCCTATCATTGAACTTTTCCTGAAATATACTTAGTGGAAACATTAGTTCAATGACTTATATGTTGTTATTAATTACCAAAACCACCAAGGGAGCAAATGTGCTTTCAATCTCCCCCTTTTTGGTAATTGATGACAACATATAGATCAAAGCTTCGACAAAGATATAATCAATGAATATAATCGTCGCTTTGAGAAGTATGTGATAAGCAAGAGCTCCCCCTAAATTTGTGCATTATTTTGAATTTGCGTTTGAATGCAAATGCACAATCGATTAGGTACATGGGGCACTTCTTCCATGTCACATACATCTTGGTGGTGTGCGATAATAATAAGAGTGAACAACATAGCACAACACAACCAGACAAAGATAATGATCATCTCAAAAGCATTAAGATGATAGGAAATAGTAGCACAACACACATAAAGTGTACGATCAAAACACAAAGCGTAGCCAAAAGTAAATGAACCATGTGTGTTTTTGAAAAGGCAATAAAAACCAAACGCTCTCTCACTCGAAGCCTAAAGATCTATACACTTCTCCCCCTTTGGCAACAAGTTACCAAAAAGTTCAAAGGCATATGTCTAAGCGTTCTTGGGCTGATCTCCTCCGGTTGTTGATGAAGGAGTCGAGAGAACAGCATCGGCGAAGATCTCTGCAGATGTCATGGATGGAGTTGGTGTGGCAACTGGAGGAACTGAAGCTGATGGAGCAGGAGCTGAGGTGACAGTGGCTGGAGCTGATGAAGAGGGCCTCAAGTCTGGAGCTGGCACAGTGGCTGATCTGGCCTGAATAGTAAACTGTGTGACTGTCCTGAGAGGTGATCCGTCCTCGTCATCATCATCATCTGAAGAAGTCTGAGGAAGAGGCACTGAGTCAACTTCCTTCTTGAGCTCATTGACTGTCTTAGTCAGCCCATCCACCTTATCATTAAGGGTCTTGATCCTGTTCTCGAAGATCCTCACAAGACTGTTCTGGTTGTCCAGAATTCCCTTAATGTCCTTCTGCATGCCCTGTACTGATGATGTCAACAGATCCATTTGCTCGTTCCTGGATCTAGGGACCTGAGCACTAGTGGCTCCAGCTGTCTCTGCTTCTGCATGTGCTGCAGCTGAAGTGGGATGATCCGGGTTCATCACCACAATGTTGTCCTCGAGATCTGGCTGTAGGGGCAAGTGGGGACGGTCTAGAGCAAATATGTGCTTCTCCAGCTTAGAGTTGATGAGCATCTGGATATATGGTGCATAGCAGCAAGAGAACTTCTGATTAGCAGCAACCCTCTTAACTGTCTCAACAATTAAGTCCATGACTCTAATCCTGGTGTGTCTGTCAAGATGAATTAGCAAGTTGATGGAGTAGCCTCGGATCATCTTGTCATCTCCTGACTTGGGCATCAAGGTATGCCTCAGAATAGTGTTCATGGTGCGGAGGCCAGCCTGAAGAAAGTAAATAAATCCTAGCATGTGAGACTTCACGTTAGCAGCAGGGATCTCTTTATACATGTTAGCCATAGCATTGTGGCTCTCCTTGGATTCTGAGTAGACATCCAAATCTCCATCCTGAACTTCTGGAACTCCTAAGATTGCAGCCCATTCATCAACAGTGGACTCATATCTTGCACCTTCAGTCATCCATACAATTCTACCATCTCCATAGAAATGTGCAGTGGAGTAGAATTGCATGATCATCCCATCATTCCAAGCAGTGAACTCTCTGCCAACAAACTCATCCAAGCCAATGCAGTGGAAATTGTCTTGGACACTTGGAAAATAGTCTTCATTTTCCTTGATGAATTTCCAGTCCACATACCTCATATCACTCACAGCTGGACTTTTGTCAAAAAGCATAGTCTCATAAAAATCCTGTTGCTCTTTGGTGAAAAATATGTAGTCCACAGCTGTCTTCCTCCTTTGGGCATATGGATCAGCAGCTCTCCAAGCCCTCAAACCAGAATCCTTCCTTTTCTTCATATCCTCAGCAAGTGGGTAGCTGGCATTATGTACTGGAAGGTGTGGCCTAAGCTTCATTAAGGCAGACATAGCATCCTCATCCTCAACTCTGGAGGCAGTCCCTTTGTTCTTCTCAGATGCTGGAATTTGCCTGGAAGTCCTCTTAGGCTTCTCAGCAGCAGGCTTCTTGGGGGCAGACTTGGTGCTCTTGGAAGTGCCAGTCTTTGGCATAGCATCAGACATAAGCTTCTTTTTCTTCTTGGGAGGGGCCTTGACAGCTTGCTCTTCCTCCTCCTCAGCAGCAGCACCAGCAGCCTCCTCAGGGTCCTCAAACATGGAGGTCTGCCTGCCAGTGACATAGACTATCCTCTTTCTAGCTCTCTTCTTCTCCCCTGCCTTCTTAGGCAATGACTTCTTTGGGGGTGACTCAAGGTGAAGAGCCATTTTTGCCCTAGCACCCTCTGGTGCTCTCATAGCCTCAGAGCTAGCATACTCCTTTCTGACAGCTCTCCTTGAAGAGGTAGCTTCATTTGCAGCTTTCTTGGCAGCCTTTTCTTGCTTCTTAGCAAGAACCTCTTCTGGAACGAAGTCTGAATCCTCCTCATCTGAATTCAGCTTCTTCCTAGCCCTTGTAGCAGCCTTGGGCAACCCATGGGAACTGGGAGTGCCTGGATCTGAAGATGAACTAGACTCGGGACTAGTGCCAGAATCCAATTCAACACTCAGCTCTCTGAAGTTGTTCTCACTGTCCTCAGCACTTGACATACTGACCCTGTGAATAGAGTATAGAGGAGCAGAAAAAGATGAGTCATCACAAAATTATCAGCTGGTTTTTGAAAGTTTGAACAAAAGATTTTCAAAGTTTTACATTTTGTCAAATGAAAATCGGTACAGCCGAAGCAAAGTTTTCGGTGCTACCGAGACTGACTATCTCATTAACAGAAACTTGGCACTCCTTTCGGTGAGACCGAAAGGAAGTACTCGGTTTCACCGAGACAGTTCTCAGCAACACAGACAGGCAAATCGGTGATACCGATTAGTTCACTTCGGTTCTACCGAGTTTCATCGGGCGGAAGGCAAACCCTAGAAAATCGATGGTTCTCTAATCTACGGAGTTTTCTCGTGGATAGAAAAATGTGCAAACTGTGGCTTATAGAGAAAATCAACTTTATTGCGCAAGAATCAGACGGGGAGCGCAAGAAAGATCGAATCCGTACCCTAGCTCGGTGACGGATCCGCTACGGCGGCGACGGCGGCGAAGATGCCCGTCGACGGCGAGGATTCCCAGCGGCGAAGACACACGGGGAGGCAAGGCAATGACCAGGGGGTCCTTTTGCGGCAGCTTAGGGTTTGGGGCGTGACGATTGAAGATTGAAATTTCGAACCGTCGGGACCACAGCTAATATACCCTTCACTATCGGTGATACCGGTTCTAAATTTTCGGTGTCACCGAGTTCCTCAACTGTCAGTTGACAGGGAAACTCGGTGTAACCGAGAATGTGGAATCGGTAGTACCGAGATAGAAAACCAGATCAACCCTAGGCATTCGGTGAGACCGAGAATTGTGGGTTGGTTCCACCGAGATGCACTTGGGAGGTTTTAATGGTCAGTCCTTGTCGATACGGAACTCCGAGTGCTCCACGCACAGAGGGATCGAAAAGTACTTGTTCAAATTTTGTGATGCAACATGAATGGAATATGAGGTGAGAAATCATAGATAGCTAAAGAGTGGTCCTAGGCATTCTTGTCCATCCAATTGGCAAAAGATAAATCAAAAACAAATAGCAACAATTGGATGTCCTCGAATGAGAAAATAAATGTAGACCAACATGCTCACACAATAAAATGTCAAATGAAATCATGACAAACATGCACAAACACACTAGCATCTAACAAGCACTTGGGCGATGACGAAGTCATCTATATATGAGTATATTGACTTAGGATCCAAGTAAGAATACTTGATCATAGGTCATACTCATCGTTTAAGCACAAGTGGGGTTACCACTTTTACATAAAGCATTTGATGTTGTCACATACTAAGAGATGCTTTGACTCAAGTCTTAGAGTAAAGCTCCCCCTAGATGTGACATCCCCCCATAAGAGGGATAAACTAACCTTGGGTTTTGTCGATGAAGACTTCATGTTGGTCAAGTAGTGGTGGATGCTCAAGGTTGATGAAGATCACCAAGAGTTGGGAGCATCCTTGTTGTTTCCTTACTCTTCTCACCTACATGGGTTAGTCCCAACATACAAGAGACAAATACAAGGATATCTATGGACATGGAGTGCAAAGCATGTGTTATGATGTGCACCGATTTGTTGATTACCTTGTCCCTTGCTTACCTTTGAGGGAATGTGTGACTCCTTGAACTATTGCATAGAGTTGATGTTGATTGCAAATAGTTCTTGCCAATAATGAATGTGAGTGAATTTCATTGGCGGAGTCACCCCTCAAGAACTCTCTAGTTCTTCTTCTTGGGGACCCACATCAAGTTGATGGGGATCCTTGGTGTTGGAGTAGCCTTTGTAGAAGTTGAGCTTGACGTAGCCTTGGGAACCCACTCCACCATAGCTAGGGATTCATCTTCATATGAGTCAATGTCCTCTTGAAGCTTGTTCTTGCCCTTGAGCTTGTGGTCTTGTGGTGGAAGATCATCTTGAGTGCTTCTTCCCTTGGGAAGATTATTTTCATACTTCTCCTTTTGAGGAACAAACTTGGGCTCGGGGTATTGACCTTCTTCCCATTCAACTCCATTTGCGTTGAAGTAGCCAACACCACGGTTCTTTCGGTATCCTCCGTGCTTGCGTACAATTTCCTCAAATTTCTTACACCCGGCAAGACTCTTGTAGATACCTTTCTCTATAATTCCTTTCAATAAAGCATTTTCTTGCTCAAGTGTAACTTGGCTAAGAGAATCATCATTAGTGGAATCAATAGAACTACTAGGAGCAACATCATTAGGTTTAGCATTTTTACTGTTGCTACTAGATGAAGAACCTTTCTTGCCTTTGTTACTAGATTGCTTAGTTTTAACTTGAGGCATGAATGTAGACAAGAGTAGTCGTTTGGCTAGATAAGATGAAGTCTTCTTTCGGAGATCGTCATTGATAGCTTTAAGAAAGTCATGCTCTTGCTCCAAATTGAGCTTCTCGAAGCGTAGCTTCTCATGAGTTCTCACCAGCTCTCTATGATCTTCAAGAGTAGATTCATGAGCTAACTTAAGAGTGTTTAGTTCTTTAGTTAGTTCTTCTATTTTCATCTTATCATCATCAATTGACTTATCTTGATTAGCATGAGAATTATCAAGTTCATTTTGACTAACATCACTAGTTTTATCAAATAGCAAGTCATCATCACAAAGCAAGTCATCTTCATCACTATTGATATCAAGATACTCGGGGTGTGATACCTTGGGGCCTTTAGCCATGAAGCAACTTCCACTCCCTTCGTTTGGTGAATCAAATAGATCATGGGAGTTGGTAGTCACTAGAGCAATCCCGGCAACACCATCATCTTGGCTATAGTCGGAGTCGGAGTGATAGCTTCTCTCGGAGTTGTTGTCGGAGTCGGAGCCGGAAACCCATTCACCAACATGAGCTTGATGTTTTCTTCTTGTATAGTTCTTGGTGTACTTGTCCTTCTTCTCCGAATCTCTACTTCTCCTTGAGGGTCTTCGTTCATAACGATCATCTCTACTCCTTCTCTCTCTTTGAGGTGATTCATTCCTTGAGCTTCGTCTTCGAGGTGACTCTTCTCTTCGTTCGTAGGGAGCCGTGCACTCATTGGAGTAGTGTCCGGGCTTCCCACAATTGTAGCAATTGCGGTCACGACTTGACGAACGCTTCTCATCATATCTTGAGTTGGAGCTTCTTTCTTTGCCTCTATTCTTGTAGAACTTGTTGAATTTCTTGACCATGAGGCTTATCTCTTCATTGGTGACAAGGTTGTTGCTTGAAGTTGCGGGAGCATCACTTGTGGCTTTGTAAGCACCGCTAGACTTGTGATTAAGCTCTTCTTTGTCTTTGAGTGTCATCTCATGAGCAACAATCCTTCCAATGACTTCCGTAGGCTTGAGATCTTTGTAGTTGGGCATCATTTGGATCAATGTGCACACGGTGTCGTATCTCTCATCCAAAGCTCTAAGTATCTTCTTGATGATGAATTTGTCGGTCATCTCTTCGCTTCCTAAGCCGGCAATCTCATTGGTGATGAGAGCTAGCCTAGAGTACATCTCAGCGACTCCTTCACCATCCTTCATCTTGAACTTGTCAAGCTGACCTTGAAGAACATCCAACTTGGATTCTCTCACGGACTCGGTTCCTTCGTGCATATCAACCAAAGTATCCCAAATCTCTTTTGCATTCTCAAGACGGCTGATTTTGTTGAATTCTTCTGGGCATAGGCAGTTGAATAGAATGTCGCATGCTTGAGCGTTGTATTGCAACATCTTCAATTCATCCGCGGTCGCTTCACGATCCGGTTCCTTTCCATCACCAAAGAATTCACCTTGCAAGCCAACACGAACAACAGCTCAAACGGCGGGGTTATGACCAAGAATATGCATTTTCATTTTGTGCTTGCAACTAGCAAAATTAGTGCCATCAAAGTACGGACCTCTACGGTGATAATTACCCTCACTAGACGCCATACTCTCCTAGGTTGTGAGACCAATGCAATGGATACCAAAGCTCTGATACCACTTGTAGGACCGAAAGTATGTCTAGAGGGGGGGTGATTAGAATACTTGACCAAATAAAAGTTTTGCCTTTTCCCAAATTTTAGAGTTGGCAGTTTTTAGCATTTCATGGCAAGTCAAGTACACCCTACACATGCAAGTCTAAGAGTATAGCAGCGGAAAGTAACAACAAGCATGAGTAGAAAAGATAGGGTAGGAAGATCAAACGCAATTGTAGACACGATGATTTTTCCCGTGGTTCCAATAGGTGGTGCTATCGTACATCCACGTTTATGGAGTCTTCAACCCACGGAGGGTAACGGTCGCGAGAGTCCACGGAGGGCTCCACCCATAAGGGTCCACGAAGTAGCAACCTTGACTATTCCATAACGGCTTCCGTCCACGAAGGACTAGCCTCACTATGGGTAGATCTTCACGAAGTAGGCGATCTCCTTGCCCGTACAAACTTCTTGGTTCACTCCACAACACGAAGTAGGAGGCTCCCAAGCGACACCTAACCAATCTAGGAGGCACCACCCTCCAAAAGGTAATAGGCTCGGTAATGACGATGAACTCCTTGCTCTTGTGCTTCAAGATGATAGACTCCTCAACACACAATCACTCTCTCACATATTTGGCTTGGTGGAAGAGATGGGATTGGTGGAAAGCAACTTGGGGAGGCTAGAAATCAAGATCCATATGGTTGGAGTGGAAGATCTTGACCTCAACACAAGGATAGGTGGTTCTCTCTCAGAAAACTGGATGGGGCAAGTATGGAATAGTTCTGAGTGCTTCTCTTCCGAGTAGGTGGTGGTGGAGGGGTATATATAGGCATCCCCAAAAATCCACACAAAATGAACAACTCGGTGACACCGATGTGTTAATATCGGTGGTACCTAAGTGACCAAAAGGTGGCAACTTTTGAATCTCGGTGAGACCGATATAGGAAACTCGGTTGCACTGATAAGGTGACCAACGGTCAGATTCCCAATCTCGGTGACGCCGATCCAACAATCTCGGTGGTACCGATATTGTGAATTTGCGTAACAGAAAGTTGGCAACCTAAACTCGGTGGCACCGGTATGGAATCGGTTGCACCGAAGTGGCTAGGGTTTGGCTGAGTCTGTCTATGGTTGAGAATCGGTGGTACCGGGATATAAATGTTGGTTGCACCGATTTTGAATATTTGGCTATGGACAGACTTTGTGGAAGAGCTTGTGGGTGTTTTTGGTGACTATCACTTGTGCACGTATGAGCATTTTGTTCACCAACAAAACCTTACCCCCTTTTAATAGTATTGGCTTTCCTATGGACTCAAAGTGATTTCTCACAAATGTAAAATGTAGAGTCCTCTTGCTTGAAGCTTTGCCAACCTATTTCCTTGCATCTTGGGGTATTCCACAATCTTCACAATCCTTTTGCCATCCCTATCATTGAACTTTTCCTGAAATATACTTAGTGGAAACATTAGTTCAATGACTTATATGTTGTTATTAATTACCAAAACCACCAAGGGAGCAAATGTGCTTTCACAAAGGTGTTTTAGCTTAGTATTATACTAACGGATCTCACGATGTTTCTGTTGAGTTTTGTGTGCTGAAGTTTTCAAGTTTTGGGTGAAATCACGATGGATGAAGAAATAAGGAGCGGCAAGACCCTAAGCTTGGGGATTCCCAAGGCACCCCAAGGTAATATTCAAGGAAGGCCCAAGCGTCTAAGCTTGGGGATGCCCCAGTTGGCATCCCCTCTTTCATCTACTATCCATCGGTAATTTTACTTGGAGCTATATTTTTATTCATCACATGATATGTGTTTGGCTTGGAGCGTCGTGTATTATATTGAAAGACAAGTTGTCGTGGTTCTCTTACTAGTTCGATAACCTTGATTCACACTGAGGGAAATACTTATCGCTACTATATTGCTTCACTCTTCCTCTTCGGGGAAAAACCCAACGCATCTCACAAGTAGCATCGCTATGTCTCAAGTAGTATCGCTATGTCTCAACCAAATTTTGTGACTTTTCAAATACTAATAACAATGATTTTGTTAGTACTCTAATACCACCCTCCACTAGAGTGGAAGCTTATGATATTAATGTTGCCTTGTTGAATCTTTTTGTGAAAGAACAATTTGCTGGAAGTTGTAATTAGGAGGTTGATTCACATCTTAATACCTTCATTGAATTATGTGATATGCAAAAGAAAAAGGATCTGGATAATGATGTGGTTAAGTTGAAATTATTTCCTTTCTCACTAAGAGATAAATTTAAAACTTGGTTTCCATCCGTGCCTCGTAATAGTATTTGAACTTGGTATAGGTGTAAGGATGCTTTTATTGCCAAGTATTTTCCTCCTGCTAAGATTATCTCTCTTAGAAATAAAATTATGAATTTTTAACAACATGAGCATGAACATATTGCACAAACTTGGGAGGGAATGAAATTAATGATTAGGAATTGTCCCACTCATGGCTTAAGTTTATGGATGATAATACAAAATTTCTATGAGAGACTAAACTTTGTGTCGAGAAATCTTCTAGATGCTACAGGTGGTACCTCCATGGAAATTACATTGGGAGAAGATACAAAACTTCTAGATAATATCATGACAAATTATTCTCAATGGCACACCGAACGAGCTCCAACTGGTAAGAAGGTAAACTTTGTTGAAGAAATTGCTACTTTGGGTGATAAGATGGATGCCCTTATAAATATGTTTGCTAGTAAAAATACTCATGTTTATCCCAATTATGTGCCACTATCTACTTTGATTGAGCGAAACAATGATGCTATTGATGTGAATTTTGTCTTTAGAAATAATTTCAACAGCAATGCTTATAGAGGAATTTTAACCCTAGACCGTATCCTGGGGATTCCTCTGATAATTATGATAATTACTATGGTAATTATTCCAAAAATAATAATGGGATACCTACTGATCTTCAGAACACCATTAAATAATTTATTAATTCTCAAAAGATTTTCAATACTATGGTAGAAGAAAAACCACATAAAGTTGATGATATGGTTAGAAACATGGATAGGATTCTCATGATGTGGAAACTCTTAAAAGTAAAACTTTTCCACCCAAGCATGATATTAATGAGTCTATTAAATCCATCCAAATCTCCATTAATGAAAGTAAAGAGAGTACCCCTAGGTTGAGAGCTAAGCAAGAGTTCCTAGAAAAGGTTATTCCTCCCGGTTTTTGTCATAATCATGATGAAGATATTAAAATGATAGAAGTTTCACCTATTGAATCTTTATTTAGTAATATAAATCTTGATGAAAAAGGGACTGGAGATGAGTCAACTTTAGTTAGAAGGCGTCCCAATTGTTCGGAGGGTGATGACCTTAATGATAAAAATGAAAAAAGTGGGTTTGGGGAGGTCAAAACTTTACATAGTGATGTACCCACTACTTTGGATTACAAGGACTTTAATTATGGAAGTTTTTCTTTGGTTGAATGTGTTTCCTTGTTGCAATCCATGATAAGTTCACCTAATTCTTACGAACAAAATAAAGCTTTTACTAAACATATTGTGGAAGCTATGATAAAAGCTCATGAAGAGAAGCTTGAACTAGAAGTTTTAATACCTAGGAAATTGCATGATGAATGGGAACCTACTATTAAAATAAATATTACATATTATGAATGCAATGCCTTGTGTGACCTTGGTGCTAGTGTTTCTACTATACCTAAATCGTTATGTGATGTGCTAGGTCTCACCGATATAAATGAATGTTCCCTCAATTTGAATTTAGCGGATTCTACTATTAAGAAACCATTGGGTAAAAAAATTGATGTGCTTATTCTTGCTAATAGAAATTATGTGCCCGTGGATTTAGTTGTGCTTGATGTTAAATGCAATCCATCTTGTCCTATTATACTTGGTAGGCCTTTCCTACGAACCATATGTGTTATTATTGACATGAAAGAAGGTAATATAAGATTCCAATTCCCATTAAAGAAAGGGATAGAACACTTTCCTAGGAAGAGTGATAATCCACCATATGAATCTATTATGAGACCCACCTATGAAATTAAATTTAAAAATGACAAGACTTGAAACAATGCATTACGCCTAGCTAGGGGCATAAAACAATAGCACTTGTTGGGAGACAACACAATAGTTATCTTATTTTTTTCCTTTACTTCCTGTTATTTTGAGTTCACACAATTTTTGCTACTGCAATGGTTGTGTTTTTATGTTTTAATTAATCTTTTTGCGAAGTAAAGAATTTGGGATGATTTGGATGATAGTACAATTGATTCTGTGCAAAAACTGAAACTTTTACACCCAGTGCAGAATTTTTCTGATTTTACTGGCGTGTCTTTTTTATCTGAGTTTTTTACAAAATATTGATATACAAATTTTCCAAGTTTTCTAATTGTTCAAAATTTATCAAGTCACATTAGTATGGTTTTAGTACAGATCACTACAGACTTTTCTATTTTAGATAGATTCTATTTTTGCTTACATAGTTTGCTTGTTTTGATGATTGCTATGAATTATATCGGGGGGGGGGGGTTATAAGTCATGGTGAAGCTATAGTATAGTACCTATTATGCAATAATGAAATATGAATCAATGTATAATAGTACCTAAAGTATTTGATATGTCTATTATACTAACGGATGTCATGAGGTTTTGTTGAGTTTTGTGTGCTGAAGTTTTTGAGTTTTTGGTGAGACCATGATGGATGAAGGATAAGGAGTGGCAAGACCCTAATCTTGGGGATGCCCAAGGCACCCCAAGGTAATATTCAAGGAAGACCCAAGCGTCTAAGCTTGGGGATGCCCCGGATGGCATCCCCTCTTTCATCTCCAATCTATCGGTATATCACTTGGAGCTATATTTTTATTCATCACATGATATGAGTTTTGCTTGGAGCGTCATGCATTATAGTTTATTTTCCTTTTATTTTTCCACACTCACGGTTTTTTGGACACACCTTTCGAGAGAGACACATATTCATATAATTTGTTAGAATACTCTGTGTGCTTCAGTTATATCTTTTGACCTAGGCAGTTGCTCTAGTGCTTCACATATATCTTTGTAGAGCATGGCGGCGGTCATATATATTTTATAGAAATAGTTGAACGCTCATGCTTCACTTAAATCTTTTTGAGAGTATAAGGCAATAAGAATGGTAATTTGTTCGTGTTATAATACTGGTCCAAAAAGGATAGGTATTCAAGGGGGATATAATAAAAACTTTCATGTAACTCACCAAATAGGAAAGATGGGTTAATTATATTGATGTAGTAATATGAAAGGATATAGGCTCATGATCATTGGTTAGTAGGAATATCAGTATTAAAGTTTGTTATTTACTTCTCATCTAAATATTGGTCATGGCATGGTGATGAGGTGTGAGTATTTTAATGTCTGAAATGAAATCCTATCGTGTTGTTCGAAGTGGGGGCACGCGTTGGTTAACTCCTCCCAACCTCCTCCCTATGGGCATGTGGTAGTACTTTGCTTTGAGAGAGCTAATAAGGCTTTGCGATAAGTATATGAGTTCTTATGACTAATGTGAGTCCATGAATATACGCACTCTCACCTCTCCGTAATTTGTTATCCTCTTCGGTATCGTGCATTGCCCTTTCTCACCTCGACAGTCGATGCAAACTTTGCCGGTGCATCCAAATCCCATGATATGATACGCTCTATCACACATAGACCACCTTATATCTTCCTCAAAACAGCCACCATACCTACCTATTATGGCATTTCCATAGCCATTCCGAGATATATTGCCATGCAACTTCCACCGTTCCGTCACATGACTTGTGTGCTCATCATCATATTGCTTTGCATGATCATACATAGCTGACATAGTATTTGTGGAAAAGCTATCATTCATCATTAACTACATGTTACGCTAGATCATTGCACATCCTGGTATTGCCAGAGGCATTCATATAGATTCATATTGTTCTTTATCGATTTGTAAGTAAATAAAAGTGTGATGATCATCATTATTAGAGCATTGTCCTAGTGAGGAAAGGATGATGGATACTATATATGATTCCCCCACAAGTCGGGATGAGACTCCAAAAAAAAAGAAATTGGGGAGGCCAAATGAGCCCAGCATGAAAAAAAAGAAAATAAGAGAAAAAGAAAAAATGAGAGAAAAAGAGAGAAGGGGCAATGTTACTATCCTTTACCACACTTTTGCCTCAAAGTGGCACCATGTTCTTCATATAGAGAGTCTCCGGTTTCGTCACTTTCATATACTTGTGGGAATAATAATTTCACTCTCGTTCTTCACTTATATTTGTTTGAGAGTTAATAAATAGTGACGGTAATTTGCATGGGTCATAAGACTAGTCCAAAAATATTAGGTATTCAATGAGTGATAATCAAAACCATCAAGTAGCACATATAGAGAAATTGTGGGTTAATGATATTGATGTGGTAATAAGGAAAAGGTGTGAGCCCATAATTATTGATCCATAGAAGTGTCGATATTAAGAAAGGTTAACTTTTTGTTCATCTAAAAATTAAAGAGGCATGGTGATGATGTGTGACCATTTCTATTCCTCGTTGAAATCCCAGTGTTATTTCGGGTCGGAAGCGCGCGATGGTTTACTCCTACCAACCTCTTCCCTCGGGGCATGCGAGTAGTGCTTTGATTTATGATAAAACTAATAAAACTTTGCAATAAGTATATGAGTTCTTTATGACTAATGTGAAACCATGGACATACGCAATCTCACCTTCTCATATTTGCTAGCCTCTTCGGTACCGTGCATAGCCCATTCTCACCTCGAGGATCGGTGCAACTTTCGCCAGTGCATCCAAACCCCGGACATGATACGCTCTGTTGCACATAAGCCTCATTATATCTTCCTAAAAACAGCCACCATACCTACCTATCATGGCATTTCCATAGCCATTCCGAGATATATTGCCATGCAAATTCCATCATCACTTCACATGACTAGTTCGTACATCATCATATTGCTTTGCATGATCATATAGAGCTGACATAGTATTTGTGGCAAAGCCACCATTCATCATATTTTTGATACGTGTCACACTAGATCATTGCACATCCTGGTACACTGCCAGAGGCATTCATACGAAGTCATATCTTCATATTAGTTCTCCATATCGAGCTGTAAGTAAATAAAAGTGTGATGATCATCATTATTAGATCATTGTCCCAGTGAGGAAAGGATGATGGAGACTATGATTCCCCCACAAGTCGGGATGAGACTCCGGACAAAAAATAAAGATGGGGGTGGCCAAATGATCCCACCATTCTGAAAAAAATGATGAGAGAAAAAGAGAGAAGGGACTTTGCTACTATCTTTCACCACACTTGTGCCTCAAAGTGGCACTATGCTCCTCGTGTAGAGAGTCTCATGATATGTCATTTTCATATGCTAGTGGGAATTACCTATT
Organism: Elymus sibiricus; assembly: GCA_039707655.1. NCBI lineage: Eukaryota > Viridiplantae > Streptophyta > Magnoliopsida > Poales > Poaceae > Elymus > Elymus sibiricus. The sequence continues at coordinate 270,202,912 of CM077665.1, forward strand.
CATTATAACAAACTTGGCTTGTATATTCCTATGATGGGCTTCCTCAAATGTCTGAGGTCTTCATGAGCAAGCAAGTTGGATGCACACCCCACTTAGCTTCATTTGAGCTTTCATACACTTATAGCTCTAGTGCATCATTTGCATGCCAATCCCTACTCCTTGCATTGACATCTATCGATGGACATCTCCATAGCCCATTGGTACGCCTAGTTGATGTGAGACTATCTTCTCCACTTTTTGCCCCTTTGATATCTACCACCATATTCTATTCCACCTAAATGCCGTGTCCAATGGCTCACGCTCATGTATTGCGTGAAGAATAAAAAGTTGATGCATATTGAAAAAGTACGATCCAATTGCCTTACTTGGACACTGTGGTGCTTAACATTTGTATTAATGTGGTGAAGATGGAGCCATGCCTTGCTAATATAATAAGATGAATGGGGGGTAAACATTCCTTAAGGATCGTACACTTTGAAAGATTGATGATTTTGTTTCTTACACTTTAAATATTGCTATGTTAATAGTTGATTCATCATTTCTCAATGAGCATATGCATAAGATTACATAATGGATAGCATGTCACATCAAAAATTATGTTTTTATCATTTACCTACTCGAGGACGAGCAGGAATTAAGCTTGGGGATGCTTGATACATCTCCAACGTATCTATAATTTTTTATTGTTTCATGCTGATATATTATCATTCTAGGATACTTTTTGGGTCTTTATTTACCAATTTTAAATATTTTTGAGCACTAACCTATTGACCCAGTGCCCAGTGCCAGTTGTTGTTTTCTGCATGTTTTTCACTTTTCAGGTTTACAGTACCAAACGAAGTCCAATTCCCAGGAAACTTTTTGATGATTTTTTCTGGACCAAAAGAAGACCTAGAAGCTTCGGAAGGAGGCCGGGGGCCGCACGAGGGCCGCACAAGCCAACAGGGCGCGCCCTGATGGCTTGTGCCTCCCTCAGGCGTCTGCCGACGCCCCTATCTGGCCTATAAATTATAATATATCCTAAAAACCCTGGACGCAGTCCCGAAACCCTTTTTCCACCGCCGCAAGTCTCTGTTCCGTCGTGAGGCCATCTGGAGCTCCGTTCCGGCACCCTGTCGGAGGGGGGATCGATCACGGAGGGTCTCTACATCAACCTTGCTGCCCTCATGATGATGTGTGAGTAGTTCACCACAGACCTATGGGTCCATAGCAAGTACCTAGATGGAAATCTCTCTATCTCTTGATCTTCAATACAATGATCATCGCATCTTCGCTTTTATCTATCCAATGTAATCCTATTGTGCAGTGTGTTTGTTGGGACCCGATGAATTGTGGGTTTATGTTCAGATTATTCATGAAAAGTATTTGAGTCACCTCTGAATATTAAGATTCTTATTTGCATGATCATTATAGCTTCGTAATGCTCTCCGATTTATCGATGTGCTTTGGCCAAGTAGATTGATCTCTCTTAAGTGGGAGTGGTGCGTTGTGGTAGGTTCAACCTGACGAGTTTCTATATCCCAGTGACAAAGTAGGGGAAAAGATGTGTCTTTGTGTTTTTCTACTAAGGATAACACGACGGGGTTCGTTCATATTGCTTGAGTTTACTTTGTCCACATCATGTCATCGTTCTCCATGCATTACTCTGTTTTACTTAATACTCTAGATGCATGCTGGATAGCGGTCAATGAGTGGAGTAATAGTAATAGGTGCACGCATGAGTCGGCCTATTTGTTTATGGACGTGATGCCTATATATACATGATCATTGCCATGAAAATCGCATAACTATCCGCTTTTCTATCAATTTCCAAACAGTAATTTGTTACCCACCGTATGCTGCCTACATGAGAGATGCCGCTAGGGAAAACTATGGCCCCTGGGTTTATTCACTTATATATTTACAAACGCTCCTATTACCTTGCTGCCTTTATTTAATTTTTATTTTATTTTGCAATTTACAATTATCTACACAACTCATTTGCTTGCAAATAACGAGATCAAGGGGATTGACAACCCTCTTGCCCGCGTTGGGTGCAAGTTGTTTGTTCATTTGTGTGCAGCCGTTGAAGATGGTTGAGGATTGATATTCCTATTGGTTCGAAAAACCTTGGTTTCATAATTGAGGGAAATACTACCCACTTTGTGTTGCGATAACCCATTCCTCTTCACGGAAAATCCAACGCAGATCACGAGTATCAGGTTGCCTCCCAACAAGTGCTATCGTTTTATGCCCCTAGGTAGGCATAATGCATAGTATCAAGTGTTATCCTCCTTGACACTCAATCCATAGGTGGCCCTCATGATAGATTAATAAGGTGGTTTAATTCCCTTTCTAGGAAAGTGTTCCATCCCTTTCTTTAGCGGGAATTCGAATCTTATGGTTCCCTCCTTCATATCAATAATAGCACCTATAGTTCGTAGGAAAGGCCTACTAAGTATTATTGGACAAGATGGATTGCATTCAATATCAAGCACAATGAAATACACATGAACATAATTTGTATTAGCAAGAATAATCACATCATTTATTCTACCCAATGGTTTCTTAATAGTGGAATCCGCTAAGTGCAAGTTAAGGGAACATTCATTTATCTCGGTCAGACCTAGCATATCACATAAAGATTTTGGTATAGTGGAAACGCTATCACAAAGATCACACAAAGAATTGCATTCATATTCTTAAAGGTTTATTTTAATAATAGGTTCCCATTCATCATGCAACTTTGTAAGAATAGAAACTTCTAACTCAAGTTTTTCTTCATGAGCTTTTAGCATAGCTTCTACAATATGTTTAGTAAAAGCCTTATTTTGTTCATAAGCATTGGGTGAACTATTTATGAATTGCAACAAGGAAATACATTCTACTAAAGAGCAACTGTCATAAATAAAGTCCTTGTGATCCAAGATAGTGGGTACATCACTAGCTAAAGTTTTGACCTCTCCAAACCCACTTTTTTAATATTTATCATTAACATCATCACCCTCCGAGCAAATGGGACGCCATCTACTTAAAGTTGACTCATCTCCAGTTCCTTTATCATCTATTTCCAGATTAGTAAACAAGGATTCAATGGGAGAAGTACCAATCATTTTAAGATCTTCGTCATGATTACGATAAAAACTGGGAGGAAGCGCCTTTTCTAGGAATTCTTGCTTAGCTCTCAACCTAGAGGTCCTCTCCTTACTTTCATTAATAGATATTTGGATGGATTTAATAGACTCATTAGTATCATGCTTTGGTGGCAAAGTTTTACTTTTAAGAGTTTCCACAACATGAGCAATCATAATTTTAGCCATATTGTCAACTTTATGCAATTTTTCTTCTATCATAGTATTGAAAATCTTTTGAGAACTAACAAATTCTTTAATGGTGTTCTCAAGATCATAGGGTATCATATTATTATTATTGGATGAATTTCCATACGAATTAACATAATTATTTCTATAATTATTAGAGGAATTACCAGGATACGGCCTAGCATTGAAATTACCTCTATAAGCATTGTTGTTGAAATTATTTCGCGAGACAAAGTTCACATCAATAGCATCATAATTTTGCTCAATCAAAGTAGACAACGACATATCATTAGGATCAACTTGATCATTCTTATTTGCAATTGAAAGTGCAATCATGCCCTTATATTATATTTTGATGTTGATGACAATGTACATGTAGAGGACTAATGATGTTTGTCAAGTAAATCTCAAGTATTAGTTCTCAAATCTAAATATGCGAGGATCACGGACGCGTGGAATTATTATGAGTTGAGAAGGAAGGAACAAAGAGGTTTACGGATCTCATTTTCTTTTCTTCTTAAGTATAGGGATCCCGCACTATTAAGAGGGGATCGATTGGGTTAGCAAAAGACATGCTCAAGTCAATTCAAACTCATTTCTTCGGTTAAAAACTGCACCATGCGTAAATCTCATAGTGTTGCTTCTTTGTGATGGCCGGATGTCTGGGCCCCGTGCCGGATGTTCGGGAGTTCATCCTGTCGCCGGATTTCTGGGAAGTGCCCCGGATATCTGGTCCCTCTGCTATCCAGAATACATCAAGTTTCACCAGATATGGGCCGGATGTCTCGCACACCGCCGGATGTCCGGGACACCAGATATCCGAGTCTTCTACCGGATTTCCGACACACACAATGCCAGGAACGTGTTTGTCTGATGGTGTGGTATGCCGGATGTCCGGGCACAAGTCGGATGTCCGAGTGTTCACATACTGACCGGATGTCCGGCTCCCCTGTTTTCCTCTCTGGCTCTGTGTATCATGTGCACACCTCATAGACGTCGGATGTCCGGCCCTTGGCCCGGATGTCCGGCCCGACACAGCCACTTACACTACAACGGCCATATTTGCACCTACACTATAAATTCGTCTTCACCACTTCGTGGAGAGGTTGACCATTCACTTTGAGCTAACCCTAGAACACACATTTCTCTCTCACACATCCTCATACACCAAATCCAAGATCCCAAGAGCATTTGAGAGTATTTGTGAGAAGTTCTCCAATCAAGTGATAGATCCACTCCTTCCCCTTCTCTTCACCAAATTAATTTGTGATTTTGAGCAAGTCTTGAGCTTTTCCCCATCGTTCTTGTTACTCTTGGAGGTTGGAGACTCCTAGGCGGTAGGAGTTCTTCGGTGAGGAATCAACCATTGTGATTTCCCCCAGAAATTTTGTGAGGGTTTGGAGACCACCCCAAGGTCTACCACTAGTGGTTGAGAAACGCCTTCGTGGTGTTGTCTCAAGGAGAGAATAGGGTGAGCCTTCGTGGCGTTGGTGTGCCTTCGTGGTAACATCCACCTCTCTAAACGATGATGTAGCTTCCCTCCAAGGAAGTGAACATCGGCATACATCCACGTCTCTCGGAGTTGAGGTTATCCCTAACCCTAACTCCCTACTTGTGGTTATTTGTCTTTGTGGTATTACTTGTATTACTTGTGCTTGCTTATCTACTTACTTGTTGTTTTGCTTAGTACACATAGCACAACTATCATCTTTGCAACTGTTAGGCTCACTTTCATATTCCGCAATACTGCCTAAAAGTGCTAAGTAACGATTAAAATTTGTAACTGTACCTATTCACACCCCCCCTCTAGGTCCATCTCGATCCTTTCAGCAATCATATTCATAAGAGCATCCATTTTATCACTCAAAGTAGTAATTTCTTTGACAGAATTTACCTTCTTACCAGTTGGAGCTCGCTCGGTGTGCCAAGAATAATTTGTCATGATAGTGTCCAGAAGTTTTGTAGCCTCTCCTAATGTCACCTCCATAAAGGTACCACCTGCAGCAGAATCTAGAAGATTTCTCGACACAAAGTTTAGTCCCGCATAGAAATTTTGTATAATCATCCATAGATTTAAGCCATGCGTGGGACAAATTCTAATCATCATTTTCATTCTCTCCCATGCTTGTGCAGCATGTTCTTGCTAATGTTGTTTAAAATTCATAATTTGGTTTCGGAGAGATATAATTTTAACGGGAGGAAAATACTTGGCAATAAAAGCATACTTACACCTATCCCATGTTCCAATACTATTGCGAGGCAAGGATAAAAACTAAGTTTTAGCTTTATCCCGTAGTGAAAAAGGAAATAATTTTAATTTAACCACATCATTATACATGTCCTTTTCCTTTTGCATATCACATAATTCAACAAAGGTATTAAGATGCGACGCGGGATCCTCATTAGGACTTCCCGAAAATTGATCTTTCATAACAAGTTTTAGCAAAGCGGCATTGATGTCATAAAACTCCACACTAGTGGCGGGTGGTATATGAGTAGAAATAAAATCATTGTTATTAGTATTAGACAGATCACACAACTTAGTAGTATCTTTTGACATGGTGACGAAACAAGTAAACTAGCAAGCAAACGAGTAGACTAGATAGTAAACTAGATAACTAAGCGAACAAGTAAATAGAAATAGTTTGTATTTTTGATTTTTATATAAATAAAAATATAACAACAAATAAAAAGTAGAACAAGTGAATGACAATTTGTGTAAAGGTACTTGATAAGAATTTGATGATGTCTCCCCGGCAACGACGCTAGAAGTTCTTCCTGCTACTTGTAAACTGCGTCAGATTTCCCCCGAAGAGGAGAGGAGATGCAACATAGCAGAGATAAGTATTTCTCTCAGTGAGAACCAAGGTTATTGAACCAATAGGAGAATCATGCAAACTCCCGTCGTCAGCACCTACACACAAAAGAGCAAACACTTGCACCCAACCCGGGCAAGAGGGTTGTCAAGCCCCTTGAACTCGTTACTTGCAAATATTAAGTAGTGATACATAGATAATATAAATATAAAATAAAATAAGAGAAAATAAATTGCAGCAATACTTTTAGGGTTTTTTAAATATATTTTGTGAAGACCTGGGTGCCATAGTTTAAGCTAGAGGCTTCTCTCTCGAAGAAAGCATACGGTGGGTAGACAAATTATTGTTGGACAATTGATAGAAAAGCGCATAGTTATGAAATATTTATTCACGACAATGATCAGGTATATAAGGATTGATACGTCTCCAACGTATCTATAATTTTTTATTGTTCCATGCTATAACATTATCATTCTAGGATGCTTTTTGGATGATTATTTACCAATTGATATTATTTTTGAGCACTAACCTATTAACCCAGTGCCCAGTGCCAGTCGCTATATTCCTACATGTTTTTGGCTTTTCATGTTTACAGTACCAAACGAAGTCCAATTGCCCCGAAACTTTTTTATGATTTTTTCTGGACCAAAAGAAGACCTGGAAGCTTTGGGAGGAGGCCGGAGGCTCCACGAGGGAGCCACCACACAACAGGGCGCGCCCAGGGGGGTGGTCGCACCCTGTTATGTAGTGGCCCCCTCGGGCGTCTCCCGATGCCCCTCTCTGGCCTATAAATTCCAATAAATCCCAAAAACCCTAGAGAGCCTCCCGAAACACTTTTTCCGCCGCCGCAAGTCTCTATTCTGCCGTGTGCCCATCTGGAGCCCTGTTCCGGTGCCCTGCCGGGGGGATCAATCACGGAGGGCCTCTACATCAACCTAGCCGCTCCCATGGTGATGTGTGAGTAGTTCCCTATGGACCTATGGGTCCGTAGTTAGTACCTAGATGGCTACCTCTCTCTCTTGATCTTTAATACAAAGTTCACCGCATCTTCGCGGTGATCTATTCGATGTAATCATTTTGTGCAGTGCGTTTGTTGGGATCCGATGAATTATGGGTTTATGTTCAGATTATTCATGAAAAAGATTTGAGTCTTCTCTCATTTGATTCTTATTTTCATGATTATTATATCTTCATAAATCTCTCCGATCTATTGAAATAGTTTGGTCAACTAGATTGATATTTCTTCAGTGAGAGGGGTGCGTTGTAGTGGATTCAATCTGACGGGTTTCTATATCCCAGTGATAGAAGGGGACAAGATACGTCTTTGTATTGTTGCCACTAAGGATAAAACGATGTGGTTAATTAATATTGATTGAATTCTCATTGTCTACATCATGTCGTTGTTCTCCAAGCATTACTCTCTTTCACTTAATACTCTAGATGCATGCTGGATAGCGGTCGGCGGGTGGAGTAATAGTAATAGGTGCAGGCATGAGTCGGCCTATTTGCTTATGGACGTGATGCCTATATACACATGATCATTGCCGTGAATAAATATTGCATAACTATGCGCTTTTCTATGAGTTGCCCAACAGTAATTTGTTTACCCACCGTATGCCTATTATATGAGAGAAGCCATTAGAGAACACTACGGACCCCGGGTCTATTCACTTATAAAGTTACAAAAGCTTTCAATATCTTGCTGCCATTTATTTGTTTTTATTTTATTTTGGAATTTATAATATTCAACTATCATCTACATACTTCAATAGCTTGCAAATAACGAGTCCAAGGGGATTGACAACCCTGTTGCCCGCGTTGGGTGCAAGTGTTTGCTTCTTTGTGTGCAGTCATTGAAGATGGGGGTTTCATGCTACTCCTATTGGTTCAATAAACCTTGGTTCTCTAATGAGAGAAATACTTGTCTATATTGTGCTGCATCACCTGTTCCTCTTCACGGAAAACCAACGGAGATCACAAGTATCAGGAAGAATTTCTAGCGTCATTGCCGGGGAGTATCACCAACCTACTATCAAGTAACTTCGCATAAATTATCAATCACTTATTCTACTTTTTATTTGTTGTTATATTTTATTTGTTTCATAAAAAACAAAAATACAAAAATATTTATCTTTGCTAGTTACTAGTTTACTTCTTTGCTCGCTAGTTTACTTGTCGTGCTTCTTACTTTGCTTGCTTGGTCACCATGTCTCAGTATAGATTCTATAATATTTCCAACTACCAAAGAATGTCTGAAATTGAAAGCTCCATGAAAACTTTCATTACTTCACAATATGAGCACAATAAATATTTTGCTGTTGAAATTAAGGAACACTCAACTATCCTTGATGCCATTTGTGAACAACTTGATGAATTTCATCAAGAAGTATACAATTTTCAATTACAATTCGCTCAAACTGAAGATTTGAGGGAAGATTTCTGACAAACAAACCACTCTAGTAAATAGGATGGCTGCTAAACCGGAATCTCTCCGCTCCATTAGTAATCATGATGAAGATCTTGAAATGATTGGTACTTCGCCTATTGAATCTTTATTTACTAATATGAAAGTAAATGATAAAGGGACTGAAGATGAGTCAACTTTAGCTAGAAGGCATCCCGTTTGCTTGAAGGGTGATGATTCTAATGGTAAAATTGAAAAAAAATGGATTTGGAGAGGTTAAAACTTTAACTAGTGATGTGCCCACTATTACAAGCACTTTAATAATGAAAGTTCTCTTTAGTAGAATGTATTTCCTTGTTGCAATCCATTATTAGCTCACCCAATGCTTATTAACAAGATAAAGCTTTTACTCAACATATAGTAGAAGCGATGATAAAAGCTTATGATGAGAAACTTGAACTTGAGGTTTCTATTCCTAAAAAGTTGCATGATGAATGGGAACCTACTATTAAAATAAAACTGAAAGATTATGAATGCAATGCTTTGTGTGATCTTGGTTCTAGTGTTTCAACAATACCTAAATCTCTTTGTGATGTACTTGGTCTCACCAATATTCAAGATTGTTCCCTAAACTTGCATCTTGCGGATTCTACCATCAAGAAACCATTGGGTAGAATAAATTATGTGCTTATTATTGAAAATAGAAATTATGTGACTATAGATTTCATTGTGCTTGATATTGAATGCAATCCTACTTGCCCAATAATACTTGGAAGACCTTTCTTACGAACTATAGGCGAAATTATTGATATAAAAGAGGGAAATATAAGGTTCCAATTTCCATTAAAGAAAGGGATGGAACACTTCCCTAGGAATAGAATTAAACCACATTATGAATCTATCATGAGGGCTACTTATGGGTGGAGTGTCAAAGATGACAACACTTTAAACTATGCAATATGCCTAGCTAGGGGCGTAAAAGCGCTAGTTGGGAGGCAACCCAATAGTTATCTTTATTTTTATTTTTTACTTTCTGCTTGTTTTTTATAACATGACTACTTCCTCTATAGGCATTGTGTTTTTATGTTTAAATTAGTGTTTGTGCCAAGTAAAGCCTTTAGGATGACTCACAAGATGAGTAGAATTGATACGGTGCAAAAACAGAAACTTTAGCGTCCGGTGCAAAATATCTCTGATTTTACTGGAACGTCTTTTTTATCTGAAATTTATAGAATGTATTTATATAAAAATTCTTCAGGTTGTACTAATTTTTCAGAATTGTTAGATTTACACAGGTATAGGTTCTCTACAGATCTTTACAGATTGTTCTGTTTTAGACAGAGTCTGTTTTTGAATGCATAGTTTGCTTGTTTTGATGATGCTATGGATTGTATCAAGGGGTATAAGCCATGGAGAAGTTAGAATATAGTACCTTATGCAATAATTAAATAAGAATCAATTTATAACAGTACATAAAATATTTGATATGTTTTCTATACTAACGGATCTCACGAAGGTTTTGTTGAGTTTTGTGTGCTGAAGTTTTTAAGTTTTGGGTGCTATCACGATGGATGAAGGAATAAGGAGCGACAAGAGCCTAAGCTTGGGGATGCCCAAGGCACCCCAAGGTAATATTCAAGGAAGACTCAAGCATCTAAGCTTGGGGATGCCCCGGAAGGCATCCCCTCTTTCGTCTCAATCCATCGGCATGTCACTTCGAGCTATATTTTTATTCATCACATGATATGAGTTTTGCTTGGAGCGTTGTTTGCTTTAGTTTTCTATTTATTTTTGCTTTTACACAATCATTGTTTGCTGGACACGCCACTTGAGAGAGACACAAGATCACCATGATTTATTAGAATACTCTTTGCGCTTCACTTATATCTTTTGAGCTTAGCAGTTTCTCTAGTACTTCACTTATATCTTTTAGAGCACGGTGGCGTATAGATTTTATAGAAATAATTGCACTCTCATTCTTCACTTATATTTGTTCGAGAGTTAATAAATAGTGACGGTAATTTGCATGGGTTATAAGACTAGTCCAAAAATAATAGGTATCCAATGAGTGCATAATCAAAGCCACATGTAGCACATAAAAGAGAAATTGTGGGTTCATGATATTGATGTGATAATATGAAAGGGCATGAGTGCATGATCATTGGTTAGTAAAAGTATCGTTAATTAGAGAGTGTTAACTTGTTGTTCATCTTAAAGCATGGTGATGATTTGTGAGCATACTTATTCCTCATTGAAATCCTAGTGTTGTTTAAGTCGAAGGCGCGCGATGGTTAACTCCTCCCAACCTCCTCCCTAGGGGCTTGCGAGTAGTACTTTGCTTAGAGAGAGCTAATAAAATCTTGCAATAAGTATGTGGGTTCTTTATGACTAATGTGAATCCATGGATATACGCACTCTCGCCACCTCATATTTTCTAGCCTCTTCAGTACCGTGCATTGCCCATTCTCAGCTCGAGGATCGGTGCAACCTTCGCCAGTGCATGCAAACCCCCGTGACATGATATGCTCTGTTGCACATAAGCCTTGTTATATCTTCCTATAAACAGCCACCATACCTACCTATTATGGCATTTCAATATCCATTCCGAGATATATTGCCATGCAACTTCCATCGTTACATCATATGATTAGTACTTTCATTGTCATATTGCTTTGCATGATCGTAAGATAGCTAGAATGATATTTCCATGGCTTGTCCGTTTTTTGATATCCTTTGCTACGCTAGATCATTGCACATCCTGGTACACTGTCAGATGCATTCATATAGAGTCATACTATATTTTTCATATTGAGTTGTAAGTAAATACAAGTGTGATGATCATCATTAATAGGGCATTGTCTCAGTGAGGAAAGGATGATGGAGAGAATGATTCCCCCACAAGTCGGGATGAGACTCCGTACAAAAAATAAAAGAAAAACGAAAGAAAGAAAGAAAAAGAAAAAAAGAGAAAAAGAAAAAAGAAATAAATGAGAGAAAAGAGAGAAGGGACAGTGCTACTACCTCTTTTTCCACACTTGTGCCTCAAAGTGGCACCATGTTCTTCATATAGAGAGTCTCTTGTTTTATCACTTTCATATTCTAGTGGAAAATTTTCATTATAGAACTTGGCTTGTATATTCCGATGACGGGCTTCCTCAAATGCCCGAGGTCTTCATGAGCAAGCAAGTTGGATGCACACCCACTTAGCTTCATTTGAGCTTTCATACACTTATTGCTCTAGTGCATGCATTGCATGGCAATTCCTACTCCTCGCATTGATATCTATTGGTGGTCATCTCCATAGCCCGTTGATACGCCTAGTTGATGTGACTTTCTTCTCCACTTTTACCCCTTTGAAACCTACCACCATATTCTATTCCACCTTTATGCTATATCCATGGTTCACGCTCATATATTGCGTAAGTAATAAAAAGCTGAAGCGCATTAAGAAGTACGATCCAATTGCCTGACTTGACACCGTGGTGCTTGACATTTGTATTTATGTGGTGAAGACAGAGCCATGCTATTCTAATATGATAAATGAATAGGGGGTGGACATTCTTGAAGGATCGTATATTTTGAAACTTGATGATTATGTTGCTTATGTTTATAAGTATTACAATGCTGATGTTTGTTAATTCATTGTTTCTCAGTGATCATACCTGCAATAGATTACATGTTGGGTAGCATGTCACATCAATTCTGTTTTTATCATTTACCTACTCGAGGACGAGCAGGAATTAAGCTTGGGGATGCTTGATACGTCTCAAACGTATCTATAATTTTTGATTGTTCCATGCTATAATATTATCATTCTAGGATGCCTTTTGGGTGATTATTTACCAATTCATATTATTTTTCAGCACTAACCTATTAACCCAATGCCCAGTGCCAGTTGTTGTTTTCTGCATGTTTTTGGCTTTTCAGGTTTACAGTACCAAACAAAGTCCAATCGCCACGAAACTTTTTTATGATTTTTTCTGGACCAAAAGAAGATATGGAAGCTTTGGGAGGAGGTCGGAGGCTCCACGATGGAGCCACCACACAACAGGGCGTGCCCATGGGGGTGGCCACGCCCTGTTATGTGGTGACCCCCTCAGGCGTCTCCCGAAACACTTTTTTTGTCACCGCAAGTCTCTGTTCCACCGTGTGCCCATCTGGAGCCCTGTCCCGGTGCCCTGCCAGAGGGGGAATCCATCACGGAGGGCCTCTACATCAACCTTGCTGCTCTCATGGTGATGTGTGAGTAGTTCCCTACAGACCTACGGGTTCATAGTTAGTACTTAGATGTCTCTCTCTCTCTCTCTCTCTCTCTCTCTCTCTCTCTCTCTCTCTCTCTCTCTCTCTCTCTCTCTCTCTCTCTCTCTCTCTCTCTCTCTGTGTGTGTGTGTGTGTGTGTGTGTGTCTTGATCTTCAATACAAAGTTCACCGCATCTTTGCGGTGATCTATTTGATGTAATCACTTTGTGCGGTGCGTTTGTTGGGATCTGATGAATTGTGGGTTTATGTTCAGATTATTCATGAAAAAGATTTGAGTCTTCTCTGATTTGATTCTTATTTGCATGATTATTATAGCTTCGCAAATCTTTCCGATCTATTGAAATGGCCAACTAGATTGATATTTCTTCAGTGAGAGGGGTGCATTGTAGTGGGTTCAATCTGACGGGTTTCTATATCCCAGTGACAGAAGGGGGCAAGATACGTCTTTGTATTGTTTCCACTAAGGATAAAACGATGGGGTTAATTCGTATTGATTGAATGCTCTTTGTCTACATCATGTCGTTGTTCTCCAAGCATTACTCTGTTTCACTTAATACTCTAGATGCATGTTGGATAGCGATCAATGGGTGGAGTAATAGTAATAGGTGCAGGCCGGAGTCGGCCTATTTGCTTATGGATGTGATGCCTATATACACATGATCATTGCCTTGAATAAATATTGCATAACTATGCACTTTTCTGTCAATTGCCCAACAGTAATTTGTTTACCCACCGTATGCCTACTATATGAGAGGAGCCACTAGAGAACACTATGCCCCCCGGGTCTTTTCACTTATAAATTTACAAAAGCTTTCAATACCATGCTGCCATTTATTTGTTTTTTTTTGCTTTGCAATTTATAATATTCAACTATCATCTACATACTTCACTAGCTTGCAAATAACGAGTCCAAGGGGATTGACAACCCTCTTGCCCGCATTGGGTGCAGGTGTTTGCTTCTTTGTGTGCGGTCGTTGAAGACGGGGGTTGCGTGCTACTCCTATTGGTTCGATAAACCTTGGTTCTCTACTGAGGGAAATACTTATCTATATTGTGTTGCATCACATGTTCCTCTTCACGAAAAACCCAACGCAGATCACAAGTATGAGGCATCACGTCCATAAGCAAGTCGACAGACTCCTGCCTGCATCTACTACTATTACTCCACCCATCGACCGCTATCCAGCATGCATCTAGAGTATTAAGTAAAAATCAGAGTAATGCTTGGTGCAAGATGACATGATGTAGACAAAGTAAATCCAATCAATATGAATAAACCCATCATTCTCCCCTTAATGGCAGTAATACAATACGTGTCTTGACCCCTTCTGTCACGAGGATAGAGCACCGCAAGATTAAACCCATCACAATGCACCACTCCCGCTGAAGATAAATCAATCTAGTTGGCCAAACCAAACCGATAGATCGGAGAGAAATACGAAGCTATAAAAATCATGAATATAAGAATTCAGTAAAGACTCAATATATTTTCATGAATAATCTGATCATAAACCCACAATTCACCGGATCCCAACAAACACACTACTAAGATGATTACATCGAATAGATCATCGTGGGAAGCGCGGTGAACTTTGTATTGAAGATCATAGAGAGAGAGATAGCCAAAAACAAGTAGAAAACAGGAACTGGCACTGGGTTAGTAGGTTAGTTCTCAAAAATGATATAAAACAACATAAAATGCATAAAAAGTACCCAAGAATGATAATATAGTAGCATGGAACAATAAAAATTATAGATACGTTGGAGACATGTCAATAGATAATAATAAAAACAAAATAAAAGTAAAGTAAATAAATTGCAACAAGGTATTTTTAGGTTTTTAGCAAATATGATTAGGTAGACCCGGGGGCCATAGTGTTCACAAGAGGCTTCTCTCTCGAAAGTAGCATACAGTGGGTAGACAAATTTCTGTTGGGCAATTGATAGAAAAGCGTAGAGTTATGATTATGTATTAGGAAATGATCATGTATATAGGCATCATGTCCTTGCAAGTAGACCGAAACGATTCTGCATCTACTACTATTATTCCACCAATCAACCGCTATCCAGCATGCATCTACGGTATTAAGTTTATGCAAACAGAGTAATGCTTTAAGCAAGATGACATGATGTAGAGTAATATAAAATAGGGTTAATAGGTTAGTCCATAAAAATAATATAAAATAATATAAAATAGCATATTATTGCATATAAGGTATCCAATATTGATAATATAATAGTATGGAACAAACAAAAATTATTCATACGTCCGAGACGTATCAGCGCGTGCCTCGCGTCTATGTCTGCCTGGGGCCCACCTCACAGTACAATTGGGCCCAGGCGTTCTTCACGGAGGCAGGATCCTCGCGGGTCCATGACACATTGCCCCGGGATACGCGTGGGACAGTCCTATCTATCGTCTGTTGCCCTCAACCTGCGTGTGCGGTTTCGTTCGCTTGTGTGTGTGTGTGTGGGTGGGGGGGGGGGGGGGGGGGTGTCTGATGTGTAAGCCACCAGGGTATAGGCTGTCGTGCATGGAGCTTGCCCAATTATGCGTGCACGTGTCAGATAGCTCGTGTGTATTTCTTGGACCCCACACAGCTATCCCGCCCAACACCAGGCTGATTCTTTGGGCCGACATGTTTGGAGACATTGCAGAGCCAATGTCTTGCTGGTCAGATGAGGTCGGCTCGTTCCTTTGGTCCATGCCTGATAGTTTACCTTTGTTTCCTGTGTATTTGTCCGGCTGGTCCTATCCAGCCAGTGTACGAAGTTGTGTTCCTTCCGTCTGGTTGGTGTTCATGTGGACTTGTGTTCGTTTCGTTCGGCTGGTCGTATCTGACCAGTGTCTTCAACTGCGTTCATTTCACACTTCTTTGGTCAGTAGACGTTCTGTATGCTTTGGGGTGTTTGGTTGGGTAACATGTTTACTTGTTCTCGGTGTTTGACCTACGTAGCTCCCTGATACGCACTACACCACAACACTGATGTAAGGACAGAAAAACTGCCGGGAGAACAAACTTTAGAGGGCAGACTTTAGAGGGCAGATAAACTGCCAGGACAGTGTTTCTCCCGGCAGATTGAACCGCCACGAGAACGGCTGCCGGGGATTACTTGTCCCGGCAGATAAACTTCACCCGGCAGTTCCTTTGCCCTGGCCCATGTATTTGCCGACAGACTACTTTCTCCCGGCAGATTGGTCATGGCACATGAAACTACAATACCGGCAGTTCTACTGCCTGCACAAGCATGTTTACCCGGCAATCATTATGCCAACATGTTGATTTCACTAGCATATTGTTGTAGGTATCCCTAATGTAATGTAACATTCATTATATACATATATGTTTCTATGAGGACATATCACACAACTTATATATACATGTTTCTAGAAATACACAATTTATATATCCATACATCATCGAAAACATTAAACTTCATTCAATATACATAACAATCGTATATAAGGAGGTTGTGTCACAAAAGGAGAAGAACGTATATGTTTCTAGATGTGCCACACAACCAAAATGAGCATACATACAGTGGCTTATATTAACAACCACCAAAATGAACAGGCAAGCTCGCATATGACATTGTCACTCCAACAACTTAATTATAGGTCTTCCAAATCTTCAGCAGCTTGAAGATCTTCCAAACTTCCGTCAACTTGTGTCCCTTTGGGGAACCTGCGACGGATCGGAAACTCAAAATGGAGCTCTCATTTCAGATTTTAAACCAACACATTAAAGATTTTGACATGCTGCTGTTTAACTCATCAGCATAAATAAAAACTCCATGCAAACCATCAAAATTATGGTGGATAAAATAATAAATTGAATGGCTGGAGCTAGCAAGAACCAAGAAGGGTTGTGGAGTATCTCAAACAGAAGATATTACTAACATGAAAGTAGTTGTCTTTCGTAAGACCACCGCTCAGTGTTCTGGCATGCATGTGCGACCTGAATATTTATGCAGCTAAAGATTTGTCAATTGTATCTGCATTTATAATTTCTTGTTAAAAAGATAAGAGTAATTTCTTTTCATACAACTCTTGTATATTTATTTGAGTGGATGTCAATAATTTAGATAGTAACTATCTGGAAATAAGGCAGCTCAAATCAATAGTAAAATGCAGTAGCGTAACCAATTTAAACAATGGTCTAATGGAGCAACAACTTCTGCTATATGTCCAACTATCTTCTACCGGATGATAAAATGATAAAGAAAATGCACTTGATATAGAGAAAAATGGAAACAAAAGACTGCAGGCTGCACAGGCAGAACATGTTTCACATGGAAGGTAGAACGGCATGACCAGGCCATGGGCTGAGCATAAAGCATAGATATAAGCAACATTGTCTGATAGCAAAATCAAGAAGCTGTTGTTTGATCGGGGCAAACAAAAGCATGTGCATGCCAAAAGCTAAATGCCTAAATTAAACCAAAACAAAAAGTTTCATAGGACAAAGCTTAATCCAGTGCGTCAAAGGATACGACGGAACAAATGTTCGCCAGCCAAGAACCATCATCATGTCACATTTGATTTAGAATAAAAATCATGCTAATCCAGACACATAGGCAGGCAGGCATGTACCGAGATCGGCAATGGCAAGGCGCAAATAGAGGTCTTGGCCGAAGTTAGGGAACGGCGCGCCGCTGATCTTGGTGCTGGCGCACGCTGTGCATGAGCAATTCTGCCTGATTAAATGAGATCCATAAGTATCATTCAGAATAACAAAATTTTCAAAGGAAGGCAAAAGTTTTGCCACGTTTCTTTGACTATTGACAAGGAAGTATAGCAAGTATTGTATAAGAGAACTTAAACAACGGGACACTCTATAATAGAAATTGTTTGCATCAAGTAGACCATGCCCAAAGATAAAGTTGTATTCTAGAACTGAAATTATTTGCATCCACTTTCAAAGATCGGAAACTCAAATGGAGCTCTCATTTCAGATTTTAAATCAACACATTAAAGGTTTGGTTGGTGTTATATTTTGTGGCGTGCCACACTTTTCTAACTCCTTGCCGCAGCAGCCCCACTTGTCGTATACATGAACACTTCTATATGTTGTGTAATGGTGCAAATAGATTAGAAGGCAATCCCATATGCTCAAAAGCCAAAGAAAAGTACCGTTCAAACAGAAATCAATGATTGAGAGGCTTTCAGCTCCTTCTGAAGTTATCAGCTATGAAGCACCGATACAGGGGCACTGGCACGATGATATGGATACAGAGACACAGAATACAACAATTTTTAGAAACAGAAATACAACGATAGGGCGAGGATATACATAAAAATAAAATAATACCATGTAATGAAGACAAAATAATAATTGAAATAAGTGAGATACTGATATGAGCACAAATTATTATGGCGCATGTCGTATGGTGAGGCCACTAGCTGATAACTTATGTAAATTGGACATGATAAGGCTGAGAAGCAGCGGTAGTAGAAAGAAAGGCGAAAATTGCTTTTTTTATACTACAACCACAGTTATCTAATTCCTAAAGGTTTACCTGATACGTTAGCTTGGGTGTACTAATACTTAAGTCTATATCATATATCAGTTTTTAGTTTAACATGAACCATTGACGAAATCCAAAAATTTATTGAATCCGTTGTTTCATTGAACTAGACACTTAGCCAGAATCATTCCAGAAAAATGATAAGACATATATGATAGGTACACACAGAGTTAAACTACAATATCATGTGGCAACAGTATCCAACCAGCATGTGTAACTGCAGGCAAGGTTCCATTGACGATATCTAATTCATGTTGATATAATTAATGAAGGTTGCCATCCCAACGTGATATTGTGCGTACATCAACTTGGAGGTGTATCATCCACTGAGAAATTAGTCTGTCTAATCATCAACAATGTGCATCCATAAATCATAACAATATTCTTGAAAGTGGTTAGGACCCAAAAGAACATTGTATATCTAAAACTGCAGCTGTAATGTCCAAACAAAAGGAAAGACCATGGAATCGAACACTAACCAGTGGAGTCTGTCGTGACTAGAATACATCTTGTGTTCCACTTTCCTGAGGTAAGGCGAGCTATTCATGCTACCTTGACATACCGTGGCCTTCCTGTGCCGCACCTCTCCTATCTTTGTATCTCACCACAAATAATCAGATAAGGGGATAAATTCTTGGAGGTCTAAAAAGGCCAAATGCAAGCAACATCAGCAGCGACACTAGCATCTGAGATTAAGCCTCAGTCAACGCCAGCTATAGGTGGCGTATATGAAGAAGTCCAAATCTCCAACGGGGATTGGCACATGGAACTAAAGCAGCCATCACCGCTTATGAGGCAGGAGCATGGGGGAGCACACGGGGAGGGAAGGGGCAGACCTGCGAGGTACGGCAGCAGTGGTGGCGACCGGGTCGTGTGCTCAGGTGAATCTTGTGGGGAGAGGCTTGCTCGGCGGAGGAAGCTCGCGATGTACCAATGGTCGTCCGGCAGAGGAGGCTGGTCGGCGGTGGAGTGCCTCGACGACGGGCCGGTCGGCGTCGGTGCTGGTCCGTCTCAGTTGGGTGCGCGTTGCTGGTGTGAGGTCGTTGGAGGGGGGGCGCGGTGGGTGGGTGTGGGCGATGGTGGCAGTGGTCAAGGTGGAGGGCGGTCGGCGGCGATGCGGTAGTTGTGGGCGGAGGCGGGGGTGCGGTGCTTGGGGGCGGCGGCGGCTGCAGTCTTCAGATTGGATCTGGGGTAACGTACGACGAGATTCGGGGGTGAATTGGGTTTGCTCGATTTGAGATTGGGGCGCGTCTTGTGTTCCAAAATTTTCGTCTCTCGCGCCTTTTTCCTCGCTGGCGCGGGCTTCGGGCCTGGTACAATTTTGGGGGTGTTTGGTTCCAGGGACTTTTTTTTTGTTGGGACTAAAAAAATCTCTAAAAGTCCCTAGCAAACCAAACAGGGGGGACTTTTTTGGGACTTTTTGATAAAAGTCCTTAGAAGCACCTTCTTGAGAGTCTTTTTCAAAAAGTCCTAGGACTACAAAAAGTCCTAGGACTAATTAACCAAACAGGGCCTTTGTCTCGCGCTAAAGACAGTCCCTGGCAGCAGTCCCGGCAGAAAATGCGCCCTAAAATTTGCCGGCAGCGAGATTGCCCTCGTCACTTAAGTTCTACCGGCAGTTCCTATGCCCCGATGTCCTTCTCCCGGCAGTAACAAATGTCCCGGCAGATCTTTTGCCCCAGTCCAGGTATTTCTCCCGGCAGTTAATTGCCCCCAATTAAGGGTTGTGTTGTAGTGACGTCTCCAACATATCTACTTTTCCAAACACTTTTGCTCTGATTTTGGACTCTAATTTGCATGATTTGAATGGAACTAACCCGGACTAACGCTGTTTTCAGCAGAACTACCTTGGTGTTATTTTTGTGCAGAAATAAAAGTTCCTGAAATTGGACAAAACTTTTTGTGATTTTTTTTTGGAATAAATAATGAAATTTGGAGCGAAGATCCACCGGAGGGGGCTGCCTGTGAGCCACAAGGCAACAGGGAGCGCCCACCCCCCTAGGCGCGCCATGTTGGCTTGTGGGGCCCACGTGGCTCCCCCGACCCTAATTCCGCTCCTATAAATTCACATCTTCGGAGAAAAAAAATCAGAGACGAGATTTCATCGCGTTTTACGAGACGAAGCCGCTGCCACCTCCTGTTCTTCCTCGGGAGGGCTAATCTGGTGTCTGTGTGGGGCTCCGGAGAGGGGGATTCGTCGCCGTCATCATCACCAACCCTTCTTCATCAACACCGCCATGATGCTCACCACCGAGAGTGAGTAATTCCTTTGTAGGCTTGCTGGACGGTGATGCGATTGGATGAGATTGATCATGTAATAGGGCTTGATAGGGCTTGATCCCTAGTTTCCACTATGTTCTGAGATTGATGTTGCTATGACTTTGCTATGCTTAATGCTTGTCACTAGGGCCCGAGTGCCATGATTTCAGATATGAACCTATTATGTTTTCATGAATATAAAAGTGATTTGGATACGATCTTGCAAGTTGTATGCACCTATTACGTGTCTTGATCAGCATACCCCAAGGTGACAATAATTGGGATTCTTTCCGGTGATTGCCATAGTTTGAGGAGTTAATGTATTCACCATGTGTTAATGCTTTGTTCTGATTCTCTATTAAAAGGAGGCCTTAACATCCCTTAGTATCCATTAGGACCCCGTTGCCACGGGACGGTAGGAGAAAAGATGCCATACAAGTTCTTATCGCAAGCACGTATGACTATATACGGAATACATGCCTACATTACATTGATGAATTGGAGCTAGTTCTGTGTCGCCCTAGTGTGTAACTGTTGCATGATTGATGTCATCTAAATCATTATCCATCACCGATCCATGTGCCTACGCTTTACATATACAGAAACTTGCTAAGTTACTACTGCTACTGCTACTGTCACAACTGCTACAAAATTACCGTCGTCGCTATTGCTGTTACTGTTACTACTATCACTTGTTGTGCTACTAAAACTTTGCTGCAGAGAGATATCCCAGGTGTGGTTCAATTGACAACTCAACTACTAAGGCTGGTAAATATTCTTTGGCTCCCCTTTGTGTCGAATCAATAAATCAGGGTGAAATACTACCCGCGAAGACTGTTGTGATCCCCTATACTTGTGGGTTATCACTCCCTCCTTGTGTACTCATCAATTGTCTGGCAGCGGCCCCTTGTTTGCCCCGACGAGCTCCACGTTTGAGACTTGCAACTTTGGCCTCGAGTGCCCTCTCGGGGCTGCCATGAACTATGGTCGTCCCATCTGAGCCCAACATCTTGAGTTGGAGGTATGCGTATGAGGGTAGCTGCATGAACTTGACGTAGGCTAGTCTCCCGAAGATGGTGTTATAGCCTATGGAGCATGGCGCAACTTTGAACGGGGGTGTTTTCGATTTGAAGTTTTGCTCTTCCCCAAAGACGACTTCTAGGTCGAGCTGTCTGAGGGGCTACATCTGCCCGCCAAGCATGAAGTCATGGAAGACGGCCAGCAAAGTGGTCAGACATGACTGGGGGTTCCCCATCTTGGCTAGAGTGTTTGGGAAGATGATGTTGACATTGCTGCCACTGTCCATCAGTACTTGAGGAAGGTGGAAGCCCCCGACGATTGGATCTACTAATGGCACCATATTTATGCATTTTTAGAGCTTGTTTGTCGCATGTTCTCCTTATATATCATGTCCCATTGAACCAAATAGTTGTCCATTATGCATTGACCAGTATTTGCACTTATCATAGGGAGCATTGCACATTTAGTATTTTACTTAGTTTTTATTAGGTTTTCTTGTTTTCGTGTGTCTACAGGTGTTTTGGAGCAACCTAGGACCAAGCACGATGAACAGACCAAGGATGGGATTGATACGGAGTAAACCATGGGCCACACTTAGCCATTTTGAAGATCAGAAAAATCATTTTTTTAAAGTACCCCAAATCAAGATCTAAGACCAGAAATGTATTGGCGTCGATCATGTGAATCCAAGGATCCCAAGAACGTCAAATTCTGAGTTCGTATGAAGATTTGGTGGTTGTTTTATGGGAGGAGGACACATCAAAAGACGGCCTTTCGAACGACCGCACGCGGTCATTTCGGCGGTCGTCTGACGTGCACACAACTCCGAAAGTTGCCCTTCTCGACGGGATTCTTCAGTGATTTCATCCCCGTTCGATCCCACGGGATCCTTGGCTCGTAAAGAAAACTTTGGGAGAGGATAAGGCTCATCTTGAGTCCTTGGATGAAGCCCATCAAGTGAGGAGGCTAAGGACGCTCCATATATACAGCTCCTCAACCATAGCCGCCGCTGACACATCTCATTCACCAAGATCACATCCATCTCCATCTCCATTGCTACTTCATCACCACCATAGAGGAAGGGACAAGCTCAAGGAAAGAAGAGAGGGCTCCACCACCGCAAGTACTGGCCTTCGGGCCTGTGCCATCTCCACCGCGCTGGCACCTCCAACAGCGCTGCCATCTCCATCATCACCATGGCCACTGCCATCTTCATCACCGGCACCACCATTCTCTCTCCCTTCACGGACACGATGTCGGCTTGTAACTTGACCCTCTTCTTTATGTTTGAGTAGATGTGTAACGCCCAAGATGCGGTCCTATCCCTATTAAGGCACGAGGGGCTCGACGGGGATAGAAGCACCTCTAGTCGTTTCGCAAGTACATAAATCATTGCATACATGTCGGAAGAGATGAGTATATGAGTTGGCTTACACTCGCCACAAGCTATCTTACAAGTCCACACAATTATCCATACATTCATCCAGAAGACAGGGTCCGGCTACGGACGAAATCAAACGATAAAAGAAAGCAATGAAACAGTCTTGCTATCCCAGGAACACCACCACGAAGCTTCCCTACTCATCAGGATACGTAACGTACATACGCCTACGTTCTTCATCGTACTCCCACTGGAGCTGAGACACATCATCTGGCACGAACTCGTCAACACATGTACCTGTATTGTTGTAATCTGTGAGCCACAGGGACTCAGCAATCTCATAACCCGGGTACCGAGACTATGTAAGCCAATAGGTGAGGAATGGTTAAGTGGTGAGGCTGCAGCAAGCACTAAGCATGTATTTGGTGGCTAACTTACGAGAACAAGAATGTAAATATGGTGGCCTACGCATGACGGTCATGAACTAGCATGATCACTAAGTGATCCTGAACACCTATTTACGTCAAACATAACCCCCACCGTGTTCTCTCTCGGTTCATGTTCACGAGCAGAGACAGTCACGGTTACGCACACAGTTGGTGTATTTTATTTGAGTTTACTTCGAGTTAACTATAACCGGGTGTTAAACAAATTTCCAAGTTGCCACATAACCGCGGGCACGGCTTCTCGAAAAGATTTAACCATGCAGGGGTGCTCCAACTCATCCATCACAAACTAACCACATGCCGCGGGAATAACCTCGACCACGAATCCCGTGACCTCCTAGGAAATTCCGTTGGAAAACCTCAACCTCGAGATAGCCCAAAGTATCCTCGGAATTCCTCGCGCAAGACATTCGAGAAAGGTAAAACAAGTCCAGCAAGACCGCCCGACGTGTCGACGAACCCGATAGGAGCCGCGTATCTCGTTCTCAGGACACGACGGATAAGCGAAGCGTACGGTGGCCTGATAGACATCTCCCGAGTTGCCCCGGGTTGGCCCCGCACGGTGCTCTAGTTTGGACCAACACTCATGAGGAGCAATGGCCCGGGTTGTTGATTAATTATCCACGGGTTAGCTAAGACCTATGCATTTTAATTAAGTTGTTTAGCAAATGTAGTACCAAAGTTGGGTCTTGCCAGACAAGTTTTAATCTAAAACGAATAGTCAAGGGGGTCCCCATAACAACCCCGAGCATGTTAGGAGCGCAAAATATGGAACATAACATCGGTACTCGGAACTAGTGCGGCAAAAGTGGAACAAAACACTGGGAAAAAGGCCAAGCCTTCTACCGTTGCCAGATATATATGTGCATTAATTAAAATAACAGTAAATAAAGGTGATATCTCCAGATATCCATGTTGACACATGGAAAAGCTTGCACCTGCAACTAACAACGCTATAAGATAAGGGCTGAGCAGCGGTAACATAGCCAGTCAATGTTTTGCTAGGAAGTGGAGGGGTTAGAGGCTTTCATGGCAATTCAGGAGGCTGACAGTTTAAGTGGTAGGTAACAAAACATAACGGTAGAAGCGAGACATCTAGCATAGCAAAAATAGTGTCGGGATCCGGGTACGATTATCTTGCATGTTGGGTCTTTAGAGGGACAAAGAGCTGGGTCCTCGTAGTTGTACTCTCCGGGATCCTCGTACTCAGGCTCGACACTCACGTCTACCCAAAGAGAAACAGCACCAAGTAAACATACGAAACACAGTGCAATGCACAACCAAGATGATGCATGAACAATTTGAAGTTTTTAACATGGCAACCCTATGCTAGTCATGTTTCTCATGCAATTATTATGTTCTTTAGTATTCTGGATAGAACCTCAAGATTAGTTATTTGAACATGCATGATCATGGCAAATATGAATGCTCCATGTAAAAACGATGCAAATGCATATGTAGAACCTTGCAAACGGAGTAACGAAGCTCACGGTACACTCACGGCAAGGTACGAACGTTAACGGAGACAAAACAAAGAGGAGGGAGGACATGAGCTATTCCTTAGTATTCCAAGGTTGCCACTAGATTGGAAATGAAAATCTAGCAAGAATAGACCTAAAGATCATGCAAAACAATGGAGTATAGCTTCCACAAGTCACAAAACATTCAAACACGCAACCTGTCCACAAACAGCAACATGACATCTTGTAACACTCATACCCAGAGCTACAGCAAGTATCAAATCACAATCAAGGCATGGACATGAAGTATACAGCATGCACAACAATTCACCTATATACAACAACATGAAAGGAAACATGGATCAATGGCAATGAAGCTCACAAGATGGCATGTTGAATCAGTTTGTTAGGGACAGAAAATTCCAGTTTTGTAGAATCTGAGTTAACATGATGGCATCTTGATAGTAACTTTTATATATGCTACAGGAACTTTCATGGCATGAAAAATTAACAGGTTGATAGAGGGCAACATGTACTTCACTTAACTACATTATGGCAACATTAAAACATGCATATATCAATGGCTACCATCCTCACAATATGACATATTGAAAATAGCAGATCCCCAGACTTAGTGAAATTCAACAAGTGGCAACCAGGACACTTGTTAACAAAATGGCATGTTGACAGCAGGTTTTATATAAGATGCATTAGCTTGATCTGCAAGAACTTGGTACACATTTACAGAGGATGACAAGCACAACAATGCATTCCATTGTGCCAGCTCTAAAAGAGCAACATATACATGGGAATCATCTAGATAACATGGCAACAAAATAACAGATTTCAACACTTAGAAATATTTGGGCATTTGGAAACATTATTTTGGTGACATGTTGTCAACAAGAATGCCACTCATAACATGAACTATCATGCAAGCAAAAAATACCAGGGGCTAGAGCACACACTAATGAACACATTTCATGTTGACAAGTTTATCATATGATGCAAGAATTAATTCATGTGAAAAAAGACAAAATGGCATATTATCACCAAATAACACTTTCACAAACTTGCTCAAATGGTAAATCCAATGCCACCATTGGATTCAATGGATTTTTCTACCCCAATTCCATGTATCACAAGCATATATTACCATAGACAAAACTCACACAATCACATTTGGAAAAATGACAATTCACTTAATACAAGCTATATGCCAAATTTGGCATGTCCTAGGATATGACAGATCTGGAAAAAAAGCAAATCAGGAATATTTCCCTAAATGGAAATAATATCAGAAACACACAAAATCAAATAAAAACAAAACAACAAAATAAAAAAAGGAGGGGCCACATGGCATAGTCACCAGGGTCCCTAAGCGGCTTACATGTGGGTCCAGGCCCACTGTCAGCGACGGAACAAAGGGAAAATAAAAGGGTGCGCCGGTGGTGTTTCGAACCCTGGACCTCTCGGTCGCGGGGGCTTCGGCAAACCACTGGGCTAGCGAGGCTGGGTTCGATACTACAAGGGGGCTCGGGCCCTTTGAGCTAGCAACTGGCGGAGGCTGGTTGCCCTCTTCTCTGCGTCAGAGAAGATGACGACGACGCCGGTGGCCACTCCGGCGACCATCAGAGAAGACGAACGCCGGCGGGGCTGCGGAAACGAAGGGGAGATCCATCCCCGGGATTTGGAGCGGCTGCATGCGCAGGAGGCTAGCGGAGGCCGAGGCGCTCGAGCTCTTGCTCGGCTCGGGGCCATGCGAGGCGCAAGCTGCGGCCAAGGATGCGGGGCACGGGACACTGCGCGCGCTAGGGCACGCTAGGGATGAGGCCGGGCCTGAGAGGACCACGGTCATGCGCGCAACACAACACACGCACACACAAAGCAGGGAGCTTGACAAAGCTCCGAGATCTCGCCGTTGGCATGCGGATTACTACGCGCACGAGGAACTAGAGCGTGACGGAATCGACAGAGAAGGGGAGGGGTATACCTAGGACAAGGACAGGAGGCGCGGGGCTCGTCGAGGCATCGGCAACAAGTCGTCGACCGCTGCAGGTCTTCTGGTCCGAGAAGAAGATGAAGAAGAAGCTTGGGGCAACGCCGATCTGGGCCTTGGCGCTCCCTCGAGCTGTCAAGGAAGAAGATGGCGTCGCAGGGGACCCTTCCCGCGGAACCAGGGCGACGGAGACACGGCGAGGAGGTCACCCCGTGCACGAGCAGAGGCTCGTCCGGAGCATCGGGAGCATGGCGACGGCGGAAGCTTGGAGAAGACCTACCTGCGGCGGCGAGGCGAGGAGGAGGGAGGAATGGAGAGAGGGATGCTAGGGCTAGGTCGGGGACATGCTAAATTGGGTACTAGGGTGGCTGTCGGCCGTCAAATCGTCGAGCTAGTCAACGTGGCGCCCTCGATGCCCTGTCGTACGCGAAGACGAACGCGCGAGCGCGAGGAGGCCGGCTGGACTGCGGGAGGTGCGCTAGCTGGGCCCTTGCGGGGAGCCAAGGCCCAACTGGCACTGCTCACTCTCTCTCCCTCTCGGACTAAATGGTTTACTTTTACTTAAATGCGAGAAAGCAAAAAAAAACACAGCGAAAAGAGAGAGATGTGTAGGCATGGAATAAAAACTGTTGGAGATATGCCCTAGAGGCAACCATGTATGATTATATTTCCTATGTGTTTATGAATAAAGATAGTCCTTGGACATCATCAATGGTGTGTATTAATAAGTATGTGACTTGTTTGTGAGACTATGCATTGTATGATGACTGTCCTAAATAGTCCCTAGTCGTAAAGGATGTGTGGACACTCAGCCAGTTAGACTAGCATATGACAGGGTGGATGGTCTGGTCTCACTGGCCATGTAGCATTGGATGCTAGCCGGATAATATGGACTTAGAAAGATCTGGTCGGATTCGACGTAGTCGGATCCGAGTCGAGATAAGGTCTGAGTTGGACAGACCCAACTATGAGACGCAGCGATAGGTCATCTGTGAGTCTCTAGTACAACATACGTTCTGTGTCCTAAGACCTGAGCTGGCGCATGTACTCGGGATGGTGACAGACTTGCTTTGGGCTGACCAAACGCTACTCCGTGACAGGGTAGTTATAAAGGTAGGTTTCGGGCTTGTCCAGACCCATGCTGCGAGACGTGGTCGAGCAAGATGGGATTTGCCCCTCCGATGAGGAGAGATATACTCTGGGCCTCCTTGGGTGATCCGACCTGGATAAGCATGGCCATGCGATGAGGATTATGAGATAATCCGAAGTGTTGGTCGGATTCACCGGAACGAGAAAGAGGTCGTGCGGCAACAAGGATGACCATGTCGCCTTGAGCACGACAACATATATCGTGTGGCAAAGGGAACGGAAGTGTGAAGTACAGGTTCGCCTAACCAGTTTCATCGGACACTTGGAGTTGGCACGCTTTGCTAGAGGCCGCTACCGACTAGTCGAGCCGGATGTAATCTGACTCGCGACCAAGTGAACGAGAACCTAAGGGGTCGCGCGCTTAAGGGAAGGAAGACATGGGCTTTAGGATCCATGCGAGGCCCAAGAGTTGAGCCCGCTACGGCTGCCTATATATAGTGGAGATGTGGCAGACCCATCCGGTTGATCGCTTCGGCGCCGTCATTAGGGCTTTGCATGTGTTGCAACAAGCCACCTCCACTTCCCGCCGCCGACTGTGTGATCGGACCTAGCAGTCCGCCGCACGGTGTTCCTCCTGCACGCGCGGATACCGTTAGAGGCGGTGCACTTGCACCGCTCCGGCAAACCTGTACGTGGGATCTGGTGACCGGCTGTTCGAGGGATATCGGACCAGCTGTTCGAGGGAGATAGGACGAGGAGGAGACGGACCACGAGAACGCGCTGCCTCAACTCTACTTCCGCTGCACGGCACTGCGCGTCTAGTGATAACGAACTGTGATCCATCTCCGTAGCATGTTCTTGGATGTTCTGAGCGTAGGAAAATTTAATTTGCATGCGATGCATCTACAGTAGAACCCAACAGTGGTATCAGATCCTCTGCTATAGGATTTGGATTCAGATCGGATGCATATTTGATATGTGGAGGCGGCAGATGAGATCTATCGTCGTTCATGAGATCGGCTATGTGCACGATTGATGAGATCAACTGCACATCAGGGTCGTTGAGGATATATTTTCTGTCCATCGGAATCGATGAGGTCGTGACACAACCTACCCCTACCGGTCGGTATCCGCCATCGGGACCACCATGTGCGTAGCGTCTTGTATTTCGTACACGATACACAAACCGGTAGAATGTGATTCTATGCATAACTTTGTTTTGCAGGTTTGATGTGAATAGTATGGCTCATATGTATGTGATGCATGTGTGTAATTTAACATGACCTGCGTGCCATGATTGTCAGCTGACAGGAGCCAAAGTGCTGTCATTATATTGTATAACGACATGCGTGTCGACTTGTGATTCTCTGTAAATTCATTACTAGTTGTAGTAGTTGGAGAACAGAGATCAAGTTCGAGGCTTTGGCGTCCCGGTGTGATGAACAAGATGGAGTTCCGCCCTGGCCATGGTTGTTGGAGCCGGCCTGGAAGGACATCCATGAAGGAGCCATACTATTTCACATATTTTTTTGTTTATATGTGATTGATATTGCTTCTTGTTTTCTATGCATGTTATAATGGTAGAAAGATCCCTTGTTAATATCAAGCACATTGCCATTCCGAATGTTGCACCTCCGCACGTCAAGTATGTCTAGTGGTGGGCTCATAAAATTGAGGTGCTACTAGGTGTCCTTGAACTGGAGGGTTCGTGTCGGACACGGACATGCACTGCATCAGGTTAACTTGACAAGGCTATCAAAACGGTTTTGGGCCTTGTGGCAAAGAAGGTTGGGAGTCGGGGTATAAGAAACCTACCCGACCGACAGGAGCCGTATAGAGATACAATTAGCAAGGAGTTGCTTACCGAATAGGCAAGTTGGCTAGCAGTGATGCTAAAGCTCACTAGTTGCTCGCGCTAGACGGATCCTGAATCACTGAGAGTTTGCGGAGGGATGCTGACTTCAGTGGGAGTAGTTCTGTTTAAGGCTTGAATTACTCTACATAAACAGATTGCTTAGTGATTGCATATTTTCTGTTGTAGATCAATGGCACCACCTGCTCAACCCAACTTTGCATTGAAATCAATTCTGGAAAAGGATAAACTGAATGGAACAAACTTTACCACCTGGTATAGAAATCTGAGAATTGTTCTCAAGCATGATAAAAAGGAACATGTTCTAGAGGATCCACTTCCAGAGGAACCTGCCGAGAATGCTAGTGCCACAACCAAGAATGCCCATCAGAAACTCGTTGATGAATCAAACGAGATCAGCTGCCTCATGTTGGCTTGTATGGAGCCCGATTTGCAACAGCATTTCGAAAACGTTGACGCTTTCGATATGATCGAGAGTCTCAAGAGCATGTTTCAGGTGCAGGCTAGGACCGAAAGGTTCAACGTCTGGCAATCCTTGACGGATTGTAAGCTGAAGGAGGGTGATCCACTGAGCCCGCATGTGATCAAGATGATCGGGTACGTGCAAGCTTTGGATCGGTTAGGCTTCCCACTTGGGGACGAGCTATCCACGGATGCAATTCTGGGTTCTCTTCCACCTAGCTATGGGACGTTCGTCTCGAAGTATCATATGCACGGCATGGATAAGAAGCTCACTGAGCATCATGGGATGCTCAAGGTGGCAGAGCAGGATATTAAGAAAGGCACGCATCAAGTGTTGATGGTGCAGAAATCGACTAAGTTCAAGAAGAGTTGGTCCAAGAAAAAGGGCAAGGCAAAGGGCACAGAGAAGGTTGTCTCCGCCGCTGCGCCGAAGCCGGGACCGGACTCAAAGACCGTTTGCTTTCATTGCAAGGAAACTGGTCACTGGAAGAGGAAGTGTAGCACGTGGCTTGCTGAGCATGGCAAGAAGGCCGGAAATGCTTCTTCAGGCAAAGGTACACTTGTTACATATGTTATAGACATTTACCTTGCTGACATACCTAGTAGCTCTTGGGTATTTGATACCGGGTCGGTTGTTCATATATGCAACTCGATGCAGGGGCTGATAAGAACTAGGCGTGTGGCACAAGGGGAGATTGACATCAGGGTCGACAACAAAGCAAGAGTTGCTGCGTTGGAGGTCGGCACGATGCAGCTCAAGCTTCCTTCTGGATTTATTTTGCAATTGAATAATTGTTATTACATTCCCGCACTTAGTCGGAACATTATTT
Source organism: Elymus sibiricus (assembly GCA_039707655.1). NCBI lineage: Eukaryota > Viridiplantae > Streptophyta > Magnoliopsida > Poales > Poaceae > Elymus > Elymus sibiricus. The sequence continues at coordinate 270,234,039 of CM077665.1, forward strand.
CTGCCTCATGCTTGATGAGTCAGGGTAATGAATTCAATTTAAAGGACAATGGTTGTTCATTTTATTTGAATGGAATGTTCTACGGCTATGCACCCATGGGCTATTTATTTTGAATCTGGAAACAGAACCAGTCTATAACATGAATGTCAAGAGGCATAAGCCTAATGAGATAAATCCAACATACTTCTAGCATTGCCGGCTTGGACACATTAGTCTGAAACGCATGAAGAAGCTCCATGATGATGGACTCCTAACTTCGTCCGACTTTGGGTCGTTCGAGACATGCGAATCATGCCTGCTAGGCAAGATGACTAAGTCTCCTTTTGCAAAGAGTTGCAAAAGGGCGTCCGAGCTGTTGGAGCTTATACACAGTGATGTGTGTGGTCCAATGAGCACAACGGCCAGAGGTGGCTATCAGTACTTCGTGACTTTTACCGACGACTTGAGTAGATATGGATATATCTATTTGATGAGGCACAAGTCGAAAACTTTTGAAAAGTTCAAAGAGTTTCAAAATGAGGTTGAAAATCAGCTCGACAAGACGATAAAGCTTTTGCGATCAGATCGTGGAGGTGAATACATGAGCCAGGAGTTTGATGATCATCTGAAAAGCCAAGGTATAGTACCTCAGCTCACACCTCCGGGTACTCCGCAGAGAAACGGCGTGTCAGAACGGAGAAATCGAACCTTGTTGGACATGGTCCGATCGATGATGAGCAAATCGGATTTACCCTTGTCATTCTGGAGATACGCTCTTGAAACTGCAGCTTTCACACTTAACAGGGTACCATCAAAATCCGTAGATAAGACACCACATGAGATGTGGACTGGGAAGAGTCCTAGTTTGTCTTTTCTAAAGATTTGGGGTTGTGAAGCATTTGTCAAACAACTCATGTCGGACAAGCTTACACCCAAGTCGGATAAATGCATATTTGTGGGATATCCGAGGGAAACCTTGGGATATAGCTTCTACAATCGAGAAGAGAACAAAGTGTTTGTTGCTCAGAACGGGGTTTTCCTAGAGAAAGAGTTTCTCAGTCGGGAAGCCAGTGGGAGAACGGTGCGACTCGAAGAAATTCGAGAGCCACTCGGGGACGACTCGGCTGGTGATGAGATCATACCGGAGTTGGTCAGGGAGACTGTAGTGGAGTCGGCACCAGAGCCACGGAGGTCGGAAATACTGCATAGAGTGCGCGATGTGTTGTTGCTAGAAAGCAACGAGTCGACCACATATGCGGAAGCGATGGTGAGCCTAGATTCCGAGGCATGGCTGGAGGCCATGAGATCCGAGTTAAAGTACATGGATGATAATCAAGTCTGGGACTTGGTTGATCCGCCACTTGGCGTAATTGCCATTGGTTGCAAATGGATCTTTAAGAAGAAAACCGATGTGGATGGAAATGTTCAGATCCACAAAGCTCGGCTTGTCACTAAAGGTTATGGACAAGTTCAAGGAATTGACTACGACGAGACCTATTCGCCGGTAGCGATGCTAAAGTCGGTGAGGATCATACTAGCTATAGCTGCATATTTCGATTATGAGATATGGCAGATGGATGTCAAAACGGCTTTCCTTCATGGAAATGTAAAGGAGGATGTATACATGATACAGCCTGAAGGTTTTGTCGATCCAAATAATGCTAGTAAAATATGCAAGCTCAAGAGATCCATTTATGGATTGAAGCAAGCAGCTCGGAGTTGGAACATTCGTTTTGATGAAGTCATCGTTGACCTTGGTTTCATCAAGAACGAAGAGGACTATTGTTTATACAAGAAGTCTAGTGGGAGCTCGGCAGTATTTTTGATCCTGTATGTGGATGACATACTGCTGACCGGAAATGATGTGTCGATGCTGAACTCAGTCAAGGAATCATTGAATGGTAAGTTTTCGATGAAAGACCTTGGAAAAGCAGTATACATTTTAGGCATCAAGATCTATAGAGATAGATCGAGGAGGCTACTTGTCTTAAGCCAGAGCACGTACATAGACAAAGTGTTGAAGCGATTCAACATGAGTGAGTCCAAGAAAGGGTTCTTGCCCATATCACATGGTATAAGGCTAAGCAAGACTCAGAGTCCTACGACTTCTGATGAGCGAAACCGGATGAGTTGGATTCCGTATGCTTCGGCAATAGGATCCATCATGTATGCCATGCTATGTACTCGACCTGATGTTGCCTATGCAATAAGCTTAACAAACAGATACCAGGCCGACCCAGGTGAGAGTCACTGGGCAGCGGTGAAAACTATCCTGAAGTACCTGAAAAGGACAAAAGAGATGTTCCTAATTTATGGAGGTGAGGAGGAGCTCTGCGTAAAGGGTTGCGCTGATGCTAGTTTCCAAACTGACAGGGATGATTGTCGATCGCAAACTGGATTCGTGTATGTCATGAATGGAGGAGCAGTGAGCTGGACGAGTTCCAAGCAAGATACGGTGGCCGACTCCACAACAGAGGCCGAATACATTGCAGCTTGTGAAGCCGCAAAGGAAGGTGTTTGGATTCGGAAGTTCCTGGAGGATCTTGGTGTGTTCCCGGGCTGGGCAAAACCTTTGGACCTGTATTGCGACAATTCAGGTGCCATCGCACAGGCCAAGGAGCCGAGACAACACCAAAAGACCAGGCACATAGACCGAAAGTATTACCTGATACGAAAACTCGTAAACAATGGTGATACTAATTTATGCAAGATTCATACGGATGAAAATGTTGCAGATCCGTTGACTCAGCCTCTTCCACAACCCAAGCATGAGGGGCACGTTAGAGCTATGGGCATTCGATGTCTATTTGATTGACTCTAGTCCAAGTGTGTCACACCCTGTGTTTGTATCACTTTGCTATGATTGGATTTACAAAATTTGGAACCAATTAAAACTTTTTGAGTGCATGCTTGTTTGAATTGTTGCTTGTTTGCTTGTTTGGTTGTTTGTGTATGGCACTCCTAGATTCTACTCCTCTTCATATTCATCTTCCTTGATCCAAACTTCTTGACCAATGATCATGCCATGTGAATAGTACCCAAAACAATTTTTTTCAAAATTTATTTTGACCAAAAAGGATTTATTCAAATTAGGTTTTCAAAAACCCCTGAGTTGAGGTTTGCACTGCAAGCCTTCAAATTGGGTGGATCCTTTTTCCCCAAAGGCTTTATTTGAAACCTACTATATATATGACTTCCCAAAACCACCAAATATTATTTTTAAAGATTATTTTCCCATTTTATTTAAAAGCTTTTTCTTAAAGCCAGAAATGGTTTTTCATAGGGAAAAATTATTTTAATGTTTTAAAAATATTTGAGAAAATTTAGGGAAACTCAGTGGACATATATTTTCCATACATATGAGTTTCAACACATGGTCATGTTCAAAAATATGGGCAAAACCCCTCAAAACCCTTTCTGTCCAAATCAAGCTTTTGAAATATTTCTATAAGAAATATTCTCAATAAATTCCAATAAAATTCCAGCAAGTCACAATTGTCATATTTGATGATATTGCAAAGTTTCATCTCTATCCCAATTGGTTTGCTTCATCAAAATATTCCAAAACCCTCTCTGTCCAGATTCAAATTTGAACAACTTTACATTGTGAAGGTTGTCCTATTGACCTCAAACTTTGTGGGCATGTTATAAACCACAAATAATGATACCACACCAAGTGGTGGATTTGTGGGAAGTGAAATGCATGCCTAGATCTACAGAAATCTGATTCTGTTAATTTCTAGGGTTTCACAAAGTTACATTGTGAACTTTCTTCAATCAATCTCAAACTTGGTGGTCAACCCTATTTCCAACCACCATTTGACCCTGTTAAAAATCATGGCAAGCAAACTCCATTTGCTTAGCCAAACCATCATCAAACACTTTTTGCCCAGGTGGTAAAAACCTTGTTTGACCCCCTTCTGCTATTCTCCTTGAGTTCAAATTTTTACCACAACGTTGTAGTATTGAAATGCACCTCCAGTAACTTTCTCTGGGCAAGGCTCAAGCATTAGGTGGGGTAAAACCCCTGTTTTTCTTTCTGGACAGCCTAAACAGGAGCTTCTCTCCCCCCATTTTTCTTCTCCCTCCCCTCAACCTAGCTCCAGAGCATCCTAGGAGCATCTAAGCAACCCCCAGGAGCTACAGGACAAGGTGGGGCACCCCAGAGCGCGCGGGCAATGGCAATGCCGGCCATATGCACGCTCTGGAGCGCACTACAGTGCGCTCCCGCACTGTAGCCGCACCCATCCCGAGCTTCCCGACCACCTGGGGATGCGAGGACTTGTCCCCTGGATTCCCCTCGACGTCCGTGTCCCTCCAAGCGGTCGGCCCCATCCTCCTTCTCTCTCCGGCAACCTCCCGCACACGTGCCCGACGCCGCCCAGCTCGGCCAACCGCGGGGCTCGCACGCGCGCACGCCCTCGCCTCCCCTATTGCTCCCCCGGGTCGTGGACGAACCCCAGATGGACCGCAGGCACGTCCTCTCTCCCTCCCATGGCCCCAGGCCTCGGCCCCGAGCTCGCCGGCGCACACGAGCTCGGTGGTCTCGCGCCCCCCTATTAAAGGCACCCCGAGCTTGTCCCTGCCCTCCTCTCGCTTCCTTCTCCTCCCAGTCGACCCCCAACCAAGCCCCAGCCTCTCTCTCCCTCCCTGTGCTCGGGATCGAGCCGAGCCCCGCCACTCGTGCTCGCCGTCGATCTCGCGGTAGGGAACCCCTCTGGGCCTCCCTTCTCTCCCTATGGCCTCCCCTGGCGCTCCTGACTCGATTCCCCCTCTTCCCCATGCCTTTTGCAGGGAAGAACGTCGGGTTCGAGCTCACCCGAGGGCACCTCCGCCGCGGGACCTCGTCACCGCCGGCTAGCTGCTCCTCTCCGTCCTCCTCCACCACCACCCGACAGGCGGCGACGCCCTGGTCCCGTTCCCGCACTCGCCCGTCGCCGCCGTGCCCCGCACCGTCGCCGGTGAGCTCCACTCCCTCCCTGTCCCGAGGAGGGTGATGACAGGTGGGACCCCCCTGTCATCCCCTGGCCTCTCTCTCTCCCACTGGCGGCTACGGCCCGGCCGTCAGGTTTAAAAACCGCGCCGCGCCGCGCCTGGGCTCGATGGCCTCTGGGCCGGCCCATCTGTTGGCCGGTTCTGGCCCAAGCACAGTGGCATTTTTTTCTTTTTCTTTTTCTGTGGGGTTTCCAAAATTTCCACAGGATTAAATAAAAATCCAATTCCAAATATTCTTCCACCTAAATTCTTAGATTAATGCATAGTATTTAATAGTGCCATTTGTATAATTTGTTGAAAATCTTTTATCTACTGTTTTATTTTTAAAACCTCTTTTAGGCATTTTTAGCCTCTGTTATAAATGGTTTTGAAAAGCTTTTTAACTCCAAAACCCTAGACAAATATTTTTAGTATTGCCTTTAGTATTTATCAGAATAGGGTAACATTTTTTGAAGTGGCTTTTGTGCTCTGTTTTTGTTGTGATGCTCATTATTCCCATTATTTATCGCGACGATAGATTGCGCTGTTGACGAGGGAGTTGGACCCGAAGACTTTGAAGACCCCGAAGAATTTGTTGAGTCAGGCAAGCAGCCCTTTGACCATGTCTATGAAACCTCTTTTTGCATGGCATATAGCACATTATTTCTGGATGATGATCATGTTGATGTGGTATTCCCTTCAGTGGGATGCCTCCGTTACTTTCTTGTTGACACTTTCATCGTGCATGACCCTACCTCCTTATGAGGGTTGTGCGGGTGGGAGTAGTTAGGTTGCTAAGTAGTTGCTACGCAAAGTGGGACGGGAATATGCATGGTGATGGTAACAAAATGATTTCAAAGACTTTTCGAAAACCCCGTCGGGTGCCACTAATGCCCGAGGGAGATGATTTTGTGCTAGGTAACCACTTGAGAAAGAAGTGGTGTACCGGAGCAGGTTGTGTGTGTGTGTGTGTTTTCGAAAACGGAGAGATTTAAGATTTGCTGACCACCCCAACCTTACATGTACAACCACAATACCCCTTATGGGACGGGGCTTTGTTGATTACTTTGATGGGTACTAGCATAGAGCCCGCATTACTAGTGGCGGGAGTGACGTGGTCACTCTCGATACGGGGTCGTGCCGGTAAGGGCGATCATGCGATGTCTTCACAGGCACCGGGCACACCGTTGGTCCCTGCATGGATGATACTTGTGATGTACATCATGTGGGCTGGGTACCAGTCGAGTGGACTCTTTGTTTAGTATCGTCAGGGGAAAGGCAATGTTCGGGTACTTACCTCGGGTATGAACAATATCGTGAGTCGTGGCTTGACACGGAGGTTTCCCGAGTCTTGTGGGTAAAGTGTGCAACCTCTGCAGAGTGTCAAACTATTCGAATAGCCATGTCCACGGTCAAGGACAGTTGGAGGTCCTGCTTAAACTACGTCCGGTGTTTTCACAAACTTGGTGTGTGCGTGTGTGTGTGGATGACACAAAGGTGATACTTGAGCCAAGTCCGAGGACTTGACATGATGATGAACATGAGATGTTCAACCCCTGCTTATGATGATAACTGAGACTTGTTCACATGAATACCTGTCAACAGTTGATGCATGCTTACTCAAGGTTACTTGATCATATCATTGCACTTAAAATCAGCTTTCTGCAAAACTTACCTACTTAGTGCTATATCATGCATTGTTATACCTTGTTCCACAACTTGGGTTGCTTGCGAGTACATTCAAAGTACTCATTGGCTTGCCACTGGTTATTTAATTGGCCAGGCATGGAAGAGCAGGAATATGGCGAAGAGTTCGTTGGCGACGAACATGCGAACTAGGACGTTTCCCAGTCAGAATGCCTGTAGGTTTAAGGCTGATGGCATGGGTTCACGCTTCCGATCAAGATTTCCGATGCTTGTTATGTTTAAGTGTTTGGCCCTTGCGGCCCTATCCATGTAAGACTTGGCCTAGCTGGCCTCTATTTGTGTAAGACGGTATGTAAGGATGTAAGACTCTTGTTATTCAGCTTCTATGTGTTCAGTGAGCATTGATCTCTGGGATCACTATACACGTGCATTCGGTGATCACGACTTATGAGTCGGGGTCCCCACAGAGCTGGTATCAGAGCCATCCTGACTGTAGGAAGCCCTTAGTTAGCATGGACGTTAGTTAGGATAAAACCTTTTCAAAACTGTGCCTAGTTGCTAGGTGCAACAAATTCTATACCTCTCCTCTCCTCTAGTCTATTTCAAACTCTTGCTGACTCTCCTCCCTTCAAACCTTTGTAGATGGCCGTTGCTCCTATGAGACTCCTCATGACCGGATTCCCACCTCTCCTAAGAGACTGCCTCCAACAATGCCAATATCCTTCGGAGCCGATGTACACCCTGCATGAACTGGACAATGGCGAGTTTGGAATGGAGTTCTACTCCAAGGTGGTAGTACCTGCCAAGACCCCACCCCAGAGTTGGTTCTTTGTTGGACCACCTATGCCAACAAGGGACATGGCCATACAGTAGGCGGCCTATGAAGCCCTCCTTCGTGTCCGAGACCTCCTCCCGGAAATGAAGGAAGGACAAGCTACCCGCTACCTACTCAGCAAGAGTGGATTAGGAGCCTCTGCTCAAGTAGTGATTTCCACAAGAGACAAAGACCCAACCCTCAAGCTCCAGATTCGCTTTGCCAATGCGGTAGATCACCTTCTGCGTTACCTTACTGAAGAATTCCTCAAGGCCCGCCAGGATTTCCCTTTGCTCCTACACCTACACTGCCTCGAGAAGAAGAAGGTGGCCGAGCGAGAACAACAAGTCGCTGCTCTGCAAGTCTACATCACCAACCAGAAGCAACAAATCGAGGAACTTCAGGAAGCCTGCAACCGAGCCCCGCGCGGAAGGCGTAGGAACAGATTTCCATATCCACCACGTGAAGGACCATCGTCGTCTCACCAATGCCATAACCCAAGGAGGGGTAACGACCTCTTTGCTCCCGTCACATGCCACATGTGTGGCGAATACGGGCATATTGTTAAGTGGTGTTCCAACAGGCAGCCAACCGTGGCCTACCCACTGGCACCACAGGAGGACCTAGAAACTGAGGACTGAGCGTCTGTCGGATTTTGGGCTCCGCAAAACCCTTAAGATTCGAACACAGGGGCGTGTGCGAAGATCCCCAGCAGCCTCGCCCGACCTATCTCCCTACTCGATGAACACAGCAACGAACTCACACGATGACGAGGAAGAAGATGAACACGACAGTTTACCCAGGTTCGGACCGCTGCGAAGCGTAATACCCTACTCCTGCTTTGGTGGATTGCCTCTCGTGGAGGTGAGGTGGATGAATTAGTACAGTGTTTCAGGGCCTCAGGAGGGTGCTCCTGAGGTGTTCGTGGCCCTCTATTAGCTCGGTGATGGGTGAGTGGTGGAATGGGTTCCGGGTCCCCTTCTACGGTGCAGCCTACCCTCTATATATAGCGGTGGCCCGGGTCCTCTTCCCTTATCGCAATGGCGGGAAGGGATCCCATAACGGCCAATTTTGAAGGGGGACAGGAGTACGTGCCCGCCCTGCCCAAAGGCGGTCTTCGCCTACAAAGTAGCTGTCGACGGCGCAGGGATGGGCTCAGCAATGACATCCGCCCTGCGGGGCTGGTGGTCGCGGTCTTATTGCACTGGAATGGAAACCTTTGGGGGGTGCTTTGGGAACCCGCGTACGTCCTTGCTCCCTTTGCACCAAAGGGGAAACTACGTCGTCTGGCGCGCTGGCGCCCGCCTGTCCTTCCTTGCGTCATCTTTGACTCCTGAGGCCGGGCCTTGCATAGGGATCTCCGCCGCTCCGAAGGAGGCCTGGGGAGGCCCATCCCTTGCCGGTCTTGACGCTGCTCCTCCTCGCGAGCCTAGGGCCCTCGCGAGGGCCTTGTCTTTGAGTGGGGCCACACCCGGCTGTGTTCGGTGGATGAAGTGGGCCATGCCCTGGGCCGCAGGCAGGCAGGTCTGGGTACCCCCGTTCCCAGAACGCCGACAGTAGCCCCCGGGCCCAAGGCGCGCTCGAGCCGGCTTCTGGGGGAAGCCTTGAGGGCGGCCCGAAGCGCCGCGGGCCCCATATGCCTGCGGGCCAGGACTGGCGCGCGTTGTTAGGTTGACGTCGGGCGTCCTTCGTCCCTTCAGCCTCTGCTCGAATCGACAAGAGCCTGACTTCTAGCGCTGGGCCATTATTGCTTTCCCTTCTAGCACACCTGCTCTTGCTTTCCAGGTCTCCAGCTCTAGCAGGGCCTCTCCAGATTCGGCGCCGCTCCGTCCTCCTTCTTGCTGCTTCGCCCCCGCGAGCTTCTCGATGGCTCCTGCCGGCAAGCAGAAGCCAGAGGCGCAGAGCTCTGCCTCCGCTCCCATCTCGCCGGCGCTCTTGGGGTCTACCATCGCCAAGGACAAGGACCTCCTCCCAGTGCTCCCATGGACGGCGGATGGGTCCCACGAGCAGGGGCGGACCTTGATATGAGGCGGCTCCTCGGCGAAACGGCCCTCGTCCAAAGCGGTCTACCCCTTCTTCCTCCATAGCGTCTTTGCCTGGCTCGTCCCGCCTTTCTCTGCGTTCTTCACCGCCATCCTCAACCACTACAGGATCCAAGTCCTTCATCTCCAACCCAACTCCATCTTGCTCTTGTCCATCTTTGCCTTCTACTGCGAGGCCTTCGTGGGCGTGCGGCCTTCGGTGGCCCTCTTCCGCCATTTCTTCAGCCTGCGCCTGCAGGACGGCGCTCAACGGTCGGCGTGCGTCTCCTTCGTCGCGGTCCAGAGCGGCAACATGCTCTTGAAGGCCGGGAAGAAGGTGGAGAACTTCAGGCACCGCTGGGTCCTCATGGATCTAAAGGACACCAACCCCCGGTTGGATCTGCCGAAGGGGCTGCCGGAGAAGACCTGTGCGTGGAGCTCCACGAAGCTTTCCGACCCCCGGGCAGGGCCCGTCCTGGAGCGCTTCTCCCGTGACATCAGTGCCAGGAAGCTGACTGGGGGGATGATAGTGAAGGAGTTCCTGGCGCAGCGCCTGGCGCCCCTCCAGGCCCATTCTAGGCCCTTATGGGACTATCAGGGCAGCGGCGACAACCTCAGGCTTCGGTCCGCGCGTATAACCCCTGAGGAACTGAGCAGGGCTGTGACGACCCTGCTCAACGGCGACCCTGGTGATCTCCCTGAGGCCCACGCCCCGCTGTACTGCCGCGACGACGGGGCCGATCTGGTTCCCGCGATGCCTATCTTCAACGAATTGGGGCTTTTTCCAGCAGAGGGCCTCGGTTCCCCGGTGATGGTGTCCTCCGGTGACACCACGGGCGGGGAGGATTCGGAGAGGACCGCCGACGACGGCCTGGCAAGGGCGTATCCCCCGTCACAGGGCACCCTTCTGCACGAGCTTGAGGACGATGACGATGTTGGTGAAGTTTCTGCTGCGGGCTCCTCGCGCACCGCCAAGGCCTCTAGGGGGCTAGGGCCAGCCCCTCGCGCCACGAGGTCCGCGTGCGTGTCGGCTCCCCGGAAGCGCGGAGCTGAGTCTCCTCCGGTGCGCCCTGCCTCTACTGGCAAGGCGGTTGAAGCGCCGGCCTCGCCCTGCCCGAATCGCAACTTGCAGGCAAGGTGGGCGAGGGCGGGGCCATGGCGGTCCCTTCGGCGGCCGCCCCTGCGGACAGCGCCTCTGCTCCCCTGCATGGTGGTCCCCTCTCCGTGGGAAGCTTGGGTGCCCCCGTCGTTGCCGGAGCGGAGAGGAAGAGGAAGTGGGTCGACGTTGAGGAGTAAGCGACCCGACTCGGCTCGCTTGCCCGCCGATGGCTTGTGTACTGATGACCTTCTTTGCTTGGTGATCAGGGATGCCGCCACGCCGAAAATGAGGAAGAAGAAGGTGGGCGTTAAGCCGAAGGCGACTTCCGACGTGCCGCCTGCCCCTGCCGTCACGCCGTCGCCTGTTGCTGAAGGCGAGGGGGCTCGCGAGGCAGCCTCCCTGATCATCGCCGTGAAGCCCCCTGATCCCCCAATGCCTGCAAGCGTGGTCGCTCCTGCCCTCGAGGGCACGGTGACGCCGATGTCTAGAGGGCCAGCCCCTGAGGGCCAGCCGCCCGCCGATTCGTCCGTGTCCGTGGTCGCCGAGCGGCCTCCGGAGCCTCCTGCTCCTCGTGCTGCTGCCTCCCCGGGGACGCCTCCCGTGACCGCACAGGGGACTCCTCCGGAGGTGACCTTGATGCCCTCGCCGCGCGGTCTTGACGTCCTGGACGGGGCCTTCGCTGTCCTGGGTCAGGTTCGTGGCGCCCTCGGGAGCATCGACGATCGCCTTGCGGGTGGGCGCCTAGAGCTTCTCTCAAGGTGGCTCCAGGCTGACGCCTCCGTCGTGGCGATTTGGGGTCATGCCGAGGTTGCCGTGGCGAGGAGCGAGAAGGAAGCCGCGTCTGCCCGGGTAGCGCGCGAGGAGGCACTGCTAGAAGTGGCGTCTGCTGCCAGGCGTTGCGAAGAGGTGGAAGCCCGTCTGAAGGCCCTCGATGAGGAGAAGGCCAAGCTTGCGGAGCAGCTGCGTCGGCGGGATGAAGACCTCGAGGCCCTCGAGGCCAAGCTTGCGACTCGGAACTCCGAGCTGTCCCAGGTGGCGACCCGCCAGGATGCGGAGCGGGTGCGCCTGGACATGCAGGAGAAGGAAGTTGCTTTGAAGAAGGCCCTGCTCGACGTCAGGGAGGAAACTCTTGCCGTGGCCGAGGAGAAGAAGGCCGCGGAGTTGAGCGCCTTTCCCACCGTCGAGCTCAAACTTCGCCGGGCGCTCCATGCCCTTTGCCGGGAGGGGTTCGCCGAGCCCCTGGCAGCTCCAGAGAGCGGCTTCGCGGTGCTCGCTTGGAAGCTCGTCGAGGCGCTGGAGGGCGCCGTCGTCAAGGTGGAGGGGGTCTTGGTGAGCGAGTGTTGCGACCTCTTTTCCGAAGCCGCGACGCGAGTCTTCAGCCATCTTCATCTTCGCGAGCCGGAGTTCGATTTCGACTCCATGATCCGCCCGGTCGCCCCCGAGGTCCGCGCCAGCGCTGCGGCGGCGGTGAAGGGCGCCGTGGAGACACTAGTGAAGAGGTTCACCTGCGTCAGGGTTTCTCCGCCTCGTGATGCCGCTGGGGCTGGCGGCGAAGAAGACGACGCCAGTGATGTTGACGACGAGTTCCCTGAGGGCGGGACGAGTGGTGGTGGCGGTTCCTCCTGATTCCTCTCCCCTGCTCCTTTCCTGCAATGTCCATCGTGCCTCATGGAGGCGTTAAACTTGTTTGTGTTCGCAAAAACTTTTAATGCTTTTAATAACTGTTGAACTATGTGATTGCTCTCTTCGCCTCGTTTCCTTCTTGCTTGCTGTGATGCTCTGCGTCGGCAGGGCCCGACCCGCGCATACCTCATCCGCCGTTGGGCCGACCGGATCACCAAGGACGGTCCAAGGGGTGAGGGGCTACGGGTCCAGTGAGGCTCCTGAGTCGCGATGCTCAGGAGTCCCCCTTGACGTACGAGCGGCCCTCATGAAGGGAACATGGTGAAGATTGTGCTAACTTTGAGAATTTCGAACACCTTTAGCGCTCTGCATCGGCAGGGCCCGGCCCGCGCATACCTCAACCGCCGTTGGGCCGACCGGATCACCAAGGACGGTCGAAGGGGTGAGGGGCTACGGGTCCAGTGAGGCTCCTGAGTCGCGATGCTCAGGAATCCCCCTTGACGTACGAGCTCCAGCGTCCTTCTTAAGGGTTTTTGAGCGGTTTTTTGAGCGCTTTGAGCTCTGCGTCGGCAGGGCCCGGCCCACGCATACCTCAACCGCCGTTGGGCCGACTGGATCACCAAGGACGGTCCAAGGGGCGAGGGGCTACGGGTGCAGTGAGGCTCCTGAGTCGCGATGCTCAGGAGTCCCCCTTGACGTACGAGCGGCTCCCATACCTTTCCTCGCCAGCTTTTCCGGAGATGGGCGCGTGAAGACCAGGTTTGGCAGACCTGGGAAGGTGGCGTGTACCAGGCTTGGCTGGGTAGTAGCCCCCGTGCAACCCCCTCACGCGTGCATCCCTGGGGAACGCAGCGAGAGAGGGGCCACTAGGGACCCTCCTGAGGTTGGATGCAGCCACTGGGGCGCCCTCAGTTGTTTATCCCCCCGCACGAGGCGTGGGGCTTCCACCTTGCGTGGGCATAGTCATTGGTGGACCGTGTTAACCGCCAGCATGGAGCTGTGGCTTCCACATTGCGTGGGCATAGTCATTGGTGGACCGTGTTGATCGCCAGCACGGAGCTGTGGCTTCCACATTGCGTGGGCATAGTCATTGGTGGACCGTGTTGACCGCCAGCACGGAGCTGTGGCTTCCACATTGCGTGGGCATAGTCATTGGTGGACCGTGTTGACTTCTCCGCCAGCGCTGGGCTGTGGCTGCCACATTGCGTGGGAAGGGACCCCTCCGCGTCCTCGGGGGGCCCCGGGCGTGTACAGCCCATAGAGTTCGTACGTGTGGCTGGCACGGCAGAACTGGGAGGTGTATCTGGGAGCTCGCGAGGGCGCTTTGGCCTCGCGAGGTCCCTACCTCAAAGGCGGTTTGCGCCTGAGTCTTCTCGTAGATGGGGCCCTCTGTGACCCAGCAGGCTTCTTCTTCTTCATGAGTGAGGCGGGTTGGGGGTCCTTTTGGCACTCTACGTCTGCAGGTCCCGGTCCCGCACATTTCCCGACCTCATAGTGTACGACCGGATCACCAAGGATGCAACTACGAGGTCAGGCCCCGACACCCTTGACGCCGACCGGATCACCAAGGACGACATCAAGGGGCGAGTGGCTTTATGACCAGTAAGGCTCCTGAGGATCCCCCCTTGACGCACAAGTGGCTCTACGTCAGCAGGTCCCAGTCCTGCGCATTTCCCTACCGCCGTAGTGTACGACCGGATCACCAAGGACGCAACTACGGGGCGGGGCCCCGACACCCTCGATGCCGACCGGATCACCAAGGACGACACCCAGGGGGCGAGTGGCTATATGATCGGTAAGGCTCCTGAGGCGCGATGCTCAGGAGCCCCCTTTGACGCTCGAGCGACCCCCGTTCCGCCCTGTCGGCTGCTGTCTCAGGAGGCCGTGGGGCCTCCCGAGACTCCATGCCAAGGCGCCGTGCTGCGGCCGGAGCCCCCAGCGGGGGTCGACCGCCCAAAGATGCAAGTCCCCGAGGCGACAGGGCCTTGCATCCCAGTTCCGTGGTGCCCCGGGAAGGGCCGTAGCGCACAGCCCCTTGCGAAACACCAACTCAGAAAGGGTGGTGCGGCGGCATTCACATCAGCAGGGAGCCATACAGGCACGGTAAAACGTTAGGGAACAGATCAGATGCATGAGAAACTACTGAAATTTGCATAAACGGGGCGACTACAGGAGTGCGCCCTGACCTCCTGAGGATAATGTGGCCCAGTGGGCGCCCCCAAACGGGGTGAACCAAAAAATTACCTGGCAACAGCCAACAAAAAGTCTCCTAGCGACCATGCTGCCGAAGAGCCGAAGTTGCCGTCATAGCCTGACCTTGCACCTCCATGAGCGCGACCCTCATGGGTCCATCATCTCCCGAGGCTCGGGACCTTCGCTTGGTCCGAGCATCTCCTCCAACTCCTCGCCGCGCCTCGCCAGGCAAGGCATGAGCATGGCTCGATAAAGGCCCTGGAAGGTGACGCCTGCATTCGCCATGCTGAAGGGCATGCGGGTGTAGGCGTTCGGGTAGACCCATCCATGATCGGCATGTGCAGGCCAGAAGGGGCCTTGGGACGCGGCCCTGTTGATTGTGAGCGCGTTGACGCAGACACGTGGTTGGCCGTTCGTGCTGATGACGGCGGCTGCGATTGGCGGTGCTGGGCAGTCCCCGCCTTGCATGACCTGCGCTTCCCGAAGCTCCTCGATCGCCCTGATGACGGACTCTTGCGAGCTCGGCGCTACGCGTCGTGCTCCCAGCTCGAGCTGATGCGCGTCGGAACGCGCCTTCAGGTTGTGCTCGAGCGCCTCCCTTGTCTCACCGGCCAAGCCGGAAACTCCTCGGATGAGAGCCCCCGGGCCCGACCCAAGGAGGGCGCCGAGCGCGCCTTCCTATGCGATAAGAGGTGGGGCCCCATCCCTGGGCGTAGAGCTCGAGGCCCCAGGACGCCCCGCGGAAGGGAGCTGCTTCTTCTTCTTGCGTGGGTCCTCATGGGGCAGGGCGTCCTCCTCGTCGTCCGAGCGTTCGGCCGCCGCGGCGCGGTAAGCACGCTCGAGGGTGCATACAGCGTCCTTCTCATCGCAAGCAACGGTGATGACGCCGCCGCTCCCTGGCATCTTGAGGACGTTGTAGCCGTGGTGGGTCACCGCCATGAACTTGGCGAGGGCCGGGTACCCGAGGATCGCGTTGTACGGAAGGTGGATGTGCGCGACGTCGAAGACGATGATCTCGGTGTGGTAGTTCTCGCGCCCGCCGAAGGTGACAGGCAAGCGCACTTGCCCGATGGGAACGGTGGATCCGTCCGTGACCCCCGAGAAGGGCTTGGTCGGCATGAGCTGTTCGTACGGCACCTGGAGTGTCTCGAAGGTCTCAATGGAGAGGACATTGAGCCCCGCTCCACTGTCGATGAGGGTCTTGGTGATGAGGACATTGTTGATGGTTGGAGTGCACAGCATGGGAGCTTCCCGGCCATGGCCGAGCACCTGAGCTGGTCCCTCGAGTCGAAGGTGATGGCGGTCTGGGACCACTTGAGGGGGCGCATCGCATCAGGCTTTGGGAGAGCCGCGTTCACCTCCCGCGTGAACTGCTTGAAGGCACGGTTCGATGCAGGGGCCTGGGCACCGCCCAGGATACATGCTACCGCCCTGACTTCCTGGAAGCCCCCAGCCCCATCGTCATGCCTGTCCTCTTCCTTCCTTCTGGGTGGCGGAGGTAGTGGGGGTAGACCGGCCTCACGAGGCCACGCCTCCCGAGGCTGGCCGCGGCGTGACCCCTCCGGAGGGTCGTCGCGCCAGCGGTCCTCACGAGGCTGGTCGCGCCAGCGGTCGTCCCGAGCCTGATCATGCCAACGGTCCTCCTGGGGCTGATCGCGCCACCCTTGATGCGGTTCCCGGTTGTCCCAGTGGCCTCCACCGCGGCCTCCGCCGCGTCCGAAGCCTCTGTCAGCTCGTCCGGGGCGCCTGTCGAAGTGCTCGGCGCGGATCAGCCTGAGCTCCTGGCAGTCAGCGGTGTCGTGGTTGTTGGTGCCATGGAAGATGCAGGTCGGTCTTCCCCCTGAGGGGTGTTCCTCACCCCGGCTGCGCTTCGCCTCAGGTTCGGCCGCAAGCACCGCTGGGGCCTTGCACTTCGCCTCCTTGGCCTTGGTCTTCTTTTCTTCTGGCTCCGCCGTTGGAGGCCCGCGGAGCGACAGGCGGCCCTCCTCTGCCTTGGCGCACTTGTTCGCCAGATTGAACATCTCCAGGGCAGAGCACAGTTCGTCATTCATGGTGAGCTCCTCCTTCATCTTGAGGTCCGTGACGCCGTCGCTGAATGCTGAGATGATGGCCTCGTCAGACGCCCTCGGGATCTTGAGGCGCGTAGTCGTGAAGCGTTGTATGAACTTGTGCAGGGTCTCCCCATCCTGCTGCTTGATGCGCCGCAGGTCGTTCATGGTGGGCGCGCGGTCGCGGGTGCCTTGGAAGTTGGCGATGAAGCGTTTGCGCAGGCCATCCCAGGAGGTGATACACGCCTCCGGGAGGTTGAAGAGCCAGGAGAGCGCGCTGCCCTTGAGCACCATGGGGAACCAGCATGCCATGACCTTGTTGTCTCCTCCAGCCGCCCGGATGCTCAGGGAGTAGAGCTGTAGGAACTCGGCTGGATCTGGGGTGCCGTCGTAGCGCTGGGGCAGGTCAGGCTTGAACTTGCAGGGCCACGTGATTGGGTAGAGCTCCGGAGCAATGGCGAGGCACCCCACCGGTTCGACGGGCGCTGTGTACGCGGGAGGGACCCGGTCTTGGCACTCCTGCGGGGCCACTTCGAGTGGTGCCCGGTCGCGGCATTGGGTCGGCAGTGCGGGGAGCGCACGCGCATCAATGCGCGGTCGGGGAACCACCTGGCAGCTTACTTCATCTCCCGCCTTCGCCCGCGGTTCGCGAGGCCGGTCGCGGGGGCGCGCTTCTCGCCTGCGCTCGGGGTCGACATCGCGTTGCGGAGGTGGAGGCTGCGCATCTTGCGCCACGTCGTTCGCCAGGGATGGTTGGGGTCGAAGAGAGTAGGAGAGTGCCAAAGCATCGCCGGCAGCGCTGACGAGCTTCGACCTAGCTCGCTACTCGATGAACACAGCAACGAACTCGCACGATGACGAGGAAGAAGATGAACACGACAGTTTACCCAGGTTCGGGCCGCTGCGAAGCGTAATACCCTACTCCTGCTTTGGTGCATTGTCTCTCGTGGAGGTGAGGTGGATGAATTAGTACAGTGTTTCAGGGGCTCAGGAGGGTGCTCCTGAGGTGTTCGTGGCCCTCTGTTAGCTCGGTGATGGGTGAGTGGTGGAATGGGTTTCGGGTCCCCTTCTACGGTGCAGCCTACCCTCTATATATAGCGGTGGCCCGGGTCCTCTTCCCTTATCGCAATGGCAGGAAGGGATCCCACAACGGCCAATTTTGAAGGGGGACAGGAGTACGTGCCCGCCCTACCCAAAGGCGGTCTTCGCTTGCAAAGTAGCTGTCGACGGCGCATGGATGGGCTCAGCAATGACATCCGCCCTGTGGGGCTGGTGGTCGCGGTCTTGTTGCACCGGAATGGAAACCTTTGGGGGCTGCTTTGGGAACCCGCGTACGTCCTTGCTCCCTTTGCACCAAAGGGGAAACTGCGCCGTCTGGCGCGCTGGCGCCTGCCTGTCCTTCCTTGCGCCATCTTTGACTCCTGAGGCCGGGCCTAGCATAGGGATCTCCGCCGCTCCGGAGGGGGCCTGGGGAGGCCCATCCCTTGCCGGTCTTGACGCTGCTCCTCCTCACGAGCCTAGGGCCTTCGCGAGGGCCTTGTCTTTGAGTGGGGCCACGCCCGGCTGTGTTCGGTGGATGAAGGGGCCATGCCCTGGGCCGCAGGCAGGCAGGTCTGGGTACCCCCGTTCCCAGAACGCCGACAGCGTCCTTTTCCCGGAGACAAGAAGCAAGGCACGACTACTGAGTCCGAGTACCCCCTAGGGTAGGATCAGTCATGTACCCCTCATGCGAAGTCGAGTCCATGTAATGGTTCATATGAAACCATGTGTTCTTGTTTTTTGCTTTTGTTGTTTGTGTTCCGATGCAAGTCGCGCTTTGCCTTAGGCAACATGTAAGCGACTCCATCGTCTATCTTATCTTAATATATGTATCGGTCTTTCGACCTTCGTCTTACCACACTTGCACTATACCAACCCCCTTAGGCGCGCTTTCTCCAGTATTGCCTCTCCTCTCGTCAATCCTAGTTGTTTGACTTGGCTGCTCCAAACAGGATGGTGACTGCAACCCGCAACAGCTTCTTCACCAACCCTGAAGCCGACAACTCCAGCCAGCAACAGGGAGCTGGTGGGGCTGCTCAGGCTGAAGGACACCAGGAGAAGCCACAAGGCGACATTCCCCCGCCACCACCTCCACCGGTGAACATGACCATAGCTCAGTTTCTCCAAGTTCTCCGGGAGGAACGCCAAGCCAACACTGCTGCTATCCAGCAGATGGCCCAAGTCCTTGTGAACAACCAGCGGCAAGGCAGGAACGGCAATGGCAGCTCCACTCTGTCTGAGTTCATGAGGAATTCGCCCCCAACCTTCACCGAGACTGCTGAACCACTGGATGCCGATGACTGGATCCGCACCATCGAGGACCTCCTTGCACTAGTCAATTGCAATAAGGATCGTGAGAAGGTGCTGTACGCCTCTCACTGCCTCGGAGGTACCGCCAGAGCTTGGTGGGATGGATTCAAGGTCATGCAAGGCGATCGAGTGATCACCTGGGATAACTTCAAGGAAGGATTTCGCACCGCCCACATTCCTTCTGGGATCATGGCTATCAAGAAGAGAGAATTCTGAGCGCTGAAGCAAGGAAGTGGCTCTGTCAAGGAGTACATGCAGAAGTTCAACCTGCTGTCAAGGTATGCACCTGAAGATGTCAACACGGAGGCTGCTAAGATGGAACGCTTCAAGGAAGGACTTCAGCAGACCCTACAGTATCAGCTCATCGTCTGCGACTGTCGGACTTTCTTCGACCTGGTGAACAAGGCCCTCATGCTGGAAGACAAGCGTCGTGCCATAGACGACACTCGCAAGCGCAAGATGATCAACAAGGGTAGTTCCAGCAACCAGAAGCCTCGCCCCTGGCAGCCAGCCCCAGCCAAGCCAACCTATCAGCCGCAGCAGGCTAGACCTCCTGCACCTCGTCCGAGCTACCAGCCTCAGCAGTATGCCAATCCCAGGCCAGCCTACAACAACCCCAATAACAACAACGGTGGTAGGAACAACAACAACAACTATGGTCAGGTCACTTGCTTTGGGTGTGGTCAGCCTGGACACATCTCTAAGCAGTGCCCTAACAAGAAGCCAGATGCACCGCGCCCCAATGCGCCCAACCAAGGTCAAGGCCGTGGAGCACCACCAAGGAACCCAGCTCTCCGCAACCATCCCAACAATGGCAAGGGTCGTGTGAATCACGTCACCGCTGAGGAAGCCCAGGAAGACCCGGACGTCATACTGGGTACGTTCCTCGTCAACTCAACCCAGCAACCGTACTGTTTGATTGTGGAGCTTCGCATTCTTTTGTCACTCAAAAGTTTGCGCTAGAGAGTGGCATGAAGCCTACACCCCTGGGTAGTCGTATGTTGATACAAATCCCGGGATCAGTTATGAAGTCCGGGATAGGTTGTAAAGGAGTTGAGATTAACATCAACGGGGTAGACTTCCTAGTAGACCTTATCATCCTAAAGTCAGAAGGCTTGGATGTGATCCTAGGCATGGACTGGCTAACCAAGAACCGAGGCTACTTGGACTGTGCCAAGAGGATCGTCACCATAACCAATAGCCAAGGAGTGGAAGTCAAGTATGTCCCCAGCTGTGCCTCCACTCAAGCCCCTCAGGTTAATTGTCTGTCGGGAATTGAGTTGGATCAAGTGTCAGTAGTATGTGAATACCCGGATGTATTTCCTGATGAGCTGCCCGGAATGCCTCCTGACTGCGACATTGAGTTCATCATTGAGCTAATGCCCGGAGCAGGACCCATCTATAAGAAGCCCTATAGAATGGGATCCGAAGAGTTGGCTGAATTGAAGAAGCAACTGGCAGAGCAGCTCAGAAAAGGATTCATTCGCCCTAGTGCCTCTCCTTGGGGATCACCTGTTCTGTTTGTGTCAAAGAGGGACGGAACTATCCGACTCTGTGTCGATTACCGTTCTCTCAATGAAGTCACAATAAAGAACAAGTACCCACTCCCTAAGATTGAAGACCTGTTCGATCAGCTAAATGGAGTGAAGGTGTTTTCCAAGATCAACCTCAGGTCAGGGTACTACCAGTTGAAGATCAGGCCCCAAGACATTCCGAAGACGGCGTTTGTAACCCGGTATGGCCTGTATGAGTACACGGTCATGTCATTTGGATTGACCAATGCCCCTGCCTACTTCATGTACCTCATGAACAAAGTCTTCATGGAGTACTTGGACAAGTTTGTTGTCGTCTTCATTGATGACATACTCGTCTTCTCCAAGTCTGAAGAAGAGCATGAGCAACACTTGAGATTGGTCCTAGACAAGCTTCGAGAGCACCAGCTTTATGCCAAATTCAACAAGTGTGAATTCTGGCTGCATGAAGTTGGATTCTTGGGTCATGTGTTGACCGCAGAAGGATTGTCAGTGGATCCTGCCAAGATTGAGGCCGTGACTGAATGGCAATCCCCAACCAATGTGAAGGAAGTCAGGAGCTTCCTCGGACTCGCGGGATATTACCGCAAGTTCGTCAAAGGATTTTTCAAGCATTGCCCGACCCATGACTCGGCTTTTGAAGAAGGACAAGAAGTTCGAATGGATGCCAAAGTGCGAAGAAAGCTTCCACGAGCTCAAGAAGAGATTGACCACAGCCCCAGTTTTGGCCACCCCCGATATTCACAAGGAGTTTGTGATATATTGTGATGCATCGAGAACCGGGCTTGGAGGTGTTCTAATGCAAGAAGGCAGAGTCGTAGCATATCTATCCAGAAAGCTACGTCCTCACGAAGAGAACTATGCTACCCACGACCTTGAGTTGGCAGCCGTAGTTCACGCCTTGAAGACATGGCGACATTACCTTCTGGGGAAGCGATGTGAGATATACACAGACCACAAGATTTTGAAGTATATTTTCACTCAGAGGGAATTGAATATGAGGCAGCGAAGATGGTTGGAGTTGATCAAGGACTATGACCTCAGTGTTCAGTACCACCCTGGAAAGGCTAACGTGGTAGCTGATGCTTTAAGCAGAAAGGCTTGTTCCTTGAATGCTATAATTAAGGAAAGGCTACCCGCCCTGTATGAAGAGCTTGAAAGCTTCGGCTTGGAACTAGTTGCACCTGGGTTCCTAGCCAACCTCGAAGCAAAGCCCACCTTGATGGATGATATTAAGGAAGCTCAGAAGGGACACGAGAGCATTGAAGGCATCAAGAGGAAGATCAAGGCAGGAAAGGCCCCAGGATTCTCAATGGATGAGCAAGGAGTCGTATGGTTTGTGAAGCGCATCTGCGTGCCCAGCAAAGAAGAGCTCAAGAACTTGATCTTGCAGGAAGCTCATGACACTCCATATTCCATCCATCCTGGAGGAACCAAGATGTACCAAGACCTCAACGCAAGATTCTGGTGGCATGGCATGAAACGGGAGATAGGCACCTTTGTTGCTAAGTGTGACATATGCCAGAGAGTCAAAGCTGAGCATAAGCGACCCGCTAGACTATTGCAACCTCTCAAAGTGCCTGAATGGAAGTGGGACAAAGTCGGGATGGACTTCATCACCGGATTACCAAGGTCGAGCAAAGGACATGATTCTATTTGGGTCATTGTCGATCACCTGACCAAGGTAGCCCATTTCATTCCCGTCAAGACCACCTACAATGGGAACCAACTGGCCAACCTCTACATCAACTAGATTGTAAGCCTCCACGGAGTTCCTAAGGAGATTGTATCGGACCGAGGCACCCAGTTCACCTTAAGGTTCTGGAATTGGTTCCAAGAAGCCTTGGGAACCAAGCTTTCCTTCAGCACTGCTTTTCACCCCCAGACCGGTGGGTAGACAGAGCGAGTAAATCAGATACTCGAGGATATGCTCCGTGCCTGTGTATTGGCGTATGGAGCCAAGTGGGAAGATTGCCTACCATTCGCCGAGTTCTCCTACAACAACAGCTATCAGTCGAGTCTTCAGATGGCACCATTTGAGGTGCTGTACGGACACAAGTGCCGTACTCCCCTCAACTGGTCAGAAACCGGAGAAGGATTGGTCTTTGGACCAGATATCCTCCGCGAAGCGGAAGAGCAAGTTCAACTCATCCAGGAAAGTCTCAAGACCGCCAAGACCCGACAAAAGAGCTACACCGACTCTCGCCGTCGGGACATGAGTTTCCGTGTTGGAGACCATGTTTACCTCCGAGTCACGCCTCTCAAAGGGACCAAGCGTTTCCACGTCAAGGGAAAGCTTGCACCAAGATACATCGGCCCTTCAAGATCACCGACAGACGAGGAGAAGTTGCTTACCAGCTAGAGCTACCCTCCGAGCTCTCCGATGTGCACAACGTCTTCCACGTGTCACAACTCCGGAAGTGTCTCCAAGTTCCCAACCGCCCCAACCTCTACAAGGACATCGACCATCAAGCCATCGACCTTCAGCCAGACCTCACTTATCGTGAGAGGCCAGTTCGCATTCCGGATGAAGCGGAGCATTGCACCCGAAGCCGCACCATCAAGTACTTCAAGGTCCAATGGAGCAACCACACTGAAGCAGAAGCAACCTGGGACCGAGAAGACTATCTTAGATCTGAGTTCCCTTATCTCTTTAGCGCTTAGCCTAGGAATCTCGGGGACGAGATTCTTGTAAGGGGGGTAGGTCTGTCACCCCCTGTGTTTGTATCACTTCGCTATGATTGGATTTACAAAATTTGGAACCAATTAAAACTTTTTGAGTGCATGCTTGTTTGAATTGTTGCTTGTTTGCTTGTTTGGTTGTTTGTGTATCGCACTCCTAGATTCTACTCCTCTTCATATTCATCTTCCTTGATCCAAACTTCTTGCCCAATGATCATGCCATGTGAATAGTACCCAAAACAATTTTTATCAAAATTTATTTTGACCAAAAAGGATTTATTCAAATTAGGTTTTCAAAAACCCCTGAGTTGAGGTTTGCACTGCAAGTCTTCAAATTGGGTGGATCCTTTTTCCCCAAAGGCTTTATTTGAAACCTACTATATATATGACTTCCCAAAACCACCAAATATTAATTTTAAAGATTATTTTCCTATTTTATTTAAAAGCTTTTTCTTAAAGCCAGAAATGGTTTTCCATAGGGAAAAATTATTTTAATGTTTTAAAAATATTTGAGAAAATTTAGGGAAACTCAGTGGACATATATTTTCCATCTATATGAGTTTCAACACATGGTCATGTTCAAAAACATGGGCAAAACCCCTCAAAACCCTTTCTGTCCAAATCAAGCTTTTGAAATATTTCTATAAGAAATATTCTCAATAAATTCCAATAAAATTCCAGCAAGTCACAATTGTCATATTTGATGATCTTGCAAAGTTTCATCTCTATCCCAATTGTTTTGCTTCATCAAAATATTCCAAAACCCTCTCTGTCCAGATTCAAATTTGAACAACTTTACATTGTGAAGGTTGTCCTATTAACCTCAAACTTTGTGGGCATGTTCTAAACCACAAATAATGATACCACACCAAGTGGTGGATTTGTGGGAAGTGAAATGCATGCCTAGATCTACAGAAATCTGATTCTGTTAATTTCTAGGGTTTCACAAAGTTACATTGTGAACTTTCTTCAATCAATCTCAAACTTGGTGGTCAACCCTATTTCCAACCACCATTTGACCCTGTTAAAACTCATGGCAAGAAAACTCCATGTGCTTAGCCAAACCATCATCAAACACTTTTTGCCCAGGTGGTAAAAACCCTGTTTGACCCCCTTATGCTATTCTCCTTGAGTTCAAATTTTTACCACAACCTTGTAGTATTGCAATGCACCTCCAGTAACTTTCTCTGGGCAAGGCTCAAGCATTAGGTGGGGTAAAACCCCTGTTTTTCTTTCTGGACAGCCTAAACAGGAGCTTCTCTCCCCCCATTTTTCTTCTCCCTCCCCTCACCCAAGCTCCAGAGCATCCTAGGAGTATCTAAGCAACCCCCAGGAGCTACAGGACAAGGTGGGGCACCCCAGAGCGCGCGGGCAACGGCAATGCCGGCCATATGCACGCTCTGGAGCGCGCTACAATGCGCTCCCGCACTGTAGCCGCACCCATCCCGAGCTTCCCGACCACCTAGGGATGCGGGGACTTGTCCCCTGGATTCCCCTCGACACCCGTGTCCCTCCAAGCAGTCGGCCCCATCCTCCTTCTCTCTCCGGCGACCTCCCGCAGGCGTGCCTGACGCCGCCCAGCTCGGCCAACCGCGGGGCTCGCACGCGCGCACGCCCCCTCCTCCCCTATTGCTCCCCCGGGTCGTGGACGAACCCCAGATGGACCGCAGGCATGTCCTCTCTCCCTCCCATGGCCCCAGGCCTCGGCCCCGAGCTCGCCGGCGCACACGAGCTCGGTGGTTTCGCGCCCCCCCTATTTAAGGCGCCCTGAGCTTGTCCATGCCCTCCTCTCGCTTCCTTCTCCTCCCAGTCGACCCCCAAGCAAGCCCAGCCTCTCTCTCCCTCCCTGTGCTCGGGATCGAGCCGAGCCCCGCCACTCGTGCTCGCCGTCGATCTCGCGGTAGGGAACCCCTCCGGGCCTCCCTTCTCTCCCTATGGCCTCCCCTGGCGCTCCTGACTTGATTCCCCCTCTTCCCCACGCCTTTTGCAGGGAAGAACGTCGGGTTCGAGCTCACCCGAGGGCACGTCCGCCGCGGGACCTCGTCGCCGGCGGCCAGCTGCTCCTCTCCGTCCTCCTCCACCACCACCCGACAGGCAGCGATGCCCTGGTCCCGTTCCCGCACTCGCCCGTCGCCGCCGTGCCCCGCACCGTCGCCGGTGAGCTCCACTGCCTCCCTGTCCCGAGGACGGTGATGACAGGTGGGACCCCCCTGTCATCCCCTGGCCTCTCTCTCCCACTGGCGGCTAGGGCCCGACCGTCAGGTTTAAAAACCGCGCTGCACCGCGCCTGGGCTGGATGGCCTCTGGGCCGGCCCATCTGTTGGCCGGTTCTGGCCCAAGCACAGTGGCATTTTTTTCTTTTTCTTTTTTTGTGGGGTTTCCAAAAATTCCACAGGATTAAATAAAAATCCAATTCCAAATATTCTTCCACCTAAATTCTTAGATTAATGCATAGTATTTAATAGTGCCATTTGTATAATTTGTTGAAAATCTTTTATCTACTGTTTTATTTTTAAAACCCCTTTTAGGCATTTTTAGCCTCTGTTATAAATGGTTTTGAAAACCTTTTTAACTCCAAAACCCTAGACAAATATTTTTAGTATTGCCTTTAGTATTTATCAGAATAGGGTAACATTTTTTGAAGTGGCTTTTGTGCTCTGTTTTTGTTGTGATGCTCATTATTCCCGTTATTTATCGCGACGATAGATTGCGCTGTTGACGAGGGAGTTGGACCCGAAGACTTTGAAGACGCCAAAGAATTTGTTGAGCTAGGCAAGCAGCCCTTTGACCAGGTCTATGAAACCTCTTTTTGCATGGCATATAGCACATTATTTCTGGATGATGATCATGTTGATGTGGTATCCCCTTCGGTGGGATGCCTCCGTTACTTTCTTGTTGACACTTGCATCGTGCATGACCCTACCTCCTTATGAGGGTTGTGCGGGTGGGAGTAGTTAGGTTGCTAAGTAGTTGCTACGCAAAGTGGGACGGGAATATGCATGGTGATGGTAACAAAATGATTTCAAAGACTTTTCGAAAACCCCATCGGGTGCCACTAATGCCCGAGGGAGATGATGTTGTGCTAGGTAACCACTTGAGAAAGAAGTGGTGTACCGGAGCAGGTTGTGTGTGTGTGTTTTCGAAAACGGAGAGATTTAAGATTTGCTGACCACCCCAACCTTACATGTACAACCACAATACCCCTTATGGGACGGGGCTTTGTTGATTACTTTGATGGGTACTAGCATAGAGCCCGCATTACTAGTGGCGGGAGTGACGTGGTCACTCTCGATACCGGGTCGTGCCGGTAAGGGCGATCATGCACTGTCTTCACAGGCACCGGGCACACCGTTGGTCCCTGCATGGATGATACTTGTGATGTACATCATGTGGGCTGGGTACCAGTCGAGTGGACTCTTTGTTTAGTATCGTCAGGGGAAAGGAAATGTTCGGGTACTTACCTCGGGTATGAACAATATCGCGAGTCGTGTCTTGACACGGAGGTTTCCCGAGTCTTGTGGGTAAAGTGTGCAACCTCTGCAGAGTGTCAAACTATTCGAATAGTCATGTCCACGGTCATGGACAGTTGGAGGTCCTGCTTAAACTACGTCCGGTGTTTTCACAAACTTGGTGTGTGTGTGTGTGTGGATGACACAAAGGTGATACTTGAGCCAAATCCGAGGACTTGACATGATGATGAACATGAGATGTTCAACCCCTGCTTATGATGATAACTGAGACTTGTTCACATGAATACCTGTCAACAGTTGATGCATGCTTAGGTTACTTGATCATATCATTGCACTTAAAATCAGCTTTCTGCAAAACTTACCTACTTAGTGCTATATCATGCATTGTTATACCTTGTTCCACAACTTGGGTTGCTTGCGAGTACATTCAAAGTACTCATTGGCTTGCCACTGGTTATTTAATTGGCCAGGCATGGAAGAGCAGGAATATGGCGAAGAGTTCGTTGGCGACGAACATGCGAACTAGGACGTTTCCCAGTCAGAATGCCTGTAGTTTTAAGGCTGATGGCATGGGTTCACGCTTCCGATCAAGATTTCCGTTGCTTGTTATGTTTAAGTGTTTGGCCCTTGCGGCCCTATCCATGTAAGACTTGGCCTAGCTGGCCCCTATTTGTGTAAGACGGTATGTAAGGATGTAAGACTCTTGTTATTCAGCTTCTGTGTGTTCAGTGAGCATTGATCTCTGAGATCACTGTACACGTGCATTCGGTGATCACGACTTATAAGTCGGGGTCCCCTCAAAGTGGGAGACTGTTGGAGATATGCCCTAGAGGCAATCATGTATGATGATATTTCCTATGTGTTTAGGAATAAAGATAGTCCTTGGACATCATCAATGGTGTGTATTAACAAGTCTGTGACTTGTTTGTGAGACTATGCATTGTATGATGACTGTCCTAAATAGTCCCTAGTCGTAAAGGCTATGTGAAAACTCAGCCAGTTAGACTAGCATATGACACGGTGGATGGTCCAGTCTCACTGGCCATGTAGCATTGGATGCTAGCCGGATAATATGGACTCGGAAAGATCTGGTCAGATTCGACGTAGTCGGATCCGAGTCGAGATAAGGTCTGAGTTGGACAGACCCAACTATGAGACACAGCGATAGGTCATCTGTGAGTCTCTAGTACAACATACGTTCTGTGTCCTAAGACCTGAGCTGGCGCATGTACTCAGGATGGTGACAGACTTGCTTTGGGCTGACGAAACGCTACTCCGTGATAAGGTAGTTATAAAGTTAGGTTTCAGGCTTGTCCAGACCCATGCTGCGAGACGTGGTCGAGCAAGATGGGATTTGCCCCTCCGATGAGGAGAGATATACTCTGGGCCCCCTTGGGTGATCCGACCTGGATAAGCATGGCCATGCAATGAGGATTACGAGATAATCTGAAGTGTTGGTCAGATTCACCGGAACGAGAAAGAGGTCGTGCGGCAACAAGGATGACCATGTCGCCTTGAGCACGACAACATATATCGTGTGGCAAAAGGAACGGAAGTGTGAAGTACAGGTTTGCCTAACCAGCTTCATCGGACACTTGGAGTCGGCACGCTTTGCTAGAGGCCGCTACCGACTGGTCGAGCCGGATGCAATCTGACTCGCGACCAATTGAACGAGAACCTAAGGGGTCGCGCGCTTAAGGGAAGGAACACGTGGGCTTTAGGATCCGTGCGAGGCCCAAGAGTTGAGCCCGCGACGGATGCCTATATATAGTAGAGATGCGGCACACCCATCCGGTTGATCGCTTCGGCACTGTCATTAGGGCTTTGCATGTGTTGCAACAAGCCACCTCCACTTCCCGCTGCCGACTGTGTGATCGGACCTAGAAGTCCGCCACACGGTGTTCCTCCTGCACGCGCGGATACCGTTAGAGGCGGTGCACTTGCGCCGCTCCGGCAAACCTGTACCTGGGATCTGGCGACCGGCTGTTCGAGGGAGATCGGACCAGCTGTTCGAGGGAGATCGGACGAGTAGGAGACGGACCACAAGAACACGCTGCCTCAACTCTACTTCCGCTGCACGGCACTGCGTGTCTAGTGGTAACAAACTGTGATCCATCTCCGTAGCATGTTCTTGGATGTTCTGCGCGTAGGAAAATTTAATTTGCATGCGATGCACCTACCGTAGAACCCAACAAAAACATATTTGAACTCACAAAAATATGCTCTATTTAATAAAAATAGTTTTGGTATTTTTAGAGCAAATAAAATAATTCACTAAAAATGCTTTAGGGATATGTTTGCAAAGAAACAAAGGCAAAAATTTCCAAACCAGAATGAGAGTAACTAACAATTATTATCAGGATATTTAGAATAATTGCAACATTTTATTAGATGGAAAAAGGGCAAGTGAATCACCACGTATATAACATTGTTAATAAAAGGGGTTTTGGCATGGTTTTGTAAAAGAGTCTTTGGAGGGGATCCACACACACAAACTCACTTGCTAGTACCCACTCCACGCATACACTCACACCAACAACAAGCACACAAGCTCATGATGCAACAATACTTTATGTGATGATGCCATGATGCCATGATGCAATAGGTGTCGGTGTCAAAACCGGCGGATCTCGGGTAGGGGGTCCCGAGCTGTGAGTTTAGGATTGATGGGTAACAAGGGACGAAGGAGACGATGTTTACCCAGGTTCGGGCCCTCCTATGGAGGTAAAACCCTACGTCCTGCTTGGTTGTATTGATGTGTATGAAGATTACAGAGTCGATCTACCTTGAGATCAAGTAGCCAAAACCCTAGATGAGTTTGTCTTCCCTCTACGATCTAAACCCCCCGGTTTATATAGACACCGGGGGTACCTAGGGTTTATACATGATAAGTCTCCAGTCGGAAGTAAAGACGATGATCCCCTCATCTCGACTTGGAGTGCACGCCGCGTCTTCGGAGGTTTCCTTGTAGAATACGGGGTCGTCGCATATCCCGGCCCTTCCTGCGATAATCAGACAGCGGCCCACCAAGCCGGCCTATGAGAGATAGGCCGGCGGCCCGAGGACCCCTTAGTCCAGGACTCCCTCAGTAGCCCCCGAACTAGCCCCCAATGCCAGGGGTCATGACACTAGCAGCTTCACGTGATCAGAGTTTCCGGCTTGCGGGGTGAGTTCTTTCCCCCCTTTATGATCAGCTGGCTCTAGTCCGACCGCCAATGACATGTAGTTATCCGAACATGTAGTTATCCGGACGCCATAAGTCGCTTAACCTTGAAGGCCGAACATCAAAGCGTGAACAGTATTTCCTGACAACCTTTCTGGCGAAGGGTCGTGGCCTATCACGACCACTGAGCCGGTTACAAAAACTCGATTCGCGGTTCGAGGCCGTTTCTCCATTGGCACGTCTTATCAACGTGTAGATCGTGTCCCGTTTCTTACGGGATATGATTAGTGCCCTGGGTTATCCCACGCGCGCATAACGACACGATTGTTTCGGGAAGTGGCGAGGCCTGCGACGCAGTAAAAGGGAGGCTCTTGGTATTACGGCACCCCATAAAAGGGAGAAAACCCCCAAGGCCTATTCACGCTCCAAATTCGCACCCTTTGCCTCCTCAACCTTCCCAAGCTCCGAGAGCCCAGATCCAGTTCTTCCTCAATCTTCCCTCCGAGTTCGGCCATGGCTGGTTTAGGCTCCATGGGCAAGTGGGAGGCCTCCTCCGTCACCGACAATGACATTCGGGAACTAAAGCATGCCGGCTACCTCTCCGCCAACATCGCCCACCGTGCTCTAGAGGCGAATCAGGTGGTTCCCACACCGAAGCCGGGCGAGAGGGTGGTGTTCGTCCCCCATTTCATCCGGGGACTGGGCTTTTCGCTCCACCCCTTCGTTAGGGGCCTCATGTTCTTTTACGGGTTAGATTTCCATGACCTCCCCTCAAACTCCTTCATGCACTTCTTGGCGTTCATCATCGTCTGCGAAGCCTTCCTGCGGGTACAGCCGCACTTCAGCCTGTGGCTCAAAGTGTTCAACGTCAAGCCGAAGACAGTTGCGAGCGCGCATGCGGATTGTGGAGGGGCGGTAATCAGCAAGCTCCCCCGTGTCGAGTGGCCGGACGACACCTTTATCGACATGGTCAAGATCTGGCAAAAGGAATGGTTCTACATCACCAAACCAAGGAGTGCGGACTGGGTGGCACCTGCAGAGTTCAGATCTGAACCCCCCGCGAGGCTAACCTCGTGGCTCAAGAAAGGCCTTGACTGGGGGTCGTCCGCAGAGGTAAAATCGCTCCAGAAGCGCATCTCCGCGATTATTTAGGCCAAAATCAAGCTGGTCAAGGTGATCCAGGTCATGCTCCGCCGCCGTCTCTTCCCCTGCCAGCACCGGGCCTCCCCAATGTGGGCTTACCAGCTCGAGGACCCGGCCACCGTGCGTCAATTCTTCCGCACTACGCACGAGAAATTGTGGAAAATGCTATTCAAGCCCCAGAAGAGCTGGCCGGCCGAGGAGGAGGACACCGGTCTTGACGCCGAAACCCCACCTACCAAGGTATGATACAACTTTAATTCTCTGGCTTTGTTTTTTTGACAAAGAGTTGAACCCCTTCTCCCTCATCTTCAAAGGCAAGGTCATGCAAATTTACTGTCCGGCCCCGCAGCCCGAAGACCCTCGGTCGGATCTGTTGACGGAGATGCTCGTCGTGGCGCCGTATTCGGCGCCTGAGAAGAAGGAGAAGAAGAAGAAAGGGGAGAAGAAGGAGGCCCGAGAGGGTCTTCGTCTAAGGGGTCTTCCGGACACTAAGTCCGAGGAGACCCATGCCTCTTCCACTCATGAGGAAGAGCACGAGGATGAAGGGAAGTGCGACTCCCCCTCACAAGGAAAAGGGCGGCATCAGCGGACACCGCGGAGGACCTACCTCCTCCTGCCCCGAAGAGGACATGCCGGACAAAGGCAGTCTTGCCCGACGATAACTCGGACTCCGATAAGGAGTCTGAGTCTTTTGAGAAGGTTCCCCGAAGGAACCCAAGGGTTAAGCCCCCTGCCCAGAGGTATGAATCCAAAGACCCTCTGGGTCACTTATATAGAGCTTTTAATGCTAAATGGGCGAACATCTTTCAATTTGCAGCCCACCACGCGATCTCCCCACTGACCAAATCTCAGACGGGGAGTCTCTGCCCGCTGACCTGGCGGAAAGTGGGACTGCGTCACATCCTACGCCTCCTGAGGTCTCGAAGGAGGCCGCGGAGGTGTTATCGCACCAGGCTCCTTCTGAGCCGAACACCGGCGGTGGGGGTGACAACGTTATGGCTGAGGTTAATACCTCGGCCACCGAAGACCAGGAGGAGGAACATCTCCTGGCAACTAAAGAGAGGGGACGAAGTCCGGTCCAGTCCCCTCCGAGGACATCTCCGGAGCACTCTATGCCTCCGGAGCTGCCAGCCCAATCCCCCACCGGAGGGAGGGTTGGCAGGTCACCACCGGTGCCGCCCATGACTGGGTGGCCGGCCATGATGGAGGAAGCTTTATCTGGCTCCTCCATCGCCAAAGATCACCGCGCCCTTATCGGTGCGGTTTTGCAAGGCATTCAGTCCGTTGATAGCGGACTGAAAGAGGCCTTCAACAGTCTCTTTACGGGCTTCAAGGTGAGCCACGTAATACTCTTTTTTCCAGAAAAAGTTAATTTACCAAGTTTATGCAATCCTTATAAGTGTAGTAGCCCCCGAGCCCTGGGTGAGTTTGAAAAACCCACCAGGGGGTCAAATGTTTAAAAATTAGTAATGATGCTCAAGGCACCCTTTGTCCCTCATTTTTCTAAGAGCGCCGGAGAGTACTTAGCAGAGGGTCTGAATCCGACAGCTCGGGAGTTTAATTGCACATAAGTTGTTTTGTAGGCCTCGTCATCGGTGACGGCCGCCAACACAGTGGAGCTTGCCGAGCTAAACCGGAAGCTCAAGAGCTCCGATGAGGAGCTCGATCGCCTAAGCAAGAGATTTGACGAGACGCAAGGTAAGTACGAATTGTATCATTCGGGCTTTGTCTATCCTCATTGATTGAGATATCCGGATTGTTATCCCTAAGTGTTATTTACTCATTGTTACCACAGCTGTGGTCGCGGAGGTCGAGAACCTCAAGGCCAAGTTGAAAAAGGTGAGGCAGGAGGCCGCGGATGAGAAGGCGGCGGCCGAACAAGCAGCAGCCGAACTGTCGGCGTTAAAAGCCGTGAGCGACAAGCATGAGGCTTGGGTGGCAGAGGTGCAGCTGGAGCTCAAGGATGCCAGCACAAAGTGCGAGGTCCTTGAGCAAAAGAATGAAGACCAGGCCACCGAACTATCCACGCTGAAATCAGAGCTCAAAGCGAAGCGAGTTGATAGGCGGTTCTTTGAAGAAGAACTCCGCCAAGTCAAGGCGATCGCGGATGGTAAGCCGTACTTACTGCAATGTGCCTTTGGTGGTAACAAGTTTGCATTGCTCACCCGGGTGTGGCGTTCCTCAGGCGCCTTTACGGACCTCCCGAGGAGTGCAGCGGACGCGAACAAATACTTCGCCTCACGGGATGGGGATGTTGATCCTCGACTGTTCTGGGCGCAATTTCAAGCCCCCAAGCATCCTCCCCTCCCGAGCAAGCAGATGAAACAATTGATGGAGCTGTACAGGATCGCGGAGCCGGCCATGAAGGACCTCTCCATCCGGCTGTGGCCTGCAGAGCCGTTGCCGAGCAGTTACTTCGGCTTGGTGCAGAAACTGTGCGACGCTGCACCTCGGATTGACGCTCTAAAGCATTCTACGTGCAACGAGGGAGATCGGATGGCCTTTGCAAGGACCATGATGCACTAGCCGAGGCTCAAGCCGACCGAGATGGCCACCGCGCGTCCATGTTGGGGAACGTTGCATGGGAAACAAAAAATTTCCTATGCACATGCAAGATCTATCCATGCTGATGAGCATCTATGAGAGGGAGAGTGGATCTACATACCCTTGTAGATCGCTAAGCGGGAAGCTTTAAGAAACGCGGTTGATGTAGTCGAACGTCTTCGCGATCCAAATCGCAAGCCGTCCTGCGATCCAATCACGATCCGTCCCGATCTAGCGCCGAACGGACGGCACCTCCGCGTTCAGCACACGTACAGCTCGATGACGATCTCCGCCTTCTTGATCCAGCAAGAGGGGGTGGAGAGGTAGATGAGATCTCCAGCAGCACTACGGCGTGGTGGTGGTGATGGTGGAGTTATCCCGGCAGGGCTTCGCCTAAGCACTACCGGAATCTATTTGGTGGAGGAACTAGAGAATAGAGAACTAGCACGTGGCCGTGGGTTTTGGGCCTCTATTCCTCTAGTATATATAGGAGGGAGAGGGAGGAGCAAGCCTCCCTAGGGTTTCCCCTAGGGGTCGGCCGAACCAGGGCAAGGAGGAGTCCAATCCACCTCCTACTAGGAAGTGGATTCATATTAGGAAGGAGTCCTATTCCTTCCTATCTCCACCTTTTTCCTCTTGGGCATATGGGCCCTTATGGGGTCGTTTCCCCAGCCCATTAGGGGCTGGTGCGCCACCTCTTGGGCCCATGTGGCCCCCCGGGGTGGGTGGGCCCCACCCGGTGGACCCCCGGAACCCATTCGTCACTCCCGGTACACTACCGAAAATACCCGAAACTTTTTCGGAACCCAAATACCACTTTCCTATATATAAATCTTTACCTACGGACCATTCCGGAGCTCCTCCCGGTACACTACCGGAGATTCGATCGTCGGTATCTCTATACCTAGTTCAATCTCGTTACCGGCAAGTCTCTTTACTCGTTCCGTAATATAAGATCCCGTGGCTAACACTTTAGTCACTTTGCTTGCAAGGCTTATTGTGATGTTGTATTACCGAGTGGGCCCTGAGATACCTCTCCATCACATGGAGTAACAAATCCCAGTCTTGATCCATGCCCACTCAACAGACACCCTAGGAGATACCTGTAGAGCATCTTTATAGTCACCCAGTTACGTTGCGACGTTTGATACACACAAGGTATTCCTCCGGTGTCAGTGAGTTACATGATCTCATGGTTATAGGAACAGATACTTGACATGCAGAAAACTATAGCAATAAACTGACATGATCATATGCTACGTTCATAGTTTGGGTCTTTTCCATCACATCATTCTCCTAATGATGTGATCCCGTTATCAAATGACATCTCATGTCTATGGCTAGGAAACCTTGACCATCTTTGATCAATGAGCTAGTCTATTAGAGGCATACTAGGGACACGGTGTTGTCTATGTACCCACACATGTATTTGAGTTTCCAATCAATACAATTATAGCATGGATAATAAACGATTTAATGAACAAGAAAATATGATAATAACTATATTATTATTTCCTCTAGGGCATATTTCCAACAGTCTCCCAGTTGCACTAGAGTCAATAATCTAGCTCACATCACTATGTGATTTACATTGTTATGAATCTAACACCCAATGAGTTCTGGGGTTCGATCATTTTTTGCTTGTGAGAGAGGTTTTAGTCAACGGGTCTACAACATTCAGATCCGTGTGTACTTTGCAAATCTCTATGACATATTGTAGATGCTGCTACCATGCTCCACTTGGAGCTATCCCAAATGACTGCTCCACTATACGTATCCAGACTACTACTTAGATTCATCTAGATTGGTGTTAAAGCTTGCATCGACGTAACCCTTTACGACGAACCTTTTATCACCTCCATAATCGAGAAACATTTCCTTAGTCCTCTAGTTACTAAGGATAATTTTGACCGCTGTCCGCTGATCCACTCCTGGACCACTCTTGTACCCCTTGACAGACTCATGACAAGGCACACACCAGGTGCGGTACACAACATGGCATACTATATAGAGCCTATGGATAAGGAATAGGGGACAACCTTCGTCCTTTCTCTTTCTTTTGCCGTGGTCGAGCTTTGAGTCTCACTCAACTCCACACCTTACAAATTAGGCAAGAACTCTTTCTTAGACTGATCCATTTTGAACTCTTTCAAAATCTTGTCAAGGTATGTACTCATTGAAAGTCTTATTAGACGTCTTGATCTATCTCTATAGATCCTGATGCCCAATATTAAAGTAGCTTCATTCCAGGTCTTCCTTTGAAAAACTCCATTCAAACAACCCTTTATGCGTTCCAAAAATTCTATATCATTTCCGATACACAATATGTCATTCACATATACTTATCAGAAATTCTATAGTGCTCCCACTCACTTTATTGTAAATACAAGTTTCTCATAAACTTTGTATAGACCCAAAAACTTTGATCACCTCATCAAAGCGTATATTCCAACTCCGAGATGCTTGCACCAGTCCATAAATGGATCGCTGGAGTGTGCAAACTTTGTCAGCATTCTCTAGATCGACAAAACCTTCTGGTTGCATCATATACAACTCTTCCTTAAGGAAACTGTTAAGGAACGTTGTTTTGACATCCATCTGCCAAATTTCATAATCGAAAAATGCAGCTATTGCTAACATGATTCTGACGGACTTAAGCATCGCTACGAGTGAGAAAGTCTCATCATAGTCAACTCCTTGAACTTGTGAAAAACCCTTTGCCACAAGTCGAGCTTTATAGACGGTGACATTCCCGTCCGCGTCCGTCTTCTTCTTAAAGATCCATTTGTTCTGAAAGGCCTTTCGCCCTTCAGGTAATACTTCCAAAGCCATACTTTGTTTTCATACATGGATCCCATCTCGGATTTCATGGCCTCTAACCATTTCTTGGAATCCAGGCCGATCATCGCTTCTCCATAGCTCGTAGGTTCATCATTGTCTAACAACATGACCTCTAAGACAGGGTTACCGTACCACTCATGAGCAGTACGTGTCCTTGTCGACCTTCGAGGTTCGATAGCAACTTGATCCGAAGCTTCATGATCGTCATCATTAACTTCCTCTTTAACCGATGTAGGCTCTACAGAAACATCTTTCTGCGCTGCGCTACTCTCTGGTTGAAGTAAAGGTTCAACAACCTCATCAAGTTCTATTTTCCTCCCACTCAATTCTTTCGAGAGAAACTCTTTCTCGATAAATGACCCGTTCTTTGTGACAAACACTTTGCCTTCGGATCTGAGATAGAAGGTATACCCAACTGTCTCTTTTGGGTATCCTATGAAGACGCATTTCTCCGCTTTGGGTTCCAGCTTTTCAGGCTGAAGCTTTTTGACATAAGCATCACATCCCCAAACTTTAAGAAACGACAACTTTGGCTTATTGCCAAACCATAGTTCATATGGCGTCGTCTCAACGGATTTCGATGGTGCCCTATTTAAAGTGAATGCAGTTGTCTCTAATGCATAGCCCCAAAATGATAGTGGCAAATCGGCAAGAGACATCATAGAACGAACCATATCTAATAAGGTTCGATTACGACGTTCGAACACACCATTACGCTATGGTGTTCCAGGCGGTGTCAATTGTGAAACAATTCCACATTGTCTTAAGTGACTACCAAACTCATAACTCAGATATTCTCCTCCTCGATCAGATCGTAGGAATTTAATCTTCTAGTTACGATGATTCTCAACTTCACTCTGAAATTGCTTGAACTTTTCAAACGTTTCAGACTTGTGTTTCATTAATTAAATATACCCATATCTACTTAAGTCATAGGTGAAGGTGAGAAAATAACGATATCCACCGCGCGCCTCAATGCTCATCGGACCGCACACATCAGTATGTATGATTTCCAACAAGTCACTTGCCCGTTCCATTGTTCTAGAGAACGGGGTCTTAGTCATCTTGCCCATGAGGCATGGTTCACATGTGTCAAGTGATTCAAAATCAAGTGACTCCAAAAGTCCATCAGCATGGAGCTTCTTCATGCGTTTTACACCAATATGACCTAAGCGGCAGTGCCACAAGAAAGTGGTACTATCATTATCAACTCTACATCTTTTGGCATCATTGAACATGTGTATTACTACGATAGAGATTCAATGAACCATTTACATTGGGTGCATGACCATTGAAGGTGTTATTCATGTAAACAGAATAACCATTATTCTCTAACTTAAATGAATAACCGTATTGCAATAAACACGATCTAATCATGTTTATGCTCAACGCAAACACCAAATAACATTTATTTAGGTTCATCACTAATCCTGAAGGTAGAGAGAGCATGCGATGGTGATCACATCAACCTTGGAAAACACTTCCAACACACATCGTCACCTCCCCCTTAGCTAGTCTCCGTTTATTCCGTAGCTTTTATTTCGAGTTACCAACATTTAGCAACTGAACCGGTATCTAATACCCAGGTGCTACTAGGAGTACTAGCAAGGTAGACATGAATAATACGTATATCAAATATACTTCCGTTGACGTTGCCAGCCTTCTTATCTACCAAGTATCTAGGGTTGTTCCGCTTCAGCGACCGCTCTCCTCATAATAGAAGCACTTAGTCTCGGGTTTGGGTTCAACATTGGGTTTCTTCACTGGAGCAGCAACTGGCTTGCCATCCATGAAGTTTCCCTCCTTGCCCTTGCCCTTCTCGAAACTAGTGGTTTTAGTAACCATCAACACTTGATGCTCCTTCTTGATTTCTACCTTCGCAGTGTCAAACATCACGAATAGCTCAGGGATCATCTCCATCCCTGGCATTTTATAGTTCATCACGAAGCTCTAGTAGCTTAGTGGCATTGACTTGGAGAACTATATCAATCACTATCTTGTCTGGAAGATCAACTCCCACTCGATTCAAGCGATTGTAGCACCCAGACAATCTGAGCACATGCTCACCGACTGAGCTATTCTCCTTCATCTTGCAGGCAAAGAATCTTGTTGGAGGTCTCATACCTCTCAACACGGGCACGAGCCTGAAATCCCAATTTCAGCTCCTAGAACATCTCATATGTTCCGTGACGTTCAAAACGTTTTGGAGCCTCAATTCTAAGCCATAATGCATGACGCACTGAACTATCAAGTAGTCATCAGAACGTGCCTGTCAGATGTTCACAACATCTACAGACGACGCTTGAGGGGGTGGCGCACCGAGCGGTGCATTAAGGACATAAGCCTTCTGTGCAGCAATGAGGACAATCCTCAGATCACGGACCCAGTCCGCATTATTGCTACCATCATCTTTCAACTCTATTTTCTCTAGGAATGTATAAAAAACACAGGGGAGCTACAGCGCGAGCTATTGATCTACAACATAATTTGCAAAGACATTTTGACTATGTTCATGATAATGAGTTTAGTTAATCATATTACTAAAGAACTCCCACTCAAATTGACATCCCTCCGGTCATCCTAGTGTTACATGATCCAAATTCACCAACTCAAGTCCGATCATCACGTGAGATGAGGTGGTTTCAATGGTGAACATCTCCATGTTGATCATATCTACTATATGACTCATGTTCGACCTTTCGGTCTCTTATGTTCCGAGGCCATGTCTGTACATGCTAGGCTCGTCAAGTTTAACCCGAGTGTTCCGCATGTGCAACACTGGCTTGCACCCGTTGTATGTGAACGTAGAGTCTATCACACCCGATCATCACGTGGTGTCTCGAAACGACGAACTTTCGCAACGGTGCACACTCGGGGAGAACACAATTTTATCTTGAAATTTTAGTGAGGGATCACCTTATAATGCTACCGTTGTCCTAAGCAAAATAAGATGCATAAAAGGATTAACATCACATGCAAATCATAAGTGACATGATATGGCCATGACCTTGTGATTTTGATCTCCATCGTCACCGGCATGACACCATGATATCCATCATCTTGATCTCCATCAACGTGTCGCCATGAGGTTGTCACGCCAACTATTGCTTCTACGACTATTGCTAACTTATAGCGATAAAGTAAAGCAAAAACGGCGAAAATAAATTAAAGACAACCCTATGGCTCCTGCCGGTTGCCGTAGTCATCGACATGCAAGTCATGATATTCTATACAAAACATGATCATCTCATACATCACATATATCTCATCATATAATTGGCCATATCACATCACAACATACCCTGCAAAAACAAGTTAGACGTCCTCTAATTGTTGTGGCATGTTTTACGTGGCTGCTACGGGTATCTAGCAAGAACGATTCTTACCTACGCAAAAACCACAACAGTGATACACAAATTGCTATTCAACCTTCTCAAGGACCGCCTTTGTCGAATCCAATCCAACTAAAGTGGGAGAGACAGACACCCGCCAGCCATCTTTATGCAACAAAGTCACATGTTTGTTGATGGAACCGGTCTCTCGTAAGCGTACGAGTAAGGTTGGTCCGGGCCACTTCATCCCACAATACCGCTGAATCAAGAAAAGACCAAGGGAGGAAGCAATCTGACCATCAACGCCCACAAACTCCTTTGTGTTCTACTCGTGATCTCATCTACGCGTAGACCTAGCTCATGATGCCACTGTTGGGGAACGTTGCATGGGAAACAAAAATTTTCCTACGCACACTCAAGATCTATCCATGGTGATGAGCATCTACGAGAGGGAGAGTGGATCTACATACCCTTGTAGATCGCTAAGCGGAAAGCGTTAAGAAACACGGTTGATGTAGTCGAACATCTTCGCGATCGATATCGCAAGCCGTCCCGCGATCCAATCACGATCCGTCCCGATCTAGCGTCGAACGGACGGCACCTCCGCATTCAGCACACGTACAGCTCGATGACGATCTCCGCCTTCTTGATCCAGCAAGAGGGGGCGGAGAGGTAGATAAGATCTCCAGCAGCAAGACGGCGTGGTGGTGGTGATGGTGGAGTTATCCCGGCAGGGCTCCGCCTAAGCACTACCGGAATCTAATTGGTGGAGGAACTAGAGAATAGAGAACTAGCACGTGGCCGTGGGTTTTGGGGCTCTATTCCTCTAGTATATATAGGAGGGAGAGGGAGGAGCAAGCCTCCCTAGGGTTTCCCCTAAGGGTCGGCCGAACCAGGGCAAGGAGGAGTCCAATCCACTTCCTTCTAGGAAGTGGATTCATATTAGGAAGGAGTCCTATTCCTTCCTCTCTCCACCTTTTTTCCTCTTGGGCATATGGGCCCTTATGGGGTCGGTTCCCCAGCCCATTAGGGTCTGGTGCGCCACCTCTTGGGCCCATGTGCCCCCCCTGGGTGGGTGGGCCCCACCCGGTGGACCCCCGGAACCCATTCGTCACTCCCGGTACACTACCGGAAATACCCGAAACTTGTCCGGAACCCAAATACCACTTTCCTATATATAAATCTTTACCTCTGAACCATTCTGGAGCTCCTCGTGATGTCCAGGATCTCATCCGGGACTCGTAACAACATTCGGTCACCAACACATATATCTCAATACTACCGAAACATCACCGAACATTAAGTGTGCAGACCCTGCGGGTTCGAGAACTATGTAGACATGACCGAGACACCTCTACGGTCGATAACCAATAGCGGGACCTGGATGCCCATATTGGTTCCTACATATTCTATGAAGATCTTTATCGGTTGAACCTCTATGTCAAGGATTCAGTTAATCCCGTATGTTGTTCCCTTTGTTCTTCGGATGTTACTTGCCCGAGATTCGATCGTCGGTATCTCTATACCTAGTTCAATCTCGTTACCGGCAAGTCTCTTTACTCGTTCCGTAATACAAGATCCTATGGCTAACACTTTAGTCACTTTGCTTGCAAGGCTTATTGTGATGTTGTATTACCGAGTGGGCCCTGAGATACCTCCCCGTCACACGGAGTAACAAATCCCAGTCTT
Source organism: Elymus sibiricus (assembly GCA_039707655.1). NCBI lineage: Eukaryota > Viridiplantae > Streptophyta > Magnoliopsida > Poales > Poaceae > Elymus > Elymus sibiricus. The sequence goes on from CM077665.1 coordinate 270,275,182, forward strand.
GATCCATGCCCACTCAACAGACACCCTCGCAGATACCTATAGAGCATCTTTATAGACACCCAGTTACGTTGTGACGTTTGATACACACAAGGTATTCCTCCGGTGTCAGTGAGTTACATGATCTCATGGTTATAGGAACAGATACTTGACATGCAGAAAACTATAGCAATAAACTGACACGATCATATGCTACGTTCATAGTTTGGGTCTTGTCCATCACATCATTCTCCTAATGATGTGATCCCGTTATCAAATGACATCTCATGTCTATGGCTAGGAAACCTTGACCATCTTTGATCAACGAACTAGTCTATTAGAGGCATACTAGGGACACGGTGTTGTCTATGTACCCACACATATATTTGAGTTTCCAATCAATACAATTATAGCATGGATAATAAACGATTATCATGAACAAGGAAATATGATAATAACTATATTATTATTTCCTCTAGGGCATATTTCCAACACTCCACCCCCTGGGAAGGAGCATAGGCGCCCCGAGCAATACTTTTCCACCATGATGGATGGTGCTCGGGCTACAGAAGCCCATGCCCTAAGGATGTAATTTATGAATGAGTGTTTTGTCATGTATCCGATGACTGTTCCGCTTTATAACGCGGTTGCATGGTTTATCATGTCTTTAAGCTTTGTATTATTTTGACTCCTATGTGGCCGTTTATCTGAAAGTTGCGAGTCGTCGGCTTCATCCCCCATGTAGATACTAAACGAGGTGTTTCTACCTCCACACTCTGACCCTTAGCCGACGTATCGGTGCCCGAAGGCGGTAGTTCGAGGGGAACAAGGCAATCGGATTATGATGCTTGAGCTTGACTGCGGGGGCTGATGACTAGCCCCCAGTGTTTTGTGATATTCGGATACACCGAGGTTGAAACCAGCATCACATGGTTTCTAATCATACAAACCCCTCGTATAACACGGAATAACCTTTATCGATTTTTAGTTTGACACTTATGCTCGGATTGCAGACCGGTTCTCGCTTATTATGACAGTCAGTTTTCGGCTTTCTTCACTGAGGTACTTGACCAGGCGAGCTGGAAGCACAATCGCAGTGGTTCTCCCTTTACCCTTTTAACCGAACGAGTGGAACGTAAGAGGGCAAACACAGGAGCCGGGCAACCCAACCATTGACCCAAGACATAATTTGGAACCGATTCATATAACGCAACATCCGAGACGCCGAACACATAAACAATAGTGTCGGGGTGATGCTTGGGGCGATTTTTATAGTCAAGCCCCCGGTCTATTAGCCGGTCACATCGTAATATGTATCGAACAACTTTGCTATTGGCGTCGGTGAGTAGAGAACAGAGTATGTGACATAAAATACAGTGAGGAGGCCGTAAAGGATGGTCTTTATTTCTGATGAATTCTTATAACTCAAACTGCCGAAGCAACTGTTACAGGTATTTTGAAATGAAAAATAAAGTTTACAAAGGAGAGGTTTTACCCGGGGTCTTCGATGGGTGGCTTGACGTCCTCAATGTGCCCTGTCGCATGTCTGCTCCTTTGCTCTCGACGGGGTTGCATTCCTTTAAAGGTGATTGCTACCGGCGAACGGACCTTGGGAAGAAGATCTTGAGAAGTCGCCGCAGTGTGGATGAGCTTTATGCTTGGAAGGTCCTAGATGGTACCTGTGAATTGTCCGAAGACATGTGTTGGCAGTAGTTCGGTCCAGCCGAACACTTTCCCTTTGATAGTGGGTCCCCACAGCTGCCCATGGTATTTTGAGCGCGAAGTTGTGCCTTCTTGGCACATATAATACGGGAACTAGGGCTGTGCTGTGGGGGCGTATCCCTATTTTTGTTGGGAGGAAGATGATTCCGGGAGTTCGGGTTGAGACCGAGCTCGTTTACTAACCTGACGTGCCTTTATGGCTGATTTGGGCGTCGGCCTATCGTCGCCGTACTGGAATTCGGCTGCCAGGGCCGCTGTGTGTTCCTCAGTTCGGACAGAGCGCTCTGTGTTGCCGTTGACAGTAATGACCCCCTTGGGCCCGGGCATCTTGAGCTTCAGGTACGCGTAGTGGGGGATGGCGTTAAAGTGAGCGAATGCTGTGCGGCCGAGTAGGGCGTGATAACCGCTGCGAAAAGGGACAATGTCGAAGATCAAGTCTTCGATGCGGAAGTTGTCGGGCGAGCCGAACACTACTTCCAGATTCACGGTGCCCGAGCAGCGGGCTTCGACGCCTGGGATCACTCCTTTAAAGGTAGTGTTGCTAGGTTTGATCCTTGACGGATCTATACCCATCTTTTTCACCGTGTCTGAGTAAATCAGATTAAGGCTACTTCCTCCATCCATTAGGACTCTAGCGAGGTGATACCCATCGATAATGGGGTCTAGGACGAGGGCTGTCGAACCTCCATGACGGATACTGGTCAGATGGTCCCGTCGGTCGAAGGTGATCGGGCAAGCCGACCATGGGTTATACTCCGGGGCTACGGGCTCTGTGGCGTAGACCTCCCGAAGGGCGCGTTTCCTCTCCTTTTTTGGTATGTGAGTGGCATATATCATGTTCACAGTTTTTACCTCTGGAGGGAACTGCTTTTGTCCTTCATTGCTTGGACCGCAGGGCTCGTCATCGTCCTCATTGCGTGGGCCCTTGCCTTGCTCTTCGGCTGCGAGTTTGCCAGCTTGTTTGAATACCCAACAATTATGGTTGGTGTGGGTAGCTGGCTTGTCTTGGGTGCCGTGGATTTGGCAGGGCCTATCCATGATTTTGTCCAGTGTGGTAGGTCTGTCTCGATTTCCTTTAGAAGGTATCTTCCGCTGTCCGGATTTTGGGTTGCGGAAATCGGCATTAACGGTCATGTCCTCAGCATCGCCGTTGTTGTGCCGGCGTTTGTTTTTGTTACGTCGTGGTTTCCCATTTCCATCCCGGACTTCCGAGGTGCCGGGGTCTTCGGGGTTATGGCCTCGTCGAGCTAGCCAGTTATCCTCACCCGCGCAAAAGCGGGTAATAAATGAGGTAAGGGCGGACATTGTCCTCGGCTTGTCCTGGCCGAGCTGACGAGCTAGCCACTCGTCCCGGATATTATGTCTGAAGGAGGCTATTGCCTCGGCGTCCGGGCAGTCAACGATCTGGTTTTTCTTGGTCAGGAACCGATTCCAGAATTGCCGAGCCGATTCACCTACTTTCTGGACAACATTGCTCAGGTCGGAGGAGTCCAGTGGCCGGACATAAGTGCCCTGGAAGTTAGATCGGTGATGGGGATATGTACCTAGGGTAGGGTCATAGGCCTGACCTACATACCCTTCCTAAGGACACTACCTTATAGAACTTAAGGATTACAAGGAAGTCTCCAACTGAAATCACCATGGCGTATGAGTCACTCGACAACATCCACTCGGAGGTTTCTTCCTTCACTCGACGGTTGCCTTTCACTCGGAATAACTAGAAGTCAGTCGACTGCAGAAGACCAGAAGCCACTCCAGGGAGGCCAATGGGCAAGCGTTCGGCTGTACATCATTAGTAGCATTTATTACGTACGTTACCAGTAACGTACACCTTCATTACCACGATCGAACCCTTGGATGCCGGGTATTGATGAGGGGTAGCGCACTCTATATAAGCCACCCCTCCCCTCTGGCACAAGGGTTCGCACCCCCTGTAACTCTCATATTCCACACGACAAGCTCCCGAGCACCGAGACGTAGGGCTGTTACCTCCACGAGAGGGGCCTGAACTCATACATCTGTGTGTACATCCTCGTCGTAGCTAGGACTCTGCCCTCTCCTTTCGTACCCCTACCTTCTACTGTCAGGCTCGTTCCCACGACAGTTGGTGCCCACCGTGGGGCAGGCGTCTAAGTGACTTCCGGCGAGGTTGCATTTTTTCTCCTTCGTCATGTCTTCCGGCGGTGGTTTGTTCCTAGGCCACGAGATACGTCTCGGAGCGCTCACCTTCATCGCCGACGACTCGGCATGGCTCCAGGAAGCGCCTCTAGATGTTGAGGCGCTCCCGATCCGTGGGGCGGCGCACTTCCGCGCAAGCACCTGCGATGTTCTTCTCCTGCAGCCGTCGACTCCGTATTTGTTGGCCCTCCCCGCTGTTTGTCGCCGCAAGCGATCCGGTCGTTCGCGGCTCCAGCGCTGGGTGAGGCATGCGGCGGCTCGCCAAATTTCGTCTCCGCAGATTGCGGCTATCGAGCCCGCCGAATCACTTCACGGCATGTTCGACTCGGCGTCGGATCAGTCTGATGTTCCCTCCGAGTGTGAGAGCTGCGATCCTGCGGCTGAGGTTCTTATGGCTGGTTCGCATCAGAGTCCGCCGCCTGGCTTCGGCCGCGACAGACGCGAGGCTGGAGGACCGTCGAATGAGCAGCAGCACCGGGATGAGGAGATCCTCCATACTCCCATCGTCGGTGCGACTGCTGAGGACCAGGCCTTGGAGGACACGCGCCTTCGGCTCGAAGAGATTCAGAAGGAACTCGACCAGTGTGCTCGCCAGCGTCCACCCGTTTCCACTCGACGTCAACGACAGTTGTTTCCGAGTGGATCTCATAACAACGTCAAGGTATTCCGTACCCCCGTTTTGAATGTTGCAGCCGCTGCTAAGATTGCCGATTCCATTCAACCGTCGCGTTCAGAAGCTGGCAGAGGTTTGCAGCAGATCCGAGTGTTGCTTGATGCAGCGCAACAGTAGAATTCGGCTGTTTCTCAGTCACGCAATAGATTACACAGTAACTCGCCCAGAGCAGACACAGTTCAGTTAGCGCACAGTCCGGGGTCACCTCTGCGTCGCAGGGGCGGGGATTACCGTGAAGATCAGTACCAAGATCAGGGGCGAGATCATTTTGCTCCTCGTTATCACCGTGATGACCGCCGTCGAGTGCCTACTCCTCCGCGGAGTGGTTCATATGTGCCCTGGCACAATGACGATAGGCGCCCGTTAGGCGATCAGCGGAATCCTGGGTTCGACGCGAGGAATGTCCTCGCACAAAGGCGGATCGATAGAGGCAGAGCCCACAGGGATGGTTATGACAGAGATTATCCAAGTGGAAGTGGTACCGTTGTTTCCGGCCCCGAATGTTTTAGCAGAGCCATTCGCTCTGCAGAGATTCCCCCCAACTTTAGGTTGGCGGCTGGAATAAGCAAGTTCTCTGGCGAGTCGAAGCCGGAAACATGGTTAGATGATTACCGAGTGGCTGTGCAGATTGGTGGAGTAAATGACAACATAGCCATGAAGCATTTATCCTTGATGTTGGATGGTTCGGCCAGAGCGTGGTTGAATCGTTTGGCTCCTTGTAGCATCTATTGCTGGGAAGATCTTGCCCGAGTGTTCATCAGAACTTTCAAGGGCACTTGCAAGCGTCCTGCAGGTTTGATCGATTTGCAGCACTGTGTTCAGAAGCCCAATGAGTCCTTGAGAGATTACATTCAGCGTTGGTCCACCTTGCATCACAAAGTGGAGAATGTTTCCGAGCACCAAGCTGTTTGTGCTTTCAAGGCTGGTGTGAAGTACAGAGAGCTTTACCTGAAGTTTGGGCGGACACGTGATATTTCCCTGAGCAAGATGATGGAGATTGCCACTCGGTACGCCAATGGCGAAGAGGAAGACCACCTCCGCAGCGGCAAAGGAAAAGCAGTCGACAATGATGCCGGCGGCAATTCCAGTCGTAAACAGAAGCGTAAGGCTGATGGCCCTGCTCAGGCAGAGGCGGCTGCTCTGGCGGCGCAAGGAAAAAATAAGGGGAAGTCCAAAGGGCAGTTTACCCCCAAGAAAGGAAAGAATCAGTCGGGAACAGATGTCCTGGATTTACCGTGTGCAATCCACACGAAGAAAGATGAGGAAGGCAATTTGATATTGCCGAAGCATACAACTCGACAGTGTCGTTTAGTGATCTGGCAGTTCAAGGAAGGTCAGTCGAGTGAGAAAGCTCCTGAAAAGGAGGATGATGAAGACAAAGAAGAGTTTCCTGAGGTCAATGCCACTCTGTTGATTTTTGCTGATGTAGAAAGCAAGAGTCGACTAAAAGTTATCAACAGAGAAGTCAACATGGCTGTTCCTGCCACCCCACATACCTCAAATTGTCTTAGACTGCCATCACATTCGACCAGTCAGACCACCCTGCTCATATCGCTACCCCCGGTCGGCAAGCGCTGGTGGTGGACCCAGTTGTGGGAGGCACTCGACTCCGCAAAGTCCTGATGGATGGTGGGAGCGGTTTGAACATCTTGTATGCGGATACCCTAAAGGGGATGGGCATTCCGATGTCCCGACTCAGCGAAAGCAACATGCAGTTCCACGGAGTCATCCCAGGGAAGAAGGCCAAGTCACTCGGCCAGATTGCATTGGATGTGGTGTTCGGCACCGACAAGAATTTTCGCAAAGAGAAATTGACGTTTGAAGTTGTGGACTTCCAGAGCGCATACCACGCCATCCTTGGTCGTCCGGCTTATGCTCGTTTCATGGCCCGTCCATGCTACGTGTATCTCAAGCTGAAGATGCCCGGGCCCAAGGGTGTGATCATAGTCACTGGCAATCGACAAAGGGCTGAGGAGTGCCTTCAGCAGGGCTCCAAAATTGCCGATCATCAGATGGCTGTGGTCGAGTTGGAGGAGTACAAGAAGAGTGCTGATCCTGCCGACCTACTGCGTGCCAAGAAGCCCGCCTCTGAGTCAGCTTTCCAGTCGGCAGGCGAAGTGAAGAAAGTGCACATTCACCCGACGGATCCAAATGCTGCCCCGACCAACATCTCAACGACACTCGACAACAAATAGGAAGCCGAGCTCATCCAGTTCCTCCGTGAGAACTGGGACATCTTCGCATGGAAGCCTGCTGACATGCCGGGTGTACCTAGGGAACTGGCTGAGCACCAACTGAGAGTCGACCCAAAGGCTAAGCCTGTGAAAGAGCACTTGCGTCAGTCGGCAGTAGAGAAGCGGAAGGCAATCGGCGAGGAGGTGGCTCGTCTCTTGGCGGCTAAGTTCATACGCGAGATTTACCACTCCGAGTGGCTCTCGAACGTCGTCATGGTCCCCAAGAAAGACAAGTCGCTCCTCATGTGTATTGACTTCAAACATATCACTCGGGTCTGCCCGAAAGATCATTTTCCGCTCCCCCGCATCGACCAGATTGTCGATTCAACTGCGGGGTGCGAGCATTTATCTTTTCTTGATGCATACTCCGGTTACCATCAGATCCGTCTGTTTGGTCCGGATGAAATAAAGACAGCCTTCATCACCCCATTCGGGTGTTTTTGTTATATCACCATGCCTTTTGGTTTGAAAAATGCCGGCGCTACTTTCATGCGCATGATTCAAAAATGCCTGCTTGATCAGATCCCTCGGAATGTTGAAGCATACATGGATGATATTGTCGTCAAGTCTCGCAAAGGTTCCGACCTGCTGACTAACTTGGCTGAAACATTCGCCAACCTGAGGAGGTATGATATCAAGTTAAACCCGACTAAGTGCACTTTCGGTGTAACTGGTGGCAAGTTGCTCGGTTTTCTCATTTCCGAACGAAGAATCGACGTCAATCCTGAAAAGATCAGTGCCATTACCCAAATGAAAAGCCCTGAGCGTGTGCACGATGTCCAGAAGCTCACAGGTTGCCTGGCGGCGTTGAGCCGATTCATTTCTCGTCTCGGTGAGAAGGCATTGCCTTTGTACCGATTGATGAAGAAGTCTGATATGTTCGAGTGGACTCCAGAAGCTGAAGCAGCGTTTGTCGAGCTCAAAGCCCTGCTTTCCACCCAGCCGGTGCTTGCTGTTCCGCACAGCAAAGAGCCCTTGCTCCTGTACATCGCGGCCACTAATCAGGTCGTTAGTACAGTTCTCACTATCGAGCGGGAAGAGGAAGGCAAAGCTTACAAAGTCCAAAGTCCTGTTTATTACATTTCTGAAGTGTTGACTCCTTCAAAGCAAAGGTACCCACATTACGAGAAGCTCGTATATGGTATATATCTGTCAGCGAAGAAGGTGGCACACTACTTTCAAGATCACTCAATTTCAGTCATCAGTGATGCTCCATTGTCTGAGATCCTCAACAATCAAGATGCGACTGGTCGAGTGGCCAAATGGGCTATTGTGCTCCTTTACTTTGATATCAAGTTTGAAGCGAAAAAGGCAATCAAGTCTCAAGCACTTGCTGATTTCCTGGCCGAGTGGATAGAACAGCAGCAGCCAATCCAAATCCACTCGGCACACTGGACCATGTTCTTTGATGGCTCGAAGATGCTGAATGGGTCTGGTGCTGGCGTAGTATTGGTATCCCCAAAAGGCGACAAACTCAGTTATGTCCTGCAGATTCACTTTGATTCCTCCAATAACGAAGCTGAATATGAAGCACTCTTATACGGGTTGCGTATGGCCATCTCACTCGGCGTCCAACACCTGATGGTATACGGTGATTCTGATCCGGTGGTCAATCAGGTGATGAAAGAGTGGGATGTCAGGAACCCTGCTATGACTGGATACTGCAATGCGGTAAGAAAGCTTGAGAAGAAGTTTGAAGGTTTGGAACTCCATCATGTTCCCCGAGTGAAGAATTAGGCAGCTGATGAGCTAGCAAAGATCGGATCCACTCGGAAGCCTGTCCCCAGCAATGTGTTTCTGGAACACCTACATTCTCCTTCAGTGTAGGAAGATCCCTTCACTGAAGAGCCCCCGCAAGCAAAGAGCGTCTCTGATCCAACTGAAGTTGATGTCCCAGCGGTCATAGATCTGGTCATGGAGATTTTGGTGATCACGCCCGACTGGACAGTGCCTTATATCGCATACATTCTGAGGCAAGAACTCCCAGATGACGAGGTTGAAGCTCGACAGATCGTCCGCAGATCCAAGGCCTTGACTGTTATGGGTGGACAACTTTAGAGAGAAAGCGTAATTGGCGTGACTCGGCGGTGTATCTCTCCTGAAGAAGGTCGACTGATTTTGGAGGAAATTCACTCGGGGACCTGTGGTGATCATGCGTCCTCTAGGACGATTGTTGCCAAAGCGTACCGAGATGGTTTCTTCTGGCCGCGCGCCAACGAGATGGCTAAAGAGATTGTTGATCACTGTGAAGGGTGCCAGTTCTATTCAAACTTGTCGCACAAGCCTGCATCCGCCTTAAAGACTATGCCACTCGTCTGGCCGTTCGTTGTATGGGGTTTGGATATGGTCGGACCCCTTCGAACAGGCCAGAGTGGATTTACTCACTTGCTTGTAGCAGTCGACAAGTTCACTAAGTGGATTGAGGCTAAACCCATAAAGAAGCTGAACTCGCGCACTGCTATCAAATTCATGAAAGAGATAACATTCCGATATGGAGTTCCCCACAGTATCATTACAGACAACGGCTCAAACTTTGACTCGGAAGAGTTCAGACACTTTTGCTCCTCTCAAGGCACTCGGGTGGATTACGCATCTGTTGCGCACCCCCAGACTAACGGTCAAGCTGAGCGAGCAAATGGCCTTATCCTTCAAGGGTTGAAGCCTCGACTCATGCGAGATCTTGATCATGCAGCTGGAGCTTGGGTCACTGAATTGCCGTCTGTTCTGTGGGGCTTGAGGACGACTCCTAACCGGTCGACTGGGCACACTCCTTTCTTCATGGTGTATGGAGTTGAAGCCGTTTTGCCAAGTGATGTCCTTCACAATTCTCCCCGAGTAGACCTTTACTCCGAGGCTGAGGCTGAGCAGGCATGACAAGACGGTGTAGATCTCCTGGAAGAAGAACGTGAGATGGCTCTGATTCGGTCGACTATATATCAACAAGATCTGCGCCGCTTCGATGCAAGGCACGTCAAGAGTCGGTCGTTCCATGAAGGTGATCTTGTGCTCTGAGTGGATCAGCAGCGACCTCACAAGCTGGCCCCAGCATGGGAAGGCCCTTTCGTCGTCACCAAAGTACTGAACAATGGAGCCTACCACCTCTTCAACCTCAAGAAGAATATCGACGAGCCGCGCGACTGGAACGCGGATTTACTTCGACGCTTTTATACTTGACGACTGAGTTGTTTTGATGTAATAAGTGTACTCCAGACAGTTTCGTTTGTTAAAGTGATGACTCCCGCAGTCTATTGTCAATTCCGATCACGCAATTTCGCATTCAAAAAACTACTCCGAGTGACGAGCGATCCTCTCACTCGGGGGCTTAGCTGCGAACCAGTTTTCGCCTAAGTTAAAAAACTACTCCGAGTGACGAGCGATCCTCTCACTCGAGGACTTAGCTGCGAACCAGTTTTTGCCTAAGTTAAAAAACTACATCGAGTGATGAGCGATCCTCTCACTCGGGGGCTTAGCTGCGAACCAGTTTTCGCCTAAGTTAAAAAACTACTCCGAGTGACGAGCGATCCTCTCACTCGAGGACTTAGCTGCGAACCAGTTTTCGCCTAAGTTAAAAAACTCCTCCGAGTGGCGAGCGATCCTCTCACTCGGGGGCTTAGCTGCGAACCAGCTTTCGTCTAAGTTAAAAATTCTTCCAAGTGGATAGTATTCCATTCACTCGGAAACTTAGCCATGAATCAGTCTTCGTCTAAGTTCAAAACTTCTCCGAGTGGCGAGCGATCCTCTCACTCGGGGGCTTAGCTGCGAACCAGTTTTCGCCTAAGTTAAAAACCCTTCCGAGTGGATAGTATTCCATTCATTCGGAAACTTAGCTGCGAACCAGTCTTCGTCTAAGTTCAAAACTTCTCTAAGTGACGAGCGATCCTCTCACTCGGGGGCTTAGCTGCGAACCAGCTTTCGCCTAAGTAAAAAACCCTGTCGGGTGAATAGCATCCTATTCACTCGGAAACTTAGCTGCGAATCAGTCTTCGTCTAAGTTATAAAACGCTCCGAGTGATGAGCAACCCTCTCACTCGGGGGCTTAGCTGCAAAACAAGTTTTCGCCTAAGTAAAAAAAAACTGCCGAGTGAATAGCATTCTATTCACTCGGAAACTCAGACGTAAACCAGTCTTCGTCTAAGTCAAAAACTTTCCCGAGTGGCGAGCGCTCCTCTCACTCGGGGACTTAGCCGCGAACCCGTTTTCGCCTAAGTTCAAAATTCTTCCAAGTAATGAACATTCAACTCATTCGGAAATCAAACAATTTTAGCCAAGCAAAAGGTCAGAAAGCAAAATGCAAGTAAGACCAGAATCTCTAGCGCGGCAAAAAGTTGCCCACGCAAAGGGAAGTACTCAGGCCTAAGGCCTAAACGAAGTTTTAAATGACTACATCATCACTCGGCATACCGAGGCAAATAAAGTTTCAATTGCAAGCAAAGTATTTTTCAAGCACCAGTGGGGCTCGCGGGCTCGACGAAGGTGTCCAGGTCAATCCCATCGGCGATCTGAGTGGCAGCTTCGATGAAGGTCTCCATGAAGTCTTCGAATCGAAGTTTCTTCGTGTTGATCACCCGTAGAGTCTTCAGTTTGTCCTCCTTGGCCTCCTTGCAATGGACCCGGACAAGTGAAAGAGCCACGTCAGCTCCGCAGCGAGCAGCAAATTTTTTCCATGCCTGCACTCGACCAGGAATCTCATTGAGGCGGATCAGCATCGACTCGAGGTCAGTCTAGAGGTTGTCTTCTGGCCACAGTTCTTTGTCGACCTTCTCCAGGGCAGCCCTCAGTCGAGTGATATATCCTTGGACACTCCTGAGACGAGCTTCTAGTCGAAACATGTCCATGGCCATGACATCCCCGACGGGTGACTTGGTGGGATCCAGATTTGGCTCGATCTCCTCAGTTTCCTTTTCAAAATCTTGGCAGAATTCTGCACGAAGAGAAAATGAAAAGGGGGTCACACTGCTGTTTTGAAGAAATCAAAGAAATTCACTCGACGGAAGAAAGTTACCTTCAAGCATGCCGAACATCTTCTTCGCGAAGTCTCCCAAGTATTTCTCCAGAGTGCTCCTTCTCTTGGTCAGCTGTTCAACCTTCTGGATCCAATCGGTCTGTTCCTGCTTGAGTTTGGCGTTCTCTTCTTCCAACTTATTGGCTGCAGCAAGCTTCTTCTCAGCAGCCTCGGTTTTCTCCCTCGCCACCTTCTGAGCATCGGCGAGTGCTTTGTCTTTATCTTCAAGCGCCTTCGTCATGGTATCTAAAGAAATAACATTGTTGAGTCGCGCTTGGAGTCGACGGTTCTCATCACGTATGTCTATTTGAGTGAAGACACTCGGTTCAAAGGATAGAAGATGAAAGTGATGGTGCAATTGGTCAACAAGGATTACCTCCCAGGGTCTTCAGCTCAGTCTGTGCGCGGTCTAGATCGTTCTTGGTCACCTCCAGATCCAGCTGAAGTTGGTTTTTCTCCTTCTCCAGGTCGACATACTTGGTCCCAAGCTCATAGGCTTTCTGAAATCAACAAAGAAGTAGTTCAGTCGGCACCAATGTTTCTCCACTCCCGAGTGGAAATGAACAAGTTCAATCGATTGGACGGCGGCCCGCCACCCCACCCCACACCCCTATACAGCGTCATATCATGGTTGATGGAAATTATGTCCATGAAACCTGCAGGATAGTTCTTAAGACTACTGCCCATCGTAAACGATCGACAGTAGTCTCGGGGACTACACCCAGTGGGTGCACTCAGCGTGCCCCCACTGGACGAGAGACCACTCGACCAGGTCCGACCTGTCCGAGTATAAAAAAACATGCAAATATTGTCTCTATCAGACCCCCGCCGATGCAAGCACTCGACGGCGGTCTCGGGGACTACACCCAGTGGGTGCACTCAGCGTGCCCCCACTGGACCTACTTTCACTCGACCAGGATGTCGAGTGACAAGCAACTATCAAAACATATCTAAGACCCCTGCCGATGTCTTCGTCATTCGACAGCGGTCTCGGGGACTACACCCAGTGGGTGCACTCAGCGTGCCCTCACTGGATACAAACTACTCAACTAAGACCTGATCTATTCGAGAAGAAAGCAAGCAAGTATGCGTCCAAAGAAAACACCCAGTGGGTGTAGAGTCAAGATGGACAGGAATTCAATCGGAAATGAACTTACAATAGCACTTACTCGTACATTGGCACGAAGCACTGAACTGGCATCATAAGCCAACTTGCTGGCCTCATACGCCTCCTTCGTACGCAGCATCATTTGTCCAGCCTGGATCATGGCTTCTTTGGCAGCTCCAGTCTGGTCCTCTGGGACGTGGTACAAAGGATATGCAGACGTCGGATGAGTCGGTGCTGCAGCTGAGGTAGCAAGAGGTGCTTGAGGTTGCCCAATCGACGCTGAAACCACCAGAGTTGAAGTTGTTGGCGGAGCACTCGACAGCGGGACCACAAGATTAGCTCTGGCTCGGGAAGAGTCGCCAAGCTCTGGAGAAGACGCAGCAGTCGACCTACGAGGTGCATGTCCTGATGATGTTCTCCGAGTGCGTACGTGTGGAGTGTCCAAGGCCACAACTTCATCCTCAGCACCCTGCTGTGGCTCCTCGTCGTCTTCCACATGGATGACGTCGTCAACTGTCAATCGACAACGTTGACTTATTCATTCGACGAATTGCCTTCAAAAATCAGTCTACAGTGAAGATTTATTATACCTCGTTGAGAGGTGGCCGCATCAGCAGTGTCCACTTCCATATGATCCTCCTCATCCCGCAGAGGCGACGTCACCGAGGTAGCAGCTCTGGCGAATAAATTTCACTCGGTCAGCAAAGACATGAAGTTTCACAATAGCAGAAAAAGGAAAATGAATACTTACGTTGAGGCGACAGGCACGGCGATCTTCATGCGGGGCAGAGCCTTCCGAGGTTTCGGTGCGTCAGACCTGGGCTGTTTCGCGACCTTTTCAGTCGACTCAGGTGTCGCCACCCGGTCGCGCTTCGGATTCCTGGTGCTCGATGCCAAGGTTCTGCTTGGAGCAGCTTCTAGATCTTTGCGCTGTTTGGTATGACGCTCGATGTGCGGACGAGCCTGGGCTTCTTCCTCGATCTCTTCCAGGTCGTCGTCGCTGCCTTCACTGTCGTCGGCGTAGTCGACATCTGCACTGCCGCCTGCGCTCTCTTCTCCGTCTTCAGGCTGCTCTCCATTCGGCACGGGCGAATACATGTTCGTAAAGTCCTGCAAGATACAAATTGTAAAGTCAGTCGACTGAAGGCCCAGTCACTCGACGAAATATGAAAGCACTCGACAAAGATATAACTCACCAGGTTCATCGGTGGGTTCAAAGCAGAGAAGGGCAAGATTCGCTTGGCTCCCAAAGGGTTATCACAGGCTCCGGTGATGCTCCTGAGCCACTGGGCAACAGTCTCGTCGGAAACTTCCTCTGGATGAGTCCGAGTGCTGTCTTCGGGGCCCGAATAATGCCACATAGTGTGATCCCTGGCTTGAAGAGGCTGGATTCGTCGACTGAGAAACGCCTCTAGGAGGTCCATACCAGTCACTCCGCCACGGATCAGATCTACTACTGCATTCACTAAAATCCCTACCTGGACTTTCTCTCCCTCTGTCACGTTCAGTGTTCTGGGAGTGGTGGGTCGATCCAATGTGAAGGGAGGAAGACTAGTCGACATATTGGGAGATGCAACATCTTTGCAGTAAAACCATGTCGACTGCCTGCCGCGAACAGATTCAGGAAAGGTCATTGATGGAAACGCACTCCTACCCCTTTTTTGGAGTCCCAGGCCACCGCATAGCTGGATGACATGAGTCTTATTATCACTAGGATTGGCCTTTTTGACACACTGAGATCGGATGGTGAATTTGTGTTTGAACAAACCCCAGTGAGGAGAACAACCCAAGAAACATTCGCACAAAGTTATGAACGCAGCGAGATATGCAATGGCATTCGGAGGGAAATGGTGAAGCTGTGCCCCGAAGTAGTTCAAGAATCCGCGAATGAATGGATGGGGAGGTAGAGAAAAACCTCGCTCGACGTGGGTGAGGAGGAGGACTCGCTCGCCGTCGCGCAGCTCCGGCTCGGCCTCTCCCTCCGACAACCTCCACGACCCGTTAGCTATCAGCCCGTCGGCGACGAGATTTTGAACGTCCTCCGCCGTGACGGTCGACCGGAGGAAATCCCCTTGGATCCACCCCGGCGGCACTGCGGACCGGGCGCCCGACGGCTTCTTCGCCTTGGCTCCCTTCTTGGCGCGCTCGAGCTTCTTTGTCTTCCCCTTCGTCATCACGGCGGCGGCGGTCAAGGCAGAGCAGAGCGGCACGCGTGGAGCAGGGGGGACGGAGGAAAAGAGGGGAACGGAGGAGGAGCACTGTACCGGCCCTCGCATCGCTCCGTCTTATAACTTCCCGAGTGGGTCACTGACCTGAGGGCCCGCCGGATCCCTGTATATCCCGATTACAGAGGAAGAGCGGTACGTGGCAATAAAGGCGGCGCGATAATCGAGGCATCATGCTCCCACTTGCCCCAGTCGTTGCGTCATCATCGCGCAGCGCGTACTTCTCAAATTTTCAAATCCCGCAAAATCCGGGCCTGGCGAAGCGACCCGTCGCATCAAGAGGTTACGTTGATCACTCGGATCTAAGTCAGCGCTCAAGTTCACTCGGACGCATTTCAAGACAGAATCGATCAGGGTGAATGACAAAGACTCCAATCGACACAGACTTCTGTGAAGCCCTAAAATGCACTCGGAATTTTTGTGTCTTATCAGAACCCGCATTGAGCCCTTTTCACTCGAACCCCGAACCATTCGGGGGCTAATGATGGGGATATGTACCTAGGGTAGGGTCATAGGCCTGACCTACATACCCTTCCTAAGGACACTACCTTATAGAACTTAAGGATTACAAGAAAGTCTCCGACTGAAATCACCATGGCGTATGAGTCACTCGACAACATCCACTCAGAGGTTTCTTCCTTCTCTCGACGGTTGCCTTTCACTCGGAAGAACTAGAAGTCAGTCGACCGCAGAAGACAAGAAGCCACTCCAGGGAGGCCAACGGGCAAGCGTTCGGCTGTACATCATTAGTAGCATTTATTACGTACGTTACCAGTAACGTACACCTTCATTACCACGATCGAACCCTTGGATGCCGGGTATTGATGAGGGGTAGCGCACTCTATATAAGCCACCCCTCCCCTCTGGCACAAGGGTTCGCACCGCCTGTAACTCTCATATTCCACACGACAAGCTCCCGAGCATTGAGACGTAGGGTTGTTACCTCCACGAGAGGGGCCTGAACTCATACATCTATGTGTACATCCTCGCCGTAGCTAGGACTCTGCCCTCTCCTTTCGTACCCCTACCTTCTACTGTCAGGCTCGTTCCCACGACAATCGGAAGGCATCCTCGAGCTCTTCCCAGCTCCCGATGGAATTCTCGGGGAGACTGTTTAACCAGTGTCGAGCTGGCCCCTTAAGTTTTAGGGGCAGATACTTGATGGCGTGGATATCATCTCCTTGTGCCATATGAATGTGGAGGAGGAAGTCCTCAATCCACATGGCTGGGTCTGTTGTCCCGTCGTATTGCTCTATGTTAACGGGTTTAAACCCTTCAGGGAACTGATGCTGCATCACCTCGTTTGTGAAGCATAGTGGGTGGGCAGCGCCTCTGACCCGAGCTATGTCATGCCTACGATCGGCGGTCGATCGGGCTCGGTTTTGTTCCCGGCCTCTATTGTTGCGGTCGAGCCAAGACTGGTACCCGTCCCGTCTAGCGGGGGAGTACCCTCTAGATCCGTAGATGGATCTTGTGTCATGACCCACCTTCAGACCGATCTGAGCATGGGTCAAGGTCAGGTCGTCTGTGATTTTTATTGATAGGATCCGATCCAGCGCCTCGTTGATCGTCGAGAGCTCGACCGGATCGATCTGCCTAGGGCTTTCGGAGTTAACCTCCAACGTGTCCGTACAAAGAGTGTGTTCGGTAGGGGCCGACCCCTGGCCCTCAGGTACTGTAACCGGATCCAGACTAAGAACCAGATAATCGGCAGGGATAGACCCGAGGGCATAGTCAAGAAGGAGATCCGAAGTTAAGGCTTCGGAGACTTCAGGCTCGTCAGATGAGATCGCGAGCCCGGCGAATGAAAGATCGCCCCGGGAGTCTACGGAGAACTCTAAGTTCCCGAATCTAATCTCTTGATCGGGGGCGAGACTCCCGATCCGACTAGGGTGGCCAGACGGGTCGGCATGCAGCACGATGCTGCCAAAAGTGAAAATCTGTCCGGGGGTGAAGGAGTCCCCGTTACAGACTTCATCGCTAATGATTAGGCGAGCCATCAATTCCTCTTGCGATCCCACAACGGAACTCTCAATGAAAGCACCAATGTCGGTGTCAAAACCGGCGGATCTCGGGTAGGGGGTCCCGAGCTGTGAGTTTAGGATCGATGGGTAACAAGGGACGAAGGAGACGATGTTTACCCAGGTTTCGGCCCTCCTATGGAGGTAAAACCCTACACTGCTTGGTTGTATTGATGTGTATGAAGATTACAGAGTCGATCTACCTCGAGATCAAGTAGCCAAAACCCTAGATGAGTTTGTCTACCCTCTATGATCTAAACCCCCCAGTTTATATAGACACCGGGGGTACCTAGGGTTTACACATGATAAGTCTCCAGCCCGAAGTAAAGACGCCGATCCCCTCATCTCGGCTTGGAGTGCACGCCGCGTCTTCGGAGGTTTCCTTCTAGAATACGGGGTCGTCGCATATCCCAGCCCTTCCTGCGATAATCAGAGAGTGGCCCACCAGGCCGGCCTATGAGAGATAGGCCAGCGGCCCGAGGACCCCTTAGTCCAGGACTCCCTCAATAGGAATGTCATGAAGCAATATTATTACTCACACATGACACATGATGGCAAAATAGAAGGTTCACACATGACACATTACAAATATGGCAAGGGGATGCACTTGGTCTGTTACAACTCTCCCCCACTACATGAGGATCTCGTCCCGAGATCTAGGAACGGAAGAATTCGGGAAATTCAGAATGGAGAAGGTCCTCTCGTTCCCAAGTGTCTTATTTGTCGGAGTGATGTGACCACTTCACCTTAAGAAACTTGATTGATTTGTTGCGAGTCTTACGCTCAGTCTCTTCAAGGATAGCAACGGGATGCTCATGATAGGATAGGTCAATGTCTTGGAGATCAACGGTGCGCTCAGGTGTCTTGAATCACTTCCGGAGCTGAGAGACGTGAAACACAACATGCACATTTGAGAAATTGGAAGGAAGCTCGAGTTGGTAGGCAAGGTCACCCCTCTTGCCCAAAATCTTGAAAGGACCCACAAAGCATGGAGCAAGCTTTCCTTTGATGCCAAAGCATTGAGTGCCCTTCATGGGAGACACTCTGAGATAGACAAAATCATCGATCTGGAAGGTCATGTCATGATGCTTGCTATAATAATAGCTTTTCTGACGGGATTGAGCTGCTTTGAGATTTTCACGAATGACACGCCACATTTCTTCTGCTTCAGTGATCATGTCATTACCAAGGATTTGACGCTCACCGGTTTCAGACCAATTGAGCGGAGTACGACACTTCCTGCCATAGAGAATCTCGAAAGGAGCCTTGTCGGAACTTGCTTGGAAACTATTGTTGTATGAGAACTCAGCAAACGGGAGGCAATCTTCCCACTTCATGCCAAAAAAATCACACAAGCTCTGAGCATATCTTCAAGGATTTGATTGACTCTCTCAACCTGACCACTAGTCTGAGGATGGAAAGATGTATTGAAATGGAGATTGGTCCCCATTGCAGTCTGGAAGGAATCCCAGAACTTGGAAGTGAAGATGCTTCCACGATCTGAGGATATGAGATGAGGAATACCGTGCAAAGAAACTATCCTTGACGTGTACATCTCTGCTAGCTGAGCTGTCGAGATAGATTCTTTGACCGGGAGGAAGTGGGCAACTTTGGTGAGCTTGTCGATGACCACGAAGATAACATCATTTCCCCTCTTGGACTTAGGAAACCTAGTGACGAAATCCATTTCAACATGATCGAATTTCCTCTCTGGGATAGGCAAAGGCTGAAGGAGGCCTGCTGGACGTTGATGTTCCGCCTTCACTCTGCGACAAACATCACACTCATTCACAAACTGAGCAATCTCACGTTTCATACGAGTCCACTAGAAGGTTTGCTTGAGGTCCTGATACATTTTGGAACTTCCTGGATGAATTGAGAGGAGGGAATTATGTGCTTCATCCATGATAACTTTCCTGAGTTCACCTTTTGGAACCACCGGACGGTCCTCGAAGAACAAGGTATCTTTGTCATCAACACGGAAGCACTTATACTTTGGAATGCTCTTGGCCACACCTTTCTTCACCATAGCGTCGAGAAGCTGAGCTTGGTGAATCTGATCTTCCAAAGTCGGAGAGACTTGAAGATTGGCAATAAATCCTTGAGGAACCACTTGGAGATTGAGCTTGCGGAATGCTTCACAAAGGTCGGGTTGAAGAGGCTTGAGGATAAGACTGTTGCAGTACGCCTTTCTGCTCAGCGCGTCTGCAATGACATTTGCTTTACCAGGAGTATACTCAATGCTTGGATTGTACTCCTCGATCATTTCCACCCAACATGTTTGCCGAAGATTGAGATTGGGTTAAGTGAAAATGTACTTCAGGCTCTTGTGGTCGGTGAACACCTCAACTGGTCTTCCCAACAATAGATGTCTCCAGGTCATCAGAGCATGAACGGCTGCCGCCAACTCAAGATCATGAGTGGGGTAGTTCTTCTCGCTAGGCTTCAGCTGCCGCGAGATATAAGCCACAACCTTCTTATCTTCCATCAGAACACCACCAAGACCTTGGAGGGAAGCATCACAGAACACTTGGAAAGGCTTGGATTCATCTGGAGGAGTGAGAACTGGAGCTAAAGTCAGCTTTTCCTTGAGTGTATTGAACGCCACATCACACTCAGGAGTCCACACATACTTGACACTCTTCTGAAGGAGGTTAGACAGAGGCTTAGCAATTTGAGAGAAGTTCTCCATGAATCTTCTGCAGTAACTTGCAAGCCTGAGGAAGCTTCGAAGCTGCTTGACATTCTGAGGAGGCTCCCACTTCACGATGGCCTCAACTTTCTCAGGATGCACCTTGATGCCCTCGGCAGAGATGACATGCCCAAGGTACACCACTTCATTGAGCCAAAACTCACACTAGGAGAACTTAGCATAAAACCGATGCTCTCTTAACTTGTCCAGCACAAGTCGGAGATGCTCTGCATGCTCTTCTTCAGTCTGCGAGAAAACAAGAATGTCATCCAAATACACCAAGACGAACTCATTCTTGAAAGGAGAGAATATGAAGTTCATCATTCTGGAGGAAGTCGGAGGCGCATTTGCTAGACCAAAGGACATGACGGTGTACTCATAAGAGCCAAAACTCATCCTGAAAGCCGTCTTTGGAATATCTTCTTCACGGATGCAGATTTGATGATAGCCCATACGAAGATCTAACTTCGAGAAAACCTTGGCACCTTTCAACTGCTCAAACAACTCATTGATGTTGGGAAGTGGATACTTGTTCCTGATTGTCTTCTTATTCAATGGACGGTAATCGACACATAGTCGGTCCGTGCCATCCTTCTTCTTGACAAAAAGAACACCACAACCCCAAGGTGAATAACTTGGTCTGATCAAACCCAGACGCTCTTGTTCATCTAGCTGCTTCTTCAATTCTTTTAGCTCTTTGGGGCCAAGCTTATAAGGACGCTTGCACACCGGTTCAGTTCCAGGCACGAGTTTAATCACAAACTCCACTGGCCGGTGAGGAGGCATTCCTAGCAATTCTTCTGGAAAGAAATCTTCATACTCAGAAATGACTGGGATTTGAGAAATGGCAGAGATTTCACCCTTCTCATTGAGAGAAAAGAGACGAATCGTGTCATTGCGAGCGGTGAAAATGATCACATCTTTAGAAGGATGAGTCAATTTGACTTCTTTGGCTTGACAATCAACATAAGCCTTGTTCATTGCCAGAAAATCCATGCCAAGAATTAGATCAATATCCGAATTGCCGACAACATAAGGAGAAGCCAGGAAGGAATAATTGCCCATCTTGATAGAGACATCCGGAACCACTGAATTGGTTCTCATAGTTGACCTCGGAAAAACAATACCCAATGGTCTATTCAATGATGCCGAAGGAAAATCATGCTTGACGAAAAATGGCTTTGACATGAAACAATGCGATGCACCGGTGTCAAACAAATTTTTTACAGGAATAGAATTGACAAAGAGATTACCCAAGACGCCAGGCGGCCCAACACCAGAAGACGGCGGCTCTAAGACCATGAAGCTAAAGACGCCGGTTAAAGTTTCCTTAAGATACAAGACAAGTTAGAGATGTTGTGGGTCACGGGACATGATGTGACCCGGACTCTATTGTAAACCCTAGGGCTTGACCTGTATATAAAGGCAGGCCCCTAGGGCCGAAACACTTAAGTTATAAACTCTCAATAGCTAGGTTAGCGATTCCGCACGCTTGTAATCGAGATCCATCCATCAAATACACACAAAGCAGGACGTAGGCTATTACCTCCATAGGAGGGGCTGAACCTGGGTAAACCCGACTCTCTCTCTCTCGTTTAACCCCTTCGAGTCGCCACCAAGCGGCGATGGCCTCACACCTAAGTCCTGTTATGAGGACATCTGCCGGGTTGACAAAACCATGACAGTTAGCGCCCACCGTGGGGCACTCGCCCGATGGAGTTGAGTTCTCGAAGGGAGCCCTTCTAGGGTTCGGGAGTTACGTGGTCGGCCGTATGACCAAAAGCCGCCGCGGCAAGATCTACATCGATGACTCCGGCGGGGGCCCCGATGCCGACTTGATTGAGTATGGCTACTGGGTACCCTTTGGCAAGAGCCAAGTCTTCATCGGCAAGATCGGCCCGACGGTGCCCGAGCCGGACATCTGCTCCAACATCATCGAGCTGGCTCGGCGTGCTCAATCCGGCTGGCGTCAAGCCGGCCGAAGTCGCGATGTGGTCAGATCTTCACGGCGGGTCGGCCCTCTAGACGAGATGGCCGTTGAAGAAGCGATCGTCGTCAACTCGGACTCTAAACTTGGAGTTTCTCCCGCAGCGGAGACTTGCGAGGAACGTTGTGATCTCCCTCTGCAGGTTTCATCTCATGCTATGATGAGCACGGCGGCACAGTCGCCACTCACATCCGGAGCCCTTGGCCGCTCTGATGAAGAGCGCGGCGACTCAGGAACGGAGCTCCAACATCATGATGGCCAAGGTATTTTTCAGGAAAATCCGAGGCAGCTAAGTTGTGGTCAATACCACATGTTCACCACCAATACCTGCAAGTGGGACAGCAAGGTCAAGAGCAAGGCTGTCAACATGGCTGTGCCGGCGGTCCCTAGGTACCTTAACTGGTCCGAACACGTGATCACCTAGGGCAGAGAGGATCATCCCCCCCGGGTTGACAACCCGGGCGGCTTGGCTTTGGTGGTGGCACCGCAAGTTGGAGGATACACTTTGTCCAAGGTTCTCATGGATGGAGGCAGCAGCATAAACATATTGTATTACGAGACCTTCCGTCGAATGAATCTATCAGAAAGCACTTTGCTTCCTTCGACGACGGTTTTTCATGGGATCGTCCCTGGAAAGTCGGCTTATCCGATTGGGCGGATTAAGCTCGATGTGGCCTTTGGAGATGAGTTCAATTACAGGTGCGAGTCATTGATGTTTGAAGTTGTCAAGATAAAAAGCCCTTATCATGCTCTCTTTGGGCGGCCGGCTTACGCTCGTTTTATGGCCCGCTCGTGCTACGTCTATCTCAAGCTCAAGATGCCGGGACTCAAAGGGACCATAACCGTGGACGGAAACCAGAAGATAGCTCAGGAATGCGAGGAAGGAGACGCGGCCTACGCCGAGTCGGCCTGTGCGGCAGAAGAGTTGAAGTTCTACACTGCCAATGTTGACCCGGCTGACATGAGCCCGCTCAAGAAACCCAATATTGAGTCAGAACTCGAGCTCAAGTTCAAGCCGGCTGAGGATACGAAGTAGATCGACTTCACACCGGGCAACTAATCCAAGCAGTTCACTATTGGGACCAGCTTGGATCCCAAATAGGAAAGCGTGCTCATCAAGTTCATCCGTGAGAATCGGGACATCTTTGCATGGAAGCCATCTGACATGCCTGGAGTTCCGAGAGAACTTGCTGAGCACCACCTTAATGTAGATCCCAAGATGAAGCCAGTGCGCCAGTACCTCTGTTGTTTTATTGAGGAGAGACGCAAGGCCATTGGAGAAGAAGTGGCCCGGCTCCTAGCTGCCGGGTTTATTGTGGAAGTTTTCCATCCTGAGTGGTTGGCTAACCCGGTGCTGGTTTTGAAGAAAAACGGCACTTGGCGCATGTGTGTCGACTACACAGATCTCAACAAGGCATGTCCCAAGGATCCTTTTGCCCTTTCGCGTATTGATCAGATCATTGATTCTACGGCGGGTTGCGAACGTTTATGCTTTTTGGATGCATACTCTGGGTATCATCAGATCAAGATGGTTGTCGGAGATCAAGAGAATACGGCTTTCATCACTCCCTTTGGGGCCTTTTGCTATGTCTCCATGCCTTTTGGGCTCAAGAGCATCGGGGCTACTTACCAGCGATGTGTCCAGAATTGCCTTAAGCCACAAATCGGACATAATGTTCATGCCTACGTTGATGACATCGTGGTGAAATCTCAGAAGAAAGAGACACTCTTGGATGACATCACGGAAACCTTTGACAATCTTCGAGTATATAAGATGAAGCTCAACCCGGCGAAGTCCGTTTTTGGCATTCATGTGGGCAAGTTGTTAGGGTTTCTGGTCTCTGAGCGAGGCATCGAGGCCAACCCGGACAAGATCAAGGCCGTGACATCATTATCCAAGCCGGCAAACATGAATCAAGTTCAGCGGCTCACTGGACGCATTGCGGCTTTAAGCCGGTTCATAAGCCGCCTTGGGGAGAAGGCGACCCCTTTTTATCAGTTATTGAAAAAGTCAGGTGAGTTCAAGTGGACGGACGAAGCTGGCGGGGCCTTTGAAGTGCTCAAACACAGCTTGTTAACCCGCCCATCTTGGCTGATCCCACGAAAAAAGAGCATATGCTCCTGTACATTGCTGCCAACTCCAAGGTGGTAAGTGTTGCAGTTGTGGTCGAGCGGAAAAAGAGGGGAAGGAATATCCAGTTCAGCACCCGGTTTACTTTGTCAGCGAAGTCTTAACCCTATCCAAACAGCGGTACCCACATTGGCAGAAGCTAGTTTTCGGAATCTTCATGGCGAGCCAGAAGTTGAAGCACTATTTCCAGGAACACCCGATAACTGTGGTTAGTTCGGCGCCTCTTGGTGATATCATACAAAACCGAGAGGCCACAGGCAGAATAGCCAAGTGGGCCATTGAGCTTGGTGACCAGCACTTGAAGTACATGCCCCGGACCGCTATCAAGTCTCAAGCATTGGTGGATTTCATCAACGATTGGACAGAGATACAGATTCTAGAGGATAGGCCACATACACGTACTGGACTATACACTTTGATGGGTCTAGACAGCTGGAACGCTCGGGGGCTGGGGTCGTGCTATCTTCTCCAAAAGGTGACAAATTTTGTTATGTCTTACGGCTCATGTTCCCGTGTACTAACAATGCAGCTGAGTACGAAGCACTCCTACATGGGCTTCGGATAGCCAAAGAGATGAACCTTAGCCGGGTCAGATGCCTGGGCAACTCAGATCTAGTAGCACAGCAAGTTTCATGGACTTGGGACTCTAAAGACCCTCTTATGGCGGCTTATCGACGAGCGGTCTCTGATGTGGCGGGTCATTTTCAAGGTTATCAGGTCGATCATATAGATCGCCGGCTCAATGAGGCGGCTGATGCTTTGTCTCGACTTGGCTCACAGAGAAAGCCGGTGCCGCCTAACGTCTTTCTGGACGTCCTTCACAATCCATCAGTCAAGTTACCATTGGAGGAGGATATAGCTATCCCTGACTCGGAGGCACACCTGGTGGCGGCTTTGCATATCACCCCTGATTGGACTGTACCATATTTGGCTTATCTGACCCGAGGGGAGCTCCCAAAAGAGGAAGTTAAGGCTCGTCAAATCATCCGGTGATCAAAGTCCATGACAATCGTCAATGGCGAGTTACATCGACGAAGCAGCACTGGCGTGTTTCAGCGGTGTGTTTCACCAGAGGAAGGACAGGAGATACTTAACGAAATACATTCCGGCGATTGCGGGCACCATGCCGGCTCACGATCATTGGTCGCCAAGGCTTTCCGGCATGGGTTTTATTGGCTGACGGCTCATGCCGACGCTGAGGAGATTGTGCGCAAGTATGATGGGTGCCAAAAGTTTGGTCGACAGACTCACGTACCGGCTCAGGAGTTGCATGTGATCCCAATTACTTGGCCGTTTGTAGTATGGGGGTTGGATATGGTCGGTCCGTTCACGCCGTCTTCTGATAAAAATACCCACTTATTAGTGGTTGTTGATAAGTTTACAAAGTGGGTTGAGGCGGAGCCGATCAGCAAATGCGACGCGGAGACCGCAGTCAAATTTCTGAAAAAGCTAATTTTCCGTTTTGGCTCCCCTCACAGCATCATTACTGATAATGGTACCAATCTGTCCAAGGGAGCCATGGAACAATTCTGCCAGCGGGAGCACATCCGGCTCGATTTAGCAGCGGTAGCGCATCCACAGTCCAACGGGCAAGCTGAAAGAGCCAATGAAGAGATCTTGAGAGGAATCAAGTCCCGGCTCATGGTGACTCTTGAGCGAACGCCAGGTTGCTGGGTTGAAGAACTTCCCTCGGTGCTTTGGAGTATTTGAACAACGCCTAACAGATGCACAGGATACACTCCTTTCTTCTTGGTTTACGGAGCTGAGGCGGTCCTCCCGAGCGATATTCGTCATGACTCGCCTCGGGTGATTGCTTATGTCGAGGCGGATAATGAGCAAGCACGCCAAAACTCCCTGGATGCCTTGGAAGAGGAACGTGACTTAGCAACGGCCAGATCTGCGATATACCAGCAAGACCTACGTCGCTATCACAGCCGTAGAGTTCGGAGCCGTACTTTTCAAGAAGGCGACTTAGTTCTCCGTCTGATTCAAGACCAAACGGGGATGCACAAGCTCTCCCCGCCTTGGGAGGGTCCTTTCGTCATCAGTCGAAACCTCAATAATGGTTCATATTACCTGGTCGACTTACGAGAGGCTTCATACACTTCTGAGGAGGAAACAACCCGGCCCTGGAATATTGCACACATGCGGCCTTATTACACTTAGGAGCCACCGGCTCACCTTTTTGTAATTTTTCTCCCCCCCTCTGCAAATTCTGTATATATTTCTTTATGTTCAAATATAATAAAGACGGCATCCTCGAAACTCGGGGCCTCTGTCGTTTCAGCCTATAAATTGAGCATGAGTCTTTATTGTTTGAAACATAGGTCACTTGGGGGCTTCCAACTCATCGAGTTTAGCTTTCTCACCCTCTTGACCCGGCAAAGACGCCACTAAAATATGGTTAAACCTGCCTGTATGTTTGATGCGACTCCGATCAGATGACCCCATGTACTCTTAAAAGTTAATCCTTTCCTGGACCCTAAACTTTTAAGGTTAAAACATTGGCTTGAGTCATGTGAGAGCCGGCATACAGAAAGCTAGGACAAACCATGGGTTATTATGCCCGCTTCATGGAAGCAAGACTTGAGCCTCGAAAGCCAGTCTCCTTTTTTCCGAGTCTCATTGAGCCGGATTATGAAAACACACACACACACACACACACACACACACACACACACATATATATATATATATATAGACTTGCATTTCTCAGGTACAATATTACCCTTGCCACCGGCTTATAGTTGGATGGCCGGGTTACATAACTGAGTTCGTATCATGACCAGTTTCTGGATCATCCGTCTTCAATATCATTGAAGGAAAAAAATCAATTGACTTGAGTTTCGAAAGACCAAGCTATGTTGTCGGCTTTCTCTAGATTTGCTTTATGGACAAAAATTGTCAGACATTAAGAAAGGAAGGTACGGGAATAAACAATGCCATGAGCATATTAACAAGAAGCTTGTCACATCAGAAGTTCAGCATTGGCAAAAGGCGTCAACATGCATGATGGCACGACAAAGCAAGTTCAAAGTTATGAAGAGCACTACTCCTATTACTGGCTCATAGTGGAGCCACATAATCCTTTACAAAAGTTTTTCTTACACCAGGGGGCTCGTCTGACAAGGCGACTCAACCAGCTTCTAGGCCGTCTTCAAGCTCTATCATCAGTCCCTCTGGACCTGACCCCACCGACTCGTCATCATCATCAACCTGCTGGCCTTTCTGTTGCAAACGAATTGAGAGCAAAGATTCAAAATTTGTGGTCCCTTTAACAAGAGCTGACGCGTCAATGTCAAGAGCAAAAGTTGTCTTACGGCAAGGCGGCACCAGGTCAGACGGCTCGTCCTTGGGCGCGCTGATGCGTTCATTATCAGCGGTGTAGGCTGGATGATATCTTGAAAGATCTACCTCGTCCGCTATCAAAGACGCTAGTGGCCGGGTCTCCAAAAGGCACCTTGTGTAATCTTCATCAGTGAATGCTGACCCGCCAAGTTTAAACTCCGGGAAGCCACCTTTCAGAAGCTCCACGTCCAATTCTGGCAGATATGCCTTTGCCCGAGCGAGCGCCATGTTCGCTCCTACACGAGCCGCCGATTTCCGAGTTTCAATCACCCATTGTGGCATGGTAGAGAGGTGCTTCAACATGTATTTGATACTTCTCGGTGGATGCTTTAGGTTCTCCACAGCCATGATGGAATCTACGGAGCCTGTAAACAGCTGCTCTACGTACGTGAAAATTGTCTTCAATTTTACAATTGGCAGCTCTACGAGGTTGTGCTTTTTTCGCCCTGCACATAAGAGAAAGCAAAATAAGTCGCCACAAGGTTCATAAACCGTTACATTGACAAAGGCGGGTCGGAACACGTACCGAAGATTGCTATCAACATATCATTGATCTGCTTCACAAGAGTAGCATATTTCTCCTTCACAGGGCCAAAGTTTTTCTCGGCCTTCTCCGCATGTTTTGTCAGGGCGCCTTTTTCCGCCTCGAACAGTTTTATGGCATGTTCCAGACGTTCATTTGCCTGACATGCAGATTCTTCAAAGTGAGCCGCCATGGATTCGGCTTCAATTTTCAACCTTTTTTTGTTCCTTAAGCCGTTTCTGCAGTCTCACAGCAATAGACTCAGCATCTTCACAATATCCCTGATGGATAAACAACAAACATCATCTATTATTGCTTACAAGTCTCAAGAAGATTGCAAGCAATATCCTTGACACTTGGGGGCTAATGTAATTCAGCTCTTTTGAAACTAAAGGTTGGAAAAGACCCGACTCAACTCAAGAAGATGAGTCGGCCCTTGGGAGCTACAGGTCGAAAGTTCTTCAGTCTTAAAAAGACCCGACTCATCTCAAGAAGATGAGTCGGCCCTTGGGGGCTACAGGGCTATTACAGACCTTAATTACTTTATAAAACCAGCCTATCATAACAAGCTAGTCTTTGGAAGCTAATGGTAGTATGCAGGATAATGGTAAAATAAAGAGATTACCTCATATTTTTCCTGCATAGCATTTATCATGCTCTTTCCTATTTCTCGGCTTTCAGATAGTCGGGTCAAGCACTCTTGATACAGGTCTTCAACACCAGGTACGGATAAATCCAGGGATTCCATTTTGGCTTTTCCCTTATCCAAAGTCACTGATTCATCCTTGCTCATGATTTTAGCTAAGGAAGTTGAAGCAGTGGGGGCTTGCAAATTTTCTTTGACAAACACAACGTCTGGAACGTTGTGGTCAGATGACGCCATAGGTTCATCCACGCAAGCTGATTTGGAAGGAAAGATGGATGGTTCAATCTCAGGAGGAGCATCCATAAACATCGGCTCATCTGTTCCGGGTTTCTCAGTAGCAGCCACCGGCTCTACCCTCGCATCAAGTTCCTTTTTAGAAGAATCAACCATTAGGGTCATCTTCAGAAGAATTGGCATCTCTTAGCTTGTTGCTCCATAGGATGACCCGCCTGTCCGTTTGGACACAACAACTTTGGCTCTGGATTAATAGTACAACAAAATTTATCACAAGTTGAGATCAAAACAATGAAAGATACAATACGTACTTTGCAAAAGATAAACGCTTACCCACGATTGACATTGAAAGGCGGAAGCTGTGACGTGCTTGAGTCACCTGATAATGAAGGAGGATCCTGATAAAGGGAATTTGAAGGACTGATAGGTTGTTTAAACACACCGGCTCTAGGGCGAGAATCAGTTGGACTATGGGGCACCTCAAGACGTGGTTTGCGAGCCGGCGGTGCTTGAGATAAACTAGGGTCTTCATCATCCCGAGTCTTGCGTTTTGACGAGCCGGAAAATTGTGTGTTCTTCAAAAGAAAATCAGGAGCCAAATGAGCTTCTCGGTGTGATAATTTAATTTTCCGAACGGCTTGTCGTGGTCTCCGAGGAACAAGCATTTCCGAAGGACTGGGGGAAATTGGAGTTACCTCAGTTTCGCCGGCTTGGCTAAATTCCGAGTTGCCCTGATAAGAAGGTGTTGGAAATATGCCCTAGAGGCAATAATAAAATGGTTATTATTATATTTCCTTGTTCATGATAATTGTCTATTGTTCATGCTATAATTGTATTAACCGAAAACCGTAATACATGTGTGAATACATAGACCACACCATGTCCCTAGTGAGCCTCTAGTTGACTAGCTCGTTGATCAATAGATGGTCATGGTTTCCTGACCATGGACACTGGATGTCGTTGATAACGGGATCACATCATTAGGAGAATGATGTGATGGACAAGACCCAATCCTAAGCATAGCACAAGATCGTGTAGTTTGTCTGCTAGAGCTTTTCTAATGTCAAGTATCATTTCCTTAGACCATGAGATTGTGCAACTCCCGGATACCGTAGGAATGCTTTGGGTGTATCAAACGTCACAACGTAGCTGGGTGACTATAAAGGTGCACTACAGGTATCTCCGAAAGTGTCTGTTGGGTTGGCACGAATCGAGACTGGGATTTGTCACTCCGTGTGACGGAGAGGTATCTCTGGGCCCACTCGGTAATACATCATCATAATGAGCTCAATGTGACTAAGGAGTTAGTCACGGGATCGTGTGTTACGGAACGAGTAAAGAGACTTGCCGGTAACGAGATTGAACAAGGTATAGGGATACCGACGATCGAATCTCGGGCAAGTAACATACCGATGGACAAAGGGAATTGTATACGGGATTAATTGAATCCCTGACATCGTGGTTCATCCGATGAGATCATCGTGGAACATGTGGGAGCCAATATGGGTATCCAGATCCCGCTATTGGTTATTGGCCGGAGAGGTGTCTCGGTCATGTCTGCATGCTTCCCGAACCCGTAGGGTCTACACACTTAAGGTTCGGTGACGCTAGAGTTGTAATGGGAATTGTATGTGGTTACCGAAAGTTGTTCGGAGTCCCGGATGAGATCCCGGACGTCACGAGGAGTTCCGGAATGGTCCGGAGGTAAAGATTTATATATGGGAAGTCCTATTTTGGCCACCGAAAAATGTTCGGGATTTTTCGGTATTGTACCGGGAAGGTTCTAGAAGGTTCCGGAGTGGGGCCCACCTGCATGGGGGGACCCACATGAACGTGGGTAGTGGGGGCAAGGCCCCACACCCCTGGTCAAGGCGCACCAAGATCCCCCCTTAGAAGGAATAAGATCATATCCCGAAGGGATAAGATCAAGATCCCTAAAACGGGGGGATAACAATCGGTGGGGAAGGGAAAGGATGGGATTTCTTTCCTCCCACCTTTGCCAATGCCCCAATGGACTTGGAGGGCAAGAAACCAGCCCCCTCCACCCCTATATATAGTGGGGAGGCGCATGGGAGCCTCACCCCTTGCCCCTGGCGCAGCCCTCCCCCCTCCTACACCTCCTCCTCCTCCGTAGTGCTTAGCGAAGCTCTGCCGGAGAACCACGAGCTCCACCGCCACCATGCCGTCGTGCTGCCGGAGCTCTCCCTCAACTTCTCCTCCCCCCTTGCTGGATCAAGAAGGAGGAGACGTCCCCGGGCTGTACGTGTGTTGAACGCGAAGGCGCCGTCCGTTCGGCGCTTGGATCGGATCTTCCGCGATTTGAATCGCCACGAGTACGACTCCATCAACCGCGTTCTTTGCAACTCTTCCGCTTAGCGATTTTCAAGGGTATGAAGATGCACTCCCTCTCTCTCGTTGCTAGCATCTCCTAGATTGATCTTGGTGACACGTAGGATTTTTTTTGAATTATTACTACGTTTCCCAACAGTGGCATCATGAGCTAGGTCTATGCGTAGATTCTATGCACGAGTAGAACACAAGTAGTTGTGGGCGATGATTTGGTCAATTTGCTTGCCGTTACTAGTCCTATCTTGATTCGGCGGCATTGTGGGATGAAGCGGCCCGGACCGACTTTACACGTACGCTTACGTGAGACTGGTTCCACCGCCTGACATGCACTTGTTGCATAAGGTGGCTAGCGGGTGTCTGTCTCTCCCACTTTAGTCGGATCGGATTCGATGAAGAGGTTCCTTATGAAGGGTAAATAGCAATTGGCATATCACCATTGTGGCTTTTGCGTAGGTAAGAAACGTTCTTGCTAGAAACCCATAGCAGCCACGTAAAACTTGCAACAACAATTAGAGGACGTCTAACTTGTTTTTGCAGGATATGCTATGTGATGTGATATGGCCAAAAGGATGTGATGAAATATATGTGATGTATGAGATTGATCACGTTCTTGTAATAGGAATCACGACTTGCATGTCGATGAGTATGACAACCGGCAGGAGCCATAGGAGTTGTCTTAATTTATTGTATGACATGCGTGTCAATCAAAAACGCCATGTAATTACTTTACTTTATTGCTAACCGTTAGCCATAGTAGTAGAAGTAATAGTTGGCGAGACAACTTCATGAAGACACGATGATGGAGATCATGGTGTCATGCCGGTGACGATGGTGATCATGCCGCGCCCCGAATATGGAGATCAAAGGCGCAAGATGATATTGGCCATATCATGTCACTTTATGATTTGCATGTGATGTTTATCATGTTTTTACATCTTATTTGCTTAGAATGACGGTAGCATAAATAAGATGATCCCTCACTAAAATTTCAAGAAATGTGTTCCCCCTAAGTGTGCACCGTTGAGAAGGATCGTTGTTTCGAAGCACCACGTGATGATCGGGTGTGATAGATTCTAACGTTTGCATACAACGGGTGTAAGCCAGATTTACACACGCGAAACACTTAGGTTGACTTGACGAGCCTAGCATGTACAGACATGGCCTCAGAACACGAGAGACCGAAAGGTCAAACATGAGTCGTATAGTAGATGCGATCAACATGGAGATGTTCACCATTGATGACTAGTCCGTCTCACGTGATGATCGGACACGGCCTAGTCGATATGGATCATGTATCACTTAGATGACTAGAGGGATGTCTATCTGAGTGGGAGTTCATTAAATAATTTGATTAGATGAACTTAATTATCATGAACTTAGTCTAAAATTGTCTTTACAATCTATCTTGTAGATCCAATGGCCCACGCTAATGTTGCCCTCAACTTCAACGCGTTCCTAGAGAAAACCAAGCTGAAAGACGATGGAAGCAACTATACGGACTGGGTCCGTAACTTGAGGATCATCCTCATAGCTTCCAAGAAAGCATATGTCCTTGATGCACCGCTAGGTGACGCACCCATTTTCCCAGCAACTCAAGACATTATGAACGCCTGGCAGTCGCGTAGTGATGATTACTCCCTGGTTCAGTGCGCCATGCTTTACAGCTTAGAACCGGGGCTCCAAAAGCGTTTTGAGCAACACGGAGCATATGAGATGTTCCAAGAGCTGAGAATGGTTTTCCAAGCTCATGCCCGGGTCGAGAGATATGAAGTCTCTGACAAGTTCTTCATTTGTAAGATGGAGGAAAATAGTTCTGTCAGCAAGCACATACTCAAAATGTCTGGGTTGCACAACCGCTTGTCTCAGCTAGGAGTTAATCTTCCGGATGACTCGGTTATTGACATAATCCTCCAGTCGCTTCCACCTAGCTACAAGAGCTTTGTGATGAACTTCAATATGCAAGGGATGGAGAAGTCCATTCATGAGTTATATTCGATGCTGAAATCAGCGGAGGTGGAGATCAAAAAGGAACATCAAGTGTTGATGGTGAATAAGACCACCAGTTTCAAGAAAGGCAAGGGTAAGAAGAACTTCAAGAAGGACGGCAAAGCAGTTGCCGTGCCCGGTAAATCAGTTGCCGGGAAGAAGCCCAAGAATGGAACCAAGCCTCAAACTGAGTGCTTTTATTGCAAGGGAACCGATCACTGGAAGCGGAACTGCCCCAAGTACTTAGCGGATAAGAAGGCTGGCAACGTAAAAGGTATATATGATATACATGTTATTGATGTGTACCTTACCAGCGCTCGTAGTAGCTCCTGGGTATTTGATACCGGTGCGGTTGCTCACATTTGTAACTCAAAACAGGAGCTGTGGAATAAGCGGAGACTGGTGAAGGACGAGGTGACGATGCGCGTCGGGAATGGTTCCAAGGTCGATGTGATCGCCGTCGGCACGCTACCTCTACATCTACCTTCGGGATTAGTTTTAAACCTCAATAATTGTTATTTAGTACTAGCTTTGAGCATGAACATTGTATCTGGATCTCGTTTGATGCGAGATGGCTACTCATTTAAATCCGAGAATAATGGTTGTTCTATTTATATGAGAGATATGTTTTATGGTCATGCCCCGCTGGTCAATGGTTTATTTTTATTGAATCTCGAATGTGATGTTACACATATTCATAGTGTGAATACCAAACAATGTAAGGTTGATAATGATAGTCCCACATACTTGTGGCACTGCCGCCTTGGTCATATTGGTGTCAAACGCATGAAGAAACTCCATGCAGATGGACTTTTGGAGTCTCTTGATTATGAATCATTTGACACGTGCGAACCATGCCTCATGGGCAAGATGACTAAGACTCCGTTCTCCGGAACAATGGAGCGAGCAACCAACTTGTTGGAAATAATACATACCGATGTATGCGGTCCAATGAGCGTTGAGGCTCGCGGTGGCTATCATTATGTTCTCACCCTCACTGATGACTTAAGTAGATATGGGTATGTCTACTTAATGAAACACAAGTCTGAGACCTTTGAAAAGTTCAAGGAATTTTAGAGTGAGGTAGAGAATCAACGTGACAAGAAAATAAAGTTCTTACGATCTGATCGTGGAGGAGAATATTTGAGTCACGAGTTTGGCACGCACTTAAGGAAATGTGGAATTGTTTCACAACTCACGCCGCCTGGCACACCTCAGCGTAATGGTGTGTCCGAACGTCATAATCGCACTCTATTGGATATGGTGCGATCTATGATGTCTCTTACTTATTTCCGCTATCATTTTGGGGATATGCATTAGAGACTGCCGCATTCACTTTAAATAGGGCACCGTCTAAATCCGTTGAGACGACACCGTATGAATTATGGTTTGGGAAGAAACCTAAGCTGTCGTTTCTGAAAGTTTGGGGATGTGATGCTTATGTCAAGAAACTTCAACCTGAAAAGCTCGAACCCAAATCGGAAAAGTGCGTCTTCATAGGATACCCTAAGGAAACTATTGGGTATACCTTCTACCTCAGATCTGAAGGCAAGATCTTTGTTGCCAAGAATGGATCCTTTCTAGAGAAAGAGTTTCTCTCGAAAGAAGTAAGTGGGAGGAAAGTAGAACTTGATGAGGTAATTGTACCCCCTCTCGAACCGGAGAGTAGCGCAGCGCAGGAAAATGTTTCTGTGGTGCCTGCACCGACTAGAGAGGAAGTTAATGATGATGATCATGAAACTTCGAATCAAGTTACTACTGAACTTCGTAGGTCCACGAGGACACGTTCCGCACCAGAGTGGTACGGCAACCCTGTCCTGGAAATCATGTTGTTAGACAACGGTGAACTTTCGAACTATGAAGAAGCCATGGCAGGCCCGGATTCCAACAAATGGCTTGAAGCCATGAAATCCGAGATAGGATCCATGTATGAGAACATAGTATGGACTTTGGTGGACTTGCCCGATGATCGGCAAGCCATAGAAAATAAATGGATCTTTAAGAAGAAGACTGACACGGATGGTAATGTGACCGTCT
Source organism: Elymus sibiricus (assembly GCA_039707655.1). Classification (NCBI taxonomy): domain Eukaryota; kingdom Viridiplantae; phylum Streptophyta; class Magnoliopsida; order Poales; family Poaceae; genus Elymus; species Elymus sibiricus. The sequence continues at coordinate 270,310,254 of CM077665.1, forward strand.
ATAAGGCTCGGCTTGTCGCTAAGGGTTATCGACAAGTTCAAGGAGTTGACTACGATGAGACTTTCTCACCCGTAGCGATGCTGAAGTCCGTCCGAATCATGTTAGCAGTTGCCGCATTTTATGATTACGAGATCTGGCAAATGGACGTCAAAACGGAATTCCTTAACGGTTTCCTTAAGGAAGAATTGTATATGATGTAGCCGGAAGGTTTTGTCGATCCTAAGAATGCTGACAAGGTATGCAAGCTCCAGCGCTCCATCTATGGGCTGGTGCAAGCATCTCGGAGTTGGAACATTTGCTTTGATGAGGTGATCAAAGCGTTTGGGTTTATACAGACTTATGGAGAAGCCTGTATTTACAAGAAAGTGAGTGAGAGCTCTGTAGCATTTCTCATTTTATATGTGGATGACATATTGTTGATGGGAAATGATATAGAACTTTTGGAAAGCATAAAGGCCTACTTGAATAAGTGTTTTTCAATGAAGGACCTTGGAGAAGCTGCTTACATATTAGGCATCAAGATCTATAGAGATAGATCGAGACGCCTCATTGGTCTTTCACAAAGCACATACCTTGACAAGATATTGAAGAAGTTCAATATGGATCAGTCCAAGAAGGGGTTCTTGCCTGTATTGCAAGGTGTGAGATTGAGCACAGCTCAATGCCCGACCTCGGCAGAAGATAGAGAAAAGATGAGTGTCATCCCCTATGCCTCAGCCATAGGCTCTATTATGTATGCCATGCTATGTACCAGACCTGATGTGAACCTTGCCATAAGTTTGGTAGGGAGGTACCAAAGTGATCCCAGAATGGAACACTGGACAGCGGTCAAGAATATCCTTAAGTACCTGAAAAGGACTAAGGATATGTTTCTCGTTTATGGAGGTGCCGAAGAGCTCGTCGTAAAGGGTTACGTCGATGCTAGCTTCGACACAGATCCGGATGACTCCAAGTCACAAACCGGATACGTGTATATTTTGAATGGTGGGGCAGTCAGCTGGTGCAGTTGCAAGCAAAGCGTCGTGGCGGCATCTACATGTGAAGCGGAGTACATAGCTGCTCGGAAGCAGCACAGGATGGAGTCTGGATGAAGGAGTTCATCACCGACCTAGGAGTGATTCCCAATGCGTCGGGCCCGATGACTCTCTTCTGTGACAACACTGGAGCTATTGCCATTGCCAAGGAGCCCAGGTTTCACAAGAAGACCAAGCACATCAAGCGCCGCTTCAACTCCATTCGTGGTTACATTCAGGATGGAGATATAGATATTTGTAAAGTACATACGGATCTGAATGTCGCAGATCCGTTGACTAAACCTCTTCCACGAGCGAAACATGATCAGCACCAGAACTCTATGGGTGTTCGATTCATCACAATGTAACTAGATTATTGACTCTAGTGCAAGTGGGAGACTGTTGGAAATATGCCCTAGAGGCAATAATAAAATGGTTATTATTATATTTCCTTGTTCATGATAATTGTCTATTGTTCATGCTATAATTTTATTAACCGGAAACCATAATACATGTGTGAATACATAGACCACACCATGTCCCTAGTGAGCCTCTAGTTGACTAGCTCGTTGATCAATAGATGGTCATGGTTTCCTGACCATGGACATTGGATGTCGTTGATAACGGGATCACATCATTAGGAGAATGATGTGATGGACAAGACCCAATCCTAAGCATAGCACAAGATCGTGTAGTTCGTCTGCTAGAGCTTTTCTAATGTCAAGTATCATTTCCTTAGACCATGAGATTGTGTAACTCCCGGATACCGTAGGAATGCTTTGGGTGTATCAAATGTCACAACGTAACTGGGTGACTATAAAGGTGCACTACAGGTATCTCCGAAAGTGTCTGTTGGGTTGGCACGAATCGAGACTGGGATTTGTCACTCCGTGTGACGGAGAGGTATCTCTGGGCCCACTCGGTAATACATCATCATAATGAGCTCAATGTGACTAAGGAGTTAGTCACGGGATCATGTGTTACGGAACGAGTAAAGAGACTTGCCGGTAACGAGATTGAACAAGGTATAGGGATACCGACGATCGAATCTCGGGCAAGTAACATACCGATGGACAAAGGGAATTGTATACGGGATTAATTGAATCCCCGACATCGTGGTTCATCCGATGAGATCATCGTGGAACATGTGGGAGCTAATATGGGTATCCAGATCCCGCTATTGGTTATTGGCCGGAGAGGTGTCTCGGTCATGTCTGCATGCTTCCCGAACCCGTAGGGTCTACACACTTAAGGTTCGGTGACGCTAGAGTTGTAATGGGAATTGTATGTGGTTACCGAAAGTTGTTCGGAGTCCCGGATGAGATCCCGGACGTCACGAGGAGTTCCAGAATGGTTCGGAGGTAAAGATTTATATATGGGAAGTCCTATTTTGGCCACCGAAAAATGTTCGGGATTTTTCGGTATTGTACCGGGAAGGTTCTAGAAGGTTCCGGAGTGGGGCCCACCTGCATGGGGGGACCCACATGAACGTGGGTAGTGGGGGCAAGGCCCCACACCCCTGGTCAAGGCGCACCAAGATCCCCCCTTAGAAGGAATAAGATCATATCCCGAAGGGATAAGATCAAGATCCCTAAAAAGGGGGGATAACAATCGGTGGGGAAGGGAAAGGATAGGATTTCTTTCCTCCCACCTTTGCCGACGCCCCAATGGACTTGGAGGGCAAGAAACCAGCCCCCTCCACCCCTATATATAGTGGGGAGGCACATGGGAGCCTCACCCCTTGCCCCTGGCGCAGCCCTCCCCCCTCCTACACCTCCTCCTCCTCCGTAGTGCTTAGCGAAGCTCTGCCGGAGAACCATGAGCTCCACCCCACCACGCCGTCGTGCTGCCGGAGCTCTCCCTCAACTTATCCTCCCCCCTTGCTGGATCAAGAAGGAGGAGACATCCCCGGGCTGTACGTGTGTTGAACGCGGAGGCGCCGTCCGTTCGGCGCTTGGATCGGATCTTCCGCGATTTGAATCGCCACGAGTACGACTCCATCAACCGCGTTCTTTGCAACGCTTCCGCTTAGTGATCTTCAAGGGTATGAAGATGCACTCCCTCTCTCTCATTGCTAGCATCTCCTAGATTGATCTTGGTGACACGTAGGAATTTTTTTGAATTATTACTACGTTTCCCAGCAGAAGGTATGTCAGCAACTTCATTAAACACGCGGCCGAGAGAGTCAAGTTCTACCTCAGATTCCTCCTCTGAAGATGACACAGAGACTGGGGCATTCTTTTTACCCATAGCAGGAAGGGAGGCTTGAGGTGCAACTTTCCAAAAGTTAGAATCCGCCTGCAGATATATAAAACATATAATAAGTAAATGGCGAGTCGAGAGAGACATCAACAAGAGACAATGGAAATTGTTAATACCCGAGGCGGCGGGTTGAGAAGGTAAAATGGACGCAAGCCGGTAACACTGCACATCTCTTTTGAGACAGAGAAAAACTTCTTTGTTTCCTTGGTAAGAACATTATAAGTGAGATTTTGTGGGGACCCCGACTCATAAGTCGTGCTCACCGAATGCACATGCACAGTGATCCCAGAGATCAATGCTCACTGAACACACAGAAACTAGAATACAAGAGTCTTACATCCTTACATACCGTCTTACACAAATAAAGGCCAGCTGGGCCAAGTCTTATATAGATAGGGCCTCAAGGGCCAAATACTTAAACATAACGAGCAGCGGAAATCTTGATCGGAAGCGTGAACCCTTGCCATCTGCCTTAAACCTATAGGCATTCCGACTGGGAAGCGTCCTAGTTCGCATGTTCATCACCAACGAACTCTTCACCATATTCCTGCTCTTCCATGCCTGGCTAATTAAATAACCAGTGGCAAGCCAATGAGTACGTTGAATGTACTCGCAAGCAACCCAAGTTTTGGAACAAGGTACAACAATGCATGATATAGCACTAAGTAGGTAAGTTTTGCATAAAGCTAATTTAAAGTGCAATGATATGGTCAAGTAACTTGAGTAAGCATGCATCAACTGTTGACAGGTACTCAAGTGAACAAGTCTCAGTTATCATCATAAGCAGGGGTTGAACATCTCATGTTCCTTATCATGCCAAGTCATCGGACTTAGCTCAAGTTTCATCCTTGTGTCATCCTCACACACACACACACACCAAGTTTGTGAAAATAGCGGACGTAGTTTAAGCAGGACCTCCAACTGTCCATGACTGTGGACACGGCTATTCGAATAGTTTTACACTCTGCAGAGGTTGCACACTTTACCCACAAGACTCGGGAAACTTCCGTGTCAAGCCACGACTCGCGGTATTGTCCATACCCGAGGAAAGTACCCGAACATTGCCTTTCCCCTGACGATACTAAACAAAGAGTCCACTCGATTGGTACCTAGCCCACATGATGTACATCACAAGTAACATCCATGCAGGGACCAACGGTGTGCCCGGTGCCTGTGAAGACATCGCATGATCGCCCTTACCGGCACGACCCCGTATTGAGAGTGACCACGTCACTCCCGCCACTAGTAATTCGGGCTCTATGCTAGTACCTATCAAAGTAATCAACAAAGCACCGTCCCATAAGGGGTATCGTGGTTGTACATGTAAGGTTGGGATGGTCAGCAAATCTTAAATATCTCCATTTTCGAAAACACACACACACAACCTGCTCCGGTACACCACTTCTTTCTCAAGTGGTTACCTAGCACAACATCATCTCCCACGGGCATTAGTGGCACCCGACGGGGTTTTCGAAAAGTCTTTGAAATCATTTTGTTTCCATCACCATGCATATTCCCATCCCACTTGCGTAGCAACTACTAGCAACCTAACTATTCCCACCCGCACAACCCTCATAAGAACGGTAGGGTCATGCACGATGCAAGTATCAATGGTAAAGTATCGGAGGCATCCCACCGAAGGGGGGGGTACCTCATCAACATGATCAATTCATCGGAACAACAAGTGTTATATGACATGCAATAAGAGGGTTCATAGTCATGGTCAAAGGGCTGCTTGCCTGGCTCAACAAAGTCTTCGGGGTCTTCGAAATCTTCGGGTCCAACTCCCTCGTCAACAGCGAAATCTATCGCCGCGATAAATAACGGTAATAATAAGCATCTCAACAAAAACAGAGCACGAACTCTACTTTCAAAATGTTACTCTACTCTGATAAATACTACAAACTATTCTAAAAATATTTGTCTATGGTTTTGCAGTGTAAAAAGTTTTCAAAACTATTTTTAACAGAGGCAAAAATGCCTAAAAGGAGGTTTTAAAATAAAACAGTACATAAAAGGTTTTCAATTTTTTTTTACAAATGGCACTATAAAATACTACAGATTATTACAAGAATTTTGGTGGAAAAATATTTGGCATTGGAGTTTTATTCTATTCGGTGGAATTTTTGGAAAACTGGAAGAAAAAGAAAAAGAAAAAGGCATTGTGTCCTGGGCCAGAGGCGGCCAGCAGCTGGGCCATCCCAGCTAGCCAGCCAGCCAGCCGCGCGCGCCGTCAGGTTTAAACCTGACGCGCGGGGCCGGACTGCCAGCGACAAAGAGCGGGAAGAGGGAGGCGAGGCAGAGGCCGACAGGTGGGGTCCCCCTGTCGGGCCTTCGTCCTCCTGTGGACCGAGAGGGGAGGGGCTCACCGTCGAGGCTACCGGCGGCGGCGAGGAGCGGCGAGTGCGGGAATGGGCTCAGGGAGGAGTCACCGGTCAGGTGGAGGTTGAAGGAAGGCCGGAGGTGCCCTGGCTCGCCGCCGGCGAGCACCCACGGCGGAGGAGCTTCGGGAGGTGCCGGTCCCAGCCGCTTTCGACCGCAATCTGCACAGGGGAGAGGGGGAAAACGATCAGGGGTGCCAGGGGAAGCCATAGGGAGAGAAAGAAGGGCCGGAGGGGTTCCCTACCGCGAGATCGATGGCGGCCCGAGGCGGCGGCGTCGAGCTCGATCCCGAGCACAGGGAGCAAGGGGGGGAGGTGGGGCTCTGCTGGGGGTCGATTGAGATGGAGAAAGAGAGAGATCAGAAGGGAGATGAGGCTCGGGGGAGTCCTTATATAGGCGAGCCGCGGTCCACCGAATTGCTGGTGCACCGGCGAGCTCGGGGCCGAGGCCAGCAGGCACGGGAGGAGACGGGGGTGAGTCAGGGGCGTTCCTGGGCGTGGTCCACCACCAGGGGAGCAGTAGGAGGAGCGGGGCGTGCGCGCGTGTGAGGCAGCTCACTGGCCGAGCCGGGCGGCGCTCGGCACGCGCGGGAGGAGGGAGAAGGAGGAGGAGAGAGGAGGGGGCCGACAGGTTACCATGGTGCGGACGTCGAGGGGGGCCAAGTGGCGAGAGGGGGAGGCCCGAGGCTGTCAGGGCCATGCAGTGGGCGGCGGCTACAGTCCGGTCGGGCACTGTAGCGCGCTCTGGAGCGCCGTTTTGGCATGCCAAGGCATGCCATTGGCAGCTTCTGCGTGGCCTCCCGTGTCTAGGGGGTCTTGGGGGAGGAAACAAGCATGGGGTTGGCCTTGGATGCTCTGGTGACCCACTAGGGTGAGAGAGGGGTGGAGAGAGAGGGAGATTCCTTCTGTCCAGAAGGGGAAAATGGGGTTTCACCCCTCTTAAACATTGAGATGAGCCATGTGTTTCTTGCTGGAGGTAAAATACATCAGTATGGGACTGTGGTAAAAGTTTGCAGGCAAGGAGAACAAGTTAGGAGGGGGAAACATGGTTTTTACAATTCTGGCAGAAGGTGTTTGATGATGATTTGGGCAAGCAAATGTAGTTATCTTGACTTGAGACTTAACATGATGCAAATGTTGGTAGAAATAGAGAGGATCACCAAGTTTGAGGAGATTTGAAGAAAGTTCATAATGTAACTTTGTAAAACCCTAGAAATCTACAGAATCAGGTTTCTGTAGATCTAGGCACGCATTTTACCTCCCCCAAATCCACCATTGGTGTGGTATCATCATTTGGGGTTTATCACATGTCCACAAAGTTTGGGATCAATAGGACAAACTTCACAATGCAAAGTTGTTCAAACTTGACTCTGGACAGGATTGGTTTTGGAATATTTTGGTGAAGCAAATCAAGTGGGATTGAGATGAAACTTTGCAAGATCATCACCTATAGCATGAGTGACTTGCTGGAATGTTCCTGGAATTTATTGAGAATATTTCTTATAGAAATATTTCAAAAGCTTGATTTGCGCAGAAAGGGTTTTGAGGGGTTTTGCCCATGATTTTGAACATGACCATGTGTTGAAACTCATATATATGGAAAATATATGTCCAATGAGTTTCCCTAAATTTTCTCAAATATTTTTAAAGCATTTAAATTATTTTTCCTTATGAAAAACCATTTCTGGCCTTAAGAAAAAGTCTTTAAATAAAATAGTAAAATAATCTTTACAATTAATATTTGGTGGTTTTGGGAAGTCCTATATATAGTAGGTTTCAAATAAAGCCTTTGTGGAAAAAGGGTCCACCCAATTTGAGGACTTGTAGTGCAAACCTCAATTCAGGTTTTTTTTTGAAAACCTAGTTTGAATAAATCCTTTTTGGCCAAAATAAATTTTGACAAAAATTGTTTTAGGTACTATACACATGGTATGATCATTGGGCAAGAAGTTTGGATCAAGGAAGTTAAATATGGAGAGAAGTAGAACCTAAGAGTGCCATACACAAACAACCAAACAAGCAAACAAGCAACAATTCAAACAAGCATATGCACTCAAAAGTTTTAATTGGTTTCAAATTGTGTAAATCCAAGCATAGGAAAGTGATACAACACAGGGTGTGATAGATTTTCACGGGAAAACCGCTGAGGATCATTTGAGGCGCCTGAGTAATCACACATCAAGCCGTCCCTCAAACTGACGAGTTGGATCAGCCACTTTAAATGGCAACGAATCAGATCTATCCCGGTCAGGCCATGTGCGGTCAGGGCTCTTAGCTTTGCATGAAGAGGTGCTAAAATTACTCTCTCTTCATCAGTTGGCCAACTCAGGAATTCCATTTTGCCACTAAGTCTTTCCAATCTGAAACCTGGCAAGGGATTTTCCCCTTCAGGTGAAGTATCTCTGCAATAGAACCTAGTTTTGTTCCACCCTTTGGGGTAACTCGCCAGCTTTGATTCTGGGAAGCCGTTTTTCTTTCTCTTTTGGATGGAAACACCACCAAGCTCGCAGGAAGCACCGTTCTTTGTTTTCGTTTGACGGTTAAGATAAAAGAACTCTCTGAACAAAGTAACGGACGACTCAACCTGAAGGTACACTTCACATAACACTTGAAATTGACAAATGTTTGTCACGGAATTCGGACTAATGTCTTGAGGCCTGAGTTTGAAGAAGTGCAAGAGGTCTCTAAAGAATTTTGAGCTGGGAGGGCGGAAACCTGTGGGGACCCCGACTCATAAGTCGTGATCACCGAATGCACGTGTACAGTGATCCCAGAGATCAATGCTCACTGAACACATAGAAACTGGAATACAAGAGTCTTACATCCTAATTTAGCGTCTTACACAAATAAAGACCATGAAGGTCAAGTCTTACATAGATAGGGCCGCAAGGGCCAAACACTTAAACATAACAAGCAGCGGAAATCTTGACCGGAAGCGTGAACCCATGCCATATGCCTTAAACCTACAGGCATTCTGACTAGGAAGCGTCCTAGTTCGCATGTTCGTCACCAACGATCTCTTCGTCATATTCCTGCTCTTCCATGCCTGGCCAATTAAATAACCAGTGGCAAGCCAATGAGTACTTTGAATGTACTCGCAAGCAACCCATGTTTGGAACAAGGCAATAACACTGCATGATATAGCACTAAATAGGTAAGTTTGCGGAAAGCTAATTTTGAGTGCAATGACATGATCAATTACTTGTGAAGCATGGATCAAGAGCATTCAAGTATTCATGTGAACAGGTTATAGATATCAATATGAACAAGGATCGAACATCTCATGTTCAATCATCATGCCAAGTCATCGGACTCAACTCAAGTTTCCTTTGAACACCTCACGTTCAGTCATCGTGCCAAGTCATCTGGCTTAGCTCAAGTATCAGCCTTTTATTCCACACACTCACACCAAGTTTAGTAAACACTGGACGTAGTTTAAGCAGCACCACCCAACTGTCCTAGATCATGGACACGGCAATTCGAATAGTTTTACACTCTGCAGAGGTTGCACACTTTACCCACAAGACTCGGGGAACTTCCGTGTCATCCACGACTCGCGGTATATCTCATACCCGAGGTAAGCACCCGAACAATGCCTTTCCCCAACCGATACTAAACAAAGAGTCCACTCATTGGTGCCATCCCTCATGATATACATCACACGTATCATCCATGAGGGAACGCAACGGTGTGCCCGGTGCCTGTAAAGACAGCGCATGGTCGCCCTACCAGGCACGACCCCGTATCGAGAGTGACCTCGTCACTCCCACCACTAGTATTGTGGGCTCTATGCTAGTACCCACCAAGGTAATCAACAAAGCCCCGTCCCATAAGGGGTATCGTGGTTGTACATGTAAGGTTGGGACGGTCGACAAATCTTAAATCTAATCCGTTTTCGAAAACACACACACACTCACTTGCTCCGGTACACCACTTCTTTCTCAAGTGGTTACCTAACTCAACATCATCTCCCTCGGGCATTAGTGGCACCCGACGGGGTTTTTGAAAAGTCTTTGAAATCACTTTCGTTTTCATCACCATGCATATTCCCGTCCCAATTTGCGCAGCATCTACTAAGCATCCTATCTACTCCCACCCGCACAACCCTCATAAGGAGGTAGGGTCATGCACGATGCAAGTATCAACGGTAAAAGTATCGAAGGCATCCCACCGTAGTGGTCACCACATCAACATGATCAACATCAAGAAATAAAGTGCTATATGACATGCATAAAAATGGTTTCTTAACATGGTTAAAGGGATGCTTGCCTAGCTCAACAAAGTCTTTGGGGTCTTCAAATTCTTCGGGTCCAACTCCCTCATCAACCTCGCAATCTATCGTCGCGATAAATAACGGTAAAAATAAGAATCATCACAAAAACAGAGCACAAACTCACTTCTAAAATGTTTCCCTACTCTGATAAATACTACAACCTATATTAAAAATATTTTCCTAAGGTTTTGTTGTGGAAAAGATTTTGAAAACTATTTAAACAAAGGCTAAAAATAATCAAAACCAGCCTTTAGATAAAACCAGTACATAAAATGTTTTCAAAAATTTGCACAAGTGGCACTATTAAATACTACGGAATATTACAAGATTTGTGGTGGAAAAATATTTGGAATTGGATAAATATTGAACTCTGTGGGATTTTTGCAAAACCCCACAAAAAGGAAAAAGAAAAAGGGCTCGGTGCCCAGGGCCAGAGCCAGCCAGCTGCTGGGCCGGCCTAGTGGCCAGCCAGGCCAGACGCACTGGCGCCCCCGCGCGCGCCTGGTTTGAACCTGACGTGCAGGGCCCAGAGGCCAGCGGCTGAGGGGAGGAGAGGGGGCGAGGTGGAGGCCGACAGGTGGAGCCCTCATGTCGGGACCTTCGTCCATCTCTGGATAGAGGGGAGCGGGGCTCACCGGCGATGATTCCGGCGACGAAGAGATGAGCTGGTGGTGGGAACGGACTCAGTGTCGAGCCGCCGTTCCCCTGGAGGTGGAGGGAAGACCGGAGGTGCCCTGGATCGCCGGCGACGAACACCCGCGGCGGAGGAGCTTCGGGAGGGGGGGTTGGAGTCGTCGATTTTTGCAGCAATTCGAGCGGAGGAGTGGTGGGGAAGGGCCAGGAGCCAGCTGCGGTCACGACGGAGGTGAGAGGAGAGCCGGAGCGGGCCTGTGTCCCGAGATCGACGGAGCCCCGACGCGGCGGCGCCTCGGTCGATCTCGAGCACTGGTGCTCGGGGGGCTCGAATGGGGGCTCGGGATGGCCGATTGGGAGTGGAGGGGAGTTAGCAGAGGGAAGAGAGAGACCCGGGGTGGCTTTATATAGCCGGGGCACGGGTGCACCAAGCTCGGGTGCGCCGGTGAGAAAGAGGTGCTCGCTGGAGGGCACGGGGGAGAGAGAGAGCGCGTCTGGGGTCCTTGTGGACGCGGTCCAGGACCAGGGGAGGGAAGAAAGAGAGTGGGGAAGCTAGCGCGTGCGAGGTCCACGATTGGCCGAACCGGGCGGCGTCGGGCGCGCGTGTGGGAGGGTGAGAGAGAGGGAGAGGAGGCTCCCGACACGGCAGCGTGTCACGGACGCCGAGGCGCCTCGACTGGCGCGAGGGGGCGGCTCGAGGTGGCCAGAGTATGGGCAGCGCACGAGGTCAACCCTCTGCCTGTCCTGTAGCGCGCTCCAGAGCGCATCTTTGGCCGGCATGATGGGCTTTTGGCGCACTCTGGCGCGTCCACCAGTGTCCATCGACTGCGCACGGGCTAAACAAAGGGGAAAAGGGGCATGGGATGCCCTGGAGCTTGCCAGGAGGGAGAGAGAGCTGAGAGAAGGGGAAAAAGTGGCTGTCCAGGGGGTGCAAGTGGGGTTTTTACCCCCTCAATCATGGAGCTAGCCGTTGGGCTTTCTACTAGAGGTGCTGGGGGTCTAGGTGGGTCTATGGTAAAAATTTGTGCTCAAGGAGAACAAGGGAAGGGGCTCAATTATTGATTCTTGGATTCTGCCTGAAGGTGTTTGATCAGTGTTTGGGCAAGCAAATGGAGTTTTCTTGCCATGAGATTTAACAGGGTGATAATGTATGTAAAATTAAAGGGGGCCACCAAGTTTGAGATGGTTTGAGGAAAGTTCACAATGTAAACTTGGTAAACCCTAGAATTTGGCAGAATCAGATTTCGGTAGATCCAAGCATGCATTTCACTTCCCCCAAATCCACCACTTGGTGTGGTATCATTATTTGGGGTTTAGCACATGGCCACAAAGTTTGGGGTCAAGGGAAGAAACTTCACAATGTAAAGTTGTTCAAATTTGACTCTGGACAGGAATGGTTTTGGAATATTTTGGTGAAGCAAATCAATTGGGATTGAGATGAAAGTTTGCAAGATCATCACATATAGCATGTGTGTCCTGCTGGAATTTTCTTGGAATTTATTGAGAATGTTTCTTATAGAAATATTTCAAAAGCTTGATTTGGGCAGAAAGGGTTTTGAAGTGTTTTGCCCTTGATTTTGAACATGACCATGTGTTGAAACTCATATATATGAAAAATATATGTCCACTTAGTTTCCCTAAATTTTCTCAAATATTTTTAAACATTTAAATAATTTTTCCCTCTGAAAAACAATTTCTGGCCTTAAGAAAAAGCCTTTAAATAAAATAGTAAAATAATCTTTAAAATTAATACTTTGTGGTTTTGGGAAGTAATATATATAGTGGGTTTCAAATAAAGTCTTTGTGGAAAAAGGATCCACCCAATTTGAGGACTTGCAGTACAAACCTCAATTCAGGGGTTTTTGAAAACCTAGTTTGAATAAATCCTTTTTGGCCAAAATAATATTTGATAAAAATATTTTTGGTTACTATTCACATGGCATGATCATTGGGCAAGAAGTTTGGATCAAGGAAGATAAATATGGAGAGGAGTAGAACCTAAGAGTGCCATACACAAACAACCAAACAAGCAAACAAGCAACAATTCAAACAAGCATATGCACTCAAAAGTTTTAACTGGTTCCAAATTTTGTAAATCCAAGCATAGCAAAGTGATACAACACAGGGTGTGACAGACCTACCCCCCTTACAAGAATCTCGTCCCCGAGATTCCTAGGCTAAGCGCTAAAAAGATAAGGGAACTCAGATCTAAGATAGTCTTCACGCTCCGAGGTTGCTTCTGATTCTGTGTGGTTACTCCATTGGACCTTGAAATACTTGATGGTGTGGCTTTGGGTGCAATGTTCAGCTTCATCCAAAATACGAACTGGCCTCTCACGAAAAGTGAGGTCTGGCTGAAGGTCGATAGCTTGATGGTTGATGTCCTTGTAGAGGTCGGGGCGGTTGGGAACTTGAAGACACTTTCGGAGTTGTGACATGTGGAAAACGTTGTGCACATCAGACAGCTCGGAAGGTAGTTCTAGCTGATAGGCAACCTCTCCTCGTCTTGCGGTGATCTTGAAGGGGCCGATGTATCTTGGTGCAATCTTTCCTTTGACGTGGAAACGCTTGGTCCCTTCAAGAGGTGTGACTCGGATATAGACATGATCTCCATTGTCGAAGCTCACTTCTCGGCGGTGAGAGTTGGCGTAGCTCTTCTGTTTTGTCTTGGCGGTCTCGAGGCGCTCTCGGACGAGTTGAACTTGCTCTTCTGCTTCACGGAGAATGTCTGGGCCAAAGACTAGTCCTTCCCCGGTTTCCGACCAGTTGAGGGGAGTACGGCACTTGCGTCCATACAACACCTCAAATGGTGTCGTCTGAAGACTTGACTGATAGTTGTTGTTGTATGGGAACTCATCAAATGGCAGGCAGTCCTCCCACTTGGCTCCGTACACCAGAACACAAGCACGGAGCATATCCTTGAGTATCTGATTTACTCGCTCTGTCTGCCCACCGGTCTGGGGGTGAAAAGCAGTGCTGAAGGAGAGCTTGGTTCCCATTGCTTCTTGAAACTTCTTCTAGAATCTTGAGGTGAACTGGGTTCCTCGGTCTGACACAATCTCCTTTGGAACTCCGTGAAGACTCACGATGTGGTTGATGTAGAGGTTTGCCAGCTGGTTACCATCGTAGGTGGTCTTGACAGGAATGAAATGGGCTACCTTGGTCAGGTGATCGACAATGACCCAAATGGAATCATGTCCCTTGCTAGACCTTGGTAATCCGGTGATGAAGTCCATCCCGACTTTGTCCCACTTCCATTCAGGTACCTTGAGAGGTTGCAATAGTCCAGCGGGTCACTGATGCTCAGCCTTGACTCTCTGGCATACGTCACACTTAGCAACGAAGGTGCCTATTTCCCGTTTCATGCCATGCCACCAGAATCTTGCTTTGAGGTCTTGGTACATCTTGGTTCCTCCAGGATGGATGGAATACGGAGTGTCATGAGCTTCTTGCAAGATCAAATTCTTGAGCTCTTCTTTGTTGGGTACGCAGATACGATTCCCGAACCATACAACTCCTTGTTCATCCACCGAGAATCCTGGGGCCTTGCCTGCCTTGATCTTCCTCTTGATGCCTTCAATGCTTTCGTGTCCCTTCTGAGCTTCCTTAATATCATCCATCAAGGTAGGCTTTGCTTCGAGGTTGGCGAGGAATCCAGGTGCAACCAGTTCCAAGCCAAAGCTTTCAAGCTCTTCATACAGGGCGGGTAACCTTTCCTTAATCATAGCATTCAGGGAACAAGCCTTCCTGCTTAGGGCATCTGCTACCACGTTAGCCTTTCCAGGGTGGTATTGAACACTGAGGTCATAGTCCTTGATCAACTCCAACCATCTTCGTTGCCTCATGTTCAATTCCTTTTGAGTGAAAGTATACTTCAAACTCTTGTGGTCTGTGTGTATCTCACATCGCTTCCCTAGAAGGTAATGACGCCATGTCTTCAAGGCATGAACTACGGCTGCCAACTCAAGATCATGAGTAGTGTAGTTCTCTTTGTGAGGACGTAGCTGTCTGGATAGATATGCTACGACTCTGCCTTCTTGCATCAGAACACCTCCAAGCCCGGTTCTCGATGCATCACAATATATCACAAACTCCTTGTGAATATCGGGGGTGGCCAAAACTGGGGCTGTGGTCAATCTCTTCTTGAGCTCTTGGAAGCTTTCTTCACACTTCGGTGTCCATTCGAACTTTTTGTCCTTCTTCAAAAGCCGAGTCATGGGTCGGGTAATGCTCGAGAATCCTTCGAAGAACTTGCGGTAATATCACGCGAGTCCGAGGAAGCTTCTGACTTCCTTCACATTGGTTGGGGATTGCCATTCAATCACAGCTTCAATCTTGGCAGGATCCATTGACAATCCTTCTGCAGTCAACACGTGACCCAAGAATCCCACTTCATGCAGCCAGAATTCACACTTGCTGAACTTGGCATAAAGCTGGTGCTCTCGAAGCTTGTCTAGGACCAACCTCAAGTGTTGCTCATGCTCTTCTTCAGATTTGGAGAAAACGAGTATGTCGTCAATGAAGACGACAACAAACTTGTCCAAGTACTCCATGAAAACTTTGTTCATGAGGTACATGAAGTAGGCAGGGGCATTGGTCAACCCAAATGACATGACCGTATATTCATACAGGCCATACCGGGTTACAAATGCCGTCTTCGAAATGTCTTGGGGCCTGATCTTCAACTGGTAGTACCCAGAACTGAGGTCGATATTGGAAAACACCCTAGCTCCATTCAGCTGATCGAACAGGTCTTCAATCTTGGGGAGTGGGTACTTGTTCTTTATTGTGACCTCATTGAGGGAACGGTAATCGACACAGAATTGGATAGTTCCGTCCCTCTTTGATACAAAAAGAACAGGTGATCCCCAAGGAGAGGCACTAGGGCGAATGAATCCTTTTCTTAGCTGCTCTATCAGTTGCTTTTTCAATTCAGCCAACTCTTCGGATCCCATTCTATAGGGCTTCTTATAGATGGGTCCTGCTTTGGGCATTAGCTCAATGATGAACTCAATGTCGCGGTCAGGAGGCATTCTGGGCAGCTCATCAGGAAAAACATCGGGGTATTCGCATACTGCTGGCACTTAATCCAACTCAATTCCCGACAGACAATTTACCCGAGGGGCTCGAGTGGAGGCAGGGTTGGGAATATACTTGACTTCTACTCCTTGGCTATTGGTTATGGTAACGATCCTCTTGGCACAGTCCAAGTAGCCTTGGTTCTTGGTCAACCAATTCATGCCAAGGATGACGTCCAAGCCTGGTGAATCCAGAACTATGAGGTTTGCTAGGAAGTCTACCCCGTTGATGATAATCTCGACTCCTTTACATCCTATCTTGGACTTCATAACCGAACCCGGGGTTTGTATCAACATATGACTACCCAGGGGTGTAGGCTTCATACCACTCTCTAGTGCAAACTTTTGAGTGACAAAAGAATGCGAAGCTCCACAATCAAACAGTACGGTTGCTGGGGTTGAGTTGATGAGGAACGTACCCAGTATGATGTCTGAGTCTTCCTGGGCTTCCTCAGCGGTGACGTGATTCACACGACCCGTGCCATTGTTGGGCTGGTTGCGGGGAGCTGGGTTCCTTGGTGGCGCTCCACGGCCTTGACCTTGGTTTGGCACATTGGGGCGCGGTGCATCTGGCTTCTTGTTGGGGCACTGCTTAGAGATGTGTCCAGGTTGTCCACACCCAAAGCAAGTGACTTGACCACAGTTGTTGTTGTTGTTCCTGCTGCCGTTGTTGTTATTGGGGTTGTTGTAGGCTGGCCTGGGATTGGCATATTGCTGAGGCTGGTAGCTCGGACGAGGTGCGGGAGGTCTAGCCTGCTGCGGCTGATAGGTTGGCTTGGCTGGGGCTGGCTGCCACGGGCGAGGCTTCTAGTTGCTGGAACTACCCTTGCTGGTCATCTTGCGTTTGCGAGTGTCGTCTATGGCACGACGTTTGTCTTCCAGCATGAGGGCCTTGTTTACCAGGTCGAAGAAGGTCCGACAGTCGCAGACGATGAGCTGATATTGCAGGGTCTGCTGAAGTCCTTCCATGAAGCGTTCCATCTTAGCAGCCTCCGTGTTGACATCTTCAGGTGCATATCTTGACAGCAGGTTGAACTTTTGCATATACTCCTTGACAGAGCCACTTCCTTGCTTCAGCGCTCGGAATTCTCTCTTCTTGATAGCCATGATCCCAGAAGGAATGTGGGCGGTGCGGAATCCTTCCTTGAAGTTCTCCCAGGTGATCACATGATCGCCTTGCATCACCTTGAATCCATCCCACCAAGCTCTGGCGGTACCTCCGAGGCAGTGAGAGGCATACAACACCTTCTCACGATCCTCATTGCAATTGACCAATGCAAGGAGGTCCTTGATGGTGCGGATCCAGTCATCGGCATCCAGTGGTTCAGCAGTCTCGGTGAAGGTTGGGGGCGAATTCCTCATGAACTCAGACAGAGTGGAGCGGCCATTGTCGTTCCTACCTTGCTGCTGGTTGTTCACAAGGACTTGAGCCATCTGCTGGATAACAGCAGTGTTGGCCTGGCGTTCCTCCCGAAGAACTTGGAGAAACTGAGCCATGGTCATGTTCTCCGGTGGAGGTGGTGGCGGAGGAATGTCGCCTTGTGGCTGCTCCGGGTGATCTCCAGCATGAGCAGCCCCACCAGCTCCCTGTTGCTGGCTGGAGTTGCCGGCTTCAGGGTTGGTGAAGAAGATGTTGCGGGTTGCAGTCACCATCCTATTTGGAGCAGCCAAGTCAAACAACTGGGATAGACTAGAGAAAAAAGAATTTACGGAGAAAGCGCGCACAAGGGGGTTGGTATAGTGCAAGTGTGGTAAAACGAAGGTCGAAAGACCCATACATATATTAAGATAAGATAGACGATGGAGTCGCTTACACGTTGCCTAAGGCAAAAGTGCGACTTGCATCGGAACACAAACAACAAAAGCAAACAACAAGCACACATGGTTTTATATGAACCATTACACAGACTCGACTTCGCATGAGGGGTACATGACTGATCCTACCCTAGGGGTTATCGGACTCAGGTGGTGGAGTGCTCGGTCTCGTATTCACGCTCCTCTGGGTCTTCCTGCTGATCATCATCCGTATGGGCATCGTCTCCGGTCGAAGGGGTCGGAGAACGAGGAGGTCCATCCCGACGATGCTTCGTCGGTGGGTTAGTGAAGAGCTCACGGTACTCCTTCGCACTCATGCGACGTCGACGTGTGGGTGCATCTCTAGCTGGGGGTACTCCTCCTCGGTATGTGACAGCTGGTCGTCCCTCAGGGGCTCCATCCTTCTTTATCCTGTCTGGCTTCGTCTTGGCTTGACGAAGTAGCTCTCGGGTGTGGTGAAGTTCCTCGCGGAGCTTCACGGACTCCTTAATCAAGTTGTGAACCAGACTGTCGGCGGAGAGGCTGAAGTAGGTCTGGAACCTGAGTGGCATCCCATCCTCCTTGGACGGAATCAACGTCCAACTCTCGCCATTCCCATCCTTCTTGAAAGGTAGGTAGCGAGTAGCTGGCTCGTCAGCCATCTCTGGAATGATGTCTCGAAGGTGGATAAGTGCCTTGCGTGCAGCCGTCTCAACTGCGAGTGACAGGGTCTCCATCTGTGGTCCTTCAAAGAACCAACTGGTCCGGGAGTCGTTTGCCTTCACGACCACATCAACGTGATACTCCTTCGTGACGGCATCGACCCAGTGCTCGTGGTAGAAGAAAATGGGTGGTCGGCGATACTGGCACTTCTCCAGGCTATCCTCAAGGAGTAGGGGAAAGCCGGATGCTAGGAGGGCTTCGGGTACGACGGCCATCTACAAGGGTTTAAAGGGAGGGGAGTCAGTATAGTGCTACTATAAGAGATAAGAAGTGCAAAACTCTTAAGTATATGTGTAGTTTTGAAAACAATTTTATCCTAGCTAACGTCCATGCTAACTAAGGGCTTCCTACAGTCAGGATGGCTCTGATACCAGCTCTGTGGGGACCCCGACTCATAAGTCGTGATCACCGAATGCACGTGTACAGTGATCCCAGAGATCAATGCTCACTGAACACACAGAAGCTGAATAACAAGAGTCTTACATCCATATTTAGCGTCTTACACAAATAAAGACCATGAAGGTCAAGTCTTACATAGATAGGGCCGCAAGGGCCAAACACTTAAACATAACAAGCAGCAAAAATCTTGATCGGAAGCGTGAACCCATGCCATCTGCCTTAAACCTACAGGCATTCTGACTGGGAAGCGTCCTAGTTTGCATGTTCGTCACCAACGATCTCTTCGCCATATTGCTGCTCTTCCATGCCTGGCCAATTAAATAACTAGTGGCAAGCCAATGAGTACTTTGAATGTACTCGCAAGCAACCCATGTTTGGAACAAGGCAATAACAATGCATGATATAACACTAAATAGGTAAGTTTGCGGAAAGCTAATTTTGAGTGCAATGACATGATCAATTACTTGTGAAGCATGGATCATGAGGATTCAAGTATTCATGTGAACAGGTTATAGATATCAATATGAACAAGGATCGAACATCTCATGTTCAATCATCATGCCAAGTCATCGGACTCAGCTCAAGTTTCCTTTGAACACCTCACGTTCAGTCATCGTGCCAAGTCATCTGGCTTAGCTCAAGTATCAGCCTTTTATTCCACACGCTCACACCAACTTTAGTAAACACTGGACGTAGTTTAAGCAGCACCACCCAACTGTCCTTGATTTTGGACACGGCTATTCGAATAGTTTTACACTCTACAGAGGTTGCACACTTTACCCACAAGACTCGGGGAACTTCCGTGTCATCCACGACTCGCGGTATATCTCATACCCGAGGTAAGCACCTGAACAATGCCTTTCCCCAACCGATACTAAACAAAGAGTCCACTCATTGGTGCCATCCCTCATGATATACATCACACGTATCATCCATGAGGGCACGCAACGGTGTGCCCGGTGCCTGTAAAGACAGCGCATGGTCGCCCTACCAGGCACGACCCCGTATCGAGAGTGACCTCGTCACTCCCGCCACTAGTATTGCGGGCTCTATGCTAGTACTCACCAAGGTAAACAACAAAGCCCCTTCCCATAAGGGGTATTGTGGTTGTACATGTAAGGTTGGGACGGTCGACAAATCTTAAATCTAATCCGTTTTCGAAAACACACACACACTCACTTGCTCCGGTACACCACTTCTTTCTCAAGTGGTTACCTAACTCAACATCATCTCCCTCGGGCATTAGTGGCACCCGACGGGGTTTTCGAAAAGTCTTTGAAATCACTTTCGTTTCCATCGCCATGCATATTCCCGTCCCAATTTGCGCAGCATCTACTAAGCACCCTATCTACTCCCACCCGCACAACCCTCATAAGGAGGTAGGGTCATGCATGATGCAAGTATCAACGGTAAAAGTATCGGAGGCATCCCACCGTAGTGGTCACCACATCAACATGATCAACATCAAGAAATAAAGTGGTATATGACATGCATAAAAATGGTTTCTTAACATGGTCAAAGGGATGCTTGCCTGGCTCAACAAAGTCTTCGGGGTCTTCAAAGTCTTCGGGTCCAACTCCCTCTTCAACCTCGCAATCTATCGTCGCGATAAATAACGGTAAAAATAAGAATCATCACAAAAACAGAGCACAAACTCACTTCTAAAATGTTGCCCTACTCTGATAAATACTACAACCTATATTAAAAATATTTGCCTAAGGTTTTGTTGTGGAAAAGATTTTGAAAACTATTTAAACAGAGGCTAAAAATAATCAAAACTAGCCTTTAGATAAAACCAGTACATAAAATGTTTTCAAAAATTTGCACAAGTGGCACTATTAAATACTATAGAATATTAAAATATTTGTGGTGGAAAAATATTTGGAATTGGATAAATATTGAACTCTGTGGGATTTTTGCAAAACCCCACAAAAAGGAAAAAGAAAAAGGGCTCAGTGCCCAGGGCCAGAGCCAGCCAGCTGCTGCGCTGGCCCAGTGGCCAGCCAGGCCAGGCACGCTGGTGCCCCCGCGCGCGCCAGGTTTGAACCTGACATGCGGGACCCAGAGGCCAGCAGCTGAGGGGAGGAGAGGGGGCAAGGTGGAGGCCGACAGGTGGGGCCCTCCTGTCGGGGCCTTCGTCCACCTCTGGACAGAGGGGAGCGGGGCTCATCGGTGATGATTTCGGCGACGAAGAGATGAGTTGGTGGTGGGAGCGGACTCAGCGTCGAGCCGCCGTTCCTCTGGAGGTGGAGGGAAGACCGGAGGTGCCCTGGCTCGCCGGCGACGAACACCCGCGGTGGAGGAGCTTCGGGAGGGGGGTCGGAGTCGTCGATTTTTGCAGCAATTTGAGTGGAGGAGTGATGGGGAAGGTCCAGGAGCCAGCTGCGGTCACGATGGAGGTGAGAGGAGAGCCGGCGCGGGCCTGTGTCCCGAGATCGACGGAGCCCCGACGCGGCGGCGCCTCGGTCGATCTCGAGCACTAGTGCTCGGGGGGCTCGAATGGGGGCTCGGGATGGCCGATTGGGAGTGGAGGGGAGTCAGCAGAGGGAAGAGAGAGACCCGGGGTGGCTTTATATAGCCGGGGCACGGGTGCACCGAGCACGGGTGCGCCAGTGAGGAAGAGGTGCTCGCTGGAGGGCACGGGGGAGAGAGAGTGCGTCTGGGGTCCTTCTGGACGCGGTCCAGGACCAGGGGAGGGAAGAAAGAGAGCGGGGAAGCTTGCGCGTGCGAGGCCCGCGGTTGGCCGAACCGGGCGGCATTGGGCGCGCATGTGGGAGGGTGAGAGAGAGAGGGAAAGGAGGCTCCCGACACGGCAGCGTGTCGCGGACGCCGAGGCGCCTCGACTGGCGCGAGGGGGCGGCTCGAGGTGGCCAGAGTATGGGCATGGCACGAGGTCAACCCTATGCATGTCCTGTAGCGCGCTCCAGAGCGCGTCTTTGGCCGGCATGATGGGCTTTTGGCGCGCTCTGGTGCATCCACCAGTGTCCATCGACTGCGCAGGGGCTAAACAAAGGGGAAAAGTGGCATGGGATGCCTTGGAGCTTGCCAGGAGGGAGAGAGAGCTGAGAGAAGGTCAAAAAGTGGCTGTCCAAGGGGTGCAAGTGGGGTTTTTACCCCCTCAATCATGGAGCTAGCCATTGGTCTTTCTACTGGAGGTGCTGGGGGTCTAGGTGGGTCTGTGGTAAAAATTTGTGCTCAAGGAGAACAAGGGAAGGGGCTCAATTATTGATTCTTGGATTCTGCCAGAAGGTGTTCGATCAGTGTTTGGGCAAGCAAATGGAGTTTTCTTGCCATGAGATTTAACAGGGTGATAATGTATGTACAATTAGAGGGGGCCACCAAGTTTGAGATGGTTTGAGGAAAGTTCACAATGTAAACTTGGTAAACCCTAGAATTTGGCAGAATCAGATTTCTGTAGATCCAAGCATGCATTTCACTTCCCCCAAATCCACAACTTGGTGTGGTTTCATTATTTGGGGTTTAGCACACGGCCACAAAGTTTGGGGTCAAGGGAAGAAACTTCACAATGTAAAGTTGTTCAAATTTGACTCTGGACAGGAATGGTTTTGGAATATTTTGGTGGAGCAAATCAATTGGATTGAGATGAAACTTTGCAAGATCATCACATATAGCATGTGTGCCTTGCTGGAATTTTCTTGGAATTTATTGAGAATATTTCTTATAGAAATATTTCAAAAGCTTGATTTGGGCAGAAAGGGTTTTGAAGTGTTTTGCCCATGATTTTGAACATGACCATGTTTTGAAACTCATATATATGGAAAATATATGTCCACCGAGTTTCCCTAAATTTTCTCAAATATTTTTAAAGCATTTAAATAATTTTTCCCTATGAAAAACCATTTCTGGCCTTAAGAAAAAGCCTTTAAATAAAATAGTAAAATAATCTTTAAGATTAATACTTTGTGGTTTTGGGAAGTAATATATATAGTGGGTTTCAAATAAAGTCTTTGTGGAAAAAGGATCCACCCAATTTTAGGACTTGCAGTACAAACCTCAATTCAGAGGGTTTTGAAAACCTAGTTTGAATAAATCCTTTTTGGCCAAAATAATATTTGATAAAAATATTTTTGGGTACTATTCACATGGCATGATCATTGGGCAAGAAGTTTGGATCAAGGAAGATAAATATGGAGAGGAGTAGAACCTAAGAGTGCCATACACAAACAACCAAACAAGCAAACAAGCAACAATTCAAACAAGCATATGCACTCAAAAGTTTTAATTGGTTCCAAATTTTGTAAATCCAAGCATAGCAAGGTGATACAACACAGGGTGTGACAAAACCCCTGCGCAAATGATCAGTAAACACTACAACCTCCCCTACTTGAGGTTGTGGGGACGGCTCTTCTTCAGGAGCTCGCCATTTTATAGTCTTTCGAGCCGGCAAGAAGCCCTGATCCACAAGGTTCTCCAAGGTGAGCTTGGACTCTTTGCTCTTTGCCCAGTTACAAACCTTGGAGTTTTTCGGAGCCATGGCGAGTTATGCAATAGCTACAAGAATAATGAAAAATATAAGCCGAAGCAAATTATAAGCCGCCTATACTAATGTATTGTTATGAGCCGGTGAAATTTAAGAAGGCCGAAAGGATATCTTCAACACTTAGCAGAAACATTGGGTCACAAACAGGTTTTATGAAAGTTTCTCTCTAGACGGATCTAATTAAACGAAGAAAAATAGTGAGATATATGTTCTAGCCAACGGAACAACCGAAACTGCAGCAGTCCAAAGGATAGCCATTGGTGGTTCGTTTTAGATCTACTTTTAAGGAAAACAGAGTGGAGATCGATCTAAGAATACACAGCAGTGAGTGGATAATGTATGGATCTACTAAACGCGATTTCAGAAGAACGCATTGGAGGCGGTAAGAACACTGGAAATACCAAAACCCTAGATAGTAAGGGTTCATACCAGGTGGTGTTGGAGCCGACGCGAAGATGATCGAGTCCACTTCGGCGTCCGCGAGAAGGCTTGGCGACGCTAGCAATGTAGTTGAAAAACCTCGGAATCGCCTTGGGAGCTGCGATGGTGTTCAGTCAATGGAGAAGCGGGAGGAGGAAGACGATGAGGAAATATTACTGTGGAGCCCAGCGGGGCCTATTTATAAGGGGAAAGAAAGTGAAACGGCGCTGAGGAAAACGAAGTGACTGAGGTAAATTTGTGGCTACAAGTGCGCCTCAGTTTTCGCGCCTACCTAGATTTGGTGTAGTTTTCGAAAGGATACGTTATGATGACTTTGGATAACAACGGTCAACAAGGATGACGTCACAACAAGTACGAGCTGGAGGAAGAGTCTGGTTTGTAAGCGGAACAAGCCGGCGTCATAAAATTCATAGAAAATACCGTTCCAAGGATGAGCCGCCAAAGGAAGGAAAGATCTATTGACTTGAATGGATTCAAATCAATCTGGGGCCTAATGTTGGGGATATAACTCCATGATATAACCCACCCTACTGGGCCGGGTCAACATATCAACAGTCTTGTGACCAAGTTCAAGGTGGGCCGTGTCCTAAGTACAAGATAAGTAAGGTGGCGGCAGACCAAGACGCCAGGCGGCCCAACACCAGAAGACGGTGGCTCAAAGCCCATGAAGCTAAAGACGTCGGTTAAAGTTTCCTTAAGATACAAGAAAAGTTAGAGATGTTGTGGGTCACGGGACACGATGTGACCCGGACTCTATTGTAAACCCTAGGGCTTGACCTGTATATAAAGGCAGGCCCCTAGGGCCGGAAGACTTAAGTTATAACCTCTCGATAGCTAGGTTAGCGATTCCGCACCCTTGTAATCGAGATCCATCCATCAAATACACACAAAACAGGACGTAGGCTATTACCTCCATAGGAGGGGTCGAACCTGGGTAAACCCGACTCTCTCTCTCCTTTAACCCCTTCGAGTTGCCACCAAGCGGCGATGGCCTCACACCTAAGTCTTGTTACGAGGACATCTGTCGGGTTGACAAAACCATGACACCTGGGTTGGGTGGGTGGGAAGGTCCATGCTGTTATATTATCATTCTTGGATGTTTTACAATCATTTTATTACAACTTTATATCATTTTTTGGGACTAACCTATTGACCTAGTGCCAAAGTGCCAGTTACTGTTTTTGCCTATTTTTTTACTTCGCAGAAAATCAATACCAAACGGAGTCCAATCACGACGAAACTTTTTGGAGATTTTTTCTGGACCAGAAGACACCCAGTGGGCCAAACAACTGCCGGAGAGGTGGGCTGTGGAGAGCACAACTCACCAGGGCGCGCCAGGGGGGCCCGACGCGCCCTGATGGGTTGTGCCCTCCTCGCCCCCTTCCGCACCGCCTCTGATGCCTATAAATTCCCAAATATTCCAAAAACCCTAGGGGAGTCGACGAAACACAATTCCAGCCGCCGCAAGTTCCAGAACCGCGAGATCCAATCTAAACACCATCACGGAGGGGTTCATCTTCTTCATAGGTGCCTCTCCGATGATGCGTCAGTAGTCCACCATAGACCTACGGGTCCGTAGGCAGCATCTAGATGGCTTCTTCTCTCTCTCTCTTATGATTCTCAATACAATGGTCTCTTGGAGATCTATTTGATGTAAACTTTTGCGGTGTGTTTGTTGGGATCTAATGAATTTTGAGTTCATGATCAGTTTCTATCCATGAATATTATTTGAGTCTTCTTTGATCTCTTATATGCATGATTGCTTATAGCATCGTATTTCTTCTTCGAATCTTTGGTTTAGTTAGGCCGACTAGATTGATTTTTCTTGCCATGGGAAGAGGTGCTTTGTGATGGGTTCGATCTTGCGGTGTTCTTTCCCAGTGACAGAAGGGGCAGCAAGACACGCATGTATCGTTGCTATTAAGGATAACAAGATGGGGTCTATTCCTACATGAATAGATATTGTCTACATCATGTCATCGTTCTTATTGCATTACTCCGTTTTTCCATGAACTTAATACACTAGATGCATGCTGGATAGCGGTCGATGTGTGGAGTAATAGTGGTACATGCAGGCAGGAGTCGGTCTACTTATCTTGGACGTGATGCCTATATAATGATCATCGCCTTGGATATCGTCATGACTATTCGATTTTCTATCAATTGCCCAACAATAATTTGTTCACCCACCGTGCGCTATACTCATGAGAGAAGCCACTAGTGAACCCTACGGCCCCCGGGTCTACTTTTCCATCATATTGCTTTCTGATCTACATTTTTTGCACTCTTTGTTTTCAGATCTACAAAACCAAAAACCCAAAAATATATTGCTGCATATTTACTCTTTTTATTTGTGTTCTTGAGAGATCTATCTCTCCTATCTATCACTACCTAATCTATCTTATTACCGTAGAGAGATTGACAACCTCTCTTTCGCGTCGGGTTGCAAGTATTTGTTGTTTGTGTGCAGGTGCTGCTTATTGGGTGTTCGTGATACTCCTACTGGTTCGATAACCTTGGTTTCATAACTGAGGGAAATACTTGCCGTCGATGTGCTGCATCATCCCTTCCTCTTTGGGGAAATACCGACGCAGTCTCAAGCCACGTCAAAGGAATTTCTGGCGCCGTTGCCGGAGAGGAAGCGGTCTCTTCTACGTGCCTATCGTAGGCGCCGAGGGGACTCCACCATCATCTACCAGGTTCCTAATCACAAATCTCATCTCCTTGCAATTACATTATTTGCCATTTGCCTCTCGTTTTCCTCTCCCCCACTTCACCAATTTGCCGTTTTATTCGCCCTCTTCTTCGTTTGCCTTTTTCTCCCCGGATCTCTTGCTGTGACACTATGGCTAGTTCTTCCTTTATTGCGTGTACTCCCGATAATGAGGTTCTTAATTTTAAGCAAAGGGGAGGGGAGAACCTGAAAGCTGCTTGGTATAGAATTTGCAATGCTCATAATAGATCTATCCATAAATATGTTGAGAAGGAGACACTATAAGATCGCTGATGATGACTACAGTTGTTTGTTATGCACTGATGCGCCTGAGGAATGTCTGGCACACCTCTTCTTTAACTGTCCATTCAGAATCTCTTGCTGGAACACACTTGGGATCGCCTGGCCTCAGTCTGACTGCAGACTTCAGATGATACATGCTGGGAGAGCCGCTTGGAATAAACCCATGTTCATGGAGGTTTTTGCTGTGGCTGCATGGGGGATCTAGAAGGAACGCAATGACAAACTTTTCAGAGGGATACCTCCATCTCACGACTCGTGGCTGGTCAGGTTTAAAAGGGACTTTGCCTTGCTTGAACATAGATCAAAGCAGAAACTAGTGCCATTCGTGCTATCCTTTGTGCAATCCTTGTAACCCACTAGTTAGCTCTCTCCCTTTCACCCCCCTCTGCTTTCTCTACCCCCCCCCCCCACACACACACACACACATGTAAATATTTTGTACAGCTAACCTTTGACACAACTTAATAAAAAGAAAAAGAAGGTCAGTGGGAGCCTTTCCCACTGTCGTTAGCCCTCAAAAAAAAAAGATCTATCCATAAGCAATCTACCGTTGTTCTTCTTCGCAGTTTTTATGTTGGCATCACCACTTGGTATAGATTCGTCCTTGATATGATTACCGGTGGGAATTTCTTGACGTGTCCATCTTTGGATGCTTTTAATGCTTTGGGAAGTTTAGTGGGATCACCACCTATCATGATCAATGAAACAACTTTAACTCTAGAACACGTTATGGAGAGATTAGATGCTATTGAAAAGAAGATGATTACTAAAGAACATCTTGAAGATTTGGATAAGAAATTGCATAATATTGCTAATAAAATTGGGGCTAAGGCGGGAGATGCCATTAAATTACTAAAGGCAAAAGAAACCGTAGTTAACGAAAGGGTAGAAGAAAGTCCTTACCGTATTGATAAGTTGGAAGAGATTTTTAGTAATTTGGGTTCTACCTTTTCTTCTATCAAATATATTGAAAAAAATCCCGTAAAAATTGGCAAGACCACGCAAGTCACTAAGAACAAAGTTGCTACACCAAGTGGCCACAAGGGAGATCTTAAAATGATTAGTATTCATCCCGACTTTGTTGAAATCATAAGAGATCCTATTTACAAGAATGAATTTTTTGGTTTTCTTCCTAGGAGTGTTATCGTTAAGAACATGCATGCTAAACCCTTGAATAAATCTAGTTGCATGATTGAAGAGTTGAAAACCAAACATGACAATACTAGCCATTATGCCTAGCTAGGGGCGTAAAACGATAGCGCTTGTTGGGAGGCAACCCAATGAATAAATAAATTTTTGCTTTTTCCTTTCTGTTTTTGTGTGTTGACACAATTATGTCTCTGTTATGATTGTGTTTTTATGGTTTATTTAGTGTTTGTGCCAAGTAAAGCCTTTAGGATGATTCATAGGATGAGTAGAAGTGATGCTGAATCTGAAACAGAAATTTTGCGTCCAGTATATGAATTTTCATTTTTTTCTGGACCGTGATCTTGAGCTAACATTTTAACACAGTGTTTCTATACAAATTCCTTACGTTGTCCTAATTTTTCAGAATTTTTAGAGTTACAAAGTATGGGTATAGTACAGATTACTACAGGCTGTTCTGTTTAAGACATATTCTGTTTTCGTTGCATTGCGTGCTTGTTTTGATGAATCTATGGTTTGTATTGGGGGGTATAAGCCATGGTAAAGTTAAAATACAGTAGGTATAATGCAATAACAAAATATGAATAGGTTTGCAACAGTACCTAAAGTAGTGATTTGCTTTCTTATACTAACGGATCTCACGAAGATTTTGTTGAGTTTTGTGTGATTGAAGTTTTCAAGTTTTGGGTGAGATCACGATGGATGAAGGAATAAGGAGTAGCAAAAGCCTAAGCTTGGGGATGCTACCGCACCCCCAAGATATATCCAAAGAGAAACAAGCAACTAAGCTTGGGGATGCCCCCGAGTGGCATCCCCTCTTTCTTCTAACGACCATCGGTATTTTACTTGGAGCTATATTTTTATTCGTCACATATCATGTGTTTTGCTTGGAGCTTCTTGTATCTTTGCTTGCTTTGTTTGTTAGTTTTTCCTTTGTATGCTTGCTGGACACACCTATTTGAGAAAGCCAAAATCATGCTATGATTTGTTAGAATTGCTCTATGTGCTTCACTTAAACTTTTTGAGCTATAGAAATTGCTCTAGTGCTTCACTTATATCTTTTTGAGCACGGTGTGCTTGGAAAGTTTTGTAGAAATATTCTCATGCTTCACTTAGATTAATTTGAGAGTTAGTAAATTTTGAAGAAATCCTCTCACGCTTCACTTATACCTTTTTGAGAGATGAAATCTTTATGCTCATGTGCTTCACTTAAATTTGTTTGAGCTTGCCAAAAAGCAATGGCAATATATGAAACTAGTCCCAAAGTGATAGATATCCAAGGAGGATATAATAAAAACTTTCATAAAGATCATTGGACAAATTAAACTTGGTTCCTTGTAATAGTTTTGAAACATGATGATAGTAATATGTGAGTCATGTTGATGAGTAATTATGCTTAGTAGGAATATTGGTGTTAAGGTTTGTGATTCCCTATGCATGCACGAAAGTCAATAGTTATGCAATGAAGTTACATCCTACTTGTGGTGCATTATTCGGTGTTAGTTATGTTCAATGCTCACTTATGTGAATTTTCGTCTTTTGGTTTGGTTGCTTCCCGATCTATTTGCTAGCCTTCATTTGTACTAAGTAGAAATACTACTTGTGCATCCAAAATCCTTAAACCAAGTTTTGCCTTATGAGTCCACCATACCTACCTATATGCGGTATTTCCATGCCGTTCCAAGCAAATTTGTATGTGCCATCTCTAAATTTTCAAAATAAATTTTCTCTTTTGTGTGCCCGTACCGCTCATGAAACAGTGGGGAGTATCCAATATTTTTCCATGCTAGATGTGTTATTCTCAAGATGAGTGTTTATTCACTTGTCATTGCACGAGAGTGCGGTGGTAATAGGGATGCCCATTCCCGAAATGAAAAAGAAAAAAAATATTTACTTTATGTTGTCAAATAATAAATTCCTTGGAAAGTGTTGGTATGGAAGGCAACAGTGGATACGGCCCGCCATGGAAAGTGGAAGTTTGGTGGAAAAGGGAATAAACTTTATTTTTTGTTTGGGAACCGCCTATGATATATCTAGCATGGAAAGTATTGGGAACTACTTTGTCGTTTTCGTTGACAGGAAAAGCATGCCACCCAAAATATTTTTCTCTCTCAATTTAAACCTTGAGCTCTGGCACCTCTACAAATTCCTACTTCCCTCTGCGAAGGGCCTATCTATTTACTTTATGCAATTTTTATTTTTGCTTTGAGTCTCCATCTTCTCTTATAAGCACCAACTAGGGGGCACTATGATCGTACTTGAGCATTGGGCATAGCTAATATTTGAGTGTGTTTCATGAATGGATCAATGATTGAGCATGATGGGCTAGGGATAACTTTCTTTAGTGTTGATATTTTGAAAGACATGGTTGTTTGTTGACATGCTAGAGTATTGAAGTCATTATGTTAAAACTAGACTATTGATTTGAATCATTATAAGTCCAAATGTCCATGCTATACAAAAGAAAATAATGTGATAAACATATTAGGCATCATTCCACATCAAAAATTCTGTTTTTATCATTTACCTACTCGAGGACGAGTAGGAATTAAGCTTGGGGATGCTGATACGTCTCCAATGTATCTATAATTTTTGCTTGTTCCATGCTGTTATATTATCATTCTTGGATGTTTTACAATCATTTTATTACAACTTTATATCATTTTTTGGGACTAACCTATTGACATAGTGCCAAAGTGCCAGTTGTTATTTTTGCTTGTTTTTTACTTCGTAGAAAATCAATACCAAACGGAGTCCAATCGTGACAAAACTTTTTGGAGATTTTTTCTGGACCAGAAGACACCCAGTGGGCCAAACAACTGTCGGAGAGGTGGGCTGTGGAGAGCAGAACCCACCAGGGCGCGCCAGGAGGGCCCCGACGCGCCCTGATGGGTTGTGCCCTCCTTGGCCCCCTTCCGCACCGCATCTGATGCCTATAAATTCCCAAATATTCCAAAAACCCTAGGGGAGTCGACAAAACACAATTCCAGCCACCGCAAGTTCCAGAACCGCAAGATCCAATCTAAACACCATCACGGAGGGGTTCATCTTCTTCATAGGTGCCTCTCCGATGATGCGTGAGTAGTCCACCATAGACCTACGGGTCCGTAGGCAGTAGCTAGATGGCTTCTTCTCTCTCTCTCTTATGATTCTCAATACAATGGTCTCTTGGAGATCTATTTGATGTAAACTTTTGCGGTGTGTTTGTTGGGATCCAATGAATTTTGAGTTCATGATCAGTTTCTATCCATGAATATTATTTGAGTCTTCTTTGATCTCTTATATGCATGATTGCTTATAGCATCGTATTTCTTCTTCGAATCTTTGGTTTAGTTAGGCCGACTAGATTGATTTTTCTTGCCATGGGAAGAGGTGCTTTGTGATGAGTTCGATCTTGCGGTGTTCTTTCCCAGTGACAGAAGGGGCAGCAAGACACGCATGTATCGTTGCTATTAAGGATAACAAGATGGGGTCTATTCCTACATGAATAGATCTTGTCTACATCATGTCATCGTTCTTATTGCATTACTCCGTTTTTCCATGAACTTAATACACTAGATTCATGCTGGATAGCGGTCGATGTGTGGAGTAATAGTGGTAGATGCAGGCAGGAGTCGGTCTACTTATCTTGGACGTGATGCCTATATAATGATCATCGCCTTGGATATCGTCATGACTATTCGATTTTCTATCAATAGATAGATGGGACAATTGCATTTTTGCCCCTAGTTGGAACCTACCCACGGGTTTTGCCCTTACTTTTTGACTCTGCTCAGTTTTGCCCTTAGATTTGCCTCCGAGGTCGCCCAAATGCCCTTTGACCGTTTGACCAATACTTTGAAAATTCATTACAAATTCATATGAACTCAAAAAAATGCAAACAAGATATCAAAATGTTCAGAAAAACATTACCTTTATGTACATGTCATTTTCATTCACGAAAAAAGTACCATTTAAATTTCCCATGGTTATCAATGTTATCAACATTATTAAAAATAAAAAGGTATAAACGATAGTGTTTTCATGAATAAGAATTACATGCAAATGCAGGTGATGTTCTCCGAACATCCTGATATCTTATTTGCATTTTTCTGAGTTCATATCAACTTGATATGAAGTTTCAAAATAATGGTCAAAGTCAATTGAAACTTCATAACAAGTTGATATGAACTCGGAAAAATGCAAATAAGATATCTGCATATTCAGAAAACATCACCTACATTTGCATGCAATTTTTATTCACGAAAAAAGTATTGTTTATACCTTTTTATTTTTTTAAATGTTAATAACATTGATAACAATGGG
This sequence comes from Elymus sibiricus, assembly GCA_039707655.1. Taxonomy (NCBI): domain Eukaryota; kingdom Viridiplantae; phylum Streptophyta; class Magnoliopsida; order Poales; family Poaceae; genus Elymus; species Elymus sibiricus. The sequence continues at coordinate 270,342,219 of CM077665.1, forward strand.
TAGTTTAAATGGTACTTTTTCCTGAACGAAAATGAGATCTACATAAAGGTAATGTTTTTCTGAACATTTTGATATCTCGTTTGCATTTTTTTGAGTTCATATGAATTTGTTATGAATTTTCAAAGTATTGGTCAAATGGTCAAAGGGCATTTGGGCGACCTCGGAGGCAAATTTAAGGGCAAAATTGAGCAGAGTCGAAAAGTAAGGGCAAAACCCGTGGGTAGGTTCCAACTAGGGGCAAAAATGCAATTGTCCCATCTATCAATTGCCCAACAGTAATTTGTTCACCCACCGTGCGCTATACTCATGAGAGAAGCCACTAGTGAACCCTATGGCCCCCGGGTCTACTTTTCCAAAATATTGCTTTTCGATCTACGTTTTTTGCACTCTTTGTTTTCAGATCTACAAAACCAAAAACCCAAAAATATATTGCTGCATATTTACTCTTTTTATTTGTGTTCTTGAGAGATCTATCTCTCCTATCTATCACTACCTAATCTATCTTATTACCGTAGAGAGATTGACAACCTCTCTTTCGCGTCGGGTTGCAAGTATTTGTTGTTTGTGTGCAGGTGCTGCTTATTGGGTGTTGGCGATCCTCCTACTGGTTCGGTAACCTTGGTTTCATAACTGAGGGAAATACTTACTGTCGCTGTGCTGCATCATCCCTTCCTCTTTGGGGAAATACCGACGCAGTCTCAAGCCACGTCAACGACTACCGTGCTGCTTCTGCTGCTGAGGAGGACGAAACGGAGGTGGAGGAGGAACCCAATACTTCTGCTGCTTAGGAACAATCTGAGAGCTGGACGAAGAAGGGTTGGAGTCTCTGAACCGCTTCTTGGAATTCTCAAGCTTGAGTTGAACTGCCTCGAACTTTAGAGCCAAGTTATAGAACTGATCAAACATAAGAGGCTCGTGAAGGACGAGAGCAAGCTGAGGATCTTCTCTGAGGCCACCTCTGAACTGATAAATCTTGGACTTCTCATCAGGAACATCTTGCTTAGCATAGCGGGCCAGATTCTGAAACTCAGAGTTGTACTGATAGACAGACATACTCCCTTGCTTCAGGTTCCTGAACTTCTCACGCATACCCTCGACAAAGCTCGTCGGGATATGATGAGCTCTTAAGTCACATCAGAAATCATCCCAAGAGACTGCACGGCCACCTCTGGAATCCTTGTACTGCTGCCACCAATCTGCTGCCTGACCCTTGAGCTAGAAAGTCGCAAACTTGACATAGTCCTCAGCCCTGACATTGCTGCACTCAAAATGCTTGTTCATGTCACGGAGCCAATCGTCTGCATCAAGAGGCTGATCACAACAAGTGAAGGACTTGGGTTGATTTGCGAGGAACTGGTTCAGAGTTGCAAACTGCGGCTGATTATGAAAATTCCCTTGATGACCTTGCTGTCCCTGCTCCCTTTCCTGCAGCAACCTGAGCAACATCTGAGTGTTCGCATTGGTTGCGGCCATCATAGCTTGCCAAGCTTCTGGAGGTGGAGGTGGGGGTGGTGGAGGATCAGACTGCTCCCCAACACGACCCTGATTCCCACGAGTTGCTGGAGCCATCCTGAAGATGGACAAGAATATCAGCACACCATTGACAAAGATGATTGAAATAAGCTGAATCAAATGGCTTGAAAGAAATTGCAACAGGATATCATCAATTGCATTCAAACTGCAAATAGTAAGAACGCCTTCTGCAGGATCGTGCTGACATCATTAGATCATGAAGCCACTTGAAATAACACAACAAATATTGAGCTAAGGTTGCTCGGAACAAATGTATAAAACATCATACATCTGTCGGAAGATGATCCTAGGTAACTACTGGAGATCCCACCTAAGAACTTCTGAAATCTTGGTTATGCAATCGGGTCCACGGATACACGGAGTTTTTATCCATCACTCAACTCCTAGCAGTAATACTACTCTCCAATGTATCACATCCCTCAACACACAACCAAAGGTCTCGGAAACTCATCTACCTCAGACCCTCGTAATCACAACGATACTATAGATGGCAGTACATGTGATCCCGCTCCCCAGTACTGGGTGCCGCCACACTCTTCGCACCATGAATAGTATTGAAGCAATTTCGAACATCCGCGTTCTTAAGTACTAAGGAAACTGAACGATAACGATGTGTCAAGAATCCCCTGGAGCTCTACTCCCCGGGTCTAATCCATACGTACGGGAGGCACCAAGAATAGAATTCCCGTCACATCGGTATCATAGAGGCTCCAAAATACTCGCGTGATCCTAAAAAAATTTTGAGCGGGAAGAGGGTAGAATTAAAATTCTAAGTCGTAATTCCTCATGAGAGTATAGAAGAGGAGTAAAATAAACCTACTCTCCGATATAACTAGACTCAAAATAGTTTTTCACTAGACTCGACTCAGCCAAGTTCGATCAAGCAAGGGGCTCCTATGGTCGGTATGGCTCTGATTACCAACTTGTAACGCCCAAGATGCGGTCCTATCCCTATTAAGGCACGAGGGCCTCGACGGGGATAGAAGCGCCTCTAGTCGTTTCGCAAGTACATAAATCATTGCATACATGTCGGAAGAGATGAGTATATGAGTTGGCTTACACTCGCCACAAGCTATCTTATAAGTCCACACAATTATCCATACATTCATCCAGAAGACAGGGTCCGGCTACGGACGAAATCAAACGATAAAAGAAAGCAATAAAACAGTCTTGCTATCCCAGGACCACCACCACGAAGCTCCCCTACTGATAAGGATATGTAACGTACATACGCCTACGTTCTTCATCGTACTCCCGCTGGAGCTGAGACACATCATCTGGCACGAACTCGTCAACACATGTACCTGTATTGTTGTAATCTGTGAGCCACATGGACTCAGCAATCTCATAACCCGGGTACCGAGACTATGTAAGCCAATAGGTGAGGAATGGTTAAGTGGTGAGGCTGCAGCAAGCACTAAGCATGTATTTGGTGGCTAACTTACGAGAACAAGAATGTAAATATGGTGGCCTACGCATGACGGTCGTGAACTAGCATGATCACTAAGTGATCCTGAACACCTACTTACGTCAAACATAACCCCACCATGTTCTCTCTCGGTTCATGTTCACGAGCAGAGACAGTCACGGTTACGCACACAGTTGGTGTATTCTATTTGAGTTTACTTCAAGTTAACTATAACCGGGTGTTAAACAAATTTCCAAGTTGCCACATAACTGCGGGCACGGCTTCTCGAAAAGATTTAACCCTGCAGGGGTGCTCCAACTCATCCATCACAAACTAACCACACACCGCGGGAATAGCCTCGACCACGAATCCCGTGATGTCCTTGGAAATTCCATTGGAAAACCTCAACCTCGAGATAGCCCAAAGTATCCTCGGAATTCCTCGCGCAAGACATTCGAGAAAGGTAAAACAAGTCCAGCAAGACCGCTCGACGTGTCGACGAACCCGATAGGAGCCGCGTATGATGAGGACATCCCTACTATGGTTCCATCCCTTGAAGATGAACAACCTGTTGCTGCAAAGAAGACGTCCAATGATGAAATCAGGATTGGACCAACTACAAGAGCTCGTGCTAAGTTACTAGAACAACAGGTGAATTCTCTCTTAGTTGATAATGCTATTTCTTTTAATGAGAGCTTTATACTGCCTAAATCCTTGTGTGTATGTGTCATTAGGTACATTGGAGAGGAAGGCATGGCACGAGGGAGCAAGGAGGAGAACAAGGAGGCAATGCAGCTGGGCTGGGAAAAGGATCTTGGAGTTTCCAGGGCGGTAGTACCGCCCTACACCAGCGGTAGTACCGCTTGAGACGGTACTACCGCCCCTACTACCGTGAAAACTACTGGCATCTTTTGGCGCTAACCGGTAGTAGAGCGGTACTGAAGCGGTAGTACCGCTTGGAGCGGTAGTACCGCATGACATCAGCGGTACTACCGTGCTGCCTGCGCGCAGAGTTTCGGGCTGACAGCCCATGTACCCCTTCGATCTATCTTAGGATATAAATACTCTTCCTTAGGGTTAGTTAGAGTTAGACCACGTTTAAGATAAACCCTAGTTCATGAGATTGCTTGTAAGCATTCATCTTGAATCCTCATCACCAATTCGTATTGACCTGGTGATTATATACTGCAAGTCAAGTGTGATCTGCTGTTCCATTGGGAATTAGTATATTGCAATTCTAACCGTTCGTGGTCGACGACTGCGTGCGCAAGTGTGTGACGTTGTGAATATCCAAAGGGTTGAGACCTTTTGCATTGGCATCAGGGATCAAGAGAGGGAGAGTTCATCGGCGACATACAGGTTATCCTACACCATCATCATCACCACCGCCGCTTACTGAGAAGATCGGGACACCCCATATCATCTTGGTATCAGATTTCCAGTGTTGCCTCGGTAAGCATCCACCAAATCATCCGTAGATTAGTTGTTTTTCATCCTATCCAGAAAAAGCCTCACAAAAATATTAGGGTTCTTAGTTGTTTGCCATAGCCTAGATTGCATCGTGGATTGGTTTTAGTTGCTGGTCGTTGTGTCTTTCTTTTTGCGTCGCTTTGCCTTCGAATCGATTGATTTTAGTTTCCATCGTAGCTTGCATCGTAGATTGGCTTTTGTTTCGATCCATTATCCTGTTTTGCAAATTCCAATCCATAGCCACAGCCTGTCTACACAAAGGTGTTAGGAACTTACCCACGAGACTAGTTTCCGCTCTACAGGCTGCTCATATAGGTTTTGGTGCTTTGCAAAAACTCGACGTGATCCAAGAACAGTCGCCGCTGCCTGCGATCTACTGTTCACGTGACGGTTGAAAAAAAAAAAAAAAAAAAAAAAACAGAGACAACGAAAAGAAAGAAAAAATCAGTGGCCGGAAGTTGTTGCTATCTATTGCATTGTTGGAATTTTATCGTGCGATTGTGCACTAGTAGAATTGAGCAATCTTGTGCCGGTTTACTTTGAGCATTGCTAGTGTCTCTCGAGTGCATTGCAACACATCTTGTTTTATAGTTGCTTTGCCACATTTTTCTCCACCGTGTGTGTTTCCTGGGGTGTTGTCACACGATCAGCACTAGGACTTGTCTTCGGTGTAGATAGGATACCATACCTAGCTCCACCATATAATCCTGCTCTGTCGTGTGATTGCTCTCATACCCGGGTATTCACTTCATCACATCCGTGCATTAGTCATCCATCTGAACGGGTAAGCATTACTATTCACTTTGGAACGGTAAGATTTCCTTTTCTTGTCAGTTTTGAGTGAGTTGTGAGTGTGCCCCCACACAGATTTTGATTTTTGCACTAACCTACTAATCATGTCTTCTAGTGATGTTGATGTGCTGCAGAAAAAGGCTGATGACGAGTGTGTTTCCTGGAAAGACCATGAAGCTCTCCGCGTTCATTTGACGGGGGCTCTTGATAGATCCGCTGAAAAAATTGAGGCTGATATGCAAGTTATACAAATGAAAGTGGATGCCACTGATACTACCGTCCACGCTATGCAAACTCAAGTCAATGCTCTCCAAACAAGTATACAGCAGTTGACAACTTCAGTCAATGGGCTCCGTGTCGCTCTTGAGCAACGCCAACATGACGACCATGACGATGCTGATAGTGTGCATGATGACAATGATAACATGGTGGGCAATCATGGCCGTGGGCGTGGTTTTCAAGGGCCTGGTCGTCTACCACCACAGGGTGCTCGGCGTGTACCGCTTCAGGAGGATGATGGTTTGGGCAAGCCCAAGTTCACGATTCCTAGATTTGAAGGCTCCACTGATGTTGAAGAGTATCTCACTTGGGAGCTTAAGATGGAGAAATTATGGCGTTTGCATGATTATACTGAAGATAGGAAGGTCAAGCTTGCTTCTTCTGAATTTGATGGTTATGCATTGCGTTGGTGGGATAGCGTGGTGAGTACTCGCCGCGAGGACAATGAGCTTCCTGTTCGTACATGGCGTGAGATGAAGGCGGTGATGAAAGCTCGTTTTGTTCCCACTAATTACTTGCGGACAGTTTTTGATAAATTGACACAATTGAAGCAAGGTTCCATGACGGTTGATGCATATTATATGGAGATGGAGATGTTGATGCAGCGTGCTCGAGTGCGCGAATCTGTTGAGATGACTATGCAACGTTTTCTCCATGGGCTGAAATATAACATTAAGGGTATTGTTAGACATCACCAGTACACTACAATGAATGAGCTGCTCCATCATGCAAGAGAAGCTGAATCCCAGTTGGCTGACGAAGCTCAAATCAAAAGCCGTTATACTACAGCAGGGCGGTTCTCTAACAGAACACCGCCGCCCCCTGGTGAGTGCGCTGCCAACCGCCCCTCTTCTTCAGCAACCAAACCAGCCTCCACAGTTCCACATTCCAAGCAACTTGCTGCCCCTGTTGCTAGCTCAGGTTCCAATATGTCTACAGCCCGTAATAGAGATATGCTTTGTCATACATGTGGAGGCAAGGGACACTTCAAGCGAGAGTGCCCCAATAGAAAAGTGATGATTGTAAACAATGACAATGAGTATGAGACTGGAGATGATGCTGATCCATATGCTTCAGATGACGATGAGTACACACGTGATGAGGGCATTGATGCTTTTGCTTCTCCAGCACCTACTATTGTTGTTTCGCAGCGTGCTCTTAGTGTGCAGCCACATGTTGATTCACAGCGCTGCAATTTGTTCCAAACAAAAGCACTAGTTGGCCCCAACAAAGCTTGCAAGGTGATCATTGATGGAGGTAGCTGCCGCAATCTTGCAAGCAAGGAATTATGTGCCAAGTTAAATCTGAAATATTTACCTCACCCCAATCCGTATTATGTACAATGGTTGAGTGACAATGGTGAGATGAAGGTGAGTCATATGGTGCGCGTAAATTTTGAGATAGGACCATACAAGGATTCCATTGAATTTGATGTGGTACCTATGACAGTTTGCCATCTTTTATTGGGTCGGCCATGGCTCTATGACCGTCATGTGCAACACAATGGCCGTGCCAATACTTATCACTTGGAGTTCAAGGGCAAGAAGATCAATCTACAGCCTATGTCACCACAGCAAATTGTGAATGAGTCTCGTCAGAAAACAGAAGTGAATATTGCACAGCCACCTGCACGAGAGAACAATGTAAAAGCCGTGAGTGATAATATAACGAAAAGTGCGAGAGAGCCTAGTTTGCTTATATTAGCCACCCAAAAAGACATGAGAGAATTTCGAGAGGATCCTACAGCCCTGCCTCTTGTGCTTATGTACAGAGGCGAGGTTTTAGTTTCTAATGATACACAATCTGTTTCTCTTGGTGTGTCTACTGTTTTGCAGGAATATGGCGATGTGTTTCCGGAGGAGGTACCATCGGGGCTGCCACCATTGCGTGGAATTGAGCACCAAATTGATCTTATACCCGGCGCCACCCTCCCCAACCGAGCGCCATACAGGACCAATCCCGAAGAAACGAAGGAAATACAGAAGCAAGTGCAAGCCCTACTAGACAAAGGGTATATTCGTGTTTCTCTTAGTCCTTGTGCTGTTCCTGTTATTTTGGTGCCTAAGAAAGATGGTACATGGCGCATGTGCGTAGATTGTAGAGCTATTAACAACATCACTATTCGATATCGTCATCCTATTCCACGCTTAGAGGATATGTTAGATGAATTGAGTGGTGCTGCTGTTTTCTCTAAGATTGATTTGCGTAGTGGTTACCATCAAATTCGCATGAAGGAAGAGGATGAATGGAAAACTGCTTTCAAAACTAAATTCGGTTTATATGAGTGGTTAGTTATGCCTTTTGGTCTTACTAATGCACCTAGTACCTTCATGAGATTAATGAATCATGTTTTGAGAAAGTTTATTGGTCGTTTTGTGGTTGTATATTTTGATGATATCCTTATTTACAGCCGCAATGAATCTGAACATTGTGATCATATTAGACAGGTTTTGCAAGTGTTGCGTGACAATAAATTGTATGCTAATCTTGAGAAGTGCACATTTGCAAAAGATAAAGTGATATTTCTGGGATACGTTGTATCTAAGCATGGGGTGGAAGTAGATTCATCTAAGATTGAAGCAATTCAAGATTGGCCTACTCCCATGAATGTTAGTCAAGTACGAAGTTTTCACGGTCTTGCTGGTTTCTATCGCCGTTTTGTGAAAGACTTTAGTACTATTGCTGCACCATTGAATGCATTAACGAAGAAAGGTGTGCCTTTTGTGTGGGGCGCAGCCCAAGATCATGCTTTTGATGAGCTGAAACGTTTGCTTACTTCTGCACCATTACTTGCACTACCAGATTTTTCCAAACAATTTGAAGTTGAATGTGATGCTAGTGGTATTGGTATTGGTGGTGTGTTGATGCAAGAAGGTAGACCTATTGCCTATTTCAGCGAGAAACTTTCTGGTGCTAGACTGAATTATCCTGTTTATGATAAAGAATTGTATACGCTTGTTCGAGTTCTTGAGGTTTGGCAACATTATTTGTGGCCAAAAGAATTTATCATACATTCTGATCATGAAGCATTGAAGTATTTGAAAGCTCAATCCAATTTGCATCGACGCTTAGCTAAATGGGTTGAGTTTATTGAGTCTTTTCCATATATCATTACGCATAAGAAGGGAAAAGATAACATTGTTGCTGATGCTCTCTCTAGGAAGAACATGCTCTTGACACGTCTCGATATTCAAATTCCTGGTTTAGAGAGTTTGTGTGATTTGTATGCAACTGATCATGATTTTGCTGAACCATATCGTTTATGTTTGCTTCGAAATGCATGGGAGAAATACCACATCCATGATCGCTACTTGTTTCGAGCTAACAAACTTTGTGTTCCAGAATCGTCCGTCCGTTTGCTATTGTTGCAGGAATCACATGCAGGAGGATTGATGGGTCACTTTGGGCGTGAGAAGACGTTGCTCATGCTGGCTGATCACTTTTATTGGCCCAAGATGAGGCGCGATGTGGACAGGTTTGTTCGGCGCTGCATTACATGTCACAAGTCCAAGTCCAAACTAAAGCCTCACGGTTTGTATACGCCACTACCTACACCTACCACACCATGGGAAAATATAAGTATGGATTTTGTGTTAGGTTTGCCACGCACTAAAAGAGGTCATGATTCTATATTTGTGGTAGTGGATAGATTTTCTAAGATGGCACATTTTATTGCATGCCACAAAAGCGACGATGCGTCGCATGTTGCTAACCTGTTTTTCAGGGACATCGTACGCTTGCATGGAGTGCCAAAGACAATTGTTTCTGACAGGGACGTGAAGTTTATGAGCTACTTCTGGAAGACTTTGTGGGGAAAGCTAGGAACGAAGTTGCTGTTCAGTACAACATGTCACCCACAAACTGATGGTCAAACGGAGGTGGTGAATCGCACATTGTCCCAATTGCTGCGAGTTATGATTAAGAAAAATCTGCGTGAGTGGGAGGAGTGTTTGCCACATGTTGAGTTCGCCTATAACAGGGCTGTGCACACTACCACCCAGCTTTGTCCTTTTGAGGTGGTGTATGGCTTCAAACCAATTACACCACTAGATTTGCTGCCTCTTCCATTACATGAGAGGGTTAATATGGAGGCATCAAACAGAGCAGATTATGTGAAGAAGATTCATGAGAAGACACGAGAGGCTATTGAGACGCAAGGCAAGAACATTGCTGCTGCACGCAATCAATCAAGAAAGAAAGTTTTGTTCCAGCCTGGTGATATGGTATGGGTGCATCTTCGCAAGGACAGGTTTCCACAGTTGAGACGTTCTAAACTTCGGCCACGTGGTGCTGGTCCTTACAAGGTGTTAGCCAAGATAAATGACAATGCCTACTCGATTGATATTCCTATTGCTGAATTTGGTGGCGTTAGCAACAGTTTCAACGTTGCTGATTTGTCCCCATGTGACGTCGATGACCTTGGAGCGTCGGGGTCGACGCCTTTTGAAGGGGGGGAGGATGATGAGGACATCCCTACTATGGTTCCATCCCTTGAAGATGAACAACCTGTTGCTGCAAAGAAGACGTCCAATGATGAAATCAGGATTGGACCAACTACAAGAGCTCGTGCTAAGTTACTAGAACAACAGGTGAATTCTCTCTTAGTTGATAATGCTATTTCTTTTAATGAGAGCTTTATACTGCCTAAATCCTTGTGTGTATGTGTCATTAGGTACATTGGAGAGGAAGGCATGGCACGAGGGAGCAAGGAGGAGAACAAGGAGGCAATGCAGCTGGGCTGGGAAAAGGATCTTGGAGTTTCCAGGGCGGTAGTACCGCCCTACACCAGCGGTAGTACCGCTTGAGACGGTACTACCGCCCCTACTACCGTGAAAACTACTGGCATCTTTTGGCGCTAACCGGTAGTAGAGCGGTACTGAAGCGGTAGTACCGCTTGGAGCGGTAGTACCGCATGACATCAGCGGTACTACCGTGCTGCCTGCGCGCAGAGTTTCGGGCTGACAGCCCATGTACCCCTTCGATCTATCTTAGGATATAAATACTCTTCCTTAGGGTTAGTTAGAGTTAGACCACGTTTAAGATAAACCCTAGTTCATGAGATTGCTTGTAAGCATTCATCTTGAATCCTCATCACCAATTCGTATCGACCTGGTGACTATATACTGCAAGTCAAGTGTGATCTGCTGTTCCATTGGGAATTAGTATATTGCAATTCTAACCGTTCGTGGTCGACGACTGCGTGCGCAAGTGTGTGACGTTGTGAATATCCAAAGGGTTGAGACCTTTTGCATTGGCATCAGGGATCAAGAGAGGGAGAGTTCATCGGCGACATACAGGTTATCCTACACCATCATCATCACCACCGCCGCTTACTGAGAAGATCGGGACACCCCATATCAGCGTATCTCATTCTCAGGACACGACAGATAAGCAAAGCATACGGTGGCCTGATAGACATCTCCCTAGTTGCCCCGAGTTGGCCCCGCACGGTGCTCTAGTTTGGACCAACACTCATGAGGAGCACTGGCCCGGGTTGTTGATTAATTATCCATGGGTTAGCTAAGCCCTATGCATTTTAATTAAGTTGTTTAGCAAATGTAGTACCAAAGTTGGGTCTTGCCAGACAAGTTTTAATCTAAAACGAATAGTCAAGGGGGTCCCCATAACAACCCCGAGCATGTTAGGAGCGCAAAATATGGAACATAACACCCGTACTCGGAACTAGTGCGGCAAAAGTGGAACAAAACACCGGGAAAAAGGCCAAACCTTCCACCGTTGCCAGATATATATGTGCATTAATTTAAATAATAGTAAATAAAGGTTATATCTCCAGATATCCATGTTGACACATGGAAAATCTTGCACCTATAACTAGCAACGCTATAAGATAAGGGCTGAGCAGCTGTAACGTAGCCAGTCAATGTTTTGCTAGGAAGTGGAGGGGTTAGAGGCTTTCATGGCAATTTAGGAGGCTGACAGTTTAAGTGGTAGGTAACGAAACATAACGGTAGAAGCGAGACATCTAGCATAGCAAAAATAGTGTCGGGATCCGGGTACGATCATCTTGCCTGTTGGGTCTTCAGAGGGACAAAGAGCTGGGTCCTCGAGTTGTACTCTCCGGGATCCTCATACTCAGGCTCGACACTCGCATCTACCCAAAGAGAAACAACACCAAAGAAACATACAAAACACAGTGCAATGCACAACCAAGATGATGCATGAACAATTTGAAGTTTTTAACATGGCAACCCTATGCTAGTCATGTTTCTCATGCAATTATTAAGTTCTTTAGTATTCTGGATAGAACCTCAAGATTAGTTATTTGAACGTGCATGATCATGGCAAATATGAATGCTCCATGTAAAAACGATGCAAATGCATATATAGAACCTTGCAAACGGAGTAACGAAGCTCACGGTACACTCACGGCAAGGTACGAACGTTAACGGAGACAAAACAAAGAGGAGGGAGGCCATGGGCTATTCCTTAGTATTCCAAGGTTGCCACTGGATTGGAAATGAAAATCTAGCAAGAATAGACCTAAAGATCATGCAAAACAATGGAGTATAGCTCCCACAAGTCACAAAACATTCAAACACGCAACCTGTCCACAAACAGCAACATGACATCTTGTAACACTCATACCCAGAGCTACAGCAAGTATCAAATCACAACCAAGGCATGGACATGAAGTATACATCATGCACAACAATTCACCTATCTACAGCAACATGAAAGGAAGCATGGATCAATGGCAATGAAACTCACAAGAGGGCATGTTGAATCAGTTTTTTAGGGACTTAGAGAAAATTCCAGTTTTGTAGAATCTGAGTTAACATGATGGCATCTTGACAACAACTTTTATATATGCTACAGGAACTTTCATGGCATGAAAAATTAACAGGTTGATAGAGGGCAACATGTGCTTCACTTAACTACATTATGGCAACATTAAAACATGCATATATCAATGGCTACCATCCTCACAATATGACATATTGAAAATAGCAGATCCCCAGACTTAGTGAAATTCAACAAGTGGCAACCAGGACACTTGTTAACAAAATGGCATGTTGACAGTAGGTTTTATATAAGACGCATTAGCTTGATCTGCAAGAACTTGGTACACATTTACAGAGGATGAAAAGCACAACAATGTATTCCATTGTGCCAGCTCTAAAAGAGAAACATATACATGGGAATCATCTAGATAACATGGCAACAAAATAACAGATTTCAACACTTAGAAATATTTGGGCATTTGGAAACATTATTTTGGTGACATGTTGTCAACAACAATGCCACTCATAACATGAACTATCATGCAAGCAAAAAATACCAGGGGCTAGAGCACACACTAATGAACACATTTCATGTTGACAAGTTTATCATATGATGCAAGAATTAATTCATGTGAAAAAAGACAAAATGGCATATTATCACCAAATAACACTTTCACAAACTTGCTCAAATGGTAAATCCAATGCCACCATTGGATTCAATGGATTTTTCTACCCCAATTCCATGTATCACAAGCATATATTACCATAGACAAAACTCACACAATCACATTTGGAAAAATGACAATTCACTTAATACAAGCTATATGCCAAATTTGGCATGTCCTGGGATATGACAGATCTGGAAAAAAAGCAAATCAGGAATATTTCCCTAAATGGAAATAATATCAGAAACACACAAAATCAAATAAAAACAAAACAACAAAATAAAAAAAGGAGGGGCCACATGGCATAGTCACCAGGGTCCCTAGCGGCTTACATGTGGGTCCAGGCCCACTGTCAGCGACGGAACAAAGGGAAAATAAAAGGGTGCGCCGGTGGTGTTTCGAACCCTGGACCTCTCGGTCGCGGGGGCTTCGGCAAACCACTGGGCTAGCGAGGCTGGGTTCGATACTACAAGGGGGCTCGGGCCCTTTGAGCTAGCAACTGGCGGAGGCTGGTTGCCCTCTTCTCTGCGTCAGAGAAGATGACGACGACGCCGGTGGCCACTCCGGCGACCATCAGAGAAGACGAACGCCGGCGGGGCTGCGGAAACGAAGGGGAGATCCATCCCCGGGATTTGGAGCGGCTGCATGCGCAGGAGGCTAGCGGAGGCCGATGCGCTCGAGCTCGAGCTCTTGCTCGGCTCGGGGCCATGCGAGGCGCGAGCTGTGGCCAAGGATGCGGGGCACGGAACACTGCGCGCGCTAGGGCACGCTAGGGATGAGGCCGGGCCCGAGAGGACCACGGTCTAGCGCGTAACACAACACACGCACACACAAAGCAGGGAGCTTGACAGAGCTCCGAGATCTCGCCGTTGGCATGCGGATTACTACGTGCACGGGGAACTAGAGCGCGAGGGAATCGACAGAGAAGGGGAGGGGTATACCTAGTATACCTAGGACAAGGAGAGGAGGCGCGGGGCTCGTCGAAGCGTCGGCAACAAGTCGTCTAACGCTGCATGTCTTCTGGTCCAAGAAGAAGATGAAGAAGAAGCTTGGGGCAGCACCGATCTGGGCCTTGGCACTCCCTCGAGCTGTCGAGGAAGAAGATGGCGACGCAGGGGACCCTTCCCACGCACCAGGGCGACGGAGACACGGCGAGGAGGTCACCCCGTGCATGAGCAGAGGCTCGGCCGGAGCATCGGGAGCATGGCGATGGCGGAAGCTTGGAGAAGACCTACCTGCGGTGGTGAGGCGAGGAGGAGGGAGGAATGGAGAGAGGGATGCTAGGGCTAGGTTGGGGACACGCTAAATAGGGGACTAGGGCGGTCGTCGGCCGTCAAATCATCGAGCTAGTCGACGTGGCACCCTGGATGCCCTGCCGTACGCGAAGACGAACGCGCGAGCGCGAGGAGGCCGGCTGGGCTGCGGGAGCCGCGCTAGCTGGGCCCTTGCGGGGAGGCAAGGCCCAACTGGCACTGCTCTCTCTCTCTCTCTCCCTCTCAGACTAAATGGTTTACATTTATTTAAACGCGAGAAAGCAAAAAAAAACACAACGAAAAGAGAGAGATGTGTAGGCATGGAATAAAAACATATTTGAAATCACAAAAATATGCTCTATTTAATAAAAATAGTTTTGGTATTTTTAGAGCAAATAAAATAATTCACTAAAAATGCTTTAGGGATCTGTTTGCAAAGAAACAAAGGCAAACATTTCCAAACCAGAATGAGAGCTAACTAACAATTATTATCAGGATATTTAGAATAATTGCAACATTTTATTAGATGGAAAAAGGGCAAGTGAATCACCACATATATAACATTGTTAATAAAAGGGGTTTAGGCATGGTTTTGTAAAAGGGTCTTTGGAGGGGATCCACACACACAAACTCACTTGCTAGTACCCTCTCCACACATACACTCACACCAACAACAAGCACACAAGCTCATGATGCAACAATACTTTATGTGATGATGCCATGATGCAATAGGAATGTCATGAAGAAATATTATTACTCACACCACATGATGGCAAAATAGAAGGTTCACACATGACACATTACAAATATGGCACGGGGATGCACTTGGACTGTTACAAGTTGTATTTGTTCTCAAGTATACGGATGAACTCTTTTATGATTAGAATGATTATTTCCAAGTGACCCAATATGCTCTTATTCATGTTCAAGTTAGTATTCTCGCGAGCGTTGAGAGGAGGCTTCGCTCACACTATTGTCGTGATTGGCCGTGGAGGAACTACTGTCACTGCATATGGTAGGATGTTGAGGGAATTCGAGGTGACAGTAAAACCTCAATCCCTAGTCTTTGCAAGTTGATAGGGGAGTTGAGATAAACCCATATCTGACTGCATCCACGGGGAAACCCTTAATTGACCGTTTGTGATAAATTAGTGGGAAAGCAATGGTTGGTGGCGTATGTGGCATGAAGTCTATGTTAGAGTAGAACACGTTCTGTACCGGGGACCGCCCACTTATGCATATGAAGAGTGGATAGAGGATACGATATAGAGTGTTTGCTCCGCACTAGATGCACATGTCATATTTGTGGTAATGACTTCTGAGTCCTAGAGAACACTTCACTACTCAATCACCTTCACCACTAACTTAGTCTATTTCTATTCCTGTTTTTAACTTCTTGTTTTTTGTTTAGTAAACACCCTTTTTATCTAGTTTCCCTAGCAACAATAGATAGACTATTTCCAAACTCTGGTTTGGGTGCGTACGTGGCTGCGTGAAGTGACAACGTAGTTGCGGGGTTTGTGGTGCCTTCCTATCTGCTCCCTGTGGGTTCGACCGTTTACTTATCACGAAAGTGCTACAACAACCCTGTGCACTTGCAGGACATCAATCATTTTCTGGCGCCGTTGCCAGGGGCATAGCGCTTGGTTATTACTTAACTGCTCGCATTTAGTTTATTTTGTTTGTTGCTATTATCTTACTATTTTTTCTTTAACCCAATAATATGTCTTGCTTTGAGATGTGAGATGAAGACATGGAGGCTACAATGAAACAATACCATGAAAAAAGAGGATACTTACAGAATTCTAGAAAACCGACAAAGCTAAAGAAATGGGTTATAAATTTATGGAGGTAGGGATTATAACTAATGATATCCCTAAAGGTTGCATACAGTGCCAATCTCTTCTCCACATCATATTTTATTGCAGAGATCACCCACATCCGGTTGTGAGATCATTCAACCGTTTTGAACATCCTCTTGAAGATGGTGAGGTAATTGAGGAGATGATGTTAATGCTTCGATTATTTGAGCTTTTAATGTGGTTCAACAGGTTCCCATACGAATATGAATGGGTGACTAAGCACCAAGGCTTGTTTGAGGAAGTCTATGATTTTTCGTGCCCTTTTTTAATAGCTGCATTTTTTCACTTTCGTAATCTTCTCTAGTTTAGTATGCAAAGTTCTAAGTGTGGGGAGGTTACATTTGCATGTAGTGTCTTGTGCAATACTTTTTTATCATATAGTTTCGTGCATTAGTATGTCCTGCTGTTTTGACATGCTTGCTTCGCTTTTTTACTTAACATGCAGAAATCTTGTTATCTTCTGAAAAACATTGCCATGTTACTTTATCAAAAACCTAATGAAGGAGTCCTTTGAACTATTGCCTTTCTTTCACCTAACCACATAAGTTGGGGACTCTAGTGGTGGCTTGATTAGAGATTGAATGATTGTAGAGGCTTTTGTTGATGAACCTAGCATCTTTGGTTGATCCGGGACGCGTAACGGGGTTTATCTTCGCCAAACTATCCCCTTGGGGTACTTAGCTTTTGAGTATTATGAAACATTACACCGTGATACTCTTGTGTAACGTTTGAGTTATTTATGACTAAGGCAAGTGTGAAACCTTTTGCACTTCCGTTCATCTTTTATTGCTAGCCTCTACGATACCATGCATTGCCCACTCTCGCATTGAGACTTGGCGCATACTTCGCAGGTACATCCAAACCCGTGTGAGGACTCTCTCTTATTCTCCTACACATGAAACACCTCATCTCCACAAAAGAGCCACCATACCTACCCACATGGCATTTTCATAGCCATTCTGAGCATATCGCCATGCACTAGCATCACATTACATTACATTACATGACTAGAGACATGTTTTAATTTGCCTTGCATGATCATAGTATGGCTAGCTCGATATTTCCATGGCTTGTCCGTTTTTTTATATTTATGCTATGCTGGATCATTGCGCATATTGGTACACTGCCAGAGACATTCATCATATAGAGTTTCTCTCATGTTTTCAGTTTTGAGTTATAATTACATTCAATTGAAGTGAGTCATTGTAAAGTGTGTCATTCATCATTGTAAGGTATTTCTCCTATCGAAAAAAATAAAAAAATGAGAGAGAAAAATAATAAAAGATGCACCATAGAGGGGCCAAAAAAAGAAAGGAAAAAGAATAAGAAAAAGGAGAGGAAGAGAGAAGGAGCATGTGATGCCCTGGATTAAGTGCTACAGTAAACTCTGTAATCAAGCTACAGTAATCTGAGGATTATGCTAATCCATTTTGCTAATCCAATTATGGTCACTGTTGAAATCAAGTGCAAAATCAAATTCAAATCCAATTCAAAATTCAATTGAAAAGTGGTTTTGAAAGTTTTGCAAACCTGAAAATAAAAATCATGAATGGGTTTCAAATAATTCCCTAGTAATATTAAAATTATAACCCACAATTATGCAAATGTTTTGGTGCCTCAAAACTATTTTATGAGTGGCCAAAACAATTAATTAAATGCCTTTTCCTTTATGAAAATTCCAAACTTGATTCAAATGCCCCCAAACTTTTTGTGGCATTACTTAATAATGCATGATAACTATAGGAGCAAGTCATACATTTTTGTTACAGAGAATTATTGAAAAAAATAATTAAAACAGAATTAAATAAAAAGAAAACAAAAACAAAAGAAAAGAAAAGAACCCCCCCTCCCACTGGACCGGCCCAGCCGGGCGCCACCGCGCCCCGCCCGCGCGCACCCACCCCTACGCTCGCGCACGACTGGCCGCGCCCGCTGCTGGCTCCCCCGCCGCGCCTCCCCCGTGCTAGCCGTTGCCGCCGCTACCCACCGCTCGCCCCGCACGCGCACGCACGCTCACCGTCGCGGCTCGCCCTGCCGCTACCCCGCGCCGTGCCCGCCCCCCTGGCCGGCGCCCTGGCCATGGGGCCGTCGCCGTGCTCCCTGGTTAGTGGGGATTGACCCCCCCCACTAACCCCACTGACAACAGGGGCCCACCCCCCTAATGACGTTTAAAACGTTTTAAAATAAATAAATAATTAAAATGAATAATTAGTTAAATCAATTAATTAATTAATTAGTGAATTAATTAATTAGGTAATTAATTAGTTAATTAGATGATTAATTTTAATTAGATTAATTAATTAAACTTGTTAATTAATATGTTAATTAATTAAATTAAACAGAATGACAGGTGGGTCCCACCCCACTAATTAACCTAATTAATATTAATTAAACTCTAATTAAAAACTGAGTCAATGACAGGTGGGGCCCACTGGTCAGGTTTGACCAGTCAACCCCACTGTTGACTGCTGATGTCAGCATGACATCATGCTGATGTCATAAATGCAATTATTGAATTAAATAATCTGATTTAGTTTCTGAATATTAATAAAACTTTAAAAATTAATATAAAATAATCCGTAACTCGGTTGAAAATAATTTATACATGAAAGTTGATCAGAAAAATCCCACGAATCCGATTACGCTGTCCGTTAGACTGTCACGTGCTCCTAGCATAACAAACATGGAACTTTTCCATCGTTTTCGCTTGTCCGGTAATAGCCCGAGACCCGGAAAATATCGTCAGATATTCTTCCGATCCGTCTGCGACGTGTAATACTGCGTTAGTGCATGCCTAGCTTTGCATATTGCCATGTCATGCATCGTGGTGCATCTGTGTGATATATTTATTGTTTCTTCCCCCCTCTTCTTACCGGTAGACCCCGAGACTGACGCTGCTACCGGGTACGACTACACCGTTGACGATCAGCCTTTGCCGCAGAGCAGCAAGGCAAGCAACCCCCCCTTGAGCATTCCGATATCGCCCATTCTTCCCTCTTATTCTTGCATTAGATTTTGCTACTGTATTAGTTAGCTCCTATTCTGATGCATAGCCTGCTTTTGATAAATTGCTACTATACCTGCAACAATATCAACTGTTTAGTATAGGTTGATCAGTGAATCCCCTGTGACCCCCTTAGTCCCAGTCGCCCCTGCTTCTTCATCGACGACTCGACGACTCGAAGACTCGGTCAACCGACCGACAAGCCAGGCCCCTCACATCACCCCACCCCCTTAGTTGTACGACTCTGCAGCGCTACTATCGAGTACCGAGGGTGACACCTCGTGAAGTACTCATGATGCTAGCTCTGTAGTGCAGCTAGTCGGTCGTGGTTATTGAGGGTGATTCCTCCTTCACCACTCCCGACAATGTCTCTGTCGTGCAACCCCTCAAGTGTGGGACCCTCGAGGATGATTCCTCTAAGTCCACCTTGACGGTTTCATCGAGCGGGGCCCCCTTTGAGGGTGATTCCTCAGGTTCTGTCTTGATGATTTATACACACGGTTACTATGACCTGGTTACAGAAACATGTTCGTGATGGGTCGGCCCTGAGGGGTACCCACGGTTTGATGATGATGAGGCGTGGACGGGCAGGAGAGGCCCTTGCCACACATCCTCGAGACGGGGCGACGGGACCGCACTTCAAGGGTCGCGCTTGCCCCGCATTAATAAAATGCTAATGGGTTGGGCATTTGATCTGAGTTGGGTTGTTGGCCTTATTACGCACTAACCTTCACGTGGGGAAGTTATGGGTACTCAGCGTCGTGGTATCAGCCGAAGCTCTTCGGACGTCAGCAATGGAGCGGCGCGCGCCCGAGTGGCCCGCAACGGCATTGCACTTGTTAATAAGGGATGCTAGGACTGACCTCGGCCGCCTTCGCATCGTGCAGGAGTGCAGAGGGCGATTGGCCCATGACCCCTGCGCACTTAGGATTTAGACCGGCGGGCTGGCCTCTTCGTTGAGCCTAGGCCGGGCATGACCCAGGAAAGTGTGTCCGGCCAGAGGTATCAAGCGTGTTGGGGAATATGTGGTGCACCCCTGCAGGGAAGAAATTATCTATTCAAATAGCCGTGTCCACGGTAACAGGACGACTTGGAGTTATACTTTGACCTCCTACAACTATAATTGTGACTTTCAAATGAAATGAATGTTGGTTCCGAGATTTCTTCCTCGCAGGGAGTCGAGGAAGAATCTCTAGGCGTGTTTACTTAATAAAATTGCTACAATAATATGACTATATATGAGATACCAGTCTACTCTCTTCTAATGCTGCAAGATGTTGAAGATGCTAGTCTTCGATAGGACTAGGCCTTCCCCCTATTCTTGCTATCTGCAGTCAGTCCAGATATAACCCCTCCCCTTGATACTGATGCATACTTAGCATAGTTCTGATGTCAGTCTTGCGAGTACTTTGGATGAGTACTCACCGCTGCTTTGCTTTCTCTTTCCTCCTCGATACGATGCTGCGTTCAGACGATGGAGCCCAGGAGATGGAGTACGCCGGAGACGACTACTACACCACCGCTGGAGCCTACTACTACGTGGAGACTGCCGATGCTCAGGAGTAGTTAGGTTGGCTCCCAGGCAGGAGGCCTCGCCTCTTTCGATCTGCTGCTTATGTTTGTGCTAGCCTTCTTAAGGCAAAACTTGCTTAACTTATGTCTGTACTCAGATATTATTTGCTTCCGCTGACTCGTGCTTGTCGAGCTTTGTATTCAAGCCCTCGAGGCCCCTGGCTTGTAATATGAAGCTGTATGACTTTAATTTGTGTCTAGTGTTGTGTTGTGATATTAATTAGTCAGTCCCTAATCTTGGTCATACGCATTGCGTGGATGATTAGCGTACGGTCGAAATTGGGGGCGTCACAGAGCAACACCATTATCCTTTTTAGTATACACTTGTGCTTCAAAGATCACCACTTCATGCCTTGTAAAGTAGAAAGTTTGATGAGCTTCATATGTTTCATACTAGTGGGGAACGTACACTATAGAACTTGGCTTGTATATTCCGGTGATGAGCTTCCTCAAAATCTCAAGGTCTTCACGAGCAAGCAAGTTGGATGCACCCCTACTTAGTCCATGTGAGAGCTTTCATATATTCATAGCTCTATGTGCATCCTAGTTGCATGGTGATCATTACTCCTTGCATTGACATCGATCATAGGGCCTTCTCCATAGCCTAATGGTCAGCTGCGTTGATGCAAGACTATCTTTATTTTTGACTTCTCAAAACCCCAACCCTTTTCTATCTTTCCCTTAAGTGCAAGACATAAGCTTGCACTCAGTGCTGCATAGGTATTTGAGTGGTTTAATAACGCAGACAGACGATCTTGCCATTGTACTTGGTATGCCTCGGGTTGGTGTTTTTGAAGCGATCGCTGATGCTTGATTTCTTTTGTCTTTGATTGTCATTCATGTGTTCCTGGCATAATATTGATCTTCTCTCTAAACCTTTGGCAATGGGAATCTGGGCTCCACAAAAATATTTTCCTCTTTCTTGACCTCCATGGCAATGGAACTAAGAGGATAGCTTGTATTACTCCCTTGCTAGTTAACTTTTGCATGCTTGCACGATGAACATGGATACCACATTTGGGGTTTGGTTCAATGTATGCTTTAGAGTCTATAACATTGAGCTTTTGGTAGTCAACCTTCTTACTCGAGGGCGAGCCAGGTTTAAGCGTGGGGAGTTTGATGGCTCCATATTTTACACATTTTTGGATCTCATTTGTTGCATGTTCTCTTTATATATCATGTCCCACTGAACCAAATAGTTGTCCATTATGCATGTTTACCTGTATTTGCACTTATCATAATGAGCATTGCAAATTTAGCATTTTACTTAGTTTTTATTAGTTTTTCTTGTTTTCTTGTGTCTACAGGTGTTTTGGAGCAACCTAGGACCAAGCACAATGAAAGGACCAAGGATGGGTTCGATACGGAGTAAACCATGGGCCACACTAAGCCATTTCGAAGGTCGGAAAAAGTCATTTTTTTTTCAAAGTGCTCCAAATCAAGATCTAAGACCATAAATAGATCGGTGTCAATAATACAAATCTAACCAGCCCAAGAACATTAAATTCCGAGTTCGTATGAAGATTTGGCGGCCATTTTACCAGAGGAGGACACATCAAAAGACGATATTTCGAATGATCGCACGGTTGTTTCGGCGGTCGTACGTGCACACAACTCTGAAAGTTGCCCTTCCAGACGGGATTCTTCACCGATTTCATCCCCGTTCGATCCCATGGGATCCTTGGCTCGTAAAGAAGACTTTGGGAGAGGATAAGTCTCATCTTGAGCCCTTGGATGAAGCCTATCAAGTGAGGAGGCTAGGGAGGCTCCATATATACACCTCTTCAACCCTAGACGCCACCGTCATATCTCATTCACCAAGACCACATCCATCTCCATCTCCATTGCTGCTCCATCACTACCATAGAGGAAGGGACAAGCTCAAAGGAAGAAGAGAGGACTCCACCATCGCAAGCACCGGCCTTCGGGATGGTGCCATCTCCACCGCGCCGGCACCTTCACCGGCGCTGCCATATCCATCATCACCACGGCCGCCGCCATCTTCATCACCGGCGCCGCCATGCCCTCTCCCTTCACCGGCACGGTGACGGCTTGTAACTTGACCCTCTCCTTTATGTTTGAGTTGTTGTATTTGTTCTCAAGGATACAGATGAACTCTTTTATGATTAAATTGGTTATTTCCAAGTGATCCAATATGCTCTTGTTCATGTTCAAGTTAGTATTCTTGCGAGTGTTGACAAGAGGCCTTGCTCACACTATTGTTTAGATTGATTGTGGAGGAACTACTGTCACTGCATAGTGTAGGATGTTGAGGGAATTCAAGGTGACAGTAAAACCTCAATCCCTAGTCTTTGCAAGTTGATAGGGGCGTTTAGGTAAACCCATATCTGGTTGCGTCCACGGGGGAAACCCTTAATTGGCTGTTTGTGATAACCGTAGTGGGATAGCAATGGTTGGTGGCGTATGTGGCATGAAGTCTACGTTAGAGTAGAACATGTTCTGTACTGGGGACCACCCACTTATGCATATGAAGAGTGGATAGAGGATACGATAGAGAGCATTTGATCCACACTAGATGCACATGTCATATTTGTGGTAATGACTTCGGAGTCCTAGAGAACACTTCACTACTCAATTACCTTCACCACTAACTTAGTCTATTTCTATTCCTGTTTTTAACTTCTTGTTCTTAGTTATGCGCCCTTTTTATCTACTTTCCCTAGCAACAATAGATTGACTATTTCAAACTCCGGTTTGGGTACGTACATGGCTATGTGAAGTGACAAAGTAGTTGCGGGGTTTGTGGTGCCTTCCTATCTGCTCCCTGTGGATTCGACACTTACTTATCACGAAAGTGCTACAATCTTGCAAGACATCATCTACCACCAAGGGGCACTTTCCCAGATGGGCAACGTAGGCCGGATGATCGTTCGGGTCGAAAGTGATTGTGGATCCGGACCACTCCAGGAGCTCCGTTGGGGCAGGCGCGATGGCATAAACCGTGCAACGAGTGAGCTTATGGGTGGCCGCGTGCCGACGGCTGAAAAGATCATGTTGACGCTCTGCTGTTGATGGGATGGTGGGCTATTGAAGACTCAGCCGTCCGGTGGTTGATAGTAGCTGACGACGTTCTCCACGCAAGGGGTGATGGAGGAGCGCACACACATACGATATCTCTGCATCGATTGAAGTGGAACTCGAGGCTCCCAAAGTGGGAGACGTCGATGGAGGACAGCGTGACGTTGTAAAGCAGCCCGCGGTTGTTGAGAACGAGCTTGAAGGAGCCGAAGGTGAAGGTTTAGCCTGGTATGTAGTGTTGGGGAACGTTGCATGGGAAACAAAAATTTTCCTACGCACACACAAGATCTATCCATGGTGATGAGCATCTACGAGAGGGAGAGTAAATCTACATACCCTTGTAGATCGCTAAGCGGAAGCGTTTAAGAAACGCGATTGATGTAGTCGAACGTCTCCGCGATCCAAATCGCAAGTCGTCCCTCGACCCGATCACGAACTAGTGCCGAACGGACGGCACCTCCGCGTTCAACACACGTACGGCTTGATGACGCCTTCACCTCCTCGATCCAGCGAGCGATGGTGAAGCAGTGGTTGAGTTCCAGCAGCACGACGGCGTGGTGATGGTGGTGAGGAACAATCTCTGCAGGGCTTCGCCAAGCGCTACGGAGATTATGACGGAGGAACTAGAGGGTTAGGGTTGCCGCACACGGCTTGGGGAAATCTTGATCTCTTCCGTGTGCTAGCCCTGCCCCTCTATTTATATGTTGAGCCTTGGGGTCTAAACTTGGAGTAAAAGCCTCCTCCGGGTCGGTTTTGCCCGCACAAGGTCGGTTTGGCCCGCAGGGAAAGAGTCCAACTCGGATCCCTGCCGAACCGTGCACAGCCGCACACAAGCGGTAGTACCGCTTCACACAAGCGGTAGTACCGCTTGGGCGGTAGTACCGCTTCACACAAGCGGTAGTACCGCTCGGGCGGTAGTACCGCTTCACCAAGCGGTAGTACCGCTTACGCGGTAGCAAAACTACTTTTGCACTTTCCAATACCTCGTGGGCTTTACCCCTTTGGCCCATATAAAGTGTTGCTGTACCCGAACACTTCGGTAAACATCCGGAACCCCTTCCGGTGAACTCCGGAACTCTTCCGGAGATCAAAACACTATTATCACATATATCAATATTTACCTCCGGACTCTTCCGGAGATCCTCGTCATGTCCGGGATCTTATCCGAGACGCAGAACAACTTTCGGTCACCAACATAATAACTCAATAATACTAATCGTCACCAAACGTTAAGTGTGTAGACCCTGCGGGTTCGAGAACTATGTAGACATGACCGAGACACCTCTACGGCCAATAACCAATAGCGGGACCTGGATGCCCATATTGGCTCCTACATATTCTACGAAGATCTTTTATCGGTCGAACCTCTATGTCAAGGATTCAGTTAATCCCGTATGCTATTCCCTTTGTTCTTCGGTATGTTACTTGCCCGAGATTCGATCGTCGGTATCTCTATACCTAGTTCAATCTCGTTACCGGCAAGTCTCTTTACTCGTTCCGTAATACAAGATCTCGTGGCTAACACTTTAGTCACATTGCTTGCAAGGCTCATTGTGATGTTGTATTACCGAGTGGGCCCTGAGATACCTCTCCGTCATACGGAGTAACAAATCCCAGTCTTGATCCATGCCAACCCAACAGACACCCTCGGAGATACCTGTAGAGCACCTTTATAGTCACCCAGTTACGTTGCGACGTTTGATACACACAAGGTACTCCTCCGATGTCAGGGAGTTGCATGATCTCATGGTCATAGGAACAGATACTTGACATGCAGAAAACAATAGCAATAAACTGACACGATCATATGCTACGTTCATAGTTTGGGTCTTGTCCATCACATCATTCTCCTAATGATGTGATCCCGTTATCAAATGACATCTCATGTCAATGGCTAGGAAACCTTAACCATCTTTGATCAACGAGCTAGTCAACTAGAGGTATACTAGGGACACAGTGTTGTCTATGTACCCACACATGTATTTGAGTTTCCAATCAATACAATTATAGCATGGATAATAAACGATTATCATGAACAAGGAAATATAATAATAACCAATTTATTATTGCCTCTAGGGCATATTTCCAACAGTCTCCCACTTGCACTAGAGTCAATAATCTAGTTCACATCACTATGTGATTTACATTGTAATGAATCGAACACCCATGCAGTTCTGGTGTTGTTCATGTTTAGCCCTTGGAAGAGGTTTAGTCATCGGATCTGCAACATTCAGATCCGTGTGTACTTTGCAAATATTTATGTCGTCCTCCTTGATGTAATCGCGGATGGAATTGAAACGTCGCTTTATATGTCTGGTCCTCTTGTGAAATCTTGGTTCCTTGGCTAGAGCAATGGCACCAGTATTATCACAAAACAGAATCATTGGGTTAAGCGCACTAGGCACTACTCCAAGATCTGTCATGAACTCCTTCATCCAGACACCTTCCTTCGCCGCCTCCGAGGCAGCGATGTACTCCGCTTCGCATGTAGAATCAGCTACCAGGCTTTGCTTGGAACTGCACCAGCTAACCGCACCCCCATTAAGAATAAATACGTATCCGGTTTGAGACTTAGAGTCATCCGGATCAGTGTCAAAGCTTGCATCGACGTAACCCTTTACGACGAGCTCTTGATCACCTCCATAAACGAGAAACATGTCCTTAGTCCTTTTCAGGTACTTCAGGATATTCTTGACCGTCGTCCAGTGTTCCATTCCTGGATCACTTTGAAACCTTCCGACCATACTTATGGCAAGGCTGACATCGGGTCTTGTGCACAGCATTGCATACATGATAGAGCCTATGGCCGAAGCATAGGGGATGACACTCATCTTTTCTCTATCTTCTGCAGTCACTGGGCATTGAGTCTTACTCAACTTCACACCTTGCAAAACAGGTAAGAACCCCTTCTTGGACTGATCCATTTTGAACTTCTTCAAAACTTTGTCAAGGTATGTGCTTTGTGAAAGTCCTATCAAACGTCTCGATCTATCTCTATAGATCTTGATGCCTAATATGAAAGCAGCTTCTCCTAGGTCCTTCATTGAAAAACTCTTGTTCAAATATTCCTTTACGCTTTCCAGCATTTCTATATTGTTTCCAATCAGTAATATGTCATCCACATATAATATTAGAAACGCTATAGAGCTCCCACTCACTTTCTTGTAAATACAAGCTTCTCCGTAAACTTGTATAAACTCGAACGCTTTGATCACCTCATCAAAACGAAGATTCCAACTCCGAGATGCTTGCACCAGTCCATAAATGGATCGCTGGAGTTTGCAAACTTTGTCAGCATTCTATGGATCGACAAAACCTTCTGGTTGCATCATATACAACTCTTCCTTAAGGAAACCGTTAAGGAACGCTGTTTTGACATCCATCTGCCAAATTTCATAATCGAAAAAGGCAGCTATTGCTAACATGATTCTGACGGACTTAAGCATCGCTACGGGTGAGAAGGTTTCATCGTAGTCAACTCCTTGAACTTGTGAAAAACCCTTTGCCACAAGTCGAGCTTTATAGACGGTGACATTACCGTCCGCGTCCGTCTTCCTCTTAAAGATCCATTTGTTCTGAACGGCCTTACGCCCTTCAGGTAATACTTCCAAAGTCCATACTTTGTTTTCATACATGGATCCCATCTCGGATTTCATGGCCTCTAACCACTTCTCGGAATCCGGGCCCATCATCGCTTCTCCATAGCTCGTAGGTTCATCGTTGTCTAACAACATGACCTCTAAGACAGGGTTGCCGTACCACTCGGGAGCAGTATGCGTCCTTGTCGACCTACGAGGTTCGATAGCAACTTGATCCAAAGCTTCATGATCATCATCATTAACTTCCTCTTCAGCTAATGTAGGCTCCACAGAAACAACTTTCTGCGCTGCGCTACTCTCAGGTTGAAGTAAAGGTTCAACAACCTCATCAAGTTCTATCTTCCTCCCACTCAATTCTTTTGAGAGAAACTCTTTCTCAAGAAATGTTCCGTTTTTAGCGACAAACACTTTGCCCTCGGATCTGAGGTAGAAGGTATACCCAATTGTCTCTTTTGGGTATCCTATGAAGACGCATTTCTCCGCTTTGGGTTCCAGCTTTTCAGGCTGAAGCTTTTTGACATAAGCATCACATCCCCAAACTTTAAGAAACGACAGCTTTGGTTTCTTGCCAAACCAAAGTTCATATGGCGTCGTCTCAACGGATTTCGATGGTGCCCTATTTAAAGTGAATGCAGCTGTCTCTAATGCATAACCCCAAAACGATAGTGGCAAATCGGCAAGAGACATCATAGATCGCACCATATCCAATAAGGTTCGATTACGACGTTCGGACACACCATTACGCTGTGGTGTTCCAGGCGGTGTCAATTGTGAAACAATTCCACACTGTCTTAAGTGACTGCCAAACTCATAACTCAGATATTCTCCTCCTCGATCAGATCGTAGGAATTTAATCTTCTTGTTACGATGATTCTCAACTTCACTCTGAAATTGTTTGAACTTTTCAAATGTTTCAGACTTGTGTTTCATTAAGTAAATATACCCATATCTACTTAAGTCATCAGTGAAGGTGAGAAAGTAACGATAACCACCGCGCGCTTCAATACTCATCGGACCACACACATCAGTATGTATGATTTCCAATAAGTCACTTGCCCGTTCCATTGTTCCAGAGAACGGCGTTTTAGTCATCTTGCCCATGAGGCATGGCTCACATGTGTCAAGTGATTCAAAATCAAGTGACTCCAAAAGTCCATCAACATGGAGCTTCTTCATGCGTTTTACGCCAATATGACCTAAACGGCAGTGCCACAAGAAAGTGGTATTATCATTATCAATTCTACATCTTTTGGCATCAATGTTATGAACATGTGTATCATTACTATCGAGATTCAATAAGAATAAACCCCTCACATTGGGTGCATGACCATAAAAGATATTACTCATATAAATAGAACAACCATTATTCTCTGATTTAAATGAGTAACCGTCTCGCAATAAACAAGATCCAGATATAATGTTCATGCTTAACGCAGGCACCAAATAACACTTATTTAGGTTCATCACTAATCCCGACGGTAATCGAAGAGCGAGCGTGCCGACGGCGATCACATCAACCTTGGAACCATTTCCCACGCGCATCGTCACTTCGTCCTTTGCCAGCCTCCGTCTATTCCGCAGTTCCTGTTTTGAGTTGCAAATATGAGCAACCGCACCGGTATCAAATACCCAGGCACTACAACGAGAGTTGGTAAGGTACACATCAATAACATGTATATCATATATACCTTGTTTGTTGTTGGCCGCCTTCTTGTCAGCCAAATACTTGGGGCAATTCCGCTTCCAGTGTCCAGTTCCCTTGCAATGAAAACACACAGTTTCTGGTTTGGGTCCAGCCTTGGGTTTCTTCACGAGAGTAGCAACTGCTTTGCCACTCTTCTTGGAGTTACCCTTCTTACCCTTGCCATTTTTCTTGAAACTAGTGGTTTTATTGACCATCAACACTTGATGCTCCTTCTGAATTTCAGACTCAGCGGATTTCAGCATCGCAAACAGCTCGGCGACTGACTTGTTCATCCCGTGCATGTTATAGTTCAACACGAAGCTCTTGTAGCTAGGTGGCAATGATTGAAGAACTCTGTCAGTGATAGCCTCTGGCGGAAGGGGCATCCCCAATTCAGCCAGACGGGTGGAGTACCCAGACATTCTGAGCACGTGATCACTGATAGACCCGTTCTCCTCCATCTTGCAAGTATAGAACTTATCGGAGATCTCATATCTCTCGATCCGGGCATTCTTCTGAAAGATAAAC
This sequence comes from Elymus sibiricus, assembly GCA_039707655.1. NCBI lineage: Eukaryota > Viridiplantae > Streptophyta > Magnoliopsida > Poales > Poaceae > Elymus > Elymus sibiricus. The sequence continues at coordinate 270,371,650 of CM077665.1, forward strand.
TTCAACTCCTGGAACATCTCATATGCTCCATGACGTTCAAAACGTCTTTGAAGTCCCGGTTCTAAGCCATACAACATTGCACATTGAACTATTGAGTAATCATCAGAACGAGCCTGCCAGGCGTTCACAACGTCTAGAGACTCAACTGGAGCGGGTGGATCACCAAGCGGTGCATCAAGGACATAAGCCTTCTGGGAAGCCATAAGGATAATCCTTAGATTACGGGCCCAGTCCACAAAGTTACTTCCAACATCTTTCAACTTAGCTTTCTCTAGGAACGCATTAAAATTCAGGGGTGCTACTGCGCGAGCCATGATCTACAACATAAATATAGCAAAGACAACTTAGACTATTGTTCAGGATAATGAGTTTTAGTTGATTATATTACTTAAAAAACTCCCACTCAAATTGACATCCCTCCGATCATTCGAGTGTAACATGATCCAAATCCACCAACTCAAGTCCGATCATCACGTGAGTTGAGGTGGTTTCAATGGTGAACATCTTCATGTTGATCATATCTACTATATGACTCATGTTCGACCTTTCGGTCTCTTGTGTTCCGAGGCCATGTCTGTACATGCTAGGCTCGTCAAGTTTAACCCAAGTGTTCCGCGTGTGCAACATGGCTTGCACCCGTTGTATGTGAACGTGGAGTCTATCACACCCGATCATCACGGCGTGTCTCGAAACGACGAACTTTCGCAACGGTGCACACTCGGGGAGAACACAATTTATCTTGAAATTTAAGTGAGGGATCACCTTATAATGCTACCGTCGTCCTAAGCAAAATAAGATGCATAAAAGGATTAACATCACATGCAAATCATAAGTGACATGATATGGCCATGAACTTGTGCTTTTGATCTCCATCTCCAAAGCACCGGCATGATCTCCATCGTCACCGGCATGACACCATGATCTCCATCATCTTGATCTCCATCAACGTGTCGCCATAAGGTTGTCGCGCCGACTGTTGCTTCCACGACTATTGCTAACGTTTAGCGATAAAGTAAAGCATTACATAGCGCTTAATGATTGACACGCAGGTCATACAATAATTAAAGACAACTCTATGGCTCCTGCCAGTTGCCGTACTCATCGACATGCAAGTCGTGATATTCTATACAACACATGATCATCTCATACATCACATATATCTCATCATGTAATTGGCCATATCACATCACATCATACCCTGCAAAAACAAGTTAGACGTCCTCTAATTGTTGTTGCAAATTTTACGTGGCTGCTACGGGTTTGCAAGAACCGTTCTTACCTACCCAAAACCACAACGTGGTGTAGTGATTGCTTTTTGATCTTCTAAAAGAACCCTCTTCATTGAAATCGATTCAACTAAAGTGAGAGAGACAGACACCCGCTAGCCATCTTTATGCAACGAAGTTACATGTTAGTTGAAGGAACCTGTCTCGCGTAAGTGTACGCGTAATGTCGGTCCGGGCCGCTTCATCTCACAGTACCGCCGAATCAAATATCAACTAGTAACGGCAAGCAATATGTATACACCCACGCCCACAACTCGTTTGTGTTCTACTCGAGATCTCATCTACGCATAGACCTGGCTCATGATGCCACTGTTGGGGAACGTTGCATGGGAAACAAAAATTTTCCTACGCACACACAAGATCTATCCATGGTGATGAGCATCTACGAGAGGGAGAGTAAATCTACATACCCTTGTAGATCGCTAAGCGGAAGCGTTTAAGAAACGCGGTTGATGTAGTCGAACGTCTCCGCGATCCAAATCGCAAGTCGTCCCTCGATCCGATCACGAACTAGTGCCGAACGGACGGCACCTCCGCGTTCAACACACGTACGGCTTGATGACGCCTTCACCTCCTCGATCCAGCGAGCGATGGTGAAGCAGTGGTTGAGTTCCAGCAGCACGACGGCGTGGTGATGGTGGTGAGGAACAATCTCTGCAGGGCTTCGCCAAGCGCTACGGAGATTATGACGGAGGAACTAGAGGGTTAGGGTTGCCGCACACGGCTTGGGGAAATCTTGATCTCTTCCGTGTGCTAGCCCTGCCCCTCTATTTATATGTTGAGCCTTGGGGTCTAAACTTGGAGTAAAAGCCTCCTCCGGGTCGGTTTTGCCCGCACAAGGTCGGTTTGGCCCGCAGGGAAAGAGTCCAACTCGGATCCCTGCCGAACCGTGCACAGCCGCACACAAGCGGTAGTACCGCTTCACACAAGCGGTAGTACCGCTTGGGCGGTAGTACCGCTTCACACAAGCGGTAGTACCGCTTCACCAAGCGGTAGTACCGCTTACGCGGTAGCAAAACTACTTTTGCACTTTCCAATACCTCGTGGGCTTTATCCCTTTGGCCCATATAAAGTGTTGTTGTACCCGAACACTTCGGTAAACATCCGGAACCCCTTCCGGTGAACTCCGGAACTCTTCCGGAGATCAAAACACTATTATCACATATATCAATATTTACCTCCGGACTCTTCCGGAGATCCTCGTCATGTCCGGGATCTTATCCGAGACTCGGAACAACTTTCGGTCACCAACATAATAACTCAATAATACTAATCGTCACCAAACGTTAAGTGTGTAGACCCTGCGGGTTCGAGAACTATGTAGACATGACCGAGACACCTCTACGGCCAATAACCAATAGCGGGACCTGGATGCCCATATTGGCTCCTACATATTCTACGAAGATCTTTTATCGGTCGAACCTCTATGTCAAGGATTCAGTTAATCCCGTATGCTATTCCCTTTGTTCTTCGGTATGTTACTTGCCCGAGATTCGATCGTCGGTATCTCTATACCTAGTTCAATCTCGTTACCGGCAAGTCTCTTTACTCGTTCCGTAATACAAGATCTCGTGGCTAACACTTTAGTCACATTGCTTGCAAGGCTCATTGTGATGTTGTATTACCGAGTGGGCCCTGAGATACCTCTCCGTCATACGGAGTAACAAATCCCAGTCTTGATCCATGCCAACCCAACAGACACCCTCGGAGATACCTGTAGAGCACCTTTATAGTCACCCAGTTACGTTGCGACGTTTGATACACACAAGGTACTCCTCCGATGTCAGGGAGTTGCATGATCTCATGGTCATAGGAACAGATACTTGACATGCAGAAAACAATAGCAATAAACTGACACGATCATATGCTACGTTCATAGTTTGGGTCTTGTCCATCACATCATTCTCCTAATGATGTTATCCCGTTATCAAATGACATCTCATGTCAATGGCTAGGAAACCTTAACCATCTTTGATCAACGAGCTAGTCAACTAGAGGTATACTAGGGACACAGTGTTGTCTATGTACCCACACATGTATTTGAGTTTCCAATCAATACAATTATAGCATGGATAATAAACGATTATCATGAACAAGGAAATATAATAATAACCAATTTATTATTGCCTCTAGGGCATATTTCCAACATGTAGTTGCCAGGCATGAACAGAGATCCGATCTGGATTCGTTCTCCGAAACAACCCTTGCCTGGCATGCCAACTGATGGTACGTAGAACCGTCAGTACCCATGGTAGGGTGGCGAACTCGGCCGGAAGTGCCAGAACGGAGTTCACATGATGGGGTTACCCAGGTTCGGGCCCTTCGGAGTAGGTAATATCCTATGTCATGCTTCTGATCTATATTCATGATGGAGTTCGTCGTGCGAGGGATTACAATGAAGATGGTGTTTCTTGCTACCGAGAGTATGAACTACGGGTGTAGGTGGAAATGGCTACGCCTAGCCCGACCTTATATAGATGGTAGGGGCTAGGGTTTACATGTTGGCTCACCCGATCTTGCGCCGCCGCCACCTTGGCATGCTCACCAAGATGCTGCCTGAGCTCTATCCAGGACTCCGGGCTCCCTTCTTCCGCTGGGATCCATTTGAGCCGCGTGTGCCTTGGGGCAGGCCTACTGTTGCGCTTCCCTCTGAGAAGCCACCCCTGCACCCTCAGTACGGATTGGTATCAGTCACACATTTAGGAAAGAAAGTGAAAGGAAAGGGCACGAGTGGTTCGAAGGCAATGAAATCACAAAAACCTTCGGGCCGAGTTCACTTCGTTCTTGCGTTTGGTCTAATGAATAGACAAAAGGAAGCACTCTTGATCAAGACCTAAAAGCACATCCTCGAACCCCGCAAACCTCCCAACTTTTCTTTCGATTTACGAAGTTTCGGACATTCACCAACCCTCGGACGCAAGACATTTAGGAATGTTTTGGTACACGGGGCGTTGGAGTTGCCCTAACACGGGTAAATACCAAATTTAGTTGTGAGGAGAATACCGAATTCAGTTGGTAGGAGTATTACCTTAGGGTAAAGTTGTCAAATCCCCTTATAAAAATCCAAAAAAAGAAGAGGATGGAATCAAACTTCAACACCTTACCCTCCGCACGTTAGCAATTGCGATTGCGGCGCACCACACGACCACAGCAACCCCTCTTCCTCCTCCCTCATCTCTCTCTTCGCGCTAACCAATCCGAGTACAACTCGCCGTACGCGCACGCACACATAGGCAGATCCAATCCAGCTGTACAAAAGCGCCGCCGTCTGCCGCTCACGTGGAAGAGGGAGCAAGAGCAGCCGAGAGGAGAAGGTAACACTCGCTGCTTCTTCTTCTTCGTTATCGTCTCCTTCCCTTAGTTAGATTCTAGTGGATTCATGCTGTTAGATTTGGTTTGCGGTTTCATGATCTCTGCTCGACCATGCATGCTAGATAGATTCGCGCTGCTTGTCGGTTCTTCTGGCCGGGGGCCGTTCTTGATTTCAGCAGCGGATTCCCGTTCCTTGAGTATGTTTCCTCCAAGCAAGAACACTGGAAGGTTCCATATCGAATTGGATTCGACACGAATCTCTGGCCTGGCTACTCGAATCTAATCGCGTTGTAGTGGAAGCTAGCTGTACGGTGGATTAATGGATAGAATTGCGACGCTGTTTTGGTTCATTCTCTTGATTTAATCCCAGATATTTGAAAGTAAGCTGCACTGAGCATAATACTACTACTACTTCCCACCATCGTTACCAGATTTTTCAGATTGAAAAGGCTCATTAATAATGATTAGCAGTGCAAAAGTTGTATCTTTCGGCTGTAAAATACAGTGAAAGGATATTGACGTGTCAGCTTCTGTCTCGTGCAAATCGTGACATGCGAACGGGAAAACAGGAAAAAGTGCCCTTCGCTTGCTTCCCCCGCTCACGGGAGGCGAGGAAGTGTGGTGTGGAGGGACTCCTGGGGTTGAGGTGCAGGATCTCTCAAATCTCAATAATTGTGATCGGAATCAAGGACATCAAGAACCTTTTGGTTTGGATCTTGTCCTTTCTGTTGCAAGGTAGTAGTATATATTGGCCATAATTGTTGAGTCTATTGACTTAGGTTTGCTTGGACTTGTTATAATCTCAGTCGAACAGCAGTGCTATGCATATGCTTTGTTCTTGCATGAAACTGAATATTTTGCACTTGTCTTCAGTTTTTGTTGAATGTAGGCCGTGATGATTAAGGAATGGTTCTCCTTACTACTACCGCTGTTCACTAATGTAGGACGTTTTTGCAGTTCAATTTAAACTGCAAAAAACAATTAAAGGTTGCTTTTTGACTCAAAAGTTAACTGCAAATAGTTTGGCCTTTTGCTGTATATATTATATGCTTAACTTGCTAAACCATACGCAATGGAACATTTAAGTCAAGATTTCACATGTTCGGTATGATGCGTGCCAGATTGCTCACACTCTTCTTGTTTCTGCAGGATTTCCACGACTATATGCAACCTCCTGGAATAGTCTAGTTCCTAAATCCTTCTTCCATTCTGGCAGATATCAAGAGATCATTCAGGTCTCGCACCTCTGAGTGGGTGTGGATTTGCAGCAATTCTGCATTCAACTTGTCACTGCCTCTGGGAGTAATTCCATCGTACATCTGGAGATTACGGCGTGCACTGGAGGGACTTTTTGTCGATTATGGTTAATTGAGTACAGTAGCTGAGATGTAACAAAATTTGTGAGCTGAGCTCTCTTCCAAGACAGGCCTGTCATTTAGCAATGTGATTGGATCGACTCTGTTTTTGGATCTGGTGTTAGCTCAGTTGACACTAGAGTTGACTTATGGTTAGGTTTTTCTGCTTTTCATCCTCTACTACACAACAGAAACCGAAGGTATGGAAAATACCTGATGCATTTTGAATGGTTTCCAATTGTATTCTTTGTTTGAGTTGCCAACTAATTGTTTCCCAAATATCTTTGTCCCCTTTTGTACTTTATTAGGGGTGCTTTCTGCTAGCAGATAAGACCATGCTCACTGTTTCAAAGAAAGATTCTCAGGAACAAACAGTGAAGTTCACTGCTGGATCAGCGAGCCCGAACCAGATGACGGGTGAAAGTAACCATTCAGTAGCTAGTGGGCAGTATGATATTAATTCATCATCTCACCAAGAATGCTGGAGATCTGACGAATGGAATAGACATGCATGCTCTGATGATGACAAGGAGGAGAAAGTTGGGCACCTACAGAAGAGCCAGTCTCTTGGAAACATGCTTCAAGAGGATTGTGATCATCATGGCAGTGAAGGTACTGAATGTGATATTACAGACCATGATTACAGAAGCCATTGCTCTGGTTTCAAGAGTAATACAGATGTTGAAGAACCCACTAGGTTAGGCAGCAAGAACAATGAGAATGTTTTTGATGCCTCATCTGACCTGATCAGTCATGGTGTTTATGAACCTTCAGTTGATCATGCTGCTGACTCTGACAGGCATCACTCTTATGACCAGAGCAAATTTCCAAGGTCACAATCTGCTATATTTCAGAATAATTCTGATAGTGATCGGGAAGGTTCTGTTGATTCTGAGAGACTAGGTCCCCGTTGCAGATCTTTTGAGGATTTATGTTCAATGGACGGTGAAAAGGTTGATTACTTGAGTGGTGATGAAATAAATCGCTCGAAATCAAATTTGCATGTGCTTTGTGCTGGACCTTCTTCACCAGGTATCTCTGAAGCATTAGGCTTGGATGATGGTTCAGGAGGTCGCTCTGGTGCTGCTGAAGATGGCCAACGGTCCTCTGTAAGTGTGGATGGGAATTTTGTGAGGGATGGGAACTGGGATGGCAAATATATTGCTGCTGATAACAAAGCTTATCCAGTTGCCGCTTGCTATGCCGATTCAGGGCATTATTGTGTCATCAATGGTGTTTTAGATCAAGAGAGGGAAGAGAAATTATGGAACATAAATAGCGATCTCCACCATGAGTCACTTGGCATTGACATGCCTAATTTGAAAAACCTGTCTGACTCGAAGGGTATTAGTGAGGAAGCTGAAGACAATGAAACTGGAATGAATGGTGATCAGCATTTTGACGAGGATCCAAATGAACTTAGTCCAAGAACTTACAGCATTAAAAGGATCGAGGCTTGGATCAGCCAAATTGATATTGACAGTGACGTCATTGTGGAGGAGCAGGGAGAAAGTTCAAGTTCTGCATCAACAAAATATAGCGAGTCGGTGATCAGTGTTTCTGCTGTGCGCCCCGATGCTAAAAGTCCTCTTGGCATGGAGATAGCTTACACTTGTATTTCAAAGTTGACTCCTGTTTCTTCATCTGCACAATTGGCAAACCTTGGTTTGGTTGCAATCCCAAGACTGAGCGCGTTCTCAGGCCTACGGCTGTTGAACTTATCAGGGAACTCAATAGGTGAGTTTTCTTCCTATAATTCAGCAAATTAGTTATAGCTATCATTGGAATACTCATTTGTTTCAGGAGATAATGCCATCAATTTATCTAACATCTTGGCTTTCTGCACAGTGCGCATAACTGCAGGAGCTCTTCCGAGAGGTCTTCACATGTTAAGCCTGTCGAAGAATAATATCTCTATCATTGAAGGCCTTAGAGAACTAACACGCTTACGCTTGCTGGACATAAGCTATAATAGGATCTCTAGAATTGGCCATGGTATGGATTTCAACAGCCTTTACTTTCTCCTTATGATATCTGCTTAGTTTATGGAGAACTGAGTGCTAGCTTAGTGCTTGGGGCACTGTCTGGTGCTCTTCTGCTGCCAATACTAGTTAATATGTGGGCTGTCCTGATAATAAATTTAATCATGTTCTCCATCAGAATATGCTCTGAATAGAGAAATCAATATGCTCCGTGGTCCTTGTTATATTGAATGTTTTGAAGAGGAAAATACAGTCCGGTGCATAAACTTGGAATGATTGATTCTTAATAAAATTGCATCATACTGTTGCAGTTAATGACAGTATAAAACGAATAGATTTGCTTGCTTCTCATTGATTTATGTTTTGGGACACCTTTTAGGTTTGGCTTCATGTTCTTCTTTGAAGGAGTTATATCTGGCTGGTAACAAGATCAGTGAGGTAGATGGCCTTCACCGCCTTCTGAAGCTAAAAGTTCTGGACTTGCGCCACAACAGGATCTCTACATCCAAGGGCCTTGGTCAACTGGCTGCAAACTATAATTCCCTCGAAGCCATCAACCTAGATGGCAACCCGGCACAGAAGAATGTAGGTGACCAGCACCTGAAGAAGTACCTGTTAGGTCTCTTGCCAAACCTTGCTGTGTACAACAAGCAGCCTGTAAGAGCAACTGGCTCAAAAGATGTCTCGGACCGTCACACACGCAAGATATCTTCTTCCCATCGTTCTGACCGCAGTTCCAGATCGGACCGCAAATCTTCCAGGTTGGTGTCTGGCACATCTTCACGGCATGCCCGTCCTGCACATGCTTCAGGCCCTTTGGTGAAGCAATCGAGGTCCCGGAACATGCCAATGGCAGCGCTGGGCTCTAGACCAGTGGAATATGCGGGTGCTGGAGTTCCAGCAGCCAAGCAAATTCAGGTGGAGGAAAAATCGCTGTGAGATCATCCGGGCAGAGTTGCCTAGCCAGCCAAGGCTCTTGAACAAGGATGCTGCAAGTTTTCCTGTTAAGTTTGTAAAATAATTAAGCTCAAACAGTAAGGTGAAGAGCACTTTTCTTATACTGGTAAAGACAGTATGTTTTTTGTTATCTAGTACTGCGTGGCCGTGTTTTTGAATAAAAATACACAGGAATTATGTAAGCTTTTTTGTCTTGCACAGAACACAAATACCTCTGTGAATTGAATTGGTACTGTCAGTCAGATGTTTTTGTCTAGTATGTTTTGGTTTGGCTGTTACTGCAAGCTGAAACCTGAAATCAGTTTTAAGTCCCCTTTTCCTACCCAGAATCAGGTTGGGAAATCATTTTGCACAGGTAAATACTTTAAATCCACAGCCCAAGTACATAGCGGACGGCTAAAGCGTGCTGATATTGTCAAAAGAGGCCGGGTAGACCGAACTTGACATGGGAAGAGTCCGTAAAGAGAGACCTGAAGGATTGGAGCATCACCAAAGAACTATCCATGGACAGGGGTGCGTGGAAGCTTGCTATCCATGTGCCAGAACCATGAGTTGGTCGCGAGATCTTATGGGTTTCACCTCTAGCCTACCCCAACTTGTTTGGGACTAAAGGCTTTGTTTGTTGTTTGTTGTTGTAAATACTTTAAATCCACCTATTCATTTTTCGCTTTGAGTCGACTGCCTCCTCTGCCTGCCACACATCCCTGTGGGGCCACCCATGTTACTCCCGTCTTCTCCCAAACCTTATCCTATTTGTTCGCACACAAACCCTCTACGCCGGGGGTGATGCACTGCAGCTCACATCGAAGGAGACCTGTCCCGAAGCGTGATATGCAAGCAGTCCGGCGGGTGCTTTCGAAGACCCGAAACCCCACACGCCCGGGAGGGATCCCGTCAGGATGCGCGGCGGCTATGGACTGCCCTAGGTTGACATGATCGCTCTGATATGCAAGTAGTCCGGCGGGTGCTTTCGAGGACCCGAAACCCCACACGCCCGGGAGGAACCCCGTCAGGACGCGCGATGGCTATGGGCTGCCCTAGGTCGACCTGATCTCCCATAGGGTAAAAGGTAACGGTAAAAAGTGGTAGACTGATTTTTTGATTGTGTGTTGTTCAATTGGCCGTCACCTCTCATCTATTTATGAGTCCAAAATCAAATTTAAGCGTTTCAACGAGACGAACAGCTTTTGTGTTGAGCGTTTTTCGATTTGAGGTCGTCTGGTGGGCCAAAACGCTCGCGCAAAACAAGCAATCAGTGGCTACCTATCAGACATGCGCGCCACTTTTTGCCTCGTGGTAGGGCCGCACTACTATGGCTCTAACTTTTGCAAACGACCTCGGATTGAAATGATTTTTATATCAAAATCGATTGTTTCGGCGAGACAAAGACAATACGGGTAGAACATTTTTCTCATATGAGTCCGTCTTGGGGGCATAATTGACCGAACAATACTGTGAATACAAAATCTTAGTACTTTGAGCATAGTTTCGACCCTTTAGATGAGATTCTATGGTGATGACCCAAACATCAAACTTTCTCATTTTGATGATACGGAAGTTTCTCATGTTGAGTACTTTTCCATATGAGGTCATCTTAATTAAGTTTTTGACCATGCCAAAATCTGATGTCAACACATGCCCCCCTGTTTTTGGGTAAATCTTGCGTGCCGGAAAATAACTTGCACAGAGTTTGTTCTAAGGACGATGTCAACACTCCATCGGCCATTTTGCATATTCTTTGGACGATAAGTATATATCATCCATTTATACTCTTAGGATGATAATTGTGTATTGGCCATTAGCCACAAAAGTGCAGCTAATCGAACATATGATGATGTGGTAATACCCTTGCATGATGTAAGAAATTATATTGCATCCGTGGATCAAAATAAGCGCATGGAGAGTAACCAATCATACCTGAGGATGAACTCCATGGCATTGGCATCGGTGGCATAGCTGAAGAATATGGATAATGTCTGGACAGAAGATTTTGATGTGCAAACATTCGGCTTGGTGGTTTATAGTTTTCACTTGTTTCCTTCTTCACCTTTTCCGCACTTCTTGCAAAGGAAGCTTGCACATAATTCTTGTTTATTGTCCATCTTTGGAAACCCATGCCATATTCCTCTTTTCAAGTTCTTGTGCACTTAGCTGTTGCAATTTCTTCTTTTGCCAATACGATAATCCGAATGGACGCTCCGGCTACGATTCTGTTTCAAGCAATCACAATTCTGGTTTTACCTTTTGCACTCTCAACTTCTTCTCTTCAGATTCAACACTTGATTGACTTGCCTCATGGCCTTTAGCAGCCAATGCCAACACTTTAATTGACTCTTTTTCATTTGAGATCAATCTGAAGTGGCACCTTTACGACCATTTCTTTTGACGCGGTAGACTTGCTTGCACACATGTTTCTTCTTCCTTGAGGTTCAGACCGATTCCTTATGATTGAAACAGTCTTTAATATGTGCTTGCTCAAATGTTGATCTTCTTGGAACTGCATAATGTTGATGAGATAGTCTAAAATAAGACGAGTAATGTGTCTTGTATCATAAATGTCCCATGATGGATATAAATTTACATGAGCACAGGGAGGTATCCACGACATTGGCATTAGCGGCCCAAAATAAGGATATGAATATGCTGCATTGGATTTCTCACTTTGGCAAAATCGATCCTCAGAGTTGTGCCTAGGGGGTGATCTTGATGCTTTTGAATTACTTAGCCAATAAGCACTCTTCCCCTGAATTATCTTATGATATTTTTCCAATAGCTGCGTGGCAATGACTTTAGGTTTTTTAACTTTGTGCTTACCATGGCCTTTGCTTTCTTTGGTTGTGCTTGCATCGATCTTTGGATTTTATTGTTGCCCCCCAGTACTTAGCGTCTTCATTGCAACTTTGATAGAATTTTTGCCCTCAAGAATATTATCATTGTGCTCTTGAACAACTTCCTTACTTGAAAGCTTGATCCCATTATCCACAATTTTTACCTTCTCATGTTTAAATGAATTGTCTTGAAGCAGCCGATGCAAAAACTGTTTGCCATCAGGACCAATCAGAATAGACTGGTCATCTCTTAGTGTTTCAACAAATTTCAATCGTCCTTTATCAATGGCCGATTTAACTATTTGACGAAACATATTGCAATTCTCAAAATTATGTTTGAACGAATGATGAAACCTACAATACATTCGTCCTTGGAATGATGGCTTGACATGGTGATCAAGAATTCGAATGTAATTAATTTTCAGCAACAAATCAAATATTTGATCACACATTCTTGAATTGAAGGTAAACCTTTTATTTTCTAGCTGATCTTGCTGTGAGAACGGCTTTGAAGTTAAGCAAACGAATGGTTCAGATTTTGCATCACCCCATTCGGCTATGCATTGTGATTTGCAATCTATCTCTGATGCCTTTGGAAAGGAAATTATACTATCATCGGTTTTCTCGATAGAGTATAACCTTGGCTTTAAATTTCTCAAATCAGAATAGTTAGAACATACATGTCTCAATTGAGACCATGTGTAAGCCAAGTATGAAACAAGCACAGCTACGCAATTAGATATGAATTTTAAATAAAGCCATGGCAAAAGCTTTGGTTGCATTAAGTCACTATCGGTCTCTATGAATGGTATAATGTGTTGACTGACATGCTCTGTAATGGTTTTATTGCTAACAAATAAATTACTCATCTTCATTGGTCTTTTAAAACTACTTAATGAGATTTTTTTCTAATAGAAGCATCAACAATAAAGTTGCGACCAAATCGGAAAATAGGTAAATCACTTGCTAGACATACCTCTTCAAATTTGTTAGGAGAGCATGATGGTTGTGTGATATGAACAATAGCTTGCTCCACTTTTGGATCACTCTCCAACGCCCTATCATCTTATTTTTCTTGAATAGATTCGGCACATGTACCATTTGATTAAACTTTCTCAATATCCGAATTATTCTTTCTTTCTTTGATTCGCAAGGTTGCTTGTTCTTGTCTAAATTCAGAAAACATTGCAGCTTGGCTAGCCTTAAATTTTTTCCCATCCGATTTCAATCCACTCTTCATGGGATTGCCCCCTAATGCTTTGAGACTCTTTCGGCAATGAGGTGCCGAAACTTTGCAATTGTTAATGGGGTACATTGGTTGCTACAACACTGGGTGAATGCATCATTTGCTCAACTCTAGCTTTTACAGCAACAAAGTCACCGTCTTCTATTAGTTCCTGGCGAATAGAGTTGCATAAATCCCAAGAGAATGTAAGCTTGTTCTCAATTATCCAGTCTGGATATGCTTGCCCTCCGATGCCTTTAGACTCTTTCGGCAATGAGATGTTGACGAAATTCTGTAATTGTGTATCACAATAGTAGGTGAAGGCATTTGTGCTCCTGCAGAAGTTTCACTTATTCGGCCATGACCGCGAAGGTGCGGAGCCGAATTATGGACATCAATAGTTGCGTATGGTACCAAAAAATTAGTAGCATGAGGTGTAGCATATGATGTTTGAGGGTAATTGGCCAAATAACTACTAGTAGCATGGCCAATTCCCCCTTCCATCGACATGTTTGGATTAACATACTGCAAGTTATTTGCCGATGAATAAAAAATTGAAACACTTTGTTGCATACTATTAGAAGTTCCTACATGGGGTGTTTCAACTTGATTAACCAAACACATCATGTTGTTCATCGGCATATAGATTTGCGGGGTTGCCGATGCATGGGAGTTGGGATACATATGTTGCAAGTTGCTAAAATTATATGAAGTTGAAGCATGAAGATTATTCTGAATCGGTTGTTGTACATAATTAGTTGCATCATTCATAGAACTAGGGCTAGCCGATACATTATGCTCATTAAATGATATAGCAACAACATATGCATTATTTGCATCTACATAAGTGAATTGGGTATTCATATTACCTTTGTAGATTACAAACCCTAGCTGACGATCTCTTCGTAGCAAGAACGGGCTGGAGACCGTTCAAAGCTTCGTGCCCAGTGGAGTCGCCAAAAAGTGTGTTCGCACATGAACACATCCCCGTGTACCCTCGACATCGGGGGTGATTCACCGCAACTCACGTCAAAGGAGACCCATCCGGAAGCGCGGTACGCAAGCAGTCCAGCGGGTGTTTTTGAGGACCCGAAATCCCACACGCCAGAGAGGGACCCCATCAGGGTGCATGTGACACCCTGGATTCAGTGCTATAGTAATCATTGTAATTAGGCTACAGTGATGGCCAAGATTAATATAATGCTTTTGCTAATCCATGTGTGGTCACTTTTGAAATCAAATCCTAATTCAATTTGTTTTGCAATTCAAATTCATTTGAAAAGTGGATTCAAAAGTTTTGCAAACAAGGAAATCAAAATCATGAATGGGTTGCAAATATTCCACAAGCTTTTACAAAATTGCATCCCACATTTTTTAAAGTGTTTTGGTGCCTCAAAATAATTAAAACAGTGGCTTAATCAATTAATTAATGCCTTTTATAATTAATAAAATGTTAAACTATTTTATTAGGGTGCCATAATTAATGTGGCAGTAGTATATTTAGTTATACTAATTTAGTAGCTGTTTTTGTATTTATAAAATAAAAAGGAAATAAAATAAATAAATGAAACAGAAAAGTATAAAAGAAAATAGAAAACGGAAAATAAACTAAAAACAAAAAAAGGAAACCCCCCACTGGGCCTCGGCCCAGCTGGCCACCAGACCGGCCAGGCCGGCCTAGTCGGCGCCTACAGCCCCCCCACCGAAACCCTAGCCCCCACCCGAAGCCACCCCCCTCACGTCTCTTCCTTCCCCATCCCGATCTGGAGCAAGGTCGCGCCCGCGTCCGTGGCCTCGCCGGCACCCCTCCCCCACCGGCGCCACCTCGCCGGCGCCCATCCTCGTCACCATCGCCTCCCCGCCTCGCCCCCGAGCCCACTGCCTCCCCGTCCGATTCCCGGTGAGGCCATGGCCTCTTTCCTCCCTTGCCCCGCCCCCGCTAGCACCTCCCCGTGCCGCGCCCGCACCCCCTCGTCGCCGCGCTCACCCCCCGTCGCCGCGCTCACCCCCCTGCCGCCACACACGCCACCGCGCGCCCTGGCCGCGCCCCCCGCACGCCGCACCCGCCTCCGGTCGCCGCGCTGGCGCCGCTCGCGCTGGCCACCACCGCCGGCCACCACCACCGGCCGCCACCGTCGGCCGCAAGGCCTCGGCTGGCCTCGGGCCTCGCCTCGCCCCGTTCGGCTAGTGGGGGGCTAACCACCCCACTGACCCCCCCACTAAGCCTTCCCCCACCCAATGACAGCAGGGGCCCACGCCCCCTGAAACGTAATTAAAGATAAATATATATATAGTAATAATATAAATGTAAAAATGAATAAATAAACAATTGCTTAAATTAATTAATTAATTAGTTAATTAATCTGTGATTTAATTAAGTAACTCAATTAATACTGTTATTAGTCAAATGTGCCTATGACACGGGGCCCCACTTGTCAGTTTGACCAAGTCAACAATCAAACAGTTGACTGTTGACTGGACTGTTGACTGGGTCAACTGGGACCCCCTGGACCCACTTGTCATCCACTGTGGCTAGCCCACAGTGGGTATAAAAGTACATTCTGTTTTTATTCGAATTAATAAATAAAAGTAATTTTAGAATATTGTTTAAACTTCAAAAATTAATATAAAATAATCCGTAAGTCAGATGAAAAAGTTTTATACATGAAAGTTGCTCAGAAAAATCCCACGAATCCGAATACGCTTTCAGTTCGTATGTCACATGCTCCTAGCATGATGAACATGGAACTTTTCCATTGGATTCATTTGTCCGGTAGAAGCCCGAGACCCGGAAAATATCGTCAAATATTTTCCCGCTCCGTCTATGACGTTTAGTACTGCATTAGCTCATGCGTAGCACTGCATATTGCCATGCCATGCATCGTGATGCATCTGTGTTCTTTATATTTATTGTTTCTCCCCCCTCTTCTTTCCGGTAGACACCGAGACTGACGCTACTGCCGGGTACGACTACGCTACTGATGATCAGTCTTTTGTAGCAGAGCAGCAAGGCAAGCAACCCCCCCCCTTTGATCATCCCGATATCGCCCAGTTCCCTTCTCTCTCATGCGTGCATTAGATTTTGCTACCGTTGTAGATAGTTCCTATTCTGATGCATAGCATGTTTTTGTTAAACTGCTACTGTACCTACTGCTTCATTAAACTGCGTAGCATAGGTTGATAATGATCCCTTGTGACCCCTTAGTCCCAGTTGGCCCGCTTTAATTATCAGTTACTCGATCATCATGATCGAAGTGCAGAGACCAACACATCACCGCACCCCCTATTTGTACGACTCTGTAGCGTTACTATCGGGTACCGAGGGTGATACCTCGTATGTACTCCGGATGATAACTCTATAGTGTAGTAATCGATCGTGGTAAACAGAGGGTGATACCTCTCTGCCACTCCTGATATCGACTATGTCGTGCAACCCCTCAAGTGTGGGACCCCCGAGGGTGATTCCTCTAAGTCCACCTTGACGGTTACATCGAGCGGGAACCCTTGAGGGTGATTCCTCAGGTTTCGCCTTGATGTTTTATACACACGGTTACTATGACTTGGTTACAGAAAGATGTTGGTGATGGGTCAGCCCTGAAGGGTACCCATGGATTAATAACGACGAGGCGTGGCCAGGCAGGTGAGGCCATTGCCACAAGTCCTCGAGACGGGGCGACGAGACCGCACATCATGGGTCGCGCTCGTCACCACAGTTAACAAAATGCTAATGGGTTGGGTATTTGATCTGAGTTGGTCGATTGACCTTTTTTGCACTAACCTTCACGTGGGACAAGTTATGGGTACCCGATGTCGTTGTATCAGCCGAAGCTCTTCGGACGTCAGCAATGGAGCGGCGCGCGCCCGAGTGGTTCGCGACGGCATTGATCTTGTATTAGAGGTGCTAGGACTGATCTCGGCCGCCCACACATCGTGCAGGAGTGCAAAGGGCGAGTGGGCCCATGACCCCTGCGTGCTTAGGATTTAGACCGGCGGGCTGGCCTCTCTGTTAAGCCTAGGTAGGGCGACGACGTGTTGATGTCCCGAGGCCAGGCATGACCCAGGAAAGTGTGTCCGACCAAAGGTTATCAAGCGTGTTGGAAAATGTGGTGCACCCCTGCAGGGATGAAATTAACTATTAGAATAACCGTGTCCACGGTAACAGGACGACTTGGAGTTGTATCTCGATCTAATACAACTAGAATTGTGACTTAAAATTGAAATGAATGTTGGCTCCGAGATTGCTTTCTCGCAGGGAGTCAAGGAAGAATCTCTGGGCGTGGTTACTTAATAAACTTGCTACAATAATATTGTTACATATGAGTTACCAATCTACACTCTTCTAATGCTGCAAGATGTTGAAGATGCTAGTCTTCGATAGGACTAGGCCTTCCCCCTATTCTCGCTTTTCTGCAGTCAGTCCAAAGATATAACCCCATTCCTTTGATACTGATGCATATGTTAGTATCGTTCTGATGTAAGTCTTGCGAGTACTTTGGATGAGTACTCACCGCTACGTTACCTCTTCTTTCCCCCTCGATACGATTACCGCGTTCAGATGACGGAGCCCGGGAGATGGAGTACACTGCAGATGACTACTACAACTCTGCTGGAGCCTACTGCTACGTGGAGAGTGCCGACGCTCAGGAGTAGTTAGGTTGGCTCCCAGGCAGGAGGCCTTGCCTCTTTCGATCCGTGTTATGTTTGTGCTAGCCTTCTTAAGGAAAAACTTGTTTAACTTATGTCTGTACTCAGATATTATTTGCTTCCGCTGACTTGTTTGAATTTGAGCTTATGTATTCGAGCCCTCGAGGCCCCTGGCTTGTAATATGAAGCTTGTATGACTTTAATTTGTGTCTAGTGTTGTGTTGTGATATCTTCCAGTGAGTCCCTAATCTTGATCGTGCGTACTTGCGTGTATGATTAGCGTACTATCAAAATGGGGGTGTCACAGTGCACGATGGCTATGGGCTGCCCTAGGTCGACCTGATTGCCCCTAGCGCCTTGTAGATTGCCACCCTGCAACTAGAAGAACGAGGAAGAAGAAGAACAAGGGAGAAGGTAAAAGATAAAGGTAAAAAGTGGTCGATTGATTGTTCGATTGTGTGTTGTTCAATCGGCCATCACCTCTCATCTATTTATGAGGCGGCTGAACTTCCCGTGCAAGAAAAGGACTCCAAATCTTTTCAAAATTAACCGAACTTGGATTTAGGTGTGTCTAAGACAACAGTTCAGTTTTTTGGGTCTCACAGGCTGAAAACGACCTTGGATGAAGATGAGCCCAAAAGAAAATTTAACTGTTTTAACGAGGCGAACAACTTTCGTGTTGAACATTTTTCGATTCGAGGCCGTATGGTGGGCCAAAACGCTCGAGCAAAACAAGCAATCAATGGCGCTACCTATCAAACATGTGTCTGATTGGGCGTGCCACTTTTTGCCTCGTGGTAGGGCCACACTCCAATGGCTCTAACTTTTGCATACGACCTTGGGTTGATACGAATTTTATTTCAGAATCGATCGTTTCGACAAGACGAAGACAATCCATGTAGAACATTTCCTCATATGAGTCCGTCTTGGGGGCTTAATTGGACGAACAATACTCTGAATACAAAATCTTAGTACTTTGAGCATAGTTTCGGCCCTTTAGATTAGATCATATGGTGATGACCCAAACATCAAAGTTTCTCATTTTGACGATACGGAAGTTACACATGTTGAGTACTTTTTCATATGAGATTATCTTAATTAAATTTTTGAACATGCCAAAATCTTGTGTCAACACTATTGTTTCCGTCTTCTTCCAAACCTTATCTTATTGTTCGTCTTCTTCCCCGGATGAACTATTTTTCTATGGTGTGGAGGAGAATTTCACATGATATGAGTATCCTGAGGATGTGCGTAAGGCTCGTTTTGATATTGGGGATCTTAAGGCTCAAGGGCCTATGATGGGTGATGATTTTTTTAACCAAGAACCATAGAACAATTGTGTTCTGCGATATGTATATTAAAATTACAAGAGTTTAATACAAAAAGAAAATAACTAGCTAGTATATCGAGTTATCCAATGCCATCTCTAGGTATATCCATCAGAGTAAACCAATTCAGGAACTGATCAATCCAGTTGCAAAAAAGAGCCTCAAATTTGTTCTTAATTCTATGCCTGGGTAGCGGCAAATCGGCTCTTAGAAGGTCTCTCCAGGAATTGACAAGTGGGGTTGAGCTTTGAAGATTTTTCCATTTCTTTGCATCCAGATATGCCAACATCCCATAATGGTTACTTCTAGACAAAGTCAGAGTGGCAGTGCTTGGATTGTGATCATGACTTCATCATAAACTCATATCCCCCTATTCTTGTGCCCAAAAATTGAATTCATATAGTTCCAAGCGAAGGGGCAGTCCCAAAATAGATGTAGAGCGGTTTCTTCCACATTTTCTTGGCATATTTCACACTTGTATGTGGGCAGATGGAATGTTTTCCTATGAAAGAGATTCCCCGTATTAACTCTGTCATGTAAAAGCATCCAGAAAAAGATTTTGTATCTTAGCATGGTAACATTCTTCCAAATTTTCTTGAATATTGGATCTGCAGGCTCTCCAAAAGTCAATCTATTGTACAATTTGATGGAAGAGTAAGAGGAGCTTCCCCAAGGGTATTTCCAACTGTCTCTACTGTCATTTATCTAAACTGACTGAGTTAGTTGCTATAGATCCAGGAATTGCTGATATGCTGGTGTGGTTAGAGGAGTATGGAATGAGTCTAGGGCGCATGCTGTTTGAAAGAAATCTTGCACTGTCATTTTCTCTTGTACTGTGAAAGAATACAGTTCAAGAAATTTGTTTTTGATTCTTCCATGTCCGGAATCATCTTGCCACATCATAACTGTTTTGCGTAATCCTATGCTACCTTATGCCATTTGCTTGAAAGATGGGATAAGTTAGCAATGCTTTTCCACCAAAAAGATCCCACAAGTCTGTCTGAAATTACACCATCTAGATAATAAGAATCCCAAATTAGTTTGACCTAAGGCGGGGTGTCACGTTGGAAAAAATTATGTTGGGCGATGATTTGGTTGAGATAATTCTTCAAGCGGTGAATACTTGTACTATTCATTGAGATTGGAATGAGACCTCGATTGTGATGATTCGTAAAATAAATTCTCTAAAGAATGTTACTCGGTTCAAGCCAATTAGTTTGTGTAATGTGGTGTACAAGGTTATTTCAAAAATGGCGGCTACATGGTTGAAATTAATCTTACATGAGGTATTAGCTCTACTCAAAGTTCTTTTATCCCTGGGAGAATGATTGCCAACTAGTAGCCTATGAGTGATATCACACAATAAAAAATAAGAGGGAAGGCAAGGAGGGCTTGTTTGCTATTAAGGTGAACATGTATAAAGCCTATGATCATGGTGAGTGGATTTTTTGAAGGGAATTTGAAATCACATTTGCTCCCTTGGAGGTTTTGATAATTCATGACAACATACATTGTCTCTTGGACTAATAGTTTTACCTAGTTTATTTCAGATGAAGTCCACAGAGAAGATTGGCCATGGAATGTGTGGAGAATCCCCAAGGAAAGAAGGAGAAGAAATGGAATAGGATTGGAAATATCATCAAGCTTGAAGACTCTACATTTTACATTTTGTGAGAAATCACTTTTGAGTCCATAGGAAAGCCAATACTATAAAAGGGGATGAGGTTTGTATGATGATCTTGTTGCTCACGTGCTTAGAGATTAGCCACCAAAAATACACATGAAATTCTCCCACAAACTCTCTATCTAAACCCTACCACTAAAATCGGTGCCACCAAGTTTTCAGATTTGGCCCTACCGAGTTTTACCCTAGACAGATCCTAAGCCAAAACCTTAAGGTCTCGGTGACACCAACATTCCATTCGATGCAACCAAAACCAGTGACCAACTTTATGGTTAGCCATTTTCAAGAATCAAAATTTCCGAGTTTTGGAAATCGGTCTCACCGAGATTTGGAAACTGGCTAGGTCACCCATATGGATACCATCGAGATTTATATATCGGTCTCACCGAGAAGACGAAAGTTGCCACATTTTGCACTAGTCGGTCCAACCGAGTTTTTGGATCGGTTTCATCGAGTTGGGCAATAATGTTGTAACGGTTGGATTTTTGGAGATGCCTATATATACCCCTCCACCTCCTCTCACCCGCAGGGAAGCACTCAGAACATACCTACACTTGCCCCATCCATTTTTCTGAGAGAGAGCCACCTACTCATGTGTTGAGATCAAGATCTTCCACTCCAACCATATGAATCTTGATTTCTAGCCTCACCCAATCAACCTCTTCTACCAAGCCAAATCAGTGAGAGAGTTATTGTGTGTTGAGGAGACTATCTTTTGAAGCACAAGAGCAAGGAGTTCATCATTGTCACAACATCTATTACCTTAGAGTGGTGTTTCCTAGATTGGTTAGGTGTCGCTTGGGAGCCTCCTTCTTCATGTGTGGAGTTGAACCAAGAAGTTTGTACGGGCAAGGAGATCGCCTACTTCATGAAGATCTACCCATAGCGAGGCTAGTCCTTTGTGAACGGAAGCCGTATGGAATAGACGAGGTTGCTACTTTGTGGACCCTTACGGGTGGAGCCCTCCGTAGACCTCTCGTGACCGCTACCCTCTGTGGGTTGAAGTCTCCATTAGCATGGACATACGATAGCACCACCTATCGGAACCACGGGAAAAATCTTCGTGTCTCCAATTGCGTTTGATCTTCCTACATCTACTCTTTCTTACATATGCTTGTCTTTACTTTCCGCTGCTATACTTTTTGACTAGCATGTGTAGGGTGCACTAGACTTGTTAGAATTGCTAAAATCTGCCAACCATTAAAATTGGGAAAAGTTTAGGTTTTTAATTTGTCAAGTAGTCTATTCACCCCCTCTAGAAGTCCCTTCTCGATCCCACAGAATTACATACAGGCTCGGTTTTTATAAACATTGGGTTAACTTGATTATGTCATGCATGTCAATTTTGGAGTGTCGGATCCGGTTTAATTCGAAAGAAAGTGAAAGTTTTAACCCTACAAGGGGTACAAGGCAAGGATGGTTATTATGCATGGAGGGTTTGACTGCTCTTTTATCGCACACGGAGGAAAGTGGAAATATTTCTAGAGTTATGATATGCAAAGATACCCCTTCCATCACAAACATTCACATTGCTGACGACTCTTTGATTATCATGAAAGCAAATTCCCAAAATGAGACCTTGATTTTTTTTTTCAATTCTTATTGTTCGGCATGAGAGCAATTAGTAAGTGTGGAGAGACTGAGCATTTTCTTCAGTCCCCGTACAAGGGTGGAGATTGAAGAGCAAATTTGTTCTTCGTTGAACATCGTGACACAAGCTATTTCTTATAGATATTTGAGTTTACCGGCTATCGTGAGAATGGATAAAACTGATTGTTTTCAGTATTTGATTTATCAGGTTAATAAGAGGATCAATGGATGCAAAGAAAGACTTCTATCTATTGGAGGGAAGGAAGTTATCCTCAAGTCTGTTATACAAGCTATCCCCACTTATGTGATGTCTATATTCAAAATTCCTAAACAATTGTATAAACTACACCAACTTATGCGACATTACTCTTTAAAATTCCTAAAAAAAACTTGCAAAAAAACTACTAATGCGATGTCCTATTATTGGTGAGGATAGGAAGACAATTAGAAGAAGATACTCTGGATGGCTTGGTTGAAAATGTGTGTTCCAAAAATACTAGGGGGTATGGGATTTCGTGATATACACAACTTTATCTAGACATGTTAGCCAAACAAGGTTGGAGCCTAATTGAGAATCCTGATCATTATGCACTACAATTTTGAGAGTCAAATATGTTTCGGATGGAGATTTGTTGAATGTTAAGTTAAAGAAGGGATCCTCTTTCACATGGCAAAGTATTATGGTGGGTGTCAATTTTCCTAAGCATGGTTATATATGGAGGATTGGTGATGGTCATAATATATAGATTTGGGATGATGCTTGGATACTCAATTGTGCCAATAGGAAAATTATGACACCCAAAGGTGGACACTTATTGATTAAGGTGTCTGATATTGATCCAATCACTAATAGTTGGGATGAAGATCTTGTGAGGCAAATGTGGCCTGTAGATGCTCAACATTTTCTTTGTATTCCACTTCCTATGAATAATATGGTGGATTTATTGCGTGGAGTCTTACAAAAAATGGGATTTTCACTATTCAATCGACATATTCTATGGAATGGGACTATCGACATGGGAGAAAGCTTAGGCGTAAAAATGGGATGGGAGAAACTTATGTTAATTCTATTTGGACCAAGGTTTGGGAATTGACATGTATGACTAGGTGAAGATTTTTATATGGCATACACTGCATGGTACACTTCCAAACTGTGTCATTCTTTCTAATAGGCATTTGAAAGTATCGCCGCAATGTTGTCTTGCTCCGAAGGGCCCGAGGATATGAAAAACTTGTTATTGCAGTGTCAGAAAGCAAATGAGGTTTTCTTGCCAACACGATCGACCTAAGACACTTGGTCTTTCTCTCTAATTGATTTTTAACTTCATCTTTATAGATTTTAAAGTAGTCTAAACCTTCATGTTTAGTTTTCAACAAATAAACATAAAAAATCTAGTCGCATCATCAATCAATATCATGAATATCTCTTTTCACCTTTTTTCAACACACCATTCATCTCATGTAGGTCAGAATGTATGATTTTTAGAGGTGCCAAGTTTCTCTCCTCGGTTGCCGTGTGAGGCTTCGAAGGTTGCTTCGATCGCACACAACTATGACATTTAGAACCTTTAGCAATGTGAAATTCAGAATTAAACTCATACTGGATAGCCAAGAAATTAAACAAAAATTAATGTGACATAAACAAGAGTGCCAAACACTTGCATCATCATTAATACCAACAAAATATGGTTTACTAAAGTATGCTAGCGGTCACCATGTTGACATTCTTGGTGCCTGGTCTGCATGTTCTAGGAATTCCTTGTAAAAGTGTATGAGCTTTTCACATGCGTAGCACTCTAGCCTAGTCTTGTTCATATTCTTCTTGAAGGTAGTAGTCTTGACAGGCTTGTTGAGAATAGGCTTGTCCTTCCATTTGTTCTTGTTATGTCGATATCTCTGTACCATATTGGTGCTAGGATGAAACACGCCTCCTTTCTCAGTAGTGTCTTTAGCTCGACCTTTCTCCTCAACATCAATAGATGCTATACGATTTTCAACTGATATTTTATGTCTCTTATGTCTCATAGTAGTGGCAAAAATCCTCCATGAAGGAGGCAGCCTTGCAATCATGCACCCAAGTATGATATTTTTGGGTAAATCACACTTAAGGGGTTCGAGTTCCTATACAATGCACTCTATACCATGAGCTAGTTCAATTACAAAGATGTACAGTTCAGTCACTGCATCTGCTGCATCAAATTTATCATTCAGTGCATCCCACAGTGTCTTCCTAGCTTGTATGTGCATAAATACACCACACATACGGTCAACAAGAACACTCAGAACACATCCCACAAAGATAGTATTGGTCTCTTGGAATTTTCTCTGGTCTTGATCAGAGATTCCCTCTGGAATGATAGCACCAACGTGAAGAACTTCCAGAGCAGTACGCCAGAGCATGGACTTCACTTCCACCTCTTGAAGTGCACACCGATAAACTTATCTGACCTTAGTGCATCAACGAATACATCCATAACTAACTCATGAAATTGCCTACAATTAGGTTTCTGGATTGTTGGAAAATTAGGAGAATTCGTGATTAATTCCAGTAAATAATTCAAGACTAGAACCGTAACTATCAAGCTCTTTAATACTATAAGAACAAAATAGCAGCATCATGACTAGATCACGACGCACGTACTGTTCATCTGAAGTCGTGACTACTGCAGAAGCGATGTTGCTGACGACAATGTTGGTGAAGACCGGATGAAGTAGACAATATTGCGGACGCTGGTACACGGTGCTGCTGACTTGGATGGAAGACGACCCGTGGTAAAAAAAGTGAGCAGCCATGCTTCGCAAAAAGCTATTTTGTCCTCTCCCGGTGAGAAATCAACTTCTTTCTGTATATCTTTGGTTGTGACCAGTAGGTCATATATATAGGAGAACCTATGTGGTACCATGTCACGGTCATGATCTCAAACCGACTTGGTTTCTAAGTCGCGCTCCTGCAAGGCCACATATAGATACGTCTCCAACATATCTATAATTTTTTATTGTTCCATGCTGATATATTGTCATTCTAGGATACATTTTGGGTCTTTATTTACCAATTTATAATATTTTTTAGCACTAACCTATTGACCCAGTGCCCAGTGCCAGTTGCTCTTTTCTGCATGTTTTTGCCTTTTTAGGTTTACAGTACCAAACGAAGTCCAATTGCCACGAAACTTTTTGATGATTTTTTCTAGACCAAAAGAAGACCTAGAAGCTTCGAAAGGAGGTCGGGAGGCGCACGAGGGCCCCACCACACATCAGGGCGCGCCTTGGAGGGGCGCCCTGATATGTGGTGGCCCCCTCGTGGCTCTCCCGGCGTCCCTCTCTAGCCTATAAATTATCTAATATTGCAAAAACTCTGGAGGCAGTCCCGAAACCCTTTTTCCGCCGCCGCAAGTCTCTGTTCCGTCGCGAGGCCATCTGGAGCTCCATTCCGGCACCCTGCCGGAGGGGGGATCGATCACGGAGGGCCTCTTCATCAACCTTGCTGCCCTCATTATGATGTGTGAGTAGTTCATCACAGACCTACGGGTCCATAGCTAGTACCTAGATGGCAATCTCTCTATCTCTTGATCTTCAATACTATGATCATCGCATCTTCTCTTTGATCTAGACGATGTAATCCTATTGTGCGGTGTGTTTGTTGGGATCCGATGAATTGTGGGTTTATGTTCATATTATTCATGAAAAGTATTTGAGATACATCTGATATATATTGTCTCTTAATTGCATGACAATTATAGCTTCGTAGTGCTCTCCGATATATTGATGTGTTTATAATGATCAAGGGTAATGAGGTTATCACAATTTTTGGACACAATTCGATCATGAAATAATTCACATTGGAAATTAGAATGATCACTTTCATTGCAAAGTTCACAAGTAATGCAAAGAAGAAGAGGATATAACTTTTTAGCACAAATATCTAACATCTTAAGTAACCGCTTGGTTTCTAAATATTTATGCCTCTTACAAAATCTATTTTCCCTTTTCTTCGGTGAGTATTCGCACTCCCAATTCACTCCACAAAAATTGACATCCTTATAGGAGACATCATTATCATGACTAGTGCAATCATCATTAGTATTATGGATATTCAAAGAATTTATACTAACAACATTGCAATCATGCTCATCATGCAAGGATTTAGTGCCAAACATTTTATTGACTTCTTCTTCTAACACTTTGGCACAATTTTCCTTTCCATCATTTTCACGAAAGACATTATAAAGATGAAGTATATGAGGCAACCTCAATTCCATTTTTTTGTAGTTTTCTTTTAAAGAGTAAACTAGTGAAAAACAAGAAACTAAAAGATTTAATTGCAAGATCTAAATATATACCTTCAAGCACTCACCTCCCCGGCAATGGCGCCAGAAAAGAGCTTGATGTCTACTACGCAACCTTCTTCTTGTAGACTCGTGTTGGGCCTCCAAGCGTAGAGTTTTGTAGGACAGTAGCAAATTTCCCTCAAGTGGATGACCTAAGGTTTATCAATCCCTGGGAGGCATAGGATGAAGATGGTCTCTCTCAAACAACCCTGCAACCAAATAACAAAGAGTCTCTTGTGTCCCCAACACACCCAATACAATGGTAAATTGTATAGGTGCACTAGTTCGGCGAAAAGATGGTGATACAAGTGTAAAATGGATAGTAGATATAGGTTTTTGTAATATGAAAATATAAAAACAGCAAGGTAGCAAGTAACAAAAGTGAGCAAAAACGGTACTGCAATGCTTGAAAACAAGGCCTAGGGTTCATACTTTCACTAGTGCAAGTTCTCTCAACAATACTGACATAGTTGAATCATATATAAATCCCTCACGTGCGACAAAGAGTTCACTCCAAAGTCACAAATAGCGGAGAACAAACGAAGAAATTATTGTAGGGTACGAAACCACCTCAAAGTTATCGTTTCCGATCAATCGTATGAGCTATCCCTATAAGTGTCACGAACAGCCCTAGAGTTCGTACTAAAATAACACCTTAAGATACACATCAACCAAAACCCTAATGTCACATAGATACTCCAATGTCACCATGAGTACCGATGGGCTTTATTATACGATATGCATCACACAATTTCAGATTCATCATGTTCAATCCAACACAAAGAACTTCGAAGAGTGCCCCAAAGTTTCTACTGGAGAGTCAAGACGAAAACGTGTGCCAACCCCTGTGCATAGATTCCCAAGGTCACGAAACCCGCAAGTTGATCACCAAAACATACATCAAGTGGATCAATAGAACATCCCATTGTCACCACAGATATCCCATGGCAAGACATACATCAAGTGTTCTCAAATCCTTTAAAGACTTAATCCGATAAGAAAACTTCAAAGGGAAAACTCAATTCATCACAAGAAGATAGAGAGGGGAAAACTCCATATGATTCATCTATATTAATAAAGCTTGCATTACATCAAGATCGTGTCATCTCAAGAACACGAGAGTGAGAGATCAAACACATAGCTACTGGTACATACCCTTAGCCCCGAGGGTGAACTACTCCCTCCTCATCATGGAGACCGCCGGGATGATGAAGATGGCCTCCGGTGATGGTTTCCCCCTCCGGCAGGGTGCCAGAACGGTCCCCCGATTGGTTTTTCGTGGCTATAGAGGCTTGCGGCGATGGAACTCCCGATCTTGGTTTCTTTCTGGAGGTTTCTGTATTTATAAGAAATTTGGGCGTCGGAAACAAGTCAAGGGGGCCTAGGCGTGTGGCTGCCTCGTGGGTCTTCTGGCCTAACTCCGATGCTCCGTGGGTCTCTTCTGGTCCATAAAAAATCACCGTAAATTTTTATTCCGTTTGGACTCCGTTTGATATTCCTTTTCTGTAAAACTCAAAAACAAGGAAAAAACAGAAACTGGCACTGGGCTCTAGGTTAATAGGTTAGTCCCAAAAAATAGTATAAAATAGCATATTAATGCATATAAAACATCCAAAACCGATAATATAATACCATGGAACAATAAAAAATTATAGATACGTTGGAGACGTATCAAGCATCCCCAAGCTTAATTCCTGCTCGTCCTCGAGTAGGTAAATGATAAAAACAGAATTTTTGATGTGGAATGCTACCTAACATATTCATCCATGTAATTTTCTTTATTGTGGCATGAATATTCAGATCCATAAGATTCAAAACAAAAGTTTAATGTTGACATAACAACAATAATACTTCAAGCAATTGTTTCATACTTTAGTGTTCTCAAACTTTTTCAACTCTCACGCAATACATGAGCGTGAGCCATGGACATAGCACTATAGGTGGAATAGAATATGGTGGTTGTGGAGAAGACAAAAAAGAAGGAGATAATCTCACACCAACTAGGCGTATCAACGGGCTATGGAGATGCCCAGCAATAGATATCAATGTGAGTGAGTAGGGATTGCCATGCAATGGATGCACTAGAGCTATAAGTGTATGAAAGCTCAAAAAGAAACTAAGTGGGTGTGCATCCAACTCGCTTGCTCACGAAGACCTAGGGCAATTTGAGGAAGCCCATCATTGGAATATACAAGCCAAGTTCTATAATGAAAATTCCCACTAGTATATGAAAGTGTCAATATAGGAGACTCTCTATCATGAAGATCATGGTGCTACTTTGAAGCACAAGTGTGGAAAAAGGATAGTAGCATTGCCCCTTCTCTCTTTTCTCTCATTTTTTTTCTCTTTTTTTCTTTTGGTGGGCTTCTTTGGCCTCTTTTTTTTATTTGGGCTTCTCTGGCCTCTTTTATTTTTCATAAAGTCCGGAGACTCATCCCGACTTGTGGGGGAATCATAGTTTCCATCATCCTTTCCTCACATGGGACAATGCTCTATAATGATGATCATCACACTTTTATTTACTTACAACTCAAAATTTACAACTCGATACTAGAACAAGATATGACTCTATATGAATGCCTCCGGCAGTGTACCGGGATATGCAATGATCTAGCGTAGCAATGACATCATCATGCTAGCTATCTTACGATCATGCTAAGCAATATGACAATGATGGTGCGTGTCATAATAAATGGAACGGTGGAAGTTGCATGGCAATATATCTCGGAATGGCTATGGAAATACCATAATAGGTAGGTATGGTGGCTGTTTTGAGGAAGGTATATGGTGGCTGTTTTGAGGAAGGTGGGTTTAATGCACCGGCGAAAGTTGCGCGGTACTAGAGAGGCTAGCAAAGGTGGAAGGGTGAGAGTGCGTATAATCCATGGACTCAACATTAGTCATAAAGAACTCACATACTTATTGCAAAAATCTGTTAGTCATCAAAACAAAGTACTACACGCATGCTCCTAGGGGAAGGGTTGGTAGGAGTTAACCATCGCGCGATCCCGACCTCTACACAAAGGAAGGCAATCAATAAATAAATCATGCTCCGACTTCGTCACATAACGGTTCACCATACGTGCATGCTACGGGAATCACAAACTTTAACACAAGTATTTATACCTATCCACAATTACTCACTAGCATGTCTCTAATATTATAATCTTTATATCTCAAAACAATCATAAGGAATCAAACTTCTCATAGTATTCAATGCACTTTTATATGAAAGTTTTTATTATATCTCTCTTGGATGCCCATCATATTAGGACTAAATTCATAACCTAAACAAATTACCATGCTGTTTATAGACTCTCAAAATAATATAAGTGAAGCAAGAGAGTTCAATAATTTCTATAAAATAAAGCCACCGCCGTGCTCTAAAAAGATATAAGTGAAGCACTAGAGCATATTGCCTAGCTCAAAAGATATAAGTGAAGCACATAGAGTATTCTAATAAATTAACGATTCATGCGTGTCCCTATCAATAAGTGTGTACAGCAAGGATGATTGTGGCAAACTAAAAAGCAAAGACTCATATCATACAAGACGCTCCAAGCAAAACACATATCATGTGGTGAATAAAAATATAGCCTCAAGTAAATTTACCGATGGATTGAAGACGAAAGAGGGGATGCCTTCCGGGGCATCCCCAAGCTTAGGCTCTTGGTTTCCTTGAATATTACCTTGGGGTGCCTTGGGCATCCCCAAGCTTAGTCTCTTGCCACTCCTTATTCCATAGTCCCTCAAATCTTTATCCAAAACTTGAAAACTTCACAACACAAAACTCAACAGAAAACTCGTGAGATCCGTTAGTATAAGAAAATAAAATCACCATTTTATTTACTGTTGTGAACTCATTCTTTATTTATATTGGTGTAATATCTACTGTATTCCAACTTCTCCATGGTTCATACCCCCGGATACTACCCATAGTTTCATCAAAATAAGCAAACAACACATAGAAAACAGAATCTGTCTAAAACAGAACAGTCTGTAGCAATCTGTAAATTTCGAATACTTATGTAACTCTAAATATTCTGAAAAATTAGGAAAATCTTGGAAATTTTTATATCAATCTTGTGTAAAACATTCAGATCCAATTGACGCATCTGTGAATTTATAAAATTTCTGGACTGGGCGTCAAAGTTTCTGTTCTTCAGGAGGATCAAATTAACTATCACCGTAGACCATCCCAAAGGTCTTACTTGGCACAAACACTAATTAAAACACTAAAAACACAATCATAACAGAGGCATAATTGTGTCAACACTCAAAAACAGAAAGGAAAAAGCAAAAATTTATTCACTGGGTTGCCTCCCAACAAGCGCTATCGTTTTACGCCCCTAGCTAGGCATAATGATTTCAATGATGCTCACATAAAAAGTAGTAATTGAAATATGCAAGAAAGCATCATGAATCTCATGACAAGCACATTTAAGTCTAACCCACTTCCTATGCATAGGGATTTTGTGAGCAAACAACTTATGGGAACAAGAATCAACTAGCATAGGAAGGTAAAACGAGCAAAGCTTCAAGATTTTCAACACATAGAGAGGAAACTTGATATTATTGCAATTCCTACAAGCATATACTCCTCCCTCATAATAATATTTAGTAGCATAATGAATGAATTCAACAATATAACCATCACATAAAGCATTCTTTTCATGATCCACAAGCATAGAAATTTTACTACTCTCCATATAAGCAATTTTCTTCTCATTCAGAATAATGGGAGTATCATATGAAACTCGAATACTAAAAATTGTTTCCACATTAAAAGAGTAATGTTCAGTAAAAGGATATTCAAAATTATGACAATAATTATCACTACTTTTTATATCATAAGTATCATCACAATAATCATCATAAGTAGCAACTTTGTTCTCATCATAGTCAATTGAAACCTCTTCCGGAATAGTGGAATCATTACTAAATAAAGTCATGACCTCTCCAAATCCACTTTTATCATTATTGCAATCATAATAAATAGGAGCATGCTATCATCATAATAGATTTGCACATCAAAACTTGGGGGACTAAAAATATCACCTTCACTAAACATAGAATCCCCAAGCTTGTGGCTTTGCATAACATAAACATAATCACTCTCATCATTAATAGTATGAATAGCACCAATAGTATAACAATTATTATCATCACAATTTTCTAAGTTGGTGCCAATTTTTTTTCAAGATTATAAGAGGTATCATTATTTGGGAGAGATACCTTTTTACCTCTACTTTTTCTTCTTTTCTTCTTCTTCACCACATCATGTTTAGGTTTAATCAATTTTTCCGAGCTTCTTATTGATGAGATTGGTAGAATAGGAAGCTCCCCCTCGTCACCTGATTCATCATAAGAAAAAATAGAAGGATATTGGGAAGTCTCTTCCCCGTTATTAGTATTCTCTTCGTCTTCTATTTGTTTTCTTATCTTTAAATAATTGGCAATATAAGGATTCTCAATGCAATTTACCACGCAATACATATAGATTTCATTTAGATCAAAATCAATCATTTTTATGAGAACCCAATCCGGAACCTCGTTAGTTTTATGTTTCATTTATTCATATCCCAAAAATAGACTAAGTTCATTATAATGATCAAGGGTACTGAGGTTATCACAATTTTTGGACACAATTCGATCATGAAATAATTCACATTGGAAATTAGAATGACCACTTTCATTGCAAAGTTCACAAGTAATGCGAAGAAGAAGAGGATATAACTTTTTAGCACAAATATCTAACATCTTAAGTAACCGCTTGGTTTCTAAATATTTATGCCTCTTACAAAATCTATTTTCCGTTTTCTTCGGTGAGTATTCGCACTTCCAATTCACTCCACAAAAATTGACATCCTTATAGGAGACATCATTATCATGACTAGTGCAATCATCATTAGTATTATGGATATTCAAAGAATTTATACTAACAACATTGCAATGATGCTCATCATTCAAATATTTAGTGCCAAACATTTTATTGACTTCTTCTTCTAACACTTTGGCACAATTTTCCTTTCCATCATTTTCATGAAAGACATTATAAAGATGAAGTATATGAGGCAACCTCAATTCCATTTTCTTGTAGTTTTCTTTTAAAGAGTAAACTAGTGAAAAACAAGAAACTAAAAGATTTAATTGCAAGATCTAAATATATACCTTCAAGTACTCACCTCCCCGGCAACGGCGCCAGAAAAGAGCTTGATGTCTACAACGCAACCTTCTTCTTGTAGACTCGTGTTGGGCCTCCAAGCGCAGAGTTTTGTAGGACAGTAGCAAATTTTCCTCAAGTGGATGACCTAAGGTTTATCAATCCGTGGGAGGCGTAGGATGAAGATGGTCTCTCTCAAACAACTCTGTAACCAAATAACAAAGAGTCTCTTGTGTCCCCAACACACCCAATACAATGGTAAATTGTATAGGTGCACTAGTTCGGCGAAGAGATGGTGATACAAGTGTAACATGGATAGTAGATATAGGTTTTTGTAATCTGAAAATATAAAAACAGCAAGGTAGCAAGTAACAAAAGTGAGCAAAAACGGTATTGCAATGCTTGAAAACAAGGCCTAGGGTTCATACTTTCACTAGTGCAAGTTCTCTCAACAATACTGACATAGTTGAATCATATATAAATCCCTCACGTGCGACAAAGAGTTCACTCCAAAGTCACAAATAGCGGAGAACAAACGAAGAAATTATTGTAGGGTACGAAACCACCTCAAAGTTATCTTTTCCGATCAATCGTATGAGCTATCCCTATAAGTGTCACGAACAGCCCTAGAGTTCGTACTAAAATAACACCTTAAGATACACATCAACCAAAACCCTAATGTCACATAGATACTCCAATGTCACCACGAGTACCCATGGGCTTGATTATACGATATGCATCACACAATTTCAGATTCATCATGTTTTATCCAACACAAAGAACTTCGAAGAGTGCCCCAAAGTTTCTACCGGAGAGTCAAGACGAAAACGTGTGCCAACCCCTATGCATAGATTCCCAAGGTCACGGAACCCGCAAGTTGATCACCAAAACATACATCAAGTGGATCAATAGAACATCCCATTGTCACCATGGATATCCCATCGCAAGACATACATCAAGTGTTCTCAAATCCTTTAAAGACTCAATCTGATAAGAAAACTTCAAAGGGAAAACTCATTTCATCACAAGAAGATAGAGAGGGGAAAACTCCATATGATTCATCTATATTAATAAAGCTCGCGTTACATCAAGATCGTGTCATCTCAAGAACACGAGAGAGAGAGATCAAACACATAGCTACTGGTACATACTCTCAGCCCCGAGGGTGAACTACTCCCTCCTCGTCATGGAGACCGCCGGGATGATGAAGATGGCCTCCGGTGATGGTTTCCCCCTCCGGCAGGGTGCCAGAACGGGCTCCCGATTGGTTTTTTGTGGCTACAGAGGCTTGCGGCGGCAGACCTCCCGATCTAGGTTTCTTTCTGGAGGTTTATGTATTTATAAGAAATTTGGGCGTCGGAAACAAGTCAAGGGGAGCCACGAGGCGACGACAAGCCAGGGGGGCGCGCTCTAGGGGGGGGCGCCCCCTTGGCCTGTGGCTGCCTCGTGACTCTTCTGGCCCAACTCCGATGCCCCGTGGGTCTCTTCTGGTCCATAAAAATTCACCGAAATTTTTTATTCCGTTTGGACTCCGTTTGATATTCCTTTTCTGTAAAACTCAAAAAAAAGG
Organism: Elymus sibiricus; assembly: GCA_039707655.1. Taxonomy (NCBI): domain Eukaryota; kingdom Viridiplantae; phylum Streptophyta; class Magnoliopsida; order Poales; family Poaceae; genus Elymus; species Elymus sibiricus. The sequence goes on from CM077665.1 coordinate 270,405,902, forward strand.
AAAAAACAGAAACTGGCACTGGGCTCTAGGTTAATAGATTAGTCCTGAAAAATAGTATAAAATAGCATATTAATGCATATAAAACATCCAAAACCAATAATATAATAGCATGGAACAATAAAAAATTATAGATACGTTGGAGACGTATCAGTTACCCACCGTATGCTGCCTATATGAGAGATGCCGCTAGGGAAAAGTATGCCCCCGGGTCTATTCACTTATATATTTACAAACGCTGCAATTACCTTGCTACCTTTATTTATCTTTTATTTTATTTTGCAATTTATATTTATCAACAATTATCTACACAACTCATTTACTTGCAAATAACGAGATCAAAGGGATTGACAACCCTCTTGCCCGCGTTGGGTGCAAGTTGTTTGTTCATTTCTGTGCAGCCGCTGAAGACGGTTGAGGATTGATATTCCTATTGGTTCAATAAACCTTGGTTTCATAACTGAGGGAAATACTTACCCACTTTGTGCTGCAATTACCCGTTCCTCTTCACGGAAAACCCAACGCAGATCACAAGTATCACATACCAGATTTCGGTGAACCATTCAAATGCATGTAGCACATGCCTGCACCCTTCGTCTTGGCCCGTGTCCGTGCACGTGCCCGAGTCTGTCTACGTGAGGTGAGCGTGCGTGTGGTGTTGTCTTTCTCTCCTCATACCCATCACTTAGTACTATTTATGTTGGTCTCACACCTTCTCCACTTGCCATTGAGATTGTAGGAGATATGCCCTAGAGGCAATAATAAATGTTATTGATTATCTCCCTGTTCATAATTATGTTTATGTTCCATGCTATAACTGCTATGGTTCTCGAGTCTGCAATAACCACGAGGCTCGGAGGAAGACTCATATGCACGTGTGGAATAATAAATGGTAAAATGTATTCCTAGTCTGGCCTCTAAGACTGGCTCAAGTATTGCATGATGATCCTATTTTCCTGATCATGGGCATGGCTATGCCGGCAATTTTGAGGGCACAATGTTAGAAGAACATTTGTGTTGAATCGACCCGAATTGATGTTATGCTATGAGATTCATTCGTCATAAGTTAATGGTTAATAACACAGAGATGGTTAACGTTTGCATAATTCCTTAGACCATGAGAGTATCGAGTTACTTCATGCTTGCTTCATGAACTTTGGGGTTTGTTAAACGTCATCCGTACATGGGTGGCTATTACGGCGGCTTACGGGTTCATGGAAAAGTATGTCAAGTAACTTGATAGCTCAAGATTGGGATTTGCTCCTCCGACGATGGAGAGATATCTCTGGGCCCTCTCAGTGTTATGGTATCCATCATCGTCTGGCCAGACATTTTGTGATTTGATCACGGGGATGCCGGAACACGGGAACGAGAAAAGAGAACAATACCGGTAACGAGGTAACTGGCATAGTGGACAAGTTGTTGATCCACGGGGATGCCAACATGTCTCACCTCGGGTATTTGTAACATATCGCGAAGCAACAGGAATAGCACACGGCAACTGGAGGTTCACTCGAATATTCATTCGGGTGGGTATAGGGGTCAATATGGGTGTCCACGGCTCCGATGTTGATCATTGATCGGAAGGGGTTCCGGGTCATGTCTATACTTCACCGAACCTATAGGGTCACACGCTTAAGGGTCATCTATCTGCTGAATACTAGACAGGGAGTCTGAGAGAAATTCACCAAAAAAGTTTCGGAGACAACGGAAGAGTTCCGGAGAGAGAGAACACCGGAAGAGTTTCGGTAAAACCGAAAAGTTGTTTCGAAGTGTACCATAAAGTCAAATTGGTTTCGGCACATGCCTGGAAATTATTGGAAGGTACCATAATTGTTCCGGTAACTTCTGAGATTTTTCAGAGACAAAAACCGGAAATGTTCCAGACTGCCGGAACCGCTTTAGTTGCTTTTCACAGATGAAAATCACTAAACCGAAAAGTTGTTTCGGAGTACACCATAAAGTCAAAATGGTTTCGGCACATGCCTGATAATTCTTGGAGGGTGCCAGAATCGTTCTGGAAACTTTTTGGAATTTTCCGGGATGAAAACCGGAAATGTTCCGGAGCTGCCGGAACCGCTTCAGATGCTTTTCGCAGATGAAAATCAATAAACCGGAATTGTTTCGGATCGCGTTGAAAATTATTTTAGTGGGTACTGGAAATGTTCTAAGCCCACATGAATATTTTCAGTTCGAACGGACGCTGAAATATGTCGTCGTGAATAGTGAAAGTGCTTTTTGGATTACTTTATGGAAAGCCACCTTTTGGGGCTTTACTCACAAATATCTCTAGGGATGACATGGAAGGATAAGGGCTGCCCACTTGCTTTTACCTTTGTGCCCTTGTGAAGGGCATTTTGGGTATTTCAAGTGTCACCCTACCCCTTGGGTTTTCCTATAAATAGAGGTGTAGATGCACTCTCCACACTCACTCTTTCTCACATACACATGCCATCTGATGTTATCTGGCTTCTCTCTCCCTCCCAGCGAAATAGTTTCGTAGAGCCGAAAGGCTTTCTGGGTTCCGGTGGGAACTAGTTCTGGACGGCGAAGCCCTGCCGGATAGATGACACCGTATGTGTGCAACTCTGTAGAGAGATCGTAGTTTCGGTCTTAGTTCGAGAGTGCCTCCCGAAGGGCTGTCCGAGTGACTGTCCGAGTTTCGTGGTTCCTCCCGAAGGGCTGTCCGAGTGGCTGTCCGAGTTTCGATGGTCCTCCCGAAGGGCTGTCCGCGACACCGTCCGGGGGACTGTCTGACCGCCTCCCGGAGGGCTGTCCGTGGGGCGGATGACGGTATACATCCTCGCGGTTGGGAGGTTGTAAATCCTAGCTGCGGGGATCTGCACCGCCGATCGTCATCGACTCTACTTCCGCTGCGCTACGAGTCGGTAACGAAAATGATCAAACCTTGTATGCAGTCTCCATAGTGGTCCTGGGCTGGTACGTAGGTCGGAAATTTTTTGTTTTCTGCTGCGTTACCCTACAGTGGCATCAAGAGCTGTGCTATGCGTAGATGCAGGTTATGATCTAGAATACATGGAGATGTATGGGTATTGCATAATATAATTTTGGAGTAGATTAGATCTATTGCTGAAAATTATTTATGCGGGTAGCAGATGAAATCTGTTACCCGATGTTCCTGTTGCTTCCCCTGAATTTGCATAGTCCTGATCTTGACGGCATGGTGGAATCTCACAAAGTTCTGGCAATCCGCGATCCTTTCATGCTGCTCCTGAGTATGCTGATTCACAGATCAACGAAGTGCTAACAGTTCTTTGGGTTCCACCATAGTTGAGAAAGATGGATGTTTCGCAGACGAAAGGGCAATGCAGATGTGATCTGCACGGGGGTCACGCGTATGACGAAGTTTAGTATGGGGCTCGAGATTTTATTATCTCGTGTTTCATACACCCTGGAAAGTTAATCTAGCAACTTGAATTATCATACTTGATGATGGACGTTGGTAGCTTCGGTTTGTTTCGAAACCTTAGAAGCCACGTAAAATAAAATTTTGCATGAACCGATTAGAGGCGTCTAACTTGGTTTTGCAGGATGGTTTGCATGTGATGTGGTATAGCAAGTCTCATATTAATTTGATTATGTATGAGATGACTATATGATGTAATTAACATGACCTGCGTGTCATGATTCGGCATGATGGCTGGAGCCATATGATTGCACTTTAATGACTTGCGTGTCAACCTTATGTAATGCACTTATTTTATTAGCTATAGAGATAGCAATATTATCTGGTGCATCGACAAGGTGGTGGCAATCTTCGCGAAGGTGAACACCAACGCGAATGCCGAAGACGAAGAAATGAAAGACTTCTCCGTCAGAAAGGGCTATACCATATCATGCTATTATGAATTGCCTGAGATGTTTATCCCTTATGATGCACCCTTCTTGATTGCGCGGTAGTCGCTTTTTATTAGGGTGATCTCTCACAAAAATATCAAGTAGTTAGTGTTCTCCCAAGTGTAGCACCGTCACGGCACCTAACTTTTCGGGGTACGACATGTACACATGAGTACGAACGATTAGGGATGTGTGAGGCGGGTGAGGTCAGACCTCGCAGCGAGATCACTTGGTTGTCTTGACGTTCAGGCAGGACAGTCCTGAGCTCGGAACACACGCATCGAAAGACGAACAAGAGTCACATAGAGATGTGATTGGCAAGTTGGCCTACCGATTGAAATTCACGTCATCAGTGATGAACCCGTCAATGGCGTCGAATTGAAATGCGAATCTTGTATCACTCACAATCAATTGTGAGAGATATTGATTTGAGTGGGAGCGCACTGTTGAATTAACTTCTTTTAATTCTCAGTGCAATTAATTTTGAACACTGTCTAAGTGTGATTTGCAAAATAGTTGTAGAATAATGGCTCGCATTTCCACCTTCCCTGTTAAAATTGAATAGCTGTTAAATATCTGGTTAAAACTTTACGGTTGGTAACGTAATGTGAGGATTGTCCTCTAGAGTGCCGAGAAGGACTTTGTCCTATCGCATGCTTTCGGTATTCTCCCGCTAATGCTATGGATCATGTGACTCTCGTCCTTCGATCCAAAAGCTAGAATTCCTTTTCAGTCAAAGTGCAATATGTTTGCTTCCATGAGACCCGAACTTCGAAAGTTTGGATAGTTATGTGACATTCATGGAATCTGAAAATCATTTTCAGAGACAGACAAAGGCTAAAAGATATGAGATATCCAAAGCAATGTTTGTTTGCAAACTATTAGTAAAGGTGTTTACTATGCATTAGACTGATAAGAGGGGATCCAGAAGAACGCCTGTCATATGATGATGGTGAATAAAACGACAACTTAAAGAGAAAGGAAGTGTCCGAAGGGTGTTAGTGAAACTTTCACGCCTAGGAAGTCCGGGGCTAACGCCACTCTTAAGTTGGGTGCTTCTTCTGAGAGTAGGAGAAATACTGAAAGTTAAACTGTTAGAAGTATAAAGGCAAAAGGAAAGAAGACTGGAATATCCAGCTCATGTATGAATGTCATACAAGTTTTTGATGTATAGAAGGCTGGTCAAAGATATAGTTCTTGGGAATTATGGTTAAACATGTTAATCACTAATTCTTGGGTATTGTGAGTTAATCACAAAGATACCCGCTCGATTGCATTCTGTTGCAACTCGATGTAAGAACTACTATGGCCTGAAAGACTAGCCAGGAATGAGGTTTAGATACACGCAGGGAACATAGTAAATGTTACTATGCCTTCCATCGGTGTATTACCTATATATTTATTTTAATAATTCATTTAGAGTTTCACACTCTAGCCCTCTGCATAAGGTATCTTGCAAGAAGGTTGTTCATAAGAGAACTTTTGATGTTCGGTGTTATGAATAACATAAGGGCCATACTTTCATTATGAATGAGACATGTGTTATGAATATTGATAATAATACATTACCTCTGGGTTTACTTTCATAATTCATTTTAGAGTTTCATACACTCTAGCCCATTGCACAATGTTTGTTGCAAAAGAGTTGTTCATAAAAACAACAATTGTTGTTCAGTATTATGAATAACATGAAGGGCCATGCTTCCATCCTAGATGGGATGTATGTTATGAATATTGATGGAAATATGATACATCCATAACACTGACGCTAAATGTCGCAAGACTAAAAGAATACCACACAAGTGTGGCACTGCATTTGGTCACATTGGAGAAACCCGCATGGAAAATTCCATTATGATGGATTTTGAAGTCATTTGATTTTGAATCATCTGACACTTGCAACTTTCCTCTGAAAAGTGAAGTGACTGAAATACCGTTCACAGGCCATAAGGAACGAGCAAAGAACATATTGGTGATCATACATTATGATGTGTGTAGTCCAATAAATGTTGTTGCAAGTAGTGGATTTATCTATCTTCAGAAATGACTCAAGTAGATATATGGATATTTACTTGTTGAGACGTAAGTCTGGATCTTTTGAATTCATTCATAAGGTTTTCAAAAATGAAGTAGAAGTTATTGTAACAAGAAAATTATGTTTCTGCAATTTCATTGCGGAAAGGAATATTTGAGTTACAAGTTTAGCGAATGTCTGATGAGTTATGAAAGGGGTTTCATAACTTGCACCTCCCGGAACACCAATGCAAGTGGAAAGTCCGTGAAGATGTAATCTAACCATTTATGACATGGTAAGATCAAACATGACATAAATAAATTTGCCATTACCCCTTTTAAAAGGTGATGCTTTAGTGACTGCGGCTTTTACACTGAAAAGAGATCCATCAGGTCTGTTGAAATGACGCCATGGTATGGTACGCCCAACCATGTTATATCTTTTCTTAACATTTGGAATATGGGGCTTGTGTAAAAGGTTACAAACCTATTCCAAATCAGACAAGTGCTACTTTGTAGGTTATCCCAATTCATTGGGTATTCCCCCACCACTATACCGAGGCAAAGGATTTTGCCACAAAACGGTATGCTTTTAAAGAGAATAGTTCTTACAAAAGGTGAGTGGGAGGACAGTGCAACTCGACGAGATAACCAGTATCTTCGTCATCAGATCAAAGGAAAGAAACCTTGGAAGTGATTCCGGAGTTTCCTTCTGCGACTGATACGGAAGTCTCTACAATAAAATGTATGGAGTTCGGTCGAACTTGCAGCTGAACCACGTAGGCAAAGCTCGTGCAAACCTATCAGGTGCGCAAACGAGATATTGTTGTTAGACAACAGTATACCTACAATACACAAGGAAGCGTTGATGGGCCCTGACTCCAGAATTGGCTAAATGCCAATACAATCCGAGATAGTTTCCATATAAGTGATTCGAGATTAAAATCTTGATACACCTTTCGGAAGACTTAGAGTCTAATGAATATTTATGGAACTAAAAACTGATACGGATAAAATGTTTATCCATAAAGCTCGACTTGTTGCAATAACAAGTTCAAGGAGTTGACTACGATGAGATTGTCTCACCGTAGCGATGCTTAAAGTCGGTTCGGGTTGAACTAGCAATTAATACATATTTCAATCATGAGATATGAAACATGGATGACAAAAGGATTTCCATCTGATGGAAATGAAACCTAGGACTTGTATGTGATATAGTCCAAAGTAATTTATCGATCCAGAGGATGCTAGTAAGGATGCAAACTTCAGAGTTCCAGCGATGGACAGAAGAGAGCAAAGTGGAGTTGGAATCTTCGTTTTTGATGGAATGGTCAAAGGGGTTTGACTTCATCAAATGGGTATCGAAGATGCTTGTGATTCAAGAAAGTAAGTGGGAGAATAATAATATTTCTAAAAACCTTGTGTACTTGACACATTGTTAATTGGAGATAAATTTCTTGACACGAATTAGGACTTCATTTGAAAATAGTTTTTTCGATGAAGTGCTTGGGCTAAGTAGCCTTGATATTAGGCATGATGATCTATGGAGATAGATTTACCTAATGGGACTGAGCAAAGATACATATTGACAAAATGCTAAAACCTTTTAGCATTGAAAAACCGTCAAGGAGTGATTCTTGCCGAAGTCACATGGAAACAGTTTTTGCAAGACTTGGTGTCCCAAAACACTGATGAGCAAAATACATGATGGTGATTCCACACACTCTTGTGTTTGGATTAATCATGTATTCCATGGTATGTAAAAACAACCAGATATGTCCAATACTCCAAAGTTGTTGCGAGTATAGATACCATAGTGATCAAAGTACTGATCATGGGACAACAGTGAAAGATGTCATTGAGTACTAGAGCAGTACTGATGACATGTTTTCTCGCAAGCGGAGATCATGAAGAGTTCATTGTAAAAGGTTACATCGATACAGTCTTCATCAATGCTCCATGCGATTTTCGATTTAAATTGAGGGTTTTGTGATACACAACATGGTGGCACGGTAGTTGGAAATTGTTCCAAACAAGATACTGTGGCGAATTCTATAACAAAGGCTAAGTATGTTGACGCTTTAGAAGCGACAAAGAAGATGTTGAATCATATAGTTCATTCATGAACTTAGTATGGTTCCAAGATGGTTTTGGTCAATGGGACACTATTGCAGATAGTTGCTCCATAGCTCAGTCTGAGGAATCAAGGTTTGACCTGTGATTCACATATATACAAAGCCAAATCCACACAAAATATGAATTTTGTGAAAGCGTGAAAACGCAAGGATATGCAAAGTTACACACGGAGCTGAAGTTGTCAGATCCGTTGGACATCAGGCTATACCACAAGCGAAGCATATTTTACACCAGTATGCCATAGGTGTAAAGTGCATTAGCATTGACTAGATTATTGACTCTAGTGCAAGTGGGAGTCTGTAGGAGATATGCCCTAGAGGCAATAATAAATGTTATTGATTATCTCCCTGTTCATAATTATGTTTATGTTCCATGCTATAACTGCTATGGTTCTCGAGTCTGCAATAACCACGAGGCTCAGAGGAAGACTCATATGCACGTGTGGAATAATAAATGGTAAAATGTATTCCTAGTCTGGCCTCTAAGACTGGCTCAAGTATTGCATGATGATCCTGTTTTCCTGATCATGGGCATGGCTATGCCGGCAATTTTGAGGGCACAATGTTAGAAGAACATTTGTGTTGAATCGACCCGAATTGATGTTATGCTATGAGATTCATTCGTCATAAGTTAATGGTTAATAACACAAAGATGGTTAACGTTTGCATAATTCCTTAGACCATGAGAGTATCAAGTTACTTCATGCTTGCTTCATGAACTTTGGGGTTTGTTAAACGTCATCCGTACATGGGTGGCTATTACGGCGGCTTACGGGTTCATGGAAAAGTATGTCAAGTAACTTGATAGCTCAAGATTGGGATTTGCTCCTCCGACGATGGAGAGATATCTCTGGGCCCTCTCGGTGTTATGGTATCCATCATCGTCTGGCCAGACATTTTGTGATTTGATCACGGGGATGCCGGAACACGGGAACGAGAAAAGAGAACAATACCGGTAACGAGGTAACTGGCATAGTGGACAAGTTGTTGATCCACGGGGATGCCAACATGTCTCACCTCGGGTATTTGTAACATATTGCGAAGCAACAGGAAAAGCACATGGCAACTGGAGGTTCACTCGAATATTCATTCGTGTGGGTATAGGTGTCAATATGGGTGTCCACGGCTCCGATGTTGATCATTGATCGGAAGGGGTTCCGGGTCATGTCTATACTTCACCGAACCTATAGGGTCACACGCTTAAGGGTCATCTATCTGCTGAATACTAGACAGGGAGTCTGAGAGAAATTCACCGAAAAAGTTTCGGAGACAACGGAAGAGTTCCGGAGAGAGAGAACACCGGAAGAGTTTCGGTAAAACCGAAAAGTTGTTTCGGAGTGTACCATAGAGTCAAATTGGTTTCGGCACATGCCTGGAAATTATTGGAAGGTACCAGAATTGTTCCGGTAACTTCTGAGATTTTTCAGAGACAAAAACCGGAAATGTTCCGGACTGCCGGAACCGCTTTAGTTGCTTTTCACAGATGAAAATCACTAAACCGAAAAGTTGTTTCGGAGTACACCATAAAGACAAAATGGTTTCGACACATGCCTGATAATTCTTGGAGGGCGCCAGAATCGTTCTGGAAACTTTTTGGAATTTTCCGGGATGAAAACCGGAAATGTTCTGGAGCTGCCGGAACCGCTTCAGATGCTTTTCGCAGATGAAAATCAATAAACCGGAATTGTTTCGGATCGCGTTGAAAATTATTTTAGTGGGTACTGGAAATGTTCTAAGCCCACATGAATATTTTCAGTTCGAACAGACGCTGAAGTATGTCATCGTGAATAGTGAAAGTGCTTTTTGGATTACTTTATGGAAAGCCACCTTTTGGGGCTTTACTCACAAATATCTCTAGGGATGACATGGAAGGATAAGGGCTGCCCACTTGCTTTTACCTTTGTGCCCTTGTGAAGGGCATTTTGGGTATTTCAAGTGTCACCCTACCCCTTGGGTTTTCCTATAAATAGAGGTGGAGATGCACTCTCCACACTCACTCTTTCTCACATACACATGCCATCTGATGTTATCTGGCTTCTCTCTCCCTCCCAGCGAAATAGTTTCGTAGAGCCAAAAGGCTATCTGGGTTCCGGTGGGAACTAGTTCTGGACGGTGAAGCCCTGCCGGATAGATGACACCGTATGTGTGCAACTCTGTAGAGAGATCGTAGTTTCGGTCTTAGTTCGAGAGTGCCTCCCGAAGGGCTGTCCGAGTGACTGTCCGAGTTTCGTGGGTCCTCCCGAAGGGCTGTCCGAGTTTCGATGGTCCTCCCGAAGGGCTGTCCGCGACACCGTCCGGGGGACTGTCTGACCGCCTCCCGGAGGGCTGTCCGTGGGGCGGATGACGGTATACATCCTCGCGGTTGGGAGGTTGTAAATCCTAGCTGCGGGGATCTGCACCGCCGATCGTCATCGACTCTACTTCCGCTGCGCTACGAGTCGGTAACGAAAATGATCAAACCTTGTATGCAGTCTCCATAGTGGTCCTGGGCTGGTACGTAGGTCGGAAATTTTTTGTTTTCTGCTGCGTTACCGTACAGAGATTTATGCTAGGAATTCCATAAAATCTTCATGGACCAAATCCATTTATTCTAACACTCAATGTTGCCAGCGGGTCACATGGTGTTGCGACAAGGCCGGTGGTGCTTCCAAGAGGCCACTGGTCCACCCGACCCCGCATATATTCTTCCCCATCCGCTCGCCGGACTACCCTAGCCACTGCTCTCCACTCCACTATGCCGTCAAGCTCCCTTTCAGCAAACTCTGGCCTTCTCCTGCATAGCGGGCAACGGATCTGAGTCCTCCGTCACCCAATTTGTCGACTGGGACCTAATCCCAGTCGGGCCCGAGGAGGTGACGACCGTATGCAGTGCGTGTTGGAAATATGCCATAGAGGGAATAATAAATTGGTTATTATCATATTTCCTTGTTCATCATAAATGTTTGTTATCCATTCTAGAATTGTACTGACAAGAAACTAAATACATGTGTGGATACATAAACAAACACCATGTCCCTAGTGAGCCTCTACAAGACTAGCTCGTTGATCGAAGATGGTTAAGGTTTCCTAACCATAGACATGAGTTGTCATTTGATAATGGGATCGCATTAATAGGAAATGATGATATGGACATACCCAACCGTAAGCTTAGCATATGATCGGATCACTTAGTTTAATTGTACAACTTTCTTCTTGTCAAGTATATGTTCCTTAGACCATGAGATCGTGCAAATCCCTAATACCAAAAGAATACTTTGTGTATATCAAATGTCACGTCATAACTGGGTGATCATAAAGGTGCTCTACATGTATCTGAGAAAGTGTTTCTTGGGTTGCATGGATCAAGACTGGGATTTGTCACTCCGTATGACGAAGAGATATCTCTGGGCCCCCTTGGTAACACGATATCCAAAATAGCTTGCAAGCTTGTGACTAATGAGTTTAGTCACGGGGATATTGTATTATGGAACGAGTAAAGAGACTTGCCGGTAACGAGATTGAACTAGGTATGGCGATACCGATGATCGAATCTCGGGCAAGTAACATATTGCCGGACAAAGGGAATTGTATAGAGGATTGACTAAATCCTTGAAATCATGGTTTAAATCGATAAAGATCTTTGTTGAATATGTAGGAGTCAATATGGCATCCAGGTCCTGCTATTGATTATTGATCGGAGAGGTGTCTCGACCATGACTACATGTTCTCGAACCCGCAGGGTCGCACACTTAACGTTCGGTGACGCTAGAGTAGTATTGGGATATTAGTAATGGCAAGACCGAATATTGTTCGGAGTCCCGGATGGGATCCAGGACATCACGAGGAGCTCCAGAATGGTCTGTAGGTAAAGATTTATATATGGACAGTGGTTTTCAGGGTTCCAAAAAAGTTTGGGAATTTACAGGTAGTGTATCGAGAAGGTTCTAGAAGGTTCTGGAGTGGGGTCCATCTGCATGGGGGACCCACATGGACGTGTGTAGTGGGACAAGGACCCACACCACTAGTATAGGTGCACCAACACCCCCCTAAAAGGAATAAGATCATATTCCGAAGGGATAATATTACGATCCCTAAAAAAGGGGGATAGTGATCGGTGGGGAAGTAAAGGAAGGGATTTCCTCGCCCCTCCCATTAAGCAACGATCCAAGAGGCAAGGGTGTGAGGTGCAGGGGAAGCACCCTTCCACCCTCGGCCTCCCCTCCCTCTCTCTCCACCTCCTTGTTCCGTTAGCGCTTGGCGAAGCCCTGCCGGCGTTCCGCTGCCACCACCACCACCACCAGGCTGTTGTGCTGGTTTAGATCTTATTTACCTCTTCTTCCTCACTTGTTGGATCAATAAGCAGGAGACGTAGAGCCGTATGTGTGCATATCTCGGAGGTGCCGCTCGTGCGGTGCTTGGATCGGATTAGATCGCGACGCCTGTACGTCTACGCCAACCACGATATCTAGATCGTTAATGTTTTCCATCTACAAGGGTATGTGGACACACTCCCCTCTCATTTCTAGCATTTCCATGGAACGGATCTTGGGTGTTTCGTAGGAAAAAAATGTTTTCCATTCAACGTTCCCCAACAGTCGCTTCATGATCTAGGTATATGCGTAGATGTTATTTGCACGAGTAGAACACAAACTTGTTGTGGGTGTTGATGTTCAGATTTCTGACGTCCTTTGTTATTTTGGATTTGGCGGTATTGTGGGATGAAGCGGCCCAGACCAACCTTACTTGGCCCCCTACAAGAGACTGGTTCCGCAATTGACATGCAACATAATGCATATGTGGCTGACAGGTGTCTATCTATCCCACTTTAGTTGAATATGAGTTGACAACGACAATCCTTGTAGAAGGTAAAGGCAACTTGTATATCACCATTGTAGTTAGGTAAGAATGGTTCTTATTAGTTGACCCTAGAAGATGAAAGCACATATGCTCCCTTGGAGGTTTTGATAATTCATGAGAACACACATTATCTCTTGGACTAATGGTTCTACCTAGTGTCTTAGATTAAGTCCAAAAGATTGTTGTGGCTGGAATGTGTGAGGAGGAACGCAAGAAGGAAAGGACATGATTGGCTAAGCTTAAAGATTCAAGACTCTACATTTTGTAGTTATGTGACAAATCACATTTGTGTCCATAGGAAAGCCAATACTATTAAAAGGGGATGAGGTATCTATGATGATTTGGTTGCTCAAAGTGCTTAGAGATTAGCCACCTAAAACCCTCAAGAATTCTCCCACAAAATATTTTGTCAAAATCCTAAAGTAAAATTCGGTGCCACTAACTTTCCACAATCGGCCATACCGAGCTTTCCTTTGACAGAATCCATAGCCAAACCCTAGCAACTCGGTGTAACCAAGTTCCATCTCGGTACAACCGAAAATGAGTGACCAACCTTCTGGTATCTATTTGCTAAAAATCGGAATTTCCGAGTTTTACAAATCGGTGTCACCAAAGTGAGGAACTGCCTAGGCCAACTGAATCGGACTCACTGAGAAGCTGTATATCGGTCTCACCGAAAAGCCAAAATTAGAGCATTTTGCACTAGTCGGTGCAACCGAGTTTTTACTTCGGTTCCACCGAGTTGGGCAATAATTTTGTAATGGTCGGATTTTTGGAGATGGCTATATATACCCCTCCACCTCCCTCTCATTCATGGAGAGAGCACTCAGAACAAGTAAACACTTTCACCATTCATTTTCTGAGAGAGAACCACCTACTCATGTGTTGAGATCAAGATCTTCCACTCCAACCATATGAATCTTGATTTCTAACCTCCACAAGTTGCTTTCCACCCAATCAATCTCTTATACCAAGTAAAATTCTGTGAGAGAGTGATTGAGTGTTGAGGAGACTATCTTTTGAAGCACAAGAGCAAGGAGTTCATCATCCATACCACATATATTACCTTTTGGAGAGTGGTGTCTCCTAGATTGGTTAGGTGTCGCTTGGGATCCTCCAATTCATGTGGAGTTGAACCAAGAATTTTGTACGGGCAAGGAGATCGCCTACTTCGTGAAGATCTACCCCTAGTGAGGCTAGTCCTTCGTGGACGTAATCCATGATGGAATATACGAGGTTGCTACTTCGTGGACAATCATAACATGGTCTTTACAGGTATCCGTAGAGGTGATCCATACATTGTCAATTTCACTAAGAGAGCCCAATCTCGTACTTCTCTTATTGCAAAATCTTCTAAAGGTTGTCTATGGCATAGAAGGCTAGGACATGTTGATATGCATAATCTAGACAAGCTCATCAAAGGTGATCACATACTTGGTGTTAAAGATGTTATCTTTAACAAAGATAGACTTTGTGGTGCTTGTCAAGCAGGAAAACAAGTGGGTGGAAGTCATCCCGTAAAGAACATCATGACTACTAGGAGACCACTCGAGTTGCTTCACATGGATCTCTTTGGTCCCAATGCTTACAAGAGCCTCGGTAGAAATTCCTTTGGTCTAGTTATAGTTGATGATTTTTCCAGATTTACGTGGGTATTATTTTTTGATGACAAGTCACAGGTACAAAAGATCTTCAAGAACTTCGCTCGCAAAGCCCAAATGAAGTGAAGATCAAGAAAGTTCGGAGCGACAACGGATCGGAGTTCAAGAACACTAATGTGGATACCTTTCTTGACGAAGAAGGTATCTCACATGAGTTCTCGGCTACGTACACACCTCAACAAAATGGAGATGTTGAGAGGAAGAACCAGACTCTCATAGAGATGGCTAGAACGATGCTCGATGAATACAAGACGCCAAAACACTATTGGGTGGAAGCCGTGGAAACAACTTGTCATGCCGCAAACCGATTCTACCTACACAAGCTTCTCGATAAAACGGCATACGAGCTACTCACCGGTAACAAACCCCAAGTTGGATACTTTTGAGTATTCGGCTCAAAGTGCTACATTCTTGATAAGCACCGTCATTCTAAATTTGCTCCTAAATCTTATGAAGGTTTCCGACTTGGTTATAGATCAAAATCTCACACATACCGTGTCTACAACAACTTCACTCGAAAAGTTGAAGAGATGGTAGATGTGAAGTTTGATGAGACTAATGGTTCGCAAGTCAAACAATTGCCAAATGATGTAGGAGATAAGGAACCTTGGAAGCCATTCAAGACTTTTCCATCGGCAAGATTCGTCCCATGGAGGTGAAGGGAAGTACTTCATCAACACAAGCGGAAGATCCTACCTCGCCAAGGTGAACCATAAAATGACATGGAGGCATCCACAAGTGGTACACGCCAAGATGAAGAGGAAGAAGAAGTACATCAAGATGATCCACCTCAACCTCCTTCACCACCCCATCAAGGAAATGACACCTTCAAAAACAACGAAAAGGAAGATGATGATGAGGAAGCTCCACTGTCCAACAAGAAAAGGTTACCACGAGTTCGAGCAAGAGTTGACAAGAATCATCCCTTAGAGCAAATATTCGGCGACATACAAACCATGAGAATTACTCGCTCTAAAAATCGTTTAGCTAACTTTTGTGAGCATTACTCATTTATCTCTAGTATTGAGCCTATGAAGGTAGAAGAAGCACTTGAAGACCCGGATTGGGTGAATTCCATGCACGAGGAGCTACACAACTTCGAGATGAATGAAGTGTGGACACTAGTGGGGAAGCCCAAGGATGAGCACAACATCATTGGAACAAAATGAGTGTTTTAGAACAAGCAAGATGAAGATGGTCAAGTGGTACACAACAAGGCACGTCTCATAGCTCAAGGTTACACTCAAGTCGAAGGTATGGACTATGGTGAGACTTATGCCCCCATTGCTAGACTTGAGGCCATTCACATACTTCTTGCTTATGCCAATCACCATGATATTAGACTTTACCAAATGGATATCAAAAGTGCTTTTCTAAATGGTGAAATTGAGGAGGAAGTTTATGTTAAACAACCCCCCAGCTTTGTGAATCCTAAGAAACCTAATCATGTTTATAAACTTCATAAAGCTCTCTATGGTCTTAAACAAGCCCCACGAGCTTGGTACAAATGCTTAACAAAGTTTCTCGTTGAAAAGGGTTTTGAGATTGGTAAAATTGATGCAACCTTGTTCACTAAAAGTGTTAATGGTGAATTATTTGTGTGCCAAATTTATGTGGATGATATTATCTTTGGATCTACTAACCCACATTTTAGTGAGAAATTTGGAAGGTTGATGTCCGAGAAATATGAGATGTGTATGATGTGTGAGCTGAAATTTTTCCTTGGTTTGTAAATCAAGCAAATGAGAGAAGGTACATTTATCTCTCAAACCAAGTACACCAAGGACTTGTTCAAGAAGTTCAACATCCAAGAGTGTAAAGGTATGAAAACTCCCATGCCTACTAGTGGACATGTTGACCTCACTAAGGAGGACAAACCGGTTTATCAATAAGTTTATCGGTCAATGGTCGGTTCGTAGCTATATCTATGTGCCTCCCGTCCCAATATCATGCTTAGTGTGTGCATGTGTGTCCGATATCAAGCGACACCCAAAGAGCGTCATCCTAAGGCCGTGAAAAGAATTGTGAGATACATGATACATACACCACACTTTGGCATTTGTATCCCAAGGGATCTTCTTTTAATCTTATGGGTTATTCTGACTCGGACTATGCCACAGATAAGGTTGATAGAAAATCCACCTCGGGTACTTGTCAATTTCTTGGGAGTTCTCTTGTATCTTGGCCATCCAAGAAAAAAAACTCGGTATCTCCATCTAGCGCTGAAGCGGAATACATTGCCGCCGGATCATGTTGTGTGCAATTGCTATGGATGACTCAAACTCTTAAGGACTATGGTATACATGTGAAACATGTTCCATTGTTTTGTGACAATGAGAGTGCTATTAACATTGCTCACAATCCCGTGCAACATTCTTGAACTAAACATATTCAAGTTCGTCATCATTTCATTCGTGATCATGTTGCCAAAGGGGACATTAATCTCAAACATGTTCATACCGATAAACAATTGGTGGATATCTTTACTAAGCCACTTGATGAGAAAGTGTTTTGTCACTTGGGGAGCGATTTGGACATCATTGATGCATCGAACTTGAGCTAGACTCACTCGGATGCATGCAAGGGCATGAACTTATTTTTTTTACTATTCCTTGATAATATTGTTATGACACTATTTTACATCTTGGAAAACTATGCTCCCTTGTATTGCATCTAACCTTTTGTAGGTACTTGGAAGAACTACACTCCACAAGATTTCCATCAACTCATACCACAAGCAATCTTGTTATGGACAAGTATCAACATCCCTACTTTGAGATGGAGGAAGAAGACAACACAAACCATATCCTTGACAAACACTTGATGAAAACCTCACTCTTGTCATTTGGATATGTCATGTTCTTCCTTGCATGACTAACCCATGTAGGTGAGAAGTGTATGAAACAAACAATGATTGCTCCCAACTCAAGATGATATTCATCAACCTTGAGCATCCACAACAAGTCCACCTACATGCTGCATAATCAACATCATTCAAAGGTATGTACTCATATCCTTGAAGAAGCTTTACTCCAAGTCATGAGTCAAAGTAATTCTAAGAGATACGAAGACATTAAAATGCTTAAACAAAAAATGGTAACCCCATTCTAAGATTAACGATGAGTATGACCTATGATCAAGCATTCTTGCTTGGCTCCTTAAGTCAATATACTCTAATATAGGTGACCTAGTCACCGCCCAACATCAAGACATAAAACTTGAATGGATAATTTCTCTTTTGTTACCTACTTTTTTTGACTATAAATAGTAGGGTAAAACCCCACTGCAATTTTTATTACATAAACAAAAGGATCAAGTATTTGCAATTAGGCTTGAGATAAGCCCACAGAAAAGAAAGACTAAAAACTAAGAAGCTAAGGAAGAAAGAAAGAAGAGAAGAGAAGAAAACAAAGAAAAAAATTACACAAGTAATGAATCCAACCAAATATTATACAAGTCTGCATATTTCCTCTTTATTCTTAATCTCAGCCATTGTAGCTCTACAAAATATATGTTCCTCCATCCCTGGAATGTTGGAGGAATGTGTTGGAATATGTAGTTGTTCCTGGTGATCCAAATGCCCCATGAAGCAAGAATGATGACTTCCATAAAAAAGGGACATTAAGTTTCTCTTTGATGTATGCAAAAGCTTCAAGTATTGAGAGATTTGGATTTCTGTTGGGACACACAAAATCCCAACAATTAGCAGCAAAAGGGCAGCTCCAGAAAAGGTGGTGAAGTGTTTCTTCCAATTGAAAATTAAGTGTGGCACAAAGATATGACTCCAGGTAGAAAGTTTTCCTTCTTAGCAAATTCATAGTATTCAATCTTTCATGTAGCAGCATCCAGAAGAAGACCTTGTGCTTGGGTTGGCAAGAGCTATTCCATATCCATTGGAAATGTGGTGGGACAATTTGTGAGCCTATGTGGACCTTGTAAGCTTTAGAAGAAGATAAGGAAGTATTTCCCCAGATGTAGGACCAAGTATCCGAGCAGTCAATATCTGGGGATGCTCTCAAAGCATCACATATGTCCTCCATTTGAGTTAATTCCTGGTAAGCCTGGATAGATAAAGGTAAGTGGAACATGTCTTCCATGTATTCAAATTGCAGAGCCTTAGCCACAGAAATGTGTTGGTTCTTGGTCAAAGAAAATAAATGTGGGAACATCTGATGTAAGCATCTTTCCCGCCAAAGGTCTGTCCAGAAGAGAACACTCTTTCCATCACCAACATGGCATCTAGCCATAGCTTTGTACCAATCTACCAGACCCAAAATAGATTTCCACCAAAATGAACCTTCTGTCTGAAAACCAGGAAGCTGTCCATTATTATAATATGTCTCCCAAATGAGGTTCACCCAAGGAATGTTCTGTCTATTATGGAATTTATGAAGATTTTTCAACAGGAGTGCCTTATTTTGAACTTGAATATCCATGACACCCAGCCCTCCTTGTTTTTTGGCCTGCAAATAGTTGTCCATTTAACCAAGGCAGGTCTATGATCCTCCAAGTCTAGACCTCTCCATAAACAGTGTCTCAAATACTTGGTGACTTGATTTTTGATGGTGATTGGAACATTCAAACATGTCATGAAGAAAAAAAAATCAAAGAGGACATCACATATTTTACTAACAGTAGCCTGCCAGCCATAGACATGTAAGTGGCCAGTCCAGTCAGTCTGGAGGAAACTCTATTAACCAAAGGCAAACATTGTTCCACCGTGGGTTTTACCAGCCCTAAAGGTAAACACAGATAAGTTATAGGAAAAGCTCCTCTGGCACAGTTAAGGATGCCAGTAAACAAATGGACCCTATCTTCTGCAGTGTTTATTGGAATTAGATTTGACTTGTTGTAATTTACTTTCAAACCAGTAGCAGAAGAATAGGTGTTTAATAGAGCTTTGAGACAATGCAGTTTCCTATTATCAGCTTGTAAGACAACAAGAGTATCATCAACATATTGAACCACTTAGAAATCTGGACATGAGTTTACTTGTAAAGAAGGGGCAATCAATCCTTGTGATGTAGCTTTATTTAATATAGACTGAAGCAGATCAGCAGCAATCACAAAAAGGAGAGGTGAAAGAGGGTCCCCTTGCCTGACCCCCCTCAAACAATAAAACTTCTTTCCAGGTACTCAATTGAGCAAAACAACTGAAGTGGCAGATTTAAATATCATTTTCATCCACATAATCCATCTGCCATGAAAACCCTTAGCCTTTAAGATGTCAATGATGGCTTAGTGTTCAATTGTGTCAAATGCCTTTTAAAAATCAAGCTTTAATAAAAGAATCTCTTCTTGAGACCTTTTGCATTGGTGCAAGTACTCATAAGCCCAGCCCACACAGTCTTGTAGAGACCTTTCTTTCAAAAACCCATATTGATTGATATGCACCAATTGTAAAATCACCTTTTGAAGTCTGTTGGCTAAAAGCTTAGTACTAATTTTGAGGCAGCAATTGAGCAGGGAAATGGGTCTAAAATCATTTGGAGATAATGGAGAATTCATTTTGGGGATTGATGACCCACAAGTATAGGGGATCAATCGTAGTCCTTTCGATAAGTAAGAGTGTCAAACCCAACGAGGAGCAGAAGGAAATGATAAGCGGTTTTCAACAAGGTATTCTCTGCAAGTGCTGTAAGTAACGATAGTAGATAGTTTTGTAGCAAGATAAATTGTAACAAGTGACAAGTAACAATAGTAGCAAAGTTGCAGCAAGGTAGCCCAATCCTTTTTATAGAAAAGGACAGGCCTGAAAGTACTCCTATATTAAGAAAGCGCTCCCGAGGACAAATGGGAATTATGTCTAGTCATGTTCATCATGTTGAGTTGATTCGCGTTCGCTACTTTGATAATTTGATATGTGGGTGGACCGGTGCTAAGGTGTTGTTCTTACTTGAACTAACAACCTACTTATGATTACCCCCTCTCGCAAGCATCCACAACTATGAAAGAAGAATTAAGATAAATCTAACCATAGCATGAAACATGTGGATCCAAATCAGCCCCTTATGAAGCAACTCATAAACTGGGGTTTAAGCTTCTGTCACTCTAGCAACCCATCATTTACTTGTTACTCCACAATGACTTCCCTTAGGCCCATAGCATGGTGAAGTGTCATATAGTCGACGTTCACATGACACCACTAAAAGAAGTAACGACATACATATCATCAAAATATCGAACGAATACTAACTTCACATGATAACTTATAACAAGACTTCTCCCATGTCCTCTAGAACAATAGTAACTACTCACACCTCATCAACGTGTTCAAGATCAAAGGTGCAATAATAATAATTAAGGATCTGAACATAATTTCTTCCAGCAAGTAATCCAACAAGCATCAACTACAAGATGTAATCAACACAACTAGTAACCCACAGGTACCAATCTGAGGTTTTGAGACAAAGATTGAATACAAGAGATGAAATAGGGTTGGAGATGAGATGGTGCTGGTGAAGATGTTGATGAAGATTGGTCCTCGCACGAAGGAGGAAGCGTTGGTGATGAGGATGGCTTCGATCTCCCCCTCCTGGAGAGGGATTTCCCCGGCAGAATCTGACTGCCAGAGTGCAAAAGGGCCTCTACCCAGGTTTCTGCCTCGAGACGGCGGTGCTTTGTCTCGAAAGGTTGCTTATGATTTTTTTCTAGGGTAAAACACACCATATAGGAGAAGATGGGCGTCGGGAGGCCAGCCAGGGCCCCACCACACATCAGGGCGCGGCCTGGGGGGTGCCCTGATGGCTTGTGCCTGGCTGGTGGCCCCCTCTGGTATATTTTTGGCCCATAAATTCACATATATTCAATAAATAATTCCTCGTGAACTTTCAGGTCATTTGGAGTCTAGTGATTTTTCTGCCTTTTTCTCGGGTTTCTGGTCCAGAATTCCAGTTTCCAGATAATTCCCCCTTTGTGATGTACCTTGCATATTCAGAGGGAAAGGACATAAGAATTGTATGATAATAGGTAATAATGTACAAGAATAAAGTAAATATGAATAGGAAATCATGATGCAAAATGGACGTATCAACTCCCCCAAGCTTAGACCTCGCTTGTCCTCAAGCAAAAGCTGAACTCGAGAGTAATGACCACATAATTTGAGAGAAAGGCATCGATAAAAACAGAATACGAAAATTATAGCATCATGCATATCATTATAGTAGCAAACATTTCATCATATAACTTCTCATAATCAAGTAAAGATCCATTCACAATTATCGAAGTATGAAGTATAAACCTTATTGACAACCAACAAACAATGCTTTTAGTCATGGTGATAATCCTAATTCATCATATTCAAGAGAGGCGTCTATATAAGAGCTTTCATTGAAGCAAACTCACATACTCAACTATCATTTAGTCATCTATGATTGTTGACACTCATTGCATATTTTTGGGGCTAATGTTTTTGCCGGACACATAGGAAGATAGGGGCTTCATTTGCCACCCAACTCATTTACCTCAAGGATAATGTCAACAATAATGAATCATGGTTTCTTACATTCAACTGGATATATATGCCTGGATCTTACCTCAACATGTGATGCTTACCACTAAGAGGGTTTATAACTTAGAAGAAGATAAGATATTGAAGACTCTTGAATAAAGGTAAGAACTTTATGAAAGTGAAAGATAGGCCCTTCGCAGAGGGAAGCAGAGGTTGTCATGCGCTTTTATTTGGTTAGATGTGCAATCTCTTAATACAAAGGAACTTCAGTTTATATTGCCCCTTGTGATAGCAAACTTTATTATGCACTCTGTCGCTTTTATTTCTTCACCATCACAAGATCGTACAAAGCTTATTTTCCTTTTCAATGAAAGATCATACATGATTAGAGGCATTTTTTATTGCTTATGCACCGATGACAACTTACTTTAGGGATCTTATGCAATCCCTAGGTAGGTAAGGTGGACTCTTACGAAAAGAAACTGGGTTCAAAGGGTTATGGATGCACAAGTAGTATCTCTACTTGGTGCGGAAATTTTGGCTAGCAAAAGTTCTAAAGGAAGCATCACATGTTAAAGGATCCATGCCTATATAACTTCTATGCAAATGTAAACAACCATGACCATTAGGCTGTCTTCCATGTCCAACTTCAACACTTGATCATTATTTAATATTTGGTGAGGGTTAGTAATCATAGATGATGTCCAAGATAGTATATTTGTATGTAAATCTTGTCCTCTCTATCATAATCTTGCATGGATTATAACAATGACTAAGGCTATGTTTGTTCTATCACCAACAATTTTCATAATTCATACTTTCTTTTTATGTGAAGTCATTACTTCCCATGGGATAATCATATGATCTTTACTATTCTTTTTATTGTCATGCTATGATCATTGATGCAAGAAAGTAAAGCACACGAACTCAACTAATATTTATTATATAACTCTCACACTCGATTACAAGGATAGGTAAAACTCAAAGCAAAATCCTAAACAAAGCAAATCTGAAACTTTTATTCCTCTAAACCACGAAATAGCTAAAGATCAAACTAAAATAAAAGATGACGGTGAAAAGTGATGGTGATACGATACCGGGGCACCTCCCCCAAGCTTGGGACAAGCTAGGGGTTGTGCCCATACCCATGTACTCAAGTGTTCTTCGGTAATTGTGGTGGTGTGTGGAAATCCTCCATCTTCTAGGGCATAGGCTCCCCATCATGGAAAGAAACTCTTGTCTCTGGAATCCTAAAATCAGCAGCTAGGCTCATCCTTTTAAACCTAGATTCATACTCACAGTTCTGGTTTTGGAGTTCATAGACTTGATCTTGAAGGTGCTCGATCCGCTCTTGAAGTTTGAAGAGAGCTTCTCACATGCTCCTTGTATCAAGGTTGTTCTTGCGGATGAAATCCGTGATCATAGGTGATTAGCACTCAGACCATGTTCAACCATCCCTTGGCACTTGAAGATCTCCTGCTCCACTTCTGCAAGCCTGGCCTTGTCGCTTCCCTCCTTCTTGGGGCCTTGGACGTCCTGGATGTGGAGCACCCCCTCACGCATCTCAATAGCTTGAGGGTGCTTCATCACCTCCGGCAAGTAGGGGTTGATGAACTTCTCGAAGAACTTGTCTTTAGATGAGCTTGAGGAAGTCATGGCGATCTAGATCTGTCAGAAAAACAGCCCGAAACAAGAACATAGGAGAAACTCGTGATGCGGTGGTCAAAACATATGGGAGTATATATAATGATTTTTTCTAGGTCAAAATAGGTGTTCGGGAAGAAATCGGAGTCGGAAAGACACACGAGGGCTGCACAAGCCATCAGGGCGCGCCCCAGGGGGGGGGTCACGCCCTGTTGGCTTGTGCCTCCCTCGTGGGTCCCCCTGACTCCGTTTTATTTTTGGAATTTTTGTAAAATACTAAAACCAACATAAATTATTTTTTTGGAATTTTTGGAGTCGGTTTACTTACCGTACCACATACCTACCTCTTTTTCAGGTTTCTGGAGTGTTCCGGAAGGCTTCTCGTATGTGTTCTTCCGGTGTTATTACTTGAATAACATTAGTCTCTTCATTAATGGGTGTACCTAAAATGTAATGCTTGATTCTTTGCCCATTCACCACTCTCGGGTTTTTGCTTTCGAAGTTATTAATTTTTATAGCACCGGAGCAGTAGACCTCTTCGACAACATATGGACCTTCCCATTTGGATAAGAGTTTTCCTGCAAGAATTGTACAAAAGCACAAGGTCTCCTACATTGAATTCCCGCTTTTGAATCCTTTTATCATGCCATCTTTTAACCTTTTCTTTAAACAACTTAGCATTCTCATAGGCTTGTGCCCTCCATTCATCTAATGAGCTAATCTCAAATAACCTCTTTTCAGAGGCAAGTTTAAAATCATAATTCAATTCCTTAATTGCCCAATAAGCCTCATGTTCTAGTTCATGGGGCAAATGACAAGATTTTCCATATACCATTTTATATGGGGACATCCCCATGGGTTTTTTTATAAGCAGTTCTATAAGCCCACAGAGCATCATCTAGTTTCTTAGACCAATTCTTCCTAGATCTATTGTCAGTCTTTTACAAGATTAATTTTAGTTCTCGATTGCTCAATTCAACTTGGACACTAGACTGAGATGATATGTGATACGTCTCCAACGTATCTATAATTTTTGCTTGTTCCATGCTGTTATATTATCATTCTTGGATGTTTTACAATCATTTTATAGCAACTTTATATCATTTTTGGGACTAACCTATTGACACAGTGCCAAAGTGCCAGTTGCTGTTTTTGCTTGTTTTTTACTTCGCAGAATATCAATACCAAACGGAGTCCAATCGCGACGAAACTTTTTGGAGATTTTTTTGGCCAGAAGACATCCAGTGGGCCAAAGAAGTGCCAGAGGGGAGGGTCGAGGAGACCACAACCCGCCAGGGCGTGCCAGAGGCCCCAGGCGCGTCCTGATGGGTTGTGCCCACCTCGGGACCCCTCTCCACCGCCTCTGATGCCTATAAATTCCCAAATATTCCAGAAACCCTAGAGGAGTCGACGAAAAACACATCCAGCCGCCGCAAGTTCCAGAACCTCGAGATCCAATCTAACACCATCACGGAGGGGTTCATCATCCTCATTGGTGCCTCTCCGATGATGCGTGAGTAGTCCACCATAGACCTACGGGTCCGTAGGCAGTAGCTAGATGGCTTCTTCTCTCTCTCTCTCTCTCTCTCTCTCTCTTTTGGTTCTCAATACAATGGTCTCTTGGAGATCTATTTGATGTAAACTTTTGCGATGTGTTTGTTCGGATCCGATGAATTTTGAGTTCATGATCAGTTTCTATCGATGAACATTATTTGAGTCTTATTTGATCTCTTATATGCATGATTACTTATAGCCTCGTATTTCTTCTTCGAATCTTTCGTTTAGTTAGGCCAACTAGATCGATTTTTCTTGCCATGGGAAGAGGTGCTTTGTGATGGGTTTGATCTTGCGGTGTCCTCTCCCAGTGACAGAAGGGGCAGCGAGGCACGCATGTATCGTTGCTACTCCCTCCGTCCGGGTTTATTAGGCCTAAGAGCATCACAAGCATGTCCCTCTTTATAAGGCCTTGCTTTGGAAACCTAAATGCATGCAACCATTTCATTGGCCGTAGTGAGAGTCATTGTTGCTAGTCCCATAGCTGAATAATAAATACACTGCATGCATGCTTTTTCATTGGTTGCATGTTAAAATTGGCATATGAGAGAGTGCATTGGGAGTTGGATGGAAGAATTAATGTGATCAAATTACTATGTGCCTTGGTCCAAGAGAAATGGTCTCCGGGCCTAATAAACCCGAACGGAGGGAGTATTAAGGATAATAAGATGTGGTCTATTCCTACATGAATAGATCTTGTCTACATCATGTCACCGTTCTTATTGCATTACTCCATTTTTCCATGAACTTAATACAATAGATTCATGCTGGATAGCGGTCGATGTGTGAAGTAATAGTAGTAGATGCAGAATCGTTTCGGTCTACTAATCTTGGACGTAATGCCTATATAATGATCATTGCCTTGGATATCATCATGATTATTTGATCTTCTATCAATTGCCCAACAGTAATTTGTTCACCCACCGTGTGCTATACTCATGAGAGAAGCCACTAGTGAATCCTACGGCCCCCGGGTCTACTTTTCCAACATATTGCTTTCCGATCTATCTTTTTGCCGATTTTGTTTTCAGATCTATTATTCCAAAAGCCCAAAAATACCTTGCTGCACTTTTTATTTGCCCTTTTTATTTTGTGTTCTTGAGAGACCTATCTCTCCAATCTATCACTACCTAATCTATCTTTTTACCGTAGAGAGATTGACAACCTCTCTTTCGCATCGGGGTGCAAGTATTTGTTCTTTGTGTGCAGGTGCTATTTACGTAGTGGTGGTGATCCTCCTACTGGTTCGATGCCTTGGTTTCATAACTGAGGGAAATACTTACCGTCGATGTGCCGCATCATCCCTTCCTGTTTGGGGAAATACCGACACAATCTCAAGCCACGTCAAAGGATTTTCTGGCACCGTTGCCGGGGAGGAAGCGGTCTCTTCTACGTGCCAATCTCTGGCGCTGAGGAGACACCATCATCATCTACCAGGTTCCTAATCACAAATCTCATCTCCTTGCAATTACATTATTTGCCATTTGCCTCTCGTTTTCCTCTCCCCCACTTCACCAAATTTGTCGTTTTATTCGCCCCCTTTTTCGTTTGCCTTTTTCTCGTTAGATTTCTTGCTTGCTTGCAATCTTGTTTGCGTAGTCATGATGCCTCAACGAAGGTACTATGATGTTCCTTACCCCAATATTTTGCTTGAAATTGAGAAAAACACTAAGGAATATATGACTACACAATTTGAGCATAACAAGTATTTTACCAAGGAGCTTAAAGAACACTCTACCGTACTAGATGCCATAACAAAACAACTTGATGATATTAGTAGAGCAGTTTGTAATCTCCAATCTAAGTATGCTTATGCTGAAAATCTGCTTGGTAAAATCTTCGATGCACAAGACACTTTAATAAATCAAATGGCTGCTAAACCAATCTCTCTAGAGGACAAAAATGATGAAGATCTTAAAGTGATTGGTGTTTCTTGTATTGATTCCTTGTTTAGTAATATTAAGATTGATGATAAAGGGACTGAAGTAGAGTCAACTTTAGCTAGAAGGCGTCCCAATAATTTGGAGGGTGAAAATCTTGATGAAAATTTTGATGAAAGTGGGTTTGAAGAGGTCAAAACTTTAACTAGTGATGTGCCCACTATTTTGGATTGCAAAGAATTTAATTATTACAGTTGCTCTTTGAATGAATGTATTTCTTTGCTGCAATCCATGTTGAATTCACCCCATGCTTATGAACAAAATAAAGCTTTTACTAAACATATCGTTGATGCCATGATGAAATCTTTTGAAGAAAAGTTAGAGTTGGAGATTTCTATTCCTAGGAAATTACATGATGTGTGGGAACCTACCATTAAAGTCGATTAAAAATAATGAGTGTTTTGCTTTATGTGATTTGGGTGCTAGTGTTTCCATGATTCCAAAATCTTTATGTGATGTGCTTGGTCTCACCAATATTGAAGAATGTTCTCTTAATTTGCACTTGGCAGATTCTACTATTAAAAAGCCTTTGGGAAGAATTAATGATGTTCTTATTCTTGCAAATAGGAACTATGTTCCCATAGATTTTATTGTTCTTGATATTGATTGCAATCCGTCTTGTCCCATTATACTTGGTAGACCGTTCTTACGAACTATAGGTGTCGTGATTGATATGAAAGAAGGCAATATTAGATTTCAGTTTCCATTAAGAAAGGGTATGGAACACTTCCCTAGAACAAGAATTAAGCCACCATATGAATCCATCATGAGAGCATCATATGGATCAAAAACCAAAGATGACAATACTTGAATCTATGCGTTATGCCTAGCTAGGGGCATAAAACGATAGCGCTTGTTGGGAGGCAACCCAATGAATAAATTTATTTTTGTCTTTTACTTTATGTTTTTGAGTGTTGACACAATTATGCCTCTGTTATGATTGTGTTTTTATGCTTTATTTAGTGTTTGTTCCAAGTAAAGCCTTTAGGATAATTCATAAGATGGGTAGAAACAATGCTGAATCTGAAACAGAAACTTTGCCTCCAGTGTTCGAATTTTCATTTTTTACTGGAACGCGATATTGAGCTGAAATTTTAACACAGTAGTGATATACAAATTGTTTACGTTTTCCTAATTTTTAGAATTTTTAGAGTTACATAAGGATGATTAGAGTACAGATTACTACAAACTGTCCTGTTTAAGACATATTCTGTTTTCGTTGCATTGTGTGCTTGTTTTGATGAATCTATGGGTTGTATTGAAGGGTGTTAGCCATAGTAAAGTTAAAATACAGTATGTATAATGCAATAACACAATTTGAATGAGTTTGCAACAGTACTTAAAGTAGTGATTTGCTTTATTATACTAACGGATCTCATGAAGATTTTGTTGAGCTTTGTGTGATTGAAGTTTTCAAGTTTTGGGTGAGATCACGACGGATGAAGGAATTAGGAGTGAAAAGAGCCTAAGCTTGGGGATGCTACTGCACCCCCAAGATATATCCAAAGAGAAACAAGCAACTAAGCTTGGGGATGCCCCGAGTGGCATCCCTTCTTTCTTCTAACGACCATCGGTATTTTACTTGGAGCTATATTTTTATTCGTCACATTTCATGAGTTTTGCTTGGAGCGTCTTGTATCATTTGAGTCTTTGCTTTCTTTGCTTTTTAGTTTGTCACTTGTATCCTTGCTGGACACACCTATTTGAGAGAGCCAAAATTATGCTATGATTTGTTAGAATTGCTCTATATGCTTCACTTAAACCTTTTGAGCTATAGAATTGCTCTAGTGCTCCACTATTATCTTTTTGAGCATGGTGTGCTTGGAAGATTTTGAAGAAACACTATCATGCTTCACTTAGATTAATTTGAGAGTTAGTAAATTTTGAAGAAATCCTATCATGCTTCACTTATACTATTTTGAGAGGTGAAATCTCTATGCTCATGTTCTTCACTTAAATTTGTTTGAGCTTGTCAAAAGCAATGGCAATATATGAAACTAGTCCCAAAGTGATAGATATCCATGGAGGATATAATAAAAACTAAATATCATTGGACAAATTAAACTTGATTCCTTGTAATAGTTTTGAGACATGATGATAGTAATATGTGAGTCATGTTAATGAGTAATTATGATTTAGTAGGAATATTGGTGTTAAGGTTTGTGATTCCCTATGCATGCACGAAAGTCAATAGTTATGCAATGAGATTACATCCTACTTATGGTGCATTATTCGGTGTTAGTTATGCTCAATGCTCGCTTATGTGAATTTTCATTTCTTGGTTGGTTGCATCTCAATCTATTTGCTAGCCTCCACTTGTACTAAGTAGAAATACTACTTGTGCATCCAAAATCCTTAAACCGAGTTTTGCCTTATGAGTTCACCATACCTACCTATATGCGGTATTTCCATGCCGTTCTAAGCAAATTTGTATGTGTCATCTCTACTTTTCAAAATAAATTTCCTTTTTGTGTGCTCGTACCGCTCATGAAATGGTAGGGGGTATCCAATTTTTTTCCATGCTAGATGTCTTATTCTCAAGATGAGTGTTTATTCACTTGTCATTGCACGAGAGTACGGTGTTAATAGGGATGCCCAGTCCCGAAATGAAAAAGAATTTTTTTAATTTATGTTGTCAAATAATAAATTCCTTGGAAAGTGTTGGTATGGAAGGGAACCGTGGATACGGCCAGCCATGGATTGTGAAAGAATGGTGGAAAAAGGAATAAACTTTATTTTCTGTTTGGGAACCGCCTATGATATATCTAGCATGGAAAGTATTGTGAACTACTTTGTCGTTTTCGTTGACAGGAAAGGCATGCCACTCAAAATATTTCTCTCTCTCAATTTAAACTTTGAGCTCTGGCACCTCTACAAATCCCTACTTCCGTTTGCGAAGGGCCTATCTATTTACTTTATGCAATTTTTAATTTTACTTTGAGTCTCCATCTTCTCTTATAAAGCACCAACTAGGGGGCACTACGATCGTATTTGAGCATTAGGTGTAGTTAATATTTGAGTGTGTTTCATGAATGGATCAATGATTGAGCATGATGGGCTAGGGATAACTTTCGTTAGTGTTGATATTTCGAAAGACATGGTTGCTTGTTAGCATGCTTGAGTATTGAAGTCATTATGTTAAAACTAGACTATTGCTTTGAAACATCTAAAAGTCCAAATGTCCATGCTACAAAAGAAAAGAATATGAGATGAACATGTTAGGCAGCATTCCACATCAAAAATTCTGTTTTTATCATTTACCTACTCGAGGACGAGTAGGAATTAAGCTTCGGGATGCTGATACGTCTCCAACGTATCTATAATTTTTGCTTGTTCCATGCTGTTATATTATCATTCTTGGATGTTTTACAATCATTTTATAGCAACTTTATATCATTTTTGGGACTAACCTATTGACATGGTGCCAAAGTGCCAGTTGTTGTTTTTGCTTGTTTTTTACTTTGCAGAATATCAATACCAAACGGAGTCCAATCACGACGAAACTTTTTGGAGATTTTTTTTGGGCCAGAAGACATCCAGTGGGCCAAAGAAGTGCTAGAGGGGAGGGTCGAGGAGACCACAACCCACCAGGGCGAGCCAGAGGCCCCAGGCGCGCCCTGATGGGTTGTGCCCTCCTCGCGACCCCTCTCCACCGCCTCTGACGCCTATAAATTCCCAAATATTCCGGAAACCCTAGAGGAGTCGACAAAAAACACATCCAGCCGCCGCAAGTTCCAGAACCTCGAGATCCAATCTAACACCATCACGGAGGGGTTCATCATCCTCATTGGTGCCTCTCCGATGATGCGTGAGTAGTCCACCATAGACCTACGGGTCCGTAGGCAGTATCTAGATGGCTTCCTCTCTCTATCTTTTGATTCTCAATACAATGGTCTCTTGGAGATCTATTTGATGTAAACTTTTGCGGTGTGTTTCTTGGGATCGGATGAATTTTGAGTTCATGATCAGTTTCTATCCATGAATATTATTTGAGTCTTCTTTGATCTCTTATATGCATGATTACTTATAGCCTCGTATTTCTTCTTAGAATCTTTGGTTTAGTTAGGCCAACTAGATCGATTTTTCTTGCCATGGGAAGAGGTGCTTTGTGATGGGTTCGATCTTGCGGTGTCCTCTCCCAGTGACAGAAGGGGCAGCGAGGCACACATGTATCGTTGCTATTACGGATAACAAAATGGGGTCTATTCCTACATGAATAGATCTAGTCTACATATTGTCACCGTTCTTATTGCATTACTCCGTTTTTCCATGAACTTACTAGACTAGATGCATGCTAGATAGCGGTCGATGTGTGGAGTAATGGTAGTAGATGCAGAATCATTTCGGTCTACTAATCTTGGACGTGATGCCTATATAATGATCATCGCCTTGGATATCGTCATGATTATTTGATCTTATATCAATTGCCCAACAGTAATTTGTTCACCCACCGTGTGCTATACTCATGAGAGAAGCCACTAGTGAATCCTACGGCCCCCGGGTCTACTTTTCCAACATATTGCTTTCCGATCTATCTTTTTGCCGCTTTTGTTTTGAGATCTATTATTCCAAAAACCCAAAAATATCTTGCTGCACTTTTTATTTGCCCTTTTTATTTTGTGTTCTTGAGAGATCTATCTCTCCAATCTATCACTACCTAATCTATCTTTTTACCGTAGAGAGATTGACAACCTCTCTTTCGCGTCGGGTTGCAAGTATTTGTTCTTTGTGTGCAGGTGCTGTTTACGTAGTGGTGTTGATCCTCCTACTGGTTCGATACCTTGGTTTCATAACCGAGGGAAATACATACCGTCGCTGTGCTGCATCATCCCTTCCTCTTTGGGGAAATACCGACGCAGTCTCAAGTCACGTCAATATGGTGATGCAATTCTATGGTTAACATCATATTTAGCTAGTAGTTTATGGAAAGCGCCATGAATAAAATGCGAACCACCATCAGTCATTAAGTATCTCGGGACTCCAAACCTCGGAAAAAGAATTTCCTTAAGCATTTTAGTAGAGGTGTTATGATCAGCACTACTAGTTGGAATAGCTTCCACCCACTTAGTAACGTAATCAACAGCAACTAAAATATGAGTGTACCCATTTGAGGAAGGAAAAGATCCCATAATGTCAAAACCCCAAACATCGAATGGTTCGATGGGAAGTGAATAATTCATAGGCATTTCCTGACGTTTACCAATGTTACCAACTCTTTGACATTCATTACATGAAAGGACATACTTACGAGCATCTTTGAAAAGAGTAGGCTAATAAAAACCAGATTGTAATACCTTGTGTACAGTTCTGTCTCCAGCATGATGTCCTCCGTAAGGTTCGGAATGACACTTCCTTAAGATTTGTTCATGTCCATGCTCATGCATACAACGCCTAATAATACCATCTACTCCCTCTTTATAAAGATGTGGGTCGTCCCAAAAGTAATGTCGTAAATCATAAAAGATTTTTTTCTTTTGTTGATAGGTCAAACTAGGTGGTATATATTTAGCAACAATGTAATTAGCATAATCTGCATACCAAGGGGTACTACTTGAAGCATTTATAGCAGCAAGTTGTTCATTAGGAAAATTATCATCATTAGGCAGTGGGTCATCAAGAACATTCTCCATTCTAGACAGGTTATCTGCTACGGGGTTTTCAGATCCCTTTCTATCAACAATATGCAAATCAAATTCTTGAAGAAAAAGCACCCATCGAATAAGTCTAGGCTTATCATCTTTGTTTTCCATAAGGTATTTAATAGCAGCATGATCCATATGAATAGTTACTTTGGAATTGACAATATAAGGTCTAAAATTATCACATGCAAAGACAACTGCTAAAAATTCCTTTTCAGTGGTGGCATAATTTCTTTGAGCAACATCTAGGGTCTTACTAGCATAATGGATAACATTCAATTTCTTGTCTACTCTCTGCCCTAGAACAACACCAACAGCATAATCACTAGCATCACACATAATCTCGAATGGTAGGTTCCAGTCAGGTGGTTGAACAATAGGTGCAAAAATCAAAGCTTTCTTAAGTATTTCAAAAGCTTCTGCACAATTATCATCAAAAACAAAAGGCGTATCTTTTTGAAGAAGATTAGTTAACGACCTAGAAATCTTCAAGAAATCTTTAATGAAACGCCTATAAAAACTAGCATGACCAAGGAAACTTCTTATACCTTTGATATCTTTGGGGCATGGCATCTTCTCAATCGCGTCAACTTTAGCTTTATCCACTTCAATACCCCGTTCAGAAATTTTATGCCCAAGCACTATACCTTCATTAACCATAAAATGACACTTCCCCCAATTCAAAACAAGATTAGTTTGTTCACATCTCTGCAAAACTTGATCAAGGTTGCTCAAGCAATCATCAAAAGAAGTTCCATAAACGAAAAAATCATCCATGAAAACCTCAACAATCTTTTCACAAAAATCAGAGAATATGGCCATCATACATCTTTGAAAAGTAGCACGTGCATTGCATAAACCAAAAGGCATACGTCTATAAACATACGTGCCAAATGGGCAAGTAAAAGTAGTTTTCTCTTGATCCTCTTTTGACACAGGTATTTGAGAAAAACCGG
This sequence comes from Elymus sibiricus, assembly GCA_039707655.1. Lineage (NCBI taxonomy): Eukaryota > Viridiplantae > Streptophyta > Magnoliopsida > Poales > Poaceae > Elymus > Elymus sibiricus. The sequence goes on from CM077665.1 coordinate 270,439,585, forward strand.
AATATCCATCAAGAAAGCAGAAGTGTGTGTGCTTAGATAATCTTTCTAGCATTTGATCGATAAAAGGTAAAGGATAATGATCTTTCCTAGTAGATTTGTTTAATTTCCTGAAATCAATCACCATCCTATAACCAGTCACTATTCTTTGTGGGATAAGTTCATTTTTATCATTAGGGACAACAGTTATACCTCCTTTCTTAGGAACACAATGAACATGACTTACCCATCTACTATCTGCAATAGGATATATTATACCTGCCTCTAGAAGCTTTAATATTTCAGTTCTTACCACTTCCTTCATTTTTCGGTTTAAGCGGCGTTGGTGATCAACGACAGGTTTAGCATCCGGTTCCATATTAATCTTGTGCTAACATAGAGTGGGACTAATGCCCTTGAGATCATCGAGAGTATATCCAATAGCAGCCTGATGCTTCTTCAGAGTTTTAAGTAATCTCTTTTCTTCATGCTCTGAAAGATTAGCATTGATAATAACAGGATATATCTTCTTTTCATCAAGGTAAGCATATTTCAAAGTATCGGGTAAAGTCTTTAACTCAAACACGGGATCTCCCTTGGGTGGAGGGGGGTCCCCTAAAATATCAACCGGTAAGAAGTGTTTAAGAACAGGTGTTTGTTTCAGAAATATGTCATATATCTCATTTCTCTCATTCATATGCATATCATTTTCATGGTCTAGTAAATATTGTTCTAACGGATCGATAGGAGGTACGACAATAGAGGCTACACCAATAATGTCATCTTTGCTTGGTAATTGTTTCTCATGCGGTTGTTTACTAAACTTAGAAAAAATAAATTCATGAGACACATCGCCAAAGCTTACTTTAACCTTCTCAGTAACACAATTAATCTCAGCATTAACAGTATTCAAGAAAGGTCTACCAAATATAATGGGGAAAAAGTTAGCTTGTTCTGAACCAAGTACTAGAAAATCGGTGGGGTACTTGACCTTTCCACACAAGACCTCAACATCTCTAACAATCCCAAGTGGTGTAATAGTATCTCTGTTTGCAAGTTTAATAGTAACATCAATGTCCTCAAGCTCAGATGGTGCTATGTCATTCATAATTTCTTGATATAAGGTAAAAGGTATAGTAGTAACACTAGCACAAATATCATACAAGCCATGATAACAATGATCTCCAATTTTAACGGAAACCACAGGCATGCCAACAACTGGTTTATTTTTATCTAGTTCATCTTGCGCGTTTCTAGAAGGTTTTGCAATTCTAGCGGCTTCACCAAAGAAGTAAATAACTTGACCATCAATATTATCAACTAGCAGATCTTTAACCATGGCAACCTTAGGCTCAACATTTATTTGTTCAGGAGGTGTAAGTGTCCTAGCATGACTTTTATGAACCACAGTTGTAGCTTTAGCGTGTTCCTTAATTCTAACAGGGAACGGTGGTTTCTCAATGTAAGCAGTAGGAACAATATGATCAACATGTCTAACAATTATTTCTTCCTTCTCAACTTTAATGGGTTTCTCTAATTGTTCTTCAATGGGTGGATGATGTTTAAACCACTTCTCCTTAGGGAGATCAACATGAGTAGCAAATGATTCACAAAAAGAAGCTACTATCTCAGAGTCAAGGCCATATTTATTGCTCAACTTATAGCAAACATCTGTTTCCATAAAAGATTTAACACAATCGAACTTAAACTTTATACCTGACTCTTTACCTTTGTCGAGTTCCCAATCTTCGGAGTTGCGTTTAATTCTTTCCAAAATATCCCATTTGAAATCAATAGACTTATTCATGAAGGAACCAGTAGAAGAAGAATCGAGTAGTAATTGATCATCATGAGAAAGCCGAGCATATTTTTTTTGCATAATAGTATTTCTTGAAATCTTATGGTTGGGGCAAGTGTGCATCATAGATTTAAGCCTCCCACAAGCTTGAGCGATACTTTCTCCTTCACGAGGCGAAAAATTATAAATAAAGTTCCGATCACGATGAATTAGATGCATAGGATAAAACTTCTGATGAAATTCCAATTTCAAGCGATTCCAGTCCCATGATCCAATATCGCCCAATAGCCAGTACCACATTAATGCCTTTCCCTCCAAAGATAAAGGTGAAACTTTCTTCTTTACTTTGTCTCTAGACAACCCTGCAAGGTGAAATAATCCACAAACTTCATCGACAAATATCAAGTGATAATCAGGGTGTGTCGTTCCATCATATGGGTGTGATAATAGTTTTTCAAGCATACACGAAGGAATCTCATAAGAAATATTTCAGTAGGTTCAGTAGGTTGAGGAAAAATTTCCTCATCTTTAGTTCGGGGCGAAGATGCCCCGAATAAGCCACTCAAAGGGTGACTGTTCATAGTGACAAGCAACAGTAAATTTCAGCATGTATAGAAAATGTTTCCATACCATTTCCACTTAGCAAAGGCGCTTCACTCCCCGACAACGGTGCCAGAAAAGAGTCTCAATGACCCACAAGTATAGGGGATCAATCGTAGTCCTTTCGATAAGTAAGAGTGTGGAACCCAACGAGGAGCAGAATGAAATGATAAGCGGTTTTCAGCAAGGTATTTTCTGCAAGTGTTGTAAGTAACGATAGTAGATAGTTTTGTAGCAAGATAAATCGTAAAAAGTGACAAGTAACAATAGTAGCAAAGGTGCAGCAAGGTAGCCCAATCCTTTTTGTAGCAAAGTACAAGCCTGAAAGTACTCTTATCTTAAGCAAGCGCTCCCGAGGACACATGGGAATTATGTCTAGTCATGTTCATCATGTTGAGTTGATTCGCGTTCGCTACTTTGATAATTTGATATGTGGGTTCTTACTTGAACTAAAAACCTACTTATGATTACCCCCTCTCGCAAGCATCCGCAACTACGAAAGAAGAATTAAGATAAATCTAACCATAGCATGAAACATGTGGATCCAAATCAGCCCCTTATGAAGCAACGCATAAACTGGGGTTTAAGCTTCTGTCACTCTATCAACCCATCATCTACTTGTTACTCCACAATGACTTCCCTTAGGCCCATAGCATGGTGAAGTGTCATGTAGTCGACGTTCACATGACACCACTAAGAGAAGTAACAACATACATATCATCAAAATATCGAAAGACTACCAACTTCACATGATAACTTATAACAAGACTTCTCCCATGTCCTCGGGAACAATAGTAACTACTCACACCTCATCAACATGTTCAAGATCAGAGGTGCAATAATAATAATTAAGGATCTGAAAATAATTTCTTCCACCAAGTAATCCAACAAGCATCAACTACAAGATGTAATCAACACAACTAGTAACCCACAAGTACCAATCTGAGGTTTTGAGACAAAGATTGAATACAAGAGATGAACTAGGGTTGGAGATGAGATGGTGCTGGTGAAGATGTTGATGAAGATTGGTCCTCCCACGAAGGAGGAAGCGTTGGTGATGACGATGGCTTCAATCTCCCCCCCCGAAGAGGGATTTCCCCGGCATAATCTGACTGCCAGAGTGCAAAAGGGCCTCTGCCCAGGTTTCCGCCTCGAGACAACGACGCTTCATTCCGAAAGGCTGCTTATGATTTTTTCTAGGGTAAAACACACCCTATAGGAGAAGATGGGCGTCGGGAGGCCAGCCAGGGCCCCACCACACATCAGGGCGCGGCCTGGGGGGGCGCGCCCTGATGGCTTGTGCCTGACTGGTGGCCCCCTCTGGTATATTTTTGGCCCATAAATTCACATATATTCAATAAAAATTCCTCGTGAAGTTTCAGGTCATTAGGAGTCTGGTAATTTTTCTGCCTTTTTCTCGGTTTTCCGGTCCAAAATTCCAGTTTCTAGACAATTCCCCCTTTGTGATGTACCTTGCATATTCAGAGGGAAAGGACATAAGAATTGTATGATAATAGGGAATAATGTACAAGAATAAAGTAAATATGAATAGGAAATCATGATGCAAAATGGACGTATCAGGGATCAGAGTGATGAATGAAGTATTGATACTCTCGAGAGAAACAGATCCATCATAAAAACCGTGCACTCGGTTTTTGACATCATATTTGATTATGTCCCAACAGGCTTTGAAGAACTCATTATTGAAGCCATCAGGCCCATGTGATTTATCATTAGGCAGCTGTGTTACAACCTCATTGATTTCCTCATCAGTGAAAGGTTTCTCCAACCCAACAAAGATATCAGGATCATGATCACTGATGTACATGGAGGCTAGATCAAAATGCATAGTGGTCTTCTCAGATTGACCTAATCTCTTCTTACAAGCCTGCCATAGAATTGCTGCTTTTCCTGCATGGTCAGATATGTCAATATGATCCTCATTTTGAAGTATGGCAATGTGGTTATGTCTGTGATTGATAGAAGCCTTGGTGTGGAAGAATTTAGTGTTCTCATCTCCAAATTTAGACCCTTAAATTTTGCCTCTCTGTTTCCAGTAAATCCTCTGATTATTAAGCAACACAAGGAGGTAGTCTTTAAAAATGTTCCTGCAATTATCTTCAAATTGTCCAAAGGTTCTAAACTCCTTAAGAACATCAAAGAGAAAGATCACTTCATTAATCTCAGCAATCTGTTTTTTCAAACAAGAAAGGTTTCTAGCCCACAGTTTAATGGCTCTTCTGATATTCTTAAATTTAGCATTAATTCTTTTTGCAGCATCAGTATGGCCCACTGGAATATTCCAAGCAGCAGAGACAATATCCTTGAAATCAGAGTGTTGTAACCAGTAGTTTTCAAACCTGAATATTTTGGATTTAGGGATAGAGGTTCCAACTTTAATCTTACATGGCAGATGATCAGAAATTGGCTTAGCAACTGGGAGCACAGTAGTATCAGGATAAACAGTCATCCATGAAGCAGAAGTGAAGAACCAATACAATTTTTCTAGAAGAGGAGACTCTTGCATATTACTCAAGCTGTATTTTCTTCCTTTGAGGTGTAATTCCACTAAACCAAGATTGCTTATAGCATCATTAAATAGTAGCATTTCATTCACATCTCCCCCGGGCTTATTTCTGTCAGAGGGTGTTCTGATGAAGTTGAAATCACCCATGATAATCAAGTTTATCTCATCTGGCATCTAAATATTAGAAAACCAATCCAAGAACTCAACCTTCTCCTCATGTGTACATGGACCATAAATATTTGTTAAAATACAGGATTGATTGGACATACAATTGGTGAACTGTACAGATAAATAAAACTTGTTTTGAAACACTAGCTCCCCTTTAAATAGATTCCCATTCCACACAATAAGGAGACCACCAGATGCACCCACAGAGGGAAGGAATATGAATTTATTGAGACTATTGGGGCATAACTTTTTAATATAAGAGGCATCAAAATGCTCTCTCTTAGTTTCCTGAAGGCACATAATGGCAAATGCACTCTCCTCAATTTTGCTCTTGATGGCCACCCACTTATTTTTATCATTAAGACCTCTAATGTTCTAGTTTAGTATATTCCAATTTCTGTTGTTATTCATGGAAAGTTGGAAACACTTATGAAAATTCCAAAATTGGCAGTGCCAACACATACCACATCTCAGTGCATCACAGTCATTACTCTGAGAATTAATAGCATATAGCAACAGAAACACTCTGAGTCTGCTCCAACATTCAGCTTTACATAGTGAATAACATAACTTCCTAGGGATAGAACTTGCCCAGCAAAAGCAAACAAGGGCATGAACCAAAAGACTATTACTTTCACTCCCCAAGGGCCTGTTTTTAACAGCGAGACACATCATTTATCTCCTGGGATGGTAGCTTTTCCTTTGTCCAAAGACACCTTGGCCAGCCCTTCCTCTCCCTTCTTCTTAGGCTTCTTGGATATCTTTCCTTCCAGTTCCTCCTCATCCACCTTACAAAATGCAGCAGCAAGATTTTTAGCCACATTTTTATGAGCTACAGGTGGGACAGCATTACAAGGTAGGCATTTGCTATTAGAACAAGAGTTACTTTTATAGCCTGCATATTCTTTCCTGAGTCTATCACTTCTTCTTACCTTCGATTCCACCAGAGGAGTTTTGCCACCCCTCCTCTTCCTAGTATTCTCAGGTCCAAAAGGGAGTAGGAGAGCTTGCTTAGAGCCTAAAATCTGGGATATTTCCTCACCAGCAGATTCTTTGCCTTGCTCCTGGGAGGGATTTTCAACCATGAGGGAAGCCTTGCAAAGTTGGGCCTGGGATGCAGAGCAATGATCATGTATATGAAAAGTGATAGAACGCTCAAGATGTTCCTTTTCAGTGATAATTTTCCACATAGATGGTTTAAGTACTTGCAATGTCCATCCAAATCTATCAGGAGTCATGAGCAAGTGCACAATAAAGTTAAACCAACTTACAGGAATATCCACAGATAGGACATTGGAGGACTTCTCATCCTTAGATGCAAAATGTTGGGCCCAAGTCTCTACACCTTCATCAGACATAATTGTATCATAATTAGTAACTGCCACTGAATGAAGGTTTTGATTAAGAAGGGCATCATCCAAAGTATTTGAATTACATATCAAGGGCTCATCAAGTACTTGTTTCCAAGGATTCTCAGATTCTAGAGGAGCTTCAGTTGTGAGAGGCATTGAAAAAGAGTGAGGTATAGTACCTGCATGTTCACTTTGTGCACTGCTAGAAGAGATATCTGTATTAACAGCAATATGCTCCACTGGCACAGGATCGAGCTAGGTTTGCCAGAGCTATCTAACCCTTCCTTCTCAGCAGCAGGGTCCACTGTCACCAAATCAGAGCTGGGGTTGGAAGGATTTTCTAATTTCTCCTTCTCAACAATATGAGGCACATCATCAGCATTGGAAAATGTGTTAGCAGCTATAATAGGAGCAGCATGAGCATCTTCAGTCTCAGTTTCTTCAGTCATTCCGTCACAACATCAGCAGGGGCAACAGAGGGGGTCCATAGCAACAGGTGCTAAAGCATCATCATCATCAGTCCCAACATCTTTAGCTCCCTCCATCACCACATCAGCAGGAGCAACAGAGAGGTCCATAGATTGTTGGATAACAGGTACTTGTATTATAGGATCTTCATCATCATCTGATTGGTATGCTTGCATGAGATTGTGGACTCCAATTCCAAAGACTCCATCAAGCTGAGGGGCTGGGTGTGCAACCTGATTGTTTTGGAGTTGGTTCACTTCCCCCTATGCGAAGATCAACCCAAGATTATTGGAATGGTCTCCATCTGAGAAAGTAATGTTGCTGCTGCCATTGATATTTGTGATCAGCGTTGGGTTTTCCGTGAAGAGGAACGGGTTATTGCAGCACAAAGTGGGTAAGTATTTTCCTCAGTTATGAAACCAAGGTTTATCGAACCAATAGGAATATCAATCCTCAACCGTCTTCAGCGACTGCACACAAAAGAACAAACAACTTGCACCCAACGCGGGCAAGAGGGTTGCCAATCCCCTTGATCACGTTATTTGCAAGCAAATGAGGTGTGTAGATATATGTAAATTGCAAAATAAAATAAAAATTAAATAAAGGCAGCAAGGTAATAGTAGCGTTTGTAAATTTATAAGTGAATAGACCCGGGGGGCATAGTTTTCCCTAGCGGCATCTCTCATGTAGGCAGCATACGGTGGGTAACAAATTACAGTTAGGCAATTGATAGAAAAGTGGATAGTTATGCGATTTTCATGGCAATGATCATGTGTATATAGGCATCATGTCCATAAACAAATAGGCCAACTCCTTCCTGCACCTATTACTATTACTCCACTTCAAGAGCGCTTCTATGCTTGCCTCTCTACGTATTAAGTTCAAGACAAACTGAGTAATGCATGGAGAACGATGACATGATGTAGACAAAGTAAACTCAAGCAATATGAATGAACCCCATCATGTTATCCTTAGTAGAAATAACACAAAGACGCATCTTGTCCCCTACTTTGTCACTAGGATATAGAAACTCGTTAGCTTGAACCTACCACAACGCACCTCTCTCACCGATGAAATATCAATCTAGTTGGCCAAACTATTTCAATAGAGCGGAGAGAATTACGAAGCTAAAATGATCATGCAATTAAGAGACATGATATATATCAGAGATATCTCAAATACTTTTGATGAATAATTTGAACATAAACGCACAAGTCATCGGATCCCAACAAACACACTGCACAATAGGATTACATTGAATAGATCAAAGTGAAGATGCGATGATCATTGTATTCAAGATCAAGAGATAGAGAGATTTCCATCTAGGTACTAGCTATGGATCCGTAGGTCTGTGGTGAACTACTCACACATCATCATGAGGGCAGCAAGGTTGATGAAGAGGACCTCCGTGATCGATCCCCCGTCCGACAAGGTGCTAGAACGGAGCTCCTGATGGCCTCGCGATGGAACAGAGACTTGCGGCGGCGTAAAAAGAGTTTCGGGACTGCCTCTAGGTTTTTTTGGAATATTAGAGAATTTATAGGCCAGAGAGGGGCGTCGGGAGACACCCGAGGGGGGGGGGGGGGTGGGGCAGCACACATCAGGGCACGCCCTGTTGCGTGCTGGTGCCCTCGTGCACCCTCCTGACTCCTCCCGAAGCTTCCAGGTATTCTTTTGGTCCATAAAAATCATCAAAAAGTTTCGTGGTAATTGGACTTCGTTTGGTACTTTAACCTGAAAAGTAAACAAACATGCAGAAAGTCAACAAATATTAACATAGCAATATTTATAAGTATAAGAAACAAAATCATCAATTTTTAAAAGTATACGATCCTTAAAGTATGTTTACCCCCCATTCATCTTATTATATTAGCAAGGTATGGCTCCGTCTTCACTACATCAATACAAATGTCAAGTACCACGGTGTCCAAGTCAGGCAATTGGATAGTAGTTTTTCAATATGCATCAACTTTTTATTCTTCACGCAATACATGAGCATGAGCCATTGGACATAGCATTTAGGTGGAATAGAATACGGTGGTAGATATCAAAGGGGAAAAAGTGAAGATAGTCTCACATCAACTAGGCGTACCAATGAGCTATGGAGATGCCCATCGATAGATGTCAATACAAGGAGTAGGGATTGCCATGCAAATGATGCACTAGAGCTATAAGTGTATGAAAGCTCAAATGAAGCTAAGTGGGGTGTGCATCCAACTTGCTTGCTCATGAAGACCTCGGGCATTTGAGGAAGCCCATCATAGGAATATACAAGCCAAGTTTATAATAATGAAAAAGGTAATTCCCACTAGCATATGAAAATGACATATCATGAGACTCTCTACATGAGGAACAAGGTGCCACTTTGAGGCACAAGTGTGGTAAATGATAGTAGCAAAGTCCCTTCTCTCATTTTTTTTATTTTTTTATTGAGAATGGTGGGCTCATTTGGCCTCCCCCATCATTATTCCTCACTGGGACAATGCTCTAACAATGATGATCATCACACTTTTATTTACTAACAACTCGATATGGAGAACTGATATGAAGATATGACTCTATATGAATGCCTCTGACAGTGTACCAGAATGTGCAATGATCTAGCATGACATGTATCAAAATATGATGACGGTGGCTTTGCCACAAATACTATGTCAGCTTTATATGATCATGCAAAGCAATATGATGATGAACGAACTAGTCATATAAACTGACGATGGAATTTGCATGGCATTATATCTCGGAATGGCGATGGAAATGCCATGATAGGTAGGTGTGGTGGCTGTTTTGAGGAAGATATAATGAGGCTTATGTGCAACAGAGCGTATCATGTCACGGGGTTTGGATGCACCGGCGAAAGTTGCACCAATCCTCGAGGTAAGAATGGGCTATGCACGGTACCGAAGAGGCTAGCAAATATGAGAAGGTGAGATTGCGTATGTCCATGGTTTCACATTAGTCATAATGAACTCATATACTTATTGCAAAGTTTTATTAGTTTTATCACAGATCAAAGTACTACTCGCATGCCCCGAGGGAAGAGGTTGGTAGGAGTTAACCATCGCGCGCTTCTGACCCGAAACAACACTAGGATTTCAACGAGGAATAGAAATGCTCACACATCATCACCGTGCCTCTTTAATTTTTAGATGAACAAAAAGTTAACCTCTCTTAATATCGACACTTCTATGAATCAACAATTATGAACTCATATGGTACGGGGCACACCCATGTGGGTCAATCTTTCATGAATTGGAGGTGTATTTGGGTATGAACACGAAGAACACGGAGTAAAACGAGAGGAAATCACAAGAGAGAACACAAACACTCAAGACACAATCTCCAATTACACATCCACTAGATCCACACAAACCCACGAGTCTCGAAACGAATTCAACGAACAGATACAAGTACCGGTAGTTTCCACTCCAAAGGAGGGCCTTGAAATCCACTAGGGATCTTCCCTTGAGAGGGGCCATGGCATCCACTTGGATCTTCTCAAGGAGAGGTCATCTCCAAGGAGAGGAGGAAGTGAATGGAGCTATGCTCAACAAATCTAAGTGCTAAACATAAGCTAACCCTAGCAAATGGTCCAAGGGTGCCTTATATAGGTAGCAAGAGGTGGGAGACGAAGTGGGGGTACAAAGGACATTTTCCCACGAAACAGCCCAGAGGGCCCGTGCGCACGACCTAAGTCACCCCCGTGCGCACGGGGGTCCCTTGGGCACGGTACACGCCCATGCGCATGGGGTGTCCAGCAGCTACAACGGAGGGCCCGTGCGCACGGGGTCTTTTGGGCCCGTGCGCACGGGGTATCCAGAGACTTCGGGTACCCCCGCGCGCACGGGGTCAGCATGGCCCGTGCGCACGGGGTAGTCTGGAGCTGGGCTTCTTGGCTGCAGCTTGGACTCCGTCTTCCGTGCTTCTCGACGTTCCTCCTCTTGGCCTTGTTCATCCTTCCTAGTCCTTTCTTGGGTGTCTTCCTCATGCCTAATGATGCATAGGGTTTCGTTGTGAGGTAGCATCCAAGTTCCATTGATATCCATGTGCACCTCAAAGAGGAGGGAGTTCACCTTTGTTTCGATGGAACGCGCTCGAGCTCTAGTCATAGGGCCACTTGGTGCTTGTAGTGGTGGCATAGACTCCATGGGGATGATAGTGGGATGCTCCGCATCATCTCCCCCCCCCCTTGGGAAAGATCCGTCGTCGGATCAAGATCTTCATCACCATGGAAAGGGGAAAGATCATTGACGTTGTAGATGTCGCTCACATTGTATTTGTCGCATGGAATGTCGATCTTGTAGGCATTGTTGTTGTAGCGTGCCAACACCTTGAAAGGTCCGTCGGCTCGAGGAAGTAACTTGGACTTGCGCTCGGCGGAGAAGCAATCGTTGCGTAGGTGTAGCCACACAAGATCACCGGTCTTGAACACCATGGGGTGCTTGTTGAGGTTGCGCTTGTTGGTGACGCGTTCCACTTGATGTTCGATCGTGCACCTTGTATCTTCATGCATCTTCTTGATGCAGCTTTCCCTTGCACTTGCGTCCATGTTGACGTGCTCTTGGAGTGGTAAAGGAAGGATATCCAATGGGGACAAAGGGTTGAAGCCGTAGACCACTTCGAAAGGAGACTTGCCGGTGGTGAAGTGACGCGCGCGATTGTAGGCGTACTCGGCGATGGGGATGCATTCTTCCCATTCCTTGATGTTCTTCTTGATCATCATGCGTAGGAGAGTAGATAGCGTCCGTTTCGTCACCTCCGTTTGGCCATCGGTTTGTGGATGATATGCCGAAGAGAATAGAAGCTTGATTCCGAGCTTGGCGCATAGAGTCTTCCAAAAGTAGCTTAGCAACTAGATGTCGCGATCCGAGACAATGGTCTTGGGGACGCCATGTAGTCGTAAGATTTCCCTACAAAAGAGATTTGCAACATGTGAAGCATCGTCGATCTTATGGCATGGAATGAAATGAGCCATCTTGGAAAAGCGATCCACAACGACAAAAACGGAATCATGGCCATTTTTAGTTCGTGGCAAACCAATCACAAAATCCATACTAATGTCTTCCCAAGGTTGGAAAGGTATAGGAAGAGGCATGTAAAGACCATGGCATTGAGCTTTAGACTTAGCTTTGCGGCATGTACAGCATCGGTTGGTGAAGCATGCAACATCACGAAACATCTTTGGCCAAAAGTACTTGTTGGATAGTGATACTCGTGATCTGCGTTGGGTTTTCCGTGAAGAGGAACGGGTAATCGCAGCAAAAAGTGGGTAAGTATTTCCCTCAGTTATGAAACCAAGGTTTATCGAACCAATAGGAATACCAATCCTCAACCGTCTTCAGCAGCTGTACATAAAAAAACAAACAACTTGCACCCAACGCCGGCAAGAGGGTCGTCAATCCCCATGATCTCATTATTTGCAAGCCAGGGAGTTGTGTAGATAATCTTAGATAATAGTAAAGTGAAAAATAAAATAAAAGGTAATAAATAACAGCAAGGTAATGATAGCGTTTGTGAATATATAAGTGAATAGACCTGGGGGCGTAGAGTTCTCTAGTGTCATCTCTCATAAGCAAAGCATACAATGGGTAAACAAATTACTATTGGGCAATTGATAGAAAAGCGAATAATTATGCGATGTTCACGACAATGATCATGTGTATATAGGCATCACGTCCATAAGAGAACAGGCCGACTCCTGCCTGCACCTACTACTATTACTCCACTTCAAGAGCGCTTCTATGCTTGCCTCTCTACGTATTAAGTTAATGGCAAACGGAGTAATGCTTGGAGAACGATGACATGATGTAGACAAAGAATACTCAACTAATATGAATAAACCCCATCGTTTAATCCTTAGTAGAAACAACACAAAGATGCAACTTGTCCCCTTCTGTCACTGGGATATAGAAACTCGTCAGGTTGAACCTACTACAACGCACCACTCCCACCGAAGAAATATCAATCTAGTTGGCTAAACTATCTCAATAGATTGGAGAGCAATACGAAGCTATGATGAACATACAAATAAGAATCATAGTAATAAGGTTTGACTCAAATACTTTTCATAAATAATCTAAACATAAACTCACAATTCATCGGATCCCAACAAACACACCATACAAAGGGATTACATCGGATAGATCAAGGCAAAGATGCGATGAACATTGTATTGAAGATCAAGAGAGAGAGAGAGAGAGAGAGAGAGAGAGAGAGAGAGAGAGAGATTGCCATCTAGGTACTACCTATGGACTCGTAGGTCTGTGGTGAACTACTCACACATCATGGTGAGAGCAGCAAGGTTGATGAAGAGGCCCTCCGTGATCGATCTCCCCTCCGGCAGGATGCCGTAACAGAGGTGTAGATGGCCTCCCGTCGGAACAGAGACTTGCGGTGGCAGAAAAAGTGTTTCGAGAGCCCTTCTGGTGTTTCTAGGGTATATGTGAATTTATAGGCGAGAGAACGACGTCGGGAGGCGCTCCAGAGGGCCACCACATATCTGGCCGCGCCCCCCCTAGGGGGCGCGGCTGGATAAGTGGTGGGCCTCTAGTGCCTCTCCTAGCCCTCCTCCAAAGTTTCTAGGTCTTGTATTGGTCCAGAAAAAATCACGAAAAAGTTTCATGGCAATTGGACTCCGTTTAGTATTGTAACTCTGAAAAGGCAAAAACACGCAGAAAACAGGAACTGGCACTGGGCACTGGGTCAATAGGTTAGTGCTCAAAAATATTATAAATTGGTAAATAAATACCCAAAAAGTATCCTAGAATTATAATATGTCAGCATGGAACAATCAAGAATTATAGATACGTTGGAGACGTATCAGCATCCCAAAGCTTAATTCCTGTTCATCCTCGAGTAGGTAAATGATAAAAACATAATTTTTTATGTGAAATGCTACCCATTATGTAATCTTTGGTGTGTATGTTCATTGAGAAATGATGAATTAACAAACAGCAACATAGTAATATGTATAACTATAAGAAACAAAATCATTAATTTTTCAAAGTATACGATCCTAAAAGAATGTTTACCCCTATTCATCTTATTATATTAGCAAGGCATGACTCCGTCTTCACCACATGGATACAAATGTTAAGCACCACGGTGTCCAAGTCAGGAAATTGGATCATACTTTTTCAATATGCATCAACTTTTTATTCTTCACGCAATACATGAGCATGAACCATTGAACATAGCATATAGGTGGAATAGAATATGGTGGTAGGTATCAGAGGGGTAAAAAGTGGAGAAGATAGTCTCGCATCAACTAGGTACACCAACGAGCTATGGAGATGCTCATCGATAGATATCAATGCGAGGAGTAGGGATTACCATGCAAATGATGCACTAGAGCTATAAGTGTATGATAGCTCAACTGAAGCTAAGTGGGGTGTGCATCAAACTAGCTTGCTCATGAAGACCACGTGCATTTGAGGAAGCCCGTTATAGGAATAGGCAAGACAAGTTTATTATATGAAAAGGTAATTCCCACTAGCATATGGAAGTGTCAACATAAGAGACACTCTATATGAAGAACATGGTGCCAATTTGAGGCAGAAGTGTGGTAAAGGATAGTAGCAAAGTCCCTTCTCTCTTTTCTATCATTTTTTATATGGTGGGCTTTTCTCTTTTTTTATGCCTCCCCCATTTTCTCTTTTTTTATATATGGTGGGCTCATTTGGCCTCCCCCATTTTTATTTCATTTTTCGTCCGGAGTCTCATCCCAACTTGTGGGGGAATCATAGTCTCCATCATCCTTTCCTCAGCGGGACAATGCTCTAACAATGATGATCATCACACTTCTATTTACTAACAACTCAACATGAAGAATTGACAGGAAGATATGACTTTGTATGAATGCCTCTGGCAGTGTACCAGGATGTGCGACGATCTAGCGTGACCTGTATCAAAAATATGAAGAACGGTGGCTTTGCCACAAATACTATGTCAGCTCTATATGATCATGCAAAGCATTATCATGATGAACAAACTAGTCATGTGAAGTGTCGATGGAATTTGAATGGCAATATATCTCGGAATGGCTATGGAAATGCCATAATAGGTAGGTATGGTGGCTGTTTTGAGGAGGATATAATGAGGCTTATGTGCAATAGAGCGTATCATGTCACGGGGTTTGGATGCACCGGCGAATATTTGCACCGATCCTCGAGGTGAGAATGGGCTATGCACGGTACCGAAGAGGCTAGCAAATACGGGAAGGTGAAGATGCGTATGTCCGTGGTGTCACATTAGTCATAAAGAACTCACATACTTATTGCAAAGTTGTATTAGTTTATCATAAATCAAAGTACTCCTCGCATGCCCCAAGGGAGGAGGTTGCAGGAGTTAACCATCGCGTGCCCCCGACTCAAAACAACACTAGGATTTTAATGAGGAATATAAGTGCTCACACATCATCACCATGCCTCTTTAATTTTTAGATGAATAACAAGTTAACACCTCTTATATCGACACTTCTACGAATTAATTTTTTTGCACTCACACCTTTTTCATATTACTGCATCAATATCATTAACCTATAACTTCTCTATATGTGCTACACAATGGTTTTGATTATCATTCATTGAATACCTAATATTCTTGGACTAGTCTTATGACCCATGCAAATTACCGTCACTATTACTCAGCTCTCAAACAAATATAAGTGAAGAACGAGAGCATATTATTTCTATAAAATCTACACGCCACCGTGCTCAAAAAGATATAAGTGAAGTACTAGAGCAACTGCCTAGCTCAAAAGATATAAGTGAAGCACATGGAGTATTCTAGCAAATTATCATGAAGGTGTGTCTCTCTCAAATAGGTGTGTCCAGAAAATGATGATTGTGACAAATTGAAAGTAAAAGCAAACAAAAGCAAACGACGCTCCAAGCAAAACACATATCATGTGATGAATAAAAATATAGCTCCAAGTGACATACTGATGGATCGAGACGAAAGAGGGGATGACTTCCGGGGCATCCCCAAGCTTAGACGCTTGAGTATCCTTAGAATGATACTTGGTGGTGCCTTGGGCATCCCCAATCTTGAGCTCTTTCTACTCCTTATTCCGTAGTCCATCGTGATCACACCCAAAACTTGAAAACTTCAATCACACAAAACTCAACAAAACTTCGTGAGATCCGTTAGTATAAGAAACATATTGCATACTTGAGGTACTGTGATAAATTGATTCAAATTCATTTTTTCATAATAGGTACTGTATTCTAACTTCCCCATGGCTTACACCCCCCGATATAGTCCATGGCATAATCAAAACAAGCAAACTATGCAAGCAAAACAGAATCTGTTTAAAACAGAACAGTCTGTAGCAATCTGTAAAGATCCCATACTTATGTAACTCTAAAAATTCTGAATAATTAGGACAATGTAAATAATTTGTATAGCAATACTTTTTTAAAATTTCAGATCATTATCACGCTCCAGTAAAAAATGAAAATTCCTGCACTGGAGTCAAAGTTTCTGTTTCAGATTCAACATCGGTTCTACTCATCTTGCGAGTCATCCCAAAGGCTTTACTTGGCACAAACACTAATTAAAATATAAAAACACAATCATTATAGAGTCAACAATCATGTTATCACACACAAACATAAAGTAAAAACAAAAATAAAGATACATATTGGGTTGCCTTCCAACAAGCGCTATTGTTTTATGCCCCTAGCTCGGCATAATGCATAGTTTCAAGTGTTGGACCCCTTCATGTCCTTCAAAATTAGATCTTCCAAGATCTTACTAAATGATTCACCCTTCTCAAGGCTAGTGGAAAAACCCAAGTGTTCAAAGGAATTTATAAAATCATCACTAACATCATTTTCATCAAAACGATCCTCATAAAGAACATGGACTTCATCACTAATAGGTTCTCTAATAATATTTCCATGTCAATCATTACTAAATCCTTCATTAATTCCCTTAGCAATCCATTCAAATTTATCACAAGTTTGGAGAAATAGGGATTGTGTCAATTCTTCGGGAAGGACATTTCTTCTCATATTCTCATCAAATCTTTGATAATCATTAGATTCCATCCTACGCAATGCATCTCTATTATGAAGGATTACTTCTATAGGAGGATGTTCAGATTTTATTCCATAGAAAGCAAAAATATCCTTAGCTTCACGCACAATATAATCAAATTCATTCATAAGGATGTTGGTGGAAATTTTCTTAATCTCAGGATTGTCTATGCTAGGAGGTCCCAAAAATATCTTTTGTAGCATAGGATGGAGGTGCACAAACTTTGTTTCCAATTTTAATGTAAGCATAGTAATAGCATCTTCATAACAATTTGTTTCATCAAGCATAGTTCTTTTAATAAGAGGGGAAACTATAGAATGCTCAAAAAAAAAATTCTTGAATAGCATGTTTCCCAATGATGTTCCCACTACCCACATGATAGATTTTAGAATTTAGTACAGTGTGAGTGTTGGTAATGGGGACTTGACTTTTAGGAGGATCATGAGTAGAATCAATAAATTTTTGTCTTTCTTCATCCAAGTCACTAGCACTACCATCACTAGCACTTTCAATGATAACTTACTCGAATTCATACATGATAGCAAGACAAGCAAACTAGCAAGTTAAGAAAACTAGAAGCAAACTAGTAACTAGCAAACGTAAATATTTTTGTATTTTTGATTTTTATGAAACAAACTAAATATAATAGCAAATAAAAAGAAGAACAAGTGAATGATTTTTTTTGCGAAGTTACTTGATAGTTGGTGATGGTATTCCCTGGCAACGGCGCCATAAATCATTCTCGATACTCGTGAGCCGCGTTGGGTTTTCCGTGAAGAGGAACGGGTAATCGCAACACAAAGTGGGTAAGTATTTCCCTCAGTTATGAAACCAAGGTTTATCGAACCAATAGGAATACCAATCCTCAACCGTCTTCAGCGGCTGCACACAAAAGAACAAACAACTTGCACCGAACGCTGGAAGAGGGTCGTCAATCCCCTTGATCTCGTTATTTTCAAGCAAGTGAGTTGTGTAGATAATTGAGCATAATGGTAAAGTGCAAAATAAAATAAAAGGTAATAAATAACAGCAAGGTATTGATAGCGTTTGTGAATATATAAGTGAATAGACCCGGGGGGCGTAGAGTTCTCTAGTGGCATCTCTCATAAGCAAAGCATACGGTGGGTAAACAAATTACTGTTGGGCAATTGATAGAAAAGCGGATAATTATGCGATGTTCATGGCAATGATCATGTGTATATAGGCATCACGTCCATAAGCAAATAGGCCAAATCCTGCCTGCACCTACTACTATTACTCCACTTCAAGAGCGCTTCGATGGTTGCCTCTCTACGTATTAAGTTAATGGCAAACGGAGTATGCTTGGAGAACGATGACATGATGTAGACAAAGAATACTCAACTAATATGAATAAACCCCATCATTTTATCCTTAGTAGCAACAACACAAAGACGCAACTTGTCCCCTTCTGTCACTGGGATACAGAAACTCGTCAGGTTGAACCTACTATAACGCACCACTCCCACCGAAGAAATATCAATCTAGTTGGTCAAACTATCTCAATAGATCGGAGAGCATTACGAAGCTATGATGATCATGCAAATAAGAATCATAGTAATCAGGTTTGACTCTAATACTTTTCATGAATAATCTGAACATAAACTCACCATTCATCGGATCCCAACAAACACACCGTACAAAGGGATTACATCGGGTAGATCAAGGCAAAGATGCGATGAACATTGTATTGAAGATCAAGAGAGAGAGAGAGATTGCCAACTAGGTACTACCTACGGACCCGTAGGTCTGTGGTGAACTACTCACACATCATGGTGAGGGCATCAAGGTTGATGAAGAGACCCTCCGTGATCGATCTCCCCTCCGGCAGGGTGCCCAAATGGAGGTGTAGATGCCTCCTGTCGGGAGAGAGACTTGCGGCGGCGGAAAAAGTGTTTCGAGTGCCCTTCTGGTGTAGGGTATATGTGAATTTATAGGCCAGAGAACGACGTCGGGAGTCGCTCCACGGGGCCACCACATATCTGGCCGCCCCACCTAGGGGGCACGACTAGATATGTGGTGGGCCCCTGGTGCCTCTCCTGGCCCTCCTCCAAAGCTTCTAGGTCTTGTATTGGTCCAGAAAAAATCACCAAAAAGTTTCATGGCAATTGGACTCTGTTTAGTATTGTAACTCTGAAAAGGCAAAAACACGCAGAAAACAGGAACTGGCACTGGGCACTGGGTTAATAGGTTAGTGCTCAAAAATATTATAAATTGGTAAATAAATACCCAAAAAGTATCCTAGAATGATAATATGTCAGCATGGAACAATCAAGAATTATAGATACATTGGAGACGTATCGGTAGGGTGGCGTATGTCTTGTTGCGTCCAAAGTGACCCATAAGTCCTCCACCGTGAGCCTCTTGCAAAAGCAACAAACGAAGAGAAGACTCGGGTATACAAAGTTTGTTAGCACGCATAAGATAGCCATCTTTCATGTAGTAGTTCTCCCAACAAGGTTTCACTTGGCACTTAGCATATGGAGTAGCAAAGGAAACATCATGCTCATACAAATCTTTGATATGCTCAAAACCAATGACATTCAATTCAAGTTGAGTAACTAGCATGCATTTGCGGGAAAGCGCATCTGCCACAACATTTTCTTTACCCTTAATGTATTTGATGACATAAGGAAAAGACTCAATGAATTCACTCCATTTGGCATGCCGTTTTTTCAACTTAGTTTGACCCTTAAGATACTTGAGAGTTTCATGATCGTTATGAATGACAAACTCATGTGGGCGGAGATAATGTTCCCAAACATGTAACACTCTCACCAAAAGCATATAATTATTTGTCATATATTGGATAGTTGAGTTGAGCGCCGGAAAGTTTCTCACTAAAATACGCAATTGGGCGCTTCTCTTGCATTAGCACACCACCTATGCCATTACCACTAGCGTCACAATGCACTTCAAACATTTTGTGAAAGTTGGGTAAGGCAAGCAGAGGTGCATGAGTAAGCATATTTTTAATCTCATGGAATGCGGTGTCTTGGGATGGTCCCCAAATGAATGGTGCATTCTTCTTGCTTAAATCATGTAGAGGAGATGCAATAGTGCTAAAGTCTTTAACAAAACAATGGTAGAAACCGGCTAGTCCTAGGAAACTTCGCACTTGTTGCAAATTTGTGTGTGTAGGCCAAGTTTTAATAGCATCAATTTTAGTTTCATCAACATGAACACCCTTAGAAGATACCACAAATCCTAGGAAAACAACCTTGTCAACACCAAAAGTGCATTTCCCATGTTTGCATATAGTTTTTCATTCCTAAGAACTTGCAATACTTCCCTAACATGTTTAGCATGCTCCTCTAGAGATTCGCTAAAAACAAGGATATCATCAAAGTATAGCACAACACAATCTCCAATGAGATGTCGTAACACATAATGCATGGCACGCATAAATGTACCTGATGCTTGGGAAAGACCCATAGGCATAACCAACCATTCATATAGACCAAACTTAGTCTTGAACGCCGTTTTCCAATTATCGCCCTCTTGCATGCATATTTGATAGTAACCACGTTTTAAATCAATTTTAGAGAATATAGTGGAACCATTGAGTTCATCAATCATATCATCAAGGCGAGGAATAGGATGGCGATATCTAACAGTTATCGCATTGATAGGGCAGAAATCGGAACACATGCGCATACTTCCATCTTTCTTAGGTACTAGTATCACTGGAACCGCACAAGGACTTAAACTCTCGCGTACGTTCCCTTTATCTAGGAGTTTTTGGACTTGCCTTTGTATCTCCTTTGTTTCTTCGGGGTTGACGTGGTAAGGTGCCTTGTTAGGAACCGGTGCTCCGGGTATGAGGTCGATGCGGTGTTTGATCCCTCTTTTTGGTGCTAGTCCCAGAGGTAGCTCATTGGAAAAAACATCTTGGAATTGCTGCAACAAACGAGACAATACAAGAGGAAGATGTTGTGAAGTATTAGTCCGTACGACTTCATCTTTGCACACAAGTACAAAGTGAAGAACACTCGATGGGCTGTCACTCACATCCCTCAAATATCTTTTGGTGGCTAAAAGAACTAGATCTCTCTTGTTCCTCATCGTGGAGTCACTCATTTTTGGGTTGTGGAACTCACTCCCTTTTTTGTGGATCACTCTCTCACTTTTATCTCCACGATGGGATGAAGCTTTCTTATCGGCGGTGACTTGACTTGGAGTCATTGGTCGAAGCACATATTGCTTGCCCTTCATCTTGAAGCTATAGTGATTGGTCCGACCATTGTGGATGACGCCGCGGTCGAATTGCCATGTTCTACCAAGGATTAGATGGCAAACGGACATGGGAACCACATCACACTCCAAGGTGTCTTCATAAGCGCCTATCTTGAAGGAAACTTGCACGGTGTGTTCTACTTGGAGGGTGCCGGAGTTGCTTAGCCATTGGACCTTGTAGGGGCGAGGGTGCTTCTTCTTGACCAATTCGAGCTTGGAACAAAGGTCCTCACTTGCCAAACTATGGCAACTTCCGCCGTCGATGATGACTTGGACGGATTTTCCTTGGATGCCCGCCTTGGTATGGAAGATGTGGCAACGTTGGTCCTCGTCTTCTTGTTGTTGAAGCGTTAAAACCTTGGAGACAACGAGAGCGGGGCTCGGATCGTTGTCGCAAAATATTTGCGAATCTTCATCTTCATTGACTTGACAATGCATGGCCACATGCTCCAATGCTTCCATCTCGTCGTCACTCATAGAGTCATAGGTGCCATCGTCTTGAAGGATCATGGTGCATCTTGTTGGACACTCGTAAGTCATTTGGCCTCGGCCTTGGCACGTGAAACACTTGATGGAGCTTGATTTAGCGGTAGCATCCGGTGTTGGTGTAGAGGATGAAGCTCTTGATTTGTAGTTGCTTGTAGGAGGTCGGCTTGACGAAGTCGTCTTGTCCTTGTAGCTTGACTTGTCGCTGGTAGTGGCTGTAGGTTTCGTAGTCGAAGGCGTCGTGGCTGGAGAAACTTGAGTACTTGAGCCGTAGGTCTTGGAAGAGAACTTGGAGTACTTGTGGTCATCTTGCACTTGGTGTTCCACCTTGGTCGCTTGATGCACTAGCTCGAGTAAGTTGGAGTATTGATGGAAGTCTGCGATTTTCTTGATTTGGTAGTTGAGGCCGTTCAAGAAACGTGCCATTGTTTGCTCGTCATCTTCATTGACATTTGCTCGGATCATTGCAATTTCCACCTCTTGATAGTACACTTCTACCAACTTGGTGCCTTTCTTGAGTAGTTGTAGCTTCTTAAAGAGATCACGGTTGTAGTGTGTCGGCACGAAGTGAGCCCTCACGAGTTCCTTCATTTGTGCCCAAGTTGTGATAGGCGGTTCACCTTTCTCTCTTCTTCGCTCAATCACTTGTTCCCACCAAATGAGAACGTAGTCTTGGAACTCGAGTGAAGCCATGGCTATATTCTTCTCTTCTTCATAGTTGTGGAGGCGGAAGATCTTATCAACTTTGAGTGCCCATGAGAGGTAATCTTTGGGATCATTGCTTCCCGAGAACTTTGGCATTGTGAACTTGAGCTTGCTGAAGCGTTGTTCATCGTTGTGGTGGTGAGGCCGAAATCCTTGTCTTGGAGGTGGAGCCTCAATGTCGTGGGCTTGTTGACAATGTTCTTCCCTTTGTGCGTCTTCACCCTCGGATTCGTCATGATGAGCTTGAGGGTGGCGACGTGGTACACGCGCTCGGTTCCACATTTCTTGGTGCTCCTCTTGGCGATTGTCTTCTTCTTGTCGTTCACATCGAAGTGCTTCTTGTTCTTGACTTGCTTGACGGTTACGTTCCTCCAAGGCACGAGTTGCATCACAGAGTGCACGTTGGGCTTCTAGCGCTTGTTCTTCGCGGTGACATTGTTCTTCTTCATGTCGTTGTTTTTGGCGTTCTTGTTCCAATGCTTCTTGTTCTTATTGGTGACGTCAAGCACGCTCGTGAAGTCGATCTTCCAGTTCATTGCCATGGAAGGGATTATCCGAAGCTTGACGTTGGCGATCTTGGTGTGAACTTGGATTGGAGCGGTCATCTCGGTGATGAGAACGTGCTCGAGGTGGACTCTCACCGGAAGAGTACTCCGATGAGTGGTGGCTTGAGTGACGCCTTCTTGACGATGTAGATTTTGAAGAAGCATGCTTGACCATCAAGGCGCGAAATTCCTCCATTTGGCTTGAGAGCTTGGTGTCAAGGTAGTCCCTTGTTCGCACTTCGGATTCGCGGACGTCGGTGGCGAGTTGCTCTATGCGGTCGTTCAAGACGTCGTGCGATTGGCGCATTGCCTTTTGCGAGCCGGAGAATTGTAGCTTGGTGACGTAGGTGGTTGCGTCGTCCTCTTGCTCCTCAAATGCCGGGTTGTGGATGCTTGACCTATCCATATCACTCATGTAGATATAAGTGGAAGAGTGAAAATACAATACCAAATCCCATTCCGTCAGTTCAAAATGGATCAAGCGCTCAATGTGCCAATGTGGAAATAGTAGACTTGGTACCGGAGATTGGTCTTCTCACACCTACACAAGTAAAGCTTATGGAGTGGCTCGGTTAGGACAAGTGACACAAAATTCAAGCAAATGAGATTCAAGATATCGCAAATGTTGAGAAAGATTCACAAAATGGCAATGCAAAGCAAATAGATCAATAGCTATGTGGTACGAGGAACACACGCACGGATAAATAAATGGGATCCACGCAACCAAGGAATGAGCACTAGATGTGATGCCACGGAAAAGGCTCGTGTTGCACAGATAAAAGAGAGACAAATAGCTGGATTGCTCAAATGGGCTAGATACGCGCTTGTGAACCAACCTATGCGAGTAAACGTGTCGTCTTCAATCCCAAATATGCTATGTATGTATGACTATGCAAAATGGCTCAATGCTATCTCTATTGCTTACAAGCTCTTTTGTATTTCCGCTTTTGCTTAAAAGCTTTTGATTGTTTTTTTGCTAAATTTGATGCTCGGGCAAGATATGAGACAAGTTTGATTGGATATGCACGGGAGAGACTTATGGCACAATGTCGATATGAAGATGTACTAGAAAGAGTCACACTACGGTGCACAAGTAACGTGGCCCGGCAATTCTCAACTCACTAGTATAAAGTGGGTAAGGTACGCAATAGGCTTGAATCTATCAATATAATGGCAAGGTATGGACAAAGATGTCGTAGAGGTTACCGTCCTTGCTTACGGTTGGGTGCCCAAAGGCGGAGTGGCCAATGTCGATGTCGAGGCCGGGGCAATGATGAGTGGCGGTGAAGTCGAAGTAGTACCGTCCCTAATTAGCCGAAACACCTTAGGAAACAAAAACCGCAACTCAAAAACTCCAAAACAAAATTATAGGAACAATGGAGGAAGGGTGTGAATGGTGGTGATTGCAAAAGGTAAAGAAAACAAAGTGTGGCTGCTCTATATAGCCCGTGAGCACGGGGTCTTTTGAGCCCGTGTGCACGGGGTAGTCAGGGAGTTTCACGGGGGCAGTGCGCATGGGGTCTGGAGGCCCGTGGGCATGAAGTGGCGGCAAATTTTGCCAAAACTGCAGAATTCGGTGGTTATGAGAAAAAATTCGGGGATTCTTTTGGATAGAACGCTAGATCCACTTGCTAGGCACACATTCCATGGATCAAACCCAAAAAAACTCACTATAATCAACAATTGCAATAAAATTGGTATGGCTATTTTTGTGGGGATTTTTGAATTGGGACAAAATCAAACAAAATTAGGCTATAACACGAAGAGGGGGGCTCCAAATGCGTGATCAACATGGCTCATGATACCAATATGTTACGGGGCACAGCCGTGTGCGTCGATCTTTCATGAATTGGAGGTGGATTTGGGGATGAACACGAAGAACACGGAGTAAAACGAGAGGAAATCACAAGAGAGAACACACACACTCAAGACACAATCTCCAATTACACATCCACTAGATCCACACAAACCCACAAGTCTCGAAACAAATTCAATGAGAGGATACAAGTACCGATAGTTTCCACTCTAAAGGAGGGCCTTGAAATCCACTAGGGATCTTCCCTTGAGAGGGGCCTTGGCATCCACTTGGATCTTCTCAAGGAGAGGTCATCTCCAAGGAGAGGAGGAAGTGAATGGAGCTATGCTCAACAAATCTATGTGCTAAACATAAGCTAACCCTAGCAAATGGTCCAAGGTTGCCTTATATAGGTACCAAGAGGTGGGAGATGAAGTGGGGGTACAAAGGACATTTTCCCACGAAACATCCTAGAGGGCCCGTGCGCACGGCCTAAGTCAACCCCGTGCGCACGAGAGTCCCATGGGCACGGTACACGCCCGTGCGCACGGGGTGTCCAGTAGCTACAACGGAGGGCCAATGCACACAGGGTATTTTGGGCCCGTGCGCATGGGGTATCCAGAGACTTCGGGTACCCCCGTGCGCACGGGGTCAGCATGGCCCGTGCGCACGGGGTAGCCTGGAGCTGGGCTTCTTGGCTGCAGCTTGGACTCCGTCTTCCATGCTTCTTGACGTTCCTCCTCTTGGCCTTGTTCAACCTTCCTAGTCCTTTCTTGGGTGTCTTCCTCGTGCCTAAGGATGCATAGGGTTTCGTTGTGAGGTAGCATCCAAGTTCCATTGATATCCATGTGCACCTCAAAGAGGAGGGAGTTCACCTTTGTTTTGATGGAACACGCTCGAGCTCTAGTCATAGGGCCACTTGGTGCTTGTAGTGGTGACGTAGACTCCATGGGGATTATGGTGGGATGCTCCGCATCATCACACCTTTTTCATATTACCACATCAATATCATTAACCCACAATTTCTCTACATGATGGTTTTGATTACCATTCATTGAATACCTAATATTTTTGGACTAG
Organism: Elymus sibiricus; assembly: GCA_039707655.1. NCBI lineage: Eukaryota > Viridiplantae > Streptophyta > Magnoliopsida > Poales > Poaceae > Elymus > Elymus sibiricus. The sequence goes on from CM077665.1 coordinate 270,465,380, forward strand.
TATTATAACCCATGCAAATTACCATCACTATTTATTAACTCTCAAACAAATATAAGTGAAGAGCGAGAGTGAAATTATTTCTATAAAATCTACACGCCACCGTGCTCAAAAATATATAAGTGAAGTACTAGAGCAACTGCTATGCTCAAAAGATATCTGTGAAGCACATAGAGTATTTTAACAAATTGTGATGAAGGTGTGTATGTCTTAAATTGGCGTGTCCAGCAAACAATGATTATGGTAAACTGAAAGTAAAAGCAAACAAAAACAAACGACGCTCCAAGCAAAACTCATATCATGTGACGAATAAAAATATAGCTTCAAGTGACATACTGATGGATTGAGACGAAAGAGGGGATGCCTTCCGGGGCATCCCCAAGCTTAGACGCTTGAGTGTTCCTTAAAATATTACCTTGGGGTGCCTTGGTCATCCCCAAGCTTAGGCTCTTGCCGCTCCTTATTCCTTTGTCCATCATGATAACACCCAAAACTTGAAAACTTCAATCACATAAAACTCAACAAAACTTCGTGAGATCCGTTAGTATAAGCAACATATTGAATACTTTAGGTACTGTTATAAATTGATTCTTATTTCATAATTGCATAATAGGTACTGTATTCTAACTTCTCCATGGCTTAAATCCCCCGATACAATCCATAGCATAATCAAAACAAGCAACTATGCAAGCAAAAATAGAACCTGTCTAAAACAGAACAGTCTGTAGCAATCTGTAGAGAACCTATACGTCTGTAACTCTAAAAATTCTGAACAATTAGGGCAACCGAAAATTTGTATAGCAATACTGTGTAAAAAATTCAGATCATTATCATGCTCCAGTAAAAAATGAAAATTCCTGTACCGGAGTCAAAAGTTTCCGTATTGTTTCAGCATCGATTCTACTCATCTTGTGAGTCATCTCAAAGGCTTTACTTGGCACAAACGCTAATTTAAACACAAAAACATAATCATCACAGAGGCAATAATCATGTTATCAAAAACAAACAGAAAGTTAAAAGCAAAAATAAAGATAACTATTGGGTTGCTTCCCAACAAGCGTTATTGTTTTATGCCCCTAGCTAGGCATAATGCATAGTTTCAAGTGTTGTCATCGTTGACATGAAGCTCCTCAACAACACAACCGTGGATAATAGGGGCAATAGGAGGCTTGGCTATAGGATCTTTTATCAAGTTTATAAAGTTGGGATGAACATTAATCATCTTTAGATCCTCGTTTCTTTTGGTAGGAGGTGTACTAATGCTCTTAGGAATATATATAAACTTGGGGATTTTATTTTGAGAGGTACTAGCATTAGTTTTAGAAGGTGTGAAAGCGGAACCTACTTTGTCAATGACCTCTTCCATTTTATCAATTCTATTCAAACCTTCTTCTATCCTCTCATCAATAATAGTGTCCTTTTCCTTTAAAGCTTTCAAAGTCATTCCTACCCGTGACCCAAGTTGGGTGATATGATTATGGAGTTTTTTTATCCAACTCCTCAATTGGTTTATTCAAAATCATTTTCTTTTAAATAGCATCAAGCCTTTGCATAATATGTTCCAAGGCCAAACTAGTTTCATTAACAATAACGGGTGGTGCCCCTACAAGATTTTCAATTGCGTTATAGGCATCCAAGGTGTGACTCATTAAGAAGTTCCCACCGGTGATGGTGTCAAGGACAAACCTATACCAAGTTGTCACACCAACATAAAAAGTATCAAGCAAGGTAGTAGTGGATAACTTTTTAGTTGCTTTATTTTGAGCGAAGCAACTCCTATACCATGCATCTTTCAAACTTTCTCCTCCCCTTTGTTTAAAATTGACTACATCATTATTGGGAGTAACGCAAGCAGAAGAACTAGCCATGACTTCAAACAAGAAAACTAGTAACAAGAAAAGATAAATATTTTTGAATTTTTGATTTTTATGAGACAAACTAAATATAACAGCAAATAAAAAGATAAACAAGTGAATGAAAATTTGTGTGAAGTTACTTGATAGTTGATGATGATATTCCCCGGCAACGGCGCCAGAAATCCTTCCTGATACTTGTGATCTGCGTTGGGTTTTCGTGAAGAGGAACGGGTTATTGCAGCATAAAGTGGGTAAGTATTTCCCTCAGTTTTGAAACCAAGGTTTGTTGAACCAATAGGAATATCAATCCTCAACCGTGTTCAGCGGCTGCACACAAAAGAACAAACAACTTGCACCCAACGCGGGCAAGAGGGTTGTCAATCCCCTTGATCTCATTATTTGCAAGAAAATGATGTGTTTAGATAATTGTAAATTGCAAAATAAAATAAAAAGTAAATAAAGGCAGCAATGTAATAGTAGTGTTTGTAAATTTATAAGTGAATAGACCCGGGGGCCATAGTTTTCCCTAGCGACATCCCTCATGTAGGCAGCATACGGTGGGTAACAAATTAGTGTTGGGCAATTGATAGAAATGAGGATAGTTATGCAATTTTCACGGCAATGATCATGTGTATATAGGCATCACGTCCATAAACAAATAAGTCGACTCCTGCCTGCACCTATTATTATTACTCCACTTCAAGAGCGCTTCTATGCTTGCCTCTCTACGTATTAAGTTCATGACAAAGAGAGTAATGCATGGAGAACGATGACATGATGTAGACAAAGTAAAATCAAGCAATATGAATGAACCCCATCGTGTTATCCTTAGTAGCAACAACACAAAGACGCATCTTGTCCCCTACTTTGTCACTGGGATATAGAAACTCGTCAGGTTGAACCTACCACCAAGCACCTCTCTCACCGATGAAATATCAATCTAGTTGGCCAAACTATTTCAATAGATCGGAGAGAAATACGAAGGTATAATGATCATGAAATTAAGAGATATAATATATATCAGAGATATCTCAAATACTTTTCATGAATAATCTGAACATAAACCCACAATTCATCGGATCCCAACAAACACACCGCACAATAGGATTACATCGGATAGATCAAAGCAAAGATGCGATGATCATTGTATTGAAGATCAAGAGATAGAGAGATTGCCATCTAGGTACTAGCTATGGACCCATAGGTCTATGGTAAACTACTCACCCATCATCATGAGGGCAGCAAGGTTGATGAAGAGGCCCTCCGTGATCGATCCCCCCTCCGTCAGGGTGCCAGAACGAAGCTCCAGATGGCCACATGACGGAACAGAGACTTCGGCAGCATAAAAAGAGTTTTGGGACTGCCTCTAGGGTTTTTAGAATATTAGAGAATGTATAGTCCAGAGAGGGGCGTCGGGAGGTACCCGAGGGGGCCAGCACACATCATGGCACCCCCCCCCCACGGCGCACCCTGTTGCGTGCTGGTGCCCTCGTGTGGCCTCGTGACTCCTCCCAAAGCTTCCATGTATTCTTTTGGTCCATAAAAAATCATCAAAAAGGTTCATGGCAATTGGACTTCATTTTTTACTCTAAACCTGAAAAGTAAAAAACCTGCATAAAACAGCAACTAGCACTGGGCACTGACGTGGCTTGAGACTGCGTCGGTATTTCCCCAAAGAAGAAGGGATGATGCAGCATAGCGACAGTAAGTATTTCCCTCGGTTATGAAACCAAGGTATCGAACCAATAGGAGGATCACGCAACACTATGTAAACAGCAGCTGCACACAAAGAACAAATACTTGCAACCCGATGCGAAAGAGAGGTTGTTAATCTCTCTACGGTAAAAAGATAGATTAGGTAATGATAGAATGGATAGATAGATCTCGCAAGAACACAAAATAAAAGAGGCAAATAAAAAGTGCAGCAAGGTATTTTTGGGTTTTTTGGAATAATAGATCTGAAAAAAGAGGCAAAAAGATAGATCGGAAAGCAATATGTTGGAAAAGTGGACCCGGGGGCCGTAGGTTTCACTAGTGGCTTCTCTCATGAGTATAGCACACGGTGGGTGAACAAATTACTGTTGGGCAATTGATAGAAGATCAAATAATCATGACGATATCCAAGGCGATGATCATTATATAGGCATCACATCCAAGATTAGTAGACCGAAACGATTCTGCATCTACTACTATTACTCCACACATCGACCGCTATCCAGCATGCATCTATTGTTTTCTGCATGTCAAGTATCTGTTCCTATGACCATGAGATCATGCAACTCCCTGACATCGGAGGAGTACCTTGTGTGTATCAAACGTCGCAACGTAACTGGGTGACTATAAAGGTGCTCTACAGGTATCTCCGAGTGTGTCTGTTGGGTTGGCATGGATCAAGACTGGGATTTGTTACTCCGTGTAACGAAGAGGTATCTCAGGGCCCACTCGGTAATACAACATCACAATGAGCCTTGCAAGCAATGTGACTAAAGTGTTAGCCACGAGATCTTGTATTACGGAACGAGTAAAGAGACTTGCCGGTAACGAGATTGAACTAGGTATAGAGATACCGACGATCGAATCTCGGGCAAGTAACATACCGAAGAACAAAGGGAACAATATACGGGATTAACTGAATCCTTGACATAGAGGTTCGTCCGATAAAGATCTTCGTAGAATATGTAGGAGCCAATATGGGCATCTAGGTCCCACTATTGGTTATTGATCGTAGAGGTGTCTCGGTCATGTCTACATAGTGCTCGAACCCGCAGGGTCTACACACTTAACGTTTGGTGACGATTAGTATAGTTGAGTTATTTTGTTGGTGACCGAAGGTTGTTCGGAGTCCCGGATAAGATCCCGGACATGACGAGGATCTCCGGAAGAGTCCGGAGGTAAAGATTGATATATGTGATAATAGTGTTTTGATCTCCGGAAGGGTTCCAGAATTCACCGGAAGGGGTTCCGGGTGTTTACCGAAGTGTTCGGGTGCAGCAACACTTTATATGGGCCAAAGGGGTAAAGCCCACGAGGTTTTGGAAAGTGCAAAAGGAAGTTTTGCTGCTGCCTTAAGCGGTACTACCGTTGTAAGGCAGTACTACCGCGTAAGCGGTACTACCGCTTGTGTGAAAGCGGTACTACCGCCCAAGCGGTACTACCGCTCGTGAGCGGTACTACCGCTTGTACGCGATACTGCTGGAATCCGAGTTTGACTCTTTCCGTGCGGGCCAAACCGACCTTGTGCGGGCAAAACCGACCTTGTGGAGGTTTTCTCTCCAAGTTTGGACCCCAGGGCTCAACATATAAATAGAGGGGCAGGGCTAGCACACGGGACACATTAAGATTTCCCAAGCCGTGTGCCGGCAACCCTAACCCTCTAGTTCCTCTCGTCATAATTTCCGTAGTGCTTGGCGAAGCCCTGCAGAGATTGTTCCTCACCACCATCACCACGCCGTCGTGCTGCCGGAACTCATCTACTACTTCACCATCGCTCGCTGGATCGAGGAGGTGAAGGCGTCATCAAGCCGTACGTGTGTTGAACGCGGAGGTGCCGTCCGTTCGGCACTAGTTCGTGATCGGATCGAGGGACGACTTGCCATTTGGATCGCGGAGACGTTCGACTACATCAACCGCGTTTCTTAACGCTTCCGCTTAGCGATCTACAAGGGTATGTAGATTCACTCTCCCTCTCGTAGATGCTCATCACCATGGATAGATCTTGTGTGTGCGTAGGAAATTTTTTGTTTCCCATGCAACGTTCCCCAATAGTGGCATCTGAGCTAGGTCTATGCGTAGATGAGATCTCGAGTAGAACACAAACGAGTTGTGGGCGTGGGTGTATACATATTGCTTGCCGTTACTAGTTGATACTTGATTCGGCGGTATTGTGAGATGAAGCGGCACGGACCGACATTACGCGTACGCTTACGCGAGATAGGTTTCACCGCTACGTGCACTCGTTGCATAAAGGTGACTGGCGGGTGTCTGTCTCTCTCACTTTAGTTGAATCGATTTCAATGAAGAGGGTTCCTTTAGAAGATCAAAAAGCAATCACTACACCACGTTGTGGTTTTGCGTAGGTAAGAACGGTTCTTGCAAACCCGTAGCAGCCACGTAAAATTTGCAACAACAATTAGAGGACGTCTAACTTGTTTTTGCAGGGTATGTTGTGATGTGATATGGCCAATTACATGATGAGATATATGTGATGTATGAGATGATCATGTGTTGTATATGTTGGGGAACGTTGCATGGGAAACAAAAATTTTCCTACGCACACGCAAGATCTATCCATGGTGATGAGCATCTACGAGAGGGAGAGTGAATCTACATACCCTTGTAGATCGCTAAGCGGAAGCGTTTAAGAAACGCGGTTGATGTAGTCGAACGTCTCCGCGATCCAAATCGCAAGTCGTCCCTCGATCCGATCACGAACTAGCGCCGAACGGACGGCACCTCCGCGTTCAACACACGTACGGCTTGATGACGCCTTCACCTCCTCGATCCAGCGAGCGATGGTGAAGTAGTGGTTGAGTTCCAGCAGCACGACGGCGTGGTGATGGTGGTGAGGAACAATCTCTGCAGGGCTTTGCCGAGCGCTACGGAGATTATGACGGAGGAACTAGAGGGTTAGGGTTGCCGCACACGGCTTGGGGAAATCTTGATGTATCCCGTGTGCTAGCCCTGCCCCTCTATTTATATGTTGAGCCTTGGGGTCTAAACTTGGAGTAAAAGCCTCCTCCAGGTCGGTTTTGCCCGCACAAGGTCGGTTTGGCCCGCAGGGAAAGAGTCCAACTCGGATCCCTGCCGAACCGTGCACAGCCGCACACAAGCGGTAGTACCGCTTCACACAAGCGGTAGTACCGCTTGGGCGGTAGTACCGCTTCACACAAGCGGTAGTACCGCTCGGGCGGTAGTACCGCTTCACCAAGCGGTAGTACCGCTTACGCGGCAGCAAAACTACTTTTGCACTTTCCAATACCTCGTGGGCTTTATCCCTTTGGCCCATATAAAGTGTTGCTGCACCCGAACACTTCGGTAAACATCCGGAACCCCTTCCGGTGAACTCCGGAACTCTTCCGGAGATCGAAACACTATTATCACATATATCAATCTTTACCTCCGGACTATTCCGGAGATCCTCGTCATGTCCGGGATCTTATCCGGGACTCCGAACAACTTTCGGTCACCAACATAATAACTCAATTATACTAATCGTCACCAAACGTTAAGTGTGTAGACCCTGCGGGTTCGAGAACTATGTAGACATGACCGAGACACCTCTACGGCCAATAACCAATAGCGGGACCTGGATGCCCATATTGGCTCCTACATATTCTACGAAGATCTTTATCGGTCGAACCTCTATGTCAAGGATTCAGTTAATCCCGTATGCTGTTCCCTTTGTTCTTCGGTATGTTACTTGCCCGAGATTCGATCGTCGGTATCTCTATACCTAGTTCAATCTCGTTACCGGCAAGTCTCTTTACTCGTTCCGTAATACAAGATCTCGTGGCTAACACTTTAGTCACATTGCTTGCAAGGCTCATTGTGATGTTGTATTACCGAGTGGGCCCTGAGATACCTCTCCGTCATACGGAGTAACAAATCCCAGTCTTGATCCATGCCAACCCAACAGACACCCTCGGAGATACCTGTAGAGCACCTTTATAGTCACCCAGTTACGTTGCGACGTTTGATACACACAAGGTATTCCTCCGGTGTCAGTGAGTTGCATGATCTCATGGTCAAAGGAACAGATACTTGACATGCAGAAAACAATAGCAATAAACTGACACGATCAAATGCTACGTTTACAGTTTGGGTCTTGTCCATCACATCATTCTCCTAATGATGTGATCCCGTTATCAAATGACATCTCATGTCCATGGCTAGGAAACCTTAACCATCTTTGATCAACAAGCTAGTCAACTAGAGGCTTACTAGGGACACAGTGTTGTCTATGTACCCACACATGTATTTGAGTTTCCAATCAATACAATTATAGCATGGATAATAAACGATTATCATGAACAAGGAAATATAATAATAACCAATTTATTATTGCCTCTAGGGCATATTTCCAACAGTCTCCCACTTGCACTAGAGTCAATAATCTAGTTCACATCACTATGTGATTTACATTGTAATGAATCAAACACCCATGCAGTTCTGGTGTTGTTCATGTTTAGCCCTTGGAAGAGGTTTAGTCAACGGATCTGCAACATTTAGATCCGTGTGTACTTTGCAAATATTTATGTCGTCCTCCTTGATGTAATCGCGGATGGAATTGAAACGTCGCTTTATGTGTCTGGTCCTCTTGTGAAATCTTGGTTCCTTGGCTAGAGCAATGGCACCAGTATTATCACAAAACAGAGTCATTGGGTTAAGCGCACTAGGCACTACTCCAAGATCTGTCATGAACTCCTTCATCCAGACACCTTCCTTCGCCGCCTCCGAGGCAGCGATGTACTCCGCTTCGCATGTAGAATCAGCTACCACGCTTTGCTTGGAACTGCACCAGCTAACCGCACCCCCATTAAGAATAAATACGTATCCGGTTTGCGACTTAGAGTCATCCGGATCAGTGTCAAAGCTTGCATCGACGTAACCCTTTACGACGAGCTCTTGATCACCTCCATAAACGAGAAACATGTCCTTAGTCCTTTTCAGGTACTTCAGGATATTCTTGACCGCCGTCCAGTGTTCCATTCCTGGATCACTTTGAAACCTTCCGACCATACTTATGGCAAGGCTGACATCGGGTCTTGTGCACAGCATTGCATACATGATAGAGCCTATGGCCGAAGCATAGGGGATGACACTCATCTTTTCTCTATCTTCTGCAGTCACTGGGCATTGAGTCTTACTCAACTTCACACCTTGCAAAACAGGCAAGAACCCCTTCTTGGACTGATCCATTTTGAACTTCTTCAAAATCTTATCAAGGTATGTGCTTTGTGAAAGTCCTATTAAGCGTCTCGATCTATCTCTATAGATCTTGATGCCTAATATGAAAGCAGCTTCTCCTAGGTCCTTCATTGAAAAACTCTTGTTCAAATATTCCTTTACGCTTTCCAGCATTTCTATATTGTTTCCAATCAGCAATATGTCATCCACATATAATATTAGAAACGCTATAGAGCTCCCACTCACTTTCTTGTAAATACAAGCTTCTCCGTAAACTTGTATAAACTCGAACGCTTTGATCACTTTATCAAAACGAAGATTCCAACTCCGAGATGCTTGCACCAGTCCATAAATGGATCGCTGGAGTTTGCAAACTTTGTCAGCATTCTCTGGATCGACAAAACCTTCTGGTTGCATCATATACAACTCTTCCTTAAGGTAACCGTTAAGGAACGCTGTTTTGACATCCATCTGCCAAATTTCATAATCGAAAAAGGCAGCTATTGCTAACATGATTTTGACGGACTTAAGCATCGCTACGGGTGAGAAGGTCTCATCGTAGTCAACTCCTTGAACTTGTGAAAAACCCTTTGCCACAAGTCGAGCTTTATAGACGGTGACATTACCGTCCGCGTCCGTCTTCCTCTTAAAGATCCATTTGTTCTGAATGGCCTTACGCCCTTCAGGTAATACTTCCAAAGTCCAGACTTTGTTTTCATACATGGATCCCATCTCGGATTTCATGGCCTCTAACCACTTCTCGGAATCCGGGCCCATCATCGCTTCTCCATAGCTCGTAGGTTCATCGTTGTTTAACAACATGACCTCTAAGACAGGGTTGCCGTACCACTCAGGAGCAGTACGCGTCCTTGTCGACCTACGAGGTTCGATAGCAACTTGATCCAAAGCTTCATGATCATCATCATTAACTTCCTCTTCAGCTAATGTAGGCTCCACAGAAACAACTTTCTGCGCTGCGCTACTCTCAGGTTGAAGTAAAGGTTCAACAACCTCATCAAGTTCTATCTTCCTCCCACTCAATTCTTTCGAGAGAAACTCTTTCTCAAGAAATGTTCCGTTTTTAGCGACAAACACTTTGCCTTCGGATCTGAGGTAGAAGGTATACCCAACTGTCTCTTTTGGGTATCCTATGAAGACGCATTTCTCCGCTTTGGGTTCCAGCTTTTCAGGCTGAAGCTTTTTGACATAAGCATCACATCCCCAAACTTTAAGAAACGACAGCTTTGGCTTCTTGTCAAACCAAAGTTCATATGGCGTTGTCTCAACGGATTTCGATGGTGCCCTATTTAAAGTGAATGCAGCTCTCTCTAATGCATAACCCCAAAACGATAGTGGCAAATCGGCAAGAGACATCATAGATCGCACCATATCCAATAAAGTTCGATTACGACGTTCGGACACACCATTACGCTGTGGTGTTCCAGGCGGTGTTAATTGTGAAACAATTCCACACTGTCTTAAGTGACTGCCAAACTCATAACTCAGATATTCTCCTCCTCGATCAGATCGTAGGAATTTAATCTTCTTGTTACGATGATTCTCAACTTCACTCTGAAATTGTTTGAACTTTTCAAATGTTTCAGACTTGTGTTTCATTAAGTAAATATACCCATATCTACTTAAGTCATCAGTGAAGGTGAGAAAGTAACGATAACCACCGTGCGCCTCAATACTCATCGGACCGCACACATCAGTATGTATGATTTCCAATAAGTCACTTGCCCGTTCCATTGTTCCAGAGAACGGCGTTTTAGTCATCTTGCCCATGAGGCATGGCTCACATGTGTCAAGTGATTCAAAATCAAGTGACTCCAAAAGTCCATCAGCATGGAGCTTCCTCATGCGTTTTACGCCAATATGACCTAAACGGCAGTGCCACAAGAAAGTGGTATTATCATTATCAATTCTACATCTTTTGGCATCAATGTTATGAACATGTGTATCATTACTATCGAGATTCAATAAGAATAAACCCCTCACATCGGGTGCATGACCATAAAAGATATTACTCATATAAATAGAACAACCATTATTCTCTGATTTAAATGAGTAACCGTCTCGCAATAAACAAGATCCAGATATAATGTTCATGCTTAACGCAGGCACCAAATAACACTTATTTAGGTTCATCACTAATCCCGACGGTAATCGAAGAGAGAGCGTGCCGACGGCGATCACATCAACCTTGGAACCATTTCCCACGCGCATCGTCACTTCGTCCTTTGCCAGCCTCCGTCTATTCCGCAGTTCCTGTTTTGAGTTGCAAATATGAGCAACCGCACCGGTATCAAATACCCAGGCACTACAACGAGAGTTGGTAAGGTACACATCAATAACATGTATATCATATATACCTTGTTTGTTGTTGGCCGCCTTCTTGTCAGCCAAATACTTGGGGCAATTCCGCTTCCAGTGTCCAGTTCCCTTGCAATGAAAACACACAGTTTCTGGTTTGGGTCCAGCCCTGGGTTTCTTCACGAGAGGAGCAACTGCTTTGCCACTCTGCTTGGAGTTACCCTTCTTACCCTTGCCATTTTTCTTGAAACTAGTGGTTTTATTGACCATCAACACTTGATGCTCCTTCTGAATTTCAGACTCAGCGGCTTTCAGCATCGCAAACAGCTCGGCGACTGACTTGTTCATCCCGTGCATGTTATAGTTCAACACGAAGCTCTTGTAGCTAGGTGGCAATGATTGAAGAACTCTGTCAGTGATAGCCTCTGGCGGAAGGGGCATCCCTAACTCAGCCAGACGGGTGGAGTACCCGGACATTCTGAGCACGTGATCACTGATAGACCCGTTCTCCTCCATCTTGCAAGCATAGAACTTATCGGAGATCTCATATCTCTCGATCCGGGCATTCTTCTGAAAGATAAACTTCAACTCCTGGAACATCTCATATGCTCCATGACGTTCAAAACGTCTTTGAAGTCCCGGTTCTAAGCCATACAACATTGCACATTGAACTATTGAGTAATCATCAGAACGAGCCTGCCAGGCGTTCACAACGTCTAGAGACTCAACTGGAGCGGGTGGATCACCAAGCGGTGCATCAAGGACATAAGCCTTCTGGGAAGCCGTAAGGATAATCCTTAGATTACGGGCCCAGTCCACAAAGTTACTTCCATCATCTTTCAACTTAGCTTTCTCTAGGAACGCATTAAAATTCAGGGGTGCTACTGCGCGAGCCATGATCTACAACATAAATATAGCAAAGACAACTTAGACTATTGTTCTAGATAATGAGTTTAGTTAATCATATTACTTAAAAAACTCCCACTCAAATTGACATCCCTCCGGTCATTCAAGTGTAACATGATCCAAATCCACCAACTCAAGTCCGATCATCACGTGAGTTGAGGTGGTTTCAATGGTGAACATCTTCATGTTGATCATATCTACTATATGACTCATGTTCGACCTTTCGGTCTCTTGTGTTCCGAGGCCATGTCTGTACATGCTAGGCTCGTCAAGTTTAACCCGAGTGTTCCGCACGTGCAACATGGCTTACACCCGTTGTATGCGAACGTAGAGTCTATCACACCCGATCATCACGGCGTGTCTCGAAACGACGAACTTTCGCAACGGTGCACACTTGGGGAGAACACAATTTATCTTGAAATTTAAGTGAGGGATCACCTTATAATGCTACCGTCGTCCTAAGCAAAATAAGATGCATAAAAGGATTAACATCACATGCAAATCATAAGTGACATGATATGGCCATGAACTTGTGCTTTTGATCTCCATCTCCAAAGCACCGGCATGATCTCCATCATCACCGGCATGACACCATGATCTCCATCATCTTGATCTCCATCAACGTGTCGCCATAAGGTTGTCGCGCCGACTGTTGCTTCTACGACTATTGCTAACGTTTAGCGATAAAGTAAAGCATTACATAGCGCTTAATGATTGACACGCAGGTCATACAATAATTAAAGACAACTCTATGGCTCCTGCCAGTTGCCGTACTCATCGACATGCAAGTCGTGATATTCTATACAACACATGATCATCTCATACATCACATATATCTCATCATGTAATTGGCCATATCACATCACAACATACCCTGCAAAAACAAGTTAGACGTCCTCTAATTGTTGTTGCAAATTTTACGTGGCTGCTACGGGTTTGCAAGAACCGTTCTTACCTACGCAAAACCACAACGTGGTGTAGTGATTGCTTTTTGATCTTCTAAAAGAACCCTCTTCATTGAACCGATTCAACTAAAGTGAGAGAGACAGACACCCGCCAGTCACCTTTATGCAACAAGTGCACGCAGCGGTAAAACCAGTCTCGCGTAAGCGTACGCGTAATGTCGGTCCGGGCCGCTTCATCTCACAATACCGCTGAATCAAGTATCAACTAGTAACGGCAAGCAATATGTATACACCCACGCCCACAACTCGTTTGTGTTCTACTCGAGATCTCATCTACGCATAGACCTAGCTCAGATGCCACTGTTGGGGAACGTTGCATGGGAAACAAAAATTTTCCTACGCACACGCAAGATCTATCCATGGTGATGAGCATCTACGAGAGGGAGAGTGAATCTACATACCCTTGTAGATCGCTAAGCGGAAGCGTTTAAGAAACGCGGTTGATGTAGTCGAACGTCTCCGCGATCCAAATCGCAAGTCGTCCCTCGATCCGATCACGAACTAGCGCCGAACGGACGGCACCTCCGCGTTCAACACACGTACGGCTTGATGACGCCTTCACCTCCTCGATCCAGCGAGCGATGGTGAAGTAGTGGTTGAGTTCCAGCAGCACGACGGCGTGGTGATGGTGGTGAGGAACAATCTCTGCAGGGCTTCGCCGAGCGCTACGGAGATTATGACGGAGGAACTAGAGGGTTAGGGTTGCCGCACACGGCTTGGGGAAATCTTGATGTATCCCGTGTGCTAGCCCTGCCCCTCTATTTATATGTTGAGCCTTGGGGTCTAAACTTGGAGTAAAAGCCTCCTCCAGGTCGGTTTTGCCCGCACAAGGTCGGTTTGGCCCGCAGGGAAAGAGTCCAACTCGGATCCCTGCCGAACCGTGCACAGCCGCACACAAGCGGTAGTACCGCTTCACACAAGCGGTAGTACCGCTTGGGCGGTAGTACCGCTTCACACAAGCGGTAGTACCGCTCGGGCGGTAGTACCGCTTCACCAAGCGGTAGTACCGCTTACGCGGCAGCAAAACTACTTTTGCACTTTCCAATACCTCGTGGGCTTTATCCCTTTGGCCCATATAAAGTGTTGCTGCACCCGAACACTTCGGTAAACATCCGGAACCCCTTCCGGTGAACTCCGGAACTCTTCCGGAGATCGAAACACTATTATCACATATATCAATCTTTACCTCCGGACTATTCCGGAGATCCTCGTCATGTCCGGGATCTTATCCGGGACTCCGAACAACTTTCGGTCACCAACATAATAACTCAATTATACTAATCGTCACCAAACGTTAAGTGTGTAGACCCTGCGGGTTCGAGAACTATGTAGACATGACCGAGACACCTCTACGGCCAATAACCAATAGCGGGACCTGGATGCCCATATTGGCTCCTACATATTCTACGAAGATCTTTATCGGTCGAACCTCTATGTCAAGGATTCAGTTAATCCCGTATGCTGTTCCCTTTGTTCTTCGGTATGTTACTTGCCCGAGATTCGATCGTCGGTATCTCTATACCTAGTTCAATCTCGTTACCGGCAAGTCTCTTTACTCGTTCCGTAATACAAGATCTCGTGGCTAACACTTTAGTCACATTGCTTGCAAGGCTCATTGTGATGTTGTATTACCGAGTGGGCCCTGAGATACCTCTCCGTCATACGGAGTAACAAATCCCAGTCTTGATCCATGCCAACCCAACAGACACCCTCGGAGATACCTGTAGAGCACCTTTATAGTCACCCAGTTACGTTGCGACGTTTGATACACACAAGGTATTCCTCCGGTGTCAGTGAGTTGCATGATCTCATGGTCAAAGGAACAGATACTTGACATGCAGAAAACAATAGCAATAAACTGACACGATCAAATGCTACGTTTACAGTTTGGGTCTTGTCCATCACATCATTCTCCTAATGATGTGATCCCGTTATCAAATGACATCTCATGTCCATGGCTAGGAAACCTTAACCATCTTTGATCAACAAGCTAGTCAACTAGAGGCTTACTAGGGACACAGTGTTGTCTATGTACCCACACATGTATTTGAGTTTCCAATCAATACAATTATAGCATGGATAATAAACGATTATCATGAACAAGGAAATATAATAATAACCAATTTATTATTGCCTCTAGGGCATATTTCCAACAGTATAGAATATCACGACTTGCATGTCGATGAGTACGGCAACTGGCAGGAGCCATAGAGTTGTCTTTAATTATTTTCACCGTTTTGCTTTACTTTATCGCTATGAGTTAGCAATAGTCGTGGAAGCAACAGTCGGCGCGACAACCTCATGGCGACACGTTGATGGAGATCAAGATGATGGAGATCATGGTGTCATGCCGGTGACGATGGAGATCATGCCGGTGCTTTGGAGATGGAGATCAAAAGCACAAGTTCATGGCAATATCATGTCACTTATGATTTGCATGTGATGTTAATCCTTTTATGCATCTTATTTTGCTTAGGACGACGGTAGCATTATAAGGTGATCCCTCACTTAAATTTCAAAGATAAAATTGTGTTCTCCCCGAGTGTGCACCGTTGCGAAAGTTCGTCGTTTCGAGACACCACGTGATGATCGGGTGTGATAGACTCTATGTTCACATACAACGGGTGCAAGCCAGTGTTGCACATGCGGAACACTTGGGTTAAACTTGACGAGCCTAGCATGTACAGACATGGCCTCGGAACACAAGAGACCGAAAGGTCGAACATGAGTCATATAGTAGATATGATCAACATGAAGATGTTCACCATTGAAACCACCTCAACTCATGTGATGATCGGACTTGAGTTGGTGGATTTGGATCATGTTACACTCGAATGACCGGAGGGATGTCAATTTGAGTGGGAGTTTTTAAGTAATATGATTAACTAAACTCATTATCTTGAACAATAGTCTAAGTAGTCTTTGCTATATTTATGTTGTAGATCATGGCTCGCGCAGTAGCACCCCTGAATTTTAATGCGTTCCTAGAGAAAGCTAAATTGAAAGATGATGGAAGTAACTTTGTGGACTGGGCCCGTAATCTAAGGATTATCCTTACGGCTTCCCAGAAGGCTTATGTCCTTGATGCACCGCTTGGTGATCCACCCGCTCCAGTTGAGTCTCTAGACGTTGTGAACGCCTGGCAGGCTCGTTTTGAAGATTACTCAATAGTTCAATGTGCAATATTGTATGGCTTAGAATCGGGACTTCAAAGACGTTTTGAACGTCATGGAGCATATGAGATGTTCCAGGAGTTGAAGTTTATCTTTCAGAAGAATGCCCGGATCGAGAGATATGAGATCTCCGATAATTTCTATGCTTGCAAGATGGAGGAGAACGGGTCTATCAGTGATCACGTACTCAGAATGTCTGGGTACTCCACCCGTCTGGCTGAATTGGGGATGCCCCTTCCGCCAGAGGCTATCACTGACAGAGTTCTTCAATCATTGCCACCTAGCTACAAGAGCTTCGTGTTGAACTATAACATCCACGGGATGAACAAGTCAGTCGCCGAGCTATTTGCGATGCTGAAAGCCGCTGAGTCTGAAATTCAGAAGGAGCATCAAGTGTTGATGGTCAATAAAACCACTAGTTTCAAGAAAAATGGCAAGGGTAAGAAGGGTAACTCCAAGAAGAGTGGCAAAGCAGTTGCTCCTCTCGTGAAGAAACCCAAGGCTGGACCCAAACCAGAAACTGTGTGCTTTCATTGCAAGGGAACTGGACACTGGAAGCGGAACTGCCCCAAGTATTTGGCTGACAAGAAGGCGGCCAACAACAAACAAGGTATATATGATATACATGTTATTGATGTGTACCTTACCAACTCTCGTTGTAGTGCCTGGGTATTAGATACCGGTGCGGTTGCTCACATTTGCAACTCAAAACAGGAACTGCGGAATAGACGGAGGCTGGCAAAGGACGAAGTGACGATGCGCGTGGGAAATGGTTCCAAGGTTGATGTGATCGCCGTCGGCACGCTCGCTCTTCGATTACCATCGGGATTAGTGATGAACCTGAATAATTGTTATTTAGTGCCTGCATTAAGCATGAACATTATATCTGGATCTTGTTTATTGCGAGACGGTTACTCATTTAAATCAGAGAATAATGGTTGTTCTATTTATATGAGTAATATCTTTTATGGTCATGCACCCGATGTGAGGGGTTTATTCTTATTGAATCTCGATAGTAATGATACACATGTTCATAACATTGATGCCAAAAGATGTAGAATTGATAATGATAATACCACTTTCTTGTGGCACTGCCGTTTAGGTCATATTGGCGTAAAACGCATGAGGAAGCTCCATGCTGATGGACTTTTGGAGTCACTTGATTTTGAATCACTTGACACATGTGAGCCATGCCTCATGGGCAAGATGACTAAAACGCCGTTCTCTGGAATAATGTAACGGGCAAGTGACTTATTGGAAATCATACATACTGATGTGTGCGGTCCGATGAGCATTGAGGCGCGCGGTGGTTATCGTTACTTTCTCACCTTCACTGATGACTTAAGTAGATATGGGTATATTTACTTAATGAAACACAAGTCTGAAACGTTTGAAAAGTTCAAGCAATTTCAGAGTGAAGTTGAGAATCATCGTAACAAGAAGATTAAATTCCTACGATCTGATCGAGGAGGAGAATATCTGAGTTATGAGTTTGGCAGTCACTTAAGACAATGTGGAATTGTTTCTCAACTAACACCGCCTGGAACACCATAGTGTAATGGTGTGTCCGAACATCGTAATCGAACCTTATTGGATATGGTGCGATCTATGATGTCTCTTGCCGATTTGCCACTATCGTTTTGGGGTTATGCATTAGAGACAACTGCATTCACTTTAAATAGGGCACCATCGAAATCCGTTGAGACGACGCCATATGAACTTTGGTTTGGCAAGAAGCCAAAGCTGTCGTTTCTTAAAGTTTGGGGATGTGATGCTTATGTCAAAATGCTTCAGCCTGAAAAGCTGGAACCCAAAGCGGAGAAATGCGTCTTCATAGGATACCCAAAAGAGACAGTTGGGTATACCTTCTACCTCAGATCCGAAGGCAAAGTGTTTGTCGCTAAAAACGGAACATTTCTTGAGAAAGAGTTTCTCTCGAAAGAATTGAGTGGGAGGAAGATAGAACTTGATGAGGTTGTTGAACCTTTGCTTCAACCTGAAAGTAGCGCAGCGCAGAAAGATGTTTCTGTAGAGCCTACAACAGCTGAGGAGGAAGTTAATGATGATGATCATGAAGCTTTAGATCAAGTTGCTATCGAACCTCGTAGGTCGACAAGGACGCGTACTGCTCCTGAGTGGTACGGCAACCCTGTCTTAAAGGTCATGTTATTAGACAACGATGAACCTACGAGCTATGGAGAAGCGATGATGGGCCCGGATTCCGAGAAGTGGTTAGAGGCCATGAAATCTGAGTTGGGATCCATGTATGAAAACAAAGTATCGACTTTGGAAGTATTACCTGAAGGGCGTAAGGCCATTCAGAACAAATGGATCTTTAAGAGGAAGACGGACGCAGACGGTAATGTCACCGTCTATAAAGCTCGCCTTGTGGCAAAAGGTTTTTCACAAGTTCAAGGAGTTGACTACGATGAGACCTTCTCACCCGTAGCGATGCTTAAGTCCGTCAGAATCATGTTAGCAATAGCTGCCTTTTTCGATTATGAAATTTGGCAGATGGATGTCAAAACAGCGTTCCTTAACGGTTTCCTTAAGGAAGAGTTGTATATGATGCAACCAGAAGGTTTTGTCGATCCAGAGAATGCTGACAAAATTTGCAAACTCCAGCGATCCATTTATGGACTGGTGCAAGCATCTCGGAGTTGGAATCTTCGCTTTGATGAGGTGATCAAAACGTTCGAGTTTATACAAGTTTACGGAGAAGCTTGTATTTACAAGAAAGTGAGTGGGAGCTCTATAGCGTTTCTAATATTACATGTGGATGACATATTGCTGATTGGAATCAATTTAGAAATGTTGGAAGGCGTGAAGGAATATTTGAACAAGAGTTTTTCAATGAAGGACCTAGGAGAAGCTGCTTTCATATTAGGCATCAAGATCTATAGAGATAGATCGAGACGCTTAATAGGACTTTCACAAAGCACATACCTTGACAAAGTTTTGAAGAAGTTCAAAATGGATCAGTCCAAGAAGGGGTTCTTGCCTGTTTTGCAAGGTGTGAAGTTGAGTAAGACTCAATGCCCAGTGACTGCAGAAGATAGAGAAAAGATGAGTGTCATCCCCTATGCTTCAGCAATAGGCTCTATCATGTATGCAATACTGTGCACAAGACCCGATGTCAGCCTTGCCATAAGTATGGTCGGAAGGTTTCAAAGTGATCCAGGAATGGAACACTGGACGGCGGTCAAGAATATCCTGAAGTACCTGAAAAGGACCAAGGACATGTTTCTCATTTATGGAGGTGATCAAGAGCTCGTCGTAAAGGGTTACGTCGATGCAAGCTTTGACGCTGATCCGGATGACTCTAAATCACAAACCGGATACGTATTTATTCTTAATGGGGGTGCGGTTAGCTGGTGCAGTTCCAAGCAAAGCGTGGTAGCTGATTCTACATGCGAAGCGGAGTACATCGCTGCCTCGGAGGCGGCGAAGGAAGGTGTCTGGATGAAGGAGTTCATGACAGATCTTGGAGTAGTGCCTAGTGCGCTTAACCCAATGACTCTGTTTTGTGATAATACTGGTGCCATTGCTCTAGCCAAGGAACCAAGATTTCACAAGAGGACCAGACACATAAAGCGACGTTTCAATTCCATCCGCGATTACATCAAGGAGGACGACATAAATATTTGCAAAGTACACACGGATCTGAATGTTGCAGATCCGATGACTAAACCTCTTCCAAGGGCTAAACATGAACAACACCGGAACTGCATGGGTGTTCGATTCATTACAATGTAAATCACATAGTGATGTGAACTAGATTATTGACTCTAGTGCAAGTGGGAGACTGTTGGAAATATGCCCTAGAGGCAATAATAAATTGGTTATTATTATATTTCCTTGTTCATGATAATCGTTTATTATCCATGCTATAATTGTATTGATTGGAAACTCAAATACATGTGTGGGTACATAGACAACACTGTGTCCCTAGTAAGCCTCTACTTGACTAGCTCGTTAATCAAAAGATGGTGAAGGTTTCCTAGCCATAGACATAAGATGTCATTTGATAACGGGATCACATCATTAGGAGAATGATGTGATGGACAAGACCCAAACTGTAAACGTAGCATATGATCGTGTCAGTTTATTGCTATTGTTTTCTGCATGTCAAGTATCTGTTCCTATGACCATGAGATCATGCAACTCCCTGACATCGGAGGAGTACCTTGTGTGTATCAAACGTCGCAACGTAACTGGGTGACTATAAAGGTGCTCTACAGGTATCTCCGAGGGTGTCTGTTGGGTTGGCATGGATCAAGACTGGGATTTGTTACTCCGTGTAACGGAGAGGTATCTCAGGGCCCACTCGGTAATACAACATCACAATGAGCCTTGCAAGCAATGTGACTAAAGTGTTAGCCACGAGATCTTGTATTACGGAACGAGTAAAGAGACTTGCCGGTAACGAGATTGAACTAGGTATAGAGATACCGACGATCGAATCTCGGGCAAGTAACATACCGAAGAACAAAGGGAACAGTATACGGGATTAACTGAATCCTTGACATAGAGGTTCGACCGATAAAGATCTTCGTAGAATATGTAGGAGCCAATATGGGCATCCAGGTCCCACTATTGGTTATTGATCGTAGAGGTGTCTCGGTCATGTCTACATAGTTCTCGAACCCGCAGGGTCTACACACTTAACGTTTGGTGACGATTAGTATAGTTGAGTTATTTTGTTGGTGACCGAAGGTTGTTCGGAGTCCCGGATAAGATCCCGGACATGACGAGGATCTCCGGAAGAGTCCGGAGGTAAAGATTGATATATGTGATAATAGTGTTTTGATCTCCGGAAGGGTTCCGGAATTCACCGGAAGGGGTTCCGGGTGTTTACCGAAGTGTTCGGGTGCAGCAACACTTTATATGGGCCAAAGGGGTAAAGCCCACGAGGTTTTGCAAAGTGCAAAAGGAAGTTTTGCTGCTGCCTTAAGCGGTACTACCGCTGTAAGGCAGTACTACCGCGTAAGCGGTACTACCGCTTGTGTGAAAGCGGTACTACCGCCCAAGCGGTACTACCGCTCGTGAGCGGTACTACCGCTTGTACGCGATACTGCTGGAATCCGAGTTTGACTCTTTCCGTGCGGGCCAAACCGACCTTGTGTGGGCAAAACCGACCTTGTGGAGGTTTTCTCTCCAAGTTTGAACCCCAGGGCTCAACATATAAATAGAGGGGCAGGGCTAGCACACGGGACACATTAAGATTTCCCAAGCCGTGTGCCGGCAACCCTAACCCTCTAGTTCCTCTCGTCATAATCTCCGTAGTGCTTGGCGAAGCCCTGCAGAGATTGTTCCTCACCACCATCACGACGCCGTCGTGCTGCCGGAACTCATCTACTACTTCACCATCGCTCGCTGGATCGAGGAGGTGAAGGCGTCATCAAGCCGTACGTGTGTTGAACGCGGAGGTGCCGTCCGTTCGGCACTAGTTCGTGATCGGATCGAGGGACGACTTGCGATTTGGATCGCGGAGACGTTCGACTACATCAACCGCGTTTCTTAACGCTTCCGCTTAGCGATCTACAAGGGTATGTAGATTCACTCTCCCTCTCGTAGATGCTCATCACCATGGATAGATCTTGTGTGTGCGTAGGAAAATTTTTGTTTCCCATGCAACGTTCCCCAACATAGTATCCTCAGAATCCCGGTGCACAAGACATTTGTTAAAGGTAAAAAACTCTAGCAAGACCTCCCGACGTGTCGACGATCCTGATAGGAGCTGCATATCTCGTTCTCAGGACACGTCGGATGAGTTATGCGTACAGTGGCCAAATTAAACACCCAAGTTGCACAAGGGTTGCCCCGCAGCCCACCCTATATTATGTAGATTAAATCAACGTGGGGGCGACCCTCTATTATTAATAATGGTGTTCAGTATTAGTATGTTGGGAAAATTTTAGTACCAATGTTGGACCTTGCCGGAAGAGTTTTACCCCAAAATGAATGATCAAGGGGGTCTCCATAACAACGCCAAGCATGCTAGGAGCGCTCAATAAGGAACATAACACCGGTAATCAGAAACTAGGGCGGCAAGAGTGGAACAAACCACCAGGCAAAAGGTCCAACCTTTACGAAGTGTATAGATGCATTAATTAAATAGCAAGAATAAAGTGATATCCCAAGATATTCATGTTTCCATATGGAACAACCAGCACCTGCAACTAGCAACACTCTAAGACGGGCCGATCAAGCGGTAACTTAGCCAAACAACGGTTTACTAGGATGTGGAGGGTTAGAGGCTTATCATGGCATTTTGGGAGGCTTGACAAACAAGTGGTAGGTAGCGAGACATAGCGATAGAATCAAGCAAACTAGCATTGCAATGAGAGTATTGGTATCCATGGTAATGATCATCTTGCCTGAAATCCCGCTTGGAAGAAGAACGAAATTCGTGAAGTAGACGAACGGGCGTAGTCGAACGAATCCTCTCACTCCGAATCGGTTTCGGAACTCCAGCGAGGAGAAGCAATCCGGAAAAAATAAATGGCACGGTAAACATCACAATATATCCATGAAATGATGCACAATCAAATATGATGCATGTCCATTCAAATATGCAAGGCATGGCAAACACAACAATCAAATACTACATAGTAAGTGAAGCTCAATATGCAACGAGTTGCATATTGACGAAACTCCACATTGAATTATTTAGTTCACTCTCGTTTAGGTACCCAACAAGTTTAAATGTCTCTTATCATGGTAAGAGGTGAAGCATAATTAAACTATCTATCTAGGCATTTTAAATGAGGTCGGAAACAACATATAACATTTCCGAAACGACCCCATATGCAAATTTACAAATTACTATAGATCTGTCCTAAACACATTTTATATTTATTAAACGGGGAAACAAAATGCTTCATGTGATTATACATGTCATTCTAAGCGATTTACATATATAGATCATTTAAAACGAAGCTACGGCCTAAAAGGTATGACCCACACAAGTTTAGAATGGCATGAATGCAAAATGCATGAAAACAACAACGACAAACATTTTAATCATGAATGAAAAATGATCTTATGAAACTACATACAATTCTAAAAAAGTTTCATGTAGGGCATGATCAAAACGGAGCCACGGTTTAGAAGTTTTAAACAACACAAGTTTTAATTAGAATCTACCAAAATTAGTGAGATGCCTACTTTGGAGCAATAAAACATGATGCTATAGGATGCTAACATGAAAATAAATGACATTATGTTGTCGTACACTTAAAATTCTTCATATTCATATAAAGATCATTTTCAGAGGCATCATGTATGAATTGATATGATTTTCACAAGATGCAAAGTTTCTGTCCAGATTAGGGACTTAGTGAAAATCACCGTTTTATGCAAGCAGAAACATTGAAAAGACATGTTGAGGGCAACTTTAAAATATGCTACATGATGTTTTCATGGCATGAAATGTATGGTGTGATAGCATATATGATGAAGATCAAAACATGTTTACTGAATATCTTCATAATACCTCTAGATCAATGGCATTCAGCAAGACAAGCTGACGAGTTTTAAAACAACAGTTTCAGACTTAGTGAAAATGTGGGATGCAAAACAGTTACCTCATGATGCTTTTTTGCGATGCATAATATAGTAGCTTAAGCAATTTTACTATTTCTGAAAATTATATATCCTGTAAGTAGACATGACCATCTTCAAATTACTCCATTGGCACAAATTCATAGGATGCATGGATAATTTACTATGATTTTTGCAAAACGGTACTTTCTGCTAACACCAAAATAGTTTTATCATGAAGGTCACTTAAGTGCAATAAATTGACATGGTATGATTATTTTACATGGCAACCAAAGGCATGGCATTGCAGTACACATTACATAGATCAAATCACATGAAGGGGCCACAATCACATGACCTATGGATTAGATGCAATCATCATGGGAAGTTGACAAGTTTTAACAGTTTTCAGAGATTATATCATGATGCAGTTTTGCAACAGAGATTAAGACATGTAGATGGATGCTATCATGCATGCAAATGACACCATCATGTAGAGCATGAAAATTAGAAAAGGACTTTAATTATGAAAGTTGATCTTTAATTGAATGTATTTCCTTGTTGCAATCCATGATTAGATCACCTAATGCTTATGAACAAAATAAATCTTTCACTAAACATATCGTAGAAGCTATGATAAAAGCTCATAAGGAGAAACTTGAGTTAGAGGTTTCAATACAGAGAAAATTACATGATGAATGGGAACCAACTATTAAAATTAAAGTTAAATATTATGAATGCAATGCTATGTGTTACCTTGGTGCTAGTGTTTCTACAATACCAAAATCTCTATGTGATGTGCTAGGTATCACCGATATGAATCAATGTTCCCTTAACTTGCATTTAGCGGATTCTACTATTAAGAAACCATTTGGTAGAATAAATTATGTTCTTATTCTTGCTAATATAAATTATGTGCCCGTGGATTTCATTGTGCTTGATATTGAATGCAATATGTCTTGTCCAATTATACTCGGTAGGCCTTTCTTACGAACTATAGGTGTTATTATTGACATGAAAGAAGGCAATATAAGATTAAAATTCCCAATAAAGAAAGGGATGGAACACTTCCCTAGAAATATAATTAAACCACCTTATGAATCTATTATGAGGGCCACCTATGGAATTAATTTGAAGGATGATAACACTTGATACTATGCATTATGCCTAGCTAGGGGCAAAAAACAATAGCGCCTGTTGGGAGGTAACGCAATAGTTATCTTTAAATTTTTGTTTTACTTTATGTTTTGGTGTGTTGACATGATTATTGCTACTATAATGATTGTGTTTTTCTGTTTAAATTAGTGTTTGTGCCAAGTAAAGCCTTTGGGATGATTTGGAAGATAATAGAATTGATACGATGCAAAAACAGAAACCTTTGCGTCAAGTACCGAATTTCTCTAATTTTACTGGAACGTCTTTTTGATCTGAATGTTTTACACGGTATTGGTATACAGATTGCTCAGGTTTTTCTAATTTTTCAGAATTTTTTGGAGTTACAGAAGTACAGTTTTTCCACAGATCTTTACAGACTGTTCTATTTTATACATGTTCTGTTTTTTGCTTCCATAGTTTGCTTGTTTTGGTGATGCTATGGATTGTATCGGGGGGTATAAGCCGTGGAGAAGTTAGAATACAATACCTATTATGCAATAATGAAATATGAATCAATTTATAGCAGTACCTAAAGTATTTGATATGTTTATTATACTAACAGATCTCACGAGATTTTGTTGAGTTTTGTGTGCTGAAGTTTTCAAGTTTTGGGTGAGAGAACGATGGATGATGGAATAAGGAGCGGCAAGACCCTAAGCTTGGGTATTCCTAAGTCACCCAAGGTAATATTCAAGGAACACCCACGCGTCTAAGCGTGGGGATGCCCCGGAAGGCATCCTCTCTTTCGTCTCCATTCTATCGGTATGTCACTTGGAGCTATATGTTTATTCATCACATGATATGTGTTTTGCTTGGAGCGTCGTGTATTTTATTTTGTTTTTACTTTAGTTTTCCACAATGATTTTTTGCTGGAAACACATATTTGAGAGACACACGCGGAATTTATTAGAATACTCTATATGCTTCACTTATATCTTTTGAGCTAGGCAATTGCTCTAGTGCTTCACTTATATATTTTTAGAGCACGGTGGTGTCTAAATTTTGTAGAAATGATTGAACTCTCATGCTTCACTTAAATCTTTTTGAGAGTATAATAATAAATAGGAATGGTAAATGGCACGAGTTATAAGACTAGTCCAAAAAGTATACGTATTCAAGGGGGGTATAATAAAAACTTTCATGCAGCTCACTAAAGAAGAAACATGAGTTGATTATATTGATGTAGTAATATGAAAGGGTGTAAGTACATGATTGTTGGTTAGTATAAATATCTTTAATTTAAGCTTGTTATTTTTTATTCATCTAATTATTAACATGGCAAGGTGATGACGTGTGACCATTTTTATGTCTGAATGAAATCCTATCATGTTGTTTGAATTAGGGGCGCGCGATGGTTAACTCGTCCCAACCTCCTCCCTAGGGGTATGCGGTAGTACTTTGCTTTGAGAGAGCTAATAAGGCTTTACAATAAGTATGTGAGTTCCTTATGACTAATGTGAATCCATGGATATACGCACTCTCACCTTTCTGTATTTGCTAGCCTCTTCGGTACCGTGCATTGCACATTCTCACCTCGAGAGTCGGTGCAACCTTCGCCGGTGCATCCAAACCCCATGATATGATACGCTCTATCACACATAAGCCACCTTATATCTTCCTCAAAACAGCCACCATACCTACCTATCATGGCATTTTCATAGTCATTCCGAGATTTATTGCCATGCAACTTCCACTGTTCCCTCACATGACTTGTGTGTTCATCATCATATTGCTTTGCATGATCATATAGCTGACATAGTATTTCTGGCAAAACCACCATTCACCATGTCTAGATGTTACGCTAGATCATTGCACATCCTGGTACACTGCTAGAGGCATTCACATAGAGTCATAATTGTTTTATGTTGAGTTGTAATATAGAGTTGTAAGTAAATAAAAGTGTGATGATCATCATTATTATAGCACTGTCCCAGTGAGGAAAGGATGATGGAGACAATGATTTGCCCACAAGTCGGGATGAGACTCTAGACGAAAATAAAAATGAGGGAGGCCAAATGAGACCACCACAAAAAGAAAGAAAGAAAAAGAAAAGGAAAAAAAGGAAAAAGTAAATGAGAGAAAAAGAGAGAAGGGGCAGTGTTACCATCCTTTACCACAATTGTGCCTCAAAGTGGCACCATGTTCTTCATATACAGAGTCTCCTGAGTTGTCATTTTCAAATGCTAGTGGGAATTTTTCATTATAGAACTTGGCTTGTATATTCCGATGACGGGCTTCCTCAAATGCCCGAGGTCTTCATGAGAAAGCAAGTTGGATGCACACCCACTTAGCTTCCGTTGAGCTTTCATACACTTATATTTCTAGTGCAACCGTTGCATGGCAATCTCTACTTCTCGCATTGATATCTATTGATGGGCATCTCCATAGCTCGTTGATGCGCCTAGTTGATGCGAGACTTTCTTTTCCACTTTGACTCCTTTGATATCTACCACCATACTCTATTCCACCCATATGCTATATCCATGGTTCACGCTCATGTTTTGCGTGAAGTTGAAAATGCTGAAGCGCGTTAGAAGTACGATCCAATTGTCTGGTTTGACACCGGGGTGCTCATGGTTTATACTTATGCGGTGAAGACAGAGTCATACCATGCTTAATATGATAAAATGAGTAGGGAATAACATTCTTTAAGGATCGTATATTTTGAAGAGTGATGATTATGTTATTTATGTTTATGGATATTATTATGTTGATATCAATTAATTCATCGTTTCTCGATGATCATACTAAAAAAGACATTACATGTTGGGTAGCATGTCATATAAATTTTTTTGTTTTTATCATTTACCTACTCGAGGACGAGCATGAATTAAGCTTGGGGATGTTGAGACGTCTCCAATGTATCTATAATTTTTGATTGTTCCATGTTGTTATATTATCAATTTAGGATACTTTATATGCTGTTTTATATCATTTTTTGGGAACTAACATATTAACCTAGTGCCAAGTGTCAGTTGATGTTCTCTGCGTGTTTTTGGTTTTGCAAGAAATCTTTACCAAACGAAGTCCAAACGCTACAAAACTTTTTGACGATTTTTTTCTGGACAAAAGAGACCCAGGAAGCTTTGGGAGGAGTCAGGAAGCCGCACAAGGAGACGACAAGGAACTAGAGCGCGCCCAGGGGGTCGGCGCGCCCAGGTGCCTTTTGGGCCCCTCGTTCCTCCGTTTGACCTAATTCTACTTCTATAAATTCTCAAATATTGGGAAACCAACAAAGAGCCACCTGAAACACTTTTCCCACTACCGCAAGCCTCTGCTCCGACGGGAGGCCATCTGGAGACCTTTTTCGATGATCTGCCGGAGGGGGAATCGATCATGGAGGCCATGTACATCAACCTTGATGCCTCCATGATGATGCGTGATTAGTCCACCACAGACCTACGGGTCCATACCTAGTACCTAGATGGCTTCTTCTCTCTCTTTGTTCTTCAATACAAATTTCATCGCGATCTTCGTGGTGATCTATTCGATGTAATCTTATTTTATGGTGTGTTTGTTGGGATCCGATGAATTGTGGGTTTATGATCATATTACTCATGAAAACTTATTATGTCTCCTCTGAATTTCAATATGCATGATCTTATAGCTTTGCATTTCTCTCCGATCTATTGGTTTGGTGTCGCCAACTAGATTGATTTATCTTTAGTGGGAGTGGTGCGTTGTAATGGGTTCAATCTTGTGATGCTCCATCCTCATGACAGAAGGGGTCAAGAAAAGTATTTGTATTGTTGCCATTAAGGATAAAATGACGGGGTTTGAACTATTGCTTATCTTACTTTATCTACATCATGTCCTCTTGCTCCAAGCATTACTTCGTTTGTCATGAACTTAATACCATAGATGCATGTTGGATAGCAGTCGATTGGTGAAATAATAGTAGTAGATGCAGGCAGGAGTCGATCTACTTGTTTATGGACATGATTCCTATATACATGATCATTGCCGTGAATAACATGTCATAACTATGCACAATTCTATCAATTGCCCAACAGTAATTTGTCTACCCACCGTATGCTACTTTCGATAGAGAGAAGCCTCTAGCGAACACTATGGCCCCCTGGTCTACTTAAACATAAAAACAAAAACATCTTAATTACCCGGTTGCATATTATTTACTTTTTTTGCTGTCGTATTATCTACTCTATCAAGATTTAATCCTTGCAAGTAACGGGTTCAAGGGGCTTGACAACCCTCTTGCCCCCGTTGGGTGCAAGTGTTTGGTTTCGTGTGTAGGTGCTGTTTAAGGGAATTTGCATTGGTTCTCCTATTGGTTCGATAACCTTAGCTCTCACTGAGGTAAATACATATCTCTAATGTACCGCATCTCCTCTCCTCTTTGGGGAAAATCCCAACGCAACTCACAAGTAGCAGGGAGGTTGGGGACGAAGGAACGGATAGGTGGGTCCCCCCTGTCGATGGGTGAGAGGGAGAGGGGTGAGGGAGCGCGGTGGGCTGCGGTAGGTTAGTTGGGCCGACTATGTTAGGTTTAGTCCTTTTTCATTTATTTTCTTTTCTGTTCTGTTTTTTCTTCTTTTTATTTTGTGATTGTTTTGTAAATTCAAATCTAGTTTGAATTAACAAACATGCCCTAAATTCCAAATGGAATATTTATGAATTGGTGCACATTTTATTTGGGCTTTTTGGATATACATTTTTCGCACTTAAACTTTCCTTTTTGAATTTGAATTTGGTTTCAATACCAAAGATGTTCCAAATTCATTTTGGAAAATAGGCAGAGGGACTAGGTCATTATTTGGACTTATGAAATATCATTTCCTGCCCAAATAATTGGAAGGCCATTTTTGAATAATCCCTTTGGGTTTTGAATTGATTTCAAAACCAACACATGTCCATTTAGGGAATTATTTGTTTTGAATATTTTTCGTACTTGCTTGAAATACTATTGCTCAAAACATTTCAAATGGCTTGGGTTCCTATAAAGCTAGCTAGGGTTTTAAACTAACTGCATCGGGTTTTAACCCTCTCATCAAACAATCAAACAAATCAAAGTCCAAGCAATCTTGGGCAATCTTAGGTATTTCCTAGGCAATTTTTAGATCCCTCTGAAATTTTTAACATACAAGATTTGGGCAGATATCTCCTGGGATCCTTGTTGTCTCAAAATTCCTTATCAGGGAGTGGTTTTCTAATATATGGATCCTTTTCGGTTGACAGGTCTGGCGCCAAAATTTTGAAATACCTATCATTACTCTCATGGTGGCCAGTCAAAATCCACTTGGGGTTCCTGCAAGAAAATGGCCCTTGTTGTCCTCACCGTAAACATGCGATTCTGTGGTCTTCTCTAGTGTCTTCTGCGGGCTGTTCCTATTCAGTTTTGTCAAATATCGACTCTCTTTCTACAGACTTACTTTCTCATATGACAGAACGAATAATAAGAGTATTCTTCACGGTGGCCAATCCATGTTGCACACAAATCATTACTTTTCATGAATCACAAGTGTTGTAGAAGTCCTTTTGTTCGCGAACTGAGTTCGACTAAATACATTGGTTCTACAAGCAACATTATCTAACTATCTTTCGACTCTCGAGGTTTTAAAACTCCTAAAGTGTTAGCTGGAAAACTGCTGGTTCTTCGTCTGTTCAAACTCTCGTATGTCAACTTCCATTCAAACCAGTGAGGTCTCTTCCCTCCCATTCAAACGGCGCTTATACAATCTCTCGTCGGTGTCATGTTGTTACCACCTCCAAGATCGATTGATTTCCTACTCCATGTCTCCTAAGTTGACTAGGCATTCTGTTTTGATCCTGGACTCTATGGGTTATGGCCCACTGCTTAGCACCGTTCTCCAGTTTCCTAATTCCCTGAATGTCTTACACAACTTTGGTGGCAAATTTTCTGCGGTTGAATTGTTTACGTTTGCCTTACGGCTCTGCGCATCAGCAACCATGTTTTACCTTTCCAGGGTGATGTTGCAATTCAAGGTTCATTTCTTGCATAATCTCCAACCAACTTCCTTGTCTCATGTTCAACTCCTTGGTTGTGAAAATGTACTCCAACTCTTGTGATTCATGAAAACATCACAAGTCTTACCCAATAGGTAATGCTTCCATTTCTTTAAAGCATGGACTTCTGACGCCAATTCCAAAACATGGGTCAGGTAGTTAACCTCATGCTTCTTAGACTCCTTGAGGCACCTGGCACTACTCTTCCTTCTTGCATCAAGGCACATCCAAGTCCTCGATGTGAGACATCACAACATACTTGAGAGGGTTTCTCGATGTCAGGAAAACATAGGACCTAGGCGGTCGTTAGTCTCTTCCTCAACTCCTGAATAATCTCTACACAAGCTTCTGTCCAACAAAACTTTTTCTCCTTCTTAAGCAAGTCATTCATGGGTTTGGTTATCATAGAGAAATTCTCGATGAATTTTACGGTAGTAACCAACCATCCCGAGAAAACTACAGATCTCGACGGCAATCTTGGGTGATGTCCATTCATCAACAACTACCGCCTTAGAGTGTTCCACTGCTAATCCTTCTCCAAATATGTTATGCCCTAGGAAGTTAACTTCCTTTAGCCAGAATTCTCACTTGCTGAATTGGCATAGAGCTGATGCTCCCTCAACTTTTGCAGAACAAACCAAAGGTGCTCTGCATGCTCCTCCTCTCATTTGGAGCATATCATGATATTGTCAATGATCACAACCACAATTTTCCCAAATTCTCCATGAATACCTTCTTCACTATATTCATGAAATAGGCCAGAGCATTTGTCAGTCTAAAGACATGAAAGTGGACTCATACAGACCATACCTTATGGTAAATTCAATTTTAGGTATGTTGGTTCCTCGAATCCTTATCTGGTAGAAATAAACCCCAAATATCATATCGACCTTTGAGAACACTCTAGCTCCTTTCAATTGATATAAAGTCCTTAGTCCAAGGTATAGGATACTTGTTCTTGAGGTAACCTCATTTTAAGTACCTATAGTCCACACACACATTCGGATACTCCATCCTTCTACATTACAAACAATACTGGTGCTTCATATGGTGGGCGCTATGCCTTAAAAATCCTCTATCCAATTGCTCTGTGAGTTGCTTCTTCATTCCTACAAGGGCATATTCTAACTCATACACTTCATCCATTCCTTTATGTTTCTTCATGTGAGGATTTGGTTTACTTCCTTCTCCACAATGCCTACGATTTCAGGGTGGTTCTTACTCTTATGGGGTTAAATCCAAATTCTTTCTACATCGGATGGTCTTTTCCTTCTAAGTTTTATTCATCAATCCCTCTAGCTGAGGCTAGGTCTCCTCCCTTCATGTTGGGCAATGCTTCTCCTTTCTCCAAGCCTTCCTTGGTTAGGTACTCAGATTTCCAATGTTCCAAGACTGGTTCATTCTCCTTACCATCCTTCTCCTCTAGTAAGGCTTCATTGACTACTCCCTTCTGAACATGTAGTGTCTCTTCCCTATAGGGTTATGAGTCCACTTGATGCTCTGGGTTTTTCCCTAGTAACATCGGTGTCATCCCTTTCATTCCTCTGGTTTCTTAGATTCAAATAAGGTCTTCTCTACTTTTTCCTCCTAGGGTTGTGACATTGGTGTCACCCTTTTAGAGGTTTCACGACTAGGCAAAAAATGATCAGTCCCATTGCACAAGAGTCATGTATTCGCTTATGCAAGATGATCCTTCTCAATGCGCTCCTTGACTTTACCAGGTTGTTATTTCTCCAACCTTGGTTTATCTTTGTTCAACATGACATAGGTTGCACACAAATCAGGGTGCACTAGTAGAAAACATGTCTTCCATTTCAATCTTTAGCCCCGGTTTTGCTTTGGACCGGGACTAATGTTTCCATTAGTCCCGGTTCCAACGGCTAGGAGCTGTCAGGGGGTACGGGCCCCATTAGTCCCGGTTCATTTGGGACATATAGTCCCGGTTTGTATCACAAACCGGGACTAAAGGAGTGGTGGCAGGCTGGTGTCAGCCTGGGGCCCCCACGAGCCCTTTTAGTCCCGGTTTGTGATACAAACCGAGACTATAGATGGACCTTTAGTCCCGGTTTGTATAACCAACCGGGACTAAAGCTCTCCCTATATAAACCCTTCGTCCAGCCCGACTCCATTTCTCTGTTTTCTCCAATCGAATTCCCCTCTCTGTTCTTCCCCTAGCTCGAGCTCCTCCCTCCATTTTTGCCAAGATTTGTCGAGATTTGAGGCACCCCAATCCATCCAAGTGTCCACAAAGGTTAGCAACTTTGTCCTTTCATCTCTTATTGCTAGATCAGCTCGTGCTATGCTTTATAAGTATAGTGATTTGTGGGTTTTAGTTTGGGTGTAATTATGTGGTAGTTTTTTTGATTTATATGCAATTTGAGCTCAAATTAACTCCTTAGTTTGCATATGTGTAGGTGTGGTTTACTTAGTGTGCCTTCCCATCCCCGTCCTAACCACCGTCGATCGACCGCACCGTCCCGTCGCCGGCACCACCTTGGTGAGCCTCTTCTTGTGTTCTTATCATTTTTATAAATAAAATCGTATTTGTATGATTTAGATAGTTACTTGCATAGTTTTCTTACTTGTATGGTTGTTGTTATATATAGTGCCATGGTTATGATATCCGTGCCGGTCGGCCCTCGTCCGGTTTACGATTCAGATATGGTATATTCTCTTTTATAACTATTTGTTGCATTTCATGTTAATGACAATTATTCCCATAAAGTTGAGATAGATATTTTTATCTAGGAGGTAGTTGAACCGGAAATGCCAACCGACCCTATTGTTGAGAAGTTAAATTTAGTTGAAAAAGAAAACGAAGATTTGAAAGAAAAATTGAAAAGAGTTGAAGAAGAGAAGATGAAATTGGAGTTGTACGTTGCCGATGTCGTCGATGATCACAAGATCAAGATGGATGCAATGCGCTTGAAGATTAGAAAGATTAGAAAATATGCCATTAATAAAGAGGCTTGGTATCATTATGCTGTTGGATCAATTTTTACCTTAGTTATGATTTTGATCGCATTTGTTGTTGCATTTAAAATGTTTTAGCTAGATACTTTTATGTTGTTTTATGAGAATAAGTGTGTATGAACTTTATGTATGAACTTGTATTAATTTGGTCTTCTCGGTGTTGTGTAATGAAGATGAACCGACAATGGATGTACGTTGACCGACGCTCTCCCTAGTTCATTAATGGCGTGCATAGTTTTTTGCGTGCGGCTGAGGCAAACAAGCGGGATGGTTTTATGTGTTGTCCATGTGGTGTGTGTAAGAATGATAAGACTTACTCTAGCTCAAAACAGATTCACGTCCACCTGTTTACGTCTGGTTTCATGTCCGGCTATAATTGTTGGACCAAGCACGGAGAAAGAGGGGTTCTAATGGAAGAGAATGAAGAAGAAGAGGATGACGACAGCTATCCTGGGTGTCCTGAATATGATGGTACTACAATGGGGGAAGAGAATGAAGAAGAAGAAGCTGAGGCATCAGATGAGCCCGCTTATGATCTTGGTCGGGCCATTGCTGATGCAAAGAGAAACTGCCAAAATGAAAAGGAGAAGTTGAAGTTGCAGCGCATGTTAGAGGATCACAAAAAAGGGTTGTACCCAAATTGCGAAGATGACAACACAAAGCTCGGTACCACACTCGAATTGCTGCAATGGAAGGCAGAGAATGGTGTAGCTGACAAGGCATTTGAAAAGTTGCTAAAAATAATGAAGAATAAGCTTCCAAAGGACAACGAATTGCCTGACAGTACATACGAAGCAAAGAAGGTTGTCTGCCCTCTAGGATTGGAGGTGCAGAAGATACATGCATGCCCTAATGACTGCATCCTCTACTGCGGTGAGTACGAGAATTTGGATGCATGCCCGGTATGCAATGCATTGCGATATAAGATCTGTCGCGATGACCCTGTTGATGATGTTCAGGGCGAGCGCCCCGGGAAGAGGATTCCTGCCAAGGTGATGTGGTATGCTCCTATAATACCACGGTTGAAACGTTTGTTCCAAAACAAAGAGCATGCCAAGTCGTTGCGATGGCACAAAGAAGACCGTAAGAAAGACGGGAAGTTGAGAGTACTCGCTGATGGGTCGCAGTGGAGAAAAATCGAGAGAGAGTGGCCGGACTTTGCAGATGACCCAAGGAACGTATGGTTTGGTTTAAGTGCAGATGGCATTAATCCATTTGGGGAGCAGAGCAGCAAGCATAGCACGTGGCCTGTGACTCTATGTATCTATAACCTTCCTCCTTGGTTGTGCATGAAGCGGAAGTTCATTATGATGCCAGTGCTCATCCAAGGCCCTAAGCAACCCGGCAACGACATTGATGTGTACCTAAGGCCATTAGTTGATGAACTTTTACAGATGTGGAATAAAAAAGGTGTACGTGTGTGGGATG
The DNA here is from genome assembly GCA_039707655.1 of Elymus sibiricus. Lineage (NCBI taxonomy): Eukaryota > Viridiplantae > Streptophyta > Magnoliopsida > Poales > Poaceae > Elymus > Elymus sibiricus. The sequence continues at coordinate 270,500,585 of CM077665.1, forward strand.
AGCACAAACAGCAGGAATTTGACCTGCGAGCGTTGCTCTTTGTAACCATCAATGATTGGCATGCTCTTAGTAACCTTTCAGGACAGACAAACAAGGGATACCATGCATGCACGCACTGTTTAGATGATACCCAAAGTATATATTTGGACAAATGCAAGAAGAATGTGTACCTGGGACATCGTCGATTTCTTCCGGCCAAGCATGCCTTAAGAAAGAAAGACAAGCATTTCAAAGGTGAGGCAGATCACCGGAAGAAGCCCGTCCTCCGTACTGGTGATGACATACTTGATATGGTCAAGGATTTACAAGTAATATTTGGAAAGGGTCCTGGCGGACAATCTGCTCCGACTGATGCTGAGGGACGCGCACCCATGTGGAAGAAGAAATCTATATTTTGGGAGCTAGAATATTAGAAAGTCCTAGAGGTCCGCTCTGCAATCGACGTGATGCACGTGACGAAGAATCTTTGCGTGAACCTGCTAGGATTCCTGGGCGTGTATGGAAAGACAAAAGATACACCAGAGGCACGGGAGGACCAGCAACGTGTGCACGAAAACGACGGCATGCATGAGCAGTATGAAGGTCCTGCCAGCTACGCTCTTACCAAAGCAGAGAAGGAAATCTTCTTTGAATGCATGCTCAGTATGAAGGTCCCATCTGGCTTCTCGTCGAATATAAAGGGAATAATAAATATGGCAGAGAAAAAATTCCAGAACCTAAAGTCTCATGACTGCCACGTGATCATGATGCAATTGCTTCCGGTTGCGTTGAGGGGGCTTCTACCAGAAAATGTTCGATTAGCCATTGTGAAGCTATGTTCATTCCTCAATGCAATTTCTCAGAAGGTAATCGATCTGGAAATCCTACCAAGCTTACAGAATGATTTGGTCCAATGTCTTGTCAGTTTCGAGCTGGTGTTCCCACCATCCTTCTTTAATATTATGACGCACGTCCTAGTTCACCTAGTCGAAGAGATTGCCATTCTGGGTCCTGTATTTCTACACAATATGTTCCCCTTTGAGAGGTTCATGGGAGTCTTAAAGAAATATGTTCGTAACCGTGCTAGGCCAGAAGGAAGCATATCCAAGGGCTATGAAACAGAGGAGGTTATTGAGTTTTGTGTTGACTTTATTCCTGACATTAAGCCGATTGGTGTTCCTCAATCGCGGCATGAGGGGAGACTGTGTGGAAAAGGCATGCTTGGACCAAAATCAATAATATGTACGGACGGGCATTCTTGGGCGCAAGCACACTACACAGTTCTACAGAATTCTACCTTGGTCACCCCATATATCGAGGAACACATGGATATTATACGCTCGAAGAACCCGGAGAAGTCTGACCCCTGGATTCAACGTACACACATTGAGGCTTTCGGCGGTTGGTTGCGAACACATCTCATGAATGACGACAATGTTGAAGATGACTTGTACTTGTTGGCCAAGAGACCATCTTCGACTATATTGACTTTCCAAGGGTACGAGATAAATGGGAATACATTTTACACGATCGCCCAAGATAAAAAGAGCACCAACCAAAACAGTGGTGTTCGCTTTGACGATGCGGCAAACACCAAGGAAAAGGACACATATCATGGTTACATAGAGGAGATATGGGAACTTGACTATGGAGGTGATTTGAAGGTCCCTTTGTTCCGGTGCAAATGGGGTAATCTGACTGGAGGAGGGGTAATGTTAGACCCGTAGTACGGAATGACAACAGTGGATCTCAACAATCTTGGGCACACAGACGAACCATTCGTTCTAGCCAATGATGTGGCGCAAGTTTTCTATGTGAAGGACATGTCTACCAAACCGAGAAAAAGGAAAGATAAGAAAGTGGATACATCATCCGATGAGCCAAAGCGCCACATAGTTCTTTCTGGGAAAAGAAACATCGTGGGAGTGGAGGACAAGACAGACATGTCAAAAGATTATGAAAAGTTTGATGAAATTCCTCCCTTCGCAGTGAAGACTGACCCAAGAATCCTGTTAAATGATGAAGATTGTCCATGGTTACGGTGCAATAATCAAGGGACACACGCGAAGAAAAAGTTTTATACCCCAAGATCCCACTCTGGGATGTGACTGGCTGCACCGTCATCACTTTTCTTCTCTAGTGAGTAGCTGGGATGGTTCAGTTTGTACATGAAGTGCATCCAGTTTTTGTTGTAACCCTCTAAACTTTTTACCACTTGCTATGTGGGTGAAATGATGGTACCATGCCAAGTTTCAACCTTTTCAGAGTTCATTTGTGGTGCTTTTTAATTTCAGGGTCATTTAGCTCAAAACAAATCATTAAATGCATGAAAAATAGCAAATGAAGTTAGATAGGGTTGAAATTTTAGTATGTGGCTTCTAATGGTTCATATTGAATGCACAAAAAGTCTGGAGTTGAAATAAGTTAAAAAAAATTGAAGTCCTTTTGTAACAGACGAGTTTTCGTCTGAAACCCCGATACTTCGAAGGAGATTGTCCATTTTGTACACGAAGTGCATCCAGTTTTTGTTGTAACCCTCTCAATTTTTTAGCACATGCTATGTGGGTGAAATGATGATACCATACCAAGTTTCAATCATTTCAGAGTTCATTTGTGGTGCTTTTTAATTTCAGGGTCATTTAGCTCAAAACAAATCATTAAATGCATGAAAAATAGCAAATGAAGTTAGATAGGGCTGAAATTTTAGTATGTGGCTTCTAATGGTTCATATTGAATGCACAAAAAGTCTGGAGTTGAAATAAGTTAAAAAAATTGATATCCTTTTGTAACAGACGAGTTTTCGTCCGAAACCCCGATACTTCGAAGGAGATTGTCGATTTTGTACACGAAGTGCATCCAGTTTTTGCCGTAACGCTCTCAACTTTTTAGCACATGCTATGTGGGTGAAATGATGATACCATGCCAAGTTTCAACCTTTTCAGAGTTCAGTTGTGGTGCCTTTTAATTTCAGGGTCATTTAGCTCAAAACAAATCATTAAATGCATGAAAAATAGCAAATAAAGGTAGATAGGGTTGAAATTTTAGTATGTGGCTTATAATGGTTCATATTGAATGCACAAAAAGTCTGAAGTTGAAATAAGTTAAAAAAATTGAAATCCTTTTGTAACAGACGAGTTTTCGTCCGAAACCCCGATACTTCGAAGGAGATTGTCCATTTTGTACACGAAGTGCATCCAGTTTTTGCCGTAATGCTCTCAACTTTTTAGCACATGCTATGTGGGTGAAATGATGATACCATGCCACGTTTCAACCTTTTCAGAGTTCAGTTGGGTGATTTTGATTAAAACAAATGAAGGTATAAAACTAAAAGAGTTAAACAGAATCTGATTTTGACTAAAACACCTATTTAAATTATCCTAAAAATTCCCAACTTTGACATAATGATAAAACATACTAATATTAAACAACAGGAAAAACAATCACTCAAAAATCTATTTTTAAACTAAAGTTATTCACAAATTACTGTTTCACACAAATTTCAAATGAATTCAAATTTAAACTATTTCAATTTGAAAACTACTGGCACTAACAGAAAGTTTGTAATTGTTTTGACCTAAAGCAAAAAGATTCATTAAAAAACAATAAATATTCTAACAGTTATTCCAAATATAAAAACAGAAATTAGAAAAACAAAACAAAACAAAAAAGAGAAAATACATCTGTAGTCCCGGTTGGTAGTCCCGGTTGGAACCTGGACCCGGGACTAAAGAGTCCCTCTATATATGCAGTTTCTTCCCCAACCTCTCCCATTCTGCCCCCCGATGCCGCCAGGCTGCCGGAGCTCCCCGCGCGCCTCTTCTCCCTCGACCTCGCCGACGCGCTGCCAGGCTGCCACAGCCCGCCGGAGATCGCCGTCCCCGACCCGCTCGCTCCGGCCCCTCTTCTCCCTCGACCTCGCCGTTGCCTCGACCTCGCCGTCGCCTCGACCTCGCCGTCGATCCCGCTGTCGCCTCGACCTCGCCGCCGAGACCGCTGTGAGCCACTCTCCTCCCTCTCCTCCTGAAGCGCCCCTCCCAGTCCGCCATTGCTGCCATGCATGGCCGCCCCTCCCCGTCTGCCATTGCCGCCATGCATGGCCACCCCTCCCCGAGCCCATCCCCCACCTAGAGCCACCACCAGAGATGCCCGAGAGCCGCCGCCCCATCCATCTCCGGCGTAGGAACCCCGCCGCCCCGTCCATCTCCGACGTAGGAGCCCCGCCGGTGCCGCAAACACACACACACACACACACACACACACACACACACACACACACACACACACACACACACACACACATATTGTTTAGAAAATTGTAGTAGATGGATAAGTAGATTGATATTGTTAGATGATTTTGTTTATGATGCTTTTTTTGTTTTAGTTGTTTTATGTTTTAGTTAATTAGGAGTCCTAGGAAAAATTAGTATGTGTATGTTAGATTAAAGAAAAATTCTTGGGTTTTGGAAAATTCTTGGGTTTTGAAAAAATTAGTGATTAAACGATAAGAAAATGTTCTCATAGGAATTTGTCTCGACGTCGACGATGCTTGGCCCGCATCCTCATCGTCGTCGAGTCGGCGTCGACATCCTTGAGAGGCGGAATGTCCGGGACTGGGCTCCGTCGGGCTGGCACTGGGAGGTGCTACCTTCTCGGGCTCGGAGCTTGGTGAGGAATCCTGGTCTCTTCGTCGACTCAGAGCTTCTTTGGTGGCGGTCACGTGGGCCACTTTCGGTGCAGAGGGAGCGGGCCCCCACGGAGGTGGTACGTCGCCGTGTCAGGGAGGAGGACGAGCACGTCCGTCGCTACATGGCGGCGTTGGACGCCAGGTTCAACAATACCTGGCAGATTCTTCAGGGATCTCACCCGAGTTATGATCCCGTGATGGTTCCTTATCTTTGGGTGTCCACCACCCGCGACTCAGGAACCGCTAGTGACTTAGATTATTCGATAGTATTCGATCTGTATTAGTGATCTTATATGATAATATTCGAGATGTATTAGTTAATATTTGATGATGCATTAACTGGATTATTCGAGATGATGTATTAGTGATATTATATTCGAGTTCATTATAAATGTATTAGTGATACTTTATCGGTATAATGCGTGTGTGACTTTCGGTCTGTCGTTGCTCCTTGTGTGACTTTCATGTGTGTTCTTGATGGAGGAATCCCGACTGTTGTCGTGGGGGGCACCTCCTCTTCTTCTCTTCTTTGCGATATATTCGTCGGTATAATGCGCAAGAAGAGAAGAGGGGGGGCGTCCATCACCGACGGTCAAACTATTACTGTGAGAGAGTGTCCACCAACCTATATACACCACCATATCAGTGTGAGAGAGTGCGCACCAACACACCATGAGATATGAGAGTTATTTAAGGAAAGCCTCGACGGACCGAAAGTCACACACGCATTAGGATCCAAGCGTGTCGTAATTCTTGAATCATGAACATAGGAAATGTCGTCGTCATCAGACGACGATAGGATCCAAGCGTGTGAACTTTGCGGTGAAGATAAGGGTCTTTGCGACCAGCCTGGGCTGTGAGACGGCAGGTTCTTCACCATGAAGATTTATGAGGACTTTGATATTTCTATGGTACGCAACGATGACAACTATTTTTTCGTAATTAAGCATGACTTCTGTTTCTTTCCTTCAACGCGTAATTTCTGTTTTATACAATTCGACTAGTTCATCCCCTGTCATGCAAGACGGTATTTCTTGGAGAGGCTCGGTTTCGAAGAGCATGAGAGTTTCGAGACGAGGACAGCCAACCTGAGGACTAAACATGGTCACACATTTCTGGTGAAAGTAATGAATGCACCTAATAACACAGAATTAGGGTGCTCAAATTGGGAAGCTCTTTGCAAGGCATATGGATTTCAGGAGGATATGGAAATAACCTTCGATCTTCGTCCTGAAGATCATATTGAAGGAAACATCGACATTTGGGTGGATGTCGATATGCTTCCTGTTTTACCTCCATGTGAGTTTGTCAACCATGCATATTTGTCAAGTAATTTGCATTCTATATTTAAAAATAGTTGGTGTTCATCCATACTAAATTTGTTAATTTATAATTTACAGCTTATTTCGTTTCTTCGAGTGAAACACAGAACATAATCGACACGACACACTACACTTATGGATCACATCTAACTTGGGAGGAGAAGGGTGATCTTATCAACTTTGTTATTGGTGTCTTAGTTGGTAGGGAGATCTTCCCGTATAATTTGGGAACTGGCCCAAATTATACATTGTATAGGACACTAGTGCATAGGTTGAGGGCGGATGACATTCGCCGAAATATCTTGGTAAGAGTTGCTAATTAAGTACACTAGTACTATTGCGTAAATGGTATTGATTACATTGCTAACTAGGCTACTATTATGTTCTTCAACAGAAACTGCCAAATGAAGTTGTGCCTCTGTTGATGCAACTCGAAGGTAATATGACAATTAAAAGCCCCTTCCAGCCCGAGTTCTCTTTTGCATACTCGACTGAGCGCAAACCACCAAGTCGGCTCCAAATTGAAGCATGGGGACAAATAAAGAAGAATCGCAAGCCACAAGTTGGAGACCGTTGGATCTCTTTGTTTCATCATGGAGACATAGGTGTTATTCTGTTTTATGTCATTTTACCTAGGAGGGAGGACTAGGTCCTATGAGGGAGGACTATGTCATTTTATCTTTTTTTGTTTTATGAGATTTTAACTTGGTATGATTAAGATGATGATGATGAGTTGTTAGATGAGTAAGATGATGATGAGTTATATGACATTTATTTGATTAAAGTGGATGGATGCAATTGATCATGTTGAATTAGAGGAAAAAATTAAATGGAAAACACAAAATGAAAAGAAAAAAATAAACAATGAAGCCTTAACCTTTAGTCCCGGTTGGTACTACCAACCGGGACCAAAGGTCCCCATGCCCTGGCGCGCTCTGCCGCCCACGTGGCCATGGTTTAGTCCCGGTTCGTAGCCAACCAGGACTAAAGCCTTAGACCTTTAGTCTCTATACTTTAGTCCCGGTTGGGGAACCGGGACTAGAGGCCCTTCCCAACCGGCACTAATGTCCTGTTTTTTACTAGTGGTGGAAGGTCATGCACGTCACTTCCCTTATGGGGTGAGTGGCATTATTCTTATCCCACCATTTCTTTGGCAGATCCTTCCATCGTGAGCGCGACAAATCTCACCTTCTCATTGTCTGTGCATCCAATGTGTTCCAAACAAAATGAGTCTCTCAAAATCCATGTTGTCATCTCAGGTTTTGGGCGGTCTGGGTCTAGGGATGAGAGAGTAGACGAGAGAGAGGGAGATACCCTTATGCTAATCCCACTAGTATTATTTTTCGCCACATATGGTTGTTAGTGTACACAATAATGTTCATACCTAGGGTCTGATCGTATGGCGTGGTCCTACATTGTCACTCCTTTAGAGGATTCTAACATTTCCACTGTTGTCATCTTAACTCCTTCAGTGGCGTTCTTCTGAATCCCATCATAACGGGGTTGGTCTTCTAATATGGGCTAATATTTCACACTTCATTCAGTTCAAAGCTACATATTTCACCCGATAATTAATCCACACAATAAACTCCAAAGTAAGGTCATACCGCATCCAATATGATCTCATCCAACTATGGTACATCACTACGTCAGATTGACATAGTAGTGGTACATGCGAAACGTTCTACTTCAGATTGACATAATAGTGGTGGTCAAATCTAAGCTTTATGATAACTTTTTTTATCTAACTCCATGATCCAATGGTTCCATAGTTCATCAGGTAGTTGTCTCGTTATTCTTGTTCCTCCCTTGGTGTCACTTCTGCACTTCCTCTTCAACTTCTTCTTAACTACTTTTAGTCCTTCCTCTCATTTCCTCGAGTTTCCACTGGGTACTGAGCATTTCTTCTCCAGGTCATCATCCTTTTACTCAGAAGAAATTTCATCATCCAATTCTCTTGGTCTTCATTCATGATTATGAATCCATATGATCCTTGTTCGTTGAGTTCCCATTCTTAATCTGTCATCCTTAATGCTCTTGGGATCTCACTCTTGATTCCAAGTCATAGCCATTTGTGTTCACTTCTTGACTATCTCCATCAGAATTGGTATTCTAAGTTTTTGAAAAGGAGAGGTTGAAAGCTGATCGAGGTAAGAAGATACAAGACTATATAACTATAAAAATAGGTTTTGTTTTCTATGTGCTTTCCATTTCCTAGAGTCACGTCCTACATAAAACATGTGCTCTGATACCATCTGTCTCGACCCGGTCTCGAGAAGGGCCCTGAATCTCTGTGCTTTCTATGCCAGTCCCTGGATCAATAGCTGATATGCATAGTCGACGATGAAACACCAAGAATACATCGCATGTCATAGTATTTACATCGAAGATCCAGTGCTTTGCAATACACACGTGCTTAGCTCATGGGCTAGCTTACAATACAATCATGCAGCGGAGATATGTTCTAGTCTTGTGGCGTCCATCAACTCACATGCAAGAGTTGAGTATAGCGTCGTAACCCTACTTGGTACCTTATCTTCGATATGGTAAACCTGCAATATGATACGTTCCAGCCTCTAGGGTCAATACATTGAATGCATTGGCAAGTCCATAGTTAATGGAAACATGTTCACCTACATGCACTTTGGCTGGTGGGGTTCAAGGCTCTTTGCATAAAAATAGTTTTTCCATGTGTATTGTATAGTGGTCTACTCTAATAGCAATATGACACTCCCGGTACCCCTGGTCGTAGTCTAGAGTTACTCCGGTACCCCCGGCATAACTCCAATGCAGTTTGAGTATGTGGACACCCGGTAACCCCGGTCATCCCAAGCTTGACCCTGGTACCCTCAGTCCTCTGAGATCCGCGCCATAACTCCCATTGGTTCAACCCGTTGCTTTTAGATGGAAGAGATGAATGAGATCAAGCTGACAATTCTCGGATGAGTTGCTCAAAGTTGTCCGTAACCAGGGACACATCTAATCATGATCAGTTTTATACACTTTGCAGAGGTTTGTGTACTTTACCCATGATTCCCGATCACACCCTTCTGCTACTGAACTTCACTTGTGAAGTAGCTAGGTAGATCAAGACAAGACTTTTGGGAAGTAGTCACCCTCTTAGAAACGACAGACCCAGTCCAACCTACATACCTACATCTGCTGGTCTGCCACAGGAGGGTTCCCACAACCTACTCGATCTTCACAGATCTCATAGTCTCACGGTCACACATGGAAGCTACACAATTTCTGAACTCGTACAATCTCTGGTGCCTGGGTGGCATTCCCCACCAAAGACTACACTCTGATGACCCAATCAAAGTCAGTCCACCCAGATCGATTCATTAATTAAGTAGTAGTTAAGTAGTCGACCATGCGTTTGAATGGTGGAAATAATAATTGGTGATTCCTAATCCATGCTATAGCAGCTAAGAAACTACTCGATGGTTACAATGTGAAGGTAAGTTTGGACCTAAGTTGTCAACTACTGGGTTGTACAGAATTTAGCATCCTAAACTCACACTCCTATCATGGCAAAACTACAATGCAATAAAATACTGGGTAAAATGATCAAGTGGAACTTGCTTGGTATTGATAATTCTTCAATCTCACAATCTTTACAAAGTTACTCTTCGCTCTCTGTACAATCTATCGTAAGTAAAGAGCATTCATAAACCACCATACAATACAATCAAACATACAACAAGTTTTGTGCAAGGCATCAATGCCATTGTGTTGTGATATCTTGTGTCAGGGTTAACTCATAAGAGTTCGGAAACAACATAGTGGTTGTTCATTAGAGTACATGTGACCTAAGGGTTCACATGCAGGTTTCAACAATGGTTCGTCACATAAAAGGTATCTGATGTCATTTTGTGATAGTTAGATCCAATCAAGAATCTTAACAACATAGCCATGGTCTATGAATCTTGGATAGCCAATTTCAAGTTCAAGTTCAAATGACAATTCAAACATGTTGACCTTTCATGAATACACTTAAGATATGAAATATATAACTTGGTTTGGCTTCCATTTTAATTTGGATTTGAATTAGGGTTCATCCTATTTGAATTCAAATTGAATTGGGTTTACAATTTGATTTGGTTTCCCAAGTTCAATTCAATTACGAATTATTTCATAATTGACTAAGTTGGTTTAACCTAACTTAGTTATACTTAATTTTTTTCCTTAAAGTCAAATACAAATCCAATATGATTACTAAAGTATATTATTAAGTAAATTTCAATCTAGAGACAATTATAAATCCAATATAAGTACTAAAGTTTATTTAATTAAATAAGTTTTAAACTAATGTTGATTATAATCCAATATATTTACATAGTTATTTATTTGATTTTAGTTTAACTAAAGTCAAATATAAATCCAAGAATATTTACTAAGGTTCAAATAGTTTTCAATCTAGTTTGGGTTTGTACTAATGTAATTTGAGATCATTTTTCTCTAAAGTGAATTATAAACTCCAAAAAAAAACTAGGTTCAATTTACTTTCGTAAACTATGTTAAAATAGTTTTATTCAAATTAAACCTAGGGTTTCAAAGTTATACTCAACTATGATTGAATTTAAATTCAAATGTTATTTGAATTTCCTAAAGTCAAGTAATAATCCAAAATATTTACTAAAGTCCATAATATAGTTTATGATTTTATTATTTTCATGATTGTTTTGTGAAATAATTTTTATTTCAAATTAAACCTAATTTGGCTTAACTTTCATTTGAATTTTGGCCTCTTCTGTATTCTATTTAAATTGTATTTTTAAATTATTTAAATTTTAACAAAAGGTCCTAGACAGAAACTATGGTTCACTTGTTTCAATTCGCAAAAAGAATCAATTTATTTGGATTTATAATTTGCAAGTTATGGCCTGTTCAAATTCAAATTCATTATGTTTGAATTTGAATTTTTAATTATTCAATTTCCAAATTTCACTTTTTCATGTGATAGTATATTTTATAAGTATCATTTTGCAAAAGGAATCACTCAATTTGGAGTTACATGTAAAAAGTTGTGAAGGTTTTGAAATCTAGGGGCTTTTCTGCAAAACTGCCAAATTATTTTATTTAATTTTAATTATTCTGGATAGACTTGTGGATAAGGTTGGCCACATGGCTCTCTCCTATTAGTCCATACCGTTTTGCTCTGAGGCAGAAAGTGATTCATTGGGTTTTATGAAGTGTGGACGGCTGAGATCAAGTGGTCACGTGACAGCACCACATTGACCGACACCCCTTCATGGTGAGGGTTGATCTGGGCCGTTTGTGTATGTGATGATCAACGACTGGTGTTTTAACGTGCTAGGGTTCTCGGCTGCTTCCCAGAGTTCGCCAAAGTCAGAGGTGACGGTGGCGCTGAGGCTTGGGTTCAACGCAGGCATCCTCTCCGATGATCGCCAGAGTGCGGGGAGGAGTCGATGAGGTCCAACGCGACGCGGCAAGTCCAATGGTGACCATGGCTGGGCTCAAGGATGTCAAAAATGCTGGAGTTCATATGTGTGGTCAGTGCGTCGGGCGTCGTTGCTCCACTCGTTCTGGGGCTTGCCTGTGCAAGACAAAGGGTGAGGGAGGCGGAGTGGGTCGCGGCGAGTTGGGCAGGGGGACAAGAGGCGGAGCGGCTCACCAGCGTGGCCGAAATTGCTCGCCTAATATGGCGGTTGCGGCGGAGCTCTGAGCTTCGGCTCGGGCAGCCTGGGGGCGAAGAGGTGGAACGAGAGAGGGTAATGGATAGAGGGGAAGCCGGGGATTAAATATAGGGGCTCGGGAGACTTGTACATGGTCGGGAGCGGCGTGGGCGTCGTGGAGACGCTGGCGGTTGCGGGAGCCGTGGTGGGGGTCATGCGGGATGTTTGGGATGAAGGAGCCGACAGGTGGGTCCCCCCTGTCGATGGGTGAGAGGGAGAGGGGTGAAGGAGTGCGGGTGGGCTGTGGTAGGTTAGTTTGGCCACCTGAGTTAGGTTTAGGACTTTTTCATTTATTTTCTTTTCTGTTCTGTTTTTGTCCTTTTCTTTTATGTCTGTTTTCTAAATACAAATCTATTTTGAATTTGAATTTTCTTTCAAAAACAAACATGCCCTAAATTCCAAATGGAATATTTCTGAATTGGTCCACATTTCATTTGGGCTTTTTGCACATGCATTTTATGCACTTAAACTTTCCTTTTTGAATTTGAATTTGGTTTCAAAACCAAAGTTGTTCCAAATTCATTTTAGAAAATAGGTAGAGGGACTAGGTCATTATTTGGACTTATGAAATATCATTTCCTGCCAAAATAATTGGATGGCCATTTTTGAATAACCTCTTTGGGTTTTGAATTAATTTCAAAACCAACTCAAGTCCTTTTAGGGAATTATTTGGTTCGAATATTTTTGGGACTTGATTGAAATTCTATTGCCCAAAACTTTTCAAATGGCTTGGGTTCCTACAAAGCTAGTTAGAGTTTTAACTAATTGCATTGGGTGTTAACCCTCTGAGAAAACAATCAAACAAATCAAAGTCAAACACAAGTAATCTTGGGCAATCATAGGTATTTCCTAGAAAATAATTAAATACCTGTGAAAATTTTAACATAAAAGATTTGGGGAAAATCTGGGATGTGACAAGAAGTGAGTGGGAGGATGGTAGAGCTAGATGAGCTTAACCTTCTCTCAAATTGGAGAGTAGAGCAGCACAGAAAGTTGTCCTTCTGGTGCCTACACCAGATGGAGAGGAAGCTAATGATGATGATCATGAAACTTCGAATCAAGCGGCTAACGAACTTCGTAGGCCGACAAGGACATGTACTGCCCCTGAGTGGTACGGTAATCATGTCTTGGATGTCATATTGTTAGACAACGATGAACCTACAAACCATGAGGAAGCGATGATGGGTCCAGATTTCGACAAATGGCTAGAGGCCATGAAATCTGAGATAGGATCCATGTATGAAAAGCAAGTATGGACTTTGGAGGACTCACCCAATTATCGTAGGGCCATTGAGAACAAATGGATGTGTAAGAAAAAGACATATTCTGATGGTAATGTCATCGTCTATAAAGCTCAACTTGTTGATGGGGAACGTTGCATGGAAAACAAAAATGTTTCCTACGCACACACAAGATCTATCGATGGAGATGCATAGCTACGAGAGGGAGAGTCTGTCTACATACCCTTGTAGATCGCTAAACGGAAGCGTTAAAAACGCGGTTGATGTATTCGTACGTCTTCACGATGCAATCACGATCCATCCCAATCAAGTGCCAAACGGACGGCACCTCCGCGTTCAGCACACGTGCAGCTCGATGACATCTCCACCTCCTCAATCCAGTCAGCAAGGCCAGAGTAGTAGATGAGTTCTCCGGCAGCACAACGGCATGGTGGCAGTGGTGGTGGAGCAATCTCGACACGGCTTCGCCAAGCGCTACCGGAACCGCGAACGGAGGAGAAAACGATCTAGGGAGAGAGGGAGGGTTGTGCCAAGGCTTGTGGTGCGGTTGCCCTCCCTCTCCCCACATATATATAGGGGCAGGGGGAGAGGTGCGACGGCCCTAGGGCCTCCTCCAAGGGAGGAGCGGCGGCCTAGGGGGGTGCCTTGCCACCCAAGGCAAGGGTGGCGCCCCCTCTAGGGTTTCCCCAAACCCTAGGGCGCCTTGGGCCTTGGGAGGGGGCGGTGCCCAGCCCACCAGGGGCTGGTGCGCCCCTCTCTCTCAGCCCATTAGGCCATCCGGGGAAGGTGGAACCCCCCGGTGGACCCCCGGAACCCCTTCCGGCACTCCCGACAAAAATCGGGAAAACCCGGAACCATTCCAGAACCCGAATACCAACTTTCCATATATGAATCTTTACCTCCGGACCATTCTGGAGCTCCTCGTCATGTCCGAAATCTCATCCAGGACTCCGAACAACATTTGGTCACCATCATACATAACTCAACAATACTATATCGTCACCGAACGTTAAGCGTGCGGACCCTATGGGTTCGAGAATGATGTAAACATGACCGAGACAATCTCCGATCAATAACCAATAGTGGGACCTGGAAGCCCATATTGGTTGCTACATATTCTACGAAGATCTTTATCGGTCGAACCTCGATGTAAAGGATTCAGTCAATCCCGTATGCAGTTCCCTTTGTCCATCAGTATGCTACTTGCCCGAGATTCGATCGTCTGTATCTCATACCTAGTTCAATATCGTTACCGTCAAGTCTCTTTACTTATTCCGTAATACAAGATCCCGTGACTAAATCCTTAGTCACATTGCTTGCAAGCTTCTTGTGATGTTGTACTACCGATAGGGCCCTGGGATACATCTCCGTCAAATGGAGTGACAAATCCCAGTCTCGATCCATGCCAACCCAACAGACACCTTTGGAGATACCTGTAGAGCACCTTTATGATCACCCAGCTATGAAGTGACGTTTGGTACACACAAGGCATTCCTCCGGTATCAGGGAGTTGCATGATCTCATGGTCTTAGGAACAGATACTTGACCTAAAGAAAGCAGTAGCAATAAACTAAGTGATACGAGCAAATGTTATGCTTACGGTTGGGTCTTGTCCATCGCATCATTCTCCTAATGATGTGATCCCATTATCAAATGAAAACTCATGTCTATGGTTAGGAAACCTTAACCATCTTTGATCAATGAGCCAGTCTAGTAGAGGCTCACTATGGACACGGTGTTGTTTATATATCCATACATGTATTTAAGTTTCTGGTCAATACAATTCTAGCATGGATAATAAACGATTATCATGGACAAGGAAATATGATAATAACCACTTTATTATTGCCTCTAGGGCATATTTCCAACACTTGTCACAAAAGGTTTTTGGAAAGCTCAAGGAGTTGAATGTGATGAGACTTTCTCACCCGTAGTGATGCTAAAGTCAGTTATGATTATGTTAGCAATTGCTGCATTTTTTTATTATGAAATCTGGCAGATGGATGTCAAAACTGTGTTCCTTAATGGTTTCCTTAAGAAGAGTTGTATATGATGCAACCCGAAGGTTTTGTCGATCCTAAGGATGCTAATAAGGTATGCAAGCTCCAGTGATCCATTTATAGACTCGTGCAAGCATCTCAGAGTTGGAATCTTCGCTTTGATGAGGTGATCAAAGCTTTTGGGTTTATCCAAGATTATATTTACAAGAAAGTGATTGGAAGCTCTGTAGCATTTCTAATACTATATGTGGATGATATATTATTGATTGGAAATGACATAGAACTTCTGGAAAGCATAAAGGGTTATTTGAACAAGAGTTTTTCGATGAAAGACCTCGATGAACCTGCTTACATATTGGGACATCAAGATCTATAGACATAGATCAAGACGCCTAATAGGAATTTCACAAAGTACATACCTTGACAAGATTTTAAAGAAGTTCAAAATGGATCAGTCAAAGAAGGGGTTCTTGCTTGTGTTGCAAGGTGTGAAGTTGAGTAAGACTGAATGCCCAGCAACAACAGAAGATAGAGAAAAGATGAAAGTCGTCCCCTATTCCTCAGTCATAGGCTCTATCATGTATGCTATGTTGTGCACCAGACCCGATGTATGTCTTGCCATAAGTATGGCTGGAAGGTTCCAGAGTGATCTAGGAGTGGAACACTGGACAGTGGTAAAAAATATCCTTAAGTGCCTAAAGATGACTAAGGAAATGTTTCTCGTTTATGGAGGTGATAAAGAGCTCGTCGTAAAGGGTTACGTCGATGCTATCTTTGACACTGATCCGGATGACTCTATGTCTCAAACCGGATACGTATTTGTTTTGAATGGTGGAGCAGTCAGCTGGAGTAGCAACAAGCAGAAAGTTGTAACATCATCATCATGTGAAGTGGAATATATAGCCGCTTCGGAAGCGGCACGGGAAGGAGTCTGGATGAAGGATTTCATTTTTGATCTTTGGAGGAGAAAAACCCATATCTACAATTCGCTCCAAATTTGGGTCCATGACCCTAAAGAGATTAAGCATGCGAATTACCCAAACATCAAAATTTGTGCCATCGAAACTAAGAGTGTCAAAGAATCCTAATCCCCTAGTCGACATCTTTACTCTCTAGGCGGTTAAGCCTAATAATGAGAGACCTGGCTCTGATACCAATTGAAAGATCGTGGATGTCGCCTAGAGGGGGGGGTGAATAGGCGCTTTAAAATAATTACGGTTTAGGCTTGAACAAATGCGGAATAAACCTAGCGGTTAATTTGTCAAGCACAAAACCTAAATCGACTAGGCTCACCTATGTGCACCAACAACTTATGCTAAGCAAGATAAACAACTAAGTGATAGCAAGATATATAACAAGAAACAATATGGCTATCACAAAGTAAAGTGCATAAGTAAAGGGCTCGGGTAAGAGATAACCGAGGCACGCGGAGACGACGATGTATCCCGAAGTTCACACCCTTGCGGATGCTAATCTCCGTTAGAGCGGTGTGGAGGCACAATGCTCCCCAACAATGCCACTAGGGCCACCGTATTCTCCTCACGCCCTCGCACAATGCAAGGTGCCGTGATTCCACTAAGGGACCCTTGAGGGCGGTCACCGAACCCGTACAAATGGCAACCCTTGAGGGCGGTCACCGAACCCGTACACTTTGGCAACCCTTGGGGGCGGTCACCGGTACCCGTCAAATTGCTCGGGACGATCTCCACAACCTAATTGGAGACCCCGATGCTTGCCCGGAGCTTTGCACCACAATGATTGAGCTCCGAGGCACCACCAACCGTCTAGGGCGCCAAAGCACCCAAGAGGAACAAGCTCTAGGGTGCTCAAACACCCAAGAGTAATAAGCTTCTCAACTACTAACTTCCACGTATCACCGTGGAGAACTCAAACCGATGCAACTAATGCAATGGCAAGAACACACGAAGTGCTCAAGTCCCTCTCTCTCAAATCCCACCAAAGCAACAAAAGCTATGGAGGAAAGTGAGAGGAAGAACAAGGAGAACACCAAGAACTCCAAGATCTAGATCCACAAGGTTTCCCTCACATAGAGGAGAAAGTGATTGGTGGAAAGATGGATCTAGATCTCCTCTCTCTATTCCCTCAAGAAGGAGCAAGAATCATTGGAGGGATGGAGAGATAGCAAAGCTCTAGAAGGTCAACAATGAAGGAGAGAGAGCTGCAAGGGGATAAAAGAACCGTTGGGGGCAAGGGGGAAGAAGACCCCCTTTTAAAGGCCACCCCAAATCCAACCGTTACCTGTCTCAGCCCGCACAGAGCGGTACTACCGCTCCTCGGAGCGGTACTACCGCTTAGGCGGTACAACCAAACACTGGCCTGAAACACACTAAGTGTACCACGGTAGTGCCGCCGGAGCGGTACTACCGCTTCCCCTGGCGGTACTACCGCTTAGGGGGTTTAGACCAGGAGAGGCAGCAGTAGTAGAGGCAGCCAGGGCGCAGTACCGTGCGAAGCGGTACTACCGTCCTAGTACCGCTCTACTACCGCTAAAGGGAAAAAGGAAACAGAAGCGTGCACTGAGGAAAACCCCGCAAGCGGTAGTGGCGGCGGTAGTAAGGGCGGTAGTACCGCCAGAGCGGTACTACCGTGCAACTACCGTGAATGGCAAACTGGCAACAGAGAGTTGCACGCTCGGGGAAACCCCAAGCGGCAGTGCCACGGAAGTACCCAGCGGTACTACCGCATAAGCGGTACTACCGTGGGCACCAGCGGTACTACCGCTTGCATGCCACAGAAAATCCACAGAAAACAGAGGAAACAAATAAAACCAGAACTGCCATAACTTCTGCAAAAGAGCTCCGAATTGAGCAAACTCAAGCTTGTTGGTTATAATAAGAAGTGACAGGGGAGATATGCCTAACATATAGAGATGAGAAACCTCTATGAATGAAGAACCGGCATAAACTCCAACACCGAAAACATCATAGAAGATGCATAGATGAACTCCGTTTTCGATGACCTCGAGCTTGTCATGAAGATGACCAAAAGCTCAAAGACTCACCAAGAGAAACACCGAACAAGAACCAAGAAAGATGATGCAAGGATGCAAAGGTTTGAGCTCTCGACGAACGATACGATAAAGCTACTCACTTGAGAGCCACCCTTGATAGTACGGCTATCGATCCTATAACCCGGTCTCCCAACTACCACTATGAGACCGGTAAAATAGAAAACCTATCAAGGGCAAATCTTTGCCTTGCGCACAGTCCACTTGAGCTAGATGATGACGATCTTGACCTCCTCAAGTTGGACCACCTTTCTTGAATGCGGCGGCTCGATGAAGACTAGTTGATTGCTCCCCCATACTCCACTATGGGTGAGCCGCTCTTCGGCACATCTTTACAAGTCCATTGTCACCACAATGGACGGCAAGCTTCAAGCAGTGATCTCTTCGTGATGCTCCACTTGAACTTGCACACCGCAATCTTGATGACGATCACCACTTGACGTCATCCTCCATGGGTTGTGTGATATCTTCCTTTTGATGCACGCTCATGGAAACAAACCTAACCCCACAAAGAACTCTCGCATAGAACACGGGTTAGTACACAAAGCGTAATGGACAATGCTTACCATACCATGAGATCACTTGATCTCGCTTGGTACATCTTCTACGCTTTGTGTGTTGATCAACTTGAATCACTCTTCATATGTAGTCTTGATCAACCTTGAATCTTTCCAACTCTCTTCATTAGGATGATGTCTTGAAGGTAAACATGAATGTTCACACAATCTTCTTCTTCAAGACATGCTTGCAATAGGCTCAACACTCACATGACCAATCTTTGGATAAATCCTTGAATAGCACCTTGGTCAACACATATTCTTCTTCTAATAACCTTAAAACCAACAAATGGTCTTCAAGCAATGCCTATGGACAAACCCTTCAAATATAACTCAAGGCAACCATTAGTCCATAGAGATTGTCATCAATTACCAAAACCAAACATGGGGGTAGCACATGTTCTTTCAAACACCCTTCCACTCTTGGCCGCTCCTCCCTCTCCCTCCACCTCCTCGTTCCGTCAGCGCTTGGTGAAGCCCTGTCAGCGTTCCGCTGTCACCACCACCACGCCATCATGTTGGTTCAGATCTCATCTACCTCTTCTTCCTCGCTTGCTGGATCAAGGAGGAGACGACACCGAGCCGTACTTGTGCACATCTCGGAGGTGCCGCTCGTGCGGTGCTTGGATCGCGACACGAGTACGACTACCCCAACCACGATCTCTAGATCGTTAACATTTTCGTCTACAAGGGTATGTGGACGCACTCCCCTCTCGTTGCTAGCATCTCCATAAAATTGATCTTGGGTATTTTGTAGGAATTTTTTCCCCATGCAATGTTCCCAATATTACGCTGCATGGCGCCCACGAATAGAACGCCCGACAGCGGTCGGACTCGATCCGCCGGGAGTCCTTAGCGTCCGCCCAAATGTCGCTTGGAACAGGTATGAGGCGCATCGCCACTGTTCGCCGGAGGCGGCGCGCTCCACTTGGCGTCCGAGCATTCTGGTGGATGTGCAACCCATTCATTGGCGCGCCGACTCGGAGGCCATCCTCGTCCACTGAGTGTATGGCGCAGTGTGCCCGTCGTGCGAGGCAGAGGGCGTCGGAGGCCATGACAACCCTCCTGGCACGTCGGCGACGCGAAATCGCACTCTGTGGTGCCGATACGGGTGCCGGCAACCCCGGGTGCCGCAACCGCGTCGTGGTGGACGTGTCGGCCTCTGACAATGACAGATCCATCGTCGGCCTCACATCGATAGGCGAAAGACAACGGGCTCCGACAAGGATGAGTAGGCATGGGAGACAGCAGCGCCTCAACTTCCCTGAGTCCGTGGGTGTCCCATGTCTTACCCTACCTCGTCGCCGACCGCACAAACACCGCGAAGGGCGCAGCTAGCTGTCAGACATGGGCACGATGATGCCGGATGACCTCCGCTTAAGATAAGGTTGCAGCGTACATGTAATTCTGTGGATTTGAGGATTTTGAATTGGCATTTGAGGGACGGATTTGCATGTTGTTAACGCTTTGCATTTTGCATCAGAACTGTTTTGGCCCGTGGTTAACTGAAACAAGGATGTTGCGAATGAAACACTTCGTCCGTGTCAAAATATAAGACACTTTTTGACACTGACAACGATGATGATTGATGGTACAATCTTAATTAATGCAAGAATCTTGAAGCACATACGGAAACACACGGTTTGACCTAAGCATCTACGAGGACAAACAAGGCAGGCAGCTAAGAAAGAAGAAAAGCAATTAATGTACACGACGGAGGGACAAGGTACGAGCTAGGGAATCTATGCGATGGCGGCTCCTTTGCCATTGTTGGCGCCGACGTGGACGTCGGCGTCTCCGATGTACCTGCGCCAGAACCAGTGTCCCTTCCAGACGAGCACCATCTCCTCGATGGGCACGTTCTTGGTCTCCGGCAGGAAGAGCGCGATGAAGACGGTCATGATCACCACCCAGCCGGCGAAGAAGTAGAAGAGGCCGAACTTCATGTGGCACAGCATGGTGAGGAACGCCTGCGCGATGACGAAGGTGAAGAGCATGTTCACCGACACGTTGATGCTCTGCCCGGCCGGCCTGATCTCCAGCGGGAAGATCTCGCTGGGCACCAGCCACCCCAGGGGCCCCCACGACCACGCGAACCCGGCCACGTACAGGCAGATGAAGAGCACCACCGCTGCCGCGTACCCCTTGGGCATCTCCCCCACGCCGCTCGTCCCGAACTTGACCGCGATCAGGGTGCCCACCACCAGCTGGCTCAGCAGCATCTGCGTGCCGCCCTGCAGGAACAGCTTCCGGCGGCCCAGCCGGTCGACGGTGAACACGGACACGAGCGTCGCGAACACGTTGACCAGGCCCGTGATGACGGCCGACATGAGCGACGCGTCTCCCTTGAACCCCAGCGTCTCGAAGAGCACCGGCGCGTAGAACATGATGACGTTGATGCCCGTCAGCTGCTGGAAGAAGGGGATCATGATCGCCATGGTGAGCTGTGGCCGGTACTTGCGCTGCAGGATGTTGCGCCACGGGTGCTGCACCAGCTTGGACTCCTCGCTCGCCACCACCAGGTCCGCGTACTCCTCGCTGATGTCCACGTCGTTGCCGCGGATGCGGTTGAGCATGCGGCGCGCCGCCTCCGGGTGGCCACGCTCGATGAGGGAGTTGGGGGTGTCGGGGAGGAAGAGGGAGCCCAGGGTGATGATGCCCGCGGGGACGGCCGCGAGGGCCAGGCTGATGCGCCACCCGTACCCGGCCTTGATCTTGTTGGTGCCATAGTTGATGAGCGCCGCCGCCAGGATGCCGATGGTGATCATCAGCTGGAACCCGATGTTGAGCATGCCCCGGAGACGCGCAGGCGCCATCTCCGACAGGTACACCGGTACAGACTGCATGCATCAAACGTCCAATGTTAGACCAAAGACAGATTTTTTTTCTTCCTTTTATCACATTTATTAAATGCAGAAACTAATAACATAAAACTTAATTAGAAAGCATCCTCGGACATGTTTGAGATACATTTCTATCAGAATAAATTAAATTGCTACAGTAGGAGTGTTTACTAGTCTTCCTATACTTTTTGTCTGCATTGCTTTTGGTACGTTCTTCCTTGTTCTTCCTCACATGACTATTGCTCTGAAAACGATGCCGTTGATCTAACGGAGTCAAAGTCTTTGGAGGACTAAAGAAAGCAATGGCCCGGGGAAAATGCCAGCTTGCGTACTACCTCATTTCTCTGAACTGGCAATTTTATATCCTACAAATACAAATTATGTGATATATCGTACTACAAGGACATCCACGAATCTCTTTCCGTGGTTCCTACGTACTAGTACTTTGCATATTTCTTTTGGAAGAGTAGTAGATGCAAGGAAGGTTTAATCTCACATGCATCAGCAGTTGTTTACGACAAATCCGTGAAGAAGGCTTGCTTGCTTTTTTTTTTTTTTTTGAGGGAAGCTTGCTTGCTACATGCACGTGAATCCTCGGATGGACTTGCACCGCATCTACAGCTAGCCGGCCGGCCCAATGAATTGAACCAGTACGCCAGTACCAGCTGCTAAAATGAATTTTTCTCAAAAAAAAAAAAAAACTGCTAAAATGAATACTACTAGTATACTTTCAACAGATCATCGTAGTTCAATGTAAAATTTAATATGTACGCCAGATCAATCAGGATAGGTACGTAGCAGTAGTAGAAATGCTAGTTTTAGTGTATTATACTAGTATACATGTTTTTTTAAGGATAGTAGCTAAAAAGAGTCAAAATTAGCAGCTTTGGCCATGGAAGCAAATGATTTATCTAACGAAGCAAAACAACAAAGCGGTCGTCAACATCTTGCAAGTAAACATCACCTACGCCCAGCTTGGACTTTGGGGAGCATCAAAGTGGGCCCCTTTTTCTCTCGCTTGAGGGTGAGATACTAATTAATTAATTAAATTTTATTATTTGCTAAATAAAATAGCCTACTAGCTTGGACTTTGCACATGCACGGTGGTTGCAACTTCCTGTAAATTAGAATCTCGCTCTCTTTTGAAAACTCGTCCATTGATGTATTTGATGGATACCTTGGACACGCATGATCATTGACATAATCGCTCTTAATTGTAACAGAAGAATCACTGCATATTTCTTTCTTGTCTCATTAGATGGCTCGACATGGATGGATATGAGGATGACATGTACTAGTAGTATATAGCTGTAAATTCATTTCGTTTTGCCGGCTACTATTGGCTACTTACTTTGCGTATGCTACTTTCCGGAGGAGTTTATCAACAAAATCATTACTGATAATCAAGTGCAGCTATACTAGTTAAGTTATGTATTGGCGATTGATCCAACTCAAAAAACAGTATCTTGGGCGATTGAACTTGGAGTACTACGTAGTGTACGCGTACATCACATGGGCTGCCTTGACGTTAATTACAACGAGGACATAAGCCAGCCACAGACCTTGGAAAATACAAATGAACGAGCTAACGGAGTATTATAGGTAGTAATTACCTGATTGGCGAAGCCGACGCCGACACCGAGGAGGATGCGTCCGACGATGAGCATGGCGATGTTCTCCGCGGCCCCATTGAGCGCGGCGCCGATGAGGAAGGTGAGCCCTCCGGTGAACATGGACCACTTGCGGCCCACGACGCGTGTGACGGTGGCGGCGAAGAAGGAGGAGACGAGCGCCGCGAGGTAGAGGGAGGAGGTGAAGGTCTGGAGCAGCTGGTTGTCGTACTTGCAGTACTGGTTGGTGGAGCCCTTCATCTGCTTCTTGTGGAACACCTCCGGGAAGAACTTTTCCAGGAAAGGGTTCATGGACGTCACGCCCCCTGTACGTACGTACGCAGGAAATCAACAGCGTTAACGTACTGCCAGCCAGTAATTTTGCTTGACGAGTAGAGTAGAGGATGTGCGTGCGTGCGTGCGTGATCCATGTACAGACCTGAGATGCCGATGTCATATCCGAAGATGAGGCCGCCGGTGGCGGCGACGACGCAGGTGAAGAAGACGAAGAGGGTGAGCCTGCCGGGGTAGTCCTTGCCGACGGACGTGTTCACGACGGCGCCGCCGGCCATGGTTGGTCGGTCGGTAAGAACTCAGAGCACTAGAATGATTAAGCAGGCTTAAAACCTGATGATCAAGGTATGAGATGTGGTGAGAGGACGGGGAGGCTCAAGCCCCTTATATAGAACTTTGTTTGAGTAATACTAGTAGCTAGCTAACAGCTAGATTGCGCTGTGTGTATGGTTGCAAGTAGTGGTAGCAAGAAGGCAGGTCAACGGGTGAGGTGGTGGTCAAAACTGGGCCGAGATAGATAGGGGATGTATGCAAATATGAATGCTGAGTTGGATGGATTATCATAATCCCGCTGGCCGGCCGTCATGCAGCTGTCAGGCTGTTTGCTGCCAGGTTTTGACTTGATCGATATGATTCGATCGAGCACCGTTGGTTCAATCACATGCACATACACTCGTTCGTCTCCCTGCCCGGGGACTAGTGCGCGAGTTGTGTTGATCGATGGAGGGTCCAATAATCAATCTAATGCAAGTCCAAAGAATCGGCGGCTGAATTGCAGTCTGAAACAAATCATGCTTATTCATATCGTTTCTCATGCGGAAATAGAATATGTCAGCTGCTATGCTATGACTCAGCAAACCCTGGCATCCAGATACGGACGCCGCCGGTGGTTAACTGTTTTAACCAGCGAGCTGATTATTTTATTTTATTTTTTGCGGGAAAAAAAATCCCGCGAGCAGCTTTCCATGGGAGAATATTCTACAAGAAATTGGCGGTTCCCTCGTGATGGTGAGTCATGAGCAAATCTTTTTGGCTGCTTTACTGCACGCATCGGCCATGAATTCGGACCCTAAAGTTGATCCAACGATTCATTCAAGGGTATCTCGTGTGCTCCATCTTATTCTTATCCCTGGGAGGGATGGATGGATGGTCAGTATATCGATCGATGGATTATGCATGCTGTTCCTTTCTTCAGAGGTGCATATGATATATAATTAAAAGAGTGGAAGCTTCTTCATTTCGGATCATTCGATAGATGCCAAATATATATAACGTAGCCGAAGGGTCGATGTTCCTCGCAAAAAAAAAAAAAAGGGTCGATGTTGATATACAAGTCGGCCGCTAACTAGCTGCCGAGCCTGACAAAACCAACGGCTCCTTCCTCTTGTTGAGTTCAGAGATACTTCCAAATTAAACAAGTGCATATGCAACTCTGCCCTAGCTGACAAGAAGAATTACGCGCGAGATTGTTTACTGCTTGCGCACATGCTTAACAACCAGTTGGATACAGGGTATGCATGATTAATTGCACGAATCACGGAGCACGATTACTTTTTTTCCCCTCTGATGGAGATGGAAGACTCTCCGGGTGCACGTGCTGCCTATGAAGCATTGGCTGTGCTCCACTGCGTTACAGATGTGAAATGGGAAGAAGGAAACACATACATCTGGATTTGGATGGATCGTTGACTTTGTAGAAGTATTTGCAAAGGCAACGGCTATCTCTCTTGTATTGCATATGGATAAGAAGAATAACCAGGCTGCTGCATCGGTCGTTAGTCATGCCTGCATGCGTATGGCCGTAGAAACGGAAAGATGGATTATGCACGCCGCCGCTATCCGTTGGAACTTGGAACAGAGACCGAGCTAGCTTAGCTTCGTTAGTTACTTAATCTGCAGACATCAGCTAAGCCGCGCAATCCGCTGCCTGCTGGCCTTTCATCCACATGCATCTTACTCCCTCCCTTCGTTAGTTTCAGGAACGGAGGGAGTAGTTTGTTTAGCATACGCAAGCTGTCCATATGTCATGCAGTGTATAGTACAGTAATAGTTCTATGCACAGTTGATGAACCAGTTGCCGTCTTTGATGCGCGGTAGGGACATGCAGAGAGCCAGAGACTAGTTTTTCCTCTTCTCCTCGGCAAGGTTGCTCGTTGAAACACTGTACTGTAGCAGACAAGGAGCAGAGTGAGATATGGGGAAACCGGGGAAATATCATCAAACCATTCTCTGAACTTTTGAATTGTCAAACGCACGCGTCTACAGATTAAGGCATGTCACTGTCGGTCAAGTCTTTGCTACTCCTGTGCTGCTCTTCTTTCTTCCTTTCTTTCACACCCCACGCTGACCGCTGACTACGGAAACCCCGCTAGCCACCAACCTACTCTTCTTCTATCCAAACTGGCGTGAACTGTTTCTTCCTACGAAGCCATCAATGAAAGTTGCAGATCCTCCTTTTATCGATTCCTTTCACACAGAGAGAGAGACTGTGTTTTAGGGTTTTTGCAAGAACCGTCGAGAAAAATCGACATTTCCCCCCTAAATTTACCTTTTTTTTTTTACCTTACATTATTTTGAGGCTTACTTAACCTCTGAAGTCAAAAATTATATGTCAATCTAAAGCGAAGAATCCAATGGTGAAATGGATCCACAATCACCGTATGAACAAAAAAAGGCGCCATGCAATTGTTGATTCTTGTTCGGCGCCTTTTTTTTTTTGAGAAAATGTTCGGATCCTGTTGTGTCACTTGTAGCCAAATCGTTGTATGGCGCACACCCCGAAGGTTTTCTAAGTGGGCCGGCCCATCAGGGGCAGCGCTTATACAGAGGCGTGCAAATGCTCGGACTGGTTTTGTCAAGCTCTAGAAGCTTCCGATCAAGTTTTTTTTTTGTCTTTTATGGTATTTTTTTCTTTTTTCAGATTTGTGAAGTATTTTCAAATTCCTGAACTTTTCATTCGTGAACATATTTTCAAATTTCTTGAACTCTTTTCAAATTCGAGAATTATTTGTATTTGCGTTTTTTAATTCATTAACCTTTTAGTATTTGCGAACTTTTTCCAAATTTAGGAGCTTTTTCCAAATTCATAAAATTTTGTATTCGTGAACTTTTTTTCAAATTCCCAAACTGTTTTTATATTCCTGATTTTTTTCCAAAGTTTGAAAAGTCAACGCTCAACGGCCAAGGGTCAAATGTTAACTGACGACCGAGGTAGCGATGATCGAGCGAGCCTGCTTGTAGAGCAATCGAGCGAGGTGGACAATTGAGCTTAGTAGGTCAGCACAATCGACTTTCTCGTGAGCACCGACTAGCAAACGGGCATAAAAGGTCTCGTATAGGAGGTGCTAGTTGGGACCAACCGGGCTCGGCCCATCTAGAAGAATAAAAAATAGGGAAATTTGATTAAAAAATGTTTGGTCTCGAGAACACGTGTTATGTGGAGTTTTTTTAGCTTGGCGTGCCCAACAATCAATATGTAGCAAGGGAGGCAAAAATTTAATCAGGTAAGAAGAACGAGGGATGCATGCAAGTTTACAATCATATAAGTAATAGGTACAAGGTGACCTAATTTTTTTGACGAGATAGTATTGATTTTGTTCGAGGAGACTTTGACGACCCGACTACACCGAACGCTCGATGATGCGCCTTAGTAGACACTAAACCAACTCTGATATCGTTATTGATGGTGCCGCAAACACAATCAACTTGATCACAAATATGAATTCCTGCATGCAACCAAATAACAAGCAAGAAATTGAGATGCGATGATGTGTAGTGCATGAGGTATCTCCAACTCTTGTATCTATGGAAAAAGTAGAAAACGCTAAAATGCAATCAAACAAAAAACAAATTCTAATATCTGCTCCGATGGGTATTTAGTAGGGGGCGAGGGGAAGAATAGACCACCCTAAGTAGGGGGTTGAATCCAACCTTAAGTACACCTCATCTCTAAAAAATAGCACATAGTCTTTACTTCAAAAATACATTGGCTAGGCTCAAATCTAATGTGGTACATCACCTATATGTGAACCATGGACGAAATTATAAACTACCATGTTGTATATTTCATCCATGTCACTCACGTATCATCACGATGAATTCATAGTTCTGAAATAATCACTTGAAGTTCCTTCTTCGCTCGTTGTATGCTCTCTGGTATCTCCATGCTTAATCATACCCCAATGTATGTCTAATAACACAAATATATGACTTAAGCAACATCATGCTCTCATACTCACTGGGAAACTTTCCTAGAAATGAAAATACGTGATATTTTAGTTAGCGTGTGTGAGCTCTAGTCATTCGTCATTATATCTCTGGAACTTGAGTTGGTGTAGTCAAGGGGGTTGTGGTTGTAATATAAGTAGGATGCCCTCATCATCCTCTCGTTCCTAGATTGAAGTCGTCCTCGACGAAAACTCATATTCTTCTCCCAAGTAAGGTTTAAATATGTAATGTTAAATGTGGGACTAACCCTAAAATATGTAGGCAACTCAAGTTTATATGTATTATCATTTATATTCTCTAACACCTTAAAGGGACCGTCAACTCATGGCATTAGTTCACTTTGGCAACTCGGGAAAAACATCTTTACGAAAATGTAAACAAACTGGATCTCCTAGTTTGAAAATATAAAATGTTAACTACCCTTATCACCCGCAAGTTTATACTTAGCATTCATGTGCTCTATGCTTTCCTGCGTCGAAGCATGCATTTTAATGTCAATTCTATTGGAAATATGCCCTAGAGGCAATGATATTTGTATTTTTATATTTCCATGTTCACTATTAAGTCTATATTTTATGCTATAATTGTATTAGTTCTTCCTTTGCGGGAAACATGGAAGCACAACTGGTTCCTTGCTTGATCAGACGACGGCGAAAGACTGATGATCGGTCGCACGCATTAGCCGCCAAGGTTATATTGCAAAGAACCCACTGTGTACAAGCAACGTGAAAACGTGAGTATCCGAGGAATGGTTGTGACGTCTTTGAGCAGGATACCAGCTTGTTGGGGCCTTCGGGATTTTTGAGTTGGAGGCGGGTAAATAGCCTTGGTTCACACTCTCTGTTTCTCGGACTCAATTATCCGATTAACCAGAAGATCACTCTTGGCAAGGATCCCGATGGTAGAGAGGCTATTTTTGCTAGGGAAAACGGAGTGTACATGGCGAACCCTCGGTCTATGGGATCAGTCGCCTATGATTATCAACGATACAGCCTGCAGCCAAAAAAAGGTGAGGATGTAAAAGGCATCCGAATTAGCTTTGATCCTTGGATGTCTCAGTTCGGACAGTCAGTGATGTGGTTCGGGACTTCGGGTTGATAGTTAATGGGGATGTTGCGTCGAAAGGGTGGAGTCATGTTGTCTCCGAATCACTGGTGGCTGAAGGGGGGCTGCAAATTATGATGGCGTTGCATCATCCCTTTTTGAATGACTTGTTGTCTTTGCTGCTTGTTCTGGATTGGTAATGTTCTCTTTCGTTATGCGGACTCCTTGTAATTTGGTCATCCTCGTCGGCGTCACCCTTACTATGTACTAGTCGCTTTGTTTAGAATTTTGTGATTTCTATCTGGATCACCAGAGTTTGAGCGTTGCAGATGGTTGCGTTTTGGTGTAGCAAGACTTCTTATGAACTTTCATGTCTCGACTGTTTATGTCAGTAGTAGTCACTACTTAGTGTTTGCATGTTGTATATATCTTTTTTTGAATTGTTTTTTGTTTCAAACTGCTCGTGGGCTAAATGAGGGCATCACTGTTCTCTAGTGTTTGGTGTATATATACTTTTTCAAGTTATAATTTGAGCTTAGTGACTTTTCGATGATGTACACTTGTTTGGGCCATGTGAAGTGTCGTTGAATATGGATAACGCAATACCAAGAAGGCCAATTATGAACTATGAGTCTGACATGTGGGTGCCACCAGTGTTTTGGTGCGCTTGCGCAGCAAGAGCGTATTGGCGCACGTTCGAAATTCGTGCTACTTTTTCTTCCCCAATCCCCCGCGCCCTCCCACGCCTCTGGAATCTCGATTCCTACTCCAGTTCCCCCAAATCCACCTCCCCTACTCCATGTACCCAAGCGCACCATCATGTCGCTGGTCAATGCGGATCTTCAAGCTGGAGATCCTGAGGTTCGTCCTGCCTTCGGGCGCTGCATGCTGTCGCTCAACAATGGCATGGCTGCGCTTGACGACCAGTTTGCCGGCAAAGTGTTGACGGTAACCATCAACGGCGACCGACCTCCCGTATCGTCGGACGACCTAGTCAAAGCACTTGTCATTTCGAACGACATCCAAATAAATGACTTGCTCGTCGTAGTCTATCCGCCACCGGCTGATTTCGTTGTCAGGTTTCGAACAACATTTGGCTGCAGTCGTGTGTTTGAATCTTCCCAGCGTTTGTTCTGCGATGGCGCGTTGGTGAGCTTCGATCGGTGGCACCCAGGTTGGGGCTCGGTGCCCTCTAAGTTTGAGTTTTTAACAAAACTTACCTTCCACAGCATGCCTCGACGTGCTTCGAACATCGAGTACATGAATGAGCTTATCAATGACCTAGGAGGTGAGCTCTTAAGTATGTTTGTTCCTCCAGATAGTTGGGCTCCGACGGTTATGGCATGGATGATGAAGCCGTCCACCATACCAAAGGTGATTGGTGTTGAGATGCCGGTGCAGGAACCGGGGTTGTACTATTCTTCATTTCCCCGGTCGTTGCAAATCATGTTAGGTATGTACCTGTATCGAGTCTTCGTGCATGTCGAAGAAGTGGTCAATCCATCAATCAAATTGATGACGCCGCCGCTGGTGCCGGGGTCCGTCGACGACGTCTACTACAGGAGTCAATGTCAGAATTTCCCGTGTTGCTCAGAATGATGGATGGCACAGGTCCTACTACATCGCATGGCGGAGGCCACTGATTCTTTGGGAGAAGAGACTGTGCTGGCTGTCTGGATGTGCTCTAATTTGTGGTAACAACTGAATCTTCTCAGATACTACTTATTATATCCGAGTTGAAGGTGTGAAGCTCTGATGTGCCAATACATTTGATTGTGACATGTTCTATTTTTGTACATGAATTTTTTTTTGAAATGGGTCTACATAAACTTAATGTGCTAGCATAACTTATTGTGTTGTATGTCCATTTTCTTTGCACAGAATTCAAAATATTTCCAATTCATTTATCAAGACGATGAACGGTGATGTACGAGTTTGTTGGTTTCAAGATACTCCTACCCGTAGCGATCCACTGCTTTCACCCCTATTGATACGGGGCACACCCGTGTGTGTCGATCTTTCACGAATTGGAGGGGGATTCCACGAAGAACACGGGGAAGAACGAGGAGAAATCACAAGAGAAACACTCAAGAACAAGTCCAATCACACATCCACTAGACTCACATATACATAAGATCCACAAAGGTACAAGAACAACAAAGGGAAAGAGGATACATGGTAGAGTTCATCCCAAATCCCATGGGGAGATGGGGCCTTGAATCCACTAGGGATCTTCCCTCTTGAGGGGCCTTGACATCCACTAGGAGATCTTCTCTCATAGAGGCATCTACTCCATGGGAGAGGTAGTGGAAGGAGCTAGGCTCAACTATCTATGAGCTAAACC
This sequence comes from Elymus sibiricus, assembly GCA_039707655.1. Lineage (NCBI taxonomy): Eukaryota > Viridiplantae > Streptophyta > Magnoliopsida > Poales > Poaceae > Elymus > Elymus sibiricus. Next base: position 270,531,457 of record CM077665.1, read on the forward strand.
ATTGCTAACTCTAGATGGAGGAGGGAGGAGAGTATATATAGGTCCAAGGCATGAAGGGGTAAGGAGGGGCGAAATGGGCCTACAAGGGCAAAGCCCAATAGTAGCACACAGACAACCCCATGTGCACGGGGTAAGTGGAGCCCGTGCGCACGGGGTATCCAGGGAGGCATCCACTTAGCCCATGCGCACGGGCATGTACCGTGGACACGGTGGTCTCGTGGGCACGGGGTCTTCTGGGACCGTGCGCACGGGGTACCCAGAGAGTTCCTGGTAGGCTTGTGGGCACGGGGTCTAGGGAGGCCGTGCGCATGGGGTGTCCAGGGGCTTCACTCCTTCTTCGGGACTCCATCTTCTTCCGTATCCGCTTCCAAGATTCCCTCGCGGATGGTGTAGTTGTACGTAGGTGCCGACACTCCTCATCGTCATTCGTGAAGCTCCGACAATACCTATGCATGCACACGAGAGGAGTGTCAAGTAGTATACCATCCTCGAAGGGGTCAAGTGAACACGTGTAAAGGAGATGATTCACCTTTATGTATGTGAAGTAGTTGTGGCACGTGTCACTTGCCAAATCGACTCTTGTCATGGTGATGTTTGTAGGATGCTCCGCATCATCCCCTCCCCCTTGGGAAAGATCCGTCCTCGGATCAAAATCCAAATCAGCATGGGAAGGAGATGTCGTCGCCGTGTAGAAGTGGACGGTCACCAAGCATTCATCATCATCAAGCTCTAAATGGGCACTCTCCAATGTCTCACCGCCAAGGGATTCCTTCAAAAGGAGCAAATAGGACAAACACTTGGAAAACAAATGTGGTTAGAGTTAGTGCAAAACCAATCATTCAAGCGGTTATTCACCGAACAAGTGTCATCATCATGCATAACATATGGTGTGACAAGGGATTGTGTCATGGCATGTAAGCATACAAATTGAGCACAATCTAAGGCATCATGGGGACAACCTTGAAAATGGGAGGTAAATATGCGATTATGTGTGACAATAGAACAAGCATCTACCTCATGTTCATAGCAATCATGCACAAAGCAATCAACGAAAGGTCTATGGTAGGCATAGGAATCATTCACAACACCAAGTAAAATGAATTGTCTAAACACATGGGGCAATCCAAAGTTAAAGGCAATCCAAGCATAATGTGCATATGGTGTAGTGAAGATAGGGTGGCACTCAACACAATAGAAAGAGCAATTGGTCATCATGTGTGAGGCAATCAAGTCAAGCGTGTAGCAAGCAATTGGGCATGGCATATGTGAAGACATGACATTGGTGCAACCAAACATATGATAGGAGAAATCAATCCACAAGTTGGATGCAACACACAAGGTATATATGTCATGAGGCATGGAAAGATGGCAATCAAGAATGGAAGCAACATCTCTATCATGTGTGCAAATATGTGGTCCAAGATGACCAATATATGTCATGGTACAAGCAACACAAAATAGGATGATCCACAATATCCATGCTCAAGAAGGATGTTACCTTGAAAACTTGTCCTTGTGCGTCCTTCACAATGTCGATGCGCAAGCGAGTGTGATGTAGAATCGCGTCGGTGTAGCAAGATCAAAAGCATTGTTGCACTCAATACATGGCAAAGCATCGAGCATGAGAGAGGCAACATATGGAGACATATGACAATAAGTAATATCAATCATGTGCAAAGCATGGCAATGTTTGTCATCAACCGCATAAAAGGAGCAAGTATGAATCATCGGTGATGCAACATAAGCAAGCATAGTGATCATTTCGCGCAAACTAGTAGTGCGAAGATGCAACATACTAGAGGAAATCATGGCAATCATGTCATGTGAGAAAATAGTGGACATAAATAATGCACATGACATATCGCGAGCACGAACACAAAGCAAGATCAAAGTATCATAATTGTATTGGCGAGAAGTCCTATGTAAAGAGCAATTGGTCAACATGACTCTCCCAACACAAGCATGAACAATAGCATGGCTCACAAAAGGAACATGGCAACAATAACAAGAAATATCTCCACCAAGCTTGCAAAGACACATACAAGTCATATAATCAAGTGTCACGTGAGATGCGAAGCATGGGTCACAATTGCATGGCAAGGGCATAGAAATGAGCATATTATGCAAAGTGAACATGGCAATATGGGCATAATAAGTGTAATTAGTGAGAAGCCATAGCCATGTGAGAGCCATGTAGAAGAGGTGCCCGTAGTCCTTGTGCGAGGGGAATGGTTGGAAACACATTCCGGTGAATGCCAAAGCATCGATGCTCTCAAGAGCTCGTTTCGTCAACTCATGGGATTGTGAGGTTGACGAGTAATCATGAGTACCTACACACAACAAAGGCAAAGGGAAAATGGTGTGCGCGTGGTATATGTATACATCATCCGTTAGGATGTGCATGTGCTTGTGTTCGTTAGCACAAAATATCCAATGCTCAAATAAATGAGATGCATGATATAAGAACATGTCATCCATCATGAAAAGTTTGTTTTTATGTATAGCATAATGGAGACTAGAAATATGTAGTGCATCATGTGAATTATCGGGTGCATTGTTATTCATGATATGCGGATGGTGCATACAATAATTAGGATCATGCAATGGATGGGATGGAACAAAATCTCCTAACATGTATGAGGAAACTATTGGGGTCTCCTCATGTGCAATAGCGGAAGCATAATAGGGAGAATATGGGCAACATCCAAAACAATGCATATCCGTAGCTAGGTGGTCATGGCATGTCATATGTGAGCAATTGTGCAAATGATTCAAAGGAAGCATGGCAATGTCATCACAAGAAAAGCAAATCCCAATAACCATGGATTTGTCATCTATGCCATATGTGCAAATTGGGTTTATTTTAATGGCATATGCATAGTTACTATGATGAGATTGTAAAGATGCAATATGGGTGATCTCATGCACATCATATGACAAATCAAGCGGATTGTCAAACATGATGTGACCAATAGAGTTCTCACAAGGTATCCTATGCAACATGGCATCATAACTAATAGACTCCAAATGAGAATCGTCAAACTCATCATAAATGTGCAATTCATCACATGAGGAAGTCGCATAATCATGAAGCATGGAAATAGGGTGATCATCATCATGCAAGCAATCAATGGCAAGATAGTCCACTAGTGGGACAAGCAAAGAACCTTCACCTATGTTACCTTTAGAGCTCCGATCATGTGATTTAGGTGAGGTGGGAAGTACCAACTCGTGGTCAACATCATGATGGAACCATGTGGGGGTGCATCATATTCCACCATGGCCATCGTCTTGTCCAAAGGAAGGACGAAGTCGTCAAGGATCGGCACGTCATCGTATATGGGACCTAGCACCAAAAGAGAAGACACAATAGAGGTAGAGGTTAAGTTGTTAGAAATGAAATGGACTCACATGCCTCGCTCTATGTGGTGGTGGCTCACTCACTCCCTCTAGGTAGTTGCACTCATACTCACATATGGTGGAGTCACTCATCTCACTCAAGTGGTGGGGGTTGTGGCTCTCCTCACATGGGAATTGGGGAAACTCATCATATATGGGGCTAGTAGTGAAGTCACTCTCACTCTCAATGTGGTGGCAAAAGTCTCTCAACTCATCTCCAAACGTCGTCGTGGTCGAAGGGAAAATCCCATGCTCAACCATCTCATCACCGTCGCCATGGATGAAGGCCGAAGATGGCACATCATCACACTCCTCCATGACCGAAGGGAAAATCCCATGCTCGATCATCTCACTCTCGCCTCCAAGTATGGAAGCATCATCCTTGATCGCCACCTTGTCGCTCGCCTCCAAAGCATGTTCCTTGAGTGGCTCCGTAGTTGTAGTCGTCGCCGCACCGTCTTCAAAAAGAGTCGTGGTATGATGACCCACAAGTATAGGGGGTCAATCATAGTCCTTTCGATAAGTAAGAGTGTCGAACCCAACGAGGAGCAGAAGGAAATGACAAGCGGTTTTCAGCAAGGTAATTTCTACAAGCACTGAAATTGTAGGTAACAGGTAGTTTGATAGCAAGATAATTGGTAACGAGCAAGTAACGGTAATGGTAAATAAAGTGCAGCAAGATAGCCCAATCCTTTTGTGGCAAAGGACAGGCCAAAACGGTCTCTTATAGTAAGCAAGCGTTCTTGAGGGTACACGGGAATTTCATCTAGTCACTTTCATCATGTTGGTTTGATTTGCATTCGCTACTTTGATAATTTGATATGTGGGTGGACCGGTGCTTGGGTGCTGTTCTAACTTGAACAAACCTCCCAATTATGATTACCCCCCCCCCCCCCCCCCCGCAAGCATCTGCAACTACGAGAAAAGTATTAAGATAAAATCTAACCATAGCATTAAACATTTGGATCCAAATCAGCCCCTTACGAAATAGCGCATAAACTAGGTGTCGGTGCACTAGAGTAGGGGCACTCAGTGCCCCTAACATATGCACAGGCGGTAGTAGAAAAACCCATTGGGAAGGCTACAACATTACCAAGCAAACATTCAAGAACCAGCATCCGGCAGCAACAACCTGCAGAAGGCCAAGCAAGCGCCGGCAACACCACCACAGTGGCCCAGGAGGGGCCCAAAACGCGCCAGCCACGCCCCCGGATCCTGCCGGGGACCGAGGCGCATGCTCCCCATGAAGAACCCGGCAAGACATCCCCCGGCAAGCACGAGCTAACCTACCACCGCTCCACTGCATCGCTACGCCAGTCACTTATCGATGCGGTGTCAAGCCCTCAAGCGGCTAAATAGCTCTCTCTAGGCATGTGGCAACGGACCAGAGGGCAGATTATACCCAGTTGACACCCGTCCAGCAGCGTGTCACAACCCTAAGCAACAACTAGCTAAGCGGTGGCAAGAGCTTGCCGGGAATGCACCCCCGAGCGCCACCTAGTCTAGTAATCATGGTGTTTTGTCCTAGACGCCAGAGTTTGGTATGATAGCTCTGCTAAGCTATCTAATCGATAGATAATGGCTGTTTTGCCATTGTGGTAACCCCTTGCACTATAAAAGGAGGCCCAAGGCAACCTAGCTCAGGATTCGGACCTCTGGACACTTGTATTCGCATAGCAGCTCACCCCGACAGCAGCTCTTGCCGGGGTTACGCGCCGCGTGTTCTTCGTGTTCCTTTGATCAATCCACCAAAAGCAGGAGTAGGGCTTTACGTTTAGCAGCGGCCCGAACCTGGGTTAAATGTTGGTGTCCTGATTGTCGTGCCGTCTCATGCCCTCCGCTCTTTGTGCAACGTGATCCCCCTTGCCGAACCACAAAGGGGCCTCTGGTCCCTTAGGTGATCATGAGCAACCGTGCCCCGACATCTTTGGCGCGCCAGGTAGGGGGCGTGCATCATTTGCGCGAACCCGAGCTCATGAACGGCGGGTCGATCTTCATCATCATTTTCTTCATCCATGGCTCCTAAGAAGAAGCCCAGCGCGACCGCACATCCCTCCACCTCGAAGGCTCCCTTGCATGCAACCGCGGGTGCCGCGAGCGTCACGGCGGCTGCGAGTGGGGAAGGCGTCGTGGGCGACGCGGCCGGCGCAGGCGATGCTGCCGTCGTGTCCCCCGCGGCCGAGGTTGGAGCCGGGAACGCTGGAGAGGAGAAACAGCAACAACGCCCTGGCGAATGCGCCCCTAGTGCCGCGGACGGAGGGAACGGCCGATCACCGCTTCCCCATCATGCGGATGGCCGTAGTCATCACGACGGCACTCCATCCGGAGCAAGCCGTGATCCCCCGTCTGCGCCCGTCACCAGCGTGGCCACTGGACGCACGCCTCGTCCATAACAAGACGGAGCGCCGAGCGGAGCCGCGAACCAGCGGGCTCGGTCTCCCCCACATCAGACCGCCCGGGCGAGCGGCGCACGGCGTCAAGGGCACGGCGACGCCCCTCTTGGCTCCACCAGGACCCGGGAGATGTCGCGGTCCACCTCTTTTGCCGTGCCTGACACGGCGGCGGAAGCAATGGCGCGAGCCCAACTTCTGCTTAACTTCCCGCCGGCGGCTAACAAGATGGATGAGTGGAGAGCTACCATCTAGAGTCTGATATCTTTCGTTGAAACCAATAAACCTCAGCATGCAGAGCCATCGCAGTACACGCGTACGGCTACGGCGGCCCGGGCCGGCGGTCGCGTCGAGGGGGCTACACCAACGGTGCAGTCCCCTACGCGACAACAAACCCAGGAGGAGCCGCGGCGGGCTTCACATGCTGACAAGTTCGACGAGGCATCCATGGCTTCGTCCGGCCCGTGCGATCAACGGGACCAGGGGCGTGTCTTGAAGGATCGGCAGAAGGAAGACGCGCGCATCACCATCGAGCGGCGTCGAGAAGCACACCGTCAGTCTGACAAGCGAAATGGTCCAGATGCTGGCGACCTCGCACCCAGTGCTGGCGGGTACCTGCCTTACGAGGTTGGGTGCCCTGCCTTCACTCGCGAGCTGCGACAGGTCCGCTGGCCATCAGCCCGAGCATTCAAACCAGAACTGACGGAGAAGTATAACGGAAAGCTAAACTTGGCGGAATTTCTAGGCGTCTACACGATCGCCGTTCAAGCCACCGGAGGAAGGGATGAGAAAGTGCTCGCCAACTATTTCCCTATGGCACTCAAGCCAAATGTGAGATCGTGGCTGATGCACCTACCGGAAAATTCCATTTCATCATGGGCTGATCTGTGCAACGAATTCGTCGGCGCCTTCACAGGCGGCCATCAGGAGCCAGGACAGCCCAGTGATCTACAAGTCTTGCCGCAGAAAGAAGGGGAGGAACCGAAAGCGCAACAATAAGCGCGAAGGAAAAGTAGTATTGGCTGTGGAGGGCTCTGGTAATCTCGCTGCCGGCAAGAAGGTGAAGGCCGAGGCCCCCGGCAAGGAAGCTGCCGCGTGCGCTGATTGCCGGGAGGCCGCAGCAGTGGAGAAAACTGGGAAGTCCGACGGGCCATACTGCAAGATCCATCGCACCAAGGGCCATGATCTCCAAGAGTGCCGCCAGGTCGAGCAGCTTGTCGAGAAGCAGAAGGCGGAGTACGAGAAGCGCGACAAGGAGAAGAGCCAAGACGCTGCTGCCGGGAAGGGCCGTGGCAGCAGAGGAGGCCGCCGCGGCAAAACCCCACAGCATAAGGAAAGGCCAGTTAGAGGCCGTGAGAAGAAAGAGACAGAGGATATGAGTGAGGATGAGGATGACGCAGAGGATTCCAGCGATCGAGAATTCCAGAGGGCAACCGAGGGCATGTGTGTTGACAGGGGTGCATCTTTGCACTCCTCTCACCGGCAGCTCAAGCAATGGGCGCGTGAGGTCAACGCTGTGGAACCTGCTACAGAGTCTAAGAGGCCACTCGGATGGTCCTGCACGCCTATCATCTTTGATGAAGAGGACCATCCTGATCGCACCACCGCGGTCGGATGTTTGCCATTGTTGGTTTCTCCAACAATCCGCAACCTCAAGGTCACCAAGATGTTAGTTGACGGCGGGGCAGGATTGAACCTAATTTCCCCGAAGGTGGTCGAGAGGGTGCAAATCCCTGATGAAGAGATCAAGGCTATGGGTACTTTCCAGGGGGTTAACCCCGGCAGGAGCAGGCCCAAGGGAAAGATTACCTTGCCTGTGATGTTTGGCGGGGAGTTAAACTACTGAACCGAGAGGGTGGTGTTCGATGTGGTTGAGCTTCCCCTGCCTTACAACGTAATTCTTGGTTGCCCAGCCCTAGAAAAATTCATGGCAGCATCCCACTATGCTTACAACACTTTGAAGATGCCGGGGCCCATTGGGATTATCTCCACCCCGTCCGACAAGAAGGATGCAGTCATATGCGTGGATAAGATATATCGAGACGCGGTAGCAGCTGAAGTCGCAGAAGCGCCAGCTCCTGCCAAGGAATCCAGGAAAGAAAGGAAGTCTAGCAGAGACACCGGCAAGGACTCCAAGAAGCGCGCCTCTTCAGAGTGTGCCGTGCCATCGAGGATCTGCCGGAGAGTTCCACTAGCAAAAAAAAGCCAAGGTCACCTATCCTGAGACGAAGAAGGTCTCGGCAGGGCAGGATGGCACTGGTGGCATGTTCACCGTCAGCGCCACCCTTACTGACAAATAGGAAAGCACGCTCATTGCCTTCCTGCGGGCGAATGTCGATGTGTTTGCCTGGCAACCATCTGACATCCTCGGTGTTCCCAGGGAGGTAATCGAGCACCCCCTTGCTGTCTGCCCCCATGCCAGGCCTATCAAACAAAAGGTTAGGAAGCAAGCCTTGGAGCGGCAGTAGTTCATCGCCGAAGAGATCAAAAAACTTGAAGTGGCTGGTTTGGTCAGAGGAGTTTTGCACCCAACTTGGTTAGCTAACCCTGTGGTAGTGCGCAAGGCGAATGGGAAATGGAGGCTCTGCATAGATTTCACTGACCTGAACAAAGCATACCCGAAGGACCCCTTCCCCTTGCCGCGCATCGACCAGATTGTTGATTCCACCTCCGGGTGTGACCTGCTTTCCTTCTTGGACGCTTACTCCGGATACCACCAGATCTTCATGGCTAAGGAAGATGAGGAAAAGACCGCGTTCATAACTCCATGCGGCATGTACTGCTTTGTACGGATGCCCTTCGAGTTAAAGAGCGATGGTTCTACCTTCGCCAGAGCCGTGCAGACTGGATTTGGGCCGCAGTTGCACAAGAATTTAGAAGCCTACATGGATGATATAGTTGTCAAGACCAAGGATGAAGCCACTCTCATACAAGACTTGGAAGAGACTTTTGCAAACCTGCGCAAGATCAACCTGAAGCTCAACCCTAAGAAGTGCGTATTTGGCGTCCCATCCGGCAAGCTACTTGGGTTCTTTGTGTCTCAGCGGGGGATAGAAGCCAATCCCGACAAGATCAAGGCAATTGAGGAGATACAGGCACCCAATACCATCAAGGACATCAGACGTTTGACCGGATGCGTTGCCGCACTAAGTAGGTTCATCTCCAAATTCGCCGAACGCGCCCTGCCGTTCTTCAAGATCCTGAAGAAGGTAGGCCCGGTAAGGTGGACCCCGGAAGCAGAAGCGGCGCTGCAAGACCTAACAACTTACCTTTCTTCCACTCCCACCTTGGTCGCTCCTAAACCACAAGAACCGTTGCTGCTATACTTGGCGGCAACGAATCAAGTGGTTAGTGCAGCACTGGTGGCACGGCGAGAAGTAGATGAGGATGCAGCTGCTGCGACCGACGCTGCCGGGGGTAGAACCGAAGCTCCTGCGGCAGGACCCAATGCACAACCAGAGGGATCTCAACAAGCTGACGAAGGCAGTTCCAAGGAAGTGGCAAAAAGGAAAGTGGTGCAGCGGCCAGTGTACTTTGTCAGTTCCCTGCTGCAGGGGGCTAGGTCAAGGTACTCTGGAGTGCAAAAGCTGATCTTCGGCCTCATCATGGCCTCGAGGAAACTGTGCCACTACTTCCAAGCCCATGAGATCACAGTTGTCACTCGCTTTCCGCTGCAGCGTATATTGAGGAACCCCGAAGCCACCGGCAGGATAGTTGAGTGGGCCCTTGAGCTGTCAAGTTTTGGTTTGAAGTATGAGAGCACTTCCACAATCCAGAGCAGGGCACTAGCGGAGTTCATTGCAGAATGGACGCCCACGCCAGATGAAGAAATTCCAGAGACAGTCCTCCCCGGTAGAGAAACACCTAAGGCTTGGATCATGTACTTTGACGGTGCTTTCTCACTCCAGGGTGCCGGAGCAGGTGTGCTCCTCGTCGCCCCCACCGGAGAACACCTCAAGTATGTGGTTCAGATGCACTTTCCCCGGGAGGAGGCTACCAACAACACCGCTGAATATGAAGGGCTCCTTGCCGGACTCAGAATTGTGGTGGAGTTGGGAATCAAGAGACTGATCATCCGGGGGGACTCACAACTCGTAGTGAAACAGATCAACAAAGACTATAAGAGCCCGTTGATGGAGGCATACGTGGAAGAAGTGAGGAAACTGGAGGAGCGCTTTGACGGATTACAAGCAGAGCATGTACCCCGTGCGGAAAATACCATCGCTGATCATCTGTCAAAGCGCGCTGCGCAAAACCTCCCAGTGGAACCAGGAACCTCTATCCTTCGCCTCACTCAACCTTCAGTATCCCCATCAACGATGGTCGGGAAAAGAAGAAAGCTGAACTCCGGCAAGCATTTCCCGCCAGAGCTTCCCGAAGCTGCTGGTAGAGAAGCTGCCGGAGACGACCTCGCTTCGCATGGTGAGCAGCTCTCTCCTGCGGGACCCCAGGTTCTCGTAGTCGAGACAAGCGCTCCCACGGACGAGGAGATGCCTTTAGTCCTAGTTGTCGAGCCTCATGCTCCAACTTGGGCACATCACATAGTCCGTTTCCTTCAAACAGGAGAACTCCCCGAAGAGCAAGAAGAGGCCGAAAAAGTAGCCCGTCGGTCAAGTATGTACCAGTTTGTCGATGACACTCTGTACAGAAAAAGACCCAATGGCATGAAATTAAGGTGCATTTGCCGGGAGGACGGACTGAGGCTATTGGCGGAGATTCACGAAGGCATATGTGGCTCACACATTGGATCTAGAGCCCTTGCCGGGAAAGCATTCCTGCAGGGTTTCTACTGGCCCACTGCCCTCCAAGATGCAACTGAATTGGTCACCAAGTGTGAGGCCTGTCAGTTCCATTCCAAGAACATCCATCAGCCAGCGCAAGCTCTCCAGACGATCCTTTTGTCCTGGCCCTTCTCGGCCTGGGGGCTCGATATCTTGGGCCCCTTCCCCCCCCCCCCCCCCGCTGTCGAGGGCTTTGAGTTCTTGTTCGTGGCAACCGACAAGTTCACAAAGTGGCCTGAGGTAGAGCCGGTGAGAAAGGTGACCGCGCAGTCAGCTATCAAGTTCATGAAAGGGCTGGTGTGTCGTTTTGGAATACCCAACAGAGTGATCACCGACAACGGCACCTAGTTCACGAGCCGCGCCTTCATGCAGTACATCCAAAACCTTGGAAGCAAGGTCTCCTTCACCTCTGTTGCCCATCCAAGGAGCAACGGGCAAGTCGAGAGGATGAATGCTGAAGTGCTGTGAGGTCTCAAGACAAGGACTTTTGATAGGTTGCGGAAGAGAGGCAAGCGCTGGATTGATGAGCTGCCGGTGGTTCTTTGGTCCCTCAGAACGACACCGAATCGAGCTACTAGCCAGACCCCCTTCTCCCTGGTTTACAGGGCGGAAGCAATGCTCCCCACGGAACTCATATACGGGTCACCTCGAGTACTTGCCTACGACGAAGTAGAGCAAGAGCATCTACGGCATGACGATGCCATGCTCCTCGAGGAAGATCATCTCCGGGCTGCTGTACGTGCTGCACGATACCAGCAAGCCCTGCGCCGCTATCATAGCCGCAGGGTACATGCCCGGAGCCTTGAGGAAGGCGACCTTGTCCTTAGGCGCGTTCAATCCGCCAAGGGTACCAACAAGTTGACGCCGAAGTGGGAAGGCCCTTACCGGGTAGCACGAGTCACCAGACCTGGCGCAGTCCGTCTGCAGACCGAAGATGGCACCAAGGTGCTTAACTCATGGAATATTGAGCATCTTCGTAAGTTCTACCCGTAAGGCGCGGATGCCGGGCGCAGTCCCCGGCAGCCACCTTTTGTACAAGCCTTGCCGAAGTTGCATGTAACCCTTTGTACAAAGCCAGGCACAGACCCTGAGCAACAATAATAAAGACTAGGCATTGCATCATATCATGGCATCGCACAATCATTCTGCATCCTTTATGATTACAATATCATTGCCTATTTACTAGAGATTTGCTAGAGTACTTGTTGAGTATATAATTCTTGTTGCTGCACTCTCTCCTCAAGGGATAGAGACCTCTTGCCCTGTGTGTTTTGACACTAGATAAATATGGAAGGAGGACGAAGGAACGAGGATGGCGGCCCATCGTACTCCGGAAAGGGATACTTCTTAAAAACGAGATAAGTCTAATCATGTATCCCAAAGTTTATGCTCCCTAAAAGGAATCCTTACCCTCTTTTCGAACGTGCTCGATGGTGTTTCCCTCACGTGGTAGAAACCTTTGTCGGGACGAGCCGCTCCTCAGCCTCTGGTACTTATCGGCTCTGAGGGGCTGTGCCGAGACCGACAAGGATCCCTGCCAGAGAACAACACCACCCTGCTGCCGGGGGCTCGCTCCCCTTTCTGGCGCTCGTGGTTAAGAGTGACCCGGCAGGCGGTCCCGTGTCGAGAGAACGAACACATTGACACAATAGAAACAAAGAGAGAAAAGGATAGTACTCAGGGAAGCAAAATAACATTCATTTGTTCGTTAATACAAATCGGATACGAATTACATTGCGATTAACTAAAACTTGGCAAAGCCCTACATCTTTTTGACTTATAAAAAGATAAGTGCCCCGTAATGCCTTTCTTGTCCCTCTCCTCCTAGGAGATAGTTGGAGAAGAAGTAGAGGGCAAAAGGAGCGCTTGGCTGGGATTCGGCGCCTCCCCGCCAAGACCAGAGGGACGCGTCCGACGAGCAGAAGGGCCCCATACCCAGGCAGGGCGGACGAAGCCGACGGAGCGGACAAGAACGACAAGGGGAAAGACGGCCGAGGGTAGGTGCAGATGGTGGCGCTGCCGGAGCCCAGCTGGTGATGATGGTGCTGCCGGGGAACGCGACGCGTTGGACACCTCATCTGCGCTCCTGATGCGTCGTGGGTCCCCAACCACCATCGTCTTCCTCATCGCCACCGCTCGAGGTAACGCCTCCGCCATCGCCCAAGCTCCCGACGCAGCAGCCCGGGGACGCCACAGAGAGCATGGTCGTCCCCGATGGCCAAAGGCGGGGAATTTACCCCGCCTTTAAGAAGCACACGCAGATGAAGAACTTCCTCCCGTACGCGCCATCCAAAACGCTGCGAGTCGAGGGCTTCACCGTGATAAACGGCAACCCACGGCTGCAACCACACACATACCAGCGGCGGCCGTGCGGACGGTTTTTCTCCATCACCTTGAAGAAGAAATGCAGGGACCACGGTCAACCGCGACACTGCGTCTCCAATGCGGACTCCGGCGCGATGTCGACCGCGCAGCGCTCCATCAAGGCTAAAGAAGCAGGCGACGCAGCGGCAGGCGTGCCACCGCAGCTGTCCCCAATGCGGCCACGACGCCGCCCGCTCCCCCATCTGAGACTCCTCCGGCCAGCCTTCAGCTCAGGGTCGTCGACCAAAAGCGGGGACTGAGCGCAGACGCGAGGGGAAGGCACTGCGAACACGCTCGCCAGGCCCTTCCCCCTAAGCATTAGGGAGGAAAGGGCGACTCAAGGACGAACTAGGAGTGAAGGACGAGCAGTCTGGAATCAGGGTGTAAGGAGGAGATGGAGCTAGATGAGCATCGCCGCCGTGACCCCCTAATTTATAGGGGAGGGCAGGGGGCTGGCTCTCCCCTGCTCCAGAGCGGCCGCCCATCTCCACCAATCCCACTACCCACGACTCACGGGCGAACAGGTAACCGCCCCATCACTCCAATCCATGGTGTTGCGGTTTCTGCCACGATCAGGTCTTTAAGTCACGAGCACCCGCCGCAAGCTCCTCGCTATGCATGCAGCGCGCGTGGCGGAAACGGCCTGAGGTGGTGGGGCATTGCTGACCAGTAATTGGCAGTTACCCCCCTCACATTGCGCGCGTGTGCATAAATTTTGGGCCTGACCCAACGACACTAAGCAAGCACGTGTGGGCCAGACCTGGGGTCTCCTGTCGGTGCACTAGAGTAGGGGTATCCAGTGCCCCTAACGTATGCACAGGCGGTAGTAGAAAAACCCGTTGGGAAGGCTACCACATTACCAAGCAAACATTCAAGAACCAGCATCCGGCAGCAACAACCTGCATAAGGCCAAGCAAGCACCGGCAACACCACCACAGCGGCCCAGGAGGGGCCCAAAACATGCCAGCCACACCCCCGGAGCCTGCTGGGGACCGAGGCGCACGCTCTGTTGGAAATATGCCCTAGAGGCAATAATAAATTGGTTATTATCATATTTCCTTGTTCATGATAAATGTTTATTATCCATGCTATAATTGTATTGATTGGAAACGCAAATACATGTGTGGGTACATATACGACAATGTGTCCCTAGTAAGCCTCTAATGGACTAGCTCGTTGATCAAAGATGGCTATGGTTTCCTAGCCAAGCACAAGAGTTGTCATTTGATAACGGGATCACATCATTAGGAGAATGATGTGATGGACAAGACCCGAACTATGAACGTAGCATATGATCGTGTCAGGTTATTGCTATTGTTTTCTGCATGTCAAGTATCTATTCCTATGACCATGAGATCATGCAATTCACTAACACCGTAGGAGTGCCTTGTGTGTATCAAATGTCGCAACGTAACTGGGTGACTATAAAGATGCTCTACAGGTATCTCCAAGGGTGTCTGTTGAGTTGGCATGGATCGAGACTGGGATTTGTTACTCCATGTGACGGAGAGGTATCTCAGGGCCCACTCGGTAATGCAACATCACAATAAGCCTTGCAAGCAATGTGACTAAAGAGTTAGCCATGGGATCTTGCATTACGGAACGAGTAAAGATACTTGCCGGTAACGAGATTGAACTAGGTATGGAGATACCGACGATCGAATCTCGGGCAAGTAACATACCGATGGACAAAGGGAACACCATACGGGATTAACTGAATCCTTGACATAGAGGTTCAACCGATAAAGATCTTCGTAGAATATGTAGGAGCCAATATGGGCATCCAGGTCCTGCTATTGGTTATTGACCGTAGAGGTGTCTCGGTCATGTCTACATAGTTCTCGAACCCGCAGGGTGTACACACTTAACGTTTGGTGACGATATAAGTATAGTTGAGTTATTATCTTGGTGACCGAAAGTTGTTCGGAGTCCCAGATGAGATCCCGGACATGACGAGGAGCTCCGGAATAGTCCGGAGGTAAAGATTGATATATGGGATAATAGTGTTTGGTCTCCGGAAGGGTTCAGGAATTCACCGGAAGGGGTTTCGGATGTTTCGCGAAAAGTCCGGGGTACAAGAACACTTTACTTGGGCCAAGGGGTAAAGCCCACGAGGCTTTAGGAAGGTGCAAAAAGGAGTTTTGCGGAGGCCAGGGGCCAGACACCAGGGGCCCTGGCGTCTGGGGCTAGACGCCGAGGACCCTGGCGTCTGGTCCTGGAGTCCGAGGAGGACTCTTGCCTTGCGTGCCAAACCGACTTTGAGGAGGCTCTTTCTCCAAGTTTCGACCCCAGGGCTCAACATATAAATAGAGGGGCAGGGCTAGCACCCAGAACACATCAAGAATTCCCCAAGCCGTGTGCCGGCAACCCCGTCCCTCTAGTTCATCCTCCGTCATAGTTTCCGTAGTACTTGGCGAAGCCCTGCGGAGATTGTTCTTCACCACCACCGTCACCATGCCGTCGTGCTGCCGGAGTACTCGAGCTACTACTTCACCATCGCTCGCTGGATCGAGGAGGTGAAGGCGTCATCAAGCTGTACGTGTGTTCAACACGGAAGTGCCGTCCGTTCGGCGCTAGATCGTGATTGGATCGCGGGACGACTTGCGATGTGGATCGCGAAGACATTCGACTACATCAACCGCGTTTCTTAACGCTTTCGCTTAGCAATCTACAAGGGTACGTGGATCCGATCTCTCCTCTCGTAGATGCTCATCTCCTAGATTGATCTTGGTGAAGCGTAGGAAATTTTTTGATTTTGTCGGATTTCTGGCTCCGCAAAACCCTAAGGAATTCAAACCCAGGGGCGTGTGCGAAGATTCCCCAACGGCTTCGCCCCTTCCGAGCTCACATCACGATATCCCTACTCGATGGCGAGGAAGAAGATAGCACACAAGAGTTTACCCAGGTTCGGGCCACCGCGAGGCGTAAAACCCTACTCCTGCCTTTGGTGGATTGCCTCACGAGGAGGTTTGTGGATGAACTAGTACAGAGGTGTGCTGCCTTGCGGATGTGTTTGCAGGGTGGTTGTTTCGTGTCCCTCTACCGGGCTGCCTAGCCTCTATTTATAGCAGACCGGGTCCTCTTCCCTTATCACAATGGTGGGAAGGGATCCCACAATGGCCAAATTTACAAGGGGACAGGAGGTACATCTTATCCTAACGAAAGGCGGTCTTCGCCTGCAAAGTAGGTGGTGGTGACGCGGTGGTGGGCTCGCCGGTGACATCCGTCCTGTCGCGCTCGCTGACCCGGTCTCGTTGCACCGGAATGGAAACCTTTGGCGGGGCTCCTTGGGAACCCACGTTCGTCCTTGTCTCCTTTGCACAAAAGGGGAAACTGTTCCCTCTGGCGCGCTGGCGCCCGCCTGGCCTGGCCGTTGTCATCCTTGACCTCCTGAGGCCTAGCGTTGCATAGAGATCTTCGCCGCTCGGGAGGAGGCCTGGGGAGGCCTCCCCCCTCCGCCTTGGCGCTGTCCTCCTCACGAGGATGGGCCCCTCGCGAGGGTCTTGTCTTGAGTGAAGCCGCGTGGGGCCGTACGGACCGCCAGGTGGGCCACGCCCTGGGCCGCAAGTAGGCAAGTCTGGGTACCCTGGTATCTAGAATGCCGACAGTAGCCCCCGGGGCCAAGGCACGCTCGAGTTGGCTTTGAGGGGAAAGCCGAAGGAGATGGCCCGGAGCGCCGCGGGCTCTCATTGCTTGCGGGCCAGTTTTGGCGTGCGGTGCTTGGTGGGGCGCGGGCGTCCCCGCCCCGTGTCTCCTCGGCAACTGCCCGAACCGACAAAAGCCTGACGTCCAGCGCCGAGCCATTATTGCTTTCCTCTTCCGCGCCCTTGCTCTTCTTTCCAGATCTCCATTCCTTGCGAGAACCTCCCCGGATCTCTGCACCGCTCCATCCTCCTTCTTGCTCCCTTGGCCCCAAAAGCTTCTCGATGGCTCCCGCCGACAAGTCGAAACCTGAAGCCCAAAGCTCAGCTTCCGCTCCTATCTCGCCGGCGCTCTCAGAGTCCACCATAGCCAAGGACGGGGACCTCGCCCCGGTGCTTCCGTCGACAGCGGATGACTCCAACGAGTGGGGGCGGACCTTGATATCGTGCGGCTCCGCGGAGAGACATCGCCTGGCCAAGTCGGCCCACCCCTTCTTCCTCCACAGCGTCTTCTCCGGGCTCGTCCCACCCTTCTCCGCGTTCTTCACCGCCGTCCTTGAGCACTACAGGATTCAGGCCCTCCATCTTCAACCCAACTCCATCCTGCTTCTGTCCGTGTTTGCCTTCTACTGTGAGGCTTTCGTGGGCGTGAGGCCGTCGGTGGCCCTGTTCCGCCATTTCTTCAGCTTGCGGCTTCATGATGGAGCTCAGCGGTCGGCATGCGTCTCCTTCGTCGCGGTCCAGAGAGGGAACATGCTCTTCAAGGCCGGGAAGAAGGTGGAGAACTTCAGGAACCGCTGGATCTTCTTGGATCTGAAGGGAAATGACCCTCGCCTGGAGCTCCCCAAGGGGCTGCCGGAGAAGATCCCGGCATGGAGTTCCGCGAAGCTCTCCGACCCTCGGGCCAAGCCCGTCCTGGAGCGGGTCCTTCGAGACATCAGCGCCAGGAAGTTGACTAGGGGAATGATAGTAAAGGAGTTCCTGGTGCAACGCCTGGCACCCCTCCAGTCTCACTCGAGGCCCATGTGGGACTACGAAGGTGGCGGCGATGACATGAGGCTCCGTTCTACGCTCCTGACACCCGAGGAGCTGAACAGGGTTATGGCGACCCTGCTCAACGGCGACCCCGGGGGCCTCCTTGAGGCCTACGCCCCGTTGTACTGCCACGACGACAAGGCTGATCTGGTCGCCGCGATGCCCAGCTTCGACGAGCTGGGGCTCTCTCCGGCCGAGAGCCTCGGGGCCTCCGATGACACCGCAGATGAAGAGGACTCGGAGGAGACGACAGATGACGACCTGGAGGAAGTGTCTCCTCCGTCGCGGAGTGCACTTCTCCGCAGCTTCGATGACGACGACGCCGGCGAGCCCCCTACTACAAGTCCTCTGTGACTTACCAGGATCCTCAGGGGGACGGGCCCCACACCTCGGGCCGCGCGATCCGCCTATCGGGCGACTCCGATCAAACACGGGGCTGGGCCTCCCTCGGAGCCCCCAGCTTGCGCCGGCATGGTGGCCGAAGCGCCCGCCTCACCCCTGCCCGAGCCGTAGCTTGTGGGTGAGGCGGCCGCGTCCGGGGCGGGCATGACCTTGTCGGCCGTGGCCCCTTCAAGCGGTTCCGCCGCTTCTTCCCACGGGGGCGCCTCCTCGGAGAAGGGTAGGGGCATCCTCGCACCCGTCGAGGTGGAAAGAAGGAGGAAGTGGGTCGACGTCGAGGAGTAAGTAACTTCGCTTGGTTTCTGGCCGTCTTCCGGTGGTTTATATGGTGATGATCCCTCCTTTGCTTGGCGATCAGGGGCGCCCCCTTGCCGAAGGCGAAGAAGAAGAAGGTTGGCGTCAAGCCTAGGGCGCCCTCCGATGTGACGGCCGCTCCTGGTGCCGCGCTGATGCCGGATGAGGTGCCGGATGCCGCGGGCGAGGGTGCCCACGGGGCGACCCTCCTTGCTATGGTCGCGGAGCCCCTGATGCCCGTCGGAGTGGCCGCGTCCGTCCTTGGGGGCGCGTCCGCACCTCTGCCCAACGGGCCAGCCCCCAAGGGCCAGCTGGGTGCAGGGCTGTCCGCCCCTGCCTTGCCTGCAGTAGTGGCGCGGCCACCGGTGTCTTCCGCTCCCCACGCCCTTGTGTCTCCGGAGGCAGCTCCCGCCGTCGTGCGGGCGCCACCTCCTGTCCGTGCCCTAGCGCCTCCAACTCGTGTTCCTCCAGTCGAGTCAGGCGCTTTGGACGGGGCCTATGCCATCTTAGATCAGTTCCGAGATGCCCTCAGGAGCACCGACGGTCGCCTCGCGAAAGAGCGCTTGGGTCTTCTTTCTGGATGGCTCAGGACTGATGCCTCAGCCATGGAGGTCTACAGCCAAGCCGAGGCCATCGCGGCCGAGAGCAAGAAGGAGGTCGCGTCGGCCAAGGCAGCCCGAGACGCGGCACTGGCTGACGCAGCATCAGTCGCGAAGCGCTGCGACGAGGCGGAGGCCCGCCTGAAGGTTCTTCAAGAGGATAGGTCCGCGCTCGTGGAGAGGCTCCGCCAGCAGGAGGAGGACCTCAAGGCCTGCGAGGCCAAGCTCGCCGACCGTGACTCCACACTGTCCAAGGCGGAGACCAACCTAGCCGCTGAACGCGAGCAGCAGGACAAGTTGAAGGAGGAAGTGGCTGCGGAGAAGGCCCGGCTCGCCTCCAGGGAGGAGTCCCTTGTCGCGGCTGAGGAGAGGAAGGCTACGGAGCTCGACGCCCTCCCCTCCGTCGAGTTCAGCCACCGCCGGGCGTTGCAGTCCATCTGCCGAGGGGGATTCGCAGAGCCCCTGGCGGCTCCTGAGGGCGGCTTCGTTGGGCTCTCTTCAAGGCTCGCCGAAGTGCTTGAGGGTGCCGTTGCCAGGGTGGAGAACGTCCTGGAGAGTGAGTGCCGCGACCTCTTCTCCGCGGCCGCGACGCGCGTCTTCAGTCACCTCTACCTTCATGAGCCGGGTTTCGACTTCGGCTCCGTGATTCGCCCGGTCGATCCTGGGGTTCGCGCCGCTACGGCGACAGCCGTGAATGCGCTGATGAAGAAGTTCGCCTGCGTCACCGTTCCCTCGCCTCCTCCTGCGGCTACGGGGGTTTGCGATGATGATGGCAGCGGCAGTGATGTCGACGACGAGCTCCGCTCGGCTGGGGCGAGCGGCGGTGCCAGCTCCTCCTAGTTCTCCTTCCTGGGTCTTTCCTGTAATCGTTCATCATGCCTCGTGGAGGCGTTAGACTTATTTGCATTTTGAGAGACATTTTAATGTTTGTAATGACTGCTAAGCTGTGTGATTTTGTTTCCTTGCTTCGTTTCCTTCCTGCTTGCTGTAGCGCTCTGCGTCGGCAGGGCCCGGTCCCGCACATACCTCGACCGCCGTTGGGGCGTCCGGATCACCAGGACGATGCCAAGGGGCGAGGGGCTACGAGGCCAGTGAGGCCCCTGAGTCATGATGCTCAGGGGTCCCCCTTGACGTACGAGCAGCCCTCATGAAGGGAACGCGGCAAAGGCGGGGTTGACTTGGGGATTTGGAGCGCCTTGAGCTCTGCGTCGGCAGGGCCCGGTCCCGCGCATACCTCGACCGCCATTGGGGCGTCCGGATCACCAGGACGATGCCAAGGGGCGAGGGGCTACGAGACTAGTGAGGCTCCTGAGTCACGATGCTCAGGAGTCCCCCTTGACGTATGAGCGGCTCCCATACCTTCGTTTTCGTCCAAGAGGGACACGTGAAGACCAGGTGCCAGGGACCTGGTGAGGTGGCGTGCGCCAGGCCTGGCCTGAGTGTAGCATCCACGCAGCCCCCTCACGCGTGCATCCCGGGGGAATGCTATGAGATGGAGCCACGAGGGGTAATCCTGAGGTTGAATGCACCCGCTAAGGTGCCCTGAGTTGTTTATCCCCAGCGCGGAGCATAGGGCTTCCACGTTGCGTGGGCATAGCCATTAGAGGGCCGTGTCGTCCACCAGCGCGGAGCATGGGGCTTCCACTTGGGCGTGGGAATGGGGGCCCTGGCTCCTGAGCCCCCCGGGCGTGTACAGCCCATTAAGTTCGTACGCGTGGCCTGCACGGTAGAACTGGGAGGTGTATCTGGGCGTCGTGAGGCAGCTCAGGCCTCACGAGGCCCTACCTCAAAGGCGGGTTGCGCCTGAATCTTCCGGTGGAAATTGCCGCTTCGAGTCCTGTACATTTTTGAGAAACCTACGCCGAATGGATCTCCAAGGGCCATCGCATGAGAAGGCCAAACACCAATTACCCCAGGAGGTGACGTGAACGGGGCCGGCCCGCCAGACAGAGCTCAGCCATTGGATTTATCGACGCTGCAGGGACGGACCCAAGCACAGACGTTGTGCCCAGTCTTCTCATGCGACAACTCCGAGGAGGAAACACCCGGCGCGCGGTTCCTAGGGTGGCGAGAGGCCGACCGGAACCGTGCCGCGCGCCCTGACTCACCCACTCCCGATTAGCTCATGCGAGGGCGAAGCACCGAGGGCCATGCGAAGTGACGTACACGGGGCTAGCCCGCGAGACAGAGCTCGACCACTTGGATTTGTCGACGCTGCAGGGACGGACCCGAGTACAGACGCCATGCCAGCCCTTAATCATGAGGCGGTCGAGGGCAGGCTCATTAGGGCGTAGTGACATTCATGGTGGCGAAGCACCGAGCATGCAGGTTGGAATACTTAGGGAAATAGATCGAAAGCATGTAAAGGCCCAATTCATGCGGAAAAGACGCGACCGGGATGAGTTCTAGCAGCCTGAGGATAATGCAGCCCGATGGGCGCCCTCAGACTGAGCAAACCAAAAGTTACCTGGTACGGGCCAAAAGGATCACCTGGCGGCGATGCCACTGAAGCATGGAGGTAGTCGCAGGAGCTTGGCCTTGTGCCTCCGCAAGCTTGGCCTTCACGAGCCCGTCGCCTCACAAGGCTCGGGGCACCCGCTCGGGCCCGGCACCTCTTCCAACTCCTCACGGTGCCTGGCCTGGTGTGGCGCGAACATGGCCCGGGCAAGGCGCTGGAACGTGTCGGCCGCGTTCACCAGCCCGAAGGGCATGGGGACGTAGTTGCGCGAGTAAGCCCTGCCGTGACTGATGCGCATCGGCCAGAAGACGTCCGATGATGTGGCCCTGTTGATGCTGGGTACGTTGACGCAGATGCGCGGCGCGCCGCCCGGGTCGATGATGGCGACGGTGTTGGGTGGTGCAGGGCCGCGCCCATCTCGCGCAGCTTGTGCTTCCTGAAGCTCCTCGATTGCCCCGGTGATGAACTCCCGCGAACTTGGCGCCTCGCGCCGTGCTCCTTGCTTGGATGGGTGCGTGCTGGCACACGCCCCCGAGTTGTGCCCGAGCACCCCCTTGTCTCACCGGTCAGGTTGGTAGTCCTCCGGGTGGAAGCCCCCAAGCCCGGCCCAAGGGAGGCGCCAGGCGCGCCTTCCTATGTGTCGTGGTTTTGTCACGGCAGATGCCCGAAGGCTTAGGTTCGGAGTCAACGCCATGGAAGTGGACTCAAAGGGGTTAAGCGGGACAAGGGACACGGGTTTACCCAGGTTCGGCCCCTCGCGGTGGTGGTAAAGGCCTACGTCCTGCTTAAGCTGTATTAACTGGTATATTGAGTACAAGGGGCGGCTGGCTTGCCCTAACTCTCGATTGCTTGATCTCTCTCGCCGTAAGGCTTGTCTATCTCTCCTCACCCCCACAACCCGCCGCAGGGGCTCACCTTTATATACATAGGTAGAAACCCTGGGCTTACAAGAATCCGGGTCGGGTTACACAACGTAACCGACCCCGGTTCTACTTTCCTAGTCTTACAAGGTAAGTCTTCACGTGGCGGCTTACCCTTTCGGGCCTTGAGTCGCCACCAGGCTTTGGATCTTCAACTGGCCCACCTGTAAGTCGTCGTCTTCTCGTCTTGCCTTCCTGGGCCGGCTTAGGCTCTTGCACTATGAGTCGCCAACAGGGTTAAACGCGGGGTTATATCCCCAACATTAGGCCCCAAATTGATTTGAACCTGTTCATGTCAATTTAAATTCTTCAGTTGGCGAGTCTTCTGCGGGTCTTCTGGAACTGCAACTTTGACTGGTCTTCCCTAACCCACCATATCCAACAGTGACATCACAATGAATCTTTCATTTACCCGCCATCCGAGAAACGAGGCGCCATCTCAGTCATGATAACTATATCGCCTCCTCGATCTCCGGGCCTGCCGTTTCACTACACCACCTACCCTTATAAATGGGCACAGGGTCGCTCCTTTACCGTGTCACTTCTTCTTCCTCCTCCCGACACCGTCGCGACTACGGTAGCAAACAGCCCCGCCGCCGTCGCTCCTCTCCAGCGAACTCGAAACGGGCCACTACACCAACCCAACCGGGACCAGAAAACCGCGGTGCTCCTCCGCTCTTCCCTCGAATCATCAAGGTAAAGCTTCTGCCTCTCCCTGGACTCGCATTAGATCTGTACTGTTCATGGAGCTCGCCGGAGTTCATCCCTGTTCTTCGCATTCTTAGGGCTAGGAACGGTATTTTAATTCAAATTGAGTCAAAATACATTGCGGTAGTGATCAGCTCCCCCTTTGTATCTTGTACGGATTGATTCTGCTTCAGCCTTAACGAGTCCCTGATCTATCTGTTCTTCCACTGTCTGCTAGGGTTAGTGTTTTTCCCCCTTTCCGAACCGCTCGTAGATCCAAAAATGTTGCCGCAGATTGTGAAATCTGTTTGTCCCATACTTAGTGAAATCTTGGGCCATCCTGGGGGTACTGACGACTGACCCGCCATTGATCTTTCGGGCGGCTTAGCACATATGTTTGTAACTCGCCATAAAGTTTGACTATTGCTTCTTTCACTTAACCCGCCAACATACCTCTGGCTTTTAAATTTCAGCACTTACCCCGCCAATATGTCAAGCGCAACATCGTCTTGTGACTGGGTCCAATCCGGAGTTACCGAAGATCTACTGTTGGACTATGTGAAGATAGGCGTGTTACCGGCTCGGGACGTCATTCAGTGGCGTGCTCCCGGGTTAGAGAAAAGACCCAGACCTCAAGACGGAGAAGTCGTTGTTTTCGCTGACCACCTCGTCCGCGGCTTCAGCCCGCCCGGGTCTAAATTCTTCCGAGATGTTCTGCACTTTTTTAAGCTTCACCCTCAGGACATAGGCCCCAATTCAGTCACCAATATCTGCCAATTCCAAGTGTTGAGTGAGGTGTATCTGCAAGAAGAACCTTCTGTGGACATTTTTCGTGATTACCATTATATCAACCGTCAAACTGAGAAAGCAGGTGGCTCAAGTCTGGAACTCGGCGGCGTGACTATCCAGAGGCGGAGAGATGTGCCTTACCCATCTGCTACCCTGCCAAGTCATCCTAAGAACTGGAACAGGACCTGGTTTTATTGCAAAGACACTTCTCCGGAGGGTGAAAATCCGCTGCCGGGTTACCGCCCTACCCGGCTTCCCAGCTCCAGAGAACTTCCCGACAGGCTATCCACTACTGAAAGAGCGAAGTATGCCACTTCCATTGCCAAGATCAAGGCTTTGATTGCAAACGGATTAACTGGTGTCGACCTGACCCGCTGCTGGGTCAGTTGGCAAATATCGCCCCTGAGCCGGCGTGACCGGCTTATGTTTGAATACACGGGTGAACCCAATGACCCCCTCTGCTTCTCAAACGCCCAATTGTCACAACAGGAAATCAGCAATAGCGTTAAAAATCTTCTCGGCGAAAAACAGGAAATTTGTGATAAAATTGGGCTGAGACCCTTCTATGCCCAGAACCCGGCTCCACCTGTAAGAAAAACTTCTGGAAACCTTACAATCTTCATCTTGCTCGTTTTAATTTGCATCTTTTAACCTCTCTGGCGGCTTGTGCGCAGGCCGGCTCAGATTTCTGGAAGAAAAAACTCAACCCGCCCGTGAGGAAGCCCAGGGCGGGTAAAACCCTTGCTCATAAAAGGAGAACCACCGCCTCCTCCATTCCTGAGTCTAACGATTCAGAGGTAAAGCTTGACTTCTTCTGACCGTCTCTTTATACAGCTTACTGATGATATTTATTTCACAGGTTGAACCAGAGACCAGCCGTGTGGACGCTCCTGAGGTAATCAATATTTCCTCCGATTTAGAAAATTCTCCCCCAAAGAAGAAACGGCGGGTTATCCGAAAAGTCCCATTCTCTCATCCTCTTGCTTACTTGGACTGCCATTTTCTTTTGAAAAAGCAACAGCACACCTCCAGGCGCCAGACCCGGAGTGCCGGCTCTGAGGAGCTGATGGGCGGCTTACCCAACTCCCCGGCTTCCCGGAAGCGTCCTGCAGAGGTACTTTTTACCCAAGTCTGATCATCTTAACAGTCTTGTCTTGCAACCTTACTTTACCTGAAGAACTGTAACTTTTCCAGGACTCGCCCCCTTCGTCTGGCGACTCAACGGCCACTAAGCTGCCTCCATTGAGAATCAACCCAGAGTATGCATTTTCCTTTGCACTATATTTTTCTTCAATCTTGTCTTTTATTTGACAATTGTTTTTGCTCTCTAGGGCTCAAGCGAAGCGGAAGAAAACCGGCGGGTCTGAAGCCGCCCCCACTGTCCAAGAGCCGGAGAGATCCAAGCCAGCTTCCCCTGTACCTCATGCTGAGCCTACAGAAGCTATAAAAGAAACACCTACCGATGATCCTCAGCCCCACGAGCCGGCTGTTCATGATACGGTCGCTCCTACGAGCCCTCCACGAACTGACTTCCAAACGCCGAGCTCTCCAGCTACCAAAAACGTCGCTCTTACTGGGGCAGGTTATCAATCGACCTCTCATGTGCTGACAAGACACACCGGCGAGGCTAAAGAGAACTCGCCAGAAAGATTCGACTTTGCATTGCCCTCGTTGGAAAAGATGTCTACAGATGATCTTCATGCCGGCTATTTAAATCGTCTCAGCGCAAGCCACAACATGGAGCGAAAACTTGTTAGCCTTATGAAGTCCAAATTTGAGGTACTGCTCCTTTCTTGCTTTCCTTATACCCTTATGTAGCCCCCAAGATCCGGTTTAGTCTTGCAAAATAGTAGACCGGGTCTTATACTTCTTGTCATACTTCAAATTATAATACCTGTAGCCCCCAAGTATTGGGTTAATACTGATATTGAGCCGGTACTTAGTTGAAAGGGTTGATCCAAGTGTAGCCCCCTCGTTCGGGTCATGACGATGAGCCAGAACTCTATTGTAAACTTTGGAGAGCTCTGTGTAGCCCCCAAGTGCCGGTTTAACCTTAACAAAGATGAGCCGGGACTGCCATGTAGACTTAGAGAAAAACACAGGCATTAGCCCCCAAGTGTCAAGTATATTGCTTGCAATCTGCTTGAGACTTATAACACAATAGTTTCACCAATGTGCAAATCATATCCTGACTGAAAACCTTTGAAACTGTCTTTTGCGCACTGCAGGAAGCTTTAGCAACTGCTGAGTCGAATTTCACTGTGCAACAAGCCGCCAGGGCTGAGGCGGACAATAAATGGCGAGTTGCCGTGACAGAGCTGGAGAAAACCCGGGCTGAACTCGCTGCTTATCAGAAGACGGCTGAGGCGGAAAAAGCTGCTATAACCCAACGAGCCAACGACACTGAAAGCCGGCTTAAGGTTGTGTCCGATGAGCTACAAACTCTCAAAGACCATATCTCCAGAATGACCTCTGCGATCTTCGGTAAGTGCCAAGCACTTGAAAATTACCTTGTCTTGTTGAATAACTCATACAGGCGGCTTATAATACTTGACTATCTTGCAGGTGAACGGAGCCGCCAACTCGCTTCTGACAGCGTGATTAAGCTGAAAGCCATCAACTCCTTAACCGAACAGTTATATTGCGGGACCCTCTGCACCATGAAGGCGATGCTGACCGAGAAATGCATCCCAAAGCATATGAAGGGGGTGATAGAACTTCTATCCACCCTGCCCAAACAGGTTGGAGAACTCAAACGGTCAGCCGCCAGGCAGGGAGCCATGGCTGCTTTAAGCCGGTGTCTTGCTTTTGCCCCGGAGTTAACTACAGCGGAAATGACGGACAGGTTCCCAGCCAAAAAGGTCGACGGCTCAGATTTCACAGAAGCCGACTCAATCAAATGTATGAAAGATTCCCGGGTGCTGGCCTCAAGTCTTGCCAATGAGTTAGACCTTTCCACATACCAGGCGGCTTATGACGCGAAAAACAAACGCGTGCGCGGCCCAACCTTTGAATCGAAGAGCCTGACTCCCGCACGTCGTAAGCAGCTCTTCGCTCCTGACCTTGATGCATCTCCCTTCTTCGACCAGACCCAATTTGAGGCCTTAACACGCTGCAACTGGGATGTCGACAATCTTCAGATCGAAGAGGTCGAAGACCCGGCAAAGGATGACTAGCCAGCGAGCTGTACTTTCGGCTGAAACTGATAACTCGGCCTGTCTGAACCGCCAAGGCTGTCTTTTGTAAAAAACTTTAATCTTGCCTTGTCTTGTACTCCATGGGGAGCTTTTGTAATAGCTGTAGAGACATCGGAAATGCCTGAGTCGTGCCTTCGTGCGCGTATAACCCTTTTTGAATAGTCTTGCTGCAATGATATCTTTCATATGCTCTTACTCTCAACCATGCTTTCAAGGTCCATGGCGGCTTATCAAAAAAGATAAAACCTGCAAAATAAACAAGATAGAAAACTTCTGTATTGTTGTAAGGGCGGCTTATAACAGCACAACCCGGAGATGTCTTTCATGGTCTTGCGTCTTGTTTCATAATCTTTCTTTGACCCGGCTTGTCAAAACCGGAATGACATGTAAGTGTGATGTATGATGCAATGCATGACGTATGATGTAATGCACGATGCATGATGCAATGCATGATGTATGATGTTCTCTGCTCTTACAAGTCATCCAAAAAAGGGGGTAAGTGGCCAACTCGCTGCACCCCAATATTGGAGAGATTATCAAAAGAGGGGGTGAGTGGCTAACTCGCTGCACCCCAATTTTGAAAAAAGGTCATCAAAGAGGGGGTAAGTATTCAACTCGCTGCACCCCAATTTGGAAAAAATGATCAAAAGAGGGGGTAAGTTCTCAACTCGCTGCACCCCAATTTTGGAATAAGTCATCAAAGAGGGGGTAAGTATTTAACTCGCTGCACCCCAATTTGGAAAAAATCATCAAAATTGGGGGTAAGTATTAAACTCGCTGCACCCCAATTTTGGAATAATTCATCAAAGAGGGGGTAAGTATTAAACTCGCTGCACCCCAATTTGGAAAAAATCATCAAAATTGGGGGTAAGTATTAAACTCGCTGCACCCCAATTTTGGAATAATTCATCAAAGAGGGGGTAAGTATTAAACTCGCTGCACCCCAATTTGACCTTGTCGATGACATAACTTGTGCACAATCTGAGATACACGAAAAAACGGCAGAAGCCCCGGCTTATGGGGATGCCAACTTTATTTATCATATATGTGATATGTACAACGGCGGGAGTCAATGACTCAAGTGTAATAAGGCCGTAGATGAACTATGTTCCACGGCCGGCAGGTCTCCTGCCCAGAGGTATTTGACTCGTCTCGCACGTCAACTAGGTAGTATGACCCATTGTTGAGATTCTTGCTGACCACAAAAGGCCCTTCCCATGGAGGAGATAGCTTATGCATATCCGTATGGTCTTGAATCAAACGCAACACTAAGTCGCCTTCTTGAAACGTCCGGGTCTTAACTCTGCGGCTGTGATAGCGACGCGGGTCTTGCTGATAAATCGCCGAACGAGCCGCCACCAGATCACGTTTCTCCTCCAGAGCATCTAGCGCATCCTGACGCGCCCTCTCGTTGTCTTGCTCAACATAAGCCGCCACACGCGGCGAGTCATGACGTATGTCGCTTGGTAATACAGCTTCCGCGCCGTAAACCATGAAGAAAGGTGTATAACCCGTCGATCTATTGGGAGTAGTATTGATGCTCCATATCACTGATGGTAACTCCTCAACCCAACAACCCGGTGTTCGCTGCAAAGGAACCATAAGCCGGGGCTTGATACCTTTCAAGATCTCCTGGTTAGCACGCTCCGCCTGACCATTGGACTGTGGATGAGCAACCGCCGAAACATCAAGCCGGATATGTTCACTCTCACAAAACGTCTGCATAGCCCCTTTGGACAGGTTTGTACCATTATCAGTGATGATACTGTGAGGATAACCAAAACGGTAGATTATCTTCTTAATGAATTGAACCGCCGTAGCCGCGTCACACTTACTGACCGGCTCAGCTTCCACCCACTTGGTAAATTTATCCACCGCCACCAAAAGGTGGGTCTTCTTATCTTTAGATCTTTTGAAGGGCCCAACCATGTCAAGCCCCCAGACCGCAAACGGCCAAGTAATTGGAATCATACGCAGCTCCTGAGCCGGTACGTGAGCACGACGCCCAAACTTCTGACATCCGTCACACTTAAGAACCAGGTCTTCTGCATCCTTATGAGCCGTCAGCCAGAAGAAACCATGACGGAAAGCCTTGGCCACCAAAGATTTTGAGCCGGCATGATGACCACAGTCGCCAGCGTGAATTTCATTTAAAATCTCCTTACCCTCTTCTGGTGAAACACACCGCTGAAAGACGCCGGTGACGCTGCGTCTATGTAACTCGCCATTGAAGATAGTCATAGATTTAGACCGCCTTATGATTTGTCTGGCCAAGATCTCATCCTCTGGTAACTCGCCGCGCGTCAGATATGCCAAGTAAGGCAACGTCCAGTCAGGAGTAGCATGTAGAGCCGCCACCAATGGCCCCTCCGGGTCAGGGACAGCCAGGTCTTCCTCTGAAGGCAGCTTGACAGACGGGTGGTGTAACACGTCCAAGAAGACGTTAGGCGGCACCGGCTTACGCTGTGAGCCGAGTCTTGCCAACGCGTCAGCCGCCTCGTTCTTACGACGGTCAATATGGTCCACCTGATAGCCTTTGAAGTGACCAGCGATTTCATCCACCGCCTGACAATAAGCCGCCATCCTTGGGTCTTTGGAGTCCCAAGTGCCTGAAACCTGCTGAGCCACGAGGTCTGAATCACCAAGGCATCGAACCCGGCTCAGGCTCATCTCTTTCGCCACGCGGAGACCATGAAGCAAGGCCTCGTACTCAGCTGCATTGTTAGTACAAGTAAACATTAGTCTGAGCACATAACAGAACTTATCACCTTTAGGGGAGGTTAAGACAACCCCAGCCCCCGAGCCTTCTAGCTGTCTAGACCCGTCAAAATGAATCGTCCAATAAGTGTTATCCGGCTTTTCCTCGGGCACTTGCAGCTCTGTCCAGTCGTTAATGAAATCCACCAAAGCTTGAGACTTGACAGCCGTACGAGGCACGTACGTCAGGTTGAGAGGCCCAAGTTCCAATGCCCACTTTGCAATCCGACCAGTGGCCTCCCTGTTCTGAATTATGTCCCTCAACGGGGCAGAGCTCACCACAGTAATCGGGTGACCCAAGAAATAGTGCTTCAGCTTGCGATTCGCCATGAACACCCCATACACCAGCTTCTGCCAATGGGGGTACCTCTGCTTAGACTCACTCAACACCTCACTGATGTAGTAAACCGGCCTCTGAACCGGATATTCCTTCCCTGCCTCCTTTCGCTCCACAACCACTGCGGCACTGACTGCTCTGTTATTAGCCGCCACGTAGAGGAGCAAAGGTTCCTTCTCAATCGGAGCAGCCAAGACGGGCGGCTCAGACAGCTGCCTCTTAAGAGCTTCAAACGCCTCACCCGCCTCCTTACTCCAGATGAAGTTGTCTGTCTTCTTCATCATCTGATACAGGGGGATAGCTTTCTCGCCCAGGCGGCTTATGAACCGGCTTAACGCAGCGATTCGACCCGCCAGGCGTTGAACATCGTTAACACACTTCGGTTCTGACAGGGAGGTAATAGCTTTTATCTTGTCCGGGTTAGCTTCAACGCCTCGCTTTGAAACTAGAAACCCCAAGAGTTTTCCTGCTGGAACTCCAAAAACACACTTGGCCGGGTTAAGCATCATTTTGTAAACCCGTAGATTATCAAACGTCTCCTTCAGGTCTTCGAGCAGAGTCTCCTTCTTCCGAGACTTAACCACAATATCATCCACATAAGCATGAACGTTGCGCCCAATTTGATTGTGAAGACAGTTCTGCACACAGCGCTGATAAGTCGCCTGGGCACTCTTGAGCCCAAAAGGCATAGACACATAGCAGAAAGCACCAAAAGGCGTTATGAAAGCCGTCTTCTCTTGGTCCTCAACCGCCATCTTGATCTGATGATACCCGGAGTAAGCATCCAGGAAACATAGGCTCTCGCAACCCGCCGTGGCATCAATGATTTGATCAATGCGGGGGAGGGCAAAAGGATCAATCGGGCACGCCTTGTTGAGATCCGTGTAATCCACACACATGCGCCACGTGCCGTTCTTCTTAAGTACCAACACCGGGTTAGCAAGCCACTCCGGGTGAAACACTTCGACGATGAACCCTGCAGCCAAGAGCCGGGCCACCTCTTCTCCAATGGCTTTACATCTCTCTTCGTTAAACCGCCGGAGGAACTATTTAACCGGTTTAAACTTAGGATCCACATTAAGGTGGTGCTCAGCGAATTCTCTCGGTACACCCGGCATGTCAGAAGGCTTCCATGCAAAGACGTCCTGATTCTCACGGATGAATTCGATGAGCGCGCTTTCCTATTGGGGGTCCATATTGGCCCCAATAGTGAACTGCTGTGATGAGTCGCCCGGTTTAAAGTCCACCAACTTAGTATCTTCTGCCAAAAACTTGAGGGGCGGCTCAGATTCCGTGTTGGGTTTCTTCAGAGAGGTCATATCTGCCGGGTCAACATTCTGCTTATAGAAATTAAGTTCTACCTCTGCACAGCTTGTCTCTGCGTAAGCCGCATCACCTTCCTCACATTCCATAGCCGTCTTCCGATCACCATGTACAGTAATCGTTCCCTCCAAGCCGGGCATCTTGAGCTGCAAATACACATAACAGGGTCTGGCCATGAATTTCGCGTAAGCCGGCCGTCCAAAAATAGCGTGGTACGGGCTCTTGATCTTGACCACCTCAAACCATAGAGACTCCACCCTATAGTTGTGTTCATCACCAAAAGCCACTTCCAAAGAGATCTTCCCGACTGGGTAAGCCGACTTTCCTGGTACCACACCGTGAAAAGCTGTTGAAGAAGGCTTAAGATCCTTGTCAAGTAAGTTCATCCGGCGAAAGGTGTCATAGTACAAGATGTTGATGCAGCTGCCGCCATCCATAAGTACTTTAGTGAACTTGTATCCTCCCACTTGGGGGGCAACTACTAAGGCTAGCTGCCCCGGGTTATCAACACGTGGCGGGTGATCCGCCCTGCTCCAAGTGATGTCATACTCAGACGACTTGAGATACTGTGGGAGAGCCGGCATGACCGCGTTAACCGCCCATTTGCGTACCTTCCGTTCCCGCTTGTCAAGGCTGGTTGTGAAGACGTGGTACTGACCCCCGCTGAGCTGCTTCGGGTTACTCTGATATCCTGACTGGTTATTCTGCTGCTGGCCTCCGCCACCAGACTGTTGGTTATGACCTCGTTGGTTGCCTTGACCCTGGCCGCCCGGCCCTGAACCGCCCGACGGGCCATTACCGTTGTTACGATGCTGCTGAATGCTGTAGTTCCGGAAATCCCGCATAACGCTGCAATTTCCCCAGGTATGATCTGCTTGCTTGCCATTCCGGCTGTGCTCTGGACAAGGTCTATTAAGCATCTCCTCTAGAGGAATCTTACCCCTGTTGAAAGGCTGTCT
Organism: Elymus sibiricus; assembly: GCA_039707655.1. Lineage (NCBI taxonomy): Eukaryota > Viridiplantae > Streptophyta > Magnoliopsida > Poales > Poaceae > Elymus > Elymus sibiricus. Next base: position 270,563,786 of record CM077665.1, read on the forward strand.
ATAATTCCCATTGCCCTTAGCACGGTTATTCCCAGTGTTGGTATTAGCCACTAGCTCTGACCCGCCTTCCGGGTGTTTCCGCTTTCCAGCGTTGTTACTTCCAGCCGTACCCGGCTGTTGACCCTTGCCATTGTTACCCTTCTTCCCCTGACCTGATTTCTCCTCATCAGAGCCCGAGTCCTTCGTATTGTCAGAATCCGCATACTTGGTGAGAGCCGCCATGAGCTCCCCCATGTCTTGACATGACCGCTTGATCCGGCCAAGCTTCTGCTTCAAAGGCGTGAAGTGACAGTTCTTCTCAAGAATTAAAACCGCCTGAGCCGCCGTAATCTGCTCCGAAGAGTGGATGATAGTAGAGACCCGCCGGACCCAGTGATGAGCCGACTCGTCCTCACGCTGTGCACAATGGTCCAAATCCACAATCGTCATGGGCTGCTTGCATGTTCCTTTAAAAATTTTGATGAATTTCGCCCTTAACTCGGCCCAGGAGTTAATGGTGTTGGGTGGCAAACCCTTCAACCATGTGCGAGCCGGCCCTTCCAGCATCATGATGAAATACTTGGCGCAGACCGCATCGCTAACGTCCAACATCTCCATGGCTAGCTCATAACTTTCCACCCAGGCCTCTGGAGGTAAATCAGCAGTGTAATTGGGCACCTTACGAGGACCCTTGAAATCCTTCGGCAGACGCTCATTCCGCAGAGCCGGTACCAGGCACGGTACCCCCACAGCCCTGGAAGTCAACCCTGCTCCTCCTGAAATGGAAGGGGCGACTGTGTGTTCCTGAGACGCCGCCGCTGCCTGAGCCGCCTCTTCTCGCCGTGCTCTCGCCTTATCCACCAATGTCTGAGCATCCAGAGCCGCCCGATCCGCTTGCGGCGGGTTACGATGTCGTTCGCTGCTAGAAACCGCCGGCGACTCATAACGCCGGCTGTAGCTACGGCTGTGGATGGGCGTTGAGTGCACGCGACTCCGGCTGTAGTTATACTTCTCTTCCTGGGCCATCGCCGTGCGCAGATATCCGATGGCGTTCCGCACCTCTTCTGCATAAGGCGCCTCATCGGGGATCGGAATTGTATCAAGCCTGGTTGCTGCTGCCACCATGTTCTCCGCCGGGTTAGAATAATGACCCGGCGGTGTCTGATAAAGCGGTGGCGGGTTTTGGCCCCGTCGTGGCGGGTCTTGACGCTGAACCGCCGCCCGGCTCCCAGGTATTTCCGCCGTCCGGGTTATGGCCAAAGGCACACTTCGTCCCGTTCCTGGCGTGTTGAAGAGATTCCTAGCTTCATACTGCTCCGACAAGCGGGACTAATGTCTCATCCGCTGAACCGCAGCGGCTGATTGTTGCTCTATCTCGAGGCGAAGAGCATCTGCCTTAAGGCGCTCCGCCTCAGCATCCATCTGAGCCTTCAGCTCGTTAACTTCCTGCTGGACCGCGGCCATCCGATCCTTCAACCTAGTGATTTCTGCATTGCGGGCCGCTTGGTTCGCAACAGTGACCTCAGTTGCCATCATCAGATCCAGGAGAACTTGAGCCGGGGGCGCGCCTGACCCGGATACGGCCGCACCAGGTGTACTGCCCTGAGCCGCCGCTGAACCGGCCATGAAGACGGCTGCATGACTTGGCAGCTCATAACCCTCCGGCTCATGGCATTCTGACTAGGGGTAAGGCTCGTCGTAACCCCCAAGCCCTCCATCCTGAAGCTGATAGATCGATTCCGTCTCCCCACATGAAGATTCCTCCCCGCAATAGTCGTGAGTTTCTTCCTCGGACACAGAACCCTCAAGTTCTACGCCCTGAGTGAAGCCGACGAAGACATGCTTCCTGCCCGGGTCAGAACGGGCGGGTTGCATGCTCCGGGCGGGTTGCTTGCGCCGGGCCGGCTCGACGATGTTGGTGCAGATGTCCGGCCCGGGTTCAGATCCGCCAATCTTGCCGATGAAGACATGGATTCCACCGAAGGGGACCCGGAAGCCGTACTCGATTGAGTCAGCCTCAGGACCCCAGCTGGCGTCGTCGATGTAAAGCTTTCCGCGGTGGCTCTTAATCATCTCGCCGACCACGTACCCCTCGCCCCCGAGGAGAGCACCCTTTGAGAACTCAACACCACCGAGCACTAGCCCCACGGTGGGCGCCAACTATCGTGGTTTTGTCACGGCAGATGCCCGAAGGCTTAGGTTCGGAGTCAACGCCATGGAAGTGGACTCAAAGGGGTTAAGCGGGACAAGGGACACGGATTTACCCAGGTTCAGCCCCTCACGGTGGAGGTAAAGGCCTACGTCCTGCTTAAGCTGTATTAACTGGTATATTGAGTACAAGGGGTGGCTGGCTTGCCCTAACTCTCGATTGCTTGATCTCTCTCGCCGTAAGGCTTGTCTGTCTCTCCTCACCCCCACAACCCGCCGCAGGGGCTCACCTTTATATACATAGGTAGAAACCCTGGGCTTACAAGAATCCGGGTCGGGTTACACAACGTAACCGACCCCGGTTCTACTTTCCTAGTCTTACAAGGTAAGTCTTCACGTGGCGGCTTACCCTTTCGGGCCTTGAGTCGCCACCAGGCTTTGGATCTTCAACTGGCCCACTTGTAAGTCGTCGTCTTCTCGTCTTGCCTTCCTGGGCCGGCTTAGGCTCTTGCACTATGAGTCGCCAACAGGGTTAACCGCGGGGTTATATCCCCAACACTATGCGAGGGAGGAAGGGGCCTGAGCCCCTGGCGCAGATCCTGAGGCGCCGTCCTTAGGGTTTTCAGCCCCCTGGCGTCCCATGGAGAGGAGCTGCTTATTCTTCTTGGGGATGTCCTCGCGAGGCAAGACGCCTCCTTCGTCGTCCGAGTGCTCGGCCGCCGCGGCACGGTAGGCGCGCTCGAGGGAGCAGACGACGTCCTTCTCATCGCAGGCGATAGTGATGACGCCGCCACTCCTCGGCATCTTGAGGACGTTGTAGCCATGATGGGTCATCGCCATGAACTTGGCGAGGGCTGGGTACCCAAGGATCGCGTTGTACGGGAGGTGGATGTGGGCGACGTCAAATACGATGATCTCGGTGTGGTAATTGTTGCGCCCACCGAAGGTGACGGGCACCCAATGGGGACGGTGGAGCCGTCAGTGACTCCTGAGAAGGGCTTGGTTGGCATGAGCTGGTCATAAGGCACTTGGAGCGTCTCAAACGTCTCGATGGAGAGGACATTGAGCCCGGCTCCGCCGTCGATGAGGGTCTTGGTGACGAGGACGTTGCTGATGGTGGGGGTGCACAGCATGGGGAGTGCGCCCGCCATGGCTGAGCATCTGAGTTGATCTTTGGAGTCAAAGGTGATGGCGCAATGGGACTACTTGAGGGGGCGCGTGGCCTCAAGCTTTGGAAGAGCCGCGTTCACCTCCCGCGAAAACTGCTTGAAGACACGGTTCGATGCCGGGGCTTGGGCTCCGCCCAGGATGCAAGCTATTGCCCTGACCTCCTGGAAGCCCCCAGCCCCATCGTTTTGCCTGTCCTCTTCCTTCCTTCTGGGTGGCAGCGGCAGTGGTGGAAGGTCGGCCTTGCGAGGTCGGACCTCACGAGGCTGGCCTCGACGTGACCCCTCCGGAGGTTCATCGCGCCAGCGGTCCTCCCGAGCTTGATCGTGCCAGCGGTCCTCCCGAGGCTGGTCTCGCCAATCCTGACGCGGGTCTCGATTGTCCCAGCGGCCTCCGCCGTAGCCTCCGCCGCATTCATAGCCTCGGTCAGTGCGCCCTGGGCGCCGGCCGAAGTGCTCGTCACGGACCACCCTGAGCTCCTGGCAGTCGATGGTGTTGTGGCTGTTTGTGCAATGGAAGATGCAGAAGGGTCGCCCTCCCGTGAGAGGTTCCTCGCCCCAATCACGCTTTGCCTCGGGCTCAGCCGCCAGCACCGCGGGGGCTTTGCACTTTGGCTCCTTGGCCTTGGTATTCTTGTCTTCAGGTTCCACCTCCGGGAGCTCGCGGAGGGAGAGGCGGCCCTCTTCAGCCTTCGCGCATTTGTTCACCAATTTGAACATCTCCAAGGCCGAGCTCAGGTCATCATGAATTGCGAGCTCCTTCCTCATCCTGTGGTCCCTGACGCTGTCGGTGAACGCCGAGATGATGGCCTCGTCTGACGCCCTCGGGATCTTGAGGCGGGTGGTAGTGAAGCGCTGTATGAACTTGTGCAGGGTCTCTTCAGGTTGTTGCTTCACGCGACGGAGGTCACCCACTCCAAGCGCGCGGTCGCGGGTGCCTTGGAAGTTGGCGACGAAGCACTCACGCAGGCCTTCCCAGGAGGTGATTGACCCCTCCGAGAGGTTGAGGAGCCAGGAGAGCGCACCACCCTTGAGCGCCATGGGGAACTAGGTTGCCATGACCTTGTCGTCCCCGCCGATCGCCTGGATGCTCAGCGAGTAGAGCTGTAAGAACTCGGCGGGGTCTGGGGTGCCATCATAGCGAGGAGGCAAGTCAGGCTTGAACTTGCAGGGCCACGCGGGCGGGTGGAGCTCCAGGGCGATGGCGCGGCAGCCCACCGGGCCCACGGGCAGTGCGTGCTCGCGAGGAACCTGGTCTTGATGCTCTTGTATGGCCGCCTCCAAGGGCGCCCGGTCGCGCCGCTGGGAGTGCACGCGCGTCAACGCGCGGCCGTGGCACCACCTGGCAGCTTACTTCTTCTTTCACCCTCGCCAGGGGCCCGCGCGGCTGGTCGTGCGGGCGTGCTTCATGCCTGGGCTCGGGGTCGACGTCGCGTTGGGGAGGAGGAGGCGGCACATCATGAGCTTCGTCGCCTGCCAGGGAGGGTTGGGGCCGAAACGAGTAGGTGAACGTCGAGGCATCGCCGGCTGCGCCAACGAGCTCCGCGACGCACCCGAGCCAGTCGTCGAGGCAGTTGGGGGCGGGGCGGTAGTGTAGCATCTCGCGCGCCATGTTCAGTGCGCCCGATCCATGCGCCGGCCCTGGGCGGGTGTGGGAGGATGACCCAGTAGCTAGAACGATTGACGGAGTGGCGGTGCGGCCGTCGTGCCGCGCTGTGACCGGCTGCGACGAATCCTGCTGCTCGTGGGCCTCCGGGCCCGTGGCGGCGTTGGCCACAAGGGAGGGGGACCGGTGCGCGGCGGTGCGGCCCATGGGCGCCGTCTGGGCGACACGGGCAGCACGGCGCTCGGCGCGGGCTCGGCGGGTGTCAGCCATCGTAGCGGTGAGGCGGAGGAAGAGCGAGGCTTGAGGAAGACTCCGACACGCCCCCTACCTGGCGCGCCAAATGTCGGATTTCGGGCTCCGCAAAACCCTAAGGAATTCGAACCCAGGGGCGTGTGCGAAGATTCCCCAACGGCTTCGCCCCTTCCGAGCTCACATCATGATATCCCGGCTCGATGGCGAGGAAGAAGATAGCACACAAGAGTTTACCCAGGTTCGGGCCGCCGCGAGGCGTAAAACCCTACTCCTGCCTTTGGTGGATTGCCTCACGAGGAGATTTGTGGATGAACTAGTACAGAGGTGTGCTGCCTTGCAGATGTGTTTGCGGGGTGGTTGTTTCGTGTCCCTCTACCGGGCTGCCTAGCCTCTATTTATAGCGGCTCGGGTCCTCTTCCCTTATCGCAATGGCGGGAAGGGATCCCACAACGGCCAAATTTGAAAGGGGACAGGAGGTACATCTTATCCTGACGAAAGGCAGTCTTCGCCTGCAAAGTAGGTGGTGGTGACGCGGTGGTGGGCTCGCCGGTGACACCCGTCCTGCCGCGCTCGCTGACCCGGTCCCGTTGCACCGGAATGGAAAGCTTTGGCGGGGCTCCTTGGGAACCCGCATTCGTCCTTGTCTCCTTTGCACAAAAGGGGAAACTGTTCCCTCTGGCGCGTTGGCGCCCGCCTGGCCTGGCCGTTGTCATCCTTGATCTCCTGAGGCCTAGCGTTGCATAGAGATCTCCGCCACTCGGGAGGAGGCCTGGGGAGGCCTCCCCCTCTGCCTTCACGCTGTCCCCCTCACGAGGATGGGCCCCTCGTGAGGGTCTTGTCTTGAGTGAAGCCGCGCGGGGCCGTACGGACCGCCAGGTGGGCCACGCCCTGGGCCGCAAGTAGGCAAGTCTGGGTACCCTGGTATCCAGAACGCCGACAGTTTCCCATGCAACGTTCCCCAACAGTAGTATCAGAGCTAGGTCTATGCGTAGATGAGATCTCGAGTAGAACACAAAGGAGTTTGTGGGCGTTGATATTCAGATTGCTTCCCTCCTTAGTCTTTTCTTGATTCAGTGGTATTGGGGGATGAAGCGGCTCAGACCAACCTTACTCGTCCACGTACGAGAGACCGGTTCCATCGACTGACATGTAACTTTGTTGCATAAGATGGCTGGCGGGTGTCTGTCTCTCCCACTTTAGTTGAATCGGATTCGACAGAGGCGGTCCTTGTAGAAGGTGAAATAGCAACTTGTTTATCACCGTTGTGGTTTTGCGTAGGTAAGAATCGTTCTTGCTAGATACCCATAGCGGCCACGTAAAACATGCAACAACAAATTAGAGGACGTCTAACTTGTTTTTGCAGGGTATGATGTGATATGATATGGCCAAAGACATGATGAGATATATGTGATGTATGAGATGATCATGTTTTGTATAGATTATCACGACTTGCATGTCGATGAGTACGGCAACCGGCAGGAGCCATAGGGTTGTCTTTAATTTATTTTCGCCGTTTTTGCTTTTCTTTATCGCTATGAGTTAGCAATAGTTGTAGAAGCAATAGTTGGCGTGACAACCTCATGGCGACACGTTGATGGAGATCAAGATGATGGAGATCATGGTGTCATGCCGGTGACGATGGAGATCATGCCAGTGCTTTGGAGATGGAGATCAAAAGCACAAGATCATGGCCATATCATGTCACTTATGATTTGCATGTGATGTTAATCCTTTTATGCACCTTGTTTTGCTTAGGACGACGGTAGCATTATAAGGTGATCCCTCAATAAAAAATTCAAGATAAAATTGTGTTCTCCCCAAGTGTGCACCGTTGCGAAAGTTCGTCGTTTCGAGACACCACGTGATGATCGGGTGTGATAGACTCTATGTTCGCATACAACGGGTGCAAGCCAGTGTTGCACATGCGGAACACTCGGGTTAAACTTGACGAGCCTAGCATGTACAGACATAGCCTCAGAACACAAGAGACCGAAAGGTCGAACATGAGTCATATAGTAGATATGATCAACATGGAGATGTTCACCATTGAAACCACCTCATCTCACGTGATGATCGGACTTGGGTTGGTGAATTTGGATCATGTGACACTCGAATGACCTAAGGGATGTCAATTTGAGTGGGAGTTTTTTAAGTAATATGATTAACTAAACTCCTTATCATGAACACAGTCTAAAGTTGTCTTTGCTAAATTATGTTGTAGATCAATAGCTCGCGCTGTAGCTCCCCTGTGTTTTTATACGTTCCTAGAGAAAATAGATTTGAAAGATGATGGTAGCAATAATGCGGACTGGGTCCGTGATCTGAGGATTGTCCTCATTGCTGCACAGAAGGCTTATGTCCTTAATGCACCGCTCGGTGCACCACCCCCTCAAGCGTCGTCTGTAGATGTTGTGAACATCTGACAAGCACGTTCTGATGACTACTTGATAGTTCAGTGCGTCATGCATTACGGCTTAGAATTGAGGCTCCAAAACGTTTTGAACGTCACGGAACATATGAGATGTTCTAAGAACTGAAATTGGGATCTCAGGCTCGTGCCCGTGTTGAGAGGTATGAGACCTCCAACAAGATTCTTTGCCTGCAAGATGAAGGAGAATAGCTCAATCGGTGAGCATGTGCTCAGATTGTCTGGGTGCTACAATCGCTTGAATCGAGTGGGAGTTGATCTTCCAGATAAGATAGTGATTGATATAGTTCTCCAAGTCACTGCCACTAAGCTACTAGAGCTTCGTGATGAGCTATAAAATGCCAGGGATGGAAATAATGATCCCTGAGCTATTCGCGATGTTTGACACCGCGAAGGTAGAAATCTAGAAGGAGCATCAAGTGTTGATGGTTAGTAAAACCACTAGTTTCGAGAAGGGCAAGGGCAAGGAGGGAAACTTCATGGATGGCAAGCCAGTTGCTGCTCCAGTGAAGAAACCAAAGGTTGAACCCAAACCCGAGACTAAGTGCTTCTATTATGAGGACAGCGGTCGCTGAAGCGGAACAACCCTAGATACTTGGTAGATAAGAAGGCTGGCAACGTCAACGGAAGTATATTTGATATACGTATTATCGATGTGTACCTTACTAGTACTCCTAGTAGCACCTGGGTATTAGATACCGGTTCAGTTGCTAATGTTAGTAACTCGAAATAAAAGCTACGGAATAAACGGAGACTAGCTAAGGGCGAGGTGACGATGTGTGTTGGAAGTGTTTCCAAGGTTGATGTGATCACCATCGCATGCTCCCTCTACCTTCGGGATTAGTGTTAAACCTGAATAAATATTATTTGGTGTTTGCGTAGAGCATGAGCATGATTAGATCGTGTTTATTGCAATACGGTTATTCATTTAAGTCACAGAATAATAGTTATTCTGTTTACATGAATAAAACCTTCAATGGTCATGCACCCAATGTGAATGGTTTATTGAATCCCGATCGTAGTAATGCACATGTTCATAATATTGATGACAAAAGATGCAAAGTTAATAATGATAGTACCACATATTTGTGGCACTGCCGCTAAGGTCATATTGGTGTAAAGCGCATGAAGAAACTCCATGCTGATGGATCTTTGGACTCACTCGATTTCGAATCGCTTGAGACATACGGACCATGCCTCTTGGGCAAGATGACTAAAACCCCGTTTTCCGGTATGATGGAGCGGGCAAGTGACTTATTGGAAATGGTACATGTTGATGTATGCGGTCCAATGAGTGTTGTAGCTTGCGGTGGATATCGTTATTTTTCTTACCTTCACTGATGATTTGAGTAGATATGGGTATATTTACTTAATGAATCGCAAGTCTGAAACGTTTGAAAAGTTCAAGCAATTTCAGAGTGAAGTTGAAGATCATCGTGACAAGAAGATAAAATGTCTACGATATGATCATGGAGGTTAATATCTGAGTTACGAGTTTGGTATGCAACTTAAGACAATGTGAAAATTGTTTCACATCCCACGCCACCTGGAACACCATAGTGTGATGGTGTGTCCGAACATCGTAGTCATGCTCTATTGGATATGGTGCGTTCTATGATGTCTCTTATCGTTTTGCCACTATCGTTTTGGGGTTATGCATTAGAGACAACTACATTCACTTTAAATAGGGCACCATCTAAGTCCGTTGAGATGACACCATATGAATTTTGGTTTGGCAGAAACCTAATCTGTCATTTCTCAGAGTTTGGGAATGCGACGCTTATGTCTGATAAGCTCGAACCCAAAGCAGAAAAGTGCATCTTCATAGGATACCCTAAGGAAACAGTTGGGTATACCTTCTATCTTAGATCCAAGGGCAAAGTGTTTGTTGCTAAAAACGGGTCCTTTCTCGAGAAAGAGTTTCTCTTGAAAGAATTGAGTGGGAGGAAAGTAGAACTTGATGAGGTTGTTGAACCGTCACTTCAGTTGGATAGTAGCACGACGCAGAAAGATGTTTCTGCGATGCCTACACCAAGTGAAGAGGAAGCAAATGATGATGATCATGAAGCTTTGGATCAAGTTACTACCGAACCTCGTAGGTCGACAAGAACTCGTACCGCCCCTGAGTGGTACGTCAATCCTGTCTTGGAGGTCATGTTGTTAGACAACAGTGAACCTACGAGCTATGAAGAAGCGATGGTGGGCCCGGATTCCAACAAATGGCTAGGAGCCATGAAATCCGAGAAAGGATCCATGTACGAAAACCAAGTATGGACTTTGGTAGACTTGCCCGTTGAACGGCAGGCCGTTGACTACAAATGGACCTTTAAGAAGAAGACAGACGCTGATGGTAAATGTCACCATTTATAAAGCTCGACTTGTCGCAAAGAAGTTTCCGACAAGTTCAAGGAGTTGACTATGATGAGACTTTCTCACTCATAGCGATGCTAAAGTCAGTTGGAATTATGTTAGCAGTTGCTGCATTTTTCGATTATGAAATCTGGCAGATGGATGTCAAAACATCGTTTCCTTAACGGTTTCCTTGAGGAAAGGTTGCATGTGATACAACCAGAAGGTTTTTGTCAGTCCTAAGGATGCTAAAAGGTGTGCAAGCTCCAGCAATCCTTCTATGGGCTAGAGCGAGCATCTCGGAGTTGGAATATATGCTTTGATGAGGTGACCAAAGTTTTTGGGTTTATACAAAGTTTATGAGAAACTTGTATTTACAATAAAGTGAGTGGGAGCACTATAGAATTTCTGATAAGTATATGTGGATGACATATTGTTGATCGGAAATGATATGGAATTTCTGGAAAGCATAAAGGGTTGTTTGAAAGGAGTTTTTCAAAGGAAGACCTGGATAAAAGGCTACTTAAATATTGGGCATCAAGATCTATAGAGATAGATCAAGACGCCTGATAAGACTTTCAGTGAGTACATACCTTGACAAGATTTTGAAGGAGTTCAAAATGGATCAGTCAAAGAAAGAGTTCTTGCCTGATTTGTGAGGTGTAAAGTTGAGTAAGACTCAAAAGCTTGACCACGGCAGAAGAAAGAGAAAGGACGAAGGTCATCCCCTATGCCTTATACATAGGCTCTGTGTAGTATGCCATGTTGTGTACCGCACCTGGTGTGTGCCTTGCCATGAGTCTGTCAAGGGGTACAAGAGTGGTCCACGAGTGAATCACTGGACAGCGGTCAAAATTATCCATAGTAACTAGAGGACTCAGGAAATGTTTCTCGATTATGGAGGTGATAAAGAGTTCGTCGTAAAGGGTTACGTCGATGCAAGCTTTGACACCAATCCAGATGACTCTTAGTAGCAATCTGGATACGTATAATGGAGCAGCCATTTGGAATAGCTCCAAGTGGAGCGTGGTAGCAACTGCAGTATGACATATAGATTTCCAAAGAACACACGGATCTGAATGTTGCAGACCATTGACTAAAACCTCTCTCACATGCAAAACATGATCGAACCCCAGAACTCATTGGGTGTTAGATTCATGACAATGTAAATCACATAGCGATGTGAGCTAGATTATTGACTCTAGTGCAAGTGGGAGACTGTTGGAAATATGCCCTAGAGGCAATAATAAATTGGTTATTATTATATTTCCTTGTTCATGATAAATGTTTATTATCCATGCTATAATTGTATTGATTGGAAACGCAAATACATGTGGGTACATAGACGACAATGTGTCCCTAGTAAGCCTCTAATGGACTAGCTCGTTGATCAAAGATGGCTATGGTTTCCTAGCCATGGACAAGAGTTGTCATTTGATAACGGGATCACATCATTAGGAGAATGATGTGATGGACAAGACCCAAACTATGAACGTAGCATATGATCGTGTCAGTTTATTGCTATTGTTTTCTGCATGTCAAGTATCTGTTCCTATGACCATGAGATCATGCAATTCACTGACACCGTAGGAGTGCCTTGTGTGTATCAAACATCGCAACATAACTGGGTGACTATAAAGATGCTCTACAGGTATCTCCGAGGGTGTCTGTTGAGTTGGCATGGATCGAGATTGGGATTTGTTACTCCGTGTGACGGAGAGGTATCCCAGGGCCCACTCGGTAATGCAACATCACAATAAGCCTTGCAAGCAATGTGACTAAAGAGTTAGCCACAGGATCTTGCATTACGGAACGAGTAAAGAGACTTGCCGGTAACGAGATTGAACTAGGTATGGAGATACCGACGATCGAATCTCGGGCAAGTAACATACCGATGGACAAAGGGAACACCATACGGGATTAACTGAATCCTTGACATAGAGGTTCAACCGATAAAGATCTTCATAGAATATGTAGGAGCCAATATGGGCATCCAGGTCTCGCTATTGGTTATTGACCATAGAGGTGTCTCGGTCATGTCTACATAGTTCTCGAACCCACAGGGTCTACACACTTAACGTTTGGTGACGATATAAGTATAGTTGAGTTATTATGTTGGTGACCGAAAGTTGTTCGGAGTCCCGGATGAGATCCCGGACATGACGAGGAGCTTCGAAATAGTCTGGAGGTAAAGATTGATATATGGGATAATAGTGTTTGGTCTCCGGAAGGGTTCCGGAATTCACCGAAAGGGGTTTCGGATGTTTCCCGAAATGTTCGGGTACAAGAACACTTTATTTGGCCAAGGGGTAAAGCCCACGAGGCTTTAGGAAGGTGCAAAAAGGTGTTTTGCGGAGGCCAGGGGCCAGACGCCAGGGACCCTGGCGTCTGGTCCTGGAGTCCGAGGAGGACTCTTACCTTGCATGCCAAACTGACTTTGAGGAGGCTCTTTCTCCAAGTTTCGACCCCAGGGCTCAACAGATAAATAGAGGGGCAGGGCTAGCACCCAGAACACATCAAGAATTCCCCAAGCCGTGTGCTGGCAACCCTACCCCTCTAGTTCATCCTCGGTCATAGTTTCCGTAGTGCTTAGCGAAGCCCTGCGGAGATTGTTCTTCACCACCACCGTCACCACGCCGTCGTGCTACCGGAGTACTCGAGCTACTACTTCACCATTGCTCGCTGGATCGAGGAGGTGAAGGAGTCATCAAGCTGTACGTGTGTTGAACGTGGAGGTGTCGTCCGTTCGGCGCTAGATCGTGATTGGATCGCGGGACGACTTGTGATTTGGATCGCGAAGACGTTCAACTACATCAACCGCGTTTCTTAACGCTTCCGCTTAGCGATCTACAAGGGTATGTGGATCCGATCTCTCCTCTCGTAGATGCTCATCTCCTAGATTGATCTTGGTGAAGCGTAGGAAATTTTTTGTTTCCCATGCAACGTTCCCCAACACGCTCCCCATGACGAACCCGGCAAGCCATCCCCTAGCAAGCACGAGCTAACCAGCCACCGCTCCACCGCATCGCTACACCAGTCACTTATCAATGCGGTGTCGAGCCCTCAAGTGGCTAAACAGCTCTCGCTAGGCACGTGGCAACGGACCGGAGGGTAGATTATACCCAGTTGACACCCGTTGAGCAATGTGTCACGACCCTAAGCAACAACTAGTTAAACGGTGGCAAGATCTTGCCGGGAATGCACCCCCGAGCGCCACCTAGTCTAGTAATCATGGTGTTTTGTCCTAGACGCCAGAGTTAGGTATGATAGCTCTGCTAAGCTATATAATCGATAGGTAATGACTGTTTTGCCATTGTGGTAACCCCTTTCACTATAAAAGGAGGCCCAAGGCAACCTAGCTCAGGATTCGGACCTCTGGACACTTGTATTCGCGTAGCAGCTCACCCCGACAGCAGCTCTTGCCGGGGTTACGCGCCGCGTGTTCTTCGTGTTCCTTTGATCAATCCACCAAAAGCAGGAGTAGGGTTTTACGCTTAGCAGCGGCCCGAACCTGGGTTAAATGCTGGTGTCCTGATCGTCGCGCCGTCTCATGCCCTCCGCTCTTTGTGCAACGTGACCCCCTTGTCGAACCACAAAGGGGCCTTTGGTCCCATAGGTGATCGTGAACATCCGTGCCCCGACACTAGGGTTTAAGCTTTTGTCACTCTAGCAACCCATCATCTAATAACTACTCTACAATGCATTCCCTTAGGCCCAAAGATGGTGAAGTGACATGTAGTCGACGTTCACATGACACCACTAAGGGAATCACAACATTCATATCACCAAAATATCGAACACATATGAACTTCACATGATTACTTGCAACATGATTTCTCCCGTGACCTCAAGAACAAAGGTAACTACTCACAAATGATATTCATGCTCAAGATCAAAGGGGTATTAAATAGCATAATGGATCTGAACATATAATCTTCCACCAAATAAACCATATAGTAATCAACTACGAGATGTAATAAACACTACTAGTCACCCACATGTACCAATCTGAGGTTCCGGTACAAAGATTGAACACAAGAGATGAACTAGGGTTTGAGAGGAGATGGTGTTTTGGAAGATGTTGATGAAGATTGGCCTCCCAAATATGAGAGGGTTGTTGGTGATGACGATGGCTTCGATTTCCCCCTCCAGAAGGGAAGTTCCCCCGGCGGAATCGCTCCGCCGGAGGGCAAAAGTGCTCTTGCCCAAGTTTCGCCTCGAGACGGCGGCGTTCCGTCCCGAAAGTCCCCCTCTGATTTTTTCTGGGTCAAAAGACCTTAAGTACCAGAAGAAGGGCACCAGAGGTGGGCCGGGCTGGCCACGACCCACCAGGGCACGCCTGGGGGGGCTGGTGCGCCCTGGTGTCTTGTGGTCACCAGGTGCCCCCCCTCCGGTAGTTATTTGCTCCAGTATTTTTTATATATTCCAAAATAATTCTCCATGAAGTTTCAGCTTATTTGGATATGTGCAGAATAGATGTCTCTGATATGCTTTTTCAGGTCCGGAATTCCAGCTGCCGGCATTCTCCCTCTTTGTGCAAACCTTGCATATTATGAGAGAAAAGGCATTAGATTACTCCACAAAGCATTATTATGCATAAAAACATTATAAATAACAGTAGTAAATCATGATGTAAAATGGACGTATAATGGTAGACTCGGCATCGTCAATGCCACAAAGAGGGATGGCGGTGAAGTCGAACTTGGGAACGTCGTCTTGGAGCTCGTCGGGCTTGGACATCTTGGTGGTACCATCCTCATGCTCGTAGTCATGGAGCTTGGTCGTCACGAAGTGTGCTTGGGGTGGGGAGGCCTTGGCCTTCTTGAGTTCTTGAACCGCCTTGAGAGCACCAATGTAAAGGTCATCGAGAGACTTGTAGGCATTGTTGAAGATAGTCTTGGCGATGTCGTTGTTCAATCCCGTCATGAAGTGGAACTTCATCCAAATGGGGTCTTCCACTCCGGCTCGTCGCAAGGCTTTCATCATCTCCATGAAGTACTCGTCAAGGGACTTGGATCCTTGTATGGTGTTCTATAGAGAGGCGTTGAAGATGTTCCGTGTACTTGGAAGGCACAAATGCTCGCCTCATAGCTTTCTTCGTCTTGGACCAACACATGGCTAAGCTCTTCGAAGGTGTGTGAAGCCACCATGTTGACGCGTAGTCATGGAAGTTTCTTGTGGCACACTTCACTTGATCTTTGCAAGGGACTTGAAGTAGCTTGAGGTAGGTGTCCATCTTGCGCTCCCACTCGAGGTACTCTTCGGGGTCATGAGTCCCATAGAATGGAATGTCGAAGTCGTGGTAGCTCGTGGAAGTCGCGGTCTTGAGCTTGGGGAGCTTCTCTTGATGTGCTTGTCGGCGAAGATTCCGCATATCCAAAGGCGAAGATGCCTTGAAGTCGCTTGGCAAAGATGTCAAGGTAGGTGGTGAAGTCATCGAGCGGTGGTTGGTGTCGAGCTCGTGACCTTCACACTTGTTCTTTGTTGGACGCCTTGATGTTGGTGTCGTTATTTCTTCATGTCAGTGATGGTGTCGATGCTGAGGTGATCTTTCCAGAGATGGTGGCTCGGAAGCATGTGCAGTTGAGCGTCTTCTCGAAGATGATGAAGACCTCTTGCCGATGTTGATGAGGACCTTGAGCTCCTCCATTTGAGCATCCAACTTGGCGTCGATGGTTTTCTTCATGGCATCAAACTCGTCGTTGTTGTTGTAGACCGAAATAGATGATGTGCCTTGCCTATCCATCACAAGAATCGAGCAAGGGTGAGTAGGAAATGAGATAAACAATACCAATATAATGTTCCCAAAGTTGAGGATGTATCCCATTTCACTCAATGTGGAATGAAAGAATAGGGGAATTGGTACCGGACTTGTTCACTCACACCTAGAAAGTAAAGCTTATGGAGTGGCTCGGTTAGGACAAGTGGCACAAAATTCAAGCAAATGTTAATCCAAGATATCGAAAATGTTGAGGAAGATTCACAAAATTGCAATGCAAAGCAAATAGATCAATAGCTATGGTGGCACTAGGAACACACACACAGATAGATAAATGGGATCCACGCAACCAAGGAATGAGCACAAAATGTGAGACCACGGGAAAAGGCTCGTGTTGCACGGATACTAGAGAGACAATAGCTCGATTGCTCAAATGGGCTAGATACGTGCTTGTGCACCAACCTATGAGAGTAAACGTGTTGTCTTCAATCCCAAGTATGCTACGTATGTATGATCCAAGAGTATGTACTATGCAACATGGCTCAATGCTATTGCTATTTCTTATAAGCTCTTTGTATCTCCTCTTTTGCTTAAAAACTTTTTCTTCTTTTGATCCTTTTTTTATAAGCTATGCTTGATGCTCGAACCAAGATATGAGAAAAGTATGATGGATATGCACCGGAGAGACTTATGGCACAATGTAGAGAGCAAGATGTTTGCACGCTAGTACTAGCTATGCGGCATAAGAGTAACACTACGGTGCACAAGTAACGTGGCCCGGCAATTCTCAACTCGCTAGTCTCAATGGGTAAGGTACGCAACAGGCTCGAAGCGATCAATGCAATGGCAAGGTAATAGACAATGATGTCGTCGACGTTACCGTCCTTGCTTACGGTTGGGGTGCCAATAGGCGAAGTGGCCGATGTCGATGTCGAGGCCGAGGCGATGATGAGTAGCGGCATTGTCGATGTAGAACTGTCCCTAATTAGCCGAAACACCTTAGGAAACGGAAACCACAACTCAAAATCTCAAACAAAATTTGGTTATGTTGGCGGAAGAGTATGGTGGGAAAACTATGCGGAAGTTATGGTGGAGGCCTAGGCAAAGATGCCAAAATGGGAAAATTTTGATGGATTCAAATGGTAGTAAAACCAAGATGGGCAGCTAGGGCACGTCGATAGCTTCAAAATGATTCAAAGAACACTCAAATTGGAGTTCGGGGGCGAAAGTTATGGGCAAAACGGTGAAGCAGTCGTGGCTGGACTGGGAGGGTCGTGCGCATGGGGTCTTAGGCCCGTGGGCACGGGGTCCCGTGTGCACGGTACATGGCCGTGGGCACGGAGTAGTCAGGGACTATGCGGGGGGCCCATGCGCATGGGGTCTGGGGGGCCGTGGGCATGGGGTGGTCTGGATTTCGGGCAAAACTTCCAGATCTGATGGAAATATGAAAAAAATTCGGGAAAATTGGGGATAGAATGCTAGATCCACTTGCTAGGCCTGAATTCCATGGATCAAAACCAACAAAATCTCACAAGAACCAACAAATCACAAAATTTTTGGTGAGGCTATTTTGTGGGGATTTTCGAATTGGGATGAAATCAAACAAAATTAGGCTAGAAAACAAAGAGGGGGGACTCCAAATTCATGATCAACGTGGCTCATGATACCAAAATGATACGGGGCACACCCGTGTGTGTCGATCTTTCACGAATTGGAGGGGGATTCCACGAAGAACACGAAGAACACAGGGAAGAACAAGGAGAAATCACAAGAGAAACACTCAAGAACAAGTCCAATCACACATCCACTAGACTCACATACACATAAGATCCACAAAGGTACAAGAACAACAAAGGGAAAGAGGATAAATGGTAGAGTTCATCCCAAATCCCATGGGGATATGGGGCCTTGAATCCACTAGGGATCTTCCCTCTTGAGGGGCCTTGACATCCACTTGGAGATCTTCTCTCATAGAGGCATCTACTCCATGGGAGAGGTAGTGGAAGGAGCTAGGCTCAACTATCTATGAGCTAAACCATTGCTAACCCTAGATGGAGGAGGGAGGAGAGTATATATAGGTCCAAGGCATGAAGGGGTAAGGAGGGGCGAAATGGGCCTACAAGGGCAAAGCCCAACAGCAGCACACAGACAGCCCCATGTGCACGGGGTAAGTGGAGCTCGTGCGCACGGGGTATCCAGGGAGGTGTCCACTTAGCTCGTGCGCACGGGTATGTACCGTGGACACGGGGGTCCTGTGGGCACGGGGTCTTCTGGGCCCATGCGCACGGGGTACCCAGAGAGTTCCTGGTAGGCTCGTGCGCACAGGGTCCAGGGAGGCCGTGCGCACAGGGTGTCCAGGGGCTTCACTCCTTCTTCGGGACTCCGTCTTCTTCCGTCTCCGCTTCCAACCTTCCCTCGCGGATGGTGTAGTTGTACGTAGGTGCCGGCACTCCTCCTCGTCATCTGTGAAGCTCCGACAATACCTATGCATGCACACGAGAGGGGTGTCAAGTAGTATACCATCCTCGAAGGGGTCAAGTGAACACGTGTAAAGGAGATGATTCACCTTTATGTATGTGAAGTAGTTGTGGCACGTGTCACTTGCCAAACGAACTCTTGTCATGGTGATGTCTGTAGGATGCTCCGCATCACCTATTGTGTCGACCGTGTGAAATTTTTATATGCAAGCTCAATGTGCTATGATGTCACCATCCCTTGTCTATGATTGTGTCAACTATATAAGTTTGTATTGAGCATCAACAATGCATAGGGCTGAAAGATGTATGCATGAGCATCGACCAATCGCTTTCTCTCTCTCTCTCTCTCTCTCTCTCTCTCTCTCTCTCTCGCTAGCAAGCGGGACCACCGGAATTATTTCCTTACTCGTGGCAGCTTTTAATTAGCTTTCACTGGAATCTACCATTTTTCTTAAGTTGTAATTTTAGCTCGGTGACTATAAAAAGATGCACACAATCCTTGTTTGGGCCATTTTAGGAGTCGTTCAAAGCGGGCTGAGTAGTTACGTATAGTTGTACTGTACTAGATAGGCCTTGTTCGTTGAACATCAGCAATACAACTTGGCTGAAAGACGTGTCTCGGTCCAGGTTCTATTTTGTCCTAAAATAATCGCAGCGTAGCTTATATTTTTTAAAGAAAATGCACAACTCTGTTCTATTTTTATATAAAAATGACAAGTCCAACTTAAGTGTTTTATAGTAAAATTCCAGGTCGGTTTTATTTTTAATAAGAAATGCTCTATCCATACCAAAAATGATTTTTCACCCATCCCAGCAAATGGGTTGTAAATTATCAAAAACAATAAATGGGTTGCATGTCCGCAATATGATTTTTTCACCCAACCCAGTAAATAGGTGTGTTTGAAAAAATAATAAATGTGCTGTAAATTCTTAGAAATAGTAAATACTCTATTTTCTTTTTCACCCAGCCCAAGAAATAGATGTATTGGAAAACAAAACCAAATGGGTTGTAAAACTAAATGAATGGGTTGCATGTCCGCCACATCTTTTTGAAGCTAACATTGTTGGCCCACGAGGAAGAAGCCTGCATAAGGCGTTGTCTATTTAGGCAACAAAACGATTACTCAAAAAAAGTTAACAAAATGATTCAGTCGTAAAAAACAATGGCAACAAACTATTCTGACTACCGTAACCGTTGGATTGATATCAAACGTCCGTCCTGCTTATTCAATCTCTGATCTTGTTGCTCCAGCTGCCAAAACCATCGCCGACGAGAGCACCTCCTTCTGCCTCCCATGGCCAGTTGTGCTCCCGTGCAGGCCTCGCGGCCCCACCTTACTCCCACGGGTGGCCAGACCATCCCTATAGTCACCTACGCCTACTATTATTCTCCGGCGACGGTAACCTCACTCCGCAGCTGAACCAGTCAACCCTCGTACCCCCCTCCGCGTGGGCATCCACTGCTGCTTTTTCCCCGTCTCCGGCTCTTTCCCTTCCTAGGCCTTGTCGTCGTTCACCGCCTTGGTTCTCTTGGCATGGCTTGATCAACAAGGTTAACGAACGACATCCATCAGAAGAGGATTGTGTGTGGAGAGGCTGACCGCTGGGACCCACCAGGTCCACGGCCGCACGCAAGGAAGTGCCCCCTTATTATGCGCAAAATAATGATTCCTCCACCTGACAACTAGGACCCACCGTAAGTGTCACCTTATTACGTGAAAAAAACAATTCCTCCCCTGATAGCTAGGACCCACCAGCTATATCTTTGCACGCAAATAAATGCCTCCTTATTCCCGCATGACAGTTGGGACCCACCCGGTCGAAGCATAAGTAGTTTATCTGTCTGGTCGCGGACGTGTACGTACATAGTCTCTCTACAACGATGATGAACTGTGGCCGAGTAAGGAGCGGAGTGTATCTTAGTAGAGCCCCTGACGTAGCATGTCATGCAATCCCGTCTAAATCGTGTACACGTACGTATAACCAAGCTTCAAGAAAGTAAATACGGCCACACACGTACATATGAGCGGAGTCTCGAACGCGTACTCGCACATACGTACGGGCAGGGCTCGTGTACATGAAGAGGCAACATGGCAGAGGCAACGGACGAAAGCAACGCATCCTGTTCATCGACAGTGAACCGATTGGGTCGGAACGGAGGAAACAACGACTCAGCTAGGGGTGTGGCATCCCGTAAAATGGAGGAAACGGATTTATGCTCAACCGACGACGGTCTAAATAGGGTCATGTTCAACGGGAGGGGTGTGGCATCCCGCAATGGAGGAAACAGACTTCTGTTCAACCAGCTATGGTCAAAACGGGGTCCAGCTGGGGTGTGGCGTCCTGCAAAACGGAGGAAATAGACTTCTATTCAACCGGCTATAGTCGAAATGGGGTCCAGGGGTGTGGTGTATCGCAAAACAGGACACCACGGGCTATTGTTCATCCACCGTCGGCTTCCACCATACTCCACGGGTCCTGTTCATCCACCCCCAACACCGACTACTACTACTAGGGGGTCATGTTCATCCAGCGCCAATCCCCACTGGCTGGAGTGAGGCGTACGAGTGGGCGGCAACAACGGGAACTATTCATCCACAGCCAACCAACCAGCTAGGTCAACTCACCACGTCTCGCGTAAGGGGCTCGATCGATCGATGCAACGTCTCGACTCGTTCTACTACACGTATCGCGTGCGCGGAAACAATTGGCAATGGAGGCAACCAACAACCAGCTACTAGCATCTCAACTCACATCTCGCATGGGGGATTGATCGGGTTCAATAAGCAGTGAAGGGATCGCTCGGGTTCAGTTAGCAGCGAAGGTGAAAGGATCGATATGGTCGTCTAGAGGGGGGAATAGGCGACTAACAATTTTAGCTTCTTTTTAACAAATTAGGCTCAACAATAAAATAGGTTATCTAGATATGCAACTAGGTGGAGAACCTATATGATGAGCACAATGATAACAACAATAGCAATCACAAGATACAAACACCACAAAGCTTGTACAAAGTAAAGGTAAGAAGTAACCACAAGTAGAGTCGATGGAGACGAGGATGTGTTACCCAAGTTCCCTCCCTTTGAGGGGAGGTACGTCTCCGTTGGAGTGGTGTGGACGCACAATGCTCCCCAAGAAGCCACTAGGGCCAACATATTCTCCCAACGCCCTTGCAAAATGCAAGATGTCGTGATTCCACTAGTGGCGCCCTTGAAGGAGGCGACCTAGACTTTACAAAGAAAGTTGGGGCAATCTCCACAACTTAATTGGAGGCTCCCAACACCACCACGGAGCTTCACCACAATGGAATGTGGCTTCGATGTGACCTCTTCTGTCTATGGTGCCCAACACCCAAGAGTAACAAGATCCGCAAGGGATTAGTGGGGGGAATCAATTTTCTCTTGGTGTAAGTGTAGATCAAGGCCCTCTCAAGCAACCCTAGAGAATCAACAAGTTTTGATGGTTAGGGAGAGAGATCGGGCGAAAATAAGCTTAGGGGCCAACAATGGAGCTTTTGGGGGAAAGAGGTAAGTCTTCTTGGGGAAGAAGACCCCCTTATATAGTGACAGTGCAAATCCAACCGTTATGTGCTCGCAGGACCACAAAAGCGGTACTACCGCTCATACGAGAAGTACTACCGCTTATACTGGCACTACAGGACTTCAAGCGGTAGTACAGTGCAGGCAGGGCGGTAGTATCAGACCAAGCAGTACTACCGCGCCTACTACCACTCCTACTACCACTTGTAGGAGACAGGGGAGGCAGGGGCTAGCACTGCGCGGCAGAGTGACCGGTAGTACCGCACAAGACGGTACTACCGCTGAAGTTGAAGCGGTACTACTACTTCATGCGGTACTACCGCTCCCTGGAGAGCGGTACTACCGCTTAAAGCAGAAGACCAAGTTCTAGTACTGCCCCACTACCGTGCGAGCAAAAAAGTCCGTGCAGACCCCAGCGGTGTAGACCACGACACTAGAGAGTTAAAGTACCACCAGAATGGTACTACCGCCCCCAGGCAGGATACTGCTTCTCAAGCGGTACTACTGCTGAGGACAGTGGTACTACCGCTTGTGTGTCACCACAAGTCCAAACAGATAACAAAGGATCTCCACGTTGCCGGAAGAAAAGAAGGGTGCAATGAAAATGTGTACATGTTGATTTCACCCAACCTTTCAGATGCGGACCCCCTCTTAATAGTACGGATTTCCTGTGACTCAAATGCCATCGAAAAATAATCGCCAGAACAAATCCGACTTCACACCGTATCACCGAGGGGAAATAAACCGTCGCGTGCCCATCTGATGAAATCTCTGAAATACTCGGGGCACAGGATTAGTCCACAAAAACACCTTGTCATCAATCACGAAAACTACAGAGGAAGAAGTATGCCCTATCAACCTCCCCCTTTTTGGTGGACTGATGACAATGTGGGATTTGCACAATGGATAGGAATGAATAATATGCAAAACCATTGTTCGTAAAAAATAGACGGGCTCCCCCTAGATGTGGGCACCATTCAAGGATGCTTTTCGAATGCAAGGCACACACACACTAGGATCAACACTCCCCCTATATTTTATAAACGAGGCAATACTTCCAAACAGCTAAATATGAGAGATGAGCATAGATGCAAGTATAGTACGTGAGCAAAATGTAATGGGCAAAGACTAAGCATGGCATCACATACTAAGATAACACAATATAACATAATAAGTTAGACAGGGATAACATATCTCTCATACCACACATAAGGTCCAAGTCTCACCCTCGAAAGCAAATAAGATAAAGAGTTCACAAGCAATAAAACACGGTGATCAAACGAGCTTGTGACTCGGCAAACAACCCTAAGAAAGCAAATCCCCGGTCCTAAACTCTCCCCCCTTTGGCATCGAGATGCCAAAAAGGCAAAGAGCGACAACTACGTCCCAAAGTGGAAGCATCCCTCCGAGTCCTCATCCATCAACTCCTTTGACTCCTCATCATCAGCAACATGATCCTCCTCAATGATCTCCTCATCATCAGCAGCAGCAGCAGCACGACGAGAAAAGGTGGCCCCAACGGAATCATCACAATCAGTCCAGGTGTTGTTCTTGAAGGTTCACTCCTCCCTAGTCTCAATCTTCTTCTCAGAGCTGTTGTCCATAGATATATCCATCTTCCTCCTCATGAGGATCTGACGCTGACGAGCAACCTTCTCAGCAGCATATGCCTTGTACATCTTCTCCTGAGTATTAGCCAGGATACAGAACAACTTCCTCACCTTCTCCTTGAGCTTAACATCCCAAGATGGCTGCTCAGTGGGTGGAACATAGTTGGGCTCAGCAGTGTCGTCAGAGTCCATGGGACGAAGCTCAACCTTGGGAACTTTCTAAGGAGATCCCCAGCACTCCTTCTGCCTCAACTTGGTCACCTCATGAATCACAAGATCACCAGCCAGAAGATGCTCATCTGGGTACTACACTGTCCAGGTTATCTGATAACCCACAAGTATAGGGGATCGCAACAGTCTTCAAGGGTAGTATTTCACCCAAATTTATTGATTCGACACAAGGGGAGCCAAAGAATATTTATTGGTCTTAGCAGTTGAGTTGTAAATTCAACCACACCTGGAATTTCTTTCTGCAAAGAAGTTTTTAGTAGCATAACAAAATCAATAGGAGCAGGAACAGTAGCAAGTTTGTATTGATTGTAGAAGCAGTAGTAACGAAGGTAACTTAACGGAAACCAATAAGCGAAAAGCGTAGGCCATGGATAAGTGATGGATAATTAATTTGGATGACATTCATCATGTAACAGTTACACACTAGAGCGACACAGAACTAGCTCCAATTCATTAATATAATGTAGGCATGTATTCCATATATAGTCATACGGGCTTATAATAAGAACTTGCATGACATCTTTTGTCCTACCCTCCCGTGGCAGCGGGGTCCATAAGGAAACTAAGGGATACTAGTAGAGTGCCCGTGCGTTGCCACGGGCCTTAAAAAAAATGAGACAGTTCTTTTGTTGATATTATTATCAGTAGTTGATACTGGGTTATTCATAGCATTACTATGCCTTGCAGGTAGGTTGTTACTGATTGCATATCAAATTTCACATGTATAGAAAAGGTAGCCCATAACACGCAAAAAATAATTGAAATCCACTTCACTTGCAATGTATTTCAATAGAAAATATAATTCGATCACATATACTATAAGATCTAATGCACAAAATAAAGAAAGTGGTACAAAAACATAGAACTCTTTGGTGTGCATTACAAATGATAGGTGGCACATGGATGCATTTTTATGCTTAAGACCAATCATCTCATGAAAGCATGTCTATTGTTATTATCCATTAATTAAAGAAAACACATGTAGGATTTTGTTCCCTTATTCCAAGATTCTACAACCAGACACTTGATTGCATTTTTCTATTCCCTGGCAAACTATTACATATGAAATTAGGCAATTGAAACCATACATGTTACTAAACACACCTCCTAGAATTTAGGAACCATGGCAACACAAAATATTTCAACACTTTCCCACCTACTATTCATAGCTTGGACAGGCCCCATCTACTTTTCTTGGCTCAAAAGTACTGAATCCCCTCCATCTGCGCTCAACTTCTAGGATATCCTTTCTTCGAAGGCCATGAAAACAGTCATCCGGTAAGATTGTTCATGATCATAAATAGCATTTATAATTACTTCATATTTTCATATACAATATCTGAATAGTAAAGTTTATAAATGGAGTACTTCAAAATAACTAATGCTCCTGGTATCTATAGAGCTAGAACAAATAATTAGAGGCGTGTAACTCTAACATTATATATGCCCATTTAAGTTGCATACATGTAACCCTTGTAAATTTTGCATCTAATTTTATTGTAGTAGGCTTTTAACCTGGTGTTTTCATGAGAAAAGATACTTAAGTGAAAAGCACTACTCAAGATAGCATTGTGAGTTGGTTCATGCTAAGATCATGCCAACTTTCACAAGTATATCGAGAATGACCACTCCAGCTAGTAGATTCTCCAAGGAAAATAAATCCTATTCTACACATAACAAACGTATATCATTTTAAGTAAGACAAGGATAATACTACAGCCAAGGTCTATGCTCTAGGCTGCATGCATGCAAGTGAGATGGATCACAGACTGGTCTTGCATGAAAAAAAAGAAAAAATATGGAAAAAATAGAGGAACGCCAATGAATATTGTTCACGTACATTTGGTGTGTAGATCTATGGTTGCGAAAGTGCAACAACAACGCATGCCAGCATCAAACTGAAGATTCCTTGACCTGGTAGACGATGATCACTTGCAAGACTGGGCAGGGCGTTGCAATAGGGGCATACATATTCTGATGGTTCAACATCAATCATATCTAATATATTATATATAGTCAATGACATATCCGCTTCACAATCCCACCGACCAACCCCGAACACACACATAGAGGGCACAACTCCTGCATGGTCATGAAACTACAAAAATGAATTCCACATATATTTATTGGACCATGATGAAAAATTGCATCACCAAAATTTCAGCGAATGCGGTGGGCGGGACGTGCCGACTACAGTGACAAGATTGTACTTAAAATTCTGCGACCGGGTTCGGAACTTAAACTCATGCCCTAAACAGGATAAAACAATCCCTCAAATATTCTTTTATTGGACAATCGAATGTATCACATATGCCAACAGAGTAATTTTTTTACCACATGTGATGCATACAAATGCAAATAAAGAAAGTCTATTATGAGCATCATAAATATAAAAACAACATCCCTAGCACTCCAATCTACTACACTCGGGTGTTTAAAGACCTTTTACAGCTACAGAATGCAGTGCATTACCAAGGAACACAACTTGGAGTATTTAGCATAATAATTCTGATTGATTATATGGCTATGAAATGCCTAGAAGTGAGAATGCGACCAAAAAGCAAGCTCCCATTATGGTTATGCTAGTGGTAAGCTCTCCCTGCGACATACAGAAAAAATTCAAGAACTGATGGAAGGTTCGTGCTTAGCCTTACACGGCTATTATTGAAGGCATAAAATGGTGGAGCAAATTATCAAATACATGCAGGTCCATACGGCTGGAGCCATCGAGGTCTAGTAGCGGGCATACTTGTGATGATGGCTGAACCAAAATCAATTAGGCATTAAAGAAGGTACAAACAGATCCACCATGGAAAATCAAACCAGCATGTGAATTATTTATCATATACTAACAGTAAGATTTCTTCTTTACTCCTTTATTTCAAAGAAGTACATGGGAGTGAAAATTACTAAACTAAAGCAAAACAACACAGAAAATAATTTTTTTGTGTGTATCAATGGAAAATCTACCGATTCACATGTACTTTGAAAACATCCGGCAAACCAGGATGGCTGAAGTCTTGATTATTACTTCAATTTTTTGTGACGGATTGATTATTACTTTACCCACAAAAATAAATTTATCCCGTGTATTCTCTTCTTCTCAACCATGCTTGATACCCAAATAAGTTGATCCTGTGTATTCCCTTCTAAACATGGTTGACAATTTTTACACAGACACAGTTGACTTGTTACGTGGATAGTGATCTGCGTAGACAAACCTGAAGGCTAAGACATTGCTTAGAAACTCAACGGACGTCCGGAGCACATGGTCCTAGGAGAAAATAAGTTGTACAGTTGGTCGCACATGTTTTGGACGATGACCAGCGAGAGGTCGACCTCAAGGACCGGCAACAACTACAGGTGATGATGTCACCGGCGACGTCGCACGCCCGTACCCGACATCAAGGATCTACATCACAAAAATTGGTTAATGCGATGTAGAGGAGCATGAAATGAGAGGGGAGGATCGGCGAGAGGCCGACGACCTGATCGGCGCCATGTCTGTCGGACGATACAAGCCCAGCGGCGGTGGCGCTGCGAGGCTAGGAGGTCTGGCCCATACCCTCGACGCCGAGGATGAAGTAGATACGCGCGACAACATTGAATCCATTGGTCGCCCGCATCGGAGACCTCAGTCCATCAGAACTGTCACCATCAGCGCACATATCTGAATTCCTTCTTGTATAAGCTTTTCGATACATTCTGGTACCTGGATATAAATGCATGCACATGCCCACAATTGAAATATAAATATTTAATATTTATTAGCCTGCATTTGAATAAAATGAAGCAGACCAAAAGAACATAACGTTATAAAAATCATACCAATTTCTAGAGCTTGTCTTAGTAGCACCAAAAGCAAGTCACCCTCAATACTGTCAGCAGCCTCCTAAATATTTTTCATCTATGTCGGCATTTCCAGATGGTTTGAAAGTCCAACTCAAAAAAAATGGTTTGAATGTGCAAAAGTATTCATCAAAGTTCACATACCCTTTCGCATCTGAGACACATATAAGAACCAATGTTCTTAGACCAGAATCAGAATACTCATTTATGTCCCTTTTAGTCAGAATCGTGGATATCCCAAAAGAACAACAACAAATAAATGGATTCAGATAGATGGTGGGTCTACTGCATTTTGCATCACGTAAATATCATGGCCAAAGTGACTATGAACAGAGGTAGTGGAGGGAATTTGTATTACCAATGTTCCCTATTAATTTTGCATTAACTTATACAGTCATTGTATGATTCATATGAACACTCACACAAAATTTTGCATTCCAAAAATAAACATATCATGAACATGAAACTGAAGAATCAAAATATCTGCCTAGCTAGGCACTCCACTGATACGTGTGCGTCGTCACGGAGCAGAGGTATGTGGCCATTGTTCTTATGCATGCAGTGCGTCAATCTTATTGCTGCTCCATAGCTTCAGTACATGCGTACATGCTCGCCAAGGTGGGCGAGGCAGCGGACTCCTGCATGTCATGGTCAAAGTGAGTGAACATGTCAAAATTTAAATGAGAGCAATGGAAGGAGGAATTACGTGGGGATTGGGTGTTGAACATCTCCAATTCAGGATTTTGACGTGTTCACAAAAATTGATTCGCCCAGGCTAGGACTCTTGGCTTGGGAGCGACCATGGCTGAGGCGACCACAAAAACTGAATGCCCGGGCGAGCAAGATCGGAGGCGGGGTCATCAGGGTCGACTAAGCCCGTTGCAGGTATTTGGACGTGGAGGAGGCCGCCGAGATCAGGCAGTCGGCCCCTGTGATGAGGAACGACATCCATAACAGATCAACCTGATGCCGCCCCCCTGCAGCCATGCCACAGTGTTGGACGGCTGGAGCATTGCCCGCAGCACCATTGGCTGGCCGTGCTGCCGCATGCCCATAGGGAAGGTCACCAATTGCACGCAGCTCCACTCCCTGCGTCTAGGCTACTTGCAGCTACTACCACTGCCACCTTGGTCGGCTTCTCTCTACAAGGTCGTCGGGGGAGATGACGATTATGTGGGAGAAAGTCTTAGGGGCAGGAGCAATGGTGTAGGGGCGGCGCACTGCGGCCGGGTTGGAACCCTAGAGGAGAGAGGACCAAGGACTTGGGTGGAGCGATTTGTTTCCGGTAAGAACAAAAAAATTAGGAACGATGTGGGCTGGTTCGCTAGATAAAAATCAGGGGTGGAGGGGCCTTCGATCGGGGGTGGGAGGGGGTACGAACGGACGAGACTACGTATCAACTGATCCATTAGGAGTAGAAGATGTGATTGAACAATTTATGGTAAGATTAATTAATTCTGATTTGATCTTTAAAAATTCATTACAAAATAATCTTGATTGATTATTTCACATAAATACATTACTAAATATATGATGATTGAATGAGGAAAAAAACAGACGAAGATGGAAGGGGAGACGAAAAAAACTTGAAACGGAATGTTAATTAATGTAATTTAGTGATGTATGGAAATATTAATAAATGTGATTGAGCAACATATGGTAAGGTTAATTAATTCAGATTTGATCTTTAAATATTCATTAGAAATTAATCTTGATTATTTCTTTCACATAAATACATTACTAAATATGGTTGATGGGAGGAGGGACAAAAAACCGGATGAAAAAAAACCGGACAAAAATAAACCCGGAACGGAAGCTACCAACTCCCCAATTAGGAGTAGAGATTAAGGCCTCCTTTTAATAGAGAACCGGAACAAAGTATTAACACGTGATGAATACATGAACTCCTCAAACTACGATCATCCCCCGAGATGATCCCAATTATTGTCACCTTGGGGTCTACAGATCATAACACATAGGTGCATACAACTTGCAAGATAGGATCCAAAACACTCTCATATTCGTGAAAACACAATAGGTTCATATATGAAATCATGGCACTTGGGCCCTAGTGAAAAGCATTAAGCATAGAAAAGTCATAGCAACATCAATCTCAGAACATAGTGGATACTAGGGATCAAGCCCTATCAAAATAACTCGATTACATGATAAATCTCATCCAATCCCATCACCGTCCAGTAAGCCAACAAAAGGAATTACTCACTCCCGGTAGTGAGCATGATGGAATTTTTTATGGAGAAGGGTTGGTGATGACGATTGCGACGAATTCCCCTCTCCGGAGCCCCAAACGGACTCCAGATCAGCCCTCGTTAGGAAGAACAGGAGGTGGCGGTGGCTCCGTCTAGTAGAACGCGATGAAAACCTTTCTCTTATTTATTTTCTCGAAGAATAGGAATATATAGGCTTGGAATTAGGGCCAGCAGATCCACATGGGCTCCACAAGGTAACATGTCGCGCCCAGGGGGGTGGGCGCGCCCTGTTGCCTTGCGAGCAACTGGTACCCCTCCCCCTCCGGTGGATCTTCGCTTCAGTATTTTTTATGTATTCCATAAAAAAATCTCCAGACAGTTTCATCATTTTCGAGAACTTTTATTTCTGCACAAAAAACAGCAACATGGTAG
This sequence comes from Elymus sibiricus, assembly GCA_039707655.1. Taxonomy (NCBI): domain Eukaryota; kingdom Viridiplantae; phylum Streptophyta; class Magnoliopsida; order Poales; family Poaceae; genus Elymus; species Elymus sibiricus. The sequence continues at coordinate 270,593,781 of CM077665.1, forward strand.
TTTGATACGTCTCCAACGTATCTATAATTTTTGATTGTGCCATGCTGTTATATTATCATTCTTGGATGTTTTACAATCATTTTATAGCAACCTTATATCATTTTTTTGGGACTAACCTATTGACATAGTGCCAAGTGCCAGTTGCTGTTTTTTACTTCGCGGAATATCAGTACCAAACGGAGTCCAATCGCGATGGAACTTTTTGGAGATTTTTTTTTGGACCAGAAGAAAGCTAGTGAGCCAAACAAGTACCCGGGAGGAGGCCCAGGCGGCCCAGAAGATACCAGGGTGCACCAGAGGCCCCCGGCGCGCCCTGCTGGGTTGTAGTGGCCTCGGGACCTGTCGGCGTACGACACCTATGGGATCGCGAGGATCCCTTTTACGGTTCGGCAGGGAGAAAGGCTTGCACAAAGAGCAGATCCAACGATCAACACGAGGGATTTTTACCCAGGTTCGGGCCGCTGAGAAGCGTAAAACCCTACTCCTGCTTTGGTTGTATTGGATGTGTTAAGCCCTAGCTCTGGGAGCGCTATGTGATGAACAGTACACAGCTGCTACGCATGCAGAATGGGCCAGAAGGTCCTCCCCTCTGTAGCTCTGCCTTGGGCCTCCTTTTGTACGTTCGAAGGGGTCACCAACAGTGGCGAAGTACAGGAGGTGTAAAGTTGCTACAGTGTTATCATACCTAATACTGACGACTTAGGACAAATGCATTAAATGCTCCGTTTAGGTGTCCCTTAGCTTCTTGGGACGGGAAAAGAGTCGTCCCATCAGCACCGCTTAATCCTCCTCCGTTGTTAGCATCTGACACGTTACCAGGAGGACAACAGCTAAAAGACAAGTTGGTCGCTGCGCTGGAGCGGTGACAGGGTGGCGAAGTCTTGCCGGGCGCGAGCCTTGCCGGGGCTCCGCAAGCCACCCCGGCAAGATCTTGCCGGGGTCCCAGCCTTCGGTCTTCTGTCTTCTGATCATTGACTTGAATGTATTCTTGACATTCTTGCACCTGTATCCAGCTGTCCCCCGGCAGGCCTTGCCGTTGGTGCGGCTACAACTGCCCGTGCACAAGTATGGGGTACTAAAAAGGCCCAAACTTTAGTACACCGACAGGAGCCCCCGGGCCTAGGCCATACACGGATGCGAGGCATTGTTGGGCTAGGCCCAAATAGTGCACGGGCACGCGTGGCCGGAGTTAACTGCTGTAATCATTCCGTTTCACTGCGCCCCCCACGACGCACATTGAATGCGGGACGTGGGAGACGTGCGCGGAGCGGACGTAACTGCAGCGCGCTCGCAAAAGCGTTTTCATGTTGACTAGTAAAGAGGCAACCCCGGGCCTTCCCCATAAAAAGGAATCCGCAGAGGCGCTACTCATTTACCTCCTGTCTTTTCCAATCTGGGAACCGCCGCCGTCTCCTTCCTTAAGCCCGAAACAGAGTCCCTCCCATTCATCCGCCGCCTCCACGCCCTCTCCATCCTCGGCCTCTGCTACCATTGCCGCCATGCTACCCAAGGCGAGCAACGGCAAGGGGGCGAAAACCGCCGTCTTGGAGAGTGATCTGGCAAAGATGCGGAGGGAGCACGCCGTCTTCACCCCGGTGCTCGATGCGGGCGCCCTGAGGGAGCGATACCAGTGCATGTGGGCGAAGGAGACGAAGGCTCATCCTGCCACTCGCGTGAACCCAGGTTCCTCCAAGGGTGGCCCAGATAAATTTCACTTCTTCGCCAATTATTTTTACTGTGGGCTCTGTCCCCCATTTTCTGATTTCTTCGTCGACATCATGTACACATACGGCTTCCAACTCTTAGATTTTACGCCGAATGCCGTAACATGCATGTCAACCTTTGCTCATCTTTGCGAAAATTTTGCCGGAGTAGTTCCTAGTACAGCCCTCTTCCGTCATTACTTCATTCCCCGCATCCAAAAGGGAGACGCCCTTTCTGGTTCTATCGCCTGGATTCCAAGGGCATGGAACAAAGAGATATACCCAGACGGGGTCTACCGCGAGAAATGGGAAGAATGGCGAGCCAAGTGGTGCTGGATTCAGGAGACTGACCCTCAGCCCTTCTGTTCGCTTCGGCAAACAAAAATGGCACGCGGTACTGATTGGAGCGCCTTCGACCTTCAAGATGAGAAGCTCATAATTGCAGTTACCAGAATCCACCGCCTCAAAGCTGTCGGGCTCTCAATAGAGATGGTTGGCGCTGATTTCCTTCGCCGGCGCATCGCCCCTCTGCAGAACAAGGGGAGACCAACCTGGGAGTTTCGGAATGCGGCAGACATCATGAGGCTATGCCCTGGGTTGAACAACAACTTGACGGTCATGCAGCACACGGCTCTCTGCCAGAAGCTGTTCAGAACTGATGCAAAACTCAAGTTGCCGGCCAGCATAATTCCTTTGTGCAACAACTCCGCTTTGGCCTCAATCATCGCCATGATGCCGGTGTGCAACGCTCACGGCCTTGATGGGACTTGGGATGAGCCATCTGCAGAGCAGGCACAAGAATTCGTCGACAACTTGTCGGAAAAGGCCATTCGGGAAGAAACAAACCTCATTCGCCCCACAACTGAAGAAGAAGTGGCGTATATCGCCAGCTGGGCAGAAGAGGTGAATCTTGCCGAGGAGGCCGGCAGCGCTGGTTTCATGGAAGGGGAAGCCAGTGAAGAAGAAGTGGTGTCGGAGGGAAAACTTGCCGGGCAGGGCGAGGTTGTCGAAGAGCAGGGCGGCACATCTGCCGGGGGCCCTTCTACTGAAGATACAGTCAAGGAGCAGCTGCACGAGGAGCCCCCAGCTCCCGAAAAGAAGACGAAGCGCGTCCTTCGGAGAGCCGCCTCTGGTGACCCAGTCCACCAACCTTCCTCAAGTGGTGCAGCCCCCGGCAAGGGGGCGGCCAGCAAGGCTGCAGCCAAACGACCCAGGACCATCCCTTCACCTCCTCTCACGGACACCGTGGCGGAAGTCGACTTCGACCTCTCCGCCTTTAGCTCGGAAGGAGAAGAGGAAGAGTAAGGGTCCTGTGACATCTCTTATCTTCTGGATTTCTGATTTTGCTTAACTGATTTGTCTTGCCTTGGTCTGTCCCCGCAGAGATACGGAAACGTTGGCGCAAAGGATGGCGAAGAGGGCAAAAACTTCAACGGGCGATGAGCCACCGGCAAGCACCACAAGTGCGCCAGAATCGACCACCATCAGCCCAGAGTCAAGCCCTCAACGCAGCCCCCGACGCAGCCCCCAGTGTGAGTTTACTCACTTTCCGCTGGCAAGCGTCGGGGTTTGTATCTTTACTGCTGACATCACCGGGCATGTAGGAGAAGAACGACAACGAGGAGAGCCATTGAAGGCCGCCCCTGATGCGCCGCCTCCGTCAACTACGCCGCCCAGAGATGGATGTCCGGCAAAGGCTTCCTCTAGTGAGCTCTATCGCGATGAAGAGGAGCCGACAAATGCGGGCTCTGGTGGTCCTACTTCGGCAACTGGTGTTGCCGGGAAAGGAGAAGCCACCTCTCAACAGCTCGACACAGGTAAACCGTTTGCCCCAGAGTACTTGTTATTTTGTCTTTCTTTTTGTCTTCTTGAACTTCCTCCTCAGCCTTATCTTGTTTATTTTCTTGGCCTTCAGATCTTCCCTCGACGGAACACATGGATGTTGATGCTGTCATCGAGGAGGCCGCCAGGGATGCTGCCACCGAGGCCGACAGAGTTGCCGCTGACGAGGCCGCCAAGAATGCTGTCGTCGAAGCCGCCAAGGATGTTGCCGCCAAAGCCGCCAAGGCTGCACAGGAAAAGGCTACCAAAGAGTCTGCTAAGAGGGCCGGCAAGGAGACCGGTGACCATACTGACGGCATTCCTGCCGCAGGAGCGCCAGGCGCTACGCTGGCCACGGAGCCCCCAGCTGCCGGTGAGGCGGCTATTGAGGATCAGCCATCAACATCCGAAGCCCCCTCTTCAAGCAGATACCTCAAGGTTGGCGACAATCTGTTCGTCAACCTAGCAGGGACGGCAAACATTGGGGTGCCAGCTGAAGGAGAAATTCTTGACGAGGACGTCATCGCTGCTGCCGGGCTCGAGATTGTCGACGAGCCACGCACCAGCAGCAGTAAATCCAAAGAAGAAAAGCTCCTCCAGGCCATGAGAAGCAACTTCCAGAAGCTCCAAGCGCTTCACCGCGCCCGGAAAGAGAAGCTGGACTCTAGGGCAGCAGTTGTCGAAGCAGCGGAGGCAGATTTTCAGAAGCGCGTCGAGGAGACCCAAACCTGGTACGCTGAGGCCTTTTAGGAGCTGAGGACGAGTCAAGAGCAGCTGAGCCAAAGCTGGAACGAGCTCCTCATGAAGCAGTCTGATGTTGAGAAGGCACAATAGGAGGCCTCACAACAGGCCGCTGCAGATGAAGCCCGCTTGACAGAGCGCCACGTCGGGCTCGACGCCTATGAAGAGGACCTTACCGCTCGCGAGAAGGCACTTGCCGACAAGCTTCGCGGCAAGGATGAAGAAATCAAAAAGCTTGTCGCGCAGCAGACCCAAGAGCTGGAGCAGAAGCACCAGGAAACACTTGAAGCTCTGGTCACAGACCATGCCGGCAAGCTGAAGGAGGCCGTCAATGTTGCCGAAGCTGCAAAGGCCGCCAAGAATGAGCTTGACGATAAAGTGAAGAGGCTGGAGGCGGACCTTGAGTATCACGGCAAGAAGATCTCGACGCTCAAGGAAGAAATAGAAAAGGCTCTCTACAGCTTGGTGGAGATACAAATTGCCATGTCCGACAAGATCAAGCAGCTCTCCTCGGCCAATGACTCTATCGCCGATCTGAAGCAAAAGCTGACCATGCTGAAGGAGACTCTTGAGGTCGTGGAGGCTCGCGAGAAGGCCCTGATCAAAGATCTCCAGAATGAAAAGGACCTGCTCGAGAGCGCCGCCGTCACCCATAACGACTACGTGGCAGGTGCGCAGATCTGGACTGAGCGCCTTATCGACGTCGCGGAGAGGCTTGCAGCACAACTGTCCACCATGGGCCTGCAAGGCTTCGACTATTCTTCCGATGATAGGGTGTCTATGAGCGCCAAATTGACCATGTTCTTCGACGGCATGGTTGACGCCCTGAAGCTACTCCATTCTGATCAAGCAACCCATCTGACTAACGAATCCCGCAAACTCTGCCGGGCCGTCCTCAGCAAGGTGCTCACCAAGGTGGCGTACAAGAACCCCAGCATCAACCTCACCAACGTTCTTGATCGCCTGCCGAAGGATGCGGACCTCAAGGCACTTGAAGAACTCGTCGCGCCCATCGTTGACAAGGTGGGCCAAGTCAAGAGGGTTGAAGGCCAGCGCAGGGACTAGCTGCTTCACTCGCCACCATTCCATGCCAAAGACAATTTTGTCTTATGTTAGAATCGCGGCAGCTATTCATGTAATATAACTTGCTATGCTCTGGATGAATGTATGCTATTTCCCTTGTCTAATTTCTTTCTGTATGGTATACACCCTACGCTTTATTGGAAACTTGCCGGCGTGCGCACCCTTGCCGCGAGCGCTAGGTGCGGGACTTTAGCAGCCTGCTGGAGGTGCCGCTACCGGCAAGAAACCTTGACGTTCTCAGTGCAGCCACTTAAACTGTTGAGCGGACTCGAAACAGAGTAAGGGCGCAACCGATCATGACAAGGTTCCTTCGCGTGCAGGTTTTCCATACAAAAGTCGAAATCGTTCAAGGAGAATAACCTTACATAACAAAAATTTGTTTAAAGCTTCTGCAACTTAGCTTTTCGTTGTTGTACTTCTCCCGGCAAGATGTCAACCTTGAACGTCGCCTGTCGGTATCCATACCATCATTCCCGCCCCCCCCCCCCTGGCAAACTTGCACGCGAGGAAACCTTCTGTTCTTTGAGAAAAAGAAAGAAGAGAAAATAGAGATATGGAACCTTGGCGGTTCGTTAGTGCTTACCGGAAGCAGGTGTAATACAATGTCTCAGATAAGCATGCATATAGATAAACATGAAAATCGACAAGAATTGTAAAACACTTAATCTTATTCAACTATGCACAGGGTCTGCGCCTGGCTTTGTACAAAGGATTACATGCCTTGGCGGCAAGACTCGTACAAAAGGTGGTTGCCGGGAGACCCGGCAACCGCGCCTTATGGATAGAACTTACAAAGATGTTCGATATTCCAGGAATTACTCACTGGTACGCCATCTTCGGTCTCCAGGCGGACTGCGCCAGGCCTGGTGACTCGTACTACCCGATAAGGGCCTTCCCACTTCGGCGTCAACTTGTTGGAATTCTTGGCCGACTGAACGCGCCGAAGAACAAGGTCGCCTTCCTCAAGACTTCAGGCATGAACCTTGCGGCTATGGTAGCGGCGCAAGGCTTGCTGGTAGCGTGCAGCTCGCACAGCAGCCTGAAGATGATCTTCCTCAAGGAGCGTAACGTCATCTTGCCGCAACTGCTCTTGCTCAAGCTCATCATAAGCGAGCACTCGAGGTGACCCGTATGTGAGTTCCGTGGGGAGAACTGCTTCCGCCCCGTACACTAGGGAGAAGGGTGTCTGGCCGGTGGCTCGATTTGGTGTCGTTCTGATTGACCAAAGAACTGCCGGCAACTCATCAATCCAACGTCTTCCGCACTTGCGCAGCTTGTCGAAAGTTCTTGTCTTGAGACCTCGCAACACTTCAGCATTTGCCCTTTTCGCCTGGCCGTTGCTCCTTGGATGAGCAACAGAAGCAAAATAGATCTTGCCGCAAAGGTCTTGGACATACTGCATGAAGGTGCGGCTCGTGAACTGTGTGCCATTGTCAGTGATGATCCTGTTTGGTACACCAAAGCGGCAAACTAGTCCTTTGAACAACTTGACGGCTGACTGTGTTGTCACCTTCCTCACTGCTTCCACCTCCGGCCACTTTGTGAACTTGTCGATTGCAATGTATAAGTACTCAAAGCCTCCGGTAGCACGGGGGAAAGGGCCCAAGATGTCGAGCCCTCAGACCGAAAATGGCCAGGAGAGAGGGATTGTCTAAAGAGCTTGAGCTGGTTGATGCAATTTCTTTGAATGGAACTGGCACGCTTCACACTTGGTTACTAGTGCAGTTGCATCCTGAAGGGCAGTGGGCCAAAAGAAACCTTGTCAGAATGCCTTACCAACAAGAGCTCTTGATCCTATGTGGGAACCACATATGCCTCCATGTATCTCTGCCAACAGCTCCAGTCCATCCTCCCGAGGAATACACTTCAATTTCACACCATTTGGTCTCTTTCTGTATAGGACATTGTCCACAAACTGGTACATGTTAGACTGATGGGCTACTTTTTCTGCTTCTTCCTGTTCTTCGGGGAGTTCTCCTGTCTGAAGGAAATGGACGATGTGCTGTGCCCATGCTGGAGCCTGGGGCTCGACAACAAGGACTAAAGGTATGTCCTCTACCATGGGAGCGTATGTCTCTACAGCAAAGGCTCGAGGCCCTGCCGGAGCCTGTTGCTCCCCGGAAAACTTGGCGGGAGCGTTTGTCTCTACGGCAAGAGCTTGAGGCCCTGTCGGAGCCTGTCGCTCACCGGCAAGCTTGGCGTTGTTCCCGGTAACTTCTTTGCCGGCGGCCTTTGGAAGCTCTGCCGGAAAATACTTGCCGGAACTCAACTTCCTTCTCTTATCTTGTCTCATCGATGGTGTTACGGATGGTTGAGTCAATTGGAGCACAAAAGTTCCTGGTTCCACAGGTAACTTAAGGGCAGCACACTTTGACAGGCCATCAGCAACACTATTTTCTGCATGAGGAACGTGCTCCATTTGCAGTCTGTCAAAATGCTCCTCCAACTTCCTCACTTCATCTACGTAAGCTTCCATCAACGGGCTCTGATAGTCTTTATTGATTTGCTTGACGACAAGCTGTGAATCACCCCTGACGATGAGCTTCTTAATTCCAAGGTCCACCACGATCCTGAGACCGGCAAGCAGCCCTTCATACTCTGCAGTGTTGTTTGTCGACCTCTCCCGGGGAAAGTGCATCTAAATTACATATTTGAGGTGCTCTCCAGTGGGTGCGACAAGCAGCACGCCAGCACCGGCGCCTTGCAGCGAGAAAGCCCCATCAAAATACATAACCCACTCTTGATTCGTTTCCTTGCCGGGGAGAGTTGTCTCTGGAATCTCTTCGTCTGGCGTTGCGGTCCATTCTGCAATGAAATCTGCCAAAGCTCTGCTCTGAATGGTTGAAGTACTTTCAAACTTGAGACCAAAACTTGACAGTTCCAAAGCCCACTCCACAATCCTGCCGGTTGCATCTGGATTCCGCAAAATCCGCTGTAACGGAAAGCGAGTGACAACGGTGATCTCATGTGCCTGAAAGTAATGGCGCAGCTTCCTCGAGGCCATAAGGAGGCCGAAGAGCAACTTCTGCACGCCAGAATATCTTGACCTAGCCCCCTGCAAAAGGGAGATGACAAAATAAACTGGGCGCTGCACCATCTTCTTCTTCTGTGTTGCTTCATTTGACTGCGCAGATCCTACTTGACCAGCACCAGACTCTGCCGGGGAAGATCCCAGCTCGTCGCTTGGCGGTATTGCCGCTGCCGCTGCTTCTTCGTCGACTTCTCTCTCCATCACTAACGCAGCACTCACCACTTGATTCGTTGCCGCTAGATATAGCAGCAACGACTCTTGTGCTTTTGGCGTGACTAGTACTGGCGGAGAGGAGAGGTACCTCTTCAAATCCTGCAGCGCTGCCTCCGCTTCCGGAGTCCACTTCACTGGACCTGCCTTCTTCAAGATTTTGAAAAAGGACAGGGCGCGCTCAGCAGATTTGGAGATGAACCTACTCACAGCAGCAACGCAGCCGGTAAGACGACGTACATCTTTGACACGTCTTGGCGCTTCAATCTGCTCAATTGCCTTGATCTTGTCGGGATTCACTTCGATTCCACGCTGAGACACAAAGAACCCGAGAAGCTTGCCGGACGGAACACCAAACACACACTTCTCAGGATTGAGCTTCAAATTGATCTTGCGTAGATTTGCAAATGTCTCTTCTAGATCTGATATGAGCGTTGCTTTGTCCTTGGTTTTAACCACTATGTCATCCATATACGCTTCCATATTTCTATGTAGCTGGGGCTCAAAACCAATCTGGACCGCTCTTGCAAATGTCGAACCAGCACTTTTCAACCCAAAAGGCATACGCAAAAAGCAATACGTACCACATGGGGTGATAAATGCGGTTTTCTCTTCGTCTTCCTTTGCCATGAAGATCTGATGATATCCTGAGTAGGCGTCAAGAAACGAAAGCAAATCACAGCCGGCAGTGGAGTCCACAATCTGGTCGATGCACGGCAAGGGAAAAGGATCTTTTGGACAGGCTTTATTGATGTCTGTATAATCAATACACAGCCTCCATTTTCCATTTGCCTTGCGCACTACAACTGGATTGGCCAGCCATGTTGGATGGAGCACTCCTCTAACCAAACCTGCCGCTTCCAACTTCTTGATTTCCTCGGCAATAAATTGTTGCCGCTCCAAAGCCTGCTTCCTGACCTTCTGCTTGACGGGGCATGCGTGAGGACAGACAGCAAGGTGGTGCTCAATTACTTCCCTAGGAACACCGGGGATATCAGATGGTTGCCATGCAAACACATCGATATTCGCCCGCAGGAAAGCAATGAGAGCGCTTTCCTATTTGTCATCGAGGGTGCAACTTATGGTGAAAGTTCCTCCCGTGCCATCCTCCTTGGCGGGCACCTTCTTAGTTTCTGGTGGAGCTGCCTTGGATTTCTTGCTCTTGCCGGTGGAGCTCTCTGGCACATCCTCAACAGGAGCGCAACACTCCGAGGAGGTGCGCTTGCCGGAGTGTGTGCGAGAGGTCTTGCCGGTCTTCTTCCCCCCGGGAGCTCCAGCGGCAGGAGCAAGTGCCTTGGCGGCAGATGCTGCAACTGCCTCCCGGTAGAGTTGGTCGGTGCAGATAAGCACATCCTTCTTGTCGGAGTTGATAGTGATGACGCTCATCGGCTCGGGCATCTTCAATGTGTTATAAGCATAGTGCGATGCCGCCATGAACTTGGCCAGTGCTGGATGGCCAAGGATCCCAATATATGGCAGTGGAATCTTGGCGACGTCGAAAACAATCTTCTCTGTTCTGAAGTTCAGGTCACTACCAAATGTTATCGGCAGTGTGATCTTACCCTTCGGCTGGCTCCTTCCTGGATTGATCCCTTGGGACGTGCCCGTTTCCTCGAGATCTTCATCAGGAATTTGCAACCTTTTGAGCACGTCGGGTGAGATCAGGTTCAAACCGGCCCCACCGTCAACTAACATTTTCATCACTTTGAGGTTGCGAATCATTGGTGAAACCAACAATGGCAAACACCCGACCACAGTTGTGCGATCAGGGTGATCCTCAGCGTCGAAAATGATAGGCGTGTTGGACCACTTCAATGGCTTCTGGGCATCGACAGATGGCTCTGTCGCATTAACCTCACGCGCCCACTGTTTAAGTCGGCGGTGGGAAGAATGTAACGAGGCGCCCCCGTCAACGCACATGGTGTCTGTAGCTTTCTGAAATTCTTGCTCACTGGACTCGTCGTCCTCCTCATTGTCATCGTCACCCCCCTCTTGCTTGTCGCGGCCTCGAGCGGGCCTCTCCTTCTGTTGCTTGGCCTTGCCGCGGTGACCTCCTCGGCCACCACGTTTCTTGCCGTACCCCTCTGCACCATCCTGAGCCTTCTCCTTATCTCGCCTTTCATATTCAGCTTTCTGCTTCTCGACAAGCTGCTCAACTTGCCGCCAGTTTTGGAGATCGTGGCCCTTGGTGCGTTGGATCTTGCGGTACTGCTTGTCGGAGCCCTTCGGCTTGTCGGCAGCCGCCAAGGCCTGACAGGAGGCGCACCCGGCAACATCCTTGCTGGGGCCGTCAACCTTGGCCTTCTTGGCGGTGTCGGGGTTGCCGGATCCCTCGACGACAAGCACGGCCTTGCCCTTGCGCTTCCTGTTACGCCGCCGACCTTTCTTTGCCGGGGCGGCAGCGTCTTCATCTTCGGAGTCGACTCCTGCGCCAGCATCCTCGCCGGGGAATCTCCTCCCTTCTTCAGCTCGAGCACATTTATCAGCCAGAGCATAAAGCTCGGCAACATCCCTGACTTTGTTCATCGCCAGCTCTTCGTGCATCCTGCGGTTGCGCACGTTCTGATGGAACGCGCTGACAACAGCAGCAGGATGAACGTCTGGAATGTTGTGATGTACTCGGCTGAATCTCTGTATGTACTTGCGCAAAGTCTCGCCTTCTTTCTGGGGGATGAGATGCAAATCACTTTCCTACCCAGGAGCTTGGTGGCCTCCGGTAAAGGCGCCAACAAACTCATGACACAGATCTGCCCAGGAAGAAATGGAATTCTCCGACAGATGCATCAACCACGACCTGACGTTGGGCTTGAGCACCAACGGGAAGTAGTTGGCGAGTATCTTGTCGTCGCGAGCCCCGGCAGCCTGCACCGCAATGGTGTAGATGCTCAAGAACTCCGACGGGTGGGTCTTGCCGTCGTATTTCTCCGGGACCTCTGGTTTGAACGTGCGGGAATTGGGCCACTGGACTCGCCACAGCTCACGGGTAAAAGCCGGACAACCCACCTCATAAGGTAGGTCATCATAATACCCTGGCGCAGGCTTGTCCACAGTGGGTCCTGCGCGCTTATCAGATTGATAGCGCGCTTCCCGCCACCGCTCGATGGTAGTCCGAGTGTCTTCCTTGCTTCGTTCCCGAAGAACCTGACATTGATCGCGGCGAGTTCGCGGATCAGATGACGCCGTTGAGTCGTCATCACAGGCGTTGATTCGTCGAGTCGGCGACCGCTGTTGCCGCCGTGGAGGAGAGTGCACCGTGGTCATACCGCCTCCAGTCCTCTCGCCATGGACGCGCGCCGGCTCGATGGACTGTCGCCACGAAGGCTCCGCCTGCTGTGGCCTATCATCGTTAGCGAGGCCGACGAGGCTCTGAATGGCAGCTCTCCGCTCTCCGAGCTTGTCCGCAGCAGGAGGAAAATTCAGGAGCAGCTGTGCCCGCGCCAACGCTTCTGCTGGTGTAGGCGGCGGCAAAAGGTGCGAGGAACGTGAGGTGCTCTGACTCCTAACCGTGTTAGAACGAGCTCCATCACGATCTCGCGACCGCGCGCCGCTTCCACCAGCATGTTGGCGTGCATGTTGGTCTCACGCATCTCGAGAGTGATGCTCAGGAGACTTTTCGTGGGGACGCTTGGAACCACCAATGTCACGGCGTTGTTCATCGCGTGCGGCCTGAGAAGGCCGCGGCGCATGCACCGGTGTGGGTGTCTTAGAAGGCGCCCTTCTGTCCCTGGAGTTCGCTACACCGCCAGTTGGCAGCACAGCTCCGTCCTTAGATCTAGCGGCGCGAACGACGCCGCTCGCCTGGCTATGATCACCAGAACGTCGTGGAAGCTCAGGATCTCCGCCTCCTCCGCCTGCGTCCACACCGTCGCCCGTCTGTGTAGCTTCAGGGACACCAGACGCGGATGGACCAACCGCCAAAAGCCCTTCTTCTTGGGAGCCATGGCGATGAAGATGATGAAGAAACTGGCGCGATGATCGCTAGATCAGGTTCACGCAACCTCTCTCCCCTACCTGGCGCACCAAAGATGTCGGCGTACGACACCTATGGGATCGCGAGGATCCCTTTTACGGTTCGGCAGGGAGAAATGCTTGCACAAAGAGCAGATCCAACGATCAACACGAGGGATTTTTACCCAGGTTCGGGCCGCTGAGAAGCGTAAAACCCTACTCCTGCTTTGGTTGTATTGGATGTGTTAAACCCTAGCTCTGGGAGCGCTATGTGATGAACAGTACACAGCTGCTACGCATGCAGAATGGGCCAGAAGGTCCTCCCCTCTGTAGCTCCGCCTTGGGCCTCCTTTTATACGTTCGAAGGGGTCACCAACAGTGGCGAAGTACAGGAGGTGTAAAGTTGCTACAGTGTTATCATACCTAATACTGACGACTTAGGACAAACGCATTAAATGCTCCGTTTAGGTGTCCCTTAGCTTCTTGGGGACGGGAAAAGAGCCGTCCCATCAGCACCGCTTAATCCTCCTCCGCCGTTAGCATCTGACACGTTACCAGGAGGACAACAGCTAAAAGACAAGCTGGTCGCTACGCTGGAGCGGTAACAGGGTGGCGAAGTCTTGCCGGGCGCGAGCCTTGCCGGGGCTCCGCAGGCCACCCCGGCAAGATCTTGCCGGGGTCCCAGCCTTCGGTCTTCTGTCTTCTGATCATTGACTTGAATGTATTCTTGACATTCTTGCACCTGTATCCAGCTGTCCCCCGGCAGGCCTTGCCGCTGGTGCGGCTACAACTGCCCGTGCACAAGTATGGGGTACTAAAAAGGCCCAAACTTTAGTACACCGACAGGACCCCCTCCACCGCCTCTGAGCTCTATAAATACCCAAATATTCCAGAAACCCTAGAGGAGTCGACGAAAAATACTTCCAGCTGCCGCAATTTCCAAAACTGCGAGATTCAATCTAACACCATCACGGAGGGGTTCATCATCCTCATTGGTGCCTCTCCGATGATGCGTGAGTAGTCCACCATAGACCTCCGGGTCCATAGGCAGTAGCTATATGGCTTTCTCTCTCTATTTTGATTCTCAATACAATGGTCTCTTGGAGATCTATTTGATGTAATGACTTTTTACGGTGTGTTTGTTGGGATCCGATGAATTTTGAGTTCATGATCAGTTTCTATCCATGAATATTATTTGAGTCTTCTTTGATCTCTTATATGCATGATTACTTATAGCCTCGTATTTCTTGTTCGAATCTTTGGTTTAGTTAGGCCAACTAGATCGATTTTTCTTGCCATGGGAAGAGGTGCTTTGTGATGAGTTCGATCTTGCGGTGTCCTCTCCCAGTAACAGAAGGGGCAGCGAGGCACGCATGTATCGTTGCTATTAAGGATAACAAGATGGGGTCTATTCCTACATGAATAGATCTTGTCTACATTATTTCACCGTTCTTATTACATTACTCCGTTTTTCCATGAACTTAATACACTAGATGCATGCTGGATAGCGGTCGATGTGTGGAGTAATAGTAGTAGATGCAGAACCGTTTCAGTCTACTAATCTTGGACGTGATGCCTATATAATGATCATCGCCTTGGATATCGTCATGATTATTTGATCTTCTATCAATTGCCCAACAGTAATTTGTTCACCCACCGTGTGCTATACTCATGAGAGAAGCCACTAGTGAAACCTACGGCCCCCGGGTCTACTTTTCCAATATATTGCTTTCGGATCTATCTTTTGCCGCTTTTGTTTTCAGAACTATTATTCCAAAAACCCAAAAATACCTTGCTGCGCTTTTTATTTGCCTATTTTATTTTGTGTTCTTGCGCGATCTATCTATCCAATCTATTACAATCTAATCTATCTTTTTACCGTGGAGAGATTGATAACCTCTCTTACGCGTCGGGTTGCAAGTATTTGTTCTTTGTGTGCAGGTACCGTTTACATAGTGTTGCATGGTTCTCCTACTAGTTCGATAACCTTGGTTTCATAACTAAGGGAAATACTTACCGTAGCTTTGCTGCATCATCCCTTCCTCTTTGGGGAAATACCGACACAGTCTTAAACCACGTCAAAGAAATTTCTGGCGCCGTTGCCGGGGAGACATCATCAACATCTATCAGGTTCCTAATCACAAATCTCATCTCCTTGCAATGTATATTATTTGCCATTTGCCTCTCGTTTTCATCTCCCCCACTTCACAAAAATTTGCCATTTTATTCGCCCTCTTTTCCGTTTGCCTTTTTGCTTGGTTGCTAACTTTGCTTGTGTTGCCATGTGCCGTCTATTTGCTTGCCTCTTCGCTTGCTAAAAATCTATTGATATGGATCCTCATCCACTTGCTAATCTTTTCAAAAGGCCAAATTATGATGAACCAATTGCTAGTGAGTTGAGTGCACTTGATTATCTCTATGAAGTTTTGTTTGAAAATCATGAATCTGAAAATTTTGATGAAGTGTTGAAAGAAGAAATTTATAAGGTAATTCATGATAGCTCCTTGATTTAAAAGCATGATTGAAATGATGTTACTATAAATTCTATTAATGTCAATTATGTTAATGATATGCAAAACTACAAGCTTGGGGATGATAATTTTGTCATGTCCACTTCTTATTGCAATGATCATGATTGGGGTGATAATGCTTCTTATGATCTTGAAAAATTATTTAAGCCTCATGTTGAATATGTTATTGATAATAATGTTTTCAATAGTATCGAAAGTGGGTTTGGAAGAGCGTCAACTTTAGGTAAAAAGAATCCCACATATTTGTAGAGTGTTCAATCTTATGAATTTTTTGATAAAAGTGGGTTTGGAGAGGTCATAACTTTAGTTGATGATAATCCCACTATTTTGGAAGATGATAAAAAATTTATGCATGTTGATCATAAAGTGAGTATTGTTTATGATATATATATTGTTGAATTTGATTATGATCCTACATGTAATTATTATGAGAGAGGAAATTATGGTTGTAGAAATTTTCATGATACTAAATTACCTCTCTTCACGTTGAGATTGCTATTGTCTCTTTCTTCCTCCTTCCATATGCTAGTTTTTGCTTGCCTTGATAATTTGTTTGCTTATAAAATGCCTATGCATAGGAAGTATGTTAGACTTAAGTGTGTTTTCCATATGCTTCATGATGCTCTCTTTGTGTTGCTATTATTATCTTTCATGAGGGCATCATTGAAATCTCAAGCCTATCTTAATGGCTATAAAGAAAGAGCTTGTTGGGAGGCAACCCAATGAATAAAATTTATTTATTTTTACCTTTTTATTTCTGTTCTTGAGTGTTTACACAATTATGATACTGTTATGATTGTCTTTTTATGTTTTAATTACTGTTTGTGCCAAGTAAAGCCTTTAGGATGATTCACAAGATGGGTAGAAACAATGCTGAATCTGAAACAGAAACTTTGACTCGAGTTCAGGAATTTTCATTTTTTACTGGAGCGTGATAATGAGCTGAAATTTTAACATAGTATTGATATACAAATTCTTTACATTTTCCTAATTTTTCAGAATTTGTAGAGTTACAGAAGTATGGTTAGAGTACAGATTACTACAGACTGCTCTATTTTTGACAGATTCTGTTTTCGTTGCATTGTGTGCTTGTTTTGATGAATCTATGGTTTGTATTGAAGGGTATAAGCCATGGTAAAGTTAGAATACAGTAGATATAATGCAATAATAAAATATGAATGGGTTTTCAACAATACTTAGAGTGGTGATTTGCTTTATTATCCTAACGGATCTCGGGAAGGTTTTGTTGAGTTTTGTGTGATTGAAGTTTTCAAGTTTTGGGTGAGATCACGATGGATGAAGGAATAAGGAGTGAAAAGAGCCTAAGCTTGGGGATGCTACAGCACCCCCAAGATAATATCCAAGGAGAAACAAGCAACTAAGCTTGGGGATGCCCTGAGTGGCATCCCCTCTTTCTTCTAACGACCATCGGTATTTTACTTGGAGCTATATTTTTATTCGTCACATATCATGAGTTTTGCTTGGAGAGTCTTGTATTATTTGAGTCTTTGCTTGATTTGCTTTTTAGTTTGTCACAAGTATCCTTGCTGGACACACCTATTTGAGAGAGCCAAAATTATGTTATGATTTGTTAGAATTGCTCTATATGCTTCACTTAAATTTTTTGAGCTATGGAATTGCTCAAGTGCTTCACTTATATCTTTTTGAGCATGGTGTGCCTTTAAATTTTTGAAGAAATACTCTCATGCTTCACTTAGATAAATTTGAGAGTTAGTAAACTTTGAAGAAATTCTCTCATGCTTCACTTATACTATTTTGAGAGATGAAATTTTTATGCTCATGTTCTTCACTTAAATTTATTTGAGCTTGTCAAAAGCAATGGCAATATATGAAACTAGTCCTAAAGTGATAGATATTCAAGAGGGATATAATAAAAACTTTCATGAAGATCATTGGACAAAATAAACTTGATTCCTTGTAATAGTTTTGAGACATGATGATAGTGATATGTGAGTCATGTTGGTGAGTAATTATGCTTTAGTAAGAATATTGGTGTTAAGGTTTGTGATTCCCTATGCAAGCACGAAAGTCAATAGTTATGCAATGAAATTACATCCTACTTATGGTGCATTATTCGGTGTTAGCTATGCTTGATGCATGTTTATGTGAATTTTCGTTTCTTGGTTGGTTGCTTCTCAATCTATTTGCTAACCTCCGCTTGTACTAAAGTAGAAATACTACTTGTGCATCCAAAATCCTTAAACCCAGTTTTGCCTTTTGAGTCCACCATACCTACCTATATGCGGTATTTCCATGCCGTTCTAAGAGAATTTGTATGTGCCATCTCTAATTTTCAAAATGAATTTCCCTTTTCTGTGCTCGTACCACTCATGAAACGGTAGGGGGTGTCCAATATTTTTCCATGCTAGATGTGTTATTCTCAATATGAGTGTTTATTCACTTGTCATTGCATGAGAGTACGGCGGTAATAGGGATGCCCAGTCCCAAAATGAAAAGAAATTTACTTTATGTTGTCAAATAATAAATTCCTTGGAAAGTGTTGGTATGGAAGGCAACCGTGGATACGGCTAGCCATGGATTGTGAAAGAATGGTGGAAAAAGGAATAAACTTTATTTTATGTTTGGGAACCGCCTATGATGTATCTAGCTTGGAAAGTATTGAGAACTACTCCGTCGTTTTCGTTGACAGGAAAGGCATGCCACCCAAAATATTTTTTCTCTCTCAATTTAAGCTTTGAGCTCTGGCACCTCTATAAATCCCTACTTCCCTCTGTGAAGGGCCTATCTATTTACTTTATGCAATTTTTATTTTTAATTTCATTCTCCATCTTCTCTTATAAAGCACCAACTAGGGGGCACTAAGATCATACTTGTGCATTGGGTGTAGTTAATATTTGAGTGTGTTTCATGAATGGATCAATGATTGAGCATGATGGGCTAGGGATAACTTTCTTTAGTGTTGATATTTTGAAAGACATGGTTGCTTGTTGGCATGCTTGAGTATTAAAGTCTTTATGTCAAAACTAGACTATTGCTTTGAACCATCTAAAAGTCCAAATGTCCATGCTACAAAAGAAAAGAATATGTGATGAACATGTTAGGCAGCATTCCACAACAAAAATTCTGTTTTTATCATTTACCTACTCGAGGACGAGTAGGAATTAAGCTTGGGGACGCTGATACGTCTCCAACGTATCTATAGTTTTTGATTGTTCCATGCTGTTATATTATCATTCTTGGATGTTTTACAATCATTTTATAGCAACTTTATATCATTTTTTAGGACTAACCTATTGACATAGTGCCAAGTGACAGTTGCTGTTTTTTGCTTGTTTTTTACTTCGCAGAATATCAGTACCAAACGGAGTCCAATCGTGATGAACCTTTTTGGAGATTTTTTTTGGACCAGAAGAAAGCCAGTGAGCCAAAGAAGTACCCGGGAGGAGGCCCAGGCGGCCCAGAAGACACCAGGGCGCGCTAGAGGCCCCCGGCGCGCCCTGGTGGGTTGTGGTGGCCTCAGGACCCCCCTCCACCGCCTCTGAGCTCTATAAATACCCAAATATTCCAGAAACCCTAGAGGAGTCGACGAAAAATACTTCCAGCCGCGTCAAGTTCCAGAAGCGCGAGATCCAATCTAACACCATCACGGAGGGGTTCATCATCCTCATTGGTGCCTCTCTGATGATGCGTGAGTAGTCCACCATAGACCTACGGGTCCGTAGGCAGTAGCTAGATGGCTTTCTGAAAGCACATATGCTCCCTTGGTGGTTTTGATAATTCATGACAACATACATTGTCTCTTGGACTAATTGTTTTACCTAGTTTATTTTAGGTTTAGTCCACATGGAAGATTGGCCAAAGGATTGTGAGGAGACCACAAGATGCAAGGAATAGGATTGGCTAAGCTACAAGCATGAAGACTCTACATTTTACTTTGTGAGAAATCACTTTGAGTCCATAGGAAAAGCCAATCCTATCAAAAGGGGGTGAGGTAATAATGGTGAATGAAATGCTCAAAGTGATCAAGTGTTAGTTACCAAAAACACCCACAAGCTCTCCCACAAGTATTCTATCATAGAGCCTACCACTCAAAATCGGTGTCACCAACATTTCCATATCGACTACACCGAGTCAAAAGCCTAGACAGAAACCCTAGCCAAGACCCACAACTCGGTACTACCAACATTCCCTTTCGATGCCACTGAAACCAGTGACCAACTCGGTACTATCAACTCGGTACTACCAACATTCCCTTTCGATGCCACTGGTTAGCCATTTTCATGATTCGGTCCCACCGAGTTTTGCAAATCGGTTTCACCGAGAAGTTGGGCCAACTCTCTGTTAACCCATTTCTACAAATCGGTACCATCGAGTTTGAGAAATGGGTCTCACCGAGATTTGGTAACTGCCTAGGTCACCCATATCGGTACCACCGAGTATTCCATATCGGTCTCACCGAAAAGCCTAAAGTTGCCATATTTTGAACAAGTCAGTGCCACCGAGTTTTACTTCGGTTCCACCGAGTTAGGCAATAATGTTGTAACGGTTGTATTTTTGGAGATGCCTATATATACCCCTCCACCACATCCCACTCGGAAGTGAAGCACTCAGAACACACACCCACTTGCCATATCCAATTTTATGAGAGAGAACCACATATTCTTGTGTTGAGGTCAAGATCATCCACTCCAACCAAATGGATCTTGATTTCTAGACTCCCCAACTTGCTTTCCATCCAATCAATCTCTTTTGCCCAAGCCAAATCTGTGAGAGAGTGATTGAGTGTTGAGGAGACTATCATTTGAAACACAAGAGCAAGGCGTTCATCGTTACTATCGAGCCTATTACCTTTTGGAGGGTGGTGCCTCCTAGATTGGTTAGGTGTCGCTTGAGAGCCTCCTACTTCGTGTTGTGGAGTTGAACCAAGAAGTTTGTACGGGCAAGGAGATCGCCTACTTCATGAAGATCTACCCATAGTGAGGCTAATCTTTCGTGGACGGAAGCCGTTATGGAATAGTCGAGGTTGCTACTTTGTGGATCCTTTTGGGTGGAGCCCTCCGTGGACTCTCGCGACCTCTACCCTCCGTGGGTTGAAGACTCCATAAATGTGGACGTACGATAGCACCACCTATCGGAACCATGGAAAAATCTTCGTATCTCCAAATTGCGTTTGATCTTCCTATCTCAACTCTCTTACATATGCTTGTCTTTACTTTCCGCTGCCATACTTGTTGCTAGCATGTGTAGGGTGCACTAGACTTGTTAGAATTGCTAAAATCTGCCAACCAATTAACTTGGGAAAAGGTTAGATTTTTAATTTGTGCAAGTAGTCTACTCACCCCCCCCCTCTAGACATACACTTCTA
Organism: Elymus sibiricus; assembly: GCA_039707655.1. NCBI lineage: Eukaryota > Viridiplantae > Streptophyta > Magnoliopsida > Poales > Poaceae > Elymus > Elymus sibiricus. The sequence continues at coordinate 270,614,196 of CM077665.1, forward strand.
GTGATCCCTCAATTGGTATCAGAGCGTTGGTCTCCATAGCTTCGGTTTCATCACCATTGGAGGAAGATGGATGTGTCTAGTTTGGGGAGTCTTAGTTGTAGAGTGCCCGTTCTCGATGGGGAGTACTATAGTCAATGGAAATATGAGATGCTTGAGTTATTCAATGAATTCCATTTGAGCAAGTATGTTAAGGACCCCTATGTACCTCCCATTGATCCCTTACATCCCACACACGAAGAGGAAATTGATATGCTACGCAATCTTAGAACTGTTAATCTTATCATTAGATGACTGCCTAGAATTGTGTTTGATCAAATGAAGAATTTTGAATGTGCTTATACTTTGTGGAGTGATTTGGAGAAACGATATCCAAATTATTCATTGAGCAATCTTGATGAAATTCTTCATAAAACTATTGCTTTTCACAAAATGATGCCTAGTGATCCTAAGTTCGATGATTATCTATTTGAGCTTAGAGACCTCATGCGTGCTAAAGGAGATGTCATAACTATCAACAACATCATTGTAGAAGCCATCCGCATTCATAATCTTGAACATTGTCATGATCACAACTCTAACAAATCTCTTGTTTCTTATGACGAGGATTTCCCACTTGATGATGATAATGTGGAACATGGCTGCTATGATGAAGATGAGTTCTTCGACATCGAGTATGAGAAGACAATGAAGAATCTAAGTCTCATGGCAAACTTCAAGGATTACATGTCCGGAGGAAAAGAGTGTATTCTCGATAGTGGATGCACCGATCATATGACCGAAGATAGAGACATGTTTGAAGAGATCACACCAAACCATGGACTACGAAGGTATGTGACTTTTGGAGACAACTCCAAGGGTAAGGTGCAAAAGATCTTCAAGAACTTCGCTCACAAAGCACAAAATCAGTTTGAAGTGAAGATCAAGAAGGTTCGGAGTGACAACGGATCGGAGTTCAAGAACACGAATGTGGATTCCTTTCTTGACGAAGAAGGGATTTCTCATGAGTTCTCGGCTACATACACGCCTCAACAAAATGGAGTTGTTGAGAGGAAGAACCGAACTCTTATAGAGATGGCTAGAACGATGCTCGACGAATACAAGACGCCAAGACACATTTGGGCGGAAGCCGTGGAAACAGCTTGTCATGCTACAAACCGACTCTACCTTCACAAGCTTCTTGGTAAAACGGCATACGAGCTACTCACCGGTAACAAGCCCCAAGTTGGATACTTTCGGGTATTCGGCTCCAAGTGCTACATTCTTGATAAGCATCGTCGTTCTAAATTTGCTCCTAAATCTCATGAAGGTTTCCTACTCGGTTACGGATCAAACTCTCACACTTACCGTGTCTATAACAACTTCACTCGAAAAGTTGAAGAGACGTTAGATGTGAAGTTTGATGAATCTAATGGTTCGCAAGTCGAACAATTGCGAAATGATGTAGGAGATAAGGAACCTTCAGAAGCTATCCAAGACTTGTCCATTGGCAAGATTCGTCCCATGGAGGTGAAGGAAAGTACTTCCTCAACTCAAGTGGAAGCCCCTACTTCACGTCAAGGTGAACCTCAACACGACATGGAGGCATCCACAAGCGGTACACGACGGGATGAAGAAGAGTAAGAAGCTCATCATGATGATCAACCTCAACCACCTTCACCACCACCTTAAGGGAACGACACCTTCAACAACAACGAAGAAGAAGATGATGATGAAGAAGCTCCACCATCCAACAAGCAAAAGCTACCCCGAGTTCGAGCAAGAGTGGACAAAAACCATCCTCTAAATCAAATCTTTAGTGACATACAAACCGGGAGGATAACTCGCTCTAAAACTCGACTAGCTAACTTTTGTGAGCATTATTCATTCATCTCTAGTATTGAGCCCTTGAAGGTAGAAGATGCTCTTCAGGACCCGGATTGGGTGAATGCCATGCACGAGGAGCTACACAACTTCGAGAGGAATGAAGTGTGGACACTAGTGGAGAAGCCCAAAGACGAGCAAAACATCATCGGAACCAAATGGGTGTTTCGGAACAAACAAGACGAAGATGGTCAAGTCATATGCAACAAGGTGCGTCTCGTGGCTCAAGGCTACACCCAAGTCAAAGGTATGGACTACGGTGAGACCTATGCCCCTGTTGCTAGACTTGAGGCTATCCACATTCTTCTTGCTTATGCTAATCACCATGATATCATGCTTTATCAAATGGACATTAAAAGTGCATTTTTAAATGGTGAGATTGAAGAGGAGGTCTATGTTAAACAACCCCCTGGTTTTGTGAATCCTAAGAAACCTAACCACGTTTACAAGCTTCGTAAAGCACTTTATGGACTTAAGCAAGCCCCACGTGCTTGGTATAAATGCTTAACGAAGTTTCTCATTGAAAAGGGTTTTGAAATTGGTAAAATTGACGCAACCTTATTCACTAAGAGAGTTAATGGTGAATTATTTGTGTGCCAAATCTATGTGGATGACATTATCTTTGGCTCTACTAACCCACAATTTATTGAAATATTTGAAGGTTGATGTCCGAGAAGTATGAGATGTCCATGATGTGTGAGCTGAAATTCTTCCTTGGATTGCAAATCAAGCAAACGAGAGAAGGAACTTTCATCTCTCAAACCAAGTATACCAAGGACTTGATCAAGAAGTTCAACATGCAAGAGTGTAAAGGTATGAAAACTCCTATGCCTACTAGTGGACATGTTGACCACACCAAGGAGGACAAACCGGTTGATCAAAAGGTTTATCGATCGATGATTCATTCATTGCTATATCTATGTGCCTCACGTCCCGATATTATGCTTAGTGTGTGCATGTGCGGTAGATATCAAGCCGCTCCTAAAGAGTGTCATCTTAAGGCCGTGAAAAGAATTGTGAGATACTTGATACAAACACCAAACTTTGGCATATGGTATCCCAAGGGATCTTCTTTTAACCTTGTTGGCTATTCCGACTCGGACTATGCCGGAGATAAGGTTGATAGAAAATCCACCTCGGGTACATGTCAATTTCTTGGTAGATCTCTTGTGTCTTGGTCATCCAAGAAACAAAACTCGGTATCTCTATCTACTGCCGAAGCGGAATACATTGCCGCCGGATCATGTTGTGCTCAATTGCTATGGATGACTCAAACTCTTAAGGATTATGGAATACATGTGAGACATTTTCCATTGTTGTGTGATAATGAGAGTGCTATTAAGATTGCTTATAAACCTGTGCAACATTCTCGAACTAAACACATTCAAGTTCGTCATCACTTCATTCGAGATCATGTAGCTAAACGGGACATTAATCTCAAACATGTTCGCACCAACAAGCAATTGGCCGATATCTTTACTAAGCCACTTGATGAGAAAGTGTTTTGTCACTTGAGGAGTGCGTTGAACATCATTGATGCTTCAAACTTGAGCTAGACTCACTCGGATGCATGCAAGGGCATGAGCTTATATGACTATTCCATGTTACACTTGACATGACACTATCTTATATCTTGGAAAACTATGCTCCCTTGTATTGCATCTAACCTTTTTGTAGGTACTTGGAAGAACTACACTCCACAAGATTGCCATCAACTCATATCATATGCAATCTTGTCATGGCCAAGTATCCACAACCCCTCTTTGATGATGGAAGGAAGAAGACAACACAGACTATATCCTTGACTTACATATGATGCAAATTTCATTCTTGTCATTTGGATATTGACGTGGCTTGAGACTGCGTCGGTATTTCCCCAAAAAGGAAGGGATGATGCAGCACAGCGATGGTAAGTATTTCCCTCAGTTATGAAACCAAGGTTATCGAACCAGTAGGAGGATCACCACCACCCAATAAGCAGCACCTGCACACAAATAACAAATACTTGCAACCCGACGCGAAAGAGAGGTTGTCAATCTCTCTACAGTAAAATGATAGATTAGGATATGATAGATAGGAGAGATAGATCTCTCAAGAACACAAAATAAAAAGAGCAAATAAAAAAGTGCAGCAATATATTTTTGGGTTTTTGGTTTAGTAGATCTGAAAACAAAGAGGCAAAAGATAGATCGGAAAGCAATATGTTGGAAAAGTAGACCCGGGGGCCGTAGGTTTCACTAGTGGCTTCTCTCATGAGTATAGCACACGGTGGGTGGACAAATTACTGTTGGGCAATTGATAGAAGATCAAATAATCATGACGATATCCAAGGCGATGATCATTATATAGGCATCACGTCCAAGATAAGTAGACCGACTCCTGCCTGCATCTACCACTATTACTCCACACATCGACCGCTATCCAGCATGCATCTAGTGTATTAAGTTCATGGAAAACGGAGTAATGCAATAAGAACGATGACATGATGTAGACAAGATCTATTCATGTAGGAATAGATCCCATCTTGTTATCCTTAATGGCAACGATACATGCGTGCCTTTCTACCCCTTCTGTCACTGGGAAAGGACACCGCAAGATCGAACCCATCACAAAGCACCTCTTCCCATGGCAAGAAAAATCGATCTAGTCGGCCTAACTAAACCAAAGATTCGAAGAAGAAATACGAGGCTATAAGCAATCATGCATATAAGAGATCAAAGAAGACTCAAATAATATTCATGGATAGAAACTGATCATGAACTCAAAATTCATCGGATCCCAACAAACACACCGCAAAAGTTTACATCAAATAGATCTCCAAGAGACCATTGTATTGAGAATCAAAAGAGAGAGAAGAAGCCATCTAGCTACTGCCTACGGACCCGTAGGTCTATTGTGGACTACTCACGCATCATCGGAGAGGCACCTATGAAGAAGATGAACCCCTCTGTGATGGTGTTAGATTGGATCTTGAGGCTCTGGAACTTGCGGCAGTTGGATGTGTTTTTCGTCAACTCCTCTAGGGTTTTCTGAATATTTGGGTATTTATAGGCGTTAGAGGCGGTGGAGGGGGTCCCGTGGAGGGCACAACCCATCAGGGCGCGCCCTGGTGGGTTGTGGCCTCCACAGCCCACCTCTCTGGCACTTCTTTGGCCTACTGGGTGTCTTCTGGTCCAGAAAAATTCTCCAAAAAGTTTGGTCGCGATTGGACTCCGTTTGGTACTGATATTCTGCGAAGTAAAAAAAAAGCAAAAACAGCAACTGCACTTTGCCACTATGTCAATAGGTTAGTCTCAAAAAATGATATAAAATTGCTATAAAGTGATTGTAAAACATCCAAGAATGATAATATAACAGCATGGAACAAGCAAAAATTATAGATACGTTGGAGACGTATCAGCATCCCCAAGCTTAATTCCTACTCATCCTCGAGTAGGTAAATGATAAAAACAGAATTTTTGATGTGGAATGTTGCCTAACATGTTCATCACATATTCTTTTCTTTTGTAGCATGGACATTTGGACTTTTAGATGATTCAAAGCAATAGTCTAGTTTTAACATAATGACTTCAATACTCAAGCATGCCAACAAGCAACCATGTCTTTCAAAATATCAACACTAAAGAAAGTTATCCCTAGCCCATCATGCTCAATCATTGATCCATTCATGAAACACACTCAAATATTAGCTACACTCAATGCTCAAGTACGATCATAGTGCCCCCTAGTTGGTGCTTTATAAGAGAAGATGGAGGCTCAAAGTAAAAAAGTAAAAATTGTATAAAGTAAATAGATAGGCCCTTCGCAGAGGGAAGTAGGGATTTGTAGAGGTGCCAGAGCTCAAAGTTTTAAGTTGAGAGAGAAAAATATTTTGGGTGGCATGCCTTTCCTGTCAATGAAAACGACAAAGTAGCTCACAATACTTTCCATGCTAGATATATCATAGGCAGTTCCCAAACAGAAAACAAAGTTTATTCCTTTTTCCACCATTCTTTCACATTCCATGGTGGGTCGTATCCACGGTTGCCTTCCATACCAACACTTTCCAAGGAATTTATTATTTGACAACATAAAGTAAATATTTTTTCTTTTTCATTTCGGGAATGGTCATCCCTATTACCGCCGCACTCTCGTGCAATGACAAGTGAATAAACACTCATCTTGAGAATACCACATCTAGCATGGAAAAATATTGGATACTCCCCACCGTTTCATGAGCGGTACGAGCACACAAAAGAGAAGTTTATTTTGAAAATTAGAGATGGCACATACAAATTTGCTTGGAAGGGCATGGAAATACTACATATAGGTAGGTATGGTGGACTCATAAGGCAAAACTTGGTTTAAGGATTTTGGATGCACAAGTAGTATTTCAACTTAGTACAAATGGAGGCTAGCAAATAGATTGAGAAGCAACCAAACCAAGAAACGAAAATTCACATAAGCGAGCATTGAGCATAACTAACACCGAATAATGCACCATAAGTAGGATGTAACTTCATTGCATAACTATTGACTTTCGTGCATGCATAGGGAATCACAAACTTTAACACCAATATTCTTACTAAAGCATAATTACTCACTAACATGACTCACATATTACTATCATCATGTTTCCAAACTATTACAAGGAATCAAGTTTAATTTGTCCAATGATCTTCATGAAATTTTTTATTATATCCTCCTTGGATATCTATCACTTTGGGACTAGTTTCATATATTGCCATTGCTTTTTGACAAGCTCAAACAAATTTAAGTGAAGCACAAGAGCATAGCGTTTTCATCTCTCAAAAAGGTATAAGTGAAGCATGAGAGGATTTCTTCAAAATTTACTAACTCTCAAATTAATCTAAGTGAAGCATGAGAGTATTTCTACAAAAAAATCCAAGCACATCGTGCTCAAAAGGATATAAGTGAAGCACTAGAGCAATTCTATAGCTCAAAAAGTTTAAGTGAAGCATAGAGAGCAATTCTAACAAATCATAGCATAATTTTGGCTCTCCCAAATAGGTGTGTCCAGCAAGGATACAAGTGACAAACTAACGAGCAAATCAAGCAAAGGCTCAAATGATACAAGACGCTCCAAGCAAAACTCATGATATGTGACGAATAAAAATATAGCTCCAAGTAAAATACCGATGGTCGTTAGAAGAAAGAGGGGATGCCACTCGGGGGCATCCCCAAGCTTAGTTGCTTGTTTCTCTTTGGATATATCTTGGGGGTGCTATAGCATCCCCAATATTAGGCTATTTTCACTCCTTATTCCTTCATCCATCGTGATCTCACCCAAAACTTGAAAACTTCAATCACACAAAACTCAACAAAATCTTCGTGAGATCCGTTAGTATAATAAAGCAAATCACTACTTTAGGTGCTGTTGCAAACCCATTCATATTTTTTTATTGCATTATACCTACTGTATTTTAACTTTACCATGGCTCATACCCTTCAATATAACCCATAGATTCATCAAAACAAGCACACAATGCAACGAAAACAGAATCTGTCTTAAACAGAATAGTCTGTAGTAATCTGTACTCTAACCATACTTCTGTAACTCTAAAAATTCTGAAACATTAGTACAACGTAAACAATTTGTATAGCAACACTGTGTTAAAATTTCAGCTCAAGATCACTTTCCAGTAAAAAATGAAAATTCAAATACTGGACGCAAAGTTTCTGTTTCAGATTCAGCATTGCTTCTACTCATCTTATGAATCATCCTAAAGGCTCTACTTGGCACAAACACTAAATAAACCATAAAAACACAATCATAACAGAGGCATAATTGTGTCAAAACTCAAAAACAGAAAGGAAAAAGCAAAAAATAAATTTATTCATTGGGTTGCCTCCCAAAAAGCGCTATCGTTTTACGCCCCTAGCTAGGCATAAAGCATAGTTTCAAGTATTATCATCTTTGGTTTTGGATCCATAGGATGCCCTCATGATTGATTCATATGGTGGCTTGATTCTGGTTCTATGTAAGTGTTCCATACCCTTTCTTAGTGGAAACTGAAAACGAATATTGCCTTCTTTCATATCAATCACGGCACCTATAGTACGCAAAAACGGTCTACCAAGTATAATGGGGCAAGACGGATTGGAATCAATGTCAAGCACAATAAAATCTATGGGCGCATAGTTCCTATTTGCAAGAATAAGAACATCATTAATTCTTCCCAAAGGTTTTTTAATAGTAGAATCCGCCAAGTGCAAATTAAGAGAACATTCTTCAATATTGGTGAGACCAAGCACATCACATAAAGATTTCGGAATCGTGGAAACACTAGCACCCAAATCACATAAAGCAAAGCACTCATAGTTTTTTATCTTGACTTTAATAGTATGTTCCCACTCATCATGTAATTTTCTAGGAATAGAAATCTCCAACTCCAACTTTTCTTCAAAAGATTTCATCATGGCATCAATGATATGTTTAGTAAAAGCTTTATTTTGCTCATAAGCATGGGGTGAATTCAACATGGATTGCAGCAAATAAATACATTATATGAAGGAACAACTATCATAATTAAAGTCTTTGCAATCCAAAATAGTGGGCACATCACTAGTTAAAGTTTTGACCTCTTCAAACCCACTTTTATCAAAATTCACATCAAGATTTTCACCCTCCAAATTATTGGGACGCCTTCTAGATAAAGTTGACTCTACTTCAGTCCCTTTATCATAAATTTTAATATTACTAAACAAGGAATCAATAGAAGTAACACCAATCACTTTAAGATCTTCATCATTTTTATGAAGGCAATGACTAGAAAATGATTTTTCTAAGATTTCTCTTTTAGCTCTAAGCATAGCGGTTCTTTTCTTACTTTCATCCATAGAGACATATAAAGCTTTAATTGATTCATAAATCTTAGGCACAAAAGCTTTTAACTTGAGATTTTCAACATCATGAGAAATTCTATCAATGCTTCTAGACATATCATCGATCTTATTCAACTTTTCTTCTATCGTGGTATTGAAAGCCTTTTGCGCATTGATAAATTCTTTAATATTACTCTCAAGATCAGAGGTGTTCCTATTATTATTGTAAGAGGAATTACCATAGTAATTACCATAATTATTAGAGGAATTTCCAAGAAAAGGCCTAGGATTAAGATTACCTCTATAAGCATTGTTATTGAAATTGTTTCGCGAGACAAAATTCACATCTACGGAATCACTATTTTGCTCAATCAAGGTAGACGAAGGCACATCATTAAGATCAATAGGAGCATTTTTACTAGCAACCAATTTCATCAAAGCATCAACCTTATCACTCAAAGTACTAATTTCTTCAACCGAATTAACTTTTTTACTATTAGGTGCTCTTTCGGTATGCCATTGCTAATAATTTGACATAATATTGTCTAGCAATTTAGTAGCTTCACCCAAAGTAATTTCCATAAAAGTACCACCCGCGGCGGAATCTAAAAGATTTCTAGAGATAAAATTCAATCCCGCATAAAAAAATTGTATGATAATCCAAAGATTTAAACCATGAGTAGGACAATTTCTTAGCATCACTTTCATTCTTTCCCAAGATTGTGCAACATGTTCATGCTCAAGTTGCTTAAAATTCATGATTTGCGTCCTAAGGGAAATAATTTTCGCGGGAGGAAAATACTTAGTGATAAAAGCATCCTTGTACTTATTCCAAGAATCGATACTATTGCGAGGCAAAGAAGAAAACCAAATTTTTGCACGATCCCGCAAGGAAAAAGGAAATAATTTCAACTTCACAATATAATTGTCCACATCTTTTTTCTTTTGCATATCACACAATTCTACGAACGTGTTTAGATGGGACGCAGCATCCTCATTAGGAGTACCGGCAAATTGATCTTTCATGACAAGATTCAACAAAGCGGCATTGATATCACAAGACACCGCACTAGTGGCGGGAGGAGCAATCGGGGTACTAATAAAATCATGGTTATTAGTATTGAAAGAACCACGCAACTTGGTGTTTTCTTGAGTCATCGTGACTACGCAAACAAGATTGCAAGCAAGCAACAGATCTGACGAGAAAAAGGCAAACGAAAAAGAGGGCGAATAAAACGGCAAATTGGTAAAGTGGGGGAGAGGAAAACGAGAGGCAAATGACAAATAATGTAATTGCAAGGATATGAGATTTGTGACTAGGAACCTGGTAGATGATGATGGAGTCTCCTCGGCGCCTGAGATTGGCACGTAGAAGAGATCGCTTCCTCCCCGGCAACGGCGCCAGAAATTCCTTTGACGTGGCTTGAGACTGCGTCGGTATTTCCCCAAAGAGGAAGGGATGATGTAGCACAGCGACAGTAAGTATTTCCCTCAGTTATGAAACCAAGGTTATCGAACCAGTAGGAGGATCACCACCACCCAATAAGCAGCACCTGCACACAAATAACAAATACTTGCAACCCGACGCGAAAGAGAGGTTGTCAATCTCTCTACGGTAAAAACATAGATTAGGATATGATAGATAGGAGAGATAGATCTCTCAAGAACACAAAATAAAAAGAGCAAATAAAAAAGTGCAGCAATATATTTTTGGGTTTTTGGTTTAGTAGATCTGAAAACAAAGAGGCAAAAGATAGATCGGAAAGCAATATGTTGGAAAAGTAGACCCGGGGCCATAGGTTTCACTAGTGGCTTCTCTCATGAGTATAGCACACGGTGGGTGAACAAATTACCGTTGGGCAATTGATAGAAGATCACATAATCATGACGATATCAAAGGCGATGACCATTATATAGGCATCACGTCCAAGATAAGTAGACCGACTCCTGCCTGCATCTACCACTATTGCTCCACACATCGACCGCTATCCAGCATGCATCTAGTGTATTAAGTTCATGGAAAAACGGAGTAATGCAATAAGAACGATGACATGATGTAGACAAGATCTATTCATGTAGGAATAGATCCCATCTTGTTATCCTTAATGGAAACGATACATGCGTGCCTTGCTGCCCCTTCTGTCACTGGGAAAGGACACCGCAAGATCGAACCCATCACAAAGCACCTCTTCCCATGGCAAGAAAAATCGATCTAGGCGGCCTAACTAAACCAAAGATTCAAAGAAGAAATACGAGGCTATAAGCAATCATGCATATAAGAGATAAAAGAAAACTCAAATAATATGCATGGATAGAAACTGATCGTGAACTCAAAATTCATCGGATCCCAACAAACACACCGCAAAAGTTTACATCAAATAGATCTCCAAGAGACCATTGTATTGAGAATCAAAAGAGAGAGAGGAAGCCATCTAGCTACTGCCTACGGACCCGTAGGTCTATTGTGGACTACTTACGCATAATCGGAGAGGCACCTATGAAGAAGATGAACCCCTCCGTGATGGTGTTTGATTGGATCTTGAGGCTCTGGAACTTGCGGCGGCTGGATGTGTTTTTCATTGACTCCCCTAGGGTTTTTTGAATATTTGGGTATTTATAGGCGTCAGAGGCGGTGGAGGGGGGTCCCGTGGAGGGCACAACCCATCAGGGAGCGCAGGGGGCCCCTGGCGTGCCCTGGTGGGTTATGGGCTCCACAGCCCACCTCTCTGGCACTTCTTTGAACCACTGGGTGTCTTCTGGTCCAGAAAAAATCTCCAAAAAGTTTCGTCGCGATTGGACTCCGTTTGGTACTGATATTCTGCGAAGTAAAAAAAACAAGCAAAAACAGCAACTGGCACTTTGGCACTATGTCAATAGGTTAGTCCCAAAAAATGATATAAAATTGCTATAAAGTGATTGTAAAACATCCAAGAATGATAATATAACAGCATGGAACAAGCAAAAATTATAGATACGTTGGAGACGTATCAGATATATCTTGTTCTTCCTTGCATGACTAACCCATGTAGGTGAGAAGAGAACCAAAACAATCAAGGAATGCTCTCAATGCAAGATGATCTTCATCAACCTCGAGCATCCACAAGAAGTTCTCCTACATACCACGTCATCAACATCACTCAAAGGTATGTGATAATATCCTTGAAATAGCTTTACTCCAAGATATGAGATAAAGCAACTCAAGTAATATGAAAACATTAAAACGCTTAATAGAAAAATGGTAACCCCATTTTGAGCTTAACGTAGAGTATGACCTATGATCAAGTATTCTTGCTTGGCTCCTTAACTCAATATACTCTAATATAGGTGACATAGTCACCGCCCATCATCTAGATGAAATATCTTGATTGGTTCATCCTTTAGTTGCATGCCTTCTTGGAACCAGTCAACTTACATCTAGATGAAAGTTTCTTGTAAATTCTTTTTCATATTTTCTGCAATAAATATCTTCTATTCAAGACTTTCTAAAAAATTACCCATGCCAAACGTTGCCAAGTTTCTGTTTAGTACTTCGGAGCCTCCGACTAAAATTCTCGTTGTCGCTGATATTGCAGATAGGCTGCAAACCACTTCTCGGTTCCACCGATGTATTTTCTTCGGAGTCACCGATCTTGCTATCTTCTGAGTTATTTGTAAATTTTAGCAAATCTCCATTTCTTCAAGGAAAAAAAACTTTTTCTCAAAGGGGGAGAAATACTTATTCAAGGAACCCTATGAAAAAGGGGGAGAAGTCATTAATGATTTCAACTAAATAAAAGGGGGAGAAATTCTAATCAATGATCCCTTAAAACTCCAATGTTCTCAATGATCCCACAATGATCCCTTCATCTGACCCTTTGTGTGACCCTTTTTGGAAATTAATGCCAAAGGGGGAGAAATATCAAAGCTTCAAAGCTTATGCTTATAACAAAGGGGAAGATGTATACTAAGGGGGAGAATAACGCTTATGCTTACATATAGGGGGAGAACATCAAAGGGGAGAATATCTAAGTACATCTAAGCTTATGCTTACCCAAAGGGGGAGAAATCTTTGTTTTGATTGCCTATTAGTGCTAGACTTGTCTCACCCTACCTACTCCCAATATCTACATGCTAAGATTCAGGGGGGAGGAAGATTTACAAATACATACTTAGGGGAGAAAGTTCTAAATATTCTATTGGGGGAGACATAGCAATCTTAAGAAATTCTATTCTTCATATGTCTTCCATATCTTGGTACTCTTGAATCCTTTTGCATTTGATGTGTAGAATACTCTTGTGTTTCCTAACATTGTTTTCTCAAGTGTGCTTCTACCACTAGAATGCTGAAGAATCTCAAGGTAAGTGTATGCATCATATCCTCGGTCAAGATGATCTCTTGCTTCTTGCACATATTGTTTGCAAGGGTGAAGTCTTGAACATGGAAACACTTCATTCACATATATTTGATGCATATAGCCAAGATATACATGACTTCTCATGTCCCTTCTACTATATGTGTGTTCATGCATTCCAAAGCAACTATCCTTTTAAAATGGCTTGCACACATTTAGGGGGATCTTGTATTGGTCATGTACCCTTCAAAATCTATCACATATTCCTACATATCTTAACTTGAAGCTTTGATTGTATGTTGTCATCAATTACCAAAAAGGGGGAGATTGAAAGCACATATGCTCTCTTGGTGGTTTTGATAATTCATGACAGCTTACATTGTCTCTTGGACTAATTGTTTTACCTAGTTTATTTCAGGTTTAGTCCACAGGGAAGATTGGCCATAGGATTGTGAGGAGACCGCGAGATGCAAGGAATAGGATTGGCTAAGCTACAAGCATGAAGACTCTACATTTTACTTTGTGAGAAATCACTTTGAGTCCATAGGAAAAGCCAATGCTATCAAAAGGGGGTGAGGTAATAATGGTGAATGAAATGCTCAAAGTGATCAAGAGTTAGTCACCAAAAACCCCCACAAGCTCTCCCACAAGTATTCTGTCATAGAGCCTACCACTCAAAATTGGTGTCACCAACATTTCCATATCGGCTACACCGAGTCAAAAGCCCAGACAGAAACCCTAGCCAAGACCCACAACTCAGTACTACCAACATTCCCTTTCGGTGCCACCGAAACCAGTGACCAACTTCCTGGTTAGCCATTTTCATGATTCGGTCCCATCGAGTTTTGCAAATTGGTTTCACCGAGAAGTTGGGCCAACTCTCTGTTAACCCATTTCTCCAAATCGGTCCCACCGAGTTTGAGAAATCGGTCTCACCGAGATTTGGTAACTGTCTTGGTCACCCATATCGGTACCACCGAGTATTCCATATCGGTCTCACCGAAAAGCCTAAAGTTGCCACATTTTGAACAAGTCGGTGCCACCGAGTTTTACTTCGGTTCCACCGAGTTGGGCAATAATGTTGTAACGGTGGATTTTTGGAGATGCCTATATATACCCCTCCACCACATCCCACTCGGAAGTGAAGCACTCAGAACACACACCCACTTGCCATATCCAATTTTCTGAGAGAGAACCACCTATTCTTGTGTTGAGGTCAACATCATCCACGCCAACCATATGGATCTTGATTTCTAGCCTCCCCAACTTGCTTTCCATCCAATCAATCTCTTCTACCCAAGCCAAATCTATAAGAGAGTGGTTGAGTGTTGAGGAGACTATCATTTGAAACACAAGAGCAAGGAGTTCATTGTTACTATCAAGCCTATTACCTTTTGGAGGGTGGTGCCTCCTAGATTGGTTAGGTGTCACTTGGGAGCCTCCTACTTCGTGTTGTGGAGTTGAACCAAGAAGTTTGTACGGGCAAGGAGATCGCCTACTTCGTGAAGATCTATCCATAGTGAGGCTAGTCCTTCGTGGATGGAAGTCGTTATGGAATAGTCGAGGTTGCTACTTTGTGGACCCTTTTGGGTGGAGCCCTCCGTGGACTCTCGCGACCGCTACCCTCCGTGGGCTGAAGACTCCATAAACGTGGATGTACGATAGCACCACCTATCGGAACCATGGGAAAAATCTTCGTGTATCCAAATTGCGTTTGATCTTCCTATATCAACTCTCTTACATATGCTTGTCTTTACTTTCCGCCACCATACTTGTTGACTAGCATGTGTAGGGTGCACTAGACTTGTTAGAATTGCTAAAATCTGCCAAACAATTAACTTGGGAAAATGTTAGGTTTTAATTTGTGCAAGTAGTCTATTCAACCCCCCCCCCTCTAGACATACACTTCTAGTGATCCCTCACTTTCTCTCTCTCTCTTTTGATTCTCAATACAATGGTCTCTTGGAGATCTATTTGATGTAATGACTTTTTGCGGTGTGTTTGTTGGGATCCGATGAATTTTGAGTTCATGATTAGTTTCTATCCATGAATAGTATTTGAGTCTTTTTTGATCTCTTATATGCATGATTACTTATAGCCTCGTATTTCTTCTTTGAATCTTTGGTTTAGTTAGGCCAACTAGATCATTTTTTTTGCCATGGGAAGAGATGCGTTGTGATGGGTTCTATCTTGCGGTGTCGTCTCCCGGTGACAGAAGGGGCAGCGAGGCATGCATGTATCGGGCCTATTAAGGATAACAAGATGAGGTCTATGCCTACATGAATAGATCTTATCTACATCATGTCACCGTTCTTATTGCATTACTCCGTTTTTCCGTGAACTTAATACACTAGATGCATGCTGGATAGCGGTCGATGTGTGGAGTAATAGTAGTAGATGCAGAATCGTTTCGGTCTACTAATCTTGGACATGATGCCTATATAATGATCATCGCCTTGGATATCGTCATGATTATTTGATCTTCTATCAATTGCCCAACAGTAATTTGTTCACCCACCGTGTGCTATACTCATGAGAGAAGCCACTAGTGAAACCTACGGCCCCCGGGTCTACTTTTCCAACATATTGCTTTCCGATCTATCTTTTGCCGCTTTTGTTTTCAGATCTATTATTCCAAAAACCCAAAAATACCTTGCTGCACTTTTTATTTGCCTCTTTTATTTTGTGTTCTTGCGCGATCTATCTATCCAATCTATTGCAATCTAATCTATGTTTTTACCGTGGAGAGATTGACAACCTCTCTTACGCGTCGGGTTGCAAGTATTTGTTCTTTGTCTGTAGGTACCGTTTATATAGTGTTGCGTGGTTCTCCTAATGGTTCGATAACCTTGGTTTCATAACTGAGGGAAATACTTACCGTAGCTGTGTTGCATCATCCCTTCCTCTTTGGGGAAATACCGACGCAGTCTCAAGCCACGTCATAGTTCTGCTGAAAACAAAGTCAGTTCGGGTTAGTTTCATTCAAATCATGCAAATTAGAGTCCAAAACAAGAGCAAAAGTATTTGGAAAAGTAGATACCTTGGAGACGTATCAGTGTCCTCAATAAGCTTCATAAGATAAGGACCATATATGGGGCACTTGCAGTCATAGACAGCAGAGTGAAGCTCATTCCAGATAACATTAGAGACATCTAGAGTGCAGGTCTTGTTCTTCTGCTTCTGACACATAAGAAGCAAATCTAGCAGACAGGAATGAACCTGATCAAAGTTCCCCACACGAGGGAAAAGAGTGTTCCTGAAGATACGGTGCATGATATCAAGGAAAGGAACCAACTCAGTCCCCTCACCATTAGCAGCATTCCTAATTCTGGAGTATGGAAGGAGAACATAATTGTGAGTAGTAGCAGTAGCCTTGTGAGGGCAAAGTCCGAGACAGTTCTCCAGGCCCTCATCATTGTAACCAAGACCGTTCATGAAGGTCTTCTAGTTGGCCTGCAGCACCCTCCCAAGGATCATTCAAGTAAGTGTCCTCACATCATCAGTGCCAAGTGAACCGTGGCATAGAAGTGAGCCACAAGCTCCAGGTCAAAGTCCTTGTTGAAGATGATGATCTTGGTGATGTCAAACTGAGCACAAAGAGCCAGAGCCTCTCCAAAGTAAACCGGATCCCTCTCCATATGGTGAACATCAATAGACTTGGTAGCAACAAAGAGGTTCTTCTTGGCCTTGAGAATGTCATTGTAAACAGTCATCTTGTCCCTATTCCAAAACGGGTGGTTGACAAGACTAGCATCATGATCATGACGACAGGGATTGCGCTGACGGAATGCCCAGAACTCCTTAATAGTCATCTGAGCCGGAGACTTGGTCATCACCTTGGGCTTGGAAGCAATGGACTTGATGTTCTTCCTTGGCTGCTTACTGGCCTGATTTTTTGAACTGATTGATACGTCTCCCATGTATCTATAATTTTTTATTGTTCCATGCTATCATATTATCAATCTAGGATACTTTATATGCTATTTTATAGCATTTTTGGGAACTAACCTATTAACCCAGTGTCAAGTGCCAGTTGTTGTTTTCTGCCTGTTTTTTGGTTTTCCAGGAAATCTGTACCAAACGAAGTCCAAACGCTACGAAAATTTTTGACAGTTTTTCTTTGGACAAAAGAAACCCAGGAAGCTTCGGGAGGAGTCAGGAAGCTACACGAGGTGGCAACAAGGCACCTGGGCGCGCCTAGGGAGGTAGGCACGCCGACCTGCCTTGTGGGTCCCCTCTGCCTCCGTTTGACCTAATTCCACTTCTATAAATTCTCAAATATCAGGAAACCAACAGAGAGCCACCTGAAACACTTTTTCCTCCACCGCAAGCCTCTGTTTCGGCGGGAGGTCATCTGGAGACCTTTTTCGGTGATCTGCCGGAGGGGAAATCGATCACGGAGGCCATCTACATCAACCTTTGCTGCCTCCATGATGATGCGTGAGTAGTCCACCACAGACCTACAGGTCCATAGCTAGTACCTAGATGGCTTCTTCTCTCTCTTTGATCTTCAATACAAAGTTCATCGCGATCTTTGCGGTGATCTATTCGATGTAATCTTCTTTTGCGGTATGTTTGTTGGGATCCGATGAATTGTGGGTTTATGATCAGATTATTCATGAAAAGTTATTGAGTTTCCTCTGAATTTCAATATGCATGATCTTAGAGCTTTGTATTTCTTTCCAATCTTTTGGTTTGGTTTGGCCAACTAGATTGGCTTATCTTCAGTGGGAGTGGTGTGTTGTAATGGGTTCAATCTTGCGGTGCTCTATCCTCGTGACAGAAGGGATCAAGACACGTATCTGTATTGTTGCCATTAAGGATAAAATGACGGGGTCTGAACATATTGCTTGTCTTACTTTGTCTACATCATGTCATCTTGCTCCAAGCATTATTTTTTTGTCATGAACTTAATACCATAGATGCATGCTGGATAGCGGTCGATTGGTGAAGCAATAGTAGTAAATGCAGAATCATTTTGATCTACTTGCTTATGGACGTGATGCCTATATACATGATCATTGTCGTGAATAACACGATATAACTATGCACAATTCTGTCAATTGCCCAATAGTAATTTGTCTACGCACCGTATGCTACTTTCGAGAGAGAAGTCTCTAGCGAATACTATGGCCCCCAGGTCTACTTAAACATAAAAACAAAAACATCTAAAATACCTTGCTGCCTTTTTATTATTTATATTTACTTTTATTATTCGCAATATCTATTCTATCAAGATTTAATCCTTGCAAGTAACGAGTTCAAGGGGCTTGACAACCCTCTTGCCCGTGTTGGGTGCAAGTGTTTGGTTTTGTGTGTATAGGTGTTGTTTAAGGGAATTTATATTGGTTCTCCTATTGGTTCTATAACCTTGGTTCTCATGGAGGGAAATACTTATCTCTACTGTACTGCATCTCCTTTCCTCTTCGGGGAAAATCCCAACGCAGCTCACAAGTAGCAGGAAGAATTTCTGGCGCCGTTGCCGGGAAGTATCATTAAATTCTTTTCAGGTCCCTACACATAAATTATATTTCACTTGTTCTACTTTTTAATTGTTGTTATATTTTACTTTATGTAAAAATAAAAATTACAAAAATATTTCTATTTGCTTGTTTGGTTAGTTATCTAGTTTACTCGTTAGTTTACTTCCTTGCTTGTCATTATGGCTAGTTCTCCTATTACTTTGAGTACCCCCCGAGAATGAAATGCTTACTTTCAAACAAAGAGGAGGAGAGAGTTTAAAAGATGCTTGATATAGGATTTGCGATGCTCAAAATAAATCAACCCATAAGCAATCCACCGCTATTCCACTTCATAATTTTTATGTGGGTGTTACTACTTGGTATAGATATGTGCTTGACACTATTACTGGAGGGACTTTTATGAGTAACAACCCCACGGATGCTTGTAATGCTATTGGAAATCTTGTAGGATCACCCCCTACTATTGTTAATGGAACCGTTTTGACTTTGGAAGATGTTATGTGTATGCTAGATGCTATGGAAAATAAAATGCCTACTATTGAGCACATTGAAAATCTAGAAAATAAGGTCCTTAATCAAGTTACTCAATTTGGTCCCAAAGTAGGAATTACTCTAAAGATGATAAAAGAAAACGAGCTAAAGATTAGTGCACGACTAGGACAAAGTCCATCCCGAATTGATAACTTGGAAGAAATTCTTAATAAAATGGGCTCCGTTTTCATTCCTACTAAACTATTGATAAAGTTCCTATAAACAAGAATCCCAAGGTTATGTATGTTCCTAAAACTATGAGTGGTACACCTAGTAAAAAGAATGGGGATCTTAAAATGATTAGTGTGCACCCCAATTTCATAGATGTAATAAAGGAATCTATCATGAGCCTCCTCTCTTTGTCCCTAGGGGCGTGATTATTCATAACTTATGTGCTAAAACTCCTAGGAAGCATGGTTGCATAATTGAGGAGTTGAATTTGAAGCATGACAACACTTGATACTATGCATTATGCCTAGCTAGGGGCATAAAACAATAGCGCTTGTTGGGAGGCAACCCAATAGTTATCTTTAAATTTTTGTTTTACTTTCTGTTTTGGTGTGTTGACATGATTATTGCTATTGTAATGATTGTGTTTTTATGTTTAATTTAGTGTTTATGCCAAGTAAAGCCTTTGGGATAATTTGAAAGATAGTAGAACCGATACGATGCAAAAACAGAAACTTTTGCGTCCAGTGCAGAATTTCTCTGATTTTACTGGAACGTCGTTTTGATCTGATTTTTTTACTCAGTATTGGTATACAAACTGCCCAGGTTGTCCTAATTTTTCAGATTTTTTTAGTTACATAAGTATATTTTTTTCTACAAATCTTTACAGATTGTTCTGTTGTAGACAGATTCTGTTGTTGCTTGCATAGTTTGCTTGTTTTGATGATGCTATGGATTTTATCGAGGGGTATAAGCCATGGAGAAGTTAGAATACAATACCTATTATGCAATAATGAAATATGAATCAATTTAGATCAGTACCTAAAGTATTTGATATTTTGATTATACTAACGGATCTCACGAGGTTTTGTTGAGTTTTGTGTGCTAAGTTTTCAAATTTTGGGTGAGAGAACGATGGATGAAGGAATAAGGAGCGGCAATACCCTAAGCTTGGGTATGCCCAAGGCACCCCAAGATAATATTCAAGGAAGACCCAAGCATCTAAGCTTGGGGATTGATAACCCACAAGTGTAGGGTATCGCAACAGTTGGTAGATCATTGTTTCGGCGAAATTGGTAGAACGACGAGACTGCATGCTTCCGTAGAGAGGCTTGAGGCCGTCTTTTATTTATCAGACCATATCACAATAGTATCCTGGACAGAGAGGAATAAGCATTTACTTTTTAGTTTGTGGGCTACAATCTTGGTGGCAAATAAGAATATTCACAGTTCAAAAAGTATAGTTCAGTATAAATTTTATGAAAGGCTACATTACGACTCATTGATTCACTTGTCTAAACAAAACAAACCACAAATATGTGGAGTGAAATATTTAATTTTTGGAAGAAGATATTTCCAATACAACCACTACTGTAGAGAAATTTTGTGGCGGGAAGGTAAATTGACTGTTTGAACCAAGTTCACACTTCAAACGACAATGAAACTGAAACGTACATGAAAGCCCACGAAACAGTTCGTCACTCCTCTTCTAACCCATTTAGACAAGTTGTAGTAATAATAAATCATAAATAGCAACAATGGCATTGGAGGACATGAAATCGTCCATATCCAGGGGCTAATCTAGATGGTAGAGAGAAGCAATAGATGTAGGAGGGAAAGGAAGAGATGAGGAATAGGCCAAGGTACCTAGGTCGCCGATTGCACGCAAGGATTCAACGGAGTGATGCAGAGGGTCAGTTCGTAGTGGGCGGGATAGAGGAAGGGCGGCGGCACCACCCCACATACACCTCCTGCAATTAAAGAGTTGATGTTCTTCTCATAGGCCCAAGAGTATCTTTTCAATCAGAATACAACGGAAAATGAGAGAAATAAGTAAGCCATTAAGCATCGCGGGAATTTCTACATAGCTCTTTCATTTTGTAAAACATCAACACTAGGATTGTATATAAAAAATTGTATACTGCAAAGATCAAAAAGTTAATCTCGTACTTACCTCTCTGAAACAATTGCATATGAAAGAAATGACTTGACAAAACTCAACATTAGTGTTGTCAACTTCAAATGAGATGATGTTCACCCATGGGACACACAAGAAGGAAATAGAAACAGCTGGAAGAGTCAGGAATTGGACACATATGTCGTCGTGCCCCGCAACGCATGTCGTCGAGGGCGCCGTCGCACGCTCCCGAGATGACATCATGGCTGGAGAACAATGAAGCACACAGAGACCAGCAAGTTGCGGGGAACGCCTTTGAGGGTGCCGACGTTGTAGATGGCCTAAGTTCCATGGACAACAAAATTAGAAACATTAGGAACGACGAACCATTTTTTACACGAACAACAGAACAGTTTCTTGCCCTGTAATCGACCCAAAAAAAGGTTTCTCATAGCAAAATGAAGAAATACTGCTCCATCCAATTTTGGCTTCTTGCCCTGTAGTACTACGCCATCCAATCCAATCCCCAGCGATCAACAACTCACACCAAACCAAGACAACGACGCAATCTTGGCTATTGCAATCGAAAATTGAATCCACACGAAGGTCTTGGTACATGGAAGCGAGAGGGGTGCATGAACGAACTCATCACGAACCTAGTACACAAACTTGGGGGAATTGTTGAACCTACAACATGAATCGTTGTTGCCGCGGATGACTTCGACGACCGGGGCTTCGATCACCCAATGGGACAGCCCAACCGGGATGGCGTGCGGCACCTCCATGCACGCGACGACCGCTAGCTGTCACGACTTGAAGAAGCACCGCGTCGGGAACGTCTCGTCGATGGAGAGCATGTCGCGGCGAACGTCGTTGAGGGAGTCGACGTTGTTGTCGTAGGAGGAGTCCTTGATCTGGGGATAGAGAAAGAAAAAAATATGGGAGGCACGATTCGGGTGGAACTGATCCACAAATCATAGTGTTGCGGGCGGGGATGCAAAGATTGGCACACCATGGCGTTTGGAGGCAGAACATTTAATCTGATACGTTGATCTGGATGACAAACCCATTGACTAGGATGTGTTTAGGTTGATTCGATCGAAAGGACCTGTTTATTCCGTGCACAGTTTATTGTGTGGTTTTAAGAGAATTTATGTTTGCTCTTTTAATAGTAGTGGAGATTATCATGTGACTGCACGTCTGTTATTATGTTGGTGATTAGCCCACTTGGACAAGTTGTAATTTAGATATATTATAACCGAGCACTTTTCCTACGCTCTCAGGCCATTAGCATTTGCAGCCGTTGGATTGGAACTTTGGAGCGGTTTTAGTCGTCCAATTAAGTGTGAATCCCACTTACGCTCAGTTCGCTCGCTACGAACGAGCGCTACCGTGACGGGCTGCTGCTCTGGCGACATTTTTGGGAGTGTGCTATTAAATTGGGCCTAATGGGCATGAGGTGTCTTTGTACGTGTATCCAAAAAGGAGCCGGACTCTCCAAGCAACCCTCATTTTGTTCGCAAGGTCACCCCTAGCGTGGCGGCGAACGATGGGACGATGCACCACTCCCGTGGCGACCGCGTTGGGCTCCGACGGCACACCGCCGGGCGAGGCAAAAGGACCTCCTTCCATGCCCGACCTCTCCTGCCAAGGCTATGGCCCTCACGCCATTGGTGCCGCTGACCACAACCTCAAGTGGCAGGGTCCACCGCGACGCATGATTTGCGGGAAGGTGGCACCACTAGGTCTGGCGTCCCGGACAACTACCGTCCAAAGGCAGGATGGACGCACTCCCCAGCTGGTGTGTCTCTCTCCTTCTCCTTTTCTCTGATCTAAGGGTTGCCTCCAGCTCTGCGCTCCTCTGTTTTTCTCTTGTTCCCGTGGGGATTGGTTGGTTGGTTAGTACTGTGGGTTCTACGAGCGCGATTCGTTCCTTGATAGCTGGGATGATTCGGGATTTTGTTTGTGGAATCGCTAAACTAGATGATATAAGGGCATCTCCAATGGCTGTAAGATAGTGGTTGGTAAACTTTGCCACCTAGGATATATGATGACATGGCAACAAATAAATGAGGAGAGAGAGTAAAGCTGTATGTAGATTAACCAACAGCTCTTGCACAAGCTCCAAAGCTATGTAGAGAGCAATTGCATTTATTCTCTCTTCTCCTATTGGATAGTATAGATGCAACCATTGGAGTAGTTGTATGATCCTTTGTTGGTTGATGACATGGACAATTTTACCAACAAGATTACATACAAACTATTGGAGATGCTCTAATAGGGCATTGGGAATATTTGTTTTTGAAGGACACAAATGTTCAGCATCGGTTCTGGTGTTTACTGGCTTAAAAACCATCTGTACCTCTGTTTCTATATATACGTGATGAGTCGTTTATGAGAAGTTCAATGATTCAGTAAGGTAGTACAAGTGTACGGGAAATATTTCAACTGTGCTAATATAGTATATGCCTTATATGTTCTATGGAATTTCACTTTTTCATTGGAACAGAAGTGCAAAAATAATATGCTGATTTTGATTTCAGTTGTACTAATGCACAATCTTTGTTCTGGCAGAATTTAACATTTTATCTTGGACTATATGGTGGCATCAACAGTATGACATGTTAATCACTGATAGCAGGAATGTTTCTTCCGATGAAACAAATTTGTGGTTGCTTTGATACGACTTAAAGTAAGCATTTTTTTATTGAAATGGTTATTTCAAAGAGCTATTGCTGGAAAATATGTCCACCAACTCCACATCGTGTAATTGATTATGTTATATATAGTTGGAAAATAAAATTGTACTAGCATTTGGTATCTCGAGATTAGGTTTACATAACTATCTACATATAGGCAAATATCTATAACTTTGAAATACAAATGTACAAGAATGATTTGACATGTTATTAGCATTATGATTTGGAATAAAGAATTTTAGGAATCATTTTTCTTCTTCTTTATGTTGCAATAGTTTGTCATGAGCATAGGGCATTGCTGCATCTTATTTGGATGTGTACAAATTTAGCATAACATTGCCCTTTATGTTACATCTTTAGTTTAGTCCAGTTTAGTCCTCACATATGTTCATCTTCCCATTCATCAGATTTGATGAGAGACTGATGTTGCTGCGACCTAAGTGCCGGTGATTTTTGTACCTGCACTGAACCAGTGAAAGCTGCCATTGATACTGTAGATTTCGTTGGTAAAAATAATATGCACTAATCCTTGCATAATTTTTAAATAGTTAAGTTTGTAATATACGTGACCAAGTTCAGTCACACGGCTCACTAAATAGTACTTTTTAGTGTCTTTTATTTATACTAAATTTTCATTTGTACTGATGTGAACAGAAAGGCCATGGTTGCATTTTGGTTCTATATATGTAGTACTTGAACATTTTTACCCTATACAAACATGGCTCAAGCATTGAGAGTATCAAAGCACCAATGGTTTGCCTACATGATTGTTCATAAGTTTTTTTACTGGAAATAGAAATTCTGTTTTTCATGTCTATATATTTGTAAAATTACTACCATTCTATTGGAAAATTAGACAGGCGCAGCAACGCGCGCCAATCTTGATCTAGTAAATCATATAATAGCAACAGCGGCAATGGAGGACATGAAATCGTCCATATCCAGGGGCTAATCTTGATGGCAAAGAGAAGCAAGAGATTGTTGGAAATATGCCCTAGAGGCAATAATAAATTGGTTATTATTATATTTCCTTGTTCATGATAATCGTTTATTATCCATGCTATAATTGTATTGATTGGAAACTCAAATACATGTGTGGGTACATAGACAACACTGTGTCCCTAGTAAGCCTCTAGTTAACTAGCTCGTTGATCAAAAGATGGTGAAGGTTTCCTAGCCATGGACATGAGATGTCATTTGATAACGGGATCACATCATTAGGAGAATGATGTGATGGACAAGACCCAAACTATAAACGTAGCATATGATCGTGTCAGTTTATTGCTATTGTTTTCTGCATGTCAAGTATCTGTTCCTATGACCATGAGATCATGCAATTCACTGACACCGTAGGAGTGCCTTGTGTGTATCAAACGTCACAACGTAACTGGGTGACTATAAAGGTGCTCTACAGGTATCTCCGAGGGTGTCTGTTGGGTTGGCATGGATCAAGACTGGGATTTGTTACTCCGTGTGACGGAGAGGTATCTCAGGGCCCACTCGGTAATACAACATCACAATGAGCCTTGCAAGCAATGTGACTAAAGTGTTAGCCACGAGATCTTGTATTACGGAACGAGTAAAGAGACTTGCCGATAACGAGATTGAACTAGGTATAGAGATACCGACGATCGAATCTCGGGCAAGTAACATACCGAAGAACAAAGGGAACAGCGTACGGGATTAACTGAATCCTTGACATAGAGGTTCGACCGATATAGATCTTCGTAGAATATGTAGGAACCAATATGGGCATCCAGGTCCCGCTATTGGTTATTGACCGTAGAGGTGTCTCGGTCATGTCTACATAGTTCTCGAACCCGCAGGGTCTACACACTTAACGTTTGGTGACGATTAGTATAGTTGAGTTATTGTGTTGGTGACCGAAGGTTGTTCGGAGTCCCGGATAAGATCCCGGACATGACAAGGATCTCCGGAAGAGTCCGGAGGTAAAGATTGATATATGTGATAATAGTGTTTTGATCTCCGGAAGGGTTCCGGAATTCACCGGAAGGGGTTCCGGGTGTGTACCGAAGTGTTCGGGTGCAGCAACACTTTATATGGGCCAAAGGGGTAAAGCCCACGAGGTATTGGAAAGTGCAAAAGGAAGTTTTGCTGCTGCCTTAAGCGGTACTACCGCTGGTAAGGCAGTACTACCGCGTAAGCGGTACTACCGCTTGTGTGAAGCGGTACTACCGCTCAAGCGGTACTACCGCTCATGAGCGGTACTAGCGCTTGTACGCGGTACTGCTGGAATCCGAGTGGGACTCTTTCCGTGCGGGCCAAACTGACCTTGTGCGGGCAAAACCGACCTTGTGGAGGCTTTCTCTCCAAGTTTAGACCCCAGGGCTCAACATATAAATAGAGGGGCAGGGCTAGCACACGGAACACATCAAGATTTCCCAAGCCGTGTGCCGGCAACCCTAACCCTCTAGTTCCTCCCGTCATAATCTCCGTACTGCTTGGCGAAGCCCTGCAGAGATTGTTCCTCACCACCATCACCACGCCGTCGTGCTGCCGGAACTCATCCACTACTTCACCATCGCTCGCTGGATCGAGGAGGTGAAGGCGTCATCAAGCCGTACGTGTGTTGAACGCGGAGGGGCCGTCCGTTCGGCGCTAGATCATGTTTGGATCGAGGGACGACTTGCGATTTGGATCGCGAAGACGTTCGACTACATCAACCGCGTTTCTTAACGCTTCCGCTTAGCGATCTACAAGGGTATGTAGATTCACTCTCCCTCTCATAGATGCTCATCACCATGGATAGATCTTGCGTGTGCGTAGGAAATTTTTTGTTTCCCATCCGACGTTCCCCAACAGTGGTATCAGAGCTAGGTCTATGCGTAGATGAGATCTCGAGTAGAACACAAAAGGGTTTTGTGGGCGTTGATATTCAGATTGCTTCCTCCCTTGGTCTTTTCTTGTTTCGGCGGTATTGTGGGATGAAGCGGCTCGGACCAACATTACTCGTACGCTTACGAGAGACCGGTTCCTTCAACTGACATGTAACTTCGTTGCATAAAGATGGCTAGCGGGTGTCTGTTTCTCCCACTTTAGTCGGATCGGATTTGACAAAGGCGGTCCTTGAGAAGGTTGAAAAGCAATTTTTATATCACCGTTGTGGTTTTTGCGTAGGTAAGAATCGTTCTTGCTAGATACCCGTAGCAGCCACGTAAAACTTGCAACAACAATTAGAGGACGTCTAACTTGTTTTTGCAGGGTATGTTGTGATGTGATATGGCCAATTACATGATGAGATATATGTGATGTATGAGATGATCATGTGTTGTATAGAATATCACGACTTGCATGTCGATGAGTACGGCAACTGGCAGGAGCCATAGAGTTGTCTTTAATTATTTTTGCCGTTTTGCTTTACTTTATCGCTATGAGTTAGCAATAGTCGTGGAAGCAACAGTCGGCGCGACAACCTCATGGCGACACGTTGATGGAGATCAAGATGATGGAGATCATGGTGTCATGCCGGTGACGATGGAGATCATGCCGGTGCTTTGGAGATGGAGATCAAAAGCACAAGTTCATGGCCATATCATGTCACTTATGATTTGCATGTGATGTTAATCCTTTTATGCATCTTGTTTTGCTTAGGACGACGGTAGCATTATAAGGTGATCCCTCACTTAAATTTCAAGATAAATTGTGTTCTCCCCGAGTGTGCACCGTTGCGAAAGTTCGTCGTTTCGAGACACCACGTGATGATCGGGTGTGATAGACTCTACGTTCACATACAACGGGTGCAAGCCAGTGTTGCACATGCGGAACACTCGGGTTAAACTTGACGAGCCTAGCATGTACAGACATGGCCTCGGAACACAAGAGACCGAAAGGTCGAACATGAGTCATATAGTAGATATGATCAACATGAAGATGTTCACCATTGAAACCACCTCAACTCACGTGATGATCGGACTTGAGTTGGTGGATTTGGATCATGTTACACTCGAATTACCGGAGGGATGTCAATCTGAGTGGGAGTTTTAAGTAATATGATTAACTAAACTCATTATCTTGAACAATAGTCTAAATTGTCTTTGCAATATTTATGTTGTAGATCATGACTCGCGCAGTAGCACCCCTGAATTTTAATGCGTTCCTAGAGAAAGCTAAGTTGAAAGATGATGGAAGTAACTTTGTGGACTGGGCCCGTAATCTAAGGATTATCCTTACGGCTTCCCAGAAGGCTTATGTCCTTGATGCACCGCTTGGTGATCCACCCGCTCCAGTTGAGTCTCTAGACGTTGTGAACGCCTGGCAGGCTCGTTCTGAAGATTACTCAATAGTTCAATGTGCAATATTGTATGGCTTAGAACCGGGACTTCAAAGACGTTTTGAACGTCATGGAGCATATGAGATGTTCCAGGAGTTGAAGTTTATCTTTCAGAAGAATGCCCGGATCGAGAGGTATGAGATCTCCGATAAGTTCTATGCTTGCAAGATGGAGGAGAACGGGTCTATCAGTGATCACATACTCAGAATGTCTGGGTACTCCACCCGTCTGGCTGAATTGGGGATGCCCCTTCCGCCAGAGGCTATCACTGACAGAGTTCTTCAATCATTGCCACCTAGCTACAAGAGCTTCGTGTTGAACTATAACATGCACGGGATGAACAAGTCAGTCGCCGAGCTGTTTGCGATGCTGAAAGCCGCTGAGTCTGAAATTCAGAAGGAGCATCAAGTGTTGATGGTAAATAAAATCACTAGTTTCAAGAAAAATGGCAAGGGTAAGAAGGGTAACTCCAAGAAGAGTGGCAAAGCAGTTGCTCCTCTCGTAAAGAAACCCAAGGCTGGACCCAAACCAGAAACTGTGTGCTTTCATTGCAAGGGAACTGGACACTGGAAGCGGAACTGTCCCAAGTATTTGGCTGACAAGAAGGCGGCCAACAACAAACAAGGTATATATGATATACATGTTATTGATGTGTACCTTACCAACTCTCGTTGTAGTGCCTGGGTATTTGATACCGGTGCGGTTGCTCATATTTGCAACTCAAAACAGGAACTGCGGAATAGACGGAGGCTGGCAAAGGACGAAGTGACGATGCGCGTGGGAAATGGTTCCAAGGTTAATGTGATCGCCGTCGGCACGCTCGCTCTTCAATTACCATCGGGATTAGTGATGAACCTGAATAAATGTTATTTGGTGCCTGCGTTAAGCATGAACATTATATCTGGATCTTGTTTATTGCGAGACGATTACTCATTTAAATCAGAGAATAATGGTTGTTCTATTTATATGAGTAATATCTTTTATGGTCATGCACCCGATGTAGGGGTTTATTCTTATTGAATCTCGATAGTAATGATACACATGTTCATAACATTGATGCCAAAAGATGTAGAATTGATAATGATAATACCACTTTCTTGTGGCACTGCCGTTTAGGTCATATTGGCGTAAAACGCATGAGGAAGCTCCATGCTGATGGACTTTTGGAGTCACTTGATTTTGAATCACTTTACACATGTGAGCCATGCCTCATGGGCAAGATGACTAAAACGCCGTTCTCTGGAACAATGGAACGGGCAAGTGACTTATTGGAAATCATACATACTGATGTGTGCGGTCCGATGAGCATTGAGGCGCGCGGTGGTTATCATTACTTTCTCACCTTCACTGATGACTTAAGTAGATATGGGTATATTTACTTAATGAAACACAAGTCTGAAACATTTGAAAAGTTCAAACAATTTCAGAGTGAAGTTGAGAATCATCGTAACAAGAAGATTAAAATCCTACGATCTGATCGAGGAGGAGAATATCTGAGTTATGAGTTTGGCAGTCACTTAAGACAATGTGGAATTGTTTCACAACTAACACCGCCTGGAACACCACAGCGTAATGGTGTGTCCGAACGTCGTAATCGAACCTTATTGGATATGGTGCGATCTATGATGTCTCTTGCCGATTTGCCACTATCGTTTTGGGGTTATGCATTAGAGACAGCTGCATTCACTTTAAATAGGGCACCATCGAAATCCGTTGAGACGACGCCATATGAACTTTGGTTTGGCAAGAAGCCAAAGCTGTCATTTCTTAAAGTTTGGGGATGTGATGCTTATGTCAAAAAGCTTCAGCCTGAAAAGCTGGAACCCAAAGCGGAGAAATGCGTCTTCATAGGATACCCAAAAGAGACAGTTGGGTATACCTTCTACCTCAGATCCGAAGGCAAAGTGTTTGTCGCTAAAAATGGAACATTTCTTGAGAAAGAGTTTCTCTCGAAAGAATTGAGTGGGAGGAAGATAGAACTTGATGAGGTTATTGAACCTTTACTTCAACCTGAGAGTAGCGCAGCGCAGAAAGATGTTTCTGTAGAGCCTACATCAGCTGAAGAGGAAGTTGATGATGATCATAAAGCTTCGGATCAAGTTGCTATCGAACCTCGTAGGTCGACAAGGACGCGTACTGCTCCTGAGTGGTACGGCAACCCTGTCTTAGAGGTCATGTTGTTGGACAACGATGAACCTACGAGCTATGGAGAAGCGATGATGGGCCCGGATTCCGAGAAGTGGTTAGAGGCAATGAAATCCGAGATGGGATCCATGTATGAAAACAAAGTGTGGACTTTGGAAGTATTACCTGAAGGGCGTAAGGCCATTCAGAACAAATGGATCTTTAAGAGGAAGACGGACGCAGACGGTAATGTCACCGTCTATAAAGCTCGACTTGTGGCAAAAGGTTTTTCACAAGTTCAAGGAGTTGACTACGATGAGACCTTCTCACCCGTAGCGATGCTTAAGTCCGTCAGAATCATGTTAGCAATAGCTGCCTTTTTCGATTATGAAATTTGGCAGATGGATGTCAAAACAGCGTTCCTTAACGGTTTCCTTAAGGAAGAGTTGTATATGATGCAACCAGAAGGTTTTGTCGATCCAGAGAATGCTGACAAAGTTTGCAAACTCCAGCGATCCATTTATGGACTGGCGCAAGCATCTCGGAGTTGGAATCTTCGCTTTGATGAGGTGATCAAAGCGTTCGAGTTTATACAAGTTTACGGAGAAGCTTGTATTTACAAGAAATTGAGTGGGAGCTCTATAGCGTTTCTAATATTATATGTGGATGACATATTACTGATTGGAAACAATATAGAAATGTTGGAAAGCGTGAAGGAATATTTGAACAAGAGTTTTTCAATGAAGGACCTAGGAGAAGCTGCTTTCATATTAGGCATCAAGATCTATAGAGATAGATCAAGACGTTTAATAGGACTTTCACAAAGCACATACCTTGATAAGATTTTGAAGAAGTTCAAAATGGATCAGTCCAAGAAGGGGTTCTTGCCTGTTTTGCAAGGTGTGAAGTTGAGTAAGACTCAATGCCCAGTGACTGCAGGAGATAGAGAAAAGATGAGTGTCATCCCCTATGCTTCAGCCATAGGCTCTGTCATGTATGCAATGCTGTGCACAAGACCCGATGTCAGCCTTGCCATAAGTATGGTCGGAAGGTTTCAAAGTGATCCAGGAATGGAACACTGGACGGCGGTCAAGAATATCCTGAAGTACCTGAAAAGGACTAAGGACATGTTTCTCGTTTATGGAGTTGATCAAGAGCTCGTCGTAAAGGGTTACGTCGATGCAAGCTTTGACACTGATCCGGATGACTCTAAGTCACAAACCGGATACGTATTTATTCTTAATGGGGGTGCGGTTAGCTGGTGCAGTTCCAAGCAAAGCGTGGTAGCTGATTCTACGTGCGAAGCGGAGTACATCGCTGCCTCGGAGGCGGCGAAGGAAGGTGTCTGGATGAAGGAGTTCATGACAGATCTTGGAGTAGTGCCTAGTGCGCTTAACCCAATGACTCTGTTTTGTGATAATACTGGTGCCATTGCTCTAGCCAAGGAACCAAGATTTCACAAGAGGACCAGACACATAAAGCGACGTTTCAATTCCATCTGCGATTACATCAAGGAGGACGACATAAATATTTGCAAAGTACACACGGATCTGAATGTTGCAGATCCGATGACTAAACCTCTTCCAAGGGCTAAACATGAACAACACCAGAACTGCATGGGTGTTCGATTCATTACAATGTAAATCACATAGTGATGTGAACTAGATTATTGACTCTAGTGCAAGTGGGAGACTGTTGGAAATATGCCCTAGAGGCAATAATAAATTGGTTATTATTATATTTCCTTGTTCATGATAATCGTTTATTATCCATGCTATAATTGTATTGATTGGAAACTCAAATACATGTGTGGGTACATAGACAACACTGTGTCCCTAGTAAGCCTCTAGTTAACTAGCTCGTTGATCAAAAGATGGTGAAGGTTTCCTAGCCATGGACATGAGATGTCATTTGATAACGGGATCACATCATTAGGAGAATGATGTGATGGACAAGACCCAAACTATAAACGTAGCATATGATCGTGTCGGTTTATTGCTATTGTTTTCTGCATGTCAAGTATCTGTTCCTATGACCATGAGATCATGCAATTCACTGACACCGTAGGAGTGCCTTGTGTGTATCAAACGTCACAACGTAACTGGGTGACTATAAAGGTGCTCTACAGGTATCTCCGAGGGTGTCTGTTGGGTTGGCATGGATCAAGACTGGGATTTGTTACTCCGTGTGACGGAGAGGTATCTCAGGGCCCACTCGGTAATACAACATCACAATGAGCCTTGCAAGCAATGTGACTAAAGTGTTAGCCACGAGATCTTGTATTACGGAACGAGTAAAGAGACTTGCCGATAACGAGATTGAACTAGGTATAGAGATACCGACGATCGAATCTCGGGCAAGTAACATACCGAATAACAAAGGGAACAGCGTACGGGATTAACTGAATCCTTGACATAGAGGTTCGACCGATATAGATCTTCGTAGAATATGTAGGAACCAATATGGGCATCCAGGTCCCGCTATTGGTTATTGATCGTAGAGGTGTCTCGGTCATGTCTACATAGTTCTCGAACCCGCAGGGTCTACACACTTAACGTTTGGTGACGATTAGTATAGTTGAGTTATTGTGTTGGTGACCGAAGGTTGTTCGGAGTCCCGGATAAGATCCCGGACATGACAAGGATCTCCGGAAGAGTCCGGAGGTAAAGATTGATATATGTGATAATAGTGTTTTGATCTCCGGAAGGGTTCCGGAATTCACCGGAAGGGGTTCCGGGTGTTTACCGAAGTGTTCGGGTGCAGCAACACTTTATATGGGCCAAAGGGGTAAAGCCCACGAGGTATTGAAAAGTGCAAAAGGAAGTTTTGCTGCTGCCTTAAGCGGTACTACCGCTGGTAAGGCAGTACTATCGCGTAAGCGGTACTACCGCTTGTGTGAAGCGGTACTACCGCTTGTACGCGGTACTGCTGGAATCCGAGTGGGACTCTTTCCGTGCGGGCCAAACCGACCTTGTGCGGGCAAAACCGACCTTGTGGAGGCTTTCTCTCCAAGTTTAGACCCCAGGGCTCAACATATAAATAGAGGGGCAGGGCTAGCACACGGAACACATCAAGATTTCCCAAGCCGTGTGCCGGCAACCCTAACCCTCTAGTTCCTCCCGTCATAATCTCCGTACTGCTTGGCGAAGCCCTGCAGAGATTGTTCCTCACCACCATCACCACGCCGTCGTGCTGCCGGAACTCATCCACTACTTCACCATCGCTCGCTGGATCGAGGAGGTGAAGGCGTCATCAAGCCGTACGTGTGTTGAACGCGGAGGGGCCGTCCGTTCGGCGCTAGATCATGTTTGGATCGAGGGACGACTTGCGATTTGGATCGCGAAGACGTTCGACTACATCAACCGCGTTTCTTAACGCTTCCGCTTAGCGATCTACAAGGGTATGTAGATTCACTCTCCCTCTCGTAGATGCTCATCACCATGGATAGATCTTGCGTGTGCGTAGGAATTTTTTTTGTTTCCCATGCGACGTTCCCCAACAGAGATGTTGGAGGGAAAGGAAGATACGAGGAATAGGGTGAGGTACCTAGGCCGCCGGTTGCACGCAAGGATTCGACAGGGTGATGTAGAGGGGTCGGTTTGTAGTGTGTGGCGTAGAGGTAGGGTGGCGGCACCACCTCGCGTACACCTCCTGATGTTCTTCTCATAGGCCCAAGAGTATCTTCTCAATCACAATACAACGGAAAATGAGAGAAATAAGTAACCAATTAAGCATCAGGGGGAATTTCTACATAGTTCTTTCATTTTGTAAAACATCAACAGTAGGACTGTATATAAAAAACTAGTTACTGCAAAGATCAAAAAGTTAATCTCGTACTTACTTCTCTGAAACCATTGCATATGAAAGAAATGACTTGACAAAACTCAACATTAGTGTTGTCAACTCCGAATTAGATTATGTGCACGCACGGGACACACAAGAAGGAAATAGAAATAGCTGGCAGAGTCAGGAATTGGACACATATGTCGTCGTACCTCGTCACGCATGTCGTCAAGGGCGCCGTCGCATGCTCCCGAGATGACATCATGGCTGGAGAGCACTGCAGTACATGGAGACCAGCAAGTCGCGGGGAATGCCTTTGAGGGCGTCGGCGTTGTCGATGGCCTAAGTGCCATGGGCAACAAAATTAGAAAAGTTAGGAACAACGAACCATTTTTTGCGCGAACAACACAACAATTTCTTGCCCTTTAATCGACCCAAAAAAGGTTTCTGGCAGCAAAAAGAAGAAATACTACTGCCATCCAATTTTGGCTTCTTGCCCTGTAGTACTACGCCATCCAATTCAATCCCCGATCAAGAACTCACACCAAACAAAGACAACGACGCAATCTTGGCTATTGCAATCAAATAATGAATCCACACAAAGGTCTTGGTACATGGAAGCGAGAGGGGTGCACGAACGAACTCATCACGAACCTGGTACATAGACTTGGGGAAGTTGTTGAACCTGCAACATGAATCGTTGTTGTCGCGGATGTCTTCGACTGCCGGGGCTTCGATCACCCAGTGGGCTGGCCCCACTAGGATGGCGCGGCGCCTCTGTGCCCACGACGACCGCTGGCTGCCACGACTTGAAGAAGCACCGCGTCGGGAACGTCTTGTCGATGGAGAGCATGCCATGGCAAACACCGTTGAGGGAGCCGATGTTGTTGTCGTAGGAGGAGTCCTTCTCAATATGGGCTAGAGAAAGAAGAAGGATAGGGGAGGCACGATTCAGGTGTAACTGATCCACAAATCACGGTATTGCAGGCGGGGTTGCGTGGATCGGGGGACGCGGAGGGTTGCGAAGATTGGCATACCACGACCTCTGCTGGCAAAACATTTAATCTGATACATTGATCTGGATGACAGACCCATTGACTTAATATGGACGTAGGATGTGTTTAGGTTGATTCGATCGAAAGGCCCTAATTATTCCGAGTATAGTTTGTTGTGTGGCTTTAAGAGAATTTATGTTCGCTCTTTTAATAATAGTGAAGATTAGCCCGTGACTGCACGTCTATTATTATGTTGATGATTAGCCCATTCATGCAGGTTGTAATAAATCATATAATAGCAACAACGACAATGGAGGACATGAAATAGTACATATACAAGGGCTAATCTAGATGGCATAGAGAAGCAAGAGATGTGGGAGGGAAAGGAAGAGATGAGGAATAAGGCGAGGTACCTAGGCCGCCGGTTGCACGCAAGGATTCAGCAGGGTGACGCAGAGGGGTCGGTCTGTAGTGGGCAGCGTAGAGGAAGGGTGGCGACACCACCTCATGTATACCTCCTGCAATTAAAGAGTTGTTGTTCTTCTCATAGGCCAAGAGTATCTTCTCAATCAGAATACAATGGAAAATGAGAGAAATAAGTAACCAATTAAGCATGAGGGGGAATTTCTACATAGTTCTTTCATTTTGTAAAACATCAACACTGGGATTGTATATAAAAAACTGTATACTGCAAAGATCAAAAATTAATCTCGTACTTACTTCTCTGAAACCATTGCATATGAAAGAAATGACTTGACAAAACTCGACATTAGTGCTGCCAACGCCGAATTAGATGATGTGCACGCACGGGACACCCAAGAAGGAAATAGAAATAGCTGGAAGAGTCGGGAATTGGACACATATGTCGTCGTGCCCCACCACGCATGTCGTCGAGGGCGTCATCACATTCTCCCGAGATGACATCATGGCTGGAGAGCACTGAAGCACACGGGGATTAGCAAGTCGTGGGGAACGCCTTTTAGGGTGCCGACGTTGTAGTTGGCCTAAGTGCCATGGGCAAAAAAATCAGAAAAAATAGGAACGACGAACCATTTTTTGCACGAACAATAGAACAATTTTCTTGCCCTATAATCGACCCAAAAAAGGTTTCTGACAGCAAAAGGAAGAAAGACTACTGCCATCCAATTTTCGCTTCTTACCTGTAGTACTACGCCATCTAATCCAATCCCAGCGATCAAGAACTCACACAGAACTAAGACAACGACGCAATCTTGGCTATTGCAAGCGAACACTGAATCAACACAAAGGTCTTGGTACATGGAAGCGAGAGGGGGCGCATGAACGAACTCGTCATGAACCTAGTACATAGACTCGGGGAAGTTGTTGAACCTGCAACATGAATCGTTGTTGTCGCAGATGACTTCGATGGTCGGGGCTTCGATCACCCAATGGGTCGGCCCCACCAGGATGGCGCGGCGCACCACTTTGCCCACGACGGCCACTGGCTGTCGCTACTTGAAGAAGCACCGTGCCAGGAATGTCTCGTTGATGGAGAGCATGCCGCGGCGAACGTCGTTGAGGGAGCCGATGTTGTTGTTGTAGGAGGAGTCCTTCTCAATCTGGGGCTAGAGAAAGAAGACGGATAGGGGAGGCACGATTCGGGTGGAACTGATCCACAAATCACGGTGTTACAGGCAGGCCTGCGGGGATCGGGGGATGCGGAGGGCTGCGAAGATCGCCAGACCATGGCGTTTGCCGGCAAAACATTTAATCTGATACGTTGATCTGGATGACAGACTCGTTGACATAATATGGACAGTAGGATGTGTTTAGGTTGATTCAATCGAAAGGCCGTGATTATTCCGTGTACAATTTGTTGTGTGACTTTAAGAGAATTTATGTTTGCACTTTTAATAGCAGTGGAGATTAGCTCGTGAGTGCACATCTATTATTATGTTGGTGCGCTAAAATCTTAGCAAGTTTGTGTACGCAATCACCATGATTTATGTGTTACCTTATTGTTAAGCACTTCTTTGGTAAGAATTTATTTAGCAAGCTTTTGTATGCAATCATCATGATATGTTTGTCATCTTAGGCTGGTCATGGTGGAAGTAACATAGGTAATAACATAGATGCCACGTAAGGAAGAATGATGATGTGACAAGTTGTTAATGAGGAGAGAGACAAATAGAGTAACATAATATATTAACATCGCATAGCGCTTCCCAATACAAAATGACTCTATAAAGTAATAAATGAAGACATCTTTGTTACCACACCTATGACACTATCCATTATGAAGGTAGTAATATAGATTAGTAACATATGCATGTTACTGGTCTAAGTTACTCTCCACTATGGCTAGCCTTATTGTTAATCACTTTTTTGGTAAGACTTAATAAATTACCAAAGGAAATATTATACTATTTTAAAATATTAATAAGATGTTGGACAATGGAGTCGATTTTAAAGGAAAACCGATGGGACAAAAACTAAAGATGAAAGTGAAAGGGAAAAAAAGAGAAAGAAGAGGAACATATATAGAGAGATTGGACGAGGAAAGGTGAAACGGAACCTTACGTTCTTTTAAGTAAGTAGAGATAGTAGAGAGTCCTTTTTTTTGTGTTTTATGGAAAAAATATTTTCTTTTTACAGGTTTCAGTGTTTATTAATCATTTTCTTTGTTGTATATGTTTTTTTTCCTTTTCTTATTCTTTGGTTTTGTTTGTTTCTTTTTCGATTTTCACCAGTGTTATTTGATTTTGTCTACATTTGCGAAAACATTTCTTCATACACATTGTATATATCATGTATATGTTAGGAAAGTTTTTATAGACATTTAACATTTTTCAGATACATGGTTAACATTTTAAAAAATACATGTTTTAATGTTTTGTTTTTTCATACACATTGTACATTCTTCGTATACATGTAAACCATTTTTTGATATATGTTTGACATTTTTTAAATACATGATAAAGAATTTTCAAAAACATGTTTTTGAATTCATGTTAAACATTTTTTAATTGCACAATGAAACATTTTATGAATGGTTGAAAACATTTCTTAAAATTAGGTGAACATTTTTATTTACATTATATAAACATTTTTAAAAATCACAAACATATTTTTTTAAACGTGTGAACATTTTTTTTGAAAATGCCACTTTCATTTTTTGAATTATGTGAATTTTCTCATTTTATTTTTTAAATGTCGTGAACATTTTTTCAAAATGCATGAATAATTTTAGTATATACTTTTGAATGCCATCAACATTTTCTAAATGTTGAGTGAATGTATTTTTAACGCCACATCAATATTTTTTAAACACTGCATAAACATTTTAAATATAAATATTCACATTTCATTACATCTCAAAAAATTAATAAAAGTACAAATGAAAAGGTTCAAAACAAATGAGCGATCCAAAGGAAGCGAACAAAGAAAACTACACTTCTTGGACCGGCCCAGTTGCCACAGCTTTGTAGGCGAACTGGAGTTATTGCTCGCAGTAAGCACTTTCACGCAAGTTATTATTCGGCAAATAAGTGACGGTGAATCCACAAATGTCGGGACCATAATTGGACGCCAAGAGAAATTTGTAAGAGGCAGATTACATTTTTGGTTCAAACCACAGTTTAAAAAACCGAACCGGAAATCGAACCGGAAAGGTTGCCGGTTCAGGTTTTTACCGGTCGGACCGCCGGTTCACCGGTTCGATTGTCGATTTTTTAAGCAATAGAATAATAAATGTTAAGTAATATATGTGCTAATATAGTGTGAAACAATGGTCAAATAAAATTATTTTCATCTAGTGGACAACAAAGTAGCATAGACAAGTTGGTTATTGGATAGTGGAAAGGTCTTGCGTACTACTCACACGACATGGGATCAAATCCCACTTCTCCCAATTTCTTTTAAAATATTTTCCTTGTTTTTCCCGGTTTAATGACCCGGTTTTTTCATTGGTTTTCTAGAAAACCGGCCGGTTCGACTGGTTTTCTCCGGTCCGATTGCAGAATGGTCTTATTAGCTTAAAAAACCGATGAGGCTGCCGGTTCCAGTTTTTTCCGGTTCGACCGTCGGTCCGGTCCGGTTTTTTAAACTAGGGTTCAAACTCCTCCTCATAGAGTCTCCGAGCTCATTGAAACCTCGTGAAGAGAATAGCCAGTCCGGTCTGTTTTCACACCTTTTGATGCTGAAGCAATTCTTAACATTCCTTTATGCATGAGGAGGATCGATGATTTCCGGGCATGGAACGAGGAGCCATGAGGCAGTTTTTTTGTCGGCTCGGCATACCACATGCTTGTTCGTACAAAGCTAACCGTGAGAGTTGGCTAGAGGCCGAGAGGGATCCTCAAATGTTGAAGCAGAAAGCAAAGTGTGGAAATAGATATGGAAAGTGCAAGTCCCGCCAAAGATCAAAGTGTTTATATGGCGCTTGGCAAAGACTCAATCCCGCCGGGAGAGGTCCCCCATCAACGAAACATGGCAATAACCTCATCGTGCAATCTATGCGGAGTGCATGATATGTGGAGACATGCATTACTCGACTACCCTATGCCACATAGTATCTGCGCTCTATCTTCTGAAGCGATTCTTGACCAACTGAGCATAAACCAGGCAGCATGCGCCAAGAGGTGGATCTTCGCCATGAATGAAGCACTGCCAGGCTTGTGGTGACCCTATGGGCCATCTAGGGAGCCTGTAGGAAGGCTATCCATGAAGACGTTTACAAGAGCCACATGCAATACACAACTTTATCAATTCCTGCATGTGATAACACAGAATAGCGCGCCCCAGAGAATTGCTGCCATGTGGCAAACTGGTTGGCTAGCGACATGAACGTCACACAAACTGAATGTTGATGCAGTTGTAAGGTGAGCGGGGAAGCACAGAGCCGTCGGTGCAATTTGCAGGAACCATGAGGGGACTTTTCTCAGTGCTTCAACCATTGTTTTCACAAATAGCGTTCCATCTACCCTAGAGTCTCTTGCTATCAGAGAGGGACTAACTCTATCTGTGGACTTGAATCTAAACTGGATACATGTTGCTTCTGATTGTAAAGTGGTAGTAGAGAAGTCTAGAGAGGAAGCGGTTACTACTTATGGGGCGATCATTCAGGAGATCAAGTTGCAATTATGTGCTTTTAATTCTTGTAATATAGTCCACGAATTTAGGAGCTCAAATGTTGAATTTAGCGAAGCATGCTTTGATGTTGGGATTGTGCGCCATGCTTGGTTAGGCCAACCCGATGATATTTCTTTCGCCCTGTAAATGAGGGTTTGAATAAAAACTTCGCGAGATTGTCTTAAAAATGTAAGCATTGTACAAACGCGTCCGATCTACATCTTGTAATAACCGAGACATAGTTCTCGCGCTCAAACATGATTCAGAGGTTTTTTAGATAAATAGTTTTTTTTCCCGAGGGCGTGTCCTCGGAGGGTTGCTGACTTGGAGAAATGGCCTCAAGTTTTTGTTTTTTGTTTTTTGAGACAATCATTTCTAGAACAAGAAATGGCATGATTTTCTTCTTCTTTGAGACAATGAAATGGCATCAAGTGGCTAGCCCGATAGCATATAACCCACTACGGGCCCGAAGTTTGACCCAAGTTGCGTTTCGTAAGCCCAGCAGCCCGCTCAACACACACCATCCCCTCTTCCCCACAGCGACGGCGCGACCACCCCTTCTCACTCTTTTCTCTACCCTCCTCGTTGCCGTGGCGGCCCTCCCCTCCACGCCGCAAGCAAAACCCTAAACCCTAGCATCAGCTCCACCGCGCCGGTGCCGAGATGGCGGACGCGGTGCAGTATCGCCTCGAGCGGATGTCCGATGAGCTCGACGACCTCGAGCGCCGGGGCCTCTTCACCCGCACCGAGCTCGCCGAGGTCGTGCGCCGCCGCCGCGACTTCGAGTTCCGCCTCCGCCGTCACTCCCCGCGCAAGGCCGACTTCCTCGACTACATCGCCTACCTGCTCCGCGTCGACGCGCTCCGGGACCTGCGCAAGCGCGCCATCATACGCGCCACGCCTAACCCTACCCACTCCGACGAGGACAACGACACAAACGAGGATGGCAAAAAGAGGAAGAAGAAGTGGGCCAAGTCCATCTCCGACTTCGCGGGAGTCCTCCGCGTCCTCGACGTCTACAGGATGGCCACCGTCAGGTTCAAGGGCGACCTCGACCTCTGGTTCCGCTACCTCGAGTTCTGCCGCCAGAAGGGCCACGGCCGGATGAAGCAGGTAGGCATCAAATACTTACCTGGCCACAATACGGCATCAAATACGTAGTTGTGTCCGCGAGGATCAAAGTTGTCAGCTTTTCTATGTAGAGCTCTTCGTGCAGCAATAATTTGTGGGAAATTGTACTGTAGTATTTAGGGCTGCAGCGTGGGCACATACAGTGAGGGGTTATGATTGGGGTTCGTCATGCTTGATTTTCATCGCTGCTGAGTTGCTCTTGTTCTTGACTTGAAAAGTTAAGGTATTAAGTAGCGGGCTAAATAGTTTAGCGGTGGCCTTCCCCAGAAGCTATAATAGCTATAGCAGGCTAGAGGAATATAAACTATCTAGCAGATTGTAGAAAAACATGTCATATATGGTCTAGAAATGAGGAATTTCAGCACATTTAGATGAAACGAGGAGGACGAGACGGAGTCGAAGACGAAGGGGAGAAGCAAGTCCTGCTGCCAAAGATTGAAATCGCCGCCTTTGCTTCCTCTGATCTGATTCGCCACCGCTGCCAAGATCCGAGATTGGGTTTGTCCTACCGCTAGAGGTGAGCGCTGTGTGTGTGTGTGTGTGTGGGGGGGGGGGGGGATGCTTGATTTCGCGACATCCCGCATCGGCAGATTTTGGTCTTCCGCCATCTCCGCGCCTGTTCCTCCCTGCACCGCTGCATACGCCGTGCCCCCTTTTGCGCTCGACTCAGCCTAGCTCGCTGGAAACAGCCGATTCGAGCGTTACTAATGAGTCAGACTCTGGGCTGCTTTAAGACTCGCGAACGTGCGAGCCAGGCCCGTG
This sequence comes from Elymus sibiricus, assembly GCA_039707655.1. NCBI lineage: Eukaryota > Viridiplantae > Streptophyta > Magnoliopsida > Poales > Poaceae > Elymus > Elymus sibiricus. The sequence continues at coordinate 270,656,167 of CM077665.1, forward strand.
TATGGTATCGAACACATTTTTCTTGCACCCAGTGGGCCTATTTGAGGGACGCAGCCTACCAAACATCTCCCCAATAGCTGGATCTGAGCTGCTAAAAACAACGAACACAATCTTACAACCGGGACCCACTCCCAATCCATCCACGATGCACCAGATAGCTACATTTCTAGGGAGCTTAGTATATTTAGAGATGTAAATTTGTAAACTCATAAATGTTTGCCATGGTGTTCAGTGAAGGCTAGAGTCCTGACGTCGCCCCTCGCTCCTAGTTGCAGCCTCAGGCGAAGTAGCTGCAGTATGCAGCCGCCTCAGACTCCGCAGTCTTTTGGGTGGAGAAGAGAGGGGAATGGCTAGTCTAGGCTTTCTAATCATTGGTGCTGGTTTATGGATTTTTGGGCCGCTGCATGATGGAAACTGGCGCGGGCTACTTTTCTAGCATTCTGACAGGCAAATTTGGAATAGCGGTGCTAGCTCCTCCAACTGCTATGGTATTTAGCAAAGGTTAGCGGTGCTTCAGTGGTCATAGCTGCAGTAGCAGTAGCAACCGCATCACTGTAGCGGGAGCTCGTCTAAAATGCTATGCAGGTGCTATAGCCCGCTTTTTTTTCCATGCTTGAAACTATGTGATTTTGGGATGAGCGCAAACATTTTTTTATGCTTGGAAACTTCGGAAAGTTGAGATGGCCTTCTGAGCACTTCGTATTGGTGAGCTAAGAAATTTAGTGCCAATGTAGGATGCACATTGTAATTTTGGGTGAATATTTATGCCAGGTAAAGTGCCTTGTACGTCCAATTGCTATAAATTAGACTGGGAAATTCAACTGCTAATTCCAAGCATGCATGAAATTTATTAAGGTGTCAGTTGAGTTCTGAAAGTGGTCATGACCTTACTAATTTGGAATGGCATATGCTGAATGTTTGCCCTCTACAAGCTGGTTAACTGTTGTTGCGGCCCAATAATTGTTTCCTGGTTAATGATGAGTACCCTGATTTGCCTCTCAAACAAGGTGGGGTTACAGGGGTGCCATCTGGGGTTCCGGATCTCAGCAGTAATGTGCATATTACCAAGAATTTTTTGGGAAAGTTGAATTTGGGTGAAGGTCTTCCTAGAATAGGCGTAGGGACATCTTGAGCCAAAAGTTAAACCCCTGTACCACTAGCTATGGATTGTGGAGGTGAACCATGGGGCAGTGGTAGTGCTGGCAGCAATCTTGGCAGTGGTTGCTGGGGCAGATACAGGGATATAGGTGGGATGAATACTTCACGTGATAGGTGCAGCAATTGTTCATGGATCCAGATTTGGCGAATAATCACCTATTAGGTGTTGCCGCATCAGTTTGAGGATTTATGTATGCATTGCCCCGGGAGGGACAAGACAAGAAAGCTGTAGTGGAAACGATTGTGGCGTATTTCATTTCGGATTATCATGTAAGCTTATAAGAAGTTTTGTGGCGTTATGAGGTCACCATGTCGGGGTATGTATTTGATTAAGAAATGTGATGTCTATTTTGCGCCATTAATTGACAAAAGGTGGGGGTTTTCATGTTCTTTATATGCCAGTCGTTGTTGAGTGTGGAATCTGCAATAAGATTTAGGTTATAGTCTAAAAAACCATCAAGGTTAAGAGATTTTCTTGTTCTTTTGTGCCTGCTTAGTTGCGTTTTGGGTTGGTGACTGTTGATAAGATAAGTGGATTTGCAAAAAATCATTTTGTGGGCCAGTGCAAGATAAAATTGTTAAATGCGGGACTGACTCAGTATTAATGTTAGTATTCTCACGTTTGTTTTATTATTTGCAGGTTATGGCGCAAGCCATTCGTTACCATCCCAAGGTTCCTGGGCTTTGGATGTACGCAGCAGCGTGGGAATTTGATCAGAACTTGAATGTTGCTGCAGCACGTGCACTTATGCAGAGTGGTCTCAGATCCTGTCCAGAATCTGAAGATATGTGGATTGAATATCTTCGCATGGAGCTTACCTATCTTAACAAGCTTAAGGCTCGAAAGGTAGCTCTTGGGGAGGATGTGAAGACACTGCAGAAAAGTAGTGATGATTCGGGTCAATGGAAAGAGGAGAACAAAGAACTGTTCATGTCACTTGATGAACAAGGTGACAGTCCCAAGGAGTCTGGCTTGCAGGATGTTGCTTTGGAGGACAAGGAAGATCTATTTTGGCAGCAAGGAGTGTTAATCATCCGAACAATTTATCACGGTGCTATGGAAGCTCTTCCATCAAGCTTAACCTTCAGGAAGAAAATTTTGGAGATATTAAATAGTGTTGAGCTGGCACATTCTGAAGAGCTGAGATTAGAGGTCATGGATGACCTGAAGAAAGATTTCTCTGATAATGAGGACTATTGGGATTGGCTTGCTAGGCTTCAGCTTAGTGACTCCACTAATTCCAGTACTTTGAATAAAAAGGAAGCTTTATTGAATAAGCTTAACAAATCAATCCAGGTGAAAAATTATGCCATCACTGTATTAGTTATTCTCCATCACGAATTATCAATGAAAATAAATCTTTTTGAATTCCTTCAGATGAAAAAGGCACATTCTTGTTGATTAATGTGCCTTGGCCATCTGTTCCTGTAATGAAATGATTGCTGGATGGTAGCTTTGCCCATGACTAGCTTAGTGCTAAGTTGATGTTCATGCTAAGTATTAAGTATCACTATATGCTTGTTATAAAAAGTGTCGGTCAAAGTTTGATATTTCAGCTGGACTTATCCATACAGTAGATTGCTTACCCTAGCTACCCATATATAGTATAGCTAGTAGCCCCTTAAACTCAGTCAGCACAAACAGCGCTGATTTAGATACACCAGCTCACAGTATATATTTTCTTCCAAGATATCAGTGTCACTGATTGCTCATCGAGCACAACATTTTGAACGTTCTTAATACATGTCTCTGATTGTAGGTATATGATGAAGCTGTCAGAAAGTTGCCTACTTCCAAAATGTACTCCCTTTATGCAAACTTTTGGTTGGGTGTTGTATTCTCCGACAGAGAGGACTCCATCTCATTATTCCATGATGCTGATTTTGATGCTTCAGAATTCACTTCATCTATACTGAAAGTTTTTGAAAATGCCGAATCGTGTGGATGTCTCTCCGAGGATCTTGCCTGCCAATATGTCTCACTTTGTTTGAAACTTGGAAGATCGGAGGAAGCACCTGAAAGATTAGAGGAAGCGAAGAATCTTGCAGAAAAGCTCTGCAGTGGTCCTCTTTCACAGGCTGCAAATCTGTGGAACTTGAGAGCTTCTATAGAGATAGAGTCACTTGCTACTGCTACCGGCAGTGCTTCCTTTAGTGAGGAGAATCTAAGTTCTCTGTTTGATTTATTTAATGTTGTACTTCCGAAGTTATCCATAACCAAGGCTGAGGGACTCTGGCATACGGTATGTCTAGCCTTATCTTGCAGTTTCCTAATGATCACGGCTCTCTAGTTTCCAGAAATTTATTCCATTGTCTCTGGACCTATGTTGCTAAAAAAATAAGTTTTCTCCTCTGTTTCCAGTGTGGATGTGTGATTATGATTATGGATTTATTACTTTTATATCGACAGTAGTATGGCATATGCTCTTTGTCTTCTATTTCATTTGTCTCATTGATACGCGTTTTACTTTCTATGTCAATATCCTTACATATTGTTATACTGACTGGACTACTTGTCTGTCAATGTGATGAAATTGCTTGTAATTGTATTGCAGGCGATGAAATTGTTTTCTCATGAAAAGATATATTTTGAAAAGCTGGTGAAATGTGCAATGCTATCATTAAGTTCAGCTGGCGGGAGTGATTGTGGAGCTTCAGTCTCTTCAGCTTTTGTCGGATGGGTTTTGCAGAAAGATGGTATTAAGCAAGCTAGGAAAATGCATAAGAGGTATGAAATTAATGGTCCTTCAGTGATATCATTTGCAATGCTAATGTTGAGTTGCCATGCTCATTACACGAGCGAAATGAGCAGTTGGCATTTCTAGCAATTTCTCAGTGTTTTGACATCGAGCCTAAACATGCTATGAATATTGGCATAAGTTCAGAGAGGTCCCTTCAGAAAATTTCTTGTACTTAGTTCAGATGTATTATCAGTCTTCATTTTCCCCTTTCGTTACACGTAAGTCATGCATTGAAGGTCTAACAGAGATGAGTTTAGTTGATATTGGTTGTTGGGAGACCTAAGATGCTTATGTGACGTTGAGGGGACATGTTTCTGACACTGTGTCCATGCAGATTTTTGGCTTTACCACGCCCCAGTCTTAAGTTCTTCCAGTTCTGCATAGAGCTGGAAGCTAACCTTGCATCAATCGGAAACAATGATGGCCTTGTAAATGCGCGCAAGCTCTATGATTCAGCAATCAGCCTCTATCCACAAGAAAGGGAACTATGGAGGAAGTACTACAATATGGAGTTGACGGTATGGTTACATATTGGCAATTAGACTATTTTCCTCGTTTACTTGCTCGTACATCAAAATCAATTTCTTACTGGTCGAGACATTTGTGTTATATAACCAGGTGGGAACATCAGAAACATCAAATGCTATCTACTGGCGTGCCCGCAAGGTGCTCAATGACTCCACCGTGCTCGACATTCCCCGTAGTTAGCAACGTGTTCCCATGTGTACCATGTAATACCATTTTTGATTGTATTGATTTGTCTGTTCCTATAGGCATATGTAAGTCGACTTGACATAAGTTTTGGATTTTCCTTTTTTGTCGGTCCGTAGAATTTTACGTGCTTGTGGGATGTTCTGAGTAAACTGGAATAGCATGTGTTTGCTAAAACAGTCAATCTACCAGCAGCTGAGGCTGCAGATACATGTCCACCATCTGTTTATCTACTACCATAGGCGGGAGCAGTTGCAGGTAAAGAGTGTTGTGAGGGCAAGTTTCTGTTATAGCACTAGAATTTTGTGCCCTTGGTTCAGCTAGAACAGAGGTTTAGCGTCGACTAAACATTCTAGGCATGTATTGAATGAATACTGATATGATTACCCAACAATACCAGCAGCTTGGAGCAAGTAAAGCAGTTACTAGAGACCAAACCTGTTTTGAGCTTACCTTGTATTATGGACCAAAGTGCTGTAGGCTATAAATCTTTATCAACTACCGCACCTGTTGACAAATATGAAATGTTTTGCATATTTCAGTATGGTCTACATACAAATAAAATGAGTGAATAAACACACAATTTGATTTAATAAAAACAAAAACATGGTATATTTGTGAAGTAGTTTTCAGGTGTCCGCCAGGCTCAATGGGTCGCTCTCGAGCAAACAAACAAATTGCTTCGTCCTTGTGTGCATTTTTTCTGCTCATTGTTTACTCTAAACGAGGCTGGAAAGTGAAGCAGCTTATTCAGAAAATTTCGTGAGACAGGGATGGTTCATCTTCTGTTCTGTTCGTTTTCCATTCTTCTGTCCCTACGAGCTAGTACCCCACGACTAACTCCAACTGCGCGATCAAAGGGACGCGCGATTTGTCCGTGTTTTGTCCGTTTGAATCGGTTCGTCCGTCCCCTTCTGCAAATGGGTCGGTCGTGCGTCCAACACGTCGACCATTTTTCGTCCGCACGGCAGGCTTGCGGGTCAAGTTTTGATCGCTTTGATAAAAATATCATAAAAACTAAATTTTATTTCTAGATTAAACGTTCAATACAAAACATTACATAGTTTGAGAAGTACAAAAAAATATCTCATGGTTTAACATTAAATTGTCTCAAATACATTTAAAAGAAAAGGTTGCCGATACATCTACTGGTTGCCAACATGAATCCACATATGCTCAACCAAATCATTTTGCAGCTGCATGTGAGTATTCCAATCACGCATCTTATGATGAAACTCGACGAACTCTGCAAATGTTGCCCCTCCTCCATGCTCAGGCACAACATTGTCACGCTAAAACTCAAACCCTTGATCACAGAGACGTTCTAGGCGCTCATCCTCTACGATCATGTTATGCATGATCATACAAGCTGTCATCACCTCCCATAACTTTTTGGTGCTCCAGGTTCTAGCAGGATACCGAACGATGCCCCATCGAGATTGAAGAACGCCAAAGGCACGCTCTACATCTTTTCTAACACTCTCTTGCTCTTGGGCAAATCTCTTTCTCTTCTCTCCTACAGGATTGGGGATTGTCTTCACAAGAGTAGACCACTGTGGATAGATACCGTCAGCTAGATAGTATCCATTGGTGTATTGGTGGCCATTGATCTCAACATTGACCTCTGGGCAATTGCTTTCTGCCATCCTAGCAAACACCGAAGATCACTGGAGCACATTGATATCGTTGCGAGATCTGGCCATGCCGAAGAAAGCGTGCCAAATCCAGAGATCTTGGGAAGCCACGGCCTCAAGTATGACAGTGCAAGCTCGGACATGGCCCTTATACTGCCCTTGCCAAGCTGAAGCGCAGTTTTTCCACTTTCAGTGCATACAATCTATGCTACCAAGCATCCCCGGGAACCCCCTACTGCCATTCATCGATAACAACCGTGCTGTATCGGCAGCTGTTGGCTCTCTCAAGTACTCCGGACCAAACACAGCTATGACAGCCCTGCATAATCTATACATGGACTCAAGGCAGGTGGACTCACTCATCCGGACATACTCATCAATGAGATTGCCGGGGACTCCATATGCAAGCATCCGAATGGCAGCAGTGCATTTCTGATAAGAGGAGAAGCCAATCTTTCCAAGAGAATCCGTCTTGCACTCGAAATACTTATCGTACGCAACCACCCCCTCTCGAATACGGTTGAAAACATGTCTAGCCATCCGAAAACAACGACGAAACAGGTGATGTCTGAAGAGAGGACTTCGGGTATCGAAGTAGTCTTTCCAGAGTAGGAAATGGCCACTCTCCCGGTTGCGATTCAGTGCCGGCGTGTGGCCCGGTATGGAGCCCCTAAACTACGGCTGCTCCATACTTACGTGGTCATTGACGTCCAACGCAGCCGCCACCATCTCCTCATCATCAGATGAAGAATCATCTGAGTCCAAAAGAACGTTGTAGAAAAAATACTCATCGAGTCCATTGGTACCTTGGGCAAAGCATCGAACACCTTGCGGGCGTTTGTGGAAGACTCCGGCCAGAGAGGAGCCTGAGGAACTGGCGGAGCTGGGCGACGGCGGCAGGTGAGGAGGATGAGTACGCGGGCGGATGGCGGGCGGTGACGGCGGAAGTGGGCGGATGGCCGGCGGAAGTGGGCGGCGGGGGGGGGGGGGGGGGGGAAGGGGGGGTGGTGGTGATTTGGAGGGGAAGAAGGAAGAGACGACTGGCGTACGAGCCACCGACTGGCGAGCCAGGGGGAGAGAAACCGGGCATCGCGCGTGTCCGCTTCGTGTCCGCGCCGACGCAAAAGCGGCCCAAAATTAAGGCTAGAATGGGTCTCGGGCGGACGAAAAACGGACGCGCGTCCGTTTGGATCGGCGCGTTGGGCCGTGTTTTCTGTCCGCGGCGATCCAAACGGACGCGTGCGGAAGAAATGGATCGTCCCGTTGGAGTTCTCTAAGAGCATCCCCAACAGGCGCCCAAAAATCGCCCCGCGCTGTAAAATTCGCTCTTTTAGCGCGTGCGCAGCGGAACCGGGCGCTCCAGCGGCCGCGCAAAAACCGCGCGCGCGGCATAAGTGCTTCCACGCGCAGAGCGAAACGGCATCGCGCGCCGCTTATTTGGTGCGCCCGCTCCCGCGCGCGGAAGCACTCGAGCGCTCGCGCCTCCTCTCCCACCTCCCTCCACCTCGAGCGCCTGCGCCGCCGCCGCGCCACCCCATTTGCTCCGGCGACCCGACGGCGCTTCCCCGACCTATCCCCGCGCCACTGTAGCTCCCCCTCCCTCTAGTCGCCGCCGCCGCTTGCGCGCGCCATTCCTCCGGCGAACAGCACTCGGCCGCCCACTGCCGCTCAGCGCCCACAAGGTGTTCAACAGAAGGCCCACAAGGTATGTATGTTCACATTTTTTACATTAACTTGATGCATGTTTTTCGTAGTTTTATAGACTAGTTTAAATTCAATATTGTAGATGAGTTCATCATATGGTTCTTCCGAAGAAGAATTTGATATGGAAGAGGAAGAGGACCTTGCAATCATCCTAGCTATGCACATCAATAAAAAACCGAAGCATGGTGGTTCGGTTATGGGTCGGCAGAAAATTTGGAGGGACAAGATCGATGCCGACAATAGATTGATGAGGCACTATTTTGTGGAGAATCCCACATACCCCGAGTCATATTTCCGACACCGTTTTAGGATGAGCACCGAGTTGTTCAGGTGCATTGCAGAGAAACTAGCGAGCCATGATCGTTTTTTTCAGCAAAGGAGGAATGCCGCCGAAAAACTCGGGCATAGCACCTTTCAAAAGGTGACAACCGCTTTGCGTATGTTAGCATATGGTATTCCGGCTGATCTAGTTGATGACCACTTGGCCATGGGTGAGAGTCAAGCCATCATGTGTGTCAAGCGTTTTGCAGTCGGAATTGTGCAAGTGTTTGGCCCGGAGTATTTGAGATCTCCCAATGCTGAAGATGCCGCAAGGCTCACGGGTTCCCAGGTATGCTTGGCTCAATAGATTGCATGCATTGGAGTTGGAAGAAATGTCCTAAGGCATGGCATGGATAATTCCACGGCGCGAAAAAGGGTTCCACTATAATCCTTGAAGCGGTGGCCGATCAAGAGACTTGGATTTGGCATGCTTTTTTTGGAATGCCCGGATCTTTGAATGACATCAACGTTGTTAATCGGTCACCACTGATGAATAAGATTGCAAATGGTGATCTGCCACCGATACAGTTCGTAGCAAATGGCCATACATACAACTATGGCTACTATCTTGCCGATGTCATCTATCCAAAGTGGCAAACATTTGTGAAGCCGTTGAAAAAACCGCAAGGTAAGAAAAATCTAGATTTTCACAATGCTCAGGCGGCGGCTAGGAAAGATATGGAGAGAGCATTTGGGATTTTGCAAGCCCAATTTGCTATTGTGAGAGGACCGGCTAGACTTTGGGATCAAAAGATCCTTTGGTACATAATGCACGCTTGTGTGATAATGCATAACATGATCATCGAGAATGAACGTGGCCAAAATTTAGACTACTCTCAGTACGAGCTCTTGGGACATCCCGTGCGAGTGCGGCGGAGTGCTGCGAGGGTGGCCCGATTTGTTGCCTCCTATCATGCTATTCGGCATGCCGAAACGCATGATGATCTTCAGAACGATCTCATCGAGGAGTGGTGGGAATGGAATGGTCGACAAAACGCATGATTTATTTGGTTGTTTGATGTTGTATGTTTGATGCTGTATTGTTGAACTATTTGTTGTATTGGATGATAAACTATTTGTTTGAGTTGTAATAACATTGAACTATTTATTGTTGATTTATTTCTTATGTGTTTGATCTTTTGGTTTTGTTTTTGGAGTGCATATGTTGTTTTTGATGGGCGCGCGCCGTGTTTTTTCAGCGCCTGCTGGAGCGCCGCGCGCACTATATTTTGCGGCGGCCGCTGGAGCCAGCGCCCGCTGGCGCGCTAAAAAGTGCTATTTACGCGTGCTAAAACCGTTTTTTGGGGCGCGGCGCGTTGCGCGCGCCTGTTGGAGAGGCTCTAACCCCGCAACCTCGACTTTCTCCAACCCAACACAACAACCAACAATCGCTACTTCCAGTGCAAAGCCCCACCTGCTCCTACTCCTCTTGGTCGCCATCGCTCAACTCCTGGCCGCGCCGTCCTCCGCCGCCCGTTGCCGCCTCGTGCACCTGCACTTCTACATGCACGACATCATCGTCGGGACGGGGCAGACAGCGGTGCGGGTCGTCAAGGGCCAGGGCCCGCCGCACCCGTCGATGCCGGGGAGCTACTTCGGTGACACTGCGGTGATCGATGACCTGCTGACGGAGGGCCCTAGCCTGACGTCGAAGGCCGTCGGCCGGGCGCAGGGCACGTATGTGCTGGCCGCCATGGACTTCCCCGTGCTGGTGGTGAGCGTGACGGTGGCGCTCACTGAGGGGCCGTACAACGGGATCATGTCAGGGCTTCTCTCAGTTTTACTCCATGAATTCGAATTCGAGCTACAACTTGGTGAGAAGAGAAGGGGATCGGGAGGAAGGGGACACACACACGCTGCCCATACTAGTCTACCAGTTCTTCCACCGCCCACCACACAGGAGGATAAGGACCTGTTTATATCATTACAAGACCGAGGGCCCATTCGGGGCCTGCAAGCTGAGACGGGAGTTGAGGCTTGCGCTTGGGCCTCGGGCTAGGCTTCTGGGTAGAGCTGGGCTCTGCTTCACGCTCCTCTTGTGCCTTGTCGCTGACAATCCCCCCCTGTGGAGATTCGGCTTGTCCCCAAGCCGAGGCGCGAGGGAAACGTTGCTTGAGTTCTTCAAGGTCTTCGCAAACAGCGAGATCAGCAGAATCACCGGACCATTGCAACAACACCTGGAGAACCTTCTTGCTCCCACGAAGGACCACGCGTTGCTGAAGAACTTTTTTGGGCACTTGCAGGGTGTCATCCGGGGAAGGAAGCCGTGGCAGCACTTGATCATCGGGCTTGAGGATCTTGCGGAGGAGAGAAACATGAAAGACAGGGTGTACCTTGCTCGAAGCGGGAAGATCCTATTTGTACGCCACCTCACCAATTTTTTCCAGAATGGAATATGGTCCAAAGAACTTATACGCCAGTTTGTGATTTTCGCGAGGTGCAACTGATGATTGATAGGGCTGGAGCTTAAGAAAGACCTGGTCGCCCACCTCAAACGAGCGCTCTGTTCTATGTTTGTCAGCTTGCGTCTTCATTCGTTGCTGAGCACGCAACAGTTGTTGCTTAACTGACTCAAAGATCACCTGTCGCTGATCAAGCCAAAGAGCCAAGTCAAGCGAAGCCACTGTACAGTCCGGAGTGATACCGAAATGGCACGGTAGATGCCCATAGATGATCTCAAATGGAGTTTTTGATGTTGCTGAGTGCCAATTCGTGTTGTACCAGTATTCACAGAGAGGCAGCCACTTTGCCCATTTGGAGGGGTGTGCACTGACAAAGCATCGCAGGTAGCATTCCACTTGCTGATTCACACGCTTAGTTTGTCCATCAGATTGGGGATGGCGAGCTGAGCTCATTCGCAGTTGCGTGCCTTGCGTACGTTGGAAAAGCTCCTTCCAGAACACACCAGTGAAGATACGATCACGATCAGAGACGATCGACAGGGGCATGCCATGTAGTTTGTAAACAGAGTTCAGGAATGCCCCTGCCACTGTGAGGGCTGTGAACGGATGCTGCAATGGAATGAAATGGCCGTACTTCGATAACTTGTCAATGACCACCAGGATGCAATTGAAACGGCCCGAAGACGGAAGCCCTTCGATGAAATCCATCGTAATCATTTCCCACGGAAGATTTGGAACTGGTAATGGTTGCAGAAGGCCAGGGTAAGGGACTCTTTGCGGTTTGGCTTGCTGACAGACAGTGCAGTGCTGTACAAATTTGACGATAGATTTCATACCAGCCCAACGAAAGAGTTGACGAATACGTCTATATGTGACCGGAAAGCATGAGTGGCCTCCCAATGGGGAATCATGGAAGGCTTGGATGATCTTTGTTTGTAACCTCGCATCTGCAAAGGGTAAAGGACTACCTGTGCACTTACCGGCCCAACTGTTAAGCCCAGCCCGCGCTACAGTCATCGACATCCTCACCTGCTCCCCTTCCCCCGTGTCACAGCCGCCGTGGAGGAGCTCGCTGAGCCGCCCGCGGCCCGCCACGGCGCCGGGGCAGTTGAGCTGGGAGGATAAGGCCTCCCCGGACGCCTCTCTCTTCCCCTGGCTTCCCCTTTCTCCTTCCCTCGCTCCCTCTCTCGCGCTGCACCTCTGCCCGAGAGCTCCGCCGTCGCGCCGCCGTTGCCCGTGTGGCCACTGGCCTCCCCACGGTCGGCCAAGGCGCCCCGGAGGACCGCCGCCGTCTCCCTCTTTGTCTGCAAGGGCCCGCATGAGCTCATACGCCCTCCAGCCGCCGCTTTCTTCGAGGATCGCCGGATGCATCCGCCGTTCGCCGCTGGTCGATTCGGTCGACCCCAACCACTCCGGCGCTCCCCCGAGCTCACTGGCCTACCCTGCTGCCTCTCTGTGAGCCCCTGCACCTCCCCCCATCTCTTGTGATGTTTGCGTGCCGTAGCACCCGAGCCGCGAGCACCGAGCTCCGCCGTCCGCCACGGCCGGCGAGCCTCGCGTTCCCGTGCTTCTCTCCGCGTGCCGGAGACGCCGTCGTGCTCCTGGTGCTCCCCAGTGGCCGCCTAGCCCCTTAGCTCGAGCGTTGGAGCCCCACATCGCCGCGCCCGTGCTTCCCCGAACTCCGGCCGCCACATCGAGCTCGTTTCCGGCGAGCTCTGACCACCTCAGCCTGCGAGGCTGCCGCCGGTGGATGCGGTGTTCTTTGCTCGTTCGAACGAGCCCAAAAACGCGCGAAACGGTGACCCGTACGCGAAACCCGAACGTCGCCGGCGTTCGGCCGCCGCGAGGAGCTCGCCGGAGCCCTCTCCGGCGTCGGCGCTGAGCTGGCAAGGTGCGGGCCCCACCCACAGGGTCACTGGCCAGTGGGCCAGCCCGACCCTGTTGACCAGTTGATCAGGTCAACGTGCTGACTGGGCCTGGTCCAGTCACTGAGTGGCGGGTCCTAATCCCCCTGTGTGTATGACAGGTGGGCCACCCCTGTCAGATAACTAATTAGTTAATTAGGTTAATTAAAATAATTAATTTAGCCTAATGTGTTTATGAAAGATGGGCCCCACTTGCTAAATTAGTCTCTGTTAGTCTAATTTAATTCTGATTTAAAAATAAGTCTATGACATGTGGGACCCACATGTCAGGTTTGACCAGTCAGCTGAGACTGTTGACTGCTGATGCAATGCTGATGTCAGCATGACGTCATAAAGGATTTTTCGAATTAATTTAATTCTGTTAATTCCAGAAAATGATTAAAACTTTAAAAATTAATAGAAAATAATCCGTAGCTCAGATGAAAAAGTTTTATACATGAAAGTTGATCAGAAAAATCCCACGAATCTGAATATGCCATCCATTCATCTGTCACATGCTCCTAGCATGATGAACATGGAACTTTTCCCCTCCGGATCGCCTGTTCGATAAATCCAAAGACCAGGGAAATATCGTCAGATATTCTCCCGTTCTGTCTGATACGTGTAGTACTGCGTTAGACTACCCCTAGCACTGCGTATTGCCATGTCATGCATCGTGTTGCATCTGTTTGCTTGTATTTATTGTTTCTTCCCCCTCTTTTCTCCGGTAGCCTCCGAGACTGACGCTGCTGCCGAGTACGACTACACCGCTGACGATCAGCCCTTGTGCCGCAGAGCAGCAAGGCAAGCAAACCCCCTTGAGCATTCCGATATCGCCTATTCCTTTCCCTCTCATTCTTGCATTTGATTTTTGCTACTGTATTAGTTAGCTCCTATTCTGATGCATAGCCTGTTTTTGATAAACTGTTACTATACCTGCAATCATATCAACTGCTTAGTATAGGTTGATCAATGAATCCCCAGTGACCCCTTAGACCCAGTTGCCCCTGCTTCTTCATCGACGACTCGACGACTCGAAGACTCGGTCAACCGACCGACAAGCCAGGCCCCTCACATCACTACACACCCCTTAACTGTACAACTCTGCAGCGCTACTATCGAGTACCGGGGGTGACACCTCGTGAAGTACTCATGATGCTAGCTCTGTGGTGCCGCTAGTCGGTCGTGGTTATCGAGGGTGATTCCTCCTTCACCACTCCCGACGATGACTCTGTCGTGCAACCCCTCAAGTGTGGGACCCTCGAGGGTGATTCCTCTAGGTCCACCTTGACGGTTTCATCGAGCGGGGACCATTGAGGGTGATACCTCAGTTCCCGCCTTGATGATTTGTACACACATTTACTTGGACTTGACATTTATTACATGTGAAAGACGGGACTGGAGGGACAGGCGGTACCACCCTGGTTGAGGTGGACCTGAGTTCCTGACAGTCTTGAGACGGGTAGGCCCCAAGGGTACCCGTGTGTGAGATGTGGTGGGATGCGCCGGTAAGGCATCCGGGTTATGTTGAGGCGTGGACGGGCAGGAGAGGCCCTTGCCACGGTCCTCGAGGTGGGGCGACGGACCGCAATTTGAGGGTCGCGCTTGCCCCGCATTAATAAAATGCTAATGGGTTGGGTATTTGATCTGAGTTGGGTCGTTGGCCTTTTTACGCACCAAACCAGCGCGTGGGAAAGTTATGGGTACTCAGCGTCGTTGTATCAGCTAAAGCTCTTCGGACGTCAGGAATGGAGCGGCGCGTGCCGGATTGGACTGGACGGTGCAGCTCTTGGACTGGAGTGTACTAGGTCTGTTTCCGGCCGCCCACGCATCGTGCAGGAGCGCAAAGGATTATTGGGCCCATGACCCCTGCGCGCATAGGATTTAGACCGGCGGGCTGGCCTCTTCGTTGAGTCTAGGTGGGGCGACGACGTGCTGATATCCCGAGGCCGGGCATGACCCAGGAAAGTGTGTCCGGCCGGAGGTGATCAGGCGTGTTGGAAATGCGGTGCACCCCTGCAGGGATGAATAATCTATTCGAATAGCCGTGTCCACGGTAACAGGACGACTTGGAGTTGTACCTTAACCTTATACAACTATAATTGTGATTTAGTTTAAAATGAATTGTGGCTCCAGGATTGCTTCCTCGCAGGGAGTCGAGGAAGGATCTCTGGGCGTGGTTACTTAATAAAATTGCTACAACAATATGACTATATATGAGATATAGGTCTATTCTCTTCTAATGCTGCAAGATGCTGAAGATGCTAGTCTTCGATAGGACTAGGTCTTCTCCCTATTTGTGCTTCTGCAGTCAGTCCAGATATAACCCACTTTCCTTGAAAATGATGCATACTTAGCATAGTTCCGATGTCAGTCTTGCGAGTACTTTGGATGAGTACTCACCGCTGCTTTGCATTCTCTTTCCCCCTCGATAGGTTGCTGCGTTCAGACGATGGAGCCCAGGAGATGGAGTACGCCAGAGACGACTTCTACACCACCGCTGGAGCCTACTACTACGTGGAGAGCGCCGACGTTCAGGAGTAGTTAGGAGGTTCCCAGGCAGGAGGCCTCGCCTCTTTCGATCCGCTGCTTATGTTTGTGCTAGCCTTCTTAAGGGAACACTTGTCTAACTTATGTCTGTACTTAGATATTATTTGCTTCCGCTGACTCGTGCTTGTCGAGCTTTGTATTCGAGCCCTCGAGGCCCCTGGCTTGTAATATGAAGCTGTATGACTTTAATTTGTGTCTAGTGTTGTGTTGTGATATCAATCAGTGAGTCCCTAATCTTGGTCCTACGCATTGTGTGTATGATTAGCGTACGGTCGAGAATGGGGGCGTCACAAGTTGGTATCAGAGCCGACTGCCTGTAGGTAGCCCCCTTTCCAACTCCTTGGCCGAAGTTGAGTCTAGTCATAGAAAAACTCTTACTAACATAGTTGTGTGGCTTACGGGCCCACTTCTCAATCGGGTGGTATTAGGATCTTTTATTCCTCGTCTATACTCTAGGTTCTGATCTCTCTTCTCTTTCGGGTTAAAGATTTTACTAACTCTGACTCTAGGTTCTCGTAACTACTTCTCCCGGAGAGCCCTCATACCAGGAGATCACCTGCTTCGTCAGAAGATTCTAAAGATACCCTTTTGATGTTTTTCGAGACTTTGTGCTCACCGGCTTTGCAATTCCCTACCACCGATAAGTCCCTATGGATGACTAATTGCACTTGTCATTCATACAATCTTTTCTCGTTGCTCTTGTTATTACAAGATGCCCCGAAATACTCTCCATTGCCCCGATAACCCTTTGAGTTTACTGCCTTATAGTTCTTTTCCGCATGGAAGCCTTACGGATAATTCCTCACAATTGTCGAGGATCCGTTCTTCCCAGTTGTTCATGTGTTTCACAAAATTCTTCGAAATACTTTTCGATCTTTCGAAAATCCTCTGCAGCTTGTTGCTCTTGAAATTCTTGCCTGCTCGCATTATGGTTAATTCCATATGTCTAGTAGTCTTCGTTGACATCCCTTGTCTTTGCCATTTTGAGCCTATTGATCCAATGTGTGCGTATGCACACAGTCATCAGGTGATCCATTTAAATTATCTTTCCGGCTCAGACGTCCTTCCGGACATGAGTTGGTTCTTGGCAATTCAAACCTTTATTGATTGTCCGACTAAGTCTTTTCAACTTATCCATCCTTGATCAGAGCGTCTGCTTCTGATCCTTAGTTTTGGAAATCATAATTCCTTTTGTATTTTAAGCATCGGACTATTCAGGTGACTCTTGAATCCGATACCTCTGCATTCTTTCTTCCTCTGATTGAGTACCGATACTCACATCAACTTCGTTGTGGATCGCCCGATCCACTGTTGGGTTATTATCCGACAGTGTCGTTCATATTCAATCACCTTGTGAGTTCTTCCCCTGATACATAATGCCTTTGGTAAATTGTATCCTCTGTTTTGCCAACCATGCTCTACCTTTGAGCTTGTGTTAATTACTCTTGAAGCTTGTGGTATATGTTCCTAAGATTCCCCGATGGGTTGAACCTATGCCCTCCCTAATCCGTCAGAACCCGAAAGTTTTCAAGGGTCATACTCTTATGGAGTTTTGCCAGATAAATTTTCAACACTACAACATAGTCCAAAGCAAGAAATGAATGAAATGTTATACATTGATGAAGTGGGAGTCGACAGTGAACTTGTGTTCATGCCCATGGAAATTATGTAGACCGTCTCGGAAGCTTCTTGCAAAGTAATTATTCACCCGTATGATTCTTTCAGTATCCTTAATTTGATCGATTGCAGTTATGGTTCCGACCATGCTATCCTTATTAATTTATCCGAAAGGAATTCATTCCGATGCCTCGTCAATTTTTGACAAGGTTAAAGTATCTGCTGTCGCAGGTCAATGACCCAGTTCTACTTCTATCATATTATACCTTCGAGTCTTACCCTCTGGTATCTCGAGGATATCACGCCTTTGCAATACATCTTATTAACTTTGATGAGGTAATAATTTTCCTTGTCTTAATCACTCCACGGGTTCTGGGATTGTTGTCAACCGAGAACACCGATTGGAAAATTTATTCCACACTGCAATTCAATACCCCTTGTAATTGTTACTGGGAATATCAAAGTCAATCTGGTCATTCCTAGACTATCGGCTACATCCTTGTCTTGCTATCTTTGACTGCGCTACCTCATCCTTCTCTGGTACGCAAATCCTTCAGAGTGTGAGCATTGCTTACTTCGAGCTTTCAACATCATGTAGTTTGTCTTGAAAAGCAACCCCGATAATGAGCTTGCATCTTATCTGTTGTTCCTATAACCTTACACGGTGTCATTCCCCTACTTGACGCCACCGCTGTTCGGTTACATTCTCTTGAAAACTCTCGGCAAAAGGTGTCGTGATCATCGTCCACAATTTGACTTCTTCTGAGACGTCAACTGAGTTCTTGATGAGGAATACCTTCCTTGCCCACGATGATTTTTGTTATCATCGACAACCTCCTTGACTTCCTTTCATCGCAAATTTGTCCATGATATGGATGCAACTTGCTATCCAGCTTGTGTTATGTTCTACCCTGAAGTATTACTGTCTTTTGTGTCAAGAATGTTGTGAGGATTGTTCCACCTCTTAGAAATTCTTGGCATAGTGATACTTCTCACCATCAAACGATGCTGCTTTGATTCTAACTTCTAGGAACCCTATTGCTTTGAAGTTAACGATCGACAGTTCGTTCTTAGGCTGTTGGTTATCGAATCGTCACTCTAACATTGATCTTGCTGCCTAAGGTCATATTTCGGATGCACTTTTCAACCAATGATTAATGATGTATGTTTTCCTCGATCATACAACATTATATCATTTGAGCTGACAAATGTCATCTCCTTGTTCACATAATTGTGGAAATCCATCCGTTTGGAATTCTCGATAAATTGTCGCTGAGTCCATCAGCCACCTTCTCATCCTCTCCTTGGTTTAATGATGAACTATTGTTTCGGGAACCCGCTTCCATAGTTCATTTTCCGAGAATCTTACTACATCACCTCAAAAATTTGAGTTACACCCTTTTCTTCTCGGGCATCCTAAGTCTGCGGTATCCTGACACCAATCAGATCTGAATCTCAGACAAATATGATGGTTGGAACCTTTCCCAGAATTATAACTTTGGTCTTTATTACTCGGCAAGGTGATGTTGTAGCTAGCACACCTGGCCGGATGACCTATTGTTATAATGCTTTGTCCAGCAAGGATTGCTATTCTTCCATGAATAAATTATAAGATTTATTTTATAAGTTGTTCCTACTGGATTCTTTGTGTGTCCAAACTCCATCCTTTACTCGAAACACCATATCGTTGCTATCCCGAAGCATGAATGTGGTATATCGATCATCAAAAGGAATAATGTAAACTCAATGCTAATTGTTTCTTGATCAATTATTCAAACCCCCATTGTATGGGCATGTCATGGATTTTCCTCGCCCCTTTTACCTAAATGGTTATCCACTTGCTAATTCTGTCATGTATATCATGTTCTGTTTTTCCTTGGGAAAGATATACTCCTAAAACTTGAGTATAAACACATTTCCCTTTCCCTTGGTCTGTTTAACCTTTCTTGAGATTATATGATCTAAGCAGTAATAATTATCTGCTTAGGTAAACACCTCGGTGTACAACCCTGGCAGTAAAACCCTGTTACTACTGTTGTTAACATTCCGGTAACCGCCGGTGGACGAGAACTTTGCCTATTGGTCCACCTCGTTTCGACGAGCAGGAAGATGGTTCTCTTCGTTCCCCATCCTTGGTACTGATGCTGTTGCCGACATAAAGGACAGGTTATCCTATGGCATGTCTTGCTACCATGACCGTACAAGATGTCACCGCTCTCCATATTTTAACCCACATGATGGGCCCTTAACCCATAGTTCCACAGGATCGAAACCTGACTCTCCTTTACATCTTTGACTCCAAAGTATCCTTTGCACATGGCTTCGTTTGTAATTCCCGAGCCACCGCCCAAGGGATGATCTATTCTTGTGTCAGACGCAATATTATTTCATTGCTCTGAACCCCTTTTCGCCTTCTGATCAGGCATCGAATGATTGCCTACCCGTTTGAAACTTTTTGAACCATCGCATATTGCTCTTAATGAATTCCCTGAGTAACAACTCGAGAAATAATTCATGTCTTCTTCCTTGAGTTCACTGTCACGTGCCCAACTTGGTGGAGATACGTTCTACCAGAGTTTCTCCCTCTAATCGCATTGGTAGGACGATGAAGATCCCGAAGAAAGGATGACGACTTCATCAGGATGACCTGAAACAGAGAATTAAAGACATCAATGCCATGGATCAACCTCTTTGAGAAGAGCAACCAAGAACTAGAAGACTCGTTAAAATTTCGTAACCAGAAATACTCCCTTCTACTTCTTGATTCTCGGGACGAGAATTCTTGTTAGTAGGGGAGAATTGTGATGCCCTGGTTTCATGCTACAGTAATCTCGGTAATTAAGCTACAATATTCCCACCCTAATGATGCCACGTCACCGCGTTACTGTTGCTAATCTGGTGATGATTCACTTCCGTGCAAATTCAAATTCAAAATCGAGCCATACAATAAAAGTTTTCGAAAGTTAAAACTAAAATGGTTGGAGTGTGTCAAATAATGCATAGGCAA
This sequence comes from Elymus sibiricus, assembly GCA_039707655.1. NCBI lineage: Eukaryota > Viridiplantae > Streptophyta > Magnoliopsida > Poales > Poaceae > Elymus > Elymus sibiricus. The sequence continues at coordinate 270,675,916 of CM077665.1, forward strand.
TTGTGTTGTAAAAACCAACATTTTTAAAAAGTATTTTGGTGCCACAAATTAATTAAAATAGAGGCCAAAACTATTAATTAAATGCCCTTTGAATTGTGGTAGTTTTCAAATAATTTCAAAAAGGTCCAAAACTTTTTGTGGCTTTGCCTAATATTACAACATTGATAATTGATTAAGTGGCAATTTTTATAAAAGTGCTATGTTGCTAAAATTAAATAAAACAAAAATAATAAAAGAAAATCTAAAACAAAATTATAAAAAAAGAAAAAAAAAGAAACAATAGAAAAAAAGGACTACCTGTGCACTTACCGGCCCAACTGCTAAGCCCAGCCCATGCTACAGTCGTCGACATCCTCACCTGCTCCCCTTCCCCCGTGTCACAGCCGCCGTGGAGGAGCTCGCTGAGCCGCCCGCGGCCCGCCACGGCGCCGGGGCAGTTGAGTTGGGAGGATAAGGCCTTCCTGGACGCCTCTCTCTTCCCCTGGCTTCCCCTTTCTCCTTCCCTCGCTCCCTCTCTCGCGCTGCACCTCTGCCCGAGAGCTCCGCCGTCGCGCCGCCGTTGCCCGCGTGGCCACTGGCCTTCCCACGGTCGGCCAAGGCGCCCCGGAGGACCGCCGCCATCTCCCTCTTCGTCTGCAAGGGCCCGCATGAGCTCAGACGCCCTCCAGCCGCCGCTTTCTTCGAGGATCGCCGGATGCATCCGCCGTTCGCCGCCGGTCGATTCGGTCGACCCCAACCACTCCGGCGCTCCCCCGAGCTCACTGGCCTACCCTGCTGCCTCTCTGTGAGCCCCTGCACCTCCCCCCATCTCTTGTGATGTTTGTGTGCCGTAGCACCCGAGCCGCGAGCACCGAGCTCCGCCGTCCGCCACGGCCGGCGAGCCTCGCGTTCCCGTGCTTCTCTCCGCGTGCCGGAGACGCCGTCGTGCTCCTGGTGCTCCCCAGTGGCCGCCTAGCCCCTTAGCTCGAGCGTTGGAGCCCCACATCGCCGCGCCCGTGCTTCCCCGAACTCCGGCCGCCGCATCGAGCTCGTTTCCGGCGAGCTCCGACCACCTCAGCCTGCGAGGCTGCCGCTGGTGGATGAGGTGTTCTTTGCTCGTTCGAACGAGCCCAAAAACGCGCGAAACGGTGACCCGTACGCGAAACCCGAACGTCGCCGGCATTCGGCCACCGCGAGGAGCTCGCCGGAGCCCTCTCCGGCGCCGGCGCTGAGCTGGCAAGGTGCGGGCCCCACCCGCAGGGTCATTGGCCAGTGGGCCAGCCCGACCCCGTTGACCTGTTGACCAGGTCAACGTGCTGACTGGGCCTGGTCCAGTCACTGACTGGTGGGTCCCAATCCCCCTGTGTGTATGACAGGTGGGCCACCCCTGTCAGATAACTAATTAGTTAATTAGGTTAATTAAAATAATTAATTTAGCCTAATGTGTTTATGAAAGATGGGCCCCACTTGCTAAATTAGTCTCTGTTAGTCTAATTTAATTCTGATTTAAAAATGAGTCTATGACATGTGGGTCCCACATGTCAGGTTTGACCAGTCAGCTGAGACTGTTGACTACTGATGCAATGCTGATGTCAGCATGACGCCATAAAGGATTTTTCGAATTATCTTAATTCTGTTAATTCCAGAAAATGATTAAAACTTTAAAAATTAATAGAAAATAATCCGTAGCTCAGATGAAAAAGTTTTATACATGAAAGTTGATCAGAAAAATCCCACGAATCTGAATATGCCATCCATTCATCTGTCACATGCTCCTAGCATGATGAACATGGAACTTTTCCCCTCCGGATCGCCTGTTCGATAAATCCAAAGACCGGGGAAATATCGTCAGATATTCTCCCGTTCTGTCTGATACGTGTAGTACTGCATTAGACTACCCCTAGCACTGCGTATTGCCATGTCATGCATCGTGTTGCATCTGTTTGCTTGTATTTATTGTTTCTTCCCCCTCTTCTCTCCGGTAGCCTCCGAGATTGACGCTGCTGCCGAGTACGACTACACCGCTGACGATCAACCCTTTTGCCGCAGAGTAGCAAGGCAAGCAAACCCCCTTGAGCATTCCGATATCGCCTATTCCTTTCCCTCTCATTCTTGCATTTGATTTTTGCTACTGTATTAGTTAGCTCCTATTCTGATGCATAGCCTGTTTTTGATAAACTGTTACTATACCTGCAATCATACCAACTGCTTAGTATAGGTTGATCAATGAATTCCCAGTGACCCCTTAGACCCAGTTGCCCCTGCTTCTTCATCGACGACTCGACGACTCGAAGACTCGGTCAACCGACCGACAAGCCATGCCCCTCACATCACCGCACACCCCTTAACTGTACGACTCTGCAACGCTACTATCGAGTACCGGGGGTGACACCTCGTGAAGTACTCATGATGCTAGCTCTGTGGTGCAGCTAGTCGGTCGTGGTTATCGAGGGTGATTCCTCCTTCACCACTCCCGACGATGACTCTGTCGTGCAACCCCTCAAGTGTGGGACCCTCGAGGGTGATTCCTCTAGGTCCACCTTGACGGTTTCATCGAGCGGGGACCATTGAGGGTGATACCTCAGTTCCCGCCTTGATGATTTGTACACACAGTTACTTGGACTTGACATTTATTACATGTGAAAGACGGGACTGGAGGGACAGGCGGTACCACCCTGGTTGAGGTGGACCTGAGTTCCCGACAGTCTTGAGACGGGTCGGCCCCAAGGGTACCCGTGTGTGAGATGTGGTGGGATGCGCCGGTAAGGCATCCGGGTTATGTTGAGGCATGGACGGGCAGGAGAGGCCCTTGCCACGGTCCTCGAGGCGGGGCGACGGACCGCAATTTGAGGGTCGCGCTTGCCCCGCATTAATAAAATGCTAATGGGTTGGGTATTTGATCTGAGTTGGGTCGTTGGCCTTTTTACGCACCAAACCATCGCGTGGGAAAGTTATGGGCACTCAGCGTCGTTGTATCAGCCGAAGCTCTTCGGACGTCAGCAATGGAGCGGCGCGCGCCGGATTGGGTTGGACGGTGCAGCTCTTGGACTGGAGTGTACTAGGTCTGTTTCCGGCCGCCCACGCATCGTGCAGGAGCGCAAAGGGTGATTGGGCCCATGACCCCTGCGCGCATAGGATTTAGACCGGCGGGCTGGCCTCTTCGTTGAGTCTAGGTGGGGCGACGACGTGCTGATATCCCGAGGCCGGGCATGACCCAGGAAAGTGTGTCCGGCCGGAGGTGATCAGGCGTGTTGGAAATGCGGTGCACCCCTGCAGGGATGAATAATCTATTCGAATAGCCGTGTCCACGGTAACATGACGACTTGGAGTTGTACCTTGACCTTATACAACTATAATTGTGATTTAATTTAAAATGAATTGTGGCTCCGGGATTGCTTCCTCGCAGGGAGTCGAGGAAGGATCTCTGGGCGTGGTTACTTAATAAAATTGCTACAACAATATGACTATATATGAGATACAGGTCTATTATCTTCTAATGCTGCAAGATGCTGAAGATGCTAGTCTTCGATAGGACTAGGTCTTCTCCCTATTTGTGCTTCTGCAGTCAGTCCAGATATAACCCACTTTCCTTGAAAATGATGCATACTTAGCATAGTTCTGATGTCAGTCTTGCGAGTACTTTGGATGAGTACTCATCGCTGCTTTGCATTCTCTTTCCCCCTCGATAGGTTGCTGCGTTCAGATGATGGAGCCCAGGAGATGGAGTACGCCGGAGACGACTTCTACACCACCGCTGGAGCCTACTACTATGTGGAGAGCGCCGACGTTCAGGAGTAGTTATAGGTTCCCAGGCAGGAGGCCTCGCCTCTTTCGATCCGTTGCTTATGTTTGTGCTAGCCTTCTTAAGGCAACACTTGTCTAACTTATGTCTGTACTCAGATATTATATGCTTCCGCTAACTTGTGCTTGTCGAGCTTTGTATTCGAGCCCTCGAGGCCCCTGGCTTGTAATATGAAGCTGTATGACTTTAATTTGTGTCTAGTGTTGTGTTGTGATATCAATCAGTGAGTCCCTAATCTTGGTCGTACGCATTGTGTGTATGATTAGCGTACGATCGAGAATGGGGGCGTCACAGTTTCTCTAGCTATGTTTTTAGCAAGGGAGCCAATCTGTAGGGGCGCATTGACACTGGAGTGGCACCTGGTAGCAGAGGGATTGTGTGATCGTACGGTCGCCTGGGAGGTAGGCCCGTAGGTGGTTCGAACACATCTTTGTAATCGTCAAGTATTTGTTGAACTTCGGCAGGTATAGGCAGATTTGGAGTTGACAACAATGAACAAATTTCCACTACTGTAATTTCGGGTAAAACTGATGCAGCATCTAAGAGTGTGATTTCAGAACCATGGTGGACAAAAGACATCCAGTGTTGAGCCCAATCCACCTACATTGGACTGTGGGCAGAAAGTCAGTCCATGCCCACAATTCCATCATAGTTGCCAAGGGGGAAAATCTTGAAAGAGCTGGTAAATTTGTGGCCAGCACAAGACCACACTCCATCTGGTAGCTGATAACTGCACGGAACTGTGTCACCATTAGCAATTTTCACTAGCACTTTAGGCATGGTAGTCAGCCCTTGAAGTTTGTCAGTTAAGGATGTATGCAGAAATGAATGTGAGCTGCGAGAATCCACCAGGAAAACTAAGTTTAGCCCCTGTAACTGAACCCTCAACTGCATTGTTTTGGTTGTCTGAACAGTGGCCTCACCCATGGCTGCTGTAGAAATTGATATCATGTGAGCTTCAGCCTGAATATCGCTGGTGTCAGGTTCGGACAATGCTGAATTCTCCAAAAATTTGACCATTTCTTGCACCACATGGAGTTGCACTTCTTGCTTGCAAACCTGGTCCTTGCCCCATCGCTCACCACAAATGAAGCAAAGTCCTCTTGCTCTACGAAATGCCCGCAGGGTTCCCCATTTATCTTCAGAAACTGCTCGCCTATAACCGTCGACATGCCTCTTTTCTTCAGAAACTCTCTGCACAGAGCTGTGAACAGCCGAATTGCTGGGAGGGGGAGGAAGTGGTAAAGCAGCTGCTCATCGTGAAGATTGGTTGGAGGTCACGGCGACAGGGCTACTTGCCCCCAACTCCTCGTGCAGCAAGGCTAACTGATAGGCTGTATCCAAGTCTGGCGGCTGCTGAATGCCTACAGCTACTGGAACGGCTGGTTTCAATCCTTCCATGAAACGTGTGACATAGTGCACTGTGTTAGGAGAGCTCTCATACGCTGCCAACTGATCAAACAACTCTGAAAATTGATCCACATAATCCTCTACGGTGCTCGTTTGCTGGATACTGAAAAAATTCCTCAGAACAGATTGATGCAGGTTGCGACCAAACCTGGATTGCAGTAGGCGACAGAACTCATCCCATGTCACATTGGGTACTCGATGACGAACTGACTCCAATCACCGAGCTGCCTGGCCTTCAAACAATGATGTGGCGAGGGAAATCCACTGATTCGTTGGTGTACCCCAAAATTTGAAATAATCCTCACTGCGTGCCTGCCAGAGTTTGGGGAAGGATCCGTCGAAACGAGGGAGCTCGATGCGAGGACCAAACCCATACACATCAGAAGAATTCTGCCGAAAATTTTCTATCGAATTGAGCGGGGGTCTCTGCAAAGTTTGGTCGGTGTGCGTATCTCTGACCGGAGGTGGAACATAGACTCTATGCCCAGACCCCCGGTTTTCACTGTCAAAGCGGTGCCCATCGGGGCCAGGTGGGCCGCTGCTCGGCACCCGTGAGGGCGTGGCCGGCGCGCCCTTGGAAGGGTCCGACTGGTTCGCCACGGATCGGTCGATCCCTTGCCTCAGCTCGTCGATGTCGACGCCGACCGACAGCTTGACTTCATCTATGCGGCCTGAGAGAAGATCGAGCTTGGCGTCGAGCTGGGCGATGGCCTGCGCGGTGGAGTCCACACGCTCGGCGTTGGCCTGGTCGAAATCTTCGCGGAGGAGGTCGTAGATGGCCCTCGTCTCCGGCGAAATTCTGTCCATGGCGGCGGCCCGCTGCTTGTCGGCGAAACGGGTGTGGCGATTGTGGACCGGCACAGCCGCCGGTTCGAACGGCTCTGATGCCAGATTGTAAGGGCTTCTCTCAGTTTTACTCCATGAATTCGAATTCGAGCTACAACTTGGTGAGAAGAGAAGGGGATCGGGAGGAAGGGGACGCACACACACTGTCCACGAATATGTCTATGCCCAACTGGTTACGTGCGCAACTCCAATCCCTGTCGTCGCTCCTTCGTGTGGATGCGAGCCATTTGCATGTGCATGGTTCTTCTCTCTCCTTCTTGCTGTGCACACACTGACACATGCATGTCTACTTTATCTTTCCTCTCTCCTCTAACTCCATCACTTTTCATTTTCTTTTGACAATTTAGGTGGCTCATATCTTTTAAACCAAAATTGCGTTTTTGAAACTTTTTACATATTTGAACTCGTGATGCCAAGCTCTTTATAGCAAGACCAGTCTTGGATACATTTGAAACACTTTTTTAGATGAAACAGTGAAGAACTTTTTGAATAATGGGCCTGGACTTTGTTAGAAATATGAAAGAACTTTGCTAGAAAGTGTATTTGAAACTAAAGAACTTTATAAACAGCTTTCCAAAACTTTGATGAAGAGTTTATGGAACTTGTTTGGGCCATGCACAATTCAAATATATTCAACATGGTCTTGTTCTAAAGGTCTTTACGCCAGAAGTTCAGATATATAAAAAAAATTAAATTTGAAATACTGGTTTAGAAGATATAAATGATTTAAGTTTACAAAGGGGTAATAAAATGATGGGTTTGTTTGAGAGATAGAAGAGAGAGGTACAGCCAGCTTGTTGATTTGACATGCATGTGCATAGTTGATTTGATGTGCATGCAGAATGGATGGACTGGATATGCGTTGCGCGCACAAGCAGTTAGACAAAATCCGTGTCCCACTGTCCATACTAGTCTACCAGTTCTGCCACCGCCCACCACACAGGAGGATAAGGACCTATCTATATCATTACAAGACCGAGGGCCCGTTCGGGGCCTGCAAGCCGAGACGGGAGTTGAGGCTTGCGCTTGGGCCTCGGGCTGGGCTTCTAGGTAGAGCTGGGCTCTGCTTCAAGCTCCTCTTGTGCCTTGTCGCTGACAGAGCACCCTTGTCATCGCCCGCCACGACAACATCTCCGAGGAGGTGAGGGAGCTCGCGGTGGTCGGCGGGACGGGGCAGCTCCGGCGGGTTACCGGGCACGTGCTGTGGAGGACGGCCGAGGACGTGTCAGCGGTGTACATGGTGCTGGAGCTGGACGTGCACGCGACGGTACCGAACGGCGCTGCTCCTGCTCCTGGTCGTCGTCATGGATGGGCCTGGCCGGCCGCCGCCGAGGGCAGCAGAAACATGTCGGTCGGTTTGTCCGCTGATTCCTAGAACAAGTCTGCCACTGTGGCCACTTGTAAAACCCAACATCTCTCCCACACAAATAAATACTGTAGTGGTTTGCCGGTTTTAGGACCAGTCGATTTGGGAGAGAACACGATTGATGCGGTGCGTAGCTTTCAGGCCGAGGACGAGTTAAAAACTTGCGCACCTCGCGTACGTGATTAATTCGCTACTACTAGTAGTACTTTTTTGTTACGCGTCAAGAACCTGAACATACTCAGCTTCTTGGACTTCTTTGTGCTGCACTCCCACCTGTGAGCAGCGAGCAGCCTAACCACAACTTGTCATTTCGGCTTCCTAGCCTGGCTGCTCCCAGGTCACACGCTTAACAACACCTCTAATGGCCAGGCACCGCCTGCTCCTCGCCGCCGCCGTCGTTCTAGCCCTTGCCGCCGCATCCATCGCCGACGACGCGCGCCAGATTCTCCTACGCATGTACATGCACAATGTCTTCGGCCCGCCGGGGCAGAGGGTGGTGCTCATCGTCAAGGGCGCCGGCCCCATGAACCCGTCCATGCCGCCGAACCACTACTTCGGCGAGACGTACGCGTTCGACGACTCCCTCACCCAGAACCGGAGCTCCTCGTCCAAGCACGTGGGCCGCGCGCAGGGCACCGCCATGCTGGCGTCCATGAGGCGGCCGGTGTACCTGGTCAACATGGTCATGCTGCTCATTGGCGGGCAGTACGACGGGAGCACCATCGTCGTGGAGGGCCGGCACGACGCGTCCAAGAAGGAGAGGGAGCTGGCGGTGGTCGGTGGCACCGGGGAGTTCCGGCTGGCGTCCGGGTACGTCAACTGCACCACGGCAAGGGAGGAGAAGAAGTTCACCGTCTACGAGCCAAACGTCAACGCCACCATCCCCGGCGATGACAGCGAGCCAGAGCCTGATACGGGGAGGCGACGCCGACGAATCCCTCGTTTCTGAGCCACGCGAAATTGCTAATGGATGCGTGTAATACTTGATGGAAATCGTTAGCTTGGATTAATTCCTCGTATTGTTTGAGAGAACCGGATTATGCATGCATGTCCGCGGGTCTTATCGCACAAGGTTGAAATTAGAGCATCTCCGAGACGCTAAATAAGCTCCGCCCCAAAAACGGGTCGTATAGCGCGCCGTCGATAGCAGCGCCCCAGCAAACGCCTAATAATGAAGCGCGCGGTAAAAACGCGTCAGCGAGCTGGGAAAAACGACATTATGCGCGGTTTATTTGATACGCCTGCTCCAGCGCGCTGGACCAAACAAATTGCGCTCGCGAACCTCCAACCGTTGGATCTGAAACATCCTGGCGCTGGTGCCTCCGTCCGCTCCTCCCATCGGCACTTTCCCCGCCTCCCCCCTGGTGCTGCCGGTGGCCGCCGCTGCTTTCTCTACCTACTCTCCTCGCCGCTGCCCCTCGAGCGTTCCGTTCCTTCGATAAACAGCGCCCGACGGTCGTTTGCAGCTCGACGTCCACAAGCTGTTTGACAAAATACCTTCAAGGTATGTATTGCTTAACTTTATATTTGTAAATGAACTTGGTGCATGTTGTTCATAGTTTAAATTAGTTTTGAATCAAGTTTGTATATGGGCTCGTCCTATGATTCTTCCGATGAAGAATTTGATCTTCAAGAGGAGGATGATATCTTAATGATCCTAGCTATCCACGTCAATAAAAAGCCGAAGCACGGTGGTTCGGTTTTCGGTCGTCAGAAATTGTGGAGGGAGAGAATTGATGCCCACAACAGATTAATGAGGAACTACTTTGTGGAGAATCCCACATACCCCGCATCATACTTTCGGCGCTGTTTTAGGATGAACATCGAGTTGTTCAAACACATTGCGGAGAAACTGGCGAGGCATGATCGGTTTTTTCAGCAAAGGAGGAATGTCGTCGAAGAACTCGGGCATAGCACCTTCCAAAAGGTGACAGCCGCTTTGCGTATGTTGGCATATGGTATTCCGGCGGATCTAGTTGATGACCACTTGGCCATGGGTGAGAGTCAAGCCATCATGTCTGTCAAGCGCTTCACAGCAGGAATTGTTCAAGCGTTTGGTCCGGAATATTTGAGAGCTCCCAATGCTGAAGACACCGCAAGGCTTCTGGAGTTCAACAAAGCTCGCGGGTTCCCAGGTATGCTTGGCTCAATAGATTGCATGCATTGGAGTTGGAAGAACTGTCTTGCTGCATGGCATGGACAAGTCCACGACCAGAAAAAGGGTTCCACTATAATCCTTGAAGCGGTGGCCGATCATGAGACTTGGATTTGTCATGCTTTTTTCGGAATGCCCAGATCTTGCAATGACATCAATGTTATTCAACGGTCACCACTCATGACTAAGATTGCAAATGGTGAAACTTCACCGGTGGAGTTTGGAGCAAATGGCCATACGTACAACTATGGTTATTATCTTGCGGACGTCATCTACCCAAGGTGGCAAACATTTGTGAAGCCGTTGAAAGCACCGCAAGGTAAGAAAAATGTTGATTTTCACAGTGCTCAAGCGGTGGCTAGAAAAGATGTGGGGAGAGCTTTTGAGATTTTGCAAGTCCAATTTACTACCGTGAGAGGACCGGCTAGATTTTGGGATCAAAAGATGCTTTGGTACATCATGAACGCTTGTGTAATCATGCATAACATGATCATCGAGAATGAGCGTGGACAAGATTTAGACTATTCTCAGTACGAATTGATGGAAGGACACGTGCGAGTGCGGAGGAGCGGTGCGAGGGTGGCCCGATTTGTTGCCTCCTATCATGCCATTCGACGTGCCGAAACACATGATAAGCTTCAAAATGATCTAATCAGGAGTGGTGAGCATGGAATGGGCAACGTACGAGTTGATGTTAATTATTTATTCTACTGAAAATAAACTATTTGTTGTATTTATTCATGAACTATTTGTTGTATTATTCATGAATTATTTGTTTGAGTTGAAATAATAATTAAACTATTTATTGTTAATTTATTTTGTGTATGTTTGATCTTCTTGGTTCTATGTTTGAGGGAGAAATGTGTTTGTGCTGGACGTGCACATTGTATTTTGTTGGAGCGCGACATGCGGCACGCTAAATTTTGCAGCGCCAGCTAAAGCTACCACACGTTCACGCGCGCAAAAAAGGTATTTCAACGCCCAATTTTTTTTTTAACACGCCGCGCTACCGCGTGTTTGTTAAAGATGCTCTTACAACGCCAAATATTTGACGACCGTACGCCAAGGGGTGGTCCCAGCGAACGAATCGTTCACGCTGAATGCAACAACCCAGCGAACAACTCAAAAAGTCGTTTTGAGCGTTAGCGCGTCACATCTGCTATCACATATTTTGTTTTGTGATTCGTGCGATCTGTGGCCCACACATATGTATACTCATTGTATTGGTTTGTCAGTTGCTCGTATTTTCGTTTAGTCTGTCAGTTTGTTGGGTCCCATGATACTAGTTTTATAAGTGTAGTACGTCTGTGACAGCACTGCTCTCTCATGCTTCCAAACAAATTCATAGAGATCAATCTAGAATACATTTCAAACAAGTTTAAAATTTCACGTTTCACATTTCATATGCGAAATAAGCCTATTTCACTAGTAAAATATGAACTTGTGAAGCTGATTACTTGTAAATGTGTAACGATTTATTTCACAAGAGTGAATATGTATTTTTGAAAAATGTGCAATTAAAATAGATGTCATTTTTGCGAAACTAGTCAGTGATAAGTGAAATGTGGGTTCTGAAATATGTTACTGTTGGAAAATAATAATAAGTGAAATATGTTATTATGAAATACGATTAAAACCGGGGAATTTGATTAAAATGTTTGGAATATCTTATTTATGAAATATTTTTTTAAATGAGAGTAATATGTTATGAAATCTTTTTTGAAATGAGTGTTTGTTTTAAAATGTGTAAAATCTGATTTAAAATGAGTGGAATATGTTATTAGAAAAATCTTTTTAGAAATTAATGGAATATGTTATTACGAAATCTTTTTTGAAATAAGTGAAATATGTTATATGAAATGAGTGATATCTATTTTAAAATATCTGAGACCTGTTTACAAATGAGTGAAATATGTTATTATGAAATATTTTTTGAATTGAGTGAAATATATTGTAATGAAATATGTGGAATGTGTGAAATCGATATTTTGAAACTCGTTCAGAATATATTCAAGACCGGTCTTGTTTTAAAGGTCTATTCGTCATGAATTCAAATATGTAAAATGTTTCACAAACGAATTGTTGGTTAAAAAGTTATGAGCCATTCAAAATGATATAAGAAAAATAAATGCAGGTCTGTAGTTGGAGAGAGAATCTATGTGCATGTAGTTCTTTTCTTCTTATTCTATCAACTGACACAAAAAGTTGCATGTGTGGACTACTCTCTATTTGTATTCATGTGTATTCCCAAAACAAAATGATTTGCCTTTTATACAGAACAATGAAGCACCAATCTTAACATTGCAACGAGCGGCTGCAAATGTGCCGGTACCTCACGTTACCGCACAATTTTTCTCTTTAGCGAACAAAGTCATTTGGCCCTATGAACCACCCCGAGAAATGATCTACTACCTCTGTCTGGGTTTATTAGGCCCCCTTGTATGTTGGGTTCAAGTTTGACCATGCATTTAACTAAACAAAAATATATAAAGCATATGCTACACAAAGTATATTGTTGGTTTTGTATTTTAATGAGATTTTCTGTGATATAGTTTCCATGACATATAGTCTATATTTTGTTAGTTAAATATACGGTCAAATGTTGGCTCAAAATGAAAGGGGGCTTAATAAACCCCGACAGAGGGAGTAGTCAGCAAAAACAAGACGGCCGACCCCCCGCCCGCGAAACTACGTATGGTCTCCCTTCATCCACCGCTTGTTAGAAAACCCACCAAAACCTTTTCTCCACCTTCCCATTGCCTTCATCTCCGGTCTCCCCCATCCTCCTCTCTCTTCTGCTTTTGTCGATGCAAATCAAACTTCCTCCTTGTTTAGATTAACTAATCCCTTGCTCAATTAGTGTAATCTTCACTTGTAACTGGCGTTGCGGTTTCTCCTGGAAAGTCGTGTCTCTCTCAATCGATGCACCGTTGCTTGCATCTCTTCTGTACAGACGCCTATTCTCTCGTGTCCCTTGTAATAGTATAAATAGTTTCACTATTAATAAAGACATATCACTTGATCATTTTACTCAAAACACTCCTCTCTTTTGCGACCAAGAACTGCCATGAAATCACAAGGGGCGTGGATTCAAGCATCAAGATCTCAGATTGAGGTAAGGTCTGCACTAACCCTACCTCTCCGACCTTTCTCTACCCTTCCCCCTCACCCCCTCGAAAATTGCCTATGTGATCTACCTAGTAATGCCATGGTTAAAATCATGCTAGTTTTGCCAACTAGTAAACGCACAACAATGCCATGTTATGTGCATCTGATTAGTGATTTTTGTGTTGTCCATAAGAGGATTTTCAGTCAACTGTATGATTGTCGAAATGGGTGAAGAAGAGAAAAAATGTCATGCCATATCCACCAAAACCGCCAGGTTAGTACCGCTAATGAGTAACAACTAAAACTACCAAGTTAGTACTGCTAAAGTTGACATGGAAGATCAATTAGAACTGCCATATGAGTCCTGCTACAAATAGGAAAGGAAAATGCATATATTGCTAAAAGAAAATGCCTAATGAGTACGGCTAGAAACTGCCATGTTAGTAGACCTAATAAACTACCAATCAAAAAGCATGTCATCCCTACATTTTTAGAATACGTACATTGATGGTGGGTGTTTAAAATGGACAATCTAAATAAATTTGTCATACAATATTCAAAAGAAGCATGGTTGAAAGGATCGGTATGGTCGACTAGGGGGGGGGGGTTAAAGTAGGCGGCTAACAAAATTTAATATTTTTTTACAAGTTTTAGGCTCAACAATAAAGTAGTTTGTCTAGATATGCAACTAGATGGACAACATATATTACACGCAACACAAGTAACAAGTGAAAGCAAGAGTAAACAGAAGACATAAACTTGCACAAAGTAAAGGACCGAAATAATCGCAAATGGAGTCGATGGACACGTGGATGTGTTTCCAAAGTACCCACCTTTAATTTGGGGGAGATACGTCTCCATTAGAGTGGTGTGAAGGCACGATGCACTCCAAGCATCCCAAGGACCCACCCTATTGTCCTCACGCCCTCGCACAATGCAAAATGTCGTGAATCCACTTGTGGTTCCTTTGAAGGCGGCAACCGGGACCTTACAAACAAGGTTCAGGCTCTCTCCACAACTTAATTGGAGTCTCCCAACACCACCACGGAGCTTCGCCATAATGGAATGTGGCTCCAAGGTGACCTCTTCTGTCAAGAGTGCCCAAACACCAAGGAGTAACAAAGATCCACAAGAAATGTATGGGAACATCAAATTTCCTTTGGTGGAAGTGTAGATCTAGGTCTTCTCCCTCAATCCCTAGCAAATCAACAAGTTTGGTTGGTTAGAGAAGGAGACCGTGGAAGAAAGAGCTTAGGGCCTTAATGGAGGAGAGAGAGAGAGAGAGAGAGAGATAGGCAAAAGGTAGGAGGGAGGTGGAAGAACCTCCACCTAATATAGTGCTCACCCAATCCAACTGTTATGTGCAGAGAAGCACCGGGGCAGTACAACCGCTGGGGACAACGGTACAAGCACCCAAGGCTAAACTACACGTTTACAACACCAGAGCGGTACAACCGCTGGGCCTCCTGGTTGTATCAGTAAATTCCACTGCCCTTGTACCGCTCATCACCCGAAAGGAATCACCATTGGAGCGATGGGTTGGGCGGTACTTGGGCCGATACAACCACCCAGATTGCATCCCTCAGTGGCCACTAAGTCTGGGGCGGTAGAACCGCCTTGGACCCCGATAGTATTGGTTAATACGAGATAAATCAGAACTACCGGGCGGTTACCGGTGGAGCACCGCTTCCTAACCCGAGGAAAATCTCCCCTCGGGTGGTAGTTACGCTGGTGTAGGGTCCGGTAGTACTGCTCACACAAGGAGCGGTACAACCACCACTGCCCGCGGTACAACCGTCGTGGTAGTGACTACATTGTCCACTCCACAAGGGAGCGGTGTAACCGCGCAGTCACCTGCGGTATAACTACCCTAGGCAAGTTTTTTTTGCATGGGTTAGAATATGGGCTCTCTCCTCGAAGCGGAAGGCAATATCGTGGGTGCGATATGTATTTGTGTACTTTTTTTATTCCACCCGTACCTTCCGATGCAGACCCCCCCTTATAGTATGAATTTCCTACAACCAAAGAAGTAAAACGCATTGAAAAAACTGTCTATGCTCTTTTCCATCCTGAGGGATGCCCAACCGTCTTGTGTCATATAAAGTATACCTGAGTAGCTTACGCACACGGTTAGTCCACAAATTGCATTCACATAAACACCAAAACACTTAAACCGGGAAATGCCCTTCCAATCTCCCCCTTTTTGGTGGTTGATGACAATACAACGATTTCCGCAAATGGTCTAGAAAATATAGATGAGCTCCCCCTAGATATAAGCACTATTTTGGCATTGCTTTTGGAATGCAAAGTGCTCATAGTAGATTCCAAATGAAAATAATATACACTATGCATGCATTTGCAATAATATGAAGTGGATCAACATATAAGGGCACAAATAACAACATGGCTCCACAAACGTAAACGACATGATGAATATAGATAATATAGGGATAGCGTGTCTCACACAACGCATAATAACAGAGTCTCCAAACCAAATAAGTTCTCAAACAAAAGCAAATAGTTCAACTAAATAATAAGTCACAAGCGAGCAACAACTACCAAGAAAACAAACTTTTGACCCCGTGCTACTTGTGAGCTGCGTTGGGTTTTTCTCGGAGAGGAAGGGTGAAGCAATATAGTAGCGATAACTATTTCTTTCAATGAGAACCAATGTTATCGATCCAGTAGGAGAACCACAACAACTTGCATCAACAATACCTGCACACACAAAACCAAACACTTGCACCCAACGCGGGCAAGAGAGTTGTCAAGCCCCCTGAACTCGTTACTTGCAATGATTACTTTTGATAGTGATAGATAGATAAATATAAAAGTAAAATAAAGTAAATAAATTGCAGCAAGGTATTTTTTGGTTTTTAGCAAATATGATTAAGTAGACCCGGGGCCATAGTGTTCACTAGAGGCTTCTCTCTTGAACGCATAGCATACGATGGGTAGACAAATTACTGTTGGGCAATTGACAGAAAAGCACATAGTTATGATTGTGTATTCATTGCAATGATCATGTATATAGGCATCACGTCCGTGACAAGTAGAATGAAATGATTCTGCATCTACTATTATTACTCCACCAATCGACCGCTATCCACCATGCATCTATGGTATTAGGTACAAATACTGAGAAATGATGAATCAATTAATATCAACATAATAATATCCATGAACATAAGAAGCATAATCATTACTAGTTCAAAATATACGATCATTAAAGAATGTTATTCCCTACTCATTTTATCATATTAAGCATGGCATGAATCCGTCTTCACCGCATAAGTATAAATCATGAGCACCCCGGTGTCAAACCAGGCAATTGGATCGTACTTCTAACACGCTTGAACATTTTCATCTTCACGCAATACATGAGCGTGAGTCATGGATAGCATATACGTGGAATAGAATATGGTGGTAGATATCAAAGGAGTCAAAAGGTGGGAAAGTCTCACATCAACTAGGCAAATCAACGGGCTATGGAGATGCCCATCAATCGTTATTGATGCGAGGAGTAGCGATTGCCATGCAACGGATGCACTAGAGCTATAAGTGTATGAAATCTCGAATGAAACTAAGTGGGTGTGCATCCAACTTACCTACTCATGAAGACCTCGGGCATTTGAGGAAGCCCTTCTTCGTAATATACAAGCCAAGTTCTATAATGAAAAATTCCCAATGAAAGTGACAAAACTAGAGACTCTCTATATGAAGAACATGGTGCCACTTTGAGGCATAAGTGTGGTAAAGGATAGTAAAAATGTTCCTTATCTCTTTTTCTGTCATCATTTTTTCTTTTCTCTTTTTTTTGTGGTGGGCTCATTTGGCCTCACCATTTTTTATTTTTCGTCCGGAGTCTCATCCTGACTTGTGGGGGAATCATAGTCTCCATCATCCTTTCGTCACTGGACAATGCTCTAATAACGATGATCATCACACTTTTATTTACTTACAGCTCGATAAAGAACAATATGACTCTATATGAACGCCTCTAGCAGTGTACCAGAATGTGCAATGATGTAGCGTAACATGTAAACAATGATGAACGGTGGCTTTTCCACAAATACTATGTCAGCTCTATATGATCATGCAAATCAATATGATGATGAACACAGATGTCATGTGACGAAACAGTGGAAGTTGCATGGCAATATATCTCAGAATGACTATGGAAATGCCATGATAGGTAGGTATGGTGGCTGTTTTGAGGAAGATATAAGGTGGCTTATGTGCGATAGAGCAAATCATATCATGTGGTTTGGATGCACCGATGAAGTTTGCATCGATTCTCGAGGTGAGAAAAGGCAATGCACGATACCGAAGAGGCTAGCAAATTACCGAAAGGTGAGAGTGCGTATATCCATGGACTCACATTAGTCATAAAGAACTCATATACTTATTGCGAAGCCTTATTAGCTCTCTCGAAGCAAAGCACTACCGCATGCCCCTAGGGAGGATGTTGGGAGGAGTTAACCATAGCGCGCCCCCGATTCGAACAAGACGATAGGATTTCATTTCAGACATAAAAAATGCTCTCACCTTATCACCATGCATGACCAATATTTAGATGAGAAGTAAATAACAAACTTCAATACTGATATTCCTACTAACCAATGATCATGAACCTATATATTTTCATATTACCACATCAATATAATCAACCCACGTTTCATCTCTGGTGAGCTACACGAAAGTTGAAGACACGTCTGGAGGAGTGGAGTACTTCTACATATTACCCGCAGAAAAAAGAAGAGTCCCCCGACCCTATCCCTCCCGCGCCGTGACGTGGCTTGAGACTGCGTCGGTATTTTCCCAAAGAGGAAGGGATGATGCAGCACAACGACGGTAAGTATTTCCCTCAGTTATGAAACCAAGGTATCGAACCAGTAGGAGGATCACCAACACCACGTAAACAACACCTGCACACAAAGAACAAATACTTGCAACCCGACGCGAAAGAGAGGTTGTCAATCTCTCTACGGTAAAAAGATAGATTAGGATATGATAGATTGGATAGATAGATCTCTCAAGAACACAAAATAAAAGAGGCAAATAAAAAGTTTAGCAAGGTATTTTTGGGTTTTTGGAATAATAGATCTGAAAACAAAGGCGGCAAAAAGATAGATCGGAAAGCAATATGTTGGAAAAGTAGACCCGGGGGCCGTAGGTTTCACTAGTGGCTTCTCTCATGAGTATAGCACACGGTGGGTGAGCAAATTACTGTTGGGCAATTGATAGAAGATCAAATAATCATGAGGATATCCAAGGCGATGATCATTATATAGGCATCACGTCCAAGATTAGTAGACTGAAACGATTCTGCATCTACTACTATTACTCCACACATCGACCGCTATCTAGCATGCATCTAGTGTATTAACTTCATGGAAAAACGAAGTAATGCAATACAAACGGTGACATGATGTAGACAAGATCTATTCATGTAGGAATAGACCCCATCTTGTTATCCTTAATAGCAACGATACATGCGTGCCTCGCTGCCCCTTCTGTCACTGGGAGAGGACACCGCAAGATCAAACCCATCACAAAGCACCTCTTCCCATGGCAAGAAAAATCGATCTAGTTGGCCTAACTAAACCAAAGATTCGAAGAAGAAATACGAGGCTATAAGTAATCATGCATATAAGAGATCAAAGAAGACTCAAATAATATTCCTGGATAGAAACTGATCATGAACTCAAAATTCATCGGATCCCAACAAACACACCGCAAAAAGTTTACATCAAATAGATCTCCAAGAGACCATTGTATTGAGAATCAAAAGAGAGAGAGGAAGCCATCTAGCTACTCCCTATGGACCCGTAGGTCTATGGTGGACTACTCACACATCATCGGAGAGGCACCAATGAGGATGATGAACCCCTCCGTGATGGTGTTAGATTGGACCTCGTGGTGCTGGAACTTGCGGCGGTTGGATGTGTTTTTCATCAACTCCCCTAGGGTTTCTGGGATATTTGGGAATTTATAGGCATCAGAGGCGGTGGAGGGGACTCTCGAGGCGGCCACAACCCATCAGGGCGCGCCCGGGGCCCCTGGCGCGCCCTGGTGAGTTGTGGGCGGCCTGGGCTCCCTCCTGGTAACTTCTTTGACCCAGTGGCCTTCTACTGGTCCAACAAAAATCTCCAAAAAGTTTTGTCGCGATTGGACTCCGTTTGGTACTGATATTCTGCGAAGTAAAAAACAAGGAAAAACAGCAACTGGCACTTTGGCACTATGTCAATAGGTTAGTCCCAAAAAATGATATAAAGTTGCTATAAAATGATTCTAAAACATCCAAGAATGATAATATAACAGCATGGAATAAGAAAAAATTATAGATACGTTGAAGACGTATCAGCATCCCCAAGCTTAATTCCTACTCGTCCTCGAGTAGGTAAATGATAAAAACAGAATTTTTGATGTGGAATGCTGCCTAACATGTTCATCACATATTCTTTTCTTTTGTAGCATGGACATTTGGACTTTTAGATGGTTCAAAGCAATAGTCTAGTTTTGACATAAAGACTTTAATACTCAAGCATGCCAACAAGCAACCATGTCTTTCAAAATATCAACACTAAATAAAGTTATCCCTAGCCCATCATGCTCAATCATTGATCCATTCATGAAACACACTCAAATATTAGCTACACCCAATGCTCAAGTATGATCATAGTGCCCCCTAGTTGGTGCTTTATAAGAGAAGATGGAGACTCAAATAAAAAATCAAAAATTGCATAAAGTAAATAGATAGGCCCTTCGCAGAGGGAAGTAGGGATTTGTAGAGGTGCCAGAGCTCAAAGTTTAAATTGAGAGAGAAAAATATTTTGAGTGGCATGCCTTACCTGTCAACGAAAACAACAAAGTAGTTCACAATACTTTCCATGCTAGATATATCATAGGCGGTTCCCAAACATAAAGTAAAGTTTATTCCTTTTTCCACCATTCTTTCACAATCCATGTCTGGCCGTATCCATGGTTGCCTTCCATACCAACACTTTCCAAGGAATTTATTATTTGACAACATAAAGTAATTTTTTTTTCATTTCGGGACTGGGCATATCTATTACCGCCTTACTCTTGTGCAATGACAAGTGAATAAACACTCATCTTGAGAACAACACATCTAGCATGGAAAAATATTGGACACCCCCTACCGTTTCATGAGCGGTACGAGCACACAAAAAAAGAAATTTATTTTGAAAATTAAAGATGGCACATACAAATTTGCTTAGAACGGCATGGAAATACCGCATATAGGTAGGTATGGTGGACTCATAAGGCAAAACTGGGTTTAAGGATTTTGGATGCACAAGTAGTATTTCTACTTAGTACAAGTGGAGGCTAGAAAATAGATTGAGAAGCAACCAACCAAGAAACGAAATTCACATAAACGAGCATTAGGCATAACTAACACCGAATAATGCACCATAAGTAGGATGTAATTTCATTGCATAACTATTGACTTTCGTACTTGCATAGGGAATCACAAACCTTAACACCAATATTCCTACTAAAGCATAATTACTCACTAACATGACCCACATATCACTATCATCATGTCTCAAAACTATTACAAGGAATCAAGTTTAATTTGTCCAATGATCTTCATGAAAGTTTTTATTATATCCTCCTTGAATATCTATCACTTTGGGACTAGTTTCATATATTGCCATTGCTTTTGACAAGCTCAAACAAATTTAAGTGAAGAACATGAGCATAAAGATTTCATCTCTCAAAATAATATAAGTGAAGCATGAGAGGATTTCTTCAAAATTTACTAACTCTCAAATTAATCTAAGTGAAGCATGAGAGTATTTCTTTAAAATTTCAAAGCACATCGTGCTCAAAAACATATAACTGAAGCACTAGAGCAATTCCATAGCTCAAAAAATTCAAGTGAAGCATAAAGAGCAATTCTAACAAATCATAGCATAATTTTGGCTCTCTCAAATAGGTGTGTCCAGCAAGGATACTAGTGACAAACTAAAAAGCAAAGCAAGCAAAGAATCAAATGATACAAGACGCTCCAAGCAAAACTCATGATATGTGACGAATAAAAATGTAGCTCCAAGTAAAATACCGATGGTCGTTAGAAGAAAGAGGGGATGCCACTCGGGGCATCCCCAAGCTTAGTTGCTTATTTCTCTTTGGATATATCTTGGGGGTGCTGTAGCATCCCCATGCTCAGGCTCTTTTCTCCTTATTCCTTCATCCATCATGATCTCACCCAAAACTTGAAAACTTCAATCACACAAAACTCAACAAAATCTTCGTGAGATCCGTTAGTATAATAAAGCAAATCACCACTTTAAGTACTGTTGCAAACTCATTAAAAATTTATTATTGCATTACACCTACTGTATTTTAACTTTACGATGGCTTATACCCTTCAATACAAACCATAGATTCATCAAAACAAGCACACAATGCAACAAAAACAGAATCTGTATTAAACACAACAGTCTGTAGTAATCTGTACTCTAACCATACTTATGTAACTTTAAATATTCTGAAAAGTTAGGACAACGTAAAGAATTTGTATAGAAATACTGTGTTAAAGTTTCAGCTCATTATCACGCTCCAGTAAAAAATGAAAATTCGCGCACTGGAGGCAAAGTTTCTGTTTCAGATTCAGTATTGTTTCTACTTATCTTATGAATCACCCTAAAGGCTTTACTTGGCACAAACACTAAATAAAACATAAAAACACAATCATAACAGAGGCATAATTGTGTCAAAACTCAAAAACAGAAATAAAAAGATGAAAATAAATTTATTCATTGGGTTGCCTCCCAACAAGCGCTATCGTTTTACGCCCCTAGCTAGGCATGATGATTTCAATGATGCTAACATAAAAAGTAGTGATTGACATATGCAAGAGAGCAACATGATTCTCATGACAAACACATTTAAGTCGAACTCACTTCCTATGCATAGGTTTTTTTTTGAGTAAACAATTTATGGGAACAAGAATCAACTAGCATAGGAAGGCAAAACAAGCATAACTTCAAAACTTTGAACACATAGAGAGGAAACTGGATATTATTGCAATTCCTACAAGCATATGTCCGTTCCTCATAATAAATTTCAGTAGCATCATGAAGCAATTCAACAATATAACTATCACATAAATCATTCTTTTCATGATGCACAAGCATAGAATTTTCATTACTCTCCAAATAAGCAAATTCCTTTTCATCCATGGTAGTGGGAGCAAACTCAACAAAATAACTATCATGAGACACTTGATTGACATAACCACATTGCAAATTAAAAACATGATGAATAGTTTCATGGTTATCATTACTCATTATAGCATACGTGCCATCATCATCATCATAAATAGTAGGCATGCAATTATCATAATAAATTTGCTCATCAAAACTTGGGGGACTAAAAATATCATCTTCATCAAACATAGCATCCCCAAGATTGTGGCTTTGCATATCATTAACATAATTGACATTAATAGAATTTATAGTAACATCATTGCAATCATGCTTTTCAATCAAGGAGCTATCATGAATCACCTTATAAATTTCTTCTTTCAACACTTCATCAAAAATTTTAGATTCATGATTTTCAAACAAAACTTCATAGAGATAATCAAGTGCACTCAACTCACTAGCAATTGGTTCATCATAATTTGGTCTTTTGAAAATATTAGCAAGTGGATGAGGATCCATATCAATAGATTTTTAGCAAGCGAAGATGCAAGCAAATAGAAGGCACATGGCAACACAAGCAAACAAAAAGAGATCCGGCGAGAAAAAGACGAACAAAAAAGAGGGCGAATAAAACGACGAATTTTGTGAAGTGAGGGAGAGGAAAACGAGAGGCAAATGGCAAACAATGTAATTGCAAGGAGATGAGATTTGTGATTAGGAACCTGATAGATGTTGATGGTGTCTCCTCGGCGCCAGAGATTGGCACGTTGAAGAGACCGCTTCCTCCCCTGCAACGGCGCTAGAAATTCCTTTGAGGTGGCTTGAGACTATGTCGGTATTTCCCCAAAGAGGAAGGGATGATGCAGCACAACGACGGTAAGTATTTCCCTCAGTTATGAAACCAAGGTATTGACCAATAGGAGGATCACCAACTGTCGGAGAAACGACACCTATGGGACCGGGAGGATCCCTTTACGATTCGGCAGGGAGAAGGTTTGCACAGAGAGCAGATCTGATGATCAACACGCGGGAATTTTACCCAGGTTCGGGCCGCAAAGATGCGTAAAACCCTACTCCTGCTTGGTTGTATTAAGAGTGTTCTAGCTCAAGTCCTGGGAGCGCTACAGTACTTAGCAGCTACACATGCAGAATGAGCTCTAGCCGATCCGATCCCGGAGCGCTATGCCTGCTCTCTGGGTTCGAAGGTCTCCCCCCCTCTAGCTACGCCTTGGGCCTCCTTTTATATGTCAAAGGGGTCACCAACAGTGGCGAAGTACAAGAGGTGTAAAGTATCTACAGTGTTATCATACCTAACACTGACAGTTTAGGACAAGAACATTAAATGCTCCATTGAGGTGTCCCTTAGCGTCTTGGGGCTGGAAAAAGGGGCCGTCCCATCGCACCGCTTAAGCCCATCCACCGCTAGCACCTGACACGTTACCAGGAGGACAACAGCTAAAAGACAAGCTGGTGACCGTACTGGAGCGGTGACAGGGCAGCGAAGGCTTGCCGGGTGCGAGCCTTGCCGGGGCTGCAAGCCATCCCGGCAAGATCTTGCCGGGGCTCCAGCCTCCAGTTTTCTATCTTCTGATTATTGCCTTGTCCTGGATGTCTTCTTACCCCGGCAAAGGGCCTTGCCGGGGAATTCGGTCCTTCCTCCAAGCTTAGAAGCAAAGAGGCTTGCCGGGGGCTGGCATGCACCCGGCAAGGTCTTGCCGGCCCCAGGAATCCTACCGCGGTCGCCCGTGCACAAGTCAGGGTAATAGGTACCCTGGTTCTTAGTGCACTGACAGGATCCCCCGGGCCTGGGCCACACATGCGCGCGCGGCGCTTGTTGGGCTAGGCCCAAAACAGTGCGCGGACACACGCGGCCGCAGTTTTTTGTAATGAAGACGATTGATGGCTTTTTCCCATGACGCATAGTAACTGCGGGTCTTGGGAATAGTGGAGCGAGGCGGTCCACCTTCTTCCTCGGGAGGGGAAGCGACGAACAGTGCGACGCTCGTTCGCCTTCACCATTAACGCCTTTGCTCCCACCCCTGACTTATTCGCGCCTTGGGTGACGCGTACTGTCCAGGATTACGAAGAGTCGGCCTCCCTCTTCCCTTAACACCCAGCCCTATAAAAGGGGGGTGAGGGAAGAAGAAGAACGCCGCTCATCCGCAATCCTCCACCTTCTCCTGCTGCTCAGTCCTTCCCCTTTCCGTCTTTCGCCATTTCCCCGACACGCCGCCCCAAGATGGTGCGGGGACGTGGTCGCGCCCGGGGTTCCCATAGCGCTGCGAGGAGCAGCCCCCGGACTCCAGCGCGCGTGGTGGTGACTGCGGCGGGCCCAAGTTCCCGCGGCAGGACAGCGTCCTGAGGCCGTGCGAGGACGACTCCGACGGGACGCGGCGGTCGCAGTAGTGTGCCTCTCCCGCAGCCCCACGTGGGGATCCACGCGGGGGAAGAGGTGCAGGAGTTCGTCGTGGTCCTCCCCCGTCGGCTCCGAAGTTGGCTGCGCCTCCCTGATTCTTTCGCAAGGGCCATGGAGAGCAGCCGGCCTCGCGGCCTGTGGCTCCGAGCGGACGGCTGCAGCAACGGCCCTTGGTGGGTGGCGGTCGACCTCTCCCCTGGAAGCGCCATGTTCTTGACAAGGGGATGGAAGTCGTTCGCCCGTTCCCGGGGCCTCGCCCCTGGGCAGCTGCTTCACTTCAAGTTCGATGGTCCCGCCACCCTCTCCGTGAAGTTTTTCGGAGCGACTGGCGTCCGCCTGGAGTGCTGCGCTGAAAGCTTGAGCGGCAGCGACTCCGATTCCTCCAGCGACAGCGACGACGAGGATAGCGTCTTTGGCATGAAGTACGAGGACTCCGACTAGGCACGTCTGGCGCCGTAGTTAGGTCCTGGCGTTCCATCCGCGAGACCTTGCTTCCGGATCGGTCGCCGCGTCGTAGTGGTAGATCTCCTTTCATGTATCAGACTGCACCCAATGTAATCCCGTGAATGTTCGAGAAGAGATGCACTGGGTATCAATCTTTTAAAACTCCTTGGCTCTTGTGTGCGTTTTCGCTTCCCGCCGTCCCCCGACAAGCATCTTGCCGGTGGAGCTCTCTGGCACGCCCTCAACGGGAGCGCAGCACTCCGAAGAGGCGCACTTGCTGGAGTGTGCGCCAAAAGCCTTGCCGGGCCTTGGGCTTGCCGGTGATGTGCAGACCTGTTCCCGGCTGCTCCTCCCGCCTGGAGGTCGTGGCTTGCCGGGGGGCTCTCTAGCACGTCCTCAACAGAAACGCAGCGCTCCGAAGAGGCGCGCTTGCCGGAGTGTGTGTCAGAGGCCTTGCCGGGCCTTGGGCTTGCCGGCAATGTGGGAGACAGAGCAAGATGACGGCAGGGGTCGCGGGCTCAAAAAGGAGCGTCGCGCCGTGCGATGAAGAGCCAGCCCCCGGGCTTCCCTGTAAAGGATATCGCGGGTGCTATGCTCGATTCATGCACCATCCTTGCCGCCCCTGCCACCTACTGCGAATACCTCATCGCCATCTTGTCAACTTCCAGCACGGCGTCCTTGGCTTTCCCGGTCGCCGGAAATGAAATCCTTTTTCGCATACATGCTGCTGCAATAGCACACATAAAGAAAGTAACTTGTCTTAGTCAAACCAGTCTTTATGTATGCAACACATGCTTTTTTACGCTAGATGAATATTTGCTCTCCTCTCGATTAAGCCCGTCCTCGTACACATCTTATATCCTACGCTATTCGGAAACCTTGCCGGTGCGCACACTTGCCGCGAGCGCTTTGAGGAATGGGTCCTTAGCAGCCTGCTGGAAATGCCGCCGCCGGCAAGGCGCCTTGCCGGGCCAAAACGCAGCTGCTAAGTTTGCCGAGCGGACTCGAAGCGAAACTAGAGCGCGGGCTAACCACGGCAAAGTTCCTCCGCGTGCAGATGGATGTACAAGGACGGAAGGATCAATCAAGACAACCCACGCTTGCTGGATGACTCTCCGGTGCGCTCGCCCTAGTTGGCAGCGCTCGAGGAACGGGTCCTTAGCAGCTTGCCGGGGTCGCCGCCTCCCGGAAAGGTTAACCTTCCCGAAACTCGCGCAGCCGTCCAAGTTGTCGAGCGGACTCGAGACAACTCAGGATGCTATTGATTCTGGGAAGGCTCCTTCGCGTGTTGGTGCAAGGAGCAAATGAAGACAACAAAAGGAACATGATTGCCACAAGTCTTTGTAACTTATCTTTTCTGCCGTTCATCTCGCATGACGAGGCTGCGCTCGTGGTGACAGCCGGCGGCTCTCAAGAAGATTATTCTCTAGGGCGCTGCCAGCCCCCGAGTTCGCCTTCCATGCCTCAGAGGAGCTGACGCGCTAATCACCAGATCAGGTCTGCACAACCTCTCTTCCCCTACCTGGCGCGCCAAAGATGTCGGAGAAACGACACCTATGGGACCGGGAGGATCCCTTTACGATTCGGTAGGGAGAAGGTTTGCACAAAGAGCAGATCTAATGATCAACACGCGGGAATTTTACCCAGGTTCGGGCCGCAAAGATGCGTAAAAGCCTACTCCTGCTTGGTTGTATTAAGAGTGTTCTAGCTCAAGTCCTGGGAGCGCTACAGTACTTAGTAGCCACACATGCAGAATGAGCTCTAGCCGATCCGATCCGATCCCGGAGCGCTATGCCTGCTCTCTGGGTTCGAAGGTCTCCCCCCCTCTAGCTACGCCTTGGGCCTCCTTTTATATGTCAAAGGGGTCACCAACAGTGGCGAAGTACAAGAGGTGTAAAGTATCTACAGTGTTATCATACCTAACACTGACAGTTTAGGACAAGAACATTAAATGCTCCGTTGAGGTGTCCCTTAGCGTCTTGGGGCTGGAAAAAGGGGCCGTCCCATCGCACCGCTTAAGCCCATCCACCGCTAGCACCTGACACGTTACCAGGAGGACAACGGCTAAAAGACAAGCTGGTGACCGTACTGGAGCGGTGACAGGGCAGCGAAGGCTTGCCGGGTGCGAGCCTTGCCGGGGCTGCAAGCCATCCCGGCAAGATCTTGCCGGGGCTCCAGCCTCCAGTTTTCTATCTTCTGATTATTGCCTTGTCCTGGATGTCTTCTTACCCCGGCAAAGGGCCTTGCCGGGGAATTCGGTCCTTCCTCCAAGCTTAGAAGCAAAGAGGCTTGCCGGGGGCTGGCACGCACCCGGCAAGGTCTTGCCGACCCCAGGAATCCTGCCGCGGTCGTGTGCGCACAAGTCAGGGTAAGAGGTACCCTGGTTCTTAGTGCACTGACACCAACACCACGTAAACAACACCTGCACACAAAGAACAAATACTTGCAACCCGACGCGAAAGAGAGGTTGTCAATCTCTCTACGGTAAAAAGATAGATTAGGATATGATAGATTGGATAGATAGATCTCTCAAGAACACAAAATAAAAGAGGCAAATAAAAAGTGCAGCAAGTTATTTTTGGGTTTTTGGAATAATAGATCTGAAAACAAAAGCGGCAAAAAGATAGATCGGCAAGCAATATGTTGGAAAAGTAGACCCGGGGGCCGTAGGTTTCACTAGTGGCTTCTCTCATGAGTATAGCACACGGTGGGTGAGCAAATTACTGTTGGGCAATTGATAGAAGATCAAATAATGAGGATATCCAAGGCGATGATCATTATATAGGCATCACGTCCAAGATTAGTAGACCGAAACGATTCTGCATCTACTACTATTACTCCACACATCGACCGCTATCCAACATGCATCTAGTGTATTAAGTTCATGGAAAATCGAAGTAATGCAATAAGAATGATGACATGATGTAGACAAGATCTATTCATGGAGGAATAGACCCCATCTTTTTATCCTTAATAGCAACGATACATGCGTGCCTCGCTGCCCCTTCTGTCACTGGGAGAGGACACCGCAAGATCGAACCCATCACAAAGCACCTCTTCCCATGGCAAGAAAAATCGATCTAGTTGGCCTAACTAAACCAAAGATTCGAAGAAGAAATACGAGGCTATAAGTAATCATGCATATAAGAGATCAAAGAAGACTGAAATAATATTCATGGATAGAAACTGATCATGAACTCAAAATTCATCGGATCCCAACAAACACACCGCAAAAAGTTTACATCAAATACATCTCCAAGAGACCATTGTATTGAGAATCAAAAGAGAGAGAGGAAGCCATCTAGCTACTGCCTACGGACCCGTAGGTCTATGGTGGACTACTCACGCATCATCGGAGATGCAGCAATGAGGATGATGAACCCCTTCGTGATGGTGTTAGATTGGATCTCGTGGTTCTGGAACTTGCGGCGGCTGGATGTGTTTTTCGTCGACTCCCCTAGGGTTTTTGGTATATTATAGCATCAGAGGCGTTGGAGGGGACTCTCGAGGCGGCCACAACCTATCAGGGCGCGCCCGGGGCCCCTGGCGCGCCCTGGTGGGTTGTGGGCGGCCTGGGCTTCCTCCTGGTAACTTCTTTGGCCCACCGGCCATCTTCTGGTCCAAAAAAAATCTCCAAAAAGTTTCATCGCGATTGGACTCCGTTTGGTACTGATATTTTGCGAAGTAAAAAACAAGCAAAAACAACAACTGGCACTTTGGCACTATGTCAATAGGTTAGTCCCAAAAAATGATATAAAGTTGCTATAAAATGATTCTAAAACATCCAAGAATGATAATATAACAGCATGGAACAAGCAAAAATTATAGATACGTTGGAGACGTATCACGCCGCCACCCGCGAGGCGGCCGGGGAGGACTCCCCGATCTCCTTCTCTAACTCCCCTCCGCCTCCCTTCTCCTCCCTCGCCACTGCCAGAGGGCGAGGCCGGGCAAAACCCGGCCGACACAGGCGGCGGCGGGGCTGCTTTGTCTCGCCGCTCGAAGGTGTTGTTGCGGGCTGGCGTCGACGGGTCAGGACGTCACGCAGGCGTGGGACGCGGCGGATGGCTGGCGCAGTACGAGATGCGTGGTTGGCTGGCATGTGACGGGCTGCGAGGTGGCGGGGCGTGCTCGGGGCTGGATGGGGCGACAACTGGATCTGTTGCCTGGTGGGCGGCGTAGGCCGAGGGTTCGACGGCGGGAACTGATCGGTGGGTGGCGGTCCGGCACCCTGGCGGTAGGGCGGTCTGGTGGCGTTGGGTGGCCGGCGGCGCGACCCCGGCCTAGATCTGGGCCCTAAGGGCTCCATCTGGGTCTTAGCGGGTCGGCGCAGGCGTGGCTTGCTGCCTCCGGTGCGGCAAAGTGGTGGAGCGGTTCGGACGGGGAGCAGCGACATCTATGGCATGCCCTCTGCAGCGCGACGGCGGGAGCTTTACGGGCGTTTCAGGGCCTGGCCGAGCCTGGTATGCTCCTGCTGTCACGTCCGGTCGGATCCCGTCGGTGAAGGGGGAGGTCGGGCCCTCCCGCGTGCTGACGGTGCTGCTGCTCCGAGTCCCGGCTCCCCTGCTTCATTGTGCAGGTCATACTGCGTGGTGTCGTGGTGAGACAGCGGTGGAAGCTTCAAGACCGTGTTGGCGCAAGGTGGTGGTCGGTTTGGTGGCGAGCCCCGGAGCGCTCGAGGTAAATGTTGGGATCGGGAGAAATCCTGTCTGCATGACCGACACCGATGCGGTGCCGCCTGAGTTTGCCGCCAGACCTTCCTGGAGGGCGTCAGGGGCTACCCTTCCTTTTTCCTCACCATGTACCATGGGAAACCCTTGGCAACAACACCATCATCGTCGCATCCCTTCTTAGAGGTGTTGATTGGTATCGGCGCTTCAGAGTCTTGGAGCTTGGTGGGAGACCTCCGGTGGGCGCAGTGGTCGCGACGCTTCTTCGTTTTTGTCGATGTGCCATTGTCGGCATTTGTTTGTTTTGTTTTTATTTTCCATTTCTTTTGGGCATGACTGTGCTGCTTCTGCCCCAGCACCTTTTGTTGGTTGTATCGGTGGGTTGCTTTGCAATACAAAGCGGGGGGAAACCCTTTTTCATGTGAGCTACATGAAAGTTTTTATTATATCCCCCTTGAATACCTATCATTTTTGGACTAGTCTTATAACACGTGCAAGTTACCATTCCTATTGACTTATGCTCTCAAAAAGATTTAAGTGAATCAGGACAGTTCAACCATTTCTATAAAATACTACCGCGCTGTGCTCTAACAAGATATAAGTGAAGCACTAGAGCAACTGCCTAGCTCAAAAGATATAAGTGAAGCACATAGAGTATTCTAACAAATTATGATGAAAGTGTATCTCTCTCGAAAAGTGTGTCCAGCACACGATGATTGTGGAAAACTAAAAGGAAAATAAACTATAATACATGATGCTCCAAGAAAAACTCATATCATGTGATGAATAAAAATATAGCTCCAAGTGACATACCGATAGATTGGAAACGAAAGAGGGGTTGCCTTCCGGGGCATCCCCAAGCTTAGAAGCTTGGGTATTCCTTGAATATTAACTTGGGGTGCCTTTGGAATCCCCAAGCTTAGGGTCTTTCCACTCCTTATTCCTTCGTACATCGTTATCTCACCCAAAACTTGAAAACTTTAGCACACAAAAGTCAACAAAACCTCGTGAGACCCGTTAGTATAATAAACATATAAATTACTTTAGGTATTGTTATAAATTTATTCATATTTTATTATTGCATAATAGGTAATGTATTCCAACTTTTCCATGGCTTATACCCCCCGATACAATCCATAGCATCATCAAAACAAGCAAACTATGCTAGCAAAAACAGAATATGTCTAAAAAAGCAGTCTGTAATGATCTGTACTAAAACCATACTTCTGTAACTCCGAAAATTCTGAAAAATGAGGATAACCTGGGAAAGTTTATATCAATACTGTGTAAGAAATTCAGATCAAAAAGGCGCTCCAGGGAAATCAAAGAAATTCTGCACTGGGTGTAAAAGTTTCTGTTTTTGCAGAGCATCAATTCTAGTATCTTCCAAATCATCCCAAAGGCTTTACTTGGCACAAACACTAATTTGAACATAAAAACATAACCATTACAGTAGCAACAATTGTGGGAACTCAAAATAACAGAAAGTAAAAGAAAATTTAATGATAACTATTGGGTTGCCTCCCAACAAGCGCTATTGTTTTATGCCCCTAGCTAGGCATAATGCAGTGTCTCAAGTATTGCCGTCCTTCAAGTTAATTCCATTGGTGGCCCTCATAATAGATTCATAAGGTGGTTTAATCCTATTTATATGGAAGTGTTCCATCCCTTTCTTCAATGGGAATTGGAATCTTACACCTATGGTTCATAGGAAAGGCCTACCAAGTATAATAGGACAAGACAGATTGCATTCGATATCAAGCACAATGAAATCCATGGGCACATAATTTATATTAGCATTAATAAGCACATCATTTATTCTACCCAATGGTTTCTTAGTAGTAGAATCCGCTAAATGCAAGTTGAGGGAACATTCATTTATATCGGTGAGACCTAGCACATCACATAAAGATTTCGGTATAGTGGAAACACTAGCACCAAGGTCACACAAATCATTGCATTCATAATCTTTAAGCTTTATTTTAATAGTAGGTTCCCATTCATCATGCAATTTTCTAGGTTTTGAAACTTCTATTTCAAGGTTTTCTTCATGAGCTTTTATCATGGCTTCCACAATATGTTTAGTAAAGGATTTATTTTGTTCGTAAGCATTATGTGAGCTTATCATGGATTACAACAAGGGAATATGTTCAACCAAAGAGAAACTTTCATAATTAAAGTCCTTGTAATCCAAAGTAGTGGGCCCATCACTATGTAAAGTTTTGACCTCTCCAAACCCACTTTTTCATTTTTATCATTATGATCATCACCCTCCAAACAATTAAGACGCCTTCTAGCTAAAGTTGACTCATATCCAGTCCATTTTTCATCAAGTTTTATTGGTAAACAAAGATTCAATAGGTGAAACTTATATCTTAATATCTTCATCATGATTAGGATAAGAACCGGGAGGAATAACATTTTCTAGGAACTCTCGCTTAGCTCCCGACCTAGGGGTCCTTTTCTTACTATCATTAATAGAGATTTGGATGGATTTAATAGACTCATTAATCATGCTTGGGTGGCAAAGTTTTACTTTTTAAGAGTTTCCACATCATGAGCAATCCTATCCATATTTCTAGCCATATCATCGACTTTATGTAGTTTTTCTTCTACCATAGTGTTGAAAATCTTTTGAGACTAGCAAATTGTTTAATGGTGTTATCAAGATCAGAGGGTATCCTATTATTATTGTTGGAAGAATTACCATAATTATTAGAGGAATTATCGGGATATAGCCTAGGATTGAAATTCCCTCTATAACCATTGTCGTTTAAATTATTTCTAAAGACGAAATTCACATCAATATCATCATTTTCTCAATCAAAGTAGATAGTGGCACATCATTGGGATCAACATGAACATTCTTACTAGCAAACATATTCATAAGAGAATCCAACTTATCACTCAAATTAGTGATTTCTTCAACATAATTTACCTTCTTACAAGTTGGAGCTCGTTCGTTGAGCCATTGAGAATAATTTGTCAAGATATTATCCAGTAGTTTTATAGCTTCGTGCTACTTGTAAATTGCATTGGGTTTTCCCTGAGGAGGAGGGGAGATGCAGCACAGTAGAGATAAGTATTTCCCTCAATGAGACCCAAGGTTATCAAACCAATAGGATAACCACACAAATTCCCGTCTTCAACACCTACACACAAAAGAGCACACACTTGCACCCAACGCGGGCAAGAGGGTTGTCAATCCCCTTGAACTCGTTACTTGCAAGCGATAGGTAGTGATAGATAGATAGATTGATAAATATAAATTGCAAATAAAAAGAAAGTAAATAATGGCAGCAATATTTTAGGAATTTTTGTAATAATATTTATGAAGAGACCGGGGGGCATAGTTTTTGCTAGAGGCTTCTCTCTCGAAGAAAGCATACGGTGGGTAGACAAATTACTGTTGGGCAATTGATAGAAAAGCGCATAGTTATGTAATATTTATTCACGATAATGATCATGTATATAGGCATCACGTCCATAAGCAATTAGACCGACTCCTGCCTGTATCTACTATTATTACTCCACCCATCGACCGCTATCCAACATGCATCTAGAGTATTAAGTAAAAATCAAGTCATGCTTGGAGGATGATGACATGATGTAGACAAAGTAAATCCAATTAATATGAATAAGCCCCATCGTTTTACCCTTAATGGCAGCAATACAATACGTGTCATGTCCCTTTCTGTCACTGGGATTGAGCACCGCAAGATTGAACCCACTACAACGTACCACTCCCACTGAAGATAAATCAGTCGAGTTGGCCAAACCAAACCGATAGATCGGAGAGAAATACGAAGCTATAATAATCATGAATATAAGAATTCAGAGATGTCTCAAATATTATTCATGAATAATCTGAACATAAACCCACAATTCATCGGATCCCAACAAACACACCGCAAAGTATATTACATAAGGTAGATCACCGTGGGAATCACGGTGATCTTTGCATTGAAGAACATAGAGAGAGATAGCCATCTAGGTACTAACTACGGACCCATAGGTCTGGGGTGAACTACTCACACATCACTATGAGCGCAACAAGGTTGATGTAGAGGCCCTCCGTGATCGATCCCCCCTCCGACAGGGCACCGGAACAGGGCTCCACATGGGCACACGGCGGGACAAAGACTTGAGGCGGCGGAATACGTGTTCGGGAGGCTCTCTAGATTTTTCCCAATATATGTGAATTTATAGCAAAGAGATCAGGGCCAGAGGCCGTGGGAGGTGGCCCCAAGCCATCAGGGCGCGGCCACCCCCCTGGGCGTGCCCTGTTGGCTTGGCACCTCCCCGTGGGGCCTCCGGTCTCCCTCCGAAGCTTCCAGGTCTTATTTTTGTCTAGAAAAAAATCATCAAATAGTTTCAGGGGTATTTTGACTTCGTTTGGTACAGTATTCCTGAAAGGGTAAAAACAAGCAGAAAACAATAACTCGCATTGGGCACTGGGTTAATAGGTTAGTGCTAAAAATAATATAAATCAGCAAGTAAATGCTTAAAAAGTTTCCTAGAATGATAATATAATAGCATGGAACAATAAAAAAAATAGATACGTTGGAGACGAATCAGCATCCCCAATCTTAATTCCTGCTCGTCCTCGAGTAGGTAAATGATAAAAACAGAATTTTTTATGTGACATGCTACCCTACATGTAATCTTTTTCAGGTATGATCAATGAGAAATGATGAATTAATAAACATCAACATAGTAATATCCATAAACATAAGTAACACAATCATTAACTTTCAAAATATACGATCCTTAAAGAATGTTTACTCCCCATTCATTTTATCATATTAGCATGGCATGACTCCGTCTTCACCACATAAATACAAATGTCAAGCACCATAGTGTTAAGCCAGGCAATTGGATCGTACTTCTTATCGCGTTTCAGCATTTTATAGCTCACTCAGTACATGAGCATGAACCATGGACATAGCATATAGGTTGAATAGAATATGGTGGTAGGTATCAAAGGAGTAAAAGTGGAGAAGAAAGTCTCGCATCAACTAGGCAGATCAACGGGCAATGGAGATGCCCATCAATCGATATCAATGCGAGGAGTAGGGATTGCCATGCAACGGACGCACTTGAGCTATAAGTGTATGAAATCTCAACTGAAGCTAAGTGGGTGTGCATCCAAGTTGCTTGCTCATGAAGACCTCGGGCGTTTGAGGAAGCCCGTCATCGGAATATACAAGCCAAGTTCTATAATGAAAAGTTCCCACCAGCATATGAAAATGACAAAACATGAGACTCTCTATATAAAACATATGATGCTTTCTCTAAGCACAAGTGTGGAAAAAGAGGTAGTAGCACTGTCCCTTCTCTCTTTTTCTTTTTTTCTCTCTTCCTTTTCTCTTTTTTTGTTTCGTTTTATTTTTTGTCCGGAGTCTCATCCCGACTTGTGGGGGAATCATTGTCTCCATCATCCTTTCCTCACTGAGACAGTTATGTAATAATGATGATCATCACACTTTTA
The DNA here is from genome assembly GCA_039707655.1 of Elymus sibiricus. Taxonomy (NCBI): domain Eukaryota; kingdom Viridiplantae; phylum Streptophyta; class Magnoliopsida; order Poales; family Poaceae; genus Elymus; species Elymus sibiricus. The sequence goes on from CM077665.1 coordinate 270,710,782, forward strand.
TTTACTTACAACTCAATATAAAAAACTACTAAACAAGATGTGCCTCTGGCAGTGTACCAGGATGTGCGATGATCTAGCGTAACATGTAATCAATGATGAATGGTGGCTTTACCACAAATACTATGTCAGCTATATGATAATGAAAAGCAATATACTGATGAACACACAAGTCATATAATGCAACTGTGGAAGTTGCACGACAATGTATCTTGGGAATGGCTATGAAAATGCCATGATAGGTAGGTATAGTGGCTGCTTTGAGGAAGATATAAGGAGGCTTATGTGCAACAGAGCGTATAATGTCGCGGGGTTTAGATGCACCGGCGAAAACTGCACCGATCCTCGAGGTAAGAATGGGCAATTGTAGGATCCAAAGTATGTCTAGAGGGGGGGGGTGATTAGACTACTTGACCAAATAAAAATCTACTTTTTTCCCAATTTTAGTTGTTGGCCAGTTTTAACAATTGTAGCAAGTCAAGTAGACCCTACACATGCAAGTCTAAGAGTATACCAGCGGAAAGTAAAGACATGCACACGAAAGTAAAGGTAGGGAGAGGAGAATTAAATGCAATTGATGACACGAAGATTTTTCCCGTGGTTCCGATAGGTGGTGCTATCGTACGTCCATGCTGATGGAGACTTCAACCCACGGAGGGTAGCGATCACGAGAATCCACGGAGGGCTCCACCCGTTAGGGTCCACGAAGTAGCAACCTCGTCTATTCCATCACGGTTTCCGTCCACAAAGGACTAGCCTCACTATGGGTAGATCTTCACGAAGTAGGCGATCTCCTTGCCCGTACAAACTTCTTGTCTCAACTCCACAGTCACGAAGAAGGAGGCTCCCAAGAGACACCTAACCAATCTAGGAGGCATCACCCTCCAAAAGGTAATAGATGTGGTAGTATGATGAACTCCTTGCTCTTGTGCTTCAAAAGATAGTCTCCTCAACACTCAATCACTCTCTCACTGATTTGGCATGGGTAGAAGAGATTGATTGGATGGAAAGCAACTTGGATAGGCTAGAAATCAAGATTCATATGGCTGGAATGGAATGTCTTGATCTCAACACATGAGTAGGTGGCTCTCTCTCAGAAAATTGGATGGGGCAAGTGTAGATCTGTTCTGAGTGCTTCCTCTTCGAATGAGAGGTTGTGGAGGGGTATATATAGGCATCTCCAAAAATCCAATCATTACAACATTATTGCCCAAGTCGGGAAAACCGAAGTGAAAACTCGGTTGCACCGACTAGTGCAAAATGTGGCACCTTTGGCCTTTTCGGTGAGACCGATATATGAATCTCGGTGGTACCGATATGGGTGACCTAGGCAGTTACCAAGACTCGGTGTCACCGATTCTTAAAACTTGGAAGTTCCGATTTTAAAAATTGGTTAACAGAATGTTGGTCACTGGTTTAAGTTGTACCGAATGGAATGTTGGTAGTACCGAGATGCAAGGGTTTGGCTAGGGTTCTATCTAGGTTAAAACTCGGTGGATCCAAATGGGAAAGTTGGTGTCACCGAATTTTTTCTTTTGGCTTTGGACAGAGGATATTTGTGGGAGAATGAGTGAGTGTTTTTGGTGGCTAATCTTTAAGCACTTGAGCAACCAGATCATCATAATTCCTCATCCCCTTTTCATAGTATTGGCTTTCCTATGAACTCAAAGTGATTTATCACAATATATAAAATGTAGAGTCTTGTTGCTTGAAGCATGGCCAATCCTATTCCTTCCTTTCCTTGGGGAGGTTCTCCACACAATCCTTTAGCCATTCCATCATTGAACTTTTTCCTAAGATGCACTTGGTGAAAACATTAGTCCAATGAAATATATGTTGTCATTAATTACCAAAACCACCTGGGGAGAAGTTGTGCTTTCAGCAATGCACGGTACCGAAGAGGCTAGCATAATATGGGGAAGGTGATTGTGCGTGCGTCCATTGATTCAGATTAGTCATAAAGAACTCATATACTTAATGCAAAGCTTTATTAGATCTCTCGGAGCAAAGTACTACTCGCATGCCCCTAGGGAGGAGGTTGGTAGGAGTTAACCATAGCGCGCCCCCGACCTAAACAACACTAGGATTTCAACGAGGAATAAGAATGCTCACACATCATCACCATGCCATAACCAATATTTAGATGAACAAAAAATTAACACCCTTTAACTATTGATATTGCTACTAACCAACAACAATGTACTCACGCCCTTTCATATTGCCACATCAATAACGTTAACTCAAAATTTCTATTTTATGTGCTACATGAAGGTTTTGATTATGCACTCCTTGAATACCTATTATGTTTGGACTAGTCTTATAACCCATGAAAATTACCGTCACTACTTATTAGACACTCAAACAAATTTAATTGAAGCACGAGATTTCAATTATTTCTATAAAATCTATACGACATCGTGCTCTAAAGATATAAGTGAAGCACTAGAGCAACTGCTTAGCTCAAAAGATATAAGTGAAGCACATAGAGTATTCTAACAAATCATGATGAACATGTGTCTCTCTCAAGTAGGTGTGTACAGCAAACAATGATTGTGGAAAACTAAAAATAAATCAAACTATAACACACGACGCTCCAAGCAAAACACATATCATGTGAGAATAAAAATATAGCTCCGAGTGAAATATCGATGGACTGAGATGAAAGAGGGGATGCCTTTCGGGGCATCCCCAAGCTTAGACGCTTGAGTATTCCTAGAATTTTACCTCTGGGTGCCTTGGGCATCCCCAAGCTCAGGCTCTTGCCGCTCCTTATTCCTTCATCCATCGTGATCGCACCCAAAACTGGAAAACTTAGCACATAAAACTCAAGAGAAAACTCGTCAGATCCGTTAGTATAATTAACATATCATATACTTTAGGTACTATTATAAATTGATTCATATTTTATTATTGCATAAGGTACTATCTTCTAACTTCTCCATGGCATATCATATACTTTAGGTACTATTATAAATTGATTCATATAATTCAGATCAAAAATACGTTCTAGTAAAATAAGAGAAATTCCGCACTGGACGCAAAAGTTTCTGTTTTTACACCTTATCAATTCTACCATCTTCCAAATCGATACCAAAGGATTTACTTGGCACGAACACTAATTAAAATATAAAAACACAATCATTACAGTAGCAATAATCATGTAAACATACCATGAAAGAAAGTAAAAACAAAAATTTAAAGATAACTATTGGGTTGCCTCCCAACAAGCGTTATCGTTTTATGCCCCTAGCTAGGCATAATGCATAGTATCATGTGTTTTCATCTTTGACCTTTGCATCTTGGGATGCGTGTTCATGAGGAAGCTTTTCAAAGACAATAGGAAACACATCATCTAGTAATATCTTAGCATTCTCAATGCTACTTTCCTCAAAACCTTCAGTATTCTCTCTCACTATCCAGAAATATTGTTTATTAATAGCATTGAAAACTTGTTGGATAATGTGAATAGGAGGAACTTCCTTCTTGGTATTTTCATCAAAGGTGTGGTTATCATGAAACACATACCTCATCATATAGTTCTCATTGTATAAAATTTCATCTATCACCGGATGTTCACGACTCATATTATAGTGATAAAAAATCTCTCGAGCCTCTCGCACTATATAGTCAAATTCATTCATGAGGATAAGAGTGGCTATCTTCTTAACATTAGGTTTTTTATAACCGATAACTCATAGAAAAGTCTTTGCAAAGTAGGGTGAGTATGCATAAATCTTCTTTCAAGTTTAAGAACAAGTGCAGAAATAGCGTCCGCATAACTATGGGTTCTTTTAAGAATAGGCGTATCCTTTCAAGCCAAGGCACCCGTACAATTAAAGAATCCTTGGATAATGCTTTTCCCTATGATATTCCCCTTCCCCGCAACAAATTTTTTTACATCTCGTTGTGGAGGAGTTTCCTCTTTTGGGGTCTTACCATCCTTACTCTTCTCAATGATAAATTCAGACATGGTAGCAACTTCAAGCAAGCAACTAACAAGTGAAGCAAGTAAACTAGCAAGTATAGCAAGCAAACAAGTAAACTAGCAAAGATAAACATTTTTGTATTTTTAATTTTTATAGCAAGCAAAATATAACAGAAAATAAAAAGTAGAAGAATTGAATGATAATTTGTGAGAAGGTACTTGATAGGAATTTGGTGATGCTCCCCGGCAATGGCACCAGAAATTCTTCCTGCTACTTGTAAATTGTGTTGGGATTTCCCCCGAAGAGGAGAGGAGATGCAGCACAGTAGAGATAAGTATTTCCCTTAGTGAGAACCAAGGTTATAGAACCAACAGGAGAACCACACAAATTCCTGTCTTCAACACCTACACACAAAAGAGCACACACTTGCACCCAACGCGGGCAAGAGGGTTGTCAATCCCCTTGAACTCGTTACTCGCAAGCGATAAGTAGTGATAGATAGATAAATTGATAAATATAAATTGCAAATAAAAAGAAAGTAAATAATGGTAGCAATATTTTACAAGTTTTTGTAATAATATTTGTGAAAAGATCCGGGGGCCATAGTTTTCGCTAGAGGCTTCTGTCTTGAAGAAAGCATACGGTGGGTACACAAATTACTGTTGGACAATTGATAGAAAAGTGCATAGTTATGTATTATTTATTCAAGGCAATGATCATGCATATAGGTATCACGTCCATAAGCAAGTAGACCGACTCCTGTCTGCATCTACTACTATTACTCCACCCATCGACCGCTATCCAACATGCATCTAGAGTATTAAGTAAAAACAGAGTGTCGGTGTACTAAAGTATGGGTCTTTTTAGTACCCCTTACTTGTGCACGGGCAGTTGTAGCCGTACCGCGGCAAGCCTTGCCGGGGAATAGCTATGAGTAATCACGAGACTAAGATGCCAAGGAGACGTTCAAGTCAACGATTAGACCAGAAGACAGAAAGCCAAAGGGTTGCGGAGGCCCGGCAAGACCCTTGCCGGCAAGGCCTCGCACCCGGCAAGACCCGATCCCGGCAAGCCCCGGGCCCGGCAAGGATTCGGTCCCGGCAAGCCCCGGGCCCGGCAAGGATTCAGCCCCGGCAAGGCTCTGCACAGTGCAGCGCTATCGCTCCAGTGCAGCGGCCAGCCTTGTCGTTTAGGGCTTGTCCTCATGGTGACGTGGTGTGATGCTGGCCACGAGATGCTTAAGCGGTGCTGATGGGATGGCTGCTTTTGCCCATCCCCTGTAAAGCTTTTCCAAGACCAAGACGCTGAGGGACACCTCGACGGACACCTTACGGTGCATTTAATGAGCTTGTCCTAAGCCATCAGGGTTAGGTATGATAACACTGTAGCTACTTTCCACCTCATGCCTTATCTCGTACGCCACTGTGGTAGCCCCTTTGACCCATATAAAAGGAGGCCTGAGGCATACAGAGAGAGGGGACTTCAGAGGGCCCATTCTGTTTGCGTAGCCACTGAGTACTGTAGCTCCCAGAACTTGGCCAAGAACACAATTAATACAATCAAAGCAGGAGTAGAGTTTTACGTATCCGTGCGGCCCGAACCTGGGTAAATCCCCATGTGCTGCTCGTTAGTTCTGCTCTTTGTGTAATCCTCTCCCCTTGCCGAACCGTAAAGGGATCCGCTCGATAGCGATCCCATAGGTGTCTATTTCCCACGACATCTTTGGCACGCCAGGTAGGGGAGAGGAGGTTGTGCGAACCTGATCTAGCGATCAGCGCGTCAGATCTTCGATCATCTTCACCACCATGGCTCCCAAGAAAAAGGGTTTCATGGCGGTTGGTCCATCTGCATCCGTCGTGCCTGATGCTGCGCGCACAGGCGACGGGGTAGACGCGGGTGGAGGAGGTGGAGGCTCCGAGCTTCCACGGCGTTCCCGCGATCCGAGCCGGACGAGCAACAGGTCCAAGGATGGAGCTGCGCAACTTGCGGGTGGTGCAGCGACTTCCAAGGATGGAGCTGCGCAACCTGCGGGTGGTGCAGCGACTTCCAAGGATGGAGCTGCGCAACCTGCGGGTGGTGTAGCGACTTCCAAGGATGGAGCGGCGCCTTCCAGGACGAATACGCCGGCGCATGCACCGCGACCTTCTCAGGACGCGCGTGACGTGCGGCCTCAAGACATTTTTGGTTCTAGGCGTCCGCATGGGAAGACCCCTGCGCATCACTCTAAAGATGCGCGGGGCCAAGATCCGCGCCAGCGCGCTGGTGGAAGCCGCGCGCGGGTGCAGAGTCGTGATGATGCTCCTTCTAACCCTGTTAGGAGTTTGAGCACCTCACGTTCTTCGCACCTGTCGCCGCCGCCTACGCCAGCAGAGGCGTTGGCGCGAGCTCAGCTGCTCCAAGACTTCCCTCCTGCCGCGGAGAAGCTAGACGAGTGGCGAGCCGCTATCCAGAGCCTCATCGGCCTAGCCAACAACGACGTACCGCAGCAGGGTGAACCCTCGCGGCTGCAGTCGTCTAGGCTGGTGCGTGGCGATGGAGAGAAGACAGGAGCTGGAACGACTGCGTTGTGTTCCCCTCCGCTTCATCAAGAGCGGTCGTTAACTCGACGGACCAGCGCCCGTGAGGATGATTCCACAGCGTCGTCTGATCCGCGGGCTCGCCGCGATCAACGTCACATTCTTCGGGAACGGAAGAAGGAGGACGCTCGAACCACCATCGAGCGCCGAAGGGAAGCGCATCGCCAGTCCGACAAGCGCGTTGGGACCACTGTTGACGAGCCCGCACCAGGGTACCTTGGCTGCCTACCTTACGAGGTGGGTTGCCCAGCGTTTACTCATGAGTTGCGGCAAGTCCAGTGGCCCAGCTCCCGCTCCTTCAAGCCGGAAGTACCGGAGAAGTACGACGGCAAGACTCATCCGTCCGAGTTCTTGAGCATCTACACCATCGCGGTGCAGGCTGCCGGGGCTCGTGACGATAAGGTACTGGCCAACTACTTTCCGTTGGTGCTGAAGCCCAACGTGAGATCGTGGTTGATGCACCTGCCCGAGAATTCCATCTCTTCTTGGGCCGACCTGTGCCACCAGTTTGTTGGCGCCTTCACCGGCGGCCATCAAGCTCCCGGCCAGGAGAGTGATCTGCACATCATTCCCCAGAAGGAGGGAGAAACCTTGCGCAAGTATATCCAGAGGTTCAGCCGCATCCAGCACAACATTCCTGACGTTCATCCCGCCGCCGTCATCAGCGCCTTTCATCAGAATGTGCGCAATCATAAGATGCGGGAGGAGCTGGCGATGAACAAAGTCAGAGATGTCGCCGAGCTCTACGCTTTGGCCGACAAGTGTGCTCGGGCAGAAGAAGGAAGAAGGCTCCCCGGCGAGAACGCTGGCGCCGGAGTCGACTCCGAGAGCGAAGACGCTCCTGCCCCGGCAAGGAAGGGAAAGCGGAAGAACAAGAAGCGCAAGGGCAAGACCGTACTTGCCGTCGAAGGTTCCGGCAACCCCGGCACCGCCAAGAAGTCCAAGCCCGACGACCCCGGCAAGGAGGTTGCCGGGTGTGCGGCGTGTCAGGCCTTGGCGGCTGCCGACAAGCCAGAAGGATCCGGCAAGCAGTACTGCAAGATCCACCGTACCAAGGGCCATGATCTCCAAGACTGCCGGCAAGTTGAGGAACTTGCCGAGAAGCAGCGCGCCGAGTACGAAAGGCGCGACAAGGAGAAAGCCCAAGATGGTACCAGGGGGTCTGGCAGGAAGCGCGGTCGAGGAGGTCGCCGCAGCAAGCCCAGGCAGCAGCAAGAGAAGCCTGCCCGGGGCTATGGCAAGAGGCAGGGGGATGATGATGATGATGCAGAAGGCGACGAGTCCAGCGAACACGAGTTCCAAAAGGCTACAGAGGCCATGTGCGTCGACGGGGGCGCTTCGTTGTATTCCTCTCACCGCCAGCTCAAGCAGTGGGTGCGCGAGATTAATGCGGCAGAGCCATCCCTCGATGCCCGGAAGCCACTGAAGTGGTCCCACAACTGATCGCACAACTGCGGTCGGGTGTTTGCCGTTGTTAGTTTCACCAACGATCCGCAACCTCCAGGTGACGAGAATGTTAGTTGACGGTGGGGCCGGCCTGAACTTAATCTCGCCAGACGTCATCAAGAGGCTGCAGATTCCTGACGAGGACCTTGAGGAGACAGGCTCATTCCAAGGGGTCAATCCGGGAAGGAACCAGCCGAAAGGCGAAATCACGCTACCGGTAACATTCGGCAGCGAGCTGAACTTTAGGACGGAGAAGGTCGTTTTCGACGTCGCCAAGATTCCGTTACCTTATAATGGAATCCTTGGCCGCCCAGCGCTGGCTAAGTTCATGGCGGCCTCGCACTACGCCTACAACGTCTTGAAGATGCCCGGTCCAATGAGCGTCATCACTGTCTACTCCGACAAGAAAGACGCGCTCATTTGCACCGACAAGCTCTACCGGGAAGCAGTTGCAGCGTCCGCCGCCAAGGCGCATGCTCCTGCCGCTCAAGGTCCCGGCAAGAAGGAGAAGCCCGGCAAGACCTCTGGGACAAACTCCGGCAAGCGCGCCTCTCCGGAGTGCTGCGCTACCGTTGAGGATGCACCGGAAAGCTCTGCCGGCCAGACCAAGAAATCCAAGGCTACTCCACCTAAGACCAAGAAGGTGCCCGCCAAGGAGGACGGGACGGGGGGAACTTTCACTATAAGTTCCACCCTTGATGGCAAATAGGAAAGCGCGCTCGTTGCTTTCCTGTGGGCGAATGTCGATGTGTTTGCATGGCAACCATCTGACATCCCCGGTGTTCCCAGGGAAGTAATTGAGCACCACCTAGCTGTCTGTCCTCACGCGCGGCCCGTCAAGCAGAAGGTGCGGAAGCAAGCTTTGGAGCGGCAATAATTTATTGCAGAAGAGATTAAGAAGCTTCAGGCGGCAGGCCTGGTTAGAGGAGTCCTCCATCCTACATGGTTGGCCAATCCAGTTGTTGTGCGCAAGGCGAATGGTAAATGGAGGCTATGTATTGACTTTACAGATATCAATAAAGCCTGCCCAAAAGATCCCTTTCCCTTGCCGCGCATCGACCAGATTGTGGATTCCACTGCCGGCTGCGATCTGCTGTCATTCCTTGACGCATACTCAGGCTATCACCAGATCTTCATGGCGAAAGAAGACGAAGAGAAGACCGCATTTATCACCCCGTGTGGCACATATTGCTTTTTGCGTATGCCTTTCGGGTTGAAAAGTGCTGGTTCGACCTTCGCAAGAGCTGTCCAGATTGGTTTCGGGGCCCAGCTGCACAGAAATATGGAAGCTTACATGGATGATATAGTGGTCAAAACCAAGGACAAGGCAACGCTCATTCAAGATCTGGAGGAGACTTTTGCAAACCTGCGCAGGATCAACCTGAAGCTCAACCCCGAGAAGTGCGTGTTCGGTGTCCCATCCGGCAAGCTTCTCGGGTTCTTTGTATCTCAGCGTGGAATTGAAGCCAATCCCGACAAGATCAAGGCAATTGAGCAGATTGAAGCGCCGAGACGAGTCAAGGAGGTGCGCCGCCTTGCCGGCTGCGTCGCTGCTTTGAGTAGGTTCATCTCAAAGTCCGCTGAGCGCGCCCTGCCATTTTTCAAAATTTTGAAGAAGGCAGGTCCAATGAAATGGACCCCAGAAGCGGAGGCAGCGCTGCAGGATTTGAAAAAGTACCTCTCCTCTCCGCCAATACTAGTCGCGCCTAGACCACAAGAGCCGTTGCTGCTATATCTAGCGGCAACAAATCAAGTGGTTAGTGCTGCGCTGGTGGTAGAGAGAGAAGCAGAGGAGGATGCAGCGGCAACGGCAGGTCCGCCAAGTGACTTGCCGGGGCCGGCCCCGGCAGAGCCTGGTGCCGACAAGGAAAGATCCGCGCAGTCAAGTCAAGCAGTGCAGAGGAAGAAGATGGTGCAGCGCCCAGTCTATTTCGTCAGCTCCCTGTTGCAGGGGGCTAGGTCGAGATATTCTGGCGTGCAAAAGCTGCTCTTCGGCCTCCTTATGGCCTCGAGGAAGCTGCGCCATTATTTCCAAGCACATGACATCACCGTCGTCACTCGCTTTCCGCTGCAACGGATTCTCCGGAACCCAGAAGCAACCGGCAGGATCGTGGAGTGGGCGTTGGAGCTGTCATGCTTTGGTCTCAAGTTTGAAAGTTCTTCAACTATCCAGAGCAGAGCCTTGGCAGAGTTCATTGCAGAATGGACCCCAACGCCAGACGACGAAGTTCAAGAATCAGCGATTCCCGGCAAGGAAACAGATCGCGAATGGATCATGTACTTTGATGGAGCCTTTTCGCTACAAGGCGCCGGTGCCGGCGTGCTGCTTGTCGCACCCACCGGAGAGCACCTCAAGTACGTCATCCAGATGCATTTTTCCCGGGAGAGATCGACCAACAACACGGCAGAGTATGAAGGACTGCTTGCCGGTCTCAGGATCGCGGCAAACCTTGGGATCAAGAAGCTCATCGTCAGAGGTGACTCCCAGCTCGTCGTGAGACAGGTCAACAAAGATTATCAGAGCCCGTTGATGGAAGCGTACGTCGATGAAGTGAGGAAGCTGGAGGAGCGCTTTGACGGTCTTCAGACAGAGCATGTTCCTCGATCAGAGAACAGCATTGCCGACGACCTGTCGAAGCGTGCCGCACTCAAGCTGCCTGTGGAACCAGGGACTTTTGTGCTCCGCTTGACTCAACCATCCGTGTCGCCATCGACAAGGCCTGATAAGAGAAGAAAGTTAAGTACCGGCGAGTACTTCCCGGCAGGGCTTCCCGAAGCCCCCGGCAAGGATCTTGCCGGGAACGACACGGTTGCTGGTGAGCAGCGGCTTCGCACAGAACCTCAGGTTCTTGCCACCGAAGCAAGCGCCCCTGCTGCCGAGGAAATACCGGTTGCCGGTGAGCAGCGGCTTCATGTAGAACCTCAGGTTCTTGCCGCCGAAGCAAGCGCCCCTGCTGCCGAAGAAATACCGGTTGCCGGTGAGCAGCGGCTTCGCGCAGAACCTCGGGTTCTTGCCGCCGAAGCAAGCGCCCCTGCTGCCGAAGAAATACCAGTTGCCGGTGAGCAGCTGCTCCGCCAAGAACCTCAGGTCCTTGCCGTAGAAGCGAATGCTCCCGCAGCTGAAGAGTCACCTTTAGTCCTTGTCGTCGAGCCACAGGCTCCGGCATGGGCACAGCAAATAGTCCATTTCCTTCAGACAGGAGAACTCCCTGAGGAGCAGGAAGAAGCTGAGAAAGTAGCCCGTCAGTCAAGTATGTACCAGTTCGTCGACGACGTCCTGTACAGAAAGAGACCCAACGGTGTGAAATTGAAGTGCATTCCTCGGGAGGATGGACTAGAGCTGTTGGCAGAGATTCATGGGGGGATATGTGGATCCCACATAGGCTCGAGAGCCCTTGTCGGCAAGGCATTCCGGCAAGGATTCTTCTGGCCTACTGCCCTCCAGGATGCAGCTGCACTAGTAACCAAGTGTGAAGCGTGCCAGTTCCATTCAAAGCAACTTCATCAGCCAGCTCAAGCCCTCCAGACGATCCCTCTCTCCTGGCCCTTCTCGGTCTGGGGGCTCGACATACTGGGTCCTTTCCCCCGCGCTGCCGGGGGCTTCGAGTACTTGTACGTTGCTATCGACAAGTTCACGAAGTGGCCGGAAGTGGAAGCAGTGAGAAAGGTGACAGCACAGTCAGCCGTCAAGTTCTTCAAAGGAATAGTGTGCCGTTTTGGTGTGCCGAACAGGATCATCACCGACAACGGTACGCAGTTCACTAGTCGCACCTTCATGCAGTACGTCCAAGACCTTGGCGGCAAGATTTTTTTTGCCTCTGTTGCTCACCCGAGAAGCAATGGCCAAGCGGAAAGGGCGAACGCTGAAGTGTTGCGTGGTCTCCGGACCAGAACTTTCGACAAGCTGCACAAGCATGGAAGACGCTGGATTGATGAGCTGCCGGTGGTTCTTTGGTCGATCAGGACGACGCCAAATCGAGCCACCGGCCAGACGCCCTTCGCTCTGGTTTACGGAGCGGAAGCAGTTCTCCCCACGGAACTCATATACGGGTCACCTCGAGTGCTCGCTTATGATGAGCTTGAGCAAGAGCAGCTGCGGCAAGATGACGCGCTGCTCCTTGAGGAGAACCGTCTTCGGGCTGCTGTGCGAGCCGCTCGCTACCAGCAAGCTTTGCGCCGCTACCATAGCCGCAAGGTTCAAACCCGGAGTCTTGAGGAAGGCGACCTTGTTCTTCGGCGCGTTCAGTCGGCCAAGAATTCCAACAAGTTGACGCCGAAGTGGGAAGGCCCTTACCGGGTAGTGCGAGTCACTAGGCCGGGCGCTGTCCGCCTGGAGACCGAAGAGGGCTTGCCAGTGAGCAACTCCTGGAACATCGAGCACCTTCGCAAGTTCTACCCGTAAGGCGCAGTTGTTCGGGTTTCTTGCTGTGATAGCGATACGGCCAGCAGGCTGCTGACGACCCGAATCCAGCGCTCGCGGCAGCGTAACGCTCCGGCAAGATCCCGGCAACGCCATTCTGTACGAGTGTTGCCGGATGGCATGTAATCCATTGTACAGAGCAGGCGCATCCTTTGTGCATATTTAATAAGATCTGTGTGCTTTACATTTCTTGTTGATTTCATGTCATATATATGCATGTATTATCTGAGATGTGTATTGCACTTGATCCCGGTAAGAGCTAACGAACCGTCAAGGTTCCATACCTTTATTTTCTCTTCTTTCTTTTTCTCAAGAGACAGAAGATTCCCTCGCGCGCAAGTTTGCCGGGGGGGGGGGGGAAGGAATGGTGGTATGGATACCAGACGACGTTCAAGGTTGGCGCCTTGCCGGAAGAAGAATAGCGACGAAAAGCAGAGCTAAGTTGCTGAACCCCTTAAGCAGATTTTTGATTTTTGTAAGGCTGTATTCCCTTGAACAATTTCGGCTTTGTATGGAAAACCTGCACGCGATGGAATCTTGTCATGATCGGTTGCGCCCTTACTCTGTTTCGAGTCCGCTCAATAGTCTAGGTGGCCGCGCTGAAAGCGTCAAGATTTCTTGCCGTGAGCAGCACTGCCCGCAAGCTACTGACGACCCGAATCCAGCGCTCGCGGCAGGGTTATGCTCCGGCAAGTTCCCAGCAAAGCGTAGTGTATACGCCATACAGAAAGAAATTGAACAAAGGGAATAGCATGCCATAATTCAAATAGAGCAAATTATATTACATCCAGTGCTTGCCACGTTTCTGACATAAGGCAAATTGTCTTTTCCATGGAATGCTGGCGGCAAGATGAGGAAGAGATGAGGTGGATGTGGCTAGTCCCGGCGATCGCCCTCGACCCTCTTCACCTGGCTCACCCGATCGACGATGGGCGCGACAAGCTCTTCGAGAGCCTTGACGTCCGCGTCCTTCGGCAAGCTCTTCGAGGCTTTGGAGAGGTCGATGCCAGGGTTCCTGTACGCCACCTTCATCAACACCTTGCGGAGGACGAGCTGGCAGAGTTTCCGGGATTCGTCGGCCAGCTTGCTTGTCTGGTTTGCCTGGAGTAGCTTGAGGGCGTCAACGAGCTTGTCGAAGAACATGGTTAGCCTGGCGCTTGAGGATATGTTGTCGTCGACAGAGTATCCGAAGCCCGGCAAGTCCATGGCCTCCAGCTCCGCGCCAAGCTTCTCGGCGACGTCCGCCAGCCTGGCAGTCCAGAGCTTTACGCTAGAAGTGTACTCGTTGTGGGTGGTGGCGGCGTTCTGGTGCAACTCTTGTTCGTCGTGGAGGTCTTTGATAAGAGTCCTCTCGCGGACTCGAGCGGCCTCAAGAGACTCCTCCAGCGTGGATAGCTTCAGCTTCAGATCTTCAATGGAGTCCTTGGCGGAGGAAAGCTGCTGGACCTTCTCGGATGCGGCAGCCTGCGTCTCCATCAGGCTGTGGAGAGCCTTGTCTCTCTCGGCCTCGAGTGCTGAGACCTTCTTGCCGTGGTCCTCGAGAGCGGCCTCCAGCTGCTTCGTTTTCTCCTCCAGCAAGTTCTTGGCGGTCTCCGCAGCTCCGGCAGCGTCGAGGGCCTCTTTGAGCTTGCCGGCGTGGTCTTCAGTTAGAGCTCTGAGTGTCTTCAAGTGTTTCTGCTCAAGCTCCTGGACCCGCCGTGCAACAAGACTTTCGAGCTCTTCATCTTTGTTGCGAAGCTTGGCGGCAAGCGCCGCCTCGCGCGCGGCAAGGTCCTCTTCTTGGGCGTCAAGGCTGATGCGGCACTGCGTCAAGAGGGCTCCTGCCGCAGCGGCTTGCTAGGCGGCCTCCTCCTGCGCTTTCTCGATGTCTGATTGCTTCAGCAGGAGGATGTTCCGCTCTTCCGCCAGCTGCTCCCGATAAACATTTAGCTCTTGGAGGGCCTCGCCGTACCAAGCCTGTGTCTCCGTGACGCGTTGTTGGAAGTCTCCTTCCGCTGCCTCGACGAGCGCTGCCCGGGAGTCCAGTTTCTCCTTCCGGGCGCGGTAGAGCGTTTGGAGCTTCCGATAGTTGTCATTCATGGCTTGGAGTAGCTGCTCCTCCTTGAGCTCGCTGGCGGCGGCGACGATGATTTCCCCGTCAAGATGTTCTCCTTCAACCAGCTCTTCGATGTTTGCCGACCCCGGCATGCTGACAACGTTTTTGCCGGCCCTGATGTATTGGCTTGAGGAAGGGGCCTGGGTCGACGAGGGTTGGTCTTCGGCAGTCGAAGGCCCCGCGGCTGTAGAAGCGCCTGGCGCTCCTGCAGCGGAAGCGCCGTCAGTATGGCCGCGGGTCTCCTCACCAGCTCCCTCGGTGGACACCTTGGCGGCCTCCTCTTGCGCGGCCTTGGCGGCCTCGGCGGCAGCGGCCTTGGCGGCCTCGGCGGCCTCGGCGGCAGCGGCCTTTGCGGCCTCAACGGCAGCAGCTTCGGCGGCAGCAGCTTTGGCGGCCTTGGCGGCGGCATGCTTGGCGGCCTCTTCGGCAGCAACCTTGTCGGCTTCAGTGGCGGCATCCTTGGCAGTCTCTTCAATGACAACGTCAGTGTCCATGAGCTCTGTCAGAAGAAGATTGAAAGCCAAGGAGTTAATTAAGATGAAGCTGGGAAGGAAGTTCAAGAAGACGAAAAGAAGAAAAACCAAAGCGACAAGAGTTCTGGGCTGAGCCATTTACCTGCGTCAGGGAAGGGGTTGCCGGAGCTTACGCTTGCCGGCCCCCCCTTATCGTCGTGGTAGAGCTTGCCCGAGGACTCGCCCCTGGGCGGTGTGGTCGACGGAGGTGGCATGTCAGAGGCAGCTCCCGCTGTTGCTTCTCGCTGTTGCTCCACTCCTGCACGCCCGGAGATGTCAGCAGAGAAGATGCACACCCCGGCACGCGCCAGTGGGTAGTGAGTAGAAGACTCACGCTGGGGGCTACGCCGGGGGCTGCGTCGAGGGCTGCATCGAGGGTTGCATTCTGGGCTTGACTCCGAGATGACGAGAACCGTTTCTGGCGCGCCCGAGGTGCTTGCCGGCGGCTCGACGCTTGTTGAGGTCTTAGCCCTCTTCGCCATTCTCTGCGCCAGAGTCTCCGTATCCCTGAGGAGGCAAAAACAGAGCAAGTTAATCAAGCAAAACTAGAAGGATAAGAATCGAAGCTGTGGCGGGACTCTTACTCTTCTTCTTCTTCCTCGGAGCTGATGGTGGAGAGGTCGAAGCCGACCCCCGCCGCGGTACCTGACGGAGGAGGAGGAGTGGTCCTGGGCCGCTTGGCAGCGGCAGGTTGCGGTGCGGCCTCGCCGGCCACCCCTTTGCCGGAAGCCTCGCTGCTTGAGGAAGGTTGGCGGGCTGGAGCGCCAGTGGCGTTCTTCCGGAGGACGCGCCTCTTCCTGTGTTGAAGAGCTGGGGGCTCTTCCTCCTCCTCTTCTTCCTCTTCGGCGGCGCCTCCGGCAGAAGAGCTCCCGGCAGCGGCTCCGCTCGGCTCCCCGGCAGCCTTATCTCGCCCGGCGAGGTCTTCCTGCAGCGAGTCCTCGCCTTCGCTGGACTCAGCGCTGCCGGCTTCTTCGGCAAGGATCGCCTCTTCCGCCCTGCTGGCGATGTAGGCGAGCTCCTCCTCCGTGGTGGCGCGGACAAGGTTCTCCTCGCGGATGGCCTTCTCCGTCAAGTTGTCGAAGAACGCCAGCGCCTGCTCCGCGGACGGCTCGATCCACCTCTCGTCGATGCTATGGGCATTGAGCACCGGCATCATGGCGATGATGGAGGTCAGCGACGAGTTGTTGCATAGTGGGACGACGCCTGCCGGCAAGTCTCCCACTGCTCCAGATTTGAACAGCTGTTGGCAGAGGGCTGCGTGCCCCATGGCTGTCAAATCATTATCCAGCCCAGGCCGCACCCTCATGACGTCGGCAGCGTTCATGTACTCCCAGGCAGGGCGCCCCTTGTTCTGCAGTGGGGCGATGCGCCGGCGAAGGAAATCTGAAGCAATCATCTCCACCTTCAACCCGGCAGCCTTGAGGCGCAGTATCCTGGTGATGGCGATGGTGAGCTTGCTGTCGTCAGGGTCCGCGGCGCCCCAATCCTTGCCGCGGACCACCTTCTGCTTCCGCACCTCGCAGAACGGTTTGGGCTCCTTTTCCCAGACCCAGCACCACTTGCCGCGCCACTCATCCCATCTCTCGCGGTAGAGCCCCTCTGGGTACGCCTCCTTGGTCGCCGTCCTCGGAATCCAAGTGATGCTGCCGGAGAGGGCGTCGCCCTTTTGGATCCGGGGGTAGAAGTAGTGCCGAAAAAGTGCAGTGCTCGGGATGACCCCGACAAAATTCTCGCAAAGGTGCGCGAAGACGGACATGCAAGTCACGACATTCGGCGTGAAATCTAGCAGCTGGAAGCCGTAGGTGAGCATGATATCTACGAAGAAATCCGAGTACGGAGGACAGAGGCCGCACCAGAAGTAATCGGCAAAGAAGGGATAATCTCCTGGCTCTGCCTTACGAGAAGCTACACTCACTTTGGTGGCTGGATGCGCCGTGGTCTCAGTCGCCCATGCGAACTGGTACCTCTTCTTCAAGGTCTCCGCATCAAGCGTCGAGGGGAAGACAACGCGTTCCTTCCGCATCTTCGCCAACCTGCTCTCCGCGGCAGCCGCTTCCGCCGCCTTGCCCTTGCTCGACTTGGGCGGCATGGTGGCTATGGAAGTGGGCGCTGAAGGCGTCGAGAGCGCGGTGGAGGAGGGTGGAGGAAGGAAAGCTCTGCTTTTGGGCGCGAGGAAGAAGACGATGGCGACGGCTCTGAGATTGAGATTGGAAAGGCGGAGGGGGTAAATGAGCAGTGCCCTGTGCGATTCCCTTTTTTATGGGGAAGGCGCGAGGCAGGCTCTTTACCGCCCGCTTTTGTAGTGGAGTTTCCGCCCACGTCTCCCACGTCGCGCGATTAATGCGCATAGTGGAGGGGCGTGGTAAAAGAGATAATGATTGCGGGCGGTTATTCCCTGCCACGCGTGCCCGTGCACTGTTTTGGGCCTAGCCCAACAGGCCTGGCACCCGTGTATGGCCTAGGCCCGGGGGCTCCTGTCGGTGTACTAAAGTATGGGTCTTTTTAGTACCGCTTACTTGTGCACGGGCAGTTGTAGCCGTACCGTGGCAAGCCTTGCCGGGGAATAGCTATGAGTAATCACGAGACTAAGATGCCAAGGAGACGTTCAAGTCAACGATCAGACCAGAAGACAGAAAGCCAAAGGGTTGCGGAGGCCCGGCAAGACCCTTGCCGGCAAGGCCTCGCACCCGGCAAGACCCGATCCCGGCAAGCCCCGGGCCCGGCAAGCCCCGGGCCCGGCAAGGATTCAGCCCCGGCAAGGCTCTGCACAGTGCAGCGCTATTGCTCCAGTGCAGCGGCCAGCCTTATCGTTTAGGGCTTGTCCTCATGGTGACGTGGTGTGATGCTGGCCACGAGATGCTTAAGCGGTGCTGATGGGATGGATGCTTTTGCCCATCCCCTGTAAAGCTTTTCCAAGCCCAAGACGCTGAGGGACACCTCGACGGACACCTCACGGTGCATTTAATGAGCTTGTCCTAAGCCGTCAGGGTTAGGTATGATAACACTGTAGCTACTTTCCACCTCATGCCTTATCTCGTACGCCACTGTGGTAGCCCCTTTGACCCATATAAAAGGAGGCCTGAGGCGTACAGAGAGAGGGGACTTCAGAGGGCCCATTCTGTTTGCGTAGCCACTGAGTACTGTAGCTCCCAGAACTTGGCCAAGAACACAATTAATACAATCAAAGCAGGAGTAGGGTTTTACGCATCCATGCGGCCCGAACCTGGGTAAATCCCCGTGTGCTGCTCGTTAGTTCTGCTCTTTGTGTAATCCTCTCCCCTTGCCAAACCGTAAAGGGATCCGCTCGATAGCGATCCCATAGGTGTCTATTTTCCACGACACAGAGTAATGCTTGGAGGATGATGACATGATGTAGACAAAGTAAATCCAATCAATATGAATAAACCCCATCGTTTTACCTTAATGACAACAATACAATACATGTCATGTCGCTTTCTGTCACTGGGATTGAGCACCGCAAGATTGAACCCATTACAACGCACCACCCCCACTGAAGGTAAATCAATCTAGTTGGCCAAACCAAACCGATGGATCACAGAGAACTACGAAGCTATATCAATAATGCATATAAGAATTCAGAAAAGACTCTAATATTATTCATGAATAATCTGAACATAAACCCACAATTCATCGGATCCCAGCAAACACACCGCAAAGAGGATTACATAAGATAGATCACCGCGGGAATCGCGGTGATCTTTGCATTGAAGAACACATAGAGAGAGATAGCCATCTAGGTACTAACTATGGACTCGTAGGTCTATGGTGAACTACTCACACATCACCATGAGAGCAGCAAGGTTGATGTAGAGGCCCTCCGTGATTGATCCCCCCTCCGGCAGGGCATCGAAACAGGGCTCCACATGGGTACATGGCAGAACAGAGACTTGCGGCGGCGGAATACGTGTTTCAGGAGGCTCTCTAGGATTTCCCAATATATGTGAATTTATAACGAAGAGATCAAGGCTAGAGGACGTGGGAGGTGGCCCCAAGCCATAAGGGCGCGACCACCCCCCTGGGCGCGCCTTGTTGGCTTGGCGCCACCCCGTATGGCCTCTGGTCTCCCTCCGAAGCTTCCAGGTCTTATTTTTGTTGAGAAAAATCATCAAAAAGTTTCGGGGTATTTGGAGTTCGTTTGGTACAGTATTCCTGAAAGGCCAAAAACAAGCAGAAAACGGCAACTGGCACTGGGCACTGGGTTAATAGGTTAGTGCTAAAAATAATATAAATCAACAAGTAAATGATTAAAAAGTATCCTAGAATGATAATATAATAGCATGGAACAATAAAAAATTATAGATACGTTGGAGACGTATCACTCCCATACGCAACAACCCCCTTACTTGGGTGTAAGCTTCTGTCTCTCTAGCCAGCCATTATAAGCGAATCATGAACGTATTGGAAAACCATGATTGGGTAATCCCACACGCTTGCGCAACATAGAGGGCACCATAGGACAACACCATATTAACATAAAACTCATATCAATCACACCATACCACAATTAACCCGTAGGACAAAAAGGATCTACTCAAACATCATAGGATAGCCATAGCATTAATACAACGGGTATAGAGGTGTTACACCGCTGCATAGAGAGGGAGAGAGTTGGTGGTGACGGCGGCGAAGTTGTTTGTGTATATTGTCGTCACGATGGTTCCCCCGGTGGAGCTCCGACGCTACCGGAAGAGAGGGGGAGAGAGCCCCCTCCTTTTTCTTCTTGCTTGGACTCCCCCTTGGATGGGAGGAGGGTTTCCCCTCCAGTCCATGGCCGTCATGGCTTCTATAGGGGAGGAACCCCTCCGAGATTGGATCTCTCTCTCTCTCTCTATTTCTCTTTTGTTCCGCGTCCTATTTTCTGGCATTTCACCATTTCTTATATTCCTGGAGATCTTTAACTCCGATTGGGCTGAAATTTTGAGGGGATTTTTATCCGGAATTATCTTTCTTGCGGCGAAAGAAGGGCCGCAACCGCCTTACGAGGGGGTCACAAGGCAACCCGGCGCGGCCACCCCCCTGGTCGCACCATGTTGCCTTGTGGCCACCTCGTGCACCGTCTTGCGTTGATTCTTCTTCCAAAAAATCACATATATTCTAAAATAATTTTCCGTAAATTTTTATCGCGTTTGGACTTTGTTTGCTATGGATTTTCTATGAAACAAAAAACATGCAACAAAAAAGAACTGGCATTGGGCACTGCATCAATATGTTAGTCCAAGAAAATCATATAATTGTTGCCAAAAGTATATAAAACTTGTAAAATAATTGCATGAAACATTCAAAAATTATAGATATGACAGAGATGTATTAGCATCCCCAAGCTTAATTCCTGCTCGTCCTCGAGTAGGTAAATGATAAAAAACTATTTTTTGATGTGGAATGCTACCTAACATAATCTTCAACAAATATCTAATCATGGCATGAATATTAAGATACGAGTGATTCAAGGCAATAGTCTATCATTTGACATAAAGACATCCATACTCAGGTTTACTGACAAACAATTATGTTTTTCAAATAAACAATGCTAAAGAACGTTATCCCTACACATTTAATCATGTAAGCATGGCATGACTCCGTCTTCCTAACACAAGTACAAATCATGATCACCCCGGTGTCAAGTTAGGCATTTGGTTCATACTTTTACACGTGCTTCAGCATTTTCAACTACACTCTATACATGAGCGTGAGCCATGGACATAACACTACGAGTGGAATAGAATATGGTGGTAGAGATCAATAGGAAGTCAAAAAGAAAGAAAGTATCGCATCAACTAGGCAGATCAACGGGCTATGGAGATGCCCATCAATCGATATCGAGGCGAGGAGTAGGGATTGCCATGCAACAAATGCACTAAGAGTTATAAGCGTATGAAAGCTCAAATGAAACTAAGTGGGTGTGCATCCAACTTGCTTGCTCATGAATACCTCGGGCATTTGAGGAAGCCCGTCATCGGAATATACAAGCCAAGTTCTATAATGAAAAATTCCCACTAGTATATGTAAGCGACAAATCAGGAGACTCTCTATATGAAGAACATGGTGCCACTTTAAGGCACAAGTGTGGTAAATGGATAGTACCATTACCCCTTCTCTCTTTTTCTCTCAATTTTTTTAGGTGGGCACTTTTTGCCTCCCCATTTTTCTCTTTTTTTATTTCCCCTTTTTTATGGTGGGCTCATTTGGCCTCCCCATTTTTTTATTTTTTTATTTATCGTCCAGAGTCTCATCCTGACTTGTGGGTGATTCATAGTCTCCATCATACATTCCTCATTGGGATGATGCTCTAATAATGATGACCATCACACTTTTATTTACTTACAACTCGATAAAAAACTATACAAGATGACTCTATATGAATGCCTCTGGCAGTATACCAGGATATGCACTGATCTAGCGTATCAAATATATCAAACAAACAGACAAGCCATGGAAATATCATGCTAGCTATCTTACGATCATGCAAAGCAATATGACAATGAGTGCTCAAGTCATGTATATGATGACGATGGAAGTTGCATGGCAATATATCCTGGAATGGCTATGGAGATGCCACAATAGGTTGGTATGGTGGTTGTTTTGAGGAAGATATAAGGTGGCTTATGTGTGATAGAGCGTATCATATCACGGTGTTTGGATGCATTGGCGAAGTTTGCACTGACTCTCGAGGTGAGAAAGGGCAATGCACGGTTCCCAAGAGGCTAGCAAATTGCGGAAATGTGGGAGTGCGTATAATCCATGGACTCACATTAGTCATAAAGAACTCATATACTTATTGTGAAAGTTTTATTAGCTCTCTCGAAGCAAAGTACTACTAGTGCGCCCCTAGGGAGGAGGTTGGAAGGATTTAACCATTGCGCGCCCCTGACACAAACAGCACAAGGATTTCAACAAGGAATAGAAGTGCTCCAACATCCCGATCATGCCATAACCAACAATTTAATGAACAGAAGATCACAAACCTTAACATCGATATTCCTACTAAATCATGATCATCCACTAGTGCACCCACATATTACTATCTTAATGTCGCAAAACTATTGCAAGGAATCAAACATATCATATTCAGTGATCTACAAGTTTATGTAGGATTTTGTGACTATCCATATGAATGGCCAATTCCTGTTGACTCTCTAAATAGATATAAGCGAAGCATGAGTTTAATTCTTCCTACAAAATACCTGGACATGCTATAATAAATATAAGTGAAGTAAAAGAGTATTCTACAAATAACGCTATTCCTAAAGTAGAGAAGGGAGCGTCCAAACTTCAAATGATATAAGTGAGGCACATGAAGCATTCTATAAAGCCATACTCAAAAGATATAAGTGAAGTGTAAAGAGCATTATATAAACCAACCAAGGACTATCCCATACGAGCATTTTTCATTTCTAAAATAAAAATAAAAGGCACACGGCGCTCCAAGAATTTACGCATATCATATGAAAAAATAAAAACTGAGACATACCGATAATTGTCGAGGAAGAAAGATGGGATGCCTTCCAGGGCGTCCCCAAGATTAGACGCGTCAGTGTTCTTGAATATTTACTTGTGGTGCCTTGGGCATCCCCAAGATTTATATCTTGCCTCTCCTTATTCTTCTCATATCGATACCTCCTCAATCTTCGAACACTTCATCCACACAAAACTTAACAGAACTTTTATTAGAAAGGTTAGAACATATAACATCAAATCCCATCATGTCTTTCCATAAAATTATTGTATAATTATAATCTAAAATTACCTATTGTATGCTATACCAATTCTATGGATCCCAAGTCAATGGGGCTCAACAAGATTTCAAACATAAGCAGGCAAATAGACTATAACAACAATCTGTGAAAAATAGGACAGTCTCTAGAGATGCAGATGAAACATATACTTCCATAACTCAGAAAATTCTGAAAATTTAGGAAGTAATAAAAAAATCATAAAAGGATTGTGTAAAAAATCCAGATTTTTTTCAATTTACAGTAAAATATCAAAATTCAAACACTACAGAAAAAGTTTCTGTTTTTCCACAGCACATATCAAACAAGCAATTTCAACATCCTAAAGGTAAACCTTGGCACATTATTTTTATAATACAATGGATTTGTACAAATGGATAATTATTTTTGCATGAAAATTCCATGAAAAATTCTACATTGTTTCCATGAGCATGAACATAAGTGTTCAAGGTCGTCCCTCACTTCTCCAATGCATAACTTTCCAATCGCTTCTCCTTTTGAAAAAGTTTTTAAGTTCCCCACTTTATTTTTTATATTTTTTTAAAAGCACACAACAGAATAAAATGACTCTCTAAAACTTCCAGGTTGTCTCCCTGGCATCACTTTCTTTAAAGCCATTAAGCTAAGCATATAGTGCTCAAGTAATTGATCCACCCGGATCCCAAGGTATATCAAAGCCAATTTTAATTAACAATGATTTGTAATTAAGTAGTGAGCACAAAGTAATATATATCATAGAATAACAAAGTCTAATTCTCTTCCTATGCATTGGCATGTCATAAAGTAGCAATTCATTCACACAAAGTAAAGGCCAATACATAGCATACATAGTTTCTTGCAATTTTATCGTATTGGAAACATAGAGAGGTGAAGATTTAGTTCCTCTCTCGTAATAATTACAAGTAGGAGCAGCAAGCACATGCATATTATATCCATCAAAATCGTCATGTGTAATAGTAATACACAACCCATCAATATAACCCTTAATAAGTGCAAACTTCTCCGATATAGTGTAGTTGGGAGAATTTGAAAAGATAATAGGACTATCATGTGTGGGTGCAATAGCAACAAATTCGTGTTTAACATATGGAACTATAGAAAGTTCATCTCCATAAGCTGCATTCATATTGGCATCATGGCCACAAGCATAGCAAGCATCAATTTCATCAAAAAGGGGTATTTCAAACGAATCCAAGGGATCATAGCAATAGCATTCATCCTCCGGTAAGCACAAAGGGAAATTAAACAATGTATGAGTTGAAGAGTTACTCCCATTAGAAGGTGGAAATGGGTAGCTAATCCGCTCTTCCCCCTTTTGTTCTTCGCTCTCCTGCTCCTCATCTTTTTCATCTAATGAGCTCACAGTTTCAGCAATTTCTTCTTCCATAGGTTCTTGCAAAATATTAGTCTCTTCCAAGGCAGCAAACATTCTCTCAATAAATTCTTTAACATAAGCATTAGAAGCATAGTTTTTATAGCAATATTTAAGTATGGCAAAATTTTCAGATATGTAAAGAATAGCATCATACTTTTCAGTCAAAGAAGCAATTTCATATGCACCTTTAAAAGCAAAAAATTCTTCAATTTGTTCAATATGATAATAACCATAAAAATTCTTGGCATAAGAAGATAGTATTTTATTATAATTAAACTCACATTGGTAGGGAAGGTGTTTTTAGGGTCTTCAGAACAACAAGTAAAATCATGTATTTCGCATAAATTTCAAACATAGCAATTCAAACAATTAATTTGATTCCTTAAGACTTTCCCTTTTTGAGACAAGCAGTGTCGCACAAAATAAGCATGCTCATCTAATGATTTTCCCTCAACTAAGCTAGTTGGGTTTTTAGCACAAGCACAAAGGGATCAAAGATGATCCAAGTAGAAAGCTTTGGTGGTACGGAACACTAGTGGTTCCTCAACTTTTGGGGTAGCAAGTACAACTATTTTTTTTTGGTATTTTAAGTTTCTGACCCATAACTAAAGATAGAAAAAAAGAACTGAAAATAAAATTACTTAGAGATAAAGCAAACGAGCACACACGAGAATATCCACCCTACGCTATTGCTCCCCGTCAACGGCGCTAGAAGAAGGTCTTGACAACCCACAAGTATAGGGGATCGTTTGCAGCCTTTTTCAATAAGTAAGAGTGTGAACCCAACGAGGAGCTAAAGGTAGAATTACTATTCTCTCAAGTTCTATCGACCACCAATACAACTCTACGCGCAACAAAGTTCACTATACCTAGTACAAGTAATAAACTACTTTGCAGAAATAAAACTAGGAGTACTTGCGAGAATAAAGGAGTACTTTGCGAGAATATAAAAGCTAAAAGTTTAGTAGAGAGCTTTTTGTAACACAAGAGAAAGATTGTCCATAGGCAACTGAATATAACACGATAGATACTTATCATAGGCAATGAGGGCGAGGCATACGCTAACATACTTTCCGTACTTGGATCATATGCACTTATGATTGGAACTCTAGCAAGCATCCACAACTATTAAAGATCATTAAGGTAAAACCCAACCATATCATTAATTAACAGGCCCTCTTTACTCCCATAAGCAACAACCCCGTTACTCGGGTGTAAGCTTCTGTCACTCTAGCCATCCACTAAAAGTGAATCATGAACTTATTGCAAAACCCTACAGCGGTAATCCCACACAGTTGCGCGATATAGAGGGCACCATGGGACAACACCATAGTAACATACAACTCATATCAATCACACCATACCACAATTAACTCGTAGGACAAAAAGGATCTACTCAAACATCATAGGATAGACACACATCATTGGGTAGTAATATATAGCATTAAGCACCATGTTCAAGTAGAGATTACAATGGGTAGAGAGATGTTACACCACTTCATAGAGAGGGAGAGAGTTGGTGGTGACGGCGGCGAAGTTGTTGGTGTAGATCACCATCATGATGGTTCTTCCGGCGGAGCTCCGGCGCCACTGGAAGAGAGGCGGAGAGAGCCCCCATCCTCCTTATTCTTGCTTGACCTCCCCCTAGATGGGAGGAGGGTTTCCCCTCTGGTCCATGGCTGCCATGGCTCCCAGAGGGGAGGAACCCCTCCGAGATTGGATCTCTCTCTCTGTTTCTCTTCTATTTCGCGTCCTGTTTTTTGACGTTCCACCACTTCTTATATTCCTGAAGATCCGTAATTCCGATTGGGCTTAAATTTTGAGGGAAATTTTATTCGTAAATTATATTTCTTGCGGCGAAAGTAGGGCTGCAACCACCTTACGAGGGAGTCACAAGGCAACCCGGCCCGTCCACCCCCTGGCCACGCCCTGTTGCCTTGTGGCCACCTCGGGATCAATCGTAGTCCTTTCTATAAGTAAGAGTGTCGAACCTAACAAGGAGCAGAAGGAAATGACAAGCAAATTTCGGCAAGGTATTCTTTGCAAGTGATGTAAGTAACAGTGATAGATAGTTTTGTAGCAAGAGAATTCATAACAAGTAACAAGTAACAATAGTAGCAAGTGTGCAGCAAGGTAGCCCAATCCTTTTTATAGCAAAGGACACGCCTGAAAGTTCTCTTATATAAAGAAAAGTGCTCTCGAGGACACATGGGAATTTTTGTCTAGTCACGTTCATCATGTTTAGTTGATTCGTGTTCGCTACTTTGATAATTTGATATGTG
Organism: Elymus sibiricus; assembly: GCA_039707655.1. Lineage (NCBI taxonomy): Eukaryota > Viridiplantae > Streptophyta > Magnoliopsida > Poales > Poaceae > Elymus > Elymus sibiricus. Next base: position 270,737,162 of record CM077665.1, read on the forward strand.
GGTGGACCGGTGCTAAAGTGTTGTTCTTAGTTGAACAAACAACCCGCTTATGATTACCCCCTCTTGCAAGCATCCTCAACTACGAAAGAAGAATTAAGATAAATCTAACCATAGTATGAAACATATGGATCCAAACCAGCCCCTTACGGAATAACTTATAAACTAGGGTTTAAGCTTCTGTCACTCTCGCAACCCATCATCTACTTATTACTCCACAATGTCTTTCCTTAGGCCCATGTATGGTGAATTGTCATGTAGTCGATGTTCACATGACACCACTAAAGGAAGAGCAACATATATATCATCAAAATATTGAATGAATACCAACATCACATGATTACTTATAATAAGACTTCACCCATGTCCTCGAGAACAAAAGTAACTACTCAGAAATCATATTCATGTTCAGGATCAGAGGGGTGTTGAATATCATTAAGGATCTAAACATGTAATCTTCCACTAAATAAACCAACAAGCATCAACTACGAGGTGTAGTCAACACTACTAGTAACCCACAGGTACCAATTTTATGTTTTGAGACCAAGATTGAGTACAAGAGATGAACTAGGGTTTGAGATGAGATGGTGCTAGTGAAGATGTTGATTAAGATTGGTCCTCCCATGATGGAGGCAAGGTTGGTGATGACGATGGCTTCGATTTCCCCTTCCCAGAGAGAAGTTTCTCCCGCAGAATCTCTCCGTCAGAGATCAAAAGTGTTCCTGTCCAGGTTCCGCCTCGAGAAGGCGATACTTCGTCCCAAAAGCCTCTCCTTGATTTTTTTCTAAGTCAAAGCCCTTCATATAGCAGAAGAAGGGGGCCAGAGACCCCCCCTGTGGGACCCACAAGGCACCTAGGCGTGCCCTGGGGGTGGGCGCGCGCACCTGCATTGTGAGCGACATGTGGCCCCCCTCTGGTATTTCTTGGCTCTAGTCTTTTTTATATATTCCAAAAATATTCTCCGTAAAACTTCAGGTCATCTGGAGTCCAGCAGAATAGGTATCTCTGATGTAGCTTCAGGTCCAGAATTTTAGCTGCCGGTAATGTTCCTCTCCATGTAATCCTTGTAAATTCAGAGAGAAAAGGCATTAAAATTGTATAATAAAGTGGAATAATGACCAAAAATAATAATAATAACAGTAGGAAATCATGGTGCAAAATAGACGTATCAACTCCCCCAAGCTTAGACCTCGCTTGTACTCAAGCAAAAGCTGAACTCGATAATCATGACCACATGCTTAGAGCGAGAGGTGTCGATAAAAATAAAATACGGATATGAAAGCATCATGATCATTACCATAATAGCAACTTAGTATCATAAAACTTCTCATGAACAAGTAATAATCTATCCACATGCTCAAGTATAAATCATAAACCTGATTGAAAACCAGAAAACTATGGTCTTAGTCATTGAAACAATTACAATCCATCATATTTTGGAAAGAGTCTAGGTCAGAGCTTTGTTTAGCAAGTTCACATACTCAACTATCATTTAGTCTTCCATGATTTCTAACACTCACGGGATATTTATGAAGTAAAAAGTTTCAATTAAACAAATAGGAAGATAAGGGTTTATAATTTATCACCACCCAACAATTTATCTCAGGGATAACATCAACAATAATAACTCATGATCACCTATATCCAACTGGATATATGTGCCTGGATCTTTCCGCAGCACATGATACTTGCAAAGGAGAGAGTAATAAGAATGGAATAAGAATTAACATTATTGACTCTTGCATAAAAGTAAATACAGAAAAGTAAAAGATATGCCCTTCGGAGAGGGAAGTAGAGGTTGTCATGTGCTTATTATTAGTTGGATGTGCAAGCTCTTAACGGAAAGGAACATGACTTTATATTGCCCCTTATGATAGAAATCTTTATTATGCAGTCCTTCGCTTTCATTTCTTTGCCATCACAAGATCGTACAAAGCTTATTTTCCCTTCCAATAAAAGATCATACATATTTAGGAACAAGTTTTATTGCTTTTGCACCGATGACAACTCACTTGAAGGATCTTATTCAATCCATAGGTAGATATGGTGGACTCTCATGGCAAGAAACTAGGTTTGGGGGTTTATGGATGCACAAGTAGTATCTCTACTTGGTGCGAAGATTTTGTCTAGCAAAGGATAGGAGCAAGCACCACATGTTGGAGGATCCATGACAATATAACTTCTATGTGAATATAAGCAAACATAACACATTATGTTGTGTTCCTTGTCCAACATCAACTAATTTATCATGCATAGAATATTTAATGGGGGCTCACAATCATAAAAGATGCCCAAGATAATATATTTATATGTTAGACCTCTCTTTCATTATTACTTTTTCATGAATTTCATCAATGACTAATGCTATGTTTGCTAACCTAGAACAAATTTTTACCAATTATACTCTTTTTATGTGAACTCGTTACTCCCCATGGTATTAGCATTTGATTACTTTTCATTCTTTTCATTGCTATGATTGATGCAAGAAAGCAAATCAAGCAATCTCAAACTAATCTTTATTATATAACTCAAGCACACGATTACATAGATAGATAGATCACAAAGCAAACACTAGAAACTAAATCACACTAAAACTTTATTCTTCTAATTCACGAAATAGCTAAGGATCAAACTAAGTTAGATGATGATAATAAAATTGATGGTGATACGATACCGGGGCACCTCCCCTAAGCTTGGAACAAGCTAAGGGTGGTGCCCATATCCATGTACTCAAGTTTCCTTCTTGGGTGATGGTGGCGATGAAGTGGTGGGCTTGATATTCTCCATAATGGATATTAGGGCACCCCTCAGGTCCCGCATCTCCTGAAGCAACTGCTGAATCATTTCGGTGTTCTTTTGTACCTCCACCATAATATGTTTATTCTTGGGCCACCAAGAGCTCTTCCCTGCATCACTTTCACTTGGACGAGGGATGTCCCAATTGGAAGACATACGTGAGCGAGAAATATTCTCAACCCCATAGTTGTGAATCAAATTGTGAAAATTATTTGAATGTAACCTGCCGAGGGGTCTCCTTGGATTGGATTCACCTTGCAATTCTTGAATTAATTGAGATCTCCTCCCTATTGGCGGACAAGGGATTGGAGAAGTGAAGATGCCTGCCAACGTTCCACATTCCGAAGTAAGACGGTGTGCTTCCATGGAGTCCATAGGTTCCTCACCCGTGATGACCTCCTCGGTTCCCTCTCTTTTAAGCTCCATGTGCAGCATCCAAGCCTCATCCTCAATGTTGTTGGAGGAGGACGACGACATCGCTCCCTTGCCTCAAAAATTCTGCCAGAAAAATAGCCTGAAACAAGAACAGAGGAGAACTTGTGATACGGTGGTCAAAACATCATGCAATATATATAATGATTTTTTCTACGTGTGGGACAGGCAAACGGAAAGAGAACGGAGTTGGGAAGGCACACGAGGGGCCCACGAGGCACATAGGCGCGCACTCGGGGGGTGGGCACGCCCACCTGCCTTGTGGCCTCCTCGTGAGTCTCCTTGGCTGGTTCTTATTTTGGTATTTTTTTCTAATATTCCAAAACGGACAAAAATATTTTGATGGAATTTTTGGAGTCGGTTTACTTACCGTACCACATACCTACCCCTTTTCAGGGTTCCGTAGTGTCATGGAAGGTCTCTTTTATGTGCTCCTCCAGTGTCATTGTTTGGATAACATTGGTCTCGTTGTTCATGGGTGTACCTAGAATATAGTGTTTAATTCTTTGGCCATTAACCACCTTAGGATTTGTTCCTTCTACGTTATTTATTTTGATGGCTCCAGAGCAATAAACCTCCTTGATAATATAGGGTCCTACCCATTTGGAGAGGAGTTTTCATGCAAAGAATCTGTAATGAGAATTGTATAACAGAACATGATCACCAACATTAAATTCTCGTTTTTCTATTCTCTTTTCATGCCATCTTTTAACTTTTTCTTTTAACAACTTGGCATTTTCATAGGCTTGAGTTCTCCATTCATCTAGAGAGCTAATATCAAATAACATCTTTACACCAGCAAGTTTGAAATCATAGTTAAGTTCTTTAATTACCCAATATGCTTTATGTTCTAACACAAGAGGTAAATGACAAGCCATACCATAGACCATTTTATACGGGGCCATACCCATAGGATTTTTATAAGCAGTTCTATATGCCCACAGTGCATCATCAAGTTTCTTTGACCAATTCTTTCCAGATCTATTAACGGTCTTTTGCAAAATTAACTTTATTTCTCTATTACTCAATTCAACTTGACCACTAGATTGAGGGTGATAAGGTGATGCAATTCTACGGTCAACATCATATTTATCAAGAAGTTTATGGAAAGCACCATGAATAAACTGTGAACCACCATCAGTCATTAAATAGATAGGGACTCCAAACCTTGGAAAGATAACTTCTTTAAGCATTTTAATAGAGGTGTTATGATCAACAATACTAGTTGGAATAGCTTCTACCCACTTAGTAACATAATCAACATCAACTAGAATATGAGTGTATCCATTAGAGGAAGGAAAATGTCCCATATAATCAAATCCCCAAACATCAAATGGTTCAATAACAAGTGAATAGTTCATTGGCATTTCCTGACGTCTACCAATATTACCAACTCTTTGGCATTCATTACAAGAAAGGACAAACTTACGTGCATCCTTGAAGAGAGTAGGCCAATAAAAACCTGACTGTAATACCTTATGTGTAGTTCTGTCTCCTGCATGGTGTCCTCCGTATGCCTCGGAATGACACTTCCGTAGGATTTGTTCCTGTTCATGCTTAGGTACACAACATCTAATAATACCATATACTCCTTCTTTATATAAATGTGGATCATCCCAAAAGTAATGTCTTAAATCAAAGACGAACTTTTTCTTTTGTTGGTATGTGAAATTAGGTGGTATATATTTTGTAACAATGTAATTAGCATAGTCTGCACACCAAGGAGTATTATGAGAAGCATTTATAATAGTTGATGGCTCATCAGGAAAGCTATCATCAATATGCAGTGGGTCAACAAGAACATTTTCCATTCTAGACAAGTTATCCGCTACTGGATTTTCAGTTAATATGCAAATCAAACTCCTGAAGTAAAACGACCCACCTAATCAACCTAGGTTTATCGTCTTTGTTTTCCATAAGATATTTAATAGCAGCATGATCAATGTGAATAGTAACTTTAGAATCAACAATGTAAGGTCTAAACTTATCGCATGCAAACACAACTGCTAAAAACTCTTTCTCAGTAGTTGCATAATTTCTTTGAGCACTGTCCAAGGTCTTACTAGCATAATGGATAACATTTAATTTCTTATCAACTCTTTGTCCTAGAACAACACCAACAACATGATCACTAGCATCACACATTATTTCAAAAGGTAAGTTCCAATCAAGCGGTTGAACAATAGGTGAAGAAATCAAAGCTTGCTTAAGTATTTCAAAGCCTTTTACACAATCATCATCAAAAACAAATGGAACATCTTTTTGCAAAAGATTGGTAAGAGGCCTTGAAATCTTAGAGAAATCCTTAATAAACCGTCTATAGAAACCAGCATGACCAAGGGAACTTCTTATACCTTTAATATCTTTTTTTAAAGGAAAACTGTAAGGGAAGCCCCCCACATCGAGTTTTTTTTTAAATAATAAGAACCCAAATTCGCGTCCGTGAGGACTTGAACCTAAGTGGCTGGGTTGTACATCCACTCCACTAGCCAAGTGAGCTAGGCTCACTTCTTTCCTTTAATATCTTTAGGGCATGGCATTTTCTCAATTGCATCAACTTTAGCCTTATCCACCTCAATACCTCATTCGGAGATTTTATGCCCAAGTATTATACCTTCATTAACCATAAAGTGGCACTTCTCCCAATTCAAGACAAGATTAGTTTATTCACATCTCTGCAAAACTCGATCAAGGTTGCTTAAGCAATCATCAAAAGAAGTACCGTAAACAAAAAAATCATCCATGAAAACCTCAACAATCTTTTCACAAAAATTAGAGAATATAGACATCATACATATTTAAAAGGTAGAAGGTGCATTACATAAACCAAAAGGAATACGTCTATAAGCATAAGTTCCAAAAGGACAAGTAAAAGTGGTTTTCTCTTGATCTTCTTTGAACACAGGTATTTGAGAAAAACCAGAATATCCATCAAGGAAGCCAAGGTGTGTGTGCTTAGATAATCTTTCTAACATTTGATCAATAAAAGGTAAGGGGTAATGATCTTTTCTAGTAGCTTTGTTTAATTTCCTGAAATCAGTTACCATCCTATGACCAGTTACGACTCTTCGTGCAATAAGCTCATTTTTATCATTAGGAACAACGCTTATACCTCTTTTCTTAGGCACACAATGAACATGACTTACCCATCTACTATCAGCTATGGGATAAATAATACCTTCCTCAAGAAGCTTCAATATTTCAGTTCTTACCACCTCTTTCATTTTAGGATTAAGGCGATGTTTATGATCAACAACAGGTTTAACATCTGGTTCCATATTAATCTTGTGTTGGCATAACGTAGGGCTTCTGAAGCGGGTGCAACATTTCACGGATCATGATCTTACCCTGATAGATGTGATGTATGTGAGTCTTTATTGTGGCATCAAACATCTCCAGACCCAAGCTCACCCAAGGTGGAGGTACACCCAGAAGGGTGATGAGACCTCGGTAATCCAAGGATTCCACAGGTGGAGGACCTCGATTTTGATGCAAATCTTCCTATTTACCAAGAAGGACCAGGCCTTTAGGACAGAGGGGCTCGATGATGGCTACCGGGTAGGACACACCCCAGGTACGACATGAAGATCTTAACTCTCTTCATTTATTTTACACAAACTTTTATCAAGGTTGTGATATTAACTTGTTGATTCATTTTAGAGCTGGTAGGAGTTCTCTGCGGGAATCGTTTCTCCGCCCACAACCCGAGGAGCAGGCGGATGGCATCCTCTCCAGTCTACTGCAAGAGGACATATCCTCAGGCCCGACCAAGACCCGATAGGCCAAAGCTTCAAAGGGCCGAGCCACTGATGTCTACTACGCAACCTTCTTCTTGTAGACTCGTGTTGGGCCTCCAAGCGCAGAGTTTTGTAGGACAGTAGCAAATTTCCCTCAAGTGGATGACCTAAGGTTTATCAATCCGTGGGAGGCGTAGTATGAAGATGGTCTCTCTCAAACAACCCTGCAATCAAATAACAAAGAGTCTCTTGTGTCCCCAACACACCCAATACAATGGAAAATTGTATAGGTGCACTAGTTCGGCGAAGAGATGGTGATACATGTGTAATATGGATGGTAGATATAGGGTTTTGTAATCTGAAAATATAAAAACAGCAAGGTAACTAATGATAAAAGTGAGCACAAACGGTATTGCAATGCTTGGAAACAAGGCCTAGGGTTCATACTTTCACTAGTGCAAGTTCTCTCAACAATACTGACATAGTTGAATCATATGTAAATCCCTCACGTGCGACAAAGAGTTCACTCCAAAGTCACAAATAGCGGAGAACAAACGAAGAAATTATTGTAGGGTACGAAACCACCTCAAAGTTATCTTTTCCGATCAATCTTATGAGCTATCCCTATAAGTGTCACGAACAGCCCTAGAGTTCGTACTAAAATAACACCTTAAGATACACATCAACCAAAACCCTAATGTCACCTAGATACTCCAATGTCACCACGAGTACCCATTTGCTTGATTATACGATATGCATCACACAATTTCAGATTCATCATGTTCAATCCAACACAAAGAACTTCAAAGAGTGCCCCAAAGTTTCTACCGGAGAGTCAAGACGAAAACATGTGCCAACTCCTATGCATAGATTCCCAAGGTCACGGAACCCGCAAGTTGATCACCAAAACATACATCAAGTGGATCAATAGAACATCCCATTGTCACCACGGATATCCCATCGCAAGACATACATCAAGTGTTCCCAAATCCTTAAAGACTCAATCCGATAAGAAAACTTCAAAGGGAAAACTCAATTCATCACAAGAAGATAGAGAGGGGAAAACTCCATATGATTCATCTATATTAATAAAGCTCGCGGTACATCAAGATCGTGTCATCTCAAGAACACGAGAGAGAGAGAGATCAAACACATAGCTACTGGTACATACCCTCAGCCCCGAGGGTGAACTACTCCCTCCTCGTCATAGAGACCGCCGGGATGATGAAGATGGCCTCCGGTGATGGTTTCCCCCTCCGGCAGGGTGCCGGAACGGGCTCCCGATTTGTTTTTCGTGGCTACAGAGGCTTGCGGCGGCGGAACTCCCGATCTAGGTTTCTTTCTGGGGGTTTCTCGATTTATAGGAGTACTTGGCGTTGGAATCACGTCAGGGGGACTCTCGAGGGACCCACAAGCCAAGGGGGCGTGCCCTAGGGGGGGCGCGCCCCCTAGGCTTGTGGCCTCCTCGGGACTCCTCTCCGCTATATTTTTGCTCCAGTATTCAGCCCATTCCGAGAACTTTTATTTCTGCACAAAAACAACACCACGGTAGTTCTGCTGAAAACAACGTCAGTCCGGGTTAGTTCTAATCAAATCATACCAAAATCATATAAAATTATTGTAAACATGGCATGAATACTTCATAAATTATAGATACGTTGGAGACGTGTCAGCCACACAGGACAATTCCCAGTTATGTGCCCTCAGCCCCGAGCATTCAACTGCCGACTCCAGCTCCGACAATCGTTAGGAGGACGAGCATGTCCCACCACCTACCGACGGTGATGGGGCTAACCAAGTGGTCATGTCGGATTCCGAGGAGCGACCGCCCTCCCATCTTGGTACGAAATGCTGGTGAGAGCCTGATGTCTATTACGCAACTTTATTCTTGTATACTCTATTGTGCCTCCAAGCGCAGAGTTTTGTAGGACAACAACAAATTTCCGTCAAGTGGATGACCTATGGTTTATCAATATGTGGGAGGTGTAGGATGAAGATCGTCTCTCTCAAACAAACCTGCAATCAAATACAAGAAATCTCTTGTGTCCCCAACACACCGAATACAATGGTAAATTATATATGTGCACTACTTTGGCGAAGAGATGGTGATACAAGTGTATTATGGATAGTAGATATAGGTTTTCGTAATCTGAAATAATAAAGACAGCAAGGTAACAAGTGATAAAAGTGAGCACAAACGGTATAACAATGCTTAGAAACAAGGCCAAGGGTTCATACTTTCGCTAGTGCAATGTCTCAACAGTACTAACACAATTGAATCATATAACAATCCCTCAAAGTGCGACAAACAATCGCTCCAAAGTTCCTATTGGAGAAAGTAGGATGAAAATGTGTATCAACCTCTATGCCTAGATTATTACCCCAATGTCACCACGGGAATCCTCAAGTAGAGTACCAAAACATATATCAAGTGACTAAATAAAATACCCCGTTGTCACCACGGGTATCCACATGCAAGACATACATCAAGTGATCTCAAATCCAAAATATTGAATCCAATAACAATGAAATCTCAAAGAGCAAGACTTAATTCGTCATAGCAAAGATAGAGATGGAAGAACACCATACGATCCAACTATATTAACAAAGCTGATGGTGCATCAATATCGTGTCCTATCAAGATCACGAGAGAGAGAGAGAGAGAGAGAGAGAGAGATCAAACACATAGCTACTGGTACATACCCTTAGCCCCGAGGGTGAACTACTCCCTCCTTGTCATGGAGACCGCCGGGATGATGAAGATGGCCTCCCGTGATGGTTTCCTCCTCCGACGGGACGCCGAAAAGGGATCCGGATTAGATCGCTTTGGCACAGAGGCTTGCAATGGCGGAGTAAAAGTTCTAGGTTAACTTTCAAAGGTTTTCCAATATATAAGAATTTGCAGCGTCAGAATCATGCCAGGAGGTATCACAGGAGGGCCACAAGGGGGGCGCTCCTAGGGTGTAGGGTACACCCCTGCCCTTGTGGGTCTTGTGTTACTTCTCCGAAGCTTCGTGGGTCTCTTATGTTCCAGAAGAAATCATCAAAAAAATTCATCGTGTTTGGACTTCGTTTGGTATGGATTTTCTGGAAAACCAAAAACATGCAAAAAATAACAACTCGCACTGGGCACTGGATTAATATGTTGGTCCATAAAAATCATATAAAAATGCACCAAAACAATATAAAATTATTGCAAACATGGCATGAATACTTCATAAATTATAGATACGTTGGAGACATATCTACATCCCCTAGCATAATTCCTTCTCGTCCTCGAGTAGGTAAATGATAAAAGAAATAATTTATGAAGTATGAATGTTAGTGTAGTGCATAAGTTTGATCAAGGATAATGCTAATCACTTTTTCTAGAATCATTTTATATCGTAAACAACAGAACATTTCTCATAAAACTTCTCATGATGAAGTAGCAAGTTATTCACATGCTAAAGTATAAACCATAATCTCTCTTGAAACATAACAAACTATGTTTTCAGTCATCAAAGCAATTACAAATATTTACGGGAAGAGTCTATGTAAGAGCTTTTGGTTTAACAAATTCCACATACTCAACTATCAAATAGTCTTCCATGATTGTTGACACTCAAAGCATATTTTTAGAACAAACATTTTTAGCCAGACACAGAGGAAGATAGGGGTTTAATATTTCACCTCCCAACCTATTTATCTTAGAGATAATGTCAACAATAACAACTCATGATCACCTACATCCAACTGGATATGTATGCCTGGATATTTCCCCACTACATGATGCTTTCCAAGTAGAGAATAACTGAGGTCGAAATAAGAATACATACTATTGACTCTTGCATAAAAATAAAAATAAAAATAAAGACTAAACATTCCAAGATAGGCCCTTCGCAGATGGAAGCAGAGGTTGTCATGTACTTTTTGATTTCTTTCGGTGTGCAATCTCTTAATGTAAAAGAACGTCACTTTATATTGCCTCGTATGATAGCAACCTTTATTATGCTGTCCGTCGCTTTTATTGTGTTACCATCACCAGTTCGTACAAAGCTTGTTTTCCCTTACAATAAAAGATCATACTTATTTAGGAGCATTTTTTGCTTTGCACCGATGCCAACTTACTTGAAGCATCTTATTCAATCCATAGGTAGGTATGCTGGACTCTCATGGCAAGAAACTAGGTTCAAGGGTTTTTGGATGCTACTTAGTACAAAGTTTTGGCTAGCAAAAGGTTATGATCTAGCACCACATGTTAGAGGATTCATGGAAATATAACTTCTATGTGAATATAAGCAAACATAAACCATTATGTTGTCTTCCTTGTCCAACATCAACTACTTAATCAAGTTTGGAAATAATTAATGGGGGCTCACAATCATGGAAGAGGTCTAAGATACTATATTTATATGTGAGATCTCTCTTCCTTTATTATTCTTTCATGAATTGTCTGAATGATCAATGCTATGTTTGTTAAAATCCAATAGATTTTATTTCCTACACTATCATGTGAAGTCACTACTCCCCATGAGACAAGAATATTAAGTATATATAATTTCAGATTTATGATATTAAATTCATCAAAAATGTACTCTTAGGATATAAGTGAAGCACAAGAGTAAACATCAAACTACTCCAAGAAGATATAAGTGAAGAACAAGGAGTAGTTAAACAAATAGGTAGGTATGTAAAAGACTCTCTCCCAATCAAAGATTTCATATCTAAGAAATATTTCAAAAAACAAAACAAAAATACGTTCCAAGAGTATCACATATCGTGTGAACAAATAAGAACTTAGGAGTAACCTATACTAACAGATTATTGTTGACTCAGAGAGGTGGGATGCCTAACATGGCATCCCCAAGCTTAGATGCGTGAGACTTATTCTAATATTGAATTGGAGAGCCTTGTGCATCCCCAAGATTGTGCTCTGTGGCTTGTTAATTCCTTTCCTATCACAGTTTCATATAAGTGTCAAAAACTTCATCCACACAAAACTTAACAAGAATTCATGAGATAGGTTAGTACACATAAGAATAGATCACCAAATCATGTAGTATCAAGACAAGTTGCATAATAAGTTTTCAAACATTAGATATATGTATAATACCATTTCCACAATTTATATATACCAATATAATCCATGAAAACTATAGTATAGGCAGATAACAAAACTATGACAATATTTTGTCTGAACAGAACAGTCTGTAGCAATTAATTCCAAAAGTGTACTTATGTCACTCAATAAATTCTTAAAATTTAGGAAGTAACAAAAAAAATGTATGACAATACAATATACAAATTTCAGACACTTTCCACATTCCAGTAAAATATTTAAATTCAAACACTACAACAAAAGTTTCTATTTCTGCACAGCACACATCAAACATACAATTCAAACATCCTAAACGCAATCCTTGGCACTTTCTATTGAAAAATGTGCTTACAAATAATAGCAAGAAAATCCATCAAAATAAAATGATCCTCCAAGAAAAACACATATTATGTAATGAAATAAAAATATAGCTCCAAGTGAGGTATACCGATAGTGTTGAAGACGAAAGAGGGGATGCCTTCTGGGGCATCCCCAAGCTTAGAAGCTTTATTCTTCCTTGAATATTACCTCAGGGTGCCTTGGGAATCCCCAAGCTTATATTCTTACCGATCCTTATTCTCCTCATATCGGTATCTCACAAAACTTGAAAACTTCAATCACACAAGACTCAACGGAACTTCGTGAGATGGGTTAGTATAATAGAATAAATCATTCTCTTAGGTACTATCAAGACAAGATTCATAATTGATATCACATAATGCCTATTGTATTCTATCATTCCCATAATTTATATAACCAAATATAAGCTATGGAAACACTAAAACAGAATAGTCTGTAATGATCTGACCTAAAACCATACTTATGTAACTCACAAAATTCTGAAAAATTAGGACAACGTAGAGAATGTGCAGACAAGTAATTTGTATTTTTTTTAGAATATTTGCATGCTCCAATACAATCTGATAATTCATATATTGGACACAAAAGTTTCTTTTTTTGCACAGAATCAAATCAACAAGTGTCCACACTATCAAAAAGGCTTTACTTGAAATAAAAGATATAAAACATGATTACTATAGTAATTTAATCATGTAAACACAAAAAAACAAAAAAGTATAAGTGTTGGGCTGTCTCCCAACAAGTGCTTTTCTTTAAAACCATTTAGCTAGGCATTGATATTTTTGATGATGTTCACATAAAAGTGAAGAATCGAAAATTAAAGGGAGCATCATGAATAAAATAGCAAACAAATTTAAGCCTAACCCAATTCTATGCATAGGAATATTATGAACAAACAATTTATTAGAGCACAAATTAACTAGCATAGGAATTCAAACAAGTATAACTTCACAAATTTCAACACATAGAGAGCAAACTTGATATTGTAGAAATATCTATAAGCATACATCCCTCTCTCATAATAATTTCCAGTAGCATCATGAAGGAATTCAACAATATAACTATCACATAAAGCATTATTTTCATGATCCCCAAGCATAGGAAATTTACTAGTCTCCACATTAGCAATTTTCTTCTCATTCATAGTAGTGGGAGTATAGTATAAAACTTGAACACTATAAATTGATTCCACATTAATACAACAATGTTCAGTAAAAGGATATTCATAATTATGACAAGTTTTATAAGAATAATTATTACCACCTCTTATATCATAAGTATCATCACAATAATCATCATAAGTAGCAACTTTGTTCTCATCATAATCAATTGAAACCTCTTTTGAAATAGTTGAATACTCACTAAATAAAGTTATGACCTCTCCAAATCCACTTTTAGCATTGTAAAAATATTCAGTACCCTCCAAAGTAGTGGGGTAATCATCACCTAAAGTTGACACTCTTCCAAACCCACTTTCACTTTAATTGCAATAATCATAAATAGGAGGAATGCTATCATCATAATAAATTTGATCGTTAAACATATTCATTAAACATAGCATCCCCAAGCTTAGGATAAGCATTATTTGTAGCAAATACATTCTCAAACATGTCATTCATCAAACATAGCATCCCCAAGCTTAGGGTTGTGCACATCATTATCATAATCACTCTTATCATTAATAGCACCAATAGTATAACATTCATTATTATATATTTTTCCATGTTGGTGCCAAAAATATTTTCAAGATCATAAGGAGTATCATTATCTTCCCAATCATGATTATAACAACTAGTAATAGGCATAGCAAAATCTTCTTTAAAAGTGCCTACCGACATAGTGTCATTAGACCAAAAAACAATACCGTAATCTCGTGTATCATCTTCCACAATTCATGATTTAGTCTCACAAGACACAACTATAGGAGCAACATTATTTGTGAGAGATACATGTTTCTTTTCATTTCTCGTTCTTTTCTTTTTCTTCACCACCTCTAATGTGGGTTGAATTAATTTTTCCGAGCTTCTTATTGAAGAGATTGGTTGAATAGGGAGCTCCTCCTCATCACTGCTACTTGTAAACTGTGTTGGGATTTTCCCCGAAGAGGAGAGGAGATGCAACACAATAGAGATAAGTATTTCCCTTAGTGAGAACCAAGGTTATCGAACCAATAGCAAAACCACGCAAACTCCCATCGTCGGCACCTACAGACAAAAGAGCAAACACTTGCACCCAACGCGGGCGAGAGGGTTGTCAAGCCCCTTGAAGTCGTTACTTGCAAGGATTAAATAGTGATAGATAGATAATATAAATATAAAATAAAATAACAGTAAATAAATGGCAGCAATATTTTGGAGTTTTTGTAATAATATTTGTGAAGACCCGGAGGCCATAGTTTTCGCTAGAGGCTTCTCTCTTGAAGAAAGCATACGGTAAGTAAACAAATTACTGTTGGGCAATTGATAGAAAAGCGCATAGTTATGAAATATTTATTCACGACAATGATCATGTATATAGGCATCACGTCCATAAGCAAGTAGATCGAATCCTGCCTGCATCTACTACTATTACTCCACCCATCGACCGCTATCCAGCATGTATCTAGAGTATTAAGTAAAAAATAGAGTAATGCTTGGAGCAAGATGACATGATGTAGACAAAGTAAATCCAATCAATATGAATAAACCCCGTTGATTTACCCTTAATGGCAGCAATACAATACATGTCTTGACCCCTTCTATCACGAGGATAGAGCACCGCAAGATTGAACCCATCACAACGCACCAATCCCACTGAAGATAAATCTATCAAGTTGGCCAAACCAAATCGATAGATCGGGGAGAAATACGAAGTTGTAACAATCATGCATATAAGAATTCAGTAAAGACTCAATATATTTTCATGAATAATCTGAACATAAACCCACAGTTTATCGGATCCCAACAAACTCAGGGCAAAGAAGATTAAATCGAATAGATCACCGCAGGAATCACGGTGAACTTTGTATTGAAGAGCTTAGAGAGAGAGAGCCATCTTGGTACCAGTTATGGACCCGTAGCTCTATGGTGAACTACTCACACATCATCATGGGAGTAGCAAGGTTGATGTAGAGGCCCTCCATGATCGACCCCCCTCCGGCAGAGCACCAGAACATGGCTCTAGATGGGCACACGGCGGAAAAGAGACTTGTGGTGGCGGAAAAAGTATTTTGGCTGGTTCTGGTGTGTTTCCGTATTTATGAGAATTTATAGTGGCAGAGTTAGGTCAAGAGGCGTCGGGAGGTGGTCCCAAGCCATCAGGGCGCGGCCACCCCCTGGCGCGCCATGTTGGCTTGGCGCCACCTCGTGTGGCCTCTGGTCTCCCTCCGAAGCTTCAAGGTCTTGTATTTGTCCAGAAAAAATCATCAAAAAGTTTCATGGCATTTGGAATATGATACGTATCCAACGTATCTATAATTTTTTATTGTTCCATGCTGATATATTATCATTCTAGGATACTTTTTGGGTATTTATTTACCAATTTATAATATTTTTGAGCACTAACCTATTGACCCAGTGCCCATTGTCAGTTGCTGTTTTTGCATGTTTTTCACTTCTCAGGTTTACAGTACCAAACAAAGTCCAATTGCCACGAAACTTTTTGATGGTTTTTTTTGGACTAGAAGAAGACCTGGGAGATTCGGAAGAAGGCTGGGGGCCGCACCAGGGCCCCACAAGCCAACAGGGCACGCCTTGATGGCTTGTGGCCCCCTGGCGGCTGCTGCTTCTTGAGCTTGCGTTGGTTTTCCCTTGAAGAGGAAAGGGTGATGCAGCAAAGTAGATAAGTATTTTCCTCAGTTGTTGAGAACTAAGGTATCAATCCAGTAGGAGGTACAAGCAAGGCCCCAATCTTTGCACCTGCACAAACAATCAAACACTTGCACCCAACGCTATAAAGGGGTTGTCAATCCCTTCACGGTTACTTGCAAGGATGAGATCTGATAGAGATAGATATGAAAGATTGCTAAAAGTAAAACTAAAATAAAAGTAAATAGATTGCAGCAAAGTATTTTTGGTATTTTTTCTTTATAGATCTAAAAATATAATATGGAAAATAGACCCGGGGGCCATAGGTTTCACTAGAGGCTTCTCTCTTGAAGGAAAATAATACGATGGGTGAACAAATTACTGTCGAGCAATTGATAGAAAAGCGCATAGTTATGACGATATCCAAGGCAATGATTATGCATATAGGCAGCACGTCCGTATCAAGTAGACCGAAATGATTCTGCATCTACTACTATTACTCCACACATCGACCGACTCCTGCCTGCATCTAGAGTATTAAGTTCATGAAGAATAGAGTAACGCATTAAGTAAGATGACATGATGTAGAGGGATAAACTCAAGCAATATGATGAAAACCCCATCTTTTTACCCTTGATGGCAACAATACAAATACGTGCCTCGCTACCCCTACTTTGTCACTGGGTGAGGACACCGCAAGATTGAACCCAAAACTAAGCACTTCTCCCATTGCAAGAATTACCAATCTAGTTGGCCAAACCAAACCAATAACTCAAAGAGACTTGCAAAGATATGAAATCATGCATATAAGAATTCAGAGAAGATTCAAATAATATTCATAGATAATCTGATCATAAACCCACAATTCATTGGATCTCGACAAACACACCGCAAAAGAGTATTAAATCGGATAGATCTCCATGAAGATCATGAAGAACATGGTATTGAAGAACATAGAGAGAGAAGAAGCCATCTAGCTACTAGCTATGGACCCGAAGGTCTGAGGTGAACTACTCACGCATCATCGGAGGGGAAATGGAGTTGATGTAGATGCCCTCCGTGATCGAATCCCCCTCCGGCAGATTACCGGAAAAGGCCCCAAGATGGGATCTCACGGGAACAGAGGCTTCCGGCGGCGGAAAAGTATTATCGTGGCTCTCCTTGGTATTGGGGGAATATTTGGGAATTTATAGGAGGAAGATTAGGGTTAGGAGGCCTGCAGGGGGGCCAAAAGCCAGGGGGCGCCCCCCCTAGGGCGCGCCCCGCAGGCTTGTCGTCTCCCGGCAGGTCTCCTGCCCCCCTCTCCAAGTCTGGTAGGTTTCTTCTGGTCCAAGAAAAATCATCGCGAAGATTTTATTCCTCTTGGACTCCGTTTGATATTCCTTATCTGCAATACTCAAAAACAAGGAAAAAAACAGAAACTGGCACTGGGCACTAGGTTAATAGGTTAGTCCCAAAAATAATATAAAATAGCATATTAATGCATATAAAACATCCAAAACAGATAATATAATAGCATGGAACAATAAAAAATTATAGATACGTTGGAGACGTATCAAGCATCCCCAAGCTTAATTCCTGCTCGTCCTCGAGTAGGTAAATGATAAAAACAGAATTTTTGATGTGGAATGCTACCTAACATATTTATCCATGTAATTCTCTTTATTGTGGCATGAATGTTCAGATCCATAAGATTCATGACAAAAGCTTAATATTGACATAAAAACAATAATACTTCAAGCATACTAACAAGGCAATTGTGTCCTTTCAAAATAACATGGCCAAAGAAAGTTATCCCTACAAAATCATATGGTCTGGCTATGCTCCATCTTCCCCACACAAAGTATTTAAATCATGCACAACCCCGATGACAAGTCAAGCAATTGTTTCACACCTTTTATGTTCTCAAACCTTTTCAACTTTCACGCAATACATGAGCGTGAGCCATGGATATAGCACTATAGGTGGAATAGAATATAGTGGAGGTTGTGAGGAAAAAGGAGAAGATAGTCTCACATCAACTAGACGTATCAACGGGCTATGGAGAGGCCCATCAACAGATATCAATGTGAGTGAGTAGGGATTGCCATGCAACGGATGCACTAGAGCTATAAGTGTATGAAAGCTCAAAAAGAAACTAAGTGGGTGTGCATCCAACTTGCTTGCTCACGAAGACCTAGGGCAATTGGAGGAAGCCCATCATTGGAATATACAAGCCAAGTTATATAATGAAAAATTCCCACTAGTATATGAAAGTGACAAAATAGGAGACTCTCTATCATGAAAATCATGGTGCTACTTTGAAGCACAAGTGTGGAAAAAAAGATAGTAGCATTGTCCCTTCTCTCTTTTCTCTCATTTTTTTTGTGGGCATATTTGGCCTCTTTTTTTATTTGGGCTTCATTGGCCTCTTTTATTATTTGTAAAGTTCGGAGACTCATCCCAACTTGTGAGGGAATCATAGCTTCCATCATCCTTTTCTCTCATGGGACAATGCTCTAATAATGATGATCATCACACTTTTATTTACTTACAACTCACGAATTACAACTCGGTACCTAGAACAAAATATGACTCTATATGAATGCTTCCGGCGGTGTACCGGGATGTGCAATGATCTAGCATAGCAAATGACGTCAAAAAACGGACAAGCCATGAAAACAACATGCTAGCTATCTTACGATCATGCAAAGCAATATGAAAATGATGGTGCGTGTCATAATAAACGGAACGGTGGAAGTTGCATGGCAATATATCTCGGAATGGCTATGGAAATGCCATAATAGGTAGGTATGGTGGCTGTTTTGAGGAAGGGTAGGGTTTAATGCACCGGCGAAAGTTGCGCGGTACTAGAGAGGCTAGCAAAGGTGGAACGGTGAGAGTGCGTATAATCCATGGACTCACATTAGTCATAAAGAACTCACATACTTATTGCAAAAGTCTATTAGTTATCGAAGCAAAGTATTAGACGCATGCTCCTAGGGGAGAGGTTGGTAGGAGTTAACCATCGCGCGCTCCCGACCCTCACACAAAGGATGACAATCATTAAACAAATCATGCTCCGACTTCGTTACATAACGGTTCACCATACGTGCATGTACGGGAATCACAAACTTTTAACACAAGTATTTCTACCAATCCACAATTACTCACTAGCATGACTCTAATATCACCATCTTTATATCTCAAAACTATATGCAAGGAATCAAACTTCTCATAGTATTCAATGCACTTTATATGAAAGTTTTTATTATATCACTCTTGGATGCCCATTATATTAGGACTAAATTTACAACCTAAACCAGTTACCATGTTGTTTAAAGACTCTCAAAATAATATAAGTGAGGTACGAGAGTTGAATTATCTCTATAAAATAAAACACCACCGTGCTCTAAAAAGATATAAGTGAAGCACTAGAGCAAAATTGCCTAGCTCAAAAGATATAAGTGAAGCACATAGAGTATTCTAATAAATTCACGATTTATGCGTGTCCCTTTCAAAAGATGTGTGCAGCAAGGATGATTGTGGCAAACTAAAAAGCAAAGTCTCATATCATACAAGACGCTCCAAGCAAAACACATATCATGTGGTGAATAAAAATATAGCCTCAAGTAAATTTACCGATGGATTGAAGACGAAAGAGGGGATGCCTTCCGGGGCATCCCCAAGCTTAGGCTCTTTGGTATCCTTGAATATTCCTTGGGGTGCCTTGGGCATCCCCAAGCTTAGGCTCTTGCCACTCCTTATTCCATAGTCCATCAAATCTTTACCCAAAACTTGAAAACTTCACAACACAAAACTCAACAGAAAACTCGTGAGATCCGTTAGTATAAGAAAAATAAATTACCACTTTAGTTACTGTTGTGAACTCATTCTTTATTTATATTGGTGTAATATCTACTGTATTCCAACTTCTCCATGGTTCATACCCCCGATACAACCCATAGATACATCAAAATAAGCAAACAACACAAAGAAAACAGTGTCAAAAACAGAACAGTCTGTAGCAATCTGTAAACTTCGAAAACTTCTGTAACTAAAAAAATTCTGAAACATTAGGACAATATGGGCAATTTGATATCAATCTTGTGTAAAAAATTCAGACTCATTCGACGCTCTGGTGAATTTATAAAATTCCTGGACTGAGCGCAAAAGTTTCTGTTTTTCAGTAGAATCAAATCAACAATCACCGTAGACCATCCCAAAGGTCTTACTTGGCTCAAACACTAATTAAAACACTAAAACACAATTGCTACAGAGGTAATAATGTGTAAAGCACTAAAAAACAGAAACATAAAATAAAATTGGGTTGCCTCCCAACAAGCGCTATTGTTTAACGCCCGTAGCTAGGCACAACGCAATAGATCTAGGTATTGTCATCTTTGGTATGCAATCCATAAGTAGCTCTCATAATAGATTCATAAGGTAATTTAATTTTCTTTCTAGGAAAGTGTTCCATGCCTTTCCTTAAAGGAAATTGAAATCTAACGTTTCCTTCTTTCATAATAATAATTGCACCAATCGTTCTAAGGAAAGGTCTACCAAGAATAATAGGACATGTAGGATTGCAATCTATATCAAGAACAATGAAATCTACGGGCACATAATTCCTATTTGCAACAATAAGAACATCATTAATCCTTCCCATAGGTTTCTTAATAGTGGAATCAGCTAGATGCAAATTTAAAGAGCAATCATCAAGTTCATGGAAACCTAGCACATCACATAAAGTTTTTAGAATCGTGGAAACACTAGCACCCAAATCACACAAAGCATGGCACTCATAATCTTTAATTTTAATCTTAATAGTAGATTCCCACTCATCATAAAGCTTTCTAGGTATAGAAACTTCCAACTCAAGTTTTCTTCAAAAGATTTCATCATGGCATCAACAATATGTTTAGTAAAAGCTTTATTTTGATCAAAAGCATGCGGAGAATTCAACATGGATTGCAACAAGGAAATACAATTAATCAAAGAACAACTATCATAATTAAAGTCCTTGAAATCCAAAAGAGTGGGTTCATTGCTATTTAAAGTTTTGACCTCTTCAATCCCACTTTTATCAATTTGAGCATTAAGATCTATAAACTCCGAATCAATGGGATGACTTTTAACTAAAGTTGACTTATCTCCAGTCCCATCTTTATTAAGATTTGTATTATAAAACAAAGATTCAATAGGAGTCACATCAATCACTTTAATATCTTCATCATTATTTTCACGGGAACACACTTTTTCAAGCCATGAACGCTTAGCACGCATTCTAGATGTTCTTTCCTTACACTCATCAATAGAAGTTCTCATAGATTTTAAAGACTCATTAATATCATGCTTAGGTGGATTAGATCTAATTTTCAAAGAATCAGTTTCAAGCAAAATTCTATCAACGTTCCTAGCCAAATCATCAATCTTGAGCAATTTTTCTTCAATCATAGCATTGAAAACCTTTTGCGAGCTAATAAATTCTTTAATATTATTCTCAAGATCAGAGGCCATCTTATTATAATTTCCATAAGGATTGTTGTAGGAATTACCATAGTTATTAGAGGAATTACTAGGAAACGGCCTAGGGTTGAAATTACCTCTATACGCGTTATTACCAAAATTGTTCCTACCAACAAAATTCACATCCAGAGATTCATTATTATTTCCAATCAAAGAAGAGAAAGGCATATCATTAGGATCAATATGAGCACTCTTACTAGCAAACAATTTCATTAATTCATCCATCTTTTCACTCAAAGTGTTTATTTCTTCAATAGCATGCACTTTTTTACTAGTAGGAGATCTTTCGGTATGCCATGGAGAGTAATTTGCCATAATATTATCTAGGAGTTTAGTAGCTTATCCTAATGTGATTTCCATAAAAGTACCACCCGCGGCGGAATCTAAAAGATTTCTAGAAGCAAAATTCAATTCCGCATAAAAAAATTGTATAATCATCCATAAACTCAAACCATGTGCGGGGCAATTTCTAATCATTAATTTCATCCTCTCCCAAGATTGTGCAACATGATCATGATCAAGTTGCTTAAAATTCATTATATCGTTCCTAAGCGAGATGATCTTAGCGGGCGGAAAGTACTTGGAAATAAAAGCATCTTTACACTTATTCCATGAATCAATACTATGTTTAGGCAAAGATGAAAACCAAGTTTTAGCACGATCTCGTAGTGAGAACGGAAATAGCTTCAATTTAACAATATCGTTATCCACATCTTTCTTCTTTTGCATATCACACAACTCAACAAAAGTATTTAGATGGGATGCGGCATCTTCACTAGGAAGGCCAGAAATTTGTTCTTTCATAACAAGATTAAGCAAAGCGGCATTAATTTCATAAGATTCTGCACTAATGGCGGGAGCAATCGGAGTACTAATAAAATCATTATTATTAGTATTGGATAAGTCACACAACTGGGTATTCTCTTGAGTCATCGTGACAAAGCAAGCAATCTAGCACACAAGCAAACAAAAAGCAAACGAAAAGACGAACGGAAGAAGGGCGAATAAAAAGGCAAATCTTTTTGGTTTTTTCTGAAAAGCATTTTAGAAGTGGGGGAGAGGAAAATGAGAGGTAAATGGCAAATAATGTAAATGCAAGAGATGAGTTTGTGATAGGTACTTGGTAGACTTGATGTAGACCTCCCCGGCAACGGCGCCAGAAATCCTTCTTGCTACTTCTTGAGCTTGCGTTGGTTTTCCCTTGAAGAGGAAAGGGTGATGCAGTAAAGTAGATAAGCATTTCCCTCAGTTGTTGAGAACCAAGGTATCAATCCAGTAGGAGGTACAAGCAAGGCCCCAATCTTTGCACCTGCACAAACAATCAAACACTTGCACCCAACGCTATAAAGGGGTTGTCAATCCCTTCACGGTTACTTGCAAGGATGAGATCTGATAGAGATAGATATGAAAGATTGCTAAAAGTAAAACTAAAATAAAAGTAAATAGATTGCAGCAAAGTATTTTTGGTATTTTTGGTTTATAGATCTGAAAATATAATATGGAAAATAGACCCGGGGACCATAGGTTTCACTAGAGGCTTCTCTCTTGAAGGAAAATAATACGGTGGATGAACAAATTACCGTCGAGCAATTGATAGAAAAGCGCATAGTTATGACGATATCCAAGGCAATGATTATGCATATAGGTATCACGTCCGTATCAAGTAGACCGAAACGATTCTGCATCTACTACTATTACTCCACACATCGACCGACTCCTGCCTGCATCTAGAGTATTAAGTTCATGAAGAACAGAGTAACGCATTAAGTAAGATGACATGATGTAGAGGGATAAACTCAAGCAATATGATGAAAACCCCATCTTTTTACCCTTGATGGCAACAATACAAATACGTGCCTCGCTACCCCTACTTTGTCACTGGGTGAGGACACCGCAAGATTGAACCCAAAACTAAGCACTTCTCGCATTGCAAGAATTACCAATCTAGTTGGCCAAACCAAACCAATAACTCGAAGAGACTTGCAAAGATATGAAATCATGCATATAAGAATTCAGAGAAGATTCTAATAATATTCATAGATAATCTGATCATAAACCCACAATTCATCGGATCTCGACAAACACACCGCAAAACAGTATTACATCGGATAGATCTCCATGAAGATCATGAAGAACATGGTATTGAAGAACATAGAGAGAGAAGAAGCCATCTAGCTACTAGCTATGGACCCGAAGGTCTGAGGTGAACTACTCACGCATCATCGGAGGGGCAATGGAGTTGATGTAGATGCCCTCCGTGATCAAATCCCCCTCCGGCAGATTACCGGAAAAGGCCCCAAGATGGGATCTCACGGGAACAGAGGCTTCCGGCAGCGGAAAAGTATTATCGTGGCTCTCCTTGGTATTCGGGGAATATTTGGGAATTTATAGGAGGAAGATTAGGGTTAGGAGGCCTGCAGGGGGGCCACAAGCCAGTGGGGCGCCCCCCCCCCCTAGGGCACGCCCTGCAGGCTTGTCGTCTCCCGGCAGGTCTCATGTCCCCCCTCTCCAAGTCTGGTAGGTTTCTTCTATTCCAAGAAAAATCATCGCGAAGATTTTATTCCGTTTGGACTCCGTTTGATATTCCTTATCTGCAATACTAAAAAACAAGGAAAAAACAGAAACTGGCACTGGGCACTAGGTTAATTGGTTAGTCCCAAAAATAATATAAAATATCATATTAATTCATATAAAACATCCAAAACAGATAATATAATAGCATGGAACAATAATAAATTATAGATACGTTGGAGATGTATCAGCGGCTCTCCCGACCTCGTTCTCTGGCCTATAAATTCTCATATATTGCAAAACCCTGGAGGCAGTCCCAAACCCTTTTTACGCCTCCGCAAGTCTCTGTTCTGCCGCGAGGCCATCTGGAGCTCCGTTTCGGCACCCTACCGGAGAGGGGATCGATCACGGAAGGCCTCTACATCAACATTGATGCCCTCACGATGATGTGTGAGTAGTTCACCACAGACCTACGAGTCCATAGCTAGTACTCTCTATCTCTTGATCTTCAATACAATGATCATCGCATCTTCGCTTTGATCTATCTGATATAATCCTATTGTGCGGTGTGTTTGTTGGGATCCGATGAATTGTGGGTTTATGTTCAGATTATTCATGCAAAGTATTTGAGTCACCTCTGAATATTAAGATTCTTATGTGCATGATCATTATAGCTTCGTAATGCCCTCCGATTTATTGATGCGCTTTGGCCAAGTAGATTGATCTATCTTCAGTGGGAGTGGTGCGTTGTGGTAGGTTCAACCTGACGAGTATCTATATCCCAGTGAAAGTAGGGGTCAAGATGCGTCTTTGTTTTGTTCCTACTAAGGATAACACGATGCAGTTTATTCATATTGCTTGAGTTTACTTTGTCTACATCATGTCATCGTTCCCCATGCATTACTCTGCTTGTCATGAACTTAATACGTAGGGAGGCAAGCATAGAAGCGCTGTTGAAGTGGAGTAATAGTAATAGGTGCAGGCAGGAGTCGGCCTATTTGTTTCTGGACGTGATGCCTATATACACATGATCATTGCCGTGAAAATCGCATAACTATCCGCTTTTCTATCAATTGCCCAACAGTAATTTGTTACCCACTGTATGCTACCTACATGAGAGATGCGGCTAGGGAAAACTATGGCCCCGGGGTCTATTCACTTATAAATTTACAAACGCTACTATTACCTTGCTGCCTTTATTTAACTCATTTGCTTGCAAATAACAAGATCAAGGGGATTGCCAACCCTCTTGCCCGCGTTGGGTGCAAGTTGTTTGTTCTTTTGTGTGCAGTCGCTGAAGATGGTTGAGGATTGATATTCCTATTGGTTCGATAAACCTTGGTTTCATAACTGAGGGAAATACTTACCCACTTTGTGCTGCAATAACCCGTTCCTCTTCACGGAAAACCCAACGCAGATCACAAGTATCAGGAAGGATTTCTGGCGCCGTTGCTGGGGAATATTATCACCAACTACCAAGTAACTTTACACAAATTTTCATTCACTTTTTATCTTTTTATTTGTTGTTATATTTAGTTTGTCTCATAAAAATCAAAAATCAAAAAATATTTATCTTTGGTTGTTACTAGTTTACTTCTTCGCTTGCTAGTCTACTTGTCTTGCTTGTTACTTTGCTTGTTCGGTCACCATGTCTCAAGATACTACTAAGTTGT
Organism: Elymus sibiricus; assembly: GCA_039707655.1. NCBI lineage: Eukaryota > Viridiplantae > Streptophyta > Magnoliopsida > Poales > Poaceae > Elymus > Elymus sibiricus. Next base: position 270,763,041 of record CM077665.1, read on the forward strand.
GTGACTTCTCAAATAGTAATAACAATGATTTTATTAGTACTCCCATACCACCCGCCACTAGTGCGGAGGCATTTGATATTTATGCTGCATTGCTAAATCTTGTCATGAATGATCAATTTTTGGGAAGTCCTAATGAGGATCCCGCATCACATCTTACTACCTTTGTTGAGTTATGTGACATACAAAAGAAAAAGGATATGGATAATGATATCGTGAAATTAAAATTATTTCCTTTTTCACTAAGAGATAAAGCTAAGGCTTGGTTTTCATCTTTACCTCGTAATAGTATTGGAACATGGGATAAATGTAAAGATGCTTTTATTGCCAAGTATTTTCGTCCTGCTAAGATCATGTCCCTTAGAAATCAAATAATGAATTTCAAACAGCAAGATCAAGAGCATGTTTCACAAGCTTGGGAGAGAATGAAATTGATGATAAGAAATTGTCCAACTCATGGTTTAAATTTGTGGATGATTATCCAAAACTTCTATGCTGGACTAAACTTTGTGTCTAGAAATCTTCTAGATTCTGCCGTAGGTGGTACCTTTATGGATGTGACCTTAGGAGAGGCCACAAAACTTCCAGAAAATATTATGACAAATTATTCTCAATGGCATACCGAAAGAGCTCCAACCGGTAATTAGGTAAATTCTGTAGAAGAAATCGCTACTTTGAGTGAAAAAGTGGATGCTCTTATGAATATGGTTGCTAGTAAAAATGGTTATGTTGATCCCAATGATATGCCCTTTAGCAAAATAATGATGCTATTGATGTGAACTTTGTCTTGCGAAATAATTTCAACAATAATGCTTATAGAGGAAACTTTAATTCTAGACCGTATCGTAGTAATTCCTCTAACAACTATGGAAATTATTCTACAAATTCTAATAGGATACCCTCTGATCTTGAGAACACAATTAAAGAATTTATTAATTCTCAAAAGGTTTTCAACACTATGGTAGAAGAAAAAATGCACGTAGTTGATGCTTTGGCTAAAAACATGGATATCATTGCTCTTGATGTAGAAACTCTTAAAAGTAAAGCTTTGCCACCCAAGCATGATTTTTTAATGAGGCTATTAAATCTATCCAATTATCTATTAATGAAAGTAAGGAGAGGACCGCTAAGTTGAAAGCTAAGTAGGAATTCTTAGAAAAAGCTCTTCCACCCGGTTTTTACCGGAATCATGATGAAGATCTTAAAATGATTGGTACCTCTCCTATTGAATATTTATTTACCTCTATGAATATAAATGATAAAGGGACTGGAGATGAGTCAACTCTAGTTGAGAAGCGTCCCGTTTGCTTGGAGGGTGATGATTTTGATGCTAAAACTGAAAAACATGGGTTTGGAGAGGTCAAAACTTTAACTAGTGATGTGCCAACTATTTTGGATTAAAAGGACTTTAATTATGATAATTTCTCTTTGGTAGAATGTATTTCCGTGTTGCAAACCATTATTAGCTCACCCGATGCTTATGAACAAAACAAAGCTTTTACCGAACATAGAGTAGAAGCTATGATAAAAGCTTATGATGAGAAACTTGAGCCTAAAGTTTCTATTCCTAGAAATTTGCATGATGAGTGGGAACCTACTATAAAGGTAAAGATAAATAAATATGAATACAATGCCTTGTGTGGCCTTGGTGCTAGTGTTTCAACTATTCCTAAATCTCTTTGAAATGTGCTTGGTCTCACTAATATTGAAGATTGTTCCCTTAACTTGCATCTTGCGGATTCTACCATTAAGAAACCTCTAGGTAGTATTAATGATGTGCTTATTGTTGCAAATAAAAATTATGTGCCTGTAGATTTCATTGTGCTTGATATTGATTGCAATCCTACCTATCCAATAATACTTGGAAGACCTTTCCTACGAACTATAGGTGCAATTATTGACATGAAAGAGGGAAACATAAGGTTCCAATTTCCATTAAGGAAAGGGATGGAACACTTCCCTAGAAAGATAATTAAACCACCTTATAAATCGATAATGAGAGCTACTTATGGGTGGAGTGTCAAGGATGACAATACTTGAAACTATGCATTATGCCTAGCTAGGGGCATAAAATAATAGCGCTTGTTGGGAGGCAACCCAATAGTTATCTTTATATTTTTGCTTTTAACTTTCTGTTTGTTTTTTATAACATGATTACTGCCTCTGTAATTATTATGTTTTTATGTTTAAATTAGTGTTTGTGCCAAGTAAAGCCTTTGGGATGACTCACAAGATGAGTAGAATCGATGCTGAAACAAAACAGAAACTTTTGACTCAAGTACATGAATTTTCATTTTTTACTGAAGCGCGATAATGATATGAAATTTTTACACAGTATTTCTATACAAATTTTATAGGTTTTCATATTTTTATGAATTTGTAGAGATACATAGGTGTAGGTTCTCTACAGATTGCTACAGACTGTTCTGTTTTAGACATATTCTGTTTTTGCTTGCATAGTTGCTTGTTTTGATTATGCTATGGATTGTATCGGGGGGTATAAGCCATGGAGAAATTAGAACACAGTACCTATTATGCAATTAGGAAATAATAATAAATTTATAATAGTACCTAAAGTATGCAATATGTTTCTTATACTAACGGATCTCACAAAGTTTTGTTGAGTTTTGTGTGATTGAAGTTTTCAAGTTTTGGGTGTTATCACGATGGACAAAGGAATAAGGAGTGGCAAGAGCCTAAGCTTGGGGATGCCCAAGGCACCCCAAGGTAATATTTTAAGGAAGACTCAAGCGTCTAAGCTTGGGGATGCCCCGGAAGGCATCCCCTCTTTCGTCTCAATCCATCGGTATGTCACTTGAAGCTATATTTTTATTCGTCACATGATATGAGTTTTGCTTGGAGCGTCGTTTGTTTTTGTTTGCTTTTACTTTCAGTTTAGTACAATCATTGTTTTCTAGACACACCTATTTAAGAGAGACACACCTTCATCATAATTTGTTAGAATACTCTATGTGCTTCACTTATATCTTTTGAGCTTAGCAGTTGATCTAGTACTTCACTTATATCTTTTTGAGCATGGTGGCGTGTAGATTTTATAGAAATAATTTCACACTCGTTCTTCACTTATATTTGTTTAATAGTTAATAAATAGTAATGGTAATTTGCATGGGTCATAAGACTAGTCCCAAAATATTAGGTATTCAATGAGTGATAATCAAAACCATCATGTAGCACATATAGAGAAATTGTGGGTTAATGATATTGATGTGGTAATATGAAAAAGGTGTGAGTTCATAACTGTTGATTCGTAGAAGTGTCGATATTAAGAGAGGTTAACTTCTTGTTCGTATAAAAATTAAAGAGGCATGGTGATGATGTGTGAGCATTTCTATTCCTCGTTGAAATCCTAGTGTTGTTTCGGGTCAGAAGCGCGCGATGGTTAACTCCTACCAACCTCTTCCCTTGGGGCATGCGAGTAGTACTTTGATTTATGATAAAACTAATAAAACTTTGCAATAAGTATGTGAGTTCTGTATGACTAATGTGAAACCATGGACATACACATCTCACCTTTTCATATTTGCTAGCCCCTCCGGTACCGTGCATAGCCCATTCTCACCTTGAGGATCGGTGCAACTTTCGCCGGTGCATCCAAACCCTGTGACATGATACGCTCTGTTGCACATAAGCCTCATTATACCTTCCTCAAAACAGCCACCATACCTACCTATCATGTCATTTCCATAGCTATTCCGAGATATATTGCCATGCAAATTCCATCGTCACTTCACATGACTAGTTTGTTCATCATCATATTGCTTTGCATGATCATATAGAGATGACATAGTATTTGTGGCAAAGCCACCATTCATCATATTTTTGATACGTGTCACGCTAGATCATTGCACATCCTGGTACACTACCAGAGGCATTCATATAGAGTCATATCTTCATATCAGTTCTTCATATCGAGTTGTAAGTAAATAAAAGTGTGATGATCATCATTGTTAGAGCATTGTCCCAGTGAGGAAATAAAGATGGGGGAGGCCAAATGAGCCCACCATTCTGAATAGAAAAAGAGAGAAAATGAGAGAATGGACTTTGCTACTATCCTTTACCACACTTGTGCCTCAAAGTGGCACCTTGTTCCTCATGTAGAGAGTCTCATGTTGTGTCATTTTCATATGCTAGTGGGAGTTACTTTTTCATTATTACAAACTTGGCTTGTATATTCCTATGACGGGCTTCCTCAAATGCCCGAGGTCTTCATGAGCAAGCAAGTTGGATGCACACCCCACTTAGCTTCATTTGAGCTTTCATACACTTATAGCTCTAGTGCATCATTTGCATGGCAATACCTACTCCTTGCATTGACATTTATCGATGGGCATCTCCATAGCCCGTTGGTACGCCTAGTTGATGTGAGACTATCTTCTCCACTTTTTTCCCCTTTGATATCTACCACCATATTCTTTTCCACCTAAATGCTATGTCCAATGGCTCACGCTCATGTATTGCGTGAAGAATAACAAGTTGATGCATATTGAAAAAGTACGATCCAATTGCCTAACTTGGACACCGTGGTGCTTGAGATTTGTATTAATGTGGTGAAGATGGAGCCATGCCTTGCTAATATAATAAGATGAATGGGGCGTAAACATTCTTTGAGGATCATATACTTTGAAAGATTAATGATTTTGTTTCTTATACTTATAAGTATTGCTATGTTAATATTTGTTGATTCATCATTTCTCAATGAGCATACATGCATACGATTACATAATGGATAGCATGCCACATCCAAAATTCTGTTTTTATCATTTACCTACTCGAGGACGAGCAGGAATTAAGCTTGGGTGTCGTGGTTTTGTCACGGAAGATGTCCGAAGACTTAGGTTCGAGGCCATCGCTGAGGCGGTGGACTCAAAGGGGTTGGCCGGGACGAGGGACATGAGTTTACCCAGGTTCGGCCCCTCAAGAAGAGGTAAAAGCCTATGTCCTGCTTGTGTTGTATTGATTGGTGTATCGATTACAAGGGAGCGGATTCGCTTGACCTAGTTCTCGATTGATTGGTCTCTGTCTAAGCCGCCCCAGGGTCTCACCTTTATATAGGAGGTCGAGGCCCTGGGTTACACGAGTCTCAAACCGACTCATACAACGTATTCAATCCTGTCTCTAAGACGCCTTGCCTCCTTGGGCAATCCGTCTCCAGGCGGCTTACCCGCCCGGGTCTCACACCATCTTCTGTCTCTGGGACTTCGTCTTGGCCCATCCGGTAAGCCGACATGCGGCCTGGCCTTCATCTTCCGGCCCACCTTAAGGGTCTTGGCTACGAGCCGCCAGGTATGACCCGGCCCCTCCAGGGCGAGTCTTACCACGGGGTTATATCCCCAACATTAGGCCCCAGATTGATTTGAGCCTGTTCATGTCAATCTTCAAACTCACTTGGCGGCGAGTCTCACATTTTTATCACCTGAAAAAGAAAACTCATAACCTGCCGTGACGTCACGTCGAATATGCTAAAAAGATTTCGTGACGTTCGCAACGGATCTTCTCATTAAACTGTCGGCCCGAAAATCGAGGCGTCCCCTCCGGTCAATTATCACTGCACCTCTTTGATTTTTGCGCACACTGTTGCCATCCCATCTCATAAATAGGGACACGAGGGCCCCCTTTCCTTTCTCTGCCGCCACCATCTTCTTCTTCCTCCTTCAGACACTCGCGCCTCCAGAGCTCCGCCGCACCGACCAGACCTCACCGTCGTCCCCAACACCGGCCGCTGCATCAACCTGACTCGGTCCAGAACCTCGCCAGCCCGTCCGCATCCGCAAGGTACCACCCTCAATCCTTGTTGAACCCGCAATCATCTTCGAGTAGGGTCCCCCCGAGTTCATCGGGTTTCTTTAGTGTTCGTCGCTGTTCATCAGATTTGTTCTTCGTAATGTAGATTGCCAAGTATCCCCTTGAATCTTATATTGATGTTTATCCGTTGCGGCCGTCCACTCAATGTCAACATCCGCTTGTTATAGATCTGCATATCAATCTTCTCCGCGTGTTGTCCGCCTGTTCTTCCACTGCCTTTTTAGGTCTTGAATATATTTCATTTATCTTCGCCTGTAGATCTTGCAGCCATGGTTGCAATATGTGAAACCTGTTTATCCATACTTAACAATATTTCTAGTATCGCCTTGTCCACTTAACCCGCCATTGCATTGTCGACTCTCTGATAAAATATGTCGGCGGCTTATCGCCTCACCATCATACTGACCATAGCTGTCTTGATTATTTGGTGTTTCTAACCCGCCATATTTTGCACCTTCTCACAGTTTAACCCGCCACCATGTCGAGAGCGCCCGCGTCTTGCGATTGGGTTGGCTCCGGAGTCACCGAGCAGCTTCTGCTTGACTTCGTAGAAACGAGTGTCTTGCCGGCTCAGGACATTATACATTGGCGGGTTCCAGGGCCAGAAATAAGACCTACTCCTCAAGAAGGAGAGGTTGTCGTATTCACTGATCACCTCCTCCGTGGTTTTAGCCCGCCCGGGTCGAAATTTTTTCGGGACGTTCTTCACTTCTTCAAGCTTCACCCTCAAGATATAGGTCCAAACTATGTCACCAATATGTGTCAGTTTGAAGTCCTATGCGAAGTTTACCTGCAAGAAGAGCCGTCTGTTGACCTCTTCCGTGACTACTTTTATGTCAATCGCCAAACTGAAGTGGCGGCTGGACCAAGTTTGGAGCTTGGCGGCGTCTCTATCCAGCGACGGAGAGATTTGCCCTACCCAGCGGCCATCTTACCAAGTCACCCCAAAGATTGGAACAAGACCTAGTTTTATTGCAAAGACACTTCTCCCAAAGAAGAGAAACCGCTGCCGGGTTACCGTCCTACCCGGCTTTGCACCTCCACAGAACTCCCAGACCGGATGTCCGCCGCAGAGCGAGCGAAATATGCTCCGGCCTTCGCGAAGATCAGGGCCTTAATGGCGAACGGCTTGACTGGCGTCAACTTAACCCGTTGCTGGGTTACCTGGAAGATCTTGCCACTGAGCCGGCGTGACCGACTCATGCACAAATTTACGGGTGCAAAGAATGACCCTCTCTGTTTCAACGCCACCCCCTGACAGAACAAGACATCAACTCTTCCGTCAAATCACTTCTTGGCGAAAACCAAGAGACTTGCAACAAAATTGGGCTGAAACCTTTTTGCGTCAAGAACCCAGCTCCAGCTATAAGAAACCTTTTTCAGCAAACTGCTCGTTCTTGTCTTGACCTTCTGCCTTGCTCCTTTTAACCTTTTTTAGCGGCTTATGCACAGGCCGGCTCTACCTTCTGGAAGAAGAAATATACTCCTCCTTTGAAGAAGCCTAAGGCGGGTAAAACCCGCGGCCGTAAGAAGAAAACTTCTGCTCAGGAACTGCCTGAGCTTGACGACTCGGAGGTAGAACTTGACTCCCTTGGCCGTCTCTTTATGCAACTTATTGACAACGATTATTCACAGGAGGAAACGGAGACAAGCCATGCGGATGCCCCTGAGGTAACTTACATTTCCTCTGACTCAGAAAACTTTCCACAAGAGAAAACACGCCGGGTCATCCGGAAAGTTCCATTTTCTCATCCTCTTGCTTATTTAGACCCCAACTTTCTTTTGAAAAAGCAACATCACAACTCCAGACGTCAGACCCGGAGCACCGGCTCTGAAGAGCTTTTGGCCGGCTTACCAAACTCTCCGGCTCCTCGGAAATGGCCTGCTGAGGTACTCTTTTAACCAAGTCCAATTTTTAACAGTCTTGCATTGTAGCCTTACTCTGTTTTTTTACCGTCTTAACTTTTTTAGGAGACGCCCCCTTCGTCTGGCGATTCCACTGCATCCAAGCTGCCTCCTCTGAAAATCAACCCGGAGTGCGTACCTTTGTATTTGCACCATATCTTTTACCACCCTTATCCTCTATGTAACAATCGTTTTGCTTCCAGGGCTCAAGCAAAATGAAGGAAGACAGGCGGGTCTACCGCCTCTCCTGCTTCCCAAGAGCCGGAGATTGCTAAGCCGGACTCCCCTGCAACTTACGTTGAGCCTACTGAGGCTAGAAAAGATGCGCCTTAAGATGCTCCTCAACCCTCTGAGCCAACTGATGATAACATGGCCACTCCTGAGAGTCCTCCAAAGGCTGATCCTAAACCGCCCAGCCCTTCAACAGCCACCGAAGACACAGCTCATCCAGAAGTTGTTGTCACTGGGACGGGCTATCAATTCCCTGATCCTCATGTGTTAACAAAACACACCAGCAAGGCTGAAACATTCTCACCAGGAAGACTTGATTTTGAATTCCCCGTGTTAGAAAAACTGACTGCGGATGAATTACATGCTGGTTATCTGAACCGCCTCTCTGCAAGCCGTAATATGGAGTCCAAGCTTGTTGGACTAATGAAGAAAAAATATGAGGTACTCCTCTTCTCTTGCTTTTTCCTTATACCCTTATGTAGCCCCCAAGAGCTGGTTTAATATTGCAAATAGTAGACCGGGTCTTCCAATCTTTGTCATACTCCAAATAGCTTAGCTTGTAGCCCCCAAGTATCGGGTTAATATAGATAATAAGCCGGTACTTACTTGAAAACTAGATCCAAGTGTAGCCCCCAAGTCCGGGTCATTATAATAATGATGAGCCGGAGCTTCACTGCTAAAAACTCACGAATCATAACCCCCAAACTCCGGCTTAAAAAATGAGCCGGAGAAGACTTCATTGCTTAGAAGCGCCGTTTGTAGGCCCCAAGTGCTGGCTTAACTTTACGAAGATGAGCCGGGACTTGTTTGTAGATTGTGAGAGAAAACACAGACATTAGCCCCCAAGTGTCAAGTATATTGCTTGCAATCTGCTTGAGACTTGTATCATAACAGCTTCATCACTCGTCTACTAATATCTCATCCTGGTGACTTAAACCTCCTGTTTTTTTTTGTTTTTGTACGACATCGGAAGCTTTGGATGCGGCCGAGTCTGATCTGACCGGCCTAAAGGGCAATATTGCTTCGCAACAAGCCGCCCGGACTGAGGCGGAAGAAAAATGGTGGGTTGCCGTTGAAGAGCTTAAGAAGGTTCAAGCTGACTTTGATGCCTTCAAAGAGACTGCTGAGGCTAAACAAGCCGCCCTGACAAAACGCGGAGACGATGCTGACAAGCGGCTCAAGCTTGTATCAGAAGAACTGCAAACCCTCAAGCGTCATATATCCAGGATGACTGCTGCTATCTTTGGTAAGTACTGAAGACTTAGAAAATTTCCTTGCCTTGTTGAAAAACTGTGCGAGCGGCTTATAACGCCTAACTTTCCTTGCAGGTCAAAGAAGCCGCCAACTATCTTCTGACAGCTTGTTAAAGTTGAAAGCAATATATACCTTGACAGAACAGCTATACTGCGGGACCCTTTGCACCATCAAAGCAATGTTGACTGAAAAAGGCGTCCCCAAACTCATGAAGGGAGTAATAGAGGTCTTGTCCACTCTGCCCAAGCAAATTGATGAACTCAAACGATCAGCCGCCAGAAAGGGAGCAATGGTCGCGCTAAGCCGGTCTCTGGCCTTTGCCCCTGAACTGACCGCAGCAGAGATGATGCATGGCTTTCCATCCAAGAAAGATGACGGCTCAGACTTTACCGAGGCTGATTACGCCAAATGTATGAAGGCCTCCCGAGTACTCACATCAACACTTGTTAATGAAATTGATCTGACTTCATACCAGGCGGCTTACGGCGAGGACAGCAAACGAGTGCGCTGCCCAACTTTTGAAGCCAGGGACTTAATTCCTGCACGCCGTAAGCCACTCTTTGCTCCTGAAATTGACCCATCTCCCCTCTTTGACGAGGCCTAGTTTGAAGCTTTAACAAACTGCAACTGGGATGTGGACAACCTTTAGATCGAAGAGGTCAAAGACCCGACGCAGGATGACCCGCCGTCGAGATGAACACGTTGCTCCTGATTAAAGATAACCCGGCTTTCTGAGCCGCCGAGACTGGAAGTGTGTAAAAAACTTTAAGTCTGTTGTATTTTGGGCTCCCTGGAGAGCTTTTGTAATAGGCGTAGAAAAACTTGATTGCCTCAGCCGTGCCACTTGATGCACTTTTATCTGCCTTGTATTCTGCCCGCAACATCTTTCGTCATACTTCACAGCGGCTCATCTTAGGAGATAAGACCTGCAAAAACAAACAAGACAGAGTATGTTCTGCATTGCTGTGAGGGCGGCTTGAAAAAAACACAACCCGAAGATGTTAAATCTTTCATGATCTTGCTTCTTTTTTTTCGAAAACTCATATGCCGGCTCTTGTGGCATGAACTCGTTGTTTGAACTCTTAACAGTACCGGGTCTCTAGTGAGAGTGACCGTCAATTCCTTTGAGCGGCTCAGGGTCTCTAGGCGAGATTAACTGGTAAGAGCAACAACAAACCATAAAGAGGCACAGCAGGGCATGAGTATCCCCAGGGCCCATAAGCTACTTCTCACGTGACATAAATCCGTCGTTTGAACCTTAAACAGTGCAGGGTCTTTAAAAGAGTAATTGTTTAAGAGTACGAACGGGCCACATAGCGGAGAGTACGCAGCAGATGGGTGAGTTTATCCTCGCTTTCCGTAAGGCGGCCCTCACATGACAAAATCCACCGGTTGAACCTTGACCAGTACAGGGTCTCTAGTGAGAGTGACTGTCAAATACTTTGAACAGCTCAGGGTCTCTAATCGAGATTAACTGGCAAGAGTTCGGCGGGTCACCTAGTGGAGTAGCAGCAGCATACATGCAGGTTTAACTCGAACTTGCGGTGGCTGAAGAGCCGATCAAGAGGGTGTGCAAGCTAAACCCGGTGGGTTGGAAGCCCCCAAATGATCTTGTTGACGGAGTCAACTTTTTGGGTATATAACCCGGCCTTACGGTGACTGAAGAGCCGATCAAGAGGGTGTGTAAGCTAAACCCTGGCGGGTTGGAAGCCCCCAAATGACCTTGTGGTTGTGTCCACCTTTGCACAATCTGAAATGCCTAAATGGTAGAGGCCCCGGCTTGTAGGGATGCCAACTTTATTATATATATATATATATATATATATATAAAAGATATATACAACGATGGATGTACAATGATGGGAGTCGATGACTCAAGTATAGTAAGGCCGCGGATGAGCGATATTCCACGGCCGGTGGGTCTCTTGCCCAGAAGTACGTGATTCGTCCCGTACGTCATTGAGATAATATGACCCATTGTTGAGATTTCTGCTGACCACAAAAGGCCCTTCCCATGGGGGAGATAGCTTGTGTGCATCCGTCTGATCTTGAATCAAACGCAACACCAAGTCGCCTGACTGAAATGTCCGGGTCTTAACTCTGCGGCTATGATAGTGACGCAGGTCTTGTTGATAAATCGCCGATCGAGCTGCTGCAAGATCACGCTCTTCATCCAAAGCATCTAACGCATCCTGACGCGCTGTCTCATTATCTGTTTCAACGTAAGCCACCACCCGCGGCGAGTCATGACGTATATCACTTGGTAACACGTCTTCCGCACCATAAACCATAAAGAAAGGCGTATAGCCCGTTGACCTGTTGGGGGTAGTTCTGATGCTCCAGAGAACTGATGGTAACTCCTCTACCCAACAACCCGGCGTTCGCTGTAGAGGAACCATAAGTCGGGGCTTGATGCCTCTCAAGATCTCCTGGTTAGCACGCTCTGCCTGACCATTGGATTGTGGATGGGCAACAGCAGAGACGTCAAGCCAGATGTGCTCACTTTCACAGAATGCCTTCATAGCCCCCTTGGATAGGTTTGTGCCATTGTCTGTGATGATACTATGAGGGTAACCAAAACGGTAGATCAATTTTTTAACAAACTGAACCACCGTAGCCGCGTCACATTTGCTAACCGGCTCAGCCTCAACCCACTTGGTAAACTTATCCACCGCCACCAAAAGGTGGGTCTTCTTGTCTTTAGATCTCTTGAAGGGCCCGACCATATCAAGCCCCCAGACCGCAAACGGCCAGGTAATTGGAATCATCCGCAATTCCTGAGTCGGTACGTGAGCACGTCGCCCGAACTTCTGACATCCATCACACTTCGTGACCAAGTCCTATGCGTCCTTATGAGCCGTCAGCCAGAAGAAACCATGCCGGAAAGCCTTGGCCACCAAAGATTTTGAGCCGGCGTGATGACCGCAATCGCCGGCGTGAATTTCATTTAAGATCTCCTTACCCTCTTCAGGAGAAACACAACGCTGAAAAACGCCGGTGACGCTGCACTTATGTAACTCACCATTGACGATAGTCATGGATTTAGATCGCCTTACGATTTGTCTCGCGAAGGTCTCGTCCTCGGGCAACTCGCCGCGAGTCAGGTATGCTAGGTAAGGCAACGTCCAATCAGGGATAGCATGCAGAGCCGCCACCAGCTGCCCCTCCGGGTCAGGTATAGCCAGGTCCTCCTCTGAAGGTAGCTTAACAGACGGGTGATACAACACATCCAAGAAAACGTTAGGCGGTACCGGCTTACGCTGAGAGCCCAGCCTTGACAATGCATCAGCCGCCTCATTCTTGCGATGGTAAATATGATCCACCTGATAACCCTTGAAGCGACCAGCAATGATGTCCACCGCCTGACGATAAGCCGCCATCCGTGGGTCTTTGGAATCCCACGTGCCTGAAACTTGCTGAGCCACGAGGTCTGAATCACCGAGGCATCTAACCCGGCTCAGGTTCATCTCCTTAGCCACACGGAGGCCATGAAATAAAGCCTCATACTCAGCTGCATTGTTAGTGCAAGGAAACATCAGCCTTAGCACATAACAGAACTTGTCACCTCTAGGGGAAGTTAAGACAACTCCAACCCCTGACCCTTCCAATTGTTTGGATCCGTCAAAGTGAATTGTCCAATACGTGTTATCCGGCTTCTCCTCGGGCGACTGACACTCTGTCCAGTCATTTATAAAGTCCACCAGGGCCTGAGACTTGACAGCCGTGCGAGGCACATATTTCAGATTTAGAGGCCCAAGCTCCAATGCCCACTTAGCAATCCTGCCAGTGGCTTCTCTGTTTTGAATTATGTCTCCCAACGGGGCAGAGCTGACCACGGTGATCTGGTGTCCCAGGAAGTAATGCTTCAACTTACGATTTGCCATGAACACCCCATATATCAGTTTCTACCAATGTGGGTACCTTTGCTTGGATTCTATCAGGACTTCACTGACATAGTAAACCGGCCTCTGAACCGGGTACTCTTTCCCTGTCTCCTTACGCTCCACAACAATCGCGGCGCTGACTGCCCTGTTGCTAGCCTCCACGTAGAGGAGCAAAGGTTCCTTCTCAGCCGGAGCGGCCAAGATCGGCGGCTCAACCAGCTGCTTTTTGAGCGCCTCAAGCGCCTCATCCGCCACCTTACTCCAGACAAAGTCGTCCGTCTTCTTCATCATCTGATATAGAGGAACAGCCTTCTCGCCTAGGCGGCTGATGAAGCGGCTTAAAGCGGCAATACGACCCGCCAAGCGTTGTACATCATTGACGCTCGCCGGCTTAGACAACGATGTGATGGCCTTTATTTTATCCGGGTTAGCCTCAATACCTCGCTCTGAAACCAAGAAACCCAGGAGCTTGCCTGCAGGAACTCCAAAGACGCACTTGGCCAGGTTAAGCATCATCTTGTAGACCCGTAAGTTATCGAACGTTTCCTTCAGGTCGTCAAGTAGAGTCTCCTTTTTCCTTGACTTAACCATAATATCGTACACGTACGCATGAACATTGCGCCCAATCTGGCCGTGAAGGAAATTCTGCACACAGCGTTGATAAGTCGCCTGCTCACTCTTGAGCCCGAAGGGCATAGACACATAGCAAAAAGCCCCAAAAGGTGTTATAAATGACGTCTTCTCTTGGTCTTTAACTGCCATCTTGATCTGATGATAACCTGAATAAGCGTCCAGGAAGCATAAACTCTTACAACCCGCCGTTGCGTCAATAATCTGGTCGATACGGGGGAGAGCAAACGGGTCAACTGGACATGCCTTGTTAAGATCCATGTAATCCACACACATACGCCACGTGCCGTTCTTCTTAAGCACTAGCACGGGGTTAGCTAACCACTCCGGGTGAAAAACCTCCGCGATGAACCCTGCTGCTAAGAGCCGGGCCACCTCTTCCCCAATTGGTTTACGCCGCTCCTCATTGAAATGGCGGAGGAACTGCTTAATCGGCTTAAACTTAGGATCCACATTAAGGTGGTGCTCAGCGAATTCTCTCGGTACACCCGGCATGTCAGATGGCTTCCATGCAAAGATGTTCCGATTCTCACAGATGAATTCGATGAGTGCGCTTTCCTATGCGGGGTCCATGTTAGCCCCGATAGTGAACTGCTTTGATGAGTCACCCGGAGTGAAATCCACCAGCTTGGTGTCATCTGCCGCAAACTTCAAGGGCGGCTCAGACTCCGTACTGGGCTTCTTCAATGGAGTCATATCCGCCGAGTCAACATTATCCTTGTAAAACATGAGCTCTGCCTCTGCGCAACTTGATTCTGCATAAGCCGCATCATCCTCCTCACACTCAAGGGCCACCTTACGATCACCGTGCACTGTAATCGTTCCTTTGAGAGCCGGCATCTTGAGCTGCAAGTAAACATAACAAGGCCTGGCCATAAACTTTGCAAAAGCCAGCCGGCCAAACAAGGCGTGATAGGGGCTCTTCATTTTCACAACTTCAAACCACAAGGTCTCCACCCTGTAGTTATACTCATCTCCAAGTGCCCCGGATTCTCAACCCGCGGCAGGCGATCCTCCCTACTCCATGAGATTGGATATTCAGACCACTTCAAATATTGCGGGAGAGCCGGCGTGGCCGCGTTGACCACCCTCTTGTGTAGCTTTTGATCTCGTTTGTCTAGGCTTGTAGTGAATACATGATACTGACCCCCGCTGAGTTGCTTCGGGTTACTCTGGTACCCCGACTGGTTATTCTGCTGCTGCCCACCATTGCCAGGTTGATGATGACCTCCTTGATTGCCTTGACCCTGGTAACCGGATCCTGAGCCACCGGCGCCAAAGCCGGCTCCTGAGCCGCCCGGCCCTGAGCCGCCTGACGGACTATTACCGTTATTACGATGCTGTTGAAGGCTGTAATCCCGAAACTGCCGCATAATACTGCAATCCCTCCAGGTTGAAAGGAGTTTTACCCTTATTAAAGGGCGGCCTGAAGTTCCCGTTACCCTTAGCACGACTGTTCCCAGTGCTGGTGTTCGCCACCAATTCCGACCCGCCGTCTGGGTTCTTCCGCTTGCCAGGGTTGCTGTTTCCAGCCGCGTTTTGCTGTTGACTCTTGCCATTGTTATTTTTCTTACCCTAAACCGATCTCTCATCATCGGAGCTCGGGTCCTTGGTGGTATCTGAATCTGCATATTTGGTGAGAGCCGTCATGAGCTCACCCATGTCCTGACAGGAATGCTTCAGCCGTCCAAGCTTCTGCTTAAGAGGCAAAAAATGACAGTTTTTCTCCAAAATCAGAACCGTTTGAGACGCCGAAATATTCTCAGACGAGTGGATGACCGTTGACACCCGTCGGAC
The DNA here is from genome assembly GCA_039707655.1 of Elymus sibiricus. NCBI lineage: Eukaryota > Viridiplantae > Streptophyta > Magnoliopsida > Poales > Poaceae > Elymus > Elymus sibiricus. Next base: position 270,778,562 of record CM077665.1, read on the forward strand.
CCAATGGTGGGCCGATTCTCCTTCCTGCTGTATACAGTGGTCAAGATCCACAATCGTCATGGGTTGCTTGCATGTTCCCTTGAAGTTCTTGATAAAACGCGCCTTCAACTCAGCCCAAGACGTGATCGTATTAGGAGGCAATCCCTTCAACCAAGTGCGAGCCGGTCCTTCTAACATCATGATGAAGTACTTTGCACAAACCGCCTCACTGACGTCCAGCATCTCCATGGCAAGCTCATAGCTCTCAATCCAGGCCTCAGGGGGCAAATCAGCCGTGTAGTTAGGCACCTTCCGCGGCCCCTTAAAATCCTTGGGCAAACGTTCGTTCCGTAAAGCCGCCGTGAGGCATGGCACACCAACTCCCCTGGATGAAACGCCAGCCCCTGCTAAGGCGGGAGGGGCTATGGGCGTCGGCTCAGGAACCGCCGGGTAATCCATCACCGGCGTTGACCCTCGCTGGGCTCGACCCCTATCCATGATCTCCCGAGCATTCCTTCCAGGCGAATTATCGTTGGGCGGGTTACGTCTTAGCTCGCTGCTGGAAACCGCTGGCGACTCTATGCGCCGGCTGTAACTACGGCTGTGGACGGGCGTGGAGTGCACCCGACTCCGGCTGTATGTATACTTTTCTTGCTGAGCCACCGCCGTCTGTAGCAATTTAATCGCGTTCCGTGCCTCCTCAGCAAACGGCGTTCCTTCGGCAAGGGGGAGTGCGTCAAGCCTGGTAGCCGCCGCTATCATGTTCTCCACCAGGTTAGAATAATGGCCAGGCGGTGTCACCAGGTGCCGTGGCGGAGTCCGATTCCTCCGTGGCGGGTCTGGCTGCCGTGGCGCCTCCACGGCCCGAGTCATCACCAGCGGCGTACTAGGTCCCGCTCCAAGAGTGTTGAAAAGGTTTCGAGGCTGAATAGGGAGACCGACCTGGATCCTCCTCCGCTGAATTGCCTCCGAAGCTCGCTGATCCAAACTCAAACGGAGAGCCTCCACCTTCAGACGTTTCGACTCAGCGTTCATCTGAACTAGCAATGCGTTGATATCCTCCTGAACCTGAGCCATCTGTCCCTTGATCCGGGTGATCCCTGCATTGCGCTCTGCTTGATTTCCGGCTGTCACCTCCGTGGCCATCAGGGCCGTCAATTCATCCATAAGCTCCAGCATGACCTGAGCCGGCGGCTTAGATGGCTCAGCATCGGGTGTATCTGCTCCTGCCGCCGCCCCGGATATCGTGTCGTTGGAAGCCGGCGCCGGGCCTGCCATGAATACAGCGGCTCGGCTTGGCGGGTCATAGGGCTCCGGAATACTGTCACCATCGGCACAACCCCCGAGCCCACCATCGTGAAGCTGGTAGATTGACTCCGCATCCCCACTGGAGGATCCCTCATCTGAAAAAGCCAAGGTGTCTCCTCCTGACACGGAATCTTCCCTGCCTTGCGTGAAGCCGACGAAAACACTCCTCCGCCCGGGTTGAGCATGGACGGGTTGCGCGCGCCGAGCCGGCTCGACGAGGTCGGTGCAGATGCCCGGCCCGATCTTAGAGTCGCCGATCTTGCCGATGAACACGTGAACCTTGCCGAAGGGAACCCGGTACCTGTACTCAATTGAGTCGGCCTCCGGTCCCCATCCAGCGTCGTCGATGTAGAGCTTGCCGCGGCGACTCTTCGTCATCATGCCAACGGCGTACTCCTCGATCCCTGGGAGAGAGCCCTTTGAGAACTCAACACCACCGCGCGCTAGCCCCACGGTGGGCGCCAACTGTCGTGGTTTTGTCACGGTAGATGTCCGAAGACTTAGGTTCGAGGCCATCGCTGAGGCGGTGGACTCAAAGGGGTTGGCCGGGACGAGGGACACGAGTTTACCCAGGTTCGGCCCCTCAAGAAGAGGTAAAAGCCTACGTTCTGCTTGTGTTGTATTGATTGGTGTATCGATTACAAGGGAGCGGATTCGCTTGACCTAGTTCTCGATTGATTGGTCTCTGTCTAAGCCGCCCCAGGGTCTCACCTTTATATAGGAGGTCGAGGCCCTGGGTTACACGAGTCTCAAACCGACTCATACAATGTATTCAATCCTGTCTCTAAGCCGCCTTGCCTCCTTGGGCAATCCGTCTCCAGGCGGCTTACCCGCCCGGGTCTCACACCATCTTCTGTCTCTAGGCCTTCGTCTTGGCCCATCCGGTAAGCCGCCATGCGGCCTGGCCTTCATCTTCCGGCCCACCTTAAGGGTCTTGGCTACGAGCCGCCAGGTATGACCCGGCCCCTCCTGGGTGAGTCTTAGCACGGGGTTATATCCCCAACATTGGGGATGCTTGATACGTCTCCAACGTATGTATAATTTTTCATTGTTCCATGCTGATATATTATCATTCTAGGATACTTTTTGAGTCTTTATTTACCAATTTATAATATTTTTGATCACTAACCTGTTGACCCAGTGCCCAGTGCCAGTTGTTGTTTTCTGCATGTTTTTCACTTCTCAAGTTTACAGTACCAAACGAAGTCCAATTGCCACGAAACTTTTTGATGATTTTTTCTGGACCAAAAGAAGACTTGGGAGATTCGGAAGAAGGCTGGGGGCCACACCAGGGCCCCACAAGCCAACAGAGCGCGCGCTGGGGGGCGCGCCCTTATGGCTTGTGGCCCCTGGCGGCTCTCCCGACCTCGTTCTCTGGCCTATAAATTATCATATATTGCATAAACCCTGGAGGCAGTCCCAAAACCCTTTTTCCGCCGCTGCAAGTCTCTGTTCCGCCGCGAGGCCATCTGGAGCTCCGTTTCGGCACCCTACCGGAGGGGGGATCGATCACGGAGGGCCTCTACATCAACCTTGCTGCCCTCATGATAATGTGTGAGTAGTTCACCACAGACCTATGGGTTCATATCTAGTACCAAGATGGCAATCTCTCTATCTCTTGATCTTCAATACAATGATCATCGCATCTTCGCTTTGATCTATCTAATGTAATCCTATTTTGTGGTGTGTTTGTTGGGATCTAATGAATTGTGGGTTTATGTTCAGAGTATTCATGAAAAGTATTTGAGTCACCTCTAAATATTAAGATTCTTATTTGCATGATCATTATAGTTTTGTAATGCTCTCCGATTTATCGATGTGCTTTGGCCAAGTAGATTGATCTATCTTCAGTGGGAGTGGTGCGTTGTGGTAGGTTCAACCTAACGAGTTTCTATATCCCAGTGACAAAGTAGGGGCAAGATGCGTCTTTGTGTTGTTACTACTAAGGATAACACGATGGGGTTTATTCATATTACTTGAGTTTACTTTGTCTACATCATGTCATCGTTCTCCATGCATTACTCTGTTTGTCATGAACTTAATACGTAGAGAGGCAAGCATAGAAGCGCTCTTGAAGTGGAGTAATAGTAATAGGTGCAGGCAGGAGTCGGCCTATTTGTTTATGGACGTGATGCCTATATACACATGATCATTTTCGTGAAAATCGCATAACTATCCGCTTTTCTATCAATTGCCCGACAGTAATTTGTTACCCACCATATGCTGCCTACATGAGAGATGCCACTAGGGAAAACTATGGCCCCCGGGTCTATTCACTTATAAATTTACAAACGCTACTGTTACCTTGCTGCCTTTATTTACCTTTTATTTTATTTTGCAATTTACAATTATCTGCACAACTCATTTGCTTGCAAATAACGAGATCAAGGGGATTGACAACCCTCTTGCCCGCGTTGGGTGCAAGTTGTTTGCTCTTTTGTGTGCAACCGCTGAATACGGTTGATGATTGATATTCCTATTGGTTCGATAAACCTTGGTTTCATAACTGAGGGAAATACTTACCCACTTAGTGCTGCAATAACCCGTTCGTCTTCACGAAAAACCCAACTCAGATCACAAGTATCATACTACGTTTGGTACAGTTTTCCTGAAAGACCAAAAACAAGCAGAAAACAACTGGCTCTGGGCACTAGGTTAATAGGTTAGTTCTCAAAAATGATATAAACAACATATAAATGCATATAAAGTATCCAAGAATGATAATAAAGTACCATGGAACAATCAAAAATTATATATATGTTGGAGACGTATCAGCATCCCCAAGCTTAATTCCTGATCGTCCTCGAGTAGGTAAATGATAAAAACAGAATTTTTGATGTGCCATGCTACCCAACATGTAATCTCTTTGAGGTATGATCTTTGAGAAACGATGTACTAATAAACATCAACATAGTAATATCCATAAACATAAACAACATAATCATTAACTTTCACAATATACGATCCTTAAAGAACGTTACTCCCCACTCATTTTATCATATTAGCATGGCATCACTCCGTCTTCACCACATAGTATAAATAATGAGCACCACGATGTCAAGTCAGGCAATTGGATCGTACTTCTAACGCGCTTCAGCATTTTCAACCTCACTCAATACATGAGCATGAACCATGGATATAGCATATGGGTGGAATAGAATATGGTGGTAGAAATCAAAAGGAGTCAAAGTATAAAGAAATTCTCGCATCAACTAGGCGGACCAACGGGCTATGGAGATGCCCATCAATCGATATCAATACGAGGATTAGGGACTGCCATGCAACAGATGCACTAGACCTATAAGTGTATGAAAGATCAACTGAAGCTAAGTGGGTGTGCATCCAACTTGCTTGCTCATGAAGACCTCGGGCATTTGAGGAAGCCCGTCATCATTTACAAGCCAAGTTCTATAATGAAAAATTCCCACTAGCATATGAAAATGACAACTCACGAGACTCTCTATATGAAGAACATGATGCCACTTTGAGGCACAAGTGTTGTAAAGGATAGTAGCAAAGTCCCTTCTCTCTTTTTCTCTCATTTTTTTTCTTTTTCATTTCTTTCTCTTTTTCTTTTCCCTTTTTTTCTCTTGTTTTAATTTTTCTTGGTGGGCTCATTTGGCCTCCCTCATTTTTCATTTTTCGTCCGGAGATCATCCGGACTTGTGAGGGAATCATTACTCCATCATCCTTTCCTCACTGGGACAATGCTCTAATAATGATTATCACCGCACATTTATTTACTTACAACTCGATATAACAAATCAATGATGAAAAATAAATGACTCTATGTGAATGCCTCTGGCAGTGTAACACAATGTGCAATGATCTAGCGTAACATGTAAACAATGATGAACGGTGGATGTGCCACAAATACTATGTCAGCTATATGATCATGCAAAGCAATATAATGATGAACACACAAGTCATGTGATGTAACAGTGGAAGTTGCATGGCAATATATCTCGGAATGGCTATGGAAATGCCATAATAGGTAGGTATGGCGGCTGTTTTGAGGAAGATACAAGAAGGCTTATGTGTGATAGAGCGTATCATATCACGGGGTTTGGATGCACCGGCGAAAGTTGCACCGCCGAAGAGGCTAGCATTATATGGAAAGGTGAGTGTGTGTACATCCATGGATTCACATTAGTCATAAAGAACTCATATACTTATTGCAAAGCCTTATTATCTTCCTCGAAGCAAAGTACTACCACATGCCCCTAGGGAGGAGGTTGGGAGGAGTTAACCATCGCGCGCCTCCGACCTGAACAACACTAGGATTTCAACAAGGAATAAGAATGCTCACACATCATCATCATCATCACCATCATCATCATCATGCCATAACCAATATTTAGACGAGCAACAAGTAACACGCTTTAACTATCGATATTTCTACTAACCAACAATCATGTACTCATGCCCTTTCGTATGACTACATCAATATCATTAACCCACAATTTCTCTTATATGGTGAGCTACATGAAGGTTTTGATTATACACTCATTGAATACCTATCCTTTTTGGACTAGTCTTATAACCCATGAAAATTACCGTTACTATTTATTAGACTCTCAAACAAGTTTAAGTGAAGCACGAGAGTTCAATTATTTCTACAAAATCTACACGCCATGTTGCTCTAAAAGATATAAGTGAAGCACTAGAGCAACTGCTTAGCTCAAAAGATATAAGTGAAGCACATAGAGTATTCTAACAAATCATGATGAACATGTGTCTCTCTCAAATAGGTGTGTCCAGCAAACAATGATTGTGGCAAACTAAAAATAAAGCAAACTATAATACACGACGCTCCAAGCAAAACAATATCATGTGATGAATAAAAATATAGCTCCAAGTGACATATCGATGGAATGGAGACGAAAGAGGGGATGCCTTCTAGGGCATCCCCAAGCTTATACGCTTGAGTCTTCCTAGAATTTTACCTTGGGGTGCCTTGGGCATCCCCAAGCTTAGGCTCTTGCCACTCCTTATTCCTTCACCAATCGTGATCGCACCCAAAACTTGAAAACTTCAGCACACAAAACTCAACAGAAACCTCGTGAGATCCGTTAGTATAATAGGTAAATGAAAAACTTTAGGTACTGTTATAAATTGATTCATATTTTATTATTGTATAAGGTACTGTATTCTAACTTCTTCATGGCTTATACCCCCTGATATAATCTATGGCATCATCAAAACAAGCAAACTATGCAAGCAAAAACAAAATCTGTCTAAAACAGAACAGTCTGTAATGATCTACACAAACACCATACTTCTGTAACTCCAAAAATTCTGAAAAATTAGAACAACCTGGTAAATTTGTATACCAATATGTGTAAAAAATTCAGATCAAAAAGACGTTCCAATAAAATCATAGAAATTTTGCACTGGACGTAAAAGTTTCTGTTTTTGCACCGTATCAATTTCTATTATCTTCCAAATCAATCCCAAAGGCTTTACTTGGCACCAACACTAACTAAAACATAAAAACACAATCATTACAGTAGCAATAATCACGTAAACACGCCAATATAGAAAGTATTGGGTTGTCTCCCAACAAGCTCTTTCTTTATAGCCATTAAGATAGGCTTGGGATAATAATGATTCTCACATAAAAGACAAGAATTTAAGCACAAAGAGAGCATAATAAAACACGTGACAAACACATTTAAGTCTAACATACTTTCTATGCATAGGCATTTTATAAGAAAACAGATTATCAAGACAAGGTGTGTGTAGCATATGCAAATAAGAAGAATGAAGCATTAACAATTTGAACATCAAGAGAGGTAATTGAACATGAAAATTCCTATAACCATATTTGCCTCTCTCATAATAGTTACATGTAGGATCATAATCAAATTCAACAATATAACTATCATATAAAATATTATCTTCATGATGCACATGCATAAAAGTTTTATAATCTTCCATGATAGTGGGATTAACATCAACTAAAGTCATGACCTCTCCAAACCCACTTTTATCAAAAAAAACTCATAAGATTGATCATTCTCCAAAATAGTGGGACCATTATTACCTAAAGTTGAAGATCTTCCAAACCCACTTTTAGGAGCATTGCAAATATCATTATCAATAGTAGATTCATCATGAAGCTCAGAATTCTCAAGATCACAAGAAACATCATGATTATCGCCCCAATCATGATCATTATCACAATTGACATTCATAGAATTTATACTACAAAATCGCAATCATGCTTTTCATTCAAGGAACTATCCTGAATCAGTTTATAAATTTATTTTAACACTTCGTAACCCCTCTCGCACCCAAAGCATGAGACACACATGAGTTATTTGTTGAGAGAGGTGATTTAAACATATGCAAGGTACATACAGTGCCTAAATGATTGACTCTAGTGCTAGTGGGTGACTGCTGGAGATGTTGATATTTCCCTATGCATTCATGAGTTACTTGTATTGTCCTTGAACATCATCAATGATTTGTATCAATAAGTATGTGACTTGTTTATGAAACTATATATTGTATGATGATTGTTCTAATGGTCCCTAGTTGATAAGGTTATGCCGACACATACCCTTTGACTAGTAGGCGATTCGGCTGATGACTATGTTTCACAAGTCATGTGTATAAAGATGCTAAATAGATAGTATGAACTCGGGGATGGAGATCACGGAGTCGGACAAACCAACTTTGAGACACAACGAGATATTGTCATTTGTTTTTCTCAAGTATAATGTATATGCCGTGTCTTAGACTTGATGTCCTCCCATGTTCTCGGGGCGAGGATCGACTCACTTAGTGTCTATTAAATGCTACTCCGTAACTGGATATTTATAAAGGTAGCTTCCGTGTGAGTCTTGAGACTAAACCTGGGCATACACCGGGCCGGGCCGGGCTTTAGAAAGCCCGAACCAAAAATCCCAGGCCCGAGCCCGGCCCGGCCCGACCAAAAAAATCAATATGCAGGCCCGAGCCCGACCCGAATGGACTGAAAAGACGATTTCCGGGCCGGGCCGGGCCGGGCCTCCGTGTAAAATGACGATTTTCGTAAGCCCGAGCCCGACCCGAACTGCTATCCGTGCCTGGTTTCCAAGCCCGAACCCGGCCCGAACCTAAAGCCCGGCCCGGGTCACTGGGCCGGGCTGCCCATGCCCAGGTTTACTTAAGACATGCCGCGAGACATGGTTGAACAAAATGAGATATGCCCCTCCGATATGGTGAGATATTCTCTAGCCCCCTCGAGTGATCAAATTCGGAAAGCATGATCATATGACTTGGGTTAAGTGTTAACCCGGTTTGGAATCTGTATCACAGTTTCGAGAAGAGAGATCAAGCTACCACAAGGGTGACGAGTACTCGTCTTGAGCTCGACAACATATATCATGAGGCAAAAGGAGTGCTGCATATGACACATTGTCGAGGTCCATCAAACGACTTTACACACACATGTGAGTTGACATGTTCTGCTAGGAGCTGTTATCAACCATCTACTCGGCGTGTCCATGTTTACGTGTCTATAAGGTCGCACACTTAAGGGACAGGAGCCCATTCGGATTGGATGTGAGTGTAAAATAGGCGTGGACTCCTAGTGGGCCTCAAGTGTTGATCCCACCTCACATGTCTATATAAAAGTGAGTGTGTGCACATTTTAGATTGATCATTTCCCTCCCACCACAGCCACTATTGCCACTCCCCACACCCATATGCCGTGCGATCGGACCTAGCAGTCTGCCGCCCGATGCTACTCCTAGTACGCGTGGATATCTTGGAGTCATCACATTTGCAATGCTGGAACAAACCATTTGAGGGAACCACTAGGAACTGGTCAAGGGATCTGCGAGGAATCGTTCGCGGGAGATCGATTATACGAGGAGGAGACGACTCAACTGATCGGCTACACGCATGACCAATTCTACTTGCGCTGCGGTGACTAAACGTCTAGTGGTAAAACCCGATCTGTGATCTACCTCCGGCAATATGATCTTGGTTGTGCAGTACAAAATTTGTTTGATGCTAGGGTAACATTCCACGTGCCTGAACAACCGAAGAGTGAACAAAAAATGTATAAACAACGACGACACAAAACACCATCGACGAACGAGGAACGATTCTTCCTAGGAAAAAGGCAGCACGACTGCATGTAGTCGAGCAGATCGAACAGAGCGGGGAACCCCGCCGGAGAAGCCCACGACACATCAACGAGGAACGGATGGGCACAACGACTCCCAAGAGACTGCACGCGGAGGAAACGTCACACACGCCTGTATTGGCTCCCGCGTCTTCGCCCCCCCCCCCCCCCCCCCCCCCTCCCCCAGGACGTTGCCAGACTAGTTTGTCTTACACTCTTCCATACAAGTGTGCACAAACGAACCCATCGTGGAACGCGGAGGCGGGACGCCCGCGCGCATACCGTCTAGACAGATCAGGGCGTGCGGAGAGCCCCAAGAGGCCCCCGGGCACGTCACCCAAAAAGGACGGCTGAAGGCCCCAAGAGCCCTAGAAAAGCGGGTATTCCAGCATCCTTAGGAATAATGATACGCATATTTTAGAAATAAAGTTCTCCCAACCATTTCTTCGAGAAAATCCCTACATACCACTCCGGCCTAGAGGGCAACAGTCAGCTCCGCAAATAGTTTACAGGACGTCTCAAAAAAGTTTACAGGAGAAACAGTACCTTTAGGTGACCACACATATCTTTCACTACAAACGAAGGAAATATATAGCAATCGAGCTTTCATATACACGAACTAGAAAGAGGAAAGGAAATTATGCGTGAGCACTGTATCGTCATTCCTTTAGGTGGGCCTAAAGAACGGAAAGCATTGCAAGATGCTCAAGCAAGCTATTGATGCCCATGACGACCAATAAAAACAACATATATAAAGGTGTGAGAATCGGTTCTTGTAGGTAATAATCAAATGGATGTAGTAGCCAGAAAGTAACCTCTCACGCTCCACGCATGGAGATGTGCAGTCAATCATGTGCACATCACCAAACCCAACCCAAACAGCGACAAGAAAGCACCCACTCCCATCATCACCAACCACACCACTGCACCGACCAACGCCTCACGCCTAATCAAGATCTATTCCGTGGTATGGATGGACCCCACTCCCACTCACTCAGATTCATGGTGGATCGAAATCGAGCTGCTCACCAAACGCAACCAGCCAGAGATACAAGGACGGCGGCCACACACGCGTTGGCCCACCCGTACGGTGCTGCTCCTCTCAGCGCCGCCGCGCCCGAGGACGACTTCCCGGTGGCGCCGCCGGCCGTACCGGCGCCGCCCCCGTCTATGGGGGAGACTGGCGCGTTGGCGTCGATGGTGGTGGTGCCGTTGAGGGCGGTGGTGTAGACGTCGAGCTCGATGGTGGCGTCGGCGCCTTTCGAACTGTTGGTCTTCCACAGCACGTACCCCGTCGCCATCCGGAACTTCCCCGTGCCACCCACCACGGAGAGCTCCCGCGTGGTGGTCATGATGTCGTCGCGGCCGATGACCGCGAGCGTGCTGCCGTTGTAGTCCCCCGTGGTGAGCAGCAGGTTCACGCACATCATCAGCACCATGCCCGACTGCGACGACATCATGTAGAACCCCTGCGCGCGCCCCACGGGCGCCGACGTCGGCGACGAGGTCTCCGTCAGCGCGTCGTCGATGACGGTCGTGTCGCCGAAGGCCATGCCCGGGAAGGCGTTGGACGACGAGGCAGGACCCTTGATGACCTGCACCGCCGTCGGGTTGCTGCCGGAGAGCACGTCGTGGAGGAAGAAGTGGAGATGCGTGTCCGCCGCGCAGGTGGTGAGCAGGAGGAGGGAGAGGAGGACTGCGGCGTGAGGAGGCATGATAGGAGGATAGCGGGTGGATTCTGCTAGTGAGAGTGAAATCTTGGAGCTTGAGGTGGTGGATTAATAGATGGATAAAAGCAAAGGGAGTTGGTGCAGAGTGCAGAGGAAGGGATGATGCAATGACTAACGCTAGCTTGGTACTGTACTTGGTTGGTTGTTGTGATATGCCAAGAAATAATTTAATCAGATTACAATATTAAAAATAGTATTATGCAGTAATACTAATGTTCGTTGAGCTACTAAGAGCAACTCCAACGAGCCGACCCAAATCGTCCGCCCGTGTCCGTTTGGATCGACGGCGCGGACACAAAGGACGGCAAAAATTCGTGTTTTGATCTTTTTGGGTTAGTTTAGCCAGATCTGACCTTGGTTGGATTTTTTTTGAGATCTGACCCTCTTTCCTACCGTCAGGGGGCTCGACGGTAGGGTTACATAGCCTACCGTCGGGGTCCCTGGCGGTAGACAACTAATCCACATGAACAGCCCTAGACGGCCGTCGTCCCACTCCGTCCCACCTTACCGCCGCTGGCCCTGGCGGTAGCCTGTCTTACCCTACCGCCAGGGTCCCCGACGGTAGGGGATGAGCAGTTATAAGCCCGTGGGGCCGCCCGCCCCACCCCATCTCTTCCTCCCAGCGCCGCAAGAAACAGAGGAAGAACTCCTCTTGCCCCCTCTCTCATCTCCTCCACTCCACCCCTCGGATCTTCTTCGTTTCTTCACCATTTTTGTGGATCGAGATGTCTCCGAAACGAGAAAAGTAAACTCCTCCGATCCCTCCAATTAGTTTTACTCAAATAGCTTCCGATTCGACGCATTATTTGCTTCAAATCAACCCTTTTTTGTACTAGATTTAAATTTTAAGTTTGTTTTAGGTTGATTCTAGATGTTGTATGTGGTTGAATATTAACTCTAATCACTAGTTGGAATGGTAGTGTGAAGATGAACCCTAGTTCACGATTTTTTTAGATGAACATATGATGCATGTTGGAGGAATTAACTCCTATGTTTGTTTTGATATGATGCATGTTGATATGATATGATGCATGATTTATAGTGGATGTTGTTGAAGGAATTATGCTTAAGATGAACCCTAGTTCATGTTTTTTTTGAAAATTGAATAAATGAATGAATCATGTTTTAAAAAAACCATATATGCGTATAATGGTTGTTATACGAATGAATGGATGATGTTTTTTTATTTATGCTTATGCTTATGCTGATAATGCTTATGTTTATGCAATTTTATCTAGGCGGCCACCTCTTGTGGACAACATCGGCACTAGGTACTCCATGCTCAACTATGCGTTCGACAAGGGTCATCGTGCATGTTTCATAAATAGCGGAGTGGTAAGTACTATGATCCAAATATTGAACCAAAGCTTTCGAATTGATGAAAATAAGTTACTAATTGTTGGCGTCCACATTTTGAAAGATGCTCCCGCCACTATGCATGAGGGGTCACACGTATGTCGTGAAGATGCAGTATGACGAGCGCTACACGCCGTACTTCAGGAAAGCCCGACTACTGGGTTTCGTCCTGCAGTTCAAGCATGTGCCGCCGACGCTCGTCCACTCAGCTCTCACAGCTTTGGTGGACCGGTGGCGGCCCGAGACGCACAGTTTCCATCTCCCATGTGGTGAGATGACGGTGACCCTCGAGGATTGGGGGATGATCATGGCCCTACCTATCGAGGGCCATGCTCTCACTGGGCGAGTGGAGAGGAAGAACTGGGAAGAGAGGTGTACCGTCCCCATCGGCGACTGTCCCCCGCTAAGAATATCCGGACATCCGGTGTATCGCTCCCTTGGCTCCTGCTGCACCGGAGAAAATGCCCGGAAGATGCCGATGGTCGGATAATAGAGTGGTACGCGAGGGCCTACCTGTGGTTTCTTCTCACGGAGTTCATGTTTTCAGACTGCTCAGGGGACACTGTCCTATGGATGTATCTCGACTTCCTAGCCGACTGGGATGCAGGGTATAGCTGGGGGTCCGCCGGCCTCGCCTACCTATACCGTTCGGTAAGAGAATATCTCACTTTTGACGTATGCTGCTTAAAATTGTGTTATATGATCATCAATCGATGTTTGTAGCTTGGCGATGCAACCTAGAGGGCAGAGGGGTCGTCCGGTATGTGTGGATTTGTCTGGCCCCTCTCCATTTGGATGTGGGAGCGCTTGCCGGTGGGGCGACCTGAGAAGATGCCACCGCGTCCATGGACTGACTATGGCAAAGATGACGACGATGCTCGATACCCCAACTGTCGCGTACGCTTGGGACGTGGTGGGTGTCAACACGGGCACAACCAAGGCTTTGTACAAGGTCTTCACCAACGAGTTGTATGCTTTGATGCCTTACCAGGTACATAAACAAGCTCACCTATATGTTTACGCCACTTTCATCGGAAGCTTACCAATTTTTTTGTAGGTTAACTGGTGGCCGTATCATGACTGAGAGTGGGGGTTCGAGCTGAATGTGATGTGCGAGCAGGACATGGTAGTCTGGCGGTGCATTGTGCCCATGATATGTGTGTACGCCGCCGAGTGGCACTTGCCGCACCGCGTGGCCACAAAATTTGGGATGTTGCAACATACCCCACCGGGCCCACACAACGACACCGGCGGCCACGACTCCACTTGTGAGTGCATTGTTCTCTATTTTCGTGTTTTCGTTTCATTTGACGTTCTTATGATGCTTGGCGTTGCTTATGCCTTGCAGGAAGCGAGGCAGAAAAAATCAATCATAGACTGGGGAGAGGAGCATAAAGATCACGTGAACGAGTGGAACCAACGAAGGTTTCGTAAAGATCGGGAGAAGAAATCCATAGACTGGGGTGGGTACGATGAACACATGAACTGGTACGACGATGGCGTGAAGCACCGTCTTCGCCTCAGGTCCACGTGGACGAAAGAAGATATCGCCGAGCTAGAGGACGATGACCTCGAGGATGAGGGCTACCGTGTGGGCGTCAGATATCTGAGTGGATTTAGGAAGTATGCACCCATGATCAACAGAGTGGTAGGTTGTGTTCGTATGTTTTGAACCAGCGGTTGGATGTAATCTATTTTATTCGTCATTGTGACTCACTTATTCCTTTGCAGTCCTCGGAGCTGAACATATGCACTGTTGATGGCTCGGATGCGCTAGGTGGCGTCCCCGATACCCGAGATTCTGAGAACAAGTTGAGGGAAACGGTGAAGGTAATATAGAACCTCCTAGAATTACCTTATGTTCGAGTGACCTAAAATTGGATCCATGCCATGTTATGTTCTTGTTCATTTGTAATCATAAATTTGATTCATATTATGTTCTTTCTTTCATTCTTATTGCAGAAGATCGTGAAGCGTTGTCGCAAGCTGGCGGGCCTGCTTCGGTGCGCTGGCGCCACTGAAGCTCATGTTCCCGCAGGCCCAATGCGTACCTCGCTTCATTGAGCCATGCTGCCTCATCGTCTAGGGTGGTTGAGGAGGACAAGGAGGAGGACGATGAGGAAGAAGATGAACAGGACCAAGAGGAAGAGAGCAATGAGGAGGAGTATGACGACGATGACAGACCTCCGCCAACTCAGACAATCCAACGTGAGAAGAGGAATGTGACGAAGAAGGATTGGCAGAGTCCATCACCATTTCAGAAACCACATCCTTGTCAACGCAAGAAGAAGGCTAATGAGACTCGTTCGAACAAAAACGAGGATTATACCTCCAAGAGGGGAAGGAGCAAGTAAAGTTGCTGCCATTGAACTAGTTAAACTATTTATGATTGGCTTTGTGAAACAATTTCTTATTTGTCGAACTATTTTCTATTTGCTATGTGGAACCGTTTGCTACTATGCTATTTGCTATGTGGAACCGTTTGCTATCATTCCTATCAAGGTGTGATGTATGTTCTAATGTGTGAGATTGATACGTCTCCAACGTATCAATAATTTATGAAGTATCCGTGCCATATTCACCTATGTTTACAATACTCTTATATGGCTTTGATGCACTTTTTATGATTTAATTAGAACTAACCCGGACTGACGTTGTTTTCAATAGAATTACAATGGTGTCATTTTTTTGTGCAGAAAATGAAAGTTCTCGGAATCGCCCGAAACTCTTTTGTGATTTTTTTCTGGAACATATGAGAAACATTGGAGTGAAGAACCACCGGAAGGGGGCCCCCTGTTGGCCACAAGCCAACAGGGCCCACCTAGGGTGGTCAAAGGGGGTTGATGGCTTGTGGGCCCCTCGTAACTCCATTTTGCATGATTCCAACGCCAAAAAATCCTATAAATAGAGAAACCCTCAGAAGTTAGGAGATAATATCCTCCTCACCGCCGCAACTCTCTATATCGACGAAAAGCCAATCTGGAGAAAAAACAGTAGTGAAAACAGGAGAGAAACAGAGAAAGAGATCCAATCTCAGAGGGGCTCTCGCCCCTCTGTGAGCCATGGAGGCCAAGGACCAGAGGGGAGACCCTATCCCCATCTAGGGAGAGGCCATGGAGGAGGAAGACTAAGGGGGAGACTCTCTCCCACTCTCTTCTGGTGGCGCTAGAGTGCCACCGAAGAACCATCGCCGCGGTGATCGTCTTCATCAACATCACCATCTCCATCACCTTCCTCATCTATCTACGGTGGTCCACTCTCCCGCACCCCGCTGTAATCCACTACTTTAACATGGTGTTTCATGCCACATATTATTAATCAATGATGTGTTGCCATCCTATGATGTTTGAGTAGATTTATGTTGTCCTTTGGGTTGATTGATGATCTTGATTGGTTTGAGTGTATGTTTTATTTTGGTGCTGTCCTATGGTGCCCTCTGTGCCGCGCACACGAGAGGGAATTCCCGCTGTAGGGTGTTGTAATCCATTCATGATTCGCTTACAGTGGGGGCTAGAGTGACAGAAGCTTACAACCGAGTAAGGGGATTGTTGCGTATGGGAGTAAAGGGGACTTGATGTTTAATGATATGGTTGGTTTTACCTTAATGATTTCTAGTAGTTGCGGATGCTTGCTAGAGATCCAATTGTAAGTTCATATGATCCAAGTATGGAAACTATGTTAGCTCATGCCTCTCGCTCATATAAAATTGTAAGAATGATTACCGATCTTGTTATCAATTTCTTAGGACAATTCCGCACACCATACCATCATTATTACACACTCTATATTTGTAATATATATTCTAACTTTATTTATGCAGCAACTATTTTCATATTTAAGTTCTCCAATATCATGCAAAGCTATCCTCTTTATATCCATAACTCAGTTTTATTTCTCGATTCTAGATAGAAGCAAACGCTTGGTGTACATAGAGTCGTATCGATGGCAGATAGAACTTAAGAGAATATTGATCTTGTCTTTAGCTCCTTGTGGGTTCGACACTCCATACTTATCACTTTCATCTTTGTAAAGTGCTACAATGATTCCTTGCACTTTGGGATTATCAAGCTCTTTTCTGGCGCCGTTGCCTGGGAGCAATAGCACGGGGTTGATATTTTCGTGTATGCTTGTTTGCTTCTATCACTAAGTAGATTTTGTTTTCATTTTGTTTTTGTTTTATTGTTTTATTTATTTAGTTGTGGGTGAAACAAAAAGGAATTTAAAAAAACACAAAAAAATTACTTGCCTTTTATAAGAGAAGCGATTGGAAAGTTATGCATTGGAGAAGTGAGGGTCGACCTTGAACAGTTGTGTTCATGCTCATGGAAACAATGTAGAATTTTTCATGGAAGTTTCTCATTATCTACTTGTATATACCACTGTACCACATAAATAATGTGCATGATTCTATTTTGCATGTTTCATCTACTATTCTTATGTGAACTTCATTGAAATCATCATGCCTAGCTAGGGGCGTAAAACAATAGCGCTAATTGGGAGGCCACCCAATAGTTATCTTTATTTTGCTTTTTTAATTTCTGTTTGTGTGTGATAACATGATTATGGCCTCTATAATGATTGTGTTTTTATGTTTAAATTAGTGTTTGTGCCAAGTAAATCCTTTGGGATGACTCACAAGATGAGTTGAATTGATACAGTGGAAAAATAGAAACTTTAGCGTTCAGTGTAGAATTTTTCTGATTTTACAGGAACGTATTTTTGATCTGAATATTTTACAAAGTATTTATATACAAATTATTCAGGTTTTCCTAAATTTTAAAGAATTTTAGAGTTACAAAAGTATAGGTTCTTTACAGATCTTTACAAACTGTTCTGTTTTAGACAGATTCTGTTTTTTGCTTGCATAGTTTGCTTGTTTTGATGATGCTATGGATTGTATCGAGGGGTATAAGCCATGTAGAAGTTAGAATACAGTACCTTATGAAATAATAAAATAATAATAAACTTATAAAAGTACCTAAAGTATTTGATATGTTTACTATACTAACTGATCTCACGAAGGTTTTGTTGAGTTTTCTGTGATTGAAGTTTTCAAGTTTTGGATGAGATACCGATATGAGGAGAATAAAAAGCATCAAGACCCTGAGCTTGGGGATGCCCAAGTCACCCCCAAGGTAATATCCAAGAAATACTCAAGCGTCCAAGCTTGGGGATGCCCCGGAAGGCATCCCCTCTTTCATGTTCAACACTATCGGTATACCTTACTTGGAGCTATATTTTTATTCGTCACATAATATGTGTTTTGCTTGGATCGTCATTTTATTTTGTTGTTCTCTGTTATATGTTATCAATAATCATGTTTTTCAATAAAAGGTTCGAATAATTGCCTTAAGATGTCTCAATTGCATGTTTGATGTGTGACTGTGTAAAAACAGAAACTTTTGCTGTAGTGTTTGAATTTTCATATTTTACTGGAACGTGGAAAGTTTCTGAAATTTTTGCACAGTACTTTCATACAAATTATTTAGCTTTTCCTAAAGTTTCAGAGTTTTGTGAGTAACATAAGTACACTTTATAAATGAATTGCTACAGACTGTTCTGTCTGGACAGATTGCTGTCATAGTTTTGTTATCTACTTATCCTAGAGTTATCATGGCTTATATTAGTAGATATAAATTGTGGAAATGATAGTATACAATACATAATGTTTGAAAATTATTATGCAACTTGTCCTGGCAGCACATGAAGTGTTGATTTATTTTTAGATGTACTAACCTATCTCAAGAGTTCTTTTCAAGTTTTATGTGGAAGAAGTTTTTGAGACTTAGGTGAAACCGGGATATGAGAGGATTGAAAAAGATACAAAAGCTCAAGCTTGGGGATGCCTAAGGCTCCCCAAGTCAATATTTCAAGAAGTCTCAAGCATCTAAGCTTGGGGATGATACGCATCCCACCACTCTTCGTCAACAATTATCGGTTAGCCTATGATGATCATAAGTTTTTATTCGTCCATATGTGCTATTCTTGGAGCATCTTTTGTGTTTATTTTTCCTTTTTATTTTATGCACCATGCTGGTATGAGATAATCCATGACGTATTTATAGAATGCTTCATGCGCTTCACTTAAACCTTTTGAGTATGGCTTTATAGAATACTTCATGCGCTTCACTTAAATCTTTTGAGTATGGCATTATAGGATGCTTCGTGCGCTTCATTTATATATTTTGAGATTGGATATTGGTCTCTCTATATTCACGGAATAATGCTCTATGAACTTCACTTATATCTTTTTGAGAGTAGTTTGATGATCACTCTTTTGCTTCACTTATATCCTAAGAGAAAATGTTGAATGAATTGAAAGTCATAAAACGTGAAATTATATATGCTTCATATGCTTGTCCCATGGGGAGTAGTGACTTCACATACTAAGAGTATAAGCAATAAAATTTATTGGAGGTTAGCAAACATAGCATTGGTCACTTGAACAATTCATGAAAGAATATTGAAGGAAGAGACATTTCGCATATAAATATACTATCTTGGACATCTTCTATGATTGTGAGCCCCCATTAATTATTTTCAAACTTGATGAAATAGTTGACGTTAGACAAGGAAGACAACGTAATGGTTATGTTTATTTATATTCACATAGAAGTTATATTTTCATGGATCCTCTAACATGTGGAGCTTGCTTAGGATCTTTTGCTAGCCAAAAATTCGTACTAAGTAGAGATACTACTTGTGCATCCAAAAAACCCTAAACCGAGTTTCTTGCCATGAGAGTCCACCATATCTACCTATGGATTGCATAAGATCCTTCAAGTAAGTTGTCATCGGTGCAAAAAAGCAATAAAAATGCTCCTAAATATGTAGGATCTTTTATTGGAAGGGAAAATACGCTTTGTACAAACTTGTGATAGTGAAGAAATAAAAGCGACGGACTACATAATAAAGGTTGCTATCACAAGGGGCAATATAAAGTGACGTTCCTTTTCATTAAGAGATTGCACATCCAAAAACAAAAAGCGCATGACAGCCTCTGCTTCCCTCTCCGAAGGGCCTATCTTTTACTTTTATGTATTTACTTTTCTATATTTATTTTTATGCAAGAGTCAATAATGTTCATCCCTATTCCAACCTACTAATTCTTTAGTTGGCAAGCATCATGTGGCGGGGAAAGATCCAGGCACATATATCCAGTTGGATATAGGTGATCGTGATTCATTATTGTTGACATTATCCCTGAGATAAATAAGTTGGGAGGTGGAACACTAAGCCCCGATCTTCCTTTGTGTTTGATTGAAACTGCTTGTTCTAAAAATATGCTTTGAGTGTCAGCAATCATGGAAGACTAAATGATAGTTGAGTATACGGAATTTGCTAAAATAAAGCTCTTATATAGACACTTCCTGAAAATAAGATGAATTGTAATTGTTTGATGACTGAAAACATAGTTTGCTAGTTTTCAAGAAAGTATATGGTCTATACTTTAACATGTGAATAGCTTGCTACTTGATCATGAGAAGTTTTATCAGAAATACTTGCTGGTTATTATGCTAGAAAAACGGCTGAAATTTTATTGATCAAAATTATACACTATTCTAGCATTCACACTTCATAAATTATTCCTTTTATCATTACCTACTCGAGGATGAGCAGGAATTAAGCTTGGGGATGCTGATACGTCTCCAACGTATCGATAATTTATGAAGTATTCATGCCATATTCACCTATGTTTACAATACTTTTATATGGCTTTCATGCACTTTTTATGATTTAATTAGAACTAACCCGGACTAATGCTGTTTTCAGCAGAATTACCGTGGTGTCGTTTTTTTGTGCATATCTCGGAATCGCCTGTCGTGGGAACAAGCCTGACAGTAGAAGGTAGGGGTACGAATGGAGAGGGCAGAGTCCTAGCTACGGCGAGGTTGTACACACAGATGTATGAGTTCAGGCCCCTCTCGTGGAGGTAACAGCCCTACGTCTCAGTGCTCCGGAGAGCTCTCTACTCTGTCGAGTGAAATATGTGTGTTGTATTACAAAAGGTTGCGAACCCTTCTACCAGCGGGGAGGGGTGGCTTATATAGAGTGCGCTGCCCCTCATAACGTCCGGCATGAAGGGGTTTAATCGTGGTCATAAAGAGGTGTACGTTACTGGTAACGTACACCATAAATGCTGTTAATGATCTTGATGACTGCTTGCCCGTTAGCCTCCCTGGGGTGACTTCTGGACTCCTGCGGTCGACTGTCTTCAGACTCTTCCGAGTGAAAGATAACAGTCGAGTGAAAGGCATCTCCGAGTGTATATTGTCGAGTGATTTATGCTTCTTCGCTATTTCAGTCGGAGACTTCCTTGTGGCCCTTAAGCTTTCTGGGGCAGTGTCCTTGGGTAGGATATGTAGGTCAGGCCTATAACCCTACCCTAGGTACGTATCCCCATCATTAGCCCCCGAATGGATCGGGGTTCGAGGGTAAAAGGTGTCAATGCAAGTTCAAACGAGACACCAAAACTCCGAGTGTATTTTGAGGCTTCCTCGAAATCTGCGTCGATTGAAACCTTAACCGTTTGCCCTGATCAATTCCGTCTTGAAGTTATCCGAGTAAAACTGAGCTTGAAAACCGGTCCGAGTAAAACTGGTTCGAGAGTCCGAGTAAAACTGAACTTGAAAACAGGCCCGAGTGATCTGGAAAACCTTCTGACGAAATAGTTTGCTCCACCGGGTCCGAGCCTCGCGGGCTTCGAAATTTGGATAAGAGCGCGCGCGCGCGCAGCGGAGATGGCGTAACTGCTAAGGCAAGTGCGGGAACGACGCCTCGATTATCGCGCCGCCCAAATCGCCACGTACCGCTCCTCCTCTGATTTCGGGATATTCAGAGATCCGGCGGGCCCGCAGGTCAGTGGCTCACTTGAGTGCATATAAGAGGCGACGACGCCGGTGCTGGCACAGTATTTTTCTCCCAAATCCACTCCTCTCCTCTTCTTCCTCCGCCCTGCTCTGCTTCGTTGACCGCCGCCGCCA
The DNA here is from genome assembly GCA_039707655.1 of Elymus sibiricus. Classification (NCBI taxonomy): domain Eukaryota; kingdom Viridiplantae; phylum Streptophyta; class Magnoliopsida; order Poales; family Poaceae; genus Elymus; species Elymus sibiricus. Next base: position 270,800,038 of record CM077665.1, read on the forward strand.
TGACGAAGGGCAAGACGGAGAAGCTCGAGCGCGCCCAGAGGGGAGGCGCCAAGGCGAAGAAGCCGTCGGGAGCTCGGTCGACGGTGCCACCGGGGTGGATCCAGGGGGATTTTCTCCAATCGACGGTCACTGCGGAAGATGTGGACAAACTCGTCGTCGACGGGTTGATAGCTGCCGATTCATGGCGGTTGCCGAAGGGGGAGATCGAGCCGGAGCCACGCGACGGCGAGCGAGTTCTGCTTCTCACCCACATCGAGCGAGGTTTCTCCATGCCTCCCCATCCGTTCATCCGCGCTTTCTTGAACTATTTTGGAGCGCAACTCCACCACCTTCCTCCGAATGCGGTTGCATATCTTTCCTGCTTCGTAACTTTGTGCGAATGTTTCCTGGGCTGTCCCCCACATTGGGGTTTGTTCAAGCACATATTCTCTGTCCGATCCCAAGCTGTCAAGAAAGCCAATCCCAAAGATAGCAAAACCAATGTGATCCAACTGTGTGGTGGCTTAGGGATTCAGAAGAGAGGTAGGAGTGGGTTCCCCTCTATGACCTTTCCCGATTCTGTTCGGGGATGGCAGTCGACCTGGTTTTACTGCAAAGATGCCGCATCGCCAAATATGTCGACTGGGCTTCCTCCCTTCACCTTGGATCGACCTGTTACTCCCAAACCGCTGTACGTGACAAAGGTAGAGAAAATCCAGGTAGGGATCTTAGTGAACGCCATATCCGAACTGATCCGCGGTGGAGTGACTGGTCTGGACCTCCTTGAAACGTTTCTGAGTCGGCGAATTCAGCCTCTCCAAGCTCGGGATCACACCATGTGGCATTATTCGGGCCCTGAGGATACCACTCGGGCTCATCCTGAGGAAGTTTCCGATCAGACTGTTTCTCAGTGGCTCAGGAGCATCACTGGAGCCTGTGATAATCCGGAAGGATCCAAACGAATTCCGCCTTTCTCCGCTTTGAACCCGCCAAAGAACTTGGTGAGTCACATATTTGTCGATTGTTTTAATACTTTGCCGAGTAACTGAATCTTCAGTCGACTGAATTTGAAGCTTGAACCTCGCAGGAATTTACGAACATGTACTCGCCCATACCCAATGGAGAACATCCTGATGAAGAGGAAGGAAGCGTCGACGGCAGCGCAGACGGTGACTATGCTGATGACACCGAGAGCAGTGATGACGACCTGGATGAGGATGAGGTGGAGGCCCCTGTCCCTTCGCGCACCGAGCGTCGAGCCAGGCAGCAGAACGACCCGGAGGTCACCCCGAGCAAAACAGTGGCGTCGAGCACAAGGAACCCGAAACGTGACCGTGTCGCGGCATCGGGGTCGACTGAAAAGGCTGCGAAACAGCTCAAGCCAGACGTGCCAAAGCCTCGGAAGGCCCTGCCTCGAATCAAGATAGCCGTGCCTGTTGCCTCCACGTGAGTGTTCGTTCTCCTTATTCTGCTGTTGAAGAACTTTATGTTGACGTTGACCGAGTGAAATATATTTGCCAGAGCCGCTACCTCCGTAACGTCGCCCCATCGGGATGATGGAGACCATATGGAAGTAGACACTCCTGATGCGGCCACCTCCCTACGAGGTATGACAATCCCACACTTTACTCTGCTTGCTGAAGAATAATTGTCGAGTGTCGAATGCAGCTGACGAAGTCATCGAACTGGAAGATGATGAGGAGCCGCGGCGGGGAGCAGAGGATGAAGCTGTGCTTCCGGAGGCTCCACGCGTGGACACTCGGGGACCACCGTCTGTCCAGACGCCCCGTGGGACGAGTGCTGCGACGCCTCTAAGCCTTGTAATTCCGCTGTCGAGTGCTCCGCCGGCCACTTCTACTCTGGTGGCTTCGACGCAGATCGGACAATCCCAAGCACCTCCAGCTGCTCCATTGACTACACCAATTCACTCGACGCCTGCATACCCTTTGTACCACGTCCCGGAGGACCAAACCGGAGCTGCCAAGGAAGCCATGATCCAGGCTGGGCAGATGATGCTACGAACAAAGGAGGCGTATGAAGCCAGCAAGTTAGCCTATGATGCCAGCTCAGCGCTTCAGGCCAACGTCCGAGTAAGTGGTATTGTAAGTTCATTTCCGATTGAATTCCTGTCCGTCTTGATTTTACACCCACTGGGGTGTTTTTCTTCGCCAGTAGACCAAATAGTTTCTGGTCCAGTGGGGGCACGCTGAGTGCACCCACTGGGTGTAGTCCCCGAGACCGCTGTCGAATGACGAAGGCTTCGGCGGGGGTCTTAATATTGTTTCCATTCGACAGGGCAGTGGGGGCACGCTGAGTGCACCCACTGGGTGTAGTCCCCGAGGCCGCCGTCGAGTGCTTGCTTCGGCGGTGGTCTGATAGAGACGATGTTCGGTTGCTTGCTTCTTTCTTTTATACTCGGCCAGGCCAGACCTGGTCGAGTATTTTCGTTTCCAGTGGGGGCACGCTGAGTGCACCCACTGGGTGTAGTCCCCGAGACTACTGTCGATCGTTGACGATGGGCGGTAGTCTTTAGAACCATTCTGCAGGTTTCATGGACATCATTTCCATCAACCATGGTATGATGCTTGTATAGGGTTGTGAGGTGGGGTGGCGGGCCGTCTTTCAGTCGAGTGCAATTGACCTTTTCCACTCGGGAGTAGAGAAATGGTTATGTCGACTGAACCCCTATTTCTGCTGATTTCAGAAAGCCTGTGGGCTCGGGACCAAGTACGTCGAGCTGGAGAAGGAAAAGAACCGACTTCTGCTGGATCTGGAACTGACGAACAACAACCTGGACCGTGCACAGACCGAACTGAAAACTTTGGGAGGTAATCTTTGTTGATCAATTGTATTATCACTTTCAATTTCCATCTTTTGAGCCGAGTGAATCCACTCGAACAGACGTACGTGATGAAAACCGTCGTCTCCGAGTGCGCCTCAACAATGCTATTTCTTTAGATACCATGAAGAAAGCACTCGAGGACAAGGACAAATCACTTGCTGATGCTCAGAAGGAAGCGAAGGAGAAGACTGCAGCTGCTGAGAAGAAACTTGCAGCAGCCAGTAAACTGGAAGAGGAGAACGCCAAGCTCAAGCAGGAACGATCCGAGTGGATCAAAAAACTCGAAGAGCAGACCAAGAGTAGGACCGCTCTGGAGAAACACTTGGGCGACTTTGCGAAGAAAATGTTCAGCATGCTCGAAGGTAACCCTCATTTGTCGAATGAATTTCCCCGGTTTTTCCAGAATGGTATTATGATCACCCTTTCACTTTCTCTTCATGTAGAATTCTGTCGAGACTTCGAAAAAGAAACTGAAGAAATTGAACCCAATCTGGACCCCACAAAGTCTCTCGTCGGAGACGCCGTGGCCATGGATATGTTTCGTCTCGAAGCTCGTCTTAAGAGCGTCCAAGGATTCATCACTCGGCTGAGAGCTGCATTTGAGAAGGTCGACAAGGAACTGTGGCCTGAAGATCTTCTCCAGACTGACCTCGAGTCAATGATGACTCGGCTCAATGAGATTCCCAATCGAGTGCAATCGTGGAAGAAATCTGCTGCCCGCTGTGGAGCTGACGTGGCGCTTTCACTCGTCAGGGTTCATTGCAAGGAAGCTAGAGAGGACAAACTGAAGGATCTCCGAGTGACCAACACGAAGAAACTCAAATTTGAAGATTTCATGGAGACTTTCATCGATGCTGCCACTCGGATCGCCGACGGAATCGACCTGGATACCATTGTTGAGCCTTCAAGTCCTGCTGGAGCTTAAGTTGGTATTTTGCTTATGGTAAAAACTTTATTCGCCTCGGTATGCCGAGTGTTGGTGTAACCGAGTAAACTTCGTTCAGGCTTTAAGCCTGAGAACTTCCCTTTTGCGCGAACAAGTTCCTGCTGCGCCGGAGATTTTAGTCTTACTCGCATTTCGCTTTCTGACATTTAGCTTGGCCGAATTTATTTGATTCTCGAGTGAAACGGGTGTTCTGCACTCGAAAGAATTCGGGACTTAGACGAGGACTGGCTCGCAGCTAAGCTTCCGAGTGTATTGTATGTAATACACTCGGAAAGGTTTTAAACTTAGGCGAAACGGATTCGCAGCTAAGCCCCCGAGAGAGAGGATTGCTCTTCACTCAGAGTAATTTTTGAACTTAGACGAGACTGGCTCGCAGCTAAGTCTCCGAGTGTATTGAATGCAATACACTCGGAAAAGTTTTAAACTTAGTCGAAACGGATTCGCAGCTAAGCCCCAGAGAGAGAGGATTGCTCTTCACTCGGAGTAATTTTTGAACTTAGACGAGACTGGCTCGCAGCAAAGTCTCCGAGTGTATTGAATGTAATACACTCGAAAAAGTTTTGAACTTAGGCGAAACGGATTCGCAGCTAAGCCCCCGAGAGAGAGGATTGCTCTTCACTCGGAGTAATTTTTGAACTTAGACGAGACTGGCTCGCAGCTAAGTCTCCGAGTGTATTGAATGTAATACACTCGGAAAAGTTTTGAACTTAGGCGAAACGGATTCGCAGCTAAGCCCCCGAGAGAGAGGATTGCTCTTCACTCGGAGTAATTTTTGAACTTAGACGAGATTGGCTCGCAGCTAAGTCTCCGAGTGTATTGAATGTAATACACTCGGAAAAGTTTTGAACTTAGGCGAAAAGGATTCGCACCTAAGCCCCCGAGAGAGAGGATTGCTCTTCACTCGGAGTAATTTTTGAACTTAGACGAGACTGGCTCGCAGCTAAGTCTCCGAGTGTATTGAATGTAATACACTCGGAAAAGTTTTGAACTTAGGCGAAACGGATTCGCAGCTAAGCCCCCGAGAGAGAGGATTGCTCTTCACTCGGAGTAATTTTTGAACTTAGACGAGACTGGCTCGCAGCTAAGTCTCCGAGTGTATTGAATGTAATACACTCGGAAAAGTTTTGAACTTAGGCGAAACGGATTCGCAGCTAAGCCCCCGAGAGAGAGGATTGCTCTTCACTCGGAGTAATTTTTGAACTTAGACGAGATTGGCTCGCAGCTAAGTCTCCGAGTGTATTGAATGTAATACACTCGGAAAAGTTTTGAACTTAGGCAAAACGGATTCGCACCTAAGCCCCCGAGAGAGAGGATTGCTCTTCACTCGGAGTAATTTTTGAACTTAGACGAGACTGGCTCGCAGCTAAGTCTCCGAGTGTATTGAATGTAATACACTCGGAAAAGTTTTGAACTTAGGCGAAACGGATTCGCACCTAAGCCCCCGAGAGAGAGGATTGCTCTTCACTCGGAGTAATTTTTGAACTTAGACGAGACTGGCTCGCAGCTAAGTCTCCGAGTGTATTGAATGTAATACACTCGGAAAAGTTTTGAACTTAGGCGAAACGGATTCGCACCTAAGCCCCCGAGAGAGAGGATTGCTCTTCACTCGGAGTAATTTTTGAACTTAGACGAGACTGGCTCGCAGCTAAGTCTCCGAGTGTATTGAATGTAATACACTCGGAAAAGTTTTGAACTTAGGCGAAACGGATTCGCAGCTAAGCCCCCGAGAGAGAGGATTGCTCTTCACTCGGAGTAATTTTTGAACTTAGACGAGACTGGCTCGCAGCTAAGTCTCCGAGTGTATTGAATGTAATACACTCGGAAAAGTTTTGAACTTAGGCGAAACGGATTCGCAGCTAAGCCCCCGAGAGAGAGGATTGCTCTTCACTCGGAGTAATTTTTGAACTTAGACGAGGACTGGCTCGCAGCTAAGTCTCCGAGTGTATTGAATGTAATACACTCGGAAAAGTTTTGAACTTAGGCGAAACGGATTCGCAGCTAAGCCCCCGAGAGAGAGGACTGCTCTTCACTCGGAGTAATTTTGAATGTAAATCTGTGCGATCGGAATCGACAATAGACTGCGGGAGTCTTCATTCAATCCATAACATCATCTGGGATACTCTTATTACATCAAAACAACTCTGTTATCAAGAATAAAAACGTCGAAGTAGGTCCGCATTCCAGGCGCGTGGCTCGTCAATATTCTTCTTCAAGTTGAAAAGATGGTACGCCCCGTTGTTAAGCACCTTGGTAATGACGAATGGTCCTTCCCAGGCTGGGGCCAATTTATGAGGTCGCTGCTGATCCACTCGGAGCACCAAATCCCCTTCGTGGAATGAACGGCTCTTGACATGTCTTGCATGGAAGCGGCGAAGGTCTTGTTGATATGCAGTTGATCGGATCAGGGCCATCTCACGCTCCTCCTCCAGGAGATCCACTCCGTCCTGTCTTGCTTGTTCAGCCTCGTCTTCAGAGTAAAGATCCACTCGAGGAGAATTGTGAAGGATGTCACTTGGCAATACGGCTTCGGCTCCATATACAAGGAAGAAAGGAGTTCGTCCAGTCGACCGGTTGGGAGTTGTCCTCAAGCCCCACAGAACAGACGGTAACTCAGTGACCCAAGCTCCGGCAGCATGATCAAGATCTCGCATGAGCCGAGGCTTCAATCCTTGGAGGATAAGGCCATTCGCTCGCTCAGCTTGACCGTTTGACTGGGGGTGCGCAACAGATGCGTAATCCACCCGAGTGCCTTGAGAAGAGCAATAGTACCTGAACTCTTCCGAGTCAAAGTTAGAACCATTGTCTGTAATGATATTGTGAGGGACCCCATACCGGAACGTTATCTCTCTTATGAATTTGATAGCAGTGCGGGCGTTCAGCTTCCTGATGGGTTTAGCTTCGATCCACTTAGTGAACTTGTCGACTGCAACCAGTAAATGAGTAAACCCGCTCTGACCTGTTCTAAGGGGTCCAACCATATCCAAGCCCCACACAGCAAACGGCCAGACGAGTGGAATGGTCTTCAAGGCAGACGCAGGTTTGTGTGACAGATTCGAGTAAAACTGACATCCTTCGCAGTGATCGACAATATCTTTAGCCATCTCATTGGCGCGTGGCCAGAAGAAACCAGCTCGATAAGCTTTGGCAACAATCGTCCTAGAGGACGCATGATGGCCACAAGTTCCCGAGTGAATCTCATCCAGAATCAGTCGACCTTCTTCAGGAGAAATGCACTGCTGAGCTACGCCAGTCACACTTTCTCTGTAGAGTTGTTCATTGATCACAGTGAAAGCCTTGGACCTGCGGACTATCTGCCGAGCCTCATCTTCATCAACTGGGAGTTCTCTTCTGAGAATGTACGCAATATATGGTACAGTCCAGTCGGGCGTGATTACCAAAATCTCCATGACCAGATCAATGACAGCTGGGACATCAACTTCAGTCGGATCAGAAGCACTCTTTGCTTGCGGGGGCTCTTCAGTGAAAAGATCTTCTTGCACCGAAGGAGAATGAATGTGTTCGAGAAATACATTGCTGGGGACAGGTTTCCGAGTGGATCCAATCTTTGCCAACTCATCAGCTGCTTGATTCTTCACTCGGGGAACATGATGGAGTTCCAAACCTTCAAATTTCTTCTCAAGTTTTCTTACTGCATTGCAGTATCCAGTCATAGCGGGGTTCCTGACATCCCACTCTTTCATCACTTGATTAACCACCAAATCAGAATCGCCATATACCATCAGGCGACGGACGCCGAGTGAAATGGCCATACGCAATCCATACAAAAGTGCTTCATATTCAGCTTCATTGTTGGAGGAATCAAAGTGAATCTGTAAGACATAACTGAGCTTATCACCTTTTGGGGATACCAGAACGACGCCAGCACCAGACCCATTCAACATCTTTGAACCATCAAAGAACATGGTCCAGTGTGCCGAGTGAAGTTGGATTGGCTGCTGTTGCTCAATCCACTCGGCGAGGAAATCAGCCAGCGCTTGAGATTTGATTGCTTTCTTCGCCTCAAACTTGATATCAAGATGAAGGAGCTCAATAGCCCATTTGGCCACTCGACCAGTCGCGTCTCGATTATTGAGAATTTCAGACAACGGAGCATCACTGACGACTGAAATGGAGTGATCCTGAAAATAGTGTGCTACCTTCTTTGCAGTCAGATATATACCATATACGAGCTTCTGGTAATGTGGATATCTTTGCTTCGACGGAGTCAACACTTCAGAAATATAATAGACCGGGCGTTGAACTTTGTAAGCCTTGTCTTCCTCTTCCCGCTCGACAGTTAGTACTATACTGACGACCTGATTAGTGGCCGCGATGTACAATAACAATGGCTCTTTGCTGTGCGGAGCAGCAAGCACCGGCTGGGTGGTAAGCAGGGCTTTGAGCTCGACAAACGCTGCTTCAGCTTCTGGAGTCCACTCAAATGTATCAGACTTTTTCATCAGTCGGTATAAAGGCAGTGCCTTCTCACCGAGACGAGAAATGAATCGACTCAATGCTGCCAAGCAACCTGTGAGCTTCTGGACATCGTGCACACGCTCAGGGCTTTTCATTCGGACGATGGCACCGATCTTTTCAGGGTTGACGTCGATTCCTTTCTCGGAAACGAGGAAACCGAGTAATTTGCCACCAGGAACGCCGAAAGTGCATTTAGTCGGATTTAACTTAATATCATATCTCCTCAAATTGGCGAATGTTTCAGCCAAGTCAGACAACAGGTCGGAACCTTTGCGAGACTTGACCACGATATCATCCATATAAGCTTCGATGTTCCGAGGGATCTGATCGAGCAAACACTTCTGAATCATGCGCATGAAAGTAGCGCCAGCATTCTTCAAACCAAAAGGCATGGTGATATAACAGAAACACCCGAAAGGGGTGATGAAGGCTGTCTTTATTTCATCTGGACCAAACAGACGGATCTGATGGTAGCCAGAATAAGCATCAAGAAAAGATAAACGCTCGCATCCCGCAGTTGAGTCGACAATCTGATCAATGCGGGGGAGCGGGAAATGATCTTTCGGGCAGACCCGATTGATATGTTTGAAATCAATACACATGCGAAGAGACTTGTCTTTCTTAGGGACCATGACAACGTTTGATAACCACTCGGAGTGGTAAATCTCACGTATAAACTTGGCCGTCAAGAGACGAGCCACCTCTTCGCCGATTGCTTTTCGCTTCTCTGTTGCTGACCGACGCAAATGTTCCTTAACAGGCTTGGCCTTCGGATCAACTCTCAAACGGTGCTCAGCCAGTTCCCTGGGTACACCAGGCATGTCAACGGGCTTCCATGCGAAGATGTCCCAGTTCTCACGGAGGAACTGGATGAGCTCGGCTTCCTATTTGCTGTCGAGTGTTGTTGAGATGTTGGTCGGGGCAGCAGTCGGATCTGTCGGGTGAATGTGCACCTTCTTCACCTCTCCTGCCGACTGAAAAGCTGACTCAGAAGCGGGCTTCTTGGCACGCAACAGGTCGGCAGGATCAGCATTTTTCTTGTATTCCTCCAACTCAACCATAGCCATCTGCTGGTCGGCGATCTTGGAGCCCTGCTGGAGGCACTCCTCAGCCCTTTGTCGATTGCCAGTGACTGTGATCACACCTTTTGGTCCAGGCATCTTCAGCTTGAGATACACGTAACATGGTCGGGCCATGAAACGGGCATAAGCTGGTCGACCAAGGATGGCGTGGTAGGCACTCTGGAAATCTACCACTTCAAACGTCAGTTTTTCCTTGCGAAAGTGCTTGTCATCACCAAACACCACATCCAATGCTATCTGGCCGAGTGAACGGGCCTTCTTCCCAGGGATTACTCCATGAAACTGCATGTTGCTTTCACTGAGCCGGGACATCGGAATGCCCATTGCCTTAAGGGTATCAGCATACAGGATGTTCAGACCGCTCCCGCCATCCATCAAAACTTTGCGGAGTCGAGTGCCCCCCACAACTGGGTCTACCACCAGCGCTTACCGCCCGGGGGTAGCAATGTGCGCAGGGTGATCTGACTGACTGAAAGTGACAGCAGTTTGAGACCACTTGAGATATGTGGGGGTAGAAGGAACCGCCATGTTAACCTCCCTGTTGATAACTTTCAGTCGACTCTTACTCTCAACATCAGCAAAAATCAACAAGGTGGCATTGACTTCAGGGAACTCTTCTTTTTCTTCTTCATCTTCTTTCTCAGGGTCTTTCTCACTCGACTGGTTCTCTTTGAATGACCGGATCAACAGACGGCACTGTCGAGTGGTATGCTTCGGCAATATCAAATTGCCCTCTTCATCTTTCCTCGTGTGGATTGCACACGGTAAATCCAAAACATCGGTACCCGACTGATTCTTTGACTTCTTTGGGGTGAACTTAGCCTTGGACTTTCCCTTATTCTTGCCTTGTGCCGCCAGGGCGGCCGCTTCTGCCTGAGCAGGGGGATCAGCTTTGCGCTTTTGTTTCCGACTGGAATTCCCACCTGCATCATTGTCGACTATTTTGGCTTTACCGCTTCGGAGGCGGTCTTCTTCTTCTCCATTGGCGTACCGAGTGGCAATCTCCATCATCTTGCTCATAGAAATGTCACCGGTGCGACCAAACTTCAGATAGAGCTCTCTGTATCTAACCCCAGCCTTGAAGGCACAAACAGCTTGATGCTCGGAAACATTCTCCACCGTGTGATGCAAGGTGGACCAACGCTGAATGTAATCTCGCAAGGTTTCATTGGGCTTCTGGACACAGTGCTGCAAATCAGTCAAACCAGCTGGACGTTTACAAGTGCCTTCAAAAGTTCTGATAAACACTCGGGCCAAATCTTCCCAGCAATAGATGCTAGAGGGAGCCAAACGATTTAACCAAGCTCTGGCCGAACCATCCAACATCAAGGACAGATGCTTCATGGCTATGTTGTCGTTACCTCCACCAATCTGTACAGCCACTCGGTAATCATCCAACCAGGTTTCAGGTTTTGACTCGCCAGAAAACTTGCCGATCCCGGCCGCCAACCTGAAGTTGGGGGGAATCTCTGCAGAGCGAATGGCTCTGCTAAAACACTCGGGCCCAGAAACAACAGCACTGCTTCCACTCGGATAATCTCTGTTATGACCATCTCTGTGGGCTCTGCCTCTGTCGACCTTCCTTTGAGCAAGGACATCCCTTGCGTCAAATCCGGGATTCCGCTCATCACCGAACGGGCGCCTATCATCATTGTGCCGGGACACATAAGAACCATTCCGCGGAGGAGAAAACATTCGACGGCGGTCATCACGGTGATAACGGGGAGCAGACTGATCTCGCCCCTGATCTCTGTACCGGTCTTCACGGTATTCTCCGCCTCTGCGACGCGAAGGTGACCCAGGACTGTGAGCCGACTGAACTGTTTCTGCCCTGGTAGAATTGCCATGTAACCTGTTCTGCGACTGAGAAACAGCTGCATTCTGGTGCTGCGCCGCCTCAAGCAATGCCTTGATCTGCTGCAGACCTCTACCAGCCTCTGATCGTGACGGTTGAATAGACTCTGCAATTCTAGCAGCTGCTGCAACATTTAAAACTGGAGTACGAAATACCTCGACGTTATTTCGAGATCTACTCGGAAACAACTGTCGCTGCTGTCGATTGGGACGTGGTGGACGCTGCCCAGCACGCTCGTCGAGTGCCTCCTGCATCTCTATGAGCCGAAGGCGTGTAGCCTCCATGGCCTGGGCCTCAGCGGTCGTACCGACGATGGGAGTACGGAGAACATCCTCATCCCGGCGCTGCTGATCATTCGACATTCCACCAATCTCACGCCTGGAGTGGTCGAAGCCGGGAGGCGGACTCTGATGAGGGCTAGCCATGAAAACTTCCGCCGCAGGGTCGCAGCTCTCGCACTCGGAAGGGATGTCGGACCGATCCGACGCCGAGTCGAACACGCCGTGAAGTGACTCGGCGGGCTCGATGGCCGCAATCTGCGGGGACGAAACCTAGCGTGCCGCCGCGTGCCGCACCCAACGCTGTAGCCGCGAGCGACCGGATCGCTTGCGACGATGAACAGCAGGGAGGGCCGATACACACGGAGTCGACGACTGAAGGAGAAGAACGCCGCAGGAGCTTGCACAGAAGTGCGTCGCCCCGCGAATCGGGAGCGCTTCCACATCCAAAGGCGCTTCCTGGAGCCATGCCGAATCGTCGGCGATGAAGGTGAGCGCTCCGAGACGGATCTCGCGGCCCAGGAACAAATCACCACCGGAAGACATGACGAAGGAGAAAAAATGCAAACTCGCCGGAAGTCGCTTAGACGCCTGCCCCACGGTGGGCGCCAACTGTCGTGGGAACAAGCCTGACAGTAGAAGGTAGGGGTACGAATGGAGAGGGCAGAGTCCTAGCTACGGCGAGGTTGTACACACAGATGTATGAGTTCAGGCCCCTCTCGTGGAGGTAACAGCCCTACGTCTCAGTGCTCCGGAGAGCTCTCTACTCTGTCGAGTGAAATATGTGTGTTGTATTACAAAAGGTTGCGAACCCTTCTACCAGCGGGGAGGGGTGGCTTATATAGAGTGTGCTGCCCCTCATAACGTCCGGCATGAAGGGGTTTAATCGTGGTCATAAAGAGGTGTACGTTACTGGTAACGTACACCATAAATGCTGTTAATGATCTTGATGACTGCTTGCCCGTTAGCCTCCCTGGGGTGACTTCTGGACTCCTGCGGTCGACTGTCTTCTGACTCTTCCGAGTGAAAGATAACAGTCGAGTGAAAGGCATCTCCGAGTGTATATTGTCGAGTGATTTATGCTTCTTCGCTATTTCAGTCGGAGACTTCCTTGTGGCCCTTAAGCTTTCTGGGGCAGTGTCCTTGGGTAGGATATGTAGGTCAGGCCTATAACCCTACCCTAGGTACGTATCCCCATCATAGGATTATAGGATGCTTCGTGCGCTTCATTTATGAACTTCACTTATATCTTTTTGAGAGTAGTTTGATGATCACTCTTTTGCTTCACTTATATCCTAAGAGAGTATGGCATTATAGGATGCTTCGTGCGCTTCATTTATATATTTTGAGATTGGATATTGGTCTCTCTATATTCACGGAATAATGCTCTATGAACTTCACTTATATCTTTTTGAGAGTAGTTTGATGATCACTCTTTTGCTTCACTTATATCCTAAGAGAAAATGTTGAATGAATTGAAAGTCATAAAACGTGAAATTATATATGCTTCATATGCTTGTCCCATGGGGAGTAGTGACTTCACATACTAAGAGTATAAGCAATAAAATTTATTGGAGGTTAGCAAACATAGCATTGGTCACTTGAACAATTCATGAAAGAATATTGAAGGAAGAGACATTTCGCATATAAATATACTATCTTGGACATCTTCTATGATTGTGAGCCCCCATTAATTATTTTCAAACTTGATGAAATAGTTGACGTTAGACAAGGAAGACAACGTAATGGTTATGTTTATTTATATTCACATAGAAGTTATATTTTCATGGATCCTCTAACATGTGGAGCTTGCTTAGGATCTTTTGCTAGCCAAAAATTCGTACTAAGTAGAGATACTACTTGTGCATCCAAAAAACCCTAAACCGAGTTTCTTGCCATGAGAGTCCACCATATCTACCTATGGATTGCATAAGATCCTTCAAGTAAGTTGTCATCGGTGCAAAAAAGCAATAAAAATGCTCCTAAATATGTAGGATCTTTTATTGGAAGGGAAAATACGCTTTGTACAAACTTGTGATAGTGAAGAAATAAAAGCGACGGACTACATAATAAAGGTTGCTATCACAAGGGGCAATATAAAGTGACGTTCCTTTTCATTAAGAGATTGCACATCCAAAAACAAAAAGCGCATGACAGCCTCTGCTTCCCTCTCCGAAGGGCCTATCTTTTACTTTTATGTATTTACTTTTCTATATTTATTTTTATGCAAGAGTCAATAATGTTCATCCCTATTCCAACCTACTAATTCTTTAGTTGGCAAGCATCATGTGGCGGGGAAAGATCCAGGCACATATATCCAGTTGGATATAGGTGATCGTGATTCATTATTGTTGACATTATCCCTGAGATAAATAAGTTGGGAGGTGGAACACTAAGCCCCGATCTTCCTTTGTGTTTGATTGAAACTGCTTGTTCTAAAAATATGCTTTGAGTGTCAGCAATCATGGAAGACTAAATGATAGTTGAGTATACGGAATTTGCTAAAATAAAGCTCTTATATAGACACTTCCTGAAAATAAGATGAATTGTAATTGTTTGATGACTGAAAACATAGTTTGCTAGTTTTCAAGAAAGTATATGGTCTATACTTTAACATGTGAATAGCTTGCTACTTGATCATGAGAAGTTTTATCAGAAATACTTGCTGGTTATTATGCTAGAAAAACGGCTGAAATTTTATTGATCAAAATTATACACTATTCTAGCATTCACACTTCATAAATTATTCCTTTTATCATTACCTACTCGAGGATGAGCAGGAATTAAGCTTGGGGATGCTGATACGTCTCCAACGTATCGATAATTTATGAAGTATTCATGCCATATTCACCTATGTTTACAATACTTTTATATGGCTTTCATGCACTTTTTATGATTTAATTAGAACTAACCCGGACTAATGCTGTTTTCAGCAGAATTACCGTGGTGTCGTTTTTTTGTGCATATCTCGGAATCGCCCGAAACTTTTTTGTGATTTTTTCTGGAACATATGAGCAGCATTGGAGCGAAGGACCACTGGAGGGGGCCCCCTGTTGGCCACAAGCCAACAGGGTGCGCCCAGGGGGGTCAAAGGGGGGCGATGGCTTGTGGGCCCCTCGTAACTCCGTTTTGCGTGATTACAATGCCAAAAAATCCTATAAATAGAGAAACCCTCAAAAATTAGGAGATACTCTCCGCCTCGCCGCCGCAACTCTCTGTATCAATGAAAAACCAATCTGGAGAGAAAACGATAGCAAAAACAAGAGAGAAACAGAGAGAGAGATCAAATCTCCGAGGGGCTCTCGCCCCTCCGGGAGCCATGGAGAACAAGGACCAGAGGGGAGAACCTCTCCCTATCTAGGGAGAGGCCATGGAGTAGGAAGCCTAAGGGGGGAGACTGTCTCCCCCTCTCTTCCGGTGGCGCTGGAGTGCCACCGGGGGAACCATCGCCGCGGTGATCGTCTTCATCAACATCACCATCTCCATCACCTTCCCTCATCTATCTACGGTGGTCCACTCTCCCGCACCCCGATGTAATCCCTTACTTGAACATGGTGTTTCATGCCACATATTATTAATCAATGATGTGTTGCCATCCTATGATGTTTGAGTAGATTTATGTTGTCCTTCGGGTTGATTGATGATCTTGATTGGTTTGAGTGTATGTTTTTATTTTGGTGCCGTACTATGGCGCCCTCCGTGCCGCGCACATGTGAGGGAATTCTCGTTGTAGGGTGTTGCAATACGTTCATGATTCGGCTACAGTGGGGGGCTAGGGTGACAGAAGCTTACAACCGAGTAAGGGGATTGTTGCGTATGGGAGTAAAGGGGACTTGATTTTTAATGCTATTGTTGGGTTTACCTTAATGATTTCATAAGTTCATATGATCCAAGTACGGAAAGTATGTTAGCTCATGCCTCTCTCTCATATAAAATTGCAAGAATGATTACCGATCTTGTTATCAATTGCTTAGGACAATTCCGCACATCATACCATCATTATTCCACACTCGCTATTTGTAATATATATTCTAACTTTATTTATGCAGCAACTATTTTCATATTTTAGTTCTCCAATATCATCCAAAGCTATCCTCTTTATACCCACAATGCAGTTTTATTTCTCGTTTCTAGATAAAAGTAAACGCTTGGTGTACATAGAGTCGTATCGGTGGCAGATAGGACTTGAGAGAATATTTATCTTACCTTTAGCTCCTTGTGGGTTCGACATTCCATACTTATCACTTCCATCTTTGGAAAGTGCTATGATGATTCCTTACACTTCGGGATTATCAGAGATCTGCATATTTTATGTTTCTAATACTATACAATTGCTGTGAAATTTGTTTTGAACTGAAACACACAAGTTCTGTGCAAAAAATTGGACTGTGAGACACCCTACCGCCAAGGACCCTGGCGATAGGGTGCGTAACCCTACCGCAGAAAATCTGCGATTCTAGATGCCAGAATGCAGAACTGGAAATAGGCACCCTACCGCTGGAGAGCCTCGCGGTAGGTCTATGCCAGGTCAGCGCCAGGGCCGTTAAGCAAATGTCCGCTACCGTTAACCTACCATCCACGGCCCTGGCGGTAGGCGATGTAACCTTACCGCCGAGCTCCCTGGCGGTAGCAAAAGGGTTAGATCTCAAAAATGTTTCTGATACGTCTCCAACGTATCTATAATTTTTTATTGTTCCATGATGTTATATTATCATTCTTGGATGTTTTACAATCATTTTATAGCAACTTTATATAATTTTTTGGAACTAACCCGGGCTGACGCTTTTTTCAGCAGAACTACCGTGGTGTTGTTTTTTGTGCAGAAATCAAAGTTCTCCAAATGCAACGAAACATTTTGACGATTTTTTTGGAACAAAAGAGGGACTAGAAGCTTCGTTGGAGGGCCAGAAGAGCCACGAGGTGGGCACAACCCATCAAGGTGAGCTAGGCCCCTCTGGCGCGCCCTGGTGTCTTGTGGTTCACTCGTGGCCCATCTTCGCGTGAAAAAGACGCCCAAAAATCCTATATATTCAGAAACCCCCAGAAATATCCCTAGATTAGATGCTGCCGCTGCAACTCTCTGTATCGATAAAAAAACAATCTGGAGGCGTTCCAGGACCCTGCCAGAGAGGGTAGATCATCTCCGGTGGCCATCTTCATCATCCCGGCGGAGGCCATGACGAGGAGGGAGTAGTCCACCCTCGGGGCTGAGGGTATGTACCAGTAGCTATGTGTTCAATCTCTCTCTCTCTCTCGTGTTCTTGAGATGTCACGATCTTGATGTATCATGGGCTTTGTTAATATATTCGAATCATATGATGTTATTCCCTTGCTATCATGTTGTCATGAATTGAATCTTTCCCTTTGAGATATCGTTATGTTGGATTGAATATTGGATTTGAGAACACTTGATATATGTCTTGCATATGGATACCCGTGGTGACAATGGGGTGTTCTATTGATTCACTTGATGTATGTTTTGGTACTCAACTTGCGGATTCCCGAGGTGACATTGGGGTAATCTATGCATAGGGGTTGATGCATGTTTTCGTCCTACTTTCTCCGATAGAAATCTTGGGGCACTCTTTGAGGTTTTTTGTGTTGGATTGAGTATTATTAATCTGAAATTGTTTGATGTGTATCATATAATTAACTCATGGATACTTGTGGTGACATTGGAGTATCTAGGTGACATTAGAGTTGGTTGATGCGTATCATATGGTGTTATTTTAGTACAAACTCTAGATAGATTAATCGGAAAGGATAGCTTGGTGTTATTTTAGTACGAACTCTTGGATAGATTGACCGGAAAGGATAACTTTAAGGTGATTTCGTACCCTACAAACAATTTCTTCTTATGTTCTCCGCTAGATAAGAACTTTGGAGTGATTCTTCGTTGCACGTTGAGGGATGGTTATGTGATCCAATTATATTAGCATTGTTGAGAGATTGCACTAGTGAAAGTACGGACCCTAGGCCTTGTTTCCAAGCATTAATATACCGTTTTGCTCGCTGTTTACTATTTTTTACCTTGATGTTTTTATATTTTCAGATTACAAAAACCTATATCTACCATCCATATTGCACTTGTATCACCATCTCTTCGCCGAACTAGTGCACCTATACAATTTGCCATTGTATTGGGTGTGTTGGGGACACAAGAGATTTCTTGTATTTGATTGCAGGGTTGTTTGGGAGAAACCATCTTCATCCTACACCACCCACGGATTGATAAACCTTAGGTCATCCACTTGAGGGAAAATTGCTACTGTCCTACAAAACTCTGCGCTTGGAGGCCCAACAAAGTCTACAAGAATAAAGTTGCGTAGTAGAGCTCTTTTCTGGCGCCGTTGTCGGGGAGGTGAGTACTTGAAGGTATATATTTAGATCTTGTAATTAAATCTTTTAGTTTCTTGTTTTTCACTAGTTTGGTTTTATAAAAGAAAACTACAAAAAAATGGAGTTTAGATTGCATCATTTGTATCGTCTTGATCATGTCTTTCGTGAAAATAAGGATTCAGAAAATTGTGCTCAATTGGTAGAGGAAGAAATTATGAAAATACTTAATGAGAATCCCTTGAATGATGAGCATGATTGCAATTTTTCTAGTATGAATTCTCTGAATATCGATGATGCTAATGATATGCAAAGCCACAAGCTTGGGGATGCTATGTTTGATGAAGATGATATTTTTAATCCCCCAAGTTTTGATAAGAAAATTTATTATGATGATGGCATGCCTCCTATCTATGATGATTATGATGATGACATGTATGCTATAAAGAGTGATAGTAACCATGAAACTTGTCATCATGATTTTAATATTGAATGTGGTTATGTCAATCAAGTACCTCATGATAGTTATTTTGTTGAGTTTGCTCCCACTACCATGGATGAAAAGGAATATGCTTATGTGGAGAGTAATACATTTTATATGCTTGTAGATCATGACAAGGATGCTTTATGTGATAGTTATATTATTGAATTCCATCATGATGCTACTGAAAATTATTATGAGGGAGGAACATATGCTTGTAGGAATTGCAATAATATCAAGTTTCCTCTCTATGTGTTCAAAGTTTTGAAGTTATGCTTGTTTTGCCTTCCTATGCTAGTTGATTCTTGCTCCCGTAAATTGTTTGCTCACAAAATCCGTATGCATAGGAAGTGGGTTATACTTAAATGTGCTTGTCATGAGATTCATGATGCTCTCTTGCATGTTTCAATTATTATTCCTATGTGAGCATCATTGAAATCATCATGCCTAGCTAAAAGGCATTAAATGAAAGTGCACGTTGGGAGACAACCAAACACTTTTCCTTTCTGTTTTTGTGTTTTCACATGATTAAGCTACTGTAGTAATCATGTTTTGTGTCTTTTATTTCAATAAAGTGCCAAGTAAAGCCTTTGGGATGACTCACAAGATGAGTAGAATTAATGCTGAACCAAACCAGAAACTTTTGACTCCAGTACAGGAATTTTCATTTTTTTACTGGAGTGTAATAATGATCTGAAATTTTTAAAAAGTCGTCATATACAAATTATTCAGGTTGTCCTAATTTTTCAGAATTTTTAGAGACAGGGAAGTATGGTTATACTACAGATCTTCACAGACTGTTCTGTTTTTGACAGATTCTGTTTTGCATGCATAGTTTGCTTGTTTTAGTGTTCCCATAGCTTATATTCAGAGATATAAATTATGTGAATGGCATAATACAGTGGGTATTATGTGAGAACAATTATAAATCTTGTCTTAACAGTACATAAGTGAATGAGCTTTATTTGTTATACTAACCCATCTCACGAAGTTCCGTTAAGTTTTGTGTGATTGAAGTTTTCAAGTTTTGAGTGAGACCCTGATATGAGGAGAATAAGGAGTGACAAGAAGCTAAGCTTGGGGATGCCCAAGGCACCCCAAGGTAATATACAAGGAAGACTCAAGCGCCTAAACTTGGGGATGCCCCGGAAGGCATCCCCTCTTTCGTCTTCAACATTATTGGTATATCTTACTTAGAGCTATATTTTTATTCGTCACATAATATGTGCTTTGCTTGGATCGTCGTTATATTTTGTTATTTTATTTTAGGTGTTATTTATAATCTTGTTTTTAATAAAAATTTCCAAGAATTGCCTTAGGATGCTTGCATTGCATGTTTGATGTGTGCTGTGTAAAAACAGAAACTTTCTCTGTACTGTTTGAATTTTCATATTTTACTGGAACGTGGAAAGTTTCTGAAATTTTTAAAAAGTGATTTCATATAAATTATTTAGCTTGTTCTAAATTTTCATAATTTTTTGAGTTACATAGGTACACTGTTTTCATAAATTGCTACAGACTGTTCTGTTTGGACAGATTGCTGTCATAGTTTTGTTATCTACTTATCCTATAGTTTCTATAGCCTATATTGCTAGATATAAATTAAGGAAATGATATTAAACAGTAGACGATGTTTGAAATTATTGTGCAACTTGTCTTGGCAGTACAAGAAGTGTGGACTTAATCTTATGTGTACTAACCTATCTCACGAGTTCTTTTCGAGTTTTGTGCGGATGAAGTTTTTGAGAATAGGTGAAACCATGATATGAGAGGATTGAAAGAGATACAAAAGCTCAATCTTGGGGATGCCCAAGGCACCCCAAGTAAATATTTCAAGAAGTCTCAAGCATCTAAGCTTGGGGATGCTACGCATCCCACCTCTCTTCGACAACTATCGGTTAGCCTATGTTGAGCCTAAATTTTTATTCGTTCACATGATGCGTGCTATTCTTCAAGTTCTATTTTTTTAAGTTTGTTGTTTGAATAAAATACTCAGATCTTAAAATCTTTATTAAGAGATAGAGTCCTCACATAGCTACTTAATTGTTTGACTACTCATTGATCTTCACTTATATCTTTTGTGATTAGCTTGTCATATACTCTCATGCTTCACTTAGATTTATTTGAGAGTTAGTAAATTTTGAAGAAATTCTATCATGCTTCACTTATATTATTTTGAGAGATGAAACTTTTATGCTCATGTTCTTCACTTAAATTTATTTGAGCTTGTCAAAAGCAATGGCAATATATGAAACTAGTCCCAAAGTGATAGATATTCATGAGGGGTATAATAAAAACTTTCATGAAGATCATTGGACAAATTAAACTTGATTCCTTGTAATAGTTTTGAGACATGATGATAGTAATATGTGAGTCATGTTGGTGAGTAATTATGCTTTAGTAAGAATATTGGTGTTCAGGTTTGTGATTCCCTATGCAAGCATGAAAGTCAATAGTTATGCAAATAAATTACATCCTACTTATGGTGCATTATTCGGTGTTAGTTATGCTTAATTCCCATTTATGTGAATTTTCGTTTCTTGGTTGGTTGCTTCTCAATCTATTTGCTAGCCTCCACTTGTACTAAGTAGAAATACTACGTATGCATCCAAAATCCTTAAACCCAGTTTTTCCATATGAGTCCACCATACCTACCTATATGCGGTATTTTCGTGCCGTTCTAAGAAAATTTGTATGTGCCATCTCTAATTTTCAAAATGAATTTTCCTTTTTTATGTGCTCGTACTGCTCATGAAACGGTAGGAGGTGTCCAATATTTTTCCATGCTAGATGTGTTATTCTCAAGATGAGTGTTTATTCACTTGTCATTGCACGAGAATACGGCGATAATAGGGATGCCCAGTCCCAAAATGAAAAAGAAATTTACTTTATGTTGTCAAATAATAAATTCCTTGGAAAGTGTTGGTATGGAAGGCAACCGTGGATACAGCTAGCCATGGATTATGAAAGAATGGTGGAACAAGGAATATACTTTATTTTATGTTTGGGAACCGCCTATGATATATCTAGCATGAAAAGTATTGAGAACTACTCGGTCGTTTTCGTTGACAGGAAAGGCATGCCCCCCAAAATATTTTTCTCTCTCAATTTAAGATTTGAGCTCTGGCACCTCTACAAATCTCTACTTCCCTCTGCGAAGGGCCTATCTATTTACTTTATGCAATTTTTATTTTTAATTTGAGTCTCCATCTTCTCTTATAAAGCACCAACTAGGGGGCACTATGATCATACTTGTGCATTGGGTGTAGCTAATATTCGAGTGTTTTTTATGAATGGATCAATGATTGAGCATGATGGGCTAGGTTTACTTTCTTTAGTGTTGATATTTTGAAAGACATGGTTGCTTTGTTGGTATGCTTGAGTATTAAAGTCTTCATGTCAAAACTAGACTATTGCTTTGAACCATCTAAAAGTCCAAATGTCCATGCTACAAAAGAAAAGAATGTGTGATAAACATGTTAGGCAACATTCCACATCAAAAATTCTGTTTTTTATCATTTACCTACTCGAGGACGAGTAGGAATTAAGCTTGGGGATGCCGATATGTCTCCAACGTATCTATAATTTTTGATTGTTCCATGTTGTTATATTATCATTCTTGGATGTTTTACAATCATTTTATAGCAACTTTATATCATTTTTTGGAACTAACCCGGACTGACGTTGTTTTCAGCAGAACTACCGGGGTGTTGTTTTTTGTGCAGAAATCAAAGTTCTCCAAATGCAACGAAACTTTTTGACGATTTTTTGTGAACAAAAGAGGCACTAGAAGCTTCGTTGGAGGGCCAGAGGGGCCACGAGGTGGGTAAGCCCACCAGGGCGAGCCAGGCCCCTCTAGCGTGCCCTAGTGTCTTGTGGTCCACTCGTGGCCCATCTTCGCGTGAAACCGACGCCCAAAAATCCTATACATTCAGAAACCCCCAGAAATAACCCTAGATCAGAAGTTCCATCGCCGCAACTCTCTGTATCGATGAAAAACCAATCTAGAGGCGTTCCAGTACCCTGTCGGAGAGGGTAGATCATCTCCGGTGGCCATCTTCATCATCCCGGCAGAGGCCATGACGAGGAGGGAGTAGTCCCCCCTCGGGGCTAAGGGTATGTACCAGTAGCTATGTGTTCAATCTCTCTCTCTCTCTCTCGTGTTCTTGAGATGTCACGATCTTGATGTATCACGGGCTTTGTTAATATAGTCGGATCACATGATGTTATTCCCTCTCTATCTTGTTGTGATGAATTGAGTTTTCCCGTTGAGATTTCGTTATGTTGGACTGAATATGGGATTTGAGAACACTTGATATATGTCTTGCATGTGGATACCCATGGTGACAATGGGGTGTTCTATTGATTAACTTGATATATGTTTTGGTACTCAACTTGCGGATTCCCGAGGTGACATTGGGGTAATCTATGCATAGGGGTTGATACACGTTCTTGTCCTACTTTCTCCGGTAGAAATCTTGGGACACTCTTTGAGGTTCATTGTGTTGGATTGAGTATTATGAATCTAAAATTGTTTGACGTGTATCGTATAATTAACTCATGGATACTTGTGGTGACATTGGAGTATCTAAGTGACATTAGAGTTGGTTGATGCGTATCATATGGTGTTATTTTAGTACGAACTCTAGATAGATTGATCGGAAAGGGTAACTTGGTGTTATTTTAGTACGAACTCTTGGATAGATCGATCGGAAAGGATAACTTTAAGGTGGTTTTGTACCCTACAAACAATTTTTTCTTATGTTCTCCGCTAGATAAGAACTTTGGAGTGATTCTTCATTGGACGTTGAGGGATGGTTATGTGATCCAATTATATTAGCATTGTTGAGAGATTGCACTAGCGAAAGTACGGACCCTAGGCCATGTTTCCAAGCATTAATATACCGTTTTGCTCGCTGTTTACTATTTGTTACCTTGATGTTTTTATATTTTCAGATTACAAAAACCTATATCTGCCATCCATATTGCACTTGTATCAGCATCTCTTCGCCGAACTAGTGCACCTATACAATTTGCAATTGTATTGGGTGTGTTGGGGACACAAGAGATTTCTTGTATTTGATTGCAGGGTTGTTTGAGAGAGACCATCTTCATCCTACACCTCCCATGGATTGATAAACCTTAGGTCATCCACTTGAGGGAAAATTGCTACTGTCCTACAAAACTCTGCGCTTGGAGGCCCAACAAAGTCTACAAGAATAAAGTTGCATAGTAGACATCAGTTTCCAACAGGGGTCAGATCCGTCTAAACTACCCAAAAGGGTCAAAACACGAAATTTCTCCACAAAGGGCGCGTTTGCTTGCCTGGGTCGCATGGAAAAGTTGGCCCACATGGAACTTAAAGCACCTTTGAGCCTGCATCTAGAGGAATGCTCAAATCGACCGTTTCTATCGGGCCAGGCTGAGTTGAGCCACCATAGAGCGCACGTGGTGGACCCTCTTGCACGAGCGGATGCGAGGAGTATATAGCCTGTACTTTGTTTCTTCTTCCACCTCCAGTAACCTCCTTCTCTAATCTCCTTTCTTACGTTCCTTCTAATCTACACAACGGTGCTTCGATTGGAGATAAGCTCTACATGAAAAAGATGCACATCGATGTTACGGTTCCATTTTTGCGATCAGTTCGTAGTTTCGTCGACCATAAATGTTCAACTTTGTGTTCATACTTGAAGCTATTTTGGATGAATTTGTCAAATCCGTCACACACGGTCGACCGTTTGAAATTTCCTTTGATCAGTAACTTCATCTTATAGTTTCACACGACTTTCGTGTTGCGTATTTTATGTTTCCATGAGCATAGACGATTAAATCTAAATTTTTCCTCATGAAAAGTATATACGCATATGTGTGATATGTGTTAATGGCACTCCTTAATCTCGGTCTCCTCTGACCGGCGTCACCGCCGGTGTCTCTCCTCTTGGACTCCTCCGCCACATGTTGTTTCATTAGCGCCACCGTCGGCGTCGTTCCTCTCAACCTCCTCTCCCCAACTACACTCGCGCGGTCGCCATTCCTTTCTGCATTCTCTCTCCCATGTCCTTCTACACTAAAGCCATCGCCGGCATTGTTCCTCTCGGCCTCATCGCTTGCGTCCTACTACACTGGCGCAGTCGCCATCATCGTTCTCTCCTACGTGTTGTTGCATTAGCGTCACCGCCGAATTTTTTTCCTCTTAACCTCCTCTCACATGTCCTACTACACTCGCACGGTCGTCATTCCTCTTGGTCTCATGCCCTATGTCCTGGTACATTGAAGCCATTGCCAGCGTCATTCCTCTCGGCCTCCTCGCTCGCGTCCTACTACACTGGTGTTGTTGCCATCATCGTTCATTTCAGCCTCCTCCTCTGCGTCTTACTACACTAACGCCGCCATGGCGCCCACACTACATTTTTCTCCATCATCCTCTGTCTCAATGTCCTCCTATTCGTTACACCACATGGATTTTTGATGTCTACTACGCAACTTTATACTTGTAGACTTTGTTGGGCCTCCAAGCGCAGAGTTTTGTAGGACAGTAGTGATACGTCTCCAACGTATCTATAATTTTTGATTGTTCCATGCTATTATATTATCTGTTTTGGATGTTTTATATGCATTAATATGCTATTTTATATTATTTTTGGGACTAACCTATTAACCTAGTTGTTGGAAATATGCCCTAGAGGCAATAATAAATTGGTTATTATTATATTTCCTTGTTCATGATAATCGTTTATTATCCATGCTATAATTGTATTGATTGGAAACTCAAATACATGTGTGGGTACATAGACAACACTGTGTCCCTAGTAAGCCTCTAGTTAACTAGCTCGTTGATCAAAGATGGTTAAGGTTTCCTAGCCATTGACATGAGATGTCATTTGATAACGGGATCACATCATTAGGAGAATGATGTGATGGACAAGACCCAAACTGTAAACGTAGCATTTGATCGTGTCAGTTTATTGCTATTGTTTTCTGCATGTCAAGTATCTGTTCCTTTGACCATGAGATCATGCAACTCACTGACACCGGAGGAATACCTTGTGTGTATCAAACGTCGCAACGTAACTGGGTGACTATAAAGGTGCTCTACAGGTATCTCCGAGGGTGTCTGTTGGGTTGGCATGGATCAAGACTGGGATTTGTTACTCCGTATGACGGAGAGGTATCTCAGGGCCCACTCGGTAATACAACATCACAATGAGCCTTGCAAGCAATGTGACTAAAGTGTTAGCCACGAGATCTTGTATTACGGAACGAGTAAAGAGACTTGCCGGTAACGAGATTGAACTAGGTATAGTGATACCGACGATCGAATCTCGGGCAAGTAACATACCGAAGAACAAAGGGAACAGCATACGGGATTAACTGAATCCTTGACATAGAGGTTCGACCGATAAAGATCTTCGTAGAATATGTAGGAGCCAATATGGGCATCCAGGTCCCGCTATTGGTTATTGATCGTAGAGGTGTCTCGGTCATGTCTACATAGTTCTCGAACCCGCAGGGTCTACACACTTAACGTTTGGTGACGATTAGTATAATTGAGTTATTATGTTGGTGACCGAAAGTTGTTCGGAGTCCCGGATAAGATCCCGGACATGACGAGGATCTCCGGAATAGTCCGGAGGTAAAGATTGATATATGTGATAATAGTGTTTTGATCTCCGGAAGAGTTCCGAAGTTCACCGGAATGGGTTCCGGATGTTTGCCGAAGTGTTCGGGTACAGCAACACTTTATATGGGCCAAGGGATAAAAGCCCACAAGGTATTGGAAAGTGCAAAAAGTAGTTTTGCTGCCGCGTAAGCGGTACTACCGCTTGTGTGAAGCGGTACTACCGCCCAAGCGGTACTACCGCTTGTGTGAAGCGGTACTACCGCCCAAGCGGTACTACCGCTTGTGTGAAGCGGTACTACCGCTTGTGTGCGGCTGTGCACGATTCGGCAGGGGTCCGAGTTGGACTCTTTCCCTGCGGGCCAAACCGACCTTGTGCGGGCAAAACCGACCTGGAGGAGGCTTTTACTCCAAGTTTAGACCCCAAGGCTCAACATATAAATAGAGGGGCAGGGCTGGCACACGGGACACATCAAGATTTCCCCAAGCCGTGTGCGGCAACCCTAACCCTCTAGTTCCTCCGTCATAATCTCCGTAGCGCTTGGCGAAGCCCTGCAGAGATTGTTCCTCACCACCATCACCACGCCGTCGTGCTGCTGGAACTCAACCACTACTTCATCATCGCTCGCTGGATCGAGGAGGTGAAGGCGTCATCAAGCCGTACGTGTGTTGAACGCGGAGGTGCCGTCCATTCGGCGCTAGTTCGTGATCGGATCGAGGGACGACTTGCGATTTGGATCGCGGAGACGTTCGACTACATCAACCGCGTTTCTTAAACGCTTCCGCTTAGCGATCTACAAGGGTATGTAGATTCACTCTCCCTCTCGTAGATGCTCATCACCATGGATAGATCTTGCGTGTGCGTAGGAAATTTTTTTGTTTCCCATGCAACGTTCCCCAACAGTGGCATCATGAGCCAGGTCTATGCGTAGATGAGATCTCGAGTAGAACACAAACGAGTTGTGGGCGTGGGTGTATACATATTGCTTGCCGTTACTAGTTGATATTTGATTCGGCGGTACTGTGAGATGAAGCGGCCCGGACCGACATTACGCGTACACTTACGCGAGACAGGTTCCTTCAACTGACATGTAACTTCGTTGCATAAAGATGGCTAGCGGGTGTCTGTCTCTCTCACTTTAGTTGAATCGATTTCAATGAAGAGGGTTCTTTTAGAAGATCAAAAAGCAATCACTACACCACGTTGTGGTTTTGCGTAGGTAAGAACGGTTCTTGCAAACCCGTAGCAGCCACGTAAAATTTGTAACAACAATTAGAGGACGTCTAACTTGTTTTTGCAGGGTATGATGTGATATGATATGGCCAATTACATGATGAGATATATGTGATGTATGAGATGATCATGTTTTGTATAGAATATCACGACTTGCATGTCGATGAGTACGGCAACTGGCAGGAGCCATAGAGTTGTCTTTAATTATTGTATGACCTGCGTGTCAATCATTAAGCGCTATGTAATGCTTTACTTTATCGCTAAACGTTAGCAATAGTCGTAGAAGCAACAATCGGCGCGACAACCTTATGGTGACACGTTGATGGAGATCAAGATGATGGAGATCATGGTGTCATGCCGGTGACGATGGAGATCATGCCGGTGCTTTGGAGATGGAGATCAAAAGCACAAGTTCATGGCCATATCATGTCACTTATGATTTGCATGTGATGTTAATCCTTTTATGCATCTTATTTTGCTTAGGACGACGGTAGCATTATAAGGTGATCCCTCACTTAAATTTCAAGATAAATTGTGTTCTCCCCAAGTGTGCACCGTTGCGAAAGTTCGTCGTTTCGAGACACGCCGTGATGATCGGGTGTGATAGACTCTACGTTCGCATACAACGGGTGCAAGCCATGTTGCACGTGCGGAACACTCGGGTTAAACTTGACGAGCCTAGCATGTACAGACATGGCCTCGGAACACAAGAGACCGAAAGGTCGAACATGAGTCATATAGTAGATATGATCAACATGAAGATGTTCACCATTGAAACCACCTCAACTCACGTGATGATCGGACTTGAGTTGGTGGATTTGGATCATGTTACACTCGAATGACCGGAGGGATGTCAATTTGAGTGGGAGTTTTTAAGTAATATGATTAACT
This sequence comes from Elymus sibiricus, assembly GCA_039707655.1. NCBI lineage: Eukaryota > Viridiplantae > Streptophyta > Magnoliopsida > Poales > Poaceae > Elymus > Elymus sibiricus. The sequence continues at coordinate 270,828,056 of CM077665.1, forward strand.
AAACTCATTATCTAGAACAATAGTCTAAGTTGTCTTTGCTATATTTATGTTGTAGATCATGGCTCGCGCAGTAGCACCCCTGAATTTTAATGCGTTCCTAGAGAAAGCTAAGTTGAAAGATGATGGAAGTAACTTTGTGGACTGGGCCCGTAATCTAAGGATTATCCTTACGGCTTCCCAGAAGGCTTATGTCCTTGATGCACCACTTGGTGATCCACCCGCTCCAGTTGAGTCTCTAGACGTTGTGAACGCCTGGCAGGCTCGTTCTGATGATTACTCAATAGTTCAATGTGCAATGTTGTATGGCTTAGAACCGGGACTTCAAAGACGTTTTGAACGTCATGGAGCATATGAGATGTTCCAGGAATTGAAGTTTATCTTTCAGAAGAATGCCCGGATCGAGAGATATGAGATCTCCGATAAGTTCTATGCTTGCAAGATGGAGGAGAACGGGTCTATCAGTGATCACGTGCTCAGAATGTCTGGGTACTCCACCCGTCTGGCTGAGTTAGGGATGCCCCTTCCGCCAGAGGCTATCACTGACAGAGTTCTTCAATCATTGCCACCTAGCTACAAGAGCTTCGTGTTGAACTATAACATGCACGGGATGAACAAGTCAGTTGCCGAGCTGTTTGCGATGCTGAAAGCCGCTGAGTCTGAAATTCAGAAGGAGCATCAAGTGTTGATGGTCAATAAAACCACTAGTTTCAAGAAAAATGGCAAGGGTAGGAAGGGTAACTCCAAGCAGAGTGGCAAAGCAGTTGCTCCTCTCGTGAAGAAACCCAAGGCTGGACCCAAACCAGAAACTGTGTGTTTTCATTGCAAGGGAACTGGACACTGGAAGCGGAATTGCCCCAAGTATTTGGCTGACAAGAAGGCGGCCAACAACAAACAAGGTATATATGATATACATGTTATTGATGTGTACCTTACCAACTCTCGTTGTAGTGCCTGGGTATTTGATACCGGTGCGGTTGCTCATATTTGCAACTCAAAACAGGAACTGCGGAATAGACGGAGGCTGGCAAAGGACGAAGTGACGATGCGCGTGGGAAATGGTTCCAAGGTTGATGTGATCGCCGTCGGCACGCTCGCTCTTCGATTACCGTCGGGATTAGTGATGAACCTAAATAAGTGTTATTTGGTGCCTGCGTTAAGCATGAACATTATATCTGGATCTTGTTTATTGCGAGACGGTTACTCATTTAAATCAGAGAATAATGGTTGTTCTATTTATATGAGTAATATCTTTTATGGTCATGCACCCGATGTGAGGGGTTTATTCTTATTGAATCTCGATAGTAATGATACACATGTTCATAACATTGATGCCAAAAGATATAGAATTGATAATGATAATACCACTTTCTTGTGGCACTGCCGTTTAGGTCATATTGGCGTAAAACGCATGAAGAAGCTCCATGCTGATGGACTTTTGGAGTCACTTGATTTTGAATCACTTGACACATGTGAGCCATGCCTCATGGGCAAGATGACTAAAACGCCGTTCTCTGGAACAATGGAACGGGCAAGTGACTTATTGGAAATCATACATACTGATGTGTGCGGTCCGATGAGTATTGAGGCGCGCGGTGGTTATCGTTACTTTCTCACCTTCACTGATGACTTAAGTAGATATGGGTATATTTACTTAATGAAACACAAGTCTGAAACATTTGAAAAGTTCAAACAATTTCAGAGTGAAGTTGAGAATCATCGTAACAAGAAGATTAAATTCCTACGATCTGATCGAGGGGGAGAATATCTGAGTTATGAGTTTGGCAGTCACTTAAGACAGTGTGGAATTGTTTCACAATTAACACCGCCTGGAACACCACAGCGTAATGGTGTGTCCGAACGTCGTAATCGAACCTTATTGGATATGGTGCGATCTATGATGTCTCTTGCCGATTTGCCACTATCGTTTTGGGGTTATGCATTAGAGACAGCTGCATTCACTTTAAATAGGGCACCATCGAAATCCGTTGAGACGACACCATATGAACTTTGGTTTGGCAAGAAGCCAAAGCTGTCGTTTCTTAAAGTTTGGGGATGTGATGCTTATGTCAAAAAGCTTCAGCCTGAAAAGCTGGAACCCAAAGCGGAGAAATGCGTCTTCATAGGATACCCAAAAGAGACAGTTGGGTATACCTTCTACCTCAGATCCGAAGGCAAAGTGTTTGTCGCTAAAAACGGAACATTTCTTGAGAAAGAGTTTCTCTCGAAAGAATTGAGTGGGAGGAAGATAGAACTTGATGAGGTTGTTGAACCTTTACTTCAACCTGAGAGTAGCGCAGCGCAGAAAGTTGTTTCTGTGGAGCCTACATTAGCTGAAGAGGAAGTTAATGATGATGATCATGAAGCTTTGGATCAAGTTGCTATCGAACCTCGTAGGTCGACAAGGACGCGTACTGCTCCTGAGTGGTACGGCAACCCTGTCTTAGAGGTCATGTTGTTAAACAACGATGAACCTACGAGCTATGGAGAAGCGATGATGGGCCCGGATTCCGAGAAGTGGTTAGAGGCCATGAAATCCGAGATGGGATCCATGTATGAAAACAAAGTATGGACTTTGGAAGTATTACCTGAAGGGCGTAAGGCCATTCAGAACAAATGGATCTTTAAGAGGAAGACGGACGCGGACGGTAATGTCACCGTCTATAAAGCTCGACTTGTGGCAAAGGGTTTTTCACAAGTTCAAGGAGTTGACTACGATGAGACCTTCTCACCCGTAGCGATGCTTAAGTCCGTCAGAATCATGTTAGCAATAGCTGCCTTTTTCGATTATGAAATTTGGCAGATGGATGTCAAAACAGCGTTCCTTAACGGTTACCTTAAGGAAGAGTTGTATATGATGCAACCAGAAGGTTTTGTCGATCCAGAGAATGCTGACAAAGTTTGCAAACTCCAGCGATCCATTTATGGACTGGTGCAAGCATCTCGGAGTTGGAATCTTCGCTTTGATGAAGTGATCAAAGCGTTCGAGTTTATACAAGTTTACGGAGAAGCTTGTATTTACAAGAAAGTGAGTGGGAGCTCTATAGCGTTTCTAATATTATATGTGGATGACATATTGCTGATTGGAAACAATATAGAAATGTTGGAAAGCGTAAAGGAATATTTGAACAAGAGTTTTTCAATGAAGGACCTAGGAGAAGCTGCTTTCATATTAGGCATCAAGATCTATAGAGATAGATCAAGACGCTTAATAGGACTTTCACAAAGCACATACCTTGATAAGATTTTGAAGAAGTTCAAAATGGATCAGTCCAAGAAGGGGTTCTTGCCTGTTTTGCAAGGTGTGAAGTTGAGTAAGACTCAATGCCCAGTGACTGCAGAAGATAGAGAAAAGATGAGTGTCATCCCCTATGCTTCGGCCATAGGCTCTATCATGTATGCAATGCTGTGCACAAGACCCGATGTCAGCCTTGCCATAAGTATGGTCGGAAGGTTTCAAAGTGATCCAGGAATGGAACACTGGACGGCGGTCAAGAATATCCTGAAGTACCTGAAAAGGACTAAGGACATGTTTCTCGTTTATGGAGGTGATCAAGAGCTCGTCGTAAAGGGTTACGTCGATGCAAGCTTTGACACTGATCCGGATGACTCTAAGTCGCAAACCGGATACGTATTTATTCTTAATGGGGGTGCGGTTAGCTGGTGCAGTTCCAAGCAAAGCGTGGTAGCTGATTCTACATGCGAAGCGGAGTACATCGCTGCCTCGGAGGCGGCGAAGGAAGGTGTCTGGATGAAGGAGTTCATGACAGATCTTGGAGTAGTGCCTAGTGCACTTGACCCAATGACTCTGTTTTGTGATAATACTGGTGCCATTGCTCTAGCCAAGGAACCAAGATTTCACAAGAGGACCAGACACATAAAGCGACGTTTCAATTCCATCCGCGATTACATCAAAGAGGACGACATAAATATTTGCAAAGTACACACGGATCTAAATGTTGCAGATCCGATGACTAAACCTCTTCCAAGGGCTAAACATGAACAACACCAGAACTGCATGGGTGTTCGATTCATTACAATGTAAATCACATAGTGATGTGAACTAGATTATTGACTCTAGTGCAAGTGGGAGACTGTTGGAAATATGCCCTAGAGGCAATAATAAATTGGTTATTATTATATTTCCTTGTTCATGATAATCGTTTATTATCCATGCTATAATTGTATTGATTGGAAACTCAAATACATGTGTGGGTACATAGACAACACTGTGTCCCTAGTAAGCCTCTAGTTAACTAGCTCGTTGATCAAAGATGGTTAAGGTTTCCTAGCCATTGACATGAGATGTCATTTGATAACGGGATCACATCATTAGGAGAATGATGTGATGGACAAGACCCAAACTGTAAACGTAGCATTTGATCGTGTCAGTTTATTGCTATTGTTTTCTGCATGTCAAGTATCTGTTCCTTTGACCATGAGATCATGCAACTCACTGACACCGGAGGAATACCTTGTGTGTATCAAACGTCGCAACGTAACTGGGTGACTATAAAGGTGCTCTACAGGTATCTCCGAGGGTGTCTGTTGGGTTGGCATGGATCAAGACTGGGATTTGTTACTCCGTATGACGGAGAGGTATCTCAGGGCCCACTCGGTAATACAACATCACAATGAGCCTTGCAAGCAATGTGACTAAAGTGTTAGCCACGAGATCTTGTATTACGGAACGAGTAAAGAGACTTGCCGGTAACGAGATTGAACTAGGTATAGTGATACCGACGATCGAATCTCGGGCAAGTAACATACCGAAGAACAAAGGGAACAGCATACGGGATTAACTGAATCCTTGACATAGAGGTTCGACCGATAAAGATCTTCGTAGAATATGTAGGAGCCAATATGGGCATCCAGGTCCCGCTATTGGTTATTGATCGTAGAGGTGTCTCGGTCATGTCTACATAGTTCTCGAACCCGCAGGGTCTACACACTTAACGTTTGGTGACGATTAGTATAATTGAGTTATTATGTTGGTGACCGAAAGTTGTTCGGAGTCCCGGATAAGATCCCGGACATGACGAGGATCTCCGGAATAGTCCGGAGGTAAAGATTGATATATGTGATAATAGTGTTTTGATCTCCGGAAGAGTTCCGAAGTTCACCGGAATGGGTTCCGGATGTTTGCCGAAGTGTTCGGGTACAGCAACACTTTATATGGGCCAAGGGATAAAAGCCCACAAGGTATTGGAAAGTGCAAAAAGTAGTTTTGCTGTCGCGTAAGCGGTACTACCGCTTGTGTGAAGCGGTACTACCGCCCAAGCGGTACTACCGCTTGTGTGAAGCGGTACTACCGCCCAAGCGGTACTACCGCTTGTGTGAAGCGGTACTACCGCTTGTGTGCGGCTGTGCACGATTCGGCAGGGGTCCGAGTTGGACTCTTTCCCTGCGGGCCAAACCGACCTTGTGCGGGCAAAACCGACCTGGAGGAGGCTTTTACTCCAAGTTTAGACCCCAAGGCTCAACATATAAATAGAGGGGCAGGGCTGGCACACGGGACACATCAAGATTTCCCCAAGCCGTGTGCGGCAACCCTAACCCTCTAGTTCCTCCGTCATAATCTCCGTAGCGCTTGGCGAAGCCCTGCAGAGATTGTTCCTCACCACCATCACCACGCCGTCGTGCTGCTGGAACTCAACCACTACTTCATCATCGCTCGCTGGATCGAGGAGGTGAAGGCGTCATCAAGCCGTACGTGTGTTGAACGCGGAGGTGTCGTCCATTCGGCGCTAGTTCGTGATCGGATCGAGGGACGACTTGCGATTTGGATCGCGGAGACGTTCGACTACATCAACCGCGTTTCTTAAACGCTTCCGCTTAGCGATCTACAAGGGTATGTAGATTCACTCTCCCTCTCGTAGATGCTCATCACCATGGATAGATCTTGCGTGTGCGTAGGAAAATTTTTTGTTTCCCATGCAACGTTCCCCAACACTAGTGCCCAGTGCCAGTTTCTGTTTTTTCCTTGTTTTTGAGTATTGCAGATAAGGAATATCAAATGGAGTCCAAACAGAATAAAATCTTCGCGATGATTTTTCTTGGACCAGAAGAAACCTACCAGACTTGGAGAGGTGGGCAGGAGACCTGCCGGGAGATGACAAGCCTGCAGGGCGCGCCCTAACCCTAATCTTCCTCCTATAAATTCCCAAATATTCCCCCAATACCAAAGAGAGCCACGATAATACTTTTCCGCCGCCGGAAGCCTCTGTTCCCGTGAGATCCCATCTTGGGGCCTTTTCCGGTAATCTGCGGGAGGGGGATTCGATCACGGAGGGCATCTACATCAACTCCATTGCCCCTCCGATGATGCATGAGTAGTTCACCTCAGACCTTCGGGTCCATAGCTAGTAGCTAGATGGCTTCTTCTATCTCTATGTTCTTCAATACCATGTTCTTCATGATCTTCATGGAGATCTATCTGATGTAATACTCTTTTGCGGTGTGTTTGTCGAGATCCGATGAATTGTGGGTTTATGATCAGATTATCTATGAATATTATTTGAATCTTCTCTGAATTCTTATATGCATGATTTCATATCTTTGCAAGTCTCTTCGAGTTATTGGTTTGGTTTGGCCAACTAGATTGGTAATTCTTGCAATGGGAGAAGTGCTTAGTTTTGGGTTCAATCTTGCGGTGTCCTCACCCAGTGACAAAGTAGGGGTAGCGAGGCACGTATTTGTATTGTTGCCATCAAGGGTAAAAAGATGGGTTTTTCATCATATTGCCTGAGTTTATCCATCTACATCATCTCATCTTACTTAATGCGTTACTCTGTTCTTCATGAACTTAATACTCTAGATGCAGGCAGGAGTCGGTCGATGTGTGGAGTAATAGTAGTAGATGCAGAATCGTTTCGGTCTACTTGATACGGACGTGATGCCTATATGCATAATCATTGCCTTGGATATCGTCATAACTATGCGCTTTTCTATCAATTGCTCGACAGTAATTTGTTCACCCACCGTATTATTTTCCTTCAAGAGAGAAGCCTCTAGTGAAACCTATGGCCCCCGGGTCTATTTTCCATATTATATTTTCAGATCTATAAACCAAAAATACCAAAAACACTTTGCTGCAATTTATTTACTTTTATTTTAGTTTTACTTTTAGCAATCTTTCATATCTATCTCTATCAGATCTCATCCTTGCAAGTAACCATGAAGGGATTGACAACCCCTTTATAGCGTTGGGTGCAAGTGTTTGATTGTTTGTGCAAGTGCAAAGATTGGGGCCTTGCTTGTACCTCCTACTGGATTGATACCTTGGTTCTCAACAACTGAGGGAAATACTTATCTACTTTGCTGCATCACCCTTTCCTCTTCAAGGGAAAACCAACGCAAGCTTAAGAAGTAGCAAGAAGGATTTCTGGCTCCGTTGCTGGGGAGGTCTACATCAAGCCTACCAAGTACCTATCACAAACTCATCTCTTGCATTTACATTATTTTCCATTTGCCTCTCGTTTTCCTCTCCCCCACTTCTAAAACGATTTTCAGAAAAAACCAAAAAGATTTTCCTTTTTATTCGCCCTTCTTTCGTTCGTCTTTTCGTTTGCTTTTTGTTTGCTTGTGTGCTAGATTGCTTGCTTTGTCACGATGACTCAAGAGAATACCAAGTTGTGTGACTTCTCCAATACTAATAATAATGATTTTATTAGTACTCCGATTGCTCCCGCCACTAGTGCGGAATCTTATGAAATTAATGCCGCTTTGCTTAATCTTGTTACAAAAGAACAATTTTCTGGTCTTCCTAGTGAAGATGCCACATCCCAACTAAATACTTTCATTGAGTTGTGTGATATGCAAAAGAAGAAAGATGTGGATAACGATATTGTTAAATTGAAGCTATATCCGTTCTCACTACGAGATCGTGCTAAAACTTGGTTTTCATCTTTGCCTAAAAATAGTATTGATTCATGGAATAAGTGTAAAGATGCTTTTATTTCCAAGTACTTTCCGCCCGCTAAGATCATCTCCCTTAGGAATGATATAATGAATTTTGAGCAACTTGATCATGAGAATGTTGCACAATCTTGGGAGAGGATGAAATTAATTATTAGAAATTGCCCCGCACGTGGTTTGAGTTTATGGATGATTATACAAATTTTTTATGCGGGATTGAATTTCGCTTCTAGAAATCTTTTAAATTCCGCCACGGGTGGTACTTTTATGGAAATCATATTAGGGGAAGCTACTAAACTCCTAGATAATATTATGGCAAATTACTCTCAATGGCATACCGAAAGATCTCCTACTAGTAAAAAAGTGCATGCTATTGAAGAAATAAACACTTTGCGTGAAAAGATGGATGAATTAATGAAATTGTTTGCTAGTAAGAGTGCTCCTATTGATCCTAATGATATGCCTTTGTCTTCTTTCATTGGAAATAATAATGAATCTATGGATATGAATTTTGTTGGTACGAACAATTTTGGTAATAACGCGTATAGAGGTAATTTCAACCCTAGGCCGTTTCCTAGTAATTCCTACAACAATCCTTATGGAAATTATAATAAGATGCCCTTTGATCTTGAGAATAATATTAAAGAATTTATTAGCTCGCAAAAGGTTTTCAATGCTATGATTGAAGAAAAATTGCTCAAGATTGATGATTTGGCTAGGAACGTTGATAGAATTTCGCTTGAAATTGATTCTTTGAAAATTAGATCTACTCCACCTAAGCGTGATATTAATGAGTCTTTAAAAGCTATGAGAACTTCTATTGATGAGTGTAAGGAAAGAACCGCTAGAATGCGTGCTAAGAGTGAATGGCTTGAAAAAGTGTGTTCCCGTGAAAATAATGATGAAGATCTTAAAGTGATTGATGTGACTCCTATTGAATCTTTGTTTTCTAATACAAATATTGATAAAGATGGGACTGGAGATAAGTCAACTTTAGTTAAAAGTCGTCCCAATGATTCGGAGTTTATAGATCTCAATGCTCAAATTGATAAAAGTGGGATTGAAGAGGTCAAAACTTTAAATAGCAATGAACCCACTCTTTTGGATTTCAAGGACTTTAATTATGATAGTTGTTCTTTGACTAATTGTATTTCCTTGTTGCACTCCATGTTGAATTCTCCGCATGCTTATGATCAAAATAAAGCTTTTACTAAACATATTGTTGATGCCATGATGAAATCTTTTGAAGAAAAACTTGAGTTGGAAGTTTCTATACCTAGAAAGCTTTATGATGAGTGGACCTATTATTAAGATTAAAATTAAAGATTATGAGTGCCATGCTTTGTGTGATTTGGGTGCTAGCGTTTCCACGATTCCGAAAAATTTATGTGATGTGCTAGGTTTCCATGAACTTGATGATTGCTCTTTAAATTTGCATCTAGCGGATTCCACTATTAATAAACCTATGGGAAGGATTAATGATGTTCTTATTGTTGCAAATAGGAATTATGTGCCCGTAGATTTCATTGTTCTTGATATAGATTGCAATCCTACATGTCCTATTATTCTTGGTAGACCTTTCCTTAGAACGATTGGTGCAATTATTGATATGAAAGAAGGAAACATTAGATTCCAATTTACCTTAAGGAAAGGCATGGAACACTTTCCTAGAAAGAAAATTAAATCACCTTATGAATCTATTATGAGAGCTACTTATGGATTGCATACCAAAGATGACAATACCTAGATCTATTGCGTTGTGCCTAGCTAGGGGCGTTAAACAATAGCGCTTGTTGGGAGGCAACCCAATTTTATTTTATGTTTCTGTTTTTGTTTTTGTTTTTGAGTGCTTTACACATTATTACCTCTGTAGAAATTGTGTTTTAGTGTTTTAATTAGTGTTTGAGCCAAGTAAGACCTTTGGGATGGTCTACGGTGATTGTTGATTTGATTCTGCGGAAAAACAGAAACTTTTACGCTATGTCCAAGAATTTTATAAATTCACCAAAGCGTCGAATGAGTCTGAATGTTTTACACAAGATTGATATACAAATTTCCCAGATTGTACTAATGTTTCAGAATTTTGGAGTTACATAAGTATTCGAAGTTTACAGATTGCTACAGACTGTTCTGTTTTTGACAGATTCTGTTTTCTTTGTGTGGTTTGCTTATTTTGATGTATCTATGGGTTGTATCGGGGGGTATGAACCATGGAGAAGTTGGAATACAGTAGATATTACACCAATATAAATAAAGAATGAGTTCACAACAGTACCTAAAGTGGTAATTTATTTTTCTTATACTAACGGATCTCACGAGTTTTCTGTTGAGTTTTGTGTTGTGAAGTTTTCAAGTTTTGGGTAAAGATTTGATGGACTATGGAATAAGGAGTGGCAAGAGCCTAAGCTTGGGGATGCCCAAGGAACCCCAAGGAATATTCAAGGATACCAAAGAGCCTGAGCTTGGGGATGCCCCGGAAGGCATCCCCTCTTTCGTCTTCAATCCATCGGTAAATTTACTTGAGGCTATATTTTTATTCACTACATGATATGTGTTTTGCTTGGAGCGTCTTGTATGATATGAGTCTTTGCTTTTTTAGTTTGCCACAATCATCCTTGCTGCACACATATTTTGAGAGGGACACAAATAAATCGTGAATTTATTAGAATACTCTATGTGCTTCACTTATATCTTTTGAGCTAGGCAATTTTGCTCTAGTGCTTCACTTATATCTTTTTAGAGCACGGTGGTGTTTTATTTTATAGAAATAATTGAACTCTCATACCTCACTTATATTATTTTGAGAGTCTTTAAACAGCATGGTATTTGGTTTAGGTTGTGAATTTAGTCCTAATATAATAGGCATCCAAGAGGGATATAATAAAAACTTTCATATAAAGTGCATTGAATACTATGAGAAGTTTGATTCCTTCCATATAGTTTTGAGATATAAAGATGGTGATATTAGAGTCATGCTAGTGAGTCATTGTGGATTGGTATAAATACTTGTGTTAAAAGTTTGTGATTCCCGTAGCATGCACGTATGGTGAACCGTTATGTAACGAAGTCGGAGCATGATTTGTTTAATGATTGTCATCCTTTGTGTGAGGGTCGGGAGCGCGCGATGGTTAACTCCTACCAACCTCTCCCCTAGGAGCATGCGTCTAATACTTTGCTTCGATAACTAATAGACTTTTGCAATAAGTATGTGAGTTCTTTATGACTAATGTGAGTCCATAGATTATACGCACTCTCACCCTTCCACCTTTGCTAGCCTCTCTAGTACCGCGCAACTTTCGCCGGTGCATTAAACCCACCATATACCCTTCCTCAAAACAGCCACCATACCTACCTATTATGGCATTTCCATAGCCATTCCAAGATATATTTCCATGCAACTTCCACCGTTCCGTTTATTATGACACGCACCATCATTTTCATATTGCTTTGCATGATCGTAAGATAGCTAGCATGATGTTTTCATGGCTTGTCCATTTTTTGACGTCATTTGCTATGCTAGATCGTTTCACATCCCGGTACACCGCCGGAAGCATTCATATAGAGTCATATTTTATTCTAGGTACCGAGTTGTAATTCGTGAGTTGTAAGTAAATAAAAGTGTGATGATCTTCATTATTAGAGCATTGTCCCATGAGAGAAAAGGATGATGGAAGCTATGATTCCCTCACAAGTTGGGATGAATCTCTGTCGGTGTAATGAACAGGGGGTGTTCATTACCCCTGGACACGCACCGGCAAGTTGCAGCCTCCAGGCGGGAAGGGCATGGCGGAGAAGAAATCCACTTAGGACCCAGGTTTCCGGCAAGGATTACTTGCCGGGAACAGGTCTATGCATCACCGGCAAGATCAGGATAGAATTTCCGGGAAGCGAGCCTTCCTGGGAGAAGACCTCCAGGCAGGTCACCGAGAAGACCCGATGTTGGACTCCCGACAAGATGATTGCCGGAGGGACAACTGGAAACAAGCACAAGAGTATCAAGAAGACATTCAAGTCAATAATCAGAAGACAGAAGACCGAAGGCTGGGATCCCGGCAAGATCTTGCCGGGATGGCTCACGGCCCCGGCAAGGCTCGCACCTGGCAAGACCTCGCCACTCTGTCACCGCTCCAGTGCAGCGACTAGCTTGTCGTTTAGCTGTTTTCCTCCTAGGTGCATGTCAGATGCTAGTGGTAGAAGGGCTTAAGCGGTGCTGAAGTGACGGCCCCTTTTTCCGTCCCCAAGACGCTAAGGGACACCTCAACGGAGCATTAAATGCATTTGTCCTAAACCGTCAGTGTTAGGTATGATAACACTGTAGCTACTTTTACACCTCATGTATGCCCTGTACGCCTCTGTTGGTGACCCCTTCGACGTATAAAAGGAGGCCCAAGGCGTAGCTGCAGAGGGGGGCTAGCTCAGAGAGAGAGAGAGGATTTTCTAGCTCAGAGAGAGCTTCAAGCTCAGGAAGAGGACCTTCTGGCCCATTCTTCATGCGTAGCTGCTGCTCGAACGCACTGTTCATCGCAAGCGCTCCTGAGCCAGAGTTTAAACACATCCAATACAAACAAAGCAGGAGTAGGGTTTTACGCTTCTCAGCGGCCCGAACCTGGGTAAAAAATCCCTCGCGTTGATCGTTGGATCTGCTCTTTGTGCAAGCCTTTCTCCCTATCGAACCATAAAGGGATCCACGTGATCCCATAGGTGTCGTTTCCGACATCTTTGGCGCGCCAGGTAGGGGGAAGGGTTGCGCGAACCTGATCTAGCGGTCAGCACGTCAGCTTCATCGTCCATGGCGACTTCGCTCTACTTACAGAAAGCTAAGTCCTAAAACTTTGATTGCTTTTTGTTGAGTAGCCTTATCCTTGATGGCAGTTTTGTATAACCTGTGCGCGAGGGAGCGCTCTAGAAACACTCTGCACTCCTGGTTGTTCTGGGTCCGCCCAACAACACAGATGCAGCTGCGGTTGTCTCTAGAGCGTTAAGCTCCTGAAGAGGCGGCGTTCTCGATAGGCTGCTAGTCAGGACCCGATCCTAAGCGCCATCGACCAGAACGTGCGCATTCGGGGAGTATTCCAGCAAGCGTAGGGATTCATTGTACAAAAATGCAATTGTTCAAGGAAAAGGCTCGATGAGTTTTATTTTCGGATTTCTGCGTAACCCGTATGCTGAGGAGCCTCCCCGGGGCTAGTTGCTCTCCTAGTCGCCTCGAGTCCGCTCGGCGATGTGAGCAGCTGCACTAGAGCTGGGAAGGTAAACCTTTTCGGGAGGCGGCGTTCCCGGCAAGCCGCTAAGGACCCGTTCCTCAAAGCGCTGCTGACTGGATCGTGCGCACCGGAAAGTGTTCCGGCAAGCAAGGGAACATTCGACAGAAGTCAAGATTTCAGCAGGTTAATCATAGACCAGAAGCTAATTAACTTGCTGTGCTAAAACACTGTCGTGGCATTACATGCCCAATCAGTGTTGCAGGAATATGCATGGAAGGCGGGCTCGGGGGCTGGCTACGCCCTAGAGAGAGACCTCCTAGAGAGCTGCCGGTCATCACCTCGAGCGCGGCCTCACTATGCAGGCCGAACAGCAGGAAAAGCTAAGTTACAAAAACTTGTGACAATTGCATTTCTTTTGCTGTCTTCACTTGCTCCTTACACCCGTTCGCGAAGGAGCCTTCCCGGTGCCAATTGCGCCTCTAGCTGTCTCGAGTCCGCTCGACAACTTAGGTGGCTGCATGGATACCGGGAAGGTAAACCTTTTCGGGAGGCGGCGTTCCCGGCAAGCCGCTAAGGACCCGTTCCTCCAAGCGCTGCCGACTGGAGCGTGCGCACCGGAAAGCTTTCCGGCAAGCATGGGTCGTCTTGATTGATTTTTCGTCCTTGTACATCAATCTGCACGCGAAGGAACCTTGTCGTGGTGAGCCCGCGCTCTAGCTTCGCCTCGAGTCCGCTAGGCAAGCTTAGCAACCGCGTTCTGACCCGGCGAGTCGCCTTGCCGGCAGCGGCGTTTCCAGCAGGCTGCTAAAGTCCCGCACCTAGCTCTCGCGGCAAACGTGCGCACCGGCAAGGTTTCCAAACAGCGTAGGATATAAGATATATGCAAGGACGGAGTTGATCAAGAGGGGAGCAACATTCATTTAGCATAAAGGAACATGTCTTGCATACATAAAGATTGGCATGACTAAGATTAATTATTCCTTTACATGCGCCATTGCAGCAACAGGTATGCAAAAAGTACTTCAGTCTCGGCGGTTGCTTTATTCTCGGTGGCACGTGGCAGCCGAGAAAGCCAAGGGCGCCGTGCTGGAGGCCGGCAAGACGGCAGTGAGGCATTCGCAGTAGACGGCGGTGACAGCAGGGATGACTGTACGAATCGAGCACCGCACCCGCGATACCCTTTATGGGGAAGGCTCGGGGGCTGGCTCTTCGTTGCACGATGTGGCACTCCCTTTCGGGCACACGACTCCTACTGTCGTCCTGCTCTGTCTGCCCACGCTGCCGGCAAGACCAAGGCCCGGCAAACCGCAAGCTCTTTTAAAGTCATGAGTGACGATTACTTCTCGCCGCGCGTGTACCGGTGCATGTTTTTGGGCCTAGCCCAGACAAGCACTGCGCACGCTTGTCCGACCCAGGCCCGGGGGCTCCTGTCGGTGTAATGAACAAGGGGTGCTCATTACCCCTGGACATGCACCGGCAAGTTGCAGCCTCCAGGCGGGAAGGGCATGGCGGAGAAGAAATCCACTTAAGACCCAGGTTTCCGGCAAGGATTACTTGCCGGGAATAGGTCTATGCATCACCGGCAAGTTCAAAGGCCGGCAAGATCAGGATAGAATTTCCGGGAAGCGAGCCTTCCTGGGAGAAGACCTCCAGGCAGGTCACCGAGAAGACCCGATGTTGTACTCCCGACAAGATGATTGCCGGAGGGACAACTGGAAACAAGCACAAGAGTATCAAGAAGACATTCAAGTCAATAATCAGAAGACAGAAGACTGAAGGCTGGGATCCCGGCAAGATCTTGCCGGGATGGCTCACGGCCCCGGCAAGGCTCGCACCCGGCAAGACCTCGCCACTCTGTCACCGCTCCAGTGCAGCGACTAGCTTGTCGTTTAGCTGTTGTCCTCCTGGGTGCGTGTCAGATGCTAGTGGTAGAAGGGCTTAAGCGGTGCTGAAGTGACGGCCCCTTTTTCCGTCCCCAAGATGCTAAGGGACACCTCAACGGAGCATTAAATGCATTTGTCCTAAACCGTCAGTGTTAGGTATGATAACACTGTAGCTACTTTTACACCTCATGTATGCTATGTACGCCTCTGTTGGTGACCCCTTCGACGTATAAAAGGAAGCCCAAGGCGTAGCTGTAGAGGGGGGCTAGCTCAGAGAGAGAGAGAGGATTTTCTAGCTCAGAGAGAGCTTCAAGCTCAGGGAGAGGACCTTCTGGCCCATTCTGCATGCGTAGCTGCTGCTCGAACGCACTGTTCATCGCAAGCGCTCCTGAGCCAGAGTTTAAACACATCCAATACAAACAAAGCAGGAGTAGGGTTTTACGCTTCTCAGCGGCCCGAACCTGGGTAAAAAATCCCTCGCGTTGATCGTTGGATCTGCTCTTTGTGCAAGCCTTTCTCCCTGCCGAACCATAAAGGGATCCACGCGATCCCATAGGTGTCGTTTCCGACAATCTCCGGACTTTACAAATAATAAAAGAGGCCAATGAAGCCCAAATAAAAAAAAGAGGCCAAAGATGCCCACCAAAAAAATGAGAGAAAAGAGAGAAGGGACAATGCTACTATCTTTTTTTCCCACACTTGTGCTTCAAAGTAGCACCATGATTTTCATGATAGAGAGTCTCCTATTTTGTCACTTTCATATACTAGTGGGAATTTTTTCATTATATAACTTGGCTTGTATATTCCAATGATGGGATTCCTCAAATTGCCCTAGGTCTTTGTGAGCAAGCGAGTTGGATGCACACCCACTCCAAGATGGCAACGGGGACGAAACCCACCGGGTTTTGCCTTCTCAAACCCATCCCCACGAGAAAATCACAAGCCCGTCCCCGTCCTCGTCAATGTGCGTGGGGCTAGCTTTTTGCCCGTCCCCTAAACTCATCGGGTTTTCTAAACCCACGGGGAAACCGGCACATTGAAGCAAACATTGTAGCAACACAAAATCATGAGACGGAGGCTACGGGAGGCGAGATCGGGCATCGGCGATGGGATAGCTAGGTTTAGGTGTGTGAGAGGGAGGCTGCAGGAGCGACTGTGAGCTGAGACCTAGTTAGGCTGGGGCTGGGTGTGGATTTGGAGCTGAGGTCTGGGACACTAGGGCTGGGACACTGGGTGGGCAGGTGTGTAGTCGAAGCTGAATGGCCCAATACGCTTAGCGTAGTATTTTGACGGGGGTGGCGAGTTTCGGGTTTGGGTATTACTGAAACGGGTTTGAACCCGCGAAATGTGTCGGGTTTTATACTTTACCCAATAGCAGCCCCGCAGGATTAAAAAGGCGCCCATCCCTGTCCCCTAATAGGGTAAAAACCCGCGGGGACGCGGGTTTCGGGGCCCCATTGCCATCTTGACACCCACTTAGTTTCTTTTTGAGCTTTCATACACTTATAGCTCTAGTGCATCCGTTGCATGGCAATCCCTACTCACCCACATTGATATCTATTGATGGGCATCTCCATAGCCCGTTGATACGCCTAGTTGATGTGAGACTATCTTCTCATTTTTCCTCACAACCTCCACTATATTCTATTCCACCTATAGTGCTATATCCATGGCTCACGCTCATGTATTGCGTGAAAGTTGAAAAGGTTTGAGAACATAAAAGGTGTGAAACAATTGCTTGACTTGTCATCGGGGTTGTGCATGATTTAAATACTTTGTGTGGGGAAGATGGAGCATAGCCAGACCATATGATTTTGTAGGGATAACTTTCTTTGGCCATGTTATTTTGAAAGGACACAATTGCCTTGTTAGTATGCTTGAAGTGTTATTGTGTTTATGTCAATATTAAGCTTTTGTCTTGAATTTTATGGATCTGAACATTCATGCCACAATAAAGAGAATTACATGGATAAATATGTTAGGTAGCATTCCACATCAAAAATTCTGTTTTTATCATTTACCTACTCGAGGACGAGCAGGAATTAAGCTTGGGGATGCTTGATACGTCTCCAACGTATCTATAATTTTTGATTGTTCCATGCTATTATATTATCTGTTTTGGATGTTTTATATGCATTAATATGCTATTTTATATTATTTTTCGGACTAACCTATTAACCTAGTGCCCAGTGCCAGTTTCTGTTTTTTCCTTATTTTTGAGTATTGCAGATAAGGAATATCAAAAGGAGTCCAAACGGAATAAAATCTTCGCGATGATTTTTCTTGGACCAGAAGAAACCTACCAGACTTGGAGAGGGGGTCAGGAGACCTGCCGAGAGACGACAAGCCTGCAGGGCGCGCCCTAGGGGGGGCGCCCCCCGAGCTTGTGGCCCCCCTGCAGGCCTCCTACCCTAATCTTCCTCCTATAAATTCCCAAATATCCCCCCAATACCAAAGAGAGCCACGATAATACTTTTCCGTCGCCGGAAGCCTCTGTTCCCGTGAGATCCCATCTTGGGGCCTTTTCCGGTAATTTGCCGGAGGGGGATTCGATCATGGAGGGCATCTACATCAACTCCATTGCCCCTCCGATGATGCGTGAGTAGTTCACCTCAGACCTTCGGGTCCATAGCTAGTAGCTAGATGGCTTTTTCTCTCTCTATGTTCTTCAATACCATGTTCTTCATGATCTTCATGGAGATCTATCCGATGTAATACTCTTTTGCGGTGTGTTTGTCGAGATCCGATGAATTGTGGGTTTATGATCAGATTATCTATGAATATTATTTGAATCTTCTCTGAATTCTTATATGCATGATTTCATATCTTTGCAAGTCTCTTCGAGTTATTGGTTTGGTTTGGCCAACTAGATTGGTAATTCTTGCAATGGGAGAAGTGCTTAGTTTTGGGTTCAATCTTGCGGTGTCCTCACCCAGTGACAAAGTAGGGGTAGCCAGGAACGTATTAGTATTGTTGCCATCAAGGGTAAAAAGATGGGGTTTTCATCATATTGCTTGAGTTTATCCCTCTACATCATGTCATCTTACTTAATGCGTTACTATGTTCTTTATGAACTTAATACTCTAGATGCAGGCAGGAGTCGGTCGATGTGTGGAGTAATAGTAGTAGATGCAGAATCGTTTCGGTCTACTTGATACGGACGTGATGCCTATATGCATAATCATTCCCTTGGATATCGTCATAACTATGCGCTTTTCTATCAATTGCTCGACAGTAATTTGTTCACCCACCGTATTATTTTCCTTCAAGAGAGAAGCCTCTAGTGAAACCTATGGCCCCCGGGTCTATTTTCCATATTATATTTTCAGATTTATAAACCAAAAATACCAAAAACACTTTGCTGCAATTTATTTACTTTCATTTAGTTTTACTTTTAGCAATCTTTCATATCTATCTCTATCAGATCTCATCCTTGCAAGTAACCATGAAGGGATTGACAACCCCTTTATAGCGTTGGGTGCAAGTGTTTGATTGTTTGTGCAGGTGCAAAGATTGGGGCCTTGCTTGTACCTCCTACTGGATTGATACCTTGGTTCTCAACAACTGAGGGAAATACTTATCTACTTTGCTGCATCACCCTTTTCTCTTCAAGGGAAAACCAACGCAAGCTCAAGAAGTAGCAAGTAGCAATTTTCCCTCAAGTGGATGACCTAAGGTTTATCAATCCGTGGGAGGTGTAGGATGAAGATGGTCTCTCTCAAACAACCCTGCAATCAAATACAAGAAACCTCTTTTGTCCCCAACACACCCAATACAATGGCAAATTGTATAGGTGCACTAGTTCGGCGAAGAGATGGTGATACAAGTGCAATATGGATGGTTGATATAGGTTTTTGTAATCTGGAAATATAAAAAAAAAGCAAGGTAGCAAGTAACAAAAGTGAGCAAAAACTGTATTGCAATGCTTGAAAACAAGGCCTAGGGTCCGTACTTTCACTAGTGCAATCTCTCAACAATGCTAATATAATTGGATCACATAACCATCCCTCAATGTGCAACGAAGAATCACTCCAAAGTTCTTATCTAGCGAAGAACCTAAGAAGAAATTGTTTGTAGGGTACGAAACCACCTTAAATTTATCCTTTCTGATCGATCTATTCAATAGTTCGTACTAAGATAACATCAAGTTATCCTTTCCGTTCGATCTATCTAAGAGTTCGTACTAGAATAACACCATATGATACGCATCTACCAACTCTAATGTCACCAAGATACTCCAATGTCACCACAAGTATCCATGAGTTAATTATACGATACGCATCAAATAATTTCAGATTCATAATACTCAATCCAACACAAAGAACATCAAAGAGTGCCCCAAGATTTCTACCGGAGAAAGTAGGACAAGAACGTGTATCAACCCCTAGGCATAGATTACCCCAAGGTCACCTCGGGAATCCGCAAGTTGAGTACCAAAACATATATCAAGTGAATCAATAGAACACCCCATTGTCACCACGGGTATCCAAATGAAATACATATATCAAGTGTTCTCAAATCCCATATTCAATCCAACATAATGAAATATCAACGGGAAAACTCAATTCATCACAACACGATAGAGAGGGAATAACATCATGTGATCCGACTATATTAACAAAGCCCGTGATACATCAAGATCGTGACATCTCAAGAACACGAGAGAGAGAGATTGAACACATAGCTACTGGTACATACCCTCAGCCCCGAGGGTGGACTACTCCCTCCTCGACATGGCCTCCGTCGGGATGATGAAGATGGCCACCGGAGATGGATTCCCCTCTCCGGCAGGGTACTGGAACGTCTCCAGATTGGTTTTTCGTCGATACAGAGAGTTGCGGCGGCGGAGCGGAGAGTCTATGGTTATTTATGATGGTTTCTATATTTATAAGAATTTTTGGCGTCGGTTTCACGCGAAGATGGGCCACGAGGAGGGCACAAGACACCAGGGCACGCATGGGCCCTCTGCACGCCCTGGTGGGTTGTGCCCACCTCGTGGCTTTTCTGGCCCTCCCACGAAGCGTCTAGTGCCTCTTTTGTTCCAAAAAAAATCGTCAAAAAGTTTCGGGCGATTCCGAGAACTTTCATTTTCTGCACAAAAACAACACCACGTCAGTTCTGCTGAAAACAACGTCATTCCGGGTTAGTTCTAAATAAATCATATAAAGTGCATCAAAACCATATAAAAGTATTATAAACATAGGTGAATATGGCATGAATACTTCATAAATTATCGATACGTTGGAGACCTATCAGCATCCCCAAGCTTAATTCCTACTTGTCCTCGAGTAGGTAAATGCTAAAATAACTAATTTATGAAGTGTGAATGCTAGCATAGTGCATAAGTTTGATCAATGGTAATTTCAACCACTTTTCCTAGCATAATAACAGCAACTTTTTCTCATAAAAATCATCATGATAAAGTAGGAACCAATTCACATGTTATGGTTCAAACAAGGAATTCTCTTGAAACTTAACAACCTATGTTCTTAGTCACCAAACAGTTGCAATTCAACTTATTCTCAACAAAGTGTAAGTATGAGCTCCACATACTCAATCATCATATAGTCTTCTATGATTGCTAGTACTCAAAGCATATTTTTAGAACAAACAACATCCATCGAACACAGAGAAAGAAAGGGGCTTAAAGTTTCGCCTCCCAACATACATATCATAAAATTGTCAACAATAATGAATCATGATCAAATATATTTGACTGGATATATATGTTTGGATCTTTCCCCACCACATGATGCTTGCCAACTAATAGACTGAGGTTAGAATAAGAAGTTGACTCAACATGAATAGTAAATATCATGAAAGTAAATAGATTGTCCCTTCGCAGAGGGAAGCAGAGATTTGCAGAGGTGCCAGAGCTCAAAGCTTAAATCAGAGATAAATATAATTTTGGGAGGTGCACCCTTCCTGTCAACGTTACGGCCAAGAGTTATCAATATCTTCCATGTTAAACACATTAGCGGCGGTTCCCAAGCGGTAAAAGTAAAGGTTTACTCCGCCTCCACCAACAAACACACTCCACGGCTAGCCGAATCCACGGATACCGTCCATACCAACAACATTCCTGGGGGAGTTTTGTTTAATTATTTGCATTTTTTTATTTCCGCCCCTCTCGTGCAAGGACGAGTGAATAAACACTCATCATGAGAATAACCCGCTTAACATGGAAGATACTGACCGCCCCCCGTCGCTCCATGAGCGGTCCAGGCACACAAAACAGATGTTTATTTGAATGTTTAGAGGTGGCACATGCAAATTTACTTGGAATGGCAGTGAAATACAATATATTGGTAGGTATGGTGGACTCTTATGGAAGAAACTTGGCTCAAGGATTTGGATGCACAAGTAGTATCTCTACTTAGTACGAAGTGTTGGCTAGCAAAAGGTTCTAAACAAGCACCACATGTTGGAGGATCCACAACAATATAACTTCTATGCAAATATACACAACCATAACTCATTACGTTGTCTTCCTTGTCCAACTTCAACTAATTTGCTCAAGTTTGAAAATAATTAATGGGTATTCACAATCATAGAAGATTTCCAAGATAATAAATTTGTATGTGAAAGTTCTCTTCCTTATACTAATCATTCACGAATTGCTTGTATGACCAATATTGTGCTTGTCAAACTTCAAAAAGATTTCACTTTCTAAACCCAATGTGAAGCTACTACTAGGCATGATATGAAAATATAATTTCAACTTCATGGTATTCAATTCATTCAACAATTTACTCATAGGATATAAGTGAAGCACAATAGTAAACATCAAACTACTCTCAAAAGATATAAGTGAAGATCAATGAGTAGTCAAACAATTAAGCAGCTATGTGAGGACTCTCTCTCAATAAAGATTTTCAGATCTGAGTATTTTATTCAAACAGCAAACTAAATAAAAATGGCACTCCAAGAATAGCACATGTCATGTGAACGAATAAAAATTTAGGCTCAACATAGGCTAACCGATAGTTGACGAAGAGAGGTGGGATGCGTAGCATCCCCAAGCTTAGATGCTTGAGACTTCTTGAAATATTTACTTGGGGTTCCCTGGGCATCCCCAAGCTTGAGATTTTGTCACTTGTTCAATCCTCTCATATTCCGGTTTCACCTATTCTCAAAAACTTCATCCACACAAAACTTGAAAAGAACTCGTGAGATAGGTTAGTGCACATAATAATAAATCAACTCTTTATGTACTGCCAAGACAAGTTGCATAATAATTTCCAAACATCATCTACTGTTTACTATCGTTTCCACAATTTATATCTACCAATATAGGCTATGGAAACTATAGGATAAGTAGATAACAAAACTATGACAACAATCTTCCCAAACAGAACAGTCTGTAGCAATCTATTAAAACAGTGTACTTATATATCTCTAAAAATTATGAAAATTTAGGAAAACCTAAATAATTTATATTAAAACACTGTGTAAAAATTTCAGATACTTTCCACGTTCCAGTAAAATATGAAAATTCAAACACTACAGAGATAGTTTCTGTTTTTACACAGCACACATCAAACATGCAATGCAAGCATCCTAAGGCAATTCTTGGAACTTTTTATTAAACACAAGATTATAAATAACACCTAAAATAAAATAAAAAAATATAATGACTATCCAAGCAAAGCACATATTATGTGACGAATAAAAATATAGCTCTAAGTAAGATATACCGATAATGTTGAAGACGAAAGAGGGGATGCCTTCCGGGGCATCCCCAAGCTTAGGCGCTTGAGTCTTCCTTGTATTTTACCTTGGGGGTGCCTTGGGCATCCCCAAGCTTAGCTTCTTGTCACTCCTTATTCTCCTCATATCGGGGTCTCACTCAAAACTTGAAAACTTCAATCACACAAAACTTAACGGAACTTCATGAGATGGGTTAGTATAATAAATAAAGATCATTCACTTATGTACTGTTAAGACAAGATTCATAATTGTTCTCACATAATACCCACTGTATTATGCCATTCACATAATTTATATCTCTGAATATAAGCTATGGGAACACTAAAACAAGCAAACTATGCATGCAAAACAGAATCTGTCAAAAACAGAACAGTATGTGAAGATCTGTAGTATAACCATACTTCCCTGTCTATAAAAATTCTGAAAAATTATTACTACCTGAATAATTAGTATATGAAGACTTTTTAAAAATTTCAGATCATTATCACACTCCAGTAAAAAATGAAAATTCCTGTACTGGAGTCAAAAGTTTCTGTTTTGGTTCAGCATCAATTCTACTCATCTTGTAAGTCATCCCAAAGGCTTTACTTGGCACTTTATTGAAATAAAAGACACAAAACATGATTACTACAGTAGCTTAATCATGTGAAAACACAAAAAAAGAAAGGAAAAGTGTTGGGTTGTCTCCCAACATGCACTTTCCTTTAATGCCTTTTAGCTAGGCATGATGATTTCAATGATGCTCACATAGGAATAATAATTGAAACATGCAAGAGAGCATCATGAATCTCATGACAAGAACATTTAAGTCTAACCCACTTCCTATGCATACGGATTTTGTGAGCAAACAATTTATGGGATCAAGAATCAACTAGCATAGGAAGGCAAAACAAGCATAACTTCAAAACTTTGAACACATAGAGAGGAAACTTGATATTATTGCAATTCCTACAAGCATATGTTCCTCCCTCATAATAATTTTCAGTAGCATCATGATGGAATTCAATAATATAACTATCACATAAAGCATCCTTGTCATGATCTACAAGCATATAAAATGTATTACTCTCCACATAAGCATATTCCTTTTCATCCATGGTAGTGGGAGCAAACTCAACAAAATAACTATCATGAGGTACTTGATTGACATAACCACATTCAATATTAAAATCATGATGACAAGTTTCATGGTTACTATCACTCTTTATAGCATACATGTCATCATCATAATCATCCTAGATAGGAGGCATGCCATCATCATAATAAATTTTCTCATCAAAACTTGGGGGACTAAAAATATCATCTTCATCAAACATAGCATCCCCAAGCTTGTGGCTTTGCATATCATTAGCATCATCGATTTTCAGAGAATTCATACTAGCAAAATTGCAATCATGCTCATCATTCAAGGGATTCTCATTAAGTATTTTCATAATTTCTTCCTCTACCAATTGAGCACAATTTTCTGAATCCTTATTTTCACGAAAGACATTATCAAGACGATACAAATGATGCAATCTAAACTCCATTTTTTTGTAGTTTTCTTTTATAAAACCAAACTAGTGAAAAACAAGAAATTAAAAGATTTAATTGCAAGATCTAAAGATATACCTTCAAGTACTCACCTCCCCGGCAACAACGCCAGAAAAGAGCTCTACTATGCAACTTTATTATTGTAGACTTTGTTGGGCCTCCAAGCGCAGAGTTTAGTAGGACAGTAGCAATTTTCCCTCAAGTGGATGACCTAAGGTTTATCAATCCGTGGGTGGTGTAGGATGAAGATGGTCTCTCCCAAACAACCCTGCAATCAAATACAAGAAATCTCTTGTGTCCCCAACACACCCAAAAACAAGATTATAAATAACACCTAACAGAAAATAACAAAATATAATGACGATCCAAGCAAAGCACATATTATGTGACGAATAAAAATATAGGTCTAAGTAAGATATACCGATAATATTGAAGACGAAAGAGGGGATGCCTTCCGGGGCATCCCCAAGCTTAGGCGCTTGAGTATTCCTTGGATATTACCTTGGGGGTGCCTTGGAGATCCCCAAGCTTAGGTTCTTGTCACTCCTTATTCTCCTCATATTGGTGTCTCACCCAAAACTTGAAAACTTCAATCACATAAAACTTAACGGAACTTCGTGAGAAGGGTTAGTGTAATAAAGATAAATCATTCACTTAGGTACTGTCAAGACAAGATTCATAATTGTTCCCACATGATAACTAATATATTCTATAATTCCCATAATTTATACCACTAAATATAAGCTATGGAAACACTAAAACAAGCAAACTATGCATGCAAAACAGAATCTGTCAAAAACAGAACAGTCTTTGAAGATCTGTAGTATATCCATACTTCCCTGTCTCTAAAAAGTCTGAAAAATTAGGAAAACCTGAATAATTTGTATATTAATACTGTGTAAATATTTCAGATCATTATCACGCTCCAGTAAAACATGAAAATTCCTGTACTGGAGTCAAAAGTTTCTGTTTTGGTTCAGCATCAATTCTACTCAGCTTGTGAGTCATCCCAAAGGCTTTACTTTGCACTTTATTGAAATAAAAGGCACAAAACATGATTACTACGGTAGCTTAACCATGTGAACACACAAAAACAGAAAGAAAAAGTGTTGGGTTGTCTCCCAACAAGCGCTTTTCTTTAAAGCCTTATAGCTAGGCATGATGATCTCAATGATGCTCACATAGGAATAGTAATTGAAACATGCAAGAGAGCATCATGAATCTCATGACAAGAACATTTAAGTCTAACCCACTTCCTATGCATAGGGATTTTGTGATAAAACAATTTATGGGAGCAAGAATCATCTAGCATAGGAAGGCAAAACAAGTGCAACTTCAAAACTTTGAACACATAGAGAGGAAACTTGATATAATTGCAATTCCTACAAGCATATGTTCCTCCCTCATAATAGTTTTCAGTAGCATCATGAATAAATTCAACAATATAAATATCACATAAAGCATTCTTTTCATGATCCAGAAGCATAAAATTCTCATTACTCTCCACATAAGCAATTTTCTTCTCATTCAAAGTAGTGGGAGGAAACTCAAAAAAATAACTATCATGAGATATTTGAGTGGCATAACCCAATTGAAAACTAAAATCATGATGACAAGTTTCATGGTTATCATTATTATTTATAGCATACATGTCATCACAATAATCATCATATATAGGAGGCATGCCATCATCATCATAAATTTGCTCGTCAAAACTTTGGGGACTAAAAATATCATCTTCATCAAACATAGCATCCCCAAGCTTGTGGCTTTGCATATCATTAGCATCATGGATATTCATAGAATTATAAATGATGCAACCTAAACTCCATTTTTGTAGTTTTCTTTTAAAACCAAACTAGTGAAAAACAAGAAACTAAAAGATTTAATTGCAAGATCTAAAGATATACCTTCAAGCACTCACCTCCCCGGCAACGGCACCAGAAAAGAGCTTGATGTTTACTACGCAACTTTATTCTTGTAGACTTTGTTGGGCCTCCAAGCGCAGAGTTTTGTAGGATAGTGGCAATTTTCCCTCAAGTGGATGACCTAAGGTTTATCAATCTGTGGGAGGTGTAGGATGAAGATGGTATCTCTCAAACAACCCCGCAATCAAATACAAGAAATCTCTTGTGTCCCCAACACACCCAATACAATGGCAAATTGTATAGGTGCACTAGTTCGGCGAAGAGATGGTGATACAAGTGCAATATGGATGGTAGATATAGGTTTTTGTAATCTGAAAATATAAAAACAGCAATGTAGCAAGTAACAAAAGTGAGCACAAACGTTATTGCATTGCTTGAAAACAAGGCCTAGGATCCGTACTTTTACTAGTGCAATCTCTCAACAATGCTAATATAATTGGATCACATAACCATCCCTCAACGTGCAACGAAGAATCACTCCAAAGTTCTTATCTAGCGGAGAACCTAAGAAGAAATTGTTTGTAGGGTAGGAAACCACCTTAAAGTTATCCTTTCCGACCGATCTATTCAAGATTTCGTACTATGATAACATCAAGTTATCCTTTCCTTTGATCTATCTAAGAGTTCGTACTAGAATAACACCATATGATACACATCTACCAACTCTAATGTCACCTAGATACTCCAATGTCACCACAAGTATCCATGAGTTAATTATATGATACACATCAAACAATTTCAGATTCATAATACTCAATACAACACAAAGAACCTCAAAGAGTGCCCCAAGATTTCTACCGGAGAAAGTAGGACAAGAACGTGTATCAACCCCTATGCATAGATTACCCCAATGTCACCTCGGGAATCCGCAAGTTGAGTACCAAAACATATATCAAGTTAATCAATAGAACACCCCATTGTCACCATGGGTATCCACATGCAAGACATATATCAAGTGTTCTCAAATCCCATATTCAGTCCAACATAACGAAATCTCAACGGGAAAACTCAATTCATCACAACAAGATAGAGAGGGAATAACATCATGTGATCCGACTATATTAACAAAGCCCGTGATACATCAAGATCGTGACATCTCAAGAACACGAGAGAGAGAGAGAGAGATTGAACACATAGCTATTGGTACATACCCTTAGCCCCGAGGGGGGACTACTCCCTCCTCGTCATGGCCTCTGCCGGGATGATGAAGATGGCCACCGGAGATGGATTCCCCTCTCCGGCAGGGTACTGGAACGTCTCCAGATTGGTTTTCATCGATACAGAGAGTTGCGGCGGCGGAGCAGAGAGTCTAGGGTTATTTCTAATGGTTTCTATATTTATAGGAATTTTTGGCGTCGGTTTCACGCGAAGATGGGCCACGTGGAGGGCACAAGACACCAGGGCGCGCCTGGGCCCTCTGGCGCGCCCTGGTGGGTTGTGCCCACCTCGTGACTCTTCTGGTCCTCCCACAAAGCGTCTAGTGCCTATTTTGTTCCAAAAAAACCGTCAAAAAGTTTCAGGCGATTCCGAGAACTTTCATTTTCTGCACAAAAACAACACCACGGTAGTTCTGTTGAAAACAACGTCAGTCCGGGTTAGTTCTAAATAAATAATATAAAGTGCATAAAAACCGTATAAAAGTATTGTAAACATAGGTGAATATGGCATGAATACTTCATAAATTATCGATACGTTGGAGACGTATCAATTTTCTCTGCGATGACGGTGCGAGCAACTAGTTCACCGCGCCGCCGATGGGATCGCTCGCCCGCTCCATGCTCGTCGTGTCGGATGCGGCGCCACGACCACCGCCCATCGTTTTCGCCAAGGCACTCTAGTAGCATTGTGTGTTATGTTTAGCTGTTAACTGTTAATCTTGTCTCGTGTATATAACCAAACAACTTGCACTAGTATGAGCACAACCAATGCGAGCAACCAAACACAGTGCGTAGAGGTGCTGCTACGATGCAGGGAGAGCGGATGGAGGTAACCAATCAACATGCAGATGCTAGTTTTTTGCCTGCATATGCTTAGCCAGGCCCAACTGGGACAAGCGTGCAAAAGGGCAAAAAAACGACGCACGCAACTAAACGCACCCAAAAGATGCCCCAACGCGTCGACCCAAACAGACATACGTCCATTTTATGTCCGCCGTGCGACCTATTTGGAGCCCAAATTTGGGTTACGTTTGCGTCAGTGCGGACACGAAACGGACACGCGCCTTGCTCACGTACTCCTTTCCCTGGCCCGCCCGTCGGTGGCACAGTCTTCCCTTTTTTATCCTCCTTCCCCAACCGCCGCCCGCCCGTGCACAAACCCTAGGTCGGTGCCCATTTTCCCTGGCCACCTTGCTCTCCAGCCCCCTCCCGTCCTGCACCCAGCAGCGCAGCCACCGGCTTGGTGCCTCCTTCGTCCTGGTGGGGGAGGCCTAATAGTAGATCTGCGCATCCTGCCGGCGAGATTTTTCGAATCCGACCGCCGGCGACTGCGCTTTCCATGGATTGGACCGGTCCACCCAACCCGAGCAATGCCTCGATGTCGCATGCAGGTGCTCAATCCTCCTCTGGCCGCTCGGATCTGTCCCATCGTCGGTTCGCCGACAAAGCCACGGCCGGCCGCGCCCTGGCTCGGTGCTGGCCCAGGCTTGTCGGGTCACCATTGCCGCTCATAAAGTGCTATGACTGCCCGCGGCAGGTCGTCCGCCGCGTTTCTACGATACCGGAACATCCCGATTGGGTGTTCGTCAAGTGCAAAAATGATGCGGTGCGTGTTTTTTGTTTGGTTTTTTGCTCTTCGATTCGACGCAATTTCGGTAGATTATTTGCTCAAATTTGTGTGTAGGAGGGATGCTAGTTTTGGTATTGGGAAGAACAATACATCAATCTATTGATCGCATGAAATTTGCTAGAAGTTTATGCACTGCTAGCTAGAATTGAAGCTAAAGATGAGACTAAAGAAGAGACCAAGGGGAAGCAATGTCTACTTCTTTAGAATCGAAGAAGAAAGACGTTGTCAATATCAAGAACCCGCATATCAACAATGGAGACATAAAGAAGATATTAGTCCAACTAGTAGTAGTTGTTATGGAAGTTGGACATCTTTTAAAATGTCTAATTGTGGTTCTTGTTTTCTTTGGTCTTATACTCGTAGTGAAGAATTGGTAAAAAAATGTATATATCAAAATGCCTTTGATGAAATAAAAAAATAGTGTGCCAATGCCAACCAAAAATATGCGTGAATGATAAAAAATGGATGCCGGCCGACCGCGAGGACGAGATTTGGATCCGCGCATTGGCCGCACGGCCGATCGCAGACACGCCGACACCAACGGACAAAAGGCGGACAAAGTGTGCGTCCGTTTGGGTCGCCTGGTTGGAGTTGCTCTAAGGGCATCTCCGCGGTCGTCTGGATCACGCGGTCCGGGCATGTTTTATCAGTCAACATGGTCATGTATCTATTCGGGTCGATCGGATGTCCTATTTCTCATATACCGGAAGCAAAGCGGGAGGGGGATGGCTTTGCGGAAGGTCGAACCGCTACCACGCCCGCTTCCGACAAACCTGGCCCACCCAAAGCCCTCTCCCTCGCCTGCGCTCTTTCCTGCTAGAGTGGCCACTCCTCGTTGATGCCGGCCCAGAGCGGACTTGATCTCTCATTGACGTCAGTATTGAAGCGGCTCGTCGGTCGAGAGCGTTGCCCGTTGCACACCCGCTGCGCACGTATTCTCTTTCAATTAAAGGGCATATGTCTGCCTCACCTACCTCAATTAAACTAGCGCGTGTGCCGAGGAACCTACTACGACACCTCGAACACCACACGTCTTTTCTTATGCCGCCCGGATTAAACACCTCCCCGGTTGGTGTCGCGCATCCGTCTGCTATTTAAACATGGCCAGGCGCCGGTCAAGAACCACACCACACCTCCGCTCTCCATATCCTCTTTATTCCACACCTGTCATGGCCTCCGACTCCAAAGTCTTCTTGGATGGCCTCTTCGGCGAGCAGAAGAAGGAGCTCTCCATCATTGCAGCTGCCTGGGTTGCCTAGTAAGCCAACTGAATACAGGCTGGTTTGCCGGCAAGCATACCGCAGCATGCGCCACCGCCATTACCAGGCCGTACTCGCCCGTCCAGGCTGGCCAACGTCGTCTCCCGGCAAATCCGCTGTGAGCAATGGCGGCAACGCATCTATCAGGAGGAGAAACAAGCATGTTCACAGACGTTGACGCAATGGCGGAGGGATTTGACTGGGACATCAATGATGACGTCGCCTACTCCGCGTCGAGCACGTCCCGATGCCACAATGACAAAGGCGACACGTCTGTGGCCACCGACGATAATGACGAAAAGTATACCATGAAAGGTCACCGCGCTTGGGTCCCACTAAAGCCACCACCACTGCCTCGCCAGGTTGCATAACTGGTGACTTGCCTGGTGAGCGGGGGCGTAGGCCACGACGACCATCTTCCTTCGCCCAAAAACTAATTTTGATTCGTGCTTCGCAGAGGCCATGGGAGGCTACACTTCCCCTCCCGCTGAAGCATATCCCTCCGGGTCTCATGACAGTCCGATGAGCGGGCTGTCATACATAGAGAAGACATGTCGTGGCAATGGAGATCCGCCGCGGTCGACATTACACTAGTGTTAGCCTAGTCCGGTATAGTTTAGTTAAAATATGCCCGAAATGTATATGTTTTCATTTGGTTTCTATGAAAATCAATCAGTTTGCATGTATTTCGTCTGGTTTGTTCAAATATGCTTTGGTATATATGCACATAGCTTTGATGGCCGGCTCCCGCATTAGTGTCAGCGGATTGGTCCCCTCCATTTGATCCGCGAATGGATGCGGTGTCCGGTTTATGGGTCGGCGTTGGAGATGTCCTAAGAGAAACTCTAGCACAATTGTCCTATGGCCCCGATCCTCGTAATAACCTATAATATCATGATTTTGGCAAAATAGACACTATAGCAGAGTCGTCATATGGCCCTGGTCGGCATAAACTCAAAGCTCGCTCTATAATCCACCACGTGGCCTTCATATGTGGAAGCTGGGAGGGCAAGTACGGAGCTCACTCTATGCCCCAACCGCCAACGTGGGAAGTAAGTTTCATATTCTTCTGCCTCGTACCTCAACCGGGTCTTTGAACAGCTACCCGCCCGTGCATGTCCCGCCGTGCATAGATGATCACCGGCGAGCAATGATGACAGACGTATAACTACCCACCCATTAATGACGTCCATCGCTCACGCCTGATTCCTAAGGAGACTATTCGGATGCCACACGACTTCATCCCCGGCTATAGAAGCGCGACAGCAAGGCATCCCATCACCAAAGCTCTAGCCACCTCACCTCTCCCCCCTTTGCTGCCTCTTCCCGTCCCATATCTTCCGCCTTTCAAGACAATGTTGCCGCATAGGAACAGAATCCATTTGCTCAACGTGACGACAGAGAGTAACCTTCTTCCCCAGACGCCGCACACCGATGCCGCGAACTCTCCCCGCGCTGCAAGAACCAGATTTGGTGGCCATGACAGACATGTCAGGGGCGGGGAACCAGCGCTGTCCGTGGCGCCGACTCTGGCCGCGGGGGTTTCATCTCCCTCGTCCGGGGCAAGGAGGAGGAGGACATTGATCCGTTCGCCCTTTTGTCCGCCTCTTCCCAATGAACAAGGTCGTCCTTGTGTCTGCCCAGCCGGAGCCGAAGCTGCAGCCGAAGGGACCGCTCCACGTGGTGTTGTAGCTCTTTGCCCCCGAAAGCTCACGAGGAGGACTACATTCTTAGTGAGTACCACCCCTCGGTCATCTGTGAGGAGGAGCAGCTCGCGGCCGCCGCCCGTGAGTCCAACCCCCTAACCTACCTCAACGGTCTATCGTCATCATTGTCGACGGAAGAGGAGGACAAAGACAAAGACACAGAGGAGGTCGACGAGTGGACGGTGCTGACCACCGCTTAGTATAGGTAGTAGTAATGGATAGCAATGTTGCATGCTTATTTTGAAAATGTTAAATGACATTCATGTCACTAAGGGCATCTCCAACGGCAACCCGCAAATTTCCTCCCGCATCCGTTAGCGAAGGGGGACCAGTCCGCGGACACGGATGCGGGAGGGCGACATCCAACCGTAGCCACATACATTTTGACCACAACTCGAACCAACCGGGCGAAATTCGTGCAAACACGGCCAAATTTCATGCAAACACGACGAATTTCATTACATTTCAGATATTTTTTAACTAAAAAACTAAGACTAAGTGCACGTACGGTCGTGCGGAGATCCACTCACACGACACAGATACACTACACTAGTCTACGGCTGGCCGCGGTGGATCCCTTTTTCTTCCCCATGTCCGGCAGCCCGTTCACCGGACTGTCGGGAGCCCCGGAGGCATATCCTTCAGCGCAAAGGACACCTCGCTTCCCCACCGCTCGTCGGAGCAGAAACCTCGCCTGATGCTTCAGCGGGAGGGGAAGCGGACACCTTCTCTTCCATGCAGCCCGTGCGGGGTCGACGAAGGTCCTCGCAAGAGAAGAATAGGGCAAGACACCGGCTGTGTACGACGGCGTCACTGAAAGCACATA
Source organism: Elymus sibiricus (assembly GCA_039707655.1). Lineage (NCBI taxonomy): Eukaryota > Viridiplantae > Streptophyta > Magnoliopsida > Poales > Poaceae > Elymus > Elymus sibiricus. The sequence continues at coordinate 270,860,806 of CM077665.1, forward strand.
TTCTCCCTTGGTGGTTTTGATAATTCATGACAACATACATTGTCTCTTGGACTAATATTTCTACCTAGTTTATTTCAGGTTTAGTCCACAGAGAGTGTTGGCAAAAAGATTGTGAGGAGATACCCCAAGATGCAAGGATTGGATTGGCAAAGCTTCAAGCTAGAAGACTCTCTTTTTACTTTGTGAGAAATCACTTTGAGTCCATAGGAAAGCCAATACTATTAAAAGGGGGTAAGGTATTGTTGGTGAACAAATTGCTCCACGTGCATAAGTGCTAGTCACCAAAAACACCCACAAGCTCTCCCACAAAGACTCTGTCTAAAAACCCTTCCACTCAAAATCGGTGCTACCAACTTCCATATCGGCTACACCGAGTTTAAACCCTAGATAGAAACCCTAGCCACAAACCCTTCTCGGTACTACCAAGTTTTGCATCGGTGCCACCGAGTTCCAGTGACCAACTTTCTGTTAGCTGTTTCACAAGAATCGGAATTTCCGAGAATTGTGAATCGGTCTCACCGAGTTTGGAAACTGCCCTCAGCCACTCATTTCGGCACCACCGAGAATCATATATCGGTCTCACCGAGATTTCGAAAGTTGCCACATTTTTTGACATATCGGTAGAACCGAGTTTTGTTTCGGTTTCACCGAGTTGCTCAATAATGGTGTAACGGTTGGATTTTTGGAGATGCCTATATATACCCCTCCACCACCTCTCACTCGCAAGTGAAGCACTCAGAACTATTCCACACTTGCCCCATCCAGTTTTCTGAGAGAGAACCACCTACCCTTGTGTTGAGATCAAGATCATCCACTCCAACCATATGGATCTTGATTTCTAGCCTCCCCAAGTTGCTTTCCACCCAATCAATCCCTTCCTCCAAGCCAAATCTGTGAGAGAGTGATTGAGTGTTGAGGAGTCTATCATCTTGAAGCACAAGAGCAAGGAGTTCATCATCATTATCAAGCCTATTACCTTTTGGAGGGTGGTGCCTCCTAGATTGGTTAGGTGTTGCTTGGGAGCCTCCTACTTCGTGTTGTGGAGTTGAACCAAGAAGTTTGTACGGGCAAGGAGATCCCCTACTTCGTGAAGATCTACCCATAGTGAGGCTACTCCTTCGTGGACGGAAGCCGTTATGGAATAGTCAAGGTTGCTACTTTGTGGACCCTTATGGGTGGAGCCCTCCGTGGACTCTCGCGACCGTTACCCTCCGTGGGTTGAAGACTCCATAAACGTGGATGTACGATAGCGCCACCTATCGGAACCACGGGAAAAATCCTTGCGTCTCCAAATTGCGTTTGATCTTCCTATCTCTACTCTCTCTTACATGTGCTTGTCTCACTTTCCGCTGCCATACTTGTTGACTAGCATGTGTAGGGTGCATTAGACTTGTTATAATTGCTAAAACTGCCCACCAATTAACTTGGGAAAAGGTTAGGTTTTAATTCATGCAAGTAGTCTATTCACCCCCCTCAAGACGTCTCTTCTATCGATCCCTTCAGTCACCCCGATGGTGGCCTTCTTGGGACCCGAGCGGCGGTGGCCTCCCGTTTCTACTTCTCCTCAATGATGGCGGCGAACATGGGGGTAGACGCGTTGGCCACTAACTCATCGCTCTCCGTGCAGACGGCTTCTTTCTCAGCGTGCATGGCGCGGCTACTCGCGCATAGACGGCGGATGGTGCGATCGCAAGCACGAGAGGAGCGATTGCCGCCGTGCTCCCCACCGTGCTGGCGTGCAGCAACTCGCCACTCGTCATCGAGCTGGCCTGGAGCGGCAAGTTGGTGAACCACGTGCCGGCTTGGGGTGGCAACTGGCTCTGTCGTGCTATGCGAGGGAGGCAGAGCAACGAGCTAGCTCACTCGTGCTCGTATTTGGCGGGCTTCATGGGCCACCCAGGCGTCATGTATGCCGAAGAACTGCTCTTCCGAAGCCATTGGAAGAGTGGAGAAAATGGTGAAGGAGGAGATGGGGGCGGCGGAGGGGTGCGGTTCTTGCTCGTCGTCTGGCCTCATTTAAATAGAGGGCGGACATGAGGAGCTCAGCCGGCATTGAGTTTAATGTCGACCCGCTCATGAAAGGACGTGTGGCCGGAGCAGGTTTCTCGGATTCCCCGCGGGTTTAATGGAGGCTTTTCAATGTGGCGAGGAGGCGTGTTCAACCGGGCGTGCAACGGGCGGCGCCCTCGGCCGCCGGGCCGCTTCAATGGCGGAGGCAGTGAGAGGTCACGTCCGCCCTGAACCGCCTTCAATGTGAAGTGGCACGCTCTACAGCGGAATGAATGCGGGCAGCTGGCGCCTGGCGGAAAGCATGCGTGGGCGGGGGGGGGGGGGATTTTAGGTGGGTGAGGGCGGTCAGAATTAGGCGAAGTAGCGGTCCAGACTCCCGCAAACCTCCCAACGTTTTTCTCCATTTTGCGGGAGAAATCGCTTTCGGACTGCCCGCGGACCGATACAGGACCGTGTTGAATGGCTTCTGCGGTACGAATCGCACGGTCCGAAGGGTTGTGGGAGGTTTACGAGCCCGCTTTTATACCCTAATTATACATCAAGCGACACATTTTGGCCATTGATTTTTTTTTTGAAGTTCGTAATGCAACATTGACTCAAATCAGTGTTTAAGTTTGTCGAATTGATTATGTAACTATTGGGTGATGTAATAAAAAAGGAATCCGATAAAATCCTTCGGATTTTAAGCATGTCATCCGAAGGTTTTTACATAACAATAATTTTAGTTGATGTGAGATGGTAACTTTAGTTGTTAACACATGATAATTTTGTCTTAGTTCATTTTTTGGTCAGAAAATTGATATCTTTGCCAACCTCGCGTAAACTAAAAGTTGCCACGAAAAACATTCGGGTTACCATGCATAAAATCCAAATATTCGAGATTTATCATTTACGATAAAAACAGAAAAAAAATCTAAACACCGTATAATGTTACCGTGTTTGCGCCTAGTCGTCGCTTCTTACATCCATACAAAAGCGCGGATGGCAACCACTCATACGACACAGCTCGATTCAGATTCATTGACTTGTTGTGGCAAAGATAGCCAAGCTAATGTACCGCTACCTTTGCCTAGTTTTGTCCGTCAGATTGAAAAGCGACGGTCCAGATCGGATGCTACAGTATGATCAACAGTGGTATGCGTGAACAGCAGTTTGCGTGAACAGTGATTTGGCGAATCTCAGCCGTCGATTCTTGATCCTGCGGCAAAGTCAGCGAAGACTTGTTGTGGCTAAGTCAACGAATCAAGATCCGACGCAACTATATATGAATGCAATGAACACAAGTACGAATGTTTATTCCCCGGCCAACTATATGTGGCTTGCGCTTACGGACATGAAATTATACATGATGGCGGTACTTGACTTGACGCCTGTCTCTCGTTACTTTTGGTTGGTTGGTTGCAGTTGGTAAAGTGTCAGGACAATTGTCGAAGACCTACCGTGCCACCTTTTTGACCGAATTTACCGATCGTTGTGTAGAAACTCATTGCCACACCGCGAGACTAGCTAGCTAACAGCCTTGCAGGCAAATGTAACTTCAAGAGAAAAAATGACCGCACTTTACTTGAAGTGAAATACACGTTGACATCTAAACACAAAGAGTAGAATACCAACATGTCTACTGTACCGACGCAATGGCAGATTGTTTACGGGTGACCTACTACGTAGAGTAACGTGCCTGCAAAAAAAAAAAAAAACTACGTAGAGTAACGTACGTGTGGCCTACGTTGCTTGCTTTGTGCGTCTATCCCTGTCCCTCGTAATGGCTGGGCCCCGGTGGCACCTGTACCACTCATCATCTGATCTCTAGCTACCTGCCATGTACTGTACATGTTCGTCTTTTATTTTAGAAAGTGTTTGCTTTTCTTCCCTCACCTGTTTGATGCTGTCCAGTTGACGTCTACTAATAGCATCTACAGCCGGACCCCTTTATACTAAGAGCATCTACAGCCGGACCCCCTTTATCCTCCTCAAACGCTTGGTTAGGCCGTCCGGTCATAAAAAATCGACCCAAACGGCCTCTCAAACCGGTCTCAAACGCCCGGACTGACCGGCATCCCTCATTTCCAGCCCAAATATGGAGCGGGGATAGGGGAGCCCGGCGCGCCCGGGCACGCCCGCCACGTCGGACCCGATAGCCCGACCCCACCTCAAATTGCCCCCAAATTGACCCCGCGAAGTGTCAGATCCATTTGGTGTTATCCCCTCTTCTTCCTCCTCGCGCCGTCCGTCTCCCAGCTCCGCCGCCGCGCGCGCTCCGTCGCCTATTAGCCTCTGCTCCCCCGGCCGCTCGGTCAGAAGGATCATCTCTCCCGACCTCGCCGCAGAGGACGTCGTCCCCGGCCCGGAAGACACCGCGATACGTCCGGCAACTCTCTGCCTCTTTCTTGCGCGGGATGTGTTTGACAGAATGTCTGACCGGATATGTCCGTCAAATTTGTAGGAGAAACGATGGATTTCGATGCTTCGTGCGGCTAGGAGTATGGACCAACGCAGCTTGATGAACTGATTCAAGAAGAGTTCTTCGATTCATCGGATTCAGACGAAGAAGTGGACATGATCATGCTCATGAGCATGGAAGAGGAAATGGACCGGCAAGTGGAGCATATTCTCAATTTCAAGGGCTCAATCAAAGGGAGAAGAGTCATCAATCGGGATAGGGTATCCGGAGCAAAGCTATTGCAGAAGGATTACTTTGATCCAAACCCAAGATTCCCGAATGATCCATGGTTTCTTCGTCGCTTTCGCATGCGAAAACCATTGTTTTTGCGCATTGTGGAGGCAGTGGAAGCACATGATGACTACTTCAGGCTCACAAGGCATTGCTGCGGTCAACTCTCTCTCTCTGCCAAGCAGAAGTGCACGACTTCTATAAGGATGCTTGCACTTGGTACTGTAGCAGATGCCGTTGGTGAGATGATCAGGATGGGGGAGAGTACATGCCTGAAAACTACTGTCAAGTTTGCTCGTGCTGTGGTGCGGGTGTTTGGAGCAGAGTATGTGCGAGAGCCAAATGCACAGGAGTTGTTGGCTATTGGAGAGGCCAGAGGGTTTCCAGGAATGCTCGGATCAATCGATTGCATGCATTGGCAATGGAAGAAATACCCCCAAAGGTTTGCAAGGAATATATCAAGGTCACACAAAACATGCCACCATCATACTAGAGGCGATGCATCACATGACTTATGGATTTGGCATGCTTTCTTTGGAATGCCAGGTTCTCACAACGACATCAACATGCTTCAGCGATCTCCGGTGTTCAGGAGGCTTTGCAACGAGGAATCACCTCCGTGCAACTACACCGTCAACGATCGAGACTACAACATGGGATACTATCTTGCCGATGGCATATATCCTCAGTGGGCTGCATTTGTGAAGACCATATCCGAACTACATGGCAGAAAGCAAAAGTACTTCGCAACAATGCAGGAAGCAGCTAGGAAGCATGTGGAGAGGGCATTCGGAGTGCTGCAAGCGCGCTGGGGAATTGTTCGTGGGGCTGCAATGATGTGGGAACAAGAAACTTTGTGGCAGTTGATGACATGTTATGTTATTTTGCACAATATGATCATCGAGGATGAGAGTGATGGTGTAGCCCAAACCAATGATTTTGAAGCAACTGGAGAACAAATTGGACCGTTTGAAACAGTTGGATTACAGTCTTTGTCATGGACGTGATGCATATACAAGATTATGCCATGAATGACCATAGTTATGAGTGATGCTTATCTGTCATTTGCCCAACAGTAATTTGTTTAGCATTGCCACTACCCTCTTTCAAGAGAGAAGACACCAGTGAACCTTTGGCCCCCGGGTCCATTCTCAATTAATATTTGTGTTGCTCTATTTTTTTTGCCATTTTGCCATATCACTATCTATCACTATTTGCTTTTAACCTTGCAACTAGCAAGATGAGGGGATTGACAATCACCTTGCCAAGTGATACGTCTCCCTCGTATCTACGATTTTTGAATGTTTCATGCCATTATTTTACAACTTTTACATACTTTTGACAATAATTTATATGGTTTTCTTGGACTAACATATTGATCCAGTGCCCATCGTCAGTTCCTGTTTGTTGCATGGTTTTTGTTTCGCAGAAAATCCATATCAAACGAATTCCAAACGCGATAAAATTTTACGCAGATTTATTTCGGAATATATGTGATTTTTGGGAAAAAGAATGAATGCCGCATGATGTTCGAGGGGCCAACGAGATCGCTAGGCGCGCCCTGGGTAGGGCGCGCCGGGCAAGCTCATGGGCGCCTCAGAGGTCAGTTGGCGGTGTCCTTCGGCCGCAAGGAAGTTAATATCTGGATAAAAATCCCCTCAAAATTTCAACCCAATTGGAGTTATGGATCACCGGGAATTTAAGAAATGATGAAACACCAGAAAACAGGAATGTGAAACAGAAGAGAAACGGAGAGAGAGAGAGAGAGAGAGAGAGAGAGAGAGAGAGAGAGAGAGAGAGAGAGAGAGAGAGAGAGAGAGTGATCCAATCTCGGAGAGATTCCTCCCATCCGGGAGCCATGGAGGCCAAGGACCAGAGGGGAAACCCTCCTCCCATCTACGAGGGAGGCCAAGGAAGAAGAATAAGGAGGTGGCAAGGTTGTCAGAATCGCGACTCAAGTCTTAGAATCTTATGATCGTACGATCCAAACTAGCCCCTCAGATTCTATGATTTTTCTCGTAGAATCAAAGTTTCTATGATCCAAGTAGTTATGATTCTATGACTCGTGATCCTATAAACGGAGTTCTGATCCGATTCAGAATCTCGATTCTGACAACTTTGGGAGGGGGCTCTCTCCCCTTGTCCCCTGGTGGCGCCGGAGTGCCGCCGGGGGAACTAGCGTGGCGGCGATCTACACCAACAACTCCGCCGTCTTCCTCAACACCACCATCACCTTCCCTCGTCTATTTACAACGGTCCACTCTCCCACGACCCGCTGTACCCCCTACTTGAACATGGTGCTTTATGCTTCATATTATTATCCAATGATGTGTTTCCATCCTATGATGTTTGAATAGATTTCTTTTGCCGTGTGTTTTATTTTTGTGTTGTGTTGATGATCTTGATTGGTTTGCGTTGTGTGTTTTATTTTTGTGTTGTCCTATGCTGCCTCCCATGCCGCGCACACGTGGGGAATTCCCGATGTAGGGTGTTGCAATACGTTCATGATTCTCTTAAAGTGGGTAGCGAGAGTGACATAAGCTTATACCAGAGTAAGGTGGTTGTTGTGTATGAGAGTAAAGGGGACTTGTTACTTAATGCTATGGTTGGGTTTTACCTTAATGATCTTTAGTAGTCGCGGATGCTAGCTAGAGTTCCAATCATAAGTTCATATGATCCAGTACGGAAAGTATGTTAGCTCATGCCTCTTCCTCATATACAATTGCAATAATGATTACCGATCTTATTATCAAATGCCTAGGACAATCTTGCAAATGCTACCACCACTTTCCCACACTCCCTATATTAAATTAATTGTTCTTTAATTGAAACAACACGTAACTTTTATTTCCACGTTCTTTACTTGCAAAACTATCTTCTTACACCTACAAACTACTTCTAGTTTTATTCTCGCAAAGTAGTTTATTTCTTGTACTAGGTAAAGTGAACATTGTTGCGCGTATAGTTGTATCGGTGTACGATAGATCTTGAGAGAATACTAATTATACCTTTAGCTTGTCGTTGGGATCGACACGGTTACTTATCGAAAAAGGCTACAAACAATCCCCTATACTTGTGGGTTATCACCAAGTTGGGTGCAAGCATTTATTTTGTTTTGTGCAAGCGTTGTTTACCTTGCTAGCTTGTAGACTCCTATTGGTTCGATAGCAACATAAGATTTTTTGATTCACATAGAAGTAATTGCTGAAAGTGCTAGTGAAGAGAATTTTGTAGAAGAAAGGGAAGAAATACCTAAAGTGTCTATTCATGATAATGATTCGCCTAATGAACCAAAAAATCACATAGGAATTGGAAATATTATTTGAAAAGTGTCATCCAAGATTTGTTTTACTTGTACATGGTTTCATACAGGCAAGTGAAGGATCTATTTTAAAGGATTAATAGTTATGTGGATGCTATTGATATGCTTGTGGTTGAATTTCAAAGAAAATTATGCATGCACATCCTTCTTTACAAATGTTGCTCCTCGAACCCCCTCATATTTGCGATCCCAATGCAAAAATATTAGCTACCATTATTTTGATAAATGAATTTGATTCCTTAATAGAAGAAGCTAGAGAGATTTTTGCTTACTATGGAGTCAATCGTGAGTGTCCCCCTATGTAAAAAGTTCTTTATGATCAACATGTCATTGGACAATTAAATCGAATGATTATTTTTCTTTTGAGAAAGAGTGCTAGAAAGAAAGTTTCACCTTCTGTTTTGGTTGAGTATACTAAAAATAAATTTGAAATAAATGATGAAGGATTGGGCTTTCTTCTTGGAAATAAGTTATTTAAGCATTCCAATAGTAGTTTATATGAGGATGAGATAACTATCACCTATAGGATTTAATAATGAACTTCCGCCATTAAAATCTTATTTTATAAATGTTAAGCCCACAAAATATAGTCCTTTCAATTATATGTTCTTACCTATAGACAACTTGTTGCTGAAATAAAGGAATATGAGAAAGCTGCACATGACCTATCTTTTGATGAAACTCTATAGCAATGTTGAGGATATCGAGTGTCTCAGTCAGCCGGGGATTAGAGATTAATCGAAAATTGGCCGATTAATCAATTTTCTCGGTCGACTATTAATCGGTCATTTTTTTGCAAATCCCAGGTTCCCAACACTGACATATGCTATATTCAACACCAAAAAATACTGGACAGAAGTGTTAACTTGATTCCTAGCCTTCGAATCCTCGTATAATTACAAACAAAATAGGACATTGGTACATATTGCATAACAACGTCCACAAAAACACAAATAAACATAGTTTTTGCAAACATAGTGCTAGGAATAGGCCTGATTTATCGGTAGATTCCCGATATATCGCTTGTCAGAGCGATAAATTGGCCCAAAAGATAAACGGTAAGGATAAGGCATAATCTTATCGGTCACCCCACGAGTAGCGATAAATCGGATGATAAATCGCTGAATCGGAAGATTTTTTGTATAGTGCTCTATAGATTACATTCTGCTTAGCTAGAGGGCATTAAAGAATGGCGCTTGTTGGGAGGAAACCCAATAGTTATCCTTTTATTTCATTTTGTTTTCACTTTTTAGTGTGTCTACAAGATTATTGCTACTGCAGTAATTATGTTTATATATTTTATTTTGTTTTTGTGCCAAGCTAGACCTTTGGGATGTTGCAAATGCTTGCTTATTAGGTTCTATGCAAACACAGAAACTTTGCATCCACTGATTGAATGGTTTCTCTTTACTGGAATGAATTTATGAAATTCTTAGATAGTACTAAACTAAAATTTGTGTGCAGTGTCCTAGTGTTTCAGCATTTTAGGAGTTATAGAAGTATGCTCATTATTAGATCTTTATACACATTGTTCTGTTTTTTACAGATTCTGTTTTGTTTTCTGTGTTTGCTTGTTTTAAAGTTTCGATGGCATATATTTGGGGATATAAATTTTGAAAATGGTAGAATACAATATAAATTAATTGGGAATTATTACGAATCTTATCTTGGTAGTACACAACTGAACGATCTATTTATGTTATACTAACCTATCTCACGGGCTTCTGTTAAGTTTTGTGTGTTTGAAGTTTTTAGGTTTTGGGTGAGGTGTGATGACCCACAAGTATAGGGGATCAATCGTAGTCCTTTCGATAAGTAAGAGTGTCTAACCCAACGAGGAGCAGAAGGAAATGACAAGCAGTTTTCAGCAAGGTAATTTCTGCAAGCACTGAAATTGTAGGTAACAGATAGTTTGATAGCAAGATAATTGGTAACGAGCAAGTAATGGTAACGGTAAATAAGGTGCATCAAGGTAGCCCAATCCTTTTGTGGCAAAGGACAGGCCAGAACAATCTCTAGTAATAGGCAAAGTGTTCTTGAGGGTACACGAGAATTTCATCTAGTCACTTTATCATGTTGGTTTGATTCGTGTTCGCTACTTTGATAATTTGATATGTGGGTGGACCGGTGCTTGGGTGTTGTTCTTACTTGAACAACCTCCCACTTATGATTAACCCCCTCACAAGCATCCGCAACTACGAGAAAAGTATTAAGATAAAATCTAACCATAGCATTAAACGTTTGGATCCAGATCAGCCCCTTACGAGGTAGCGCATAAACTAGGCTTTAAGCTTCTGTCACTCTAGCAACCCATCATCTAATAACTACTCCACAATGCATTCCCTTAGGCCCATGAATGGTGAAGTGTCATGTAGTCGACGTTCACATGACACCACTAAGGGAATCACAACATACATATCATCAAAATATCGAACACATATCAAATTCACATGATTACTTGCAACATGACTTCTCTCGTGACCTCAAGAACAAAGGTAACTACTCACAAATAATAATCATGCTCAAGATTAGAGGGGTATTGAATAGCATAATGGATCTGAACATATAATCTTGTGACTATATACCAGAAGATGGGCACCAGAGGTGGGCCGAGGAGGCCACAACCCATCAGGGCGCGCCCAGGGGGGCCTGGCGTGCCCTGGTGGGTTGTGCCCACCAGGCTTGCCCCCTCCGGTAGTTTTCTGCTCCAGTATTTTTTATTTATTCCAAAAATAATCTCCGTAAAATTTCAGCTTCATTGGAGTTGTGCAGAATAGGTATCTCTGATGTGCTTTTCTTGGGTCCAGAATTCCAGCTGCCAGTATTCTCCCTCTTTGTGTAAACCTTGCATATTATGAGAGAAAAGGCATTAGAATCACGGAAAATGCGTAGGAGCACCTAGCGGCGCAGCGCACTGAAATCTCACCCTCAAACGTGCATAGGGATCTGCGTCACTATATTGGTCCGTTTGTATTATGACTTTTGGTCAGAATTATGTTCAGGTATAGACACGGTATTGTCTTGTGTTCTGTCCCTGTCCTGGCCCACTCCGGCCCCACCATACATCTATTACATGTACGATCTCTACTGCCAATCATAAATGGTCTTACACTCTACTCACGTTTTTCTCCACCATTACGTTTCGTCCTGAGCAGTGAGCACATTAAACTCCGTCATCCATCATACATTAGCAGTTTAGCATTAAATCCTTCCATCAATGATGAATTAACACTGAACAGCCCACATGCCCCATAAGATATCAAAGTAATCTAAAAGAACAATACTTGAACCGATATGCCTTAGAAATAGATAACAGGGTTTAACCTAAACGAAGAACAATACTTGGATTGATATGCCTTACAAATAGATAACAGGGTTTAGATCTTACTGTATTTGGTTTATTAGGAGACAAATCCGCTCACAGGAGCTTAACTCATGTTTGTGATAGTATCAACTAGTACTAGTATCGGCTTCTCACCTAATCGTGTTCTTCTTTGGAAAGAAAATTGAAATGAGTCATCTCCACCCAACACTGATGTGATACTAATTGCAACTTTTATAACTGACACATGCACCTTTCTGCATGCAAATGCAGATGCCATTAACTGAGAATATTGACTTTGTGTGCACAGAACAGTAGACCACTGTGTATCATCGTGTATTGGATATGTATCCTAACCGGAAAATTCATTAAGCTTTCAATGCAGCCATCTTGATGCACGAACTCACTGACGCAGATATCAGGGTGTTGCGCCCCCGAGAGCCATTCGTCCGCCTCCTTTGAATCACTACTTAAAGCATTATTATTTGACAAAACATAATAAATAACAGTAGGAAATCATGATGCAAAATGGACGTATCAAGTCCCCCAACCTTAGACCTCTCTTGTCCTCAAGCGAAAGCCGATATTGAAAAGCATGTCCACATGGTTTGAGAGAGAGAGGTGTCTATAAAAACAAAATACGGACATAGTAGCATCATGCTTATTATCATAACAGCAACAAACTTTGTCATAAATCTTATTTATATACTTTCATCATATAACTTCTGATGAGCAAGTAAAATTCATCACAACATAGAAGTATAAAGCATAAACCTTATTGAAAACCAACAAACTATGTTCTCAGTCAACTTTGCAACTACAATTCATCATATTTTCAGGAAGGGTCTCATGTCGGAGCCTTTTGGCAAGTCCACATACTCAACTATTATTTAGTCTTCTATGATTTCTAACACTCACAGCATACCCTTGAGCAAAAAGTTTCAACCAGACACATAGAAAGTTAGGGGCTTATAGTTTTGCCTCCCAACGTATTCACCTCAAGGGTGATGTCAATAATAATAACTCATGCTCACTCACATCCAACCGGATATATGTGCCTAGATCTTTCCTCGCCACATGATGCTTGCAAAAGAAAAAGTAAAAAGGAATAGGGAAGAATACTTTGACTCTTGCATAAAAGTAAATACATAAAAGTAAAGGATAGGCCCTTCACAGAGGGAAGCAGAGGTTGTCATGCGCTTTTTGGTTTGTATGCCCAATCCCTTAATGTAAAAGAACATCACGCTATATTGCCCCCTATGATAGCAACCTTTATTATGCAGTCCGTCGCTTTTATTACTTTGCTATCATAAGTTCGTATAATGCTCAATTTTCTCTTACACTAATTGATCAAAACACATTTAGAAGCAATTTTTATTGCCTTATTGCACCGATGACAACTTACTTGAAGGATCTTACTCGATCCGTAGGTAGGTATGGTGGACTCTCAAAGCATGAATTTGGGTTTTGGGTTTTTGCATGCACAAGTAGTATCTCTACTTAGTGCAGAAATTTTGGCTAGCAAAGATATTGAGCAAGCACCACATGTTGAAGGATCTATGACAATATAACTTCTATGTGGATAAGAACAAGCATAAATCATTACGTTGTCTTCCTTGTCCAACGTCAACAATTTTGCATATAATATTTAATGAGGGCTCACAATCATAAAAAATGTCCAAGATAGTATATTTGCATGTGAATCTTCTCTTCCCTTATTAATTCTTTCATGAATTGCATCATTCACCAATGCTATGTTTGTCAATCTCCAACAAATTTTACCACTTATACATTTCCTTATGTGATGTCATTACTTACCATAAGATTAGCATATGATTCTTTTCATTTATTTCTCTTTCCTTTTATTCTAATTGCAACGAGAAAGTAGAGAAGCAAAAGCTCCAGTATTTTTTAGGAAATGCAAAAATAATCTCCGTAAAATTTCAGCTTCATTGGAGTTGTGCAGAATAGGTATCTGTGACGTGCTTTTCTTGGGTCCAGAATTCCAGCTGCCGGTATTCTCCCTCTTTGTGTAAACCTTGCATATTATGAGAGAAAAGGCATTAGAATCACTCCCCAAAGCATTATTATTCAACAAAACAAAGTAAATAACTGTAGGAAATCATGATGCAAAATGGACGTATCAACTCCCCCAAGCTTAGACCTCGCTTGTCCTCAAGCGAAAGCCGATATTGAAAAGCATGTCCGCATGGTTTGAGAGAGAGGTGTCGATAAAAACAAAATACGGACATAGAAGCATCATGCTTATTAATATAACAGCAACAAACTCTATCATAAAATTTATTCAATACATTTTTATCATATAGCTTCTTATGAACAAGTAACAATTCGTCACAACATAGAAGTATGAAGCATAAACCTTATTGAAAACCAACAAACTATGTTCTCAGTCAACTTTGCAACTACAATTCATCATATTTTCAGGAAGGGTCTCACGTCGGAGCCTTTTGGCAAGTCCACATACTGAGCCATCATTTAGTCTTCTATGATTGCTAACACTCACGGCATACCCATGAACAAAAAGTTTCAACCGAACACATAGGAAGATAGGGGCTTATAGTTTCGCCTCCCAACGTATTCACCTCAAGGGAGATGTCAACAATAATAACTCATGCCCACTCATATCCAACTGGATATATGTGCATAGATCTTTCCTCACCACATGATGCTTCCAAAAAGAAAAAGTAAAAAGGAATAAGGAAGAATACTTTGACTCTTGCATAAAAGTAAAACATAGTCCCTTCGCAGAGGGAAGCAAAGGTTGTCATGCGCTTATTGGTTTGTATGCCCAATCCCTTAATGTAAAAGAACGTCATGCTATATTGCCCCCTATGATAGCAACCTTTGTTATGCAGTCCGTCGCTTTTATTACTTTGCCATCATAAGTTCGTATAGCGCTCAATTTTCTCTTACACTAATTGATCAGAACACTTTTAGAAGCAATTTTTATTGCCTTATTGCACCGATGACAACTTACTTGAAGGATCTTTCTCGATACATAGGTAGGTATGGTGGACACTCAAAGAATGAATTTGGGTTTGGGTTTTTTGATGCACATGTAGTATCTCTACTTAGTGCGGAATTTTTGGCTAGCAAAGATATTGAGCAAGCACCAAATGTTGAAGGATCTATGACAATATAACTTCTATGTGGATATGAACAAACATAAATCATTACGTTGTCTTCCTTGTCCAACGTCAACAATTTTGACATATAATATTTGATGGGGGCTCACAATCATAAAAGATGTCCAAGATAATGTATTTGCATGTGAATCTTCTCTTCCCTTATTAATTCTTTCATGAATTGAATCATTGACCAATGCTATGTTTGTCAATCTCCAATAAATTTTACTACTTATACTTTTCCTTATGTGATGTCATTACTCACCATAAGATTAGCGTATGATTTTTTTCATTTTTTTCTTTTTCCTTTATTTTGATTGCAACAAGAAAGTAGAGAGGCAAAAACTCAAACTAAACTTTATTATATAATCTCACTCGATTACATAGATAGATAGGCCACGAAACTAACACATGAAAATAGATCATGCTAAAGTTTTATTCAACTAAAGCAAAGGGAAACTAAAGATCAAACTAAAATAGGTAAAGGTGAATAAAAGTGGTGGTGATACGATACCGGGGCACCTCCCCCGAGCTTGTCTCAAGCCAAGGGGAGTGCCCATACCCGTGTGCTCAAGTCTCCTTTGGTGGTGGTGATGAAGAAGGTGGCGGTGATGAAGAAGTAGGCTTGTCCTCCATCTTCCAGGGCAAGGGCTCCCCATCAAAAGTTGACGCTAGAGTCCCCTAAGTCCTGCAACTCGCAGCTAAACTCATACCTTTAAATCTTGCTTCATATTCGAAGACTTGGTTTTGAAGATCATAAACTTGGCTCTGCAGAAAATTAATTTGCTCGTTGAGGGTGGAGATGATGTCCTTCACAGACCGGCCATCCACCATCTGATCACGGGTGAATTCCGTGATCATGGAGTGATTAGCACTAAGTCCACGCTCCACCATCTTCTGGCACTTGAAGATTTCCTGTTCCACCGCCTCGAGCCTAGCCTCCACACTTTCGGTCTTCTTGGGTCCCTGAGCATCACGGATGTGGAGCACCCCCTCACGCATCTCAATGGCTTGAGGGTGCTTCATCACCTCCGGCAAGTACGGGTTGATGACCTTCTCAAAGAACTTGTCCTTGGAGGAGCTTGGTGGAGCCATGGAGATCTAGATCTAACGAGAAAACAACAAGAAACAAGAACAGATGATTTTTCTACGATGCAGTCGTCAAAACAGTCGGGGGTATATATAGAGACTTTTTATTCTTGGGAAACAAGCATATGGAAGGAAAACGGAGTCGGGAAGGTGTCCGAGGTGGGCACAACCCACCAGGGCGCGCCCAGGGGTGCCTGGAGCGCCCTGGTGTATCGTGCTCACCTCGATCACCTTCCGGTTTATTTCTTTATTTCCAAAATTTTCTAATATTCCAAAACTAACAAAAAATATTTTTGCGGATTTTTCGGAGTCCGTTTACTTACTGTATCATGTACCTCCTATTTTTTCAGAATTCTGGAGTGTTCCGGAAGGTTTCTTTTATGTGTTCCTCCGGTGTCATGGTTTGGATAACATTGCTTTCAACGTTAATAGGCGTACCTAAGATATAATGCTTAATTCTTTGTCCATTGACCACCTTCGGGTTAGTACCTTCGGCGTTATTAATCTTGATAGCTCCAGAACGATAAACCTCTTCGATAATATATGGTCCTTACCATTTGGAGAGAAGCTTACCTGCAAAAAATCTTAAACAAGAGTTGAACAAAAGAACATAGTCTCCTATTTTGAATTCCCGCTTTTGGATTCTTTTGTCATGCCATCTTTTTACTTTTTCTTTGAACAGTTTGGCATTTTCATAGGCTTGAGTTCTCCAGTCATCTAGTGAGCTAATATCAAATAGCCTCTTCTCACCGGCAAGTTTGAAATCATAGTTAAGTTCTTTAATTACCCAAAATGCTTTGTGTTCTAATTCTAGAGGCAAATGACAAGCTTTTCCGTACACCATTTTGTATGGAGACATACCCATATGATTTTTATAAGCTGTTCTATAGGCCCAAAGTGCATCATCTAATTTCTTAGACCAATTCTTACGAGACCTATTGACAGTTTTTTGTATTATTAATTTTATTTCTCTATTGCTAAGCTCAACTTGACCACTAGATTGAGGATGATAGGGTGATGCAATTCTATGGTTAACATCATATTTAGCAAGCATCTTACGGAAAGGACCATGAATAAAGTGTGAACCACCATCAGTCATTAAATATCTAGGGACTCCAAACCTCGGTAAGATAACCTCTTTAAGCATTTTAATGGAGGTGTGGTGATGAGCACTACTAGTTGGAATAACTTCTACCCACTTAGTGACATAATCAACAACAACCAAAATATGAGTGTACCCGTTAGAGGAAGGAAAAGGCCCCATATAATCAAAACCCCAAACGTCAAATGGCTCAACAACAAGTGAATAATTCATAGGTATTTCCTGACACTTACCGATATTACCAATTCTTTGACATTCATCACAAGACAAGACAAACTTACGGGCATCCTTGAAGAGAGTAGGCCAATAAAAACCAGATTGCAATACCTTGTGAGCAGTTCTATCTCCCGCATGATGTCCTCCATAAGCTTCGGAATGACATTTCCGTAGGATTTGTTCCTGTTCATGCTCAGGTACACAACGTCTAATATTACCATCTACTCCTTCTTTATAAAGATGTGGGTCATCCCAAAAGTAATGTCTCAAGACATAGAATTTTTTTCTCTTTTGTTGGTATGTGAAGCTAGGTGGTATATATTTAGCGACAATGTAGTTAGCATAATTAGCATACCAAGGGGTGTTTTGTGAAACACTTATTGCAGCTAACTGTTCATCAGGGAAACTATCATCAATAGGTAGTGGGTCATCAAGAATATTTTCTAACCTAGACAAGTTATCAGCTACGGGGTTCTCAGCTCCTATCCTATCAATGATGTGTAAGTCAAATTCTTGAAGCAAGAGAAGCCACCTAATGAGTCTAGGTTTAGCATCTTTCTTTTCCATAAGGTATTTTATAGCAGCATGGTCGGTGTGAACAATAACTTTTGAGTCAACAATATAGGATCTAAATTTATCACAGGCAAACACAACTGCTAAAAATTCCTTCTCAGTAGTAGCATAGTTTCATTGAGCACTGTCTAGAGTTTTACTAGCATAATGGATAACATTCAATTTCTTATCAACTCTTTGTCCTAAAACAGTACCAACAGCATAATCACTAGCATCACACATAATTTCAAAAGGCAAGTTCCAATCAGGTGGTTGAACGATAGGTGCGGAGGTTAAGGCTTTCTTGAGTGTTTCAAAGGCTTCCACACAATCATCATCAAAAACAAAAGGAATATCCTTTTGCAAAAGATTAGTAAGAGGCCTAGAAATTTTAGAGAAGTCTTTAATGAACCTCCTATAAAAACCAGCATGACCAAGGAAACTTCGAATACCTTTAATATCTTTAGTACATGGCATTTTCTCAATTGCATCTACTTTAGCTTTATCCACCTCAATACCTCGTTCAGATATTTTATGCCCCAAGATAATGCCTTCATTAACCATAAAGTGGCACTACTCCCAATTCAAGATGAGATTAGTTTGTTCACATATCTGCAAAACTCGATCAAGGTTGCTTAAGCAATCATCAAAAGAAGTTCCATAAACGGAAAAATCATCCATGAAAACCTCCATAATCTTTTCACAAAAATCAGAGAGTATAGCAGTCATACATCTTTGAAAGGTAGTAGGTGCATTGCATAAACCAAAAGGCATACGCCTATAAGCATAAGTTCCAAAAGGGCAAGTAAAGGTGGTTTTCTCTTGATCAGATTGTGACACATGTATTTGAGAGAAACCAGAATATCCGTCTAGGAAACAAAAGTGTGTGTGCTTAGATAGTCTTTCTAGCATTTGATCAATGAAAGGTAGAGGGTAATGATCTTTTCTAGTAGCTTTATTTAATTTTCTAAAATCAATTACCATTCTATAGCCAGTAACAATTCTTTGTGGAATGAGTTCATTCTTATCATTGGGAACAACGGTAATACCTCAATTCTTAGGGACACAATGAATGGGACTTACCCATCTACTATCAACTATGGGATAGATTATACCTGCTTCCAGAAGCTTTAATATTTCAGTTCTTACCACTTCTTTCATCTTAGGATTCAACCGCCGTTGGTGATTAACAACGGGTTTAGCATCAGGTTCCATATTAATCTTGTGCTGACATAGAGTGGGACTAATGCCCTTAAGATCATCCAAAGTATATCCAATAGCAGCCCGGTGCTTCCTTAGAACTTTTAATAATCTTTCTTCTTCATGTTCTGAAAGGTTAGCACTAATAATAACAGGATATATCTTTTTCTCATCAAGATAAGCATACTTCAAAGTGCCAAGCAATTGTTTCAATTCAAACACAGGATCACCTTTAGGTGGAGGAGGACCTCCAAAAGTTTCAATAGGCAAATTGTGTTTTAGGAGAGGTTGTTGTTCAAAGAAAATTTGATCTATTTCGTTTCTTTCACGCAGGTGCATATCATTTTCATGGTCAAGCAAATATTGTTCTAATGGATCGGTGGGAGGCACGACAATAGAAGCAAGACCAATTATTTCATCCTTACTAGATAACGCTTTATCATGAGGTTGTCTACTAAACTTGGAAAAATTAAACTCATGAGACACACTACCAAAACTGACACCGACAGTTTGTTTTTCACAATCTATCTTAGCATTGACGGTGCTCAAGAAAGGTCTACCAAAGATAATGGGACAAAAGTCGTCTTGTGGGGAACCGAGGACTAGAAAATCAGTAGGGTATTTCACTTTCCCACACAAGACTTCAACATCTCTAACAATCCCAAGTGGTGTGATAGTGTCTCTATTAGCAAGTTTAATAGTAACATCAATGTCTTCTATTTCAGCAGGTATTATTTCATCCATAATTTCTTGGTATAAGGTAAAAGGGATAGCACTCACACTAGCACCCAAATCACATAAACCATGATAGCAATGATCTCCTATTTTGACTGAGACAACATGCATGCCTTCTATGGGTCTATGTTTATCTTTTTCATTGGGTTTAACAATTCTAGCAGCTTCATCACAGAAGTAGATAACATGCCCATCAATATTTTCTACCAAGAGATCTTTAACTATAGCAACACTAGGTTCTACTTTAATTTGCTCAGGGGGTTTAGGTGTTCTTATATTACTCTTACGAACCACAGTTGATACCTTAGCATGTTCCTTTATCCTAACAGGGAAAGGTGGTTTTTCAATATAAGCGGTAGGCACAACTGGATCAACATTGTAAAAGATGGTTTCTTCTTTAGCTATGACTGGTTCTTTAATTTCTTCTTTAATAGGGGTATGATATTTAAACCACTTATCCTTAGGGAGGTCAACGTGAGTTGGAAATGCTTCGCAAAAAGAGGCTACTATCTCAGAGTCAAGTCCATATTTAGTGCTAAACTTGTGAAAAGTATCGGTATTCATAAATGATTTAACACGATCAAACTCAAGCTTTATACCTGACTCATTACCTTCATCGAGTTCCCAATCTTCAGAGTTGCCTTTAATTGAATTCAATAGTCTTCTTCATATAAGAACCATCACAAGAAGTATCGAGCATGGATTGATCATTATGAGAAAGCCGAGCATAAAAATTCCGAATGATAACTTCTCTCGGAATGTCATGATTGGGGCATGAATATAACATTGACTTAAGCCTCCCCAATGCTAGAGCGATGCTTTCTCCTTCACGAGGCCAAAAATTATATATATATAATTCTGATCACGATGAACAAGATGCATGGGATAAAACTTTTGGTGGAATTCCAATTGCAAACGATTCCAGTTCCACGATCCAAGATCATCACATAGCCTATACCATGTCAATGATTTTCCCTTCAAAGATAAAGGGAAAACCTTCTTCTTAACTTCATCTCCGGGTAAACCTGCAAGCTTAAATAATCCACAAATTTCGTTCACATATAATAGGTGCATATCAGGATGTTCAGTTCCATCTCCTGCATAAGGTTTAGCAAGCAGTTGTTCTAACATACCCGAAGGAATTTCATAACCAATATTTTCAGTAGGTGCAGTAGGTTGAGGGGCAACTAATTCTGGTTCCGGTCGAGGTGAAGATACCCCGAACAAACCCCTCAAAGGATTGTTTTCCATAGTAGCAAGTAGCAATAAATTTCAGCACGTAGTATAAGTTTTTCCTTACCGATTTCCACTTACCAAGAGCGCTTCACTCCCGGGCAACGGCGCCAGAAAAGAGTCTTGATGACACACAAGTATAGGGTATCAATCATAGTCCTTTTGATAAGTAAGAGTGTCGAACCCAACGTGGAGCAGAAGGAAATGACAAGTGGTTTTCAGCAAGGTAATTTCTGCAACCACTGAAATTGTAGGTAACAGATAGTTTGATAGCAAGATAAGGTGCAGCAAGGTAGCCCAATCCTTTTGTGGAAAAGGACAGGCCAGAACAATCTCTAGTAATAGGCAAAGTGTTCTTGAGGGTACACGGGAATTTCATCTAGTCACTTTTATCATGTTGGCTTGATCCGTGTTCGCTACTTTGATAATTTGATATGTGGGTGGACCGGTGCTTGGGTGCTGTTCTTACTTGAACAACCTCCCACTTATGATTAACCCGCTCGCAAGCATCTGCAACTACGAGAAAAGTATTAAGATAAAATCTAACCATAGCATTAAACGTTTGGATCCAGATCAGCCCCTTACGAGGTAGCGCATAAACTAGGGTTTAAGCTTCTGTCACTCTAGCAACCCATCATCTAATAACTACTCCACAATGCATTCCCTTAGGCCCATGAATGGTGAAGTGTCATGTAGTCGACGTTCACATGACACCACTAAGGGAATCACAACATACATATCATCAAAATATCGAACACATATCAAATTCACATGATTACTTGCAACATGACTTCTCCCGTGACCTCAAGAACAAAGGTAACTACTCACAAATAATAATCATGCTCAAGATCAGAGGGGTATTGAATAGCATAATGGATCTGAACATATAATTTTCCACCAAATAAACCATATAGTAATCAACTACGCAAGGTAATCAACACTACTAGTCACCCACAGGTACCAATCTGAGGTTCCGGTACAAAGATTGAACACAAGAGATGAACTAGGGTTTGAGAGGAGATGGTGTTGTTGAAGATGTTGATGAATATTGCCCTCCCAAAGATGAGAGGTGTGTTGGTGATGACGATGGCTTAGATTTCCCCCTCCGGGAGGGAAGTTCCCCCAGTGGAATCGCTCCACCGGAGGGCAAAAGTGCTCCTGCCCAAGTTCCGCCTCGAGGCGGCGGCGCTTCATCCCGAAAGTCCTCCTCTGATTTTTTCGAGGTCAAATGTGACTATATACCAGAAGATGGGCACCGGAGGTGGGCCGAGGAGGCCACAACCCATCAGGGCGCGCCCTGGTGGGTTGTGCCCACCAGGCTTGCCCCCTCCGGTAGTTTTCTGCTCCAGTATTTTTTATTTATTCCAAAAATAATCTCCGTAAAATTTCAGCTTCATTGGAGTTGTGCAGAATAGGTATCTCTGATGTGCTTTTCTTGGGTCCAGAATTCCAGCTGCCGGTATTCTCCCTCTTTGTGTAAACCTTGCATATTATGAGAGAAAAGGCATTAGAATCACTCCTTAAAGCATTATTATTTGACAAAACATAATAAATAACAGTAGGAAATCATGATGCAAAATGGATGTATCAAGGTGATATTAGAAGAATAAGGAGCGGCAAGAGCCTAATCTTGTGGATGCCCAAGGAACCCCAAGGTAATATGTAAGGAATACTCAAGCGTCTAAGCTTAGGGATTCCCCGGAAAGCATCCCCTATTTTGTCTTCAAAACTATCGATATATTTTACTTGGAGCTATATTTTTAATTCTTCACATGATATGTGATAGCTTGGAGCATCATTTGCTCTCATGTAGTTTTGTTTGCTGGTATTTACATTCATTGTTTTCTGATCACACCTATTATGAGAGACACACATTCATCTTATATTTATAGAATGCTCGATTGTTTTTCACTTATATCTATTTGAGTTGAGGCAATTGCTGTTGTAATTCACTTATATTTGATTGAGCATGTTGATATGTTTTGTAGAAATTATTTGCGGTCCCTTTCTTCACTTAAATATTTTTAGAGAGTTGAATAGGAAGTGGTAGTTTGTATTATTTATATGGTTGGTCCAAATTTAATGACTATATGAAGGTGGTATAATAAAAACTTGCATGAACTTATAGATCATTGAATATGCTATGTTTGAGTCCTTGCAATAGTTTTGCCATATTGACGTAGTAATATGTGAGTGTGTTGGTAAATAATTAATACTAAGTAATGAATATTGGTGTTAAGGTTTGTGAGTCCTTATGCATGAGAGTGGTAGCCGCTAGTGTAAGAGCATTTCCCACCTTAAGTGTTTTGGTGTTGATGACAATGTAACTTGTGGACTAATTGTGTGCCTAAGCTACACAAGTATACCTCATGTGGCACAAGACGGTTGGGCAACCCTCCAGACAGAAAAGATGGAAGACGGCATTTCCGATGCTTTTGTCTGTTTGGTCATAGGAAATCTGTACTATTAAGAGTGAGTCCACGTCAGAAGGTACTGGGTGAATCAAAGCACGACACACTCATATTGCACCCACATATTTCCTTCCGTTCGAGGAGAGATCTTACATTTCCACCTAATGCAATTTTTAGTACATAGGCAGTTGTACCGCTTGTAGAAGTGGTTGTACCGGCCTAACGGGTACTTTTGGTGCAACCACCGCCCGAGGGGTGATTCCCTCGGGTGGTAGGTCTCTAGATGGTGGCAAGGCGGTTGTACCACTGTCCCACAGGCAACTGTACCGCCTGGGTCATTGCCACTATAGAAGTGCTACGCCGCGGTTGTATCGGGTGAACTACCACTACTGCAGGAAGGTCCTAAGACGACACATGTATTGGAGACCCTTCGACCAAACTGTGTGCGATGCATGAATCGCAAACGGTATGGTAATAAAATGATCACCAATAAAATGAACTGTGTGTGATAGCTGATGCATCAAGCACGATTCAGATAAGAATTGCGTGTGCGATATGTGGTACACAGTTGTTCCATACAAACTGTTTCCCATTAGCCAAAATAACACAAACGATTGCCCCAAACTAGATGTGTACGATAGACGACAAACAGGTCACTCGGATGAACAGTTTGCGATGAGCCAAAATAACACAAACAATTACCCAGATCATTATGTGTGTGATAAACGGCATACAAGTCACTCGGATGAACTATTTGTGATGATCCAAAATAACAGAAATGATTACCCAGATCAAGATGTGTGCGATAGACGACATACAGGTCACTCGGGTGAAATGTTTGTGATGAGATAAAATAACACAAACGATTACATTGATCAAGACGTGTGCGACGTATGGCATACAGGTCACTCGGATGAACTATATGGGATGAGCCAATATAACACCAATGATTCGGTGTAACAAGATGTGTGTGATACTCGGCAAACAGGTCAGTAATCAAAATTGTGTGGGAAGACTGATAGTAACACAGAACGATAATAATACAGACGATTCCTGTAAGCACATGATTCATAAAATGATTGCACAAATTATCGTTCGTACTCATACATAATCAACTAAACAACATAATAGCGACATTACATATCAGCAAGGTTCAGAAAACAGCAAAAGAGAAACAACTACTCGCCGGAGTTGTTACGGGGCTGGCCTGTTGGTGCGACGATGTTGAAATATTGTGTGCACTCATGCAACATCCTCTCTCGGAAGGAAGGATCCAGATTTGGGTCGGCGATGACTATGTCCTTGAACATTTCATAGGCCCGACCATTCTTCTCCTCCTGCTCCATCATAGTAGCTCCGGTCTCATGGAAAATCCGGTCCATGGCCAAACGTGCGCTTGCAATGCTGCGTTGACGGACATGTTCCAAGCGTCCGTAAACAGCAAAGGCATTAGCTGCATGCGCTGCTAGAGCGCTAGTAGACTCTAACGAGGCTACATCCCTTACCACGGCCAAATCCACGCGTACTGCTAAGGCAACAGCGGCCTCATCAGTGTGTATCGCAGTGGCTGCATACTCAACCACACGTTTCGCATACAGAACTGCATGTGCCCCCAACAGATCTGCTACAACCTCCATCTCTTCCGTGCTTGCTACCAAGCCCTCCGCACCCTCGTCAACGTGTACTGCCGTCGTTGCCGCCGCGGGATCCTGCACACGTATGAGCTGCGTCACCCCCCGCGCCTTCCGCGATGGAGAGGATGGTTTGAGTTTTTGAGGACATGTGTAATGTTGAGGATTTTGTGGAGGCGAGGACAGTGGGGAGAAGAAGGCTAGATTTCGGGACTGCGGCCTATGAGAGGAAAGAGATGATGGAATCTGTGTCCCTATACAGTGTTCCAGACAGTTGCTACAACTTTTCCGTGTGCGATTATGTGTGTAGGAAAGGAATTCAAAAACTTTGAAAATGCTAGGAATTGTGTGATCTAACGGGCACACAGTGTAAGTAAAAGAACCATGGGAGATAGTAATAACGAACACACACACGGTTGATGGAACAAGATGTGTGCTACCAAAAAACCGGCCCCAGTTCAACCATTAATGGAGTGCACCAGCTCGTAACAACCCGCAAACGCCTCAGTGCAGAAATTAATGGCGTTATACACATGTCTCGCAAATCGTGTGCCATGTAGACTAGATATATCACACTCGGGTGTAAAATACTAAGCGCCTCCAATGAATCATGCAACCACACACGGGTGTAAAGTAACAACTCTGTGCCACGCCTCACCGCCCGTCACCGCCTACCCTCACCTATGGTGGCTGGTCGTTGCTCGTGGGCTCTACTTAGTTTTCCCACGCTCCAGCCAAGGCTTCCCGCACAAGCGCGAGCCACAATGGTAAATTGTAAAATCCCCAATCCCCTAGCCAGCTTCTAGCTATAAATAACCATAGTGATGGCTGCCAGCAGCGAGTTACCGACCCTCTGGTTAGTTACCATCACACATACCGTCAAACCCCCAATGGTCGACGGTAGGATGGAGTTGGGCGACAGCAGAATCGAGGCTGCCGGCGCGATGGTCGGCTTGGCGGTCTATGGCCATGTCGTCGCCTCTCCCGAAAATAGCCAGAGGAGGCAGGAATCGAAATACGAGCATGCCTCTAGGTTAGCCAGGGTCGTCCTGAAAGCAGCTAGGGACCGCCAGTGGGCGATATTGCGAGCTCGACGCAGAGTGCGCTGGATGGTGTAGGCGGCTGAGCAGGAACCACGTTGACGCAAGGACAACTACGGCAGTGACTGCCGCATGAGGCACATGCTTCTGTCCCAGATGGAGAAGGACGCAATGCCAGACACCGGGGCAGGCCTGGCACCTAATGAGTCCAATTTATGTGATAAGTATTACTATATATTTTGTGCCTACAAAGTAGGCTTTGTGGAATTTTACCGTGTTTGCGCACTTCTTTTTGTTGATAATCCCTCCGGTGACATCTTTTGGATAAATTATCATTTAATGGAGAAAATCCTCAAGAATGGTAGTGGAATCACGTATTTGAGGTGATAATCAGTTTCCATAAAAAATCAAGCAAGAAGGAGAAAGGAACAGGCGTCGTCGTGCTTCCTGCATGAAAGACGGCGTTCCATACGACCGTGAGAGGTCGTATGGCACACCGCCGCTACTGCCAGATCAACTACTTTCACCTTGTCGGAGTGGATCATGAATCAGATGCCTAGAGGCACCAGAAACACATCTAGAAGGCAGAACCATAGCCTCCAGAGCCCATTCATAGGAGGGATCAACCCGGAGAAGAAGGGGATTCTTATCACCGTAAAGAGGAGGACAACATCGTCACCACCGTCTTCATCATCAGCATCATCATCCACATCCTTATCATCTACAACATCAAGAACCCTAGTGGATCCTTTGGTGTATCATTTGAATCATTCATCCATGTATGCCATTACCATTGCCATTATGTTTGTTGTTCCCCTGTGTGAGTAGACCCCTAGTTCTCAGGGATATGGATGAAGCTTGGTATGTGTAGGATCTGAAACATTATTCTGGATATGAGATCCTCTGTTGAATGCTTAGTTTGTTTGTTGAGGAACGTTGCATGGGAAACAAAAAAATTCCTATGAACACCCAAGATCTATCTATGGAGATGCATGGCAACGTGGGGGGAGAGTGTGTCAATGTACCCTCGTAGACCGTTAAGCAGAAGCATATATTAGGCTGTTGATGTAGTCGTACTCTTCACGATCCAATCCGATCCAACGCCGAACGGACGACACCTCCTTGTTCAGCATATGTGCGGCTCGGTGACGTCTCCTCCTTCTTGATCCAGCAAGCAAGAGAGGAGAAGTAGATGGGATCTCGACCAGCACAACGGCGTGGTGGAGATGGTGGTGAAGTAGTGCTGGCAGGGCTTCGCTGCATGCTACCAGAACTAGGAATGGAGTAGCAACGGAGGAACGGGAGAGAAGGAGGCGCCAAGGGGCTGGTGTGTCCTCTTGGGGGCGCCCCCTCCCCTCTATATATAGGTGGAGAGGCTTGGTGGTCATCCCTCCAAGCCCTTGGGCTGGCACACCAAGGGGAGGAGTTGGACTCCTAGTCCAATTCCCTCCTTTCCATACACAAGTGGACTTTCCACCTTTCCCAGCCGCATGGGCTCTGAGGGACTTGTGCGCCTGGCCCAATAAGGCCAGGGTGCCTCCCCTCAGACCATGCCGACCCTTGGGACATGGTGGAACCATAGGTGGACTTCCGGACTCTCCGAAACCTTTTGAAAGCTTCCTCGTACAATACCGGAAAAACCCCAAACTTTTCCGGTAGCCAAAATATGACTTCCCATATATAAATCTTTACCTCCGGACCATTCCGGAGCTCCTTGTGACATCCGGGATCTCATCCGGGACTCCGAACAACATTCGATCACCAACGTACATATCCCAATACTATTCTAGCGTCACCGAACGTTAAGTGTGCAGACCCTATGGGTTCGAGAATCATGTAGAGATGACCGAGACACCTCTCCGGTCATTAACCAACAGTGGGACCTGGATGACCATATTGATTCCTACATATTCCACAAAGATATTTATTGGTCGAACCAAGGATTCAGTCAATCCCGTATGCAGTTCCCTTTGTCTATCGGTATGTTACTTGCCCAAGATTCGATCGTCGGTATCTCATACCTAGTTCAATCTCGTTACCAACAAGTCTCTTTACTCGTTCCGTAATACAAGATCCCATGACTAACTCCTTAGTCACATTGCTTGGAAGCTTCTTGTGATGTTGTATTACCGAGAGGGCCCAGAGATACCTCTCTGTCATACGGAGTGGGAAATCCCAGTCTCGATCCATGCCAACCCAACAGACACCCTCGAAGATACCTGTAGAGCACCTTTACGATCACCCAGTTACAAATTGATGGTTATTAGCACACAAGGTATTCCTTCGGTGTCAGGGAGTTGCATGATCTCATGGTCTTAGGAACAAATACTTTGACATGAAGAAAACAGTAGCAATAAACTAAGTGATACAATCAAATGCTATTCTTACGGTTGAGTCTTGTCCATCACATCATTCTCCTAATGATGTGATCCCAATATCAAATGACAACTCATGTCTATGGTTAGGAAACCTTAACCATCTTAGATCAACGAGCTAGTCTAGTAGAGGCCATAGTTTTAAATAATCCGCTATAGTCCCGCTATAGCCTTTTCAGCAAGGTGCCGCTAAATGGTTTTACGTACAAATAGCATGCCATAGCCGCTATTGCTTATTTCGAGGTCCGCCGCTATTTGCCATAGCCCGCTATTTAAAACATTGGTAGAGGCTCACTAGGGACACAATGTTGTTTATGTTTCCACACATGTATCTAAGATTTCAGTCAATACAATTCTAGTATGAATAATAAATTTTTATCATGAATAGGGAAATATGATAATAACTAATTTATTATTGCCTCTAGGGCATATTTCCAGTAGTCTCCCACTTGCACTAGAGCCAATAATCTAGTTCACATCACCATGTGATTCACATCCAAAAAAATGTTCCTATTTTCAAAAATGTTTCTATTTTCTAAAAACAATCACAAATTGAAAACTTGTTCATAAATTCCGAAAAATGTTCACGTTTTCTTATTGTTTAGGTGTTTTAAAAAATGTTCTAGTTTAAAATTTGTTCATAATTTAAAAATATTTGTCTTTATAAATTTTGTTCGGAAGTTTCAAATATGTCCGGGTTTCCAGATTTTTGTTCTGGAATTTCAAAAAATGTTCCCGTTTAAAAAAATGGTAATTATTTGCAAAATGTGTTCCTGTTTTTTTGAAAATGTCTCTGTTTTTTAAATATTTGCTCACAAATTGAAAACTTGTTCATAAATTTCAAAAAATGTTCATGTTTTCTTATTCTTTAGGTGTTTCAAAAAATGTTGTAGTTTAAAATATGTTCAATTTTTTTTAAATCATGTTTTTAAATTTTATTCGGAAGTTTGAAAATATGTCTGCGCTTCCAACTATTGTTCTGGAATTTCAAAAAATGTTCCTGTTAAAAAAA
The DNA here is from genome assembly GCA_039707655.1 of Elymus sibiricus. Classification (NCBI taxonomy): domain Eukaryota; kingdom Viridiplantae; phylum Streptophyta; class Magnoliopsida; order Poales; family Poaceae; genus Elymus; species Elymus sibiricus. The sequence goes on from CM077665.1 coordinate 270,889,873, forward strand.
ATGGTCATTATTTGTAAAAAATGTTCCTGTTTTTCGAAAATGTATCTGTTTTTTTAAAATTTGCTCACAGATTGAAAACTTGTTCATAAATTCCAAAAAAAATGTTCACGTTTTCTGATTCTTTAGGTGTTTCTAAAAATGTTCTAGTTTAAAATTTGATCATAATTTTGAAAATATTCGTGTTTTTAAATTTTGTTCGGAAGTTTCAAAATATGTGTGCATTTCCAACTATTGTTCTGGAATTTGAAAAAATGTTCCCGCTTCAAAACAAATGGTTATTATTTTTTCTAATGAATTTCAAAATGTTTTATAAAAATTTCAAAATGAAAAAATGTTCGTAAATTTTTTAAAAACATTCTCTGTTTTCGAATATGTTCCTGTTTTCAAAACAACTGTTCGTGTTTGCAAATAATGTTCAATTTACAACAAATATGTTTGGGATTTCAAAAACTGTTGACATTTTTTATTGTTTTTGCGTTTTCCTAAAAATGTTAAGAATTTAAAATGTTCTCTACACTTTAAAAATATTTGTGTTTATTAAATATATTAGTTAATTTCCATAAATGTTTGAAGCTTTTGAAAGGTTGTTCAATATTGTTTCTCAAATTTTAAGAAAAATCTTTATTTTGAAACATTGTTTCTATAAAAGAAATGATGATGTTTTTGAAACAATTGTCAGATTTTGAAACATTATTCTCTTTTCAAGAATTTTCAGGAAAAGATAGGAAAACAAAAAAAAAACGCTCTGATTCCGTGCTTAACTTTGTTGTTAAACTTATGCACTCCTGTTTTAAATTGTTGCGCTACAGTACGGACAAGATCACTACACCATGGACTGGCCCAGTCGGGGTTCAGTTCGTGCGTCAGTTGGCTATTTGACGCAAAATGCATCAAGTAGGAGGTCCCGAAGGAGAGAGACATAGGCGCTCCCATGGAACTGTAGTTTTTTTTTTTTTTTGAGGGTTAAGCCAAGTTTTATTGCTCAAAATCCACGTGAAGTGGGATTACAAAAGGATCGTGGGGATGGACAAGCCATGGAACTGTAGGTAAAGTTAGTACATCAGGGTAAAGGTGCTGTCTTGGCCCATGTGATGGTCCAATACACGAGAAAAAAGGAAACTGTACAGTAGTCGGCTTGATGGGATTGGGCTGCTGTACTGCGCTGATTAAGCGCACAGACCGCAGAAAAAGAATTGGGCTGCGCTGGACCTGCGTACTGTACAGCATACATGAACAGTAAGTAATTGTGTCTCAAAAAAACTAAAAAAGTGTCTAAAAAAATGGAAGTAATTTGGCTAAATAAAATCCTATACCAAGCAACCTCTTAAGATACCACAAATGCACAATGAAATAGTACTAGTCGTATATAGTATAGTGAACATTTGTTCAGCTCAAATATGAATTTAAATACATATAACATTTTTCTAAAATTTATTTTGGGCTTGATAACTATTCCTATTTATTTTCAATTCAAACGAATAACAAAATTATATTTCAAATATTTCTCAATTCTCTTTGTATTGGAGGAGTCATATTGCCTTGTCTCATTTGATTTACGTTTTGTGTTGGATTTGTTTAGAATACTAAAATCCAAATAAATTCTAATTAAATATCAAAAACGAATATTGGGAAAAATAATTTATTCCTCTAAATGTAAATATTTATTTAATTTGAAAAGTTTCAAATTGTTGCCAAAACTATATAACATCAAGCAATACAAGCAATTCTTTCATTTAATATTGTTTAAATATTTGACATTCCAAAAATTAGAATTTTTGGATGTTACACGCAACAAAGATGATAAGAAAACAGTGTCGCCACGCTTGGATTCATCAAATGATTTTTGTAATATTTCATTCCTCGCACGCTCCTCACGGAGCAGAAGCTGCACATTACAAGCCTCCATACACAAGACGTGTGTGTCGTCCTCACCGCCCTTCAAAGAGAGAAGTCAGCATCCCCAAAGAATAGGTGCAAAGATGACAAGAAACAAGTATTCGTTCACTCAAATCAAAGCTTGCAAACACACGACACTGTCAAATTAATAAGCTAGTTGGCCCGGAGGCCGGGAGCGCCTAGAGGGGGCGTGGACGGCGTTGATGTTGTAACGACTGTTGGCCCGGAGGACGCCAGTTGCGAGGCTTCGGGACCCATGATTGTCGTTGCCGTCCCTCTTGTGCTAGGCACGATCAGGGCTTCTCGCAATGATGATGTGCTTGTCGGTGCCGTCATCATGACTTGTTGGAGGGTGATGGCATGCGGGGCTTCCTCCTCATGTGAAGCTGTTGCGAAGGCCGGATGGATGTCTCAGGTATCCTCCATTGACGACGATGTTTATGCTAGCTGTGTGTTTTCGGGCTTCATTACCGATGTCGGGAGGGGCTCCTCGACCTCCATGTCCGTGATGGAGATTATGTCTGCTTTGCTGCTCTCCTCATCGAAGAGCGAGATGAGGTTGGCTATGTCGACACTGCAGTCGAAGACGAAACCGTTGATGATCCAGTCTTCTGGGCTGTGGTTGATGAAGCAATTATCGCAGACCATGACGACGAAGTGCGTGGCTAGGGCAAGGTGGTGGACGTCTAGAGGGTCTCCACCATGCCCCACCCGTGACGCTTGACGGTGTAGATGAAAGCACAACTTCTCCCTATGTGGTTTTCGTAATTAATAACAACATATATTTCATTGGACTAATGAATCTATCAAGTATATTTTAGGAAAAGTTCAATGAATGTATTGGTTAAGATTGTGAGGAGATTCCGTAGATGCATGGAACATCAGTTGGCAAAAGCTTCAAGACTCTACATTTTATCTTTATGTGAGAAATCACATTTGAGTCCATAGAAAAACCAATACTATTAAAAGGGGATGAGGTATCTATAATGACCTGGTTGCTCAAAGTGCATAGAGATTAGCCACCAAAAGCCTCAACTTTTCTCCCACAAAATATTCTGTCCAAAACCCAAAAGTCAAATTCGGTGCCACCAATATTTCCCATTTTGGCCACACCGAGTTTCCCTTAGACAGGACCCAAGCCAAGCCCTAGCAAATTGGTACAACCGAGTTTTGCTATGGTACATGCGAAAAGTAGTGACCACCTCTCTGGTATCTAATTGAAAAAATCAAAATTTCCGAGTTTTTGATTTCGGTGCCACTGAGTCACTGGAACTGCCTAGGCCAACTGAATCAGACTCACTAAGATGCTCCATATCGGTCTCATCGAGAACCCAAAAGTTAGGACATTTTGCACTAGTTGGTGCAACCGAGTTTTCACTTAGGTTCCACCCAGTTGGGCAATCATGTTGTAACGGTTGGATTTTTGGAGATGGCTATATATACCCTTCCACCTCCCTCTCATTCGTAGAGAGAGCACTCAGAACAAGCAAACACTTCCACCATTCATGTCCTAAGAGAGAACCACCTACTGATGTGTTGAGGTCAAGATGTTCGACACCAACCATATGAATCTTGATTTCTAGCCTCCCCAAGTTGCTTTCCACCCAATCAATCTCTTCTACCAAGCCAAATTATGTGAGAGAGTGATAGATTGTTGAGGAGACTATCTTTTGAAGCACTAGATCAAGGAGTTCATCATCCATACCACATCTATTACCTTTTGGAGAATGGTGTCTCCTAGACTGGTTAGGTGTCGCTTGGGAGCCTCCAAATCGTGTGGAGTTGAACCAAGAAGTTTGTAAGGGCAAGGAGATCACCTACTTCGTGAAGATCTACCCCGAGTGAGGCTACTCCTTCGTGGACGTAAGCCATGGTGGAATAGACAAGGTTGCTTCTTCGTGGACCCTTCGTGGACTCGTGCAGCCGTTACCCTTCGTGGGTTGAAGTCTGCATCAACGTGGACGTGCGATAGCACCACCTATCGGACCCACGCAAAAAATCTTCGTGCCTTCATTGCGTTTGATCTTGCTATCCCTACCCTGTACTCACACTTTCATGTCTTTACTTTTTGCTTTTATACTCGTATACTTGCATGTGTAGGGTACTCTAGACTTGGTAGAATTGCTAAAACTTTCCAACCATTAAAATTGGGAAAATGTTAAGTTTTTATTTGGTCAAGTAGTATAATCACCCCCTCTAGACATACTTTGGATCCTACAAGTGGTAGCAGAGCATTGGTCTCCATTGCATTGGTTTCACAACCTAGGAGAGTATGGCGTCTAGTGAGGGAAATTACCACCGTAGAGGTCTATATTTTGATGGTACAAACTTTGCTAGTTGGAAGCATAAAATGAAAATGCATATTCTTGGTCACAACCCCGTCGTTTGGGATGTCGTTAGTGTTGGATTGCAAGGTGAATTATTTGGTGATGGAAAGGAGCCGGATCATGAAGCGACAACAGAAGAATTGAAGAAGTTGCAATACAACACTCAAGCATGTAACATTCTATTCAACTGCCAATGTTGCTTGCGACATTCTATGCAACTGCCTATGCCCCCGAAGAGTTCAACAATATAAGTCGTCTTGAGAATACAATGGAAATTTGGGATACTTTGGTTGATATGCACGAAGTAACCGAACCCATCAGGGAATCTTACTTGGATGTGCTTCAAAGTCAACTTGACAAGTTCAAGATGAAGGATGGTGAAGGAGTGGCAGAAATGTACTCTAGGCTTGCTCTAATCACAAATGAGATTGTTGGCTTAGGAAGCGAAGAGATGACCGACAAATTCATCATCAAGAAGATCCTTAGAGCCTTGGATGGAAAATATGACAAAGTGAGGGATCACTAGAAGAGTGTCTAGAGGGGGGGGGGTGAATAGACTACTAGCAGGAATTTCAAACCTAACCTTTTCCCAAGTTAATTGGTTGGCAGATTTTAACAATTATAGCAAGTCTAGCACACCCTACACATGCAAGTCAACAAGTATGGCAGCAGAAAGTAAAGACATTGCACATCGAAGTAAGGAGTTGAGATAGGGAGATCAAACGCATGAGGGACATGAAGATTTTTCCCGTGGTTTCGATAGGTGGTGCTATCGTACGTCCACGTTTATGGAGTCTTCAACCCTCGGAGGGTAACGGTCGCGAGAGTCCACGGAGGGCTCCACCCATAAGGGTCCACGAAGTAGCAACCTTGACTATTCCATAACGGCTTCCGTCCACGAAGGACTAGCCTCGCTATGGGTCGATCTTCACGAAGTAGGCGATCTCCTTGCCCGTACAAACTTCTTGGTTCAACTCCACAACACGAAGTAGGAGGCTCCCAAGCGACACCTAACCAATCTAGGAGGCACCACCCTCCAAAAGGTAATAGGCTCGGCAATGTCGATGAACTCCTTGCTCTTGTGCTTCGAGATGATAGACTCCTTAACACACAATCACTCTCTCACAGATTTGGCTATGGTGGAAGAGATTGAATTGGTGGAAAGCAACTTGGGGAGGCTAGAGATCAAGATTCATATGGATGGAGTGGAATAGCTTGATCTCAACACATGAGTAGGTGGCTCTCTCTCAGAAAATAGGATGGGGCAAGTATGGAATAGTTCTGAGTGCTTCTCTTTCAAGTAGGTGGCGGTGAAGGGGTATATATAGGCATCCCCAAAAATCCAACCGTTACACCTAAAGTGTCCAACTCGGTGACACCGAAGTATAAAACTCGGTGGTACCGAAGTGACTAAAAGGCAGCAACTTTTGAATCTCGGTGAGACCGATGCATAACTCTCGGTGGTACCGATTAGGTGACCAACGGTTAGATTGCACAACTCGGTGACGCCGATCCAAAAAACTCGGTAAGACCAATTTTATGAAACGAGGTAACAGAAAGTTGGCAACTGAACTCGGTGGCACCGATGCAGAATTGGTTGCACCGAATGGCTAGGGTTTGGCATGGGTGTGTGTGAGTTTGGGAATCGGTGGCACCGAGTGGGAATTGTTGGTTGCACCGATTTTCATGAATGGCTTGGACAGACTTTTGTGGAAGAGTTTGTGGGTGTTTTTGGTGACTATCACTTGTGCACGTGGAGCATCTTGTTCACCAACAGTACCTTACCCCCTTTTAATAGTATTGGCTTTCCTATGGACTCAAAGTGATTTCTCACAAAGTAAAATGTAGAGTCCTCTTGCTTGAAGCTTTGCCAATCCATTTCCTTGCATCTTGGGGTTTCTCCACAATCCTTTTTGCCAACCCATCTCTCTATGGACTTTCACCTGAAATACACTAGGTAGAAATATTAGTCCAAGAGACAATGTATGTTGTCATGAATTATCAAAACCACCAAGGGAGCATGTTGTGCTTTCAATCTCCCCCTTTTTGGTAATTGATGACAACATATAATCAAAGCTTCAAATAAAGATATACATAGATATAATGAAGACTTTGAAAGACACATGACTTAGATTTGCTCCCCCTAAATGTGTGCAATCACTTTAAAGGATAGTTGCTTTGGAATGCATGGACACACATATAGTGGAAGGGATATTATGAGTCATGTGTATCTTGGCTATATGCATCAAATATATATGAATGAGATGTATCCTTGTTCAAGACTTCACTCTTGCAAACAATATGTGCAAGAAGCAAGAGATCATCTTGATCAAAGATATGATGCATATACTTACCTTGAGTTCTTGAGCATTCTAGTAGTAGAAGTACACTTGAGAAAACAATGTTAGGAAACACAAGAGTATTCTACCAATTAAAAGCAATAGAGCTCAATAGTACCAAGATATGGAGAACATGTAGAAGGTCGTATTTCTTAAGATTGATATGTCTCCAAGATCATTTAGAACTTTCTCCCCTTAGACATGAAAATAGTAGATCATCCTTTCCCTCTGAATTTTAGCATGTAGATATTGGGACTGGATAGGGTGAGAAAATTCTAACATGAGTAGTGAAATGAAACACACATATTTTTCTCCCAAACATATTTTTCTCCCCCTACTTTGGTATTCTCCCCTTGTCTATATAAGCATAAGATTTGATATTCTCCTCTCCCCCTTGATTATATCTCTCCCTTTGCATTGAAGCATGTATCTCCCCCTTTAGCTTTTGAAGCTTTGGTATTTCTCCCCCTTTGGCATTAATTTCCAAAAAGGTGCATACACAGGGTTGGACACAGGGATCATGGAGTAAGAAGGGATCCTTGAGAACAAGGGTCATAGAATGTAGGGTTCATAGAAAAGAATGAAAATTATAGAGAACATTAAAAACTAAGGAATATAAGTTCTCCCTCTTTGACTGATCTTATATATATATATTTAAACTAAGGGATCATCGAAGAATTAGAGAATTGCTAAGTTTGACAAAGGATAGAAAAGATAGCAAAGTCGGTGGCTTCGAGGCAAATCAGTCGGTGGAACCGAGATGTGTATTTGCGGCCTGTCTGCATAATCGGTAGAACCGAGTCATTTGGATCGGAGGCTCCGAGGGGTAAACAGAAACTTGGCAATGTTTAAGAAACTTGCAAATGAGTTTGGAAAACTTGTAACAAAGTGTCAAAAGGATCTTCAAAGGAAATGCAAAAGACTTTACAAAGAGATATCAACTAGAGAAGATTTGAGTGGTTCCAAGAAATCTTGCAAATAGAGAATGAACCATACAAGATACTTTACTAGATGATGGTCGGTGACTAGGTCACCTATATTAGAGTATATTGACTTGGGAGCCAAGCAAGAATACTTGATCATAGGTCATACTCATCGTTAAGCTCAAAATGGGGTTACCATTTTTCGATTAAGCAATTTAATGTCTTCATATCACTTGAGTTGCTTTATCTCATGACTCGGAGTAAAGCCTTTTCAAGGATATGAGTACATACCTTTGAGTGATGTTGATGACGTGGCTTGTAGGTGAACTTGTTGAGGATGCTCGAGATTGATGAGGTTCATCTTGAGTTGGGAGCAATCCTTCTTGTTTTAGTACACTTATCACCTACATAGGTTAGTCATGCAAGGAAGAACAATATATATCCATTTGACATGATATCAATTGAGTATTAGTAAATGTGATCACATCAAATATATGTCAAGGATATGGTTGAGTTGTCTTCTTCCTTCCATCAACAAGAATGGTTGTGGATACTTGGTCATGACAAGATTGCTTAAGATATGAGTTGTTTGCAACCTTGTGGAATGAAGTTCTTCCAAGTACCTACAAAAGGTTAGATGCAATACAAGGGAGCATAGAATTCCATGGTATAAGATAACATGTCAAGTGTATCATGGAAGTATCAAGTAAGCTCATGCCCTCGCATGCAATCGAGTGAGTCTAGCTCATCAAGTGGCTTAGTAAAGATATCGGCCAATTGCTTGTTAGTGCGAACATGCTTAAGATTAATATCTCCTTTGGCAACATGATCATGAATGAAATGATGTCGAACTTGAATATGCTTAGTTCGAGAATGTTGCACAGGATTATGACCAATTTTAATAGCACTTTCATTGTCACAAAGTAATGGAATATTTTTCACATGGATTCCATAATCCTTAATCGTTTGTGTCATCCATAGAAATTGTGCACAACATGATCCGGCAGCAATATACTCAGCTTCGGCGGTAGATAGAGATACCGAATTTTGTTTCTTGGAGGACCAAGACACAAGAGATCTACCCAAAAATTGACAAGTACCCTAGGTGGATTTTCTATCAACCTTGTCACCGGCATAGTCCGAATCGGAATAGCCAACAAGGTTAAAGGAAGATCCCTTGGGATACCAAATGCCAAAGTTTGGCGTTTGTATCAAATATCTCACAATACGTTTCACGGCCAAGAGATGGCACTCTTTAGGTGCTGCTTGATATCTAGCACACATGCAAACACTAAGCATAATATCGGGACGGGAGGCACATAGATATAGCAATGAACCAATCATAGATCGATAAACTTTTTGATCAACCGGTTTGTCCTCCTTGGTAAGATCAACATGTCCACTAGTAGGCATAGGAGTTTTCATACCTTTACACTCTTGCATTTTGAACTTCTTGATCAAGTCCTTGGTATACTTGGTTTGAGAGATGAAAGTTCCTTCTCTCGTTTGCTTGATTTGCAAACCAAGAAAGAATTGCAGCTCACACATCATGGACATCTCATACTTCTCGGACATCAACCTTCCAAATCTTTCACTAAATTGTGGGTTAGTAGATCCAAAGATAATATCATCCACATAGATTTGGCACACAAATAATTCACCATTAACTCTTTTAGTGAATAAGGTTGCGTCAATTTTACCAATTTCGAAGCCCTTTTCAATGAGAAACTTCGTTAAGCATTTATACCAAGCGTGTGGGGCTTGCTTAAGACCATAAAGAGCTTTATGAAGCTTGTAAACATGATTAGGTTTCTTAGGATTCACAAAACCAGGGGGTTGTTTAACATAGACCTCTTCTTCAATCTCACCATTTAAAAAGGCACTTTTAATGTCCATTTGATAAAGCGTGATATCATGGTGATTAGCATAGGCAAGAAGAATGCGAATAGCTTCAAGTCTAGCAACGGGTGCATAGGTCTCACCGTAGTCCATACCTTCGACTTGCGTGTATCCTTGGGATACGAGACGTGCCTTGTTGCGTACAACTTGATCGTCTTCATCTTGCTTGTTCCGAAACACCCATTTGGTTCCGATGATGTTGTGCTCGTCTTTGGGTTTCTCCACGAGTGTCCACACTTCGTTCCTCTCGAAGTTGTGAAGCTCTTCATGCATGGCGTTCACCCAATCCGGGTCTTCAAGAGCTTGTTCAACCTTCAAGGGTTCAATGCTAGAGATGAAAGAATAATACTCACAAAAATTAGCAAAGCGAGTTTTAGAGCGAGTGATTCTCCCGGTTTGTATGTCACCAAAGATTTGGTTTAGAGGATGGTTTTTGGTCACTCTTGCTCGAACTCGAGGTAGCTTCGGCTTGTTGGATGGTGGAGCTTCATCATCATCATCATCTCCTTCATCTTCTTTGTTGTTGTTGAAGGTGTCGTTGCCTTGAGGTGGTGGTGAAGGAGGTTGTGGTGGATCTTCATGATATACTTCCTCCTCTTCATCTTGGCATGTACCGCTTGTAGATGCCTCCATGTCGTGTTGAGGTTCACCTTGACGTGAAGTAGGGGCTTCCACTTGAGTTGACGAAGTACTTTCCTTCACCTCCATGGGACGAATCTTGCCAATGGACAAATCTTGGATAGCTTCCGAAGGATCCTTATCTCCTACATCATTTGGCAATTGTTCGACTTGCGAACCATTAGATTCATCAAACTTCACATCTACCGTCTCTTCAACTTTTCGAGTGAAGTTGTTGTAGACACGGTAAGTGTGAGAGTTCGATCCGTAACCGAGTAGGAAACCTTCATGAGATTTAGGAGCAAATTTAGTACGACGATGCTTATCAAGAATGTAGCACTTTGAGCCGAATACCCTAAAGTATCCAACTTGGGGTTTGTCACCGGTGAGTAGCTCGTATTGCATTTTACCGAGAAGCTTGTTCAAGTAGAGTCGGTTCATGGCATGACATGCTGTTTCCACGGCTTCTGCCCAAAAGTGTCTTGGCGTCTTGTATTCGTCAAGCATCGTTCTTGCCATCTCAATAAGAGTTCGGTTCTTCCTCTCAACAACTCCATTTTGTTGAGGTGTGTACGTAGCCGAGAACTCATGTGAGACACCTTCTTCGTCAAGAAAGGTATCTACATGGGTGTTCTTGAACTCCGATCCGTTATCGCTCCGAACCTTCTTGATCTTCACTTCAAACTGATTTTGCGCTTTACGAACGAAGTTCTTGAAGATCTTTTGTACCTGCGACTTATCATCAAGAAAGAATACCCACGTAAATCTGGAAAAATCATCAACTATAACTAGACCATAGGAATTTCCACCGAGGCTCTTGTAAGCATTGGGACCAAAAAGATCCATGTGAAGTAACTCGAGTGGTCTCCTAGTAGTCATGATATTGTTTACGGGATGACTTCCACCTACTTGCTTTCCAGCTTGACAAGCACTACAAAGTCTATCTTTGTCAAAGATAACATCTTTAACACCAAGTATATGATCACCTTTGATAAGCTAGTCTAGACTACGCATGCCAACATGTCCTAGTCTTCTATGCCAAAGCCAACCTTTAGAAGATTTTGCAATAAGACAAGTACGAGGTTTGGATCTTTTAGTGAAATCGACAATATATAGATCACCTCTACGGAAACCGGTAAAGACCATGTTATGATTATCTTGATGAAACACTTGGCAATCTACTTTCGTGAATAGCACATTAAAACCAAAGTCGGCAAGTCTAGATACGGAAAGAAGATTGTAGCCAAGGGATTCAACAAGCATGACGTTTTGAATAGAGCTATCATGGGATATGGCCACCTTACCAAGACCAAGTACCTTACCCTTGGAGTTGTCTCCAAAAGTTACATACCTTCGCGGTCCATGGTTTGGTGTGATCTCTTCAAACATCTCTCTATCTCCGGTCATATGATCGGTGCATCCACTATCGAGAATCCACTCTTTTCCTCCGGACATGTAATCCTTGAAGTTTGCCATAAGACTTAGATTCTTCATGATCTTCTCATGCTTGATGTCGAACAACTCATCTTCATCATAGTAGCCATGTTCCACATTGTCATCATCAAGTGGGAAATCCTCGTCACAAGGAACAAGAGATTCATTAGGGTTGTGATCATGACAATGTTCAAATTTATGAATTCGAATGGCTTCTACAATGATGTTGTTGATAGTTATGACATCTCTTTTAGCACGCATAAGGTCTCTAAGCTCAAATAGATAGTCATCAAACTTTGGATCACTAGGCATCATTTTGTGAAAGACAATAGTTTTATGAAGAATTTCATCAAGATTACTCAATGAGTAACTTGGATATCGTTTCTCCAAGTCATTCCACAAAGTATAATCACATTCAAAATTCTTCATTTGATTAAGCACAATTCTAGGCAATCCTCTAATGATAAGATTAACAGTTCTAAGATTGCATAGCATATCAATTTCCTCTTCGTGTGTGGGATGTAAAGGATCAATGGGAGGAATATAGGGGTTCTTAACATACTTGCTCAAATGAAATTCATTGAATAGCTCAAGCATCTTATATTTCCATTGACTATAGTACTCCCCATCAAGAATAGGCACTCTACAACTCAAACTTCCCACGCTAGACACATCCATCTTCCTCCACGGTGATGAAACCGTTGCAATGGAGACCAATGCTCTGATACCAATTGAGGGATCACTAGAAGAGTGTCTAGAGGGGGGGGGTGAATAGACTACTAGCAGGAATTTAAAACCTAACCTTTTCCCAAGTTAATTGGTTGGCAGATTTTAACAATTATAGCAAGTCTAGCACACCCTACACATGGAAGTCAATGTTGGGGAACGTTGCATGGGAAACAAAAATTTTCCTACGCACACACAAGATCTATCCATGGTGATGAGCATCTACGAGAGGGAGAGTGAATCTACATACCCTTGTAGATCGCTAAGCGGAAGCGTTTAAGAAACGCGGTTGATGTAGTCGAACGTCTCCGCGATCCAAATCGCACGTCGTCCCTCGATCCGATCACGAACTAGTGCCGAACGGACGGCACCTCCGCGTTCAACACACGTACGGCTTGATGACGCCTTCACCTCCTCGATCCAGCGAGCGATGGTGAAGTAGTGGTTGAGTTCCAGCAGCACGACGGCGTGGTGATGGTGGTGAGGAACAATCTCTGCAGGGCTTCGCCAAGCACTACGGAGATTATGACGGAGGAACTAGAGGGCTAGGGTTGCCGGCACACGGCTTGGGAAATCCTGATGTGTCCCGTGTGCTAGCCCTGCCCCTCTATTTATATGTTGAGCCTTGGGGTCTAAACTTGGAGTAAAAGCCTCCTCCGGGTCGGTTTTGCCCGCACAAGGTCGGTTTGGCCCGCAGGGAAAGAGTCCAACTCGGATCCCTGCCGAACCGTGCACAGCCGCACACAAGCGGTAGTACCGCTTGGGCGGTAGTACCGCTTCACACAAGCGGTAGTACCGCTCGGGCGGTAGTACCGCTTCACACAAGCGGTAGTACCGCTTACGCGGCAGCAAAACTACTTTTGCACTTTCCAATACCTCGTGGGCTTTTATCCCTTGGCCCATATAAAGTGTTGCTGCACCCGAACACTTCGGTAAACATCCGGAACCCCTTCCGGTGAACTTCGGAACTCTTCCGGAGATCAAAACACTATTATCACATATATCAATCTTTACCTCCGGACTATTCCGGAGATCCTCGTCATGTCCGGGATCTTATCCGGGACTCCGAACAGCCTTCGGTCACCAACATAACAACTCAACTATACTAATCGTCACCAAACGTTAAGTGTGTAGACCCTGCGGGTTCGAGAACTATGTAGACATGACCGAGACACCTCTACGGCCAATAACCAATAGCGGGACCTGGATGCCCATATTGGCTCCTACATATTCTACGAAGATCTTTTATCGGTCGAACCTCTATGTCAAGGATTCAGTTAATCCCGTATGCTGTTCCCTTTGTTCTTCGGTATGTTACTTGCCCGAGATTCGATCGTCGGTATCTCTATACCTAGTTCAATCTCGTTACCGGCAAGTCTCTTTACTCGTTCCATAATACAAGATCTCGTGGCTAAAACTTTAGTCACTGTGCTTGCAAGGCTCATTGTGATGTTGTATTACCGAGTGGGCCCTGAGATACCTCTCCGTCACACAGAGTAACAAATCCCAGTCTTGATCCATGCCAACCCAACAGACACCCTCGGAGATACCTGTAGAGCACCTTTATAGTCACCCAGTTACGTTGCGACGTTTGATACACACAAGGTATTCCTCCGGTGTCAGTGAGTTGCATGATCTCATGGTCAAAGGAACAGATACTTGACATGCAGAAAACAATAGCAATAAACTGACACGATCAAATGCTACGTTTACAGTTTGGGTCTTGTCCATCACATCATTCTCCTAATGATGTGATCCCGTCATCAAATGACATCTCATGTCAATGGCTAGGAAACCTTAACCATCTTTGATCAACGAGCTAGTCAACTAGAGGCTTACTAGGGACACAGTGTTGCCTATGTACCCACACATGTATTTGAGTTTCCAATCAATACAATTATAGCATGGATAATAAACGATTATCATGAACAAGGAAATATAATAATAACCAATTTATTATTGCCTCTAGGGCACATTTCCAACAGTCAATAAGTATGGCAGCGGAAAGTAAAGACATTGCACATGGAAGTAAGGAGTTGAGATAGGGAGATCAAACGCATGAGGGACACGAAGATTTTTCCCATGGTTCCGATAGGTGGTGCTATCATACGTCCATGTTTATGGAGTCTTCAACCCACGGAGGGTAACGGTCGTGAGAGTCCACGGAGGGCTCCACCCATAAGGGTCCACGAAGTAGCAACCTTGACTATTCCATAACGGCTTCCGTCCACGAAGGACTAGCCTCACTATGGGTAGACCTTCACGAAGTAGGCGATCTCCTTGCCCGTACAAACTTCTTGGTTCAACTCCACAACACGAAGTAGGAGGCTCCCAAGCAACACCTAACCAATCTAGGAGGCACCACCCTTCAAAAGGTAATAGGCTCGGCAATGCCGATGAACTCCTTGCTCTTGTGCTTCAAGATGATAGACTCCTCAACACACAATCACTCTCTCATAGATTTGGCTATGGTGGAAGTGAATTGGTGGAAAGCAACTTGGGGAGGCTAGAGATCAAGATTCATATGGATGGAGTGGAATAGCTTGATCTCAACACATGAGTAGGTGCCTCTCTCTTAGAAAATAGGATGGGGAAAGTATGGAATAGTTCTGAGTGCTTCTCTTTCGAGTAGGTGGTGGTGAAGGGGTATATATAGGCATCCCCAAAAATCCAACCGTTACACCTAAAGTGACCAACTCGGTGACACCGAAGTATAAAACTCGGTGGTACCGAAGTGACCAAAAGGCAGCAACTTTTGAATCTCGATGAGACCGATACATAACTCTCGGTGGTACCGATTAGGTGACCAACGGTCAGATTGCACAACTCGGTGACACCGATCCAAAAAACTCGGTAAGACCGATTTTATGAAACGAGGTAACAGAAAGTTGGCAACTGAACTCGGTGGCACGGATGCAGAATCGGTTGCACCGAATGGCTAGGGTTTGGCATGGGTCTGTCTGAGTTTGGGAATCGGTGGCACCGAGTGGGAATTGTTGGTTGCACCGATTTTCATGAATGGCTTGGACAAACTTTTGTGGAAGAGTTTGTGGGTGTTTTTGGTGACTATCACTTGTGCACGTGGAGCATCTTGTTCACCAACAGTACCTTACCCTCTTTTAATAGTATTGGCTTTCCTATGGACTCAAAGTGATTTCTCACAAAGTAAAATGTAGAGTCCTCTTGCTTGAAGCTTTGCCAATCCATTTCCTTGCATCTTGGGGTTTCTCCACAATCCTTTTTGCCAACCCATCTCTCTATGGACTTTCACCTGAAATACACTAGGTAGAAATATTAGTCCAAGAGACAATGTATGTTGTCATGAATTATCAAAACCACCAAGGGAGCATGTTGTGCTTTCACAAAGTGTGCACATTGATCCAAATGATGCCAAACTACAAAGATCTCAATCCCACGAAAGTCATTGGGAGGATTGTTGCTCATGAAATGTCGCTCAAGGACAAAGAAGAGCTCCACAACAAGTCAAACGGTGCATACAAAGCCATAAGTGACACTCCCGCTACCTCAAGTGACAACCTTGTTACCAATGAAGAGATAAGCCTCATGGTCAAGAAATTCAACAAGTTCTATAATAATAGAGGCAAAGAGAGAAGCTCCAATTCAAGATACGAAGAGAAGCGTTCTTCTAGTCATGACCGAAATTGTTACAATTGTGGAAGACCCAAACACTTTTCCAATGAGTGCACGGTCCCCTCCAAGAGAAGAGAAGAATCACCTAGAAGAAGAAGCTCAAGAGATGAGTCACCTCGAAGAGAGAGAGAAGGTGTAGAGAAGATCGTTATGAACGAAGACCCTCCCGAAGAAGCAAGGACTTTGAAAAGAAGGACAAATACACCAAGAGATACACAAGAAGAAGACTTCATGCTCATGTTGGTGAATGGGTTTTCGGCTCCGAATCCGATAACCAATCCGTGAGAAGTTACCACTCCAACTCCGACTATAGTCAAGATGAAGGTGTTGCTAGACTAGCACTCGTTTTCTCCAACTCCTATGACTTATTTGATTCACCAAATGAAGGAATTGGAAGTTGCTTCATGGCTAAAGGCCCAAAGGTATCACACCCCGAATACATTGACTTTCATAGTGATGAGGATGACTTTCTCTTTGATAAAACTAGTGATGTTAGTCAAGATGAACATGATAATAATCATGCTAGTCAAGATAAATCGTGTGATGATGATAAGAAGGAGATTGAGCGCTTAACTAAAGAACTAAACACTCTTAAGTTAGCTAATGAATCTACTCAAGAAGATCATAGAGAGCTTCTAAGAACTCATGAGAAGCTACACTTCGAGAAGCTAAATTTAGAGCAAGAGCATGAGTTTCTTAAAGCTATCAAGGATGATCTTCGAAAGAAGAGTTCTTCTTATCTTGCCAAAAGATTACTCTTGTCTACCTTTGTGCCACAAGTCAAATCTAAGCAAACTAGTAACCAAGGCAAGAAAGGTTCGTCATCTAGTACCAACAATAAAAATCCTAAATCTAAAGATGTTGCTTCTAGTAGTTCTATTGATTCCACTAATGACTCTCTTAGCCAAGTTGCACTTGAGCAAGAAAATGATTTATTGAAAGGAATTATAGAGAAAGGTGTCTACAAGAGTCTTGCCAGAAGTAAGCAATTTGAGGAGATTGTGTGCAAGCAAGGATGGCACCGGAAGAACCAAGGTGTTGGTTTTGAACGAAAGTTCAATGCCAATGGAGTTGAATGGGAAGAAGATCAATACCCCAGGACGAAGTTTGTTCCCCAAAAGGAGAAGTATGATCCTACTCTCTCTAAGGGAACACAATCTCAAGATGATCTTCCACCACAAGACCACAAGCTCAAAGGAAGGACAAGCTTCAAGAGGAGATTGACTCATTTGAAGAAGAATCTCAAGCCATGGTCAAGTGGGTTCCCAAGGCCACTATTAGCTCTACTTAATCAAGTGTTACTTCAACTCCAAGGATCCCCATCAAGTTGATGTGGGTCCCCAAGAAGAAGAACTAGAGAAGTTCTTAAGGGGTGACTCTGCCAACAAAATTTACTCACATTCATTCTTGGCAAGAACTAGTGCAATCAACTCCAACTTTACGCAATAGTTCAAGGACTCACAAAACCCCTCATTGGTAAACAAGGGACAAGGTAATTGTTGTATCAATGGACATCATCATATATGTGCTTCATTCCATGTCCATAGATATCCTTGTATTTGTTCCTTGTGTGGGACTAACCCATGTAGGTGAGAAGAGTACGAAACAACAAGGATTGCTCCCAACTCAAGATGATCTTCATCAACAAAGAGCATCCACTACTACATCACCTACATGAAGTCTTCAACGACAAAACCCAAGGTTATTTTATCCCTCTAAAAGGGGATATCACGTCAAGGGGGAGCTTTACTCTAAGACTTTAGTATAAGCATCTCAAACAATGTGAACACATTAAAAGCTTTATGTAAAAGTGACAACCCCACTTGTGCTTAAACGATGAGTATGACCTATGATCAAACATTCTTCCTTGTCTCCTTGAGTCAATATACTCATATATAGATGACCCCATCATCGCCAAAGTGCTTGGTAGATACTAGAGTGGTTGTGCATGTTCGACATATTCTATTTGACATCTTATTGTGTGAGCATGTTGGTATGCATATTTTTATCCATTCGAGGACATCCAATTGTTGTTCTATTTTTGGCTTTTAGTTTTTTGACCAATTGGATGTACAAGAATGCCTAGGTACCCCCCTCTAGCTATCTATTATTTCTCGTCTCAAATTCTATTCATGCTTCATCACACAATTTGAGCAAGCACTTTTCGGACCCTCCGGGTGAGGAGCAGTCGGAGCCACCGATTCGACAAGGGCTTACTTCCAAAACCTTCCAAGTGATTTTCGGTGTGACCAAAATCTCCAAACTCAGCTCCACCGATGCACTAGGGTTGACCAGGTTTTCTACCTCGATACCACCGATCAGGAGTTTTTGGTGTCCCCGATATGCTCTGTCAACTGGCAGTTAAGCATCTCAGTGGAACCGATTTTTCTCTATCGGTGTCACCAAAGCAGATGGGTATATATATCCGCACGTTGGGACTTTGAAAATTTCTTCAAAGCTCTCATCTCCCGCACCCCACTGTTGCCGCCGCTTGTGTCTTCGGACGTTCTCCGTCGTCTCCAGCGTGCCCTCGCCTTCAAAATCAGTCGCCGTCAACAGCAATAGACCCCGCCGTTGCCGCCATAGAGAAGATCCGCCAAGTTAGGGTAATCTTCGATCCTTTTTGCACTCCAAGATCTAATTCATGCGCATTAGGCTTTGTCTATTTTCTGGCCACATTTTGAACAGTTCTAATCCACTCATAACTTTCCTTAGAATAGCTTGAACGGCAAAATTTAGGGTTAGGTCTCCGCAGTATGTGATCTCGGAGTCACCGAGTCGAAACATCTCGGTGTCACCGATGTGGATTCATCCACAACACAAGGGCTTCTTGGTGAAACCAAAATAGTTCCTATCGGTATCACCGAAATGGGAATTAGGGGTTTTGTGTGCAGCTTCGGAGAGGCCGGATCACACCTCGGTGAAACCGAAATGGTGTGACCAAGTCTGTGTCGCTTGCCTCGAAAATTCCGAAATCCAAAACTCGATGGAACCGAATTTCATACTGTGAAAACCTGAAACTAACATTTTGAGTTCAAATTTGCAAAAAGTTTCTGAATTTTGTGATGCTCATCTATTCTACTCCTCCATATCTACTTCGGGGTTAGTGCTCAACAATGTGTGAATCAGATGATAGTCAGAATCAGTACAGAGAGCAGTGTGTGGATCTGGATGCAGGCACTAGTCCTGAGGGGAGCTTTGATGACCCAGGTACTCCCAGCTCTCATGGCTTGCCCAAGGCAGCCATCAGGGCTAGGAAGCAGAAAAACTGAGATGAGGAGGATGAGGATTTTGTTCCATAGGAGGTCACTTCCAAGAAACAACCAGAAAGGAAGGAAAGGGTGGTGGCTAGGAAGGTTCCTGAATCAGTTGTTGCCAAGAGAGGGATTTCTCTATCTTTTGAGAACCCAGTGGATCAGGGAGAACCAAGTCTATGGCTAAGAAGCCAGGTCAGAAGAGAGTGAGGAAGAGGACTATTCATGTGGTTGGGAGGCGAACCTCCATGTTCAAGGGCCCTGGTGAGGATGAAGAAGAGGAGGTTCCAGCTGCTAACCCTCCTCCTTTCAAGCAGAAGAAGCTTATGGCAGATGCTATGCCAAGCAAGTCATCCACCAAGGCCAAGCAAGCTCTAAAGACTAGGAAGATCACCAGAGATATCTCAGCTGCAGAGAAGAACAAGGGTACAACTTCTAGAGAGGCCGCTGATGACGAGGTGGACATTGTTGTGTTGAGGAAGCTCAGACCTCACCTTCCAAATCACAACAATGATCACCTAGTGACAGAGATTGAGGCAGAGACCCAGGCAGAAGCAGCAAGAGCCGCTAGTGCTCCAGTTCTCAAGACGAAGAATGATCAAATGGACTATCTTGTCAGTACTATCCAGGGAATGGAGAAGAACATCACAGAGCTACTGCTAAACCAGAAGAGCCTTGAGAGGATAGTGGAGACAAAAATTTCATGATCTTGACAACAATGTGACTGAGCTGACCATCACGGTCAACATTTTGAAGCAAGAGGTAGATGCAGCGCCTATGCCCAGCTCAGATGGTGATGATGATAGCCCTACACTACATGTTCACACTCAGTTCAGGACTCAGGCTAGATCTGCTGATGTGGCTGCCCAAGAGTTGAGACCTTCAGTGTTTGCCCCTGCTGCAACTTCTACCGTGCCTCCTTCGACACCTCCAGTATCCAGTCCACTAGCCCAGAGGACTTCTGCAGAAGCATTCGCTGACGCCCCATGGAGGAGATCATGCCCATAGTGATGTTTAGCTCTATACTTTCAAGCTTTTTGGTAACTTGTTGCCAAAGGGGAAGAAACCGTATATATCATAGGGTGAGAGAGAGAGAGAGAGTTGCTTTTTGTTGCTTCTCTTGATTTTGAAAACAATTGGACAATCTTTTGTTCATCTTAAACTTCGTTGTGTTTGATCATATGCTTTGTGATTGATGTTAGTATTTCCTATCTTTGTGATATTCATATGATGATCATTCACTCATGCTAGGTGTTATGTGCATTGTAATCTATTCATATATTTTATGTGCACCACCAAGATGTATGTGACATGGAAGAGTGACCCATGGTTCAAATCGATTGTGAATTTACATTCAAACGCAAATTTAAAATAATGCACAAATTTAGGGGGAGCTCTTGCTTATCACATAATTCTCAAAGAGACGATGCTATACACTGATTATAATTTTTTGACCAAGCTCTAATCTATATGTTGTCATCAATTACCAAAAAGGGGGAGATTGAAAGCACAACTTCTCCCTACGTGGTTTTGGTAATTAGTAACAACATATATTTCATTAATGAATCTATCAAGTATATTTTAGGAGAAGTTCAATGAATGGATTGGTTAGGATTGTGAGGAGATTCCCTAGATGCATGGAACATCAATCGGCAAAAGCTTCAAGACTCTACATTTTATCTTTATGTGAGAAATCACATCCGAGTCCATAGGAAAGCCAATACTATTAAAAGGGGATGAGGTATCTATGATGATCTGGTTGTTCAAAGGGCTTAGAGATTAGCCACCAAAAGCCTCAACAATTCTCCCATAAAATATTCTGTCCAAAACCCTAAAGTCAAATTCGGTGCCACCAATATTTCCCATTTCGGCCACACCGAGTTTTCCTTAGACAAGTCCCAAGCCAAACCCTAGAAAATCGATACAACCGAGTTTTGCTTCGGTACAGGCGAAAAGCAGTGACCACCTCTCTGGTATCTAATTGACAAAAATCGGAATTTTTGAGTTTTTCATTTCGGTGCCACCGAGTCACTGGAACTACCTAGGCCAACCGAATCAGGCTCACGGAGATGCTCCATATCGGTCTCACCGAGAACCCAAAAGTTAGGACATTTTGCACTAGTCGGTGCAACCGAGTTTTCACTTCAGTTCCACCGAGTTGGGCAATAATGTTGTAACGGTTGGATTTTTGGAGGTGGCTATATATACCCCTCCACCTACCTCTCATTCATACAGAGATCACTCAGAATAAGCAAACACTTCCACCATTCATTTTCTGAGAGAGAACCACCTACTCATGTGTTGAGATCAAGATCTTCCACACCAACCATATGAATCTTGATTTCTAGCCTTCCCAAGTTGCTTTCCACCCAATCAATCTCTTCTACCAAGCTACATTCTGTGAGAGAGTGATTGATTGTTGAGGAGACTATCTTTTGAAGCACTAGAGCAAGGAGTTCATCATCCATACCACATCTATTACCTTTTGTAGAGTGGTGTCTCCTAGATTGGTTAGGTGTTGCTTGGGAGCCTCCAAATTGTGTTGAGTTGAACCAAGAAGTTTGTAAGGGCAAGGAGATTGCCTACTTCGTGAAGATCTACCCCAAGTGAGGCTAGTCCTTTGTGGACGTAAGCCATGTTGGAATAGACAAGGTTGGTTCTTCGTGGACCCTTCGTGGACTCGCGCAGCCGTTACCCTCTGTTAGTTGAAGTCTCCATCAACGTGGACGTACGATAGCACCACCTATCAGAACCATGCAAAAAATCTCCGTGTCTTCATTGCGTTTGATCTTCCTATCCCTACCCTCTACTTACACTTACATTTCTTTACTTCCCGCTGCTATACTCGTAGACTTGCATGTGTAGGGTGTGCTAGACTTGGTAGAATTGCTAAAACTTTGCAACCATTAAAATTGGGAAAATGTTAAGTTTTTATTTGGTCAAGTAGTCTAATCACCCCCCTCTAGACATACTTTGGATCCTATAGTAGAAAATTGTCAAATCGGTAGGGTGGATAGCCACTACTGCAGGAAGGTCCTAAGACGACATATGTATCAAAGACCATTCGGCCAAACTGTGTGCGATGACAAATCGCAAACAATAATAAAATAAATCCGCATGTCAGGAAATGAAATGTGTGCGACTGCCCATCCAATGGGCATGATGATGGTATGCAGACCATATGTAGTAGAGGGCACACAGTTAGATGAAAAAATCCATGTGTGATATGTAGTCGTAATGTGCATGGTTGCAATGTTCTAAGCTTGTGTGTTTGTTGGCAAACGCTTTATAGAAACAAATTGTTTGCGATGGCTAGGAGCATTACACACAATGTGTGGTGCGAGTACTCGTGTCTGATGATTTGAAAGTCACACATACGTTCCTTATGTAAACATGTGTGTGATAACACATGACACCGCATATGATTGTGTGCTGGGAATTGTGTGCTCTAATGTGCACACTGTGTAATCATAAGAATCATGTGTGATACTAATAACGAGCATGCACGGTTGATGGAACAAGACGTGTGCTAGTAGCTCGTACCCATAAATCTGCCAGTCCAACCATTAATTGCGTGCACCAGCTCGTACCAACCCGTGGACGCTCCAATGCAGAAATTAATGGCATTATACGTGTCTCTTGCAATCCACGCCACCGCTTCCTGCGTCTTCCCTCATCTGTTTCCCGCCATGAGTGAGTGGCTAGCTATATGCCCGAGGCAGCAAATGACGCATCATGACACTGCACAGCCGCCCATACCCATATACACATATTCCAAGCATGCGAGGCCGCTGAAGCGCCACCTCCTTCGTCAACCTCCTCGGCGAGGAGAATGAGCCGGAGAGCAAGAGCGTCGTCGGCCGGTGCCGGTGCTGGAGCCACGGCCCATCAGCATTGTCAACGTGGGCACGACAGACATTCAACACACAATGGTCATGTTGCAGAGGACCCTTGAAGCGCATTTGGCCAGCCACCACACAGAAGTGCAAGAGCGGAAACATCGCGACATGATCCCACCCCTCGGGTCATTGGCTCCAGGGCCCATCGGGGGCCTGAGGCCCCGCCGAGAATGGGCAGCGGGCATCTACGCCGCAGTTGCGCAATATCCTTTCAGTCTTGATGTCATTGCCGACGCCCGTGCCATCCTCGATGCCAACAGTCTGGTTGGGAGGCTCAGGCGCATCCTTGGCGGAGATGGTTTCCCGACGAAGTAGAGGGACATCACCGTCTAAACTTGGCGATGCAGCTCTCTGATGAAGTAGCCTACTGGTGGGTCGACATCGGGATGGAGCAGTACCGCGCGCGTGTCATGCGCTTGCTTGTACCCCCTCAAGAGCTACTGGACGAGGCCTAGCCTCGTGGCCGCGACTCCAAAGACTAGGAATGAACGACGACAAGGGTGCCGCTGGATTAGCCTTTTTAGCAATTAATGTTGTTGAATAGTGGTGGCATTGCTTATCTATTTTATTATAATTGTATGGAAATATCGCTTATCGACATTTTAAGACGCTAATCATCTGTAAAAGCAAAAACATTTGCCCCTTATTTATAGGAAGTACCAACATTGTTTGAGTATTTCTGTGTTTTAAAGCCCAGTGGTGGTCAACTGTGTGGCACAAAATTTGACATTAATAAACCGTGTACAATGCAAAATGGCAAACACGTATATGCAAAGAAAAAAATTATAAAGAAACACATGGTTTTTAAAACGTCGAATTAGATAGGTGGTGACATGCAGAGTTGCGGAGGAGTGCAGTGTGAGTGAGGACAAGGGGGGCAGGGGTGAGGGTTTCCTTTTTTCTTTTTTGATGGATGGGTGAGGATTTTCTTTGCCAAAATAATGCGCTGCGGAGGCAAGGATTTGTAAACCACACCTGTGTGTGATTAATCCCACCAAGATTGAAGGGGCATCCACATTTCCATTTTCACTTGTCCTTGATTCTTTTTCTAAGATCAACATACCCTAGAATACTCTGTGTTCAAATTTGGCACTTTTTTGGGTTGGTTTACTATATTAAGGCTATCAGGTGTATTTTCTAAACATTTAACGCATATAGTTCAAATTTGAACCATCAGTACATGAAAGAGTGCAAAACATGGTTCGAAAAATGATACTTGTGGCATTGAGTAAATTTGCACGCCTTTTACCAGAAATGAAGAGAAATTGAAAGGATATGTGTGGCAAGAGTCAACTACAAACGTGTCGTTTATTGGTTTTTTAATTCGAGAAAATGGAAAACATGTTTGAAAAACATGATACCTGGCATGTTGTCATGATGTGACCTTAGTATGCCATGGTAAATATATTACAAGGTTTCACTAATATCGTTATACATGCTCTGATAAAACCGAACCATCTCCGAGGAAGTTTCATGGTTTAAAGAGGGGAATCGCCAAGTTTGTAGGGGAATCCACATTTCCTTCGTTGTTTCTTCTTGATTTTTATACAATCAACATACACCCTATAATGCACCGTGTTGAAATTTGGTACTTTTCTGGGTTCATTTACTATATTTGGGTTATTAGGTGCATTTTCTAGGCATTCACTGTATATAATTCAAATTCGAACCATCTATACATGAAAAAATGCACAAAAATGGTTTGAAAAATCATACTTGTAGTACTGAGTAAATTCTTATGCCTTGTACAAGAAATAAAGAGAAAGTTCAAGGATATGTGTGGCAAGAGACAACCACAAACATGTCGTCTATTAGTTTTTTATTCTAGAAAAGGAAAAACATGTCTCAAAAACATGATACCTAGCATGGTCTCATGATTTCACCTTAGTATGTCGTGGTAAATATTTGAGAAGATCTAACACGAGTTGTAGCAAAAAATCCTCACAAGAAGAATCATAGTTTCCGAAAGGATACGTGGGATTTTGAACTGGAATTGACGGTGACTTCATCGTTTCGCCTTGAAACTATTTCCATGGTTCGCAAGCACTATCAGCTAGGTTTGAATTTTTATTCATTTCAGGACTCATTTACTATATTTAAACAATTTATAGCACTTACCTCACATTTAATGCATATATAATTCAAATCCCAACTACATCTACATGAGCGTGATGAGAGGGATGTGGATTGCCATTCGATCTATGTGCACCATGCGATGCAGACGCATGATCTGTGGGGCTGGGTTCTGGAGCAATCAGACTACAATGCACAATATGGTCAGTGCACACGGTTCTTAGAGGCACACTGCCTTTAGAAAGGAGCCGTGTGTGGGAAGAAATAACGAAGTTTGTAGGCGAATCCACATTTTATTCTGCCGTTTTCCTTTTTTTTATGATCAACATACACCCTACAATGCACCATTTTCAAATTTGGCACTTTTCAGGGTTGGTTTACTATATTTTGCTATTAGCTACAATTTTTTCTATACATTTATTGCATATAATTTGAATTTGAACCATCTGTAGATGAAAACGTGCAAAATTTTGGTTTAAAAATCATGCTTGTGGTATTGAGTAAATTTTTATGCCTTTTACCAAAAATGAAGAGAATTTCAAGGATATGTGTGGCAAGAGTCAACCATAAACGTGTCATTTATTGGTTTTTTAAATCTAGAATATGAAAAACATGTCTGAAAAACATGATACCTCGCATGGTGTCATTATACGACCTCAGTATGTTATGATAATATTTGAGAAGGTTCCGCTAATGTTGTTATACACGCTCTTCAAAAATCGAACCATCACCGAGGAAGTTTCGTGGTTTCAAGAGGGAAATCACCAAGTTTGAAGGGGGGTCCGCATTTCCTTTGTTTTTGTCCTTGATTGTTTTTCTACGATCAACAAAGACCCTACAATGCACCGTGCTCAAATTTGGCACTTTTTGGGTTGGTTTACTATATTTAGGCTACTAGGTGCATTTTCTAGGCATTTACCACATATAATTCAAATTCGAACCATTGATACATGAAAAAGTGCAAAACGTTGGTTTGAAAAGTCATGCTTGTGGAGTAAATTTTCATGCATTTTACCAGAAATGAAGAGAAATTTCATGGATATGTGTGGCAAGAGTCAACCACAAAAGTGTTGTTTATATGTATTGAATTCTAGAAAATGGAAAACATGTCTGAAAAACACGATACATGGCATGGTGTCATGGTATGACCTCAATATGTTTTGATAAATATTTGAGAAATTTTCGCTAATTTCATTATACACGCTCTTCAAAAATCGAACCATCACCGAGGAAGTTTCCTGGTTTCGAGAGGGAAATCACCAAGTTTGAAGGGGAAACATTTCCTTCGTCATTTGTCCTAGAATTTTTTTCTACAATCAACATACATCCTACAATACAATGCGTTCAATTTTGACACTTTTCTGGGTTGGTTTATTATATTTAGGCTATTAGGTGCATTTTCTAGGCATTTACGACATATAATTCAAATTCGAACCATCAGTACATGAACAAGTGTAAAAAATGGTTTGAAAAATCATGCTTGTCGTATTGAGTAAATGTTCATGCCTTTTACCAGAAATGAAGAGGAATTTCAAAGATATGTGTGGCAAGTGTCAACCAAAAACATGTTATTTGTTGGATTTTAATTCTAGAAAATGAAAAAACATGTCTGAAAACATGATACCTGGCATGGTGTCATGATATGACCTAAGTATGATGTGGTACATATTTGAGCACTATGCAAACTATCATGTAATATTTGAGACCAGTTTTCCAAAATACAGTTTTTATCGCAAACGGTGCATACCAGAAATCGTTTGCGAAATGTTTGATGGCACGGAAGAGAATTATGATTGCATGCATGCACATCTTGCTTTTATTGTCGAGTTGCATGCTCAAACTATCATGTGTTCACTAAAGTTTTAGATATATTATTAGACCACAACATACACGGTTGTTATGGCGTATCGTGTGCGTCACTGATCCCTATTACGGATGGCTGGGAAATCAGATACGTGTGTGATGTTTCCTAATATCGCACATGTAACATGATGACCCCCATGACTGATTTAATCAACTACTACTTTAGTACCAATTTTTTCGAGACGGGATCTGCCAAATTTCTCTTTTCTGGCACACGAGTATTTTATGCGCTTCGTGTGCGTTATGTGCTTCCCCCGCATAAGTTTAAATTTCTGCAGCAAAATTTTCAGTAGACACATGATTTCAGAAGTTATTCCTCCCATCCCATCCCGACCCACCACATTTCAGCAGTATCTACCCACCCTTCCCCCCTCTTGGCGGCTCAAACCCCCACCGCCACAACCAGCTTCAATCACATCTCCGTTCTGCCCCGAACCTCATCGATCTAGTCTGGTAACCCACCGATCTCCATCCCCGTCGCGGCCTGATTGCTTAGATGGAGCCTGTGAAACACCCTCATGCCTCCAAATCCCCATCCCCTGCTCTCGAGCATCGCCACGGACATCCAACCATATATCACGGCGAGGTCGAGGAGCTGATGACCAAAAAGAGGTTTATTGAGGCCTCAATGGCGGTCGATGGTGTGGTGGCCGATGTGCGCCTCAACCCGGAGGAACACATCACCGTCGACGCAACCTACTTGGGGCGGGCTCTGGCCCAAGTGAAGTGCCCCGACAACTACACTTCGGGATTTGCCAAGTATGACTTGTCTAGTTCAATTTTACCAATACCATTTGTAATGGCTATGTTTTCTACGGTTGATGTATTAAGCATGTTGTAGTAAACATGCCTAACCAGTCTTAGCTATTTTCCCTACCTTTTTCTAGAATAGTAGGCCATTCTATGCTCTAGCAGCACTTGCCTTGTGATGTTTAACTCTGTCAATTTCAATTTCATCAGTAGCAGTTTTAATGACTATATTAGATTGTGTGTAGTTAACACGTGCCTTGTTTACTTCTATAATGCACACTGTGATGTTCAAGTATGAACTGTCCAGTTCAATTTTTCACCAACACCGGTTATAAACTTACAATGCCTATGTTAGGTCGTTGTTAATCCTGTTGTAATAAGCAGGTCTATCCATTTTTTACTCTGTCCCTTTGGTACCATGTTACTCTGTCGGAGTCCAGGATATGCGTCCAAGAACTTCTCCAAGAACAAGGTTCAAACACTGGGGGGCTTGGCTTGCGACTTGCAACACGCTGGCAAATATGGCACGGTTGACGACAAACTCGCTCTACCTCACCGGAAACGACAGGGACACACGGGCTACCCAGGTTCAGGCCACCGTGCGGTGTAAAACCCTACTCCTACTTGTGATTTGGTTGCCTTCCAAAGAGAGGAGCTTGAGGCTCCGGTACACGGTGGTTGGGGGGAGAGAATGGCTCGATCCCCTTACATGGACATGGCCCTTCCCCCCTTGCAGTGCCTTGGTCCTCTTCCTCGAAAATATCGGCGGGAAAGGGTGGCCACAGGGTGGCAATTCGAAGGGGGACACGAGCCAGGCCTATCCTGACTAAAGGTGGTCTTCGCCTGATAAAGCGGTCTTCGTGACGTGGTCGTGGGCTCGGCGATGACCTCTGTCATGCAGCGCCAATCCGTCCTGATCTTCTTTCACCTAAATGGAAACCTTTGGGGAACTTGCTTTTGGAGATGCATCGCTCGCTGCTTTTTATCACCAGATAGGAAACTGCACCCGGTCGCGCCTACTGGCACGGCCTTTGTCACCCTACCCCACACGGGCGCGCCACCCATGTGCCGGCAGCAGGGTCCTCCGACCCCGTGATACTTGTGATCGACATTGGGTTTTCCGTGAAGAGGAACGGGTAATTGTAGCACAAAGTGGGTAAGTATTTCCCTCAGTTATGAAACCAAGGTTTATCGAACCAATAGGAATATCAATCCTCAACCATCTTCAGCAGCTGCACACAAATGAACAAACAACTTGCACCCAAGACGGGCAAGAGGGTTGTCAATCCCCTTGAGCTCGTTATTTGCAAGCAAATGAGTTGTGTAGAAAATTGTTGATAAATATAAAATACAAAATAAAATTAAAGATAAATAAAGGCAGCAAGGTAATAATAGCGTTTGTAAATATATAAGTGAATAGACTCGGGGGCCGTACTTTTCCCTAGCGGCATCTCTCATGTAGGCAGCATACGGTGGGTAACAAATTACTATTGGACAATTGATAGAAAAGCGGATAGTTATGTGATTTTCACGGCAATGATCATGTGTATATAGGCATCACGTCCATAAAAAAATAGGCCGACTCCTGCCTGCACCTATTACTATTACTCCACTCATCGACCGCTATCCAGCATGCATCTAGAGTATTAAGTAAAACAGAGTAATGCATGGAGAACGATAACATGATGTAGACAAAGTAAACTCAAGCAATATGAATGAACCCCATCGTGTTATCCTTAGTAGCAACAACACAAAGACGCATCTTGTCCCCTACTTTTTCACTGGGATATAGAAACTCGTCAGGTTGAACCTACCACAACGCACCACTCCCACCGATGAAATATCAATCTACGTGGCCAAAGCACATCAATAGACCGGAGAGCATTACAAAGCTATAATGATCATGCAATTAAGAGACAATATATATCAGAGGTATCTCAAATTCTTTTCATGAATAATCTGAACATAAACCCACAATTCAGTGGATCCCAACAAACACACTGCACCATGGGATTACATCAGATAGATCAAAGCAAAGATGTGATGGCCATTGTATTGAAGATCAAGAGATAGAGAGATTGCCATCTAGGTACTAGCTATGGACCCGTAGGTCTGTGGTGAACTACTCACACATCATCATGAGGGCAGCAAGGTTGATGTAGACGCCCTCCGTGATCGATCGCCCCTCCGGCAGGGTGCCGGAACGGAGCTCCAGATGGCCTCGCGACGGACCAGAGACTTGCGGCGGTGGAAAAAGGGTTTCGGGATTGCTTCTTTTATTTTTAGGCTGAAATAGAATTTATAGGCCAGAGAGGGGCGCGCCCTGTTGTCTTGTGCGGCCCTTGATACGTCCATTTTGCATCATGATTTCCTACTGTTTATTATGTTTTGTTGAATAATAATGCCTTAGGGAGTGATTCTAATGCCTTTTCTCTCATAATATGCAAGGTTTACACAAGGAGGGAGAATACCGGCAGCTGGAATTCTGGACCTGAAAAAGCACATCAGAGATACCTTTTCTGCACATCTCCAATTAAGCCGAAACTTTATGGAGAATATTTTTGGATTATATTAAAAATACTGGAGCAAATAATTACCGGAGGGGGCCACCCTAGTGGGCATAAGACACCAGGGCGCGCCAGGCCCCCCAGGCGTGCCCTGGTGGGTTGTGCCCTCCTCGGCCCACCTCCGGTGCCCATCTTCTAGTATATAAGGTCTTTTGACCTAGAAAAAAATAAGGAGAGGACTTTCGGGATGGAACGAAGCCGTCTCGAGGCGGAACTTGGGCAGGAGCACTTTTGCCCGCCGACGGAGCGATTCCGCCGGGGGAACTTCCTTCCCGGAGGAGGAAATCGAAGCCATCGTCATCACCAACACCCCTCTCATCTTTGGGAGGCCAATATTCATCAACATCTTCAACATCACCATCTCCTCTCAAACCCTAGTTCATCTCTTGTGTTTAATCTTTGTACCGGAACCTCAGATTGGTACCTGTGGGTGACTAGTAGTGTTGATTACATCTTGTAGTTGATCACTATATGGTTTATTTGGTGGAAGATTATATGTTCAGATCCATTATGCTATTTAATACCTCTCTGATCTTGAGCATGAATATTATTTGTGAGTAGCTACCTTTGTTCTTGAGGTCACGGGAGAAGTCATGTTGCAAGTAATCATGTGAACTTGATATGTGTTCGATATTTTGATGATATATATGTTGTGATTCCCTTAGTGGTGTCATATGAACATCGACTACATGAAACTTCACCATCCTTGGTCCTAAGGGAATGCATTGTGGAGTATTTATTATGTGATGGGTTGCTAGAGTGACAGAAGCTCAAACCCTAGTTTATGCGCTACTTCGTAAGGGGCTGATTTGGATCCAAACGTTTAATGCTATGGTTGGATTTTATCTTAATACTTTTCTCGTAGTTGCGGATGCTTGCCAGGGGGTTAATCATAAGTGGGAGGTTGTTCAAGTAAGAACAACACCCAAGCACCGGTCCACCCACATATCATATTATCAAAGTAGCGAACACAAATCAAACCAACATGATAAAAGTGACTAGATGAAATTCCCGTGTACCCTCGAACACTTTGCCTATTACTAGAGACTGTACTGGCCTGTCCTTTGCCATAAAAGGATTGGGCTACCTTGCTGCACTTTATTTACCGTTACCGTTACTTGCTCGTTACCAATTATCTTGCTATCAAACTATCTGTTACCTACAATTTCAGTGTTTGCAGAAATTACCTTGCTGATAACCGCTTGTCATTTCCTTCTGCTCCTCGTTGGGTTCGACACTCTTACTTATCGAAAGGACTACGATTGACCCCCAATACTTGTGGGTCATCAAGACTCTTTTTTTGGCGCCGTTGCTGGGGAGTGAATCGCTCTTGGTAAGTGGAAATCGGTAAGGGAAAACTTATACTACATGCTGAAATTTATTGTTACTTGCTACTATGGAAAACAATCCTTTGAGGGGTTTGTTCGGGGTATCTTCACCTCGACCGGAACCACAATTAGTTGACCCTCAACCTACAACACCTACTGAAAATATTGGTTATGAAATTCCTTCGGGTATGGTAGAACAACTGCTTGCTAAACCTTATGCAGGAAATGGAACCGAACATCTATGCACCTATTATATGTGAACGAAATTTGTGGATTATTTAAGCTTGCAGGTTTACCCGGAGATGAAGCTAAGAAGAAGGTTTTCCCTTTATCTTTGAAGGGAAAAGCATTGACATGGTATAGGCTATGTGATGATATTGGATCATGGAACTGGAATCGATTGCAATTGGAATTCCATCAAAAGTTTTATCCCATGCATCTAGTTCATCGTGATCGGAATTATATATGTAATTTTTGGCCTCGTGAAGGAGAAAGCATCGCTCTAGCTTGGGGGAGGCTTAAGTCAATGTTATATTCTTGCCCCAATCATGATATCCCGAGAGAAGTTATTATTCAGAATTTTTATGCTCGGCTTTCTCATAATGATCAATCCATGCTCGATACTTCTTGTACTGGTTCTTTTTATGAAAAAGACTATTGAATTCAAGTGGGATCTCTTAGAAAGAATTAAATGCAACTCTGA
This sequence comes from Elymus sibiricus, assembly GCA_039707655.1. Classification (NCBI taxonomy): domain Eukaryota; kingdom Viridiplantae; phylum Streptophyta; class Magnoliopsida; order Poales; family Poaceae; genus Elymus; species Elymus sibiricus. Next base: position 270,922,123 of record CM077665.1, read on the forward strand.
AGATTGGGAACTCGACGAAGGTAATGAGTCAGGTATAAAACTTAAGTTTGATCGTGTTAAATCTTTTATGACTATCGATGTTTTTCACAAGTTTAGCACTAAATATGGACTTGACTCTGAAATAGTAGCCTCTTTCTGTGAAGCATTTGCTACTCATGTTGATCTCCCTAAGGAGAAGTGGTTTAAATATCATCCCCCTATTAAATAAGAAATTAAAGAACCGGTCATAGCTAAAGATGAAACCATCATTTACAATGTTGACCCAGTTGTGCCTACAACTTATATTGAAAAACCACCTTTCCCTGTTAGGATAAAGGAACATGCTAAGGTATCAACTGTGGTTCGCGAAAGTAATATTAGAGAACCTAAGCCCCCTGAGCAAATTAAAGTAGAACCTAGTGCTGCTATGGTTAAATAACTCTTGGTAGAAAATATTGATGGGCATGTTATCTACTTCTGTGATGAAGCTGCTAGAATATCCAAACCTGATGAAAAAGATAAACATAGACCCATAGTGGGCATGCCTGTTGTCTCAGTCAAAATAGGAGACCATTGCTATCCTGGTTTATGTGATTTGGGTGCTAGTGTGAGTGCTATCCCTTTTACCTTATACCAAGAAATTATGAACGAAATAGCACCTACTGAAATAGAAGACATTGATGTTACTATTAAACTTGCTAATAGAGACACCATCACACCACTTGGGATTGTTAGAGATGTTGAAGTCTTGTGTGGGAAAGTAAAATATCCTATTGATTTTCAAGTCCTTGGTTCCCCACAAGATGACTTTTGTCCCATTATCTTTGGTAGACCTTTCTTGAGCACCGTCAATGCTAAGATAGATTGTGAAAAACAAACTATCGGTGTCACTTTTGGTGATGTGTCTCATGAGTTTAACTTTTCCAAGTTTAGTAGACAACCTCGTGATAGAGAACTATCTAGTAAGGATGAAATGATTGGTCTTGCTTCTATTGTCGTACCTCCTACTGATCCATTAGAACAATATTTTCTTGACCATGAAAATGATATGCATTTGCGTGAAAGAAATGAGATAGATAAAATTTACTTTGAACAACAACCTCTCCTGAAACACAATTTGCCTATTGAAACTCTTGGAGGTCCTCCTCCACCTAAAGGTGGTCCTGTGTTTGAATTAAAGCAATTGCCTGATACTTTGAAGTATGCTTAGCTTGATGAGAAAAAGATATATCCTGTTATTATTAGTGCTAACCTTTCAGAACATGAAGAAGAAAGATTATTAAAAATTCTGAAGAAGCACCGGGCTGCTATTGGATATACTCTTGATGATCTTAAGGGCATTAGTCCCACTCTATGTCAGCACAAGATTAATTTGGAACCCGATGCTAAACTCATTGTTGATTACCAATGGCGATTGAATCCTAAGATGAAAGAAGTGGTAAGAACTAAAATATTAAAGCTTTTGGAAGCAGGTATAATCTATCCCATAGGTGATAGTAGATGGGTAAGTCCCGTTCATTGTGTCCCTAAGAAAGGAAGTATTACCGTTGTTCCTAATGATAAAAATGAACTCATTCCACAAAGAGTTGTCACTGGCTATAGAATAGTAATTGATTTTAGAAAATTAAATAAAGCTACTAGAAAAGATCATTACCCTTTGCCTTTCATTGATAAGATGCTAGAAAGATTATCTAAGCACACACACACTTTTGTATTCTGGACGAATATTCTGGTTTCTCTCAAATACCTGTATCACAATCTGATCAAGAGAAAACCATCTTTACTTGTCCTTTTGGAACCTATGCTTATAGACGTATGCATTTTGGTTTATGCAATGCACCTGCTACCTTTTAAAGATGTATGACTGCTATATTCTCTGACTTTTGTGAAAAGATTGTGGAAGTTTTCATGGATGATTTTTCCGTTTACGGAACTTCTTTTGATGATTGCTTAAGCAACCTTGATCGAGTTTTGCAGAGATGTGAACAAACTAATCTTGTCTTGAATTGGGAGAAGTGCCACTTTATGGTTAATGAAGGTATTGTCTTGGGGCATAAAATATCTGAACGAGGTATTGGGGTGGATAAAGCTAAAGTTGATGCAATTGAGAAAATGCCATGTCCTAAAGATATTAAAGGTATTCGAAGTTTCCTTGGTCATGCTGGTTTCTATAGGAGGTTCATTAAAGACTTCTCTAAAATTTGTAGGCCTCTTACTAATCTTTTGCAAAAGGATATCCTTTTTGTTTTTGATGATGATTGTGTAGAAGCCTTTGAAACACTCAAGAAAGCCTTAACCTCTGCACCTATCGTTCAAACACCTGATTGGAACTTGCCTTTTGAAATTATGTGATGCTAGTGATTATGCTGTTGGTGCTATTCTAGGACAAAGAGCTGATAAGAAATTGAATGTTATCCATTATACTAGCAAAACTCTAGACAATGCCCAACGAAATTATGCTACTACTGAAAAAGAATTTTTAGCAGTTGTGTTTGCTTATGATAAATTTAGATCCTACATTGTTGATTCCAAAGTTATTGTTCACACCGATCATGCTGCTATAAAATATCTTATGGAAAAGAAAGACGATAAACCTAGACTCATTAGGTGGGTTCTCTTGCTTCAAGAATTTGACTTACATATCGTCGATAGGAAGGGAGCTGAGAACCCCGTAGCTGATAACTTGTCTAGGCTATAAAATATTCTTAATGACCCACTACCTATTGATGATTGCTTTCCTGATGAACAGTTAGCTGCAATAAATGTTTCTCAAAACACTCCTTGGTATGCTGATTATGCTAACTACATTATCGCTAAATATATACCACCTAGCTTCACATACCAAAAAAAGAAAAAAAATCTTCTATGATTTAAGACATTACTTTTAGGATAACCCACATCTTTATAAAGAAGGAGTAGACGGTATTATTAGACGTTGTGTACCTGAGCATGAACAGGAACAAATCCTACGAAAATGTCATTCCGAAGCTTATGAAGGACATCATGCGGGAAATAGAACTGCTCACAAGGTATTGCAATCTGGTTTTTATTGGCATACTCTCTTCAAGGATGCCCGTAAGTTTGTCTTGTCTTGTGATGAATGTCAAAGAATTGGTAATGTCGGTAAGCGTCAGGAAATGCCTATGAATTATTCACTTGTTCTTGAACCATTTGATGTTTGGGGTTTTGATTACATGGGACCTTTTCCTTCCTCTAACGGGTACACTCATATTTTGGTTGATGTTGATTATGTCACTAAGTGGGTAGAAGCTATTCCAAGTAGTAGTGCTGATCACAACACCTCCATTAAAATGCTTAAAGAATTATCTTCCCGAGGTTTGGAGTCCCTAGATATTTAATGACTGATGGTGGTTCACACTTTATTCATGGTGCTTTCCGTAAGTTGCTTGCTAAATATGATGTTAACCATAGAATTGCATCACCCTATCATCCTCAATCTAATGGTCAAGTTGAACTTAGCAAAAGAGAAATAAAATTAATATTACAAAAAACTGTCAATAGGTCTCGAAAGAATTGGTCTAAGAAACTAGATGATGCACTTTGGGCCTATAGAACAGCTTATAAAAATCCTATGGGTATGTCTCCGTACAAAGTGGTATATGGAAAAGCTTGTCATTTGCCTCTAGAATTAAAACATAAAGCATTTTGGGCAATTAAAGAACTCAATTATGATTTCAAACTTGCCGGTGAGAAGAGGCTATTTGATATTAGCTCACTAGATGAATGGAGAACCAAGCCTATGAAAATGTCAAACTATTCAAAGAAAAACTAAAAAGATGGCATGATAAAAGAATCCAAAAGCGGGAATTCAAAATAGGAGACTATGTTATTTTGTTCAACTCTCGTTTAAGATTTTTTTGCAGGTAAGCTTCTCTTCAAATGGGAAGGACCATATATTATCGAAGAGGTTTATCGTTCTGGAGCTATCAAGATTAATAATGCCGAAGGTACTAACCCGAAGGTGGTCAATGGACAAAGAATTAAACACTATATCTCAGGTACGCCTATGTAACAGCCCGAGACCGACGCCCCAGATCCGATTTATTCCGTTCTCATCGTGTGATTCGTTTGTTGTTGCATTCATCATCGCATCATTCGCATCATCTGCATTGCATCATCACTCATTTTTGAAGACTTGCATCCGTCTTAGTTTCCGGTTCTCTCCATTCATGTCGTCGACCGTTTCGAGACCAACCACACACGCACGCGCCCGTGGCATTGGAAAAATATTGTTTTTAAAAGTGCGTGGAAAATATTCTTAGATTGGGTCGAAAGTTGGCATGCGGTCTTATTGTTGTGTAGGTAGACCGCCTGCCAAATTTCGTCGCAACCGGAGTCCGTTTGATACCCGAACCGTTAAATATATAGCGGCACCATAGTCAGTTATTCGTCAGATGTTTTCGGTGTTTTAAAACTCTATCACGGACCACAGATCTCCCTCTCTCCTCAGCCACAACCCCTCTACACAGCCCACTAGACCCACCTAACCTAACCCACTAACCCCTCCGATCGGAACCGTCGGATCACGATCGGGCGGACGAGATCCAACCCGCCTAGTCCATTCCCTATATAAAACCACCCTATGGAGAGAGCCCCCCTCACTCTCTAGGGTTTCCCCTTGCCAAATTGCAGCCACCCCCCTCAAAACCCCACCTTCTAGCTCCACCTCCTCCTACTCCCGCAACCCTAGCGACCCCCCTCAGATCTGGAGCCTTAGATCTTGATCTAGGGGCTAATATCGCCCAAAACCCCACCTACCGGACATGTCCGCGGCCACCGGACAATGTCCGATGACCACAGAGCCCGCAGCGAGCCCCCGCAGCCGCCCTGCGTCCTCGAGCTGTAGTCGGCGCACCGTGCCGCGACGCTGGCCGCGCCCCGCCGCCGTCGCCCGTCGCCCGAGCGTCGCCGCTGGAGCCGCCGACCTTCCTGCTCGCCGGAGCTCACCTCTGCGTCGTCCCGAGCTCGAGCCCCGCTTCACTCCCGCACCGCCTGTGACTGCCGCCGTCGGGAACGGACCAGTCTCCCCCGGATCTGGCCCCCAGCGCCCGTCCCCGCGTCCCTGTCGTCCTTCCCGCCGGCGCCCCACCTCCCTGTTGTCGCCACCGGTCCTGCCTCACTCGATCCAGGCGGGATCGAGAGGGCGACCGACCGCAACGCCTGCGCGCATGGGCCAGGCCGCCACCTGCGCCAGGGCCCAGCCCAACGCCTCCGCGGCCCAGATCCGGTGGCCCGTGGCCCACCAGCAAGCCCAGTTCGGCCGGCCCAAGAGGCCCGCTGGTGAGAACCCTAATCCCCGCTCATTCGCCGTCTAAATCATTCTGCGAACGTCCATTTTTTTGGCTGTTGGGTGAACGCCCATCAATTAGGCTTTCCGACGAACACGTAAAACGGCTAAGTCTTTTATCTGTCTGTTTTAATAGCACATAAGCATTTTCAACCATGCATATCTTTCAACCTGTTGATCTGATGGGAACGTATAATATATGAAAAATGATCTACAGGATGTGTACTTCATCATGGTGGTATTTGCATGCATATTAGAGTTCATCTACTTGCTGTAATCTTTGTTGCAAAAGTGCATCCCATCGTAGTTGCGAAACCTGTTATTTATTCATTTTTGCGCGGATGATTGCATCTCAACCGTAAGTCTTTTGCATGTGGTGTCCTCATGAGTATTGCTCTATAACATGTCTACTTTGATGCCATGCCTTTGTTTGCTAGGTAGGACATCATCTTCATGTTCATTTGTTGTTCTCGAGTTGCTATCGTGTTAAAACTAAAATCTGTTTTGTGAGCATCATATTAAGCAATCCTTGACTCGTATGAACATGTGCCAATGGTATGTTTTGTAGTGTGTCATGTATACTTGCTGTTAGAGTCTTTGCCATGCCTATAAATGATTTCTATGCTACTGTTATTGCTATGTCAACATGCCTAGTCAATACTGCAGTTTTGGGAGTTTGTTAACTTTCACTAAGTCTGAAACTGTTATTTTGTTGTCATGTTGCCATGTGATTTGCTATTGATCTAGGAGTCTTTTGTGGTTGCCACCAAGGAGTCTTTTGTTAAGCATGTTGTTGCCTATCATGTTGTGCCAATAGTTTGCTTGAATAGGTTTAGCATCATAATTAATTCTGTTGTTCAATATGTCAATCTGTTAAAAATTGCTGCACATGTCTACTCTAATTTTCAATAAGTCTGAGAATCTGTTTTCTTCAAAATACCATGTTGTGATGATGCTAGCCATGATTCTATGCATAATTACACCTTGCCACCATGGAGTGATTTGTAGTGCATCATGTCTACTACCATGCTGTTAATTTTCATGCCATAATATGACCTGTAGCATATAGTTTTACTGCTGCCAATATGCCTCCATGAAAAACTGCTATGCTAAAAACTGTTATTTTCACCAAGTCCTAATCTGCTATATTTTATTGCCATGTTGTGAGCTTCCTACCATGTGTTCCATGCCTCTTTTGAGTATGATATGTGAAGATGAAATGAAGTGTGTGTTATATGCTACTGCCCCATGCTTAGTTTGTGCATTTTAGATTAATGTAACTTGGTGTTTTCATGCGTGCAATATGCCATGTTGCTGTTTTGGACAGATTTGCAATAAAACTTGTGTTGGTTGCTGTGGTTGACCCGTAGCTCCGTTTTGGTCATGCCATATATGAAACTTGCTTAGATTTTCATGTAGTATCATAATATCTTGCTGCATTCATGATTTGGAATGTTTGTGGTTGTCATTTTCATGCATTTTGCATTCATGTCATGTTCACCTTGCGAAGGTCATATCTTTTAGACCGTAGCACCGTTTGAGATGTTCCATATATGTAAATCGACTAGAATGATGTGTAGAATTGCATGGTATACTTTATTTTCATGTTTAATAAATATAAAACATGATTAGTTCAGATCGGGACCAATTTCGAAATTAACGTATGGGGTCGTTTCGGAAATGCTATATGTTGTTTCCGGCCTCATTTAAACTTGCCTAGATGTGTAGTTTACTTATGCTTCACCTCTTGCCATATTTAAAAACATTTAATATTGTCGTGTACCTAAACGAGAGTGAACTAAATATTCGAATGTGGAGTTTCGTCAATATGCAACTCGTTGCATATTGAGCTTCACTTAATGTGTAGTATTTGTTTGTTGTGATTGCCATGCCTTGCATAATTAAACCGGACATGTATCATGGTTGTTTGCGCATCATGTCAAGCATATGTTGTAGTGTTGATCATGTGTTGATTGTTGTTTCCGGATTGCTTCTTCTCGATAGAGTTCCGAAAGCGTTCGGAGTGTGAGGATTCGTTCGACTACGTTGGTTCGTCTTCTTCGTGGACTCGATCTTCTTCCAAGCGGGATCTTAGGCAAGATGATCATTTCCCTGGATACCATTACTATCATTGCCATGCTCGATGTCTCGTTTCTATCGCTGTCTCGCTACCTACCACTTGTATGTCAAGCTTCCCAAATTGCCATAAAAAGCCTCTAACCCCTCCACATCCCAGCAAAACATTGTTTGGCTATGTTACCGCTTGCTCAGCCCTTCTTATAGCGTTGCTAGTTGCAGGTGCAATTGTTTCCAGCTATCACAATATTATTGCTATTTAATTTAATGCACATATATACTTGGTAAAGGGTGGAAGGCTTGGCCTTTTGCTCGGTGTTTTGTTCCACTCTTGCCGCCCTAGTTACTTGTGTACCGGTGTTATGTTCCATAATTGAGCGCTCCTAACATGCTCGGGGTTGTTATGGGGACCCCCTTGATTTTCGTTTTAGGATAAAACTTGTCTGGCAAGGCCCAACATTGGTACTACATTTGCCTAATAACTAATAAACCTGCATAGGGAGTAATTAACCCGAGGATCTTTAATCAACAACCCGGGCCAGTGCTCCTCATGAGTGTTGGTCCAAACTAGAGCCGTGTGCGGGGCCAACCCGGGGCAACTCGGGAGATGTCTATCAGGCCACTGTACGATGTGATTATCCGGTCGTGTCCTGAGAACGAGATACGCGGCTCCTATCGGGTTCGTCGACACGTCGGGCGGTCTTGCTGGACTTGTTTTACCTTTCTCGAACGTCTTGTGCGAGGAATTCCGAGAATACTTCGGGCTATCTCGAGGTTGCGGTTTTCCAGTGGAATTGCCTAGGAAGATCATGAGATTCGTGGTCGAGGTTATTCCCGTGGCATGTGGTTAGTTTGTGATGGATGAGTTGGAGCACCCCTACAGGGTTAAATCTTTCGGAAAGCCGTGCCCGCGGTTACGTGGCAACTTGGAAACTTTGTTTAACACCCGGTCATAGCAAACTTGAAGTAAACTCAAATAAAATACACCCACCGTGTGCGTAACCGTGATTGTCTCTTCTCGTGATTTCTGAACCGAGAGAGAACACGGTGGGGTTATGTTTGTTCGTAAGTAGGTGTTCAGGATCTCTTAAAGATCATTACTAGATCATGTCCGTTTATGCGACAATCATGCCCCTTTATTCTTGTACTCATAAGTTAGCCAATCAAATAAATGCTTAGTGCTTGCTGCAGCCTCACCACTTAACCATATCTCTCCCATTAAACTTTAATAGTCTTGATACCCTTGGAAATGAGATTGCTGAGTCCCTGTGGCTCACAGATTACTACAACAACAGTTGGAGGTACAGGTAATGCAATGCTTTGACGTGAGAGCGATGCTTGTTTGATTTGGAGTTCTTCTTCTTCTTATTCATTGATCTAGGATGGGTTCCAGGCGGCAGCCTGGGATAGCAAGGATGGATGTCATTTTATCATTTGTTTTCGTCTGTAGTCGGACCCTGCTCTTCTGTATGATGATTGTATATATTGTTGTATTGATGTGATCTTGATTTAGTTTGTGGCGAGTGTAAGCCAATTCCATATACTCATCTCTTCTTTACATGTACTTGTAATGATATCCATTCTTGCGAAATGACGAGATGCGCTTCTATCCCTGTCGAGGCCCTCGTGCCAAAATAAGGATAGGATAGCATCTTGGGCATTACAAGTTGGTATCAGAGCCTGTACCGACCTAGGAGCCCCCTTGATTGATCGAACTTGGCCGAGTCGAGTCTAGTAAAAAAACTATTTTGAGTCTAGTTATATCGGAGAGTAGGATTCTTTTACTCCTCTTCTATGCTCTGGTGAGGTATTCGACTTAGGAATTTTGATTCTACTCCTCTTCTCGCTCAAATTTTTTTTAGGATCACGCGGGTATTTTGGAAACTATATGATGCCAATGTGAAGGAATTCTGTCTTGGTGCCTCCTGTTATCGAGGAGTAGAGCTTCGAGGGATTTTTGCACATCATTACCGCTAAGCTTCTTTAGTATCTCAGGACGGAGGATATTCGAAATTGCTTCAATACTAGTAGTGGCGAGAGGAGTCCGGCATCCCCAGTACTGGTGGAGAGAGTTCGGATGTACTGCCATACTTAGTATCGTTGTGATTACGAGTGTCTGAGGTAGACGAGTTTGAGGAGTTTCTTGGATTATGGTGTGGAAGTTTGCAGGTGCAATTGTAGCTGATTACCTTGGGTACGTTCCTGGGTACGCAACCCGAATCGCATAAACAAGAAAAACTTCAGAAATTCTTAGGTGGGACTTCAAGTAGTTACCTAGGATTATCCTTCCAACGAATGCATAATGGGTTATGTATTTGTTTCCGGCTTAATTCTCAAGCCTCACCCTTTGTGTTGTTTTGGAGTATGGTAATTCGAGTTGCTTCGATGTCAAGTGGTTAATTCCTATCTTTCCTAACCGGTGTGTTTCTCATCAAGTTAATTCAACCCTCTCCAGTATTGCAAGATCAATCCTCATATTTCTTTCCGGAGTTCGTCTCATCCGTCCCAAGTATTCCTTGTTTTTCCCCACCCTCCCGCCCATTTTCTTCAATGATTAAATGCTAATCCAAGTGCCTTCTCTATTCATGTGATGCTTCCGCTATCTTTTCTTCCGTTTTATATCCAGTAATCCATTGTGAAGATGCTCAAGTGCTCAAGTTCATCATTCTTGTTCTTGTTCTCTTCTCCGGTGGATTCAATTCAAGCTTTCAGTGTTCATCATATTCTTTTCGTTCATTAAATGCTATCCATGTGGAAGTTCTTGTCCAAGCCTCTCTCTTTTATTCATCTCTCCTTATTCTATCCGGAGTGCTGAAGATATCTGAGAAGATTCGTGTTATCGTTCAAATCCTATTAAGTGTTTCGAGGTTCTCATCCTCATCAAGTTCTTAATATGTAAAGGTGCAATATCTCTTCCAAGCAATTATTTCAACGGTGGTCTCTTTGAGTGGGCTCATAACCCACAGTTTTTCCCCAGGATCTTACCTGGCTCTTCTAAGCTTTCCCGGAGATCTCAAGTTCTTTTCATATATGATGTAAGAATAAATTCCATCGGTCATATGCCTTCTCTAAGATCGCTTCTAAATCAGTTTCATCGCTGCCTTAACCTTTTCTTATTCATTATTCCGGAGTGCCTCAGTAATTCTTGGTGGTGTTTCTCGTCATCATTCTCAGCATGAAGACCGAAGGAGAGTTTCTCTTAAATCTTGTTCCATTCTCGGGGATTCATGGTTTTAGCTTGGTGCTGTCCTCTCAAATGTTTTAGATCATGAGTAATTCCTTCCATATATATCCGGAGCGTTTCATAGTTGTTTTCATTTCTTGTTCCTCCGAAGGCCATCATTTCAGAAGATTTCTTCATTCTTAGCTTTCAGCTTTCATTGTCTAATTCTTCTCAATTGTTGTCTCTTCGTTCATCTCAATTATCCCGGTGCTTTGCTCAAGATTTCTCTAGGAGGATCGTGATCTCTTCGTTCTCATGTCATGTATCTCCGTTCATTTGTAGTATCCTCATTCGTTTTAATTCTTACCGGTGGTTCGTTCAAGACTTCTTCAAGTTTGTGCTCTTTTCTGGCCTCAATCTTTTCAAGAAGAATAAGTCGTATGCCAGATCCGTTGCTTGTCATCAATTTAACTTGATGAAGGATAAGCATAACATAATTCTTATTCTTGTTTCATCAAAGCGATTTCAACCCTTCTTCCGGAGTTGTTCATGGTGTCAATTCTCGATTCTAAGTGTCCATCTTTTCTTTCTGGAGTGCCAAGTCTTTCTCAAGTATCTCTTCGTGAAGCTCCATCTTAATCTTTGCAAGGTCGTAATCTTATTCTTCTCAACCTTCATTCTTTTGTTCATCATTTTTTCCGGAGTTCTCCAAGATGTTCTTCATGGTGGTTCTTCAAGGATTCAATTCATTCTCGAAGTGTTCTTCAATATTCTTGTTGGAGTAGCTCAAGTATTCTCTATCTTGCATTTCAAAGTGCAATTCATTCTCCCTTATCTTTGAGATGGTGTTATAGCAATCTTGTTTCATGAGGAGTCTTGAAGAGAATTTGTCAAGAATAAGATATCTAAACCCATCATTTTTCTTCCTTGGAGTTATCTTGGATTGGATTTCACCAAAAGCTTTTCCTAAGGATTGTTGCTATCATGGTGCTCATCAATGATCCAAGTTCTCAATGTATCCTCTTGTTTTGCATATCCTGTTATTCCCAAGCAATCTTTGTTTCCGTTAGTGGCCGGTTGTCACCTCATAATTTTGAGATGTTTTCCATAAGCCCACAACAAGCTATTCTTTTCGTTGTTGATTTTTCAACTACTCCGTTCAATCCTTCTTTGTAAGGTTGTTTTTCATATTCAATTGTGTTAGAAATTGTCATTTCTTCTCCATTCTCTTCTATACAATGATCTAGCTTCTTTCGTTTGTTCCGGAGGAATTGTGATGTTGCTCTATTCATCCCATCATCTCGTTATCAAGATCATGTTCATTCCTTGCTTATCTTTTAACCGGAGTGTTGTTTTCTCTTTTCAAGTTCTCTCCATCTTATCAAATTTTGCCTCTCTATCCTACCGAAGTGCTGCCAAAATTTCCTTTGAATTCTTGCTTGTTTCTCATATCATTCTTCATCTCTTGCAATCCTTTAAGTTTCTATGGTTTCACTCGTTTGTCAAAAAAGCAACTAAGCTTTACCTCTTCCTTTCGTTTTCATCTTCCCCTTCTCATTCTAAGATCTCGGGTCGAGATCTCTTGTAAGTGGAGGAGAGTTGTAACAGCCCGAGACCAACGCTCCAGAAGATTCCCGATTTATTCCGCTCTCGTCGTGTGATTCGTTTGTTGCTGCATTCATCATCGCACCATTCGCATCATCTGCATTGCATCGTCACTCGTTTTTGAAGACTTGCATCCGTCTTAGTTGCCGGTTCTCTCCGTTCGTGTCGTCGACCGTTTCAAGACCAACCACACACACACGCGCCCGTGGCATTGGAAAACTATTGTTTTTAATAGTGCGTGGAAAATATTCTTGGATTGGGTCGAAAGTTGGCGTGCGGTCTTATTGTTTTGTAGGTAGACCGCCTGCCAAATTTCGTCGCAAACGGAGTCCGTTTGATACCCGAATCGTTAAATATATAGCGGCACCATAGTCGGTTATTCGTCAGATGTTTTCGGTGTTTTAAAACTCTGTCACGGGCCGCAGATCTCCCTCTCTCCTCAGCCACAACCCCTCTACACAGCCCACTAGACCCACCTACCCTAACCAACTAACCCCTACGATCGGAACCGTCGGATCACGATCGGGCGGACGAGATCCAACCCGCCTAGTCCATTCCCTATATAAAACCACCCTATGGAGAGAGCCCCCTCACTCTCTAGGGTTTCCCCTTGCCAAATTGCAGCCACCCCCCTCAAAAACCCCACCTTCTAGCTCCACCTCCTCCTACTCCCGCAACCCTAGCCACCCCCCTCAGATCTGGACCCTTAGATCTTGATCTAGGAGCTAATATCGCCCAAAACCCCACCTACCGGACATGTCCGCGGCCACCGAACAATGTACGACGACCACAGAGCCCGCAGCGAGCCCCCGCAGCCGCCCCGTGTCCCCGAGCTGCAGCCGGCGCACCGTGCCGCGCCGCCGGCCACGCCCCGCCGTCGTCGCCCGTCGCCCGAGCGTCGCCGTTGGAGCCGACGACCTTCCTGCTCGCCGGAGCTCACCTACGCGCCGTCCCGAGCTCGAGCCCCGCTTCGCCCCCGCACCGACAGTGACCGCCGCCGTCAGGAATGGACCGGTCTCCCCCGGATCTGGCCCCCAGCGCCCGTCCCCGCGTCCCCAGCATTCTTCCCAACGGCGCCCCGCCTCCCTGGTGCCGCCGCCGGTCCTGCCTCGCTCGATCCAGGCGGGATCGGGAGGGCGACCGACCGCAATGCCTGCGCGCATGGGCCAGGCCGCCACCTGCGCCAGGGCCCAGCCCAACGCCTCCGCGGCCCAGATCCGGTAGCCCGTGGCCCACCAGCAAGCCCAATTCGGCCGGCCCAAGAGGCCCGCTGGTGAGAACCCTAATCCCCGCTCGTTCGCCGTCTAAATCATTCTGCGAACGTCCATTTTTTTGGCTGTTGGGTGAACGTCCGTCAGTTAGGCTTTCCGACGAACACGTAAAACAGCTAAGTCTTTTATCTGTCTGTTTTAACAGCACATAAGCATTTTCAACCATGCATATCTTTTAAACTGTTGATCTGATGGGAACGTATAATATATGAAAAATGATCTACAAGATGTGTACTTCATCATGGTGGTATTTGCATGCATATTAGAGTTCATCTACTTGCTGCAATCTTTGTTGCAAAAGTGCATCCCATCGTAGTTGCGAAATCTGTTATTTATTCGGTTTTGCGCGGATGATTGCATCTCAACCGTAAGTCTTTTGCATGTGGTGTCCTCATGAGTATTGCTCTATAACATGTCTACTTTGATGCCATGCCTCTGGTTGCTAGGTAGGACATCATCATCATGTTCATTTGTTGCTCTCGAGTTGCTATCGTGTTAAAACTGAAATCTGTTAACGAAGAGTTCCGTTTTGTAAGCATCATATTAAGCAATCCATGACCCGTATGAACATGTGCCAATGGTATGTTTTGTAGTGTGTCATGTATACTTGCTGTTAGAGTCCTTGCCATGCCTATAAATGATTTCTATGCTACTGTTATTGCCATGTCAACATGCCTAGTCAATACTGCAGTTTTGGGAGTTTGTTAAATTTCACTAAGTCTGAAACTGTTATTTTGTTGTCATGTTGCCATGTGATTTGCTATTGATCTAGGAGTCTTTTGTGGTTGCCACCAAGGAGTCTTTTGTTAAGCATGTTGTTGCCTATCATGTTGTGCCAATAGTTTGCATGAATAGGTTTAGCATCATAATTAATTCTGTTGTTCAATATGTCAATCTGTTAAAAACTGCTGCACATGTCTACTCTAATTTTCAACAAGTCTGAGAATCTGTTTTCTTCAAAATACCATGTTGTGATGATGCTAGCCATGATTCTATGCATAATTAGACCTTGCCACCATGGAGTGATTTGTAGTGCATCATGTCTACTACCATGATGTTAATTTTCATGCCATAATATGACCTGCAGCATATAGTTTTACTGCTGCCAATATGCCTCCATGTTATTTTCACCATGTCCTAATCTGCTATATTTTATTGCCATGTTGTGATCTTCCTACCATGTGTTCCATGACTCTTTTGAGTATGATATGTGAAGATGATATGAAGTGTGTGTTATATGCTACTGCCCCATGCTTAGTTTGTGCATTTTAGATTAATGTAACTTGTGTTTTCATGCGTGCAATATGCCATGTTGCTGTTTTGGACAGATTTGCACTAAAACTTGTGTTGGTTGCTGTGGTTGACCCGTAGCTCCGTTTTGGTCATGCCATATATGAAACTTGCTTAGATTTTCATGTAGTATCATAATATCTTGCTGCATTCATGATTTGGAATGTTTGTGGTTGTCATTTTCATGCATTTTGCATTCATGTCATGTTCACCTTGCGAAGGTCATATCTTTTAGACCGTAGCTCCGTTTGAGATGTTCCATATATGTAAATCGACTAGAATGACGTGTAGAATTGCATGGTATACTTTATTTTCCTGTTTAATAAATATAAAACATGATTAGTTCAGATCTGGACCAATTTCGAAATTAACGTATGGGGTCGTTTCGGAAATGCTATATGTTGTTTCCGGCCTCATTTAAACTTGCCTAGATGTGTAGTTTACTTATGCTTCACCTCTTGCCATGTTTAACAACATTTAATATTGTCGTGTACCTAAACGAGAGTGAACTAAATATTCGAATGTGGAGTTTCGTCAATATGCAACTCGTTGCATATTGAGCTTCACTTAATGTGTAGTATTTGTTTGTTGTGATCGCCATGCCTTGCATAATTAAACCGTACATGCATCATGGTTGTTTGCGCATCATGTCATGCATATGTTGTGGTGTTGATCATGTGTTGATTGTTGTTTCCGGATTGCTTCTTCTCGATAGAGTTCCGAAAGCGTTCGGAGTGTGAGGATTCATTCGACTACGTTGGTTCGTCTTCTTCATGGACTCGATCTTCTTCCAAGCGGGATCTCAGGCAAGATGATCATTTCCCTGGATACCATTACTATCATTGCCATGCTAGATGTCTCGTTTCTATCGCTGTCTCGCTACCTACCACTTGTATGTCAAGCCTCCCAAATTGCCATAAAAAGCCTCTAACCCCTCCACATCCCAGCAAAACATTGTTTGGCTATGTTACCGCTTGCTCAGCCCTTCTTATAGCGTTGCTAGTTGCAGGTGCAATTGTTTCCAGCTATCACAATATTATTGCTATTTAATTTAATGCACATATATACTTGGTAAAGGGTGGAAGGCTTGGCCTTTTGCTCGGTGTTTTGTTCCACTCTTGCCGCCCTAGTTACTTGTGTACCGGTGTTATGTTCCATAATTGAGCGCTCCTAACATGCTAGTTTGTTATGGGGACCCCCTTGATTTTCGTTTTAGGATAAAACTTGTCTGGCGAGGCCCAACATTGGTACTACATTTGCCTAATAACTAATAAACCTGCACAGGGAGTAATTAACCCGAGGATCTTTAATCAACAACCCGGGCTAGTGCTCCTCATGAGTGTTGGTCCAAACTAGAGCCGTGTGCGGGGCCAACCCGGGGCAACTCGGGAGATGTCTATCAGGCCACTGCACGCTGTGCTTATCCGTCCGTGTCCTGAGAACGAGATACACGGATCCTATCGGGTTCGTCGACACGTCGGGCGGTCTTGCTAGACTTGTTTTACCTTTCTCGAACGTCTTGTGCGAGGAATTCCGAGAATACTTCGGGCTATCTCGAGGTTGTGGTTTTCCAGTGGAATTGCCTAGGAAGATCACGAGATTCGTGGTCGAGGTTATTCCCGCGGCGTGTGGTTAGTTTGTGATGGATGAGTTGGAGAACCCCTACAGGGTTAAATCTTTCAGTAAGCCGTGCCCGCGGTTACGTGGCAACTTGGAAACTTTTTTTAACACTCGGTCATAGCAAACTTGAAGTAAACTCAAATAAAATACACCAACCGTGTGCGTAACCATGACTGTCCCTTCTCGTGATTTCTGAACCGAGAGACAACACGGTGGGGTTATGTTTGTTCGTAAGTAGGTGTTCAGGATCTCTTAGAGATCATTACTAGATCACGTCCGTTTATGCGACAATCATCCCCCTTTATTCTTGTACTCGTAAGTTAGCCACTCAAATAAATGCTTAGTGTTTGCTGCAGCCTCACCAGTTAACCATATCTCACCCATTAAGCTTTAATAGTCTTGATACCCTTGGAAATAAGATTGCTGAGTCCCTGCGGCTCACAGATTACTACAACAATAGTTGCAGGTATAGGTAATGCTATGCTTTGACATGAGAGCGATGCTTGTTTGATTTGGAGTTCTTCTTCTTCTTCTTCATCGATCTAGGATGGGTTCTAGGCGGTAGCCTGGGATAGCAAGGATGCATGTCATTTTATCATTTGTTTTCGTCCGTAGTCGGACCCTGCTCTTCTGTATGATGATTGTATATGTTGTTGTATTGATGTGATCTTGATTTAGCTTGTGGCGAGTGTAAGCCAATTCCATATACTCATCTCTTCTTTACATGTACTTGTAATGATATCCATTCTTGCAAAACGACGAGATGCGCTTCTATCCCTGTCGAGGCCCTCGTGCCAAAATAAGGATAGGATCGCATCTTGGGCGTTACAGCCTATTAATGTTGAAAGCAATGTTATCCAAACCATGACACCGGAGGAACACATAAAAGAAACCTTCCGAAACACTCGAGAATTCTGAAAAAATAGGAGGTACGTGATAAGGTAAGTAAATGGACTCTGAAAAATCTACAAAAAATATTTTCTGTCAGTTTTGGAATATTACAAAAATTAGGAAAATAAGAAATAAACAGGAAAGCAACCGAGGTGTGCCCTGGTGGGTTGTGCCCACCTCGGACACCTTCCCGACTTCGTTTTCCTTCCATATGCTTACTTCCCAAGAATAAAAATTCTCTACATATACCCCCGACTGTTTTGACCACCGCATCGCACACAAATCCTTTGTTCTTGTTTCGTGCTATTTTCCCATCAGGTCTACCAAGCCAGGCATCATGTCTTCTCCCTCCTCCAATAACATAGAAGAGGATGCCTAGCCGATGAAGATGGAGCAGAAGAGAGAGGAGCCAAAAGAAGCCAGCAAGGAAGACAAGGGCAAGAAGGCTATGAAGGATCAAGCCCCAGAAGGAGGGCAACCCATGCTAACAGAAGAGGGGGAGGAAGAAGATATCCTTCAACCTTATTACAACCATCTCACCCCATTGAAATTGAAGCTTTTAGGGCCTTCGAAGCAGTTCGTGTTCAGAATAAATTTCTCACTCGTGAAAATATTTTGCTAGAGGAGCACATCATTACCCTTCGGAGAGTCATTCGCAAATTGGAGTACCTATTGAGTCTGAAGTGTGATACTTCATCACCACCACCTTCTTCATCACCACCACCAAAGGAGACTTGAGCACACGGGTATGGGCACTCCCCTTGGCTTGAGCCAAGCTTGGGGGAGGTGCACCGGTATCGTATCACCATCACTTTTATTCACCTTTACCTATTTAGTTTGATCTTTAGTTTCCTTTTGATTTAGTTGAATAAATGTTTAGCATGATCTATTTCCGTGTGTTAGTTTCGTGGTCTATCTATCTATGTAATCGAGTGAGAGTTATATAATAAAGTTTGGTTTGAGCTTTTGCTTCTCTACTTTCTCGTTGCAATTAGAATAAAAGGAAAGAGAAATAAATGAAAAGAATCATATGCTAATCTTATGGTAAGTAATGACATCACATAAGGAAATGTATAAGTGGTAAAATTTGTTGGAGATTGACAAACATAGCATCGGTGAATGATGCAATTCATGAAAGAATTAATAAGGGAAGAGAAGATTCACATGCAAATATACTATCTTGGACATTTTTTATGATTGTGAGCCCTCATTAAATATTATATGCAAAATTGTTGACGTTGGACAAGGAAGACAACGTAATGATTTATGCTTGTTCTTATCCACATAGAAGTTATATTGTCATAGATCCTTCAACATGTGGTGCTTGCTCAATATCTTTGCTAGCCAAAATTTCTGCACTAAGTAGAGATACTACTTGTGCATGCAAAAACCCAAAACCCAAATTCATGCTTTGAGAGTCCACCATACCTACCTACGGATCGAGTAAGATCCTTCAAGTAAGTTGTCATCGGTGCAATAAGGCAATAAAAATTGCTTCTAAATGTGTTTTGATCAATTAGTGTAAGAGAAAATTGAGCATTATACGAACTTATGATAGCAAAGTAATAAAAGCGACGGACTGCATAATAAAGGTTGCTATCATAGGGGGCAATATAGCGTGATGTTCTTTTACATTAAGGGATTGGGCATACAAACCAAAAAGCGCATGACAACCTCTGCTTCCCTCTGTGAAGGGCCTATCCTTTACTTTTATGTATTTACTTTTATGCAAGAGTCAAAGTATTCTTCCCTATTCCTTTTTACTTTTTCTTTTGCAAGCATCATGTGGCGAGGAAAGATCTAGGCACATATATCCGGTTGGATGTGAGTGAGCATGAGTTATTATTATTGACATCACCCTTGAGGTGAATACGTTGGGAGGCAAAACTATAAGCCCCTATCTTTCTATGTGTCTGGTTGAAACTTTTTGCTCAAGGGTATGTCGTGAGTGTTAGCAATCATAGAAGACTAAATAATAGTTGAGTATGTGGACTTGCCAAAAGGCTCCGACATGAGACCCTTCCTGAAAATATGATGAATTGTAGTTGCAAAGTTGACTGAGAACATAGTTTGTTGGTTTTCAATAAGGTTTATGCTTTATACTTCTATGTTGTGATGAATTTTACTTGCTCATCAGAAGTTATATGATGAAAGTATATAAATAAGATTTATGACAAAGTTT
The DNA here is from genome assembly GCA_039707655.1 of Elymus sibiricus. NCBI lineage: Eukaryota > Viridiplantae > Streptophyta > Magnoliopsida > Poales > Poaceae > Elymus > Elymus sibiricus. The sequence continues at coordinate 270,941,508 of CM077665.1, forward strand.
GTTGCTGTTATGATAATAAGCATGATGCTACTATGTCCGTATTTTGTTTTTATCGACACCTCTCTCTCTCAAACCATGTGGACATGCTTTTCAATATCGGCTTTCGCTTGAGGACAAGAGAGGTCTAAGGTTGGGGGACTTGATACGTCCATTTTGCATCATGATTTCCTACTGTTATTTATTATGTTTTGTTGAATAATAATGCTTTAGGGAGTGATTCGAATGCCTTTTCTCTCATAATATGCAAGGTTTACACAAGGAGGGAGAATACCGGCAGCTGGAATTCTGGACATGAAAAAGCACATCAGAGATACCTATTATGCACATCTCCAATTAAGCTGAAACTTTACGGAGAATATTTTTGGATTATATTAAAAATACTGGAGCAAATAACTACCAGAGGGGGCCAACGTGGTGGGCACAAGACACCAGGGCGCGCCAGGCCCCCCAGGCGCGCCCTGGTGGGTTGTGCCCTCCTCGGCCCACCTCCGGTGCCCATCTTCTGGTATATAAGGTCCTTTGAACTATAAAAAATAAGGAGGGGACTTTCGGGACAGAACGCCGCCGTCTCGAGGCGGAACTTCGGCAGGAGCACTTTTGCCCTCCGACGGAGCGATTCCACCGGGGGAACTTCCCTCCCGGAGGGGGAAATCGAAGCCATCGTCATCACCAACACCCCTCTCATCTTTGTGAGGCCAGTCTTCATCAACATCTTCAACAGCACCATCTTCTCTCAAACCCTAGTTCATCTCTTGTGTTCAATCTTTGTACCGGAACCTCAGATTGGTACCTATGGGTGACTAGTAGTGTTGACTACATCTTGTAGTTGATCACTATATGGTTTATTTGGTGGAACATTATATGTTCAGATCCATTATGCTATTTAATACCCCTCTGATCTTGAGCATGAATATTATTTGTGAGTAGTTACCTTTGTTCTTGAGGTCACGGGAGAAGTCATGTTGCAAGTAATCATGTGAACTTGATATGTGTTCGATATTTTGATGTTATGTATGTTGTGATTCCCTTAGTGGTGTCATGTGAACGTCGACTACATGACACTTCACCATCCTTGGGCCTAAGGGAATGCATTGTGGAGTAGTTATTAGATGATGGGTTGCTAGAGTGACAGAAGCTTAAACCCTAGTATATGCGCTACTTCGTAAGGGGTTGATTTGGATCCAAACGTTTAATACTATGGTTAGATTTTGTGTTAATACTTTTCTCGTAGTTGTGGATGCTTGCGAGGGGGTTAATCATAAGTGGGAGGTTGTTCAAGTAAGAACAACACCCAAGCACTGGTCCACCCACATATCAAATTATCAAAGTAGCGAACACAAATCAAACCAACATGATAAAAGTGACTAGATGAAATTCCCGTGTACCCTCAAGAACACTTTGCCTATTACTAGAGACTGTTCTAGCCTTTCCTTTGCCACAAAAGGATTGGGCTACCTTGCTACACTTTATTTACCATTACCGTTATTGCTCGTTACCAATTATCTTGCTATCAAACTATCTGTTACCTACAATTTCAGTGCTTGCAGAAATTACCTTGCTAATAACCGCTTGTCATTTCCTTCTGCTCCTCGTTGGGTTCGACACTCTTACTTATCGAAAGGACTACGATTGACCCCCTATACTTCTGGGTCATCAGCCCTCGTGCGGCCCCCGGCCTCCTTCCAAAGCTTCCAGGTCTTCTTTTGGCCCAGAAAAAATCATCAAAAAGTTTCGTGGCAATTGGACTTTGTTTGGTAATTTAAACCCGAAAAGCCAAAAACATGCAGAAAACAGCAACTGGCACTAGGCACTGGGTCAATAGGTTAGTGCTAAAAAATATTATAAATTGGTAAATAGAGACCCAAAAAGTATCCTAGAATGATAATATATCAGCATGGAACAATAAAAAATTATAGATATGTTGGAGACGTATCAAGCATCCCCAAGCTTAATTCCTGCTCGTCCTCGAGTAGGTAAATGATAAAAATATAATTTTTGATGTGACATGCTATCCATTATGTAATCTTATGCATGTATGCTCATTGAGAAACGATGAATCAACAAATATTAACATAGCAATATCTAAAGTGTAAGAAACAAAATTATTAATCTTTCAAAGTGTACGATCCATAAAAGATGTTTACCCCCCCCCCCCCATTCATCTTATTGTATTAGCAAGGCATGGCTCCATCTTCACCACATTAATACAAATGTCAAGCAGGTGTCCAAATCAGGCAATTGGATCGTACTTTTCTCAATATGCATCAACTTTTTATTCTTCACGCAATACATGAGCGTGAGCCATTGGACATAGCATTTAGGTGGAATAGAGTATGGTGGTAGATATCAAAGGGGTAAACAGTGGAGAAGATAGTCTCACATCAACTAGGCGTACCAACGGGCTATGGAGATGCCCATCGATAGATGTCAATGCAAGGAGTAGGGATTGCCATGCAAATGATGCACTAGAGCTATAAGTGTATGAAAGTTCCAATGAAGCTAAGTGGGGTGTGCATCCAACTTGCTTGCTCATGAAGACCTCGGGCATTTGAGGAAGCCCGTCATAGGAATATACAATCCAAGTTTGTAATAATGAATAGGTAATTCCCACTAGCATATGAAAATGATATATCCTGAGACTCTCTACATGAGGAGCATGGTGCCACTTTGAGGCACAAGTGTGGAAAAATATAGTAGCAAAGTCCCTTATCTCATTTTCTCTCATTTTTTTGAATGGATGGTAGGCTCATTTGGCCTCCCCCATCTTTATTTTTCGTCTGGAGTCTCATCTCGACTTGTGGTAGAATCATCGTCTCCATCATTCTTTCCTGACTGGGACAATGCTCTAATATTGATGATCATCACGCTTTTATTTACTTACAACTCGATATGGACAACTGATATGAAGATATGACTCTGTATGAATGCCTCTGGCAGTGTACCAGGATGTGCAATGATCTAGCATGACATGTATCAAAAATATGATGAATGATGGCTTTGCCACAAATACTATGTGAGCTCTATATGATCATGCAAAGTAATATGATGATGAACGAACTAGTCATGTGAAGTGACGATGGAATTTGCATGGAAATATATCTAGGAATGGCTATGGAAATGCCACGATAGGTAGGTATGGTGGCTGTTTTGAGGAAGATATAATGAGGCTTATGTGCAACAGAGCGTGTCATGTCAGGGGATTTGGATGCACCAGCGAAAGTTGCACCGATCCTCGAGGTGAGAATGGGATATGCACGGTACCGAAGAGGCTAGCAAATATGAGAAGGTGAGATTGCGTATGTCCATGGTTTCACATTAGTCATAAAGAACTCATATACTTATTGCAAAGTTTTATTAGTTTTATCATAAATGAAAGTACTACTCTCATGCCCCGAGGGAAGAGGTTGGTAGGAGTTAACTATTGTGTGCTTCCAACCCGAAACAACACTAGGATTTCAACGAGGAATAGAAATGCTCACACATCATCACCATGCCTCTTTAATTTTTAGATGAACAAAAAGTTCGACCTCTCTTAATATCGACACTTCTACGGTTTAACAATTATAAACTTACACCTTTTTCATATTACCACATCAATATCATTGACCCACAATTTCTCTATATGTGCTACTTGATGGTTTTGATTATCACTCATTGAATACCTAATATTTTTGGACTAGTCTTATGACCCATGCAAATTACTGTCACTATTTATTAACTCTCCAACAAATATAAGTGAAGAACGAGAGTGAAATTATTTCTATAAAATCTACACGCCACCGTGCTAAAAAAAGATATAAGTGAAGTACTAGAGCAACTGCTAAGCTCAAAAGATATAAGTGAAGCACATAGAGTATTCTAACAAATTATGATGAAGGTGTTTCTCTCTTAAATAGGTGTGTCCAGCAAACAATGATTGTGTCAAACTAAAATTAAAATCAAACAAAAGCAAACGACGCTCCAAGCAAAACTCATATCATGTGGCGAATAAAAATATAGGTTCAAGTGACATACCGATGGATTGAGACGAAAGAGGGGATGCCTTCCGGGGCATCCCCAAGCTTAGACGCTTGAGTCTCATTTAAAATATTACCTTGGGGTGCCTTGGGCATCCCCAAGCTTAGGCTCTTTCTACTCCTTATTCCTTTGTCCATCACGATAACACCCAAAATTTGAAAACTTCAACCACACAAAACTCAACAAAACTTCGTGAGATCCGTTAGTATAAGAAACAAATTGCATACTTGAGGTACTGTTATAAATCGATTCTTATTTCATAAATGCATAATAGTTACTGTATTCTAACTTCTCCATGGCTTATACCCCCCGATACAATCCATAGCATAATCAAAATAAGCAACTATGCAAGCAAAAACAGAATATGTCTAAAATAGAACAGTCTGTAGAATTCTGTAGAGAATCTATACTTCTGTAACTCTAAAAATTCTGAAAATTTAGGAAAACCTAGAAAATCTGTATAGAAACACTGTGTAAGAATTTCAGATCATTATCACGCTCCAGTAAAAAATGAGAATTCTTGTACTCGAGTTAAAAGTTTCTGTTTTTTTTCAGCATCGATTCTACTCATCTTGTGAGTCATCCCAAAGGCTTTACTTGGCACAAACACTAATTTAAACACAAAAACATAATAATTACAGAGGCAATAATCATGTTACTAAAAACAAACAGAAAGTTTAAAGCAAAAATTTAAAGATAACTATTGGGTTGCCTCCCAACAAGCGCTATTGTTTTATGCCCCTAGCTAGGCATAATGCTTAGTTTCAAGTATTGTCATCTTTGACACTCCACCCATAAGTAGCTCTCATGATTGATTCAAAAGGTAGTTTAACTCTATTTCTAGGGAAGTGTTACATCCCTTTCTTTATGGTAATTGGAACCTTATGTTTCCTTCTTTCATGTCAATGATTGCACTATAGTTCGTAAGAAAGGTCTTCCAAGTATTATGGGACAAGTAGGATTGCAATAAATATCAAGCACAATGAAATCTACATGCACATAATTTTTATTTGCAATAATAAGCACATCATTAATTATACCTAAAGTTTTCTTAATGGTAGAATCCGCAAGATGCAAGTTAAGGGAACAATCTTCAATATTAGTGAAACCAACCACATCACAAAGAGTTTTAGGAATAGTTGAAACACTAGATCCAAGGTCACACAAGGCATTGCATTCATATTTATTGATCTTAATCTTGATATTAGGTTCCCACTCATCATGCAATTTTCTAGGAATAGAAACTTCAAGCTCAAGTTTCTCATCATAAGCTTTTATCATGGCTTCTACTATATGTTTGGTAAAAGCTTTGTTTTGTTCGTAAGCATTGGGTGAGCTAATAATGGATTGCAGCAAGGAAATACATTCTACTAAAGAGCAATTATCATAATTAAAGTCCTTTTAATCCAAAATAGTGGGCACATCACTAGTTACAGTTTTGACCTCTCCAAACCCACATTTTTCAGTTTTAGCATCAAAATCATCACCCTCCAAGCAAACGGGACGCTTCTCAACTAGAGTTGACTCATCTCCAGTCCCTTTTTCATTTATATTCAGAGAAGTAAATAAAGATTCAATAGGAGAAGTACCAATCATTTTAAGATCTTCATCATGATTCCGGCAAAAACCGGGTGAAAGTGCTTTTTCTAAGAATTCCCGCTTAGCTCTCAACTTAGCGGTCCTCTCCTTACTTTCATTAATAGTTATTTGGATAGATTTAATAGCGTCATTAAAATCATGCTTAGGTGGAAAAGCTTTACTTTTAAGAGTTTCCACATCAAGAGCAATGCGATCCATGTTTTTAGCCGAAGCATCAACTACATGCAATTTTTCTTCTACAATAGTGTTGAAAACCTTTTGAGAATTAATAAATTATTTAATTGTGTTCTAAATATCAGAGGGCATACTATTAGAATTTATAGAAGAATTTCCATAAGAATTTCCATAGTTGTTAGAGGAATTACCGAGATACGGTCTAGAATTGAAGTTTCCTCTATAAGCATTGTTATTGAAATTATTTCGTGAGACAAAGCTCACATAAATAACATCATTATTTTGCTCAATAAAAGTATACAAGGGCATATCATTGGGATCAACATGAGAATTTTTACTAGCAACCATATTCATAAGAGCATCCACTTTTTTCACTCAAAGTAGCGATTTCTTCCACAAAATTTACCTTCTTACCGGTTGGAGCCCTTTCGGTATGCCATTGAGAATAGTTTGTCATCATGTTGTCCAGAAGTTTTGTGGCCTCTCCTAAGGTCACATCCATAAAGGTACCGCCAGCAGCAGAATCTAGAAGATTTCTAGACACAAACTTTAGTCCAGCATAGAAGTTTTGGATAACCATCCACAAATTTAAACCATGAGTTGGACAATTTCTTATCATCAATTTCATTCTATCCCAAGATTGTGCAACATGCTCTTTATATTGCTGTTTAAAATTCATTATTTGATTTCTAAGGGAGATAATCTTGACAGGAGGAAAATACTTGGCAATAAAAGCATCTTTACACTTATCCCCTGTTCCAATGCTATTATGAGGTAAAGATGAAAATCAAGCCTTAGATTTATCTCTTAGTGAAAAAGGAAATAATTTTAATTTCACAATATAATTATCTATATCCTTTTTCTTTTTCATATCACATAATTCAACAAAGGTATTAAGATGTGACGCGGGATCCTCATTAGGACTTCCCGAAAATTGATCCTTCATGACAAGATTTAGCAATGCATCATTAATATCAAAAGCCTCCGCACTAGTGGCGGGCAGTATATGAGTACTAATAAAATCATTATTATTAGTATTTGAGAAGTCACACAACTTAGTAGTATCTTGAGACATGATAATCGAACAAGCAAAGTAACAAGCAAGACAACTAACTAGCAAGCGAAGAAGTAAACTAGTAACAATCAAAGATAAATATGTTTGTATTTTTTTTATGAGACAAACTAAATATAACAGCAAACAAAAAGAAGAACAAGTGAATGAAAATTTGTGTGAAGTTACTTGATAGTTGATGATGATACTCCCCGGCAACGACGCTAGAAATCCTTCCTGATACTTGTGATTTGCGTTGGGTTTTCCGTGAAGAGGAACGGGTAATTGCATCAAAAAGTGGGAAAGTATTTCCCTCAGTTATGAAACCAAGGTTTATCGAACCAATAGGAATATCAATCCTCAACCTTCTTCAGCGGCTTCACACAAATGAACAAGGAACTTGTACCCAACGCGGGCAAGAGGGTTGTCAATCCCCTTGATCTCGTTATTTGCAAGCACATGAGTTCTATAGATAATTGTTGATAAATATAAAATGCAAAATAAAATAAAAGATAAATAAAGGCAGCAAGGTAATAATAGAGTTTGTAAATATATAAGTGAATAGACCCGGGGGCCATAGTTTTCCCTCGCGGCATCTCTCATCTAGGCAGCATACAGTGGGTAACAAATTACTGTTGGGCAGTTGATAGAAAAGCGGATAGTTATGTGATTTTCACGGCAATGATCATGTGTATATAGGCATCACATCCATAAATAAATAGGACGACTCCTGCCTGCACCTATTACTATTACTCCACTCATCGACCGCTATCTAGCATGCATCTAGAGTATTAAGTAAAACAGAGTAATGCATGGAGAACGATGACATGATGTAGACAAAGTAAACTCAAGCAATATGAATGAACCCCATCGTGTTATCCTTAGTAGCAACAACACAAAGACGCATCTTGTCCCCTACTTTCTCACTGGGATATAGAAACTCGTCAGGTTGAACCTACCACAACGCACCACTCCCACCGATGAAATATCAATCTACTTGGCCAAAGCACATCAATAGATCGGAGAGCATTACGAAGCTATAATGATCATGCAATTAAGAGACAATACATATCAGAGGTATCTCAAATACTTTTCATGAATAATCTGAACACAAACCCACAATTCATCGGATCACAAAAAACACACCGCACAATAGGATTAAATCGGATAGATCAAAGCGAAGATGCGATGACCATTGTGTTGAAGATCAAGAGATAGAGAGATTGCCATCTAGGTACTAGCTATGGACCCGTAGGTATGTGGTGAATTACGCACACATCATCATGAGGGCAGCAAGGTTGATGTAGAGGCCCTCTGTGATCGATCGGCCCTCCGGCAGGGTGCCGGAACGGAGCTCCAGATGGCCTCGCGACGGAACAGAGAATTGCGGCAGCGGAAAAAGGGTTTCGGGACTACCTCTGTTATTTTTAGGGTGAAATAGAATTTATAGGCTAGAGCGGGGCGTCGGGAGGCACCCGAGGGAGGCACAAGCCATCACGGCGCCCCCTGGGGCATGCCCTATTGGCTTGAGCGGCCCTCGTGCGGCCCCCGGCCTCCTTCCGAAGCTTCCAGGTCTTCTTTTGGTCTAGAAAAAATCATCAAAAAGTTTCGTGGCAATTGGATTTCGTTTGGTAATGTAAACTTGAAAAGCCGAAAACATGCAGAAAACAACAACTGGCACTGGGCACCGGGTCAATAGGTTAGTGCTCAAAAATATTATAAATTGGTAAATAAAGACCCAAAAAGTATCCTAGAAAGATAATATATTAGCATGGAACAATCAAAAATTATAGATACGTTGGAGACGTATCACCCCGCGCCACGCGCCAGTCCTTGCAGCGTGCCCGAGCCACCCCTTGTCGAGCCGGCCCGCCAGTCGCCTCCTGGCCCGGAGGCAGACGACCCATGGTACCATGTGTTGGGTTCTACCATAGGTGCATCGCATGCAAATTAAAAATTTCCTACGCGCAGAACATCCAAGAACATGCTACAGAGATGGATCACAGTTCGTTACCACTAGACGCGTAGTGCCGCGCAGCGCAAGTAGAGTTGTGGCAGCGCGTTCGCGTGGTCCGTCTCCTCCTCGTCCGATCTCCCTCGAGCAGCCGATCCGATCTCCCTCGTGCAGCTGGTCGCCGGATCCCACGTATAGGTTTGCCGGAGCGGCGCAAGTGCGCCGCCTCTAATGGTATCCACGCGTGCAGGAGGAACACCGTGCGGCGGACTGCTAGGTCCGATCACACAGTCGGCGGCGGCAAGTGGAGGTGGCTAGTTGCAACACATGCAAAGCCCTAATGACGGCGCCGAAGCGATCAACCAAATGGGTGTGCCGCTCCTCCACTATATATAGGCATCCGACGCGGGCTCAACTCTTGGGCCTCGCACGGATCCTAAAGCCCACGTGTTCCTTCCCTTAAGCACGCAACTCCTTAGGTTCTCATTCACTTGGTCGCGAGTCAGATCACATCCGGCTTGACCAGTCGGTAGTGGCCTCTAGCAAAGCATGCCGACTCCAAGTGTCCGATGAAGCTGGTTAGGCGAACCTGTACTTCACACTTCCGTTCCCTTTGCCACATGATATATGTTGTCATGCTCAAGGCGACATGGTCATCCTTTTTGCCGCATGACCTCTTTCTCGTTCCGGTGAATCCGACCAACACTTCGGATTATCTCATAATCCTCATCGCATTGCCATTCTTATCCAGGTCGGATCACCCGAGGGGCCCACGGTATATCTCTCCTCATCGGAGGGGCAAATCCCATCTTGCTGGACCACGTCCCGCAGCATGGGTCTGGACAAGCCCGAAACCTACCTTTATAACTACCCTGTCACGGCAAGCCCGCTACATGGTCAGCCCAAAGCAAGTCTGTCACCATCCCGAGTACATGCGCCAGCTTAGGTCTTAGGACACAGAACGTATGTTGTACTAGAGACTCACAGATGACCTATCGCTGCATCTCATAGTTGGGTCTATCCAACTCAGACCTTATCTCGACTCGGATCCGACTACGTCGAATCCGACCAGATCTTTCTGAGTCCATATTATCCGGCTAGCATCCAATGCTACATGGCCAGTGAGACCGGGCTATCCACCATGACATATGCTAGTCTAACTGGCTGAGCGTCCACACAGCCTTTACAATAAGGGACCATTTAGGACAGTTATCATACAATGCATAGTCTCACAAACAAGTCACGTACTTGTTAATACACATCATTGATAATGCCCAAGGACTATCTTTATTCATAAACACATAGGAAATATCATCATACATGATTGCCTCTAGGGCATATCTCCAACAGTCTCCCACTTGCACTAGAGTCAATCAAATAGACATCGAATGCCCATAGCTCTAACGTGCCCCTCATGCTTGGGTTGTGGAAGCGGCTTAGTCAACAGATCTGCAACATTTTCATCTGTATGAATCTTGCATAAATTAGTATCACCATTCTTTATGAGCTTTCGTATCAGGTGATACTTTCGGTCTATGTGCCTCGTCGTGTGGTGTTGTCTCGGCTTCTGGGCCTGTGCGATGGCACCTGAATTATCGCAATATAGGTCCAATGGTTTTGCCCAGCCCGGGAACACACCAAGATCCTCCAAGAACTTCCGAATCCAAACACCTTCCTTTGCGGCTTCAAAAGCTGCAATGTATTCGGCCTCTGTTGTAGAGTCGGCCATCGTATCTTGCTTGGAACTCGTCCAGCTCACTGCTCCTCCATTCATGACATACACGAATCCAGTTTGCGATCGACAATCATCGCTGTCAGTTTGGAAACTAGCATCAGCGTAACCCTTTACGCAGAGCTCCTCCTCACCTCCATAAACTAGGAACATCTCTTTAGTCCTTTTTAGGTACTTCTGGATAGTTTTCACCGCTGCCCAGTGACTCTCACCTGGGTTAGCCTGGTATCTGCTTGTTAAGCTTATTACATAGGCAACATCAGGTCGAGTACATAGCATGGAATACATGATGGATCCTATTGCCGAAGCATACGGAATCCTACTCATCCGGTTTTGCTCATCAGAAGTCGTAGGACTCTGAGTCTTGCTTAGCCTTATACCATGTGAAATGGGCAAGAAACCTTTCTTGGCCTTACTCATGTTGAACCGCTTAAACACTTTGTCTATGTGCGTGCTCTGGCTTAAGCCAAGCAGCCTCTTCGATCTTTCTCTATAGATCTTGATGCCTAAAATGTACACTGCCTCTCCAAGGTCTTTCATCGAAAACTTGGCATTCAATGATTCCTTGACTGAGTTCAGCATTGAAACATCATTTCCGATCAGCAGTATGTCATCCACATACAAGATCAAAAATACTACCGAGCTCCCACTAGACTTATTGTATAAACAATAGTCCTCTTCGTTCTTGATGAAACCAAGGTCAACGATGACTTCATCAAAACGAATGTTCCAACTAAGATCTGCTTGCTTCAATCCATAAATGGATCTCTTGAGCTTGCATATTTTACTAGCATTATTTGGATCGACAAAACCTGCAGGTTGTATCATGTATACATCCTCCTTTAAATTTCCATGAAGGAAAGCCGTTTTGACATCCATCTGCCATATCTCATAATCGAAATATGCAGCTATAGCTAGTATGATCCTCACCGACTTTAGCATCGCTACCGGCGAGTAGGTCTCGTCGTAGTCAATTCCTTGAACTTGTCCATAACCTTTAGCGACAAGCCGAGCTTTGTGGATCTGAACATTTCCATCCACATCGGTTTTCTTCTTAAAGACCCATTTGCAACCAATGGCAATTACGCCAGGTGGCGGATCAACCAAGTCCCAGACTTGATTATCATCCATGGACTTTAACTCGAATCTCATGGCCTCCAGCCATGCCTCGGAATCTGGGCTCACCATCGCTTTCGCATACGTGGCCGGCTCATCGCTTTCTAGCAACAACACATCGCGCACTCTGCGCAATCTTTCCGACCTCCGTGGCTCCGGTGCCGATTCCACTATGGGTTCCCTCACCAACTCCGGTATGATCTCATCACCAGCCGAGTTGTCCCCGAGTGGCTCTCGAATTTCTTCGAGTCGCACCGCTCTCCCACTGGCCTCCCGACTGAGAGACTCTTTCTCTAGGAAAACCCCGTTCCGAGCAACAAACACTTTGTTCTCTTCTCGGTTGTAGAAGATGTATCCCAAGGTTTCCCTCGGATATCCCACAAATATGCATTTATCCGACTTGGGTGTAAGCTTATCCGACATGCGTCGCTTGACAAATGCTTCACAACCCCAAATCTTTAGAAAAGACAAACTAGGACTCTTCCCAGTCCACATCTCATGTGGTGTCTTATCTACAGATTTTGATGGTACCCTGTTAAGTGTGAAAGCTGCAGTTTCTAGAGCGTATCCCCAGAATGACTAGGGTAAATCCAATTTGCTCATCATCGATCGGACCATGTCCAACAAGGTTCGATTTCTCCGTTCTGACACACCGTTTCTCTGTGGCATTCCCGGAGGTGTGAGCTGAGGTACTATACCTCGGCTTTTCAGATGAACATCAAACTCCTGGCTCATGTACTCACCTCCATGATCTGATCGCAAAAGCTTTATCGTCTTGCCAAGCTGATTTTCAACCTTGTTCTGAAACTCTTTGAACTTTTCAAAAGTTTCCGACTTGTGCCTCAACAAATATATATATCCATATCTACTCAAGTCATCGGTAAAAGTCACGAAGTACTGATAGCCACCTCTGGCCGTTGTGCTCATTGGACCACACACATCACTGTGTATAAGCTCCAACAGCTCGGACGCCCTTTTGCAACTCTTTGCAAAAGGAGACTTAGTCATCTTGCCTAGCAAGCATGATTCGCATGTCTCAAACGACCCAAAGTCGGACGAAGTTAGGAGTCCATCATCATGGAGCTTCTTCATGTGTTTCAGACTAATGTGTCCAAGCCGGCAATGCTAGAAGTATGTCGGATTTATCTCATTAGGCTTATGCCTCTTGACATTCATGTTATAGACTGGTTCAGTTTCTAGATATAAAATAAATGTTCTGAGTAAGTGCGGGAATGTAATAACAATTATTCAATTCCAAAATAAATCCAGAAGGAAACTGAAGCTGCATCATGCCGACCTCCAACGCAGCAACTCTTGCTCTGTTGCCGACCCTGATGTCAATCTCCCCTTGTGCCACATGCCTAGTTCTTATCAGCCCCTGCATCGAGTTGCATATATGAACAACCAATCCGGTATCAAATACCCAAGAGCTACTAGGTATGCCAGCAAGGTAAATGTCTATAACATATGTAACAAGTGTACCTTTGCCTGAAGAAGCATTTCCGGCCTTCTTGCCATGCTCAGCAAGCCACTTGCTACAGTTCGACCGGTTTCCTTGCAATGAAAGCACACAGTCTTTGAGTCCGGTACCAGCTTCGGCGCAGGGGCGGAGACAACCTTCCCCGTGCCCTTTGCCTTACCGTTTTTCTTGGACCAACTCTTCTAGAACTTAGCCGAGTTTTGCACCATCAACACTTGATGTGTGCCTTTCTTAATATCCTGCTCTGCCACCTTGAGCATCCCATGCAATTCAGTGAGCTTCTTATCCATGCCATGCATATGATAGTTCGAGACGAACGTCCCATAGCTAGGTGGAAGAGAACCCAGAATTGCATCCGTGGATAGCTCGTCCCCAAGTGGGAAGCCTAACCGATCCAAAGCTTGCACATACCCGATCATCTTGATCACATGCGGGCTCAGTGGATCAATCTCTTTCAGCTTATAATCCGTCAAGGATTGCCAGACGTTGAATCTTTCGGTCCTAGCCTACACCTGAAACATGCTCATGAGACTCTCGATCATATCAAATGCCTCAACGTTTTTGAAATGTTGTTGCAAATCGGGCTCCATACAAGCCAGCATGAGGCAACTGATCTCGTTTGATTCATCAACGAGTTTCTGGTGGGCATTCTTGGTTGTGGCATTAGCATTATCAGCAGGTTCCTCTGGAAGTGGATCCTCTAGAACATGTTCCTTTTTATCATGCTTGAGAACAATTCTCAAGTTTCTATACCAGGTGGTAAAGTTTGTTCCATTCAGTTTATCCTTGTCCAGAATTGATTTCAATGCAAAGTTGGGTTGAGCAGGTGGTGGCATTGATCTACAACAGAAAATATGCAATCACTAAGCAATGTGTTTATGTAGAGTAATTCAAGCCTTAAACAGAACTACTCCCACTGAAGTTGGCATCCCTCCGCAAACTCTCAGTGATTCAGGATCCATCTAGCATGAGCGACTAGTGAGCTTTAGCATCACTGCTAGCCAACTTGCCTATTCGGTAAGCAACTCCTTGCTAATCATATCTCTATACGACTCCTGTCGGTCGGGTAGGTATCTTATACCCCGGCTCCCAACCTTCTTTGCCACAAGGCCCAAAACCATTTTGATAGCCTTGTCAAGTTAACCTGATGCAGTGCATGTCCGTGTCCGACACGAACCCTCCACTTCAAGGACACCTAGTAGCACCTCAATTTTATGAGCCCACCACTAGATGTACTTGATGTGCGAAGGTGCAACATCCGGAATGGCAATGTGCTTGATATTAACGAGGGATCTTTCTACCATTATAACATGCATAGAAATAAGAAGCAATATCAATCACATATAAACATAAATATGTGAAATAGTATGGCTCCTTCATGGATGTCCTTCCAGGCCGGCTCCAACTCCGATGACTAGGGCGGAACTCTATCTTGTTCGTCACGCCGGGACGCCAAAGCCACGAACTTGATCTCTGTCCTCCATGTACTACAACTAGTAATGAATTTTACAAAGAATCACAAGTCGACACGCAGGTCGTTATACAATATAATGACAACACTTTGGCTCCTGCCGGCTGACAATCATGACATGCAGGTCATGTTAAATTACACACATGCATCACATACATATGAGCCATACTATTCACATCAAACCTGCAAAGCAAAGTTATGCCTAGAATCGCATTCTACTGGTTTGTGTGATCGTGTACGAAATACAAGACGCTACGCACACGGCGGTCCCGCGGGCGGGGTTCAAAGGGGCAGCTCCCCTCGAGGGTGCGGGCAGCGTCCGACGTTTTCGGGAATCACAGATCGAATCTGTACTCCCATCATGCCGAATTTTCTGATCTGACCGATCTTATCGATCATCGCGAATCCGATTCGGATTTACGTTTCACTGTTAACCCCGATGGCGGAAACCGACCGGTAGGGGTAGGTTGTGTCACGACCTCATCAATTCCAATTGACAGAAAACATAGCCATATTGATCCCCATGTGCAGTTGATCTCATCAACCGTGCACATAGCCTATCTCATAAATGACGACATATCTCATCTGCCGCCTCCACATATCATATATGCATCCGATCTGAATCCAAATCCTATAGCAGTGGCTCTGATACCACGGTTGAGTTCTACCGTAGGTGCATCGCATACAAATTAAAATTTTCCTACGCGTAGAACATCCAAGAACATGCTACAGAGATGGATCACAATTCGTTACCACTAAACGCATAGTGCCGTGCAGCGGAAGTAGAGTTGCGACAGCGCGTTCGCGTGGTCCATCTCCTCCTTGTCCGATCTCCCTCGAGCAGCCGATCCGATCTCCCTCGTGCAACCGGTCGCCGGATCCCACGTACAGGTTTGTGATACGTCTCCAACGTATCAATAATTTATGAAGTATTCATGCCATATTCATCTATGTTTACAATACTTTTATATGTTTTTGATGCACTTTATATGATTTATTTAGAACTAACCTGGACTGACGCTGTTTTCAGCAGAATTACCGTGGTGTTATTTTTGTGCAGAAAATGAAAGTTTTCGGAATCGCCCGAAACTTTTTGGTGATTTTTTTGGACCAAATAAGCAATAATGGAGCGAAGAACCACCGGAGAAGAGCCACGAGGTCGGCACAACCCACCAGGGCGCGCCAGAGGGCCCTGGCACGCCCTGGTGTATCGTGCCCTCCTCGTGGCCCATCTTGGCGTGAATCCGACGCCCAAAAATCCTACAAATATAGAAACCATCAGAAATAACCCTAGACTCTCCGCTCCGCCGCCGCAACTCTCTGTATCGACGAAAAACCAATATGGAGATGTTCCAGTACCCTACCGGAGAGGGGAATCCATCTCCGGTGGCCATCTTCATCATCCCGGCAGAGGCCATGATGAGGAGGGAGTAGTCCACCCTCGGGGCTGAGGGTATGTACCAGTAGCTATGTGTTCAATCTCTCTCTCTCTCTTGTGTTCTTGAGATGTCACGATCTTGATGTATCACGTGCTTTGTTAATATAGTTGGATCATATGGTGTGTTTCCCTTACTATCTTGTTGTGATGAATTGAATCTTTCCCTTTGAGATATCGTTATGTTGGATTGAATATTGGATTTGAGAACACTTGATATATGTCTTGCATGTGGATACCCGTGGTGACAATGGGGTGTTCTATTGATTCACTTGATATATGGTTTGGTACTCAACCTGCGGATTCCCGCAGTGACATTGGGGTAATCTATGCATAGGTGTTGATACACGTTCTTGTCCTACTTTCTCCGATAGAAATCTTGGGGTACTCTTTGAGGTTCTTTGTGTTGGATTGAGTATTATGAATCTGAAATTGTTTGATGCGTATCATATAATTAACTCATGGATACTTGTGGTGACATTGGAGTATCTAGGTGACATTAGAGTTGGTTGATGCGTAACATATGGTGTTATTTTAGTACGAACTCTAGATAGATTGATCGGAAAGGATAACTTGGTGTTATTTTAGTATGAACTCTTGGATAGATCGATCGGAAAGGATAACTTTAAGGTGGTTTCGTACCCTACAAACAATTTCTTCTTATGTTCTCCGCTAGATAAGAACTTTGGAGTGATTCTTCGTTGCACGTTGAGCTATGGTTATGTGATTCAATTATATTAGCATTGTTGAGAGATTGCACTAGCGAAAGTACGGATCCTAGGCCTTGTTTTCAAGCATTGCAATACCGTTTGTGCTCACTTTTGTCACTTGCTTCCTTGCTGTTTTTATACTTTCAGATTACAAAAATTAATATATACTATCATTATTGCACTTGTATCACCATCTCTTCGCCGAACTAGTGCACCTATACAATTTGCCATTGTATTGGGTGTGTTGGGGACACAAGAGATTTCTTGTATTTGATTGCAGGGTTGTTTGAGAGAGACCATCTTCATCCTACACCTCCCACGGATTGATAAACCTTAGGTCATCCACTTGAGGGGAAAATTGCTATTGTCCTACAAAACTCTGCGCTTGGAGGCCCAACAAGAGTCTAGAAGAATAAAGTTGTGTAGTAGACATCAAGCTCTTTTCTGGCGCCGTTGCCGGGGAGGTGAGTGCTTGAAGGTATATCTTTAGATCTTGCAATTAAATCTTTTAGTTTCTTGTTTTTCACTAGTTTGGTTTTATAAAAGAAAACAACAAAAAATGGAGTTTAGGTTGCATCATTTGTTTCGTCTTTATAATGTCTTTCGTGAAAATAAGGATTCCGAAAATTGTGCTCAATTGGTAGAGGAAGAAATTATGAAAATACGCAATGAGAATTCCTTGAATGATGAGCATGATTTCAATGTTGTTAGTATGAATTCAATGAATATCCAAAATACTAATGATGATTGCACTAGTCATGATAAAAATGTTTCTTATAAGCATGTCAATTTTTGTGGAGTGCATAAAGTTTGTGAAGACGTGCCTTATAGGGATGATAGATTTTGTAAGAAGCATAAACATGATAGAACCAATTTTTTCCTCAAAGTGATAGATGAATTTGCTACAAAATTATGTTCTCTTTGTCCTATTAATTGTGAACTTTGCAATAATGTTGGTCATCTTAATTTCCAATGCAAACTTTTTCATGGTCAAATCATGGCCAAATATTGTAATGACTAGATCACCCTTGAACTTTATGATGAGCTTTCTCTATTTTTGGGGAGTGAATAATTGACACATAAAAATAGTTGGTTTGAAGTATTCATTCTCACGGACGACATTGAAACTAATCTAAAAAATATCTATATGTTTTGCATGGTAAATTGCAATGAGAATGCTTATATTGCCAACTATAGAAATATGGGAAACCAATAGAATATAAAAGGAATACTAATGAAAGGGCAAAGAATTCCACTTTCCCTCCTATTGTCTCTCATGATGTAATAGGTGATGAGGAGGAGCTCCCTATTCAACCAATCTCATCAATAAGAAGCTCAAAAAATTAATTAAACCCACACATGATGTGGTGAAGAAGAAGAAAAGAAGAAAGAGTAGAGGTAAAAAGGTATCTCTTCCAAATGATGTTGCTCCTATTATTCTTGTGCCTCACAACGATGAATCAAAAATAATTGTGGAAGATGATACACTTGATGATGATTTTGTTATGCCAATTGCTTGTTGTGATGACTATGATTGGGAAGATAATGATACTACTTATACTCTTGAAAAAATCTTTTTGGCACCAACTTGGTAAATTATTATGATAATAATTGTTATACTATTGGTGTTATTCATACTATTAACGATGAGAGTGACTATGCTTATGATATGCCAAGCCACAAGCTTGGGGATGCTATGTTTGATGAGAATGACATGTTTGAGAATTTATTTGCTGCAATTAATGTTTGTCCCAGGCTTGGGGATGCTATGCTTAATGAAGATGATCTTTTTAGTTCCCCTACTTTGAATGATCAAATTTGTTATGATGATTGCATGCCTCCTATTTATGATTTTAGGATATATATGAAAGTGGATTTGGAAGAGTGTCAACTTTAGATAATTATTATCCCACTAATTTGGAGGGTGTTGAATTTTATTATAATGGTAAAAGTGGATTTGGAGAGGTCATGACTTTATTTAGTAACGATTCCACTATTTCGGAAGAGGTTTCAGTTGACTATGATGAGAACAAAGTTGGTACTTATGATGATTATTGTGATGATACTTATGTTATAAAAAGTAGTGATAATTATTGTCATGATTTTGGATACCATTTTACTGAACATTACTCTTTTAATGTGGAAACAATTTATAGTATTCGAGTTTCATTTTATGCTCCCACTTTTATGAATGAAAAGAAAATTGCTTATGTGGAGAATAATAAATTTTCTATGCTTGTAGATCATGAAAAGAATACTTTATGTGATAGTTATATTGTGGAATTCCTTCATGATGCTACTGATAATTATTATGAGGGAGGAACATATGCTTGTAGGAATTGCAATAATATCAAGTTTCCTCTCTATGTGTTCAAAGTTTTGAAGTTATGCTTGTTTTGCCTTCCTATGCTAGTTGATTCTTGCTCCCATAAATTGTTTGCTCACAGATCCCTATGCATAGGAAGTGGGTTAGACTTAAATGTGCTTGTCATGAGATTCATGATGCTCTCTTTATGTTTTTGTTCTTTACTTTTGTGCGAGCATCATTGAAATCATCATGCCTAGCTAAAAAGGCATTAAAGAAAAGCGCTTGTTGGGAGACAACCCATCATTTTTCCTTTATATTTTTGAGTGTTCACATGATTAATGTACTGTAGTAATCATGTTTTGTGTCTTTTATTTCAATAAAGTGCCAAGTAAAGCCTTTGGGATGACTCACAAGATGAGTAGAATTGATGCTGAACCAAAATAGAAACTTTTGACTCCAGTAGAGGAATTTTCATTTTTTACTGGACCGTTATAATGATCTGAAATTTTTACACAGTCTTTATATGCAAATTCTTCAGGTTGTCCAAATTTTTTAGAATTTTTAGAGACAGGCAAGTATGTCTATACTACAGATCTTCTGAGACTGTTCTATTTTTGACAGATTCTGTTTTGCATGCATAGTTTGCTTGTTTTAATGTTCCCATAGCTTATATTCAGTGATATAAATTATGGTAATTATATAATACAGTAGGTATCATGTGGGAACAATTATGAATCTTTTCTTGACAGTACCTAAGTGAATGATTTATCTTTATTACACTAACCCTTCTCACAAAGCTCCGTTAAGTTTTGTGTGATTGAAGTTTTCAAGTTTTGGGTGAGACACCGATATGAGGAGAATAAGGAGTGACAAGAACCTAAGTTTGGGGATTCCCAAGGCACCACCAAGGTAATATCCATGGAAAACTCAAGCGCCTAAGCTTGGGGATGCCTGCCCCGGAAGGCATCCCCTCTTTCGTCTTCAACACTATCGGTATATGTTACTTAGAGCTATATTTTTATTCGTCACATAATATGAGTTTTGCTTGGAGAGTCATTATATTTTGTTATTTTCTGTTAGGTGTTATTTATAATCTTTTTTTTCAATAAAAAGTTCTAAGAATTTCCTTAGGATGCTTGCATTGCATGTTTGATGTGTGCTGTGTAAAAACAGAAACTTTTGCTGTAGTGTTTGAATTTTCATATTTTACTGAAACGTGGAAAGTTTCTAAAATGTTTACACAGTGTTGTCATATAAATTCTTTAGCTTTTCATAAATGTTCATAATTTTTTGAGTTACAGAAGTACACTGGTTTAATAGATTTCTACAGACTTTTCTGTTTAGACAGATTGCTGTCATAGTTTTGTTATCTACTTATCCTATAGTTTCCATAGCCTATATTGGTAGATATAAATTATGAAAATGATAGTAAACAGTAGATGATGTTTGAAATTATTATGAAACTTGTCTTGGCAGTACATAAAGAGTTGATTTATTATTATGTGCACTAACCTATCTCACGAGTTCTTTTCAAGTTTTGTGTGGATGAAGTTTTTGAGAATAGGTGAAACCGGGATATGAGAGGATTGAACGAGATACAAAAGCTCAAGCTTGGGGATGCCCAAGGCACCCCAAGTAAATATTTCAAGAAGTCTCAAGCTTCTAAGCTTGGGGATGCTACGCATCCCACCTCTCTTCGTCAACTATCGGTTAGCCTATGTTGAGCCTAATTTTTTATTCGTTCACATGACATGTGCCTTGGAGTGCTAATTTCATTTAGTTTGCTGTTTGAATAAAATACTCAGATATGAAAATATTTATTGAGAGAGAGTCCTCACATAGCTACTTAATTGTTTGACTAATTATTGATCTTCACTTATATCTTTTGAGACTAGTTTGATGTTTACTCTTGTACTTCACTTATATCCTATGAGTAAATTGTGAATGAATGAGATATCATAAATATGAAATTATCAATGTTCTTTATGTTTAGTAGTAGCTTCACATTTGGTTTATAAAGTAAAATCTATTGAAGTTTGACAATCACAATATTGGTCATCCAAGCAATTCGTGAATGATTAGTATAAGGAAGAGAACTTTCACATACAAATATATTATCTTGGACATCTTCTATGATTATGAATACCCATTAATTATTTTCAAACTTGAGCAAATTAGTTGAAGTTGGACAAGGAAGACAACGTAATGAGTTATGGTTGTGTATATTTGCATAGAAGTTATATTGTTATGGATCCTCCAACATGTGGTGCTTGATTAGAACCTTTTGCTAGCCAACACTTCGTACTAAGTAGAGATACTACTTGTGCATCCAAATCCTTGAGCCAAGTTTCTTCCATAAGAGTCCACCATACCTACCTATATATGGTATTTCACTGCCATTCCAAGTAAATTTGCATGTGCCACCTCTAAACATTCAAATAAACATCTGTTTTGTGTGCCTGGACCGCTCATGAAGCGACGGGGGGCGGTCAATATCTTCCATGTTAAGCGGGTTATTCTCATGATGAGTGTTTATTCACTCGTCCTTGCACGAGAGGGGCGGTAATAGGGATTCCCAGTCCCGAAATAAAAAAATGCAAATAATTAAAAAAAACTCCCCCAGGATTGTTGTTGGTATGGACGGTACCCGTGGATTCGGCTAGCCGTGGAGTGTGTTTGTTGGTGGAGGGGGAGTAAACCTTTACTTTTACCGCTTGGTAATCGCCGCTAATGTGTTTAGCATGGAAGATATTGATAACTCTTGGTCATAACGTTGACAGGAAGGATGCACCTCCCAAAATTATATTTATCTCTGATTTAAGCTTTGAGCTCTGGCACCTTTGCAAATCCCTGCTTCCCTCTGCGAAGGGACAATCTATTTACTTTCATGATACTTACTTTCATGTTGAGTCAAGTTCTTATTCCAACCTCATTCTATTAGTTGGCAAGCACCATGTGGTGGGGAAAGATCTAGGCACATATGGCCAGTCAAATATATTTGATCATGACTTATTATTGTTGACAATAATCTCTATGATAAATGAGTTGGGAGGCAAAACATTAAGCCCCTATCTTTCTCTGTGTTCGATGGATGCCATTTGTTCTAAAAATATGCTTTGACTACTAGCAATCATGGAAGACTATATGATGATTGAGTATGTGGAGCTCTTACTTAGACTTTGTTGAGAATAAGTTGAATTGCAATTGTTTGGTGACTAAGAACATAGGTTGTTAAGTTTCAAGAGAATTCATTGTTTGAACCATAACATGTGAATTGGTTGCTACTTTATCATTATGAGTTTTATGAGAAAGAGTTATTGTTATGATGCTAGGAAAAGTGTTTGAAATTATCATTGATCAAACTTATGCACTATGCTAGCATTCACACTTCATAAATTATTTCTTTTATCATTTACCTACTCGAGGACGAGTAGGAATTAAGCTTGGGGATGCTGATACGTCTCCAATGTATCGATAATTTATGAAGTATTCATGCCATATTCATCTATGTTTACAATACTTTTATATGGTTTGGATGCACTTTATATGATTTATTTAGAACTAACCCGGACTGACGCTGTTTTCAACAGAATTACTGTGGTGTTGTTTTTGTGCAGAAAATGAAAGTTCTCGGAATCGCCCGAAACTTTTTGGTGATTTTTTCTGGACCAAATAAGCAATATTGGAGCAAAGAACCACCGGAGAAGAGCCACGAGGTAGGCACAACCCACCAGGGCATGCCAGAGGGCCCAGGCGCGCCCTGGTGTATCGTGCCCTCCTCGTGGCCCATCTTGGCGTGAATCCGACGCCCAAAAATCCTATAAATATAGAAACCATCACAAATAACCCTGCACTCTCCGCTCCGCCACCGCAACTCTCTGTATCGATGAAAAACCAATCTGGAGAAGTTCCAGTACCCTGCCGGAGAGGGGAATCCATCTCCGGTGGCCATCTTCATCATCCCGACGGAGGCCATGATGAGGAGGGAGTAGTCCACCCTCGGGGCTGAGGGTATGTACCAGTAGCTATGTGTTCAATCTCTCTCTCTCGTGTTCTTGAGATGTCACGATCTTGATGTATCACGGGCTTTGTTAATATAGTTGGATCATATAGTGTGTTTCCCTTACTATCTTGTTGTGATGAATTGAATCTTTTCCTTTGAGATATCGTTATGTTGGATTGAATATTGGATTTGAGAACACTTGATATATGTCTTGCATGTGGATATCCGTGGTGACAATGGGGTGTTCTATTGATTCACTTGATATAGTTTTGGTACTCAACTTGCGGATTCCCGCGGTGACATTGGGGTAATCTATGCATAGGGGTTGATACACGTTCTTGTCCTACTTTCTCCGATAGAAATCTTGGGGTACTCTTTGAGGTTCTTTGTGTTGGATTGAGTATTATGAATCTGAAATTGTTTGATGCGTATCATATAATTAACTCATGGATACTTGTGGTGACATTGGAGTATCTAGGTGACATTAGAGTTGGTTGATGCGTATCATATGGTGCTATTTTAGTACGAACTCTAGATAGATTGATCGGAAAGGATAACTTGGTGTTATTTTAGTACAAACTCTTGGATAGGTCAATCGGAAAGGATAACTTTAAGGTGGTTTCGTACCCTACAAACAATTTCTTCTTATGTTCTCTGCTAGATAAGAATTTTGGAGTGATTCTTTGTTGCACGTTGAGGGATGGTTATGTGATTCAATTATATTAGCATTGTTGAGAGATTGCACTAGCGAAAGTACGGACCCTAGGCCTTGTTTTCAAGCATTGCAATACCGTTTGTGCTCACTTTTGTCACTTGCTACCTTGCTGTTTTTATATTTTCAAATTACAAAAATCAATATCTACTATCATTATTGCACTTGTATCACCATCTCTTCGCCGAACTAGTGCACCTATACAATTTGCCATTGTATTGGGTGTGTTGGGGACACAAGAGATTTCTTGTATTTTATTGTAGGGTTGTCTGAGAGAGACCATCTTCATCCTACACCTCCCACGGATTGATAAACCTTAGGTCATCCACTTGAGGGAAAATTGCTACTGTCCTACAAAACTCTGCGCTTGGAGGCCCAACAAGAGTCTACAAGAATAAAGTTGCATAGTAGACATCAGTTTGCCGGAGCGGCGCAAGTGCACCGCCTCTAATGGTATCCGCGTGTGCAGGAGGAACACCGTGCGGCGGACTGCTAGGTCCGATGACACAGTCGGCGGCGGCAAGTGGAGGTGGCTAGTTGCAACACATGCAAAGCCCTAATGACGGCGCCGAAGCGATCAACCAGATGAGTGTGACGCACCTCCACTATATATAGGCATCCGGTGCGGGCTCAACTCTTGGGCCTTGCACGGATCCTAAAGCCCACGTGTTCATTTCCTTAAGCGCGCGACCCCTTAGGTTCTCGTTCACTTGGTCGCAAGTCAGATTACATCCGGCTCGACCAGTCGGTAGCGGCCTCTAGCAAAGCGTGCCGACTCCAAGTGTCCAATGAAGCTGGTTAGGCGAACCTGTACTTCACACTTCTGTTCCCTTTGCCACACGATATATGTTGTCATGCTCAAGGCGACATGGTCATCCTTGTCGCCGCACGACCTCGTTCTCGTTCCGGTGAATCCGACCAACACTTCGGATAATCTCATTATCCTCATCGCCTGGCCATGCTTATCTAGGTCGGATCACCCAAGGGGCCCAGAGTATATCTCTCCTCATCGGAGGGGCAAATCCCATCTTGCTCGACCATGTCTCGCAGCATGGGTCTGGACAAGCCCGAAACCTACCTTTATAAATACCCTGTCACGGAGTAGCGTTTGGTCGGCCTAAAGCAAGTCTGTCACCATCCCGAGTACATGCGCCAGCTCAGGTCTTAGGACACAGAACATATGTTGTACTAGAGACTCACAGATGACCTATCGCTGCGTCTCATAGTTGGGTCTATCCAACTCAGACCTTATCTCGACTGGGATCCGACTACGTCAAATCCGACCAGATCTTTCCGAGTCCATATTATCCGGCTAGCATCCAATGCTACATGGCCAGTGAGACCGGACCATCCACCGTGACATATGCTAGTCTAACTGGCTGAGCGTCCACACAGCCTTTACGACTAGGGTCCATTTAGGACAGTTATCATACAATGCATAGTCTCACAAACAAGTCACGTACTTGTTAATACACATCATTGATAATGCCCAAGGACTATCTTTATTCATAAACACATAGGAAATATCATCATACATGATTGCCTCTAGGGCATATCTCCAACACCATGATCGTCACTAGGCCGACAGTAGCCCCCGGGCCCGCGGTGTGCACGTCCCATCCGTTCGGGGCGAAGCAGCACGGGCCTCGAGCTGATGGGCCCAGAAGCGACGCGTGGTGGCTTCTGCGGGCACGGTGCCTCCACTCCTTGCGATGCCTTGGTAACCATTGCCTCGGTCATAAAGCCAGACCGCACGGGGTGCCGGGGTTCCATTGCCCTTCCTACTCACAACCGACTCCTGGGACATGCGCCTCTCTATCCTCCCAATCTACAGCCACATTCGCTGCGGCCATGGCTCCCAAAAGGAAACTCTCGGCCGCCGAGAAAGGCAAGGGGACTGCAGAGGAGGCGGTGCCCCCTATGCTGGCACCGGCGAGACGCAGGGGCCAGGGCCGCGCTCTGCCTGCCACGGCGAGGGTTCCCTCTGGGGCCAGGCGCTGGCTCTGGAAACCGCGGCGGAGGCCGGCCCGAGCAGCCGTGGGGCACCCGCGAGTCAAGGTCGCGGACAACGCAGTGGCCGCGGCTGCGGAGCGCGCATCGCAGGGCGCTCCCCCTCTCCTCTGGAAGGCGCCCCCGCGGCGGACGCTCATGCGGCGAAGGTTGCGCACGGGTTCATCGTGGGGCTACACCACCGACTCCGTTGCTAGCTCCGGCTTCGGGACTCCTTCGCGAGGGTGCTGGTGGACCACGGGCCCTCGGGCCTGTGGCTACAGGCGGACAGGTGTTGGAACGGCCCCTCCTGGGTCGCAGTGAAGTTTTCCCACCCGGGGTTCATGTTTCTGGACCGGGGGTGGAAACCGTTCGCCCGCTCCCATGACCTGAAGCGCGGGCAGGTCCTACACTTTAGGTTCTATGGAGATGCAACCCTCTTCATGAGGTTCTTCAGGGTCGCCGGTGGCCGTGTGGAATGATGCCTGGAGAGCGAAAGCGAGAGCGCCTCTGACATGTTAAGCGGGAGCGACAGCGACGGGAGCCTCCGGAGCATCAAGAGCGAAGACGAGGGCTGGGCCTAGGGGCCGGCGGTGCCGATGGCGGGCCCTGGATGGATGATGATCCTTTAGTTTTTTCCCTACGCAAGCGATGTAGCCCTGTGGGCATGAAAATATTCTGTATGGCACCGTTATGTTCCAAAAACTCACTTCTTTCGCGTGCTTCCGTCTTACCCCTCGAGGTCCTCCTTTTTCCTTTGCACGGCCTTTTCGCCCTGTGTTGCCAGGACCCAGCCCCCAAGGCGGACTACAACTGTTGCTGGTATACCGGAAGCGTACGCTTAATAGGGCCAGAAGGTGTTGGGATCTTGGGGGCCGGTAGGAGCTCCTGAGGCGCTATGCTCAGGGTCCCCCCTTGACGCTCAGGCGGCTCGCACCAAGGAAATCGGGAAGCCTTGAGGGGGAGAAAAACGAGAGGAAAAAACGTGAGGGGAGTACGCGAGGGATGCTCTCGACTTAGCTGATTCGAGGTGAGTAGCTTGGAGTGGGTTCTCCATGGGGGGAACGGCTCGTGAGGCGCAGCGCCTCGTGAAGGCTTCCCGAAGGCGGTCTCCCGAAGCCTTTGATATCCCGCGCCAGGAAAACTGTCGAGTTTCACTGGGGAGCTTAGTGGGGTGCGCTCGCGAGGTTGTCTGTGGGTGTCACATGAGCAGACAAGAGCACCTGGTGAGGTGATGTACACAGGAGCAAGCTCATGAGCCAGAGCTCAGTCGCTTTGGTTTTGTGGTGCTGGAGGAACTAACCCGGGCACAGACACCGTGCCTAGCCCCTGCTCGTGTGGCAGACACGGGGGAGATCACGAGCGTGTGCCCTTCCTGAGGCATACTCAGCTGCAAGCACATAGAAATTCTGAACGAAATGAGCTTTACCGATGCATGAAGCAGGTTCATTACATAACAAAAAGATACATGCTGCCGTGCTGGACATGGGTCAGCTTGAGGCTGTGGCCGAGAGACGCCCCTCGAAGGATGACAAACGCGCTGCCGTGACGAACACGGGTCAGCCTAAGGTTGATGCAGCTGAAAAGTGCCCTCATGCCAAAAGGTCTGCCATGTCTGAACTTGGGGTTTCCGCCAGCGCCGAGCGTGGGGCTTACACAATAGTTGGTAGGAGCATCTGCCAGCACTGAGCATGGGGCTTCCACGAGAGTGGGAAGAGACTCTCACGTGCTGAAGGCAGCATGGGTAGAGAGAGCCCACGAGCGTGTACAGCTCCATTTCGCTCGTATCCATGGGGTCACTGATAGAACTTGCGGAGATGTTGGATGTTCCATGTGTTTTGTACCGGAACATCCTCCGCCATTTCGAGTCATGCCGCGCCGCGCCTGGAGTTGTGTGTGACCCTGAAAGGGCCCTCCCACATGGGTGAGAGCTTGTGGGGTCCCTCTTTGGAGAGGATTCGGCGCAGTACCAGGTCGCCCACCTCTAGGGTGCGGGGGCATATGTTGCGGCTGTGGTAACGGCGCAACGCCTGGTGGTACCTTGCTGCGCAAAGAGCAGCCTGGTGGCGGGCTTCCTCGAGAAAGAGCAGGTCATCCTCCCACAGGCCGTCTTAACGAGATTCATCGAAGGCCAAAACCCGCGGGGACCGATGCTTAACCTTGGCCGGGAGGACCGCCTCCGCCCCATAGACGAGGAAGAAGGGTGTCTCGCCGGTAGGCTTGGTCTCCATGGTGCGGATGGACCATAGCACCGACGGGAGCTTGTCCAGCCAGCCCTTGCCACAGGCCGTGAGCTGCTTCTTGAAGCTCCTGGTCTTGAGGCCCTTGAGGACCTCAGCGTTGGCCCGCTCAGCCTGACCATTGCTTCGAGGGTGTGCCATGGAGGCAAAGCAAATCTACGTGCTGATAGAGGTGCAGTAGGTCTTGAAGAGGCCGCTCATGAACTGCGAGCCATTGTCCATGATGATGCGCTTGGGGACAACAAAACGACACACCAAGCTCTTGATAAACTTGACCGATGAGCCTGTCAGTATGGTCCGGATGGGTTGTACCTCTGCCCACTTGGTGAATTTGTCGATGGCGACGTTGAGGAAGTAATAGTCCACGACCGCGCGAGGGATGGGTCCGAGGATGTCTAGCCCCCAGACCGCGAAGGACCACGAGAGGGGGATGGTCTGAAGCCCTGGCGTTGGCTGATGATACGTCTCCGTCGTATCTATAATTTTTTATTGTTTCATGCCAATATTCTACAACTTTCATATACTTTTGGCAACTTTTTATACTATTTTTGGGACTAACATATTGATCCAGTGCCCAGTGCCAGTTCCTGTTTGTTGCATGTTTTTTGTTTTGCAGAAAATCCATATCAAACGAACTCCAAACGGGACAAAAACTTACGGAGATTTGTTTTGGAATATATGTGAATTTTGGGAAGTGGAATCAACAGAAGGCGGTGCCCGAGGGGCCCACAAGCCATAGGAGCGCGCCCTGGGGGGTAGGGCGCGCCAGGCTGGCTTGTGGCCAACCCGTAAGGCGGTTGGTGCCCTTCTTTCGTTGCAGGAAAGCTAATATCCGGATAAAAATCGTGTTAAAATTTCAGCTCAATCGGAGTTACGGATCTCCGGGAATATAAGAAACGGTGAAAGGCAAGAATCTGGAAGGCAGAAACAGAAGGAAACAGAGAGAGAGATCCAATCTCGGAGGGGCTCCCGCCCCTCCGCCGCCATGGAAGCCAAGGACCAGAGGGGAAACCCTCCTCCCATCTAGGGGGGAGGCCAAGGAAGAAGAATAGGAGGGGGGCTCTCTCCCCCACTCTCCCGGTGGCACCGGAACGCCGCCGGGGCCATCATCGTGACGGCGATCTACACCAACAACTTCGCCGCCGTCATCACCAACTCTCTCCCCCTCTATGCAGCGGTTCAACACCTCTTCTCCCTGCTGTAATCTCTACTTAAACATGGTGCTCAACGCTATATATTATTTCCCAGTGATGTATGGTGTATCCTATGATGTTTGAGTAGATCCGTTTTCTCCTATGGGTTGATTGATGATCATGATTGGTTTGAGTTGCATGTTTTAATATTGGTGCTGTCCTATGGTGCTCTCTGTGTCGCGCAAGCGTGAGGGATCCCCGCTGTAGGGTGTTGCAATGTGTTCATGATTTTCCTATGGTGGGTTGCTTGAGTGACAGAAGCATAAACCCGAGTAGGTGGGTTGTTGCATATGGGAGTAAAGAGGACTTGATACTTAATGCTATGGTTGGGTTTTACCTTAATGATCTTTAGTAGTTGCGGATGCTTGCTAGAGTTCCAATCATAAGTGCATATGATCCAAGTAGAGAAAGTATGTTAGCTTATGCCTCTCCCTCATATAAAATTGCAATAATGATTACCGGTCTAGTTATCGATTGCCTAGGGACAAATAACTTTCTTGTGACAAAAAGCTCTCTACTAAGACTAATTAGTTTTTTCTTCATCTAAACAGCCCCTAGATTTTATTTACGTGCTCTTTATTATCTTGCAAACCTATCCTATCACACCTACAAAGTACTTCTAGTTTCATACTTGTTCTAGGTAAAGCGAACGTTAAGCGTGTGTAGAGTTGTATTGGTGGTCGATAGAACTTGAGGGAATATTTGTTCTACCTTTAGCTCCTCGTTGGGTTCGACACTCTTACTTATTGAAAGAGGCTACAACTGATCCCCTATACTTGTGGGTTATCAAGACCTTTTTATGGCACCGTTGCCGGGGAGCAATAGCGCGGGGTGAATATTCTCATGTGTGCTTGTTTGCTTTATCACTAAGTAATTTTTATTTTTCTGTTATTAACTTGTTTTCTATCTTTAGATATGGGTAGGAAACGCAAAATACCAAAAAATTAGATGTACTTGCTGCTCCAAAAGTTGAGGAACCACTAGTGTTCCGTACCACCGAATAATATTACTTGGGTCATCTTCGATCCGTTTGTGCTCGTGCTGAAACCCCAACTAGCTTAGTTGAGGGCAAATCATTAAATGAGCATGCTTATTATGTGCGACACCGCTTATCTCAAAAAGGGAAACTTTTATGGCATCATATTAATACTTTGCAATGCTATGCTTGGAATTTATGCGAAATTTATGATTTTACTTGTTGTTCTGAAGACCCTAAAAAAAACCTTCCCTATCAATGTGAGTTTAAGGATAATGGAATCGTATCTTCTTATGCCAAGGGTGTTTATAATTACTATGATATTGAGCAAATTGAAGAATTTGTTGCTTTTAAGGGTGCCTATGAAATTGCTTCTTTGATTGGAAAGTATGATGCTACTCTTTACAAATCTGAAAGTTTTGTCATACTTAAATATTGCTATGAAAACTATGGTTCTAATGCTTATGTTAAGCCATATATTGAGGACTCCTCCGCTGTCCAAGAGGAGACTAATATTTTGCAGGAAACTATGGAAGAAGAAATTGATGACACTGTGAGCTCATTGGATGAAAAAGATGAGGAGGAGAGCGAAGAACAAAAGGAGGAAGAGCGGATTAGCTACCCGTGCCCACCTTCTAATGAGAGTAACTCTTCAACTCATACATTGTTTAATTTCCCTTCATTCTTACCGAAGGATGAATGCTATGATAATTGCTATTATCCCTTGGATTCGTTTGAAATATCCCTTTTTGATGAACTTGATGCTTGCTATGCTTGTAGCCATGATGCCAATATGAATGATGCTTATGGAGATGAACTTGCTATAGTTCCTTATGTTAAACATGAAATTGTTGCTATTGCACCCACACATGATAGTCCTATTATCTTTTTGAATTCTCCCAACTACACTATATCAGAGAAGTTTGCTCTTATTAGGGATTACATTGATGGGTTGCCTTTTACTATTACAAATGATGATTTTGATAGATATAATATGCATGTGCTTGATGCTCCTACTTGCAATTATTATGAGAGAGGAACTACATCTCCACCTCTCTATGTTTCCAATATGATAAAATTGCAAGAAACTGCTTATGCTATGTATTGGCCTTTACTTGATGTGCATGAATTGTTATTTTATGATAAGCTAATGCATAGGAAGAGAGTTAGACTTCGTTGTTGCATGATATATGTTAATTTGTGCTCACTACTAAATTACAAATCATTGTTAATTGAAATTGGCTTTGATATACCTTGGGATCCGGGTGGATCCATTACTTGAGCACTTTATGCCTAGCTTAATGGCTTTAAAGAAAGCGCTGCCAGGGA
The DNA here is from genome assembly GCA_039707655.1 of Elymus sibiricus. NCBI lineage: Eukaryota > Viridiplantae > Streptophyta > Magnoliopsida > Poales > Poaceae > Elymus > Elymus sibiricus. Next base: position 270,972,997 of record CM077665.1, read on the forward strand.
GACAACCCGGAAGTTTTAGAGAGTCATTTTATTCTGTTGTGTGCTTTTATATAGTTTAAAAACAAAAAAATAAAGAGGGGAACCTAAAACTTTTCAAAAAGAAAAGTGAAAGTGAGAGGGACGAGCATTGTGAAAGTGGGAGCTAGCCTTGAACTTTGTTCATGCCCATGGAAACCTTGTGAATCTTAATTACAGAAACTTTTCAACAAAAATAATTATCCCCTTGTATAAATCCATTGTATTATAAAAATAATGTGCCAAGATTTGCCTTTAGGATGATTAGATTGCTTGTTTGGTGTGTGCAGTGCAAAAACAGAAACTTTGGGTGTAGTGCGTGAATTTAAATTTTTTACTGGAATGTCAAAAGTTTCTGAAATTTTTGCACAGTACTGCTATGCAAATTTTTTATTTTTTCCTAAATTTTCAGAATTTTTAGAGTTACATAAGTAGGATGAATGTTCAGATTACTACAGACTGTCCTGTTTTTGACAGATTCTGTTTTTGATGCATTGTTTTCCTCGTTTTGATGAAACTGTCGATTGTATCAGTGGTATAAGCCATGGAAAAGTTATATTACAGTAGCTACAATGCAAAAACAAAATATGAATTGGTTGGCAACAGTACTTAAAGTTGTAATTTGCTTTATTATTACTAACGGATCTCACGAGGGTTTTGTTAAGTTTTGTGTGATTGAAGTTTTCAAGTTTTGGGTGAGATCACGATGGATGAAGGAATAAGGAGTGGAAAGAGACTAAGCTTGGGGATGGCTGAGGCACCCCAAGGTAATATTCAAGGACTCCCAAGAAACTAAGCTTGGGGATGCCCCGGAAGGCATCCCCTCTTTCTTCTAACAACCATCGGTAATTTTACTTGGAGCTATATTTTTATTCGTCACATGATATGCGTAAATCTTGGAGCGTCGTGTGCTTTTTATTTTCTTTTAATAATACACCATGCTGGTATGAGAAAGTCCTTGGTTGATTTATAGAAGGCTCTTTGCACCTAACTTATATCTTTTGAGTATGGCTTTATAGAATGCTTCATGTGCTTCACATATATCATTTGAAGTTTGGATTGCCTGTTTCTCTACACATAGAAAACCGCCATTTGTAGAATGCTCTTTTGCTTCACTTATATTTGTTAGAGCATGGGCATATCTTTTGTAGAAAGAATTAAACTCTCATGCTTCACTTATATCTATTTAGAGAGTTAACAGGAGTTGGTCATTCACATGGTTAGTCATAAAATCCTACATAAAACTTGTAGATCACTGAATATGATATGTTTGATTCCTTGCAATAGTTTTGCGATATAAAGATGGTGATACTAGATTCATGCTAGTGAGTAATTGTGGATTGGTAGAAATATTTGTGTTAAAGTTTGTGATTCCCGTAGCATGCACGTATGGTGAACCGTTATGTGAAGAAGTCGGAGCATGATTTATTTATTGATTGTCATCCTTTGTGTGGAGGTCGGGAGCGCGCGATGGTTAACTCCTACCAACCTCTCCCCTAGGGGCATGCGTCTAATACTTTGTTTCGATAGCTAATAGATTTTTGCAATAAGTATGTGAGATCTTTATGACTAATGTTGAGTCCATGGATTATACGCACTCTCATCCTTCCACCATTGCTAGCCTCTCTAGTACCGCGCAACTTTCGCCGGTGCATTACACCCACCATATATCCTTCCTCAAAACAGCCACCATACCTACCTATTATGGCATTTCCATAGCCATTCCGAGATATTTTGCCATGCAACTTCCACCGTTCCGTTTATTATGACACGCACCATCATTGTCATATTGCTTTGCATGATCGTAAGATAGCTAGCATGATGTTTTCATGGCTTGTCCATTTTTTGATGTCATTGCTACGCTAGATCATTGCACATCCCGGTACACCGCCGGAGGCATTCATATAGAGTCATATTTTGTTCTAGTATCGAGTTGTAATTCTTGAGTTGTAAGTAAATAAAAGTGTGATGATCATCATTATTAGAGCATTGTCCCATGTGAGGAAAGGATGATGGAAGCTATGATTCCCTCACAAGTTGGGATGAGTCTACGGACTTTACAAATAAATAAAATAGGCCAAAGAAGCCCAAATAAAAAAAAGAGGCCAAAGAAGCCCACCAAAAAAACAAAAAAAAGAGAGAAAAGAGAGAAGGGGCAATGCTACTATTCCTTTTTCCACACTTGTGCTTCAAAGTAGCACCATGATCTTCATGATAGAGAGCCTCCTATATTGTCACTTTCATATACTAGTGGGATTTTTTCATTATAGAACTTGGCTTGCATATTCCAATGATGGGCTTCCTCAAATTGCCCTAGGTCTTCGTGAGCAAGCAAGTTGGATGCACACCCACTTAGTTTCTTTTGAGCTTTCATACACTTATAGCTCTAGTGCATCCGTTGCATGGCAATCCCTACTCACTCACATTAATATCTATTGATGGGAATCTCCATAGCCCGTTGATACGCCTAGTTGATGTGAGACTATCTCCTTCTTTTTGTCTTCTCCACAACCACCATATTCTATTCCACCTATAGTGCTATATCCATGGCTCACGCTCATGTATTGCGTGAAAGTTGAAAAGGTTTGAGAATACTAGAGTATGAAACAATTGCTTGGCTAAAACCGGGGTTGTGCATGATTAAATACTTTGTGTGATGAAGATGGAGCATAGCCAAACTATATGATTTTGTAGGGATAACTTTCTTTTAGCCATGATATTTTGAGAAGACATGATTGCTTTATTAGTATGCTTGAAGTATTATTGTCTTAATGTCAAATGATAGACTATTTCTTTGAATCACTTGTGTCTTAATATTCATGCCATGATTAGATTATATGATCAAGATTATGCTAGGTAGCATTCCACATCAAAAATTATCTTTTTTACCATTTACCTACTCGAGGACGAGCAAGAATTAAGCTTGGGGATGCTGATACGTCTCCGTCGTATCTATAATTTTTGATTGTTTCATGCCAATATTCTACTACTTTCATATACTTTTGGCAACTTTTTATACTATTTTTGGGACTAACATATTGATCCAGTGCCCAGTGCCAGTTCCTGTTTGTTGCATGTTTTTTGTTTCGTAGAAAATCCATACCAAACGAAGTCCAAACGGGATAAAAACTTACGGAGATTTGTTTTGGAATATATGTGAATTTTGGAAAGTGGAATCAACAGAAGGCGGTGCTCGAGGGGCCCACAAGCCATAGGGGCACGCCCTGGGGGGTAGGGCGCGCCAGGATGGCTTGTGGCTACCCCGTAAGGTGTTTCGTGCCCTTCTTTCGCCACAAGAAAGCTAATATACGGATAAAAATCTTGTTAAAATTTCAGCCCAATCGGAGTTACGGATCTCCGGGAATATAAGAAACAGTGAAAGGCCAGAATCTAGAAGGCAGAAACAGAAGGAAACAAAGAGAGAGATCCAATCTCGGAGGGGCTCCCGCCCTCCGCCGCCATGGAAGCCAAGGACCAGAGGGGAAACCCTCCTCCCATCTAGGGGGAGGCCAAGGAAGAAGAAGAAGGAGGGGGGCTCTCTCCCCCTCTCTCCCGGTGGCACCGGAACGCCGCCGGGGCCATCATCGTGATGGCGATCTACACCAACAACTTCGCCGCCGTCATCACCAACTCTCTCCCCCTCTATGCAGCGGTTCAACACCTCTTCTCCCCGCTGTAATCTCTACTTAAACATGGTGCTCAACGCTATATATTATTTCCCAATGATGTATGGCTATCCTATGATGTTTGAGTAGATCCGTTTTGTCCTATGGGTTGATTGATGATCATGATTGGTTTGAGTTGCATGTTTTAATATTGGTGCTGTCCTATGGTGCTTTCCGTGTCGCGCAAGCATGAGGGATCCCCGCTGTAGGGTGTTGCAATGTGTTCATGATTTGCCTATGGTGGGTTGCTTGAGTGACAGAAGCATAAACCCGAGTAGGTGGGTTGTTGCATATGGGAGTAAAGAGGACTTGATACTTAATGCTATGGTTGGGTTTTACCTTAATGATCTTTAGTAGTTGCGGATGCTTGCTAGAGTTCCAATCATAAGTGCATATGATCCAAGTAGAGAAAGTATGTTAGCTTATGCCTCTCCCTCATATAAAATTGCAATAATGATTACCGGTCTAGTTATCGATTGCCTAGGGACAAATAACTTTCTTGTGACAAAAAGCCCTCTACTAAGACTAACTTAGTTGTTTCTTCATCTAAACAGCCCCTGGATTTTATTTACGTGCTCTTTATTATCTTGGAAACCTATCCTATCACACCTACAAAGTACTTCTAGTTTCATACTTGTTCTAGGTAAAGCGAACGTTAAGCGTGCGTAGAGTTGTATGGGTCGTCGATAGAACTTGAGGGAATATTTGTTCTACCTTTAGCTCCTCGTTGGGTTCGACACTCTTACTTATCGAAAGAGGCTACAACTGATCCCCTATACTTGTGGGTTATCGGCTGATGAATTTGTTGGCATGGAACTGGCAAGCCTCGCACACCTGTACCATGTCCGTAGCATCCTCGAGCGTTGTGGGCCAGTAGAAGCCGTTGTGGACTGCCTTTCCTGCGAGGGTGCGCGAGGAGTGGTGGCTGCGGCCGCCTCCGTGGATGTCGGCGAGCAGCTCACGCAATTGCTCCTTAGAGATGCACCGCAACGCGACCCCGTTCAGGTGATGTCGATAGAGGAAACCCTCCTTCAAGTGGTAGTGGGCAGCCTGACCGACCACCCGCTCTGCTTCTGCATTGATCTCTAGGAGGGCACCGCCCTCCGGGTAAGCCTTGATTTCCGTAGTCCAGCCCTCAGGTTATGGCTTGAGTGCCAGCAGAAGGCGGGTGCTTGAGGATGGACCGCAGTCTGGTGGGCCCATGGGTGGTGCGGGAGGGAGTTCCTGATGGGGCACCGCAGGGCTGGCGGCGCTACTGAGGGCTTCAGGAGCTGCTCCTCGAAAACGACGGGGCTCTGAGGCTCGCGGCGAGAGACGCTCTTGGCAATCTCATCCACTTCGCTGTTGTCGCCGCGAGGGATGTGTTGGAGCTCCATGCCCATGAAGCGCTTCTCGAGCTTGCGCACCTCCTCCAGGTAAGCCACCATGTGCTCATCCTTCAGCTTGTACTTCTTATTGGAGAAGTTGACAAGGAGCTGCGAGTCCCCCTTGATGATGATGCGCCGGACTCCAAGCATGATGGCAGCCTTGAGCGTAGCGATGAGCCCCTCGTATTCAGTGATGTTGTTGGAGACCTTGTCGGTGCACCTGAAATAGAACTCTACTGCGTAGTAAAGCTTGTCACCTATGGGCCTAGTGTGGACCACGCTAGGTCCCGCGCCCTGGTGCGTGAAGGCTCCGTCAAAGGATCTATCATAGTAAAGCTATCACCTGTGGGTGTAGTGAGGAGGCCCCCGAAGACGGCCTCCTCGGGTGAGGGCAACTCCTCGTGGGGCTCGTCTTGGTGGGGATCCGTCCATTCTGTCGTGAAGTCCGCCAAGGCCGCACCCTTGATGGTCTTGGTGGTGAGGAATTCCAGCTCGAAGGGCTGCAGCTCGATGTTCCTCTCGGCCACGCGGTTGGTGACCTACTCCAGCGGGTAGGAGGAGATCACTCTGACTGGGTGCCCCTGGAAGTAGTCATGCAGCTTCCTGGAGGCCATGAGGAACGCCAAGAGGAGCTTCTGCTGCATGGGGTACCACTCGCGTGCATCTCACAGCACCGTATTGACGAAGTAGACAGGGTGCTCAACGATGTGCGTGACCGTGGTGTCCGAGTCATGCTCATCAATGGGCCCTAGCGGCGGCCCCGCGGGGGACCCCGGAGGTCGGGCCCCCATGGCCTCCTGAGGGTAAGTCGGGGCCTCCGGAGGGGGCCCTTGGCGGGCGCCGGCAGGGCCTTGTTGGGCTCATATGGTGCCTCCGTAGGGGTGGCGTCCGCGTGCGTGGACCCAACGGGCTTTTTCTTAACGTAGGCTTTTTGCTCCAGTTCCACTACAATGGTTGCGCTAGTAGTCTGAGGGGTGGCCGCTAGATACAGCAGCAGGCGCTCGCGAGGGCGCGGAGTGACCATGACGGGAGGGATCGTGAGGTACCTCTTGAGGTCCTCGAAGGCAGCGTTGGCCTCGGGGGTCCACTTGAAGGGTCTGGACCTCTTCATGAGCTTGAAGAACGGCAGAGCCCGCTCGCCGAACTTGGAAATGAAACGGTGGAGCGAAGTCATGCACCCCGCGAGGCGCTGCATTTCCTTGATGTTGCGGGGCGGCCGCATCTGCTCGATGGCCTTGATCTTCTCGGTGTTAGCCTCTATCCCACGATGGGAGACCAAGAAACCCAGGAGCTTGCCGGAGGGAACACCGAAGACACACTTGGCAGGTTTGAGCTTAAGGTTGACCTTGTGGAGGTTAGCGAATGTTTCATCCAAGTCCTTGACGAGGGTGCGCACCTCGGCATTTTGATGACGATGTCATCAACGTATGCCTCAGCAATTCTCCGCATCTGGCTCCTCGGCCAGATGCGCATCAACCTCTGGAAGGTGGCACCCACACTCTTCAGGCCGAAGGGCATGCACACATAGCAGAACACTCCGCAAGGGGTGATGACGGCGGTTTTCTCTTCATCCTCCTTGGCCATCTTGACCTGATGGTAGCCCGAGAAGGCGTCTAGGAAGCAGAGCAGGTCGCATCCCGCGGTGGAGTCCATGATATGGTCGATACATGGCAACGGGAAGTGGTCCTTGGGGCAGGCTTTGTTGAGGTTGGTGAAGTCAACGCACATACGCTTGCCGCCGTGGGGCTTGGCGATGACCACAGGGTTCGCGACCCACTCTGGGTGGATTACCTCATGGATGACGCTGGTGCCGTAGAGCTTCTCGACCTCTTGAACGACAAAGTCCAGCTTCACGGTTGCTTGGCGCCACACCTCTGCTTGACAGGGCGCGCATTGGGACACACCACCAAGTGATGCTCGATGACTTCCTGCGGCACGCCGGACATGTCCGAGGCCATCCATGTGAACATATCGACGTTCGCCCGGAGGAAGGCGACGAGTGCATTCTCCTGCTTGGGGGCGATGTCTTTGCCGATGGTGAGGAAAGGACCCATGGAGCCGCCGTCCAGTGATACTTTCTAGGTCTTGGCCCGCTCTTGGGATACCAGGAGCTTCTTTTTCGGTCGCGCCGGCTCGTCAGGCTCGAGGGCGTCCTCCTCGTCCGGTGATATGGTGGCAGCGGCCTTGTCGGCGCACGCGAGGGTGCGTGTCGCGTCCTTCTCGTCGCAGCGGACGGTGAGGGTGCCGCTGCACCCGGGCATCTTGACGAGGCCGTAGGCGTGACGAACCACGGCCATGAACTTGGATAGCGTTGGGTAGCCCAAGATGGCACTGTAGGGCAAGTCGATGGGGCCCACATCGAAGACGGTGAACTCTGTTCGGTAATTCTCGCGGGTGCCGAAAGTGGCAGGGAGGCTCACCTGTCCCATGGGCAGGGTTGCACCGCTGGTGATGCCCACGACGGGCCTGGTGGGAGTTAGGCGCTCGTATGGCACCTCGAGAGCCTCGAAAGTCTCCACTGAGAGTAAGTTGAGGCCAGCGCCGCCGTCGATGAGCATCCTGGCGATGGCCACACCGCCAATGGTGGGAGTGCACAATAGAGGGACGGCGCCTACTGCTCTGGTAGACTTGGGATGGTCGCTCACGTTGAAGGCGACGGGGGTCTCGGAGTGCCGGGGGACGCTCGCAGGCCGAGGTGCCGGCAGGACCGCATTCGCCCCTCGCGAGGAACGCTTGAGGCGGCGGGTCGACAGAGGAGCCTGGGCCCCGCCAAGGATGCATGCCACCCTGCGGGGTTCTCGGGAGCCCCCACCGGGGGCGGCACTCCTAGGAGGAGTCGCGAGGCTGCTCCGGCCAAGTGCGGCCGCGCTGCGCAGGACAGCGGAGCACCTGAGGCGCCCGACGCATGGCAGCGAAACGAGCGGTGAGAGAGGGGGCGCCCGGTTGCTCTGCGCGGTGGAGACGAACCAGGAGACCAGCCCGAACCAGGCGTCGCAACCGCCCAGCACGGGGAGGCTGCACGAGGGAGCGGCGATGAAGTGGTAAAACGCCTGCTTGGGCGCTGCTGGGCGGATGTAGAAGGTCCCCTGCTCCTGTGCCGGTCCAGCGATGACACAAAGGCGCCGCCCTAGGGCAGCTCGGACTGGGGGTTCTGTACAGAGCCTGGCTAGGACAGCCCGACGCGCGACGCGCGCTCGGTGAGTGGCGGCGCCTTTATGTCGATGCTAATGTCGAGGTTGAAGGCGCGAAGACGGCAAGTCCCCCTACTTGGCATGCCAAATGTCGGAGTCCAGGATCTGTGTCCAAGAACTTCTCCAAGAACAAGGTTCAAACACTGGGGGCTTAGCTTGCGACCTGCAACACGACGGCAAACACGGCACGGTTGATGGTAAACCTAGTCATACACTGGGCTGGGCTGGACTTCGGGTCGGGCTTTAGAAAGCCTGAACTGAAAATCCCAGGCCCGAGCCCGAGCCGGCCCGGCCAGAAAACAAATTTCAGGCCTGAGCCTGGCCCGAACAGAGTAAAAAGGTAAATTCTGGGTCGGGCCGGGCCGGGCCTCTGTGTAAAACGTCCATTTTCCCAAGCCCGAGCCCGGCCCGAACTACCGACCGGGCCTCATTTTCAAGAGCGAACCCGGCCCGAACATAAAGCCCGGCCTTGCCCGGCCCGAGTTTTCCGGGCCGGGCTCGGGCCGGGTCACCGGGCCAGGCTGCCCATTCCCAGGTTTAGTTGACGGCAAACTCGCTCTGCCTCACCGGAAACGATAAGAACACACGAGCTACCCAGGTTCAAGCCACCGTGTGGTGTAAAACCCTACTCCTGCTTTTGATTTGGTTGCCTTCCAAAGGGAGGAGCTTGAGGCTCCAGTACACGGTGGTTTGGGGAGAGAATGGCTCGGTCCCCTTACATGGACGTGGCCCTTCCCCCTGTGTAGTGCCTTTGTCCTCTTTCCCAAAAATATCGGCGGGAAAGGGTGGCCACAGGGTGGCAATTCGAAGGGGGACATGAGCCAGGCCTACCCTCACTAAAGGTGGTCTTCACCTGATAATGCAGACTTCGTGACGCGGTCGTGGGCTCGGCGATGACCTCCGTCCTGCAGCGCCGATCCGTCCTGATCTTCTTTCACCGAAATTGAAACCTTTGGGGAACTTGCTTTTGGAGAGGCATCACCCGCTGCTTTTTATCACCAGAAAGGAAACTGCACCCAGCCACGCATGCTGGCACGACCTTTCTCACCCTACCCCACACGGGCGCTCCACCCATGTGCCAGCAGCAGGGTCCTCCGACCCAGCGCCGCACTCTAGTCCTTGCAGCATGGCTCCTAGCAAGGGGCCTCACGAGGCAATCTGGTACTTGGCAGATCAGGCTAGGTGCAGCCTAATAGCGAGGAGCCTCATGGGATTAGCCCCCTCGCGAGGCAGTCTCCCAGGGGCGGCTAGCGCCGAGCCACCCCTTGTCGAGCCGGCCTGCCAGTCGCCTCCTGGCCTGGAGGCAGATGACTTGTGGTACCCTGGTCCCCACTGGGCCGACATACTCTTTGCAATGAAGATATCATTGGAGATGTTGTCATTTAATCACCATTGCTATTTTGGTGGATGTTAACCATGTTGTAGTTAACATGCATTTCCATGTACTTACACAGGACCACAACTGGTGATGTTTTTGTTTTCCGTCGAGGTTAGTTGCATCCCACGTCTTATAGTATTTTGCATCATTTTTGCAATTGCAGTTTAGCTCCTAACATTTACTTGTTGCTTGTAGGTACTTATGTTAGTAGTACTGATCCACGCTTCAACCCCTTTTGCATATGGGGCAATGACATAGTCATGAACAAGTCTCGAGCGAGTAAACTATGAAAGACTATTAGGCGAAAGAGACGGGTGATGGGAATTAAACTCTTTATTTACGCTTTATCCAAGACAATAATGAACTTTAGGATGGTCTGGAAGTAATCTATTGCATTTTTTCCTGCCCACAACGAGTTACTCTAATAGACATGAATATCTGAAAGTTTTCTCTTTTCAGCAGTTTCTGAGGCAATTTACTCATGACCACCTTGCAAAATACATAACCGGAGTGGAGGCAACGAAGTTTAAAGTATATAACTCATACTACCATGATAATGGTCTAGAAGTCTTCCTGAAGGCGGTGAAGGATGGACGGGCGGTCATCACAAGGGGTAGGACAATAGTTGTGCACGCCTTTATGGAGGAGAACACATTATGAGCGTTCCGCTTCTTCAACACCGTCGAAAACCAAAATGATTTACACTTCTCTCTTCACCTTTACTGCCTCTAATACTATATATTGTGGTTCATCATAGTTAATCTGCTACCTAATTCTGTAATTATTGAACATGTTGTACTGAGATATTAATTTATGCATTGGTTGTTGAACCATTGTAAATAGGGTATGTATGATGGATGTGAACTATTTGAATGCTACACTTCATAATAAAATTTCAAAATTTTCAATCGAAATAATAAATTACCGTAAAATAAATAAATAAATAGTAGGGGATAAATTATGTTACACACGGCTAGAAAGAAAAATGCGTGTGCGATGGAAAAATATAGTACACATGATTATTTGATGGATAACGTGTGCGATTGTCAGCAATACGACACACGTTTCCATCCCATCTACGGGTGGGAAGCAATACCGAACACGTTACCATACCATATGCATGTGCGATTGTCAGTAAAACCACAAACGTTTCCAACTCGTGTGCGTGTGTAATATCGGACGCAAAGAACACAATTCACATATGAAACACGTGTGTGATGGGAATACTTCTTGCACATGCTTATGAAATGGACACGTTGGTGATAGTAAAGGCACTGCACACATTTTACAGTTCTTGACTGTCTGTGATATTGTACCTATTGCAAACTGATCAGTAGATTAATCGTTTGTGATATCCATCTTTTGAACATGAGTATCTCTGTAAAATTGTTTCGGATGCCTCGTGATCGCAAATGTGACATCAAGGTGTAACGTGTGGGATAGTCCACAACTTCGCATACAAATACTTTAGGAAATCACCACCAACCATCGTCCCTATCTGTTAGCACTCATTTTTGGCAGAAGGCGACTCAAGGCTGATGACTTGCCCAGAGGGTGACCCGGTGTGGCGATGACTCGGCTAGCGACGGCTCAAGGATTACTGCTGGAAAGGCGCCAATGTGAAGGAGATACAGCCGCCCAGAGAGGCAGGTTATCGGCTCAATGACTCAGTAACCCGGCTACAGAAATCAGCTCAAGGTCAAAGCCGGCTCATCATGGATTCAGCTTCACAGTACCGGCGGCTCTGACAAAGACGATGAGCCGCCGCTATCATATTGAGCCGGCGTTGTTCAAGGGTTGTTGATCATGTTATGTCTCAGTTCGCAAGATTATTAAAAGCTGGCAAGACCGGGACTCGGCAGATGACGATGACCCAGCACGAAGATGACTCGTAGTACGGCACTTAGCCGTGCCCAGAGCGGTGGTACCGTGCCCATCGAGACCCGGCAAGGCGGCTAACTAGCAAAGCGGCGGATTACGAAGCAAAGTGAACTGGCATCAACACAGAAGAGCTACGGGCGACTCAGGAAGCCGAGAGCAAAGGGCGATTCAGGAAGCCGAGAGCCATGGGCCACTCAGGAAGCCAAGAGCAAAGGGCGACTCAGAAAGCCGGCTCTATAAGCCGGCTCTATGTCTCAGGAGAAGGAAAGCTGACTGCGAGAAGCTAAGGATGGACTCAGAAGAACAAGGCCGGCCCATGCTTTCGGCGACTCACACTGTAAGCCGGCCCAACAGAGAGTCCGAGCCCAAGACGGCCTTGGCGGGTGCCTTACCTAGTTAAGGCTAGAAACCGACTCTGATTGTAACTTGTAATCCGTATAGGAGTCTGTTACTTGCACGGGAAGTCCAGCCGCCTCATATATATGTGAGAGGTGATGGCCGATTGAATCAAGCAAACAATCGACATATCAATTCAACCTACTTTTTACCCCTTAACCCTTGTTCATGCTTCCGTTATTCGGCAACTTCGCGTAAGTTCATCGGATATCGACAACCGAGCCGGGGGCGAGCGAATCGACCCGGTTCAGCCAATCGTCGCCGGCTTCCTCCGACGGGGTCCCTCCCGAGGAACTGGGGCGTCTGGTCTCAAAAGCGCTGGCTTACTGTCTTGCGTATCGCGCTGTGAGCCGGCCTCCCGCGGGGCGAGTTGCGGTGCATCACCCCCGGCCCTGCGGGTACACGTTGACGTGTTCGTGTGCGAACACACTTTTTGGCGACTCCGCTGGGGACGATTCGATCTAAAAATTGGACAGCAATGACCAATTCTAAGACCGACTCCGCTGATATCAGCACTGACAACATCATCAAACCGGCTCTTGAGGAGCTGTCAGAAGCACAACGCCAAGGCTTGGCGGCTTGGGAGAAGAAGCGTGACGAGGAGTTCAAGGTGCTGCGGCAGAAGCAGGCTGAAGCAGATCGGGAGCTATATCTGGAGAGTCTCAAGAAGGATCGGCAAGGAGTCATCTCGCCGATCAAAGAACCGGAATACGTACCTCTGAGCATCAAGATCAACTAACCCGCCGTAAGCAATAGCCTCTTTACTCCTGAGCAATTAGCCGAAATCCAGTACTATGTTGGACAAAGCACAAATAGTATTTATGATCTAATGCTGGAACGTGATAAGGCTAAAGAAAACACGCCGTTAAGCCGGCCATCGGAGTTACAGCCGATGAGCCAGAATAGAGATAACCGACTTGTGCCTATGCTGACAAGTCCGACTCCTATCCAGAGCATGCCTTATTCGGCTAGACAGCCGGATCAAGCAGTACGCTTTGGAGATGAGCCGGCGCCGACTCAGAATTCGGCTCTTTGGACACAAGCCGCCCCTGTGACCAACTCATCCATTGTGCCGGCTCAATCGCTCAATGTGGACGATGTGATGGCCAAGTTAAGGAGTGAGTTGGACCAGATGGCTTACGATAGATTCAGGGTGACGCTAAAACCTAGAAATTATACTAAACCCTTTCCCGAATATTTTGACTTACAACCTTATCCCCCTGGTTACCGAGTTCCAGAATTTTCTAAGTTTAATGGGGTGGATAATAAATCAACATGGGAACATATTAGTCAATATTTGGCTCAACTAGGTGAAGCCAATCATGAGCATCATAAAGTTCGCTTGTTCTCATTATCTTTAACCGGCACTGCTTTTTCATGGTTTTCTGCTTTAGCTCCTAACTCCATACATACTTGGTTTCATTTAGAGCGGAAGTTTCATGAACACTTTTTTGCCGGAGAGATTGAGTTAAAATTGTCCCACCTTACATCGGTTAAGCAAAAGCATGACGAGTCGGTATCCGACTATGTCAAAAGGTTTAGGAACACAAGAAACCGGTGTTATAGTTTAGCTATAACTGAGAGAGATATGGCCGACTTAGTACTTAATGGTTTACGATCCCACTTAAAAGAAAAATTAGAGGGGTATGAGTTCCTAAGTGTCGGCCAAGTGCAATAAAAGGCTCTGGTTCAGGAGAGCCGGGCCAATGAGATGAAAGACTCACATCGGGTGAGCCGGAGCCGGCTTAACACCATTGAGGGAAGTGCCGGCTCAGACGAGGAAGCCGATATTTACACTGCTGAGTTTGTTTGGCCGGGTAAAGCCAAACCTTATGTGTGTGATGATCTTAAGCCGGTTCGTAAGAATCGGGAAGATGAGTTTAAATGCACTTTCGACGTAGGCAAGTGTGATAGAATATTTGATGCCTTGTTGAAGGACAAAATTATAAAGATCAATCATATCATGCCACCGCTTGAAGAGATAAGGCGGCGGGCTTATTGCAAATATCATCATTCTTTTTCTCATGCCACTAACGATTGTAATGTTTTTCGTCGACAGATCCAATCGGCCCTTAATGACGGACGATTGTGCTTTGCTAGCATGGCAATTGATCAACAGCCGTTCCCAATGAACGCGCTAGACCTGGAGTGAAAGAAGGTACTGATTCGGCCAGAGACGGCCGGATCATCTAACAAAGCTAACGTTGTTGTTGGTGAGCCCAGGAACACGCAAGCCGGCAACATGGTGTCTGGGAGGAAGGCGACTATAAGTCGAGAACCCGGCGGCAAGGAGGTTATCAAGATTACCATCAGCAATCCTACGCTCGGGGGGCAACAGGAAGAGCCGCCCAGATCACCGCAAAGGTTCATTAAGCCGAAGAGCCCGGAAGTCGGCCAGTGGCGGGTTAATACAGCTAATGCTAAGTACAAACACATTAAGCCGACTTTCGACATGTTGATGAGCAAGTATGTCAGACAAGCCGACGCAAGCACAAGCCGGCCCTATGGAAAGCGTTCAAGGTCACCGGCAGAGTTCAGTCGGTATTGTAAGCCGGCTATAGCAAAGACGCCACCTCTGAAAAGCACTTTTGACAAAAGCCGGCTAGGGCCAGCAAGCCGGCTCAAGGAGCATATGCCAAGTCCAGAGAGAGGAAAGGTGTGGCGTGTCAAGCCGCAAGCTGCTAGGGCTGGTGAGCCGGAAAGCATGACAGGCAGAATATTTGGCGGCTCACTTACCATTGGCAGCCAGATACTGAAGATGAAAGAGCCGGTTGTAGAACCGGCAAAAGGTAGACCGATACTAGTTATCGGGCCTAACGGCGCAGCCAATGATCATGAAGCCAGCTCCGGTCAGACTAAGCCGCGTGACACAAAATACACTCAACCAAGGTGGTGCCCTGCCGGGTTAACCAAAACACAGAAAAGGAAACTACAAAGGTTGAGGAATCAAGAGAAGGCTGCAGAAGAAGCTGAGTGGCTCAGGGATGCAAGTTTCAACCAGGATCATCCAATAATACGTTCTCAAGTCTGGGTGCCTAAGCCGACAGAGCTCATAACCCAAGCACCCGGCGTACTAGTCTCCGCGTTAAATAAGGATAAAGAGCCAGTTGCAATACCGGCTATTACTTATTCATCATGGGCTGATGAGGTTGAAGCTGCAGACCTGGCGAGAGATAAGCCGACAACTTATAAGCCGGCAACGTCACGGTCCACACCAGAGGATTTGGCGGCGAGTGAGCCAGCAATGTCAGAGTCAATGCTGGGAGAGCCAGCAGACCTAGACTCGGCCATGGATGACCTGTCTGACGGGTCAGCGGCTGACGAGGAACTTCCAAGCCATGTGTCAGATGAGCCGCCAGTCTCAGGAGAGTCGGCAATGGATGAGCCGCCGGGCGAGTCAGCAGATTATGAAGAGCTTCTGAATTATGAAGGAACGCCGACTCACATGAGTATGGATATCAACATGGTGTACTATCTGCCTGCTGAGTTTCGCGCTGTTGACGAAGCCGGCTCAGTAGCTCAAATTGACTTTGGACCCAAGAACGCTATCTTCGAGAAGCCGGAGGAACCGGTTAAGCATCTCAAGCCATTGTATATCAGAGGGCACATCAATGGGAAGCCGGTTACCAGGATGATGGTTGATGGAGGCGCTGTAGTCAATCTAATGCCTTATTCAGTCTTCAAAAAGTTACAACTTGATGATGATGATTTGATGAAGACGAACATGGTACTCAACGGGTTCGAAGGCGGAGAAGGAGTGGAAGCTAAAGGGGTTATCAGTCTAGAGCTTACAGTCGGAAGCAAGACCCTGGCTACTGCTTTCTTCGTTGCTGAGGTGCAAGGGAACTACAATGTGCTACTAGGACGAGATTGGTTGCATGCAAACCAGTGCGTTCCGTCTACTCTGCACCAACAGCTGGTTCAGTGGGTCGACGATGAAGTAGAAGTCGTCCATGCAGATAACTCGGCCTGCATTGCATTAGCCGAGTCACTAGTTGACTGGCAACACTCCACTGCTACATGTCTTTCGGGGCGTGACTTGTCCGGGTTTGACTTCCTAAGTGCAACCCGGGATGGGTTCGTGCCAGTATCTCTAAAGCCGGTTGGTGAAAACCGGCTCAGACTCAAGTGAATGGATAACAACGATGAGTGGCTTCAAAGCCGGCTTGACAAGTATCGGGCCAACATGAATGATATGTTTGAGACCATTGAAGATGATGGCGACTTAGACAAATTGGGGCAAGGCTTTACGTCGGCTGACCCGCTTGAAGAGGTGGACCTTGGAGACGGCACGGTGCCAAGGCCGACGTTTGTAAGCCGGAATCTGGAAGCCGGCTATAAGCAGGAATTAGTCGCCCTGATCAGAGAGTATGCAGATTGCTTCGCGTGGGAATATCATGAGATGCCTGGGTTAAGCTGCCAGCTCGTTGAGCATCGGTTACCCATCAAAGCCGGCTTTAGACCTTACAAGCAGCCGGCTCGAAAGTTCAACCCACAGATATATGGCCGGGTCAAGGAAGAGATCGGCCGGCTTATAAAAGCAAAGTTTATTCGGCCCTGCAAGTATGCTGAGTGGGTTTCGAACATTGTCCCAGTTGAGAAGAAGGGGTCAGCAAAGATAAGGGTATGCATAGACTTCAGAGATTTAAATCGAGCTACGCCCAAAGACGAATATCCTATGCCAATAACCGATATGCTTATCAACGAAGCCTCAGGACACAAGATCATCAGCTTCTGGGACGGTAACGTAGGGTATAACCAGATATTCATGGCCGAAGAAGATTCGGCTAAGACGGCATTTCGCTGCCCCGGTTTTGTTGGTCTATTTGAGTGGGTAGTGATGACCTTTGGATTAAAGAACGCTGGTGCTACTTATCAAAGAGCGATGAACTTAATATTTCATGACCTTCTTGGAGTCGTACTGGAAGTCTACATTGACGACGTGGTAGTCAAGTCGGACGGCGAGTTAGATCATTTGGCCGACTTACGACTTACATTTGAAAGGATGAGGAAGTATGGGCTCAAGATGAATCCATTGAAGTGTGCCTTTGGCGTGTCAGCTGGAAAGTTTCTGGGTTTCATAATACATGAGCATGGCATAGAGGTTGACCCGGAAAAGGTTAGAGCTATTCAAAAGGTGCAGGCGCCGGCTTGCAAAAGAGACATGCAGAAGTTCCTCGGCAAGGTCAATTATTTGAGGCGGTTTATTGCTAACCTGTCTGGGAAAGTCGATGCATTTACTCAGATTCTTCGGCTTAAGAACGATGATGAATTTACTTGGGGGCAGAACAGCAAGAGGCATTTGAAAGGATAAAGACGTGCTTATCAACCCCTCCGGTTCTGAGGGCGCCGGCTCACGGTCAGCCATGCCGGTTCTACATTGCTGCTGAAGAGAGAGTAATAGGAGCCGCCTTAACCCAAGAAGCCGAAGGGAAAGAGTATGTCATCACATACCTAAGCCGTCGTTTGATAGATGCCGAGTCAAGATACAGCTCTGTGGAAAAATTATGCTTATCCCTTTATTATGCCTGCACTAAGCTACGCCACTACCTTTTATCTAGTGAGTGTAAGGTGGTGGGTCAGACCGATGTTCTCAGACACATGATTCAAAGGCCGATTCTCAGCGGGCGAATCGGCAAGTGGGCATATGGGTTAATTGAGTATGACTTGGCTTATGAACCTCTCAAATCTGTGAAAGGCCAGGTCGTAGCTGATTTTATTGTTGAGCATCGGATTGACCCGGAGCAAGAAGCCGGCTTACACGTTGTGTCGGTTAAGCCGTGGCGGCTCTATTTTGACGGCTCGGTTTGCAAGAATGGGAAGGGAGCCGGCGTTGCATACATCTCGCCCCACGGTACTGTATTTGAGGCCTCCTGCCGGCTTAACTACTTTTGTACTAACAATCAAGCCGAATATGAAGCACTTCTATTCGGGCTCGAGCTTTTAGTCAATACAGGGGTCTCTCATATTAAGGCATACGGTGATTCCTTACTAGTTGTTCAACAAGTGGAAAAGGTGTTTCTGTGCAATGACGAATCACTCAATATGTACCTTGACAGATGCTTAGACATTATAGCAAGTTTGGATTATTTTTCTATCTCTCACGTGTCTAGGCAGGATAATTGGCTCGCCAATGAGTTAGCGCAACAGGCATCAGGCTATCATGTCGACAGAGGCATGTTCTTCATAGCAGAAAAGCCGATGCTGATTGCTGCTGACTCAGAGAAGGCCGGCTCAGGTGAGTCGGCTGGCGAAGGAAAAGCCGGCTCAGGCGAGCCGGCTGATAAGGGAGACGCCGGCCTAGATAAGCCGGCTGATAGAGAAGAAGCCGGCTCAGATGAATCGGCTACTGAGGAAGGGGCAACCCGGATTTCTGACTAGAGAGCACCTATTGTGAGTTATCTGAAGAACTCGAGTCAGAAAACAGACAGAACCGTTCGGCGACTTGCTCTCAAGTATACACTGGATAATGGCGACTTATGCCAGCTGATGGTCTTCTGCTTAAGTGCTTAGACGAGGATCAAGCTAGAGTCGCCATGGGAGAGGTACATGACGGCTTATGTGGAACACATCAGTCGGCTCACAAGATGAAATGGATGCTCCGGCGAGCCGGATTTTATTGGCCGACGATGATCAATGACTGCTTCAAGTACTACAAGGGGTGCGAAGCTTGCCAGAAGTTTGGGGATATCCAGCTAGTTCCGGCTTCCAAGCTCAATCCTATCATAAAACCGTGGCCCTTCCGGGGTTGGGCACTTGACTTTATCGGTATGATTCACCCGGCTTCATCAAAAGGGCATCGGTTTGTGTTGGTTGCCACAGATTATTTCACCAAGTGGTCTGAAGCAGTACCTCTCAGGAACATGACTCACAAGGAGGTAATTCAATTCATTACTGAGCATATTGTTCACAGATTCGGTATTCCACAGACTCTCACCACGGATCAAGGAACTTCCTTCATGGCAAAGGAGGTTAAACAGTTTGCCGAATCACTTGGGATCAAGATGCTCAGTTTATCTCCGTATTATGCTCAAGCCAATGGACAGGCTGAGTCTAGCAATAAGATCTTGATCAAATTGATTAAGAAAAAGATCAAAGACCATCCAAGGCGGTGGCATGAGGTACTGTCCGAAGCATTATGGGCTCACCGGGTCTCAAGGCACGGGGCTACCAAGGTGACTCCTTTTGAGTTGGTATATGGGCAAGAGGCCGTCTTACCAGTTGAGGTGAATCTGGCCGCCTTAAGGTTTGCTAAGCAGAACGATTTGTCGGCCGAAGACTACTACGGCTTAATGATGGATAACCTAGACGATGTGGCCAACAAACGATTAAAGGCTCTAAGGGAGATTGGGAAAGAGAAGTTGCGGGTGGCAAAGACTTACAACAAGAGAGTCCGGCTCAAGGATTTTCAAGTTGGCGACTTAGTGTGGAAAGTTATACTACCAGTCGGCTCCAGAAGCCGGAAATTTGGCAAGTGGTCACCAAGTTGGGAAGGACCATTGCGGGTCGCCAGAATAACACCCAGTAACTCTTATCTGGTGGAGACTTTGGAGGGCGACTTACTACCTCGAGCTATCAACGGGAAATACTTAAAGAAATTCCACCCAAGTGTATGGCAATCCGCCTGAGATCATGCTAATGGCCGATGAGCATAAACATCGCCCTTAGACCACATGGCCGATGAACATAAGCATCGCCCTTAGTAAAAAATCCTACATGGAATATTTTCTAGCACGCAAGCTCTGCTAGAAAACAGGGGGGCATATGTTAGCACTCATTTTTGGCAGAAGGCGACTCAAGGCTGATGACTCGCCCCAGAGGGTGACCCGGTGTGGCGATGACTCGGCTAGCGACGGCTCAAGGATTACTGCTGGAAAGGCGCCAATGTGAAGGAGATACAGCCGCCCAGAGAGGCAGGTTATCGGCTCAATGACTCAGTAACCCGGCTACAGAAATCAGCTCAAGGTCAAAGCCGGCTCATCATGGATTCAGCTTCACAGTACCGGCGGCTCTGACAAAGACGATGAGCCGCCGCTATCATATTGAGCCGGCGTTGTTCAAGGGTTGTTGATCATGTTATGTCTCAGTTCGCAAGATTATTAAAAGCCGGCAAGACCGGGACTCGGCAGATGACGATGACCCAGCACGAAGATGACTCGTAGTACGGCACTTAGCCGTGCCCAGAGCGGTGGTACCGTGCCCATCGAGACCCGGCAAGGCGGCTAACTAGCAAAGCGGCGGATTACGAAGCAAAGTGAACTGGCATCAACACAGAAGAGCTACGGGCGACTCAGGAAGCCGAGAGCAAAGGGCGATTCAGGAAGCCAAGAGCCACGGGCGACTCAGGAAGCCAAGAGCAAAGGGCGACTCAGAAAGCCGGCTCTATAAGCCGGCTCTATGGCTCAGGAGAAGGAAAGCTGACTGCGAGAAGCTAAGGATGGACTCAGAAGAACAAGGCCGGCCCATGCTTTCGGCGACACACAGTGTAAGCCGGCCCAACAGAGAGTCCGAGCCCAAGATGGCCCTGGCGGGTGCCTTACCTAGTTAAGGCTAGAAACCGACTCTGATTGTAACTTGTAATCCGTGTAGGAGTCTCTTACTTGCACGGGAAGTCCAGCCGCCTCATATATATGTGAGAGGTGATGGCCGATTGAATCAAGCAAACAATCGACATATCAATACAACCTACTTTTTACCCCTTAACCCTTGTTCATGCTTCCGTTATTCGGCGACTTCGCGTAAGTTCATCGGATATCGACAACCGAGCCGGGGGCGAGCGAATCGACCCGGTTCAGCCAATCGTCGCCGGCTTCCTCCGACGGGGTCCCTCCCGAGGAACTGGGCCGTCTGGTCTCAAAAGCGCCAGCTTACTGTCTTGCGTATCACGCTGTGAGCCGGCCTCCCACAGGGCGAGTTGCGGTGCATCACCCCCGGCCCTGCGGGTACACGTTGATGTGTTCGTGTGCGAACACTATCATAGACGATTTATCTGGGTCGTGTGTGATGGACTCTCCTATCGCCAACACAGGCAAGGCGGCGATTTAAAAATGTGTCACGGAAAGGGGGTAAAAATTGTTTGCATAGGACATTGTTGCACCAGTGAGCGTAGCTGGAAGTCATATATTGAAGGTCGCATGGGGAGTTTATCCAGGTTCGGACCTCCAGAGAGTAATGCCCTATACATCATGCTTGTTGTTTCTATTCATGGTGGGGATGCCTTGTGCGAGGGATTACAATGATGTAGACAGATTGCTACCGAGAGTATTCTGTCGAGAGTAGAGCTTGGGATGTGAGGGCTCTAGCCTCCTCTTATATACACGACAAAGGCTAGACTTTAACAAGTGAGATGCGATCTAGGTGGCCGCTGCCACCATCTTGGGGATCAAGATGATCCATGGTCATGGGTGCCCTTCCTTCAGGCCCCCTGTGTTGTTGGATTAGTAGTAGGCCTCTTGGGCCTATTGGCAGGCCTGCTACCAGGATCCCCGATGGTGAGTCACCTCTGCTATATAACACCATTAGTAGCCCCCGAGTGTAGTAGAGGTGGCATGAGTTGTCCTTTGAGTCCTCCGTCCCACTCCTCCTTCTACAGTGTATACACTAGTGCAGGCGCCTGCTATACAAACGGTTTTTAACCCCTTTCCATGACGTAGTTTCAAACCGTCGCCTTGCATGTGTGGGCGATAGGGGGGCCTATCACACATGACACAAAAAACCCGTTGGCGATGCCTGGTCCCGGTCACACATGATAGGCAAAATTATGTCGTGTGCGATTGGAAGGACTATCACAAACAGGTATTTAGGAGAAATCGTGTGAGATGTGCATACCATCCCACACAGTGAATTTGAAACAAACGTTTCCGTTCATATTGTACTTCACACACAATTTTCTGCTTAACATCGTCTGTGTTAGGGGTGGCCATCACGCACGGTGCCTAGAAGAAACTGTTTGGCATAGGGTTGTCCATCACACACATGTTTTATGTGAAAACGTTTGTGAATGGGTTTTCTAACACACACAGTTTGCGCCCAAAAATCGTGTGTGATTGTTCACTGATCCAACACGCCAATTTTCCAGCAAGCGTGTGGGTTTGTTGAGGTCATCGCTGACGGTGTTCTATGACAAACCGTTTGCAATATGAAACCCCAATAATCAGGCTAATTGCTCTATTATTTATAATCCAGCTAGTAAACAAATTGATACTTCAGATCAAGCACATAATATATTTTATTTCGTATTACGGCAACCAGGATTTCATAATTGAAATACATCAGAGTACAACATCATATAAGCATATACTACCTACCTACCCAATTACACGATCGGACCGAGTTTCACATGCAACATCTAAAACCTTTGGAAAATAGCATCATATACGGTAAATAGACACATGAATGTCATCTAGAAAACTGTTGAAGTGGAAGGCAAATATTGAGCCTTCACTGATGTCGATGGTTCTTGCAACTTTATGCCAGTGCCTGTGGATGGTTGCCCGCCCATCCTTCATCCTCTTGAGGAAGACTTCAAAATTATACCGTGGGTGTTGTATGAATACCTTCCTCGCCTCTTGACCATACAGGTGGTTTGAGACGTACTCATCGATGAACTGCTTTGGAAAGGACTGGAAACAAAGATATGTGTAAATTTCATTTCTTAAAATTGAAATGTCACAAAGGGAAAAAAGACAAGGTAAAAGAGATAGTACCATCCTATAGTTCACTGATGTCTTCTTCATTGTGTAGACAAACAACTTGTTGTTTTTTGTCGCAAGTTTCTTTATGTTAACAATCTTTCTGAGTTTCCTGATTTGACTGATATTCATGAACACATCATTTCCCCACATGCAAAATGGGTTGAACAGTGGGTCTAAACCTCTTACAGCAGGACCTACATGTGCAAGACCAAATTATTGTTAGAAACCTAAATATTAGAATGGTTCCTGCAATTCCACAATAATGTGCTATTAGCCAAAGGATCATAAAAGTGCAAACCTCGATGGTAAACCTTAGTGTCTCCCATTGTTCCCCCTGTAACGTGTTTAAGAATAGATATTGATCAGTAAAATCTATTAATGAAAGATAAACGCATTGCATATCCAGCATATAAATTCAAGCCACATGGAAAAGACAAGCGTGCTAAGAACTATGAAATATAGCAATTGTAGGTTTCACGTGCATAACAAAACAAAATTGTACCAACAATAATTGAACATGACATTGCAGATGATCACCAAAACAACTGAACCAAACAGTTAACTGAGCATCACATTGCACAATACAATATAGTAGTAGAAGGTCAGATTGCATAGTAGCATTACATTGCATATTTCACTAGAGTTTCTTAAGGAAAGGCAGGAGCAGCACATGCAGCAGGTAAAACAAACATGCGTAACAGGTGTAGCTAGCTGAACACATGTCATTAGTAATTAAGCTTAAAAACAATATATTCCTCCTCGTTGGAGATATCGATAACGATGGGCTTGGACGAGGGCGAGGCCTCCACATCATGGGTGCCCTCCTCGTAGTGGTGAGTTGCCTCAGCCTGTCCCGGCTCCAACCTGCCTGCTATGGAGTTGAGGAAAGCATGGGCACGCTGAGAAAACAACTCGGAGTCATCGTCGAAGGCAACAGTGGAGCCCTGGAGAACAAACAATGAGCTGTTGTTCAAAGCAGCCAACTGCGTGGCGGCGTTCGCGCGCGAGGCATCGATGGTGGCCTCGACATCTAGATGCTGCTCCAAGATCTGGGGGCCAGCACACATGGCAGCCATTGGGGACTCATTCGCGTGTGCGGTCGTGATTTGCTTCTCCGCTGCCAGGTGCTCCTTGAGATCCTGGCTATACTACGTGCACCATGTCTTTCGGCGGCGATTATGTGGGGGGTGGGCCGGTGATTTTGGTGGAATGTGTCGCGCTGGCGGTCGGGCCATGTGGAATGGAGGAGGAGGGGGTGGAGGGGGGAGGGGGTATGGGGAAGGTTTGGATTACCTGACTATGACTAGATGGATGAGGCCGAGCAGCAGGAAGGAGCGTCATCGGCGAGGAGGCGGCACTGCAAGCAAGCAGTGAAGGTTTGAACTTAGGAAATGAAGGGGGAGCAGGGGGAATGGGAAATGTGGCTTTTTGTTGGTACGAGGGGCGGGGGAGGTAGATATTTTCGTGGCAGCCCAAAATTTCGTTCGGTGCGACGAAAAAGTAGCGCGCACAGTCACATCGGACACATTACCTTTACCATAACTGTGTGTGATATTCAACAACACAAACGTATGCTATAGTTTATCCCGTGTGTGATGAGACTGAACGTGGAAATTTTGGTCTCCAAGCTTCCGGCGTAAGATATCGGATAGTACATTGCACACGGTACTTGCATTTCATGTTCATTTGGAAGAGAAAATGGGGATACGGCGGCAAATTTTGGTCCGAATTTCCCTCGTTACATTGGTCATTGCTTAGTTTAACAA
The DNA here is from genome assembly GCA_039707655.1 of Elymus sibiricus. Lineage (NCBI taxonomy): Eukaryota > Viridiplantae > Streptophyta > Magnoliopsida > Poales > Poaceae > Elymus > Elymus sibiricus. The sequence goes on from CM077665.1 coordinate 270,997,350, forward strand.
CACTTGCAAATTTGAGTAGTACTACACAAAAGAGCCTACAGCACTGCCCACACTTACTTAATCGAGCAACTAATAAACATTAGTTAATTGACTTAAACATTACTCTAACAAAACACCATCGCTCTAGACAGAGACTAATATTCTGCTTGGCATTCGTCGATCTCCGCCGCCTCCTCGATGACCAGCTCCCGCTCGACGAACTCCGGGGAAAGGAGATCCATCGCCACATACTCTGGCATCAAGCAGTCTTCGTCCACCATCTCTTTGGATAAGGCCACCATGAGCCGGGCGTGGACGGCCTTGCTCCGGGCATGGATGGCCACAATCTTGGCTAGGGAGGCCGCCGACGAACGGATGCCTGCTCGAGCACCCTCAGCGATTACCAACTCAACGGAGGTGGGTTGTCGACAGGTGTCGGAGAAGGCAGATGTGATTTGTGCAGCGACCGACATGAGATGGGCATGGGCAGCCTCGAGATGGGACTGGGCGTCCGCCATCAGGGCTACGGCGACCGCCGAGGAACTGACAGCTGATGTGCCATTCTCGCCATTTGCTATCCCCGTCGCGGTTGTTGCTGCCGCCCTCTCAGCTGCAACAGCTGCCCTTTCGGTTGCTGCAGTCGCTTTGTTGGAGGTAGCGGCCGCGTTCAAGCATGTTGAGAGTGCGCTCATGGCTGTTGCGGCCGCGCTCGGGCCGGAGTCGGTTGCCAAAGTTGCCCTCACGACGGGGATCCACGTCCCCATCTTTCACCGGCGACGATTGAAAAGTAAAATGGTCTGAGGAGTCAGTGCGGTAAACAGGCCGGCGGTGTACTGCAGCCGACGAAGCTTCCGGCCTAAGCCATGCATTACGAGGATTGGCCCAAGATATTTTGTACTGCATCACACATGATTCATGAACGTCAACTGTTTGTGAAAGACTTAATTTTCAAAATGTTTTTAAAACAAAAAAATGAGGTTAATTCAACAAAGGACGGTGTTTGGATTGCAGTAAGATTTATGTGCAGTGAACACTGACCAATAGTTGTGTCGTGCTAAAATATGGAATTATTCAGGGTCTGTTTGCCATTTTTATAAATTAATTGAGTTTTCTAGACATTTGATGTGTATAATTCAAATTTGAACTATCGTCCCAATGTCTGTGCATCAAAATGGAATGAAAAATCATATTAGTGTCCATGGCTTCATCTTTAGATCACGGGAAATAAATGGGAATGAACTTCAAACATCTAGGCATCTTGGCTCGGCCACAAACATTGAGAAACTTGGTTTTTAAATTATTGTAAATCCAAAACGCGTCAGAAATTCTAAAAACTTGGCATGTTGTCATGACATGGCACATATGTGCCATGGTAAAAAAAATATACAACATGGGACAATTTTAGCCACAAGTCCCTTACAAAGCAGAGCTTCTCACTTCAATCTTTGAGGTCCCGATAAGGAAAACGTCACCTTATGTAGGCAAAACGACATCCACTCATCTTCTCGCCATGAACTATTGTGAGAGTCAACTCGCACCAGTAAGAGTGTCTTGCTAAAATATGGAATTATTCAGGGTTCTTTTCTCATTTTCATACGTTAATTGAGTTCTCTAGGCATACAATGTGGGTAATTAAAATTTGAACTAAAATCACAAGGTCCGGTGCATCAAAATTCGTTGAAAAATCATATAAGTGTCCATGGCTACTTTGGGCCCCATGCAAGATATGGGAATGGATTTCAAACATCTTGGGGTCTTGGCTCAGCCACATACATTGAGAAACTTGGTTTTACATTCATGTATAAATCAAAAACTCATCAGAAATTTAGGAAACTTGGCATGGTGTCATGGCATGGCTCATATGTGTCCTGATGATAAATTGTTCGATTTGGGACAAGTTTTGGCACAAGCCCTTACAAACCTCAGCTACTCATGGGAAGGTAGCTTTTGTGGTTTCGATAAGGAACGCGTCACCTTATGTGGGCGAATCGACATCCGCTGTCTCTTCTCGTCTTGAACTATATATTTCTAGAGGCAACATATACCAACATGAGTGTCGTTCCAAAATATGAAAGTATACATGGTTCGTTTGGGCTTTTTATACATTAGTTGACTTTTATATGCATTATTTAACGTGCATAATTCAAATTTGAACTACATTCACAAGGTACAGTGCATCAAAATGGGTTGAAAACCGTATAAGTGTACATGCACTCTTTAGGATCCCATGCAATATATGGGAATGAATTTCAAACATCTCGCGGTCTTAGCTCGGCCATACAAACATTGAGAAACACGGGTTTTAAATCACGTGTAAATCAAAAACTAGTAAGAAAATTCATGAAACTTGGCATGGTGTCATAACATGCATGGCTCATATGTGCCCTGGTAAAATAATGTCCAATTTGGGACAAGTTTTGGCACAAGCCCCGCACACACCAAAGATTAATTATCACGTGAAGCTTTGTTGTTTCGATATGGAATGTGTCACCTTATGTGGGCGAATCGACATCCGCTGCCGCTTCTCGTCTTGAACTATTTCTATAGGCAACATATACCAAAATGAGAGTGTCGTGCCAAAATATGAAATTATACATGGTTCGTTTGGCCTTTTTATACATTATTTGACTTTTATATGCATTATTTAACGTGCATAATTCAAATACGAACTACAATCAGAAGGTCCGGTGCATCAAAATGGGTTGAAAACCATATTAGTGTGCATGCATCTTTAGGTCCCATGCAAGACACGTGAATGAATTTCAAACATCTCGGGGTCTTGGCTTGGCCACATAAACATGGAGAAACTATAGGGTATTAAATCATGTAAATCAAAAACTCGTCAGGAGATTCATGAAACTTGGCATGGTTTCATGAACATCGCACATAAAGGCGTCATAGCATTTTGTTTTCCTATCTGAGACTCGTTTTTTAATTTATATTTTCTTTTAGAGCCAACATTGAGAATATTAGTTAAATTATAGTAAATCTAGAACTCACACAAAATTCAAGAAATTTGGCATGGCGTCATTATATAGCACAAATATGCTGTGGTATTTTTGTGTCATTAATAGCAAACAAAAGCTTTTTGGAACAAAGAACTGTCACGTTTACACGCAAACGGTTGCATTATTTTCAAACCGTTGGCGTTCTACTGCCCTTTACGTGCTGCCAAGCGTCGCACTCTTTTATTGGCTAGGGCTTAGGAGGTGTCGTGCGAGCATCTGCATGAGTTGACCGCAGGCTCATCGGGAGGCGTGCGGGTAGTACGCCGAAGACTCACCGGGAATCGAGCCCTTTGACCTCCGTATCCGCTCTCCTCGCTTCCAACCTGTCCATCAATGGCGCCCGAGCCGCTGTTTAATAGGCGGCTTTACTGCCCACTCACTCACAATCCTCCATATATCTTCGCCTCACATTCCCCTCCATCTTCACACCTCCACGGCGACCTACGCCATGCTGCAAAAGGATCATATGCCACTAGTCTTCCAGTTTGGTGAAGTTGACACCGAGCCGGAAGAGATAGAACATGAAGACGAATGGGATGCCATGGACATGGCCCTGGAAGAGCTGCATGCCGCAGCGGATGCTGCCCCGATGCACTCGCCATCAACCATCACCGCGCCCACGCCAGCAACCATCCTCGTGGCATTAACAGGTTGGTCGCCCAGCATCATCGCAGCGCTGGAAACCGCGATCATCAGGGAGGTCCCTGCCGACCCGCATGAGCTCATGTACATGGGCGTGGGAAGGGGGGCCCCGCCAGCGCCTTCTCCTGCCCCGTGCTCGTGCGCGCCCTTGCACACCGGTCCCAGTGCGCGTGCCCGCACCGACGGTGCCCGACCCCTTGCGCGCACCTGCACCCACTGCGCCCGTGCCCGTGCGCGCGCCTACACCCGTCACGGCCCCCTGAGCGGATTAGGCCGCCGCCGTCAACAGCTTTCTTGCAGCGCCGCTAGTCGTCGCCCCCCGGCCCCGCGCCCGTCCATCGCGCGACGACCGGCTCTTTGATTGTGAAGTCCATAACATTCTGGTCTCGGTTGAAGAACTGCACAACTGCGCCCCGGAGCACGAGAACGCCGCCGCAGGAGGCCGCCGCCGCCGCCGCAACTAGTTTTCTTTATATTGTATCTCGATTGTATGAATGTAAAGTGAAAGCGTGAATGAATGAAATCTATGGTTTGATGAACTAAATATTTATCTCTGAATTCACGTAGCAAACAAAAAACCATCATAGTTTTATCCGAATGAACACACATCACAAACGGTTCAGGTTAAATACCCGTTTGAAGATCGACAACTATCTTTCCTTCGCCTGTAAGCCAAGTCAAAATATTGGCGTGAAGGATTGGTCCAATGCGTCATCGCAAACGTTTCTCGAATATGATTTGTGTGCCTAGTACAGACAATCTGGGAAGATTTGCATCTATCATACTGGGTAAATTGCCATGTGTCAAATCGGAGACATTGGCATCTGTCGATCTAGTAACACTCGCATTTGTCAACATTGTAGTACTGGCATTTGGCAAGTATTGCAGAAACAAAATCACAATTAGGGTGTAATTTTCCAACTGAAATTCACTTTAAACATGGATTTCATTCATACATTAAGCACTGGTCTTTGTACAATACAATTCAACTCGACAGCTGAATCGAACAAACTTTTCCCCAATTGTTGCCAACCACGTACTGAATTAGCTAGTTCAACTATATACTAGCTAATTAAAGTACGTGGTACAGTTCAACCATATCTATAGTTAGATGAACTGAACAAAATAGCCCCTAAATACTAGTACTACGGAGGGGCTTTCTACTACTTCCAGTAGAATCGAGCCTGCCGACGAGTTGGCGGAGACGTGTCCGTTGCCTGCCAGTGCTGCCCTCCGATGCTCAAGACGCCCCTCCTCGAAGCGACAGGACTCTGCGTAGATCTCCGCATTCCGCGCCGCCGCTGCGGCTTCTCCTCCGGTCACGGCGTCGGTGAGCTTCTTCGCGTGCGCGACCTGGCACTCCACCTCCTTCTCTAGGAAGTAGATGTAGCACGCAAGGGTTGCGACGCAGAAGCCCGGTGGCAGGCCTTTGGAGGACTCCACCTCCCGCATTCGGGCCTTGGTGGCGGCGCGGGTTATGACCCCTCAGCCTGACGGCGGGGTCATGGCAAAGACAGACGACGGTGGGGTGGCGGCCCCGGTGGCGGAAGGCGTGGTGGCGGCCACGGCAGCCACCGGCAGCAGCTGCCTTCGGGCAGCGATGGTGGAGCGTGTAGTTGGTGGTGTGCGCACACCCACCAGGGATGCCATGTGCACTACACGCTTCAGAGGACTGACGCGGTGAATCCTCCCAGCTGGAGTTGTCCTCTGGCGGAGTGGCTGGGCGACGACGAACGGCCGGTGCCATTGGCGATTGGGGGAGAAGCAAACTAGACAAACTACTGGGAGGGGGGATGAAGGCAATGTGGAGTCGCCGGCCGTGAGCGTTTATATAGCAGGCCGACAAGCATTGGGGATTTCACCGAGCATGGCAGGAAGCTAGAGCCATAGAACGGTTTTGCGCGCGGGAACCTGCGCGGTTCTGAGCGGGAACGGGGTCATCCAGCGGGCGCATGGCCAAAACCCAAAAGCGGTGCCGAAGCGTGCACTGGAATACTCGGCGGCAACATAGTGACAAGATGTGAGAGAGGAGGATGGACTGATGTGGAGGCACATGCGTCAAAATAATAAAACGTCTACGATATTAATACAGGCAAACGGTACTTCCCAACGTAGCGTCTATAATGATCTCATCCATCGCTGACAATTACTTGGCAGCAACCGTCTGCCCACAACACACACAGCTTGTCAGTATGAATCATCTGTGTTATTTCTGGTGTTCGCACACGATTCTCATTACTCACATGTTTGCTGTATATCGCACACATCGTGTTATGCCGAGTCGTTTGTGTTCTGCTGTATCAGCGCACACAGTTTATCCGAGTGAACTATATGCCGTACTTTGCACACGTATGTAGTTTTGGTAACCGTTTTTGTTATCTTCTCTAATCGCAAACAATTCATAAGAACAAACTGTCTGTCGTAGATCGCACACGCAACTACTTTCTGAATCGTATTTGATGGATCCACCTTCGCACATAGTTCGTGCCATTAGCGACGGAGCTTGCACTATACCGTTTGTGATTCGTGCATCACACACAGTTTCGTCGAAGGGTCTCTGATTGATGTGTCGTGTTTGGACCATTCTATAGTAGTGATGTGTCAGTAATTTCCTTTAAGGAGCCCAGCTCCTGACGAGGTCTCTGCATCGAGTAGTCTTCAGGCAAGTCCACCAGGCATTAAGAGATTTTTTAAGGTCACATGCGCGGTCTGCCCAACTGAATAGGGTCCATAGTTGTTGGGTACTACCTTCGTCCGGGTTTATTAGGCCCCTTATTATTTTGTGCCAGACTTTGACCGTCTCTAGACTACTGAAATACAAAGTATATGCTCTGAAACAATATATTATTGGATTTGTATTTGAAAGACCTTTTTGACAATATAATTTTTGTGACATTTCGTCCACATTTTATTAGTTAAATTTATAAGTCAAACTCTAGCTCAAAATAAGAGGGGTCCTAATAAACCCGGACGGAGGGAGTAGATCCCAATTGATGATGATACTTATACCCATATGCCCACATATTGTACAGTGGGAAACCGCAGGAGACGTGGATCACGTGTCACGTTGTGTGGTTTGGCCCTTCAGTTTTGAGCCAACTATAAGGAAGGAAAAGAGGAGGGTTTTGTTCTTCCTCCATTTCCCCTATTTTCGCCTCTTCGCCTCTTATTGCCCAGTGTGAGCCGTCGTCACCATTCCTTTGTTGTCTCCTCATGCAACCCTTGTTGATCTCCCGCCACCATCGATATGGACAAGAGTAGGAGCGAGGGGAGGGCATGTGCCCTCGGCCAGGATTTTCCCGCCACTCGGGTTGACAATAAATAGAAGAGGGCCACTTAGAAAGGTGGGGAGTGACAACCGCTGGACGCCAGCTGTCTATCCAGTGGGAACAAGGGTACCACGCCGTCTGCCTGCGGCCTAGGAGGCGACACCTACAAAAGGCCCGGTAGGCGGCCCACTCAAGATCTCCACAAGTGAAGCACCTCATGAGGCTCGGACCTCGCGAGGCCCCTCCCCGCGAGGCGGAACTCTTCAAGTCAAGCACCTTCAGCAAGGCACCCTCGAGAGGCTCTCCTCGAGAGGCGGCTTCCCGCAAGGCCCTCCGCCTGGAGGGGCCATGCGGTGCTGGTTGCACGGCTGCACGCCCACCACATGGGTGATGCTCCCACGCAGGCAAGGACAACAAGGTCGTGCCAGCAGGCACAGACAAAGAGGGTTTCCTTTCTGGTGATTAAAGGGCAGCACCCGCTGCCTCCTCCCAAGCAGGTTCCCAAAGCTTGCCAATTTGGTGCAAGACGACCACAGTGACACCAGTCGCCAGGACGAATGTCATCGTCGAGCCCACCTACGCATCATGGATGACGCCTTTGCAGACAAATACCGACTTTTCTCAGGATAGACTGAACGACTGTCCCCTTTCCAATTGCTGCCATGTGGCTGCCCTTTCCCGCCGATATTTTCGAGAAAGGGGACCAAGGCAAGGATAAGAGGGGCAATGTTGCCACGGTAGAAGGGATTTGGCTCTGGGATCCCCAATCAATCACCCATCCAGTCGTCTTCCACCTTGTAACACCTATGTCTCCCCAAAGGCAAAACAACCAAGCAGGAGTAGGATTTTACACCGCAAGGTAGCCTGAACGTAAGTAAAATGCGTGTCCTTTGTCATGTCATATGTGTGCGCTCTCGTGAAGCTCCTTTCGCCATAGTCGTAGTCACCATCGGGTTGTGAGATAGCAGCACGAAGAGGCCCCAAAGTTTTAACCGGGGTTTTGGAGAGCGTACCCTCTCTGAAACGCTTCTCCGACATTTGGCGCACCAGGTAGGGGTCTCTTCTGTGGTTTCAGCATCTTCGACCTCGACATCGACATGGCTGACGCACGCCAGGCGTGCGCCCAGCGCAGGGCCAACGGTGTCCGCACGGAGCCCGTCATCAACGACAACCGCCGCGCTGGCGCCCGCCTCGCCACTGAGCCGGCATCAGGGGAGCAACAAGCTTCCTCCATCCACCCATCCTCTTGGTGTTGGAAATATGCCCTAGAGGCAATAATAAAGTGGTTGTTATTATATTTCCTTTTTCATGATAATCGTTTATTATCCATGCTATAATTGTATTTATTGGAAACTGAAATACATGTGTGGGTACATAGACAAACAACATGTCCCTAGTGATCCTCTACCGGACTAGCTCGTTGATCAAAGATGGCCATGGTTTCCTGGTCATAGACATGAGCTGTCATTTGATAATGGAATCACATCATTGGGACAATGATGAGATGGACAAGACCCAAACTATGAACATAGCACATGATCGTGTCAAGTTTATTGCTATTGTTTTCTGCATGTCAAGTATCTGTTCCTATGATCATGAGATCATGCAACTCACAGACACCGAAGGAGTATCTTGTGTGTATCAAACGTTGCAACGTAACTCGGTGACTATAAAGATGCTCTACAAGTATCTCCGAGGGTGTCTGTTGAGTTGGCATGCATCAAGACTGGGATTTGTCACTCCGTATGACGGAGAGGTATCTCAGGGCCCACTCGGTAATACAACATCATAATGATCTTGCAAGCAATGTGACTAAGAAGTTAGCCATGGGATCTTGTATTACGGAACGAGTAAAGAGACTTGCCGGTAACGAGATTGAACTAGGTATGGAGATACCGACGATCGAATCTCGGGCAAGTAACATACCGATGAACAAAGGGAACTGCGTACGGGATTGACTGAATCCTTGACATCGATGTTCAACTGATAAAGATCTTCGTAGAATATTTGGGAACCAACATGGACATCCAGGTCCCGCTATTGGTTATTGATCGTGGAGCTGTCTCGGTCATGTCAGCATAGTTCTCAAACCCGTAGGGTCTACAGACTTAACGTTTAGTGACGATCTAAGTATAGTCGAGTTATTGTGTTGGTGACTGAATGTTCTTCGGGGTCCCAGATGAGATCCCGAACGTGACGAGGAACTCCAGAATGGTCCGGAGGTGAAGATTGATATATAGAACGAATGGTATTGGAGTCCAGAAGTGTTCTGTGGTGTACCGGGGATTCGACGGAGTACCGAAAGGGGTTTCGGGGGGCCCCGGCAAGTGTTGGGGGGCCTCATGGGCCAAGGAGAGGGGGCGCACCAGCCCACTAGGGGGCTGGGCGCTGCCCAAACCCTAGCTCAATTTGGCTAGGAGGGCAGCCGCAGTCCCTAGGGCCGCCGGCCCCTTTACTTGGGAGGCAAGGCGCCTTGGGGAGGGGCACCCCAAACCCTAGCCGCACCCCTTGGCCGGCGGTCCCTAGGGGAAACCTTAGGGTGCCCCCCCCCCTCCTCCCTTCCCCCTATATATAGAGAGGGAGAGAGAGGGCAGCTGCACCCAATGTGCTACGGCGCTGCCCCTCCTTTCCCTCGTAGCTCTTCTCCTCTCCATTGACGCACGGCGAAGCCCTGCTGAGATTCCTCCACCACCACCTCACCACGCCGTCGTGCTGCCGGAGGACTCGAGCTACTTCTTCACTATCGCTCGCTGGATCGAGGAGGTGAAGGTGTCATCAAGCCGTACGTGTGTTCAACGCGGAGGTGCCGTCCGTTCGGCACTTGATCGGGAGTTCGCGGGACGGATCGTGATTGGATCGCGAAGATCTTCGAGTACATCAACCACGTTTCTTAACTCTTCCGCTTAGCGATCTACAAGCGTATGTAGATGCAATCTCTCCTCTCGTAGATGTTCATCTCCTAGTCGATCTTGGTGAGCATAGGAAATTTTTTGTTTCCCATGCAACGTTCCCCAACAGTGGCATCATGAGCAAGGTCTTTGCGTATATGATATCACGAGTAGAACACAAAGGAGTTTGTGGGCGTTGATATTCAGATTGCTTCCCTCCTTGGTCTTTTCTTGATTCAGCGGTATTGTGGGATGAAGCGGCCCGAACCAACTTTACATGTCCACGTACATGAGACCGGTTCCATGGACTGACATGTGACTTTGTTGCATAAGATGGCTAGCGGGTGTCTGTCTCTCCCACCTTAGTTGAATCGGATTCGACAAAGGTGGTCCTTGTAGAAGGTTAAATAGCAACTTGTATATCACCGTTGTGGTTTTGCGTAGGTAAGAATCGTTCTTGCTAGATACACATAGCAGCCACGTAAAACATGCAACAACAAATTAGAGGACATCTAACTTGCTTTTGCAGGGTATGTTGTGATATGATATGGCCAAAGACATGATGAAATATATTTGATGTATGAGATGATCATGTTTTGTAATAGTTTATATCGACTTGCATGTCGATGCATACGGCAACCGGCAGGAGCCATAGGGTTGTCTTTAATTATTTTATGACCTGCGTGTCAATCTTTAAGCGCTATGCAACGCTTTACTTTATCGCTAGACGGTAGCAATAGTAGTAGAAGCATGGTTGGCGCGACAACCCCGATGGCAACATGATGATGGAGATCATGAGGATGGAGATCATGGTGTCATGCCAGTGACGTTGGAGATCATGCCGGTGCTTTGGAGATGGAGATCAAAAGCACAAGTTGATGGCCATATCATGTCACTTATGATTTGCATGTAGTGATGTTAATCCTTTTTATGCATCTTATTTTGCTTAGGATGATAGTAGCATTATAAGGTGACCCCTCACTAAAATTTCAAGATAAAATTGTGTTATCCCCGAGTGTGCACCATTGCGAAAGTTCGTTGTTTCAAGGCACCACGTGATGATCGGGTCTGATAGACTCTACGTTCACATACAACGGGTGCAAGCCAGTTTTGGACATGCGGAACACTTGGGTTAAACTTGACGAGCCTAGCATGTACAGACATGGCCTCAGAACACAAGAGACCGAAAGGTCGAACATGAGTCATATAGTAGATATGATCAACATGAAGATGTTCAGAAACCACCTCATCTCACGTGATGATCGGACTTGGGTTGGTGAATATGGATCATGTAGCACTCGGATGACCGGAGGGATGTCAATTTGAGTGGGAGTTTTAAGTAATATGATTAACTAAACTCATTATCTTGAACAATAGTCTATGTTGTCTTTGCAAAATTATGTTGTAGACCAATGGCTCGCGCAGTAGCTCCCCTGAATTTCAATGTGTTCCTAGAGAAAGCCAAGCTGAAAGATGATGGAAGTAACTTTGTAGACTGGGCCCGTAATCTGAGGATTATCCTCACGGCTTCCCAAAAGGCTTATGTCCTTGATGCATCAATCGGTGACCAACCCGCTCCATCGTCTGTGGACGTTATGAATGCCTGGCAGACGCGTGTTGATGACTACTCAATAGTTCAATGTGCTTTGTTGTATGGCTTAGAACCGGACTTCAAAGACGTTTTGAACGTCATGGAGCATATGAGATGTTCCAGGAGTTGAAATTTATCTTTGAGAAGAATGCCCGGATCGAGAGGTATGAGGCCTCCGATAAGTTCTATGCTTGCAAGATTGAGGAGAACTGGTCTGTCAGTGAGCACATACTTAGAATGTCTGGGTATTACAACCGTCTGGCTGAGTTGGGAGTTGTGCTCCCGCCAGTGGCGATCACTGACAGAGTTCTTCAATCGCTACCACCTAGCTACAAAATCTTTGGGCTGAACTATAACATGCAAGGGATGAACAAATCAGTCGCCGGGCTGTTTGCGATGCTGAAAGTCACTGAGTCAGACATCCAGAAGGAGCATTAAGTGTTGATGGTCAATAAAACCACTAGTTTCAAGAAAAATGGCAAGGGCAAGAAGGGTAACTCCAAGAAGAGTGGAAAAGCAGTTGCCCCTCCCATGAAGAAACCCAAGGCTGGACCCAAGCCAGAAACTGAGTGCTTCTATTGCAAGGGAATTGGTCACTAGAAGTGGAATTGCCCCAAGTATCTGGCCGACAAGAAGGTGGCCAACACCAAACAAGGTATATATGATATACATGTTATTGATGTGTACCTTACCAACTCTCGTTGTAGTGCCTGGGTATTTGATACCGGTTCGGTTGCTCACATTTGCAACTCAAAGCAGGAACTACGGAATAGACGGAGGCTGGCAAAGGACGAAGTGACGATGCACGTGGGAAATGGTTCCAAGGTTGATGTGATCGTCGTCGGCACGCTCGCTCTTCGATTACCATCGGGATTAGTGATGAACCTGAATAATTGTTATTTAGTGCCTGCGTTGAGCATGAACATTATATCTGGATCTTGTTTAATGCGAGACGGTTACTCATTTAAATCAGAGAATAATGGTTGTTCTATTTATATGGGTAATATCTTTTATGGTCATGCACCCATTGTGAGGGGTTTATTCTTATTGAATCTTGATAGTTATGATACACATGGTCATAACATTGATGCCAAAAGATGTAGAGTTGATAATGATAGTACCACTTTCTTGTGGCACTGCCGCTTAGGTCATATTGGTGTAAAACGCATGAAGAAACTCCATGCTGATGGACTTTTGGAGTCACTTAATTTTGAATCACTTGACACATGTGAACCATGCCTCATGGGCAAGATGACCAAGACCCCGTTCTCCGGAATGATGGAACGGGCAAGTGACTTGCTGGAAATCATACATACATATGTGTGCGGTCCAATGAGCAATGAGGTGCGCGGTGGATATCGTTACTTTCTCACCTTCACCGATGACTTAAGTAGATATGGGTATATTTACTTAATGAAACACAAGTCTGAAACGTTTGAAAAGTTCAAGCAATTTCAGAGTGAAGTTGAGAATCATCGCAACAAGAAGATTAAATTCCCATGATCTGATCGAGGGGGAGAATATCTGAGTTATGAGTTTGGCAATCACTTAAGATAATGTGGAATTGTTTCACAGTTGACGCCGCTTGGAACACCACAGCGTAATGGTGGTCCGAACGTCGTAATCTAACCTTATTGGATATGGTGTGTTCTATGATGTCTCTTGCCGATCTGCCACTATCGTTTTGGGGTTATGCGTTAGAGAAAGATGCATTCACTTTAAATAGGGCACCATCTAAATCTGTTGAAATGACACCGTATGAACTGTGGTTTGGCAAGAAACCAAAGTTGTCATTTCTTAAAGTTTGGGGATGCGATGCTTATGTCAAAAGGCTTCATCCAGAAAAGCTCGAACCCAAAGCGAACAAATGCGTCTTCATAGGATACCCAAAAGAGACGGTTGGGTATATCTTCTATCTCGGATCCGACGGCAAGGTGTTTGTCGCTAAGAACGGATCATTTCTCGAGAAAGAGTTTCTCTCAAAAGAATTGAGTGGGAGGAAGATAGAACTTGATGAGGATGTTGAACCTTTACTTCAACCAGAGAGTAGTGCAGCGTAGAAAGATATTTCTGTGGAGCCTACATCAGTTGAAGAGGAAGCTGCTGATGGTGATCATGAAGCTTCAGATCAAGTTACTATCGAACCTCGTAGGTCGACAAGGATACGTACTGCTCATGAATGGTACGGTAACCCTGTCTTAGAGGTCATGTTGTTGGACAATGATGAACCTACGAGCTATGGAGAAGCGATGGTGGGACCAGATTCCAACAAATGGTTAGAGGCCATGAAATCCAAGATGGGATCCATGTATGAAAACAAAGTATGGACTTTGGAAGTATTACCTGAAGGGCGAAAGGCCATTCAGAAGAAATGGATCTTTAAGAAGAAGACGGACGCGGACGGTAATATCACCGTCTATAAAGCTCAACTTGTGGCAAAGGGTTTTTCACAAGTTCAAGGAGTTGACTACGATGAGACTTTCTCACCCGTAGCAATGCTTAAGTCCGTCAGAATCATGTTAGCAATAGCTCCATTTTTCGATTATGAAATTTGGCAGATGGATGTCAAAACAGTGTTCCTTAACGGTTTCCTTAAGGAAGAGTTGTATATGACGCAACCAGAAGGTTTTGTCGATCCAGAGAATACTGACAAAGTTTGCAAACTCCAGCGATCCATTTATGGGCTGGTGCAAGCGTCTCGGAGTTGGAATCTTCTCTTTGATGAGGTGATCAAAGCGTTTGGGTTTATACAAGTTTACGGAGAAGCTTGTATTTATAAGAAAGTGAGTGGGATTTCTATAGCGTTTCTAATATTATATGTGGATGACATATTGCTGATTGGAAACAATATAGAATTTTTGGAAAGTGTGAAGGAATATTTGAACAAGTGGTTTTCAATGAAGGACCTAGGAGAAGCTGCTTTCATATTAGGCATCAAGATCTATAGAGATAGATCGAGACGCTTAATAGGACTTTCACAGAGCACATACCTTGATAAAGTTTTGAAGAAGTTCAAAATGGATCAGTCCAAGAAGGGATTCTTGCCTGTATTGCAAGGTGTGAAGTTGAGTAAGACTCAATGCCCAGTGACTGCAGAGGATAGAGAAAAGATGAGTGTCATCCCCTATGCTTCTCCCATAGGCTCTATCATGTATGCAATAATGTGCACAAGACCAGATGTCAGCCTTGCCATAAGTATGGCCGAAAGGTTTCAAAGTGATCCATGAGTGGAACACTGGACGGCGGTCAAGAATATCCTTAAGTACCTGAAAAGGACTAAGGAAAATTTTCTCGTTCATGGTGGTGATCAAGAGCTCATCGTAAAGGGTCACATCGATGCAAGCTTTGACATTGATCCGGATGACTCTAAGTCTCAAACCGGATACGTATATATTCTCAATGGGGGAGCGGTAAGCTGGTGCAGTTCCAAGCAAAGCGTGGTAGCTGATTCTACGTGCGAAGTGGAGTACATAGCTGTATCGGAGGCGGCAAAGGAAGGTGTCTGGATGAAGCAGTTCATGACAGATCTTGGAGTTTGCCCAGTGCACTGGACCCAATGACTCTGTTCTGTGACAACACTGGTGCCATTGCTCTGGCCAAGGAACCAAGGTTTCACAAGAGGACCAGACACATAAAGCGACGCTTCAATTCCATCTGCAATACGATCAAGGAGGAGGACATAAACATTTGCAAAGTGCACACGGATCTGAATGTTGCAGATCCGTTGACTAAACCTCTTCCACGGGCACAACATGATCAACACCAGAACTCTATGGGTGTTAGATTCATTACCATGTAATACTAGATTATTGACTCTAGTGCAAGTGGGAGACTATTGGAAATATGCCCTAGAGGCAATAATAAAGTGGTTATTATTATATTTCCTTGTTCATGATAATCGTTTATTATCCATGCTATAATTGTATTTATTGGAAACTGAAATACATGTGTGGATACATAGACAAACAACATGTCCCTAGTGATCCTCTACCGGATTAGCTCGTTGATCAAAGATGGCCATGGTTTCCTGGTCACGGACATGAGTTGTCATTTGATAACGGGATCACATCATTGGGAGAATGATGTGATGGACAAGGCCCAAACTATGAACGTAGCACATGATCGTGTCAAGTTTATTGCTATCGTTTTCTGCATGTCAAGTATTTGTTCCTATGACCATGAGATCATGCAACTCACTGACACCGGAGGAGTACCTCGTGTGTATCAAATGTCGCAACGTAACTGGGTGACTATAAAGATGCTCTATAGGTATCTCCGAGGGTGTCTGTTGAGTTGGCATGGATCAAGACTGGGATTTGTCACTCCGTATGACGGAGAGGTATATCAGGGCCCACTCGGTAATACAACATCATAATGAGCTTGCAAGTAATGTGACTAAGAAGTAAGCCACAGGATCTTGTATTATGGAACGAGTAAAGAGACTTGTCGGTAACGAGATTGAACTAGGTATGGAGATACCGACGATCGAATCTCGGGCAAGTAACATACCGATGAACAAAGGGAACTGCGTACGGGATTGACTGAATCCTTGACATCGAGGTTCAACCGATAAATATCTTCATAGAATATGTGGGAACCAATATGGACATCCAGGTTTCGCTATTGGTTATTGACCGTGGAGGTGTGTCGGTCATGTCAGCATAGTTCTCGAACCCGTAGGGTCTACACACTTAACGTTTGGTGACTATCTAAGTATAGTTGAGTTATTATGTTGGTCAACGAAGGTTGTTCGGAGTCCCGGATGAGATCCCAGACGTGACGAGGAACTCCGGAATGGTCCGGAGGTGAAGATTGATATACAGAACGAATTGTATTGGAGTCCGGAACTGTTTCGTGGTGTACCTAGGATTCGATGGAGTACCGAAAGGGGTTTCGGGGGGCCCCAACAAGTGCTGGGGGGCCTCATGGGCGAAGGAGAGGGGGCGCACCAGCCCACTAGGGGGCTGGGTGCCGTCCAATCCTTAGCCCAATTCGGCTGGGAGGGCATGCGCACCCCCTAGGGCCGCCAGCACCCTTTACTTGGGAGGCAAGGCGTCTTGGGGGGGACCACCCCAAACCCTAGCCGCACCGCTTGGCTGCCGGCCCCTAGGGGAAACCCTAGGGCGCCCCCCCCCCCCCCCCCCCCCCCTCCTCCCTTCCCCCTATATATAGAGAGGGAGAGAGAGGGCAGCCACACCCAACGTGCTACGGCACTGCCCCTCCTCTCCCTCGTAGCTCTTCTCCTCTCCATTGACACACGGCGAAGCCCTGCTGAGATTCCTCCACCACCACCTCGCCACGCCGTCGTGTTGTCGGAGGACTCGAGCTACTACTTCACCATCGCTCGCTGGATCGAGGAGGTGAAGGCGTCATCAAGCCGTACGTGTGTTGAATGCGGAGGTGTCGTCCGTTCGGCACTTGCTCGGGAGTTCGCGGGACGGATCGTTATTGGATCGCGAAGATGTTCGACTACATCAATCGCGTTTCTTAATGCTTCCGCTTAGCGATCTACAAGGGTATGTAGATGCAATCTCTCCTCTCGTAGATGTTCATCTCCTAGATCTATCTTGGTGAGCGTAGGCAAAATTTGTTTCCCATGCAACGTTCCCCAACACTCAGCAGCAACAAGAGCCACCCGTGCGCTCCAGCACTACGCTTCACTCGCCCGCCACGAACCACCGGCACTGCAAGCCGCGCTGCTCATGGTGCAGTAGCTGCTACGCTATCGCCTGACTCAGGACGGCTACGACGCCTGGCTCGCATGCATCACCGAGGTCGTCAACACCGCAGGGGATGCCCCGACGCCCTCTCGCCCTCTCCTGCCTCCGTCGTCGTGCGGCGCATGGGCAGAACACGGCGCTCCTCCTCCACCTCCTCCGGGCGGTGACGACACGGGGACTCGCCGTCGTGCATGCGGGCTGGAGCCGTCCCAGGGCGCGTCCTCGCCCAACCAAGGCGGCACCAGTTGCCAGATCGTTCAGTGTGCACAGCCAGACGCGCGCGTCCTCCCCAAAAGGCAGCACGACCGCCAGAACTGCACCATCCAGGACATCACAGTGGTCGGGCGCTAGAACCGGGGCACTCTCGCCGATGGAGTTGCCACCGTCTGTGGGGGTTGCCTCGCCTTCACCCCCGAGCTGCATCGTGTGGTGTGGCCCTTCAAGTGGAAGCCCGAGCAGCCTCCTCGCTACGACGGCACCCCTAACCCCGCAGAGTTCATGTAGCTCTACGCCACAGGCATCCAAGCTGCGGGCGGTGACGACAAGTGCATGGTGAACTGGCTTCCCATGGCCCTCAAGGACAACGCGCGCTCGTGGCTGATGAACCTCCCCGAGAACTCCATCTCCTCATGGTCCAAACTATGCAAGGAGTTCGTCACCAACTTCAAGGGCACGTACGAGCGCCCCCTCACGCTTAGCAACTTGCGTGTCGTGTGCCAACGCCCTAGCAAGACCTTCCGCAAGTACATACAGCACTTTAGCCAAGTGCGCAACAAGATCCCACGCGCCTCCGCTGCTGCCATCATCTCAGCATTCTCCACAGGCGTCACAGATGTCAGGATGCTCGAGAAGCTCTCCATCAATGATGAGCTTGACATTGTGGTCGTGTTGTTCGACCTTGCCGACAGTTGGGCCAAGGCTGAAGAGGGCCGCATCTTTGCCCACAACGATCCCGATGCGGTGCCAGATGCCGCCAGGCCCAAGGCCAAGGACGTCAAGTGCAAGGACCCCGATGTGCTCGCAGGAGAGCCTGAGCAGAAGCGTGGGCATGATCGCAATGAGCCCGCGCCCAAGAAAGACGGTTGTCCCCTCTGTTCCTTCCACAATGTGAACACCCATCGCACTAAGGACTGTCATGAGCTCAAAATGCTCCGGCAAGACTGCCAGGTCAGGCACAACAACTACGGCGATCACAGTGCAGGACGCACCGGCAGCCACAATGATGGTTGCTGGAACCACCGCAGCAACAACAACAACTACCGGCAGGGCTAGCGGAACCAGCCTCAACAGGCCAATCCTCCTCAAGCCAATGCTGCCCCGCCGCGCACCGGCTAGAACAACTTGCCTCATGAAGACGCTGGGGGCTACTAGGAGCCTCGCGAGGTGGCATGCATCCTTGGCGGAGCCAAGGCTCCCGCATCCAACCGCCACTTCAAGCAATTCTCCAGCGAGGTTAACGTTGCCCTCCCCGGAATTGAGGTCTCCAGACCGCCCAAGTGGTCACAATTCCTGATCTCCTTCGACTACAACGATCACCCCAAGTCCACGAGGATTGTGGGGACGATCCCTCTGTTATGCATACCCAGCATCAACAACTTCGCCGTCACCAAGGCGCTCATCAATGGTGTCGCAGGCCTCAACGTGCTCTCTGTTGACACCTTCGAGGTGCTTCAGGTGCCTTACGAGCGCCTAATGCCAATAAGGCCTGTCTCAGGCGTGACTGATGGCTCCACCCTGCCTCTGGCGCAAGTGTGGCTTTGATACGTCTCCAATGTATTTATAATTTTTTATTGTTCCATGCTATTATATTATCATTCTAGGATATTTTTTGAGTAATTATTTACCAATTTATATTATTTTTGAGCAATAACCTATTGACCTAGTGCCCAGTGCCAGTTCCTGTTTTTTGTGTGTTTTTGTTTCGCAGAAATTCCATATCAAACAAAGTCCAAACGCGATAAAAATTTACGGAGATTTTTTTGGAATACATGTGAATTTTGGGAGTCGGAATCAACACAAGAAGATGCCCGAAGGCCCCACAAGCCAACAGGGCGTGGCCTGGGGGCGGCCTGATGGCATGTGGCCAGCACTTAGTCGGTTGAGGCTCTCCTTCCGCCGCAAGAAAGATATTTTCGCGATAAAAATCCCCTCAAAATTTCAGCCCGATCAGAGTTATGGATCTCCGGATATTTAAGAAACGGTGAAGGGCCAGAAAACAGTCGTGAAAACAGAAGAGAAACAGAGAGATAGATCCAATCGCGGAGGGGCTCCTTCCCTCCGGGAGACATGGCGGCCATGGACCAGAGGGGAAACTCTCCTCCCACCTAGGGAGGACGCCAAGGAAGAAGAAGAAGAAGGAGGGGGCTCTCTCCCCCTCTCTCTCGGTGGCGCCAGAGCGCCGCCGGGGCATCCATCGTGACGGCGATCTACACCAACAACTTTGCCGCTGTCACCACCAACTCTCTCCTCCTCTATGCAGCGGTGTAAAACCTCTCTTCCCCACTGTAATCTCTACTAGAACATGGTGCTTAATGCTATATGTTATTATCCAATGATGTGTGGCTATCCTATGATGTTTGAGTAGATCTCGTTTGTCCTACGGGTTAATTGTGGTAGGATGTTATTGATATGAGTTGTATGTTGATATGGTGTTGTCCTAAGGTGCCTTCCGTGAGGCACACACATGAAGGATTCATGCTGGAGGGTTTGCATTATGTTCATGATTCACTTATAGTGGGTGGCTAGAGTGACAAAAGCTTACACCCGAGTAAGGGGATTGTTTGCGTATGTGAGTAAACAGGACTTGATGTTTAATGCTATGGTTGGGTTTACCTTAATGATTTCTAGTAGTTGCAGATGCTTGCTTGAGGTCCAATCATAAGTGCATATGATCCAAGTACGGAAAGTGTGTTAGCGTATGCCTCTCCCTCATTGCATATGATAAGTATCTGTCATGTTATATTCAGTTGCCTATGGACAATCTTTCTGTTGCGTTACTCAAAAAGCTTTCTACTAAACAATTTGCTTTATTGTCTTTTTATCTAAACAGCCCCTAACTTTTATTTACTTGTTCTTTATTACCTTGCAAAACTATCTATTACACCTACTAAGTACTTCTAGTTTCTTTCCCGCAAAGTAGTTTCATACTTGTTCTAGTTAAAATACGCGTTAGCGTGCGTAGAGTTGTATCGGTGGTCGATAAAACTTGAGAGAATATTAATTCTACATTTAGCTCCTCGTTGGTTCGACATTCTTACTTATCAAAAAGGCTACAAACGATCCCCTACACTTGTGGGTTATCAAGACCTTTTTGTAGCACCATTGCCGGGGAGCAATAGCGTAGTGGTTGATATTCTCGTGTGTGCTTGTTTGCTTTATCACTAAGTAGTTTTTATTTTCTATTATAAGTTGTTTTCTATCTTTAAATATGGGTAGGAAATGCAAAATACCAAAAAATAGATGTACTTGCTGCTCCAAAAGTTGAGGAACCACTAGTGTTTTGTACTACCGAAGCTTATTAATTGGATAATCTTCGATCCCTTTGTGCTCGTGCTGAAAACCCAACTAGCTTAGTTGAGGGAAAATCATTAAATGAGCATTCTTATTATGTGAGACATCGCATATCTCAAAAAGGGAAACTCTTGTGGCATCAAATTACAACTTTGCGTTGTTATGCTTGGAATTTATGCAAAATACATGATTTTACTTGTTGTTCTGAAGAAACTAAAAAACACCTTCCCTACCAATGTGTGTTTAATGATAATGAAATACTATCTTCGTATGCCAAGGAGGCCTATTGTTATTATGATGTTGAACAAATTGAAGAATTTGTTGCTTTTAAGGGTGCATATGAAATTGCTTTTTTGATTGAAAAGTGTGATGCTACTCTTTACAAATATGAAAATTTTGCCGTACTCAAATATTGCAATGAAAATTGTGCTTCTAATGCTTATGTTAAAGAATTTATTGAAAGAATGTCTGCTGCCTTGGAAGAGACTAATATTTTGCAGGAATCTATGGAAGAAGAAATTCCTGAAACTGTGAGCTCATTAGATAAAAAAGATGAGGAGGAGAGCGAAGAACAAAAGGAGGAGGAGTGGATTAGCTACCCGTGCCCACCTTCTAATGAGAGTAACTCTTCAACTCATAAATTGTTTAATTTCCTTCGCACAGACCGAAGGATGAATGCTATGATGATTGCTATGATCCCTTGGATTCATTTGAAATATCCCTTTTTGATGAACTTGATGCTGGCTATGCTTGTGGACATGATGCCAATATGAATTATGCTTATGGAGATGAACTTGCTATAGTTCCTTATGTTAAGCATGAAATTGTTGCTATTGCACCCACACACGATAGTCCTATTATCTTTTTGAGTTCTCCCAACTACACTGTATCGGAGAAGTTTGCACTTATTAAGGATTTTACTGATGGGTTGCGTCTTACTATCACACGTGATGATTTTGATGAATATAATATGCATGTGCTTGCTGGTCCTACTTGCAATTATTATGAGAGAGGAACCAATCATCACCTTTGTATGTTTCCAATACTATAAAATTGCAAGAAACTACTTATGCTATGTATTGGCCTTTACTTGATGTGCATGAATTGTTCTTGTATGACATGCCAATGCATAGGAAGAGAGTTAGACTTCATTGTCACATGATATATATCACTTTGTGCTCACTACTTAATTACAAATCATTGTTAATTAAAATTGGCTTTGATATACCTTGGGATCCTGGTGGATCAATTACTTGAGCACTATATGCCTAGCTTAATGGCTTTAAAGAAAGCGCTGCCAGGTAGACAACCCGGAAGTTTTAGAGAGTCATTTATTTCTGTTGTGTGCTTTTAAAGTAATGAAAAACAAAAAAATAAAGTGGGGAACTTAAAACCTTTTCAAAAAGAGAAGTGAAAGTGGGAAACACGAGCATCGTTGAAGTGGGGGCTAGCCTTGAACTTTGTTCATGCCCATGGAAATTTTCTGAATCTTGATTACAGAAACTATTCAACAAAAATAATTATCCCCTTGTACAAATCCATTATATTATAAAAATTATGTGCCAAGAATTACCTTTAGGATGTTTGAATTGCTTGTTTGATATGTGCTGTGTAAAAACAGGAACTTTTGTTGTAGTGTTTGAATTTTCATATTTTACTGGAGCGTTCAAAATTCTGAAATTTTTACACAATATTGTTATACAAATTCTTTACTACGTCCTAATTTTTTAGAATTGTTTGAGTTACAGAAGTATACGTTCCATCTGCATCTTTGTAGACTGTCCTGTTTTTCATAGATTGATGTTATAGTTGCTTTGCGTGCTTATGTTTGAATTCTTGTCGTGCCCCCATTGACTTGGGAGCCACAGAATTGTGATAGAATACAGTGGGTAATGTTATATTATAATTATGCAATAATGTTATGGCAAGACATGATGGGATTTGGTGTTATGTGTACTAACGTTTTAAATAAAAGTTTTGTCAAGTTTTGTGTGGATGAAGTGTTCGAAGATCGAGGAGGTGTCGATGTGAGAAGAATAAGGAGAGACAAGAGCTAAAGCTTGGGGATGCCCAAGGCACCCCAAGTAAATATTCAAGGAGACTCAAGCGTCTAAGGATGACTATAAAGATGAGACCCAAGGCACCGCAACGTAACTGGGTGACTATAAAGATGCTCTACAGGTATCTCCGAGGGTGTCTGTTGAGTTGGCATGGATCAAGACTGGGATTTGTCACTCCGTATGACGGAGAGGTATATCAGGGCCCACTCGGTAATACAACATCATAAGGAGCTTGCAAGCAATGTGACTAAGAAGTAAGCCACGGGATCTTGTATTATGGAACGAGTAAAGAGACTTGCCGGTAACGAGATTGAACTAGGTATGGAGATACCGACGATCGAAATTAATGTGCCAAGAATTACCTTTAGGATGTTTGAATTGCTTGTTTGATATGTGCTGTGTAAAAACAGGAACTTTTGTTGTAGTGTTTGAATTTTCATATTTTACTGGAGCGTTCAAAATTCTGAAATTTTTACACAATACAGTTATACAAATTCTTTATTACGTCCTAATTTTTTAGAATTATTTGAGTTATAGAAGTATACGTTCCATCTGCATCTTTGTAGACTGTCCTGTTTTTCACAGATTGCTGTTATAGTTGCTTTGCGTGCTTATGTTTGAATTCTTGTCGTGCCCCCATTGACTTGGGAGCCACAGAATTGTGATAGAATACAGTGGGTAATGTTATATTATAATTATGCAATAATGTTATGGCAAGACATGATGGGATTTGGTGTTATGTGTACTAACGTTTTAAATAAAAGTTTTGTCAAGTTTTGTGTGGATGAAGTGTTCAAAGATCGAGGAGGTGTCGATGTGAGAAGAATAAGGAGAGACAAGAGCTCAAGCTTGGGGATGCCCAAGGCACCCCAAGTAAATATTAAAGGAGACTCAAGCGTCTAAGCTTGGGGACGCCCCGGAAGACATCCGATCTTTCTTCTTCAACAATTATGGGTATGTCTCGGTTTTTGTTTTGTTCACATGATATACGTAAATTCTTGGAGCGTCGTGTGCCTTTTATTTTCCTTTTAGCAATGCACCATGCTGGTTTGGGAAACCCCATGGTTGATTTATAGAATGCTCTTTGCACTTCACTTATATATTTGGAGTATGGCTTTATAGAATGCTTCATGTGCTTCACTTATATCATTTGAAGTTGGATGCCTGTTTCTCTACATATAGAAAACCGTTATTTGTAGAATGCTCTTTTGATTCACTTATATTTATTAGAGCATGTCCAGGTCTTTTGTAGAAAGAATTAAACTCTCGTTCTTCACTTATATTTGTTTGACAGTTAATAAACAGTAACGGTAATTTGCATGGGTTATAAGACTAGTCCAAAAATAATAGGTATTCAAGGAGTGACAATCAAAACCTTCATGTAGCACATTAAAGAGAAATTGTGGGTTAATGGTATTGATGTGGTAATGTGAAAGGGTGTGAGTGCATCATTGTTGATTCGTAGAAGTGTCGGTATTAAGAGGTGTAAACTTCTTGTTTGTCTAAAAATTAAAAAGGCATGGTGAGGATGTGTGAGCATTTCTATTCCTTGTTAAAATCCTAGTGTTGTTTCGGATCGGAGGCGCGCGATGGTTAACTCCTCCCAACCTCCTCCCTCGGGGCATGCGAGTAGTACTTTGATTTGTGATAAAACTAATAATACTTTGCAATAAGTATATGAGTTCTTTATGACTAATGTGAAACCATGGACATACGCAATCTCACCTATTCATATTTTGCTAGCCTCTTCGGTACCGTGCCTTGCCCATTCTCACCTCGAGGATCGGTGCAAATCTTGCCGGTGCATCCAAACCCCGTGACATGATACGCTCTATTGCACATAAGCCTCACTATATCTTCCTCAAAACAGCCACCATACCTACTTATCATGGCATTTCCATAGCCATTCCGAGATATATTGCCATGCAACTTCCACCATCACTTCATATGACCTGCATTTCCATTGTCATATTGCTTTGCATGATCGTAAGATAGCTAGCATGATATTTACATGGATTGTCCATTTTTTGATATCTTTTGCTACGCTAGATCATTGCTCATCCTGGTACACTGCTAGAGGCATCCATATAGAGTCATATCGTCCTATCAGTCATATCTAGTTGTAAGTAAATAAAAGTGTGATGATCATCATTAGAGCATTGTCCCACTGAGGAAATAAAAATGGGGGAGGCCAAATGAGCCCACCATAAAACAATGGGGGAGGCGAAAAAAGAAAAAGCCCATCATGAAAAAAAACAAATAAACAAATAAATGAGAGAAAAAGAGAGAAGAGACTTTGCTACTATCCTTTACCACACTTGTGCCTCAAAGTGGCACCTTGTTCCTCATATAGAGAGTCTCATGTTATGTCATTTCATATGCTAGTGGGAACTTTTCATTATTGAACTTGGATTGTATACTTCGTTGACGGGCGTCCTCAAATACCCGAGGTGTTCATGAGAAAGCAATGCACACCCACTTAGCTTCGGTCGAGCTTTCATACACTTATAGCTCTAGTGCATCCATTGCATTGCAATCCCTACTCCTCGCATTGATATCTATTGATGGGCATCTCCATAGCTCGTTGATACGCGGAGTTGATGCGAGACTTTATTCTCCACTGCTACCCCTTTGAAACCTACCACCACATTGTATTCCACCTATATGATATGTCCATGGTTCACGCTCATGTATTGCGTGAAGAATAAAAAGTTGATGCATATTGAAAAAGTATGATCCAATTGCCTAACTTGGGCACCGTGGTGCTTGACATTTGTATTAATGTGGTGAATACGGAGCCATGCCTTACTAATATAATAAGATGAATGGGGGTAAACATTCTTCGAGGATCGTATACTTTGAAAGATTGATGATTTTGTTGCTTGTGCTTATAAGTATTACTATGTTAATGTTTGTTAATTCATCGTTTCTCAATGAGCATACATGCAAAAGATTACATATTGGGTAGCATGTCACATCAAAAATTCTGTTTTTATCATTTACCTACTCGAGGACGAGCAGGAATTAAGCTTGGGGATGCTTGATACGTCTCCAACGTATCAATAAATTTTGATTGTTCCATGCTATTATATTATCATTCTAGGATCATTTTTGAGCAATTATTTACCAATTTATATTATTTTTCAGCACTAACCTATTGACCCAGTGTCTAGTGTCAGTTCCTGTTTTTTTTGTGTTTTTTGTTTCACAGAAATTCCATATCAAACGAAGTCCAAACGCGATAAAAATTTACGTAGATTTTTTTTGGAATATATTTGAATTTCGGGAGTCAGAATCAACGCAAGACGATGCCCGAGGGCCCCATAAGCCAATAGGGCGTGACCTGGGGGGGCGCGGCCTGATGGCTTGTGGCCAGCCCTTAAGTCGGTTGAGGCTCTCCTTCCGCTGCAAGAAAGATATTTTCGCGATAAAAATCCCCTCTAAATTTCAGCCTGATTAAAGTTACGGATCTCCGGATATTTAGGAAATGGTGAATGGCCAGAAAATAGTCGCGAAAACAGAAGAGAAACAGAGAGATAGATCCAATCTCGGAGGGGCTCCTACCCTCCAGGAGCCATGGCAGCCATGGACCAGAGGGTAAACTCTCCTCTCACCTAGGGAGGAGGCCAATGAATAAGAAGAAGGAGGGGGCTCTCTCCCATTCTCTCCCGGTGGTGCCAGAGCGCCGCCGGGGCATCCATCGTGACGGCGATCTACACCAACAACTTTGCCGCTGTCACCACCAACTCTCTCCTCCTCTATGCAGCGGTGTAAAACCTCTCTTCCCCACTGTAATCTCTACTAGAACATGGTGCTTAATGCTATATGTTATTATCCAATGATGTGTGGCTATCCTATGATGTTTGAGTAGATCTCTTTTGTCCTACGAGTTAATTGTGGTATGCTGTTCTTGATATGAGTTGTATGTTGATATGGTGTTGTCCTAAGGTGCCTTCCGTGAGGCGCACACTTGAAGGATTCACGCTGGAGGGTTTGCAATATTTTCATGATGCGCTTATAGTGGGTGGCTGGAGTGATAGAAGCTTACACCCGAGTAAGGGGATTGTTTGAGTATGGGAGTAAAGAGGACTTGATGGTTACTGCTATGGTTGGGTTTACCGTAATGATTTCTAGTAGTTGCGGATGCTTGCTAGAGGTCCAATCATAAGTGCATATGATCCAAGTACTGAAAGTGTGTTAGTGTATACCTCTCCTTCATTGCATATTGTCGATGTACTAAGAACTGGGGGTCCCTAGTCCCCGACTTGTGCACGGGCAGTCGCCCCAGACCGGCAACTTCTTGCCGAGCTCGCACCAGCCTTCGAGGTGAACCAAGAGCCAAGACCAGAGGAAGGCGTTCAGGCCCTTCGCAGAGTGGAACAGCCCGTCCGCGAGCGCCCCCGGCAAGGATTCCAACCCGTGAAGCCGCCTCTCCACCTCACCAGGGATGATAGTCTACACCGCCTGAGGTGTCGAGCTGGTAGGCGGGCAGGCGGAGCTGGCCGGGGCACGTGGCTACAGCGGCGGGCCTGTGGCCGCTTTAACTCCACCTGTCCCACGGCGTGGCAAAAGAATAAGAGGTAGCTGGGCGAATGACACAGAAGGAGAGGCGATCCTTGCCGGGAACCGTCGCCAGCGCACCACCTCACGGCGCATTCAATGCGCATGTCCTAGTCCGTCAGAGTTAGGTGTCTTCCACTACCGCTCTGACGACAGCCCCTGTAGCTGTAAGAGCACACTGTACACCCAGCAAAATGTTAGAAATATGCCATATAGGCAATAATAAATTGGTTATTATCATATTTCATTGTTCATGATAATCGTTTATTATCCATGCTAGAATTGTATTGATCGGAAACTCAGATACATGTGTGGATACATAGAAAACACGGTGTCCCTAGTGAGCCTCTACTAGACTAGCTCTTTGATCAAAGATAGTCAAGGTTTCCTGGCCATAGACATGAGTTGTCATTTTATAACGGGATAACATCATTAGGATAATGATGTGATGGACAAGACCCAACCGCATTTGATCACGTTAGTTTATTGCTACTGCTTTATCCATGTCAAGTATCTGTTCCTACGACCATGAGATCATGCTACCCCCATACACCGGAGGAATGCCTTGTGTGTATCAAACGTCACAACGTAACTGGGTGACTATAAAGGTGCTCTACAGGTATCTCCGAGGGTGTCTGTTGGGTTGGCATGGATCAAGACTGGGATTTATCACTCCGTATGACGGAGAGGTATCTCTGGGCCCACTCGGCAATACAACATCACAAGAAGCTTGCAAGCAATGTGACTAAGGAGTTAGTCACGGGATCTTGTATTATGGAACGAGTAACGAGACTTGCCGGTAACGAGATTGAACTAGTTATGGAGATACCGACGATCGAATCTCGGGCAAGTAACATACTGCTCGACAAAGGGTACTGCATACGGGATTGATTGAATCCTTGGCATCGTGGTTCGACCGATAAAGATCTTCGTGGAATATGTGGGAACCAACATGGGCATCCAGGTCCCGCTATTAGTTATTGACCGGAGAGGTGTCTCGGTCATGTCCACATGATTCTTGAACCCGTAGGGTCCGCACGCTTAACGTTCGGTGACGCTAGAGTAGTATTGGGATATGTACGTTCGTGACGGAATGTTGTTCGGAGTCCCGGATGAGATCCTGGACGTCACGAGGATCTCTGGAATGGTTCGGAGGTAAAGATTTATATATGGAAAGTCATATTTTGGCTACCGGAAAAGTTTCGGGTTTTGCTGGTATTGTACCGGGAAGCTTCCGGAAGGTTCCAGAGGGTTCCGGAGTAGTCCAGAAGGATCCCTCCAGCCCCTAGGGCGTGCATGGGCTATAGGGGGGAGCCCTAGCCTTATTGGGCCAGGGGCACCAGCCCCACAAGGACCATGCGCAAGGGGAAGGGGAAACCCTAAGTGGGAGGGAGTCCACTTGCCTTAGGAGGCAAGTTTCCTCCCTAGCCACCGGCCCTCCTTGGAGGAGGGGCCTAGGGCTGCGACCAAACCCTGCCCCTTGCCTTCTATATATAGTAGATGAGAGGGGGAGGGCTGGACACAACAATCCCATGCCCCGGTGGCAGCCATACCTCTCTCCCTAGATCGTTTTCTCCTCAGATCGCATCTACGGTAGCGCTTGGCGAAGCCCTGCCAGGATTGCTCCACCACCATCTCCACCATGCCGTTTTGCTGGTTGAGATCCCATCTACTTTTCCTCCCATGCTTGCTGGATCAAGAATGAGGAGATGTCATTGAGCCGCACGTGTGCGGAACACGGAGGTGTCATCCGTTCGGCACTAGATCGGATCGGATCGCGATTGGATCGTGAAGAGTACGACTACATCAACCGCGTTATATACGCTTCCGCTTAGCGATCTACAAGGGTATGTAGACACACTCCCCCTCTCGTAGCTATGCATCTCCATGGATAGATCTTGGGTGCGCGTAGGAATTTTTTTGTTTCCCATGCAACGTTCCCCAACACAAAAGACCACCGTAGCCCTTGTGGTAACCCCTTGAACTATAAAAAGAGGCCCATGGCTACCTTGACAAAGGTCGACACTCTGTCCATTTGCACACGTAGTAGCACCTCGCGAGCATCCTTGTCGGGTAGCTGCTCCCTTGTATTTGGACCCAGATATACAACACACAGGCATGACGTAGGGTTTTTTCGCTCCCGAGCGGCCCGAACCTGTATAAACCCCGCATGTAGTCATGGCCGACTGATGCTCTTTGTGCACTCGACGCCACTGCCAAACCGAAAAGGGGCCTCGCTTGTCCCATAGATCGTCATGAATCACACCCCCGACATCTTTGGCGCGCCAGGTAGGGGGCTCCTCCTGTGTGTGAACCTTCACCGGCGTTTCTGCGCGCCTTCGCAGGCGTCCATGGCGCCCAAGAAAGCCAAGGGGGCAGTGGCACCCGCCGCGACCACATCCAAGCTGCCATCCCAAGCCACCGATGGTGGCGACCGCCGCGCTCACGCCGCCGGTGAGCGCAGCCACAACACTGCGCAGAGTTCCGCGAACCGCGGCCTAGACCCCGCCGCCGTCATAGCGCGGAACGCGCCAGCGATGACCGAGGGTGACGCTGCTGCGGCAGCCAGGGCAACCGTCGCAGCCGCATCGGCTGCGACCGGACCTCCACGATGCCCCTCGCAAGACGACCACGACCCGCGCCCGCGAGGCAGCGAACCGGAGCCTCGCGCAGATGGGGCCTTCGTGCGCCGCTCCCCAAAGGCACAGAGCCGAGCTCCATGACCCCCTCCCGGTGAGGGCCAACGACGGGCGACGACACCGGGAAGCGTTCCTTCTGGCATCGCCAGGAGTAAGAACGTTACCCACGCTTCTGCCCTTACGCCCCCCAAAAACGCAGGAGAAGCTCTTGCGCAGGCCTAGCTTCTGCTAAACTTTCTGCCTGCGTCGGAGGCGATGGAGGAGTGGAGGGCGACCATACAAAGCCTGCTGAGCTTCGCCAACAACAACAAACCAGATGTGGTGGGTTCCTCGCGTGCCCGACGTGCGGCCCCCATGGAACCCACCACCAGACGCGACGCCGGCGGGGCACATACAGTCCAGTCGCCCCCACGACAGCAGCGGACCTCCCGCTACACCGACGTACAAGACGAAGTGTCTCAAGCGTCGACGGACCTGCGACTGAAGCAAGACCAACACCAATTCCTAAGGGATAGGCGCAAGGAGGATGCGCGCAGCGCCAACGAGAGACGGCGGGAAGCGCATCGTCAGTCCGATGGTCGCGCGGACCTGGCGGTCGACGAGCCCACGCCCGGGGCGCCGGGGAGCTTACCTTACAAGGTCGGATGCCCGACGTTCACCCGGGAACTGCGGCAAGTTCGCTGGCCCTCCAGCACAGCCTTCAAGCTGGAGCTGCCGGATAAATACGACGACGCGATTAGCCCGTCGGAGTTCCTAGGCATCTACACCATCGCGATGCAGGCTGCCGGGGGACGAGACGAGAAGGTGCTAGCCAACTACTTCCCGCTAGCGCTCAAGCCCAGCGTGAGGAGCTGGCTAATGAACTTGCCGGAGGGGTCCATCTCTTCCTAGGTGGACCTATGCAATCAGTTCGTCGGGGCATACCACGGGGGCCACAAACTCCCGGGGCAACCCAGCGATCTGCATGTGCTCCCCCAGCGGGATGGCAAAACCCTTCGCAAGTAGATCCAAAGGTTCAGATGCATGCAACACAACATCCCGGACATTCACCCCACCGCGGTGATCGCTGCGTTCCACGCGAATGTACGCAATCGCATCATGCGCGAGGAAATGAGCATCAACAAGGTGCGGGATGTGGCCAAGCTCTACGCTCTGGCCGACAAGTGCGCACGGGCCGAAGAAGGAAGGAGGCTCCCGGGGGAGGACGATGGCACGGAGATCGACTCCGACGATGACAAGAACGCACCTGCCTCCTCGAGGAAGGGGCGCAAGCGCAACAAGAAGCGCAAGGGCAAGGCAGTAATGGTTGTCGAGAGCTCCGGCAAGCCTGACACCGGCAATAAGGCCAAGTCAGAGGAGCCCGGCAAGGACGTTGCCACGTGCTCCGGAGACGACGAGGCCGCGGCAGGCGAGAAGACCGGCAAGCCTTATTGCAAGATCCACCTCACCAAGGGCCACGACATCAATGAGTGCAGCCAAGTAGAACAACTTGCTAAGAGGCAGAAGCAAGAGTATGAAAGGCGCGACAAGGAGAAGGGCCGGGATGGTGCCGGTGGACCCGACAAGAAGAATCGCAATGGTGAAGCGACCGCCGCGGCAAGGCCAAACAACAGAAGGAAAAACCTAATAGAGGCCAAGGCAACAAATCCGACGATGTTGATGACGATGATTAAGATGAAGAGGGATCTGACAAGCAAGGGTTCCAGAAGGCCGGTGATGCCATGTGTGTTGACGGAGGCGCATCTTTGCACTCCCCCCATAGGCAGCTCAAGCAATGGGTCCGTGAAGTCAACGCGGCAGAGCCGGCGGCAGAGGCGAGGAAGCCCCTCGAATGGTCCAACACTCCCATCATCTTCGACGTTGAGGACCACCCTGACCGCGTCACCGCGGTCGGGTGCGTGCTATTGTTGGTCTCACCAACGATCCGCAACCTCAGAGTCACGAAGATGTTGGTCGATAGTGGGGCCGGCCTGAACCTGATTTCGCCCGATGTGATCAAGAGGCTGCAAATCCCCGATTCGGACCTCAAACCGACGGGCTCCTTCCAAGGAGTGGACGGGGGAAGATCTCAGCCAAAGGGGAAGATAATCCTCCCGGTCACATTCGGCAGCGAACTCAATTTCAGGACAGAGTGGGTCGTTTTCGATGTCGCCAAGATGTCGCTGCCATACAATGGGATCCTGGGCCGCCCGACACTGGTGAAGTTCATGGCGGCTTCCCACCATGCCTACAACATGCTCAAGATGCCCGGGTCGATGAGTGTCATCACCATCCATGCAGACAAGAAAGACGCGGTCCTCTGCGTCGACAAAATCTACCGGGAGGCAGTGGCGGCATCTGCTGGCAAGGCACTCGCTCCTGACGACAAAGCTCCCAGGGGAAAGAACAAGGACAAGACCTCCAGCAAGGCTCGTGAGAACTCCGGGAAGCGCGCGGCAAAGTGCAGCATGCCCGTCGAGGACTTACCAAAGACCTCCGCCGGCAGGAACAAGAAGAGCAAAGTGACCATCCCCAAGACAAAGCAGGTGGCTGCGCAGGAAGACGGCGAGGGCAGCACCTTCACTATAAGTGCCACCCTCGACAGCAAATAGGAAAGCGCGCTCATCTCCTTCCTACGGGTGAATGTCGATGTGTTTGCCTGGCAACCGTCTGATATCCTCGGTGTTCACAGGGAGGTGAACGAGCACCACCTTGCTGTCTGTCCCCACGCGTGCCCCGTCAAGCAGAAGGTCCGAAAACAAGCACTGGAGTGGCAAGAATTTATTGCCAAAGAGATCAAGAAGTTGGAAGCAGCGGGCCTACGCAGGGGTATACTCCACTCGACATGGCTAGCAAATCCCGTAGTGGTGCGTAAGGCGAGTGGGTAATGGAGACTTTGTATCGACTTCATAGACGTCAACAAAGCTTGCCCGAAGGATCCCTTTCCCCTGCCACGCATCGACAAAATAGTGGACTCAACCGCCGGGTGTGACCTGTTGTCATTCCTTGATGCCTACTACGGCTACCACCAGATCTTCATGGCCGAGGAAGACGAGGAGAAAATGGCGTTCATCACTCCATGCGGCACGTACTGCTTCAAGCGCATGTCGTTTGGTCGGAAGAGCGCGGGTTCAACATTCCCAAGGGTCTTCCAGATCGGCCTCGGCCCACAGCTGCATAGGAATGTGGAGGCCTACATGGATGACATAGTAGTCAAGACCAAGGACAAGACCACGCTAGTCCAGGACCTAGAGGAGACCTTTGTGAATTTGTGCAAGATCAACCTGAAGCTCAATCCTGAGAAGTGCGTGTGTGGGGTGTGTCGGCGTTTTGGGAACGGGGGTACCCAGACCTGCCTGCTTGCGGCCCAGCACGTGGCCCACCTTGATGGCCCGGTACAGCCTGGAAGCTGGCCCCTCAAGACAAGACCCTCGCGAGAGCCCCAGCCTCGTGAGGAGAACAACGCCAAGACCTCCAGGGGAGTGGCCTCCCCAAGCTACCTCCCGAGGAGCGGAGATTCCTATGCAGTGCCCGGCCTCATGAGGGTGGGATGACGTGAGCCATGATGATCAAGGCCAGACGGGCGCCAGCGGGCGTAGAAGGGATAGTTTCCTCTTTGGTGCTAAGGAGGCAAGGACGGACGTGGGTTCCCGAGGAATCCCCCAAAGGTTTCCATTCCAGTGCAACAAGACCAAGACCACGAGCTCGGCAGGATGGATGTCATCGCCGAGTCCACCTCTGTGTCACAGCAAGAAGCTTTGCAGGCGAAGACCACCTTTAGTCGGGATAAGATGTACCTCTTGTCCCCTTTCAAATTTGGCTGTTGTGGGATCCCTTCCCGCCTGTGCGATAAGGGAAGAGGACCAAGGCCGCTATAAATAGGGACTAGCCACCACCGCAGTAGGGATCCAATCGACCTTCACTCAAGAGCCCTCGCGAGGTGGCTGAGCCACTGTACTAGTTCATCCCCAAACCTCCTCGTGAGGCCAATCGACCAAAGGCAGGAGTAGGGTTTTACACCGCAAGGTGGACCGAACCTGGGTAAATCTCTCATGTTCATCTTCTTGCCCGCTCATACGCATTCGATGAGGCTTGGCTGTGGAGCGACAAGCTTGAGGCTTGAGTGGGGAAGGATCTTCGCACACGCACCAGAGTTCGAACCTTCTTGTGTCTGCGAAGCCTGATTTCCGACATTTGGCGTGCCAGGTAGGGGCGTGTCGAAGCTCCTTCTTCATCAACCGCGCTTCGCCCTTGCCTCGCCGTCTCCATGGCAGGTGCCTCTCCCCAGGCTTGGCAGCCCGTGGCTTGTGGGGACGCTGCGGGCTGCCCGGCCGTGCCCGCGATCGCTTGTATCGTCGGCGGGTCGCAGGTGCCCGCGTCCGGTCGCCATGTCAAGCAGCTTCTTCGCCAGGTGGGCGCAGCTCAGCCACGGCCCGAGACCCCGCCAAGCAGGGCGGGCCCAGAGACCGACACCACCTTCGACTCAAAGGACCATCCCAGGACGGCGGCCGCTGCTGGTGCGCTCCCCATGTTGTGCACGCCCACCATCAGCAATGTTGCGGTCACCAAGACCCTCATCGACGGCGGTGCTGGCCTCAACGTCCTTTCCGTTGAAGCCTTCGACATGCTCCAGGTGCCCTACGACCGGCTCGCACCCTCCAGGCCCTTCTCAGGGGTGGTCGGAGGCTCCGCCACCCCCTTGGGCGGGTGCGCCTCCCCGTCACCTTCAGCACTCATGACAACTACCGCACCGAGATGATCGACTTCGACATGGCCCACATCGGCCTCCCGTACAATGCCATCCTGGGGTATCTAGCCCTCGCCAAGTTCATGGCGGCGACGCACCCAGGATACAACGTCATCAAGATGCCTGGTAGCAGCGGCATCATCACAGTGGCCGGAGACACCAAGGACGTGGTACGAGCCCTTAGGCTCGTCTACAAGGCCGCAGCGACCTTGCGCCCCGATGCCGAGAGCGTTATGTGGGCTCCGGAGGCCGCGCCCGTGAAGAAGAAGCAGCTCTTCTCTCAGGACCGAGCTGAGATGAAGTAGGTGCTTGTTGAAGATGGGAGCCCGGGCCACACCTTCACTATCGGCGCCGGCCTTCCCCCGGAGCAGGAGAAGGCGCTGGTTGACTTCCTCCTCGCGAACAAGGACGTGTTTGCGTGGGAGGCGTGCGACCTGGTGGGCGTCCTGAGAGAGGTGATCGAGCACTACTTGATGGTGTACCTCGATGCGCGCCCAGTAAAGCAAAAGGCAAGACGACAAGCACAAGAGAAGCAAGCATTCATCGTCCAAGAGGTCAGCAAGTTGCAGGAAGCCGGAGTCATTCGGGAAGTGCGGCACCCGGATTGGCTGGCCAACCCAGTAATTGTCTCCAATAAGGGAGGGAAGGAGCGCATGTGCGTCGACTTCACGAGTCTCAACAAGGCTTGTCCTCAGGACCCTTTCCCGCTCCCACGTATCGACCAGATCGTGGACTCCACCGCCGACTGCGACCTGCTATGCTTTCTGGATGCTTTCTCAGGTTACCACCAAATCAAGATAGCAGTGGAGGACGTCGAGAAGACGGCTTTCCTCTCCTCGAGCGGCGTGTATTGCTACACTTGCATGCCCTTCGGGCTGCGGAACGCAGGCGCGACCTTCCAGCGGTTGATGCGCATCGCCGTAGGGCCGCAGCTCGGGAGAAATGCGGAGGCGTACATCGATGACATCGTGGTCAAGTCGCGGGAGGTGAGGACCCTGATCGAGGATCTGGAGGAGGCATTCGCCAGCCTACGTCGAGTGAACCTGAAGCTCAACCCAGAAAAGCGCGTTTTTGGGGTCCCGTCCGGCAAGCTACTTGGCTTCCTGGTGTCGCACCGAGGGATCGAGGCAAACCTAGAGAAGATCAAGGCAATCGGGAAGATGCGCCCCCTCAGACCCTCAAGGAAATGCAAAAACTGGCGGGCTGCGTGAGCTCTTTGGGACGCTTCATCTCCAAGCTTGGCGAGCGCACCCTCCCCTTCTTCAAGCTCATGAAGAGAAAGGGCCCCTTCAAGTGGACCCCGAAAGCAGACGCTGCTTTCGAGGACCTCAAGCGGTACCTCACGAGCCCACCCGTCATGGTGGCGCCTCGCCCTCGCGAGCCCCTGGTGCTCTACTTGGCGGCCAACCCCCACTCAGCCAGCGCAGTGCTCGTGGCGGTCCGAGAGGAGCGCGCCGGCGCAGGCACGAAGCAAGGCGGTCTGTGCGGGGCCACGCAACACCCGCCACCTCAAGATGATGCTCCTGAGGCCCCTGCCGCTTCATCAACCCATGGGGTGCCCGAGCCCCTCGCGCCCCCCGTAGGGCAGGGCGACGCTAACACCTCATCCCTCGTCGAGCACCTGGTGTACTATGTCAGCACCGTGCAGCGGGACGTGCATGCGCGCTACCCTATGCAGCAGAAGCTCTTGCGCGCACTCCTCGTCGCCTCAAGGAAGCTAGGCCACTACTTCCAGGGCCACCCCATCAAGGTCATCTCCGCATACCCCCTGGAGAAAGTGTTGCGCGGCCCCAACGCTGCAGGAAGGGTTGCAGAGTGGAACATCGAGCTGCAGGCTTTCCACCTGGAGTTCAGCACAACCAGGGTCATCAAGGGCGCAGCCCTCGCCGACTTCGTGGTGGAGTGGACAAACGCTCCCGACCGGGGGCTGGACGAGGGCCAGTCCCTCGCACCTGGCAATGAGTCGCCCGACGGCTTGGTCATGCACTTCGACGGAGCCTTTGCGTGGCGGGGCGCGGGGGCTGGAGTAGTGCTCATCTCCCCGACCCAGGACAAGCTCTACTACGCCGTGCAGCTGTGCTTCCAGCATGGCGAGAAGGTCTCCAACAATATCACAGAATACGAGGGCTTGATCACTGGTCTCGGGGCTGCCTCCGCCCTAGGGGTCAAGCGCCTCACCATCAAGGGCGACTCCCAGCTCCTCGTCAACTTTTCCAACAAGGAGTACAAGCCGAAGGACGAGCACATGGAGGCGTACTTGGAAGAGGTACGTAAAATTGAAAAGCGTTTCCAGGGCTTGGAATCGCAGCACGTCCCGCACGGCGTGAACAAGGAAGCGGATGACATCGCCAAGAGGGCGTTGTGCCATGAGCCTCGGGAGCCTGGCGTCTTTGAGGAGAGGCTCTTCAAGCCGTCAGCGGCACCCCCTACTGCAGGCCCGGCGTCAGTTCGGGAGGAGCTGCCACAGGCCCCACCTTCAGGCGCCCTGTCTTGTGGTCCGGCCTTAGGAGCCCGACTGCTCCTGGCGTTGGAACATCAGGCCGGCGACTGGACTGAGGAGTTCAAGGTGTACCTGCTCCGCGGCGCCTTGCCGGAGAAAGAGGAGGACGCGGAGCGTGTGGTCTGCGAGGCCACTGCTTATTGTTTGCAGGACGGCGAGCTGTACCGCAGGCGCCACAACGACATCTCGCTGCGATGCATATCCGAGGAGCAGGGGTGCGAGCTGTTGGCCGACATCCACGGCGGCAATTGCGGGCACCACCCCTCGTCCCGCACCCTCGTGGGGAAGGTGTTCCGCAATGGCTTCTACTGGCCCACGGCGCTCCACGACGCCATCGAGCTGGTCCAATCCTGCGAGGCCTGCCAATTCCACGCCAAGCAAATTCATCAGCCCGCGCAGGGCCTCCAAACTATTCCGCCCTCCTGGCCCTTTGCGGTCTGCGGGCTGGATATACTGGGGCCTTTCCCTCGGGCAGCCGGCGGCTACCGCTACCTCTACGTCGCCATCGACAAGTTCACCAAGTGGGCGGAGGTGGAGCTCGTGCGCACCATCCCCGCTGGCTCGGCCGTCAAGTTCATTAAGGGCCTCGTGAGCCGCTTCGGTATCCCCAACCGTATCATTACTGACAATGGCTCACAGTTTACAAGCAGTCTCTTTAGAACATATTGTGCTAACCTTGGAACGCAGATATGCTATGCTTCAGTGGCGCACCCCGGGAGCAACGGCCAGGCTGAGCGCGCCAACGCGGAGGACCTGAGGGGCCTCAAGACGAGGAGCTTCATGAAGAAGCTCAAGGCCTATGGCAGGGGTTGGCTCGGTGAGCTTCAGTCCGTGTTGTGGTCCATCCGCACTGCCGCAGCTAATCCCACCGGCGAAACCCCGTTCTTCCTCGTCTACGGGGCTGAGGCGGTCCTCCCGCACGAGGTCAAGCATCGCTCCCTGTGGGTCTTGGCATTCGACGAGGAGCGTCAGGATGCCTCATGGGGGACTGATCTCGTGCTCGAGGAGGAGGCCCGCCGCCAAGCCTCGCTCCGTGTAGCAAGGTACCAGCAGGCGTTGCGGCGCTACCACTGCCATAGCGTCTGCTCCAGGACCCTCGAAGTCGGTGACCTCGTCTTGAGGCGGGTCCTCTCCAGGGAGGGCTTGCACAAGCTCTCGCCCGTGTGGGAGGGCCCGTTCAGGGTCGCCCGCGTCTCCAGGTCTGGCGCCGTGCGCCTGGAGACTCGGGACGGGGTCTCCATCCAGAATGCCCGGAACATCCAGCACCTCCGGAAGTTCTACCCGTGACACTCTCACGTAATAATGAGTGGGTTGTATACGCCCGGGGTCCCCCGAGGACGCGGAGGGGCCCCCACCCACGCCCAAGTGGAAGCCCCATGCTCCGCGCTGGCGGACGACACGGTCCCCCAATGACTATGCCCACGCCTAGTGGAAGCCCCCTGCTCCACGCTGGTGGGAAGACTAGCTTAGTTGTCAGACGCGGCTGTTCTTTGCTCTCTTTTTGTAACCAAATTTGCCGCTTTTTCGAATGAAACTTGAAGTTCTCGCGTCTTTGTTCGAAAAGGGGGTGGGAATTTTTTCTCCTTGCAGTGTGTCCCATTGATGTTTCATTTTTAAGAGGTTTTGCACCTGCCAGTTTTTCTCTCTCTCGCACGCCCCGCGAGCGGGGGCTGGACACGGTGTGCACCTCGCCAAAGCTTTGACGTCTTAATCCTCGCGCGACGCTCTTGAGCGAGCCAGCAGGTGCATGTTGCCACAGGCCCCCGGCCTCTGGAGCTCTCATCTTTTGGCATCTTCTGGCCTTGCCGGGCATCGCGACCCGACATACCAGCGATGATCGACCCTCGCTCGGGGGCTCCAACCCAAAATGGTTGCTGGGAGGAAGACGACCAAGGAAAGGAAAGTCATGGCTTGACCTATTACCAAGGAACTCTAACCCTATGTAAGCGCGCTTCGGGGCTGTCGCAGGATGCGGTGCCTCGAGGAGGCACCTCCGGAGGCCCTAACTCCTCGCGAACCCCCCAGGGGCTTCGTAAGCAGTGAGAACCTCTCGAGGCCTCGAAGCCATCTAATCTAGAAGAAAGGAACTGCCCCAACTACACCTCACGACGCAGGAACCCGCCATGAGTGCACTAAGCTAAGTTATCCTAATCACGACAAGAAGGGACTTTCTATTGGTACCGCCCGCGCTCAGTCGGAGTCCTCCTCCTCCTAGACGGTGCCATGGCGGCATGGCGGCTCGATGGCCTCCGGGGCAGGGGCGCGGCGCCGAGGTGGCTCGCCACCCTCCTTGGTCCGGGCGCGCCGGCGTGGCGGCTCGTCGTAATCGTCGTCGCTCGAGCTTTCCCCGGAGGAGGCGTCGCCGCTGCTCGAGGAGCTGCGACCGTCGCCAAGCGCAAGTTCACCGCCAAGGACGCCGCCGCCGCGATGGACGTCGTCGGCGGAGGGATCGTCGCTGTCGCCGCCGTCGCCCTCCGGGCAGCATCCCAAGCGCTTGCCATCCTCCCCGAAGATCTTGACGAAGAGCGTCGCCGCCCCGTCATGCTTGAAGTGGAGGGTACACCTCCCCTGCAGGCCACGAGCGCGGGCGAACGTCTGCCACCCGCGGTTCAGGAACACGTAGCCCGTGGGTGTAACCTCAACCTCCACCCACGAGGCCTCGTTGCAACAGCTGTCGGCCTGCAGCCAAAAGCCAGCAGGCCCTCCGGCTGGCAGCGCCCCCGCGAAGAAGCGTGGGAGCTGGAGCCTGGTGATTGCCGGCC
This sequence comes from Elymus sibiricus, assembly GCA_039707655.1. Classification (NCBI taxonomy): domain Eukaryota; kingdom Viridiplantae; phylum Streptophyta; class Magnoliopsida; order Poales; family Poaceae; genus Elymus; species Elymus sibiricus. The sequence continues at coordinate 271,037,204 of CM077665.1, forward strand.
TCTCCACCCACACCACGAACTCCTGGGCCGCATCGGCCGTGTGGGATCGCGGGCGTGCCGGCCGGACGCCCGCCACGAGCTTCCCCCCGCGGCCGCGGATGCCACGGCTACCACTGCCCCCTGCGCGGGAGGGAGCCTCCCTACGGCCGCCGGAGCTAGCGCCTTCCCCCGCGGGAGCGCGCCCGCACCCTCGGGGGACCACGGCCGGCGTTGCGGTGTACTTGTGAGGACAGCCGCGGCCCCTCTTGGGTGGCGGCGAGTCCGGTCCCTCCCGGTGACCCTTCCCCTTCTCGGTGGCAGAGAACCTTCTCACTGGTGCCATGGCCGTGGAAGCGACGGATTGGAGTGAAGAGGCGAGAATATGAAGACGGGCTAGGGGGCTCTGTCTCCCTCGCCCATTTATAGTTGATCGGAGGCCAACCGGCGCCTCTCCGCATTCTGGGCAATGATGGCCCCGCAGCACGCGCCAGCCTTTGCCAGTCAGGGCGGTTGCCGAGGCGACGTGGGGAAGTGGAGGCGTCCGCGCCCCATCGTGCGCCACGCGTCAAGCCTGGCCCGCAGGTGGTTGGGGCCCGCGGCGCTTCGGCCTCCCTTCCTGGGCTTCGCCCCGAAGCCAGCCCGAGCACGCCTTGGGTCCGGGGGCTGCTGTCGGCATTCTGGGAACGGGGTTACCCAGACCTGCCTGCCTGCGGCCCAGCACATGGCCCACCTTGACGGCCCGGTATGGCCTGGCAGCAGGCCCCTCAAGACAAGACCCTCGCGAGAGCCCCAGCCTCGTGAGGAGAACAATGCCAACACCTCCAGGGCAGCGGCCTCCCCAGGCTACCTCCCGAGGAGTGGATATTCCTATGCAGTGCCCGGCCTCATGAGGCTGGGATGACGTGAGCCATGACGATCAAGGTCAGACGGGCGCCAGTGGGCGTAGAAGGGACAGTTTCCTCTTTGGTGCTAAGGAGGCAAGGACGGACGTGGGTTCCCGAGGAATCCCCCAAAGGTTTCCATTCCAGTGCAACAAGACCAAGACCACGAGCTCGGCAGGACGGATGTCATCGCCGAGCCCACCTGTGCGTCACAGCCAGAAGCTTTGCAGGCGAAGACCACCTTTAGTCAGGATAAGATGTACCTCTTGTCCCCTTTCAAATTTGGCCGTTGTGGGATCCCTTCCCGCCTGTGCGATAAGGGAAGAGGACCAAGGCCGCTATAAATAGGGACTAGCCACCACCGCGGTAGGGATCCGATCGACCTTCACTCAAGAGCCCTCGCGAGGTGGTTGAGCCACTGTACTAGTTCATCCCCAAACCTCCTCGTGAGGCCAATCCACCAAAGGCAGGAGTAGGGTTTTACACCGCAAGGTGGCCCGAACCTGGTTAAATCTCTCGTGTTCATCTTCTTGCCCGCTCATACGCATTCGACGAGGCTTGGCTGTGGGGCGACGAGCTTGAGGCTTGAGTGGGGAAGGATCTTCGCACACGCCCCAGAGTTCGAACCTTCTAGGGTCTGCGGAGCCCGATTTCCGACAGGGTCCCTTCCGAAAAGCTCCTCGGTTTCTTCATATCTCAGCATGGGATAGAAGCCAACCTCGCCAAGATTGACGCAATCGAGTAGCTAGAGGCACCAAAACGCGTCAAGGACGTACAGCGGCTGGCGGGCTGCGTCGCCGCCCTCAACAGGTCCATCTCCAAGTCCCCGGAGCGTGCCCTACCATTCTTCAAGATCCTGAAGAAGGAAGGCCCGATGACGTGGACCCCAGAAGTACAGGCATCATTGCAAGACCTTAAGAAGTACCTGTCCTCAACCCCCGTCCTAGTTGCGTCCAAACCTGAGGAACCGTTGCTGTTATACTTGGCGGCGACGAACCAGGTGGTCAGCGCCGCGCTAGTGGCGGAGAGGGAAGCCGAGGATGGCGAACCAGCGGCCCCCAAGCTGACAGTCGGCGAACAAGAGCCTACCCGGGTGAGCCAAGAAGCCTTCGCAAGGACGACATAGGAAGCGGAATTGCGAGCGCCGCAGAAGACAAGGATGGCGCAGCGACCAGCGTACTTTGTCAGCTCCCTCTTGCAAGGGGCTCGGTCGAGGTACTCCGGGATTCAGAAGCTACTCTTCGGCCTCCTCATGGCCTCCCGGAAGTTGCACCACTACTTCCAAGCGCACCGCATTATAGTCGTCACCCGCTTCCCGCTGCAACGGATCTTGAGGAACCCAGAAGCAACCGGCAGGATTGTGGAATGGGCCTTGGAGCTGGCCAGCTTTGATCTGAATTTCGAGAGCACAGCTACCATCAAAAGCCGAGCAATGGCTGAGTTCGTTGCCGAATGGACGCCGACCCGAGATGAGGAAACCCTAGAAACAGCCCTTCACGGCAAGGAAACACCTCAGGTATAGATCATGTACTTTGACGGGGCTTTCTCGCTGCAAGGCGCTGGTGCCGGAGTGCTGCTCATAGCACCCACCGGAGAGCACCTCAAGTATGTGGTCCAGATGCACTTCCCTCGGCAGGTGTCAACCAACAACACAGCTGAGTACGAGGGTTTGCTTGCCGGGCTACGGATAGCGGCGGATTTGGTAATCAAGAAATTGATAGTTTGGGGAGACTCACAGCTGGTCGTGCGCCAAGTCAACAAGGATTACCAGAATCCCCTAATGGAAGCATATGTTGATGAAGTGAGGAATTTGGAAGCACAGTTCAACGGTCTGCAGATGGAACATGTCCCCAGGACAGAGAATGACATTGCCGCCGACCTGTCGAAGCGGGCAGCTCAGAAGTCTCCTGTGGAACCAGGCATCTTTGTGCTCCGACTCACTCAGCCATCAGTTACACCATCAGGGCGACAGGCCATGAAGAGAAAGATTAGCTCCAACGACTACTTCCCGGCAGAGTCGCCAGTGGCCGCCAAGAAGGTTGCCGGAAGCGACGGAATGCTCGACGGTGAGCGCCGAGCCCCGGCGGGATAGGCGGTCCCCGTCATCGAAGCTAGTGCTCCTGCAGCAGAAGAAATGCCTTTAGTCCTTGTCGTCGAGCCACGGGCTCCGACATGGGCGCAGCAAATTGTCCGGTACCTCCAGACCGGAGACCTCCCCGAAGAGCAACAAGAGGCCGAAAAAGTAGCCCCGTAGTCGAGTATGTACCAGTTCGTGGACAACGATCTGTACAGAAGGAGACCGAACAGAGTGAAATTGAGGTGCATTGCTCGGGAGGAAGGACAAAAGCTGCTGGCAGAGATACATGAGGGGACCTGTGGCTCCCACGTAGGATCAAGAGCCCTTATCGGGAAGGCGTTCCGGCAAGGCTTCTACTGGCCCACATCCCTTCAAGACGCCTTGGCGGTGGTAACAACGTGTGAAGCATGCCAATACCACGCCAAGCAAATACAACAACTAGCACAAGCCCTTCTTATTTCAGGAGCTTACCATGAATAAATTCAAGCTAACCTGAGGGCTAATGTTGGGGATATTCCCCACGGTTTGACCCGGCCAGGAGTATGACCCGGCCCATCATTTGGCGGCTTATAAAGTCACCGTGTTTACCGGGTCAACCTGGACGACAAGGCGTAAGGCCCAGTGTGCACCCCGTGGAAGGCGGCTCATCGAGAGGCCTGGAGGGTCGGCTCATAGTGAAGGCCCAAGGAAAGGAAAGATTCCCTCACAAAGGAAACAAGACCCGGATTAGGATTCAAGAAAGACTAGTCCTAATCCTACTCCCAGTAGGACTCTACATGTAAGCCTACCCTTCAACCTATATAAGGAGGGGCAAGGCACCCCAAGAGGGACAATCTCAAGTCATTAGAGATAGACAGATTAGAAACCCTCGAGACTAGAGGGACATTTCGCACCCTTGTAATCGAGAATATCATCAGCATCAATACACACAAAGCAGGACATAGGCTTTTACCTCCATCGGAGGGGCCGAACCTGGGTAAACTCGCGTCTCTCGATTCCGACCAACCCCTCTCAAGCCGCCACCTAGTAGCGATGGCCTCACACCTAAGTTCTCTCACGAGGACATCTTGCCGTGACAAAACCATGACACCAGGTGTATGACACCGTCAATGTTAAGGCCTTGGCCTCTGGTGCCAGGGTTGTTGGTTCCAGGTCGTCACCCTCCGAGTCGGAGGATGGGCTGAGGGTGTCATGTATCCAAATGGATCTGACCAGTTTTTGATTTCGCAACCGATCCGGTTATGCAGGCATGTGTGGATCGCTTGCTGATGCATGGCTCCGACGTTGTGGAGCCCGAACAAGCCCTATGAGCCAGAGGTTGGTGGCGAATGTTCCACTAGGGTTAGTGAAATCGCCGATGCAATATGGTGGATTGGCGGGGCGCACATAGGGAGTCTGTCATGGCTGTCGACAACGAAGTCCACAACGCTGATGTAGATCATACGGACAGGGTGGGCCTATGGGTTGACGTTGACCCGGCCCGTCCCATCTGTGATGAAGGTGAAAGAGCCGACATTAGGCTCTCTCCACACAGTAGGCCGCCAAGAGCTGGAAGAGATCCGACCTGGGATCGGTCTCTAGCCGACGCAGTCGTGCCTGGCGCGCCAACTGACGGTGCATAATCCGATCGGCACCCTCGGTAGGGTTATTAACTGTGCCGTTTTATGCGAATCATGTCCGAACTTTGTTGAATTCCATCGTGTTTGATAAAATTTGTTTGATTTGAAATGTATGCGTGCGTGGTTGGATTTTCTGTTCCCACATCATTTTCCGTGGACTGATCCCACCGGTTCACAGATGGATACAACGTCCTATTTAGATGTCAGCGTTGGAGGTGACTTTACCAACCATTGTAAATCTAAACATTGCTAGAAAGAACGCAGAAGGAAAGATGCACGATGCTAGAAGTTGTTGGTCTGCTTTCGTTGTCGTTGGCAATTGTTTTCTTTGTTGTTGTTATTATAGGTCTTTTGCCCTTTTTCTTTATAAACTAGATCACTATGTATTTGTTTTTATTTTCTTAATGACATCGTCAGAGCTTCTGCCTAGTTTTCTTTATAAACCAAACCACTTTGTACATCAATGCTCTAGTTCGTTCTTGGGAGACTCGAGAGCAACTCCAACGAGCCACCCATTTGATCCGCTCGCGCATGCGAAAAAAACTGTCCAACACATAGACTCATTCTTATTTATCGTTTGCCCGTTCAAACCCATTTTCAATGTAAATTTAGGTCACATTTGAATCAGAGACGGACACAAAACCAACATTTTATATGTCCTTTTCATCTGCCTCTGTCCGTTGCATGCGAGACATTCCTATCTGTCACTAAAGCATTTCTCTCTCTGCTGGCCCACCCATCCACGCACCACATCTCGCCTCCATCTCTCACTGCCGCTCCTCCCTGCCGGTCGTTCCTGCCGCAAGCGGCCATCCTCGCCGACGTCCATTTTCGTCGGCGCGCGCCCCTGTCGACGCTAAGGCAGCAGACGCTCATCCCTGCCGACGCTCGTCGTGCACAGACGCCAATCCCCGCCAGCGCACGTTCCCGTCGGTGCACGTCGCGCACAGGAGGCAACATGCGCTTGTCCCGTGTAGGAGCCCCTCCCCACCGGCGCCCGTCCCCATAGAAGCTAGTCCTGCCCGGCGCCCGGCCGCGCATGAGCTCGTCCTTGCCGGCCCTAGTCCTCGCAGGCGACGCTCATCCCGGCCTCGACTCGTCGCGCGCGGCCGCGCCCAGCCGTGCCATGCTCGTCGTGTCGCCCCCGCCGTGGGGTTCGAACTTGCCGGTCGGGCCGGTGCTGCTACAGCCATCGGCCTCGCCTCCCCACGCCTAGCCGCTGTGAGCTCACATGTCTGTTACGTGTTTAACAAAATGTCAGGACGAACATGTTAAAAATGGATCGGCTATAGTTGGACACATCAGCTGACCCAAACAAGAAATGGTCAAACATGTCCGTTGGGCCAACCCAAACGGACAAAACGCACTAAAACAGACATGATTTGGGTCATGCATTGAAGTTGCTCTGGATGCGGTAGTTTTTGATGGGCTGGGCACGAGATAATTACATCTATAGTCCTTGTACTTGCTGGTGACGTGCAACTCAGTCCTAGTACTTGTGTATTGCTACAATACGGTCCCGATACATGAAAATACGTTGCCAATACGGTCCCTAAGGTTGAAACCACAGTCCTGGCTCTACACGTCGTGTACGTATTGCATACTTTGTTGTATGCCTTGTCAGCCTGGCCCCCGCACGTCAGGATGGACCCACCCGGCAGCTTGAAGTGGTGTGTATTTTGCACTTGCCCCCCCCCCCCCCCCGCCTCTGTGTCTTCTCAGTCCCTCTCCCCTTCTTCCCCAAACCAAACCAAAGGAAACCCCAACGGCACGGCGAGTGGGTGCGGCGACGGATGATCGACGGTCCGGCCGGGATTTGTTCGTAGATCGTAAGGTGGCTGAAGCATCTTGGGTGTTTGCTTGACAGAGGCCGTTGAGTTTGACGTTCATGGAAGGTCCTCGACGGCGGCCCGATGGCGAGGCGGCTTCAGCTTACGGTACGCAACGCTAGAGTTATAATAGGTCGATTTGACGCGGATTTTGGGCGAAAAAATGCTTCTTTGTTGTGATTAGGTCGTTTTGCCCATGCTATTCGTCTAAATAGCTCGACCAGATGCAATTTCAACATAATTGTGCTAGGGTTTTGTATGTATGGGCAGAAAATCTGATTTTTGTGTTTTGTGAATCATTTTCATATAAGGGCAGTGGATTGTTCACTATTGAGGTGATCCATGGAAGTTTTTTCTTTGGGAGTGGACAGAACAGGTGTTATTTAGATGGCCACAAGGTCTGTTATAATTCTGTCATGTGGATGATGCATATTACAAATTGTTTGAAGAATTTGTGGAGCAATTGGGCTATGAGAAGGAAGGTAGGATAGAAATGTGCTGGTTGCCCCCTGGGTGCCAGTTGAATGAAGGTGATGCAGTTGCTTTGTCCAGTGATGCAGATTTGGATGCTATGTATCAAATGATCAAACAAGGGCACTGTTTTCAAATGATTTATCTGCATAATTTGGATAGCCATATATCTAGAGGAGGAGCAGAATGGGATGATGTTGGTGCTAATCCAGTAGTTGTAATCCCTCCAGTTTTCAGCCCAAGGAAGAAGCCAGTTGATGAATTGAAAATAAGGATCTGTATGAGAGCAATGTTTCTTGTAGTGTTGTGAATGAAAGTATAGAAATTCATAGCACTGACTAGTTCTATGTGAAGTTGAGACCAAGGGGGAAGGAAAAAAGAAGATGAGGAGCAAAAATATCCAGACTCAGATTCCTCAGATGGTGATTATGTACCTGATATTGTTGATAGTGACTATGACTTGGAGGATGGAGATGATGATCTGTTGTAGTAACAATTGCTGCCAATGCAGGACAAGAAAGGAAGGAGGTTGTTGAAGATTGCAATTCTGAAGAAGAGCAGTTAAATGCTCCAGATTCAGATGAGGATGAAGTTAAATTCAATTTCAAATCTTTCACACCATCAGACATGCATGAAGCTAAGTTCCATGCAGGGCAATTGTTCTCTTCTGTGGAGCTGTTGAGAAAAGATGTTAGAGAGTATAGTTGCAAAGAGAGGGTCAACATCAAATTTCCAAAGAATGACAAGATAAGGCTTGCTGCAAAGTGTGAAAAGGGTTGCCCCTTGTATCTGTATGCATCCTGGGATAATAGGAAAAATTCCGTAATGGTGAAAACATTCAATGGGCAGCGTACTTGTGAGAAAATGTGGCAAGTTACAGCCTTCACAGCTAGGTAGATTGCCCACAAATATGTAGACAAAATCAGGGCATGTGATAAAATATCATTGAAGGCCTTAGCAGGTTTTGTGCAAGAAGATTGGAACATGACAATTAAAAGGGGCAAGTTAGGGAGAGCTAGAAAAATTGCATATGATATCATATATGGAGATGAGATTGCACAATACAACTTCTGTAGGACTATGCCAATGAGCCGAGGAGATCAAACCCAGGGAGTACCTTCCTTCTTGGACTGTCAGAAGAGGGAGAATTTCAGAAATGCTACTTTTCTTTTGATGCATGCAAGAGGGGGTTCTTATCTGCTTGTAGGCCTATCATTTTCCTTGATGGTTGCCATTTCAAGACTCAATATGGAGGTGTTCTCTTAAGTGCAGTAGGAATGGACCCCAATGATTGCATTTTTCCTATTGCTCATGCAGTGGTGCAGTGTGAAGACACCAAATCTTGGAGGTGGTTTCTAGCTGCATTGAAGCAAGATCTGGGAATTGAAAACACTGAGCTATGGACAATAATGTCTGACAAACAAAAAGTATGTCTTTGTTCCTATAATTCTTTGTAGTAGTTCTGTTATGTAATTCTGTGATACAGTTCTGTTATATAGTTCCTATAATTCTGTGATATGTTTCTTGCAAGCTTTAATAAAGGCAGTTAAAAAGGTGTTCCCTCTATCACCTCACAGATTTTGTGTTAGGCATTTGTGGCAGAATTTCAACAAGAACTTTAAAGGAGAAGCTTTGAAAAATCAACTATGGAAATGTTCCAGGAGTACTACAGAGGGGAGATTTAGGGAAAATACGAACCATATGTTAGTGCTCAGCCAGGAGGCCCATGATTGTCTTGCAAATTTAGACCCTAAAACCTGGGTTAGGGCTTACCAGAATGATTTCCCCAAGTGTGATGTGCTCCTGAATTGTCGTCGTTTTCTCACGGGGGGTGCCCCGGGACGGCAGATGCCATGGGATGGCTTGAGAGGTGAGAGCAAGGCTGCCGTGGAGATCCGGGACGGGATAGGGTAACCGTACGCGGTGGTTTACCCAGGTTCGGGGCTCTCCGGAGAGATAATACCCCTACTCCTGCATGTCTGTATATGAGGTGTATAACAGTACAGAGTTGCTCCTAGAGCTGTGTGGGAGAGGAGAGCCATGGGCTTCCTGCCTCATGTGTGTACGTGTGAGCATGAGAGAGTGGGGGTGTGAGGAGGATAGGCCCTCACGTGTGTGTGCTCATGCCTTTGGAGGCTCCCCCTGGTGCCTCTTATATAGGGAGGCCCAGGGGACAAGGGGTGGCCCACTGGCCAACTACCTACTATTGGAGGAGACATGCGAGGTGACGCATGATGCAGGCTACAGTGCGCCACTATTGGAGCGTACTGAAGTGACGCATGACGCAGGCTACAGTGTCCTCACGTCATGTCCGACGGGACGTTGTGGTTGACTTCTCGTAGCCGGCCAGCTAGAGGAGCCGGACAGGGAGCCAACCGGGGAGCCGGACGGGGAGCCAGCTGGAGCAGCCGGCCAACTAGGGAGCGGGCCAACCATGGAGCCGGCCAACTGGAGGAGCCGGACGGGGAGCCAGTCGGGGAGCCGGACGGGGAGCCAGCTGGAGCAACCGGCCAACCGGGGAGCCGGCCAACTGGAGGAGCCAGACGGGGAGCCAGCTGGAGTAGCCGGCCAACCGGGGAGCCGGCCAACCATGGAGCCGGCCAACTGGAGGAGCCAGACGGGGAGCCAGCCGGGGAGCCGGACTGGGAGCCGACCGGGGAGCCGGCCAACCGGGGAGCCGGCCAGCCCAGGAGCCGGCCAACCTTGGAGCCGGCAAACTTTGGAGCCAGTCGGGCCGGGTAGCCAGCCAGATGGGGAGCCAGCCGGACCGGGTAGCCAGCCGGACCGGGTAGCCAGACCGGGGGGCGCAGGCCGCCCCGATGTTTTAAAATGTTGAGTCGCCTCCCTGAGCCTACCCGGGGGTAATCCCCCCGACAGTAGCCTCCAGGCGACTTGAGGAGTCGGGCGGAGGGTTTTTGCCGTTGTCGTTGTTGTTGCAGAAGTTGTTGATGATGGTTGATTGCGGGCCGGGGACGGCGCGGCTTGCTTCCAATGGGGGCGCGCCAGCGCACCCGCTGGGTGTAGCCTCCGAGCCTCCGGGCGACTCGAGGAGTCGGGCGGAGGGTCTCTGCTGTCGTTGGAGCAGACGGTGGCATCAAGGTTGTCGGGCGTGGACGCGGGGTCCGCCGACTGATGGGCGTGGAGCCCGGCCGGGCGCGGGCGCGGAGTCCACCGGCCGGCAGTTTCCAGCGGGGGCGCGCCAGCGCACCCACTGGGTGTAGCCTCCGGGCGACTCGAAGAGTCGGGCGGAGGGTCTTTGATGTTGCTGAAGCAGATAGTGGTGTTGAGGACGGCGGGTGCGGACGCGGGGTCCGCCGACTGATGAGCGCAGAGCCTTGTCGAGAGTGGCTTCCAAGCCTCCGAGCGAGGGAGGTTCGTCATGGAAATGATCGTGCAAAAGACAAGTTTAGTCGATGAAGGTGTGTCAAATATTTAGTTTTGGTAGTGCAAGCTTTGTGCAAAGGGTGCCGACTCGGTTTCGTCCGAGCCCCCTCTAATCTTTTTCGTGTTCTCTCCGCTCTTCGGCTTTTGCACTTGCTAGCCGGACAGCCGGGAGCCGGTCTGTAGCTGAGGCAAAGAGTGGGCCGCGGAGTGGAGTGTACAGTACTCAGACTCTAGGAGCAGACTCGACCGAGCAGATACTCATAAGTGAAATGACCGGGTTGCCCAAAACCGTTTTCTCCCGGGACGCTTTTCGCGTGGGGTGACCTCCAGCTTGTGCTCTCGCTAGCCGGACAGTTGCGGTGCGATCTGTAGCTGAGACAAAGAGTGGGCTTTCGGTACCGTACATGCTACTAAGCCGTCTCGTGGGAACGAACGTACCGGGCCAAGCGGCCGGCCCCGGGCGAGACTAGCTGGCGCCGGGGTGAACAGTAAAGAGGCTGAAGTAAGTGTAGAGATTGCCTCCGAGGGACGCTCGGGGTATCCACTGTTTGTGCGTGGCACGAGGATGGGCGATCGGGAGCTCACATTGCTTTTGACGCTGGCGAGGTGGTTGTTGTCGATAACAGCTGGCGCGGCTTTCTCCGAGCGGAGCGCACCAGCGCACCCGCTGGGTGTATCCGTCGAGCCCCTGGCGGTCGGCGGGTGTGCCAGCCAGCCGGACCTGACCGGTCGGACGTCGAAGCGGGTGGCCAGCTGGAGCCGGCCCGATGTCAAAGTAGATGGGCGGGCCAGCTGGCCAGGGGGCGGCGCAGGTCAGCCGACCGAGTGAAGATGCGGACAGTCGGGCGCAGGTGTCTTTTTTTTTGCCAGCTTGCCCACTTCTTTTATTTTTCTTCCTTTCCTAGCCGGCCCGTACCTCTTTTTTATTCAGCCGGCTGGTTCCTCTTCATGTTGTAGCAGGCGGCAGGAGTCCACGCGCGCGCGCGGAGCCGGAGGCCGGGTGGCCGGGCACGGCCGGCACAGCGGGCAGCGAGCCGGAGCGGGGGCGCGAACGCGGCGTGGGGGCGAAGGCGGCCGACTGGAGCGGCCAGCCGACGGCGGGGGAGGCCGGCTGCGGAGCGGCAGCCGGCGGGGGGCGGGGAGACTGGCCAGCGCGGGAGGCAGCCGGGCGCGGCGGCCGGCCGGCGCGCGGGGATGCGCGGAGGCGTGAGGTCGGCGGGTGCGGGGCACCCGTCCGCGGGTAGAGGCGGAGCCGGGCGCACGGGAGGGGCAGAGCACGCGGCCCGCGGGCGGTGGCGGAGCCCGACGCACCGGCGCGGTGCAGAGGTGGCGGGAGGGGCCGAGCCGGAACAGGCGCGCGCCACGGCGGGAAGGACGCGGCCGCCGGGCCTGGGCTGGAGAGGAAGGCGCCGCAAGGCGCGCAGCAGGCCGCAGGGGCGCGCTGGAGCGGATGCGGCACGACAAGGCGCTCGGTTGCGGGGGAAGGGGCAGCTCCGCCTCCAGCGCAGGCGCGGGTCGGGACCGGTGGCGTGCTCGCCGGCAGCGAGCGGAGCAGCGAGGCTGACGAGGTAGGAGAGGTGGTCGGCGATGGAGTCACAACAGAGGACTGACGTGGGTGCGGCAGCTCGCTGGCCAAGGCGTCAGACAGCAGCCCATGCCCTCGGCGGCGACCGGTGATGGGGTCGGGGGGCCCTACCAGCAGCGGCACTGACCGACGAGAGCGGTGGCAGGGTAGGTGAGCTCGAGATGGGCGGAGCGACCGCGAGCCGTAGCGGCGTGAGGCCTGCGGGCGCACGGCCGGAGCAGTGCCGAGGCGCGCTGGCGGCGGTCGCGGACGCGGATGAGCGACGGAGCACCGCGGACGCACGGACAAAGCGTCCATGGGTACGTGCGGACGACCGCGCCGGGGCGAGACGCAGCGCGGGACGCGTGGCCCCGGGGGCGAACGCGGTCGGAAGGATGCCGGCGAAGTCGCGGCAGTGGAGACGGAAAGGGTCCCGCCCGGACCGCGGTCCCAGCAGCAGCTTGCCCCACGGTGGGCGCCAACTGTCGTCGTTTTCTCACGAGGGGTGCCCCGGGACGGCAGATGCCATGGGATGGCTTGAGAGGTGAGAGCAAGGCTGCCGTGGAGATCCGGGACGGGATAGGGTAACAGTACGCGGTGGTTTACCCAGGTTCGGGGCCCTCCGGAGAGATAATACCCCTACTCCTGCATATCTGTATATGAGGTGTATAACAGTACAGAGTTGCTCCTAGAGCTGTGTGGGAGAGGAGAGCCATGGGCTTCCTGCCTCATGTGTGTACGTGTGAGCATGAGAGAGTGGGGGTGTGAGGAGGATAGGCCCTCACGTGTGTGTGCTCATGCCTTTGGAGGCTCCCCCTGGTGCCTCTTATATAGGGAGGCCCAGGGGACAAGGGGTGGTCCACTGGCCAACTACCTACTATTGGAGGAGACATGCGAGGTGACGCATGATGCAAGCTACATTGCGCCACTATTGGAGCGCAGTGAATTGACGCATGACGCAAGCTACAGTGTCCTCACGTCGTGTCCGACGGGACGTTGTGGTTGACTTCTCGTAGCCGGCCAGCTGGAGGAGCCGTACGGGGAGCCAGCCGGGGAGCCGAATGGGGAGCCAGCTGGAGCAGCTGGCCAACCGGGGAGCGGGCCAACCATGGAGCCGGCCAACTGGAGGAGCCGGACGGGGAGTCAGCCGAGGAGCCGGACGGGGAGCCAGCTGGAGCAGCCAGCCAATGATAACCCACAAGTATAGGGGATCGCAACAGTTTTTGAGGGTAAAGTATTCAACCCAAATTTATTGATTCGACACAAGGGGAGCCAAAGAATATTCTCGAGTATTAGCAGCTGAGTTCTCAATTCAACCACACCTGAAAGACTTAATATCTGCAGTAAAGTATTCAGTAGCAAAGTAGTTTGGAAGTAACGGTAACGATGGCAAAGTGACAGTAGCAGTGTTGTAGTGATTGTAACAGTAGCAACGGAAAAGTAACTTAGCAAAGATCAACATGTGGAAAGCTCGTAGGCAATGGATCAGTGATGGATAATTATGTCGGATGGCATTCATCATGCAACGGTTATAACATAGGGTGACACAGAACTAGCTCCAATTCATGAATGTAATGTAGGCATGTATTCCATATATAGTCATACGTGCTTATGGAAAAGAACTTGCATGACATCTTTTGTCCTACCCTCCCGTGGCAGCGGGGTCCTAATGGAAACTAAGGGATATTAAGGCCTCCTTTTAATAGAGAACCGGACCAAAGCATTAGCACTTAGTGAATACATGAACTCCTCAAACTACGGTAATCACCAGAAAGAATCCCAGTTATTGTCACCCTGGGGGATGCGGATCATAACTCGTAATAGGTGTCTACAACTTGCAAGATAGGATCAAGAACACATATATATTCATGAAAACATAATAGGTTCAGATCTGAAATCATGGCACTCGGGCCCTAGTGACAAGCATTAAGCATAGCAAAGTCATAGCAACATCAATCTCAGAACATAGTGGATACTAGGGATCAAACCCAAACCAAACTAACTCGATTACATGGTAATCTCATCCAACCCATCACCGTCCAGCAAGCCTACGATGGAATTACTCACGAACGGCGGAGGGCATCATGAAATTGGTGATGAAGGATGGTTGGTGATGACGACGGCGTCGATTTCCCCTCTTCGGAGCCCAAATCAGACTCCAGATCTGCCCTCCCAAGGAAGAACAGGAGGTGGCGGCGGCTCCGTATCGTAAAACGCGATGAACTCTTCTCTCTGATTTTTTTTCTCCCCGAATAGGAATATATAGAAGTGGAAACGAGGTCGGAAGAGCTCCAGGGGCCCCACAAGACAGGGGGCGCCCTAGGGGGGGCGCACCCCCCTGGCTTGTGACCAGGTGGTGGCCCGTCTTCGGTTGATTCTTTGGCCAGTATTTTTTATTAATTCCAAAAATATTCTCCGTAAATTTTCAGGTCAATCCGAGAACTTTTATTTCTGCACGAAAATAACACCAAGGCAATTCTGCTGAAAACAGCGTCAGTCCGGGTTAGTTCCATTCAAATCATGCAAATTAGAGTCCAAAACAAGGGCAAAAGAGTTTGGAAAAGTAGATACGACGGAGACATATCAACTCCCCCAAGCTAAACCCATTGCTTGTCCTCAAGCAATACAGTTGACAAACTGAAAGTGATAAAGAAAAACTTTTACAAACTCTGTTTGATCTTGCTGTTGTAAATATGTCTAACTGATGTTCAGATTTTCAGCAAAGATTATAGACTAACCACATTCACAATAACATTTAGGTCTCACATTTACTCATATCAATGGTATAACCAACTAGCGAGCAATAATAATAAGTCTCGGAGACAACAATTTTATCAAAACAATCATGATACAATATGATATAATGGTATCTCGCTAGCCCTTTCTGGGACCGCAAAACATAAATGCAGAGCACCTCTAAAGAACAAGGACTGACTAAACATTGTAATTCATGGTAAAAGAGATCCAGTCACACTCATACTCAACATCAATTAATAACAAAGCATACAAATGACGGTGGTGCTCTCTAACTGGTGCCTTTTTATAAGAGGATGATGACTCAATAGGAAAGTAAAGTAGATAGGCCCTTCGCAGAGGGAAGCATTGATTTGCAGAGGTGCCAGAGCTCGAGCTTTTAAAACAGAGATGAATAATAATTTTGAGAGGTATGCTTTTATTGTCAACATAACAACCAAGAGATCTCAATATCTTCCATGCTAGATACATTATAGGCGGTTCCCAAACAAAATAGTAAAGTTTTTACTCCCCCTCCACCAATCGATCACACTCCACGACGGGCCAAATCCACGGGTACCGTCCATACAAACAACAATCCTGGGGGAGTTTTGTTTTATTATATTTTGATTTGAATTTAGAGCATGGAACTGGGCATCCCGAATACCAGCCACTTTCTCGTGAATGATAGTGAATCAACACATATCGTGAGAATAACCCACCTAGCATGGAAGATACTGATAGCACCCAGTCACTACATGAGCGATTCGGGCATACAAAACGGGATATTTATTTGAAGGTTTAGAGTATGGCACATGCAAATTTACTTGTAACGGTAGGTAAATACCGCATATAGGTAGGTATGGTGGACTCATATGGAAAAACTTTGGGTTTATGGAAATGGATGCACAAGCAGTATTCCCGCTTAGTACAAGTGAAGGCTAGCAGAAGACTGGGAAGCGACCAACTAGAGAGCGACAACAGTCATAAACATGCTTTGAGATTAAACAACATTGAATGCAAGCATGAGTAGGATATGAATCACCATGAACATAAATGTCGTGGAGGCTATGTTGATTTTGTTTCAACTACATGCGTGAACATGTGCCAAGTCAAGCCACTTGAATCATTTAGAGGAGGATACCATCCTATCATACTACATCACAACCATTTTAAAATGCATGTTGGCACTCAAGACAAACCATTATACACTCTTAGCTAATTAAGCATGGCATGAGTAACTATAATCTCTAATTGTCATTGCAAACATGGTTCATCTATAATGAGCTGAATTCAGAACGATGAGCTAATCATATTTACAAAAACAAGATAGGTCGAGTTCATACCAGCTTTTCTCCATCTCAATCATTTCATCATATATCGTCATTATTGCCTTTCACTTGCACGACCGAACGGTGTGAATAATAATAAGAGTGCACGTGCATTGGACTAAGCTGGAATCTGCAAATGATAACCCAAAGGAGAAGGCAAGGTAATATGGGCTTTCTGATAGATAAACAATAATGCATATGAGAGCCACTCAACATATTCATCGTGGCCTTCTCCTTATGACCCGAAGGAAAGAAATTTCAAAACAAGAACAAGAAAAACTATTTACACGGGAAAACTCCCAACAAGCAAAGGAAGAACGAGAAATCTTTTTGGGTTTTCTTTTAAATTCTACAACTAGAGAAACTAAAAGGTAAAGCTAAAACTAATTTTTTTTGGATTTTCTTAAAGTTAATTAAACACACAAGAAGAAAACGAAAAAGAAATAAAATGCCATGGATGATACAATGAAAAAGTATGAACACCGACAACTGGAATGAGTGTGTGAACATGAATGTAATGTCGGTGAGAAATACGTACTCCCCCAAGCTTAAGCTTTTGGCCTAAGTTGGTCTAGGGCCATGGCTGAAAATAACCATCTCCAGGATACTCCGTAGGATACTGAGGGTTCCACTAATTTGCGAGCTCCTATGGCTCCCACTGAAAAACCAGAGCCTGATATGGATCAAGGGATGGTGCCGGCTCAGGTGATGGGGGTTGCGACAGACCCCAATATCTGTAGATGTCCTTGGGCATAATAGTGTACCTGCTTGAACGAATATCGAACAAAGAAGAAGCAGGCAGAGTAATAATCTCACAAGTACCCTGACTAAATACTAAGTTGTAAAGCAGCCTCTTATCATTATCTTTCCTAATAAAATCATGTGCTACCATGCTGTCATAGTCTAAATATCTCGTAGGTAGCAACATTTCATCTTCCTCGTCAAGCCTAATGGGTATTTTAAAATGTTTGGCTAGACGAGATGCATAGATACCTCCAAATATGGGGCCCTTCGAATGGTTTAAGTTCAACCGTTGGACCACTATAGCACCCAGACTAAAAGTTCTATCAGCAAGTAAAGCGTGGCGTAAAATGGCGAGGTCAGGTGCACTAAGGCTTCCACTCTCCCCACGACCAACTAAACATCTCCCCGCTAATAATGAATAATAGCGTAGAACAGGAAAATGTAAACTAGCCGCTCTTGCCTTTGACACACCTCTCTGTTCCCCCACAGTGATTGCGGCAATAAAGTCCTCCATGTCTTTAGGACGTGGCTCACTGATGCTGCCCTCAAAAGGTAATTTGCAAACATTGCAAAAATCGTAAAGTGACATTTTCTTAGGCACATCATATAAGTGAAATTCTACCGTAGGAGGATCTTCCCTATAATGAAAGTGAAAGTTTTGCACAAAGGTATTAGTGAGCAAGAGGTACTGGTCACACTTATCGTTGAGGAAGTCGGTGATGCCTGCGTTCTCTGCCAAATAATAGAAATCTTCATAAATTCCGGCCGCCCTCAAGAATGCATCGCTTGGCCATTCACATGGCCGAACCTCCGCGGTGCGAGGAATATTGTATTTGGGCTTCTCATTTTCATTTTCTTTAGAACCCCGGCTTGAAGAGCCTCTTAATAATCTCCTCGTCATTTTTCTGGAAAATTTCTGAAATTTTTAGTGACCCACAATAAAGGTGAATAAAACTCAACAAAACTTATAGCAACTACTCCCACAAGTGCCTAGAAGCTATATCATGCATCAAAACTACTTGGGACCATACAAATTTGACATGCAAGCTCAAGAACGAGGTCACCACAGCAGCAAAAATTTGCATATATAAAGCACTAGAACAAAAACTAATTGGACCATTGGAGGAGTCACATACCGATGAGCAATCCCCTAAAACAGTTTTGCAAGTGGAGCTTTGAGCAAGGAGATCGAAAATGGCAGCAAGAAGAGCTAGAACACGGGTTTGAGCAATAGTGGGATTTTTTCTAGAGGAAGACGAAGTGGATGGGTGCTGGAATAAGTGAGGGGGCCCCATGTGGGACCCACAAGCCAGGGGGCGCGCCCAGGGGGTGGGCGCGCCCTGCAGGCTTGTGGCCCACTGGTGCAGCCCCCTGATGTGTTCTCAGTGCCAAAAGTTCTTAAATAATCCAGAAAAAATCATACTAAATTTTCAGGGATTTCTGGGAACTTTTATTTTCAGGTCATTTTTCTATTGCACGGATAAAACGGAAAACAGAAGAATAATAGCATTTTTACTCTATTTGATCTAAATAACAGAAAGTAAAAGTTGGGTACAGAAGGTTGTGCCTCCTAAATTCATCCATCTCATGCTCATCAAAAAGAATCCATCAATAAGGTTGATCAAGTCTTATTGACAAACTATTTTCGAATGACACGGAACCGGGGAATTTTCGAATGACACTAGGTTACCTCAATGGGGATATGCATGTCCCCAACAATAAGTATATCATATTTCTTCTTGACAGTAGGGAGAGGGAATTCAAAATCTCCAATAATAATCGTTGGAATTTTTTCAATGGAGTTGATACTATGAACTTGAGGTTGTTTCTTCGGAAAGCGTACCGTATGCTCATTACCATTAACATGAAAAGTGACATTGCCCTTGTTGCAATCAATAACAGCCCCTGCAGTATTCAAAAAGGGTCTACCAAGGATGATCGACATACTGTCGTCCTCAAGAATATCAAGAATGACAAAGTCCGTTAGGATAGTAACGTTTGCGACCACAACAGGCACATCCTCGCAAATACCGATGGGTAAAGCAGTTGATTTATCAGCCATTTGCAAAGAAATTTCAGTAGGTGTCAACTTATTTAAATCAAGTCTACGATATAAAGAGAAAGGCATAACACTAACACCAGCTCCAAGATCACATAAAGCAGTTTTAACATAATTCCCTTTAATAGAGCAAGGTATAGTAGGTACTCCGGGATCTCCTAGTTTCTTTGGCATTCCACCCTTAAAAGTATAATTAGCAAGCATGGTGGAAATCTCAGCTTCCGGTATCTTTCTTTTATTTGTCACAATATCTTTCATATACTTAGCATAAGGAGACATCTTCAGAATATCGGTCAAGCGCATACGCAAAAAGACAGGTCTAAGCATTTCAATAAAGCGCTCAAAATCCTCATCATCCTTTTCTTGGATGGTTTAGGAGGAAAGGGCATGGGTTTCTTAACCCATGGTTCTCTTTCTCTACCATGCTTCCTAGCAACAAAGTCTTTTTTATCATATCTTTTGTTCTTAGGTTGTGGGTTATCAAGATCAACAGCAGGTTCAATCTCCACATCATTATCATTACTAGGTTGAGCATCAACATGAACATCATCATTAATATTATCATTAGGCTCATGTTCATTACCAGATTGTGTCTCAGCATCAGAAATAGAAATATCATTTGGGTTTTCATGTGAATCTATAACAGGTTCACTAGCAGCATGCAAAGTCCTATCGTCATTCTTTTTCCTACTATTACTGGGACGACTAGGTGCATCAGTATTAACTCTCTGAGAATCTTGCTCAATTCTCTTAGGATGGCCCTTAGGATACAAAGGTTCCTGAGTCATTCTACCACCTCTGGTCACAACTTTAACAGAATGATCATTGTTCTTACCATTCATCTCATTGAGCAAATCATTTTGTGCCTTAAGTACTTGTTCTACTTGAGTAGTTACCATGGAAGCATGTTTACTAATAAGCATAAGATCATTAACAATTTTACTCAAATACTCACCTAAGCGATCAAGCATGTAAGCACTATGTTTCAGTTGTCTACTAACATAAGCATTGAAATTTTCTTGCTTGACTACAAAGTTATCGAATTCATCCAAGCATTGGCTAGCAGACTTATAATAAGGAATGTCACCTTCATCGAATCTACGGAGAGAATTTACCTCTACTACCTGTGTCAGGTTATCAAGACCATGTATTTCATCAATAGGTGGTAAATTCTTAACATCTTCAGCTTTAATACCTTTTTCTTTCATAGATTTCTTTGCCTCTTGCATATCTTCAGGACTGAGAAATAGAATACCTCTTTTCTTCGGAGTTGGCTTTGGAGGTGGTTCGAGAATAGTCCAATCATTATCATTGCTCAATATATTATTCAATAGTAGTTCAGCTTGTTCAACAGTTCGTTCCCTGAAAAAACAGCCAGCACAACTATCTAGGTGGTCCTTAGAAGCATCGGTTAGTCCATTATAAACGATATCAAGTATTTCATTTTTCTTGAGAGGATGATCAGGCAAAGCATTGAGTAATTGGAGAAGCCTCCCCCAAGCTTGTGGGAGACTCTCTTCTTCAATTTGCACAAAGTTAAATATTTCCTGCAAGGCAGCTTGTTTCTTATGGGTAGGAAAATATTTTTCAGAGAAGTAGTAGATCATATCCTGGGGACTACGCACACAACCAGGAGCAAGATAATTAAACCATATCTTAGCATCACCCTTTAGTGAGAAAGGAAACAACTTAAGAATATAGTAATAACGAATTTTTTCCTCATGAGTAAATAGGGTGGCTATATCATTCAATTTAGTAAGATGTGCCACAACAGTTTCAGATTCATAACCATGGAAAGGATCAGATTCAACCAAAGTAATTAACTCAGGATCGACAGAGAATTCATAACCCTTATCAGTAACAAAGATAGGTGAAGTAGCAAACTTAGGATCATATTGCATTCTAGCATTCAAAGATTTTTCCTTCCACTTGCATAGCAATTTCTTAAGATCATCTCTATCTTTACAAGCAAGAAAGTCCCTAGCTACCTCTCCTTCCATAACATAACCCTCAGGTATATCAGGCAATTCATATCTAGGAGAGCTAGGTCTAGCAGGTGTCTCATAATGTTCAGTTTCAATAATTTCATCAAATTCAGAAATATCATCAGTTTCAGCATTCACTCTAGCAATTTGTTCATCAAGAAATTCACCCAGTGGCACAGTAGTATCAAGCAAAGTATCATCGTAAGCATCATGCACAGCAGAAGTGGCATCATCAATTACTTGCCACATATCAGATTCAATAGCAGGTGGTGGTGTCGCAAATTTACTCATAACAGAAGGTGAATCAAGTGCAGAGCTAGATGGCAGTTCCTTACCTGTCCTCGTAGTTAAGGGGTAGATCTTAGTTTTAGCATCTTTCAGATTCTTCATAGTGATCAATAGATATAAATCCCAAGTGACTCAGAGAATAGAGCTATGCTCCCCGGCAACGGCGCCAGAAAAAGGTCTTGATAACCCACAAGTATAGGGGATCGCAACAGTTTTTGAGGGTAAAGTATTCGACCCAAATTTATTGATTCGACACAAGGGGAGCCAAAGAATATTCTCGAGTATTAGCAGCTGAGTTGTCAATTCAACCACACCTGAAAGACTTAATATCTGCAGCAAAGTATTCAGTAGCAAAGTAGTTTGGAAGTAACGGTAACGATGGCAAAGTGACAGTAGCAGTGTTGTAGTGATTGTAACAGTAGCAACGGAAAAGTAACTTAGCAAAGATCAATAGGTGGAAAGCTCGTAGGCAATGGATCAGTGATGGATAATTATGTCGGATGCCATTCATCATACAACGGTTATAACATAGGGTGACACAGAACTAGCTCCAATTCATCAATGTAATGTAGGCATGTATTTCATATATAGTCATACATGCTTATGGAAAAGAACTTGCATGACATCTTATGTCCTACCCTCCCGTGGCAGCGGGGTCCTAATGGAAACTAAGGGATATTAAGGCCTCCTTTTAATAGAGAACCGGACCAAAGCATTAGCACTTAGTGAATACATGAACTCCTCAAACTACGGTAATCACCGGAAAGAATCCCAGTTATTGTCACCCTGGGGGATGCGGATCATAACTCGTAATAGGTGTCTACAACTTGCAAGATAGGATCAAGAACACATATATATTCATGAAAACATAATAGGTTCAGATCTGAAATCATGGCACTCGGGCCCTAGTGACAAGCATTAAGCATAGCAAAGTCATAGCAACATCAATCTTAGAACATAGTGGATACTAGAGATCAAACCCTAACCAAACTAACTTGATTACATGGTAATCTCATCCAACCCATCACCGTCCAGCAAGCCTACGATGGAATTACTCACGAACGGCGGAGAGCAACATGAAATTGGTGATGAAGGATGGTTGGTGATGACGACGGCGTCGATTTCCCCTCTCCGGAGCCCAAATCAGACTCCAGATCTGCCCTCCCGAGGAAGAACAGGAGGTGGCAGCGGCTCCGTATCGTAAAACGCGATGAACTCTTCTCTCTGATTTTTTTCTCCCCGAATAGGAATATATAGAAGTGGAAACGAGGTCAGAAGAGCTCCAGGGGCCCCACAAGACAAGGGGGGGACCAGGTGGTGGCCCGTCTTCGGTTGATTCTTTCGCCAGTATTTTTTATTAATTCCAAAAATATTCTTCGTAAATTTTCAGGTCAATCCGAGAACTTTTATTTCTGCACAAAAATAACACCAAGGCAATTCTGCTGAAAACAGCGTCAGTCCGGGTTAGTTCCATTCAAATCATGCAAATTAGAGTCCAAAACAAGGGCAAAAGAGTTTGGAAAAGTAGATACGACGAAGACGTATCAGCCAACCGGGGAGCCGACCAACCATGGAACCGGCCAACTGGAGGAGCCGGACGGGGAGCCAGCCGGGGAGCCAGCTAGAGCAGCCGCCAACCGGGGAGCCGGCCAACCATGGAGCCGGCCAACTGGAGGAGCCAGACGGGAAGCCAGCCGGGGAGCCGGACGGGGAGCCGACCGGGGAGCCGGCCAACCGGAGAGTCGGCCAGCCTAGGAGCCGGCCAACTTTGGAGCCAGCCGGAACGGGTAGCCAGCCGGGCCGGGTAGCCAGCTAGATGGGGAGACAGCCGGACCGGGTAGCCAGACCGGGGGGCGCGGACCGCCCCGATGTTTTAAAATGTTGAGTCGCCTCTCTGAGCCTACCCGGGGGTAATCCCCCCGACATGAATAATAACTGTGACGTGTTTAACATATATATAGATTGTAGATTGGTTTCAACCTGGGGCACCTAAATTATCTGGGGCACCTTGTTCGGATCCAACCCGCTAATGCATTTTCTGCTAACAAATAATTGCTGGTACTTTCCAAATAATATTCTTTCCATTTTATGCTTGCATGCATTAGTTGTCCGCGACATCAATTGTAGATTGGTTTCCTCAAAAAGCTTGCTATTGTTTCCCTCTATTTCTTTCCTTAAACAAATCTACTACAACCTCGTACTAAAACACTGTCTGACCACTCAAACACATGAACACTCGTACTTGGGAACCTATATATACCCTGTGATTTATTCTAGGTTTTAAATACCTACAACGGCGTTCGATATATTTATAAGTGCATACTCTCCGCAAAAAAAATGCATACTCAAGGTATTTGTTTCATGTACATACCTCAATGTTAGTATATATCCGTAAATGTTCCTAATTTAGAAAAAAAATCATGCTACTCTCTCGTAGGAAAATATTGTACATACCCCAGCCGATGTATATACCGGGGTATGTGAAAATGGTAGGTAAATACGATACATACCCGATCGACGTATGTACTCGGATGTGTGAAAAAATATAGGAAATTATTGTACATACAATAATATATCACAAGTGAAAAATATACCCAATATTGTACATACCTAGTCGACGTATGTACCCGGCTACATAAAATATGTATAAATATGCATAAGTACATACCTAGCCGACGTATGTAACCGGGTATATACCTAAAATAAAATATGGCTAAGTATATATCTGTCTATGTATATACCGGGCTACATAAAATATGTTGTACGCATGCAGTCAACTGGGCTACATACCTTAAATATTGGAGGTATATCGTCAAAATATATACCTAAAGTAAGCTATTGCTACGTATATACCCGACTATGTATATATCCGCCTATGTAAAATATGCTGTACGCATCTCAAATCATACACGTACGGAATAAATGTCCATATACCCAATAATATGGACGTATAGGACATAATACGGAGGTATTTAATTTCTAGTTTTCTGTCTCCAGTTTATGTAAGTGCGTCTCATGAATGATATTTTATTGATTGCTAAAAAATTGTTACCATGCATGGCATGCTAGGCTATGGTTAATGACAGCCATTTATGATTAGCATTATAACTGTTTCCATATTATGTAATTGTTTCCAAATCAACATTTATGGTGGATTGACCCGTTAACCAATATACCATTACTACAACACGCATCTTAATGCAATCAAATGGTGGGAAGACAAGGAGCCTGGACACCTAGGTGTCCCAAATGGCCGTCCATCTGGGGCACCTAGGTGCCTGGGCACCTTGTTCGGATCCAACCCGCTAATGCATTTTCTGCTAACAAATAATTGCTATATATATATATATATATATATATATATAGGATAGCCGTTTGGGGCACCTAGGTGCCCAGGCTCCTTGCCTTTTCACCATTCGATTGCATTACGGGTCAACCATCATAAATTACAGATTTGGAAATAATCACGCCATGCATGGTAACATTTATTTGGAAAGCAAAATAATGACATGCATGCTACGTTCCTTATTGAGAGACGTTAGTAATAAAAATTGGAGAGAGAAAAACTAGTAATTAAGGCCTCATTATTGTGTCTTGAACGTCCATGACGTTGGGTATATGCACATTTTTTCATATGTGTGCATACACATTGGGTTGATACGTACAATATTTTATTATTTCAAATTAAGTTAGTATTTTCTTTTCCAACCATTTTATGACTTTGGGTATCATATACCTATGGATGCCATATTTCATGTAGCCAGGTATATGTAGCCATATTTTACTTTATATACGTTGACGACATACCTACAATATTTACGTATCCTTTTTCACATAGTCGGGTATATCCGTGTGCATGCACATTGGGTACATTTGCATTTGAGGTATATCATTTATAAGAATATCATATGTTCTAATCTGATAATAAGTATATTGGGACTTGAGTATATCATTTTTCAAGTTCACATGTTTGTGAGTTATTTTTAGGTATACTATTTTATTTTGAAGTCGTTGGGTATATACTAGGAAATTATGTGGGTATATGTTGTATATTCCTATTCCTAATAAAAGTAAAAAAATTGTGTGTGCGTCTCAGCATGCATTATAGTAAAAAGTAATTAGGACCAGAACTTATGTTATTTGATCACCATAATTTGTAAAGGAAAATTATTCGTCAAAAAGTGTGACCCTGTCTTTAAAAAAGTACTAGATACCTTGAAAGGTGAAAAATTAGAAAAGGACATAAGAACGTCCTAATTATACATACAAATATTTGGGATGGCATTTCGTATTATTTGATAGTTTTGATACCTTAAAATATTACAGGGTATGTAGTTACCTTTTCTCTTTCATTATGTATATACATATCCAAGCCTTGGGTATGTATATATGCAGCTATGGTCAAAATGTGAGAAACGTAAAGGGTGCATACATAAACAGAAATATCTTGGGTACATATGTGGGCACGCCATATATTTCGAATGAAACTATAATAGAGTGCATTATTATAATAAAACACTACCCGATATTCATTTGGAAAGTTATCGTTGCTATGAACCAGTAGTATATTATTATTTTTGGAAAGCAATGATTTACCATTCATGGCTGTAGTGCAAACAAAACTTGGAAAGTGATTATGTCATGGATTGCACAACATGCACTAACGAATATGACTTGCTATAATGGGCCTAGGTGTCCAGGCACCTAGGTGAGGTGCCCCAGATAATTTACCTATATATATATATATATATATATATATATATATATATATATATATATATATATCATAAGCATGTGCCAGAGGATCAAAGGGCAGAATATGGGAATGAATTTTGCAAAGCAACAGGAGACTTTGAAGTGGCATGGTGCTATATGTCCAAAGATAAGAAAGAAACTGGACAAGAGTGTAGAATATTCTAGAACTTGTCATGCTGCACCAGCTGGCAAAGGACTGTTTGTAGTAAATGATAGAGGAGTTGATTTCAGTGTGGACACAAGGTAGGAAAAGTGCAGTTGTAGAAGATGGGATTTGTCAGGTATACCTTGTTGTCATGGGGTTTCTGCTCTTAGATATGACAACATTCCACCTGAGTCTAGGGTGAACTCATGTTACTCCATTGCAACTTATTGCAAAGCATATGAGCACATCATTATGCCATGTAAAGATGTCAGTGAGTGGGCAAAGATGAAAGGTAGAAAGATCATACCACCACCACTTCAGAAGAAGAAAGGAAGAAGGGCAAAAAAACAAAAGACAACAACCAGAAGAGAAGCAAGGAGAAAGAGGAGTGCAAATCACAAGGGCAGGTGTTGTCATACATTGTGGCTATTGTGGTGGTCCTGGCCATAACATAAATGGCTGTTTAGATTGGAAGTTGGGACTTAAACCAAAGAAAAGATCAGAAAAACATAAAGTTAGAGCAGAGCCAGATGTGTCATCTTCTGATGAAGAAATTATGGGCCTCACTCAGGTATATTTGTGTACTTCTCAAATCATTACATGATTTTTAGATAGTAATGTGTGTACTTGTGATAGCTTTGAATTAATTATAGATAATAATTTGTGTACTTGTCAGCAGGAGAGTAATCTTCAAACAGCTGGTGTCATGAACCAAGATCCACCATTGTATGAGCCAGAGATAATAGCTTCACTAACACAGGAGGTATGTTCAACAAATTCTTTCAAATTGTCAACATATTTTGCACATACTAACAACTACCTTAACACTAATGCAGAGAGAGTCAAGGCTGGTAGAAGAAGTTGTGCAAGGGCCACTGCCTCAAAGTGCTTTCATACAGGAGCAATCCCTCTCATAGCCTCTAGTTCAACACAGTACACCAACAAAAGGAGGAGATGTTCACAGGAAAAGAGAAGTGATAGCACTTGCCAGACTTAGGGCTGCAGCAGAGAGAAGAGAGATAGCAGATCAGGCCAAGTATGATGGAGCAATGGAAAAATTAAAAGAAGAGGAGGAGAAAATTAATTTATCTGCTCAAAGGAGGAAAGATGAACTACTTGCCAAGAAAAATTCTGTTGAGGAGAGAAAGAAAGCTGTACTAGAATAGAAAAGACTTGCTGCTGAGGAGAGAAAGAAAGCTAGTGAGGAAAAGAAAAGAAAGGCCCTAGAGGAAAAACTTGCCATGGCAGACAAAAGAAGGGAAGCTATGGAGGAAAAGAAAAGAATAACAGAAGAGGCAAAAAGAATAAGAGCAGAAGAGAAAAAGAGGATCGTGGAAGAGAAGAAGAGACTTTGTAGGACTGCATATGATGAAGAGGAGGCAATGTTTCTTATAAATCAAGCTGAAGAGTTGGAAAGAAGGCAATTATTTCTACAAACACATGAGGCATCAAGACAAGAAGCTTGGGAGCATAAGAGAAATCAGCAGGAAGAAACAATAATTGAGGCAGGTTTGTAGGAGAAAAACAAAAGGGAAGCCCAGCAAGCAAGAGAAGCAATGGTAGATGAAGAGATGATGATTGCATCTCAGTCCATACCTACACAAATGAAGAGAAGTGCATCAATTTCAAGTGCATCAACTGCAAGTGCACCAACTGCAAGTGCACCAACTTCATGTTACAACAAGAGAGGATTTAAAAAACCTAGAAAAGTGAACATGTTTGATGAACTGAGATAGGAAAAGAGACATGCATGTCAAATTAGAGGAAAATAGCTGCTTTTATTTTGTGTTCTGGTTATGATCAGATGTAGAACATGTTAATGAACATGTTCTGTTCTTGATCATGATCCACATCATGGATTAAAGTCTTTTGTAATATGTGCTATTACTACTAGATCAAAAACTTTTAATATACTGCAGATTCTGTACTCCAGTTTATGCATGCAATGTAGTTGTCGGATGAGCTAGGAGACAATTTCAACCATACATAGATAGTGGTTCATACATAGATAGTCATAAATAGTCATACATAGTCTCACAATTACTGAATATTACATACCAAGTTCACAAAAGAGGCACCGCTTAACATAAAACAAGTTCAGAAACATCGATAGTGGTTCATAGACTACATTTGACACATAGATGGTTCAGACTCTTTTACACCTCAATAATCATAGATAGTGCCATCGATTTTGCCAAGCACAGTGCTGAATTCGTGCTTGCCCGTCAGGTCCTCCCATTCGTTGGGCAACCATTCATACGGCAGGTCTTCGACGAGCAGCGAACCATGATCAGTCACCTCCTTCATGTGACAAATCACATGATACACCAGCGTCTTCTTCTTCTTCTTCGGCGAAGAAGGACCGTACGACGACGCCATTTCACGGTCGACAAACTCTTCAAGCGATTGTGGAGGAAGATCTGTGCACAACGCCAGCTTAGGCTCGGGTATCTCCACGTCCACCACCTTACCAACTTTCGACGGGTCACAGAGCCACGCCATTACCTCGAGCTCGCGACAGTTCTTCGGTGGTATGATCTCTATCAGCTCCCCGCCCAAGTCCTTCAGCAGGCCTTTCACTGACTGCGGCGACCACGCCTGATCGGGAAGGCCTTCGAAACTGAGCTTGGACTTGTACTCCAGAGCAGTCGGATTGTCGTGAATCTCTCTCACCTAGCGCTCAAACTTGATCCACCGCCGGCAGCACCTGAACTTCATTGACGATTGGAGCACCACCGTGCACTTCTCCTCCGTTGAGAAAAATAACCATAGGTCATGAGGGGGGCAGGCAACATCAATGCTCACCTCCGACGGCAGGACGCCACAGCCTTGTCGCCGTCTCCTACCGCAGTGGCCAACAGGACCAGCCGGCGGTAGCAAGCCTCGAACGCATCCATTGATGGAGTGCGCGTTAGCAGGACATGGCTCCTCTCCGGCCGGAGACACGGCTTGCCCCGACGCCAAACCTCCTGCAGATAAGCCCGCGACAGCAAGCTGCGCCTTGATCCATCGCCGGGGATGAGCGCCGCCGACAAGGTACCGCCGGCTGCGCTCTCCGCACCAACGGACATGGTGGTGGATGTGACGCTCACGCCGCCCATCGAAGGATTTGCGGGGAGGGGGAGGAGAAGCTAGGGATTGCGAGGGGGAATTGGGAATTTTTTGCTCCAGGACGAAACGGCTACAGTGCCTTATCCACTCCCACGGGTGGGCCTCGAGCTGACGGGTGGGCCCATCCTGACATGCGGGCCTGGGCTGACGTGGCATACATCAGAGTACGCAATACGTACGCGACGTGTAAAGCCAGGACCGTGGTTTCAACCTCAAAGACCGTATTGGTAATGTATTTTCATGTATCAAAACCGTATTGTAACAATACGCAAGTAACAGGACTGAATTAAACGTCGCCAGTACAATGACTATACAGTAGATGCAATTATCTCGGCTGGGCACTGCTGCCGTTTACCAGCTCACGCCCAGAGAAGAGAAAGAAACGGAACGGGGACGCAAGCCTTTCTGCTGTCCCCAAGGTGGGTGGGTGTGTGGGAGTGTGGAGTAGAGTGGACTTTGGAGTTTGGCTGGACTCACGCCTACTCCGCCGCGTCTTTCTCCTCTCCTCGCATCACATCACATAATTGCTGCTGCTTCTGCTTCGAACCACTCGAGCGTTACTCCACCCTCCACTCCACTCCACTCCTCTCCCCTCCCCAGATGGTTTCTCTCTGACCTCTTGCAATTGTTAGGCTCAATCCATGGGGAAATGCTGCCTTCTGCCCCTCTTCCTGGCCCTGTCCGCGCTTCTCTTGCCGGCCGGAGCGGCGGCGGCGTGCCACCCGGACGACCTCCGCGCGCTGCGGGCCTTCGCCGGGAACCTCACCGCCGGAGGGGACATTCTCCTCCGCGACATGTGGTCCGGTCGCGGCGGCTCGTGCTGCGCCTGGGAAGGCGTGGGCTGCGACGGCGCCCGTGGCCGCGTCACGAAGCTTCGGCTCCCCGGGCGGGGGCTCGCGGGGCCCTTCCCGGGAGACGCCCTTGCCGGCCTCCCGCGGCTCGCTGAGCTCGACCTCAGCCTCAACGCGCTCTCCGGTGACGTATCCGCCGTCGCAGGCCTCGCCGGCCTCCGCGCCGCCGACCTCTCCGCGAATCTGCTCGTCGGCTCGATCCCCGACCTCGCCGCGCTCCCGGGCTTGGTTGCCTTCAATGCCAGCAATAACTCCCTCTCCGGCGCGCTCGGGCCCGACCTATGCGCCGGCGCGCCGACCCTGCGGGTGCTCGACCTCTCCGCCAACCGCCTCACCGGCGCGCTCCCCTCGTCCGCCAACCCGCCGCCCTGCGCCGCCACGCTCCAGGAGCTCTTCCTCGGTGCCAACTCCTTTGCCGGCGCCCTCCCTGCCGCCCTCTTCGGCCTCGCCGGACTGCAGAAGCTCTCCCTCGCCTCCAATGGGCTCGCTGGCCAGGTGAGCTTGCGCCTCCGCGAGCTAAAAAACCTCACCCTGCTGGATTTATCCGTGAACCGCTTCTCTGGCCGGCTCCCGGACGTGTTCCGCGACCTAACGTCGCTGGAGCATTTCACCGCCCACTCCAATGGCTTCTCAGGGTCGCTACCGCCGTCGCTGTCGTCGTTGTCATCCCTACGCGACCTCAACCTCCGGAACAACTCCCTGTCCGGTCCAATTGCTCACGTCAACTTCTCTGGTATGCCAGTGCTTGCTTCTGTTGACCTCGCAACAAACCACCTGAATGGAACACTCCCAGTTAGCTTGGCGGATTGCGATAAGCTCAAGTCGCTCAGCCTTGCCAGGAACAAATTGATGGGGCAATTGCCCGAGGATTACGGCCGTCTCAGGTCGCTCTCCATGCTCTCCTTGTCGAACAACAGCTTGCACAACATCTCAGGGGCGCTTACCGTGCTCCGCCGGTGTGAAAACCTCACCACACTGATTCTCACCAAGAATTTCGGCGGTGAGAAGCTGCCTGACAATGGCAGTGGAGGTTTCAACAGCCTAGAGGTGTTGGCTCTTGGCGATTGTGCTCTAAGGGGAAGGGTTCCGGAATGGCTGGCTCAGTGCAAGAAACTGGAGGTGCTTGATTTGTCCTGGAACCAATTGGTCGGCACCATCCGGTCATGGATTGGTGAGCTTGACCACTTGAGCTACTTGGATCTGTCAAACAATTCATTGGTTGGCGAGGTACCCAAGAGTTTGACACAGCTGAAGGGCCTTATGACTGCCAGGAGTTCGCAGGGCATGGCGTTCACTAGCATGCCATTGTATGTGAAGCATAACAGGAGCACAAGCGGACGGCAATATAACCAGCTCTCGAATTTCCCACCGTCGTTGTTCTTGAATGACAATGGTCTGAATGGGACCATCTGGCTTGAGTTTGGAAACTTGAAGGAGCTACATGTGCTTGATCTGAGCAACAACTTCATGTCTGGGAGCATTCCTGATACACTCTCGAAGATGGAGAATTTGGAGGTTCTTGATCTGTCCTCCAATAATCTCACCGGATCAATTCCGGCGTCCCTGACAGATCTCACTTTCTTGTCTAAGTTCAGTGTGGCTCGCAATCATTTGGTTGGGCCTATCCCGAATGGAGGGCAGTTCTTCACCTTCACAAACTCCAGTTTTGAGGGCAACCCTGGTTTATGCAGGTCAATTTCCTGTAGCCTGAATCAGTCCGGGGAAACTAATGTTAACAATGAAACACAGTCTGCAACAAGCATCAGGAACAGGAAAAACAAAATACTTGGAGTGGCAATCTGCATGGGGCTGGCACTTGCAGTAGTTTTGTGTGTTGTTTTGGTTAACATTTCTAAAAGGGAGGCCAGTGCTATCGATGATGAAGATGCTGGGGGCGCTTGTCATGACTCATATTATTCCTACTCAAAGCCAGTTCTGTTCTTTCAGAATTCTGCCAAGGAGCTAACTGTTAGTGACCTCATTAGGTCGACCAACAACTTTGATCAAGCTAACATTATAGGGTGTGGTGGATTTGGTCTCGTGTACAAGGCCTACCTCCCAGATGGAACCAAGGCGGCAGTGAAGCGACTCTCTGGTGATTGTGGGCAGATGGAGAGGGAGTTCCGTGCCGAGGTGGAAGCGCTGTCCCAGGCTCAGCACAAGAATCTTGTTACGCTGAGAGGCTACTGCCGCCATGGAAATGATAGGTTGCTCATCTACACATACATGGAGAACAGTAGCCTGGACTACTGGCTGCACGAGAGAGCGGATGGCGGTTACATGCTGAAATGGGAGTCAAGGCTCAAAATTGCTCAGGGTTCAGCCAGGGGATTAGCTTACTTGCACAAGGACTGCGAGCCCAACATCATCCACCGAGACGTGAAGTCAAGCAACATTCTTCTGAACGAGAACTTTGAGGCGCACCTGGCTGATTTCGGGCTAGCAAGGCTAATACAGCCCTATGACACTCATGTGACTACTGACCTAGTTGGCACCTTGGGTTACATACCTCCTGAGTACAGCCAGTCACTGATCGCCACCCCAAAAGGGGACGTCTACAGCTTCGGCGTCGTCTTGCTGGAGCTTCTCACCGGTAGACGGCCTGTGGAGGTGTCGAAAGTCAAGGGATCCAGGGACTTGGTCTCCTGGGCTCTCCAGATGAAATCTGAGAACAAGGAAGAGCAGATTTTCGACAGGCTGATTTGGAGCAACGCGCATGAGAAGCAGCTGCTGTCTGTTCTTGAAACGGCGTGCAGGTGCATCAGCACTGACCCTCGCCAGCGTCCGTCCATAGAGCAAGTCGTTGTTTGGCTCGACAGCATGTCACCGTAATACCTTGTGTTGTTTTCCCAGTTCTCTTTTGGTCAATGTCTAGTTCTTGACATGGGTGATAAACAGTAGCAGTAGACAAACTATCTGAGAACTATCAATCTACTACAAGATGCAGCAGCTTATCTGGTGTAAATAACCGTGGTTTTCTTTCTTATAGATGCTGAACCGGCAGAGAACAAGTACAAGTCTTTCCATTTCTTGCTGATGCTCTGCGTTTCAATGAAATATCACCAAAATTTTCGGTCCCTATGAAAATGTTGCTGCAGCCTCAACTTATGGTTTCTCTGATTCTCTCATGTAGAAACTGATTTAAGGACAGCCATGATCTTTTTTACCAGTACAAAATCTCGTAGGTGCAAACCTTCTTTCAGCATGGTGCTCGCTTGTTTTCAGAAACAAAAATGGTGCTGTCTCTGCCTTTGATTGTTACCGATCTCTTTAACTTTCATAATTGTTGGTACAAGCTGTTTAGAGCAACTGTAGTTGATCGCCATAATAATCTTTGATTTTTACCAATATCTTTCAGCTTGCATAATTGTTGGTGCAAGCTATTTAGAGCAACATAGTAGAGTCACCATATGATAGATATGATAATTTTGGGCTAGAAAAAAGAACAGAGTGTGTCCATCGTTTTTACTCCACACCCCCGCGTTGCCCGAGCTCGGGCGACACGGGGGAGCCCTTGCGCCGCCACCACTAGACTCCCCTTCCCCCACTCCCTCGCATCGCCGTTGCCGGAGGGGTTGCCGGCGAAGTCCGTGCGTGCCCCAGGGAAGGTGGCGGTGGGGCGTTCTTCTCTGCTCGTGGAGCTGCGGTGCGAGGGTCGTGGTCTCTGGTGGATCTGGGTCTGTTCTGACTCGGGCCGGCGGCTTCGTTCGCGGCGGCGGGGGAGGTCCTCGGCGCGGTTGCGGCGGTCTGCCCTGGCCAGGCCGGCGCGCCGCTGGTCAGCGTAGGCACAACCGGCGACTCCGCCTGGGGCGTGGCATGGTGGGCCAGCGGGGAGGCGCCGGGGCTATGCGACCGGCTTGGGAGGCTCAGATCGGGGCGGTTCTACAGGGGCTGCTCATGGTGCGAGATGTGGTGGCGGACAAGGGGTTGGGTGCGATGGTGCTGAGTGGTGGTGGCTGTGGAGCTGGGCGGCGTGGAGCGGCGGCTTCGGCCGCGAGGGGCGCGGCCGGTGGGTGTCTGCGCGGTCTGGCATCGTGTGGACGTCCCTGAGGGTGCGCGGATCGAAGGCCCATGGCGACGAGGAAGTGCGCTCCGGCGGCGTGTGATGCGGATCTGGTTTCCGGTCGTCGGTGGTCTCCGCGAGGTGCGGTTGGCTGCGGCGGATATTGGTGCTTCTTCGTCGATGGGCAGCTTCGATGGTGGTGATGTTTTGGTGGGCTTGCGGACGCCAATGCGGGATGATGTGCGGCTGAGGTGGTGTGGAGCTTGGTGAAAACCATGTCTTGGCCTCGTGCCGTGACCAACGATGGCGGCGGCTGTGGCCGTCATTTACCTTCATGGAGGCATCGTTGCTTGTTCTCCCACCCCTTCTGCGCGGATCTGGCCATTTCGGCCTCTCCGGGGGAAACCTTGATCTGTGATCGGACGATGGCAACGCCTTGGTGTCGTATTCCCTCTTGGGGGCTTCGTCTTGGGAGCTTGGCGTCGGCGAGTGGGACCGGTGGATGGTGGTTGGCGGCGGGTGTGGCATCCAGACTTCTGTGGCAACGATGATGGTGGGAGCGATGTCGGCGACGCGGCAACGGTTGCGGTAGTCGGCTCTTCTTCGGCGTGTCCACGGTTTTGCCTCGGTCTTTTTGTTGCTATGGAGTCGAAGCTGCGGCGGCGGGGCCCTGCGGTATACGATGACTGGCTGCAGGTAGCCCGTTCGGCGATCTCCCGTGGCGCCAGCCGTGCCTGGTTTTGTCTACAGAGTTCTCCGTCGGAGTTGGAGTTGCGTGGTCTGGCCGTAGGTGGTTGAGATTTTGGCATAGATCTTCATGCAGCTTCACGTGTCCGCTTCAGTGTGATTTGGGTCGACGATCGCCTACGGCGGAGTCGGAGTCGTTTGCTCAAAGTGTAGGGATGGCGATGACACATCTAGGGGAGGAGCGATGACGATGACGCCTGCGTGCTGTCTCGCCGAGACCCTCTTTAGAGTGGTGTGCATGGGCTTTTTTATGTGTGCCGCTCAACGGTTGTAACGGTTTTTGCCCGGTTTTCCATAATTAACTGGCCAATCTGGTTTTCGCTCGGTTTTTCCTAATTAACCGAGCAACTTTTTTCTTCTTAATGAATGCAGGATAACTGTCATTTCGAAAAAATAATAATTTTGGGCTAAAATGACACTCTAGCAGAGTCGCGATATGGATGTTGATCGGCATAATTTATGAAGCTCGCTCCATAAACGGCCTCGTAGCCACCTAAAGGCTAGGGAAGTCCAGTATGGAGCTCACCCCAAAGCCCGACCACCAATGCATGATGGAAGTTTCAACTTCTTCCTCCTCTCGCCATGGCCAAGTTTTGAAGTTGCGCGGCCTTCCTCATGCTCGCTCCCAATGGATGGATACCATGCAGCGTCATCTCATGTCTTGCGTGTGAGCAGATCAGGAGGTGTCGTCTGAGCAGCCGGGAGACGTGTGAGCGTGGTTGCATTTCTCACCATGAAGCACGCCCTTTGATGGACGACTGTCGTCTCCTCAACTTCCCTCTTAATGGCGGCCCCAACGGTCTATAAAAGGCTCCCATTGCACTCTCCAGCGCCTCCAAATCTATCTGGTCTGCCTCCATTCCACCTATTCCTCTCCATGACATGTTTCGGAAACCGCTGCCAAATGTCTGGACCCTTTCTGGGAGCAGCTGAAAGTGGCCCTTGCCAAGCTCACGGGGGATGAGGCATAAAGGGAGAGACATATTTGGGACCACGCACCCGCCGACCTGGGATGAGCGTGACGAAGGCATCTTTCGGGGCATCGAGGCCCGCAATGTCGCCGCCACCGCCAGGGAAGCATGGTCGGCCTGAGACGAGCGCGTCAAAGCCATCTTCTGGGGCATCGAGGCCTTCATTGCCGCATCCCCACTTGACCCTGCTCACGTCGGTCGTGGTAGTAGTGGCTGTGGAGGTGGTGGTCCCGCAACTAGGCCTTCCGTCCAAATTATTAGAGATCATTTCGAATTGAATTGAATGTGTTGTGAATTTTTTATTATGGTGGAAGACCATTGTAAGAAAAATGTATGTAGTCTGCCTTTTGACGAATCTGTGTTTGCGCATTCCCTCGTCAACATTTATATCAATATATGAAGCGCATTTGATATGTGATATGGAGTCTGCCAATAAGACCAGTCTGCTAGAGTTGCCCTTAGTGCAGCAATAGGCTGCCAAATATACTTTGTGCTTCTAGATTTCTGATTATCGTTATTGGGTTTGCTCGCAAGCACAATTGTTTTGTATCAGATCCCGTGCGTAAAAATGAATAGAAATTGTACTTCCATTAAAAAGTCAAACGTGTGCGGATGAAATCTGAGCCAACTAACCTTTGGACAAAATATGTGGTCATTCCTGGGATGGGCAAGCAAAGCAAAGCCGGACAGAATGCCGTCCAATGTAGCCAGGGAATGTGCAAGCAAAGATGGCCAAACTTTTTAGCCATTCCATCTGCAGCAAGCACAGGAGGGCGGCGGAGCGAGGAGGATGGAGGAAGGAGGTGGTGGCGATTAAATCTGGTCATTCCTCGGGTCAGGCGGACTCAACAAAGCCTGGTCTGAAAATACCAAGCCCAAGCCTGACCAGCTTGGGCCGAAACATATGAACGACGAATTTACATTTATATTTAGTTGTACCGAAAACGTTGTCCCACATTCTATGGTATTTGATCAATAAAATTTAGGCCATTCCCCTAAAAAAATTGTAGTGAAGTTTCTCAAAATAAATAAATAAAATAGTTGTATGGAAAAAAATCAATTAATCATTTGCAGCATATACAAATTCCTTTCTTTTGAATAAATATTAGTTTTTACCCACTTTAGGTTTTTGGGCCAGGTTTCCATTAGAATGTTGAGCCTGAGCCGAGCCCAGATGTTCGTTTGTTTTGGCTCAGCCGTCGATCTAAGTTGCCCATGCTCAAGCATAGTGGTGACCGGACTGGCAACACTAACAATGACATGTCACTCCAGAGGCCAATCGGTAGCCTGAAATGCAGCAATGTTGTCTTCCTAAGCTTAGAGGAAAGGCCTAGTTGGGCGTTTTTTCTAGGAATTCGTCGGGGCATTCATGCGATTTCATTAACAAGAACAGAGTGGAGCAATTTATAAGGAAACTAGATCGAAAACATACATAACAAGATTGATTAGATGACAACCGTGCGAAAATCCAAACACAAGGAAAAAACAAGCAACCTAGGCCTAGATCACAACCGAAGAAAGCAACCACATTGGCATCCCGACATCCTACTCCTCCAGCATCACCACACCTCAAGCCACAACCGCCAACCCGTGAGTTAACCTCCACCACCAAACACGACCACAACCCCCATGGGTATTACCGTCGACTCGAGGCTTTAGCATTGCACATCACCACGTCACCAAGCCTCACGGAACGGTTTGGCCACATTGAAAGCACATCCAAGTCGTAAGTGCCCTACTTTGGTATTGAGGATGACTAATTGAGGGATTAATATGATCGTTAAGTGTGAAAAAAAGTTTTAATCCTACGAGCGAAGATTGTACATGTGCACCCCCTCCCCCTCTCCCAAGGAAAAGAAAATATTGTGAGCATTCTTAGAGGTTATTTTATGACCTCATTCCCAAAGTGTTGGCAATTTATGTGACCAAGTCGAGCAAGGTATATGACACCCTGTTCAAGGCTAGTCAGCCATCAGGCCGGGGCTACCTAGGGTGATGCAAGAGTGTTTGGGCCTTGGAGGTCTAGCAACCAGACTATCCACGTGGGTGTTCGTGCCAGGTTGACTATTGATACATCTCAAATGTATATGTAATTTTTAATTCATTTGTGCTATTATAATACCACCTCTACATACTTTTGGAAATAATTTATATCATTTTTATTTAGACTAACTTATTAATACAGTGCCAAAGGCCAGTTCCTGTTTTCTAGTGTTTGGAAAATATAGGTAAAAAATTCACGGATCCGGAATGAGCTGAATTTTTGTGTGGATTTCTTTATGGAATTAAAGACACCCGTAGCCAGAAGATGGGGGTCGGGGGAGCCACGAGGGGCCTACACAGCCAGCTCGTGCGACTAGGGCCGTTGTCGTGTGGGAGATCTCTAAGGCGGTTTGTGATATACTTTGGTTGCATGGAAGGTCCTGAAATTAAAAAAAAATCAACCAAGTCGGAGTTATGGATCTCTAAAGAAACGATCATCGATCTCAGAAAGGTATCAAACCAGAACGAACACACAGAGAAATAGAGAGAAGCAAGATCCAATCTCGGAGGGCGAGCGGAGGGGCTCTCGTCCTCCGGGAGCCATGGAGGCCAAGGACCAGAAGGGGAAACCTATCCCTAACTAGGGGAGAGCCCAAGGAAGGAGAAGAAGGAGGGGGCCTCTCCCCCCTCTCTTCCGGTGGTGGCAGAGCGTCGATGGGGGAACCATCATAACTTCAATCTTCTTCATCAACTCTAGCGGCTTCGTCAATATAAGCCTCCCTCTCTACTCGCACGGAGCGCTCTTCCGCAACCCGTTGTAATCTCCTACTTGAATCTGATTTTTGACGTTACAAATTATTATCCAATGATTTGTTGCAGCCCTATTATGTCCGAGTAGTTTCTTTTTTTCCTATGGGTTAATTGTGATATGCTATGATTGATTTAAGTTGTATGTTATTATGGTGTTGTCCTATGGTGCCCACCGTTTGCGCATATGTTTGGGATTCACGTTGTAGGGTCTTGCTATATGTGATTGATTTGCTTATGATGGGTTACTGGAGTGACTGAAACCAAAACCCCAGTGTGTGAGTTGTTGCATATTGGATTAAAGGGGACCTTTGATCTTAATGCTATGGTTGAGTTTTACTTTAATGAATCTTTGGTATTTGCAGATGCTTGCTAGAGTTTCAACCATAAGTACTTGTAGTCAATGAATTTTACTACATGTTAGCATAGGCCTCTCCCAAATAAAAAACTCAAAGATAAATATCACATTAGTTTCATATACAATTGACTAGGGAGAATCCTTTACTTTATTGTTCTTTTAGAAAACAATAAAAACTTCTATTTTTCGTCCTTTATTATCTTGCAAACCTATCTCTTCATACCCGCAAACTAGATATATTTCTTGTTTCTGGATAAAGCAAATGTTCGATGTACGTAGGGTTTTATTGATCATCACCGGGTCGGGCTTGTCAAAGCACGAAACAAAAATCCCAAGCTTGGGCCCGGCCCGAAACACATGTAAAGTTACATTTTCAATTAAAAGAATAATATTTGGGGTATTAAAATAATGAAATATACTTACATTCTGAATAAAATATACATTTATGGTCATTTTGGGCTTTTTCGGGCTAGAAAATGGAGCCCAAACCCAACCCGAATTCCAGGCTTTCAGGCTCGTGCTTACGGGTCGGGTTGTCCATGCACATGTCTAGGTTTTATCAGTGGCATAAAGGACCTGAGAGAATACCAATCCTACTTTTAGGTCCTTGTTGATTCGACAGTTCATACTTATCACCTTCATCTTTAGAAAGTGCTAAGACAATTCCCTACACTTGGGGATTATCAACCATCTAACATATGTAGATCTAGACTGTCCTGGCCTACTAGGTAGGACTGTCCCGGATGAGTAAATTTTATAGTTAACGGCTAGTTTTGAGACAACCTATATATAGATCATTCCACACTCGAGTTATTGAAAGGATAAAAATGGACCTAGAGGGAGATGAATATGGCCACCTACAAATTTTACATCAATTATTAGAAAGTTTAGACTTTGTGGAATACAAAGTTTGAGCCTAAACAATGCTTCGATGATATATACAACCTATATGATGCTTGCAAAATCAAGTGACCAAAGAAAATAAAACAAGTAAGCGAGCTAGGGTTAGGCTTAAGGGAAGACTGTGGAGATGAAAATGTATCCTGACTGAGAGGAAATGGCCTATTCAGCTGTTCCTAGCGGACAGACTAGGACATGCTTTATGTTCTGTGCGGGCCAAGATTTTGGTGCAGGCCATACATTCAAACATGACAAAATTGCATTTAACGGGCTAAGGCTAAGAGCATCTACAACTGGATATATCTAATCCGATCCCTCAAACGTCCGCGGACGTGCATGGGTGCGTCCAGGGGCACTGACTGGACATCCCTCATTTTCCCTCCACTACATCCAACTACCTCATACTTGATAACCCAAATCCATATAACACATGCAAAATAAAATCTACATACTACATAGATAACCCTAGCCTACACTACTCCTCGTCGCCAAAGGTGCCAACGACCTTCATGTTGGCAGTGTCGGATGACCCTCACTCTGGGTGGATGGACGCCTACTCCTCCTCCTCCGGCTCGTTGTCGGAGTCAATCCCGGCGAAGATCTCATCGAGCTTCGCATCTCGCCGATGAATGTTAATTTTATGCTCATCACACCTAGTTTAAACCGGTTTATTTCATAAAACCCGAGATATCCGCTCCCGATATTCGTACTAATGACTAATGAATGCAAAGTATTCCAAAATCCTATATTTATTTTGTTTCCACGAGAAACTGGGATAAACATGGACTAAATCAAGTGCATACATGAAAATGAGCAAAATGAAGATAAAGATGATCAAGTGGAAGGCGCACAAAACACGCCAGAGCACAAAATGGTGTCTGGTACAAGCACACACGCTCATACCAGGTTCCCACGACACCGTGGCATCGAACCCTACACCATTCTTTAAAGGGCCCACACTAGAGTCGGATCATAGAAGCGGCCAGACCTCCATCTTCGTCGTCAACAAGCATCCAGAAACCCTAGCCACCGCCAATTTCCATCTGCACTCCATAGCCATCTCCACCACCATCACTACAACATTCATTCCCAAGTTAGCCACACCTTGTAATCGTGTATAGCACCCGGCAACTATTGTAAGGCACATTATCAATAAAGCATTCCTCTTGATGTTTTTTAATGATTTTTTCTTGCAATCTGATCATCATGTGTGAGTAATTCGGTAAGGTCATGGGTTGAGGCATTGCGCGACAACCCTATGTATTTGTTGGAGGGGTTGTGAAATGAGTTTGAACTAACATATCATATGTGTGAAATAAAATTGCTTTTTATTTGTCTCTTATCTCGTTCGTGATCTTCGTCCTGACAGGTACCCAGGATCACTGAGATCAAGCCACGAAGAGTCAGGGCAGGGAGACTATGAAGTGCTATTTTGAACATCAGTGACAACATGTTTAGTACGGTAGCATGGATCATACCCCTGGGGTACAAGAGGTGGAGTCATTAAACACCTAATACTTTTGTCTAATTCTATCTTAATTACCAAGGCAATCCCACACGACGAATATGTTCTTTGGTTGGACAACTGACTCTTGATGTAGGGCACGTCCTGGTCAAGATGTAATGTGGACAAATTAATATCACAATGATCTCTTTCACAAATATATGGTTGTAAGAATCAAGTCATCATACGTATGCCTATTTTTATTATAAGTGTTCTACGTTGCAACTTGATTATGATTGAGTCAAAAAACTGGAATTAATACTCTTATACAAAAGCTTATAAAACAAATCCTTGTCTTTAAAGTGCACGTCCTGTCGTGGGTTTGATAAGTCAGGGTCACCTCCCGGAAAAAAGGTGGGAATCCTTTTGCTATCTATTTACCGGATCACTAAAGGGACTCATCACTCGCAGGTGGAGGAAGCGGAGGTTTGCCTCCACCTTCGCCTTCGACTAGATGGAATCAAGGATGGCCTACTTCTCGACCGCCTCCTCTGCCTGGGCGACCTCAAACTCCGCAAGTGCCTCGGGCATGCCGAAGCCTATAGCAAGAGGCGCCGGATCCTCTTCCTCCTCATCCGACTATGCGTCCTCCATGGCCGCGTCCTGCTTCTCCTCCACATCCTCCTGCTCCTCCTCCATCTCTTCCTCCTCCGGCTCTAGCAAGTTCGTAGGTATGCCGGCTATGATTTGGGCTTCGCGCCTAGCCTGGATCTATTCAAGGTGCTCAAGGTGCCGCTCCGGCGTGAGCATGACTACCGGCGGGCAACAAGTGCAATGTGGCAGCGTATTATTGGGGGGGGGGGATGTGGATGGGTAAGATTTCGGTGCCAGCGTCCGTCTTAAGTAGCCGGACTAGGGCCCTCGGACGGCGCGCCAGAGTGGTGCCACGCAGCGCCATTAAGAATCGGTGGAGGCGCCCGCTGGACCAAAGGGTTTCAGAGTGTTTCCGCGTGGGTCCGAGCGGCCAGTGCGACGTGGCAGATGCATCCGGGCGCGCCCGGCTCTCCCCATATCCGTCCTAGATTTGGACTAAATATAAGGGGCACCGGTCAGTCCGAACATTTTAGGGCCAGTCTGAGACTTCCCTAGGTGGGGTTGTTTCGACCGGTCGGCCTATAGGGGGCTTCCGGGTGTAGATGCCCAAATGAAGCAACCAAATAGAACCTAGTGTATATGCCTTACAAAAGGGGAAAATGACCTACGTTTTCCTTTTGTATATAACTAGTAAGCTTACACGTGCAATGCACGTCCGGATTAATACTCCTATATACCTAGTCAAACATATTAAAAAGTCTAAAATTCAAATTTTTACATGATAGATCATAAAGAATATA
Source organism: Elymus sibiricus (assembly GCA_039707655.1). Lineage (NCBI taxonomy): Eukaryota > Viridiplantae > Streptophyta > Magnoliopsida > Poales > Poaceae > Elymus > Elymus sibiricus. The sequence continues at coordinate 271,079,617 of CM077665.1, forward strand.
ATTTGATAAATCATGAATTTCCTTGTTGTCTTCTATAGAAAAAAAATCACAATCCTCGTGCCCCTTTCATGTCTTTTAAGGAAAAGAGTAAACAAAAATGACATTTCAAAACAAAATATATAGTTTAAATGATCCATCAGTGACATTAGATACACAATGTGCAAATAATTATACTCACGAAAATGTGTGACATATCTTTAGAGGAATAGTTTTTAAAAGCTATACCAACCCAACTAAAAGAACACAATAAGGGTCAGTTCTTTTGTGGCTTCTAGCAACTTATTGCAGAAATAAGCTAGAAGCCCAAAAGAATTCGTGTCGAGAAGGTAGCTCAACTTATTTCCATATGGACTTCCTTCACAATGAAAATAAGTTGGGGGTAGGGGTGCTTCCCACAGAAGCCCACTTAAAAACGAAATCTATATGCCACTAACCTTCTTGTTATTTACAGAGAAAATGCCATCGTACGTACTACCTCCCCGCCCTAAAGAAAAAAGAAACGAATCGATCCAGTGCCCTCGCACGCCTCCTCCTCGATGGGGTTTCCCCGCCGCCCGCCGCCTTCGCCGATCCCCTCAGCACCTGTCGTTCCCATCCCGCAGTTCTAGCCCCCACCCCGTCCTTCCCTCTCGCCTTCCTTGGATAAGACCATGGACACCGATGAGCTCATCTGTGGTCATCCTCTGTCGTCGGGCCATGGTCATAGATCTGGCCGTGGGCATTTCATACTTTCACTACATACATCACAAATTAAGCTGAAGAAACAGGATCTGGAAAGAACTGGATGACTTATTTCCACATCAGCTTCTCCAAGGCTTATTCCTATCGTAGCTTATGCATAAGCTGCACCTCAAAATAACTAGCCCTAACTGGCTTGGCTTGAATCTTACTCAGTCCCAAACATACCCTTTTTGCAAGAAGGCTTTAATGAGAGTGCCCAATATTTCCCTCGGGCCGGAAAAAGACTTGAAACTTCATGGTTTTTGAATCTGCCTAGAACTTCATGTGGTTAGCACATATAACAAAAGCCCACGAGCCAGTTCAAACACAATACAAGTGTGTGAACACAATGTACATGTTAGACTGAGAAAATAGTCTTCAAAATAGTCAAAATCTTGTGCATCGTATCATGGTCTTCTCTATCTCCATGCAGGAAAAACAGGAAAAGAGCTTCTACCCTGATATTATCCTAATATAAATTCTACTGACCAATACTCATTTTTTTTAGCGAACTTGCAATACCGCTGATGACCATCTAGAGGTCTTAGGCCAAATTGAATGGAGTAGTCACCTGGCAGTTCATACTTGTTACCATGCTACATGCGCATAAACAAATGATACTATTTTAGAAACGTGTCAAACGTCACATGCATGTCATTTCCTTTTATCACTCCTTTTAGGAAAGCACCACGATTTAAACCCTCGAAGCTCAATCTACCATTCTCATCTTCTGCAAGCCGTATTTTTCGCTATTTTGTGAGCCATACATTCTAAACAACCCACCCAATGAGCCTTGACTTCTCCATATGATGAGTTGCATGATGCTTGTTTGTACACATGTCAATTATTGAGAATACTTGTTGTGCACATATATTATAGCAACATAAGTTTGCCTACTAATAATATATATAAAACTAAGATAAAAGCACACTCCTTCAGTTTCGGAGAATGGGCACCACATCTTGTGAACAGACTCAACGTAGTCGATTTTTGTCCGACAATCAATTCAGCATTATGAGGCAATCGGTCTCCAAGATTAATTTCTAGGTTCATACCTCAATTTCCAAAACCACCCCACCGAGGCATGCTTGTTCCTCCACAACCACCAACCTTAGAAGTTAGAACATGATGGCAAACTTCGAGTCTGCACTTGTCACACATATCGCCTTCATTTGTCATGGCAGCTCCTATTAAAAAATAGAACATTAAACATCATTTGCACAACGTCGCATGATCTACGTAAGAACACAAAGCAGCCACTGTGTGCATCAGTTGATGTATTCACTGAATAATTAGCAAACATGCATCATGCATCGATCTGGTCATTAGCAATAGAAACCTCGTGGGAGAAGGTCTAGTCATTGGCATCGATCTTGAGTGCACTGAATTTTGTAGATGAAGAGAAAATAAGGTACCTCATGGGAAAGGATTCGTGGGGCAGGCGGCGTCGGTAGCGGAACACACAGATTCAGGGGCGGCAGATGGCGTCGGCGTCGGGGGCAGCAACCAGGAACAACGTGCCTCAACACGCGAAATCAGGGGCCGGTAGTTGGTGTCGGCGTCGGTGTCGGAGTCGGCGTAGAATCGGCGGCGGCGCGCCCAGCAACCCCACGACGTGATGTGGAGGACACACGGCGGCGTCGTGCGACCTCGACCGAGCAGAAATCAGAGGGGCGAACTACGTCCGCTCCAGCTGGGTGGTGGACCGGTGTTCGGCGGCAGAAGCAAGGGAGACAGGCCGGCGGGGTGGTGGCGCAGTGGTCGTCAAGGCTCGGGCAGCATGAGCGGTTGGCGACGGAAACAGGGGAGAGATCAGCGTGGATCGTGGGTAATTTTTTTGCGATGACGAAGCGGTACGGAGTATTAGTGGTCGATCGAGTGGGATTAGCCGATTGGTCGTGCGCTCACGACGTCTTAAGTGCTCATCATTGGGAGGTTTTAAACCTTTGATCTTGTGATTAGACGGTTAAGATCATGAATTGAATCTGACCTTTCGTGCTTTTATACGGCTAGTAGATGAAGAATTAGCAATCATGCATCATGCATCGATCTGGTCATTAGCAATAGAAACCTCGTGGGAGAAGTTCTAGTCATTGGCATCGATCTTGAGTGCACTGAATTTTGTAGATGAAGAGAAAATAAGGTACCTCATGGAAAAGGATTCGTGGGGCAGGTGGCGTCGGCAGCGGCCGTAGAACACACAGGTTTGGGGGCAATAGATGGCGTCAGAGTCGGGGGCAGCAACCAGGAACAACATGCCTCAGCACGCCGAATCAGGGGCCGGTAGTTGGTGTTGGCGTCGACGCGCCCAGCAACCCCACAACGTGATGTGGAGGGCACACGACGGCGTCGTGCGGCCTCGACCGAGCGGAAATCAGCGGGCGGCCAACGACGCCCGCTCCGGCTGGGTGGTAGATCGGTGGTTGGCGGCGGAAGCAAGGGAGATGGGCCGGCGGGGTGGTGGCGCGGTGGTCGGCAAGGCTCGGGCCGCAGGAGCGGTTGGCGACGGAAACAAGGGAGATATCGGCATGGATCGTGGGTATTTTTTTGCGATGATGAAGCGGTACGCACTACTGGGAAAAGGGCTTATAGGTGAACCCTAATGAGTGGCGGACGGGACGAGCAACCCACCACAGCTATTTTGAAAAGTTTGCGGTGGCGGGTAGTAAATAGCGACCGCCACAACTAGCACAAAAGCAGTGGCGGGCTTTTTGTGTGGCCCGCCACACCTATATTCTTCTCTTACATTTTTTTGCATAACACACCTGTGGCGGGCGGGCGGATATGCCCGCCATAGGTACGTGTACTAGCAGTGGCGGGCTAAACCTATCAACCACCACTAGCTGGCCTTACCCGATGACTGCTGTTAACAGAAAATAACTGTGGCGAGTAACTTAGTACGCCCGCCACAACTAGTACCGTCCACTACGAATGTTGCAGTTCGCCCGTCCCTTCTCCTCCAAACCACCCTTCCTCTCCCGAAAACGCAATTTCAAATCTGAAATCCATTCTCCGCCACCCTCGCCCCCCAACCGCCCGTGCCTCGTCGCCGCCGCGCCCCTCCTCCACCCCGTGCCATGCTCCCCGCCGCAACGTTTTCTCCTACGCCGCATCCGCCCTCGTCGCCGCCCGCCTCCTCTGCAACACCCCCATCTCGCCACTGCGGCCCGGCCCAACCCTAGTTCGGACCATTGTGGGATCGAGAAGGGACGTCTAGAGGGGGGGGGGTGAATAGACTACTTAGCAAAATAAAAACCTAACATTTTGCCAATTTTAATGGTTGGCAAGTTTTAGCAATTCTATAAAGTCCAGCACACCCTACACATGCAAGTCAACGAGTATAGTAGCGGAAAGTAAAGACAAGCACATGAAAGTAAGAGTAGAGAAAGGAAGATCAAACGCAATAGGAACTCGAAGATTTTTCACGTTGTTCCGATAGGTGGTGCTATCGTACGTCCACGTTGATGGAGACTTCAACCCACGGAGGGTAGCGGCCGCGAGAGTCCACGAAGGGCTCCACCCATAAGGGTCCACAAAGTAGCAACCTCGTCTATTCCATCTAGGCTTACGTCCACAAAGGACTAGCCTCACTCGGGGTAGATCTTCACGAAGTAGGCGATCTCCTTGCCCATACAAACTTCTTGGTTCAACTCCACACAAAGTCGGAGGCTCCCAAGCGACACCTAACCAATCTAGGAGACATCACTCTCCAAAAGGTAATAGATATGGTATCAATGATGAACTCCTTGCTCTTGTGCTTCAAAAGATAGTCTCCTCAACACACAATCACTCTCTCATAGATTTGGCATGGTAGAAGAGGTTGATTGGGTGGAAAGCAACTTGGGGAGGCTAGAAATCAAGATTCATATGGTTGGAGTGGAAGATCTTGATCTCAACACATGAGTAGGTTTGTTCTGAGTGCTCTCTCTACGAATGAGAGGGAGGTGGAGGGGTATCGATAGGCTTCTCCAAAAATCCAACCGTTACAACATTATTACCAAACTTGGTGAAATCAAAGCAAAAACTGGGTTGCACCGACTAGTGCAAAATGTGGCAACTTTTGGCGTTTCGGTGAGACTGATATATAAATCTCGGTGAGTCCGAGTTTGGCTGGCCTAGGCAGTTCCCAGTTTGGGTAGCACCGATTCCTAAAACTCGGAAATTCTGATTCTTAGAAACTGGATACCCGAAAGTTGGGCACTGATTTCGGTTGCACTGAAATCAAACTTGATGTCACCGAGAGTTTAGGGTTTGGCTCTGGATCTGTCTAGGGTGAAACTCGGTAGGGCCGAATAGGAAATATTGGTGGCACCGAATTTGTGTGTTAGGGTTTGGACAGAATGTTTTTGTGGGAGAATTCATGAATGTTTTTGGTGGCTAACTCCAAGCACTTGAGCAACCAGATCATCATGGATACCTCATCCCCTTTTAATAGTATTGGCTTTCCTATGGACTCAAATGTGATTTATCACAAAATGCAAAATGTAGAGTCTTGAAGCTTGATGTCCTGCCAATCCTATTCCTTTCCTTCTTCTTTCCTTGGGAACTCTTCTCACATTCCTCAGCCATTTCTCTCCGTGGACTTCATCTGAAATAAACTTGGTAAAACTATTAGTCTAAGAGACAAGTATGTTGTCATGAATTATCAAAACCTCCAATGGAGCATATGTGCTTTCAACATCCCCTTTTTGGTAATTGATGACAACATACAATCAAAGCTTCAAATTAAGATATGCAGAAATATATGAAAGCTTTGAGAGACACATGACTAAGACAAGCCCCCCCCCCCTAAATGTGTGCAATCCCTTTTAGAGGATAGTTCCTTTGGAATGCATGAACACACACATAGTAGAGAGGATATGATGAGTCATGTGTACCTTCGCTATATGCATCAAACATATGTGAATGAGGTGTATCCATGTTCAAGACCCACTCTTGCAAACAATGTGTGCAAGAAACAAGAGATCATCTTGACCAAGGATATACTTACCTTGAAGTTCTTGAGCATTTTAACAAAAGAAACACACCTGAGAAAATAATGTTAGATAACACAAGAGTATTCTTCTCATCCAAATGCAAAAGAATTCAAATGTACCAAGATATAGAAGACATATAGGAAATAGTATTACTTAAGGGTGATATCTTTCCAAGAGCATTTAGAACTTTCTCCCCTGAGTATGAATTTGTTAGACTTCCTCTCCCCCTGAATCCTAGCATGTAGATATTGGGAGTAGGTAGGGTGAGACAAGTCTAATACTTATAGGCAATCAAATATAAATCACATTTTCTCTCTCCTTTAATGATAGTCTTGATTTGGTCTTTCTCTCTCCCCCTTAATGTAGTGTTTCTCCCCTTTGGGTGATCTTGATATTTCTCCCCCTTGATATATATTTCTCCTATTTGGACAAGCATAAGCTTTGATATTTCTTCCCCTTTGGCATTAATTTCCAAAAAGGGTCAGAGGGTAAGGGATCCTTGAGAGTAAGAGTCATTAAGAACTTTGAGAAAATGTATCAAGAAGATGGACGAATACAAGTAGTGGCAAATGTCGGTGACTCCGAGGCAAAGTGAATCGATAGAACTGATAAGGAATTTTTAGGGCTCTGGGTAAAATCAGTAGAACCAAAGAGGTTCAGGTTGGTGGTACCGAAGAGGCTCTTGGCAGTACATCTGCTATATCGGTGAAACCGCTTTTCCCATTTCGGAGGGACCGAGTTGCAAACAAAGACTTGGCAAATGCAATCTTGACCATTTTGTTGACGAAAATGATTTTCAGAAAGTCTCAATAGATTCTAAAAGATTTGCAAATAGTTTTTCAAAAAGATTTGCAATGAATTTTCAACTAGATGAAGATTGGATGATTCCAAGAAACCATGCAACTAAAAGATGAACCAAACAAGAAACTTCATCTAGATGATGGTCGGTGACTAGGTCACCTATATTAGAGTATATTGACTTAGGAGCCAAGTAAGAATACATGATCATATGTCATACTCATCGTTGAGCTCAAAATGGGGTTACCATTTTTCGTTTAAGCATTTTGATGTTTCCATATCACTTAGAATTGCTTTGACTCATGACTTGGAGTAAAGCTTTTTCAAGGATATGAGTACATACCTTTGAGTGATGTAGATGACATGGCGTGTAGGCGGAATTGTTGTGGATGCCCAAGAGTTGGAGTTTGGGGCTATCCTTCTTTTCTTTCTAGATAGGTCCTCCTACAAGGGTTAGCCATGCAATAAATAATATGATATATCCATATGACAAGAGAGAGGTTTTCATCATATGTATGTGAAGGATATAGTTTGTGTTGTCTTCTTCCTCCATCACAAAGTAGGATTGTTGATACTTGGCCAAAACAAGATTGCTTTTGATAGTAGTTGTTGGCAATCTTGTGGAATGTAGTTCATCCAAGTACCTACAAAAGGTTAGATGCAATAAAAGGGAGCATAGATTTCCAAGGTATAAGATAGTGTCATATCAATAGTAACAAGGAATAGTCAAGTAAGCTCATGCCCTTGCATGCATCCGAGTGAGTCTAGCTCAAGTTTGAAGCATCAATGATGTTCAACTCACTCCTCAAGTGACAAAACACTTTCTCATCAAGTGGCTTAGTAAAGATGTTGGCCAATTGCTTGTTGGTTCGAACATGTTTGAGATTAATGTCCCCTTTGGCAACATGATCACGAATGAAATGGTGACGAACTTGAATATCTTTAGTTCGAGAATGTTGCACAGGATTATGAGCAATCTTAATAGCACTCTCATTGTCACACAACAATTGAACATGTCTCACATGTATGCCATAATCCTTAAGAGTTTGAGTCATCCATAGTAATTGCGCACAACATGATCCGGCAGCAATTTATTCCGCTTCGGCAGTAGATAGAGGTACCGAGTTTTGTTTATTGGATGACCAAGACACAAGATATCTTCCAAGAAATTGACAAGTATCTGAGGTGGATTTTCTATCAACCTTATCTCTGGCATAGTCCGAGTCGGAATAGCCAACAAGGTTAAAAGAAGATCCCTTGGGATACGAAATGCCAAAGTTTGGTGTAAATATCAAGTATCTCACAATTCTTTTCATGGCCTTAAGATGACACTCTTTAGGTGCAGCTTGATATCGAGCGCACATGCACACGCTAAGCATGATATTGGGATGGGAGGCACATAGATATAGCAATGAACCGATCATTGATCGATAAACCTTCTGATCAACTGGTTTGTCCTCCTTGGTGAGGTCAACATGTCCACTAGTAGGCATAGGAGTTTTCATACCTTTAAACTCTTGCATGTTGAACTTCTTGATCAAGTCCTTGGTATACTTGGTTTGAGAGATAAACGTCCCCTCTCTTGTTTGCTTGATTTGCAAACCAAGGAAGAATTTTAGCTCACACATCATAGACATCTCATATTTCTCGGACATCAACCTTCCAAATTTCTCACTAAAAATGTGGGTTAGTAGATCCAAAGATAATACCATCCACATAAATTTGGCACACGAACAATTCACCGTTAACTCTTTTTGTGAACAAGGTTGCGTCAATTTTACCAATTTCAAAACCCTTTTCAATAAGAAACTTCGTTAATCATTTGTACCAAGCTCGTGGGGCTTGTTTAAGACCATAGAGAGCTTTACGAAGTTTATAAACATGATTAGGTTTCTTAGGGTTCACAAAGCCGGGAGGTTGTTTAACATAAACTTCCTCCTCAATTTCTCCATTTAGAAAAGCGCTTTTGATATCCATTTGGTAAAGAGTAATATCATGGTGATTGGCATAAGCAAGAAGTATACGAATGGCTTCAAGTCTAGCAACGGAGGCATAAGTCTCATCGTAGTCCATACCTTCGACTTGAGTGCAACCTTGAGCTACAAGACATGCCTTGTTGCATACCACTTGACCATCTTCATCTTGCTTGTTCCAAAACACCCATTTTGTTCTGATGATGTTTTGCTCATCCTTGGGCTTCTCCACTAGTGTCCACACTTCATTCCTCTCAAAGTTGTGTAGCTCTTCATGCATGGCATTCACCCAATCCGGGTATTCAAGTACTTCTTCTACCTTCATAGGCTCAATACTAGAGATAATTGAGTAATGCTCACAAAACTTAGCTAAACGAGTTTTAGAGCGAGTGATTCTCCCGGTTTGTATGTCACTGAATATTTTCTCTAAGGGATTATTCTTGTTCACTCTTGCTCGAACTCGTGGTAGCTTTTGCTTGTTGGATGGTGGAGCTTCCTCATCATCTTCTTCCTCTTCATTGTTGTTGAAGGTGTCATTCCCTTGAGGGGGTGGTGGATCATCTTGATGTACTTCTTCCTCTTCTTCATCTTGTCGTGTATCGCTTGTGGATGCCTCCATGTCGTTTTGTGGTTCGCCTTGATGTGAGGTAGGAGCTTCCACTTGTCTTGATTAAGTGCTTTCCTTCACCGATGTATCTTGCCAACGGACAAATCTTGAATGGATTCCGAAGGTTCCTTATCTCCTACATGATTTGGCAATTGTTCGACTTGTGAACCATTAGTCTCATCAAACTTCACATCTACCGTCTCTTCAACCTTTTGAGTGAAGTTGTTGTAGACACTCTATGTGTGAGAGTTTGATACGTAATCGAGTAGGAAAGCTTCATGAGATTTAGGAGCAAATTTAGAACGACGATGCTTATCGAGAATGTAGCACTTTGAGCTGAATACTTGAAAGTATCCAACTTGGGGTTTTTTACCGGTGAGCAACTCATATGCCGTTTTAACGAGAAGCTTGTGTAGGTAGAGTCGGTTCGTAGCATGACAAGCTGTTTCCACGGCTTTCGCCCAAAAGTGTCTTGGCGTCTTGTATTCGTCGAGCATCGTTCTAGCCATCTCTATGAGAGTCCGGTTCTTCCTCTCAACAACTCCATTTTGTTCAGGTGTGTACGTAGCTGAGAACTCATGTGAGATGCCTTCTTCGTCAAGAAAGGTATCCACATTAGTGTTCTTGAACTCCGATCCGTTGTCGCTCCAAACTTTCTTGATCTTTACTTCAAATTGATTTTGGGCCTTGCGAGCGAAGTTCTTGAAGATCTTTTGCACCCGCGACTTGTCATGAAGAAAGAATACCTCTGTAAATCTGGAAAAATCATCAACTATCACTAGACCAAAGGAATTTCCACCGAGGCTCTTGTAAGCATTGGGACCAAAAAGATCCATATGAAGCAACTCGAGTGGTCTCCTAGTAGTCATGATGTTCTTTACGGGATGACTTCCACCCACTTGTTTTCCTGCTTGACAAGCACTACAAAGTCTATCTTTGTCAAAGATAACATCTTTAACACCAAGTATATCATCATCTTTGATGAGCTTGTCTAGATTACGCATACCAACATGCCCAAGCCTTCTATGCCATTGCCAACCTTTAGAAGATTTTGCAATAAGACAAGTACGAGGTTTGGATCTCTTAGTGAAATCAACAAAGTATAGATCACCTCTACGGAAACCGGTAAAGACCATGCTATGATTATCTTGACGAAACACTTGGCAATCAACTTTAGTAAATAGCACATTGAAACCGAAATCGGCAATCGGCTAGTCTAGATACGGAAAGAAGATTGTAGCCAAGGGATTCAACAAGCATGACATTTTGAATAGAACTATCATGAGATATGGCCACCTTACCAAAACCAAGTACCTTACCCTTGGAGTTGTCTCCAAAAGTCACATACCTCCGTGGTCCATGGTTTAGTGTGATCCCTTGAAACATGTCTCTATCTCCGGTCATGTGATCGGTGCATCGACTATCAAGAATCCACTCTTTTCCTTCGGACATGTAGTCTTTGAAGTTCGCCATGAGACTTAGATTATTCATAGTCTTCTCACATTCAATGTCAAACTTCTCATCTTCATCATAGTAGCCATGTTCCATATTGTCATCATCAAGTGGAATATTCTCATCACAAAAATCAAGAGATTCGGTAGAAATTTGACCATGACAATGTTCAAGATTATGAATACGAATGGCTTCAACAATGTTGTTGTTGATGGTTATGACATCTCCTTTAGCACGCATGAGGTCTCTAAGCTCGAAAAGACAATCATAAAATTTAGGATCACTAGGCTTCATCTTGTGAAAGGCAATAGTTTTTATGGAGAATGACATCAAGGTTTTCAAAGAATAGTTTGGATATCTTTTCTCTAAATCTTTCCACAAAGTATAAGCACACTCAAAGTTTCTCATTTGATCGAACACAATTCTTGGTAGTCCTCTAATGATGAGATTAACAGTTGTAAGATTACGAAGCATGTCAATTTCTTCCTCGTGAGAAGGATGTAAGGGATCAATGGGAGGCACATAGGGGTTCTTAACATACTTGCTCAAATGAAATTCATTAAATAGATCAAGCATCTTGTCTTTCCATTGACTATAGCACTCCCCATTGAGAATAGACACTCTACAACTAAGACTCCCCAACCTAAGCACATCCATCTTCCTCAAATGGTGATAAAACCAAAGATATGGAGACAAAAGCTCTGATACCAATTGTGGGATCAAGAAGGGACGTCTAGAGGGGGGGGGGTGAATAGACTACTTGGCAAAATAAAAACCTAACTTTTTGCAATTTTAATGGTTGGCAAGTTTTAGCAATTCTATCAAGTCTAGCACACCCTACACATGCAAGTCAACGAGTATAGCAGCGGAAAGTAAAGACAAGCACATGTAAGTAAGAGTAGAGAAAGGAAGATCAAACGCAATAGGGACTCAGAGATTTTTCCCGTGGTTCCGATAGGTGGTGCTATCGTACGTCCACGTTGATGGATAATTCAACCCACGGAGGGTAGCGGTCGCGAGAGTCCACGGAGGGCTCCACCCATAAGGGTCCACAAAGTAGCAACCTCGTCTATTTCATCACGGCTTACGTCCATGAAGGACTAGCTTCACTCAGGGTAGATCTTCACGAAGTAGGTGATCTCCTTGCCCGTACAAACTTCTTGGTTCAACTCCACATGAAGTCGGAGGCTCCCAAGCGACGCCTAACCAATCTAGGAGACACCACTCTCCAAAAGGTAATAAATGTGGTATGAATGATGAACTCCTTGCTCTTGTGCTTCAAAAGATAGTCTCCTCAACACACAATCACTCTCTCACGGATTTGGCTTTGTAGAAGAGGTTGATTGGGTGGAAAGCAACTTGAGGATGCTAGAAATCAAGATTCATATGGTTGGAGTGGAAGATCTTGATCTCAACACATGAGTAGGTGGTTCTCTCTCAGAAAATGGATGGGGCAAGTGTTGGTTTGTTCTAAGTGCTCTCTGTAAGAATTAGATGGAGGTGGAGGGGTATATATAGGCTTCTCCAAAAATCCAACCGTTACAACATTATTGCCCAACTCGGTGAAACCGAAGCAAAAACTCGGTTGCACCGACTAGTGAAAAATGTGGCAACTTTTGGCGTTTCGGTGAGACCTATATATAAATCTCGGTGAGTCCGATTTTGGCTGGCCTAGGCAGTTCCTGATGTCTACTACACAACTTTATTCTTGTAGACTTCATTGGGCCTCCCAGCGCAGAGTTTTATAGGACAGTAGCAATTTTTCCTCAAGTGGATGACCTAAGGTTTATCAATCCGTGGGAGGTGTAGGATGAAGATGGTCTCTCTCAAACAACTCTGCAATCAAATAATAAAAAGTCTCTTGTGTCCCCAACACACCAAATACAATGGTAAATTGTATAGGTGCACTAGTTCGGCGAAGAGATGGTGATACAAGTGTAGTAATGATAGTAGATATTGATTTTTGTAATACTAACAATAAAAACAGCAAGGTAGCAAGTAACAAAAGTGAGCATAAACGGTATTGCAATGCTTGAAAACAAGGCCTAGGGTCCGTACTTTCGCTAGTGCAATCTCTCAACAATGCTAATATAATTCGATCACATAACCATCCCTCAACGTGCAACGAAGAATCACTCCAAAGTTCTTATCTAGCGGAGAACATAAGAAGAAATTGTTTGTAGGGTATGAAACCACCTTAAAGTTATCCTTTCCGATCGATCTATCCAAGAGTTTGTACTAAAATAACACCAAGTTATCCTTTCCGATCGATCTATCTAAGAGTTCGTACTAAAATAACACCATATGATATGCATCAACCAACTCTAATGTCACCTAGATACTCCAAAGTCCCCACAAGTATCCATGAGTTAATTATATGATACGCATTAAACAATTTCAGATTCATAATACTCAATCCAACACAAAGAACCTCAAAGAGTGCCCCAAGATTTCTACCGGAGAAAGTAGAACGAAAATGTGCATCAACCCCTATGCATAGATTACCCCAATGTCACCTTGGGAATCCGCGAGTTGAGTGCCAAGACATAGATTAAGTGCTCTCAAATCCATAAAAGTATTCAATCCGGTAATAACGAAATCTCAAAGGAAAAACTCAATTTATCACAACAAGATAGAGAGGAAAACACCATATGATCCGACTATATTAACAAAGCCTATGATACATCAAGATCGTGACATCTCAAGAACATGAGAGAGAGATAGATTGAACACATAGCTACTGGTACATACCCTCAGCCCCGAGGGTGTACTACTCCCTCCTCGTCATGGCCTCCGCCGGGATGATGAAGATGGCCACCGGAGATGATCTACCCTCTCCGGCAGGGTACTGGAACGCCTCCAGATTGGTTTTTCACCGATACAGAGAGTTGCGGTAGAGGAACTTCTGATCTAGGGTTATTTCTGGGGGTTTCTGAATATATAAGATTTTTGGGCGGCAGTTTCACGCGAAGATGGGCCACGAGGGGCCCACAAGACACCAGGGCGCGCCAGAGGGGGCTGGCACGCCCTGGTGGGTTGTGGCCCCCTTGTGGCTCTTCTGGTCCTCCCATGAAGCTTCTAGTGCCTCTTTTGTTCCAAAAAAATCGTCAAAAAGTTTCATTGCATTTGGAGAACTTTTATTTCTGCACAAAAAACAACACCATAGTAGTTCTACTGAAAACAACGTCAGTCCGGGTTAGTTCCATGCAAATCATACCAAAACCATATAAAATTGTTGTAAATATGGCATGAATACTTCATAAATTATAGATACGTTGGAGACGTATCAAAATCCCCAAGCTTAATTCCTACTCGTCCTCGAGTAGGTAAATGATAAAAGAAAATAATTTATGAAGTGTGAATGCTAGCATAGTGCATAAGTTTGATCAATGATAATTTCAACCACTTTTCCTAGCATCATGACAACAACTCTTTCTCATAAAACTCATCATGATAAAGTAGCAACCAATTCACATGTTATGGTTCAAACAATGAATTCTCTTAAAACTTAACAACCTATGTTCTTAGTCACCAAACAATTGCAATTCAACTTATTCTCAACAAAGTCTAAGTAAGAGCTCCACATACTCAATCATCATATAGTCCTCTATGATTGCTAGTACTCAAAGCATATTTTTAGAACAAATGGCATCCATCGAACACAGAGAAAGATAGGGGCTTAATGTTTCGCCTCCCAACTCATTTATCATAGAGATAATTGTCAACAATAATAAGACATGATCAAATATATTTTGACTAGCCATATGTGCCTAGATCTTTCCCCACCACATGATGCTTGCCAACTAGAGAATAATTGAGGTTGAAATGAGAATGCATACTATTGACTCTTGCATAAAAGTAAATACTGAAAGGTAAAAGATAGGCCCTTCGCAGAGGGAAGCAAAGGTTGTCATGCGCTTTTTGGTTTTGTATGCACAATCCCTTAATGCAAAAGAACGACACGTTATATTTCCCCTTATGATAGCAACCTTTAATATGCAGTCTGTCACTTTTATTACTTTGCCATCACAAGTTTGTACAACGCTCAATTTTCTCTTACACTAAATGATAAAACACATTTAGAAGCAAATTTGATTGCCTTTTTGCACCGATGACAACTTACTTGAAGGATCTTATTCAATCCATAGGTAGGTATGGTGGACACTCATGGCAAGAAATTGGGTTTAATGGTTTTTGGATGCACAAGTAGTATCTCTACTTAGTACGAATTTTTGGCTAGCAAAAGATCCTAAGCAAACACCACATGTTGGAGGATCCATAACAATATAACTTCTATGCAAATATACACAACCATAATTCATTACGTTGTCTTCCTTGTCCAACTTCAACTAATTTGCTCAAGTTTTAAAATAATTAATGGGTATTCACAATCATAGAAGATGTCGAAGATAATATATTTGAATGTGAAAGTTCTCTTCCTTATACTAATCATTCAGGAATTGCTTGTATGACCAATATTGTGATAGTCAAGCTTCAAAAGATTTCACTTTCTAAACCCAATGTGAAGCTACTACTAGGCATGATATGAACATATAATTTCAACTTCATGGTATTCAATTCATTCAACAATTTACTCATAGGATATAAGTGAAGCACAAGAGTAAATGACAAGCTACTCCAAAAAGATATAAGTGAAGATCAAGCGAGTAGTTAAGTAAATGGGTAGCCATTTGAGAACTCTCTCTCATCTAAAAACTTTCAGATCTAAGTATTTTATTAAAACAGCAAGCAAAACAAAATAAAATGACATTCCAAGAATAGCACACATCATGTGAAGAAGTAAAAACTTAGGCTCAACCGCTACTAACCGATAATTGTTGATGAAGTAAGGTGGGATGCCTACCGGGGCATCCCCAAGCTTAGATGCTTGAGACTTGTTGAAATATTATCTTGGGGTGCCTTGGGCATCCCCAAGCTTGAGCTTTTGTGTCTCCTTAATTCCTTTTATATCATGGTTTCCCTAAATCTTAAAAACTTCATCCACAAAAACTCGAAAAGAACTCGTGAGATAGGTTAGTACACATAAGAACAAATCAACACTTCATGTACTGCCAAGACAAGTTGCACAATAATTTTCGAATATCATCTACTGTTTACCATCGTTTCCACAATTTATATATACCAATATAGGCTATGGAAACTATAGGATAAGTAGATAACAAAACTATGACAGCAATCTGTCCAAACAGAAGAGTCTGTAGCAATTTATGAAAACAGTGTACTTCTGTAACTCAAAAAATTATGAAAATTTAGGACGTGATAAAGAATTTATATAAAAACACTGTATAAAAATTTCAGAAACTTTCCATGTTCCAGTAAAATATGAAAATTCAAACACTACAGAGAAAGTTTCTGTTTTTACACAGCACACATCAAACATGCAATGCAAGCATCCTAAGGCAATTCTTGGAACTTTTTATTGAAAAACAAGATTATAAATGACACCTAACAGAAAATAACAAAATATAATGACGATCCAAGCAAAGCACATATTAGGTGACGAATAAAAATATAGCTCTAAGTAAGATATACCGATAATGTTGAAGACGAAAGAGGGGATGCCTTCCGGGGCATCCCCAAGCTTAGACTCTTGAGTCTTCCTTGGATATTACCTTGGGGGTGCCTTGGGAATCCCCAAGATTAGGTTCTTTTCACTCCTTATTCTCCTCATATCGATGTCTCACCAAAAACTTGAAAACTTCAACCACACAAAACTTAACGGAACTTCGTGAGATGGGTTAGTATAGTAAATATAGATCATTCACTTAGGTAATGTTAAGACAAGATTAATAATTGTTCACACATGATTCCTACTGTATTATATCATTCCCATAATTTATACCACTAAATATAAGGTATGGGAACACTCAAACAAGCAAACTATGCATGCAAAACAGAATCTGTCAAAAAACAGAACAGTCTGTGAAGATATGTAGTATATCCATACTTCCCTGTCTCTAAAATTCTGAAAAATTAGGACAACTTATAGAATTTGCATATAAATAGTATGTAAAAATTTCAGAATTTTTTGACGCCCCAGTAAAATGAGATAAATTCTTTACTGGAGGCAAAAGTTTCTATTTTTGCACAGAATCAAATCAACAAGTATCCATACTATCCCAAAGGCTTTACTTGGCACATTATTGAAATAAAAGGCACAAAACATGATTACTACAGTAGCTTAATCATGTGGACACACAAAAATATAAAGTAAAAGTGTTGGGTTGTCTCCCAACAAGCGATTTTCTTTAAAGCCTTTTAGCTAGGCATGATGATTTCAATGATGCTCACATAGGAATAGTAATTGAAACATGCAAGAGAGCATCATGAATCTCATGACAAGCACATTTAAGTCTAACCCACTTCCTATGCATAGAGATTTTGTGAGCAAACAATTTATGGGAGCAAGAATCAACTAGCATAGGAAGGCAAAACAAGCATAACTTCAAAACTTTGAACACACAAGGAGGAAACTTGATATTATTGCAATTCCTACAAGCATATGTTCCTCCCTCATAATAATTTTCAGTAGCATCATGAAGTAATTTCACAATATAACTATCACATAAAGCATCCTTTTCATGATCCACAAGCATAGAAAATTTATTACTCTCCACATAAGCAATTTTCTTCTCATTCATTGTAGTGGGAGCAAACTCAACAAAATAACTATCATGAGACACTTGATTGACATAACCACATTCAATATTAAAAAGGATGATTTATAGCATACATGCCATCATCATAACCATCATAGATAGGAGGCATGCCATGACCATAATAAATTTGCTCATCAAAACTTGGGGGACTAAAAATATCATCTTCATCAAACATAGTATCCCCAAGCTTGTGGCTTTGCATATCATTAGCATCATGAATATTCAGAGAATTCATACTAGCAACATTGCAATCATGCTCATTATTCAAGGAATTATCATTAAGTATTTTCATAATTTCTTCCTCTACCAATTGAGCACAATTTTCGGAATCCTTATTTTCACGAAAGACATTATAAAGACGATACAAATGATGCAACCTAAACTCCATTTTTTGTAGTTCTCTTTTAAAAAAACCAAACTAGTGAAAAACAAGAAACTAAAAGATTTAATTACAAGATCTAAAGATATACCTTCAAGCACTCACCTCCCCGGCAACGACTTCGGAAAAGGGCTTGATGTCTACTATGCAACTTTATTCTTGTAGACTTTGTTGGGCCTCCAAGCACAGAATTTTGTAGGACAGTAGCAATTTTCCCTCAAGTGGATGACCTAAGGTTTATCAATCCATGGGAGGTGTAGGATAAAGATGGTCTCACTCAAACAACCCTACAATCAAATAATAAAAAGTATCTTGTGTCCCCAACACACCAAATACAATGGTAAATTGTATAGGTGCTCTAGTTCGGCGAAGAGATGGTGATACAAGTGTAGTAATGATAGTAGATATTGATTTTTGTAATACTAACAATAAAAAACAGCAAGGTAGAAAGTAACAAAAGTGAGCATAAATGGTATTGCAATGCTTGAAACAAGGCCTAGGGTCCGTACTTTCGCTAGTGCAATCTCTCAACAATGCTAATATAATTGGATCACATAACCATCCCTCAACGTGCAACAAAGAATCACTCCAAAGTTCTTATCTAGCGTAGAACATAAGAAGAAATTGTTTGTAGGGTACGAAACCACCTTAAAGTCATCCTTTCCGATCGATCTATCCAAGAGTTCATACTAAAATATCACCAAGTTATCCTTTCCGATCGATCTATCTAAGAGTTCGTACTAAAATAACACCATATGATACGCATCAACCAACTCTAATGTCACCTAGATACTCCAATGTCACACAAGTATCCATGAGTTAATTATACGATACACATCAAACAATTTCAGATTCATAATACTCAATCCAACACAAAGAACCTCAAAGAGTGCCCCAAGATTTCTACCGGAGAAAGTAGGACGAAAACGTGCATCAACCTCTATGCATAGATTACCCCAATGTCACCTCGGGAATCCGTGAGTTGAGTGCCATGACATAGATCAAGTGCTCTCAAATCCATAAAAGTATTACATCCGGTAATAACGAAATCTCAAAGGGAAAACTCAATTCATCACAACAAGATAGAGAGGGGGAAACACCATATGATCCGACTATATTAACAAAGCCCGTGATACATCAAGATCGTGACATCTCAAGAACACGAGAAAGAGAGAGATTGAACACATAGCTACTGGTACATACCCTCAACCCCGAGGGTGGACTACTCCCTCCTCGTCGTGGCCTCCGCCTGGATGATGAAGATGGCCACTCACTACTGGAATCAGAGAATTTGCCGTCTGCCAGTTCTTTGCCGTCTGCTGGCAGATGGCAAAGAAAGGATTTGCCGTCAGCTTACAGAAACCAGACGGCAAAGAACTACCTGATGGCAAAGATATTCTTTGCCATCAGTGCACACTTTGCCGTCTGTCAGCGGACGGCAAAGATATTCTTTGCCATCAGTGCACACTTTGCCGTCTGCCAGCGGACGGCAAAGAGCCCAAAGGCAGACGGCAAAGAGACCAGCTGGGCCCCACTGGGCCGTGGACCTGGCTAGGTCCAACGGATGGACTTTATGCCGTCCACTCTGGCTTTGCCGTCTGCTGGAAGGCTCTTTGCCGTCCGGGGGCAGACGGCAAAGAGGATGCGTGACCTAACGGCCGTTTCCCCCCCGGCCCCACCTCCCTCTCTCTCCCCCTCTCCCCCTCTCTCTCTCCACCCACACCGCACACCGGCCTCCCCTTTCACTCCCCCACCACCGCCGCCAGTCACCCCTCGCCGGACCTCCTCCCTGTGGCCACCCCTCCCCGTGCCGGCCCTCCTCTCTGTCTTCAGCCCTCCCCGTGCCGGCCATCCCTCCTCCCCGTGGCCACCACTCCCCGTGCCGGCCCTCCTCTCCGCTGCCACCCCTTCCCGCGCTGGCCACCCCTCCTCCCCGCGGCCACCCCTCCCCGCGCCGGCCCTCCTGCCCACACCGCCGCCAGCCACACCCGCCGCCAGCTTCTGCGCCCGCCCCGGTCGGGCGCCCCCGCAGCCCCGGCGCCGCCGCCGCCCCCGAAGCCCGGCCGCGCCCCCAACTCCGGTGAGTAGCTATATTTTCTGTTTTTTTCTTCTATTTTTTCATCTAATTAATTAGATTACTTAGGTTAGTAATTAGCTAGCTACTATTAGTTAGGTTAGTTAGGTTAGTTAATTAGGTTAGAAAAAAGGGAAAAGGAAAAGAAGAAGAAGAAGAAAATTAGAAGGAAAAGAAGAAAAGTAGAAAAGTAGAAGGAAAAGAAGAAGAAAAGAAGAAGGAAAAGAAGAAGAAGAAGAAGAAGAAGAAGAAGAGAAGAAGAAGAAGAAGAAGAAGAGAAGAAGAAGAAACTTGCTCTGTTCCGGTCTTCGTGCCGATGAAACTTGCTAGCTATAGGTGTCTTCAATCATCAGTATGCGTGACCAGTATGCATCTCCCGTTCAAAAGGGCGGCATCTATAAATATGCATGTCTTTGCATATTTATAACCGCCATCCTTTCGAATTGTCCAACGTTATCCATGGACAGCCCGAGTATGTGTAGATTGGGTTCGTTTTCCCTTATGCTCTGCTCCGGATCCGGTGCAGAATTTCGTCAGTGGCTCCCTGTTGTTCTCCGGGTACACATCCTCTCTGCTTATTGCCGAGACGTGTATCAGGAGAACAGCGGGGAGGTGCTGCCGAAATTCTGCGTCGGATCCGGAGCAGAGCATGGGAAAACGAACCCAATCTACACATACTCGGGTGGGATTAGGACCTATCTTTACCTATTAGCGTGTAGGTTGCATGGACGTAATAAAACTGACAAACTTGATTAAATGATGAATATAGATGATGAATTATATATATATTTCTTGTGTGTTTAGTAGGTAGGCAAGATGAGTGATCGTGCGTGGATGTACACAGGTTACCCTAGTCAGAAAGACATGACCATTGAATGGTTAACAAAAACCAAGGGGTTTCTGAGAGCCGCATTTGCAAATGGCCAAGAAATAACCTGGTGCCCCTGTGTCCGGTGCGACAACCATAAAAAGTGGACACGGGATGAAATGGGTAAACACTTGCAGAAGTGGGGTTTTACGCCTGATTATACGGTGTGGAGATTTCATGGTGAGTCTGCCCAACGTGCCAGAGCTGAGGTGGTTCGTCGTCGCACCGACGAGCATGGTACCGGGATCAAAGACATGGTGCAAGACTTTGATGATGCTCGGGATTCGGACGATGAGATGGAGGAATCTGCAAAGGCCTTCTATGAAATGTTGGAGTCTTCAAAATGTCCTCTCCACGAGCACACTGAGCTTTGTCAGCTGGATGCCATCGCGCAAGTAATGGCTCTGAAGGCTCAGTTCAACCTGGGCAGAGAATGCTACGACGCGATGATGACAATATTTGGACGCTTTCTACCCAAAGGCCATGTATTGCCTGCAAATTTGTACCAGTCGGACAAAATCCTACGTGCGCTTAAGATGCCCTATGAGAAGATAGATGCCTGTGAGAATGGATGTGCCTTATTTAGGCTTGAGTATGTGGGCTTGAACTATTGTCCCATTTGCAGGTCTTCCAGGTATGTTGTGGTAGACAACGGTATGGGTGAGAAGAGTCAGACCAAAATCCCAGTTAATGTTCTTCGGTATATGCCAATCATACCAAGACTTCAACATCTTTTCATGGTCGAAGAGACGGCCAGACAGATGACGTGGCACAAATTGGGTAAAAGAACCGAACTAGATGCAGATGGGAATCCGATGTTGGGACACACTTCAGACGCTTTTGCGTGGAAGCACTTCGATGCATTAGATAAGGATAAAGCGGCAGATCCAAGGCATCCTCGAGTCGCCATCAGCACGGATGGATTCAATGTGTTTGGTATGACGGCAACCCAATACAGTTGTTGGCCTGTATTTGTCATTCCACTCAATCTCCCCCCTGGAGAGATTATGAAAAGAAAGAACATTTTCTTGACGTTGATAATTCCAGGGCCCAACTATCCGGGGAAGAATATGAATGTGTACATGCAGCCGCTTAAGGATGAATTGCAAGAAGCTTGGGATAATGGGATCAAGACATATGACGCCGCTACAAAACAAAACTTCAAAATGCATGTGTGGTACATGTACTCGACGCATGACTTGCCGGCGTATGCGCTATTCGTTAGCTGGTGTGTGCATGGAAGGTTCCCGTGCCCCACATGCAAGGCAGCTCTTCAGTTCCGTTGGCTGCAGGCGGGTCGCAAGTATTCTTGCTTCGACATGCATAGACAGTTCCTGGATCCTCGGCATAAGTTCAGAAAAGACAAGAAGAATTTCATCAAAGGTAGAGTTGTCAAAAACTCTGCACCACCTGCATTGACAGTCCAACAGACCCTGGATCAGTTAAACGCTCTCGAGCCTAATCCAGAGCGTCCAAGATATTTCAAAGGGTATAATTCGGAACACGCCTGGACTCA
This sequence comes from Elymus sibiricus, assembly GCA_039707655.1. NCBI lineage: Eukaryota > Viridiplantae > Streptophyta > Magnoliopsida > Poales > Poaceae > Elymus > Elymus sibiricus. The sequence goes on from CM077665.1 coordinate 271,101,660, forward strand.
CAAGATATGCTTGTGGGATCTGCCTTACTTTAAAGACCTCCTTTGCCCACACAACATTGACATGATGCACACTGAAAATAATATCGCCGAGGCCCTTTTTTGTACATTGTTCGGCATAGAGGGGAAGTCAAAGGATAATCTTAAGGCTAGAGTCGATCAGGAGGCTCTATGTGATAGACCGTTACAAAACATGCGACAACTGAAAGGAAAGAAGAACTGGAGGAAGCCAAAGGCATGGTTCAATCTTGGAAGGCCAGCTATGAGGGAAATGATCTTGTGGGTGAAAATGCAGTTGATGTTCCCCGATGGGTATGCAGCGAATCTAAAGAGGGGAGCGAGTCTTGAGCGGGTAATGCCGGTGATGTTGCGTGGCTTTATCCCCGAGGATGAATGGCTAGTACTGGCAGAGCTGAGCTATTTCTTCCGTGCTCTTTGTGCGAAAGAACTATCGCCTGACGTGCTAGATGAACTGGAAGAGTTGGCGCCGGAGTTGATCTGCAAGTTAGAAAAGATCTTTCCACCGGACTTCTTTAATCCAATGCAGCATTTGATTTTGCATCTCCCGACCGAGGCAAGATTGGGGGGGGGAGGCGTGCAAAATCGTTGGTGCTTCGCAACTGAGAGGATGGAGAGACGCTTCGAGCAAAATGTAAAAATAAACGTAGAATTGAAGCATTGATGGCCGAGGCATTCATTACTGTGTGCACGGCTCCCGCCCGTGCCGGCGACCCGCGAGCAGAGGTGGCCGATTAGGCCTGAAAAGGAGAAGTAAGTGCATTTACTCTTTTTAAACCTTTTGCCTTCACGTTTCTTCACATATCTAATGCGTTGGCTTTGTCATACTGCAGGGGTTGGATTCACGCCAAGGATGTCCGCAGGCCCAACTCCATCCTTGGTGTGATTTTACGGCATAACTTCCCAGGGTTTGTCACGTTGCCCGGCGAGGGTAAGCTTCCAGAGTTAGGATTGAACTGGGAGCACTACTTGGCTGCCCCGGCCCCGCCGGAGGAGATGATCGACGATGTGTTGTGCCACACCAGGGCCAACATGGTGATCAGAAAGTTCTGGGTAATTTCTCCTTTACACAATAAAAAATCAATAATAGCTAGTTATTGTACTAATCAGTGTTGTCTCGTTTGATTGCAGACCTTCTACAGGTGTGAGGAGGGATACGAGGAGGCCGCGGCAAAGGTTATCGATGACGAGTGCAGGCGCCTACTACAGAACTTACGGCACGAGGCTCGGGTACAGGCTGTTCGAGACTACTACGCCTCGCGGCGTATTAAGAAGGACAAGTCGTCGTGCCGTGGAAAGTTTCTGCACAAGGAGCAGTACATGAAGGTAATTACCTATTCTTAAGGCCTTGTACTTAATTTCCTTGCTTTGATTCGTAGGCGTAGCTCTCAAATTTCTTTTTACTAACTTAGGTGCCCCCGAGATGGTGTGCGGATAAGATGGATTGTTGGGAGGCGTTGGTGAATGAGTGGTGCTCTGACGAATGGCGAGCCGTCCACAACGATTGCAAGGAACAGCGTGACCAAATGGAAGGTGTGCCACACCATCAAGGCAGCGCCAACTTATTTCAGTTCGGGCGGAACTGGGTATGTGGTTTGCTTCATGATTCCTGCAATTCATTCTTGATGCTAGCTTGACCCCTTTATTAATACTTTGTTCCTCTCTTGTAGGCGCATTACAATAAGACGGAGGTGCCACAGGTGTACGACCTCTATGCCATGGCCCATACTGCCTCGTACAAGAAGGCCAAGGCATTCTCTGAGTCTGACCTCGATAATCACGATAACTTCACCAACATCTCCTCCCACAACAAGCTCGTGAGGTACAGAGATGTGGGGAAGGCGGTGAATGGGGAGGACTTCAACCCGAGCCAGCATCCTATTGATCCAGAGCTGGTGATGATAGCTGGCGACGGGAGGCCCCATGGCCATATAGCCATTGGAGATGGACTTATACGGTCTTCGCGCACTCTCCGGCAGATCAAGGCGCGCCAAACGAGCTCCTGTCCTGAGATAACGCCTCGTCCACGGCCAGTCCAGCTCGCCATTGAGGTTAGTCATACGGACTCAGATAGCTTTCCTCCATTACATTGTGTGTGCGAACAAAGATGATTACAATGCTAACGAGGAGTTGTGTTGCAGGCTGCTCTGCAGAAAGAGAGAGAGGCAACCCAGGCGCTTCTGGCGGAACAGGCCCGGCAGGCGGCGGAGGAGAAGAGGGATTTGGAGGAGAGGAAGGCTAGGTTGTTGGAGGAGGAGAGGGCACGGAACGATGCGTCTCACCGGGCCATGTACGAGCTCCTCGTGGTAAGTTTCTTCTTCATATTAGCCAAATCATGCACTACATGTTCTTTTCATTAATAACCAATATGATTGACTTGTCAAAACCAAATGTGCAGTCTTTGTGCGAGAAGACCGGCCAGACCCCTCCGCCGATGCCAGTCATTACCACGGCTGGAACGGTGAGTTTCATTTCAATGTGCATTAGTTAGTAGTCTTAACATTTCAGCGTCATCATGCTAACACAAATGATCTTTGGTGCAGCATAACTCCCGAGCCGCATCGCACAATCCTTCTCCAGGGCCAAGTAGTGCTCCAGGTGACACCGGCCCGAGCAACCCCGGTGCTTTACCTCCGTGATGACGAGGACGGTAAGCCCTAATATGCCACTTACTTGGCTCATTTTCTCAAACAAAGACAAACTTAGCACTTAGCCAAACTTAGCACAAAGACAAACTTAACACTTAGACAAATGTCATATTTTACCTAAGTTAGCTTTGTTTCCTCTAAAAAGACATAGTAAGCTTACTTACCTCCAAAATGACATATTGTACCTAAGTTAGCTCTAAAATAACCTATACTTAGCATTGTTTCCTCCACAATGACATAATAAGCTTAGTTAACTCAAAAATGGCATAATAGACTTGGTAACCTCATAGATGCCATAGACTTAGCTTATTTTCTTGCAAAATGACACAATAAGCTTAGTTAGGTCAAAAATGTGATAATTACCTAGGTTAGCTCTAAAAAAACACAAATAAGCAATAAGAAGAAGAAAAACAAGAGGAGAAAGAGAGAGAAGAAAAACGCTTCTTCATCATCTTCTTCTTCTAGATCTTCTTCTACTTCTAGATCTTCTACTTCTTCTAGTATTCTTATTCTAACTTTCTTATTTCCAATTTTGCAGATTTGATTGAGTTCACGGTAGCTTGCTTTGATGTAGTGCTAGTGTTTACTTTCTGTTTTCATTTTGTATCGATGAACTTACGTGAAACTTTCTACCTATGTATGAGACTATGTATGTATGGATGAAACTATTATAATACGGTGAACAATGTGACATTTGATACTTTTAATTTGGTATATAATTGTTGGTTGATCATATCCATATGGCAGGGATATTGTTTCTGTGAAATATATATATACATATCATATATTTGCCTGTGAAAATTGTTGAATATAACAAAAACAGGCAAAAAAGAGGCAATACAGCCTCTTTGCCGTCTGCCCCGGACGGCAAAGACCTCTTTGCCGACGGCCACCGTCGGCAAAGCGGGCATGTGGCAGCCACCTGTTAAACCTGGGAGCGCCAGGCCTGGGGCCATTTGGCTTCTTTGCCGTCCAGGGCAGACGGCAAAGGGCTAGGTGGGGGGGGGGGCGTCAGGGGCAGACGATAAAGGGCTGGGCGGGGCCGTCGGGGGGCAGACGACAAAGGGCTGGGCGGGGCCGTCCGGGGCAGACGGCAATGTGCTGGGTGGGGGCCGTCCGGGGCAGACGGGAAAGGACTGAGTGGGGGGCCGTCCGGGACAGACGGCAAAGGGCTTGGGGGGGGCCGTTATCCACCTAACGGTGCTAACGTTAGTACTACGCCGTCCAGCCGCGTTGCCGTCTGCAGGCTGACGGCAAAAAAACTTTGCCGTCCGCTGTGCCATGGCAGACGGCAAAGAACCCCTTTACCGGAGTTTATTCTCCCCAAAATTTTGCCGTCCGCTGGCGGACGGCAAAGGCCTTTGCCGTCCGTGGTTGTCCCTTTGCCGTCTGCCATGGCAGACGGCAAAGAGCCTGATTCCTGTAGGGTACTGGAGACGATCTACCCTCTCCGGCAGGGTACTGGAACGTCTCCAGATTGGTTTTTCGCCGATACAGAGAGTTGCGGCGGCAGAACTTCTGATCTAGGGTTATTTTTGGGGGTTTATGAATATATAGGATTTTTGGGCATCGGTTTCACGCGAAGATGGGCCACGAGGGGCCCACAAGACACCAGGGCGCGCCAGCCCCCTCTGGCGCGCCCTGGTGGGTTTTGGCCACCTTGTGGCTCTTCTGGCCCTCCCACGAAGCTTCTAGTGCCTCTTTTGTTCAAAAAAATCATCAAAAAGTTTTGTTGCATTTGGAGAACTTTTATTTCTACACAAAAAACAACACCATGGTAGTTCTGCTGAAAACAATGTCAGTCCGGGTTAGTTCCATGCAAATCATACCAAAACCATATAAAATTGTTGTAAATATGGCATGAATACTTCATAAATTATAGATACGGTGGAGACGTATCAGTTCCCAGTTTCGGTAGCACCGATTCCTAAAACTCGGAAATTCCGATTCTTAGAAACTGGATGCCCAAAAGTTGGTCACTGATTTCGGTTGCACCGAAATCAAACTTGGTGTCACCGAGAGGTTAGGGTTTGGCTCTCGATCTGTCTAGGGTGAAACTCGGTAGGGCCGAATAAGAAATATTGGTGGCACCGAATTTGAGTGTTAGGATTTGGACAGAATGTTTTTGTGGGAGAATTCATGAGTGTTTTTGGTGGCTATCTCTAAGCACTTGAGCAACCAGATCGTCATGGATACCTCATCCCCTTTTAATAGTATTGGCTTTCCTATGGACTCAAATGTGATTTCTCACAAAATGCAAAATGTAGAGTCTTGAAGCTTGATGTCCTGCCAATCCTATTCCTTTCCTTCTTCTTCTTTCCTTGGGGACTCTCCTCACATTCCTCAACCATTTCTCTCTGTGGACTTCATCTAATATAAACTAGGTAAAACTATTATTCCAAGAGACAGTGTATGTTGTCGTGAATTATCAAAACCTCCAAGGGAACATATGTGCTTTCAACCATCCTCTGCCGCACGCCCCTCCCGTCGCCAGGACTCTTCCGCCACCGCCCCTCGTCGCCGGGTCTCTCCTCCATCGTCGCCGCCTAGACGCCATGGCTTCCTCCGCAAGCAACCGAGGAAAGACACCGCTGCCGGCAGCCGACTCCTCCACCTCTGAGGTTGCTACAAATCCCTACTCCGCCTCCCGCTCAAGCAGTTCAGAGGTAAATTTTGGACTCATACCAATTACAGTGTCACTATAGGAATTTATTTTAGACTAAAAACAATTATATTCTACTACTAGCTAAATGGCGTGCGTCAATTAAGTCATTATAGGTGATGATGTTGAATGTTTATATGTATAAGAATAGTTCAGAAGTATCACTATATAACATAGTATCCCCCCTCACCAAAATAACATAGTAGTTGCCTTGGATTATTATTTCTACATAGTAATCAATATTCACATGCATATTTAATTTGAGTTCTCCAACAATACAGGGCTTCTAAAGAGTGTAGAAAATATCATGAAACATTGATTAATTTTCGTTTCCCGAGATTTCAAACACTCAATGTTTCATTCTTTAGCATAAGTCATGCCCAATTTTTCTGTCCATTCCGTAGTCTTTACTAATGGTTGATGTTTAATATATTTATATAATTGGTAGCCTTTTATTCTATTCATGTCTTGTCTGTATCAGTATTCACATTTATATTTGTTTGAAGTTCTCCAACAATACAGGGCTTCAAAAGTGTAGAAAATATCGTGAAACGTTGATTAATTAACGTTTCGCGAGATTTCAGACACTCAACGTTTCATTTTTTTAGCATAAGTCATGCCCAATTTTTCTGTCCATCCTTTAACTTATAGAATTGTTCCATAACATGAAATTAGACAATGAATGAAGGATGCCCTTTCTATGGCGACAGGAGGCTAGGCGCATGTTACAAAGTTCACCTAACTTGCAGTGAGATCTGTGTAGACCTTCAGGAGGACTTTACGGAGTGGGCGGTATGTTCCATTTAGTTAGTGTTATAGCTTGTGGTTTGGTAATGTTGCCCCCACAATTTTCTAATTTATATTTTTATTATTATGCTCAGTGTATCCCTTGTTGGGGAAGGGAGGAATTCATGCGTGTGGCAAACTTGGCCATCGATAAGGAGTGGACGATTCAGTTCGACATCTTGCAGTTAAATAATGGCATTGCTTTGACCCTCACTCTCACCAACGAGGGAGGGAGAACGTATTTTTATGGTAAAAATTGGATTGAAATTGCCACAGAATTCTGGATGCAAGCCGGGAAGTCGTTCTTACTTTTTCTTAACGAATTTGAGGGGGGTCATCCGGGCGGCAACAAAATCTATCTGTGGCACGATGTCCCAGAAACACCGTAGTACGTACTTTCGGCGGTGATCCGGATGTCGGTGGTGATTTAGAAGCTGTCGTGATTAAGAAGATGATTGGAGAAGATGATGGATTTAGTTTCATGTTTTTATGACGGAGCTGAACTTAATTTCATATTGTGAACTAGTGGTGCACTGCCTTTATGTTATCTATATGATCTGTGTGAACTTAGTTTCGTATGCCTTTATGTGATCAATAAGCATGTTTAATTTGCTTACATATGAGCAGGCACAAGCAGTGTTACTAATGTGTGATCGCAGTTTTGCTAATATGTGATCGCAGTGGTGTTAATGTGTGATTGCATGAATTTTTTTAACCTCTCATATTTGAACACAACAAATGAACGAGGAGAATGAGCTTGTTGGGATCCCCGAGTGCGACTACGGTTCCGACTACGGAGGATGATAGGTACTTCTCGTTAACATCTGTATTTTCACATCCTTATTTTCACATGGTTAGTATTCTTCTACAAGAAGAGTTCAAAGAATAACGACATTTGGTGAGGACTAAGTATCGTTCTAATAAAATGAGTTAAAAGATTTAAAAAGCTAATTAGATGAAGACAGCCGAGATATTGAATGCTCATGGGATCCATTATTTGTGGCAGAGCAAATGACTCTATCTTGCGTACACATCGAATAAAGATTTTGCTCGCATACAAACCTTGTTTCTATGTTACAATGGCAAGTTGGTATTGTGCCCTTGCTTCTAATTTGTAGGGGGTTTCTTGTATTATAACTTCCGTCAAAGTGTTTTGTGAATTACTGGTTTTAAATCGGTAGTATACATAGCACTTGGGCAGGAGATATAATACAAAGTTGTTCCCTGCAAATGAGAAGGCAAAGGCACAATATGAACTTGCGGCTGTCGCATGGGGAAAATGTTTGTGGGGGAGGAAAATCTTTGCTTGGTGCTTGCGAAAGACTGGGCTGGTTGTTCCGTCACAAGTAGTGAATCAGGCGAGTGTTCAATACCTCGTCTATCTGATTTATCAGGTTAGCTTTTTGAGTCCTTTCACTCATTTTGTTAAAATGGTACGCATCCTCCATCTGATGTTCTTATTCTATGAGGAACACTATAAATGTTACCGTCAAAGTACATCATTTGAACGGTAATGTATATAATGTTGAATTCTTCGATGCGTCCTAGCAAAACCCATATGCTAATCGAGTACTAGTGAATTACTGAGCATTCTGGCTTAGGGGCGAGGATCGCATGTCATCTCTCTGAAGATGATCCGTGGTGTTAATGTGTGATCGCAGTTCAATGAATAATTTATTTGGCGAGGACTAAGTATCGTTCTAATAAAATGAGTTAAAAGACTTAAAAAACTAATTAGATGAATAAGGCGGACGAGATATTGAATGCTCATGGGATCTATTATTTGCGGCAGAGCAACTGACTCTATCTTGCGTACACATCGAACAAAGATTTTGCTGGCACACAAACCTTGTTTCCATGTTACAATGGCAAGTTCGTATTGTGCCATTGCTTCTAATTTGTAGGGGGTTTCTTGTATTATAACTTATGTCAAAGTGTTTTGTGAGTTACTGGTTTTAAATCAGTAGTATACATAGCACTTGGGCAGGAGATATAATACAAGCCGCTCCTGCAAATGAGAAGGCAAAGGCACAATATGAACTTGTGGCTGTCGCATGAGAACAATGTTTGTGGGGGAGGAAAAATCTTTGCTTGGTGTTTGCGAAAGACAAGGCTGGTTGTTCCGTCACAAGTAATGAATCAGGTGAGTGTTCAATACGTCGTCTATCTGATTTATCAGGTTAGCTTTTTAAGTCCTTTCACTCATTTTGTTAAAATGATACGCAACCTTCATCTGATGTTCTTATTCTATGAGTAATACTATAGATGTTATCGTCAAAGTACATCCTTTGAACGATAATGTATGTAATGTTGAACTCTTCGATGCATCCTAGCAAAACCCAAATGCTAATCGAGTACTAGTGAATTACTGAGCCTTATGGCTTAGGGGTGAGGATTGCGTGTCATCTCTCTAAAGATGATATGTGTTGGCGTGATATTTTGATGTTGGCTTGTTAATTGAAACAAATTTGAAGTCTTAGTAGTTGCTATGAAGAGTACTAATTATCTACTGAACTTTCAAGACTAATTACAATGTGTGCTTTATTTGCTTCTAGTATTTAATTCTTAAATTGGTCTATGCAAAACGCATCCATGTCAACACAATTGTTGTCGTGGATGCAAAATGTTTTAATTAGCATGCCTAACCTTTCAGTGGCGAGCGCTCTAGTGAGCACGCCACTGCATCAAGAATAAGTAGTGGCGGGCACGACACATGGCCTGCCACTGTCAAGATTTCACCAGTGGCGAGCAAGTGCCATCGCTCGCCACTATAGAGGCTCTACCAGTGGCGGGCGCCTGCCCGCCACTGATAACATAATAGCAGTGCCGGGAGGTTATTGGCGAGCGGCGCAGAGAGCCTTGCCCTTCACTATTGACCTTTTCTCACCCGCCACTGCCAGGCAATCCTACAGTAGTGACGGAGCATCAGTGGTCGATCGAGTGGGATTAGTCAATTGGTCGTGCGCTCACGACGTCGTATCTCAACACTGAAAGGTTTTGAACATTTGACCTCGTGATTAGACGGTTAAGATGATGAGTTAGATTTGACCTTTCGTACTTTTATAGGGGTAGTAGATTCCAACTCACAATAACTTCATGTTTGATCGCAAAATCTAAAATGAAGCTAGGCTTGCAGTACCATATAGGAGTAACATGGAACTTTGCCAGAAAAGAATCATAGTAGAGATTCCATCCAAGTGCGCTCGAGAAAAGGGATTCTATCCAAAGCTGGACACACACAAAAGGAGAGGGGGAGAAAGAGAGAGAGACAGAAACCGAAGCAAACCCAAATCCAGGCCCAACAGCTGCAGCGAACACGCCCTTCTGCCCCCGTCTTCCTCCTTTGGAGGTTTCTTCCACGGGCAAAGCCGCCGCCTGATGAAGAGCAAATCCGGCAAGAAGGCCGCCGACGAGGTACCTACCCCCCCCTCTGCCTCTCCTCTTTCTCCGCTTTACTTAGGGTTAGGAATCAGGAGGCCCCTCGGTCGGATTCCAGATTTCTCTTTTGATGCCGATTGCTTTTTCCATGGACTGAGAATCCAAGAATTCCATTATCCCAGCTGCTTAGATTTCATACTGAGAATTAGAACGATGCGATGCCCGATTCTTCTTTTGCGCTGTGTTCTTCGTGAATCGCCCCCACTAACTGAAGCTTCTGCCGTTGTCTTGTTAGGATGAGGCCAAGTCCAAGAAGATCCGATCCTCGCGCGGCAAGCGTCGGAGTGCCCGCCACAGCCGCAGCCGCAGCCGCTCCCCTTCCCCCGACGGCTCCACCTCCAGTTCCCCACCCCGCAAGCGCTCCAAGAAGCCCAGCAAGAAGATTGTTGACAAGAGGAGCAAAAAGAACAAGGGCAGCGGTCGCCGCCGCCGCCGCCGTAGCCTGAGTCCAAGCCGTAGCCCCAGCGGCAGCCCTTCCTCGGTGTCCAGGAGTCACTCCCGCCGCAGCCACCATAGCATTAGCAGCAGAAGTGCCTCAGACTCCGAGAGGTCAGTGAGCCCACTGCCCAAGAGCCACTCCAAAGATACTAGGAGGAAGAAAGGAAGAGGGAGGGACAAGGATCGAAAGAGGAGGCGGGTACGGCGATCAAGGAGCTACTCGAGCAGTCCAGCCAGGAGTGGCAGTAGCCGGAGCAGGAGCAGGAGCAAGAGCAAAAGCAGGAAGCGAACGGCGGACAGCACGAGACATGATGCAAGTAGGGACAGGGATGTTTATAGGGATGAGGACGCGGTTGCTGTTACCATGAAGGGGATTGATGATTATGAGAATGTGGAGCTGAAGGAGATGGAAAGCCCAGCTTCCAAAGATGCTCATGAAATGGGCGAGATCTTACCTGTTACTTGCGAAAGTCCAGAGGTGGAGGAGGATTTGGAGCTCATTCTCAGGCAGAAAGCTCTTGAGAACTTCAGGAAGTTTAAGGGAGCTGTGGCCATGGTAGGCAAGACAGAAAACAATGGTACAGGGAAGGAAGTATTAACTGATAGCCCCCAGAATACCGTCACAAAATTTCCTGAAGCAAGGTCTGCTGTTGCTCTTTTCCAGAGGCAGGGAAGCAATCTTGGAGTTGGCCACTCTACTCGATCACCTGAATTTGAAGATTTTGAGAATGGTAGAAGTCCTTGGAAGCAGGAAACGACTCATGGGGGCAGATCACCTGGAATACTCGAGGCTGGTGATACTTGTGGTTCTACTCAACAGCAGGGAAGCGGACTAGAAGAGATTCGTTCAACTTCACATATCACTTCACATGATGGTAGGAATGGTGGTAATGTAATGCAAAGGGTGGGAAGCACCCCGGCGAGTTCTGGTAGTATAAAGCAAAGGTTAGGCATCAGCTCAGTGGTGAGTCCTGTGCAAGCAAGACCCAGAGTTAGATCAGTTGTGAGTATACCTTCCAGGGAAGAGTTTGATGGCAGTACATTTACGACAACCCCTACAGCTTGTGAGAATCCTGCCTCTGTCCAAAGCAGTAGTGAAGTCAAACATTTTCCTGCTGAAATGAACAAGCTTGAAGGAATCGATGGAGATGATAGAAAGACTGGTGAAGCTTCAGCTCCTGACAGCTCTGTTTTGTTGACTGATGAGGGCAAGAGCCAGGCAGCAGGGTCCGAGAACAAAGATGGGTCTCAGTTTGAGAAGAGGACTTTCTCTAGGATGCATGGTGGAGAAACAGTGCAGGTGGACGATAAAACTTCACTGTTGCTCTCTCTATCAAGTGCTTGAATCACCACAGGTCAATCATATGCATTGTGTCTAACTGCCTTTTTTACATTCTTCAGGTCAGCTATAAAGTCTACATACCAACGACGAGCCCGCGACTTGCAAGGAGGAAGCTGCAGCGCTGAACGGAGGCATCAAATGGACTACCATCTAGTCTGTCATTAATCCCATTGTCTGCAGTTCAGTTACATAGCTGGATAAACTATATTTTGTTCTTCTAGCATGTGAACTCCGTTTTGTTCCTTCTAGAAATCCTGCACGACTAATAGAAAACCTGCCCACGTCGAGACTACATCTTACTGCTTGATAGCACACTTGGACAGAAGCTGTGGTGGCTTAACATGATACAATCGTTGTTTATTTTTTGGGCAACCATACAATCATTGTTGAGCTGAAATATATATGGCTGTGCTTTGCCAAATGAACTTTCTGGACAGCAAGCAATCCCAAATAGCAAAGCCATCAATTACATGCACCTGGATTCTTGTAACCAGTAAACTTGCTCTTGGATCCTGTGATACAGTGTACTGTCTGCTGCTTAAAATGTTGTTTCCTTTTGTGCAGCAGGATATTGCAAGGAACTATAGAGAAATGTTGTGTTATGTGGTTTAAAGTTTGCAACGATGCTATACCTCGGAATAATCCATGGTTTTGAGATTAATGTGCAGCTCCAGTTCGAAATGATGAAGATCGTTGATTATTTGGCGTTGATCACTGAAGGTGTATATTTGCATCATGAATAAATAGATGGGTTCCTATCTTCGCCTTTTGTTTTCCACATTGGTTGATTTCTTCAGTTTATGTGACAAGACTGTCTAGATGTTGAGAGTGAGAGAACCTGCAGAGAAATCTGGTCGCAGCAGATGCGGCGGTAGAATTCAGCCCTTTTTAGAGAGAAGGTAGACAGAATTCAGCTTTGGGCATAACCATTGCAGAAACATTCTGTTGGAACTCGTTGGCTGCTGTAACAGTATCCGAGTAGCCAGGTTTACTGAAAAATATATGATTAGAACGGTAACAGATTAGGCAAGGCGCTCTTAGTGTCGTCCTAGGTTTCATGGCACAGAAAGATTTCGGAATTATCCCACGACAAGACTTCGGACTCAGCTCCGAGACCGAGGAGAGGAGGACGGCGGAATCATGCAGGGAGTTGGGCTGTCCGTCGCTACAAGAGCAGCCTCTTCGTCTTCCTCCGCCAAACCAACCAAGCAATCGAGTCAAACAAGCTCCCCGTCGAGAACTAGAAGAACACCAGATCGTCCAACAGTAGCTGGCGAAGCAAATCAGCATGGCGAGCGGCACGAGGGGTCTCTGCGTGGCGCTTGCCGTGCTGCTCCTCGTGCTGTTCATTCCCGGGGCGTCCGCCGCTGCCGTTGCCGCCGTCGTCCCGAGCATCGACGCCACGCTGACCCGCCACCTGCCGCTGCCGCCTGGACTGCTGCGCGGCCCGGAGAGCGTCGCCTTCGACGCTAAAGGCAACGGCCCATACAGCGGCGTCTCCGACGGCCGCGTCCTCAAGTGGAACGGCGACAGGCTCGGCTGGACGACGTACACTTTCAGCCCTGGATACAGCAGCGAGGCGTGCACGGCGTCCGTCCGCCGCCCTGAAACCGTCACCGAGAGCCGCTGCGGCCGTCCGCTGGGCCTACGGTTTCACCTCAAGTCTGGCGACCTGTACATATCCGACGCCTACAAGGGGCTCATGAGGGTCGCTCCAGGAGGCGGGGAGGCAACGGTGCTCGTCACGGAGGTCGACGGCGCCCCTCTCCGCTTCACCAACGGGGTGGACGTCGACCAGGTGACCGGTGAGGTCTACTTCACCGACAGCTCTATGAACTATCAAAGGTCACAACATCAGATGGTAACGAGAACCGGGGACTCGACGGGCCGTCTAATGAGATATGATCCACGCACGGGAAATGTGACTCTCCTAAAGGCTGGCATCACTTACCCCAATGGTCTCGCCATCAGCGCTGATCGGAGACACCTCGTCATCTCATCCACCGGGCCATGCAAGCTGTTGAGGTACTGGACCAAAGGTCCCAAAACTGGCACGACCGAACTGTTAACGGATCTACCGGGCTATCCTGATAATGTGAGGCCAGACAAGAAAGGAGGATACTGGGTGGCGTTACACCGTGAGAAGACAGAACTCCCCTTTGGCGTCGATAGCCATCTACTTGCCTTAAGGATCAATGTCGACGGAAAAGTAATCGAGGAGATGAGAGGATCCAAGGGCGTGAGGCCGACGGAGGTGGTGGAACGGACAGGCGGCAGACTATTTATAGGATCCGTCGAGCTTACTTATGTGGCCGTCGTCACGCGCAAATAGATAGTACTCCCTCCGTCACAGTTTAGAAGGCGTGCACATGTACCTAGGTCGTCAATTTGACTTATATAAAATATATTGTTTAACATAAAAATTATATCATTGGAAAATAGAACATCTAAAGTTTCTAATGATATATTTTTTGTAATATATACCTCTTATTAAGTTAGTCAAATTGACGACCTAAATACACGTGCATGCCTTCTAAACTGTGACGGAGGAAGTAGTTCAAGTTATGTAAAGGCTTTGGATAGAGCATGCTTTTTTTTTTCAGTGTCATGTTCTGCTTTTGTTTCCTACTGTATTTGTTTTGTTCCATAATTGCATTTTGTTAGATGAGTCTTACTGGGCGACGATTTTCTATCTCAGTATAATGCCTCTCTCCATGGAGTCTTTATTAAGCTCTAAACAAATACCGTCGTGCATTTCAGAGACACAAAAATAATAGCATTAAATCTCATGTTAAGATGAACTTGCATTTTCTTCTGAGATGTTAGTTCTGCCATAGCGGACAGAACTTTTAAAAAAGGGTTATTAATATATATTCCCTCCGTTCCTAAATATAAGTCTTTTTAGAGATTCCACTATTAAACTACATACGGATGTATATAGACATATTTTAGGGTGTAGATTCACTCATTTTGCTCCGTATGTAGTCCCCTGTTGGAATGTCTAAAACGACTTATATTTAGGAACGGAGGGAGTACATCTAAGAGCAACTTCAACTGGCTGACCATTTCATTTGCATGTGTCCGTTTGAGTCGAAGCAGATACAAAAGCGGCCCAACGCGCCGATTCAAATGGACACGCGTCCACTTTTTATCCGCCGCACGATCCATTTGGAGCCCAAATTTGGGTCTCGTTTGCGTCGGCGCAGACACGAAACGGACACGCGCCTCGCCCGCCTACTCCTTCCCTGGCCCATCCGTCGAGGACACAGACTCCCCTTTTTCTATCCCCTTCCTCCGCCCGTGCACAAACCCTAGGCCGCCACCCATTTTCACCGGCCACCTTGGTCTCCAGCCCCCTCCCCTCCTCCTCCCAGCACAGCCACCGGCTTGGTGCCTCCCTCGGCCCGGTGCGGGAGGCCAAGCGGTAGATCTACGGCGGCAGGATTCGGCGCATCTTGCCGGCCGGATTTGCAGAATCCGGCCGCCTGCGACTGCATCTTGCCATGGATTGGCCGCGTACCAGTCCACCCAGCCCGGGCGATGCCTCGGTGCCGCATGCGGTTGTTCAATCCGCCTTTAGTCGTTAGGATCTATCCACTCGTCAATTCGCCGGCAAAGCCACGACCGGCCGCGAGGACGAAACTGCGTCCGCGCGTTGGGCGCACGGCCGACCCAAACGCAAAAGGGATCGGACACGCTGACGCAAATGAACAAAAGGTGAACAAAGCATGCGTCCGTTTGGATCGGTCGGTTGAAATTGCTCTAAGTGGTTAATGACACCTCCAAAATAATAGCGTTGATTCTAGTGATCCAAGGAACATCAGCTGTCAGAAACTACTTGAGACATGTTGGTACTTCCAGCCTTCCAGGCCTCCAGGACAGCGCATCAATTTGGTGCGAACTTCGCAGGCTATAGCAGAGAAAGGAAACACCTTTAATTCGTGCTCCCTCAGCCAGATCTTTACCAAACACAAGTGTTCCTGACTTCCTGCATAGTAATTCGAACCCTCTGTATCCATAACAAGCTTTTGTTATACTCCCTTCAATTTTTTATTTACTCCGCATATTTGCTTCGATTGAAGTCAAATTTTATAAAGTTTGATCAAGTTTGTAGAAGACAATATGAACATTTACAGTAACAAATTTATATGATGTGAAAATATGCAATGATGAATCCTTTTATGGTATTGATTTGGTGGTGTATATGTAATATGTTAATATATTTTTCTATAAACTTGTTGAAACTATTTAAGGTTTGACTTTATACAACCATCATATGCTGAGAAAATAAAATTGAAGGGAGTGTTCAGGAAAGATTACTAATTGCACGTCGATTGTAGTGATTTTACCCTTCTTACACGATGATGATGAATAATAAGATGTGAGATATGCAACCACTAACACAGAAGCTACAACCGCGGTTGCAAGGGAGCTGCAACCGCCAAGGCTGAAAGATGCATGCCTCCCTAATTACGCGTGCCCTTGTCATGTGGGATGCTGCAACCGGCGACATCGAGAGTTGCAACCACTGGTTGCCTGAACCGCAACCGTTGGTTGGCGCAGCTGTAGCCAGCGGCCATTGCCTGGGAAAGCTGCAACCGTGCAATACAGAGCTTCAAACGACAATGGGCGAAGCTGCAACCAGCTACGGTCGTGCTATGACCCCTCGACGGTTGAGCTACAATCGGCGATGGCCCAAGATGCAATTAGCCGTGGACATGCTACGACACCTAGGCGACGAAGCTACAACCGGCGAACGGGTGAGCTGCAACCAGCCCGAATGTGCTACGACCCCTCGACGGTGGAGCTACAACCGGCAAACGCGGGAGATACAACTGGCGATTTCTGGATGGAGCTACAAGGCAGGCTGCTAGACGGTTGTGGGTGGGGGTGTCGTTGCGGTGATAGCCGTGGGGAGGAGGTGAGCGCGACGGCGAGCATGGGGTAGCTGTTGCTTTTCTTTGTCGCGTGTGCGGTGATTGCCTAGATGGGATCAACAGGAATGGGATGAGCTGATCGTGCGGCTCATGCAACAACAATCCGAAAACTCACGCGATGGACAACCAGGAGTTGGCACTGGTCGACCGACACATAGTATCGACCATTTTCAATTGGCGGGCATCTTCTCCTCGGCTGTCAAAACCCCGCTCCCCTCTCTATCCCTTTCTCATCGGGAGGAGGAAGATGAGGAGAGATGCGACTTGTGGAGATTTGATCCCCACACATCGAGGAGGGCAGATAGCGTGGGACAGAAGGCGAATAACAGGGTGTGACTCAAGCATGGAGCATGTAGATTTGGTAAGCCCAGATTCGGGTCTTCTACTTCTTTGTTTTCGAGAGGGAAAAGGAGGGTGAGGTAGTGCTGGGGACATCTATGGAGTACCCAAAACTAAGGAGAAATAGGTGAGGCGGCGATGGGTGGTGACACATGGGGCATGTAGAGGAGAGAGGAATCCCCATGCGGTCTACTATGTTGTTCGTTCTTGGGAGAGTGAGATTAGAGGTGACGCGCGAGTGAGGTTGATATTTTCCAGCGTTGCAGCAAGAGGTGACGCAAAGTGATTGACGGTGCAAAATACAGTCAGATCCCTCGGTAGGGGTCTGAGCGCAGCTGAAAATCTTAGATCAGAGGCCGCACAAAGGGTTTATCCAGGTTCGGGCCTCCGGAGAGTAATACCCTACATCCCGCTTGCTTTCGTTATTCATGGTGGATGGATACCTAGTGCGAGGGGTCACAATGGTGTATGAGATTGCTACTGAGAGTTTGCCTATCTCAGAATAGATGAAATAAAGGGATCCTCGACCTTGCTTTATATAGACAGGGAGGTCTAGGGTTTACATGGCGGTAGATGCGATCTAGGCGCGCGACCCTTAGCCTTGAAGGGCACGAAGACCTCTGACACTCCCTTAGGGATTCTCCCTTGTACCGGGCCGGGTGGGCCCTTTGTAGATGTTGAGGTCGGGCTCCCTTAAGAGGGTCACCCCTAGTGCAGGGCACTGTCAGTAGCCCCTGAGCGTGGCGGAGGTCACAGGGGAGATCTCTAGGATCTTTGGCTGGATCTCATATTCCCCTAAGTTTTTCCTTGGCCTTCTCTTGTCGGGAGTACGGACACCAGTTCGACGCTCGCATGTGGTCCCACGGGAGGCCTTGGGCTCCGAAGGTAGCCTAGGTTTCATAATGGAATTGAATACCGTCAGAAAGACTCTTGTTGATCACTCCACGGTCCTCGATTCTGGTGTAGCGGTGATGCCGTCGCGGCTCTCGCGTCGTCTCTCTGTAAAAAAATGGAAACCATTGTCATATCTTGCTTGTGTGAGCAGACGCTTTGATTTTGGGCGTCTATAAGAGAAGGGAAACATAGGGTTTTTAGTTCCACCCCGACTCTGCTCATTTCGACTCTTCCATCGCCGATAGACCTCTCGACACGCCGCACCACATCTCCCTTAGTCACCCACATTGTTCCTCACCTCCCCCCTTCTCCCCATCGCCGATGGCCAAGACGAGGAGCGTGAAGGGGGGAACGGGCTTCCAGTCATGAACGCTCGTCGAGCGCCACTCGGCAAGAAGCGTAAGCGGGTCTCTTCCAGAGGCGAACAAAACCCATCACAAAACGCTCTGAAATCCACGAGAAAGTTGTTCCCTTCTACAACCATGAGGGGGCGGGGGGTAGATCTAGATATACAAGGATGAACTCCTGATGTCGGCGGATCTGAGGGTCCGGTTTCCAACTGGAGCTCAGCGATGGTGCGCACGTCTTGTGCCTAGGGTATTTTGGGAGAGAGCTCGGATTTCCACTCCACAACTTCGTATGAAGCCTCCTGTGTTTCTTGGCTGCCAACTACATCATATTCCACCCAATGGGTTGCTTCACATCGCCAACTTTATTACTTTATGCGGGTGCTACCTTGGTACAACTCCTCACTTCGAATTGTTTCGTCACTTCTTCCAAGTCTCCGTCCAGGCGAACAAAGGTCCTGTCTGTGACCTCGGAGGCGCTATCCTGCGGCTCCGGCCCAACTCCACGTTCTTATCTTTCGACCTTCCGAAATATGTCCGGGAGTGGCACAAGTGTCAGTTCTACGTGGAGGGTCTTGTCGAGGACTTGCCAGACTTTGTGAAAGAGCCCCTGCAGAAGTGGCGGTCGTGGGCTTCGTTGACCAAGCTGATGTTGTAGGCCAATGCATTGGTGGAGGCCACCACCCGCCTGAACAAGGGCGGGTTAACTGGAGGCCATATCGTGTGAACCAGGGTGGCACACCGTGTCCTGTCACTGCAAGATTTGGATCTTCTTATGTCCTAGTATGCAGGCCCGAAGAATCCTGCGTGGGTCTCCAAGGAGGAGCTAGACCCAGAGGCCGTTGACACTTGTCTCGGCTTCTTAGTGGGGCTCGACACCATCACGAAGTCTCACAAGAAGGTCGCTAAGCCTTTTTCGGCCGACTTCCCACCGGGCAACGTAAGCGTTCTTCATAAGCATGTCTTTATCAGGGTTCGGGGAATCTTCCATAACTTCATTCATCTTTGCCGAACAGGGATTTGCCAACTTTGTGGCTTTCCACTCGGAGCACCCGCTGCTGGGGCAACATGTGAGCCCTGTCCTGGCTGCTCTTATGACCATGGCCCCTCCCAAGCCCTTTCGGAAAAGGGCGGGTCTGTCAAGAAATGGATGGGAGCCCCCGAGGAGGCCTCTAAGGAAGAGGACTCCACAGAGGAGGCCTCTGGTGGTGCGAACGAGGGGGGTCTCAGCGAGCAGGAGGGCGATCAATGTGTGTCCTTGCCGTCAAGCAGTCATGGCGACAGTGGAAGAGGTGGTGGTGATGATGATGCTGCTGACGACGACAATGACAAAACATAGGCCGCCGAGGAGGCCGGTGAGGAAGAAGTCGGTGGCGATGAACTGGAGGAGGCAGAATTTGAGATGCCGCACCAGCCTGTAAAAAAGCTTCATCACGGTCTTCAGGAAGAAACTCCGACCCGCAGCAGTGATCGCGAGCTTCGTGGGAGCTCCCAAAAGTCCCCCGGCCTGCAGGTCCTCTTGATCGTTCCGCCGCCGCCGCGAAGGAGACATACTGCAATGGTAAGTCTCACTTTATCATGGTCTGGTTTTGTCAGCCTCGGTGTTGTTGACCTTTGGTTTTGTTTTATCTTGGGATCGCCCCCAGCACGCTGGAGGTGTCATCTGTCACGGAGTCCTCTGCGGCCGGCGTGATTGCAGCCACACCGCTAACAATGGTGCTAGGCACACTGTTGTCCCCGGAGGTCCCATCCTCTGAAGCCGAACGCCGCCCCGCAGGTAAGCCACATGGCTATTGTATCGTTAATGGGTTTTGTAGGGTCTTTTCATATAAACCCATCGTTCGATAGGAGGTCCTCCTATGGAGCCCGTGATGGCCACCGAAGCGGAGGGCATGGCCAAAACAGTTACGCACACAAAGCCTTCTTTGGTTGCAGGCTCATCACCTGCGCTCACTACAAAAAAACTACTTCTGTGATAATAAGTGTTTGTCACAGTAGGTCACGTTTTCTGTCACGCATGTACGTACGTGATGATTTTATGACAGAATGAAGATAGTAATATGTGTGCTTTCGTAGAAGTGTTCCATGACAATGCTCAAATTGTCATTACGGAAGTGTCCACTTCTATGCCGATAAATGGTGCGTTGTAGAAGTGATTTCATCAAGGATAATCGACACAAAGCAGCCACCATAACAGGTCGTCGTTAAGCTAATGGGTGCCGGTTTTGGATCCGATACTCGTTAACAGACCCGACCAATGACAATTTTCCACATGTCATTTTCTCATTCGCCAACTTAACCACATGTCCGCTCCACGTTTGCCAGATGTCATGCCGCCAATGGATGAGACGTGCCTATCAAACGTCGACACATGGCAAGGCCCAACAGTGACCCATTTAGGTTAAAAGGACTGGCCCATTTGACTTGCACGTTAGCGGGCCGTGTTGGAAATATGCCCTAGAGGCAATAATAAAATAGTTATTATCATATTTCCTTGTTCATGATAATCGTTTATTATCCATGCTATAATTGTATTGATTGGAAACTCAGATACATGTGTGGATACATAGACAACACTGTGTCCCTAGTGAGCCTCTACTAGACTAGCTCGTTGATCAAACATGGTTAAGGTTTCCTTATCATGGACATGAGTTGTCATTTGATAACGGGATCACATCATTAGAAGAATGATGTGATGGACAAACACCCAACTGTAAGCATAGCATTTGATCGTTCTAGTTTATTGCTACTGCTTTATCCATGTCAAGTATCTGTTCCTACGACCATGAGATCATGAAACTCCCGGACACCGGAGGAATGCCTTGTGTGTATCAAACGTCACAACGTAACTGGGTGACCATAAAGGTGCTCTCACTACTGCAGGATGCTGCTAACGCGACACATCAATCAGAGACCCTTCGACGAAACTGTGTGCGATCCACCACTCGCAAACGGTATTGTTCAACCTCCGTCGCCAATGGCACGAACCGTGTGCGATGGCGTATCAATCAAATACGATTCAGAAGTAGTTGCGTGTGCGATCCACGACAGACAGTTTATTCTTATGAACTGTTTGGGATTAGCTAAGATAACAGAAACAGTTAACAAAACTATGTACGTGTGCGAAGTACGGCACACAGTTCACTCGGATAAACTGTTTGCGCTGATCCAGTAGAACACAAATGGGTTAGCGTAAGAAGGTGTGTGTGATCCGCATCAATCGGTTCATTCAACAGAATTGTGTGGGAAGACCAATAATAACCGAAACGATTCATCCGGACAAGTTGTGTGTGTTGTGGGGAGACGGTCGCTGCCAAACAATTGTCAGCAATTGATGAAATCATTACCGACGGTACGTACGAAAGTGCCGTTTGCACGTATTAATATCGCAGATGTTTTATTATTATTAACCGTCTGACTGCGCATCACCTCTTCTTCCTCTCTCACGTCTTCTCATCGCGTTTTCGCCCGAGGATTCCAGTGCACGCTTCAGCACCGCACCGGCGTTTCTTTTGGCCACGTTCCCGCGCGAAACTGCGCATGTTCCCGCGCAAGCTTCCCCATCGGTTTCCCGCCAGAAGCTAATGAGCATAAGAGCCTGTGCGCGCGTTCACACGCGGATGCACACGTAGTGCAGCCTAGCCCATCTACGAAGCATGCCACCCGACCAAGCTCCGCCTCTGCCATCAACCTCCTCGACGACGGAAATGATCCGGTGCAGGCGCAACGGCCTGTCGAGGCCGATGGCGTGTCCGGCGACGCGCCGGACAACGCTATGATGCGCGTCATCGCAAGGGTTGAGCAGACCCTTGGACCCGGGCGCGGCAGCGCCGCCGAGCAACATAGCCGCCTCACCGCTGAGAGGCTGTAGGGCGCTGCACAAGAAGATCATCGGTGGTGCTCCATAGAGCAAAACATGCGCGTCCGCGCCGAGAGGGCAAGGCGCGCCGCACAGCAAGACCGATGGAGGGCCGCAGAGCGAGAGGCGCGGTGCGCGGCAGAGCAAGAGCGGTTCCATCCCCGCTTGCCTGCTATCCCACCCGTCATGACGTTGCAGCTGTGTCCAAGGCACGTGAGTAGCCCTATTTCTCGCCAGGAATGGGCAGCGGCGGTTTGCGCCGTATTTGCACCAGAGCCCGACCGCACCGTGCTTGCCCCAGACGCCGGCCGCGCCGTTCGCCTTGTCCGCGGCCCCCTCGATGCTGACGGACTCGTCGGTAGGCTCGAGCGCCTCCTTGGCCCAGGTGTCCAGCGGGGAGCGGTAGAAGAAAATGGCCGTCACATCCTCGAGATGGTAATCTCCGACGAAATAGCCAGCTTGGAGCTCGAGATCGCGCTCCAGCTGTACCGCGAGCGTGTAAATCGCATGTACGAACGCCTGACCGAGTTCAGGCACAGCCAAGAGCTTTCGTAGGATAGGGTGTAGTCAACTAGTCATGGACGCGTTTTATTTTGTTGAACTGTTTAGATGTCGATCGCAATGTCTGGACAACAATCACAATATTGATATGTTTCGATGTGTGAATGATTTATGTTCTATTTTTATGTTGCAATATGTGTAAAAGGCTAACAGTTAGAGCCAGAAAATCAGTATGAAAACAGATATATAGAAATGTGAAACTAATAATATATATTAATTATTGAATAGCTCATTGAAGACATGATACATATACAGCATATATCATCACATATACGTGATAATAGTACTTAACTAATACGTACAATGAATAAAAAGTAAACTAATAATAACCCCTCCTTGAGCGGGGAGCAGTAAAATGGCAGCCTCTCGCCATCAGCTCCCTGGTGCGCGGTGGCTTCCCAATGTGGAGGGAGTTCGCTACCTCCTCCGCCTCGCAGCGTTCGACGTGCCGACCAGCCTCTTGCTGGCGGAGGCGCGCGACCATGCAGGACAGTTCACTGGGCGCCCACTGAAGCTCTTTGGCGGTGGCACACTCGAGCTTATCGGCCCACGCCCACGCAGCGGTGAGGCGCCTAGCGCCTCTGGCTTTCATTGCATGGTACCGACCGTCTTCGTACACCTCGACCGCTCGTTGACTCGCCCGCCGCCAAAGCTCCAGCTCCTTATTTTCCCTTGCGGCACTAAGGGCATTCCAGGCCGCGAGGTTCCTGGCATGCTCCTCAGCACACTCCTTCTTGAACGCCACCCGCCTGGCTCTCTCAGCCGGCGGCAGCGCCTTCCACAAAGCCAGATTGTACTGGCCCCAAAACCAATCTTCAGTTGGGGGGTCTGGGGCGACCTCGTCTGGGGGCGCGAAGGGGTCCTCCTCGTCGCTGCATTTTGCCATGTCCTCGCGGGGTGGCGCCTCCTCCTCTGCTTGTGCACAGACCAGCCGCGCCATGGCATCGTTTTGTGCGAGGGGTAGGATAGAGAGACGAGAGAATGCAGGCGGGATGACGGTCTCGAGGGGCATTATTTATAGGCGGCTGGAATCTTGATCGACGCCAGAAGTGATTGCACACGATTTCCTACTCAACAACCGTGTGTGAATTAACATCACCGACGGTTCCCAATGCATGACCGCGTGTGATTAATAGCCCGCGAAAATTGGCTTTCAAAACTCGAAACTCGAAACAGGGCGCCAATCATGTGGGAGCCATTTGTTTTGCCAAATATTTACATCTTCTATCCAAATGTAATGCATGCCTGCCATTTGTGTTACGGAAGCAAGTCCGAGAGCAGTAACCACGACATCTTGGCCCCATGGCGGAAAATCATGCATATTTTCATGTACTTCAGAAATCAGAGAATTTATTATTATTATTATTGAATTTAGAACCTACATTCTTAATGCTTTTGTGTCCAAAATGTCACTCAAGATGTTTGGAACTCCTTCAAATTTATTGCACGTTGCATATATATGTAGGCAAGTAGTACATAAATATGATTTTTGAGCGGTCTTTGCTTCATCTAGCTTGTTCATGTGTTTCAGTTTTGAAATATGGCCATTAAATTTCTATAAACTAACTTAATGTATAAAATTGCCAATAGAATGCCATTAAAAAATACGATGCCGGTCGTTTTCGTGCATTGTATCGATGAAAAAAAAACTAGGTCGAATGAGACAGCGATTGGCAGTTTGTCATCACACATGCCCCACGTTCCCCCTCGGAACCACGCGCCTTCGTGCAATGCTCCTTTTTGTGAGAGGCTTGTGTCTAAAGCTGGGGATTTCTTAGGCGAGTATTGGAGTCCCATCTCCGTCCCCATCACCGGCCTCCCATCCCCGTCCCCGTCTACGTACCCGTGCGCGGGGATAAAAAGTTCCCATCCATGTCCCCACCGATTTCTTTATCACCATGGGGAAACTCACACATTCATTTAAGAACAACCTTCACGTATTTCAGTACAAAAATAGTATTTCAACGCAAAGGGGTGGGATGTGTGTAAATTTGGGTGGCCGAGGGCCCCAAATTACATGGGGTCTACTAATTTCAGAGTCCACACATGTATGTACTCTCCCTCCGTCTCGGTGTATAAGTCATCTTAGGTTGTGCACCGTGACCAAGACGGAGAAGAAAACGAGAGAATTTAATGTTAATTTGCTAATTAATATCATTGCATGCAATGAATTGACCACTGCATGTCGTGCTAGTTAGTCTCAAGTCATTTAAAAAATACATGCCCCACGTCTTTTATTGGTTGATTCCTTTATTCATGTCAAAAAACAAGAAAGGAGGTGAAAGTTAATGCACCGCGCCTATCTGTTTTGGTATTATTTGGTTTTCGTAAGATGACTTATACACCGAGACGGAGGGAGTACTTCAATTCATGGGTAAGGCGGGTAATGCTATCCCATTCTCATCCCCGTCCTGCACGCTCGGTACGTAAGGTATTTGACGCACCAACTTCCAGATGGGCATTCAAGCTCGCACCCGTGCCCTAATAGAGTAATTACCCATGGGTACGCATGTAACAGTTAACCATGCATTGCTAGCTTTGACATGTGTCAAAGCTTATTTCGAACAAGCCGTTACTTTGATCACGACATCTTGGCCCCATGTCGGGAAATCATGCATATTTTCATGTACTTCGGAGCATTTTTCAACTTTTGACTTTAAAAACCTAGATTCCCAATGCTTTTGTGTCAAAACCGTCACTCAAGATGTTTGGAACACTCCTTCAAATTTATTGCATGTGGCATATATACGGAAGTAAGTAGTACATAAATATGATTTTCCAGCGGTGCTTTATCTTGCTTGTTAAACTGTTTCAGTTTTGAACTATGGCCATTAAATTTCTGGAAACTAACTTCATGTATAAAAATGCCAATTGAATGCCGTAATTTTTTTCAGATTTCAGGATGACGGTCGTATTCGTACATTGCATCGATGAAGAAAAGTAGGCCGAATGAGGCAGCGATCCGTTTCGTCATCACACAACACCCCCACGTCCCCTCTCGGAACTATATGAGCATGCTCGTGGTGCTCCGGTTTGTGAGAGGCATGTGTCAAAGCTTATCTCGAACAAGCCGTCACTTTGACCACCACATCTTGGCCCCATGTCGGGAAATCATGCTGATTTTCATGTACTTCATAGCATTTTTATTTATTTTTTGTATTTAAAAACCTAGAATATTCTCAATGCTTATGTCCAAACCGTTACTCAAGATGTCTGGAACTCCAAATTTATTGCACGCGGCATATAGACGGAAGCACTAGTACATATATAAAAATGATTTCTCCTACAGTTTTTGCTTCATCTTGAACATGTCCATGTGTTTTAGTTTTGAATTATGGCCACTAGATATCTAGAAACTAACTTCATGTAAAAAATTCTCATTGAACCCCGAAAATGTCCAAATTTCAGGTTGCCGGACGTATTCGTGCATTGTAACGAATTCAAAAAAAGGTAGGCCAAATGAGACAACGACTAGCGGCTCGTCATCAAACAAGGCTCATGTCCCCTCTCGGAACCACGACCGTTCGTGTGATGCTATGTTTTGTGAGAGGCATGTCTCAAAGCTTATCTCGAACAAGCCATTACTTTGACCACGACATCTTGGCCCCATGTCAGGAAATCATGCAGATTATTATCATGTACTTCAGAGAATTTTTTCATTTTTAGAATTTTAAAACCTAGATCCCCAATGCGTGCACGTGTGTCCAAACCGTTACCCAAGACGTTTGGAACTCCTTAAAATTTATTGCAAGCGGCATATATAGGGAAGCACGTAGTACATAAATATGATTTTTCCAGCAGTTTTTGCTTCATCTTGCATGTTCGTGTGTTACAAATTTGAATTATGGCCGTGAAATCTGTACATAAATATGGAACCGTGTGTTACTAATGTATAGAAATGCCAATTGTACCCCGAATATTTCCTAATTTTAGGATGCCGTCAGTGGATTTTGACGGTAGGGATCTTTTTCTTACAAATAAAACAATATCCGTTACCGCTGTACCCAAAAATAGTTTTACAATTCAATACAAAAAGTGAACTGCGTACACGCGGTTCCATACGGAAACCGTTTGCGATGAAAATTCACGGATCTATTTATGTCTTACGAGGGAAGCTTCGTCGGCTTCGTCTAGCTCGGATTCCGTTCACCCTTGACCCCCATTCCCCAACAAACCCTCTGTGCAAAGAATGACGCCGTGGGAACGCTTCGTAAGGGTGCGTACGACCGCCCCCTCGGCCCCGAGTGCTCCCGCCTCTGCCGAGAACGCGACCGCCTCGGCTGAGAGCGCAGCCGCATCCGCCTTAAGCGCGGCCGCATCCGCCGAAAGGGCCTCTGCGGCGGCCGAAAGGGCGTCTGTAGCCGTGGAGATGGCAACTGCAGCTGCTAAGACGGCGGCTGCAAACGCCAAGAGTGCTCGAGCAGCGTGCCGTGCCGCGGAGGCCGCCCTGGTCCGGGTCGAGGCCATCCAGGCCTATATCATCGAGAACGCCAACGCCAAGATACTCCAAGCTTCGCCGGAATCCAGCATGCACCACACGTCCAAAGAGGCGGCTGCTGCGGATGCCGACGATGTGGCGGCGGTGGCCATGGAGCCCCTTCCGCACGAGATCTCTGAGCGAGAGCTGGAGATGCGGGAGCCATCCGAGATCGCTGAGTGCTGGGAGGAGTTGCGCGTGGCTCAGGAGGAGGTCGAGAAGCGCCTGTCCATCGAGGAATCGGCGGTGGAGTACCAACACGAGCTATGGTGGCGCCACTACTACGAGTACTACGAAGATGAGGGCGATGCCGATGACGAGGACAACGCCGAGGATGAGCACGTCGCCGCGGTCGAAGTCAGCCTGGGGGACGCGGAGTCCAGCACCGGCGGAATGTCGCCCGGACATGTCGTCGACATCTCATCGAGCAGCGGCGAGGCATAGGGTGGCTGCTCGTCGGCGTCTTTGTTAAAATTATGCGTATTACTAATAGCCTTTGTTCAGAGAGCCGGTCTTTTGTAAGAGCTATGTCTAGTTCAAGCAGCTTGATTATTTAGTGAACTTGCTTGGTTTAGTAACTGTGAGCTATGTGTGTCCGCTATTTTCTATACCCAAGTTAGCAGTTGATGTTACATTATGCAATGACGTGGATGTGCACTATAACCAGGGAATACGTGGGGAGGGGCGAATTTTTGTATGTTCTGTATCATCGCACACGATAAAAGATGAAAGACTGTGTCTGATGAATCTTTGCGCGCCAAGATTCCCTGCAACGAGCGAAAAATTTCGCCGACCGCCGAAATATCTGCCTCCCCCCTCCCCCCCGCCAAAGGGCCACATTTCCCCTGCAACCCCTCCACCCCCCCGGCTGCCGCCGCCGCCGCCCACATCTCTCCCTCTAGCATCCGACCGCCGCGGACACGCCATGGTCTCCTCGAGTGACCACTCAAGCGGTATCTCCGACGACAACGAATCTCTCACCAGCCAGGTATTCGTCTCTCTTCTCTCTGGCTCAACTAGGCTTAGGGTTTTGTTTTGGAATTGGGGATTTTAAAGAGGCAGGTCCATTTGCGCCATTTCTTTCTCTTGTAGCTCCCTAGGACAATCACTTCCAACGAATGGAGAGGGGTAGCTGAAGACCTGCCTGTTCATGGTCAACATCAATTTCAATCCGTGAAGTTACGAGCTTTTGAATCTGGGTACAGTGGGAGGAAGTTTCTGCGACGTGCAAAGAAAGTAAGCCTAACTCTCATTGTTAGAAATCATTTGTTATATTAGTTGTGATTCAGACTTACCATGTGCTATTTTAATTCTGGATGTGATTAAGACACTGCCATAGTTTTAACCTGAAGGCATATTGACACCAAGAAAACTATAAGCGACATGACTTATCATTGCAATAAAAATTACTGAAAGGTAGTACACATGAAGCACTTCATTTCATTCAGCACGAGCAAGGTCTAATTATGCACAGGAACATGGCTAGCATCAACACAACATGGCAATCTGAAATAAACAGATTCTCAGACTTAGTGAAAAAAAACATGGTGCAAGACAGTAGTTTTTAACAGATTGGAATGTTTGACAGCAGAATGTACATAGCTGTCACTATTAATTTGTTTTCATTCAAACACTGCCGATGTGCGTCCTGCACTACAAAGACTGTTGCATTTATGTTTAGCTTCCTGGTAAAATTGGCAATTTGTTATTACCCATGACAGAAACAGAGGAGGGACGAGTACCAGAGCATCCTACTACGAAGACTCTTCGAGCAGAACCATGGCATTGCCGATGAGGACCCATGTAATCCCGGTTCTGATGAAGACCCATTTGAAGCACACAAGTACAAGCATGGCCAACCATTTCTTGTTGGCGAATACTTTGATGAGTGCAGTTCCAGTTGTCGCAAGTTACATAAATATTGCATGGACATAATGTCAAAAGGAGAAGATCATAACATTGTGGAATTGCAGTACGACCGTCATCATTTCGGTCAGGTTCCAGGTACCATCAGTGTGGAATTCGAGGACTTTCATCTCTTCTTCAACTTCGATGAGCTTGCTGCCACTCTTGTCAAATGCTTGATGTTGTAAGTACTTCACAAACTCTGATCAACTTCTCCATACAAGGCTTTAAATCACAAAAAAGCTAACTGTACTGTATTCCTCTCAGGGGATTGATAACGCAGAGAAAACCAAGGGTGCATGCGTATTTCATAGATCCTGATTTAGCAAACGGCATTTTGTTAAAAAATAATTACTCACGCACGGCTTACATTGATTGTGTCGCCAAGATCTTGTTCGACTTATCGATAGGAGAATTCTTCATGTGGCCATATTATGAAGAGTAAGTTAAATATACAACCACACATACATTGATTGTCTTTCAGTTTTAGACATAGTTCGTACGTTCATGGTTTTCTTAAACTGTAGAGGTCACTGGATCATGGTGGTCATTGTTCCAAAATGCAACACAGCTTACTACATGGATTCACTGAGAGAGTCAAATGTGCCTCAGGATCTGAGTCATCTTCAGGATTTCATGGATATGTATTGAATTCTTTGATGTTAATGCGTTGTGTTCATATCTGTTTCCAGAATTGAGTGTGTGAAAATTCATCTTCATTTGCAGTGTATTGTCAAAGAACATAACTTTAGGGGGGAATAGGTTCGACCGCCAACTACCTCTGCAGCACGCGATCGTTTCTCCGGTAAGACAACGAAATCCGTTATTTTCAGAAAATGCTAGTCAGATGTTCAAGTTTCTAAGTAAACCTCTTTCTATTTCTCTCCATAGAAAAAAACAACAACTTACACCGGTTAGGTTGTTCCTAGCAGGGCAAATACATGACTAATACTGTACAAAAAATTTCAGTGTCCTCAACAACAACAAGGTACCAGCCTATGTGGATACTACGTTTGTGCACACATGATCAACCTATGCAGACATGCTGAATGTGGTGTCGATGCTAACAAGATAAAACCAGTAAGTCTGCTTCTTAATTACTATCTTCTACTCCACACGTATGTCACATTCTGATCTAAAAGTCATGCAGCTGATCTTCGTACCGATGACTTCTGAACCGCTTGCCGCCGATGAATTGTTGTCTGTTAGGAAATTTATCAGCACCTTCTTTGTGAAACACTACATCAAGCTCTCTAAAGACGACGAAGATTTCTGGAATAAAATCTCCTAAAAATAAGTACGCATTCATATAGTGTTATCAGCTAAACATATACACATGGGTGCATTATTTTCCATGTGATCATGTCTTCGTATTTCGTACACTATGATTATGTACTGGATATGTCGGTTTAACAGCTGTGGAATTTAGCTAGCATTTTCTCAATTGCATATTATCGTGAATTATGATGAATCCTCTGCTTGTGGACACTATTCGTTCAATTGCATATTGTGGCGAATTATGATGAACGTTCTTCATGTGGACACTATTTGTCGATTGCATATTGTGGCGAATTTGCTATTTGCACGGTGAATTAAATGCAATATTTTACAATAACCTGACAATTTCATCGCACACGGTTCAAGCAACTAAGCGTGTGCGGTCCAGAACGGAAAGCACACGCAACTCGTAGCGCAACCGCCTGTGATACACAGGAAAAGGACACGAGATGTAATCTAAAACGTTGGTGATACATAAAAAATCGCGAACGGTTTGCAACACTTGTACGTGTGCGTAGGAGCTACTCAATCATTTGCGATAGCACCATATCTCACACATCAGCCAACAGGAAACCGTGCCCGATGCAAAGACCATCCCACACGTATATTTTTCGGGAAACGTGTCCGATGATGTTATACATGACATTTTTCGGGTAACGTTTCGCAAACGGTCAAAGGTCAAACTCCGTTTTTTTTCCATCAACAATTAGACGCGTTTCACTCGTCTTGGACGTGTGTGATTGATCCCAAATCCCACACACACGTCCAAAAGATTATGTGTGCGATCTGTTCCTGCATCGCACACGATTATATTTGCAGATCGTTTGCGTTTGTTGGCCACCATCGCCGATGGGTTTGCGGTGTCATGTGGGATGGACCCCCCTATCACCCACACATGCAAGGCGACAGTTTGGAACTACATCACGGAAAGGGGTTAAAAACCGTTTGTATAGCACGTCGCTGCACCAGTGTCTACAGGTATCTCCGAGGGTGTCTGTTGAGTTGGCATGGATCGAGACTGAGATTTGTCACTCCGTTTGACGGAGAGGTATCTCTAGGCCCACTCGGTAATACAACATCATAAGAAGCTTGCAAGCAATGTGACTAAGGAGTTAGTCGCTCGATCTTGTATTACAGAATGAGTAAAGAGACTTGACGGTAACGAGATTGAACTAGGTATGGAGATACCGACGATCGAATCTCGGGCAAGTAACATACCGGTGGACAATGGGAACTGCATACAGGATTGATTGAATCCTTGACATCGTGGTTCGACCGATAAAGATCTTCGTAGAATATGTGGGAACCAATATGGGTATCCAGGTCCCGCTATTGGTTATTGGCTGTAGAGGTGTCTCGGTCATGTTTGCATAGTTCTTGAACCCGCAGGGTCTGCACACTTAACATTCGGTGAAGATTCGGTATTGTTGAGTTTATATGTTGGTAACCGAAGGTTGTTTGGAGTCCCGGATGAGACCCCGGACATCATGAGGAGTTCCGGAATGGCCCGGAGGTAAAGAATGATATATAGGAAGTTCCGTTTTGGTCACCATAAGGAATTCGGGCGTCATCGGTAATGTACCGGGAGTGCCGAAGGGTTCCAGGAGTCCTTCGGAAGGGGCCTACACACCCCAGGAGGTCACATGGGCTGAGAGGGGGCCGCACCATCCTCTAGTGGGCTAGGTGCCCCTCCCACCAAGGCCCATGCGGCCAACGGGCCGGTGGGGGGAAAACCCGAAAGGGGGCGGCCACCCAAACTTGGGGGCCAAGCCACCCTTGGGGCGCTGCCCCATCTAGGGCGCCACCCCTCCTCCCTTCCCCCTATATATACTAAAGGATAGGGAGGGCAGCCGCACCACAAGACACGGCGCAGCCCTCCCTCTCCCTCTAGATTGGTTTCTCCTCTAGTTCGTCGCGGTAGCACTGGGCGAAGCCCTGCGGGGGCAGCTCCACCACCACCGCCACCACGCCGTCGTGCTGCTGGAGAACTCATATACCTCTTCGCCCTCACTTGCTGGATCAAGGAGGCGGAGACGTCATCGAGCTTTACGTGTGCTGAACGCGGAGGTGCCATCCGTTCGGCGCTAGATCGGGAAGGATCGTGATTGGATCGCGGGACGGATCGTGATTGGATCGTGAAGACGTTTGACTAGATCAACCGCGTTTCTTAACGCTTCGCGCTTAGTGATCTACAAGGGTATGTAGATGCACTCCCCCTCTCTCGTTGCTGTTGATCTCCATAGATAGATCTTGGGTGTTCGTAGGATTTTTTTTTGTTTCCCATGCAACGTTCCCCAACAGTGGCATCATGAGCTAGGTCTATGCGTAGATAACATGCACGAGTAGAACACAAAAGAGTTTGTGGGCGTTGATGTTCAGATTGCTTACTTCCTTAGTCTTATCTTGATTCAGCGGTATTGTGGGATGAAGCGTCCCGGACCAACCTTACTCGTCCATGTACGAGAGTCCGGTTCCACCGACTGACATGTAACCTAGTTTCATAAAGGTGGCTGGCGGGTGTCTGTCTCTCCCACTTTAGTTGAATTGGATTCGATAGAGGCGGTCCTTGTAGAAGGTTAAGTAGCAACTTGAATATCACCATTCTGGCTTTGCGTAGGTAAGAACGATTCTTACTAGTTGCCCATACTAGTCACGTAAAACTTGCAACAACAAAGTAGAGGACGTCTAAGTTGTTTTTGCAGGGCATGTTGTGATGTGATATGGCCAAAGACATGATGTGATATATGTGATGTATGAGATGATCATGTTTTTGTATAGATTATCACGACTTGCATGTCGATGAGTAAGGCAACCGGCAAGAGTCATAGGGTTGTCTTTAATTATTTTCGCCATTTTTGCTTTACTTTATCGCTATGAGTTAGCAATAGTTGGCGTGACAACCACATGACGACACGATGATGGAGATCATGATGATGGATATCATGTTGTCATGCCGGTGACGATGGAGATCATGCCGGTGCTTTGGAGATGGAGATCAAAAGCACAAGATGATGATGGCCATATCATGTCACTTATATGATTTGCATGTGATGTTTATCCTATTTAAACATCTTATTTTGCTTAGAACGACGGTAGCATTATAAGATGATCCCTCACTAAAATTTCAAGATAAATTGTGTTCTCCCCGAGTATGCACCGTTGCGAAGGTTCGTCTTTTCGAAACACCTCGTGATGGTCGGGTGTGATAGACTCTACGTTTGCATACAACGGGTGTAAGCCAGATTTACACATGTGGAATACTTGGATTAAACTTGACCAGCCTAGCATGTACAGACATGGCCTCGGAACACAGGAGACCGAAAGGTCGAGCATGAGTCATATAGTAGATATGATCAACATGGAGATGTTCACCATTGAAACCACCTCATCTCACATGATGATCGGACTTGGGTTAGTGGATTTGGATCATGTCACACTTAGACAACCCGAGGGATGTTGATTTGAGTGGGAATCTTTAGTAATTTGATTAATTGAACTCATTATCATGAACATAGTCTATAGTTGTCTTTGCAAAATTATGTTGTAGATGAATGTCTCACACAGTAGCTCCCCTGAATTTTAATGCGTTCCTAGAGAAAGCTAAGTTGAAAGATGATGCAAGTAACTATGTGGACTGGGTCCGTAATTTGAGGATTATCCTCACGGCTTTGCCAAAGGCTTATGTCCTTGATGCACCGCTTGGTGTGCCACCCCCTCCAGCGTTGTCTGTGGACGTTGTGAACGCCTGGCAGGCACGTTCTGATGACTTCTCTATAGTTCAATGCGCCATACTGTACGGCTTAGAATCGGGACTTCAGAAGCGTTTTGAACGCCATGGAGCATATGAGATGTTCCAAGAGTTGAAGTTAGTATTTCAAGCAAATGCCCGGATCGAGAGGTATGAGACCTCCGATAAGTTCTTTGCCTGCAAGATGGAAGAGAATAGTTCTGTCAGTGAGCACCTACTCGGAATGTCTGGGTACTACAACCGTTTGAATGATTTGGGAGTCCAGCTTCCGCCTAAAACGGTCACCGACAAAATTCTCCAGTCACTGCCACCTAGCTACAAAGACTTCGTGATGAACTATAATATGCAAGGGATGGAAAAGACTGTCTCCGAGCTATTCACGATGCTGAAAGTCGCGGAAGTAGAAATAAAAAAGGAGCATCAAGTGTTGATGGTGAATAAAACCACTAGTTTCAAGAAAGGCAAGGGAAATAAGGGAAACTTCAAGAAGGGTGGCAAGCAAGTTGCCGCTCCCGTGAAGAAACCCAAGACTGGACCCAAGCCTGAGACCGAGTGCTTCTATTGCAAGGGGACTGGCCACTGGAAGCGGAATTTCCCCAAGTACTTGGCTGATAAGAAGGCTGGTAACGTCAACAAAGGTATATTTGATATACATGTTATTGATGTGTACCTCACTAGCTATCGTAGTAGTGCCTGGGTATTTGATACCGGTTCGGTTGCTCATATTTGTAACTCGAAACAGGAACTATGGAATAAACGGAGGCTGGCGAAGGATGAAGTGACGATGCGCGTCGGAAATGGTTCCAAGGTTGATGTGATCGCCGTCGGCACGCTCGCTCTTCAATTACCATCGGGATTAGTAGTAAACCTAAATAATTGTTATTTGGTGCCTGTGTTGAGCATGAACATTATATCTGGATCTTGTTTATTGCGAGATGGTTATTCATTTAAATCAGAGAATAATGGTTGTTCTATTTATATGAGTAACATCTTTTATGGTCATGCACCCAATGTGAATGGTTTTTCTAGTTGAATCTCGATAGTAGTGATAGACACATTCATAACATTGATGCCAAAAGATGCAAAGTTAATAATGATAGTACCACTTTCTTGTGGCATTGCCGCTTAGGTCATATTGGTGTAAAATGCATGAAGAAGCTCCATGCTGATGGACTTTTGGAATCACTCGATTTTGAATCGATTGATACATGCGAACCATGCCTCATGGGCAATATGACGAAAACCCCGTTCTCCGGTACAATGGAGCGGGCA
The DNA here is from genome assembly GCA_039707655.1 of Elymus sibiricus. NCBI lineage: Eukaryota > Viridiplantae > Streptophyta > Magnoliopsida > Poales > Poaceae > Elymus > Elymus sibiricus. Next base: position 271,136,606 of record CM077665.1, read on the forward strand.
AGTGACTTGTTGGAAATCATACATACTGATGTGTGTGGTCCGATGAGTGTTGAGGCGCGTGGTGTATATCGTCATTTTCTTACCTTCATCGATGATTTAAGTAGATATGGGTATATTTACTTAATGAAACACAAGTCTGAAACATTTGAAAAGTTCAAGCAATTTCAGAGTGAAGTAGAAAATCATCGTCACAAGAAGATAAAGTTTCTACGATCTGATCGTGGTGGAGAATATCGGAGTTATGAGTTTGGCATGCATTTGAGACAATGTGGAATTGTTTCACAACTTACGCCACCTGGAACACCACAACGTAATGGTGTGTCCAAGCGTCGTAATCGTACACTATTGGATATGGTGCGATCTATGATGTCTCTCACTGATCTGCCACTATCGTTTTGGGGTTATGCATTAGAGACAGCTGCATTCACTTTAAATAGGGCACCATCAAAATCCATTGAGACGACACCGTATGAATTATGGTTTAGCAAGAAACCTAAGCTGTCGTTTCTTAAAGTTTGGGGCCGCGACGCTTATGTGAAAAGGCTTCAACCTGATAAGCTTGAACCCAAAGCGAACAAATGCATCTTCATAGGTTACCCTAAGGAAATAGTTGGGTATAACTTCTATCTCGGATCTGAGGGCAAAGTGTTTGTTGCTAAAAACGGGTCCTTTCTCGAGAAAGAGTTTCTCTCGAAAGAACTGAGTGGGAGGAATGTAGAACTTGATGAGGTTATTGAACCGTCACTTCAGTTGGATAGTAGCACAGCGCAGAAAGATGTTACTGCGGTGCCTACAACAAGTGAAGAGGAAGCTAATGATTATGATCATGAAACTTCAGATCAAGTTGCTACTGAGCCTCGTAGGTCGACAAGGAATCGTACCACCTCTGAGTGGTACGACAATCCTGTCTTGGAGGTCATGTTGTTAGACAACAATGAACCTACGAGCTATGAAGAAGCGATGGTGGGCCCGGATTCCAACAAATGGCTAGAGGCCATGAAATCCGAGATATGATCCATGTATGAGAACAAAGTGTGGACTTTGGAGGACTTACCATATGATCGTAAGGCCATACAGAATAAATAGATCTTTAAGAAAAAGACGGACGCAGACGGTAATGTCACTGTCTATAAAGCTTGACTTGTTGCAAAAGGGTTTTCACAAGTTCAAGGAGTTGACTACAATGAGACTTTCTCTCCCGTAGCGATACTTAAGTCCGCCAGGATCATGTTAGCAATAGCTGCATTTTTCGATTACGAGATCTAGCAGATGGATGTCAAAACAGCGTTCCTTAATGGTTTCCTTAAGGAAGAGTTGTATATGATGCAACCAGAAGGTTTTGTCGATCCTAAAAATGCTGACAAAGTGTGCAAGCTTCAGCGATCCATTTATGGACAGGTGCAAGCATCTCGGAGTTGGAATCTTCGCTTTGATGAGGTGATCAAAGCGTTTGGGTTCATACAAGTTTATGGAGAAGCTTTTATTTACAAGAAAGTGAGTGGGAGCTCTATAGTGTTTCTAATATTATATGTGGATGACATATTGCTGATTGGAAACAATATATAACTTTTAGAAAGCATGAAGATATATTTGAATAAGAGTTTTTCAATGAAAGACCTCGGAGAAGCTGCTTCCATATTAGGCATAAAGATCTATAGAGATAGATCAAGACGCTTAATAGGACTTTCACAGAGCACATATCTTGATAAGGTTTTGAATAAGTTCAAAATGGATCAGTCCAGGAAAGGGTTCTTGCCTGTCTTACAAGGTGTAAAGTTGAGTAAGACTCAATGCCCAGCGACTACAGAGGATAGAGAAAAGATGAGTGTCATCCCCTATGCTTCAACCATAGGCTCTATAATGTATGCGATGTCGTGCACAGGACCAGATGTCAGCCTTGCCATAAGTATGGCCGGAAGGTTTCAAAGTGATCCAGGAATGGAACACTGGACAACGGTCAAGAATATCCTTAAGTACCTGAAAAGGACTAAGGAAATGTTTCTCGTTTATGGAGGTGATCAATAGCTCGTCGTAAAGGGTTACGTCGATGCTAGCTTTGACACAGATCCGGATGACTCTAAGTCTCAAATTGTAGATGTATATATTCTGAAGGGTGGAGCGGTAAGTTGGTGCAGTTCCAAGCAAAGCGTGGTAGCTGATTCTACAGGTGAAGCGGAGTATATCGCCGCTTCAAAAGCGGCGAAGGAAGGAGTCTGGATGAAGCAGTTCATGACAGATCTCGGAGTTGTGCCCAGTGCACTGGATCCGATGACTCTCTTGTGTGATAACACTGGTGATACGTCCATTTTTCATCATGATTTCCTACTGTTATTTATTATGTTTTGTCAAATAATAATGCTTTAAGGAGTGATTCTAATGCATTTTCTCTCATAATATGCAAGGTTTACACCAAGAGGGAGAATACCGTCAGCTGGAATTCTCGACCTGAAAAAGCACGTCAGAGATACCTATTCTGCACAACTCCAATGAAGCTGAAATTTTATGGAGATTATTTTTGGTTTAAATAAAAAATAATATAGAAGAAAACTACCGGAGGGGGCAAACCTGGTGGGCACAACCCACCAGGGCGCGCCAGCCCCCCTGGGTGAGCCCTGATGGGTTGTGGCCTCCTTGGCCCACCTCCGGTTCCCATCTTCTGGTATATAGTCACATTTGACCTAGAAAAAAAAATCAGAGGAGGACTTTCGGGACGAAGCACCTCCACCTTGAGGCGGAACTTGGGAAGGAGCACTTTTGCCCTCCGGCGGAGCGATTCCGCCGGGTGAACTTCCCTCCTGGAGGGGGAAATCGAAGCCATCGTCATCACCAACACCCCTCTCATCTTTGGGAGGCCAAGCTTCATCAACATCTTCAACAGCACCATCTCCTCTCAAACCCTAGTTCATCCCTTGTGTTCAATCTTTGTACCGGAACCTCAGATTGGTACCTGTGGGTGACTAGTAGTGTTGATTACCTTGCGTAGTTGATTACTATATGGTTTATTTGGTGGAAGATTATATGTTCAGATCCATTATGCTATTAAATACCTCTCTGATCTTGAGCATGATTATTATTTGTGAGTAGTTACCTTTGTTCTTGAGCTCACGGGAGAAGTCATGTTGCAAGTAATCATGTGAATTTGATATGTGTTCGATATTTTGGTGCTATGTATGTTGTGATTCCCTTAGTGGTGTCTTGTGAACGTCGACTACATGACACTTCACCATTCATGGGCCTAAGGGAATGCATTGTGGAGTAGTTATTAGATGATGGGTTGCTAGAGTGACAGAAGCTTAAACCCTAGTTTATGCGCTACTTCGTAAGGGGCTGATTTGGATCCAAACGTTTAATGATATGGTTAAATTTTATCTTAATACTTTTCTCGTAGTTGCGGATGCTTGCGAGGGCGTTGATCATAAGTGGGAGGTTGTTCAAGTAAGAGCAGCACCCAAGCACCGGTCCACCCACATATCAAATTACCAAAGTAGCGAACACGAATCAAACCAACATGATAAAAGTGACTAGACGGAATTCCCATGTACCCTCAAGAACACTTTGCCTATTACTAGAGATTGTTCTGGCCTGCCCTTTGCCACAAAAGGATTGGGCTACCTTGCTGCACCTTGTTTACCATTAGCGTTACTTGCTTGTTACAAATTATCTTGCTATCAAACTATCTGTTACCTACAATTTCAGTGCTTGCAGAAATTACCTTGCTGAAAACCGCTTGTCATTTCCTTCTGCTCCTCGTTGGGTTTGACACTCTTACTTATCGAAAGGACTACGATTGATCCCCTATACTCGTGGGTCATCAAGACTCTTTTCTGGCGCCGTTGCCGGGGATCGAAGCGCTCTTGGTAAGTGGAAATCGGTAAGGAAAAATTTATACTACGTGTTGCAATTTATTGCTACTAGCTACTATGGAAAACAATCCTTTGAGGGGTTTGTTCGGGGTATCTTCACCTCGACCGGAACCACAATTAGTTGCCCCTCAACCTACTACACCTACTGAAAATATTGGTTATGAAATTCCTTCGGGTATGGTAGAACAACTGCTTGCTAAACCTTATGCAGGAGATGGAACTGAACATCCTGTTATGCACCTATTATATGTGAACGAAATTTGTGGATTATTTAAGCTTACAGGTCTACCCGGAGATGAGGTTAAGAAGAAGGTTTTCCTTTTATCTTTGGAGGGAAAAGCATTGACATGGTATAGGCTATGTGATGACCTTGGATCGTGGAACTGGAATCGGTTGCAATTGGAATTCCACCAAAAGTTTTACCCCATGCATCTAGTTCATCGTGATCGGAATTGTATATATAATTTTTGGCCTCGTGAAGGAGAAAGTATCGCTCTAGCTTGGGGGAGGCTTAAGTCAATGCTATATTCATGCCCCAATCATGACATCCCGAGAGAACTTATCATTCAGAATTTTTATGCTCGGCTTTCTCATAATGATCAATCCATGCTCGATACTTCTTGTGCTGGTTCTTATATGAAGAAGACTATTAAATTCAAGTGGGCTCTCTTAGAAAGAATTAAACGCAACTCTGAAGATTGGGAACTCGACGAAGGTAATGAGTCAGGTATAAAGCTTGAGTTTCATTGTGTTAAATCTTTTATGAATACCGATACTTTTCACAAGTTTAGCACTAAATATGGCCTTGACTCTGAGATAGTAGGCTCTTTCTGCGAAGCATTTGCTACTCACATTGATCTCCCTAAGGAGAAGTGGTTTAAATATAATCCCCCTATTAAATAAGAAATTAAAGAACCGGTCATAGCTAAAGAAGAAACCATCATTTACAATGTTGATCCAGTTGTGCCTACCGCTTATATTGAAAAACCACCTTTCCCTGTTAGGATAAAGGAACATGCTAAGGTATCAAGTGTGGTTCGTAAGAGTAATATAAGAGCACCTAAGCCCCCTGAGCAAATTAAAGTAGAACCTAGTGTTGCTATGGTTAAAGATCTCTTGGTAGAAAATATTGATGGGCATCTTATCTACTTCTATGATGAAGCTGCTAGAATTGCTAAACCCGATGAAAAAAGATAAACATAGGCCCATAGAAGGCATGCCTGTTGTCTCAGTTAAAATAGGATATCATTGCTATCATGGTTTATGTGATTTGGGTGCTAGTGTGAGTGCTATCCCTTTTACCTTATACCAAGAAATTATGGATGAAATAGCACCTTCTGAAATGGAAGACATTGATGTTACTATTAAACTTGCTAATAGAGACACTATCACACCACTTGGGATTGTTAGAGATGTTGAAGTCTTGTGTGGGAAAGTGAAATACCCTACTGATTTTCTAGTCCTTGGTTCCCCACAAGACGACTTTTGTCCCATTATCTTTGGTTGACCTTTCTTGAGCACCGTCAACGCTAAGATAGATTGTGAAAAACAAACTGTCGGTGTCAGTTTTGGTAGTGTGTCTCATGAGTTTAATTTTCCAAGTTTAGTAGACAACCTCGTGATAAAGAGCTATCTAGTAAAGATGAAATAATTGGTCTTGCTCCTATTGCTATGCCTCCCACCGATCCATTAGAACAATATTTGCTTGACCATGAAAATGATATGCACTTGCGTGAAAGAAACGAAATAGATCAAATTTTCTTTGAACAACAACCTCTCCTGAAACACAATTTGCCTATTGAAACTCTTGGAGGTCCGCCTCCACCTAAAGGTGAACCTGTGTTTGAATTAAAGCAACTGCCTGACACTTTGAAGTATGCTTATCTTGATGAGAAAAAGATATATCCTGTTATTATTAGTGCTAACCTTTCAGAACATGAAGAAGAAAGATTATTAAAAGTTCTAAGGAAGCACATGGCTGCTATTGGATATACTCTTAATGATCTTAAGGGCATTAATCCCACTCTATGTCAGCACAAGATTAATATGGAACCTGATGCTAAACCCATTGTTGATCACCAACGACGACTGAATCCTAAGATGAAGGAAGTGGTAAGAACTGAAATATTAAAGCTTCTGGAAGCAGGTATAATCTATCCTATTGCTAATAGTAGATGGGTAAGTCTCGTTCATTGTGTCCCTAAGAAAGGAGGTATTACCGTTGTTCCTAATGATAAGAATGAATTCATTCCACAAAGAATTGTTACTGGGTATAGAATGGTAATTGATTTTAGAAAATTAAATAAAGCTACTAGGAAGGATCATTACCCTCTGCCTTTCATTGATCAAATACTAGAAAGATTATCTAAGAACACACACTTTTGCTTCTTAGATGGATATTCTGGTTTCTCTCAAATACTTGTGTCACAATCCGATCAAGAGAAAACCACCTTTACTTGCCCTTTTGGAACCTATGCTTATAGGCGTATGCCTTTCGGTTTATGCAATGCACCTGCTACCTTTCAAAGATGTATGACTGCTATATTCTCTCACTTTTGTGAAAAGATTGTGGAGGTTTTCATGGATGTTTTTTTTTCCGTTTACGGGACTTCTTTTGATGATTGCTTAAGCAACCTTGATCGAGTTTTGCAGAGGTGTGAACAAACTAATCTCGTCTTGAATTGGGAGAAGTGCCACTTTATGGTTAATGAAGGCATTGTTTTGGGGCATAAAATATTTGAACGAGGTATTGAGGTGGATAAAGCTAAAGTTGATGCAATTGAGAAAATGCCATGTCCTAAAGATATTAAAGGTATTCGAAGTTTCCTTGGTCATGCTGGTTTTTATAGGAGGTTCATTAAAGACTTTTCTAAAATTTCTAGGCCTCTTACTAATCTCTTGCAAAAGGATATTCCTTTTATTTTTGATGATGATTGTGTGGAAGCCTTTGAAACACTCAAGAAATCCTTAACCTCTGCACCTATCGTTCAACCACCTGACTGGAACTTGCCTTTTGAAATTATGTGCGATGCTAGTGATTTTGCTGTTGGTGTTGTTCTAGGACAAAGAGTTGATAAGAAATTGAATGTTATCCATTATGCTAGTAAAACTCTAGATAGTGCTCAACGAAATTATGCTACTACTGAAAAAGAATTTTTAGCGGTCGTGTTTGCCTGTGATAAATTTAGATCCTATATTGTTGATTCCAAAGTTATTGTTCACACCGATCATCCTGCTATAAAATACCTTATGGAAAAGAAAGATGCTAAACCTAGACTCATTAGGTGGGTTCTCTTGCTTCAAGAATTTGACTTACACATCGTTGATAGGAAGGGAGCTAAGAACCCCGTAGCTGATAACTTGTCTAGGTTAGAATATATTCTTGATGACCCACTACCTATTGATGATAGTTTCCCTGACGAACAGTTAGCTGCAATAAGTGTTTCACAAAACACCCCTTGGTATGCTGATTATGCTAACTACATTGTCGCTAAATATATACCACCTAGCTTCACATACCAACAAAATAGAAAAAAATTATATGACTTGAGACATTACTTTTGGGATGACCCACACTTTTATAAAGAAGGAGTAGATGGGTTTATTAGACGTTGTGTACCTGAGCATGAACATGAACAAATCCTATGGAAATGTCATTCCGAAGCTTATGGAGGACATCATGCTGGAGATAGAATTGCTCACAAGGTATTTTAATCTGGTTTTTATTGGCCTACTCTCTTCAAGGATGACCGTAAGTTTGTCTTGTCTTGTGATGAATGTCAAAGAATTGGTAATATCGGTAAGCGTCAGGAAATGCCTATGAATTATTCACTAGTTGTTGAACCATTTGACGTTTGGGGTTTTCATTATATGGGGCCTTTTCCTTCCTCTAATGGGTACACTCATATTTTGGTTGCTGTTGATTATGTCACTATGTGGGTAGAAGCTATTCCAACTAGTAGTGCTGATCACCACACCTCCATAAAAATGCTTAAAGAGGTTATCTTCCCGAGGTTTGGAGTCCCTAGATATTTAATGACTGATGGTGGTTCACACATTATTCATGGTGATTTCCGTAAGATGCTTGCTAAATATGATGTTAACCATAGAATAGCATCACCCTATCATCCTCAATCTAGTGGTCAAGTTGAACTTAGAAATAGGGAAATAAAAATAATATTACAAAAAACTGTCAATAGGTCTCGTAAGAACTGGTCTAAGAAATTAGATGATGCACTTTGGGCCTATAGAACAGCTTATAAAAATCCTATGGGTATGTCTCCATATAAAATGGTATATGGAAAAGCTTGTCATTTACCTCTAGAATTAGAACATAAAGCATTTTGGGCAATTAAAGAACTTAACTATGATTTCAAACTTGCCGGTGAGAAGAGGCTATTTGATATTAGCTCACTAGATGAATGGAGAACCCAAGCCTATGAAAATGCCAAATTATTCAAAGAAAAAGTAAAAAGATGGCATGACAAAAGAATCCAAAAGCGGGAATTCAAATAGGAGACTATGTTCTTTTGTTCAACTCTCGTTTATGATTTTTTGCAGGTAAGGTTCTCTCCAAATGGGAAGGTCCTTATATTATCGAAGAGGTCTATCGTTCTGGAGCTATCAAGATTAATAACGCCGAAGGTACTAACCTGAAGGTGGTCAATGGACAAAGAATTAAGAATTACATCTCAGGTACGCCTATTAACGTTGAAAGCAATGTTATCCAAACCATGACACCGGAGGAACACATAAAAGAAAACTTCCGGAATACTCCAGAATTCTGAAAAATAGGAGGTACGTGATACGGTAAGTAAACGAACTCCGAAAAATCCGCAAAAATATTTTTTGTCAGTTTTGGATTATTAGAAAATTTGGGAAATAAAGAAATAAACCGGAAGGTGATCGAGGTGAGCACGATACACGAGGGTGCACCAGGCACCCCTGGGTGCGCCCTGGTGGGTTGTGCTCACCTCGGACACCTTCCCGACTCCGTTTTCCTTCCATATGCTTGTTTCCCAAGAATAAAAATTCTCTATATATACTCCCGTCTGTTTTGACGACCGCATCGTAGAAAAATCCTCTGTTTTTGTTTCGTTCTATTTTCCTGGCAGATCTGAAATATGTCATCTCAAGATTCAGAGGGGGATCACTATGTTGCACACTGTCGGCGTCCTGGGAACGGGGGTACCCAGACCTGCCTGCCTGCGGCCCAGGGCGTGGCCCACTTCGATAGCTAGTACGGCCCGGCGCGGCATCAATCAAGACAAGGCCCTCGTGAGAGCCCCGCCCTCGCGGGAAGGAAGACACCAAGGCCCCCGGAGGGAGGAGGCCTCCCCAGGTTGCCTCCCGAGGGGCGGAGATCTCTATGCAGCGCCCGGCCTCGCGAGGTCGGGAGTGACGCAAGCCAGGCCAGGCGGGCACCAGCGCGCGCAGAAAAGACAGTTTCCTCTTCGGTGCAAAGGAGGCAAGGGCGTGCGCGGCTTCCCGAGGCGTCCCACCAAAGGTTTCCATTCTGGTGTAACAAGACCAAGCCCATGAGCTCGGCAGGACGGATGTCACCACCGAGCCCACCTCCGCGTCACTACCAGCTACTTTGCACGGGAGGACCACCTTTCGTCAGGATAAGGTGTACTCCTTGTCCCCCTTCGAAATTGGCACTGTGGGATCCCTTCCCGCCTGTGCGATAAGGGGAGAGGACCCGGGCCACTATAAATAGAGGCTAGACTGCACCATAGAGACGGACCGAAAGATAACCCGAGCGCCCTCGCGAGGTTGCTCACCACTGTACCAGTTCATCCACAAACCTCCTCGTGAGGCAATCCACCAAAAGCAGGAGTAGGGTTTTACGCTTCGTAGCGGCCCGAACCTGGGTAAATCTGCGTGTTAGTTTTCTTCCCCGCAATTGAGTGAGTTTGATTCGGCTAGGCTGTGGAGCTGTGAGCTTGAGGCCGAAGCTGGTGGGGATCTTCGCACACGCCCCTGAGTTCGAACCTCTTTGGGTTTGCGGAGCCCGAAATCCGACATTTGGCGCGCCAGGTAGGGGGCGTGTCGAAGTCTTTCCTCAAGCTTCGCCTCCTCTCCGCTCCGCCGCTCCGATGGCTGACGCCCGCCGAGCTCGCGCCGAGCGCTGGGCTGCTCGTGTCGCCCAGACAGCACCGGTGGGCCGCTCCGCCGTGCGCCGATCCGCCTCTCCTGCGGCCGACGCCGCCACAGGCCCAGACGTCCATGAGCAGCAGGACTCGTCGCAGCCGGTCACCGCACGGCGCGATGGCCGCACTGCCACCCTGTCCAACGTTCCAGCTACTGGGTCGTCCTCCCATGCTCACCCCGGGCAGGCGCACGGGCCAGCCGCACTGCTCATGGCGCGTGAGCTGCTGCGCTACCGCCCTGCCCCCAACCGCTACGACGACTGGCTCGGGCGCATCGCGGAGCTCGTCAGCGCCGCCGGCGATGCCCCGACGCTCTCCTACTCGCTCCGTCCCCCACCCTCTCTGGCGGGCGACGTGGCCCATGGTGCGCCACCTCCTCCTCCCCAGCACGACGCCGACCCCGAGCCCAGGCATGAAGCGTGGCCGCGCGACCAGCCGCACGGGCCACCAGCGCGGGCGAGGGATGAAGTAAACTGCCAGGTGGTGCCACGGCCGCGCGCTAACGCGCGTGCGCTCGCCGCGTTGCTGCGCCAGCATCACAACCGTGCGCCTCTGTAGGCCGCGGTGCTGGAACACCAAGACCGGCTCCCTCCCGTGCGCGCGGCGCCCGTGGGTGCAATAGGGTGCCGCTCCCTCACCCCGGAGCTGCGTCGGGTCGCCTGGCCCGACAAGTTCAAGCCGGACCTGCCTCCTCGCTTCGACGGCACCCTTGACCCCGCGGAGTTCCTACAGCTCTACTCGCTAAGCATTGAGGCGGTTGGTGGAGACGTCAAGGTCATGGCAAACTGGTTCCCCATGGCCCTCAAGGGTGGTGCGCTCTCCTGGCTCCTCAACCTCCCGGAGGGGTCGATCTCCTCCTAGGACGAACTTTGCGAGCGCTTCGTCGCCAACTTCCAAGGCACTCGCGACCGCGCCCTCTCTATGACTGACATGCGTCACATGAAGTAACAGCCGGGCGAGACCTTGCACAAGTACATACAGCGTTTCATGACTGTTCGCCTCAAGACCCCGAAGGCGTCCGACGAGGCCATCATCTCGGCGTTTACCGACGGCGTCAGGGACGTCAAGATGAAAGAAGAGCTGGCCATCCACGACGACCTGTGCACAGCCCTGGAGATGTTCAACCTGGCCAACAAGTGTGCAAAGGCTGAGGAGGGCCGCCTCTCCCTCCTCGAGCTTCCGGAGGCGGACCTCGAAGACAAGAAGACCAAGGCCAAGGAAACGAAGCACAAGGCCCCCGCGGTGCTGGCGGCGGAACCTGAGGCGAAGCGCAGTTGAGATGAGGAGCCCCCCACGGGTGGACGACCGTTCTGCATTTTCCACTACACCAACAGCCACAACACCAACGATTGCCAGGAGCTCAGGTCGCTCCGCGACGAGCATTTCGGTCGTCGCCCTGGGCGCGGCGACCGTGGCTATTGTCGCGACGGAGGCCGCGGTGGAGGCCGCTGGGACAGTCATGACCCACGTCGGGATTGGCGCGACGAGCCTCTGGAGGACCGCTGGCGCGACGAGCCTCGTGAGGGGCCCCACTGCGACCAGCCTCGTGAGGCTCGCCCTCGTGAGCCCGGCCTCCCCCCATTGCCGCCGCCACCCAGGAGGAAGGAAGAAGACAGGCAGGACGACGGTTCTGGGGGCTTCCAGGAAGCCAGGGCAATTGCTTGCATCCTGGGCGGCGCTCAGGCCCCAGCGTCGAACCGGATCTTCAAGCAGTTCTCGCGGGAGGTGAACGCGGCTCTCCCGAAGCTTGAGGCCGTGCGTCCCCTCAAGTGGTCACAGTGCGCCATCACCTTCGACTCCAAGGATCAACTCAGGTGCTTGGCCGTGGCAGGCGCGCTCCCCATACTGTGCATGCCGACCATCAGCAATGTCCTCGTCACCAAGACCCTTATCGATGGTGGCGCTGGGCTCAATGTCCTCTCCATCGAAATGTTCGAGACGCTCCAAGTGCCCTATGACCAGCTCATGCCAACCAAGCCTTTCTCAGGGGTCACCGATGGCTCCACTATCCCCATCAGGCAAGTGCGCCTGCCGGTCACCTTCGGCGGGCGTAACAAGTACCACACCGAGCTCATCGACTTCGACGTCACTCACATCCACCTCCCGTACAACGCGATCCTCAGGTACCCTGCCCTCAGGAAGTTCATGGCGGTGACTCACCATGGCTACAACGTCCTCAAGATGCCGGGGAGTGGTGGCGTCATCACCGTCGCCTGCGATGAGAAGGACGCCGTTTGCTCCCTCAAGCACGCCTACCGGGCCGCAGCGGCAGAAAACTCCGACGACGAAGGTGGCATCCTGCCTCCTGAGGATGTCCCCAGGAAGAAGAAGCAGATCCTCTCCAAGGGGCGTCATGGGGCGGAGGCCTCCAAGGACGGCGCCTTAGGCTCCGCGCCCGGAGCCAGGGCTCCTTCCCCGCTCGCATAGGAAGGCATGCTCAGCGCCTCCCTCGGGTCGGGCTCAGGGGCTTCCATCTGGAAGGCCTCCGACCTGACCAGTGAGACGAGGGAGGTGTTCGGGCACCACATGGAGGCGTGCTTCGACGCGCGCCCACTCAAGCAAGGAGCACGGCGCGAGGCAGCAGGTTCGCGGGAGTTCATCGCCAACGCGATCGAGGAACTTCAGGAGGCGCAGGCCATGCGAGGCGGGTGTCGCCCCGCACCACCTAGCGCAGCCACCGTCCCCGGCTCGGGCGGCATGCTGCGCGTCTGCGTCGACATACCGGGCATCAACAGGGCCGCGTCCCAAGGCTTCTTCTGGCCGTCGCGCGTCGGCCGCAGTGGGGGCTATCCGTGCAACTACATCTGCATGCCCTTTGGCCTGGTGAATGTGGGTGCCACGTACCAGCGCCTCGCCCAGGCCATGCTCGCGCCCTACAAGGTCCGGCACCGCGGGGGTACCGGGCCCTAGCGATTCCCCGGGGCATCGCGAGGCCCCCGAGCCTCCGGAGGCGTCGGCCTCATGAAGGCCAAGCTCCAACGACTACCTCGACGCTTCAGCGGTATCGCTGCCAGGTGACTTTTTGGTTCGTCCCAGGTAACTTTTTGGTTTGTTCGGATTGAGGGCGCCCATCGGGCTGCATTATCGTCAGTCGGTTAGGGCTCGTCCCTGCAGCCGTGTCGTTTGCGCATGTATCAGAACCTCTTATGCACTTGATAAATTTCCTAAGTATTCCAACCTGCATGCTCGTTGCTTCGCCACCATGAATGTCGCCGCGCCCTAACGATCCCGCCTTCGACCGCCTCGTGATTAAGGGCTGGCACGATGTGTGTGCTCGGGTCCGTCCCTGCAGCGTTGACAAATCCAAGCGGTCGAGCTCTGTCTCACGGGCCAGCCCCGTGCACGTCACCTCTCGTGGCCCTTGGTGCTACGTCCTCGCATGAGCAAATCGGGGGTGGGTGAGTCAGGGCGCGCGTCACGGTTCCTGCAACCACAGTCGGCGTTTCACCGCCACGGTAGCCGCGTGCAGGGTGTTTTCTCCTCGGGTTTGTCGCATGAGAAGACTGGGCACGGCGTCTGTGCTCGGGTCCGTCCCTGCAACATCGATAAATCCAATGGCTAACCTCTGTCTGGCAGGCCGGCCCCGCTCACATCACCTCCAGGGGTCCTTGGTGTTTGGCCTTCTCATGCGATGGCCCTCGGAAATTCAATCGGCGCAGGTTTCTCCAAAATATACAGGACTTGCAATGGAGCCTCTTACCGGAAGATTCAGGCGCAACCCGCCTTTGAGGTAGGGCCTCGTGAGACCCGTGCTGGCTCACGGGTGCCCAAATACACCTCCAGTTCTACCGTGCATGCCACACGTACGAACTTAATGGGTTGTAGACACCCGGGGGCTCAGGAGCCGAGCCCCCCTTCCCACGACCAAGTGGAAGCCCCATGCTCCGCGCTGGCGGATGACACTGTCGCTCAACGGCTATGCCCACGCAATGTGGAAGCCCCATGCTCCGCGCTGGTGGATAAACAACTGAGGGTGCCCTAGCGGCTGCACCAACCTCAGGACGGCCCCTCACGGCCCTGTCTCGCAACATTCCCCTGGGATGCCCACGTGAGGGGGCTGCACGGGGGCAACGCTCAGGCGAGGCCTGGCGCGCACCACCTCTCCAGGTCCCAGATACCTGGTCTTCTCGCATCCCTCCCAGGCAAAAGCTGGCAAGGAAAGGTATGAGAGCCGCTCGTACGTCAAGGGGGACCCCTGGGCATCGCGCCTCAGGGGCCTCACTGGTCACGTAGCCCCTCACCCCTTGGTCTCGTCCTGGTGATCCGGACGCCCCAACGGCGGTTGAGGAATGCACGGGACCGGGCCTTGCCGACGCAGAGCTCAAGGCGCTCCAAATCTCCAAATCAACCCCGTCGTCGCCATGTTCCCTTCATGAGGGCTACTCGCACGTCAAGGGGGACTCCTGAGCATCGCAACTCAGGGGCCTCACTGGTCACGTAGCCCCTCACCCCTTGGTCTCGTCCTGGTGATCCGGACGCCCCAACGGCGGTTGAGGTATGCGCAGGATCGGGCCTTGCCGACGCAGAGCGCTACAGCAAACAGGAAGGAAGCAGGGCGAGGAAGGAAACCACATAATTTAAACAGTCATTACAAGCATTGAATGTCTCCGAAAATGCAAACAAGTCTAACGCCTCCGCGAGGCACGATAGATGTTGCAGGAAACGACCTAGGAGGAGGAGCTAACACCGCCGCATGCCCCGACCGCGGGGAGCTCGTCGTCGACATCGCTGTCGTTGTCGTCGTCATCATTGACCTTCACAGCTGCAGGAGGCGAGGGAACAGCAACGAAGGCGAACTTCTTCATCAACGCCTCCACGGCACCCTCCACGGCCGTCGCCGTAGCGGCGCGAACCCCAGGATCAACAGGGCGAATCATGGCGCCAAAGTCGAAACCAGGCTCGCGAAGGTAGAGGTGAATGAAGACGCGTGTCACAGCCGCGAAGAAGAGGTCGCGGCACTCACTCTCCAAGACGGTCTCTACCCTGGCAATAGCACCCTCGAGCACCTCGGCGAGCTTGGAAGAGAGCCCCGCGAAGCCACTCTCAGGAGCTACCAAGGGTTCCGTGAATTCCCCCCGGGAGATGGAGTGCAGCGCCCGACGGAGCCTGAGCTCAATGGAGGGGAGGGCATCGCGCTCCATAGCCCTTCTCTTCTCAGCCGCAGCAAGGGCCTCCTCCCTGGCGTCCAGCTGAGCCTTCTCCGCTGCTACTTCTTCCTTCAGCTTGTCCAGACGCTCGCGCTCCGTGGATTGGTCGGCCACTGCCTGGGACAGCGCGGAGTCGCGGTCGGCAAACTTGGCCTCATAGGCCTTGAGGTCTTCCTCCTGCTGGCGGAGCTATTCCGCGAGCACAGCTTTCTCCTCCTGAAGAACCTTCAGGCTGGCCTCCGCTTCACCGCAGCGCTCCACGGCAGACGCTGCATCGGCCAGTGCTGCATCGCGAGCCGCCTTGGCTGACGCGGCTTCCTTCCTGCTCTCCGCAGCGGTGGCCTCGGCTTGGTTCAAAACTGCCATGGCGGCGTCGGCCTGGAGCCACCCAGAAAGGAGCCCCAAGCGCTCCTTCGCAAAGCGACCGTCGACGCTCTGGAGATCGTCCCAGACTTGATCTAGAGCGGCGTAGGCCCCCTCCAGGGTGCCTGATCCGACCAGAAGGCCACAACTCGGAGGCGCCAGGGTCTGGCCCGGAGGTGGCGTGTGCGCAGCAGCAGGCGCCGCCCCCAGGGGGGCAGAAGCATTGCGGGCTGAGGGCACCGGAGGCTGCGGCACCACCTCGGACAAGGCAAGGACGGACGGCCCCTCGGCCAGCCGGCCCTCGGATGCTGGCCTCTTCGGCAGCAGCACCGATGCATCCCCTGCAGGCATCAGGGGCTCCGCGGCCGCGACAAGGAGTGTCGCCCCGCGAGCCTCACGCGCATGCCTCGGGGGCTCCACGGCCGCGACAAGGAGAGTCGCCCCGTGAGCCTCCTCACCCACGACGTCCGCCCCCCCATCAGGCGTCGACGGGGTGCCAGGAACGGGCGTCGCGTCGGAAGGCACCTTCGGCTTGACGCCCGCCTTCTTCTTCTTCATCTTCAGCATGGCGGCGCTCCTCGTTACCAAGCGAAGAAGGGACCGTGAGCACGCGAGCCACCTGCGGGCGGCCAAAGCAAAGCAGGGTTACTTACTCTTTGACGTCAACCCACTTCCTCTTCTTTTCCACCACGTCGAAGGTGGGGATGCCCTCGCCCTTCTCCGGGGAGGCACCACTGTGCAGGGAAGCGGAGGCGTCGCCCGCAAGGGCCGTGGCCGGAGAAGCCATACCCACCCCGGCCGCGGCCACCTCGCCCGCAGGCTACGGCTCGGGCAGGGGCGAGGCAGGCGCCTCAGTCACCTTACTGGCACGAGGGGGGCACTCCGGAGGAGGCCCAGCCGCGCGCTTCCTCGAGGTCGCCCAGCCGGCGGTCCGCACGGCCCGAGGAGTAGGTCCTGACCCCCTGAGGACCCTGGCGAATCGCAAAGAATTTGCAGCCAGGGGTTAGAAGCATTGTCGTCGTCTTCGAAGCCGTGGAGGAGCACGCTCCGCGACGGAGGGGACACCTCTTCCAGATCGTCATCCGCGGTCTCCTCCGAGTCTTCCTCACCCGTGGTGTCGCCGGAGGACACCGTCAATGGGGAGCCAGGGCACTCGGCCGGAGAGAGCCCCAGCTCATCGAAGGTGGGCATGGCGGCGACCAGATCGGCCTTGTCGTCCCGGCAATACAGTGGGGCGTAGGCCTCGGGGAGGTCCCCGGGGTCGCCGTTGAGCAGGGTCAACACGGCCCTGTTCAGCTCCCCATTGGTCAGGCGAGTGGATCGGAGCCTGATGCCGTCCCCATCACCCTGGTAGTCCCATATGGGCTTCGAGTGAGCCTGGAGCGGCGCCAGGCGTTGCACCAGAAACTCCTTCACTATCATCCCCCCGGTCAACTTCCTGGCGCTGATGTCTCGGGAGATCTGCTCCAAGACGGGCTTAGCCTGGGGGTCGGTGAGCTTCGTGGAGCCCCACGCAGGAGTCTTCTCCGGCAGCCCCTTCGGGAGCTCTAGGCGAGGGTTGAGGCCCTGGACATCCAAGAAGACCCAGCAGTGCCTAAAGTTCTCGACCTTCTTCCCGGCCTTCAAGAGCATGTTCCCGCTCTGGACCGTGACGAAGGAGACGCATGCCGACCGTTGAGCACCGTCGTGAAGCCGCAAGCTGAAGAAGTGGCGAAAGAGGGCCACTGAAGGCTTCACGCCTACGAAGGCCTCACAATAAAAGGCGAAGACGGACAAAAGCAGGATGAAGTTGGGTTGGAGATGGAGGGCCTGGATCCCATAGTGCTCGAGGATAGCGGTGAAGAACCCTGAGAAGGGTGGGACGAGATCGGAGAAGATGCTATGGAGGAAGAAAGGATAGACTAACTTGGCCAAGCTGCGCTGCTCCGCGGAGCTGCACCATATCAAGGTCCGCCCCCACTCATTGGTGCCGTCCGCCGTCGACGGAAGCACCGGGGCGAGGTCCCCGTCCTTGGCTATGGCAGACTCTGAGAGCGCCGGCGAGGTGGAAGCAGAGGCCGAGCCTTGAGCTTCGGGCTTCAACTTGCCGGCGGGCGCCATCGAGAGGTCCTCGAGAACAAGAGAGCAAGGGGGAGGAAGGTGCAGCGCTGAGATCTGAGGAGTTCTCGCAGAGGATAGGGATCTGGGCAAAGGAGCAAGAGCACAGGGAAGGAAAGCAATAATGGCTCGACACCGGGCGTCAGGCTTTTGTCGGATCGGGCAGTTGCCAAGGGAACATGGGAGCGGAGGCGTCCGCATCCAACCGCGCACCACGCGCCAGGCCTGGCCCGCAGGCGATTGGGGCCCACGGTGCTCCGGGCCATCTTCTTCGGCTTCGCCCCGGAGCCAACTCGAGCGCGCCTTGGGCCCGGGGGCTACTGTTGGCGTCATGGGAACGAGGGTACCCAGACCTGCCTGCCTGTGGCCCAGGGCGTGGCCCACTTCGACAGCCAGTACGGCCCGACGCGGCATCACTCAAGACAAGGCCCTCGTGAGAGCCCCGTCCTCGCGGGGAGGACGACGCCAAGACCCCCGGAGGTAGGAGGCCTTCCCAGGTTGCCTCCCGAGGGGTGGAGATCTCTACGCAGCGCCCGGCCTCGCGAGGTCGGGAGTGACGCAAGCCAGGCCAGGTGGGCACCAGCGCGCGCAGAAAAGACATTTTCCTCTTTGGTGCAAAGGAGGCAAGGGCGTACGCGGGTTCCCGAGGCGTCCCACCAAAGGTTCCATTCTAGTGTAACAAGACCAAGCCCACGAGCTCGGTAGGACGGATGTCACCGCCGAGCCCACCTCCGTGTCACTACCAGCTACTTTGTAGGCGAAGACCACCTTTCGACAGGATAAGGTGTACTCCTTGTCCCCCTTCGAAATTGGCGTTGTGGGATCCCTTCCTGCCTGTGCGATAAGGGGAGAGGACCCGGGCCACTATAAATAGAGGCTAGACTGCACCGTAGAGACGGACCGAAAAATGACCCGAGCGCCCTCGCGAGGTTGCTCACCACTGTACCAGTTCATCCACAAACCTCCTCGTGAGGCAATCCACCAAAAGCAGGAGTAGGGTTTTACGCTTCGCGGCGGCCCGAACCTGGGTAAATCCGCGTGTTAGTCTTCTTCCCCGCGATTAAGTGGGTTTGATTCGGCTAGGATGTGGAGCTGTGAGCTTGAGGCCAAAGCTGGTGGGGATCTTCGCACACGCCCCTGAGTTCGAACCTCTTTGGGTTTGCGGAGCCCGAAATCCGACACAGGCCCAAAGATCTTTAGGGAAATTTACCCCTATCCGTGGACCTCAGATGAGGAGGAAGATGCTGCCATGGGGGAAACAAAGGATGATAGCTCTGAGGGAGAGGATGATCCATTGGCTCAACCCGGAGATATGCATGTGGAATTCAAGAAGTCAAGTCTCCCTAGAAGCTACAAACCTGAGGTCTAATTTATCCCATCTCGTTTTCTGCAGGAGAGCAAGGATGCATTATGCAAAAAGATATTAAAGCTCGAGTTGGAGAATGACGATCTAAGGGAGGAAAATTTTATGCTTAAATATAAGTTGAAGAAGTAGCCTACATCTACATCTCCACCTTCTTCGTCACCACAACCTTCTTCATCACCCCCACCAAAGGAGACTTGAGCACACGGGTATGGCACTCCCCTTGGCTTGAGCCAAGCTTGGGGAAGGTGCATCGGTATCGTATCACCATCACTTTTATTCACCTTTACCTGTTTTAGTTCGATCTTTAGTTTCCCTTTGCTTTAGTTGAATAAAAGTTTAGTATGATCTATTTTCATGTGTTAGTTTCGTGGCCTATCTATCTATGTAATCGCGTGAGAGTTATATAATAAAGTTTAGGTTGAGTTTTTGCCTCTCTACTTTCTTGTTGCAATAAAAAAAAGAAATAAATGAAAAGAATCATATGCTAATCTTATGGTGAGTAATGACATCACATAAGGAAAAGTATAAGTAGTAAAATTTATTGGAGATTGACAAACATAGCATTGGTCAATGATGCAATTCATGAAAGAATTAATAAGGGAAGAGAAGATTCACATGCAAATACACTATCTTGGACATCTTTTATGATTGTGAGCCCCCATTAAATATTATATGCCAAAATTGTTGACGTTGGACAAGGAAGACAACATAATGATTTATGCTTGTTCATATCTACATAGAAGATATATTGTCAAAGATCGTTCAACGTGTGGTGCTTGCTCAATATCTTTGCTAGCCAAAAATTCCGCACTAAGTAGAGATACTACCTGTGCATCCAAAAACCCAAAACCAAACTCATTCTTTGAGAGTCCACCATACCTACCCATGGATCGAGCAAGATCCTTCAAGTAAGTTGTCATCGGTGCAATAAGGCAATAAAAATTGCTTCTAAAAGTGTTTTGATCAATTAGTGTAAGAGAAAATTGAGCGTTATACGAACTTATGATGGCAAAGCCATAAAAGCGACGGACTGCATAATAAAGGTTTATATAATAGGGGGCAATATAGCGTGACGTTCTTTTACATTAAGGGATTGGGCATACAAACCAATAGGCGCATGACAACCTCTACTTCCCTCTGTGAAGGGACTATCTTTTACTTTTATGTATTTACTTTTATGCAAGAGTCAAAGTATTCTTCCCTATTCCTTTCTAACTTTTCCTTTTGCAAGCATCATGTGTTAAGGAAAGATCTAGGCACATATATCCAGTTGGATATGGGTGGGCATAAATTATTATTGTTGACATCACCCTTGAGGTGAATACGTTGGGATGCGAAACTATAAGCCCCCATCTTCCTATGTGTCTGGTTGAAACTTTTTGTTCATGGATATGTCGTGAGTGTTAGCAATCATAGAAGACTAAATGATGGTTGAGTATGTGGACTTGCCAAAAGGCTCCGACATGAGACCCTTCCTGAAAATATAATGAATTGTAGTTGCAAAGTTGACTTAGAACATAGTTTGTTGGTTTTCAATAAGGTTTATGCTTCATACTTCTAGGTTGTGATGAATTGTTACTTGTGCATCAGAAGTTCTATGTTAAAAGTTTATGAATAAGTTTTATGTTAGAGTTTGTTGCTGTTATGATAATAAGCATGATACTTCTATGTCCGTATTTTGTTTTTATCGACACCTCTCTGTCAAACCATGTGGGCATGCTTTTCAATATCGACTTTCGCTTGAGGACAAGCGAGGTTTAAGCTTGGGGGAGTTGATACGTCCATTTTGCATCATGATTTCCTAATGTTATTTTTTTTTTCAAATAATAATGCTTTAAGGAGTGATTCTAATGCCTTTTCTCTCATAACATGTAAGGTTTACACCAAGAGGGAGAATACCGACAGCTGGAATTCTAGACCTGAAAAAGCACGTCAGAGATACCTATTCTGCACAACTCCAATGAAGCTGGAATTTTACGGAGATTATTTTTGGATTATATAAAAAATACTAGAGCAGAAAACTACCGGAGGGGGCAAACCTGGTGGGCACAACCCACCAGTGCGCGCCAGCCCCCCTGGGCGCGCCCTAATGGGTTGTGGCCTCCTCGGCCCACCTCGGGTGCCCATCTTCTGGTATATAGTCACATTTGACCTAGAAAAAAATCAGAGGAGGACTTTCGGGATGAAGCGCCGCCGTCTCGAGGCGGAACTTGGGCAGGAGCACTTTTGCCCTCCAGCGGAGCGATTCCGCCGGGGGAACTTCCCTCCCGGAGGGGGAAATCGAAGCCATCGTCATCACCAACACCCCTCTCATCTTTGGGAGGCCAATCTTCATCAACATCTTCAACAACACCATCTCCTCTCAAACCCTAGTTCATCTCTTGTGTTCAATCTTTGTACCGGAACCTCAGATTGGTACCTGTGGGTGACTAGTAGTGTTGATTACCTTGCGTAGTTGATTACTATATGGTTTATTTGGTGGAAGATTATATGTTCAGATCCATTATGCTATTCAATACCTCTCTGATCTTGAGCATGATTATTATTTGTGAGTAGTTACCTTTGTTCTTGAGGTCACGGGAGAAGTCATGTTGCAAGTAATCATGTGAATTTGATATGTGTTCGATATTTTGATGGTATGTATGTTGTGATTCCCTTAGTGGTGTCATGTGAACGTCAACTACATGACATTTCACCATTCATGGGCCTAAGGGAATGCATTGTGGAGTAGTTATTAGATGATGGGTTGCTAGAGTGACAGAAGCTTAAACCCTAGTTTATGCGCTACTTCGTAAGGGGCTGATTTGGATCCAAACGTTTAATGCTATGGTTAGATTTTATCTTAATACTTTTCTCATAGTTGTGGATGCTTGCGAGGGGGTTAATCATAAGTGGGAGGTTGTTCAAGTAAGAGCAGCACCCAAGCACCGGTCCACCCACATGTCAAATTATCAAAGTAGCGAACACGAATCAAACCAACATGATAAAAGTGACTAGACGGAATTCCCGTGTACCCTCAAGAACACTTTGCCTATTAGTAGAGATTGTTCTAGCCTGTCCTTTGCCACAAAAGGATTGGGCTACCTTGCTGCACCTTGTTTACCGTTACCGTTACTTGCTTGTTACAAATTATCTTGCTATCAAACTATCTGTTATCAAACTATCAAGCCTATGAGAATGCCAAGTTATTTAAAGAAAAAATAAAAAGATGGCATGACAAAAGAATCCAAAAGCGGGAATTCAAAATAGGAGACTATGTTCTTTTGTTCAACTCTCGTTTAAGATTTTTTGCAGGTAAGCTTCTCTCCAAATTGGAAGGACCATATATTATCGAAGAAGTTTATCGTTCTGGAGCTTTCAAGATTAATAACGCCGAAGGTACTAACCCAAAGGTGGTCAATGGACAAAGAATTAAGCATTATATCTCGGGTACGCCTATTAATGTTGAAAGCAATGTTATCCAAACCATGACACCGGAGGAACACATAAAAGAAACCTTCCGGAACACTCCAGAATTCTTAAAACTAGGAGGTACGTGATACGGTAAGTAAACGGACTCCGAAAAATCCGCAAAAATATTTTCTGTCAGTTTTGGAGTATTTTGAAATTTTGGAAATAAAGAAGTAAACCGGAAGGTGATCGAGGTGAGCACGATACACCAGGGCGTGCCAGACACCCCTGGGCGCGCCCTGGTGGGTTGTGCCCACCTCGGATTCCTTCCCGACTCCGTTTTCCTTCCATATACTTCTTTTCCAAGAATAAAAATTCTCTATATATACCCCCGACTGTTTTGACGAGCGCATCGCGGAAAAATCCCCTTGGCTTGAGCCAAGCTTGGGGGAGGTGCCCCGGTATCGTATCACCATCACTTTTATTCACCTTTACCTATTTTAGTTCGATCCTTAGTTTCCCTTTGATTTAGTTGAATAAAAGTTTAGCATGATCTATTTTCGTGTGTTAGTTTCGTGCCATACCTATCTATGTAATCGAGTGAGAGTTATATAATAAAGTTTAGTTTGAGTTTTTGCCTCTCTACTTTCTTGTTGCAATCAAAATAAAGAATAGATGAAACAAATGAAAAGAATCAGATGCTAATCTTATGATGAGTAATGACATCACATAAGGAAAAGTATAAGTAGTAAAATTTGTTGGAGATTGACAAACATAGCATTGGTCAATGATGCAATTCATGGAAGAATTAATAAGGGAAGAGAAGATTCACATGCAAATACACTATCTTGGATATCTTTTATGATTGTGAGCCCCCATCAAATACTATATGTCAAAATTGTTGACGTTGGACAAGGAAGACAACGTAATGAATTATGTATGTTCATATCCACATAGAAGTTATATTGTCATAGATCCTTTAACATGTGGTGCTTGCTCAATATCTTTGCTAGCCAAAAATTCCTCACTAAGTAGAGATACTACTTGTGCATCCAAAAACCCAAACCCAAATTCTTTGTTTGAGTGTCCACCATACCTACCTATGGATCGAGAAAGATCCTTCAAGTAAGTTGTCATCAGTGCAATAAGGCAATAAAAATTGCTTCTAAAAGTGTTTTGATCAATTAGTGTAAGAGAAAATTGAGCGCTATACGAACTTATGATGGCAAAGTAATAAAAGCGATGGACTGCATAATAAAGGTTGCTATCATAGGGGGCAATATAGCGTGACGTTCTTTTACATTAAGGGATTGGGCATACAAACCAATAAGCGCATGACAACCTCTACTTCCCTCTGTGAAGGGCCTATCTTTTACTTTTATGCAAGAGTCAAAGTATTTTTCCCTATTCCTTTTTACTTTTTCTTTTGCAAGCATCATGTGGTGAGGGAAGATCTAGGCACATATATCTAGTGGGATATGGGTGGGCATGAGTTATTATTGTTAACATCACCCTTGAGGTGAGTAAGTTGGGAGGCGAAACTATAAGCCCCTATCTTCTTATGTGTCCGGTTGAAACTTTTTGTTCATGGGTATGCCGTGAGTGTTAGCAATCATAGAAGACTAAATGATGGTTGAGTATGTGGACTTGCCAAAAGGCTCCGACATGAGACCCTTCCTAAAAATATGATGAATTGTAGTTGCAAAGTTGACTGAGAACATAGTTTGTTGGTTCCCAATAAGGTTTATGCTTCATACTTCTATGTTGTGATGAATTGTTACTTGTGCATAAGAAGTTATATGATGAAATTATGTTGAATAAATTTTATGTTAGAGTTTTTCGCTATTATATCAATAAGCATGATGCTTCTATGTTCGTATTTTGTTTTTATCGACACCTCTCTCTCAAACCATGTGGACATGCTTTTCTATATCGACTTTAGCTTGAGGACAAGCGAGGTCTAAGCTTGGGGGAGTTGATATGTCCATTTTGCATCATGATTTCCTAATGTTATTTATTATGTTTTGTCAAATTATAATGCTTTAAGGAGTGATTCTAATGCCTTTTCTCTCATAATATGTAAGGTTTACACCAAGAGGGAGAATACCGACAGCTGGAATTCTAGACCTGAAAAAGCACGTCAGAGATACCTATTCTGCACAACTCCAATGAAGCTGGAATTTTACGGAGATTATTTTTTGCATTTAATAAAAAATACTGGAGCAGAAAACTACCAGAGGGGGCCTCCCAGGTGGGCACAACCCACCAGGGCGCGCCAGCCCCCCCTGGGCGTGCCCTGATGGGTTGTGGCCACCTCGGCCCACCTCCGGTGCCCAACTTCTGGTATATGGTCACTCTTGACCTAGAAAAAATCAGACGAGGACTTTCGGGACCAAGCGCCGCCGCCTCGAGGCGGAACTTGGGCAGGAGCACTTTTGCCCTTCGGCGGAGCGATTCCGCCGGGGGAACTTCCCTCCCAGAGGAGGAAATCGAAGCTATCGTCATCACCAACACCCCTCTCATCTTTGGGAGGCCCATCTTCATCAACATCTTCAACAACACCATCTCCTCTCAAACCCTAGTTCATCTCTTGTGTTCAATCTTTGTACCGGAACCTCAGATTGGTACCTGTGGGTGACTAGTAGTGTTGATTACCTTGCGTAGTTGATTACTATATGGTTTATTTGGTGGAAGATTATATGTTCAGATCCATTATGCTATTCAATACCCCTCTGATCTTGAGCATGATTATTATTTGTGAGTAGTTACCTTTGTTCTTGAGGTCACGGGAGAAGTCATGTTGCGAGTAATCATGTGAATTTGATATGTGTTCGATATTTTGATGATATGTATGTTGTGATTCCCTTAGTGGTGTCATGTGAACGTCGACTACATGACACTTCACCATTCATGGGCCTAAGGGGATACATTGTGGAGTAGTTATTAGATGATGGGTTGCTAGAGTGACAGAAGCTTAAACCCTAGTTTATGCGCTGCTTCGTAAGGGGCTGATTTGGATCCAAACGTTTAATGCTATGGTTAGATTTTATCTTAATAATTTTCTCGTAGTTGCGGATGTTGCGAGGGGGTTAATCATAAGTGGGAGGTTGTTCAAGTAAGAGCAGCACCCAAGCACCGGTCCACCTACATATCGAATTATCAAAGTAGCGAACACGAATCAAACCAACATGATAAAAGTGACTAGACGAAATTCCCGTGTACCCTCAAGAACACTTTGCCTATTACTAGTGATTGCTCTGGCATGTCCTTTGGCTCAAAAGGATTGGGCTACCTTGCTGCACCTTGTTTACCATTACCGTTACTTGCTTGTTACCAATTATCTTGCTATCAAACTATCTGTTACCTATAATTTCAGTGCTTGCAGAAATTACCTTGCTGAAAACCGCTTGTCATTTCCTTCTGCTCCTCGTTGGGTTCGACACTCTTACTTATCGAAAGGACTATGGTTGATCGCCTATACCTGTGGGTCATCAACTGGCGCCATTGCTCTAGCCAAAGAGCCCGAGTTTCACAAGAGGACCAGACACATAAAGCGTCGCTTCAATTCCATCCGCGATTACATCAAGGAGGAGGACATAAATATTTGCAAAGTACATGCGGATCTGAATGTTGCAGACCCATTGACTAAGCCTCTTCCACAGGCAAAACATGATCAACACTAGAACTCTATGGGTGTTAGATTCATTACAATGTAAATCACATAGCGATGTGAACTAGATTATTGACTCTAGTGCAAGTGGGAGACTGCTGGAAATATGCCCTAGAGGCAATAATAAAATAGTTATTATCAGATTTCCTTGTTCAGGATAATCGTTTATTATCAATGCTATAATTGTATTGATTGGAAACTCAGATAAATGTGTGGATACATAGACAACACTGTGTCCCTAGTGAGCCTCTACTAGACTAGCTCGTTGATCAAAGATGGTTAAGGTTTCCTGACCATGGACATGAGTTGTCATTTGATAACGGTATCACATCATTAGAAGAATGATGTGATGGACAAAGACATAACACTAATCATAACATTTGATTGTTCTAGTTTATTGCTACCGCTTAATCCATGTCAAGTATCTGTTCCTATGACCATGAGATCATGCAACTCCCGGACATCGGAGGAATGCCTTGTGTGTATGAAACGTCACAACGTAACTGGGTGACTATAAAGGTGCTCTACAGGTATCTCCGAGGGTGTCTGTTGAGTTGGCGTGGATCGAGACTGGGATTTGTCACTCCGTTTGACGGAGAGGTATCTATGGGCCCACTCGGTAATACAACATCATAAGAAGCTTGCAAGCAATGTGACTACGGAGTTATTCACGGGATCTTGCATTACGGAACGAGTAAAGAGACTTGTCGGTAACGAGATTCAACTAGGTATGGAGATACCGACGATCGAATCTCGGGCAAGTAACATACCGATGGACAAAGGGAACTGCATACGGGATTGATTGAATCCTTGACATTGTGGTTTGACCGATAAAGATCTTCGTAGAATATGTGGGAACCAATATGGGCATCCAGGTCCCGCTATTGGTTATTGGCTGTAGAGGTGTATCGGTCATGTCTGCATAGTTCTTGAACCCGCAGGGTCTGCACACTTAACGTTCGATGACGATTCAGTATTGTTGAGTTATATATATGTTGGTAACCGAAGGTTGTTCGGAGTCCCGGATGAGATACCGGACGTCACAAGGAGTTCTGGAATGGTCTGGAGGTAAAGAATGATATATAGGAAGTTCCATTTTGGTCACCGGAATGAATTCGGGCGTCGCCGGTAATGTATCGGGAGTGCCGAAGGGTTCCGGGAGTCCACCGGAAGGGGCCCACACACCCCGGGAGGCCACATGGGCTGAGAGGGGGCCACACCAGCCCCTGATGGGCTGGCCGTCCCTCCCACCAAGGCCCATGCGGCTAACGGGCTGGTGGGGGGCAAACTCTAAAGGGGGTGGCCACCCAAACTTGGGGGCCAAGCCACCCTTGGGGCATCGCCCCATCTAGGCCGCCGCCCCCTAGGGGGGGAACCCTAGGGCGCCATCCCTCCTCCCTTCTCCCTAAATATACTAGAGGAGAGGGAGGGCAGCCGCACCACAAGCCACGGGGCAGCCCTCCCTCTCCCTCTAGATTGGTTTCTCCTCTAGTTCGTCGTGGTATCGCTTGGGGAAGCCCTGTTGGGACAGCTCCACCACCACCGCCATCACGTCGTCGTGCTGCCGGAGAACTCATCTACCTCTCTACCCTTGCTTGCTGGATCAAGGAGGCATACACATTATCGAGCTGTATGTGTGCTGAACGCGGAGGTGCCGTCCGTTCGGCGCTAGATTGGGATGAATCGTGATTGGATCGCGGGACGGATCATGATTGGATCACAAAGACGTTCGACTACATTAACCGCGTTTCTTAACGCTTCCCGCTTAGCGATCTACAAGGGTATGTAGATGCACTCCCCCTCTCGTTGTTGTTGATCTCCATATATAGATCTTGGGTGTTCATAAGAAAGAAATTTGTTTCCCATGCAAGGTTCCCCAACAGGCCGCCCCATGGAAAACATGTTAATGTCATGTTCGCATACAACCCATTTACGGCCCGGATGCTCGCTGCCCGTTATGGCCTCGACGAATTCATTCCGGTAGGGTCATGTGGGCCGTCCAATATGATTCCAGCCCGTTGACACTTTCGACCCATGTATGGCATGTGACGTCTTTAGGCCCATAAGCGGCCTTTTGTATCTCTGGTCCCTTTAACGGACCGTGGTGATTCTGGCCCATAAAGAACAGTAAATGGAATTGGACCCATTAAAGGCCCACCATGAAGTTGGGTCGTTTCCAGCCCGTGTTATCTTT
Source organism: Elymus sibiricus (assembly GCA_039707655.1). Classification (NCBI taxonomy): domain Eukaryota; kingdom Viridiplantae; phylum Streptophyta; class Magnoliopsida; order Poales; family Poaceae; genus Elymus; species Elymus sibiricus. Next base: position 271,164,848 of record CM077665.1, read on the forward strand.
CGGCCTGCTAAGGGCCCACAGACTATTGGCCTCATTTACGACCCTATATCATTTACGGTTCGTTAATGGCCTGCTCAACTACTGGGCCAAATTCGGCCCGTGGATACATTCCGCCCATCTGTGGTCTATTAATCCAATGGGACATTTCCACATAGTCGTGTATACCAGCCCATTAACGACCCGTTATGTATATCGACTAAATTAAGCCTGTGATGCCTTCCGGCTTGTTATCGGCATGTTCTGGTCAGGGCCCATAAATGGTCCAATCCATTTTTAGCCCGCTTACGGCCCATATCGCGGTCCTCTTTTGGCCCACAAATAGTACAACCCATTTTGGCCAATGGAACCTATGGCCCGTAGGAGGCCCATGGTCACTATGGCAGGTAACAGGCCCATGGTTATTGCAGCGACTAGCAAACATAGGAAAAAGAACTGAAGTGACTATATAAGCAAATAAACAAAAGAGACTAAATAAATAATTAAGCCTTACAGTGATTACACAGATTACATCCACTGAGCATCAAAGTTCGCTACCGGTGCAAATATAGAGACCAACAAAGCAGCATATTACATACACTAGGCGTCTAAGTTGGCCAGCAGTGCAAATAAACGCAGGAGCAAAACAAGTCCAGAAATGAAACCACTTCAGAAGAGCTCAACAAATGTTATCCTGGGTACCCGCCATGCTGGCAAGACGCTTAGCAAGATTATTAGTTTTCTCTTGTTTGGCGCTAAAATCCTCCAACGCTTGTTGTTGCACTAGAAAGTATGCATATGAATTCTGCAGGGACTTCCTCAGTCCTTTGGCTTCTTGTCGTAGCACAGTTGCTCGATGACTTTTAGCTTGTAGTTGAGACTCAAGAAGCAGAACTGATTCAGCCAGCGAGTTCAAAGAGCTTGTGCCAGTGGTAGTGGCTAGTAACTCGAACACTACATCAAGACAGGACTTTGGGGTTGTCTCACTATCTTCAAGATAGTTTTTATCGATTTTGTTGGAGACCAACAGGGTTGTCACACTATCTTGAACCTTCACTGCATTATTTCCTTTACAGTTGCATAATGGGGTACTCTTCTCCAATATTCTGTCAGCATTCTAAAAGAGGAACAAGCAGACACATAACATGTTTAGCATGTAGTATACGAAACTCATTTTGGTAAACCAATTAAGTTGTATGGTAGACATGATTATACTAACATGTCTTCTATTGCAAAGTATTACTCCCTCTGTAAAGAAATACAAGAGCGTTAAGATCACTACTTTAGTGATCTAAATGCTCCTATATTTCTTTACGGAGGGAGTACATAATAACATCATGGAGCAAACATATACTCCCTCCGTCTCAAAATAAGTGTCTCAAGCTTAGTACAACTTTGTACTAGAGCTAGTACAAAGTTGAGACACTTATTTTGGGATGGAGGGAGTATCTATGTACTATATCGTCCTATTTTATGTTGCCAAATCAAGATAGAGACACATTTGAAATAATATATGTATAAGACAAAGCATCATAGACAGAATATAAGCGTCGAAAACTACACAATATTAACAACACTTGCAATGTGCATGATATGAGAAGATAACTATTTATACAACTGAAACTGAAATCAACATAGAGAAATAAGTTACAACAACAAACCAGTTAAATAAACAAGTTTAAAACATATCTGTTGCGCCATTGGAGTTTTGATTGGATCCTTCAAATTTGAAATTAGTTGGTATGAGTAAATACAGTGATGCAGGAGCAAGGAGTATGCACAATAGCTACCAAACCTGACTTGAGAACAATTGTTCTTCTGCTTTAAGCGTGGTGCTTGGGTTTGCTATGGTGGTCCTCGTGCTTTGTGCACTATAGTTACCTTACTAACTGCTCGTGTTTGGGTGCTCTGTGGGGGAGATGGTGCCATGTCAACTGGATGTGGGTTACTATCCACTGAGGTTGCGGTTAGATGGGGTGTAGCTGGTTCTCTGTCCAACGGGGTAAGGGTACAATCTGCAAGAGTCTGGGTTATGTGTGACGGGTTTGTTTCCTGGGCAAGTACAACTGTAGTTTTATCTGCATCGACGGGTAGCACTGTCTTTCGTGAAAACCATGTTTCTACTCCCTTAGATACTGCCATCACCCCCTCCAATTCAAAAGGCCAAAAAACAAGAAAAGAAATTGAATGTACAAACATTGTATAAAAGACAGATGCAATAATTCACATGTATGTTGTCTAACCAAACAGGATAGGATGACACAATTTCACATATATGATGGCTAACTAAACAGGACAGCATAACACAATTTCAAATATAGTATGGATAACTAAATAGGATAGAATGACATAATTGAAAATATGATGACTATCTAAACAGGATGACATGACATAACTATATGATCTGTTTATTAAATAGGTTGGCATGAAATAATTCACATACATGTTATCTAAGTCTACAGGATGGCATGATATAATTCACATCTATGATTGCTATACTAAGCAAACGACATTCACATATATCATCTCTAAACTAAGCAGATGCCACACAATATTGTGCATATGATGTCTAAATAAGCAATGCAAGACACCATATGCATGCTATGAGAAATGTAACCGTCCCAAGTTAGAGCATACACCTCAGGGGGGAAATAGGACTGGTCATCTGTCTCTGAATCCTCCTTTGGGGAGCTATCTGTAAGCAGCAAGATATATGCTTCCACAGGTAGCATTGTGTACTCTATAGACCTTGTTACCACTCCAGATTTTTCCATCACCGACCAAAATGGCTGATGCATGGGAAGAGTAATTGAATATACAAACATTGTGGACAAATGGAATATGTAAGGAAAAAAAGTATGGCATGACATAATTCACATATATGATGCCTGGCTAAACAGGATGGCATTTCATAATTCACATATATGATGTGTGGCTAAACAGGAGGGTATTCCATAATTCACATATATGATGCCTGGCTAAACAAGATGGCATTGCATCATTCACATATATGGTATAGAAACTAAATAAGTGGCATCACACAAAGCATGTCTAAAGTAAGCAGATGACATAGCAATGCAAGACACCATATGCATGATATGAGCACTATAACCCAGCCAAGTTAGAGCATACACCTGGGGGGGATAGGACTGGTCATCTGTCTCTGAATCCTCCTCTGAGGAGCTATCTGTAACCATCAAGATATCTGCTTTGATAGGTAGCATTGTGATATGAAGACCTTGTTTTCACTCTAGATTGTTCCATCACCGACTCAAATGGTTGATGCATAACAAGAGTAGATGGATGTACAAACATTGTCGATAAATGGAATATGTGATGAAAACAAATAGTATGACATGATATTATTCACATATACGATGACTAGCTACACAGGATGGCATTGCATAGTTCACATATATGATGCCTGGATAAACAAGATGGCATTGCATAATTCACATATATGATATAGAAACAAAGAAGGTGGCATTCACACAAAGCATGACTAAACTAAGCAGTTGACGTATATGATGTATAAAGTAAGCAATGCAAGGCACCATATGCATGACATGACCAACATCAACATGCAAGGTTATAGCAAACACCTCAGGGGGTAAATAGGAGAGGTCTGCTCCCTCCGAATCCCCCTCTGAATAGTGATCTTCCTCTACATTACAATCTGGAATGAGGGGGGGGTGCCACTGTGCCCACCATGGAGCGACGTCTACATGACATTATATTGCCACACACCGCTCTTCTATTTTTCATCATAGTTATTTCTGCTGTCAAACATGCCTACATGTTAAAAACTGCTCCTCATATACACCCTGCTATTTTCACTAAGTCTGGGAATTTTTTTGTTTCAGCTAGCCTTTTTGTGTTGATGCTAGCCATGTTTCTGTGCATATTTCGATCATGCTCATGTTGAATGAAATGAAGTCCATTGTGTAAACTACCATGCTGTATATTCTCATGCCACGAAAAGTTCAGTAGAATATATATTTCTTGCTGTGAATATGCCTTCAGGTTAAAATTGTTTGTCCTTAAATGCTATGTTTTATAGTCATGTTCTGAGCATCCTACCAATTGATCTATGACTCTTTTCGGTATGATTCCTTTTGATGAAATGACGTGTATGTTACATGATACTGCCCCATGCTTTGTTTGTGCATATTAAGTTCCTGTAGTTTGTTGTTTTAATGTGTGCAAAATGCTATGTTGCTATTTTGGACAGATTGCATTGCATATTTGTTTTGGACTTTGTGTGAGTTCTATGCATTGAATTTTCATGATCTTTATATCCATTCCTTCAAAAAATTTCATTTCCAATCCAGTGGCATACTTGGGATACCAAGGAATTACCCCTACCCCCCTCAAATCATGATCTATCACCGTTTCGTTCTGTATCTTGTCATGATTGTCTCGAGAGATCCGTAACTCCGATTGCATGATCTTTATATGCATTTGCATCGATTTCATGCATATAATACATTTTTGCCAAGCTCATGCATATCAAAACAATTCATGTTGTTGTTATGTCCAGATTGCTAAAAACTAATTACTTGCATATGAATTGTCACTTGATCCATGCCCCACATGGATCAAGACTTCATTTAAAATGACTGGTATAGGTTTGCCATGCTAAATACATTAAATTGGTCATGCATCATTCTTAGTTGTGCATTATGCCTTGGGTGTATGTTTATTTGATGTTATTTCTTCTTGTGGGTAGTTTCGAGTGATGAGTCCCAGTTCGAGGAACCTGCCAAGACTGCTTACGAGGGGCAAGCTCTTTATCCCACTAAAGACCCTCAAGGCAAGATGATCATTACCCTGGATACAGTTACTACATTTGCTATGCTAGTTGTCTCGCTTCTATCATCATGTCTCGTTACATACCACTTGAATGTCAAGCCTCCTAACATTTCCATGAAAGCCTCTAACCTCTTCACATCCTAGCAAAACCGTTGTTTGGCTAAGTTATGTGGCACCCCAGCTCAGAGAACCGGATTACCAGTGTTTCCAACCCAGAGATCATGTCTTCTGGAAACACACAACAACTTGGTATAGAACAGAACAGAACTTTTATTGATAGTAGTCGAGTACAAGCGCATATTTTACAATGATGACGAGGCCAAAGGCACCCTCGGTGCTATGACAGTGTCTACATTATTTATGTCACATAGCAGGGCCTCGGAATACTAAGTACTTCTATGGCGCAGCGGAACATAGCGCAACTCGATCCACAAGGACACTGCTGTGGACACATCCTAGTTATCGAAGCACGAACCATCAGGACCTCCGTTCTCGGCTCCTCCTGCATCTGGCATGATACGCCAGGTGAGTACTTGGAATGTACTCGCAAGCTCACGACAACCAAGTAATGCAGCAAACAATAGCATGGCAATCAATATGATAACACCGAAGTAATTCACTTACGGTAACCGATTATCAACTTACTCTCTTCCGGGTTGTTCCACAACCCTCGGAATACTCATAACCATCGAGTACTTCCGAACACAAGACGAGTTCTTCCATCATTACTATCATTAATATGATTGATCACCTAGTGAGGTCTGGACGGGCTGTCCAATACCGTGGACACGGCTATTCGAATAGATTTTACACTCTGCAGAGGTTGCGCACTTTACCCACACCATGAAGCACCTGGCCTCGTGATCCCACTCGGGTGGACCAGCGTTGGTTCAACAAAACCTGCCTGACTCGTGACTCTTTCATCGTACCACCGGCACTCATCCTCCCCCAGAGGTTTGCCCTGGGTGGCCCCTGTGTCCTCATGACACCTGCCACCATCGTGGCCCAAACTAAATAGTCCCAAACGGGGACTACACTGTCCCAAACGGGGACTAAACTGTACCAAACGGGGACGCCGGCACAAACCAACAACAACTGGGCTCACAGGGTTATCGCCGCCTACCTGATCAGGGTAGCACGCGCGCATAACCCTCCCTCTTTGGAGGTACCGATGAAAGATCACGCAGTCAAGCCAAGTCAAGGCCGTCCCATACCGGCAAATCAGGTTGCACGAGTATGCCCGGACAGGTGACTCAAGATCAACCGACTAAATTCATCTTGCAAACATAGTAATTCATCACCATGCTTAGGTATTTAATATTGTTATGATTTATCCATGATAAATAAATCAACATAATGCATATAAAGATGCAATGCTATAGAAATGCATGCATGAAATGGGTATCATGGCTTGCCTTGCTCTGTTGGGTAGTTCAAACACTCTTGATCTTCAAAGGCACCACAATCTCCCTCTGAAAGTATTTTCAAAATACAATTGAAAATTCCACATAAAGCATTTTTATTAACCAGATATTCTGTGGGTATAGGAACAATACCAAAATTTGTCAGCAAATAAAGGGGCTCAATACCAACTCAGTGCAAAAAGAATCAATTGAATTGGAGCTATGGATAAAAAGTTATTTAGGGTCAAAGTCTGGTCAAAATTCCGATTTTAAATGAATTTAAACAGAAAATCACAAAATCTCCAGCGGCCACGTCGAAAGCGTATTTTCAGAATACGCTTCCACTTACCACTTTGCGCCCGCGCGGGCTGAGCCGCGGACGGGTGGGGTCGGCCCTTTAAAAACAGAGAGAGAGGGAGAGGAACAGAGGTAGGGCGGGGCTCCGGCGACGGTCGCCGGCGACAGAGACGGCGGCGGCGCTCGGAGTTGAGGGGAATGGATCGGGCGCTCGAAGACGAACCCGTACGTACCCGCAGCGTGACTTGAGGTGGTCGGACGGCGTCGTCCCCTTCCTCTCCGGCGGCGGCGACATTCGGGTGGTCATCGGAGAGGTCCAATCTGGCAGCAATCCGATCGGGGAAGAGCTCTAGGAGGACCAGGGAGACCTACTAATCTCAATGGAGGGCTCAGGAGGAGCTAGGAAGGGGGTGGAGGAGGTGGTCGACAGAGCTAGGGCGGCGGAGCAACTCCTGCGAAGCTCGAGGCCAGAGGGCCTCTCGGCTTTGGCTCTTGCTTGGGGGAGCCGATTATAGGAGGAGGGAGAAGGATGAGGAGCTCGGAGAGGCCGGGCGAGGCTATTTATAGGGAGGGAGCGCGGGCGGCGACCTCTCTGGAACGGCGGCGACGTGGCTACGCCACTGGAGCCAGGACGGCGAGCTGGCTGTCGCGAAGCGGGGCGAAGGGACGGGAGAAGGCAGAGGCATTCAATGCGCAAAGGGACGTCTCGCGGGGAAGACGACGACGGGGATGCCACCGTGCCCGCACGGGTCACATAGTGCGGCGCTGCGGTGGCGGCCGGCGAGGGCTTCTCCGGCGAGGGGGAAGGGTCTGGAGGGTCTAGGTGGCTGTCGGGGAGCTGGTCGGCACTAGCAGACAAGGTACGGCGATGCGGGCGTCTCGCTCCGACGAGACCCGAGCCTGGCGGCGCCCAGAGCGCGGTTTTGGCAGGCTGGCTACGCGGTCACCGCGTGCACAGGCACCCGTGACGCGCGCTGGCCCGCCACACCTTGTCTGGAGCGTCGTTCACGCGTACTACAGTCCACTAGTGGCACTAGCTTGCCCAATAACCCACTGAGATGAGAGGTATCATCACCAACAGCTTACTGTCAGCAACTTGAGGAGGTTCTGGAGAGGAAAATAAAATGGAGATGGGACCAATGGAGATGTCTAGGGCTATCTAGGCTGGAGGGACTACAGACTGGCAAAGTTTGAGAGAGTTTGAGAAAGAAATGAGTATGGTTGCTTTGAAAACCACCATTCTAGTCCAGAATCTAAATGAGCTTGTGGCACTCACATGGATGCTCTGCTAATGTTGAAACTTTGTGGAGAGAAGTAATTTGGTAGTGCACACTTGCCATAAAATTTGTAGATCATTTGTGCACCCCTAGCTTGTACTTCCGTCACAAAGGTTCAAAATAAGCAGAAACTTGATAGGGTCCTGCTGCTCAAAATTTGTACTGGACCAGATGATGTTTTTGAATATTGGAGCTAGATAGGATCCCTAGGAGCTTGAGGAATTTATTGGGAATTTTCTGAGATAGGAAAAATGGGGTTACTTCACAATGGACAGATTCTGGTCAGAAACAAAAGTATTATTCTGGCCAAAACTTTCCATTGGGCAATAGAATATTTTTGGAGATTATGGAATCATATGATGATAAGAAGGTGGGGGAAAAGTTTGGGAATTATTTGATCATCCAAACTATAGGTTGCTTCACAACCCATAGTGGTGACATAATTTCCCAAATAAATAAAAGGGTTTATTGAAAAAGATTAAATATGGAAATTAATCCAGGAGTGATGAAGAAAGGTTTTGGCAAAAATGAGGAAGGTTTTGGGTTACTGGAGAAAAGGTTCAAAGAATCATAGATCCAAATCAACTGGAACAAGTTTGAAAATCATCCAAGTTTGCAAATAAAAATCCAAATAGTTTTGAAAAATATTGTTAAAAACCAGGGTGTCACAAACCTACCCCCCTTAGGATGAATCTCGTCCTCGAGATTCGGTTGCTCAGGGAACAAGTATGGATATGCGGATCTCAAGAAATCTTCCCTTTCCCATGTAGCCTCTTCCTCAGTGTGGTGCTCCCATAGCACTTTGTAAAACCTGATTATCTTACTCCTGGTAGTTCTTTCCATTTCATCCAGGATTCTGACAGGCTTCTCTTCGTAGGTCAGGTCTTTAGCCAGTTCTAACTCACTCATATCCGATTGCTTGATTGGTGGTGCAATGCACTTCCTTAATTGTGATATATGGAAAACATCGTGCACTTCAGACAATTCTGGTGGTAATTCCAACTGATATGCTACTCTGCCTCTTCTAGCAATCACTGGAAATGGACCAATATATCTTGGTGCAAGCTTTCCCCGCGTATGGAATCTCTTCACTCCCTTCATGGGGGTTACTCTGAGGTACGCATACTCTCCGGGTTCAAAGGTCACTTCCCGGTGCTTTGGGTCATAGTAGCTCTTTTGACGGGACTTGGCTGCCCGAAGACGTTCTTGGATATCCTTGACTTGCTTCTCAGCCTTGAGCATCAAGTCCGTACCAAAGATTCGGCTATCCCCTGTCTGAGACCAGTTCAAAGGGGTACGGCACTTCCGCCCATATAATGCCTCGAAAGGTGACATCTTCAGACTTGACTGATAGCTGTTGTTATAGGAGAATTCGGCATAAGGTAGACTGTCTTCCCATTTGGGTCCATGGGTGAGAGCACATGACCGAAGCATATCCTCCAGTATCTGGTTCACTCTTTCTGTCTGCCCGTCTGTCTGTGGATGGTATGCAGTGCTATGCTTCAGTATGGTTCCCAAAGCTTGATGTAGTCGCAGCCAGAATGCTGAGGTGAATAGGGAACCCCTGTCTGAGGTGATGGACTTGGGTACTCCATGGAGGCTAACTATCCGGGACATGTAGAGCTGTGCCAGCTGATTTGCGTTGAAGGTGGTTTTCACCGGAATAAAGTGAGCCACTTTCGTGAGTATGTCCACAATGACCCAAATAGCATCGTTGCCTCTTGTTGACTTGGGTAGTCCAACAATAAAGTCCATGCATATGTCGTCCCACTTCCACTGGGGAACCGGTAAAGGTTGCAGTAGCCCAGCGGGTTTCTGGTGTTCCGCCTTAACCTTGTTGCAGATATCACAACAGGCGACATAGTAGGCTATATCCCTTCGCATTCCTGGCCACCAAAACATCTCTCTCAGATCCTGATACATTTTTGTGCCTCCCGGGTGGATAGAATATGAGGACTCTTGAGCTTCTTTGAGTATTTGCTGCCTCAGATTATCCTGATCGGGCACGCATATCCGCTTCTCGAACCATACGGTGCCTTGATCATCCATGTGGAAGGACTTGGCTTTTCCTTTTGGAATCAGCTCCTTGATCTTTTTTATTCCCTCATTTGGCTCTTGGGCCTTCTTGATTTCTTCCATAAGGGTGGGAGTAATTTCCAACGTGTCCGAGGTAGTTGGGCCGCATTGCACCATGTTGAACTCAGCGAACTCTTCTTGTAACCTTGGATGCATCCTTCCCATTAGTGCATTCACGGTGCCTTGCTTTCTGCTAAGAGCGTCCGCAACCACATTGGCTTTCCCTGGATGATAGTTTATCCCAATGTCATAGTCCTTGACTAGTTCAAGCCATCTTCGTTGCCTGAGATTTAGGTCAGGCTGAGTGAAAATATACTTGAGACTCTTATGGTCCGTGTATATTTTAGAGCGTTGCCCAATGAGGTAATGCCTCCAAATCTTCAGGGCATGAACTACGGCTGCTAATTCCAAATCGTGTGTGGGGTAGTTCTCCTCATGGGGTCGTAGCTGTCTGGATGCATATGCTACAACCTTCCCTTCTTGCATCAACACGCAGCCGATTCCACGTCTGGAAGCGTCACAGTAGATGTCGAAACTCTTGTGTATGTCTGGAAGGACTAGGACAGGTGCCGTAGTGAGCCTGGTCTTTAATTCCAGGAAACTACTATCGCATTCCGTCGTCCAGACAAACCTTTGATTCTTCTTGAGCAACTCCGTCAGGGGCTTGGCTATTTTAGAGAAGCCTTCTATGAAGCGTCGATAATAGCCTGCCAATCCCAGGAAACTACGGACTTCGGTCACCGTAGCTGGTGTCTTCCAATTTAATACCGCAGTTACCTTGCTGGGGTCGACGGCTACCCCTTGCTCTGACAGAATGTGCCCCAGAAATCCCACCTCTTTTAGCCAAAATTCACACTTACTAAATTTGCCATACAGGCGGCGGTCTCTTAATCTTTCCAGGATAGCTCGGAGATGCTGCTTATGCTCTTCTTCATCCTTGGAATATATCAGGATATCATCGATGAATACCACCACAAATTTATCCAGAAAGTCCATGAAGACTTTATTCATCATGCTCATGAAGTAGGCTGGAGCATTCGTCAATCCAAATGACATGACTGTAAATTCATACAGACCGTATCGGGTGGTGAACGCTGTCTTGGGTATATCCTCTGTTAGGATTTTTAGCTGATGATATCCGGTTCGAAGATCAATTTTGGAGAATACCCGGGCTCCATTCAACTGGTCGAACAAGTCATCAATGCGAGAAGCGGGTACTTATTCTTGATAGTGACCTCATTTAGCTGGCGATAGTCTACGCACATTCGTAGGCTTCCATCCTTCTTCTTGACAAAGAGCACTGGTGATCCCCATGGCGAGATGCTTGGGCGAATGTACCCTTTTTGCAACAATTCATCCAGTTGCTTCTTTAGCTCAGCCAACTCTGGACCTGGCATACGATAGTATTTCTTGTAAATTGGGGCGGTACCGGGGACCACTTCGATTGCAAATTCCAGCTCCCGGTCAGGGGGCATCCTGGTAGTTCCTCGGGAAATACATCCGGAAATTTACAGACTACCGGAATCAAGTTCATATCCGTGGCGGTAGTTTGGTATGCCATTCCCTTCCTTGTTCTCATCGTGCTGGCAAGGAATTGAACTATTTGTCCGGTTGGGTTAACCAGTGTTACTGTCCTGCTGGCACAATTGACGCACACCTGATGCGGTGTCAACCAATCCATTCCCAGTATTACGTCCAATCCCGAAGATTCAATGGCAATGAGTGCCGCTGGAAACTTAACTCCATGTATTGAAATTTCCAGATCTCTATAGATCAGATTTGTTCTGAGCAGAGAGCCAGGGGATTGTACCACCATGATTTTGTCTAAAAGCGACGGAGAAAATTTGTGCAAGGTGGCAAAACTCCGCGAAATAAATGAATGAGAAGCCCCCGAATCAAATAAAATTACTGCAGGTATGTCGTTAATAGAAAACATACCAAGGACTACTTCTGGAGCTTCGCAGGCTTCCTCAGCGGAGATATGGTGGACGCGTCCATGGCAAAAGTTATGATTGGGGCGGCGTCCAATAGTTTTGACCTACGGCTTGACGTCGGCGAATGACTTTCCATTGTTGGTGGGGCACGGTTTGGAGTAGTGTCCACTTTGGCCGCAAGTGAAGCAGGTATTGTTGCGGCGGCAGTCCTCTATCACGGGCTGTTTGCCAAAGGTCTTGGTCTGGCTCACTGTCTTATTGTTGTTGCTGCCATTGCTCCATGTAGGCTTATATTCAGATGTGCCTGGCTGCCAGGTGCGTGGCTTTTGCGCAAACGGCTCACGGTTGTCCTTCTTGGGTTCAAACTTCCGCTTTTGGTTGTCGTGTCCGGACTTGTGCTCCCTTTCGGCTATGAAGGCCTTGTTCGCCAGTGTCTGAAAGTCAGGAAAGTCTAGCATGCATAGCTGACAACGGAGGAAGTGATTCAGTCCTCCTAGGAACCGATCTATCTTTCTCTCTTCGGTGGCCACATCATAGGTAGAGTACCGTGACAGATTGTTGAACTTGTTAAGGTACTCTACCACCGACATATTTCCTTGTGTCAAAGCAAGGAACTCCCTTTGCTTCACCTTCATTATGCCGGTAGGAATATGATATTTGCGGAATAATTCCTTAAACTTCTCCCAGGTAATTTCTTCTTCAGAAGACCATGTTGCCTTTGTGTTATCCCACCATATAGCTGTTGGCCCTTCCAGGTAATGGGTGGCAAACGGGGCCTTGTCTGAATCCTCGCAACGAGCTATGTCCAACTTCTTTTCTATGGTCCTTAGCCAATCGTCGGCTTCTATAGGGTCCACAGCTTGACCAAAATTGGGTGGCTTTGTGCGTTGGAAATCAGATAACCTGGAGTGGGTTCCATTATGATTTTGGTTCTGACCTACCATAACCTGCATACTCTTCAAGAATTCCATAAGATCCTGGTTTCTCTTCTCCTCAAACATTCTCATGATCTGATCAGTAGTAGGTGCTTGAGGTGGTGGGGGTGGTAAATCTTCTGGTGCTTGACCTGCTTGTCTGGCGGATCGACGAACGGGGGTTCCATCGCCGCCTTGGCAACAACTTCTCTTCATCCTAAATTTGTTCCCATTGCAAAATACCGAATCGATGAGCAACACCCATAAGGGAAACACAGTTATATGACACCAGAAGGAAAATACGCGAAAAAAGCGAATAAAGCAAACCACATAATTATACAAGATAACCCAACATCATACATGGCAAGCTAGTAGGGGAATATCATGGCTAACTGCTCATACGGCAGTTGACATATGCAAAGATGCATGCTCAACAACTCAAGCCTCCACTCTAGTGGCGTTGGTGGCACGAACACTGCCAGACCACAGACTCCTCGTCATCTGATCCTGAGTCGGAGTCGGAACTGATGATGTGGATCTCATCCTCCGGATCAAAGAAAACACGACGACACTGCTGGGACGGTTCTCCTTCTGGGGAAGAAGGAGCACGACACCTCAACATCGGAGCAGCTGGAGTGGCAAGGAGTGAGGCCCACTCAGCCGGGGTCTCACGACGGCTACCAGACGAAAAGCCGGGTGGCACAGTAGAGGTAGAAGGAGCCTCAAACCTGGGTGGAGGTGGAACTGGTGGTGGATATATGGGTGGATAGATAGGCTGAGGTGGAGGTGGAGCTGGAGTCACGGCTGCAACTGCCCCTAAGACACGAGACAGCTCCTCAGCCAAGGATATGATCGTACGATAACTGGCGTTCAGATAGCGAGATAGCACAACAGTCGCACGATCACACGCCGGGTCAGCAGGAGCGAAAATGACTCGTCCTGTCGTAGGCGACAGGGTGGGATAGTTGAAGAAACCTGGATGAGTCTGCATCTCAACCTCGTGGAAACGCAAGTCAGTGAGAGCCTCCATCGCGGCAAACTGGATCGCCAACTCCGGGGTGGATGCCATTCCGTCCTTGGAAGAGCGAGAGTAGCAACCAAGGTCCGAGCTTGCGACCAGGAAAGCCTCTGCATGGTACTCGTACACTGACTCAGCAAGCTGCTCCCGAAACACCTGGTACACTGGATCTTCGCCGTGAGGGTACAGTCGAAGCCAGACGTTCCGGAGCAGTACTGGAAAGGTGGATGGTGCAGGCTCAAAATGATAGTGGTATGGAACTGGTGCCATCTACACTCATAATGCCAACGGTTAGTGAAACAATGAGGCATGATGCATCCTATGCAACAATCAAATGCAACAAGCAAGATGCACACTCAAGACCCTACACTAATCGCAGTTCTAGCACAGGCTAACTAGGGTGTCCTACAGTCAGCACGGCTCTGATACCAAGCGTTGTGGCACCCCGGCTCAGAGAACCGGATTACCAGTGTTTCCAACCCAGAGATCATGTCTTCTGGAAACACACAACAACTTGGTATAGAACAGAACTGAAATTTTATTGATAGTAGTCGAGTACAAGCGCATATTTTACAATGATGACGAGGCCAAAGGCACCCTCGGTGCTATGACAGTATCTACATTATTTATATCACATAGCAGGGCCTCGGAATACTAAGTACTTCTACGGCATAGCGGAACATAGCGCAACTCCATCCACAGGGACACTGTTGTGGACACATCCTAGTTATCGAAGCACGAACCATCAGGACCTCCGTTCTTGGCTCCTCCTGCATCTGGCATGATACGCCAGGTGAGTACTTGGAATGTACTCGCAAGCTCACGACAACCAAGTAATGCAGCAAACAATAGCATGGCAATCAATATGATAACACCGAAGTAATTCACTTACGATAACCGATTATCAACTTACTCTCTTCCGGGTTGTTCCACAACCCTCGGAATACTCATAACCATCGAGTACTTCCGAACACAAGACGAGTTCTTCCATCATTACTATCATTAATATGATTGATCACCTAGTGAGGTCTGGACGGGCTGTCCAATACCGTGGACGCGGCTATTCGAATAGATTTTACACTCTGCAGAGGTTGCGCACTTTACCCACACCATGAAGCACCTGGCCTCGTGATCCCACTCGGGTGGACCAGCGTTGCTTCAACAAAACCTGCCCGACTCGTGACTCTTTCATCGTACCACCGGCAATCATCCTCCCCCGGAGGTTTGCCCTGGGTGGCCCCTGTGTCCTCATGACACCTGCCACCGTCGTGGCCCAAACTAAATAGTCCCAAATGAGGACTACACTGTCCCAAACGGGGACTAAACTGTCCCAAACGGGGACGCCGGCACAAATCAACAACAATTGGGCTCACAGGGTTATCGCCGCCTACCTGATCAGGGTAGCACGCGCGCATAACCCTCCCTCTTTGGAGGTACCGGTGAAAGATCACGCAGTCAAGCCAAGTCAAGGTCGTCCCATATCGGCAAATGTGGTTGCACGAGTATGCCCGGACAGGTGACTCAAGATCAACCGACTAAATTCATCTTGCAAACATAGTAATTCATCACCATGCTTAGGTATTTAATATTTTTATGATTTATCCATGATAAATAAATCAACATAATGCATATAAAGATGCAATGCTATAGAAATGCATGCATGAAATGGGTATCATGGCTTGCCTTGCTCTGTTGGGTAGTTCAAACACTCTTGATCTTCAAAGGCACCACAATCTCCCTCTGAAAGTATTTTCAAAATACAATTGAAAATGTCACTCAATGCAAAAAGAATCAATTGAATTGGAGCTATGGATAAAAAGTTATTTAGGGTCAAAGTCTGGTCAAAATTCCGATTTTAAATGAATTTAAATAGAAAATCAGAAAATCTCCAGCGGCCACGTCGAAAGCGTATTTTCAGAATACGCTTCCACTTACCACTTCACGCGCGCGCGGGCTGAGCCGCTGACGGGTGGGGTCGGCCCTTTAAAAACAGAGAGAGAGAGGGAGAGGAACAGAGGGAGGGCGGGGCTCCGGCGACAGAGACGGCGGCGGCGCTCGGAGTTGAGGGGAATGGATCGGGCGCTCGAAGACGAACCCGTACGTACCCGCAGCGTGACTTGAGGTGATCGGACGGCGTCGTCCCCTTCCTCTCCGGCGGCGGCGGCGTTCGGGTGGTCGTCGGAGAGGTCCAATCTGGCAGCAATCCGATCGGGGAAGAGCTCTAGGAGGACCAGGGAGACCTACTAATCTCAATGGAGGGCTCATGAGGAGCTAGGAAGGGGGTGGAGGAGGCGGTCGACAGAGCTAGGGCGGCGGAGCAACTCCTGCGAAGCTCGAGGCCAGAGGGCCTCTCGGCCTTGGCTCTTGCTTGGGGGAGCCGATTAGAGGAGGAGGGAGAAGGATGAGGAGCTCGGAGAGGCCGGGCGAGGCTATTTATAGGGAGGGAGCGCGGGCGGCGACCTCTCTGGAACGGCGGCGACGTGGCTACGCCACTGGAGCCAGGACGACGAGCTGGCTGTCGCGAAGTGGGGCGAAGGGACGGGAGAAGGCCGAGGCATTCAATGCGCGAAGGGACGGCTCGCGGGGAAGACGACGGCGGGGATGCCACTGTGCCCGCACGGGTCTCATAGTGCGGTGCTGCGGTGGCGGCCGGCGAGGGCTTCTCCCGCGAGGGGGAAGGGTCTGGAGGGTCTAGGTGGCTGTCGGGGAGCTGGTCGGCACTAGCAGACGAGGTACGGCGATGCGGGAGTCTCGCTCCGACGAGACCCGAGCCTGGCGGCGCCCAGAGCGCGGTTTTGGCAGGCTGGCTACGCGGTCACCGCATGCACATGCACCCGTGACGCGCGCTGGCCTGTCACACCTTGTCTGGAGCGTTGTTCACGCGTACTACAGTCCACTAGTGGCACTAGCTTGCCCAATAACCCACTGAGATGAGAGGTATCATCACCAACAGCTTACTGTCAGCAACTTGAGGAGGTTCTGGAGAAGAAAATAAAATGGAGATGGGACTAATGGAGATGTCTAGGGCTATCTAGGCTGGAGGGACTACAGACTGGCAAAGTTTGAGAGAGTTTGAGAAAGAAATGAGTATCGTTGCTTTCAAAACCACCATTCTGGTCCAGAATCTAAATGAGCTTGTGGCACTCACATGGATGCTCTGCTAATGTTGAAACTTTGTGGAGAGAAGTTATTTGGTAGTGCACACATGCCATAAAATTTGTAGATCATTTGTGCGCCCCTAGCTTCTACTTCCTTCACAAAGGTTCAAAATAAGCAGAACCTTGACAGGGTCCTCCTGCTCAAAATTTGTACTGGACCAGATGATGTTTTTGGATATTGGAGCTAGATAGGATCGCTAGGAGCTTGAGGAATTTATTGGGAATTTTCTGAGATAGGAAAAATGGGGTTACTTCACAATGGACAGATTCTGGTCAGAAACAAAAGAATTATTCTGGCCAAAACTTTCCATTGGGCAATAGAATATTTTTGGAGATTATGGAATCATATGATGATAAGAAGGTGGGGGAAAAGTTTGGGAATTATTTGATCATCCAAACTATAGGTTGCTTCACAACCCATAGTGGTGACATAATTTCCCAAATAAATAAAAGGGTTTATTGAAAAAGATTAAATATGGAAATTAATCCAGGAGTGATGAAGAAAGGTTTTGGCAAAAATGAGGAAGGTTTTGGGTTACTGGAGAAAAGGTTCAAAGAATCATAGATCCAAATCAACTGGAACAAGTTTGAAAATCATCCAAGTTTGCAAATAAAAATCCAAATAGTTTTGAAAAATATTGTTAAAAACCAGGGTGTCACAAGTTACGCTTGCTCAGCTCTTCTTATGGCATTACTAGTTGCAGGTGCAGGTTGTTTCCATGTGACAGCATGGATATCTTGGGATATCACATTATTATTTCTATCTAAATTACTGCACCTAACTACTTGGTACAAGGTGGAAAGCTTGGCCTTAGGTTCGGTGTTTTGTTCCATCTTCGCCGCCCTAGTTTCCGGTTACTGGTGTTATGTTCCATATTGTGAGCTCCTAACAAGCTTGGGGTTGTTATGGGGACCCCCTTGATTATTCGTTTTGGGATAAAACTCTTCCGGCAAGGCCCAACATTGGTACTAAATTTGCTAATAACTAATTAAAATTGCATAGGGCTTAGCTACCCCGCGGGTAATTAATCAACAACACGGCCAGTGCTCCTCATGAGTGTTGGTCCAAAACAGAGTCGTTTGCGGCTTCCTCCGAGGAAATTTGGGTCTGAGTTGTCATACGCTGTGCTCATCTGGTAGTGCCCTGAGAAAGACATACATGCGGCTCCTATTGCGATCTGTCCTATCGGTCGGTCTTGCTGGATTTTTTTTACCCTTCTCGAATGTTTGTGCACGGGGATTCTGAGGATACTTTGGGCTATCTCGAGGTTGAGGTTTTCCACCGCAGCTTGTGGCTAGTTTGTGATGGCTGAGTTGGAGCACCCCTGCAGGGTTATATCTTTCAGAAAGCCGTGCCCGCAGTTATGTGGCAACTTGGAAATTGTTTAACACCCGAATATAGCAAACTTGAAGTAAACTCAATTAAAATACACCAACCGTGTGCGTAACCATGGTACTATCTTTTCGAGGGAGTTCGGGAAGAGAACACAGTGGGGTTATGATTCAAACGTGCGTAGGTGTTCAAGATCACTTCTTGATCATAACTAGTACTCGTCTGACAAGCGTAGATACTCATCTTAATCTTGTACTCATAAGTTAGCCACTCAAATATATGCTTAATGCCATTGCAACCTCACCACTTAACCATGCCTCACATATAAGCTTAGATAGTCTCGATACCTTGGATGACGAGATAGTTGAGTCCCTGTGGCTCACAGATTACTTCACACCAGGTACAAGTATAGATGTGATCAATCCAGAGGATGCTTCCTAGATCTAGTGGGAGTATGATGAGGAGCGTTGGCGCATGCACGTCAACTATCCAGACGATTAGGAGGGATACTTGGTCGGCAGCCTGGGATAGCGAGATAGATGTCATCGTCTTTTTTTATTTGATTTCGTCTATAGCCGAACTCTGCTCTTCTGGATGTTTGTATGGATAAATGTATGAAATAATCTACTTGTAGCATGTGGCAAGTGTAAGCCAATCCATATACTCACCTCTTCTATTTACATGTACTTGTGATGATATCTATTCTTGCGAAACGCGAGATGAGCTTCTATCCCTATCATGGCTTTGGGCCCGGATGAAGATAGTACCGCATCTTGGGCATTACAAGTTGGTATCAGAGCCAGGTTCCGACCATAGGAGCCCCTTTGCTTGATCGGAAATTGGACGAATCGTGTCTAGTGAAAAATAAGATTTTCAGTCTAGTTATATATCGGGGAGTAGGAATTCTTTTTACTCGTCTTCCCTTTGTCGCTCTGGTGAGGATTCATGACGTAGGAATTTTAATTCTACTCCTCTTCTCACACAAATTTTTTTAGGATCATGTGGGTGTTTTGGAACCTCTACGATGTCGGTGTGACTAGAGTTCTGTTCTTGATGCCTCCTTCTTAGAGTGGTGTCTGGGGGGAGTTGAGCTTCAAGGGATTCTTGTCACACGCGCTATCGTTCAGTTTCCTTAGTATCTTAGGACGAAGATGTTCGAAATCGCTTCAATACTACTCATGGAGAGTGGAGTTTGGTGTCACCCAGTACTAGGGAGAGCGTCCAGATGTACTGCCATGTTTAGTATCATTGTGATTATGAGGGTCTGAGGTAGATGAGTTGTTGAAAATATGCCCTAGAGGTAATAATAAACTGTTTATTATCATATTTCCTTGTTCATGATAATCGTTTATTATCCATGCTAGAATTGTATTGATCGGAAACTCAGATACATGTGTGGAAACATAGACAACACTGTGTCCCTAGTGAGCCTCTACTAGACTAGCTCGTTGATCAAAGATGGTTAAGGTTTCCTAACCATATACATGAATTGTCATTTGATAAGGGGATCACATCATTAGGAGAATGATGTGATGGACAAGATCCAACCGTAAGCATAGCATTTGATCGTATCACTTAGTTTATTGCTACTGCTTTCTTCAAAGTCAAGTATTTCTTCCTAAGACCATGAGATCTTGCAACTCCCTGACACTGGAGGAATGCCTTGTGTGTGGCAAACGTCACTTCGTAACTGGGTGACCATAAAGGTGCCCTACAGGTATCTCTGAGGGTGTTTGTTGGGTTGGCATGGATCGAGACTGGGATTTGTCACTCCGTATGACGAAGAGGTAACTCTGGGCCCTCTCGGTAATACAACATCACAAGAAGCTTGCAAGCAATGTGACTAAGGAGTTAGTCACGGGATCTTGTATTACGGAACGAGTAATGAGACTTTCTGGTAACGAGATTGAACTAGGTATGGTGATACCGACGATCGAATCTCGGGCAAGTAACATGCCGATAGTCAAAGGGAACTGCATACGGGATTGACTGAATCCTTGACATCGTGGTTCGACCGATAAAGATCTTCGTGGAATATGTAGGAACCAATATGGGCATCTAGGTCCCGCTGTCGGTTATTGACCGTAGAGGTGTCTCGGTCATGTCTACATGATTCTCGAACCCATAGGGTCCGCACGCTTAACGTTCGATGACGATATAATATTATTAGGTTATGTATGGTTGTGACCGAATGTTGATCGGAGTCCCGTATGAGATCCCGGATGTGACAAGGAGCTCTGGAATGGTCCGGAGGTAAAGATTTATATATGGAAAGTTGTGTTTAGGGTTCCGGAAAAAGTTCCAGTTTTTTCGGTATTGTACCGGGAAGCTTCTAGAAGGTTCTAGAAACTTCTGGAGGAGTACGGAAGTCCACCAATGGTTCCACCATGTGCCAATGGCCAGCATGGGCTAAGGGGAGGTGCCCTGGCCTTATTGGGCCAGGCGGACAAGTCCCTCAAGGCCCATGTGGCTTGGGAGAGGTGGAAAGTCCACCTGTGTATGGAAAAGGAGGGAATTGGACTAGGAGTCCAACTCCCCCCCTTGGCTGCGCCCCTAGGGCTTGGAGGGCTGTCCACCACGCCCCTCCACCTATATATAGAGGGGAGGGGTGCCCCCAGAGGATACACCAAGCCATTGGAACCCCTCTCTCTCTCCCGTTGCTCCGTTACTCCTCCGTTCGCAGTTTTAGTAGTGTTTGGCGAAGCCCTGCTGAAGTAGTTCCACCACCACCTCCACCACGCCGGCGTGCTGGTTGAGAACACATCTACTACTCTGCCCTCGCTTGCTGGATCGAGGAGGCAGAGACCTCATTGAGCTGCACGTGTGTTGAACGCGGAGGTGTCGTCCGTCCGGTGCTGGATCGGGACGGATCGCGATTGGATCGTGAAGATGTACGACTACATCAACGATGTTTCTTATGCTTCCACTTAGAGATCTACAAGGGTATGTATACACACTCTCCCTCTCATAGCTATGCATCTCCATGGATAGATTTTGGGTGTTCGTTGGAATTTTTTTGTTTCCCATGCAATGTTCCCCAACAGTGGCATCATGAGATAGGTCTATGCGTAGATCATATGCACGAGTAGAACACAAAGTGTTTGTGGGCGTTGATGTTCAGATTGCTTACCTCCTTAGTCTTATTTTGATTCGGCGGCATTATGGGATGAAGCGGCCCGGACCAACCTTACTTGTCCTCGCACAAGAGACCGGTTCCACCGATTGACATGCAACTTGTTTTGCATAAAGGTGGCTCGCGGGTGTCTGTCTCTCCCACTTTAGTTGAATCGGATTCGACGAAGGCGGTCCTTGTATAAGGTTAAAAGGTAACTTGATCATCACCGTTGTGGCTTTGCGTAGGTAAGAACGGTTCTTGCTAGTTGCCCATAGCATCCTCGTAAAACTCGCAACAACTTGTTTTTGCAGGGCATGTTGTGATGTGATATGGCCAAGACGTGATTTGATATATGGGATGCATGAGATGATCATGTTTTGTATAGTTTTCAATAGTTGTAGAAGCAATAGTTGGCGTGACAACCACATGACGACACGATGATGGAGATCATGATGATGGAGATCATGGTGTCATGCCAGTGACGATGGAGATCATGCCGGTGCTTTGGAGATGGAGATCAAAAGCACAAGACGATGATGGCCATATCATGTCACTTATATGATTTGCATGTGATGTTTATCCTTTTATGCATCTTATTTTTCTTAGGATGACGGTAGCATTATAAGATGATCCCTCACTAAGATTTCAAGATAAAATTGTGTTCTCCTCGAGTATGCACCGTTGCGAAGGATCGTAGTTTCGAAGCACCTCGTGATGATCGGGTGTGATAGACTCTACGTTCGCATACAATGGGTGTAAGCCAGATTTACACACGCGGAATACTTGGGTTAACCTTGACGAGCCTAGCATGTACAGACATGGCCTCGGAACACAAGAGACCGAAAGGTCGAACATGAGTCATATAGTAGATATGATCAACATGGAGATGTCCACCATTGAAACCACCTCATCTCACGTGATGATCGGATTTGGGTTGGTGGATTTGGTTCATGTCACACTTAGACAACCTGAGGGATGTTGATTTGAGTGGGAGTTCGTTAGTAATTTGATTAACTGAACTAATTATCATGAACATAGTCAAAATATTATGTTGTAGATCAATAGCTCATGTTGTAGTTCCCCTGTATTTTGGTACGTTCCTAGAGAAAAGTAAGTTGAAATATGATGGTAGAAATTATGCGGATTGGGTCCGTGATCTGAGGATTGTCCTCATTGCTGCACAGAAGGCTTATGTCCTTGATGCACCGCTCGATGCGCCACCCCCTCAAACATCATCTGTGGATGTTGTGAACATATGACAGGCACGTTCTGATGACTAATTGATAGTTCAGTGCGTCATGCTTTACGGCTTAGAATTGAGGCTCCAAAGACGTTTTGAACGTCATGGAGCATATGAGATGTTCCAAGAGTTGAAATTGGAATTTCAGGCTCATGCCCGTGTTGAGAGATATGAGACCTCTCACAAGTTCTTTGTCTGCAAGATGGAGGAGAATAGCTCAATCGGTGAGCATGTGCTCAGAATGCCTGGGTGCTCACTTGAATCAAGTGGGAGTTCATCTTCCAGATAAGATAGTGATTGACATAGTTCTCCAAGTCACTGCCACCAAGCTACTAGAGCTTCGTGATGAACTATAACATGCAAGGGATGGAGAAGATGATCCCCGGGCTATTCGTGATGTTTTACGGCGCGAAGGTAGAAATCAAGAAGGAGCATCAAGTGTTGATGGTTAGTAAGACCACTCAATAAGGGCAAGGGAAAGAAGGGAAACTTCGAGAATGGCAAGCCAGTTGTCACTCTAATGAAGAAACCCAAGGTTGGACCCAAACCTAAGACCGAGTGCTTCTATTATGAGGGGAACGGTCACTGGAAGCGGAGCTGCCCCAAGTATTTGGCAGATAAGAAGGCTGACAACGTCAACAAAAGTATATTTGATATACATGTTATTGATGCGTACCTTACTAGTGCTCGTAGTAGCCCTTGGGTATTTGATACCGGTTCAGTTGCTAATATTAGTAACTCGAAACAGTAGTTGCAGAATAAACGGAGACTAGCTAAGGGTAACAATGTATGTTGGAAGTGTCTGCAAGGTTGATGTGATCACCATCACACGCTCCCTCTACCTTTGGGATTGGTGTTAAACCTAAATAAATGTTATTTAGTGTCTGCGTTGAGCATAAACATGATTGGATCATGTTTATTGCGAGACGTTTATTCATTCAAGTCGGAGAATAATGGTTGTTCTGTTTACATGAATAATACCTTCTATGGTCATGCACCCAATGGGAATGGTTTATTGAATCTCGATCATAGTGATACACATGTTCATAAAATTGATGCCAGAAGATGCGAAGTTAATGATGATAGTACCACATGCTTGTGGCACTGCTTCTTAGGTCATATGGGTGTAAAGCGCATAAAGAAACTCCATGCTGATGGATCTTTGGACTCACTCGATTTTGAATCGCTTGAGACATGCAAACCATGCCTCATGGGCAAGATGACTAAGACACCATTTCCGGTACGATGGAGCGGGCAAATGACTTGTTGGAAATAATACATATTGATGTATGCAGTCCAACGAGTGTTAAAGCACGTGGTGGATATCATTATATATTATCTTACCTTCACAAATGATTTGAGTAGATACAGGTATATTTACTTGATGAAACCCAAGTTTGAAATTTTGAAAAATTCAAGCAATTTCAGAGTGAAGTTTAAAATCATCGTGACAAGAAGATAAAATGTCTATGATATGATCGTGGAGGTGAATATCTAAGTTACAAGTTTGGTATGGATTTAAGACAATGTGAAAATTGTTTCACAACACACGCCACCTGGAACACCACAGTGTAATGGTGTGTCCGAACGTCGTAGCCGTACTCTATTGGATATGGTGTGTTCTGTGATATCTCTTACCGATTTGCCACTATAGTTTTGGGGTTATGCATTAGAGACAATTACATTCACTTTAAATAGGGCACCATCTAAATCCGTTGAGACGACACCGTGTGAATTATGGTTTGGCAAGAAACCTAAGTTGTCGTTTCTTAAAGTTTGGGGATGCGATGCTTATGTCAAGAGGCTTCAGCCTGATAAGCTCGAACCCAAAGTGGAGAAGTGCATCTTCATAGGATACCCTAAAGAAACAATTGGGTATACCTCCTATCACATATCCGAAGGCAAGTCTTGTTGTCAAGAATGGATCCTTTCCAGAGAAGGAGTTTCTCTCGAAGGAAGTGAGTGGGAGGAAGGTAGGATTAGGTTATCGAACCTTCACTTGAATTGGATAGTAGCACAACACAGAAAGGTGTTCCTGTGATGCGTACACCAATTGAAGAGGAAGCTAATGATGATGATCATGAAACTTTGGATCAAGTTACTATCGAACCTCGTAGGTCGACAAGGACACGTATTGCACCGAGTGGTATGGTGATCCTGTCTTGGAAGTTATGTTGTTAGACAACAATGATCCTACGAACTATGAGGAAGCGATGATAGGTCCGGATTCCAACCAATGGCTAAGACCAAGAAATCCGAGGTAGGATCCATGTATGAAAACCAAGTATGGACTTTGGTAGACTTGCCCGATGACCGACAGACCATTAAGTACAAATGGATCTTTTAGAAGAAGACAGACGATGATGGTAATGTCACCATTTATAAAGCTCGACAAGTGGCAAACAGCTTTTCGACAAGTTCAAGAAGTTGACTACGATGAGACTTTCTCACCCGTAGCGATGCTAAAGTCTGTTAGGATTATGTTAGGAGGTGCTGCATTTTTCGATTATGAAATCTGGTAGATGGATGTCAAAACATCGTTTCCTTAACAATTTTCTTAAGGAAAGGTTGTATGTGATACAACCAGAAGGTTTTGTCGATCCTAAGGATGCTAAAAGGTATGCGAGCTCCAGTGATCCTTCTATGGACTGGTGCAAGCATCTCGGAGTTGGAATATGTGCTTTGATGAGGTGATCAAAGCTTTTGGGTTTATACAAAGTTTATGAAGAAACTTGTATTTACAAGAAAGTGAGTGGGAGCACTATAGAATTTCGGATAAGTATATGTGGATGACATATTGCTGATCAAAAATGATGTAGAATTTCTAGAAAGCATAAAGGGTTGTTCTAAAGGGTTTTTTCAAAGTAAGACCTGGATAAAGCTGCTTTAATATTGGGCATCAAGATCAATAGAGATAGATCAAGATGCCTGATAAGACTTTCACAGAGCACATACCTTGACAAGATTTTGAAGGAGTTCAAAATGGATCAGTCAAAGGAGTTATTGCCTGTATTGTAAGGTGTGAAATTGAGTAAGACTCAAAAGCTCGACCACGGCAGAAGAAAGAGAAAGGACAAATTCCGTCCCCTATGGCTCAGCCATAGGCTCTGTAATGTATGCCATGATGTGTACCATACCTGATTTGTGCCTTGCCATGAGTCTAGGAAAGGGGTACAAGAGTGATCCAGGAGTGGATCACTAGACATCGGTTAAAATTATCCTTAGGTACCTGAAGAGGACTAAAGAAATGTTTCTCGGTTATGGAGGTGATAAAGCGTTCGTCGTAAAGGGTTACGTCGATGATGCTTTGACATCGATGTGGATGACTCTGAATCGCAAACCAGATACGTATAATGGAGTAGTTATTTGTAATAGCTCCAAGTGGGGCGTAGTAGCAATGTCTACAATATGACATAGAGATTTGCAAAGTACACACGGGTCTGAATGTTGCAGACTCATTGACTAAAACCTCTCTCACAAGCAAAACATGATCAAACCCCAGAACTCATTGGGTGTGAATCACATGGCGATGTGTGATAACCCACAAGTATAGTGGATCACGACAGCATTCACGGGCAGTATTTCACCCTAATTTATTGATTCGACACAAGGGGAGGCAAAGAATATTTATTGGCCTTGACAGTTGAGTTGACAATTCAACTGCACCTTGGATATCTCTCTGCAGCAAAGGTTTAGTAGCACAGCAAATAGTAGTAGAAAAGTAACAGTAGTAGTGACAGCAGCAATTTTGTAGCAGTTGTGAGAGTAGCAGTAGCAATAGTAACTTAGCAAGATTCAGTATATGTAAAGCGTAGGCACATGGATCGGTGATGGATAATGATTTGGATGACATTGATCATATAATAGTTACACACTAGGGCGACACAGAACTAGATCCAATTCATCAATGTAATGTAGGCATGTATTCCATATATAGTCATACGTGCTTGTGATAAGAACTTGCATGACATCTTTTGTCCTACCCTCTCGTGGCAGAGGGGTCCTATTGGAAACTAAGGGATATTAAGGCCTCCTTTTAATAGAGAACCGGGACAAAGCATTAACACATGGTGAATACATGTACTCCTCAAACTACGGCAATCACCGGAAAAAATCCAACTTATTGTCACCTTGGGGTATGCGGATCAAGACACGTAATAGGTGCATACAACTTGCAAGATAGGATCCATATCAATCTTATATTCATAGAAAATATAATATGTTGAGATCTGAAATTATGGCACTCGGGCCCTAGTGACAAGCATTAAGCATAGCTTAGTCATAGCAACATCAATCTCAGAACATAGTGGATACTAGGGATCAAGCCCTATCAAACTCAACTCGATTACATGATCAATCTCATCCAATACCACCACCGTCCAGCAAGCCTACAAAGGAATTACTCACTCCCGATGGTGAGCATCATGGCGGTGTTGATGGAGAAGGGTTGGTGATGATGACGGCGATGATTTCCCCTCTTCGGAGCCCCAAACGGACTCCAGATCAGCCCTCCCGAGGAAGAACAGGAGGTGGCGGCGGCTCCGTCTCGTGAAACGCGATAAAAACTTCTCTCTGGTTTGTTTCTCCGAAGATGTGATTTTATAGGACTGGAATTAGGGTTGGAGGAGCCACGAGGGCCCCACAAGACATCAGGGTGCGACCTAGGGGGAGCGCCCTGATGTGTGGTGGCCCCCTGGCACACCCCCTTCGGCAGGTTTTCGCTGCATAATTCATCATAATTCTCAAAAATATTTCACAAAAAGTTTCAGCCAATTCTGAGAACTTTTATTTCTGCACAAAAATAACACCAAGGTAGTTCTGCTGAAAACAACGTCAGTCCGGGTTAGTTTCATTCAAATCATGAAAATTAGAGGTCAAAACAAGAGCAAAAGTGTTTGGAAAAGTAGATACGTTGGAGACGTATCAACCCCCCCCCCCCAGCTTAACTCATTGCTTGTCCTCAAGCAATTCAGTTGACAAACTGAAAGTGATAAAGAAAACTTTTACAAACTCTTTTGTTCTCGTCGTTATACACATGCTTAGCTAGTGTTCATGTTTTCAGCATAAATTATAAATAACCACATCCATGATAGCAATTAGACATCATATCAACTCATAGCAATACATAACCAACTAGCAAGCAAATAATAAGATATCTCACATGCCAACAATTTATCATAACAATCATGATATAATATGGTGACATGGTATTTCACTAGCCCTTTCTGAGACCGCAAAACATAAATCCAGAGCACCTCTGAGGTTCAAGCAGCGACTAAACATTATAATTTAGAATAGAAAAGATCCAGTCATGCTCTTATCCAACATTAACTAGACTCAATGCATAAAAATGACAATAGTGCTCTCCGGTCTAGTGCTTTTAGTAAGAGGATGACGACTCAACATGAAAATAAATAGATAGGCCCTTCGCAGAGGGAAGCATTGATTTGCAGAGGTGCCAGAGCTCAAGTTTTAAAACCAGAATCGGAATATGGTTTTTGAGTGGTGCACTTTTCCTGTCAATGTTACGACAAAGGTTTTCAATATCTTCCATGCTAAACTCATTATTGGCGGTTCCCAAACAGAATAGTAAAGTTTACTCCTATCCACCATCCATACACAAACCATGGCTGACCGAATGCACGGATGCCTGCCAACATATCAACTGTCCCAAGGAGTTTTGTTTAATTAGTTTTTGATTATACAAGACTAGGCATCCTTTTTACCAGCCTCTCTCGTGCAATGACAGCAAATAAACGACCGTCTTGAGAATTATTCATTTAGCATGGAAAATATTGACCGCCTCGTCGCTCCATGAGCGAGACGCGTGCACAAAATAGATGTTTATTTGAATGTTTAGAGATGGCACATGCAAATTTACTTGGAATGGCAGGGTAATACCGCATATAGGTAGGTATGGTGGACTCATGTGGAATAACTTGGTTTAAAGGTTTTGGATGCACAAGCAGCATTTCTGCTTCGTACAGGTGAAGGCTAGCAATAGGTTGGGAAGCGAACAGCTAGAGAGCGAAAACGGTCATGGGCATGCATTGGGAATAATTAACATTGGACATAGCATGAGTAGGATGAACACTCTGAATTTAAACATCATGAAGGCTGCATTGGTTTTGAATTTACTACATGTTTTCACATGGGCCAAGTCAAGCCGCTTGAATTTCTCAGAGGGAAATACCATACTACCATACCACATCATAACCATTTTAATGCATGTTGATCTATAAGATAAATCATTATTCACTACTGGCTGTTTAAGCATGGCATGAAAAGCTATAATCTCTAATTGTCATCATGAACATATTCACTCATAATATGTTGAATCGAGATCGAACGAGCTAAACATTTTTACAAAAACGGAAAACAAGAAGAGTTCATACCAGCTTCCCTTGCCACGATCACTTCGTCAAATATCGTCATTATTGCCTTTCACTTGCATGTCCGAATGATGTGATAATAATAATAGTGCAATAATACCAAGGACTAAGCTGGAATCTGCAAGGCAGTTTTGGACAAAGGAGAAGACAAGGTAATATTGGCTCTCTGTTAGATCAGCAGTAAAGCATATAGGAGCCACTCAACATTTTCATCGTGGTCTTCTCCTTTCAAAGACTCAACAAAGAGAAAAGAAATTCAGAGAAACACACTAAAATATTTTTGGAGTTTTTGTTTTTCTCAAGCAAGCAAATAAACTAAGGGAAAACAAGAACGGGAAAAATTATTTACACGGGAAAGCTCCCAACGTGCAAAGGAAATCTTTTTGGGTTTTCTTTTTGGTACTAAGATAATTAAAACAGGAAAAGAAAACTAAGAAGAAGCAAGAAATATTTTTGGGTTTTCCAAAGTTTTTCAAACACACAAGAAGAAAGCGGAAAAACAAAACTAACATGGATACACAATGAAAGAGGATGAACACCGACAATTTATATGAAGTGTGTGAACATGAATGTAATGTCGGTGAGAAATACGTACTCACCCAAGCTTAGGCATTTGCCTAGCTTGGTGATCACCATTGATAATAGCCATCAGGTCCGGGAAAGTGTTTCTGCTGGGGCACCTGAGCATCCCATGCCTGGGCCTCGGCCTCCGCAACAGCCAGCTCATTCCGGTAAGTAGTTATATCTTCTGGCATTATTCTGTATCCATGCCTGGCATGATAATTAAACAAAGAGGGTGCAGGCAAAGGAATAATATCGCAAGTTATCTTGCTAAACACCAAGCTGTAACGAATAAGCTGCGGTGTTCGTGGTTCCTAGAGAAATTGGTGTTCCAACATGGATTGGTGATCAAGATAAACCTTAGGCAACAAATAATCAGTAGGGCGTATAGCCACTTCAAAATGAGTTGCCAAGCGAGTGGCATAAATACCACCATGAATCTTGCCTTTGGTTCGGTTAAGATTTAATCGACGCGCAACAATGGCTCCTAAGTTGTAAGTGTTATCACCATAAAGTGCACGGCATAGAATAGCAAGGGTAGGGTCACTGAGGCCACCACCCTGCTCCACAGCAGTTATGCATTTTTCTATAAATAGGGAAAAGTAATGCACAGAAGGAAATTGCAAACTAATAGCTCTAGCGTGTGACATGCCCCTAGTTTCTCCAACAGTTAAGGTTTGGAGGAAATCCTCAAACTCCTCGGGTTTAGGTTCACGCATTCCCCCGTCAGAAGGAAGCAAACATATTTCACAAAATTCATGTCGAGGCAATTCATAGCTGGTGACGTAAAGATCAAAGCATACTATGGGAGCACCAGACGTATTTTCGAAGAAAAAGTTTTGCACGAAGGAATTGGTAAGGAGATAGTATTGGTCACACTCATCTACGAGGAAGTTGCTCAGCCCGGCATTTGCAATGAATTGCGTGAACTCTTCATAGAAACCCGCTTCGCTCATGAATGGTGTATGCGGCCACTCGCATGGCCTAACCTCCGTGTTATGAATAAGGTTGATGTCTTGGTCCTGAGTTCTCCTAGCAACTCCCTTGGGGCTCCGGCGTGAAGAACATTTCCTTAAGAAATTCATCTTATTAAGCACAAATTTCTGAAATTTTTGAGCCACAAATTTATGTCAATAAAACTTTGCAAGATTGATAGCAATTACTCATATGGTGCCTAGAGGCCATATCAAACATTCATACTACTTGGAACTCAAAGAATTCAATATGCAAGCTCATTTTTTGTAGCACCAAGTGCAGCACAATATGCAAAATATAAACCACTAAAACAAAAATTAATTAGAGGAATGGAGGAGTCACATACCAAGAAACAATTCCTCAAAACAGTTTCGGAAACGGAGTTCCGAGCAAAGAGATCGAAAATTTCACTTTCTGGGTGAAGAACACGGGAGAGAGATGGCTATAAAAATTTTGCTGGAGGTAGGAGAGAGTGTGGGACGAAGAGATAAGGCAGGGGGCCCATGAGGGCCCCACAAGCAATCAGGGTGCGGCCTAGGGGGCACCCTGATGTGTGGTGCCCCACAGGTGCAGTCCCGTGCTGTTATTTTTATGCCAATTTTTTTATTTATTTCAGAAAAATTCATGTTAAAATATGGTAGCAATCTGAGACTTTTTATTTTCTGACATTTTTTTACACACGGGAAAAACAGAAAAAGGGAAAATCATGATAATTTATTTTATATAAATTGAAAATAACAAAGGATAAAATTTTGATACAGAGAGTTGTGAGTACTAAATTCATCAATCACATGCCTTCCGAAAAGGATCCATTAATAAGGTTGATCAAGTCTTATTAACAACCGCTTCTAGTTAACATGAAGCCGAAGAATGTTCGTATGTCACGAGGTTACCTCAATGGGGATTTTTATCTCTCGAACAATAAGATTGTAATATTTCTTCTTGACGATAGGTAGAGGAATTGCAAAGCTTCCAATGATAACCGTGGGAATAGGCTCAATGACATTAATATTATTAACCAAAGTTTGCTTCTTCGGAAAATGCACGGTATGTTGCTTGCCATTGACGTGAAAGGTAACGTTGCTTTTATTGCAATCAATAACCACCCCTGCAGTATTTAAGAATGGTCTACCAAGGATGATCGACATATTGTTGTCCTCGGGCATATCAAGAATAACACAGTCTGTCAAGATAGTAACATTTGCAACCACAACAGGAACGTCCTCGCAAATTCCAATAAGTAAAGCGGTGGATTTATCAGCCATTTGCAAAGATATCTCAGTAGGTGTAAGCTTACTCAAATCAAGTCTTTTATAAAGGGAGAAAGGCATAACACTGACACCGGCTCCTAAATCACATAAAGCGGTTTTAACATAGTTTCTTTTAATAGAGCAAGGTATTGTGGGTATGCCAGGATCTCCTAGCTTCTTAGGTATTCCTCCATCAAAAGAATAATTGGCAAGCATAGTAGCAATTTCAGTTTCAGGTATCTTTCTTTTGCTGGTAATAAAATCCTTCATATACTTAGCCTACGGAGGCATTTTCAATATATCAGTCAAACGAGTACGCAAAAATACGGGTCTAATCATTTCAGCAAAGCATTCAAAATCTTCATCATTCTTATTCTTAGAAGGCTTACGAGGGAATGGCATGGGTTTTTGAACCCATGGTTCTCTTTCCCTTCCATGTTTTCTAGCAACAAAGTCTCTCTTATCATAACGTTTATTTTTAGGAGGTGGGTTATCAAGATCCTCCGCAGGTTCTATCTCTACATCATTATCATGTTCTTTGTTACTATCTGGTGGAGCATCTACATGCGCAATATTACTTTCATCTTCATTTTCATTATCAATAGATGCACGTTCACTACCTGATTGTGTTTCAGCATCAGAAATAGAAACATCATTTTGTTTCTTAGTAGGCGTTTCTATAACAGGTTCACTAGGAGCATGCAAGTTCCTATCATTTTTCTTTTTCTTTTTCTTATTAGAGGAACTAGGTGAATCAACATTAATTCTCTGAGAATCCCGTTCTATTCTTTTAGGATGACCCTCTGGGTAGAGAGGTTCCTGGGTCATACGACCTCCCCTAGTCATTACTCTAACAACATGATCATTCATATTATTATTTATTTCAGCAAGCAAATCATTTTGTGACTTAGCAACTTGGTCTAGTTGAGTGTGAACCATATAAGCACGTTTACCTAGACCTTTTACATCATTAGCAATTCTAAACATCAAGTCACTTAAGTGGTCTATCATCATAGCATTATGTCTCAATTGATCTTTAACATAGTTATTGAAGTGTTCTTGCTTAACAACATAATTATCATATTCATCCATGCATTGTTCAGGAGACTTATTGTAAGGTATATAATTTTCACTAAAGGAACAGAGAGAGTTTACCTCTACTACCTGTGTCGGGTTATCAAGTCCATGTATTTTTTCAATAGGTGGTAATTTCTTGATATCCTCAATTTTAATACCTTTCTCCTTCATAGATCTTTTTGCTTCATGCATATCTTCAGGGTTAAGGAATAGAATACCTCTCTTCTTTTGAATAGGTTCCGGATGTGGTTCAGGATTGTCCAATCACCGACATTTTGCAATATGTTATTCAATAATTCTTTAGCTTGACCGATAGTTCTTTCCCTGAAAACACAACTAGCACAACTATCTAGGAATTCCCTAGAAGCATCGATTAGTCCATTATAAAAGATATCGAGAATTTCATTTTTCTTAAGAGGGCAATCAGGCAAAGCTCTAAGTAACCAGATAAGCCTCCCCCAAGCTTGAGGGAGATTCTCTTCTTCAATTTGCACAAAGTTAAATATTTCCTGTAAGGCAGCTTGTTTCTTATGAGCAGGAAAATATTTTGCGGAAAAATAATGGAGCATATCCTGGGGACTACGCATACAACCAGGAGCAAGAGAAAGAAACCACTCCTTGGACTCGCCTTTTAGCGAGAAATGGAAAAGCTTAAGGATATAATAGTAGCGCATATTTTCATCATTGGTAAACAGAGCAACAATATCATTCAGTTTCATAAGGTGTTCAACAACAATTTCATTTTCATATCCGTGAAAAGGATCAGATTCTACTATTGGAATTAACTCAGGGTCAACAGAGAATTCATAATCCTTATCAGTAACAAATATAGGAGAAATAGCAAATTTAGGATCATATTTCATTTTTTCCATCATAGATTTTTCTTTCAGTTTGCATAGTAGTTTCTTCAAGTCATCTATATTCTCACAAGCAAAGAAATCACTAGATGTTTCCTTATCCATGACATAGCCTTCAGGTACATGAGGCAGTTCATATCTATTAGGAGAGCGAGGTGTAACAAGTGATTCAAAGTACTCATCAGTTTCACCATTTTCAAGTTCTCTAGCTTTAGCAATATGAGCATCAAGTAATTCATTCAGTGGCACAATTTCAGTTTCAACATGTGTAGCAATAGTATCATGATTAATTTCAGAGGTAGCATCATCAAGTTCATGTGACATATCAGGACGATCAACAGGTGGTGGTGTAACAAGTTGATTCAAAACAGTAGGTTAATCAAAAGCAGAGCTAGATAGCAGTTCCTTACCTACTCTCTTGCGGGAGGGGACGATCTTAGTTTAGTTGTCTTTCAGATTCTTCATAGTGGCAAATGGATATCCTCAAGTTAACACAATAAATAGAGCTATGCTCCCCGGCAACGGCGCCAGAAAAAGTTCTTGATAACCCACAAGTATAGGAGATCGTGACAGTCTTCACGGGTAGTATTTCACCCTAATTTATTGATTCGACACAAGGGGAGCCAAAGAATATTTATTGGCCTTGACAATTGAGTTGTCAATTCAACCACACCTGGGATATCTCTCTGCAGCAAAGGTTTAGTAGCACGGCAAATAGTAGTAGCAAAAGTAACAGTAGTAGTGACAACAACAATTTTGTAGCAGTTGTGACAGTAGCAGTAGCAATAGTAACTTAGCAAGCTTAAGTATATGTAAAGCGTAGGCACATAGATCGGTGATGGATAATGATTTGGATGACATTGATCATATAATAGTTGCACACTAGGGCGACACAGAACTAGCTCCAATTCATCAATGTAATGTAGGCATGTATTCCGTATATAGTCATACGTGCTTGCGATAAGAACTTGCATAACAACTTTTGTCCTACCCTCCTGTGGCAGAGGGGTCCTATTGGAAACTAAGGGATGTTAAGGCCTACTTTTAATAGAGAACCAGAACAAAGCATTAACACATGGTGAATACATGAACTCCTCAAACTACGGCAATCACCGAAAATAATCCCAGTTATTGTCACCTTGGGGTATGCGGATCAAAACACGTAATAGGTGCATACAACTTGCAAGATAGGATCCAAATCAATCTTATATTCAGAGAAATATAATATGTTCAGATCTGAAATCATGGCACTCGGGCCCTAGTGACAAGCATTAAGCATAGCAAAGTCATAACAACATCAATCTCAGAACATAGTGGATACTAGGGATCAAGCCCTATCAAACTTAACTCGATTACATGATCAATGTCATCCAATCCCACCACTGTCCAGCAAGCCTGCAAAGGAATTACTCACTCCCGATGGTGAGCATCATGGCGGTGTTGATGGAGAAGGGTTGGTGATGACGACAACGATGATTTCCCCTCTCCGGAGCCCCAAACGGACTCCAGATCATCCCTCCCGAAGAAGAACAGGAGGTGGCGGCGGCTTCGTCTCGTGAAACATGATGAAAACTTCTATGTGGTTTTTTTCTCCAAAGATGTGATTTTATAGGACTGGAATTAGGGTCGGAGGAGCCACGAGGGCCCCACAAGCCATCAGGGCGTGCCCTGATGTGTGGTGGCCCCCTGGCACACCCCCTCTGGCAGGTCTTCGCTCCATAATTCATCATAATTCTCAAAAATAATTCACAAAAAGTTTCGTCCAATTCCGAGAACTTTTATTTCTTCACAAAAATACCACCAAGGTAGTTCTGCTGAAAACAACGTCAGTCCGGGTTAGTTTCATTCAAATCATCCAAATTAGAGATCAAAACCAGAGCAAAAGTGTTTGGAAAAGTAGATACGTTGGAGACGAATCAATGTGAACTAGATTATTGACTCTAGTGCAAGTGGGAGACTGTTGGAAATATTCCCTTGAGGCAATAATAAATTGTTTATTATCATATTTCCTTATTCATGATAACCGTTTATTATCCATGCTAGAATTTTATTGATAGGAAACTCAGATACATGTGTGGATAAATATACAACACCGTGTCCCTAGTGAGCCTCTACTAGACTACCTCGTTGATCAAAGATGTTTAAGATTTCCTAACGATAGACATGAGTTGTCATTTGATAACGGGATCACATCATTAGGAGAATGATGTGATGGACAAGACCCAATCGTAAGCATAGCATTTGATCATATCACTTAGTTTATTGCTACTGCTTTCTTCAATGTCATGTATTTGTTCCTACGACCATGGGATCATGCAACTCCCTGACACCGGAGGAATACCTTGTGTGTATCAAACGTCACTTCATAACTGGGTGATCATAAAGGTGCTCTACAGGTATCCCTGAGGTGTCTATTGGGTTGGCATGGATAGAGATTGGGATTTGTCACTCCCTATGACAGAGAGGTATCTCTGGGCCCCCTCTATAATACAACATCACAAGAAGCTTGCACGGAATGTGACTAGTTAGTCATGGGGACTTGTATTACGGAACGAGTAAAGAGACCTATCATTAACGAGATTGAACTAAGTATGGAGATACCGACGATCGAATCGCGGGCAAGTAACATGCCGATAGACAAAGGGAACTGCATACGGCATTGAATGAATCCTTGACATTGTTGTTAAATGATAAAGATCTTCATGGAATATGTAGGAACCAATATGGGCATCCAGGTCACACTATTGGTTATTGACCGTAGAGGTGTCTCGGTCATGTCTACATGATATTCTCGAACCCGTAGGGTCCGCATGCTTAAAGTTCGATGACGATATAGTATTATTGGGTTATGTATGTTGCTAAATGAATGTTGTTCGGCGTCCCGAATGAGTTCCCGAACGTGACGAGGAACTCCGAAATGGTCTGGAGGTAAACATTTATATATGGAAAGATGTTTTCGGGGTTCCGGAAAAAGTTTCAGTTTTTTGGGTATTGTACCGGGAAGCTTCCAGAAGGTTCTGAAAACTTCCGGAGGAGTCCGGAAGTCCACCAAGGGTTCCAACACGTCCCAAGGGCCAGCATGGGCTAAAGGAAGGCTCCCTGGCCTTATTGGGCCTGGCGCACAAGTCCCTCAAGGCCCATGTGTAACAGCCCAAGTGCATCCATTGCCATTTGGAATCTATTTCATGTGGACCTTCATGTTGTGCCTCTTGTGATTTGAGCTATTGGAATTGCTTCATGTCTTGTAGCATCATGGCATCATATATCATCACATCATCATACCATTAGTGCATCATGTTTGCTTGTCATGCTTGTGATATGGTGTTGTGGTTGTTGTGAGTGTGTGTGTGGGGGATTGGTGTGAAAAACTTGGTGCAAAACCTCTCCTCTATTTCCTCAAAACCTTGCCCACCTCTCCTATTTACAATTAATGCAATATGTGATTTATACTTGCTTATTAATTTTCATAAAAATGTTGCATCTCCTCTATATATTGTGTTGAGATTAGGAAACAACTATCCATCATGATCTAATATATTTTCATTTTTGATTCTCCACAAAACAGATTCATATGTTAATAATAAGTTTTTAATTTTGTTTACTCTAAAAATGCCCAGACCATTTTTATAAACTAGTGCACATTTCTGTGATTCCAAATGTATTTTTATTTTTATCTAAAACATCTCTCTCTTTCTGTGTGATTTTATTTTCTCTCGGTTTAAAAAAAATAAAGGAAAGCGTTTTCCTGAGTGAGAGAGAGAGAGGAGCAGAGCCATGCTGGGCCTTTGCCTTACTGGAGCCCAGCTCGGCCTCCCTGCGCAGCCCAGCCACCCAGCGAGCGAGAGGAACGTCGTCCTCCTGTACGGCGCTCATCCAGGAGCTCCACGTCCCCGACCTCGTCGATTTGACGGCCGTCGATGCCCCTAGCCCCCTATAAAGCTGCCCTAGCCCTAGCCCCGACATCCCTCGTTCCATTCCTTCCCTCTCCACCTCGCGTCGCCGCAAGGTAAGCTAGCCTCGCTCCTCGCCGTCGCCATGCTCCTGATGCTTCGGCCGAGCAAGGCCGAGCGAGAGCTCGAGCTCGGGGTGACCTCCTCCTTGCGTATCCTGAGCTCCAGTGCCGCGGGAAGGGAGATCTCGCCGCACCTCTTCTTCCTCGACGACCGGGACTGCTCCAAGCACGGATCGGCGCCACCCCAAGCCTCTTCTTCCTCTGCTTCTCGGACCCGCAACCTCGCCGCCCTCCGCCGTCCCTCGCGTCGTCTCCGCCCCCTCCGCGACATCTTCTTCTTGTTTGTAGACCGCTAGGTGAGCCGATCTTCCTCCCTGTGCCTCCGCATCATGGTTAGGTCCATGTAGACGCCGCGGGGACCTTGTCTTCCTCGCGCTCCCGGTGCGCCGGGCAAGGACATATTTTTTTGTGTTGCATGTGTTGTGTCGTTGTTCCGTGGTGTGCCGTGCTCCCTCTGTGCATGAGTTGCTCCTGCATGCCTCGCCACTCCCCTGGCGTGCATCGCCTCGCCCTCTCGCAGCCCTAAGCCCCCTCTGTTTGCATCGCCGCCGCCCGTCCCGAGCGATAGCTCGATCTTGAGCATCTCGCTCCTTCCTCCTCATCGCAAGACGACTCCGGGGATGGTCCTCCCTCTACATCCCGCAATCCCACCGGGGTTCTCCCTCGCCGGAGACCGCCGGTGATGGCCGCCGGAGCCGCCGTTTCTTCTCCGTGTCCGAAGGTAGAAGAAACCCTCTCCCTGGCCTGTTCATATGGAGTAATGCCCCCCTTCTAACCAAATCCCCATGCCTAGCCCAGCGGTCGAGCCCCCACGCCTCCACTGGGGAGACCCGGGTTTGAGTCCCTCGGGCGCCCTTTTTTCCGTTATTTTCCCAGAGCTGACAGTGGGCCCCCGGACCCACCTGTCATACTCTTGGGACCCTGGCTCTATGCCATGTGGCCCCCCTTTTTTGTTTTATTTTATTTTGTGTTTTGATTGTTTGTGTGCATTTGTGTGTTTTTATCCTTTTAAGGAAATATTCTGTTTCTGTCTTTATTCCTAATCTGTCATAGTTTCTAGGACACGCCAAATTAGGCATATGAGTGGCTATAAGTGCATATTTGATTTTGTGATTACAATTTTGTGAGTTTTATCAACAGCAATATAGCCATGTAACATATGGTTTTGGGGTAGAAAAATGCAGTGAATTCAATGGTGCGGTTGGTTTTGCCATTTGGACATGTTTGCAGAAATGTCATTTTGTGATATTGGGCCATTTTGTCTTTTTCACATGAATTAAATCTTGCACTATATGGAAAACTTGTCAACATGAAATATGCTCATTTGTGTATGTGCTAGCCCCTGGTATTTATGCATGCCATGATAGATCATCATATGGGTGGCATTCTTGATGTCAACATGTCACCAAAAACCATGTTTTCACATGCCCAAAATATTCTAAGTGTTGGAAATCTGTTATTTTGTTGCCATGTTATCTAGATGATTGCCATGCATATATTGTTCCTTTGGAGTTGGCACCATGGCATGAATTGTTGTGCTTGTCATCCTCTATAGAGGTGTGCCAAGATCTTGTGTATTAGGCTAGTGCATCTTAGATAAAACTTGCTGCCAACATGCCATTCTGTTAACAAGTGCCATGTTTGCCTCTTGTAATTTCTACTGTCTGAGAATCTGTTAGTTTCAATATGTCAACTTGTGAGGATGGTAGCCATTGATACAAGCATGTTTTGA
Organism: Elymus sibiricus; assembly: GCA_039707655.1. Lineage (NCBI taxonomy): Eukaryota > Viridiplantae > Streptophyta > Magnoliopsida > Poales > Poaceae > Elymus > Elymus sibiricus. The sequence continues at coordinate 271,204,257 of CM077665.1, forward strand.
TGTTGCCATAAAGTAATAAATTGAAGTACATGTTGCCCTCTACAACCCTGTTAATTTTCATGCCATGAAAGTTCCTGTAGCATATATAAAAGTTGCTGTCAAGATGCTATCATGTTAACTCAGATTCTGTAAAACTGGAATTTTCACTAAGTCCCTAAAAAAACTGATTCAACATGCCATCTTGTGAGCTTCATTGTCATTGATCCATGCTTCCTTTCATGTTGCTGTAGATAGATGAATGGTTCTGCATGTTGTATACTTCATGCCCATGCCTTGGTTGTGAATTGAAACCTGCTGTAGCTCTAGTTAAGTGTGTTGCAAGGTGACATGTTGCTGTTTGTGGACAGATTGTGTGTAGGATTGTTTTGTGACTTGTGGGAGCTATACTCCATTGTTTTGCTTGTTCTTTAGCTCTATTCTTGCTAGATTTTCATTTCCTATCCAGTGGCATCCTTGGAATACCAAGGAATAGCCCATGGCCTCCCTCATCTTGTGTTTGTCTCCGTTAACGTTCGTACCTTGTCGTGAGTGTACCGTGAGCTACGTTACTCCGTTTGCAATGTTCTACATATGCATTTGCATCGATTTTGCATGAAGCATTCATATTTGCCATGATCAAATAACTAAACTTGAGGTTCTATCAAGAATACTAAAGAACTAAATAATTACATGAGAAACATGACTAGCATAGGGTTGCCATGTTAAATACATCAACTTGGTCATGCATCATCTTGTTTGTGCATTGCATCTTGTTTGTATGTTTATATGGTGCTCTTTCTATTTGGGTAGACGCGAGTGTCGAATCTGAGTACGAGGATCCAGGAGAGTACAACTACGAGGACCCAACTATTTGTCCCTCTGAAGACCCAACAGGCAAGATGATCATACCCGGATCCCGACACTATTTTTGCCTTGCTAGATGTCTCGGTTTTACCGTTATGTTTCGTTACCTACCACTTAATCTGTCAGCCTCCTAAATTGCCATGAAAGCCTCTAACCCCTCCACTACCTAGCAAAACATTAATTGGCTACGTTACCGCTTCTCAGCCCTTATCTTATAGCGTTGCTAGTTGCAGGTGCAAGCTTTCCATGTGTCAACATGGATTTTGGTTATAACACTCTATTTATTGTTATTTAATTAATGCACATATATATTTGGCAACGGTGGAAGGCTTGGCCTTTTGCCCGGTGTTTTGTTCCGCTTTTGCCGCACTAGTTTTCGAGTACCGGTGTTATGTTCCATATTTTTTGCTCCTAACATGCTCGGGGTTGTTATGGGGACCCCCTTGACCATTCGTTTTAGATTAAAACTTGTCTGGCAAGACCCAACTTTGGTTTTACATTTGCTAAACAACTTAATAAAATGCATAGGCCATAGCTACCCCGTGGATAATTAATCAACCCCCGGGCCAGTGCTCCTCATGAGTGTTGGTCCACCTACCTAGCAGTCGGCGGTCCCACCTCGGGGCAACTCGAGGCATTTTCTAGGCAACCGTCCACTTCGCATAAATGGATGATGCCTGTTGATAGAGAGCGCACGTCTCTAGAAGCGGATCTGGCTCACCGGGAGGTCTTGCTGGACTTGTTTTACCTTTCTCGAATGTCTTGCGCGAGGAATTCCGATAATACTTCGGGCTATCTCGAGTTTGAGGTTTTCCAATGGAATTGCCTAGGAAATCACGGGATTCGTGGTCAAGGTTATTCCCGCGGCGTGTGGTTAGTTTGTGATGGATGAGTTGGAGCACCCCTGCAGGGTTAAATCTTTCGGAAAGCCTTGCCCGCGGTTACGTGGCAACTTGGAGATTTGTTTAACACCCGGTAATAGTTAACTTGAAGTAAACTCAAATAAAATACACCAACTGTGTGCGTAACCATGACTGTCTCTGCTCGTGAACATGAACCGAGGGAGAACACGGTGGGGTTATGATTGACGCAAGTAGGTGTTCAGGATCACTTAGTGATCATGCTAGTATACGTCCGTCTTACGTAGGCCACCAGAATTACATTCATGTTCCCGTAAGTTAGCCACCAAATACATGCTTAGTGCTTGCTGCAGCCTCACCACTTAACCATTCCTCACCCAACGGCTTACATAGTTTCGGTACCCAGGTTATGAGATTGCTGAGTCCCTGTGGCTCACAGATTACAACAATACAGGTACAGGTGTTGACGAGTACGTGCCAGATGATGTGTCGCAGCTCCAGTGGGAGTATGACGAAGAACGTGGTCGGATGTATGTTACGTATCCGGATGAGTAGGGAGGCATCGTGGTCGTGATCATGGGATAGCAAGACAGTTTATCATTGCTTCTTTTATCGTTTGATTTCGTCCGTAGCCGGATCCTGTCTTCGGGATGATGTATGAATAATTTGTGTGGACTTGTAAGATAGCTTGTGGCGAGTGTAAGCCAACTCATATACTCATCTCTTCCTACATGTATGCAATGTTTACTGTACTTGCGAAACGACTAGATGCGCTTCTATCCCCGTCGAGGCCCTCGTGCCTTAATAGGGATAGGACCGCATCTTGGGCGTTACAAGTTGGTAATCAGAGCCATACCGACCATAGGAGCCCCTTGCTTGATCAAAATTGGCCGAGTCGCGTCTAGTGTAAAACTATTTTGAGTCTAGTTATATCGGAGAGTAGGTTTCTTTTACTCCTCTTCTATACTCTGGTGAGGAATTACGACTTAGGAATTTTAATTCTACTCCTCTTCTCGCTCAAATTTTTTTTAGGATCACGCGAGTATTTTGGAGCCTCTATGATACCGATGTGACGGGAATTCTGTTCTTGGTGCCTCCCGTGCGTATGGATTGGACCCGGGGAGTAGAGCTCCAAGGGATTCTTGACACATCGTTATCGTTTAGTTTCCTTAGTACTTAAGAACACGGATGTTCAAAATTGCTTCAATACTATTCGTGGTGCGAAGAGTGTGGCGGCACCCAGTACTGGGGAGCGGGATCACATGTACTGCCATCTTTAGTATCGTTGTGATTACGAGGATCTGAGGTAGATGAGTTTCCGAGGTCTTCGGTTGTGTGTTGAGGGATGTGATACACTGGAGAGTAGTATTACTGCTAGGAGTTGAGTGATGGATACAAACTCCACGTATCCGTGTACCCGATTGCATAACCAAGATTTCGGGAGTTCCTAGGTGGGATTTCAAGTAGTTTCCTAGGATCATCTTCCGACAGATGTATGGTGGTTTATACATTTGTTCCGAGCAACCTTAGCTCAATACTTGTGTTATTTCGAGTGGCTTCATGTTCTAATGGTGTTATCTCGATCCTGCAGAAAGCGTTCTTACTATTTCCAGTTTGAATGCAAATGATGATATCCCATTGCAATTTCTTTCAAGCCATTTGATTCAGCTTATTTCAATCATCTTGTCAATGGTGTGCTGATTTTCTTGTCCATCTTCAGGATGGCTCCAGCAACTCGTGGGTATCAGGGTCGTGATGGAGAGCAGTCTGATCCTCCACCACCCCCACCTCCACCTCCAGAATTTTGGCAAGCTGTGATGGTTGCAACCAATGCAAACACTCAGATCTTGCTCAGGTTGCTGCAGGATAGAGAGCAGGGATAGCAAGGTCATCAAGGGAATTTTCATAACCAGCCGCAGTTTGCAACTCTGAACCAGTTCCTCGCAAATCAACCCAAGTCCTTCACCTGTTGTGAGCAGCCTCTCGATACAGACGATTGGCTCCGTGACATGAACAAGCATTTCGAGTGCAGCAATGTCAGGCCAGATGACTATGTCAAGTTTGCGACTTTCCAGCTTAAGGGTCAGGCAGGAGATTGGTGGCAGCAGTACAAGGACTCCAGAGGTGACTGTGCAGTCTCTTGGGATGATTTCTGCCGTGACTTCAGAGCCCATCATATCCCGACGAGCTTTGTCGAGGGTATGGGTGAGAAGTTCAGGAACCTGAAACAAGGGAGTATGTATGTCTATCAGTAGAACTCTGATTTTCAAAATATGGCCCGCTATGCTAAGCAAGATGTTCCCGACGAGAAGTCCAAGATTCACTACTGGAATCAGGACATTTGCCGTCTGCCAGGTCTTTGCCGTCTGCTGGCAGACGGCAAAGAAGGCCTTTGCCATCAGCTTCCCGAAAACAGACGGCAAAGGCATGGCAGACGACAAAAAGTCTTTTTGCCATCAGCCAGGTCTTTACCGTCGGCTAGCAGACGGCAAAGATGGGGCAGGCAGACGGCAACGGTCACGGGCGGGCCCCACCGCACCGTGGGTTCGGAGGACAGCCTCGTTGTCGTCGGGTACATCTTTGCCGTCTGCCTCCCCTCTCTTTGCCGTCCGCTAGCGGACGGCAAAGAGGACGCCCCCCTGACGGTCACGGCGGGCCCCACCCTGCGCACCCCCCCTCTTTGCCGTTTGCTAGCAAACGGCAAAGAGGACGCCCCTATAACGTCCGGATCCCTCCTCCACCCCCCTCACTCTCCCGAATCTCAATCTTTCCCGCCCCGCGTGCCCCTCCCTGTGCCGCCAGCCCCCCACCACCGGCCCCTCCCTGTGCGCCGCCCCCCACCACCACGCCGCCACCCTCCCTGCGTCGCCCCCCACCACCGCACCGCCCCCCACCACCGCTCCGCCACCCTCCCTGCGCCGCCCCCCACAACCGCGCCGCCACCCACCGCGCGCCACCCCCATCACCTCGGCGGCTCCCCCGCTCCGCCCCCCCTCCCCGAGCCGCCCCTCCCCTCGTTGGCCCCGTCCCTGCGCCGCCCCCACCACCGCGCCGCCGCCCTCCGTGCGCCGCCCCCACCACCGCAACGAGCCCCTCCCTGCGCCGCCCCAATCCCCTCGGCGGCGCCCCCACGCCGCCCCCCCTCCCCGAGCCGCCCCCTCCCCGAGCCGGCTCCCGAAGCCACCCCCTCCCGGTGGCCCCCCTCCCCGCGGATCCTCCCTCCCCCCGCCGCCCCGGCCGCCCCCACCCAACTCCGGTGAGTGCCCGGCCACCGCCCCCCTCACATTTTTTTTTGTTTTTCCTTGTTTTTTTAGTTAGATAGTTAAATTAGATAGTTAGTTTATTTTCTGTTTTATTTTTTGTTAAATTAGATAGTTAGTTTATTAGGTAGGAAAAACTTAGATAGAAAAGGAAAACCTTAGAAGAAAAAAAAACTAGAAGAAAAAAGAAGAAGAAGAAGAAAGAGGAGAGGAGGAGAAGGAGAATAGGAAAAAGGAAAAGAAGAAGAAAAAGAAGAGAAGAAGAAGAAGAAGAAAGAGGAGAGGAGGAGAAGGAGAAGAGGAAAAAGGAAAAGAAGAAGAAAAGGAAGAGAAGAAGAGAAGAAGAAGAAAACGACACCCGACACGACGCCCCGCCAAGAACCGCGACACCCCGACACGACACCCCGACACCCAGACACGACGCCCATACACGACGCCCCGACACCCCGACACCCAGACACGACACGACACCCCGACACCCAGACATGACACCCCGGCACAGCACTCCGAGCAATCGTTAATACGCCGCCCCCGATATCACTGACCCCCCGACACCTCTTCGGCCTCTTGTTGACCGAAGAGGTGCTCTTCGGCCTTCCAGAGGCCGACGGGGTCATAGTTTTGTAAATTATGAGTTAGGTCATATATATATTCTAATTTTGTTATGAAAAACATCATATTTGTGTTGATCGGGTGGATTTCAATGTGCAGTTGTTTCGTCGCAGGGAGGGTCTGCTGTTCGACGACCTCCCCGTGCGTTTGACGAGCTTCCCAACACGTTCGTGGGTGAGCACAAATGACATCTCCCCCGACCCCCTTAATTTGCTCGGTTCCGGTCTTCGTGCCGATGAAACTTTCTAGCTATAGGTGTCTTCAATCATCAATATGCGTGACCAGTATGCCTCTCCCGTTCGAAAGGGCGGCATCTATAAATATGCATGTCTTTGCATATTTATAACCGCCATCCTTTCGAATTGTCCAACGTTATCCATGGACAGCCCGAGTATGTGTAGATTGGGTTCGTTTTCCCTTATTCTCTGCTCCGGATCCGATGCGGAATTTCGTCAGTGCCTCCCTGTTGTTCTCCGGGTACACATCCTCTATGCTTATTGCCGAGACGTGTATCAGGAGAACAGCGGGGAGGTGCTGCCGAAATTCTGCGTCGGATCTGGAGCAGAGCATGGGAAAACGAACCCAATCTACACATACTCGGGTGGGATTAGGACCTATCTCTACCTATTAGCGTGTAGGTTGCATGGACGTAATAAAACTGACAAACTTGATTAACGGATGAATATAGATGATGAATTATATATATATATTTGTTGTGTGTTTAGTAGGTAGGCAAGATGAGTGATCGTGCTTGGATGTACACTGGTCACCCTAGTCAAAAAGAAATGACCATTGAATGGTTAACAAAAACCAAGGGGTTTCTGGGCGCCGCATTTGCAAATGGCCAGGAAATAACCTGGTGCCCCTGTGTCCAGTGCGACAACCATAAAAAGTGGACACTGGATGAAATGGGTAAACACTTGCAGAAGTGGGGTTTTACGACTGATTATACGGTGTGGATATTTCATGGTGAGTCTGCCCAACATGCCAGAGCTGAGGTGGTTCGTCATCGCACCGACGAGCATGGTACCGGGATCGAAGACATGGTGCAAAACTTCGATGATGCTCGGGATTCGGACGATGAGATGGAGGAATCTGCAAAGGCCTTCTATGAAATATTGGAGTCTTCAAAACGTCCTCTCCACGAGCACACTGAGCTTTGTCAGCTGGATGCCATTGGGCAAGTAATGGCTCTGAAGGCTCAGTTCAACCTGGGCAGAGAATGCTATGATGCGATGATGACGATATTTGGACGCTTTCTACCCAAAGGCCATGTATTGCCAGCAAACCTGTACCAGTCGGACAAAATCCTACGTGCGCTTAAGATGCCCTATGAGAAGATACATGCCTGTGAGAATGGATGTGCCTTATTTAGGCTTGAGTATGCGGGCTTCAACTATTGTCCCATTTGCAAGTCTTCCAGGTATGTTATGGTAGACAACGGTATGGGTGAGAAGAGTCAGACCAAAATCCCAGTTAATGTTCTTCGGTATATGCCAATCATACCAAGACTTCAACGTCTTTTCATGGTCGAAGAGACGGCCAGACAGATGACGTGGCATAAATTGGGCAAAAGAACCGAACTAGATGCAGATGGGAATCCGATGTTGGGACACACTTCAGACGCTTTTGCGTGGAAGCACTTCGATGCATTACATAAGGGAAAAGCGGCAGATCCAAGGCATCCTCGAGTCACCATCAGCACGGATGGGTTCAATGTGTTTGGTATGACGGCAACCCAATACAGTTGCTGGCCTGTATTTGTCATTCCACTCAATCTTCCCCCCGGAGAGATTATGAAAAGAAAGAACATTTTCTTGACGTTGATAATTCCAGGGCCCAACTATCCGGGGAAGAATATGAATGTGTACATGCTGCCGCTTAAGGATGAATTGCAAGAAGCTTGGGATAATGGGATCAAGACATATGACGCCGCTACAAAAAAAACTTCAAAATGCATGTGTGGTACATGTACTCGTCGCATGACTTACCGGCGTATGCGCTATTCATTGGTTGGTGTGTGCATGGAAGGTTCCCGTGCCCCACATGCAAGGCAGCTCTTGAGTTCCGTTGGCTGCAGGCGGGTCGCAAGTATTCTTGCTTTGACTTGCATAGACAGTTCCTGGATCCTCGCCATAATTTCAGAAAAGACAAGAAGAATTTCATGAAAGGTAGAGTTGTCAAAAACTCTGCACCACCTGCATTGACAGGCCAACAGACCCTGGATCAGATAAATGCTCTCGAGCCGGATCCAAATCGTCCAGGGTATTTCAAAGGGTATAATTCGAAACACGCCTGGACTCACAAGATATGCTTGTGGGATCTGCCTTACTTTAAAGACCTCCTTTGCCCACACAACATCGACGTGATGCACACTGAAAAGAATATCGCCGAGGCCCTTTTTGGTACATTGTTCGGCATAGAGGGGAAGTCGAAGGATAATCCTAAGGCTAGAGTCGATCAGGAGGCTCTATGTGATAGACCGTTACAAAACATGCGACAACCGAAAGGAAAGAAGAACTGGAGGAAGCCAAAGGCATGGTTCAATCTTGGAAGGCCAGCTATGAGGGAAATGATCTTGTGGGTGAAAATGCAGTTGATGTTCCCCGATGGGTATGCAGCGAATCTAAAGAGGGGAGCGAGTCTTGACAAATTGAAAATATTTGGTCTCAAGAGTCATGATTGGCACATATGGCTTGAGCGGGTAATGCCGGTGATGTTGCGTGGCTTTATCCCTGAGGATGAATGGCTAGTACTGGCAGAGCTGAGCTATTTATTCCGTGCTCGTTGTGCGAAAGAACTATAGCCTGACATGCTAGAAGAACTGGAAGAGTTGGCGCCGGAGTTGATCTGCAAGTTAGAAAAGATCTTTCCACCGGGATTCTTTAATCCAATGCAGCATTTGATTTTGCATCTCCCGACCGAGGCAAGATTGGGGTGGCCCGTGCAAAATCGTTGGTGCTTCGCAACTGAGAGGATGCAGAAGACGCTTCGAGCAAAATGTAAAAATAAACGTAGAATTGAAGCATCGATGGCCGAGGCATTCATTACTGAGGAGGCGGCAAACTTCGTGATAGCACACTACAAAGCCAAGAATCGTCATTTGCATAATCCGAAGCCTCGGTACAATGATGGCGACTGTGAAAAAGGTCGATCCAACCTCAGCCTATTCAAAGGGACACTCGCACCAACCGGTGCTTCAAAAGCAATAGCGTTGGATGTCGAAGAATGGCGGACCATTTCGTTGTATATCTTCAACAACCTAACAGAAGTGCGGCCGTACATCGAGTAAGTTATCGGTACATTGTTTCGCAACTTCTAATTCCTTTGAAATGCTCTTATTCCCGGATATGTGATACAGTTGATACGTCGCCAAATTCTCGGATGGAGTGGTGATCCAAAAGGATTCCATTGAAGAGTATGAGCTTCTGGCAAAGCATGGAGGCGGCTATCCCGGTTTCATGTCTTGGTTCAAACAAACAGTAATTTCCATTCGACCATTTCATTTCTTTGTCTAGTTTGCGGCTAATGCAACAATCCTTTCGTATTAAACTTGTAGGCTAATGCAGAGTCTATGGACTCCGAATTGAGACAAGTCGCTAATGGTTTTGACTATAAGGTCCGTTCATTTGACAAATACGACATCAACGGGTATCGCTTTCGTACTTTTGGCAAAGAGCTATCTATGGCCGACCGAAAGTCTACAAATTGTTGTGTCTCCGCTGTCGGCGAAGGAGGTGCCGAGTATTATGGAAGAGTTGAAGCAATTTATGAACTTAGATTCTTTGGTGAAAACCCACCAAACGTCGTAGTCTTCAAATGTTATTGGTTCCAGCCGAAGGAGACTAGAAGGACTCATGAACATATAGGGCTAGTCGAAATCAAACAAAGCACCCATTTAGATGTTCCCGATGTCTATATTACGGCTCAACATGCGACCCAAGTTTTCTATCTACCGTGGGCCTGCCAAACTGATCCAAATCTGAATGGTTGGGATGTCATTTATGATGTGCCGCCACATTTTAGACCACCTCACCTCAATGAAGATGATTATGAACCTCACATTAACCCAGACACATATGAAGGAGAATTCTTCCAAGAAACACGTCTTTCCAAAAAACGTTTCAAGAACCGCTCTACTTCACCCCAGAACATTGAGGTAGACAGCGACAGTGAATCCGACTTCACCCCTGAGCCGGAACAAGAAGAGACGGAAGAAGAAGAGGTTACTGTTGCGGATGACCTCTCAATGCTTGACCAGTTACATAAAGGAGGCCATCAACATGTTGCTCCCGATAGTGATGATGATGCATTTGTTAATGATAGTGATGATGATGATGCATTTATTGATCCCGGAGCATATATAGACGATGAAGATTATTATTAGTTCATGTCAGGTATACATGATGATGATACACTCAAATTATATATATACATATTATTATTCATGTCGGTATTCATTTTTTTTATGTTGTACTAATTTCGTTTACTCTTTGTCATGGCAGGTGTTGAAATATGGTGGGCGCGGGTCGAGAGCGATCCGAGGATCCTTCGTCGGCGCGTGGTGGGAGGGGTACTTCCATTCCACCCCAAACTCTCCAGAGAGCGTTGTACGATAGTATTGGGACACCCGAGGGCGCTTCTTCGTCGGCGAAGTTGCCGACCGGGAGAGGAGGTCGGGGGAGAGGTAGGAAGGCTCCTAAAGTTACACGTGGTGGCCGCGGGAGACGTAGGAAGGCTGCTACACCTTCCTCACCGCCACCCCCAGCTGATTCACCCGAGCACAGGACTGCTACGGTGGACCCGTCTGAGGTGGAGGCTACAAGGACTCCTGTCCACGAGCCTCGGGTCGACGATCCTTCTGTCTCAGACGCGGCCAACCGCGAGACTCCTGTGCTAGACGCTTCGTCCTATGAGACTCCACAGGCTTCCACCGGATGGGATACCTGGCCGGATCTGCATCAGCCGGAGCCGAGTGGCCATGCTTATGGTGGCGGGGATTGGCTTTCTAATAGCGGGGACGAGGTGGCTGAGGGCACCGTCTACCAGCGTGGGTGTACACGGCTCCTGCCCGTGCCGGCGACCCACGAGCAGAGGTGGCTGATTAAGCCTGAGTCGCTGAAGTAAGTGCATTTACTCTTTTTAAACCTTTTGCCTTCATGTTTCTTCGCATATCTAATGCGTTGGCTTTGTCATACTGCAGGGGTTGGATTCACGCCAAGGATGTCCGCAGGCCCAACTCCAACCTTGGTGTGATTTTACGGCATAACTTCCCGGGGTTTGTCACGTTGCCCGGCGAGGGTCAGCAAGAAGAGGTAGGATTGAAATGGGAGCACTACTTGGCTGCCCCTGCACCGCCGGAGGAGATGATCGACGGTGTGTTGTGCCACACGAGGGCCGACATGGTCATCAGGAAGTTCTGGGTAATTTCTCCTTTACACAATTAAAAATCAATAATAGCTAGTTGTTGTACTAATCAGTGTTATCTCTTTTGATTGCAGACCTTTTACAGGTGTGAGGAGGGATACGAGGATGCCGCGGCAAAGCTTATCGATTAAGAGTGCAGGCGCCTACTACAGAACTTACGGCACGAGGCTCGGGTACAGGCTGTTCGAGACTACTACGCCTCGCAGCATATTAAGAAGGCCAAGTCGTCGTCCCGCCGAAAGTTTCTGGACAAGGAGCAGTACATGAAGGTAATTACCTATTCTTAAGGCCTTGTACTTAGTTTCCTTTGCTTTGATTCGTAGGCGTAGCTCTCAAATTTCTCTTTATTAACTTAGGTGCCCCCTAGATGGTGTGCGGATAAGATGGGTTGTTGGGAGGCGTTGGTGAATGAATGGTGCTCTGACCAATGGCGAGTCGTCCACGACGATGCCAAGGCACGGCGTGCCCAAATGGAAGGTGTGCCACACCATCAAGGCAGCACCAACATTTATCAGTTCGGGCGGAACTGGGTATGTGGTTTGCTTCATGATTGCTGCAATTCATTCTTGTAGTGCTAGGTTCACCCATTATTAATACTTTGTTCCTCTCTTGTAGGCTCATCACAATAAGACGGAGGTGCCAGCGGTGTACGACCTCTATACCATGGCCCATACTGCCTCATACAAGAAGGTCAAGGCATTCTCTGAGTCTGGCCTTGATGATCCCGAGAACTTCAGCAATATCTCCTCCCACCACAAGCTCGTGAGGTACAGAGATGTGGGGAAGGCGGTGAATGGGGAGGACTTCAACCCGAGCCAGCATCCACTTGATCCAGACCTGGTGATGATAGCTGGCCACGGGAGGCCCCATGGCTCGATAACCATTGGAGATGGACATATACGGTCTTCGAGCACTCTCCGGCAGATCAAGGCGCGCCAAACGAGCTCCTGTCCTGAGATGCCGCCTCGTCCATGACCAGTCCAGCTCGCCATCGAGGTTAGTCATACGGACTCAGATAGGTTACCTCCATTACATTGTGTGTGCGAACACAGATGATTACAATGCTAACGAGGAGTTGTGTTGCAGGCTGCTCTGCAGAAAGAGATAGAGACAACCCAGGCGCTTCTGGCGGAACAGGCCCGGCAGGCGGCGGAGGAGAAGAGGGATCTGGAGGAGAGGATGACTAGGTTGTTGGAGGAGGAGAGGGCACGGAACGATGCGTCTAACCGGGCCATGTACGAGCTCATCGTGGTAAGTTTCTTCTTCATATTAGCCAAATCATGCACTACATGTTCTTTTCATTAATAACCAATATGATTGACTTGGCAAAACCAAATGTGCAGACTTTGTGCGAGAAGAACGGCCAGACCCCTCCGCCGATGCCAGTCATTACCATGGCTGGAACGGTGAGTTCCATTTCAATGTTCATTAGTTACTAGTCTTAACATTTCAGCGTCATCATGCTAACGCAAATGATCTTTGGTACAGCATAACTCCTGAGCCGCATCGCACGACCCGAGCAACCCCAGTGCTTCACCTCCGTGATGACGAGGACGGTAAGCCCTAATATGCCACTTACTTGGCTCATTTTCTCAAACAAATACAAACATAGCACTTAGACAAACTTAGCACTTAGACAAATGTCATATTTTACCTAAGTTAGCTTTGTTTCCTATAAAATGACATAGTAAGCTTACTTACCTCCAAAATGACATATTGTACCTAAGTTAGCTCTAAAATGACCTATACTTAGCATTGTTTCCTCCACACTGACATAATAATCTTAGTTAACTCAAAAATGACATAATAGACTTGGTAACCTCATAGATGCCATAGACTTAGCTTATTTTCTTGCAAAATGACACAATAAGCTTAGTTAGGTAAATAATGTGATAATTACCTAGGTTAGCTCTAAAATGACACAAATAAGCAATAATAAGAAGAAAAACAAGAGGAGACAGAGAAAGAATCTTGCCACACTTTGGCATTAGGTGCTCAAATAGTTAGCCACAATTTGGCTTGCCGCAATTTTACCACACTTTGGCTTGCCACAATTTTACCACACTTGCCTTACTTGAGGTGCTCAAATAGTTACCACACTTTGGCTTGCCTAAGGGAATCTTGCCACACTTTTTCTATCTATGACATGTGGGTCTTACTGCTAATAAAAAAAAATCTTGCCTTAGTTGTGGCAAGAACCAAACACACACCTAACATGGTCAAACTTGCCTAAGTTGAGTTGTGGCAAAGTGTGGCTAGTTGTGTCTTGAAACCAAACAGCCCCTTCATCTTCTTCTAATTCTAGATCTTCTTCTACTTCTTAATTCTAGTATTATTTTTCTAACTTTCTTATTTCCAATTTTGCAGATTTGAGACGAGTTCATGGCAGCTTGCTTTGATGTAGTGCTAGGTTTACTTTCTGTTTTCATGTATTGAGTCATTTGTGTCGATGAGACTATATGTATGTATGGATGAACCTATTGTAATATGGCGAATAATGTGGCATTTGATACTTTGAATTTGGTATAATTGTTGGTTGATCATATATGGCTGTTGCACATTGTTTCTGTGAATTATTTATGTATATATCATATATTGTTTGTTTGAAAATTGTTGAATGTAACAAAAACAAAAAAAAGAGGCAATACAGCCTCTTTCCCGTCTGCCCCGGACGGCAAAGGCAGCTATGCCGATGGTCGCTGTCGGCAAAGCTGCCACGTGGCGGCCGCCTGTGAAACCTGGGAAAACAAGGCTGGCCCATTTTGCCTCTTTGCCGTCCGCGGCAGACGGCAAAGGGGGAGGAGGCAGATGACAAAGGGGGGGCGGGAGGCAGACGGCAAAGGGGGGCGGGAGGCAGGCGGCAAAGAGAGGCGCTATGCCGACGGCCGCCGTCGGCAAAGCTGCCACGTGGCAGACGGCAAAGGGGGGCGCGAGGCAGACGGCAACGGGGCGTGGGAGGCAGACGGCAAAGGGTGGGGGTCCGTTAGCCGCCTGACGGTGGAGCCGTCAGTACTACGCCGTCCAGGTCCTTTGCCGTCTGCAAGCTGATGGCAAAGAATCTTTGCCGTCCGCTGGGCCGAAGCAGACGGCAAAGGCCTTTGCCATCCGCCTTTTGCCCTTTGCCGTCTGCCATGGCAGACGGCAAATCTCCTGATTCCAGTAGTGATTTATCAGTTCAGAGGTGGCCTCAGAGAAGATCTTCAAATTGCTCTCGTCCTTCACGAGCCTCTTGTGTTTGATCAGTTCTACAATTGGCTCTAAAGTTCGAGGCAGTTCAGCTCAAGCTTGAGAATTCCAGGAAGCGGTTCAGAGACTCCAACCCTTCTTCGTCCAGCTCTCAGATTGTTCCTAAGCAGCAGAAGTATTGGGTCCCTCCTCCTCCTCTGTTTCGTCCTCCTCAGTAGCAGAAGCAGCACGGTGGTTGTGGACCTTCCCACCCACCCAACCCAGGTTTTCAGCAGAGGCCTCAGGCTCCCAAGTCAACAAATGCTCCTCCTCCAGGTAACTTCCGTCTGCTCTCAGAGGTTACGTGTCAAAAGTGTGGTCAGAAGGGCCATTACTCCAACAAGTGCACCAACCAGCGGCGTCTTCCGCCTCCTCCTCCTATCAGGCCCCCAGGCAGTGCTATGGTGAAGCACAATCCCAAGTCAGCAAGAGTGAACATGGTCAATGCAGCTGAAGCACAGGATTCTTCTCAAGTGATAATGGGTAATCTCTTGGTTAATTCTATTCCTGCAAAAGTTTTATTTCACACTGGTGCATCGCATTCATTCATTTCATGGCCGTTCACCGAGAAGCATGATTTGTACCGTTAATTTGTCCAAGCCTCTATCAATAGTTTCTCCCAGCAAAGTGATGAATTCTCGTTTGGTGGTTCCGGATGTTTCTATCAAAATGGGCAACTATTCCTTTCTAGCCTCTCCAATTGTACTCGGCAATTCCGATATTGATCTTATTCTTGGCATGGATTTTCTGGCGATGAACAAGGCTTATGTTGATTGCAAAGCTAAAGAAGTTCAATTGACTCATCCTTCTGAAGATGTGATCATTTTCGCTGCTCGCGATGACACGATTCGTCTATTTTCTCTCAATGAGAAGGGTGAAATTTCTGCCATTTCTCAAATCCCTGTCGTTTCTGAGTATGAAGATGTCTTTCCAGAAGAGTTGCCAGGAATGCCTCCTCACAGGCCAGTGGAGTTTGTGATTGAACTCGAGCCTGGAACTGAACCTGTATGCAAGCATCCTTATAAGCTTGGCCCCGAAGAGCTGAAAGAATTGAAGAAGCAGCTAGATGAACAACAGCGTCTGGGTTTGATCAGACCAAGTTCTTCATCTTGGGGTTGTGGTGTTCTGTTTGTCAAGAAGAAGGATGGCACGGACCGACTATGTGTCGATTACCGTCCATTGAATAAGAAGAAAATCAGGAACAAATATCCACTTCCCAACATCAATGAGTTGTTTGAGCAATTGAAAGGTGCCAAGGTTTTCTCGAAGTTAGATCTCCATATGGGCTATCATCAAATCCGTATTCGTGAAGAAGATATTCCAAAGACTGCTTTCAGGACGAATTTTGGCTCTTATGAGTACACCGTCATGTCCTTTGGTCTAGCAAATGTTCCTCCGACTTTCTCCAGAATGATGAACTTCATACTCTCTCCTTTCAAGAATGAGTTCGTCTTGGTGTATTTGGATGACATCCTTGTGTTCTCGGAGACCGATGAAGAGCATGCAGAGCATCTCCGGCTTGTGCTTGACAAGCTAAGAGAGCATCGATTTTATGCTAAGTTCTCCAAGTGTGAGTTTTGGCTCAATGAAGTGGTGTACCTTGGGCATGTCATCTCTGCCGTGGGCATTAAAGTGCACCCTGAGAAAGTTGAGGCCATTGTGAAGTGGGAGCCTCCTCAGAATGTCAAGTAGCTTCGAAGCTTCCTTGGGCTTGCAAGTTACTGCAGAAGATTCGTCGAGAACTTCTCTCAAATTGCTAATCCTCTGTCTAACCTCCTTCAGAAGAGTGTCAAGTATGTGTGGACTTCTGAGTGTGATGTGGCGTTCAATACACTCAAGGAAAAGCTGACTTCAGCTCCAGTTCTCACTCCTCCAGATGAATCCAAGCCTTTCCAAGTGTTCTGTGATGCTTCCCTTCAAGGTCTTGGTGGTGTTCTCATGCAAGATAAGAAGGTTGTGGCTTATACCTCACGGCAGTTGAAGCCTAGCAAGAAGAACTACCCCACTCATGATCTTGAGTTAGCGGCAGTTGTTCATGCTATGATGACGTGGAGACATCTATTGTTGGGAAGACCAGTTCAGGTGTTCACCGACCACAAGAGCTTGAAGTACATTTTCACTCAACCCAATCTCAATCTTCGGCAAACACGTTGGGTGGAAATGATCGAGGAGTACAATCCAAGCATTGAGTATACTCCTGGAAAAGCAAATGTCATTGCAGACGCGCTGAGCAAAAAGGCATACTGCAACAGTCTCATTCTCAAGCCTCTCCAACCCGAGCTATGCGAAGCCTTCCGCAAGCTCAATCTCCAAGTTGTTCCTCAAGGATTTCTTGCCAATCTTTAAGTCTCTCCGACTCTGGAAGATCAGATTCACCAAGCTCAGCTTCTTGATGCTATGGTGAAGAAAGTGAAGAAAGGTGTGGCCAAGAGCATTCCAAAGTATAGGTGCTTCTGTGTTGATGACAAAGATACCTTGTTCTTCGAGGACCATCTGGTGGTTCCAAAAGGTGATCTCAGGAAGGTTATCATGGATGAAGCACATAATTCCCTCCTCTCAATTCATCCAGGAAGTTCCAAAATGTATCAGGACCTCAAGCAAACCTTCTGGTGGACTCGTATGAAACGTGAGATTGCTCAGTTTGTGAACGAGTGTGATGTTTGTCGCGGAGTGAAGGCGGAACATCAATGTCCAGCAGGCCTCCTTCAGCCTTTGCCCATCCCAGAGTGGAAATTCGATCATGTGGAAATGGATTTCGTCACTGGGTTTCCCAAGTCCAAGAGAGGAAATGACGCCATCTTCGTGGTCATCGACAAGTTCACCAAAGTTGCCCACTTCCTTCCGGTCAAAGAATCTATCTCGGCAGCTCAGCTAGCAGAGCTGTACACGTCAAGGATAGTTTCTTTGCATGGTGTTCCTCAGCTCATATCCTCAGATCGTGGAAGCATCTTCACTTCCAAGTTTTGGGATTCCTTCCAGACTGCAATGGGGACCAATCTCCGTTTCAGCATAGCTTTCCATCCTCAGACTAGTGGTCAAGTTGAGAGAGTCAATCAAATACTAGAAGATATGCTTAGAGCTTGTGTGATTTCTTTTGGCATGAAGTGGGAAGATTGTCTCCCATTTGCTGAGTTCTCATACAACAATAGCTTCCAAGCAAATTCCGGCAAAGCTCCTTTCGAGATTCTCTATGGCAGGAAGTGCCGTACCCCGCTCAATTGGTCTGAAACCGGCGAGCGTCAAATCCTTAGTAATGACATGATCACTGAAGCAGAAGAAATGTGCCGTGTCATTCGTGGAAATCTCAAAGCAGCTCAATCCCGTCAGAAGAGTTATTATGATAGCAAGCATCATGACATGACCTTTAAGATCGATGATTTTGTCTATCTCAGAGTGTCTCCCATGAAGGGCACACAACGCTTTGGCATCAAATCCTCCCAATTTCTCAAATGTGCATGATGTGTTTCATGTCTCTCAGCTCTGGAAGTGTTTCAAGACTCCCGAGCGAACCGTTGATCTCCAAGACATTGATCTCCAAGAAGACCTATCCTATCATGAGCATCAAGTTGCTATCCTTGAAGAAACTGAGCGTAAGACTTGAAACAAATCAATCAAATTTCTAAAGGTGAAGTGGTCACATCACTCCGACAAAGAAGCCACTTGGAAACGAGAGGACCATCTCCGTTCCGAATTTCCCGAATTCTTCCGTTCCTGGATCTCGGGACGAGATCCTCATGTAGTGGGGGAGAGTTGTAACAGCCCAAGTGCATCCATTGCCCTTTGTAATCTATTTGATGTAGACCTTCATGTTGTGCCTCTTGTGATTTGAGCTATTGGAATTGCTTCATGTCTTGTAGCATCATGGCATCATATATCATCACATCATCATACCATTAGTGCATCATGTTTGCTTGTCATGCTTGTGATATGGTGTTGTGGTTGTTGTGAGTGTGTGTGTGTGTGGGATTGGTGTGAAAAACTTGGTGCAAAACCTCTCCTCTATTTCCTCAAAACCTTGCCCACCTCTCCTATTTCCAATTAATGCAATATGTGATTTATACTTACTTATTAATTTTCATAAAAATGTTGCATCTCCTCTATATATTGTGTTGAGATTAGGAAACAACTATCCATCATGATCTAATATATTTTCATTTTTGATTCTCCACAAAACAGATTCATATGTTAATAATAAGTTTTTAATTTTGTTTACTCTAAAAATGCTCAGACCATTTTTATAAACTAGTGCACATTTCTGTGAATCCAAATGTATTTTTATTTTTATCTAAAACATCTCTATCTTTCTCTGTGATTTTATTTTCTCTCGGTTTAAAAAAGATAAAGGAAAGCGTTTTCCTGAGTGAGAGAGAGAGAGGAGCAGAGCCCAGCTGGGCCTTTGCCTTACCGCAGCCCAGCTCGGCCTCCCTGCTTAGCCCAGCCACCCAGCAAGCGACAGGAACGTCGTCCTCCTGTACGGCGCTCATCCAGGAGCACCACGTCCCCCGACCTCGTCGATTTGACGGCCGTCGGTGCCCCTAGCCCCCCTATACAGCTATCCTAGCCCTAGCCCCGACATCCCTCGTTCCATTCCTTCCCTCTCCACCTCGCGCCGCCGCAAGGTAAGCTAGCCCCGCTCCTCGCCGTCGCCATGCTCCCGATGCTCCGGCCGAGCAAGAGCTCGAGCTCGGGGTGACCTCCTCCTTGCGTATCCTGAGCTCGGGTGCCGCGGGAAGGGAGATCTCGCCGCACCTCTTCTTCCTCGATGACCGGGACTGCTCCAAGCGCGGATCGGTGCCACCCCAAGCCTCTTCTTCCTCTGCTTCTCGGACCCGCAACCTCGCCGCCCTCCGTCGTCCCATGCGTCATCTCCGCCCCCTCTGCAACGTCTTCTTTTTGTCTGTAGACCGCTAGGTGAGCCGATCTTCCTCCCTGTGCCTCCGCATCATGGTTAGGTCCCTGTAGACGCCGCGGGGCCCTTGTCTTCCTCGCGCTCCCGGTGCTCCGGGCAAGGACGTATTTTTTGTGCTGCATGTGCTGTGTCGTTGTGCCGTGGCGTGCCGTGCTCCCTCCGTCCATGAGTTGCTGCTGCACGCCTCGCCGCTCCCCTGACGTGCATCGCCTCGCCCTCTCGCAGCCCTGAGCCCCCTCTGTTTGCATCGCCGCCGCCCGACCTGAAAGATAGCTCGATCTCGAGCGTCTCGCTCCTTCCTCCTCGTCGCAAGACGACTCTGGGGATGGTCCTCCCTCTGCATCCCGCATCCCCGCCGGGGTTCTCCCTCGCTGGAGACCGCCGGTGATGGCCGCCGGAGCTGTCGTTTCTTCTCCGTGTCCGAAGGTAGAAGAAACCCTCGCCCTGGCCTGTTCATATGGAGTAACGCCCCCCCTCTACCCAAATCCCCGTGCCTAGCCCAGCAGTCGAGCCCCCACGCCTCCACCGGGGAGACCCGGATTCGAGTCCCTCGGGCGCCCTTTTTCCCTTATTTTCCCAGAGCTGACAGTGGGCCCCCGGACCCACCTGTCATACTCTTGGGACCCTGGCTCTATGCTATGTGCCCCCCCTTTTTTTGTGTTTTGATTGTTTGTGTGCATTTGTGTGTTTTTATACTTTTAAGGAAATATTATGTTTCTGTCTTTATTCCAAATCTGTCATAGTTCCTAGGACACACCAAATTAGGCATATGAGTGGCTATAAGTGCATAGTTGATTTTGTGATTACAATTTTGTGAGTTTTATCAACAGCAATATAGCCATGTGACATATGGTTTTGGGGTAGAAAAATGCAGTGAATCCAATGGTGTGGTTGGTTTTGTCATTTGGACATGTTTGCAGAAATGTCATTTTGTGATATTGGGCCATTTTGTCCTTTTCACATGAATTAATTCTTGCACTATATGGAAAACTTGTCAACATGAAATATGCTCATTTGTGTATGTGCTAGCCCCTGGTATTTATGCATGCCATGATAGATCATCATATGGGTGGCATTCTTGATGTCAACATGTCACCAAAAACCATGTTTTCACATGCCCAAAATATTCTAAGTGTTGGAAATCTGTTATTTTGTTGCCATGTTACCTAGATGATTGCCATGCATATATTGTTCCTTTGGAGTTGGCACCATGGCATGAATTGTTGTGCTTGTCATCCTCTATAGAGGTGTGCCAAGATCTAATGTATTAGGCTATTGCATCATAGATAAAACTTGTTGTCAACATGCCATTCTGTTAACAAGTGCCAACTTGTGAGGATGGTAGCCATTGATACATGCATGTTTTGATGTTGCCATAAAGTAATAAATTGAAGTACATGTTGCCCTCTACAACCCTGTTAATTTTCATTCCATGAAAGTTCATGTAGCATATATAAATGTTGCTGTCAAGATGCTATCATGTTAACTCAGATTCTGTAAAACAGGAATTTTCACCAAGTCCCTAAAATAGCTGATTCAACATGCCATCTTGTGAGCTTCATTGTCATTGATCCATGCTTCCTTTCATGTTGTTGTAGATAGATGAATGGTTGTGCATGCTGTATACTTCATGCCCATGCCTTGGTTGTGAATTGAAACATGTTGTAGCTCTAGTTAAGTGTGTTGCAAGATGACATGTTGCTGTTTGTCGACAGATTGTGTGTAGGATTGTTTTGTGACTTGTGGGAGCTATACTCCATTGTTTTGCTTGTTCTTTAGCTCTATTCTTGCTAGATTTTCATTTCCTATCCAGTGACATCCTTGGAATACCAAGGAATAGCCCATGTCCTCCCTCATCTTGTGTTTTGTCTCCGTTAACGTCTGTCCCTTGCCGTGAGTGTACCGTGAGCTACGTTACTCCGTTTGCAACGTTCTACATAGAACTTAATAATTGCATGAGAAACATGACTAGCATAGGGTTGCCATGTTAAATACATCAACTTGGTCATGCATCATCTTGTTTGTGTATTGCATCTTGTTTGTATGTTTATTTGGTGTTGTTTATCTTTGGGTAGACTCGAGTGTCGAACCTGAGTACGAGGATTCAGGAGAGTACAACTACGAGGACCCAACTCTTTGTCCCTCTGAAGACCCAACAGACAAGATGATCATACCCGGATCCCGACACTATTTTTTCCTTGCTAGATGTCTCGCTTTTACCGTTATGTTTCGCTACCTACCACTTAATCTGTCAGCCTCCTAAATTGCCATGAAAGCCTCTAACCCCTCCACTACCTAGCAAAACATTGATTGGCTACGTTACCGCTGCTCAGCCCTTATCTTATAGTGTTGCTAGTTGCAGGTGCAAGCTTTCCATGTGTCAACATGGATTTTGGTTATATCACTCTATTTATTGTTATTTAATTAATGCACATATATATCTGGCAACGGTGGAAGGCTTGGCCTTTTTCCCGGTGTTTTGTTCCTCTTTTGCCGCACTAGTTTTTGAGTACCGGTGTTATGTTACATATTTTGCGCTCCTAACATGCTCGGGGTTGTTATGGGGACCCCCTTGACCATTCGTTTTAGATTAAAACTTGTCTGGCAAGACCCAACTTTGGTTTTACATTTGCTAAACAACTTAATAAAATGCATAGGGCATAGCTACCCCATGGATAATTAATCAACCCCCGGGCCAGTGCTCCTCATGAGTGTTGGTCCACCTACCTAGCAGTCGGCGATGCCACCTCGGGGCAACTCGAGGCATTTTCTAGGCAACCGTCCACTTCGCATAAACGGATGATGCCCGTTGATAGAGAGCGCACGGCTCTAGAAGCGGATCTGGCTCACCGGGAGGTCTTGCTGGACTTGTTTTACCTTTCTCGAATGTCTTGCGCGAGGAATTCCGATAATACTTTGGGCTATCTCGAGGTTGAGGTTTTCCAATGGAATTGCCTAGGAAATCACGGGATTTGTGGTCGAGGTTATTCCCGCGGCGTGTGGTTATTTTGTGATGGATGAGTTGGATCACCCCTGCAGGGTTAAATCTTTCGGAAAGCCTTGCCCGCGGTTACGTGGCAACTTGGAGATTTGTTTAACACCCGGTAATAGTTAACTTGAAGTAAACTCAAATAAAATACACCAACTGTGTGTGTAACCATGACTGTCTCTGCTCGTGAACATGAACCGAGGGAGAACACGGTGGGGTTATGATTTACGTAAGTAGGTGTTCAGGATCACTTAGTGATCATGCTAGTATACGTCCATCTTACGTAGGCCACCAGAATTACATTCATGTTCCCGTAAGTTAGCCACCAAATACATGCTTAGTGCTTGCTGCAGCCTCACCTCTTAACGATTCCTCACCCAACGGCTTACATAGTTTCGGTACCCGGGTTATGAGATTGCTGAGTCCCTGTGGCTCACAGATTACAACAATACAGGTACAGGTGTTGACGAGTACGTGACAGATGATGTGTCGCAGCTCCAGTGGGAGTATGACGAAGAACGTGGTCGGATGTATGTTACGTATCCGGATGAGTAGGGAGGCATCATGGTCGTGATCATGGGATAGCAAGACAGTTTATCATTGCTTCTTTTATCGTTTGATTTCGTCCGTAGCCGGACCCTGTCTTCTGGATGATGTATGAATAATTTGTGTGGACTTGTAAGATAGCTTGTGGCGAGTGTAAGCCAACTCATATACTCATCTCTTCCTACATGTATGCAATGTTTACTGTACTTGCGAAATGACTAGATGTGCTTCTATCCCCGTCGAGGCCCTCGTGCCTTAATAGGGATAGGACCGCATCTTGGGCGTTACACCATGTGGCTTGGGAGAGGTGGAAAGTCCACCTGTGTATGGAAAAGTAGGGAATTGGACTAGGAGTCCAACTCCTCCCCCTTGGCTGCGCCCCTAGGGCTTGGAGCGCTAGCCACCATGCCCATCCACCTATATATAGAGGGGAGGGGCGCCCCAAGAGGATACACCAAGCTCTCAGCACCTCTCTCTCTCTCCCGTTGCTCTGTTGCTCCTCCGTTCACAGTTCTAGTAGTGTTTGGCGAAGCCCTACTGAACTAGCTCAACCACCACGTCCACCACGCCATCGTGCTGGTTGAGAACCCATCTACTAATCCACCCTCGCTCGCTGGATCAAGGAGGCGGAGACATCATCGAGCTGCACGTGTGCTAAACGCGGAGGTGTCGTCCGTTCTGCGCTGGATCGGGACGGATCGCGATTGGATCGTGAAGACGTACAACTACATCAAACAGCGTTTCTAACGCTTCCACTTAGCGATCTACAAGGGTATGTAGAGACAGTCTCCCTCTCGTAGCTATGCATCTCCATGGATAGATCTTGGGTGTTCGTAGGAAAAAAAAAATCACATGCAACGTTCCCCAACATGAGTTTCCGAGGTTTCTCTGGTTATGTGTTGACGGATGTGATACATCGGAGAGTAGCATTATTGCTAGGAGTTGAGTGATTTATTACAGTAATTGCTCCATGTATCCGTTGGACCATATTCCATAACAAAAAAGATTTCGGGAGTTCTCAGGTGGGAATTCCAGTAGTCACCTAGCAATTTCTTCCAACAGATGTATGATGGGTTGAACATTTGTTCCGAACAGTTCTTAGCTCAATACCTTGTTCATTTTTTCAAGTGGCTTCATGTTCAAATGATGTTATCGCTAATCTGCAGAAACCATTCTTACTATATTTTAGTTTTAATGCAATTTATGAGATTACATGTTGCAATATTTCGAGCCATTTGATTTAGCTTATCTACATCGCCTTTGCCAATTGTGTTCTAATCTTCATGTCCATCTTCACGGTGGGCGCCAAATATCGTGATTTTGTCACGGCAGATGTCCTAGCAAAAGGACTAAGTCTAGGAGCCATCGCAAATAGGTGGTCGCTTGGATGGGGTTGATCGGGAACGAGAGACAAGGGTTTACCCAGGTTCGGCCCCTCCAATGGAGGTAAAAGCCTACGTCATTCTTTGTGTGTTATTGATGATGGTGATCTCGATTACAAGGGTGCGGAATCGCTAACCTAGCTCTCGAGGATTTCTTTCTTAGTCTTTCCTCCTCAGGGGTTGAGGCCCTGAGGTTACAATAAAGTCCGGGTCGTAACACAACCTGTAACCTAGTCTACTTCCTACTTTGCCTTGCCTTCCAAGTAGAAAAGTTTCCTCACAACTAACAGCATGAGCCGGCCTGCCAGGTACTGGTGCATGAGCCTACTCTCTTCCATGAGTCGCCTTCTTGGCCTTGAGCCTGTAAAGCTGACAGCGGCCCATATAATGAGTCCGAGTATGAGCCACCCCTGATCACTAGGTCCTATCTGGGCCGGCTCATACTGTGGGGGTATATCCCCAATAGGATGGCCCCATCAACTCGTGGAAACCCGGGTCGTGATGGGGAGCAGTCTGACCCTCCAACACCCCCACCTCCACCTCTGCCTTTGGAGGCTTGGAAAGCTCAGATGGCCGCGACCAATGGAAATACTCATATTCTTCTCCAGCTAATGCAAGAATGGAACCAAGGATATCAAGGGGAATAAAGGGAACCAAGGCTTTCAAGGGAACTTCAACAATCGGCCTTATCATGCAACCCTCAACCAGTTTCTTGGCAACAATCCTAAGTCTTTCAACGCTTGTGTTGAGCCTCTTGATGCTGACGATTGGCTCATGGATATCAACAAGCATTTTGAGTGCATCAACGTCAGGCCTGAGGACTACGTCAAGTTTGCTACCTTCCAGCTCAGGAATCAGGCTACAGATTGGTAGCAGCACTACAAGGACTCTAAAGGAGGTCGTGTGATTAACTAGGAGGAGTTTTGCCATGACTTCAGGGACTCATCATATTCGACCAGTGTTGTTGAGAGTATGCGTGAGAAGTTTAGGCACCTTAAGCAAGGTAGCATGTCTCTGTATCAGTATAACTCAGAGTTCCAGAACCTTGCCCGCTATGCCAAGCAAGATGTGCCAGACGAGAAGAGTAAGATCTATTAGTTTCTAGGGGGGCTCACAGAAGACCTTCAGCTTGCAGTTGTTCTCGCCGATATGGCCGAGTTTGATCAGTTTTACAACTTGGCTCTGAGGCTAGAAGCAGCTCAATTCAAGGCCGAGGCTTCCAAGAAGCGGTTCAGAGAGTCAAGCCCGTCGTCGTATTCCTCTCATGTGGTTCCCAAGTAGCAGAAGTATTGGGTTCCTCCTCCTCCTCTGTTTTGTCCTTAGCAGTAGAATCAGATTTGTGGTCGTGGTTCTTCCCACCCACCCAACCCAGTCAGCCAGCAGAGACCTCAGCAGTCTAGGAGAAGTGGTCCTCCACCTCCATCTCACACTCGTCCGGTTTCAGACGTTACTTGTCACAAATGTGGTCAGAAAGGTCACTATGCTCCCAAGTGTACCAACCAGCGGCGTCTTCCGCATCCTCCTCCCTTCAGGCCTCCAGGAAATGCTATGGTGAAGCACAATCCCAAGTCAGTCAGAGTGAACATGGTTAACTCAACTCAAGCAGAAGAGTCCTCAGAAGTGATCGTGGGTAACTATTCTATTCTTGCTTCTCAGATTGTTCTCGGCAATTCTGACATTGATCTAATTCTTGCAATGAATTTTCTTGAGGCGCACAAGGCAAATATTGATTGTGCGGCAAAAGAAGTCAAATTCACTCATCCTTCTGAAGACGTGATCATTTTCGCTGCTCGCGATGACACTATCCATCTCTTTTCTCTCAATGAGAAGGGACAAATCTCAGTCATATCTCAATTTCCCGTCGTTTGTGAGTATGAAGATGTCTTTCCAGAAGAATTGTCAGGAATGCCCCCTCACCGGCCAGTGGAGTTTGTGATTGAATTCAAACCTGGAACTGAACTGGTATGCAAGTGTCCTTATAAACTTGGCTCACAAGAGCTGGAAGAATAGAAGAAGTAGCTAGATGAACAAGAACGTCTGGGTTTGATCAGACCGAGTTCTTTGCCTTGGGGTTGTGGTGTTCTATTTTTCAAGAAGAAGGATGGCAGGGAACGACTTTGTGTCGATTATGTCCATTGAACAAAAAGGCAATCAAGAACAAGTATCCACTTCCCAACATCAATGAATTGTTAGATCAATTGAAAGGGGGCAAGGTTTTCTCAAAGCTCGATCTTCGAATGGGCTATAATCAAATCCGCATTTGTGAAGATGATATTCCAAAGACTGCTTTCAGGACAAGTTTTGGCTCTTATGAGTACAATGTGATGTCCTTTGGTCTTGCAAATGCTCCTCCAACATTCTCCCACATGATGAACTTCATCTTCTCTCCGTTCAAGAATGTGTCCGTCTTGGTGTATCTTGATAACATTCTAGCTTCTCCGAGACTGAGGAAGAATATGCAGAGCATCTCTGGCTTATGCTTGACAAGCTAAGAGAGCATCAGTTCTATGCAAAGTTCTCCAAGTGTGAATTCTGGCTCAATGAGGTGTTGTATCTTGGTCACATCATCTCTAGCGAGGGCATCAAAGTAAATCTTGAAAAGCTTGAAGCCATTGTCTAGTGGGAGCCTCCTCAAAATGTCAAGCAACTTCGAAGCTTTCTCGGGCTTGCAAACTACTACAGAAGATTCGTGGAGAACTTCTCCAAGATTGCTAAGCCTTTGTCTAATCTCCTCCAGAAGAATGTCATATATGTTTGGACTCCTTAGCGTGACATTGCGTTCAAGACACTCAAGGAGAAGCTCACTTCATCTCCGGTTCTAACTCCTCCTGATGATTCCAAGCCATTCCAAGTTTTATGTGATGCATCTTTGCAAGGACTTGGTAGAGTCCTCATGCAAGACAATAAACTGGTAGCTAATACCTCTCGTTAGTTGAAGCCAAGTGACAAGAATTGCCTCACTCACGATCTTGAGTTGGCGGCAGTTGTCCATGCTTTGTTTACTTGGAGGCACCTCTTGTTGGGACGACAAGTTGAAGTCTACATCGACCATAAGAGTTTGAAATATATCTTCACTCAACTGAACCTCAATCTTCGTCAAACACGTTGGGTGGAGATGATCCAAGATTATAATCCAAACATTGACTATACTCCAGGCAAAGCAAATGTGATTTCAAACGCTTTGAGCAGAAAGGCTTACTGCAACAACCTCATTCTCAAGCCATTCTAGCCTGATGTTTGTGAGTCATTGAGGAAACTTGTAGGATCCGAAGTATGTCTAGAGGGGGGTGATTAGACTACTTGACCAATTAAAAATCTAGCCTTTTCCCAATTTTAAATGTTGGCAAGTTTTAGCAATTGTAGCAAGTCAAGTACACCCTACACATGCAAGTCTAAGAGGATAGCAGCTGAAAGTAAAGACATGCACATGAAAGTAAAGGAAGGGAGAGGATAATCAAACGCAATTGATGACACGAAGATTTTTCCCATGGTTCCGATAGGTGGTGCTATCGTACATCCACGTTAATGGAGACTTAAACCCACGGAGGGTAGCGGTCGTGAGTGTACACGGAGAGCTCCACCCGTTAGGGTCCACAAAGTAGCAACCTCGTCTATTCCATCACGGCTTCCGTCCACAAAGGACTAGCCTCACTATGGGTAGATCTTCACGAACTAGGCGATCTCCTTGCCCGTACAAACTTCTTGGTTCAACTCCACAACACGGAGAAGGAGGCTCCCAAGCGACACCTAACCAATCTAGGAGGCACCATCCTCCAAAAGGTAATAGATGTGGTAACAATGATGAACTCCTTGCTCTTGTGCTTCAAAAGATAGTCTCCTCAACACACAATTACTCTCTCACAGATTTGGCTTGGTAGAAGAGGTTGATTGGGTGGAAAGCAACTTTGGGAGGCTAGAAATCAAGATTCATATGGTTGGAGTGGAAGGTCTTGATCTCAACACATGAGCAGGTGGTTCTCTCTCAGAAAAATGGATGGGGCAAGTGTAAGTGTGTTCTAAGTGCTTCCTCTACGAATGAGAGGAGGTGGAGGGGTATATATAGGCATCTCAAAAAATACAACCGTTACAGCATTATTGCCAAACTCGGTGAAACTGGAGTAAAAACTTGGTTGCACCGACTAGTACAAAATGTGGCAACTTTTGGCGTTTCGGTGAGACCGATATATAATTCTCAGTGGTACCGATATGGGTGACCACGGCAGTTACACAAACTCGGTGGTACCGATTTCCAAATCTTGGAAATTCCGATTCTTGAAAAGGAGATACCAGTAAGTTGGTCACACATTTTCGGTTCCACCAAAAATGAAGGTTGGTGTCACCGAGAAGCTTGGGTTTGGCTTAGGATCTGTCTGAGGAAAAACTCGGTAGGGCCGAATGGAAATAGGTCGTGGCACCGATTTTGGATATTTGGTTTTGGACATAATATTTGTGGGAGGATTTCATGTGTATTTTTCGTGGCTAATCTCTAAGCACTTGAGCAACCAGATCATGAGAGACACCTCATCCCCTTTTAATAGTATTGGATTTCCTATGGACTCAAAGTGATTTCTCACAAAATGTAAAATGTAGAGTCTTCAAGCGTGTTGCCAATAGATGTTCCTTGCATCTAGGGAATCTCCTCACAATCCTTTTTGCCAATCCATTCATTGAACTTTCCTGAAATATACTTGGTGGAAACATTAGTCCAATGAAATATATGTTGTTATTAATTACCAAAACCACCTAGGGAGAAGTTGTGCTTTCAATCTCCCCCTTTTTGGTAATTGATGACAACATATAGATCAAAGCTTCGATAGGGATAAAAACAATGAATAGCATCGTTGCTTTGAGAAATATGTGATAAGCAAGAGCTCCCCCTAAATTTGTTCATTGTTTAAATTTTGCGTTTGAATGCAAATGCACAATCGATTAGGAGCATGGGTAACTCTTCCATGTCACATACAACTTGGTGGTGCGCGTAAATGATATGAATGGATTACAATGCACATAACACCAAACAAGTGAATGATCATAATATTAACATCACATAGATATGGAAATGGTAGCATCATCAAGCAAGTGTATGATCAAACAGAACGAAGTTTAAGAACAACCAGGTGATAAACCAAATGGTTTTGAAGAGAGCGGCAAAAAAAACACTCTCTCTCGAAGCCCTATGATCTATACACTTCTCCCCCTTTGGCAACAAGTTACCAAAAAGTTCAAAGTATGTAGAGCTAATCATCTCTCTGGGCTAGATCTCCTTCGGTAGCCGTTGAAGGAGTCGTGAGAAGGGCGTCGGCGAATGCTTCAGCTAAAGTCCTCTGAGGTGGTGGAGTAGACGCCAAAGGTGCATAAGGAGCTGAAGGAGCAGTAGCTAGTGCTGATGAGGAGGGCCTCAACTCTGGAGTAGGCACTGTAGATGATCTGGCTTGAGTCTTGAACTGAGTGCTGGGCCGGAGAGGAGGACTATCATCATCACTGGAGTGGGGCCTGGGCACTGCATCTACTTCCTGTTTCAGCTCATTGACAGTCACTGTCAGCTCATCAACTTTGTTGTCTAGAGCATGAAACTTTGTCTCCACAATCTTCTCAAGACTTTTCTGGTTCTTGAGGATCTCAGCCACATTCTTCTCGATCCCTTGGAGAGAGTTAATGACAAAGGACATTTGGTCGCTCTTCGTCCTTGGAACCTGAGCACTAGTGGCTCTAGCTGCCTCTGCCTCTGTCTCTGCCTGTGAAGTAGCTGAAGTGGGATGAGAAAGATCCATTACCACAACATTATCCTCAAACTCTGGCAATAGTGGCAGGTGCGGACGATCAAGTGCATATACGCTCGGAATTTATGAGCATCTCAATGTATGGAGCATATCCACATGATCTCTTTTGGTCAGCAGTTGTCCTCTTGATTGTCTCAACAATCAGATCCATCACTCGAAATCTTGTGTAGGTGTCTACATGATGAAGCATGTTGATGGAGTAACCCCTAATCATCTTGTCATCTCCAGACTTGGGCATCAAAGTATATCTCATGATTGTGTTGGTAGTGGGTAATCCAGCTTGCAAGAAGTATACACAGCCAAACTTGTGTGTTTCCACATAGGCAACAGGGATAGGGTTGTACATATTGGCCATGGTGTTGTGATTCATCTTGGCCTCAGAATAGACATCAAGATCTCCCTCTTCAACTTGTGGAGCTCCTAAGATGGTAGCCCACTCATTAGCTGTAGACTGGTACCTGGTGCCTTCAGTCATCCAGACTATCCTTCCATCTGGATAGAAAGGAGTTGTGGAGTAAAACTGCATAATCATCTCATCATTCCATGTAGTGAACTCTTTGCCAACAAAAACATCTATGTAAATGGCCTTGAAGTTCTCCAGCACATGAGGAAAATAGTCGTCATTCTCCTTAATGTACTTCCAGTCCACATATCTCATGTCACTGACTGCAGGACTCTTGTCTAATAAGACAGTCTCATAAAAATCTTGCTTCTCCTTGGTATGGAAACGAGCATCTACAGCAGTTCTCCTCCTAGTGGCATGATCATCAACTCTCCATTTCCTCAAACCACTGTCCTTCCTCTTATTCATGTCTTCAGCAACTGGGTGATCATTATTTTGTTCAGGCAGATGGGGTCTCAGCTTCCTCAGCACTGAAACGTCTTCCTCTTCTTCCATGGTGGAAGATCTCTTGTCCTTCTCTACAAGAGGAATGTCTCTGGTTGTCTTCTTGGACTTGGGGCCAGAAGGCTTCTTGGCAGCAAATGGCTTGGCCTTAGATGCAGCCTGACTGGTCATTGCATCAGCCATCATCTTCTTATTCTTGGAGGGAGGAGGTTGTTCCTCTTCATCTTCCTCTTCATCAAGATATTCTGGAGTGGAGGGGTGAACAATAGCACGAACAGTCTTCTTCCTCACTCTCTTCTGGCCTGCCTTCTTGGGCATGGACTTAGAAGTCCTAGGTGACTCCAGAGTGAGAGTCATGCCTGCCCTAGCACTCTCTGGTGCTCTCATAGCTTCAGTCCTGGCATACTCCTTCCTGACTGGCCTCTTAGTAGAAGTGGCCTCATTGGCAGATTTGCTAGCAGCTTTTCTTTCTTCTCTTGCTGCTTCTTGGCAAGAACCTCTTCTGGCACAAAATCCGAGTCCTCTTCATCTAAGTTAAGCTTCTTCCTGGCCCTTGTAGTAGCCTTTGGCAACCCATGAGAACTGGGGGTGCCTGGATCCTCTGAAGATGGAGAACTAGCTTCTGGGCTAGTGCCAGCATCCATGTCAATGCACTGTTCTTTGAAGTTGTTGTCACTGTCCTCTGAGCCTAACATTCTGACCCTCTGAATAGATATAGATGAGTAGAAGGGATGAGCATCACAAAACACAGAGGGTTTTTGCAAATTTGAACTCAAATTCTTAAATTTAATTTTCAGCTAAGTGTGTTTCGGTTCCACTAAGTCAAAAATTTCGGAGCCACCGAGACGTACACTCTCCTTAACAGAAAATGTGCCACTCATTTCGGTTGCACCGAAATGAGAAACTCGGTTTCACCGAGAGCATTCTCAGTAACCCTAAACCACAAATCGGTGAGACCGATTCATCTAGACTCGGTGACCCTGAGACATAAATGGCGGAAGATTAAACCTAAAAACCTTCGTTCCCTAATCTCTACGGGATTTCTTGTGGATAGAGGTTGCGAAATCCGTGGCAAGAGGACAAACGAAAACCTAATGCGCAAGATTTGGACAGAGAGCGCAAGAGGGGCGAGATCTTTACCCTAGTTCGGTGAAGATCCCCAACGGCGGTGAGGAATCCCGTCGACGGCGAAGGACTCCTGCGATGAGGGCGCACGGGAGACGAGACGGACGTCCGGAGACTCGAGCGCGGCAGCAAGGGTTTGCGGAGGACAACGTTTGAAGAAGTAATTTCAAAAATTGGGTCCCTGGATATATATCCCCTTACTGTCGGTGACACCTATTGAAACATTTCGGTGCCACCGAGTTTCTTAACTGCCAGGAGACAGTGAAACTCGATGAAGCCGAGATGGAAAAATCGGTGGTACCAAGGACAAAAACCAGATCAACCCTAGTACTTTGGTGGAACCGAGACTGTGGAATTTGTTACACCGAGTTGCACATGGGAGGTTTTAGAAGTCATCTCTTGTCGAAACGGAACTCCGAGTGCTCCTCACACAGAGTAAAGCTCCCCCTTGATGTGACATTGATGTCTACTACACAACTTGTTCTTGTAGACTCGTGTTGGGCCTCCAAGCGCAGAGTTTTGTAGGACAGTAGTAAATTTCCCTCAAGTGGATGACCTAAGGTTTATCAATCCGTGGGAGGCATAGGATGAACATGGTCTCTCTCAAACAACCCTGCAACCAAATAATAAAAAGTCTCTTGTGTCCCCAACACAGCAAATACAATGGTAAATTGTATAGGTGCACTAGTTCGGCAAAGAGATGGTGATAAAAGTGTAGTAATGATAGTAGATATTGATTTTTGTAATAGAAACAATAAAAAACAGCAAGGTGGTAAGTAACCAAAGTGAGCACAAACGGTATTGCAATGCTTGAAAACAAGGCCTAGGGTCCGTACTTTCGCTGGTGCAATCTCTCAACAATTCTAATACAATTGGATCCCATAACAATCCCTCAACGTGCAACGAAGAATCACTCCAAAGTTCTTATCTAGGGGAGAACATAAGAAGAAATTGTTTGTAGGGTACGAAACCACCTTAAAGTTATCCTTTCCGATCGATCTATCCAAGAGTTCGTACTAAAATAACACCAAGTTATCCTTTCCGATCGATCTATCTAAGAGTTCGTACCAAAATAACACCATATGATATGCATCAACCAACTCTAATGTCACCTAGATACTCCAATGTCACTAAAAGTATCCATGAGTTAATTATACGATATGCATCAAACAATTTCAGATTCATAATACTCAATCCAACACAAAGAACCTCAACGAGTGCCCCAAGATTTCTACCGGAGAAAGTAGGAAAAAAACATGCATCAACCCCTATACATAGATTACCCCAATGTCACCTCGGGAATCTGCGAGTTGAGTGCCAAGACATAGATCAAGTGCTCTCGAATCCATCAAAGTATTCAATCCGGTAATAATGAAATCTCAAAGGGAAAACTCAATTCATCACAACAAGATAGAGAGGGGAAAACACCATATGATCCAACTATATTAACAAAGCCCGCGATACACCAAGATCGTGCCAAATCAAGAACACGGGAGAGAGATTAAACACATAGCTACTGGTACAAACCCTTAGCCCCGAGGGTGGACTACTCCTTCCTCATCATGGAGACCATAGGGATGATGAAGATGGCCTCCGGTGATGATTTCCCCCTCCGGCAGGGTGCCGGAACTGGGTCTAGATTGGTTTTTCATGGCTACAGAGGCTTGCGGCGGTGGAACTTATGATCTAGGGTTATTTCTCGGGGTTTATGAATATATAGGATTTTTGGGCGTCGGCTTCACGCGAAGATGGGCCACGAGGGGCCCACAAGACACCAAGGCGCGCCAGAGGGGGATGGCGCACCCTGGTGGGTTGTGGCCACCTAGTGGCCTTCTGGCCCTCCCACGAAGCTTCTAGTGCCTCTGTTGTTCCAAAAAATTCATCAAAAAGTTTTGTTACATTTGGAGAACTTCTATTTCTGCACAAAAAACAACACCACGGTAGTTCTGCTGAAAACAACGTCAGTCCGGGTTAGTTCCATGCAAATCATACCAAAACCATATAAAATTGGTGTAAATATGGCATGAATGCTTCATAAATTATAGATACATTGGAGACGTATCAGCATCCCCAAGCTTAATTCCTACTCGTCCTCGAGTAGGTAAATGATAAAAGAAAATAATTTATGAAGTGTGAATGCTAGCATAGTGTATAAGTTTGATCAATGATAATTTCAACCACTTTTCCTAGCATCATAACAGCAACTCTTTCTCATAAAATGCATCATGATAAAGTAGCAACCAATTCACATGTTATGGTTCAAACAATGAATTCTCTTAAACTTTACAACCTATGTTCTTAGTCACCAAACAATTGCAATTCAACTTATTCTCAACAAAGTCTAAGTAAGAGCTCCACATACTCGATCATCATATAGTCTTCTATGATTGCTAGTACTCAAAGCATATTTTTTAGAACAAATGGCATCCATCGAACACAGAGAAAGATAGGGGGTTAATGTTTCGCCTCCCAACTCATTTATCATAGAGATAATTGTCAACAATAATAAGTCATGATCAAATATATTTGACTGGCCATATGTGCCTAGATCTTTCCCCACCACATGATGCTTGCCAACTGGAGAATAATTGAGGTTGAAATGAGAATGCATACTATTGACTCTTGCATAAAAGTAAATACTGAAAGGTAAAAGATAGGCCCTTCGCAGAGGGAAGCAGAGGTTGTCATGCGCTTTTTGGTTTTGTATGCACAACCCCTTAATGTAAAAGAACGTCACGTTATATTGCCCCTTATGATAGCAACCTTTATTATGCAGTCCGTCGCTTTTATTACTTTGCCATCACAAGTTCGTACAACGCTCAAGTTTCTCTTACACTAAATGATCAAACACATTTAGAAGCAATTTTTATTGCCTTTTTGCACCGATCAAACACGTTATATTGACAACTTAGTTTTTTTTAACACAGTACAGACGCAAGCGCTCATATACACGCACATACACTCACCCCTATGAACGCACACACGCACACCCTACCCCTATGAGCACCTCCGAGAGACTGAGCCGGCATATCATCTTGAAATTTACGAAGTTACCGTAGGCACCTCGTCGTCGACGGGAACGTCTCCTCCCACTGAATGCGCATCGCCGGAAATCCTGAAATAAATCCAGGAATAAATGCGAGCACCAGGATTTGAACCCTGGTGGGCTGGGGATACCATAGTCCCTCTAACCATCCAACCACAGGTTGGTTCGCATATTGACAACTTAGTTGAAGGATCTTATTCAATCCATAGGTAGGTATGGTGGACACTCATCGCAAGAAAATGGGTTTAAGGGTTTTTGGATGCACAAGTAGTATCTCTACTTAGTACAAATTTTTGGTTAGCAAAAGATCCTAAGCAAACACCACATGTTGGAGGATCCATAACAATATAACTTTTATGCAAATATACACAACCATAACTCATTACGTTGTCTTCCTTGTCCAACTTCAACTAATTTGCTCAAGTTTGAAAATAATTAATGGGTATTCACAATCATAGAAGATGTCCAAGATAATATATTTGTATGTGAAAGTTCTCTTCCTTATACTAATCATTCATGAATTTCTTGTATAACCAATATTGTGATTGTCAAGCTACAAAAGATTTCACTTTCTAAACCCAATGTGAAGCTACTACTAGGCATGATATGAACATATAATTTCAACTTCATGGTATTCAATTCATTCAACAATTTACTAATAGGATATATGTGAAGCACAAGGGTAAATGACAAGCTACTCCAAAAATATATAAGTGAAGATCAAGCGAGTAGTTAAGTAAATAGGTAGCCATTTGAGAACTCTCTCTCATCTAAAAACTTTCAGTATTTTATTAAAACAGAAAGAAAAACAAAATAAAATGACATTCCAAGAATAGCACACATCATGTGAAGAAGCAAAAACTTAGGCTCAACCGCTACTAACCGAAAAATGTTGATGAAGAAAGGTGGGATGCCTACCGGGGCATCCCCAAGCTTAGATGCTAGAGAGTTCTTGAAATATTACCTTGGGATGCCTTGGGCAACCCCAAGCTTGAGCTTTTGTGTCTCCTTAATTCCTTTTATATCACGGTTTCCCTAAATCTTTAAAACTTCATCCACAAAAACTCAAAAAGAACTCGTGAGATAGGTTAGTACACATAAGAATAAGTCCACACTTCTTGTACTGAAAAGACAAGTTGCACAATAATTTCCAAACATCACCAACTGTTTACTATCGTTTCCACAATTTATATCTACCAATATAGGCTATGTAAACTATAGGATAAGTAGATAACAAAACTATGACAGCAATATGTCCAAACAGAACAGTCTATAGCAATTTATGAAAACAGTGTACTTATGTAACTCAAAAAATTATGAAAATTTAGGACATGATAAATAATTTATATGAAAACATTGTGTAAAAAATTCAGAAACTTTCCACGTTCCTGTAAAATATGAAAATTCAAACACTACAGAGAAAGTTTCTGTTTTTACACAGCACACATCAAACATGCAATGCAAGCATCCTAAGGCAACTCTTGGAACCTTTTATTGAAAAACAAGATTATAAATAACACCTAACAGAAAATAACAAAATATAATGACGATCCAAGCAAAGCACATATTATGTGACGAATAAAAATAT
Organism: Elymus sibiricus; assembly: GCA_039707655.1. NCBI lineage: Eukaryota > Viridiplantae > Streptophyta > Magnoliopsida > Poales > Poaceae > Elymus > Elymus sibiricus. Next base: position 271,240,696 of record CM077665.1, read on the forward strand.
AGCTCTAAGTAAGATATATCGATAATGTTGAAGACGAAAGAGGGGATGCCTTCCGGGGCATCCCCAAGCTTAGGCGCTTGAGTCTTCCTTGGATATTACCTTGGGGGTGCCTTGGGCATTGTAGGATCGAAAGTATGTCTAGAGGGGGGTGATTAGACTACTTGACCAAATAAAAATTCTACCTTTTCCCAATTTTAGTTGTGGGCAGATTTTACCAATGATAGCAAGTCAAGCACACCCTACACATGCATGTCTAAGAGTATAGAAGCGGAAAGTAAAGACAAGCACATGTAATAGAGGTAAGGGTTAGAAGATCAAACGCAATTGTAGACACGAAGATTTTTCCCGTGGTACCGATAGGTGGCGCTATCGTACATCCACGTTTATGGAGTCTTCAACCCACGGAGGGTAACGGTCGCGGGAGTCCACGGAGGGCTCCACCCATAAGGGTCCACGAAGTAGCAACCTTGACTATTCCATAACGGCTTCCATCCACGAAGCACTAGCGTCACTATGGGTAGATCTTCACGAAGTAGGCGATCTCCTTGCCCGTACAAACTTCTTGGTTCAACTCCACAACACGAAGTAGGAGGCTCCCAAGAAACACCTAACCAATCTAGGAGGCACCACCCTCCAAAAGGTAATAGGCTTGATAGTGATGATGAACTCCTTGCTCTTGTGCTTCAAGATGATAGACTCCTCAACACTCAATCACTCTCTCACAGATTTGGCTTGGTAGAAGAGATTGATTGCGTGGAAGCAACTTCGGGAGGCTAGAAATCAAGATCCATATGGTTGGAGTGGATGATCTTGATCTCAACACAAGGGTAGGTGGTTCTCTCTCAGAAATTTGGATATGGGAAGTGGGGAATTGTTCTGAGTGCTTCTCTTGCGAGTGGGATGTGGTGGAGGGGTATATATAGGCATCTCCAAAAATCCAATCGTTACAACATTATTGACCATCTTAGTGAAACCGAAGAAAAACTCGGTTGTACCAATCTGTTCAAAATGTGGCAACTTTCGGAATCTCGGTGACACCGATATAGGAATCCTGGTGGTACCGAAACGAGTGGCTGAGGGCAGTTCCCAAAACTCAGTGAGACCGAAGCATAAACTCGGAATTTCCGATTCTATGAAATCAGTCACTCGAACCGTGGTCACCAAAACTCGGTTGCACCGATGCAGTCTTGGTTGTACCAAAATGCTAGGGTTTTGCTAGGGTTCTGTCTTGGGTATAAAATCGGTAGGGCCGGATGAAAACTTGGTGGCACCGATTTTGTGAATTAGGGTTTTGACAGAGTATTTTTGTGGGAGAGCTTGTGGCTGTTTTTGGTGACTAGCACTTGTGCACGTGGAGCAATTTGTTCACCAACAATACCTTACCCCCTTTTAATAGTATTGGCTTTCCTATGGACTCAAAGTGATTTCTCACAAAGTAAAAAGAGAGTCTTCTAGCTTGAAGCTTTGCCAATCCATTCGTTGCATCTTGGGGTACCTCCTCACAATTTATATCCATCCCATCATTGGACTTTTCCTGAAATATACTTAGTGGAAACATGAGTCCAATGACATATATGTTGTTATTAATTACCAAAACCACCAAGGGAGCAAATGTGCTTTCAATCTCCCCCTTTTTGGTAATTGATGACAACATATAGATCAAAGCTTTGACATATGATATAATCAATGAATAGAGTCATCGCTTTGAGAAGTATGTGATAAGCAAGAGCTCCCCCTAAATTTGTGCACTATTTTGAATTTGTGTTTGAATGCAAATGCACAATCGATTAGGTTCATGGGGCACTTTTCCATGTCACATACAGCTTGGTGGTGTGCGAGAATAATATGAATGAACAACATAGCACAACACATCAAGCAAGAAGTGAATGATTATCTCATAAGCATCTCAAAAGATAAGACGTAGTAGCAACACATAAGAAGTGCATGATCAGACACCAACAAGTTTAACGCAAATGACCAACCAAAAGATTTTAAAGTTTTGGAGAGCGATAAAAAGCAACACTCTCTCTCTCTCTCTCTCGAAGCCCTAATGATCTATACAACTTCTCCCCCTTTGGCAACAAGTTACCAAAAAGTTCAAAGGTATAGGACTAATCGTCTCTCTGGGGCTGATCTCCTCCGGTTGTTGATGTAGGAGTCAAGAGAACCGCATCTGCGAAGACTTCTGCCGATGTCATGGAAGGGGTTGGAGTAGACACTAGAGGTGCTGATGGAGCTGGTGGGACTGAAGGAGCTGTAGCACGTGCTGATGAGGATGGTCTCAACTCTGAAGCTGGCACTGTCGCAGATCTAGCTTGGGTCTTGAACTGAGTGCTAGGCCTGAGAGGGCGACTGTCATCATCATCATCCTCTGAGGTGTGGGGAAGGGGTACTGAGTCCACCTCCTTCTTTAGCTCATCAACTGTCTTTGTCACCCCATCCACCTTGTTGTTCAAAGTATGAAACTTGTCTTCAACAATCCATTCTAGACTCTTTTGGTTCTTCAAAATCTCCGTGATGTCATTCTGCATGCCTTGGATTGAGCTAAGGATGAGGTCCATCTGCTCATTCCTTGTCCTTGGCACTGGAGCACTAGTGACTCTGGCTGCCTCAGCTGCTGCCTGTGCAGTAGATGAAGTGGGATGATCTGGATTCATCACCACAATGTTGTCCTCGAACTCAGGTTGGAGTGGCATATGTGGTCGATCAAGTGCATATACATTCTATTCAAGCTTAGAGTTGATAAGCATCTGAATGTACGGTGCATATCCACAAGATCTCTTCTGATCAGCGGCAATCCTCTTCACAGTCTCAACAATCAAGTCCATGACCCTAAATCTGGTGTGAAGGTCAATGTGATGCAGCATGTTGATGCAGTATCCTCGGATCATCTTGTCATCTCTTGATTTGGGCATCAAAGTGTACCTCATGATGGTGTTGGTGGTGGTCAGTATTGCCTGCAGATAGTATACTGAGCCAAATTTATGTGAATGCACATAGTCAGTAGGAATCTCCTTGTACATCGTTGCCATGGAAATATGATTCATCTTGGCCTCAGAGTACACATCCAAATCACCATCTTCTGCCTGTGGGGCTCCTAAGATGGTAGCCCACTCTTCCACTGTGGATTCATACCTAACACCTTCTATCATCTAGACAATTCTACCATCTCCTTAAAAATGAGTTGTGGAGTAGAATTGCATGATCATCTCATCATTCCAAGGGGTAAACTCTCTACCAACAAATGCATCAATATCAATGGCCTTGAAGTTCTCTTGCACATGGGGAAACTAATCGTCATTCTTCTTAATGTAGTCCCAGTCTACATATCTCATATCACTCACAGCTGGACTCTTCTCCAATAGGATAGTCTCATAAAAATCTTGCTGCTCCTTGGTGTGAAATCTAGGATCAATAGCAGTCCTTCTCCTCTGAGAATAAGAATCTATAGCTCTCCATTCCCTCAGCCTTGAATCCTTCCTCTTCTTCATGTCCTCAGTAATAGGATGGTTGTCATTGTGCTCTGGAAGGTGAGGTCTAAGCTTCCTCAAAACAGTCATTTCATCCTCTTCGGCAGCAGCTCTGGAGGAAGAATCCTTGTTCTTTGCTGCAGCTGGAACATCTCTGGTTGTCCTCTTGGGCTTAGGAGCTGTGGGCTTCTTGGGAGCAGACTTGATGCTTTTAGCTGGAGCATCCTTGGGCATAACATCTGCTAGAAGCTTCTTCTTCTTCTTGGGAGGAGCCTTGGCAGCTGGCTCTACTTCTTCCTCAGCTTCTGCTGGATCTTCATACATGGAGGTAGGTCTTCCAACATCACGAACAGTCCTCTTCCTGCTTCTCTTCTTCCCAGCTGCCTTCTTGGGCATAGAGCTCTTTGCTGGTTCAACAGACATGATTGCCCTAGCACTCTCTGGTGCTCTCACAGCTTCAGAACTGGCATACTCCTTTCTCAATGTCTTCCTAGATGAGGTGGCTTCAGTTGCAGACTTCTTGGCAGCTCTGTCTGTTTTGTCTTGCCTTTGCTTAGCAAGAAACTCCTCTGGCACAAAATCAGAGTCCTCTTCATCTGAGTTCAATTTTCTCCTGGCTCTAGTTTGCTGCCTTGGGCAAACTGTGAGAGCTAGGTGTGCCTGGATCTTCTAAAAATGAGCTAGGCTCGGGACTAGTGCCTGGATCTGCATCAATGCTAGGCTCTCTGGAGTCATTCTGGCTATCACCTGAAGATGACATACTGTCCCTGTGAATAGAGTATAGAAGACCAGAAAGGTTGAGCATCACAAAAACACAGACGTTTTTAAAAAAAATTAAACTCACAAACTTTGGGTATGAACTACTACAAAATACATTTTGGTACCACCGGGTTAAAATTTTCGGAGTCACCGAGACTGACCACTTGCTTAACAGAAACTTGGGCCGCCTTTCCGGTGTAACCGAAAAGAACTACTCGGTCTCACCGAAGTGGTTCTCAGAAACCCTGAAAACTGAATCGGTGGAACCAATTCTATCGACTCGGTGTCACCGAGATGCATGTTGTGGGAGTTCAGATCCAGAATTTCCTCATTTTCTAATCTATGGATGATTCTTGTGGGATAGAAAGATTGCACACTGTGGATTGTAGATGGACGTAACCTAATGTGCATGAATCGGATAGAGGAGCGCACAAGGGGCCGGATTCATACCCTAGCTTGGTGATGAATCCGCTACGGCGGCGACGGCGGTGGAGATTTCCGTCGACGGCGTGGATCCCAACGGCGAAGGCTCTCGGGGAGGCAAGGGCAACGACCAAAGGGTCCTGGTGCGGCAACTTAGGGTTGGGGACTTGGCGTTTGAAGATGAAATTTCAAAATGTCGGGTCCGTCGGATTAAGTACCCTTCACTGTCGGTGTCACCGATACTAAAATTTCGGTGTCACCGAGTTCCTCTACTGTCAGTTGACAGGGAAACTCGGTGCAGCCGAGATTATGGTATCGGTGGTACCGAGGTGCAAAGACAGATCAACCCTAGGCATTCGGTGGAACCGAGATTTTCTGGTTGGTTACACCGAGTTGCACTTTAGGGAGGTTTTGGAGGTCAGCCTTGACGAAACGGTACTCCGAGTGCTCCTCACACAGAGGGTTCGACAAGTGCTTGTTCAAGTTTTTGTTATGTAGCATGAATAGAACTTGAGGTGAGAAAGCATAGATAGATAGAGAGGGGTCCTAGGCATTCTTGTATATCCAATTGGCAAAAGAAGAACAAAAGCCAAATAGCTACAATTGGATATCCTCGAATGAGTAAAGATATGCAGACCAACATGCTCACACAATAAGATATCAAATAAAATCATGGCAAACATGCACAAGCATTCTAGCATCTATCAAGCACTTGGGTGATGACGTAGTCATATATATATATATGAGTATATTGACTTAGGACCCAAGTAAGAATAATTGATCATAGGTCATACTCATCGTTTAAGCACAAGTGGGGTTGCCACCTTTACATAAAGCATTTAATGTTGTCACATTCTAAGAGATGCTTTAACTCAAGTCTTAGAGTAAAGCTCCCCCTTGATGTGACATCCCCCCTAAGAGGGATAAACTAACCTTGGGTATTGTCGTAGAAGACTTCATGTGGGTGATGTAGTGGTGGATGCTCATAGTTGATGAAGATCATCTTGAGTTGGGAGCAATCCTTTTTCTTTCTTACTCTCCTCACCTACATGGGTTAGTCCCGAACACAAGATACAAATACAAGGATATCTATGGACATGGAGTGCAAAGCATACATGATGATGTCCATGGATTCATTAATTACCTTGTCCCTTGCTTACCTTTGAGGGAATGTGTGACTCCTTGAACTATTGCATAATGTTGATGTTGATTGCAACTAGTCCTTGCCAATAATGAATGTGAGAGAATTTCATTGGCCGAGTCACCCCTCAAGAACTTATCTAGTTCTTATTCTTGGGGACCCACATCAAGTTGATGGGAATCCTCAGTGTTGAAGTGGCACTTGTAGAAGTTGAGCTCGTAGAAGCCTTGGAAACCCACTTGACCAAAGCTTCGGATTCATCTTCATATGAGTCAATCTCCTCTTGAAGCTTGTCCTTGCCCTTGAGCTTGTGATCTTGTGATGGAAGGTCATCTTGAGCTTTTGTTCCCTTGGGAAGAGTATGTTCATACTTCTCCCTTTTAGGAACAAACTTGGGCTTAGGGTATCGACCTTCTTCCCATTCAACTCCATTCGCGTTGAAGTAGCCAATGCCATGGTTCTTCCGGTATCCTCCGTGCTTGTGTACAATTTACTCAAATTGCTTACATCCGGCAAGACTTTTGTAGATACCTTTCTCTATAATCCCTTTCAATAGATCATTTTCTTGCTCAAATGTAACTTGTCTAAGAGAGTCGTTAGTGGGATCAATAGAACTACTAGAAGCAATATCATTGGATTTATCATTTTTATTGCGACTAGTTGAAGAACCTTTCTTGCCTTTGTTACTAGTTGCTTAGCCTTAACTTGTGGAATGAATGCAGACAAGAGAAGTCGTATGGCTAGATAAGAGGAAGTCCTCTTTCAAAGATCGTAATTGATAGCTTTAAGGAATTCATGCTCTTGCTCCAAATTGAGCTTTGTCCTTACAAGCTCTCTATGATCTTGTAGAGTAGACTCGTGGGCTAACTTAAGAGTGTTTAGTTCTTGAGTTAGTCGCTCTATTTCCAACTTATCATCATCACACGACTTATCTTGACTAAAGTGATTATTAACAAGTTCATTTTTACTAGTATTACTAGATTTGTCAAATAGCAATTCATCATCTCCAAGTAGGCCATCCTCATCACTATTGAAATCAAGATATTCGGGGTGTGATACCTTGGGGCCTTTAGCCATGAAGCAACTTCCACTCCCTTCATTTGGTGAATCAAATATGTCGTAGGAGTTGGAGGAAACGAGTGAAAGTCCGGCAACACCTTCATCTTGACTATAGTCGGAGTCGGAGTGATAGCTTCTCTCGGATTGGTTGTCGGAATCGGAGCCGGAAACCCATTCACCAACATGATCTTGATGTCTTATTCTTGAGTAGCTCTTGGTGTACTTGTCCTTCTTCTCCGAATCCGTACTTCTCCTTGAGGGTCTTCATTCATAACGATCATCTCTACTCCTTCTCTCTCTTCGAGGTGACTCATCTCTTGAGATCTTCCTTCTAGGTGACTCTTCCCTTCTTTTGTGGGGGGGCGTGCACTCATTTGAGTAGTGTTCGGGCCTTCCACAATTGTAACAATTCCGGTCACGACTAGATGAACGCTTTTCTTCATATCTTGAGTTGGAGTTCCTCTCTTTGCCTCTACTCTTGTAGAACTTGTTGAATTTCTTGACCATGAGGCTAATCTCTTCATTGGTAACAAGGTTGTCGCTTGAAGTAGCGGGAGCATCACTTGTGACGTTGTAAGCACCGCTAGACTTGTTGTGAAGTTCTTCCTTGTCTTTGAGTGACATCTCATGAGCAACAATTCTACCAATGACTTCCGTAGGCTTGAGATCTTTGTAGTTTGGCATCATTTGGATTAGAGTGCACACGGTGTCATACTTTCCATCCAAAGCTCTAAGTATCTTCTTGATGATGAATTTGTCGGTCATTTCTTCGCTTCCTAAGCCGGCAATCTCATTGGTAATGAGAGCTAGCCTAGAGTACATCTCTGCGACTCCTTCACCATCCTTCATCTTGAACTTGTCAAGTTGACTTTGAAGCACATCCAACTTAGATTCTCTGACGGAATCGGTACCTTCGTGCATATCAACCAAAGTATCCCAAATTTCCTTTGCATTCTCAAGACGGCTGATTTTGTTGAATTCTTCGGGACATAGGAAGTTGAAAAGAATGTCACATGCTTGAGCATTGTATTGCAACATCTTCAATTCTTCCGCGGTCGCTTCACGATCCGGTTCCTTTCCATCGCTAAAGAATTCACCTTGTAAGCCAACACGAACAATAGCCCAAATGGCAGGGTTATGACCAAGAATATGCATTTTCATTTTATGCTTCCAACTAGCAAAATTTGTACCATCAAAATATGGACCTCTACGGTGATAATTTTCCTCACTAGACGCCATACTCTCCTAAGTTGTGAAACCAATGCAATGGAGACCAAAGCTCTGATACCACTTGTAGGATCGAAAGTATGTCTAGAGGGGGGTGATTAGACTACTTGACCAAATAAAAATTCTACCTTTTCCCAATTTTAGTTGTGGGCAGATTTTAGCAATGATAGCAAGTCAAGCACACGCTACACATGCATGTCTAAGAGTATAGCAGCGGAAAGTAAAGACAAGCACATGAAATAGAGATAAGGGCTAGAAGATCAAACGCAATTATAGACACGAAGATTTTTCCCGTGGTTCCGATAGGTGGCGCTATCGTACATCCACGTTTATGGAGTCTTCAACCCACGGAGGGTAACGGTCGCGAGAGTCCACGGAGGGCTCCACCCATAAGGGTCCACCAAGTAGCAACCTTGACTATTCCATAACGGCTTTCGTCCACGAAGGACTAGCCTCACTATGGGTAGATCTTCACGAAGTAGGCGATCTCCTTGCCCGTATAAACTTCTTGGTTCAACTCCACAACATGAAGTAGGAGGCTCCCAAGCAACACCTAACCAATCTAGGAGGCACCACCCTTCAAAAGGTAATAGGCTTGATAGTGATGATGAACTCCTTGCTGTTGTGCTTCACGATGATAGACTCCTCAACACTCAATCACTCTCTCACAGATTTGGCTTGGTAGAAGAGATTGATTGGGTGGAAAGCAACTTGGGGAGGCTAGAAATCAAGATCCATATGGTTGGAGTGGATGATCTTGATCTCAACACAAGGGTAGGTGGTTCTCTCTCAGAAATTTGGATATGGGAAGTGGGGAACTGTTGTCAGTGCTTCTCTTGTGAGTGGGATGTGGTGGAGGGGTATATATAGGCATCTCCAAAAATCCAACCGTTACAACACTATTGACCATCTCGGTGAAACCAAAGCAATACTCGGTTGTACCGATCTGTTCAAAATGTGGCAACTTTTGGAATCTCGGTGAGACCGATATAGGAATCTTGGTGGTACCAAAACGAGTGGCCGAGGGCAGTTCCCAAAACTCGATGAGACCGAAGCATAAACTCGGAATTTCTGATTCTATGAAATCAGTCACCCGAACCGTGGTCACCAAAACTCAGTTGCACCGATGCAGTCTTGGTTGTACCGAAATGCTAGGGTTTGGCTAGGGTTCTGTCTTGGGTAGAAAATCGGTAGGGCCGGATGAAAACTTGGTGGCACCGATTTTGTGGATTAGGGTTTTGACATAGTATTTTTGTGGGAGAGCTTGTGGGTGTTTTTGGTGACTAGCACTTGTGCACGTGGAGCAATTTGTTCACCCACAATACCTTACCCCCTTTTAATAGTATTGGCTTTCCTATGGACTCAAAGTGATTTCTCACAAAGTAAAAAGAGAGTCTTCTAGCTTGAAGCTTTGCCAATCCATTCCTTGCATCTTGGGGTATCTCCTCACAATTTATAGCCATCCCATCATTGGACTTTTCCTGAAATATACTTAGTGGAAACATGAGTCCAATGACATATATGTTGTTATTAATTACCAAAACCACCAAGGGAGCAAATGTGCTTTCAATCTCCCCCTTGTTGGTAATTGATGACAACATATAGATCAAAGATTTGACATATGATATAATCAATGAATAGAGTCGTCGCTTTGAGAAGTATGTGATAAGCAAGAGCTCCCCCTAAATTTTTGCACTATTTTGAATTTGTTCTTTCAAGCATCCCCAAGCTTAGGGTCTTACCACTCCTTATTCTTCTTACATCGGTGTCTCACCCAAAACTTGAAAACTTCAATCACGCAAAACTTAACGGAACTTCGTGAGATGGGTTAGTATAGTAAATATAGATCATTCACTTAGGTACTGTTAATACAAGATTCATAATTGTTCCCACATTATACCTACTGTATTATATCATTACCATAATTTATACCACTAAATATAAGCTATGGAAACACTAAAACAAGCAAACTATGCATACAAAACAGAATCTGTCAAAAACAGAACAGTCTGTGACGATCTGTAGTATAACCATACTTCCGTGTCTCTAAAAAATCTAAAAAATTAGTACAACCTGAATAATTTGTATATAAACACTGTGTAAAAATTTCAGATCATTATCGCGCTCCAGTAAAAAATGAAAATTCCTGTACTGGAGTCAAAAGTTTCTGTTTTGGTTCAGCATCAATTCTACTCATCTTGTGAGTCATCCCAAAGGCTTTACTTGGCACTTTATTGAAATAAAAGACACAAAACATGATTAATACAGTATCTTAATCATGTTAACACTCAAAAACAGAAAGTAAAAGTGTTAGGTTGTCTCCCAACAAGCGCTCTTCTTTAATGCCTTTTATCTAGGCATGATGATTTCAATGATGCTCACATAAAAGTAAAGAGTTGAAACATACAAAGGAGCATCATGAATCTCATGAAAAGCACATTTAAGTCTAACCCACTTCCTATGCATAGGGATTTTGTGAGCAAACAATTTATGGGAGCAAGAATCAACTAGCATAGGAAGCCAAAACAAGCATAACTTCAAAACTTTGAACACATAGAGAGGAAACTTGATATTATTGCCATTCCTACAAGCATATGTTCCTCCCTCATAATATATTTCAGTAGCATCATGAAGGAAATTCACAATATAATTATCACATAAAGCATTCTTTTCATGATCTACAAGCATAGAATTTTTATTACTCTCCACATAAGCATATTCCTTTTCATCCATGGTAGTGGGAGCAAACTCAACAAAATAACTATCATGAGACACTTCATTGACATAACCACATTCAATATTAAAATCATGATGACAAGTTTCATGGTTAATATCACTCTTTATAGCATATGTGTCATCACAATAATCATCATACATAGGAGGCATGCTATAATCATAATAAATTTGCTCATCAAAACTTGGGGGACTAAAAATATCATCTTCGTCAAACATAGCATCCCCAAGCTTGTGGCTTTGCATATCATTAGAATCATGAATATTCAGAGAATTCATACTAGCAACATTGCAATCATGCTCATCATTCAAGGAATTCTCATTAAGTATTTTCCTAAATTCTTCCTCTACCAATTGAGCACCATTTTCCGAACCATCATTTTCACGAAAGACATTAAAAAGATGAAACAATTGAGGCAACCTAAATTCCATTTTTTTTAGTTTTCTTTTATAAAACCAAACTAGTGAAAAACAAGAAACTAAAATATTTAATTGCAAGATCTAAAGATATACCTTCAAGCACTCACCTCCCCGGCAACGGCGCCAGAAAAGAGCTTGATGTCTACTACACAACTTGTTCTTGTAGACTCGTGTTGGGCCTCCAAGCGCAGAGTTTTGTAGGACGGTAGAAAATTTCCCTCAAGTGGATGACCTAAGGTTTATCAATCCGTGGGAGGCGTAGGATGAAGATGGTCTCTCTCAAACAACTCTGCAACCAAATAATAAAAAGTCTCTTGTGTCCCCAACACACCAAATACAATGGTAAATTGTATAGGTGCACTAGTTCGGCGAAGAGATGGTGATACAAGTGTAGTAATGATAGTAGATATTGATTTTTGTAATAGTAACAATAAAAACAGCAAGGTAGCAAGTAACAAAAGTGAGCACAAACGGTATTAAAATGCTCGAAAACAAGGCCTAGGGTCCGTACTTTCGGTAGTGCAATCTCTCAACAATGCTAATATAATTGGATCACATAACAATCCCTCAACGTGCAACGAAGAATCACTCCAAAGTTCTTATCTAGGGGAGAACATAAGAAGAAATTGTTTGTAGGGTACGAAACCACCTTAAAGTTATCCTTTTCGATCGATCTATCCAAGAGTTCGTACTAAAATAACACCAAGTTATCCTTTTCGATCGATCTATCTAAGAGTTCGTACTAAAATAACACCATATGATACGCATCAACCAACTCTAATGTCACCTAGATACTCCAATGTCACCACAAGTATCCATGAGTTAATTATACGATACGCATCAAACAATTTCAGATTCATAATATGCAATCCAACACAAAGAACCTCAAAGAGTGCCCCAAGATTTCTACCGGAGAAAGTAGGACGAGAACGTGCATCAACCTCTATGCATAGATTACCCCAATGTCACCTTGGGAATTCGCGAGTTGAGTGCCAAGACATAGATCAAGTGCTCTCAAATCCATAAAAGTATTCAATCCGGTAATAACAAAATCTCAAAGGGAAAACTCAATTCATCACAACAAGATAGAGAGGGGAAAACACCATATCATCCAACTATATTAACAAAGCCCGCGATACACCAAGATCATGCCAAATCAAGAACATGAGAGAGAGAGAGATTAAACACAGAGCTACGGGTACAAACCCTCAGCCCCGAGGGTGGACTACTCCCTCCTCATCATGGAGACCATAGGGATGACGAAGATGGCCTCCGGTGATGATTTCCCCCTCCGGCAGGGTGCCAGAACGGGGTCTAGATTGGTTTTTCGTGGCTACAGAGGCTTGCGGCGGTGGAACTTCTGATCTAGGGTTATTTCTGGGGGTTTCTGAATATATAGGATTTTTGGGCGTCGGTTTCATGCAAAGATGGTCCACGAGGGGCCCACAAGACACCAGGGCACGCCAGAGGGGGCTGGCGCGCCCTGGTGGGTTGTGGCCACATCGTGGCTCTTCTGGCCCTCCCACGAAGCTTCTAGTGCCTCTTTTGTTCCAAAAAAATCATCAAAAAGTTTCTTTGCATTTGGAGAACTTTTTATTTCTGCACAAAAAACAACACCACTGTAGTTCTGTTGAAAACAGCGTCAGTCCGGGTTAGTTCCATCCAAATCATACCAAAACCATATAAAATTGTTGTAAATATGGCATGAATACTTCATAAATTATAGATACGTTGGAGACATATCAGACATCCCCCCAAGAGGGATAAACTAACCTTGGTTTTTTTATGAAGACTTCATGTAGGTGATGTAGTGGTGGATGCTCATTGTCGATGGAGATCATCTTTAGTTGGGATCAATCCTTGTTGTTTCTTACTCTTCTCACCTACACGGGTTAGTCCCACACAAGGAACAAATACAAGGATATCTATGGACATGGAGTGAAGCATATTTAGATGATGTCCATTGATTCTTTAATTACCTTGTCCCTTGCTTACCTTTGAGGGAATGTGTGACTCCTTTAACTATTGCATAAGGTTGGAGTTGATTGCAAATAGTCTTTGCCAAAAATGAATGTGAGTGAATTTCATTATCGGAGTCACCCCTCAAGAACTTCTCTATTTCTTCTTCTTTGGGACCCACATCAAATTGATGGGAATCCTTGGAGTTGAGGTAGCACTTGATGAAGTATAGCTTGTATTGGCCTTGGGAACCCACTTGACCATGGCTAAGGATTCATCTTCAAATGTGTCAATCTCCTCTTGAAGCTTGTCCTTGCCCTTGAGCTTGTGGTCTTGTGGTGGGAGGTCATCTGATCCTTTGTTCCATTGGGGAGAGTAGGTTCATACTTCTCCCTTTGAGGAACAAACTTCGTCTTGGGATATTGACCTTCTTCCCATTCAACTCCATTGGCGTTGAAGTAGCCAATACCTTGGTTCTTCCGGTATCCCCCATGCTTGCGTACAATCTCCTCAAATTGCTTACATCCGGCAAGACTTTTGTAGACACCTTTCTCTATAATCCCTTTCAATAAATTGTTTTCTTCCTCAAGTGTAACTTGGCTAAGAGAATCGTTAGTGGAATCAATAGAGCTACTAGAAGCAACATTATTGGATTTGACATTAGTATTGTTGCTACTAGATGAAGAACCTTTCTTGCCTTTGTTACTAGTTTGCTTAGATTTAACTTGCGGAACAAATGTGGACAAGAGTAATCGTTTGGCAAGATAAGAAGAACTCATGTTCTTGCTCTAAATTTAGTTTCTCGAAGCGTAGCTTCTCATGAGTTCTTAAGAGCTTTCTATGATCTTCTAGAGTAGATTCATGAGCTAACTTAAGAGTGTTTATTTCTTTAGTTAGATGCTCAATCTCCTTTTTATCATCATCACACGACTTATCTTGATTAGCATGAATATCATCAAGTTCATTTTGACTAACATCACTAGTTTTATCAAAGAGCAAGTCATCATCTCCTAATAGATCATCCTCATCACTATTGAAGTCAATGTATTCGGGGTGTGATACCTTGGGGCCTTTAGCCATGAAGCAACTTCCACTTCCTTCATTTGGTGAATCAAATATTTCACAGGAGTTGGAGGTTACGAGTGCTAATCCGGCAACACCTTCATCTTGACTATAGTCGGAGTTGGAGTGGTAGCTTCTCTCAGATTGGTTGTTGGAATCGGAGCCGGAAACCCATTCACCAACATGAGCTTGATGTCTTCTTCTTGTGTAGCCCTTGGTGTACTTATCCTTCTTCTCCGAGTCCTTGCTTCTCCGGGAGGGTCTTCGTTCATAGCGATCTTCTCTACTCCTTCTCTCTATACGAGGTGATTCATATCTTGAGCTTCGTCTTCTAGGTGACTCTTCTCTCCTTTTGTGGGGGGCCATGCACTCATTCGAGTAGTGTCCGGGCCTTCCACAATTGTAAAAATTTCGGTCACGACTAGAGGAACGCTTCTCTTCATATCTTGAATTGGAGCTTCTCTCTTTGCCTCTACTCTTGTAGAACTTGTTGAATTTCTTGACCATGAGGCTTATCTATTCATTGGTAACAAGGTTGTCACTTGAAGTAGCAGGAGTATCACTTGTAGCTTTGTATGCACCGCTTGACTTGTTGTGAAGTTCTTCTTTGTCCTTGAGTGACATCTCATGAGCAACAATCCTTCCAATGACTTACGTAGGCTTGAGATCTTTGTACTTTGGCATCATTTGTATCAATGTGCACACAGTGTCGTACTTTCTATCCAAGGCTCTAAGGATCTTCTTGATGATGAATTTGTCGGTCATCTCCTCACTTCCTAAGCCGGCAATCTCATTGGTGATGAGAGCAGGCCTAGAGTACATTTCCGTGACTCCTTCACCATCCTTCATCTTGAACTTGTCAGGTTAACTTTGTAGCACATCCAACTTAGAATCCCTGACGGATTCGGTACCTTCGTGCATATCAACCAAAGTATCCCAAATCTCTTTTGTATTCTCAAGACGGCTTATCTTGTTGAACTCTTCAGGGCATAAGCAGTTGAATAGAATGTCGCATGCTTGAGCGTTGTACTGCAACATCTTCAATTCTTCCGCGGTCGCTTCATGATCCGGTTCCTTTCCATCACCAAAGAATTCACCTTGCAAGCCAACACGAACAACAACCCATAGGGAGGAGTTATGACCAAGAATATGCATTTTCATTTTATGCTTCCAACTAGCAAAGTTTGTAACATCAAAATATGGACCTCTACGATGATAACTTCCCTCACTAGACGTCATACTCTCCTAGGTTGTGAAACCAATGCAATGGAGACCAAAGCTCTTATATCACTTGTAGGATCCTAAGTATGTCTACAGGGGGGTGATTAGACTACTTGACCAATTATAAATCTAGCCTTTTCCCAATTTTAAATGTTGGCAATTTTTAGCAATTGTAGCAAGTCAAGTACACCCTACACATGCAAGTCTAAGAGTATAGCAGCGGAAAGTAAATACATGCACATGAAAGTAAAGGTAGGGAGAGGAGAATCAAACGCAATTGATGACACGAAGATTTTTCCCATGGTTCCAATAGAAGGTGCTATCGTACGTCCATGCTAATGGAGACTTCAACCCACGGAGGGTAGCGGTCGCGAGAGTCCACGGAGGGCTCCACCCGTTAGGGTCCACAAAGTAGCAACCTCGTCTATTCCATCACGGCTTCCGTCCACGAAGGACTAGCCTCACTATGGGTAGATCTTCACAAACTAGGCGATCTCCTTGCCCGTACAAACTTCTTGGTTCAACTCCACAACACGAAGAAGGAGGCTCCCAAGCGACACCTAACCAATCTAGGAGGCACCACCCTCCAAAAGGTAATAGATGTGGTAACAATGATGAACTCCTTCCTCTTGTGCTTCAAAAGATAGTCTCCTCAACACACAATCACTCTCTCACAGATTTGGCTTGGTAGAAGAGGTTAATTGGGTGGAAAGCAACTTGGGTAGGCTAGAAATCAAGATTCATATGGTTGGAGTGGAAGGTCTTGATCTCAACACATGAGCAGGTGGTTCTCTCTCAGAAAAATGGATGGGGCAAGTGTAAGTGTGTTCTGAGTGCTTCCGCTATGAATAAGAGGAGGTGGAGGGGTATATATAGGCATCTCCAAAAATCCAACCGTTACAACATTATTGCCCAACTCGGTGAAACCGGAGTAAAAACTCGGTTGCACCGACTAGTACAAAATGTGGCAAATTTTGGCGTTTCGGTGAGACCGATATATAATTCTCGGTGGTACTGATATGGGTGACCTCGGCAGTTACACAAACTCGGTGGTACCAAATTCCAAATCTCGGAAATTTCGATTCTTGAAAAGGAGATACCAGTAAGTTGGTCACACATTTTCGGTTGCACCGAAAATGAAAGTTGGTGTCACCGAGAAGCTAGGGTTTGGCTTACGATTTTTCTGAGGCAAAACTCGGTAGGGCCGACTGGAAATAGTTGGTGGCACAATTTTTGGATATTTGGTTTTGGACAGAATATTTGTGGGAGAATTTCATGTGTATTTTTTGGTGGCTAATCTCTAAGCACTTGAGCAACCAGATCATCATAGACACCTCATCCCCTTTTAATAGTATTGGCTTTCCTATGGACTCAAAGTGATTTCTCACAAAATGTAAAATGTAGAGTCTTCAAGCTTGTTGTCAATAGATGTTCCTTGCATCTAGGGAATCTCCTCACAATCCTTTTTGCCAATCCATTCATTGAACTTTCCTGAAATATACTTGGTGGAAACATTAGTCCAATGAAATATATGTTGTTATTAATTACCAAAACCACCTAGGGAGAAGTTGTGCTTCAAAACTCAACCTTCAGCTCATTCCTCGCGGATTTCTAGCCAACCTTGAAGTTTCTCCAACTTTGGAAGATCAAGTTCGCCAAGCTCAACTTCTTGATGCTATGGTGAAGAAGGTGAAAATAGGCTTGGCCAATAGCATTCCCAAGTATAAGTGCTTCGGTGTTGATGACAAAGACACTTTGTTCTTCAAGGACCGTCTTGTGGTTCCAAAGGGACAGCTCAGAAAAGTCATTATGGACGAAGCTCACAATTCCCTCCTCTCGATTCATCCAGGCAGTTCCAAGATGTATCAGGATCTCGAGAAAACCTTTGGCGGACGCGCATGAAGCATGAAATCGCTCAGTCGGTGTGATGTGTGCCGCAGAGTGAAGGCAGAACATCAACGTCCAGAAGGTCTCCTTCAGCCTTTGCCTATCCCCGAGTGGAAATTCGATCACATTAAGATGGATTTTGTCACTGGGTTTCCTAAGTCCAAGAGAGGTAATGATGCCATCTTTGTGGTCATCGACAGGCTCACTAAAGTCGCTGATTTCATTCCGGTCAAAGAATCTATCACGGCAACTCAGCTGGCAGAGCTGTACACATTAAGGATAGTTTCTTTGCACGGTATTCCTCAGCTGATCACTTTAGACCGTGGAAGCATCTTCACTTCTAGGTTTTGGGATTCCTTTCAGTCAGCCATGGGCTCCAAGATTCGTTTCAGCATAGGTTTCCACCCTCAGACAAGTTGTCAAGTCGAGAGAGTCAATCAAGTTCTTGAAGACATCTTGAGGGCATCTGTTATCTCCTTTGGCGTGAAGTGGGAAGATTGCCTCCCGTTTGTCGAGTTCTCCTACAAAAATAGTTTCCAAGCAAGTTCGAGCAAGGCCCCATTCGAGATTCTCTGTGGCAGAAAGTCTCGTACCCCTCTCGATTGGTCTGAAACTAGTGAACGTCAACTCCTTGGTAATGACATGATCACTAAAGTTGAAGAGATGTGCTGTGTCATTCGTGATAATCTCAAAGCTGCTCAATCCCGTCAAGAGAGATATTATGATAGCAAGCATCGGGATCTCGCCTTTTAAATCGATGACTTTGTCTATCTCCGAGTGTCTCCCATGAAGGGCACTCAACGCTTCGGTATCAAGGGCAAGCTTGCACCATGATTTGTGGGTCCTTTCAAGATTGTTGGTAAAAGAGGCGACCTTGCCTACCAACTCGAGCTTCCTTCCAATTTCTCAAATGTGCATGATGTCTTTCACGTCTCTCAACTCCGCAAGTGTTTCAAGACTCCCCACACCGTTGATTTTCAAGACATTGATCTCCAAGAAGACTTATCATGTCCTGAACACCCAGATGCTATCCTTGAAGAAACCGTGGGCAAACCTCACAACAAGTCTATCAAATTCCTCAAATTTAAGTGGTCACATCATTTCGATAAAGAAGCTACTTAGGAACGTGAGGACCTTCACCGTTCCAAATATCCTGATTTCTTCCGTTCCTAGATCTCAAGACGAGATTTCTTTGTAGTGGGGGAGAGTTGTAACAGCCCAAGAGCAACATTCCATATTTGTATCCATTCCATGTGTGAACCTATGTATGACTCGCCATTGTTGGTTTGAATTTGAAATGCATAATATGCATGATGTCATCGTTGTCATCATTGCATCATGGCATCATTTGTGATCTCATCTTGTATGTGTTGACTGTGTGTGTTTGATGTGATGAAGATTGCCACTTTGTGATTTGATCATATTTGCAAAACCCTCAAATGCATTTCAACCCAACCCCCCCCTTCTCTTCCTATTCTTCTTAATTTTTTTAAAAGTGTGCCTCCATACCTTATTTAAATGTCCACTATTTTTATTAATTACCTAAACCATGCATAGTAGCCCTCCTCCAAATTGCAGCTCTGTTTAAGTTGTTTTGGTTGGATTTTAAAATGCATCAAGTTTGAGTTAAATTCAAACTTGGTATATTTTTCTGTCTCTAAAAATGCCCAAACCAATTTTGCTAAATAGAGCATAAATCTAGGGTCCTAAAAGTATTTTTGTTTTAGCCTAAAACCCTCTCCATTGGGTCTCTGATATTTTGTTCCTTTGCTTCCTTTTTGAAAGTGGGTTTAAAAGTATCAGGGGGAGAGAGAGAGTGGCGCCAGCCATCTGGGCCTCCTCCTCGCCCGGCCCAGCAGCGCAGTCGCCCGACCGAGGCCTAGCGTCGCAGCCCAGCCTCCCTCGCTCTCACTTCCGTGGTGATCCAAGCTGGACACCCACACCTGGCCAGCCCGCT
This sequence comes from Elymus sibiricus, assembly GCA_039707655.1. Classification (NCBI taxonomy): domain Eukaryota; kingdom Viridiplantae; phylum Streptophyta; class Magnoliopsida; order Poales; family Poaceae; genus Elymus; species Elymus sibiricus. The sequence goes on from CM077665.1 coordinate 271,260,014, forward strand.
AGTGTCCCGTAGCCCTCCTTTTCCTCCACCTCACGCTCCCCCCTCTCATAGTAAAAGGAAGCAGGGTAGCGCACATGGGGCGGACCTATGTTAAGGTGAGTGGGGGCCTGGGCCCCACTCAAAACATTTGAAATTCTCGTGAGATTTGCTTCTGATTTTTGAAAAATATACTTAAATTATTTGAATTTTTATAGAATATGCCCTCAGTCAAAATATTCTCTAGGTCCGCCACTGAACAAGACGCGCCCCCTATAAAAACTCCACCATCCCTCTCCACCCTTGACCAAACCCTCATCCGCTCCTCTTCCTCCCTAGTGCTGCCGCCAGCTCACAGCTCCTTCCCGACGCCCTGCCCTCGACCGCATGCGCCATGGACAGCTCCTAGAGGAGCTCATCACCGACATGAGGAGCGTCAATGGCCTCCCTTTCCTCGTTCAAAAGAACCTCCGCATCGCCCTGGACCCATTCCCCCGCCAAGCCGGGCCCGAGGACGCTGTTGGAGATGCCCTCTTCTTCCTCTTCGTCGTCTTCAGATTTCGGGCAGAAGTTTGACGGAGTTCGCCGCGTCGCCGCCATCACCCCGTCGTGTACCAGCCCACGTAATCTTGTCCTGGGTAGTTCAAGTAGACCCCTCTTCCTCTCTGCCCAATCTTTTTGTCGATAGATTCTCATAGGCCTCGCCCACGGCATGCCACTGCCGCGCTCTCCGAGCTCCGGTCAGGGCATTCTTTTGTTGTTGTTGAGTGTTGCCGCCGTGGCTGTCGTGCTTCCTGTGCTCCGTGTCATTATACCTCGCGCATATGTCATGCGCGCGCAGTCCCGCATGCAAGTGCGCATTGCAACTCGTGCGCGCGTTCGCCCCTTCCCCGCCGCGCATCGCCATGGCCGAGCCAAGCAAAGCTCAAGCTCCCCTGCACTCTCACTGCATTTCCGCTCCCCTGCCGGAAATGGAACCCTCAGAGTAGCCCGCACGTCTGCCGGTGACTCGCTGACCCCGTTGTCATGCTCGCCGATGCCAATCTCGCCATCGGTATCCTGTTGCCACTGGAGACCCGGTCCCCTTCGTGCACTATTTGAAAAAGTCCTTCCCCTTCTTGTCAAGAGCTCATGCCTAGCTCAGTGGTCATCACTCCCGCTCCCGATCCAGGAGGTCCTGGGTTCGAATCCCAGGATCCGCATATAGTGGTTTTTGTTGTTTACTTTCCCTGTGAGTATGACAGCTGGTCCCCACTTGTCATCCTCTCACCTGCACACATGGCGCCTAGGCCCACCTGGCTTGGTCGGTGGTAGGTGAGCTCCTGGTGTTCCTAGCATTTTCATTGTTTTACAATTCAAATAATATTTTCTATGTTATTCTAGGATTTTTAGAAATGCTTAATACTTGCGTAATTAACTGTGGCATATTTTCCTATAGTAACATATACATATTATATATGTTTTTAGGGTATAAATCCATAGAATTTCACTGTGGCATTAGTTTTGCAATTTGAGCAAGTTTTGGTGCATGTCATTTTTACTGTTTAGGCATTTTGTCCTTTTTGTGTGATTTATTCCATGCACCATATGAATTGGTTCTGAACATGAGCTAGGGCCATTTTTGTGTCTACTTGCTGTTGGTATTTTATCTTGCCATGGAATCCATGTTTAACTAGTTATTTCTTGTTGTGAACATGCTTACAAAATGTTGCTGATTTTGAGCTGTCAAAATATTTCGATGTCTGAAAACTGATATGTAACTTGATGTTTTGTCTTGTGCATAGCCATTGATCTATAGCCCCTTTGTTGTTGCTCGCTTGGAGTGTTTTGTAAAGCATGTTGTGTACTACCATGTTGTGCCATTAGCTTCCATGAATAGGTTTTGCATCATAGTTTTTTCTGCTGTCAAACTTGCCCACGTGTTAAAAACTGCTGCTCATATACAGAACCTGTTATTTTCACTAAGTCTGGGAATCTGTTTGTTCAGCTAGCCTATTTGTGTTGATGCTAGCCATGTTTTTGTGCATATTTTGATCATGCTCGTGTTGAATGAAATGAAATCCATTATGTCAACTACCATGATGCACATTTGCATGCCATGAAAAGTTCTGTAGAATACATATTTCTTGCTTTGAATATGCCTTCAGGTTAAAACTATTTGTGAAAATCTGTGATTTTCACAAAATCCTTAAATGCTATGTTTTATAGTCATGTTGTGAGTATCCTACCAATTGATCCATGACTCTTTTCAGTATAATTCCTTTTGATGAAATGAAATGTATGTTACATGCTACTGCCCCATCCTTTGTTTGTGCATTTTAAGTTCCTGTAGCTTGTTGTTTTGATGTGTGCAAAATGCTATGTTGCTGTTTTGGAAAGATTGCATTGCATATTTGTTTTGGACTTTGTGTGTGTTCTGTGCATAGGATTTTCATGATATTTATATCCATTCCATCTAAAATTTCATTTCCAATCCGGTGGCATACTTGGGATACCAAGGAATTACCCTTATACTCCCTCAAATCCTGATATATCATCGTTTCCTTCTGTATCTTGTCGTGAGTGTCCCGAGAGATCCGTAACTCAAATTGCAATGATCTTTATATGCATTTGCATCAATTTCATGCATAGAATCCATTTTTTCCATGCTCATGCATATTAAAATAACTAATTTTGCTGTTATGTCCAGATTTCTAAAAACTAATAACTTGCATATGAAGTGTCAGTTGATCCATGCCCCACATGGATCAAGACTTCATTTAAAATGACTAGTGTAGGTTTGCCATGCTAAATATATTAAATTGGTCATGAATCATTCTTGGTTGTGCATTATGCCTTGGGTGTATGTTTATTGGATGTTATTTCTTCTTGTGGGTAGTTCCGAGTGACGAGTCTGAATTTGAGGAACCTGTTGAGAACGCTTACGAGGAGCAAGCTCTTTATTCCACTGAAGACCCTCAAGGCAAGATGATCATTACCCTGGATACAGCTACTACCTTTGCTATGCTAGTTGTCTTGCTTCTATCATTATTTCTCATTACCTACCACTTGAATGTCAAGTCTCCAAACAATGCCATGAAAGCCTCTAACCCCTCCACATCCTAGCAAACCGTTGTTTGGCTAAGTTACCACTTGCTCAGCCCTTCTTATAGTGTTGCTAGTTGCAGGTGCAGGTTGTTTCCATGTGACAACATGGATATCTTGGGATATCACATTGTTATTGCTATCTAAATTAATGCACCTATATACTTTGTACAAGGTTGAAGGCTTGGCCTTTTGTTCGGTGTTTTGTTCCACCTTCACCGGCTCGCCGCCCTAGTTTCCGTTACCGGTATTATGTTCCATATTGGCCACTACTAACATGCTTGGGGTTGTTATGGGGACCCCCTTGATTATTCATTTTGGGATAAAACTCTTCCAGCAAGGCCCAACATTGGTACTACATTTGCTAATAACTAATTAAAATTGCATTGGGCTTAGCTACCCCCTTGATTATTCGTTTTGGGATAAAACTCTTCCAGCAAGACCCAACATTGGTACTACATTTGCTAATAACTAATTAAAATTGCATAGGGCTTAGCTACCCCGCGGATAATTAATCAACAACCTGGGCCAGCGCTCCTCATGAGTGTTCGTCCAAAACAGAGTTGTTTGCGGCTTCCCCCATGGAAACTTGGGTCTCAATTGTCGTATTGTGCTCATCTGGTAGTGCCTTGAGAAAGAGATACACGCGACTCCTATTGGGATCTGGCCTGTCGAGCGGTCTTGCCGGATTTGTTTTACCCTTCTCGAATGTCTTGTGCACCGGGATTCTGAGGATACTTTGGGCTATCTCGAGGTTGAGGTTTTTCACCGCAGCTTGTGGCTAGCTTGTGATGGATGAGTTGGAGCACCCCTGCAGGGTTATATCTTTCGGAAAGCCATGTCCTCGGTTATGTGGCAACTTGGAAATTGTTTAACACCCGATCATAGCAAACTTGAAGTAAACTCAATTAAAATACACCAACCGTGTGCGTAACCATGATCGTCTCTTTTCGAGGGAGTTCAGGAAGAGAACACGATGGGGTGATGATTGAATCGCACATAGGTGTTCAGGATCACTTCTTGATCATAACTAGTACTTGTCCAACATGCATAGATAATCATCTTAATCTTGTACTCGTAAGTTAGCCACTCAAATATATGCTTAGTGTCACTGCAACCTCACCACTTAACCATGCCTCGCCTATAAGCTTACATAGTCTCGGTACCCTGGGTGACAAGATTGTTGAGTCCATGTGGCTCACAGATTACTATAACACAACAGGTATAGGTACAGACTAGATTGATCTAGAGGATGCTTCCCTGCTTCAGTGGGAGTATGACGAGGAGCGTGGGCGCATGTACGTCACCTATTCAGAAGAGTAGCAGGGATACTTGGTCGGCAGCCTAGGATAGCGAGATATATGTCAGCGTCTTTTTCCATTTGATTTCGTTTGTAGCCAGACTCTGCTCTTCTGGATGTTTGTATGGATGAATATATTGAATAATGTACTTGTAGCATGTGGCGAGTGTAAGCCAATGCATATACTCACCTCTTTTATTTACATGTACTTGTGATGATATCTATTCTTGTGAAATGACAAGATGCACTTCTATCCCTATCAAGGCTTTGGGCCCGAATGAGGATAGTCCCGCAGCTTGTTCGTTACATACTTGGTCTACGGTTTCACCTCAAGTCTAGGTACTAATATGTGGAAGACGCCTACAAGGATCTCATGAGGGTTGCACCTGGAGGCAGGAGGCCACGACACTAGTCACAGAGGTTGACGACATCCCTCTCCCACTTCACTAATGAGGTGTACATTGAGCACATGACTAGTGAAATCTATTTGACAAACAACGCCATGAACTATGTGAGGTCACAACACGAGATGATCACGAGAACCATGGACTCAACGGGCCTCCTATTGAGGTTTGATCCATGCACATGAAACGTAATTGTGCTCAAGTCAAGCATCACTTACCCCATCGGCCTAGTGATCAAACACTGATCGAACACACGTCATGATTTCATCGATCAGATCGTCTGAGCTACTAGGGGTCTGTTTGGTAGCATTCTCAATATAGCATGGTTGTTCTCCTCTAATACATGTTGAGTGTAGACATATTGAGTACATGCATTTGCTGTTGTTTGGTAGTGGTGTATGTGCTGAGGCATGCTAATCTCAGACTTTGCTTGGACATGGTGGTCGATACTATAGCAACCGGTATTTTTTTTTAAAGTGAACAAAAAATTCAAAAATGAGAATGTTTTAAAAACATGAACAAAAAATTGAACCTTTTTTTAATTTGAATATTTTTTGGAAATTTATACAAATTTTGAAAATCTGAACATGTTTGGAAAATTTGAAGAATTTTGAAATTGCAAACATTTTTTGAAAATATAAACAAATTTTTGAAATCCTGAACATTTTTTGAAAATTTGAACAAATTTTGAAAATCTGAACATTTTTTAAAAAATTGAACAAAAATTGGGAAATTCTTAACTTTTTTTTAAACATGTCGACGCTTGCTTCGCTTGTGCATGGTGACCAGCGAACGACTTCAGGGGTGTTCTCTCTTCGTGCATGCTACGAGGGTATTTGGGTTGAGATTTTGTAGGCTGAGGAGGCCCCATGCAGGCTACCAAACACCCAAAAGTGGGTTGAGTAGGAAACTTTTAAGCTCATGCACCCTCCATGCACTCTATCAAACATACCCTAAGGTAATGTACCAAGGGCCCTTCAGTGAGGTATCACTTACCCCAACGACCTAGCGATCAGCACTAAGAGAACACACCTCATGATTTCATCGACCAGAGCGTGTGAGATACTAAGGTACTAGATCAAGGGCCCAAGACGGAAACAATCGAGCTATATGTCGATCCTCCAAGCTAATGTGAGACCCAACAGGAGAGGAGGATATTGGTTGGAACTACACCACGAGAGAATGAAACTACCCTTTGGAGGAGTGTGACCATGTGGTCGAGCATGCTATCACGGAGGAGGATGAGAGTATGAGACTCTTGATTGCCTGGAGGTTCGTGTAGAGTTGATGCAACAACAGACGATCCTGGAGACAAACTACTCATGTGGGATCAGGTTGTCGAGTACCCTTCTGAGAACCATTCAGCTTCTTGGTGCCTCTTCGTGGAGCGCAAGGCATGATTTCATGCGTCGGGCTAGGTGCAGACTAGTAAGGTTGTAAGGGTGAGTATGGGGCATGTTTGGTTGATGACTGAATTTTAATGTTTTTACCCAGTCAAGCATGTGCCCATTGGACCAAGCTTGAGCCATGTTTTGCAGCCTGTTTGGCTACCTCCATTGCTTAAGGTGGTGGTTTCATACCTGGTGTTTTGTTAGCAACATGTAAGAAAGTTTAATCATTCAGACAGGGCGAATGAGAGATTTTTAACAAATTCTTTTTAAAAGGCATTTCTTCGAAGAACATTAAGCTAAACATAACAGAGCAAAAGAAAAACTGAACTATGCATGCAGTCAAAATCATCAGAATTGAGGATGGCATGCAAGTGATGAAACTGAAAATTTAAACTAGTCTAACACAAGACACATACATTTAATCACAATAATATTGAATACAGAGCATAACATAACCATAAAAGGAAAATACTCAGTGAAAGTCTTGAGAGATGGGAAGGATTAAATTCTTCACAACATGCAAATTACTCAAAGTAAACAAAAGTGAAGAATATGGAACCAATGGCTCGATGAAGACAACGAATTATTGCACCAGTTCTTGTTGTTATGACAACTTTATTCTCTGCTTGGAGCGGCTGGAGCTTAACTCAGAAGATCAATGTCTTCTTCCTATTCTCCTTGAGTTAAGATCACATAGACCTTGCCCAATCACTCTTGGTAGATCTTCAAGGCAGATCTCCGGTACCATCCCATACTTGTTCTTGAGTAATCCACAATGACTATTCGACGCTCACAACTGACACATATACGTATGGAAAGATGGAACCTAGTTTTCCTGAAGGGTGGAAGACCTTGAAAGGATTAGATAGACCTAGAGGGGGTGAATAGGTACAATTATAAATTTCAATTGTTACTTAGCAATTTTAGGCAATATTGTGGAATATGAAATTGAGCATAACAATTGCAATGGTGATTCTAGAGCTTAATCCACCACACCAAGTAGTAAGGTAAACAAGATTAATATAGCAAAAGTAAATACTATGAGACAAGTAACCACGGGTAGGAATGTAGGGTTAGGAATAACTGCAACTCCGAGAGACGAGGATGTATGTCGATGTTCACTTCCGTGGAGGCAAGCTAGTCACCGTTAGAGAGGTGGATGTTACCACGAATGCACACCAACCCCACGCAGGCTCACCCTATTCTCCCCTTGAGACAACACCACAAAGGCGTTTCTCAACCACTAGTGGTAGACCTTCAGGTCCAAACCTTCACAGACTTTCCGAGGGTAATCATAATGCTTGATTCCTAGGAGTCTCCAACCCCCAAGAGTATCAAGATCAAGGGGAAACGCTCAAGACTTTATCAAAGTACAAATTCCTTTGGTTGAGAGAAGGGGAAGAAGTGGATCTATCTCTTGATTGGAGAAGTTCTCAAGATCTCTCACAAATCCCTCTGGGGTCTAAGATATGGTGTATGGAGATGTGAGAGAGTGTAGAGTGTGTTATTGGGTTAGCTCTAAGTGAATGGTCAACCTTCTCCCGAAGTGGAAGAAGGATATTCATAGTGGGAGTGCTTGACATGTCTCAGACGTATCTATAATTTTTGATTGTTTCATGCTATTATATTATCAATCTTGGAAACTTTATATGCAACTATATGCTATTTTATATCATTTTTTGGGACTAACCTATTAACCAAGTGTCTAGTGCCAGTTTCTGTTTTTTTACTATTTTTGGACTTTTAAGAAAATCAATATCAAACGGAGTCTAAATTGGATGAAAATTTACGAGAGTTATTTTTGGAAAAAAAAAGAGACCCAGGAAGCTTCGGGGAGAGTCCAAAAGACCCACGATGTGGCCACGAGCCTGGAGGGAGCGCCCTCGGTGGTAGACCCCCCCCCCCCCCCCAAGCTCGTGGGACCCTCGTGGCACCTCTTGACCTAATTCCACTTCTATATATTCCCAGTTACCCCAAAAACAACAGAGAGACACCTAAAACACTTTTTCCGCCGATGCAAGCCTCCGTTTTCCGCGATCCCATCTGGAGACCTTTTCCGGTACTCTGCCGTAGGGGGCAAATATCATGGAGGCCGTCTACATCAACCTTGCCGCCTCCATGATGGTGTGTGAGTATTTCACCACAAACCTATGGGTCCATCGCTAGTAACTAGATGGCTTCTTCTCTCTCTTTGATCTTCAATACCATGTTCTTCATGATTCTCACGAAGATCTATCCAATGTAATCTTCTTTTGCGGTGTGTTTGTTGGGATCCGATGAATTGTGGGTTTATGATCAGATTATTTATAGAAAGTAATTGAGTCTTTTCTTAACTTTATTATGCATGATTGTTATAGCTTTGTAATTCTCTCCAATTTGTCTATTTGGTTTGGCTAACTAGATTTATTTATCTTCAGTGGGACGAGTGCATTGTAGTGGGTTCAATCTTGCGGTGCTCCATATCCCTGTGACAGAAGGGGACAAGACATGTATTGTATTGTTGCCATTAAGGATAAAACGATGGGGTCTGAATATCTTGCTAGTCTGACTTTGTCTACATCATGTCATCTTGCTTAATGGGTTACACTGTTTGTCGTGAACTTAATACCATAGATGCAGAATCGTTTTGGTCGATTGCTGGAGTAATAGTAGTAGATGTGGAATCATTTCGGTCTACTCGTCATAGAAGTGATGCCTATATACATGATCATTGCCATGAATAACATCATAACTATGCGCTTTTCTATGGATTGCCCAACAATAATTTGTCTACCCACCGTATGCTATGTGTTCGAGAGAGAAACCTCTAGTGAAAACTATGCCCCCCGGGTCTATTAAAATCATATTACTAAAATCCTAAAAACCTTGCTGCAATTTATTTACTTTTATTTTATTTTACCTTTTATTTATATATCTATCACTATCAGAAGTAATCCTTGCAAGTAACGAGTTCAAGGGGCTTGACAACCCTCTTACCCGCGTTGGATGCAAGTGTTTTGTTTTGTGTGTGTAGGTTATATCGATGTGAAGTTATCGTGATTCTCCTACCGGTTCGATAACCTTGGTTCTCACTAAGGGAAATATTGATCACTACTATATTGCTTCACCCTTCCTCTTCGGGGAAAAACCCAACGCAGCTCACAAGTAGCAGAAAGAATTTCTGGCGTCGTTGCCGGGGAGATATCATCAACTTCTCACGAGGTTCCTTCACACAAACTACCATTTACTTGTTCTACTTTTTTACTTATCTTTTTATATTCACCTTTATATTTGCTTTCATAAAAAATCAAAAACACAAAAAAATTTGCTTGTTTGCTTGCTTGCAATAATCATGTCATCTCACTAAAATATAAAATTAAGGCATATGGATCCTCATCCACTTGCTAATCTTTTCAAAAAATACAATTATGATGAACCGAATGCTAGTGAGTTGAGTGCACTAGATTATCTTTATGAAGTTTTGATTGCAAATCGTGAATCTAAAAATTGTGATGAAGTGTTAAAAGAAGAAATTTATAAAGTGATTCATGATATCTCCTTGAATGAAAAGTATGATTGTAATGATATTATAAATTCTATCAATATCAACTGTGTTAATGATATACAAAACTACAAACTTTGGGATGATGGTTTTGCTATGTCCACTACTCATTGTAATGATCATGATTGGGGTGATCATGCTTCTTATGATCTTGAAAATTTATTTAATCCTCATGATGAATAGGTTATAGATAATAATGTTTGCAACAATATTGAAAGTGGGTTTGGAAGAGTGTCAACTATAGGTAAAAAAGAATCCCACATATTTGGAGAGTGTTCAATCTTATGAAATTTATGATAAAAGTGGGTTTTGAGAGGTCATGACTTTAGTTAATGGTAATCCCACTATCTTGGAAGATTGTAATCTTTTGTGCATGAGGATCCTGGAGAAAATATTTTATATGATAGCTATATTGTTGAATTTGAAAATGATCTTACATGTAATTATCATGAGAGAGACAAATATGCTTATAGAAATTTTCATGTTACTCACTACCTCTCTTTATGTTCAAAGTGTTAATGCTTCATTCTTCCTATTTGCATATGCTAGATACTTCTTGTCTTGATAAATTGTTTGATTATAAAATGCCCATTCATAGGAAGAGGGTTAGACTTAAATGTGTTTCTTACATCTTATATGATACTCTCTTTGTGTTTCAATTCTTATTATTTATGAGAGCATCATTGAAATCTCAAGCCTATCTTAATGCCTATAAAGAAAGAGCTTGTTGGGAGACAACTCAATAGTTATCACTTTGTTATTATTTTCAGACATGATTATTTCTACTGTAATGATTGTGTTATTATGTTTTAATTAGTGTTTGTGCCAAGTAAAGCCTTTAGGATGATTTGGATGATAGTAGAATCCATTCTGTGCAAAAACAGAAACTTTTACGCCCAGTGGAGAATTTTTATGATTTTACTGCAGTGTATTTTTTATCTGAATTTTTTACACATAATTTCTATACAAATTTACAAGGATTTCCTAATTTTTCAGAATTTTTGGAGTTATAGAAGTATGATTTTAGTATAGATCACTATAGACTGTTTTGCTTTAGGCAGATTCTGTGTTTGCTTGCATAGTTGACTGTTTTGATGATGATGTGGATTATATCGGGGGGTATAAGTCATGGAGAAGTTATAATACAAAACCTATTATGCAATAATGAAATATGAATCAATTTATAACAGTACCTAAAGTATTTGATATGTCTATTATACTAACGGATCTCATGAGGTTTTGTTGAGTTTTGAGTGCTGAAGTTTTCAAGTTTTGGTTGAGACCACGATGGATGAAGGAATAAGGAGCGGCAAGATCCTAAGCTTGGGGATGCCCAAGGCACCCCAAGGTAATATTCAAGGAATACCCAAGCGTCTAAGCTTGGGGATGCTCCAGAAGGCAACCCCTCTTTCGTCTCCAATCTATCGGTATGTCACTTGGAGCTATATTTTTATTCATCACATGATATGAGTTTTGCTTGGAGCGTCGTGTATTATAGTTTGTTTTTCTTTTAGTTTTCCACAATCACTGTTTGTTGGACACACATTTTGAGAGAGACACATTTTCATCATGATTTGTTAGTATACTCTATGTGCTTCACTTATATCTTTTGAGTAGGCAGTTGCTCTAGTGCTTCACTTATATCTTTCTAGGGCACGGCGGTGGTCATATTTTATAGAAATAGTTGTACCCTCATGCTTCACTTAAATTTTATAGAGAGTATAAAGACTATGAATGGTAATTTGCACGTGTATATTACTAGTCCAAAAAGGATAGGTATTCGAGGGGATATAATAAAAACTTTCATGTAGCTCACCAAATAGGAAATGTGGGTTAATTATATTGGTGTAGTAATATGAAAGGATATAGGTTCATGATCATTGGTTATTAGGAATATCGGTATTAATTTTTTTTATTTACTTCTCATCTAAATATTGGTCATGGCATGGTGATGAGGTGTGAGCATTTTTATGTCTGAAATGAAACCCTATCGTGTTGTTCAAACTGGGGGCGCGCGATGGTTAACCTCTCCCAACCTCCTCCCTAGGGGCATGCGGTGGTACTTTGCTTTGAGAGAGCTAAATAAAGCTTTACAATAAGTATATGAGTTCTTTATGACTAATGTGAGTCCATGGATATACGCACTCTCGCATCTCCATAATTTGCTAGCCTCTTCGGTACCATGCATTGCCCTTTCTCACCTCGAGAGTCAGTGCAAACTTCGTCGGTGCATCCAATCCCCGTGATATGATACGCTCTATCACACAAAAGCAACCTTATATCTTCCTCAAAACTACCACCATACCTACCTATTATGGCATTTCCATAGCCATTTCGAGATATATTGCAATGCAACTTCCACCGTTCCATCACATGACTTGTGTGTTCATAATCATGTTAATTTGCATGATCATATAGAGATGACATAGTATTTGTGGCAAAGCCACCGTTCATCATTGATTACATGTTATGCTAGATCATTGCACATCCTGGTACACTGCCAGAGGCATTCACATAGAGTCATATTGTTCTTTAATGAGTTGTAATTTTGAGTTATAAGTAAATAAATGTGGAGTTTTTATCATTTATACCACTAGTTGTGTCCCACTACCCAGTTTTGCCATTAGAAGTTATAACTACACAAAAATGTCATCGTTCTATGAGATGCTTGCTCAAAAATGCCATTAGATATCTCAAAAATGCATCATTCATTAGATGTTTGCTCAAAAATGCCATTAGACATTGTTATTGTCAGGTCAAACTCGTTGACCATGTTATATGATGAAAATACCCCTATACCCACATGTCACCTCTCTCTATCTCACAATGATAAGTGTGGGTCCCACTTGTTAGGAGTAAGAAAGCGAATAATTTTAGAGGAAAATAAGAACGATGTTGGGATCAAGTGGGAGCACACATTATTGTAGTGAGATAGAGGGAGAGCTGACATGTTGGTCTACAGGTAATTTGGTCATTATAATATGGTAGGCGAGATTTGAGCTTACAGTAATGCTGTCCAGTGGCATTTTTAAGCATGCGCCTAACAAAGCGATGGCATTTTTGAGCAAGTTAAATTCCTAGTGGCAAAACCGAGTAGTGAGACACAACCAGTGGCATAAACGATTAAAACCCAAAGTGTGATGGTCATCATTATTAGAGCATTGTCCCAGTGAGGAAAGGATGATGGAGACTATGATTCCCCCACAAGTCGGGATGAGACTCCGGACGAAAAAAAAGAGATAAAAATGGGGGAGGCCAAATGGCCAACTACTAAAAAATGAGATAAAAATAGATAAGGGACAATGTTACTATCCTTTACCACACTTGTGCCTCAAAGTGGCACCATGTTCTTCATATAGAGAATCTCCTATTTTGTCACTTTGATATACTAGTGGGATTTTTTTATTATAGAACTTGGCTTGTATATTCCGATGATGGGCGTCCTCAAATGTTCGAGGTCTTCATGAGCAAGCAAGTTGGATGCACGCCCACTTAGTTTCATTTCAGCTTTCATACACTTGTAGCTCTAATGCATCCATTGCATGGCAATCCCTACTCCTAACATCGATATCGATGATGGGCATCTCCATAGCCCGTTCATCCGCCTAGTTGATGCGAGACTTTCCCACCTTTTGATTCCTTTGATCTCTACCACCATATTCTATCCACCCATATGATATATCCATGGCTCACGCTTATGTATTGCGTGCACTTGAAAATGTTTAAGCGCATTAGAAGTACGATCCAATTGCCTGGTTTAACAGTAGGGTGCTCATTATTTATACTTATGCGGTGAATACGGAGTCATGACATGCTTAATATGATAAAATGAGTAGGCATAACATTCTTTAATGATTGTATATTTTGAAATAGTAATCATTATGCTTCTTATGTTCATGGATATTATTATGTTGATATCAATTAATTCATCATTTCTCAATATTTGTACCTGAAAGAGATTACATGTTGGGCAGCATGTCCCATCAAAAATACTATTTTTATCATTTACCTACTCGAGGACGAACGGGAATTAAGCTTGGGGATACTGATACGTCTCCGACGCTTCTATAATTTTTTATTGTTTCATGCTATTATATTATAAATCTTGGATACTTTATATGCAATTATATGCTATTTTATATCATTTTTTCGGACTAACCTATTAACCCAGTGCCCAGTGCCAGTTCCTGTTTTCTGCCTGTTTTTAGACTTTTCAGAAAATCAATATCAAACGGAGTCCAAATTTTATGAAAATTTACGGGGGTTATTTTTGGACAAAAAGAGACCCAAGAAGCTTCGGGAGGAGGCGAGAAGACCCACGAGGTGGCCACGATCTTGGAGGGCGCTTCCCCCGAGCTCGTGGGCCCCTCGTGGTACATCATGGCCTAATTCCACTTCTATATATTCACAATTACCCCAAAAACAAACGAGATACACCCGAAACATTTTTTCCACCTCTGCAAGCCCCTGCTCTTTCGCGATCCCATCTGGAGACCTTTTCCGGTACTCTGTCGGAGGGGGAATCGATCACGGAGGTCGTCTACATCTACCTTGTTGCCTCCATGATGATGTGTGAGTAGTTCACCACAGACCTATGGGTCCATAGCTAGTAGCTAGATGGCTTCTTCTCTCTCTTTGATCTTTAATACCATGTTCTTCGCGATTCTCGCGAAGATCTATCCGATGTAATCTTCTTTTGTGGTGTGTTTTTTGGGATCCGAGGAATTGTGGGTTTATGATCAGATTATTCATTGAAAGTAATTGAGTCTTTTCTGAACTTTATTATGCATGATTGTTATAGCTTTGTAATTTTCTCTGATCTATTTGTTTGGTTTGGCCAACTAGATTGATTTATCTTCAGTGGGAGGAGTGCATTGTAGTGGGTTCAATCTTGCGGTGCTCTATATCCAAGTTACAGAAGGGGACAAGACATGTATTTTGTTGTTCCCATTAAGGATAAAATGACTGGGTATGATCGTATATCTTGTCATACTTTATCTACTTCATGTCATCTTGCTTAATGTGTTACTCTGTTTGTCATGAACTTAAAATCATAGATGCAGAATTGTTTTTGTCGATTGGTGGAGTAATAGTAGTAGATGCAGAATCATTTAGGTCTACTTGTCACAGACATGATGCCTATATACATGATCATTGCCATGAATAGCACCATAACTATGCGCTTTTATATCAATTGCTCAACAGTAATTTGTCTACCCATCGTATGATATGTGTTCGAGAGAGAAGCCTCTAGTGAAAACCATGGGCCCCGGGTCTATTCAAATCATATTACTAAAAACCTTGCCGGAATTTATTTACTTTACTTTTATTTTACTATTTATTTATACATCTATCACTATCAGAAGTAATCCTTGCAAGTAACGAGTTCAAGGGGCTTGACAACCCTCTTGCCCGCGTTGGGTGTAAGTGTTCGCTTCTGTGTGTGTAGGTGTTGTCGATGTGAAGTTGTCGTGATTCTCCTACTGGTTTAATAACCTTGGTTCTCACTAAGGGAAATACTTATCGCTACTATATTGCTTCACCCTTCCTCTTCGGGGAAAAGCCCAACGCAGCTCACAAGTAGCATTGCTTGAAAGGTCGTTGGAGTCACTTATCCTGAGAACTTACCAGAACACCAGTGCTACCGGACGTCTGGAGGCAGAACAACCACCGGACGTCCGACAGACTTTCTGGCCGTCCGTTTGCTGGTATGTGCACATAGAAAGGTGGAGTGTAAAGAGTGCACAAATGGAGTAGTGTCGGACGTCTGGTATTTGTCAGTCGTTCGGTGCCTCGAGATGTACCAGACGTTCGCTGAGTATTGTAAATCCGACAATAAGGTTTTGTTGAGGGTCTACCAGATTTCCGGATGGAGCCGTTCATCCATTGGTAGGAGGAACCAGACGTCCGGTGGGGACTGGACATCCGACATTTTGGTTCTGCAAAAATGGACCGGATTTCCGGTCTAGACCGGAAGTCCATCATTTTGGTTTTGTGGTGAGACACAAGATTTCCGAAGGGTACCGAACGTCCGGTGAACAGTGCGTGAGCGAACGTCGGTAACTACCGGTCGTCCGGTGAACTAGAGACAAAACAAGGCAAGCCCTATGAGGCAACATATGGACAATATGGTGGAGAGTTTTTTAGGGCAGTGTTTTTATGTTAGAGTGAAGTATATGTGGGTTTTGAGCAAGTCATTCACGAGTACCAATGATCCCCTCTTAATAGTGCGGGATTCCTATACTCAATAAGGCAATAGAAAAAAGGCTAAGCTATTTATCTTGTTTCTCCATTTTTTTAGCATTCTAAACTTGGAAGTCATGATCCATACACTATTCCTTGGGGAGTAAAACCTGAGATATAGCTGACAAACAAGATTCCCCTATATGTATATTGGCATCAACATAAATCTCTCCCTTTTTGGTAGTTGATGACAACATACATATAGCTCTCAAGATATACAAACCTGTGATGCTTAGTAGAGATTTGTTGTGGAGTCCCCCTAAATGGGTGCATGACACAAATAGACATAAACATGATGCACACATGGAGAGCTCCCCCTCACTTGATAATCATTGAACCCATAAATAGTGAAGATAGACCAACAACAATAAAATCTAGAAATATCATACTCGATAACTAATATGTAATGAAAGCATCAAAGATATAATATTTCACATAATGGTTCATCACACATAACATCATGGTTCAATACAAAGTTTAAACATGAAACACCTCAACAACCAACAAACTCCTAAGATAGATATGATATGTAAATTCCCCCCTTGGCAGCAAGTACCCAAAAAGGGGTGAAGAGAGTACCAACACGAAATCACACATCATCATCATCGTCAGGGGTGCCACTGCCACCAGACTCGTCGAAAAAATCTGCCCATTTAGGGCCAGAATGAAAACCAAAGTTTGAAGGAGGAGCCTCAGGAAGACGATCATCCTCACTCACGATGGTAGCTCCGAAGTCTCGCATGCTTGCCTTGAGAGTGTTCTTGGAGGTGATCAGGTGAGAAACAACACCCGAGTTCTGCTAGTAGTGGAAGGTGAAGGTCTTCATCATTGTATAGTGAGCCTTCCCTAGAAACCTAGCAATGTGTTCGAAGGGAGCAGGTCGGAGGGAGAAGGACGAGACCGTTTCAGAGCATGACGAGCAGGAGCACGGGAAGAGGTGGTCTTGGGAGCCCGGTCATCCACCATATGAGGGGAATGGCCCACTTCTCATGCACGTGAGCCCGAACAAGAGGGAATGAAGCCAGCTCTCAATGACGGCATGTATGAACGGAGCATGAGGGAATGCTTGTTTGCACTGAAGACTCTCAAGGCGGATATCGTGCAATAGAAAGTGAGGAACATTGATTTTCACTTTGGGAGACTCATAGAGACGAGACGTGATATCAATGCAATAACTATTGTAGGAGCCCTTGTAACCCATCTTGGGATAGATTGTGCAAATGACACACTTGAAGATGATGCGGTAAGGAGATTACTGATACTTGTAATCTGCGTTGGGTTTTCGGTGAAGAGGAACGGGTGATGCAGCACAGTATAGATAAGTATTTCTCTTAGTAGAGAACCAAGGTTTATCGAACCAATAGGAGTAGCACACGACTCTCGTCTTCAGCGACTGCACACAAAGAAGCAAACACTTGCACCCAACGCGGGCAAGAGGGTTGTCAATCCCCTTGGATTCGTTATTTGCAAGCTAGTGAAGTATATGGATGATAGTTGAATATTGTAAATTGAAAATAAAATAAAAGCAAATAAATGGTAGTAAGGTATTGAAGGCTTTTGTAAATTTATACGTGAATAGACCAGGGGGCCGTAGTGTTCTCTAGTGGCTTCTCTCATAAAGTAGGCATACGGTGGGTAAACAAATTACTGTTGGGCAATTGATAGAAAAGTACATAGTTATGCAATATTTATTCATGGCAATGATCATGTGTATATAGGCATCATGTCCATAAGCAAATAGGCCGACTCCTCCCTGCACCTATTACTATTACTCCACCCATCGACCGCTATCCAGCATGCATCTAGAGTATTAAGTAAAATAGAGTAATGCTTGGATAACAATGACATGATGTAGACAAAGATAATTCAATCAATATGAATTGACCCCATCGTTTTATCCTTAGTGGCAGCAACACAAAGGTGTATCTAGTCCCCTACTTTGTCACTGGGATATAGAAACCCGTCAGGTTGAACCCACTACAATGCACCCCTCTCACTGAAGAAATATCAATCTAGTTGGCCAAACTATTTCGATAGATCAAAGAGATTTATGAACCTATAATAATGATGCAAATAAGAATCATAATATAAATCCGAGAAGACTCAAATCTTTTTCATGAATAATCTAAACATAAACCCACGATTCATCAGATCCCAACAAACGCACCGCACAAAGTGATTACATCGATCACCGAGAAGATGCGGTGAACTTTGTATTGAAGATCAAGAGAGAGAGAGATAGCCATCTAGGTACTAACTACGGACCCTTGGTCTATAGGGAACTACTCACACATCACCATGGGAGCAACAAGGTTGATGTAGAGGCCCTCCGTGATAGATCCCCCCTCCGGCAGGGCACCGGAACAGGGCTCCAGATGGGCACACGACGGAACAGAGACTTGCGGCGGCGGAAATAGTGTTTCGGGTGGCTCTCTAGGGTTTTTGGGATTAATGAGAATTTATAGGCGAGAGAGGGGCGTCGGGGGCCACCCGAGGGAGGCAGGACGCAACAGGGCGTGGCCACCCCCCCGGGAGCGCTCTGTTGTGTTCTCCTTCCCTCGTGTGGTCTCCGGTCTCCTCCCGAAGCTTCTGAGTCTTCTTTTGGTCCAGAAAAAATCATAAAAAAGTTTCGGGGCAATTGGACTCCGTTTGGTGTTGTAAACCTGAAAAGTAAAAAACATGCAGAAAACAGCAACTCGCACTGGGTACTGGGTTAATAGGTTAGTGCTAAAAAATAATATCAATTGGTAAATAATCACCCAAAAAGCATCCTAGAATGATAATATTATAGCATGGAACAATCAAAAATTATAGATACATTGGAAACATATCAAGCATCCCCAAGCTTAATTCATGCTCGTCCTCGAGTAGGTAAATGATAAAAACAGAATTTTTGATGTGACATGCTACCCAACATGTAATCTATTGCATGTATTATCATTGAGAAATGATGAATTAACAGACATCAACATAGTAATACTAATAAACATAAGCACCATAATCATCAAGTTTCAAAATATACGATCCTTAAAGAATGTTCACCCCCTATTCATTTTATCATATTAGAATAGCATGGTTCCGTCTTCACCACATAAATACAAATGTCAAGCACCACGGTGTCAAGTCGGGCAATTGGATCATACTTCTTAAGGCGCTTCAGCTTTTTATTACTCACGCAATATATGAGCGTGAACCATGGATATAGCATAAAGGTGGAATAGAATATGGTGGTAGGTTCAAAGGGGTAAAAGTGGAGAAGAAGGTCTCGCATCAACTAGGCGTATCAACGGGCTATAGAGACGCCCATCAATAGATATCAATGCGAGGAGTAGGGATTGCCATGCAACGGAGGCACTAGAGCTATAAGTGTATGAAAGCTCAAATGAAGCTAAGTGGGTGTGCATCCAACTTGCTTGATCATGAAGACCTCGGACATTTGAGGAAGCCCGTTATCGGAATACACAAGCCAAGTTCTATAATGAAAAATTCCCGCTAGCATATGAAAATGACAAAACAAGAGACTCTCTATATGAAGAACATGGTGCCACTTTGAGGCACAAGTGTGGAAAAAGAAATAGTAGCATTGTCCCTTCTCTCCTTTCTCTCATTTATTTCTTTTTTTTTCCTATTTTTTATTTTTTTTCTTTCTTTCTTTTATTTATTTATTTTTCTTTCTTTCTTCTTTTATTTTTCGTCCGGAGTCTCATCCCGACTTGTGGGGGAATCATTGTCTCCATCATACTTTCCTCACTGAGACAGTGCCCTATAATTATGATCATCACACTTTTATTTACTTACAACTCAATATGAAAAAAAGTATAATATGACTCTATATGAATGCCTCTGGCAGTGTACCAGGGTGTGCAATGATCTCGCGTAGCAAAGGATATCAAAAAGAACAGACAAGCCATAGAAATATCATGCTAGCTATCTTACGATCATGCAAAGCAATACGACAATGAGTGTACTAGTCATATGATGTAACGGTGGAAGTTGCATGGCAATATATCTCGGAATGGCTAGGGAAATGCCATAATAGGTAGGTATGGTGGATGTTTTGAGGAAGATATAATAAGGCTTATGTGTAACACAGCGTATCATGTCACGGGGTTTGGATGCACCGGCAAAGGTTGCACCGATCCTCGAGGTGAGAATGGGCAATGCACGGTACCGAAGAGGCTAGCAAATATGAGAAGGTAAGATTTTATTAGCTCTCACGAAGTAAAGTACTACTCGCATGCCCCAAGGGAGGAGGTTGGGAGGAGTTAACCATCGCGCGCCTCCGACTTAAACAACACTAGGATTTCAACGAGGAATAAGTATGCTCACACATCATCACCATACTATAAAAAATATTTAGATGAACAGCAAGTTAACACCCTCTAATTCATGATACTTTTACTAACCAATGATCATGCACTCATGCCCTTTCATATTACCACATCAATATCATTAACCCACAATTTCTCTTTTATGTGCTACATGTGGTTTTGATTATACACTCGTTGGATACCTATTATTTTTGGACTAGTCTTATAACCCATGAAAATTACTGTCCCTATTTATTAACTCTCAAACAAATATAAGTGAAGAACGAGAGTGCAAATATTTCTATAAAATCTATACGCCACCGTGCTCTAAAAGATATAAGTGAAGTACTAGAGCAACTGCTAAGCTCAAAAGATATAAGTGAAGCACAAAGAGTATTCTAACAAATTATGGTGATCTTGTATTTCTCTCAAGTGGGTGTGTCCAGCAACCAATGATTGTGGAAAAGCAAAAACAAACAGCAAACTAAAGCAAACGACGCTCCAAGCAAAACTCATATCATGTGATGAATAAAAATATAGCTCCAAGTGACATACCGATGGCTTGAGACGAAAGAGGGGATGCCTTCTGGGGCATCCCCAAGCTTAGACGCTTGAGTCTTCCTTGAATATTACCTTGGGGTGCCTTGGGCATCCCAAATCTTAGGATTTTTTCTCTCCTTATTCCTTCATCCATCGTGATAGCACCCAAAACTTGAAAACTTCAGCACACAAAACTCAACAAAACCTTCGTGAGATCCGTTAGTATAGAAAACATATCAAATACTTTAAGTACTGTTATAAATTGATTCTTATTTTATTATTGCATAAGGTACTGTATTCTAACTTCTCCATGGCTTGTACCTGCCGATACAATCCATAGCATCATCAAAACAAGCGAACTATGCAAGCAAAAACAGAATCTATCTAAAACAGAACAGTCTGTAAAGATCTGTAGAGAACCTATACTTCTGTAACTATAAAAATTATAAAAACTTAGGAAAACCTGAAGAATCTGTATAGCAATACTGTGTAGGAAATTCATATCAAAAAGATGTTCGAGTAAAATCAAAGAAATTCTTCACTGGACGTTAACGTTTCTGTTTTTGCACCGTATCAATTCTACTTGTCACGCAAGTCATCCCAAAGGCTTTACTTGGCACAAACACTAATTTAAACATAAAAACACAATCATTAAAGAGGAAATAATCATGTTATCAAAAACAAACAAAAAGTACTAGGTTGTCTCCCAACAAGCACTTTCTTTATAGGCATTAAGATAGGCTTGAAATTTTAATGATGCTCACATAAAAGATAAGAATTGAAGCGCAAAGAGAGCATCATATAGCATGTCAAAAACTCAGTTAAGTCTAACATACTTCCTATACATAGGAATTTTATAGGAAAATAAATTATCAACATAAGAATTATCTGGCACATGCAAATAGGAAACATGAAGCCAAGACAATTTCAACACAAAGAGAGGTAAGTGAGTAACATGAAAAATTCTATAACCAAATTTTCCTCTCTCATAATAATTACTTGTAGGATCATAATCAAACTCAACAATATAGCAATAATGTAAAATATTTTCTTCATGATCCACATGCACAAAAGTTTTACAATCTTCCAAGATAGTGGGATTAACATTAACTAAAGTCATGACCTCTCCAAACCCTCTTTTAGTAATATTGCAAATATCATTATCAATAATAGATTTATCATGAAGCTCAGAATTCTCAAGATCACAAGAAACATCATGATTATCACCCCAATCATGATCATTAGCACAATTGATATTCATACAATTTATACTAACAAGTTGTCATCATGCTTTTCATTCAATAAATGTATCCCAATAGCATTTTCATTCATCACTTAATTATGAGCTATTGGTTTACAATAAGAAGCAGGCTTGAAAATATTAGCAAGTGGATGAGGATCCATTTATCTTTAAATTTTTGCATTTACTTCCTGTTTTGGTCTGACAAAGATAAAGATAACATAACTAGGCAAGCAATCAAATAAAAATATTTTTTTGTTTTTGATTTTTATGAAGCAAGCAAAACATAACAGCAAAAAAAGGTAGAACAAGTTAATGATAAGTTGTGCGAAGGTACTTGATAGTAGGTTGATGATACTCCCCGCCAACGGCGCCAGAAATCCTTCTTGATACTTGTGATCTGCGTTGGGTTTTCCGTGAAGAGGAACGGGTGATGCAGCACAGTATAGATAAGTATTTCTCTCAGTAGAGAACCAAGGTTTATCGAACCAATAGGAGTAGCACGCGACTCTTGTCTTCAGCGACTGCACACAAAGAAGCAAACACTTGCACCCAACGCGGGCAAGAGGGTTGCCAATCCCCTTGGATTCGTTATTTGCAAGCTAGTGAAGTATATGGATGATAGTTGAATATTGTAAATTGCAAAATAAAATAAAAGCAAATAAATGGTAGCAAGGTATTGCAGACTTTTGTAAATTTATAAGTGAATACACCCAGGGGCCATAGTGTTCTCTAGTGGCATCTCTCATAAAGTAGGCATACGGTGGGTAAACAAATTACTGTTGGGCAATTGATAGAAAAGCGCATAGTTATGCAATATTAATTCACGGCAATGATCATGTGTATATAGGCATCACTTACATAAGCAAATAGACCGACTCCTGCCTGCACCTATTACTATTACTCCACCCATCGACCTCTATCCAGCCTACATGTAGAGTATTAAGTAAAATAGAGTAATGTTTGGAGAACAATGACATGATGTAGACAAACAGAATTCAATCAATTTGAATTAACCCATCGTTTTATCCTTAGTTGCAGCAACACAAGACGTATCTTGTCCCCTACTTTGTCACTGGGATATAGAAACCCATCAGGTTGAACCCATTACAATGCACCCCTCTCACTGAAGAAATATCAATCTAGTTGGTCAAACTATTTTGATAGATCGGAGAGATTTGCGAAGCTATAATAATCATGCAAATAAGAATCATAACAGAAATCAGAGAAGACTCAAATCTTTTTCATGAATAATCTGAACATAAACCCACAATTCATCGGATCCCAACAAACACACCATACAAAGTGGTTACATCGAATAGATCACCGGGAAGATGCGGTGAACTTTGTATTGAAGATAGAGAGAGAGAGAGAGAGAGAGAGAGAGAGACATCTAGGTACTAACTATGGACTCGTAGGTCTTTAGGGAACTACTCACACATCACCATGGGAACACTAATGTTGCTATAGATGCCCTCTGTGATCGATCCCCCCTCCGGCAGGGCACCAGAACAGGGCTCCAGATGGGCACATAGCGGACCAGAGACTTGCGGCGGCGAAAAAGTGTTTAGGGAGGATCTCTAGGGTCTTGGGATTAATGAGAATTTATAGGCCAGAGAGGGGCGTCGGGGCCACCCGAGGGAGGCAGCACGCAACAGGGCGTGGCCACCCCCTTGGACGCGCCATGTTGTGTGCTCCTTCCCTCGTGCGGTCTCCGGTCTCCTCCGGAAGCTTTCAGGTCTTCTTTTGGTCTAGAAAAAATCATAAAGAAGTTTCGGGGCAATTGGACTTCGTTTTGTACTGTAAACCTGAAAAGTAAAAAATATGTAGAAAACAGCAACTGCCATTGGGCACTAGGTTAATAGGTTAGTGCTCAAAAATAATATGAATTGGTGAATAATCACCCAAAAAGCATCCTAGAATGATAATATTATAGCATGGAACAATCAAAAATTATAGATACGTTGGAGACGTATCAATCGCCAAATGAGACTTGGTTCAGATCTTTGTCTTTTCCTCGTCGAGGATATCATCCAGGTCTTTGAGAATATAACCACGTGAATTAATGGCTTTAGGCTTATGCTTGGGATCATCCTTATGGATCTTGAACCCTGAATTCAGAAACCCAAGGTGAAAGTGCATTATATCGGCCAGAGGGGGGTGATTGGGCGATTTTAACAAATTCCTCACTGAGGAATTACTAGGTGAAGAAATAGCAGAGTGATGAACAGTTCCTCAGCAGATAAGTACTCAAGTATATGTGAAACACATGAATAGCATGTCATCATGATGAAATGAAGCATACAAGTGAATGAGTAACAAGCGGTCAGGATAGGCACAAAGACTGAAGAACTGAGGTTGAGGAAATTGAGAAGGTCTTCATTCAAAGTCTTTACAGAGGAGAAGGTAATTTCATCAACGTCTGAATAAGTAAGTGATGGGTTGAAGAAATAGAACCAGGATGCTTGGTGAAGACTCTAAATTTGTTAGACCAATTCCAACTGTTGTGACAGTTGTACGTCTGTGAATTAGGGCGGCTGAGAATGAACTCTGAAGATACTTAGTCTTCATTGTGTTCCCCTTGAGCTAAAGTCACTTAGACTCCGCCCAGTCACTCGTAGTAAGTCTTCAAGGTAAACTTCCAAACCTTCATAGACTTGGTCACCCGGAAATAAACAATGACTCTTGGTTGCTCTAGACCATGATGCCTAACCTTCTCGAAGATACACATTCTTCAAAGGTAACATGCGTTGGTTCCACACAGGACAATTTCTTCAGTGATGCTGAATCACTTTGAGGCTCTGGGTGTTTGGGTTTTTCCTCACTTAGGTTTCTCTCTAAGTCGTCAGAGGAAGGGTTGCTCTAGATGACACTCGTCAATCGCTCTCTTGGAGAACCAACCAACGAATGGTTGTGGGGGAGCTATTATAGCTAGGGGCAACACGACATGATAAGACATAAATGCCGCTACAGATAGGACCGTTGTTAGCATAAGGATCCACTCAACAGCTGGCACTAAGCGCAGCAATGGTCGGAAATTTGAACTCTCAAATTCGTCGGGGCTGTCAAAGTCTTCACGATAGGCAAATCCCACTGGCAAAATCCTAACTCCTGAGTCAGACCAATTTCGTCAGCGACCATAACAACTTTGTCTCTGTCACTGAAGAACTTGACTGCACTGTAAGAGATTTCCAAAGTCTTCACTTGAAGAGATAGGTAGGTGTAGTTTTTGAGAACTACTTGGAAATGTGTCTCTGTATTGCCTGGATCCCCTTTAATAGTACGGTGTTTCCTATGACTCAAGAAAAGAAGAAAAAAACTATGAAAACAAAAGTCTTCAAGCTTCGTGTCTTCACATCAATTTCTTCAAGGTCACACCATATTCTTCACTTCGATTTATTCAAGGGTTGCACCAAATTCTTGACTTTAAGAAATACATTTTTAGGGGTCGTCTTTCGTCGGTTAAACCAAACTCTTCAGGGACTATAACACATGTGTACACTCACAAACACATTAGTCCCTTAACCCATTTGTCTTCAATACTCCAAAACCACTAAGGGGGCACTAGAAGCACTAACACAAGGGCGGTGACAAACTCGGCATAGGAAGCAGTGAGCTCAGTGTCAGATGTCATCCAGTTGATTGTCTTCTTAGGAGCAAATAAGCAAGTGTCATAGAATTGATGGTTGTCTGGGTGGTTGAAATCATGCTGACAGGAAAACGGAGCATCAAGGTCAGATGACTCGATAAGCAAAATAACACCTGGATATTTCACCGGGTGGGCAGGAGCAAGCTCCAGGTCAATGAAATGACGCAGAGAGAGACCCTTGGGGATGATGACGGAGGTGAAAATGTCGGCTTGCATGTTGGTGCGAAATTGGCGGTCCATGAAATCTTGTTCAACAGAGAATTCATCACGTCATGAGGGAATTCCAAATAAGCTTGCTTGGGCACTTTGGTGAAGTCCTTGGGAACACAACCAAGAAGCTGTTGAGATTCAAGTGAAATGCGACGAGCATCACCTTGAGGTTGCACGAGAGGAGGAGGAGGCATGTAAGTTGGCCTCCGGGTGACTGGTTTCGGGATGTTAGCGCGAACAACGGCAAATTCGGCTCATTCTTCATACTCCATCTCTTCCTCATAGTCGGATTTCTCCTGGGAAGAGGAACCTTCATAAATGGGTCACTAGGCAGTGCACTTCCGAGGACGAACACGTTCTTGGGAATGATTGGAGCCACTATGATGAGAGGCTGAAAGTAGAAGGGCCTCAAATGAGACACAAGGAACGGACATACACACTATATCGAGAATACAAGGAAATTGGGATGTTGTCGTCAACGAGGGATGAAAACCCTACGGAGGGTAACATGCAAATTTCATCATAGAATAAATTAGATCACATCTGTATGACAACAAGATCGAGGCAAGAAGATACATGGACAACTAGGTATGCTGAAAATAGAAATTGTGGCCACAAGGAGGAAAAAATAGGTACCACGAGCAGAGGAGCCTGAACCATCCCTTCAAGAAGTGTGTTTGATTTTCGGCATTGCAAGGATGTCCCCACCTCCGACGAACAGCCTAGTAACGAGGAGATCGCAAAAATGTTCAAAATCTGCCACCAATCAAAGAAACTGGACGGATAGGATGAAGGAGCAGAGAGGGATCTACCTCGGAGATAAATTTGGAGGTCTAGGACGCTAAGACAAAGGGAGGACGGCCAGTCAAAGGATCTGGCAGCGTGACGGCGATGGCGAGCAAGTCGTGGGGGTGGGGATCGATTAGGGCAACTGCTCGATCGATCCCGCCCCCAGATTTTATATGGTGGCATAAGTGTCCAGGCGTTCGACACGGCTCAGACGACTGGTGCCTGATGGGTGCATAATGTCGGAATCAGGGCTCCGCAAAACCCAGCAAGGTTCGAACACTGGGGCGTGTGCATAGATCTCCACTGGCTAAAGGTCTCAAACTCACCACCCTACGGTCTAGCCTAACGAGTGCATGCAACGAGAAGAAGGTGGATGCGAGGATTTACCCAGGTTCAGGCCACCTTGCGGTGTACAACCCTACTCCTGCTTTGTGGTGGATTGGCCTCACGTGGAGGCTGAGGATGAACTAGTACAATGGTTGGGTGGCCTCACGAGGGCTCTTGGTGGTGATGAACTAGATTCGATCTCTCTCTACAATGGGAGCTCGTCCCTCTTTTATAGGGGCCACGGTCCTCTTCCCTTATCGCGCAGGCCAGAAGGGATCCCACAATGGCCAATTTCAAAGGGGGACAGCAGGTACATCCTATCCTGACTAAAGGTGGCCTTTGCCTGCAAAGCTTCTGGGTGTGACGCAGCGGTGGGCTCGACGATGACATCCATCCTGCTGAGCTCGTGGTCTCGGTCCTCTTGCACCGGGAAGGAAACCTTTGGGGGTTTCCTTGGGAACCCGCGTACGTCCTTGCTTTCTTAGCACCAAAGAGGAAATTGTCCTCCCTTTGCGCCCGCTGGCGCCCGCCTGGCTAGGCCGTCAGAACCCATGTCACCCCGGCCTCATGAGGCCGGGTACTTGCATAGGATTCTCCGCTCCTTGGGAGGCGGCCTGAAGGGGTGCCACTCCTCTGGAGGTCTTGGCGTTGTCCTCCTCGCGAGGCGGGGGCTCTCGCGAGGGCCTTGACTTGGGGGGCTTGTTGCAGGGCCGTACCGGGCCTTCGTGGTGGGCCACGCGCTGGGCCGTAGGCAGGCAGGTCTGGGTACCCCCGATCCCAGAACGCCGACAGTAGCCCCCAGGCCCAAGGCGTGCCAACCTTAGCTTCGAGACGAAGGCAAGGAGCGGTGGGCGAAGCGCCGCGGCCCCAAACCGCCTGTGGGACCGGCGCGGGTTGCCCGGTAGGTCGCTGGACTCCTCCTCCTCCGTAGGGCCTCGGGAACCGCCCCGGGTCACGTCGATTCATAGCTTGTGCGCCGTGTTGATCATCATTGCTCTTCCTTGATTGACGTCCCCTTCCTGCTCTCATGCCACCCCGGGCCCATGCCGAAGTGACCTACCAGGGAACTGAGGCGACGCGAGGCAGAGCCGCCCACGAGCCGAGTACGGCGTGTGGCGCCCAAAGAGCTCACGTCGCCTCCGCTCCCCACGACGCCTCGGGGATTGCGGTTGCGCCTATAAACCCGCCTCACCCGAGGGGCAGTTCCATCCTTGCTTGCCTTCCTATTCACCTCCTTCCATTGCTGCCCATTCTCCTTCATCTGAAAACCGCCTTCTCCGTCCTTCCTTCCTCCGATGGCGTCCAAGTGAAGTGCTGCCAGCGCCGAAGCGCGAGCAGGGTCCTCAGCGCCGCCACCGTCTCTGGGAGGCGGCGGGGGCAGCCTTCTAGGCCGGTCCAGGCACGCCGGCGCTGGGCCGCCACCGATGAGTAAGTGCGCCGCCGCCTCTGCTTTTCTTGTTATTTGTGTCCGTCTTGCCGAGTCTGACCGCTGACCTCCCTCAGGGCGCCCACGCCCAAGAGGCGCATGCGCGATGTGCTCCAGGGCGAGGCGGACGCCCTCAGGGCCCTGCTGCTGAATGCCGAGGCTGCTCTTCAAGTCGCGCTGCGGGGCAAGGAGGATGCCAAGGCGGAGCTGGCATCCCTCCAGGCCCAAGTTGAGGAAGCCGCCAACGCCGTCCAGGCAGCCAAGGATGACGCAGCACACGCGAAGATGATGGAGGCGCAGCGTGCCAAGCAGTACCTGGACATCGCCCACCGCGTAGACAGCGCGGTCTGCCGATTCGTCCGGGAAGCCCCCGCGTTGCCATGTACGCACGGCGACGGGGGCTACCTCACCTTCTTCCAGAAGGTGGTGGAGGCGCTCGAGTCCGGCGTCTCCCAGGTGGACAAGGATGTCGAGTCCAGTGCGCGCGACCTCCTGGACAACGCGTTGACGCGCGTCTTCTCCAACTTGCGGCGCCACGCCCCCGCGTTTGACCTCTCCCGCGCGATGGAGCCAGTGCCCGTGGAGCTCTGGAGGCCCCTCAGGGACGAGGTGCGCGAGCACGTGGAGTCCCTGATCGAGCGGTTCGCCCCGGAGGCGTCGTCCGAGGGGGGTGGCAGCTCCGGTGACGAGTCCTCCAGGGGCCACGATGAGGCCAGCGCCTCCTCCGCCTGAGCTCCTTCTCTTTTATTCCTGTTGCATCATGAACTATTTGGCCCCCGTGGGGCGTTAAGCGTTGTATGATACCTTTGCTTTTGGGTAGTTGTTGCCTATAGTGCTTTGAAGATCCTTATTTCCTTCGCGCGGTTTCCTGTTTTCCTCGCGCGCCTCCTGCGCCCCGGCCGGCGGGGACCTATGATGAATGGCTCCGGGGGTCCCTGCTCCTAGCGTGCGGTGGAGGCCACGGGGCGGCAGCCCCCGTGCTCCTCCTTGCGCCTGTACTCGCCTCGCGGGGCTGTTGTCTCACCTTTGACCTTCCTCAGGGGGGCCTTCGGGAGCGCCGTGTGGCCTTCAAGGATGGTTGCTCGTTTGATCCTCGCGAGGCTGATGCCCTCGCGATGGCCTTGCTCATGAAGCCTGGGTGGCGCCTGCGTCAGGCTCTCTGGGGCGGCATCGTGAGTGCCCAATTCTCCTCCTTCTGCGTTGTCTTTCCTTTCCCGTAGCATCCGCGCTAGGGGGGTCCGTCTTGGGTACTCGGGTGAGTCGCACCGGGGAGAGCGTTGCCAGCTAGGCCTGCTCTACGAGGCCTCTAAATGAAGGTCCTGCAAGGAAATTATCCTGTTCCAAATGTTAAGCGCACGCCTGCCTGCTTTTGTGCGTCCCCGCCTGCATTTGAGCATTACGCGAGAAGGGTGGGCCTCAAGACCCTGGCCGGGTATCATGCGAGTGATATGCCCTCGAGCCGGAACTCGGTCTCTGAACTTCCAGTGTCGTCGGGACGGACCCAGGCACGGACACTATTAGACCGGGGGAGCGACCCCCGTACGCATTTTGTCTTGTCCCCAGCGCGGAGCATGGGGCCTCCACTGGGCGTGGGCATAGTCATTGAAAGACAGTGTCGTCCGCCAGCGCGGAGCATGGGGCTTCCACTTGGGCGTGGGTGGGAGCCCCTCCGCGGCCTCGTACAGCCCACTCATTCTTACGTGAGAGTGTCACGGTTGGAGATAATTGGGTGGATACCCCAGGCACAAGGCTCAGGAGCTCCTAACCCGGTCTTCAGATGCTCCCGCACATTTCTGTGCGGGAGCGCGCAAGTCGGCGTTGCGCTCATGCGGCCCATGCGCGAGTGCCATCGTACACCGCGTGGCCACAGGAATGTGGTTGCGTGCCCCTACGGCCCAAACATGAGCGTCGTGACATGCCCCGCGTGTCCGTAAGGGCACATCTACAGGAGAGCCGATGATCACCAATTGCGTGCCCCTAAGGCCCAAACATGAGCGCCGTGGCACGCCCCGCGTGTCCGTAAGGGCACGTCT
The DNA here is from genome assembly GCA_039707655.1 of Elymus sibiricus. Taxonomy (NCBI): domain Eukaryota; kingdom Viridiplantae; phylum Streptophyta; class Magnoliopsida; order Poales; family Poaceae; genus Elymus; species Elymus sibiricus. Next base: position 271,290,477 of record CM077665.1, read on the forward strand.
GCAGGAGAGGCATTGTTCACCAATTGCGTGCCCCTATGGCCCAAACATGAGCGCTGTGGCACGCCCCGTGTGTCCGTAAGGGCACGTCTGCAGGAGAGGTGTTGTTCACCAATTGCGTGCCCCTATGGCCCAAACATGAGCGTCATGGCACGCCCCGCGTGTTCGTAAGGGCACGTCTGCAGGAGAGGCGTTGTTGCCTGCTCCATGGCATCGCGAGCCATGCCGCCTTCCGCTCCTCCGCCCACAATGGTTCACTGAGGGGGCGTGACACTAAGGTAGATGATCCGCACGGGTGGCCAGCCCGTGGGTCAGAGCTCGGGTACTTAGATTTTTCAACGATTCACTGCGAGGACAAGTCCTACGCAGACGTCATGCCCAGCCCCCATGCGGAACCATCGCGGGGTGGTCATTGGGGGCATGCCAGCCCCTGGTAGCGGCGACGCGCCAGAGCCTGAGGCTTAGACAAATGATACCATCTCGAGTGGGGGGTTAGCCGGATTTGTTATGTATTCAAAAGACACCTGCTTGGGGCGATACAAAATACAGAGAATTGTTTGGCAGGAACAACCCAAGGAGTCACCTGACGGACGCGTGCGGGGGATTCGGTTGGTTTCCTTATGCCTTGAGGACCCGTGGTGTCCTGGCGCCTCGCGGGGCACACGCGTCCTGTGTCCCCTGCTGCTCGTCGCCCTTGTGAACACCGGACTCTCGCGCTCCTGGCGCCTCGCGCCTTGCTCCTTGCTTGCGGGGTCGCACGCCGAAGCGTGCCTCCGGGCGATGCCCAAGTTCCTCCTCCGTTGCGCCGGTCGGGTCAGGAGCTCCCCAGGCGGAAGCCCCCGAGCCCGTCCTGAGGGGGGCGCCAGGCGCGCCCTCCTATGCAGAAGTGGGGAGGCACCCCAGCAGTAGGCGCGGGGCTTGAGGCGCCAGCGGCGTGGGCTCCAGCCCCCAAGCGGCTCTTGGGCATGAGCCGTTTGAAGGCACGGTTGGAGGTCGGGGCCTGTGCACCGCCCAGGACGCAAGCGATCGCGCGGGGATCTTGGAAGCCCCCAGCCCAGTCGTCCTGCCGGCTGTCGCTCTTCCTTGGCGGTGGTGGCAGCGGAGGAAGGCCGGCCCTGCTCTGAGGGCGGGCCTCCCGAGGATGATCGCGCCAAGGTCCGTCGCGAGGCTCGCCGTGCCAGTGAACCTCGTAAGGCTGATCTCGCCAGTCCGGTCGTGGGTCGCGGTTGTCCCAGCGGCTCCCGTTGCGGCCCTCCCCACGACCGCTGCCGTGGTTACCGCGCTCGGGGCGGCGGCCGAAGCGCTCGTCGCGGAGCTCCCTGAGCTCCAGGCAGTTGCTGGTGTCGTGGGTGTTGGTGTAGTGGAAGACGCAGAACGGTCGGTTGCCCCTGGGGAGTTCTTCCGGGCGTGACCGCGCTTCGCCTTGGGCGTAGCTGCCAGCACGGCGGGGCCCTTGCGTTTCGCCTCCTTGGCCTTGGTCTTCTTGTCCTCATGGTCCGTCTCCGGGAAGACGCGTGGGGAGATGTGGCTCGCCTTGGCCTTAGCGCACTTGTTCGCCAGGTCAAACTTTGGGGGAAGCGCGCGTGCATCGCCTTGCGGCCACGGCATCATCTGGCAGCTCGTCTTGTCCCGCGCGTGCCGGCGCCCCACGTGGTGGTTCATGGTGTCGCGCTTCGCACCTGGGCTTGCGGTCAGCCCTTCGCGGGGAAGGAGGAGGTGGCGCGCCATGAGCCACGTCGCCCGCCTGGAAGAGTGGGAGGCGGAGCGAGCGGGTAAGCGCCGGGGCTTCACTAGCGGCGTCGGCGGGCTCGGCGACGCGGCTAAGCCAGTCTTCGGAGTGGTTATCGTCGGGGTGGTAACACAGCAGCTCGCGCGCCATGGACAGCGCAGCCGGTGCATTTGCCGGTCCGCGGTGTGCGTCGGAGGTCAGCGCCATGGTGGGAGCGGGGGACGGCGCGGCGACGTGGCCATCCTGCCACTCGGAGGGTGACGGCGGTAGGTCCTGCGGACCGCGAGCAGCCCACTCGGTAGCAGCGTTGGTCGCGGAAGCGGCGGAGCGGCGCGGGACGCCGTGACACATGGGCGCCATTTGGGCAACACGGGCTGCCCGACGCTCGGCGCGGACTCGGCGGGCGTCGGCCATGGGAGTGGCGGAGCCGAGACGAAGTGGAACCGGAGGGAGATCACGACACGCCCCTACCTGGCGCGCCAAATGTCGGAATCAGGGCTCCGCAAAACCCAGCAAGGTTCGAACACTGGGGCGTGTGCGTAGATCTCCACCAGATCAAGGTCTCAAACTCACCACCCTACAGTCTAGCCTAACGAGTGCATGCAACGAGGAGAAGGTGGACGCGAGGATTTACCCAGGTTCAGGCCACCTTACGGTGTAGAACCCTACTCCTGCTTTGTGGTGGATTGGCCTCACGTGAAGGCTGAGGATGAACTAGTACAGTGGTTGGGTGGCCTCACGAGGGCTCTTGGTGGTGATGAACAAGATTCGATCTCTCTCTACGATGGGAGCTCGTCCCTCTTTTATAGGGGCCATGGTCCTCTTCCCTTATCGCGCAGGCAGGAAGGGATCCCACAACGGCCAATTTCAAAGGGGGACAACAGGTACATCCTATGCTGACTAAAGGTGGTCTTTGCCTGCAAAGCTTCTGGGTGTGACGCAGCGGTGGGCTCAGCGATGACATTCGTCCTGCCGAGCTCGTGGTCTCGGTCCTCTTGCACCGGGAAGGAATCCTTTGGGGGTTCCTTGGGAACCCGTGTACGTCCTTGCTTTCTTAGCACCAAAGAGGAAATTGTCCTCCCTTTGCACCTGCTGGCGCCCGCCTGGCTAGGCCATCAGAACCCATGTCACCCCGGCCTCATGAGGCCGGGTACTTGCATAGGAATCTCCGCTCCTCGGGAGGCGGCCTGAAGGGGTGCCACTCCTCCGGAGGTCTTGGTCTTGTCCTCCTCGCGAGGCGGGGGCTCTCGCGAGGGCCTTGACTTGGGGGACTTGTTGCAGGGCTGTACCGGGCCTTCGTGGTGGGCCACGCGCTGGGCCGCAGGCAGGCAGGTCTGGGTACCCCCGATCCCAGAACGCCGACACATAAGAAGTAGTAAGTACTGGACGTATGGACAGAGTCGGATGTCCGACGCCTAGAGTTGCAAATTTGTACATACGACTTTTGGAGTGACCAGGAAGTTAGAATATATTACAATTGCTTGCTTCTATCTAGAAACGAGAAATAAAACCACGTAGTGGGTATAAAAAGGATAGCTTTGCATGATATTGGAGAACTAAAATATGAAAAATAGTTGATGCGTAAATAAAGTTAGAATATATTACAATATATTACAAATAGAGAGTGTGCAATAATGATGGTATGGTGTGCGGAATTGTCCTAGGCAATTGATAACAAGATCGGAAATCATTATTGCAATTTTATATGAGGGAGAGGCATGAGCTAACATACTTTCCGTACTTGGATCATATGAACTTATGATTGGACCTCTAGCAAGCATCCGCAACTATTAGAAATCATTAAGGTAGACCCAACCATAGCATTAACACTTCAAGTCCCCTTTACTCCCATACGCAACAACCCCCTTACTCGAGTTTGTGTTTCAGTCACTCACGCAACCCACTATAAGTGACGTATTGCAACACCCTACAGCGGGAATCCCTCACGTGTGCACGGCACGGAGGGCACCTTCGGACAGCACCAACATAAAACATACAACTCAAACCAATCAAGATCATCAATCAACCCAAAGGACAAAATAAATCTACTCAAACATCATAGGATGGCGACACATCAATGAATAATAATATGTGGCATAAAGCACCATGTTCAAGTAGGGGATTACAGCGGGGTGCGGGAGAGTGGACCGCTAAAAAGAGATGAGGAAGGTGATGAAGATGGTGATGTTGACGAAGACGATCACCGCGGCAATGGTTCCCCCGGCAGCACTCCGGCACCACCGGGAGAGAGGGGGAGAGAGTCTCCCCCACGGGCTTCCTCCTCCATGGCCTCTCCCTAGATGGGGAGAGGTTCTCCCCTCTGGTCCTTGGCCTCCATGGCTCTCAAAGGGGCGAGAGCCCCTCCGAGATTGGATCTATCTCTCTGTTTTCTCTCCAAATGTAACGACCCGAACCTGATAAGATTCGATGTCTCTGTGCTTACCGTGCTAGTCCCTGGATCGACTCGCTAGCACACACAGTACATAAGAATATCAAAGTAACAAGTGCATCATTTACTACAACGTATGATCCAGAATTTATAAAGTATTACAATATCGTAGCACATAGCTAGCTTTATTAAATAATGACAGCGGAAATGTAGCATAAGCAAACGATGAATCCGAACAATGCCCACAGGCGAAAGTGTTGAGTGAAGACTCGCAACCCTACTATATCTCACTGATCATCTGAAAATCCTGTAACATGATAAGTTGCAGCCACAAAGGTCAACACATTGAATGTAATGGCAAATAACACATAATGATATAGCAAAACCTACATCCACAAGTAAAGTATGACAAACAGAACGCTCAAGTTGGGTTGGCATAAACTAACTTCATCTACCTCCAGTCAAGGTTTATTCAATACACTAGATCGTCCCATGAGAACCCCGGAGACCCTAAATTGACATGACAAGAACTTCAGAAGTCTCAAGTGCGCTCTGTCAGTAGTGCATTCTCTAGGGACCATAGAGCGCTCTACCAAGGACGCATTCACCTGATTAAAATCCCAAACTAGCTCAAGTGCGCTCTGTCAATGGCGCATTCTCTAGGGACAATAGAGCGCTCTGCCAAGACGCATTCACCTGATGAAATGTCCCGAGCCTACAGCTATAAACACTCACCACTTTCATGAAACACTCGATACCAGCCCATGTCTACCAGAGCAAATCTAAGCATACAATTAAACAATGCAAACAGGACACGCACATGGCGGCGAGCAGTATAAGAATCACACAAACATATAACATATCATAACAGTGCATAGCAGACATATAGGATGAATATAATCAAAAGTGAAACTTGCCTTGAACGGTGCTAAAGTACTCTAACGCTTAATTCTGATTCGCTTCACACTCCGAACAATCTATATGTTTCAAACAAAGCAACAAATCAATCACCACACTGGAATAACACCAAATAAAACTAACAGCAAGAAATCATTTTTAAAATTCAAGCCACAGTAGCATAACAATAGGTACAAATCATCTAGCATCTAATAGGATCATAATGCAAAAAGAATCAATTGAATTGGATCAACAGTTTGAAAGATTTGGCCTCCGGAAAGTGGAATTCAAATTTGAATGAATTCAAATTTTAAACAGTGCAAAAGTGTGGAATTTTAATTCTACCAGATTCTCCTAATCAATATGAGCACGTAGGAAAAAGAATCGGTGAATTTGGAGTTACGGGTCTCAAGCTATAGCCAAACGAAAATTTGAATAAAATCTGTCCAAAAACACTGCCATGCTCGTTTTGAACTACCGCGGCTACTGTAGCACCGCCACGTGGCGCTTCATGAATGGCCCCTGGGTGTCCACTACTTTGTCTAACCGATGGACAGACGGGGCTTAGAGCATACCGGTTCAGAGAAAAAAAATAGGATCTAATTTGGTCCATCAAAGAGAGATCGGACGGAGCTGGGTGACTCACCGGAGACAGAGAGCTGGGCAACGCCGGACTTGAAGGAGAAGACCTCGGGCGGCTCAGGATTCGTCAATGGCGACGACTACAGGTGCCTACAGGGCTTGGGGAATACTTCATGGGAGGAGGGGGTTCTCCACGATGTCGAAACCATACTTGGAGGCGTCGATTTAGTCTTCTGGTGACGGAGGTGAGCGAGTGGAGTTTGCTAGAGGCGAGTCTGCTTTCGCTCGCCCTTGCTGCGGTCGATCTGGTGCTCCCCTGCGAGAACTAAGGCGTCATAGTGGTAGAGGGAACCGAGGCGAAGAGGACAGACAGGAAGGGGAGGAGCAGGAACCCTCGTGTGGTGGCAAAATCGACCGGCGACGAAGCTTCGGCACGGCGGACTCCGCTGAGATCGGACGGAAGCTCTAGGGCACGGGAGTGAACGATTTTTCGAAATTGGTAGAGGAGAGATAGGTAAATATTTGTAGTTAGTCTACCGTGCGGGAGGGACGAGATCAAGGCCGAATCAGCCAGGATTTGGATAGGAAGTGCTCTCCAGGAAGAACACGGCTTGGGCTTGAAGATGACACGCGGGACCCGGTGGTCAGCGGCAGAGAAAAAAAAAATAAGGAGAGCAGCGGGTGGGCTACTCTGAGCGGAGATGGGCCGGCCTCTAGCTGTGCGTGTGTGGCCCAAGTGAACAGTAAATCGGTTAAAACAATTAACTTCGAACAGAAGTGTATTTTGGCTATAAAAAATACCAAATAACTTACTAAAAACTACCAGAACATATATGCAAACTTTACTACTATTCTATGAAGCTATGAACATTTTTCCTAGTCGAAAAAAATGTTGCAAAATATTTTTATGCAATAGGTGCTAATAAAAAGCACTAAAACCAACTATAAAAATAAATCTGAGTTTGTAAAATCTCAAAATAAATACTGTGAACTCAAGATAATAATGTTAGCATTTTCCAACTATACCTAATAGGGGAGAAGTCATATTATCTCCACTCCAATTATTTTGCCTTGCGTTGGAAAACACTTTGAATACTCAGAAAATTTCAAATATGCATTGAAATCATGAAGACAAAGAATGATCCTATTAACATCCAAATCTAAAAATTTGGGATGTTACAAATCTACCCCCCTTAAAACGAATCTCGTCCTCGAGATTCGAGTTGGCTAGCAAGGTTAAATATGGGAACTTGATATAATCCATATTCCAAGGTTTTCAGGCTCACTCGTTGCATATATCCAAAACTCCCTTGACATGAACAAATATGGTGCATCAATATTGAGAGAACGGCCATAATACTGAAACTTGATTAAGATCTTACCGAAGACTGGTGCATTATTAGCTCTTCCCACGCTCGTCTGGTTCACATGTCCCCTTTCCAAGTGATTATTCTTCTTCTCTCCTGAATTCCCGTTATGATAATTCATGTTCTTCAACTCAGGACAGTTTGTTGAATAGTGCCCTGGGTTCCTGCACCTGTAACAAAGTAACTGGCTTAAATCTTTCTTTGTGGGTGTCGAAGGGTGGTGGTTGTGTCCATTGCCATAGTGATGATTATACCCATTGTGATCATGACCATTATACATGTCCACTTCAGAATCATAGTACTCAGAAGATATTGATGAATTACGGCGCTTCTGCTGAGCTCTAGAGTTCAACTCGGTATCGCTTGCCTTCCTTTTGCGATTCTCCACCTCTTGGTGTTTGCCTTCAAGTACAATAGCCTTATCAATGAGCTCCTGACAATTATTGAAAGTCGCCACTGTCAACTGAACACTTAAGTCGTCATCCAGACCTTCTAGAAATTTCTCTTGTCTCGTTGCATCAGTGTTAACATCGTTAGGCGCATAGCGAGCAAGCTTATTGAATTCCTCCACATATGCATTCACAGTGCGACCTCCCTAACGCAAGCGGCTGAACTCCTTCTTTTTCAGACTCATGGCGCCAGCAGACACATGTGCGGCGCAAAAACCAGCCTAAAACTGCGCCCAGGTGATAGTAGCAATAGGGTAAGTGACCAAGTAATTGTCCCACCATGCTGTGGTTGGTCCTTCTAACAAATGCGAGGCAAACCTCACTCTCTCTGCATCAGTGCAACCAACAGTCTCCAAATTCCTATTAACTGAGCGAAGCCAATAATCAGCCATAATAGGTTCAGGGGTGCTAGAAAACATCTGAGGATTCAACCTCAAGAAACGAGTAAGTGCATCCACTGGTGGTGGTGGTGGCGGTGGATTGTTGTTGTTGTTGCCCATGTTCTGAGTGAGCAGCTGGATCAACTGAACCTGTCCCTGAAGAAACCGTTGCATGTATGGTGGTACGTCGTTGTTGTTGCCTGAACCACTACCCCTAGGGTTACGCCTTGGCGACATCTGATGGGTAAGCATAGGTAAGATATAGATGGAAATAGGTCTAAGGGAACACTACCCATATGCTCATGATGGCAATAAAAACTCCAAATCAAAACCAAAACAATCAATTCACCCAAAGCACCAAAACAATCCTAAGGTAGCCACATCAAAGAGCACATATGATCAATCAAACCACACAAACACAAGCAAAACCTACAGGTAAGTTCATATCCACAAAGAGATATGATCTCATCATACTACGTGTGAATCGTTTATCAAACTAAACATAGTAGTGGTGGTCTGCTAACTAAAACTTGTCAGATGATACTAATGTAACCACATGGATCATCTACACTTAAAGGGGAAGGTATAAATACGAAGAGTAAAAACTAACAAGTGGAGTAAGCTTGCAAAATAAGTTTTCACTCTTATGGCTTTTACTACTCCATTTTCTAGGGTCACGACCTACAGTCAACACATGGCTCTGATACCATCTGTAACAACCCGAACCTGATAAGATTCGATGTCTCTGTGCTTACCGTGCTAGTCCCTGGATCGACTCGCTAGCACACACAGTACATAAGAATACCAAAGTAACAAGTGCATCATTTACTACAACGTATGATCCAGAATTTATAAAGTATTACAATATCGTAGCACATAGCTAGCTTTATTAAATAATGACAGCGGAAATGTAGCATAAGCAAACGATGAATCCGAACAATGCCCACTGGCGAAAGTGTTGAGTGAAGACTCGCGACCCTACTGTATCTCACTGATCATCTGAAAATCCTGCAACATGATAAGTTGCAGCCACAAAGGTCAACACATTGAATGTATTGGCAAATAACACATAATGATATAGCAAAACCTACATCCACAAGTAAAGTATGACAAACAGAACGCTCAAGTTGGGTTGGCATAAACTAACTTCACCTACCTCCAGTCAAGGTTTATTCAATAAACTAGATCGTCCCATGAGAACCCCGGAGACCCTAAATTGACATGACAAGAACTTCAGAAGTCTCAAGTGCGCTCTGTCAGTAGTGCATTCTCTAGGGACCATAGAGCGCTCTACCAAGGACGCATTCACCTGATTAAAATCCCAAACTAGCTCAAGTGCGCTCTGTCAATGGCGCATTCTCTAGGGACAATAGAGCGCTCTGCCAAGACGCATTCACCTGATGAAATGTCCCGAGCCTACAGCTATAAACACTCACCACTTTCATGAAACACTCGATACCAGCCCATGTCTACCAGAGCAAATCTAAGCATACAATTAAACAATGCAAACAGGACACGCACATGGCGGCGAGCAGTATAAGAATCACACAAACATATAACATATCATAACAGTGCATAACAGACATATAGGATGAACATAATCAAAAGTGAAACTAGCCTTGAATGGTGCTGAAGTACTCTAACGTTTAATTCCGATTCACTTCACACTCCGGACAATCTATATGTTTCAAACAAAGCAACAAATCAATCACCACACTCGAATAACACCAAATAAAACCAACAGCAAGAAATCATTTTTAAAATTCAAACCACAATAGCATAACAATAGGTACAAATCATCTAGAATCTAATAGGATCATAATGCAAAAAGAATCAATTGAATTTGATCAACGGTTTGAAAGATATGGCCTCCAAAAAGTGGAATTCAAATTTTAAACAGTGCAAAAGTGTGGAATTTTAATTCTACCAGATTCTGCTAATCAATATGAGCATGTAGGAAAAAGAATCGGTGAATTTGGAGTTACGGGTCTCAAGCTATAGCCAAACGAAAATTTGAATAAAATATGTCCAAAAACATTGCCATGCTCGTTTTGAACTACCGCGGCTACTGTAGCACCGCCACATGGCGCGTCATGAATGGCTGCTGGGTGTCCGCTGCTTTGTCTAACCGATGGACAGATGGGGCTTAGAGCATACCGGTTCAGAGAAAAAAAAACGAAAATAGGATCTAATCTGGTCCATCAAAGAGAGATCGAATAGAGCTGGGTGACTCACCGGAGACAGAGAGCTGGGCAACGCCAGACTTGAAGGAGAAGACCTCGGGCGGCTCAGGATTCGTCAATGGCGACGACTACAGGTGCCTACAGGGCTCGGGGAATACTTCACGGGAGGAGGGGGTTCTCCATGATGTCGAAACCGTACTTGGAGGCGTCGATTTAGTCCTCTGGTGACGGAGCTGAGCGAGTGGAGTTCGCCAGAGGCAAGTCTGCTTTCGCTCGCCCTTGCTGCGGTCGATCTGGTGCTCCCCTGCGAGAACTAAGGTGTCATAGTGGTAGAGGGAACCAAGGCGATGAGGACAGACAGGAAGGGGAGGAGCAGGAACCCTCGGGTGGTGGCAAAATCGACCGGCGACGAAGCTTCGGGACGGCGGACTCCGCTGAGATCGGACGGAAGCTCTAGGGCACGGGAGTGAACGATTTTTTGGAAAATCGGTAGAGGAGAGATAGGTAAATATCTGTAGGTAGTCTACCGTGCGGGAGGGACGAGATCAAGGCCGTATCAGCCAGGATTTGGATCGGAAGTGCTCTCCAGGAAGAACACGGCTTGGGCTTGAAGATGACACGCGGGACCCGTTGGTCAGCGGCAGAGAAAAAAAACAAAATAAGGAGAGCAGCGGGTGGGCTACTCTGAGCGGAGATGGGCCGGCCTCTAGCTGTGCGTCTGTGGCCCAAGTGAAGAGTAAAGCGGTTAAAACAATTAACTTTGAACAGAAGTGTATTTTGGCTAAAAAAATACCAAATAATTTACTAAAAACTACCAGAACATATATGCAAACTTTACTACTATTCTATAAAGCTATGAACATTTTTCCTAGTCAATTAAAATGTTGCAAAATATTTTTATGCAATAGGTGCTAATAAAAAGCACTAAAACCAACAATAAAAATAAATCTGAGTTTGTTAAATCTCAAAATAAATACTGTGAACTCAAGATAATAATGTTAGCATTTTCCAACTATACCTAATAGGGGAGAAGTCATATTATCTCCACTCCAATTATTTTGGCTTGAGTTGGAAAACACTTTGAATACTCAGAAAATTTCAAATATGCATTGAAATCATGAAGAAAAAGAATGATCCTATTAACATTCCAAATCTAAAAATTTGGGATGTTACACCAGATGAGTTTTTCTTCGATACAGAGAGTTGCGGCGGCGGAGCGGAGAGTCTAGGTTAATTTATGATGGTTTCTCTATTTATAGGATTTTTCAGCGTTGAAATCATGCAAAACGGAGCCACGGGGTGGTCCCCCTCTGGTGGTTCTTCGCCCAGTATTGCTCATATGTTCCAAAAACAACCATCAAAAAGTTTCGGGTGATTCCGAGAACTTCCATTTTCTGCACAAAAAGACAACACCACGGTAATTCTGCTCAAAACAGCATCAGTCCAGGTTAGTTCCAATTAAATTATATAAAGTGCATCAAAACCATATAAAAGTAGTGTAAACATAGGTGAATATGGCATGAATACTTCATAAATTATCTATACGTTGGAGACGTATCAGTATCCCCAAGCTTAATTCCTACTCGTCCTCGAGTAGGTAAATGATAAAAGAAATAATTTATGAAGTGTGATTGCTAGCATAGTATATAAGTTTGATCAATGATTATGCCAATAACTTTTTCTAGCATCATAAACAACAACTCTTTTCTCATAAAACTTCTCATGATCAAGTAGCAAGCAATTCACATGTTAAAGTATGGACCATAAACTTTCTTGAAAACCAACAAACTATGTTTTTAGTCATCAAACAATTACAATTCTTCTTATTTTCAGGAAGGTTCTATGTAAGAGCTTTGCTTTAGCAAATTCCACATACTCAACTATCATTTAGTCTTCCATGATTGCTGACACTCAAAGCATATTTTTAGAACAACCAGTTTCAGTCAAACACATAGAAAGATAGGGGCTTAATGTTCTGCCTCCCAACTTATTTATCTCAGGGATAATGTCAACAATAATGAATCATGATCATCTATATTCAGCTGGATATATGTGTCTGGATCTTTCCCCACCACATGATGCTTGCTAACTAAAGAATTAATAGATTGGAATAGGGATGAACATTACTGACTCTTGCATAAAAGTGAATATAGAAAAGTAAATACATGAAAGTAAAAGATAGGCCCTTCGCAGAGGGAAGCAGAGGTTGTCATGCGCTTTTTATTTTTGGATGTGGAATCTCTTAATGAAAAGGAATGTCACTTTATATTGCCAATTGTGGTGGCAACCTTTATTATGCAGTCTGTCGCTTTTATTTCTTCACCGTCACAAGTTCGTACAAAGCTTATTTTCCCTTCCAATAAAAGATCATGCATATTTAGGATGAATTTTTTTATTGTTTTTTGCACCGATGACAACTTACTTGAAGGATCTTATTCAATCCATAGGTAGATATGGTGGACTCTCATGGCAAGAAACTAGGTTTAAGGGTTTTTGGATGCACAAATAGTATCTCTACTTAGTACGAATTTTTGGCTAGCAAAGGATCCTAAGCAAGCACCACATGTTAGAGGATCCATGACAATATAACTTCTATGTGAATATAAACAAACATAACCATTACGTTGTCTTCCTTGTCCAACGTCAACTACTTGATCAAGTTTGCAAATAATTAATGGGGGCTCACAATCATAAAATATGTCCAAGATAGTATATTTATATGTGAAATCCCTCTTCCTTCAATATTCTTTCATGAATTTTTCAAGTGGCCAATGCTATGTGTGCTAACTTCCAATAAATTTTACCGCTTATACTTCTTGTATGTGAAGTCATTACTCCCGTTGGGACAAGCATATGAAGCATACATAATTTCACATTTATGTCATTCCATTCATTCAATATTTTCTCTTAGGATATAGGTGAAGCACAAGAGTGATCATCAAACTAATCTCAAAAAGATATTAGTGAAGATCATAGAGTATTCTACAATGAATATAGAGAGACCAATATCCAAGCTCAAAATATATAAGTGAAGCACACGAAGCATTATAAAAAGCCATACTCAAAAGATTTAAGTGAAGCGCATGAAGCATTCTATAAATAAGCCAAGGATTATCTCATACCAGCATGGTGCATAAAATAAAAAGGAAGAATAAACACAAAATATGCTCCAAGAATAGCACAAGTGAACGAATAAAAACGTATGATCATCATAGGCTAACCGATAATTGTTGATGAAGAGAGGTGGGATGCATAGCATCCCCGAGATTAGATGCTTGAGACTTCTTGTAATATTTACTTGGGGAGCCTTGGAAATCCCCAGGCTTGAGCTTTTGTATCTCGTTCAATCCTCTCATATCCCGGTTTCACCTAAGTATCAAAAACTACATCCACATAAAACTTGAAAAGAACTCGTGAGATACGTTAGTACACACAAGAATAAATCAACACTTCATGTACTGCCAAGACAAGTTACATAATAATTTTCAAACATTAGGTATTGTATACTATCATTTACACAATTTATATCTACCAATATAAGCCATGAAAACTATAGGATAGGTAGATAACAAAACTATGACAACAATCTATCCAAACAGAATAGTTTGTAGTAATCAATTTAAAATGTGTGCTTATGTATCTCCAAAAATTCTGACAACTTAGGAACTGATAAAAAATTGTATGAAAGTACTGTGTAAAAATTCCAGAAACTTTCCATGTTCCGGTAAAATATGAAAATCCAAACACTATAGCAAAAGTTTCTGTTTTTACACAGTCGCACATCAAACATGCAATTGAGACATCTTAATGCAATTCTTGGAACCTTTTATTGAAAAACATGATTATGAATAACATATAACAGAGAAAAACAAAATAAAATGACACTCCAAGCAAAACACATATTATGTGACGAATAAAAATATAGCTCCAAGTAAGGTATACCGATAGTGTTGAAGATGAAAGGGGGGATGCCTTCCAAGGCATCCCCAAGCTTAGACGCTTGAGTCTTACTTGGATATTACCTTGGGGGTGCCTTGGGCATCCCCAAGCTTAGGGTCTTGACGCTCCTTATTCTCCTCATATCGGTATCTCGCCCAAAACTTGAAAACTTCAATCACACAAAACTTAACAGAAACCTCGTGAGATCCGTTAGTATAATAAGCAAATCATAAACTTTAGGTATTGTTATAAATTTATTCATGTTTAATTATTGCATAAGGTACTATATTTTAACTTCTCCATGGCTTATACCCCCCGATATAATCCATAGCATCATCAAAACAAGCAAACCATGCAAGTAAAAACAGAACAGTCTGTAATGATCAGCACAAACACCATACTTCTGTAACTCCAAAAATTATAAAAAAATTAGGAAATCCTGGGGAATTTGTATACCAATACTTTGTAAAAAAATCCTGGGGAACAGTTCTAGTAAAATCATAGAAATTCTCCACTGGACGCAAAAGTTTTTGTTTTTGCACATGATCAAATCTACTATCATCCAAATCATCCCAAAGGCTTTACTTGGCACATTATTTTTATGGTACAGTGGTATATACAAGGGGATAATTATTTTTATGAGAAACTTCCATGAAAAATTCTACATTGTTTCCATGAGCATGAACACATGTGTTCAAGGTTGATACTCACTACTCCAATGCATAACTTTCCAATCGCTTCTCTTTTAAGAGGCAAGTAAAAAAATTGTGTTTTGAATTTTTAAATTTTTTTGTTTGTTTCACCCACAACTAAAGAAATAAAACAAGAAAACAGAAACAAAAGGAAAACAAAATCTACTTAGTGGTAGAAGCAAACAAGCATACACAAAAATATTAACCCCACGCTATTGCTCCCTGGCAACGGCGCCAGCAAAGAGCTTGATAATCCCCAAGTGCAAGGAATCATCGTAGCACTTTCCAAAGATGGAAGTGGTATGTATGGAGTGTCAAACCCACAAGGAGCTAAAGGTAAGATCAATATTCTCTCGAGTCCTATCCGCCACTGATACGACTCTACGTACACCAAGCGTTTGCTTCTATCTAGAAACGGGAAATAAAACTACATTGTCGGTATAAAGAGGATAGCTTTGCATGATATTGGAGAACTAAAATATGAAAAATACTTGCTGCCTAAATAAAGTTAGAATATATTACAAATAGCGAGTGTGGAATAATGATGGTATGGTGTGCGGAATTGTCCTAGGCAATTGATAACAAGATCGGTAATCATTATTGCAATTTTTTATATGAGGGAGAAGCATGAGCTAACATACTTTCCGTACTCGGATCATATGAAATTATGGTTGGAACTCTAGCAAGCATCCGCAACTACTAGAAATCATTAAGATAAACCCCCAACCATAGAATTAACAATTCAAGCCCCCTTTTTCTCCCATACGCAACAACCCCCTTACTCGGGTTTGTGTTTCAGTCACTCACGCAACCCACTATAAGCGAATCATGAACGTATTGCAACACCCTACAGCGAATCCCTCACGTGGGCACGGCACGGAGGTCACATTCGGACAGCACCAACATAAAACATACAACTCAAACAAATCAAGATCATCAATCAACCCAAAGGACAAAATAAATCTACTCAAACATCATAGGATGGCGACACATCATTGAATAATAATATGTGGCATAAAGCAAGATGTTTAAGTAGGGGATTACAGCGGGGTGCGGGAGAGTGGACCGCTGAAAAGAGATGAGGAAGGTGATGAAGACGGTGATGTTGACGAAGACGATCACCGTGGCAATGGTTCCCCTGGCAGCACTCCGGCGCCACCGGGAGAGAGGGGGAGAGAGTCTCCCCGTTGGGATTCCTCCTCCATGGCCTCTCCCTAGATAGGGAGAGGTTCTCCCCTCTGGTCCTTGGCCTCCATGGCTCTCGGAGGGGTGAGGGCCCCTCCGAGATTGGATCTATCTCTCTGTTTTCTTCTCTGTTTTCTCTCCAGATGAGTTTTTCTTTGATACATAGAGTTGCGGCGGCGGAGCGGAGAGTCTAGTTTAATTTATGATGGTTTCTCTATTTATAGGATTTTTCAGCGTTGGAATCACGCAAAACGGATCCACGGGGTGGTCCCAAGCCATCAGGGCGCCATACCCCCCCCCCCCCCAGGCACGCCCTGATGGCTTGGGAGCACCTGGTGCCCCCCTCTGGTGGTTCTTCGCCCCAGTATTGCTCATATGTTCCAAAAAATTCATCAAAAAGTCTCGGACGATTCCGAGAACTTTCATTTTCTACACAAAAAGACAACACCACGATAATTCTGCTGAAAACAGCGTCAGTCCGGGTTAGTTCCAATTAAATAATATAAAGTGCATCAAAACCATATAAAATTATTGTAAACATAGGTGAATATGGCATGAATACTTCATAAATTATCGATACGTTGGAGACATATCAGCCACCGTTCCCCACCCAAGTACTTGTCCTTTTGATCGTCCACCAAAGATAATGCTCATAAATGGTCAAATAGCTTCCATGAAGTCCGTGAGCAATGTGCCATCTCCGGTCATATGGTTGGTGCATCCACTATCAATCACCCATTTGACTCCATCAGAGAAGGCAACTTACACACAATTTAGGTCTTGATTAGAGGCATCCATTTTGCAATGGGACCTCTCGAGTTATTAACAAGGGTCTTTGGAACCCAGATTGCATAGAAACGGAACGCATTGCGAGGACCACCAAATGAGCATAGACATCTCCATATTTTTCCCAAGCACATAGGATGGAGGCATGAATTCTTTCGGTTTGTTGAGAGTGGGCATGCCCCTAGTGGCCTTCCCACTCACAACCTTGTCAACTTTAACCTTTGCTTTCTCCTTGTGCCATTCACGCACAAATGTCACCAGGATGGGAGTGGTACATTTATGAGGTGCCATCTTCTTCTTGCGTGTGCTTGGATCAAACACAAGCCCTTCCTTGGCTATTACCTCTGTGTGTTGAGTCAACACTTCATTGAGGTTCGTTTGTCCTTGTGCACATGACATGAGCCCTCTCTCAAGTTGGGCTTTTAGCGAGTGGTTCTCCTCAAGAATGATTGCTAGATCACCACTAGAGTAGGAGTACAAGCATCGACATTAATAATAGGAGAAGAGTAAGCTTTGCTAAGGTCTCAAGATAAGTTTAGAGTTTGTCCAAAATCTTTGTATGGATGTTGAGCTCCTCTTCCTTAGTCTTGAGAGACAAGTTTAGAAGCTCACAATCCTTAGAAAGGGAAGCATGAGACTCTTAAATCCTATTTTATCATTCATCAACCCCTTGCAAGGGGATCTTAGCCTTTTTCAAGGAGGCGAGTTTCTTAGCATGTATATCAATGTTTGCACCAATTTCTAAGCACAATTCATCGTTACATGCTTCCTCGTATCGGACTTTTCGCTCAAGGATTTCACATTTTTTCTTTTCCTCGGTGACGAGGGTTTCGAGTTCCTTATGTTTGACACAAAAATGAAGAGATTGAACTTGTACGAAAAGATAGAGGATTCGTATAAGCGTCTCCCTTGCACCAGGGAACGAAATGTTACGGGCGTGCCAGTGTAAATGGTACACGAATACAAGAAGAAAAGAAAAAGAAAGTGTAGGGCCTGCTGGCGCGGCCAAAGTGATCAAGCGATCGTGGTCTTCTGGTTCCCGGGGGCCTCGGAAAGCCCCCGGTTAATTACTCCCGCAGATAGTACCACGGGACACCTTCGATTAAGCTGCGCAATCGTCGTCTTTAGTATTCGCGTCGCGTTCCTCACGCATGGTGGTGGTGTGTGTGTGGCGGCGGCAGAGTCCGTGTACTAGTGGTACACTTGCCGTCGAAAATGTGGCCTTTGCTCCGGCCACGCCCGCCTACGCCGTCTTGCCTCGTCGGCCTCGAGCGGCATCGATGTAGTTGGAGTTGGGTAGCATGCATGGTTAGGCTTGTCTTGGACATCGTCGATGGCTTCGTAGATTCGCCGGGTGTGCGAGGGGCATGCCCCATGGGAGTATATGTTGGAAGGAGAAAAAGAATCGGACGGACGTGCGACACATGGAGTGCACGCATACGTCGATGACTGCATACACCGCCGCACATGGCGGAGGAAGTCGCCACCGGACACCGGTCGTCGCTGAATAAGACACACCCAGACTAGGAGCCGCTACACGTGAGCGGACCTCGGTGTGTGTGTGTGACATGCGTGCGTGCCGAAGAAGAGGAAGGTCGGGAGAGATGAGCACGCATCGGTAGATGACCGCATACGCCGCTGCCACTAGCAAGGAAGTCGCCACCTCATGTCTCAAGGCGGCCTGGAGTGTCACCCCCGGCGACATACGGCGTCGCCACCTTACACCGGCCACTGCCTGATAAGACTCGCGTCAATGAGCGTGTGCTGTCTCCGACGGTAACGAAATCGCCGCCTTGCACCGTTGGGCACGGCCACCGCCGGCAGATAAGCCGCACGACGATGATGCCGAGTCCGCCTCCGCGACGGATGCGTCCGAACCGGGAGCCGCTAGATATGAGCGGACCCCGGCACGTGTGACATGTGGTCGTGCCGAATACGAGAGAGACCATGAGAGATGTGCACGCATCGGTAGATGACCGTATACGCTGCCGCCACTAGCGAGGAAATCGCCACATCATGTGTCGAGGTGGCCCGGAGTGTCGCCCCTGGCGGCATACGGCGTCACCACCTTACATCAGCCACTACCAGATAAGACTCACGCCAATGAGCATGTATCGTCTCTGACGACCAAGAAATCACCGCGTCACGCCGTACGGCATGGCTGCCGGCGGCAGATAAGCTGCACACCGATGAGCGCGCGGTGCCGACGCGAAATGCCGACTGTGATGTCGAGTCCGCCTCCGCGACGGATGCGTCCGGACCAGGAGCCGCTAGACATGAGCGGACCCCGGTACGTGTGACATGTGGTCGTGCCGAAGGCGTGGAAGGTCGCGAAATACGCCCAAGCGTGTCCCGGCCGCGGCCGGATGATGCGTCTGCCACCAAAGTTACGACGAGTTGTCGTGACTCGTCAAGCGCCGCACCTGCGCCAGCGCATCGAACAGACTGTGTCGTCCAGTCCCGGTAAGTCCATGGCGCATCGATGGACCGGCAAGACGACGGTGAGTGAGACTTCGTGATGCGGCGGAACCTCGCCCAGGCACCGCCGATGGTGTAGGTAGAAGGGGCGGCGCACTAGGTTGTGCCGTGTCGAACGAGGGATGTCGTCGAGTCCCGACAAGATGGAGTTGCCGACGGACTCGACGGTGAAGGGTACGCCGGGGATCACGCCCGGGAGTCAACCCCGACACGTTGTCGCCGTCATTGTGGAGGTCGCCGCCGATGAGTAGTGCACTGGGGGACCGCGCATGAATGGAAGCACCGTCGTGTCGTTGTGTGTCCGGCATAAAGGGATCGATGCGGGTTGCGCACGAACGAAAACCCCGGCGCATCGTCACCGGTGATGAGTCCGGCATGGAGGGATCGCCTGGGGATGCACACGAACGGCAACCCTGACGCGTCGTCGCCGGTGATGAGTCTGGCATGAAGGTATCGCCAGGGGCTGCACACGAACGGCAACCCTGGCGCGTCGTCGCCGGTGATGAGTCCGGCATGAAAGTATTACCGGGGGCTGCACATGAACGGCAACCCCGGTGTCATCATCTTGTGTGGAGGGTGAATCGGGGGTTACCCATGGGTGGCAACCCCGACACGTCACCATCGATGATGAGTCCGGCATGAAGGTATCGCTAGGGGCTGCACACGAACGGCAACCCCGGTGCGTCGTCGCCGATGATGAGTCCGGCATGAAGGTATTGTCAGGGCTGCACATGAACGGCAACCCTGGCGTCGTCTTCTTGTGTGGAGGGTGAGTCGGGGGTTGCCCATGGGTGGCAGCCCCGACACATCATCGTCCTCGCGATAGTCGTCATCAGTTAGTAGCGCACCAGGCTACCCATGAACGGCAGCTCCGACACGGCATCGTCGATGGTGAGTATGGCTTGAGGGATCGCCGGAGGTTGCGTGTGAGCGGCAGCCCCGGCGTCGTCGTCTTCCATGTAGGCCAGCTCCTGGGATTCGCCAGGGACTACTCACAAATGGTAACCCCGGCGCGACCTTGTCTTCAGCGACAAGAGATGAAGTCGGAGGCCGGCCCGTCCGGCAGCCGCTCCAGTCACCACCGTCGAGATGGGTAGAGAGGGAGAGGAGGAGAAGGAAGATTAGAGAGGAAGAACTAACCATCATAGAAGATGATCGTCATGGCCTCGTCGATCGGCACGTGCTAGCCGACCTCCAGCGCCTGCACAAGAAGAAAGGCTAGCTTGCCTAGCTCCTCGTACGCGGACGTGGCTTGCTGCCTGCGGGTTGTCCTCGGGTGAGAACTCGCGTGTACGCGAGTTCACCGTGTTGGCCGTGATCCGATCTCGTGGACGCTGCCACCACGGCACGTCCACTACGTGGCTCCTCCTTCCTGGCCGTGGGTCCTCTCTTCGGCCGCCTGATAGACGAAACTATATATATATATATATATATATATATATATATATATGTGTGTGTGTGTGTGTGTGTGTGTGTGTGTGTGTGTGTGTGTGTGTGTGTGTGTGTGTGTGTGTGTGTATCAAAAGAAGTTAGTCAACGGGGCAAGGTGTTGTTGCCCATTCTTCATCTCGCCATGCGCCTTTGGCAGCGCGCTTCCGCTGCCGCCGTAGCTGCGGACGCGCTCTTCTTCTATGCTGCCACGACGTTGCCGGCCCGGCACCGCTACGAGCGGGAACGGCTCGCGACAACGCCCACTCTATGCATGCATTGCGAGTCCAACACCGTCACGTCGGCCCGTCATCGAGCTCGGGACGTAATCAGCGCCACCTCCGGCATGGGGCGAGTCCGCCCGATCTCCTCGACGCTGCACCACGGGCGCGTCTCCTCCTGGCCGCGTGTGTTGTGTGCCCCCGTCATAGACGCTGCCATCGCGGGCGTATCTCTTCGTCCTCCTCCCTTTTGCCATGCTGCATGCAGAGGCTTTATATAGACATGGACTAAGGCTATATGCGTAGCCTCGGCCGTTCGGGCGATCCGATCTTTCCGGGCAAGGTAACACGTTTGTGTAATCTTATCTGCCCCCATCTTGCTTATCTCCTTCGCGCACACGCGTCTGCCAAAACAAACAACTTATACATGCGTACCTAGTTAGCTTTTAACAGATAGCAGGTGGGCCGGTTCCTTTGCACAACGCGTGACTCTTTTTTGCGGGGGAATCACTGAGAGCTTTATTGAATAAAAGTGTTCGCTGAGCAGTCCGCCAACAGGCTACTGATCAGAAAGCTAGGAGTACTATCGATCCAGCTTTCGGTCATGTCAATCGTGCAAGCATACTTAGCACAGATAGGAGCAAGACCATTGGCCGATCTTACATTATGAAAAATAACAAAAGAATTGAAACTACCAAAAGGCTCTCCAATTTCTAATAGGATAGGAGCCACGACTGATCGAGAATCGTGGCGAGTGGCCGAGAGGTTGGCGACCTCCAGAGAATCTGTCTCCATAATGACGTTTGAAAAAACTCTCAAGCTTGCGAAGATTACTCCATCGCGCATTGTCATTGCCTCCGCTATGAGAGGATCCGTTACCCCGGGGTAGGGTTTGCTCCATGCTCCTAGGACGGAGCTGGGAGACCGAGCGACACCTCCAGCACCACCTTTGCCATCTTCACGCTTAATTGCAGCATCGGTGTTGATCATGACAAAACTCGATTCAGGAGGGCGCCATCCATGGACCGGCAACACCAGGGCCTGCTGGCGGGGAATATCAAGGAGAGCGAGCGCCTCCCTAGTTCGGCGAACGGAATTCTCTGGGTCTAGTCGTTCCTCCCCGTGAGTCAATCTGTTCCTTGAGTGCCAGATCGACCACATGACCGAAACTATAATAGCTCGGTCTCTAGAAGTGAATCTATCATCACATATGATATCTTTAGACCATGTAGCAGGATGGAGTCTTGGCATGCGGAAGTCGAACAGCTGTTGCGCCTCCTCCTAGAACTGTTTTGCATGGGTGCACTTCAGTAGTGCATGCTCCAGATCCTCCTCGTGGGCCATGTAGATTTTGCAAGTACTTTGTTGTGTTATGTGGCAGTGTAGCAAGGTGCGTTCATCTGGTAATATGCCCCGTAGTACTCGCCAAAAGAAGACCCTAACCTTGGGCAAAACCTTCAGTTGCCACAGCGCATTCCATAGCCGTTGATTATCGATTGAAGACCCGGTAACCTACCCTTCCTCTGGAGCTTGATGCTCGTTGCGAGTCACTAGAGCTCGGTATGCTGTTTTTACAGTATAGTTGCCTGAAACTTCGTGTGCCCATGCTAGAAAATCATCACCTCCACCAGATCGCAAGGGGATGTTCAATATCGCTTCTGCATCTTGAGTTATGGAAGTGTCCCGAATTAGGTCTCTCCTCCAAGTCCAGTTTTCCATATCTATCAGATCACTGACCATCAATATGTTTGTGCCCGGAGGTCTAAATAGAGGAGCCAAAGTTGCCGTATCTAGAATCCACCGATCGTTCCAAATGAAGATGGTAGATCCATTACCGACCCGCTTAATGAGACCAGTGAGCAAAGCTTCCCGTCCAGTCATGATAGCTCTCCAAGTGGCTGAAGATGAGGTCGGAGTTGAAGCTTGCATAAACTCTGTATCCAGGGAAGTATTTGCCTTTTAGCACTCTGGCACACAAGGTGTTGAGGTTTGTAATCAGACGCCATCCTTGCTTACCCAATAGTGCTAAATTAAAGAGGTGGAGATCTCGGAATCCCATGCCACCTCTACCCTTCAGTGTTGCAAGTTTCTGCCATGATATCCAATGCAGAGATCGTTTGTCTATCGAACTGCTCCACCAAAATTTTACCATACACGATGTGAGACTCTTGCATACATTCTTAGTCAAGAGGAAAACACTCCTGCTGTATGTCAAGATGGCCTGAATGATGGATTTTAACAAAGTTTTCCGTCCAGCACAAGCAAAAAAGTCTATCTGACCACCCTTGCATCTTGCTCCTCGATCTTTCCCCTATGTGATCAAAAGTACCGCTAGTGATCTTGCCCACGACAGTCGGGAGACCGAGATAGCGCTCGTTGAATGCCTCAACATGGACATCCAGAAAAAAATTGATAGCTTGCTTGAGACCGTGCGGTGTGTTGGGGCTGAAAAAGATAGCGCTCTTCTCTCTATTCACACTCTGGCCCGAGGCACTTCCATATATGTGCATGATTTCGTTCAATCTGGCCGCACTTTGGACATGGCCTTCATGAAGATAAGACTATCATCTTCAAAGAGCAGATGATTAACCCATGGATCTCCAAAATTAACTCTGATCCCCCTGTCCACAGTGTCATAATATCGGAGTAGTGAGGAAAAACCCTCTGCATACAGGAGGAACAAGAACGGCGACATGGGGCATCCCTGCCTCAATCCTCGGGATGGGCTGAAGTACGGCATCAGTTCCCCATTGACTCACACGGAGAACCGAACCTATGTCACACACTTCATTATCAGTCTGACTAGGTGGGCGCCAAAACCAAACTTGAGTAAAATAGATTCCAAGTAACTCCATTCGACTCGGTCGTAAGCTTTCATCATATCTAGTTTGATTGAGTAAGTGAATTCTTCCCCTTCTTCCTACGCCTCATTGTGTGTACTTTCGAACACAACTAGTACGTTGTCAGTGATGAGTCGTCCGGGGATGAAAGCACTTTGTGCCTCGCTTATAATCTCGTCCATGAATTCCCTGATTCTGTTTGTGATGGCCTTAACTGCCAACTTGTACAAAACTAGACATAAAGAGATGGGGCGATACTGTGAGATGGTCTGTGGATTAGGAACCTTTGGTATGAGTGTGATTGAAGTGTCAT
The DNA here is from genome assembly GCA_039707655.1 of Elymus sibiricus. Taxonomy (NCBI): domain Eukaryota; kingdom Viridiplantae; phylum Streptophyta; class Magnoliopsida; order Poales; family Poaceae; genus Elymus; species Elymus sibiricus. The sequence goes on from CM077665.1 coordinate 271,314,332, forward strand.
TCAAACCCACCGGTAGCTCACCACCATTTAAAAAATCCTGAATTGCATTGGTCACGTCTTCGCTAATTAGCTTCCAATGCTTCAGAAGCCGGCGGTGAAACCGTCAACTCCCGGCGCCTTAGAAGGTGGCATCTGAAATAGGGCCTTGTGCACATCTTCCGGTTCAAAGGGCTTCTCCAAAGTTGTATTCATCCCCGGCGTGACGCGCGCTGGCACATACGATAACAACTCGCTGGAATCTGAAGGCCCTTGCGAGGTCTATAACTGTTGGTAGAAATTTAAGATTTTCACTCTATCTTCCTCAGCATTAGCACAAAAATAACCGTCAGCTCTCCGCGGTCCCATGATCTTATTCATTCTCTGACGTTGTTTTGCTTGAGCTTGGAAATATGTCGTGTTACGGTCGTCGTCGCGTAGCCACAATACATGTGACCGTTGCCGAACCCAGATCTCCTCTTGCCGTAGAGCTTCCCTGAGTTTTGCCATCGTACTCTTCTCCTCCTCTGTAGGTCCACGCTCTAAAGATTTCCGTCGAAGCTTTTCCAGCTTCTGACGGAGCTTTCGGACTGTCCTCGCTAGGCATCTGAACTATTTCTGTCCCCAAGGTTCGAGTCGCCTTTGCATGGCATTCAAAGAATCCACAATTCCTTGAAGGTTAGGTTCTCGTTGCTGGGCTCGCCAACACTCCGCCACCACATTTTCATAATCCAAGTGCGTTTGCCAGACATTTTCATAACGGAAAGGCCTTGCACCCCTACGGCCAACGTCCCCACGCCGCTCGCGATATACCAAATTTACAAAGCAACGGTCTGATTCGGTTGCACTGATGTGACGAACATGTGTGTGTCCGAAAAGTTGCCTGAAGGCCTCGTTAGCGAAGGCCCGATCAATCCGTACTTTGATGTTTGCCCCTCCCGTCTGTCGGTTGTTCCAGGTGAAGGGGACCCCTGTCCAACCCAGGTCTTGGAGGGCACACTCATCAACCGCCTCACGAAACGCTCGCATTTGCCATTCGGGCCGAGCTAAGCTGCTGAAGTGTTCGTCTCCATATAAAGTTTCGTTGAAGTCGCCCATACATACCCATGCCTCATGGGGTATTGCAAACAAGGTCCGTAAGAAGCGCCAACTGTGGTGGCGGTCCTCAACCCTTGGCGCATCATAGAACCCTATGAATCGCCACTTCAGAGAGTTTTGATCCCTCTTCCGCACCACAACATCGATGTGGCCGGTACTGTAGTTTTTGAGCTCAACAGAAACATCCTTCGACCGGAACAATCAGAAGCCTCCATTGAGACCAACACTATCCACCACAAAACAACCCTCAAAACCCAAAGTAAACTTCAGATTTTTCACCCTTGCTGCCCTTATCTTCGTTTCCATAACAAAGACAAGTAGGGGCCCTTCTTGCTTCACCACATTGCGAAGGTCACGAACTGCCTCGGGGTTCCCACGCCCCCGGCAGTTCCAGCTGATAATACTCATTGGGACGGGCAGTGCTGCTCCGCAGCTGCTGCCGAGTTTTCGGGTGTGGGTTTCTTCTTCTTAGCTTCCCTTTCCAGCACATTGCCTTCCCCATCTTCTTCTTCCTACCCTTCTTCTCCCATGGCACCATTGATGTCTGATTGTTCATGTTGATCTCCACTGGTAAGAAGGAGGGGTTGCTCCACTCGGCGGTAGACCTTCTTGGGTGCCTCTTTCCGTTTTGCATAGGGACGTTTTTTGACAGGGGAAGTCACCTCTACAGGTTCTGCCGCATTACTTGAGTTCTGGATTCACGTTTGCTGCTCGGGCCCGATTGTTGTTCCTTGCTCATGTTATCGCCCGAGGCAGGTTTCCTACTCTCTTCTCGCGCCCTCGGCTTCGGTCCAAAAGGTAGGTCGCCGTTCTTGTCCCTAGGACCCGGTGTAGGACAGAACAGATCATTGTGACCCAAGCGGCCACAAGAGAAGCAAAATTGAGGCACTTGCTCATACTGGATGTCATAAAGCTCTTCCTTCTTTCTCTTGGCCGAATTTATCGAAATCCACCTCCTTAGAGGCTTATTGACGTCTATGGAAACCCTTGCTCTCAAATAGCCCCCCACATGATCAAACTGAACTGATGAAGCGTTTTTGTCAATCTTCTGAGCTATCAATTTACCCCATGCATCGTTCCTCAGATTGTAGGGTAGGTTTGGGTCTCTAACCCACATAAGGAGACTACAACGCGTGACTCTCGGGACGCTCAAATGACTTCTCGGCGTCGTACCAATCAGATACTCGGGTATTCGAGTACGGACACGTACGTACTTTCTGGCCGGTATACTGGCATTCTGTATAGAGTACCACATCTCCAGCATGGAGGCCTTGCATACATGCATGGCTTCTATGTATGCATGTACTCGGTACTAGCTATCACGTGGGTAGTTTTGCATGCATGCACATGCTGAGCCAATTAAGATGAATTAGGAGATGCACTACCATTGTAGGAGCATGGCTGATGGTATGGACGTACAATTCAGGGGCACTTGAAAGTGCTCCATGCACATGCACCCTTTGCAGGCTTGCATGGGATTTTTAAATTGCTTAAGTTGGGCAGCTAACTAATCAATCGGCCCTTAGCGCGTTGTGATGCATTCGTTTAATTGAGTCGGCATTAGCATATATCACCTGTATATGCATGGGCATCTTTAGAACGTATGCGTATGCCTATGGGCAGCTCATTTGCTCCATGTATATTTATATGTGCAGCTTAGTATGTGAAATTTTGTCATCGAACACCTTAATGATAACGGTGTGCTTACTCACCGTTTCCATAAGCATAGGAAACATAGTGAGCTTCTTTACTTTAAGGGAGCACATGACTTTATCCATTTTGGCAAACACAACATCATTCATATCACATTCGTCATTGCTATCCTCCGCATCAAGGTACGCATCACGAAAGGAAGGAGGAGTAAAGAGAGGAGGATTTGGACGTGGACTTACCTTAACCTTGTCCGGAGAAGCTTGTTGCTCGTCGTCATCTGCCATGGCCATTGCCATGAGACACTTGTGTGTGTTGCCCATGTAGTATTTCATGTAGTTGTATGTGACAACATGACCACTCTTGGTGACGAGTCCCAATGTGTTTTGGGTGTCCTGAGCTACACCGGAAACGCCTCCAACATCATCGAGGTTGGATTCTTCTTGGGCAACCTTTGCCTTCCCATCTCTCTTGTTGAGCTTGGAGTTCAATGGATTGAGCAACTTCTTCTTCGCAAAGGTCTTGGGAAACCATGGTTTGTCCTCTCTCTCTTCTCATGGGGACAATCGTTGGAGAATTGGTTGGTTTCTTCACAATTGTAGCAACTTCTCACTTTCTTATTTGGGAATCTCGCCTTGAATTTTCCCGCACTAAACTTTTTCAAAAAGAGATCCATGTCTTCATATGAGGGGATCTCATCAGTCAATCTCGTTACCTTCTCCATCCTTTTGTTCTAAGCTCTTCATCACACACATCCTTGGCCTTCAAAGCAAGGTTGGTCTTTGGTGATGAGGTACCATGCATGTCAAGATGTCTTGTAGCATTAGTCTTGGATTCCTCAAACAATTGGAATGTGGATATGACATCATCGGGAGACATGTCCTTGAAACCATGCTCTCTTCTTATGTCCCACACCATTTTATGATGATGAGATCATGTGAATTTAACAATTTTTCCACAAGAAATCGCTTGGTCAAGTTAAATACATCTTGGCTCTTTTCACAATCATATGACTCAATGTCGGCGGCAAGAGTCATCAAATTCTCAAGAAGATGCTTGGGTTTCTCACCCTTCTCCATTGCAATTCCCCTTTTGTGATTTCATATTGTGCAAGTCGAAGGGAAGAAGTTCCCGTTTTTTTCATCACAATGCTATCCCATAGTTCCTTGGCATTTGAGATGTGAATGTAGGGCCTTTTCTGTTTGTCTAACATGCCCTTCCTTATGAGCATAATTGCGGTGTCAGTGAGGTGTGTGTCATATGCTTCTCCCGGTTGAGATTGTTGGGGTTGATGGGGTTGTAGCCATTCTTCAAAATCTCCAACATCTCGTCGTTGGGGAACCTAAGATGGTCCTGCATACCAACTCTCCATAAAGCAACATCAGCAGTGTCATCAAGTAATGGAGGCTTACCCCAAGGGTTATACTTTGGTTCTCCACTTTATATTTTGCATATATCCATGAAACACCGGTGTTGTCACTCGCTTGAGGTTGTTGGCCCAAAGGGGGAAGAGTCGCATTTGGTCCCGGAGCCACACTACTTGCGTTCACAAGTGGTGTGGGATTCGCAACCAATGCGCCAACCTCGTTTGTACCAAGGCCTCAACATAAGCATCATGCTCCTCCCTTTGCCTAGCAAGGGGCCGTTCCAAATCCTCAGAGGTGAAGGACTTGTGCACTTCCGATGAAGATGCATCTGTCTCTTTAAGATTTGCAACACGCGGGTCCCGTCGGAGCTCATCTCGCTCTAGGGCGGTTAAACCACAAGATTAGAGCATGAGGCTTTGATCCCAATTGAAAGTATCGAGATAGACCTAGAGGGGGTGAATAGGTAAAATTGCAAATTTTAATTGTTACTTAGCAATTTTAGACAATAATGTGGAATATGAAATTAAGCCTAACAATTGCAAAGGGGATTCTAGAACTTAAGCCACTAAAACAAGTAGTAAGGTAAATAAGATAAATATAGCAAAAGTAAAGACTAAGAGACAAGTAACCACAAGTAGGGAGCTAGAGTTAGGAATAACCGCAACTGCGAGAGGCGAGGATGTATGTCGATGTTCACTTCCTTGGAGGGAAGCTAGTCACAGTTAGAGAGATGAATGTTACCACGAAGGCACACCAATGCCACGAAGGATCACCCTATTCTCCCCTTGAGACAACACCACGAAGGCGTTTCTCAACCACTAGTGGTAGACCTTGAGGTGGTCTCCAAACCTTCATAAACTTCCTAGGATTAATCACAAATCTTGATTCCTCATCGAAGAACTCCTACCGCCTGTGAGTCTCCAACCTCCAAGAGTAACAAGATCAAGGGAAAATGCTCAAGACTTGCTCAAATCACAAATTCCTTTGGTCGAGAGAAGGGGAAGAAGTGGATCTATCACCTGATTGGAGAAGCTCTCAAGATCTCTCACAAATCCCTTCGGGGTCTAACATTTGGTGTATGAAGATGTGAGATGGTGTAGAGTGTGTTCTTGGGTTAGCTCAAAGTGAATGGTCAACCTTCTCTTGGAGTGGAAGAAGGATATTTATAGTGGGGGTGCTAGAATGGCCGTTAGAGTCACTTATCCTGAGAATTTACCGGAAAATCGGTGACTATCGGACATCTGGAGGCGGAACAACCATCGGACGTCCAACAGACTTGTCGGTCTTCCTGTTGCTGGTACGTGTACACAGAAAGGTGAAGTATAAAGAGTGCGCAGATGGAGTAATGGCGTACGTCTGGTATTTGCTGGTTGTTTGTTGCCTCAAGAGGTACCGGACGTCTGATGAGTACCGGAAATCCGACAATGAGGTTCTGTTGAGGGTCTACCGGATTTTCGGACGGAGTCGATCGTTCGTTGGTAGGAGGAACCGCACGTCCCATGGGGGCTGGACATCTGACATTTTGGTTCTGCAAGAATGAACCGGATTTCTGTTCTAGACTGGAAGTCCGTCAGTTTGGTTGTGGTGAGACACCGGATTTGCGGAGGGTACCGAACGTCCGGTGAACAGTGAGCGGACGTCCGGTAACTACCGGTCGTCCAGTGAACCTGAGACAAAACAGGGCAAGCCCTGGGAGACAACATATGGACCGTATGGTGGATAGTTTTTAAGGGCAGTATTGTGTATGTAAGAGTGAAGTATCTAAGGGTTTTGAGCAAGTCATTCACTTACCGATGATCCCCTCTTAATAATGTTGGATCCCTATACTCAAGAAGCCAATAGGAAAAGACTAAGTTATGTGTCTTGTTTCTCCGTTCTTGAGCATTCTAAACATGGTAGTCATGATCCACACATTATTGGACTAAAACCTGAGATATACTTGACAAAAATGATTAGTCCCATATATGTATATTTTTATCAACATAAAAAACATGATTAAGGGCATGATTGCACTTTCAGAACCCCAGTCCGACATGCATATCTAGCATCTCCTAGTAGAACTTACCATCAGCAGCGGTGCTAGAGTAATAACTTAGTGATGTCAAAGGTATATATTTATGAATATATGTAGATAAGCCATAATAAAACATGGGCCTAATAGTGCACTATTTCATTTTTTTGTCATATTGCTTGGCATCACATATTACAAGTAGCACCGCCCTTGCTTACCATCAGGGATATTGATCCCATCAGGTCGAGCCATGTTATCAGCAAGAATTTTCCCATCATTAGTTGATCCTTCCTAACCAGCTAACACATAACACATATGTGAACTTGAGATCGTAATCAACAGCAGGAATTAAATTATGGCTTGTGTAGTTCTTTCTACCCCTATATGATGCAACATGTGACCTCAACACCATAGAAGTCACAGGAGTACCATCAGTTACAAAAATACAATCATGTGATAGCATGAACAAATTGTTATGATTCACAACAATACAATCATGTCATGTCATGAACTAACAGTTAGTATTTCTCAACTTGAAATATTGATACCATCTGTAGCAAGTTCGTATCTTCGAAGAAGTTGGACGAATATGTGTCCCGATCATCTCTCATATGAGCTCTCAACCCGCATACAAGACTTGCTTGAAATACCAGGATATTGTATCATTGGATCTCCTGAATGTGTTGTGACTCATTCTAAACCTATGGTACGACCTACAACATGAAGAAACATTGTTGCTTGCTCTTCCACAGAGGTGCGGATGCTATCGTTTAGCAACTCCCTCACTCTAAATGTCTCCACAAATTTGACAAAGTGGGTTCTTCTCATTCGAAGCATGTTCATAGTCTCTATATTGTTACGGTTGTAAGATATAGTTCAGATTCACCATCATCTCCCTATCACAGAGATGCATTGAAGTATATCACCACACGAGACTATAGCAGGATATGCTTTCAGTATCGTGTGTCTACGAGCCAACGCATCAAACAAGCTAACTTAGTGGGCCCGTTTAAAGTGGGGGTGAACAACCAAACACACTTGACAAAGTGGGTTCTTCTCATTCGAAGCATGTTCATGGTATCTACATTGTTACGGTTGTAAGATATAGTTCAGATTTACCACCATCTTCCTATCACAGAGAAACATCGGAGTATATCACCACATGAGACTATAGCAGGATATGCTTTCAATATCATGTGTCTACAAGCCAACGCATCAAACAACCTAACTCAGTGGGTCAGTTTAAAGCGGGGGTGAACAACCAAACACACCCATGACGTAGCTCACAATCAGCGAGTCCAGTTTGGTTATCGAGGGGGCGCCTTCCTACGCTTCGAGCCTCACTCGAGCGTGATTGTATGCACGTTATTACCTGATCAATAATGCTCACCCTTACTTCAAAAATATGCATAGTAGAAAAAAAATGGTGAAAATAATAAAACTAACTTGGTGTTCTAGATGTTACATACTCCATCTTTCTACAGGCTTGTTCAAAGTAAAAGAAGTTTGATTTAGGACAAAACAAGAAATTTTACTGATCTAGTACACATTATTGGTACAGGGACCAACCAGGAAAGCAAAAGAGATCCTTTCTATCTATCTTTTTCCATTGAATCAGACATGGAGCACAACCTGTTTGGAGTTTTGCAAAAGCCCAACACAAAAATACAAAAAATATAATAAAATGGGCACAGCAAGAAAAGGAGTATTACAAGTTAATGGCTCTAAGTAGGTAAAGCTATCTCCCTTCCCTTTCTGCTTCTATATACTAGAATCTCGACTACCACTACTGAATAGTGATGGTATCAGTGATGGTATGAGCCCTAAAGGACGACCTATGTCCCCTGCTTGTCAGTCACCTATAAACTTCCCTACAATGTACAGAGCACCAATCACCAGTCATACTTGGACCCTTTGTCTCGTTACTCGGCCACCAGTTACTGCCTGAGCGCCAAACTCCAGCACCCTCGGCCCGCCAGTCCAGTCATCATCATCAGTGTCATCGTCATCATCACCACCACCACCACGACCCCGACCCCCACCACGTCCTCTTGTAACAGGCACTGGCCTTCTAATTTTCGACGCACTTCTTGGAGTCGGACGCTTCTTCGGGACCGTGGCAGTATACAGTACGTAGTCCATGGAATCTTCTCGCAGCAATGTCTTGAAATCCTGTGCATCACAAGTCCCATCAGATGTTAAAGAGTTGTAGGATCATCAAGCCCAGGCCCAATGCAACTACATTTGCAGAAATGCTACCTGGTACACGAGTGCTACATCCTGCAGGCAGCTCGGCAAACTGATGTTAGTGTTGTTGATGTTAAGCGGGATATTCTGCTTGGAGATTGCTTCACCAGGTTTTGGTGGATCCTTCAGAGAAAATGCCTGTATTGAAATTGGGAATAAATCTTGCTGTCATGCAACGTGTCTTCGGAGGACTAATTTCCAAACAAGAGAAAACACACACCTGACAGCGAGCATCAGTTAAACTGTAGACAATTTTCAAATGTCTCTTCAGTTTGAGAAGGAGCTGCAGAGCTATCGCATCATGGCAATCTTCCTGAAAACAAAGGCCTATTTAGTGGAAGAAGATGAGATGCAAACATGCAAGGATTGCAACCATCTCTGCATCAGTTGCAAAATCCCTCAACCCAAAACATATCAAGCTCACCTGAAGTTTGGCCATGTCAACATCTGACGTGCTGCAAGGATTGTTAAGCATCTTTTGAGGAATATCTGCCAGATTCTGGTCAGGATATCCCCCAGGTTCATGCTTAACATTATCCACCATATCTTGCTGATCCACCACATCTTGCTGACCCACCATATCTTGCTGACCCACCACATCTTGCTGACCCACCATATCTTGCTGACCCACCATATCTTGCTGAACCACCACATCTTGCTGACTCACCACATCTTGTTGCTGATCCATGGAAGTCCAATTCTTCAAATTAGCCTCGATTGCTCCTGCTCTAATTTGAATAACTCGATTTATATCATAGACCAAGTAAAGTGGTTCATCAGGAGATGTGAAAGGGAGAGATGCAAGAACTTCAACACAGTATCTGCAATATTAACACAACTTGGAGAGTCAGATACCAAATATAAGAATAAGAGGATCAACAGGCACATAATTAAATACTTACACAAGAAAACCGATTGTGGGGTAACTCCGGCTGTCAGATATGAATTTGCGGACTATTGAGTGTACAAATTTGTTTCTTGAATTTCGATTTGCACGGATAAGACGATATATTCTAGATATGCCAGGTTTAACAAATGCAATCGGATTTGATTTCATGTTGGTTGCCACCACGTTATGGTTGCTGACTATGGTCTCGAAGAATCTAAACGACATTTGTAGGCCATCACCTAAGCGGCTTTCAAAAAATGAAGGATACCTGCAAAATAACGCCAATAGGTCAGATCATTTTATCCAATAAAGAAATGAAGAAATGAGAAGTTGAATCATCGTACTTTTCATTCATATTCATCAGCAAATGATGAGCCAGCTTCGAGTTCCCCTCCACAGGGTCAGTTTCAAGTGCTATAAGGTGTGGAACACAAGTAATTGGGTGAACTAAACCCTGGCGAAGAACAATTTCAACAATCTACAAAAAAAAAACAATCACTGCTTGCTACTCTAAAATGAAAAGAAGGGAAGTGTAGAAATCAGTTGAACTAATTCACCTTTAGTGCAGCATGGCGAACTTGGTCGTTCATATCCAAGGACCTTTCAAGAATAGAATTCCAATACAACTGGATAATACCACCACATATGTTGGTGTCTCCTGCTCCAGCAGCAACAGGCACTTCACTCCCACCATCAGTTGCATAGGGTACAGTAGGCTTGCCAGTACTGTCAGACGTGAGTTGGCTTTCCGCATCACGGAGATACTCATAAAGGTTTTGCAATCCTTGAATCTGGACAAGTAGGTCCAGTTATATATAGAAAAAGCTATGCGGAGCAGAACCTATTATAGGAAGAATGTCTATACCTTTAACCTATAATCGACATCAGAAGATAGTGATGCCTCTATCAGATTCAATATATCTTTCTGTAGCATAAAATCCGGCTTTGCAATAAGTATGTATCCCAAAGCCTGCACGCACACATGAAAATTGTCATTTAATAAGGAAAATTTCATATAAAAAATATCCAAGCACCCTAAACAACTAAAGCAACAGTCAAATAGACAGGTGGTCTGAATGTGTCGTATGCATGTTAAGTTACTTGAGTCATTGCATGTTTCTAGCTACCAGTATCATTAAGTCAAATATTGAGTGTAATAATGCTGCACACACACCTGCATAGCTCGAACCTTCAAACTGAAATCCTCCTTGAGAAGATACCTTTTCTTGAGCAAATCAAGAATCTTTGGAAAATCAAGTTGGTTTTCCGATGCCGCCAACAGTTTATAACCATATCTAAGGAGCAGGCCGAGACAGAATAATGATCGACCCAACACCTGAGTTTCAACAAGGCAAACAGTCAGCTCATCATAACTAAGCTACATGATAATTTTAGGACCCTCTTAGCTGGCGAACATTCGCTGGAAGGGGGCGGCATTTTGAACGATTTCGCTGGCAGTTTTAGTTGTGAGGGGATGGCAACTTCTTCAGAACAACATGGTGGTTTCTTCGGAAGAAGGCATTTTTTTGTTTAAAGCTGCCACCATTTGATCTCACGAAGCAACTAAAAATGCCAGGAAAAAGCGTTTGTTTGCCATCCCCCTCCCAGCTGACTTTTGCCAGATAACATTATCGTAATTCTAAGAAAGCACTAACCTACATGATATTGCAAGTAAAAGTAGATAAAAACAACCAATGATGCACATATGCAAATGTACTCAATGTATCACATGTTCATCAAATTACTGCCACATAACACCATACAACTATGCCAATTGCTCTAAACTACTTCCAAAAGAATGTCCTAAACTATATTTCTAGAAGCTCCCACACCAGGTGGGGTCTGGGGAGATTATACAAGGCAAAGCCTTACCCCTACACAGTGCAATGCAGAGAGGCTGCGCCGAACCCAGGACCTCTTGGCACAAGCGAGTATTTCACCACTTCACCATTGTGTCGAACCCATCCTAAACTATGCTTGAATAAAATATTTTTATGCAATTCACCAATAATGGAAATTAAAAGAGTTCTCATAAAGAGAAGCTTATACGGAGGGAGTACATGTTATGATGTGATCATGTGAATCTGTTTTGATTTCGAGACATACAGGACACTAGAAAGGATGTAAATGAAGAGAACAATATAATATTCAAATGTAGCATGCATGGTACATTTCAGATTGCAGTTCACTCAATCAATCAGGTAATCGTACAATACCTGACCATCAGAATTAGGACCAGACAGATGCTTGTAGAAAAGGTTAACGAGGTACTCCAACAACCTCGGACCTCTGCCTGCTGCATGGCTAAGGGCAGAAAGACACCTGTTCATGAAAATCAGCAATGGAGACAAGTAAACAACATGATCCACAGAAAAGCAAGCAAGCTCAACCATTCATGCAAGAATCAAATGTGATTTGCAGTATTGCATCTAATGTCAGATTTGCATTAGATAATACCCAAGGTGCAGATTGTGATGATGCATGCATGGAAAAGGTATGGATTACTTCACTTCTAGATATTATGGTGTAATTATTCATACTTGAAAAGGGTATAGATTACTGCATTTTATGAGTGCTTAACCATGACAAGGGAGATAAGTAAACATTATTAACCTTTGTTGATTCGCAACAGTGTAACTTGAGAAGGTTAAGGGTCTGAAGACTGAAGACAGGGCATGGGCCAAACAAGGCTTGCCCACGGAGGACAGGCTCTGAGGCTTAGTTTAACTTCTAAAATTGTCATTGCCTGATCAAAGAACTACACAGTAGACCTTCATATTTAGGACAACTGACTTGCTCCGCAAGACCCAAACTCTATCTGTAATTTCCTAACAAAGCTTACACCTGTCTTTAAATCGATAACTAAACAAATATCTTTCCTACCGGATAGCATTCTAACTTCATTTGATTTGTACCTAGTCTCCTACTAACTAATCCAATTGCCATTTTACAGCTACTGCCAGGCTGTAGGGCCCAGAGCCACGCCCATAAACATTTATTTGAAATTGTGGGATATTTACGACAGTTAGATCTGCATCTTCATTCGCTTTTTGTATATTCATACGAATTTAGCTAAACACCATATCTTAATTTTCCATGGCTATAAAATAATAACCCATTTTTTTTGTAAATGGGGGGCAGATACGGTTTTGCCAGGATCAGTATGGTACCAGTCCATTTCTGTCATATTTAGATTTTTAAAAATGATCAATTTTTGGAGTAATGATGTGGCAGTTGCAAGATGAAACGATGTAAGGGAGACACTGTCAAAGTTGCTGATAAAAAATTTAAAAGCAATGGAATGAATAAAATTACTTGATACAGGCGTGTACAACAGTCAAAAAAGAGTGGCGAACTATCATCTGCTTCAGGTCCTGCTCGAGTTCCTCAACCACAGTTTGTGGTGGCTTCCGTATGAGTGGAATAACAGCATCAATCACAAAAATTATACTTTCAAGTAACTGTGCAGTTGATTTACTGTCGACCTGCAGATACAGAAGAGGCAGACTGTAATATACTCACCTTTACATTCACTTCCAGGAAAAATATATCTCGGAATTTCATCACATAAGAAAATGAAAGGAAAAACTTGAGAATCTTCTTGTTTCTAGCAAAAAAAGACATTCACACTTGCAGTGCACAAATTTTTACTTGCTCACATGAGCAACAATATCATTTTTAAGAAGCATAATCAAAACCCAGGCTCTACCATGTTGTATGGCGCTTAATGTTGGCCGACTAAAAGGCGACATGTTCAACAGTTAGGTGTAGCGGAGATGCGCATTGTGTGGCCACACAAGAAAGGATCGGGTCCGGAATGATGATATACGGGACAGAGTTGGGGTGGCACCGATTGAAGAGAAGCTTGTCCAACATCATCTGAGATGGTTTGGGCATATTCAGCGCAGGCCTCCAGAAGCTCCAGTGCATAGTGGACGGCTAAAGCATGCTGATAATGTTAAGAGAGGTCAGGGTAGACCAAACTTGACATGGGAGGAGTCCGTAAAGAGAGATCTGAAGGACTGGAATATCACCAAAGAACAAGCCATGGACAGGGGTGCACAGAAGTTAGCTATCCACGTGCCAGAACCATGAGTTAGTTTCGAGATCTTATGGATTTCAGCTCTAGCCTACCCCGACTTGTTTGAGACAAAAGGCTTTATTGTTGTTGTTGTATGTACCTATTACACATGACATTACAATATGCCAACATAGACATTTATGCTCTACTGCTCATGTCTGCAGCACAACAAGTAGGGGAACGTGAAACAAAAATACAATTCGGAAGGCATGTGCACTTGTGCAGCAACAGAGCATGGGTGAACCCTGGCCATCAGAAAGAACAAGCAGGAATTACCCATGCATCACAATAGCATGTGAGGAGCTAAAATATAGGGTGTGTTTCCTTTAAGCCCAAGGCAACCCCAACAAAAAATTGGCTAGCAATGTTTTGGGTGCCCCTGTTTTGGCCGATTTCGGCAACAAAAAAGATGAACTACCGTTCTTAAACTGGGATCATAGCTTTCAGGTCGAAAGCTATGGTCAGAAATATCGATGGCTTTTAGTATAGTCCATCAAAGGGCAAATAATAAGCAGATACAAGCGAAACAGAAGACACAAATCATAAAACCTCATGTTCATGTGCATGCCTGATCCCCATGCAAGTGACATGAGAGGGCTGCAACAGATTGGAATAAGAATAGTTTGGTCGTGATATTTCATCATCTATAAGTTAGCTGGTCGTTTAGATTAGATTCCTCCCTTCTTATTAGAGATAAATTGTTAGAGGCCAACATCCATAAAGGAAGAGACGTAAGCTACCGATGGTATTAAGCAAAAACAACGAATTGTTCTTTCTCCCATCTACTTTTCAGCATCTCAGTCTACAAAACATAACCCCATCTTTCTAATAAAAACTTATCCCACTTCAGATGTCACCACTCAGCCCTCCTTTGTGAGGACATGACAAACATAGCCAGAAATCTCAACCTTTTTTTCTTAATGCTACCTGGAATGTTCTATAAGTTCATGTAATAAGCACAAATTACTTTTACAGGAGACGTCACATAGTTCAAGAGAAGGAAACCCATGCTCACCTTATTCTTAAGGTACGGTTGAAGTGTCACAACAAACTGAGAAGGATCGGTAACTGGAGTGCAGAGGGTGGGATCCACGATACAAAATGCTTGCAAGACAAGAACATAAGGAAGCGTGTGGATTTTTGTCTCATTATCAGCTCCCTCCTCAACCTTGACAACAAACATGATTAATAATGAAACTCAATTATGCAAGATCTAGCTAGTGCAAAATTTTGGTCAGAAAAATACCTGCAATATCCTTTCCAATAAGCGCTTGCATATCAATTCACATCGTTTCCGGAGCGATGTCATCATGGATGAATTAATGCCTGCAGCCTTACTTGACTGCGGGAGGAACTCGAGAGTCAAACTGCGTTTTATAATGGTAATAAGGGGTTGATGATTGGGCATCTTTCTCAACATGTCAACAATTTGCTCAGTCTTTGTCGCGATCTCCATAGGAACTGAACTACCATCAGCAACCAAGTGTTTATGACTCCCAGATGGTTCATCGAACCACAGCTCATAAAATGTTTTGCATACAAGATCCTACAGAGAAAAATGAAGAATGTTCAAAATTAACTAACATAGACAGTGAAAAGGAACTCAAAACTTGCAGATCCAAAGATGTTGCATAGCACTTTTTTCGTCACATGCTTAACCTCTAATATCAGATTTACTTTTAAAGGCATCATTGTTAAGGACACAATAAGAGTCATTTTGCAAGAGAGATTTCATGCGTAAAGAATTCCAATCATTTACTTTATGTAATAAATATACAATTCTCCTGACAAGGATGGTTTTGATTTTGCAATACAATTCTCCTGACAAGGATGGTTTTGATTTTGCAAATGTAAGGGAATTTCACATGTAAGAGGTACTAGCTAACTGCCACTACTTTCTTTAGGTATACAGAAGACTGTTTCAGCTCATGCACCAACATACATCGCACTACAATATCAAGTCTGGTATCATAATGTGCTACCATGACTCAGGAGCACCGGACAATGGTTTTACACATAAACTTACCTGTACACTTGATTCCTCGTCATTAACACGCGAAATAATCTCCACAAAGGCATGACTTGTATCCGCATTCGGATTTGAAGCACAAAGATCACGTATAATTTTGATCGCACGTTTGCGAACACTTACTCCAGTGTCCTTTATCCGTTCAGCGACTTTTTCAATATACTGTGATGGAAAGACAAAAGGTTAGTCGCAGAAAAGCAATAACAGCACCCAAGAACATGTCCATAACTCATAAGATAACTTCATAAGTCCACCAACCTTAAGACCCACATCAGGGTGTGAGGCAATATGCCTTCCAACAAGCTCAAGTGCAGCTTCACGAACAGAAATAGCTGAATCACAAAACCTTCCTTCAACAGCAGATTGGACACGTTTGTCACCCAATACCTCAGGATCAGCTTCAACTATACTGCTGACCTACACAGAATTAAGGCTAACTAGTGATGTCTAATGTCTAAATGAGAATGATATACATCATATATAGTTTTAAAAGTTAGCGTATACTCACCGCTCGTAAGGCCTTTGCTCTTATCACAGGAGAATTTTCTCTCAAGCTAGCCTGATAAAACATCGGGTATTAACGCCGCAACATCTAATTAAAATCAAACATCAAGAAGCAATGACATACCAAAAGGAGAGAAAGAATTTTGTCGAAACCCCGAGAGAACGAGTTCTTCTGGCCAAGTGACAAGCAAATTTTCTTAGCCCAGTCTCTGGATAAGGCCAAGCCACTTCCAGAATCTCGCAGAATCTCCTTAGATTTCAATCTGGCAAGATAGTAGATTATCTTCTCCTGAGAAGATATGTCTTCTTTGTACCACATGCAGAGATAGAACCTGTATACAAAATGGAAATCAATTTCCAATGACATTTGGACAAAAACAAAGATATCACACTACATACCATCTAGAAAACAGGTTCCCATCGTCTTGTGGGCCAACTTCCTGGAGATAATTCAGAAGTATTTGTTGAACAGTATCCGCTGCTGTCACCTCATCAGGTATAGCAGTTTTTTTCTTATGTGCGGTAGATGCTCTTTTGCCCTTTTCTTTATTTTGTAGCTCATAGTATGACTGTAACACACTGAGCTGTTGCTTGCAAAAGCATAAGGGGCAAACAGAATCACGCTGTAAGTTTTCCTGACTGCCAGCCCCCATACAATCTGAATGGAAACATCTCCCACATACATCACATGCCATATTTATACCTCTTCCACCAAGACAAACACAACATTTATTTTTCAAGATTTTTGAGCTATCATTATCTGCATCAGTCAGCTCTTGCAGTATCCAAAGCTTCTCCTTGCTACAGATGACAGAATCACGCTTCAATCTTGATGCAATACCACCAAGAAGATCAATAGCAAAGCAGCGGGCAGAAGTGTCCTTTGATTTCAATCCAGCATTTTGAAGCAGCAACACACAGAGAACCTATACATAAGAATAGTACTTGTAGGCATTATGAAATTGACTACTTGAACTAGAAAATTCCAATTGTGAGTTTTTATTGCAAAAATGCATTGATGCTAAAGCAGCCCATAAACAACATTTACTATCTCAACAATAGCACTGTCAGTGCACAGCTTACCTCAAGTATAGGGGCAGCAGCTGGATACTCGGGCAAGTTTAGTACTGTTAGCAAGTCCTGAACAAGATTTTCTATAATCCCTTTGGCTTCTGACACATCTTGAGATTTAGCAGCAGTGAAACGTTGAAGCACATTCTTCCAAAAAAGGCAACAAGCCTCCGTTGCTGCTTCATGGCAGTTAATTGGATAACTAGCATCGACTGAGGCATCAATGATAGTGCTCCAATTTACTGTTCCCTTTAAGCTATCAGGAACATTTGCACTGAATTGAACCAAGTGAACTAGGAGGGCTGTTATCATCTGGATTTGCTTTTGTTCTTCATCAGCTAGATGATAAGTTCTAATAGCATTTTTTGAGAACTGTAACTTGCGGACAAGATTAAGTGTTTCATCAACCAAGTAACTCCTGTGTTGTGTGTATGATGAAAAAACCTGTTCAAGAGTTGAAAGGTAAGGAAGGAAATTATTTGGACAACTGAAAGCGTGGGAAATTGTGAGTCAATAAGCAAAGAGCTACCATGCAAATAACACCGATCGCCTTCAATTGTAAAAGCTGCATATTGTCCACCAAGAATGTAGTAAAGCAGGTTTTCGCTAACTGCAGGATACAACTATCTGATAAGCGCACCGTTGTGAGGAGTTCTTTAAGAAAGCCCAATATCAAGCATAGTTTCTGCACAGCAGAATATATAGAAGCAGAAACTCTGACAAAGAAAAAGACAACTGAACTGTATTAGTTCCCCACAAACACTTCATAAAAAAATAGAGAAGGGAAAAATCAAGCATAGATTAATCACATACTTGTTTGCAGAAGATTTCCTCGCACTTAAAGAAGCAGTGCGCCTCTTTTTGCTAGCTGGTCCATTTTCCATATCGTCTTCATCTTCATCTCCTAGATTTGACCAAAAGAGAATTTATTAAATGCTGTAATTTGTGATGTACACACATAAGTTAAACATGACAGGTAAGTTTAGTAACCACCAAATGGTCACCACAACTAAAGCACTAAATTAGTACATACAGGTATTAAATGCTAATCTCTGGTGTACACACATAATTTAATCATGGCAGGCTTCCATTTTCTAAGAAAAGATAAGTTTAGTAACCACCAACTGGTCACCACGAAGCACTAAATTAGTACATACAGGTAAGCAGGGATAATAAATTTTCGGCAAAATTAAACAGTCTTGTTTTGAAGGAAATGACAAAGTACAATGTATGCTCCGAGTCCCCAAGAACACGAATGTATATATCCAGCTTAGAAAGAGAAATGTGAGTGCAGAACCATGAAAGCCAAAGATAGTACTTGCAGAATTCCACAAGTGCATGTAGAATTGTGTATTTTTCAATGTTGAAAAGATGGTTTAACAACTACCATCATTAGTGACATTTCCAGCTGGCTTGTAGAGAGCTCGGAAGGTTGGGTTACTTGCAGCCATACAATCCATTATCTGATGTCTTGAGAAATCAATAATTCGCTCAATAAGCTGATATAGCCAAAGTTATTATAGTCAGAAACCTCAACAATATGATTCATAACAAGATAGGAAGGAATCAGAATATGCGAACCTCTTCTCGATACAGCTGCTTTGGCATATCAGGGTTGGTCATGATTGCTAACGCCGCATGAATGGACTCCAAAGCAGAGAAGACTGAGTGTTCAGCATCTGCAGCATCAGGCTGAAGTCACCCAAGCACTAGTCAGACTACAATATGAAGCATCTTTTATTCAAAGGATACAGGGGGGAAGGGCCATAATGAATAACTCACATTTTCTTTCACGTCTATTGATAATCCTTGAGAACACCGGATCTGCCGGTCTATCACATGTAAGAGACTAGTAAGCGTATCCATGGGAATCTCATGCAACATCCCCTTTGATCGAACATATGTAATTTCATTTACGAGAACCTTCACATCATTCAGTGCAATTGATAGCCAATCATCACCATCTGCATTATCAGGGATTTCTGCTTTTCCACAGAAGTCCTCCACCAGCTCACGGAAGTTGGCAATGACTTCTAAAATACATAATCCAAACTCGAATCAGCTGAATGTTTGAAGTAAAACAGGAGGAAGATGGGACATACATGAACTAAAGAATAAACCTTGACTGCTAGGAATGCTAGGGCCAGAACTTGAAGTAGAATTATCTTTCTTCCTCACTTTCGGTTTCCTTGAAGCAACTGAATCTGGTGATAGTTCATTCTGCAACAGAAAGCATGTTAGCACAAAGACAAAGTGGTCACAAGGAACTGAATATTGGTAAGACGCAAAACCATTGGTATCTAACATACATGAAGATCCTCTCGGTGTGAGTTGATGTCATCTGGAGGAAACGCATGATCCTTCCGTGCTTTAGTCAGATTAGGTGCGAGATACTCGAATTGCCTCTCGCGTTCTCGATTTTGATATTCCTGACCATCAAGCAGACCTGAAAAACTTGACCAACGTAACACGGAATTACATGGTGAGACAAGAAAGCTTAATATAGAAAGAATATGCAGCGCATTAAAACTCCATATGCGAGCTACATTGTTTTGTTAGGACAACAAATTGTGGGCTTGAATGTTAGGTTGAATAGAAGTTGCACCGGGATAGAACAAGCAGGTAGTCTATACATTAGTACTGCGCTAAGAATGTTTTTGAGTTGACATGACAATACTGAGGGCCAAAACTAGCAAATTAGTACTCCTATAATATTGTCAGTATAAGAAGAGACAAAATGGAGAAAACTTGAAATTTTCTACTTCACAGTTCGCACGCGATACACCAGGAACAGTTCACATAGAAGTGCACAAAAATATCTTACAACAATAGCACACCATCCAATCTATCAACTTCTATAGAGCCATGTACCATCGATGTTATTACCAGAAAGCAAGCTTCCAAAAAGAATCAACCATTTACTTTAAAAAGAGCTCATTCACCCCAACTGCTCAGGAATCGAACCTTGGTGAGGAGCCACACCCTAGCTCATTACCACCAACGTAATTCTCGGGTTCAACTCAGGAAATAATTAGCTTTCTTTTTTCTTTTCTACAAAATCAAGGATCTGATTATACTAGTTAGATTACACTATTTGTGTGTTTCCTGAAGACAAGGATCACCCAGGAGGACCAAAAAGGGCAGCCCTGTGCACGTAGCTCCCGCTGGAGCAGGGTCCAGGGAAGGGTCCGACCACTTTGGATCTTTTGTACGCAGCCTTTCTCTACATTTCTGCAAGAGGCTGTTTCCAGGACTAGATCCCGTGACCTTATGGTCACAGGGCAACAGCTTTACCGCTGCGCCAAGGCTCAGGGGGGCTGCTGAATAAAAGGTAAGTAGCTGGAGCATAAAATACTTTTAGTAGTGCACCTACTAGCCTGTAACGAATTGGCTCCATATAGACATCCTGCTGTTGTCACGTGGAATTTGCCATGCTCAAGCATTTATCTGGCCACATTGCAGCAAACGCTCGCCAAGGCAAAGTAGTAACTTTAGAATCTAGATGGTTCTTGGTATGGTATTTTGTATCTGCTGGTATAGTAATAGAAGGACTAGAATTGTTTTGACTTTTGAGGATTGGATAGAAGGGGAGCCTTGGCGCAGTGGTAAAGCTGCTGCCTTGTGACCATGAGGTCACGGGTTCAAGTCCTGGAAACAGCCTCTTGCAGAAATGTAGGGAAAGGCTGCGTACAATAGACCCAAAGTGGTCAGACCCTTCCCCGGACCCTGCGCGAGCAGGAGCTACATGCACCGGGCTGCCCTTTTTTTGAGGATTGGATAAATAAACCATAAATGGCACATTAAGCCTTAAAGGTCCGTTTGGTCGTGCTACTTGATTGTAACTCGAGGCGGTAACTCTATTTGCAAATGGTCAACTATTTGGGATCACCATTGACAGGACGTTGACATAGCAGGTCAAAATGCTGATGATGCATTCCCATTTTGAGCAGCAAACAAACGTGCTGAAATACATTTAAAGAGTGACTGCAATGTTACCATATTAATCTAGAAAATAAGTCCCTCCTTTTGTGCCTATTTGGTATGGATGCAACTTATCTCCATTGCATAGGGCATATATATATTACACAAGCCTTGAGGTACAAGGAAGGAAATGTAGACTAATACGAACTCCTAGACCAATACTAATACTCCTTAACACTATTATCTATCAAAAGCTTCATAGAGACTGAATTAATAACCATAGTTTTAACAAGTTGCCGTGACCTAAGTATCGATGGAAGATAGGTGATTACCCCCGGGCAACAAGTGGAAAAACTCACGTAAAAGGAGACGATAATTAGTCGAAAACTGGTGATGGCCACTGGCCAGAGCTTCTGCACAAAGAGAGAGAGTAGAAACGGAATCAACAGGGAATGGAGCATGGAGCCGTGTGGTGGTGCCGTGGTCGGATGACAGAAGCCGTGAATGTGGTGGTTGCACTGCACATTAATGTTTGAGGAAGGCAAGAGTAAAGCGGGCATCAAATGGTTGGGCTAAAATTGATCTTTCCACTTGTTCTACCATTAGTCTACCGAGCCCTAATCTGGGGACTTCAGTTACTATCCAAGCCATCAAAACATTGTTTAAACAAGTCCAAAGAGCTAGGTACCAAATGTGCCAATGCCAACCATTAATTGAAATATATATAGTCAAACTATTCATCACCCAGGGTGAAGAATAACTTTTTTACGTCCTGTAAATTTTGTCTTACGTCGGAAGTGAAAAAAGAAGGTAACAAAATGTATGTCGCTCGAAAAGGATATTTTACATGGCGTAAAATTATGAACGTAAAATATAGTATAAAATATACATATAAGTGTAAATTTTGTGGTTTTACCATTTTTTGTGTAGTGAATCAATATATTCGTATACCAAATGTAATGACGTAAGTAAACCTTGGGCGTAAAATAACTTAATCAGCACCCTGGATGATGAATAGCATTACTATATATGTGTGTGTATAGTTAAAATATAGCGTAGATTAGTGTTCATTCCACTTGTCGGTGTATATTTCCAGCATGTTGCCTTCTATACGGTTCAAAAACTGTTAAGAGAGAAACAGACATATTTTATGTGTGTTATAGCAGTAGTGCTAGATGTAGGTCATATATATCCATCAAAATAACAAAAATTAAAGGTTCTAAGCAATAAAACTTACCTAGATATGCACTAAGTTACATAAATGAACAGGGAAGCCTGTGAATTAGTTATGTTCGGGAAGTAAAACCACTGCATGCTGAATAAAGTGAGCAATGCCAACACATGGGCGTTCAAAGGCGGCTGAGTGCAACAGTGGAGTGGTGGACCTACCACTAATACTTAAGCTAGGACTTGAACGGCTTGATTTATCACGAAGAGACCTATTTATATTAGATGGGCCACTGCCAAAAAAATATGAGCCACTGGATACTATTTCGCCAAGCCCTGCAAATCAGACACCATAGCCCACATTCGAATCAAGTACCCTGTAATGTTCAGGCAATATTAGATCAAAGCCCTGTCTATCGTGCCAGTTAATTCATGGAACTGTAAGTATTTGAGGTACAAGTACACAGACATGTCCAATCAGAAAGATGAGGAAGCAGCAATTCTGTACTGCATCACCTTATTAACGACCATACATCATCGAGTGGCTAAACAGAAGCTCAGCACCGGTGACATTCGGAAATCCTGTCCACGACAGGGAACCACTAACATTTCAAACTCCTAGTGTTACACGAAATGGCTTCCAACTAAATTCTGCTCAGTACGGCCTAGAAAGCCACTAAATTCTGTTCTGTTTTGTTTTGTTTTGTTTTTTGCGGGGAAATTCTGTTCTGTTTAGCTGCATTAAATACCAAAAACAAAATGATAGACCACACTAGGTTTACCAAATGGTGGAATGGCGTGGCATAGCAGTTCTTTTTTCAACCAAATTCCATGGCACGAATCTGAGCTTGCTCAAAGAAATTTG
The DNA here is from genome assembly GCA_039707655.1 of Elymus sibiricus. Classification (NCBI taxonomy): domain Eukaryota; kingdom Viridiplantae; phylum Streptophyta; class Magnoliopsida; order Poales; family Poaceae; genus Elymus; species Elymus sibiricus. The sequence continues at coordinate 271,337,208 of CM077665.1, forward strand.
ACATCTACCAGAGCAGCAACTCCAACACGGGCCACGATGCTACCTACCATGAAAATTCACACCAGCGCCCGGGCACCATAATAGAGATACAGCAGCATATAAGTCCAGTCCAAGTAAAGCGATATCAAAGTACTGTTCATACAGGAGTTCGAGAGTTGAAGGTGGTAAGCTAGTACAGTAGCTATCAAGTCAACCACAGAAGCAGGTAACCTGAAGAGTCCAGACAAGTACCATGTCCATTTGAACGGGCGGAAACGTAACAAGCATTGTCTTCCATGGGTAGCTAGCTAGCTGGAGCGGCCTAAGGAAGGCTGCGTTTACCTTGCGAATGAGGAGGTTGGGGAGTGCGGGGCTTGAACTTGAAGGCGTCGGGGTTGTGCTTGAGCACCTCCCTCCAGAGCAAGGAGCACTCGCTGGGATCCACCGCGACGTGATCTGCTTCTGTGAAGCCCCTGCGTTGTTTACATGAAAATGGAAGTCAGTGGGGCGAAATTCCCGGCGGGAGCAGCGAGCGAGCGAGAGGGGAAGGGAAGGGAAGTGTGACTAACAGGTGGGAGATGTCGGTGTTGGCGAGTATGCGGGCGATGGCGGCCGCCTGCATGATCATGTCGGGGCGGTCGGGCTCGGCGAGGGGCTCGTCGTGGTCGTTGAGGTCCGCGCCGAGCGTAGCGGGTAGGGTGGGGAGTGGCAGAGCGGCGGCGGTCTCGGAGTGGACAGTGTTGGGCAGGCGGCAGGCGCTCTCGAAGCCGGCCCTCCCGGACTCCCTCCCGTCGCCGGCGCCGGCCGGAAGGTCCATGGCCGGCGGGCAGGCGAGCGAAACCCTAGATCGATTTCGAACGGGAGAGACTCTCAGCGAGCAAGGACTTGGAGGGCGCGTCGCTCACTCGGACGGAAAGGGGATTTTGTGTAGTTGCTTAGCTAAGCGTTTAGTAGTTGGGCGGTGGTGCAAATTAGGAAGTTACGGTGGGGTGGCCGGGCCGGAGAGAGGCCTGCTCTCTGCTCCGACGACCAATCTTGTGGGGGAAGGATGGAAGCAGCCAGCCATTCAAGTCACGACGACAGTAACTTAAGTTTACGTGTGGTGGGGTGGTGGGCACAGTAAAGAAAGAAATGCTTTGATGGGTTGGATTGGATTGGGTTGGGTGGGCTCAAACAAATGTGTTATTTTTACTAAATGACCCTAGGGCATCTTATGTCGCGCACTGACCCTGGAAAAACTTATTTCATCGCCTGACCCTCTCCGTTCGCGCCTTACTGTTAGGCGTGTAACATACACGTTTGCACGCCTCCTGCCAAGGCGCATTTGACCCTCCCGACGACCGGCCGCCAGCGTGGCAAGCACAGTAAGCGCCCACCCGATTGGCGTGACAGCGTCGGATGAGCCGCGTTTCTATGCCAGACCTTGTTCTCTGTTAATCAGACTGATATATCCAACTACTGGTTGGTACCGTAGATGCATCCGACCAGCATATTGGATAGTCTGGTGTGCTCCCTGGACATGCTCATCTATTTGGCGTGATACACTTTTGTGGGCCATAGCTACACATCGCCGCGCCCGCTCACTAGCCGCTTAACCACAAAAAGGAAACTTGCCAGGATTTACTTAAAATTTCAGATGGTCTAGCTCTCCATTATTCTGTGACTGATGTGTGGGTCCTCCATGGCATTTGCTTCCTCCTATTTAGCCTCCAAAACCCTTTTTTCCTGAAACCATTTGGCATTACTCACCGCCCGCCACCCCTCGTTCTCCTCTTCCCTGCAACCACGCGTCCTCCTCTTCCCTGTCGCTGGCGCCGCCGCCTGCACGCGCCTCCGCCGTGCAGGATTCAATCTCGATTGCCAACAAGCCAAATCCGTCCCCAAAGCCAAGGAAGGAATTGATTCATCGGTACATGGAAGAATTGGAGAGGGGAGTTCGTTCAAATATGGTCGAAAATAGGTTGTTGGTGCCATCCCCATGGAGGGAGGATCCAGCAATCCTTGTGCTCATGTAAGTAATCCCGACGTCCTCACGAAGTTGCTTCAGAAGAGCGACCGAGTCCTTCATTTGCCGGTGGCTCTTCACTGATGGGTTGCAGGGCGCGGAGTTCCTCTATCTCTTTCTCGAGAAAGCCAAGGCCATCGGCATAATGACGAAGTTGGCAGAAGAAAGGCTAGAGGAGATGAAGGTCGTGGAGGCGATGAAGAAAGAGATAGAGGAACTCCCCGCCCTGCAACCCATCATGAAGATCGCTGGAGACTAAGTAGATAGCGAGGACCCCCGGTGTTTGTCTGTGTCGTCCTTCTTCTTTTGCGTTTGTGTCTTTCGGGAGTTGCCGCTTGTGGTATTTTGAACATGTTGTCTATCTTTACCCGGTCAAGTTCGAACTTAGACGCTTGTAAGAGACGTCTCCTAATTTCCTATGGCTTAGGCATGTTTAGCTATTACAATATGGCAGCATCTGAATTGTCGTATGTAATGTGCTTACGCTCCCTATGCTATATTTTTGTTTATGTAGATGAATTATGTATGTTGTTTTAACATCTGCATGACATTGTTCTGAATCGATCGTTTTGTATGTTGGTTTAATGACTTACCAAATGCAATTTAGGCACTGCAGTCAAGCATTGGACGGTCGTGCCTACCACCGGCTGTGGATGCTGAACTGAGCCTTCTTGCTATAAAAAAGTAGTATGTTATGTTGTGTGATGTTGTATGTCATTCAACCCCCTTGCGTGAGGTAACTTTCCGATTGATTAATATCTGAACTTGCTCAATGCAGGCGGCAGTGGCACCAGCTAGTATAGTTTCATCACTTGCATGTGTTTCTGTATCCTCCAGCGACAAAGCTTGTAAGGTATGTTTATCTTGGTTTTGCGAGGATACGTCACCGAGCTGCAAGTGTGCATAACTCGGAGGTGTCGTCCATTCGGCGCTAGATCGTGATTGGATCGCACAGTACGACTGCATCAACCGCGTTATATACGCTTCTGCTTTTCGGTCTACAAGGGTACGTAGACACACTCTCCCTCTCATTGCTATGCATCTCCATATATAGATCTTGGGTGTTTCGTACGAAAATTTTTGATTTTCATGCAACGTTCCCCATCATCACCAACAACACTTGAGCTAGTATTAGAGGCGAGACTAGGAATCCTCTTTCATCGTTTATCTTCCACACGTGCATATGAATTTTCCACTGAATCGCACATTCCAGGATCATAGCAGTTATAGCATAGAATATAAACTCTTAATTATAAACATGGAAATATAATAATACAAAATTATTGCCTCTAGGGCATATTTCCAACAAATAATCCGTATTTCTTTCATACCGGTGCCAATCCGGATTGGAAACGAACACCTTAGCAAAATCAGGATTGGAAACAAAAGAAACCATCTATAACCACACATGCACACCTCGTCAAAATATCAGAGGAAAAAAGGCAGATTTCTCATCTTATGCCGAGAGAGACGCCTTAGAATTGACAACATTCAAATGTGTTGTGATTATGTGAGCACATATGCCACCATCAGCGAGGGTGGGAAGGAGGATAAGTGGCAACATAGATGCGATGTCATGTGTTGAAACAAAGGACGTGGACCTATTGGGGTCTTGACTCATGCTTACTAAAAAGAAAGATGCAACGATGAGGAGACTTCAATAGAGTATCGGTTTTAAGCATGGTCAAGCGGTTGATTATGTGGGTCGGAGTGGTGGTATGGATTTGTGGTAGAGAGATGGAATTATGTGACACTTCGACCATGGTGCCAATATTTCTCGGGTGTTGTTATATCTAGTGAAGATGGTCGTTGGCGATTCACTGGAATCTACGACGAGCCATGTGAAGAGCTTTGAAAGAAAACCTGGGATGCTATTCGTTACCTGATACATCAAGATGAATTCCCTTGGTTGTGTGTGGGAGACTTTAATGAAGCTTGTTGGCAGGAGGAGCTCAAGGGAAAGAATGGAAGAGGTTGGTCACAAATGGAGGAGTTCAGAGAGTGTTTGACTGAATGTGGGTTCCTTGACCTAGGTTACTCATGTTATACTTTCACATGGGATAATAAGAGAGAGGGAAGAGAATGTCTAGGTCAGGCTGGATAGGGCTAGTTGCAACGATGCTTTTACCTCTCTGTTTTCATCGACCACTGTCGAAAACGTTCCAACCGAGGAGTCCGACCATATGGCACAGGTCATTCGAGTGCCCAAGGATGGTACACACAATCAGAGCAGAAAGGCTAACCAGTTTAGGTATGAGGAGATGTGGGGTGGGCATGATGGGTACGATGATATGGTATCTGATGCTTGGGAGTGCCATGCACATGCAACAACGTCTATTGGTGGGACATGTGATTATCTAAAAAATATCACGTCTCACATGCAATGGTGGGCTCATATAGAGTTTGGTTCAATCTAGTGTGAGATCAAGAAGCTAAGAACACAATTGGATCTTGCTAGAGAAAAAATAGACCATCCTGGATCATATTGAGGCACGACTACATGAACTATATGAGAGAAAGGAGATTATGCAACGACAAAGATCTAGAGTTGACTGGTTAGAGGCAGGGGATCACAATACAAAGTTTTTTCATAGTAGAGCTTCACACGGGAAAAGGAAAAATACCATTGTAAGGTTAAAAAGGGCTAATGGAAGTTTGTGTTCTTCAATTGATGAGATGACGACCATGGCAAAATCTTTCCATGGTAGTTTATATTCTTTAGAAGGGGTGGCCAATATGGAGCGAGTACTTCAAAATGTCCAGGCGGGTGTCACTGTTGACATGAACGCCTGGCTAACGACTATTTTTCGGATGCTAAAATTGAGGAGGCGTTGTTTCAAATGGGTCATGCGAAGGCACCGGGACCGGATGGGTTGCCTGCATTGTTCTACCAAAAACACTATTTTTTTGGTAAAACATGCGGCGTGTGCGGCGGTTTAAGAATTTCTAGAAGGCAAGGAAATGCCAGCTGATTTTAACAATGCTTGTTCTCATTCCAAAAGTCAAGCTCCTGAGCTGCTATCACGGTTTTGACCGACCAGCTTATGTAATGTATTGTATAAGATAGCCACAAAAGTTTTGGCTAACCAGCTTAAGTGTGTATTGCATGTCCTTGTCTTAGAGGAGCAAAGTGCTTTTGTTCCAGGTCAGTTGATCACCGACAACATCTTGATTGCTTATGAGTGCACACATTCTATCAGAAAGGGGAAAAGGAAGAAGAGTCTATGTGCGGCCAAGTTAGATATGATGAAGGCGTATGACCGAGTGGAATGGTATTTTTGGAATCCTAATGGGGTTTTCGAGGAGGTGGATCGATATCATTATGCACTGTGTGACCTCAGTGAAATTCTCGGTTCGTATTAATAGTGGGGTGTTAGATATCTTTACACCGACAAGAGTCAATAGGGTGACCCTCTTTCCCCTTATCTATTCTTACTTTGTGTTGGGTTTTTTCTACTCTTCTCAATAGGGCTCAACAGGAGAAGCGGATTCGAGTGGTTGAGTTTGGGAGGGACGGCCCTCACGTTACTCATTTACTATTTGTTGATGATAGCATTGTGTTCCTGGGAAGCACATGAGAATAGTTTAATGGAATTAACTCACATCTTGCAGGACTATGAGGAAGCATGTGGTCAAAAAGTTAACCAACAAAAGTCATCTATATTTTTCGGTAGGGGTTGTGACGATAGTACCAAGGAGGCTTTAAAGCAGATTCCAAATATTTCTTTAGAGGCTCTAAGTGAGAAGTACCTTGGCTTACCAACGATGGTAGGAAGGTTAAAAGACGGGTGTTTCAAGTATGTCAGGGAAAGGTCTAGTGCAGAAGTGTTTGGCTGTAAGTGACAAGGCATGTCCAAGAAGGGTAAAGAGGTGTGTGTAAAATATGTTCTGCAAGCCATTCCAATGTTTGCTATGAGTTGTTTCCATTTCACCAAGAAATTATGAAGGAACTTGACTTCGACTTCTTCAAAATTTTGGTGGGGAGGAGAGCAGCAAGTGAAAAGTGCATTGGGTCATGTGGGAGAATATGTGCAGAAGTAAGCGTGCAGGAGGCATGGGTTTTAGGGACTTCGAAGCTTTTAGCAAAGCACTCCTTGCTAAGCAAGCTTGGAGGACTCTCACTATGCCAGACTCCTTGTGTGCCCGTGTATTGAAGGCAAGATACTTTCCCCAGGGAAATTTTATGGAGCTTACAGCCACAAAGAGTACATCAACTACTTGGAAGAGCATTATTCACGGTCGCCTCCTTCTAAAGGAGGGTCTAATATGGCGCATTGGAGATGGACCCAAGATCGAAGTTTGGACGGATAACTGGATCCCCAGAGTGCTGGGAACATAGCATGAAAATAAAATAAATCCTATGAAACACCCAAGATATAATCTACGAGATACATAGCAATGAGAGGAAGAGTGTGTCTGTGAAAGTGCTAGTTATCGACTAGAGGGGGGTGAATAGGCGATTTTTATGAAAGGCTTCGAAACAATGAATGTATTCAAAATGTGCGGAAGCGAAGCAGGATCAGGTAGGGATACAATCAAGGATCTAGGCAAGGTATGCAGTACCACGAAGACATACAAGCAAGTTCAGCATTATCATTGTACACACTAAGATGAATCGAGGACAAACTTAGACAGTATGAAGATAAATAGTAGATATGAATGTCTTCGGGGAATGTCTTCAGTCAGAAGTATTCAAGCAATGGCTTCACACTTCAGTTCAGAATGTAAAAGAATGAAGGATAGAACTAGTAGCTTGAAGAAGACACATGATTTGTTGGACCAGTTCCAGTTGCTGTGACAACTGTACGTCTGGTTAGGGAGGCTGAGATTCAACTCAGAAGACCTCGTCTTCACCTTGTTCCCCTTGAACCGAAGTCACTTAGACAATGCCCAATCACTCGGGTAAGTCTTCAGGGGAGACTTCCAAAACCCGTACAAACTTGGTCCCCCGGCGATCCACGATGACTCTTGGATTGCTCTAGATCCAGACGCCTAGCCGTCTGGAAGATCACAGTCTTCAAGTGTAATAAGTCTTCAGTTCTCTCAGAACAGAATGAATTCGGTGATGCTCAAACACTCTAGCTCTGGTGTGTTTAGGTTTATCCTCGCGGGATGTTTCTCTCTCTAAATGTCTTCGAGGTGGGTTGCTCCAAAACAACAACAACCGTATCTCTCTCTGAGCAGCCACCTTCTTATGGTGGAGGGGGGGGCTATTTATAGCCAGCGGGCAACCCGACCTGATATGACCAAACTGACCCTGGGTCAATGGCCAACCAACACGTGTCACAACGGTCGGATTTCAAACACACGCGACAGCTTTACTTGGGCTACAAGTAAAGCTGACTCAACCAACTCTAGAAGAGATTTCCTCTCATTGTCTTCACTCGAAGACATAGGTATGGGTTGAGCATCACGTCAGCGTCTGACTTCGATCACATCGACCCCACTTAACAGTACAGTGGTTCCTATGACTCAGGAAAGAAGAAACAAATCTACTAAAAGAGTTCGTCTTCGTGTTTCATTATCTTCAGGTGATTATCTTCGCATACCACCAATGGCTTTGGCCATCATCAATGTCTTCGAACATTTTTAGGTGTCGTCTTCGACGGTTAAACCGAATCTCCAGGGACTTCTATCTGTGGTATCCTGTGAACTCTCACAAACACATTAGTCCCTCAACCACGTTTGTCTTCAATATTCCAAAACCAAACAAGGGTGGCACTAGATGCACTTACAGTCTGTGTACCCTCTTAGACTGTTAAGCGGAAGCATATATTACGCGGTTGATGTAGTCGTACTCTTCACGATCCAATCGCGATCCAATCCGATCTAGCGCCGAACAGACGACACCTCCGCGTTCAGCACACGTGCGGCTCGGTGACGTCACCTCCTTCTTGATCCAGCAAGCAAGGGAGGAGAAGTAGATGGGTTCTCGACCAGCATGACAGTGTGGTGGAGATGGTGGCGTCGTAGTGCCGGCAGGGCTTCGCCAAGCGCCTCTGGAACGACGTACGAGGAAGAAACGTGAGGAGGGCCGCGACCGTGGGAAGGTGTGTTGCCCTCTTGCGACTCCCCGCCTTTATATAGGCACGTGAGGGGATGGTGGCTTGCCCTCCAAACTCCTAGGGTAGTTGGCCAAGGGGGGGAGGAAATCCCTCCTTTCCTTTCCCACCGTTCGCTATCCCCTTTTTTAGGGATCTTGATTGTATCCCTTCGGGATATGATCCCATTCCTTTTAGGTGGATCTTGGTGCCCCTAGACCAGGGGTGTGGGGCCTTTCCCCTCTACCCACCTCCATTTGGGTCCCCCCATGCAGGTGGGCCCCACTTCGGAACCTTCTAGAACCTTCCCGGTACAATACCGAAAAATCCCGAACATTTTCCAGAATCCCGAATATGACTTCCCATATATAAATCTCTACCTCCATACCATTCCAGAGCTCCTCGTGATGTCCGGGATCTCATCCAGGACCCCAAACAACATTCGGTCACCAATGTACATATCCCAATACTGCTATAGCATCATCGAACGTTAAGCGTGCGGACCCTATGGGTTCGAGAATCATGTAGACATGACCGAGACACCTCTCCGGACAATAACCAATAGCGGGACCTGGGTCAATGGCCAACCAACACGTGTCACAACGGTCGGATTTCAAACACACGCGACAGCTTTACTTGGGCTACAAGTAAAGCTGACTCAACCAACTCTAGAAGAGATTTCCTCTCATTGTCTTCACTCGAAGACATAGGTATGGGTTGAGCATCATGTCAGCGTCTGACTTCGATCACATCGACCCCACTTAACAGTACGGTGGTTCCTATGACTCATGAAAGAAGAAACAAAACTACTAAAAGACTTCGTCTTCGCGTTTCATTATCTTCAGGCGATTATCTTCGCATACCACCAATGGCTTCGGCCATCATCAATATCTTCGGACATTTTTAGGGGTCGTCTTCGACGGTTAATTGAATCTCCAGGGACTTCTATCTGTGTTATCCTGTGAACTCTCACAAACACATTAGTCCCTCAACCACGTTTGTCTTCAATACTCCAAAACCAAACAAGGGTGGCACTAGATGCACTTACAATCTCCCCCTTTTTGGTGATTGGCGACAAATTGGTTGAAGTTTTCAACGGGAATAAAATATGTGAAGATAAAGACTTGGAGATTATGATTGCAAGATATAGAGAGCTCCCCCTGAAGATGTGATTATGAAGATTTTGCTTGGAATGCAAAAGCACATGGCAGGTTATAGTTGGTGGAGATCTCCCCCTATATCTTGTAATCCAATCACTATGCATTTAAATGATATTTTGAAGATAATGAAATGCATAATGAAAAATGGGCGTCTGCAGTATGACTTCAGGCGCATATGATAACTTGAAGTAGTGCCAAATAGTACGGTAAACATAAAATGCGCAGACGTCCTTCGGGACTTAAATTTTACAACCCAAATAGCAAATGTTCAGAAACGAGAGTTGTAAACTTAACAAAAAGCAGCACCCGGCCCATATTAGTAGACCCGTTTGAAGACTATCAGCCAATGCTTCTCCCCCTTTGTCATCGAATGACCAAAAAGGGCGAAGACATTGAGCACTACGCGTCCCCAGCAGGAGTTGAAGATGACGGTGCGTTAGGGTCGGCGGTGGTTGGTGCAGGAGAGCTTGGTGCAGTGTCGCGATGTGCAGTTGAAGGAGAGGTGACGTCTTCAACTTCATCGTTGGCAAGACGCACATTGACGGATGGGGCTTCGGAGGAGAAGTCACTGTCTTCGAGATAAGGCGTCTGATGCCATTTCTCTGTGCGAGGTGGCGGAGCACTGAAATGGAAGTGTTGCCTATAGCCATCCTCACGAAGTTCATCCTGTGGTGCGAGCATTGTTAATGTCCTCCAGGCACGGTGGCTTGTCTCATGAGCAACAAAGGCATTCTTGGTTGTGAGATTGCGGATCATGTTGATGTATTGTACCACAGAAGCCATTTGTCTTCGAGTCCACTCATGATGACGATCTTGTTTTTGGATGAGAGAGACAAGAAGCTCTCTATCTGTCATGGCACGCTCTATCCTGGTCCTTTCTTGGCGAGGCAAGGTGCTGGCAGTGGCTTCAGTGGCTGTGCCACTTGGTTGAGGTTGTCGAATAGATCCAATAAGCCTCGCACAGGACACATCAGATGGAATGTGAAGTCCTTCTTCATCAGTCGTGCCACTAGTGCCTTGCGTGAGGGAATTCTTGCTCTTTGGAGGGTAGATGTCAGTGTGAATGACTTTGACATCTGGAAGATATATTCCATGATTGCGAGCAGAGGGCAAGAACCTAGTGTTAGTTCTACACTTGATGAAACGCATGATCCATGGTGCATAGATCTTGGGTTCAAACAAGGTAATGCATTAGCAACCAGATTGCGGAGGAAGAGTTCTTGAAGATTAAACCTATTGCCATAGACGATGTTGTAGACCAATGTCTTCAGAGCCCCTTCAAGATTGCGCGAAGATGAATACCCCTTAATTGGCCAAATGGTGTGGCGAAGAATATGGTAGATAGTCTTCGGCAGATACTGAAGATCTTCAATGAAGAATGAGTTTGGCAGATCTGCTTCAGGGGCCAAGGGCTTCATCATAGTAAGCATAGCAGTCATATTTGGCTCGGACAGTTGGAAGATACTTGGTATGGCTTCATTGTCGTCAGATCATGCAAGATGTGTTGATGGAAAGAATTTCGTAGCATTAGCAGTGACATATTAATCTCGAATCATGAAGTGCATCTTCCATGTCTTCAGGTATCGGCCGAAGCCAGAGATGTGGAGGGTGGCGTAGAACTAAAGAATGATCTCTTCATTCCAGTCTTCATGATCGGTGACAAAAGCCAGGAGTCCAACATCTCGAAAACAATGAATTGCTTGGTCAAAACATGACAGTCCGTTCGTGGCTTCAAGACTGAGCCGTTTGTGTGGGAAAATTAGATTCTGGTCATAGAGCACGCATGTGTGGTATTCCCTTTGAGGGATGCTCCAGAACCTATCAGACTGAGTCTTCAAACGAGCATATGGATTGCAGTCGGAGTTGAAGAAGGTGTTGTTGAGCCTGAAGTCTCTAATGCTCAAGACAAGAGGACGAGCACGCCCTTGTTGGCGGAGCATAGGGAGCCTTGGCATTGGGTTCAGAACATTTGGGCGCCTTTGAATGTTGAATTCATATTGCGGACCCATCCTTGGTGGTGCGACCAGCCTGGGCCATTTGGTGGGAACCATTTGCTCTTCTCTATTGCGAGCCAGGACAATGTTGTCACCATTGTCGTCGGAGGAAGGCGTCGCAGGAACTGGAGGACCATCAGGGGATGGGGCATTGGCTTCACCCACAATGTTATCAGCGGCATTGTCTTCAGAGGCTGGGGCTTCGGTCTCTGGCGCGTTATGAGCAATGTCTCTGATCCTGAGGACTCCCTCGACTGGTGCAGTTGGAGACACGCGGAACTTGTCTTCAGGGATGCTCTGCATCGAAGATATGTCCAGTCTAGGTCCACGTCGAAGCCTTTTGAGAGGCGATGCATGCTCAGTAGGTTCAACTTCCATGGCCACAAATGGAGACTCACGTGTTCTGGGCACATGAGTTGAAAATGCAGATGGTGAAGTGCTTGGTATGTTCTCAGGCACATTTGGCCTAAGAGGAGTGCCAATGTCAACATACTCACTCTCATCGTGTGTTGGCGTTTGGATCAGCGGATCATCATTTTTCAGCATGGGATTTTCTTCTTCTACATTGGCTTCGTCAGCATGAGCTTCGGGAGCAATGTCTTCAGCTGCGATGTCTTTGGTAGCAGGAGTCTCTGTGGTACCAGACTCATGTAGTATCACTTGCCTCTCTTGGTTCTCAGAGGCAGGAGGAGCCATGGAGATAGGCATCACTTGCAGTGGCTCCTGTTGAGTAGCAGGGGTGGATGATGGAGCAGGTGGGGGTTGAGGTACTTGAGCTGACATAGATGGCATCAACTTCTTTGTCTTCTGCCTCTTCGGTGGTTGGGCTTCAGAGGCAGCAGCCTTGCGTTTCTTGGCTTCAGCTTCGGCTTTCTTTGTCTTCTTGCTAGTGGCAGCAGAGGAAGGCGGAGGTGCTCGAGTGCCAGAGAAGCCAGCTGGAAACACAATGCCTCGTGGTTCAGACCTTGATGGAGCGGTTTGGTCCGAAGACATTGAAGCCTGTCGAGATCTCTCAGCGATCCGTGGATCAAGAGCAGGTTGGCCAAGAGCCTTGCGCTTTAGCATTTCATTGTGAGCTTGAATCATGGTGTTGGCCTTTTTCTTGAGACGCACTAGATTGCCTTTGACAGCTTCACATCTCTTCTCAAACACTGCCTTGAGGTCTTTCATCATAAGCTGATAGCCTTGGATCTGTTCAGCCTTGAGCTTGTGGACGTTGGCCTTGAAGAGTGCCTTCCCATGGCAAATCTTCGCCTTGAGTTGAACGGCCTTTTGTGCCACAGAGAGCTCCTCATTCACGAGCCCTTGGAAGGTTACGCTGAGCCCAATGGGTAGCTGTAGGGCGTCGATGGTGAGGGATGGATCAGCAAACCACTCGTCAATGAAGTGCTCGAGTATTGCTGGGCCGAAGAGAGGTAAGTCTTCAAGACGTTTAGCTTCCTCTTCCTTTTGCTGGATCAGTCTTGCCAGCGCTTCATCATCAAACTCATCATCGGAGAGCTCGATCATATTTGCAGCATCCATCAGTGAGACATATGGCTTCGGTCCTCTGGAAGCAGCAGCCTTCCTTTTCATTCGCCTAACGAGGCGAGACTCATCTTCTGTGTCTTCGGAATCAACGAAAGGTGACCTTGAAGCCTGTGATGTTGTCCCAACAGCCTTGGAAGCCTTTGAAGCCTTGGGCATTGAAGCCTTTGCCTTCATCTTAGGCTTCGGATTAGTGACAGGGGGTGGAACATAGTGTTCAGCGTCTTCAGAAACAACAAAGCCTTGAACGCTAGTTGGATGTGGATTCTCGGGCATTGGTGGCCTGAACATGCATGGGTAGAAACCAATCCTTATGGCATCGGACTTTGTCTTCGGAGGAAGATTCTTGTAGACAATGTCAGTCCATGGAGCTTGCTCATAGTGTTTCTCAGCATATTCTTCAGTGACATAGCGGTAGTTGTACCACTCGACAACCCACTATCTTCGGATCCATTGTATCCGACTCTTTCTCTGACCATAGGTTTCCTCGTCATCTGACTTATACTTCGCATAGAGTTTGGGAGGAAGATCTTTAGCAGTGTTCAGTCTTCTCTGTCTACCACCTTTCTTTGGAGCATCGTCTCTGGCCATTGTCTTCAAAGGCTTCGAGGTGAGCAAAGGCTTCGAAGACAGATTCAAGTGAGAGCTTGCCCCTGGTGAGTGCAAATGAATCTGCAAGTAGTCTGCAAATGAGTTCAGACTATGAGATCCAAGCAATTCTGCTGCGGACATGTACCTGTGAAAGAGTTAGAGATGCGAGGGAGTGGAAGAGGTCATATGCATTCTCAGAAGATTTAAAACAAGATATCGTGGTATGAAGACATTGACCTTATCCACCGAAGACTTTCACTTTTGCTCACATATAGGGTGGTTTCAGATTTGTGCAAGTTTGAGAATTCGCACAAGTGAGAAATCAACCCAGGTTTGCAACATAAGCAAAAGAAATTAGCAAATAGCGGTACAAGTGTGAGATCTATTGGAATGAAAGTGGAAAAACAAATCTCGGAGATATCTGGTAATTTGCAAAGATCAAATGTGTGGTAAAAATTCAGATTTTATTACCACGGTGAAGAACACGATGAACTAGTCGACGAGGCGGAGAGGCCGAGTAGTTCGATCTGCCACACCCTAGCTTGGTGGTGGCAAATACCTACGGCGGCGGCGGACAAAGATGGTCGCGGCCGGCGTGAGTACGTCGACGGAGGAGTCAAGGCAGCGAAGCGCTCCTTCTCAGGCGGCGATGAAATCCAGTGATGGCGCTAGGGTTTGGAGCTTGGAGGTGGAGGAGGAAGTGGAAGGTAATTATTGAGCTTGGGCACTTGTATTTATAAGGGTGGAGACATCCGAACAATTTGGACGTTTATGCCCCGGACTCTTCGGCTCTAGTGGGACACGTGGTGAACATGCAACATGTCTCACAGCCCACTACATTTATCGAAGCGGCAACGCGGGAGTTGTTGCGAAAAACGCGGTAACAAATAAGATTTTAAGAGTTTAAATGTTTGGTTGGTTTTGCCTTCGACTGACAAGGATGCAGTGAAGACAATCAACACGTGTCAATTTAGAATGCATATAACTGGAGTTGAATAGATTTGGACGAGGTAAGAACAGATGGGGTTGTCGGGTCCGATCACATTTGCCTAGGTAAAATTTGAAGATATAGCTATAGGACAAATGTTGTATAGGACAAAACTCCAATATCCACATAGATATGCAAGGAATATTCAACTAAAACACATGCATACTTTGAAGATAAGATTCAGATTCGAAGATAAAAGACTTGTAAAAAGCGAAGATAAAAGCAATGTCTTCGAGATTGGTTGGTGGCGTTACCCATCGTATAAGAATACTTGACCCAGACACGGCGCACAATTATTGTGGCGCTCTGAAGTCATATTCTCCGTTAATATATTCACACTCAGATTGTAAGTCTTCATGAGTCGAAGACATACGTTACTTTGTATGTTGTGCATCAAAGTCGTCAACATGCATAAACGTTAGAATGTATTCCCATTCAAAGGACATTTGAGGATTCTAAGATATTTAGCTCACACCGCAACTTGCAAAATCTCTTCTCATCCAAAGGCTTCGTGAAGATATCCGCCAATTGGTCTTCAGTGTCAGCATGCTTGATGTTGATGTCGCCTTTCATCACGTGATCCCGAAGAAAATGATGTCGTATCTGAATATGCTTCGTCTTCGAATGTTGTACTGGGTTGTAGGAGATCTTGATTGCACTCTCATTATCGCAGTAGAGAGGTACATGCTTCGGGTTGATGCCGTAGTCCTTGAGAGTTTGCTTCATCCAGAGAAGTTGAGTGCAGCAAGCGCGAGCAGCAATGTATTCGGCTTCGGCAGTGGAGAGTGATACACAGTTCTGCTTCTTCGAAGACCAACATACAAGAGATCGTCCCAGAAAGTGACATGTGCCTAATGTAGACTTGCGATCAACTCTGTCACCAGCGAAGTCAGAATCTGAGTAGCCAATGAGCTCAAACTTCGAACCCTTTGGATACCATAATCCTAGTGTTGGGGTGTGAGCGAGATATCTAAGTATTTGCTTCGCCGCTAGGCGATGCGACTCCTTTGGTGACACTTGAAATCGGGCGCACATGCAAACGCTAAGCATTATATCTGGCCTAGATGCACATAGGTATAATAAAGATCCATTCATGGAGCGATATACCTTCTGATCGGAATCTTTACCATTTTCGTCAGTGTAGAGGTGACCATTAGTAGGCATTGGCATCTTGTAACCTTTGGCTTCATTCATGCCAAATTTCTTGAGGCAGTCCTTGAGGTACTTCTCCTGAGATATAAAGATGCCATTGGGTTGTTGTCGAATCTGAAGCCCTAGGAAGAATTTCAGTTCTCCCATCATCGACATTTGATATTTCTCTTGCATCATAAAGGCAAACTCATCACTGTATCGATTGTTAGTACAGCCAAAGATAATTTCATCCACATAGATTTGACATACGAACAGTTCACCATCATAGGATTTAGTAAAGAGAGTGGGATCGAGTGAACCAGGTTTGAAGCCTTTCTTCTCGAGGAACTCCTTGAGTGTGTCATACCAAGCTCTTGGTGCTTGCTTGAGGCCATACAGTGCCTTGTTGAGCTTGTAGACTTTGTCAGGATGCTTTGGGTCTTCAAACCCTGGTGGTTGAGCAACATATACTTCTTCCTCAATCTTACCATTGAGGAATGCACTTTTGACATCCATTTGATATAAGCATATGTCATGATGGTTAGCATAAGCAAGCAGTATACAAATGGTTTCGATTCTAGCAACAGGTGCAAATGTTTCACCGAAATCAATACCCTCGACCTGTGTGTAACCTTGGGCCACAAGTCAAGCCTTGTTTCTGATGACTTGGCCAGACTCATCTTGCTTGTTGCGAAAGATCCACTTCGTGCCAATGATATTGTGCTTCCTTGGAGCAGGGCGCTTCACGAGCTCCCACACATTGTTGAGCTCGAACTGGTGAAGCTCTTCTTGCATGGCTTGAATCCATTCTGATTCCTTGAAAGTTTCATCTACTTTGGTGGGCTCTGAGATAGATACAAAAGCAAAATGCCCACATAAGTTAGCCAGTTGAGTAGCTCTTGAGCGAGTGAGTGGACCTGGTTCATTTATGTTATCTAGCATTCTCTCAATTTGGACTTCATTAGCCACGCGTGGATGAGCAGGGCGAAGACCTTGTTCTGGCTGCTGAGCACTATCTTCGTCAACAGCAATGTCTTCAGGTTCAGCATTGTCTTCACGCTGAGTGGATGGAGGAATGATGACTTCCTCAACCTCTGGCTCTTCAGGCATGATTTCTCCAGTGCCCATCAATCTGATAGCTTCGTCAGGTGGTAGTTCATCTAGCACAGGAGGTAGGTGCTCTGTTTGCAAGCCATTAGTTTCATCGAATCACACATCTACAGTTTCAACGACTTTGTTGTGGAAAGTGTTGAAGACTCTGTAGGTGTGCGAATCCTTTCCGTAACCAAGCATGAAACCCTCATGTGCTTTTGGTGCAAATTTAGAGGTGTGGTGTGGATCCCTTATCCAGCATCTTGCACGGAAGACTTTGAAATAACTTACATTGGGTTTCTTACCGGTGAGGAGCTCATATGATGTTTTCTTGAAGAACTTGTGAAGATATACTCTATTGATGATGTGGCATGCAGTATCAATGGCTTTAGGCCATAGATTTCTTGGTGTCTTGTATTCATCAAGCATAGTGCGAGCCATCTCAATGAGAGTCCTATTCTTGCGCTCCACGACGCCATTCTGCCGAGGTGTGCATGGAGCAGAGAACTCATGAGTGATGCCAAGAGTATCAAGATAGGTATCCAAGCCTGTGTTCTTGAATTCAGTGCCATTGTCACTCCTGATGTGCTTGATCTTGATGTTGTAGTTGTTCATACACCTATTTGCGAAACGCCTGAAGACATCCTGCACTTCGGTTTTATAGAGTATGATATGCACCCAAGTGAATCGAGAATAGTCTTCAACAATTACGAAGCCATATAGATTTGCAGTGGTAGAGAAGGTGGAGTAGTGAGTAGGGCCGGATAAGTCCATATGTAGCAGCTCGAAGGGACGAGTGGTTGTCATGATTGTCTTCGAGGGATGTTTGGCCCTAGTCATTTTCCCGGCTTCACAGGCACCACAAAGGTGGTCCTTCTTGAACTTGACACCCTCGATGCCAATGATGAGCTTTTTCTTGGTGAGTGTGTGTAAGTTCCTCATCCCAGCATGTCCTAGCCTTCTGTGCCATAACCATCATTCCGAAGCCTTTTCTAGAAGACATGAGGCAACCTGTGGTCCTGCAGAGAAGTCTACCATATACAAATCACCTCTTCGAAAACCTTCGAAGACTTTGGTTTTGTCAGAGGCCATTAGCACAACACATCAAAATTTGCCAAATATGACAAGCATATCCAAGTCACAAAGCACTGAGACAGACATCAAGTTGTAACCAAGGGATTCGACAAGCATGACATTTTCCATATGTCGGTCCCTTGAGATAGCAACTCTACCTAGCCCCAATACTTTGCTGCTGCTCTTGTCAGCAAAGACGATGTGGTCTTTTGTTGGAGGTCGAAGAGTTTGCTCCATTAATAGGCTTCGATCACCAGTCATGTGACCGGTGCATCCACTATCCATAATCCATTCAGTGGCATTGGATTTGTCTTCCTGCATTGAGAATTAGTCTTGTTCACCAAGGCATGCAACTGTAACATGCATTGATGAAGATATTGCAGTGAACAATTGTACGAAGATATTGGATGATATGAATGGTAACACCATTCGCATTGGTTATCTTGCGTCCAAATAAGATCATTTTCGGGTCTCCAGAGATTATCTTCAAGATAGGCTTCATCCCATCTGGAGACCCGATGCTGCACGAAGATATTAGTTCTTCTTAACCACCCACATGTGCAGGGGTGGCTTAGAAGCAATGAGACGTAAGGCAGCATCAGAGAATTTAGGTAAAGATGCCCTAATAGTACGTTTCACAGGGGGTAAGAATATTCAAATGAATATGTAGAGAAATTCTTAGTAGGATGAACATAACGGTTCATGCCATAGTGCACATATTCATGAGCCCTTTCGGTTTTACCCCGCGAAACATAGGTGTTAGAGTGATCGTATGAAAATTTCAGTCCATATGAAGACTTTGGTCCATATGAAGACTTTGGTCTGGGGTTTGTCTTCTTCCTTGGTGGTGTCATAACATTGACAGGAAGCTTCTCGAGAAGACATTTGGGAACCCAGACCTTCCTCATAGGTGAACCATTCCTGCAGTTAGTTCCAATGTACCTGGCAAACACTTCACCATTCATAGATTTGAATAACTTATAATTGGAGTCAAATGACTCGTCAATGATGAGAGGGTTAGCACAGTTAAAGCCAGATAATGTGGATGGATCCACTGAAGGACCTTTTGCAGTAACCCATGTGGTTTTGGGATACTGCTCAGGTGTCTAGTAGGAACCATCGACATTGATATTCATGTCGAAACCCAAACCCTCTTTCCTAGGGTTTTTGTTCAAGATTGTCTTCTTGAGGACATCACAAAGAATCTGATGTCCCTTCAGACTTTTGTACATGCCAGTTTCAAGCAATGTCTTCAACATGTCATTGTCGTCAGTGATAGCAGTGGTTTCCTCGGATGAGGGGTTAGTCACCACAGATACAGTTGAAGATAATGCATTTTCAGAAGCATTTGAACATTCAGCAGTTGAATCATTAGCTTCACGAGCAAGACATTTTAAGCATGGAGCATCAAATTCATCCTGTGCGGTACTGATCTGTTCTGCTAGGAGTGACTTGTTTTCCTTCCGTAGGTCATCATGAGCTTCTCTCAACTTCTCAAGATCAATCTTTTTCTAGAGATATTCGAGAGAAAGCTTCTCATGTTCAGTTGAGAGGGCATCATGACGAATTTCGAGATCCTCAAACCTTGAACGAAGACTACGCATGTCTCCAGCCATAATTTCATTCAGACTCATCTCTTCACGTAACAGGTCATCGCTTTTCTCTAGAGTAGTTTGCATTTTCTCCATGGCACTTTGTTGCTTGGTGGCAATTTTTACAAGTTTAGCATAGCTCGGTTTCATGTCATCATCAGATTCAGCTTCGGACTCAGAGTCATGATGTGAGGGTTTTGAAGATACCTTGGAGGCTTTCGCCATGAAGCAGTAGGCAGGAGTAGTATCATCATCACTGGCTTCGGTGTTGAAGAAGGAGCCATTGTCTTCGGGTTCGAAGACAGAAGTGGAGAGATATGCCGAAGCCATTGCCAGTCCAGCTACTTCAGTGTTAGATTCCTCCTCAGATGCTTCCTCAGCCTCAGAACCAGATTCAGACTGTGAATCCATCTCCTTTCCGATAAAAGCATGTTCCTTGCCAGATGAACTCTTCTTGTGTGATGAAGACTTTGCATACTTCTTCTTCTTCTTGTCATCTGAGTCATAGTCCTTGCTCTTCTTCTTGGATTCCTTTTCCCATCGAGGACAATAAGCAATGAAATGGCCAACTTTCTTGCACTTGTGACAGGTTTGCTTCTTGCTGTCCCTTGAAGACATTTCACCAGACCTCTTGGAATCACGCTTTGAAGACTTTGCATAGCGTTTTGACTTGGCAAACTTCCTAAATTTCCAGACAAGCAGAGCAAGTTCTTTTCCAAAGTCTTCAGCACCATCAGAACTGCAGTCAGAGCCGTCTTCAGATGAGGACACAGCCTTGGCCTTCAGGGCACGAGAACGACTGTAACTGGGACCGTAGATATCCCTCTTCTCAGCTTGTTGGAATTCATGTGTGTTCAACATCTCGAGGATATCGGCAGGATCCAAACTCTTGAAGTCAGGGTGCTCTTGGATCATGAGTGCGAGAGTGTCAAAGGAGTTGTCAAGTGATCTGAGTAGCTTCTTCACGACTTCATGTTTGGTGATATCAGTGGCGCCAAGTGCATTCAGCTCATTTGAGATGTTAGTGAGACGATCAAACATGAGCTGGACATTTTTGTTGTCGAGTCTCTTGAAGCGGTAGAACAGGTTGCGAAGCACATCGACACGAGAGTCTCTTTGAGATGAGACACCTTCATTCACTTTGGACAGCCATTCCCAGATTTGCTTTGCGGTGTTCAGTGCACTCACACGGCCATACTGTCCTTTGGTCAGGTGACCACAGATAATGTTCTTGGCGGTGGAGTCCAGTTGTGCGAACCTCTTCACATCAGCAGCAGTAACACCTTCGCCAACCTCAGGAATGCTCGCCATGACGACATACCATAGGTCGTTGTCAATGGCTTCGAGATGCATGCGCATCTTGTTCTTCCAGTAGTGGTAGTCGGTGCCATCGAAGACTAGGCACGTAACAGAGACCTTGATAATCCCTGCAGTCGGCATAGCTAAAACTCTAGGTGGTTAAACCGAAACACATAACAAGGGAGTACCTTGCTCTGATACCAATTGAAAGTGCAAGTTATCGACTAGAGGGGGGGTGAATAGGCGATTTTTATGAAAGGCTTCGAAACAATGAATGTATTCGAAATGTGCGGAAGCGAAACAGGATCAAGTAGGGATACAATCAAGGATCTAGGCAAGGTATGCACTACCACGAAGACATACAAGCAAGTTCAGCATTATCATTGTACACACTAATATGAGTCGAGGACAAACTTAGACAGTATGAAGATAAACAATAGATATGAATGTCTTCGGGGAATGTCTTTAGTCAGAAGTATTCAAGCAATGGCTTCACAGTTCAGTTCAGAATGTAAAAGAGTGAAGGATAGAATGAGTAGCTTGAAGAAGACACATGATTTGTTGGACCAGTTCCACTTGCTGTGACAACTGTACGTCTGGTTAGGGAGGCTGAGATTCAACTCAGAAGACCTCGTCATCACCTTGTTCCCCTTGAGCCGAAGTCACTTAGACAGCGCCCAATCACTCAGGTAAGTCTTCAGGGGAGACTTCCAAAACCCGTACAAACTTGGTCACCCGACGATCCATAATGACTCTTGGATTGCTCTAGACCCAGACGCCTAACCGTCTGGAAGATCACAGTCTTCAAGTGTAATAAGTGTTCAGTTCTCTCAGAACAGAACGACTTCGGTGATGCTCAAACACTCTAGCTCTGGGTGTTTAGGTTTATCCTCGCAGGATGTTTCTCTCTCTCAATGTCTTCGAGGTGGGTTGCTCCAAAACGACAACAGCCATATCTCTCTTCGAGCAGCCACCTTCTTATGGTGGAGGGGGTGGGCTATTTATAGCCAACGGGCAACCGACCTGATATGACCAAATTGACCCTGGGTCAATGGCCAACCGACACGTGTCACAACGGTCGGATTTCAAACACACTCGACAGCTTTACTTGGGCTACAAGTAAAGCTGACTCAACCAACTCTAGAAGAGATTTCCTCTCATTGTCTTCACTCGAAGACATAGGTATGGGTTGAGCATCACGTCAGCGTCTGACTTCGATCACATCGACCCCACTTAACAGTACAGTGGTTCCTATGACTCAGGAAAGAAGAAACAAATCTACTAAAAGACTTCGTCTTCGTGTTTCATTATCTTCAGGTGATTATCTTCGCATACCACCAATGGCTTCGGCCATCATCAATGTCTTCGAACATTTTTAGGTGTCGTCTTCGACGGTTAAACCGAATCTCCAGGGACTTCTATCTGTGGTATCCTGTGAACTCTCACAAACACATTAGTCCCTCAACCACGTTTGTCTTCAATATTCCAAAACCAAACAAGGGTGGCACTAGATGCACTTACAGTCTGTGTACCCTCTTAGACTGTTAAGCGGAAGCATATATTACGCGGTTGATGTAGTCGTACTCTTCACGATCCAATCGCGATCCAATCCGATCTAGCGCCGAACGGACGACACCTCCGCGTTCAGCACACGTGCGGCTCGGTGACGTCACCTCCTTCTTGATCCAGCAAGCAAGGGAGGAGAAGTAGATGGGTTCTCGACCAGCATGACAGTGTGGTGGAGATGGTGGCGTCGTAGTGCCGGCAGGGCTTCGCCAAGCGCCTCTGGAACGACGTACGAGGAAGAAACGTGAGGAGGGCCGCGACCGTGGGAAGGTGTGTTGCCCTCTTGCGACTCCCCGCCTTTATATAGGCACGTGAGGGGATGGTGGCTTGCCCTCCAAACTCCTAGGGTAGTTGGCCAAGGGGGGGAGGAAATCCCTCCTTTCCTTTCCCACCGTTCGCTATCCCCTTTTTTAGGGATCTTGATTGTATCCCTTCGGGATATGATCCCATTCCTTTTAGGTGGATCTTGGTGCCCCTAGACCAGGGGTGTGGGGCCTTTCCCCTCTACCCACCTCCATTTGGGTCCCCCCATGCAGGTGGGCCCCACTTCGGAACCTTCTAGAACCTTCCCGGTACAATACCGAAAAATCCCGAACATTTTCCAGAATCCCGAATATGACTTCCCATATATAAATCTCTACCTCCAGACCATTCCAGAGCTCCTCGTGATGTCCGGGATCTCATCCAGGACCCCAAACAACATTCGGTCACCAATGTACATATCCCAATACTGCTATAGCATCATCGAACGTTAAGCGTGCGGACCCTATGGGTTCGAGAATCATGTAGACATGACCGAGACACCTCTCCGGACAATAACCAATAGCGGGACCTGGATGACCATATTGGTTCCTACATATTCCACAAATATATTTCATCGGTTGAACCACGATGTCGAGGATTCAGTTAATCCCGTATGCAATTCCCTTTATCCAGCGATATGTTACTTGCCTGAGATTCGATCGTCGGTATCTCTATACCCAGTTCAATCTTGTTACCGACAAGCCTCTTTACTCGTTTTGTAATACAAGATCCCATGAATAAACTCATTAGCCAAATTGCTTGCAAGCTCTTGTGATGTTGTATTACCGAGTGGGCCCAGAGATATCTCTATGTCATGCGGAGTGACAAATCCCAATCTCGAGCCATGCCAACCCAATAGACACCTTCGGAGATACCTGTAGAGAACCTTTATGATCACCTAGTTACGAAGTGACGTTTTATAGCACATATGGTATTCCTCCGATATCCGAGAGTTGCATGATCTCATGGTCTTAGGAATAGATACTTGACATGAAGAAAGTTGTAGCAATAAACTTAAGTGATACGATCATATGCTAAGCTTACAATTGGGTCTTGTCCATCACATCATTCTCCTAATGATGTGATCTCGTTATCAAATGAAAACTCATGTTTATGGCTAGGAAACCTTAACCATCTTTGATCAACGAGCTAGTCTAATAGAGGCTCACTAGGGACACGGTGTTTTTTATGTATCCACACATGTATTTAAGTTTTCGGTCAATACAATTCTAGCATGGATAATAAACATTTACCATGAACAAGGAAATATGATAATAACTAATTTATTATTGCCTCTAGGGCATGTTTCCAACAGTCTCCCACTTGCACTAGAGTCAACAATCTGGTTATCGCAACGTATTTAGCACCCAACGAGTTCTGGGACTGATCATGTTTTGCTCGTGAGAGAGGCTTTAGTCAACGGGTCTGCACAGATCTGTCGGTACTTTGCAAATCTCCATGTCCCCCTCCTTGATCCATTCACGGATGGAGTTGAAACGGTGTTTAATATTCTTGTTCTTCTTTTGAAACCCGGGCCCTTTGGTAATATCAATGGCTCTAGTGTTGTCACAAAGGATAGTCATCGGATCCGATGCACTAGGCACAACTCCTAGATCAGTCATGAACTCCTTCATCCAGATGCCTTCCTATGTTGCTTCCGAAGCAACTATATATTCCGCTTCACATGTAGATCTCGCCACGATGCTCTATTTGGAACTACTCCAAACGACTACTCCACTATACGTATACGGTTCGAGTCTCAAAGCCATCCGGATCGGTGTCAAAGCTTTCATCGACGTAGCCATTTATGACGAACTCTTTATCACCTCCACAAATGAGAAATATTTCCTTAAGGTACTTAAGGATAATTTTGACCGTTTTCTAGTGATCCACTCCTGGATTACTCTAGTACCCCCTTGCCAGACTCGCAGCAAGGTACACATCAGGTATGGCATACATTATAGAGCCTATGGCTGAGGCATAGGGGACGACCTTCGTCCTTTCTCTTTCTTCTGTCACAGTTGAGCTTTGAGTCTCACTCAACTTCACACCTTGTAACACAGGCAATAACTCCTTCTTTGACTGGTCCATTTTGAACTCCTTCAAAATCTTGTCAAGGTATGTGCTCTGTGAAAGTTTTATCAGGCGTCTTGATCTATCGCTATAGATCTTGATTCCCAATATGTAAGCAGCTTTACCCAGGTCTTCCTTCAAAAAACACATTTCAAATAACCCTTTTATGCTTTCCATCAATTCTACATCATTTCCAATCAACAATATGTCATCCACATATACTATCGGAAATAGTATAGAGCTCCCACTCACTTTCTTGTAAATACAAGTTTCTCCACAAACTTGTATAAACCCAAAGCTCTTTGATCACCTCATCAAAGTGTATATTCCAACTCCGAGATGCTTGCACCAGTCCATAGATGGATTGCTGGAGCTTGCATACTTTTTAGCATCCTCAGTGAAAAGAATCGATATGGTTGACTAGAGGGGGGTTGATACGTCCCCAACGTATCTAATTTTCCAAAACCTTTTGCTCTGGTTTTGGACTCTAATTTGCATGATTTGAATGGAACTAACCCGGAATGACACTGTTTTCAGCAGAACTACCTTGATGTTATTTTTGTGCAGAAATAAAAGTTCCTGGAATTGGACGAAACTTTTTGTGAATTATTTTTGGAATAAATAACGAATTAAGCGAAGATCCACCGGAAGGGGGCTGCCTGTGGGCCACAAGCCAACAGGGCGCGCCCACCCCCCTGGGCACGCCCTGATGGCTTATGGGGCCCACGTGGTTCCCCCGACCCTAATTCCACTCCTATAAATTCACATCTTCAGAGAAAAAAAATCAAAGAGAAGATTTCATCGCTTTCACGAGACGGAGCCGCCGCCACCTCCTGTTCTTCCTCGGGAGGGCTGATTTGGAGTCCGTTTGGGCTCCGGAGAGGGGGATTCATCGCCATCGTCATCACCAACCCTTCTTCGTCAACACCGCCATGATGCTCACCACCGGGAGTGAGTAATTCCTTTTTAGTCTTGCTAAACGGTGATGGGATTAGATGAGATTAATCATGTAATCGAGTTAAGTTTGATAGGGCTTGATCCCTCGTGTTCACTATGTTCTGAGATTGATGTTGCTATGACTTTGCTATGCTTAATGCTTGTCACTAGGGCCAGAGTGCCATGATTTCATATCTGAACCTATTATGTTTTCATGAATATAAGAGTGATTTGGATCCTATCTTGCAAGTTGTATGCACCTATTACGTGTCTTGATCCGCATACCCTAAGGTGACAATAATTGGGATTCTTTCTGGTGATTGCCGTAATTTCAGGAGTTCATGTATTCACCATGTGTTAATGCTTTGTTCCGGTTCTCTATTAAAAGGAGGCCTTAATATCCCTTAGTTTCCAATAGGACCGCGCTGCCACATGGAGGGTAGGACAAAAGATGGCATACAAGTTCTTATCGCAAGCATGTATGAGTATGACTATATACGGAATACATGCCTATAGTACATTGATGAACTGGAGCTAGCTCTGTGTCGCCCTAGTGTGTAACTGTTACATGATTGATGTCATCTAAATCATTATCCATCACCGATCCACGTGCGTGCGCTTTGCATATACTGAATCTTGCTAAGTTACTATTGCTGCTGCTACGTCACAACGGTTACAAAATTATTATTGTCACTATTATTGTTACTGTTACTACTATTACTTGCCGTGTTACTAAAACTTTGCTGCAGAGTGATATCTGAGGTGTGGTTGAATTGACAACTCAACTGCTAAGGCTGATAAATATTCTTTTGCTCCCCTTGTCGAATCAATAAATCAGGGTGAAATACTACCCGTGAAGACTGTTGCGATCCCCTATACATGTGGGTTATCAAGACCTTTTTCTGGCGCCGTTGTCGGGGAGCATAGCTATATTTATTGTGTTAACTTGAGGATATCCAATTGTTGCTATGAAGAATCTGAAAGATACTCGAACTAAGATCATCCCCTCTCCCACGAGAGGAGGTAAGGAGCTGCCATCTAGCTCTGCTTTTTTGATTCACCTACTGTTTTGAATCAGCTTGTTACACCAGCACCTGTTGATCATCCTGATTTGGCACATGAACTTGATGATGCTACTTCTGAAATTAATGATGATACTATTGCTACACATGATGAATCTGAAACTGTACCACTGAGTGAATTACTTGATGCTCATATTCCTAAAGCTAGAGAACTTGAGAATGCTGAAACTGATGAAGATTTTGAATCACCTGTTACACCTCGCTCTCCTAATAGATATGAATTGCCTTATGTACCTGAAGGTTATGTTATGGATGGAGAGGTAGCTAGGGACTTTCTTGCTTGTGAGAATAGAGATGATTTGAAGAAACTACTATGCAAACTAAAAGAAAAGTCTATGATGGAGAAAATGAAACATGATCCTAAATTTGCTACTTCTCCTATATTTGTCACAGATAAGGATTACGAATTCTCTATAGACCCTGAATTGATTCCTATAGTAGCGTCTGATCCTTTCCATGGTTATGAAAATGAAACTGTCGTCGAACATCTCATGAAGTTGAATGATATTGATGCTTTATTCACTAATGAGGAAAAGATGCGCTACTATTATATCCTTAAGCTTTTTCCTTTCTCGCTAAAAGGCGAGGCTAAAGATTGGTTCCTTTCTCTTGCTCCTGGTTGTGTGCATAGTCCCCAAGATATGCTTTATTACTTTTCTGAAAAATATTTTCCTGCTCATAAGAAACAAGCTGACTTACAGGAAATATTTAACTTTGTGCAAATTGAAGAAGAGAATCTCCCTCAAGCTTGGGGGAGGCTTCTATAGTTACTTAGAGCTTTGCCTGATCATCCTCTTAAGAAAAATGAAATACTTGATATCTTTTATAATGGACTAACTGATGCTTCTAGGGACTTCCTAGATAGTTGTGCTGGTTGTGTTTTCAGGGAAAGAACTGTCGGACAAGCTGAAGAACTATTAAATAACATATTGCAAAATGCCGATGATTGGACACTTCCTGAACCACTGCCGGAACCTATTCAAAAGAAGAGAGGTATTCTATTCCTCAGTCCTGAAGATACGCAAGAGGAAAAAAGATCTATGAAAGAGAAAGGTATTAAAACTGAAGATGTCAAGAAATTACCACCTATCGAAGAAATACATGGACTTGACACCTCGACACAGGTAGTAGAGGTAAATTCACTCCGTACCTTTAATGAAAGTGACATACCTTACACTAAGACTCATAGTCAATGCAAGGATGAATTTGATAATTACATTGTTAAGTAAGAGCACTTCAATAATTATGTTAAGGATCAATTAAGACGTGATGCCATGATGATAGATCACTTGAGTGACTTGATGTTTAGAATTGCTAATGATGTGAAGGGTCTAGGTAAACATGCCTCTATGGTTCACACCCAACTTGACCAAGTTGCTAAGTCACAAAATGATTTGCTTGCTGAAATAAATAATAATATGAATGATCATGCTGTTAGAGTAGAGGAGGTAGAATGACTGAAGAACCTCTTTATCCTGAGGGTCACCCTAAAATAATTGGACAAGATTCTCAGAGAATTAATGATGATGCACCTAGTCCATCTAAGAAGAAAGAGAAAAAGAAAAATGATAGAACCTTGCATGCTTCTAGCGATCCTGTTATAGAAAAACTTACTGAGAAACATAATGATGTTTCTATTTCTGACGCTGAGACACAATATGGTAGTGAACATGCACCTAGTGATAATGAAAATGATAATAATAATGATGTTCATGTAGATCCGCAACCAAATGATAATAAAGAACATGATAATGATGTGGAAATAGAACCCGCTGAAAATCTTGATAACCCACATCCCCAAAAATAAATGCTATAATAAAAGAGACTTTGTTGCTAGGAAACACGACAGGGAAAGAGAGCCATGGGTTAAAAAAACCATGCCATTCCCTCGTAAGTATTCTAAAAGTAAGGACAATGAAGATTTTGAACGCTTTGCTGAAATGATTAGTCCCGTCCTTTTGCGCACTCGCTTGACTGGTATATTGAAAGTGCCTCCGTATGCTAAGTATATGAAGGATATTATTACTAACAAAAGAAAAATACCTGAAACTGAAATTGCTACTATGCTTGCTAATTATTCTTTTGATGGTGGAGTACCTAAGAAATTGGGAGATCCGGGTATACCCACAATACCTT
This sequence comes from Elymus sibiricus, assembly GCA_039707655.1. Taxonomy (NCBI): domain Eukaryota; kingdom Viridiplantae; phylum Streptophyta; class Magnoliopsida; order Poales; family Poaceae; genus Elymus; species Elymus sibiricus. Next base: position 271,365,777 of record CM077665.1, read on the forward strand.
GCTCTATTAAAAGAAGTTATGTTAAAACTGCTTTATGTGATTTAGGAGCCGGGGTTAGTGTTATGCCTTTCTCTCTATATAAAAGACTTGATTTGAATAAGCTTACACCTACTGAGATATCTTTGCAAATGGCTGATAAATCCACTGCTTTACCTATTGGAATTTGCGAGGACGTTCCTGTTGTGGTTGCAAATGTTACTATCTTAACAGACTTTGTTATTCTTGATATGCTCGAGGACAACAACTTGTCGATCATCCTTCGTAGACCCTTTCTAAATACTGCAGGGGCTGTTATTGATTGCAACAAAAGCAAGGTTACTTTTCACATCAATGGCAAGCAACAGACTGTGCATTTTCCGAAGAAGCAAACTTTGGTTAATAATATTAATGTCATTGAGCCTAGTGCCACGGTTATCACTGCCAAGAAGAAATATTATAATCTTATTGTTGGGGAGATGCAAATCCCCATTGAGGTAACTTAGTGTTATACGAAGACTCTTCGGTTTCATGTCAATTGGAAACGGTTATTAATAAGACTTGATCAATCTTATTAATGGATCCTTTTTGAAAGACATGTGATTGATAAATTTAGTATGCACAACTCTCTGTATCACAAGTTTATCCTCTGTTACTTTTAGTTAAGAAAAATAAAATGCCATGATTATACTCTTTTCAGATTTTCCCGTGCAATAAAAAATGACCCAAAAATAAAAAAAGTCTCAGATTGCCACCAAATGTTAACATGAATTTTTCTGGAATATTTAAGAATGTTTGGTACTGAAAATACAGCAGGGAGGTGCACCTGTGGGCCACAAGCCAAGAGGGCGCACCCACCCCCTGGGCACGCCCTGATGGCTTGTGGGGCCCGCATGGCCCTCTTCTTTATCCCTTCGGCTCACCTCATCCCTTTCCTCCAGCAAAAATTCTCTAGCTCTCTCTCTCCCCTGTTCTTCCTCTAGAAACTAAAATTTTCGATCTCTTTGCTTGGACCTCCGTTTCCGAAACTGTTTTGAGGAATTGCTCCTTGGTATGTGACTCTCCCATTCCTCCAATTAGTTTTTGCTTTAGTTGTTTATATTTTGCATATTTTGTTGCACTTGGTGCTATAGAAAATGAGCTTGCATGTTGAATTCTTTGAGTTCTAAGTAGTATGAATGCTTGATATGGCCTCTAGGTATCTATATGAGTAGTTGCTATCAATCTTACAAAGTTCTATTGACATAAATTTGTGGCTCAAAATTTTCAGAAATCTGGGCTTAGGGAAATGAATTTCCTAAGGAAGGGTTCTTCGAGCCGGATCCCCAAGGGAGTTGTTGGGAGGACTCGTGATCGTGACATCAACATTTTTTGTCACACGGAGGTTAGGCCCTGTGAATGGCCACATGCACCCTTCATGAACGAAGGGGGTTTCTATCAAGAATTTATGCAATTTGTTGCAAATGTCGGGCTGACCAACTTCCTCGCAGATGAGTGTGACCAATACTATCTGCTCACTAATTCCTTCATGCAAATTTTTTACTTCTCGAATAGGCTCGGTGCTCCCACAGTACGTTTTTATTTATATGCAACAAGCTATGAAATGCCCCTAGATGATTTTTTTGAGATATGCTTGCTTCCCTCTGACGGGGGAATGCGTGATCCTAAACCCGAGGAGTTCGAGGATTTCCTCCTCACCTTAACTGTGGGAGAAACTAGGGGCGTATCAAATGCTAGGGCCACTAGTTTGCATTTTCCGTCTGTGCACCATTTCTCTTTGTTTATAGGAAAATGCATAACCGCTATGGAGCAGGGTGGTGGTCTCAGTGCCCCCACCCTTGCTATTTTGCGCCGCGCACTTTATGGTGATAACACTTACAACTTAGTATTCCGTGAGGATACTCGTGATATTATTGTGTTGCCTGCACCCTCTTTGTTTAACTATCATGCCAGGAATGGATACACCATCATGCCACTAGATATAATTGCTTACCGGACCGAGTTGGCCGAGGCGAAGGCTGCAGCCTAGGAGTGGGATGCTCAGGTGCCTCAGCCCAACTACTTTCCTCCAGGACCAGATGGATTCTTTGGATGGTGATCACCAAGCTAGGCAAACGCCTAAGCTCGGGGGAGTGTGTATTTCTCACCGACATTACATTCATGTTCACACGCTTCATATAAATTGTCGGTGTTCATCCTATTTCATTGTATATCCATGTTAGCTTTATTTTTTCCGCCTTCTTCTTGTGTGTTTGAAAAACTTTGAAAATCCAAAAATATTTCTTGCTTCTTTTCGGTTTTTCTCTTCCGCTTAATTAATTGCAGTACTAAAAAGAAAACCCAAAAAGATTTCCTTTGCATGTTGGGAGCTTTCCCGTGTAAATAATTTTCTCGTCCTTGTTTTTCCTTTGTTTATTTGCTTTCTTGAGAAAAACAAAAAACTCCAAAAATATTTCAGTGTGTTTCTCTGAATTTCTTTTCCTTTTGTTGAGTCGTTGAAAGGAGAAGACCATGATGAAAATGTTGAATGGCTCCCATATGCTTTATTGTTGATCTAACAAAGAGCCAATATTACCTTGTCTTCTCCTTTTGTATAAAACTGCCCTGCAGATTCCAGCTTAGTCCACGACATTCTTTCACTATTATTATTATCAAATCATTCGATCGTGCAAGTGAAAGGCAATAATGTCGATATTTGAAGAAGTGGTCGTGGTAAAGGAAGCTGGTATGAACTCTTCTTGTTTTCCATTTTTGTAAATATGTTTAGCTCGTTCGATCTAGATTCAATATATCATGTGTGAACATGTTTATGATGACAACTCGAGATTATAGTTTCTCATGCCATACTTAAATAGCTAGGATTGGATAATGATTTATCTTATGTGTCAACATGCATTAAAATGGTTATGATGTGGTATGGTAGTATGGTATTTCCCTCTGACTAATTCGAGCGGCTTGACTTGGCCCATGTGCAAACATGTAGTTGATTCAAAACCAATGCATCCTTCCTGATGTTTAAATTCAGAGTGTTCATATCCTACTCATGCTATGTCCAATATTAATTATTCACAATGCATGCTTATGACCGTTTTCGCTCTCTAGCTGGTCGCTTCTCAATTTATTGCTAGCCTTCACCTGTACTAAGCAGGAATGCTGCTTGTGCATCCATAATCTTTAAACCAAGTTATTCCACATGAGTCCACCATACCTACCTATATACGCTATTACCCTACCGTTACAAGTAAATTTGCATGTGACACCTTTAATATTCAAATAAACATCTGTTTTGTGCACTCGTACCTCTCATGGAATGATGGGGCGGTCAGTATCTTCCATGCTAAGTGGGTTATTCTCAAGGTGGACGTTTATTCGCCTACCATTGCACAAGAGAGACTGGTAAAATGGATGCACATACCTGCAAAATCAAAAATTAATTAAATAAAACTCCCGGGACAGTTGAAATGTTGGAGGGAATCCGTGGATTTGGTCAGCCATGGCTTGTGTATGTTTGGTGGATGGGAGTAAACTTTACAATTTCGCTTGGGAACCGCCAATAATGTGTTTAGCATGGAAGATAATGAAATCCTTTGTCGTGACGTTGATAGGAAAAGTGCACCACCCAAAAAACTATAATTTCAATCCTGTTTTAAACCTTGAGCTCCGGCACCTCTGTAAATCAATGCTTCCCTCTGCGAAGGGCCTATCTATTTACTTTTGTGTTGAGTCATCACCCTCTTACTAAAAGCACCAGACTGGAGAGCACTATTGTCATTCTTATGCATTGAGTCTAGTTAATGTTGGATATGAGCATGACTGCATCTTTTCTACCCTGAATTATAATGTTTAGTCGCTACTTGAACATCAGAGGTGCTCTGCATTTATGTTTTGCGCTCTCAGAAAGGGCTAGCGAAATACCATGTCACCATATTATATCATGATTGTTTTGATAAATTGTTGGCATGTGAGATATCTTATTATTGCTTGCTAGTTGGTTATGTATTGCCATGAGTGAATATAATGTTTAATTGTTATCATGGATATGGTTATTTATGATTTATGCTTAAAACTTGAACACTAGCTAAGCATGTGTATAACGACAACAACAAAAGAGTTTGTAAAAGTTTTCTTTATCACTTTCAGTTTATCAACTGAATTGCTTGAGGACAAGCAATGAGTTAAGCTTGGGGGAGTTGATACGTCTCCAATGTATCGACTTTTCCAAACACTTTTGCTCTGGTTTTGGACTCTAACTTGCATGGTTTGAATGGAACTAACCTGGATTGACGCTATTTTCAGCAGAACTACCTTGGTGTTATTTTTGTGCAGAAATAAAAGTTCCTGGAATTGGACGGAACTTTTTGTGAATTATTTTTGGAATAAATAATGAATTATGGAGCGAAGATCCATCGGAGGGGGCTGCCTGTGGGCCACAAGCCAATAGGGCGCGCCCACCCTCCTGGGCGCGCCTTGATGGCTTGTGGGGCCCACGTGGCTCCCCCGACCCTAATTCCACTCCTATAAATTCACATCTTCGGAGAAAAAAATCAGAGAGAAGATTTCATCGCGTTTCACGAGACGGAGCCGCCACCACCTCCTGTTCTTCCTCGGGAGGGCTGATCTGGAGTCCATTTGGGGCTCCGGAGAGGGGGATTCATCGCCATCGTCATCATCAACCCTTCTTCATTCACACCGCCATGATGCTCACCACCGGGAGTGAGTAATTCCTTTGTAGGTTTGCTGGACGGTGATGGGATTGGATGAGATTAATCATGTAATCGAGTTAGGTTTGATAGGGCTTGATCCATAGTGTCCACTATGTTCTGAGATTGATGTTGCTATGACTTTGTTTTGCTTAATGCTTGTCACTAGGGCCCGAGTGCCATGATTTCAGAACTGAACCTATTATGTTTTCATGAATATAAGGGTGATTTGGATCCTATCTTGCAAGTTGTATTCACCTATTACGTGTCTTGATCCGCATACCCCAAGGGGACAATAATTGGGATTCTTTCCGGTGATTGCCGTAGTTTGAGGAGTTCATGTATTCACCATGTGTTAATGCTTTGTTCCGGTTCTCTATTAAAAGGAGGCCTTAATATCCCTTAGTTTCCAATGGGACCCCGCTGCCACAGGAGGGTAGGACAAAAGATGTCATACAAGTTCTTATCGCAAGCACGTATGACTATATACGGAATACATGCCTACATTACATTGATGAACTGGAGCTAGTTCGGTGTCGCCCTAGTGTGTAACTTTTACATGATTGATGTCATCTAAATCCTTATCCATCATCGATCCACGTGCCTACGCTTTACATATACTGAATCTTGCTAAGTTACTATTGTTGCTGCTATTGTCACAATTGTTACAAAATTACTGATGTCACTATTATTGTTACTGTTACTACTATTACTTGTCGTGCTACTAAAACTTTGCTGGAGAGAGATATCCCAGGTGTGGTTGAATTGACAACTCAACTACTAAGGCCGATAAATATTCTTTTACTCCCCATGTGTCGAATCAATAAATTAGGGTGAAATACTACCCATGAAGACTATTGCGATCCCCTATACTTGTGGGTTATCAGGGGTGAATAGGCAACTACCAAATTTTAGGTTTTCTTAACAAATTAGGCTAAGCAACAAATAGGTTGTATAGATATGCAACTAGGTGAGCAACCTATATGATGCTAGCAACAACAACGACACAAGCAAGCAAAGGATACAACACAAATAAAGCTTGCACAAAGTAAAGGTAAGAAGTAATCACAAGTGGAGCCGGTGAAGACGAGGATGTGTTACCAAAGTTCCTTCCCTTTGAGGCGAAGTACGTCTCCGTTGGAGCGGTGTGGAGGCACAATGCTCCCCAAGAAGCCACAAGGGCCACTGTATTTTCCTGACGCCCTCGCACAATGCAAGATGTCGTGATTCCACTAGTGGTGCCATTGAAGGCGGCGACCGAACCTTTATAAACAAGGTTGGGGCAATCTCCACAACCGAATTGGAGGCGCCCAACACCACCATGAAGCTTCATCACAATGGATTGTGGTTCCGAGGTGACCTCAACCGATTAGGGTGCTCAAAAACCCAAGATTAACAAGATCCGCAAGGGATTAGTGGGGGAATCAAATTTCTCTTGGTGGAAGTGTAGATCGGGGCCCTCTCAACCCAACCCTAGAGTATCAACAGGTTTTGTTGGCTAGGGAGAGAGATCGGGTGAAAATGGAGCTTTGAGCAAGAATGGAGTTTGGGGGAGGACGAGGTAGGTCTTCTTGGGGAAGAAGACCCCCTATTTATAGTGGGAAGAAATTCAATCGCTATCCTCCTCTCAGCCCGCACACAAGCGGTACTACCACTCTAGGAGCGGTACTACCGCTCTAGCGGCATTGCTCGCAGAGCAGTGCAATGGCGCATAGCCACGAGGTAGTGGTGCCGCCAGAGCGGTACTACCGCTCGCCCCAGTGGTAATACCGCTGGGGTTGCAGCTCAGGAGCCCACAGAGGTAGAGCAGAGCAGGGGATGAGGGGCAGTACCGCATAAGTGGTACTACCGCTCAACAAAGTGGTACTACGGCTTACAAGACGTAGTGCCGCCCTACCTTTGCTGAGAGCGCATTGGACCCAGAAGGAAGGGGAAGTGAAGCGGTAGTGAGCGGGCGGTACTACCACTTATAAACGGTACTACCGCTCATACTACCGTTCCACTACCACACAACTTGTCACGAAAAGTCGAGCCCCCCATATGCACCGGTAGTGCCCGCGGTACTGGACAGTGGTACTGTCGCTTATAAGCGGTACCGGAGAGTGGTACTGCCACTTATAAGCGGTACTACCATTGCCAAGAGCAGTACTACCGCTTGAGGCCTTCTGAACTAATGCACAAAAAATAGAGGAGCAACTCCATCGATGCGGGAAAGGAACAAGGGTGCAAATGAATATGTGTACGTGTTGATTCCACCCAAACCTTTCCGAAGCGGACCACCTCTTAATAGTATGGTTCTCCTACGACCCAAATCCATCGAAAAAGAAACGCAAGAAACAACCGTCTTCACTTATAAAACTCTGAGGGGCTCAAATCGTCTTGTGCCATATGATAGATTATCTGAAATGCTCAATGCACATGATTAGTCTGCAAATGCATCGTCATCAATCACCAAAACCACTAAGGGAGAAATATGCCTTAACAATCTCCCCCTTTTTGGTGGATCGATGACAACACGGGATTTGCACAAAGGATATACTAAGATAATAAGCAAACCCAACATCTACAAAATATAGACCCCCCCCCCCTAGATGTGTGCACTATTATGTATACTTTTGGAATGCAAAGCACACACACTAGGATCAACACTCCTGCTACATTTTATAGACATGGCAACACTTGCGTCAACATAATATGAGAGATAAGCATGGATGCAAGATATAACATGTGAGCATAAAGATAGGGCACAAGACAAGCATAAACTCACATACTAGCAGGGTACTTAGACATACATAGATAATAAAGGGCAGCATATGCTCACACCATATGACTCGGTCTTAAGGTGTCACAAACACAAACCAAAGCAAATGATAAAAGAGTTCATGAGCGAAGAAAGCAAGCAAATAAGATGCACTCGTGACTCAGAAAATCTCTAAACTTTCTCCCCCTTTGGCATCGAGACATCAAAAGGCAATAAATCACTAAGACGATCCAAGGTGGTAGCCATGCTCCAGAACACCATCACCACTCCCCGTGCTCGCTGGACTCGTTCTCTAAAGCTGCAGGAAGATCCTCCGCCGAGTCAGAGCACTTGCAATGTTGAGCAGTCCACTCCTCCTCATTTGTGATCCTGTCCTCAGATCCACTGGCAACCTCTAGGACAAGATGCCTCATTATGACCTTGTCGCGACTCCGATCCTTCTTCTCTGCCACATGTGCCTTGTACTGACCATGTGCCTCCATACATAACAAATTCTTCATCTTCTGCTTGAGCTTCTTAGCCCAAGATGGATCCTCGTTGTGCGGCTCATAGTCGGGCTCACCAACGCCCTCATCCACATCCTCAACCTCAGGAGCCTCCATCTCAGGAGCAGCAGGAGTACCCCAGTTTTCCTTTAGCCTCAGTCGGACTACCTCATGAGTCAGATCACCAGACACAAACATCTCCTTTGGAAAGGTGGATTCCCATGTTTTCTCAATGATAAGCATCAAGTAGGGACCATAGATGGGACACTTACGCTCCATCACGGCCGAGTGCAGCTCAGACCACATGACATGGGACACATCCAAAGCTTCCCCAGTGTTCTTCTCCTTCTGGCAAATGAGGAGCATGTCAACAAGGTAAGAGTGTACCATATCCAAATCGCCAACCCTAGGCAAGAGCGTGTGTCCGAATATGCGGTGCATGATGTCCAAGAATGAGCATAACACATAGATCTTGTTGCCGGTGGTGAGAGAAATATTCTCCGTAGAATAGGGCAAGAGCACGGACTTGTGCGTGGCAGCGGTCTCCTTGTGAGGGCGCAATCCAATTGGGGTATGGAGCCCCTAATCATAATAGCCCAACATAGCCATGAACTCCTTCCACTTAGCAGATAGCACCCTTCCATTTGTCATCCATGTTAAGGTCCTCTCATCATCAGTCCCAAAATGGACAGTGGCATAGAACTGGGCTAAGATCTTGGCATCAAAGTCCTTGTTGAACATCATAAGCCTGATGATATCCTCTGGCCACAAAGTTCAAGAGCTTCAATAAAGTACTTGGGATTCTTCTACATATAATCCAGATCAATGGACTTGACATTGGGTACAAACAGATTCTTCTTCCTTACGAGCACATCATGATATATAGAACCTTGTTGCTTGGTCCAGAAGGGATGGTGGACCAGAGATGGATCTTGCGGATTGCGATACGGGTTGTGGTGGCAAACCATATAGAAATCCTTGCTAGACAGAACACTCATAGACTGGGCTTTCTCCTTCTACCTGATGGCAAGCTTCTTGAACCGCTGTATTGGCTGAGCACTGTCACTTGCCTCCTCTGTTGTACGGTAACGCTTTGAGCCACCTTGACGATCTGGATTCTTGCATCGGGCCTGGTGCCCAGAGCTACCACCACCTAGAACCCACACCACAGAGCGAGGGAAAAGCAGGTGTAAACAAGTTGCATAAGTCAAAAAGGAATAACACAGAAGAATGGAAGTTCAATTGGAGGAAATCTGAAGTTGACATCACCGAGCGGTAGTACCGCTTCCCAACAGCGGTAGTACCGCCTATAAGCGGTAGTACCGCTCGAGCCGGAAGTTGCCGGGGCAAATACGACCACGACGAGATCCGGTACTACTGGTGGTGCCAAATTCAAATTTACTCCAATGGAACCTCAACTCTACTACTCTAGCAGTCTTCCACGTCCTACTCAAGCCTCAGTTTGACCAAAAATCGACCAATGCTACACATGTTGCCCTAGAGCCTAGATCCAAAAGATAGAACCATAGGAGAGCAAAATAGGGGGCAATACCGGCATCCATGGCAACAGGAGAGGGTGGGGATCGAATCCATCGGTCGGAATCGCGGAAGACGGTTCGGAATCGGCGGTATGGTGGCGGCCGCCGGAGCGTGTTCGTCGCCTGGAGAGAGAGGACGTGAGGGGGGAGAGATATGAATGGGCATGGGGGAGATGGAACCCCCCTGCCCGAATCATAACCCCGCATGCCCCTCAGAGCGGTAGTACCGCTCGGGGAGCGGTAGTACCGTCCAGGTACTACTGCACGGCAGAAGGTCGTGTAGTACCGCTCCAGTGGTAGTACCGTGGGGAGCGGCGGTAGTACCGCTTACAAGTGGTAGTACCACTCCAGACCCAGCGGTAGTACCGCCTGGATGACAAAACATGCCAAGAGAGAAGCATGGTGGCTTATGCAATATATGGAGGTTGTAGATGAGACAAGATCTTGGGATGGAGACACAAAGACCAGCAAATGGGAAGAGACACTCCAAGTTCAAAAAGACTAACAAAAGGGTAGAAAACTTGGAGTGACTCAAACCACAAACAAAGCTCCAACACGAGCAAATACCTCACTAGGAGGGGCGGTGGCCGAAGTCACCTATGTTTGAGTCAATTGGTATGGCACCGCGAAGATTTTAACCTTGGGTCCATGACCAAAACTCGTCTTTGAAGCACAAGTACCATCAAAAATGGCTAATGTGAAAGACTTGATCGATTTATGCATAATGGAGGAGGGAAAGTTCATTGAGAGAACAACACTCCCCCTATGTCCATGCCTACATCTACAACAAGATAGAATAATGAGTGCGGTGGGATGTGCATTGCCTCAAGCCACATTGCTCGAATCAATGATATTTAGCTCATACCTTAACTTGCGAAATCTTGCTTCATCCAATGGCTTCGTGAAAATATACGCTAGTTGCTCATGAATGTTGACACAGATAAGATCAATTTCTCCACGCTTGATGTGATCCCGGATAAAATGATCACACATCGCAATATGCTTCGTCTTGCTACGTTGTACTGAGTTGTAGGAGATCTTGATGGCACTTTCATTGTCACATAGAAGAGGCACTTTGTCACAAGTGGCACCGTAATCCTTTAAAGATTGCGTCATCCATAGCAATTGAGCACAACAACTTGACGTGGGAACATACTCGGCTTCGGTGGATGAGAGAGAAACACAATTTTGTTTCTTGGAAGACCAGCTCACCAAAGAGAGACCAAGGGATTGGCACCCTCCAAAAGTGGACTTCCTTTCCACAAGGTCTCCCGCCAATCCGAATCCGAATATCCCATGAGATCAAAGCTTTCTCCTTTGGGGTGCCATAAGCCAAAGTTCGGGGTATGAGCCAAATATCGAAAGATTCGCTTGACCGCCCCAAAGTGGCTTTCCTTTGGTGTGGCTTGAAATCGTGCACATATTCCCGCACCCAACACAATATCCAGTCTAGATGCACAAAGGTAAAGCAAGGATCCAATCATGGAACAATATACCTTTTGATCCATCACTTTACCATTGGGATCGATGTCAAGATAACACTTGCTTTGCAGTGGAGTCTTGGTTGGCTTGACATCATCTAGCTTGAATCTCTTGAGCATGTTTTGGGTATATTTGGCTTGGTTGATGAATGTTCCTTCTCTACGTTGCCTGGCTTGAATCCAAGAAAGAACTTCAACTCTCCCATCATAGACATCTCAAACTTCTCAGTCATTAGTGCGTCAAACTCATCATTAAAAGCTTTGTTAGGAGAACCAAAGACAATATCATCAACATATAGTTGGCATATGAACAATTCCCCTTTGACCTTCTTATTAAAAAGAGTGGGATCGATTTTCCCAATTTCAAACCCACGATCTTGCAACAACTCGGTAAGGTGCCCATACCACGCACGCGGGGCTTGTTTAAGGCCATAGAGAGCCTTATCGATTTTATATACATGACTGGGCAAATTGGGATCCTCAAACCCTAGGGGTTGCTTGACATAAACAAACTCATTTACGGGGCCATTAAGGAAAAACACTTTTCACTTTCATTTGTTGCAATTTAAAATCATGATGAGAAGCATAAGCAAGCAACATGCGAATAGATTCGAGACGGGCAACGGGAGCAAAAGTTTCATCATAGTCGATCCCCTCGACTTGGGAGTAGCCTTGAGCTACCAATCTCGCCTTGTTGCGAATGACAATGCCATGTGCATCTTGCTTGTTCTTGAAGATCCACTTGGTTCGAATGACATTATGATTATCCTTTGGCCTTGGCACCAATTTCCACACTTGTTTGCACTCGAAGTTGTTGAGTTCTTCATGCATGGCTTCCAGCCAATCCGAGTCCTCGAGCGCCTCATAGACCATTTGGGGTTAGACACAAGAAACAAACGCGCGATGCTAAAAAAAGTTTGTTAATTGTTTACGAGTAGTTACCCCTTTTCTTAAGCTTCCAATGACGTTTTCCAAGATATGTTCTTTGCGTTGTAGCGTGTAAGCAATCTTGGCGGCACAACGCTCCAATTGCTCTTCAAGAGAAACTTGAGGAGTTACATCTTGATCATCTTGAGCGTCATCTTGAGCTTGCTCATCACCTTGTGCTTGCTCACCGTTATGATCTTGATCCAGGTCATCATTAGGTGCATCACTGACGTGGCCTGAGACTGCGTCGGTATTTCCCCAAAGAGGAAGGGATGATGCAGCACAGCGACGGTAAGTATTTCCCTCAATTATGAAACCAAGGTATCGAACCAGTAGGAGGATCACCAACACTACGTAAACAACAACTGCACACAAAGAACAAATACTTGCAACCCGACGCGAAAGAGAGGTTGTCAATCTCTCTACGGTAAAAAGATAGATTAGGATATGATAGATTGTATAGATAGATCTCTCGAGAAGACAAAATAAAAAAGGCAAATAAAAAGTGTATCAAGGTATTTTTGGGTTTTTGGAATAATAGATCTGAAAACAAAAGCGGCAAAAAGATAGATCGGAAAGCAATATGTTGGAAAAGTAGACCCGGGGGCCGTAGGTTTCACTAGTGGCTTCTCTCATGAGTGTAGCACACGGTGGGTGAACAAATTACTGTTGGGCAATTGATAGAAGATCAAACAATCATGACGATATCCAAGGCGATAATCATTATATAGGCATCACGTCCAAGATTAGTAGATCGAAACGATTCTGCATCTACTACTATTACTCCACACATCGACCGCTATCCAGCATGCATCCAGTGTATTAAGTTCATGGAAAAATGGAGTAATGCAATAAGAATGGTGACATGATGTAGACAAGATCTATTCATGTAGGAATAGACCCCATCTTGTTAGCCTTAATAGCAACGACACATGCATGCCTCGTTGCCCCTTCTGTCACTTGGAGAGGACACCGCAAGATCGAACCCATCACAAAGCACCTCTTCCCATGGCAAGAAAAATTGATCTAGTTGGCCTAACTAAACCAAAGATTCGAAGAAGAAATACGAGGCTATAAGTAATCATGCATATAAGAGATCAAAGAAGACTCAAATAATATTCATGGATAGAAACTGATCATGAACTCAAAATTCATCGGATCCCAACAAACACACCGCAAAAGTTTACATCAAATAGATCTCCAAGAGACCATTGTATCGAGAATCAAAAGAGAGAGAGGAAGCCATCTAGCTACTGCCTACGGACCCGTAGGTCTATGGTGGACTACTCACACATCATCGAAGAGGCACCAATGAGGATTATGAACCCCTCCGTGATGGTGTTAGATTGGATCTCTCGGTTCTGGAACTTGCGGCGGCCGGATGTGTTTTTCATCGACCCCCTTATGGTTTCTGGAATATTTGGGAATTTATAGGCATCAGAGGCGGTGGAGGGGACTCCCGAGGCAGCCACAAACCATCAGGGCGCGCCCGGGGCCCCTGGCACGCCTGGTGGGTTGTGGGCGGCCTGGGCTCCCTCCTGGTAACTTCTTTGGCCCACTGGCCTTCTTCTGGTCCAAAAAAAATCTCCAAAAAGTTTCGTCGCGATTGGACTCCGTTTGGTACTGATATTCTGCGAAGTAAAAAAACAAGCAAAAATAGCAATTGGCACTTTGGCACTATGTCAATAGGTTAGTCCCAAAAAATGATATAAAGTTGCTATAAAATGTTTGTAAAACATCCAAGAATGATAATATAACATCATGGAACAAGCAAAAAATATAGATACGTTGGAGACGTATCAGCATCCGCAAGCTTAATTCCTACTCGTCCTCGAGTAGGTAAATGATAAAAACAGAATTTTTGATGTGGAATGCTGCCTAACATGTTCATCACATATTCTTTTCTTTTGTAGCATGGACATTTGGACTTTTAGATGGTTCAAAGCAATAGTCTAGTTTTGACATAAAGACTTTAATACTCAAGCATGCCACAAGCAACCATGTCTTTCAAAATATCAACACTAAAGAAAGTTATCCCTAGCCCATCATGCTCAATCATTGATCCATTCATGAAACACACTCAAATATTAACTACACCCAATGCTCAAGTATGATCATAGTGCCCCCTAGTTGGTGCTTTATAAGAGAAGATGGAGACACAAATTAAAAATAAAAATTGCATAAAGTAAATAGATAGGCCCTTCGCAGAGGGAAGTAGGAATTTTTAGAGGTGCCAGAGCTCAAAGTTTAAATTAAGAGAGAAAAATATTTTGAGCGGCATGTCTTTCCTCTCAATGAAAATGACAAAGTAGTTCTCAATACTTTCCATGCTAGATATATCATAGGCGGTTCCCAAACATAAAGTAAAGTTTATTCCTTTTCCATCATTCTTTCACAATCCATGGTTGGCCGTATCCACGGTTGCCTTCCATACCAACACTTTCCAAGGAATTTATTATTTGACAACATAAAGTATTTTTTTCATTTCGGGACTGGGCATCCCTATTACCGCCGTACTCTCGTGCAATGACAAGTGAATAAACACTCATCTTGAGAATAACACATCTAGCATGAAAAAACATTGGACACCCCCTACCGTTTCATGAGCGGTGCGAGCACACAAAAAGGAAATTTATTTTGAAAATTAGAGATGGCACATACAAATTTGCTTAGAACTGCATGGAAATACCGCATATAGGTAGGTATGGTGGACTCATAAGGCTAGCAAATAGATTGAGAATGGCTTGAGGATTTTGAATGCACAAGTAGTATTTCTACTTAGTACAAGTGGAGGCTAGCAAATAGATTGAGAAGCAACCAACCAAGAAACAAAAATTCACATAAACGAGCATTGAGCATAACTAACACCGAATAATGCACCATAAGTAGGATGTAATTTCATTGCATAACTATTGACTTTCGTACTTGCATAGGGAATCACAAACCTTAACACCGATATTCTTACTAAAGCATAATTACTCACTAACATGACTCACATATTACTATCATCATGTCTCAAAACTGTTACAAGGAATCAAGTTTAATTTGTCCAATGATCTTCATGAAAGTTTTTCTTATATCCTCCTTGAATATCTATCACTTTGGGACTAGTTTCATATATTGCCATTGCTTTAGACAAGCTCAAACAAATTTAAGTGAAGAACATGAGCATAGAGATTTCATCTCTCAAAATAGTATAAGTGAAGCATGAGAGGATTTATTCAAAATTTACTAACTCTCAAATAATTCTAAGTGAGGCATGAGAGTGTTTTTCAAAAGTTTCCAAGCACACCGTGCTTAAAAAAATATAAGTGAAGCACTAGAGCAATTCCATAGCTCAAAATTTTTAAGTGAAGCATATAGAGCAATTCTAACAAATCTTAGCATAATTTTGGCTCTCTCAAATAGGTGTGTCGAGCAAGGATACTAGGGACAAACTAAAAAGCAAAGCAAGCAAATACTCAAATGATACAAGACGCTCCTGTTGGGTTCTACCGTAGGTGCATCGCATGCCAATTAAAATTTTCCTACGCGCAGAACCTCCAAGAACATGCTACGGAGATGGATCACAGCTCGTTACCACTAGACGTGCAGTGCCGTGCAGCAGAAGTAGAGTTGAGGCAGTGCGTTCACGTGGTCCGTCTCCTCCTTGTCCGATCTCCCTCGAACAGCCGATCCGATCTCCCTCGCGCAGCCGGTCTCCGGATCCCACGTACAGGTTCGCCGGAGCGGCGCAAGTGCACCGCCTCTAACGGTATCCGCGCGTGCAGGAGGAACACCGTGCGGCAGACTGTTAGGTCCGATCACACAGTCGGTGGTGGGAAGTGGAGGTGGCTAGTTGCAACACATGCAAATTCCTAATGACAACCCCCAAAGCGATCAACCGGATGGGTGTGCCGCACCTCCACTATATATAGGCATCCGTCGCGGGCTCAACTCTTGGGCCTCGCACGGATCCTAAAGCCCACGTGTTCCTTCCCTTAAGCACGCGACCCCTTAGGTTCTCGTTCACTCGGTCGCGAGTCAGATTACATCCGGCTCGACCAGTCGGTAGCGGCCTCTAGCAAAGCGTGCCGACTCCAAGTGTCTGATGAAGCTGGTTAGGCGAACCTGTACTTCACACTTCTATTCCCTTTACCACACGATATATGTTGTCGTGCTCAAGGCGACATGGTCATCCTTGTTGCCGCACGACCTCTTTCTCGTTCAGGTGAATCCGACCAACACTTCGGATTGTCTCATAATCCTCATCGCATGGCCATGCTTATCCAGGCCGGATCACCCGAGGGGCCCAGAGTATATCTCTCCTTATCGGAGGGGCAAATCCCATCTTGCTCGACCACGTCTCGCAGCATGGATCTGGACAAGCCCGAAACCTACCTTTATAACTACCCTATCACGGAGTAGCGTTTGGTCGGCCCAAAGCAAGTCTGTCACCATCCCGAGTACATGCGCTAGCTCAGGTCTTAGGACATAGAACGTATGTTGTACTAGAGACTCACAGATGACCTATCGCTGCGTCTCATAGTCGGGTCTGTCCAACTCAGACCTTATCTTGACTCGAATCCGACTACGTCGAATCCGACCAGATCTTTCTGAGTCCATATTATCCGGCTAGCATCCAATGCTACATGGTTAGTGAGACCGGACCATCCACCATGTCATATGCTAGTCTAACTGGTTGCGCGTCCACACATCCCTTTCGACTAGGGACCATTTAGGACAGTCATCATACAATGCATAGTCTGACAAACAAGTCACGTACTTATTAATACACATCATTGATAATGTCCAAGGACTATCTTTATTCATAAACACATGGGAAATATCATCATACATGATTGCTCTAGGGCATATCTCCAACAGTCTCCGACTTGCACTAGAGTCAATCAAATAGACATCGAATGCCCATAGCTCTAATGTGCCCCTCATGCTTGGGTTGTGGAAGCGGCTTAGTCAACGGATCTGCAATATTTTCATACGTATGAATCTTGCATAGATTAGTATCACCATTCTTTACGAGCTTTCGTATCAGGTGATACTTTCGGTCTATGTGCCTGGTCTTGTCGTGTTGTCTCGGCTCCTTGGCCTGTTCGACGGCACCTGAATTGTCGCAATACAGGTCCAACGGTTTTGCCTAGCCTGGGAACACACCAAGATCCTCCGGGAACTTCCGAATCCAAACACCTTCCTTTGCGGCTTCACAAGCCGCAATGTATTCGGCCTCTGTTGTGGAGTCGGCCACCGTATCTTGCTTGGAACTCGTCCAGCTCACTGCTCCTCCATTCATGACATACACGAATCCAGTTTGCGATTAACAATCATCCCTGTCGGTTTGGAAACTAGCATCAACATAACCCTTTATGCAGAGCTCCTCCTCACCTCCATAAACTAGGAACATCTCTTTAGTCCTTTTCAGGTACTTCAGGATAGTTTTCACCGCTACCCAGTGACTCTCACCTGGGTCGGCCTGGTATCTGCTTGTTAAGCTTATTGCATAGGCAACATCAGGCCAAGTACATAGCATGGCATAGATGATGGATCCTATTGCCGAAGCATACGGAATCCTACTCATCCGGTTTCGCTCATCAGAAGTCGTAGGACTTTGAGTCTTGCTCAGCCTTATACCATGTGAGATGGGCAAGAACCCTTTCTTAGCCTCACTCATGTTGAACCGCTTCAACACTTTGTCTATGTACGTGCTTTGGCTTAAGCCGAGCAGCCTTCTCGATCTATCTCTATAGATCTTGATGCCTAAAATATACACTGCTTCTCCAAGGTCTTTCATTGAAAACTTGCCATTCAATGATTCCTTGACTGAGTTCCGCATCGAAACATCATTTCCGATCAGCAGTATGTCATCCACATACAGGATCAAAAATACTACCGAGCTCCCACTAGACTTTTTGTATAAACAACAGTCCTATTTGTTCTTGATGAAACCAAGGTCAACGATGACTTCATCAAAACGAATGTTTCAACTCTGAGCTGCTTGCTTCAATCCATAAATGGATCTCTTGAGCTTGCATATTTTACTAGCATTATTTGGATCGACAAAACCTTTAGGTTGTATCGTGTATACGTCCTCCTTTAATTTCCATGAAGGAAAGCCGTTTTGACATCCATCTACCATATCTCATAATCGAAATATGTAGCTATAGCTAGTATGATCCTCACCGACTTTAGCATCGCTATCGGCGAGTAGGTCTTGTCGTAGTCAATTCCTTGAAATTGTCCATAACCTTTAGTGACAAGCCGAGTTTCGTGGATCTGAACATTTCCATCCACATCGGTTTTCTTCTTAAAGACCCATTTGCAACCAATGGCAATTACGCCAGGTGGCAGATCAACCAAGTCCCAGACTTGATTATCATCCATGGACTTTAACTCGGATCTCATGGCCTCCAGCCATGCCTCGGAATCTGGGCTCACCATCGCTTTCGCATATGTGGCCGGCTCGTCGCTTTCTAGCAACAACACATCGCGCACTCTGCGCAATCTTTCCAACCTTCGTGGCTCCGGTGTCGATTCCTCCACGGGTTCCCTGACCAACTCCGGTATGATCTCATCACCAGTCGAGTCGTCCCCGAGTGGCTCTTGAATTTCTTCGAGTTGCACCATTCTCCCACTGGCTTCCCGACTGAGAAATTCTTTCTCTAGGAAAACCCCGTTCCGAGCAACAAACACTTTGTTCTCTTCTCGGTTGTAGAAGCTGTATCCCAAGGTTTCCCTCGGATATCCCACGAATATGCATTTATCCGACTTGGGTGTAAGCTTGTCCGACATGAGTCGTTTGACAAATGCTTCACAACCCCAAATCTTTAGAAAAGACAAACTAGGACTCTTCCCAGTCCACATCTCATGTGGTGTCTTATCTACGAATTTTGATGGTACCCTGTTAAGTGTGAAAGCTGCAGTTTCTAGAGCGTATCCCCAGAATGACAAGGGTAAATCCGATTTGCTCATCATCGATCGGACCATGTCCAACAAGGTCCGATTTCTCCGTTCTGACATGCCGTTTCTCTGCGGCGTACCCGGAGGTGTGAGCTGAGGTACCATACCTCGGCTTTTCAGATGATCATCAAATCTCCTGGGTCATGTACTCACATCCATGTTTTTACCGTAGAAGCTTTATTGTCTTGCCGAGCTGATTTTCAACCTTGTTTTGAAACTCTTTGAACTTTTCAAAAGTTTTCGACTTGTGCCTCATCAAATAGATATATCCATATCTACTCAAGTCGTCGGTAAAAGTCACGAAGTACTGATAGCCACCTCTGGCTGTTGTGCTCATTGGACCACACACATCACTATGTATATGCTCCAACAACTCGGGCGGCTTTTCGCAACTCTTTGCAAAAGGACACTTAGTCATCTTGCCTACCAAGCATGATTCACATGTCTCGAATGAGCCAAAGTCGGACGAAGTTAGGAGTCCATCATCATGGAGCTTCCTCATGCGTTTCAGACTAATGTGTCCAAGCTGGCAGTGCGAGAAGTATGTCGGATTTATCTCATTAGGCTTATGCCTCTTGACATTCATGTTATAGACTGGTTCCGTTTCCAGATTCAAAATAAATAGCCCATCTACAATGGGCATAGCCGTGGAACATTCCATTAAAATAAAATGAACAACCATTGTCCTTTAAACTTAATTCATAATCCTGATTCATCAAGCATGAGGCAGAAATAATGTTCTGACTAAGTGTGGGAATGTAATAACAATTATTCAATTCCAAAATAAATCCAGAAGGAAGCTTGAGCTGCATCGTGCCGACCTCCAACGCAGCAACTCTTGCTTTGTTGCCGAACCTAATGTCAATCTCCCCTTGTGCCACACGCCTAGTTCTTATTAGCCCCTGCATCGAGTTGCAAATATGAACAACCGATCCGGTATCAAATACCCAAGAGCTACTAGGTATGTCAGCAAGGTAAATGTCTATAACATATGTAACAAGTGTACCTTTGCCTGAAGAAGCATTTCCGGCCTTCTTGCCATGCTCAGCAAGCCACTTGCTACAGTTCCTCTTCCAGTGACCAGTTTCCTTGCAATGAAAGCAAATGGTCTTTGAGTCCGGTCCAGGCTTCGGCGCAGCGGCAGAGTCAACCTTCCCCGTGCCCTTTGCCTTACCCTTTTTCTTGGACCAACTCTTCTTGAACTTAGCCGAGTTCTGCACCATCAACACTTGATTGTGCCTTTCTTAATATCTTGCTCCGCCACCTTAAGCATCCCATGCAATTCAGTGAGCTTCTTATCCATGCCGTGCATATGATAGTTCGAGACGAACGTCCCATAGCTAGGTGGAAGAGAACACAAAATTGCATCCGTGGACAGCTCGTCCCCAAGTGGTAAGCCTAACCGATCCAAAGCTTGCACATACCCGATCGTCTTGATCACATGCGGGCTCAGTGGATCACCCTCTTTCAGCTTACAATCTATCAAGGATTGCCAGACGTTGAACCTTTGGGTCCTAGCCTGCACCTGAAACATGCTCTTGAGACTCTCGATCATATCGAAAGCCTCAACGTTTTCGAAATGCTATTGCAAATCGGGCTCCATACAAGCCAGCATGAGGCAGCTGATCTCGTTTGATTCATCAACGAGTTTCTGGTTGGCATTCTTGGTTGTGGCATTAGCATTATCGGCAGGTTCCTCTGGAAGTGGATCCTCTAGAACATGTTCCTTTTTATCGTGCTTGAGAACAATTCTCAAATTTCTATACCAGGTGGTAAAGTTTGTTCCATTCTGTTTATCCTTTTCCAGAATTGATTTAAATGCAAAGTTGGGTTGAGCAGGTGGTGCCATTGATCTACAACAAAAAATATGCAATCACTAAGCAATGTGTTTATGTAGAGTAATTCAAGCCTTAAACAGAACTACTCCCACTGAAGTCGGCATCCCTCCGCAAACTCTCAGTGATTCAGGACCCGTCTAGCGTGAGCGACTAGTGAGCTTTAGCGTCACTGCTAGCCGACTTGCCTATTCGGTAAGCAACTCCTTTCTAATCGTATCTCTATACGACTCATGCCGGTCGGGTAGGTATCTCATACCCCGGCTCCCAACCTTCTTTGCCACAAGGCCCAAAACCGTTTTGATAGTCTTGTCAAGTTAACCTGATGCAGTGCATGTCCGTGTACGACACGAACCCTCCAGTTCAAGGACACCTAGTGGCACCTCAATTTTATGAGCCCACCACTAGACGTACCTGACGTGCGAAGGTGCAACATCCGGAATGGCAATGTGCTTGATATTAACGAGGGATCTTTCTACCATTTTAACATGCATAGAAACAAGAAGCAATACAATCACATATAAACATAAATTTGTGAAATAGTATGGCTCCTTCATGGACATCCTTCCAGGCTAGCTCCAACTCCGATGACCAAGGCGAAAATATATCTTGTTCATCACACCGGGACGCCAAAGCCTCGAACTTGATCTCTGTTCTCCAACTACTACAACTAGTAATGAATTTACAAAGAATCACAAATCGACACGCAGGTCGTTATACAATATAATGACAACACATTGGCTCCTGCCGGCTGACAATCATGACACGCAGGTCATGTTAAATTACACACATGCATCACATACATATGAGCCATACTATTCACATCAAACCTGCAAAGCAAAGTTATGCATAGAATCGCATTTCTACCAGTTTGTGTGATCGCGTACAAAATACAACTACTAATGAATTTACAGAGAATCACAAATCGACATGCAGGTCGTTATACAATATAATGATAGCACATTGGCTCCTGCCGGCTGACAATCATGACACGCAGGTCATGTTAAATTACACACATGCATCACATACATATGAGCCATACTATTCACATCAAACCTACAAAGCAAAGTTATGCATAGAATCGCATTTCTATCGGTTTGTGTGATCGCGTACCAAATACAAGGCACTCCGATCACGCCGAATTTTCTGATCTGACTGATCTTCTCGATCATCGCGAATCCGATTCGGATTTACGTTTCACTGTTAACCCCGATGGCGGAAACCGACCGGTAGGGGTCGGTTGTGTTACGACCTCATCGATTCTGATTGACAGAAAACATAGCCATATCGATCCCCATGTGCAGTTGATCTCATCAACCGTGCACATAGCCTATCTCATAAACGACGACAGATCTCATCTGCCGCCTCCACATATCATATATGCATCCGATCTGAGTCCAAATCCTATAACAGAGGCTCTGATACCACTGTTGGGTTCTACCGTAGGTGTATCGCATGCCAATTAAAAAATTTCTACGCACAGAACCTCCAAGAACATGCTACGGAGATGGATCACAGCTTGTTACCACTAGACGCGCAGTGCCGTGCAGTGGAAGTAGAGTTGAGGCAGTGCATTCACGTGGTCCGTCTCCTCCTCGTCCGATCTCCCTCGAACAGCCGATCCGATCTCCCTCGCGCAGCCAGTCGTCGGATCCCACGTACAGGTTCGTCGGAGTGGCGCAAGTGCACCGCCTCTAACGGTATCCGCGCGTGCAGGAGGAACACCGTGCGGCGGACTGCTAGGTCCGATCACACAGTCGGCGGCGCGAAGTGGAGGTGGCTAGTTGAAACACATGCAAATCCCTAATGACGGCCCCCGAAGCGATGAACCGGATGGGTGTGCCGCACCTCCACTATATATAGGCATCCGTCGCAGGCTCAACTCTTGGGCCTCACACGGATCCTAAAGCCCACGCGTTCCTTCCCTTAAGCGTGCGACCCCTTAGGTTCTCGTTCACTCGGTCGCGAGTCAGATTACATCCGGCTTGACCAGTCGGTAGCGGCCTCTGGCAAAGCATGCCGACTCCAAGTGTCCGATGAAGCTGGTTAGGCGAACCTGTACTTCACACTTTCGTTCCCTTTGCCACACGATATATGTTGTCGTGCTCAAGGCGACATGGTCATCCTTGTTGCCGCACGACCTCTTTCTCATTCCGGTGAATCCGACCAACACTTCGGATTATCTCATAATCCTCATCGTATGGCCATGATTATCCAGGTCGGATCACCCGAGCGGCCCGGAGTATATCTCTCCTTATCGGAGGGGCAAATCCCATCTTGCTCGACCACGTCTCGCAGCATGGGTCTGGACAAGCCCGAAACCTACCTTTATAACTACCCTATCACGGAGTAGCGTTTGGTCGGCCCAAAGCAAGTCTGTCACCATCTCGAGTACATGCGCCAGCTCAGGTCTTAGGACATAGAACGTATGTTGTACTAGAGACTCACAGATGACCTATCGCTGCGTCTCATAGTCGGGTCTATCCAACTCAGACCTTATCTTGACTCGGATCCGACCACGTCGAATCCGACCAGATCTTTCTGAGTCATATTATCCGGCTAGCATCCAATGCTACATGTTCAGTGAGACCGTACCATCCACCATGTCATATGCTAGTCTAACTGGCTGCGCGTCCACACAACCCTTTCGACCAGGGACCATTTAGGACAGTCATCATACAATGCATAGTCTCACAAAAAGAATAGTCTGTAGTAATCTGTACTCTAACCATACTTCTGTAACTCTAAAAATTCTAAAAAATTAGGACAACGTAAAGAATTTGTATAGCAATACTGTGTTAAAATTTCAGCTCAATATCACGCTCCAGTAAAAAATATGAAAATTCGCACATTGGAGGCAAAGTTTCTGTTTCAGATTCAGCATTGTTTCTACTCATCTTATGAATCATCCTAAAGGCTTTACTTGGCACAAACACTAAATGAAACATAAAAACACAATCATAACAGAGGCATAATTGTGTCAACACTCAAAAACAGAAAGAAAAATATGAAAATAAATGTATTCATTGGGTTGCCTCCCAACAAGCGCTATAGTTTTACGCCCCTAGCTAGGCATAAGGCATTGATTCAAGTATTGTCATCTTTGGTTTTTGCTCCATAGGATGCTCTCATGATTGATTCATATGGTGGATTTATTCTTGTTCTAGGGAAGTGTTCCATACCCTTTCTTAGTGGAAACTGAAATCTAATATTGCCTTCTTTCATATCAATCACGGCACCTATAGTGCGTAAGAACGGTCTACCAAGTATAATGGGACAAGAAGGATTGCAATCAATATCAAGAACAATAAAATCTATGGGCACATAGTTCCTATTTGCAAGAATAATAACATCATTAATTCTTCCCAAAGGCTTTGTAATAGTAGAATCCGCCAAGTGCAAATTAAGAGAACATTCTTCGATATTGGTGAGACCAAGCACATCACATAAAGATTTCGGAATCATGGAAACACTAACACCCAAATCACATAAAGCAAAGCACTCATAATTTTTAAGCTTGACCTTAGTGGTAGGTTCCCACTCATCATGTAATTTTCTAGGAATAGAAATCTCTAACTCCAACTTTTCTTCAAAAGATTTCATCATGGCATCAACGATATGTTTAGTAAAAGCTTTATTTTGTTCATAAGCATGGGGTGAATTCAACATGGATTGCAACAAACAAATACATTCAATCAAAGAGCAACTATCATAATTAAAGTCTTTGCAATCCAAAATAGTGGGCACATCACTAGTTAAAGTTTTGACCTCTTCAAACCCACTTTCATCAATTTTTTCATGAAGATTTTCACCCTCCAAATCATTGTGACGCCTTCTAGCTAAAGTTGACTCTACTTCAGTCCCTTTATCATCAATTTTAATATTACTAAACAAGGAATCAATAGAAGAAACACCAATCACTTTAAGATCTTCATCATTTTTTTGAAAGCAATCACTAGAAAACGCTTTTTCTAAAAATTCTCTTTTAGCTCTAAGCATAGCGGTTCTTTTCTTACTTTGATCCATAGAGACATATAAAGCTTTAATTGATTCATAAATCTTAGGTGCAAAAGCTTTCAACTTGATATTTTCCACATCATGAGAAATTCTATCAATGCTTCTAGACATATCATCAATCTTATTCAACTTTTCTTCTATCGTAGTATTGAAAACCTTTTGGGCATTGATAAATTCTTTAATACTACTCTCAAGATCAGAGGGGTTCCTATTATTATTATTATAAGAAGAATTACCGTAGGAATTACCATAATTATTAGAGGAATTTCCAGGAAAAGGCCTAGGATTAAAATTACCTCTATAAGCATTGTTATTGAAATTGTTTCGCGAGATGAAATTCACATCTACGGAATCACTATTTTGCTCAAACAAAGTAGACAAAGGCACATCATTAAGATCAATAGGAGCATTTTTTACTAGAAACCAACTTCATTAAAGCATCAACTTTATCACTCAAAGTACTAATTTCTTCAACAGAATTAACCATTTTACTAGTAGGTGCTCTTTCAGTATGCCGCTGTGAATAATTTGACATAATATTATCTGGCAATTTAGTAGCTTCACCCAAAGTAATTTCCATAAAAGTACCACCCGCGGCGGAATCTAAAAGATTTCTAGAGACAAAATTCAATCCTGCATAAATTTTTTGTATGATCATCCAAAGATTTAAACCATGAGTAGGACAATTTCTTAGCATCAATTTCATTCTTTCCCAAGATTGTGCAACATGTTCATGCTCAAGTTGCTTAAAATTCATGATTTGAGTCCTAAGGGAAATAATTTTCGTGGGCGGAAAATACTTAGTAATAAAAGCATCCTTGCACTTATTCCAAGAATCGATACTATTGCGAGGCAAAGAAGAAAACCAAATTTTTGCACGATCCCGCAAGGAGAAAGGAAATAATTTCCACTTCACTATATCATTGTCCGCATCTTTTTTCTTTTGCATATCACACAATTCTACGAATGTGTTTAGATGGGACGCGGCATCCTCATTAGGAGTACCGGCAAATTGATCTTTCATGACAAGATTCAACAAAGCGGCATTAATATCACAGGACTCCGCACTAGTGGCGGGAGGAGCAACCGGAGTACTAATAAAATCATTATTATCAGTATTGAAAAAATCACACAATTTGGTGTTTTCTTGAGTCATCGTGACTACGCAAACAAGATTGCAAGCAAGCAAGAGATCTGACAAGAAAAAGGCAAACGAAAAAGAGGGCGAATAAAACGACAAATTTGGTGAAGTGGGGGAGAGGAAAACGAGAGGCAAATGGCAATTAATGTAATTGCAAGGAGATGAGATTTGTGATTAGGAACCTGGTAGATGATGATGGTGTCTCCTCGCCGTCAGAGATTGGCACGTAGAAGAGACCGCTTCCTCCCTGGCAACGGCGCCAGAAATTCCTTCGACGTGGCTTGAGACTGCGTCGGTATTTCCCCAAAGAGGAATGGATGATGCAGCACAGCGATGGTAAGTATTTCCCTCAGTTATGAAACCAAGGTATTGAACCAGTAGGAGGATCACCAACACTACGTAAACAACACCTGCACACAAAGAACAAATACTTGCAACCCGACGCGAAAGAGAGGTTGTCAATCTCTCTACGGTAAAAAGGTAGATTAGGATATGATAGATTGGATAGATAGATCTCTCGAGAACACAAAATAAAAGATGCAAATAAAAAGTGTATCAAGGTATTTTTGGGTTTTTGGAATAATAGATCTGAAAACAAAAGCGGCAAAAAGATAGATCGGAAAGCAATATGTTGGAAAAGTAGACCCGGGGGCCGTAGGTTTCACTAGTGGCTTCTCTCATGAGTATAGCACACGGTGGGTGAACAAATTACTGTTGGGCAATTGATAGAAGATCAAATAATCATGACGATATCCAAGGCGATGATTATTATATAGACATCACGTCCAAGATTAGTAGACCGAAACGATTCTGCATCTACTACTATTACTCCACACATCGACCGCTATCCAGCATGCGTCTAGTGTATTAAGTTCATGGAAAAACGGAGTAATGCAATAAGAACGGTGACATGATGTAGACAAGATCTATTCATGTAGGAATACACCCCATCTTGTTATCCTTAATAGCAACGATACATGCGTGCCTCGCTGCCCCTTCTGTCACTGGGAGAGGACACCGCAAGATCGAACCCATCACAAAGCACCTCTTCCCATGGCAAGAAAAACCGATCTAGTTGGCCTAACTAAACCAAAGATTCGAAGAAGAAATACGAGGCTATAAGTAATCATGCATATAAGAGATCAAAGAAGACTCAAATAATATTCATGGATAGAAACTGATCATGAACTCAAAATTCATTGGATCCCAACAAACACACCGCAAAAGTTTACATCAAATAGATCTCCAAGCGACCACTGTATTGAGAATCAAAAGAGAGAGAGGAAGCCATCTAGCTACTGCCTACGGACCCGTAGGTCTATGGTGGACTACTCACACATCATCGAAGAGGCACCAATGAGGATGATGAACCCCTCCGTGATGGTGTTAGATTGGACCTCACGGTTTTTGAACTTGCGGTGGCTGGATGTGTTTTTTGTCGACTCCCGTAGGGTTTCTGGAACATTTGGGAATTTATAGGCATCAGAGGCGGTGGAGGGGACTCCCGAGGTGTCCACAACCCATCAGGGCGCGCCCGGGGACCCTGGCCCACCCTAGTGGGTTGTGGGCGGCCTGGGCTCCCTCCTGGTAACTTCTTTGGCCCACTGGCCTTCTTCTGGCCCAAAAAAGTCTCCAAAAAGTTTCGTCGCGATTGGACTCCGTTTGGTACTGATATTCTGCGAAGTAAAAAACAAGCAAAAACAGCAACTGGCACGTTGGCACTATGTCAATAGGTTAGTCCCAAAAATTGATATAAAGTTGCTATAAAATGATTGTAAAACATCCAAGAATGATAATATAACAGTATGGAACAAGCAAAAATTATAGATACGTTGGAGACGTATCAATCACCATCATCATGTGGTTGATCTTGACCTTGATCTTTATCACTGTATTGGGGCCTACGCTTTGTTCTTCGGAAGTGTGTGGGTCAAGTTTTTGTGATGGTTCCACTTGCGTAGGACATTGTCCTTCTCCTTCCACCACAAGGGGTTCCTCAACATGTAGGAAGTGTCCCACACCCATTCTTCTTATGGCTTGAGGAGGAATTTCATCACCTACATCACAAAGACCACTTTGCTCCACTTGGGAGCCATTATTTTCATCAAACTCTATGATACACATCTCCTCAATGAGTCCATTGGACTTGTTGAGGACACGATAAGTATGAGAGTTTGTAGCATAACGAACAAATATGCCCTCTTGAGCTCTAGTTTCAAATTTTGACAAACAAGCACCCTTTTTGAGAATGAAACACTTACACCCGAGCACCCGGAAGTACTTGAGTTTGGGCTTGTTACCGGTAAGTATTTCATATGGAGTCTTGTTCAAGCCTTTGTGGAGGTAGAGCCTATTGGATGCATGACAAACGGTGTTGATGGCTTCGACCCAAAATTTGTAAGGAGATTTGAATTCCGCCATCATCTCAATTCTTGATTCATGCTGGGACATGAGGTCTCCCAGGGCATTTGGAATTCTGGCCGTCCGATCTGTGGGTCCAGTCTGAGGTGTCGTGATCTTGGTCGTTCGGTTGCTCCGGTTCTGGATCGGTTTCCTCCTCCTCTCATTCACCCCCGCCGCTTGCAGGTGGGTCTAGGCGCGGCCTCTCCTCTCTGTGGGTGAACGTATTGGTGCGTGTGCTTCCTGCGTCGGGGTGAGGGAGGTGCAGGGGGCGCCACCTTGTCGATGTGTCCAGCCATAGTTCGTCATCGGGTACGCGGTGTGGCCCGCGGGGTGAGCTGCATGCTTGTGATTCGTTCACGCGGCCCAACACTATTCGGCACCGTGGGGGTGGTGGGTGGGTGGCCTCCCTTATCCTCCGTCCCCGCTTGCCTCTTCTCCTCCCCTCTTCTTTTTGTTTCGTTTCGTTTCGGCTTCACCTCTTGCTCTCCGACGACCTGGTTGCTGGTTTCCGATGGCGTCGCGCCGCGGTGACGCCGGCTAAGGTGGTTCTCCTCGTCGCTTGTTCCCTCTTTTTGTTGGAACACGCGGTATGCTACGCTAGCGCCAAATAAAAAATTCTACCGTGCACCCAAGAACATGCTGCTGGAAATAGATCACGGGATCGGGTTTACCACTAGACGCGCAGTCACCGCAGCGGAAGTAGAGTTGGTGATGCATGTAGTCGATTAGCCAATTCGTCTCCTCCTCCTGTAGCCGATCTCCCATGAGCAGTGATCTCCCATGAACAGCTCCTCATGGATCCCTCGAACGGTTCGTCCAAGCACCGCAGATGCGATGCCTCCAAGGTATCCACACGTACGGGGGCAGCATCGGGCGGCGGACTGCTAGGTCTGATCGCACGGCATGGTGGCGTGGGGAGTGGTGGTGGCTGTCGACACGAGAAAAAGGATCACCCCTGAAATGTGCGCCCACTCCCCTTTATATAGACCTCCGAGGTGGGCTCAACACTGGAGGCCCACGACGAGTCTAGTCCCATTTTCCATTCGAATCCAATCCGAATGGGCTGCAATCCCTTAAGTGTGCGACCCTATAGGTTCACGTACACATGGACACAACCTGAGTCGATAGTCGGTAGCGTCTCCTAGCAGAACGTGCCAATTCCCATGTGTGTGCCAAGTCATTAGACGAACCTCGACAATGTGTCATATACAACATTCCTTTTGCCTCATGATATAGGTTGTAGAGCTCAAGGCGAGTACTTGTCACCCTTGTGGTAGCTCGACATCTCTTCTCGAAACCGTGATGCAGATTCCCGAACTAGGTTAACACTTAACCCATGTTGCATGGCCATGCTTTCTGAATCTGATCACACGAGAGGGCCCAGAGAATATCTCTCCTCACGGAGGGGCAAATCCCATCTTGGTCAACCATGTCTCGCCGCATATGTCTCACGACTCACTCGAAAGCTACCTTTATAACTACCAAGTTACGGAGTAGCGTTTGATATACCCTAAGTAAGTCGATCCTCATCCCGAGAACATGCGAGGACCTCAGGTCTAGGACATGGCATATACATTGTACTTGAGACTAACAGATGACATTATCTTGCTGTGTCTCAAAGTGGGTCTGTCCGACTCGGTGATCTCAATCCCCGAGTCCATACTATCAGTTTAGCATCTCTATGCACATGGCTTGCGAAACGTAGTCATCAACTGAATTGTATACTAGTAAAGGATATGTGTCCACATGACCTTAACAAGTAGGGAGTATTAGAACAATCATCATACAATATATAGTCTCACAAACAAGTCACATACTTATTGATACATGTCACTAATGATGTTCAAGGACAATACAAAATACTCATGAATACATAGGAAACGAAACCATCACATGATTGCCTCTAGGGCATATCTCCAACAGTCTCCCACTTGCACTAGAGTCAATCATCTAGGCATCGTATGCCCATGGACCTCATGTGCACCTCATGCTTCGACTGCGGGAGAGGCTTCGTTAATGGATCAACAACATTTGCATCCGTGTGTATCTTGCATATGTTTACATCACCTCTCTCGACAATGTCACGAATGAGGTTAAAACGCGTGAGTATGTGTTGGGTTTTATGATGGTTCCGTGGTTCCTTGACTTGTGCGATAGCACCACTATTATCACAATAGAGGTCCAACAGGTTGGACAAGTCCTAAACCACTCCAAGATCAGAAATAAAATTCTTCACCCAAACACCTTCTTTTGCAGCTTCAGAAGCCGCAATGTACTCAGCCTCCATTGTAGAATCAGCTACCGTATCTTACTTGGCACTCCTCCAGCTCACTGCTCCTCCGTTCAGAATGAACACAAACCCAGATTGCGATCGACTATCATCCCTATCGGTTTGGAAACTAGCATCAGTGTAAATCTTTACAACGAGCTCATCCTCACCTCCATAAACCAGGAACATATCCTTTGTCCTTCTCAAGTATTTAAGGATATTCTTTACCGCTGTCCAGTGACGCTCACCTGGATCAGCCTACTACGCTTAGAGCAAAGCTAACATCGGGACGAGAACATACCATAGCATACATGATGGACCCGAAAGCCGAAGCATACGAAATCCCATCCATGCGTCTTCGCTCATCAGGAGTCGAGGGACTCTGAGTCTTGCTAAGACTAATGCCATGTGACATGGGCAAGAACCCTTTCTTGGCATCTTGCATGTTGAAACGCTTCAACACCTTGTCTATATACGTACTTTGGCTTAATCCAATAAGCCTTCTTGATCTATCTCTATAGATCTTGATTCCCAGAATATAGCTGCTTCTCCCAAGTCTTTCATCGAAAAACTATTTTTCAATGAGTCCTTGGCAGATTCAAGCATTTGAACATCATTTCCAATCAACAATATGTCATCCACATACAGGATCAGAAATGCAACTGAGCTTCCACTGACCTTCTTGAATACACAATGATCATAGTCATTCTTGATGAAGCCAAACTCTTTGACCGCTTCATTAAAACGAATGTTCCAATTCCGAGATGCTTGCCTCAATGCATAAATGGATCTCTGAAGCTTGCATACCATGCCAACATTCTTTGGATCGACAAAACCCTCGGGCTATGTCATATACACGTCCTCAGTTAAATTTCCATTAAGGAAAGCCGTTTTGACATCCATCTGCTATATCTCATAGTCGAAATATGCAGCTATAGCAAGAACGATCCGAATTGATTTAGGCATCGCTACCGGTGAATAAGTCTCACCATATCAACTCCTTGAACTTGTCGATAACCTTTAGCGACAAGTCGAGCCTGATGGACTGTAACATTTCCATCCATAACAGTTTTCTTCTTAAAGATCCATTTGCACTCAATGGCTCGAACGCCATCTGGCAGATCAACCAAGTTCCAAACTTGATTGTCATCCATGGACTTTAATTCGGATCTCATGGCCTCAAGCCATAACTCAGAATTAGGGCTCACCATCGCTTCCACATATGTGGTCGGTTTGTTGTTCTCCAAGAACAACACATTGCAGTCGTGCATATTGCGCAACCTTTCTGACCTATGTGGAACCGGCGCCGATTCCACAACGGGTTCCCTGACCAACTATGGTGTGATTAAATCACTTGTCGGAACGTCCCCGTGTGGCTCTCAAATTTCTTCGAGTCGGACCGACCTCCCACTAGCCTTCCAATTGAGAAACTCTTTCTCAAGGAAAACTCCATGTCGAGCGACAAACACTTTGCCCTCTTCACGATTGTAGAAGTAATATCCCAAGGTTTCCCTCGGATATCCCACGAATATGCACTTGTCCGACTTGGGTGTGAGCTTGTCTGACTGAAGTCGCTTGACATATGCTTCACAACCCTAAATCTTTAGAAATGACAAACTATGACTCTTTGCTGTCCATATCTCATATGGTGTCTTATCTACGGACTTTCATGGTACCCTGTTTAGTGTGAAAGATGTGGTTTCTAGAGCGTATCCCCAAAATAACAAGGGTAAATCCGACGGACTCATTATCGATCGGACCATGTCTAACAAAGTCCGATTCCTCCATTCCGACACACCATTTCTCTGTGGCGTACCTGGAGGAGTGAGTTGTGGAACTATTCCACGGCTCTTCAGATGATCATCAAACTCCTTTCTCATATACTCACCGCCACGATCTGATTGTAGAAGCTTGATTGTCTTGCCGAGTTGATTTTCCACTTCGTTCTGAAACTCTTTGAACTTTTCGAAAGTTTCTGAATTGTGCCTCATCAAGTAGACATATCCATATCTACTAAAGTCGTCGGTAAAAGTCACGGAGTATTGGAAACCACCTCTAGCTGTTGTGCTCATTGGTCCACATACATCACTATGTATAAGTTCAAATAGCTCAGACGCCCTATCACAACTCTTTGCAAAAGGAGTCTTAGTCATCTTGCCGAGTAGGCAGGACTCACATGTCTCAAATGATTCAAAATCAAATGAAGTCATAATTCCATCATCATGGAGCTTCTTCATGCGTTTTTGACTAATGTGTCCTAGTCTACAATGCCAAATGTAAGTCGTATTTAGCTCGTTAGGCTTATGCCTCTTGACATTTATGTTATAGACCGATTCACCTTCAAGATCTAATATAAATAACCAGTTCACAACAGGCGCAAAGCCATAAAATGTTTTATTCAAGTAAATAGAACAACCATTGTCCTTAATACTGAATTCATAACCTTGCCTCGTTAAACATGAGGCCGAAATAATGTTTCGACTTAATGCAGGAACATAATAACAATTATCAAGTTCCATTACAAATCCTGAAGTTAAATTAAGTTGCATGGTGCCGACGGCTAATGCAGTAACTCTTGTTTTATTCCCGACCCGTATGTCAACTTCTCCTCTTGCAACATTCCTAGTCCTTCTTAGCCCCTGCATCGAGTTGCATATGTGAACAACCGATCCAGTATCATATAACCAAGAGCTACTAGAAATATCAGCAAGAAAAATGTCTATAACATATACAACGAGTGTACCTGAAGAAGAAGTCATACTTCCAGTCTTATTGCCTATATGGGCAAGCCACTTGCTGCAGTTCCTCTTCCAATGACCGGTTTCCTTGCAGTGAAAGCAAACGGTCCCCGTGTTTGGTCTAGACTTGGGCGTGGAGGCGATAGTAGGAGTTGCCTCCTTGCCCTTTCCTTACTCTTTTTCTTGGACCAGCTCTTTTGAACTTTGTCGTGTTCTTCACCATCAACACTTGATGCGTGCCTTTCTTGATATCCTGCTCTGCCACTTTTAGCATCCCATGCAATATAGTGAGCTTCTTTTCCATGCCGTGCATATGGAAGTTCGAGATGAATGTCCCATAGCTAGTCGGAAGAGAAGCCAAAATTGTATCCGTGGATAATTCGTCCCCAAGTGGGAAGCCTAACCGATCCAAAGCTTGCATGTATCCGATCATCTTGATCACATGTGGTCTCAGTGGATCACCCTCTTTCGGCTTACAATCCATCAAGGATCGCAAGACGTTGAACCTTTCGGTCCTTGCCTGCATCTGAAACATGCTCTTGAGGTTCTCGATCATATCAAAAGCCTCAATGTTTTCAAAATGCTGCTGCAGACCGGTCTCCATAGAAGCCAGCATGAGATAGCTGATCTCGTTTGACTCATCAACAAGTTTCTGGTGGGCATTCCTGGCCGTGGCATTAGCATTCGCGGCGGGTTCCTCTAGAAGGGGTTCCTCTAGAACATGTTCCTTTTATCATGTGTGAGAACAATTCTCAGATTTCTATACCAGGTGGTAAAGTTTGTTCCATTCACTTTATCCTTTTCTAGGATTGATTTCAATGAAAAACTGGGTTGAGCAGGTGGTGCCATTGATCTACAGCAGAAATATGCAAAACACCAAGACATGTATTCATAAAGAGTAATTCAAATTAAACATTTTAATAAGAACATTACTCCCACTAAAATCAACATCCCTCCGTTGATTCTTAGCGATTCAAGATCCAAGATCCACACGTCAACTAGTGAGCTTTTGCATCACCGCTAGAAGACTAGATCACTCAGTAAGCAACACTTGCTAATCGTATCTCTATACGACTCTTGTTTGTTGGGGACATATCATGCCACACCAACTCTTATGCCTCGAGGCCCAAAACTGTTTTGATAGCCCCGACAAGTTAACCAATGCTTCGCTTGTAAGTGTCCGACACAAACACACCACGTTAAGGAGAATTAGCAGCACCCTAATTTTATAGGCCCACCACTAAAAATACTTAACATGTGATGGTGCAGCAATTGGGGAGGCAATTTTACTTGACATTCTTTGAGGGATCATCCTACTTAAAACATCTATCATGCAAAAGGAGGGCGCATAAAAGGGATAAACTTTCACATGCAGTATATATATGTGTGATATGGTATAGCCCCTTTCATTAACGCATGGTGATCTCCATCTCCACGTGTGCTGCATGCCCATGGCGATCCCCATCTCCATGCATGGTTGCCCTTGTGGTGATCTCCATCTCCACACATGGTGTCAACCGCCAAGTGTTACTAAGATACTATGCTATTACAAACTAATAGCTATGCGAGTAAATTACATTACAAGGCATCTCATGTTGACACGCAGGTCATTAATACAATAACGGGACAACCATATGGCTCCAGCCGGTTGCCGCACTCACGACATGCAGGTCATGATTCAATAATTTACAGGCAACATTCATGGGCTATACCAAATCACAAGCATTCCCTGCAAAAACAAGCCAGACGTTCTACCGCTGAAAATAAAACCGTTCGACACTCTATTTTCCAAGAGGATTTTGACCTCGAAAATTTTGCCGAAAACGGCAAAGCAATTGAAGGTCAAATGCATCTTTTCGTGCTGTTTAGTTTGACAGGTCGTGGAGCGAAAACGGAGTTCGTATGCGAAAGTTACGCCCGTTTTACTGTGACTGCTACAACAGATTTCAGCACTGCGGAAATCACATTTCCACATTGTCGATCTTTGTTCCGGTTCGATCAATCTCACTGATCTTTGCATGCTGCATCTGGATTTACGTTCCACTGTCTACCCCGATGGCGGAAACCGACCGGTAGGGGTAATTCGTGTCACGACCTCTGCATCACGATCACGGAAGCAAGATCACGAAACCAACGTTCAACACTGACGTGCACGACCGATCTCATCGACCCGCATATGAACCGATCTACATATCTCATATGCAAATAACCGAATCTATCACCACACAACCTGGCTCTGATACCACTGTTGGAACACACGGTACGCTACGCTAGCGCCAAATAAAAATTTCTACCGCGCAGCCAAGAACATGCTGCTGGAAATAGATCACGGGATTGGGTTTACCACTAGACGCGCAGTCACCGCAGTGGAAGTAGAGTTGGTGATGCGTGTAGTCGATCAACCAATTCGTCACCTCCTCCTATAGCTGATCTCCCACGAGCAGTGATCTCCCACGAACAGCTCCTCGCGGATCCCTCGAACGGTTCGTCCAAGCACCGCAGATGCGATGCCTCCAAGGTATCCACACGTACGAGGGTAGCGTCGGGCGGCAGACTGCTAGGTCCGACCGCACGACATGATGGCATGGGGAGTTGCGGTGGTTGTCAACGGGAGAAAAATGATCAACCCTGAAAGGTGCGCCCACTTCCCTTTATATAGACCTCCGACATGGGCTCAACACTTGAGGCCCACGACGAGTCTAGTCCCATTTTCCATTCAGATCCAATCTGAATGGGCTGCAACCCCTTAAATGTGCGACCCCATAGGTTCACGTACACATGGACACGACCCGAGTCGATAGTTGGTAGCGGCTCCTAGCAGAACGTGCCAACTCCCATGTGTGCGCAAAGTCGTTAGACGAACCTCGACAATGTGTCATATACACCATTCCTTTTGCCTCATGATATAGGTTGTAGAGCTCAAGGCGAGTACTTGTCACCCTTGTGGTAGCTCGACATCTCTTCTCGAAACCGTGATGCAGATTCACGAACTGGGTTAACACTTAACCCATATCACATGTCCATGCTTTCCGAATCTGATCACACGAGAGGGCCCAGAGAATATCTCTCCTCACGGAGGGGCAAATCCCATCTTGGTCAACAATGTCTCGCGGCATGTCTCACGACTCACCCGAAAGCTACCTTTATAACTACCCATTTGCAGAGTAGCGTTTGATAGACCCTAAGTAAGTCGATCCTCATCCCGAGAACATGCGAGGACCTCAGGTCTAGGACATGGCATATACATTGTACTTGAGACTAACATATGACATTATCTCGTTGTGTCTCAAAGTGGGTCTGTCCGACTCGGTGATCTCAATCCCCGAGTCCATACTATCATTTTAGCATATCTATGCACATGACTGGCGAAACGTAGTCATCAACTGAATCGTATACTAGTAAAGGATACGTGTCCACATAACCTTAACAACTAGGGACTATTAGAACACTCATCATACAATATATAGTCTCACAAATAAGTCACATACTTATTGATACATATCACTGATGATGTTCAAGGACAATACAAAATACTCATGAATAAATAGGAAACGAAACCATCACATGATTGCCTCTAGGGCATATCTCCAACACTTTTATGTGTTTTATTTTATTTTATGCGTTTGATTGAGATGCCTAATGCCTAACCGGTTTTGTATCTTGTGTGTCCGTTGCTTGCAGATCCGTCGTCTCTTTGTCGCTGGGCCTGGATCTGTTGTGCCGCTCGTCGATCTGTGGGTAGGGTCATCTTTTGGCCTGATTTCTTCTGCGTTTTCTTCAGCCGATGTGTGGTTCTGAAGCTCCTGTTGTTTTGTCCATTCTTTGCAGCTGCTTCTGCTTGATCTCGTCATCTGTTCGTCGTTGGGTCCGTCCTGGTCTTCGCGGGTTGTTCCAGTGATCTGCAGGTTGCCTCCTCTTTTCTTTTTCCTTTGATTTTGGGTTCCTTTCTATGCTTCCGTTCACGGTCGTGCGCCTGTGTTTATGTGTGGCTGGCCTCGATACGTTGTGCTTGTCGTTGGGGTAGATGCGCATGTTGGCAAATCGATGCATTCCTAACTTGTCTTTCTATGTTGATGCGGCAAAAAAGACCGATGCATATCTTTGTCTCTGCTTGGATTTTACTGGTTCTCGATTCTTTCCTGTTTGTTTGTTTATGTGTAGATCTTGTTGTTGCTGGGCATTTGCCTTTCTGTGAGCATGGTTCGCGGTGTGGTTGTTGTCAGCAAGGCGTGAGTGCATGTGGGTCGAGCCTTCTAGATTTGCCTGGTGGATGGTATGTCTTTTGGATTTGTCTGCTGCGTTTGTATTGGTCCAGTGAGCTCGGTCGTTTGTCTTTTGGATTTGCCTGGTAGATGATAGGCCTTGGTCGTTGTCTTCTTTAAGTTGGTTTGGTTTACCTGGGTTAGCATCATTTGGTCCTGGATTGTTTTAATTAATCATTGTTTAGGTTCATGTTGTTTATGGTTGGGTGGTTCATGTGGTTGACTGGGAAGAGAATGCCGTCCGTCTCTCGGCTCGTTGGGTGTGTTTGTTGTTAGGTTTGGGGTTGGCTGTTCGTGTATTTAGTTATTGGCTGCGGGGTGTGCCCATGCGTCATGGCCGTGTGCTCCTGCATGCGTTTCATGCTTGTTGTGTTAGTTTGGTGTGCCTACTTTTGTTTGGCAGTCCCATAGATTGTTTGCTTTGGTGATTATTTTCGCTTCTCAATTACAGGGTTGAGCATATGATTAATTTTGTTTATTAGTTTCCATGGTTCTAAGTACCAGTCTTTACTTTCTCTTCCGCGGCTTCTTTCAGTTTACAAGTGAGTTCCCCGAGTCTGTTGTGCTGCTGGTGCTTGCTGACTGGTTGCACTGTCGTTGGATTCACACGGTAAGGCATGCCCTGCCATGCTGCTGGTGCTTGCTGACTGGTTGCGCTGTTGTTGGATTCACACGGTAAGGCATGCCCTGTCTTATACGCTTATTTTCATTCTTCTTTTGGTCATATGCTCATATGTTTCCTTTGTATGGTGTGCGTTGGCGTTTTCCCGGTTGTTCCTTAATGACTAATTATTACAGGCATGTTTATTCCGTGTTCGTCTTGTGTGCCTCTGTTTGAGGTTGTTGCAACTTACTGCCGATTGTCGTTTCATTCCTATGTTCGCGAGGTGGCATCTGATGGTTCTCTGCTTGGAGGGGTTGAGATTGATGTTCTTATTAGGGATGATGTGGTGCGGTGTCAAACACATTTTTTCTTGGGCAGTTCGTTCGACGGCTGCTCCTCTTTGTACGATCAGGCTGCTTTTCAGGCAGTCCGATTTTTACAAGGGTTATATGGCTTAGTTATTGCAGATTATAATTATGAGAGCATGTTAGCATATAAAGGTCTTGCACAGTCAGTTGTGCTCCTTGCAGGGGCGCTTTCTTGGTCTGCCTGGTCTTTGGTGCATGGTGGGCAGACCAACACCGCCGCTGTTAGTGCAAGTGTTCAGCTGCAATTGCTGTATTAACAGTTGGTTAATTCAGCAACTAGGTTCTAGGGTCTGGGTAGGAGTTTGTTTGATAGTCCGTGTCAGAGTCATTATACTGTTTACTTGGATGTCTTTGTAATTCACGCCTCTTCCTATAAATGGATTGCAGTTTTTAATTCACTTTGTTGCCTCCCTTGCTCCTGGTGGATATTTGTCTTCGCTTAACTCTGTTGGCTTTACCTTTGTTTTATCTGAACATGCAGTATTTGAATTTATGTGTGCTCGTTGTTGGTGATGCCTCCTCGTCAGCATGTTTTGCATGCTTGTGCTGTTGATGCTCGGGGTGTTCGTAAAAGAAAGTGTATGTTGTCTTGTGTGGCCATTTATTTGCGCTTTGTTTGGCCTCCGCATGTTCATTTGTGTTGCCTTTGTCCGTTTCCTAGGGGATGGTTGGTTCCCCGTGCTCACTCCCGCCATGTCGGCTATAAATCGGAAAAGGCGTAAATTACTTAGGACCCTTCGTCGCCATGGTGTTACAGGTGCTGGTCTGCCCAGTCGGGGTTCCTTTTTTGGTTCATTTACTTAGGTCGTTTTGGATGTTGTTCCTCACAAAATGTGTGTTCCTCACAACAACATGTCTGTAGATCTTGGCTTTAAAGATGGGTTGCCCACTGAGTTGCCAACTGACTGGACGGGGTATCCTGCCGAGGTTGTTAACCATCTGAAAGGTACCGGCTGTTAGGTTGGTGAGGTTCTGCTTTGTGTTTTTACTGTGATGGCGACCTTCTAAGCACTTTGTTTTCTGTAGCGTCCTATAAGGACATGTCTTACCATGGTCCTCCTGAATACCAGTGCCCTCATTGCAAGGCCTCTTTTTTGTTTGAGGAGAGGGTCAAGTCCTCTTCTTCGTGGGTGAAACGTAAAATCGTTTATAACCTTTGTTGCAAAGGTGGAAAAGTCGTTGTTAAACCTTTTAGAGAACCACCCGCTTTATTGACTCGTTTGTTATCTTACGATGGTGATCATGTTTCAAAACAGTTCTTGACAAAGATACGTCAATACAATTGCA
Organism: Elymus sibiricus; assembly: GCA_039707655.1. Classification (NCBI taxonomy): domain Eukaryota; kingdom Viridiplantae; phylum Streptophyta; class Magnoliopsida; order Poales; family Poaceae; genus Elymus; species Elymus sibiricus. The sequence continues at coordinate 271,405,523 of CM077665.1, forward strand.
TGTTTGCATTTACGTCTATGGGCGCGACTATCGATCGTTCATTAGAGGGTACGCGGGGTCCTAATCTCTTTAAGATTTGTGGTCAGGTCCATCATCGTATTGGTTCTCTTTTGCCATCGAAAGATGATTCACCTAAATTTGCTGAGATGTATATTTATGACACTGCTAATGAAGTGGACCATAGGATGAATGTGGTCAATTTAGATGGTTCTTCCTCCAGACAAGTAGATCGTTCTGTTGTTGAGGCTTTAAAAGATATGCTTGATCAGAACAATTCTCCGGTCAAGAAGTTTAGAATGGCTAAAGAAAGATTAGAGGGGCATCCGACTGAGCGCATAGCTATTAGGAACATTGCGCCTGGTGATGGTGATGGTCCACAGTATAACCTACCCACAACTAATGAGTTGGCAGCCCTGGTTGTTGGTGATTTTACTTTAGATGCAGCCTATTGAGATATCGTGATACATGATAGGGTTGAAGATCCGCAACAAATTAATTATTTGCATCCGGCCTACATGCCGCTACAGTATCCACTCTTGTTCCCGTATGGTGAGAGAGGTTTCCAAGTTGATGTTCCATACAAAGGGTTATGGGCCGGGGAAAAAACCAGGGGTAAGGTTACGATGCAAGACTATTACTGTTATGCATGTCATTATCGATCGGAACAGCCAAATCCTTACTTATGTTATGGACCTTTGTCCTCAAAAATTGTTGTTGACTGTCGAGCCTGCATCGATGAACAACCACTTTGGTACATACTTAGGCATCAGGATGATCTTCGATGTGAGCATATGCAGGGTATTACGGATGTAGTGGACCATGGTTGTGTCGATGGTGCAACTATTGGAAAGAAAACTATTGTGCCATCGAGCCATACTAGTGGTTGGCGCTACTTTCAGGAGAACTTTCAGGATGGTCTTGCTATTTGTCGGGTATATGGGGCCCCTGATATTTTTACCACCTTTACTTGTAATCCAAAGTGGCTTGAGATTGCTGAAGCCTTGCTGTTAGAACCTGGGCAAAAGCCGCATGACAGGGCTGACATTGTTGTTAGGGTCTTTAGCATGAAACTTAATGAATATCTAGATGAAATTAAGTCGGGTCGTGCCTACGGTCCTATAAATGCTGGTACTATTTTCGCCCTTTTCATCCAGCTAGCGTTCGAGCTACTTGGCTCATGTATAATGCTTCCTTTGTATTCTGAGTTGCTCCTGTTTTGCTTTGCAGTTCTCTACAACGTTGAGTTCCAGAAACAAGACTACCGCATGCTCATATCCTGGTCTGGTTGAGGGGAGATCATTCAAAGGTTAGTGCAGAAGTCATTGACTCCTTTGTGTGTCGTGAGATCCCAGACCCTATTGTTGATCCTTTGGGGTATGCATTGGTTTCTGAATTTATGATGCATGGCCCATGTGGTGAAATGGATGATAGGTGTGTTTGCATGAAAAAGGGGGTCTGCTCTAAACATTTCCCAAAAAAAATTCAGGATGCGACGACTGTAGATGAAAATGGTTTCGCTCTGTATAGGCGTCGTGATGATGGCCACCGTGTGTTTAAAAATGGTCATTATCTTGATAATAGGCATGTTGTTCCTTATAACATGGCATTGCTTAAAAAATTCCAAGGCCATATAAATGTTGAGTGGTGTAACAAAACACAAGTTATGAAATATCTATTTAAGTATGTTACTAAAGGCCGAGACTCAAAGGTGGTCTTGGAAAGAAATAATTCTGATAACAGTGGCAACTGATACGTCTCCAACGTATCTACTTTTCCTCACCCTTTTGCCCTTGTTTTGACTCTAATTTGCATGATTTGAATGGAACTAACCCGGACTAACGCTGTTTTCAGCAGAACTACCATGGTGTTGTTTTTGTGTAGAAATAAAAGTTCTCGGAATGGAACGAAACTTTTTGGAGAATTATTTCAGAATATATGTGAATTATTGGAGCCAAAATCCACCGAAGAGGGGGGCCAGGGTGGCCAGCACCCACCAGGGCGCGCCAGGCCCCCTGGGTGCGCCCTGGTGGGTTGTGCCCACCTCGTGTCCCCACTTGCCCTAATTCCGCCACTATAAATTCCTATTTTTGGAGAAAAAATTAGAGAGAAAGTTTCATCGCATTTTACGATATAGAGCCGCCGCCAGGTCCTGTTCTTCATCGGGAGGCCAGATCTGGAGCCCGTTTAGGGCTCCGGAGAGGGGAATCTTCGGTCTTCGTCATCACCAACCCTTCTCCATCGCCAATTCCATGATGCTCCCCATCGGGAGTGAGTAATTTCTTCGTAGGCTTGCTGGTCGGTGAGGAGTTGGATGAGATTCATCATGTAATCGAGTTAGTTTTGTTAGGGCTTGCTCCCTAGTATCCACTATGTTCTGAGATTGATGTTGCTATGACTTTGCTATGCCTAATGCTTGTCACTAGGGCCCGAGTGCCATGATTTCAGATCTGAACCGTTTATGTTATCATCTCTATATCTATGTTCTTGATCCGATCTTGCCTAGTCATATGCACCTATTACGTGTTATGATCCGTCAACCCCATAGTGACAATATTTGGGATACTTCGCGATGATGACCGTAGTTTGAGGAGTTCATGTATTCACCATGTGTTAATGCTTTGTTCCGGTTCTCTATTAAAAGGAGGCCTTAATATCCCTTAGTTTCCTTATGGACCCCGCAGCCATGGGAGGGTAGGACAAAAGATGTCATGCAAGTTCTTTTCCATAAGCACGTATCACTACTGGAATCAGCAACTTTGCCGTCTGCCATGGCTGACGGCAAAGGCATGAATTGCGGACGGCAAAGGTCTTTGCCGTCAGCCAGCAGACGGCACCACATCCGGCTGAACAAGGTCCGGTAAAGGCCACTTTGCCGTCTGCTGGCCGACGGCAAAGAGGCAAAGGTCTTTGCCGTCTGCCAGCAGACGGCAAAGGGCATGGACGGCACACGTGGCAGCTTAGGTCCGTTAAGGGGTTAACGGCGTGCTTTGCCGTCTGCTGGCTGACGGCAAAGCAACCACATAGGCCAGCCCAGTGCCCCCCAGGTTGCACAGGTAGCTGCCACGTGGCAGCTTTGCCGTCTGCTGGCTCATGGCAAAGCTCTTTGCCGTCTGCCAGCAGACGGCAACGAGCCTGTATAGCCCCTGTTTTTTCTGTTTTTTCTTAAATTCATTCAATTTCACAGATATATACATTTGAAAATACTTTCAACAAGCTTACATATCCCTGCCATATGGATATGATCATCCAACACATATATATACCAACTCAAAAGTCCATATGCAACATATATATATAGCCAACATATATCCAACAACAAGCATACAATGGTTTCATCCATACATACATATATAGGTAGCAAGTTTCACATTGTTCATCCTACAAAATCAAAACAAAAAGGAAGGACAAGGAGAAGAGTAGACTCCATCAACGCAAGCTTCCGTGATCTAAAGCAAATCTGCAAATTGGGAAAGAAGAAAGTTAGAAGAAGAACAAGAAGAAGAAGAAGAAGAAGTAGAAGTAGAAGAAGAAGAATTTTTCTTCTCTTTCTTTTTCTCCTCTTCTTTATCTTCTTCTTCTAACGAATGTAACTTAGGTAATTATGCCATTTTTTAGCTAAGCTAGGTAAAAATGCTAAGTGTAGGTCATTTTAGAGCTAAGCTAGGTAAATAGGTCATTTTGGAGGTTAGTAAGGTTATTATGTCATTTTCGAGGAAAATAAGCTAAGTCAATGTCATTTTGGAGGTAACCAAGATTATTATGCCATTTTTGACCTAAGTATGCTAAGTATGTCATAAATGAACTAAAGAAGCTAAGTATAGGTCATTTTTGAGCTAACCTAGGTAGTTATGCCATTTTTAGCTAACCAAGCATATTTATTCATTTTGGAGGACAAAATGGTAAGTGTAGGTCATTTTTGAGCTATCCTAGTTAAAATCGGTCATTTTGGAGCTAGGTAAGGTTATTTTGTCATTTTGGAGGAAAATAAACTAATGATATGACAGTTTGGAGCTAAACCAAGGTTATTATGCCATTTTTTACCTAAGTAAGCTAATTATGTCATAAATGAACTAGCTAAGCTAAGTATAGATCATTATTGAGCTATCCTAGGTAGTTATGCCATTTTTTAGCTAACTAAGCATATTAAGTCATTTTGGAGGGAAAAATGCTAAGTATAGGTCATTTTATAGCTATCCTAGGTAAAATATGTCATTTTGGAGCTAAGTAAGGTTATTATGTCATTTTCGAGGAAAATAAGCTAAGTATAGGTCATTTTGGAGCTAAATAGGTCATTTCTTAAGCTAAGTATGCATTTGTTAAGCAAAACACTTGGGAAAACTTACCATCATCACGGAGGTGAAGGACCAGTCGGGCTTGCGCCAGTGTGAGACGGAGAAGGACCGGTTGGGGTTGCGCCAGACGGAGAAGGATCGGTCGATGCTTGTCGGGAGGCATGCTACACCAAATATCATTTGCAATGTCTCGTTAGCATGATGCAACTCAAATGTGAATACTAGTAACTAATGACCATTCAAATGAAACTCACCGTGGGCGCTATACCAATCTGGGGCATCGGCGGAGGGGTCTGACCGTTGTTCTGGCACACGGTCTGCACATTTTGTTTTCACAAGTCAGTCATATTAGTTAGTGATGAAACGAACATTACGTGCATGATTTGGCTAATATGCAGGAGAAACTTACCACGAGGAGCTCGTATAGGGCCCGGTGAGACGCGTCGTTCCGATTCCTCTCCTCCTCCATCAGCCTAGCCGTCCTCTCCTCCATGTCCCTCTCCCTCTCCGCCGCCTGCCTGTTTGACTCCGCCAGAAGCTCCTGGGCCCTAGCCTCGATGGCGAGCTCCATTGGCCGTGGACGAGGCCTTATCTCAGGATCGGAGCTCGTCTGGCGCTTCTTGATCTCCGGGAGAGTTCTAGGACAACGTATCAGTCCATCCCCAATGGCTATCGAGCCATGGGGCCTCCCGCCACCAGATATCATCACGAGCTCTGGATCAAAAGGACTCTGGCTCGGGTTGAAGTCCTCCCCTTTCCTCCTCCTCCCCTCATCTCTGTACCTCACGAGCTTGTTGTGGGAGGAGATGTTGCTGAAGCTCTCTGGATTATCGAGGTCATCCTCAGAGAATGCCTTGGCCTTCTTGTACGGGGCAGTATGGGCCATGGCATAGATGTCGAACAGCGGCGGCACCTCTTTCTTGTTGTGTCGCGCCTAAAAGAGAGGAACATAATATTAGTTAAGGGCTCAAGCTAGCATGAAGAATGAAATTGCATGAATCATGAAGCAAACCACATACCCAGTGATCCCCGAACTCAAACAGGTCGGAGCTCCCTTGATGGTGTGGCACACCTTTCATTTGGGCACGATTATCCTTGGCCTTGTTGTGGACGGTTAGCCAGTGGGAAGAGCACCACTCATCCACCAACGCCTCCCAACAGTCCATCCTATCCGCACACCATCTCGGGGGCACCTAAGTTAGACAAGAGAAATTTCAGCGCTACGCCTACGAATCAAATCAAGGAAACTAAGTACAAGGCCTTAAGAATAGGTAATTACCTTCATGTACTTCTCCTTACTCAGAAACTTGGAGCGGCACTTCTTCTTGGCCCTTTTAATGTTAGTCGAGGCGTAGTAGTCTCGAACAGCCTGCACCCGAGCCTCGTGTCGTAAGTTCTGAAATAGGCGCTTGCACTCGGCTACGAGAACAATAGCCGCGTCCGCCTCGTGTTCCTCAAGACACCTATAGAAGGTCTGCAATCAAACAAGACAACACTGATTAGTACAATCACTAGGTGCTGTTGATTTTTAATTCTGTAAAGGAGAAATTACCCAAAACCGCCGGATCACAATGTCGGCCACCGTCTCGCACAAGACACCGTCGACCCTCTCCTCCGGCGGGGCCGGGGCAGCCACGTACAGCTCCTAGCTCAATCCTAGCTGTCGAACCTCACCCTCACCGGGCAACGTGATCCACCCCAGGAAGTGGTGCCGGAGAAGCACACCAAGGACCAGGTTGGGCCTGCGGACACCAGGGGCATGTTTCCAACCCCTGCAGTATGACAAGGCCGACACATTAGATATTAATTTGAAGAAACATGAAGGCAAAAGGTTAAAAAAGAGTAAATGCACTTACTTCTCCCCATTAGGCTCAATCAACCACCTCTGATCGCGGGTCGCCGGCACGGGCGGGAGCTTTGTACCACCACGCTGGTAGACCTTCTTGCCCTCCTCAACCAGCTCGCCCTCGCTATAGCTATCCTCAGAAAATCTGTCCTCGCCACCATCAGCATGGCCACTAGCCTCCGGAGTCACGTGGGACGAAGACTCTGGGACCGGAGTCTCCTGGGACGAAGACTCTGGGACCGGAGTCTCCTGGGACGAAGGCTCGGCGACCCGAGGCTCGTCGGCCCGAGGCTCGTGGACCGGAGTCCAAGACGGGTCCAAGTCAGACGGGTCCACCTGAGACGGAGCACTCCTGTGGTCGGGAGAATCAGCTGGGGGTGGCGGCGAGGAAGGCACAGTAGCCTTCCTACCTCTCCCGCCGCCACGTCCACCTCTAGCACCCCTCTTCGTCTTCCCCCGACCTCTCCCGGCCGAAGAAGGAGCGCCCTCCGGTGTCTGCATACTGTGTACCAGCGCTCTCCGGAGGTGCTCGGGCGGAATAATAGCACCCCTCCTAGCACGCGCCGAGGAAGGAGGCTCGGAGCGCTCTCGACCCGCGCCCACCATCTGTCAACACCTGCAATGACAAAGAGTAAACGAAATTAGTACAACATAAAAAAATTGAATACCTAATAACTAGCAAGTTTCATCGGCACGAAGACCGGCAAGTTTCATCAGCAGGAGGCCGAAGAGGTGTCGGGGGTGTCGTGTCTGGGTGTCGGGGTGTCGTGTCGGGGTCGGGGTGTCGTGTCGGGGGTGTCGTGTCTGGGTGTCGTGGTGTAGGGGTGTCGAGGTGTCGGGGTTTCGGGGTGTCGGGGTGTCGGGCTGTCGGGGTGTCGGGGTGCCGTGTCGGGGTCGGGGTGTCGGGGTCGGGGTCGGGGTGCCGTGTCGGGGTCGGGCTGTTGGGGTGTCGGGGTGCCGTGTCGGGGTCGGGGTGCCGTGTCGGGGTCGGGTCGGGGTTTCGGGGTGTCGTTTTCTTCTTCTTCCCCTCTTCTTCTTTTTCCCCTCTTTTTCTTTTTCTTCTTCTTCCTCTTCTTCCTTTTCTTCCTTTTCTTCTTCTTCTTCTTCTTCTTCTTCTTCTTCTTCTTCTTCTTCTTCTTCTTCTTCTCCTCCTCCTCCTCTCCTCTTTTCTTCTTCTTCTTCTTCTTCTTCTTCTTTTTTTTTTCTTCTCCTCCTCCTCTTCTTCTTCTCCTCCTCTCCTCTTCTCCTCCTCCTCTTCTTCTTCTCCTCCTCTCCTTTAACTAATGCTAGACCTAACTAAATAAGCTAAGTAACCCTAATTCCTAAAATCTTACTAACTACAACTAAACTACATTTTTTACATCTTCTACAACTAACTACAACTAATTAACCTAACTACAACTAAACTAGATTTAACTAATACTAAAACAGAACACAAAAATTACTAAAACAGATAAAAAAGTTATTTTAGGGCCAAGGGACAGTAGGGAAAAGCCTCCCTACTGACTTTCTATAACAGATCAAATTGCAGTTACATAGTTTTTGTACAAACTAGATAAAAGAGGGGGGGGGGGGTTAGTGAGGGGTTAGATGACAAACCAGAGAAACAAAACTACAAATATACTAATATGAACTACATCAGAGACCACTACAGGGTCTCCACCAGGCTGTTTATAAAGGGAGCTAGCTAGTCTATTTTTTGCTCGGTGGATGAGAAGGTGAAAATATTCTTTGAACCTTGTGCGCCACGACGCAAAAGATGGATGGATCCCTCGAAGTATTTGTTATTCCTTTCTTTCCAGACCCCCGACGCTGCAAAGATAAAAACTTCCATGAACAGACGTTCTGCGTTGATGCAACAATGCAAATGTTTCATCCGAGTTGGGCCACGCGATTCCAACGGCATCCCAACACTCCCTGGAAAACGGGCATTTAAAAAACAGATGCGTCATGGCAATTCCTCTTCTTCTTCTTTTTTCCTCTTTTTCCTTTTCTTCTTCTTCCTCTTCTTCCTTTTCTTCCTTTTCTTCTTCTTCTTCTTCTTCTTCTTCTTCTTCTTCTTCTTCTTCTTCTTCTTCTCCTCCTCCTCCTCTCCTCTTTTTTTCTTCTTCTTCTTCTTCTTCTTCTTCTTCTTCTTTTTTTCTTCTCCTCCTCCTCTTCTTCTTCTCCTCCTCTCCTTTAACTAATGCTAGACCTAACTAAATAAGCTAAGTAACCCTAATTCCTAAAATCTTACTAACTACAACTAAACTACATTTTTTACATCTTCTACAACTAACTACAACTAATTAACCTAACTACAACTAAACTAGATTTAACTAATACTAAAACAGAACACAAAAATTACTAAAACAGATAAAAAAATGAAAAAATAGAGAGGGGGAGGGGGCTCACCGGAGTGGGGGAGGTGGAAGCCGGCGTTGGTGGAGGTGGAGGAGGCCGGCGGCGGCGGCGGTGGGCTGGAGGAGGCAGGGGGTGGCGGCGTTGGAGGAGGGCGACACGCGGGGACGGGGTGGCGCCGGCGGACGGGGATGGCGGCACGGGGCGGGGTGGCGGCGCGAGATGGGGACGGCGGCGCGCACAAGAGAGTAGTGGAGAGAGAGGGGATGGGGGACGGGGCGGTGGGGCGTCGGGGGCGGCGGGTGGCGCGGCGGGGGCGGTGGCGGTGGGGCGTCGGGGGCGCCGGGGAGAGAGAGAGGGGCGGGGTGGTGGGGCGGCGGCGGGTGGTGGGGGCGGCGCGCGTGCGGTGGTAGTCGGGGAGGAGAGGGAGAGAAACAGAGAGAGAGGGGCGGGGTGGGCGCTGCCGTTAGTTAACTCAATTCTTTGCCGTCTGCCCCGCCTTTGCCGTCTGCCTTTTCACTCTTTGCCGTCTGCTAGCAGACGGCAAAGAGGGGGGCCGTTAGGGTTTTTTGTAAGCAGCTCATTAGTGGGCCCACCTCCCTCTTTGCCGTCTGCTGACGGACAGCAAAGTTTCTTTGCCGTCCGCTAGCAGACGGCAAAGAGGTGACTGATGGCAAAGAGCTTCTTTGCCGTCAGCTAGTTCTTTGCCGTCTGTTTTCTGGAAACAGATGGCAAAGAGCTTCTTTGCCATCCGCCAGCTGATGGCAAAGAGCTTCTTTGCCGTCCGCCAGCTGACGGCAAAGAACTGGCAGACGGCAAATTTGCGTAATACATGCCTACATTACGTTGATGAACTGGAGCTAGTTCTGTGTCGCCCTAGGTTATGACTGTTATATGATGAATATCATCCAACGAGTTATCAATCCAGTGCCTATGAGCTTTCCACTTATTGTTCTTGCTAAGTTACTATTGCTGCTGCTGCTGCTGTTCCAACTGCTACAAAACTATTGCTACTACTGTTACCGCTACTATTACTGTTGCTACTGCTACCAAACTATCATATTACTGTGCTACTGATCACTCTGCTGCAGATATTTATTCTCCAGGTGTGGTTGAATTGACAACTCAACTGCTAATACTCTCAAGTATTCTTTGGCTCCCCTTGTGCCGAATCTATAAATTTGGGTTGAATACTCTACCCTCGAAAACTGTTGCGATCCCCTATACTTGTGGGTTATCAGCAACCATGTTGCTGACTCCGATGGGGTAGATGATATTAAGGAATATCAAAGTTGTAGGTATATGTGTGAGTATAGTGGTTTGTGGCGCATATACGAGTTTGTTATACATGGAAAGATCCCCTCTTTTGAGCGTTTGGTTGTTCATTTACCAAATATGAACTTTGTTAGCTTTAGTTTCAGGAAAAGCTAGAGAAAATAGCCGATTCCCATTTTCTAAGAAAAATGATGCTCACTGAGTGGTTCAAAGCTAATTTAGAGTATGAGGAGGGTATGGGATTAACATACTGTGAATTCCCTACTAAATTTACGTGGGATAGTGCTGACAGGTCATGGCATGTTAGAGAGGGGTGTCAAAAGATAGGCCGCATTTACTATGTCCACCCCACAGTTGGTGAGCTATACGACTTGCGGATCCTTCTTATGATTGTAATAGGAGCAACGAGTTATGAGGACCTTAGAACCTTCGAGGGTATCATTTATGGTACTTTCAAAGAGGCATGTGCAGCTAGAGGCTTGCTAATTGATGACCTTGAATGGTATCGAGCATTTGATGAGGCATCGGTTTGGGGTTTTAGGCCAAGCCTTCGACAGCTGTTTGTCACAATGCTAATTTGTTATGGGGTTAAGGATGAGAGGTTGTTCTTTGAACGATACTGGGTTACACTTGTTGATGATATTAAACATCGTGTTCGACTTGCGATGGGTAATCCTGGGTATGAAATGCCAGTTGACCAGCTTAGAGACCTGTTGCTTCAGGAACTCTCTGATGTGTTCATTAAAAATGGAGCTCAAATAAGTGACTTCAATCTTCCTCCTAGAACATCATTTGAAACGTCTTTCTATGAAAATAGGTTTATCCATGAGGAACTATCGTATGATTCTGAAAAACTTGCAAATGAAGCGATAGTTTTACTTGGGATGCTCAATGCTGATCAACTAGCGGCTTATCAGACTATTGTTGATTGTTTGTTGCAAGAGAATGCTGGTTTCTTCTTTGTCTCTGGGTATGGTGGGACTGGAAAAACTTTTCTATGGAATGCTATAATCTCTCTTCTTAGGGGCCAAACAAATTGTTTTGACGGTTGCGTCTTCAGGTGTTGCAGCTTTGTTGCTTGCTGGTGGTAGGACTGCTCACTCCAGATTTAAAATACCGCTTCTGATAGATCAGACCACACTGTGTGATATCAAAAGAGGCACACACTTGGCCAATCTTTTGAGAGATACTTCTTTGATCATCTAGGATGAAGCACTTATGACAAGTAGAAGATGCTTTGAGTGATCTGGATCGAACTTTGCGTGATCTTTTGTTTTTGTCTTATGAGGTTCCTTTTCTAGCTGATGTTCCATTTGGGGGTAAAATTGTTGTGCTAGGAGGTGACTTTAGACAGATACTGCCGGTTCTTAAAGGGGGTATAGGGCAGAGATCGTTGATGCGACTATAACAAATTCTCCTCTTTGGAAGTCTCTTTTGGTCCTGCGTCTGTCCATAAATATGCGCCTTTCCATGCCTGGTGCGGATCCTGTGTTGCAGCAAGGTGTGGCGTTGTTTAGTAAGTGGGTTCTAGATCTTGGGAATGGAAAACTATGAGCAACCAAGAGGGAAGGAGAGACTAAGGCCACATGGATAAAAATACCCGATGACCTCTTGATTCGTACTGACGGATGATAACATTTCTGCCATAGTTTCGTCGACCTATACAGATTTCCTTGAAAACTATGAAAAACCCGAGTATCTTAGAGAGCGAGCTATTTTAACACTGACCAATGAAGTAGCTGAGAAGGTTAAGATTCATGTGATGTCGCTTGTGCCACACAGTGGTCAAGAGTATTTAAGCCGTGACTCGATATTTGATTATGCTGATGCTGTTAAAGAAAGTAATGTGTTTTATCCTCCCGAGGTTCTAAACGCGATTTCTATGATAAATTTCCCTGAGCATAGGATATTCTTAAAACCCGGTGTGCCTATCATGCTTCTTAGAAACCTTAGTCAGGCCAATGGTCTATGCAATGGGACTCGACTAATTGTTAAAGAGTTGGCCGATCGTGTTATCCAGGCTGTTATTATGACAGGCTCTCATATAGGAGACATTGTCTACATACCCAGAATTGAATTGACGGGAAAGAAAACCAAATGGCCTTTCACTTTGAAACGCCGACAATTTCCTATTAGATTGTGCTATGCGATGACAATAAATAAAAGCCAGGGTCAGACTTTATCCTTTGTTGGGATATATCTTAAACAACCTGTGTTTACCCATGGGCAGCTCTATGCTGTTGTGTCACGAGTCACGTCTAGGAGATCCCTTAAGTTTCTTATCGAAGATAAAGATGAGAAATGCACATCTGAGACTCGGAATATTGTTTACCCCGAGGTCTATGCCTCGGCTGGTTTATTTTGATCTTTCTTGCCTTGTTCCATAGTCCTTACCAATAGCTTCGCTTTTGTTCTTATTGTCTATGCCGACATATGCTTTCCTATTATGCCTTATTAGCATGGTCTGCTCCTGTTTCTATATGCACATGCTTATTGTTATTGCCTTACCTGCTTCTACACTCTTCCATTATACATTTGATGGACTTACTGGTCCTGTAGTATGCATGTACTTGTGATGGTTCACCCAACTCTTTTGTTGTGTTTGGTGTTACATTTTGAGTGGCGCCCCGCTTATTACCCAAGAGGCGGGGCCATGTCTATTGTGATTTTGTTCTTCCCAGCCAATACATTCTGTGGATGACTGGTTTCCTTCTGATAGAAGGTCATATTCTATAGGACTGCCAGTTTGTTATTCTGTGTTGTGTGTGCCCTTGTATTTTCATCTACCCTCTTTTATATTCGCTCTTCTAGACACTCACTTATATCAATTTGTTGCTATTTTTGCAGATGGACTTTAGCCCTTTGTCCCAGCTTCGTCAGGGCACCACCATTTGGCGTGTTCGTGTCTATGTGTCTAGGTTGTGGCAGCATCGTGGTGGGACTGATCATGGCCCCATCAAGCATAACGACATGGTCCTTTTGGATGCACATGTATACTCCATGTTTCCTCTTTACGATCATCGTTTTCCAGGGTGGTTTCCAAATCCTTGCTTACATGGTTTCGTATGCCCTTCTCCTTTAATTGATAGGGCAATCACATGTATGCCGAGGTCCCAGAAAGGAATGTTGATAGTTTCATTGACCGTATCGAAGAGGGAAAGATATATGACATTCGGAAGTTCCTAGTGTTCCCAAGGAAATATGTCTTTAGGCTAGTGGAAGGTCATTCAATGATTAAGTTTACAAAGCGCACTGAGCTTGTGGAGAGGACCGGGATGGAGGCAGAGTTCCCCTTCTGCATGTATGCATTGACTTTAATAGCTTAACTCCCGAGGCCTACAGATATGCCTGAGCATTTCACAGGTGATTCTGCAACTGATCATCATTTTTCCATTTTGGTTGGGGGTGGGGGATTTACAGTAATTTCTCTTTGCTTGTTTAGATATCATTAGATTGGTGACTGGAGTATCGGTGGCTGTTCAGTATGTTAGTGCAAGCAGGCCTGAAGCTTCCACTAAGAGGGTTATCCATTTGAAAGATCTAATGTACGATGCTAATGCTTTCCCTGTCTTTCTGATTTTGTGCATTTCATCATTGTTTCCTTACGGCTAAGGTGTTCTACTGCTCTGATTTACATAGGGGGGCATCGGATCACTGTCATAATGTGGGGAGATGCGGCCCTAGCGTTTGATACTGATGAGGTTATGGAACTCGGCGGCGCTGAACCTGTCATAGTCATCTTTGTTGGTACACTGGTGAAATCTTATGATGGTGAGCACCTTTTAGTGTACTTGTATGGATTGCCGCATGCACATTGTCTTCTCGGTATCGTGTGAGTGATCGTGAGCTTCCTTCACCAGGCCATAGGGGTGTTAGCGGTAGTGCTGCCTGCTGATGGTACATTAATGAAGACTTTCCTGATATATGTGACTTCCGCAGCAAGTGATTTATTGTGATCCTTCTTTTGCAGCTAGGGTTTTTTCACATACACGCACAGCCTGGTTGTTGCAGAGTCGGGACTTTTTGAATGTCTTCTCATAGCTGTTGGTATCGATGAATGTTTTGTTCTTTTTTTTTTCTTGCTTTTCTGTATTTTATTTGAAGCTAGGTCATGCGTGCTTTTGCCTATGATTTTTTATGTCTTTACGTTGTAGGCTGCGTGACAATTTCACTTATATTAAGCATATAAATTTTCCCAGGCAGACAGGTGCTGAGGTGGATGCACATGTTAACTTAGAGATAAAAATAGTGCGAGAGCTGGCTTATTTGGACATGTTTGATAACCGGGTAATTAATTTGCCCAGTTGGTTTTACCGTTCAGTAATAGCTGCTCTTCGACTATTTATATCTCATGTTTCTTTCTACTTTCTTGTAGGACTCCTGGTTCATTTGTACGGCCGTTCTCAGCAGGCTCAGTCCTTCTCAGCATTGGTGGTTCTTGTCGTGCACTACCTGTCATAAGTCTTCTCTTCCAGACGGTACTGCCTACAAATGCTCAGATCCAACCTGTGCTGGAATAGATGCAATACCAAGGTAACTCTGCGTTTGCAATGCCTTGTTTTCCGCCATATGGAGATATTCACTTCGGCTTGTTACTTTTATTGACATGCCTCTGTATGTTGTCTTGAAGGTACCAGATGTGTTACGTTGCAAGAGACGATGATGCCGAGGTTAATGAGCCTGGTGAGGCTTAGTTTGTCTTCTTTGACAGAGTGGGAAGGGAGCTGGTTAGAGCACCCCTGATAAGCCTCTTGCGCCATGAGCGCTCACCTGTTGCCCCACTTCAAGTGATTTTCCAGTTTGCTCGTGGAGACCCGTTCACCCCACGAGAGCTCTTTGTTGTTGTATCACGGAAGTTTCGTTTTGTTGTCTCCATATCTAGCAAATGTTTCACCAGTGATGATGATGATCTGTCATTCCAAGTGCTTAGGATTGACACACCTCTTGGAAAGCAGCCGCGGTCTTCTGTAGCATACCGGGCCTCAAGTGTTACGATTGGAGCCACTAGCTCGAGCTCCTTGCCCCATGACAGTCCTTCTATGGTGCCACCAGGTGCATCATCCAGCAATCTAATGCCAGGCGCCTCAACACCCCCACCTTCGGTCGCCAACACTCCTGAGGTTCGGCCCCTTTTTCTGACAGTTGCTCTTTTGAATTGCTGGTCTGTCCTATTTCTGCGCTCTATCCTATTATTTAATCCTCTCTTTTTTGTCAGGCTCAGGACGTGCTGTCTGTTTTGCTGTCTCCTCCTTCTGTCACGAAGCCGAGTGTGACTGGGTCCGTCCAATTACACTCAACTTGACATCTCTTAGGTTTGCTCGTATGACATTGTATTTCATGCATTCCTGCACTCTTTCCTGCAGCGGTGCGGTGCATGAGGTTAAGCCGAAGTCTCAGCACGCTCTTTTTAAAGACAAAATCCCTGTCTCCACTATCTCTACAGTGTCTGATCCAGTTGACAATGAACTTGATGATGTGGCCAACGATAACTTGGTAGTTTCCAGACCACCTGTCTTTTCAAGCATCTCTTTCATGTCTATGCTTTTTATTTATGTGTACTTCCTCTCACAGGACACGGGGCCTGCTACTGAGCCAGGGGAATTGCCCCAGCTTGGCGCTTCCATGGAGCAGTCAGATTCATCCAAGCTTGGTGCTTCTCTGGAAAAGGATAACATAGTGTTGGATGAACAGGCTTCTGAAGCAAATAGGTACTTGTCGTTTCTTTGCTTATAAATCCATGTGCTTTGCTTCCATTGCAATTCACCGCTTTCTTTTTAGGTTTCGCCCATCTGTGCCTGCTGAAGCTCGTGGCAACGCGAGCAAGCTAGGCAAGAAGAAGTAGGAACATTGCTTGGGTAAGCATAGGCATCTCCTTTTCTGGTGTCTTCTGGGCCTTATTCATGACCCGTGTTAACATCTCAGATTCTCACTGATGGTTCCCTGTTGTTTTCCGTACTGTTCCAGGAGGCAAGCCAGCTTTTGCGGATCCACCACTTTTGGTTGATGTTGATATGAATTGACAGTTACTTACCAGTATGCCTGTATGAGCAGTTCCCTTGCTTGAGCTTCGGCTCGCAAGCACTTATCGCCCCATCACTTGGTTGCTTATGGGCAACAATGACTGCCACACAGTCATGTTGTTGTCCATTCGGACTATCAGGCTACTTGGATAAAAGCCCTCATTTTGCAAGGTTCGAATGATTTCGACTCGTTCTTTGCTATTTCATTGCTAGGTCCACGTTTGTATGATATCTTGTGTTTAATCACTCTCCATTGCATCTCTACAGGATACAATATCGATGTATCCATACATGCCCTGGACTCGGCGCCCTAAAGTGAAGTGGGAAGCCAAGCCGGGAGGCATGCCCTACGAAGCGCTTCTAGCCCTCTTGTTTTAGTTTCAGTCACGGTGATATCCGTGTGTAGAGGCTACAAGTGCTTATGGCATGGTTACTTCACTAGTGCAGCCGCGTGTGATACGTCTCCAACGTATCTATAATTTTTGATTGTTCCATGCTATTATATTATCTGTTTTGGATGTTTTATATGCATTAATATGCTATTTTATATTATTTTTGGGACTAACCTATTAATCTAGAGCCTAGTGCCAGTTTCTGTTTTTTCCTTGTTTTTGAGTATTACAGATAAGGAATATTAAACGGAGTCCAAACGGAATAAAATCTTTGGGATGATTTTTCTTGGACCAGAAGAAACCCAGCAGACTTGGAGACGAAGGCAGGAGACCTGTCGTGGCGTCACAAGCCACCAGGCACGCCCTAGGGGGGGCCCTGGCTTGTGGCCCCACGACAGCCCTCCTAACCCTATTCTTCGGCCTATAAATTTCCAAATATTCCCTGGATACCAAAAAGAGCCACGAAAATAATTTTCCGCCGCCGGAAGCCTCTGTTCCCGTGAGATCCAATCTTGGAGCCTTTTCCGGTAATCTGCCGGAGGGGGAATCGATCACGGAGGGCATCTACATCAACTCCATTGCCCCTCCGATGATGCGTGAGTAGTTTATCACAGACCTTTGGGTCCATACCTAGTAGCTAGATGGCTTCTTCTCTCTCTTTGTTCTTCAATACCATGTTCTTCATGATCTTCATGGAGATCTATCCGATGTAATACTCTTTTGCGGTGTGTTTGTCGAGATCCGATGAATTGTGGGTTTATGATCAGCTTATCTATGAATATTATTTGAATCTTCTCTGAATTCTTATATGCATGATTTCATATCTTTGCAAGTCCCTTCGAGTTATTGGTTTGGTTTGGCCAACTAGATTGGTAATTCTTGCAATGGGAGAAGTGCTTAGTTTTGGGTTCAATCTTGCGGTGTCCTCACCCAGTGACAAAGTAGGGGTAGCGAGGCACGTATTTGTATTGTTGCCATCGAGGATAAAAAGATGGGGTTTTCATCATATTGCTTGAGTTTATCCCTCTACATCATGTCATCTTACCTAATGTGTTACTCTGTTCTTCATGAACTTAATACTCTAGATGCAGGCAGGAGTCGGTCGATGTGTGGAGTAATAGTAGTAGATGCAGAATCATTTCGGTCTACTTGACACGGACGTGATGCCTATATGCATAATCATTGCCTTGGATATCTTCATAATTATTCGCTTTTCTATCAATTGCTCGACAGTAATTTGTTCACCCACCGTATTATTTTCCTTCATGAGAGAAGCTTCTAGTGAAACCTATGGCCCCTGGGTCTATTTTCCATATTATATTTTCAGATCTATAAACCAAAAAATACCAAAAATACTTAGCTGCATTATTTTTACTTTTGTTTTACTTTACGATCTAGCAATCCTATCTATCTATCTCTATCAGATCTCATCCTTGCAAGTAACCGTGAAGTGATTGACAACCCCTTTATAGCGTTGGGTGCAAGTGTTTGATTATTTGTGTAGGTACATCTATTGGGGACTTGCTTGTATCTCCTACTGGATTGATACCTTGGTTCTCAAAAACTGAGGGAAATACTTATCTACTTTACTACATCACCCTTTCCTCTTCAAGGGAAAACCAACGCATGCTCAAGAAGTAGCAAGAAGGATTTCTGGCGCCGTTGCCGGGGAGATCTACATCAAGCCTACCAAGTACCCATCACAAACTCATCTCTTGCATTTACATTATTTTCCATTTGCCTCTCGTTTTCCTCTCCCCCACTTCTAAAACGATTTTAAGAAAAAACCAAAAAGATTTGCCTTTTTTATTCGCCCTTCTTCCGTTCGTCTTTCCGTTTGCTTTTTGTTTGCTTGTGTGCTAGATTGCTTTCTTTGTCACGATGACTCAAGAGAATACCAAGTTGTGTGACTTTTCCAATACTAATAATAATGATTTTATTAGTACTCCGGTTGCTCCCGCCACTAGTGCGGAATCTTATGAAATTAATGCCGCTTTGCTTAATCTTGTTATGAAAGAACAATTTTCCGGCCTTCCTAGTGAAGATGCCGCATCCCATCTAAATACTTTCGTTGAGTTGTGTGATATGCAAAAGAAGAAAGATGTGGATAATGATATTGTTAAATTGAAGCTATTTCCGTTCTCACTACGAGATCGTGCTAAAATTGGTTTTCATCTTTGCCTAAAAATAGTATTGATTCATGGAATAAGTGTAAAGATGCTTTTATTTCCAAGTACTTTCCGCCCGCTAAGATCATCTCCCTTAGGAACGATATAATGAATTTTAAGCAACTTGATCAAGAGCATGTTGCACAATCATGGGAGAGGATGAAACTAATGATTAGAAATTTCCCTGCGCATGGTTTGAGTTTATGGATGATTATACAAATTTTTTATGCGGGATTGAATTTTGCTTCTAGGAATCTCTTAGATTCCGCCGCGGGTGGTACTTTTATGGAAATCACATTAGGAGAGGCTACTAAACTCCTAGATAATATTATGGCCAATTACTCTCAATGGCATACCGAAAGATCTCCTACTAGTAAAAAGGTGCATGCTATTGAAGAAATAAATACTTTGAGTGAAAAGATGGATGAATTAATGAAATTGTTTGCTAGTAAGAGTGCTCCTATTGATCCTAATGATATGCCTTTGTCTTCTTTGATTGGAAATAATAATGAATCTATGGATGTGAATTTTGTTGGTAGGAACAATTTTGGTAATAACGCGTATAGAGGTAATTTCAATCCTAGGCCGTTTCCTAGTAATTCCTCTAATAATTATGGTATTTCCTACAACAATTCTTATGGAAATTATAATAATATGCCCTCTGATCTTGAGAATAATATTAAGAATTTATTAGCTCGCAAAAAGGTTTCAATGCTATGATTGAAGAAAAATTGCTCAAGATTGATGATTTGGCTAGGAACGTTGATAGAAATTCTCTTGATATTGATTCTTTGAAAATTAGATCTATTCCACCCAAGCATGATATTAATGAGTCTTTAAAGGCTATGAGAATTTCTATTGATGAGTGTAAGGAAAGAACCGCTAGAATACGTGCTAAGCGTGAATGGCTTGAAAAAGTGTGTTCTCGTGATAATAATGATGAAGATCTTAAAGTGATTGATGTGACTCCTATTGAATCTTTGTTTTCTAATATAAATCTTGATAAAGATGGGACTGGATATAAGTCAACTTTAGTTAAAAGGCGTCCCAATGATTCGGAGTTTATAGATCTTAATGCTAAGATTTATAAAAGTGGGATTGAAGAGGTCAATACTTTAAATAGCAATGAACCCACTCTTTTGGATTTCAAGGACTTTAACTATGATAGTTGTTCTTTGATTGATTGTGTTTCCTTGTTGCAATCCATGTTGAATTCTCCGCATGCTTATAATCAAAATAAAGCTTTTACTAAACATATCGTGGATGCTATGATGAAATCTTTTGAAGAAAAACTTGAGTTGGAAGTTTCTATACCTAGGAAGCTTTATGATGAGTGGGAACCTACTATTAAGGTTAAAATTAAAGATTATGAGTGCCATGCTTATTGTGATTTGGGTGCTAGCGTTTCCACGATTCCAAAAACTTTATGTGATGTGCTAGGTTTCCGTGAATTTGATGATTGCTCTTTAAATTTGCATCTAGCGGATTCCACCATTAAGAAACCTATGGGAAGGATTAATGATGTTCTTATTGTTTCAAATAGGAATTATGTGCCCGTAGATTTCATTGTTCTTGATATAGATTGCAATCCTACATGTCCTATTATTCTTGGTAGACATTTCCTTAGAACGATTGGTGCAATTATTGATATGAAGGAAGGAAATATTAGATTCCAATTTCCATTAAGGAAAGGCATGGAGCACTTTCCTAGAAAGAAAATAAAATTACCTTATGAATCTATTATGAGAGCTACTTATGGATTGCATACCAAAGATAACAATACCTAGATCTATTGCGTTATGCCTAGCTAGGGGCGTTAAACAATAGCGCTTGTTGGGAGGCAACCCAATTTTATTTTTATGCTTTTGTTTTTGCTTCTGTTTTTGAGTGTTTCACACATTATTACCTCTGTAGTAATTGTGTTTTGTTTTTTAAATTAGTGTTTGAGCCAAGTAAGACCT
This sequence comes from Elymus sibiricus, assembly GCA_039707655.1. Classification (NCBI taxonomy): domain Eukaryota; kingdom Viridiplantae; phylum Streptophyta; class Magnoliopsida; order Poales; family Poaceae; genus Elymus; species Elymus sibiricus. The sequence goes on from CM077665.1 coordinate 271,425,817, forward strand.
TTGGGATGGTCTACGGTGTTTGTGATTTGATTTTGATGAAAAACAGAAACTTTTGCTCTCAGTCCAGGAATTTTGTAAATTCACTGGAACGTGATTTTGATCTGAAATTTTTACACAAGATTTATATACAAATTTCCCTGATTGTCCTAATTTTTCAGAATTTTTGGAGTTACGGAAGTATTCGAAGTCTATATATTTCCATAGACTGTTCTGTTTTAGACAGATTCTGTTTTCTTTGTGTTGTTTGCTTATTTTGATGTATCTATGGGTTGTATCGGGGGGTATGAACCATGGAGAAGTTAGAATACAGTAGATATTGCACCAATATAAATAAAGAATGAGTTCACAACATTACCTAAAGTGGTGATTTATTTTTCTTATACTAACGGATCTCATGAGTTTTCTGTTGAGTTTTGTGTTGTGAAGTTTTCAAGTTTTGGGTAAAGATTTGATGGACTATGGAATAAGGAGTGGCAAGAGCCTAAGCTTGGGGATGCCCAAGGCACCCCAAGACATATTCAAGTATACCAAATAGCCTAATCTTGGGGATGCCCCGGAAGGCATCCCCTCTTTCGTCTTCAATCCATCGGTAAATTTACTTGAGGCTATATTTTTATTCACCACATGATATGTGTTTTGCTTGGAGCGTCTTGTATGATATGAGTCTTTGCTTTTTAGTTTGCCACAATCATCCTTGCTGCACACATCTTTTGAGGGGGACACGCTGAATCGTGAATTTATTAGAATACTCTATGTGCTTCACTTATGTCTTTTGAGCTAGGCAATGTTGCTCTAGTACTTCACTTATATCTTTTTAGAACATGGTGGTGTTTTATTTTGTAGAAATTATTGAACTCTCGTACCTCACTTATATTATTTTGAGAGTCTGTAATCGGTTTAGGTTATGAATTTAGTCCTAATATAATGGGCATCCAAGAGGGATATAATAAAAACTTTCATATTAAGTGCATTGAATACTATGAGAAGTTTGATTCCTTGCATATAGTTTTGAGATATGAAGATGGTAATATGAGAGTCATGCTAGTGAGTAGTTGTGAATTGGAAGAAATACTTGTGTTAAAGTTTTTGATTCCCGTAGCATGCACGTATGGTGAATCGTTATGTAACGAAGTCGGAGCATGATTTGTTTAATGATTGTCAACCTTTGTGTGAGGGTCGGGAGCGCGCGATGGTTAACTCCTACCAACCTCTCCCCTAGGAGCATGCGTCTAATGCTTTGTTTCGATAACTAATAGACTTTTGCAATAAGTATGTGAGTTCTTTATGACTAATGTTGAGTCCATGGATTATATGCACTCTCACCCTTCCACCTTTGCTAGCCTCTCTAGTACCGCGCAACTTTCGCCGGTGTATTAAACCCACCTTCCTCAAAACAGCCACCATATATTTTCCTCAAAACAACCACCATACCTACCTATTATGGCATTTCCATAGCCATTCCGAGATATATTGCCATGCAACTTCCACCGTTCCCTTTTTCATGACACGCACCATCACTTTCATATTGCATATAGAGTCATTTTTTGTTCTAGGTATCCAGTTGTAATTTTTGAGTTGTAAGTAAATAAAAGTGTGATGATTTTCATTATTAGAGCATTTGTCCCGTGAGAAAAAAGGATGATGGAAGCTATGAATCCCTCACAAGTTGGGATGAGTCTCCGGACTTTACAAATAATAAAAGAGGCCAGCGAAGCCCAAATAAAAAAAAAGCCAAAGATGCCCACCAAAATAAAAAAAATGAGAGAAAGAGAGAAGGGACAATGCTACTATCTTTTTCCACACTTGTGCTTCAAAGTAGCACCATGATCTTCATCATAGAGAGTCTCCTATTTTGTCACTTTCATATAACTAGTGGAATTTTTCATCTTATGCACAACCACTTAGTTTTCTTTTTGAGCTTTCATACACTTATAGCTCTAGTGCATCCGTTGCATGGCAATCCCTACTCACTCACATTGATATCTATTGATGGGCATCTCCATAGCCCGTTGATACGCCTAGTTGATGTGAGACTATCTTCTCCTTTTTCCTCGCAACCTCCACCATATTCTATTCCACCTATAGTGCTATATCCATGGCTCATGCTCATGTATTGCGTGAGAGTTGAAAAGGTTTGAGAACATAAAAGGTGTGAAACAATTGCTTGACTTGTCATCGGGGTTGTACATGATTTAGATACTTTGTGTGGGGAAGATGGAGCATAGCCAGACCATATGATTTTGTAGGGATAACTTTCTAAGGCCATGTTATTTCGAAAGGACACAATTGCCTTGTTGGTATGCTTGAAGTATTACTGTTTTTATGTCAATATTAGACTTTTGTTTTGAATCTTATGGATCTGAATATTCAAGCCACAATAAAGAATATTACATGGATAAATATGTTAGGTAGCATTCCACATCAAAAATTCTGTTTTTGTCATTTACCTACTCGAGGACGAGCAGGAATTAAGCTTGGGGATGCTTGATACGTCTCCAACGTATCTATAATTTTTTATTGTTCCATGCTATTATATTATCTGTTTTGGATGTTTTACATGCATTAATATGCTATTTTATATTATTTTTGGGACTAACCTATTAATCTAGAGCCTAGTGCCAGTTTCTGTTTTTTCCTTGTTTTTGAGTATTGCAGATAAGGAATATTAAACGGAGTCCAAACAGAATAAAATCTTCGGAATGATTTTTCTTGGACCAGAAGAAACCCAACAGACTTGGAGACGAAGGCAGGAGACCTGTCGTGGCGTCACAAGCCACCAGGGCGCGCCCTAGGGGGGGCGCCCCCCCTGGCTTGTGGCCCCACGGCAGCCCTCCTAACCCTATTCTTCGGCCTATAAATTCCCAAATATTCCCTGGATACCAAATAGAGCCACAAAAAATACTTTTCCGCCGCCAGAAGCCTCTGTTCCCGTGAGATCCAATCTTGGAGCCTTTTTCGGTAATCTGCCGGAGGGGGAATCGATCACGGAGGGCATCTACATCAACTCCATTGCCCCTCCGATGATGCGTGAGTAGTTTACCACGGACCTTTGGGTCCATACCTAGTAGCTAGATGGCTTCTTCTCTCTCTTTGTTTTTCAATAGCATGTTCTTCATGATCTTCATGGAGATCTATCCGATGTAATACTCTTTTGCGGTGTGTTTGTCGAGATCCGATGAATTGTGGGTTTATGATCAGCTTATCTATGAATATTATTTGAATCTTCTCTGAATTCTTATATGCATGATTTCATATCTTTGCAAGCCTCTTCGAGTTATTGGTTTGGTTTGGCCAACTAGATTGGTAATTCTTGCAATGGGAGAAGTGCTTAGTTTTGGGTTCAATCTTGCGGTGTCCTCACCCAGTGACAAAGTAGGGGTAGCGAGGTACATATTTGTATTGTTACCATCGAGGATAAAAAGATGGGGTGTTCATCATATTGCTTGAGTTTATCCCTCTACATCATGTCATCTTACCTAATGCGTTACTCTGTTCTTCATGAACTTAATACTCTAGATGCAGGCAGGAGTCGGTCGATGTGTGGAGTAATAGTAGTAGATGCAGAATTGTTTCGGTCTACTTGACACGGACGTGATGCCTATATGCATAATCATTGCCTTGGATATCTTCATAATTATTCGCTTTTCTATCAATTGCTCGACAGTAATTTGTTCACCCACCGTATTATTTTCCTTCATGAGAGAAGCCTCTAGTGAAACCTATGGCCCCCGGGTCTATTTTCCATATTATATTTTCAGATCTATAAACCAAAAATACCAAAAATACTTAGCTGCATTATTTTTACTTTTGTTTTACTTTACGATCTAGCAATCCTATCTATCTATCTCTATCAGATCTCATCCTTGCAAGTAACCGTGAAGGGATTGACAACCCCTTTATAGCGTTGGGTGCAAGTGTTTGATTATTTGTGTAGGTACATCTATTGGGGAATTGCTTGTATCTCCTACTGGATTGATACCTTGGTTCTCAAAAACTGAGGGAAATACTTATCTACTTTGCTGCATCACCCTTTCCTCTTCAAGGGAAAACCAACGCATGCTCAAGAAGTAGCAGCGTGCTATACAAACGGTTTTTAACCCCTTTCCGTGACGTAGTCTTAAACCGTCGCGTTGCATGTGTGGGCGATAGGGGGGCTATCCCACACGACAGGGAAAACCCGTCGGCAATGCCTGCACCTGGTCACACACGATGGGCAAAAATATATCGTTTGCGATTGGAAGGGCCATCACAAACATACATATTGGGGAAGACGTGTGAGATGAGCTTAGCATCCCACACAGGGAATCCCAAGGGTACGTTTCCGTTCGTATTGCAGATCACACGCAATTTTCTACATAACATCATTTGTGATAGGGGTGGTTATCACGCACGATAGTTATAATTCTGTCATTTGCGTTACTCAAAACATCACTCACGGTGTCTAGAAGAAACTGTTTGGCATTGGGCTGCCCATCACACACACTAGCTATGTGAAAACTTTTGTGATTGGGTGTCCTAACGCACACAGTTGTCGACCAGAATAAGTGTGTGATTTCTCACCGATCCAACACGCCAACTTTCTAGAAATCGTGTGGGTTTGTTCAGGTCATCGCCCACGGTGTTGTCTTAGAAACCGTCTGCAATGGGAACCCCAATAATCAGCCTGATTGCTCTATTATTTATAATCCATTTAGTAATCAAATTAACATTTCATATCAACCACAGAATATATTTCTTATTCGTAGTACGGCAACCAGGATTTAATAATTGAATTACATCAGGGTACAACATCATATAGGCATATACTGCCTAGCTACCCAATTGCACAACAAGACAAAGTTTCAAATGCAACATCTAAAACCATTGGAAATTAAGTATCATCATAGACGTTAAATAGACAGATGAATCTCATCTAGAAAACTATTAAAGCGGAAGGCGAATATTGAAACCTTCAATGATGTTGAAGGTCCTCGCAACTTTAGGCCAGTTCCTATGGATGATTGCCTGCCCATTGTTCGTCCTCTAAAGGAAGACTTCAAGATTATACCGTGGGTGTTATATGAATACCTTCATCGCCTCTTGATCATACAGGTGGTTTGAGACGTAATCATCGATGAACTGCCTTGAGAAGGACCGAAAACAAACATACACATAAATATCTTTTCTAAAATTTGAAATTGCGCAAAGGGAAAAGGACAAGGTGAAAGAGATGGTACCATCCTATAGTTGACCGATGTCTTCTTCATTGTGCAGACAAACATCTTGTTGTTTTCCGTAGCTAGTTTCTTTATCTTAATAATCTTTCTGAGTTTCTTGATTTGACTGATATTCAAGGACACCTCATTTCCCCACATGCAAAAAGGGTCGAACAATGGGTCTAAACCTCTTACAGCAGGACCTACATGTGCAAGAACAAATTATTAAAAACATTAATATTACAATGGTTTCTGCAATTGCACAATAATATGCTATTAGCCAAACGACCATGGATGTGCAAACCTCGACGGTAAACTTCAGTGTCCCCCATTGTTTCCCCCTGCAACATATTTAATACAAATATTGATCAGGTTACAAGTGATATTTGGCATACTATCAGTGAAATATGTTAATGGAAAATAAACACATTGCGGATCCAACAGATTAGTTCGAGCCACATGGAAAAGCCAGTTATCTAAACCAAGCGTGCTAAGAACTAGGAAATATAGCAATTCTATATGTTTCACATGTATTTAGTTGTAACGCCCAAGATGCGGTCCTATCCTTATTTTGGCTCGAGGGCCTCGATAGGGATAGAAGCGCATCTCGTCATTTCGCAAGAATGCATATCGTTACAAGTACATGTAAAGAGGAGATGAGTATATGGAATTGCCTTACACTCGCCACAAGCTAAATCAAGATCACATCAATATATCAATACATTCAATCATCATACAGAAGAGCGGGGTCCGACTATGGACGAAATCAAACGATAAAAGCGACATCCATCCTTGCTATCCCAGGATGCCGGCCTGGAACCCATCCTATGATCGATGAAGAAGAAGAACCCCAAATCAAACAAGCATCGCGCTGACATCAAGCATCGCATTACCTGTACCTTCAACTGTTGTTGTAGTAATCTGTGTGCCACAGGGACTCAACAATCTCATTTCCAAGGGTATCAAGACTAGCAAAGCTTAATGGGTGAGATATGGTTAAGTGGTGAGGTTGCGGCAAGCATTAAGCATTTTATTTGAGTGGCTAACTTACGAGTACAAGAATAAGAGGGGGGTGATCTACGCATAAACGATCGTGAACTAGTAATGATCACTAAGTGATCCTGAACACCTACTTACGTTCAAACATAACCCCACCGTGTTCTCTCTCGGATGAGAACTCACGAGTAGAGACAGTCATCGTTACGCACACGGTTGGTGTATTTTATTTGAGTTTACTTTAAGTTTTATATGACCGGATGTTAAACAAATTTCCAAGTTGCCACATAACCGCGGGCACGGCTTCTCGAAAAGATTTAACCCTGCAGAGGTGCTCCAACTCATCCATCACAAACTAACCACACGCTGCGTGGAAAACCTCAACTGTGGGATTGCTCGTAGTATCCTCAGAATTCCGGTGGAAAACCTCAACCTCTAGATAGCCCAAAGTATCTGAAATCCCGTGCACAAGACGTTCGAGAAAGGTAAAACAAATCCAGCAAGGCCACCCAGCATGCCGACAATCCCGATAGGAGCTGCGTATCTCGTTCTCAGGGCACGACCGGATGGGCTTGACGTCAGGTTGGCTGAGACCCCGGGTGACCAGGGGGCGCCGGACATTGCCCAGGTTGGACCAACACTCATGAGGAGCACTGGCCCGGGTTGTTGATTAAATTATCCGCAGGTGCCGGCGGGTCCCTATGCAATTTTATTAGTTATTCGGCAAATGGAGTACCAATGTTGGGCCTTGCCAGACGAGTTATTATCCCAAAACAAAAATCAAGGGGGTCCCCATAACAACCCCGAGCATGTTAGGAGCGCTCAATATGGAACATAACACCGGTACACAAGTAACTAGGGTGGCAAAAGTGGAACAAAACACCGAGCAAAAGGCCAAGCCTTCCACCTTTTACCAAGTATATATGTGCCTTAAATTAAATAGCAATAATATTGTGATATCTCAAAATATCCATGTTGCACATGGAAACAACTTGCACCTGCAACTAGCAACGCTATAAGAATGGCTGAGCAAGCGGTAACATAGCCAAACAATGGTTTGCTGGGATGTGGAGGGTTAGAGGCTTATCATGGCATTTTGGGAGGCTTGTCAAACAAGTGGTAGGTAGCGTGAGATAGCGATAGAAACGAGACAACTAGCATGGCAATGATAGTAGTGGTATCCAGGGAAATGTTCATCTTGCCTGAAATCCCGCTTGGAAGAAGAACGAATCCGTGAAGTAGACGAACGAGAGTAGTCGAACGAATCCTCACACACCGAATCGGTTTCGGATCTCTATCGAGAAGAAGCAATCCGGAAACAAACAAATGACACGGTAAACACCACAACATATTCATGACATGATGCGCAAGCAATGATGATGCATGTCAAGTTTAAATATGCAAGGCATGGCATGGCAAGATGCAATAGTCAAACACTACACATTAAGTGAAGCTCAATATGCAACGAGTTGCATATTGATGAAACTTCACGTTCGAATCATTTAGTTCACTCTCGTTTAGGTACTCATCAAAATTAAATGTTGTTTAACATGGGTGGTCATGGCATAAGGTGAAGATGGAATTAAAGCAATTTTAAATGGAGAAGGGTAACATACATATAACAAAATAATAACTCTCCATATTACGAGAAATGTGGTTAATGTTGCTTAACTAAACAATCATTTTAAATGTTGTTCATCATGGCAAGAGGTGAAGCATACACAACTACATCATCTCGGCATCTTAAATGAGCCCGGAAGCAACATATAGCATTTTCGAAACGACCCCATATGCAAATAATGAATTTGGTACAGATCTGTCCTAAACATATTATATATATGTTAAACAGCAATATAAAGTGCACCATCTTATTCTACACGTTTTTCTAGTCAAGTTACATATGTGGATCATCTTAAACGGAGCTACGGTTAAGTAGTTATCAAATAAATCATTTTAAGATGGCATTTACGCAAATTTAAGCAAACAGCAAGTTTAAACATTTTTAACATTTGTGAAAGTGGGATATTGTGAATCTACACGAAATTCTAAGAATTTTTCATGTATAATGTTTTACATGCGATGCACGGTTTAGGAGATATTAAATGCATGAACTCTAGGGGTTTTTCTGTAAAACTGCAATTCTCAGGACAAATAGATAAAATCACAGACCCTAAAAAAACTAAACGGGCCGAATCAAATGCACACAACTGGGTTTAGCGTGGGGCGGAGCTCACCTTAGCGGGCTTTGGCCCATGCGGGTCTGGAGGAGGCCGGGCGGGAGCTGGGGCTTGCGCGGTCATGACTGGGCCCTGGGGGAGGCGCTAGCCTGCGCGAGCCCATGCGGCCCACGCGCGTGGTGCGGGCGCTCGCTCCTCTTCCTGTACAGACGCACGAGGGGCTGGCGGCCATTGCAGCATGGGCGGAGTCAATGGCGACGCGACGGCTTCAGGGGGGCACGGAGGAGGCAGGAATGGGCCGGATACGGTCTGGATGGCTTGGATTTGGCCGACAACGAAGCGGAGAAGGCCGGCGGGCGCTGCGGCGGAGGCAACTGACGGCGGCGTCAGTCCTTGACGCGGGCGTCCATGGCAGCTGCAGCGGCCTTGATGCGGCACCGGCGTCGAGCGTAGAGGCCGCCGGAGGACGTGGCAGCGAGGTCGGTGAGGCGGCGGGGCTGATGAGGCCGCTGGAGGCGGGGCGGGGCATTGCCATGGCGAGCTGGCTCGGGCGCGAGGAGCTCGAGCGCCTCGGGCGCTTCGGCCCTGGGCAGCGGCGATGGCGATTCGGGCCCGGCGGGCCAGATCTGAGTCCCACGGGCCCGCGCGGCTGGGAGGTCGAAGCTGGCGGCGGCTGAGTGGTGGGAGGTGGTGGCGGCGCGGATTTCGAGGGAGAAGGCTAGGGTTGCCCAAAATGGAAGGCTAGGGGTCTATTTATAGCACATGGGGCTAGGGTTAGCAGTTTTCGTGCGAAATCGGATCGTAGGATCGCGATCGGACGGCTCCGGCGATGCCTAGGGGCTAGGCTGGGCTAGTGGGCTAAGAAGAGAGTCGTTTGCGGCCCGGCACAAGTTTTAAAATACCAAAAACGTCTGCTAATTAGCCGGCTATAGTGCCGCTCTATGTCTATCCGTTCGGGAATCAAACGCACTCCGATTGCGATGAAATTTGGCAGGCGGTCTACCCACAATATATAACGACTGCACTGCAACTTCCAACCCATTCCGAGAACATTTTATACGCACTTTATAAAACAATATTTTGACGATGCGTGCGTGTGTGGTTGGTCTCAAAACGGTTATCGACAAGAACGGGGAGAACCAGCAACTACGAAAGGATGCAAATTTTCAAAAAAAATGACGACAACGGAGTGCCAACGCAATGTGGATGATGCGAATGATGCGATTATGCATGTGACAAACAAACGAATCGTACGACGACAATGGAATAAAACGGGAATCTTCTGGAGCGTCAGTCTCGGGCTGTTACAACTCTCCTCCACTTACAAGAGATCTCAACCCGAGATCTTAGAATGAGAAGAGAAAGAGGAAGAGGTAAAACTTAGTTGCTTCTTGACAAACGAGTGAAACCAACAAAACTTAGAGGTTGCCAAGAGATGAAGAATGATATGAGGAACAAGCAAGAATTCAAAAGAAATTTGGGCAGCACTCTGGTAGAAAAGAGAAGCAAACTTGATAAGATGAAAAGAACTTGAAGAGGGGGTAGAAGACTCCGGTTAAATGGGTGAGCAATGAAAGAACATGATCTTAACAAAACGAGATGATGGGTCGAAGAGAGAAACATCACAATGCCTCTGGAACAAAAGAATAGAAGCTAGATCAAGAAGAAAATGACAACTTCTACCACAATTGAATTTGGAAAGCATCGTTGCAAAGACGGATTGGACGGAGTTGTTGGTAAATCAACAACGAAAAGATTTAGCTTGTAGTGAGCTTATGGAAAACGTCTCAAAATTATGAGGTGACACCTGTCACTAACGGAAACAATTGATTTGATTGGGATCAACAAAGAGATGAATACTTCTTTCACCAAGAGGATACATTGAGAGCTTGGATCATTTATAAGCACCATGATAGCAACAACCCTAAGGAAACGCTTTAGGTGAAATCCAATCCACGATAGCTCCAAGGAAGACAAATGGGTTTACATATCTCATTCTTGAAAAATTCTCTTCGAGGCTCCTCATGAATCGAGAATGCTATAAAACCATATCAAAAGATAAGGGAGAAAGAATTGCACTTTGAAATGCAAGAGAAAGAATACTTGAGGTACTACCACAAGAATCTTGAAGAATACTTCGAGAAAGAATTACATCCTTAGCGAATCACCATGAAGAACCTCCGGAAATGAAAGGATGATAGAAAAGAAATGAAGGTTTAAAAAGAACAAGATTAAGGCCTTGAAATGATTTAGATGAAGCTTCACAACGAGATACTTCAGAAAACTTGGGACTCCGGAAAAGAAAAGATAAGCAACTATAATCGAGAATTTGATATCATGAACAACTCCAGAAGAAGGATTAGAATTAACTGATGAAACAAGAATAAGAATTATGTTATGCTTATCCTTCATCAAGTTAAATTGATGACAAGCAACGGATTTGGCATACGACTTATTCTTCTTGCAAAGATTGAGGATAGATAAGAGCACAAACTTGAGGAAGTCTTGAATGAGAACACCGGTAAGAATTGCAATGAATGGGGATAATACAAATGAATGGAAAAACATGAGAATGAAGAGTTCATGATCCACCTAGTAGAACTAGAATGAGCCACCGGGATAATTGAGATACGAACGAAGAGACAACAATTGAGAAGAATTTGAGAACGAAAGATGAAAGTTGAGAACAAAGAAATCTTCTGAAATGATGGCCTTCGAAGGATCAAGAATGAAAACAACTCTGAAATGCTCCGGATAGATATGGGAAGAATTTACTTATGATTGAAAACAATTTAAGAGGATCACCACTAGCTGAGATGACAAGTCTTCAAAAGGACGGATAAAGATTTAAGAGAAACTCTTCTTCGATCTTCGAGTTGAGAATGATGAAGAGAAACGCCACCAAGAATTACTGAGACACTCCGGGACAATGAATAAAGAAAGGTTGAGCCAACGATGAAAATGATTTAAAAGCAATCTTTGAGAAGGAGTATGACTGATGGAATTCATTCTTACATCATGTTTGAGAAGAATTTGAGATCTCCGGAAAAGATTAGAAGAGCCAGGTAAGATCCTGGGAAAGACCTGTGGGTTATGGGCCCACTCAAAAGAAAACACCATTGAAACGATTGCTTAGGAAGAGAGATTGCACCGGTACAAATGAAAACTTGATGAGGTGAGAACCTCAAAATAACTTGAAAGGATTTGAATGAAAACACGAATCTTCTGAGATATCTTCAGCGCTCCGGATAGAATAAAGAGAGATGAATAAAAGAGAGAGGCTTGGACAAGAACTTCCACGTGGATAGCATTTAATGAATGAAAAAGATACGATGAACACCGCGAGCTTGCATTGAATCCACTGGAGAAGAAAATAAGGACGAAGAATGATGAACTAGAGCACTTGGGATCTTCACAATGAATCACCAGATACAATACGGAAGAAAATATAGCAGAAGCATCACATGAATAGAAAAGGTACTTGGATGAGAATTTACTCGTTGAAAGAAAAGGGCGGGAGGGTGGGAAAAAAACAAAGACAACTTAAGACGGATGAAAATAACTCCAGAAAGAAATATGAGGATTGAGCTTGCAAAAATTTGAGAGGATTGAATTACTTGAAGAGAAGCACACCGGTTGAAAAAGAATTGGACATGACTGATTGATTGATCAAAAGAATTGGCACTCCCATAAAATATGAGAACACCATTTAGGGAAGATATGAAATCAACATTTAACATCGAAGCAACTCGAATCACCATACTCCAAGAAAAAAAAGTATGAAGCTTGCAAATTAAGGCAGAAACAAATACATAACCCATTATGCATTCATTGGAAGGATAATCCTAGATAAGTACTTGAATTCCCACCTAAGAACTTCCGAAATCTTTGGTTATGCAATCGGGTCCACGGATACACGGAGTAAAATCCATCACTCAACTCCTAGCAGTAATACTACTCTCCAATGTATCACATCCGTCAACACATAACCAGAGGCCTCGAAAATTCATCTACCTCAGACCCTCGTAATCACAACAATATGAAACATGGCAGTACATGTGATCCCGCTCCCCAGTACTGGGTGCCGCCACACTCTTCGCACCACAAATAGTATTGAATCAATTTCGAACATCCGCGTCCTGAGGTACTAAGGAAACTGAACGATAACGACGTGTCATGAATCCCTTGGAGCTCTACTCCTCGGAAACAGGAGGCAACAAGTACAGAATTCCGTCACATCGGTATCATAGAGGCTCCAAAATACCCGTGTGATCCTAAAAAAATTTGAGCGAGAAGAGGGTAGAATTAAAATTCCTATGTCACGATTCCTCACAAGAGCATAGAAGAGGAGTAAAAAGAATCCTACTATCCGATATATAACTAGACTCAAAAATAGTTTTTCATTAGACTCGACTCAGCCAAGTTCGATCAATCAAGGGGGCTCCTAGGTCGGTACTGCTCTGATACCAACTTGTAACGTCCAAGATGCGGTCCTATCCTTATTTTGTCTTGAGGGCCTCGATAGGGATAGAAGCGCATCTCGTCGTTTCGCTAGAATGGATATCGTTACAAGTACATGTAAAGAGGAGATGAGTATATGGAATTGGCTTACACTCGCCACAAGCTAAATCAAGATCACATCAATATATCAATACATTTAATCATCATACAGAAGAGCAGGGTCCGACTACGGACGAAATCAAACGATAAAAGCGACATCCATCCTTGCTATCCTAGCCTGCCGGCCTGGAACCTGTTGGAAATATGCCCTAGAGGCAATAATAAATTGGTTATTATTATATTTCCTTGTTCATGATAATCATTTATTATCCATGCTATAATTGTATTGATTGGAAACTCAAATACATGTGTGGGTACATAGACAACACTGTGTCCCTAGTAAGCCTCTAGTTGACTAGCTCGTTGATCAAAGATGGTTAAGGTTTCCTAGCCATTGACATGAGATGTCATTTGATAACGGGATCACATCATTAGGAGAATGATGTGATGGACAAGACCCAAACTAAGAACGTAGCATTTGATCGTGTCAGTTTATTGCTATTGTTTTCTGCATGTCAAGTATCTGTTCCTATGACCATGAGATCATGCAACTCCCTGACATCGGAGGAGTACCTTGTGTGTATCAAACGTCGCAACGTAACTGGGTGACTATAAAGGTGCTCTACAGGTATCTCCGAGGGTGTCTGTTGGGTTGGCATGGATCAAGACTGGGATTTGTTACTCTGTGTGACGGAGAGGTATCTCAGGGCCCACTCGGTAATACAACATCACAATGAGCCTTGCAAGCAATGTGACTAAAGTGTTAGCCACGAGATCTTGTATTACGGAACGAGTAAAGAGACTTGCTGGTAACGAGATTGAACTAGGTATAGAGATACCGACGATCGAATCTCGGGCAAGTAACATACCGAAGAACAAAGGGAACAGCATACGGGATTAACTGAATCCTTGACATAGAGGTTCGACCGATAAAAGATCTTCGTAGAATATGTAGTAGCCAATATGGGCATCCAGGTCCCGCTATTGGTTATTGGCCGTAGAGGTGTCTCGGTCATGTCTACATAGTTCTCGAACCCGCAGGGTCTACACACTTAAACGTTTGGTGACGATTAGTATAGTTGAGTTATTATGTTGGTGACCGAAGGTTGTTCGGAGTCCCGGATAAGATCCCGGACATGACGAGGATCTCCGGAATAGTCCGGAGGTAAAGATTGATATATGTGATAATAGTGTTTTGATCTCCGGAAGAGTTCCGGAGTTCACCGGAATGGGTTCCGGATGTTTACCGAAGTGTTCGGGTGCAGCAACACTTTATATGGGCCAAAGGGATAAAGCCCACGAGGTATTGGAAAGTGCAAAAAGTAGTTTTGCTGCCGCGTAAGCGGTACTACCGTTTTGTGAAGCGGTACTACCGCCCAAGCGGTACTACCGCTTGTGTGAAGCGGTACTACCGCCCAAGTGGTACTACCGCTTGTGTAAAGCGGTACTACCGCTTGTGCGCGGTACTGCAGGGATCCGAGTTGGACTCTTTCCCTGCGGGCCAAACCGACCTTGTGCGGGCAAAACTGACCTGGAGGAGGTTTTTACTCCAAGTTTAGACCCCAAGGCTCAACATATAAATAGAGGGGCAGGGCTAGCACACGGGATACATCAAGATTTCCCCAAGCCGTGTGCGGCAACCCTAACCCTCTAGTTCCTCCGTCATAATCTCCGTAGCGCTTGGCGAAGCCCTGCAGAGATTGTTCCTCACCACCATCACCACGCCGTCGTGCTGCTGGAACTCAACCACTACTTCACCATCGCTCGCTGGATCGAGGAGGTGAAGGCGTCATCAAGCCGTACGTGTGTTGAACGCGGAGGTGCCGTCCGTTCGGCGCTAGTTCGTGATCGGATCGAGGGACGACTTGCGATTTGGATCGCGGAGACGTTCGACTACATCAACCGCGTTTCTTAAACGCTTCCGCTTAGCGATCTACAAGGGTATGTAGATTTACTCTCCCTCTCGTAGATGCTCATCACCATGGATAGATCTTGTGTGTGCGTAGGAAAATTTTTGTTTCCCATGCAACGTTCACCAACAGTGGCATCCGAGCTAGGTCTATGCGTAGATGAGATCTCGAGTAGAACACAAACGAGTTGTGGGCGTGGGTGTATACATATTGCTTGCCGTTACTAGTTGATACTTGATTCGGCGGTATTGTGAGATGAAGCGGCCCGGACCGACATTACGCGTACACTTACGCGAGACAGGTTCCTTCAACTGACATGTAATTTTGTTGCATAAAGATGGCTAGCGGGTGTCTGTCTCTCTCACTTTAGTTGAATCGATTTCAATGAAGAGGGTTCTTTTAGAAGATCAAAAAGCAATCACTACACCACGTTGTGGTTTTGCGTAGGTAAGAACGGTTCTTGCAAACCCGTAGCAGCCACGTAAAATTTGCAACAACAATTAGAGGACGTCTAACTTGTTTTTGCAGGGTATGTTGTGATGTGATATGGCCAATTACATGATGAGATATATGTGATGTATGAGATGATCATGTGTTGTATAGAATATCACGACTTGCATGTCGATGAGTACGGCAACTGGCAGGAGCCATAGAGTTGTCTTTAATTATTGTATGACCTGCGTGTCAATCATTAAGCGCTATGTAATGCTTTACTTTATCGCTAAACGTTAGCAATAGTCGTGGAAGCAACAGTCGGCGCGACAACCTTATGGCGACACGTTGATGGAGATCAAGATGATGGAGATCATGGTGTCATGCCGGTGACGTTGGAGATCATGCCGGTGCTTTGGAGATGGAGATCAAAAGCACAAGTTCATGGCCATATCATGTCACTTATGATTTGCATGTGATGTTAATCCTTTTATGCATCTTATTTTGCTTAGGACGACGGTAGCATTATAAGGTGATCCCTCACTTAAATTTCAAGATAAATTGTGTTCTCCCCGAGTGTGCACCGTTGCGAAAGTTCGTCGTTTCGAGACACGCCGTGATGATCGGGTGTGATAGACTCCACGTTCACATACAACGGGTGCAAGCCATGTTGCACACGCGGAACACTCGGGTTAAACTTGACGAGCCTAGCATGTACAGACATGGCCTCGGAACACAAGAGACCGAAAGGTCGAACATGAGTCATATAGTAGATATGATCAACATGAAGATGTTCACCATTGAAACCACCTCGACTCACGTGATGATCGGACTTGAGTTGGTGGATTTGGATCATGTTACACTCGAATGACCGGAGGGATGTCAATTTGAGTGGGAGTTTTTAAGTAATATGATTAATTAAACTCATTATCTTGAACAATAGTCTAAGTTGTCTTTGCTATATTTATGTTGTAGATCATGGCTCGCGCAGTAGCACCCCTGAATTTTAATGCGTTCCTAGAGAAAGCTAAGTTGAAAGATGATGGAAGTAACTTTGTGGACTGGGCCCGTAATCTAAGGATTATCCTTACGGCTTCCCAGAAGGCTTATGTCCTTGATGCACCGCTTGGTGATCCACCCGCTCCAGTTGAGTCTCTAGACGTTGTGAACGCCTGGCAGGCTCGTTCTGATGATTACTCAATAGTTCAATGTGCAATGTTGTATGGCTTAGAACCGGGACTTCAAAAACGTTTTGAACGTCATGGAGCATATGAGATGTTCCAGGAGTTGAAGTTTATCTTTCAGAAGAATGCCCGGATCGAGAGATATCAGATCTCCGATAAGTTCTATACTTGCAAGATGGAGGAGAACGGGTCTATCAGTGATCACGTGCTCAGAATGTCTGGGTACTCCACCCGTCTGGCTGAATTAGGGATGCCCCTTCCGCCAGAGGCTATCACTGACAGAGTTCTTCAATCATTGCCACCTAGCTACAAGAGCTTCGTGTTGAACTATAACATGCACGGGATGAACAAGTCAGTCGCCGAGCTGTTTGCGATGCTGAAAGCCGCTGAGTCTGAAATTCAGAAGGAGCATCAAGTGTTGATGATCAATAAAACCACTAGTTTCAAGAAAAATGGCAAGGGTAAGAAGGGTAAATCTAAGAAGGGTGGCAAAGCAGTTGCTGCTCCTGTGAAGAAACCCAAGGCTGGACCCAAACCAGAAACTGAGTGCTTTCATTGCAAGGGAACTGGACACTGGAAGCGGAACTGCCCCAAGTATTTGGCTGACAAGAAGGCGGCCAACAAAAAACAAGGTATGTGATATACATGTTATTGATATGTTCCTTGCCAACCCTCGTTGTAGTGCCTGGGTATTTGATACCGGTGCGGTTGCTCATATTTGTAACTCTAAACAGGAACTGCGGAATAGACGGAGGCTGGCAAAGGACGAAGTGACGATGCGCGTGGGAAATGGTTCCAAGGTTGATGTGATCGCCGTCGGCACGCTCACTCTTCGATTACCGTCGGGATTAGTGATGAACCTAAATAAGTGTTATTTGGTGCCTGCGTTAAGCATGAACATTATATCTGGATCTTGTTTATTGCGAGACGGTTACTCATTTAAATCAGAGAATAATGGTTGTTCTATTTATATGAGTAATATCTTTTATGGTCATGCACCCAATGTGAGGGGTTTATTCTTATTGAATCTCGATAGTAATGATACACATGTTCATAACATTGATGCCAAAAGATGTAGAATTGATAATGATAATACCACTTTCTTGTGGCACTGCCGTTTAGGTCATATTGGCGTAAAACGCATGAGGAAGCTCCATGCTGATGGACTTTTGGAGTCACTTGATTTTGAATCACTTGACACATGTGAGCCATGCCTCATGGGCAAGATGACTAAAACACCGTTCTCTGGAACAATGGAACGGGCAAGTGACTTGTTTGAAATCATACATACTGATGTGTGCGGTCCGATGAGTATTGAGGCGCGCGGTGGTTATCGTTACTTTCTCACCTTCACTGATGACTTAAGTAGATATGGGTATATTTACTTAATGAAACACAAGTCTGAAACATTTGAAAAGTTCAAACAATTTCAGAGTGAAGTTGAGAATCATCGTAACAAGAAGATTAAATTCCTACGATCTGATCGAGGAGGAGAATATCTGAGTTATGAGTTTGGCAGTCACTTAAGACAATGTGGAATTGTTTCACAACTGACACCGCCTGGAACACCACAGCGTAATGGTGTGTCCGAATGTCGTAATCGAACCTTATTGGATATGGTGCGATCTATGATGCCTCTTGCCGATTTGCCACTATCGTTTTGGGGTTATGCATTAGAGACAGCTGCATTCACTTTAAATAGGGCACCATCGAAATCCGTTGAGACGACGCCATATGAACTTTGGTTTGGCAAGAAGCCAAAGCTGTCGTTTCTTAAAGTTTGGGGATGTGATGCTTATGTCAAAAAGCTTCAGCCTGAAAAGCTGGAACCCAAAGCGGAGAAATGCGTCTTCATAGGATACCCAAAAGAGACAGTTGGGTATACCTTCTACCTCAGATCCGAAGGCAAAGTGTTTGTCGCTAAAAA
Source organism: Elymus sibiricus (assembly GCA_039707655.1). Classification (NCBI taxonomy): domain Eukaryota; kingdom Viridiplantae; phylum Streptophyta; class Magnoliopsida; order Poales; family Poaceae; genus Elymus; species Elymus sibiricus. The sequence continues at coordinate 271,444,198 of CM077665.1, forward strand.
CGGAACATTTCTTGAGAAAGAGTTTCTCTCGAAAGAATTGAGTGGGAGGAAGATAGAACTTGATGAGGTTGTTGAACCTTTACTTCAACCTGAGAGTAGCGCAGCGCAGAAAGATGTTTCTGTGGAGCCTACATTAGCTGAAGAGGAAGTTAATGATGATGATCATGAAGCTTTGGATCAAGTTGCTATCGAACCTCGTAGGTCGACAAGGACGCGTACTGCTCCCGAGTGGTACGGCAACCCTGTCTTAGAGGTCATGTTGTTAGACAACGATGAACCTACGAGCTATGGAGAAGCGATGATGGGCCCGGATTCCGAGAAGTGGTTAGAGGCCATGAAATCCGAGATGGGATCCATGTATGAAAACAAAGTATGGACTTTGGAAGTATTACCTGAAGGGCGTAAGGCCATTCAGAACAAATGGATCTTTAAGAGGAAGACGGACGCGGACGGTAATGTCACCATCTATAAAGCTCGACTTGTGGCAAAGGGTTTTTCACAAGTTCAAGGAGTTGACTACGATGAGACCTTCTCACCCGTAGCGATGCTTAAGTCCGTCAGAATCATGTTAGCAATAGCTGCCTTTTTCGATTATGAAATTTGGCAGATGGATGTCAAAACAGCGTTCCTTAACGGTTACCTTAAGGAAGAGTTGTATATGATGCAACCAGAAGGTTTTGTCGATCCAGAGAATGCTGACAAAGTTTGCAAACTCCAGCGATCCATTTATGGACTGGTGCAAGCATCTCGGAGTTGGAATCTTCGTTTTGATGAGGTGATCAAAGCGTTCGAGTTTATACAAGTTTACGGAGAAGCTTGTATTTACAAGAAAGTGAGTGGGAGCTCTATAGCGTTTCTAATATTATATGTGGATGACATATTACTGATTGGAAACAATATAGAAATGCTGGAAAGCATAAAGGAATATTTGAACAAGAGTTTTTCAATGAAGGACCTAGGAGAAGCTGCTTTCATATTAGGCATCAAGATCTATAGAGATAGATCGAGACGTTTGATAGGACTTTCACAAAGCACATACCTTGACAAAGTTTTGAAGAAGTTCAAAATGGATCAGTCCAAGAAGGGGTTCGTGCCTGTATTGCAAGGTGTGAAGTTGAGTAAGACTCAATGCCCAGTGACTGCAGAAGATAGAGAAAAGATGAGTGTCATCCCCTATGCTTCGGCCATAGGCTCTATCATGTATGCAATGCTGTGCACAAGACCCGATGTCAGCCTTGCCATAAGTATGGTCGGAAGGTTTCAAAGTGATCCAGGAATGGAACACTGGACGGCGGTCAAGAATATCCTGAAGTACCTGAAAAGGACTAAGGACATGTTTCTCGTTTATGGAGGTGATCAAGAGCTCGTCGTAAAGGGTTACGTCGGTGCAAGCTTTGACACTGATCCGGATGACTCTAAGTCGCAAACCGGATACGTATTTATTCTTAATGGGGGTGCGGTTAGCTGGTGCAGTTCCAAGCAAAGCGTGGTAGCAGATTCTACATGCGAAGCGGAGTACATCGCTGCCTCGGAGGCGGCGAAGGAAGGTGTCTGGATGAAGGAGTTCATGACAGATCTTGGAGTAGTGCCTAGTGCGCTTAACCCAATGACTCTGTTTTGTGATAATACTGGTGCCATTGCTCTAGCCAAGGAACCAAGATTTCACAAGAGGACCAGACACATAAAGCGACGTTTCAATTCCATCCGCGATTACATCAAGGAGGACGACATAAATATTTGCAAAGTACACACGGATCTAAATGTTGCAGATCCGATGACTAAACCTCTTCCAAGGGCTAAACATGAACAACACCAGAACTGCATGGGTGTTCGATTCATTACAATGTAAATCACATAGTAATGTGAACTAGATTATTGACTCTAGTGCAAGTGGGAGACTGTTGGAAATATGCCCTAGAGGCAATAATAAATTGGTTATTATTATATTTCCTTGGTCATGATAATCGTTTATTATCCATGCTATAATTGTATTGATTGGAAACTCAAATACATGTGTGGGTACATAGACAACACTGTGTCCCTAGTAAGCCTCTAGTTGACTAGCTCGTTGATCAAAGATGGTTAAGGTTTCCTAGCCATTGACATGAGATGTCATTTGATAACGGGATCACATCATTAGGAGAATGATGTGATGGACAAGACCCAAACTAAGAACGTAGCATTTGATCGTATCAGTTTATTGCTATTGTTTTCTGCATGTCAAGTATCTGTTCCTATGACCATGAGATCATGCAACTCCCTGACATCGGAGGAGTACCTTGTGTGTATCAAACGTCGCAACGTAACTGGGTGACTATAAAGGTGCTCTACAGGTATCTCCGAGGGTGTCTGTTGGGTTGGCATGGATCAAGACTGGGATTTGTTACTCTGTGTGACGGAGAGGTATCTCAGGGCCCACTCGGTAATACAACATCACAATGAGCCTTGCAAGCAATGTGACTAAAGTGTTAGCCACGAGATCTTGTATTACGGAACGAGTAAAGAGACTTGCCGGTAACGAGATTGAACTAGGTATAGAGATACCGACGATCGAATCTCGGGCAAGTAACATACCGAAGAACAAAGGGAACAGCATACGGGATTAACTGAATCCTTGACATAGAGGTTCGACCGATAAAAGATCTTCGTAGAATATGTAGGAGCCAATATGGGCATCCAGGTCCCGCTATTGGTTATTGGCCGTAGAGGTGTCTCGGTCATGTCTACATAGTTCTCGAACCCGCAGGGTCTACACACTTAAACGTTTGGTGACGATTAGTATAGTTGAGTTATTATGTTGGTGACCGAAGGTTGTTCGGAGTCCCGGATAAGATCCCGGACATGACGAGGATCTCCGAAATAGTCCGGAGGTAAAGATTGATATATGTGATAATAGTGTTTTGATCTCCGGAAGAGTTCCGGAGTTCACCGGAATGGGTTCCGGATGTTTACCGAAGTGTTCGGGTGCAGCAACACTTTATATGGGCCAAAGGGATAAAGCCCACGAGGTATTGGAAAGTGCAAAAAGTAGTTTTGCTGCCGCGTAAGCGGTACTACCGTTTTGTGAAGCGGTACTACCGCCCAAGCGGTACTACCGCTTGTGTGAAGCGGTACTACCGCCCAAGCGGTACTACCGCTTGTGTGAAGCGGTACTACCGCTTGTGCGCGGTACTGCAGGGATCCGAGTTGGACTCTTTCCCTGCGGGCCAAACCGACCTTGTGCGGGCAAAACCGACCTGGAGGAGGTTTTTACTCCAAGTTTAGACCCCAAGGCTCAACATATAAATAGAGGGGCAGGGCTAGCACACGGGATACATCAAGATTTCCCCAAGCCGTGTGCAGCAACCCTAACCCTCTAGTTCCTCCGTCATAATCTCCGTAGCGCTTGGCGAAGCCCTGCAGAGATTGTTCCTCACCACCATCACCACGCCGTCGTGCTGCTGGAACTCAACCACTACTTCACCATCGCTCGCTGGATCGAGGAGGTGAAGGCGTCATCAAGCCGTACGTGTGTTGAACGCGGAGGTGCCGTCCGTTCGGCGCTAGTTCGTGATCGGATCGAGGGACGACTTGTGATTTGGATCGCGGAGACGTTCGACTACATCAACCGCGTTTCTTAAACGCTTCCACTTAGCGATCTACAAGGGTATGTAGATTTACTCTCCCTCTCGTAGATGCTCATCACCATGGATAGATCTTGTGTGTGCGTAGGAAATTTTTTGTTTCCCATGCAACGTTCACCAACAGAACCATCCTATGATCGATGAAGAAGAAGAACTCCAAATCAAACAAGCATCGCGCTCACATCAAGCATCGCATTACCTATACCTGCAACTGTCGTTGTAGTAATCTGTGAGCCACAGGGACTCAGCAATCTCATTTCCAAGGGTATCAAGACTAGCAAAGCTTAATGGCTGAGATATGGTTAAGTGGTGAGGCTGCAGCAAGCACTAAGCATTTTATTTGAGTTGCTAACTTACGAGTACAAGAATAAGAGGGGGGTGATCTACGCATAAACAGTCGTGAACTAGTAATCATAACACATAATAGGTGCATACAACTTGCAAGATAGGATCTAAAACACTCTTATATTCATGGAAAGATAATAGGTTAAGATCTGAAATCATGGCACTCGGGCCCTAGTGACAAGCATTAAGCATAACAAAGTCATAGCAACATCAATCTCAGAACATAGTGGATATCAGGGATCAGGCCCTAACAAATTGACTTGATTACATGATAAATTTCATATCACTCCATCACCGTCCAGCAAGCCTATGAATGAATTACTCACTCCCGGTGGTGAGCATCATGGAATTGTTGATGGAGACGGGTTCATGATGACGACGGCAATGAATCCCCCTCTCCGGAGCCCCAAACGGATATTAGATCAGCCCTCCTGATGAAGAACAGGAGGTGGCGGTGGCTCCGTATTGTAAAACGTGATGAAAGCTTCTCTCTTTTTTCTCTCGAGAAGATAGAATATGTAGGCTTGGAATTAGGTCAGACGACCGCCCGTGGATTCCACAAGACATCAGGGGGTGGGCGCGCCCTATTGTCTTGTGGACAGCAGGTGTCCCCCCTCCAATGGATCTTCGTTTCAGTATTTCTATTTATTCATAAAAAATCTCTGCAAAGTATCACACGATTCCGACAAATTTTTATTTCTGCACAAAAACAACACCATGGTAGTTCTGCTAAAAACATCGTTAGTGCGGGTTAATTTCATTCAAATCATGCACATTAGAGTCCAAAACAAGAGCAAAAGTGTTTGGAAAAGTACATACGATGGAGACGTATCAACTTCCCCAAACAGAACTCATTGCTTGTGTCGGCGTCTTGGGAACGGGGGTACCCAGACTTGCCTGCCTGCGGCCCAGGGCATGGCCCACTTCGACAACTAGCACGGCCCGGCGCGGCTTCACTCAAGGCAAGGCCCTCGCGAGAGCCCCGCCCTCGCGAGGAGGACGGCACCAAGACCCCTGAAGAGAGGAGGCCACCCCAGGCTGCCTCCTGAGGAGCGGAGATCCCTATGCAGCACCCGGCCTCGCGAGGTCGGGAGTGACGCAAGTCAAGCCTGGCGAGCACCAACGCGCACAGAGAAGACAGTTTCCTCTTTGGCACAAAGGAGGAAAGTACGTACGCAGGTTCCCGAGGTGTCCCACCAAAGGTTTCCATTCTGGTGTAACAAGACAAGGCCAACGGGCATGGCAGGGCGGGTGTCATCGCCGAGCCCACCTCCGCATCACAGCCAGCTACTTTGCAGGCGAAGACCACCTTTCGTCAGGATAAGATGTACCTCCTGTCCCCTTTCGAATTTGGCCATTGTGGGATCCCTTCCCGCCAGTGCGATAAGGGAGGAGGACCCGGGCCATTATAAATAGAGGCTAGGCTACACCGTAGAAGGGACGGATCAAACACCACCCCAGCGCTCGGGTGAGGTGGCTCATCATTGTACTAGTTCATCCAAGAACCTCCTCGTGAGGCAATCCACCAAGAGCAGGAGTAGGGTTTTACGCTTTGCAGCGGCCCGAACCTGGGTAAATCTGTGTCCTCGTCTTCTTCCCCACGGTTCAGTGAGTTTGATCTGACTTGGCCGTGAAGCTGTGAGCTTGAGGTCGAAGCTGGTGGGGATCTTCGCACACGCCCCTGAGTTCCAACCTCTTTGGGTTTTGCGGAGCCCGAAATCCGACATTTGGCGCGCCAGGTAGGGGGCGTGTCGAAGTCTCTCTTCCAGCTCCGCTTCCCCTCCGCTCGCCGTCGATGGCTAATGCTCGCCGAGCCCGCGCTGAGCGCAGGGCTGCTCGTGTCACCCAGACAGCGCCAGTGGGCCACACCGCCGCACGTCGATCCGCCTCCCCCGCGGCCGACGCCGCCACGGGCCCAGACGCCCACGGGAAGCAAGACTCGTCGCAGCCGGTCACCGCACGACGCGACGGCCGAACTGCCACCCCATCCATCATTCCAGCTACTGGGTCGTCCTCTCACGCTCGCCCCAGGCAGGCACGCGGGTCGAACGCACTGCTCATGGCGCACGAGTTGCTGCGCTACCGCCCTGCACCCAACCGCTACGACGACTGGCTCGGCCACATCGCGGAGCTCGTCAGCGCTGCCGACGACGCCCCGACGTTCTCCTACTCGCTCCGTCCCCCGCCCTCTCTGGCGGGCGATGTGGCTCATGGTGCTCCACCCCCTCCTCCCCAGTGCGGCGCCGACCCCGAGCCCAAGCATGAAGCACACCCGCGCGACCCGCCGCGCGGGCTCCCGGCGCGGGCGAGGGATGAAGTAAGCTGCCAGGTGGTGCCCCGTCCATGCGCAGACGTGCGCGCGCTCCCTACACCGCTGCACCAGCGTCGCGACCGGGTGCCCCTGGAGGCAGCTGCGCAAGAACACCAAGATCGGGCCCCTCCCTTGCACGCGGCACCCGCATGTCCAGTGGGTTGCCGCGCCATCGCCCCGGAGCTGCATCCGGTCGGATGGCCCGACAAGTTCAAGCCTGACCTGCCTCCTCGCTATGACGGCACCCCAGATCCCGCTGAGTTCCTACAGCTCTACTCGCTGAGCATCCAGGCGGCCGGTGGAGACGACAAGGTCATGGCGAGCTGGTTCCCTATGGCCCTCAAAGGTGGTGCGCTCTCCTGGCTCCTTAACCTCCCGGAAGGGTCAATCACCTCCTGGGCCGAGCTTCGCGAGCGTTTCGTCGCCAACTTCCAAGGCACCCGTGACCACGCCCTCGCTGTGGCTGACCTGTGCCGCGTGAAGCAACAGCCGGGCGAGACCTTGCACAAGTTCATACAACGTTTCACCACTGTCCGCCTCAAGATCCCGAGGGCGTCGGATGAGGCCATCATCTCGGCGTTCACCGATGGCGTCAGGGACCTCAGGATGAGGGAAGAGTTCGCCATCCACGACGACATGTGCTCTGCTCTGGAGATGTTCAACCTGGCGAACAAGTGCACAAAGGCCGAAGAGGGCCGCCTCTCCCTCCTCGAGCTTCCACAGGCGGACCCCGAAGACAAGAAGACCAAGGCCAAGGAAACAAAGCGCAAGGCCCCCACGGTGCTGGCGGCGGAACCTAAGGCGAAGCAAAGTCGAGATGAGGAACCCCCCAGGTGTGGACGACCATTCTGCATTTTCCACTGCTCCAACAGCCACAACACCAACGACTGCCAGGAGCTCAGGGTGCTCCGCAAAGAGCATTTCGGTCGTCGTCCTGGGCGCGGCGACCGTGGCTACGGTCGCGGTGGAGGCCGCGGTGGAGGCTGCTAGGACGGTCGCGACCCGCGTCAGAAGTGGCACGACCAGCCTCGGGAGGACCACCGGCGCGACGAGTCTCGCGAGGGACCCCGCCGCGACCAGCCTCATGAGGCTCGCACTCGTGAGGCCAGCCTCCCCCCGTTGCCGCCGCCACCCAGGAGGAAGGAGGAAGACAGGCAGAACGACGGGGCTAGGGGCTTCCAGGAAGCCAGGGCGATCGCTTGCATCCTGGGCGGCGCTCAGGCCCCTGCGTCGAACAGGATCTTCAAGCAATTCTCGTGGGAGGTGAACGCGGCTCTCCCAAAGCTTGAGGCCGTGCGTCCCCTCAAGTGGTCACAGTGCGCCATCACCTTCGATTCCAAGGATCAACTCAGGTGCTCGACCACGGCAGGCGCCCTCCCCATGCTGTGCACGCCAACCATCAGCAATGTCCTCATCACCAAGACCCTCATCGACGGTGGCGCTGGGCTCAATGTCCTCTCCATCGAGACGTTTGAGACGCTCCAAGTGCCCTATGACCAGCTCATGCCAACCAAGCCTTTCTCAGGGGTCACCGATGGCTCCACCGTCCCCATCGGGCAAGTGCGCCTGTCGGTCACCTTCGGCGGGCGAAGTAACTACCACACCGAGCTCATTGACTTCGACGTCGCCCACATCCACCTCCCATACAACGTGATCCTCGGGTACCCTGCCCTCGCTAAGTTCATGGCGGTGACTCACCATGGCTACAACGTCCTCAAGATGCCGGGGAGCGGTGGCGTCATCACTGTCGCCTGCAATGAGAAGGACGTCGTTTGCTCCCTTGAGCGCGCCTACCGGGTCGCAGCGGTGGAGAACTCTGACGACAAAGGCGGCATTCTGCCCACTGAGGGTGTTCACAGGAAGAAGAAGCGACTCCTCTCCAAGGGGCGTCAGGGTGCAGAGGCCTCCAAGGATGGTGCCTCAGGCTCCGCGCCCGGAGCCAAGGCCCCTTCCCCTTTCGCATAGGAAGGCGCTCGGCGCCCCCCTCGGGTCGGGCTCGGGGGCTTCCACCTGGAAGGCCTCCGACCTGACCAGTGAGACGAGGAAGGTGTTCGAGCACAACATGGAGGCGTGCTTTGACGCACGCCCCCTCAAGCAAGGAGCACGGCGCGAGGCGCCAAGTTCGCGGGAGTTCATCGCCAATGCAATCGAGGAGCTTCAGGAGGCGCAGGCCATGCGAGGCGGGAATCGCCCCGCGTCGCCTAGCGTTGCCGTAGTCCTTGGCCCGGGCGGCATGCTGCTCATCTGCGTCGACGTACCGGGCATCAACGGGGCCGCGTCCCAGGACCTCTTCTGGCCGTCGCGTGTCGGCCGCGGTGGGGTCTATCCGTGCAACTACATCTGCATGCCCTTCGGCCTGGCCAATGCGGGACTCACGTTCCAGCGCCTCGCCCGAGCCATGCTCGCGCCCTACGTGCCCCGACACCGCGCGGGCCTAGAGGAGGTGCCAGGTCCTAGCGAGGACCCCGAGCCTCCGGAGGCGTCAGGCGCATGAAGTCCAGGCTCCAACGACTACCTTGACGCTTCAGCGGTACCGCTGCCAGGTGACTTTTTGTTTCGTACCAGGTAACTTTTTGGTTTGCTCAGATTGAGGGCGCCCATCGGGCTACATTATCCTCAGGCTGTTAGGGCCCGTCCCTGCAGCCGTGTCGTTTGCGCATGTATCAGAACATCACATGCATTTGATAAATCTCCTAAGTATTCCAACCTGCATGCTCGGTGCTTCGCCACCATGAATGTCGACGCGCCCTAACAATCCTGCTTTCGACCGCCTCGTGATTAAGGGCTGGCATGGCATCTGTGCTCGGGTCCGTCCCTGCAGCGTTGATAAATCCAAGCGGTCGAGCTCTGTCTCGCAGGCCAGCCCCGTGCACATCACCTCCCGTGGCCCTTGGTGCTTCATCCTCGCATGAGCTAATCGGAAGTGGGTGAGTCAGGGCGCGCGACACGGCTCCTGCCATCACAGTCAGCGTTTTGCCGGCATGGGAGCCGCACGCCGGGTGTTTCCTCCTCGGGTTTGTCGCATGAGAAGACTGGGCACGGCATCTGTGCTCGGGTCCGTCCCTGCAACGTCGACAAATCCAATGGCTGAGCTCTGTCTGGCAGGCCGGCCCCGCTCACGTCACCTCCAGGGGTCATTGGTGTTTGGCCTTCTCATGCGATGGCCCCCGGAAATTCATCCGGTGCAGGTTTCTCCAAAAATGTACAGGGATTGCAATGGCGCCTCCTACCAGAAGATTCAGGCGCAACCCGCCTTTGAGGTAGGGCCCCGTGAGACCCGCGCTGGCTCACGGGTGCCCAAATACACCTCCCAGTTCTATCGTGCAGGCCACACGTGTGAACTTAATGGGCTGTACACGCCCGGGGGGCTCAGGAGACGAGCCCCCCCTTCGCACGTCCAAGTGGAAGCCCCATGCTCCGCGCTGGCGGACGACACTGTCGCTCAGCGGCTATGCCCACGCAACGTGGAAGCCCTATGCTCCGCGTTGGTGGATAAACAACTGAGGGCGCCCTAGTGGCTGCATCCAACCTCAGGACGGCCCCTCACGGCCCCGTCTCGCAGCGTTCCCCTGGGATGCCCGCACGAGGGGGCTGCACGGGGGCTACGCTCAAGCTAGGCCGGGCGCTCGCCACCTCCCCAGGTCCTTGATACCTGGTCTTCACGCGTTCCTCTCAGGCGAAAGCTGGCGAGGAAAGGTATGTGAGCCGCTCGTATGTTAAGGGGGACTAATGAGCATCGCGACTCAGGAGCCTCACTGGTCACGTAGCCCCTCACCCCTTGGTCTCGTCCTGGTGATCCGGACGCTCCAGCGGCGGTGGAGCTATGCGCGGGACCGGGCCCTGCCGACGAGGAGCTCAAGGCGCTCCAAATCTCCAAATCAACCCCGTCGTCGCCATGTTCCCTTCATGAGGGCTGCTCGTACGTCAAGGGGGACTCCTGAGCATCGCGACTCAGGAGCCTCACTAGTCATGTAGCCCCTCACCCCTTGGTCTCGTCTTGGTGATCCGGACGCCCCAACGGCGGCTGAGGTATGCGCGGGATCGGGCCCTGTCGACGCAGAGCACTACAACAAACAGGAAGGAAACTAGGCGAGGAAGGAAACTACACAATTTAAACAGTCATTACAAACATTGAATGTCTTCGAAAATGCAAACAAGTCTAACGCCTCCGCGAGGCACGATAAATGTTGCAGGAAAGGATCTAGGAGGAGGAGTTGACACCGCTGTATGCCCCGACTGCGGGGAGCTCGTCATCAACATCGCTGTCGCTGTCGCTGTCGTCGTCGTCGTTGACCTTCGCAGTCGCAGTAGGCGAAGGAACAGCGACGCAGGCAAACTTCTTCATCAACGCCTCCACGGCGCCCTTCACGGCCGTCGTCGTGGCGGCGCGAACCCCAGGATCAACCGGGCGGATCACGGAGCCGAAGTTGAAATCCGGATCGCGAAGGTGGATGTGGCTGAAGACGCGGGTCGCGGCCGCGGAGAAGAGGTCGCGACACTCACTCTCCAAGACGGTCTCCACCCTGGCAACGGCACCCTCGAGCACCTCGGCGAGCTTTGAAGAGAGCCCCGCGAAGCCGCTCTCAGGAGCTACCAGGGGTTCCGCGAATCCCCCCCGGCAGATGGAATGCAACGCATGACGGAGTCTAAGCTCGATGGAGGGGAGGGCATCGCGCTCCGCAGCCTTTCTCTCCTCAGCTGCCCCAAGGGCCTTCTCCCTGGCGTCGAGCCGAGCCTTCTCAGCAGCTACTTCCTCCTTCAGCTTGTCCAGATGCCCGCGCTCTGTGGCTTGGTCGGCCATCGCCTTGGACAGCGTGGAGTCGTGGTCGGCAAGCTTGTCCTCGCACATCTTGAGGTCTTCCTCCCGCTGGCGGAGCTGTTCCGCGAGCGCAGTCTTCTCCTCCTGAAGAGCCTTCAAGCTGACCTCCGCTTCTCCGCAGCGCTTCACAACAGACGCTGCATCGACCAACGCCGCGTCGCGAGCCGCCTTGGCTGATGCGGTTTCCTTCCTGCTCTCAGCTGTGGCGGCCTCGGCCTGGCTCCAAACTGCCATGGCAGCGGCGTCGGCCCGGAGCCACCCAGAAAGGAGCCCCAAGCGCTCCTTCGCGAGGCGACCGTCGGCGCTCCGGAGATCATCCCGGACCTGATCTAGAGCAGCGTAGGGCCCCTCCAGGGTGCCGGACTCGACCAGAAGACCATGACTCGGAGGCACCGGGGCCTGGCCCGGAGGTGGCATCTGCGCAGCGGCGGGTGCCGCCTCCAGGGAGGCAGGAGCGTTGCGGATCGAGGGCGCCGAGGGCTGCGGCACCACTTCAGACAAGGCAAGGACGGACGGCCCCTCGGCCAGCCGGCCCTCGGGAGCTGGCCTCTCAGGCAGCGGCGCGGACACACCCCCAGGGGCAGAAGCAGCCTCTCCAACAGGCGTCGGGGGCTCCGCGGCCGCGACGAGGAGATTCGCCCCATGAGCCTCCTCGCCCATGACATCTGGCTCCTCATCAGGCGTCGGCAGGGCACCAGGAACGGGCGTCGCGTCGGAAGGCACCTTCGGCTTGACGCCCGCCTTCTTCTTCTTCACCTTCAGCACGGCGGCGCTCCTGGTTACCAAGCAAAAAAGGGGACCGTGAGCACGCGAGCCACCAGCAAGCGGCCCAAAGCCAAGCAGGGCTATTTACTCTTCGACGTCGACCCACTTCCTCTTCTTCTCCACCTCGGCGAAGGCGGGAACGCCCTCTCCCTTCTCCGGGGAGGCGCCACCATGCAAGGAAGCAGAGGCGTCGCCCGCAAGGGCTGCGGCCGAGGAAGCCATACCCGCCCCGGACGCGGCCACCTCGCCCACAGGCTGTGGTTCGGGCAGGGGCGAGGTGGACGCCTCAGTCATCTCGCTGGCGCGAAGGGGGCGCTCCGGAGGAGGCCCAACCTCGCGCTTCCTCGGGGTCGCCCGGTCGGCGGTCCGCGCGGCCCGAGGAATGGGACCCGGGCCCTTGAGGACCCTGGCGAATCGCGGAGGACTTGCAGCGAGGGGGTCACCAGCGTCGTCGTTGTCTTCAAAGCCCCGGAGAAGCGCGCTCCGCGAGGGAGGGGACACCTCCTCCAGATCGTCACCCACGGTCTCCTCCGAGTCTTCCTCACCCGCGGTGTCATCGGAGGACACCGCCACTGGGGAGCCAGGGCACTCGGCCGGAGAGATCCCCAGCTCATCGAAGGTGGGCATGGCGGCGACCAAGTCAGCCTTGTCGTCGCGGCAGTACAACGGGGCATAGGCCTCGGGGCGGTTCCTGATACGTCTCCAACGTATCTATAATTTTTGATTGTTCCATGCTATTATATTATCTGTTTTGGATGTTTTATATGCATTAATATGCTATTTTATATTATTTTTGGGACTAACCTATTAACCTAGTGCCCAGTGCCAGTTTCTGTTTTATCCTTGTTTTTGAGTATTGCAGATAAGGAATATCAAACGGAGTCCAAACGGAATAAAATCTTCGCGATGATTTTTCTTGGACCAGAAGAAACCTAACAGACTTGGCGAGGGGGGAAGGAGACCTGCCGGGAGACGACAAGCCTGCAGGGCAAGCCCTAGGGGGGGGCGCCCCCCTGGCTTGTGGCCCCCCTGCAGGCCTCCTAACCCTAATCTTCCTCCTATAAATTCCCAAATATTCCCCCAATACCAAAAAGAGCCACGATAATACTTTTCCGCCGCCGGAAGCCTCTGTTCCCGTGAGATCCCATCTTGGGGCCTTTTCCGGTAATCTGCCGAAGGGGGATTCGATCACGGAGGGCATCTACATCAACTCCATTGCCCCTCCGATGATGCGTGAGTAGTTCACCTCAGACCTTCGGGTCCATAGCTAGTAGCTAGATGGCTTCTTCTCTCTTTATGTTCTTCAATACCATGTTCTTCATGATCTTCATGGAGATCTATCTGATGTAATACTCTTTTGCGGTGTGTTTGTCGAGATCCGATGAATTGTGGGTTTATGATCAGATTATCTATGAATATTATTTGAATCTTCTCTGAATTCTTATATGCATGATTTCATATCTTTGCAAGTCTCTTCGAGTTATTGGTTTGGTTTGGCCAACTAGATTGGTAATTCTTGCAATGGGAGAAGTGCTTAGTTTTGGGTTCAATCTTGCGGTGTCCTCACCCAGTGACAAAGTAGGGGTAGCGAGGCACGTATTTGTATTGTTGCCATCAAGGGTAAAAAGATGGGGTTTTCATCATATTGCTTGAGTTTATCCCTCTACATCATGTCATCTTACTTAATGCGTTACTCTGTTCTTCATGAACTTAATACTCTAGATGCAGGCAGGAGTCGGTTGATGTGTGGAGTAATAGTAGTAGATGCAGAATCGTTTCGGTCTACTTGACACGGACGTGATGCCTATATGCATAATCATTGCCTTGGATATCGTCATAACTATGCGCTTTTCTATCAATTGCTCGACAGTAATTTGTTCACCCACCGTACTATTTTCCTTCAAGAGAGAAGCCTCTAGTGAAACCTATGGCCCTCGGGTCCATTTTCCATATTATATTTTCAGATCTATAAACCAAAAATACCAAAAATACTTTGCTGCAATCTATTTACTTTTATTTTAGTTTTACTTTTAGCAATCTTTTATATCTATCTCTATTAGATCTCATCCTTGCAAGTAACCGTGAAGGGATTGACAACTCCTTTATAGCGTTGGGTGCAAGTGTTTGATTGTTTGTGCAGGTGCAAAGATTGGGGCCTTGCTTGTACCTCCTACTGGATTGATACCTTGGTTCTCAACAACTGAGGGAAATACTTATCTACTTTGCTGCATCACCCTTTCCTCTTCAAGGGAAAACCAACGCAAGCTCAAGAAGTAGCAAGAAGGATTTCTGGCGCCGTTGCCAGGGAGATCTATATCAAGCCTACCAAGTACCTATCAAAAACTCATCTCTTGCATTTACATTTTTTGCCATTTGCCTCTCGTTTTCCTCTCCCCCACTTCTAAAATGATTTTCAGAAAAAACCAAAAAGATTTGCCTTTTTATTCGCCCTTCTTCCGTTCGTCCTTCCGTTTGCTTTTTGTTTGCTTGTGTGCTAGATCGATTCGTTGCCACCATGTCTGAATCTGGGAAGGTTATCATTGAAAATTTTGAGGGTATTGCTAGTACAAATCTTGAGGAAAAATTTGGATCTTGCTCTCTAGATCATGAAACTGAACCTCCTCCTAATTATAAAGCTAAAACTTTTCAAGTGGGAGACGGTAATATTATTGGGAAGAGTGTTATTCAAGAGTTCTTTGATTGTACGGGAGTGATGCCTATGAATAAGAGATCTAATCTTCTTTGCACAAATTGTTATGCGGATGCTATTGTCATGCTCGTTGAAAAATTGGAAAGAAAATTTGTGCACGTTCATCCCGCTTTGCAAAAGGTGTTTTATGAACTTCCTAAAATTAATCATCCTAAGGCTAAAAAGATTGCTACTATCATCCTTATGCGTGAATTTGATTTTATCATACATGAAGCTGGGGAAATTTATGCTTTCTATAAAAAGGATATTGAACACCCTCCGATTGAAGAAATCCTACATGATAAAGAAACCTTGCGTAGCTTTGAGTCTAGGGATTATCAATCTTACCGTGATAATCTTAGAAGAAGAGTTCCCTATCCCGAAATTACCCAAACTATTTACCTTGAAAACAATGTTGAATTTGATTGGATCACTAAGGGCATTTATGTAGGATTCAATGATGATTGGTTAGAAGAAAAAAACAGGGAACCCATTAAAAACGAGATACGCGTTTTATATGATGATATTTATGGTGATGACCCAGATTATGAGTTTATGAATGTCAAAGTTACTAATGAAAGTCCTTTTCATGAACTAAGTTCTCCTATTAGAAAGGAAAGAAAAAATAAAGGATTTGTTAAAAAGGGTTTTGGAAGATGTGGTTGAGTATGGATTGCATACCAAAGATGACAATACCTAGATCTATTGCGTTATGCCTAGCTAGGGGCGTTAAACAATACCGCTTGTTGGGAGGCAACCCAATTTTATTTCTGTTTTTGTTTCTGTTTTTGAGTGCTTTACACATTATTACCTCTGTATTAATTGTGTTTTAGTGTTTTAATTAGTGTTTGAGCCAAGTAAGACCTTTGGGATGGTCTACGGTGATTGTTGATTTGATTCTGCTGAAAAACAGAAACTTTTGCGCTCAGTCCAGGAATTTTGTAAATTCACCAGAGGTCGAATGAGTCTGAATTTTTTACAAAAGATTTATATAAAAATTGCCCAGATTGTCCTAATTTTTCAGAATTTTTGGAGTTACAGAAGTATTCGAAGTTTACAGATTGCTACAGACTGTTCTGTTTTTGACAGATTCTGTTTTCTTTGTGTTGTTTACTTATTTTGTTGTATCTATGGGTTGTATCGGGGGGTATGAACCATGGAGAAGTTGGAATACAGTAGATATTACACCAATATAAATAAATAATTAGTTCACAACAGTACCTAAAGTGGTGATTTATTTTTCTTATACTAACGGATCTCACGAGTTTTCTGTTGAGTTTTGTGTTGTGAAGTTTTCAAGTTTTGGGTAAAGATTTGATGGACTATGGAATAAGGAGTGGCAAGAGCCTAAGCTTGGGGATGCCCAAGGCACCCCAAGGAATATTCAAGGATACCAAAGAGCCTAAGCTTGGGGATGCCCCGGAAGGCATCCCCTCTTTCGTCTTCAATCCATCGGTAAATTTACTTGAGGCTATATTTTTATTCACCACATGATATGTGTTTTGCTTGGAGCGTCTTGTATGATATGATTCTTTGCTTTTTAGTTTGACACAATCATCCTTGTTGCACACATCTTTTGAGAGGGACGCACATAAATCGTGAATTTATTAGAATACTCTATGTGCTTCACTTATATCTTTTGAGCTAGGCAATTCTGCTCTAGTGCTTCACTTATATCTTTTTAGGGCACGGTGGTGTTTTTATTTTATAGAAATAATTGAACTCTCGTACCTCACTTATATTATTTTGAGATTCTTTAAACAGCATGGTAATTGGTTTAGGTTGTGAATTTAGTCCTAATATAATGGGCATCCAAGAGGGATATAATAAAAACTTTCATATAAAGTGCATTGAAGACTATGAGAAGTTTGATTCCTTGCATATAGTTTTGAGATATAAAGATGGTGATATTAGAGTCATGCTAGTGAGTAATTGTGGATTGGTAAAAATACTTGTGTTAAAAGTTTGTGATTCCCGTAGCATGCACGTATGGTGAACCGTTATGTAACGAAGTCGGAGCATGATTTGTTTATTGATTGTCATCCTTTGTGTGAGGGTCGGGAGCGCACGATGGTTAACTCCTACCAACCTCTCCCCTAGGAGCATGCGTCTAATACTTTTCTTCGATAACTAATAGACTTTTGCAATAAGTATGTGAGTTCTTTATGACTAATGTGAGTCCATGGATTATACGCACTCTCACCCTTCCACATTTGCTAGCCTCTCTAGTACCGCGCAACTTTCGCCGGTGCATTAAACCCACCATATACCCTTCCTCAAAACAGCCACCATACCTACCTATTATGGCATTTCCATAGCCATTCCGAGATATATTGCCATGCAACTTCCACCGTTCCGTTTATTATGACACGCACCATCATTTTCATATTGCTTTGCATGATCGTAAGATAGCTAGCATGATGTTTTCATGGCTTGTCCGTTTTTTGATGTCATTTGCTACGCTAGATCGTTGCACATCCCGATACACCGCTAGAAGCATTCATATAGAGTCATATTTTGTTCTAGGTATCGAGTTGTAATTCTTTAGTTGTAAGTAAATAAAAGTGTGATGATCATCATTATTAGAGCATTGTCCCATGAGAGAAAAAGATGATGAAAGCTATGATTCCCTCACAAGTTGGGATGAGTCTCCGGACTTTACAAGTAATAAAAGAGGCCAATGAAGCCCAAATAAAAAAAAGAGGCCAAAGATGCCCACCAAAAAAATGCGAGAAAACAGAGAAGGGACAATGCTACTATCTTTTTTCCACACTTGTGCTTCAAAGTAGCACCATGATTTTCATGATAGAGAGTCTCCTATTTTGTCACTTTCATATACTAGTGGGAATTTTTCATTATAATGCACACCCACTTAGTTTCTTTTTGAGCTTTCATACACTTATAGCTCTAGTGCATCCGTTGCATGGCAATCCCTACTCACTCACATTGATATATATTGATGGGCATCTCCATAGCCCGTTGATACGCCTAGTTGATGTGAGACTATCTTCTCCTTTTTCCTCACAATCTCCACCATATTCTATTCCACCTATAGTGCTCTATCCATGGCTCACGCTCATGTATTGCGTGAAAGTTGAAAAGGTTTGAGAACATAAAAGGTGTGAAACAATTGCTTGACTTGTCATCGGGGTTGTGCATGATTTAAATACTTTGTGTGGGGAAGATGGAGCATAGCCAGACCATATGATTTTGTAGGGATAACTTTCTTTGGCCATGTTATTTTGAAAGGACACAATTGCCTTGTTAGTATGCTTGAAGTATTATTGTTTTTATGTCAATATTAAGCTTTTGTCTTGAATCTTATGGATCTGAACATTCATGCCACAATAAAGAAAATTACATGGATAAATATGTTAGGTAGCATTCCACATCAAAAATTCTGTTTTTATCATTTACCTACTTGAGGACGAGCAGGAATTAAGCTTGGTGATGCTTGATACGTCTCCAACGTATCTATAATTTTTTATTGTTCCATGCTATTATATTATCTATTTTGGATGTTTTATATGCATTCATATGCTATTTTATATTATTTTTGGGACTAACCTATTAACCTAGTGCCCAGTGCCAGTTTCTGTTTTTTCCTTGTTTTTGAGTATTGCAGATAAGGAATATCAAACGGAGTCCAAACGGAATAAAATCTTCGCGATGATTTTTCTTGGACCAGAAGAAACCTACCAGACTTGGAGAGGGGGGCAGGAGACCTGCCGGGAGACGACAAGCCTGCAGGGCGCGCCCTAGGGGGGGGCGCCCCCTGGCTTGTGGCCCCCCTGCAGGCCTCCTAACCCTAGTCTTCCTCCTATAAATTCCCAAATATTCCCCCAATACCAAAAAGAGACACGATAATACTTTTCCGCCACCGGAAGCCTCTGTTCCCGTGAGATCCCATCTTGGGGCCTTTTCAGGTAATCTGCCGGAGGGGGATTCGATCACGGAGGGCATCTACATCAACTCCATTGCCCCTCCGATGATGCGTGAGTAGTTCACCTCAGACCTTCGGGTCCATAGCTAGTAGCTAGATGGCTTCATCTCTCTCTATGTTCTTCAATACCATGTTCTTCATGATCTTCTTGGAGATCTATCCGATGTAATACTCTTTTGCGGTGTGTTTGTCGAGATCCGATGAATTGTGGGTTTATGATCAGATTATCTATGAATATTATTTGAATCTTCTCTGAATTCTTATATGCATGATTTCATATCTTTGCAAGTCTCTTCGAGTTATTGGTTTGGTTTGGCCAACTAGATTGGTAATTCTTGCAATGGGAGAAGTGCTTAGTTTTGGGTTCAATCTTGCGGTGTCCTCACCCAGTGACAAAGTAGGGGTAGCGAGGCACGTATTTGTATTGTTGCCATCAAGGGTAAAAAGATGGGGTTTTCATCATATTGCTTGAGTTTATCCCTCTACATCATGTCATCTTACTTAATGCGTTACTCTGTTCTTCATGAACTTAATACTCTAGATGCAGGCAGGAGTCGGTCGATGTGTGGAGTAATAGTAGTAGATGCAGAATCGTTTCGGTCTACTTGACATGGACGTGATGCCTATATGCATAATCATTGCCTTGGATATCGTCATAACTATGCGCTTTTCTATCAATTGCTCGACGGTAATTTGTTCACCCACCGTATTATTTTCCTTCAAGAGAGAAGCCTCTAGTGAAACCTATGGCCCCCGGGTCTATTTTCCATATTAGATTTTCAGATCTATAAACCAAAAATACCAAAAATACTTTGCTGCAATCTATTTACTTTTATTTTAGTTTTACTTTTAGCAATCTTTTATATCTATATCTATTAGATCTCATCCTTGCAAGTAACCGTGAACGGATTGACAACCCCTTTATAGCGTTGGGTGCAAGTGTTTGATTGTTTGTGAAGGTGCAAAGATTGGGGCCTTGCTTGTACCTCCTACTGGATTGATACCTTGGTTCTCAACAACTGAGGGAAATACTTATCTACTTTGCTGCATCACCCTTTCCTCTTCAAGGGAAAACCAACGCAAGCTCAAGAAGTAGCAAGAAGGATTTCTGGCGCCGTTGCCGGGGAGATATACATCAAGCCTACCAAGTACCTATCACAAACTCATCTCTTGCATTTACATTATTTGCCATTTGCCTCTCGTTTTCCTCTCCCCTACTTCTAAAACGATTTTCAGAAAAACCAAAAAGATTTGCCTTTTTATTCGCCCTTCTTCCGTTCGTCCTTCCGTTTGCTTTTTGTTTGCTTGTGTGCTAGATCGATTCGTTGCCACCATGTCTGAATCTGGGAAGGTTATCATTGAAAATTTTGAGGGTATTGCTAGTACAAATCTTGAGGAAAATTTTGGATCTTGCTCTCTAGATCATGAAACTGAACCTCCTCCTAATTATAAATCTAAAACTTTTCAAGTGGGAGACGGTAATATTATTGGGAAGAGTGTTATTCAAGAGTTCTTTGATTGTACGGGAGTGATGCCTATGAATAAGAGATCTATTCTTCTTAGCACAAATTGTTATGCTGATGCTATTGTCATGCTCGTTGAAAAATTGGAAAGAAAATTTGTGCACGTTCATCCCGCTTTGCAAAAGGTGTTTTATGAACTTCCGAAAATTAATCATCCTAAGGCTAAAAAGATTGCTACTATCATCCTTATGCGTGAATTTGATTTTATCATACATGAAGCTAGGGAAATTTTTGCTTTCTATAAAAAGGATATTGAACACCCTCCGATTGAAGAAATCCTACACGATAAAGAAACCTTGCGTAGCTTTGTGTCTAGGGATTATCAATCTTACCGTGATAATCTTAGAAGAAGAGTTCCCTATCCCGAAATTACCCAAACTATTTACCTTGAAACCTATGATGAATTTGATTGGATCACTAGGGGCATTAATTTAGGATTCAATGATGATTGGTTAGAAGAAAAAAAACAGGGAACCCATTAAAAACGAGATACGCGTTTTATATGATGATATTTATGGTGATGACTCAGATTATGAGTTTATGAATGTCAAAGTTACTAATCAAAGTCCTTTTCATGAACTAAGTTCTCCTATTAGAAAGGAAAGAAAAAAATAAAGGATTTTCTAAAAAGGATTTTGGAAGATGTGGTTGAGTATGGATTGCATACCAAAGATGACAATACCTAGATCTATTGCGTTATGCCTAGCTAGGGGCGTTAAACAATAGCGCTTGTTGGGAGGCAACCCAATTTTATTTCTGTTTTTGTTTATGTTTTTTAGTGCTTTACACATTATTACCTCTGTAGTAATTGTGTTTTAGTGTTTTAATTAGTGTTTGAGCCAAGTAAGACCTTTGGGATGGTCTACGGTGATTGTTGATTTGATTCTGCTGAAAAACAGAAACTTTTGCGCTCAGTCCAGGAATTTTATAAATTCACCAGAGCGTAGAATGAGTCTGAATTTTTTACACAATATTGATATACAAATTTACCAGATTTTCCTAAGTTTTCAGAATTTTGGGAGTTACAGAAATATTCTAAGTTTACAGATTGCTACAGACTGTTCTGTTTTTGACAGATTCTGTTTTCTTTGTGTTGTTTGCTTATTTTTTTGTATCTATGGGTTGTATCGGGGGGTATGAACCATGGAGAAGTTGGAATACAGTATATATTACACCAATATAAATAAAGAATGAGTTCACAACAGTACCTAAAGTGGTGATTTATTTTTCTTATACTAACGGATCTCACGAGTTTTCTGTTGAGTTTTGTGTTGTGAAGTTTTCAAGTTTTGGGTAAAGATTTGATGGACTATGGAATAAGGAGTGACAAGAGCCTAAGCTTGGGGATGCCCAAGGAAACCCAAGGAATATTCAAGGATACCAAAGAGCCTAATCTTTGGGATGCCTCGGAAGGCATCCCCTCTTTCGTCTTCAATCCATCGGTAAATTTACTTGAGGCTATATTTTTATACACCACATGATATGTGTTTTGCTTGGAGCGTCTTGTATGATATGAGTCTTTGCTTTTTAGTTTGCCACAATCATCCTTGATGCACACATCTTTTGAAAGGGACACGCATAAATTGTGAATTTATTAGAATATTCTATCTGCTTCACTTATCTCTTTTGAGCTAGGCAATTTTGCTCTAGTGCTTCACTTATATCTTTTTAGAGCACGGTGGTGTTTTTATTTTATAGAAATAATTGAACTCTCATACCTCACTTATATTATTTTGAGATTCTTTAAACAGCATGGTAATTAGTTTAGGTTGTGAATTTAGTCCTAATATAATGGGCATCCAAGAGGGATATAATAAAAACTTTCATATAAAGTGCATTGAAGACTATGAGAAGTTTGATTCCTTGCATATAGTTTTGAGATATAAAGATGGTGATATTAGAGTCATGCTAGTGAGTAATTGTTGATTGGTAAAAATACTTGTGTTAAAAGTTTGTGATTCCCGTAGCATGCACGTATGGTGAACCGTTATGTAACGAAGTCGGAGCATGATTTGTTTATTGATTGTCATCCTTTGTGTGAGGGTTGGGAGCGCGCGATGGTTAACTCCTACCAACCTCTCCCCTAGGAGCATGCGTCTAATACTTTGCTTCGATAACTAATAGACTTTTGCAATAAGTATGTGAGTTCTTTATGACTAATGTGAGTCCATGGATTATACGCACTCTCACCCTTCCACCTTTGCTAGCCTCTCTAGTACCGCGCAACTTTCGCCGGTGCATTAAACCCACCATATACCCTTCCTCAAAACAGCCACCTTACCTACCTATTATGGCATTTCCATAGCCATTCCGAGATATATTGCCATACAACTTCCACCGTTCCGTTTATTATGACACGCACCATCATTTTCATATTGCTTTGCATGATCGTAAGATAGCTAGCATGATGTTTTCATGGCTTGTCCGTTTTTTGATGTCATTTGCTACGCTAGATCGTTGCACATCCCGGTACACCGCCAGAAGCATTCATATAGAGTCATATTTTGTTCTAGGTATCGAGTTGTAATTCTTTAGTTGTAAGTAAATAAAAGTGTGATGATCATCATTATTAGAGCATTGTCCCATGAGAGAAAAGGATGATGGAAGCTATGATTCCCTCACAAGTTGGGATGAGTCTCCGGACTTTACAAATAATAAAAGAGGCCAATGAAGCCCAAATAAAAAAAAGAGGCCAAAGATGCCCACCAAAAAAATGAGAGAAAAGAGAGAAGGGACAATGGTACTATCTTTTTTCCACACTTGTGCTTCAAAGTAGCACCATGATTTTCATGATAGAGAGTCTCCTATTTTGTCACTTTCATATACTAGTGGGAATTTTTCATTATAATGCACACCCACTTAGTTTCTTTTTGAGCTTTCATACACTTATAGCTCTAGTGCATCCGTTGCATGGCAATCCCTACTCACTCACATTGATATCTATTGATGGGCATCTCCATAGCCCGTTGATACGCCTAGTTGATGTGAGACTATCTTCTCCTTTTTCCTCACAATCTCCACCATATTCTATTCCACCTATAGTGCTATATCCATGGCTCACGCTCATGTATTGCGTGAAAATTGAAAAGGTTTGAGAACATAAAAGGTGTGAAACAATTGCTTGACTTGTCATCGGGGTTGTGCATGATTTAAATACTTTGTGTGGGGAAGATGGAGCATAGCCAGACCATATGATTTTGTAGGGATAACTTTCTTTGGCCATGTTATTTTGAAAGGACACAATTGCCTTGTTAGTATGGTTGAAGTATTATTGTTTTTATGTCAATATTAAGCTTTTGTCTTGAATCTTATGGATCTGAACATTCATGCCACAATAAAGAAAATTACATGGATAAATATGTTAGGTAGCATTCCACATCAAAAATTCTGTTTTTATCATTTACCTACTCGAGGACGAGCAGGAATTAAGCTTGGGGATGCTTGATACGTCTCCAACATATCTATAATTTTTGATTGTTCCATGTTATTATATTATCTGTTTTGGATGTTTTATATGCATTAATATGCTATTTTATATTATTTTTGGGACTAACCTATTAACCTAGTGCCCAGTGGCAGTTTCTGTTTTTTCCTTGTTTTTGAGTATTGCAGATAAGGAATATCAAACGGGGTCCAAACGGAATAAAATCTTCGCGATGATTTTTCTTGGACCAGAATAAACCTACCAGACTTGGAGAGGGGGGCAGGAGACCTGCCGGGAGACGACAAGCCTGCAAGGCGCGCCCTGGGGGGGCGCCCCCTGGCTTGTGGCCCCCCTGCAGACCTCCTAACCCTAATCTTCCTCCTATAAATTCCCAAATATTCCCCCAATACCAAAAAGAGCCACGATAATACTTTTCCGCCGCCGAAAGCCTCTGTTCCCGTGAGATCCCATCTTGGGGCCTTTTCTGGTAATCTGCCGGAGGGGGATTCGATCACGGAGGGCATCTACATCAACTCCATTGCCCCTCCGATGATGCGTGAGTAATTCACCTCAGACCTTCGGGTCCATAGCTAGTAGCTAGATGGCTTCATCTCTCTCTATGTTCTTCAATACCATGTTCTTCATGATCTTCATGGAGATCTATCCGATGTAATACTCTTTTGCAGTGTGTTTGTCGAGATCCGATGAATTGTGGGTTTATGATCAGATTATCTATGAATATTATTTGAATCTTCTCTGAATTCTTATATGCATGATTTCATATCTTTGCAAGTCTCTTCGAGTTATTGGTTTGGTTTGGCCAACTAGATTGGTAATTCTTGCAATGGGAGAAGTGCTTAGTTTTGGGTTCAATCTTGCGGTGTCCTTACCCAGTGACAAAGTAGGGGTAGTGAGGCACGTATTTGTATTGTTGCCATCAAGGGTAAAAAGATGGGGTTTTCATCATATTGCTTGAGTTTATCCCTCTACATCATGTCATCTTACTTAATGCGTTACTCTGTTCTTCATGAACATAATACTCTAGATGCAGGCAGGAGTCGGTCGATGTGTGGAGTAACAGTAGTAGATGCAGAATCGTTTCGGTCTACGTGACACGGACGTGATGCCTATATGCATAATCATTGCCTTGGATATCGTCATAACTATGCGCTTTTCTATCAATTGCTCGACGGTAATTTGTTACCCACCGTATTATTTTCCTTCAAGAGAGAAGCCTCTAGTGAAACCTATGGCCCCCGGGTCTATTTTCCATATTAAATTTTCAGATCTATAAACCAAAAATACCAAAAATACTTTGCTGCAATCTATTTACTTTTATTTTAGTTTTACTTTTAGCAATCTTTTATATCTATATCTATCAGATCTCATCCTTGCAAGTAACCGTGAACGGATTGACAACCCCTTTATAGCCTTGGGTGCAAGTGTTTGATTGTTTGTGCAGGTGCAAAGATTGGGGCCTTGCTTGTACCTCCTACTGGATTGATACCTTGGTTCTCAACAACTTAGGGAAATACTTATCTACTTTGCTGCATCACCCTTTCCTCTTCAAGGGAAAACCAACGCAAGCTCAAGAAGTAGCAAGAAGGATTTCTGGCGCCGTTGCCGGGGAGATCTACATCAAGCCTACCAAGTACCTATCACAAACTCATCTCTTGCATTTACATTATTTGCCATTTGCCTCTCGTTTTCCTCTCCCCCAATTCTAAAACGATTTTCAGAAAAACCAAAAAGATTTGCCTTTTTATTCGCCCTTCTTCCGTTCGTCCTTCCGTTTGCTTTTTGTTTGCTTGTGTGCTAGATCGATTCGTTGCCACCATGTCTGAATCTGGGAAGGTTATCATTAAAAATTTTGAGGGTATTGCTAGTACAAATCTTGAGGGAAAATTTGGATCTTGCTCTCTAGATCATGAAACTGAACCTCCTCCTAATTATAAATCTAAAACTATTCAAGTGGGAGACAGTAATATTATTGGGAAGAGTGTTATTCAAGAGTTCTTTGATTGTACGGGAGTGATGCCTATGAATAAGAGATCTATTCTTCTTAGCACAAATTGTTATGCAGATGCTATTTGTTGGGAAACGTTGCATGGGAAACAAAAAAATTCCTACGCACACACAAGATTTATCCATGGAGATGAGCATCTACGAGAGGGAGAGTGAATCTACATACCCTTGTAGATCGCTAAGCAGAAGCGTTAAGAAACGCGGTTGATGTAGTCGAACGTCTCCGCGATCCAAATCGCAAGTCGTCCCTCGATCCGATCACGAACTAGTGCCGAATGGACGGGACCTCCGCGTTCAACACACGTACGGCTTGATGACGCCTTCACCTCCTCGATACAGCGAGCGATGGTGAAGTAGTAGATGAGTTCCGGCAGCACGACGGCGTGGTGAGGGCGGTGAGGAACAATCTCTGCAGGGCTTCGCCAAGCACTACGGAGATTATGACGAGAGGAACTAGAGGGTTAGGGTTGCCGGCACACGGCTTGGGAAATCTTAATGTGTCCCGTGTGCTAGCCCTGCCCCTCTATTTATATGTTGAGCCCTGGGGTCTAAACTTGGAGAGAAAACCTCCACAAGGTCGGTTTTGCCCGCACAAGGTCGGTTTGGCCCGCACGGAAAGAGTCAAACTCGGATTCTAGCAGTGTCGCGTACAAGCGGTAGTACCGCTCACGAGCGGTAGTACCGCTTGCGCGGTAGTACCGCTTTCACACAAGCGGTAGTACCGCTTACGCGGTAGTACTGCCTTATAGCGGTAGTACCTCTTAAGGCAGCAGCAAAACTTCCTTTTGCACTTTCCAAAACCTCGTGGGCTTTACCCCTTTGGCCCATATAAAGTGTTGCTGCACCCGAACACTTCGGTAAACACCCGGAACCCCTTCCGGTGAATTCCGGAACCCTTCCGGAGATCAAAACACTATTATCACATATATCAATCTTTACCTCCGGACTCTTCCGGAGATCCTCGTCATGTCCGGGATCTTATCCGGGACTCCGAACAACCTTCGGTCACCAACAAAATAACTCAACTATACTAATCGTCACCAAACGTTAAGTGTGTAGACCCTGCGGGTTCGAGAACTATGTAGACATGACCGAGACACCTCTACGATCAATAACCAATAGCGGGACCTGGATGCCCATATTGGCTCCTACATATTCTACGAAGATCTTTATCGGTCGAACCTCTATGTCAAGGATTCAGTTAATCCCGTATACTGTTCCCTTTGTTCTTCGGTATGTTACTTGCCCGAGATTCGATCGTCGGTATCTCTATACCTAGTTCAATCTCGTTGCCGGCAAGTCTCTTTACTCGTTCCGTAATACAAGATCTCGTGGCTAACACTTTAGTCACATTGCTTGCAAGGCTCATTGTGATGTTGTATTACCGAGTGGGCCCTGAGATACCTCTCCGTTACACGGAGTAACAAATCCCAGTCTTGATCCATGCCAACCCAACAGACACCCTCGGAGATACCTGTAGAGCACCTTTATAGTCACCCAGTTACGTTGCGACGTTTGATACACACAAGGTACTCCTCCGATGTCAGGGAGTTGCATGATCTCATGGTCATAGGAACAGATACTTGACATGCAGAAAACAATAGCAATAAACTGACACGATCATATGCTACGTTTACAGTTTGGGTCTTGTCCATCACATCATTCTCCTAATGATGTGATCCCGTTATCAAATGACATCTTATGTCCATGGCTAGGAAACCTTCACCATCTTTTGATTAACGAGCTAGTCAACTAGAGGCTTACTAGGGACACAGTGTTGTCTATGTACCCACACATGTATTTGAGTTTCCAATCAATACAATTATAGCATGGATAATAAACGATTATCATGAACAAGGAAATATAATAATAACCAATTTATTATTGCCTCTAGGGCATATTTCCAACAGTCTCCCACTTGCACTAGAGTCAATAATCTAGTTCACATCACTATGTGATTTACATTGTAATGAATGGAACACCCATGCAGTTCTAGTGTTGTTCATGTTTAGCCCTTGGAAGAGGTTTAGTCATCGGATCTGCAACATTCAGATCCGTGTGTACTTTGCAAATATTTATGTCGTCCTCCTTGATGTAATCGCGGATGGAATTGAAACGTCGCTTTATGTGTCTGGTCCTCTTGTGAAATCTTGGTTCCTTGGCTAGAGCAATGGCACCAGTATTATCACAAAACAGAGTCATTGGGTTAAGCGCACTAGGCACTACTCCAAGATCTGTCATGAACTCCTTCATCCAGACACCTTCCTTCGCCGCCTCCGAGGCAGCGATGTACTCCGCTTCGCATGTAGAATCAGCTACCACGCTTTGCTTGGAACTGCACCAGCTAACCGCACCCCCATTAAGAATAAATACGTATCCGGTTTGTGATTTAGAGTCATCCGGATCAGTGTCAAAGCTTGCATTGACGTAACCCTTTACGACGAGCTCTTGATCACCTCCATAAACGAGAAACATGTCCTTGGTCCTTTTCAGGTACTTCAGGATATTCTTGACCGCCGTCCAGTGTTCCATTCCTGGATCACTTTGAAACCTTCCGACCATACTTATGGCAAGGCTGACATCGGGTCTTGTGCACAGCATTGCATACATGATAGAGCCTATGGCTGAAGCATAGGGGATGACACTCATCTTTTCTCTATCTTCTGCAGTCACTGGGCATTGAGTCTTACTCAACTTCACACCTTGCAAAACAGGCAAGAACCCCTTCTTGGACAGATCCATTTTGAACTTCTTCAAAACTTTGTCAAGGTATGTGCTTTGTGAAAGTCCTATTAAGCGTCTCGATCTATCTCTATAGATCTTGATGCCTAATATGAAAGCAGCTTCTCCTAGGTCCTTCATTGAAAAACTCTTGTTCAAATATTCCTTCACGCCTTCCAACATTTCTATATTGTTTCCAATTAGCAATATGTCATCCACATATAATATTAGAAACGCTATAGAGCTCCCACTCACTTTCTTGTAAATACAAGCTTCTCCGTAAACTTGTATAAACTCGAACGCTTTGATCACCTCATCAAAGCGAAGATTCCAACTCCGAGATGCTTGCACCAGTCCATAAATGGATCGCTGGAGTTTGCAAACTTTGTCAGCATTCTCTGGATCGACAAAACCTTCTGGTTGCATCATATACAACTCTTCCTTAAGGAAACCGTTAAGGAACGCTGTTTTGACATCCATCTACCAAATTTCATAATCGAAAAAGGCAGCTATTGCTAACATGATTCTGACGGACTTAAGCATCGCTACTGGTGAGAAGGTCTCATCGTAGTCAACTCCTTGAACTTGTGAAAAACCCTTTGCCACAAGTCGAGCTTTATAGACGGTGACATTACCGTCCGCGTCCGTCTTCCTCTTAAAGATCCATTTGTTCTGAATGGCCTTACGCCCTTCAGGCAATACTTCCAAAGTCCACACTTTGTTTTCATACATGGATCCCATCTCGGATTTCATGGGCTCTAACCACTTCTCGGAATCTGGGCCCATCATCGCTTCTCCATAGCTCGTAGGTTCATCGTTGTCTAACAACATGACCTCTAAGACAGGGTTGCCGTACCACTCAGGAGCAGTACACGTCCTTGTCGACCTACGAGGTTCGATAGCAACTTGATCCAAAGCTTCATGATCATCATCATTAACTTCCACTTCAGCTGTTGTAGGCTCTACAGAAACATCTTTCTGCGCTGCGCTACTTTCAGGTTGAAGTAAAGGTTCAACAACCTCATCAAGTTCTATCTTCCTCCCACTCAATTCTTTCGAGAGAAACTCTTTCTCAAGAAATGTTCCGTTTTTAGCGACAAACACTTTGCCTTTGGATCTGAGGTAGAAGGTATACCCAACTGTCTCTTTTGGGTATCCTATGAAGACGCAATTTTCCGCTTTGGGTTCCAGCTTTTCAGGCTGAAGCTTTTTGACATAAGCATCACATCCCCAAACTTTAAGAAACGACAGCTTTGGCTTCTTGCCAAACCAAAGTTCATATGGCGTCGTCTCAACGGATTTCGATGGTGCCCTATTTAAAGTGAATGCAGCTGTCTCTAATGCATAACCCCAAAACGATAGTGGCAAATCGGCAAGAGACATCATAGATCGCACCATATCCAATAAGGTTCGATTACGACGTTCGGACACACCATTACGTTGTGGTGTTCCAGGCGGTGTTAGTTGTGAAACAATTCCACATTGTCTTAAGTGACTGCCAAACTCATAACTCAGATATTCTCCTCCTCGATCAGATCGTAGGAATTTAATCTTCTTGTTACGATGATTCTCAACTTCACTCTGAAATTGCTTGAACTTTTCAAACGTTTCAGACTTGTGTTTCATTAAGTAAATATACCCATATCTACTTAAGTCATCAGTGAAGGTGAGAAAGTAACGATAACCACCGCGCGCCTCAATGCTCATCGGACCGCACACATCAGTATGTATGATTTCCAATAAGTCACTTGCCCGTTCCATTATTCCAGAGAACGGCGTTTTAGTCATCTTGCCCATGAGGCATGGCTCACATGTGTCAAGTGATTCAAAATCAAGTGACTCCAAAAGTCCATCAGCATGGAGCTTCCTCATGCGTTTTACGCCAATATGACCTAAACGGCAGTGCCACAAGAAAGTGGTATTATCATTATCAATTCTACATCTTTTGGCATCAATGTTATGAACATGTGTATCATTACTATCGAGATTCAATAAGAATAAACCCCTCACATCGGGTGCATGACCATAAAAGATATTACTCATATAAATAGAACAACCATTATTCTCTGATTTAAATGAGTAACCGTCTCGCAATAAACAAGATCCAGATATAATGTTCATGCTTAACGCAGGCACTAAATAACAATTATTCAGGTTCATCACTAATCCCGATGGTAATCGAAGAGCGAGCGTGCCGACGGCGATCACATCAACCTTGGAACCATTTCCCACGCGCATCATCACTTCGTCCTTTGCCAGCCTCCGTCTATTCCGCAGTTCCTGTTTTGAGTTGCAAATGTGAGCAACCGCACCGGTATCAAATACCCAGGCACTACAACGAGAGTTGGTAAGGTACACATCAATAACATGTATATCATATATACCTTGTTTGTTGTTGGCCGCCTTCTTGTCAGCCAAATACTTGGGGCAGTTCCGCTTCCAGTGTCCAGTTCCCTTGCAATGAAAGCACACAGTTTCTGGTTTGGGTCCAGCCTTGGGTTTCTTCACGAGAGGAGCAACTGCTTTGCCACTCTTCTTGGAGTTACCCTTCTTACCCTTGCCATTTTTCTTGAAACTAGTGGTTTTATTGACCATCAACACTTGATGCTCATTCTGAATTTCAGACTCAGCGGCTTTCAGCATCGCAAATAGCTCGGCGACTGACTTGTTCATCCCGTGCATGTTATAGTTCAACACGAAGCTCTTGTAGCTAGGTGGCAATGATTGAAGAACTCTGTCGGTGATAGCTTCTGGCGGAAGGGGCATCCCCAATTCAGCCAGACGGGTGGAGTATCCAGACATTCTGAGTACGTGATCACTGATAGACCCGTTCTCCTCCATCTTGTAAGCATAGAACTTATCGGAGATCTCATATCTCTCGATCCGGGCATTCTTCTGAAAGATAAAGTTCAACTCCTGGAATATCTCATATGCTCCATGACGTTCAAAACGTCTTTGAAGTCCCGGTTCTAAGCCATACAATATTGCACATTGAACTATTGAGTAATCTTCAGAACGAGCCTGCCAGGCGTTCACAACGTCTAGAGACTCAACTGGAGCGGGTGGATCACCAAGCGGTGCATCAAGGACATAAGCCTTCTGGGAAGCCGTAAGGATAATCCTTAGATTACGGGCCCAGTCTACAAAGTTACTTCCATCATCTTTCAACTTAGCTTTCTCTAGGAATGCATTAAAATTCAGGGGTGCTACTGCGCGAGCCATGATCTACAACATAAATATAGCAAAGACAACTTAGACTATTGTTCAAGATAATGAGTTTAGTTAATCATATTACTTAAAAACTCCCACTCAAATTGACATCCCTCCGGTCATTCGAGTGTAACATGATCCAAATCCACCAACTCAAGTCCGATCATCACGTGCGTTGAGGTGGTTTCAATGGTGAACATCTTCATGTTGATCATATCTACTATATGACTCATGTTCGACCTTTCGGTCTCTTGTGTTCCGAGGCCATGTCTGTACATGCTAGGCTCGTCAAGTTTAACCCGAGTGTTCCGCACGTGGAACACTGGCTTGCACCCGTTGTATGTGAACGTAGAGTCTATCACACCCGATCATCACGTGGTGTCTCGAAACGACGAACTTTCGCAACGGTGCACACTCGGGGAGAACACAATTTTATCTTGAAATTTAGGTGAGGGATCACCTTATAATGCTATCGTTGTCCTAAGCAAAATAAGATGCATAAAAGGATTAACATCACATGCAAATCATAAGTGACATGATATGGCCCTGAACTTGCGCTTTTGATCTCCATCTCCAAAGCACCGGCATGATCTCCATCGTCACCGGCATGACACCATGATCTCCATCATCTTGATCTCCATCAACGTGTCGCCATGAGGTTGTCGCGCCGACTGTTGCTTCCACGACTATTGCTAACTCATAGCGATAAAGTAAAGCAAAACGGCGAAAATAATTAAAGACAACTCTATGGCTCCTGCCAGTTGCCGTACTCATCGACATGCAAGTCGTGATATTCTATACAACACATGATCATCTCATACATCACATATATCTCATCATGTAATTGGCCATATCACATCACAACATACCCTGCAAAAACAAGTTAGACGTCCTCTAATTGTTGTTGCAAATTTTACGTGGCTGCTACGGGTTTGCAAGAACCGTTCTTACCTACGCAAAACCACAACGTGGTGTAGTGATTGCTTTTTGATCTTCTAAAAGAACCCTCTTCATTGAAATCGATTCAACTAAAATGAGAAAGACAGACACCCGCCAGTCACCTTTATGCAACGAGTGCACGTAGCGGTGAAACCTGTCTCGCGTAAGCGTACGCGTAATGTCGGTCCGGGCCGCTTCATCTCATAATACCGCCAAATCAAGTATCAACTAGTAACGGCAAGCAATATGTATACACCCACGCCCACAACTCGTTTGTGTTCTACTCGTGATCTCATCTACGCATAGACCTAGCTCTGATACCACTGTTGGGAAACGTTGCATGGGAAACAAAAAATTTCCTACGCACACACAAGATCTATCCATGGTGATGAGCATCTACGAGAGGGAGAGTGAATCTACATACCCTTGTAGATCGCTAAGCGGAAGCGTTAAGAAACGCGGTTGATGTAGTCGAACGTCTCCGCGATCCAAATCGCAAGTCGTCCCTCGATCCGATCACGAACTAGTGCCGAACGGACGGCACCTCCGCGTTCAACACACGTACGGCTTGATGACGCCTTCACCTCCTCGATCCAGCGAGCGATGGTGAAGTAGTAGATGAGTTCCGGCAGCACGACGGCGTGGTGATGGTGGTGAGGAACAATCTCTGCAGGGCTTCGCCAAGCACTACGGAGATTATGACGAGAGGAACTAGAGGGTTAGGGTTGCCGGCACACGGCTTGGGAAATCTTAATGTGTCCCGTGTGCTAGCCCTGCCCCTCTATTTATATGTTGAGCCCTGGGGTCTAAACTTGGAGAGAAAACCTCCACAAGGTCGGTTTTGCCCGCACAAGGTCGGTTTGGCCCGCACGGAAAGAGTCAAACTCGGATTCCAGCACTATCGCGTACAAGCGGTAGTACCGCTCACGAGCGGTAGTACCGCTTGCGCGGTAGTACCGCTTTCACACAAGCGGTAGTACTGCCTTACAGCAGGAGTACCGCTTAAGGCAGCAGCAAAACTTCCTTTTGCACTTTCCAAAACCTCGTGGGCTTTACCCCTTTGGCCCATATAAAGTGTTGCTGCACCCGAACACTTCGGTAAACACCCGGAACCCCTTCCGGTGAATTCCGGAACCCTTCCGAAGATCAAAACACTATTATCACATATATCAATCTTTACCTCCGGACTCTTCCGGAGATCCTCGTCATGTCCGGGATCTTATCCGGGACTCCGAACAACCTTCGGTCACCAACAAAATAACTCAACTATACTAATCGTCACCAAACGTTAAGTGTGTAGACCCTGCGGGTTCGAGAACTATGTAGACATGACCGAGACACCTCTACGATCAATAACCAATAGCGGGACCTGGATGCCCATATTGGCTCCTACATATTCTACGAAGATCTTTATCGGTCGAACCTCTATGTCAAGGATTCAGTTAATCCCGTATACTGTTCCCTTTGTTCTTCGGTATGTTACTTGCCCGAGATTCGATCGTCGGTATCTCTATACCTAGTTCAATCTCGTTGCCGGCAAGTCTCTTTACTCGTTCCGTAATACAAGATCTCGTGGCTAACACTTTAGTCACATTGCTTGCAAGGCTCATTGTGATGTTGTATTACCGAGTGGGCCCTGAGATACCTCTCCGTTACACGGAGTAACAAATCCCAGTCTTGATCCATGCCAACCCAACAGACACCCTCGGAGATACCTGTAGAGCACCTTTATAGTCACCCAGTTACGTTGCGACGTTTGATACACACAAGGTACTCCTCCGATGTCAGGGAGTTGCATGATCTCATGGTCATAGGAACAGATACTTGACATGCAGAAAACAATAGCAATAAACTAACACGATCATATGCTACGTTTACAGTTTGGGTCTTGTCCATCACATCATTCTCCTAATGATGTGATCCCGTTATCGAATGACATCTTATGTCCATGGCTAGGAAACCTTCACCATCTTTTGATTAACGAGCTAGTCAACTAGAGGCTTACTAGGGACACAGTGTTGTCTATGTACCCACACATGTATTTGAGTTTCCAATCAATACAATTATAGCATGGATAATAAACGATTATCATGAACAAGGAAATATAATAATAACCAATTTATTATTGCCTCTAGGGCATATTTCCAACACTATTGTCATGCTCGTTGAAAAATTGGAAAGAAAATTTGTGCACGTTCATCCCGCTTTGCAAAAGGTGTTTTATGAACTTCCTAAAATTAATCATCCTAAGGCTAAAAAGATTGCTACTATCATCCTTATGCGTGAATTTGATTTTATCATACATGAAGCTAGGGAAATTTTAGCTTTCTATAAAAAGGATATTGAACACCCTCCGATTGAAGAAATCCTACACGATAAAGAAACCTTGCGTAGCTTTGAGTCTAGGGATTATCAATCTTACCGTGATAATCTTAGAAGAAGAGTTCCCTATCCCGAAATTACCCAAACTATTTACCTTGAAACCTATGATGAATTTGATTGGATCACTAGGGGCATTTATTTAGCATTCAATGATGATTGGTTAGAATAAAAAATAAGGGAACCCATTAAAAACGAGATACGCGTTTTATATGATGAGATTTATGGTGATGACCCAGATTATGAGTTTATGAATGTCAAAGTTACTAATCAAAGTCCTTTTCATGAACTAAGTCCTCCTATTAGAAAGGAAAGTAAAAAATAATGGATTTTCTAAAAAGGGTTTTGTAAGATGTGGTTGAGTATGGATTTCATACCAAAGATGACAATTCCTAGATCTATTGCGTTATGCCTAGCTAGGGGCGTTAAACAATAGCGCTTGTTGGGAGGCAACCCAATTTTATTTATGTTTTTGTTTATGTTTTTGAGTGCTTTACACATTATTACCTCTGTAGTAATTGTGTTTTAGTGTTTTAATTAGTGTTTGAGCCAAGTAAGACCTTTGCGATGGTCTACGGTGATTGTTGATTTGATTCTGCTGAAAAACAGAAACTTTTGCGCTCAGTCCAGGAATTTTATAAATTCACCAGAGCGTCGAATGAGTCTGAATTTTTTACACAAGATTGATATACAAATTTACCAGATTTTCCCAATTTTTCAGAATTTTTTGAGTTACAAAAGTATTCGAAGTTTACATATTGCTACAGACTGTTCTGTTTTTGACAGATTCTGTTTTCTTTGTGTTGTTTGCTTATTTTGATGTATCTATGGGTTGTATCGGGGGTTATGAACCATGGAGAAGTTGGAATACAGTAGATATTACACCAATATAAATAAAGAATGAGTTCACAACAGTACCTAAAGTGGTGATTTATTTTTCTTATACTAACGGATCTCACGAGTTTTCTGTTGAGTTTTGTGTTGTGAAGTTTTCAAGTTTTGGGTAAAGATTTGATGGACTATGGAATAAGGAGTGCCAAGAGCCTAAGCTTGGGGATGCCCAAGGCACCCCAAGGAATATTCAAGGATACCAAAGAGCCTAAGCTTTGGGATGCCCCGGAAGGCATCCCCTCTTTCGTCTTCAATCCATCGGTAAATTTACTTGAGGCTATATTTTTATTCACCACATGATATGTGTTTTGCTTGGAGCGTCTTGTATGATATGAGTCTTTGCTGTTTAGTTTGCCACAATCATCCTTGATGCACACATATTTTGAGAGGGACACGCATAAATCGTGAATTTATTAGAATACGCTATGTGCTTCACTTATATCTTTTGAGCTAGGCAATTTTGCTCTAGTGCTTCACTTATATCTTTTTAGAGCACGGTGGTGTTTTTATTTTATAGAAATAATTGAACTCTCGTACCTCACTTATATTATTTTTAGATTCTTTAAACAGCATGGTAATTGGTTTAGGTTGTGAATTTAGTCCTAATATAATGGGCATCCAAGAGGGATATAATAAAAACGTTCATATAAAGTGCATTGAAGACTATGAGAAGTTTGATTCCTTGCATATAGTTTTGAGATATAAAGATTGTGATATTAGAGTCATGCTAGTGAGTAATTGTGGATTGGTAAAAATACTTGTGTTAAAAGTTTGTGATTCCCGTAGCATGCACGTATGGTGAACCGTTATGTAACGAAGTCGGAGCATGATTTGTTTATTGATTGTCATCCTTTGTGTGAGGGTCGGGAGCGCGCGATGGTTAACTCCTACCAACCTCTCCCCTAGGAGCATGCGTCTAATACTTTGCTTCGATAACTAATAGACTTTTGCAATAAGTATGTGAGTTCTTTATGACTAATGTGAGTCCATGGATTATACGCACTCTCACCCTTCCACCTTTGCTAGCCTCTCTAGTACCGCGCAACTTTCGCCGGTGCATTAAACCCACCATATACCCTTCCTCAAAACAGCCACCATACCTACCTATTATGGAATTTCCATAGCCATTCCGAGATATATTGCCATGCAACTTCCACCGTTCCGTTTATTATGACACGCACCATCATTTTCATATTGCTTTGCATGATCGTAAGATAGCTAGCATGATGTTTTCATGGCTTGTCCGTTTTTTGATGTCATTTGCTACGCTAGATCGTTGCACATCCATGTACACCGCCGGAAGCATTAATATAGAGTCATATTTTGTTCTAGGTATCGAGTTGTAATTCTTTAGTTGTAAGTAAATAAAAGTGTGATGATCATCATTATTAGAGCATTGTCCCATGAGATAAAAGGATGATGAAAGCTATGATTCCCTCACAAGTAGGGATGAGTCTCCAGACTTTACAAATAATAAAAGAGGCCAATGAAGCCCAAATAAAAAAAAGAGGCCAAAGATGCCCACCAAAAAAAATGAGAGAAAAGAGAGAAGGGACAATTCTACTATCTTTTTTTCCACACTTGTGCTTCAAAGTAGCACCATGATTTTCATGATAGAGAGTCTCCTATTTTGTCACTTTCATATACTAGTGGGAATTTTTCATTATAATGCACACCCACTTAGTTTCTTTTTGAGCTTTCATACACTTATATCTCTAGTGCATCCGTTGCATGGCAATCCCTACTCACTCACATTGATATCTATTGATGGGCATCTCCATAGCCCGTTGATACGCCTAGTTGATGTGAGACTATCTTCTCCTTTTTCCTCACAATCTCCACCATATTCTATTCCACCTATAGTGCTATATCCATGGCTCACGCTCATGTATTGCGTGAAAGTTGAAAAGGTTTGAGAACATAAAAGGTGTGAAACAATTGCTTGACTTGTCATCGGGGTTGTGCATGATTTAAATACTTTGTGTGGGGAAGATGGAGCATAGCCAGACCATATGATTTTGTAGGGATAACTTTCTTTGGCCATGTTATTTTGAAAGGACACAATTGCCTTGTTAGTATGCTTGAAGTATTATTGTTTTTATGTCAATATGAAGCTTTTGTCTTGAATCTTATGGATCTGAACATTCATGCCACAATAAAGAAAATTACATGGATAAATATGTTAGGTAGCATTCCACATCAAAAATTATGTTTTTATCATTTATCTACTCGAGGACGAGCAGGAATTAAGCTTGGGGATGCTTGATACGTCTCCAACGTATCTATAATTTTTGATTGTTCCATGCTATTATATTATCTGTTTTGGATGTTTTATATGCATTAATATGCTATTTTATATTATTTTTGGGACTAACCTATTAACCTAGTGCCCAGTGCCAGTTTCTGTTTTTTCCTTGTTTTTGAGTATTGCAGATAAGGAATATCAAACGGAGTCCAAACAGAATAAAATCTTCGCGATGATTTTTCTTGGACCAGAAGAAACCTACCAGACTTGGAGAGGGGGGCAGGAGACCTGTCGGGAGACGACAAGGCGCCCCCTGGCTTGTGTCCCCCCTGCAGGCCTCCTAACCCTAATCTTCCTCCTATAAATTCCCAAATATTCCCCCAATACCAAAAAGAGCCACGATAATACTTTTCCGCCGCCGGAAGCCTCTGTTCTCATGAGATCCCATCTTGGGGCCTTTTTTGGTAATCTGCCGGAGGGGGATTCGATCACGGAGGGCATCTACATCAACTCCATTGCCCCTCCGATGATGCGTGAGTAGTTCACCTCAGACCTTCGGGTCCATAGCTAGTAGCTAGATGGCTTCTTCTCTCTCTATGTTGTTCAATACCATGTTCTTCATGATCTTCATGGAGATCTATCCGATGTAATACTCTTTTGCGGTGTGTTTGTCGAGATCCGATGAATTGTGGGTTTATGATCAGATTATCTATGAATATTATTTGAATCTTCTCTGAATTCTTATATGCATGATTTCATATCTTTGCAAGTCTCTTCGAGTTATTGGTTTGGTTTGGCCAACTAGATTGGTAATTCCTGCAATGTGAGAAGTGCTTAGTTTTGGGTTCAATCTTGCGGTGTCCTCACTCAGTGACAAAGTAGGGGTAGCAAGGCACGTATTTGTATTGTTGCCATCAAGGGTAAAAAGATGGGGTTTTCATCATATTGCTTGAGTTTATCCCTCTACATCATGTCATCTTACTTAATGCGTTACTCTGTTCTTCATGAACATAATACTCTAGATGCAGGCAGGAGTCGGTCGATGTGTGGAGTAATAGTAGTAGATGCAGAATCGTTTCGGTCTACTTGACACGGACGTGATGCCTATATGCATAATCATTGCCTTGGATATCGTCATAACTATGCGCTTTTCTATCAATTGCTCGACAGTAATTTGTTCACCCACCGTATTATTTTCCTTCAAGAGAGAAGCCTCTAGTGAAACCTATGGCCCCCGGGTCTATTTTCCATATTATATTTTCAGATCTATAAACCAAAAATACCAAAAATACTTTGCTACAATCTATTTACTTTTATTTTAGTTTTAGTTTTAGCAATCTTTTATATCTATCTCTATCAGATCTCATCCTTGCAAGTAACCGTGAAGGGATTGACAACCCCTTTATAGCGTTGGGTGCAAGTGTTTGATTGTTTGTGCAGGTGCAAAGATTGGGGCCTTGCTTGTACCTCCTACTGGATTGATACCTTGGTTCTCAACAACTGAGGGAAATACTTATCTACTTTGCTGCATCACCCTTTCCTCTTCAAGGGAAAACCAACGCAACCTCAAGAAGTAGCAAGAAGGATTTCTGGCGCCGTTGCCGGGGAGATCTACATCAAGCCTACCAAGTACCTATCATAAACTCATCTCTTGCATTTACATTATTTGCCATTTGCCTCTCGTTTTCCTCTCCCCCACTTCTGAAACGATTTTCAGAAAAAACCAAAAAGATTTGCCTTTTTATTCGCCCTTCTTCCGTTCGTCCTTCCGTTTGCTTTTTGTTTGCTTGTGTGCTAGATCGATTCGTTGCCACCATGTCTGAATCTGGGAAGGTTATCATTGAAAATTTTGAGGGTATTGCTAGTACAAATCTTGAGTAAAAATTTGGATCTTGCTCTCTAGATCATGAAACTGAACCTCCTCCTAATTATAAAGCTAAAACTTTTCAAGTGGGAGACGGTAATATTATTGGGAAGAGTGTTATTCAAAAGTTCTTTGATTGTACGGGAGTGATGCCTACGAATAAGAGATATATTCTTCTTAGCACAAATTGTTATGCGGATGCTATTGTCATGCTCGTTGAAAAATTGGAAAGAAAATTTGTGCACGTTCATCCCGCTTTGCAAAAGGTGTTTTATGAACTTCCTAAAATTAATCATCCTAAGGCTAAAAAGATTGCTACTATCATCCTTATGCGTGAATTTGATTTTATCATACATGAAGCTAGGGAAATTTTTGCTTTCTATAAAAAGGATATTGAACACCCTCCGATTGAAGAAATCTTACACGATAAAGAAACCTTGCGTAGCTTTGAGTCTAGGGATTATCAATCTTACCGTGATAATCTTAGAAGAAGAGTTCCCTATCCCGAAATTACCCAAACTATTTACCTTGAAACCTATGATGAATTTGATTGGATCACTAGGGGCATTTATGTAGGATTCAATGATGATTGGTTAGAAGAAAAAAACAGGGAACCCATTAAAAACGAGATACGCGGATTATATGATGATATTTATGGTGATGACCCAGATTATGAGTTTATGAATGTCAAAGTTACTAATCAAAGTCCTTTTCATGAACTAAGTTCTCCTATTAGAAAGGAAATAAAAAAATAAAGGATTTGCTAAAAAGGGTTTTGGAAGATGTGGTTGAGTATGGATTGCATACCAAAGATGACAATACCTAGATCTATTGCGTTATGCCTAGCTAGGGGCGTTAAACAATAGCGCTTGTTGGGAGGCAACCCAATTTTATTTCTGTTTTTGTTTCTGTTTTTGAGTGCTTTACACATTATTACCTCTGTAGTAATTGTGTTTTACTGTTTTAATTAGTGTTTGATCCAAGTAAGACCTTTGGGATGGTCTACGGTGATTGTTGATTTGATTCTGCTGAAAAACAGAAACTTTTGCGCTCACTCCAGGAATTTTATAAATTTACCAGAGCGTCGAATGAGTCTGAATTTTTTACACAAGATTGATATCAAAATTTCCCAGATTTTACTAATTTTTCAGAATTTTTGGTGTTACAGAACTATTAGAAGTTTACATATTGCTACAGACTGTTCTGTTTTTGACAGATTCTGTTTTCTTTGTGTTGTTTGCTTATTTTGATGTATCTATGGGTTGTATCGGGGGGTATGAACCATGGAGAAGTTGGAATACAGTAGATATTTCACCAATATAAATAAAGAATGAGTTCACAACAGTACCTAAAGTGGTGATTTATTTTTCTTATACTAACGGATCTCATGAGTTTTCTGTTGAGTTTTGTGTTGTGAAGTTTTCAAGTTTTGGGTAAAGATTTGATGGACTATGGAATAAGGAGTGGCAAGAGCCTAAGCTTGGGGATTCCCAAGGCACCACAAGGAATATTCAAGGATACCAAAGAGCCTAAGCTTGGGGATGCCCCGGAAGGCATCCCCTCTTTCGTCTTCAATCCATCGGTAAATTTACTTGAGGCTATATTTTTATTCACCACATGATATGTGTTTTGCTTGGAGCGTCTTGTATGATATGAGTCTTTGCTTTTTAGTTTGCCACAATCATCCTTGCTGCACACATCTTTTGAGAGGGACACGCATAAATCATGAATTTATTAGAATACTCTATGTGCTTCACTTATATCTTTTGAGCTAGGCAATTTTGCTCTAGTGCTTCACTTATATCTTTTTAGAGCACGGTGGTGTTTTTATTTTATAGAAATAATTGAACTCTCATACCTCACTTATATTATTTTGAGATTCTTTAAACAGCATGGTAATTGGTTTAGGTTGTGAATTTAGTCCTAATATAATGGGCATCCAGGAGGGATATAATAAAAACTTTCATATAAAGTGCATTGAAGACTATGAGAAGTTTGATTCCTTGCATATAGTTTTGAGATATAAAGATGGTGATATTAGAGTCATGCTAGTGAGTAATTGTGGATTGGTAAAAATACT
The DNA here is from genome assembly GCA_039707655.1 of Elymus sibiricus. Classification (NCBI taxonomy): domain Eukaryota; kingdom Viridiplantae; phylum Streptophyta; class Magnoliopsida; order Poales; family Poaceae; genus Elymus; species Elymus sibiricus. The sequence continues at coordinate 271,485,994 of CM077665.1, forward strand.
TGTGTTAAAAGTTTGTGATTCCCGTAGCATGCACGTATGGTGAACCGTTATGTAACAAAGTCGGAGCATGATTTGTTTATTGATTGTCATCCTTTGTGTGAGGGTCGGGAGCGCGCGATGGTTAACTCCTACCAACCTCTCCCCTAGGAGTATGCGTCTAATACTTTGCTTCAATAACTAATAGACTTTTGCAATAAGTATGTGAGTTCTTTATGACTAATGTGAGTCCATGGATTATACGCACTCTCACCCTTCCACCTTTGCTAGCCTCTCTAGTACCGCGCAACTTTCGCTGGTGCATTAAACCCACCATATACCCTTCCTCAAAACAGCCACCATACCTACCTATTTTGGCATTTCCATAGCCATTCCGAGATATATTGCCATGCAACTTCCACCGTTCCGTTTATTATGACACGCACCATCATTTTCATATTACTTTGCATGATCGTAAGATAGCTAGCATGATGTTTTCATGGCTTGTCCGTTTTTTGATGTCATTTGCTACGCTAGATCGTTGCACATCCCGGTACACCGCTAGAAGCATTCATATAGAGTCATATTTTGTTCTAGGTAGCGAGTTGTAATTCTTTATTTGTAAGTTAATAAAAGTGTGATGATCATCATTATTAGAGCATTGTCCCATGAGAGAAAAGGATGATGGAAGCTATGATTCCCTCACAAGTTGGGATGAGTCTCCGGACTTTACAAATAATAAAAGAGGCCAATGAAGCCCAAATAAAATAAAGAGGCCAAAGATGCCCACCAAAAAATATGAGAGAAAAGAGAGAAGGGACAATGCTACTATCTTTTTCCAGAGGCACTATCATCCCCCCGGTCAACTTCCTTGCGCTGATGTCTCGGGGGATCCGCTCCAGGACGGGCTTGGCCCGGGGGTCGGTGAGCTTTGTGGAGCCCCACGCAGGGGTCTTCTCCGGCAGCCCACTCGGAAGCTCCAGGCGGGAGTTGAGGCCCTTGACATCCAAGAAGACCCAGCGGTGCCTGAAGTTCTCCACCTTCTTCCCAGCCTTCAAGAGCATGTTCTCGCTCTGGACCGCGACGAAGGAGACGCATGCAGACCGCTGAGTGCCGTCGTGAAGCCGCGGGCTGAAGAAATGGCAGAAGAGGGCCACTGAAGGCTTCACGCCCACGAAGGCCTCGCAGTAAAAGGCGAAAACGGACAAGAGCAGGATGGAGTTGGGTTGGAGATGGAGGGCCTGGATCCCGTAGTGCTCGAGGATGGCGGTGAAGAACTCTGAGAAGGGCGGAACGAGCCCGGAGAAGATGCTGTGGAGGAAGAAGGGGTAGGCTGACTTAGCCAGGCTGTGCCGCTCCGCAGAGCCGCACCATATCAAGGTTCGCCCACACTCATTGGTGTCGTCCGCCATCGACGGAAGCACCGGGGCGAGGTCCCCGTCCTTGGCTATGGCGGACTCCGAAAGCACCGGCGAGGCGGAAGCAGAGGCAGATCCTTGAGCTTCGGTTTTTGACTTGCCGGCGGGCGCCATCGAGAGGTCCTAGAGAACAACAAAGCAAGGGGAAGGAAGGAGCGGTGGTGAGATCTGGAGGAGTTCTCGCAAAAGATGGAGATCTGGACGAAGAAGCAAGAGCACATGGAAGGAAGGCAATAATGGCTTGGCACCGGGCGTCAGGCTTTTTTTCGGTTCGGGCAGTTGCCGAGGAGACACGGGAGCGGACGACCGCACCCGACCGCGCACCACTCGCCAGGCCTGGCCCGCAGGCGATTGGGGCCCACGGCGCTTCGGGCCATCTTCTCTGGCTTCGCCCCGAACCCAACTTGAGCGCACCTTGGGCCCGGGGGCTACTGTCGACGTCCTGGGAACGGGGGTACCCAGACTTGCCTGCCTGCGGCCCAGGGCATGGCCCACTTCGACAACTAGCACGGCCCGATGCGGCTTCACTCAAGGCAAGGCCCTCGCAAGAGCCCCGCCCTCGCGAGGAGGACGGCGCCAAGACCCCTGAAGAGAGGAGGCCACCCCAGGCTGCCTCCCGAGGAGCGGAGATCCCTATGCAGCACCCGGCCTCGCGAGGTCGGGAGTGACGCAAGTCAAGCCTGGCGAGCACCAGCACGCACGGAGAAGACAGTTTCCTCTTTGGCGCAAAGGAGGCAAGGACGTACGCAGGTTCCCGAGGCGTCCCACCAAAGGTTTCCATTCTGGTGTAACAAGACCAGGCCAACGGGCACGGCAGGGTGGATGTCATCGCTGAGCCCACCTCCGCGTCACAGCCAGCTACTTTGTAGGCGAAGACCACCTTTCGTCAGGATAAGATGTACCTCCTGTCCCCTTTCGAATTTGGCTGTTGTGGGATCCCTTCCCGCCAGTGCGATAAGGGAGGAGGACCCGGGCCATTATAAATAGAGGCTAGGCTGCACCGTAGAAGGGACGGATCAAACACCACCCTAGTGCTCGGGCGAGGTGGCTCATCATTGTACTAGTTCATCCAAGAACCTCCTCGTGAGGCAATCCACCAAGAGCAGGAGTAGGGTTTTACGCTTCGCAGCGGCCCGAACTTGGGTAAATCTTTGTCTTCGTCTTCTTCCCCACGGTTGAGTGAGTTCGATCTGACTTGGCCATGAAGCTGTGAGCTTGAGGTCGAAGCTGGTGGGGATCTTCACACACGCCCCTGAGTTCGAACCTCTTTGGGTTTTGCGGAGCCCGAAATCCGACAGCTTGTCCTCAAGCAATTCAATCGAACTGAAAGTGATAAAGAAAAACTTTTACAAACTCTTTTGCTTTTTTGCCGTATATAAACTTAACTAGTAACCAGATTTTCAGCAAAGATCATGAACTAACCATATGAATGATAACACTCAGAGCTCACATTTCTCATATCAATGGCATAATCAACTATCGAGCAATAATAACATATCTCAAATCCTAACACCTTGTCAAAATAATCATGATATAATATGATAACATGGTATCTCGCTAGCCCTTTCTCAGACCGCAAAAATATAAATGCAGAGCACCTCTGAAGTTCAAGCGGCAACTAAACATTGTAATTTAGGGTAGAAGAGATCCAGTCATGCTCATTTCCAACATTAACTAGACTCAATGCATAAAAATGGCAATAGTGCTCTCACGATTGGTGCTTTTAAGCGAGAAGATGATGAATAATAAAAAGAAAATACCATGAAATTAAAAGAATGTCCCTTCTAGAGGGAAGCAGAAATTTGCAGAGGTGCCAGAGTTTAAGGTTTAAAACATAGATGAATATATATTCTGGGTGGTGTGCTTTTCCTGGCCACATCACACCCAAGATTTCAGTATCTTCAATGCTAAACACATTAATAGCGGTTCCCAAATAGAATGAAAATTTGACTCCCCCTTTCTACCATACAAACACATTCCATGGCTAGTCGAATCCACGGGTGCCCTCCAAACAATCAACTTTCTAGGGGGGAGCTTTGGTTGTTAATTTTTATATTATGCAGGACTGGGCAACCTTTTTACCAGCCTCTCTTGTAGGACGAGTGAATAAACCACTACTGCAGGAAGGTCCTAAGATGACACATGGATCGTAGACCCTTCGACCAAACTATATGCGATGCATGAATTGCAAACGGTATAGTTCTAGCTTCGTCGCCAATAACACAAACTATGTGCGATGGCAGATCCATCAAATGCGATTCAGAAAAGACTTACGTGTGTGATATGTGGCATACAATTGTTCCATATGAACTGTTTGCGATTAGCCAAAATAACACAAACGGCTATACAGATCCAGATGTGTGCGATAGAGGGCACACAATTCACTCGGATAAACTGTGTGCGATGATATAGCAGAACACAAATGATTCGGTGTAACAAGATGTGTGCGATAGACAGCAATAGGTGAGTAATCAAAATCATGTGCGAACACCAGAAATAACACGTATGATTCCTGCTGATAAGTTGTGTGTGTTGTGGGAAAACACTTGCTGGTATACAACTGTCAGCGATTGATGAAATCATCACTGACGGGCTTCGTAGTTAGGCCGTGTGTAATGTGATCTACTCTGTCTGCACAACATTTATGTTGTGTCTACAGAACAACAACATATATACTTATAAGAACATGATTGCATAACCAAAAAAGAACATAATGCCATTTCGAACATTGTATCACAAATATCAGAAATATTACAATGTTCAAATCCCAGCATTGCAAGGCCCAAATTCAAAGATTACAAGGTTCTTTGGCATGAAATATTTCTACGAAGGGATCATCCACCGAGAAGTCATATATCGGCTCGAAAGAATGCCTTCCGAATAATCTGTGATATGAACTTCCAAAATGAAATTCAGCTTCTGCAGAGCCTTTTCCATTCAGTTGTAGACGCCTACGCTGATCAACAAACCATTCACCGTGGCACACTAAATAGAGGGCAAACATCATTACCTTGAGCACCCTTGCTTTCTGAACAAACAACCTGGCGAATTGAATCTCTAGTTTGGTGCCTTGGTACTCATTCAAAGTAATTTCTGTGAGGTGGAAATGAAGGCATTCGATGGGATTGTTATATTGCGCCACATTTTTCAATTTTGGTCCTGCATTTATCTGCAAACGAAGACAACATATCAGTGCTTAAATGCGATTTTGAACACTACGGGCCTCTTTGATTTGCGGGATTTCAAAAATACACTAATAGAGTGACATGCCATCTTCAATCGTTCATGATTAACATTCAAAATAATATGTATTGAAATCCTCCAAATTTCCTTTCAAAATCATAGTACATTTGTCATTGTAATCATAGGTAAAAGTGCCAACAAATTGAACTCTGTTGTGGTTAACAATTAACAACAAAGGAGTATCACCTCGATGTATAGCTTCTCCGTGCACGGGCATCTAAGGAATATAACAATTTCATCCAGATCGGGGCCGATAGATTGTAGTGCCGAGATCTTCATTGTGCGCAGAGACAGGGTGAGGCATGTGGGAATCATTTTCTGGATGACAGTTGAACTTAGATTAACCAAAATTAGATAAAATGTGATGTACAAGTATAAGAAGGAGAAGAAGACTGTTGTACCTGAATGGATATGGATCCAGATGTAATGAGTTCGGAGAATTCAGAACACCAATATCCCAACACTGTCAATTTCGGTGCGTCAATGACCCTAAGTCTTGTTGGACCTTCTTTATCAAGTAGAAACAATCTCTCAAGGAAAGACGCATTCTCAATGACCATATCATGAAACACCCCCAACTAACAGCCTGTTGCGGAACTAGCCATGCACATAAATCATATGGACATTCGTCGCAACGATGTGGAGGCTACTGAACCCAAACATCACCTGAAGACGAAGGTACTCGAGTGTTGTACATCCGCGGAGCAGGCGCTCCAAATCCTCCTTCGAGATGCTGACGCCAATGAGCTTGAGGTCCTTCAGCTTAGGGAGATGAAGAGCGTGCACAACATTAATCTGGGGGAAAAGGCACTCCTTGCGGCGCGAGACGGAGCACGGACGGAGGCATCAAGCGTCGACGCCCAGCTTCAATCTAAGCCCCTCGAGCTGATTTAGGGTAGGGGATAAGAATCACTCGTGAAACTTGGGTTTGACCTTGCAGTTGGAACGGAACTTGTTGATGGCAAGGCGTCTGAGTGGCGCAGTGTGTGTGGTGAGGATGTGGGACAATGCGTCCAAGCCTTTGCGATCCCCGCTGCAGAGCTCATCGTCTTCGATGAGGTCCAGGGGGTGGAGTGCCAGAGGGGGCACCACCGCCGGGAGAATACGATGGTCCACATAGCAGATTTGATGGGGGGAGGGACATGATGGTTACCAACATCTCGTCGGGGAGGCTTCTGATGAAGTCCACGCTGACCGGAGGCTCTTGCGGTTCAGCCTCGACCCGCCCCCGCTTGTTGGCCTCCTCGTCCTCCATCGTATAAGGAGGCGATCCTCGGCGATGGAGCTTATAGATAAGAACGGAGGAGAAGGAGGAGCATTAATGGAGAACTTCAAAGCGAGGCGGATGGTGGGTGAAGGTCAAAGGGCTCGATTCCCGGTGAGCCAACTTCGTGGCAGACTGCCCGCACGCGTCCCGCTGAGCCTGTGCGGCGGACTGATCGCACGTGTACCGTCTAGTAAAACTTGCCCCCACAACACCTCCTAGCAAATAAAACAAGAGGGACGTGTGGCGGCACGTAAATGCTTAGTACAACGCACACGATTCAAAATAAGACAACCGGTTGCAATATTAACTTGGCAGATGGTTGTTCCAAAAATGAACGTGGCAACTATTTGAAATTCATTGCTATTTCTTTTGTGGGAACTAAACATGCACCTAGGGACCCATATATGATTTTTCAACCCATTTTGGTGCACTAGAGCATGTGCATGTAGTTCAAATTTGAATTATGCACACTAAATGCCTAGAAAACTCAGTTAATATATAAAAATGTCCAAACGAACCCTGAATAATTCCAAATTTTAACACGACACTCCTACTAATCCATGTTGCCTCTGGAAAAATATTCAAGGCGAGAAGAGGCAATGAATGTCGTTTTGTCCACAAAGGTGACACGTTTGCTACTAGAACCACGAGGTTTCTAGTGAGAAGTTCTGGTTTGTAAGAAGCTTATGCCAAAACTTTTCCCAAATTGGAAAAACAATTAACCACGATGTGTTGGTGCCATTTCATGACACCATGCCAAGTTTCATAAATTTCATACGAGTTTTGGATTTACAGGAAAAAAACCAAGCTTCTCAATGTTTGCGGGCGATCCACGACGCCGAGGTGTTTGATAGTCATTCCCATTTCTTGCCTGGGAACTAAACATGCGCCCACGGACACATATAAGATTTTTCAACCCATTTGGGTGCACTGAAGCATGTGCCTATAGTTCAAATTTGAATTATGCACACTAAATGCCTAGAAAACTCAGTTAATGTACAAAAATGTCCAAACGAACCCTGAATCATTTCAAATTTTAACACGACACTCCTACTATGTTGCCTCTGGAAAAATATTCCAGGCAAGAAGAATGATGTCGTTTCGTCCACAAAGGTGACGCGTTCCCTACCGGAACCACGAGGCTTCTAGTGAGAAGCTCTGGTTTGTCAGAATCATATGCCAAAACTTTTCCCAAATTGGACAAAAAATTACCACGGCATGTTGGTGCCATTTCATGACACCATGCCAAGTTTCATGCATCTCAGAAGAGTTTTGGGTTTACAGGAATTTAAAAATCAAGCTTCTCAATGTTTGCGGGCGATCCATGACATCGAGGTGTTTGAAATTCATTCTCATTTCTTCCCTGGGAACTAAACATGCACCCGGGGACACATATATGATTTTAACCCTTTTTGGTGCATTGGAGCATGTGTTTGTAGTTCAAATTTGAATTATGCACACTAAATGCTTAGAAAACTCAATTAATGTATAAAAATGTCCAAACGAACCCTGGATAATTCCAAATTTTAACACGACACTCCTATAGTTGCATGTTCACCGAAGATAAATGTTCTAGCAATTAAATCATCGTCCTTTTCCGCCGTAACCCCATTTTGTCTTTCAATTCAAAATGAAAAATCAAGTACACCTCAAACAGTTCATTAGCCAGAATTGTGTGCGATACAATATAAAATATCTTGGGGTCTGGCTTACTCCGCAAGCATGGACGGTTATAGTCCAGCGCCCGCGCATCAACCACACTTGCGCGTGAGTTTTTCACCGTACCGAGCGAATTTTTTTGGCAACCGCGGAAATATCCACATCGTCCCTACCAAAAGCCACATTACCACTGCTTCCTCCTTGTTTTCCCAAGTCAAGACATCCACTGCTTGCTTGCAGCGGCGCCTCCTCGTCGGCAATGCTCCTTCCTGCTACGCGACCTCGTCGATCTAGCCAGGTAATCCACACCCCACCCACATCCTCCTCCTCCCCCTTCTCCACCCCACATGCCCTAACAGCCGGCGCAACACCTTCCACCCAAATCGCCGCCTCATCCTCCAAGTAAGCGCCGCCCTAAGCCATGGTGCATGCAGTATAGCTAGGAGCTTAAGGAGCATCTAGCAGTGGAGAAGAAAATCGCGGCCGCATGCGCAGATGAGGTCGCGAGGGCTGCCATGCGTGTTGACTGCCAGATCTTGGAGGAGCACCTCGCCAGAAACCCCACCATCGATGCCTCACATGCGGATGCCACAACTCAGTTGGCTGCTTTGAACGACAGTCCGTGGTGTTTTCTCGAGGCCACCGTTGGTGCCTTCTTGTGATGTTAATCCGCAATCTGATCTTCTAGTATATATGTTATATATAATGTGCAATGTGGTGCTCAGTTAACTGTTTGGTTCATTTTTTGTGATGTTCAGTTAACTGTTTGGTTCAATTCTGAAATGCGATGTTCAATTCTTGTGGGTTCAATTTTGTATTGTTATGCAGTAGAAAATAAATCGAATTTGGCTATACTAAATACATGAGAAAGATATGCAGTTGCTATATTTCCTAGTTCTTAAGCATGCTTGGTTTGGATAACTGGCTTTTCCATGTGGCTCGAATTAATCTGTTGGATCTGCAATGTGTTTATTTTTCATCAACATATTTTACTTATAGTATGTCAACTCTCACTTAAACTGGTCAATAACTACCTTACATGTATTACATGGAAACAATGGGAGGCACTTAGGTTTACCATCGAGGTTTGCACATGCATGGTCCTTTGGCTAATAGCATATTATTATGCAATTGTGATGTCTACTACGCAACCTTCTTCTTGTAGACTCGTGTTGGGCCTCCAAGCGCAGAGTTTTGTAGGACAGTAGCAAATTTCCCTCAAGTGGATGACCTAAGGTTTATCAATCCGTGGGAGGCGTAGGATGAAGATGGTCTCTCTCAAACAACCCTGCAATCAAATAACAAAGAGTCTCTTGTGTCCCCAACACACCCAATACAATGGTAAATTGTATAGGCGCACTAGTTCGGCGAAGAGATGGTGATACAAGTGTAATATGGATGGTAGATATTGGTTTTTGTAATCTGAAAATATAAAAACAGCAAGGTAACTAATGATAAAAGTGAGCACAAACGGTATTGCAATGCTTAGAAACAAGGCCTAGGGTTCATACTTTCACTAGTGCAAGTTCTCTCAACAATACTAACATAGTTGAATCATATGTAAATCCCTCACGTGCGACAAAGAGTTCACTCCAAAGTCACAAATAGCGGAGAAAAAACGAAGAAATTATTGTAGGGTACGAAACCACCTCAAAGTTATCTTTTCCGATCAATCTTATGAGCTATCCCTGTAAGTGTCACGAACAGCCCTAGAGTTCGTACTAAAATAACACCTTAAGATACACATCAACCAAAACCCTAATGTCACCTAGATACTCCAATGTCACCACGAGTACCCATGGGCATGATTATACGATATGCATCACACAATTTCAGATTCATCATGTTCAATCCAACACAAAGAACTTCAAAGAGTCTAGATCAGTTATTTTCATCATGTTCAATCCAATTCATCATGTTCAATCCAATTCATCTTATTTTCAGGAAGGGTCTATGTAAGAGCTTTGATTTAGCAAATTCCACATACTCAACTATCATATAGTCTTCCATGATTATTAACACTCAAAGCATATTTTTAGAACAAATAGCATCCATCGAACACAGAGAAAGATAGGGGCTTAATGTTTCGCCTCCCAACTTATTTATCATATAGATAATTGTCAACAATAATAATTCATGATCAAATATATTTGTGTGGATATATATGTCTAGATCATTCCCCAACACATGACGCTTGCCAAGAGAAAAAGGCGAAATATAGAAAGTGGTGAAGATCACCATGACTCTTGCATAAAGGTAAGTACTAGAAAGTAAAAGATAGGCCCTTCGCAGAGAGAAGCATTGATTTACAGAGGTGCCAGAGCTCGAGCTTTTAAAACAGGGATGAATAATAATTTTGAGCGGTATGCTTTCATTGTCAACATCACAACCGAGAGATCTCGGTATCTTCCATGCTCCACGGCGAGCCGAATCCACGGGTACCGTCCATACAAACAATAGTCCTGGGGGAGTTTTGTTTCATTATATTTTGATTTGATTTTTGAGCATGGAACTGGGCATCCCGAATACCAGCCACTTTCTCGTGAATGATAGTGAATCAACACATATCGTGAGAATAATCCACCTAGCATGGAAGATACTGACAGCCCCTAGTCACTATATGAGTGATTCGGGCATACAAAACAGAATATTATTTGAAGGTTTAGAGTTTGGCACATGCAAATTTACTTGGAACGGCAGGTAAATACCGCATATAGGTAGGTATGGTGGACTCGTATGGAACAACTTTGGGTTTAAGGGTGTTTGGATGCACAAGTAGTATTTCTACTTGGTGCGGAAGTTTTGGCTAGTATGAGGTGGAAGCAAGCACCACATGTTGGAGGATCCATAACAATATAACTTCTATACAAATATACCCAAACATAACTCATTAAGTTGTCTTCCTTGTCCAATTTTAACTAATTTGCTCGAGTTTGAAAATAATTAATGAGCTCACAATCATAGAAGATGTCCAAGATAGTATATTTATATGTGGAATCTCTCTTCCTTCAATATTCTTTCATGAATTGTTCAAGTGACCAATGCGGTGTTTGCTAACTTTCAATAAATTTTACCACCTATGCTTATTATGTGTGAAGTCATTACTCCCCATGGGATAAGTATATGAAGCATATTTAATTTCAAATTTATGATATTCAATTCATTCAACCATTTACTCATAGGATATAAGTGAAGCACGAGAGTGAATGACAAACTACTCCAAAAAGATATAAGTGAAGATCAATGCGTAGTCAACAATTAAATAACTATGTGAAGACTCTCTCATCTAAGAATTTCAGATCTTACGTAATTTATTAAACAGCAAGCAAAAGAAAGATAGCACTCCAAGAATAGCACGCATCATGTGAACGAATAAAAATTTAGGCTCAACATAGGCTAACCGATAATTGTTGATGAAGAGAGGGGGGATGTGTAGCATCCCCAAGCTTAGATGCTTGAGACTTCTTGAAATATTTACTTGGGGTGCCTTGGGCATCCCCAAGCTTGAGCTTTTGTATCTCGTTCAATCCTCTCATATCCCGGTTTCACCTATTCTCAAAAACTTCATCCACACAAAACTCGAAAAGAACTCGTGAGATAGGTTAGTACACATAAGAATAAATCCACACTTCATGTACTGCCAAGACAAGTTGCAAAATAATTTCCAAACATCATCTACTATTAACTATCATCTCCACAATTTATATCTACCAATATAGGCTATGGAAACTATAGGATAAGTAGATAACGAAACTATGACAGCAATCTGTCCAAACAGAACAGTTTGTAGAAATTTATGAAAACAGTGTACTCTTAACTCAAAAATTTATGAAACTTTAGGACATGCTAAATAATTTATATGAAAACACTGTGTAAAAATTTCAGAAACGTTCCACGTTCCAGTAAAATATGAAAATTCAAACACTACAGCAAAAGTTTATGTTATTACACAGCACACATCAAAACATGCAATGCAAGCATCCTAAAGGCAATTCTTGGAACTCTTTATTGAAAAACAAGATTATAAATAACACCTAACAGAGAACAACAAAATATAATGACGATCCAAGCAAAACTCATATTATGTGAAGAATAAAAATATAGCTCCAAGTAAGATATACCGATAGTGTTGAAGACGAAAGAGGGGATGCCTTCCGGGGCATCCCCAAGCTTAGACGCTTGAGTCTTCCTTGAATATTACCTTGGGCGTGCCTTGGGCATCCCCAAGCTTAGGTTCTTGTCACTCCTTATTCTCCTCATATCGGTGTCTCACCCAAAACTTGAAAACTTCAATAATACACAAAACTTAACGGAACTTCGTGAGAAGGGTTAGTGTAATAAAGATAAATCATTCACTTAGGTACTGTCAAGACAAGATTCATAATTGTTCCCACATGATACATACTGTATTATATCATTCCCATAATTTATATCACTAAATATAAGCTATGGAAACACTAAAACAAGCAAACTATGCATGCAAAACAGAATCTGTCAAAAACAGAACAGTCTGTGAAGATCTGTAGTATAACCATAATTTCCTGTCTCTCAAAATTCTGAAAAATTAGTACAACCTGAATAATTTGTATATCAAGACTGTGTAAAAATTTCAGATCAAAAGCACGTTTCAGTGAATTTACAAAATTCCTGGACTGAGAGCAAAAGTTTCTGTTTTTGCGCAGAATCAAGTCAACTATCATCCACACTATCCCAAAGGCTTTACTTGGCACTTTATTGAAACAAAAGCTATAAAACATGATTATACAGTAGCTTAATCATGTTAACACACAAAAACAGAAAGGAAATGTGTTGGGTTGTCTCCCAACAAGCGCTTTTCTTTAAAGCCTTTTAGCTAGGCATGATGATTTAAATGATGATCACATAGGAATAATAATTGAAACATGAAAAAGAGCATCATGAATCTCAAGACAAGCATATTTAAGTCTAATCCACTTCCTATGCATAGGGATTTTGTGAGCAAACAATTTATGGGAACAAGAATCATCTAGCATAGGAAGGCAAAACAAGTGCAACTTCAAAACTTTGAACACATAGAGAGGAAACTTGATATTATTGCAATTCCTACATAGAGAGGAAACTTCAAAACTTTGTATATCAAGACTGTATTGTTATGCAGTAGGAAATAAATCGAATGTGGCTATACTAAATACATGAGAAACATATGCAGTTGCTATATTTCCTAGTTCTTAAGCATGCTTGGTTTGGATAACTGGCTTTTCCATGTGGCTCGAATTAATCTGTTGGATCTGCAATGTGTTTATTTTTCATCAACATATTTTACTTATAGTATGTCAACTCTCACTTAAACTGGTCAATAACTACCTTACATGTATTACATGGAAACAATGGGAGGCACTTAGGTTTACCATCGAGGTTTGCACATGCATGGTCCTTTGGCTAATAGCATATTATTATGCAATTGTGATGTCTACTACGCAAACTTCTTCTTGTAGACTCGTGTTGGGCTTCCAAGCGCAGAGTTTTGTAGGACAGTAGCAAATTTCCCTCAAGTGGATGACCTAAGGTTTATCAATCCGTGGGAGGCGTAGGATGAAGATGGTCTTATTTTCAGGAAGGGTCTATCCAACACGAGTACACCTTAAGATACACATCAACCAAAACCCTAATGTCACCTAGATACTCCAATGTCACCATGAGTACCCATGGGCATGATTATACGATATGCATCACACAATTTCAGATTCATCATGTTCAATCCAACACAAAGAACTTCAAAGAGTCTAGATCAGTTATTTTCATCATGTTCAATCCAATTCATCATGTTCAATCCAATTCATCTTATTTTCAGGAAGGGTCTATGTAAGAGCTTTGATTTAGCAAATTCCACATACTAAAATAACACCTTAAGATACACATCAACCAAAACCCTAATGTCACCTAGATACTCCAATGTCACCACGAGTACCCATGGTCTTGATTATACGATATGCATCACACAATTTCAGATTCATCATGTTCAATCCAACACAAAGAACTTCAAAGAGTGCCCCAAAGTTTCTACCGGAGAGTCAAGACGAAAACATGTGCCAACCCCTATGCATAGATTCCCAAGGTCACGGAACCCGCAAGTTGATCACCAAAACATACATCAAGTGGATCAATAGAACATCCCATTGTCACCACGGATATCCCATTGCAATACATACATCAAGTGTTCTCAAATCCTTTAAAGACTCAATCCGATAAGAAAACTTCAAAGGGAAAACTCAATTCATCACAAGAAGATAGAGAGGGGAAAACTCCATATGATTCATCTATATTAATAAAGCTCGCGGTACATCAAGATCGTGTCATCTCAAGAACACGAGAGAGAGAGATCAAACACATAGCTACTGGTACATACCCTCAGCCCCGAGGGTGAACTACTCCCTCCTCGTCATGGAGACCGCTGAGATGATGAAGATGGCCTCCGGTGATGGTTTCCCCCTCCGGCAGGGTGCCGGAACGGGCTCCCGATTGGTTTTTCATGGCTACAGAGGCTTGCAGCGGCGGAACTCCCGATCTAGGTTTCTTTCTGGGGGTTTTGGTATTTATAGGAATTTTTGGCGTCGGTCTCACATCAGGGGGACTCCCGAGGGACCCACAAGCCAGGGGGGCGCGCCCTAGGGGGGCGCCCTCTAGGCTTGTGGCTGCCTCGGGACTCCTCTCCGGTATCTTTTTGCTCTAGTATTTTTTATATTTTCCAAAAATATTCTCCGTAAATTTTCAGCCCATTCCGAGAACTTTTATTTCTGCACAAAAAACGACACCATGGTAGTTCTGCTGAAAACAGCGTCAGACCGGGTTAGTTCTAATAAAATCATACCAAAATCATATAGAATTATTGTAAACATGGCATGAATACTTCATAAATTATAGATACGTTGGAGACGTATCAAATTGCAGCAACCATTCTAATATCTAGGTTTTTAACTTTTTGGTCTTGCACATGTAGGTCCCGTTGTCATAGGTTTAGACACTCTGTTCGATCCATTTTGCATATGGGGAAATGAGATGTCCATGAATATCAGTCAAGTAAAGAAACTCAAAAGGATTGTTAGGTAAAGAAACTAGCGATGAATAACAACAAGATCTTTGTTTGTACAAGGAATAAGACATCAGTCAACTATAGGATGGTACTAACACTTTTACCTAGTTTTTTTCCTTTGCGCCATTTCAAAATTTAGAACAGATATTTATGCATATCTTTGTTTTCCGTCCTTTACAAAGTGATTCACTGATGATTACCTCTCAAACCACTTGCATCGTCAAGAGACGAAGAAGGTATTCATTCAACACCCACGATACAATATTCAAGTCTTCCTCGAGAGGATGAAGGTTGGGCGGGCAATTATCCACAACCACCGGCCTAAAGTTGCAAGGACATTCAACATCACTGAAGGCTCAATTTTCGCCTTCAGATTCAACAGTTTTCCAGATGAAATTCATCTATGTATTTACCGAATATGATGCTACTTTCCAAAGGTTTTATATGCTGCATGTGAAACTTGGTGCTGCTGAGTAATGTCATAGCTAGCTATATGCCTATATGATGTAACTGAGTGCTGGAGCTATCTGATGTTGTACTCTGATGTAATTCAGTTGTGAAATTCTGGCTGTCGTAATACGAATATGAAATATATGGTGTGTTTGATTTGAAATGTCAATTTGATTACTAAATGGATTACCAGTAATAAGCCAATTAGCCTGCTTACTGGGGTTTCTATTGCATACGGTTTCTTAGACACAACCGTGGGCGATGACCTCATACAACCCACACAGTTTCTAGAAAGTAGGCGTGTTGGATCAATGAACAATGACACACGACTTCCGCCTGACAAAGGTTTGCATTAGGCCACCTTGCACAAACGTTTCAACATAAAAAGTGTGTGTCATGGACAACCTATGCCATATAGTCTCTTCTAGGCACCGTGTGTGATGCTAAGAAAATCTCACATGATTTGTCCATATAATTGTTTGCGATGGCTCACCAGATCGCACACGCACTCTTTTGCTCAGCGTGTGTGACCGGAGGACCTATCGCCGAAGGTTTCTGGGTCGTGTGGGATGGACCCCCCTATCGCACACACAGGCAAGGCAACGGTTAAAAACTTCGTCGCGGAAAGGGGTAAAAAATGTTTGTATAAGACGCGTCTACAGCAGTGAACTCTCGTCATGAGAATAACTCACTTAGCATGGAAGATACTGACCACCCCTATGCTCCATGAGCGGTACGAGCACACAAAACAGATGTTGATTTGAAGGTTCAAAGATGGCACATGAAAATTTACTTGGGACGGTAGGGTAATACCGTATATGGGTAGATATGGGGGACTCTTCCAAACACCTTTGGGGTTTCATGAATTTGGATGCACAAGCAGTATTCCTGCTAAGTACAGACGAAGTCTAGCAAATAGATTGGGAAGCAGCCAACTAGAGAGGACAATTTTCATAAGCATGCATTGCGAATAGTTAACACTGACCATGAGCATGAGTAGGATATAAACACTCTGAATATAAACATCATAAGGGTTGCATTGGTTTTGAATCAATTACATGTGCGAACATGTGCCAAGTCAAGCCACTTGAATTCTTCAGAGGAGGATACCATCCCAACATACTACATCATAATCATTTTAATGCATGTTGACACTCATGGTAAATCATTATCCACTCCTAGCTACTTAAGCATGGCATGAGCAACTATAATCTCTAATTGTCATCATAAACATGTTTACTCTTAATCTACTGAATCAAGGTGACTGAATTAAACATATTTACAAAAACAAGAAGAGTTCATAGCAGGTTTTGTTTGCCACAGTCACTTCATCAAATCATCATCATTGTTGCCTTTCACATGCATGATCGACTGGTATGAAAATTAAAATAGTGCAAGTGTGTCGTGGACTAAGCTGAAATCTGCAAACAGTTTATTCAGAGGAGAAGACAAGGAAATATTAGCTCTTCGTTAGATCAACAACAAAGCATATGAGAGCCACTTAAATTTTTTAGCATAGTCTTCTCCATACGATGACTCAAAGAAAAGAAATTAAATTCAGAGAAATACACTGGATTTTTTTGGAGTTTTTTTAGTTTTTTTGAAGAAGGTGAACTGAAGAAGAAAAACAAAAAGCGAGAAAAACTATTTACACCGAATAACTCCCAACAAGCAAAGGAAAAAAAGAAACGAGAAATATTTTGGGGGGATTTCTTTTTAATACTACTAATTAACTAAACAGGAAAGAAAACCGAAAAGAAGCAAGAAATATTTTTGGTTCAAAGTTTTTCAAACACAAAAAAGGAAAACAAAATAAAGCAAAACATGGATATACAATGAAAATGATGAACAATGACAAATGGAATGAATATGCGAACATGCATGTAATGTCGGTGAGAATATGTACTCTCCCAAGCTTAGACTTTTGGCCTAACTTGGTGATCACTGATACTCGTGATCTGCGTTGGGTTTTCCGTGACGAGGAACGGGTAATCGCAGCACAAAGTGGGTAAGTATTTCCCTCAGTTATGAAACCAAGGTTTATCGAACCAATAGGAATACCAATCCTCAACCGTCTTCAGCGGCTGCACACAAAAGAACAAACAACTTGCACCCAACGCCGGCAAGAGGGTTGTCAATCCCCTTGATCTCGTTATTTGCTAGCAAGTGAGTTGTGTAGATAATTGTAGATAATAGTAAAGTGCAAAATAATATAAAAGGTAATAAATAACAGCAAGGTAATGATAGTGTTTGTGAATTTATAAGTGAATAGACCCGGGGGCTGTAGAGTTCTCTAGTGGCATCTCTCATAAGCAAAGCATACGGTGGGTAAACAAATTACTGTTGGGCAATTGATAGAAAAGTGAATAATTATGCGATGTTCACGGCAATGATCATGTGTATATAGGCATCACGTCCATAAGCAAATAGGCCGACTCCTGCCTGACCAACTACTATTACTCCACTTCAAGAGCGCTTCTATGCTTGCCTCTCTACGTATTAAGTTCATGACAAACGGAGTAATGCTTGGAGAGCGATGACACGATGTAGACAAAGTAAACTCAACTAATATGAATAAACCCCATCGTTTTATCCTTAGTAGCAACAACACAAAGACGCAACTTGTCCCCTTCTGTCATTGGGATATAGAAACTCGTCAGGTTGAACCTACTACAACGCACCACTCCCACCGAAGAAATATCAATCTAGTTGGCCAAACTATCTCAATAGATCGGAGAGCATTACGAAGCTATGCTGATCATGCAAATAAGAATCATAGTAATCAGGTTTGACTCAAATACTTTTCATGAATAATTTTAACATAAACTCACAATTCATCGGATCCCAACAAACACACCATACAAAGGGATTACATCGGATAGATCAAGGAAAAGATGCGATGAACATTGTATTGAAGATCGAGAGAGAGAGAGAGAGAGAGAGATTGCCATCTAGGTACTACCTACGAACCTGTAGGTCTGTGGCGAACTACTCACACATCATGGTGAGGGCAGCAAGGTTGATGAAGAGGCCCTCCGTGATCGATCTCCCCTCTGGCAGGGTGCCGGAACGGAGGTGTAGATGGCCTCCCGTCGGAACAGAGACTTACGGCGGCGGAAAAAATGTTTCAGGAGCACTTCTGATGTTTGTAGGGTAGATGTGAATTTATAGGCCAGAGAACGACGTCGGGAGGTGCTCCAGGGGGCCACAACATATCTGGCGCGTCCCCCCTTGGGGGCGCGACCAGATGGCTTGTGGGCCCCTGGTGCATCTACTTGCCCTCCTCCAAATCTTCTAGGTCTTATATTGGTCCAGAAAAAATCACCAAAAAGTTTCGTGGCAATTGGACTTCGTTTGGTATTGTAACTCTGAAAAGGCAAAAATACGCAGAAAACAGGAACTAGCACTGGGCAGTGGGTCAATAAGTTAGTGCTCAAAAATATTATAAATTGGTAAATAAATACCCAAAAAGTATCCTATAATGATAATATGTCAGCATGGAAAAATCAAAAATTATAGATACGCTGGAGACGTATCAGCATCCCCAAGCTTAATTCCTGCTCGTCCTCGAGTAGGTAAATGATAAAAACAGAATTTTTGATGTGACATGCTACCCATTATGTAATCTTAGGTATGTATGCTTATCGAGAAATGATGAATTAACAAATAGCAACATAGTAATATTTATAAGTATAAGAAACAAAATAATTAATTTTTCAAAGTATACAATCCTAAAAGAATGTTTTACCCCTATTCATCTTATTGTATTAGCAAGGCATGACTCCGTCTTCACCACATAGATATAAATGTTAAGCACCACGGTGTCCAAGTCAGGCAATTGGATCGTACTTTTTCAATATGCATCAACTTTTTATTCTTCACACAATACATGAGCGTGAACCATTGGACATGGCATATAGGTGGAATAGAATATGGTGGTAGGTATCAAAGGGGTAAAAAGTGGAGAAGATAGTCTTGCATCAACTAGGCGTACCAACGAGCTATGGAGATGCTCATCGATAGATATCAATGCGAGGAGTAGGGATTGCCATGCAAATGATTCATTGGAGCTATAAGTGTATGAAATCTCAACTGAAGCTAAGTGGGGTGTGCATCAAACTTGCTTGCTCATGAAGACCTCGGGCGTTTGAGGAAGCCCGTCATAGGAATATACAAGCCAAGTTTATTATATGAAAAGGTAATTCCCACTAGCATATGGAAGTGTCAACATAGGAGACTCTCTATATGAAGAACATGGTGCCACTCCGAGGCACAAGTGTGGTAAAGGATAATAGCAAAGTCCCTTCTCTCGTTTCTCTCATTTTATTTTATTTTATTTTTTATGGTGGGCTTTTCTCTTTTTTTTGCCTCCCCCATTTTCTTTTTTTTATGGTGGGCTCATTTGTCCTCCCCCATTTTTATTTCATTTTTTGTCCGGAGTCTCATCCCGACTTGTGGGGGAATCATAGTCTCCATCATCCTTTCCTCACCGGGACAATGCTCTAATAATGATTATCATCACACTTTTATTTACTTACAACTCAACATGAAGAAGTGATAGGAAGATATGACTCTGTATGAATGCCTCTAACAGTGTACCAGGATGTGCAATGATCTAGCGTGACATGTATCAAATATATGAAGAATGGTGGCTTTGACACAAATACTATGTCAGCTCTATACGATCACGCAAAGCATTATGATGATGAATGAACTAGTCATGTGAAGTGACGATGGAATTTGCATGTCAATATATCTCGGAATGGCTATGGAAATGCCATAATAGGTAGGTATGGTGTCTGTTTTGAGGAAGATATAATGAGGCTTATGTGCAACAGAGCGTATCATGTCACGGGGTTTGGATACACCGACGAATATTTGCACCGATCCTCGAGGTGAGTATGGGCTATGCACGGTACCGAAGAGGCTAGCAAATATGAGAAGCTGAAGATGCGTATGTCCATGGTGTCACATTAGTCATAAAGAACTCACATACTTATTGCAAAGTTTTCTTAGTTTTATCACAAATCAAAGTACTCCTCGCATGCCCCAAGGGAGGAGGTTGGTAGGAGTTAACCATCGTGTGCCCCCGACTCAAAACAACACTAGGATTTCAACGAGGAATATAAATGCTCACACATCATCATCATGCCTCTTTAATTTTTAGATGAATAACAAGTTAACACCTCTTAATCTCGACACTTCTTTGAATCAAAATTTTTGGACTCACACCTTTTCATATTACCACATCAATGTCATTAACCCACAACTTCTCTACATGTGCTACACGATGGTATTGATTATCATTCATTGAATACCTAGTATTCTTGGACTAGTCTTATGACCCATGCAAATTACCGTCACTATTACTCAGCTCTTAAACAAATATAAGTGAAGAACGAGAGCATATTATTTCTATAAAATCTACATGCCACCTTGCTCAAAAAGATATAAGTGAAGTACTAGAGCAACTGCCTAGCTCAAAAGATATAAGTGAGGCACATAGAGTATTCTAGCAAATTATCATGAAGGTGTGTATCTCTCAAATAGGTGTGTCCAGCAAATGATGATTGTGACAAACTGAAATCAAAAGCAAACAAAAGCAAACGACGCTTCAAGAAAAACACATATCATGTGATGGATAAAAATATAGCTCCAAGTGACATACCGATGGATTGAGACGAAAGAGGGGATGCCTTCCGGGGCATCCCCAAGCTTAGACGCTTGAGTCTCCTTAGAATTATACTTGGGGTGCCTTGGGCATCCCCAAGCTTGGGCTCTTGCTACTCCTTATTCCGTAGTCCATCGTGATCACACCCAAAACTTGAAAACTTCAATCACACAAAACTCAACAAAACTTCGTGAGATCCGTTAGTATAAGAAACATATTGCATAATTGAGGTACTATGATAAATTGATTCAAAATCACTTTTGCATAATAGGTACTGTATTATAACTTCCCCATGGCTTACACCCCCCGATATAGTCCATGGCATGATCAAAACAAGCAAACTATGCAAGCAAAACATAATCTGTTTAAAACAGAACAGTCTCTAGCAATCTGTAAATAGCCCATACTTCGGTAACTCTAAAAATTCTGAAAAATTAGGAAAACATAAATAATTTGTATATAAATACTGTGTTAAAATTTCAGATAATTATCACGCTCCAGTAAAAAATGAAAATTCCTGCACTGGAGTCAAAGTTTCTGTTTCAGATTCAGCATCGTTTCTACTCATCTTGTGAGTCATCCCAAAGGCTTTACTTGGCACAAATACTAATTAAAACATAAAAACACAATAATTACATAGGAAAAAATCATGTTATCACACAAAAACATAAATTAAAAACAAAAATAAAGATGCACATTGGGTTGCCTCCCAACAAGCGCTATTGCTTTATGCCCCTAGCTAGGCATAATGCATAGTTTCAAGTGTTGTCATCTTTGACACTCAACCCGTAGGTAGTTCTCATGATTCATAAGGTGGTTTAATTATATTACTAGGGAAGTGTTCCATCCCTTTCTTTAATGGGAATTGGAATCTTATGTTTCCCTCTTTCATATCAATAATTGCACCTATAGTTCGTAAAAATGGCCTTCCAAGTATTATGAGACAAGAAGGATTGCAATCAATATCAAGCACAATGAAATCTACAGGCACATAATTTTTGTTTGCAATAATAAGCATATCATTAATTCTACCTAAAGGTTTCTTGATGGTAGAATCCGCAAGATGCAAGTTTAGGGAACACTCTTCAATATTAGTGAGACCAAGCACATCACATAAAGTTTTGGGTATAGTTGAAACACTAGCACCAAGGTCACAAAAAGCATTGCATTCATATTTATTTATCTTTATTTTGATAGTAGGTTCCCACTCATCATGCAATTTTCTAGGAATAGAAATTTCAAGCTCAAGTTTCTCATCATAAGCTTTTATCATAGCTTCTACTATATGTTCGGTAAAAGCTTTGTTTTGTTCATAAGCATTGGGTGAGCTAATAATGGATTGCAGCAAGGAAATACATTCTACTAAAGAGCATTTATCATAATTAAATTCCTTGTATTTCAAGATAGTGGGCACATCACTAGTTAAAGTTTTGACCTCTCCAAACCCACTTTTTTGAGTTTTAGCATTAGAATCATTACCCTTCAAGCAAACGGGACGCTCTTTAACTAGAGTTGACTCATCTCTAGTCCCTTTATCATTAATATTCAGAGATGTAAACAAAGATTCAATAGGAGAAACACCAATCATTTTAAGATCTTCATCATGATTCCGGTAAAAACCGGGTGGAAGAGCTTTTTCTAAGAATTCTCGCTTAGCTCTCAACTTAGCGGTCCTCTCCTTACTTTCATTAATAGATAATTGAATAGATTTAATAGTCTCATTAAAATCATGCTTGGGTGGAAAATACTTATTTTTAGTAGTTTCAACATCAAGAGCAATTATATCCATGTTTTTAGCCAAAGTATCAATCATATGCAACTTTTCTTCTACCGTAGTGTTGAAAACCTTTTGAGAATTAATAAATTATTTATTTGTATTCTCAAGATCAGAAGGTATACTATTAGAATTTGTAGAAGCATTTCCATATGAATTACCATAAGAATTTCCATAGTTGTTAGAGGAATTACCGGGATACGGTCTAGCATTGAAATTTCCTCTATAAGCATTGTTGTTGAAATTATTTCGCGAGATGAAGTTCACATCAATAGCATAATTATTTTGCTCAATCAAAGTAGGCAAAGTCATATCATTGGGATCAACATTAGCATTTTTATTAGCAACCATATTCATAAGAGCATCCACTTTTTCATTCAAAGTAGCGATTTCTTCAACAGAATTTACCTTCTTACTAGTTGGAGCTCTTTCGGTATGACATTGAGAATAATGTGTCATAATGTTGTCCAGAAGTTTTGTGGCCTCCCCTAAGGTCACATCCATGAAGGTACCACCTACGGCAGAATCTAGAAGATTTCTAGACACAAAGTTTAGTCCAGCATACAAATTTTGGATAATCATCCACAAGTTTAAGCCATGAGTTGGACAATTTCTTATCATCAATTTCATTCTCTCCCAAGCTTGAGAAACATGTTCTTGATCTTGCTATTTAAAATTCATTGTTTGATTTCTAAGGGAGATAATCTTAGCAGGAGGAAAATACTTGGCAATAAAAGCATCTTTACACTTATCCCACGTTCCAATACTATTACGAGGTAAAGATGAAAACCAAGCTTTAGCTTTGTCTCTTAGTGAAAAAAGAAATAATTTTAATTTCACAATATCATTATCCATATCCTTTTTATTCTGCATATCACATAATTCAACAAAGTTATTAAGATGTGATGCGAGATCCTCATTAGGACTTCCCGAAAATTGATCTTTCATGACAAGATTGAGCAATGCAGCTTTAATATCAAATGCCTCCGCACTAGTGGCGGGTGGTATAGGAGTACTAATAAAATCATTATTATTAGTATTTGAGAAATCACACAACTTAGTAGTATCTTGAGACATGGTGACCACAAAAGCAAAGCAAGCAAGACAAGTAAACTAGCAAGTAAAGCAAACTAGAAGCAAACTAGTAACTAGCAAAAGTAAATATTTTTGTATTTTTTATTTTTATGAGACAAACTAAATGTAACAGAAAATAAAAAGAAGAACAAGTGAATGAAATTTTGTGCGTAGTTACTTGATAGTTGGTGATGGTATTCCCCGGCAACGGCGCCAGAAATCCTTCCTGATACTCGTGATTTGCGTTGGGTTTTCCGTGAAGAGGAACGGGTAATCGTGGCACAAATTGGGTAAGTATTTCCCTCAGTTATGAAACCAAGGTTTATCGAACCAATAGGAATACCAATCCTCAACCGTCTTCAGCAGCTGCACACAAAAGAACAAACAACTTGCACCCAACGCCGGCAAGAGGGTTGTCAATCCCCTTGATCTCGTTATTTGCAAGCAAGTGAGTTGTGTAGATAATTGTAGATAATAGTAAAGTGTAAAATAAAATAAAAGGTAATAAATAACAGCAAGGTAATGATAGCGTTTGTGAATTTATAAGTGAATAGACCCGGGGGCCGTAGAGTTCTCTAGTGGCATCTCTCATAAGCAAAGCATACGGTGGGTAAAAAAATTACTGTTGGGCAATTGATAGAAAAGCGAATAATTATGCGATGTTCACGGCAATGATCATGTGTATACAGGCATCACGTCCATAAGCAAATAGGCCGACTCCTGCCTGCACCTACTACTATTACTCCACTTCAAGAGCGCTTCTATGCTTGCCTCTCTACGTATTAAGTTCATGACAAACGGAGTAATGTTTGGAGAACGATGACATGATGTAGACAAAGTAAACTCAACTAATATGAATAAACCCCATCGTTTTATCCTTAGTTGCAACAACTCAAAGACACAACTTGTCCCCTTCTGTCATTGGGATATAGAAACTCGACGGGTTGAACCTACTACAATGCACCACTCCCATCGAAGAAATATCAATCTAGTTGGCCAAACAATCTCAATAGATCGAAGAGCATTACGAAGCTATGATGATCATGCAAATAAGAATCATAGTAATCAGGTTTGACTCAAATACTTTTCATGAATAATCTGAACATAAACTCACAATTCATCGGATCCCAACAAACACACCATACAAAGGGATTACATTGGATAGATCAAGGCAAAGATGCGATGAACATTGTATTGAAGATCTAGAGAGAAAGAGAGAGATTGCCATCTAGGTACTACCTACGGACCTGTAGGTCTATGGTGAACTACTCACACATCATGGTGAGGGTAGCAAGGTTGATGAAGAGACCCTCCGTGATCGATCTCCCCTCCGGCAGGGTGCCGGAACGGAGGTGTAGATGGCCTCCCATCGGAACAAAGACTTGCGGCGGCGGAAAAGGTGTTTCGGGAGCGCTTCTGGTATTTTTAGGGTAGATGTGAATTTATAGGCCAGAGAACGACGTCGGGAGGCGCTCCAGGGGACCACAACATATCTGGCCGTGCCCCCCTGGAGGGGGGCGCGACCAGATGGCTTGTGGGCCCATGGTGCATCTCCTCGCCGTCCTACGAAGCTTCTAGGTCTTGTATTGGTCCAGAAAAAATCGCCAAAAAATTTCGTGGCAATTGGACTCCGTTTGGTATTGTAACTCTGAAAAGGCAAAAACACACAGAAAACAGGAACTGGCACTGGGCACTGGGTCAATAGGTTAGTGCTAAAAAATATTATAAATTGGTAAATAAGTACCCAAAATGTATCCTAGCATGATAATATGTCAGCATGGAACAATAAAAAATTATAGATACGTTGGAGACGTATCAATCACCATCCAAAGAATCCATCAGGTCTAGTAGGGAACTGGCTAGGCTGCGGTACTTGAGCGTCCCAAGGTTGGACCTCGTTCTCTACCGCAGCCAGGTCGGTTTTGTAAGCAATGATATCATTGGGCATGATGACATATTTGTGCGTGGCATGAGAGTCAAACAGAGAGGGTGCAGACAACAAAATAATCTCACGAGTATCTTCTCTAAATACCAAGTTGCAACGAATATGGTGAGGAGGTTCAGGGTCATCAATGAAATGGTGATTTGTCATGGACTGGTGGTCTAAATAAACCTCACCAGGATGAATATCAATTTTAAAGCATGCAACTAGGCGAGTATCATAAATACCATCGTGAAACACCGCCTCTAGTTCTATTAGTGTGCAATCGGCGTGCAATAATGAGGCTGGAAACAATAATAAACAGAGTTCAGTATCAAGTAGGCAAACAACTACATCTATGTCCTCATTGTCAAGTGGGTTTCAGTCCTTCCTAGAGAAGACAAATTCAAAGCCATCTAAATCTGAGTTGACCAGTTACCTTGAAGACAAAACCCATCCAATTCTAGATCCAAATTTCAGAGTAGTTGATTGGTGGAGGTTGAATGCTCATAGATATCCTATCATGGCAAAGATGGCAAAGAAGTTCTTGACTATACCAGCAACTAGTGTCTCATCGGAGTCGACCTTCTCTACGAGCGGCAGAATTCTCGATGACTATCGTAGCTCTCTCCGCCCAAACATGATTGAGGCACTTGTTTGTGCTTCTAGCTTCATTAAAGGATCAAAAGAAAACCAATTTAAGCCTACAATTATAGTGGTAATATTACTTGCTCTCCACTGTGTATTATGTTGTAACCTTAGACTTTTGCTAAATGTTAACTGAAATTGCATATTTGCATTTACCTTTGTAGGAAGATGGCAATGATGACGATGTCGAGTTCATTCCATTTCCTGAAGATACGACGGAAAGCAACTAGTATGCCTCCCATGTTTTTCTTTAGTTAAATGTGATTGTATCGTTGTAATTTGTTGTAGCATTGTACTGTTGTTTATCTGCTTGCATCATAACAAGTGCAATTCTCTATGTCTGTAGGAAGATGAAATTGCTGAACGAGGAGCAGGAGCTACTTTGCATTTCCTTAGCTGGCAGCTAGCATTTTATTTCAGTCCTTATTATTTATGTTGATGAAGTGTCGTGTTGAAGTGGCGAAGTAGTTAATAAAATATGTACTGCTAATCGAACTTGATGCAATGTCGAGCGCCTGATCGATGTTTGGCTTTATCTTTTAAAGTCCTGGACTTATAATTGCATCACTGTGTTGTTGTGTTGTCCTGTTGGTCTGACTTATAATTGCATCACTGTGTTGCTGTGTTCTTCTATTGTGTCATTGTGTGTTGCTAACTTGCTGCTAGCTATCTGTTGTTGCATCATGTCGGTGCACTAGTACAACGGTACCCAGTGCCCCTAACTTATGCACAGGCGGTAGAGCAGAGAACCTCGACAGCAATCAAGACCAAGACTCCAGCAAGCTCAGCGCGGCAACCCAAGCCTGGGCTGTGACACGCCAAGCATGTCCCCGACGCTGCCGGGGAACAAGACGAATGCACCTTCCAGATGACCCGGCAAGCCACCCCCCGGCAGGCACGAGCCAACCAGCCACCGCTCCACCTTATCGCTACGGCTGTCACTTATCGATGCGGTGTCGAGCCTTCAAGCGGCTAATTAGCTCGCGCTAAGCATGTGGCGACACTCCAGAAGGCAAGTTACGCCCAATTGACACCCGCCATGTGGCGTGTCAAGATCTCAAGCAACGACCGGCCAAGCGGTGGCAAGGGCTTGCCGGGGATGCACCCCCGAGCGCCACCTAGGCAGGTAATCATGGCATTTTGTCCTAAATGCCAGAGTTAGGTATGATAGCTCTGCTTAGCTATCTATTCAATGGATAATGTCTATTTTGCCACTATGGTAACCCCTTGCACTATAAAAGGAGGCCCAAGGCGACCTAGCTCAAGGTTAGCGACCGGAACCCCCGAACGCTTGTACTCGCACAGCCACTCTTCCCCCGGCAGCAGCCCTTGCCGGGGTTAGACGCCTTGCGTTCTTCGTGTTCCTCCAATCAATCCACCAAAAAATAGGAGTAGGGTTTTACGCTTAGCAGCGGCCCGAACCTGGGTAAAATGTCTGACCCCTGATCGTTGCGCCGTCTCATGATCTTCGCTCTTCATGCAACGTGACCCCCCTTGCCGAACCACAAGGGACCTCTGGTCCCATAGGTGACCGTGAGCATCCGTGCACCGACATCTTTGGCGCGCCAGGTAGGGGGCGTGCATCATTTGCGCGAACCCAAGTTCGTGCATGGTGGATCGGTCTTCATCGCCATCTTCTTCAACAATGGCTCCAAAGAAGAAATCCAGCACGGCTACGCATCCCTCGTCCTCAAAGGCTCCCCCACACGCGGCCGTCGGCGCCGTAGGCGCTGCGGCGGCTGCGGCCGAGGCGGGCGTCGTGGATGACGCGGTCGGCGCAGGCGGAGCCCCTGTCTAGCCTCTCCCGACCAGGGATGGAGCGGGAGGCGCCGGAGGGGAGCAACTACACCAACAACATGGCGAGCTCGGCCTCGACACCATGGGCGGAGGAAACGCCCGTTCATCACCTCCCCGCCGCGTGGATGGCCGAGGCCGCCTCAGCGGCGCCCAGTCCGGTGCGAGCTGTGACCCTCCGTCCGCACCCGTCGCCAGCGAGATTGTTGGGCGTGCGCCCTGAGCGGAGCAAGACGGGGTGCCCAGCGGAGCCGCAACACCTCAGGACCAGCCCACAACTCACCAGAAAGCTCCAGCGAGTGGCGCACGGCATCAAGGACGCGGCGAAGCTTCTCTTGGTCCTACCAAGAGTCGAGCCACGTCAAGGTCCGCCTATTTCGCTATGCCTGGCACCACAGAGGAGGCCATGGCGAGAGTCCAGATGCTCCTCAACTTCATGCCAGCAGCTGATAAGATGGATGAATGGAGAGCCACCATTCAAAGCCTGATTTCCTTCGTTGAAACCAACAAGACCCAGCATGCAGAGCCGTCGCGACGTACGAGGACAGCAGCGGCGACCCAGGGCAGCGAGCGCGTAGAAGGGGCCACCCCAATGGTGCAGTCCCCTCCGCGATAACAAGCCCAGAGGCAGCCGCGGCTGGCTTCACATGCTGACGACCCCGACGAGGCGTCCATAGTCTCGTTTGGTCCGCACGACCGTCGGGACCAGCGGCGTGTTCTCGAAGACCGGCGGAAGGAAGACGCACGCATCACCATCGAGAGACGTCGTGAAGCACACCGTCAATCGGACATGCGCAACGGTCCAGACGTTGGCGACCCCGCGCTCAGTGTCGGCGGGTACCTTCCTTACGAGGTTGGTTGCCCTGCCTTCACTAGCGAGCTGCGACGGGTCCGCTGGCCATCGACCCGAGCCTTCAAGCCTGAGCTACCAGAGAAATACGACGGGAAGCTAAACCCCGCGGAGTTCTTAGGCATCTACACGATAGCTGTTCAAGCTGCGGGAGGAAGAGATGAGAAGGTGCTCGCCAACTATTTCCCTTTGGCGCTCAAGCCAAATGTGAGATCATGGCTGATGCACCTGCCGGAGAATTCCATTTCCTCTTGGGCTGATCTGTGCAACGAGTTTGTTGGCGCCTTCACCGGTGGTCATCAAGAGCCAGGCTAGCCCAGCGATCTCCAAGTCCTCCCACAAAAGGAGGGAGAAACTCTGAGAAAGTATATCCAGAGGTTCAGCCAGGTACACCGCAACATCCCTGAGATCCATCCCGCGGCAGTGATTGCCGCATTCCACTCGAACGTGCGCAACAGGAGGATGCGAGCCAAGATGAATGTCAAGCTCCCCAAGACTGTCAATGAGCTTTACACCTTGGCGGATAAGTGTGCTCGAACAGAAGAAGGAAGGCGACTTCCAGGAGAAGAGGCGGGCGTCGAAGTGGATTCAGATGATGACGACGATGCCCCCGACCCGAAGGGAAGGAACAGGAAGCGCAACAAGAAGCACAAGGGAAAGGCAGTGCTGGCTATCGAGAGCTCCGGAGACCTTAGTACCGACAAAAAGGCGAAAGCCGAAACCCCCGGCAAGGGAGCTGCCGCGTGCGCTGATTGTCTGGAGGCTGTTGCCGCTGAGAAGGCCGGGAAATCCGACGGGCCGTACTGCAAGATTCAACGCACCAAGGGCCATGATCTCCAAGAATGCCGGCAGGTCGAGCAACTTGTTGAGAAACAGAGGGCCGAGTATGAGAAACGCGACAACGAAAAAAGGCCAAGACGGCGCTGCCGGGAAGGGCCGTGGCGGCAGAGGTGGTCGCCGCGGCAAAACCCCGCAGCAAAAGGAAAAACCCGCCAGAGGCCGAGAGAAGAAGGAAACATATGATATGAGCGATGATGAGGATGATGATGAGGATTCCAGCGACAGGGAGTTCCAGAAGGCAACTGAAGCTATGTGCGTTGACGGGGGAGCGTCCTTGCACTGCTCTCGCCGCCAGCTCAAACTGTGGGCACGTGAAGTCAATGCTGTGGAACCAACTGTAGAATCAAGGAAACCACTCAAGTGGTCCCGCACGCCTATCATCTTTGACGAAGAGGATCATCCGGACCGTATCACTACGGTTGGATGTTTGCCGTTGTTGGTTTCCCCAACAATCCGCAACCTCAAGGTGTCTAAGATGTTAGTTGACGGTGGGGCCGGGCTGAACCTGATCTCTCCTAGAGTGGCTGTGAAACTGCAGATCCTTGATGAAGAGCTCAAAGCCACGGGTACGTTCCAAGGAATCAACCCCGGCAGGAGCCGACCCAAGGGAAAGATCACTCTGCCTGTGACATTCGGCGGAGAGTTGAACTTCCGGACAGAGAGGATAGTATTCGATGTCGCCGAAATCCCGCTGCCCTACAACGGAATCCTTGGTCACCCAGCTCTGGCAAAGTTCATGGCGGCATCCCACTATGCCTACAATACTTTGAAGATGCCAGGGCCCATTGGAGTCATTTTCATCCCATCAGACAAGAAGAACGCAATTATCTGTGTGGACTAGATGTATCGCAACGTGGTAGCAGCTGAAACCACAGAAATCCCAGCTCCCGCCAAGGATACAAGGAAAATGAAGAAGCCTAGCAGGAACACCGGCAAGGACTCGGGGAAGCACGCCTCTTTGGAGTGCGCGGCACCTGATGATGACCTGCCAGAAAGTTCCGTCGGTAAGAGGACCAAGGTCGCCTACCCTGAGACGAAGAAGGTCCCGGCAAGGGAGGATGGCACTGGTGGTACCTTCACCATCAGTGCTACCCTTACTGACAAATAGAAAAGCGCGCTCGTTGTCTTCCTGCGGGAGAATGTCGATGTGTTTGCCTGGCAACCATCTGACATACCCGGTGTTCCCAGGGAGGTAATTGAGCACCACCTTGCTGTCTGCCCACATGCCCGACCCGTCAAGCAAAAGGTTAGGAAACATGCCTTGGAGCGGCAGCAGTTCATTGCCGAGGAAATCAAGAAACTTGAAGCAGCTGGTCTGGTCAGAGGAGTATTGCATCCAACCTGGTTAGCAAACCTGGTGGTGGTATGAAAGGCAAATGGGAAATGGAGGCTTTGCAAAGACTTCACTGACTTGAACAAGGCCTGCCCAAAGGACCCTTTCCCCTTGCCGCACATAGATCAAATTGTTGACTCCACCTCCGGATGTGACTTTCTTTCCTTTTTGGATGCCTACTCCGACTACCACCAGATATTCATGAACAAGGAAGATGAAGAGAAGACCGCATTCATAACTCCCTGCGGCACGTACTGCTTTGTACGAATGCCCTTCGGGTTAAAGAGTGCTGGTTCAACCTTCGCCAGAGCTGTTCAAATTGGTTTTGGGCCTCAACTTCACAGAAATGTGGAAGCATACATGGATGACATCGTGGTCAAGACCAAGGATGAAGCCACTCTCATACAATATCTGGAAGAAACTTTCGTAAACTTGCGCAAGATCAACCTGAAACTCAATCCTGAAAAATGTGTGTTCGGTGTCCCATCCGGCAAGCTGCTTGGATTCTTCGTGTCTCAGCGAGGAATAGAAGCCAATCCCGACAAGATCAAGGCGATCGAGCAGATACAGGCGCCCAAAACCATCAAGGATATCAGACGCCTGACAAGATGTGTTGCTGTGTTGAGCAGGTTCATCTCCAAGTCCGCTGAGCGCACCCTGTCGTTCTTCAAAATCCTGAAGAAGGCTGGCCCGATGAAGTGGACCCCGGAAGCAGACGCAGCATTGCAAGACTTAAAGAAATACCTATCCTCTGCTCCCACCTTAGTCGCTCCTAAACCGCAAGAGCCATTGCTGCTATATCTAGCGGCAACGAATCAAGTGGTTAGTGCAGCGCTGGTGGCGCAGCGGGGAGTGGATGAAGATTCAGCGGCCACTGCTGATGCTACTGGAAGCGAGAAAGAAACTTCCGCGGCAGAGCTCGACACAGGTCAAGGGGGATCTCAACAAATGGTTGACAGCGAGTCCAAAGAAGTGGCAAAGAAGAAAATGGTGCAGCGACCCATGTACTTTGTCAGTTCCCTTCTACACGGGGCTCGATCAAGGTACTCCGGAGTACAAAAGCTGATCTTCGGCCTCATCATGGCCTCGAGGAAGCTGCGCCATTACTTCCAAGCCCATGAGAAAAAAGTTGTCACACGTTTCCCGTTGCAACGCATACTGAGAAACCCCGAAGCCACTGGCAGGATAGTTGAGTGGGCACTGGAGTTGTCAAGCTTCGGATCAAAGTATGAGAGCACTTCCACCATTCAAAGCAGAGCCTTGGCGGAGTTTATTGCAAAATGGACACCTACGCCAGATGATGAAGCTCCAGAGACAATCCTCCCCGGCAAAGAGGCGCCAAAGGATTGGATCATGTACTTTGACGGTGCTTTCTCACTCCAGGGCGCTGGAGCAGGCGTGCTCCTCGTCGCCCCGACCGGAGAGCACCTCAAGTACGTCGTCCAGATGCACTTTCCCCGGGAGGAAGCCACCAACAATACCGCTGAGTATGAAGGGCTCCTTGCCGGGCTCAGAATCGCGGTAGAGTTGGGAATAAAGAGGCTGATCGTCCGAGGAGACTCTCAACTAGTGATAAAGCAAGTCAACAAGGATTATCAAAGCCCGCTGATGGAGGCCTACGTGGAAGAGGTGAGGAAGTTGGAGGAGCACTTCGATGGGCTGCAAACGGAGCATGTGCCAAGAGCAGAAAACAGCATTGCTGATCACCTATCAAAGTGCGTTGCGCAGAAACTTCCTGTGGAACCAGGAACCTTTGTTCTCCGCCTCACCCAACCATCAGTGTCCCCGTCTGCGATATCCAAAAAGAGAAGGAAGCTGAACTCCGGTAAGCATTTCCCGACAGAGCTTCCCGAAGCCGCTGGTAGAGAGGCTGCCGGGGAAAATCCCGTTCCGGTTGACGAGCAGCTCCCTCCTGCAGGACCTCTGGGTCTAGCGGTTGAGGCAAGCGCTCCCGAAGACGTGGAGATGCCCTTGGTCCTTGTTGTCGAGCCACAGGCTCCAACTTGGGCACAGCATATAGTCTATTTCATTCAAACTGGAGAACTCCCCGAAGAGCAAGAAGAAGTCGAAAGAGTAGCCCGTCGATCAAGTATGTACCAGTTTGTCGATGACACCCTGTACAGAAGACGGCCGAACGGTGTGAAATTAAGGTGTATTTGCCGAGAGGATGGACTGAAGCTGTTGGCAGAGATTCATGGAGGAGTATATGGTTCCCACATTGGATCAAGAGCCCTTGCCGGAAAAGCTTTTCGGCAGGGTTTCTATTGGCCCAGTGCCCTCCAGGACGCTACTGAACTGGTCACCAAGTGTGAAGCTTGCCAGTTCCACTCCAAGAACATCCATCAACCAGCGCAAGCCCTGCAAACAATCCCTCTATCCTGGCCATTCTTGGTCTGGGGGCTCGACATCCTGGGCCCCTTCCCCCGTGTTGTCGGGGGCTTTGAGTTCTTGTTCGTGGCAACCGACAAGTTCACAAAGTGGCCTGAGGTGGAACCGGTGAGAAAGGTGACCGCACAAGCGGCTATCAAGTTCATGAAAGGGTTGGTGTGCCGTTTTGGAGTACCTAACAGAGTAATCACCGACAACGGCATCCAGTTCACGAGCCGCGCCTTCATGCAATATATCCAAAACCTTGGAAGCAAGGTCTCCTTCGCCTCTGTTGCTCACCCAAGGAGCAACAGGCAAGTCGAGAGGATGAACGCGGAAGTGTTGCGAGGACTCAAGACAAGAACTTTCGATAAGCTGCGGAAGAGCGGCAAGCGCTGGATCGATGAGCTGCCGGTGGTTCTTTGGTCCCTCAGGACGACACCAAATCGAGCTACCGGCCAGATGCCCTTCTCCCTAGTGTACGGGGCGGAAGCAGTGCTCCCCACGGAACTCATATACGGGTCGCCTCGAGTGCTTGCCTATGATGAAGTAGAGCAACAGCAGCTGCGGCATGACGATGCCACGCTCCTCGAGGAAGACTGTCTCTGGGCTGCTGTGCGTGCTGCACGTTACCAGCAAGCTCTGCGCCGCTATCATAGCCGCAGAGTTCAGGCCCGGAGCCTTGAGGAAGGAGACCTTGTCCTTCGGCGTGTTCAGTCCGCCAAGGGTACAAATAAGTTGACGTCGAAGTGGGAAGGCCCTTACCGGGTAGTACGAGTCACCAGACGTGGCGCAGTCCGTCTGGAGACCAAAGATGGCACCAAGGTGCAGAACTCATGGAACATTGAGCATCTTCATAAGTTCTACCCGTAAGGCGCGGCTGCCGGGCTTAGTCCCCGGCAGCCACCTTTTGTACAAGCCTTGCCGATGTTCCATGTAACCCTTTGTACAAAGCCAGGCGAAGACCCTGTGCAACAGTAATAAAGCTAGGCATTGTGTCATATCATCATCCTTACGTGCTCATTATGCATCTTTATGTCTGCTATGTTAGCACCTTTAAGCTATTAAGATTTGCTAGAATGCTTGATGAGACCATAATCTTTGTTACTGTCCTCACCCTAAATGTTTTACCACCAAGAAAACAGGGGAAGGAAACAAGAAAACAAAGGAGGCGGCCCATCACGCATGAAAAGGAGATACTGCCTGGAAAAGATAAGTGTATCACATATTTCCAGTTCGGTACTTCTCGTTCTCTCAAGGAAACCCGTAGTATCGTCCTTACTGTGGGATGTGGAGTCACCCACGTGGAAAAAAAATCCTTATCGGGACAAGCCGTCCCCCCTGTCCTTGTTCATGGGGGTGACAACGCCGATACCGACAAGGAGCTCCGCCGGGGAACAACGCCAACTTGTTGCCGGGGGCTCGCCCCCCCCCCCACTCTGGCACTTGTGGTTCGAATGACGACCCGGCAAGCAGCTCCACGCGGTAGAGACAAAACATACTAATGCAGTACAAATAAGGAAAGGAAAGGGACAGTACTTGCAGAAAGACAATAGCATTCTATTCTCATTCATTTTCGATACAAATGGGTAGAGATTACACTTAAGATTCATTAAAACTTGGCAAGTGCCTACATTTTTTGACATAAAAAAGATAAGTGCCCCGTAATCCCTTTCTTGTCCCTCTCCTCTCAGGAACTGAGTAGGTAAGGAGCAGAGGGCAAAAGGAGCGCCTGGCTGGGATTCAACGCTTCCCAACCAGGACCAGAGGGACGCGACCGGCGGAAGGCCCCTCCCCCCAGGCAGGGCGGACGAAGCCGACGGAGCGGACAAGACCGACAAGGGGAAAGAAGGCGGAGAGCAGGTGCAGATGGTGGCGCTGTCGGAGCCCAGCTGATGATGGTGCTGCCGGGGAACGCGACGCGTCGGAGACCTCATCCGTGCTCCTGATGCGTCGTAGATCCCCAACCGCCATCGTCTTCCTCATCGCCACCGCCCGAGGAGGCGCCCCCGCCATCGCCCAAGCTCCGAGCATGGCGACCCGGGGAACCCACAGAGAGCATGGTCGTCCCCGGTGGCCAAAGGCGGGGAATTTTATCCCCCGCCTTAGAAGAACACGCGAAGATGAAGAGCTCTCTTCCGAACGCTCCATCCAGAATGCCACGGAAGGAGAGCTTCACCGCGGTAAATGACGACGCACGGCGACAACTGCGTGCACGCCCATGGAGACTGCGTAGGCGTTTTCTCTCCATCACCTTGAAGGAGGATTGCGGAAACCATGGACCTCTACGACGCTGCGCCTCCAGCACAGGTCCCGACGCGACGTCAACCGCGCGGAGCCCCGTCAAGACCAAAGAAGCGGGCAGCGCGGCGACAGGCGTACTGCCGCAGCCGTCCCTGATGCAGCCACCGCGCTGCCCGCTCCCCCATCCAAGACTTCTCCGACCGACCTTCTGTCCAGAGCTATGCACCCATGGTGGGAACCAAATAGAGTTTCGAAGAGAAAGTTCTGCAAGCATGCTCACTCGCCTCCTCCCCCTGAGCATGGGGAGAGCGAGCGTAGCTCAAGACGAAGAAGAAGGAGGGCGAACTCTGTGGGATTGCACTCAAGGAGGAAGAAAAGGATGGATGAGCATCGCCCCTCGCGACCCCCCAATTTATAGGGAGGAATGCGGGGGCTGGCTCTCCTCCACTCCAAGGGTCGCCACCCATCTCCACCAATTCCATCACCCATGATCACGCGCGAATAGGTAACTGCCCCATTGCTCCAATCCATGGCACTGCGGTTTCTGCCATGATCAGGACTTTAAGTCACGAGTGCCCGTCGCTAACTCCCCACTATGCATGCGGCGCGCGTGGCGGAAACGGCCTGAGGTGGTGGGCCAGTGCTGGCCAATAAATTGGCAGTTACTCCCTCACATTGCGCGCTTGTGCATGAAACTTGGGCCTGACCCAACAACACTTGGCGAGCACATGTGGGCCAGTCCCGGGGGCTCCTGTCGGTGCACTAGTACAGGGGTACCCAGTGCCCCTAACTTATGCATAGACGGTAGAGCAGAGAACCCCGACAGCAATCAAGACCAAGACTCCAGCAAGCTCAGCGCGGCAACCCAAGCCTGGGCTGTGACGCGCCAAGCATGTCCCCGACGCTGTCGGGGACCAAGACGAATGCACCTTCCAGATGACCCGGCAAGCCACCCCCCGGCAGGCACGAGCCAACCAGCCACCGCTCCACCGCATCGCTACGGCTGTCACTTATCGGTGCGGTGTCGAGCCTTCAAGCGGCTAATCAACTCTCGCTAAGCACGTGGCAACACTCCGGAAGGCAAGTTACGCCCGATTGACACCGGCCCTGCGGCGTGTCAAGATCTCAAGCAACGACCGGCCAAGCGGTGGCAAGGGCTTGCCGGGGATGCACCCCCGAGCGCCACCTAGGCAGGTAATCATGGCATTTTGTCCGAAATGCCAGAGTTAGGTATGATAGCTCTGCTTAGCTATCTAATCAATGGATAATGTCTGTTTTTCCACTGTGGTAACCCCTTGCACTATAAAAGGAGGCCCAAGGCGGCCTAGCTCAAGGTTAGCGACCAGAACCCCCGAACGCTTGTACTCGTACAACCACTCTTCCCCCGGCAGCAGCCCTTGCCGGGGTTAGACGCCTTGCGTTCTTCGTGTTCCTCCAATCCATCCACCAAAAAGCAGGAGTAGGGTTTTACGCTTAGCAGCGGCCCGAACCTGGGTAAAATGCCTGACCCCTGATCATTGCGCCGTCTCATGATCTTCGCTCTTCGTGCAACGTGACCCCCCTTGACAAACCACAAGGGACCTTTGGTCCCATAGGTGATCGTGAGCATCCGTGCACCGACACATCATGTGCTGCTATTTTGGAAGAATAAATATGCTATATGTTTAAATAATGAATATATGATGGAATGATTTTGTACTGTTTAGAATTGTAACGAGCGCTCGCGAGCTTAACGAGTATTTAACGAACCGAGCCGATCAAAAGTTTGAGCTTGTTAAAGTTAACGAGCTTAACGATCACGAGCTTAACGAGTCGAGTAGCTCCTTAGTCCAGCCCTAGTGCCCAATGCCAGTTCCTATTGTTTTTGCACGTTTTGCAGAAAATCCAATAGAGTCCAAACGCGATAAAAATTTACGGAGATTTTTTTGGAATACATGTGAATTTTGGGAAGAAGAATCAATGCAACACGGTGCCCGAGGTGTTCCCAATCCAACAGGGCGCGACCAGGGGGGTTGGTTGTGCCCTGATGGCTTGGGACCACCTCGTAAGTCGGTTGGTGCCCTTCTTTCGCCGCAACAAAGATATGCTCCCGAGAAAAATCCCCTCAAAATTTCAGCCCAGTCGGAGTTACGGATCTTTGGATATTTAAGAAATGGTGAAGGGGTCAGAAAACTGTCGCGTAGACAGAAGAGAAACAGAGAGAGAGAGAGAGAGAGAGAGAGAGAGAGAGATCCAATCTTGGAGGGGCTCCTGCCCTCCGAGAGCCATGGCGGCCATGGACCAGAGGGAAAACTCTCCTCCCATCTAGGGGGAGACCAAGGAAGAAGAATAAGGAGGGGGCTCTCTCCCTCTCTCTCCCGGTGGCGCCGGAACGCCGCTGGGGTAACCATCGTGACACCGATCTACACCAACCACTTCGCCGCCGTCACCACCAACTCTCTCCCCCTCTATGCAGTGGTGTAACTCATCTTTCCTCTGCTATAATCTCTACTTAAACATGGTGCTTAATGCTATATATTATTATCCAATGATATGTGGCTTTCCTATGATGTTTGAGTAAATTTCTTTTGTCCGACGGGTTAATTGTGATATGGTGTGATTGATATGAGTTGTATGATAATATGGTGCTGTCCTAAGGTGCCTTCTGTGCCGCACACACGTGAGGGGTTCCCGCTGGAGGGTGTTGCAATACATTCATGATTCACTTATAGTGGGTGGCTAGAGTGACAACATCTTAAACCCGAGTAAGGGCGTTGTTGTGTATGGGAGTAAAGAGGACTTGATGTGTTAATGCTATGGTTGGGTTTTACCTTAATGATCTTTAGTAGTTGCGGATACTTGCTAGAGTTCCAATCATAAGTGCATGTGATCAAAGTACGGAAAGTATGTTAGCGTATGCCTCTCCGTCATTGCATATGAGAAGTATCTATCATGTTATATTCAATTTCCTATGGACAAATCTTTCTCTTGTGTTACAAAAAGCTCTCTACTAAACTACTAGCTTTTATTATCTTGCAAATTATCCGTAGTTTTATTCCCACAAAATAGTTTCATACTTGTTCTAGGTAAAGTAAGTGTTAGCGTGCGTAGAGTTGTATCGGTGGTCGATAGAACTTGAGAGAATATTAATTCTACCTTTAACTCCTCGCTGGGTTCGACACTCTTACTCATCGAAAAAGGCTACAAATGACAAGACCTTTTTCTGGCGCCATTGCTGGGGAGCAATAGCGTGGGGTTGATATTCTCGTGTGTGCTTGTTTGCTTTATCACTAAGTAATTTTTATTTTCTGTTATAAGTTGTTTTATATCTTTAGTTATTGATATGGAGCACGAAACACCAAAAAAATTAGTTGTACTTGCTACTCATGGAGATGGGGAACCTCCTAAAACCCTCGATGCTGGTTATGTGGAAAACATTAAATACTACTTTGATAATCCTGAGAAATCCCCATTCAACTTGATAATGGGAGACACGTTGGATCAACGTGAGTACTTTAGGAATTATCGCTTGACTCAAAAAGGGAAACACTTACGGGATCAAATTAAAATGTTGCGTTAGTATGCTTGTAATTTATGCTTGAGATGTGATTATACTTGTTGCTCTAGGATTGAGGCTCCACACCTTCCCTTTCAATGTGAATTTAATGATAACCAAACCTTGGCTTCTTATTCTAATGGTATATATGATTACTGTGATGTGGAACAAATAGAAGAATTTGTTGCTTTTAAGGGTGCTTATGAAATTGCTTCTTTGATTGAAAAGTGTGATGCTATTCTTTACAAATCTGAAAATTTGCCATACTTAAATATTGCTATGAGAATTATGAATACAATTCTTATATTGATGAATTTATTGAGAAAATGGCTACTGCCTTGGAAGAGACTAATATTTTGCATGAATCTATGGAAGAAGAAATTGTTGAAACTGCAAGCTCATTAGATGAAAAAGATGAGGAGGAGAGCGAAGAACAAACGGAGGAAGAGCGGATTAGCTACCCGTGCCCACCTTCTAATGAGAAAAACTCTTCAACCCATACATTGTTTAATTTCCATTCATGCTTACCGAAGGATGATTGCTATGATAATTGCTATGATCCCTTGGATTCATTTGAAATATCCCTTTTTGATGAACTTGATTCTTGTTATGCTTGTGGCCATGATGCCAATATGAATTATGCTTATGGAAATGAACTTGCTATAGTTTCTTATGTTAAGCATGAAATTGTTGCTATTGCACCTACACAAGATGATTTTGATGGATATAATATGCATGTGCTTGCTGTTACTACTTGCAATTATTATGAGAGAGGAACCAAATCTTCACGTCTCTATATTTCCAATAATATAAATTTGCAAGAAACTATTTATACTATGTATTGGCCTTTACTTGATGTGCATGAATTGTTCTTTTATGACATGCCAATGCATAGGAAGAGAGTTAGACTTTGTTGTTACATGATATATATTACTTTGTGCTCACTACTAAATTACAAATCATTGTTAATTAAAATTGGCTTTGATATACCTTGGGATCCGGGTGGATCAATTACTTGAGCACTATATGCCTAGCTTAATGGCTTTATAGAAAGCGCTGCCAGGGAGGCAACTCGGAAGTTTTAGAGAGTCATTTATTTCTATTGTGTGTTTTTAAAATAATTAAAAAAATAAAGTGGGGAACTTAAAACATTTTCAAAAAGAAAAGTGAAAGTGAGAAAGACGAGCATCGTGGAAGTGGGGGACGTCCTTGAACTTTTGTTCATGCCCATGGAAAACTTTGTGAATCTTAATTACAGAAACTTTTCAGCAAAAATAATTATACCCTTGTACAAATCCATTTTATAATAAAAATATTGTGCTAAGATTTATCTTTAGGATGTTTAAATTGCTTGTTTGATATGTGTTGTGTAAAAATAGAAAGTTTTTGTTGTAGTGTTTGAATTTTCATATTTTACTAGAGCGTGCACAATTTCTGAAAATTTTACACGGTACTGTTATGCAATTTTTTTATTACTTCCTAGTTGTCAGAATTATTTGAGTTACATAAGTGTGATGTTTGTGCAGATCATTACAGACTATTCTGTTTTAGACAGATTATGTTTTTGCTTGCATAGTTTGCTTGTTTTGATGATGCTATGGCTTATATCGGGGGGTATAAGCCATGAAGAAGTTAGAATACAATACTTATTTGCAATAATAAAATATAAATCAATTTATAATAGTACCTAAAGTTTTTGATTTACCTATTATACTAACGGATCTCATGAGGTTTCTGTTAAGTTTTGTGTGGATGAAGTGTTCGAAGATCGAGGAGGTATAAATATGAGAAGAATAAGGAAAGACAAGAGTTCAAGCTTGGGGATTCCCAAGGCACCCCAAGTAAATATTCAAGGAGACTCAAGCGTCTAAGCTTGGGGATGCCCCGGAAGGCATTCTATCTTTCTCCTTCAACAATTATCGGTATGTCTCGGTTTTTATTTTGTTCACATGATATGCGTAAATTCTTGGAGGGTCATGTGCCTTTTATTTTCCTTTTATCAATGCACCATGATGGTATAGGAAATTCCATAGTTAATTTATATAATTCTCTTTGCACTTCCCTTATATCTTTTGAGTATGGCTTTATAGAATGCTTCACGTGCTTCACTTATATCATTTGAAGTTTGGATGCGTGTTTCTCTACATATAGAAAACCGTTATTTGTTGAATGCTCTTTTGCTTCACTTATATTTATTAGAACATGGTCTTTTGTAGAAAGAAATTAAACTCTCATACTTCACTTATATCTATTTAGAGAGTCAACAGGAATTGGTCATTCACATGATTAGTCATAAAATCCTACATAAAACTTGTAGATCACTGAATATGATATGTTTGATTCCCTGCAATAGTTTTGCGACATTAAGATAGTAATATGTGGATGCACTAGTGGATGATTGTGGATTAGTAAGAATAGTGGTGTTAAGGTTTGTGATTCCCGAAGCATGCACGTATAGTCTCTAGTTATGCGATGAAGTTGGAGCATAATTTATCTTTGATTGAAATCCTTTGTGTTGTTATAATCGGGGGCGCGCGATGGTTAACTCCTACCAACCTCCTCCCTAGGGTCATGCAAGTAATACTTTGCTTTGAGAGAGCTAATAAAACTATCACAATAAGTATATGAGTTCTTTATGACTAATGTGAGTCCATGGATATACGCA
Source organism: Elymus sibiricus (assembly GCA_039707655.1). Taxonomy (NCBI): domain Eukaryota; kingdom Viridiplantae; phylum Streptophyta; class Magnoliopsida; order Poales; family Poaceae; genus Elymus; species Elymus sibiricus. Next base: position 271,527,792 of record CM077665.1, read on the forward strand.
CACTCACCATTCCATATATTGCTAGCCTCTTAGGTACCGTGCATTGCCCATTCTCACCTTGAGGATCGGTGTAGCTTTCGCCGGTGCATCCAAACCCCGTGATATGATACGCTCCATCACTCATAAGCCTCCTTATATCTTTCTCAAAACAGTCACCATACCTACCTATCATAGCATTTTCATAGCCATTCCGAGATATATTGCCATGCGACTTCCATCATCATCATATGCATGACTTGTGTGTTCATCATCATATTGCTTTGCATGATCATATAGCTGACATAGTATTTGTGACAAAGCCACCATTCATCATTGTTTACATGTTACGCTAGATCATTGCACATCCTGGTACACTGCTAGAGGCATTCATATAGAGTCATATTTTCAGTTTTATCGAGTTGTAAGTAAATAAAAGTGTGATGATCATCATTATTAGAGCATTGTCCCAGTGAGGAAAATATGATGGAGATTATGATTCCCCTACAAGTCGGGATGAGACTCCGGACAAAAAATAAAAAAATGGGGGAGGCCAAATGATCCCACCAAGAAAAAAAGAAAAGGAAAAAAAAAGAGAAAGAGAAAAAAAGGAAAAAAATGAAAAAAATGAAAGAAAATTAAAAATGAATGAGAGAAAAAGAGAGAAGGGACTTTGCTACTATCCTTACCACACTTGTGCTTCAAAGTAGCACCATGTTCTTCGTATAAAGAGTCTCCTGATTTGTCACTTTCATATACTAGTGGGGATTTTTCATTATAGAACTTGGCTTGTATATTCCGATAATGGGCTTCCTCAAATGCCCGAGGTCCTCATAAGCAAGCAAGTTGGATGCACACCCACTTAGTTTCATTTGAGCTTTCATACACTTATATCTCAAGTGCATATGTTGCATGGCAATCCCTACTCCTTGCATTGATATCGATTGATGGGCATCTTCATAGCCCGTTGATCCACCTAGTAGACGCGAGACTTTCTTTTCACTTTAACTCCTTTGATATCTACCACCATACTCTATTCCACCTATATGCTATATCCATGGCTCACGCTCATGTATTGCGTGGGAGTTGAAAATGTTGAAGCGCGTTAGAAGTACGAGTCAATTGCTTGGTTTGACACCGGGGTGCTCATGATTTATACTTTATGCTAGGAACATTAAGCATGACAGACTATATGATAATGTAGGGATAGCGTTCTTTGGCATTGTCATTTTGAAAGCACATGATTGTTTGTTAGTAAACCTGAGTACGGATGTCTTTTTGTCAAATGATAGACTATTGCCTTGAATCATTTGTATCTTAATATTCATGACATGATTAGACATTTGTTCAAGATTATGTTAGGTAGCACTCCACATCAAAAATTATCTTTTTACCATTTACCTACTAGAGGACGAGCAGGAATTAAGCTTGGGGGTGCTGATACGTCTCCGTCGTATCTATAATTTTTGATTGTTTCATGTACTCTACAACTTTCATATACTTTTGGCAACATTATATAATATTTTTGGGACTAACTTACTGATCCAGTGCCTAGTGCCAGTTCCTGTTCTTTTTGCACGTTTTGCAGAAAATCCAACAGAGTGCAAACGCGATAAAAATTTACGAAGATTTTTTGGAATATATGTGAATTTTGGGAAGAAGAATCAACGCAACACGGTGCCCGAGGTGCTCCCAAGCCAACATGCGCGACCAGGGGGTGGCCGTGCCCTGATGGCTTGGGACCACCCCGTAAGTCGGTTGGTGCCCTTCTTTCGCCGCAAGAAAGATATTCTCCCGAGAAAAATCCCTTCAAAATTTCAGCCCAATCGGAGTTACGAATCTCCCGATATTTAACAAACGGTGAAAGGATGAGAAAACAGTCGCGAAAACAGAAGAGAAACAGAGAGAGAGATACAATCTCAGAGGGGCTCCTACCCTTCGAGAGCCATAGCGGCCATGGACCAGAGGGGAAACTCTCCTCCCATCTAGGGGGGAGACCAAGGAAGAAGAAGGAGGAGGGGGCTCTCTCCCCCTCTCTCCCGGTGGCACCGGAACGCCACCGGGGCAACCATCGTGACGGCGATCTACACCAACAACTTCGCCGCCGTCACCACTAACTCTCTCCCCTCTATGCAGCGGTGTAACTCCTCTTTTCCCCGTTGTAATCTCTACTTAAACATGGTGCTTAATGCTATATATTATTATCCAATGATGTGTGGCTATTCTATGATGTTTGAGTAGATTTCTTTTGTCCCACGGGTTAATTGTGGTATAGTGTGATTGATATGAGTTGTATGATAATATGGTGTTGTCCTAAGGTGCCTTCCGTGTCGCGCACACGTGAGGGATTCCCGCTGGAGGGTGTTGCAATACATTCATGATTCGCTTATAGTGGGTGGCTAGAGTGATATACACCCGAGTAAGGGGGTTGTTACATATGGGAGTAAGGAGGACTTTACGTGTTAATGCTATGGTTGGGTTTTACCTTAATGATCTTTAGTAGCTGTGGATGCTTGCTAGAGTTCCAATCATAAGTGCATGTGATCCAAGTACGGAAAATATGTTAGCGTATGCCTCTCCCTCATTACATATGATAAGTATCTATCGTGTTATATTCAATTGCCTATGGACAAATCTTTCTCTTGTGTTACAAAAAGCTCTCTACTAAACTACTAGCTTTTATTATCTTGCAAATTATCCATAGTTTTATCCCCGCAAAATAGTTTCATACTTGTTCTAGGTAAAGTAAGCGTTAACGTGCGTAGATTTGTATTGTTGGTCGATAGAACTTGAGAGAATATTAATTCTACCTTTAGCTCATCGTTGGGTTCGGCACTCTTACTTATCGAAAAAGGCTACAAACGATCCCCTACACGTGTGGGTTATCAAACACAAGAACAAGAGCTACCACAATTTTCTCGGGAGGAAGAATAAGCATTGGGCAGGTGGACTAAGCGAGTGGGGTCCTATGGACCCCACAAGAAATCATGGCGTGCCTAGGGGGTGGGCGCGCCCTGTTGTCTTGTGGGCAACAGGTGCACCCCCTGGGGCGTGTCGAGTGCCAAAAATTCTTAAATATTTAATAAAAAAATCATGGCAAATTTTTACTATTCTAAGCACTATGTGGGTCACTTTTATTGCACAGATAATTCAGAAAACAGGATAATCATGGCATTTTACTTTATGAAAGTTTAAATAACAGAGAGTAAACTATGATTACGAAAGGTTGTGCTTATGGAATTCATTATAAGGTTGATCAAGTCTTATTAACAAACTATTTTCGAGTAACATGAAATCAAAGAACTTTTGTATAACACTAAGTTACCACAACTGGAATATGTATTGTCCAACAATAAGAGTTTGATATTTCTTTTCACGTATCGGGAGAGGGAATTCAACACCTCCAATAGTGATTGTCATAATATTTTCAATATAATTGGTACTATTCACTTTGTTTTGTTTCTTCGGAAAATATATTGTATGTTCTTTATTGTTGACATGAAAGGTAACCTTGCTTTTGTCGTAATCAATAACAGTTCTGCAGTATTTAAAAAGGATCTACCAAGGATAATCAACATGTTGTCGTCCTCGGACATTTCAAGAATAACAAAGTACGTTAAGATAGTAACATTAGCAAAAACAACGGGAACATCCTCACAAATACCGATGGATAAAGCAGTTGATTTATGAGCCATTTGCAAATAGATTTTAGTGGGTGCCAACTTATTCAAATCAAGTCTTCTGTATAGAGAAAAGGCATAACACTAACACCATCTCCTAAATCACGCAAAGCAGTTCTAACATAATTATTTTTGATAGAGCAAGGTATAGTAGGCATTCCTGTATCTCCTAGTTTCTGAGGTATTTTTCCTTCAAATGAATAATTTGCAACCATAGTGGAAATTTCAGCCTCCGGTATTTTCCTTTTATTAGTGAAAATATCTTTCGTGTATTTAGCATTTGGGGCATTCATAATTTCAGTCAAAGGTGTTCTCAGATACAAAGGTCTAAGAATTTCAACAAAGCGGTTAAAAGCCTCCTCATCTCTATATTTCACAACTTTACTAGGAAATGGCATGGGTTTTTGGACCCATGGCTCTCTTTCTTTACCATGTTTCCTAACAACAAAGTCTCTTTTATCATATCTTTTATCCTTAGAAGGTGGGTCATCAAGCTCAACTTCAGGTTCCATTTCTACATCATTATCAAATTCTTTATTATTGTCTGCTGGAGCATCAACATGATTATCGTATGATCATTACCATACCGTGTTTCAGCATCAGAAATAGAAACATCATTAGGGCTCTCAAGAGGTTTTTCTATAATAGGTTCACTAGAACCATGCAGAGTTCTATCCTTATTCATTTCTTTTTTCTTCTTCCTAGGTGAACTGGGTACGTCATTATTAATTCTCTGAGAGTCTTGCTCAATTCTTCTAGGATGACCTTCGGGATATGGAGGATCCTAAGTCATTTTACCTCCTCTAGTCATTACTCTAACAACATGACCATTCATTTTATTATTCATTTCATCAAGCAAGTCATTTTGTGATTTAGAAACTTGTTCTAGCCGAGTTTGAACCATATATAGATGCATGCTTACATAAGCCTTTAACAACATTAGCAATTCTGATCATCATATCGCTCAAATGTTCAATCATAATGGCATTACGTTTCAATTGATCACTAGTTTGCATATTGAAATTTTCTTGCTTAACAATAAAATTATCAAATTCATCCAAGCACTGACTAGGAGACTTATTATAAGGGATATCACCTTCATCAAATCTATAAAGAGAATTTACCGCCACTACCTGTGTTGGGGTATCAAGTCCATGTATTTCTTCAATAGGTGGTAAATTCTTAACATCTTCAGATAATACACATTTCCTTCATAGATTTCTTTGCCTCTTGCATATCTTATGGATTGAGGAATAGAATACCTCTCTTCTTCGGAGTTGGTTCGGGTAGTGGTTCCGAAAGTTTCCAATCATCGACATTTTTCAATATATCATCCAATAATTCCGAAGCCTGTTCAACAGTTCATTCCCTGAAAACACAACCAACACAACTATCTAGATAGTCCCTAGAAGCATCGATTAGTCCATTATAAAAGATATCAAGTATTTCATTTTTATTAAGTGGAGAATCCTCCCCCAAGCTTGTGGGAGATGCTCTTCCTCAAATTGCATGAAGTTAAATATTTCCTGTAAGGCAGCTTTTTTCATATGAGCAGGAAAATATTTTTCACAGAAGTGGTAAATCATATCCTGGGGACTACGCATACAACCAGGAACAAGAGTATTAGACCATTCTTTAGCATCACCCTTTAATGAGAAAGGCAATGATTTAACAATATAATAGTAGTGAATATTTTCCTCTTGAGCAAACAGGGTGGCACTATCATTCAATTTAGTAAGGTGTGCAACAACAGTTTCAGATTTATAACCATTGAAAGGATCTGATTCTGCCATTGTAATAAGTTCAGGATGAACAGAGAATTCATAATCCTTACCGTTTATGAAAATAGGAGAAGTTGAAAATTTTGGATCATACTTCATTACCTGGTTCATGACCTTTTCTTTCATAATAGCCAACAAACCATCAATACATTTAATTGTTTCATAAGCCATAAGTTCCCTAGTAATCTCCTCAGGCATAACATAACCCTCAGGTACATCAATCAATTTAGATCTAACAAGAGTAGTAGGTGTAATAGATGATTCGGTATTTTCAGCAGTTTCATCATTTCCAAGTTCTCTAGCTTTACCAATATGAGCATCAAGTAATTCACCTAGTGGCACAGTAGTATTATCGAGCACAGTAGTAGCATCATCATAAGTATCATCCATAGTAGAAGCAGTGTCTATTACTTGCGACATATCAGATTGGGTAACAGGTGGTGGTGCCGCAAGCTGACTTAAAACAGAAGGTGAATCAAGTGCAGAGCTAGTTGGCAATTCCTTACCTCCCCTCGTCTTAGAGGGCATAATCTTGGTTCTGGAGTCCCTCAGATTCCTCATAGTGATAAGCAGATAAATTATTCCCAAGTGAACTCAATAAATAAAAGCTATGCTCACCGGCAACGGCGCCAGAAAATAGTCTTGATAACCCACAAGTACAGGGGATCGCAACACTCTTCGAGGGTAGTATTTCACCCAATTTATTGATTCGACACAAGGGGAGCCAAAGACTATTTATGAGCCTTAGCAGTTGAGTTGTCAATTCAATCACACGTGAAAAGCTAAATATCTGCAGCAAAGTATTTAGTATCATAGTAGTATAATAGTTTGATAGTAGTGGTAATAGTAGCAATAGTAACAGTAATAGTGACAGTAGCAATTTTATAGTGATTGTAACAACAACAACAACAACAACAACAACAGTAGTAACTTAGCGAAGACAATATGAGAAAAGCGTAGGCATTGGATCAGCGATGGATATTGTATATGGATGACATTCATCATGCAACAGTCACAACCTAGAGCGACACAGAACTAGCTCCAATTCATCAATATAATGTAGGCATGTATTTCGTATATAATCATACATGCTTATAATAAGAACTTGCAAGCCATCTTTTGTCCTACCCTCCCATGGCAGCGGGGCCCATAAGGAAATCTAAGGAATATTAAGGCCTCCTTTTAATAGGGATCTGGAATAAAGCATTAACACATGGTGAATACATGAACTCCTCATAATACGGTCATCACCGGAGGGGGTCCCAGTTATTGTCACCTTGGGGTCTACAGATCATAACACATAATAGGTGCATACAACTTGCAAGATAGAATCCAAAACGCTCTTATATTCATGGAAACATAATAGGTTCAGATCTGAAATCATGGCACTCGGGCCCTAGTGACAAGCATTAAGCATAGCGAAGTCATAGCAACATCGATATCAGAACATAGTGAATACTAGGGATCAAACCCTAATGAATTGACTCCATTACATGATAAATCACATCCAACTCCATCATCATCCAACAAGCCTACGAAGGAATTACTCACTCCTGGTGGTGAGCATCATGGAATTGTTGATGGAGAAGGGCTGATGACGACGACAACGACGAATCCCCCTCTCCGGAGCCCCAAACGGACTCCAGATCAGTCCTCCCGATGAAGAACAGGAGGTGACGGTGGTTCTGTATCGTAAAACACGATGAAAAATTCTCTCTTATTTTTTTCTCGGGAAGACGGAATATATAGGCTTGGAATTAGGTCAGACGGTCGCCCGTGGGCCCCACAAGACATCAGGGCGCGCCTGGGGGGGGCGCCCTGTTGTCTTGTGGACAACAGGTGGCCCCCTCCGGTGGATCTTCGTTCTAGTATTTTTCTATTTATTCAATGAAAAATCTTCGCAAAGTTTCGTCCGATTTCGAGAACTTTTATTTCTGTATAGAAACAACACCATGATAGTTCTGCTGAAAACAGCGTCAGTCCGGATTAGTTTCATCAAATCATGAAAATTAGTTTTCAAAACAAAAGCAAAAATGTTTGAAAAAATAGATACGATGAAGATGTATCAATGGGCTCGCGGTTGGTGCAGAATTACATCGGCGACACATTAAGCCAGACATCTTTCGTTTAGTTTGTGGCCGCAAAGAAACTATTTTGCATCGCTTTTGGATGTGCCCTTATGCCAAGTTCTACTAGGAGCTTGTGCGTAAGAACAAGGTCTACAGTTTTCTGTCCACCGGTATTTGTTCAAACACAACAACAACTTGCAGGTTAGCTCCTTGATTGGATGGGCAAAAGTAAAGAACCTCAAAGGGCAACCATGATCATGACTTTATACCATATGTGGTTGATCCGAAATGCCGCAAGAGATACATGCGTATTTGAGCGGGCGGAAGAGCTGGTTGAACATTTTTTTAGACTCATTTCAAAGTTGACATCCATGCATCAAAAGGGACATCCCTAGGAGTGCATCAGGCCATTAACTCGACACCACCGGAACGAGGTTGGCTAAAAATCAATGTTGATGGTTCTCTGAAAAAGAATGGAATGGATGGTGGAGGCGCCGTGGTGGTTCGTGATGATACAGGCACATTCAGAGCTGCATGTTGGCGTGGTGTGCAACTCGGGAGTCGGGACTCAGCGTCACAAGGCTGATACTTGAAACTGACAATCAAACTATGGCACGGGCTCTTAATTCGACTGAGATTAATCGCTCCAGATTTGGTCCACTATCCAAGAGATTAAGGAGATGATGTCCGGTGTCGCCGAGTATCGAGTGATCTGGGCCTTAGGTTTATGCAAAACTTGGTTTCATGTTTTTCCTTCATGTATTCGAGCAGCTATTCCCCTAAAAAAATATATTCTCCGGAAGCCGATTACATGTGGGTCCTATAGTCGGATCTATCTGTCTCCCACGCAATTTCCTTCAGTGATAAATTTGGGCACTTATATTTGCTCTGGCTCGAACGCCACGCGACCCACGCAGAACTCACCTCAGAGCGGAAACGGAAGAAACCCAAACAGGAGCGGAGAGCGGCGGCGGCGGCGGCGGCGGCGATGGCGGGCGGTGACCGGGAGAGGGACGTCGAGGAGGCGACGCGCAACCAGATGATGCAGAACCTCTTCGGCGACCAGTCTGAGGACGAAGAGGACGACGACCCCATCGAGGTCGCCGACGAGGACGACCAGGGGCCGCCACAGCAGATGCAGCGCCATCACCAACTCCTGGACCAAGAGGAGGACGAGGAGGAAGAAGACGAGGGACGCAGCCACGGCCCTGCCCACGACGCCTACCACTCGGTAACACACATCCGGTCCCCTTCTCGCCGTGATTGATATTCCCTGCTCTACTCCCTCAATCCCCATCCTGGGCTAGGGCTTAGTTTTCTCCTTGGGGAGCTGTCGATTCGAAGCCTCGAGATTGGGGCCATAAATGTTCGAGAAATTGTTTGCATATGTTTTTCATTGATCCTGGGAAATCTAACTTAAAACATTTTGAAGTAGAAATTCGCAATTTTAGGCGATGTGGAGAATTATAGGTGCGTGCATGCGCCAGCTTGCCGATTGTTGTGTGATGCAATCTCTGTATACCCTGGAAACTTTGTGTAGCAACTAGCATGTGATTGGAACAACGATGTCTCTTACTTTTTAAAGTGATCTTTAATAAAACTGGAATGTTGGTCTTGCTAAAGAGTTCCTTGTATACCTAATTTTGCATCGAGATTGGTTAAGCTATCTGATGTGACATTTTCTTACTGATGTGTTTATCCAGGAAGAAGGGGAGGGCGAGGCAGAGAATGGAGGGGAAGGAGAAGCGGAAGGAGAAGGTGAGAGTGAGGGGCAACTCGGAATGGAAGAGGAAAGTGAAACAGAGGCCCATCCTGCTGATCTTGATCAAGGAGAAAGTGACCCGGAAAAGGTTCAGAGCTCACCAGAAAGAGAACTGAGTGATGGGGTGATGCAAACTGACGCAAGAGGCATGGACAGTGAAGAAGATGGCTACGAGCAGCAGGCGGTTCCCAGTAGAAGAAGGGAAGTTGTTGCCTCTGAATCTGAGGGGTCCGAAGATAATTACTATACTGGTCAAGCTCCTGAAGATGAGGAAGCTCCTCAAAGGAAACCAAGGCAAGGAAAATCAGAATGCTACTTTGTTAAAATCTTATATGCGTTTTATGCTTGCTAGACCTGACATTACTAAGTAATTTGTTCCATGGTTGATTAAAGGTTTCATTATTTTGCCAGTGCATTCATATTCTTCTCTTATGTAGAGCCTTCCTAATAGTGTAGTGACTCATAAGAATCACAAATCTCATTGTGCAGCTCGCCAATGGAGGAAGAGAGAGATCATGAAGTTGTCCGTGATGTGTTTGGTGATAGTGATGAAGATGAACCTGCTCCTTATCGTGCCCCGGATGAAATTGACGAAGATTCCAATGTAAGATTCAAATCCCAAATTCTTCCTTTTCCATCCATTCAGTTAAATATAGAAATTCCAGATCTCAAGAAGAGATCTTAGTCACAGTTACCAGTAGTGGCAAGACTTTCTGCAGGTAGTTATGAGTGTAGACAGCAATTCGTAGTTGCTTACTGGATGATAAGGATAACGCGGTACATGTTAGTGTAAGTGTAACTGAGTTTTTTTTATCGACACAGAACAGTGGCGAATATGGTGGCCTTTTGTCTCATTTTACCTTTGGATTTGTCATTTTGTGCTTCCCTAAATAAATCTTAGCATAACTGAGTAGTCATGCGAACAATTTAAATTTTCTGCGTTTCTTGCATTTGTTCTGCATGAATATTGATCTGTGCGTCCAATCAGGTTTGATGATTTTTCCCATCTATTACACATCATCTTGTTATTTTAAAGCCTTCTCATCTCTAGGCACACAATAACTTTCCCTTATTCTCTTCTTCTGTAGCCTATGGAGGATGAAGGGCAATATGAGAAAGACTTGCAGCCAGATGATGTCGTGGCTGATGATGATATGCGATATGAATCAGATGACAACCGTGAACCAAAAACAAAAGAGAAGCCAGTTGGTCCACCGTTGAACTTGGTGGTTCCACGTCAGCAGCCACCAGCTCGACCCGACAGAGTGAGTTGACTACACATTTAAATCTTGCCTTTGAGTCTCTCTCTCTCTCTCTCTCTCTCTCTCTCTGCCAGTCTCTTTTCTCTCTTCTGGTGGTTGAGTGCTGGTGCATATTTTGCCGTTGCATGCCTTTTTCTGCTGTGCATGGTGTGCATGCACATCATTCTTTATTATTCTTTGCTGTCTGTTACTACTTAATAGTCTAACGGGTGATGTTATGTTTTACACCTGGTATACACCTGTCTGGTATAATAAAATGTCAAGGAAATAACTCGTGCTATGATGATTGATGTACAACATTGTTGGGAAGGAAATAACTCGTATGTGATGATGGATGAACAACATTCTTGTTCTTGATGGTGAAAATATTTTGGTCTAGATACATATCGTTATCATAGGTCATCTCATGTTCTATGGGCTTTGGTAAGAATGTCATGATCCATGCTGAATAGTTTGCACTTCTGCAGCTATTCAGGTAGGGTTTTGTTACCTAATGATTTCTTATCTTGTAGATGAATGTGATCAAGGTATCAAACATAATGGGGATTGATCCGAGGCCTTTTGATCCCAAAACATATGTGGAAGAAGATGTTTATGTTACAGATGAATCTGGGACCAAGAAAAAAATACGACTGGAGGACAATATTGTGCGGTGGAGAACTGTCAAGAATGCTGATGGCACTACATCAGTAAGTGGAACATTTTTCATGCAGCAATGTGTATTATGAAATCCTGTGGTGTTACAGTCAGTTACATACTTATGTTTACATTGCCATATTTTCAAATTCTCTCTCCTTGAAGTTGATGTGGCATTCCTATCTAGATTATAAACTCACTACTCTACTTATGATATGATGGTTTCATTGGATCTTCTATGTTCTTTCAATTTGGCGATGTTCTTGTTTTCCTTAGAGCTATCTTTTCCCTCCACCTTGAGGACCTATGCACATGATGCATTTTAGTCTGCGATGTTTTGCTGCTGTATTACTGAGATTTGTTTTCCCCACCGATAATTGAAGCTTTGCACATTGATTTCTTGCAGGTTGAAAGTAATGCACGCTTTGTTAAATGGAAAGATGGAACCATGCAGCTGCTGATTGGTAATGAAGTTCTTGATATATCCGTACATGAAGCAAATCATGACCAGTCCCATCTGTTTCTGAGGAGTGGGAAGGTAAACTTGTTCCTGTCTGCTTTCCAACTGCATTTTGTACGGCCTCCTTGTTCATGTATACTCTCACCATCATCCACAATAAGTTTCACTGGCCTGATTAATTTTGAATCATAATGCAGGGAGTTCTACAATCACAAGGAAGACTTCTACAGAAAATGAGATTTATGCCATCTTCCTTGTCTTCAAAGTCGCATCGTTTATTAACCGCTCTTGTTGATTCTCAGAATAAGAAAACTGTTAAGATGCAAAAGTGGTATGATGCTAAGGATCCTGAGAGAGTGAAGCAGGAAAAAGAAAGGGTAACCAAAACTCCACTGTTTAGTCCAGTGGTTGAATATGCTCATTGACTTGCCCATGATTTATGTTTGCCGAATTTAGCTACTTAAGCTAAGGCTCGTAGGTCAGATATAAAAACACCTGTGTCTTGTTACATGTCCACTTTCCATGTATCTCTCTTACTGATAGCCATAGGGGCTTGCCATGTTCTCCACATGTGTGTTTTCTTTTTCCCTAAGATAGTGCAAGTACTACTTCCTAGTAGGGTCTGCAGCGCTTCATGCCGGTGCTGGGAACCTGATGAAGAGCATGTTTTTACCATATTAAGCCTACAAATACAATGTTCCCCATTACCAGAGAACAAAAAATGGGTGGCTGTTTCACCAGAAGAAGAACAGAATCCAGCCCAGCCCAGCCCAGCCCATTGCTCTGCTCGTCCTCTCTCTGCTTGATCTTCAAACTCCTGCTTTCCCTCCCTGCTGGATCACGGGACTTGCTGGCTGTGGATAAACCCTATTGGACGGTCGGTCATTCCTTAGCAGCTTCCATTCTCAGAACATTGGACGAGTCCGGCAATTTTATTTGTGTTCCCCCTTTCCTATAGCCATGAAACAATGGGAGGATGAGTTCTAAGAACAGAAACTTGTAGAAATTTGTACTCACTCCTCTAGACAACCATTTGACACACGAAACCCCTCGCTTTCATGAAACCGTTGCAGACACATGAGAAATTTGACCTTTAAATGCATTGCCTAAGTCAGCTATTAATCAATCTTGGCCCCCACTTATTTTGGTCTGAAGCTCTGCCACGGCATACTTACAAACACATAAGTCAACATTAATAAACCTGTTTTATTTTGTAGAGTTTGAGTTGACTGGTTCCGAAGTTCCACTCTGTGTTTCTCGTTCCATTCAGTAAGTTGCAGCCTAACTAATCTAAGGGTAGGGTCTAAAAGTTTTTGTACTCATGATTCAACTTGTAATCTGATGATTATGGTTAGGGGTTTTCAACCCGGTTTGATACAAACTACGGAAACCGATGAATATGGCCATAGTTCAATTCCTTAACTAGCTCCAACCACGTGAACGAAACCAGTAGAAAGAAAAAAAGAGTAATGGATTCAACAGGTTGGGTCTGACGTACTTGAAGTCTTGAACACCCTGAATTGCCCATCGCGTTTAGTGTGACACACTACAGCCAACACTCCAAACATCAAATCAAGTGAAGTTGCCATTTATGAAGGCGCAACAATAAATTGTGATTCTTGTCCCATTCCGGAAGCATATTAATCGTGTTTATTGCTGACCTGTTTTTCCGTTTTCCCCCATCAAAACCGATCTTGTATGCATTTTTCAGCGAAGTTTTTCCTTTTTCACTGACATAGTAATTATGCAGGCTGAGGGCCAAAGTATTAGAGCTCATTCAATTCTTCAACGCAAACGAGAAAAGGTGAACCGCAAATACACACAACCTGCCAGGCAAAGAAGGCAGCTTTCTCCAGGGTTTTTGGAAGATGCATTAGATGAGGTGGGTTTGTCGTTTCCCTGCTTTTTTGCTAATCAAGAAGATTACAGTACAACTAGCTATTCCGGTACATACAGTGTTAGTTTTAAGAATAAATGATGTACAGTGTAAGCACAGTTTCTCTTGACCTACACTAGTAAATGCCATTTAACAATCACCCATCATTTAGATCTAACTGTATATTTCTTTTATATTTTAATCACAGGTCTAGTGTGAACTTATTAAAGCTTACTCTAGGTTTGAGTTAAATGATGCAGATAATAGGTCATACTATGGGAAGTTTAGTCTGTATTAAATTCATTTCATGCTTCCCTAGTTTACTCCAACTCTTTGGATTACCTTCGTGAATGTACATCTGCAATTTCTGCCTAGGTGGGTGATTTTATTCCGATATTGTCATGTTGTCATGGGACCTGGAGATACATGCTCAGTAGCTGTTTTTGTAAGACTAGAGAGTATGAAGTGTTGTGCTGATTTACTTGCCTGGATAACTTTTTTTTTTAGATTGAACATGACAATAAGCGAGGTTGTATTTGTGAGCTGTGGCAGACTCCTGTGTGTGTTGGGACATGAATGTTATTCTTATGTGTTACTAGCTCCGCTCTTCTGGCTAGTAGTGGAATGTGGCAAGAATTCATTGAACATATAATTTTGGCAGGATGAGGAGACCGACAACCAGTACAGCTCTCGACGAATGGCATCTCGTGGTCGTTTTGAGGATGACTTGGAGGCTGAAGCACTAGCTGAAAGGCGTATAATTAACGCAAAGAAGGTGGATAACTGGGCGAAGATGCATTCTCATTTGAACAAATTTATTATTGTCAATGCTTACATGTATTCTGTGCACATTCTCAGTCGAATATGAGCAGAGGTGTTCCTCGCAAACCATCCTTCCCTCCTTCTCGTCCGGCGAGACGCCAGGAGTACTCTGAGAGTGAAAGGGAGGAGTCAGAGTATGAAACTGAAGGCGAGGACATTGAGCACTCGCCAACCGGTGGAAGGGGAGATGAGCTGGATGAGGAGGATGAATATGAGGAGGACCCGGAAGAGGATGCACCTATGTCAGATGAAGGAATCCAGGCAAGATGTCACTGCCTCAAACTCCAGTTTTCCTTTTACAAAGTAGGCAGTATGGTAAATTGCAGTAACCACCCAATTTAGCAAGAGTCAGGTCCTCTTACCTGGTATACAATACACGGTAAAGAATTAAGTAGTTGATAGCAGGCAAACACATGATTGCTTGTAACTCTGACACTAGGAATACGGTCACCAATTTGAATTGAAATTTTAGATGTCAGACTTTGTAGATAACTTTCTTTCGCTGTGCTGCCGTGTTGATCTGAAAGTGAGATGGTAACCAGAACAGAAAGAAGCACCGTGATTTCCATATAACTGGTCATTCAGTCAAATAATGATAAATCAAACTGGAACTTGTTGTGCAGGAACCAAAGCGGAAGAGAGAGTCAGCAGCGGGCGGGAGCCAAAGGCGCAGGGAGGTGGACTCGGGCGAGGATTCCCCGCCGAGGAAACAACCTGCGACGGTTCATCGCCGGAAAGCCGTCGTTTTTGAAAGTGACGAAGAAGACGAGTGAAGGAAGAGAAAATAGAAGCTCGCAAACGTACATTTGTCTCTGCTGCCAAAAGTGTTGTTGGATACTATTGGATGGGCCATGTGTGAGTGTTGTTCATTTAGAAACAAAAAAGATGTCAGTTGTCCGTTATAAGATAAATTTGGGTCTCAGGTGCAGACCATGAACAGTAAATTCAAATAAAATAGGAAAAAAAATCGCCCGTTTAGCGTGGCAATCTAGACGGGGGATAGCGTGGCAATCATCGCTCGTTTAGACCTTACAACACGACGACTCCCAACCTTTAGATGCAGCCGTTGAAACCCACTCCCCCCCTGCGTGATTTGTCACTTCACTTTTTCCTCTTTCGTGGCCGCGCGTTGGCGAGGAGATGCACACCCTCACATCAGCACCGGCGTGTCTACGTCGTGGTTGCGCCTGCCTGTTGCATCGCCGCAAGAGGGGGAGCACCGGAGGGCCATCATCCCCGCTTGAACAGGAGCATCAGAGGGCACGCGCGGCGTGAGCGACGACGGCTGGGTCCGGGCCGGGCACGAGAACAACAAACATGTGCTCACGACAGTGCTGCGGTGAGCACATGTTTGCAGAGCGCGGGCTAGTCTGTGTCTGCGCATCCTCGGCCTGATCTCGTGCGCGGTGGTGCGGACTTTGCAGCTTTGGTGCGTTTCGCCCAGTTCCAGCGAGCGGCAGCGTGGGTCGGTCTGTTTTTCGGCGCGGTCCCGGTCAGATCCAGCGCGCGGCGGCGTGAACTTTCTCCGCCTAGTGCCTGCGTGCGGCGGCGCGGGTCGGCCAGATCCGGCGGGGACCTCTGCTAGTCCTGCGCGCGGCGGTGCGGGCGACCAATTGGCGAGGCTTCTGCCCAGCTCCTGCGTCCAGATCGGTCTCGGTGATGCGCGCTTTCGGCCTCCTTCTTGCTCTGTGGCGTTTGGGTGACCTCGGATGTCGAGATGGTCTGTCGGATGGCTAGTCTCCGGATGAAAATCTAGCATCGACCTTGTCGATGCCGTCGGCAACGGCATCTGCGGATGTCGTTATCCTTCCTGAAGGTGTCGTCGTGGACCTTGTCGCTCCTTTGACATCTCTTGTCTAGTGGTCTCGGGTGAAAACCTAAGATTTGGCTTTGCCGGATCGGGTGACGGCGGTGTCTGCGACATCGCTTCCTCCTTGGAGGCGTTACTTTGGAGACCTCGATGATGGCTTCCGAGGGTGCGACTGGCTGTAGGTGGTGGTTGGGTTTGGGTGGTTGTCACGGGAGTAGCTGGTGGTTTGCGACTTGCGGTGTTTAGACCTAGTTTTTACTAGTGTTTTGCCCGTTTGTTAGGGTTTTAGCCCGGTTTTCCTTAATTAACCGAGCGGTCTCTTGTACCATTTCTCTCTGATCAATGAATATAGCAGCTATACTGCTATCGTTCAAAAAAAAAGACAGTGCTGCGGTCGAGGCGCCGTGTGGGGGTAGCAACTGAGGATGACGATGATTGATGTGTATCAGGAAATGGTATGTGGAAGCAAGGGCGGAGCCAGGATTGGGCAAGCCCCGGGCCCTAGGCCTGCTACAGTTCCGCTACAGTGCCCAAGATACTACAGTGAACACAATATGTATTCTCCACGCTCCGCCCCCTCCCCCGCGCCTGGGTCTTGGATCCGTCACTGTTGTGGAAGTGGTGCGAGGGGCAACAGAAGATGCATTTCCACACGGTGCCGTTCATGGAGGGCGGCGGGGCAGAGCCGCAGAGGAGTTGGCTCAGAGAGGGAGCCGCCCGTGCGGGTAGTGCAGGTGTAACACCCCCAGTGGTTAGCTACAGTAATCTCACATGATAATGCCAAGTCATCATGGTTAACTATGCTTGATCATCATTTGCATCATATATCATTTCACTTCCAAATTCAAATGCATGTGAAATATTAAGTTGCTCAAACACCGATGGAAAAATGTTCATTAAATAACAAATAATCCAGAGGCAATTATAGAATTGTAAGCAACATCTTATCAATTGGTTAAGTGCCTCTAAACAATTAAAACAGAGGCCAAATCATTACGTTGAATGCCCTTTTTGATTTCAGTTGTTTACAAGTAAATTCAAAAGGCCCCAAAACTTTTATGTTACTGCCTAACATTGCAAAGTAATGATTGGGCCAAACTCCATAATTTTCAAAGAGTATTTTGGTGTGGTTTTAATTTAAAACAGAAAGTGCAAAAAGAAAACAGAAACTAAAAAGGAAATAAAAAGAAAAAGGCCCACTGTGCCTGGGCCTCGAGTGCACAGGGAGGCCCAGCCCGCCTGGCGTCGTCCCCTTCCTACTGCTCCTCCCTGAGCTGCTGTCGACGCCCGCACGCACCACAGCCGGCCCCCCTCCTCCTCGCGCGACAACGCGCCGCTACAGGGCGCTCGGGAAGGGATAAGGGCCCCTCCCTGCGCTCCCCTGGCTCTCCTCTCGCCACTCTCTCTTTCTCTCTCTCTCTCTCTCTCTCTCTCTCTCTGCCCCGCTCGACCGGCGCCGCCATGAACGCGCCGTCGCCATAGCCGTCGCTACCCTCCTCCTCTCGCCGTTCCAAGCACTCCGGAGGCTTCCCCGAGCTCGGCTGCATCGACCTCGCCCCTGGATCGAACCGCAGGAGCCCCACCGACGCCGCCTCGACCTCTTCTTCCCCGACGCAGTCCGCCACTGCCGCCGTTGATTTGGTCATCTCCAACCACCATCGGCTTCCCCGAGCGCTTCCCGTCAACGCTGTGAGCACCGCCATCAGCTCCTCTTCCTCTCTGCGCTCCCCGTGGCCCTCTAGCTAGCTGCTGCTGCTGCCGGACTTCGACCGCCGCCATTGCCGCCGCCCGTGAGCCGTACGTGCTCCCGAGCCCCCGCGCGAGCCACTGGCGCGCTCCAGAGCGCGTTACGCGACGCACCCAGCCCCCATTTGATCTCCTCGCGCACTCCCGCGCCTTTTTCGACGAAGCCTGAAGAGCACCGCCGCCAACCGTCATCGCCGGCGTCGTTCCGGCCACCCCCGAGTCCGACCACTCGCCCCACGCGACGCGCGACCTCGCTAGCTCTCGAACGCGGGTAGCCACGCCTGATTTGGACCACCGTAGCTCGAACCCGAGCTCGCCGGAGTTCCTCCACCGCGCACGGGCTCGCCGGCGAGATTCCGGTGGCCGGCGCCGACGTGGCCACTGGGCCCCGCCTCTGTGTCACTGCCCCCGGGCCCCACTGGGCCCCTTGACCAGGGTCAACGCTGACTGGGCGGCCCCGTGTCTATGACATGTGGGTCCCGCCGTTTAAAATGATTTTAGATAAATAGAAAATCTGGTAATTAATTAACTTATTAAAACACTAATCACTCTCTGACCAGTAGCCCCCCCTAATTAATCCTAATTAGTTAAATCTAACTCTGCTTAATACTAACAGAGGCTGACATGTGGGTCCCAGTGACCCCACATGTCAGGTTTGACCCTGGTCAGCCAGAGTTGACCTGCTGATGTCATGGTGACGTCATGATGACGTCATCATTTACTATTCTGGATAATTCGATTTTAAATAATTAATCAAATTCCAGAAAATCAATAAAACTTAGAAAATTAATAGAAAATAAACCGTAGCTCAGATGAAAATAATTTATATATGAAAGTTGATCAGAAAAATCCCACGAATCCGAATACGCTATCCGTTCGTCTGTCACATGCTCCTAGCATAGCAAACATGGAACTTTTCCCCTTCGGATCGTCTGTCCGATAAATCTAAAGACCCGGGAAATATCGTCAGATATTCTCCCGCTCCGTCTGCAACGTGTAGTACTGCGTTAGTGCATACCTAGCTCTGCTTATTGCCATGTCATGCATCGTGATGCATTTGTCTGCTTTGTATTTATTGTTTCTCCCCCCTCTTCTTACCGGTAGACCCGAGACTGACGGTGTTGCCGGGTACGACTACATCGTTGATGATCAGCCTTTTGCCGCAGAGCAGCAAGGCAAGCAACCCCCCTTGAGCATTCCGATATCGCCTATTCCTTTTCCTCTTATTCTTGCATTAGATTTTTGCTACTGTATTAGTTAGCTCCTATTCTGATGCATAGCCTGTTTTTGATAAACTGCTACTATACCTGCAAACATATCAACTGCTTAGTATAGGTTGATCATTGAATCCCCAGTGACCCCTTAGTCTCAGTTGCCCCTGCTTCTTCATCGACGACTCGACGACTCGAAGACCCGAAGACTCGGTCAACCGACCGACGAGCCAGGCCCCTCACATCACCGCACACCCCTTAAGTATGGCACTGCAGAGCTACTATCGAGTGCCGAGGGTGATACCTCATTTAGCACTCCCGGTGTTAATTCTGTAGCGTAGCTAATCGGTCGTGGGTATCGAGGGTGATTCCTCCTTCCCATTTATCGATAGCGACTCTTGTCATACACATACCTCGAGTGGGATCCATCGAGGGTGATTCCTCGGATATCCACTTGGTGTATAAACACACAGTTACTTCTACTTGACTTTGTTTACATGTGAAAGACGGGACTGGAGGGACAGGCGGTACCACCCTGGTTGAGGTGGACCTGAGTTCCCGACAGTCTTGAGACGGGTCGGCCCCAAGGGTACCCGTGTGTGAGATGTGGTGGGATGCGCCGGTAAGGCATCCGGGATATGTTGAGGCGTGGACGGGCAGGAGAGGCCCTTGCCACGGTCCTCGAGGCGGGGCGACGGACCGCACTTCATGGGTCGCGCTTTCCCCGCATTAATAAAATGCTAATGGGTTGGGTACTTGATCTGAGTTAGGTCGTTGGCCTTAATACGCACTAACCTTCACGTGGGGAAGTTATGGGCACTCATCGTCGTTGTATCAGCCGAAGCTCTTCGGACGTCAGCAATGGAGCGGCGCGCGACGGATTGGACTGGACGGTGCAGCTCTTGGACTGGAGTGTACTAGGTCTGTTTCCGGCCGTGTTCGCATCGTGCAGGAGTGCAAGGGCAAGTGGGCCCACGAACCTGCGCGCTTAGGATTTAGACCGGCGGGCTGGCCTCTTCGTTGAGCCTAGGTGGGGCGACGACGTGCTGATATCCCGAGGCCGGGCATGACCCAGGAAAGTGTGTCCGGCCGGAGGTGACTCAGGCGTGTTGGGGAATATGTGGTGCACCCCTGCAGGGATGAATAATCTATTCGAATAGCCGTGTCCACGGTAACAGGACGACTTGGAGTTGTACCTTGACCTTATACAACTATAATTGTGATTTAATTTGAAATGAATGTGGCTCCGGGATTGCTTCCTCGCAGGGAGTCGAGGAAGAATCTTTGGGCGTGGTTACTTAATAAAATTGCTACAATAATATGACTATATGTGAGATACCAGTCTACTCTCTTCTAATGCTGCAAGATGCTGAAGATGCTAGTCTTCGATAGGACTAGGCCTTCTCCCTATTCTTGCTTTCTGCAGTCAGTCCAGATATAACCCCATTCTTTGATACTGATGCATACTTAGCATAGTTCTGATGTCAGTCTTGCGAGTACTTTGGATGAGTACTCACCGCTGCTTTGCTTTCTCTTTCCCCCTCGATACGATTACCGCGTTCAGACGTTGGAGCCCAGGAGATGGAGTACGCTGGAGACGACTACTACACCACCGCTGGAGCCTACTACTATGTGGAGACTGCCAACGCTCAGGAGTAGCTAGGAGGTTCCCAGGCAGGAGGCCTCGCCTCTTTCGATCCGTTGTTATGGTTGTGCTAACCTTCTTAAGGCAAAACTTGTCTAACTTATGTCTGTACTCAGATACTTTTTGCTTCCGCTGACTCGTGCTTGTCGAGCTTTGTATTCGAGCCCTCGAGGCCCCTGGCTTGTAATATGAAGCTGTATGACTTTAATTTGTGTCTAGTGTTGTGTTGTGTATCAATCAGTGAGTCCCTAATCTTGGTCGTACGCATTGCGTGTATGTTTAGCGTACGGTCGAAATTGGGGGCGTCACAGCAGGTATGACACCCCCCCTGTTTTTCAGTTCATTTTGGAGATGAATTTCACATAAGCCACATCTATCTGGATGTCTAGCTCCTCCAGTTCACAAACACGACAATTTTGCTCATTTGGTGTGTGGCAACTTAAAAGACTAAGCTATGGCTACATTAGGTTCATTTGCCATGATCTAATAGCTATTTGTTTTTTTTGAACTTTCCATGGAAACATATCATAATTTTTTTGAATTTGTCATCATGTTTGGAAAATAATAATATCTAAAATTGACATGCGAAACATCACAACGTTTTTCTGAATTTTCCAGCATGTTTGGCAACAAAAACATTCTAAATTTGCCATGTGAACGTTGCAAACTTTTCTAAAATTGCCATGTCTTAGAAAACATTTTTTTCTTCTAAAGTTGGCATGATGTGTACAACAATATTTTTTCTTCAAAATTTCCATGTTTCCATGATTTTTCAGATTTTCTATGCAAACAATACACCATGCCTTGATGTACAACTACATTTTGCCATGTGACCACTACATTCTTTTCCCTACAAATTGCAATGTTTTATAAAACATAAACCTTTAAACTTTGCCATGTCACCATTACATAATTTCTTAATTCACCATCACCTCACGAAATTAAATCGTGTAAATTTTCCACACAACTTTTTTACAGTTTTTTTCTAACATCGCCTTCATTCATCAAAATTATTTTTCTAAATCCCCTAAATTTTCCATGATTTTGGAACACAAATTTTTCAAAATTTTCCATGCGCGTGCATAAATCTGCCATGTGCACGTATAAATTTGCCATGAGTTAGAGAACAAATTCCTAATTTTGCACTGAGTGTCATGCTTTTGCATGTACATATAGATAGTTGTCATTACTCTAGCAATTTTTTTCACCACACTCTTATCGTTTTAATGGCAAATTTTAGTACATGGTGACGGTAGCTCCACATAACTTAGGATGTCAACGGTGTTCTTTGTGGAGCAGTATGGGCTAATGAGGCCTGGGGATCCTATTGGAATTGGGATCCTAAGGAAACTTGGGCATTTATTACTTGGACCATATTCGCAATTTATTTACATAGTAGAACAAATTCAAATTGGAAGGGTACGAATTCTGCACTTATAGCTTCGATAGGATTTCTTATAATTTGGATTTGTTATTTTGGTATCAATCTATTAACTTTTTGAACTCTAACACCAGGCTTTTGGGGATAATAATACTCGTCTCTTCAAACTTTGTTATTTTGATGATTTTTTTAGTATATGACCATGCTAGCTCCACATAACTTAGGATGGCAAATTTTCCATCATGTTCGGAAATAGAAGAAAAACAATTTTTTTCATGTGAAACATCACAACAATTTCTGAATTTCCCATCATATATGGAAAGAAAAACATACTAAAATTTTCATGTGTCCAGTACAAACTTTTTCTAAAATTTTCAGGTCTTAGAAAACATTTTTCTTAAGTTTTCATGATGTTACAACATGATTTTTCAAAAGAAAAAAGTCCATTTTACTACCCTGAATAAAGTGGGTGGTTCACTTTACTCCCTGATCTATTTTTCTGCTTCTTCTAACCCCCAAACAAACCCAAACCGGACAAAACAACCCCCTGGCTGGTTTGTCTCCACCCGCTGCTGATGTGGCACTAATTAACGGCGGTTTTGACCTGGGTGGGGCCCATTTGTCAAGTGGGGCTGGTATAGCAGTGGGGGAGCCCGCATGCCTAGCCATCGCCCCTCGCCGGAGACAGGCCGTACCTCGCGACCGTCCGCCGTCGCTGCACTCCGCCGCTACACCCTGCCGCCGCTGATGGCCGCCATCCCTGCTCCCCGCTGCACCCCGCCGCCGTTGATGGCCGTTGTCGTTGCTCCCCGTTGCTGCTGCGGGCCGCTGCTCCCCGTCGGCGCAACTGCTCCCCGTGCCGCTCTCCGCCGCCGATAAAGGCCGTTGTCGCTGCTCCCCGCTGCCGCTGCGGGCCGCCGCATCCCACCGCTGCTCCCCGCCGGCGCAGCTGCTTCCCGTGTCGCTCTCCGCTGCCGCTGATGGTCGTTGTCGCTGCTCGCCGCCGCTGCTGCGCGCCGTTGCTCCCCGCCGACGCAGCTGCTCCCCGTGCCGATCTCCGCCGCCGTTGATGGCCGCTACTCCGCGCCGTCGATGCTCCCCGCTGCCGCAACTGCTCCCAGCGCCGCTGCTTGCTGTTGCTCCGCGCCGCTGCGGCCGCCACTGCACCCCGCCATAGCCACCGCGGCCATGGTGTGGGCCGGGTGCCGACGCCGGTGAGGTGGGGCTGCCCGGCCATGGTGCGGGATGGGCGCCGACATCGCCGAGGTGAGCTTTCCCCAGCTCCTGAGCGCCGCCGCGAGTCACCTCGCCCCGCACGGCCGCGCCGCCGCGGGTCGTCGGAGAGGGTAGAGAAGAAATGGGGATTTTTTTTCCAGATGGGCCCCACCCAGGCCAAAACTGCCGTTGACTAGTGCCACATCAGCAGCGGATGGAAACAAACCAGCCAGGGAGTGTTTTGTCTAGTTTGGGTTTGCTTGGGGGCTAGAAGAAGCAGAAAAATAGAACAGGGGGTAAAGTGAACCACCCACTTTATTCACGGTAGTAAAATGGACTTTTTTCTTTTAAATTTTTTCCATGTATGCATGAATTTTTAGTTTTTTTCATACAAACAATACACTTACCTTGATGTAAAACTATATTTTCCATGTGGCCATTAGATATTTTCCAATTCCATGTTTTATAAACAAAATTTTAAAACTTTGCCATGTTACTGTTACAATTTTTAAAAATTTGCCATGATTTTAGGAAATTAAATTGTCTAAATTAGTCATGCACATTTTTTTTACAATCTTCCATCTTTGCTTTCATTCATAAAAAAAATACTTTCCTATATATTTCATGTGACCAACATTAACATTTTAAAAAATTAACATGATTTAGCGAAAAAAAATCCTACATTTTCCATGATATAGGAGCACCAAATTTCCTAAATTTGCCACGTGCATGTATAAATTTGCCATGAGTTAGAGGGCAAATTTCTAATTTTGCCTTGAGTGTCATGCTTCTTTTATGTGCAAATAGATAGTTGCCATTACTCTACCGATTTTTTTTACCATACTCTTCAAACTTTGTTGGTTTGATGGCAAATTTTAGTAAATTATTTTCATATTGGTTTTGTTCAAACTTTTCTACTTTATTAGTTTTATATTGATGGCAAGCACTTCACAACAAAATTATTCCCATGGCAAATTGTTTTTATGATAGTAAGCAATTGTAGACACCCCCCGGGGGCACATATACACACATCATGCCGATTGTACATGTCATGGCAAATTGTAGAAATTTTGTTCTTTAATTCATAGCAAATTTAGATAACTTTTGTACTGGTCACATGCAAAGGCAAGTTTAGGAAAAAAAATTCTAACTATATCATGGCAAATGTAGGAATGCTGCGTACTACTCACTTGGCAAATCCAGATTTCTTTTCTAAAATCATAAATTTTTTAGAAACTTCACAATGTTCACACACAACTTTAAAGTTTACTTATCCAAATCTTGACTTGTACAATTTTATTATGTAAACCATGGCAAGTCTCTTGTTTTTTGAACTTTTGAGAACCCTCAAATACATGGCAAGCCTTGAATATTACCTCAGTGGCGGCAACCCGTCCTCCTCGGTGGCCAACAAATGCCTCGCCAGGGCAGAGCGATTGACTGGAGCGGGGCAACGCGACGCATCGGGCACTGTTCGCCAAGTCGTATGTCAAGCCAGCTTGGATCCTCGCGGACCCTGCGCTCGAGGCCTGGGTCCTGGACCGAGAAGACCACCACTTGTCGCCGGTGCCATCTCAATAATAGTCCTCATAGTGGGGATGGCCGAGCCCGAGTGCTTTGCCCAGCTCCAAGGGAAGGATGGATGGTGCAAGGCGGAGTCCATGGCCGACCGTCGGCGCTAGGTAGAGGCGATGGAGCGTCTACGCCAGACAAAGGCAACCAAGCGGCGAGTGTGATGTGGCAAATGGCAAGGATGTCGGGACGCCTTGCGGGCCTTCCACCATCGGAAGGACGACGACGACGGCGGCAGCACGGACGACGGCACATGTGACGACTGGATGACGACACCTGCGGAACCGTGGATGGCGACGGAGGTCCCTATAGTCAAGACGACCGTGCCTACAAGGTCTTTGTCCTATACCCTGCTTAGTTTATTATATTTTAGTTTAGGTTAAATTAGTTTGAAGTTGTTAAATTTTGTCCTTTTATTGTAAATACATAAAATTTTCACAAATTTCATGTGTTTATCATGAATTTCATGAGTGTAATGTTTGAAACGTTTAAACTAAACCAGGCATGTGATGCCCATGATTGAATGGTTGGCGTCGCATTCGCTGTCCGTAAGCAGCGTATGTATTCCATGAACATTTGATACCATTCATATGATGACTCACGTTGGAGTTGTCCTTACTTCTAGGGGTGGGAACAGATTCATACAAGAACTAAAAAAACCCACAAAAGTGACCCTCTAACTATACTGCTGTAAGAAATTAATACAAACCAGTACGAACTAACCACGTGGCGCGCAAGATGGATAGTGTCGGGGCCAGAACCGCGCATTTGCAGAAACCCCCTTATGTTCTGGCTAATTTAGTAGTACATCCAGGGCTGCCCATACATAACAATTGTACATACCCCCCTCCCCCGTCGATGCCTCTGGCGAGAACCCCTTTCAAAACCTTTCCCTTTTGTATTGTCCTCCACCTCGACGTCGCCGAGGCGAACCAGGGCAACGCCGTCGTGGGCCTCATCGGCGACGAGTATTGGTGGCATGGAGCCGCGGCGAAGGGAACCTGGCGAATTCCCTCCTGAATATGGTAAGCATCTGGCCGCTTCTCCCCTGTTTACCCTGTTCCTCTCTGAAAGCACATATGCTCCCTTGGAGGTTTTGATAATTCATGACAACATACATTGTCTCTTGGACTAATAGTTTTACCTAGTTTGTTTCAGATGAAGTCCACAGAGAGGATTGACCATGGAATGTGAGGAGAATCCCCAAAGGAAAGAAGAAGAAGGAAATGAATAGGATTGGCAAGACCACAAGCTTCAAGACTCTACATTTTGCATTTTGTGAGAAATCACCTTTTAGTCCATAGGAAAGCCAATACTATTAAAAGGGGATGAGGTTTCTATGATGATCTAGTTGCTCAAGTGCTTAGAGTTAGCCACCAAAAATACACATGAATTTCTTCCACAAAATTCTCTGTCTAAACCCTACCACTCAAATTCGGTGCCACCAAGTTTTCCAAATCGGCCCTACCGAGTTTTACCCTAGACAAATCCTAAGCCAAACCCTAAGGTCTTGGTGACATCAACTTTCACTTACGGTGAAACCGAAATCAGTGACCAACTTTCGGGTAACCCATTTCTAAGAATCGGAATTTCTGAGTTTTGAAAATCGGTCTCACCGAGATTTGAAAACTGCCTAGGTCAGCCAATTCGGTCACATTGAGATTTATATATCGGTCTCACCGAAATGCCCAAAGTTGCCACATTTTGCACTAGTCGATGCAACCGAGTTTTTTACTTCGGTTTCACCGAGTTGGGCAATAATGTTGTAACGGTTGGTTTTTTGGAGATGCCTATATATACCCCTCCACGTACCTCTCACTCGTAGAGGAAGCACTCAGAACAGACCAACACTTGTCCCATCCATTTTTCTGAGAGAGAACCATCTACTCATGTGTTGAGATCAAGACCTTCCACTCCAACCATATGAATCTTGATTTCTAGCCTCCCCAAGTTGCTTTCCACCCAATCAACTTCTTCTACCAAGCCAAATCTGTGAGAGAGTGATTGTGTGTTGATGAGACTATCTTTTGAAGCACAAGAACAAGAAGTTCATAATTGTTATCACATCTATTACCTTTTGGAGAGTGGTGTCTCCTAGATTGGGTAGGTGTCGCTTGGGAGCCCCCGTCTTCGTGTGTGGAGTTGAACCAAGAAGTTTGTACAGGCAAGGAGATCGCCTACTTCGTGAAGATCTAACCGAACGTGATGGAATAGACGAGGTTGCTACTTTGTGGACCCTTACGGGTGGAGCACTCCGTGGACTCTCGCGACCGCTACCCTCCGTGGGTTGAAGTATCCATCAGCGTGGACGTACGATAGCACCACCTATCGGAACCACGGGAAAAATCTTCGTGTCTCCAATTGCGTTTGATCTTCCTATCTCTACTCCTTCTTACATATACTTGTCTTTACTTTCCGCTGCTATACTCATTGACTTGCATGTGTAGGATGCACTAGACTTGTTAGAATTGCTAAAATCTACCAACCATTAAAATTGGGAAAAGGTTAGGCTTTTAATTTGTCAAGTAGTCTATTCATCCCCTCTAGACGTCCTTTCTCGATCCCACAATTGGTATCAGAGCTTTGGTCTCCATAGCTTTGGTTTTATCACCATTGGAGGAAGATGGATGTGTCTAGTTTGGGGAGTCTTAGTTGTAGAGTGCCTACTCTCGATGGGGAGTATTGTAGTCAATGGAAAATATGAGATGCTTAATCTATTAAATGAATTCCATTTGGGCAAGTATGTTAAGATCCCTTATGTGCCTCCCATTGACCCCTTACATCCCTCACACGAAGAAGAAATGGACATGCTCCGCAATCTTAGAACTGTTAATCTTATCATTAAAGGATTGCCAAGAATTGTGTTTGATCAAATGAGAAACTTTGAATGTGCTTATACTTTGTGGAATGATTTAAAGAATATATATACAAACTACTCTTTGAAAAATCTTGATTTCATTCTCCATAAAACTATTGCATTTCACAAGATGAAGCCTAGTGATCCTAATTTTGATAACTATCTTTTCGAGTTTAGATACCTCATGCGTGCTAAAGGAGATGTCATAACTATCAACAATATTATCGTTGAAGCCATCCGCATTCATAATCTTGAACATTGTCATAATCATAATTCTAATGAACCTCTGAAAAAAAAATCTAACTATATAATGGCAAATGTAGGAATGATGCGTATTAGTCACCTCGCAAATCCAGATTTTTTTTTCTAAAATCATTATAAAAAAAGAAACTTCACAATGGTCACTAGACAACTTTAAAGTTTACTTATCCAATCTTGATAACTTGTACAATTTTATTCCCTAAACCATGGCAAGTTTCTTTTTCTTTTTACTTTTGAGAACCTTCAAATATATGGCAAGCCTTCACTATTACCTCAGTGGCGGCAAGCCGTCCTCCTCGGCGGCCAACAAATACCTCGTCGGGGCAGAGCGATCGACTGGAGCAGGGCAACGCAACACACCGAGCAGTGTTTGCGAAGTCGTATGTCAAGCCATCTTGGGTCCTGGCGGACCCTGCGCTCGAGGAGGCCTGGGCCCTGGATTGATCTAGGACCACCGAGAAGACCACCACTTGCCGCCGGTGCCAGCTCAATAACAGTCCTCATAGTGGGGATGGCAGAGTCCGAGTGCTTTGCCCCGCTCCAACGGAAGGATGAACGGTGCAAGGTGGAGTCCAGGGCCGACCGTCGGCGCTAGGCGGAGGCGATCGAGCGTCTGCACCAGACAAAGACAACCAAGCGGCGAGTGAGCTAGGGCAAATGGCAAGGATGTCGGGACGCCTTGCGGGCCCTCCACCATTGGAAGGACGACGACGGCGCGGACGGCAGCACATGTGATGACACGGATGACGGTACGAGCGGCAGCGCGGACAGCGACGGAGTTCCCTATAGTCAAGACGACCGTGCCTACAAGGTCATTATTCGATACCCTGCTTAGTTTAGTTTACTTTAGTTTAGGTTAAATTAGTTGAAGTTGTTAATTTTTTTCCTTTTATTGTAAATATATCAAAATTTCACATATTTCATCTATTTATCATGAATTTCATAGTGTTAGTGTTGAAACGTTTAAACTGAGCCGGGCATGTGATGCCCATGATTGAATGGCGGACGCCGCACCGCAAAAAAAAAAATAGCGTATGTATCCATGAACATTTGATACCATTCATTTGATGATCCGCGGTGGACTTGTCCTTACTTGTAACTTTCTTTTCTCCATTCAACGAGAAAGACCAACGACTGCGTTATCAACGGCTACAACGAACGACCATTGTCTCCTACTGCTGTCAGCATCTCCTAGTGGCACGCCTTGAACTTGGTCCAGAGAGCGGTGGCTACCTCTTTCGGTTGGAAGGCTGGCCCCACCCCACCCCACGGCACGTGCCGCCCGACACATGCCAAATGGACCCTACGCGGACACCTGGGGACCCACCTGTCAAACGCCGCGCCGAACTCGCTCGCCTGGATTCCTCACTCTCAACAGAAAGGAAAATGCCCGCGTGCCAATTTTGTCTTTTTAAGGGCGTTTTGGCTAGCCTCTTGTTCTTTTGTGGTGGCATGCAGATGAGATATACACTTGGGACTGCGCTCACGTGTCATGTGGGCCCCAACATGGCAGCGTCCAACACACGGAAGAGAAGCTACCGTGGCCCACACTTGGAAAGCAAAGGGCCCTTTCCCGGAAGCTTCCTTTTCTCCTTTTGTTTGGAACTATACGATGAGAGCTTTTGTTTTCTTTCGAAGGAAACGAGATGAGAGTTAAAATGAACGGATGGACAAGCAGGCTTGCACCGCCCCTTCCTTCGCCCTTTCCTTCTTCTTCTTCTTTATTTCTTTCTTTACACTTTTCTTCCCAACAACCAACACCAAGAAAAAGCTGCTGATTCCAGATTAGTCAAGGTAACAACGTGGGGAGAAAAGTGGTCAGAGATATCATAACATATATCAGACCATACACATTGCAAAATTATTTTTCTTCCCAGTTTTTTTTAACAGAGTCCTCTATATATGGAAATGTAATAATATCAAAGAGGGAACAACAAAAATGGACAACTACCGGTCGTGTAACATGCAAATTTGTCTGTCAACTGTCATGTGGGGCCACGTGACCAAGTTTCGCTGCTTCCTTCTGGTTCCACCGATTTACGACCATGAGCAGAGCACTTTGATGTCCTGATTCGACTGAATTGGAAGTCTTGCACTAATGTTGCATATCTTTTTCATAAATGATTGAACTCTTTCGGTTTGTTTCTTTTTTGTCTATTGTAGAGGCCTAATTATTAGTAATAAGTAATGGGTGGTCTGAGTTGGTGAACAATATTTGCATGCCTAAAAATTTAATTATTCGGAAACTTCTGGGACTGGATTTTAATTTGCACCCCTGTTTCTTATATTTACTTCCCAGATAATGCATTCGAAAGTTTAAAACATCAGGAGCCTATTTCTTAATTATCATCTTCCTTTTTACATAACATCTGAAATTGGGACTGAAAACAAGGAAAATGCATTGGAGAACGAACGTATTTACACTAATACAACCACACTACCATGTTAATACTCACTCGGTAACTAAGGCAAGCGTTTACTATCGCCAATCTCTATTGCTTTTGGATCTCTGTCGTTCCATCATATATATGTCTCATCCTTGTCAAGTCGTTTCCACTCCACTTTTTTTCTCTATTTAGTTGACTGTCGATATGTTGATACGGTTGCCCGCAGGGCAAAATTTAGCATGGGCCCAATGGGATGGCCACACATCGGCAATGAAGTGGTAAACACATGTGACATGATAAAACTTACATAATCTTGTTAAACAAAACATAATCCAGTGGTGACCGAGCAGTTTCATGATCTATTACTTTTGTGGAGTAGATTAGATTCTTCACTAGTTGATTACCATGTATTTTAAAAAATGGTTTAGTTATTTGAGCTGACATGAGAAGAGCCAAGTAAGAGGTGTGAAGAATGAGGTTACGGAGACGTCATCAGCCACGAAAATAGTGAATGTGGTGGGTTGGCGCTACTTTCGGCCGTTGAAGCCAAAACTTTCGGCCCAACAATATTGGCGTCAAATACGATGGGCCGTTAGGAGCATACGTCAGTAATAGCACCCGAAGCGGTGGCCAAAGGTTTTTGAAAACATAAACGTATCTATAAATTGGCGCCAAAAGGTGCACCACCGCGTAAGAAAATGCACCATAGAAACCTAACAAAGTATAGTTACCAATCAAACCACATGATGAATGTGGTTAGGTATTTCGAAATCAAATATGAAACAAAGCGGTCACAAAACTAACAACCGAATTGGCTATTGCGACTGTCACCACCAGTTAAATTTGCAGAACAAATGTATTCTTCCAAAAATGTAACCAAGAAAGGTACTGGGCTATGAATAGAAATCAACGTGGGGGAACATTCAGAAATTAATCAAGCAAAGCCATCCGATTCTCGCAGTCTAGCCCCTTCAGTTTTCTCTTATCACTCCCGAGTCGTCGTCGCCTCGTCTTTTTAATGATGCCAAGCCTTCACTATCCGGGCCATTCCATTTTCACACAGACTCCACAGCCTCTCTGCTCCCAGAGCCAGGGCCTCGTCGGCGACTAGTCGGAGATGGACTCCCATCGCCCAAGAACACTCTGCTTCACAAGCATTGCCACCTTATTCCTCCTCCACCATATCGCCGCCGCGTCCTCCTCGCTGTCGCTAGTCCAAGAACATGACAGGTCGGCGCTCCTCCAACTCAAGAACGGACTCTCCTCCGGCTCCGGCGACGTCCCTGGCTACTGGTCACCGGAGCCAGGCGTTCAACACTGCTCCTGGAAGGAGGTGAGATGCGACATGCGGTCCCGGGTCGTCGCCCTCTCTCTCCCTTCCCGACCCAGCCGGCGCCTCGCCGGCGTGTTGTCACCGGCGGTGGCCAGCCTCACCGAGCTCAAAGTACTCTCTCTACCCTCCCGAGGGCTTCTAGGAGAGATACCTGGTGAGGTCTGGCGGCTGCAGAACCTGGAGGTGCTCAACCTCGCGGGCAACTCCCTCCGCGGCTCCCTTCCGGCCATATTCCCCGAGGGGCTGCAGAGTTTGGACCTTTCCGGCAACCAGCTCTCCGGAAGAATCCCTCCTGATCTCGGGCACTGCTCGAAGCTCCGGCGGCTCCGGATGTCTTCCAATTCGCTGGATGGTTTCATCCCTCCGCAGATTGGGAAGCTTGCCGAGCTGCGGGTCTTGGAATTGTCCGGGAACAGGCTAGCCGGTGGCGTACCGCCGGAGGTCCGGCATTGCAGTTACCTTGTCAAGATGGACCTCAGCAGAAATTTGCTCCATGGGCAAGTGCCTTCCTCCATTCTCAAGGAGCTCAAGAAGTTGAGGTTTCTGTCATTAGCTGGGAACAATTTCAGTGGCGAGATACCATCCGGTCTGGGTCAGCTGAGATCACTCAGGGTGCTAAATTTGTCCTCAAATCCTATGATATCAGGAGTGGTCCCCATTGATCTCGTGGCACTGAGAAATCACGCCGTTCTACTCCTTGACAACAACCTGCTCACTGGGAAGGTTTCCGCTCCTATGTCATCACCTCAAATGGCTGAGATTTCCTCAGTGACAACTGATAGTTCAGGGGTAGGCCCAGCACACCACTCTGCTGAAGTATTTACAGTCATCCCCCAATTCAAAAGCACCTGGGTACTTACCGAGGCAAACCGAGGCACACCGCCTGATGGCAGCGGCAATGGTGCTCATTTGAAGACCATGGAGATTGTTGCAATAGCTTTGGTGTTAGTCGTCATTGTTGCTCTTTTAGTTGTGGCCACCATATACATTTTCAAAAGGAGACGGACCCCGAGGCAAGCAAGACGCTCTGGCACTGGCACTGGCACTAGAAAGGAGGTGAAGGTTTTTGATGGTGTTGACATTGGAGCTCCCCTAACTTACGAGGCAATTGTCCGAGCCACCGGAAATTTTAACGCAAGCAACTGCATCGGCAGTGGCGGCTTTGGCGCGACATATAGAGCTGAGGTTGCACCTGGGGTTTTGGTGGCAATAAAGAGGCTTTCTATTGGGAGGCAACACGGTTCCAAGCAGTTCCAAGCAGAAGTTGAAACCCTTGGGCGGTGTCGCCATCCTAATCTTGTCACTCTCATAGGGTTCCATGCCAGTGACCAAGAGACATTCCTGATATACAACTATTTGCCAGGTGGAAACTTGGAGAGGTTCATACAAGAGAGAACTAGGAGGCAAATTGGTTGGAGAGTGCTCCACAAAATTGCTCTGGATATTGCTCGTGCTCTTGCTTTCATGCATGATGAGTGCTCCCCCCGCATTCTGCACCGAGATGTCAAGCCAAGCAACATATTGCTCGACAATGACTCCAGTGCGTATCTCTCTGATTTTGGATTAGCAAAACTTCTTCGCAACTCACAAACTCATACAACCACAAGTGTTGCTGGTACTTTTGGTTATGTCGCGCCCGAGTATGCAATGACATGCCGTGTGTCTGATAAAGCAGATGTTTATAGCTATGGGGTTCTGCTTCTTGAACTCATCTCGGATAAGAAAGTACTGGATCCATCGTTTTCTCCATATGGAAATGGTTTCAACATTATTAGCTGGGCTAATAAGCTAATACAAAGCGGTAGAGTTAGCGAGTTCTTCGTTGAGGGCTTGTGGAATAAGGCCCCACATGATGACCTGGTTGAGATTATGAACCTGGGGGTCTTGTGCACTGTGGAGTCTCTTTCTGCTAGGCCCAAAATGAAGCATGTTGTTCGACGTCTAAGAGAACTCCGTCCGCCTTCTTAGTAGGGAAGAACAAGAATGGAGGTAAGAAGCACTTAACTTATCCATGGACATTAAGTTAGTTTACTTTGGATAGATTGGACGCTTATACCTATGTTGATGTGATAATACTGAAAGGAAAGTTCCAGTGCTGATTTCCTCTTTTTTCCTCAACATTGTGAATGTTGCTACTTCTACTTTTCCTTCTTATACCATCATACAATGTTGATTCCTGCGCCAGTATGCAGTGTCCTACGGTTAGTGTGTCAGTTTTAACAAGTAGAGCATCTTTCCTTCTCATTTTCCATAAATGTGTTATATTAGTAAAATCGCACACCCTTAGCCCATACAAGTGTGAATAATCTCTATGGACTTCTTTTCTTTTCGGCTTCTATAGTATTGTGCAATATATTTATAAGGACCTTCCTCGTAGAATTCTGCAAATAAAATTCAGGCTGCCCTATGTGTTGACTGGAGAGAGAAGCAAGTTTGGATCACAACAATTTGTTTCACAAAGCAGATGGCTGTGCAAGAAACTGATATAGTACCCTGTTGCTTCTTGGTAATGCGGTAGAGAGATAAGGCTGGTAGAAAAACTGATGGATTGACTAGGTCATAATTTGGTATGCAGGAATTATTTTTCCAAAATAAAGTGTCAGTGGTGGCACTTCTGAAAAGGAAACATCTTTGCTAGTCACACCTAGAAAAAAGCCTCTTTTTGGTTGTATTTTTGAAGCTGCACATAATTGTTCATGGATGTGGTATATATTTTCCGCGTTGTTCAAGGGAAATCTGACTTCAATCCTGAACATGCCTGACTGTCAAAATCATTTGATGGTTCAGCATAAGATGTGCGCTCTATTTATAGAAAATTTGTGGGGGGGTGGAGGAAATCTGAAATAATTGTTTCTCTAGTTTCATTAATGTTGCACCCAGATAGAGATATTCATGGTTATCTTTATTAGAGACTGTGATGCCGTCGTTACTGACATGTGCCGTTTCTTGTATGCAGTTCACCAGGGCTTGTGGCGCAGCGGTCGTCTGTTGAGCAGAGCAGCGATTCGAGGACAAGATGCACATATGCCTTCAGCCCTGTGTTATAGGAACAAACAACCTTAGTATAGTTAGCAGGTAGGGATGCAAATTTGAAACCTTGAGGGTACACTCCGACCCTGCTTAGTTCAACCAAATGACTTCTGAAAAGTTGGTTCATTTAGTTGAACTAAGGAGGGTCGAAGGGTACACTAAAGGTTCCAAATTTGCATGCCTATTAGCAGGATCATAAGACTTTTTCCTTTTTCCTTTGTGGTTGTGGTGAGAAGAAAACTGAACATGTTTACTCCCCCGACCGCCAAATTAACACCGTCCGGTTATCAGTACCGTTGTGATCGAATTTGCTGTTTGTTAAATGTGCGGTGCGGCGCGACCAAGGTTTAAACAATTGCAGGGATGAAGAATATGAGGTGCCAGCCAGTGCCTTGCTGAAAGGTCTGGGTTCTGATGGTCTTGTCTCAGCACACACAGGCAGTCACGCTTGTGGACATGAACAACAAGGTAAATGAATTGGTCGGGTCCAGGTGGAAACGAACGATTTAGTCCAGAAAAAAAGTTGCAAAAGGTGCAAGTAGCACGTAGACTTGGGTTAGTGGTGCACCAGCAGTCCAAATAAGTCTACACTGTAGGTGGGGTTGGAGGAAAAAATTACCCGATGCTGAGGAGGCATACCGTCGAACAGCTAGGTCGCGGTTCACCGTGTAGGAGTAGTCTAGCTTTCTTGTGTGTGTTCATTGTGTGCCGCGCGTGAAGAAGTGGAGACCCAGCCGGAGACGAGGAAAGCGGAGACTGGACTGGACTGGACTGGGCCAACTCTAAGGGCAGCACCACTTGCAACTCGATCGACGTCTGACTTCCAACTCAAAGCGTCTTTTCTTTCCAGAGCAACGCCGCAGCCCAGACAGCAGATTGAAACGGAATTTGGGTCTGCCGACGGTAGTTGGCTGGATAACAACTGGCAAATTTGATCATACTGATGGTAGGATCCGGAGTACGATTCATGGTTCGTCAGAGAAGAACTTAGGCTTGTGCAGGGAGAAACTCGCATCGTCGAAAGCAAGGGGGAGGCATGGAGGAGTGGGATGCATAGATTTCTAATAGTTAAGCCTCCTTTGATTCAAAGGAATTCTATAGGGTTTTTGGAGGATTGAGATCTTTAGGAATTTTTCTTACATTGCTCCTTTGATTCATAGGATTGGATCCCGTAGGAGTTTTTTTCTATGAAATCTTCTATACTACATTTCATAGGGAATCTAACATCCACTTCAATCTCTTTTTACAATTCTTTTGTTTTTCCTGTGGCATCAAACACTCCTTGCTAATCCTATAGGGTTCAAATGGACGTGCTAGGATTTTTTTTGAGTTGATGGTTAGATTAATTAACTCCGCCTATGTTGTCTCAACATAGCCGGTCCCAAGCCCGGGTAAAGGAGGAGGGTTGTGATAGGCTTGGCGAGCCAACGTCAAAACTCAGCCGCTCTTATGGAGATGAAACTCAATAGATTTTCGTTGGGGCGTAACCCTCTCAGCGACGCGCCACATCGGAACCCGGGTGTGGTGGAAAATGGGCAAGGGCCGGGCCGTCACCCCCCAGGTGGCGCGCCATATCGTGATCTGGATACGGTGGCAAGTGAGTGAGGATCGGGTCGTCACATCCTTAGTGGCGCGCTACATCGGCGCCCGGGTGTAGTCATAGTTTTAAATAGTGAAGATAGCATCCGTTATTGCGCCCGCAATAGCGCTAGCGCAATAGCGACCGCTATCACTCAAATTGAATGTCATTACTTTGTGTTCATGTTCTAGTGATATAAACAAGAA
The DNA here is from genome assembly GCA_039707655.1 of Elymus sibiricus. Classification (NCBI taxonomy): domain Eukaryota; kingdom Viridiplantae; phylum Streptophyta; class Magnoliopsida; order Poales; family Poaceae; genus Elymus; species Elymus sibiricus. The sequence goes on from CM077665.1 coordinate 271,564,349, forward strand.
TCTAGTGTTTTTATAAATCCGCTACGCGGATATAGCGCCCGCAATATCGCCCGCTATCCGCATTCCGCTACGCGGAACCCAATCCGCTACCAGCCCGCTATCCGCTATTTAAAACCATGGGTGTAGTGGAAAATGAGCTAGGGTCTTCGCATTTGATTCGACGAGTGCGAAGGGTAAGGAAGCTAGCCGAGCCTAGGAGGATTCGCTTAGGTAGCTGGAACGTAGGTTCTCTGACAGGTAAGCTTCGGGAGGTAGTTGATACAGCGGTGAGGAGTGGCGTTGATATCCTTTGCGTCCAAGAGACCAAATGGAGGGGACAAAAGGCGAAGGAGGTGGAGGGTACCGGCTTCAAGCTGTGGTACACGGGGACAGTGGCAAACAGAAATGGAGTAGGCATCTTGATCAGCAAGAGTCTCAAGGATGAAGTGGTAGACGTCAAGAGACGTGGGGACCGGATTATCCTGGTCAAGCTAGTAGTTGGGGACTTAGTTCTCAACGTTATCAGCGCGTATGCCCCGCAAGTAGGCCTCAATGAGAACACCAAGAGGGAGTTCTGGGAAGTCCTAGAGGACATGGTTAGGAGTGTACCGATTGGCAAGAGGCTCTTCATAGGAGGAGACCTCAATGGCCACGTGGGCACATCTAACACAGGTTTTGAAGGGGTGCATGGGGGATTTGGCTATGGCATCAGGAACCAAGAAGGAGAAGATGTCTTAAGCTTTGCGCTAGCCTACGACATGATCGTAGCTAACACCCTCTTTAAGAAGAGAGAATCACATCTAGTGACTTATAGTAGTGGGCAACGCTCTAGCCAGATTGATTTCATCCTCTCGAGAAGAGAAGACAGGCATGCATGCCTAGACTGTAAGGTGATAACTGGAGAGAGTGTTGTCCCTCAGCATAAGCTTGTGGTTGCTGACCTCCGCTTTCGGATTCGTGTCCAGCAGGACAAGCGTGCCAAAGTCGCTAGAACGAAGTGGTGGAAGCTCAAGGGGGAGGTAATTCAGGCGTTCAAGGAGAGTGTCATTAAGGAGGGCCCTTGGGAGGAAGGAGGTGATGTAGACAACATGTGGATGAAGATGGCGACTTGCATTCGTAAGGTGGCCTCAGAGGAGTTTGGAGTGTCCAAGGGAAGTAGAAGAGAAGCTAAAGATACCTAGTGGTGGAACGATGATGTCCAGAAGGCAATTAAGGAGAAGAAAGATTGTTTCAGACGCCTATATCTGGATAGGAGTGCAGACAACATAGAGAAGTACAAGATGGCAAAGAAGGCCGCAAAGCGAGCTGTGAGTGAAGCAAGGGGTCGGGCGTATGAGGACCTCTACGAACGGTTCGACACGAAGGAAGGCGAAAGGGACATCTATAAGATGGCCAAGATCGGAGAGAGGAAGACGAGGGATGTTGACCAAATCAAGTGCATCAAGGACAGAGCAGATCAACTCCTGGTGAAGAACGAGGAGATTAAGCATAGATGGCGGGAGTACTTTGACAAGCTGTTCAATGGGGAGAGTGAGAGCTCTACCATTGATTTGGACGACTCCTTTGATGATACTAGCAGGCGTTTTATACGGCGAATCCAGGAGTTGGAGGTCAAGGAGGCTTTAAAGAGGATGAAAGGAGGCAAGGCGATGGGCCCTGATTGTATCCCCATTGAGGTGTGGAGAGGCCTTGGGGACATAGTGATAGTATGGCTAACCAAACTTTTCAACCTCATTTTTCGGGCAAACAAGATGCCAGAAGAATGGAGACGGCGTATATTAGTACCAATCTTCAAGAACAAGGGGGATGTTCAGAGTTGTACTAATTACCGTGGAATTAAACTGATGAGCCATACAATGAAGCTATGGGAGAGAGTCATTGAGCACCGCTTAAGAAGAATGACAAGCGTGACCAAAAATCAGTTTGGCTTCATGCCTGGGAGGTCGACCATGGAAGCCATCTTCTTGGTACGACAACTTATGGAGAGATCTAGGGAGCAAAAGAAGGACCTGCATATGGTGTTCATTGACTTGGAAAAGGCCTATGATAAGATACCGCGGAATGTTATGTGGTGGGCCTTGGAGAAACACAAAGTCCCAGCAAAGTACATTACCCTCATCAAGGACATGTACGATAATGTTGTGACAAGTGTTCGAACAAGTGATGGCGACACTGATGACTTCCCGATTAAGATAGGACTGCATCAAGGGTCAGCTTTGAGCCCTTATCTTTTTGCCTTGGTGATGGATGAGGTCATAAGGGATATACAAGGAGATATCCCATGGTGTATGCTCTTTGCGGACGATGTGGTGCTAGTCGATGAGAGTCGAACGGGGGTCAACAGGAAGTTGGAGTTATGGAGGCAAACCTTGGAATCGAAAGGTTTTAGACTTAGTAGGACTAAAACCGAGTACATGAGGTGCGCTTTCAGTACTACTAGGCACGAGGAGGAGGATGTTAGACTTGATGGGCAGGTGGTGCCGCAGAAGGACACCTTTCGATATTTGGGGTCAATGTTGCAGAAGGATGGGGATATCGATGAAGATGTGAACCATCGAATTAAAGCCAGATGGATGAAGTGGCGCCAAGCTTCTGGCATTCTCTGTGACAAGAGGGTGCCACAAAAGCTAAAAGGCAATTTCTATAGGACGGCGGTTCGACCCGCAATGTTGTATGGCGCTGAGTGTTGGTCGACTAAAAGCCGACATGTGCAACAGTTAGGTGTGGCGGAGATGCGCATGTTGAGATGGATGGGTGGCCACACAAGGAAGGACCGAATCCGGAATGATGATATACGAGATAGAGTTGGGGTAGCGCCAATTGAAGAGAAGCTTGTCCAACATCGTCTGAGATGGTTTGGACATATTCAGCGCAGGCCCCCAGAAGCCCCAGTGCATAGCGGACGGCTAAAGCATGCTGAAAATATCAAAAGAGGCCGGGGTAGACCGAACTTGACATGGGAAGAGTCCGTAAAGAGAGAGCTGAAGGATTGGAGCATCACCAAAGAACTAGCCATGGATAGGGGTGCATGGAAGCTTGCTATCCATGTGCCAGAACCATGAGTTAGTCGCGAGATCTTATGGGTTTCACCTCTAGCCTACCCCAACTTGTTTGGGACTAAAGGCTTTGTTGTTGTTGTTGTTGTTGTTTTTGTTGTTGTTGTTGTTGTTGTTGTTGTTGTTGTTGTTGTTGTTGTTGTTGATGATGGTTAGATTAATTCATGGATCATCCTCTACCTTTTAGGCAATCCAACCATATACTTTTTCTATTCCTGTGTTTTCAAAATCCTACGAATCAAAGAGGCCCTTGCTATGCTCGGAAAACATGGGTGGGCAACTCTTGACTCACCCTGACTCCTTCCTGTGTGCTTGCATTCTTAAAGGAAAATATCTTTCTCCGTATGAGTTATGCACACAACTGCCCCGCCGAATTCTTCTGCTGCCTGGAAAGAAATCATAGCGGGGCGGGCAGCGTTGAATGTTGGCATGATCACACAAGTCAGTGACGGCTCAAGGATCTTAATCTGAATGGATAGATGGATTCCAAACACCGCAACTCTCAAACCAATGGGTCGTTTGGGCAAGTACCCCAATAGCTGATGAAGGTTCGCTGGGAGGGGTTGAGATTTCGAACGATTTTGTTGTGAGAGGATGACAACTTCTTCAAAACAACTTGACAATTTCTTCAGAAAGAAGGCATTTATGTTTAAAATATGCCACTGTTTGATCTCGCAGATCCGGCAATGCGGCTTGGTTGGGGACTCCGACTTTAGATGTTGGGCTTTGGTGTGAGGTCTGGGTATGTGGCTCAGACAATCTGCACCCCTTCATCAAGTTGATAGGAATAGTGACAAATGTTGTTGAGATGGTGGCTTCAGATTTATTTATGTATTACCTTGTAAGGTCTTGATGAATAATTAATAAAATGGTTGCATGCATCGTCCTAATGCAAAGGACGGGGTCACCTTCTTTTCGAAAAAAAACTAAAAGTGTCAGGAAAAAAATGTTCGTTTATCACCCCATTTTCATCTAACGTTCGCTAGATAACATTACCGTTGGGCAATGATCCTTTGGAAAGGGTCTCTCCCTTATTGATGATTACACAAAGGGCTGGAAAGTTGATGTTATTTGCCAGAATTTCCTCGCCTCCTGATGCGGATGCTATACTCAATATCCCGTTGAGTCCATCAGCAAAGGGTGGCTTCTAGGCATGTGTGCTGAAAAAATCAAGTATCTACACTGTAAAATTGCATATCATGCTCCTGTGAGTCTATAACACCCTAGGGGAGAAGGGGATCGGGATCGGAGTAGGTAGGGGAGAGGGAGCAGGTGAGAACGAGAATAGAGAGGATGAGGGGATAATTCAGTCACTAATTTCCTTGCTACCGACACAATAGCTTACAACGATATAAGTAGCTGCCCAGATGGGCCATGACAATTACAAGGCCCATGGCCAAAAATGACCCAACCGTGACTGTGCTCCTGCATCCTTCGTCACACTGCGACTGATTCAGTTAACTGAACCTGAATCTGTAGCAGCTGTGACATTCGCCCCCTCTTGAGCAGTGGCATCGTCCTAGATGACGGCTGATGACCCACAGGTATAGGGGATCAATCGTAGTCCTTTCGATAAGTAAGAGTGTCGAACCCAACGAGGAGCAGAAGGAAATGACAAGCGGTTTTCAGCAAGGTAATTTCTGCAAGCACTGAAATTGTAGGTAACAGATAGTTTGATAGCAAGGTAATTTGTAACGAGCAAGTAACGGTGACGGTAAACAAGGTGCAGCAAGGTAGACCAATCCTTTTGAGGCAAAGGACAGGCCAGAACAATCACTAGTATTAGGCAAAGTGTTCTTGAGGGTACACGGGAATTTCGTCTAGTCACTTTTATCATGTTGGTTTGATTCGTGTTCGCTACTTTGATAATTTGATATGTGGGTAGACCGGTGCTAAGGCGTTGTTCTTACTTGAACTAACGACCTACTTATGATTAACGCCCTCGCAAGCATCCGCAACTACGAGAAAAGTATTAAGACAAAGTCTAACCATAGCATTAAACATGTGGATCCAAATCAGCCCCTTACGAAGTAGCGCATAAACTAGGGTTTAAGCTTCTGTCACTCTAGCAACCCATCATCTAATAACTACTCCACAATGCATTCCCTTAGGCCCATGAATGGTGAAGTGTCATGTAGTCGACGTTCACATGACACCACTAAGGGAATCACAACATACATATCATCAAAATATCGAACACATATCAAATTCACATGATTACTCGCAACATGACTTCTCCCGTGACCTCAAGAACAAAGGTAACTACTCACAAATAATAATCATGATCAAGATCAGAGGAGTAATGAATAGCATAATGGATCTGAACATATGATCTTCCACCAAATAAACCAAATAGTAATCAACTGCGCAAGGTAATCAACACTACTAGTCACCCACAGGTACCAATCTGAGTTTCCGGTACAAAGATTGAACACAAGAGATGAACTAGGGTTTGAGAGGAGATGGTGTTGTTGAAGATGTTGATGAAGATTGGCCTCCCAAAGATGAGAGGGGTGTTGGTGATGACGATAGCTTCGATTTCCCCCTCCGGGAGGGAAGTTCCCCCGACGGAATCGCTCCGCCGGAGGGCAAAAGTGCTCCTGCCCAAGTTCCGCCTCGAGGCGGCGGCGCTTCGTCCCGAAAGTCCTCCTCCTATTTTTTTTAGGTTTTTTGGAAATTTATACCAGAAGATGGGCACCGGAAGCGGGCCAGTCTGGGCACGATACACCAGGGCGCGCCCAGGGGGGCCTGGCGCGCCCTGGTGGGTTGTGCCCACCTGGGGGCCCTCCTCCGGTAGTTTCCAGCTCCAGTAATTTTTATTAAATACAAAAATAATCTCCGTAAATTTTCAGCTTCATTGGAGTTGTGCAGAATAGGTATCTCTGACTTACTTTTCTTGGGTCCAGAATTCCAGCTGTCGGTATTCTCCCTCTTTGTGTAAACCTTGCATATTATGAGAGAAAAGGCATTAGAATCACTACCCAAAGCATTATTATTCAACAAAAAAAGTAAATAATAGTAGGAAATCATGATACAAAATGGACGTATCAACTCCCCCAAGCTTAGACCGCGCTTGCCCTCAAGCGAAAGCCGATATTGAAAAGCATGTCCACATGGTTTGAGAGAGAGGTGTCGATTAAAACAAAGTACGGACATAGAAGCATCATGCTTATTAACATAACATCAACAAACTCTAACATAAGAACTTATTTCAATATATTTTTATCATAAGGCTTCTCATGAACAAGTAACAATTCACCACAACATAGAAGTATGAAGCATAAACCTTATTGGAAACCAACAAACTATGTTCTCAGTCAACTTTGCAACTACAATTCATCATATTTTCAGGAAGGGTCTCATGTCGGAGCCTTTTGGCAAGTCCACATACTCAACTATCATTTAGTCTTCTATGATTGCTAACGCTCATGGCATACCCATGAACAAAAAGTTTCAACCGGACACGTAGGAAGATAGGGGCTTATAGTTCCGCCTCCCAACTCACTCACCTCAAGGGTGATGTCAACAATAATAACTCATGCCAACCCATATCCAAATGGATATATGTGCCTAGATCTTTCCCCACCACATGATGCATGCAAAAGGAAAAAGTAAAAAAAGGAATAGGGAAGAATACTTTGACTCTTGCATAAAAGTAAGTGCATAAAAGTAAAAGATAGGCCCTTCGCAGAGGGAAGCAGAGGTTGTCATACGCTTATTGATTTGCATGCCCAATCCCTTAATGTAAAAGAACGTCACGCTATATTGCCCCCTATGATAGCAACCTTTATTATGCAGTCCGTCGCTTTTATTACTTTGCCATCATAAGTTCGTATAGCGCTCAATTTTCTCTTACACTAATTGATCAAAACACTTTTTAGAAGCAATTTTTATTGCCTTATTGCACCGATGACAACTTACTTGAAGGATCTTTCTCGACCCATAGGTAGGTATGGTGGACACTCAAGGAATGAGTTTGGGTTTGGGTTTTTGGATGCACAAGTAGTATCTCTACTTAGTGCGGAATTTTTGGCTAGCAAAGATATTGGGCAAGCACCACATGTTAAAGGATCTATGACAATATAACTTCTATGTGGATATGAACAAACGTAAATCATTACGTTGTCTTCCTTGTCCAACGTCAATAATTTTGACATATAATACTTGATGGGGGCTCACAATCATAAAAGATGTCCCAGATAGTGTATTTGCACGTGAATCTTCTCTTCCCTGATTAGTTCTTTCATGAATTGCATCATTGACCAATGCTATGTTTGTCAATCTCCAATAAATTTTACTACTTATACTTTTCCTTATGTGATGTCATTACTCACCATAAGATTAGCATATGATTCTTTTCATTTATTTGTCTTTCTTTTATTTGATTGCAACAAGAAAGTAGAGAAGCAAAAACTCAAACTAAACTTTATTATATAACTTTCACTCGATTACATAGATAGGCAGGCCACGAAACTAACACACGAAAATAGATCACGCTAAACTTTTATTCGACTAAGGCAAAAGGAAACTAAAGATAGAACCAAAATAGGTAAAGGTGAATAAAAGTGATGGTGATACGATACCGGGGCACCTCCCCCAAGCTTGGCTCAAGCCAAGGGGAGTGCCCATACCCATGTGCTCAAGTCTCCTTTGGTGGTGGTGATGAAGAAGGTGGAGGTGTAGAGGAAGCCTTCTTCTTCAACTTATATTTAAGCATAAAGTTTTCCTCCCTTAGAACGTCATTCTCCAATTCAAGCTTTAATATCCTTTGGCATAGGGCCTCCTTGCTTTCCTGCAGAAAACGAGACGGGATAAATTGGACCTTAGGTTTGTATCTTCTAGGGAGGCTTGACTTCTTGAATTCCACATGCATGTCTCCGGGTTGAGGCAATGGATCATCCTCTTCCTCAGAGCTGTCATCTTTTGTTTCCTGCATGGTAGCATCTTCTTCCTCCTCCAAGGTCCATAGATAGGGGTAAATCTCCCTAAAGATCTTCGGGTCTGGAACATAGGGATCAACATGGCTCTCTCCATCTGAATCTTGAGATGACATATTTTCAGATCTGTCATGAATACAACACGAAACAAGAACAGGGGATTTTTCTGCGATACGGTCGTCAAAATAGTCGGGGGTATATATAGAGAATTTTTATTCTTGGGAACAAGTATTTGGAAGGAAAACGGAGTCGGGAAGGCATCCGAGGTGGGCACAACCCACCAGGGCGCGCCCAGGGGTGCCTGGCATGCCCTGGTGTATCGTGCTCACCTCGATCACCTTCCGGTTTATTTTTTTATTTCCAAAATTCTAAAATATTCCAAAACTGACAAAAAATATTTTTGCAGATTTTTCGGAGTCCGTTTACTTACCGTATCACGTACCTCCTATTTTTAAGTATTCTGGAGTGTTCCGGAAGATTTATTTTATGTGTTCCTCCGGTGCCATGGTTTGGATAACATTGCTTTGAACGTTAATTGGCGTACCTGAGATATAGTGCTTAATTCTTTGTCCATTGACTACCTTCGGGTTAGTACCTTCGGCGTTATTAATCTTAATAGCTCCAGAACGATAGACCTCTTCAATAATATATGGTCCTTCCCATTTTGAGAGAAGTTTTCCTGCAAAAAATCTTAAACGAGAGTTGAATAAAAGAACATGATATCCTATTTTGAATTCTCGCTTTTGGATTCTTTTGTCATGCCATCTGTTTACTTTTTCTTTGAATAGCTTGGCATTTTCATACGCTTGGGTTCTCCATTCGTCTAGTGAGCTAATATCAAATAGCCTATTCTCACCGGCAAGTTTGAAATCATAGTTGAGCTCTTTAATTGCCCAAAATGCTTTGTGTTCTAGTTCTAGAGGCAAATGGCAAGCTTTTCCATCCACCATTTTATATGGAGACATACCCATAGGATTTTTATAAGCTGTTCTATAGGCCCAAAGTGCATCATCTAATTTCTTAGACCAATTCTTACGAGACCTATTGACAGTTTTTTGTAATATTAGTTTTATTTCTCTATTGCTAAGTTCTACTTGACCACTAGATTGAGGATGATAGGGTGATGCAATTCTATGGTTAACATCATATTTAGCAAGCATCTTACGGAGAGCACCATGAATAAAGTGTGAACCACCATCGGTCATTAAATATCTAGGGACTCCAAACCTCGGGAAGATAACCTCTTTAAGCATTTTAATGGAGGTGTGGTGATCAGCACTACTAGTTGGAATAGCTTCTACCCACTTAGTGACATAATCAACCGCAACTAAAATATGAGTGTACCCGTTAGAGGAAGGAAAAGGCCCCATATAATCAAAAACCCACAAGTCAAATGGTTCAACAACAAGTGAATAATTCATAGGCATTTCTTGATGCTTACCGATATTACCAATTCTTTGACATTCATCACAAGACAAGACAAACTTACGGGCATCATTGAAGAGAGTAGGCCAATAAAAACCAGATTGCAATACCTTGTGAGCAGTTCTATCTCCCGCATGATGTCCTCCATAAGCTTCGGAATGAAATTTCCGTAGGATTTGTTCCTGTTCATGGTCAGGTACACAACGTATAATAATACCATCTAATCCTTCTTTATAAAGATGTGGGTCATCCCAAAAGTAATGTCTCAAGTCATAGAAGAATTTTTTCTTTTGTTGATATGTAAAGCTAGGCGGTATATATTTAGCAACAATGTAATTAGCATAATCAGCATACCAAGGTGTATTATGTGAGACACTTATTGCAGCTAGCTGTTCGTCAGGGAAACTATCATCAATAGGTAGTGGGTCATCAAGAATATTTTCTAACCTAGACAAGTTATCAGCTACGGGGTTCTCAGCTCCTTTCCTATCAACGATATGTAAGTCAAATTCTTGAAGCAAAAGAACCCACCTAATAAGTCTAGGTTTAGCGTCTTTCTTTTCCATAAGATATTTTATAGCAGCATGATCGGTGTGAACAATAACTTTGGAGTCAACAATATAGGATCTAAATTTATCACAAGCAAACACAACTGCTAAAAATTCTTTTTCAGTAGTAGCATAATTTCGTTGAGCACTGTCTAGAGTTTTACTAGCATAATGGATAACATTCAATTTCTTATCAACTCTTTGTCATAGGACAGCACCAACAGCATAATCACTAGCATCACACATAATTTCAAAAGGCAAGTTCCAATCAGGTGGTTGAACGATAGGTGCAGAGGTTAAGGCTTTCTTGAGTGTTTCAAAGGCTTCCACACAATCGTCATCAAAATCAAAAGGGATATCCTTTTGCAAAAGATTAGTAAGAGGCCTAGAAATTTTAGAGAAGTCTTTAATGAACCTCCTATAAAAACCAACATGACCAAGGAAACTTCGAATACCTTTAATATCTTTAGGACATGGCATTTTCTCAATTGTATCAACTTTAGCTTTATCCACCTCAATACCTCGTTCAGATATTTTATGCCCCAAGACAATACCTTCATTAACCATAAAGTGGCACTTCTCCCAATTCAAGACGAGATTAGTTTGTTCACATCTCTGCAAAACTCGATCAAGGTTGCTTAAGCAATCATCAAAAGAAGTTCCGTAAATGGAAAAATCATCCATGAAAACCTCCACAATATTTTCACAAAAATCAGAGAATATAGCAGTCATACATCTTTGAAAGGTAGCAGGTGCATTGCATAAACTAAAAGGCATACGTCTATAAGCATAGGTTCCAAAAAGGCAAGTAAAGGTGGTTTTCTCTTGATCGGATTGTGACACGGGTATTTGAGAGAAACCAGAATATCCATCTAGGAAACAAAAGTGTGTGTGCTTAGATAGTATCTCTAGCATTTGATAAATGAAAGGCAAAGGGTAATGATCTTTCCTAGTAGCTTTATTTAATTTTCTAAAATCAATTACCATTCTATAGCCAGTGACAATTCTTTGTGGAATGAGTTCATTCTTATCATTAGGAACAACGGTAATACCTCCTTTCTTAGGGACACAGTGAACGGGACTTACCCATCTACTGTCAGCTATGGGATAGATTATACCTGCTTCTAGAAGCTTTAATATTTCAGTTCTTACCACTTCTTTCATCTTGGGATTCAATCGCCGTTGGTGATCAACAACGGGTTTAGCATCAGGTTCCATATTGATTTTGTGCTGACATAGAGTGGGACTAATGCCCTTAAGATCATCAAGAGTATATCCAATAGCAGCCCGGTGCTTCCTTAGAACTTTCAATAATCTCTCTTCTTCATGTTTTGAAAGGTTAGCACTAATAATAACAGGATATATCTTTTTCTCATCAAGATAAGCATACTTCAAAGTGTCAGGCAATTGTTTCAATTCAAACACAGGATCACCTTTAGGTGGAGGAGGACCTCCAAGGGTTTCAATAGGAAAATTGTGTTTCAGGAGAGGTTGTTGTTCGAAGAAAATTTGGTCTATTTCATTTCTTTCACGCAAGTGCATATCATTTTCATGGTCAAGCAAATATTGTTCTAATGGATCAGTAGGAGGCACATCAATAGAAGCAAGACCAATTATCTCATCCTTACTAGGTAGCGCTTTATCACGAGGTTGTCTACTAAACTTGGAAAAATTAAACTCATGAGACACACCACAAAAACTGACACCGACAGTTTGTTTTTCATAATCTATCTTAGCATTGACGGTGCTCAAGAAAGGTCTACCAAAGATAATGGGACAAAAGTCATCTTGTGGGGAACCAAGGACTAGAAAATCATTAGGGTATTTTACTTTCCCACACAAGACTCCAACATCTCTAACAATCCCAAGTGGTGTGATAGTGTCTCTATTAGCAAGTTTAATAGTAACATCAATATCTTCCATTTTAGCAGGTGCTATTTCATTCATAATTTGTTGGTATAAGGTAAAAGGGATAGCACTCACACTAGCACCTAAATCACATAAACCATGGTAGCAATGATCTCCTATTTTAACTGAGACAACGGGCAAGCCTTCTATAGGTCCATGTTTATCTTTCTTATCAGGTTTAGCAATTCTAGCAGCTTCATCACAAAGGTAGATGACATGCCCATCAATATTTTCTACCAAGAGATCCTTAACCATAGCAACACTAGGTTCTACTTTAATTTGCTCAGGGGGTTTAGGTGCTCTTATATTACTCTTACGAACCACAGTTGATACCTTAACATGTTCCTTTATCCTAACAGGGAAAGATGGTTTTTCAATATAGGCGGTAGGCACATCTGGATCAACATTGTAAAAGATGGTTTCTGCTTTAGCTATGACCCGTTCTTTAATTTCTTCTTTAATAAGGGGGTGATATTTAAACCACTTCTCCTTAGGGAGGTCAACATGAGTAGCAAATGCTTCACAGAAAGAGGCTACTATCTCAGAGTCAAGTCCATATTTAGTGCTAAACTTATGAAAAGTATCGGTATTCATAAAAGATTTAACACAATCAAATTCAAGCTTTATACCTGACTCATTACCTTCGTCGAGTTCCCAATCTTCAGAGTTGCGTTTAATTCTTTCTAAGAGATCCCACTTGAAATCAATAGTCTTTTTCATATAAGAACCAGCACAAGAAGTATCGAGCATGGATTGATCATTATGAGAAAGCCGAGCATAAAAATTCTGAATGATAACTTCCCTCGGAATGTCATGATTGGGGCATGAATATAACATTGTCTTAAGCCTCCCCTAAGCTAGAGCGATACTTTCTCCTTCACGAGGCCAAAAATTATATATATAATTCCGATCACGATGAACTAGATGCATAGGATAAAACTTTTGATGGAATTCCAATTGCAAACGATTCCAGATCCACAGTCCAAGATCATCACATAGCCTATACCATGTCAATGCTTTTCCCTCAAAAGATAAAGGGAAAACCTTCTTCTTAACTTCATCTCCGGGTAAACCTGCAAGCTTAAATAATCCACATATTTCGTTCACATATAAAAGATGCATATCAGGATGTTCAGTTCCATCTCATGCATAAGGTTTAGCAAGCAGTTTTTCTAGCATACCCGATGGAATTTCATAAGTAACATTTTCAATAGGTGCTGTAGGTTGAGGGGTAACTAATTGTGGTTCCGGTCGAAGTGAAGATACCCCGAACAAACCCCTCAAAGGATTGTTCTCCATAGTAGCAAGTAGCAATAAATTTCAGCACGTAGTATAAGTTTTTCCTTACCGATTTACACTTACCAAGAGCGCTTCACTCCCCGGCAACGGCGCCAGAAAAGAGTCTTGATGACCCACAAGTATAGGGGATCAATCATAGTCCTTTCGATAAGTAAGAGTGTCAAACCCAACGAGGAGCAGAAGGAAATGACAATCGGTTTTCAGCAAGGTAATTTCTGCAAGCACTGAAATTGTAGGTAATAGATAGTTTGATAGCAAGGTAATTTGTAACGAGCAAGTAACGGTAATGGTAAACAAGGTGCAGCAAGGTAGTCCAATCCTTTTGAGGCAAAGGACAGGCCAGAACAATCACTAGTATTAGGCAAAGTGTTCTTGAGGGTACACGGGAATTTCGTCTAGTCACTTTTATCATGTTGGTTTGATTCGTGTTCGCTACTTTGATAATTTGATATGTGGGTGGACCGGTGCTAAGGTGCTGTTCTTACTTGAACTAACAACCTACTTATGATTAAACCCCTCGCAAGCATCCGCAACTACGAGAAAAGTATTAAGACAAAGTCTAACCATAGCATTAAACATGTGGATCCAAATCAGCCCCTTACGAAGTAGCGCATAAACTAGGGTTTAAGCTTCTGTCACTCTAGCAACCCATCATCTAATAACTACTCCACAATGCATTCCCTTAGGTCCATGAATGGTGAAGTGTCATGTAGTTGACGTTCACATGACACCACTAAGGGAATCACAACATACATATCATCAAAACATCGAACACATATCAAATTCACATGATTACTCGCAACATGACTTATCCCGTGACCTCAAGAACAAAGGTAACTACTCACAAATAATAATCATGCTCAATATCAGAGGAGTAATGAATAGCATAATGGATCTGAACATATGATATTCCACCAAATAAACCATATAGTAATCAACTACGCAAGGTAATCAACACTACTAGTCACCCACAGGTACCAATCTGAGTTTCCGGTACAAAGATTGAACACAAGAGATGAACTAGGGTTTGAGAGGAGATGGTGTTGTTGAAGATGTTGATGAAGATTGGCCTCCCAAAGATGAGAGGGGTGTTGGTGATGACGATAGCTTCGATTTCCCCCTCCGGGAGGGAAGTTCCCCCGACGGAATCGCTCCGCCGGAGGGCAAAAGTGCTCCTGCCCAAGTTCCGCCTCGAGGCGGCGGCGCTTCATCCCGAAAGTCCTCCTCCTAATTTTTTTAGGTTTTTTGGGAATTTATACCAGAAGATGGGCACCGGAAGCGGGCCAGGTTGGGCACGATACACCAGGGCGCGCCCTGGTGGGTTGTGCCCACCTGGGGGCCCTCCTCCGGTAGTTTTCAGATCCAGTAATTTTATTAAATACAAAAATAATCTCCGTAAATTTTCAGCTTCATTGGAGTTGTGCAGAAAAGGTATCTCTGACTTGCTTTTCTTGGGTCCAGAATTCCAACTGCCGGTATTCTCCCTCTTTGTGTAAACCTTGCATATTATGAGAGAAAAGGCATTAGAATCACTCCCCAAAGCATTATTATTCAACAAAACAAAGTAAATAACAGTAGGAAATCATGATGCAAAATGGATGTATCTACGGCGAAAGCGGTGGCGGAGGGTGTCGTAGTCTTCCCAGGTGGTGGTGTCCGCCGGCAAGGTGGACCACTGGACTCGGAGTTGAGTGATGGCCGCAGAGCCCATCTTCACGAGGCGGCGCTCCAAGATTGCTGTCGGAGCCAGGGACGTCGCCGTGAGGTCCTGAATCTTGGGAAGCTCGGAGAAGACCAGACTGTAACTGGGGGTGAACGGCTTCAATTGGGAGACATGGAAGACGGGGTGGATGCGGGCGTCTTGTGGTAGCTACAGGCGATAGGCGAGGATGCCGATGCGCTCGGTGCTGGTGAAGGGTCCGAAGTACTTGTAGCCCAATTTGTGGCAGGGGCGGCTGGCGGCGGAGATCTGCACATACGGCTGCATCTTGAGGGGGACTTGCTCACCGACGGTGAACGTGCGCTCAGAGCGGTTCTTGTCCGCTTGGCGCTTGAAGCGGTCCTGGGCACGGACGAGGCGCGCACGCTGATATATCTCCAAGGTATCGATAATTTATGAAGTATTCATGCCATGATTGCCTATGTTTACAATACTTTTATATGGTTTTGACGCACTTTATATGATTTATTTAGAACTAACCCGGACAGACGTTGTTTTCAGCAGAATTACCGTGGTGTTGTTTTTGTGCAGAAAATGAAAGTTCTCGGAATCGCCCGAAACTTTTTTTTTATTTTTTCTGGAGAAAATAAGAAATACTGGAGCGAAGAACCACCGGAGGGGATCCACCCATGGGGCACAAGCCATCAGGGCGCGACCCCCCCTAGGTCGCACCCTGATATGTGGTGGGGCCCACGAGGCTCCGTTGCACGTGATTCCAACGCTGAAAAATCCTATAAATCCTAGAAACGCCAGAAATAAACAGAGACTCTCCGTTCCGCCACCGCAACTCTCTGTATCGACGAAAAACCAATCTGGAGCCGTTCCAGTACCCTGCCGGAGAGGGGAAACCATCACCGGTGGCCATCTTCATCATCCCAGCGGAGGCCATGACGAGGAGGGAGTAGTTCACCCTCGGGGCTGAGGGTATGTACCAGTAGCTATGTGTTCAATCTCTCTCTGTCGTGTTCTTGAGATGGCACTATCTTGATGTATCACGGGCTTTGTTAATATAGTCGGATCATATGATGTTATGCGCTTGCTACCTTGTTGTGATGAATTGAATCTTTACCTATGAGATCTCGTTATGTTGGATTGAATATTTTGGTTTGAGAACACTTGATGTACGTCTTGCGTGGGATACCCGTATTGACATTGGGGTATTCTATTGATTCACTTGATATATGTTGAGGCATCAACTTGCGGATTCCGGTGACCTTGGGCATCTATGATTAGGGGTTGATTGCACGTTTTCATACCACGTTCTCCGATAGAAATCTTGGGGTGCTCTTGAAGTTCTTTGTGTTGGATTGAATATGATAGACCTGAAATTGTTTGATGCATGTCGCATAATTTACCCACGGATACTTGAGGTGACATTGGAGTATCTAGC
Source organism: Elymus sibiricus (assembly GCA_039707655.1). Lineage (NCBI taxonomy): Eukaryota > Viridiplantae > Streptophyta > Magnoliopsida > Poales > Poaceae > Elymus > Elymus sibiricus. The sequence continues at coordinate 271,580,611 of CM077665.1, forward strand.
TGACATTAGGGTTGATTGATATGTATCATTGGTGTTGTTCTAGTACAAACTCTAGGGTTGTTTGTGACACTTATAGGAATAGCCCAAAAGATTGATCGGAAAGAATAACTTTGAGGTGATTCTAGTACCTACACCAATTTCATCTTATTGTTCTCCGCTAGATAGGAACTTTAGAGTGATTCTTTGTTGCACGTTGAGGGATGATCATATGATCCAACTATGTTAGCTCTGTTGGGAGATTGCACTTGTGAAAGTATGAACCCTAGGTCTTGTTTCCAAGCATTAATATACCATTTTGCTCGCTGTTTACTACTTGTTACCTTGCTGTTTTTATATTTTCAGATTACAAAAACCTATATCTACCATCCATATTGCACTTGTATCACCATCTCTTCGCCGAACTAGTGCACCTATACAATTTGCCATTGTATTGGGTGTGTTGGGGACACAAGAGATTTCTTGTATTTGATTGCAGGGTTGTTTGAGAGAGACCATCTTAATCCTACACCTCCCATGGATTGATAAACCTTAGGTCATCCACTTGAGGAAAAATTGCTACTGTCCTACAAAACTCTGCGCTTGGAGGCCCAAGAAAGTCTACAAGAATAAAGTTGTGTAGTAAACATCAATCCATTTTCTGGCGCCGTTGTCGGGGAGGTGAGTGCTTGAAGGTATATCTTTAGATCTTGCAATTAAATCTTTTAGTTTATTGTTTTTCACTAGTTTGGTTTTATAAAAGAAAACTACAAAAAAATGGAATTTAGGTTGCCTCAATTGTTTTGTCTTAATGTCTTTCGTGAAAATGATGGTTCGGAAAATTGTGCTCAATTGGTAGAGGAAGAGTTTATGAAAATACTTAATGAGAATTCCTTGAATGATGTGCATGATTGCAATGTTGCTAGTATGAATTCTCTGAATATCCATGATGCTAATGATATGCAAAGCCACAAGCTTGGTGATGCTATGTTTGATGAATACGATATTTTTAGTCCCTCAAGTTTTGATGAGCAAATTTATCATGATGATGGCATGCCTCCTATCTATGATGATGACATGTATGCTATAAAGAATAATTATAACCATGAAACTTGTCATCATGATTTTGATATTCAATTTTATTATGCCAATCAAGTGTCTCATGATAGCTATTTTGTTGAGTTTGCTCCCACTACCATGAATGAAAAGGACTTTGCTTGTGTGGAGAGTAATAATTTTTCTATGGTTGTAGATCATGAAAAGAATGCTTTATGTGATAGTTATATTATGGAATTTATTCATGATGCTACTGAAAATTATTATGAGGGAGGAACATATGCTTGGAGGAATTGCAATAATATCAAGTTTCCTCTCTATGTGTTAAAAGTTTTGAAGTTATACTTGTTTTGCCTTCCTATGCTAGTTGATTATTGTGCCCACAAATTGTTTGCTCACAAAATCCCTATGCATAGGAAGTGGGTTAGACTTAAATGTGCTTGTCATGAGATTCATGATGCTCTCTTGTATGTTTCAATTACTACTTTTTATATGAGCATCATTGAAATCATCATGCCTAGCTAAAAGGCTTTAAAGAAAAGCACTTGTTGGGAGACAACCCAACACTTTTACTTTCTGTTTATTGAGTGTTCACATGATTAAGCTACTGTAGTAATCATGTTTTGTGTCTTTTATTTCAATAAAGTGCCAAGTAAAGCCTTTGGGATAGTGTGGATACTTGTTAGTTTGATTCTGTGCAAAAACAGAAACTTCTACGTCCAGTGCAGAATTTCTCTGATTTTACTGGAGCGTCAAAAAATTCTGAAATTTTTACACGGTATTTATATGCAAATTCTTTAAGTTGTCCTAATGTTTCAGAAGTTTTAGAGACAGGTAAGTATGGTTATACTACAGATCTTCACAGACTGTTCTGTTTTTGACAGATTCTGTTTTGCATGTGTAGTTTGCTTGTTTTAGTGTTCCCATAGCTTGTATTCAGTGATATAAATTATGTGAATGGTAGAATACAGTAAGTATTATGTGAGAACAATTATGAATCTTGTCTTGACAGTACCTAAGTAAATGATCTTTATTTGTTATACTAACCCATCTCACGAAGTTCCGTTAAGTTTTGTGTGATTGAAGTTTTCAAGTTTTTGATGAGACACCGATATGAGAAGAATAAGGAGTGACAAGAACCTAAGCTTGGGTATGCCCAAGGCACCCCCAAGGTAATATCCAAGGAATACGCCCCGGAAGGCATCCCCTCTTTCGTCTTCAACACTATCGGTATATCTTACTTGGAGTTATATTTTTATTCGTCACATAATATGTGTTTTGCTTGGAGCGTCATTTTATTTTGTTGTTCTCTATTATATGTTATTTATAATCTTGTTTTTCAATAAAAAGTTCCAAGAATTGCTTTTAGGATGCTTGAATTGCATGTTTGATGTGTGCTGTGTAAAAACAGAAACTTTTGTTGTAGTGTTTGAATTTTCATATTTTACTGGAACGTGGAAAGTTTCTGAAACTTCTACAAAGCATTGTCTTATAAATTCTTTATCAAGTCCTAAATTTTCATAATTTTTAGAGATACAAAAGTGCACTTTGTAAATTAATTGCTACAGACTGTCCTGTTTAGACAGATTGATGTCATAGTTTTGTTATCTACTTCTCTTATGGTTTTCATGACTTATATTGGTAGATATAAATTGTGGAAATGATAGTATACAGTAGATAATGTTTGAAAATTATTGTGAAACTTGTCTTGGCAGTACATAAAGTGTTGATTTATTCTTATGTGCACTAACCTTCCTCACGAGTTCTTTTCCAGTTTTGTGTGGATGAAGTTTTTGAGAGCTAGGTGAAACCGGGATATGAGAGGATTGAACGAGATACAAAAGCTCAAGCTTGGGTATGCCCAAGGCACCCCAAGTAAATATTTCAAGAAGTCTCAAGCATCTAAGCTTGGGGATGCTACGCATCCCACCTCTCTTCATCGAACAAATATCGGTTAGCCTATGTTGAGCCTAAATTTTTATTTGTCCACATGATATGTGCTATTATTGGAATGAATTTTTATTTAGCAAACTACTTAATTGTTTGACTACTCATTGATCTTCACTTATATCTTTTGAGAGTAGTTTGATGTTTACTCTTGTGCTTCACTTATATCCTAAGAGTAAATTATGAATGAATGAACTATAATAAATCTGAAATTACCAATGTGCTATATTCTTAGTAGCAAGTTCGCATTTGGTTTAGAAAGTAAAATCTATTGAAGTTTAACAATCACTGTATTGGTCATATGAGCAATTCATGAATGATTAGTATAAGAAAGAGAACTTTCACATACAAATATATTATCTTGGACATCTTTTATGATTGTGAATACCCATTAATTATTTTCAAAGTTGATCAAATAATTGAAGTTGGACAAGGAAGACAACGTAATGGTTATGTTTGGGTATATTTGCATAGAAGTTATATTGTTATGGATCCTCTAACATGTGGTGCTCGTTTAGAACCTTTTGCTAGCCAAAACTTCGTACTAAGTAGAGATACTACTGACGTGGCTTTAGACTGCGTTGGTATTTCCACCAAAGAGGAAGGGATGATGCAGCACAGCGACGGTAAGTATTTCCCTCAGTTATGAAACCAAGGTTATCGAACCAGTAGGAGGATCACCACCACCCAATAAGCAGCACTTGCACACAAACAACAAATACTTGCAACCCGACGCGAAAGAGAGGTTGTCAATCTCACCACCACCTGCCAGCATCTACCACTATTACTCCACATATCGACCGCTATCCAGCATTCATCTAGTGTATTAAGTTCATGGAAAAATGGAGTAATGCAATAAGAACGATGACATGATGTAGACAAGATCTATTCATGTAGGAATAGACCCCATCTTGTTATCCTTAATGGCAACGATACATGTGTGCCTTGCTGCCCCTTCTGTCACTGGGAAAGGACACCGCAAGATCGAACCCATCACAAAGCACCTCTTCCCATGGCAAGAAAAATCGATCTAGTTGGCCTAACTAAACCAAAGTTTCGAAGAAGAAATACGAGGCTATAAGTAATCATGCATATAAGAGATCAAAGAAGACTCAAATAATATTCATGGATAGAAACTGATCATGAACTCAAAATTCATCGGATCCCAACAAACACACCGCAAAAGTTTACATCAAATAGATCTCCAAGAGACCATTTTATTGAGAATCAAAAGAGAGAGAGGAAGCCATCTAGCTACTGCCTACGGACCCGTAGGTCTATGGTGGACTACTCACGCATCATCGGAGAGGCACCTATGAAGAAGATGAACCCCTTCGTGATGGTGTTTAGATTGGATCTCGAGGTTCTGGAACTTGCGGCGGTTGGAATTGTGTTTCGTCGACTCCCCTAGGGTTTTCTGAATATTTGGGAATTTATAGGCGTCAGAGGCGGTGGAGGGGGCCCCGTGGAGGGCACAACCCATCAGGGCGCGCCGGGGCCCCCCTGGCGCGCCCTGGTGGGTTGTGGGCTCCACAACCCACCTCCCTGGAGCTTCTTTGGCCCACTGGGTGTCTTCTGGTCCCAAAAAATCTCCAAAAAGTTTCGTCGCGATTGGACTCCGTTTGGTACTGATATTCTGCGAAGTAAAAAATAAGCAAGAACAGCAACTGGCACTTTGGCACTATGCCAATAGGTTAGTCCCAAAAAATGATATAAAGTTGTTATAAAATGATTGTAAAACATCCAAGAATGATAATATAATAGCATGGAACAAGCAAAATTATAGATATGTTGGAGACGTGTCAGCATCCCCAAGCTTAATTCCTACTCGTCCTCGAGTAGGTAAATGATAAAAACAGAATTTTTGATGTGGAATGCTGCCGAACATGTTCATCTCATATTCTTTTCTTTTGTATAGCATGGACATTTGGACTTGTAGATGATTCAAAGCAATGGTCTAGTTTTAACATAATGACTTCAATACTCAAGCATGCCAACAAGTAACCATGTCTTTCAAAATATCAACACTAAAGAAAGTTATCCCTAGCCCATCATGCTCAATCATTGATTCATTCATGAAACACACTCAAATATTAGCTATGCCCAATGCTCAAGTACGATCATAGTGCCTCCTAGTTGGTGCTTTATAAGAGAAGATGGAGACTCAAAGTAAAAATAAAAATTGCATAAAGTAAATGGATAGGCCCTTCGCAGAGGGAAGTAGGGATTTGTAGAGGTGCCAGAGCTCAAGGTTTAAATTCAGAGAGAAAAATATTTTGGGTGGCATGCCTTTCCTGTCAACGAAAACGACAAAGTAGCTCACAATACTTTCCATGCTAGATATATCATAGGCGGTTCCCAAACAGAAAATAAAGTTTATTCCTTTTTTCCACCAAACTTTCACTTTCCATGGTGGGCCGTATCCACGGTTGCCTTCCATACCAACACTTTCCAAGGAATTTATTATTTGACAACATAAAGTAAATATTTTTTCTTTTTCATTTCGAGAATGGGCATCCCTGTTACCGCCGCACTCTCATGCAATGACAAGTGAATAAACACTCATCTTGAGAATAACACATCTAGCATGGAAAAATATTGGACACTCCCCACCGTTTCATGAGCGGTACGAGCACACAAAAGAGAAAATTTATTTTGAAAATTTAGAGATGGCACATACAAATTTGCTTGGAACGGCATGGAAATACCGCATATAGGTAGGTATGGTGGACTCATAAGGCAAAACTTGGTTTAAGGGTTTTGGATGCACAAGTAGTATTTCTACTTAGTACAAATGGAGGCTAGCAAATAGATTCAGAAGCAACCAAACCAAGAAACGAAAATTTACATAAGCGAGCATTGAGCATAACTAACACCGAATAATGCACCATAAGTAGGATGTAATTTCATTGCATAACTATTGACTTCCGTACTTGCATAGGGAATCACAAACCTTAACACCAATATTCCTACTAAAGCATAATTACTCACTAACATGACTCACATATTACTATCATCATGTTTCAAAACTATTACAAGGAATCAAGTTTAATTTGTCCAATGATCTTCATGAAAGTTTTTATTATATCCTCCTTGGATATCTATCACTTTGGGACTAGTTTCATATATTACCATCGCTTTTTTTTACAAGCTCAAACAAATTTAAGTGAAGCACATGAGCATAAAGATTTCATCTCTCAAAAAGGTATAAGTGAAGCATAAGAGGATTTCTTCAAAATTTACTAACTCTCAAATTAATCTAAGTGAAGCATGAGTGTATTTCTACAAAAATTTCCAAGCACACCGTGCTCAAAAAGATATAAGTGAAGCACTAGAGCAATTCTATAGCTCAAAAAGTTTAAGTGAAGCACTAGAGCAATTCTAACAAATCATATCATAATATCGGCTCTCTCAAATAGGTGTGTCCAGCAAGGATACAAGTTACAAACTAACAATCAAAGCAAGCAAAGACTCAAATGATACAAGACGCTCCAAGCAAAACTCATGATATGTGACGAATAAAAATATAGCTCCAAGTAAAATACCGATGGTCGTTAGAAGAAAGAGGGGATGCCACTCGGGGGCATCCCCAAGCTTAGTTGCTTGTTTCTATTTGGATATATCTTGGAGGTGATGTAGCATCCCCAAGCTTAGGCTCTTTTCACTCCTTATTCCTTCATCCATCGTGATCTCACCCAAAACTTGAAAACTTCAATCACACAAAACTCAACAAAATCTTCGTGAGATCCGTTAGTATGATAAAGAAAATCACTACTTTAGGAGCTGTTGCAAACCCATTAATAATTTATTATTGCATTATACCTACTGTATTTTAACTTTACCATGGCTCATACCCTTCAATATAACCCATAGATTCATCAAAACAAGCACACAATGCAACGAAAACATAATCTGTCTTAAACAGAACAGTCTGTAGTAATCTGTACTCTAACCATACTTCTGTAACTCTAAAAATTCTGAACAATTAGGACAACGTAAAGAATTTGTATAGAAACACTTTGTTAAAATTTCAGCTCAAAATCACGTTCCAGTAAAAAATGAAAATTCAAACACTGGACGCAAAGTTTCTGTTTCAGATTCAGCATCGCTTCTACTCATCTTATGAATCATCCTAAAGGCTCTACTTGGCACAAACACTAAATAAACCATAAAAACACAATCATAACAGAGGCATAATTGTGTCAACACTCAAAAACGGAAAGGAAAAAGCAAAAAAAAATTATTCATTGGGTTGCCTCCCAACAAGCGCTATCGTTTTACGCCCCTAGCAAGGCATAACGCATAGATTCAAGTATTGTCATCTTCGGTTTTGGATCCATAGGATGCCCTCATGATTGATTCATATGGTGGCTTAATACTTGTTCTAGGGAAGTGTTCCATACCATTTCTTAAAGGAAATTGAAAACGAATATTGCCTTCTTTTATATCAATCACGGCACCTATAGTGCGTAAAAACGGTCTACCAAGTATAATTGGACAAGCCGGATTGCAATCAATATCAAGAACAATAAAATCTATGGGCACATAGTTCCTATTTGCAAGAATAAGAACATCATAAATTCTTCCCAAAAGTTTTTTAATAGTAGAATCCACCAAGTGCAAATTAAGAGAACATTCTTCAATATTAGTGAGCCCAATCACATCACATAAAGATTTTGGAATCGTGGAAACACTAGCACCCAAATCACATAAATAAAAGCACTCATAATTTTTGATCTTGACTTTAATGGTAGGTTCCCACTCATCATGTAATTTTCTAGGAATAGAAATCTCCAATTCCAACTTTTCTTCAAAAGATTTCATCATGGCATCAACGATATGTTTAGTAAAAGCTTTATTTTGCTCATAAGCATGAGGTGAATTCAACGTGGATTGTAGCAAATAAATACATTCAATCAAAGAACAACTATCATAATTAAAGTCTTTGCAATCCAAAATAGTGGGCACATCACTAGTTAAAGTTTTGACCTCTTCAAACCCACTTTTATCAAAAATTTCATCAAGATTTTCACCCTCCAAATTATTGGGACGCCTTCTAGCTAAAGTTGACTCTACTTCAGTCCCTTTATCATCAATTTTAATATTTCTAAACAAGGAATCAATAGAAGAAACACCAATCACTTTAAGATCTTCATCATTCTTATGAAGGCAATCACTAGAGAACGATTTTTCTAAGATTTCTCTTTTAGCTCTAAGCATAGCGGTTCTTTTCTTACTTTCATCCATAGAGACATATAAAGCTTTAATTGATTCATCAATCTTAGGCACAAAAGCTTTCAACTTGAGATGTTCAACATCATGAGAAATTCTATCAATGCTTCTAGACATATCATCAATCTTATTCAACTTTTCTTCTATCGTAGTATTGAAAGCCTTTTGCGCATTGATAAATTCTTTAATATTACTCTCAAGATCAGAAGTGTTCCTATTATTATTGTAAGAGGAATTGCCATAGGAATTACCATAATTATTAGAGGAATTTCCAGGAAAGGCCTAGGATTAAAATTACCTCTATAAGCATTGTTATTGAAATTGTTTCGCGAGACAAAGTTCACATCTACGGAATCACTATTTTGCTCAATCAAGGTAGACAAAGGCACATCATTAAGATCAATAGGAGCATTTTTACTAGCAACCAATTTCATCAAAGCATCAACCTTATCACTCAAAGTACTAATTTCTTCAACTGAATTAACTTTTTTACTAGTAGGTGCTCTTTCGGTATGCCATTGAGAATAATTAGCCATAATATTATCTAGCAATTTAGTAGCTTCACCCAAAGTAATTTCCATAAAAGTACCACCCACGGCGGAATCTAAAAGATTTCTAGAGACAAAATTCAACCCCGCATAAAAATTTTGTATGATCATCCAAAGATTTAAACCATGAGTAGGACAATTTCTTAGCATCAACTTCATTCTTTCCCAAGATTGTGCAACATATTCATGCTCAAGTTTCTTAAAATTCATGATTTGTGTCCTAAGGGAAATAATTTTCGCGGGCGGAAAATACTTAGTGATAAAAGCATCCTTGCACTTATTCCAAGAATCGATACTATTGCGAGGCAAAGAGGAAAACCAAATTTTTGCACGATCCCGCAAGGAAAAAGGAAATAATTTCAACTTCACTATATCATTGTCCACATCTTTTTCATTTTGCATATCACACAATTCTACGAACGTGTTTAGATGGGACGCGTCATCCTCATTAGGAGTACCGGCAAATTGATCTTTCATGACAAGATTCAACAAAGCGACATTAATATCACAAGACTCCACACTAGTTGCGGGAGGAGCAATAGGAGTACTAATAAAATCATTGTTATTAGTATTGGAAAAGTCACACAACTTGGTGTTTTCTTGAGTCATCGTGACTACGCAAACAAGATTGCAAGAAAGCAAGAGATCCGGCAAGAAAAAGGCAAACGAAAAAGAGGGCGAATAAAACGGCAAATTGGTGAAGTAGGGGAGAGGAAAACGAGAGGCAAATGGCAAATAGTGTAATTGCAAGGAGATGAGATTTGTGATTAGGAACCTGGTAGATGATGATGGAGTCTCCCTGGCGCCTGAGATTGGCACGTAGAAGAGACCGCTTCCTCCCCGGCAACGGCGCCAGAAATTCCTTTGACGTGGCTTGAGACTGTGTCGGTATTTCCCCAAAGAGGAAGGGATGATGCAGCACAGCGACGGTAAGTATTTCCCTTAGTTATGAAACCAAGGTTATCGAACCAGGAGGAGGATCACCACCACCCAATAAGCAGCACCTGCACACAAACAACAAATACTTGCAACCCGACGCGAAAGAGAGGTTGTCAATATCTCTACGGTAAAAAGATAGATTAGGTAGTGATAGATAGGAGAGATAGATCTCTCAAGAACGCAAAATAAAAAGAGCAAATAAAAAGTGCAGCAATATGTTTTTGGGTTTTTGGTTTTGTAGATCTGAAAACAAAGAGGCAAAAAGATAGATCGGTAAGCAATATGTTGGAAAAGTAGACCCGGGGGCCGTAGGTTTCACTAGTGGTTTCTCTCATGAGTATAGCGCACGGTGGGTGAACAAATTACTGTTAGGCAATTGATAGAAGATCAAATAATCATGACGATATCCAAGGCGATGATCATTATATAGGCATCACGTCCAAGATAAGTAGACCGACTCCTGCCTGCATCTACCACTATTACTCCACATATCGACCGCTATCCATCATGCATCTAGTGTATTAAGTTCATGGAAAAACGGAGTAATGCAATAAGAACGATGACATGATGTAGACAAGATCAATTCATGCAGGAATAGGCCCCATCTTGTTATCCTTAATGGCAACGATACATGCGTGCCTTGCTGCCCCTTCTGTCACTGGGAAAGGACACCGCAGGATCGAACCCATCACAAAGCACCTCTTCCCATGGCAAGAAAAATCGATTTAGTTGGCCTAACTAAACCAAAGATTCGAAGAAGAAATACGAGGCTATAAGTAATCATGCATATAAGAGATCAAAGAAGACTCAAATAATATTCATGGATAGAAACTGATCATGAACTCAAAATTCATCGGATCCCAACAAACACACCGCAAAAGTTTACATCAAATAGATCTCCAAGAGACCATTGTATTGAGAATCAAAAGAGAGAGAGAGGAAGCCATCTAGCTACTGCCTACGGACCCGTAGGTCTATGGTGGACTACTAACGCATCATCGGAGAGGCACCTATGAAGAAGATGAACCCCTCCGTGATGGTGTTTAGATTGGATCTCGAGGTTCTGGAACTTACGGCGGCTAGAATTGTGTTTCGTCGACTCCCCTAGGGTTTTCTGAATATTTGGGAATTTATAGGCGTCAGAGGCGATGGAGGGGAGCCCCGTGGAGGGCACAACCCATCAGGGCGCGCCGGGGGCCCCCTGGCATGCCCTGGTGGGTTGTGGCCTCCACAGCCCACCTCTCTGGCACTTCTTTGGCCCACTGGGTGTCTTCTGGTCCAAAATAAATCTCCAAAAAGTTTCGTCGCGATTGGACTCCGTTTGGTACTGATATTCTGTGAAGTAAAAAACAAGCAAAAACAACAACTGACACTTTGGCACTATGTCAATAGGTTAGTCCCAAAAAATGATATAAAGTTGTTATAAAATGATTGTAAAATATCCAAGAATGATAATATAACATCATGGAACAAGCAAAAATTATAGATACGTTGGAGACGTATCAACTACTTGTGCATCCAAATCCTTGAGCCAAGTTTCTTCCATGAGTGTCCACCATACCTACCTATATATGGTATTTCACCACCATTCCAAGTAAATTTGCATGTGCCACCTCTAAACATTCAAATAAACATCCGTTTTGTGTGCTCGTACCGCTCATGGAGCGACGGGGCGGTCATTATCTTCCATGCTAAGCGAGTTATTCTCAAGATGAGTGTTTATTCACTTGTCATTGCACGAGAGAGGCTGGTAAAAAGGATGCCCAGTCCTGCATAATACAAAAATAAATAAACAAAAACTCCCCCTAGAAAGTTGATTGTTTGGAGGGCAACCGTGGATTCGGCTAGCCATGGATTGTGTTTGAATGGTGGAGGGGGAATAAAATTTAAATTCTGTTTGGGAACCGCCAATAATGTGATTAGCATGGAAGATATTGAAAACTATGTTGTGACGTTGACAGGAAAAGCATACCACTCAAAATCACATATTCATCTCTATTTTAAAACAATTTGCTCTGGCACCCTTGCAAATCCCCGCTTCCCTCTGCGAAGGGACAATCTATTTACTTTCATGTTATTTACTATTCATGTTGAGTCAACTTCTTATTCCAACCTCAATCTATTAGTTAGCAAGCATCATGTGGTGGGGAAATATCCAATCAAATATATTTGATCATGATTCATTATTGTTGACAATTATCTTCATGATAAGTACGTTGGGAGGCGAAACATTAAGCCCTTATCTTTCTCTGTGTTCGATGGACGTTGTTTATTCTAAAAATATGCCTTGAGTATTAGAAATCATAGAAGACTATATGATAATTGAGTATGTGGAGATCTTACTTAGACTTGATAATGCATTGAAATTGTTTGATGACTAAGAACATAGGTTGTTAAGTTTCAAGAGAATGCATTGTTTGAACCATGACATGTGAATTGATTGCTACTCTATCATGATGATTTTTATGAGAAAAATTTGCTGGTTATGATGCTAGAAAAGTGACTGAAATTATCAATGATCAAACTTATATATTATGCTAGCATTCACACTTCATAAATTAGTTCTTTTATCATTTACCTACTCGAGGACGAGAAGGAATTAAGCTTGGGGATGCTGATACGTCTCCAACGTATCGATAATTTATGAAGTATTCATGCCATGATTGCCTATGTTTACAATACTTTTATATGGTTTTGATGCACTTTATATAATTTATTTAGAACTAACCTGGACAAACGTTGTTTTCAGAGAATTATGTGGTGTTGTTTTTGTGTAGAAAATGAAAGTTCTCGGAATCGCCCGAAACTTTTTTATGTTTTTTTCTGCAGAAAATAAAAAATACTGGAGCGAAGAACCATCGGAGGGGAGCCACCCGTGGGGCACAAGCCATCAGGGCACGACCCCCCTAGGTCGCGCCCTGATATGTGGTGGGGCCCACGAGGCTTCGTTGCGCATGATTCCAACGCTGAAAAATCCTATAAATCCTTGAAACCCCAGAAATAAACACACTCTCCATTCCATCGCCGCAACTCTCTGTATCGACGAAAAACCAATCTGGAGCCATTCCAGTACCCTGCCGGAGAGGGGAAACCATCACCGGTGGCCATCTTCATCATCCCGGCAGAGGCCATGATGAGGAGGGAGTAGTTCACCCTCGGGGCTGAGGGTATGTACCAGTAGCTATGTGTTCAATCTCTCTCTGTCGTGTTCTTGAGATGGCACTATCTTGATGTATCACGGGCTTTGTTAATATAATCGGATCATATGATGTTATTCGCTTGCTACCTTGTTGTGATGAATTGAATCTTTACCTATGAGATCTCGTTATGTTGGATTGAATATTTTGGTTTGAGAACACTTGATGTACGTCATGCGTGGGATACCCGTATTGACATTGGGGTATTCTATTGATTCACTTGATATATGTTGAGGCATCAACTTGCGGATTCCGGTGACCTTGGGCATCTATGCATAGGGGTTGATTGCACGTTTTCATACCACGTTCTCCGATAGAAATCTTGGGGTGCTCCTTGAAGTTCTTTGTGTTGGATTGAATATGATAGACCTGAAATTGTTTGATGCATGTCGCATAATTTACCCACGGATACTTGAGGTGACATTGGAGTATCTAGGTGACATTTGGGTTGATTGATATGTATCATTGGTGTTGTTCTAGTACGAACTCTAGGGCTGTTTGTGACACTTATAGGAATAGCCCAAAAGATTGATCGGAAAGAATAACTTTGAGGTGGTTCAACTACCTACACCAATTTCATCTTATTGTTCTCCGCTAGATAGGTACTTTAGAGTGATTCTTTGTTGCACGTTGAGGGATGATCATATGATCCAACTATGTTAGCATTGTTGGGAGATTGCACTAGTGAAAGTATGAACCCTAGGCCTTGTTTCCAAGCATTAATATACCATTTTTCTCGTTGTGTACTACTTGTTACCTTGCTGTTTTTACATTTTCAGATTACAAAAACCTATAGCTACTATCCATATTGCACTTGTATCACCATCTCTTCGCCGAACTAGTCCACCTATACAATTTGACATTGTATTGGGTGTGTTGGGGACACAAGAGATTTCTTGTATTTGATTGCAGGGTTGTTTGAGAGAGACCATCTTCATCCTACACCTCCCACGGATTGATAAACCTTAGGTCATCCACTTGAGGGAAAATTGCTATTGTCCTACAAAACTTTGTGCTTGGAGGCCCAACAAAGTCTACAAGAATAAAGTTGCGTAGTAGACATCACGCGCAGCAACTCCGTGTGCACCGCGGAGTCAAGCTCGCCGAAAAACGCGTCCGCCGGCAATTTGTCGCTGAAGGTGGGTAGTTCCCTCAAATTGGGCTCCTGGGCGTAGAGAGCCTTGAATGGCGAGCACTCAAAGGAAGAGTGATGTGTTGAATTGTACCAGAATTCTGCGGCGGGGAGCCACTTTCGCCATTGCTTGGGACGGTCATGGACTGCACACCGCAGGTACATTTCGAGGCATTGATTGACGTGCTTGCTTTGGCCGTCGGTTTGAGGGTGGTACGCTGTCGTGTACAGCAGCTTGGTGCTCGTGGCCGCGAGAAGCTCGCGCCACATTGCGCTAGTAAATTTTTTGTCCCTATCAGAGACGATGGAGTGCGGAACACCGTGGAGCTTGATGATGGAGTCCCAGAATGCCCGTGCCACCTGCACCGCGGAGAACGGATGATGCAGCCACACGAAGTGAGCAAATTTGGTGAACTGATCGACGACGACCATAATGGTGTCAAATCCTTCGAATTTGGGCAGCCCTTCCACAAAATCCATCGTCGGATCTTTCCATGGCTCAGTTGGAATTGGGAGGGGTTGAATCTTGCTGGAGGGATGGCGCAGTTCATGCTTTGATTGTTGACAAGTCAGGCATTGTTGGACAAAATCTTCCACTGCTCTCTTAAGGCCTGGCCACGCGAACAATCTCCGCACTCGTTGATAAGTGGCTGCAACTCCGGAGTGCCCCCCCATCGTACTATGGTGCGGCGCTGAGATGATCTTGGTTTGCATGGCACTATTGGCGCCGATCCATAGGCGGTCGCCTTAGCGAATGATGCCTTGTCGCAGTGCGCGGCCTTGATCGTCTAGGCTCCGAACTGCGAGCTGCGTGAGCAGGTCTTGGGCTGAAGCATCAGTCTCATACGAATTTGCCACTTCCTGGAGCCATTGTATCTGAATGTGAACTGCAGTCCTACGAGCTTCGCCATGGCCTTGCACTGAAGTTCAGTTTCTAGCTGTTGCTCGCCCAATGCGCATCAACTCTTGTGGTCAGTGATGATTTCAAACGGCCCGCGCTATAGGTACTGGCGCCATTTGTCCACTGCCATCATGACTGCCAAGAACTCCTTTTCATGTGTGGATAGCTTCTGATTCTTGACTGCAAGTGCCTTGCTCATGTAGGCCACTGGATGTCCGTCCTGCACAAGCACTGCCCCGACACCCGAGTCACACGCGTCAGTTTCAATTGCAAAGGGCCGGGCAAAATCGGGCAGAGCGAGCACTGGTGTTTGTGTCATCGCGAGCTTGAGCTTGTCGAATGCTTCCTGAGCTTGAGTGTCCCAATGAAATCCCTTCTTGGTCAGCAATTGTGTGAGTGGTTTGGCAAGGATGTCGTAGTTGCTGACAAACTTGCGATAGTACCCGGTAAGGCCAAGGAATCCCCGCGGCTCTGTAGCTATGGAGGGCATGGGCCAAGCATGCATCGCGTTGGTCTTGCTCGCATCCGTAGCGACCCCATCGCGCGAGATCACATGCCCCAAATACTCGATGTTGGGCTGCGCGAAGGAGCATTTGGAGGCCTTGGCGTAGAGTTCGTGCTCCTGCAGAGTGGTGAGGACGAGCCGGAGGTGCTCCTCATGTTACTGCAAGTCAGCGCTAAACACCAAGATGTCGTCTAGGAAAATGATGACAAACTTACGAGTGTACTTGTCAAAAATGACATTCATGAGGCATTGGAACGTGGCCGGGGCGTTGCAGAGGCAAAAAGGCATCACCCGGAAGTGGAAATGGCCGTGGTGGGTCTTGAACGCAGTTTTTTCTTCGTCTTCTTCACTCATGCGAATTTGGTGATAACCCGCGCGGAGATCGATCTTGGAGAAGTAGGTGGCACCGGCTAGTTTGTCGAGGAGCTCGTGGACGACCGGGAGAGGAAATTTGTTCTTCACTATAATCTTTTTGAGCCGACGGAAATCGATGCAGAAACGCCAACTGCCATCCTTCTTTTTCACCATCAGGACCGGCGCCGCGTACGGGCTCATGCTACGGACGATGACGCCGGATTGGAGCATGGCCTGGACTTGTTTTTCAATTTCATCCTTCTACGCTGGAGAGTACCGATATGATCTGGAGTTTATCAGCATTGTGCCCGGCTCAAGATGGATGCCATGGTCGTATTGACGCTTGGGAGGAAGTGTTGTTGGTTCAGCAAACACATCTTGGAACTCATGGAGAACTTTCTGAATATTAGGAGGTACTGGCACGCGGTGATCTTTGTCCGATTGCTCGATCATGACCAATGCAGCAGTCCGTATATCATTAGCTACTTCCATCCCGTGTAACTCATAGGCATCCAGTTCAAAAATTGGGGGAAGATCAGCGGTCCGAACCCCCTGAAGCTGAACTGTTTTTCCCTCCGTCTCGAATGAAATGGTTTTCAACTGCCAATGACAATTCATTGGGCTATGTTGTGACAGCCAATCCATCCCAAGCACTCCATCATAGGCGCTCAGCTGCAGCACTCGAAGATCAGTGTGGAAAGTATGTCCAGGTACTTGCCATGCCAGCGATCGGACGATCTTGTCACAGTGAAGGCGTTGACCGTTGGCCACTCGCACAGACATCGGGGGGAGGGTTTCAGTAGGGGCTAACAGTCTGGTGGCCAACGCCTCGCTGATAAAACTATGTGTGCTGCCTGAATCGACCAGCAGCAACATCACTTGATCGCCCACATGGGCACGCAAACGAATGGTCAACGGTGCTTCATCGCCGGACACTGCATGTTGAGAGAGAGAACAACACTTCGGTTCTTCAGCTGCAGGTGTGTCCAGCAGTTGCAGCGCGTGGACGGTGTCATCAGACAAAATTTCTCCATAGTCACCCACTTCGATCATCAAAATCTGTCTTGTGCGCTTGCACTGATGTTCCCTGGAGTATTTGTCACCACCGAAAACACAGCCCATTTGCTCGGTGGAACTCGCGCAGCTGCCGCTCGCGGGCGTAGTCATCATTGCCCTGCCGAGGAGGGGCAGCCGGACGCGGTGGAGTTGCGGCAGCTGGTGCCGGAGGAGGTCTGCCCACTGGGGTGATACGGTGGCGATGTAGACGCTGTTTCTCCAACTCTTCCTCCTGAATCCGAGCGAAAACTGCTGCTTGCGTGATGCTGGTGGGTGCCTGCAGACGAACACCCAGCCTGAGCTCGTCCTTGAGTCCCAGCAGAAATTGGGAGATGAAAAATTGTGTGCTCAACGATGGATCCAACGACAAGAAGTGATACATGGTTGTCTCACATTCCTACCGATACTCCTCGACTGTAGCTGTCTGTCGTAACTGAACCAACTTGTGCATCTGCATCTCGAATTCTTCAGACCCAAATTCCGCCTCCATAGCAGCTCGGAATGTTGGCCAAGTGAGACCGGGGTGGGTCTGTCGATACGCCTGCAGCCACATTGCTGCCAAACCCTCCATGTATAGTGCAGTCGTGGTGATCCAATTGTGCTGCGACACCCGATATAACTCGAAGTAGGAGCAGCAACGCTCGAGCCAGATACGAGGTGCGTTGCCATCGAAACGGAGAAAATCATGCTTGGGGGCTTGGTGAAGTAGTCGTCGTGGCGATCGTGCTCCGTAGGCGACGGTGACCGCGATGGGAGCAGCGGTGACCCGTGGTTGACGAGTCGTGCGAACAGCAACTGGGCTGCACCGTCCGTGTACAACGGAGGTGGAGGTGGTGGATGGGTTGTTGCCGGTGGTGGTTGGGGAGCGGGGCCGGAAGAGCCCATCATCGCCGTGACGCCTGACGGGGACATGGCGCCCGAAGAGGTCGTCGCGGTCGGATCGGTCGCCGGGGTCGATTTACGCGCCTCATCCACGTCCTTCTGCGTCGGATCTAGTTGCTTGGAGAGGTGCTTCAATTCGTGAGACACCTGCTCGTTGAACGAGAGTTGAGCCTGGAATCGCTCGTCGGCGGTGGTTTGGCCCGTGTCGAGATGGCGGATGACCGACTCAAGCAGGTCCTTCAACTTGTCTATGGTTTCTCCCATGGCTTCGAGGACGCGCCGGGTCTGAGCCGATGGTTTTGATGGCGACACTGTCGTCTCGCTCCAAATCGAACGAACCCCGAGCAGGATTTCGGGCGAGCGCACCGAAGCGGCTCGCACCTGACCCGGTGGATATTACCGATCGATCGAGAGGGTATGAGATCGGCGGCAGCGGCGGTAGGTGGAAGAAAAAAATTTGGGGCTCTGATTACCAGATTGTAACACCCCAGGGGAGAAGGGGATCGGGATCGGAGTAGGTAGGGGAGAGGGGGCAGGTGAGAACGAGAATAGAGAGGATGAGGGGATAATTCAGTCACTAATTTCCTTGCTGCCGATACAATAGCTTACAACGATATAAATAGCTGCCTAGATGGGCCATGACAATTACAAGGCCCATGGCCAAAAACGACCCAACCGTGACTGTGCTCCTGCATCCTTCGTCACACTTCGGTTAACTGAACCTGAATCTGTAGCAGCTGTGACAGACTCAAAACGAGTGTCTTGCTCTACTTCTATAGAACAAGGGACGGTATTGGAAGCTTCATCAACAAACGAAAAGTTTGTCTAAAAAAAACGAAAAGTTGTGGAAAGCTCTTTGGAGGCATGTCTTCTCGTGGAGAGTGCTTGCGACATCTTTCCAGATTTATCACCTTGAAATATCATCGTAGATAGACTGTTGTGTGCTTATCGCCTGCAGCGCCGGGGCTGGCCAAATGATTATTTTTGCCCGATGTGCGTTCGAAACCTCGAGACCTCAATTCATCTTCTCTGGGAATGCCCTGAGGCTCGGAAGATTTGGCAGGCGGTCGCCACTTGGAATGGCTGTGCGGCGTTGTATCCTGCGACATGGACTCGGGTGGATACCTCGAAGGGATTATGGTTAGCTATATCATCGCCGCAGCTCCGGACCAACACAAAAAGGGTGTGAAGTCCATGATGATCCTTGTCTCATGGGAAACAACAGAGTTTTCAATCAGAAGTTTGCTACCACGGCTGCAACCATTCAAGCAATCCGGCTGGAAATGGAACTTTGGAGATTAGGAGGAGCTAAGTACATGCTGACCCCCTTTGCCCCCCCCCCTTGAGAGATCTACCTTTAAGAGACCTCTTTTTTCAAATTTCTCTGATTTTTACTCCTTGTGGCCATTTGTAAATACTGCTCTCTACCTATCATAATGCATAATGAAAAAGCCAGCAATTGCTGGTTTCCCTTCCAAAGAAAATATCGCCGTATCAAAAGAAATGCTTAGGCCGCTCTGAAGTGTGCCAGGCTATGGATGAAAAAACATCAGTTTCAACTAAAAATCCCAAAGACTGCATCCGAATACGTGGAAAAGGAAGATATTCTAATGGACCAAATGTTCAGCGATCAAGGTGTTCGATCCTCTGCAACCAGTAAAATGGGCACAGAAAACCTTGAGCCGGCATACCTGCTGTCCAATGTTGGCTACCACCTGAACCGGGATTAAACACGGCAGGATCACATGTGAGCTTTGCTGCTGTTTGGCGCAAGCCTCCGCCAGGTTACCTGCTGGCCAAACCTGGTGCTCCCGGTTCAAAATGGTTTACCTCCTTTTTGATTCATCATGTTAGGAGAAGTGAAAATAACTCAGCGGATCAATGTGCGCTTGCACGCTTGACTTGTCTGGGAGCTGGACGCAGAAAAAAAACGATGGGAGAAAACAGCAACATCTTAGAAACTCATGGGATAAAAGACAACAATACCAAACAATCCATTTGCTACAAAGATTGGAATAGTATAGATACTCAGAGGTTTGAAACCTCATCGACACTCTCAGGCTACTAACGTAAACAATAACCACCATTATCCAGCAAAACAGACGATGCATATGATTGCTCGGCACCCTAGTATTTGATTGGTGCCAGGATGTCCAACTGAGAACCCAGCTTCTCCTCGGCAGCCTTCTCAGCCTTGACACGCAGCTTGGCCAGTTGCTTCCTCCTGTCGTACGAGACCTTGGCCTTCTCCTTCCTCTTCTCCTCCAGTTCCTGCCAGTTCAAACAAAAGAGGTGAGTTACATCTGGTTGCAGGCATACATTTTCAAGGCATGCTCAAATCAAGAATTAAAAATAGTCCCCAATCAAGAACCTAACATTGCATTTGGAGATCTTGGTTGTCATGGCCATTATTAACTATGAAATGCGCAACAAGAGCGGCACACATTTTTCATTTTCTAACATCAATATGGTTTGTGCAATCTGATTTTGATTTTGATTTCTAACATCAAGGAACTAGCTAACAAAATTAAAACAACAATAAGAAAATAAGGCCTCAGAGATCTTGGTGGTTATGATCATCAACTGGGGAGCACCCATCAAGAGTAGCAAATATTAATCTCACATCATAGGCTGAAGCAAGAGAGAATCAAACAAAAGAACAGGGTAAAAGCGGAATCATATGTTACATGAGGAACAGGTATTAAGGCCCAATCCCAGTTTTATGATTTGCTATCTGAACTTGCACAATTGAAACGAACTAGCAACCATATTTAAACAACAATAAGAAAACAATCCCTGGTTGTTAAAGAGGCCTCAGAGATCTTGGTGATTATGGTCATCAACTGGGGAACACCCATCAAGAATAGCAAATATTTATCTCACATCACGGGCTTATAACGGAAGCACAGGAGAATCAAACAAACAAACAGGCTAAAAGCCACAGAAAAATGTTAAATAAGAAACAGGTATCAACGTCCCAATCCCTGTTTTATGATTTGATATCTGAGTTCAAATAATTGAAATGAACTAGCAAACAAAGAGGCCTCAGAGATCTTGGTGGTTATGGTCGTCAACTGGGGAGCACCCATCAAGAGTAGCAAATATTAAACGGTTTTGCTAGATCACATCTAGATGTGACATAAGTATTGCACATCTAAGTCCTATGACATTGATTTTACGCGGAGATTCGCGTGACTATTTCTTTTTAGTTTTAGTTTTTTTCTTTTTATGCTTGATTGAGTCACTTAGATGTGCAATAACTATGTCACATCTAGATGTGCCCTAGACACACCCAATATTAAAATCACATCATAAGCATATCATTAAAACACAAGAGAAACTAAGAAAAGAACATGATGATAGCCACAGCCAAATGTTGCTACATGACAATCTTTCCATGGAATATGTCTTGCAACGAATGCCATGATTAATCAGAAAAATGAACTGGAATCAGGCTAAAAGAAGAACTTGTCTAACATCAGACACAAGGGAACAGACGAATTAAAATAGCTTGTGCTGTCAAACAATAGCATGACTAGTCAGAAGTAGCTGGTAGTAAGATCATCTTTGTGAAAAATCAATGGACATTAGTCCTGAGTTTCTTCATCATCCCAGTCATGCTAAATTTGCACACTTACAAATTCAAATGGCACAACAAAAGTCCTCAATGCAGTTAACAAGGAAACTGATGGAATCTACCAGGCTAGCACAAAAGGAAACATGGACAATGCCTTTTGTCAAAATCAGTCAAATAGGCGTACACAATTCAGCATTTCGCCTATCACTATCGAAAACCTCATTTCATGGCGACCGATAACCCAACCTGTGTTTCAGCTCGACAGCAATTAATTCTGACTTAGCCACACAGTGAGAAGCTATTATCTCAAATTCCCAATAAAAATCTGGTTGATATATATAAACTAAACCCACAGGACAACCACATCTAAGATCACATTATCATCATTTTGTTCAGAGGTGACAACCAGAGTGATCGATGTAACAAAACGTACCTTGATAGTTTCATGGTAGTTCCATCCGACCTCCTTGGAAAGCTCGCCGAGCAGACAGTACTTGTGCCCCGGCTGCAGCCTCAGAACCCTATCCAACAAAAAGTCCCGCAAAGATCATCACCACATAACTAATTAAATCCGCCATTAGAGTGCAAGCAAGGGAGATAAGGCGCGTACTTGAGCGCGTCGGGGATGACCATGCGCTTGGTGCGATCGTAAGGCGGCGGGACGCCCTCGAAAGCCTTGAGCCTGGCGAGCGCGGCCTCCCCGCGGGGCGACTTGTGCGGGATCATGCCGCGCACGGTGCGCCAGAAAATTTTCGACGGGGCGCGGAAGTGGATGGGGCCGTGCGACGGCTTGGTGTTCATCCGCTTGCGGAGGAAGCGGAGGTACTTCATCTTCTGACGGACCAGCCCGCCGGAGATGCACATCTCCTCGCACCGGACCACCACCACGCGCTGCCCGTTGAGCAGCTCCTTGGCCACGATCGACGCAAGGCGACCCAGCATGTGGTGGCGCGCATCCACCACCACGCGACGCGCGGACACACCGGAGCCGGACACCATTGTTACCTGTTGGCTTCTCCCTTCCTCTCTTCCTCCGGCTCCGGTGGTGGTCGTGGGCGGCGGCGGCGTAGGAGGGAGGTGGAAGACGTTAGGGTTTATGATTTTATAGGCGACCAGGAGGTAGCAGATTGGGCCGGGCGGTTGCTAGTGCTCACAAAAGAATAATAGGCCTAGTACCTAAAATTCTGATGGGCTGTACTCCTCAAAAAGTCCTAATAGGCCTTATTCCCTAAGGAAGGGTAATAGGCTTACACTGTGTCATGTCTCAATTAGAAAGCGTCCATAGGCTATGGCCAGACGATTTTCATTTCTTCTACCTAATCCTTCTACTTTCCCTCAAAAAATAAAACTAATATTTCTACTAGGGTTGTCACCCCATCGTGTAGGGTTCCTGTGGAGAACCGATGTCGTCGCTGGAGATACTTTTGGTCCCTCGCCTCCGGTTGCCATCTTGGCGCTGAGAGGTGAGGGGACCTCTGATCTTTAGGAATTTCATGACCTTCATCAGTTTCTAGTGGTTGTCGTGGTGTTGTTGCGGATGAAGTTACTCCAGTTCCTTCTCCGACGGTGCCATGGAAGTAGAGAGGTTGTGTCCTCGCAGATCCGATTGTTCAGATCCGGAGAGTTTATGTTATTGTGTCTTGTTGTTTTTGTTTGTTTGATTCTTTGTATAGTTAGAAATTTTCTTTGACATTATGGTGAAGATGTGGTGATTCGACGGCTTGCACTTCTAGGGGGTCATCCCCGGCCCAAGTACGTTCATCGCTCAAGGATTTCCATCGTTTTGGATAGGCAACTCAAGGGGCTTTCAGAAAACTTTATTAGTAATTGTGTTCGTGTGGGTGAACAATTCGACATATTGATGCCTCAGTCTAAGTACAGTCTCTGTACTGAAGTCTTGGAGGTATTTTGTCTTGCAGAGATCGATACCATGGCGTAGAAGTCTCCAAAAGATATTATTACAAGTCTTAGTCATATGAGTTACTCTATAGCTTTTTGGATGTTACATCTAAAACAATGTACCTGTAATGGTTGCAATGGTTATACGTATGAATAAAATTACATGTGTTTGTAACAAACCGAATCCTTCTACTTTGGCTAGAAAAAAAAACTAATCCTTCTACTACATATCCGAGAGATCTTGACGGTACATTATACCGGGGGTGGCTCATTGGCCGGGAAGCCCGGTACTAGGTCGGGATGCCCGTCAATCGTTTGATTGGTACGCTTGGTTTCCTTCTGATCATGTGATTCCGGGTGGGGATTCCCAGTTCCGATGATTCAGATCATGTGTCGTGGGAGGTGCGGTCGGGTTCTATCAACCCGTTTGGAGTATGAACAAATATAGCTTAGAGCCAAATCACCTTTTCAATCAAATGGATTATGCATCACCAAAGAAAGACATGGGAAACGATTGTAATTGTTTGTCATTAGTAAATACGAGGCAAGCACAAACGCAATACGAACAGTCACTTGCAGACAATTCACAAAAAAACATCCTGCAAATAGCTAGCCCCATACATAATTTTAAGTTGCAACAAATGGATGTAAAGAGTGCATTTCTTAATGGTTCTCTTAATGAGTTGGTATATGTCAAGCAACCCCCGAGGTTTGAGGATCCCAAGTTCCCCAATCACGTCTATAAACTCGATAAGGCGCTCTATGGCCTTAAGCAAGCCCCACGTGTGTGATATGATCACCTTACCGAGTTGTTATGCGATCGTGGGTTTGAAATTGGGAAAATTGGCCACACTCTTTTTACTACGAAGGTTAAAGGGGATTTGTTCATATGCCAACTATATGTTGATGATATTATATTTGGTTCTCCTAACAAGTCTTTCAATGATGAGTTTGTCACACTAATGACTGGGAAATTTGAGATGTCTACGATGGGAGAGTTGAAGTTCTTTCTTGTATTCGAAGTCAAGCAACCTAGAGATGGGAGTTTCATCAACCAAGCCAAATATACCCCAAGACATGCTCAAGAGGTTCAAGTAGAATGATGTCGACCCGTCCAAGACTACTATGCCTACCACATGTCAACTTGACCTTGATCCCAATGGTAAAGTAGTGGATCAAAAGGTATATCATTCTATGATTGGATCTTTGCTTTACCTTTGTGCATCTAGACTGAATATCATATTGAGTGTGGGAGTGTGTACAAGGTTTCAATCCTCACCAAAATAAAGCCACTTTGTGGCGGTCAAAAGAATCTTTCGATATTTGGCTCATACCCCTAACTTTGGCTTATGGTATCCTAAAGGAGCAAGCTTTAATCTCATGGGATATTAGGATTCGTACTGGGTGGGAGACCGTGTGAAGAGGAAGTCCACCTCCCGAGGTTGCTAATTCCTTGGACGCTCTTTGGTAAGTTAGTCTTCCAAGAAGCAGAATTATGTGTCTCTCTCCACCACTGAAGTTGAGTACATCACCGCCGCAAGTTGTTGTGCACAATTGCTATGGATGAGGTAAACTTTAAAGGATTACGGTGTCATATGTGACAAAGTGCCTCTTCTATGTGACAATGAAATAGCAATCAAGATCGCCTACAACCCTGTGCAACATAGCAAGACGAAGCATATTGAGATTTGTCATCACTTCATTCGGTATAATGTCAACCTTGAAGATATTTATTTAATGCACATGTAGGTACCGAACAACAACTAGCGAATATTTTCACGAAACCCATGGATGAAGCAAGATTTCACAAGTTAAGGTATGATCTAAATATCATTTATTCGAGTAATGTGGGCTAAGACAATGCACTCCGCACCGCACTCAACATTTTATCTCGCTCTATATGTAGGCATGGACATAGGGGGTGTTGTCCTTTTCATGAACTCACACTCCTCTTATTATGCATAAATCAAATCAATCTTTCACATCCGCTATTGTTGATGACACTTGTGCTTGAAAGATGAGTTTTGGTATTGGGACCAAGGTTAAAACCTTCGTGGTGCCAAGCCATTTGTCACGACCCGGTCCCGTAACAGGGCCCCGAATGTTTGCGTTTACAATGCCAGTCCCAGGATCAATAGCTGACACGCACAATTGACGATGAAAATACCAAGAATACATCACATGCCATAGTATTCACATCGAAGATCCAGTGCAATACAATACACACATGCTTAGCTCATGGCTAGTATACAATACAATCATGCAGCGGAGTAATATTCTAGTCTTGTGGCGTCCATCGACTCACGGGCAAGAGTTGAGTATAGCATCGTAACCCTACTTCGTAATCTTCTTCGATAAGGTAACCCACAACATGATGCGTTGCATCCACAAGGGTCAATACATTGGATGTATTGGTAAGCTTCGCTAGGAGTGGCTTAGTGGAACATAGACATGCAATGTGGTCCAGCTGGTTTTCTTTGTGCAAATGGTTTTTCCTACCTTTATAATGGTGGTCTACACTAGCAGCAATATGACACTCCTGGTAAACCCCAGTCGTACTCTAGAGTTACTCCGGTAAACCCCGGCCTCAACCCAAAGCAGTTTGAGTATGTGGACCACGATAAACCCCGATCATCCCAAGCATCTCTCTAGAGACCTTGGTAAAGCCCCAGTCCTATGAGATCAGCGCCATAACTCCCCGTTAGTTCAACCCATGAATTTTAATTGAAGAGGTGGATGAGATCAATCTGACAATTCTCGGACGAGTTGCTCAAAGTTGTCTATAACCAATCATGATCAGTTTTATACACTCTGCAGAGGTTTGTGTACTTTACCTGTGATTCCGATCACACCGTTCTGCTAATAAACTTCACTCATGAAGTAGATAGGTAGATTAAGATAAGACTTTTGGCAAGTAGTCGCCCTCTCAGAAACGACAGACCCAATCCAACCTACATGTAAGACTACATCTGCTGGTCTGCCACACGAGGGTCCCGACAACTTACTCGATCCTGACAGATCCCATATTGTCTCACGGTCACACATGGAAGCTACTCAACTGATGAACTCGTACAATCTCTGGTGACTAGGTGGCATTCCCCACCAAAGACTACACTCTGATGACCCAATCAAAGCCAGTCCACCCATATAGATTCATTAATTAAGTAGTAGTAGTTAAGTAGTCAACCATGCGGTTGTATGGTGTAATAATAATTTTGTTTCACAATCCATGTTATAGCAGCTAAGCAACTACTCGTGGGTTATATGGACCTACTCATTCTACTGGGCTTTGTCAAGCATAAGTAAAATCCTATAGGGGATTCCTAGTTGAAAATCAACTACAATGCATGAAAAACATAGGTTATGATCAAAGGTTCCACTTGCTTGTATTGACGATTCTTCAATCTTTCAATCCTGGATCAACACACTTCGCTCTCCTTAACAATCTATCGTACGTAAAGAGCATTCATGAATAACCATGCAATACAATCAAACAAACGATAAGTGTTGTGTGTGGTGTTCGTGTCATTGTGTTGTGTGATCATGTATGAAGGCTTAACTCGAGTTTGGATAGCAACATAGTGGTTGTCTTTTGGAATACATGTCACATAAGGGTTCACATGCAAGTTTCAATTAAGCTTCATCACATAAAGAGTATGTGATGTCATATGGTGGTTGTCAGATCCACTCAAGGGATCATGGCAACAGAGTCATGGTCTATGAATCTTGGATAGCCAAGTTCATGTTGAAGTTTGAATGACAATTCAACATGCTGACCTTTCATGAGCTTGGATACACTATGGTCTGAAAATGATAACCTGGTCTGGCTTCCAATTCCATTTGGTTTTGCACCAGGGTCCAACCTATTTGGATTCATTTTGAATTGAGTTTATAATTCAAATTGGTCTTAACGGATTCAATTGGAACTATGAAACGTTTCATAATTTATTTAAGTTGGTTCAACTTAATTCAAATGCCATCTGTTAATTCTAATGTCATATACAAATCCAAAATAGTTACTAAAGTATATTATTAAGTAAGCTTTAACTAAAGTTAATTGTGAATCCAACATAGTTACTATAGTTGATCTTTTGATTTAGTTTAACTGAAGTCAAATATAAACTCCAATAGTCATTAGGGTTCATCAGTTCAATTTGATTTGGGTTTGAACTAATTTAATTTGAGTTCATCCTTCCCTAATCATTAGGTATTAACTCCAACATGATCTAGTTTAATTTGGCTTAACATCTTATTTGGATTAATTTCATTTCAGATTAAACCTAGGTTTTAATTTAATTTCAAACTAGGTTTGAAATGAAGTTCAAATTTTATTTGAATTACCTAAAGTCAAATAGTAATCCAAAATATTATTTACTAAAGTTTTACTTATGCTTCTGAAACATTTGTTTAATAATTGTTTTATTAAACAATTTCTTATTTCAAATTAAACCTAACCAAGTTCAAATTGTATTTGAATTATGCCTATTCTGTAATATGTTTGAATTATATATTTAAATTATTTGAAATTGAACTAAAGTGTTCTAAAATGAAAGTATATTTAATGAGATTCAATTTGCAGAAATAATCAATTAATTTACAATCATACATTGCAAGTTATGTCCTATTTGAATACAAATTCATTATATTAAAATTTGAATTTAAATTATTAAAACATGAAATATTTTTGGACAGGGTGAAAGTAGAATTCAAAAGGGTCATTCTGCAAAAAAATCACCTAATTTGGATCTGTAGGTAACTACTTATGAGCATTCTAGGTTTAGGGGCTTTCTGCAAAATTTCATTTTAATTCAATTTCTCGGGATAATACCGAACGGACATGGGGCTACGTGGCGTGCTCTGGTTGGCTGCGGGGTGTGCGTTGGGGTACTACGTGGCGGACGACCGAACATTAGCAGAAAACGGTTTGCGATTTTAGTGGGTGGACGTGGTGCGTGCGATCCACATCTAATGGCCAGGATTAAACGAAGGCCTAGGGTTTCGGTCCTCACCGGAGGGGGTTGCCGGACTTCGCCGGAAATGTCGACGAGGGTGGCGCTGTGCTCGGGCGTCGACGGTTCCGATGCTCCAGGGGGTCCTGGACATCACGAAGGGCACGGCGGGCGCTGGGCGATGTCACACAACTGCTGGTGGCGATGGATGGCCTCGGGGACGACGGGAGCGACGACTAGGGCTCGCCGGAGATGTGCGCGACAGTGGGAAGCGTCGAGTGTGGTTGTGATGCTAAAAACGGGCACGCACTGTCGTGCAAAATGGTCAGAAGGTGCGCGGTGATACAACAAGGCGAATGGACAAGGTAGGGCACGCGGACGGTGGCTCACCTCGCTGAAGTTGAGCTCGCGGCGGCGGAGCGGTTCGGTTCGGCTGTCAATGAATTCGATGCTCTGAGGGGTCTCACGCGTGTGGAGCTTGTCTAGGGGGCTCGTCGGGGTGCAGTGGTTGTGGTGGTGGCAGTGGTGGGGCTCTGGGGTGGCTGCGGTTGTCGGAATCTTCGCGTGAGCAAGTTAGGGCAGAGCGGAGTCGGAGGGGTCATCAGCGGCAGCCTGACGGCGCTCGGGTCGAATCACTTGGGGCAAAAGGACGAGGGGGTAGAGGGTTCTTATAGGGGTAGGCTCGCCTGGTCTAGCTCGCACGATGGCCGCGCGGGGTGGGCGAAGTGGGCATGCGTGCGGTCGTGGGCGCGTGCGTGGACCGTGGGAGGTGGGGGACGATCCTGGCAGGTGGGGTCCGCCTACTAGTGGCTCAGCGGCGAGGGGGTGCGTGTGGGTGGGCTGGCCTGGCTGGCTGGGATACCTCGGTCCTAGTTGGGCCGGCCTAGCTGGTTGGGACTTTTCTTTCTTTTTTTCGATTTTCTTTTCTGTGTTTCTGCTTTATCTTTTTCTTTTTGCTTCTAAATTCAAAACAAGTTTGAATTTGAATTTTCATTCAAAAAAACTTGCCCTAAATTCCAAATGGAATATTTGTGAGAGTGTGGAATTTTTTTGGCAACTAAATTATGCACCTATAATTCCATTTTGAATTTGAATTGGGTTTCAAAACCAAATCTGTTTCAAATCCAATTTTGAATTTATGCAAAAGTTCTAGGTCACTGTTTACTCTTGTGGAATTCCAGTTCCTGCAAAATTTAGATGCAATCCATAATGGATTTACTCCCCTATTGTTTTGGATTGATTTTTAGAAATGATTTCCAAATCAAAATACATTCCAAATCATTTAGGGAAATAATTTGACTTGGAATATTCTTGGGACTTATTTGAAGTGCTTACCCAATAATATTTCAAATGGTTTCAGTTCCACCTAGCTAGGTTTCCACTAGTTGCATTGGGATTTCAACCTAAAGATCAAGCAATCAAGCAAATTCAACTAGAAAATCAATCATTCAAGGGTTTTGTTTGAAAAAAATTAAATCCCTGTGAAATTTTCAACATACCAGATTTGTGAAAAATCTGGGATTGACTCCATTTGACTCTAACATAGGTGGCTTAGGCCACCGACCCTCTCTTTGTAGAGGGGTTTGGTTCTAGTTGGATCTTATTTACCCTTGCTAGATTTGTTAGGTTCTAGGTGTTTTGTTTCCTCCAAGTTTGGCCTTTATCGTTTGCTTCTTGCAATGTGGGAGGTTACATCACCATATGTGAGTGCCTTGTCTCCATCCAAAGATCTTCTCATCTCATAAACCATTTTTTTCATGTACACAAGTCAATAGATCTTGGTAGCAGCTCCAGTGGTTAGGCGGTACAACCGCGGTGCTAGGGCGGTACTATCGCCTTGTACCTCGGCTATAGCGTCTTTGCGGTATAACCGGGTGGACCTCTGCAGTTCTACCGCATGCCCCGGGCATGTGCTTTGGTCAGGTACTACTGCATGGTTGCGCGTCGTACTACCGTCCACCCTCCACGTGAGCGGAAGTACCACCCGCAACCTTGTACATTACTTGGGGAGCAGTACAACCACACATTATTGTGGTACAACCACTTTGCCGTTCGGGTATATATTGCGAGCAGGCTGAAGAGTATCTTTTTACCCCATTTGTGTTCGTTCTCCAAGTCGCCCTAACCACCGGTCACCCGTCGCTACCCTGGGCTACCCTATGGCACTCCGGATACTCCGCCTATTCATAGGATCCGCTCCGTGGAGGCCTCCCTCTCCCCGATCTCTTCCCATGGATGCCGGTAATGCCCCAATTCGTTTTTCTTTAGGTTTCAAGTGTTGAATCCTCTCTCCTAGGGCATTGCTAGCAGTCTCTTGTTTTTTGGCTAAACCTAGTTGTGGAAGAGTGTCACAACCAGTGTTTTGCCTCACGTGACTAAGATAATAGAGCTCAAAAATTTGGACGAACAAAAACTTTTTGTGTGCATGTGGTGCTTGACTTGTTTGCTATTTGCTTGTTTGCTTGTATGTGATTTAATTCATAAAAACCCTCCTACTCTCAAAACTCATCTCCTTGATCCAAATCTTTGCCCAATGATCATGACATGTGTATAGGACCAAAAACTATTTTTATACAAGAATATTTTGGCCAAAAAGCATTTATTCGATTTAGGTTTTCAAAAACCCTTGAATTGAGGTTTGAACTACAAGTCCTCAAATTAGGGTAAATATTTTATCCCAAAGATTTTATTTGAAACCTATTATATATAAGACTTCCCAAAACCACAAAAATATTATTTTAAAAGTTATCTTTGTATTTTATTTAAATGCCTTTTTCTGAGGACAAAAATGGTCTTTTATAGGGAAAAATTATTTTCATGTTTCACAAATATTTGAGAAACTTTAGGGAAACTCAGTGGACATATATTGTCCATATATATGAGTTTCAACACATGGTCATTTTCAAAATATTGGAAAAAACCCTCCAAAACCCTCTCTGGATATTTCAAGCATTTGAAATATTTCTATAATAAATATTGTCCAATAAATCCAGGAAAATTCTAGAAAGACTCATATGCCTCATGTGATGATATTGGCAAGTTTCATCTCAATCTAAGTTGTTTTGGTTCACAAAAGTGCCCCCAAAACCCTTTTTGTTCAGATCCAAATTTGGACAACTTTGCATTGCCAAGTATATCCATTTGATCTCAAACTTTGTGGGCATGTTCTAATCCCCTAGTGATGCAACTACATCAAGTGGTGCAACAAGGATAATAGTTTATCTTAGCTAGATCTAAGCAAATCCACTTCTGCGCATTTCTAGGGCTTGGAACTTTTGCATTGGCCATTTTCCTTAAATGAGCTAAAAAATTGTGGTCATGTTCATTTGGTCCTAAGTCACATTCTGTTAAATCTCATGGCAAGGAGATCAAGTTATCTAGCTCAAAAC
The DNA here is from genome assembly GCA_039707655.1 of Elymus sibiricus. Classification (NCBI taxonomy): domain Eukaryota; kingdom Viridiplantae; phylum Streptophyta; class Magnoliopsida; order Poales; family Poaceae; genus Elymus; species Elymus sibiricus. Next base: position 271,612,150 of record CM077665.1, read on the forward strand.
CAGCACAACCACCTTCTCGTAGAATCTAGAAATCACTATATTGACCACTTATACTATTCTCCTTAAGTTGAACTTTCTACCACAGCTTGCCCTAGTCCCATTTTACATCTAGTAATAAGTTCAAACCAAATATCATTGATTGAGTGGGTTTAAACCCCAATCTACCCCTCTGGACAACAATTTTTTCCCTCTCTCTCTCTCAACTATCCTTCTCTTCTAAGGAACCTCCAGAGCATCCAATACCCCCTACATTGTATACACCCCTGGACACTAGTGGCCGCACCCAAAATGCCAAAAGCATGCCATGGCATGCCATTTGGGTGCTCTAGAGCACGCTATAGTGCACCAGGGCACTATAGCCGCCCCTGTCCAATGCTCCCGACCACCTCGAGCGGAGCAGGCACGCCATAGGGCCCTCCTCGGCATCCACAGAACGCCTGTCGGTCGCCCCCCTCCTCCCTCTTCCTTCTCCTGCCTCCTCACGTGCGCGTGGTGCCACTCGAGAGCCCCAATGGGCGAGCTCACACGCGCGGCACCCAAAGCCCCTTCTGCTTGTCCTCGACCTCCACGGCATCCCCTACGGGGCTCTGGCCATGCCCGCGCCCGCATCTCCGGCCGCAACGGTCCAAGAGCTCGCGCCCGAGCCCTCCCGCACGCGTCGCGCACTACCTCCGCTCCGCGCCTATAAAAGGCCTCCCCTGGCCTCTCTGTCGAGCGTCTCCGGCTCCAAGAGCCCTCAATCAACCACCTGAACCACCCGAGCAAATTCCTGGAGCCCCAGCCCTGGGGATCGACTTGAGCCCCGCCGCCTCGGGTCATCGTCGCCCACACGGTAGGGAGCTCCCCAGCCTTTGTTCTCCCTTGATCTAGAACCACAGGGAGACATTGATGCTTCCCCGTCTCTTTTCCCCTTCCTTTTCAGCTCTTGGCGACCAGAGCAACCCTCTCCCGAAGCCCCTCCGTCATGCTCGCTCGTCACCAGCGAACCGGAGCTCACTGGCGCTCCTCTCCACCGCCGTTCGACTGGCGACGACGCCCTGAGCACGAAGGTGCCATCCACGCATCGATCCACCGCTTGAATCATCGCCGGTGAGGCCCCTCTCCTCCTTGTCCCGAGGAAGGTGATGACAGGTGGGACCCACCTATCATGCTCACACCCGCCTCACTCCCGCTGACGACTAGGGCCCAGTTGCCAGGTTCAAACCCGCCTGGCCGCGCGCGCACCGCTTCGGCGGAAGTGTATTCCTCAAATACGCCTCCGCCGTGGCCCGCTGTGCAGCGCTATGCCTGGGACAGTTCTTTTCTGGGCCAGCTCTGCTAACGCTCTTCTGGCTCAGTTGAACAGTAGGCTTTTTCTTTCTTCTATTTTTCAGAATCTTGCAAAAATTCCACATAGTAGAATAATTATCCAAATGCAATAATTCCAATTCCTATAATCTTATAAAAATCCCAACTATCATTTGGCACAACTTTCATATTTTTCCACCACACTTTTCTGTATTGTTCAAATTTAAATTCAAATTTGAACTATTCAAAGCCACTTTGTAAAATCCCTAGGGCATTCATTCTAGCTCCAAATGAGATGATTCCAATTTCTATGTGCTCTTTACATGATGCCTTATTTATCTAATAATAGTGGACATTTTCCCAATGCTTTGTTTCTATTGGGTCTACTAAATCGCCCCCATTTTCCATTTATTCCAGCTTAGAAAACTCATAGGAAATTCATCCCAACTCCAAATCCAATGAAACCACTTTCTAAATGCCTCTAAATTCATGCCTTATTTAATGAGTGCTTCCACTCATTTTTACAAAAATATCCTCTGTAGACTTCTTATAGGATCATTATTCCCTCCATTTCCACCTTTCAAAGACCCTCATTGATCCAAATCTAGTAGAACCTCTTTGGTTATTTTTCTTATAGCCAGAGGTGTCCAATAAAAATAAAATTCCTATTTTTAGAGCACTTTTATTTTCTGCCTTGTTGTGTGCTTATTGTGATTGCTTTCGACAGTAGTTGACGAAGTAGACGGAGTGCTTGGAGTTGGAGCAGAAGCTTTTGAAGACCTTGAAGAATTTGCTGAGCCAGGCAAGCAGCCCTTTGACCATGTTGATGAAACCATTTCTATGCATTTCATTATAGCACTATTTCATTGCATTGAAAAGCATGTTGATGATGCGGTGACAACCTTGCTAGGTTGGTCTCCGATGCATTTCTCGTTGACACTTGCATTGTGCATAGCTCTATCCTGTGTTGAGAGTTATGTGGGTGGGAAGTAGATAGGATGCTAAGTAGTTGCTACGCAAGTGGGACGGGGATATGCATGAGATGGAAAACAAATGTTTTACCAAAGACTTTTTGAAAACCCCATTGGGTGCCACTAATGCCCGAGGGAGATGTTGAGCTAGGTAACCACTTGATAAAGAAGTGGTGTACCGAGGCAAGTGTGTGTGTGTTGTTTTCAAAAAGGGATTGGTTTAAGTTGCGACCGTTGCTCCAACCTTACATGTACGACCACACTACCCCTTATGGGATGGGGTTTTGTTGATTACTTTGGTCGATGCTAGCAGAGAGCCCGTATTACTAGTGGCAAGAGAGTCAAGTCATGATGACCCACAAGTATAGGGGATAAATTGTAGTCCTTTCGATAAGTAAGAGTGTCAAACCCAACGAGGAGCAGAAGGAAATGATAAGCAGTTTTCAACAAGGTATTCTTTGCAAGTGTTGTGAGTAGCAATGATAGATAGTTTTGTAGCAAGATAATTCCTAACAAGTGACAAGTAGCAAAAGTAACAAGTGCACAGCAAGATAGACCAATCCTTTTTATAACAAAGGACATGCCTAAAAGTACTCTTATATGAAGCAAGCGCTCCCGAGGACACATGGGAATTTCCGTCTAGTCATGTTCATCATGTTGAGTTGATTCGCGTTTGTTACTTTGATAATTTGATATGTGGGTGGACCGGTCCTAAGGTGATGTTCTTACTTGAACAAGCAACCCACTTATGATTACCCCCTCTCGCAAGCATCCACAACTACGAAGGAAGAATTAAGATAAATCTAACCATAGCATGAAACATGTGGATCCAAATCAGCCCCTTATGAAATAACGCATAAACTAGGGTTTAAACTTCTGTCACTCTAGCAACCCATCATCTACTTATTACTCCACGGTACCTTCCTTTAGGCCCAAATATGGTGAAGTGTCATGTAGTCGACGTTCACACGACACCACTAAAGGAAGCAACGGCATACATATTATAAAATATCGAAAGAATACCAAATTCACATGATTACTTATAACAAGACTTCTCCCATGTGTTCGGGAAGAAAAGTAACTACTCACAAATCATCACCATCTTCAATATCAGAAGTATAATAAATATGATTAAGGATCTGAACATATTATCTTCCACCAAGTAAACCAACAAGCTTCAACGACAATATGTAATCAACACTACTAGTAGCCCCAAGGTACCAATTTGAGGTTTTGAGACAAAGATTGAATACAAGAGATGAACTAGGGTTTGAGATGAGATGGTGCTGGTGAAGATGTTGATGAAGATTGGTCCTCCCACGAAGGAGGAAGCGTTGGTGATGACGGTGGCTACGATTTCCCCCTCCTGGAGGGAAGTTTCCCTAGTAGAATCTCTCTGCCGAAGATCAAAAGGGCCTCTGCCCAGGTTTCCGCCTCGAGACGGCGGCGCTTCGTCCCGAAAGCATCCTCTTGATATTTTCTAGGTCAAAACCCATCATATAGCAGAAGAGGGGGGCCGGAGGCCGCCTGTGGACCTGCCAAGCTATCAGGGCGCGCCCGGGGGGTTGGGCGCGCCCTAATGGCTTGGTACCAATAGGTGCCCCCCCCCTCTGTTATATTTTTCCCATAAATTCACATATATTCCAGAAAAATTCCTCGTGAAGTTTTAGGTCATTTGAAGTCGAGAGAATTTTCAGCCCTTTTCTTGGTTTTCAGGTCCAGAATTCCAGTTTCCAGCAATTTCCCTCTTTGTGATGTACCTTGTAAGTTAAGAGAGAAAAGGCATAAGAATTGTATCATAAAGTGGAATAATGACCAAGAATACTATAACTATTAATAAGAAATCATGATGCAAAATGGACGTATCAACTCCCCCAAGCTTATACCTCGCTTGTCCTCAACCGAAAGCCAAACTCGATAATAATTACCACATAATTAGAGAGAGAGGTGTCGATAAAAAAAATACGGACTTGCGAGCATCATGAATATTATCATAGCAGTAAGTTCTTATCATATAGCTCCTCATAAACAAGTAACAATCTATCCACAACCTTGAAGTATGAAGTATAAACTTTATTGACAGTCAACAAACTATGTTCTTAGTCATTGAGACAATCACAATTCGTTATATTTCATAGAAGAGTCTATGGAAGAGCTTTTCATTTTAGCAAGTCCACATACTCAACTATCATTTAGTCTTCTATGATTGCTGACACTTAATGCATATTTTTGGAGCAAATGTTTCCATCAGACACATAGGAAGATAGGGGCTTTATTATTTCCGCCACTCAATTTATTTACCTCAAGGATAATGTCAACCATAATGACTCATGATCACCTACATCCAACTGGATATATGTGCCTGGATCTTTCCCCAACACATGATGCTTACCAACTAAAGAATTAATAGGTTGGAATAGGGATAAACATTATTGACTCTTGCATAAAAGTAATTACATGAAAGTAAAAGATAGGCCCTTCGCAGAGGGAAGCAGAGGTTGTCAGGCGCTTTTTATTTTTGGATGTGCAATCTCTTAATGCAAAGGAACGTCACTTTATATTGCCCTTATGATAACAACCTTTATTATGCAGTCTGTCGCTTTTATTTCTTTGCCATCATAAGATCGTACAAAGATTATTTTCCCTTACGATAAAAGATCATACATATTTAGGAGCATTTTTTATTGCTTTTTGCACCGATGACAACTTACTTGAAGGATCTTATTCAATCCATAGGTAGATATGGTGGACTCCCATGACAAGATACTGGGTTTAACTAAGGATTATGGATGCACAAGTAGTATCTCTACTTAGTGCGGATTTTTGGCTAGCAAAAGATCCTAAGCAAGCACCACATGTTAGAGGATCCATGAAAATATAAATTCTATGTGAATGTATACAAGCATAACTCATTACGTTGTCTTCCTTGTCCAACATCAACAATTCGATCATTATATAATATTTGATGGGGGCTCACAATCATAAAAGATGTCTAAGATAGTATATTTGTATGTGAATCTCCTCTCCTCTTTCATAATTTTGCATGGATTGTATAACTCCCAACAACTTTTATCAAACACACTTCTTTCTATGTGAAGTCATTACTCCCATGGGATTAACATATGATTTTTCTATTTATTTTATTTCAGTGCTATGATTGATGCATGATAGTAAAGCAAACAAACTCAACTGATCTTTATTATATAACTCTCATGCTTGATTACAAGGATAGATATATCACAAAGCAAGCACTCTAAGCAAAGCAATACTAAACTTTTATTTCACTAGATCACGAAATAACTAAGGATCGAACCTAGATAAATGATAATGGCAAAAGTGATGGTGATACGATACCGGGGCACCTCCCACAAGATTGGAACAAGCTAAGAGTGGTGCCCATACCCATGTACTTAAGTTTCCTTCTTGGGTGATGGTGGTGATGAGGTGGTAGGCTTGTCCTCCATCTTCCAAGGCATAGGCTCCCCGTCGTAGAAAGAAGATCTCGTCTCCGAAATCCTAAAATCGGCATCGATCCTCATCCTTTTAAGCCTGGATTCATACTCATAGTTTTTTTTTTGCAAGTCATAGATTTGAGCTTGGAGATGCTCGATCCGCTCTTGAAGCTTGAAGAGAGCCTCCCCCACGTTCCTGGTGTCTAGCTTGTTCTTTCGGATGAATTTTGTAATCATAGAGTGATTAGCACTCAAACCACGTTCAACCATCCCTTGGCACTTGAAGATTTCCTGCTCCACAGCTGCAAGCCTGGCCTTCTCGCTCTCCTCCTGCTTTGGACCTTGGACATCCCGGATGTGGAGCACCCCCTCACGCATCTCAATGGCTTGAGGGTGCTTCATCACCTCCGACAGGTAGGGGTTGATGACCTTCTCGAAGTACTTATCCTTGGACGAGCTTGACAATGTCATGGCAATCTAGATCTGACAGAAAAATAGCTCGAAACAAGGACATATGAGAAACTTGCAATGTGGTGGTCAAAACATACGTGAGTATATATAATGAATTTTTCTAGGTCAGAATACGTGTCCAGGAAGAAAACGGAGTTCGGGAGGACAAGAGGCAGTCCCAAGCCATCAGGACGCGCCCAGGGGGTGTCCGCGCCCTGTTGGCTTGGGACTCCCTCGTGGGTCCCGTGGGCTGGTTTTTATTTTTGTAAATTTTCTGATATTCCAAAACTGACAGAAAATATTTTTATGGAATTTTTGGAGTCGGTTTACTTACCGTACCACATACCTACCCCTTTTCAGGATTCTGGAGTGTTCCGGAAGGTCTCTCTTATGTGTTCTTCCGGTGTCATTACTTGAAGAACACTAGTTTCTATATTAATGGGCATACCTGAAATATAATGTTCAATTCTTTGCCCATTCACCACTCTTGGATTTGTGCCTTCGGCATTATTGATCTTAATGGCTCCGGAGAGATAAACTTCTTCGACGATATAAGGTCCTTCCCATTTGGAGAGAAGTTTTCCAGCAAAAAATCTGAAACGAGAATTGTACAAAAGAACTAGATCACCAATTTTAAATTCTCGCTTTTGGATTCTTTTGTCATGCCATCTTTTACCTTTTTCTTTAAATAGCTTGGCATTTTCATAGGCTTGTGTCCTCCATTCATCTAGAGAGCTAATGTTGAGTTTGAAATCATAATTAAGTTCTTTAATTACGCAATAAGCTTTGTGTTCTAACTCAAGATGTAAATGACATGCTTTTGCATAGACTATTTTATATGGGGACATTCCCATAGGATTTTTATAAGCAGTTCTATAAGCCCACAATGCATCATCAAATTTATTAGACCAATTCTTTCTAGATCTATTAACAGTCTTTTACAAGATCAATTTTATTTCTTGGTTACTCAACTCAACTTGACCGCTAGACTGAGGGTTATAAGGTGATGCAATTCTATGGTTAACATCATATTTAGCTAGAAGTTTACGGAAAGCACCATGAATAAAGTGTGAACCACCACCAGTCATTAAATATCTAGGACTCCAAACCTCGGGAAAATAACTTCTTTAAGCATTTTAATAGAAGTGTTGTGATCAACACTACTAGTTGGAATAGTTTCTACCCACTTAGTAACGTAATCAACAACAACTAAGATATGAGTGTACCCATTAAAGGAAGGAAAAGGTCCCATATAATCAAAACCCCAAACATCAAATGGTTCAATTGCAAGTGAATAATTCATAGGAATTTCCTGAAGTCTACCAATGTTACCAATTCTTTTACATTCATCACAAAAAGGACATACTTACAAGCATCCTTAAAAAGAGTAGGCCAATAAAAACCAGACTGTAGTACCTTGTGTGCAATTCTATCACGTGCGTGGTGCCCTCCATAGGCATCGGAATGACACTTCCATAGGATCTGTTCCTTTTCATGCTCAGGTACACAACGTCTAATAACACCATATGCTCCTTCTTTATATAGATGTGGGTCATCCCAAAAGTAATGTCTTAAATCAAAGAAGGACTTTTTCTTTTGCTGGTAAGTAAAATTAGGTGGTATATATTTAGCAACGATGTAATTAGCATAATATGCATACCAAGGAGTGCTACGGGGAGCATTTATAACAGCTAGTTGCTCATCAGGAAAATTATCATCAATAGGCAGTGGGCCATCAAGAACATTTTCCATTCTAGACAAGTTATCTGCTACTAGGTTTTCAACTCCTTTTCTATCAACAATATGCAAATCAAACTCTTGAAGTAAAAGCACCCACCTAATTAATCTAGGCTTAGCATCTTTCTTTTGCACCATATATTTAATAGCAGCATGATCAGTGTGAATAGTGACTTTAGAATCAACAATATAAGGTCTAAACTTATCACATGCAAACACAACTGCTAAAAATTCTTTTTCAGTAGTAGCATAATTTCGTTGAGCATTGTCTAGAGTCTTACTAGCATAATGAATGACATTCAATTATTTTGTCTACTCTTTGCCCTAGAACAACACCAACAACATAATCACTAGCATCACATATAATTTCAAATGGTAGATTCCAATCAGGTGGTTGAACGATAGGTGCAGAAATTAAGGCTTTTTAAGTATTTCAAAGGATTGTACACAATCATCATAAAAAACAAATGGAATATCTTTTTGAATAAGATTAGTTAATGGCCTAGAAATCTTTAAGAAATCTTTAATAAAACGCCTATAGAAGCCAGCATGACCGAGGAAACTTCTTATACCTTTAATATCTTTAGGACATGGCATTTTCTCTATTGTATCAACTTTAGCTTTGTCTACCTCAATACCTCATTTGGAAATTTTATGCCCGAGTACAATGCCTTCATTCACCATAAAGTGTCAGTTTTCCGAGTTCAAGACGAGATTAGTTTCTTCACATCTCTGCAAAACGCGATCAAGGTTGCTCAAGCAATCATCAAAAGAAGTCCCATAAACGGAAAAATAATCCATGAATACCTCAACAATCTTTTCACAAAAAATAGAGAATATAGTAGTCATACATCTTTGAAAGGTAGCAGGTGCATTGCATAAAGTAAAAGTAGTTTTCTCTTGATCTTCTTTTGACATAGGTATTTGAGAAAAAAATAGAATATCAATCAAGGAAACAAAAATGTGTATGCTTAGATAATCTTTATAACATTTTATCAATAAAAGGGAAGGGGTAATATCTTTTCTAGTAGCTTTGTTTAATTCCCTGAAATCAATTACCAGCCTATAACCAGTTACTATCCTTTGTGGAATGAGTTCATTTTTATCATTAGGAACAACAGTTATTCCTCCTTTCTTAGGAACACAATGAATGGGGCTCACCCATCTACTACCAGCTATGGGAAAGATTATATCTGCCTCCAAAAGCTTTAATATTTCAGTTCTTACCAGTTCCTTCATTTTAGGATTCAAGCGGCATTGATGATCAACGACAGGTTTAGCATCGGGTTCCATATTAATCTTGTGCTGACATAGAGTGGGACTAATGCCCTTAAGATCATCACGAGTATATCCAATAGCAGCTTGGTGCTTCTTCAGGGTATTGAGCAATCCCTTTTCTTCATGCTCTGAAAGGTTAGCACTAATAATAACAGGATATATGTGCTTTTCATCGAGATAAGCATATTTCAGTGTATCAGGTAATTTCTTTGGCTCAAACACGGGCTCTCCCTTTGGTGGGGGAGGATCCCCTAAAATGTCAACAGGCAAGTTGTGTTTAAGAATAGGTGTTCATCTAGAAAATATCTCATATATTTCATTTCTCTCATTCATATGCATATCATTTTCATGGTCTAGCAAATACTGTTCTAATGGATCAGTAGAGGCACAACAATAGAGGCTAGACAAATAATTTCATCTTTATTAGATAATTCTTTCTCATGTGATTGTCTACCAAACTTAGAGAAGTTAAATTCATTAGACTCGTCACCAAAGCTTACTTTAACCTTCTTTGTAACACAATTAATTTCAGCATTAACGGTATATAAGAAAGGTCTACCAAATATAATGGGATAAACATTATCTTGTAGTGAAACAAGTAGTAAGAAATCAGTGGAGTACTTAATCTTTCCACACAAGACTTCAACATCTCTAACAATCCCAAGTGGTGAAATAGTGTCTCTGTTTGCAAGTTTAATAGTAACATCAATATCTTCCATCTCAGCAGGTGCTATGTCATTCATAATTTCTTGATATAAGGTAAAAGGAATAGCACTAACACTAGCACCCATATCACACAAGCCATGGTAACAATGATCTCCAATTTTAACAGAAATAACACGCACGCTAATGACGGGTTTATTCTTATCTAGCACATCCCGTTCATTTCTAGCAGATTTAGCAATTCTAGCAGCCTCATCACAAAAGTAAATAACCTTACCATCAATGTTATCAACCAAGAGATCTTTAAACATAGCAATATTAGGTTCTACATTTATTTGTTCGGAAGGTTTGGGTGTTCTAATATGGTTTTTATTAACCACAGCTGTAGCCTTAGCATGTTCCCTAATCCTAACAGGAAAGGTAGTTTTTCAATATAAGTAGTGGGCACAACTGGATCAATATTATAAATAATTGTTTCTTCTTTAGCAATAGTAGTTCCTCTAACAATTCTTCAATGGCTGGATGATACTTAAACCATTTCCCCTTAGGGAGATCAACATGAGCAGCAAAGGTTTCACAAAAGGAAGCTATTATCTCAGAGTCAAGTCCATATTTAGCACTAAACTTGTGAAAAGTATCAGTTTCCATAAAAGATTTAATGCAATCAAACTCAAGCTTTATACCTGACTCTTTAACTTTGTCGAGTTCCTAATCTTCAAAGTTGCGCTTAATTCTTTCCAGAAGATCCCGTTTGAACTCAATAGTTCTCTTCATGTATTAACCGGTGGAAGAAGAATCGAGTATTAATCGATCATCATGAGAAAGCCGAGCATAATTTTTTTGTATAATCATTTCTCTTGAGAGCTCATGGTTGGGGCAAGTGTGCATCATATATTTAAGCCTCCCCAAGCTTGGGCGATGCTTTCTCCTTCATGAGGCCAAAAATTATATGTATAATTCTGATCATGATGAACTAGATGCATAGGATAAAACTTCTAATGAAATTCCAGCTTCAAGCGATTCCAGTCCCATGATCCAATATCATCCAATAGCCTATACCAAATCAATGTTTTTTCCTCCAAAGATAAAGGGAAAACCTTCTTCTTAACCTTGTCCTCGGATAAACCTACAAGCTTAAATAATCCACAAATCTCATCTACATATATCAAGTGCAAATCAGGATGAGTTGTTCCATCTCCTGCATAAGGATTAGCTAGCAGTTTCTCTAACATACCCGAAGGAATCTCATAATAAATATTTTCAATAGGTTCAGTAGGTTGAGGGGCAACCTTTTCCACTTCTGGTCGGAGTGAAGATACCCCAAACAGGCCCTTCATAGGATTACTATCCATAGTGATAAGCAACGGTAAAAAATTTCAGCACGTACCGAAAATGTTTCCTTACCAAATTGCACTCACCAAAGGCGCTTCAATCCCTGACAATGGCGCCAGAAAAGAGTCTTGATGACCCGAAAGTATAGGGGATCAATTGTAGTCCTTTTGATAAGTAAGAGTGTCGAACCCAACGAGGAGCAGAAGGAAATGACAAGCGGTTTTCAGCAAGGTATTCTGTGCAAGTGTTGTAAGTAACAACAGTAGATAGTTTTGTAGCAAGATAATTCGTAACGAGTAATGAGTGACAATAGTAACAAAGGTGTAGCAAGGTAGCCCAATCCTTTTTATAGCAAAGGACATGCCTAGAAGTATTCTTATATTAAGCAGGCGCTCCCGAGGACACATGGGAATTTTCGTCTAGTCATGTTCATCATGTTGAGTTGATTCGCGTTCGCTACTTTGATAACTTGATATGCGGGTGGACCGATGCTAAGGTGTTGTTCTTACTTGAACTAACAACCTACTTATGATTACCCCCTCTCGCAAGCATCCGCAACTTCGAAAGAAGAATTAAGATAAATCTAACCATAGCATGAAACATGTGGATCCAAATCAGCCCCTTCTGAAATAATGCATAAACTAGGGTTTAAGCTTCTGTCACTCTAGCAACCCATCATCTATTTATTACTCCACAATGCCTTCCTTTAGTCCCAAATATGGTGAAGTGTCATGTATTTGACGTTCACATGACATCACTAAAGGAAGCAACAACATACATATCATCAAAATATCGAACGAATACCAACTCCACATGATTACTTATAACAAGACTTCTGCCATGTCCTCGAGAACAAAAGTAACTACTCACAAATCATCACCATGTTCAATATGAGAGGTATAATAAATATGATTAAGGATCTGAACATATTATCTTCCACCAAGTAAATCAACAAGCATCAACTACAAGATGTAATCAACACTACTAGTAGCCCGAAGGTACCAATCTGAGGTTTTGAGACAAAGATTGAATACAAGAGATGAACTAGGGTTTGAGATGAGATGGTGCTGGTGAAGATGTTGATGAAGATTGGTCCTCCCACGAAGGAGGAATCGTTGGTGATGACGATGGCTTCGATATCCCCCTCCTGGAGGGAAGTTTCCCCGGCAGAATCTCTCTGCCGGAGATCAAAAGGGCCTCTGCCCAGGTTTCTGCCTCGAGACGGTGGCGCTTCATCCCGAAAGTATCCTCGTGATTTTTTCTAGGTCAAAACCCATCATATAGCAGAAGGGGGGGGAGGCCGCCTGTGGAGCTGCCAAGCTATCAGGGCGTGCCTAGGGGGGTGGGCGCGCCCTGATGGCTTGGCACCAACAGGTGGCCCCCTTTGGTTTATTTTTGCTCCATAAATTCACATATATTCCAGAAAATGTCCTCGTGAAGTTTCAGGTCATTAGGAGTCCAAAGAATTTTCAGCTTTTTTCTTGGTTTTCACGTCGAGAATTCCAGTTTCCGACAATTTCCCTCTTTGTGATGTACCTTGTAAATTAAGAGAGTAAAGGAATAAGAATTGTATCATAAAGTGGAATAATGACCAACAATACTATAATTAGCAATAAGAAATCATGATGCAAAATGCACGTATCAAGTCACTCTCTTGATGCGGGCTCGTGTCTGGATGGACGACTATGGCTGTTTTCACAGACACCGGTCACACCGTCGTGTACCCTCTTGGATGGTACGTGTGATGTACATCATGAGGACTATGTACCAACGAGTGGACTCTTTGCTTAGTGTTGTCAAGGCAAAGACATTGTTTGGGTGCTTACCTCGGGTATGTAATATATCGCGAGTCGTGGATGACACGGAAGTTCCCCAAGTCTTGTGGGTAAAGTGTGCAACCTCTGCAGAGTGTAAAACTATTCGAAATGCCATGTCCATGGTCAAGGACAGTTGGATGACCGCTCTTGGGCTACGTCCATTGTTTTAAAAAACTTGGTGTGTGTGTGTGTGTGAAAGAAATACTTGAGCTAAGTCATATGACTTGATAGATGATTAAACTGGAGTTGTTCCAACTCTGCTTATATTGATATCTATAACCTCATGATGCATGATTTTGCAAATTGATAGGACATGATACTTGACGTGGCTTGAGACTGCGTCGGTATTTCCCCAAAGAGGAAGGGATGATGCAGCACATCGACGGTAAGTATTTCCCTCAGTTATGAAACCAAGGTTATCGAACCAGTAGGAGGATCACCAACACCCAATAAGCAGCACCTGCACACAAACAACAAATACTTGCAACCCGATGCGAAAGAGAGGTTGTCAATCTCTCTACGGTAATAAGATTGATTAGGTAGTGATAGATAGGAGAGATAGATCTCTTAAGAACACAAATAAAAAGAGTAGATATGCAGCAATATATTTTTGGGTTTTTGGTTTTGTAGATCTGAAAACAAAGAGTGCAAAAAACGTAGATCGGAAAGCAATATGATGGAAAAGTAGACCCGGGGGCCGTAGGATTCACTAGTGGCTTCTCTCATGAGTATAGCGCACGGTGGGTGAACAAATTACTGTTGGGCAATTGATAGAAAATCGAATAGTCATGACGATATCCAAGGCGATGATCATTATATAGGCATCACGCCCAAGATAGATAGACCGACTCCTGCCTGCATCTACCTCTATTACTCCACACATCGACCGCTATCCAGCATGCATCTAGTGTATTAAGTTCATGGGAAAACGGAGTAATGCAATAAGAACGATGACATGATGTAGACAAGATCTATTCATGTAGGAATAGACCCCATCTTGTTATCCTTAATAGCAACGATACATGCGTGTCTTGCTGCCCCTTCTGTCACTGGGAAAGAACACCGCAAGATCGAACCCATCACAAAGCACCTCTTCCCATGGCAAGAAAAATCGATATAGTTGGCCTAACTAAACCAAAGATTCAAAGAAGAAATACGAGGCTATAAGCAATCATGCATATAAGAGATCAAAGAAGACTCAAATAATATTCATGGATAGAAACTGATCATGAACTCAAAATTCATCGGATCCCAACAAACACACCGCAAAAGTTTACATCAAATAGATCTCCAAGAGACCATTGTATTGAGAATCATAAGAGAGAGAGAAGAAGCCATCTAGCTACTGCCTACGAACCCGTAGGTCTATGGTGGACTACTCACGCATCATCGGTAAGGCGCCTATGAGGAAGATGAACCCCTCCGTGATGGTGTTTAGATTGGATCTCGCGGTTCTGGAACTTGCGGCGGCTGGAATTGTGTTTCGTCGACTCTCCTAGGGTTTTCTGAATATTTGAGAATTTATAGGCATCAGAGGCGGTGCGGAAGGGGGCCGAGGAGGGCACAACCCATCAGGGCGCGCCGGGGCCCCCTGGCGCACCCTGGTGGGTTGTGGTCTCCACGGCCCACCTCTCCGGCAGTTCTTTGGCCCACTGGGTGTCTTTTGGTCCAGAAAAAATCTCCAAAAAGTTTCATCGCGATTGGACTCCGTTTGGTATTGATTTTCTGCGAAGTAAAAAACAAGCAAAAACAGCAACTGACACTTTGGCACTATGTCAAGAGGTTAGTCCCAAAAAATGATATAAAGTTGTTATAAAATGACTGTAAAACATCCAAGAATGATAATATAACAGCATGGAACAAGCAAAAATTATAGATACGTTGGAGACGTATCAGCATCCCCAAGCTTAATTGGTACTCGTCCTCGAGTAAGTAAATGATAAAAACAGAATATTTGATGTGGAATGCTGCCTAACATGTTCATCACATTCTTTTCTTTTGTATAGCATGGACATTTGGACTTATAATGATTCAAAGCAATAGTCTAGTTTTAACATAATGACTTCAATACTCAAGCATGTCAACAAGCAACCATGTCTTTCAAAATATCAACACTAAAGAAAGTTATCCCTAGCCCATCATGCTCAATCATTGATCCATTCGTGAGACACACTCAAATATTAGCTATGCCCAATGCTCAAGTACGATCATAGTGCCACCTAGTTGGTGATTATAAGAGAAGATGGAGACTCAAAGTAAAAATAAAAATTGCATAAAGTAAAAGATAGGCCCTTCGCAGAGGGAAGTAGGGATTTGTAGAGGTGCCAGAGCTCAAGGTTTAAAATTGAGAAAAAAAATATTTTGGGTGGCATGCTTTTCCTGTCAACGAAAACGACAAAGTAGCTCACAATACTTTCCATGCTAGATATATCATAGGCGGTTCCCAAACAGAAAATAAAGTTTATTCCTTTTTCCACCAAACTTTCACTTTCCATGGCGGGCCGTATCCACGGTTGCCTTCCATACCAACACTTTCCAAGGAATTTATTATTTGACAACATAAAGTAAATATTTTTTTCTTTTTCATTTCGGGAATGGGCATCCCTATTACCGCCACACTCTCGTGCAATTACAAGTAATAAACACTCATCTTGAGAATAACACATCTAGCATGGAAAAATATTGGACACTCCCCACCGTTTCATGAGTGGTACGGGCACACAAAAGAGAAAATTTATTTTGAAAATTTAGAGATGGCACATACAAATTTGCTTGGAACGGCATGGAAATACCGCATATAGGTAGGTATGGTGGACTCATAAGGCAAAACTTGGTTTAAGGATTTTGGATGCACAAGTAGCATTTCTACTTAGTACAAATGAAGGCTAGCAAATAGATTGGGAAGCAACCAAACCAAAAAACGAAAAATCATATAAGTGAGCATTGAACATAACTAACACTGAATAATGCACCACAAGTAGGATGTAACTTCATTGCATAACTATTGACTTTCGTGCATGCATAGGGAATCACATACCTTAACACCAATATTCCTACTAAGCATAATTACTCATCAACATGACTCACATATTACTATCATCATGTTTCAAAACTATTACAAGGAATTAAGTTTAATTTGTCCAATGATCTTCATGAAAGTTTTAATTATATCCTCCTTGGATATCTATCACTTTGGGACTAGTTTCATAAATTGCCATTGCTTTTTGGCAAGCTCAAACAAATTTAAGTGAAGCACATGAGCATAAAGATTTCATCTCTCAAAAGGGTATAAGTGAAGCATGAGAGGATTTCTTCAAAATTTACTAACTCTCAAATTAATATAAGTGAAGCATGAGAGTATTTCTACAAAAATTTCCAAGCACACCGTGCTCAAAAAGATATAAGTGAAGCACTAGAGCTATTCTATAGCTCAAAAAGTTTAAGTGAAGCACATAGAGCAATTCTAACAAATCATAGCATGATTTTGGCTTTCTCAAATAGGTGTGTACAACAAGGATACAAAGGAAAAACTAACAAACAAAGCAAGCAAAGATACAAGACGCTCCAAGCAAAACACATGATATGTGACGAATAAAAATATAGCTCCAAGTAAAATAACGATGGTTGTTAGAAGAAAGAGGGGATGCCACTCGGGGGCATCCCCAAGCTTAGTTGCTTGTTTCTCTTTGGATATATCTTGGGGGTGCGGTAGCATCCCCAAGCTTAGGCTTTTGCTACTCCTTATTCCTTCATCCATCGTGATCTCACCCAAAACTTGAAAACTTCAATCACACAAAACTCAACAAAATCTTCGTGAGATCCGTTAGTATAATAAAGCAAATCACCACTTTAGGTACTGTTGCAAACCCATTCATATTTTATTATTGCATTATACCTACTGTATTTTAACTTTACCATGGCTCATACCCTTCAATATAACCCATAGATTCATCAAAACAAGCACACAATGCAACGAAAACAGAATCTATCTTAAACAGAACAGTCTGTAGTAATCTGTACTCTAACCATACTTCTGTAACTCTAAAAATTCTGAAAAATTAGGACAACGTAAGGAATTTGTATAGCAACACTTTGTTAAAATTTCAGATCAAGATTACGTTCAAGCAAAAAATGAAAATTCATATACTGGACGCAAAGTTTCTGTTTCAGATTCAGCATCACTTCTACTCATCCTATGAATCATCCTAAAGGCTTTACTTGGCACAAACACTAAATAAACCATTAAAACACAATAATAACAGAGGCATAATTGTGTCAACACTCAAAAACAGAAAGGAAAAGCAAAAATAAATTTATTCATTGGGTTGCCTCTCAAGAAGCGCTATCGTTTTACGCCCCTAGCTAGGCATGATGATTTCAATGATGCTCACATAAAAAAATAGTAATTGAAAATAGCATCATGAATCTCATGACAAACACGTTTAAGTATAACCCACTTCCTATGCATAGGGATTTTGTGAGCAAAAAATTGATGGGAACAGGAATCAACTAGCATAGGAAGGCAAAACAAGCATAACTTCAAAACTTTGAACACATAGAGAGGAAACTTGATATTATTGCAATTCCTACAAGCATATGTTCCTCCCTCATAATAAATTTCAGTAGCATCATGAAGGAATTCAACAATATAACTATCACATAAATCATTCTTTTCATGATGCACAAGCATAGAATTTTCATTACTCTCCTCATAAGCAAATTCCTTATCATCCATGGTAGTTGGAGCAAACTCAACAAAATAACTATCATGGGACACTTGATTTACATAACCACATTGCAAATTAAAACCATGATGATAAGTTTCATGGTTATCATTACTCATTATAGCATACGTGTCATCACCATCATCATAAATAGGAGGCATGCAATCATCATAATAAATTTGCTCATCAAAACTTGGGGGACTAGAAATATCATCTTCATCAAACATAGCATCCCCAAGCTTGTGGATTTGCATATCATTAGCATCATGGATATTTAGAGAATTCAAAATAGCAACATTGCAATCATGCTCATCATTCAATTAACTATCATGAATCACCTTATAAATTTATTCTTTCAACACTTTATCAAAAATTTCAGATTCATGATTTTCAAACAAAACTTCATAGAGATAATCAAGTGCACTCAACTCACTAGCAATTGGTTCATCATAAATTGGTATTTTGAAAAGATTAGAAAGTGGATGAGGATCCATATCAATAGATTTTTAGCAAGAAAAGATGCAAGCAAATAGAAGGCACATGGCAACACAAGCAAACAAAAAGAGATCCGGCGAGAAAAAGGCAAACGAAAAAGAGGGCGAATAAAACGGCAAATTTGTGAAGTGGGGGAGAGGAAAACGAGAGGCAAATGGCAAATAATGTAATTGCAAGGAAATGAGATTTGTGATTAGGAACCTGGTAGATGATGATGGTGTCTCCTCGGCGCCAGAGATTGGCACGTAGAAGAGACCGCTTCCTCCCCGGCAACGGCGCCAGAAATTCCTTTGACGTGGCTTGAGACTGCGTCGGTATTTCCCCAAAGAGGAAGGGATGATGCAGCACAACGACGGTAAGTATTTCCCTCAGTTATGAAACCAAGGTTATCGAATCAGTAGGAGGATCACCAACACCCAATAAGCAGCACCTGCACACAAACAACAAATACTTGCAACCCGACGCGAAAGAGAGGTTGTCAATCTCTCTACGATAATAAGATAGATTAGGTAGTGATAGATAGGAGAGATAGATCTCTCAAGAACACAAATAAAAAGAGTAGAGACGCAGCAATATATTTTTGGGTTTTTGGTTTTGTAGATCTGAAAACAAAGAGTGCAAAAAACGTAGATCGGAAAGCAATATGATGGAAAAGTAGACCCGGGGGCCGCAGGGTTCACTAGTGGCTTCTTTCATGAGTATAACGCACGGTGGGTAAACACATTACTGTTGGGAAATTGATAGAAAATCGAATAGTCATGACGATATCCAAGGCGATGATCATTATATAGGCATCACGTCCAAGATAGATAGACTGACTCCTGCCTGCATCTACCTCTATTACTCCACACATCGACCGCTATCCAGCATGCATCTAGTGTATTAAGTTCATGGAAAAACGGAGTAATGCAATAAGAACGATGACATGATGTAGACAAGATCTATTCATGTAGGAATAGACCCCATCTTGTTATCCTTAATAGCAACGATACATGCGTGTCTTGCTGCCCCTTCTGTCACTGGGAAAGAACACCGCAAGATCGAACCCATCACAAAGCACCTCTTCCCATGGCAAGAAAAATCGATCTAGTTGGCCTAACTAAACCAAAGATTCGAAGAAGAAATACGAGGCTATAAGCAATCATGCATATAAGAGATCAAAGAAGACTCAAATAATATTCATGGATAGAAACTGATCATGAACTCAAAATTCATCGGATCCCAACAAACACACCGCAAAAGTTTACATCAAATAGATCTCCAAGAGACCATTGTATTGAGAATCATAAGAGAGAGAGAAGAAGCCATCTAGCTACTGCCTACGGACCCGTAGGTCTATGGTGGACTACTCACGCATCATCGGAGAGGCACCTATGAGGAAGATGAACCCCTCCGTGATGGTGTTTTGATTGGATCTCACGGTTCTGGAACTTGCGGCGGCTGGAATTGTGTTTCGTCGACTCTCCTAGGGTTTTCCGAATATTTGAGAATTTATAGGCATCAGAGGCGGTGCGGAAGGGGGCCGAGGAGGACACAACCCATCAGGGAGCGCCGGGGTCCCCTGGCGCGCCCTGGTGGGTTGTGGTCTCCACGGCCCACCTCTCCGGCAGTTCTTTGGCCCACTGGGTGTCTTCTGGTCCAGAAAAAATCTCCAAAAAGTTTCATCGTGATTGGACTCCGTTTGGTATTGATTTTGTGCGAAGTAAAAAACAAGCAAAAACAGCAACTGGCACTTTGGCACTATGTCAATAGGTTAGTCCCAAAAAATGATATAAAGTTGTTATAAAATGATTGTGAAACATCCAAGAATGATAATATAACAGCATGGAACAAGCAAAAATTATAGATACGTTGGAGACGTATCAATACTGCATTCAAAATTGGCTTTCCACGAAAGTACCTACTTAGTGTTATACCCTGCATTTGTTTATCTTGTTCCAAACATGGGTTGCTTGCGAGTACATTCAAAAGTACTCATTGGCTTGTCCTTGGTTATTTAATTGTTCAGGCCTGGAAGAACAGGAATATGGTGAAGAGTACCTTGGTGACGAACATGCGAGCTAGGACGCTTCCCAGTCAGAATGCTTGTAGGGTTAAGGCAGATGGCATGGGTCCGCATTATCATTGAAGATTTTTGCTGCGAGTTTATGTGTGTTGTTTGGCCTTCATGGCCCTATCTATGTAAGACTTGACCATAATGGTCATAATTTGCGTAAGACGGTATGTAATGGATGTAAGACTCTTTTTATTCAGCTTCTGTGTGTTCAGTGAGCATTGATCTCTGGGATCACTGTACACGTGCATTCGGTGACTTTGACTTATGAGTCGGGGTCCCCACAAAGAGATCACATTATAACCTATATTGCTTGTAAGTAGTTTGAAAATGAGATATTGCAACTTTAGATCGGGTTCTCGCATTTTGCTTGTCCTCCCGAACCTATAACCCCAGTCGGTCCATGGTACAACCGCTGGATGCGGTACTACCCTTTGGAGAACCGGTACAACCTGGAATGATGTATCTGTTGTGCACTATTTCCTTTCTATCTATTTCATCAAACATTATATTCCTTTGGACTTGTGTGCATTCTTCTCATCTTTTCTGTGTTCCTCTTGTGCTTCTTGTGTATGTTTGCAGGTGGCTCTGGTTCTCGCTCTGCTCCTCGTCTAAAAACAAGAAAGAGGGTCTGTCAATGCAAGTTGGCAACTGAGATTGAGGAATAAGAGCCCAAGGTGACTGTTCCTTCCAAACCCAGTCGCCGTCAGAAGTCTAATGTTGCCGAGGAGTGCATGGCCATGCCTATGCACAAATGGCCTCAGAAAGTTTGGGAACGGTTTCGCAAAGTGAACCCGTATTTGACTGGATGGCATCCCAGGTAGAACAATCCCTAGTTTTGGACTGATATGCACGTGAGGATTGTGCATGAAGTCTCTGAGCACAACAAGAAACGTTTCACCAAGCATGGACTGTTGATCTTGATCATTGGAGGAACAACATGAAGTACTTTGGTGAGGCTCTGGCTCTCTGTGAGGAGTTTGATCTGGTGAAGCTCATGGAGATCAATTATGACTTTGATGTCCAGCTTATCCATCAGTTCTATGCCACCGTGCATTATGGTACAAATGACTCGCACCTTGACCTTTATATGCCGTGATGAGCTCTTTGAGGTGCCCTGGAGCATGTTCTGCAACGCTCTGGGCTATGCTAACACATGTCTCTCTGGAGATGGTTGTATTCGCCCACATGACCGTGTTGTGGGCATGAAGAAGGACGAACTGGCACCTTTGTACATGGCTGGTCGTGGTGTGGTTGGTGCTTCTAAGGATTTGATTCCAGTTTGTGACATCATGAATCGGGCATTCCGCAATGTGCTTCTGCCCAAGGTGGGCATTCAGGATGAGATCCATGGATACCTGGTTGAATTGATGGTTGCTATGCAAAGCAAGGCTGGTGCTATGTTTGATGTGTCCAAGTGGATGTGGGAAGAGATGTTTGCTATGGTGACTCCGCGCAAGGTGCCCATTTATGCTCCTTCTGTCATACGCTTTCTGTACAATGTGTTGTAGACTCGCGGGCATGGGGAGTCTTTGACTGATCCGGATAACCTCGTCGTGCATGAGGTGAAACAGTTCAAGAAGAAGAAGCACAACTTGCCACAGATTCCCGCTGACAACCCTAATGATGTGTATGCCACTTCTGGTGACAGTGACTTTGAGACGAAGGCAGGCGTAAAGCCCACCTGGATCACCAAGATGATGACCAAGGTGAAGAAGACTTTCTGTTTGCATATTGACACTCAAAAGAAGTTGTATGAAGCTCACAAGAGTAAGAATCTTGCTCGTCGCAGTCAAATCCAGATTGTGAGGAATTTGGAAATTCTGGTGGACAGTACCTCCAAGAAGAACATCACTTCTAAGGAGAAAGTGGATTTATGAGCACTGTAAGTGGCCAGATAAGGACGATGCAGATGCTACCACCTCTGCTCCTACTGATGATGTGGACATGGATGTTGAGGATGATGATGATAAGGATTCCATACTATTAAGAGGGGCTCGCATCGGAAGGTACTAGGTGAATCAATACATGTACACACTTATATTGCACCCACATACATCCTTCTGTTTCGAGGAGAGAGACCCATTTTCTACCAAGTGTTGTTTTTCCCACTCAGGCGGTTGTACTGCTTGGTGGTGTGGTTGTACCTGCCAGGCTGATGCTTTGGGAGCAACCACCACCCGAGGGGTGATTCCCATGGGTCAGATAGTACTCCAGGTGGTGGTGAAGCAGTTGTACCACTGTCCTCTGGCGGTTGTCCCGCCAGGGACTTAGCCACTCCTGGATCGCCATCGGTGCTTGTTGTTGGAGATATGCCCTAGAGGCAATCATGTATGATGATATTTCCTATGTGTTTATGAATAAAGATAGTCCTTGGACATTATCAATGATGGGTATTAACAAGTATGTGACTTGTTTGTGAGACTATGCATTGTATGATGATTGTCCTAAATGGTCCCTAGTCGAAAGGGTTGTGTGGACGTGCAGCGAGTCAGACTAGCATATGACAAGGTGGATGATCCGGTCTCACTGACCATGTAGCACTGGATGCTAGTCGGATAATATGGACTCAGAAAGATTTGGTCGAATTCGACGTAGTCAGATCCGAGTCGAGATAAGGTCTGAGTTGGACATGCGTGACTATGACACGCAGTGATAGGTCGTTTGTGAGTCTCTAGTACAACATACGTTCTATGTCCTAAGACCCGAGCTAACGCACGTACTCGGGATGGTGATAGACTTGCTTTGGGCCGATCAAACGCTACTCCGTAATTGGGTAGTTATAAAGGTAGGTTTCGGGCTTGTCAGAACCCATGCTGCGAGACATGGTTGAGCAAGATGGGATTTGCCTCTCTGATCAGCAGAGATATACTCTGGGCCCCTCGGGTGATCTGACCTGGATAAGCATGGCCATGCGATGAGGATTATGAGACAATCCGAAGTGTTGGTCGGATTCACCGGAACGAGAAAGAGGTCGTGCTGCAACAAGGATGACCATGTCGCCTTCAGCATGACTACATATATCGTGTGGCAAAGGGAACATAATTGTGAAGTATAGGTTTGCCTAATCAGCTTCATCGCACACTTGGAGTCGGCACGCTTTGCTAGAGTATGCTACCGACTAGCTGAGCCAGATGTGATCAGACTCACGACCAAGTGAACGAGAACCTTAGGGGTCGCACGCTTAAGGGAAGGAACTTATGGGCTTTATGATTCGTGCGAGGCCCAAGCGTTGAGCCCATGATGGATGCCTATATATAGTGGAGGTGCAGCACACTCATTCGGTTGATCATTTTGGCGCCGTCATTAGGGCTTTGCATGTGTTGCAAGTAGCCACCTCCACTCGCCGCCGACTGTGTGATCGGACCTAGCAGTCCGCCACACGGTGTTCCTCCCGCACGCGCGGATACCGTTAGAGGCGGTGCACTTGTGCCGCTTCGGCGAACCTGTACGTGGGATCCGACGACCGGTTGTTCGAGGGAGATCAGACGAGGAGGAGACGACTCTGGACGCGCTGCCCCAACTCTACTTCCGCGGCACGGCACTGCGCGTCTAGTGGTAACGATCTATGATCCATCTCTATAGCATGATCCTTGTTGTTCTGCGTGTAGGAAAATTTTATATTGCAGCCGATGCACCTACCATAGAACCCAACACTTGTACCGCTCCAATACCACCCTAACCACCGAGGTCTTGTGCCTTGGTTCGGGAGGGGTGGCGGTAGTTGGCGGTAGTCTCCTGGTTGTCCCAGCTGCCCTTGATAACCGACAAGTATAGGGGATCATGACAGTCTTCGAGGGTAGTATTTCACCCAAATTTGTTGATTCGACACAAGAGGAGCCAAACAATATTTATGAGTCTTAGCAGTTGAGTTGTCAATTCAACCACACCTGGAATTTCTTTCTGCAACAAAGTGTTTAGTAGCACAGTAATAATAGTAACAGTAGTAAAAAAGTAACAATTTGTAATGATTGTAATAGCAGCAGTAGCAATAGTAACTTAGCAAAGATCAATATGCAAAAAGCGTAGGCATTGGATCAGTGATGGATTTTTGATTCGTATGGGATTCATCATGTAACAGTCACAACCTAGAGCGACACAGAACTAGCTCCAATTCATCAACGTAATGTAGGCACGTATTCCGTATATAGTCATACATGCTTATAATAAGAAGTTGCATGACATATTTTGTCCTACCCTCCCATGGCAGCGAGGTCCAAAGGGAAACTAAGGGATATTAAGGCCTCCTTTTGATAGATAGCCGGAACAAAGCATTAACACATGGTGAATACATGAACTCGTCATACTACGGTCATCACCGGAGATGATACCGACTTCTGTCACTTTGAGGTCTACGGATCATAACATATAATAGGTGCATACAACTTGCTAGAATTCAAAAGTGGAGAATAGATTGTTCATTGTGAAGGAAATCAGAAATCTACATACAAGGGTTAAGATGTAAGCTCAAGTTAAGTGGACGGGTTCAAAGATCAGGGAAAAGGGTAGATCGGGACATGGGTCTACAGATCATAACATATAATAGGTGCACACAAGTTGCAAGATAGGATCCAAAACACTCTCATATTCATGAAAACATAATAGGTTTAGATCTGAAATCATGGCACTCGGGCCCTAGTGACAAGCATTAAGCATAGCAAAGTCATAGCAACATCAATCTCAGAACATAGTGGATACTAGGGATCAAGTCCTAACAAAATGACTCGATTACATAACAAATCTCATCCAACCCCATCACCGTCCAGAAAGCCTACAAAGGAATTACCCACTCCCGGTGGTGAGCATCATGGAATTGTTGATGTATAAGGGTTGGTGATGACGATGGCGATGAATTCCCCTCTCCGAAGCCCCAAACGGACTCCAGATCAGCCCTCCCGAGGAAGAACAGGAGGTGGCGACGGCTCGTCTCATAAAACGCGATGATTTCTTCTCCCTTTTTTCTGGGGTAAAAGACACATTATATGGGAAGATGGGCACCGGAGGCTGGCCAGGGGGCCCACGAGCCCTGGGGGCGCGCCCAGGGGGGTAGGGTGCACCCCCAGGCTCGTGGCTACATGGTGGGTCCCCCTCTGGTAATTTTTCTGCCAATATTTTTTATATATTTTGGAAATAATCTCCGTCAATTTTTAGCTCAGGCCGAGAACTTTTATTTCTGCACAAAAACAACACCATGGTAGTTCTATTGAAAACAACATCAGTCCAGGTTAGTTTCATCAAATCATACAAATTAGAGTCCAAAACAAGAGCAAAAGTGTTTGGAAAAGTAGATACGTTTGAGACGTATCAACTCCCCCAAGCTTAACTCATTGATTGTCCTCAAGCAATTCAGTTGACAAACTGAAAGTGATAAACAAAACTTTTGCAAACTCTTTTGTTCTCGTTGTTGTATATATGCTTAACTATTGTTCAAGTTTTTAGCAAAGATTATAAACTAACCATGTTAATAATAACACTTAGATCTCACATTTACTCATGACAATAACATAACTAACTATCGAGCAATAATAAGATATCTCGGATGCCAACAATTTGTCAAAACAATCATGATATAATATGATAACATGGTATCTTGCTAGCCCTTTCTGAGACCACAAATGAATAGCACCTCTGAGGTTCAAGCAATGACTAAACATTGTAATTCAGGGTACAAGAGATCATGTCATGCTCACATCCAACATTAACTAGACTCAATGCATAAAAATGACAATAGCGCTCTCAGGACCGGTGCTTTGATGAGAAGATGATGACTCAACAATAAAAGTAAATAACATGAAAGTTAATAGAAAGGCCAATCGCATAGGGAAGCATTGATTTGCAGCGGTGCCAGAGCTCATGGTTTAAAACAGAGATGAAAGTATAATTTTAGGTGGTGTGCTTTTCCTATCAACGTCACGACAAATGATTTCGGTATCTTCCATGCTAAACACATCATCAGCGGTTCCCAAGCGGAATTGTAAAGTTTACTCCCCTACACCATACATACACATTCCATGGCTGGCCGAATTCAAAGGTGCCCTCCAACATTCAACTTTCCAGGGGAGTTTGTTTTATTTATTTTTGATTATGCAGGAATGGACATCCTTTTTACCAGCCTCTCTCGTGCAATGATAGGCGAATAAATGCCCATCTTGAGAATAACCCGCTTAGCATGGAAGATACTGATGACCTGCAAGTGCACATGGCTGTTTTAGCACTTTTGTGTGATAAGTAGAGTGTCGAACCCACAGGGAGCTTACCGGAAGGCACCACAAACCCCGCAACTATGTTGTCACTTTCACGCCACGTACGAACATTAACCATAGTTTGGAAATTGTCCACTCTATCGTTGCTAGGAAAACTAGAATAAAAGATAATTAACTAAACTACTAACAAAGTGAGTAAAGACAGTAAATAAAAGATGCTAAGTTAGTGGTGAAGGTGCTTGAGTAAGAAAGCGTTCTGGAGGGTTCTGGAATCATTACCGCATACAAACTATCGTATCCTCTAGTAACTAGTCAAATGCATAAGTGGGCGGAGCCGAGTACATGACACGTTCTACTCGAAGTAGACTTCGTGCCACGCATGCCACCATCATAGTCTCCCCCATAGGGTTACAACTCATTATAATTAAGGGTTACCCCATGGACATGGCCGCTCTAAGGGTTCTCCATAACTTCCCTATCAATTGTGATGACGAGGAATCAAAGGCTTTTACTGTCACCTCTAATTACCCCAACCATTCACAACGACAGTAGCTCCTCTACAGTCAATCATGACAATAGTGCGAGCTAGGCCTCCTCTCAACACTCGTGAGAATACTAACTCGAATCATGAACATGTGATATTGGACCATACCGAGAATCATATGGGTTCAACCATATCCTGAAGAACTAGTACAATTACTCAAACATATGCATGAAGGTTAGGGACAAGTTACAAGTCGGCATCAAGCCGGTGAAGGGAGAAGGCATGGTGGTGATGGCGGCGGCGCGATGCTGATGAAGATGATGATGGTGGTCCTGCCGATGGTGATGAAGATGGGTGCACGACCGATGGTGGCGGTGCCGGCGCGAGGGCACCGGCCCGAAGGCCGGTGCTCATGGTGGTGGAGCCTCCTCCTTCCCTTGGTTGTTATCCCTTCTTCTCAGGTGTGAAGCAACAATGGAGTTGGGTTGTGGATGAATGAGATGTGTTGGAATGAGATGACAGCGGCAAGGGTTGAGGGAGACATATATAAAGAGCCTCCCTAGCCTCCTCTCTTGATGCGCTTCATCCAAGGGCTCAAGACGAGCCAAATGCTCTCTCAATCTCTTCTTTACGAGTCAAGGGTCCGTGGAATCGAACGGGAACAAAATCGGTGAAGAATCCCGTTTGTAAGGGCAACTTTCGGAGCTGTTTGCATGTCAAACGGCCGCCGAAACGACCGTGTGCGGTCGTTCAAAAGGTCATCTTTTGATCTTTCTTCCTCCGGTAAAATGGCTGTCAAATCTTCATGCGAACTCGGAATTTAACATTCTTGGGCTCATTGGATTCGTATGAACGGCGCCGATCCATTCCTTATCTTGGATCTTGATTTGGAGCAATTTGGGAAAATCTTTTTTTCCGACCTCCGAAATGGCTAAGTCTGGCCACTAGGTGACTCTGTGTCAAACCCATCGTGCTTGGTCCTAGGTTGCTCCAAAACACCTGTAGACACAAGAAAACAAAGAAAATTAATAAAAACTAAATAAAACACTAAACGTACAATGCTCACAATGATAAGTGCAAATACCAGTAAACATGCATAATGGACAACTATTTGGTTCAATGGGACATGATATATAAAGAGAACATGCAACAAATGAGCTATAAAAATGCGTAAAATATGGAGCTACCAATCTCCCCATGCTTAAAACTTGCTCATCCTCGAGTAAGAAGGTTGACTACCAAAAGCTCATTGCTACCAACTCTAAAGCTTACATTGAACCAAACCCCAAAAGTGATATCCATGATCATCGTGCAAGCATGCACAAGTTAACCAACAAGGGAGTAATACAAGCTATCCTCTTAGTTCCATTGCCATGGAGGTCAAGAAATAGGAAAATATTTTTGTGGAGCCGAATTCCCATTGCCAAAGGTTTAGAGAGAAGGACATTATTACGTTAGGAACACAACAATAACTATCATAGACAAAAGAAATCAAGCATTAGCGATCGCTTCAGAAACACCAACCCGAGGTATACCAGGTACAATAGAAAGATCGTCTGTTTGCATTATTAAACCGCTAAACTACCTATGCAACACTGAGCGCAAGCCTATGCCTTGCACTTAAGGGAAATAGAAAATGGTTGGGGTTTTGAGAAGTCA
Source organism: Elymus sibiricus (assembly GCA_039707655.1). Taxonomy (NCBI): domain Eukaryota; kingdom Viridiplantae; phylum Streptophyta; class Magnoliopsida; order Poales; family Poaceae; genus Elymus; species Elymus sibiricus. Next base: position 271,640,755 of record CM077665.1, read on the forward strand.
CAAACAAAGAAAGTCTTGCATCAACGCAACTGACCACAAGGCTATGGAGAAGGCCTTATGATCGATGTCAATGCAAGGAGTAGTGATTGCCATGCAACTAGGATGCACATAGAGCTATGAATATATGAAAGCCATCCTATGGACTAAGTGTGGGTGCATCCAACTTGCTTGCTCATCAAGACCTCGAGCTTTTAAGGATGCTCGTCATCGAAATATACAAGCCGAGTTCTATAACGTAAATTCCCCACTAGTATGAAACATGAAGCTGATGAAACTTTCTACTTGATAATGCATGAAGTGGTGCTACTTTGAAGCACAAGTGTATACTAAAAAGGATAATGGTGTTGCTCCTTCTCTCTTCCTCTCATTTTTCCTTTTTCCTTTTTTCTTTTTTCTTTTCTTTTTTGGCACCTCCTTGGTGCATCTTTTATTCTATCTCTCTCTCTCTCTCTCTCTCTCTCTCTCTCTCTCTTTCTTTCTTTTCTTTTTGTAGGAGCAACACCTTATAAGGATGAATAATACACTTTACAAGTACTCACTTCAAATGAATGTAATCATAACTCAAAAATGAAAAACATGAGAGAAACTATATATGATGATGCCTCTGGCAGTGTACCAGTATGTGCAATCATCAGGCATAACATAGACATCAAAAAATGGAAAAGCCATGGAAATGTCAAGCTAGCCATACTATGATCATGCAAGGCAAATGAAAAACATGTCTCTAATCATGTAATATAATATGATGGTAGTGCATGGCGATATGCTCGGAATGGCTATGAAAATGCCATGTAGGTAGGTATGGTGGCTGTTTTATGGAGATGGGGTGTCTTATGTGTAGGAGAATAAGAGAAAGTCCTCCCACGGGTTTGAATGTACCTGCGAAGTTTGTTCCAAATCCCAATGTGAGAGTGGGCAATGCAAGATACCATGGAGGCTAGAAAAATAAGATGAACGGAAGTGCAAAAGGCTTTGAACTTGCTTTAGTCATAAAGAACTCAACATTGCACAAGAGCATCGCGGTGTCATGTTGCATAAGACTCAAAAGCTAAGTACCCCAAGGGGACAGTTTGGCGGACATAAACCCCGTTATGCATCCTGGATCAACCAAAGATGTTGGGTTCATCAGCAAAAGCCTCTAAAATCATTCAATCGCTAATCAAGTCACCACCAAAGTTCCCAACTTAAGTTATTAGGTGAAAGAAAGGCAACAATTCAAATGACTCCTTTATTGGGTCTTTGATAAAAGAACATGGCAATGTTTTTTAGAAGATAACAAGATTTCCACATGCTAAACAAACAAGTGCAAAGCAAGCATGTCAAAACAGCAGGACACCCTAATGCACGAAAACCATATGATCAAGAGAATTGCACAAGACACTACACATGCAAAAGTAACCTCCCCATGCTTAGAACTAAACTAGGGAATATTACAAAAGTAAAGAGAACGTGTAGTTATTCAAAGAGAGCACGAGAAGTGGTAACCTCCCCAAGCTTACGTCTAAGCAAGGGTTAGAAACTTTTACCGTTGAGGTGCATATGACCTCTCTTCTAATAGGCATGTACCTTGCTTCACGTGATTTCCTCGTTGTGATCCGGTGGCTAATCTTCGATAGAATCTGCTGAGAAGAATCTAAAAAGAAAACAAGGTATTTTTTGTTTTTATGTTTTTTCATTTTTTTGTGGCACAAAGGATTAGCAACACAAGTGATAAAAATATATGCCTCACAGAGATCGGTTCATACACCTAAGCACCATGCTTAAGTTGACGAACTATGCTAGAAGTGTGCACTACTCCTAGATTTGAACGAAGTGCATGTGTGACAAGACAAAAAGACAAGTGTGCAGCTCCTAGATGCCTAATTAAAAAGAGACATCTCACTTAAACTGATAAACTCACTACTAAATAACTTTTATTTGGGCAAGGTTCGAATTGGAAAACATTACTGGGCACTGGTTGTTGAAGTTCATCATGTTGAAGCAACCAAGTGGCTTGTGTGGATATTTCATACGGTTGGCACCATACCGTACACGTCACCACATAAGGTCCATGCTCTTGCGAAAATAACACACAAAAGAAAAACATCGATCCAGTATACGAACGGACCCAACCGGTAAAAAAATAAAGGAAAACATAGTTGATAAAGAGAATTATTGGCCAAATGGTTTCAGAGGTAATAAACATTAATTGGGGGTGTTTTTGCCTTCAAACAGACCCTCAAACGACCAGTTGCGGTCGTATTGAGCGCCGTCGTGCGTTCTGGTAGACGATGCCCTGCGTCTTCCCCTCATACAGGCGCTCGTACGAGCGCAAGCGCTTGTTCGGAACACCGTCTTTGAATCTGGAGTTTTGCTTCTCGGGGCGGACTTGGCATACAGGTGCATATACGTGCACGAGCGCTCGTTCGGTACGCTGTCTTCTGCTTTGTGGAGGTGCTCCTTCGTGGTCGCCAGGTAAAACGACCGCTCGTATGGACGCGAGCGCTCGTACGGTAGGCCGTCTTTCGCTCTGGTCCTCCTCTTTCTTGCGACCACGAGCTCATACGGGCGCCCAAACGACCGATGCAGTCGTACGAAACACCGTCTTTTCTCCTGAAGCTGTAGAACTGCATGAAACTTTTTGTGCTCCCTCCTCACATTAGGCACATAGCAATATTGCAAACAAATAGGAGGAGGAATGCAACAAAAACAGGTTGCCGACATGCTAAATTTTTACCAATGAAAACATCACGAAACCAACTCAAATAACAACTACTCAAAATAAAACGAAAGTGCCAATCCAATCATGAGTGCAACTAGACTCAAGACACAAATCTAAGAAAGACACCTACGGACTTCTGGGTTACCTCCTAGTCAGTGCTTTCTTTATAGCCATATAGCTTGGCTTAGGTGCTCCATATGGCCATCCACTCGGATCCCAAGGGATATCAACCCCGAGTGTCAGACGGGACTCCGGTCGGGGTTTGGAGCACCTCGTAGATGGGCTCGGTCGGAGTCACACCTGCTTACGGTGCATCGACATCATATATGAAAATTCGTACTCGCACCTTGGTGAGCATCGATGCACCGAACTAAGTGGAGATGTCTGAAAAGTTAGTAGCTGCAACTTCACAATATCTTTATAATCAAGAGGGTAAGGAGCTACAGGTAAATCATAACCTTCATCGTTTTCATCAAGCTGCACATTAACCATGTCTAAAAATTTACCATTGGTAGGAGTTTCCGGATAGTGCGCATTTCATGCTTCATCCCCGTTTTCCTTTGGCTCATTTTCCAACCTTTCTTCCTCTTGTGGTCTGATGATATTTTATTTGTGTTCTTGCATAAGGTTATGTTCCTGCAAAATATTGACTTGGGAGGTTACGGTAGGCCGCATGTCATAGTCGAAGAATAACGGATTTTCATCAAAATTACAATCTAAGCAAAAAAAACATAGAGTTCCTCCATCAAGCCTCTATGTTTAGTTATGCCTTCACTTGGGAATCTTTCATCCCAACCCATAAGCTCATAGGATCTAAGCATTAACGTCATCTCCTCAATGACTTCAACTTTGTCATATGGGTAGTCACCACGGTTGTAGGATCTCACAATCGGGTGTGGGTGATCTTTGCGGAAAAAGCTCATGTGATCAGTGGATCCGCATTGTATGCAAACCTTTAAGATTAAAGAGGTCACATGATCCAACACCAAAAATTGCTCACCCACAACAATACCTTTTTGGGAGTGCCGGTATTCTTCATATACGCTTCCTTTTCCATTGTCTCGTTTCATTGCAACAACCATGTCTTCATCTGACATCTGAAGGCAAGACATATATATATATATACATATATATATATAATAATTTTTATGTTAAGAAAAACAGTAAGATAAATAGTGTCGGTGTACTAAAGAATGGGCCCTTTAATACCCTGACCTGTGCATAGACGACAACAGTTCCCCCGCCCGGAAAACCTTGCCGGGGAAATGCTCCACTCAAGACAACTTCAGGCAAAGAATCAAAGCACCGACAAGCCATCCTGCCGGCAAGAGAAGACCCAGCAACTCCGTGCCCGACAAGATCCCACTACAGAGCCACCGCTCCACCTCACCGGGCTGATTGTCTCCCATCAGTGAGGTGTCAAGCGGACAGACCGTTAGGTGGGGCTTGTCGTGGCACGTGGCAGCTCCGGAGAATTACATCAACTTTAATGACACACATCCTAATGGAGAGGCCATCCTTGCCGGGGAACGGTGCCGGCGTGACACCTCACGGAGCATTTAATGCGTCTGTCCTAATCCGCCAGGGTTAGGTATTCACCACTGTATCATATGTCAGTACTTTGACCACTATTGTAGCTACTTTTTACCTTGTGTAATTACCATTTTAGCCACTGTGGTAACCCCTTTGCCTATAAAAGGAGGTCCATGGCTACCTTTACAAGTGTCGAAACCCTGCCCATTCTACGTGTGTAGCTGCACTCTCGAGCACCTCGCCGAGCTGTCGCACTCCTTGTAACTTGGGAAAATCCATACATAATCCACCAAACACAGCACATAGGGTATTACACCTCGCGGTAGCCCGAACCTGTATAAACCCTCAGTGTGCTTTGGCTGGTGCTGCTATTTGTGTGCGTAGATCCCCACAGTCGAACCACGAAGGGGCCTTGCCGGTCCCATAGATTGTCGTACCTCGACATCTTTGGCACGCCAGGCAGGGGGATTGCGTGCATGAAACCGCACCAGCTGCTTTGCGTCTTCATCATCATCTTCATCGACGCCCATGGAGCCTAAGAAGGCCAAGGGTACGTCGGCTCCCATCCCGTCCACGTACAAAGCTCCCCACGTTGGCGGCTACGGTGGACGGAGGCGGAGGAGAGCATCGCTCCCGGCGCACTGGTGAGCCGAGCCACAACACCAACACCAACACCAACACCAACACCAACACCGTATGGAGCACCAACGGTCGTGACCATGCTATTGTGACCTCCAGGGACGCCCCCGCAAAGTCCAAGGATGACACGGCGGCGGCCGTGGCGAGGCGCACCCCACGCCCGTTGCAAGACAACCGTGGCGAACATCCACGGGACATCCACGATCCCAGACGATGTGCTGACAAGAACCCCGTGTGCCATTCTGAGGGCGCGTGCGGCCAAGAGCATCGCCAACCCTCCGGTGGGAACAACCATCGACACAGGAGCAGGATGGTGCTCCTTCGAGCTATGCCAGAAGTAAGAGCGCCACCCATGCTTCCGAACACGCCATGCCAAAGACCACGACGGAGGCCCTGGCGCAAGCACAGCTGCTGCTGGACTTCCCTCCAGCACTAGAGAAAATGGAGGATTGGAGAGCTACAATACAGAGCCTCCTCAGCTTTGCCAACCGCGACAAGCCGGATCATGTCGGTCGTCGCAAGCGCATCCTACTGCACCAACGAGGCCTGCTGGCGAACGCAGCATTGGCGGGGCGCCTACCGTGCAGTCACCTCCGCAGTAGCAGCAGCAAGCCCAGTGGGCCGACACCCGGTACAAAATGTCCATGGCATCGTCGGGCCGGCGGCGGTAGCAAGACCAACGCCAAGTTCTCCAGAACCGGCAAGGAGAAGACGTCTGCACCACCATAGAGCAGCGTCGAGAGGCGCGCCATCTATCCGACGGCCGTGCCAGGCCAGAAGCAGACGAGCCAGCGCCAGGGATGTCGGGGAGCCTTCCTTACGAGCTGGGCTGCCTCTCGTCAACCGTGAGCAGTGGCAAGTCCGATGGCCCTCTACCAAGACGTTCAAGCCTGACTTGCCGGACAAATATGACGGCAAGATCAGCCCGTCAGAGTTCCTAGGCATCTACACAATCACGGTGCAGGCTGCCGGGGGACACGACGAGAAGGTGTTTTCCAACTACTTTCCGTTGGCGCTCAAGCCCAACGCGAGGAGTTGGTTGATGAACATGCCGGAGGGCTCCATCTCCTCTTGGGCAGACCTATGCAACCAATTCGTTGGTGCATACCATGGGGGGCACAAGCTTCCCAGGCAGCCCAGTGATCTGCATGTGCTACCCTAGAGGGATGGAGAATCCCTTCGCAAGTATATTCAAAGATTCAGCCGTGTGTAGTACAACATCCCCGATATCCATCCTACCGTAGTGATTGATACATCTCCAACGTATCTATAGTTTTTGCTTGTTCCATGATGTTATATTATCATTCTTGGATGTTTTACAATCCTTTTATTACAACTTTATATCATTTTTTGGGACTAACCTATTGACATAGTGCCAAAGTGTTAGTTGCTGTTTTTGCTTGTTTTTTACTTCGCAGAAAATCAGTACCAAACAGAGATGAAACGCTGCGGGGATTTTTGTGGATTTTTTACGGACCAGAAGAAACCAGATGGGCCAAAGAACACCAGGAGAGGGGGCCCAGGGTGGCCAGCCCCCACCAGGGTGCGCTAGAGGCCCCCTGGCGCGGCCTGGTGGGTGCTGGGCACCTCGGGCACCGCCTCGACCTCCTCCGATGCCTATAAATTCCCTGGAAATCCAAAAACCCTAGGGGAGTTGACGAAACACAATTCCAGCCTCCGCAATTTCCAGAATCACGAGATCCAATCTAAACACCATCACAGAGGGGTTCATCTTCCTCATAGGTGCCTCTCCGATGATGCGTGAGTAGTCCACCATAGACTACGGGTCTGTAGCCAGTAGCTAGATGGCTTCTTCTCTCTCTCTCTTATGATTCTCAATACAATGGTCTCTTGGAGATCTATTTGATGTAAACTTTTGCGGTGTGTTTGTTGGGATCCGATGAATTTTGAGTTCATGATCAATTTCTATTCATGAATATTATTTGAGTCTTCTTTGATATCTTATATGCATGATTACTTATAGCCTCGTATTTCTTCGTCGAATTTTTGGTTTAGTTAGGCCAACTAGATCGATTTTTCTTGCCATGGGAAGAGGTGCTTTGTGATGGGTTCGATCTTGCGGTGTTCTTTCCCAGTGACAGAAGGGGCAGCAAGACACACATGTATCATTGCTATTAAGGATAACAAGATGGGGTCTATTCCTACATGAATAGATCTTGTCTACATCATGTCATCGTTCTTATTGCATTACTCCGTTTTTCCGTGAACTTAATACACTAGATGCATGCTGGATAGCGGTCGATGTGTGGAGTAATAGAGGTAGATGCAGGCAGGAGTCGGTCTATCTATCTTGGACGTGATGCCTATATAATGATCATCGCCTTGGATATCGTCATGACTATTCGATTTTCTATCAATTTCCCAACAGTAATTTGTTCACCCACCGTGCGCTATACTCATGAGAGAAGCCACTTGTGAACCCTACGGCCCCCAGGTCTACTTTCCTATCATATTGCTTTCCGATCTACGTTTTTTGCAATCTTTGTTTTCAGATCTACAAAACCAAAAACCCAAAAACATATTCCGGCATATTTACCCTTTTTATTTGTGTTCTTGAGAGATCTATCTCTCCTATCTATCAGTACCTAATCTATCTATTTACCGTAGAGAGATTGACAACCTCTCTTTCGCGTCGGGTTACAAGTATTTGTTGTTTGTGTGCAGGTGCTGCTTATTGGGTGGTGGTGATCGTCCTACTGGTTCGATAACCTTGGTTTCATAACTGAGGGAAGTACTTACCGTCGCTGTGCTGCATCATCCCTTCCTCTTTGGGGAAATACCGACGCAGTCCAAGCCACGTCAGTGAATGCCGCGTTTCACATGAACGTGCACAATAGGCGGATGCGTGAGGAGATGAGCATCAACAAGGTGCATGATATCGCCAAGCTATACGCTCTGGCTGATAAGTGCACGCGTGCTGAAGAGGGAAGGAGGCTTCCCGGAGAGGATGTCGGCGCAGAGGTTGAGTCCGACGATGAAGACGCATCTACTTCCAATTAGAAAGGCCGGAAGCGCAACCGCAAGCGCAAAGGCAAGGTAGTCATGGCCGTCGAGGGCTCCGACAACTCCAACGCCAGCAAGAAAGCTAAGAAGGAAAGCTCCGGCAAGGACGTTGCCGCGTGCTCATGTGATGATGAAGCCGTGGCAGGCGAGAAGACCGGCAAAACCGACGGGCCATACTGCAAGATTCACCGCACCAAGGGCCATGACCTCCAAGAGTGTCGGTAAGTGGAGCAGCTTGCCGAGAAGCAAAAGCAGGAATATGAGAAGCGCGACAGGGAGAAGGGCCGGGATGGTGCCGATGGATATGGCAAGAAGAACCGTGGCGGCCGTGTTGGTCGCCGCGGTAAGGCCAAGCAGCAGAAAGAGAAGCCTCCTAGAGGTCGCGACAAGAAATGTAACGAAGAGGATGATGATGACGAGGATGAAGAATGATCCGAGGGCCAGGAGTTCCAGAGGGCAATAGATGCCATGTGCATTGATGGAGGCGCATATTTGCACTCCTCTCACCGGCAGCTCAAGCAATGGGCCCATGAGATCAATGCGGCAGAACCGGAAGTGGGGGCATAGAAGCCCCTCAAGTGGTCCAACACGCCCATCATCTTCGACGCTGGAGACCACCCTGACTGCACCACTGTTGTCGGGTGTTTGCCGTTGTTGGTGTCCCCAATGATTCGCAACCTCCAGGTGACGAAGATGTTGGTTGACAGTGGGGCCGGCTTGAACTTGATCTCACCCCACGTGATCAAGCGGCTACATATCCCCGACACAGATCTTAAGCCAATGGGGGACATTCCAGGGAGTCAACCCCGGAAGGAGCCAACCAAAAGGAAAAATCACCCTGCCGGTGACGTTCGACAGCGTGCTCAACTTCAGGACATAGAAGATTACCTTCGATGTCGCCAATATACCGCTGCCCTACAATGGAATCCTAGGCCGTCCTACACTGGCAAAATTCATGGCGATGTCCCACTACGCCCACAACACGCTGAAGATGTCAGGGCCGATGAGCGTCATCACCGTCCACGCCGACAAGAAGAGCACAGTCTTGTGCGTCGACAAGCTCTTCCGGGAGGCAGTTGCAGCATCTGCCCACAAGGCATTTGCTCCTGCCGGCAAAGCTTCCGGGGGGAGAAGAACAAGAGTACCATCAAGACCTCTGGCCAGGACTCCGGGAAGCGCACCAAGGAGTGTTGCACACCCGTTGAGGACTTGCCGGAGAGCTCTGCTGCCAAGAGCAAGAAGACCAAGGTGGCAACCCTCAAGACGAAGCAAGTGGCTACACGAGAGGACGGCAAGGGTAACACTTTCACCATAAGTGCCACCCTCGACAGCAAATAGGAAAGTGCGATCGTCTCCTTCCTGCGGGCGAATGTCGATGTGTTTGCCTGGCAACCATCTGCCATCCCCGGTGTTACGAGGGAGATGACTGAGCACCACCTTGTCGTCTGCCCTCATGCACGCCCCGTCAAGCAGAAGGTCTGGAAGCAAGCTCTGGAGCGGCAAGAAATCATTGCCGAGGAAATAAAAAAGCTAGAAGCGGCAAGCTTGATTAGAGGAGTGATCCACCCGACTTGGTTAGCAAACCCAGTGGTAGTGCGGAAGGCAAATGGAAAGTGGAGGCGTGTATCAATTTCACTAATATAAATAAAGATTGTCCAAAAGATCCCTTTCCCTTGCCGCACATTGATCAGATAGTGGACTCGACTGTTGGCTGCGATCTACTCTCCTTCCTTGATGCTTACTTTGGTTATCACCAAATCTTCATGGCCAATTCTTAAAACCTGGAATAAGACCAACATTATGAACTACCATCCATTTCAATTGATACTAAAATAAAGGGAATAAATATCAGGTTTAGCCTTTTCAAATTCCACACATTTTACAGATTTCCTGATCTCTGAAAAAAGCAAAACCCAAGGAAAGACAGGCACGTTTTGCATGCCTTTAAAGTGTACCCCCTCGAAGGTATCAAAAAGTGCGAGAAATCGCATTGATGACTAATAAAGTAGGGTTTTCACTCGTGTGGGTTCGCCCCCCATCTTCCAATTCCTCTTACAGATGAAGAGAAAATCGCCTTTATTACTCCATGTGGCACATACTGCTTTAAGTGTATGCCTTTCGGACTAAACAACGTTGGTTCAACATTTGCAAGAGCCATCCAAATTGGTTTTGAGCCTCAGTTGCACACAAATGTGGAAACTTACATGGATGACATAGTGGTAAAAACCAAGGACAGGGATACCTTGATTCAAGATTTAGAAGAGACTTTTGCAAACTGGCGCAAGATCAATTTGAAGCTCAACCCCAAGAAGTGCGTGTTTGGTGTCCCATCCAGCAAATTTCTCGGGTTCTTTGTTTCACAGCAAGGAATTGAAGCCAACCCCGCCAAGATCAAAGCAATCAAGTCGTTGGAGGCACCGAAGCGCGTCAAGGATGTGCGCCACTTGGCGGGCTGCATTGCCGCCCTCAGCAGGTTCATTTCAAAATCTACAGAACGTGCCCTGGCGTTTTCAAGATTTTGAAAAAAGGCAGGTCCAATGAAATGGACTCCGGAAGTGGAGGCAGCGCTGCAAGATTTGAAAAGGTACCTATCCTCAGCACCAGTCCTGGTTGCGCTTAAACCGCAGGAGCCATTGCTGCTATACTTAGCGGCAACGAATCAGGTGGTTAGTGTTTCACTAGTGGCAGAAAGGGAAGCTAGGGAGGATGAGGCAGCGCCCCCTAAGCCGGCAACCGGTGAACCAGATTCAATTCGGGCAAGCCAAGGTACCGCCAACACAAATACAGCGCAAGGAGCAGATCAGCAAGTTGTACAGAAGAAGAAGATGGTGCAACGCCCAGTGTATTTTGTCAGCTCTCTCCTACAGGGGGCTAGGTCAAGGTATTCTAGCGTGCAAAATTTGCTTTTTGGCCTCATCATGGCCTCTCGGAAGCCGCGCCACTACTTCCAAGCACATCATATCACCGTCGTCACTCGCTTTCCACTGCAGCGCATTTTGAGGAATCCAGAGGCCACCGGCAGGATAGTTGAGTGGGCGTTGGAGCTGGCCAGCTTTGACTTAAGCTTTGAGAGTACAACAAATATTCAGAGGAGGGTCTTGGCGGAGTTCATTCAGAATGGACACCGACGCAAGACGAAGAAATTCCAGAGACAACCCTCCCAGGCAAGGAAGCACCACAACTCCACAAGAGTGGATTATGTACTTTGATGGGGCTTTTTCGCTGCAAGGCGCCGGTGCCGGTGTGCTACTTGTCGCACCCACCGGAGAGCACCTCAAGTATGTAATTCAGATGCATTTTCCTAGGGAGGTATCGACAAACAACACAGCTGAGTACGAGGGGCTGCTTGCCGGCCTGCGGATTGCAGTCGACCTTGGCATCGGGAAGCTAATTGTCCGATGAGATTCATAGCTTGTTGTGCATCAAGTGAACAAACATTATCAACGCTCTTTGATGGAAGCTTATGTTGATGAAGTGAGGAAGTTGGGAGAGAATTTTGACGTTCTATAAACAGAGCACATTCCCCGTGCGGAAAATAGCATTGCAAATGACCTGTCGAAACAAGCTACTGAGAAGCTACCTGTGGAACTAGGGACTTCTATACTCCAACTGACTCAGCCATCTATCACACCATCAAACCAAGAAAAGAAAAATCAACCCTGGTTACTACTTTCCGACAGAGCTACCAGCCGCCGCCAAAGTTTGCCGGAGACAACAAACAGCTTGTCGGTGAGCAGCTGATGACCCACAAGTATAGGGGATCAATCGTAGTCCTTTTGATAAGTAAGAGTGTCGAACCCAACGAGGAGCGGAAGGAAATGACAAGCGGTTTTCAGCAAGGTATTCTCTGCAAGTGCTGTAAGTAACAATAGTAGATAGTTTTGTAGCAAGATAATTCGTAACGAGTAATGAGTGACAATAGTAACAAAGGTGCAACAAGGTAGCCCAATCCTTTTTATAGCAAAGGACAGGCCTAGAAGTACTCTTATATTAAGCAAGCGCTCCCGAGGACACATGGGAATTTCTGTCTAGTCATGTTCATCATATTGAGTTGATTCGCGTTTGCTACTTTGATAATTTGATATGTGGGTGGACCGGTGCTAAGGTGTTGTTCTTACTTGAACTAACAACCTACTTATAATTATCCCCTCTCGCAAGCATCCGTAGCTACAAAAGAAGAATTAAGATAAATCTAACCATAGCATGAAACATGTGGATCCAAATCAGCCCCTTATGAAGCAATGCATAAACTGGGGTTTAAGCTTCTGTCACTCTAGCAGCCCATCATCTACTTGTTACTCCACAATGACTTCCCTTAGGCCCATAACATGGTGAAGTGTCATGTAGTCGACATTCACATGACACCACTAAGAGAAGTAACAACATACATATCATCAAAATATCGAACGAATACCAACTTCACATGATTACTTATAACACGACTTCTCCTATGTCCTCAGGAACAATAGTAACTACTCACACCTCATCAACATGTTCAAGATCAGAGGTATAATAATAATGATTAAGGATCTGAACATAATATCTTCCACCAAGTAATCCAACAAGCATCAACTACAAGATGTAATCAACACAACTAGTAACCCACAGGTACCAAACTGAGGTTTTGAGACAAAGATTGAATACAAGAGATAAACTAGGGTTGGAGATGAGATGGTGCTGGTGAAGATGTTGATGAGTATTGGTCCTCCCACGAAGGAGGAAGCGTTGGTGATGACGATGTCTTCGATCTCCCCCTCCCGAAGAGGAGTTTCCCCGGCAGAATCTGACTGCTGGAGCGCAAAAGGGCCTCTGCCCAGGTTTTCGCCTCGAGACGACGGCGCTTCATCCCGAAAGGTTGCTTATGATTTTTCTCTAGGGTAAAACACACCATATAGGAGAAGAGGGACGTCGGGAGGCCAGCAGGGGCACCACAAGCCATCAGGGCGCGGCCTAGGGGGCGCCCTGTTGGCTTGTGGCCAGCAGGTGGCCCCCCTCTGGTATATTTTTGGCCTAGAAATTCTTAAATATCCCATAAAAATCTATGTGAAGTTTCAGGTCATTTGGTGTCTCGTGATTTTTCTACCTTTTCCTCGGTTTTCAGTCCAGAATTCAAGTTTCCAGATATTTCTCTCCTTGTGATGTACCTTGATATTCAGAGAGAAAGAGCATAAGAATTGTATGATAATAGGGAATAATGGACAAGAATAACATAAATATCGATAAGAAATCATGATGCAGAATGGACGTATCAACTCCCCCAAGCTTAGACCTCGCTTTTCCTCAAGCGAAAGCCGAGCTCGAGAATAATGACCACATGATTTGAGAGAGAGAAGTCAATAAAAACAGAATACGGACATGAAAGCATCATGAATTTTAACATAGCAGCAAATTTTTCATCATATAGCTTCTCATAAACAAGTAACAATACAATCACAAATGAAGTGGTATGAAGCATAAAATTCATTGGAAACCGACAAACAATGACATTAGCCATTGAAATAATCATAACTGTCATAGTCAAGAGAAGAGTCTATGTAAGAGCTTTCGTTTCTAGCAAGTTCACATACTCAACTATCATGTAGCCTTCTATGATTGTTGATACTGATTGAATATTTTTGGAGCTAATGTTTCCATCGGACACAAAGGAAGATGGAAGCTTTATTATCGCCATCCAACTCATTTACCTCAAGGATAATGTCAACAATAATGAGTTATGATCACCTACATTCAACTGGATATATTTGTTTGGATCTTTCCTCAACATATAATGCTTACCGACTAGGGAGTTGGTAGGTAGAAATAAGGAAGAATATTGATGATTCTTGCACAAAAACAAACTTCTGTAAGAATGTAAAAGATAGACCCTTCGCAGAGGGAAGCAGAGGTTGTCATGCGCTTTTATTTGTTTAGGATGTGCAATCTCTTAATGCAAAGGAACATCACTTTATATTGCCCCTTGTGACAGTGAACTTTATTATGCACTCTGTCGCTTTTATTTCTTCGCTATCACAAGATCGTACAAAGCTTATTTTCCCTTACAATAAAGGATCATACATATTTATAGGCAATTTTTATTGCTTTATGCACCGATGACAACTTACTTGAAGGATCTTGTTCAATCCATAGGTATGTATGGTGGACTCTCGTGGCGAGAAACTAGGTTTAAAGGGTTATGGATGCACAAGTAGTATTTCCACTTAGTGCGGAATTTTTTGGCTAGCAAAAGGTCTAAGGCAAGCATAACATGTTGAGGGATCCAAAACAATATAACTTCTATGGAAATGTAAACAATCATGATCATTATGTTGTCTTCCATGTCCAACATCGACACTCGATCATTATATAATATTTGATGGGGGCTCACAATCATAAAAGGTGTCCAAGATAGTATATTTATATGTAAGTCTCCTCTTCTCTATCATACTTTTGCATAGATTATATCAATTACTAATACTATGTTTGTTGGTTTTCAACACCTTTTATTACTTATACCTATTTTCTAAGTGAAGTCATTACCCCTCATGAGATAAGCATATCATCTTTCCTATTCTTTTTATTACCATGCTATGATGATTGGTGCAAGAGAGTAAAGCACACGGACTCAACTAATCTTTATTATATAGCTCTCATACTCGGTTACAAGGATAGGTAGATCTTGAAGCAAAATCCTAAGCAAAGCAAACCTGAAACTTTATTTCTCTAAATCGCGAAAAACTAAAGATCGAACTAAAATAGGTAAATGTGGTAATAGTGATGGTGATATGATACCGGGGAACCTCCCCCAAGCTTGGAACAAGCCAAAGGGTGATGCCCATACCCATGTACTCAAGCGTCCTCCTTGGGTGATGGTGGTGGTGATGAAGTAGTGGTACCCTTCTTCTTCAACTTACGCTTGAGGATGAAGTTTTCCTCTCTTAAGTCATTGTTTGCTTGCTCGAGCTTCAATATCTTTTTGCATAAGGCTGCCTTGCTTTCCTGTAGAAAATGAGACGGGATAAATTGGATCTTAGATTTGTTTACTCTGTTAGGGAGACTTGACTTCTTGAATTCCACGTGCATATCTCCAGGCCGAGGTAGTGGACCTTCATCTTCATCTTCATCTGAATCTTGAGATGACATATTCTCAGCTCTGCCAGAAAAACAGCTCGAAACAAGAGCAGAGGAGAAACTCGCGATGCCGTGGTCAAAACATATGGGAGTATATATAATGATTTTTTTCCAGGTTAGAATACGTGTTCGGGAAGAAATCGGAGTCCGAGAGGTGCACGAGGGCTCCAGAAGCCATTAGGGCACGCCCCGGGGGGCGCCCTGGTGGCTTGTGCCTCCCTCGTGGGTCCCCCTGGCTCCTTTTTATTTTTGGATTTTTTCTAAAATACCAAAACCAACATAAATTATTTTTTTGGAATTTTTGGAGTCGGTTTACTTACCGTACCACATACCTATCCCTTTTTAAGGTTTCTGGAGTGTTTCGGAAGGCCTCCTTTATGTGTTCTTCTGGTGTTATAACTTGGATGATGACATTAGTCTCCTCATTAATGGGTGTACCTGAAATATAATGCTTGATTCTTTGCCCATTCATCAGTCTCGGGTTTTTGCCTTCGAATTTATTAATTTTTATAGCACCGGAGCGATAGACCTCCTTGACAACATATGGACCTTCCCATTTGGATAAGAGTTCTCCTGCAAAAAATCTGAAACGAGAATTGTACAAAAGCACTAGGTCTCCTACTTTGAATTCCCGTTTTTGAATCCTTTTGTCATGCCATCTTTTAACATTTTCTTTAAACAATGTAGCATTTTCATAGGCTTGTGTCCTCCATTCATCTAGTGAGCTAATATCAAATAACCTCTTTTCTCCGGCAAGTTTAAAATCGAAATTAAGTTCTTTAATTGCCCAATAAGCCTTATGTTCTAACTCAAGAGGTAAATGACAAGCTTTTCCATATACCATTTTATATGGGGACATCCCCATGAGGTTCTTATAAGCAGTTCTATAAGCCCATAAAGCATCATCTAGTTTTTTAGACCAATTCTTCCTGGATCTATTGACAGTCTTTTGCAAAATTAATTTTACATGATTGCTCAATACAACTTGGCCACTAGACTGAGGATGATAAGGTGATGCAATTCTATGATTAAAATCATATTTAGCTAGAAGTTTACGGAAAGCACCATGAATAAAATGTGAACCACCACCAGTCATTAAATATCTAGGGACTCCAAACCTCGGAAAAATAATGTCCTTAAGCATTTTAATAGAAGTGTTATGATCAGCACTACTAGTTGGAATAGCCTCTACCCACTTAGTAACGTAATTAACAACGACTAAAATATGAGTATACCCATTTGAGGAAGGAAAAGGTCCCATGAAGTCAAAACCCCAAACATCAAATGGTTCAATGGCAAGTGAATAGTTCATATGCATTTCCTGACGTTTACCAATGTTACCAACTCTTTGGCATTCATTACATGAAAGGACATACTTACGCACATCTTTAAAAAGGGTAGGCCAATAGAAACCGGATTGTAATACCTTGTGTGTAGTTCTGTCACCGGCGTGGTGTCCTCCGTAGGCCACAGAATGACACTTCCTTAAAATCTGTTCCTATTCATGCTCAGGTATACAACGTCTAATAACACCATCCACTCCCTCTTTATAAAGATGTGGGTTAACTCTGCCTATGTTGTCTCAACATAGCCGGTCCCAAGCCCGGGTAAAGGAGGAGGGTTGTGGTAGGCTTGGCGAGCCAACGTCAAAACTCAGCCACTCTTATGGAGATGAAACCCAAAAGTTATTTTTTTGTTTTGTGCGGCGAATCCAGGTGTCGGAGGTCAAGGAGGCTTTAATGAGGATGAAAGGAGGCAAGGCGATGGGCCCTGATTGTATCCCCATTGAGGTGTGGAGAGGCCTCGGGGACATAGCGATAGTATGGCTAACCAAACTTTTCAACCTCATTTTTCGGGCAAACAAGATGCCAGAAGAATGGAGACGGAGTATATTAGTACCAATCTTCAAGAACAAGGGGGATGTTCAGAGTTGTACTAATTACCGTGGAATTAAACTGATGAGCCATACAATGAAGCTATGGGAGAGAGTCAATGAGCATCGCTTAAGAAGAATGACAAGCATGACCAAAAATCAGTTTGGTTTCATGCCTGGGAGGTCGACCATGGAAGCCATTTTCTTGGTACGACAACTTATGGAGAGATATAAGGAGCAAAAGAAGGACCTGCATATGGTGTTCATTGACTTGGAGAAGGCCTATGATAAGATACCGCAGAATGTTATGTGGTGGGCCTTGGAGAAACACAAAGTCCCAGCAAAGTACATTACCCTCATCAAGGACATGTACGATAATGTTGTGACAAGTGTTCGTACAAGTGATGGCGACATTGATGACTTCCCGATTAAGATAGGACTGCATCAAGGGTCAGCTTTGAGCCCTTATATTTTTGCCTTGGTGATGGATGATGTCACAAGGGATATACAAGGATATATCCCATGGTGTATGCTCTTTGCGGACGATGTGGTGCTAGTCGACGAGAGTCGGATGGGGGTCAACAGGAAGTTGGAGTTATGGAGGCAAACCTTGGAATCGAAAGGTTTTAGACTTAGTAGGACTAAAACCGAGTACATGAGGTGCGCTTTCAGTACTACTAGGCACGAGGAGGATGAGGATGTTAGCCTTGATGGGCAGGTGGTGCCGCAGAAGGACACCTTTCGATATTTGGTGTCAATGTTGCAGAAGGATGGGGATATCGATGAAGATGTGAACCATCGAATTAAAGCCGGATGGATGAAGTGGCGCCAAGCTTCTGGCATTCTCTGTGACAAGAGGGTGCCACAAAATCTAAAAGGCAAGTTCTATAGGACGGCGGTTCGACCCGCAATGTTGTATGGCGCTGAGTGTTGGCCGACTAAAAGGCGACATGTGCAACAGTTAGGTGTGGCGGAGATGCGCATGTTGAGATGGATGTGTGGCCACACAAGGAAGGACCGAATCCGGAATGATGATATACGAGATAGAGTTGGGGTAGCGCCAATTGAAGAGAAGCTTCTCCAACATCGTCTGAGATGGTTTGGACATATTCAGCGCAGGCCTCCAGAAGCCCCAGTACATAGCGGACGGCTAAAGCGTGCTGATAATATAAATAGAGGCCGGGGTAGACCGAACTTGACATGGGAAGAGTCCGTAAAGAGAGATTTGAAGGATTGGAGCATCACCAAAGAACTAGCCATGGACAGGGGTGCGTGGAAGCTTGCTATCCATGTGCTAGAACCATGAGGTGGTCGCGAGATCTTATGGGTTTCACCTCTAGCCTACCCCAACTTGTTTGGGACTAAAGGCTTTGTTGTTGTTGATAGGTGAAGCTAGGCGGAATATATTTAGCAACAATATAATTAGCGTAATCAGCATACCAAGGAGTGTTCCGTGAAGTATTTATAGCAGCAAGTTCCTCATCAGGAAAATTATCGTCAATAGGCGGTGGGTCATCAAGAACATTTTCCATCCTAGACAAGTTATCTGCTATAGGATTTTTAGCTCCCTTTCTATCAACGATATGCAAATCAAACTCTTGAAGTCAAAGTACCAACCTAATAAGTCTAGGTTTAGCATCTTTCTTTTCCATAAGGTATTTAATAGCAGCATGATCAGTGTGAATAGTTACTTTGGAATCAACAATATAAGGTCTAAACTTATCACACGCAAAAACAACTGCCAAAAATTCCTTCTCAGTAGTGGCATAATTTCTTTGAGCAGCGTCTACGGTTTTACTAGCATAATGAATGGCATTCAATTTCTTGTCTACTCTTTGCCCTAGAACAGGACCAACAACATAATTTCTAGCATCACACATAATTTCAAATGGTAGGTTCCAATCAGGTGGTTGAACAATGGGTGCAGAAATCAAAGCTTTCTTAAGTACTTCAAAAGCTTCTACACAATCATCATAAAAAACAAAGGGAATATCCTTTTGAAGAAGATTAGTTAACGGCCTAGAAATCTTTGAAAAAATCTTTGATGAAACACCTATAGAAACCAGCATGACAAAGGAAACTTCTTATACCTTTGATATCTTTTGGGCATGGCATTTTCTCAATTGCATCCACTTTAGCTTTGTCCACTTCAATACCTCGTTCAGAAATTTTATGCCAAAGCACTATGCCTTCATTCACCATAAAATGGCACTTCTCCCAGTTCAAGACGAGATTAGTTTCTTCACATCTCTGCAAAACTCGATCAAGGTTGCTCAAGCAATCATCAAAAGAAGTCCCATAAACGAAAAATCATCCATGATTACGTCAACAATCTTTTCACAAAAGTTAGAGAATATAGTAGTCGTACATCTTTGAAAGGTAGCAGGTGCATTGCATAAACCAAAAGGCATACGCCTGTAAGCATAAGTTCCAAAAGGGCAAGTAAAGGTAGTTTTCTCTTGATCCTCTTTTGACACAGGTATTTGAGAAAAAACAGAATATCCATCAAGAAAACAAAAATGTGTGTGCTTAGATAATCATTGTAGCATTTGATCGAGAAAAGGCAAAGGGTAGTAATCTTTCCTAGTAGCTTTATTTAATTTCCTGAAATCAATCACCATCCTATAACCAGTTACTATTCTTTGTGGAATAAGCTCATTTTTATCATTAGGTACAACAGTTATACCTCTTTTCTTAGGGACACAATGAACATGACTTACCCATCTACTATCAGCAATAGGATAAATTATACCTGCTTCCAGAAGTTTTAATATTTCGGTTCTTACCACCTCCTTCATCTTAGGATTGAGACGACGTTGGTGGTCAATGACTGATTTAGCGTCCGGTTCCATATTAATATTGTGTTGACATCTTAAGGGCTTATGCCCTTAAGATCATCGAGAGTATATCCGATAGCATCCCTGTGTTTCTTTAGAGTTTTAAGTAATCTTCTTTCTTAATGCCCTGAAAGGTTAGCACTGATAATAATAGGATATATCTTCTTTTCATCAAGGTAAGCATATTTCAAAGTATCGGGTAAAGTCTTTAGCTCAAACACGGGATCTCCCTTGGGTGGAGGAGGATCCCCTAAAATATCAACTGGTAAGTTGTGTTTATGAATAGGTGTTTGTTTAAGAAATATGCCATCTATTTCATTTCTTTCATTCATATGCATATCATTTTCATGGTGTAGTAAATATTGTTCTAACGGATCGGTAGGAGGTACGACAACAGAAGCAAGACCAATTATTTCATCCTTACTAGGTAATTCTTTATCATGTGGTTGTCTACCAAACTTGGAGAAATTAAATTCATGAGACACATCACCAAAGCTTACTTTGGCCTTCTCAGTAACACAATTAATTTCAGCATTAACAGTATTCAAGAAAGGTCTACCAAATATAATGGGACAAAAGTTATCTTGTTTTGAACCAAGTACTAAGAAGTCAGTTGGGTACTTAATTTTTCCACACAAGACTTCAACATCTATAACAATCCCAAGTGGTGTAATAGTGTCTTTGTTTGCAAGTTTAATAGTGACATCAATATCTTCAAGCTCAGATGATGCTATGTCATTCATAATTTCTTGATATAAAGTAAAAGGAATAGCACTAACACTAGCACCAATGTCACACAAGCCATGATAACAATGATCTCCAATTTTAACTGAAACCACATGCATGCCAACAACTGGTTTATTTTTATCCAGCTCATCCTGCGTGTTTCTAGCAGGTTCTACAATTCTAGCAGCTTCACCACAAAAGTAAATAACTTGACCATCAATGTTATCAACTAGAAGATCTTTAACCATAGCAACTTTAGACTCAACATTTATTTGTTCAGAAGGTGTAGATGTCCTAACGTGACTTTTATTAACCATAGTTGTAGCCTTAGCGTGTTCCTTAATTCTAACAGGAAAAGGAGGTTTCTCAATGTAAGCAGTGGGAACAATAGGTCAACATGGTTAATAATCATTTCTTCCTTCTTAATTTTAACGGGTTCCTCTAATAGTTTTTCAATGGGTGGTTTATATTTAAACCACTTCTCCTTAGGGAGATCAAAATGAGTAGCAAATGATTCATAGAAAGAAGCTACTATCTCAGAGTCAAGGCCATATTTATTGCTAAACTTATAGAAAGCATTGGTTTCCATAAAAGACTTAACACAATCAAACTTAAGCTTTATACCTGACTCTTTACCTTTGTCGAGTTCCCAGTCTTCAGAGTTGCGTTTAATTCTTTCCAGAAGATCCTATTTGAATTCAATAGTCCTATTCATAAAGGAACCAGTAGAAGAAGAATCGAAGAGCACTTGATCATCATGAGAAAGCCGAGCATAAAAGTTTTGTATAATAATTTTTCTTGAGAGCTCATGGTTGGGGCAGGTGTGCATCATAGATTTAAGCCTCCCCCAAGCTTGAGAGATACTTTCTCCTTCACGAAGCCAACAATTATAAATAAAGTTCCGATCACGATGAACTAGATGCATAGGATAAAATTTCTAATAAAATTCCAGCTTCAAGCGATTCCAGTCCCATGATCCAATATCGTCCAATAGCTGGTACCACATTAATGCATTTACCTACAAAGATAAAGGGAAAACTTTCTTCTTAACTTCGTCTCTAGACAACCCTACAAGCTGAAATAATCCACAAACTTCATCGACAAATATCAAATGATAATCAGGATGAGTCGTTCCATCATATGGATTAGATAACAGTTTTTCTAGCATACCCAAAGGAATGTCATAATAAATATTTTTAGTAGGTTCAGTAGGTTGAGGAGCAATTTCCTCATCTTTAGTTCGAGGCGAAGATGCCCCGAACAAGCCACTCAAAGGGTGACCGTTCATAGCGACAAGCAACAGTAAATTTCAGCACGTATAGAAAATGTTTCCTTACCAATTCCACTTACCAAAGGCACTTCACTACCCGGCAACTACCCCAGAAAAGAGTCTTGATGACCCACAAGTATAGGGGATCAATCGTAGTCCTTTTGATAAGTAAGAGTGTCGAACCCAACAAGGAGCAGAAGGAAATGACAAGCAGTTTTCAGCAAGGTATTCTGTGCAAGTGCTGTAAGTAACAACTGTAGATAGTTTTGTAGCAAGATAATTCGTAACGAGTAATGAGTGACAATAGTAACAAAGGTGCAGCAAGGTAGCCCAATCCTTTTTATAGCAAAGGACATGCCTAGAAGTATTCCTATATTAAGCAGACGCTCCCGAGGACACATGGGAATTTCTGTCTAGTCATGTTCATCATGTTGAGTTGATTCGCGTTCGCTACTTTGATAACTTGATATGCGGGTGGACCGGTGCTAAGGTGTTGTTCTTACTTGAACTAACAACCTACTTATGATTACCCCCTCTCGCAAGCATCCGCAACTATGAAAGCAGAATTAAGATAAATCTAACCATAGCATGAAACATGTGGATCCAAATCAGCCCCTTATGAAGCAATGCATAAACTGGGGTTTAAGCTTCTGTCACTCTAGCAACCCATCATCTACTTGTTACTCCACAATGACTTCCCTTAGGCCCATAACATGGTGAAGTGTCATGTAGTTGACGTTCACATGACACCACTAAGAGAAGTAACAACATACATATCATCAAAATATCGAACGAATACCAACTTCACATGATTACTTATAACACGACTTCTCCCATGTCCTCAGGAACAATAGTAACTACTCACACCTCATCAAAATGTTCAAGATCAGAGGTATAATAAGAATGATTAAGGATCTGAACATAATATCTTCCACCAAGTAATCCAACAAGCATCAACTACAAGATGTAATCAACATAACTAGTAACCCAAAGGTACCAATCTGAGGTTTTGAGACAAAGATTGAATACAAGAGATGAACTAGGGTTGGAGATGAGATGGTGCTGGTGAAGATGTTGATGAGGATTGGTTCTCCCACGAAGGAGGAAGCGTTGGTGATGACGATGGCTTTGATCTCCCACTCCCGGAGAGGAATTTCCCCGGTAGAATCTGACTGCCGGAGTGCAAAAGGGCCTCTGCCCAGGTTTCCGCCTCGAGACGGTGGTGCTTCGTCCTGAATGGTTGCTTATGATTTTTTTTCTAGGGTAAAACACACTATATAGGAGAAGAGGGACGTCGGGAGGCCAACAGGGGCCCCACAAGCCATCAGGGCGGGACCTAGGGGGCGCCCTGTTGGCTTGTGGCCAGCAGGTGGCCCCCCTCTGATATATTTTTGGCCTAGAAATTCTTAAATATTTCATAAAAATTCTCCCTGAAGTTTCAGGTCATTTGGATTGGTGATTTTTCTGCCTTTTCCTCGGTTTTCAGCCCAGAATTCCAGTTTCCATATATTTCCCTCTTTGTGATGTACCTTGCATGTTCAGAGAGAAAGAGCATAAGAATTGTATGATAATACGGAATAATGGACAAGAATAACATAAATATCGATAAGAAATCATGATGCAGAATGGACGTATCAGCAGCATGCTCCGGTAGGACATTTGCTTCTTGCCATTGAAGCAAGCGCTCCCGTAGCAGAGGAAATGCCTTCAATCCTTGTTGTCAAGCCAAAAGCTCCAACATGGGCACAACAGATAGTCCAGTATCTTCAGACAGGAGAACTTCCCGAAGAGCAGGAAGAAGCTGAAAGAGTAGCCCGACAATCAAGCATGTACCCGTTTGTGGACAAATGATACGTCTCCAATGTATCTATAATTTTTGATTGTTCCATGCTATGATATTATCATTCTAGGATACTTTTTAAGCATTTACTTGTTGTTTTATATTATTTTTGAGGACTAACCTATTAACCCATTGCCAAGTGCCAGTTGTTATTTTCTGCATGTTTTTGGCTTTTCAGGAATACTGTACCAAAAAAATTCCAAATACCCCGAAACATTTTGATGTTTTTTTTCTGGACAAAATTAAGACCTGGAAGCTTCGGAGGAAGACCGGAGGGTACACGAGGTGCCCCCAAGCCAACAGGGCGCGCCCAGGGGGGGGGGTCGCGCCCTGATGGCTTGGGGCCACCTCCCAGCTCCTCTGGCCCGGATCTCTTTGCTAGAAATTCTCATATATCCCAAGAATCCTAGGGATCCTTCCAAAATAAT
The DNA here is from genome assembly GCA_039707655.1 of Elymus sibiricus. Taxonomy (NCBI): domain Eukaryota; kingdom Viridiplantae; phylum Streptophyta; class Magnoliopsida; order Poales; family Poaceae; genus Elymus; species Elymus sibiricus. The sequence continues at coordinate 271,664,733 of CM077665.1, forward strand.
TTTTCCGCCACCGCAAGTCTCTGTTCCGCTGTGTGCCCATCTGGAGCCCTGTTCTGGTGCCCTGCCGGAGGGGGAATCAATCACGGAGGGCCTCTACATCAACCTTGCTACTCCCATGGTGATGTGTGAGTAGTTCACCACAGACCTATGGGTCTGTAGTTAGTACCTAGATGGCTATCTCTCTCTCTATGTTCTTCATTGCCAAGATCACCGTGATTCCCACGGTGATCTATCTTATGTAATCAATCTTTGCGGTGTGTTTGTTGGGATCCGATGAATTGTCGGTTTATGTTCAGATTATTCATGAAAATATATTGAATCTTTGCTAATTATTTTTATGCATGATTGTTATAGCTTCGTAATGCTCTCCGATATATCGGTTTGGTTTGGCCAACTAGATTGATTTATCTTCAAGTGGGAGTGGTGCATTGTAGTGGGTTTAATCTTGCGATGCTCAATCCCAGTGACAGAAAGGGACATGACACGTATTGTATTGCTGCCACTAAGGGTAAAACAATGGGGTTCATTCATATTAATTGGATTTACTTTGTCCACATCATGTCATCATCCCCCAAGCATTACTTTATTTTTACTTAATACTCTAGATGGATGTTGGATAGCGGTCGATGGGTGGAGTAATAGTAGTAGATGCAGGCAGTAGTTGGTCTACTTGCTTATGGACGTGATGCCTATATACATGATCATTGCCGTGAATAAATATTGCATAACAATGCGCTTTTCTATCAATTGCCCAACAGTAATTTGTCTACCCACCGCATGCTTTCTTCGAGAGAGAAGCCTCTAGCAAAAACTATGGCCCCCGGATCTCCTCATAAGTATATTTACCTTGCTGCCATTATTTACTTTCTTTTTATTTTCAATTTATATTTATCAAATTATCTATCTATCACTACTTATTACTTGCAAGTAACGAGTTCAAGGGGATTGACAACTCTCTTGCTCGTGTTTGGTGCAAGTGTGTGCTCTTTTGTGTATAGACGCTGAAGAAGGGAAATTGCGTGGTCCTCCTATTGGTTTGATAACCTTGGTTCCCACTGAGGGAAATACTTACATTTACTGTGCTGCATCATCCCCTCCTCTCCGGGGAAAATCCCAACGCAGTTCACAAGTACCAACAGCATCCTATACAAGAGAAGGCCAAATGGCGTGAAATTGAAGTGCATTCCGCGGGAAGATGGACAAAAGCAGTTGGCAGAGATACACGAAGGAGTGTGTGGCTCTCATATTGGGTCCCGCGCGCTTGCCGGCAAGGCGTTCCGGCAAGGATTCTACTGGCCGACAACCCTTCAAGATGCCTTGGCGGTGGTAACTACTTGTGAAGCATGCCAATTCCACGCCAAGCAGATACATCAGAGAGCACAAGCCCTTTAGACAATACCACTTTCCAGGTCATTCTCAGTCTGGGGGCTCAACATTGTCGGCCCTTTCCCCCGTGCTACCGAGGGCTTCGAATTCTTCTTCGTTGCATTCGACAATTTTACGAAGTGGACTGACGTGGAACCAGTGAGAAAGGTAACAACGCAAGTAGCCATCAAGTTCTTCAGAGGAATAGTATGCCGGTCTGATGTTCCCAACAGGATCATCACCGACAACGGCACATAGTGATACTCGTGATCTGCGTTGGGTTTTCCGTGAAGAGGAACAGGTAATCACAGCACAAGGTGGGTAAGTATTTCCCTCACTTATGAAACCAAGGTTTATCGAACCAATAGGAATACCAATCCTCAACCGTCTTCAGCGGCTGCACACAAAAGAACAAACAACTTGCACCCAACGCCGGCAAGAGGGTTGTCAATCCCCTTGATCTCGTTATTTGCAAGCAAGTGAGTTCTGTAGATAATTGTAGATAATAGTAAAGTGCAAAATAAAATAAAAGGTAATAAATAATAGCAAGGTAATGATAGCGTTTGTGAATTTATAAGTGAATAGACCCGGGGCCGTAGTGTTCTCTAGTGGCATCTCTCATAAGCAAAGCATACAGTGGGTAAACAAATTACTGTTGGGCAATTGATAGAAAAGCGAATGATTATGCGATGTTCACGGCAATGAACATGTGTATATAGACATCACGTCCATAAGAAAATAGGCCGACTCCTGCCTGCACCTACTACTATTACTCCACTTCAAGAGCGCTTCTATGCTTGCCTATCTACGTATTAAGTTCATGACAAAAGGAGTAATTCTTGGAGAACGATGACATGATATAGACAAAGTAAACTCAACTAATATGAATAAACCCCATCGTTTTATCCTTAGTAGCAACAACACAAAGACGCAACTTGTCCCCTTCTGTCACTGGGATATAGAAACTCATGAGGTTGAACCTACTACAACGCACCACTCCCACCGAAGAAATATCAATCTAGTTTCCCAAACTATCTCAATAGAACGGAGAGCATTACGAAGCTATGATGATCATGCAAATAAGAATCATAGTAATCAGGTTTGACTCAAATACTTTTCATGAATAATCTGAACATAAACTCACAATTCATCGGATCCTAACAAACACACCATACAAAGAGATTACATCGGATAGATCAAGGCAAAGATGCGATGAACATTGTATTGAAGATCAAGAGAGAGAGATTGACATCTAGGTACTACCTACGGACCCGTAGGTCTGCGGTGAACTACTCACACATCATGGTGAGGGCAGCAACGTTGATGAAGAGGCCCTCCATGATCGATCTCCCCTCCGACAGGGTGCCGGAACGGAGGTGTAGATGGCCTTCCATCGGAACAGAGACTTGCGGCGGCGGAAAAAGTGTTTCGAAAGCGCTTCTGGTGTTTTTAGGGTAGATGTGAGTTTATAGGCTAGAGAACGACGTCAGGAGATGCTCCAGGGGGGCACCACATATCTGGGCGCGCCCCCTGGGGGCACGGCCAGATGGCTTGTGGGACCCTGGTGCATCTCATGGCCCTCCTCCGAAGCTTCTAGGTCTTGTATTGGTCCAGAAAAAATCACCAAAAAGTTTCGTGACAATTGGACTCCGTTTGGTATTGTAACTCTGAAAAGGCAAAAACACGCAGAAAACAGGAACTGGCACTGGGCACTGGGTCAATAGGTTAGTGCTCAAAAATATTATAAATTGGCAAATAAATACCCAAAAAGTATCCTAGAATGATAATATATCAGCATGGAACAATCAAAAATTATAGATACGTTGGAGACGTATCAGCATCCCCAAGCTTAATTCCTGCTCGTCCTCGACTAGCTAAATGATAAAAACAGAATTTTTGATTTGACATGCTACCCATTATGTAATCTTTGGTATGTATGCTCATTGAGAAATGATGAATTAACAAACAACAACATAGTAATATTTATAAGTATAAGAAACAAAATCATTAATTCTTCAAAGTATACGATCCTAAAAGTATGTTTTACCCCTATTCATCTTATTATATTATCAAGGCATGACTCCGTCTTCACCACATAGATACAAATGTTAAGCACCACGGTGTCCAAGTTAGGCAATTGGATTGTACTTTTTCAATATGCATCAACTTTTTATTCTTCACGCAATACATGAGCGTGAACCATTGGACATAGCATATAGGCGGAATAGAATATGGTGGTAGGTATCAAAGGGGTAAAAAGTGGAGAAGATAGTCTCGCATCAACTAGGCGTACCAACGAGCTATGGAGATTCTCATCGATAGATATCAATGCAAGGAGTGGGGATTGCCATGCAAATGATGCACTAGAGCTATAAGTGTACGAAAACTCAACTGAAGCTAAGTGGGGTGTGCATCAAACTTGCTTGCTCATGAAGACCTCGGGAATTTGAGGAAGCCCGTCATAGGAATATACTAGCCAAGTTTGTTATACAAAAAGGTAATTCCCACTAGCATATGGAAGTGTCAACATAGGAGACTCTCTATATGAAGAACACGGTGCCACTCTGAGGCACAAGTGTGGTAAAGGATAGTAGCAAAGTCCCTTCTCTCTTTTCTCTCATTTTTTATATGGTGGGCTTTTCTCCTTTTTTTTCTTTTTGCCTCCCCCATTCTCTCTCTCTTTTTATATATGGTGGGCTCATTTGGCCTCCCCCATTTTTATTTCATTTTTCGTCTGGAGTCTCATCCCGACTTGTGGGGGAATCATAGTCTCCATCATCCTTTCCTCATTGGGACAATGCTCTAATAATGATGATCATCACACTTTTATTTACTTACAACTCAACATGAAGAACTGATAGGAAGATATGACTCTATATGAATGCCTCTGGCAGTGTACCAGGATGTGCAATGATCTAGCGTGACATGTATCAAAAATATGAAGAACAGTGGCTTTGCCACAAATACTATGTCAGCTCTACACGATCATGCAAAGCATTATGATGATGAACGAACTAGTCATATGAAGTGACGATGGAATTTGCATGGCAATATATCTTGGAATGGCTATGGAAATGCCATAATAGGTAGGTATGGTGGTTGTTTTGAGGAAGATATAATGAGGCTTATGTGCAACAGAGCGTATCATGTCACGGGGTTTGGATGCACCGGCGAATATTTGCACCAATCCTCGAGGTGAGAATGGGCTATGCACGGTACCGAAGAGGCTAGCAAATATGAGAAGGTGAAGATGCGTATGTCCATGGTGTCACATTAGTCATAAAGAACTCACATACTTATTTCAAAGTTTTATTAGTTTTATCAAAAATCAAAGTACTCCTCACATGCCCCGAGGGAGGAGGATGATAGGAGTTAACAATCGCGCGCCCCCGACTCAAAACAACACTAGGATTTCAACGAGGAATATTAGATGAATAACAAGTTAACACCTCTTAATCTCGACACTTCTACGAATCAACAATTTTGGACTCACACCTTTTTCATATTACTACATCAATGTCATTAACCCACAACTTCTCTATATGTGCTACACGATGGTTTTGATTATCCTTCATTGAATACCTAATATTCTTGGACTAGTCTTATGACCCATGCAAATTACCGTCACTTTTACTCAGCTCTCAAACAAATATAAGTGAAGAACGAGAGCATGTTATTTCTAAAAAATCTACAAGCCACTGTGCTCAAAAGGATATAAGTGAAGTACTAGAGCAACTGCCTGATGTCTACTACGCAACTTTATTCTTGTAGACTCGTGTTGGGCCTCCAAGCGTAGAGTTTTGTAGGACAGTAGCAATTTTCCCTCAAGTGGATGACCTAAGGTTTATCAATCCGTGGGAGGTGTAGGATGAAGATAGTCTCTCCCAAACAACCATGCAATCAAATATAAGAAATCTCTTGTGTCCCCAACACACCCAATACAATGTCAAATTGTATAGGTGCACTAGTTCGGCGAAGAGATGGTGATACAAGTGCAATATGGATGATAGATATAGGTTTTTGTAATCTGAAAATATAAAAACAGCAAGGTAGCAAGTGACAAAAGTGATCACAAATGGTATTGCAATGATTGAAAACAAGGCCTAGGGTCCGTACTTTCGCTAGTGCAATCTCTCAACAATGCTAATATAATTGGATCACATAACCATTCCTCAACGTGCAATGAAGAATCACTCCAAAGTTCTTATCTAGTGGAGAACATAAGAAGAAATTGTTTGTAGGGTATGAAACCACCTTAAAGTTATCCTTTCCGATCGATCTATTCAAGAGTTCGTACTAAGATAGCATCAGGTTATCCTTTCTGTTCGATCTATCTAAGAGTTCGTACTAGAATAACACCATATGATACGCATCAACCAACTCTAATGTCACCTAGATACTCCAATGTCACCACAAGTATCCATGAGTTAATTATACGATACGCATCAAACAATTTCAGATTCATAATACTCAATCCACCACAAAGAACCTCAAAGAGCGCCCCAAGATTTCTATCGGAGAAAGTAGGACAAGAACGCGTATCAACCCCTATGCATAGATTACCCCAATGTCACCGCGGGAATCCGCAAGTTGAGTACCAAAACATATATCAAGTGAATCAATAGAACACCCCATTGTCACCACGGGTATCCGCATGCAAGACATATATCAAGTGTTCTCAAATCCATAAAAGTATTCAATCCGGTAACGAAATCTCAAAGGGAAAACTCAATTCATCACAACAAGATAGAGAGGGAAACACATCATATGATCCGACTATATTAACAAATCCCATGATACATTAAGATCGTGACATCTCAAGAACACGAGAGAGAGAGAGAGATTGAACACATAGCTACTAGTACATACCCTCAGCCCCGAGGAGGATTACTCACACATTATCATGGTGAGAAAGAGAGATTTGTTGATGGAGAGGTGCAACCCCAAAGAGATGGAGGCGATGGCGGCCACGGCGCCGGCGCCGGGCGCCAGCGGTGGTGACGGACGGCGGCCCGTTGCCCCCCTTCTTCCTTGGTCTTGGTGCTACAATGGAGGAGCCTCTCCCCTTCTTGGTGGCTTCCAAGGGAGAGGCAAATTCGTGGCTCTTGGTGGCTCTCCCGAAATTAGGGTTTTCCTCTCCTTATATGTGCCTCTGTGTTGCTCTATGGCCCTCCGATGGATGGACCCTTGATCCAATGGCTCTTGGGCACCTCTAGAACCTTCCTAGGGGCTCCTCACAGCCCTCGTGAGTCCTCAAAGTCGTGGCTTGGCCGAATATATCAGATATGGTAAGAGTTGGACTCAATCACGTCATCAATTCTCGTAATCCCGTAATCAGATATTTTCCTTCAGTAAAACGGGTCCCAGATTGTATCCGAACTCCATTTTGGACGAATTTGTATTCCAGAATCATTGCCATAAAATTCCCCACACTTTCCTAGTTTTAACTTTTTCCATTTGACGCCATATTTGGGGGTCAAACTGACGATCTCTAAAAACTGTTCGTGGACAGATTTCAGGAAAGTCAGAGTCCTCCTCCAACAAGGCTCCTTTTGCGTTTTTTCGCCAATTTCCAATTAATTCCTACACATCAAAGTGTGAAACAAGAACTTGTGCAATTTTACAACCATTAATAGGTTAGTCCCAATAAATCATAAAACCATAGTATAAACATAGGCAAATATGACATGAATACTTCATAAATTATTGATACGTTGGAGACGTATCAGCATCCCCAAGCTTAATTCCTACTCGTCCTCAAGTAGGTAAATGATAAAATAAATAATTTATGAACTGTGAATGCTAGCATAGTGTATAAGTTTGATCAATGATAATTCCAATCAATTTTTCTAGCATCATAACCAACAACTTCTTCTCATAAAAATCATCATGATAGAGTAGCAATCAATTCACATGTCATGGTTCAAACAATTCATTCACTTGAAACTTAACAATCTATGTTCTTAGTCACCAAACAATTGCAATTCAACTTATTCTCAAGAAAGTCTAAGTAAGAGCTCCACATACTCAATCATCATATAGTCTTCTATGATTGCTAGTACTCAAAGCATATTTTTAGAACAAACAACATCCAACGAACACAGAGAAAGATAGGGGCTTAAAGTTTCGCCTCCCAACATACTTATCATAAAGATAATTGTCAACAATAATGAATCATGATCAAATATATTCGACCGGATATATGTGTTTGGTTCTTTCCCCATCACATGATGCTTGCCAACTAATAGATTGAGGTTGGAATAAGAAGTTGACTCAACATGAATAGTAAATAACATGAAAGTAAATAGATTGGCCCTTCGCAGAGGGAAGCAGGGATTTGCATATCTGCCAGAGCTCATTGTTTAAAACAAAAATGAATATAATTTCGGGAGGCACACCCTTCCTGTCAACATTACGACCAAGAGTTATCAATATCTTCCATGCTAAACACATTAGCGGCGGTTCCCAAGCGGTAAAAGTAAAGGTTTACTCCCCCTCCACCAAAAAACACACTCCACGGCTAGCCGAATCCACGGGTACCGTCCATACCAACAACATTCCTGGGGGAGCTTTGTTTAATTATTTGCATTTTTTTTTATTTCGGGACTGGGAATCCCTATTACCGCCCCTCTCGTGCAAGGACGAGTGAATAAACACTCATCATGAGAATAACCCGCTTAACATGGAAGATACTGACCGCCCCCTGTCGCCCCATGAGCGGTCCAGGCACACAAAACAGGTGTTCATTTGATATTTTAGAGGTGGCACATGCAAATTTACTTGGAATGGCAGTGAAATACCATATATAGTTAGGTATGGTGGACTCTCATGGAAGAAACTTGGCTCAAGGGTTTGGATGCACAAGTAGTATCTCTACTTAGTACGAAGTTTTGGCTAGCAAAAGGTTCTAAACAAGCACCACATGTTAGAGGATCCATAACAATATAACTTCTATGCAAATATACCCAACCATAACTCATTACGTTGTCTTCCCTGTCCAACTTCAACTAATTTTTCAAGTTTGAAAATAATTAATGGGTATTCACAATCATAGAAGATGTCCAAGATAATATATTTGTATGTGAAAGTTCTCTCTCTTATACTAATCATTCACGAATTGCTTGTATGACCAATATTGTGATTGTCAAACTTCAATAGATTTTACTTTCTAAACAAGAGGTGAAGCTACTACTAAGCATAAAGCACATTGATAAATTCAGATTTATGATATTTCATTCATTCACAATTTACTTTTAGGATATAAGTGAAGCACAAGAGTAAACATCAAACTACTCTCAAAAGATATAAGTGAAGATCAATGAGTAGTCAAACAATTAGGTAGCTATGTGAGGACTCTATCTCTCAATAAAGATTTTCATATCTGAGTATTTTATTCAAACAACAAACTAAATAAAAATTCATTCCAAGAATAGCACATATCATGTGGACAAATAAAAATTTAGGCTCAACATAGGCTAACTGATAGTTGTTTGATGAAGAGAGGTGGGATGCATAGCATCCCCAAGCTTAGATGCTTGAGACTTCTTGAAATATTTACTTGGGGTGCCTTGGGCATCCCCAAGCTTGAGCTTTTGTACCTCGTTCAATCCTCTCATATCCGGGTTTCACCTAAGTCTCAAAAACTTCATCCACACAAAACTCGAAAAGAACTCGTGAAATAGGTTAGTACACATAAGAATAAATCAACACTTCATGTACTGCCAAGACAAGTTGCACAATAATTTCCAAACATTATCTACTGTATACTATCATTTCCACAATTTATATCTACCAATATAGACTATGGAAACTATAGGATAAGTAGATAACAAAACTATGACAGCAATCTGTCCAAACAGAACAGTCTGTAGCAATTTATGAAAACAGTGTACTTATGTAACTCAAAAAATTATGAAAATTTAGGACAGACTAAATAATTTATATGAAAACACTGTGTAAATGTTATAGAAACTTTCCATGTTCCAGTAAAATATGAAAATTCAAACACTACAGAGAAAGTTTCTGTTTTTACACAGCACACATCAAACATGCAATGCAAGCATCCTAAGGCAATTCTTGGAACTTTTTATTGAAAAACAATATTATAAATAACACCTAACAGATAAAAACAAAATATAATAACGATCCAAGCAAAGCACATATTATGTGACGAATAAAAATATAGCTCCAAGTAAGATATACCGACAATGTTGAAGACGAAAGAGGGGATGCCTTCCGGGTCATCCCCAAGCTTAGGCGCTTGAGTCTTTGTTGGATATTACCTTGGGGGTGCCTTGGGCATCCCCAAGCTTAGGTTCTTGTCACTCCTTATTCTCCTCATATCGGTATCTCACCCAAAACTTGAAAACTTCAATCACACAAAACTTAACGGAACTTCGTGAGATGGGTTAGTATAATAAAGATAGATCATTCACTTAGGTATTGTCAAGACAAGATTAATAATTGTTCCCACATGATACCTACTGTATTCTACCATTCCCATAATTTATACCACTAAATATAAGCTATGGAAACACTAAAACAAGCAAACTATGCATGCAAAACAGAATCTGTCAAAAACAGAACAGTCTGTGAAGATCTGTAGTATAAACATACTTCACCATCTCTAAAAATTCTAAAAACTTAGGACAACCTGAATAATTTGTATGTAAACACTGTGTAAAAATTTCAGATCATTATCACGCCCCAGTAAAAAAGGAAAATTTCTGTACTGGAGTGAAAAGTTTCTGTTTTGGATCAACATCAATTCTACTCATCTTGTGAGTCATCCCAAAGGCTTTACTTGGCACTTTATTGAAATAAAAGACACAAAACATGATTACTACAGTATATTAATCATGTGAACACACAAAAACAGAAAGGAAAAGTGTTGGGTTGTCTCCAAACAAGCGCTTTTCTTTAATGCCTTTTAGCTAGGCATGATGATTTCAATGATGCTCACATAAAAGTAAAGAATTGAAACATGCAAGGGAGCACCATGAAACACATGACAAGCACATTTAAGTCTAACAGACTTCCTATGCATAGGGATTTTGTGAGCAAACAATTTATGGGAGCAAGAATCAACTAGCATAGGAAGGAAAAACAAGCATATCTTCAAAACTTCGAACACATAGGGAGGAAACTTGATATTATTGCAATTCCTACAAGCATATGTTCCTCCCTCATAATAATTTTCAGTAGCATCATGAAGGAATTCCACAATATAACTATCACATAAATCATTCTTTTCATGATGCACAAGCATAGAATTTTCATTACTCTCCACATAAGCAAATTTCTTCTCATTCATTGTAGTGGGAGCGAACTCAACAAAATAACTATCATGAGACACTTGATTGACATGACCACATTCAATATTAAAATCATGATGACAAGTTTCATGGTTACTATCACTCTTTATAGCATACATGTCATCATCATAATCATCATAGATAGGAGGCATGTCATCATCATAATAAATTTGATCATTCAAAGTAGGGGAACTAAAAAAATCATCTTCATAAAACATAGCATCCCCAAGCTTGTGGCTTTGCATATCATTAGCGTCATGGATATTCAGAGAATTCATACTAGCAACATTACAATCATGCTCATCATTCAAGGAATTCTCATTAAGTATTTTCATAATTTCTTCCTCTACCAATTGAGCACAATTTTCGGAATCCTTATTTTCACGAAAGACATTATAGAGACGAAACAAATGATGCAACCTAAACTAGTTTTCTTTTATAAAACCAAACTAGTGATAAACAAGAAACTAAAAGATTTAATTGCAAGATCTAAATATATACCTTCAAGCACTCACCTCCCCGGCAACGGCGCTGGAAAAGAGCTTGATGTCTACTACGCAACTTTATTCTTGTAGACTCGTGTTGGGCCTCCAAGCGTAGAGTTTTGTAGGACAATAGCAATTTTCCCTCAAGTGGATGACCTAAGGTCTATCAATCCGTGGGAGGTGTAGGATGAAGATGGTCTCTCTCAAACAACCCTGCAATCAAATACAAAAAATCTCTTGTGTCCCCAACACACCCAATACAATGTCAAATTGTATAGGTGCACTAGTTCGGCGAAGAGATGGTGATACATGTGCAATATGGATGATAGATATAGGTTTTTGTAATCTGAAAATATAAAAACAGCAAGGTAGCAAGTGACAAAAGTGATCACAAACGGCATTGCAATGATTGAAAACAAGGCCTAGGGTCCGTACTTTCGCTAGTGCAATCTCTCAACAATGCTAATATAATTGGATCACATAACCATCCCTCAACGTGCAACGAAGAATCACTCCAAAGTTCTTATCTAGCGGAGAACATAAGAAGAAATTGTTTGTAGGGTACGAAACCACCTTAAAGTTATCCTTTCCGATCGATCTATTCAAGAGTTCATACTAAGATAGCATCAAGTTATCCTTTCCGTTCGATCTATCTAAGAGTTCGTACTAGAATAACACCATATGATACGCATCAACCAACTCTAATGTCACCTAGATACTCCAATGTCACCACAAGTATCCATGAGTTAATTATACGATACGCATCAAACAATTTCGGATTCATAATACTCAATCCACCACAAGGAACCTCAAAGAGCGCTCCAAGATTTCTATCGGAGAAAGTAGGACAAGAACGTGTATCAACCCCTATGCATAGATTACCCCAATGTCACCGCGGGAATCCGCAAGTTGAGTACCAAAACATATATCAAGTGAATCAATAGAACACCCCATTGTCACCACGGGTATCCGCATGCAAGACATATATCAAGTGTTCTCAAATCCATAAAAGTATTCAATTCGGTAACGAAATCTCAAAGGGAAAACTCAATTCATCACAACAAGATAGAGAGGGAAACACATCATATGATCCGACTATATTAACAAATCCCGTGATACATTAAGATCGTGACATCTCAAGAACACGAGAGAGAGAGATTGAACACATAGCTACTAGTACATACCCTCAGCCCCGAGGAGGATTACTCACACATTATCATGGTGAGAAAGAGAGATTTGTTGATGGAGAGGTGCAGCCCCGAAGAGATGGAGGCGATGGCAGCCACGGCGCCGGCGACGGGCGGCGGCCCGTTGCCCCCTTCTTCCTTGTTCTTGGTGCTGCAATGGAGGAGCCTCTCCCCTTCTTGGCGGCTGCCAAGGGAGAGGCAAATTCGTGGCTCTTGGTGGCTCTCCCGAAATTAGGGTTTTCCTCTCCTTATATGTGCCGGTGTGGTGCTCTATGGCCCTCCGATGGATGGACCCTTGATCCAATGGCTCTTGGGCACCTCTAGTACCTTCCTAGGGGATCCTCACAGCCCTCCTGAGTCCTCAAAGTCGTGGCTTGGCCGAATATATCAGATATGGTAAGAGTTGGACTCAATCACGTCATCAATTCTCGTAATCCCGTAATCAAATATTTTCCTTCAGTAAAACGGGTCCCAGATTGCATCCGAACTCCATTTTGGACGAATTTGTAGTCCAGAATCATTGCCATAAAATTACCCACACTTTGCTAGTTTTAACGTTTTCCATTTGACGCCATATTTGGGGGTCAAACTGACGATCTCTAAAAACTGTTCGTGGACAGATTTCAGGAAAGTCAGAGTCCTCCTCCAACAAGGCTCCTTTTGCGTTTTTTCGACAATTTCCAATTAATTCCTACACATCAAAGTGTGAAACAAGAACTTGTGAAATTTTACAACCATTAATAGGTTAGTCCCAATAAATCATAAAACCATAGTATAAACATAGGCAAATATGACATGAATACTTCATAAATTATCGATACGTTGGAGACGTATCACTGCCTAGCTCAAAAGATATATGTGAAGCACATAGAGTATTCTAGCAAAGTATCATGAAGGTGTGTCTCTCTCAAATAGGTGTGTCCAACAAATGATGATTGTGACAAACTGAAAGTAAAAGCAAACAAAAGCAAACTACGCTCCAAGCAAAACACATATCATGTGATGAATAAAAATATAGCTCCAAGTGACATACCGATGGATTGAGACGAAAGAGGGGATGCCTTCCGGGGCATCCCCAAGCTTAGACGCTTGAGTCTCCTTAGAATTATACTTGGGGTGCCTTGGGCATCCCCAAGCTTGGGCTCTTGCTACTCCTTATTCCGTACTCCATCGTGATCACACCCAAAATTTGAAAACTTCAATCACACAAAACTCAACAAAACTTCGTGAGATCTGTTAGTATAAGAAACATATTGCATACTTGAGGTACTGTGATAAATTGATTCAAATTCATTTTTGCATAATAGGTACTGTATTCTAACTTCCCCATGGCTTACACCCCCCGATATAGTCCATGGCATAATCAAAACAAGCAAACTATGCAAGCAAAACAGAATCTGTTTAAAACAGAACAGTCTGTAGCAATCTGTAAAGGGCCCATACTTCTGTAACTCTAAAAATTCTGAAAAATTATTAAAACGTAACTAATTTGTATATAAATACTGTGTTAAAATATCAGATCATTATCACGATCCAGTAAAAAATAAAAATTCCTGCACTGGAGTCAAAGTTTATGTTTCAGATTCAGCATCGTTTCTACTCATCTTGTGAGTCATCCCAAAGGCTTTACTTGGAAGAAACATTAATTAAAACATAAAAACACAATCATTACAGAGGAAAGAATCATGTTATCACACAAAAACAGAAAGTAAAAACAAAAACGAAGATACATATTGGGTTGCCTCCCAACAAGCGCTATTGTTTTATGCCCCTAGCTAGGCATAATGCATAGTTTCAAGTGTTGTCATATCTACGGAAACGATCCGTCATGCTATAATCATATTCCCTTCTTTCACCAGCTAGCTTTCTAATGGGTAAGAAAAAATAATTGAAGGGACTAAACTTCACAACACAAGGATCCGAGAGATCTATTTCAGGAGGAATAGGAGGCTCTTCTTTAGGTTTCTCATAGGTGATAATTATTTCCTCATTGTATAGATTTTGATGAAGGTATTTTCTTAATTCTATCTCAAGATCATAACCCATTACAAGTTTTGGTATAGAAAATTGATCATTATGTTCAGATATTTTATCAACCAGGACATTAGGTGGAACCTTCTTTCTAAGGTTTTCATCATAAGCAACATAGTCCGTTGATCTTTATTTTCTCACCCCTTCCATTTCATAGTGAATTCCTTCTATTGGTGGGCATTCACAATTAATCCTATAATAAGCAAATATATCTCTAGCCTCTTGTATGATATTGCCAAATTCTTGAACAAGAAATATAGTAGCTAGACGCTTAGTAGCAGCTTCCTGAATATTAGAGAACTCTAAAAACAACCATTGTATGAAGGGGTGCATGTGGAGAAAATTGCCTTTCCAATTGTGCAATAAGCATAGATATGGCATCCGCATAACTTATAGTTCTAGTAACAATGGAACCTCCCATCAATGGTAATGATCCCGCACAAGTGAAAAAAATCTTGAATCACACTCTTTCCAATAATATTCCCACTACCTATACGGAGTTTCTTTGTTTGCATAGTGGGTTCACTTTTAGAAGGATCGTCATCCGCAAGATTGTCAAGTTTTTCCTTAGCAACTTAATCAAAATTTCTTTTAGCATTATTAACATAAGGTGAAGTTGGGTGCTCAAGGGCTTCCACACTAGTAGCGGAAACACCACTAATCTCAAAATCAGACATGATAGCAACTCAAGCAAACTAGCAATTAAAGCAAACTAGAAGCAAACAAGTAACTAGCAAAGGTAAATATTTTTTTATTTTTGATTTTTATGAGACAAACTAAATATAACAGCAAATAAAAAGAAGAACAAGTGAATGAAATTTTGTGCGAAGTTACTTGATAGTTGGTGATGGTATTCCCCGGCAACGGCGCCAGAAATCCTTCCTGATACTCGTGATCTACGTTGGGTTTTCCATGAAGAGGAACGGGTAATCGCAGCACAAGGTGGGTAAGTATTTCCCTCAGTTATGAAACCAAGGTTTATCGAACCAGTAGGAATACCAATCCTCAACCGTCTTCAACGGCTGCACACAAAAGAACAAACAACTTGCACCCAACGCCGGCAAGAGGGTTGTCAATCCCCTTGATCTCGTTATTTGCAAGCAAGTGAGTTGTGTAGATAATTGTAGATAATAGTAAAGTGCAAAATAAAATAAAAGGTAATAAATAACAGCAAGGTAATGATAGCGTTTGTGAATTTATAAGTGAATAGACCCGGAGGCCGTAGAGTTCTCTAGTGGCATCTCTCATAAGCAAAGCATACGGTGGGTAAACAAATTACTGTTGGGCAATTGATAGAAAAAGCGAATAATTATGCGATGTTCACGGCAATGATCATGTGTATATAGGCATCACGTCCATAAGAAAATAGGCCGACTCCTGCCTGCACCTACTACTATTACTCCACTTCAAGAGCGCTTCTATGCTTGCCTCTCTACATATTAAGTTCATGACAAACGGAGTAATGCTTGGAGAACGATGACATGATGTAGACAAAGTAAACTCAACTAATATGAATAAACCCCATTGTTTTATCCTTAGTAGCAACAACACAAAGATGCAACTTGTCCCCTTCTGTCACTGGGATATAGAAACTCGTCAGGTTGAACCTACTACACGCACCACTCCCACCGAAGAAATATCAATCTAGTTGGCCAAACTATCTCAATAGATCGGAGAGCATTATGAAGCTATGATGATCATGCAAATAAGAATCATAGTAATCAGGTATGACTCAAATACTTTTCATGAATAATCTGAACATAAACTCACAATTCATCGGATCCCAACAAACACACCATACAAAGGGATTAAATCGGATAGATCAAGGCAAAGATGCGGTGAACATTGTATTGAAGATCGAGAGAGAGAGAGAGAGAGAGAGAGAGATTGCCATCTAGGTACTACCTACGGACCCGTAGGTCTGTGGTGAACTACTCACACATCATGGTGAGGGCAGCAAGGTTGATGAAGAGGCCCTCCGTGATCGATCTCCCCTCCGCTAGGGTTCCGGAACGGAGGTGTAGATGGCCTCCCGCCAGAACAGAGACTTGCGGCAGTGGAAAAAGTGTTTCGGGAGCGCTTCTGGTGGTTTTAGGGTATATGTGAATTTATAGACCAGAGAACGATGTCGGGAGACGCTCCAGGGGGGCACCACATATCTGGCCGCGCCCCCCCTAGGGGCGCGGCCAGATGGCTTTGGGGCCCCTGGTGCATCTCCTGGCCCTCCTCCAAAGCTTCTAGGTCTTGTATTGGTCCAAACAAAATCACCAAAAAGTTTCGTGGCAATTGGACCCCGTTTGGTATTGTAACTCTGAAAAGGCAAAAACACGCAGAAAACAGGAACTGGCACTGGGCACTGGGTCAATAGGTTAGTGCTCAAAAATATTATAAATTGGTAAATAAATACCCAAAAAGTATCCTAGAATGATAATATATCAGCATGGAACAATCAAAAATTATAGATACGTTGGAGACGTATCACATAGCACCAGCAACACCTTCATGCAGTACTGCCAAGATTTGCTCATCCGTTGCTCACCCCAGGAGCAATGTCCAAGTGGAGAGGGCGAATGCTGAAGTGTTGCAGGGTCTCAAGATGAGAACTTTCAACAAGCTGCGCAAATGGCGAAGGCGCTGGATTGATGAGCTGCCAACGGTTATTTGGTCACTCGGGATGACACCAAATCAAGCCACCGGCAAGACACCCTTCTCCCTAGTCTATGGTGCAGAGAGGTGCTCCCCACGGAACTCACATACGGGTCACCTCAAGTGCCGGCCTTCAATAAAGACGAGCAAGAGCAACTGCGGCAAGACGAAGCCATGCTCCTCGAGGAAGATCATCTTCTGGCTGCCCTGTGTGCCACTCGGTACCAGCAAGCTTTGCGCCACCATCATAGCCGCAAGGTGCATGCTAGAAGCGTTGAGGAAAGCGACCTTGTTCTTCGTCGGATTCAGTCCGCGAAGGGGTCAAACAAGTTGACGCCAAGGTGGGAAGGACCTTACCGGGTAGTACAAGTCATCAGGCCTGGTGCAGTCCGCCTGGAGACCGAGGATGGCACCCCGGTGCAGAACTCGTGGAATATCGAGCATCTTCGCAAGTTCTACCCGTGAGGCATGGTTGCCAAGCCGCCCGACAATCTATTTTGTAGGATTTTGCCGGCAAGGCATGTAAACCTTTGTACAAAGCCAGGCGAAGACCATGTGCATATCAATAAAGCTAAGTGTTCTACAACTTTTTGTCAAAGTACATATTTATTTTATGTATGTCGTATGAAATGTTGTGATCACAATAACTTGCGTGAAATGATTGTTGAATCGGAAAGGTTCCTAGCCTCCTCTTTTCTCTTCTTTCTTTTTCTCAAAGGATAGAAGGGGTCCTCGCGTGCAAATCTTCCCGTGGGGAGTGATGGTATGGATACCCAAATGCGTTCAAGGTTGGTCATTTTATGACAAGAAGTACAACAAAGAAAAGCTAAGTTGCAGAAACTTTAAAGTTCTTTGTTGTAGCTATTTTCCCTTCAACGATTCCAACATTTGTATGAGAAAACCTGCATGCGAAGAACCCTTGTCATGATTGTTTGCGCTCTTTGGTTGTTTCGAGTCCGCTCAGCAACCAAAGTAGGTGCATCGAGAACGGCAAGGTGACCTTACCGATAGCGGCATTCCCGACAGGCTGCTAAGGATCCATTCCTAAAAGCGCTCGTGACAAGAATGTGCGCACCAACAAGTGTTTCTCACAAGCGTAGGTGTCATGGGATTGTCCATGACAATAGAACTAGGGGTACGAATGGAGGGGCGAAGTCTAGCTGCGGGTCAGGTGTTTCACTCGGATGTGTACGAGTTCAGGCCCCACTCGAAAGTGGTAAAAGCCCTACGTCTCGAGCCCGGGGGCTGGTTTGTTTTGCTTATGTGGGCGTATGAGAATACAAGTGTCGGAACCTTGCTACGGCGTCCGGTGGTGGCTTATATAGAGTGTGCAACCACCAGCCGAGCGCCGCATTGAATGCTAGTTAAAGCTTCGTTATAGAAACTGCCGCTTTAACTAGTACGTTACTGGTAACGTATGTCTGATCAACCCCAGAGGACGTCTCTTCATATTACTCAACGCTACGTCTCCTGGACCGTTGAGTTCTTGTCGACCGAGTGTAGATGTATCCATCCGAGTGCGTCTTCAGGTGCGTCCGAGTGACTCCTCAGGTCTGACCGAGTGCACTTCTATTTCTGAACTTTGATACCGATGTGGGACCGTTGGTGGGCCCCAGATGTCAGGTCTGTGACCCTACCCAGGGTAGACATCCTCATCAGTAGCCCCCAAATCCATGAGGTTTTATTAGTCGAGTGATCGACACTCGGAAGCATCGACGATCTTTTGGAAAAGTTTGAGAGACGATTATGTCGTTCCACACTCGGCCTCAAACCAAGATGGATTCAGGATCAATGTCTTCGATGAAAATTATCTTGTTGTTTTAATCCGAGTGACCAGCTGGCGTGAACCATTCACTCGGTTCGAAAGAGGGTGTCATCAGGGCACTCGCGGTGCGGTGCCTGCCTCATTTGAACACGGAGAGATTTCCGCGCGTTCGAAATTGCCAAAATTGCGTGTGGGTGCGCGGCGGAACGGTCGTGTCCCGATAATTTGGGGTAATGGGCACGACGCCTCGATAACCGCGCCGGGGATTATGCCACGCGTCCACGAGGTCCTGTACAGTAGTTCCGCGGATCTCGCTCTGTTCGCGGATTGACGGCCAGAGATCGCGCCGGATCTTCGGTATAAATAACGGGGAATACTGTTGGGGCGAGAACAGATCTCATCTTCCCCTCGTCCTTCGTCTTCTCTGTCGCCCATCTGCCCACCTTCTTCCTATCCTCGCCGAAAGCGACTCCGAGCTCATCGGCGAAGATGCGCTCGGCGTTTGTGACCGCGAAGGCCGAGCGGGCGAAGAAGAGCTCACGCGCTTCCTCCTCCAGCACTGGAGCGCCGGCCGGATGGACGCAGGGCGAGTGGCTGCCGTCGCGGGTGACCAAGGCCCGGATGCGGGAGTTGGAGGGTCAAGGACTCGTGCCTGAGGGAAGCTGGCGGCTGTCGGGAACGGGCGAGGACGAGCCCTCACCGAAGGGAGACGAGCGCGTGCTCTTGGTGACTCACCTCGAGCGAGGTTTCTCTCTCCCGCCCCATCCTTTCTTCCAAAGATTCTTAGGTTTCTTCGGTGCTCAACTTCACCATCTCCCACCCAATGCTGTCGTCTATCTAGCCGCTTTCGTTTCCTTGTGCGAAAACTTCTTGGGTTGTCATCCTCATTGGGGTTTGTTTAAACATCTTTTCACTTGCCGAGTGATGACCGTGAAAAAACCCACTCGGTCGAGAGACAAAACCAATGTGGCCCAGCTGTGCGGGGGGCTCGGAATCCAACTGCGGGGGAAGGTTTGCTTCCCACAGATGACATTTCCCGACTCAGTAAAGGGGTGGCAGGAGAACTGGTTCTACTGCCACGACATCCCAGTCGGTGAGGGTCAGTCGGGACTTCCCCCATATTCTTTTGAGCGCATTCGGCCAGTTCCCCGATTGACCGTGACCAAAGAGGAGAAGACCGAAGTAGATATCTTAGTGATAGCGTTGGTGGCTCTGGTGCAAAAAGGCGTTAACGGCCTCGACCTGTTAGAGGTTTTCCTCCAGAGGAGGATCCAGCCGCTGCAAGCGAGAGGTCACCCCATATGGGAATACTCTGGGCCGGATGATCCCACTCAAACTCACCCAGAAGAGCTCAAGGAGGATGAGGTGGAGGCTAAGATCAAGGCGATCACCCCAGCGCGCGACAACCCCAGGGGGAGCAGGCAGGTGGCCCCACTCTCATTAGAGAATCCGGCGAATGAGGTAAATTCCGAAGGTTTATCAACCGAGTGATATTTGCATATTTGTTGTAGTTGATCCGACTGATCCTTTTCTCCATTCGACAGGCCTTCACGCAAATGAACAGCCAGGTGCCACTCGTGGATAGGGGTCCGGTTGATGTTGCCAGCGACACCGACCATCCAGATGACTCGGCCGAAGCAGGAGAGGCCGAAGTAGGAGAGGATGAAGAGCCGAATGACAACGAAGACGCCGAGGAAGGCTCGGAGGAAGGCGACGAAGTGGAGTCGTCGTGCTCGGAAGACAAAGCACCCGAGTCCCGTTCCAAATCGCGTCATGACCCAGGAATCCGCGGTGGTGGTCCAAAAGGATCGAAAGCCGCCAAACCGACTGGGTCTGCCCTTCCAACCCGTACTTTGAAGCGCGGGCGCGGCGAGCTTGTCTCTTCTCCTGAGAAGACGGCAAAGCAGCCTAAAGTTGCCACAACCAAACCTCGGAAGGCGGTCTTCGTCCCGAAGATTAAGATGGCCATCCCAGTGGCCTCAGCGTAAGTGTTTTCATTCCAATGGTTGTTGTCTATTCCGATCCGAGTGATCAGTGATCCGAGTGTTTCTTTTCAGAGCTGACACCTCGACTGCATCGCCCGATCCTCAAACTCTGGAGAAGGAGCGGGTCGACGCTGATGTTGCGTCTTCGAAAGGTAAGCCCCAATCTCACTCGGTAATTGTAAGTAAATTTCCGAATGCTTATTCATCTTTGAGTGTCTTGAACACTTGCAGCGCTGCATGAAGTGATCGACCTTGATGCAACCGACAACATTGACCCGGCGAACCCTCCGGCCAACGCAGACGTTGTGATGCAGGAGACATCGCTCGCCGATACTTTGGTGCCCACACAAGAGGTCGGCTCGGGAGCCGGGGCAGCACTCGGTACCGGTACTTCGTCTCACTCGTTGACTCCTTCTGCGCCCAATATCTTTGCGCTACACCATGTCCCGGAGGACCAAGTGGGAGCAAGCAAAGAGGCGCTGATCCAGCTGGAGATAATGAGCGACCGACTGAAGACGGCGTACGATGCAAGTGAGGCTTTGAAGAAGAATGTCCGAGTAAGTACTCTTGTAAGTACCCTCCGTAGTCAAAATTTTTATGTTTCTGTCTCGTAAGGATTCGTATCCGAGTTCGAGTACACCGGCTGGGTGTGTCTGAGTTCCAGTGGGGGCGCGCTGAGTGCACCCACTGGGTGTAGTCCCCGAGACTGCCGTCGACTGGAGCAGTCGACGGGAGTCTTGAAGTCCGAATGAATGTAGTATTCAATCCATCTATTTTGTTTTTGATTTTCCAGTGGGGGCGCGCTGAACGCACCCACTGGGTGTAGTCCCCGAGGCTACCGTCGACTGAAGCAGTCGGCGGGAGTCTTAGAGTTCGAGTCAAAATATTGACCAATATCCTTTGCTTTAAATCTCGTTTGCAGTCTGTTTGTGAGCTCGAAAGCCACTACAAAACCCTGGAGAAGGAGGTGCTGGACCTGCGCGTTAGCCTTGAGGCCGAGAAGACCAAGAACACCCAATTGGAGGAGGAGAAAAAGGCACTTGAAGGTATGTTCTTCCTGCCCGACTGTAATAATACATTTCCCTTCTCCATCCGACTGAATATGCTTCATCAGATTTTCGTAGAGAAAATCATGAACTTGTCCAATGGCTGAAGAATTTTTTTTCTTTAGAAACTGTGAAGATTGCTCTTGAGAAGAAGGATACTGAACTGGCGGCCGCTCAGAAGGAAGCCAGCCGAAAAGCCAAGGAGGCCGAGGAGAAACTAAGGTCAGTCGGAAAACTGGAGGAGGAGAAGAATGCTTTGGAGGCCGCTGCCCAGAAATCCTAGGAAGAGCTTGTGGAATTAAAGAGGTTGCAAACCGAATGGGAGACCAAGCTCAAGCACATTACTGCCAAGAAAGCTGAGCTGGAGCAGTATGTTGAGGAGTTCAGCGGCGAGGCCAATGAAAAGCTCAAAGGTAACCTTTCCGAGTGACATTCATGGAACTTGATTAAGCCGAATGAAATTTGTATGTTCCTGACCTCTTTCTTCATTTGTCCGAATCCATCATTTTGTGATGATGTGGCGGAAGAGACGGACAAAATCGAGAAGGAGCTGGACCCTACCCAGGGTTTACTCAAAGACAGGGCTGCCATGAGCGTGCTTCGTTTGGAAGAGCGTGTTGAGCAAGTGGCCTTGTATATCAGGGAGCTTAGCATTGCCATCTCTGCGATTGATCGCAACGTCTTTGCCGACGACGAGCCTTCGAAGGATTTGGAAACAGTGCTAGCTCGAGTGAAGGCAGTGCCAAGCCGAGTGAAAGACTGGAAGAAATCCGCGGCCCGGGCTGGTGCTGACATCGCCCTCTCGTTGGTCCGCATCCACTGCAAGGGGGTGGATGAGAAGAAGCTGAAGTCCCTCGAGGTGGCTAACAAGAAGCACGCCAAGATTGATGACTTCATGGAGATGTTCATGGAGGCTGCCACTCGGATAGCGGACATCATCGACTTGGACACCTTCGTGGAAGCAGTGCCCCCGCCAGAGTGATCGTCCGGTCAAAAACTTGAAGTATTTTTCCTCGGAATGCCGAGTGGTTGCTGTAACCGCAAAACTTTAAGTGAGCTTGAGGCTCTCATCGTCTGAACCTTTATCCGTACTTTCGATTCGAATGATGCAGTCTTTATTTGTCTTGGCTTTATTCGATCTTTGGTTTCCAGATGTTTTAAACTTAGGCGATGAGGTATCGCAGCCAAGTCCCCGAGCATGGGCGAGACCCTCACTCGGAGTAATATGTTCTTAGATGAACAATGATAGTCCTGTTCATCTTAGCAGCCGAGTGTGGAGGGTGTCCCACTCGAAAGGTTTCTAACTTCGGCGACGCGGAGCCGCGGCTAAGTCCCCGAGTGTGGGTGAGACCCCCACTCAAGGTAGTCTGTTCTTAGATGAACAATGATAGTCCTGTTCATCTTGGCAGCCGAGTGTGGAGGATGTCTCACTCGAAAGGTTTTCGAACTTAGGCGACACGGAGCCGCGGCTAAGCCCCCGAGTGTGGGCGATATCCTCACTCGGAGTAGTTTGTTGTTAGATGAACAATTATGGTCCTGTTCATCTTGACAACCGAGTGTGGAGGATGTCCCTCTCGAATGGTTTTCTAACTTAGGCGACACGGAGCTGCGGCTAAGCCCCCGAGTGTGGGCGATACCTTCACTCGGAGTAGTTTGTTGTTAGATGAACAATGATGGTCCTGTTCATCTTGACAACCGAGTGTGGAGGATGTCCCACTCGAAAGGTTTTCTAACTTAGGCGACACGGAGCCGCGGCTAAGCCCCCGAGTGTGGGCGATACCTTCACTCGGAGTAGTTTGTTGTTAGATGAACAATGATGGTCCTGTTCATCTTGAGAACCGAGTGTGGAGGATGTCCCACTCGAAAGGTTTTCTAACTTAGGCGACACGGAGCTGCGGCTAAGCCCCCGAGTGTGGGCGATACCTTCACTCGGAGTAGTTTGTTGTTAGATGAACAATGATGGTCCTGTTCATCTTGACAACCGAGTGTGGAGGATGTCCCACTCGAAAGGTTTTCTAACTTAGGCGACACGGAGCCGCGGCTAAGCCCCCGAGTGTGGGCGATACCCTCACTTGGAGTAGTTTGTTGTTAGATGAACAATTATGGTCCTGTTCATCTTGACAACCGAGTGTGGAGGATGTCCCACTCGAAAGGTTTTCTAACTTAGGCGACACGGAGCCGTGGCTAAGCCCCCGAGTGTGGGCGATACCCTCACTCGGAGTACTTTGTTGTTAGATGAACAATTATGGTCCTGTTCATCTTGACAACCGAGTGTGGAGGATGTTCCACTCGAAAGGTTTTCTAACTTAGGCGATGCGGAGCGGCGGCTAAGCCCCCGAGTATGGGCGAGACCCTCACTCGGAGTAGTTTATACTTAGGCAAAATCAGGTTTGCAGCTAAGTCTTTTGTGTTTTACACCCACAGGGGGGTGGCAGTCAGATTTCAACAAGACATAATGAAATAAATCTTTATTCGTCGAGATCATTCGGATTCATTACTGGAATGACAAACTAGAATAGTTATGTTCTAAGTGTAGAACTTGCGGAGCAGATTCGCGTTCCAAGTCTGAGGCTCTTCTACTCCATCTTTGATATTGTACAGCCGGTAGGCTCCATTATGCAAGACCTTAGAGATTGCATACGGCCCCTGCCACGGAGGTGCTAACTTGTGAGGTCTCTGCCGATCCAGTCGGAGAACCAGGTCTCCTTCCTGAAAGGCTCGGCCCTGGACGTGTCTATCATGATAACGCCTCAGATCTTGCTGGTAGAGCGTCGATCTGATGAGGGCCAGCTCTCTCTCTTCCTCGAGAAGGTCGAGGCCGTCTTGCCGAGCGGCTTCGGCTTCGGCTTCAGCTTCATCATATAGTTCCACTCGGGGGGAATTATGCTGAAGATCACTCGGTAACACCGCCTCTGACCCGTACACCATGAAGAAAGGCGTGCGCTTCGTAGAGCGGTTTGGGGTTGTCCGAATACCCCATAAGACAGAAGGAAATTCTTCAACCCAAGCTCCGGCAGCATACTTCAGGTCTCTCATCACTCGGGGCTTCAAACCTTGCAGAATCATTCCGTTTGCGCGCTCTGCCTGTCCATTCGACTGCGGGTGAGCCACTGAGGCGTAATTAACCCGAGTGCCTTGAGAGAAACAGAATTCGCGAAACTCTTCTGAGTCGAAGTTCTTCCCATTATCCATGATAATATCATGTGGTACTCTGAACCTGAAGATGGTCTGCCGAATGAAACTAACGGCAGTGCCTGCATCCAAACTCTTGATGGGCTTCGCTTTGACCCACTTGGTGAATTTATCAACCGCGACGAGCAGATGTGTGAATCCACTCGACCCAGTCTGAAAGGGGCCGACCATATCTAGGCCCCATACTGCAAACGGCCAGGTGATCGGGATTGTCTTGAGCGCGAACGCCGGCTTGTGGGACTTGTTCTTGTAGAACTGACACCCGACACATAGGTCTACCAGGTCCCTAGCTGCTTCGTTGGCTTGGGGCCAATAAAAACCCGCTCGGAAAGTTTTAGCGACCAGAGTCCGAGAGGACGCATGATGGCCACAAGTTCTCGAGTGAATTTCATGTAAGATTTGCAGCCCTTCCTCTGGGGAGATGCACTTTTGGACGACTCCTGTGGTGCTTTTCTTGTACAACTGGTCGCCCACAACTTCGAATGACTTGGATCGACGGACGATCTGACGGGCTTCTTCTTCGTCTTCTGGGAGTTCTTGCCTGAGTATGTATGCCAAATAAGGTTGAGTCCACTTGGGAGTGATTACCAGCATTTCGTGGACCAGATCCACTATAGCCGGGACTTCAACCTCAGTCGAATCAGATGGATCGACTGCTTGCGGGGGCTCTTCTGTGAAAGGATCTTCTGCGATCGTTGGAGCGCAAAGATGTTCAAGGAATATATCTTTCGGGACTGCTCGTCGAGTGGACCCAATCTTAGCCAGGTCGTCTGCAGCCTGATTCTTTGCTCGAGGGATGTGATGCAGTTCTAAGCCTTCGAAATTCTTCTCCAGCTTCCTGACTGCGTTGCAATATCCGGTCATTGCTGGACTCCAAATGTCCCACTCCTTCATCACTTGGTTGACGACAAGGTCCGAGTCACCATATACCATCAAACGACGAATGCCGAGTGATATAGCCATGCGGAGCCCGTACAGGAGGGCTTCGTACTCGGCCTCATTGTTTGACGAGTCGAAATGGATCTGGAGGACATAGTTCAGTCGGTCTCCTTTGGGAGAGACAAGAACCACGCCAGCCCCCGAGCCATTGAGCATCTTGGATCCATCGAAGAACATAGTCTAGTGTTCGGGAACACTCGGAATTGGTTCCTCCTGCTCGATCCACTCGGCCATAAAATCAACCAGTGCCTGGGATTTGATAGCTATCTTAGGTTCGAACTTGATCTCCAGTGGAAGGAGCTCGATTGCCCACTTTGCCACTCGGCCAATGTCGTCCCTGTTGTGCAGGATCTCCGACAGGGGAGCACTGCTAACGACCGTGACCGAGTGATCTTGGAAGTAATGAACCACCTTTTTGGCAGTCAGGTAAATGCCATAGACCAGCTTTTGATAGTGCGGGTACCTTTGCTTTGAAGGAGTTAGCACTTCTGAGATATAATATATAGGTCTTTGAACTTTGAATGCTTTTCCTGGCTCTTCGCGCTCTACCACAAGGACTGTGCTCACCACCTGGCTGGTCACTGCAATGTACAGGAGTAAAGGTTCCTGGCTGCCCGGAGCAGCTAACACCGGCTGGGTGGAAAGCAATGCCTTGAGCTCTGTGAACGCGGCTTGCGCTTCATTGGTCCACTCGAATTTTTCTGACTTCTTCATCAAACGGTAGAGAGGGAGTGCCTTCTCTCCGAGTCTTGAAATGAATCGGCTCAGGGCCGCAAGGCATCCTGTCAACCTTTGCACATCATGTAAGCGTTCTGGCTGCTTCATTCGGACTATAGCGCCGATTTTGTCTGGGTTAGCATCAATTCCTCGTTCGGAAACAAGGAAACCGAGTAACTTTCCGGCAGGCACTCCGAATGTGCACTTAGCTGGATTCAGCTTGATCCCGAAGCGCCGCAGGTTTGCAAAGGTTTCGGCAAGGTCAGTCAGGAGGTCAGAACCTTTCCTAGACTTGACTACTATATCGTCCATATATGCCTCCACATTCCGATTGATTTGCTCTTGCAAACACTTCTGGATCATACGCTGAAAAGTGGCTCCAGCATTCTTCAGACCGAATGGCATCGTGACATAGCAAAAACACCCGAATGGGGTGCTAAAGGCTGTTTTTATTTCATCGGGACCGTACATTCAGATCTGGTGGTACCCGGAGTACGCATCCAGGAACGACAGACGTTCGCATCCGGCTGTAGAGTCTACTATCTGATCTATCCGGGGTAGAGGAAAATGATCCTTCGGGCAGGCCCGATTGAGATGTTTGAAGTCAATACACATGCGGAGTGATTTGTCCTTCTTCGGTACCAAGACCACATTCGCAAGCCACTCGGAGTGGTAGATCTCACGAATGAACTCAGCAGCAAGAAGCCGAGCTATCTCTTGACCAATCGCCTTGCGCTTCTCGACGAAGGATCGGCGCAAGTACTCCTTGACTGGCTTGGCCTTGGGATCGGTTCGGAGTCGGTGCTCAGCCAGTTCCCTGGGTACACCAGGCATGTCAGACGGCTTCCATGCAAAGATGTCCCAGTTCTCACGGAGGAACTGGATGAGCTCGGCTTCCTATTTGTCTCCGAGTGAAGTGGAGATGTTCGTCGGAGCGGCGCTCGGGTCACTCGGATGAACATGAACTTGCTTTGTCTCACCGGCTGACTGGAAGGCCGATTCTGAAGCCGGCCGCTTTGACCTGAGCAGACCAGTCGTATCCACCTCCTTCTTGTACCCTTCAAGCTCGACTGCAAGCACTTGTTCATTGGCTATCTTTGTGCCCTGCTGGAGGCACTCTTCGGCGACCTTCCGATCACCAGTGACTGTAATCACACCCTTATGCCCTGGCATCTTGAGCTTGAGATACACGTAACATGGTCTGGCCATGAAATGTGCGTAGGCGGGCCTACCCAGGATGGCGTGGTATGCACTGCGGAAGTCTACCACCTCGAAAGTCAGCTTTTCCTTTCGGAAGTTCTTCTCGCCGCCAAACACTACGTCCAGAGCGATCTGGCCGAGTGACTCTGCCTTCTTTCCAGGGATGATCCCATGAAAATGCATGTTGCTCTTGCTCAATCGGGACATCGGGATGCCCATAGCCTTGAGCGTATCAGCGTAGATGATATTGAGCCCGCTGCCTCCGTCCATTAGGACCTTGCGCAGTCGGACACCGCCCACCGCTGGATCAACGACCAGCGCCTGCCTCCCAGGGGTGGCAATGTGGGGCGGGTGATCAGACTGGTCGAAGGTGATAGGCGTCTTCATCCAGTTGAGGTATTTGGGAGCAGTCGGAACCGCCATATTAACCTCCCGATTGATTACCTTCAGCTGCCTCTTGCTCTCCACATCAGTGAAGATCACATTGAGGACTTTATCAACCTTCGGATACTTGGAAGTATCCTCCTCATCCTCGACATCGACTTTCTCACCCGAGGGCTCAGCGCCCATCTCCTGCTTGAGCAGGCGACATTCCCGAGTGGTATGCTTCGGAAGCACAACGTTGCCTTCTTCATCCGTCTTGGTATGAATCTGGCACGGTTGGTCAAGGATGTCGGATTTGAACTCGGACTTCTTCTTGGGCTTCAGCTTGCCTTGCCCTTGCCCCTGGACGGCTGCGACTTCTGCCTTGCTGGAGGCATCAGCTTTCCGCTTCTGATTCTTCCCGGCGTTGCCTCCCGATTGAGGGGCGTTGCCGGCTCTCGCCTTGCCGCTTCGGAGGCGGTCTTCTTCCTCACCATTGGCGTATTTGTTTGCAATCTCCATGGCTCGACTGAGGGACAGATCCCCAGACCGACCGAACTTTAAGATTAACTCCCGATACCGAGTGCCTGCCTTGAAGGCGCACACAGCCTGATGCTCCGT
Source organism: Elymus sibiricus (assembly GCA_039707655.1). Lineage (NCBI taxonomy): Eukaryota > Viridiplantae > Streptophyta > Magnoliopsida > Poales > Poaceae > Elymus > Elymus sibiricus. The sequence goes on from CM077665.1 coordinate 271,693,589, forward strand.
GACATTCTCCATGGTGTTATGCAACGTGGTCCAGCGCTGAATGTACTCTCGGAGAGTTTCATTGTTCTTTTGAACACAGTGCTGGAGTTCCGTCAGTCCGCCCGGACGCTTGTAGGTACCCTCGAATGTTTTGATGAACACTCGGGCCAAGTCTTCCCAGCAGTAAATGCAGTTGGCAGGCAACTGATTCAGCGCAGACCCTTCCAACATGAGCGGAAGGTGCTTCATGGCAACGAAATCGTCGTCGCCGCCGATCTGGACAGCGACTCGATAATCCTCCAGCCAAGTTTCTGACTTGGACTCGCCATTGAACTTGCCAATCCCGGTTGCCAGTCGGTAGTTAGGGGGTATTTCCGCCTCTCGGATGTTTCCGCTGAAGCACCCGAGACCGGTAACTCCCCATCCGCTCGCTCGGTCTCTGTCATATCTGTTCCGATCGACCACTCGCTGAGTAATCTCCGATCGGGCGTCGTAGCCTCTGTGTCTGACAGGACTCCGCTCACGGTTTCTGCCGAGTGGATAGCCCCCGTCATATGGATGTTGGCCACGCGGACCGCCCCTCGGAGGGGGAGTCCGACTGAAATCGCGATCGTCGCGCCCGCGTCCTCCATACTGGCCTCTCGGATGAGGAGGAGTTCGCGGGTCTCTCCTCGGCGCAAGAGGACTGTGAGCCGACTGCACAGTATCTGCCCGAGTGGATTCATTATGAATACGCTGGTGAGATTGTGATACCTCTGAATTTTGCTGTAGGGCGGTCTTCAGTAGAGCTTGGATCTGCCGAATGCCCTCGCCCGCCGCCGAGTTGGACGGCTAGATCAAATCTGCGATCCGAGTGGCCGCGGCCAGGTTCATCAAAGGGGTGCGCATCGTTGGGATGGTGTACGGGCGTTCCTTTGTGAACGTCAACTAGCGGCGGCTACGGCTGGAACTGGGAAGTTCCCTTGCCGCGCGCTCGTCGAGTGAGTGCTGTAACCGCTCGAGACGCTCGCGCTCGGCCAGAGTGGCTTGGCGAGCGGCCTCGAGGGCTATCTGCTCGGGGGTGTTCCCCGCAATGGGCGTCTGAAGGACTTCATCGTTCCTGCGCCTGATTTCCTCCCGCTGCTCCCGAGTGAGCGGTCGAGGGATGTAGCCGTCGGTACTGGCGTCACGATGATTGCCGTCCCGATCAAGGGCGCCTCCGGCCGAATACCCTGGAGGTGCAGCGTCTCGGGACGGGCCGGCCATAAAGACCTCCGCCACTTCTCCGCTGCTCTCGAGACCAGCGGCATCGGAGGAGTCATCTCCCGAAGAGGAGAAAAGACAGTGGACTGCCTCGTCTGCTCTGAGTGCAGTCGCTTGCTGCCCCGCGGCCTGCGGCGCCACAGCGTGTTTGATCCAGCGCTCCAGCCTAGAGCGCCCGGAGCGTCGGCGAAAAGCCGCGAGCCGTGTAGGGGAAACCGGTCGATAAGGCGTGGATGGCTGCCGGAGAAGAACTCCAAACGACGTCGCGCTAAAGTGCACAGCGCCGCGGGCGGGCAGTGACTCAGCGTCCAGCGGTGCCTCCTACAGCCACGCCGAATCGTCGATGACGAAGCTGAGTGACCTGAAGAGGATCTCGCCGCCGAAAGTGTTCATGATGAACAGGAAAATGGAAATTCCACCTGCGCCGAAATTCGCTAGATGCGCGGCCCCACGGTGGGCGCCAACTGTCGTGGGAATGTCCCTGACAATAGAACTAGGGGTATGAATGGAGGGGCGAAGTCTAGCTGCTGGTCAGGTGTTTCACTTGGATGTGTACGAGTTCAGGCTCCACTCGGAAGTGGTAAAAGCCCTACGTCTCGAGCCCGGGGGCTGGTTTGTTTTGCTTATGTGGGAGTATGAGAATACAAGTGTCGGAACCTTGCTACGGCGTCCGGTGGTGGCTTATATAGAGTGCGCCACCACCAGCCGAGCGCACTAACTAGTTAAAGCTTCGTTATAGAAACTGCCGCTTTAACTAGTACGTTACTTGTAACGTATGTCTGATCAATCCCAGAGGACGTCTCTTCATATTACTCAATGCTACGTCTCCTGGACCGTTGAGTTCTTGTCGACCGAGTGTAGATGTATCCATCCGAGTGCGTCTTCAGGTGCGTCCGAGTGACTCCTCAGGTCTGACCGAGTGCACTTCTATTTCTGAACTTTGATACCGATGTGGTACCATTGGTGGGCCCCAGATGTCAGGTCTGTGACCCTACCCAGGGTAGACACCCTCATCAGTAGGGATTGAAAACATACAAGTGTAGAATTAAGCATGAGGGAAATTAGCCATTCATTTTAGAAAACAAAATATATTACATCCAAATGCAAAGTTGCAGTACTGACTCAAGATAAATGTCTTTGATACACGCGTTATGATGACGACAAACATCCCACCACATTCATCATTTCATCTTATTCTAGATGTAGGCATGGACATAGGGGGAGTGTTGTTCCTTTCATGAACTCACACTCTGCTTATTATGCATAAACAAAATCAATCTTTCACATTAGCCATTGTTGATGGTACTTGTGCTTCAAAGATGAGTTTTGGTCTTAGACCTGATATCTCCTTTTTATTGATCTGGTATTGGAACAAGAAAGTGTATCCCGCACATATTTCCCTAGAGGTGACCCTGGGTATCGAACCCACGAGAGGAAGACTCCCTTGAGGCAATGGTCTCTAGCAAGTTTATGTTAAAGTTTCAATCCAGATTTGACCGGATCAGCAAGCAAATTGTGATTCAACACTTACAATAAAAAGAAGGTATGAGGATGAGGTCTTAATGCTTACAACCATGTATTGGTGCTGGGATAAAAAATGATATTAGTTTATGCTCGGGAAGTCACCCATCAAGAGGTGCTTGCTTTGTATCGGAGTGGGGTATGTGTCCAAATAACATCTTAACCGGCTCGAGTCCTACATCAAGAATCAGTTGTCCTACCTCAAGCCCTATCTATCTCGCAGGGTTGCCCCAATAATTAAGATAATAATATCAGACAAAAGCATTGGGTGTTCAATGACTAAATCTCATGAATTCCCAAGGTTATGATCCATGTTACCCTACTAAACTTAATGTCACCGGTGTTCGTCATAACACTTCAAGGTCCCCTTGCTCCTAGCCTCGTCGGTGCTCGATCTCCATGATTGTGGGTACCTGCAGGGATGGAGATCGCGGACGAGACAAGAAACACTTCACGAAACAATTTTATTTCACACATGTAAGATGTTATGTCAAAGGCTCCCCTTGATCCCTTCACCAAATACCTGGGGTTGCAAGGCTCATGCCTCACCCCATACCTTACCGGACTACTCACACATGGAGATCAGATCGCGAGAAGATATCATTGAAGAACACATCTTGGGATTGATTGATTGCAATATGTCTTACAACAGATGCCTTGTGTGATGCAGGGTTACAAGTATGAACTAGATGAGAGAGCATTATGGTGGTGGAGATGGCTATGGAGATGAAAATGGCGACGGCTAGGGTTTGTGGATGGAGATGATGATGAAGATGTTCTGGTTGTGCTCGACGTTGTTCTCTTGACATTTCGACGGGGTCCCCTTTATAAAAGTTGTTTAGGTGGACGACCTGCCTCAGTTTCCATGCCAAACAACTGCTCAAATGGGCGATTGCGGTCGTATGGAACGCCGTCTTTGACTCTAGTGGCCTTCTAGCGTATCCTGGTGACTTGTTTCTGCTCCATTCTCCTTCCTTTCCTTTCTCCCACGAGATTTCTTCCCTTTTTAGCCCATTTCATGTGGAAAAATATCAGAGAGAGGATTTGTGGAATCCTTTGCATTCATTAGTCATTAGTGGCAATATCGGAACGAATATCTCTCTTTTAGTGAAATATCTCAGTTAACATGGTTGAAATGAGTGTAAAAATATCACTCATTAGGACCCAAGGTTAAAATCTTCGCGGTGCCAAACCATTTGACTCAAACATAGGTAGCTCCGGCCACTGACCCGCTTCTCTTGGAAGGGGCTTGGTTCTCTTTGGATTTGATTCATTTTATCTACACTTCAGGTCTTTTGATTTTGGTTCACGCTAAGGAGTGCTATTTTCTTTTGCATTTTAATCCTTGGAGTGTTCCTCACCATTTGCCATGTTTCGAGTCTCCAACCTAAGCCTATCTCATCTACAACCTCTCATATACGTGCATAATCCATCAAATTCAAGTATTTGATCTTTTTTTGTTTCCTGTGCTGCAAGCGGAAGTACCGCTGGTTTTGGACGGTACTACCGCTTACGCGGTACTACCGCTCCTACCTACGGTACTACCGCTGAGGAAGTACTAGGGCGGTGAGGGAGTCCGGGACTAAGGGGTCCTCGGGCCGTCGGCTTATCTCGTGTGGGCCAGCTTGGTGGGCCGCTCTATGGCGATCGCACGAAGGCCGGACTGCAGGATGACCCCGTGCTCAGGAAGGATTATTTCGAAGACTTGGTGTGTCCTCCAAGAAAGAATGGGTGTATCTATGCTCGAATGGAAACCTATCACATGTAACCCTAGGTACCTCTGGTGTCTATATAAACCAGGGGGCTTAGTTCGTAGAGGGCAAGTCAACTCATCTAGGGTTTTAGCTCATTTGATCTCGAGGTAGATCGACTCTGTAACCATCATACTCATCAATACAATCAAGCAAGACGTAGGGTTTTACCTCCTCAAGAGGGCCCAAACCTGGGTAAACATCGTCTCCTTCGTCCCCTGTTAACCATCGATCCCAGATCCATAGCTCGGGAACCCCTACCCGAGATCCGTCGGTTTTGACACCGACATTGGTGCTTTCATTGAGAGTTCCGTTGTGAGATCACTAGAGGATTGATGGCTCGCCTAAACATCAGCGAACAGGTCTGTAATGAGGACACCCTTGTCCCTGGACAGACCTTCGCGTTCGGCAGCACCGTGCTGCATGCTAACCTGACCGGCCATCTTGGCCAGATCAGAAGTTTCACTCGCGGTCAGGAGATCAGGTTTGGGAACCTAGAGTTCACCGCCGACTCCAGCGGTGATCTGCTTCTTACCGAGCCCTCGGTTTCGTTCGATGGGCCCGAAAATCCCGAAGCTTTAACTTGAGGCCCCCTATTCGCCCCTGCCCTCGAGTCTATCCCCGCCGGAGGTTTGTCCTTCAGCTCGGACCCGGTGATAGCACCCGATACCGGGGCTCGGTTCTTGCCGAACACACCCTTCATGAGGCCCCCCTGGAGTTCGGCTCCGAGGGCCCTCGGAAGATTGCCCCGGTCGACCTCTTGCGGTTGGACGAGACACTGGACTGGATCCAGTCAATGACAATCGCGGACGACCCGACCGCGACCCATGTTCAGACCGGTCCGGAGGCTGGCCACGAGGAATTTTACGGTCCACCCACCACCCACTTAGTAGCCACTGTCGAAGATCTAACCGATATGTTGGACTACGCCACCGTGGAGGCAGAAGACCTGGATGAAGAGGTGAGCGCCCCAACCCGTATCACTACCGGGCGACGGACAGCTACCTCCACCTAGGACGTCTATATGGTGGACACCCCTGATGATAGGGACAACCACACCCCCAAGAAGAACGGCGACAAATCCGGCAAAGCGCCGTCAAAGCGCCGGAAACAACGCAAACGATCCAAGACGAACAAGGGAAGGGAAGCCATCGTGGGCACCGAAGAAATCGACACCCCGAAATACCTTGGCGACCTTGAAGCCCCTGAAGAGCCGCTTGAAGACCCGGAGAGGCTCGAGGACCAGCATGACGCCGAGGACATAAATGATTCCGAGGACGACAACTACCTCCCCCCCCCCCCGTTGAGGAGGAGGAAAGCCTCGAAGCCGAAGACTTCACCATCCCTGAAAACCCTGAGGATCAAGAACGATTCAGGCGGCAGCTCATAGCCACCGCCCGGAGCCTAAAGGCAAAGCAGCAGCAGCTTAGAGCCGAACAAGATACCATCAACGATAGATGGACGAAAGTCCTTGCAGCCGAAGAACGGTTCGGCACGGAGCAGCAAGATCAAAACAAGAGCTACCCGCGCCGGCACCTGCTGCCGCAATTCAATGATGAGGCCTTCGAGCCCGAATCTCCCAGGCGCACTCAATACGACCAGCCGGACCGCCCCCCTCGAGGACGGGACAAGGTGGCTGGAGACGCCGAGTATAGGCCCACGTCACCTCGCAGGAGAGGAAAGGGGCCAACACAACCTGAGGATCAATATGTCCTACGACAGGACCTGGACTATAGAGCAGGTCACACTAGATCCATCTATGGATCTAGAGGATACTCCCCTGCTAGACGGGATGGGTACCAATCTTGGCTCGACCGTGATGTCTACTACGCAACCTTCTTCTTGTAGACTCGTGTTGGGCCTCCAAGCGCAGAGTTTTGTAGGACAGTAGCAAATTTCCCTCAAGTGGATGACCTAAGGTTTATCAATCCGTGGGAGGCATAGGATGAAGATGGTCTCTCTCAAACAACCGAGCAACCAAATAACAAAGAGTCTCTTGTGTCCCCAACACACCCAATACAATGGTAAATTGTATAGGTGCACTAGTTCGGCGAAGAGATGGTGATACAAGTGTAATATGGAAGGTAGATATAGGTTTTTGTAATCTGAAAATATAAAAACAGCAAGGTAACTAATGATAAAAGTGAGCACAAACGGTATTGCAATGCTTAGAAACAAGGCCTAGGGTTCATACTTTCACTAGTGCAAGTTCTCTCAACAATACTGACATAGTTGAATCATATGTAAATCCCTCACGTGCGACAAAGAGTTCACTCCAAAGTCACAAATAGCGGAGAACAAACGAAGAAATTATTGTAGGGTACGAAACCACCTCAAAGTTATCTTTTTCGATCAATCTTATGAGCTATCCCTATAAGTGTCACGAACAGCCCTACAGTTCGTACCAAAATAACACCTTAAGATACACATCAACCAAAACCCTAATGTCACCTAGATACTCCAATGTCACCACGAGTACCCATGGGCTTGATTATACGATATGCATCACACAATTTCAGATTCATCATGTTCAATCCAAGACAAAGAACTTCAAAGAGTGCCCCAAAGTTTCTACCGGAGAGTCAAGACGAAAACATGTGCCAACCCCTATGCATAGATTCCCAAGGTCACGGAACCCGCAAGTTGATCACCAAAACATACATCAAGTGGATCAATAGAACATCCCATTGTCACCACGGATATCCCATCTCAAGACATACATCAAGTGTTCTCACATCCTTAAAGACTCAATCCGATAAGTAAACTTCAAAGGGAAAACTCAATTCATCACAAGAAGATAGAGAGGGGAAACTCCATATGATTCATCTATATCAATAAAGCTCGCGGTACATCAAGATCGTGCCATCTCAAGAACACGAGAGAGAGAGATCAAACACATAGCTACTGGTACATACCCTCAGCCCCGAGGGTGAACTACTCCCTCCTCGTCATGGAGACCGCCGGGATGATGAAGATGGCCTCCGATGATGGTTTCCCCCTCCGACAGGGTGCCGGAACGGGCTCCCGATTGTTTTTTCATGGCTACAGAGGCTTGCGGCAGCGGAACTCCCGATCTTGGTTTCTTTCTGGAGGTTTGGGTATTTATAAGAATTTTTGGCGTCGGAAACAAGTCAAGGGGGGCCACGAGGCGACGACAAGCCAGGGGGGCGCGCCCTAGGGGGGGGCGCCCCCTAGGCTTGTGGCTGCCTCGTGGCTCTTCTGGCCCAACTCCGATGCCCCGTGGGTCTCTTCTGGTCCATAAAAAATCACCATAAGTTTTTATTCCGTTTGGACTCCGTTTGATATTCCTTTTCTGTAAAACTTAAAAACAAGGAAAAAACAGAAACTGGCACTGGGCTCTAGGTTAGTAGGTTAGTCCCAAAAACAATATAAAATAGCATATACATGCATATAAAACATCCAAAACCGATAATATAATAGCATGGAACAATCAAAAATTATAGATACGTTGGAGACGTATCAGACCGCAACCATAGAGGCCGGGAACAATATCGGGCCCGGACAACAGCCGATTTCCGGCGTGACGTAGCCCGGATCAGAGGCGCCGCTCACCCACTATGCTTCACATACGAGGTTATGCAGCACCAGTTCCACGAAGGGTTTAAACCCGTAAAGATAGAACCATATGATGGGACAACGGACCCGGCTGTGTGGATCGAAGACTTCCTTCTCCACATTCATATGGCCAGAGGCTATGATCTCCATGCCATCAAATACCTGCCACTCAAACTTAAAGGATCAGCTCGGCATTGGTTAAATAGTCTCCCCGAAAACTCCATTGGGAGTTGGGAAGAGCTCGAGGACGCCTTCTGATCTAACTTCCAGGGCACTTATGTCCGGCCCCCGGACTCCTCCGACTTGAGCAATGTCGTCCAAAAAGCCGGTGAATCAGCTAGGCAATTCTGGAATCGGTTCCTGACTAAAAAGAACTAGATCATTGATTGTTCGGACGCTGAGGCAATAGCCTCGTTCAGATACAATATCAGGGACGAATGGCTAGCTCGTCAGCTCGGCCAGGATAAGCCGAGAACAATGTCTGCCCTCACCTCACTTATGACCCGCTTTTGCGCGGGCGAGGACAATTGGTTAGCTTGTCGAAGCCAGAACCCCGAAGACCCCGGCACCTCCGAAGTTTGGGATGGTAACGGGAAGCCACGACGTAATAAAAACAAACGTCGCCATAGCAACGGCGATGCAGAAGACACGGCCGTAAATGTCGGTTTCCGCAACTCAAAATCCAGACAACGGAAGAAGCCCTCTAAAGGAAATAGAGACGGACCAACCGCATTGGACAAAATCATGGATAGGCCCCTCCAGATCCACGGCACCCAGGACAAACCCGCCACTCACACCAACCGCAACTGTTGGGTATTCAAACAAGCCGGCAAGCTTGCAGCCGAGGAGCAAAGCAAGGGCCCGCGCAGCGAGGATGATGAAGAGCCTCGCGGTCCAAGCAATGGCGGACAGAAGCAATTCCGTCCCAAGGTAAAAACTGTGAACATGATATACGTCACACATATACCAAAAAAGGAGAGGAAGCATGCCCTTCAGGAGGTCTACGCCGTAGAGCCCATAGCCCCGAAGTTCAACCCGTGGTCGGTTTGCCCGATCACCTTCGACCATAGGGATCACCCGACCAGTATCCGTCATGGAGGCTCTGCGGCTGTCGGTGTCAAAACCGGCGGATCTCGGGTAGGGGGTCCCGAGCTGTGAGTTTAGGATCGATGGGTAACAAGGGACGAAGGAGACGATGTTTACCCAGGTTCGGGCCCTCCTATGGAAGTAAAACCCTACGTCCTGCTTGGTTGTATTGATGTGTATGAAGATTACAGAGTCGATCTACCTCGAGATCAAGTAGCCAAAACCCTAGATGAGTTTCTCTGGCCTCTACGATCTAAACCCCCAGTTTATATAGACACCGGGGGTACCTAGGGTTTACACATGATAAGTCTCCAACCGAAAGTAAAGACGCTGATCCCCTCATCTTGACTTGGAGTGCACGCCGCATCTTCAGAGGTTTCCTTCTAGAACACGGGGTCGTCGCATATCCCGGCCCTTCCTGCGATAATCACAGAGCGGCCCACCAAGCCGGCCTATGAGAGATAGGCCGGCGGCCCGAGGACCCCTTAGTCCAGGACTCCCTCAGTAGCCCCCGAACTAGCCCCCAACGCCAGGGGTCATGACACTAGCAGCTTCGTGTGATCAGAGTCTCCGGCTTGCGGGGTGAGTTCTTTTCCCCCTTTATGATCGGTTGGCTCTAGTCCGGCCGCCAATGACATGTAGTTATCCGAACATGTAGTTATCCAGACGCCATAAGTCGCTTAACCTCGAAGGCTGAACGTCAAAGTGTGAACAGTATTTCCTGACAACCTTTCTGACGAAGGGTCGTGGCCTACCACGACCGCCGAGCCGGTTACTAAAACTCGATTCGCGGTTCGAGGCCGTTTCTCCATTGGCACGTCTTATCAACGTGTAGATCGTGTCCCGTTTCTTACAGGATATGATCAATCCCCTGGGTTATCCCACGCGCGCATAATGGTATGATTGTTTCGGGAAGTGGCGAGGCCTGCGGCGCAGTAAAAGGGAGGCTCTTGGTATTATGGCACCCCATAAAAGGGAGAAAAACCCCAAGGCCTATTCACGCTCCAAATTTGCACCCTTTGCCTCCTCAACCTTCCCAAGCTCCGAGAGCCCAGATCTAGTTTTCCTCAATCTTCCCTCCGAGTTCGGCCATGGCTGGTTCAGGCTCCATGGGAAAGTGGGAGGCCTCCTCCGTCACCGACAACGGCATTCGGGAGCTAAAGCGTGCCGGCTACCTCTCCGCCAACATCGCCCACCGCGCTCCAGAGGCGAATAAGGTGGTTCCCACACCGAAGGCGGATGAGAGGGTGGTGTTCCTCCCCCATTTCATCCGGGGACTGGGCTTTCCGCTCCACCCCTTCGTCAGGGGCCTCATGTTCTTTTACGGGTTAGATTTCCATGACCTCCCCCCGAACTCCTTCATGCACATCTCGGCGTTCATCATCGTCTGCGAAGCCCTCCTGCGGGTACAACCGCACTTCGGCCTGTGGCTCAAAGTGTTCAATGTCAAGACAAAGACAGTTGCGGGCGCGCATGCAGATTGTAGAGGGGCGGTAATCAGCAAGCTCCCCCCGTGTCGAGTGGTCGGACGGCACCTTTATCGACACGGTCAAGATCTGGCAAAAGGAATGGTTCTACATCACCGAACCAAGGAGTGCGGACTGGGTGGCACCTGCCGAGTTCAGATCCGGACCCCCCGCGAGGCTAACCTCGTGGCTCAAGAAAGGCCTTGACTGGGGGTCGGCCGCAGAGGTAAAATCGCTGCAGAAGCGTATCTCCGTGATGAGGCCAAAATCGAGCTGGTCAACGTGATCCAGGTCATGCTCCGCCGCCGTCTGCTCCCCTGCCAGCACCGGGCCTCCCCAATGTGGGCTTACCAGCTCAAGGACTTGGCCACCGTGCGTCAATTCTTCTGCACTACCCACGAGAAATTGTGGAAAGTGCTATTCAAGCCCGAGAAGAGCTGGCCGGCCGAGGAGAAGGACACAGGTCTTGACGCCGAAACCCCTCCTACCAAGGTATGATAAAATTTTAATTCTCCGGCTCTGTTTTTTGACAAAGAGCTGAACCCCTTCTCCCTCATCTCCACAGAAATGGCTGAGCAAGGCCGTGCAAATTGACTGTCCGGCCCCGCAGCCCGAAGACCCTCGGACGGATCTGTTGACGGAGATGCTCGTCGTGGCGCCGTATTCGGCGCCAGAGAAGAAGGAGAAGAAGAAGAAGAAAAGGGAGAAGAAGGAGGCCCGAGAGGGTCTTCGTCTAAGGGGTCTTCCGGACACTAAGTCCGAGGAGACCCATGCCTCTTCCACTCACGAGGAAGAGCACGAGGACGAAGGGGAGTGTGACACCCCCCCTCACAAGGAAAAGGGCGGCGTCAGCGGACGCCGCGGAGGACCTACCTCCTCCTGCCCCGAAGAGGACATGCCGGACAAAGGCAGTCCTGGCCGACGATAGCTCGGACTCCGATAAGGAGTCTGAGGCTTTTGAAAAGGTTCCCCGAAGGAACCCAAGGGCTAAGCCCCCATCCCAGAGGTATGAATCCGAAGACCCTCTGGGTTACTTATATAGAGCTTTTAATGCTAAATGGGCGAATGTCTTTCAATTTGCAGCCCACCACGCGATCTCCCCACCGACCAAATCTCGGACGGGGAGTCTCTGCCCACCGACCTGGCGGAAAGTGGGGCTGCGTCACATCCTACCCCTCCTGAGGTCTCGAAGGAGGCCGCGAAGGTGTTATCGCGCCAGGCTCCTTCTGAGCCGAACACCGGCGGTGGGGGTGACGACGTTATGGCTGAGGTTAATACCTCGGCCGCCGAAGACCAGGAGGAGGAACATCTCCTGGCAACTAAAGAGGGGGGACGAAGTCTGGTCCAGACCCCTCCGAGGAGATCTCTGGAGCGCTCTATGCCTTCAGAGCTGCCAGCCCAATCCCCCACCGGAGGGGGGGGGGGTTGGCAGGTCACCACCGGTGCCGCCCATGATTGGGTGGCCGGCCGTGATGGAGGAAGCTTTATCCGGCTCCTCCATCGCCGAAGATCACCGCGCCCTTATGGGTGCGGTTTTGCAAGGCATTCAGTCCGTTGACAGCGGAATGAAAGAGGCCTTCAACGGTCTCTTGACGGGGTTCAAGGTGAGCCACGTAATACTCTTTTTTCTAGAAAAAGTTAATTTACCAAGTTTATGCAATCCTTATAAGTGTAGTAGCTCCCGAGCCCTGGGTGAGTTTGAAAAACCCACCCGGGGGTCAAATGTCCGAAAATTAGTAACGATGCTCAAGGCACCCTTTGTCCCTCATTATGCTAAGAGCTCCGAAGAGTACTTAGCAGAGGGTCTGAATCCGACAACTCGGGAGTTTTAATGCACATAAGTTGTTTTGTAGGCCTCGTCATCGGCGGCGGCTACCAACGCAGTGGAGCTTGCCGAGCTAAACCGGAAGCTCAAGAGCTCCGATGAGGAGCTTGATCGCCTAAACAAGAGATTTGACAAGACGCAAGGTGAGTCCAAATTGTATCATTCGGGCTATTGTCTATCCTCATTGATTGAGATATCCGGATTGTTATCCCTAAGTGTTATTTACTCATTGTTACCATAGCTGTGGCTGCGGAGGTCGAGAACCTCAAGGCCGAGTTGACAAAGGTGAGGCAGGAGGCCGCGGATGAGAAGGCGGTGGCCGAACAAGCGGCAGCCGAACTGTCGGCGTTAAAAGCCATGAGCGACAAGCATGAGGCCCGGGTGGCAAAGGTGCAGCTGGAGCTCAAGGATGCCAGCACGAAGTGCGAGGCCCTTGAGAAAAAGAACAAAGACCAGGCCACCGAACTATCCACGCTGAAATCCGAGCTCAAAGCGGAGCGAGTTGATAGGCGGTTCTTTGAAGAAGAACTCCGCCAAGTCAAGGCGATCGCGGATGGTAAGCCGTACTTACTGCAATGTGCCTTTGGTGGTAACAGGTTTGCATTGCTCACCTGGGTGTGGCGTTCCTCAGGCGCCTTTACGGACCTGCCGAGGAGTGCAGCGGACGCGAACAAATACTTCGCCTCTCGGGATGGGGATGTTGAGCCTCGGCTATTCTGGGCGCAATTTCAAGCCCCCGAGCATCCTCCCCTCCTAAGCAATCAGATGAAAGAATTGACGGAGCTGCACCGGATGGCGGAGCCGGCCATGAAGGACCTCTGCATCCGGCTGTGGCCTGCAGAGCCGTTGTCGAGCAGTTACTTCGGCTTGGTGCAGAAACTGTGCGACGCTGCGCCTCGGATCGACGCTCTAAAGCGTTCTACGTGCATCGAGGGAGCTCGGATGGCCTTTGCAAGGACCATGGTGCACTGGCCGAGGCTCAAGCCGACCGAGATGGCCACCGCGCCTCCACCCCCTAGGAAGGAGCATAGGCGCCCCGAGAAATACTTTTCCACCGTGATGGATGGTGCTCGGGCGATAGAAGCCCAATGCCCTAAGGATGTAATTTATGAATGAGCGTTTTATCATGTATCCGATGACTGTTCCGCTTTATAATGTGGTTGCATGGTTTATCGTGTCTTTAAGCTTTGTATTATTTTGACTCCTATGTGGCCGTTTTATCTGAAAGTTGCGAGTCGTCGGCTTCAGCCCCCATGTAGATACTACACGAGGTGTTTCTACCTCCACACTGTGACCCTTAGCCGACGTATCGGTGCCCGAAGGCGGTAGTGTGAGGGGGAACAAGGCAATCAGACTATGATGCTTTAGTGCTTTCACTTAGCCGTAGGAGCTTGACTGCGGGGGCTGATGACTAGCCCCCAGTGTTTTGTGATATTCGGATACACCGAGGTTGAAACCAGCATCACATGGTTTGTAATCGTACAAACCCCTCGTATAACACGGAATAACCTCTATCGATTTTTAGTTTGACACTTATGCTCGGATTGCAGACCGGTTCTCGCTTATTATGACAGTCAGTTTTCGGCTTTCTCCACTGAGGTACTTGACCAGGCGAGCCGGAAGCACAATCGCAGTGGTTCTCCCTTTACCCTTTTAGCCGAACGAGCGGAACGTAAGAGGGCAAATACAGGAGCCGGGCAACCCAACCATTGACCCAAGACATAATTCGGAACCGATTCATATAACGCAACATCCGAGACGCCGAACACATAAACAATAGTGCCGGGGTGATGCTTGGGGTGATTTTTATAGTCAAGCCCCCGGTCTATTAGCCGGTCGCATCGTAATATGTACCGAACAGCTTTGCTATTGGCGTCGGTGAGTAGAGAACAGAGTATGTGACATAAAATACAGCGATGAGGCCGTAAAGGATGGTCTTTATTTCTGATGAATTCTTCTAACTCAAACTGCCGAAGCAACTGTTACAGGTATTTTGAAATGAAAAATAAAGTTTACAAAGGAGAGGTTTTACCCGGGGTCTTCGATGGGTGGCTTGACGTCCTCAATGTGCCCTGTCGCATGTCTGCTCCTTTGCTCCCGAGGGGGTTGCATTCCTTTAAAGGTGATTGCTATCGGCGAACGGACCTTGGGAAGAAGATCTTGAGAAGTCGCCGCAGTGTGGATGAGCTTTACGCTTGGAAGGTCCTAGATGGTACCTGTGGTTTGTCCGAAGACATGTGTTGGCAGTAGTTCGGTCCAGCCGAACACTTTCCTTTTGATAGTGGGTCCCCACAGCTGCCCATGGTATTTTGAGCACGAAGTTGTGCCTTCTTGGCACGTATTTTACGGGAACTAGGGCTGTGCTGTGGGGGGTGTATCCCTATTTTTGTTGGGCGGAAGATGATTCCGGGAGTTCGGGTTGAGACCAAGCTCGTTTACTATCCTGACGTGCCTTTATGGCTGATTTGGGCGTCGGCCTATCGTCGCCGTACTGGAATTCGGCTGCCAGGGCCGCTGTGTGTTCCTCAGTTCGGAGAGAGCGCTCTGTGTTGTCGTTGACAGTAATGACCCCCTTGGGTCCGGGCATCTTGAGCTTCAGGTACGCGTAGTGGGGGACGGTGTTAAAGCGAGCGAATGTTGTGTGGCCGAGTAGGGCGTGATAACCGCTGCGAAAAGGGACGATGTCGAAGATCAAGTCTTCGCTGCGGAAGTTGTCGAGCGAGCCGAACACTACTTCCAAATTCACGGTGCCCAAGCAGCGGGCTTCGACGCCTGGGATCACTCCTTTAAAGGTAGTGTTGCTAGGTTTGATCCTTGACGGATCTATACCCATCTTTTTCACCGTGTCCGAGTAAATCAGATTAAGGCTACTTCCTCCGTCCATTAGGACTCTAGTGAGGTGATACCCATCGATAATGGGGTCTAGGACGAGGGCTGCCGAACCTCCGTGACGGATACTGGTCGGATGGTCCCGTCGGTCGAAGGTGATCGGGCAAGCCGACCATGGGTTATACTTCGGGGCTACGGGCTCTACGGCGTAGACCTCCCGAAGGGCGCGCTTCCTCTCCTTTTTTGGTATGTGAGTAGCATATATCATGTTCACAGTTTTTACCTCTGGAGGGAACTGCTTTTCTCCTCCATTGCTTGGACCGCGGGGCTCGTCATCGTCCTCGCTGAGTGGGCCCTTGCCTTGCTCTTCGGCTACGAGTTTGCCAGCTTGTTTGAATACCCAACAATTACGGTTGTTGTGGGTAGCGGGCTTCTCTTGGGTGCCGTGGATCTGGCAGGGCCTATCCATCATTTTGTCCAGCGTGGTAGGTCCGTCTCAATTTCCTTTAGAAGGTTTCTTCCGCTGTCCGAATTTTGGGTTGCGGAAACCGGCATTAACGGCCGTGTCCTCAGCATCGTCGTTGTTGTGCCGGCGTTTGTTTTTGTTACGTCGTGGTTTCCCATTTTCATCCCGGACTTCGGAGGGGCCGGGGTCTTCGGGGTTATGGCCTCGTCGAGCTAGCCAGTTATCCTCACCCGCGCAAAAGCGGGTCATAAGTGAGGTAAGGGCGGACATTGTCCTCGGCTTGTCCTGGCCGAGCTGACGAGCTAGCCACTCGTCCTGGATATTATGTCTGAAGGAGGCTATTGCCTCGGCGTCCGGGCAGTCAACGATCTGGTTTTTGTTGGTCAGGAACCGATTCCAGAATTGACGAGCCGATTCACCTGCTTTCTGGACAACATTGCTCAGGTCGGAGGAGTCCGGTGGCCGGACATAAGTGCCCTGGAAGTTAGATCGGAAGGCATCCTCGAGCTCTTCCCAGCTTCCGATGGAATTCTCGGGGAGACTGTTTAACCAGTGTTGAGCTGGCCCCTTAAGTTTTAGGGGCAGTACTTGATGGCATGGAGATCATCTCCTCGTGCCATATGAATGTGGAGGAGGAAGTCCTCAATCCACACGGCTGGGTCTGTTGTCCCGTCGTATTGCTCTATGTTAACGGGTTTAAACCCTTCAGGGAACTGATGCTGCATCACCTCGTCTGTGAAGCACAGTGGGTGGGCGGCGCCTTTGACTCGAGCTATGTCATGCCTACGATCGGCGGTCGATCGGGCCCGGTTTTGTTCCCTACCTCTATTGTTGCGGTCGAGCCAAGACTGGTACCCGTCCCGTCTAGCGGGGGAGTACCGTCTAGATCCGTAGATGGATCTTGTGTGGCCTGCTCTATAATCCAGGTCCTGTCGTAAGTCATACCTGTCCTCAGGCTCTGCTGGCCCTTTTCCTCTCCTGCGGGGTACCGCAGGCCTGTACTCGGCCTCGCCGGCTGTGCTATCCCGTCCTCGGGGAGGGCAGTCCGGCTGGTCGTACGGAGTATGCCTGGGAGACGATGTTTCAAGGACCTCGTCATCGAACTGTGGTAGCAGCCGCCGGCATGGGTAGCTCTTGGGTTGGTCCGGTAGATCGGTACCGTACCCTTCTTCGGCTGCCAAGACCCTCGTCCATCTATCATTGAGTGTGTCTTGTTCGGCTTTGAGCTGTTGTTGTTTTGCCTTCAGGCTTCGGGCGGTGCCTAAAAGCTGCCGCCTAAACCGTTCCCTCAGCGGCCCTTGTCTTAGATCCCATCATCGATGGGTACCACCTCACTAGAGTCCTCATGGATGGAGGAAGTAGCCTTAACCTGATTTACTCATACACGGTGAAAAAGATGGGTATCGATCCGTCAACGATCAAGCCCAACAACACTACCTTTAAAGGAGTCATTCCAGGCGTCGAGGCCCGCTGTTTGGGTACCGTGACCTTGGAAGTAGTGTTCGGCTTGCCCGACAACTTCCGCAGCGAAGACTTGATCTTCAACATTGTCCCTTTCCGCAGCGGCTATCACGCACTGCTCGGCCGTACAGCGTTCGCTCGCTTTAACGTCGTTCCCCATTACGCATATCTGAAGCTCAAGATGCCCGGACCCAAGGGGGTCATCACTGTCAACGGCAACACAGAGCGCTCCCTTCGGACCGAGGAACACACAACGGCCTTAGCAGCCGAATTCCAGTCCGGCACCGAGATGCCGAGGCCTCCGTAAGCCATTAAGGCGCGGCAGGCAAACAAGCGAGCCAAAGCTCAACCCGACCTCCCGGAACCATCCCCTGATCAACACAAATAGGGATGCGCCCCCCACAGCATGACCCAGCTACCCATAAGGTACGTACCTAGAAGACATAACTTTGCTCTCAAAATTCCATGGGCAACTGTGGGGACCCACTACCAAAAACCAAGTGGTCGGCTCGACCTAACTACCGTCAAAACAGCGTCTTCGGATAAACAGCAGGCACCATTAAGGACCTCGCAAGCGTCAAGCTCACACGCGTCACGGCGATTTCTTGAGAACCTCTCTCACATGTCCGTTCGCCGACATCAGTCACCTTTAAAGGAGCATACCCCTCAAGAGCAAAGGAACGGAGGCGTATCAGGAACATCGAGGACATCAAGCCACCCATCGAAGACCCTGAGTAAACCTTTCCTTTGTAAAATTTGTTTTTAAAGCAAAATACCTGTAAACAGCTACTTCGGCAGTTTGAATTGTAAAAATTCATCATATATAAAGATTATCTTTTACGTCCTTCTCACAGTATTTTATAAACCGTTTCCCACTCCCCGCATCTGAAAGCAAAACTGTTCGATACATGCTAGATGCAACCGGCTAATAGACCGGGGGCTTGATTTTAAAACTCGCCCCAAGCATCAATCCCGGGATTATGTCCGGCGTCTCGGACTTTGCGTTATATGAATCGGTTCCGAATTATGTCTTGGATCAAAGGTTGGGTTGCCCGGCTCCTGTGCTTACCCTCTTACGTTCCGCTCGTTCGGCTAAAAGGGTAAAGGGAGAACCACTGC
Organism: Elymus sibiricus; assembly: GCA_039707655.1. NCBI lineage: Eukaryota > Viridiplantae > Streptophyta > Magnoliopsida > Poales > Poaceae > Elymus > Elymus sibiricus. Next base: position 271,711,910 of record CM077665.1, read on the forward strand.
GATTGTATTTCCAGCTCGCCTGGTCAAGTACCTCGGTGGAGAAAGCCAAACACCGACTGTCATAATAAGCGAGAACCGGTCTGCAATCCGAGCACAAGTGTCAAACTTAAAATCGATGGAGGTTATTCCGTGTCATACGAGGGGTTTGTACCTTCACAAACCATGTGGTAATGGCCTTAACCTCGGTATATCCTAATACCACAAAATACTGGGGGCTAGTAACCAGCCCCCGCAATCAAGTTCCTACGGCTAAGTGAAAGCACAAAAGCCCCATAGTCCGATTGTCCTGTTCACCTCTCGCTCCATCGCCTCCGGGCGCCGATATTTCGGCTAAAGAAAAAGTTGCGGAGGGCGAAACACCTCTTGTAATATTTTCACGGGGGCTGAAGCCGACGACTGGTAACTTTTAGTTTAAACGACCACACAGGAGTCAATATAATTCAAATCTTAAAAGCATGATAAAATCGTGCACATGCATTATAAAGCAAAATATTCATTGGGCACATTACAACATGCTCATTCATAAATTACATCCTTAGAGCATTGGGCCTCTATCGCCCGAGCGCCATCCATCACAAGGGGGAAGTACAGCTCGGGATGCCTATGCCCCTTCCCAGGAGGAGGAGGTGCAGGGGCCATCTCGGCCGGCTTCATCTTGGGCCAGTGCACCATGGTCTTCGCAAAGGCCATCCGAGCCCCCTCGATGCAGGCAGAACGTTTCAGGACTTCAATCCGGTCCGCGGCGTCACACAGCTTCTGCACCAAGCCGAAGTAGTTGCTCGGCAATGGCTCTGTCGGCCGCAGCCGGATGCACAGGTCTTTCATGGCGGGCTTCGCCATCCTGTGCAGTTCCATCAACTGCTTCATCTGCTTGCTGAGGAGAGGAGGGTGCTCGGGGGTTCGAAATTGCACCCAGAACAATCTAGACTCAACATCCCCATCCCTCGTCGCATAGTACCGAACCACGTCCGCCGCACTCTTCGGGAGATCCGTAAAGGCGCCTGAGGAACACCACACTCGTGTGAGTGACGCAAACCTGTTACCACCAAAGGCACATTGCAGTAAGTACGGCTTACCATCTGCGATCAGCCGGACTTGACGAAGTTCTTCCTCATAAAACCTCCTATCCACCCTCTCCACCTTAATCTTTTCAGACAGCGAGGATAGCTCGGCGTCTTGGTACTTGTTATTTTTCTCAAGGGCATCACACTTAGTGCTCACATCCTTGAGATCCTGCTGCACCTCGGATAACCGAGCTACGTGCTTGTCACTATCGTCCTTGACCGACGACACCTCAGTAGACGCCTGCTCGGCTAGCACCTTATGATCCGCGGCCTCTTGTTTCGCTTTCTTCAACTCCGCCTTGAGGCTCTCAACCTCCACGGCAGTGGCTGTAGTCATAATGGATAACCAAGACTCAGTGACAAAGACCCCAAAACAACTTCAATTCATAAGAATAACATCGGCTAAGGCGGCACAGTTTGGACTTACCTTGCGCTTCGTCAAACCGCTTGTTGAGGCGGTCTAGTTCCTCATCGAAGCTCTTGAGCTTCCGATTCAGCTCGGCCAGCTCCATGGCATTGGCGGCCACCACCGAAGACGAGGCCTACAAAACACCTTACTTATGTTAGACTCCCGAACCATCGGCTGTAGACCCTCTGCTAAGTTTTCCCCAAACCTGCCAGAGTCTCGGAGGTCACAATTCCCGTGTTTTCAAACATTTGTGCTTTCTTTGACCCCCCGTGCGAGTTTTTCAAACTCACCCATGGCTCGGGGGCTACTGTGCTTACAGGGATTGTATAAACATTATAAATTAACTTTTTAAGAAAAAGAGTATTACATGGCTTACCTTGAAGCCCGTCAAGAGACCGTTAAAAGCCTCCTTCAGTACGTGGTCAACAGACTGAATGCCTTGTAAAACCGCACCCATAAGGGCATGCTGATCTTTGACAAGGGAGGAGCTGGTCAAAGCCTCCTCCATCGCGGCTGGCCACCCGATCGCGGCCCGCTCTGTCACCTCCGCCCTCCTTTCCTGCGAAGGCAGGGCTGACGATTCCAGGGGCATAGAGTGCTCCGGAACCGTCCTCGAAGGGTGCTCGGATAGGTCCCCCCTCTTTGCTTGCTAGGAGGGGGTCCTCCTCCTGGTCTTGGGCAACCGAGGTATTAACCTCCGCCATTTCGTCGTCGCCCTCGCCCCCGGCGTTCGGCCCAGGTGGGGTCTGGCGAGAGAGCACCTCCACGGTCTCCTCGGCGGCCTGAGGAGGAGAGGTACGCAACGCTGTCCCGCTCTCTGGCAGCTCGGCGGGCAGGGATTCCCCTTCCGATACCTGGTCGGTGGGGATGTCGCGGGGTGGGCTGCAACATGGAAGGCACTCCTTCAGTTAGTGTCAAAACTCCATACGAGTGTACCATAAGACGTTCGGATTAAATACCTCTAGGCTGGGGGCTTGACCCTGGGGTTCTTCCGGGGGACCCTTTCGAAAGCCTCGGATTCCTCATCGGAAACCGGGCTATCATCGGGCAGGACCACTTTGGCCCTGCAGGACCTCTTCGGGGCGGGGGGAGTCGGATCCTCCTCAACGTCAGCAGACGCCGCCCTCTTCCTTGTCTGGGGGGAGTCCACCTCCCCCTTCCTCTATGTGTTCCTCCTCGTGTGCAGAGGAGGCCTGGGTCTCCCTGGACCTAGTGTCCGGAGGACCTGTTGGGCGGAGGCTCTCTCGGACCTCCTTCTTCTAGCCTTTCTTCTTCTTCTCTTTCTTCTCTGGCGTTGAATACGGCGCCACGACCAGCATCGCCGTCAACAGGGCCGATCTGGGGTCTTCGGGCAACGGGGCTGGGCCATTAATCTGCAGGGCCTTGTCCAGCTAGTTCTATGAAGGCGAAGAAGAAGAGGTTAATTTCCTTGTTAAAAGGTAGAACCCGAGGATAAAAATAGAAACTTTGTTATACCTTGAGCGGAGGGTTTTCGACGTCCAGGCCGGTGTATTCCTCCTCGGCCGGCCAGTCCTTCTGGGGCTTGAACAACGCCTTCCACATCTTCTTGTGTGTAGTGCGGTAAAGCTGGCGCATGGTGGGAGGGTCATCAAGTTTTAGGCCCACATTGGGGTAGCCCAGTGCTGGCAGGGGAGGAGATGGCGGCGGAGCATGACTTGGACCACGTTGGTCAGCTCGACGTTTGCTTCTAGCATCTGCGTGATGCGTTTCTGCAACGCCTTCACCTCCGTGGCCGATCCCCAGTCCATGCCTTTCTTGATCCACGAGGTCAGCCTTGTGGGGGGTCCGGATCTGAACTCAAAGGGCGGTGCCCAGTCTGCGCCTCGTGGTTCGGTGATGTAGAACCACTCTTTTTGCCAGACCTTGACGGTATCGATGAAGGTTCCATCTGGCCACTCTACCCGCGGAAGCTTGCTGATCACCGCCCCTCCGCAATCCGCATGCTGGCTATTGACAGTCTTCGGCTTGACGTTGAAGACCTTTAGCCATAAACCGAAATGCGGCTGGACCCGCAAGAAGGCCTCGCAAACAACGATGAAGGCCGATATATGCATAATGGAGTTTGGGGGGGGGGGATCATGGAAATCTAGGCCATAGAAAAACATTAGGCCCCTTACAAAGGGGTGCAGCGGGAAGCTCAGTCCCCGGATGAAATGGGGAATGAACACCACTCGCTCTCTTGGCTTCGGCATGGGCATCACTTGGCCAGCCTCTGGGGCATGGTGGACGAAGTTGACCGGGAGGTAGCCGGCGCGCTTCAGCTCCCGGATGTCGTTGTCGGTGACGCAAGAGGCCTCCCACTTTCCTTGCAAGCCTGAGCTGGCCATGGCCGAGCTTGGGGAAGAAGGGGAAGGTGGCTTGGAGGGAGCCGAAGGAAGATTGGATCTGTGCGCTTGGAGTCTGTAGGAGATATGCCCTAGAGGCAATAATAAATGTTATTGATTATCTCCCTATTCATAATTAGGTTTATGTTCCATGCTATAACTGCTATGGTTCTCGAGTCTACAATAACCACGAGGCTCGAAGGAAGACTCATATGCACGTGTGGAATAATAAACGGTAAAATGTATTCCTAGTCTGGCCTCTAAGACTAGCTCAAGTGTTGCATGATGGTTCTGTTTTCCTGATCATGGGCATGTCTATGCCAGCAACTTTGAGGGCACAATGTTGGAAGAACATTTGTGTTGAATCGACCCGTATTGATGTTATGCTATGAGATACATTCATCATAAGTTAATGGTTAATAACACAGAGATGGTTAACGTTTGCATGATTCCTTAGACCATGAGAGTATCGAGTTTCTTCATGCTTGCTTCATGAACTTTGGGGTTTGTTAAACGTCATCCGTAAATGGGTGGCTATTACGGCGGCTTACGGGTTCATGGAAAAGTATGTCAAGTAACTTGATAGCTCAAGATTGGGAATTGCTCCTCCGACGATGGAGAGATATCTCTGGGCCCTCTCGGTGTTACGGTATCCATCATCGTCTGGCCAGACACTTTGTGATTTGATCACGGGGATGCCGGAACACGGGAACGAGAAAAGAGAACAATACCGGTAACGAGGTAACTGGCATAGTGGACAAGTTGTTGATCCACGGGGATGCCAACATGTCTCGCCTCGGGTATTTGTAACATATCGCGAAGCAACAGGAATAGCACACGGCAACTGAAGGTTGACTCGAATATTCATTCGTGTGGGTATAGGGGTCAATATGGGTGTCCATGGTTCCGATGTTGATCATTGATCGGAAGGGGTTCCGGGTCATGTCTATGCTTCACCGAACCTATAGGGTCACACGCTTAAGGGTCATCTATCTGTTGAATACTAGACAGGGAGTCTGAGAGAAATTCACCGAAAAAGTTTCGGAGACAACGGAAGAGTTCTGGAGAGAGAACACCGGAAGAGTTTCGGTAAAACCGAAAAGTTGTTTCGGAGTGTACCATAAAGTCAAATTGGTTTCGGCACATGCCTGGAAATTATTGGAAGGTACCAGAATTGTTCCGGTAACTTCTGAGATTTTTCAGAGACAAAAACCGGAAATGTTCCGGACTGCCGGAACCGCTTTAGTTGCTTTTCACACATGAAAATCACTAAACCAAAAAGTTGTTTTGGAGTACACCATAAAGTCAAATTGGTTTCGGCACATGCCTGATAATTCTTGGAGGGTGCCAGAATCATTCTGGAAACTTTCTGGAATTTTCCGGGATGAAAACCGGAAATGTTCCGGAGCTGCCGGAACCGCTTCAGATGCTTTTCGTAGATGAAAATCACTAAACCGGAATTGTTTCGGAATGCATTGAAAATTATTTTAGTGGGTACTGGAAATGTTCTAAGCCCACATAAATATTTTCAGTTCGAACGGACGCTGAAATATGTCGTCGTGAATAGTGAAAGTGCTTTTTGGACTACTTTATGGAAAGCCACCTTTTGGGGCTTTACTCACAAATATCTTTAGGGATGACATGGAAGGATATGGGCTGCCCACTTGCTTTTACCTTTGTGCCCTTGTGAAGGGCATTTTGGGTATTTCAAGTGTCACCCTACCCCTTGGGTTTTCCTATAAATAGAGGTGGAGATGCACTCTCCACACTCACTCTTTCTCACATACACATGCCATCTGATGTTATCTGGCTTCTCTCTCCCTCCCAGCGAAATAGTTTCGTAGAGCCGAAAGGCTGTCTGGGTTCCGGTGGGAACTAGTTCTGGACGGCGAAGCCCTACCGGATAGATGACACCGTATGTGTGCAACTCTGTAGAGAGATCGTAGTTTCGGTCTTAGTTCGGGAGTGCCTCCCGAAGGGCTGTCCGAGTGATTGTCCGAGTTTTGAAGGTCCTCCCGAAGGGCTGTCCGAGTTTCGATGGTCCTCCCAAAGGGCTGTCCGTGACACCGTCCGGGGGACTGTCCGACCGCCTCCCGGAGGGCTGTCCGAGGGGCAGATGAGGGTATACATCCTCGCGGTTGGGAGGTTGTAAATCCTAGCTGCGGGGATCTGCACCGCCGATCGTCATCGACTCTACTTCCGCTGCGCTACGAGTCGGTAACGAAAAGATCAAACCTTGTATGCAGTCTCCATAGTGGTCCTAGGCTGGTGCGTAGGTCGGAAATTTTTGTTTTCTGCTGCGTTACCCAACACGAAGGAGGTCGAGAGGGCGAGCTTGAATCTGAGGAGCGTATGGGGGCTTTGGGGATTTTCTCCCTTTTATGGAAGACCATAATACCAAGAGTCCTCTTACTGCACCGCGGACTGCGTCGTTTCCCGAAGCAACCGTGTTGTTATGCGCGCGTGGGATAACCTAGATCATTAAATTGTATCCCGTGAAAAATGGAGCACGATCTTCGTGTTGATAAGACGTGCCAATAAAAGGGCGGCCTCGAACCGCGAATCAAGTTTTTATAACTGGCTAAGTGGCCGCGGCCTGTCTTGACCTTTCGTCAGAAAAGTTGTCAGGTGAGGCACTATTCATACTCAGGCGTTTGGCCTTCGAGGCTAAGCAATGTATGTTCGGAAAGCAGGGTGTCATCGGCGGCCGAGCTAGGATCAGCCGAGTATAAAGGGAATAAAGGAACTCACCCCGCAAGCCGGATACTTTGGACGTACGAAGCAGTTAAGTGTCATGAAGCCCGGCGTTGGAGGCTAGTTCGGGGGCTACTTAGGGAGTCCAGGACTAAGGGGTACTCGTGCCGTCGGCTTATCTCCTGTGGGCCAGCTTGGTGGGCCGCTCTGTGGCGATCACGGGAAGGCCGGACTACAGGATGACCCCGTGCTCAGGAAGGATTATTCCGAAGACTTGGTGTGTCCTCCAAGAAAGAATGGGTGTATCTATGCTCGGATGGAAACCTATCACATGTAACCCTAGGTACCTCTGGTGTCTATATAAACCAGGGGGCTTAGTTCGTAGAGGGCAAGTCAACTCATCTAGGGTGTTAGCTCATTTGATCTCGAGGTAGATCGACTCTGTAACCATCATACTCATCAATACAATCAAGCAGGACGTAGGGTTTGACCTCCTCAAGAGGGCCCGAACCTGGGTAAACATCGTCTCCTTCATCCCCTGTTAACCATCGATCCCAGATCCATAGCTCGGGACCCCCTACCCGAGATCCGTCGGTTTTACACCGACAGGCGGTACTACCGCTCACCCTTGAGCGGTACTACCACTTAGACGTCTGGTGACAGGTAAGTGAATGGGCAAGGGGAGTTTCCAACTCCCCCATACCCATTCACTTCGTATCCTCCCACGACACCCCTCTGCAGCGCAGGAACTGCTGCATCCACCGCCCCGGGCTTGCCGCATCCGGGCCATCTTCCTCGACTCCGACCGGTGGGATCGTTCCCCACCTTCTCCTCTTGCCATGGACACCGATATTGCCCCCGTTTCTCGCTCATACGATTCTATTTTTTGAATCTAGGCTTTAGGGCAATGCAAATGTGTTCACAAATTTTTGGCTAAATAGTGGCAATTTTAGGATGAGGAATGATTGCTAGATAGGATTGTAGGAGTTTTATTGCAATATTTTCGAAGTTTGGTGGTTTCGGTACTACCGGATCTAGCCACGGCCGTGCGGCTAAGACTCGAGTGGTACTACTGCTCACCCAGAGCAATACTACCACTTGAGCCTCAAGTGGTACTACCTGCAAGTTTGCGGTACTACTGCTTGAAGCACCAGACCACTATTCTGCTACAATGTTGTTCCTCTCTCGAAACTCAATTCTTTGGCTTATGCATTTCATTTACACTTGCCTCCCCTTCTGTTTTGTGTCGTGTTCAGGTGGTAGTGGCTCTGGTCCTTATGTGGCTCATCGGAAGAACCCAAAGCGTGAGCGTATCGCTAGTTATGTAGAAGAGGTTCCATGTGCATTTGTCAAGCAGTCAGCAAAGAAGGTCAGTGCTAAGGATAAGAAGGACAATGCCAAGTTTGTGATGGAGATGAATGCCAATGAATATTGGGCTTACCGTGAACGGAATTGCTACACCCGTCCATAGCAGCCAACCTTACAGGGTCATCCTTTCTGGAATAGGAATTAGGCGGTAGTGTACCATTATGTGATCAAGAACAAGAAGGACATCATTGTCAAGACCAAATCTGTGAACATCGAGCACATACAGAAGGACTTGGAATACTTTGGAGAGGCTCTTGCTACCCGTGAGCAGTTTGACATCATGAAGATCATCACTTTCAACAACGACTTCGACCCTGAGTTGGTGGCCCAGTTCTATGCCACACTGTACCTTGGGACTGATGATGTTAGGACTATGACGTGGATAACTCATGGAAGGCATATGAACACTACTTAGAAGGTGTTCATGAACAACTTGGGATACAATGATGATGGGTTGGACAACCCCCTTGATCTTCGCCCTAACGGGAAGGCGGCTCCTACTCACAAGTCCAAGTTGCTTTCATAGTCCACCATCAAGAAGGGGCAAAAGGGAGATATCAAGGAGTTGATTCCATTTTTGGAAATTATGCATCAGATCTTCATGCACTCTCTTTTCCCTAGGGTTGGGAACTTTGACATGGTGCATGTTTACCGGGTTGAAATGCTTCTCATGTGCTAGAAGGAGAAGGGCAAGACCTTTGTTCTGGATGTGTCACATGTGATGTGGACCGAGCTCTGCTCTGCCGCCTATGGGCATAAGGTGCCTATTTATGCTCCATTCATATTCAAGCTCATTGCGAATACTTGGCACTCGCAGTTCACTAAGGATATTCTACAGACCGGTCCTCTGGTTACTCATGACGAGATCAGGATGAAGCTGAAGCAGCACTGAGGTACTGCACAAGCTACTGATACTGTCGTGGATTTGTCACGGCAAGATGTCCGGGTTAGCAGACTTAGGTGTGAGGCCATCGCAACTATGTGGCGGCTTGAGAGGGGTTGGTCGGAATCGAGAGACGCGAATTTACCCAGGTTCGGCCCCTCCGATGGAGGTAAAAGCCTACGTCCTGCTTTGTGTCTATATTGATGATGATGACGATCTCGGTTACAAGGGTGCGGAGTCGCTACCTCTAATCTCGAGAACCTCTAATCTGACTATCTCGGATGACTTGTCTGTCTAAGACCTGCCTATGGAGACGTCTGAAAACTTGACCCTCTTGGGGTGACCCGCCCTTCCTTATATAAGTTGAAGGGGCGGTTTACATGTAGAGTCTAAGTCGGATTGAGACTTAACTTACTATGACTTCCCATCGCGGGCTTCTCTTCATGGGCTTCTGAGTCCCGGGCTTCTTATCTCAGACGGGCGGCTTACAATCAGGGCTTATCTTCAAGACTCATCTTCAGGGACTCGTCTCCGGGTCATAACTGTCTGCCGGGTTAACTGTCTGCCGGGTTAACTGTCTGCCGGGTTAACTGTCTGCCAGGTTAACTGTCTGCCGGGTTAACTGTCTGCCGGGTTATAACTGTCTGCCGGGTTAACTGTCTGCCGGCTTAGAACTGTCTGCCGGCTTAGAACTGTCAGCCGGCTTAGAACTTTCTGCCGGCTTAGAACTGTCTGCCGGCTTAGAACTGTCTGCCGGCTTAGAATTGCCTCTGGGTCATACCACGGGGTATATCCCCGACATTAGCCCCCAGGTTAGCTTGAATTTATTCATGGTAACCTCCTGAAATAAAAATATGTAAAGGGACCGGTTCACTCAAAAATACCAGTTGACCAGCTCCTGAAAATTCTGAAACTCTGTCATATCAATACACTGACGCTGGCTCCTTGGAGAAAAAATAACCCTTATTATCAACTGCCTTGGTTTGATAAATTCATCTGGTTCCCTCATAACTGAGAATTTGAAGGCATATCTTCCTCATATTCCTATTACCTGTAGCCCCCAAGTACCGGGTTGTCTTGCCTGCAGCAACCTGGGACTTGTAAATGTCTTATGCTCATAAAACTTCAGCCAGTGTAGCCCCCAAGGGCCGGCTCATCAGTGTTCGATGGGCCGGGTCTTCAATTTGGACCTCATAATCTGTTTAGACAGCTGAATACTGTAGCCCCGAAGTGTCGGGTCGCACGCCTGCAGCGACTTGGGACTTTAGAAAATTTGATCTGAGCGGTGTAGCCCCCAAGGGCCGGGTCAGTAAGAAGTACTGGGCTGGGACTTTAGAAAAAGATATATAGGCCGGCTCATCTCCTTGAGATAACGGGATCTGTTGACAACATAATGACTTGAAAAACAGCTTGCATTAGCCCCCAAGTGCCGGGTTGCATGCTTGCCGTGACATGGGACTTGCATAGTTGATATAAACTGGACTTGAATAATGTAGCCCCCAAGTGCCGGGTTGCATGCCTGCGGCGACTCGGGACTATTCCTTCCATTGCAGAATAAAATCTTATCCACTCTCCAGCTGATGTTGCTGAAAGCCTTGCATATCAATGTTGAACCATGCTCCTTGTTGTAAGCTGGTATTTCTTTGGACGAAGGAATAATAGCCATTACTCTGAAGGGGCTTTGAAAAACCTCAATCATCCAATGCTGGTCATGACAACCATAATGAAAATCCAGCCGTGTTGGCTATTTAAGATCTTTTTGTTCTGGCGGCTTATCTTAGGAGACAAGACCTGCAAAAATAAACAAGACAGAATATATTCTACATTGTTGTAAGGGCGGCTTGAAAAAGCACAACCCGGAGATATTAAAATCTTTTGTAGCCTTGCTTCTTCTTTCATAATCTTGCTCTGACCCGGTTTGGCAAACCGGCATGATATGTAAGTATGATGAAATGCATGATGCAATGTATGATGGAATGCACGATGCAATGTATGATGCAATGTATGATGTTCTTGCTTTTCTTTTCAAAAAACTCATATGATGGTTCTTCCTGGCTGGACTTGATGCTTGAACTCATACCAGTGCAGGGTCTCTAACGAGAGTGACCGTCAACTCCTTTGAGCGGCTCAGGGTCTCTAGGCGAGATTAACTGATAAGAGCGCAACGAACCAGAAAAAGACACATCTGCCGGTTCTGCTGGGTGGACTCATTGCTTGAACTCATAACAATACTCGGTTTCCAGGCGAGGATTGCTGAGCGCAACGTCCCACAAAGAGACACGGACGCTGGTTCCGCTGGGTGGACTCGCTACTTGAACTCATAATAATACTCGGTTTCCAGGCGAGGATTTGATGAGCGCAGCGTCCCAGCAAGAGACACAGCAGGGCATGAGTATCCCTAGGGCCCGGAAGCCCCCTCTCACGTGATACAGTCCGCCGTTTGAACCTTAACCAGTGCTCAGGGTCTCCTGGCCAGATTAACTGATAAGCGTTCGGCGGGTCACCTATTGGAGAGGCCATCAAAAAAGGGGGTAAGTGTATAACTCGCCGCACCCCTAGTGATCTGGTTGACGGAGTCAAAATTTGGGTCCACGACCCGCCTTACAGTGGCTGAAAAGCCTGACCGAGAGGGTTGAAGCTTAACCCGGTGGGTTGAAAGCCCCCAAACGACCTTGTCGATGATATCAACTTGTGCACCGTCTTGTAAGCCGCCATCTTGGGCAAGCCGCCATCTTGTATGAAGAAACGACAGAAGCCTCCAAGTGACTTTATGATGATCCAATGAATCCGGGCACCCATGTTTGAACGGTGCATCATGGCGGCTCGTCCTCTTGGGCAATTTTCTGAAAACTCGAACTTGCGAGAGATAAATTCCTTTTGAACCGGATGCTTGTGCTGGAATTTTTCTGACAGCCTTTAAACTTTCACCAATGTGGCAGTAGCCCCCGAGATCGGGTGATCCGGGGTTCTTGAATTTGCTGAAACTAGCAACATTTGCTGAATCATGTCTGTAGCCCCCGAGTCTTAAGACGACTCGAAGAGTTGGCTTGAGATTCTCCATACTTGACCGTGGCATAAACCGGCATATGGTTGACACCGGAAGTACTTGAACGTGCTGAAGGCGCGTCTGTTGGGCGGCTTAGAAAGGCGAGCCCTGCACCGATGAGTCGATGAAAATCGGACCGCGGACACGGCGGCTTGCGCGCGTCCGTTGGGCGGTTTGTGTGAGCAGACGTGGCTCTGATTTGTTGATGTATATGCAGGAGTCGGCCGCGACATTAGAAGACAGCACGGACGCGTGAGTCAACCGCGGCTTTATAAACCATGGGAACGGGCGAGTCAGTCGCGGCGTCGTAAACCGCGTAGACGGGCAAATTAGCCACGTCGTGTTGATGTAGACTGGGCCGTAGGGACGGCGGCTTACGCACATCCGTTGAACAACGAGTAGTTGCGGTCCGGGCAAGTTGATGGAAACCGGGCCGCAAGGGCGGCGGCTGGTGCAAGGCGGCGGCGGCTCGGGGCAAGGGAGGCGAAGCGAGCGTGCTGAGCCGTCGGGCGGCTTGGAGCAGAGGAGGCGAGGCGGCTGCCGGCGCAAAGCGGCGGCGGCCGGCTCGGCGGAGGGGCGAGGCGCGCGGTGGGGAGCCCGGCGACTTATGCGGGCGTGGAGGCGAGGCGAAGCCGGCGGGGGAGCCGCGGTGAGGCGGAGGCCAGGGGGACTAGCCATGGTGGCGCGTTGACCCGGGCGGAGAGGTGCAGCAGGGGCGGGCGGGGAGACCGGCAAAAGCAGCGGCGCGGGGCGGCTCGCGGGCGCGCGGCGATACAGCGCGGAGATGGCTTGCAACCACAACAGCTCGGCGCGTCGGAGGCAAGCCGGCGTCGGAGGTGAGGCGAACGGCGCGGTGCGGTTGTCGGCGGGCCGAGGTGGAGGCGGCGTCGGCGGGCAAAGCGCCGGCTCGGCGGTGGCTTGAGGAAGGGCGGTCATCGGCAGGAGTGGGAAAACCGGTGGGCCTAACGCGGGGCGGCTCGCAGGCACGGCGGGAGCAGCGGAAGTTGGTGAGCAGGGCCGGCGCTCGGCGGCTCAAGGTGCGGGGGCAAAAGAGCAGGGCCGAGGCGATGCGGAGCCGGCTCGCAGGCGTTGTGGTACGGCGAGGGGGCGTGGCGCAGGAGGGGAGGCGAACGGCGCGGCAGTGGCGGAGCCAGGGTGACTCGGACGCGCAGCGACGCGTCGAAGGCGGAGCCGGGGCGACTCTGCCACGCGGCAACGCTGCGAGGGCGGAGCCGGCGAGGGCGACTCAGACGCGTGGTCACTGCGGCAATGGCGAAGCCAGGGGGCGGTTCAAGGTGCGGGGGCAAGCGCCGGCGAGGGCGAGTCAAGGTTATGACTGAAATGGGGCCGGCTCGGAAAGAGATTGTCGATGTAGCCTTTTTCCTTATGCTCTTGATGTATTGTCGTTTTCGTTTGTTGATAAAGATGCGGTGCGTGGCCGTAGCCGGCTCGAGGCGGCCCTGGCCAGCAGAGGCAGGATGGCTCGCGCGGCGGCTTTGGAACGCAGCCGTAGAGGTGACTTGAGGCTGGGTGTGCGTGTCCGGCTGGCGAAGGCCGGGTGACGAGGCGGCCCAGCGAGGGCGGCTCGTGAAGGTGGTTCTTGGCATCTTGGCCGCGGCTGTTCTGAGGTGAGGCGAGGCCTTGGCCACAGCAGATGCGGAGGCAGGGAAACTTTTCAACCAAAATTACTTTTAGCGACTTGTGATGAACCAGATGCTGCGCCCAAAGAAACAATGACGATGTCGTGCCCTTGGGTGCTGACCCGTTGCAACGATGAAGTCATCTCTGCTGACCTTGGGCGCTTCTTTGCTTGATGTCAAAGGTCGCGTGTGAACCGCGGCGGATGAACTTCTTGTCGACTTTGATCTTTCGCGAGCTTCCCAATCCCTGGAAGAGATCCCTCCAAGATCTCAACACCACCGTGCGGAGGCCCCACGGTTGGCGCCAACTGTCGTGGATTTGTAACGGCAAGATGTCCGGGTTAGCGGACTTAGGTGTGAGGCCATCGCAACTATGTGGCGGCTTGAGAGGGGTTGGTCGGAATCGAGAGACGCGAATTTACCCAGGTTCGGCCCCTCCGATGGAGGTAAAAGCCTACGTCCTGCTTTGTGTCTATATTGATGATGATGACGATCTCGGTTACAAGGGTGTGGAGTCGCTACCTCTAATCTCGAGAACCTCTAATCTGACTATCTCGGATGACTTGTCTGTCTAAGACCTGCCTATGGAGACGTCTGAAAACTTGACCCTCTTGGGGTGACCCGCCCCTCCTTATATAAGTTGAAGGGGCGGTTTACATGTAGAGTCTAAGTCGGATTGAGACTTAACTTACTATGACTTCCCATCGCGGGCTTCTCTTCATGGGCTTCTGAGTCCCGGGCTTCTTATCTCAGACGGGCGGCTTACAATCAGGGCTTATCTTCAAGACTCATCTTCAGGGACTCGTCTCCGGGTCATAACTGTTTGACGGGTCATAACTGTCTGCCGGGTTAACTGTCTGTCGGGTTAACTGTCTGCCGGGTTAACTGTCTGCCAGGTTAACTGTCTACCGGGTTAACTGTCTGCCGGGTTATAACTGTCTGCCGGGTTAACTGTCTGCCGGCTTAGAACTGTCTGCCGGCTTAGAACTGTCTGCTGGCTTAGAACTTTCTGCCGGCTTAGAACTGTCTGCCGGCTTAGAACTGTCTGCCGGCTTAGAACTGCCTCCGGGTCATACCACGGGGTATATCCCCGACAGATACTGAGGTTCCTTCTGCCGAGTTAGGTGAGTTAGAGGAGCATGTCTATGTGTCTGCCCCGGAGTAGTCAGGATGGGATGCCAAGCTCAAGAGGAAGGTCAGGAAGCTTTTCTACCTTCACACTGATGTGCAACACATGATGTATGAGTCTCACGTGAAGGACAAGCTTTATCGCCGTCGCCATGTTGAGATGATGAGGAAGATGGACATTGATGTTGAGAGTGACTCTGAGAAGAAGGTCACTTCTGAGGAGAGGTGGATCTCAGGGCACAGTCCCTGGACAGACTCAGATGATTCCAATGTTGCCACCTCTGCACCTTGACAAGATGATGACGAGGAGATTGTTGAGAAGTCCAAGGGACATGAGGAGGAGGAGGAGTATGACGAGTCCATGGATAGGGAGTAGAGCTACCACCTCGGAATGATTAGTCACTCTTTGCTTTTTTGGCGTCTTGATACCAAAGGGGGAGAGTTTAAGACAGGATGATTTGCAGGGTTGCCGAGTCACAAGTTTGTTCTATTTGCCTCTCTTTTATGCTTGTGTACTCTTTGTCTTAGTTGCTTTGCTTTGGTTTGAGACTATGCTCGAGTATGGTGTGAGACCTATGCTACCCTATCTACTTTATTATGTCTTATTATCTATGTATGTGGAGCTATGCTTATCTTGTTGCCCTGAATCTTCATGCTCTCATACTCTTGCTTGCAACCATGCTCAGTGATTATATTTGTTTGTTGGAAGTATTGCCTACTCTATAAAATATAGGGGGAGTGTTGATCCTGGTGTGTGTGCTTTGCATTCCAAGAGCATATTTGAATAGTGAACACATCTAGGGGGAGCCCGCCTATATTTTTTAAATTGTTGGTTTGCATTCTTTTCTTTGATATCCATTGTGCAAATCGGGTGTTGTCATCAATCCACCAAAAAGGGGGAGATTGTTAGGGCATATCTCTCTCTAATGGTTTTGGTGATTGATGACAATGATATTTGCGGACTAACCGTTTGCATTGAGCTTTTCAAATATTCTTATATATGGAACAAGATGGTTTTATTCCCCACTATGAAAGAAAGAGCGAAGATGATTTTCCAACGTTTCTTTTCGGTTGACTTGAGTCATAGGAAACGCGTACTATTAAGAGAGGTCCACTCTGGAAAGGTTTGGATGGAATCAACACGTACACAAACCCATATGCACCACTAACCCTTTCTGCAACATGGAGGAGTCCACTGTTTGTGCTTGGGCAAGTTTTCAGCACCCAAGTGGTAGTACCGCCCTGGTCCACGGTAGTAGCGCTTGGCGGTACTTCCGCAGACCAGTACCGCACCCACTATCACTTGGGATTGGACTTTTGTTGGCCTACCCATAATTTACGGCAATAGGTCGGTAGTAGAACGGTAGTACCGCTCGCGCGGTACTTCCGCGTTCTACTACCGCTGCTACTACCCCTTATTTTGGGGCTGTTGTTGCCCTTTTAGCATTTATGATACTAGGGCGGTAGTTAACCGGTAGTACTGCTCTTTACGGTACTTCCGCTCTAGCGCCAATTCAGTGTTGCGGTTTCACCATGCTCTGTGATCAAAAGCGGTAGTACCGCTCGGGTGGACTGTAGTACCGCTCGGATGGATGGTAGTACCGCTTCAGCGGCACTACCGCTCCAGTACTTCTATACTCACTAGCTTCAGGCTAGTATCGCTCCTTTGAGCGGTAGTATCGCTTTACTGCGGGCTGAGCATAATGGTTGGATCTTTTGTCCCACTATATAAATGGGGTTTTCTTCCCCAAGAAGACCTACCTCTTATCCCAAGCTCCATTGTTGCCCCCAAAGCTCATTTTCTCCCGACCTCTCTCCCTAGCCATCAAAAATTGTTCATTCTCTAGGGTTTAGAGGAGAGGGCCTCGATCTACACTTCCAACAATATATATTTGATCCCCCCCCCCCGGCTGATCCCTTGCAGATTTTGTTACTCTTGGGTGTTTGGGCACCCTTGACGAAAGAGGTCCCCTTAGAGACACATTCCATTGTGGTGAAGCTTCATGGTGGTGTTGGGAGCCTCAAATTAAGTTGTGGAGAGAGCCCCAACCTTGTTTGTAAAGGTTCGGTCGCCGCCTTCAAGGATCCACTAGTGGAATCACGACATCTTGCACTGTGCAAGGGCGTGAGGAGAATATAGTGGCCCTAGTGGCTTCTTAAGGAGAATTGTGCCTCCACATTGCTCCAACTAAGACGTACCTCCCCCTAAAGGGAGGTAACTTCGGTAACACATCGTCGTATCCATCGACTCCACTTGTAGTTACTTGTAACCTTTACTTTGAGCAAGCTTATATTGTGTTTGTATTTTCTGCTTGCTTGTGTGGTTGTTGTTGAGATCATCATATAGGTTGTCCACCTAGTTGCATATCTAGATAACCTATTTTGTTGTTTAACCAGATTGTTAAAAGAAGCTAAAAATTGTTAGTCGCCTATTCAATCCCCCCTCTAGTTGACCATATCGATCCTTTCAACTTGTCTCACCATCTCTTCGCCGAACTAGTCCACCTATACAATTTACCATTGTATTGGGTGTGTTGGGGACACATGAGATTGCTTGTATTTGATTGCAGGGTTGTTTGAGAGAGACATCTTCATCCTACACCACCCATGGATTGATAAAGCTTAGGAAATCCACTTGAGGGAAATTTGCTACTGTCCTACAAAACTCTACGCTTGGAGGCCCAACAAAGTCTACAAGAATAAAGTTGCGTAGTAGACAATAGGTGGCCGAAATAACTACAAGGGGCCCACAAGCTCGAGGGGCGCACCCCTAGGGGGTGCGCCACCCAGGCTTGTGGCCCCCTGGGCACTCCGTTTGACATAATTCTAGCTCTATAAATACCCCAATATTCACAACCCCTCGGAGAGAGACCCAAAAAAAATTATCGCCGCCGCATGCCTATGTTCCGCCGTGATCCAATCTGGAGCCCTGTTCTGACACCCTGCCGGAGGGGGCAATCATTGGGGAGGCTATCTTAGTCAACCTTGCTGCCTCCATGATGATGTGTGAGTAGTTCCTACAGGACCTACGGGTCCATAGCAGTAACTAGATGGCTTTCTCTCTCTTTTGATCTTCAATACAATGATCTCCTCCGAGATCTATTCGATGTAATCTTCTTGGTGGTGCGTTTGTTGGGATCTGATGAATTATGAGTTGTGTGTAGGTGCTGCTAACATTATTGGTATGGTGCCTCATACTGGTTCGATTAAACCTAGGTTCTTAACTGGGGGAAATACTTTCTGCTGTTGTGCTACATCACCCTTCCTCTTTGGGGAAATCCAACAACTCCTGCGGGAGTAGGAGAAGAGTTTCTGACGACGTTGCCTGGGACTCATCATCTACCAAATCAGGCGCCTTTGCACCATTACTTTTATTTGCTTGTCTTTATTTTCTTGTCTAGTTGCTTTTTGTTGTTTGCCTTTTATTTGTCTTCTTCTCTATTTGCCAATTTTTTCCAAAAATATCTTGTGTTGTTATTTCTACTTGTTTGCTATCATGGCTAGTTCTTCAATTGTTGTTTCCAAGCCTGAACTGGAGGTTCTCAATTTTAAACAAAGGGGTGGAGAAAGTTTAAAATATGCTTGGTATAGGATTTGCGATGCTCATAATAGATCTACCCATAAGCAATCCACTATTGTTCTTCTTAAAAAAATGTTGGTGTTACTACTTCGTATAGATTTATGCTTGATATTATTACTGTAGGAAATTTCTTGAGTAGTCACCCTTGGGATGCCTTTAGTGCTATTGGAAACTTAGAGGGATCACCACCTATCAAATTTTATGAAACTGAGTTAACCATAGAACATATTATGCAAAGATTGGACATCATTGAAAATAAAATGCCAACTATTGAACAATTTGAGAATTTGGATAAATAGGTGCATAATCAAGTTACTATTTAGGCTCCACAGTAGGTAATTTTCTTAAGTTGATTAAAGAAAAGGATTCTATTATAGAACAAAATCCCACTACAATTGATAAATTGGAAGAGGGTATTGGTCCTTTGGGTTCCGCTTGTTCTTCAATTAAAAATAGGGAGACCTTAAGATCATTAGTGTCCATCCTAGCTTCGTTAAAATAAAAAAAGAACCTACCTTCGATACTCATTTATTAAAAAAGGTTTTACAGGGGGAGATGCGATCCAGGCCACTCCCTCCTTGTCTTAAGAAGCAAGTCATCACAAGGTCCGTTCCGCCCGTGTTGGGCCCCGCGGGCTCTGGTCCATCCCTTCACCTGATCCGGCTTGGTTAGCCACCCCCGGGTCTTGGCCCCGTCAGTAGCCCCCGAGTATGGCGGAGGTCGCAGGTGTAGTGACCATAGATCCGTCGGGCTCTTCATAGTACGGGTGCAACTTTCCTTGCTTCTTGAGACATCCTTCCTCAAATCCCCCGACTTCCTTGAGCGCGGCGCGCGCGGCTCGTGTCCTTCTTCTGTTGTTGTTTAGCTGACCAGGTGAGGTCGCTTATGGGTCTGTCTGGGTCCAATTTCCTCGTTGCGCGTCCCATAACCATCACGAGCCGGCCCACCGCCGACACTCTATGTGCACCGTCGTCGGCAAGATTCGGGATTTCTTTCGCTATAAATATGGAGCAGGGGGTGTTGCTTTGGTTGTCGTTCTTCTTCCTCCGGACAGTCTTCGCTCGCCGTCATCAGACTCAGAGAACCGAGCGACCAGAGAGAGAAAAATGGCTTCTTCTTCTTCTGCGCCTTCCGGCGAGTGGCTACCACGGTCTTCAAAGACTGATATGCCGAGGGTGTTTCTAGGTGTCACTTTTCCTTATTGCCAATTCAATGCTCCGGCGAGTGGCGTACAACAGGAGGAAGAAGACTGTACTTTTTAATCGTTTTGTGTCTTGTTTGCTTTTTCATTGTACTGTTTTGCTTCTTTTTTTGTACTGTTTTGCTTGATAATCATCAGATATAAGATGCACTTTGGATGTCTTTTCTCAAAAGAAAATATGAGAGAAGGGCAGGATCGATTCTCAAAAGCATAAAAAAAATGGCCACAATTCTGAATTCTGATGATATATTCACAAGAATTTAGATTATTATGACATGAGAGTTTGGATTAATGAAACTTGTGGTAGGTGCAAAGGGTTTTGAACTGGACATGTCACGGTGAAATCCCAAAAGTATTTCGGAAAATATGTACAGAGATGATCAATGTGGGCTTTGTACAGCAAACATTTGATCACACGTTTCCTCAGTCTCCGCATACACTTATGATTGTCTTTCTTTGTTCGGGTGTTTTTCATATGCACCCGTTTGTACACTATTTCAAATCAGGAAATCCATGCGATTATTTGAGTTTAGAAGCACACAAAATTAAATTCCAGAGAGAAACGCTGTCTGGTTTGAAAACAACTATATATAAGTTAACATTTGGAATAACAAGGTAGGTGTCCGAAACATGCACTCCTACTTGAGGTTTCTGCATTGCCCACACTCAATCCTCACACAGCCAGCCAGCCAGCCTATTTACCTCCTCTCTTCAGACAAGCCAAATCTTGAGACAACTTAAGTCAAGCGAAGAGGCGCCTCCTGCCGCGCCTGCCAGCCCTTGCCCGTGGTCCGTCGGCAGCCTCGCCACGCACCACCTCGTCGACGAGCTCCTTGAATATTGACCTCTCGATCTCCAATATCATCCCGGGGAGCTGCTGCTGGCCGAAGCTTGTTGTCCACCCTTCCAGCCTGTGCAGGATCTCTGCGTCAGGTATCACACTGCTGCTCTTCTCCTGGCACATTCGCGATCTCTCCGTCTTCAGGTACTCGATCTCTGAACAAATGGCCTTCACCAGCTGCTGACCGCTGGACACCTCCCTGGCTCCGGTGAGCGAGCTAACCGCATGGACCGAGGTTTCTTTCTCAAACTTGTCAAGGAGGAGCATGTTCACGGCATCGAACATTAGCTTCCGGTGAGCTCTCTTGGGGTCGTCAGACCTTCTGCTTTGAGGGACGCCCTCAGGTTTGGAGGTCCATCCCGACTTGAGTTGCTCCAGCACGAGGAACAAGTCAGGGTTGATGGGGTAGCCGGAGGCGTGGAGCTGGATTTGCGACAGGCCCGTGCCCAGGTCTTTCATCAGAAGGCCTGAGGCCAATAGGATCTCCGACACATAGTGGTGGTCCGGAATTTGTGTCTCACACAAGAAAGCAATGTGATCCACAGGAGGGGCCTCATCGTCATCCTTGGTTACAGTCAATTGCTGGAGCTTCTGAAGAAGACTGGCTACATTTGCGAGCTTATTGTTCTCAGACTGAGCAGTGAGCTTCGTTGGCTTTGCATCTGATGGATGTCGCTGATCATCTGAGAGTTCCAAGGAAAAATAAATTAGCCACTGGAAAACACTCAATATCCACCAGTCTATATGCCATTACACTATCAATTCATAGCCATCCAGGTCAAAAGATGCCACTATGTAAACATGAAGTTCTGTGGACCAAGGTACTAGGCGCTGTGCAAAAGAACTATCCATTTTAAAGGACTACAGTTTCCAGTTTATATGATCAAGAAACAAAGTTGGCAAAGCTGACGAACTAGCTAATCTTACCAACATTAGGTGAATTTGAGGTCTTGCTGGTACGGAAAAAATTCTCCTGGTCAAATGAAGAGTCCAGGACAGAGACTGGACTTGGCCGCTCAGGGATAGTTGCTGCGTGATCCATAGATGACAGGTCCTTGTTTGCATCATAAGAGGTTTTCTGCACAACAGATGAATACCATAAGAATAATTAGAGAAGAGGCATGGAACACTAGTAACATTTCAAGTCTTCAGTATTAAAGCGGGCTGGTGGGTTTGCTATGTAGATCCTTTTTTCATCTTTGCGGTTTTATGAAGATGAATTAGCAATTACTCCCTCCGTCTCAAAATAAGTGTCTCAAGCTTAATATAACTTTGTACTAGAGCTAGTACAAAGTTGAGACAGTTATTTTGGGACGGAGGGAGTATAATACTATCTTGTCGCAAAAACAATTATAATACTATCTTCACACCAATACAACTTCTCTCGGGGGTGTTTCAAAAAGGGGATAACCCCGGCCTCTGCATCATACCATGCACACAGCCAATACACCTTTTCTCAATAAATAGAAGGATAATTTGAAATAAGAAATGGCTTACCACTTTTTGTGGATTCCTTCCTGCTGGAGTTTGATTGCCTTGCTGGAAGCTCGATGCATCAACTTCTGCAGATCTGTCGGCACTTGTTACTTCTATGTCCAGCTCTGATACAACACTCATACTGCCATCCGACCTTAAAGACATATCATCGCCTTGCTGGTTAAGACTTCTTGTCCTGTTCTTTGCAACATTTTGATGACCAACTTCACCTTGAGCAAGCTTTCTTCTAACTTTGCTTCTGGGTGATATTGTATCCAAGTGACTCTTATCCGCAGATTGCCTTTGGTTCTTGTTAGACTCAGGAGAAGGAATAGGCAATCTAGACCTTCGCTCCATGTCGAGCTTTTTCTGTGGTAATCTGGGGCTAGTGGAGTTTTTATGCTTTAGCATTCCATTATTGTCTCTTGGTAACTGCTGTCTTCTGGATGAGCTCTCAGTCATCAACTGCGAACTAGACTTCTGTTTCCTGATCATCACTTCATTTCTTCCATTTGCTCTCCTATCAGAAGCAAGGGGTTGAGAAGCAGGCACAGTTGGACTAGATTTCAGACGCTGCTCAACAGCTGCCCTATTGATCTTTGGCATTTTCCTTTTATCAGCGCTACTGACTGTCCGCAGCTGCGGTAAATCTGATAGCCCCCTCAATGGGACAACAGGAGAATCCGCGTCACCCAAAAAGTCTGCAGAATTTGCAGGCTTCATGATCACAATAGGAGATTTAAAGAATTTTTCTGCAATGCTCTCTTCTTCCATTGATGGTGATGGGGCCCCTTCAGATATCTGATTGGAGTTTGTGTTACAGCTGAGTCTTGGATTAGCATCAGTCACCTCTTGGCTACTGTAGTCATCATCATATAACTTGAGCATAGATGCTTCTTCGCGTTTCTTGTTCTGCAACAGTCCTTTTGCTTGCATCGAGTCCAGGATCTGCTTAAGTGCCCTCAGGTCCTTGTTTGAGTGCTGAAAATCAAGGTCATTGAGTCGTTTCTCTATCTCACTGTAAACTGATGCAGCAGGTTGCTCTTTTCCTTGAGCTCCCTTGGACCCTTTTGGCAATTTTCTCGGTAGCACGATCCTTTCCTGCTTCCAAGGTGCAGTTTCAGCTGGGAACTTAGAGTTAGGAACATTCCTGATTGTTGCATCCAGATTCCTGTGTTGCCTACGAGCAGGCTCATTATGCGAGGAGAGGCTCAAAGGGATCAGTATATGTTCTTGCTTCCTCTCTTGAACTGATTTGGGTGCCTGTGGTGATATCACCTTGTTGTCATTGGGCTCAGGCAACTCTTCCAAACCCATGAGTTTTGCAACGACACTTGGGAGACGCTTAGAGGCTGCTGTTTGTTCTTTCTGGATCTCTGCATTGGATTCTTTATCCGAACTGAAACTGATGCTCCTCTCTGCGTCGTTCATGTTCGGCTTCGGCCGCGAGTCCAATTCACGGGTCCTGAGAGGGCCTTCCTTGATGTCCAGCGACAATCTTGGCATCTCTCTACGTTTTGATGCCGATTCCCTCCCGTCATATGAGAACCGAGGAGCATCGTAAGACAGCCTGGGTTGGTGGCCAGATTCAGATGGACTCCAAGAGGACTCCCTGAGCTTGGCTAGCACTCGGAGCGACTCATTGATGTCCATGGTTCCCTTGCTCTTTCCTTGGATATCACTGCTAGGGGAGTCGTCAAAGCATGTTGCTGCATCTCCACGGTTGTATATGTGATCTGCCACTGCTTCCGTTGTGGAAGTTCTGGCTGACAAATCACGAGTATCTCTATAAATCGAATCCTTTACCAGATTTCTTATACCAAGAGTCGGGTGGCTGGATTGAGCTGAGGGCTTGTTGGTGAGGGTATCATCCAGGAAGTAGTCCGGTCCATTGTCACTCTCAGGCGAGCTCTTGAGCCTCGGTGAGCACTTGAATGGTTTCTCCGGAAATAGCATCCGATCAGTTGACGATAGGTCCTGTTGTGTTGACCTATTGCCATCAAGGGAGGAAAAAGACGAACATGATGACGATGAAGTCTCCATTGTTGACGATGCTCTTTGATTTTCAATCCAGCTTTTACTGAAGTTCTTGTCCTGAATACAGATTGCAGCAAGTCAGTCAAATTGTGAAAGGCTGGAAGCCGATGCATGCCTGCTGAAGGAGTGCATTGACAAGCGAGACTCACGAGAACAATCTGGGGTCCGTATCTTGTGCGCTCTTCCCCAACGCTCGGGCTGCTTGACAGTGCATTGCCTGTTTTATCAAGTGAAACATTTTTCAATGGTGAGCCAGCCTGAACAAAAACATTGAATCCTCAAAAAGAAAAAAGGAAAGGGAAAAATATTGCTTCTTATGGAAAAATACATGGCATGAGCAAGATAGAAAGTTGATCAATACTGTTGCATTATAAAAGAAGAGAAACAAAAATGTCACTGTCATTATTGTCCAAATATACACTACATCTTTCTAGGAACTGTCACCAAAGAAGAAGAAAAAAAAAATGTCAGTGTCACCCGTTGTCCAAATATAAACTTTTTTGTGAAAAGAATACTCTTCAAATTTGAAGAATCATTTTCATTGTTGTCAACATTTACAGGTAGGTTTTATTATGGGAAGTAAGGTTCTACTAATCTGTCTGCATGACATAGTGACATATTTTGTCGGTCGTCCGGGACCAATTTCCGACTAATCAGCGCCGGTACAGATAAAAAAAAATCTGAACTAAAGATTTCAGAAATAAACTTGCCTCTGCGTCCACCCTACATGAGAGTAGTACAGTAATAATTAAATTCCTGCATCTCGCCAAAAAAGAAGGGGAAAAGGCTACAGCAGATCTCAGCAATTGCCACCAGCAGCTAGCGATTCAATGTGGAATGAAAGAAGGCCGAAAAAACCGGAGCATGTGGTGAGACCATACACTAAATTAAATCCCTGATCTATCTATGTTCCAAAAGCAGAGCCCTGATCTATCATATCACGGTGGCCTACGAACATAAGCAACAATTGCAGATGGGCGTTGGAACGAATTGGCGGGACAGAATTAATCCATGCATGTTTGGAGCAAGCGGAAGCAGAAGCAGGTTCGGTGGTAAGGAAGGAAGGAGAGGAGAGGATAGCAAGCAACCTGGGGGGAGAAGCCTCTTGTGGGAGTGGTGGGCGGCGATGGGGTAGCGTCGGTCGAAGGCCTGCAGGATCCCGGTGACGCACCCGATCTGGCGGTGCAGCTCCGGCCGCCTCTCCTGTCCCAGCGCCTGCAGGTACGTGGCCGGCATCGCCTCCTCCCTCTTCCACCCAGCCAAAATGCAGGGAGGAGGAGGAGGAGGAGCAAACCAACCGGCGGTCCTTGCTACCAGCTCAAGAAGATGGACATCTCAGCAGTGTCGTAGCTCAATCGTGATGTTTTCTTGTAGGAGGGGAGCCAGCCCAGAGGGACTGAATGAAGGAGATCTTGTGAGTCTGAGCGGTGCGCGTGAGGGACATAGCCGCCCTCACCGCTCTCGCTCTGGGACTCGAGGTAGCTGATGGAGGGGAAGTCTGGTGTGGGTTGCAAGAAGGGTGGTCGTCTTGTTGTTGCTGCTCCTCTCCTCTCCTCTCCTCTATGACTGGGACTGGAAGAGTTGTGAGGATGAGAATGGGGAGGAGGGGCTGGAGAGAAGAAGCGAAGAAGGCCTCGCTACTGACATGCCATTGTTAACTCGTTTTACCAGAATGTGAGCACTACTAGTGTCCTGGTAAATGCAGTTAAGGAGGACTGACGTACATGTATTATGTATACTTGGGTAGTACTGCTGTACTGGGACCTGGCATTCCAGGCAGTGTATAAACTAAACTAAACTACCCTCAACTAACTAACTATTAGGAGACGTGGCCTCTAGCTCGAGGAAATGTGGGTGGGCACGGGGCATAGGGCGCGGGGGTTCCTTGTTCTCTTTCTCAGCACCCCATGTGCCGCTCCAAGGCCCTACCCACCATCACAGATGCTTGTCCACTTGTCCATCTCCTCTCTCTCTCTCTCTCTCTCTCTCTCTCTCTCTCTCCCACACACACAGTGTATGTGTATGTGAATGGGTATGTGTATGTGTGAGAGAGAGGGAGTCAACATCAGTTTGTCATTTTGCAAGTGACCATGGCCATGGAGGAAGTGAAGAGTTTGTTCGTTGGGTTGGGTAAAAATCTTGTCTCCTTCCAAGCCGAGCAGGAGTACTCGTCAGTTCGGTTGGATGAAGAAGAAGAAGAAGATGATGATGCTAAATCTGACAGCGTGTTCCTGCAACCATTAGCTGTGCTTTGTCCAAAAATTAGTGCTGCAAATGAAACGATCCATCAGCTGCTTCGTCTTGGACGGGGTCAAGGACGCATTCAATATGAGTGCAGTGCAGGGCAGGGCCAACTAACGCTAATTTTTTTTAAATAATACTCTTTTTTTACTAAATTTGGAAAATAATACACGGTTTTGATATTTTCTGAAAATAGGATCCAGTCGGTCGAGCCGCAGCCGACTGGATCCTGTCGGCTGAGCCTAAACCGATTAGGGCTAGTCGGCTTACCCTAAGCCGACTGGATGCTAATACATGCAGTCGAGATGGATTAGCAACTAATCGGCTTAGGCTAAGCTGATTGGAACTAATCGGCTTAGCCTAAGCCGACTGGATTTTTTTTTTTGGAAAAGAGTATTTATATCGAGAAGACATTAATTACACCCAGCCTCTACAACAACGCAATGCCCGAATGGCACGACTGCTGATTATTCCACTGTCACCCCCCCCCCCCCCCCACTGCTGCTGATTATTCCCCCGGCGTTACCCTGCGGCGGCCACACCCGACAGCATCAATTTTCCCTCACTTTCGGTGGTGAGTGTGACCGGTGAGCAGTGCAGTGTAGTGACCGGTGAGTGTGAAAACAGCAGCAGCTCTTCTTCTCTCCCTCGCCCTGGTTGCTTTAAAAGGGTGCTTTTCTCTGCCTCTTCTCTTCACTGCCTCTTCTCCCCACAACCTTTCTCCTCACTGCCTCTTCTCATCACTGCCTGTAAACCGACAGCAGGTGGATAAGGCAGGTACACTCCCTTCTCCTCCTCCTCTCTTTTGTTTCTGTTCCTTTTTCCTCCCCCATTGCTTCTCTTTTTTCCTCCCCCATTCGCGATTTTTCACCGATTTCCACCATAAGTACTGCCCCAAATTCAACAATGTTGTAGATCCACTAGTTATAATATTTTTATTGTGTTTTGCAGATAGTAAGAACGGTTATCCTGGTCCAATTTGGTTTATTATGTACAATGTGCATGTAAAAGATGCCCTACCACCATTTTATGAAGCATGGCTCGAAGAAATTATTAATTTTGTTAGTTTGAACAATCATATGGTGAATTTTGGGTTGTCAAGTGAGGATTTCATGTACTACGAAACAGAAGATGAATATGGGCATTGCGTTGTTGTAGAGGCTGGGTGTAATTAATGTCTTCTCGATATAAATACTCTTTTCAAAAAAAAAAAAATCCAGTCGGCTTAGGCTAAGCCGATTAGTTCCAATCGGCTTAGCCTAAGCCGATTAGTTGCTAATCCACCTCGATTGCAGGTATTAGCATCCAGTCGGCTTAGGGTAAGCCGACTAGCCCTAATCGGCTTAGGCTCAGCCGATAGGATCCAGTCGGCTGCGGCTCGACCGACTGGATCCTATTTTCAGAAAATATCAAAACCGTGTATTATTTTTCAAATTTAGTAAAAAAAGTGTATTATTTAAAAAAAATTAGCCCAACTAACAACACCGCATTCATGGTGTGGATCCGTGATTGGAAAACCAGCAGCGATTCTTGGCGTCGAAGCATGCATTGCATCCGCATCGCACGCTCTGACTCTGCTGCAGACTGCAGGGCAGGCAGTCCTCTCCTCTATCTCTATGTCCGCAACACACCATTGCCTCTCCTTTTAATCTGCACCTCTCTTTTTTCCTTTTCCTTTTATTATCATCCCCCTTTTTTTTGTTTTTCCTTCAAAGAGATTCAGGCCGCTTCTTCTTTTCATTAGGCTCAGGCTCAGGCTCAGACTCAAGACTGTTGAGCAAGTTGGAGCAAACTGAATAAATTAAGGGACGGATGACATGGACTCTTGGCCGAATGAAATGGCCAAAGTACCCTCCCACTATACTAGTTATTGGCATTTTCGGTTTTGCAAACTGTTTCAACTGTGGGGGGCTAGCAGCAGCATTTGCTCCACATTTGCTTGCGTCCACACTTGATGATTGACCTAACATAAGGAGCTGATAAGCACGGAAATACGGACTAATAGTATTTATCTGTAGAAAAATATAATAAATACTCGCATGCTCAGGGCATCTTCAACGCCAACCCGTAAATTTTTTTCCGCATCCGTCCGCAACAAAAGGACATCATCCAACCATAGTTGCATATATTTCAACCCGCATTTAAACAAACCAGACGTCAAAGTTCGGATATAATAGCAGAAATCATCCATACATAACATGCAAATTAAGCCTAGTACAACAATGTCTCAAATTCGACTAGATCTCGGAGGTCCAACAAGTTTTTCATCAACGGATCATGTCGTTCCACACATACTCCCCCTTCAGGCTTCAGCTTCATCCAACAGTGTGTGTACGTAAATGGCCGTCCCTCTGTCTTGTGATACACCACGGCAGCGCATGCGGGCTATATATAATGTGTAGACCAACATTGAGTGAATGAATCAATCAACAAGTTGAGGGAGAGAAAGCAAAACTTACGATTTCGTCCTCTGCCACGTGCAATGGTCACCTTGCCTCGAGCTGACGAACCACGTCACAGAACTTGATGACGTTGATCTGGATAGTGTGCCAGCGATACGACAATGACCTCATGTTGCGTGGTTGAATGATGTACATGTCGTAGGACGCAATGTGTTTTCATGCGTGAAACATTTCGTGCAATTCTGCTAGAAGGCCTCCCCTTTGCTCATGCCTATGAAATCTGCGGATACAGTCAACCACGCATCGCACAACAACTCATCCTCCATGGTCGAGTAGCTCACCATCCTTCGTAATCTAAAAACGACATAGCATTTGAAAATAAGCTCAATGGCATTTGACCAAACACCTGCCGGGCGTGGGGGTACAAACGGCTCCAGAGTGGGCAACGCCGTCGTAAAAGTGAGCGGTCGCGTCGATGTTGGTCGGGCGTCTGGCAATGCCTCGGTGGCGACCGGAGAGGTACAGCAGCAGCGGTTGTCGGATTTCGGGCTCCGCAAAAACCCTAAGAAGTTCGAACTCAGGGGCGTGTGCGAAGATCCCCAACAGCTTCACCCCCTCCAAGCTCTCAACGCGATAATCCCGCTCGATGGCGAGGAAGAAGATTGCACACGAGAGTTTACCCAGGTTCGGGCCGCTGCGAAGCGTAAAACCCTACTCCTGCTTTTGGTGGATTGCCTCACGAGGAGGTTTGTGGATGAACTAGTACAATGGTGAGTTGCCTCGCGAGCGCGTCTGGGTGGCGTTGGATCTCCCTCCGCTACGGGGCAGCCTAGCCTCTATTTATAGTGGCCCGGGTCCTCTCCCCTTATCGCAATGGTGGGAAGGGATCCCACAACGGCCAAATTCGAAAGGGGGCAGGAGGTACATCCTATCCTGGCGAAAGGTGGTCTTCGCCTGCAAAGTAGCTGTTGGTGATGCAGTGGTGGGCTCGGTGATGACATCCGTCCTGCCGCGCCCGCTGGCCTGGTCTCGTTGCACCGGAATGGCAACCTTTGGCGGGGAGCCTCGGGAACCTGCGCTCGTCCCTGCCTCCTTTGCACGAAAGAGGAAACTGTCCCCTCTGGCGCGCTGGTGCCCGCCTGGCTTGGCTGGCGTCATCCTTGACCTCCCGAGGCCGAGCATTGCATAGAGATCTCCGCCGCTCGGGAGGGGGCCTGGGGAGACATCTTCCCTCTGAGGGTCTTGGCGTCGTCTCCCTCGCGAGTGCGGGGCTCTCGCGAGGGCTTTGTCTTGAGTGGGGCCGCGCCGGGCCATGCTTGGCTGTCGAAGTGGGCCATGCCCTGGGCCGTAGGCTGGCAGTTCTGGGTACCCCCGTTCCGAGGACGCCGACAGTAGCCCCCGGGCCCAAGGCGCTCTCGGGCTGGCTTCGGGACGAAGCTGGAGAGGATGGCCCGAAGCGCCGCGGGCCCCAAAGGCCTGCGAGCCAAGTCTGCCGCGTGGTAAACAATGAAGCACGGACGCCTCCGCTTCCCCATGGTGCCTCGGCAACCGCTCCGTCTGACCTGCAACCGGCGCACGTCGCAGGGCCATCATTGCCCTGGGTGGGGGAAGGTGTCGGTTGGCCTCCGCCCGGCTATAAATGGGCAGGGGGGACGGAGCCCCCAGCCCATTCCTACTCCTTGCTCCCCCGCCTTCGCCCTTCGCCTCCTCTATCATGACGCCGGTGAGGAGGTTTTCCGCCGCCGAGAAGGGGAAAGCCTGCCAGGGGGTGCCGGACCAACAGCCTCCCAAGAGGAGCCGGGGTCGTCCTCGCAAGTATATTGACGCGTCGTCAGCGACGCCCCGCGGGCGTGGGCGTCCCTCCGCGAGGACCAGTACTTCTACTGACGCAGCCGGAGGAGGCGGGCGCGGCGGCCGTGGCCGGGGGGGAGACCCGCAGTTGGTGCTCAGTCGCCGTGCCCGCAAGCCCGCGCGACCGACACGGGCCTGGAGTTCCTGGTGCCGATGGAGAGGCCGGGGAGCACCTGGTTGCAGCTCCCGCGCTCCTTCGCGGAGACGCTGCAGGTTAACGGGCCTACAGGTCTGTGGCTGCAGGCCGATGGTTGTTGCAGTGGCGCGTTGTGGGTGGAGGTCGAGGTTACCCCCGCAGGTAACGCCTTTTTGAGCCACGGGTGGCAGACCTTCGCCCGCGCCCACGGCCTGGAGGGGAGGACCACGCTCCACTTCAAGCACGACGGCGCCGCGGCGCTTTTCGTCAAGATCTTCGGGGAGGACGGTAGGCGCCTGGGGTGCTGCCCGGAGGGCAGCGGCAGCGGCAATCTTGGAGGTGAGCTTGCCCTTGATGACGGCCGTCATGCTTCCAGCAGCGGCGACACCTCCTCCGAGGAGAGCCCGAGTGACGACAGCTACGACGCCCCACCGCGTCGGCGCGCCCGGACTTTGGGGGGAAGCCAGCCGCGACGGCACCGCTCCCCCGCCCGGGAAGCGGCTACGCCGGCATGCCACCACGGCCCCGTCAAGGAGGAGGAGGACTCCAACTGAGCGCCGGCACGCCGAGGCCGGGGCCTCAGGAGCTGTAGCCCCCTAGGGGCTCCTTCGCCTTATTTTTCTTTTCCTCTTCCTGTAACCAAAAAATCATGGGGGGGCCTTTTTGGGCGTGTAACGAACTTTGGCGCTTGTGCCCTTTTATTAGCACTCTCATTACGTATTGCGGTCACTGCGTTACTGTGACGCCCCCAATTTCGACCGTACGCTAAACATACACGCAATGCGTACGACCAGATTAGGGACTCACTGATTGATATCACAACACAACACTAGACACAAATTAAAGTCATACAGCTTCATATTACAAGCCAGGGGCCTCGAGGGCTCGAATACAAAGCTCGACAAACACGAGTCAACGGAAGCAAATAATATCTGAGTATAGACATAAGTTAGACAAGTTTTGCCTTAAGAAGGCTAGCACAAACATAAGCAGCGGGTCGAAAGAGGCGAGGCCTCCTCCCTGGGAGCCAACCTAACTACTCCTGAGCGTCGGCACTCTCCACGTAGTAGTAGGCTCCAGCGGTGGTGTAGTAGTCGTCTCCAGCGTACTCCATCTCCTGGGCTCCATCGTCTAAACGCAGAATCATATCGAGGGGGAAAGAGAAAGCAAAGCAGCGGTGAGTACTCATCCAAAGTACTCGCAAGACTGACATTAGAACTATGTTAAGTATGCATCAGTATCAAGGAATGGGGTTATATCTGGGCTGACTGCAGAAAGCAAGAATAAGGGGAAGGCCTAGTCCTATCGAAGACTAGCATCTTCAGCATCTTGCAGCATTAGAAGAGAGTAGACTGGTATCTCATATATAGCCATATTATTGTAGCAAATTTTATTAAGTAACCATCCCCAGAGATTCTTCCTCGACTCCCTGCGAGGAAGCAATCTCGGAGCCACATTCATTTCAATTTAAAGTCACAATTATAGTTGTAGGAGGTCAAAGTATAACTCCAAGTCGTCATGTTACCGTGGACACGGCTATTCGAATAGATAATTTCTTCCCTGCAGGGGTGCACCACATTCCCCAACACGCTTGATACCTCTGGCCGGACACACTTTCCTTGGTCATGCCCGGCCTCCGGACATCAAAACG
The DNA here is from genome assembly GCA_039707655.1 of Elymus sibiricus. NCBI lineage: Eukaryota > Viridiplantae > Streptophyta > Magnoliopsida > Poales > Poaceae > Elymus > Elymus sibiricus. The sequence continues at coordinate 271,743,903 of CM077665.1, forward strand.
TCGTCGCCCCACCTAGGCTCAACGAAGAGGCCAGCCCGCCGGTCTAAATCCTAAGCGCGCAGGGGTCATGGGCCAATCGCCCTTTGCACACCTGCACGATGCGAGGGCGGCCGAGGTCAGCCCTAGCACACTCTAGTCCAAGAGCTGTACCGTCCAGGCCACTCGGGCGCGCGCCGCTCCATTGCTGACGTCCGAAGAGCTTCGGCTGATACAACGACACTGAGTACCCATAACTTCTCCCACGTGAAGGTTAGTGCGTAATAGGCCAAACGACCAACTCAGATCAAATACCCAACCCATTAGCATTTTATTAATGCGGGGAAAACGCGACCCATGAAGTGCGGTCCCGTCGCCCCGTCTCGAGGATGTGTGGCAAGGGCCTCTTCTGCCCGTCCACGCCTCATCATCATCAAACCGTGGGTACCCCTCAGGGCCGACCCATCACCAACATGTCTCTGTAACCAGGTCATAGTAACTGTGTGTATAAAACATCAAGACGGAACGTGAGGAATCACCCTCAAAGGGTCCCGCTCGATGAAACCGTCAAGGTGGACTTAGAGGAATCACCCTCGGAGGTCCCACACTTGAGGGGTTGCACGACAGAGCCATCGTCGGGAGTGGTGAAGGAGGAATCACCCTCGATAACCACGACCGACTAGCTGCACTATTGAGCTAGCATCATGAGTACTTCACGAGGTGTCACCCCCGGTACTCGATAGTAGCGCTGCAGAGTCGTACAACTAAGGGGTGTGCGGTGATGTGAGGGGCCAGGCTTGTCGGTCGGTTGACCGAGTCTTCGAGTCTTCGAGTCGTCGAGTCGTCGAGTCGTCGATGAAGAAGCAGGGGCAACGAGGCCTAAGGGTTCACAGGGGATTCATTGATCAACCTATACTAAGCAGTTGATATGATTGCAGGTATAGTAGCAGTTTATCAAAAACAGGCTATGCATTAGAATAGGAGCTAACTAATACAGTAGCGAAAATCTAATGCAAGATTGGGAGGGAAAGAAATGGGCGATATCGAAATGCTCAAGGGGGTTGCTTGCCTTGCTGCTCTGCGGCAAAAGGCTGATCGTCAATGGCGTAGTCGTACCCGGCAGCATCGTCAGTCTCGGGGTCTACCGGTAAGAAGAGGGGGGAGAAACAATAAATATAAAGCAGACAAATGCATCACGATGCATGACATGGCAATATGCAGAGCTAGGCATGCACTAACGCAGTATTACACGTCGCACACGGGTCAGAAGAATATCTGATGATATTTTCCGGGTCTCGGGCTACTACCGGACAGATGAAACGGATGGAAAAGTTCCACGTTCGCTATGCTAGGAGCACGGGACAGTCTAACGGACAGCGTAATCGGATTCGTGGGATTTTTCTGATCAACTTTCATGTATAAATTATTTTCATCTGACTTACGGTTTATTTTACATTAATTTCTAAAGTTTTTTTAATATTCTGAAATTAACAGATTTAATTTAATTCGAAAATAGAATTATGACATCGGCATGATGTCATGCTGACATCAGCAGTCAACAGTCCTGTTGACTGGTCAAACTGACTGCTGGGCCCCACCTGTCATACTCTGTATAATTAACAGAGGGGTTTAATTAAACTAATTAAGGGGGGCCCACATGTCAGTGGCTCATTAGGTCAATTAATTAATTTTACTTAATTTAATTACTGGATTAGCCAGCTGACAGGGCTGGCCCACATGTCATACACACAGGGGGGGTCGGGCCCCACCTGTCATTGACTGGTCAAGCCCAGTCAGCAGGGTTGACCAGGTCAAGCGGTCAACCAGAGGCTCGGGGCCCGCGGGTCAGTGACCCTGGCAGTGGCCCCAGCCGGGCCACGTAGGCGGCGGCGGCGTCCGGCCACCGGAGGGGCTCCGGCGAGCTCCCGAAACGGAGGCGCCGCTCGGGTTTCGCGTGTGGTGGGTCAAATCGATCGCCGTTTCTTGCTACCGCGAGCTGAGGTCGTCGTCGATCCGTTCCGGGCATCAGGTCGAGCTGCGGTGGTCTGAGCTGAGCACTACGTCGACGGCGGCGGAAGTTCTTTCGGGCGGCAATGGCAGCGAGCGAACCGGGACGCCTTCGAGCAAACTACTGCACGGGATCGAAGCAGGTGAGGCTCTGGAGCATGCCCGTGGCACGCACGGGTGCTCAAACGCTCGCAGAGCTTGAGCACTACAACAATGGCGGAGGACAGAGCTCGGGTGCGGTGGGAGCTAGCTACGGCGGCCTACTCGAGCAACGGGAGGCAGAGGAGAACGCGGGGAGGCTCACTTGCGGTGGCGAGAAGGCCCGGTGCAGCTAGGGGCGACGGAGAGGAGCAAATCGACGGCGGCGAGCTTCGGGTCCGGTGAGGGGGAACGGTCGATGGCGACGGCGTGGGAGCTCCCGAGGCTCGATCCAGAGCACGGGGAGGACGAGGTGGTCGCCGCGGTGCTTCTTGGCGCGACGGCAAGGCGCGGAAGGCTCGGAGAGCGCGTCTAGCCGACGGCCATGGCGACGGCGGCGCCTGGATGCGGGCGAGGGAGAAGCAGAGAGCGAGAGAGAGGGAGCAGGTGAGATCTAGGGCTACAGGGGGGCAGGCAGGGGCACGGGGGAGCGCTCTTATCCCCTCCAGGGGCGCTGTAACGACGCGGGCGGCGAGATGGCCCGACGGGGACGACGCCCGCGCTCGGTCGCCCCATGCCAGGTGGAGGAGGGAGGTAGGGGACGAGGGGGGGAACCGGCTGGGCCGGCCTGGCTGGCCCGGTGGCCAGTTGTGCCAGGCCCAGTGGGGGCAGGGGGGTTTCTTTATTTTTATTTTTATTTTGTTCTATTTATTTCTTTTCTGTTTTGTTTTAGTTTCTTTTTAATTTTGTTTTATAAAATATGTAACTAGTTCCTAATTTAGTTTTAATAATTATGCCACTGCCCCAAAAAGTTTGGCACAACAATAAATTAGTTTGTTTTTGTTTTATTAATTAAAAGCATTTAATTAATTGTTTTAGCTGTTGTTTTGTTTATTTTAGGGTATTTAATCACTTTATAAAAATGTGGTTTCAACATGACAAATATCCAGAGAATTTTGCCACACTTTGAACATTTTTGTTTTCATGTTTGACAAAATTGAATCTTGACTTTAAATTTGAATTTGAATTTGAATAGGGTTGGATTAACGCGTGATTAACAACAGTAACAGTGGTGACATGGCATCATTAGCGTGGGATTACTGTAGCTTAATTACATACATTACTGTAGCACAAAACCAGGGCGTCACAATTCTCCCCTACTAAAAAGAATTCTCGTCCCGAGAATTAAGAAGTAGAAAGAAAGAGCCCCGGGTATTCTGCACGAAGATGATCCTCGCGTTCCCAAGTGGCTTCATCTTAAGAATGATTTGCCCACTGCACTTTGAAGAACTTGGTAACCTTCTGACGAGTCCGACATTCAGTTTCATCGAGAATGCGGACTGGTTGCTCTTTGTAAGAGAGGTCTTGTTGCAGCTCAAGCATATCATGATCCACTGCTCGGATAGGATCCTTGAAGCAGCGACGAAGCTGTGACACATGGAACACATCGTGAACCTGAGAAAGGTTTGGCGGTAGTTCCAGTTGATATGCCACCTTACCACGCCTTTCGAGAACAGTGAAAGGACCAATATATCGAGGAGCCAGCTTGCCCTTGATCCCGAAACAGCGTGTACCTCTCATTGGCGTGACTCGAAGATAAGCCTTTTCTCCAGGTTGATAGACCATATCTTTGTGATGACGGTCGTACTGACTCTTCTGACGAGACTGAGCAGCCTTTAGATTTGCATGAATAATGCGGACTTGATCTTCGGCATGTTGGATAATATCCGGACCGATAAGCGTACGTTCCCCAGTTTCTGACCAATTCAGAGGAGTCCGACACTTACGTCCATATAACACTTCAAAGGGAGCCATCTTCAGACTAGCTTGATAGCTATTGTTGTAGGAGAACTCAGCATACAGGAGAGATTCCTCCCATTTCTTGCCGAAAGAAATGACACAAGCACGAAGCATGTCTTCGAGAATCTGATTGACTCTTTCAACTTGACCCTGGGATTGAGGGTGGAAAGCGGTGCTAAATGACAAATGAGTTCCCATAGCTTCCTGGAAACTTGCCCAGAATCTCAAAGTAAATAAGCTGCCACGGTCTGAACTAATCACCAATGGAATACCGTGGAGTGAAACAACTCTGGACATGTAAAGATCTGCTAGTTGACTAGCAGTAATAGTTTCCTTGACAGCCAGAAAATGTGCAACTTTGGATAGTCGGTCAATGACGACAAGAATAGCATCATTACCTTTCTGCGATCTGGGAAAACCAGTGACGAAGTCCATTTCAACATGGTCCCATTTCCATTCAGGAACCGTAATAGGTTGTAGAGTTCCAGCAGGCTTTTGATGTTCTGCTTTGATCCGACGGCAAATGTCACATTCTGAAACATAGCGTGCAATGTCTTGCTTCATGTTAGACCACCAGAATCTTCGACGAATGTCTTGGTACATCGTGGTACTACCAGGATGAATAGACAGCGGAGTGTCATGTGCTTCCTTCATGACCTCCTGAGTCATATCATGGTTTTTCTCCTTACTCGGTACCACTAGGCGGCCTTTGAAGTACAAAGCGCCATCCTCAGCAATAGTGAAGGGTGAGGGCTTTCCTTCTGCGAGATCGAATTTAATCCTCTCGACTTCATTGTCACACTTCTGGATCCACTTGATGACGCCCACAAGATCTGGTTTAGCAACCAGGGTATTAAGAGAACCCTGGGAAACAACGTGGAGGTTCATTTTGTAGGACCCTTCAGGAGGGGGAGTGAGATAACCCCGAGGAACAATATGGAGGTTCAGCTTGCGGAATTCCTTTTGAAGAAGGGGGTGAACCTTGTGAACCTGAAGGTGATTGCAGTACGACTTGCGGCTCAAAGCATCAGCCATTACATTAGCCTTGCCTGGTGTATAAGAAATACCCACGTTGTAATCTGCTATGCGCTCTATCCATCTCTGTTGACGGAGATTCAAATCTGGCTGAGTAAACAAGTACTTCAGACTTTGGTGATCGGTGTAGATCTCGCAACGATTACCAACAAGGTACTGCCGCCACTCTTTCAGTGCATGAATTACTGCAGCAAGTTCAAGGTCATGAACTGGGTAGTTCTCTTCATGAGGACGCAATTGACGAGAAGCATAAGCAACCACTCTGCGCTCTTGCATTAAGACACAGCCCATTCCCTGACGCGAAGCGTCACAATAAATGACGAAGTCCTTATGAGTATCCGGAGGAGCAAGCACTGGAGCAGATGTCAGCTTGTCCTTAAGTGCCTGAAAGCTCTCCTGACATTTTTCTGTCCACTCATATTTAACACCTTTGTGAAGCAAATTGGTTAAGGGTTTTGCAATCTTGGAGAAGTTCTCGACGAATCGACGGCAATAGCTGGCGAGTCCGAGAAAACTTCTGACTTGCTTGACATTCTTCGAGGGGTTCCAGTCAAGAATAGCCTGAACTCGTTCAGGGTTGACTGCAATACCATCCTTGGAGATCACATGACCAAGGTAGGTTACTTTGTCCATCCAGAACTCACACTTTGAATATTTTGCATAAAGTTGATGTTCTCGAAGCCTCTCCAGTATAAGACGAAGATGTTCAGCATGCTCTTCTTTATTCTTGGAGTAAACCAGGATATCATCCAGATAAACCACGATGAATTTATCGAGGTAATCCATGAATATATAGTTCATCAGGCGAGAGAAGGTTGCTGGAGCATTGGTTAAGCCGAAGGACATGACGGTGTACTCGTATGAACCATAGCGAGTAACAAATGCAGTCTTGGGAATATCTTCTTCACGAACTCGAATCTGATGGTAACCCAACCTCAAGTCGAGTTTTGAAAACACTGATGAACCGGCAAGTTGATCATACAGATCGTTGATCCGAGGAAGCGGATATTTGTTTTGAATCGTTGCTTGGTTGATGGGACGGTAATCTTGGACCGATCGATTCGTACCATCTTTCTTTTTGACAAAGAGAGAAGGTGCTCCCCAAGCAGAGGAACTTGGACGAATGAAACCCAGACGAAGCGAATTGTCAATTTCTCGCTTAAGTTCAAGGAGTTCATGTGGTGGCATCTTATACGGACACTTGGCTATAGGAGTGGTACCAGGTACCAAGTCGATGACAAACTCGACAGCTCTGGCAGGGGGAATCCCTGGAAGTTCTTCCGGAAAAACATCTTGGAAATCCCGGACAACTGGAATGTTTTCAATCCCTTCAAGAGGTGACTCGTTCAATGCATTCAAGGCATATAGTCGGGCTTCAGCATCTCGAACAAGATGAGCATGGTAGCTGACTATCTCATTCGAAGGATGCAGAAGGTGGACAGTTTTGGTGGCACAAACGACGGAAGCGGTATGTGCTTTCAACCAATCCATTCCCAGAATAAGGTCGATCTTGGAAGACTTCAATATAATGGGGAAGCATGGAATTCCAGTCCTCCTATTTCAATGGGGACATCTTGACAAACCATTGAGGTTCGACATTGGCCAGTGGGGGTGTTTACCACTATTGGAATGTTCATCTCCGCGTACTTAATGCCATGCATGTATGCAAAATCTTCAGACATAAAGGAATGCAATGCTCCTGTATCAAACAATACAGAAGCTGGTACCGAGTTGACGAGGAGAGTACCCATCACAGTAGCAGGCTGGTCTTGAACTTCAGACATATCAATGTTGTTAGCATGGACACGACCAGTGTTAGGCCTGGCATTGTTGTTGCGGGGCTGGTTGGAAGGCAGTGCAAGTTGATTCTGATTCTGCCTGCATTCTCTAGCACGGTGTCCTGGACGACCACACTTGAAGCACAACCCATCCTCAGGATGAGAAGTGGGAACAAGAGCCCGTGGTGGCGGAGCCGGGAGCCTTGGCTGCCTAGGTGGGGATGGAGGCAGACGAGGTGCAGCATAGGACGGCCTCGAAGCAGGAGGCGGTGCATGGTACAAGTTGTGGGGGATCCAGATCTTGCGCTTCTGACTTCCTGAGCCCGAAGATGAGCCCATGTCACGGTTGCGCTTGCTGCTGTCCTTGTAGTCCTGCAGACCTGTTTCCACTAGAATGGACTTGTTCACCAAGGTGGCAAAGTTATCGAAGTCTTGAACAAGGAGTGCCAGTTTGATATCCGGGTGGAGGCCTTAACGGAACTTTTCCTGCCTACGAGCATCAGTTGCAACGTCTTCTTCAGCATAGCGAGATAAGTCCAGAAATTCCCGCTGATAGGCATCCACAGTCTTGTTGCCCTGGACTAGATTGCGGAATTCACGCTTCTTCTTGTCCATCAGTCCCTGAGGAATGTGACGAGCACGGAACGCAGCTTGGAATTCCGTCCAGGTGATGATTGTTCCAACAGGTTGTGAGCGCCTGTGACTGTCCCACCATTGAGCAGCGGGACCCTTCAGAAAGTACGAGGCAAAGGTGACATAGTTAGCCACTGGGGCGCCTGAAGACTCCAACTCATAAGTGATGTCACGGAGCCAGTCATCTGCGTCAAGCGGCTGAGTTGAGCTGCGGTAGATCGCAGGGTTGAGACGCATGAAGTCTTGCAGAGTCATTGGGGCTGGCTGCTGATTCATATTCGGCCTTGGGAACTGGTCCATAAGCCCTTGCATAAACTGGTGATTCAACTCAAACTGGTGCATCATACCAGCCATGTATTCCGGTGGTGGTGGTGGTTCAGGTGCACCACGACCACGACCAGCTGGCCTAACCATTCTGTCAAATTTTAACAGTGGTAGTTTAGCATTGGGTAATTGCAAGAACAATGAATCATTCATGAAGTAAATTGCACAAAGAAGGCAGTGCAATAGATACGACATAGTAGTTCAAATTCCAACATACATATCCATACATAGGTCTATTACAAACCATAAGTCTGTTACGAAATAGACGATAGGTCCGGCATGAAAATAACCTAGACAACTAGGCGGCACGCAGGCACGCGGTGGAGGGATACAACAATGAGGCATAGCGATATGCTACATCAACGTCGGGGACAACGAAAGAATCAAGCCATCATATGGAAGAAGGGGCTCTCCGGGAGGAAGAAGTTACGAGAACCTAGAGTTAGAGTTAGCAAAAATCTTTAACCCGAAAGAGAAGAGAGATCAGAATCCAGAGTATAGACGAGGAATAAAAGATCCTAATACCACCCGATTGAGATGTGGGCCCGTAAGCCACACAGCAATGTTAGTAAAAGTTTTTCAATGACTAGACTCAACTTCGGCCAAGGAGTTGGAAAGGGGGCTACCTACAGGCAGTCGACTCTGATACCAACTTGTGACGCCCCCAATTTCGACCGTACGCTAAACATACACGCAATGCGTACGACCAAGATTAGGGACTCACTGATTGATATCACAACACAACACTAGACACAAATTAAAGTCATACAACTTCATATTACAAGCCATGGGCCTCGAGGGCTCGAATACAAAGCTCGACAAACACGAGTCAGCGGAAGCAAATAATATCTGAGTACAGACATAAGTTAGACAAGTTTTGCCTTAAGAAGGCTAGCACAAACATAAGCAGCGGATCGAAAGAGGCGAGGCCTCCTGCCTGGGAGCCAACCTAACTACTCCTGAGCGTCGGCACTCTTCACGTAGTAGTAGGCTCCGGCGGTGGTGTAGTAGTCGTCTCCGGCGTACTCCATCTCCTGGGCTCCATCGTCTGAACGCAGAATCATATCGAGGGGGAAAGAGAAAGCAAAGCAGCGGTGAGTACTCATCCAAAGTACTCGCAAGACTGACATCAGAACTATGTTAAGTATGCATCAGTATCAAGGAATGGGGTTATATCTGGGCTGACTGCAGAAAGCAAGAATAAGGGGTAGGCCTAGTCCTATCGAAGACTAGCATCTTCAGCATCTTGCAGCATTAGAAGAGAGTAGACTGGTATCTCATATATAGCCATATTATTGTAGCAAATTTTATTAAGTAACCACGCCCAAAGATTCTTCCTCGACTCCCTGCGAGGAAGCAATCTCGGAGCCACATTCATTTCAATTTAAAGTCACAATTATAGCTGTAGGAGGTCAAAGTATAACTCCAAGTCGTCCTGTTACCGTGGACACGGCTATTCGAATAGATAATTTCTTCCCTGCAGGGGTGCACCACATTCCCCAACACGCTTGATACCTCTGGCCGGACACACTTTCCTTGGTCATGCCCGGCCTCCGGACATCAAAACGTCGTCGCCCCACCTAGGCTCAACGAAGAGGCCAGCCCGCCGGTCTAAATCCTAAGCACGCAGGGGTCATGGGCCAATCGCCCTTTGCACACCTGCACGATGCGAGGGCGGCCGAGGTCAGCCCTAGCACACTCTAGTCCAAGAGCTGTACCGTCTAGGCCACTCGGGCGCGCGCCGCTCCATTGCTGACGTCCGAAGAGCTTCGGCTGATACAACGACGCTGAGTACCCATAACTTCTCCCACGTGAAGGTTAGTGCGTAATAGGCCAAACGACCAACTCAGATCAAATACCCAACCCATTAGCATTTTATTAATGCGGGGCAAGCACGACCCATGAAGTGCGGTCCCGTCGCCCCGTCTCGAGGATGTGTGGCAAGGGCCTCTTCTGCCCGTCCACGCCTCATCATCATCAAACCGTGGGTACCCCTCAGGGCCGACCCATCACCAACATGTCTCTATAACCAGGTCATAGTAACTGTGTGTATAAAACATCAAGACGGAACGTGAGGAATCACCCTCAAAGGGTCCCGCTCGATGAAACCGTCAAGGTGGACTTAGAGGAATCACCCTCGGGGGTCCCACACTTGAGGGGTTGCACGACAGAGCCATCGTCGGGAGTGGTGAAGGAGGAATCACCCTCGATAACCACGACCGACTAGCTACACTACAGAGCTAGCATCATGAGTACTTCACGAGGTGTCACCCCCGGTACTCGATAGTAGCGCTGCAGAGTCGTACAACTAAGGGGTGTGCGGTGATGTGAGGGGCCAGGCTTGTCAGTCGGTTGACCGAGTCTTCGAGTCTTCGAGTCGTCGAGTCGTCGATGAAGAAGCAGGGGCAACTGGGACTAAGGGTTCACAGGAGATTCATTGATCAACCTATACTAAGCAGTTGATATGATTGCAGGTATAGTAGCAGTTTATCAAAAACAGGCTATGCATCAGAATAGGAGCTAACTAATACAGTAGCAAAAATCTAATGCACGATGGAGAGGGAAAGAAATGGGCGATATCGGAATGCTCAAGGGGGGTTGCTTGTCTTGCTGCTCTGCGGCAAAAGGCTGATCGTCAACGGCGTAGTTGTACCCGGCAGCACCGTCAGTCTCGGGGTCTACCGGTAAGAAGAGGGGGGAGAAACAATAAATATAAAGCAGACAAATGCATCATGATGCATGACATGGCAATATGCAGAGCTAGGCATGCACTAACGCAGTATTACACGTCGCAGACGGGTCGGAAGAATATCTGATGATATTTTCCGGGTCTCGGGCTACTACCGGACAGATGAAACGGATGGAAAAGTTCCACGTTCTCTATGCTAGGAGCACGGGACAGTCTAACGGACAGCGTAATCGGATTCGTGGGATTTTTCTGATCAACTTTCATGTATAAATTATTTTCATCTGACTTACGGTTTATTTTACATTAATTTCTAAAGTTTTATTAATATTCTGAAATTAACAGATTTAATTTAATTCGAAAATAGAATTATGACATCAGCATGATGTCATGCTGACATCAGCAGTCAACAGTCCTGTTGACTGGTCAAACTGACTGCTGGGCCCCACCTGTCATACTCTGTATAATTAACAGAGGGGTTTAATTAAACTAATTAAGGGGGGCCCACATGTCAGTGGCTCATTAGGTCAATTAATTAATTTTACTTAATTTAATTACTGGATTAGCCAGCTGACACGGCTGGCCCACATGTCATACACACAGGGGGGGTCGGGCCCCACCTGTCATTGACTGGTCAAGCCCAGTCAGCAGGGTTGACCAGGTCAAGCGGTCAACCAGAGGCTCGGGGCCCGCGGGTCAGTGACCCTGGCAGTGGCCCCAGCCGGGCCACGTAGGCGGCGGCGTCGTCCGGCCACCGGAGGGGCTCCGGCGAGCTCCCGAAACAGAGGCGCCGCTCGGGTTTCGCGTGTGGTGGGTCAAATCGATCGCCGTTTCTTGCTACCGCGAGCTGAGGTCGTCGTCGATCCGTTCCGGGCATCAGGTCGAGCTGCGGTGGTCTGAGCTGAGCACTACGTCGACGGCGGCGGAAGTTCTTTCGGGCGGCAATGGCAGCGAGCGAACCGGGACGCCTTCGAGCAAACTACTGCACGGGATCGAAGCAGGTGAGGCTCTGGAGCACGCACGGGTGCTCAAACGCTCGCAGAGCTCGAGCACTACAACAATGGCGGAGGACAGAGCTCGGGTGCGGTGGGAGCTAGCTACGGCGGCCTACTCGAGCAACGGGAGGCAGAGGAGAACGCGGGGAGGCTCACTTGCGGTGGCGAGAAGGCCCGGTGCAGCTAGGGGCGACGGAGAGGAGCAAATCGATGGCGGCGAGCTTCGGGTCCGGTGAGGGGGAACGGTCGATGGCGACGGCGTGGGAGCTCCCGGGGCTCGATCCAGAGCACGGGGAGGACGAGGTGGTCGCCGCGGTGCTTCTTGGTGCGACGGCAAGGCGCGGAAGGCTCGGAGAGCGCGTCTAGCCGACGACCATGGCGACGGCGGCGCCCGAATGCGGGCGAGGAAGAAGCAGAGAGCGAGAGAGAGGGAGCAGGTGAGATCTAGGGCTACAGTGGGGCAGGCAGGGGCACGGGGGATCGCTCTTATCCCCTCCAGGGGCGTTGTAGCGACGCGGGCGGCGAGCTGGCCCGACGGGGACGACGCCCGTGCTCGGTCGCCCCATGCCAGTTGGAGGAGGGAGGTAGGGGACGAGGGGGGGAACCGGCTGGGCCGGCCTGGCTGCCCCGGTGGCCAGTTGGGCCAGGCCCAGTGAGGGCAAGGGGGTTTCTTTATTTTTATTTTTATTTTGTTCTATTTATTTCTTTTCTGTTTTGTTTTAGTTTCTTTTTAATTTTGTTTTATAAAATATGTAACTAGTTCCTAATTAGGTTTAATAATTATGCCACTGCCCCAAAAAGTTTGGCACAACAATAAATTAGTTTGTTTTTGTTTTATTAATTAAAAGCATTTAATTAATTGTTTTAGCTGTTGTTTTATTTTTTAGGGTATTTAACCACTTTATAAAAATGTGGTTTCAACATGACAAATATCCAGAGAATATTTGCCACACTTTGAACATTTTTGTTTTCATGTTTGACAAAATTGAATCTTGACTTTAAATTTGAATTAGAATAGGGTTGGATTAACGCGTGATTAACAACAGTAACAGTGGTGACATGGCATCATTAGCGTGGGATTACTGTAGTTTAATCACATACATTACTGTAGCACAAAACCAGGGCGTCACAGTTACTGTTAACCGAGACTCCCTTTTGATCGGGGTTAGGGTACTTAGCTTGATGCGTCCGCGGCGGGCTTCTGCGTCGTGAGGTTTGGCAGTGGCACTTGGGGAGCCAGTGGCACTTGGAGAGCTTGGGGAGGTTCCTCCTTCCTGCGAGTGAGGCGGTTTGGGGGGCCCCTTTCGGCACTCTACGTCTGCAGGGCCCGATCTCGTGCATGCCCCGACCACCGTTGGGGCGTCCGGATCACCAGGACGAGACCAACGGGCGAGGCCTCGACTGCCATTGGGGCGTCCGGATCACCAGGACGAGACCAAGGGGCGAGGAGCCACGCGATCAGTGAGGCTCCTGAGGCGCGATGCTCAGGAGCCCCCTTTGACGCTCAAGCGGCGCTCTACGTCGGCGGGGCCCGATCCCGTGCATGCCCCGACCACCGTTGGGGCGTCCGGATCACCAGGACGAGACCAAGGGGCGAGTCCTCGACCGCCATTGGGGCGTCCGGATCACCAGGACGAGACCAAGGGGCGAGGAGCCACGCGATCGGTGAGGCTCCTGAGGCGCGATGCTCAGGAGCCTCCCTTGACGTTCAAGCGGCGACCAATCCTTTCTGCCGGTTCTTGCCCAAGGGGTTGTGCGCCTCCAGGGGCTTTTAAGACAGCGCACCGGGCCGCGGCGGAGCCCCCGAGCGAGGGTGAGGCAGCGCGCGCCTGCTAACTCACTCGAGAGCGCCACGCGAGGACCAGGACGCCAAGGCCACGCGGGGACCAGGACGCCAAGGCCTTGGCGAGGTGTGCGCACCGTGCCAGTAGCCCCAGCTCGCGGGGCGCGGGAGGGAGAGGCTGGCAGGCGTTAGCTCAGAGAAAGAAACTTCAAGAGAGAGAACTGCAAGAAGAAAAATTCCCGCCCCTTTTCCTTTAAATAGAGTCAAAAAAGCTTCGGATTTCATTCCAGGAAAATGGCAAATTCGAATACAAGAAAAGCAAATAACAGCCGCGTCCGGCACCTAGCCTAGTCTTCGTCTTCCCCCAGCGCGGAACATAGGGCATCCACGTTGCGTGGGCATAGTCATTGGAGGACAGTGTTGTCCGCTAGCGCGGAGCATGGGGCTTCCACTTGGGCGTGGGTGGGAACCCCTCCGCGTCCTCGGAGGCCTCCGGGCGTATACAACCCACTCATTATTACGTGAGAGTTTCACGGGTAGAACTTGCGGAGGTGCTGGATGTTCCAGGCATTCTGGATAGGGACCCCGTCCTGAGTCTCCAGACGCACGGCGCCAGGCCTGGAGACGCGGGCGACCTTGAACGGGCCTTCCCACAAGGACGAAAGCTTGTGCAAGCCTTCCCTGGAACGGACCCGCCTCAGGACGAGGTCTCCGACTTCGAGGGTCTTGGAGCGGATGTTACGACAATGGTAACGCCGCAGTGCCTGCTGGTACCTCGCAGCTCGGAGCGAGGCTTGACGACGGGCCTCCTCCCCGAGCATGAGGTCCGTCCCCCGCGAGGCATCCTGACGCTCCTCGTCGAATGCCAGAACCCGCGGGGATCGGTGCTTGACCTCGTGTGGAAGGACGGCTTCGGCTCCATAGACGAGGAAGAACGGGGTCTCGCCGGTGGGCTTAGTCGCAGTGGTGCGGATGGACCACAACACGGACTGAAGCTCATTGACCCAACCCCTGCCGCAGGCCTCAAGCTTCTTCTTGAAGCTCCTTGCCTTGAGGCCCCGCAGGACCTCCGTGTTGGCGCGCACTGACTGACCGTTGCTTCGTGGGTGTGCCACTGAGGCGTAGCATATCTGCGTTCCAAGGTTAGCGCAATAGGTCCTGAAGAGGTTACTTGTGAACTGCGAACCGTTATCGGTGATGATGCGGTTGGGGACGCCGAAGCGGCTCACGATGGCCTTGATGAACTTGACGGCCGATCCGGCGGGGATGGTGCGGACGGGCTCCACCTCCGCCCACTTGGTGAACTTGTCGATGGCGACGTAGAGGTAGCGGTACCAGCCTGCAGCTCGTGGAAAGGGCCCCAGTATATCCAGCCCCCAGACCGCGAAGGGCCAGGAGAGCGGGATGGTCTGGAGGCCCTGCGCGGGCTGATGAATCTGCTTGGCATGGAACTGGCAGGCCTCGCAGGACCGGACCAGCTCAGTGGTGTCGTTGAGTGCCGTGGGCCAATAGAAGCCAGTGCGGAACGCCTTCCCTACAAGGGTGCGTGACGAGGAGTGGTGTCCGCAGTCTCCTCCATGGATGTCGGCCAGCAGCTCGCACCCCTGTTCTCTGGATACGCACCACAACGCGACGTCGTTCGGGCGCCTGCGGTACAGCTCGCCGTCCCGCAGACAATAAGTTGTGGCATGTCGTACCACACGCTCCGTCTTCCTCCTTCTCCGGTAGTGTGCCGTGAAGCAGGTACGCCCTGAACTCCTGTGTCCAGTCGTCGACTTGGGGCTCCAGCGCTAGGAGCAGTCAGGCTCCTGAGGCCGGACCACAAGTTGGAGCCCCTGAGGGTGGTGCTGGGGGTAGCTCTTCACTCCGCGGCGCCTGATCCTCGATTGGTGGTGCCGCGGATGGCTTGAAGAGACGTTCCTTGAAGACGCCCGGCTCCTGTGGCTCACGGCGCGACGCCCTCTTGGCGATGTCATCGGCCTCCTTGTTCGCGCCGCGCGGGATGTGCTGCAATTCCAAGCCCTGGAAACGTTTTTCAATCTTACGTACCCCTTCCAAGTATGCCTCCATGTGCTCGTCCTTAGGCGTATACTCCTTGTTGGAGAAGTTGACGAGGAGCTGGGAGTCGCCCTTGATGGTGAGGCGCTGAATCCCCAAGGCGGCTGCGGCCTTGAGGCCAGCGATTAAGCCCTCGTACTCCGCGATGTTGTTGGAGACCTTCTCACCATGCTGGAAGCAGAGTTGCACGGCGTAGTAAAGCTTGTCCCCGGTTGGGGAGATGAGTACAACTCCAGCCCTTGCTCCCCTGCGCGCGAAGGCCCCATCGAAGTACATGATCCAACCCTCGGGCGCCTCATCACCGGGGGTAAGGGACTGGCCCTCGTCCAGCCCCCGGTCGGGAGCGTCCGTCCATTCGGCTACAAAATCCGCCAGGGCTGCCCCCTTGATGACCCTGGTCGTGCTGAACTCTATATTGAAGGCCTGCAGCTCGATGTTCCATTATGCGACCCTCCCTGCTGCGTTGGGGTTGCGCAACACTTTCTCCAAGGGGTACGCGGAGACGACCTTGATGGGATGTCCCTGAAAGTAATGGCGCAGTTTCCTTGAGGCGACAAGAAGTGCGAGCAAGAGCTTCTGCTGCATAGGGTAGCGCGAGCGCGCGTCCCGCAGCACGGTACTGACGTAGTACACCGAATGCTCGACGAGGGAGAGGCCTTCCGCGCCGCCCCGCTCCGCAGCGGGCTCATGAGGCCTGGGTGCCTCGGGGGTCGACGGGGCAGCTGGGGCCTCAGGAGCGTCGTCTTGAGGAGGTGAAGGCTCCATGGCATCCTGTGAGTCACCTTGCTTTATGCCCGGGGCCCCGCTTGCGCCTGATGGCGTAGCGCGCGTGCCGGCACGCTCCTCCCTGACCGCCACAAGCGCAGCACTGGCGGAATGCAGAGTGGTAGCCAGGTATAGCAGTAGGGGCTCCCGGGGGCGAGGCGCCACCATTACTGGTGGACTCGTGAGGTACCGCTTGAGGTCCTCGAATGCCGCGTCTGCCTCCGGAGTCCATTCGAAGGGGCCCTTCCTCTTCATGAGCTTGAAGAACGGTAGGGCCCACTCGCCAAGCTTAGAGATGAAGCGTCCCAAGGAGGTCACGCAGCCCGCCAGCTTCTGCATTTCCTTGAGGGTCTAAGGCGGACTCATCTTGCTTATAGCCTTGATCTTCTCTGGTTTCGCCTCGATCCCTCGGTGCGACACCAAGAAACCGAGCATTTTGCCCGACGGGACCCCGAAGACACACTTCTCGAGGTTGAGCCTCAGGCTCACCCGCCTCAGGCTGGCGAACGTCTCCTCCAGGTCCTCGATCAGGGTCTTGGCTTATCGCGACTTGACCACTATGTCGTCGACGTAGGCTTCCGCGTTCCTCCCGAGCTGCTGCCCCAGGGCGATGTGCATCAGCCGCTGGAAGGTTGCGCCAGCGTTCCGTAGCCCGAAGGGCATGCACGTGTAGCAGAACACACCGCACGTGGTGAGGAAGGCCGTCTTCTCGACGTCTTCCACCGCCATATTGATCTGATGGTAGCCAGAGAAGGCGTCCAGGAAGCATATGAGGTCGCACTCGGGCGGTGGAGTCCACGATCTGGTCGATGCACGGCAGCGGGAACGGGTCTTGGGGGCAGGCCTTGTTGAGGTTCGTGAAGTCGACACACATGCGCTCCTTCCCGCACTTCTTCGGGACGACCACCGGGTTGGCGAGCCACTCCGGGTACTGTACCTCCCGGATAACTCCAGCCTCCTTCAGCTTGCCAACCTCCTGGGCGATGAACATCTGCTTCTCCTGAGCCTGCCTCCTCGCCTTTTGCTTCACCGGGCGTGCATTGGGGCACACCATGAGGTGGTGCTCGATCACATCCCTCGGGACCCCCACCAGGCCAGAAGTGTTCCACGCAAACGCATCCTTGTTCGCGCGGAGGAAGGCCACCAACGCCTCTTCCTGCTCCTGAGGCAGGCCAGCGCTGATGGTGAAGGTAAGATCAGGACTCTCGTCATCTACGGGCACCTGCTTCATCTCAGCCCGGTTCTGAGAGAACAACTGCTTCTTCTTTACTGGCGCGACGTCGATGACGTCCCCAGTGCCCTCCGAGGCCTGCGCGGCGTCCCCGACGTTGGGGCGCGCGGCGGCCGCCGCTTTGTAGGCGAGCTTGAGCGCGCGGGCCACGTCCTTGGCGTCTCCGACGACGGAGAGGATGCCGCCGCTCCCAGGCATCTTGATGACGTTGTAGCCTGGGTGCGTTGCCGCCATGAACTGGGCGAGGGCGGGGTAGCCAAGTATCGCGTTGTAAGGGAGGTGGATGTGGGCGACATCGAAGTCGATCTGCTCGGTGCGGTAGTTGCAGCGGGTGCCAAAGGTGACGGGGAGGCGCACCCGCCTCAAGGGGGCGACGGAGCCCCCGGCCACCCGAGAGAAGGGCCTTGATGGTGCGAGCTGGCCATGGGGCACCTGCAGTGCGTTGAAGTTCTCCACGGAGAGGACGTTGAGGCCGGCCCCGCCGTCTATGAGGGTCCTGGTGACGGCCACGCTGTTTATGGTTGGTGTGCACAGCATGGGGAGCGTACCGGCGGCAGCCGTTGTTCTGGGGTGGTCGTCGGGGCCGAAGGTGATGTCGATCTCCGGCCACGTTCGAGGCTGCGGGGTCTCCAACCGTGGCCGAATCGCGCTCGTCTGGCGGAGGACCTGCTTGACCTGGCGGTTGGAGGCAGGTGCCTGCGATCCGCCGAGGATGCATGCGACCGCAGGGTCGGCTCTGCGAGCCGCGGCGCCACCGCGCGCCATGGGCTGCCTGGCCTCGGGTGTCGCCTCGGCCATGGAGCCGGTGAATCGGGGCCCAACTGCAGCCGTAGATGGGGAAGCTTCGACACGTCCCCTACCTGGCGCGCCAAATGTCAGATTTCGGGCTCCGCAAAAACCCTAAGAAGTTCGAACTCAGGGGCGTGTGCGAAGATCCCCAACAGCTTCACCCCCTCCAAGCTCTCAACGCGATAACCCCGCTCGATGGCGAGGAAGAAGATTGCACACAAGAGTTTACCCAGGTTCGGGCCGCTGCGAAGCGTAAAACCCTACTCCTGCTTTCGGTGGATTGCCTCACAAGGAGGTTTGTGGATGAACTAGTACAATGGTGAGTTGCCTCGCGAGCGCGTCTGGGTGGTGTTGGATCTCCCTCCGCTACGGGGCAGCCTAGCCTCTATTTATAGTGGCCCGGGTCCTCTCCCCTTATCGCAATGGTGGGAAGGGATCCCACAACGGCCAAATTCGAAAGGGGACAGGAGGTACATCCTATCCTCACGAAAGGTGGTCTTCGCCTGCAAAGTAGCTGTTGGTGATGCAGTGGTGGGCTCAGTGATGACATCCGTCCTGTCGCGCTCGCTGGCCTAGTCTCGTTGCACCGGAATGGCAACCTTTGGCGGGGCGCCTCGGGAACCTGCGCTCGTCCCTGCCTCCTTTGCACCAAAGAGGAAACTGTCCCCTCTGGCGCGCTGGCGCCCACCTGGCTTGGCTGGCGTCATCCTTGACCTCCCGAGGCCGAGCATTGCATAGAGATCTCCGCCACTCGGGAGGGGGCCTGGGGAGACCTCTTCCCTCTGAGGGTCTTGGCGTCGTCTCCCTCGCGAGTGCGGGGCTCTCGCGAGGGCTTTGTCTTGAGTGGGGCCACGCCGGGCCATGCTTGGCTATCGAAGTGGGCCATGCCCTGGGCTGCAGGCTGGCAGTTCTGGGTACCCCTGTTCCCAGGACGCCGACAGCGGCAGAGGTGGAGGGTGCGGATGCAGCGCAAGGGGGAGAAGGGGCGGAATGGAGGGAAATGGGATCGGGAGGGGGGATTGGGTGGGCCGGGGGTGTCGGAGTCCTACATTTCGAGAGTCCGGACTCTCGCAAAGCTCCCCCACGTTTGTCTCCAATTTGGAGGAGAAAACGCGTCCTGACCGTCCAGCGGACCAATACAGCCTGTGTTGGATGGCTTCCGCGGTCCGGACAGCACGATCCAGACGGATGCGGGAGGTTTGTGGGTCCACTTGAAGATGCCCTTAGAGACTTGACAAGTCCCTAAAACGTCTAATATTTATGAACAGAGGGAGCCTTAGAGCAACTCTAGCAGTCGTCGTGCGGCCCCGGATCACCGTAATTTATGGTGGGTGCTCTATATCAAGCTCGCGAACCTTCATATTTGAAAGTTACAGGGCATTTGTTTGAAGGGTGCGCCATCTGCCAACCGCTCGCGTCGGAGGCAGTTTCACCTCCCTTCTCAACCTCTTGTGCAGCCCATCTTCTCCTCTACCAACGGCTCGGACGCCCATGGCACCGGGAATCATGCTAATTTATGGCGGCCTCCATGTGGCACTGTGGCCGTCGCCGTCATGTTTCCCGTCACATTTTCCTGCCGCCCGCCACCCATGGTAATAAAATGGTCCTCAGTGTCCAAATAGCTCACCTCCACCCATCAGCCACATTTTGCCGCCACCCACAACCTCCATTTTCCTCACCTCCACCCTCAACCCACACTTCACTCTTGTCGTCGTGTCGCTTCCCCTGCGTCCGGACTTGGTGCCACTCTCGGAGGAGGAAGAGCAGATAGTGGACGAGGAGCAAGCGGAGGAGGAGCAGGATCATCATTATGCGCTGAAGGACGCACAGGAGGATCTTGCCCGCGATGAGTGTCCTGATTGAAATCCCAAAACACACTCCATTGAGTAGGATATCCAGCATGACTATGTGCAGATTCCATATGAGAAGGAGGAGAGAGCTCGCCAAGCAGCTCGATCGGCCACCACATGCTCACTGTCACCTCTTTGTTAACGAGGCATAGGATGAGCGCAACACCGCCTACGCCTCGGCCATCCGCATCAGTGAAATCTTCAAGTGCAATGCCGCAGGACAGACATTAGCAGCCGAGAGCGATCGACGTGTGCTCCATTACAATGAGACACAAATGGAATTGGCGGTAGAGAGGCGGCACATTAGGTGATGCATTTGACATGGGGATGGTGACATTCACTGAGACGAATCACGCCATGTCGGGCCTTACCCCGCTTGAAAATGTCGTCCCTGATCTCGACGACGACATGCAGAACTGGAACGAAGAAGAGGTCACCGGACAGTCACACGATTGTGCGACGAGTGGACTCATCACATATCCATGTGTGCAGTGCACTGCATTCACCTTCGCAATGGTGGAAAGCAACTAGTGCTTCTCCCAAGACATAAACAATCATCAAAGTCTTTGACATCAACTTTGTAATGTAATGTTATCTTAAACTTTGACATCAACTTTGTAATGTAATGTTATCTTAAATTTAGTGTTGAGCGTGTTGATGGAACAAAAAAGGATACGGAGGCCGCATTATGATGACTGTGTTTGCGCACGGCCGTCGCAGCCTCAAAAAGCATATGTAGCACGCTTCATATCCCATATGAAGATCGCACCTATGACAACTCTGCTATAGTTGCTTTTGCACATGTGGGAGTGTATCCAATGCACCCATCCTTGTGGTGCTACCGATGCATTGGATTCGTAGCACATTTTAAAATGTTTCAAAAAAATCCAAAAAAAAAATCTAGCACATTGACACAACATTAATGTATGTTGTCACAAACTTCATATCAAAAGTCGAAACATTGCTTGAGATAAAAAAAATTGACAAAATTGACAACGACATAATGAGTCAAATATATAGCCCAACCTATGTTATGTATTATTCAGTGTTGATTTTGTCATTTTTGTTTTCTAAAGTAAGTTTTGAATATTGATTTAAATGTGCTAATTTGTTTTCAGAAATTTCCAAACATTTTAAGATGTGCTAGGGGTTCGGTGCACCGGTGCATGGAGTATACATGCAGTATGGAGTAGTACTAGGATCTGGGTATAGAGAGGCAATTTATTTTTCAGCGAAATGAGATGCGTTTGTCAGTTACCTACCTGTATGTGGATCTTGTAACTAACTGCTCCTTTTGGCGCCGTTTACAGTTAGGATATTTATTAGGTTTTGATGACAATCAAACTTCCGGACCACAGTTTAATTCTCCTGTTAGGTGTGGGGTTATTTTGACCGTGTACCAGATTATCCGAAAGAGGCAGACTAACTTTTCCTGAACTGTTCTGGGCAATAATAATAACAGCTCATTGATGCTAGTATGATTCAGTCTAAGATGATAATATTCTAATCATTTAAAATCACTGATGAGCATCGAGGGCTGAAAGAGATACCTCATCCATATGCATCAATTCCATGGAGGACCCCTTCACAGCTCCTAACCGATACAAATCCGTAATGTGTTCTGCAAATCGGAATTACTATTGTCATTAACAGTATATAATTAATACAGTATTATTTTGCAAGTGAACAGAAGAACACACCTTTAAGTATGTGGTAGCACCAAACACATGACCGTCCTGGCCAGACACACTCACCATTCACCAACCTGCAATTGTTTAGAGACCTGTAACAGCTGGTACAGTAAGGCAAATTTGATTATGGAAGGGGTACTGCTTGCTTAGCTGCATGGAGTGAAAAAAAAACAGTGGGGAAGAAATCATGCTAGCAGTAGGCAAGATCTGATGCTTGTCCTCATCTTTAACTTTCTATTGCTTTTTAGGCAGAAATCATGATGTGCCATTCATTTGATTGATTCCTTGTTATAAAGCTGAAAAGAGCCTTACTTCTAGCTGGTAGATACAGTACATTATTCTTCAACTCACTGCAACATTTGCAAGGTCAGATGCACACTGTATGCCTATCAATTCTGCTCCATTCAAATGTTGGGTTGGGACCTCACAACATTGACCCTGCCACGATTATTGGCTTAATCACCACAGCGTGAAAGTTATTATAAGCACAAGGGTAATGGTGAGTAATCACTAATCAGAGGGTGAGATCTTTTTTTCGCAGGATGTAGAGATATGAGGGAAGATGATTAGATTTGGACATGGCCTGATAAGAGAAGAAGCCAAAAGGCAGGGAGAATTGCAACTGCACCACATGGGGAAAAAGTTAGCAATGGCAATTAGCAGCAAAGTTATCCAGGACAAGAGCCATCTCTGCCCCCACCAATAATGCCCATCCCCAAGTAATAAGGGCATCTCTAAGGTGGACCCTCAAACCGCTCGCATCCGTCGGGACCGCGTGCTCCAGACGTGTTTTGTCATCCAACGCGGGCATGTATCCGTCTGTGGGCCAGTCTGGACGTCCTTTTACCCGCAAATCGAAAGCAAACCGGGGGGCGGGGGGGGGGGGGGGGGGGGGGGAGGGGAGGGGGCTTGCGGTCGTTCGCACCACTGCTACGCACGCGTCTGACAACCCCAACCACCCAAAAACCCTCTCCCTCGCCCGTGCCCTTTCCCGTGAGCGGATGTGACCACTCACTGGAGCCAGGATTGAAGCGGCGCACCGGTTGAGAGCGCCGCCCGCTGCACCCCCGTTGCGCACGCCTTCTCTCTGCATTGAACTGGCATCCGTCTACCCGCCTACCTCCATTAAAACTGTGCGTGCGTGCGTGCGTGCGTGTCGAGGAACCTACTCTGGCGCCCCCAGCGCCACACGCCCGTCCATGTACCGGCCGGCAAACGCCTCTCCAGTTGGCGCCTCGCATCCGCCCGCTATTTAAACGTGGCCACGCATCGAGCAAGAACCACACCACACCTCCGCTCTCCATCTCCTCCTTGCACCACACCCGCCATGGCCTCCAGCTCCAAAGCCCTGTGGGACGACCTCTCTGGCGAGCAAAAGAAGGAGCTCTCCGACATTGCAGCAGGCTAAGTGGCCCGGCGAGCCAGCCGGATACATGTTGGCTTGCTAGCAAGCTCTCCGAAGCCAAAACCGACGCCACCGCCAGAGCGAGGCTGTCCTTGCCCGTCCAGGCTGGACAACACCGTCTCCCAGCAAATCCGCCGCGAGCGATGCTGGCAACACGTCCGGCAGGCGGAGACAAAAGCCATGTTCGCGGAGTTGACGCGACGGTGCAGGAATTTGACTGGGGCACCGACAACGACGTCGCCAACTCCGCGTCGGCCACGCCCACCGCCGCCACCAACACCTAGGAAAAGTAGACCATGAGAGGCCGCCACCGCTTGGGTCCTAGGAAGGCCCCCGCCACCCCCTCGCCAGCCTACACAGTCGATGACTTGCTCGCTTCGGGTGTAGGCCACGGTGACCGTCTTCCCCTGCCCCAAAAACCAACCCTAATTCGTGCTTCATGGTAGCGGAGGCTACTCTTCCCCTTCCGCTAAAGCATACCCCTCGGGGGTTCAACGGTCCGGTGAGCTTGCTGTCGGGCACATGAAAAACATGTCATGGGAAGGGGCTCCGCCGTGGCCTACAATAGACTAGGTTAGAATAGAATAGCCTAGTCCGCTATAGTTTAGTTGAAATATGTCCGAAATATAAATGTTTTCGTCCGATTTATATGAAATCATCCAGTTTGCATGTTATTCGTTCAGTTTGTTGAAACGTGGTTTGCAATGTATGCGGCTACGGTTGTATGGCCGGCTTCCACATCAGTGTCCGTGGACAGACACGGTGTCCGATTTGGGAGTCAGCGTTGGATATGCCCTAAGCAAGCATGTTGGAACTTGGAAGAAACGAAAGACTTGTCTGCACAGGCTAGGCTGGCACATGGTGCTCCATAGTTTTCTTTCTTTCTCCGCAATCAGAAGCTTCCCCACCCACAGCTACATGACCCATGTGAGCCCTATGAAGACCAGATCAGCAGTGTGTTGTGCACCGCATCCGAATGGTAGGTCAGGCCAGGCCTCCTAGTCCTTTGATTGATTCCATGAGCAAACTAACCAACAAGCATGCAAGCAAATCTTGGGGTGCGAGACCAGTAAAAAAAACAACATGGTCTCTCATTATCTAGGTGTTTAATACTGGACGCATCAAGAGTACAATCTTGAGCGCACATGGAACGGAAGCCAACACACATTTGAGCTAGTACTAATTAAGATGGATGCATCGAGATTGCAGCAATACCGTTAGAACAGGAGATTTGTTTGTTTATTAATCATCATCGGCGGAATCAAGAATCAGCGGGCGCAGTTTTATACCAAGTTGAAATTACTACTCAGATTGTTTTGTGGATACTTCTTCAGACTTGGATGGCTTTAGTTCTGCATGTAGCAAAACCATGCACCTTATACAACGGCATGCTTTGCCGTTGGGTCAACTGACAAGATAATACTCCCTCTGTTTCTAAATATAAGACCTTTTAGAAATTTCACTATAGACGGTGTATGTAGTCATAGTTAGAGTGTAGATTCACTCATTTTGCTTCGTATGTAGTCTATAGTAATATCTCTAAAAGGTCTTATATTTAAGAACGGAGGGAGTACTTACTACTGTATATCTTTAGCAATCTGCTGTGTTAAGCACGAAACGAAGCATCCGTACCGTCCATTCACACGCATTTGGGTGCGTGGTGGTGGAGAGGAAAAAGACAGAGAAGAAGGAAAGTTGCTGAGCAGGAAAGCAAGATCTGCCTGCCAGACGACAAGGGAAAGGGAAAAGGAAAGAGAAGCCCTCACCTCACCTCACGTGCTTCATGAGATGATGGGCACAATTAACCTCCTACAAGAGTCACTGCAAATCTACAGGTGCTTTGTGCATGCCATTGATCTCTGAAAGTGATATGCTTGTCCAGAAAATGATGCATCACGTGCGCCTTCATCATGGCGGTCCATGGCTTGATGTTGCCATTCATCTCTCGAGACACAAAGTTAACCATGCATGCATGGATGCACTTACATCAATTTGATGATGCTTGATTTATGCATTTCACCGCAGCCCCAGAGTACATGGGACCAGTCTAGCATAGCCTAGGGATCATCGTATACAAACTTACAAAGCACTGTACGTACGTATATGGAGACATAATCTCCAGGCCCTGGACCTGGTGAGCTACATCGGCCGGCCGATGTGTGTGTATATGCAGTTTTCCACATGAACAGTAATTAAAATAAAGCTACACAAGTTGGGCTGCTTACACTTGCTCACTTGAGTGACGAGATTTTGGCCATCATCACAACAGTGTGGCAGTTGAAGATTTCAGCTGGATCAGGTGGGAGCTTGCTTTCGTCCCACGACTTGAGCATGCAACTCGTGACTCTGCAACCTGCACTTGACATCAAAGTCATCAGGTCAGGATAAGCTGCATGTAATCAATTGCCCCTTCCGCTCCATCCAAGACTACATACCTGCACTCATTCATGCATCTTGGCAACAATACCAGTTAGTTTCACATGAGACCGCGAGGCACAATTATCACTAATCATATTTATTTAGACAAAACTGCCATCATATTGACAAAGAAAATGGCAGACTTCAAAAGTGTCTTGCACGGTTTCCAGATTTGGACATTTCATAACAAAAACACAGCAAGACAAATGTTGGGCAGGAAGTCAACAAGATTTTAAGTCCCAACATAGGACAACAAATTCCATTTGCAGTGATGTTATCTGTTGCCACTCTGGCAATTGCCAACAGCATTGGAGGTACGTACTACAGCTCAACAAATGTGAAAAGATTACATCACTTACTCAAGAGGAGAAAAAATTACAACCCGGCAAAACTCTAGCATCCTTGCAACATACTTGACGAACTTTTAAAGATGCTCCGTCTCTAACCATTACAACAACCCTGTTATCATTGATACAGGGGAAAGAATGACTAATGACACATCTCAACATGTGAAGTATTAACAGGCACGACCTTTTTTTGGACCACAAGTAATAGGTACGACCTTGCTTCAGGATAAGCACAGACCGAAACAACAGTGTAAAAATTGTTCGAATTACCAATACCCTGTCTACAAGTAGCCATGCCAACTGCCAGGCTAACAAACAAAACTAACTCCAGAGTCAAAACTTTCTGCCATCCAACACAAGCCCGGCCAAAGGTCTTGCTTACTGTATCAAGGCACAGGACCATCAAGTGGCGTGCT
Organism: Elymus sibiricus; assembly: GCA_039707655.1. Lineage (NCBI taxonomy): Eukaryota > Viridiplantae > Streptophyta > Magnoliopsida > Poales > Poaceae > Elymus > Elymus sibiricus. Next base: position 271,770,028 of record CM077665.1, read on the forward strand.
TCCCCAGCTCCTTCAGTCCGTCAAGCATTTTTGCATAGAAATCCCAATTCGGATCACTCTCAGTAATGAAAGGTTGACCAAAAGGGTGCTCCTGAACATAATGCTGAACATCATCTGCAGCAGCAAGGTTCTCTAGATACACACGAAGATCTCCACCTGGTCCTGTTTATGGAACCACATTCAGCATTAATGATTCGACACATGTAAAACCGTAAAGCAATCTTAAAATGGTGAATCTGACCCAATGAATTATCCGTCCTGTTATGGTAGCTGTAGGGTTTTGGGAAAATGGCAGTGTGTTGCTGCAAAATACAGATATCAAGATAAAATATATGTGAATAGCAACAGATAGGCTTAGCACCAACACATACAACACAATAGGAGTAGGGTACAACTCAGTACCGGATTGCACAGAGCCTTGTAAGGGGAATCATCCACAAGCAAAGTATTCGAAGGTGAAAATTCCCCTTGCTCCCATGGAAGATCAGGGTCCTCTTTATTCCACAGTTTCTTTAGTTCCTTCAATACTAAGGGTTTGCGTTGATTTTCAAGAGTATTACACTTGGTAGTAGTGCAGTGAGATGCATCCTGGGCAGATTAGAACAGTGAATGCATTAGGGTTTCAGAGTAACTCCAGAAAGAGAAACAGAAAAAAGTAATCGAAAATAATATAGCAATGCAAATGATATTTCCACACATTTCCTGGACTGTGCAAATGCACATCACCTAGCTTTCTTGCAATTATACTCCAAGTGGAGACCATCAACAAAAAAATTAGATCGGAGATTAGAAGTAGCAAGTACACATGCATTTCCGTTACTTACCCAGCAGAATAGCAAATGTTGCCTGAGATCTTTCATAAGGACATCGACAACATCATCCACATTTACTCTGGAGAATTAGAAAGTTGGAATTAGCACTGCGTGGTTAAATCATGCCAAGTGAAGAGGTGTAGGGGAAAAGATCAGTACTTCATTCTCGACGACCATACCCCCAGCTCAAAGTTCTGGAAGCAAAATCTCAGAAAATCGTCATGGTATGGTCTTATGAAGACTGTTGCAATAGTATATCATCGTACATTAGCATTTTGAGATAGAAATTCCAATCCAGATTGATACCAAAAGGAAAGTGCTGCACAAGGAATATTAAAGAAGTAACTTTACCATATTTGCCTCGAACTTTTGCATGTGCTAAGCAAGAGTCGCGAGAGTGACGGTGGATTGGAGTGATATCCGCAAGCAGACCATTAAGATCAAGAATAAGAAGTTTTTTCCTCTTAAACCTTACAAGCGACCCTCCTGGGGAGTACATGTCCTGGAGAACATTTTTCGCAGTAACCTCAGATTCACATATTGAGTATCCCATACTTCCTGTAACCTCCACGGTACCTGTCCTACACACATCCCTCCTTTCATCTGAGCTGACATCACCCACCGCAGGTGCCTCAGTAACAGCTACTTGAGCCCTCTTCTTCCTTCGCCATTTCTTCCGCTTAGGCTTCCGAGTGTTGCCGTTATTCCCATTCTTTCCCTCCACCGAATTTTCAACTATGTTTACCTCAGGACAATCTGGTCCCTTTCCATTTCTGGGACTCATACTGATTTCAGTGTCTCCTGGTAGACCTTCCCCTTCTATGTACCCCTTTTCAATTTTATCTGCCACAACAGCACCGGTGTCTGGTATAGCAGAAGAGGATTGATCTTGCTTATGTTTCTTCTGTTTCTTGAGCTTAGGTTCCTGAAAGTAGTCTTTATTCACTTTATTTTCCTCCACCAAATGCCCAGTTATGTTTACATTGGGATATTCTGGACCCTCTCCAGGACTGGGACTCATAGTAACATCAGCAACTCTGGATGCAGCTTCCACATTTGTGCTGCCACGTCCTGATTTATCTGGCACAACATCACCGGCATCCAACAAGGTAGAAGGGGATTGCTCCTGGTTCTTCTTCTTCCATTTGTTGAGCTTATTCTTCTTCATCTGCGGTACCCCCTTTTCTGCAATGTTTACCCCAGGAAGGTTTTGGTCCTCTCCAATTCTAGGGCTAATACTAGCTTCACCATCCTGTGGTGCACCATCACCATTCATACAGCTATTTCCAGATTCAGCTGCCACAACAGCACCAGTATCAAGTACAACAGAAGGGGATCCTTCCTTATTATTTTTTCGTTTCTTGGGCTTACGCTTCTTCTCCCGTGTCCCCTTCTTTGCCATGTTAACTTCTTGACAGTATGGATCCTCTACTGTGCTCATACTAACTTGAGCATCTCCCAAAGCATCATCCCCATCTGTGCAGACATTTCCAGATTTGTCTGCCTCAACAGCACCATCATCAGACACAGCAGCAGGGGATCGCCCCTGCTTATTCTTCTTCCATTTTCTGGGTTCAGGTTTCTTCCTCTCCAGTGTCTCCTTCTCCACAATGTTTACCTCCGGACAGTCTTGACCCTCTCCATTTCTGGGACTCAGACTGATTTCAGTATCTCCTGGAGCGCCCTTCCCATCTGTGCTGTCATTTTCTGATTTACCAACGACAATGGCGGCATCCTCTACAGCAGGAAAGGATGGTTCATGCTTGTTCTTATTCCTTTTCCCCAGCTTGAGCTTCTTACCCTTCGATACATCCTGCTCTGCAATGTTTACAGCAGAAAAGCCTGTATCCTCTTCATTTCTGGGACGCCTACTAGCTTCATCATCTCCTGGTACATCTTCCACATTTTTGGAGCCAATTCCGGATTTGTTTACCTCAATACCATTGTTATCAGACACAGTAGAAGAGGATGGCTCCTGCATAATCTTCTTATTCCTTTTCCTTTTCTTGCTAACTTCAGAGTCTCCTAGAACACCTTCCCCATCAGTGCAGTCAACCCCTGATTTACCCATGGCAGCAGCATCAACACCCGATGCAGCAGCACAGGGAGATTGCTCCCTCTTATTCTTCTTTCGTTTGTTGAGCTTAGGCTTCTTTTCCCTGTCCGTTGTCCCCTTCCCTGTAGAAGCCATAAAATCAGTTGGGCTATACACAGTGGAGAGTCCAATAGGTGGGCTTCATAGGGCTCTAGCCTATCCTCCAAAAAATGTTTTTTTTTACTACTACTCTTCTTTCTCTCCTCAGCCCATTAGGCGAAAAACAGGCAACAACACATAGGCATGACTTGTCTAAAAAAAAAACCATACGCATGACTGCCCAACCAAAGCAACGAAACACGCAACGCACGTATCCAACCTTCCAGGCACGCCGCATGCACCCCTCACGCTCCAGGTCCAAGGCTCCAGACCTTGCATTCGTCGGCGTTTAGCTAAGCAGATTCAAAATATAAGCACATCTGGACAAATGGACTACGAGATAATGGCTATTTAGCTAAGCAAAATTCAAATATATTTGTTTTTTGTTTTTTTGTAAATTCCAGGAAATTTTCAATAAATACTACTACATGTTTCTAGTAGTAATCTGGGACAATCTCAACTTATTTGAACAAAAGAATTACGAGATGACGATGTTTTTCTTCAAGCGATCGTTTCGTTTTCTTCGTCGTTAACTTTGAGCCCACCCTTCAATTTCGTCCTAGATTCGCCACTGGCTATACATGCTTTCTCCAAGCAACACAAGGAAAACAAAAACAGATTGGCATGGCTAGTGGAAATCAGGGGCAGGAAGCAAAGCATTCGACTACCAGATGGATAAACCCTAGGCCCTGGCCGCAGCCACGGACACACGCATGTTCACCATTTCAACGAGATCCACAGCCGGGCGTAGGTGCGTACCTGCATCGGCGGGATCCAGTGCGTGAACGGTGGCGGAGGCCTCCTGCGCGGCCCTGGCGTCGCCGCTCCGTCGCCTGCTCCTCCTCGGAGTGTCTGGATCAGAAGCGGCAGCGGATGCCGCGGGAGCCTCCCGCTCGGCAGCCTCCTCCGGCGCACCCGTAGCGGCGGCCACGCCCCGCCGCTTGCCCTTCTTCCCTATCCGATCTAGTTTTTCTTGGACAGGCAGAAGATGACGGAGTACACCGAGCGCCGAGCGCATCAGGGCACAGACCGCTAGCGCCTCCCTGCTGGTGGCTGGAAGGTATGGGCAGACCAGCGCGACGTGGTTTCGGCGGCGGCGGCGGCGCTGCCTGCTTTGCGAATTGCGACCGGCGTTTGGATTAGGTTTAAGCGACGCATCGGGTTTGATTTGTCACCCACGCGCCAACACGCAAAGCCCTGCTATTATATTGGGCCGTACGAGTTTGGGCTGTACGAATAAGCGAATTGCATTGCATCAATAATGGAGTGATAGTATTTGCATTTTGGGAAGGAAAGCGTGCATTTGAAAAGTACTCCCTCTGTCCCAAAATAAGTGTCATTGATCTAGTATAAATTTTGTACTAACTTAATACTAAATCTACGACACTTATTTTGGGACGGAGGGAGTAGATGAAAAGGATTTATCTTAAAAAAAAAAGTTGATGAAAAGGATACATTTTGTGTAAACTTACAAAAGACTTGGTAGCAAAATGGCGTTCCTTCAGTTGTTAGGTACTTGGTTGGATTATAGGTGATTTTTTTTCTCAAACACGCACGAGTGTGTGTATCGTATAGCCCCTCCACTGTACAATTTTAGATACAAACACGCGTCGGTACATCTTGTGTATTATAGGTGAATTCAAATGAGGCATTTATGTTCCAATTCATGCATCATGTGTATCACTCGAAAAATCAAATATGGGCATATATACTATAACACTAATCTCCCTAGGATTGAAGGCCTCACAATCAATTGAGGTCTCCAATTGCAATTTGGTCACCCAATTTTGACCGGGTCAACAATTTTTCAAAGCTCTCACATTTAACCTTTTATACAATACATTATGCTTCTTAATTTTTAAATATTCACAATTAATTGAGACTTTAATTTATAATTGGGTCACCCGATTTTGACAGGGTCAACAAGTTCTCAAGGAGCTCTCCCATTTAATTATTTGAAGTCTCTATGTTCCCTAACTTTAAAGCTGTTTCATTTGATTGAGTTATTCAATTTTGGATTTAGTTTACGATTTCGGGCCAACGACGCCAAAGATCTTACCATTTTCGAAGGAACCGGGGCTACATTTCTTTTCAATTTTCAAATCAATCAGCAGCAACCGGCCTATAAAAACATATCAACCCCTCGCAGACTCCTATCACACAGAAAAAAGTACCACCATGTGATACTATAGCACAAATATAGTGCATACAACCAACGATGAAAAAATATCCCCACATAAATATGGTTTGATTAGCGGATAACACAGGATCATACCACGAAAGGCCCACCAAATAACCGCATTATAAATAAACATAAAAGACACTCCATCATCTCCCTCATCGGCCAAACTAAATACTCCATCAATTTCAAAATATAAGGGTTATTAGTTTTTTGAAAAGTCAAATTACTTTAATTTTGACCAAGTTCGCAGCCAAAATTATCGACATCCACAATGTTAAACTAAAACTATGAAAATTCATTTCCTGATGAATCTAATAACACCGATTTGATATTATGAATTTCGATATATTTCTCTACAAATTTGATCATACTTAAAGAGCTTTGGATTTTCAAAAAAAGTAATACACCATTATTTTAAAATAAAGTGAGTAACAAAATTTAAGAATCTCAACAAATTCAACGGCGCAGCAAAGCGCGCCCAACCCTTCTAGTATATATTAATTAGAATTGTCATTGGATAAGAGATGCAGCGTATGGTACACGACGTAAAGTGCACCTGAAACCCAAAAGGTCATTTTGGAGGACGAGCTCTAGCGAGCCCTATATTTTGAATAGTGTTGAATGGTCTTTAAAAGTTTCAAAAAATCTTGAAAAAAATCAACATGTTCATATGAATGTATATTACACATGTATAAAATTTGATGCTGAAATAAGTAACCATGTGAGTTACACAAAATGACAAAATCGTGATTTTGAAAAGATGAAGAGTGCATCTATTATTCACTATTTAGAAATCATCATTTTGTCATTTTTTTATAGTTCACATGTTTAGTTATTTCATCACCAAACTTTACAAATATGTAATATACATCCTTATGATCATGTAGAATTCTTTTCAGATTTTTTTGAAATTTTTAAATGTAAGCTTTACATATTTAAAATAAGGTCCTGCAATGCACCTGGGCTCCAAAATTCCTAGACCATGTGAAATCTAGCTCGGCATGGAATCACCATGTAAGATATGAGGAGACACCTAGATTTGTTATGAACATCGAAGGCATCCTGATTAACATAAAGCTTTTTAACTCTTAGTTGCAAAGGAAACACTGATGTATGTAGAAAATACTCCAGAATAAAAGAGAAAAAATAATTAAAATATTTATTATTGCATTTGAACTATTTCTAAAATGCTTAGACATGTACTGCAAGTTGTATCTTTGCCTATGGATTTTGCCAACTCGGATATTTCTATCTGTGTAATTTTGAGAGAAAAAAAAACTAGAGATTGGAATCGACAAATTATATATACAATGAGGTATGTTTTTACATTAATCAGGCGCTCCATGAAGCAAATTAATACTATATTACTATTCTCACACCTTAGACTTACATGAACTGGAAAAAATCACTTACATGGATTGTGGTTTGTTGTCCCCAAAGAAATTGCACCGACAATACACTTGGGGTCAAATGTCCGGAAACCGTTGAAGAATAAACTTTTCATATTACTCAGAATATCTTGGTTGCAAGATTTCATGGTGATGAACCCGAGGCTGCAACGGTGATACATGAAATCAGATAGCACAATTTGATAATAGTTCAGAAAGAAAAACCAATTGGCATGCATCGGGTGAGATGGCAAATAATACAAACACTGGCTCGTCTAGGAACATATCCACGGAAGAAGTGGCGACAAAGTAATGAACATAATGTATGATAACCAGACGTTAAAGTGGCAAAATCACGGAGGAGGACTGTGAATGGAGCTTTGGAGGAATTAGGAAGAACCTGGTGATACGGTGCGAGGATTTGAACAAACCCAAGGTGAAATCCAAAATGTTAGCACATAACATCTCCAAGAGTGGGAAAAGATCACACAAGAAGAAGAAAAAGCATCAAGGTAATTAGGAGATTTAATGAGGGGTTAACGCAAGGGATTAGTTAATTGCCCATGAGTGAAATTCTCGACGGTGTTAAAGGCCAAGTGGACCGTAGGAGTAACCAAGTAAGAGAACATGTTTGTGACACAACAGGGAGAAAGATACCAGAGACGACGAGATGTGCAAGTGATTGTTGGGAAATGTAGTAGAAAACAAAAAAAAAACCATCGGACGACGAGATGCACCGGTGATTGTTGGGAGACCGGAACACTATGAAGATGCAGATGGGATTAGATTGGGTCTTTACCAACTTAGAGTTATAGTGAAGATCGTTGGTGCAGATTCCCGCAATTAGGATTTACAACCTCCCAACAGAGAGAATTTTCTTCCCCGAACAAAAATCAAAAGCAAAAATCTCTCTATAGGTATCCATGCATACGTAGTCAACGATCTGACAACGCTTCACCGTCCAGAACTGTCACACCCTGTGTTTTGTACCACTTTCTTATGATTATAAGTTTTAAAAAAATTGGACCAATTAAAACTTTTGTGTGCTTGTGATGCTTGAGTTGATTGCTATTTGCTTGTTTGCTTGTTTGTGCTTTAATTCACAAAAATCCTCCTACTCTCAAAACTCATCTCCTTGATCCAAACCTTTGCCTAATGATCATGCCTTCATCACAAACTATTTTTATAAAATATTATTTTGGCCAAAAATTATTTATTTGATTTAGGTTTTCAAAAACCCCTAAATTATGGTTTGCACTACAAGTCCTCAAATTAGGGAAATGTTTTGTCCCAAAGATTTTATTTGGAACCTATTATCTATAAGACTTCCCAAAACAACAAAATTATTATTTTAAAAGTTATTTTTGTATTTTATTTAAATGCCTTTTTCTGAGGCCAGAAATGGTCTTTTATAGGGAAAAATTATTTTAATGTTTTAAAATATTTGAGAAAATTTAGGGAAACTCGGTGGACATATATTTTCCATATATATGAGTTTCAACACATGGTCATGTTCAAAATATTGGACAAACCCTTTCTGTATATTTCAAGTATTTGAAATATTTCTATAAGAAATATTGTCAAATAAATCCAGGAAAAATCTAGCAAGTCACATATGACTTATGTCATGATCTTGACAAGTTTCATCTCAATCAAAATAGTTTTGATTCACAAAAGTGCCCCAAAACCTTCCCTGTACAGATTCAAATTTGATCAACTTTGCATTGTCAACTTTCCCCATTTGACCTCAATTCTTTTTGGACATGTTCCAATCCTCTAATGATGCAACTACACCAAGTGGTGCATCAAGGAGAATAGGGTGGCTTAGCTAGATCTAAGTCAAACCATTTCTGCCTATTTCTAGGGTTTCCAAAAGTTGCATTGGTCACTTTCTCCATTTGAGCTACAAATTGGTGGTAAGGGCTATTTGACACTACCAATCATTCCTGTTTATCCTCAGAGCAATCAAAATCCATTTACTAGCCTAAACCTTGATCAAACACCTTCTCGTGTAAATTTGGGGTCAATCATTGGACCCCCAAAGCTATTCTCCTTGAGCCAATACTTTTACCACAACTTCACCTGGTCACCCTCTACCCCCAGTAACTCCCTCTCCTCGGCAGACCAATCATTGATGGGGTAAAACCCCACTTTTCCCTCCGTTTCACCATGACAGACCATTTCTACCTCCCCTCCTCTTACTTCTACCCTCTGCCTTACTCCCTAAGTATCCAAAAGCATCTCCAGACCCTCAAAGGCTACTGGACAAGAAGGGGCACGCCCAGAGCGCGCGGACATGCGCTGGCATGCCAAAACTGTGCTCTCGAGCGCGCTACAATGGCAAGCCGCATTGTAGCCTGCGCCCATCCCGAGCCCCAACAACCTTGGGAGGCGGGGCCTTGTCCCCTAGCACCCCCTCGGCGTTTGTGACACGCCACGCTGCCAGTCCCTCCTTCCTCCCTCTATCCTGACCAGCCGATGCGTGCCCGAGCGTCGCCCAACACGATCATTCTCTGTCCAAGGCCGGGGGCCACGCCAGAGCTCGCTCCGCTCCTTCTCTCTCTTTCCCGCGTCGTGGACGAACCCCACGAACGCCCCTGACCCATCCTGGTTGCTCCCAACTGTCCCCATGACCGCCCGTGGGCACCCACGAGCTCAGCTCATGGTGCACTGTCGGCCGCCCATATAAAGCCCCCCCGGGGCCTCTCCTCTGCCCTCCTCTTACTCCTCTTGCACTCAATCCACCTCCCGCATCACCCATTTGCACCCCGGAACCCCTTGTGCTCGGGATCGTGCCGAGCTCCACCGGCTCGGGTCGGTGTCGTTTGCACGGTATGGAGCTCCTCCGCCCCTCTTCTCTCTCGATCTGGAACTGCCTCATTCTCCTGACCCCCTTTCCTTTATTCCCTGCTCGATTTGCAGCTCCAGGCATCGGGAACGACCTCCACCAAACCACTTCTGCCTCGGCTCCTCGTCGCCGGCGAGCCAGGCGTCTCCGGCGACCCCATCGACGACCACCCGAATGGTGCCACCGCCCCGAAGCCATTCCTGCCCTCCGTTGTCGCTGCCGTGGCTCCAGTCGTTGTCGGTGAGCCTGTGCCCCTCCCTGGAGGCGAGGTTGAAGATGACAGGTGGGGTCCGCCTGTCATCCTCACCTTTCTCTCTCCCCTCTCTCTGTCACCGGCGTCTGGGGCCTGCCTGTCAGGTTTAAACCCAGGCAGGCGCGCGTGCCCCGGCTCGCGCGGGACGGCTCGGCTTCGGGCCGGCCCAACTGGGTCTGTTTAGGCCCAATTGCTATGAGGCTCTTTCTTTTTCCTTTTTATCAGTCTTTAAAAAAAATCCACATATTCAAATATTTATCCAAATGCAATATTCCCAACTCCTAAATTCTTCTAAAACCCCCACCTATTTAATGGTGACACTCCCACTCAATTTGGGCAACTTTTTATGCACTGTTCCAAATTAAATCCATTTTTAGGCATTAAAATGTACTGCTTAAAACCCTTGTCTCTGTTTTTACCACTCCAACTCCAAAACCAACACCAGCAGTACTTTTAGTTTTAAATATAGTATTTAATAAAAATAGGTTGACATTTTTAGGAGTGAATTATTTTTCCTGTTTTTGCTATGCTCTTATTTTTTCCGTTAATTTGCGACGATAGATTACGTTGTTGACGAAGAGGTTGGACCAGAAGCTTTCGAAGACTCCGAAGACTTTGCTGAGCTAGGCAAGCAATCCTTTGACCATGTTGATGAAACTATTTCTTGCATGGCATTATAGCACTTTTAATAATTGCATCAAAGGCATGATGATGTGGTGACAACCTTGCTGGGTTGCCTCCGTTGCATTTCCTCATTGATACTTGCATGTCATGACCCTATCTTCCGTTTAGAGTTATGTGGGCGGGAAGTAGATAGGAGGCTAGTAGATGCTACGCAAGTGGGACGGGAACATGCATAGTGGTTGGAAACAAAAGTGTTTTCAAAGACTTTTCGAAACCCCCATCGGGTGCCACTAATGTCCGAGGGGGATGTTGAGCTAGGTAACCACTTGATAAAGAAGTGGTGTACCGAGGCAAGTGAGTGTGTTGTTTTCGAAAACGGATTAGATTTAAGATTTGTTGATCGTCCCAACCTTACATGTACGACCATGATACCCCTTATGGGACGGGCTTTGTTGATTACTTTGGTCGATGCTAGCAAAGAGCCCTCATTACTAGTGGCGGGAGAGCCCGAGTTACTCTCTCGATACGGGGTCGTGCCTGATTGGACGACTATGTCTGTTTTCATAGACACCAGGCACACCGTTGTGTCCCCTCATGGATGGTACTTGTGATGTACATCATGCGGGCTGGGTACCAACGAGCGGACTCTTTGTTTAGTGTTGTCCAGGGAAAGACATTGTTCGGGTGCCTACCTCGGATACTTAATGTGCCCCGAGCCGTGGATTGACACGAAGGTTCCCCGAGTCTTGTGGGTAAAGTGTGCAACCTCTGCAGAGTGTAAAAGTATTCGAATAGTCGTGTCCACGGTCCAGGGCGGTTGGGTGGTCCTGCTTAAACTATGGCTAGATGTTTTCACAAAAACTTGGAGTGTGTGTGGCAAATAGGATAAGTGAGCTAAGTCAGAAGACTTGATGAGATGATTGAACATGAGATGTTCAAACTCTATTCATATTGATATCTGTAACCTCATGATGCATGATTTTACAAGTGATAGGACATATATTGCATTCAAAACTGGCTTTCCGCAAAAGTACCTACTAGTGCTATATCATGCATTGTTTATCTTGTTCCAAACATGGGTTGCTTGCGAGTACATTCAAACGTCCTCACTGGCTTGTCCCTGGCTATTTCATTGGCCAGGCATGGAAGAGCAGGTTTATGATGAAGAACACTTCGGTGATGAACATGCAAATTAGGACGCTTCCCAGTCAGAATGCCTGTAGGGTTAAGGCAGATGGCATGGGTTCACACTATCATTGAAGATTTCCGCTGCAAGTTTATGTTTGGTGTTTGGCCTGCGTGGCCCTATCTATGTAAGACTTGACCATAAGGGTCATAATTTGTGTAAGACGGTATGTAATGGATGTAAGACTCTTGTCATTCAACTTCTGTGTGTTCCGTGAGCATTGATCTCTGGGATCACTGTAGACATGCATTCGATGACTTCGACTTATGAGTCGGGGTCCCCACAGAGGTGGTATTAGAGCCAGGTTGATTGTAGGAAGCCTTAGTTAGGATGGACGTTAGATAGGATAAAACTATTTTAAAAAACTATACCTAGTTGCTAAGTGCAACCGTTTCTATGCTTCTCTTCTCTTCTAGTCTCTTTCAAAACCTTGTTGACGCTCCTCCCTTCAAATCTTGTAGATGGCCGTCGCCCCCTTGAGACTTCTCATGACCGGTTTTCCACCACTCCTAAGAGACTACCTCCAGCAATTCCACTATCCTTTGGAGCCAATGTACACCCTGCATGAGTTGGACAATGGCGAGTTCGGAACCGAGTTCTACGCCAAGGTGGTTGTACCTGCCAAGACCACACCCCAGAGTTGGTTCTTTGTTGGACCGCCCATGCCAACAAGGGACATGGCCATTCAGTAGGCAGCCTATGAAGCCCTCCTTCGTCTTCGAGACCTCCTCCCGGAAATGAAGGAAGAACAAGCTACCCCCTACCTACCTAGCAAGAGTGGATTAGGAGCCTCTACTCAAGAGATGAATCCCCCAGGAGACGAGGACCCAACCGTCAAGTTCCAGATCCGCTTTGCCAACGCGGGAGATCACCTTCTGCGTTACCTTTGTCCTGCCAGGATTTCCCTTCACTTCTACACCTTCACTGCCTCGAGAAGAAGAAGGTGGTCGAGAAAGAACAAAAAATTGTTGCCCTACAAGTCCACATCACCAACCAAATGCAGCAAATTGAGGAGCTTCATGAAGCCCGCAATCGAACCCCACGCAGGAGGCATAGGAATGGATTTCCATATCCACCACGTAGAGGACCATCGTCAAACCACCGACGTCATAACCCAAGGCTGAATAACAAGCTCTTCATTCCCGTCACATGTTTCGGATGTGGCGAATTTGGGCATCATGTCAGGAGGTGCCCCAACAAGCAACCAACTGTCCCATACCCACTGGTACCAACCGAAGGACCTAGGAGCCAAAGACTGAGCGTCATTTCCTCTGAGACATGCAGCAAAGCACAACTACTGAGACTGAGAACCCCCTAGGGTAGGATGAGTCGTGTATCCCTCATGCGAAGTCGAGTCCGTCCAATGGTTCATATGAAACCATGTGTGCTTGTTGTTTGTTTTTGTTGTTTGTATTCCGATGGAATTCACGCTTTGCCTTAGGCAACATGTAAGCGACTACATTGCCTGTCATACTTTAATGAACGTGTTTGGCCCTTCGGCGCATCTCCTCTAGGATTGCTTTTCCCTCACGTCTACTCTAGTCATTTGACTCTGGCTGCTCCAAACATGATGGTGACTGCAACCCGCACCAGCACCTTTGGCAACCCCAGCACTGGCAACTCCAGCCGACAGCAGGGAGCTGGTGGGTCTGCTCAGGTCGGAGATCACCAGGAGCAGCCATAAGGCGACATTCCCCCGCCACCACCTCCACCGGAGAACATGACCATAGCGCAGTTTCTCCAAGTTCTCTGGGAGGAACGCCAAGCCAACTCTGCTGGTATCCAATAGATGGCTCAAGCCCTCATCAAAAACCCATAGCAAGGAAGGAACAACAATGGACTCTCCATTTGTCGGAGTTCATGAGGAATTCGCCCCAACCTTCACCGAGATTGCTGAACCTTTGGATGCTGACGATTGGATCCGCACCATCGAGGATCTCCTCGCCCTGGTCAACTGGAACGAGGATCGTGAGAAGGTTCTTTATGCCTCTCACTGCCTCGGAGGAACCGTCAGAGCTTGGTGGGATGGATTCAAGGTCATGCAAGGCGACCATGTGATCACGTGGGTTGATTTCAAGGATGGATTCCGCAAGGCCCACATTCCTTCTGGGATTATGGCTATCAAGAAGAATGAGTTTCGTGTGCTGAAGCAAGGAAGTGACTCTCTCAAGGAGTACATGCAGAAGTTCAACCTCCTGTCAAGGCATGCCCCTCAAGATGTCAACACTGAGGCAGCTAAGAAGGAACGCTTCATGGAAAGACTTCATCAAGCCCTGTAGTATCAGCTCATCGTCTGCGAGTGCCCAACCTTCTTTGACCTAGTGAACAAGGCTCTCATGCTTGAAGACAAGTGTCAGGCTATGGAAGATGCCCGCAAGCGCAAGATGATCAGCAAGGGTAGTTCCAGCAACCAGAAGCATCGCCCACGGCAGCCAGCCCCAGCCAGGCCAACCTATCAGCCTCAGCAAGTCAGGACTCCTGCACCTTGTCCGAGCTACCAGCCTCAGCAGCATGCCAATCCTAGGCCAGCCTACAACAACCCCAACAACAACAATGGCGGCAAGGACAACAACTCAAGCCAAGTCACATGCTCTAGTGCATCCGTTGCATGGCAATCCCTACGCCTCGCATTGATATCTATTGATGGGCATCTCCATAGCCCATTGATACACCTAGTTGATGCGAGACTTTCTTCTACACTTTTACCCCTTTGAAACCTACCACCATATTCTATTCCACCTTTATGCCATATCCATGGTTCACACTAATATATTGCGTGAGTAATGAATAGCCGAAGCACGTTAAAAAGTACAATCCAATTGCCTGACTTGACACCGTGGTGCTTGACATTTATATTTATGTGGTGAAGACGGAGCCATGCCATGCTAATATGATAAAATGAATAGGGGGTGAACATTCTTTAAGGATCGTATGTTTTGAAACTTGATGATTATATTACTTATGTTTATAAATATTACTATGTTGATGTTTGTTAATTCATTGTTTCTCAATGATCATACGTGCAATAGATTACATGTTGGGTACCATGTCACATCAAAAATTCTATTTTTATCATTTTACCTACTCGAGGACGAGCAGGAATTAAGATTGGGAATGCTGATACGTCTCCAACGTATCTATAATTTGTGATTGTTCCATGCTATAATATTATCATTCTAGGATGCTTTTTGGGTATTTATTTACCAATTCATATTACTTTTGAGCACTAACCTATTAACCCAGTGCCCAGTGCCAGTTGTTGTTTTCTGCATGTTTTTGGCTTTTCAGGTTTACATTACCAAACGATGTCCAATTGCCCCGAAACTCTTTTATGATTTTTTCTGGACCAAAAGAAGACCTGGAAGCTTTGGGAGGAGACCGGAGGCTGCACGAGGGAGGGACCACACAATAGGGCGCGCCTTGTTATGTGGTGGCTCCCCTGGCGTCTCCCGACGCCCCTCTCTGGCCTGTAAATTCTAATATTTCCCAAAAACCCTAGAGAGCAACCAGAAACACTTTTTTCGCCGCCACAAGTCTCTGTTCCGCCGTGTGCCCATATGGAGCCCTGTTCCGGTGCCCTGTCGGAGGGGGGGTCGATCACGGAGGGCCTCTACACCAACCTTGCTGCTCCCATGGTGACGTGTGAGTAGTTCCTTACAGTCCTACGGGTCTGTAGTTAGTACCTAGATGATTATCTCTCTCTCTCTCTTGATCTTCAATACAAAGTTTACCGCATCTTCGTGGTGATCTATTCGATGTAATCACTTTGTGTGGTGCGTTTGTTGGGATCCGATGAATTGTGGGTTTATGTTCAGATTATTCATGAAAAATATTTGAGTCTTCTCTGAATTCTATTATGATTCTTATTTGCATGATTATTATAGCTTCATAAATCTCTCCGATCTATTGAAATAGTTTGGCCCACTAGATTGATATTTCTTTAGTGAGAGGGGTGCGTTGTAGTGGGTTCAATCTGGCGGTGCTCTATATCCCAGTGAGAGAAAGGGACAAGACACGTCTTTGTATTGTTGCCACTAAGGATAAAATGATGGGGTTAATTCATATCTATTGAGTTTTCTTTGTCTACATCATGTCATCATTCTCCAAGCATTACTCTATTTGTCATGAACTTAATACCGAGAGAGGCAAGCATAGAAGCGCTCTCGACGTGGAGTAATAGTACTAGGTGCAGGCAGGAGTCGGCCTATTTGCTTATGGACGTGATGCCTATATACACATGATCATTTTCGTGAATAAATATTGCATAACTATGCGCTTTCCTATCAATTGCCCAACAATAATTTGTTTACCCACCGTATGCCTACTACATGAGAGATACCATTAGGGAAAACTACGACCCCCGGGTCTATTCACTTATATATTTACAAAATCTTTCATTATCTTGCTGCCATTTATTTGTTTTCTATTTATTTTGCAATTTACATTATTCAACTATCATCTACACACTTCATTTGCTTGCAAATAACGAGTCCAAGGGGATTGACAACCCTCTTGCCCATGTTGGATGCAAGTGTTTGCATCTTTGTGTGCAGTCGCTGAAGACGGGAGTTGCGTGCTACTCCTATTGGTTCAATAACCTTGGTTCTCACTAAAGGAAATACTTATCTATACTATGCTGCATCACCCGCTCCTCTTCGCGGAAAACCCAACGCAGATCACAAGTATCAAGGTGGCACTCTCAGTGCACTTGACCTCGCCATTTTACGATGTGCACTTTTCAATGACAACACATACAACTTAGGAGCTATCATTGCACGCCAGTTGCACACCAATATGACTAAGGGTAGAATTTATGGTGGAATTTATGTGACTTGCTTGGCGAAATGCTTTAATGTTGATATACGCCCTCATGATTATGTGCTACCTAGAGTTTATCTGGATCACTAAGCTATGTCAGATCACCATTTTATTGATACCCCTGAACCTCCTCATAACATTCACTATAACTTGGTGTTTAGCGAGACTACTCGCGATGTTATTGTATTGCATGTACCCTTTTTGTTTGATCCTCATGCTAGGCAAGGATATGTCGTCATGCCACGAGACATCATAGCTTACTGGAACAAGTTGGTTGCGGCGGAGGCTGAGGCCCGAGATTGGGACGCTCAAGTACCCCCGCCTAACTACTACACTCCTGGACAAGATGGATATTATAGATGGTGACTACCAAGCTAGGCCAAGGCCTAAGCTTGGGAGAGTACGTATTTCTCACCAATATTACATTCATGTTCACACATTTCATTCATCGGTGATCACCCTTTTTCATTGTATATCCATGTTAATTTTATTCTTCGTTTTCTTCTTGTGTGTTAGAAAAACTAAAAACTCCAAAAATATTTTAGTGTGTTTCTGAAAGCACATTTGCTCCCTTGGAGGTTTTGATAATTCATGACAACATACATTGTCTCTTGGACTAATAGTTCTACCTAGTTTATTTCAGATAAAGTCCACAGAGAAGATTGGCCATGGAATGTGTGGATAATCCCCAAGGAGATAAGAAGAAGAAAAGGAATAGGATTGGCAAAGGCAACAAGCTTGAAGACTCTGCATTTTACATTTTGTGAGAAATCACTTTGAGTCCATAGGAAAGCCAATACTATTAAAAGGGGATGAGGTGTCTATGATGATCTGGTTGCTCAAGTGCTTAGAGATTAGCCACCAAAAATACACATGAAATTCTCCCACAAATATTATGTCCTAAACCAAATATCCAAAATCAGTGCCACCAAATTTTTCCATTCGGCTCTACCGAGTTTTGCCTCAGACAGATCCTAAGCCAAACCCTAGCATCTCGGTACCACCAAGTTTTGAGAATCGGACCAACCGAGTTTTGGACCAACTCTCTGGTAAGTTGTTTTCAGGAATCGGTACCACCGAGTTCTGAGAATCGGACCAACCGAGTTTTTGGACCAACTCTCCGTTAGCTGTTTTCAAGAATCGGTACCACCAAGATTCATATATCGTTTTCACCGAAAAGCCTAAAGTTGCCACATTTTGCACTAGTCGGTACAACCGAGTTTTTACTCCGGTTTCACAGAGTTGGGCAATAATGTTGTAATGGTTGGATTTTTGGAGATGCCTATATGTACCCCTCCATAACCTCTCATTCGTAGAGGAAGCACTCAGACACACTTACACTTGCCCCATCCATTCTTCTGAGAGAGAACAACCTACTCATGTGTTGAGATCAAGACCCTCCACCCCAACCATATGAATCTTGATTTCTAGCCTCCCCAAGTTGCTTTCCACCCAATCAACCTCTTCTACCAAGCCAAATCCATGAGAGAGTGAATGTGTGTTGAGGAGACTATCTTTTGAAGCACACGAGCAAGGAGTTCATCATTGTTACCACATCTATTACCTTTTGGAGGGTGGTGCCTCCTAGAATCGTTAGGTGTCGCTTGGGAGCCTCCTTCTTCGTGTTGTGGAGTTGAACCAAGAAGTTTGTACGGTCAAGGAGATCGCCTACTTCGTGAAGATCTACCCATAGTGAGGCTGGTCCTTCGTGGACGGAAGCTGTGATGGAATAGACGAGGTTGCTACTTTGTGGACCCTAACGGGTGGAGCCCTCCGTGGACTCTCGCGACCGCTACTGTGGGGACCCCGACTCATAAGTCGTGATCACCGAATGTATGTGCAGAGCGATCCCAGAGATCAATGCTCACTGAACACGCAGAAACTGAATAACAAGAGTCTTACATCCATTACGTACCGTTTTACTCAAATATGGCCTTTATGGCCAAGTCTTCATAAACTCGCAGCAGAAATCTTCAATGGTAGCGTGAACCCATGCCATCTGCCTTAACCCTACAGGCATTCTGACTGGGAAGCGTCCTAGCTCGCATGTTCGTCACCAAGGTAATCCTCATCATAACCTAGTCTTTCATGCCTGGCCAATAAAATAACCAGTGGCAAGCCAATGAGTACTTTGAATGTACTCGCAAGCAACCCATGTTTGGAATAAGGTTTAACAATGCATGATATAGCACTACGTAGGTAAATTGTGGAAAGCTAATTTTTGAGTGTAATGACATGTTCAAACCAACTTGTAAAGCATGCATCAGCAGTTTGCAAATATCCATATGAACAACTTACATATATCAATATAAGCAGGGGTGAACATATCATGTTCAATCATCATGCCAAGTCATCTGACTTAGCTCAAGTACCATCTTTCTCCCACACACATGCACACCAAGTTTGTGAAAGCATCGGACGTAGTTTAAGCAGCACCACCCAACTATCCTTGACCATGGACATGGCTATTCGAATAGTTTTACACTCTGCAGAGGTTGCACACTTTACCCACAAGACTCGGGGAACTTCCGTGTCATCCACGACTCACGGTATATTACATACCCGAGGTAAGCACCCGAACAATGCCTTTCCCATGGCGATACTAAACAAAGAGTCCACTCGTTGGTGACATCCCTCATGATATACATCACACGTATCATCCTTAAGGGCACGCAACAGTGTGCCCGGTGTCTGTGAAAACAGCCCATGATCGTCCATTTCGGTACGACCCCATATCGAGAGTGACCACGCCACTCCCGCCACTAGTAATGCAGGCTCTCTGCTAGCATCAACCAAAGTAATCAACAAAGCCCCTTCCCATATAGGGGTAGAGTGGTTGTACATGTAAGGCTGGCACGGTCGACAAATCTTAAATCTCTCCGTTTTCGAAAACACACACACTCACTTGCCTCGGTACTCCACTTCTTTATCAAGTGGTTACCTAGCTCAACACCATCTCCCTCGGGCATTAGTGGCACCCGACGGGGTTTTCGAAAAGTCTTTGAAATCATTTCCTTTCCGACACCATGCATATTCCCATCCCACTTGCGTAGCAACTACTTAGCAACCTATCTACTTTCCACCCACACAACTCTAAGCATAAGGTAGAGTCATGTCATGCAAGTATCAACGGGTAAAAGTATCGGAGGCAACCCATAAATGTGGTCACCATAGCATCATGATCAACATATCAAAGAGTAAAGTGCTATATGCCATGCAATAAAAATGGTTTCTTAGACATGGTCAAAGGGCTGCTTGTCTGGCTTAACAAAGTCTTCGAGGTTTTCACACGCTTCTCGTTCGACTCCGAGCACTCCGTCTACTTCGTCAACTACCGTCGGAAACAACCATAATAAGCAACACAACAAGCTGAGAAATAAAAGTGCCTTATAAATAGGAAATTTATTTTTATTGGACATCTCTGGTCATAAGAAAAATACCTAAAGTGGCTCTACTGAAGTTGGATCAATGAGGCTTCTTGAATGGTGGAATTGGAGGAAATGATGATCCTATAAGAAGTATACAGGAAATGTTTTTATAAAAATGAGTGGATGCACTCATCAAATAGGGCATGATTTTAGAAACATTTGGGAAGTGGTTTCACTGGATTTGGAGTTGGCATGATTTTCCTAGGGATTTTTGAGCCATTCATGAAGAAATGGTTCAACAATTCACATAATAGAGAAAGTATATGAAAAAATGTTCACATCTTAGGTCATGAGCTTAGATACACCTAGGATTTTGAATCTTTGCATTTGGATCTAAGGTGAGTGTTCTAGGGATTTTACAAAGTGGCTCTTATAATAAAAGAAATGACCAAGATATTTGATGGAGGAGAAATATCATGTGGAAAAATGTGCACTGCACACCATTGGATAGATCTTGATTTTAGGGACATCCAGGAATTTGAATCATTAAATTTGAAGTTCAAATGGATTTAATATAAATATTTGAATCTCTCTGGAAAAAGAAAAAGGGAAGGAAAAAAAGGGGTATTACCAATCGGGCTAAATAGCGCATAGTGCACAGGATAAGCAGCCGGGCCGGCCCAGCAGCCCAGCCGCGCGGGACGCCGCGGTGACATCAAAGGCGCCTTCGCGGAGAGCGCGTTCGTCGTAGGGAAGCGCACACGGGCGGGAGCCGTGTCCACTTAAACGGGTGGGCCCGGTGCCTGGGTCGCTTACACGCGGGGCCAGCCTGGAAGGTCCTCCTTCCTCCTCCCGCTTGAACAGAGAGGGAGTAGGGGAGGGGGAGCCGACCGGCGCCGGCGCTTGCCCCGGCGGCACCGGCCACCTCTGGCGCTGCTGCGCACGCCGGCGAGCTCGCGAGGTCGCGCCGCAGCCGTCCCGGTGTTGCGCACCCACACGGGAGGGCTGCAGCGGCGCTGGCACAGAAGACCGCGTGGAATGCCATCGGCCACCACTGGCCTCGAGCGCAAGGCGCTCCATGGAGGAATGGAGACGAGGGAAGGGGCTTGCGACGCCGAGGACGGAGCACTGGAGTGGCCAGGGGCGAGGCATGGAGCGAATTTTGAGTGGATGCCGCCGGTGGGCTTCGGCCATGGACGACGATGGAGGTCGTGGGAGAGAGAGTGGGCCGGTCCAGGAGTTTATGAGAGGGAGAGAGGGCGAGAGAGGTCGCGAGGGAGCACGGGGGAAGGCTGAAATAATGGGGCGACCGAGAGGGGCTCGGCTGGCCGCCGGAGGTCCTCGGGCATGGGGAGCACGCGCTCTTGAGCAACCTTGGAGGCTTGTGCGCATCGGGGAGAGGCTTGGAAGGTTGAGGGGAGATGCCAGGCGCTCTGGGATGCTCTGCCGGAGTTGGACGCGAGCTATAGGACAAGGTCAGATGGCAGAGCACCATTTCTGCAGGCCAGCAACGTGGTCACCACGCCAACGTGTGTCCAGAGCGACCTTTTGGTTGGCCAATGATGTCTGGCATGAAAGGCATGCGTGCTAGAGTGCACTGGTGAAATTTGGAAAGGTCAGGAGCTATGCAAGAGGGGTATTGACAAAGAGTAAGTTTCCAGCAGAAAACTTGGGGCTTAAGCAAGGGATTTTTACTGCACGTAATTTGTGCCAAAAATATGTCTGGGTGGCTTAGGTATGAAAGGACAACATTACCACCAAATTTCACCTCAGGGAGATGAGTCTACTGGGTACTTGCAGTTCAAAGCTGTATTAGCTGCCAAAATCGAGGTTTAGATGGTTTGCTCACATTTTCCATATGAGCCTGCCATTTATGGGTTTGGATTGATGCATCAGTATGAAAATGAGGTTGTAGAAAGGTTTGGGGGCATTTGCATGAACAGAATAGTGGGAGATAGGAAGAAGAGGCCTTGCCATGGTAAAAAGAGAGGGAAAATGAGGGAGTTACCCCCCAATAATTGATCAGAGGCCATGGCAAAGTTACTGGAGGTAAATTGGGGTTAGAACACACTGTGGTAAAAAGTTGGAGGCATGGGGAATCTTTTTGGGTCAACTTTCCTTGTCCACAAGCTTATGGATGAAGGTCTTTGATGTTGTCCTAGGGCATCTAAGGGTATCCAATGGCCCTAAGATTTACCAGGGGTAAATGATAAGATCAATGAGTCCTGATCACAAATTTCCAGCTCATTTCAAAGAAGTTCCTAATGTAATCCTTGCAGATTCTCGAAATCAACAGAAACATATTTGCTTAGATCTAGCTAAGCTAAATTGTTCTCCTTGATGCACCACTTGGTGTGGTGGCATCATTTGGGGATTATAGCATGTCCAGAAAGTTTGAGATCAATAGGAGACGGTTGCAATGTAGAGTTGCTTAAATTTGGATCTGGACATGAATGATTTTGGGGCACTTTTGTGAACCAAACAATTTGTATTGGAATGAAACTTGGCAAGATCACCACATTAGGCATATGTGACTTGCTAGAATTTTCCTGGATTTATTTGAGAATATTTCTTATAGAAATATTTCGAATGCTTGAAATAGGCAGAAAGGGTTTTGGAGGGTTTTTTCCAACATTTTGAACATGACCATGTGTTGAAACTCTTATATATGGAACATATATGTTCACTGAGTTTCCCTAAATTTTCTCAAATATTTTAAAACCATTAAAATAATTTTCCCTATAAAAGACCATTTTTGGTCATAAGAAAAAGCCTTTAAATAAAATAGGAAAATAATCCTTAAAAATAATATTTGATGGTTTTGGGAAGTCTTATATATGGTAGGTTCAAAATAAAGTCCTTGGGGTAAACTATCCTCCCAAATTTGAGGACTTGTAGTTCAAATCTCAATTTAGGGGTTTTTGACAACCTAATTTGAATAAATGCTTTTTGGTCAAAATAATATTTTATAAAAATAGTTTTTTGTCCTATACACATGGCATGATCATTGGTCAAAGATTTGGAGCAAGGAGATGAGTTTTGAGAGTAGGAGGAATTTTATGATTTAAAGCAAAAGCAAGCAATCAGGCAAATAGGAATCAAGTCAGGCATCACAAGCACACAAAAAGTTTAAATTGGTCCTAATGTTTGAGCCATGTTAACTTAGTCAGGAGAGGCAAAACACAGGGTGTGACAACTACCCTCCGTGGGTTGAAGTCTCCATCAGCATGGACGTACGATAGCACCACCTATCGGAACCACGGGAAAAATCTTCATGTCATCTATTGCGTTGGATCTTCCTATCACTACTCCTTCTTACATATGCTTGTCTTTACTTTCTGCTGCTATACTTGTTGACTAGCATGTGTAGGGTGCACTAGACTTGTTAGAATTGCTAAAACCTGCCAACCATTAAAATTGGGAAAAGGCTAGGTTTTTAATTTGTCAAGTAGTCTATTCACCCTCTGATACGTCTCCAACGTATCTATAATTTTTGCTTGTTCCTTGCTGTTATATTATCATTCTTGGATGTTTTACAATCATTTTATAACAACTTTATATCATTATTTGGGATCCGATGAATTTTGAGTTCATGATCAGTTTCTATCCATGAATATTATTTGAGTCTTCTTTGATCTCTTACATGCATGATTGCTTATAGCCTCGTATTTCTTCTTCGAATCTTTGGTTTAGTTAGGCCAACTAGATCGATTTTTCTTGCCATGGGAAGAGGTGCTTTGTGATGGGTTCGATCTCGCGGTGTCCTTTCCCAGTGACAGAAGGGGCAGCAAGGCACGCATGTATCGTTGCCATTAAGGATAACAAGATGGGGGTCTATTCCTACATGAATAGATCTTGTCTACATCATGTCATCGTTCTTATTGCATTACTCTGTTTTTCCATGAACTTAATACACTAGATGCATGCTGGATAGCGGTTGATGTGTGGATTAATAGTGGTAGATGCAGGCAGGAGTTGGTCTACTTATCTTGGACGTGATGCCTATATAATGATCATCGCCTTCGATATCGTCATGATTATTTGATCTTCTATCAATTGCCCAACAGTAATTTGTTCACCCACCGTGTGCTATACTCATGAGAGAAGCCACTAGTGAAACCTACGGCCCCCGGGTCTACTTTTCCAACATATTGCTTTCCGATCTATCTTTTTGCCTTTTTGTTTTCAGATCTACAAAACCAAAAACCCAAAAACATATTGCTGCACTTTTTATTTGCTCTTCTTATTTTGTGTTCTTGAGAGATCTATCTCTCCTATCTATCATTACCTAATCTATCTTTTTACCGTAGAGAGATTGACAACCTCTCTTTCGCGTCGGGTTGCAAGTATTTGTTGTTTGTGTGCAGGTGCTGCTTATTGGGTGGTGGTGATTCTCCTACTGGTTCGATAACCTTGGTTTCATAACTGGGGGAAATACTTACCGTCGCTGTGCTGCCTCATCCCTTCTTCTTTGGGGAAATACCGATGCAGTCTCAAGCCACGTCACCCTCCTCTAGACGTCCCTTCTCGATCCCACAATTGGTATCAGAGCTTTGGTCTCGATACTCGATAGCTTTGGTTTTATCACCATTGGAGGAAGATGGATATGTATAGTTTGGGGAGTCTTAGTTGTAGAGTGCCCATTCTCAATGGGGAGTACTACAGTCAATGGAAATATGAGATGCTTAAGCTATTCAATGAATTCCATTTGAGCAAGTATGTTAAGAGCCCTTATGTGCCTCCCGTTGATCCTTTACATCCTTCACATGAAGAATAAATTGACATGCTTTGTAATCTTAGAACTGTTAATCTTGTCATTAGAGGATTACCTAGAATTGTGTTTGATCAAATGAAGAATTTTGAATGTGCTTATACTTTGTGGAGTGATTTAGAGAAAAGATATCCAAATTACTCCTTGAAAAATCTTGATGTCATTCTCCATAAAACTATTGCTTTTCACAAAATGAAGCCTAGTGATCCAAATTTTAACGATTATCTATTTGAGCTTAGAGACCTCATGCATGCTAAAGGAGATGTCATAACTATCAAATACATCATTGTTGAATCCATTTGCATTCATAATCTTAAACATTGTCATGATCACAACTTTGAATTTCTTGTCTCTTATGACGAGGATATCCCACTTGATGATGACGATGTGGAACATGGCTACTATGATGAAGATGAGTTGTTCGAAATCGAGTATGAGAAGACTATGAAGAATCTAAGTCTCATGGCGAACTTCAAGGATTACATGTTAGGAGGAAAAGAGTGGATTCTCGACAGTGGATGCACCGATCACATGACCGGAGATAGAGACATGTTTCAAGAGATCACGCCAAACCATGGACCACGGAGGTATGTGACTTTTGGAGACAACTCCAAGGGTAAGGTACTTGGTCCTGGTAAGGTGGCCATATCTCATGATAGTTCCATTCAAAATGTCATGCTTGTTGAATCTCTTGGTTACAATCTTCTTTCCGTATCTAGACTAGTCGACTTTGGTTTCAATGTGCTATTTACTAAAGTTGATTGCCAAGTGTTTCGTCAAGACAATCGTAGCATGGTCTTTACCGGTTTTCGTCGAGTTGATCTATACATTGTTGATTTCACTAAGAGATCCAAACCTCGTACTTGTCTTATTGCAAAATCTTCTAAAGGTTGGCTTTGGCATAGCGAAAGGATTGAGATGGACCTAGAGGGGGGTGAATAGGTACAGTTACACATTTTAATCGTTACTTAGCAATTTTAGGCAATATTGCGGAATATGAAAGTGAGCCTAACAATTGCAAAGATGATAGTTGTGCTAAGTGTACTAAGCAAAACAACAAGTAAGTAGATAAACAAACACAAGTAATACAAGCAATACCACAAAGACAAATAACCACAAGTAGGGAGTTAGGGTTAGGGATAACCGCAACTCCGAGAGACGAGGATGTATGCCGATGTTCACTTCCTTGGAGGGAAGCTACGTCACCGTTTAGAGAGGTGGATGTTACCACGAAGGCACACCAACGCCACGAAGGCTCACCCTATTCTCTCCTTGAGACAACACCACGAAGGCGTTTCTCAACCACTAGTGGTAGGCCTTAAGGTGGCCTCCAAACCCTCACAAACTTTCCGGGGGAAATCACAATGGTTTGATTCCTCTCCGAGAAACTCCTACCGCCTAGGAGTCTCCAACATCCAAGAGTAACAAGATCAAGGGAACCGCTCAAGACTTGCTCAAATAACGAATTGCTTTGGTTGAGAGGAGGGGAGAGAGACGATCTATCTTTTGGTTGGAACAACACTCAAGAATCCTCACAAATGCTCTTGGGATCTAAGATTTGGTGAGGACAAGAGAGAGTGAGAGAGAGAAGTGTTCTTAGAATCTTTCTACTGTGTTGGACAGTCCTCTCCCGAGGGGGAAGAAGACTATATATAGTGGTAGAAAGAAACTGGCCGTTGCAAGCCACTTAAGCTGCCGAGACGCCGGACGTCCGACGAGGCACGGTCGTCCGGACAAAAAAGAGCTGCCGGACGTCCGACAGGGCTCGGTCGTCCGACCATGAGAGAGAGAGAGAGAGAGAGAGAGAGAGAGTGGGGCACCGCGGCAGATGAATTTGGAAACACGGAACACGGACGAACGTAGGGTGTCGGTCGTCCGGAGCACGGTCGTCCAGAGAGGACCGGAAATCCGTAAGAATGGTTCTGATGGGGAGGTACCGGACATCTGGACACTCACGGACGTCCGAGGTCCGGTCGATCAAAAGGACCGGAAATCCGTAGGAACCGTTCTAATGTGGGGGCACCGGATCACCGGAGGGCAACGGACAGCCGAGGGACTGTGAGGCGCCGGACGCCCGTAACCCGCCGGACGTCTGAGAAGGGGCAGAGTCCACCATCACCGACAATATAGAAGGGAACTCAACCAAAGGTTTTATCTGGATTTTTGAGCAAGTCCTTAGCGAGAGCCAGTGATCCCCTCTTAATAGTGCGGGATCCCTATACTCAAGAGTAAACCGAAAAAGCTAGAACTTGTTGTCTTGTTTATTCGTACATTGAGCATCTTGGATATGTTAGTTATGATCCGCACATTGATCTCTTGGGAACTAAACCTGAGATGCACTTGACAGAGTTGGTTAGTTCCCTATATGTATGTTGTCGACAACATCAAAATATGATTAAGGGCATGATTGCACTTTCAATCTCCCCCTTTTTGGTAGTTGACGACAACATACATATATCTCTCAAAAATAAAGTAGACTTAGAAAGCTTAGGAGAGATTTGTTACAGAGCTCCCCCTTATTGTATGCATAGTAAAAATAATTATGGGCAGGGGCTCCCCCTTACTTGATAATTATTGCATCAAACATATCACACAGATAAGTATGGTGACATAAAAAGGACATCTTATGATAATTCAACACACACAACCTAACGATTTACCAAGGTTCAACATTTACGGATAGCATAGTGGTTCACCATACATATATAGCATTACATCATAGATACCATTACATAAATAGCATTACATAGAGCTATGAGGACAACAAATCAAACACTAAGATAATCTCCTCCCCCTTTGGCATCAAGTACCGAAAAGGGGAAGGACCAGAGCAGACAGCCACGCAATCAGAGATCACCGTCATCATCATCATCACCATAGGTGCCACTACCTCCTGCCTCGTCAAGGAAATCAGCCCATTCAGGGCCAGAAGGGAAGCCAAAGTCGGAAGGAGGAGCCTCAGGAAGACGCTCATCCTCACTCACATCAGTGGCTCCAGAGTCTCTCAGACGAGCCTTCAAAGCATTCTTAGAGGAGATCATGCGAGTGACCACATCGTGGTTTTGTATGCACTAAAAAGAGAAAGCCTTCATCATGGCAGAATGGGCCTTCCCAAGAAAACGAGCAAAGCGACCGAAGGAGGCAGAGCCAGAGGAGGGAGGACGAGACCGAGCAGCATCCCGTCGAGTAGGAACTGATGAGGATTGCTTGGGAGCCCAATCATCCACCATATGAGGTGGAATGACACATTGGTGATGCACATGAGTTCGAGCAAGGGGGAAGGGGGCCACATGCTCAATGAGAGCCTGAATAAAGGGAGCATGAGGAAAGGCTCACTTGTATTGAAAACTAGCGAGGCGAATCTCATGCCATAGAAAGTGAGGGACATTGATCTTCCCTTTAGGATGTTCATTAAGACGAGTCATGAGATCTATACAATACCCGCTACAAGTCCCCTTGTCACCCATCTTAGGATAGATGGTGCGAATGACACACTAAAAAATGATGAAGAAAGGAGACCTCCAAATAGAAACTTGATTTAGATCTTTGCTTTTTTCGTCTTCGTCAAGATCGTCAATAGATTTAAGAAGATAGCCACAAGCCATAATAGCTTTGGGAAACCGATGAATGGCAGCATGATTGAAATCATGTTTGAAAGCAAATGGGGCAGCCAGACCAGAAGACTCAATGAGATTAATGGCACCCGGATATTTCTACGGGTGAGTGCGGATATGCTCTAAGTCAATATAATGATGAACAGACAGGCCTTTTGGAACAATGGCAGTGGTGAAGATGTCTGCCTGAACATTTGTGCAGAAACGAGAATCCATAGAGTCATGCTCAACAGAGAATTGGTCAGTGTCACGACGAAACTTAAGATACGCAGATTTGGGGACTTTGGTGAAGTCCTTTATCACGCGACCAAGAGAGGGAGGAGGTTCAAGAGAGATGCAACGAGCATCACCTTGAGGCTGATCCGGAGGTGGAGGAGGCATGAACGAGGCCCTTCGAGAGCCAGGCTTGGGGGCATTTTTGCGAATGCCGATAAATTCAGCGCGTTCTTCATACTCCATATCTTCTTCGTAGTCGGAGCCCTCCGAGGACGTAACAGTTTCACGGACGGGACGCTTGGCAAGGCGCTTATGAGGGCGAGCCCGTTCTTGGGAGTCATTGGAACCATCACGACGGGGGGCACGAGCAGACGAGCCAACGGGGGGCTTGTGCCCGGTGTGCTTGATCTTTGGCATTGCGAGAGACCTACGGAAGAGGAGATACATAAATCCATGAACTACAGAGAGTTCAGAGAAACGAATCGGTGGAGAAGAGAGAGGGATGGTGGATCTACCTGAGGACGGAGAACCAGAGTGAGAACGGCCGGCGCGGTGGCCGGAGTGCGGCCGACGGTGGCCTGGCGGCGCAGGGGCAAAGGGGATCGGGACGGGGCCGGCACGGAGGATAGGGTAACTGCCCAGCCATGTGTGCCCCCAAGGTATATATATGCGCGACCGAAAAGGTCCGGACGACCGAGAGGTGTCGGACGTCCGGGGGCTGGCGTTTTGCCAGACAGGAGCCATGCCACGGACGACCGACAGACGCCGGACGCCCGAAGCCTGGGAGTGCAGACACTGGAGGAAATAACAGCCCAGGGCTCGGACGACTGTAATGGTACGGACGACCGGAGGTCAGACGACTGGAGTAGTCCGGACGTCCGTAGACACATCTAAAGTAAGGTCGAGGCAACGTTAGGCAAGGCAATTTTTGTGACACCCATGGCAGAGAGATGATGAGAGACAACATATAGAGCATAGTGATCATGACCAAACCGAACAATGAAGACCCTAGATCAGAAAACTAAATCGCTCTACCATTTGTTCATAGAAAGAGTGGTGGCTTAGGCCACTGACGTGGCTTGGACTGCGTCGGTATTTCCCCAAAGAGGAAGGGATGATGCAGCACAGCGACGGTAAGTATTTCCCTCAGTTATGAAACCAAGGTTATCGAACCAGTAGGAGGATCACCACCACCCAATAAGCAAGCACCTGCACACAAACAACAAATACTTGCAACCCGACGCGAAAGAGAGGTTGTCAATCTCTCTACGGTAAATAGATAGATTAGGTAGTGATAGATAGGAGAGATAGATCTCTCAAGAACACAAATAAAAATTGTAAATATGCAGCAATATATTTTTGGGTTTTTGTTTTGTAGATCTGAAAACAAAGATTGCAAAAAACGTAGATCGGAAAGCAATATGATAGGAAAAGTAGACCCGAGGGCCGTAGGGTTCACTAGTGGCTTCTCTCATGAGTATAGCGCACGGTGGGTGAACAAATTACTGTTGGGCAATTGATAGAAAATCGAATAGTCATGACGATATCCAAGGCGATGATCATTATATAGGCATCATGTCCAAGATAGATAGACCGACTCGTGCCTGCATCTACCTCTATTACTCCACACATCGACCGCTATCTAGCATGCATCTAGTGTATTAAGTTCATGGAAAAACGATGGAATGCAATAAGAACGATGACATGATGTAGACAAGATCTATTCATGTAGGAATAGACCCCATCTTGTTATCCCTAATAGCAACGATACATGCGTGTCTTGCTGCCCCTTCTGTCACTAGGAAAGAACACCGCAAGATCGAACCCATCACAAAGCACCTCTTCCCATGGCAAGAAAAATCGATCTAGTCGGCCTAACTAAACCGAAGATTCGAAGAAGAAATACGATGCTATAAGCAATCATGCATATAAGAGATCAAAGAAGACTCAAATAATATTCATGGATAGAAACTGATCATGAACTCAAAATTCATCGGATCCCAACAAACATACCGCAAAAGTTTACGTCAAATAGATCTCCAAGAGACCATTGTATTGAGAATCATAAGAGAGAGAGGAAGCCATCTAGCTATTGCCTACAGACCCGAAGGTCTATTGTGGACTACTCACGCATCATCGGAGAGGCACCTATGAGGAAGATGAACCCCTTTGTGATGGTCTTTAGATTGGATCTCGAGGTTCTAGAGCTTGCGGCGGCTGGAATTGTGTTTCGTCAACTCCTCTAGGGTTTTTCGATTTTCTGGGAATTTATAGACATGATAGTTGGTTGAGGGGGTGCCGGAGGTGCCCAGCACCCACCAGGCCATGCCAGGGGCCTCTGGCGCGCTCTGGTGGAGGCTGGCCACCCTGGGCCCCCTCTACTGGTGTTCTTTGGCCCATCTGGTCTCTTCTGGTCTGGAAAAAATCCACAAAAATTCCCGCAGCGTTTTATCTCCGTTTGGTACTGACAATCTGCGAAGTAAAAAACAAGCAAAAACAACAACTGGCACTTTGGTACTATGTCAATAGGTTAGTCCCAAAAAATGATATAAAGTTGTAATAAAATGATTGTAAAACATCCAAGAATGATAATATAACAACATGGAACAAGCAAAAATTATAGATACGTTGGAGACGTATCAGCATCCCCAAGCTTAATTCCTACTCGTCCTCGAGTAGGTAAATGATAAAAACAGAATTTTTGATGTGGAATGCTGCCTAACATGTTCATCATATTCTTTTCTTCTTTGTATAGCATGGACATCTGGACTTGTAAATGATTCAAAGCAATAGTCTAGTTCTAACATAATGACTTCAATACTCAAGCATGTCAACAAGCAACCATGTCTTTCAAAATATCAATACTAAAGAAAGTTATCCCTAGCCCATCATGCTCAATCATTGATCCATTCATGAAACACACTCAAATATTAGCTATGCCCAATGCTCAAGTACGATCATAGTGCCCCCTAGTTGGTGCTTATAAGAGAAGATGGAGACTCAAAGCAAAAATAAAAAATGCATAAAGTAAATAGATAGGCCCTTCGCAGAGGGAAGTAGGGATTTGTAGAGGTGCGAGAGCTCATAGTTTTAAATTGAGAGAGAAAAATATTTTGGGTGGCATGCTTTTCCTGTCAACGAAAACGACAAAGTAGCTCACAATACTTTCCATGCTAGATATATCATAGGCGGTTCCCAAACAGAAAATAAAGTTTATTCCTTTTTCCACCAAACTTTCACTTTCCATGGCGGGCCGTATCCACGGTTGCCTTCCATACCAACACTTTCCAAGGAATTTATTATTTGACAACATAAAGTAAATATTTTTTTCTTTTTCATTTCGGGAATGGGCATCCCTATTACCGCCGCACTCTCGTTCAATGACAAGTGAATAAACACTCATCTTGAGAATAACACATCTAGCATGGAAAAATATTGGACACTCCCCATTGTTTCATGAGCGGTACGGGCACACAAAAGAGAAAATTTATTTTGAAAATTTAGAGATGGCACGTACAAATTTGCTTGGAACGGCATGGAAATACCGCATATAGGTAGGTATGGTGGATTAATAAGGCAAAACTTGGTTTAAGGATTTTGGATGCACAAGTAGTATTTCTACTTAGTACAAATGAAGGCTAGCAAATAGATTGGGAAGCAACCAAACCAAGAAACGAAAAATCACATAAGTGAGCATTGAACATAACTAACACCGAATAATGCACCACAAGTAGGATGTAACTTCATTGCATAACTATTGACTTTCATGCATGCATAGGGAATCATAAACCTTAACACCAATATTCCTACTAAGCATAATTACTCATTAACATGACTCGCATATTACTATCATCATGTTTCAAAACTATTACAAGGAATCAAGTTTAATTTGTCCAATGATCTTCATGAAAGTTTTTATTATATCCTCCTTGGATATCTATCACTTTGGGACTAGTTTCATATATTGCCATTGCCTTTTGGCAAGCTCAAACAAATTTAAGTGAAGCACATGAGCATAAAGATTTCATCTCTCAAAAAGATATAAGAAAAGCATGAGAGGATTTCTTCAAAATTCTACTAACTCTCAAATTAATCTAAGTGAAGCATGAGAGTATTTCTACAAAAGTTTCCAAGCACACCGTGCTCAAAAAGATATAAGTGAAGCACTAGAGCAATTCTATAGCTCAAAAAGTTTAAGCGAAGCACATAGAGCAATTCTAACAAATCATAGCATGATTTTGGCTTTCTCAAATAGGTGTGTACAGCAAGGATACAAAGGGAAAACTAACAAACAAAGCAAGCAAAGATACAAGACGCTCCAAGCAAAACACATGATATATGATGAATAAAAATATAGCTCCAAGTAAAATACCGATGGTCGTTAGAAGAAAGAGGGGATGCCACTCGGGGCATCCCCAAGCTTACTTGCTTGTTACTCTTTGGATATATCTTGGGGGTGCGGTAGCATCCCCAAGCTTAGGTTTTTGCTACTCCTTATTCCTTCATCCATCGTGATCTCACCCAAAACTTGAAAACTTCAATCACACAAAACTCAACAAAATCTTCGTGAGATCCGTTAGTATAAGAAAGCAAATCAC
The DNA here is from genome assembly GCA_039707655.1 of Elymus sibiricus. Classification (NCBI taxonomy): domain Eukaryota; kingdom Viridiplantae; phylum Streptophyta; class Magnoliopsida; order Poales; family Poaceae; genus Elymus; species Elymus sibiricus. Next base: position 271,802,900 of record CM077665.1, read on the forward strand.
TACTTTAGGTACTGTTGTAAACCCATTAAAATTTTATAATTGAATTATACCTACTGTATTTTAACTTTACCATGGCTTATACCTCCAAATACAAGCCATAGATTCATCAAAACAAGCACACAATGCAACAAAAACAGAATCTGTCTCAAACAGAACAGTCTGTAGTAATCTGTACTCTACCCATACTTATGTAACTCTAAAAATTCTGAAAAATTAAGACAACGTAAGGAATTTGTATAGAAACACTGTGTTAAAATTTCAGATCAAGATCACGTTCCAGAAAAAAATGAAAATTCATATACTGGACGCAAAGTTTCTGTTTCAGATTCAGCATCACTTCTACTCATCCTATGAATCATCCTAACGGTTCTACTTGGCACAAACACTAAATAAACCATAAAAACAAAATCATAACATAGGCATAATTGTGTCAACACTCAAAAACAAAAAGGAAAAAGCAAAAAATTATTTATTCATTGGGTTGCCTCCCAACAAGGGCTATCGTTTTACGCCCCTAGCTAGGCATATTAGATAGATTCAAGTATTATCATCTTTGGTTTTGGATCCATAGGATGCCCTCATGATTTATTCATATGGTGGCTTAATTCTTGTTCTAGGGAAGTGTTCCATACCCTTTCTCAAGGGAAATTGAAAATGAATATTGCCTTCTTTCATATCAATCACGGCACCTATAGTGCGTAAAAACGGTCTACCAAGTATAATGGGACAAGACGGATTGCTATCAATATCAAGCACAATAAAATCAATGGGCACATAATTACTATTTGTAAGAATAAGAACATCATTAATTCTTCCCAAAGGCTTTTTAATAGTGGAATCCGCCAAGTGCAAATTAAGAGAACATTCTTCCATGTTGGTAAGACCAAGCACATCACAAAGAGATTTCGGAATCGTGGAAACACTAGCACCCAAATCACACAAAGCAAAACATTCATAATTTTTAATCTTTAACTTAATGGTAGGTTCCCACTCATCATGTAATTTTCTAGGAATAGAAACCTCCAACTCCAACTTTTCTTCAAAAGATTTCATCATGGCATCAACGATATGTTTAGTAAAAGCTTTATTTTGCTCATAAGCATGAGGTGAATTCAACATAGATTGCAACAAAGAAATACATTCAATCAAGGAGAAGCTATCATAATTAAAATCTTTGCAATCCAAGATAGTGGGCACATCACTAGTTAAAGTTTTAACCTCTTCAAATCCACTTTCATCAAAATTTTCATCAAGATTTTCAGCCTCCAAATTATTGGGACGCCTTCTAGATAAAGTTGACTCTACTTCAGTCCCTTCATTATCAATTTAAACCTTACTAAACAAGGAATCAATAGAAGAAACACCAATCACTTTAAGATCTACACTATTCTTATCCTCTAGAGAGGTTGGTTTGGCGGCCATTTGATTTATCAAGGTAGCTTGCGAATCGGAGATTTTACCAAGCAAATTTTCAGCATGAGCATATTTAGATTGAGGATTGCAAACTTCCCTACTAATATCATCAAGTTGTTTCGTTATAGCATCTAGCATGGTAGAGTGTTCTCTAAGCTCATCGGTAAAATACTTATTATGCTCAAATTGTGTAGTCATATATTCCTTAGTACTTTTCTCAATTTCAAGCAAAATATTGGGATAGGGAACTTCATAGTACTTTCGTTGGGGCATCATGACTATGCAAACAAGATTGCAAGCAAGGAAGAGATCCGGCAAGAAAAAGGGCAAACGAAAAAGAGGGCGAATAAAACGACAAATTGGTGAAGTGGGGGAGAGGAAAACGAGAGGCAAATGGCAAATAATGTAATTGCAAGGAGATGAGATTTGTGATTAGGAACCGGGTAGATGATGATGGAGTCCCCTCGGTGCCTATGATAGGCACGTAGAAGAGACCGCTTCCTCCCCGGCAACGGCGCCAGAAATTCCTTTGACGTGGCTTGGACTGCATCGGTATTTCCCCAAAGAGGAAGGGATGATGCAGCACAACGACGGTAAGTATTTCCCTCAGTTATGAAACCAAGGTTATCGAACCAGTAGGAGGATCACCACCACCCAATAAGCAGCACCTGCACACAAACAACAAATACTTGCAACCCGACGCGAAAGAGAGGTTGTCAATCTCTCTACGGTAAATAGATACATTAGGTAGTGATAGATAGGAGAGATAGATCTCTCAACAACACAAATAAAAAGAGTAAATATGCAACAATATATTTTTGGGTTTTTGGTTTTGCAGATCTGAAAACAAAGATTGCAAAAAACGTAGATCAGAAAGCAATATGATAGGAAAAGTAGACCCGGGGGCCGTAGGGTTCACTAGTGGCTTCTCTCATGAGTATAGCGCATGGTGGGTGAACAAATTACTGTTGGGCAATTGATAGAAAATCGAATAGTCATGACGATATCCAAGGCGATGATCATTATATAGGCATCATGTCCAAGATAGATAGACCGACTCCTGCCTGCATCTACCTCTATTACTCCACACATCGACCGCTATCCAGCATGCATCTAGTGTATTAAGTTCATGGAAAAACGGTGTAATGCAATAAGAACGATGACATGATGTAGACAAGATCTATTCATGTAGGAATAGACCCCATCTTGTTATCCTTAATAACAACGATACATCCGTGTCTTGCTGCCCCTTCTGTCACTAGGAAAGAACACCGCAAGATCGAACCCATCACAAAGCACCTCTTCCCATGGCAAGAAAAATCGATCTAGTCAGCCTAACTAAACCAAAGATTCGAAGAAGAAATACGATGCTATAAGCAATCATGCATATAAGAGATCAAAGAAGACTCAAATAATATTCATGGATAGAAACTGATCATGAACTCAAAATTCATCGGATCCCAACAAACACACCGCAAAACTTTACATCAAATAGATCTCCAAGAGACCATTGTATTGAGAATCATAAGAGAGAGAGGAAGCCATCTAGCTACTGCCTACGGACCCGAAGGTCTATGGTGGACTACTCACGCATCATCGGAGAGGCACCTATGAGGAAGATGAACCCCTCCGTGATGGTGTTTAGATTGGATCTTGAGGTTCTGGAACTTGCGGCGGCTGGAATTGTGTTTCGTCGACTCCTCTAGGGTTTTTGGATTTTCTGGGAATTTATAGGCACGATAGTCGGTTGAGCGGGTACCGGAGGTGCCCAGCACCCACCAGGCCACGCCAGGGGCCTCTGGCGTGCCCTCGTGGGGGCTGGCCACCCTGGGCCCCCTTCGCTGGTGTTCTTTGGCCCATCTGGTCTTTTCTGGTCTGTCAAAAATCCACAAAAATCCCCGCAGCGTTTTATCTCCGTTTGGTACTAATTTTTTGCGAAGTAGAAAACAAGCAAAAACAACAACTGGCACTTTGGCACTATGTCAATAGGTTAGTCCCAAAAAATGATATAAAGTTGTAATAAAATGATTGTAAAACATCGAAGAATTATAATATAACAGCGTGGAACAAGCAAAAATTAAAGATACATTGGAGACGTATCAGCCACCATGTTTGAGCAAACGTGGTGTGGCACTGCAAAGATATGAACCTTGAGTCCATTTCCACAACTCCATCATTTAAAGCACCAAGTCACAAACGTGAGCAAAGTAACTTTGAGAGTGTTTGGTTTATTTATGCATCATATAGGGTGAGAGTACCCATGAGTTGAATGTCTCCCCCTAAATATATGCCTACATCTAGACAAGACATGAAGTAAATATATGCATGTGTGCAAATATTTCACATAATGCTATCAAGCTCCAAGATACCAAGTTCACGCCTAAGTTGATAGAACCTAGCTTCATCCAGCGGTTTGGTGAAGATGTCAACAAGCTGTATGTCTGTGCCAACATGAGCAAGAGCAATGCCACCCTTTTGCACATGATCTCTTAAGAAGTGATACCGAATGTCAATGTGCTTGGTGCGAGGGTGATCAACAGGGTTTTCAGCAAGCTTGATGGCACTTTCATTGTCGCATCGTAGAGGCACATGTTTGTAAGTTATACCATAGTCCTTCAAAGTTTGCCTCATCCATAGCAATTGTGTTGCACAACTTGCAGTTGCAATATATTCGGCTTCAACGGTGGATAGGGAGACACAATTTTGCTTCTTCGAGGACCAACTTACCAAGGAGCGTCCAAGAAACTGGCATGCCCCGGAGGTGGATTTCCTTCCCACCTTGTCTCCAGCCTAATCCGCATCCGTGTACCCAATGAGATCAAACTTGGCATCCTTGGGGTACCATAGGCCCAACTTTGGGGTGTGAACAAGGTATCTAAGAATATGCTTAACCGCCTTATGATGACTTTCCCTAGGGGTAGCTTGAAATCTTGCACAAATGCCGACACTTAACATGATGTCTGGTCTAGATGCACAAAGGTAAAGCAATGAACCAATCATAGAGCAGTAAAGGGATGGGTCAAACGGAATACCGTTTGTGTATTCGTCAAGAATTTTTTTGGTGCCATGGGCGTCTTGCATGGGCTGGCGTCGGTCATTCCGAACTTCGCAAGAATGTCCTTGAGATACTTGGTTTGAGATAAGAAAATTCCTTCTTGAAATTGTTGAATTTGAAAGCCGAGAAAGAACTTTAAATCTGCATTGAGTGACATCTCAAAGTTCTTGGTCATGGATTCCGCAAACTTCTTGCATAAATGAATGTTAGGAGAACCAAAGATGATATCATCTACGTAAATTTGGCATAAGATCAAATCACCCTTTTCCCTTTTAGTAAAAAGAGTAGGGTCAATCACCCCTCTCACCAAACCATCATCGAGTAAAAACTTCTTAAGATGATCATACCAAGCACGAGGTGCTTGTTTGAGGCCATACAGAGCCTTGTGAAGTTTGTACACATAGTCTTTGTGATCGGGGTCAGCGAAACCGGGTGGTTGTGATACATAGACCTCTTCTTCTAGAGGACCATTAAGAAATGCACTCTTCACATCCATTTGATGTAAAGTAAAACCATTGAAAGCAGCATAAGCAAGTAAGATGCGAATTGATTCAAGACGGACAACGGGAGCAAAGGTCTCATCAAAGTCCAAACCTTCAACTTGTGAGTACCCTTGTGTCACTAACCTTGCCTTGTTTCTGATGATTACACCATGCTCATCTTGCTTGTTCTTGAAGATCCATTTTGTTCCAATAACATTGTGTTCCTTAGTTGGCCTTTTGACTAAAGACCATACTTTGTTGCGCTCGAAGCTGTTCAGCTCTTCTTGCATTGCAACAAGCCAGTCATTGTCCGTCAACGCATCTTGTGTCTTGAGTGGCACAACACTAGAGACAAACGAAAAGTGAGCACAAAAGTTTGTTAATTGTTTACGAGTGACTCTACCTTCCGATATGCCGGTATGGATTTGCTTAACATCAACACGACGGGCCACACGAGGCATGATGGAGGTTAAGGTTTCACGAGGTTCAATTTCCTTCCCATCATCAACATCTTCAACATATGGATCTACAATGTGTGGTGGAAGATCTTCTTCTTCATGCATCATTTGTTGAGGTTCAGCATCATCATATGGTTCATCATCATCAACATGTGCATGTTCTTGTTCTTGTTCTTGATGACGAATTTGTTCGTGTTCTTGTACTCGATGATGAACTTGTTCTTGTGTAGAGTCTTGATCTTGGATCATGAACTCCTCTTGGGGGATGGGATCTTGTGGTGATGTTTGTGTAGTAGTAGTTTGAGCATGAGTGGTGCTTGTGTCCTCATTTGCACCTTCACAAGGAACATGTTCCATTGGAAGGAGAGCACCTACACCCATGGTCAAAATGTCTTGTGAAGGATCTTCATCACCTGCATCACTTATATCAACTTGCTCCCCATGGGAGCCATTAAATTCTTCAAACACCACGTCACAAGTTTCTACAACACATTCGGTGGATTTGTTGCCGACCCTATAGGCATGGGAGTTTGATCCATAACCAATAAATATTCTTTCGGTTGTTTTAGATTGAATTTTTCCTAACCGTTCTCTCTTGTTGAGAATGAAGCATTTGCAACCAAAGACCCGGGAATATTTGACATTTGGTTTGTTTCCGATTATGAGTTCATATGGGGTCTTCTCCAAGATCTTGCGAAGGAATAGAAGATTTGATGCATGACATGCTGTGTTGACAGCCTCTGCCCAAAAGCTATGAGGTGATTTGTACTCATCCAACATGGACCTCGCCATTTCCACAAGTGTGCGGTTCTTCCTCTCGGCTACCCCATTTTGTTGTGGGGTATATGGTGCAGAGTATTGATGCTCAATTCCTTCATCGCTAAGAAACTCTTCCAAGGTGTAGTTCTTGAACTCGGAGCCATTGTCACTTCTTATTGCCAATATTTCTTTGTCAAACTTGCGTTGAGCTTGCTTGGCAAAATCAATGAAGGTGATTTTTGTCTCGTCCTTGGACTTGAGAAAGAACTCCCATGTGTATCTTGAGTAATCATCAACAATAAAAAACCATACTTCTTCCCACCAAGACTGTCCCATGAAGGAGGCCCAAAGAGATCCACGTGAAGTAGCTCCAAAGGTCTTGTAGTTGATACTATGTTCTTGGGGGGATGCTTTGATTGATGTTGCTTCCCTGCTATGCATGCACTACACACACGATCTTTCTCAAAAGATACATTGGTTAGTCCAAGGATGTGTTCACCCTTTAAGAGATCTTGAAGATTTCTCATGCCGACATGGGCTAGTCGGCGATGCCATAGCCATCCCTTGTCGGCCTTGGCCATGAGGCAAGTTGCATGGTCTGTGCTCTCTTTCGAGAAATCAACCGTGTAAAGGTTGCCATCCAACTCCCCCACAAAAGCAACTTCAAGATTATCTCTCTTAAATACTTTCACATCTGTTAGTCCAAATAGTGTATCATAACCAAGAGAAGCCAATTGACGAACAAAAAGCAAATGATATTTCAGGGATTGGACAAGCATGCCATTTGTAAGTGACATGTCATTGGTGATAGCCACCTTGCCCAAACCAAGTACCTTCCCTTTAGACCCTCCACCAAAGACAATGCTCATAAATGGTCAAATAGCTTCCATGAAGTCCATGAGCAGTGTGTCATCTCCGGTCATATGATTTGAGCAACCGCTATCAATCATCCATTTGACTCCACCGGAGACAGCAACCTACACACAATTCAAGTCTTGGTTAGAGGCACCCATTTTACAATGGGACCTCTCAAGTTAGTAACAAGGGTCTTAGGAACCCAAATTGCATAAAACCGAAAAGCATTTCTAGGACCAACAAACTGAGCATAAACATCTCCATCTTTTCCCTTACGAAGCACATATGATGGAGGCATAAATTCTTTTGGCTTGTTGGGAGTAGGCTTGCCCCTAATGGCCTTCCTACTCACAGCCTTGTCAACCTTACCCTTTCCTTTCTCCTTGTGCCCTTCTCGCACAAATGTCTCCTTGAGGGGAGTTGTAGACTTATGCATCGCTACCTTATTCTTGCTTGTGCTTGGATCAAATCCAAGCCCTTCCTTGGCCACAACCTCCTTGTGTTGACTCAGCACTTCATTGAGGTTCTTTTGTCCTTGGGCACACGACATGAGCCCTTTTTCAATTTGAGCCTTTAACACCCGATTCTCCTCAATTAAGCTAGCTAGGTCACCACTGGGGTTAGTAGCATAAGCATCAACATTTATAATAGGAGAGGAATAGGCTTTCCCAAGTGTGTTAAGATAAGTGAGCTTGAGTTCGTCAAACTTCTTAGTAAGGAGATTTAGCTCATCTTCCTTTGTCTTGAGAGACGAATGTAGGAGTTCACAATCTTTAGTGTGCCTATCAATGTTTGCACCTATTTTTAAGCACAATTCATCATTACATGCTTCCTCATATAGGACTTTCTGCTCAAGGATTTCACATTTTCCCTTTTCCTCAGTAACGAGGGTTTCGAGTTCCTTGATGGAGATGGTGTGCTTACTCACCATCTCCATAAGCATACGAAACATAACGAGCTTCTTTCCTTTGAGAGAGCACATGACTTTCTCCATTTTAGCAAACATAGCATCACTTATTTCATATTCATGATCATGATCCTCAGCATCAAGATATTCATCACTAGGTGTGGTAGGAATAAATAGAGGAGGATTTGGACGTGGGGTTACCTTCACCTTGTCTGGAGAGGTTTGACCCTCATCATCATCTACCGTGGCCTTTGCCATGAGACATTTGTGTGTGTTGCCTTGGTAGTCTTTCATATAGTTGTATGTGACAACATCACCGGTCTTGTTCACGAGTCTCAATGTGGTTTGAGTGTCTTGGGCTACACCTGCAACACCTCTAACATCATCGGGGTCGGACTCGTCTTGGGCAACCATAGCCTTCCCATCTCTCTTCTTGAACTTGGAGTTCAATGGGTTGGGCAACTTCTTCTTCACAAATGTCTTCGGAAATCTTGGTTTATCTTCTCTCTTTTCATAGGGGCACTCGTTGGAGAAATGGTTGGTTTCTTCACAATTGTAGCAGTTCTTACTTTCTTCTTTTGGAATCTTCCCTTGAATTTTCCCGCACTGAACTTCTTCACAAAGAGAGCCATGTCTTCATACGAGGGACCCTCATCCGAGTCAACTTCATAGCCTTCTTCTTCAACATCTTCTTCTTCTTCTTCACTCACATCATCATCCATTATGTGCTTGGCCTTGAAGGCAAGGTTTGTCTTGGGTGATGAGGAACCATGCATGGCAAGGTGTCTTGTAGCTTTTGCCTTTGATTCTTCAAATAGTTGGAAGGTTGAAATGACATCATCGGGAGACATGTCCTTGAATCCATGTTCTCTTCTTATGTCCCACACCATTTGATGGTGATATGGAGCAAGGGCATTTAGCAATTTGTCCACAAGAAAACACTTGGTCAAGTTGAATCCATCCTGGCTCTTGTCACAATCATATGATTCAATGTCAGCGGCAAGTGTCATCAATCGCTCATGAAGTTGCTTGGGGTCTTCACCTTTCTCCATGCAGAAATATTGTAATGCCCCTTTTGCAATCTCATATTGTGCAAGACGGAGGGAGGAAGTTCCAGTCTTGGTCATCACAAGGCTATCCCATAATTCTTTTGCATTTTTGAGGTGAATGTAAGGACTTTTCTACTTGTCAGACATGCCCTTTCTTATGAGCATGATTGCAGTGTCATTGAGGTGTTTGTCATATTCTTCACCTGGTGTGAGATCCTTGGGATTCACAGGGTTGTATCCTTTCTCTATGACCTCCAGCATTTCATCGTTGACAAACCTAAGATGATCCTGCATACCAACCCTCGACAAAGAAAAATCGGCAGTGTTATCAAGTAAAGGGATGTTTCCCGCAGCATTATACCTAGGTTTCTCAACTCTAGATTTTGCATACAACCATGGGACACCGGTGTGGTCACCAGTTTGAGACTGTTGGCCCAAATTAGGAAGGGATGCATTTGGTTGCTTTATCACACCCCCTGGGTTTTCCAGTGGTGGAGTTCTTGCAGCTAATGCATCGGACCTCATTTTGACCAAGGCCTCAATAGAAGCATCATGCTCCTCCTTTTGCTTGGCGAGGGCTCTTTCAAGGTCCTCAGAAGTGAAAGATCTGTGCTCATCCGAAGAGGATGTCCCTTTCTCGATAGGGAGTACAACAAGAGGATTCCCATCGTTATCCATCTCGCTCTAGGGTGGTTAAGCCACAAGATCAGAGCACGAGGCTCTGATACCAATTGAAAGGATTGAGATGGACCTAGAAGGGGGGTGAATAGGTACAGTTACAAATTTTAATCGTTACTTAGCAATTTTAGGCAATATTGCGGAATATGAAAGTGAGCCTAACAATTGCAAAGATGATAGTTGTGCTAAGTGTACTAAGCAAAACAACAAGTAAGTAGATAAACAAACACAAGTATTACAAGCAATACCACAAAGGCAAATAACCACAAGTAGGGAGTTAGGGTTAGGGATAACCGCAACTCCAAGAGACGAGGATGTATGCCGATGTTCACTTCCTTGGGGGGAAGCTACGTCACCGTTTAGAGAGGTGGATGTTACCACAAAGGCACACCAACGCCACGAAGGCTCACCCTATTCTCTCCTTGAGACAACACCACGAAGGCATTTCTCAACCACTAGTGGTAGGCCTTAAGGTGGCCTCCAAACCCTCACAAACTTTTCGGGGGAAATCATAATGGTTTGATTCCTCTCCGAGAAACTCCTACCGCCTAGGAGTCTCCAACCTCCAAGAGTAACAAGATCAAGGGAACCGCTCAAGACTTGCTCAAATCACGAATTGCTTTGGTTGAGAGGAGGGGAGAGAGACGATCTATCTTTTGGTTGGAACAACACTCAAGAATCCTCACAAATGCTCTTGGGATCTAAGATTTGGTGAGGACAAGAGAGAGAGTGAGAGAGAGAAGTGTTCTTGGAATCTTTCTATTGTGTTGGAAAGTCCTCTCCCAAGAGGGAAGAAAACTATATATAGTGGTAGAAAGAAATTGGCCCTTGCAAGCCACTTAAGCTGCCCAGACACCGGACGTCCGACGAGGCACGATCGTCCGGACAGAAAAGAGTTGCCGGACGTCCGACAGGGCTCGGTCGTCCGACCATGAGAGAGAGAGAGTGGGTCACCGTGGCAGATGAATTTGGAAACACGGAACACGGACGACCGTAGGGTGTCGGTCGTCTGGAGCACGGTCATCCAGAGAGGACCATAAATCCGTAAGAATGGTTCTGATGGGGATGTATCGGACATGGTTCTGATGGGGAGGTACCGGACATCCGGACACTCACGGACGTCCGGGGTCCGGTCGACCGCAAGGACCGGAAATCCGTGGGAACCGTTGTGATGTGGGGGCACCGGATCATCGGAGGGCAACGGACAGCCGAGGGACTGCGAGGCACCGGACGTCCATAACCCGTCGGACGTCCGAGAAGGGGCAAAGCCCACCATCACAGACAAGATAGAAGGGAACTCAACCAAAGGTTTTATCTGGATTTTTGAGCAAGTCCTTAGCGAGAGCCAGTGATCCCCTCTTAATAGTGCAGGATCCCTATACTCAAGAGTAAACCGAAAAAGCTAGAACTTGTTGTCTTGTTTATCCATACATTGAGCATCTTGGATATATTAGTTATGATCCGCACATTGATCTCTTGGGAACTAAACCTGAGATGCACTTGACAGAGTTGGTTAGTTCCCTATATGTATGTTGTCAAGAACATCAAAATATGATTAAGGGCATGATTGCACTTTCACATAGAAGGCTAGGACATGTTGGTATGCGTAATCTAGGCAAGCTCATCAAAGGTGATCATATACTTGGTGTTAAAGATGTTATCTTCGACGAAGATAGACTTTGTAGTGCTTGCCAAGATGGAAAGTGACGTGGCTTGAGACTGCGTCGGTGTTTCCCCAAAGAGGAAGGGATGATGCAGCACAGTGACGGTAAGTATTTCCCTCAGTTTATGAACCAAGGTATCGAACCAGTAGGAGGATCACGCAACACTATGTAAACAACACCTGCACACAAAGAACAAATACTTGCAACCCGACGCGAAAGAGAGGTTGTCAATCTCTCCACGGTAAAAAGATAGATTAGATTGTAGATTGGATAAATAGATCTCGCAAGAACACAAAATAAAAGAGGCAAATAAAAAGTGCAGCAAGGTATTTTTGAGTTTTTGGAATAGTAGATTTGAAAACAAAAGCGGCAAAAAATAGATTGGAAAGCAATATGTTGCAAAAGTAGACCCGAGGGCCGTAGGTTTCACTAGTGGCTTCTCTCATGAGTATAGCACACGGTGGGTGAACAAATTACTGTTGGGCAATTGATAGAAGATCAAATAATCATGACGATATCCAAGGCGATGATCATTATATAGGCATCACGTCCAAGATTAGTAGACCGAAACGATTCTGCATCTACTACTATTACTCCACACATCGACCGCTATCCATCATGCATCTAGTGTATTAAGTTCATGAAAAAACAGAGTAATGCAATAAGAACGATAACATGATGTAGACAAGATCTATTCATGTAGGATTATACCCCATCTTGTTATCCTTAATAGCAACAATACATGCGTGCCTCGCTGCCCTTTCTGTCACTGGGAGAGGACACCGCAAGATCGAACCCATCACAAAGCACCTCTACCCATGGCAAGAAAAATCGATCTAGTTGGCCTAACTAAACAAAAGATTCGAAGAAGAAATATGAGGCAATAAGTAATCATGCATATAAGAGATCAAAGAAGACTCAAATAATATTCATGGATAGAAACTGATCATGAACTCAAAATTCATCGGATCCCAACAAACACACCGCAAAAATTCATTACATCAAATAGATCTCCAAGACACCATTGTATTGAGAATCAAAAGAGAGAGAAAGCGATCTAGCTACTGCCTATGGACCCGTAGGTCTATGGTGGACTACGCACACATCATCGGAGAGGCACCAATGAGGATGATGAACCCCTCCGTGATGGTGTTAGATTGGATCTCGCGGTTCTGGAACTTGCGGCGGCTGGAAGTATTTTTCGTCGACTCCTCTAGAGTTTCTGGTATATTTGGGTATTTATAGAGCTCAGAGGCAGTGGAGAAGGTTCCCGAGGCGGCCACAACCCACCAGGGCGCGTCGGTGCCCCTGGCGCGCCCTGGTGTCTTGTGGGCGGCCTGGGCTCCCTCCCGGTTACTTCTTTAGCCCACTAGCCTCCTTCTGGTCCAAAAAAAACCTCCAAAAAGTTTCGTCGCGATTGGACTCCGTTTGGTACTGACAATCTGCGAAGTAAAAAACAAGCAAAAAAACAGCAACTGGCACTTGGCACTATGTCAATAGGTTAGTCCCAAAAAATGATATAAAGTTACTACAAAATGATTGTAAAACATCCAAGAATGATAATATAACATCATGGAACAAGCAAAAATTATAGATACGTTGGAGACGTATCAGCATACCCAAGCTTAATTCCTACTCGTCCTCGAGTAGGTAAATGATAAAAACAGAATTTTTGATGTGGAATGCTGCCTAACATGTTCATCACATATTCTTTTATTTTGTAGCATGGACATTTGGACTTCTAGATGGTTCAAAGCAATAGTCTAGTTTTGATATAAATACTTTAATACTCAAGCATGCTAACAAGCAACCATATCTTTCAAAATATCAACACTAAAGAATGTTATCCCTAGCCCATCGTGCTCAATCATTGATCCATTCATGAAACACACTCAAATATTAACTGTCGGCGTCCTGGGATCGGGGGTACCCAGACCTGCCTGCCTGCGGCCCAGCGCGTGGCCCACCTCGACGACCCAGTACAGCCTGGCAGCAAACCCCCCAAGACAAGACCCTCGTGAGGGTCCCGGCCTCGCGAGGAGAACAACGCCAAGACCTCCAGGGGAGTGGCCTCCCCAGGCTGCCTCCAGAGGAGCGGAGATTCCTATGTAGGTACCTGGCCTCACGAGGCTGCGGTGACGTGAGACATGATGACCAAGGCCAGGCGGGCACAGAAGGGACAGTTTCCTCTTTCGTGCTAAGGATGCAAGGACGTACGTGGGTTCCCCAGGAATCCCCCAAAGGTTTCCATTCAGGTGCAACAAGACCAAGACCACGAGCTCGGCAGTATGGATGTCATCGCCGAGCCCACCTCTGCGTCGCGCTCAGTTGCTTTGCAGGTGAAGACCACCTTTAGTCAGGATAAGATGTACCTCTTGTCCCCTTTCAAATTTGGCCGTTGTGGGATCCCTTCCCGCCTGTGCGATAAGGGAAGAGGACCAAGGCCACTATAAATAGGGACCAACACCCACCGTAGAGACGGACGGATCCATCCTCACCCAAGAGCCCTCGCGAGGTCGCTCAACCACTGTACTAGTTCATCCCCCAAACCTCTTCGCGAGGCCAATCCACCAAAAGCAGGAGTAGGGTTTTACACTGCAAGTTGGCCCGAACCTGGGTAAATCTCTGTATCCACCTTCTCATTCGCTCGTGCGCATTCGGCAAAGCTTGGCTGTGGAGTGGTGAGCTTGTGGCTAGCGCTGGTTAAGATCTTCACACACGCCCCAGAGTTCGAACCTTCTTGGGGTCCGCGGAGCCCCGATTCCGACATTTGGCGTGCCAGGTAGGGGCGTGTCGTGATCCTCCTCCAGTTCCTTCGTCTCCGCTTCGACACTCCTATGTCCAAGGCTTGCCGGGCTCGCGTTGCCCAGACGGCGCCCGTGGGCCGTGGCGTCCCGCGCCGCTCCGCCCCTCACGCAGCTAACGCTGCCACCGACCCAGCTCCTCATGGGCAGCCGGACTCGTTGCTGCTGCCCACCGTGCGGCGCAATGGCCGCACCGATACTCCGTCCCTCACCCCCGCTGTTGCGTCGTCCTCCCGCGGTCGCCGTGGGCCGGCGAACGCGCGGGTTGCGCTGTTCGTGGCGCATGAGCTGCTGCATTACCACCCCGCCAACGATCGCTACGACGGCTGGCTTGGTCGCGTCGCCGAGCCCGTCAACGCCGCTGGCGAGGCCCCGGAGCCCTTCCCCGAGGCAGGATCGGGGGCTTCCACCTGGAGAGATCCCAACCCGGCCGGCGCGGCGAGAGGGGCGCTCGGGCGCCGCCTGGAGGCGCGCTTTGACGCGCGCCCCCGCAAGCAAGGAGCACGGCGCGAGGCGCCAGGCTCGCGGGGCTTCATCACCAACGCGGACGAGGAGCTTCAGGAGGCGCGGGCCAAGCGCGACGAGCGTTGCCCCGCACCACCCGGTACGGCTGCCGCCCCGGACGTGGGCGGCGGGCTGCGCGTCTGCGTCGACATTCCGGGCCTCAATCGGGCCGCAGCACAGGGCCTCTCCTGGCCACCTCGTGTCGGGCGCAGTGGGGGCTCCCCTACTGCCGTGGCACGCAAACCCGCGACACCGAAGGCTGCCGGGGGCTTAAGTCCCCCCGTGACGAGCATGCAGGCCGGCATCCAAACTGCAGCGGCCATGGCGCCGGCCGCGATAATGACGGGTGGAACGACCGCGTCCGCACGAGCGGCCTCGTGAGGGCAACTGGCGAGGTCAGCTTTGTGAGGTTGCTTGGCGCGAGCAACCTCGCGAGGTGCGCCCTCAGGCCGGGGTCTATCATGAGCAAGCGCCCATGTCTCTAGGCCGGGAATTGCCCGCCTGGAGACGGAGGGCGGAGCAGGCGCCCATGTCTCCAGGCCAGGCGTTGCCCGCCTGGAGACGGAGGGTGGAGCAAGCGCCCATGCCTCCAGGCCGGGCGTTGCTCGCCTGAAGACAGAGGGTGGAGCACTCGCCCATGTCCCCAAGCGCGGCGCTGCCCGCTTGGAGACGAAGGGTGGAGTGCCCGCACAGGGCGCCCGGATGCCCCGGCAAGGCATGCCGGGGCGCCGCGCCCAGGGCCAACCTCGCGCTTGGCGAGAGGGTCCGGCGCCGGGCCCCGTCCGCACCGCAAGGAGTCGCGGCGCTACCACGGCGGCGGCCTCCGCCTCCAGGCCCTCGGGAGCCGGTGACCGCGTTCCGAAGAGGGTCCTCCCCGGGAAGGGCACCCGTGGGCTCCCGCCATGCGGGGGGACCCATTCGGAGCCAACCGCGTCCCAGACCCGCCGCCGCGCGCCTGGGGACAGGGGACGAGGTCCGCGCCCCAGAGGCATGGAGCACCCTATGCCTCCCCAGGCTCTACCCGTGACACTCTCACGTAATAATGAGTGGGCTGTATACGCCCGAGCCCCCCCGAGGACGCGGAGGGGCCCCCACCCACGCCCAAGTGGAAGCCCCGTGCTCTGCGCTGGCGGACGACACGGTCTTACAATGACTATGCCCACGCCTAGTGGAAGCCCCATGCTCCGTGCTGGGGGGAAGACTAGCTTAGGTGCCGGACACGGCTGTTCTATGCTCTCTTCTGTAATCGAATTTGCCTATTTTTGGAATAAAACTTGAAGTTTTCGGGTCTTTGTTCGAAAAAGGGGTGGGGATTTTTTTCTCCTTGCAGCGTTTCCTGTTTTGAAGTCTCGTTTTTAAGAAGTTTGGCAGCTGCCAGCAATCTCTTTCTCTCGCGCGCCCCGCCAGCGGGGGCTGGACACGGTGTGCATGTTTGAGCCAGCCCCGGCGGCGTCTAGGGCCTCATTCGAGGGCCCAGGTCACAACAGCCGCGGACCTGCCCGCACACACACTTCGCCAAGGCTTCGGCGTCCGAGTCCTCGCGCGACGCTCTCGAGCGAGCCAGCGGGCACATGTGGCCCGAGGCCTCTGCCGAAACATCCGTCTCCCGATCTTGGCCGGGCATCGCTGCCGGGTGTAATGGTAATGACCCGCTCCTCCTCAGGAGCTGTGGGCCCACAGCAAGCAAAGGAAAGCGCGAGGTGGGACAATGATGGCTCTTCTACATGCGCCAGGCTTTTTGTCAGTCAGGGCGGTTGCCGAGGCGACGTGGGGAAGTGGAGGCGTCCGCGTCCCGTCATGCGCCACGCGTCGAGCCTGGCCCGCAGGCGACTGGGGCCCACGGCGCTCCGGCCCTCCTTCCTTGGCTTCGCCCCGAAGCCAACCCGAGCGCGCCTTGGGCCCGAGGGCTACTGTCGGCGTTCTGGGATCGGGGGTACCCAGACCTGCCTGCCTGCGGCCCAGCGCGTGGCCCACCTCGACGGCCCAGTACGGCCTGGCAGCAAACCCACCAAGACAAGACCCTCATGAGGGCCCTGGCCTCACGAGGAGAACGACGCCAAGACCTCCAGGGGAGTGGCCTCCCCAAGCTGCCTCCCGAGGAGCGGAGATTCCTATGCAGGTACCTGGCCTCAGGAGGCTGCGGTGACGTGAGCCATGACGACCAAGGCCAGGCGGGCGCCAGCGGGCGCAGAGGGGACATTTTCCTCTTTCGTGCTAAGGATGCAAGGACGTACGCGGGTTCCACAGGAATCCCGCAAAGGTTTCCATTCCGGTGCAACAAGACCAAGACCACGAGCTCGGCAGGACGGATGTCATCGCCGAGCCCACCTCTGCGTCGCGCTCAGTTGCTTTGCAGGCAAAGACCACCTTTAGTCAGGATAAGATGTACCTCCTGTCCCATTTAAAATTTGGCCATTGTGGGATCCCTTCCCACCTGTGCGATAAGGGAAGAGGACCAATGCCACTATAAATAGGGACCAACACCCACCGTAGAGATGGACGGATCCATCCTCACCCAAGAGCCCTCGCGACGTCGCTCAACCATTGTACTAGTTCATCCCCCAAACCTCCTCGCGAGGCCAATCCATCAAAAGCAGGAGTGGGGTTTTACACCGCAAGGTGGCCTGAACCTGGGTAAATCTCTGTGTCCACCTTGTTGTTCGCTCGCGCGTATTCGGCGAAGCTTGGCTGTGGAGTGGCGAGCTTGAGGCCAGCGCTTGTTAAGATCTTCGCACACGCCCCAGAGGTCGAACCTTCTTGGCTGTGCGGAGCCCCGATTCCGACATTAACTACACCCAATGCACAAGTATGATCATAGTGCCCCCTAGTTGGTGGTTTCAAAGAGAAGATGGAGACTCAAATTAAAAATAAAAATTGTCGGCGTTCTGGGAACGGGTTACCTAGACCTCCCTGCATGCGGCCCCGGGCATGGCCCACCTCGTCAGCCAAGCACGGCCTGGCGCGACTTCACTCAAGACAAGTCCCTCGCAAGGACCTAAACTCGTGAGGGAGAACAACACCAAGACCAGCGAAGGACGGGCCTCCTCAGGCCCCCTCCGGAGCGGCGGAGATCTCTATGCAGAACCCGGCCTCAGGAGTCAAGGATGACGCAAGGAAGGACAGGCGGGCGCCAGCGCGCCAGGCGGTACAGTTTCCCCTTTGGTGCAAAGGGAGCAAGGACGCACGCGGGTTCCCAAAGCGCCCCCTAAAGGTTTCCATTCCGGCGCAACAAGACCATGACCACGAGCCCAGCAGGGCAGATGTCATCGCCGAGCCCACCTCTGCATCATCGACAACTACTTTGCAGGCGAAGACCACCTTTGGACAGGGCGGGGATGTACTCCTGTCCCCCTTCGAATTTGGCCGTTGTGGGATCCCTTCCCGCCATTGAGATAAGGGAAGAGGACCCAGGCCCTTGCTATAAATAGAGGCTAGGTTGCACCGTAGGGAAGAGGAGGAGAGAGGAGAGAAAGGAGGAGGAGAGAGGAGAGAACACAACGGACAACAAAGGAAAGACCAGAGACAAGGCAGAGAGCCAAGAACACCACTCGAGCGCCCTCACGAGGCTCCTCACCACTGTACTAGTTCATCCACCACACCTCCTCGTGAGGCAATCCACCAAAGCAGGAGTAGGGTATTACGCTTCGCAGCGGCCCGAACCTGGGTAAATCACCATGTGCATCTTCTTCCTCGTCATCGTGCGAGTTCATCATCCTAACCATCGAGTAGCGAGCTAGGTAGGGCGAGGCTGCAGGGGATCTTCGCACACGCCCCTGTGTTCGAATCTTGAGGGTTTTGTGGAGCCCGAAATCCGACATTTGGCGCGCCAGGTAGGGGCGTGTCGGAGTCTTCCTCAAGCCAAGCTCTTCCTCCGCTTCGCCTCTCCGATGTCTGACGCTCGCCGAGCCCGCGCCAAGCGCCGAGCTGCCCGCGTCGCACAGACAGCGCCCGTGGGCCGTGCCGCCACGCGCCGGTCCCCCTCACCTGTGGCCAACGCCGCCACGGGCCCGGAGGCCCACGAACAATAGGACTCCTCCCAGCCGGTCACCGCGCGGCGCGACGGCCACACCGCCACTCCGTCGATCGTTCCGGCTACCGGGTCGTCCTCCCACGCTCGACACGGGCCACCGCGCGGCTCGGGTGCACTCGCCATGGCGCACGAGCTGCTCCGCTACCGCCCTGCCCCCGACTGCCATGACGACTGGCTTCGGTGCATCGCGGAGCTCGTCAGTGCTGCCGGCGACGCTTCAGCGCTCTCCTACTCGTTTCGACCCTGGCCTTCCCTGTCATACGACGTGGCCCACGATGCGCCGCCACCTCCTCCACAACGCGACGTCGACCCCGAGCCCAGGCATGAAGCGCGCCCGCGCGACCAGCCCCGTGAACCGCGGGCAAGGGCGAGAGATGAAGTAAGCTGCCAGGTGCTGCCCCGGCCGCGCGTCGACGCGCGTGTGCTCCCCGCGCTACCGAACCAGCGTCACGACCGGGCGCCACTCGAGGCGGCCCCTCAGGAGCGTCAAGGCCGGGTCCCTCCCGTGCATGTAGTGCCCGTCGAGCCAGTGGGGTGCCACGCCATCGCCCGGAGCTCCATCCAACCACGTGGCCCTGCAAGTTCAAGCCTGGCCTACCCCCGCGCTACGACGGCACCCCGGATCCCGCCGAGTTCCTACAGCTCTACTCACTGAGCATCCGGGCGGCCGGTGGAGACGACAAGGTCATGGCGTGCTGGTTCCCCATGGCACTCAAGGGCGGTGCGCTCTCCTGGCTCCTCGACCTCCCGGAGGGGTCCATCACCTCCTGGGATGACCCGCGCAAGCGCTTCGTCGCCAACTTCCAAGGTACCTGCGACTGAGCGCTCACCGTGAATGATCTGCGACGCGTGAAGCAGCAGGAGGGAGAGACCCTGCACAAGTTCATACAGCGCTTCACGACCACCCGCCTCAAGATCCCGAGGGCATCGGACGAGGCTATCATCTCCGCGTTCACCGACGGCGTCACGGACCTCAAGATGAAGGAGGAGCTCGCCATGAACGACGAACTGTGCTCAGCCCTAGAGATGTTCAACCTGGCGAACAGGTGCGCCAAGGCTGAAGAGGGCCGCCTGTCGCTCCGCGAGCCTCCGGTGGCAGAGCCAGAGGAAAAGAAGACCAAGGCCAAGGAGGCGAAGTGCAAGGCCCCCGCGATGCTTGCGGCCGAGCTTGAGGCGAAGCGCAGCCGAGGCGAAGAACCCCCCGCAGGAGGGCGGCCGTCCTGCATCTTCCACGGCACCAACAACCACGGCACCATCGACTGTCAGGAGCTCAGGCTGGTCCGCGACGAGCACTTCGGCCGGCGCCCTGGACGCGTGGACCGTGGCTTCGGACGCGGCGGAGGCCGCGGCGGATGCCGTTGGGACAACCGGGAGCCGCGTCAGGAGTGGCGAGACCGGCCTCGGGAGGATCGCACCGCTGGCGCGACCAAGCTCGGGAGGACCGCTGGCGTGACGACCCTCCGGAGGGGGTCACGCCGTGGCCAGCCTCGTGAGGCACGTCCTCGTGAGGCCGGCCTACCACCACTACCGCCGCCACCCAGAAGGAAGGAAGAGGACAGACAAGACGGTGGGGCTGGGGGCTTCCAGGAGGTCATGGCGATAGCCTGTATCCTGGGCGGCGCCCAAGCCCCGGCGTCGAACCGCATCTTCAAGCAGTTCACGCGGGAGGTGAACGCAGCTCTCCCGAAGCCCGAGGCCATGCGCCCCCTCAAGTGGTCCCAGACCGCAATCACCTTCGACTCAATGGATCAGCTCAGGTGCTCGGCCATGGCCGGCACGCTCCCCATGCTGTGCACTCCGACCATCAGCAACGTCCTCGTCACCAAGACCCTCATCGACAGTGGAGCGGGGCTCAATGTCCTCTCCATTGAGACCTTCGAGACGCTCCAAGTACCGTACAACCAGCTCATGCCGACCAAGCCCTTCTCGGGAGTGACTGACGGGTCCACCGTCCCCATTGGGCAAGTGCGCCTGCCCGTCACCTTCGGCGGACGCAAGAACTACCACACCGAGATCATCGTCTTCGATGTCGCACACATCCACCTCCCGTACAACGCGATCCTTGGGTACCCGACCCTCGCCAAGTTCATGGCGGTGACTCATCATGGCTACAACGTCCTCAAGATCGAACCCATAACAAAGCACCTCTTCCCATGGCAAGAAAAATCGATCTAGTTGGCCTAACTAAACCAAAGATTCGAAGAAGAAATACGAGGCTATAAGTAATCATGCATATAAGAGATCAAAGAAGACTGAAATAATATTCATGGATAGAAACTGATCATGAACTCAAAATTCATCGGATCCCAACAAACACACGGCAAAAAGTCATTACATCAAATAGATCTCCAAGAGACCATTGTATTTAGAATCAAAAGAGACAGAGAAAGCCATCTAGCTACTGCCTACGGACCCGTAGGTGTATGGTGGACTACCCACGCATCATCGGAGAGGCACCAATGAGGATGATGACCCCCTCCGTGATGGTGTTATATTGGATCTCGCGGTTCTAGAACTTGCGACGGCTGGAAGTATTTTTCGTCAATTCCTCTAGGGTTTCTGGATCATTTGGGTATTTATAGAGCTCAGAGGCGGTGAAGAAGGTTCCTGAGGCAGCCACAACTCACCAGGGCGCGCCCGGGGCCCCTGGCGCGCCCTGGTGTCTTGTGGGCGGCCTGGGCTCCCTCCTGGTTACTTCTTTGGCCCAATGGCCTCCTTCTGGTCCAAAAAAAAACCTTTAAAAAGTTTCGTCGCGATTGGACTCCGTTTGGTACTGATAATCTGCGAAGTAAAAAACAAGCAAAAAAACAACTGGCACTTGGCACTATGTCAATAGGTTAGTCCAAAAAAATGATATAAAGTTGCTATAAAATGATTGTAAAACATCCAAGAATGATAATATAACAATATGGAACAAGCAAAAATTATAGATAAGTTGGAGACGTATCAGAAAGCAAGTAGGTGGAAGTCATCCCGTAAAGAATATCATGACTACTACGAGACCACTCGAGTTGCTTCATATGGATCTCTTTGGTCCCAATGCTTACAAGAGCCTCGATGGAAATTCCTTTGGTCTAGTTATAGTAGATGATTTTTCCAGGATTACGTGGGTATTCTTTCTTGATGATAAGTCACAGGTGCAAAAGATCTTCAAGAACTTCGCTCGCAAGGCTCAAAATCAATTTGAAGGGAAGATCAAGAAAGTTCGAAGCGACAACGGATCGGAGTTCAAGAACACAAATGTGGACACCTTTCTTGACGAAGAAGGGATTTCACATGAGTTCTTGGTTATGTACACACCTCAACAAAATGGAGTCGTTGAGAGGAAGAACCGGACTCTTATAGAGGTGGATAGAACGATGCTCGACGAATACAAGACGCCAAGACACTTTTGGGCAGATTCCGTGGAAACAGCTTGTCGTGCTATGAACCAACTCTACCTTCACAAGGTTCTCAGTAAAACGGCATACGAGCTACTCACCGGTAACAAGCCCCAAGTTGGATACTTTTGGGTATTTGGCTCCAAGTGTTACATTCTTGATAAGCATCGTTGTTCTAAATTTGCTCCTAAATCTCATGAAGGTTTCCTACTCGGTTACGGATCAAATTCTCACACTTACCGTGTCTACAACAACTTCACACGAAAAGTTGAAGAGACGGTAGATGTGAAGTTTGATGAATCTAATGGTTCCCAAGTCGAACAATTGCCTAATGATGTAGGAGATAAGGAACCTTTGGAAGCCATTCAAGATTTGTCCATCGGCAACATTCGTCCCATGGAGGTGAAGGAAAGCACTTCATCTACACAAATGGAAGCTCCAACCTCGCGTCAAGGCGAACTTCGAAATGACATGGAAGCGTCCACAAGCGGTACACGACAAGATGAAGAGGAGGAGGAAGTTCATCATGATGATCCACCACAACCACCTTCACCACCACCTCAAGGAGACGACACCTTCAACAACGATGAAGATGATGAGGATGAGGAAGCTCCGCCATCCAACAAGCAAAAGCTACCACGAGTTCGAGCAAGAGTGAACAAAAGTCATCCCTTAGAGCAAATCTTCGGTGACATACAAACCGAGAGAATAACTCGCTCTAAAACTCATTTGGCTAACTTTTGTGAGCATTACTCATTCAGCTCTAGTATTGAGCCTATGAAGGTGGAAGAAGCGCTTGAGGACCCCGATTGGGTGAATGCCATGCACGAGGAGCTACACAACTTCGAGAGGAACGAAGTGTGGACACTAGTGGAGAAGCCCAAGGACGAGCAAAATATCATCGGAACCAAGTGGGTGTTTCGGAACAAGCAAGACTAAGATGGCCAAGTGGTACACAACAAGGCACTTCTCGTGGCTCAAGGGTACACCCAAGTCGAAGGTATGGACTACGCTGAGACCGATGCCCCTGTTGCTAGACTTGAAGCTATCCACATTCTTCTTGCTTATGCTAATCACCATGATATCACTCTTTACCAAATGGATATTAAAAGTGCATTTTTGAATGGTGAAATTGAAGAAGAGGTCTATGTTAAATAACCCCCTGGTTTTGTGAACCCTAAGATACCTAATCATGTTTACAAGTTTCATAAAGCTCTCTATAGTATTAAGCAAGCCTCACGAGCTTGGTACAAATGCT
Organism: Elymus sibiricus; assembly: GCA_039707655.1. NCBI lineage: Eukaryota > Viridiplantae > Streptophyta > Magnoliopsida > Poales > Poaceae > Elymus > Elymus sibiricus. Next base: position 271,826,196 of record CM077665.1, read on the forward strand.
TAACGAAGTTTCTTATTGAAAAGGGTTTTGAAATTGGTAAAATTGATGCAACCTTGTTCACTAAAAGAGTTAATGGTGAATTATTTGTGTGCCAAACTTATGTGGATGATATTATCTTTGGATCTACTAACCCACCATTTAGTGAGAAATTTGGAAGGTTGGTGTCCGAGAAGTATGAGATGTCTATGATGTGTGAGTTGAAATTCTTCCTTGGTTTGCAAATCAAGCAAACAAGAGAAGGAACTTTCATCCCTCAAACCAAGTATACCAAGGAGTTGGTCAAGAAGTTCAAAATGCAAGAGTGTAAAGGTATGAAAACGTCTATGCCTACTAGTGGACATGTTGACCTCACCAAGGAGGACAAACCGGTTGATCAAAAGGTTTATCGATCAATGATCGGTTCATTTCTATATCTATGTGCCTCCCGACCAGATATCATGCTTAGTGTGTGCATGTGCGCTCGATATCAAGTCGCTCCTAAAGAGTGTCATCTTAAGGCCGTGAAAAGAATTGTGAGATACTTGATACATACACCAAACTTTGGCACTAGGGATCCCAAGGGATCTTCTTTTAACCTTGTTGGCTATTCGGACTCGGACTATGCCGGAGATAAGGTTAATAGAAAATCCACCTCGGGTACATGTCAATTTCTTGGTAGATCTCTTGTGTCTTGGTCATCCAAGAAACAAAACTCGGTATCTCTATCTACCGCTGAAGCGGAATACATTGCCGCCGGATCATGTTGTGCGCAATTACTATGGACGACTCAAACTCTTAAGGACTATGGAATCCATGTGAGACATGTTCCATTGTTGTGTGACAATGAAAGTGCTATTAAGATTGCTCATAATCTCGTGCAACGTTCTCGAACTAAACATATTCAAGTTCGTCATCATTTCATTCGTGATCATGTTGCTAAAGGGGACATTAATCTCAAACATGTTCGCACCAACAAGCAATTGGCCTATATCGTTACTAAGCCACTCGATGAGAAGGTGTTTTGTCACTTGAGGAGTGAGTTGAACATCATTGATGCTTCAAACTTTAGCTAGACTCACTCGGATGCATGCAAGGGCATGAACTTACACGACTATTCCTTGATACCTTTGACATACTATCTTATATCTTGGAAATCTATGCTCCCTTGTATTGCATCTAACCTTTTGTAGGTACTTGGATGAACTACATTCCACGAGATTGCAAATAACTCCGATCATAAGCAATCTTGTCAAAAGCCAAGTATCAGCAACCCTATGTTGTGATGGAGGAAGAAGACAACACAAAACATATCCTTGACTTACCCTTAATGGAATTTCATCATTGTCATTGGGATATACTATGTTATTCCTTGCATGACTAACCCTTGTAGGAGGACCTAGCTTCAAAGAAAATAAGGGTTGCTCCCAACTCAAGATGATCTTCATCAACTTCGAGCATCCACTTCAAGCCCTCCTACACGTCATGTCATCTATATCATGCCAAGGTATGTGATCATATCTTTGAAGAAGCTTTACTCCAAGTCATGAGCCAAAGCAATTCAAGTGATATGAAAATAATAAAATGCTTAAACAAAAAATGGTAACCCCATTTTGAGCTTAACGTAGAGTATGACCTATGATCAAGTATTCATGCTTGGCTCCTAAGTCAATATACTCTAATCTAGGTGACCTAGTCACCGACCATCATCTAGATGAAGTTTTTTTTGTTTGGTTGATCTTATAGTTGCATGTTTTTCTTGGTACCACTCAATCTCCATCTTGATGAAAATTCCTTATAAATCTTTTTGAAAATTCCTTGCAAATCTTTCTGAAAATTCATTGCAAATTCTTTTATTCTATTGAGACTTTCTGAAAAACTGTTTTTGACAAAATGGAAAACAACACCTCTGTCAAGTTTCTTTTATGCTCTTCGGACTCTCCGATCAAAGTAACTCGGTCTCACCGATATTGCAGATAAGCTGCACATACACACATTGGTGCCACCGATTAACCTTGCCTCGGAGCCACCGATTTTGCCATCTTTTGTGCTGTTTGTCAAACAAAATCTCAAACGTTCAAGGATCCCTTCGTTAAAGGGGAGAAATCTTAAAGTTTTCAGATATCTGTAGTGGGAGAAATTATCTTCAAGGATCCCTATGTCTCAATGCGCTCTATGACCCTTATTTTCAATGACCCTTATTCTCAAGGATCCATTCTCTCTCAATGATCCCTTTCCTCTGACCCCTTGTGTCACCTTTTTTTTGTAAATTAATGCCAAAGGGGGAGAAATATCAAAGCTTATACTTGTTGAGAAAGGGGGAGAAATCTCAAAAAGGGGTAGAAATATCAAAAGCTTATGCTTACCTATAGGGGGAGAAATAATTCAAGGGGAGAAATGTGAATGCTTATGCCCCAAAGGGAAATATCTATGAAGGGGGAGACCATTTACTAAGGAAAGAGAGAAGACCACATTCTTACTATCATTTTAAGGAGAGAGTGCATATGATCTTGTGTTATACTTGTCTCACCCTACCTACTCCCAATATCTATATGCTAAGATTCTGGGGGAGAGGGAGACTTACACATCCATATTTAGGGGAGAAAGTTCTAAATGCTTTTGGAGACATATCAGGTTTTATGAACTTTATCTTCTATATGTCTTCCATATCTTGGTACTTTTGAACTCTTTTGCATTTGGATGAGTAGAATACTCTTGTGTTCCCTAACATTGTTTTCTCAAGTGTGTTTCTACTAGTAGAATGCTCAAGAACTTCAAGGTAAGTATATGCATCATATCCTTGGCCAAGATGATCTCTTGCTTCTTGCACATATTGTTTGCAAGAGAGAAGTCTTGAATATGGAAACATCTCATTCATATCTGGTTGATGCATATAGCCAAGGTTCACACGACTCATCATATCTCTTCCACTATGTGTGTGCTCATGCATTCCAAAGCAACTATCCTCTAAGAGGGATTGCACACATTTAAGGGGAGAATGTCTTAGTCATGTGTCTATTAAAGCTTTCATATATTATTACATATCTAAATTTGAAGATTTGATTGTATGTTGTCATCAATTACCAAAACGGGGATATTGAAAGCACATTTTCTCCCTTGGAGGTTTCGATAATTCATGACAACATACATTGTCTCTTGGACTAATATTTCTACCTAGTTTATTTCAGATAAAGTCCACAGAGAAGATTGGCCATGGAATATGTGGAGAATCCCCAAGGAGAGAAGAAGAAAAGGAATAGGATTGGCAAAGGCAACAAGCTTGAAGACTCTGCATTTTACATTTTGTGAGAAATCACTTTGAGTCCATAGGAAAGCCAATACTATTAAAATGGGATGAGGTGTCTATGATGATCTGGTTGCTCAAGTTCTTAGATATTGCCACCAAAAAACACACATGAAATTCTCCCACAAATATTTTTTCCAAAACCAAATATCCAAAATCGGTGCCACCAACTTTTTCCATTAGGCTCTACCGAGTTTTGCCTCACAAAGATCCTAAGCCAAACCCTAGCATCTTGGTGCTGGGGACGTTGCATGGGGAACAAAAATTTTCCTACGCACATGCAAGATCTATCCATAGTGATGAGCATCTACGAGAGGGAGAGTGAATCTACATACCCTTGTAGATCGCTAAGCGAAAGCGTTAAGAAACGCGGTTGGTGTAGTCGAACGTCTTCGCGATCCAAATCGTAAGCCGTCCCGAGATCCCATCACGATCCGTCTCGCAATCCAATCACGATCCGTCCCGCGATCCAATCACGGTACTTCCGATCTAGCGCCGAACGGACGGCACCTCCGCGTTCAGCACACGTACAGCTCGATGACGATCTCTGCCTTCTTGATCCAGCAAGAGGGAGTGGATAGGTAGATGAGTTCTCCGGCAGCGCGACGACGCGGCGGCGGTGGTGATGGAACTATTCCAGCAGGGCTTCGTCTAAGCACTACTGAAAAACTAGAGGACTTGATCTATTGGGGAGAGAGGGCTGCACCGTGGCTTAGGGTTTTCTGGTGCGGCTGCCCTCTCTCCCCTCCAGTATATATAGGAGGAAGGGGAGGGAGGCCGGCGCCCCTAGGGCTGCCCCTAGGTGCGGCCGAAGTGGGGAGGTGGAGGAGTCCAACTCCAATCCTACTAGGAGTAGGATTCCTCCTCCCCCACTTGGAAACTCTTTCCACCTTTGGGTTTTCCCACCCCTAGCCACATGGGCCTTAGTGGGGGGGTTCGGCCAGCCCACTAGGGGCAGGTTTTACTCCTCCCACAGCCCATGAGACCCTTTGGGGCGAGAGGCCCCTCCTGATGGTCCCCCGGTACCCTCCCGGCACTCCCGGTACACTACCGAAATACCCGAAACTTTTCCGGTGACAAAAACGGGACTTCCTATATATCAATCTTTACCTCCGGACCATTCGAGAGCTCCTCGTGACGTCCGGGATCTCATCCGGGACTCCGAACAACCTTCGGTCACCACCATACATAACTCTATACTACCGAAACGTCACCGAACCTTAAGTGTGCAGACCCTGTGGGTTCGAGAACTATGTAGACATGACCGAGACACCTCTACGGTCAATAACCAATAGCGGGACCTGGATGCCCATATTGGTTCCCACATATTCTACGAAGATCTTTATCGGTTGAACCTCTATGTCAAGGATTCAGTTAATCCCGTATGTTGTTCCCTTTGTTCTTCGGTATGTTACTTGCCCGAGATTCGATCTTCGGTATCTCTATACCTAGTTCAATCTCGTTATCGGCAAGTCTCTTTACTCGTTCCGTAATACAAGATCCCGTGGCTAACACTTTAGTCACATTGCTTGCAAGGCTTGTTGTGATGTTGTATTACCGAGTGGGCCCTGAGATACCTCTCCGTCACACGGAGTAACAAATCCCAGTCTTGATCCATGCCCACTCAACAGACACCCTCGGAGATACCTGTAGAGCACCTTTATAGTCACCCAGTTACGTTGCGACGTTTGATACACACAAGGTACTCCTCCGATGTCAGGGAGTTGCATGATCTCATGGTCATAGGAACAGATACTTGACATGCAGAAAACAATAGCAATAAACTGACACGATCATATGCTAGGTTCATAGTTTGGGTCTTGTCCATCACATCATTCTCCTAATGATGTGATCCCGTTATCAAATGACATCTCATGTCTATGGCCAGGAAACCTTGACCATCTTTGATCAACGAGCTAGTTAACTAGAGGCATACTAGGGACACAGTGTTGTCTATGTACCCACACATGTATTTGAGTTTCCAATAAATACAATAATAGCATGGATAATAAACGATTATCACGAACAAGGAAATATAATAATAACCAATTTATTATTGCCTCTAGGGCATATTTCCAACACTCGGTACCACCAAGTTTTGAGAATCGGACCAACCGAGTTTTGGACCAACTCTCTGGTTAGCTGTTTTCAGGAATCGGTACGACTGAGTTCTGAGAATCGGACCAATCGAGTTTTTGGACCAACTCTCTGTTAGCTGTTTTCAAGAATCAGTACCACCGAGATTCATATATCAGTTTCACCGAAAAGCCTAAATTTGCCACATTTTGCACTAGTCGATACAACCGAGTTTTTACTTCGGTTGCACCGAGTTGGGCAATAATGTTGTAATGGTTGGATTTTTGGAGATGCCTATATATACCCCTCCACCACCTCTCATTCATAGAGGAAGCACTCAGAACACACTTACACTTGCCCCCATCCATTTTTCTGAGAGAGAACCACCTACTCATGTGTTGAGATCAAGACCTTCCATTCCAACCATATGAATGTTGATTTCTAGCCTCCCCAAGTTGCTTTCCACCCAATCAACCTCTTCTACCAAGCCAAATCTGTGAGAGAGTGATTGTGTGTTGAGGAGACTATCTTTTGAAGCACAAGAGCAAGGAGTTCATCATTGTTACCACATCTATTACCTTTTGGAGGGTGGTGCCTCCTAGATTTGTTAGGTGTCGCTTGGGAGCCTCCTTCTTCGTGTTGTGGAGTTTAACCAAGAAGTTTGTACGGCAAGGAGATCACCTACTTCGTGAAGATCTGCCCATAGTGAGGCTAGTCCTTCATGGACGGAAGCCGTGATGGAATAGATGAGGTTGCTACCTTGTGGACCCTAACGGGTGGATCCCTCCGTGAACTCTCGCGACCGCTACCCTCCATGGGTTTAAGTCTCCATCAGCGTGGACGTACGATAGCACCACCTATCAGAACCACGGGAAAAATCTTCGTGTCATCTATTGCGTTTGATCTTCATATCTCTACTCCTTCTTACATATGCTTGTCTTTACTTTCCGCTGCTATACTTGTTGACTAGCATGTGTAGGGTGCACTAGACTTGTTAGAATTGCTAAAATCTACCAACCATTAAAATTGGGAAAAGGCTAGGGTTTTTAATTTGTCAAGTAGTCTATTCACCCCCCTCTAGACGTCCCTTCTCGATCCCACTGTTTCTGTGAAATTGGTTTCTTTTCTTTGAGTTGTCGAAAGGAGAAGACCACGATGAAAATGTTGAGTGGCTCTCATATGCTATATTATGGACCTAACGAAGAGTCCATATTACCTTGTCTTCTCCTTCAAAAAAAATGTTTTGCAAATTCCAACTTAGTCTAGATGCACGCTTGCACTATTATTATTTTCACATCATTCGGTCGTGCAAGTGAAAGGCAATAATGACGATATTTGATGAAGTGATTGCGGTAAAGAAAGCCGGTATGGACTCTTCTTGTTTTTCTGTTTTTGTAAATATGTTTAGCTCACTCGCTCTTGATTCAGCATATTATGAGTAAACATGTTTGTGATGACAATTAGAGATTATAGTTTCTCATGCCATGCTTAAATAGCTAGGAGTTCATAATGATTTATCTTTTGTGTCAACATGCATTAAAATGGTTGTGATGTAGTATGTTAGCATGGTATCCTCCTCTGAGTAATTCGAGTGGCTTGACTTGGCACATGTGAACATGTAGTTGAATCAAATCAATGCAGCCTTCATGATATTTATGTTCAGAGTGTTTATATCCTACTCATGCTAATATTCAATGCTAAATAGTCGCAATGCATGATTATGACAGTTGTCGCTCTCTAGCTGGTCGCTTCCCCGTCTATTTGCTAGCGTTCATCTGTACTAAGCGGGAATGCTGCTTGTGCATCCAAAATACTTAAACCAAAGTTGTTCCACATGAGTCCACTATATCTACCAATATGAGGTATTACCCTGCCGTTCCAAGTAAATTTTCATGTGCCACCTCAAATCATTCAAATAAATATCTGTTTTGTGTGCTCGTACCGCTCATGGAGCGACGGGGCGGTTAATATCTTCCATACTAAGCGGGTTATTCTCACGATGGTGTTTATTCACTTGTCATTGCATGAGAGAGGCTGGTAAAAAGGATGTCCAGTCCTGCATAATAAAAAATAAACTGTTGGAGGGCACCCGTGGATCCGGTCAGCCATGGCTCGTGTTTGTATGGTGGTTGGGAGTAAACTTTACAATTCATTTTGGGAACTGCTTGTAATGTGTTTAGCACGTAAGATATCAAAATCCTTTGTCGCGACGTTGACAGGAAAGGCACACCACCCAAAATAATACTTTCATCTCTGTTTTTAACCATGAGCTCTGGCACCGCTGCAAGTCAATGTTTCCTCTGTGAAGGGCCTTTCTACTTACTTTCATGTTATTTACTTAAATTGTTAAGTTATCATCTTCTCATTAAAAGCACCAGTCCTGAGAGCGCTATTGTCATTTATTCATTGAGTCTAGTTAATGTTGGATGTTAGCATGCATGATCTCTTCTACGATGAATTAGAATGTTTAGTCATTGCTTGAACCTCAGAGGTGCTCTGTATTTATGTTTTGCGGTCTCAAAAAGGGCTGCAAGATACCATGTTGTCATATTATATCATGATTGTTTTGACAAATTGTTGGCATCCAAGATATCTTATTATTGCTCGCTAGTTTGTTATCTTGTTGTCATGAGTAAATGTGAGGCCTAATTATTATCATTGATATGGTTAGTTCACGATCTTTGCTGAAAACCTGAACATTGAGTTAAGTATATTTATAACAACTAGAACAAAAGAGTTTGTAAAAGTTTTCGTTATCACTTTCAGTTTGTCAACAGAATTGCTTGAGGACAAGCAATGAGTTAAGTTTGGGGGAGTTGATACGTCTCCAACGTATCTACTTTTCCAAATACTTTTGCTCTTGTTCTAGACTCTAATTTGAATGATTTGAATGAAACTAACATGGACTGACGCTGTTTTCACCAGAACTGCCATGGTGTTGTTTTTGTGCAGAAATAAAAGTTCTCGAAATCGAACAAAACTTTTTGGAGAATTACTTTGGAATATAACAAAATACTTGAGTGATGACCTGCCAGAGGGGGGCCACCAGTTGCCCACAAGGCAGCTGGGCGCGGCCACCCTCCTAGGGCACGCCAACCAGCCTTGTGGGGCCCATGTGGCTCCGCTGACCCTAATCCAAGGCCTATAAATTCATATTCTCCAAGAGAAAAATAAAAGAGAAGTTTCATTGCGATCTACGAGACGGAGCCGCCGCCACCTCCTGTTCTTCCCCGGGAGGGCTTATCTAGAGTCCGTTTGGGGCTCCGGAGAGTGGAAATCGTCGCCATCATCATCACCAAACCTTCTCCATCAACAATTCCATGATGCTCCCCACCGGGAGTGAGTAATTCCTTTGTAGGCCTGCTAGATGGTCATGGGATTGGATGAGATTTATCATGTAATCGAGTTATTTTGATAGGGCTTGATCCCTAGTATCTAATATGTTCGGAGATTGATGTTGCTATGACTTTGCTATGCTTAATGCTTGTCACTAGGGCCCGAGTGCCATGATTTCAGATCTGAACCTATTATGTTTCCATGAATATGAGAGTGTTTTAGATCCTATCTTGCAAGTTGTATGCACCTGCTATGTGTTATGATCCGCATCCCCCAAGGTGACAATAATTGGGACTCTTTCCGGTGATGACCATAGTTTGAGGAGTTCATGTATTCACCATGTGTTAATGCTTTGTTCCGGTTCTCTATTAAAAGGAGGCCTTAATATCCCTTATTTTCCATATGGACCCCACTGCCACGGGAGGGTAGGACAAAAGATGCCATGCAAGTTCTTATTATAAGCATGTATGACTATATACGGATTACATGCCTACATTATATTGATGAATTGGAGCTAGTCCTGTGTCGCTGTAGTGTGTAACTGTTATATGATGAATGTCATCCATATCAATCCATCACTGATCCATGGCTATGATTTTCGCTTATTGGTTTCTGTTAAGTTACTCTCGCTACTGCTACTGTTACAATCACTACAAATTGCTATGTTTCGCTGTTTCTATTGCTATTGTTACTGTGCTACTAAAAACTTTGTTGCAGAAAGAAATCCCAGGTGTGGTTGAATTGACAACTCAACTGCTAAGACCAATAAATATTATTTGGCTCCCCTTGTGTCGAATCAATAAATTTGGGTGAAATACTACCCTCGAAGACTTTTGCGATCCCCTATACTTGTGGGTTTTCATGGGTCACCCTTCGGCTTCAAACTCCCTTCCCGAAGGCGAAATGTTTCTTAGGCCAGCTTAACGAACTGGACTTGAGCGGCCCTAGAGAAAAACAGGCTATTCGACTATTGGCCACGCACTCGCGTCTGAAAAAGTAGTAGTAGAAAAAGACTTTACAATGACTTAGAAGATAATATTTATTATAAAATGGCACATACGAATTTAAGAGCCCCCAGTTAACATGGGAAGAAGAAGTGTTTTTAAAAAACAATGTTTTTAACAAACTAAGTTTTTAACAAACAACTTTTTTGTTTTAAGATGAAAGCATAACACTTGGTTGAACTGAACAAAAATTGAATTTTTTGAGCATGAAAGCGACTTAGCTGGTTAATGTGCTTGTTGTTGATGACACGATCTAGGCTTTGTGGCGGAATGAGGATGCCGAGCGAACTTTGACAGATCCGACACAACTTGACCGAGGTCCGAGCCCCCAAGCCTGAGGTGACCGAGTGAGGAGGTCAGCTGGACGAAGTGGCGACACAACATGGTTGATGTGGCAAGGCAAAGCCCTTGGTCCAGCTAACTTGACAAGCTGGTCAGCTGGTGACGCCGAAGTCCCCAGAGTAGGTTGATGAAGAGATGGAGAAGCCCCCGATCCAACTGACGTGACGAAGCTGGTCCACTGGTGACGCTGAAGTCTCCATGTCAGCCGACGTGTCGAAGCAGGTCGGTGTGTTGGATGTCGGTTTGAAGAAGAAGCGACACGACGATGCCGACACAGGTCAAAGTTTGTGACATAGTCGATGCCGGCTTAATAAAGTGACCACGTGGTGATGCCGGTGTGCCCACACTGTTTAATCCGTGGGGTGACAATATTCGTGATCATTTAGCCTTCGTGATGCTAAACTCTTGGTCGGCTCGTCGGGTTGATGATCTGATGAGTTTGGCCTCGGCTCGACGAAGCGACGACCTATCTAGCACAGGTCGGTGGCCGTGGAGCAATGTTGTCGGGTTGGTTTGACACCGACGCGATGGTGAAGATTACCTCGGAAAAGGCTTTAAAATTTATAGAGACGTATTTGAGAACAAAACACAATACTCTAGAAAAAATTCCTTCAAAAAGGATGTCTGATAACCCGTTCATAAAAAATATGAACTCGGGTCGGATTTGTTTTTCGCAGAAAACAGACTCGAGAATTGATGCATTCATCGGACATTTCCCGGAGTTTGAATGGTCGGATCGAGCTAAAGTTCTGAGGGGTGGTCGATATAGGAATTCCAAAACCGATGAATGGTTGGATCTTCCACAGGATGTACGAGGTAACTGTTGGACTCCTCGCCCCAAACTCGTCCAGATTGGACACGGCTCTGGTATATCAGAGATTCCTCCATCGGAACACGACGAAATTTTACAGGGTTGTTGTAGAAACAATTCGGCACAATTACGATGGACACAAATCCATTGTCCAGAAAAAACTTCACGATCGAACGAGGGCCGCGTCCTGTTGGCTTGTGCCTCCCTCGGGCACCGTCTTGCGTTGATTCCGACTTCCAAAATTCACATATATTCCAAAAAGATCTCCATAAATTTTTATCGCGTTTGGACTTCGTTTGATATGGAATTTCTGCGAAACAAAAAACATAAAAAAATAGGAACTCACACCGGGCACTGGATAAGTAAGTTAGTCCCAAAAATAATATAAAATGTTGCCAAAAGTATATGAAAGTTGTAGAATATTGGCATGAAGCAATAAAAAATTATAGATACGACGGAGACGTATCAGCATCCCCAAGCTTAATTCCTACTCGTCCTCGAGTAGGTAAATGATAAAAAGATAAATTTTGATGTGGAATGCTTCCTAACATAATCTTGAACAAATGTCTAATCATGGCATGAATATTAAGATACAAGTGATTCAAGGCAATAGTCTATCATTTGACAAAAAGACATCCATACTCAGGTTTACTAGCAAACAATCATGTCCTTTCAAAATAACAATGCCAAAGAATGTTATCCCTACAAAATCATATAGCCTGTCATGCTTGGTCTTCCCAGCATAAAGTATAAATCATGAGCACCCCGGTGTCAAACCAAGCAATTGGATCGTACTTTTTAACGCGCTCTAGCTTTTTATTACTCATGCAATATATGAGCGTGAACCATGGATATAGCATAAAGGTGGAATATAATATGGTGGTAGGTTTCAAAGGAGTAAAAGTGGAGAAGAAAGTCTCGCATCAATTCGGCGTATCAACGTGCTATGGAGATGCCCATCAATAGATATCAATGCGAGGAGTAGGGATTGCCATGCAACGGATGCACTAGAGCTATAAGTGTATGAAAGCTCGAATGAAGCTAAGTGGGTGTGCATCCAACTTGCTTGCTCATGAAGACCTCGGGCATTTGAGAACGCCCGTCATCGGAATATACAAGCCAAGTTCTATAATGAAAAATTCCCACTAGCATATGGAAGTGACAAAACAAGAGACTCTCTATATGAAAAACATGGTGCCACTTTGGGGCACAAGTGTGGTAAAGGATAGTAGCAAAGTCTCTTCTCTCTTTTTCTCTCTCATTTATTTATTTTTTCATTTTTTTCATGGTGGGCTCTTTTTTTCGCCACCCCCATTTCTCCCTTTTTTTATGGTGGGATCATTTGGCCTCCCCCATTTTTCATTTTTCGTCCGGAGTCTCATCCCGACTATGGAGGAATCATAGTCTCCATCATTCTTTCATCACTGGGACAATGCTCTAATAATGATGACCAGGATGTGCAATGATCTAGCATAGCGAAAGATATCAAAAAACAGACAAGCCATGTAAATATCATGCTAGCTATCTTACGATCATGCAAAGCAATATGACGATGGAAATACAAGTCGTATGAAGTGATTGTGGAAGTTGCATGACAATATATCTCGGAATGGCTATGGAAATGCCATGATAGGTAGGTTTGGTGGCTGTTTTGAGGGAGATATAATGAGGCTTATGTGCAACAGAGCGTATCATGTCACGGGGTTTGGATGCACCGGCGAAAGTTGCACCGATCCTCGAGGTGAGAATGGGCAATGCACGGTACGAAGAGGCTAGCAAATATGTGGAGGTGAGAGTGCGTATATCCATGGATTCACATTAGTCATAAAGAACTCACATACTTATTGCAAGGTTTTATTAGCTCTCTCGAAGCAAAGTACTACTCGCATGCTCCTAGGGAGGAGGTTGGTAGGAGTTAACCATCGCGCGCCCCCGATCATAATAGCACAAAGGATTTCAATCAAGAATAAATTATGCTCCAACTTCATCGCATAACTAGAGACTATACGTGCATGCTTCGGGAATCACAGACCTTAACATCAATATTCTTACTAATCCACAATCATCAACTAGTGCACCCACATATTACTATCTTAATTTCGCAAAACTATTGCAAGGAATCAAACATATCATATTCAGTGATCTACAAGTTTTATGTAGGATTTTATGACTAACCATGTAAATGACCAATTCCCGTTGACTCTCTAAATAGGTATAAGTGAAGCATGAGAGTTTAATTCTTTCTACAAAAGACCTGGACATGCTCTAATAAATATAAGTGAAGCAAAAGAGCATTCTACAAATAACGGTTTTCTATATGTAGAGAAACAGACATCCAACTTCAAATGATATAAGTGAAGCACATGAAGCATTCTATAAAGCCATACTCAAAATATATAAGTGAAGTGCAAAGAGCATGCTATAAATCAACTATGGAATTTCCCAAACCAGAATGGTGCATTGCTAAAAGGAAAATAAAAGTCACACGGCGCTCCAAGAATTTACGCATATCATGTGAACAAAACAAAAACCAAAACATATCGATAGTTGTTGAAGAATAAAGATGGGATGCCTTTCGGGGCATCCCCAAGCTTAGACGCTTGAGTCTCCTTGAATATTTACTTTGGGTGCCTTAGGCATCCCCAAGCTTTAACTCTTGTCTCTCTTTATTCTTCTCATATCGATACCTCCTCGATCTTCGAACACTTCATCCACACAAAACTTCACAGAACTTTCATTAGAAACGTTAGTACATAATCATCAAATCTCATCATGTCCTGCCATAACATTAGTGTATTATTAAAATTTAAAATTACCCACTGTATGCTATCACAATTCTATGGCTCCCAAGTCATTGGGCCTCAACAAGAATTCAAACATAAGCACGCAAAGCAACTATAACAGCAATCTGTGAAAAACAGGACAGTCAGTAAAGATATAGATGGAACGTATACTTATGTAACTCAAAAAATTCTGAAAGATTAGAAAATAATAAAGAATTTGTATAAAAGTATTGTGTAAAAATTTCAGAATTTTTGCACGCTCCAGTAAAATATGAAAATTCAAACACTACAGCAAAAGTTTCTGTTTTTACACAGCACATATCAAACAAGCAATTCAAACATCCTAAAGGTAATTCTTGGCACATTATTTTTATAATACAATGGATTTGTACAAGTGAATAATTATTTTTGTTGAAAAGTTGCTGTAATCAAGATTCACAAAGTTTCCATGGGCATGAACAAAAGTTCAAGGACGTCCCCCACTTCAACGGTGCTCATCTTTTTCACTCTCACTTCTCTTTTTGAAAAGGTTTTAAGTCCCCCACTTAATTTTTTTTGTTTTTAATTATTTTAAAAGCACACAGCAGAAATAAATGACTTTCTAAAACTTACAGGTTGTCTCCCTAGCAGCGCTTTCTTTAAAGCCATTAAGCTAGGCATATAGTGCTCAAGTAATTGATCCACCCGGATCCCAAGGTATATCAAAGCCAATTTTAATTAACAATGATTTGTAATTTAGTAGTGAGCACAAAGTAACATGTATCATGTAACAACGAAGTCTAACTCTCTTCCTATGCATTGGCATGTCATACAAGAACAATTCATGCACATCAAGTAAAGGCCAATACATAGCATAAGTAGTTTCTTGCAATTTTATAGTATTGGAAATATAGAGAGGTGAAGATTTGGTTCCTCTCTCATAATAATTGCAAGTAGGAGCAACAAGCACATGCATATTATATTCATCAAAATCATCATGTGTGATAGTAAGACGCAACCCATCAATATAATCCTTAATAAGTGCAAACTTCTCCTATATAGTGTAGTTGGGAGAATTCAAAAAGATAATAGGACTATCGTGTGTGGGTGTAATTGCAACAATTTCATGCTTAACAAAAGGAACTATAGCAAGTTCATCTCGATAAGCATAATTCATATTGGCATCATGGCCACAAGCATAGAAAGCATCAAGTTCATCAAAAAGGGATATTTTAAACGAATCCAAGGGATCATAGCAATCATCATAGCATTCATCCTTCGGTATGTGTGAAGGGAAATTAAACAATGTATGAGTTGAAGAGTTACTCTCATTAGAAGGTGGGCATGGGTGATCAATCCTCTCTTCCTCCTTTTGTTCTTCGCTCTCCTCCTCATCTTTTTCATCTAATGAGCTCACAGTTTCAGCAATTTCTTCTTCCATAGATTCCTGCAAAATATTAGTCTCTTCCAAGGCAGCAGACATTCTCTCAGTAAATTCAATAATATCAGCATTGTATTCATAATTCTCATAGAAATATTTAAGTATGGCAAAATTTTCAGATGTGTAAACAACATCATCATAGTTATCATACTTTCAAAGAACGATTCAATTTCATAAGCACCCTTAAAAGCAACAAATTCTTCTATTTGTTCCACATCATAGTAATCATATATACCATTAGCATAAGAAGCCAAGGTTTTATTATCATTAAATTCACATTGAAAGAGAAGGTGTAGACCCTTAGTCTTAGAGCAACAAGTATAATCACATCTCAAACATAAATCCCAAGCATACCAACGCAACATCTATTATATACTTATTAAAACGATAGAAAAGTAACGGTTGAGATTTACTGCTCTGAAGTTATGACAATTAAACGGCTGAGATTCATAGAATAAGCCAATAGCCAGCGGCAAGCAAAACGTACATCATATGGATTCTATGGAAGCAAGTACAAATCCAATGTAACGTGGTCATGATAGATAGAAGTCAACACGTGGGTGTCATATCTTCCCACGATTTGCCGGTGTCAAACCATGTTAAGAAACAGATTGCTTCGTAGACTAGAGGGTGGATGTTGATCGCTACAACCAGGAAGTCATTTCTCTTCACGCCGAGCAAGAACTGAAGCACACTCGATTTTCAAGAATTCTCCGTACACAACCTTAATTAGTGAACTGTGTAGCTCTCAAAACAATTGTTGATTCCCCTAAAAGGGATAGAAAAAGAAGTGTTGCTGTAGCGATTGTGATGATCAGTATTTTGCTAAGTACACGTCTGTGGGGAGACTTTGTATAGGGAGCTGATCCTGCACATGTATAGATTATTTTATAGTTAGAAAAAGCAAACTGCGGAATATCTATTCGGAACAAAAGACATGTAGACAGCCCATTGACATATCCATGACGTGTCCAACATGGATACATGCACATTAGAAAGGCCAACTATAGGAAAGGTCTATCCGGAATAAAAACACATGCACACACTGTGACACAACACGTTAGCTGAGTCAAATTTTCTTTTTCTGAAATAGCTGAGTCAAATATGGAATTATAAAAACTAGAGTAGATCACGTGCACATTAAAAAGGAAACTTAGAAGAAGTTTTTTTTCCCCATCGGCTTAGAACAAGGTTTTTCGAAGAGAGAAACATGCACACGTAAATCTGCCTACAAGGAAAATATATACTACTAGAATATGTACGTGCACCATTCGCAAAAGAAGAAAAATAATATGTACGTGCACGAGCGATATCTGCCCCCATATGTTTTGTATACCCAACTCAGGTACAAACAGTTTTCAAAAAAAAAAAAACCTCAGGTACAAACATGTCACCACAATTGATCTAGATTTTTAGTTGTTCAAAATACTACTAGATATCTCTGCCTACTAGGAAAATGCTCCAAGTATATGTACATGCACAAGCGATATCTGCCCCCATATGTATGTATATCCAACTCAGGTACAAACATGTCACCACAGGTCATCACGGTTGATCTAGATTTTGAGGTGTTCAAAATACTACTAGATATATCTTATTAATTAGGTGGATCAAGAATACTACTTGATATATGTTTCTCACAGATGAATAAAGGAGGATACTATTGTAAAAAATGCAAAATTATTAATAAAAGAAAAGTATTCAATGTATATTCTTTTATATAAAATTTAGCTATAGGGTTTAAATAAATTTTTTAACATGTGCAGTTGAATATAAATTTAAAGTTAAAATAAGTTTTTTGCAAAAAAAGTTAAAAAAAGTTAAAATCTGATTTCAGCCGGAGTAGAATATAAGTTGGTGTAGAACAGCAAGGACACAAAAAAGAACCTATGAACAAGATTCGGTAAGAATTTTTTTAATACCATTTTAAATGACCACACACCAATAGCTACTTAGTTTTAGATAGCCAAACAACATAAACACTTAGAGTAAGAGGACAATGTAGCATATGCAAACAAGCATCGAACATGGACGTACCCCGCAAAGAAAAAACTAGAAATGCAATTGCAAAAAAGATAATGGCGATGCAGATAGCGTAAGAGGACATGAAGTTTATTGATGTGGTGGAAGAGAACATATACTACTAGATATCTCTTATTAATTAAGTGTAAGAGGACATGAAGTTTAGGCATTTATTTATTGACGAAATGGTTTTGACATGTACTTTACTAACCTTATTGCTATTAAACATTTTCTACCACACTGCAGTGACTTTAATATTAAAATATATTTTCCCACTGGAGTTCTCCAACTAAAATCTTTTTTATGTATTCAAATGATATATAATGGTGGGATGGTAGATAAGATAATATTTGGATGTGGGAAAACAGTGACTGAGTAAAAGAAAGAAATATTAATATTAGTATGGAATTATACAACTTTGAATTGCAGAATATCGATCTTTGCCAAGAATGAGTGTATTTAAACAATACTATTAAATTCAGAATTCCCAAGTCTTATATGTTTACCGGAGGCGCATGTGTTTGGCTAATATTATCTTTATATATTGCATCTAAAAACAAATTCAATAATATTTGGCCATGTGGGGAAATATTGTTGTAGAAAAGAATACCAAATATATTGTTAGGACTGAATGATAGAGAATGTTTTATAAAAAAGATATAAGGCATGTCAAATGTGAAATAAATCATTGTACTTTGCTCAAAAAATACAATTACATGAAAAATAAATGAACACCGATATAAGTGACAAGCTTCGCGAGCCCAATGAGAGAATATTTTAGGAACATTCCCAACATTCACTGTTTACGTTCCTTTAAATTGGGAAGTAGTATAGATAATGGATATGGGACATATGACAACTTAGCAAAAAAATGTATAAAATCAAATATTTACCATCAAACATATAAATATTACAGAAATATATGTTGCAATATTTAATAATTCCAAACACATTTAAGCTACACTTCTTAATATAGAAACTTATGTAGTGGAAAGAAGATAGGCAATGAAAAAACACCGAGCTATATTAAAAAACATTGAAGTCTAGCCGCGCAAATGCGCGGGTCACCCAGCTAGTTTTAATTTGATCCCATAAGTGTTTCCCTTTTTGAGACAAGCGATAATCCCTAAAGTACTCACGTTGATCCAACGTGTCTCCCATTATCAAGTTGAATGAGGATTTCTCAGGAATATCTTAGTAGTATTTAATATTTTTCACATAACCGGCATCGAGGGTTTTAGGAGGTTCCCCATCTCCATGAGTAGCAAGTACAACTAATTTTTTTGGTGTTTCGTGTTCCATATCCATAACTAAAGATATAAAACAACTAATAACAAAAAATAAAAATTACTTAGTGATAAAGCAAACAAGCACACACGAGAATATCAACCACTACGCTATTGCTCCCCGGCAACGGCGCCAGAAAAAGGTCTTGATAACCCACAAGTGTAGTGGATCGTTTGTAGCCTTTTTTGATAAGTAAGAGTGTCGACCCCAACAAGGAGCTAAAGGTAGAATTAATATTCTCTCAGGTTCTATCGACCACCGATACAACTCTACGCACGCTAACACTTACTTTAACTAGAACAAGTGTGAAACTACTTTACGGGAAAGAAACTAGAAGCACTTAGTAGGTGTAGAGATAGTTTTGCAAGGTAATAAAGAGCAAGTAAATAAAAGTTAAGGGCTGTTTAGATAAATATTAAATAAGTTAATTGTTTAGTAGAAATCTTTTTATAGCACAAGAGAAAGATTTGTCCCTAGGCAATCGATAACTAGACCGGTATCATTGTTGAAGTTTTATATGAGGGAGAGGCATACGCTAACATACTTTCCGTACTTGGATCATATGCACTTATGATTGGACCTCTAGCAAGCATCCGCAACTACTAGAAATCATTAAGGTAAACCCAACCATAGCATTAAACATCAAGTCCCCTTTATCCCATACGTAAACAATCCCCTTACTCGGGTTTGTGTATCCGTCACTCACCAACCCACTATCAGCGAATCATAAACATATTGCAACACCCTACAACAGGGATCCCACACGCTTGCGCGACACAACAGGCACCATAGGACAACAGCAAAATAGAACATACAACTCAAACCAATCATGATCATCAATCAACCCATAGGATAAAAGAAATCTACTCAAACATCATAGGATAGCCACACATCATTGGATAATAATATATAGCATTAAGCACCATGTTTAAGTAGATATTACAGCGGGGAGAAGAAGGTTTACACCGCTGCATAGAGGGGGAGAGAGTTGGTGGTGACGGTGGCGAAGTTGTTGGTGTAGATCGCCGTCACGATGGATGCCCCGGCGGCGCTCCGACGCCACCGGGAGAGAGGGGGAGAGAGCCCCCCTCCTTCTTCTTCTTCCTTGGCCTCCTCCCTAGGTGGGAGGAGAGTTTCCCCTTTGGTCCATGGCCGCCATGGCTCCCGGAGGGCAGGAGCCACTCCGATATTGGATCTCTCTCTGTTTCTCTTCTGTTTTCGTGGCTGGTTTCTGACCCCTTCACCGTTTCCTAAATATCCGGAGATCCGTAACTCCGATCGGGCTGAAATTTTGAGGGGATTTTTATCGCGAAATATCCTTCTTGCGGCGGAAGGACAGCCCCAACCGACTTAAGGGGGAGGCACAAGCCATCAGGGCACGCCCCCCAGGCCGCGCCCTGTTGGCTTGTGCCTCCCTCGGGAACCATCTTGTGTTGATTCCGACTCCAAAAATTCACATATATTCCAAAAAAATCTCCGTAAATTTTTATCGAGTTTGGACTTTGTTTGATATGGAATTTCTGTGAAACAAAAAACACGCAAAAATAGGAACTGGCACCGGGCACTGGATAAGTAAGTTAGTCCCAAAAATAATATAAAATGTTGCCAAAAGTATATGAAAGTTATAGAATATTGGCATGAATCAATAAAAAATTATACATATGACGGAGACGTATCAGACAACACAGAAAATCTCAAACTATGACCCAAAAAAGAGCTTACCCAGCTGTCATGGGGATCTGACGCTTGGTCTGGGGCGGCGGTTGCGCACCCGGTGGGACAACGGCCGAGCGCGTCTTCTTCCGGAGCGGCTACTGTGCAGACGGCTTCCCCGTGGCCGGCCTCTTCCCACATCGGGCAGCGTCAACGGCCTTGTGCCGAGCCGGCCGCTCCTCACTCCTTCTGCGCGGCTCCCTCCTCACCGCGGGAGGCGACGCGTCCAAAATCTGGACATCATCATCGTCAGTCCAGTCTCTAATTGTGATTTCGGGGTGGAACTCACCAGCCGTCCCGGACCCGCCGGCTCCGGTTTTGCCGGGCTCCTCAGCCGTCTAGGTCCCCCAGTTGGACCCTGCCTCCTCGCCTGCCGGCTCCCCCATCTCGAGGTCCGCCTCATCGGACTCCGCGCGGTCCGCGGTGAAGATTTGTGGATGCGGGCCATCCTGTGTCATCTGTTCGCACAAACAGCTATGGCCGGATCCGGCGCAACACATGAATACAATTCCGAAAGCAAAAGGAAAACACTAAGGTCCTCAACAAAACATACCGTGGGCGCAGGGTCTTGCCGGCTGTACGGCACCTTGCCGAAGTGCGAGGTGTCCGGGTCCAGCTTGAAGTTGGTGATAAGATTCACCCGGCTGGCTACCTGGACCGGCGTCAACTCAACGGTGGACATCCGGCACGGGTCCAGACGGCCTTCCATGTCACATACCCGGTTCGGCCGTTGCTGCAATGGCAACACCCGGCGGTCGATGAAGGCTACCACCATATCCGCGGCGACCAGCCCCTCACCGGTCCTCACTCGTCATTCTCGGTGTTCATGGTCCAGTTGGTGCCGGCCGGGAGGGTGTCGATGAAGGCCGGCAGCCGGATGTAGTCCCGAGCTGAGTCGACGTTCTTCACGTAGAAGAACGATCGCTGCCACATCTTCACCGAGTCGATGAGGGTGAGGCGCGGGTAGTTCCCGGGGCGGACGTACACCACCGCCGCCCCGCAGGCATACGACACGGTGCCATTCTTCTACCCCTTGAAGTAGAACAATTTCCTCCACAATTCGGGGAATGGGAGGAGGCCAAGCAACGCTTCGCAGAAGGTGACAAAGCCGGAGATCTGGAGGATAGAGTTGGGCCCCAAGTGGTGCGGCTGGAGCCCAAAGGTCTCAAGGTAAAGGGTAAAAAACCTGCTGGTCGGCAGACCGAAGCCCCGCGCGAAGTGCGACGCGAAGACGACGTACTCCCCAGCCTCGGGCTGAGGCGCC
This sequence comes from Elymus sibiricus, assembly GCA_039707655.1. Lineage (NCBI taxonomy): Eukaryota > Viridiplantae > Streptophyta > Magnoliopsida > Poales > Poaceae > Elymus > Elymus sibiricus. The sequence continues at coordinate 271,847,534 of CM077665.1, forward strand.
AGCTCATCGCCGGGGGCCCGAACAGCGACGCGATCCGCCGACGGTATCTTTCGGGCACGGCGGAGGCACTCTATGTCCTCGAGGCAAACGGTTGAGCCCTCCCAGCAGCCCAAGGGAGGTCCAGCCATCTTCGGGCTCGACAAAGGCGTCGGCGCAATGACAACACGAAGGCGAGAGGTGACGGGACACAGCGAGCCACCGGCGGCGGGCGCTGTGCGTGCGGAAGGAGGAAGAGGAGGCGGCAAGCGCTGCGGGCGCGAGGAGGAAGAGAAGACGAAGAGGCAGCGCGGGCTCAAGCTCGGGCAGCGGCACGAGGAGGAAGATGAAGGGGAGGAGGCAGAGTGCTAACCGCCTCGGCCTCCCCTCCTTCCCTCCCTTATAAAGGACGGGGAGGCGTGGGGGCATGGGGATCAATTACGCCCACGACCCCCACTTCCCGCGGCGTGCGGCCGCATTTAACGCGCGTGGCAACCCAACCGTCGGGTCGCGCCCGCAAAGGATCCCGCCCGCGGGCCGAGGCCTACTGGGCTAGGCCCGCGGCGGTGTCTCGTCGCGCGCGTGGTGGCGGGCCCCGCCCCCTCTACGAGTCATGTGTGGCGCATGTGGCCCGGTGTGGAAACTGAAGCTGCATCGCAAGACCCCAGACGCCAAGCACAACCGGCCTGCTGCAGCGGCCCCCCAGTCGGAGCCGGCCGGGCCCACCACGTCAGCAGCCTGCGCTTTTCCGAGAGGGAGGAAGCCGCTGGCCCCCCTTTGTCGAGGACCATGGACCCCCAACGGCTTTGGGGGGTATTTTTGGGGATAGGACCCCAGGGTATACCAAAGCAGAGAAGTTAGCACTTCAAAACATCCAGACCGGCTGGCCCCCCTTGGCCGCCTGGCCGTCTGATCGGCTGCTCTCGCGGGCCAGCCTCCCTCCCCCAGCCTCGGACTGGCTGGGTCGCGGACGGTCCGAGCTGCCGGCTGCAATGGCGGCCGGCAGGTCAGCGCCCGTCCCGTCCGTCCTTGCCAGTGTACTACGATGCGACGTGACACCTCCATGATGGTGCGCGCATGGCTACAGAACCCGTTGACAGAGCCCGAGCGGCTACCAAACCTCCTGACACAAGCAAGATAAAGCTACAGGGCCGCGGGTACCACTGACCTTGACCAGCGGACCGACTGTGAGAGCCTGGCTTAATAGGAATGACAGGCTACTCATATCAACAAGGAATTCCTTCTTTCCCGGGAGCCCATTCGAAAAGAACTCCAAAGTTAAGCTGCTTGGCTTGGAGTAATTCTAGGATGGGTGACCGACCGGGAAGTTGGTCCCGGGTGCGCACGAGCGAGGACAAAGTATGCAGGAAAGATAGTGTTGGTATGTGGGGCCAGTCTAGATCCCGCCAGGCGTAACGGAGTGTTACAATTGGTATCAGAGCCGACCCTTGCGGTTACACGGGCATGCGCGGGTCAGGTGCGCGGGCATGTGGCGCATGGCGCGTGTGGCCCATTGTGGCACACGGCATGTCACATGTGCCGGACTGGACGCGCATACGTGTGCCAAGAGGGAACGTTCCTGATGGGCCGACGAGGACGTCGGTTCCTTTGAGTGGGGGTGTATGTGAGAGCCTAGCTTAATAGGAATGATATACTACTCATATCAACAAGGAATTTCTTCTTTCCCGGGAGCCCATTCGAAAAGAACTCCAAAGTTAAGCGTGCTTGGCTTGGAGTAATTCTAGGATGGGTGACCGACCAGGAAGTTGGTCCCGGGTGCGCACGAGTGAGGACAAAGTGCGCATGAAAGACTAGTGTTGGTCTATGTGGTCAGTCTAGATCCCGCCAAGCGTAATGGGGCGTTACACCGGCCCTGTAGCCGGGGTGTGCCTACCTACTCCATGACGCCGGCAACGCGTGGTTATAGTGACGGCGAGCCAGTGGGCCCCTTCCAGCGATGGGACTCGGCAGTCGGCGGGCCCTGCAAGTGACAAGACCTCGTAGCCGGCGTCCCCATGGCCGACCGGAGAGGCCGCCAGCTGGGGGCCGCCCCCATTATCTTTGTATATTGTAAGCTGGGGGTTGACCTATAAAACCCCCCCAGTCTCCTCCCTAGTGCGGTGCAGATTGACCCTCAATCATTTTCCCCCCTCTCCAAACAAACACCCACCCATCAGGAGAGGCAAGAAGGGAGAGCTAGCTCCTTCTTCCTCCTCCAATGAGCAGCTCAAGGAGCGCCATTGTATTGTCCCCCCACCGTTTTACTCGATCCGGCAGGACTAGGGGTGTTACCTCCTTTGGAGGGCCCCGAACCTGGGTCCATCGTGTGTCTCGCACCGCTTGTCCCCAATCTCGCTTTCGGAACCCACCGATGCACTTTGGCCCCAACCACACCCGATAAGCCACCCCATGGCATCTGCCGTGAACACACCACGAAATTAACTTTAGTAAATGCTCTTTTTATACTTTGGGACAAATATTCTAGCACTCTCATGGGATTAATAGGCACTTCTAGGTTTTGATCGTTCAACGAGATTGATTCCTGGGTAATCATCTTCAACCCCTCTTTATTCGGTGAGTGTGTCTTACAGATTCCCAATTTCGGAACCTTGGGTACATATACCCCTCAAGTTGCTGCGGGAATTGATTGCAATATATTTTAGTGATTTGATTTTATAAAACATGCATAGTTGAAATAATAATATATGAGCAGAAAATAAAATAAATATTATATATTCTATTTTAGTATTGTAGTAGCAAATATTATGAATATAAGTGGCATAATATAATGAGAAAAAATTCCATGCATGTTGAGTGAACCTTTGATGAGATGACATGTGTGGTGAGGTGGGATGTGTGCATGGGATCAAATATAAATGAAAAATATATTTCTCATGCATGTTGTGGTGGTCCTTTGATGAGGTGGCATGTGTGCATGTTAAGATAATAGAGGTAGTGAGGATCTATTAAGGTATATAGGATATGTGAGGCGTTTTTGTCCTAGAAGATTCTCACACTTATTTTGTGGAAGAAAATGTTGTCCCGGTGTTTCTATCACCTCCTCCAATTTATCAAATCATTTTTTTACAAGGGTCCTCCTCACCATGTTAGGTGATTAGCTTATTCTCTGATTTCTCTAGTTTTATTCATAGCAACATCAACCGTAGGTCCCAATCTATTAGTACCACCGTGCAATGTTTAAGCATACTCTTTGAGTTTTCAATACTAGCTCCTCCATTCTTTTCATTATGTGATCAAGAGTATTCCTTCGTTGTCTTTCTCTATAGGTGGAGACCCACTATACTTTCTATAGCATTGAAAGCATCCAAAGTATTGCTACTCATAAAGTTGCCTCTAGTTACAGTGTCTAGCACATATATAAACCAAAAAATCATACCAATATAAAAATCTTTGAGGAGCACCATCGTAGAACATTTTCAAATATATCTATCATGCAAACACTAGTAGAAAACAGGGCACTTGTCCCGGTTCCAGAGGGCCTTTAGTCCCGGTTCTGGAACCGGGACAAAACGATCGGGACTAATGCCCAAAACCTTTAGTTCCGGTTTGCTTACGAACCGGGACCAAAGGGTCTCCACGTGGCCGCTGCGGGGCGCCCAGGCAGGAGGACCTTTAATCCCGGTTGGTAACACCAACCGGGACCAAAAGGCAGCCACGCGTCAGCAGCTCGCAGACGCTGGTTTTTTTTTTGGAAGGGGGGGGGGTTAGCGGTTTTGGAGGGTTAATTTAGGGGTTTCATATTGTGTTAGCTAGCTAATAGAGAGAAGTGACCTCTCTTTCTCCGTGCTTGGTCGACGCTAGCTACTATACATATAGAGAGAACTCGACGCTAGCTAGTAAGCAAATGAAGGAAACCATTAATTACACAAGATCGTCATGAACATATATAGAGAGAAGTGACATCTCTTTCTCCGTGCTTGGTCGAACAACAAGTTTTCGTATATCTATCCGACGCTACTACATATGTACAATATAACATCCCTTACAATCATTGCAATTCCACATGGTATTCTCCGTGTTCAGGTATGACGTGGTCAAGAAAGAATCCCGCCAATTCCTCTTGAATTGCTCGTATGCGATCATGTGGTAGGAGTTCATCCCGCATCTGCCAGATCTAATTTAAAGAAGGGGGTCAATACATATATATGAATGAAACTCAACACAATTGATGGTAATATATAAAATAAAATTATGAATATTGTTTACGTACTTCAAATTGTTTCTCAGAGAAGCCCCGCTCAGAGGTATAGTGGCGAATGAACTCGCATACGTAGTATCCACATAAATGAGTCCCGGGTGCCTGGTACAAGCACTTTACGAGAATAGAGTTCAATCAAACTGATAAGCAAGCATGATAACGGTATTGATGAAACTAGAATCAATGAGAGATGCACGGAACTAGCTAGTACTTCTTACTTTGGGGTGTGTAAATCTCAGCTCCTTCTTCAGACCTGGAACCATAGTGGTGAACTTTTTCCAAACCCTGGCAGGCAAAGAAAATGATTACTTGATATCATGAAATGAACGAAAGTTGCCGATATGGTCCCGGTATTGATTGAACTTACTTCTGGAGCATTGCAGTCATGTCCGCATAATACTTGGGATCTTTACGGAGCGAGTGTAAGACAGTTACTAATGCCCCGTCAAGGTTAATGGATAGCAGAATATAGTGGAAGCTGCGCACGCATAACTCATCAATTACATTACTTAACCTCGAGTAAGCGAAACTGAATATGCACAAGACAGTAACACTCACTTGAAGTTGTAAGGAAAGAGTATTTCACTTTTGTTTTGATGTCTAAGGAACGCCTCTAGCAAGTTGTCCTCGATATCTTTGGCCTCGTTTTGTACCGACCATTCATTTACGGTATTTGGGCTAATGAACCCAATGTCATAGATTTGTTCTTTTTTGCATTCGACCATCTTCAATTTGCATAATATAGTGAGGATAATTATATATACATGCAATGAACGAGCTGAGCTAGAGACTTAATTATAGAAGTAATACTTATAGACAGTAGCAAGTCATGAGTAGTTTGTCGAGGGCCTCTTGATTGTATAACTGAAATAACTCCACAAATTCAACAGGCAGCAGGTCGACTCCAGGGAAGTCGTGCTCTTTTTTAATTCTGATCATCGAACTGTCTTTCCCAGACTTCCTGCAGGTTTCCATGTACCACTCATGCAATTTTTGCATCATCGTTGTTAGATGAGGATGATCAGGTTTGACGAGAGGCTTCCCGTGCTCGTATCTAAAGACGTCCTCTGCTGCTACTACCTCAGCCGTTTCAAACTATACATCATCGGGCAGGTAATCATCAAGACTGGTACTGGGCAGTAGCACCGGATGATTAGCGATATCGCTAGACACCTTGAGCGGGGGGCACGATTGCTTCTCCTATTCGCCGAGCTGGGGAATTGTTTTCCCACTTCTTCGTTTTTTGTCTCTTGCAGCACTGGAAGTACTTCCCGACCGCAGCGCTTCATCATGTGTCTTTGTAATTATGCGGTCATAGTTGGATAGCCGAGTCCGTGGTGGTCGCTTCAGGGCATGCAGAGTGCGCTTTGCTTTCACCGGATCTACCGTTTCCTTCGGAGGTGGATCTTTCCGTGCAAAATGGGCCTTCACTTCGGCTGCACTGATTTCAGCGTTTTCCTCTTCGGTCCTGTCATATGGTAACTTCGGAAGAGGCTTGAGGCTTGGACCAAATTTGTATTTCTTCCCGCCTATTGTACTGCTAGCCGCCGGAGCAGCGGCGGCGACTCTCTTCCGCCGTTGCTGACGCGCCGGAAGAGGCGTAGTGCCCTAACGCGCCGGAGGAGGAGGAGGAGGAGGAGGAGGTGGAGTGCCCTGACGCGCCGGAGGAGGCGAAGGAGGAGGTGGAGTGCCCTGATGTGCCGGAGGAGGCGAAGGAGGAGGCGGAGTGCCCTGACGCGCTGGAGGAGGAGAAGGAGGAGGCGGAGTGCCCTGACATGCCGGAGGAGGCGAAGGAGGAGGCGGAGTGCCCTGACGCGCTGGAGGAGGAGAAGGAGGAGGCGGAGTGCCCTGACGCGCCGGAGGAGGAGGAGGAGGCGGAGTGCCCTGACGCGCTGGAGGAGGAGGAGGAGGCGGAGTGCCCTGACGCGCCGGAGGAGGCTGAGTCTGCTGAGGCGTCCAGTTTGGAAGCTTGATGTACTCTTTTCTCCATAGACAGGTACTCCTCAAAGCATTTTCCAAAAGAATAATATCCTCTTCACCTGTAGGGTTGTCAAGCTCCAGCCCCTCAAATCCATCCATTATTTCATCCACCGTCACAACAGCATAGCCATGTGGAATCGGACGGCAATGGAAAGTTCCCTCAGCTCGAGGAGGTACAACAGAGCCGACCGCCTCCTTGAAGGTCAGGTTCTGGCATTTCGTCATTAGCTCGCAATGTTCAGCCACCGTGATACTATCCACGGGGTAGTGAGGAGCCGTGAAATCAAGCTGAACGAGCTCCGTGGAAGCCACGCTGCTTCTCCGCTGAGATGGTGGGGTAGCGTCGAAGGAAGGATCTTCGTGCCGCCCAGATGGTTGGCCGGTAGCTCGCTGGCTCTCAAGTTCCTCTAGTTTTGCTAATCTTGCACTGAGCTTCTGCATTTCGCTTGCTTCATGTTTCCTTTTTATCTCTCGGCTTCTATAACCACCGTTGTCGGGAAACCCATGCTTCCACGGAACAGAGCCTGGTGTGCCTCGTGTTCGTCCAGGGTGTTCAGGATTCCCGAGGGCCTCTGTAAGCTCGTCCTTCTCTCTGTCGGGAATGAACGTCCCTTCTTGCGCTGCCTTGATTGCTGCCTGAAGCTTCCGGAAGGGTATTGCAAGTTGCTCGTCCGTCCAAACACACTCCCCTGTTTCTGGGTCCAAAGTTCCCCCAACCCCGAAGAACCAAGTCCTTGAACGATCTGGCCAGTGCAATGTCGCTGGTTGGACATTCTTAGCAAGCAGGTCTTGCTCAGCTTTGTCCCACAATTGCCGGGCTTTGTAGTAGCCACCTGACCCCATGTGATGGTGATACTTCTTCTTTGCAGCATTTTTCTTGTTTGTCAGTGACCATTTCTTACCCTTCTCCGAGTTCTTGTAGGCCACAAATTCGGGCCATTGATCTCTTATCTTCTCATATCGACCGATGAATTTCAGAGTCTCCTTTTTCTCGACAAACTTTGTGTTCAACTCTTTCTTCCAGTTCCTGAATAGTGCTGCCATCTTCTTAAGAGCAAACGCCTTGACCTTTCTCTCTATAACTGGGTTATTCGGATCCTCCTCTCGCGGTAGGCTGAAATTTGTCATCAGCTCGGTCCAAAGATCATCTTTCAGTCTATCATGGACATAAGAAACTTCAGGGTCCTTATTATTCTTATTTCATTGCTGGGTGTTGATCGAGACATAGTCCCTAACAACAACTCCACACTGATGTACAAATGCGTCCTTGGTCCGCTTGGGAGCAATCGGTTGGCCATCTTTCGTGACTTCTGTGATCGTGAACCTTTCATCCGGGCGCAACCTTTTCTTCGTCTCCTTACCTCGTCGGACTTTGCAACAGTTGAGGCTCCCTCCTCCGTTCGGTCACCGGAGCCGTGATCATGATCTCCTTCCTCCGCCATTCGGTCACCGGAGCCGTCATGATCTCCTTCCTCCTCCATTGTTGGATCACCGGAGCCGTCATCCTCTCCTTCCTGACCATCGGTGTCGTTAAGATACGACAAGGGATCACCTCCGGCTCGAATTATATCCCCCAACAACTGTTCTTTTTCTAAGTCTCTGTGATCCATAGTTTCTGCAAATATTACAACATGGCAATATACAAACATGAGATATGCAAATCAATACAAGGCAATGCAACAATACGATCATATAATATCACTAATACATCATCGAATAGTATCGCTAATACATCATCGAATATTATCATTAATACATCTCGAATATTATTATACAATATCACTAATACAGATATAGTTGACGTCTCGCGGCGTAGGCGGTGGACACCCAAAGAGAAGGAACTTTGACAGGATCATAGCTCGGGTGAGATCCCTGAAGAACCTGCCAGGTATTGGAGAACCTGGCGTCCAACGCAGCCATGTAGCGTCGGACGTGCTCATCCTCCTCCCTGACACGACGATGTACCACCTCCGCGGGGGCCGGCTCCCTCTGCACCGACAGTGGTCCACGCGACCGCCACCGAAGAACCTCCGGGTCGACGACGGGACCTTGATTCCTCACCAAGCTAGGTGCCCCGGAAGGCAGCACCTCCCAGTGCCAGCCCGGCGGAGCCCAGTCCCGGACATGGTGCCTCTCAAGCAGGTGGTCGCCGGCGCCGAGTCGACGATGAGGATGCGGGCCGGGCATCGTCGACTCAACGGCTATGCTATGCAACTAAACATTTAAACATCTAATTAAACATTATATCGCGTCACCGACGATCGTCGGGGACTCCTCGATATCGTCGGGGACTCTCCCTCACCGACGATTGTCGGGGGGTACTCTCCCTCACCGACGATCGTCAGGGACTTGATGTCTACTACGCAACTTTATTCTTGTAGACTTTGTTGGGCCTCCAAGCGCAGAGTTTTGTAGGACAGCAGCAATTTTCCCTCAAGTGGATGACCTAAGGTTTATCAATCCGTGGGAGGTGTAGGGTGAAGATGGTCTCTCTCAAGCAACCCTGCAATCAAATACAAGAAATCTCTTGTGTCCCCAACACACCCAATACAATGGTAAATTGTATAGGTGCACTAGTTCGGCGAAGAGATGGTGATACAAGTGCAATATGGATGGTAGATATAGGTTTTTGTAATCTGAAAATATAAAAACAGCAAGGTAACTAATGATAAAAGTGAGCACAAACGGTATTGCAATGCTTAGAAACAAGGCCTAGGGTTCATACTTTCACTAGTGCAAGTTCTCTCAACAATACTAACATAGTTGAATCATATGTAAATCCCTCACGTGCGACAAAGAGTTCACTCCAAAGTCACAAATAGTGGAGAACAAACGAAGAAATTATTGTAGGGTACGAAACCACCTCAAAGTTATCTTTTCCGATCAATCTTACGAGCTATCCCTATAAGTGTCACGAACAGCCCTAGAGTTCGTTCTAAAATAACACCATAAGATACACATCAACCAAAACCCTAATGTCACCTAGATACTCCAATGTCACCACGAGTACCCATGGGCTTGATTATATGATATGCATCACACAATTTCAGATTCATCATGTTCAATCCAACACAAAGAACTTCAAAGAGTGCCCCAAAGTTTCTACCGGAAAGTCAAGACTAAAACATGTGCCAACCCCTATGCATAGATTCCCAAGGTCACGAAACCCGCAAGTTGATCACCAAAACATACATCAAGTGGATCAATAGAACATCCCATTATCACCACGGATATCCCATCGCAAGACATACATCAAGTGGTCTCAAATCCTTAAAGACTCAATCCGATAAGTAAACGTCAAAGGGAAAACTCAATTCATCACAAGAAGATAGAGAGGGGAAAACTCCATATGATTCATCTATATCAATAAAGCTCACGGTACATCAAGATCGTGTCATCTCAAGAACACGAGAGAGAGAGATCAAACACATAGCTACTGGTACATACCCTCAGCCCCGAGGGTGAACTACTCCCTCCTCGTCATGGAGACCGCCGGGATGATGAAGATGGCCTCCGGTGATGGTTTCCCCCTCCGGCAGGGTGCCGGAACGGGCTCCCGATTGGTTTTTCGTGGCTACAGAGGCTTGCGGCAGCGGAACTCTCGATCTAGGTTTCTTTCTGGGGGTTTTGGTATTTATAGGAATTTTTGGCGTCGGAATCACGTCAAGGGGGTTCTCGAGGAGTCCACAAGCTAGGGGGGCGCGCCCTAGGGGGGGCGCCCCCCAAGCTTGTGACCTCCTCGGTCACTTCCTGGTCCAGCTCCGGTGCTTCGGGGGTGTCTTTTGGTCCATAAAAAATCACCGTAAATTTTCAGCTCATTCCGAGAACTTTTATTTCTGCACAAAAAACGACACCATGGTAGTTCTGCTGAAATCAGCGTCAGTCCGGGTTAGTTTTAATAAAATCATACCAAAATCATATAAAATTATTGTAAACATGGCATGAATACTTCATAAATTATAGATACGTTGGAGACGTATCAGCATCCCCAAGCTTAATTCCTGCTCGTCCTCGAGTAGGTAAATGATAAAAGAAATAATTTATGAAGTGTGAATGCTAGCAAGTGCACAAGTTTGATCAATGACAATTCCAATCACTTTTTCTAGCATCAATATAAACCATAAACAGTAGCTCATCTCATAAAACTTCTCATGATCAAGTAACAAGCTATTCACATGTTAAAGTATAGACCAGAAAGTTTCTTGAAAACTAACAAACCATATTCCTAGTCATCGAACAATTACAATTCATCTTATTTTCAGGAAGGGTCTATGTAAGAGCTTTGATTTAGCAAATTCCACACACTCAACTATCATATAGTCTTCCATGATTATTGACACTCAAAGCATATTTTTAGAACAAATAGCATCCATTGAACACAGAGAAAGATAGGGGCTTAATGTTTCGCCTCCCAACTTATTTATCATATAGATAATTCTCAACAATAATAATTCATGATCAAATATATTTGTGTGGATATATATGTTTAGATCATTCCCCAACACATGACGCTTGCCAAGAGAAAAAGGCGAAATATAGGAAGTGGTGAAGATCACCATGACTCTTGCATAAAGGTAAATACTAGAAAGTAAAAGATAGGCCCTTCGCAGAGGGAAGCATTGATTTGCAAAGGTGCCAGAGCTCGAGCTTTTAAAACAGAGATGAATAATAATTTTGAGCGGTATGCTTTCATTGTCAACATAACAACCGAGAGATCTCGGTATCTTCCATGCTAGATACATTATAGGCGGTTCCCAAACAGAATGGTAAAGTTTTTACTCCCCCTCCACCAATCAATCACACTCCACGGCAAGCCGAATCCACGGGTACCGTCCATACAAACAACAATCCTGGGGGAGTTTTGTTTCATTATATTTTGATTTGATTTTTGAGCATGGAACTGGGCATCCCGAATACCAGCCACTTTCTCGTGAATGATAGTGAATCAACACATATCGTGAGAATAACCCACCTAGCATGGAAGATACCGACAGCCCCTAGTCACTATATGAGCGATTCGGGCATACAAAACAGAATATTATTTGAAGGTTTAGAGTTTGGCACATGCAAATTTACTTGCAACGGCAGGTAAATACTGCATATAGGTAGGTATGGTGGACTCATATGGAACAACTTTGGGTTTAAGGGTGTTTGGATGCACAAGTAGTATTTCTACTTGGTTCGGAAGTTTTGGCTAGTATGAGGTGGAAGCAAGCACCACATGTTGGAGGATCCATAACAATATAACTTCTATACAAATATACCCAAACATAACTCATTAAGTTGTCTTCCTTGTCCAATTTTAACTAATTTGCTCGAATTTGAAAATAATTAATGAGCTCACAATCATAGAAGATGTCCAAGATAGTATATTTATATGTGGAATCTCTCTTCCTTCACTATTCTTTCATGAATTGTTCAAGTGACCAATGCGGTGTTTGCTAACTTTCAATAAATTTTACCACCTATACTTATTATGTGTGAAGTCATTACTCCCCATGGGATAAGTATATGAAGCATATTTAATTTCAGATTTATGATATTCCATTCATTCAACCATTTACTCATAGGATATAAGTGAAGCACGAGAGTGAATGACAAACTACTCCAAAAAGATATAAGTGAAGATCAATGAGTAGCCAACAATTAAGTAACTATGTGAAGACTCTCTCATCTAAGAATTTCAGATCTTAAGTACTTTATTCGAACAGCAAAACAAAATAAAATGACATTCCAAGGATAGCACATATCATGTGGACGAATAAAACTTTAGGCTCAACATAGGCTAACCGATAATTGTTGATGAAGAAAGGTGGGATGCGTAGCATCCCCAAGCTTAGATGCTTGAGACTTCTTGAAATATTTACTTGGGGTGCCTTGGGCATCCCCAAGCTTGAGCTTTTGTATCTCGTTCAATCCTCTCATATCATGGTTTCACCTATTCTCAAAAACATCTTCCACACAAAACTTGAAAAGAACTCGTGAGATAGGTTAGTACACATAAGAACAAATCAACACTTCATGTACTGCCAAGACATGTTGCACAATAATTTTCAAACATCATTTACTTTTTACTATCGTTTCCACAATTTATATCTACCAATATAGGCTATGAAAACCATAGGATAAGTAGATAACAAAACTATGACAGCACTCTGTCCAAACAGAACAGTCTGTAGCAATCTATTAAACCAGTGTACTTCTGTAACTCAACAAATTATGAAAATTTAGGACGTGTTATAAAATTTATATGAAAATACTGTGTAAAAATTTCAGAAACTTTCCATGTTCCAGTAAACTATGAAAATTCAAACACTACAGCAAAAGTTTCTGTTTTTACACAACACACATCAAAACATGCAATGCAAGCATCCTAAGACAATTCTTGGAACTTTTTATTGAAAAACAAGATTATGAATAACACCTAACATAAAATAACAAAATATAATGACGCTCCAAGCAAAACTCATATTATGTGACGAATAAAAATATAGCTCCAAGTAAGATATACCGATAATGTTGAAGACGAAAGAGGGGATGCCTTCCGGGGCATCCCCAAGCTTAGGCGCTTGAGTATTCCTTAGATATTACCTTGGGGTTGCCTTGGGAATCCCCAAGCTTAGATTCTTGTCACTCCTTATTCTCCTCATATCGGTGTCTCACCCAAAACTTGAAAATTTCAATCACACAAAAGTTAACGGAACTTCGTGAGATGGGTTAGTATAGTAAAGATAAATAATTCACTTAGGTACTGTCAAGACAAGATTCATAATTGTTCCCGCATGATACCTGCTGTATTCTATCATTCCCATAATTTATATCACTGAATATAAGCTATGGGAACACTAAAACAAGCAAACTATGCATGCAAAACAGAATCTGTCAAAAACAGAACAGCCTGTGAAGATCTGTAGTATAACCATACTTCCCTGTCTCTACAAATTCTGAAATATCAGGACAACCTGAAGGATTTGTATATCAAGACTGTGTAAAAATTTCAGATCATTATCACTCCCCAGTAAAAAATGAAAATTCCTGTACTGGAGTCAAAAGTTTCTGTTTTGGTTCAGCATCAATTCTACTCATCCTGTGAGTCATCCCAAAGGCTTTACTTGGTACTTTATTGAAATAAAAGACACAAAACATGATTACTACAGTAGCTTAATCATGTGAACACACAAAAACAGAAAGGAAAAGTGTTGGGTTGTCTCCCAACAAGCGCTTTTCTTTAAAGCCTTTTAGCTAGGCATGATGATTTAAATGATGCTGACATAGGAATAATAATTGAAACATGCAAAAGAGCATCATGAATCTCATGACAAGCATATTTAAGTCTAACCCACTTCCTATGCATAGGGATTTTGTGAGCAAACAATTTATGGGAGCAAGAACCAACTAGCATAGGAAGGCAAAACAAGCATAACATCAAAACTTTGAACACATAGAGAGGAAACTTGATATTCTTGCAATTCCTACAAGCATATGTTCCTCCCTCATAATAATTTTCAGTAGCATCATGAAGGAATTTCACAATATAACCAGCACATAAAGCATTATCTTCATGATCTACAAGCATAGAAATTTTACTACTCTCCACACAAGAAAATTTCTTGTCATGACTAATAGTGGGAGTATCATAAAAGAATTGAATACTACAAATTGGTTCCACATTAAAAGAGTAATATTCAGTAAAAGGATATTCATAATTATGACAAGTATCATAATAGTAATCATCACTCTTTTTCATCGCATAAGTATCATCACAATAGTCATCATAAGTAGGAGGCATGCAATCATTATAACAAATTTGCTCATCAAAACTTGAGGGACTAAAAATATCATCTTCATCAAACATAGCATCCCCAAGCTTGTAGCTTTGCACATCATTAGCATCATGAATATTCAAGGAATTCATACTAACAACATCGCAATCATGCTCATCACTCAAAGATTTAGTGCCAAACATTTTAATAACTTCTTCTTCTAACACTTGAGCACAATTTTCCTTTCCATCATTTTCACGAAAGACATTAAAAAGATGAAGCATATGAGGCAACCTCAATTCCATTTTTTTGTAGTTTTCCTTTATAGACTAAACTAGTGATAAAAACAAGAAACTAAAAGATTCAATTGCAAGATCTAAATATATACCTTCAAGCACTCACCTCCCCGGCAACGGCGCCAGAAAAGAGCTTGATGTCTACTACGCAACTTTATTCTTGTAGACTTTGTTGGGCCTCCAAGCGCAGAGTTTTGTAGGACAGTAGCAATTTTCCCTCAAGTGGATGACCTAAGGTTTATCAATCCGTGGGAGGTGTAGGATGAAGATGGTCTCTCTCAAGCAACCCTGCAATCAAATACAAGAAATCTCTTGTGTCCCCAACACACCCAATACAATGGTAAATTGTATAGGTGCACTAGTTTGGCGAAGAGATGGTGATACAAGTGCAATATGGATGGTAGATATAGGTTTTTGTAATCTGAAAATATAAAAACAGCAAGGTAACTAATGATAAAAGTGAGCACAAACGGTATTGCAATGCTTAGAAACAAGGCCTAGGGTTCATACTTTCACTAGTGCAAGTTCTCTCAACAATACTAACATAGTTGAATCATATGTAAATCCCTCACATGCGACAAAGAGTTCACTCCAAAGTCACAAATAGTGGAGAACAAACGAAGAAATTATTGTAGGGTACGAAACCACCTCAAAGTTATCTTTTCCGATCAATCTTATGAGCTATCCCTATAAGTGTCACGAACAGCCCTAGAGTTCGTATTAAAATAACACCTTAAGATACACATCAACCAAAACCCTAATGTCACCTAGATACTCCAATGTCACCACGAGTACCCATGGGCTTGATTATATGATATGCATCACACAATTTCAGATTCATCATGTTCAATCCAACACAAAGAACTTCAAAGAGTGCCCCAAAGTTTCTACCGGAAAGTCAAGACGAAAACATGTGCCAACCCCTATGCATAGATTCCCAAGGTCACGGAACCCGCAAGTTGATCACCAAAACATACATCAAGTGGATCAATAGAACATCCCATTGTCACCACGGATATCCCATCGCAAGACATACATCAAGTGTTCTCAAATCCTTAAAGACTCAATCTGATAAGTAAACTTCAAAGGGAAAACTCAATTCATCACAAGAAGATAGAGAGGGGAAAACTCCATATGATTCATATATATATCAATAAAGCTCGCGGTACATCAAGATCGTGTCATCTCAAGAACACGAGAGAGAGAGAGATCAAACACATAGCTACTGGTACATACCCTCAGCCCCGAGGGTGAACTACTCCCTCCTCGTCATGGAGACCGTCGGGATGATGAAGATGGCCTCCGGTGATGGTTTCCCCCTCCGACAGGGTGCCGGAACGGGCTCCCGATTGGTTTTTCGTGGCTACAGAGGCTTGCGGCGGCGGAACTCCCGATCTAGGTTTCTTTCTGGGGGTTTTGGTATTTATAGGAATTTTTGGCATCGGAATCACGTCAAGGGGGTTCTCGAGGAGTCCACAAGCCAGGGGGGCACGCCCTGGGGGGGGGGGGGCGCCCCCCAGGCTTGTGACCTCCTCGGTCACTTCCTGGCCCAGCTCCGGTGCTTCAGGGGTCTCTTTTGGTTCATAAAAAATCACCGTAAATTTTCAGCTCATTCCGAGAACTTTTATTTCTGCACAAAAAACGACACCATGGTAGTTCTGCTGAAAACAGCGTCAGTCCGGGTTAGTTCTAATAAAATCATACCAAAATCATATAAAATTCTTGTAAACATGGCATGAATACTTCATAAATTATAGATACGTTGGAGACGTATCAGGACTCCTCGATATCGCGTCACCGACGACCGACGATAAAAGAACTAAACATCTAAACAATAAAAACAACTAAAACAACTAAATTAACTAAATTAACTAAATCAACTAAAACAACTAAAATTAACTAAATTAACTAAACAACTAAATTAACTAAATCAACTAAAATCGGCGGGCGCGGGCGGTGCTGCGGGCTCGCCGGAGACGCGCGCGGGGCCAGCGGCGGTGCTGCGGTGGGCGGAGGCTGGGCCGGTGGCGGTGCTGCGCGCGGTGGGCGGGGGCGAGCGGCGGTGATGTATTAGTGATCGGGCCCATATGTCAGTGACCCAGGGGTTTTAAAATTAACCTAACTATCAAATTAACAGGGTCGGGCCCATATGCGAGTGACCCATGGGTTAATTAACAGGGTGATTAGCATTAAGCTAATCACCTGACGGTCGGGGCCCACCTGCAGGTGACACAGGCGGCGATGCTCGTCGCCAGCGACCTCTAGACGCGGCGGTGCCCACGCTAGGGACCACATGAGCGGCGCCTGAGGCCACCAGGGCATAGCCCGTGCTCGGCCGCATCTAAAGGGGGTCACGGGAGCTCTAGCCACGGCGGCGAGACGACTGGCGGCGAGGAGCTCACGTGCAAGGCGGCTAGCGGGGTTAGGAGAGGAGATCGGCGACGGGGCTAGGGGTAAAAGAACCGGGGCCTCACCGCGGTTGCGAAGGCATCGACGGCGCGGCCGGGTAGGTCCTCGTTGCTGCGAATCGACCGGAGAAGGCCGATGGTGCCGAGGGCGAAGGCGGCGGGGTAGGGCGCAGCGACGACGACGACGTCAGGGCAGGGGAGGAGCGGGGGACGGCAAGATCCGGTAGCCTGGCGGCGTCGAGGTGGTCGTCGGCGCCGTCGTGGGAGAGAAGAAACTGCAGATGGGATTGGAAATTTTCCCAACTCCCGCTTATATACAGAGAACTTTAGTCCCGGTTGGTGGCTCCAACCGGGACCAATGCCACCCTTTCGTCCCGGTTGGTGCCACCAACCGGGACTAAAGGTCAATTTCAGCAGCCCAAAGGGCGGGAAGCAGAGACCTTTGGTCCCGGTTGGTGGCTCCAACCGGGACTAAAGGGTGGCATTAGTCCCGGTTGGTGGCACCAACCGGGACGAAAGGGTGGCATTGGTCCCGGTTGGAGCCACCAACCGGGACTAAAGGGTTGGTCCTGGCTGTGGTGGGAGTTTAGTCCCACCTCGCCAAGCGAGAGGCGCTCGCACCGGTTTACAAGCCCGCCCCTCTCTGCCTTGTTGAGTTCCTCTCAAAGTGAAAATACATGCCCTTATACGGGAAATTCGACCTGAAATCAAAGTGCATCAACACTTGATTTCAGGTCGAATTTTCCCTATAAGCGCATCTATGTTCAATTTTGCTATTTTTTATGTTATTTTTTTGCATATTAAAAGTTCTTAACAAAAAATACTTTATGAATATTCTTTTTGCTATTAAAGTTTTTAACAAAAATAACTTTGATAATTTTAGTTGCATAAATTTTATATAATATTAAGTTAAATAACTTTGATCGGACGAAAACACGTCTATTACAAAGGGATTTTGATTTTTTAAACATATTTTAACTCAAGACTTTTTCTGCATTCAATATGCATCATTCAAAGCCACATCATCACTTTTCAACCCTTTTCTAACTTCATTTACTATTTTTCATGCATTTCATGATTTATTTTGAGCTAAAATGACCCTGAATTGAAAAGCACTGCAAATGAATTCTGAAATGGTTGCAAGTTGGCATGGTATCATCATTTCACCCACATAGCATGTGCTAAAAAGTTGAGAGGGTTACGGCAAAAACTGGATGCACTTCGTGTACAAAATGAACAATCTCTTTCGAAGTGTCAGGGTTTTGGACGAAAACTCATCTGTTACAAAAGGATTTCAATTTTTTAAACATATTTGAACTCAAGACTTTTTATGCATTCAATATGCACCATTCAAAGCCACATCATCACTTTTCAAACCTTTTATGACTTCATTTGCTATTTTTCATGCATTTCATGATTTATTTTGAGCTAAGATGACCCTGAATTGAAAAGCACTGCAAATGAACTCTGAAATGCTTGAAAGTTTGCATGGTATCATCATTTCACCCACATAGCATGTGCTAAAAAGTTGAGAGGGTTCCGGCAAAAACTGGATGCACTTCGTGTACAAAATGAACAATCTCTTTCGAAGTATCAGGGTTTCAGACGAAAACTCATCTGTTACAAAAGGATTTCAATTTTTTAAACATATTTGAACTCAAGACTTTTTATGCATTCAATATGCACCATTCAAAGCCACATCATCACTTTTCAAACCTTTTCTGACTTCATTTGCTATTTTTCATGCATTTCATGATTTATTTTGAGCTAAGATGACCCTGAATTGAAAAGCACTGCAAATGAACTCTGAAATGGTTGAAAGTTGGCATGGTATCATCATTTCACCCACATAGCATGTGCTAAAAAGTTGAGAGGGTTACGGCAAAGACTGGATGCACTTCGTGTACAAAATGAACAATCTCTTTCGAAGTATCAGGGTTTCAGACGAAAACTCATCAGTTACAAAAGGCATTTCATTTCTTGACATGTAACTGCAGTGATATTCTAGATCAAAGCCATCATCAGAATAGTTGTGGAGAGAAAGTCTTCACTTTTTCTTCGCGTGTGTCCCTTGCTTATTGCGCCGTAACCATGGATAATCTTCATCGTTTAACAGGGTGCTTGGGTCAGCCTTCACTTTGAAGGGAGGAATTTCATGAAACTTTTCATAATCTTCAGACATGTCTGTCTTGCCCTCCACTCCCACGATGTCTCTTTTCCCTGAAAGAACTATGTGGCGCTTTGGCTCATCGTATGATGTATTCGCTTCCTTATCTTTTCTTTTTCTCGGTTTGGTAGACATGTCCTTCACATAGAAAACCTGCACCACATCATTGGCTAGGACGAATGGTTCGTCTGTGTACCCAAGATTGTTCAGATCCACTATTGTCATTCCGTACTGCGGGTCTACCTGTACCCCGCCACCTGACAGACTGACCCATTTGCACCGAAACAAAGGGACCTTAAAATCATGTCCATAGTCAAGTTCCCATATGTCCACTATGTAACCATAATATGTGTCATTTCCCCTGTTGGTTGCTGCATCAAAGCGGACACCACTGTTTTGGTTGGTGCTCTTTTGATCTTGGGCGATCGTGTAAAATGTATTCCCATTTATCTCGTACCCTTTGTAAGTCAATATAATCGAAGATGGTCCCCTGGCCAACGAGTACAGCTCATCTGCAACAGTGGTGTTACCCATGAAATGTGTTTGCAACCAACTGCCGAAAGTCCTGATGTCTTCACATGTAATCCAGTCATCACACTGCTCCGTGTGTTTGCAGCGCAGAATATTCTTGTGTTCATTGACATACGGGGTCACCAAGGTAGAATTATGTAGAACAGTGTAGTGTGCTTGAGACCAAGAATGCCCGTCCCTACATATTATTGAATTCACTCCTAGCGTGCCTTTTCCAGTCAGTCTCCCCTCATACCGCGATTGAGGGAGACCAATCGGCTTAAGGCCAGGAATAAAGTCAACACAAAACCCAATGCTTTCCTCTGTTTGATGGCCCATGGAGATGCTTCCTTCTGGCCTAGCACGGTTACAAACATATTTCTTTAAGACTCCCATGAACCTCTCAAAGGGGAACATGTTGTGTAGAAATACAGGGCCCAAAATGCCAATCTCGTCGACTAGATGAACTAGGATGTGCGTCATGATATTGAAGAAGGATGGTGGGAACACCAGCTCGAAACTGACAAGACATTGCACCAAATCACTCTTTAACCTTGGTAGAATTTCTGAATCGATTACCTTCTGAGAGATTGCATTGAGGAATGCACATAGCTTCACAATGGCTAATCGAACGTTTTCCGGTAGAAGCCCCCTCAATGCAACCGGAAGCAGTTGCGTCATAATCACGTGGCAGTCATGAGACTTTAGGTTCTGGAACTTTTTCTCTGCCATATTTATTATTCCCTTTACATTCGACGAGAAGCCAGACGGGACCTTCATACTGAGCAGGCATTCAAAGAAGATTTCCTTCTCTTCTTTGGTAAGAGCGTAGCTGGCAGGACCTTCATACTACTTTGGATGCATGCCGTCTTTTTCATGCACACGTTGCTGGTCCTCCCGTGCCTCCGGTGTATCTTTTGTCTTCCCATACACTCCCAAGAATCCTAGCAGGTTCACGCAAAGATTCTTCGTCACGTGCATCATGTCGATTGCAGAGCGGACCTCTAGGTCTTTCCAATAGGGTAGGTCCCAAAATATAGATTTCTTCTTCCACATGGGTGCGCGTCCCTCAATGTCATTCGGAACAGATAGTCTGCCAGGACCCTTTCTAAAGATTACTTGTAAATCATTGACCATATCAAGTATGTGATCACCAGTATGGAGGGCGGGCTTCTTCCGGCGATCTGCCTCACCTTTGAAATGCTTTCCTTTCTTTCGACATTGATGGTTGGTCGGAAGAAATCGACGATGCCCCAGGTACACATTCTTCCTGCATTTGTCCAAATATATACTATCGGTGTCATCTAAACAGTGCGTGCATGCGTGGTATCCCTTGTTTGTCTGTCCTGAAAGGTTACTGAGAGCAGGCCAATCATTGATGGTTACAAACAGCAATGCTCGTAGGTCAAATTCCTCCTGTTCGTTCTCATCCCACACACGTACACCTTTTCCATTCCACAGTTGTAAAAGTTCATCAACTAATGGCCTTAGGTACACATCAATGTCATTGCCGGGTTTCTTAGGGCCTTGGATGAGCATTGGCATCATAATGAACTTCCGCTTCATGCACAACCAAGGAGGAAGGTTATACATACATAGAGTCACAGGCCATGTGTTATGCTTGCTGCTCTGCTCCCCAAAAGGATTAACGCCATCTGCACTTAAACCAAACCATACGTTCCTTGGGTCATCTGTAAAGTCCCCCCACTTTCTCTCGATCTTTCTCCACTGCGACCCATCACCGGGTGCTCTCAACTTCCCGTCTTTCTTACGGTCTTCCTTGTGCCATCGCATCAACTTGGCATGCTCTTTGTTTCTGAACAAACATTTCAACCGTGGTATTATAGGAGCATACCACATCACCTTCGCAGGAACCCTCTTCCCGGTGCGCTGGCCCTCAACATCACCAGGGTCATCTCGTCTGATCTTATACCGCAATGCACAACATACCGGGCATGCGTTCAAATCCTCGTACGCACCGCGGTAGAGGATGCAGTCATTAGGGCATGCATGTATCTTCTGCACCTCCCATCCTAGAGGGCAGACAACCTTCTTTGCTTCGTATGTACTGTCGGGCAATTCGTTGTCCTTTGGAAGCTTATTCTTCATTATTTTCAGCACCTTTTCAAATGCCTTGTCAGATACACCATTCTCTGCCTTCCATTGCAACAATTCCAGTGTGGTATCGAGCTTTGTGTTGTCATCTTCGCAATTTGGGTACAACCCTTTTTTGTGATCCTCTAACATGCGATCGAACTTCAACTTCTCCCTTTCACTTTGGCATTGTCTCTTTGCATCAACAATGACCCGGCGAAGATCATCATCGGGCACATCGTCTGGTTCTTCCTCTTGATCTCCAGCTTCCCCCATTGCAGCATCACCGTATTCAGGGGGCGGATAGTTGTCATCATCCTCTTATTCTTCGTTGTCTTCCATCATAACCCCTATTTCTCCATGCTTGGTCCAAACATTATAGTGTGGCATGAAACCCTTCTCAAGCAGGTGAACGTGTAGGGTTTTCGAGTTAGAGTAATCCTTCGTATTCCCACAGATAGTACATGGACAATACATAAAATCATTCTGCTTGGTTGCCTCAGCCACTTCAAAAAAATTATGCATGCCCTTAATGTACTCGGAGGTGCGTCGGTCACCATACATCCATTGCCGGTTCATCTGCGTGCATTATATAATTAAGTGTATCAAAAACCATTACAAAACATCATGAATAGAGAAGTGACCAAATTAATAGAAGTTCATCATCACATTAAAACCAAAGTACAGTAGTGACCAAAATAAATACATAAAGTTCATACATAGTTCTCATTGAACAACATATAGCTCTCTAGAGCATCTAATTAAAACATACATTGAAACTATGTAAAACATTTAAATGCAACAACAAATGCGATCATAACCGCAACTAAGGTACCAATTGATCCAACGGCATAATGATACCAAGCCCCAGTATGAATGTCATATTTTCTAATCTTTCTAATCTTCAAGCGCATTGCATCCATCTTGATCTTGTGATCTTCGACGACATCGGCAACATGCAACTCCAATTCCATCTTCTCCTCCTCAATTCTTTTCAATTTTTTCTTCAAGTAATTGTTTTCTTTTTCAACTAAATTTAACCTCTCGACAAGAGGGTCGGTTCGAATTTCCGGTTCACATACCTCCTAGATAAAAACATCTATGTCACGTTGGTCGGCATAATTGTCATAAACACTAAATGAAACAAATAGTTATAAAAGATAATATACCACATCCGAATCATAGACAGGACGATGGCCGACGGGGGCGGATACCAAAACCATGGCACTATATAATAACAAACAATAATAAAAGTAAGAAAATTGTACAAGTATCTATCTAAATCATACAAGTAAGAATTTTTTTCTTTTAGAAAGAAGATAAGAACAAGAGGCTCACCACGGTGGTGCCGGCGACGAGATCGGCGCGGGCGATCGACGGCGGTGAGGACGGGGACGGGACAGGACGGACCGCCAAACCTAGACAAATCTTGAGGAAAATGGAGCTTGGAGGTCGAGCTTGGAGAGGAGAAAGCTTAAGTGTGGCTCGGGCATTTCATCGAACACTTCATGTGCATAGGAGGTGAGAGCTAGAGCAACACACACCTGCACACGCCGGCCGGCCAAAAAACAGAGTGAGCGGGCAGGGGCGGGGGTATATATAGGCATATCTTTAGTCCCGGTTGGTGGCTAGAACCGGGACAGAAGACCGACCTTTGGTCCCGGTTCCAACCACCAACCGGGACTAAAGGTGTTGGGCCAGGAGCGAGGCCCATTGGTCTCGGTTCGTGTCTGGAACCGGGACCAAAAGTGCCAGACGAACCGGGACCAATGGCACCCGAGGCCCGGCCGGCGCCCTGGTCTCACGAACCGGGACTGGTGCACCCTTTGGTCCCGGTTTGTAAGTGAATCGGGATTAATGCCCTTATCCTGGCCCAGACCAAAGCCCTGTTTTCTACTAGTGAAATCTTGAATCCTACGGTTGTGCGGCTCGACGCCCAGAGTGGCAGGCCTCGAATCTGCGCAACTTACTGAATGCCCATGCTCATCATACCAGTAGGAGGAGGCGTCTCTTCTCGTAGGGTTTGGGACGATGTTCTAGACCTTGTGGACGACGCGTAATAAGATGGTTACCGCGAAGATGTTCATGTGTCATGCTTCTGACTCTGACCCACTCTGTAGGTGGTGGGGCAAGGGCCGAGGAGTTTGCATGTTGGATGATCTTCAAATGGTCGGCCATCAGCTCTTTATGCACCCCCCCCCCCCCCTAGCAGTTGACGTTGACGTATCGCCCTGGAGGCATCTTGTATCGATATGTTGTTTCGCTTTTGGTCATGTCTATGATGTGGCCCCAACAGATTTATTATTTACTTTCCTTGTATTTGAATAACTTATTGCGTGGACTTGGTTGATGCTTTATCTATAAAGTGGTGGCGAAAAACTATTTCGAGAAATCTTATAGGTACAATTGTGCATATATATGTATTTAGTGTATGTATATGAAGAAAACAACCTAGAAAAGAAAAGGATTAAAAGACAAGAAAAGACAGCTTAGAAAGGCAGCGAATGCATGTTATCGTTTGTACATTCTGGTATCATTTAGGGACAAAACAAAGCATAGCTATACACAAAGGTAGATATAGTGTTGACGTCTCTGCAGTATTATTGCGTATTTTACCACTAGAAGTGACATACCTTTCTATCTAGAACATCTTCACGAAGAGATGGCTTTATCTCTAGGGCCTCCATGTTGGCAGAAGTTACATGCAGCAGGGCCAAGGGATGGCTGATCTCACAGCCTTGAACCCGGCCTTATTCATTCACCCATTTAGATTTCAGATAAAATATAAAAATATATCATATATATACACACGTCATCATGCAACCTAGCTTTCATAATTAAGCCAAGCAAGTCATCCATGCTAAGGTAACTGGTTGGTTGCTAAGCGTGCATGTTTGCATCAATTGGTACGTGTTGCTGAACATGCAACAAAATTATACAGCGAACCAGCATTCCTGATCTCTCTGCTCATTTTTTTCTTGCAAATCATATATATAAGGATAGGGGCAAGCAAACATAACCATAGCAGCTTAATTGCTAGTGTGCCGATTAATGTTGTTTCAGCTGCTTTGGCAATTAAACCTCTTCCTTCCTCAAGCGTTGAGGTGGCTCAGCATCCATGGCGGCAGGCCTCCAATGCGAAGCTGAGCCTGCTGCACCGGCGCTGCTGCTGCCGCCTCCCCACCCATCGTCACCTGTGGGTAGCTACTGCATACACAAGAAGATGAACTGTACATGTTATTACATGTATGCATAGTATCATAAATGAATTGTCTATGTATGCATGTACATACCAAATGTTCTGTTGAGGGGCATGGGCCTGCTGATCCCTCATCATGAAAGAGGAAGATGATGAGCTAGTCTGAGCTTGGGGTTGGTTTTGGGTATGGGTATGAGTTTGGGTCTGGGCTTGGTGCTCCCACTGCATTTGTTGTTGTTGCTGCTGCTGCCTGCTGGCCGCCTTCTGCCTCTCCACCAGCTACATAAAATTGAAGTATCAGATAAGCAACGAACAGTGGTTAAGTAATTATAGGTTCTTTGTTTGACATCTTAATTACTTCCTTCTGTAGGGCCTTGTTCTCCTCCTGCAGTGACCTCTCCTGCAGCATGCAACAACAGTATGAGATGAAACTAGCTAGTACTCCCTCCATTCTTTTTTATAAGACGTTTTGGACAGTTAACATAGCACTGTTTTAGACACTGTCTGAATTCTTTAAACGTCTTATATAAGTGAACAGAGGTAGTATATCATAATGAAAGGTGGATCGATGATAATATGTTTGGTTGTTACCTTCTTCTGTAGCTCAGAAATGGACTCCATCATAAGATGGCTCTGCAAATACAGGCAAGTTTACAGTTACAAATGATCGGAAACTTTACCACATTGGAAATTATACACCAGATATTAACATTCTCAAAAGGCCAAAAGGAAAGGGTTTGCAACAGCAAGCAAGGACCACATTCACATATGTAATGCCGGAATCTGACGTCCACCTCAGTCCACTTAAGACAATTCAGGTGGGCTACTGAATCTGAGAAAATAACAACCTTTCTCGATCTGATGTGCTTCAATGAACTCTCCAGCTGCTGCTCCAGTTGTTGGAGTTCTTTGAGGTTCAGAGAATCCAGATCCTCTCCCATGAGGTGCCTGCAGGATAATTAATAATCCAGTTGCTTTAAATCATCTTAATTCAGCAGCTCATACTGCAAAATTATATCCTAGTTCCACATTTATTCATAATCCAAATCACAATTCAATACTCATCATTACTTGTGACATTTTTGTATGGTCTCAATCTTCGCCTTAAGTTTCCTGTATTCATGGCACCAATTTCCCTGTACAGGAAAACTATTTTCTGTCAGAGGTAGGCAAGTACAAGAATGGACGTTCCTTTGTATGAACTAAGCACATCATTTACCGCTGAAGGGAACTACCACTATCAATATGCTTATACAATGTGAGTAGATGGTAAGGTATGTGAAAAAAAAAAATAGGAAACTCTTGACAACGTACTCTCTCCTTCCTTGTTTATAAGGTGTGCATGCATTTTGTGTCTAACTTTGACCAACAACATACGAGTTATTTACGAAAAAAGAAAGTATACCCCCGATTTCACATGTGAACAAATTTTGCAGTGGTCTGATTTCTATTCCGCATAACCCATATTACTGGTCTATTTGATGGTCAAAGTAAATCTCAAAATCCATGCACTCCTTACAGACCCGGAAGGAGGGAGTACATAAATAAGGCTTCCATTTTATGTGAAGTTCACATCTACCTTCGGGCACTCACACTTGCATTTTTGTCACGTGACTTCTTGCATTTTCGTTGTCGGAAACAATGGTACTAGAACAGCAGACATGCAGGAGGAGCAGAAATTTACCATAAGATGCTCTTAACTGTAATAACAGGTTTCAGCCATTGAAGTGCAGGAACCTTAATAATGTTTCTGATATTCAGTATTATGAAGCAAGGGTCATCTACCAAACTAGCCCTAGGCTTTTTATATAAAATAATCATTAAATCATTGCCTAAAGCTATGTTTAGGTTCAATGTGCAGGAATAAAAATTAAGTGAAGGAAAGAAAATCAGTATTCGCATGTGGATCTGAGGTACTGACAGCAAATACTTGACGGATTTGATTTATTTGGATAGAGCGAAGAGATGGATGTTGCAAGTGAGAAAATTAATAAAAAATAGATATGTGGAAAAGTAAATATATAACAACATTGACTTTGAAATTTTTATATCATGGTCATAACAAAGTTGATCCGATAATTTTAGGCTCAGCCAAATTCAGCCATAAAACATATTGGGTGTGAACCGGATTTAATAATCCCCGCTCCCCCCATATCCCAATCAGGAAATAAACAAAAAAAATTACCCTTCGAAACATATAGAGCGACAAAAGTTCACACACCATATACAAATTAAAAATGGAAAACCTATAACCAAATGTAGTTTTATTTTAGGTATTTATAAGCAAAATAATCCTGCCCTTTCTTAATCATACAGTTGATAGCAGATAAAAATATGGTAAGGACGATGGTCGATTTTTTCATTTTATAAATTACTTAATTTTTGTGAAGATAAAAAATCCTAATGAAAAAATAATACACGCAGGGGTATCTTGCTGCTTGAAAGCATAGATTAGCTTGTGTTTGTAGCTTTCTCAGCCATTTGCTTCTTCTATAACCTTCTGTTACCAGCCAAGTTCATGTAAATTCCATATGAGTACAAAAACATATGCAACCATGTCACCCGTGGTTGGTTTACAAAGGTTATGAAAGGTCGAATACAAGTAATGGGAACACACGGGCTATTTTGTGAAGCTTAGGTAGGTTATGTTTGTGGGAAAACAGATAATTTTGATTGATTTATTAGTATACTAATGTATACATACAATATTTATTTTACAGAATTTATAGTTAAAAATATTGTTTATGATGTATTTATGATTGATCTAGAAGAGACACTAATTTCATATAATTCCATGCATCCCATATATTGTGTATTATATATTGCATGCTATGATTATTTCTACGTATGGTGGAAATGATTCAAAGATGATGAATACACATGCCCATCGATGATCTCTTCGTTCATCTACCTAGGTGGCCAAATTTACTAAAAATGTGAAGGTAGGGTCCAATACCAGTTTAGCAAACTCTTCTATTGTTTACTCTAGGTTTTTTTCATCCTTGCTACAAAATCTTATCTGCTTGAAAGTTTGCAACTAGAAATTCATCCGCACTTGTGTTTAACATAGGTTGCCGATCTAGAGCATCCACACGTTACAAGTTGTCTTGGTGAGAAAAAATCCGAGATAAAGGGGATTAATTAGTTTGAGTACATATGAAGGCTACACATTTTGTAAGCTCGTGTGTGGGTCCACAAAACCCCTTTTCACATGAGGAATGCTAAGCTATATGGTAGAATACCCAAAGAAATGTAATTTTAAGTCACTAACGTATAATGCAAGGTAATTCTGAATTTCCCAAAAGGTTTGATTATTCATAACTAATTTTCTCTGTTTGGAAAATCCAACAACAAGAAGGTTAATTCAGATGTGCGGAAATGCTTGTGCAATATAACATGGGCAACCTCCACGATTCCAAATGTATGAAAGCAGCAAGAGTAATCGTCATAATTGCAAAAGCAGAAAATTGCTTATACCTCACTTTCAGATACAGCTGAAATAAGAGCCTTTTCAGCATAAGAGTAGCGCTCATAACGTTCAAGGATTTTGTCCATGCTGCAAGAAAAACTCACACCATGTCAGTCCATCCCTTTTGGGGACAATCAAATCCCGGTCCTTTGCAAGGCATAATTAGTAACCTCCGTCTCAAAATGCTTGGCATCCCTCTAATTCAAAAAACAGCACTAAGAAACATACGCAAGATATTTTTGCAAGCAAATACAATAAATGCAATAGATTGTCACGAAAAAAAAAAGCCACTATGCCATGGCCCAAGCAATTAAAATCAGAAGTTCCCAACAAACTCCAGATCTAAAGTTACTGTTTGGACTGACAGCGCTCCTTCACTGTTCAAAGTGTAGTAATATCACTCTCGATTGCCTTGGAAGGAGGATGCCGCCTTCCAAAGAATGCACAAATGAAACATAAATCTCACCTATCTTCAAGAAAGCAGTGATGCTGTATAGAACCACGATTCCATGTTAAAAGGAATACATATAGCACACATGTGATATCAAGGTTTGTGGATAATGACTGAAGCATCACGGAACATGCATGCATGATGCTGTAGCAAGAAAAAATTGTCAACAACGAGTTGAATGGATGGCTGTAGCAGCAGTACAACAGAAACTGGATTGCGATCCTAAACTGAACAATTGTAGAGGAACCTTATAGAGCTGGCTACTTCTGTTCTTGTAAAACAACCAAGGTGACCAGCCCCTTGGTAGTCCGTAGTTTCATGCATAGAGAAGTACTATGCAAGAAAAGAAGAAGCTCTTAATCTGTATGTTTGTAACGTACGGTCAACACAATATCCCACGATCTTGAATCTCACTGTTTCTCGCACACAAAAATATATAGACTATATAGATGTGCAGCCTATATTTATCTGAATTATATAGAGAGAGAATTAGTGAAGGGATTCCAGAAACCTTAAGCATTCATTTACTTTTCCCAGAGAGAGGCCAGGTCGTCTTGTATATATGTGGCACGTAGGTAGCCAAGCCTTATATAGACCATCATATATCTCGAAGAGGGAAGAAAGAGATGAGATAAAGCACTTGAAAACAGGCATAAAAGTGCCGACATACATACAGATGCATACTGTCACCGTACGTACGAGTCGTTGTACAACACAAAACTGTTGTAGACGGAACTGAGAGAGGCTAAAGTATATGTTGTGTTGCAGCAAATGGTTCCATGATTAGCGATCTAGCTAGGTAGTACACCGTACACCTTTATTTCTCTCTTCAACAGAAGATTGCAAATTGCTCCCTATCAATGAACAAAGCAAAGATCTACTACTGTACTATATCTAGCTGCCAAGCTGGTCTGTCTTTTTCTACCAAAATAGAACCGAGCTTAGCAAAGATTGACCTAGAGGGTAGCAGCATCAAAGAGGAAAAGAGGGAGAAGAAATAAATAAGAGGGAAGAGAGAAGAAGATGAAAGAAGAGCCAGATCCATCTCACTCCTTGGCGAGAAATAAATAAGAGTAAGAAGAGGGATTTTTTTTTGGTATAGTTTAACAAAGACGTACGTAACTATGTACCATGCATAAGTCGTGCTCACTGCATGTTTAGAGAGGCAGAAGAAGATGCGAGGCGATTAATTCACCGAGGTCCGTCGATTACATGCATGTCTGTCATTGGCTCACTGCCCAGCTCACTTCTTGGAAGCCGTGATTATTATTGATGGTTTAAAAAAATGAAAACACGCAGGTGATTTTTGGTCACAAAGAAAAGCCAAATCACTGGACGGGAACTAGAAGGCGAATAAAATACTCCCTGTAGTACAATCGAGTCTAGAACGACGTGGATGAGGAAAGCAACAAAAATCATCTAATTACGCGCTGGGGCTGGGGCTGGGGCTAGGGGGCTGGGTCAGTATAATCTAATTAATCTGCCTTCTCGTGTCCCATTCACATGGTGTCCTACGCTGGCTATATAGGTGAATGTGAATTAAAGAAAGAAAGGCGGCCGTGGATCCCCAAAAAGGAAAGGATCAGTCGGAGACTCGGAGGCAAGAGGAAAAGGCAAAAGTGGGGAGCACGAGAAAGGAAATCGGAGAAGACGAGCCAGCTAGTGAGTGAGTAGAGGACCGAGGAGAAATCAAATCGTTACCCAAAATAAGCAAGCAGCTGCAGCAGCAGCAGCATAAAATCATCAGCTGTAGCACACAAACAAACTCAGAATAGGCAGGGATGGGTAGTATAGAAACTGGAGTAGAAAGAAGTGAGGAAGCAAAGCACATGCGGTACGGACACCAAACCGATGAGCACATGGAGATGGATCGATGCCAGAAATGGCAAACCCGACAGGGAGCTTTTCCGGCGCCATGGCATCAACGGCCAGAAACGGCAAGAGCTACGATGCAGCTGGCGGGGGAAGAGCGGAGCGTACGGCGGTACGGTGTCGCCTCCCTATATGTATATGTATGTAGTATGTATGATGCAGCGGCTATGATGCAGCGGCATGGGCAGATGGCAGACGCAGAAATGGAAATGGATCGAGACGGAAGCTAGCTAATATAGGCATGGGCGGAGGGCTACCTGGAGTCGGTGGCGTACTCATAGAGCTTGCCTTTGGGGGAGAAGACGATGACCGCGACCTCCGCGTCACAGAGGACCGAGATCTCGTGCGCCTTCTTCAGGAGCCCGTTGCGGCGCTTGGAGAAGGTCACCTGCCGATTTATCTTGTTCTCTATCCGCTTCAGCTGCACCTTGCCGCGACCCATCCTGATTTCACGATCTAGCCGTCGACTGCTGTGTCTATGGCACGCACGGCGGCCGGAGTGGGAGGAGGCGAGACGTTGCTGGCTCGCCGCGGCGGTGAGGGGAGATGGGATGCAGCTTTAAAGAGGGGAGAGGAAGAGGATGGATGGATTTGTGGTATAATTGGGGGAGGCTGCGATCGAGTGTGGTTCCGGAGCCAGTATGCTGTCGAGCGCCTATTGGCTGAGACGCCTAAAGTGGCCCCACAGGCGCAGTCTCAGTCTCTCTCTCTGTCTCGATATTGCGTGTGTTTAGTGGTAGCAGCAGCAGGAAGCACATTAAAAAAAATGGTAGTGCAGGTTAACTCCTCCATCCATCGTCCCCATGAGTGATGGGTCTGCACCTCGTACGGTCGAACCCAAACGCAGGCCAGCCCATCTTCACTTCTTTTTCTTTCTAAATCTGCCTTTGAGTATCTCCGCTTTCTTGTCTCTTTGGTTGGTCCCACTTTCTCTCTCTTGACTGGAACCTCTTTGACCTGCGGGGAAATTACATGAACATTTTTTCTTATTAGAGCAACTTCAACCAACGGTGCGACCCAAACGGACGCGCGCTTTGTCCGTATTTTGTTTATTTGGGTCTGTTCGTCCGTCCTTTTTGCAAATGGGTCGGCCGTGCGTCCAACGGAGCGACCTATTTTTCATCCGCGCACAACACATTTTAATGTAAAAAAAGGCCCGCGGTCACAGATCATGCCAACGGCAAGAGTTCACGCCGGCGATATGTCAGCGGCCGACATACATATGCCAGCCTACAAAAAGAAGTACGCAGTTTTTATATTGGGCGCACTTGCCAGCGGCTGGCGCACATGCCAACACACAAAATAAGATTGTAGTTCGACCACGCCATCTCGGCCGTGGTCATGCCCGCACACCACGCCATGGATCACTCTTCATCGAGGTTGAGCATGTCGGCCTGCATCTTCTCGAACCAAGACCGCTTCCTCTCGGAGAGACCGTGCTCAAGTCCACCTTCATGATCTCGACCCCCTTCGTCATGCAAGCGAGCCGTACTTCTCTTGCTCTAGTGGCTGCTTTGGTGGCCTCGATCTCTAGCATCTTCGCTTGCTTCTCCACCTCCAACGCGAGCTTCTTAGTTTGTATGTCCATGAAGGCCCTAATTTGCTCCTCCTTGTCTTGCCGGCATGTGACGCCCCCAATTTCAACCGTACGCTAAACATACGCTCAATGCGTACGACCAAGATTAGGGACTCACTGATTAATATCACAACACAACACTAGACACAAATTAAAGTCATACATCTTTATATTACAAGCCAGGGGCCTCGAGGGCTCGAATACAAAGCTCGACAAGCACGAGTCAGCGGAAGCAAATAATATCTGAGTACAGACATAAGTTAGACAAGTTTTGCCTTAAGAAGGCTAGCACAAACATAAGCAGCGGATCGAAAGAGGCGAGGCCTCCTGCCTGGGAGCCAACCTAACTACTCCTGAGCGTCGGCATTCTCCACGTAGTAGTAGGCTCCAGTGGTGGTGGTGTAGTCGTCTCCGGCGTACTCCATCTCCTGGGCTCCGTCGACTGAACGCGGTAATCGAATAGAGGGGGAAAGAGAAAGCAAAGCAGCGGTGAGTACTCATCCAAAGTACTCGCAAGACTGACATCAGAACTATGCTAAGTATGCATTAGTATCAAGGGGAGGGGTTATATCTGGACTGACTGCAGAAAGCAAGAATAGGGGGAAAGGCCTAGTCCTATCGAAGCCTAGCATCTTCAGCATCTTGCAGCATTAGAAGAGAGTAGACTGGTATCTCATATATAGTCATATTATTGTAGCAATTTTATTAAGTAGTCACGCCCAGAGATTCTTCCTCGACTCCCTGCGAGGAAGCAATCTCGGAGCCACATTCATTTCAAATTAAATCACAATTATAGTTGTATAAGGTCAAGGTACAACTCCAAGTCGTCCTGTTACCGTGGACACGGCTATTCGAATAGTTTGTTCATCCCTGCAGGGGTGCACCGTATTTCCAACACGCCTGATCACCTCCGGCCGGACACACTTTCCTGGGTCATGCCCGGCCTCGGGATAGCAGCACGTCGTTGCCCCACCTAGGCTCAACGAAGAGGCCAGCCCGCCGGTCTAAATCCTAAGCACAAAGGGGTCGTGGGCCCACTTGCCCTCTGCGCTCCTGCACGATGCGTGGGCGGCCGGAAGCAGATCTAGCACACTCCAGTCCAAGAGCTGTACCGTCCAGTCCAATCCGGCGCGCGCCGCTCCATTGCTGACATCCGAAGAGCTTCGGCTGATACAACGACGCTGAGTACCCATAACTTCTCCCACGCGATGGTTTGGTGCGTAAAAAGGCCAACGACCCAACTCAGATCAAATACCCAACCCATTAGCATTTTATTAATGCGGGGAAAGCGCGACCCATGAAGTGCGGTCCGTCGCCCCGCCTCGAGGATGTGTGGCAAGGGCCTCTCCTGCCCGTCCACGCCTCATCAACATCAAACCGTGGGTACCCCTCAGGGCCGACCCATCACCAACATGTTTCTGTAACCAGGTCATAGTAACTGTGTGTATAAAACATCAAGACGGAACCTGACGAATCACCCTCAAGGGGTCCCGCTCGATGAAACCGTCAAGGTGGACTTAGAGGAATCACCCTCGGGGGTCCCACACTTGAGGGGTTGCACGACAGAGTCATCGTCGGGAGTGGTGAAGGAGGAATCACCCTCGATAACCACGACCGACTAGTTGCACTACAGAGCTAGCATCATGAGTACTTCACGAGGTGTCACCCTCGGTACTCGATAGTAGCGCTGCAGAGTCGTACAACTAAGGGGGGTGCGGTGATGTGAGGGGCCTGGCTTGTCGGTCGGTTGACCGAGTCTTCGAGTCTTCGGGTCGTCGAGTCGTCGATGAAGAAGCAGGGGCAACTGGGACTAAGGGGTCACTGGGGATTCATTGATCAACCTATACTAAGCAGTTGATATGATTGCAGGTATTGTATCAGTTTATCAAAAGCAGGCTATGCATCAGAATAGGAGCTAACTAATACAGTAGCAAAAACTAATGCAAGAATAAGAGGGAAGAATGGGCGATATCGGAATGCTCAAGGGGGGATTGCTTTCCTTGCTGCTCTGCGGCAAAAGGCTGATCGTCAACAGTGTAGTCGTACCCGGCAGCAGCGTCGGTCTCGGGGTCTACCGGTAAGAAGAGGGGGGAGAAACAATAAATACAAAGCAGACAAATGCATCACGATGCATGCCATGGCAATATGCAGGGCTAGGCATGCACTAACGCAGTATTACACGTCGCAGACGGATCGGAAGAGTATCTGACGATATTTCCCGGGTCTCGGGCTACTACCGGACATACGAAATCGATGGAAAAGTTCCATGTTTGCTATGCTAGAGGCATGTGACAGACTAACGGACTGCGTATTTGGAACCGTAGAATTATTCTGAGCAACTTTCATGTTCAAAACTTTTTAATCCGGACTACGGTTTATTTTATATTAATTTTTAAAGATTAAACAATATTCTGAATTTCTTTTAATTAATAAGCCGAATTATCCAAAACAGTAAATACCGTTTAATTAATTAAAATAACAGTTTAATTAATTAATCTATTTAATCTTAATCATCTAATTAATTAATTAATTACCTAATTAATTAATTAACTAATTTATTTATTTGTCTATATTTATTTATGTTATTTTATTTTAATTTTTTTAACATTTTTATTATTTAACAGGGGCTGGGCCCCACCTGTCAGTGTGTCAGCCCCCCACACACACATACACTACACGCACACGCACACATACATACGCACGCACGCACGCACGCGCACCGGGCCGGCGCGGTGGCGTGCCGGCCGCCGGTGGGGGGGGAGCTCACGGGGGGGGGGGGGGGGGTAGAGGTGGCGCCGGCGGTGGCGGGAGGCGGCGGGGCGGACGGCGACGTGCGGCGGCGGGGCGGCGGCGGCGAACGGCGGGTGCGGGCGCGGGCGGTGGCAGGCGTCGGCGGAAAGCGGTCCAGGCGGGGAGGAGCCGGCGGGGCAGGGCGGATCCGGCGGGGGTGGCCGGGCGTCGGCGGCGCCCGCGCGGCGCGGGGGGGGGGGGGTGTGGAGGAGCGGCCGGTCGGGCCGGCGCCAGGCTTCGGCGGGGGGGGGGGGGGGGGGGGGGAACGGTCGGGGCCGGCTCGGGCCAGAGCCGAGTGGCCGGCCCTTTCGGCCCAGTTAGGTTTTTCTTTTTTTTTCTTTTTTTTCTTTTTTTTTAAATAAAATTATTATTAAACATCGTCTGTTTTAATTATTTAGAGGCTCTGAAATACTTCGTAAAATTCCGGTTCCAATTTTATAAATCCTTAGGGAATATTTGCAACCCATCCAACATTTTTATTTTTAGTTTAGCGCAACTCTTAAATCCACCTTTCAGACGAATTTAAATTGCAACGGAATTTGAACGGGGTTTGAACCAACGCGAGTTTAACAACAGTAATCATGGTGATGTGGCAACATTAGCGTGGGATTACTGTAGCTTAATTACAGAGATTACTGTAGCACAAAACCAGGGCGTCACAATTCTCCCCTACTAACAAGAATTCTCGTCCGGAGAATCAAGAAGTAGAAGGAAAGAGCCCGGGGTATTCTGCACGAAGATGATCTTCGCGTTCCCAAGTGGCTTCATCTTCAGAATGATTTTCCCACTGCACCTTGAAGAACTTGGTAACCTTCTGACGAGTCCGACGTTCAGTTTCATCGAGAATGCGGACTGGTTGCTCTTTGTAAGAAAGGTCTTGTTGCAGTTGCAGCATATCATGATCCACTGCTCGGATAGGATCCTTGAAGCAGCGACGAAGTTGTGACACATGGAACACATCGTGAACCTGAGAAAGGTTTGGCGGTAGTTCCAGTTGGTAGGCCACTTTACCACGCTTTTCGAGAACAGTGAAAGGACCAATATATCGAGGAGCCAGCTTGCCCTTGATCCCAAAACGGTGTGCACCTCTCATTGGCGTGACTCGAAGATAAGCCTTCTCGCCAGGTGGATATACCATATCTTTGTGATGACGGTCATACTGACTCTTCTGACGAGACTGAGCAGCCTTCAGATTTGCATTTATAATGCGGACTTGATCTTCGGCATGTTGGATAATATCCGGACCGATAAGTGTGCGTTCCCTAGTTTCTGACCAATTCAGAGGAGTCCGACACTTACGTCCATATAACACTTCAAAAGGAGCCATCTTCAGACTAGCTTGATAGCTATTGTTGTAGGAGAACTCAGCATACGGGAGAGATTCCTCCCATTTCTTGCCGAAAGAAATGACACAAGCTCGAAGCATGTCTTCGAGAATCTGATTGACTCTTTCAACTTGACCCTGGGATTGAGGGTGAAAAGCGGTGATGAATGACAAATGAGTTCCCATAGCTTCCTGGAAACTTGCCCAGAATCTTGAAGTGAATAAGCTGCCACGGTCCGAACTAATCACCAGTGGAATACCGTGGAGTGAAACAACTCTGGACATGTAAAGATCTGCTAGCTGACTAGCAGTGATCGTTTCTTTGACGGCTAGAAAATGTGCAACTTTGGAAAGTTGGTCAATGACAACAAGAATAGCATCATTACCTTTCTGGGATTTGGGAAAACCAGTGACGAAGTCCATTTCAACATGGTCCCATTTCCATTCAGGAACCGTAATAGGCTGCAGAGTTCCGGCAGGCTTTTGATGTTCTGCTTTAATACGACGGCAAACATCACATTCAGCAACATAGCGAGCAATGTCTTGCTTCATGTTAGACCACCAGAATCTTTGACGAATGTCTTGGTACATCTTGGTACTACCAGGATGAATAGACAGCGGAGTGTCATGTGCTTCCTTCATGACCTCCTGAGTCAAATCATTGTTTTCCTCCTTACTCGGTACCACTAGGCGGCCCTTGAAGTACAAAGCGCCATCCTCAGCAATAGTGAAGAATGAAGGCCTTCCTTCTGCGAGGTCGAATTTAATCCTCTCGACTTCATTGTCACACTTCTGGATCCACTTGATGACGTCCACAAGATCTGGTTTAGCAACCAGGGTATTAAGAGAACCCTGGGAAACAACGTGGAGGTTCATTTTGTAGGACCCTTCAGGAGGGGGAGCGAGATAACCCTGAGGAACAATATGGAGGTTCAGCTTGCGGAATTCCTTTTGAAGAAGGGGGTGAACCTTGTGAACCTGAAGGTGGTTGCAGTATGACTTGCGGCTCAAAGCATCAGCCATTACATTAGCCTTGCATGGGGTATAAGAAATACCCACATTGTAGTCTGCTATGCGCTCCATCCATCTCTGTTGACGGAGGTTCAGATCCGGCTGAGTAAACAGGTACTTCAGACTTTGATGATCGGTGTAGATCTCGCAATGATTACCAACAAGGTACTGTCGCCACTCTTTTAGTGCATGAATTACTGCAGCAAGTTCAAGGTCATGAACTGGGTAGTTCACTTCATGAGGGCGCAATTGATGAGATGCATAAGCAACCACCCTGCGTTCTTGCATTAGGACACAGCCCATTCCTTGACGTGAAGCATCACAATAGATGACGAAGTCCTTACGAGTATCCGGAGGAGCTAGCACTGGAGCAGACGTCAGTTTGTCCTTAAGTGCCTGAAAGCTCTCCTGACATTTTTCTGTCCACTCATATTTAACACCTTTGTGAAGCAAATTGGTTAAGGGCTTTGCAATCTTGGAGAAGTTCTCGACCAATCGACGACAATAGCTGGCGAGTCCGAGAAAACTTCTGACTTGCTTGACATTCTTCGGGGGAGTCCAGTCAAGAATAGCCTGAACTCGTTCAGGGTTGACCGCAATACCATCCTTGGAGATCACATGACCAAGGTAGATTACTTCGTCCATCCAGAACTCACACTTTGAATACTTTGCATAAAGTTGATGTTCTCGAAGCCTCTCCGGTATAAGACGAAGATGTTTAGCATGCTCTTCTTTATTCTTGGAGTAAACCAGTATATCATCCAGATAAACCATGACGAATTTATCGAGGTAATCCATGAATATATAGTTCATCAGACGAGAGAAGGTTGCTGGAGCATTTGTTAAGCCGAAGGACATGCCAGTGTACTCGTATGAACCATAGCGAGTAACAAATGCAGTCTTGGGAATATCCTCTTCACGAACCCGGATCTGGTGGTAACCCAACCTCAAGTCGAGTTTCGAATACACTGATGAACCAGCAAGTTGATCATACAGATCGTTGATCCGAGGAAGCGGATATTTGTTTTGAATCGTTGCTTGGTTGATAGGACGATAATCTTGGACCAATCGATTCGTACCATCTTTCTTCTTGACAAAGAGAGAAGGTGCTCCCCAAGCAGAGGAACTTGGACGAATGAAACCCAGACGGAACGAATTGTCAATTTCTTGCTTAAGTTCAAGGAGTTCACGTGGTGGCATCTTGTACGGACGCTTGGCTATAGGAGTGGTACCATGTACCAAGTCGATGACAAACTCGACATCTCTAGCAGGGGGAATCCCTGGAAGTTCTTCCGGAAAGACATCTTGGAAATCCCGAACAACTGGAATGTTTTCAATCCCTTCAAGAGGTGACACATTTAATGCATTCAAGGCATATAACCGGGGTTCAGCAATTAACAGCTTGGAATGACATGATCGAGTACAACTCATAATCAAAGAAGATTACTAAGAGTTGTTGAATCGCAATGCGGACACGATTCAATTATCGGTGTCCTTGAGTGTCCAACAATTTAGAACACGAGGAAACTGGAATCAGTGAAATATCATAGTTGATGAGGAGCTCATAAAAATTTATATAGCTCCGTGGTATTCATCAAGATACCAGGGATAATACCCGGAGGTAGATCAGAATAGAGGTTAGACTGGTGTATTGATCTGTGGAAGACAAGCACTTTCACTTGTCTGAGAATGAAATCAAAGTAGAACAACATGGTCGAAACCACGATTGCAAAGGACAAGATCAAAGATACAATATCAAATCATACATTGAATGATTATTGAAAGGAGAAGCTTCTATGATAAGATCAACATCGTTTCCATGGGCATGAACACAAGGTTCAAGGTCGACTCCCACTTCCTCAATGCATCACCTTCCATTTACACCTCGCCTTTGATAAAGTTGTAGTTTTGAAAGTTTAACTGGCAAAACACCAGGAGAGTAAGACTCGTGAAAACTGTCGGGTTCACACGGATTAAGGAAGGCATAGGTTCAACCCATTGGGGCATCTTAGGAACATATACCACAAGCTTCAAGCGTAATTAACACATGCTTGCAAACAGAGCATGGCTGACGAAAGCATAGGATACAACTTATCAGAGGGAGAAGACACAGTTTACCAATGGCATCATGTATCAGGGGAATAACCCAACACTGGGTCTGGCGGTCCACAAAGGACCTGATGTGAGTATCGGTACCCAATCAGAGGGGGAAGAATGTAAGGCATCGGATCATAGAACATCCAAATAATTTGATGCTTAAATAACCAAAGGAATTAAGATTTCCAACTTGGTGTATCAGAAACAGATGTTCCGATCAAATACAAGTAAGATGAAAGGACTTAGATGGGCAATCAATCAAGGTTGATTTGTCGGGAACCAACTCATGTTTGGAAAGACGTCTGAGCCGGACGGACAATTTATGATAAACAACTGATGACTGCGTGCATTCACACACAGGTTGAATCAATAAAATCAAATGAAAACCACAAAGGATTTACTTAAAATTGCTAGACACATGAAATTAACCATAATGCAAGCCGGCGAGAAAGGTCAAGAGCAAAAGGCTACTGAGGATTTCGGGAGATCGAATAGCAACTCGAAGGACTTGCGAAACCCAAGGTAATTGAGGACGAACGAATTCTCGATAAGACAATTCGATGTACCTTGTAACAACAAGTACAACTTGATTTGAAAGTATGAGCGACAATTGTATGTAATCATCCATAGGGGTTGACGGAGGAAGGAAATCGCAAAGGCGATGAGCACAAGTTCTCGAGAGAACTTCGGAGAGTATCTTCGGAGTCTTCTGATGAATCGAGCCATAGTCTGAAATGAGGGGCTCTTCGGGAGGAGTAGTTGCGAGAACCTAGAGTTAGAGTTAATACAATCTTTAACCCGAAAGAGAAGAGAGATCAGAACCCAGAGTATAGACGAGGAATAAAAGATCCTAATACCACCCGATTGAGATGTGGGCCCGTAAGCCACACAACTATGTTAGTAACAGTTTTTCAATGACTAGACTCAACTTCGGCCAAGGAGTTGGAAAGGGGGTTACCTACAGGCAGTCGGCTCTGATACCAACTTGTGACGCCCCCAATTTCGACCGTACGCTAAACATACACGCAATGCGTACGACCAAGATTAGGGACTCCCTGATTGATATCACAACACAACACTAGACACAAATTAAAGTCATACAGCTTTATATTACAAGCCAGGGGCCTCGAGGGCTCGAATACAAAAATCGACAAGCAAGAGTCAGCGGAAGCAAATAATATCTGAGTACAGACATAAGTTAGACAAGTTTTGCCTTAAGAAGGCTAGCACAAACATAAGCAGCGGATCGAAAGAGGCAAGGCCTCCTGCCAGGGAGCCAACCTAACTACTCCCGAGCGTCGGCATTCTCCACGTAGTAGTAGGCTCCAGCGGTGGTGTAGTAGTCGTCTCCGGCGTACTCCATCTCCTGTGCTTCGTCGACTGAACGCGGTAATCGAATCGAGGGGGAAAGAGAAAGCAAAGCAGCGGTGAGTACTCATCCAAAGTACTCGCAAGACTGACATCAGAACTATGCTAAGTATGCATCAGTATCAAGGGGAGGGGTTATATCTGGACTGACTGCAGAAAGCAAGAATAGGGGGAAAGGCCTAGTCCTATCGAAGACTAGCATCTTCTGCATCTTGCAGCATTAGAAGAGAGTAGACTGGTATGTCATATATAGTCATATTATTGTAGCAATTTTATTAAGTAGTCACGCCCAGAGATTCTTCCTCGACTCCCTGCGAGGAAGCAATCTCGGAGCCACATTCATTTCAAATTAAATCACAATTATAGTTGTATAAGGTCAAGGTACAACTCCAAGTCGTCCTGTTACCGTGGACACGGCTATTCGAATAGTTTGTTCATCCCTGCAGGGGTGCACCGCATTTCCAACACGCCTGATCACCTCCGGCCGGACACACTTTCCTGGGTCATGCCCGGCCTCGGGATAGCAGCACGTCGTCGCCCCACCTAGGCTCAACGAAGAGGCCAGCCCGCCAGTCTAAATCCTAAGCACAAAGGGGTCGTGGGCCCACTTGCCCTCTGCGCTCCTGCACGATGCGTGGGTGGCCGGAAGCAGACCTAGCACACTCCAGTCCAAGAGTTGTACCGTCCAGTCCAATCCGGCGCGCGCCGCTCCATTGCTGACGTCCGAAGAGCTTCGGCTGATACAACGATGCTGAGTACCCATAACTTCTCCCACGCGATGGTTTGGTGCGTAAAAAGGCCAACGACCCAACTCAGATCAAATACCCAACCCATTAGCATTTTATTAATGCGGGGAATGCGCGACCCATGAAGTGCAGTCCGTCGCCCCGCCTCGAGGATGTGTGGCAAGGGCCTCTCCTGCCCGTCCACGCCTCATCAACATCAAACCGTGGGTACCCCTCAGGGCCGACCCATCACCAACATGTTTCTGTAACCAGGTCATAGTAACTGTGTGTATAAAACATCAAGACGGAACCTGAGGAATCACCCTCAAGGGGTTCCGCTCGATGAAACCATCAAGGTGGACTTAGAGGAATCACCCTCGGGGGTCCCACACTTGAGGGGTTGCACGACAGAGTCATCGTCGCGAGTGGTGAAGGA
Source organism: Elymus sibiricus (assembly GCA_039707655.1). Taxonomy (NCBI): domain Eukaryota; kingdom Viridiplantae; phylum Streptophyta; class Magnoliopsida; order Poales; family Poaceae; genus Elymus; species Elymus sibiricus. Next base: position 271,889,265 of record CM077665.1, read on the forward strand.
GGAATCACCCTCGATAATCACGACCGACTAGCTGCACTACAGAGCTAGCATCATGAGTACTTCACGAGGTGTCACCCTCGGTACTCGATAGTAGCGCTGCAGAGTCGTACAACTAAGGGGGGTGCGGTGATGTGAGGGGCCTGGCTTGTCGGTCGGTTGACCGAGTCTTCGAGTCTTCGGGTCGTCGATGAAGAAGCAGGGGCAACTGGGACTAAGGGGTCACTGGGGATTCATTGATCAACCTATACTAAGTAGTTGATATGATTGCAGGTATTGTATCAGTTTATCAAAAGCAGGCTATGCATCAGAATAGGAGCTAACTAATACAGTAGCAAAAACTAATGCAAGAATAAGAGGGAAGAATGGGCGATATCGGAATGCTCAAGGGGGGATTGCTTGCCTTGCTGCTCTGCGGCAAAAGGCTGATCGTCAACGGTGTAGTCGTACCCGGCAGCAGCGTCGGTCTCGGGGTCTACCGGTAAGAAGAGGGGGGAGAAACAATAAATACAAAGCAGACAAATGCATCACGATGCATGACATGGCAATATGCAGGGCTAGGCATGCACTAACGCATCATTACACGTCGCAGACGGATCGGAAGAGTATCTGACGATATTTCCCGGGTCTCGGGCTACTACCGGACAGACGAAATCGATGGAAAAGTTCCATGTTTGCTACGCTAGAGGCATGTGGCAGACTAACGGACTGCGTATTTGGAACCGTAGAATTATTCTGAGCAACTTTCATGTTCAAAACTTTTTAATCCGGCTACGGTTTATTTTATATTAATTTTTAAAGATTAAACAATATTCTGAATTTCTTTTAATTAATAATCCGAATTATCCAAAACAGTAAATACTGTTTAATTAATTTAAATAACAGTTTAATGAATTAATATATTTAATCTTAATCATCTAATTAATTAATTAATTAGTTAATTAATTAATTAACTAATTTATTTATTTATCTATATTTATTTATTTTATTTTATTTTAAATTTTTTAACATTTTTATTATTTAACAGGGGCTGGGCCCCACCTGTCAGTGGGTCAGCCCCACACACACACATACACTACACGCACACGCACACATACATACACACACACACTCACGCACGCGCACCGGGCCGGCGCGGCGGCCGCCGACGGGGGGGGGGGGGGGAGCTCACGGGGGAGGGGGGGTAGAGGTGGCGCCGGCGGTGGCGGGAGGCGGCGGGGCGGACGGCGACGTGCGGCGGCGAACGGTGGGCGTGGGCGGCGGAGAGCGCCACGGGCCGGGCGGGAGGCGGCGGGCGTCGGCGGAAAGCCGTCTAGGCGGGGAGGAGCCGGCGGGGCGGGGCGGGGCGGATCCGGCGGGGGTGGCCGGGCATCGGCGGCGCCCGCGCGGCGCGGGTGGGGGGCGGAGCGTACCGGCGTCGCGGGGGGGGGGGCGGCGGGTCGGGCCGGCGCCAGGCTTCGGCGGGGGGGGGGACGGTCGGGGCTGGCTCGGGCCAAAGCCGAGCGGCGGCGGCGGGGGGGGGGGGGGGGGGTGGGATCGGGAGCAGCGGGGGCTGGGGGCGCGCTAGGGTTCTCCCCTGGCTCCCCATATAACCGCCGGCTGGGCCGGCCCTTTCGGCCCAGTTTGGCTCTTCTTTTTTTTTCTTCTTTTTTAAATAAAATTATTATTAAACATCGTCTGTTTTAATTATTTAGAGGCTCTGAAATACTTCGTAAAATTCCGGTTCCAATTTTATAAATCCTTAGGTTATATTTGCAACCCATCCAACATTTTTATTTTCAGTTTAGCGCAACTCTTAAATCCACCTTTCAGACGAATTTAAATTGCAACGGAATTTGAACGGGGTTTGAACCAACGCGAGTTTAACAACAGTAATCGTGGTGACGTGGCAACATTAGCATGGGATTACTGTAGCTTAATTACAGAGATTACTGTAGCACAAAACCAGGGCGTCACACGGCGCTTCTCCTCTCTTGAATCCTTGTTGGCGATCATGCCTTGCAAAATAACTTGCAAGGCAATGGACGCCGCCTCGCGCTTGTCCTCTTTCTTGAAGTTGGTCTTCCCCCGCGACCGCAGCTTATCCCCCTCACCATGCTCTTCAACGGCTGCTCCTCCCCACGCGCCTTGATGGCAGGGTATTGCGCTTTGAACTTCTCTTCTCATTGATGATCATCCAACAATGAGTGAGGTTGAAAGACTTGTCCTCATAATGGACCTTGAATGCTTTCAAAGCTTGGAAGACCTACAAATGGAGAAGCAACATTATGGACGAGCAAGCTACGGGACAATCAAATAAGCAAGCATGTCGGCATACCATGTCTTTCATGTCGATGCCACTCACGGGACGGGCCTCGATGCTCTCAAGAGTGGAACAAAACTTGTTGCACTCTTGTTGTATCACCCTCCAACGCTTGTCGAGCGAGACCCACCCACACTTTCTCTCCATTTGGTATGGTTCAAACCTCTTATGCTCGTGGAACTCGTGATGCACTCTTTGTCAAAATGCCGAAGCCTTTTGCTCGGAGCCTACCTTAGGGTCTTGGCCAATGTCTCTCCAACATTCACAAAGGAGTTTGTCCTCATCCTGTGTGTATGCTTTGGTCCTCTTGCTCTTCCGCTTCTTCTTTGCATTGGCTTGGGCGGGGAGCTCTTCCTCGAACAATGGCTCTCCATCGATGTCCATTTCATCATCCTCTTCGTCTAGGCCATAGTCTTTCGGGAACTCATGATCTAGCGGGAAAGAGCTGCCCAAGCCGAGTTGGTCCTTCATGAGGGGGTCAGCCATGCCTCCATTGTCTTCACCAAATGAGTACCCCATGCCATCGTGCCCGGACATGAAGGGGGTGCGCCCATCTTGGCTTTGCGTCTCATCGGGGTCGAAGGGAACGCCACCGCCACCACCTTCGTAGATGAGGCTCTCCATGAACAGGCGGTTGGCCTCGTCTTTCGTAGCCAACATTTTGTCGAACAAGTTGTGGGCATTCCCCATGGCATCGGCTGGGAGCTCACGATGTCGTTTGCGCGCACCCCCGGAGGACGATCCACCGCCCATAGGTATCGCGTTGACATCGATGCCCATGGGCGCTGGCATGGCAGGCGCGACCACGCTCACCTCCGGTGAACCGGATCCCGTAGAGTAGGACAAACGAGAGGTTTGCGGGTGGTGCCGCTGGAAGCCGTGCGCCGCTGGCGTGGTGGACATGCGCGGTGAGTCTGGAAGTGGGTGATGAAGGGGCGATGAGCCGGTGCTGGCCGCGGCCACAACGGCAGCGATGAGCCCGTGCTGGCCTGGTTTTAACCCTAGCATCACCAGGGTCTGCCTTGTGGCCTCGTGGACGAGCTGGCTGGTCTTTGCGGAGTTGGCCTCTTGCTTTAAGGCAGTGGTGAGGGTGGACGCGGCCGCGGCATCGTTCCTGGCTTCTTGCTGATGCCGGCGGTTCTACCTCCTCAACGATTGGACGGCGCGCTCCTCGGGCGTCAGCACCTTCTTCTTCTTGGTCGGCGCCGGCCCTTTTCGTGCACCGCGGGGAACGGTGGAGGCAAGGGAGGCGAGGCCGGCGGCGGCGTCGAGGGTCGATGCGCCGTCGTCCATGGAGCACGCGTGGAGTGGGCGCGAGGTTTTTGGGAAAATTAGGGGGAAATGGTGGTTGTGTGCCACCGACGGGCGGGCCAAGGGGAGGAGGAGGGCGGGTGTCGCGCGCGTCCGTCTTGTGTCCTCGCCGACGCAAATCCGGCCCAAATTTGAGCTTGGACTGGGTTGCAGGCGGATAAAAAACAGACGCGCGTCCATTTGGGTCGGGGCATTGGGCTGAGTTTTTTGTCCGTGGCGACCCAAACGGACACGCGTGAACGAAATGGGTCGCCCGGTTGGAGTTGCTCTTATGACTTTTTTCTATCCAAAATATAACCCTTTTAGTACATTGACATACTTTTTCTGACCATCGGTATCTGCGTCTTCTGAGCATATTTACAAGTTCTCCTCATATTTTCAGATAAAGTTTGAGAACCGGTTTAATAAAAAAAGTTACATGTCATAAAAGATATACAAATATATTTTCTTTCAAAAAAATTGCAATGGTTTCTTGTGCAATGTAATTTTGTATTCATTAGATAAATCAATGGTCGAGTTTTTATGCAAAAGGGAGCTAGGCGGAAGGACTTACCTCTCATTGGTCCATCGACATCATATCGTTTACATATTTCTTCACGAGATTGACTCATATCCATGTGTGGCAAGAGACTCCTTTCTACACATGTGTATACATAATGACGTGAGCAACTCAAGATAGTATGCATGCCAATTTGCTGACACAAAGAGGGATTTTCTGTCATACATGTTTCCACGGACAACACAGATGAATAACCCATGTTCCAGATTCCATGGTGTGTAGGAAGCTGTCTTACCAAGAGGGCATTGATGAGCCCAAAGCAGCACGGGTGGCCTAGCCGGATTCAAGACTGCTTCACCACTGGCGGTGTAGGATTTGTCACCGGATCAAACGGACGCGCTGCTGCAGCGGGATGATTCGCTGGACAGGGCCGCTGCATAGGGAGGAGGGGATCTCGGCCAAGGGGGCAGAGACCCAATTGTTTGGCGGTCTTAGCCGACATCGGCTCGCGCATGGGGCTCGTGCCAATTCTTCAAGCTCCGATGGGTCCATTACCGGCAACATAGCTACGAGACAAGAAACAAAACTATGTTATGCTGGCAAGTGATAAGTGAAAGTAGAGAAGAAGAAAAGAAAGAAGTGTAGTTATATCTGAGTAACAAGTGAGAGGTTGCCATATACCATTGGTGTGCAGAGAAGACACATGCCCGCACTAATGACAATACCAGTGGCGTGCATAGAAGGCACACGCCACCACTATCTTGGGCCTGGTATGGACACTTGGTCCACACACTTGTGGCTTGTGAAAGTACAGCTACACCGCTAGTAACCTATGACAAGTGGCGTACGAAATATGCCCAAGCTACCACTATTTCGAAAAAATAGCAGCGGCGTGGATTGAAGGTGGCACACCACTGATTAAGATTGTGTGTAAGCATTTCTGCACTAGTGTTGTCGTTTCCTAACTTACATTTAATAGATGCCTTGTAGAGCGCCATCAATTCTTGCGGCACTTGAATATTTGACTCCCTCCATGGCTTTTCCGATGTATTTCTTGCCAGACATTACCATCTCGATCTAAGTGTGATATTTAGGAGGCATAGATTCTGCACCCCAAATCCACCAAATTCTCCAGGGAAGCAAACTTGGTCCCAAGCGACCAAGCAATGACCACTCTACACATCATGTCATCACTTCCATAGGAACCCTCGACGTGAATGACAAGTTCCAGCATCACATGCACCGACATGGCAACGAGCATGGTTTTGAGAGCTTGAGGCTTCCACCATGAAATAGAAAACAAAAAGGTGGCATTTACACAAAGCATGACTAAACTAAGCACATGACATATATGATTTATAAAGTAAGCAATGCAAGGCGCCATATGCATGATATGACCAACATCAGCATGCCAGGTTAGAGCAAACACCTCAAGGGGTAAATAGGAGTGGCTTGCTCTCTCTGAATCCCCCTCTGAATAGTTATCCTCCTCTGGATAACAATCTGGGATGGAGGGAGGGGGGCTGCCCCTGTGCCCACCATGGAGCGACATATTCATGACATTATATTGCCACACGCTGCTCTTATATTTTTCTCTACATGTTCAGTACGATTAGGTACAATAACTGACATGCATAGGAAAAAAACATGAGCAAATGGCTTCTGTACCATTGACAAACTGGTCAATGGCTCAATTGCCACGCAACAAAGCACAAGTGCTCACGTACCAATCACAAACAAAATCTAGTGCTTATTTGCCACTGCCTGTTAGTCCACCGTTGTCTCACACAATTTATCCAACAAAAGGACCACTTTGCCCTCAATGGTAAATAAGCACAGTTTGCACAACACGTCTCTACAAAAAAAATTGACAGCATATTGGCTCTATTTTTAGCATTTCAACCAAACAGCAGGGATAAAATAGAACAGTTCAAACATATGTATATTTCAGCCAGATTTCAGCAGCAAAATAGCACTCGATAGAAAGGAACATAATCAGGTTCACATCATTTAGAAGCATAATCAGGTTCACATCTAGAAGCATAATCAGGTTCAATAGCATCTAGAAACAAAACAACACAACCTGAAGTTGGTTGTTAACATAAGCAGAAGTGCACACATGAAGAAGTGCACGGTATGTAACCAAAATGAGCCCAGATTTCAGAGTTTCAACTTCTTTTTGCTTGGAGGTTTGGCGCGATTCTCTTGGTTGTTTGGCGCAATTCTCTTCTTCTTGCTTCGAGTGCTCATCGCAGGGCTATCAGGCGCAACAGATATGACCTTTGATCTACATAAAAATTTCAGATTACATGCTATAAGGGAACAAAGATAGGTGTACAACAATATAAGTAGAGGTAGCGCAGATTTCGAACCTTTTAGATTTAGAGGTAGTCTTCGACAATATAGTTGGACATGGAAGTAGAGGCAGTGCAGTTTCACTTGGACCTTGAAGAAGAGGCAGTGAAGTTCCAGTAGTTGTCTTGATGGATTTTTTCTTTCTTTTCTCCCTGCATTAGTATCACATATTAGCTACATTAAGACAATAATAAGGCAGAAAAATTGAAGGACGAAGCTACCTTTTTTGCTTTGCTACTTCAGCATAGGCATCTAGTGCTTCCGGAGCAGCATCTTTGCAGCTTTGCCATCTATCTCCATAGGCCTTGCAAATTGGACATTGGTGCTGGCCTTTATTTCCCTTGCTCTTGCTATTCTCAGCACCACTTTTATGTCTCTCTACCTTTGACCTCCCAGGGGCCCTCCTAAGGATTGGGGGATTCAAGATGAAATCTTTCTCCACACTTGGCCATTGAGACATGTCGGTTAGGCCAGGAAGAACATAGGCATAAGCTGCATTGAACTTGGCAACACTATAACAGTCGTCAACAAAATCTAGGCATAAGCTGTGTAATGGATCTTGATCTTGTACTTGTCACGTAGCCTCTTCCTTAACTCCATCGGGCGAACACTAGGATCTTCTTTTACCCAGTCCATAACTTTGTCACATACCCACATCTTTGAAGCACTTCGCTGCTTCTTTTTCTTCTTTGTGCTAGAACAAGTGTGCTCCTCCACGTGAATTTTAACCTGCGTTAAATAAGTAATGGGTAAACAAATTAGTGTCTTCGATCCATAGTTATAACAGCAACTATAACAGCAACTAAAATTCAGCAACTAATATACCTCCATAGTTTCTTGGTCATCCAACCTCCCAACATGAATTCTCCATGCGCAGTCTTTGCTCCGGCGACAATAAGCCCTGAATCGGCTAGGTTCACTTTTTTCAACCTTAAATTCAAACTCTTTCTTTATGGCGTATGTAGCAATTGCCAACCTAAACTCTTGAATATTAGGGTACTTTGCGCCAACATGCATCGGTGGATTATCTTTATCATAAGCTATTTCTAGAACAACATCCGGTCTAGCATCTTCGGCGACCCACTCCTCATCATCGCTGCTATCTTGGACATGCTCATTATGTGGTATATCTTTTTCTCCAATCTCATCATCACTATCTTTTTCTCCAGTCTCATCACCACTATCCGAACCAGCACTGCCAATTGAGTACTGGTCCTCCTCATCTACACCAACATGTTCATATTCCTCATGTGGATTAGCTAGATATGCATCTGTTGGAGCTACAATATCATGTGGATTACTTGGTTGACTAGGCAGTGCTATAGATGGTGTTGGACTCGAAGGAGCACATGGAACATCAACATTGTCACTTGAGTCACAATGTTTGATAATCAACTGACCACTTCTATCCTGATGAAAATACTGGTACATTTTCATGCATTCTTCATCATTTGACACAGAAATAAATTTGCCAGTAATGCAGTTAAAGTACTCAAGATATATTTTGTCCTCTGAGCAGAAAGGAAAAGAGAATGTTCCAGCAATGCAGGACAGCAAATCCTTCATGCTTGTACTAGTACCCTCAACAATCTCCCAATTAAATGTTGAATTTCCACCAGTGCCACAAACCTTTACCTCTACCTTGTAAGTACATGACTGGATCATCCTGTGGGAGATGCAAAGGATGGTGTCAATCCCTTGCGCATTCTCGTATCAAAATATGCAGAAGAAAAAGAAAGAAATTTCACCTAGCACAAATTGCAGAGAGAGATGTGGAGTCCTCATCCATGCCGTCCTCCTCATTGGGCATGGATATCTGGAGAAGAGGAGATGCAGCGACATGGTTCACCTCGCCGGAATCCCCAACCCTAGGGTTCTGGGCGACATGCTCAGAGGGAGCGGGAGGCGCTGCTACCGTCAAGGTGAGGAGGTCGGCCGTGGCCGAAAGCAGCGGCACCGTCGCGGGTAGGGGAAGATGCAGCAGGGGATGCGCCGGCGGCGGTTCCGCCATTTGGCGTCGCCTGGACGACGTCGAAGGAGTAGCGGCGGAGGTTGGGGGAGGGGCGGCGGGGAACGAAGGCGCGTCGGGGAGGACCATCTGCAGCGGCGGGGGTTGGGGGAGGGGCGGCGGAGGTTGGGGGAGGGGCGGCGGGGAATCGGGTGGCGCTGGCGGCGGCTCAGCCATGCCGTCGCGTGCGTGCGTTGGGGTAGGATTCGTGGGGACTGGGGATGGACGGGTCTGGGAACGAGGGTGTTTGGTTTTTTTTTTGTCCTTCTTCTGTTCCAGAAACAAGGGGTAAACCTGGAATTTTAACAAAATCTGACAAGAAAACAGAGACAACCTAACGTGGAGTTAACGGCGATGGTAAATAAGCACTAAATTTTGTTTGTGTTTGGTACACAAGCACTGCGGCTTTGTTCGATGGCAAATGAGCCTTTGGCTTGTGATTCGTGGTATAGAAGCAATTTTCTCAAAAAACATAGTCAGATTATGTAAGGCCTAAGGGGTGCATGCAAAAATCCAGACTGATGGTTGCAACCAGTGGATAGATCCAAAACTAATGATAGCAGGCAGATGATAGCTTTAGTTAAAAAAGATAGATGATCGCTCATTTACTATTTGTTGCCCACCCAAGATGAACCTCATACAAGATTCGAGATGAACCAGATAGTAGACAGAGATCATATTCGTTGTTGCCTTGATATGTGCCCCACAAGCATTTTAAAACTCAAGTTTGAACAATTGTTCGGACTTGACTCGGAGTCTAAGAGGTGACCAGGAAGATAAGTAGCAGGTAGTATTAAGCGATGCATAACGTAAGCAGACATGAAAGAGTGTGGCCTCTGTTGCGGACCCATGTAGTCCTTAGGTTCATCTGCTCAGTTGATGATGGTAATGCAGTTATGGTGGCTGCCGGCGGCGGGGAAGAAAAATCTAAGGCGGCGAAACATGGTAAGGTGGGGTGATATTTGCTGAAGTGGACGCTTCCATCGATGGAGCGGCTCAGGTGGGGTGGACGACGGCACAACAGGAGCGGGACAAAACACACAAAGTTTTCTTGCACACCTATCTATAAATGAAGTAAATATGTAAGGGCTCCTTTGAATTGGAGGATTCTTAAAATGCAGGGTTAGGAAAAACACAGGAATAGGATAGGAATGCACGTGCAAAATAGTGCATTTCCAAACACAGGATTTTGTCAATCTGGGTGTTTGGTTCACAGGAATTGGAAGAACACAGGAGTGCAAAGAAACATGGTCAAATTAAAGTTCAATCACATGAAAAAATTATGGTTAGAATTTTATTATGCCACTATTGAACTTAGTCATGTTCTTCATGCATAGGAATTTGAAAATGAGGTCCAACTGTATATTAAAATTCCTACGTTGTTTTCTTTCAAAGAGACACCAAAGGAAAAAAATGGTCTTCTTGTCCTGCATGAACGGCGAGGCTGAAGCAGGACAGGACGGACAATATTAATCTTAAGTGGGATTCTAATAGCATAAAATACATCACCAAAAATCCTAGATGTAAAATACATCAGCATCGTGGCGGGCGCTCCAACAGGTGATGTAAAAACTGTTGACTCTAAACTTAATTGTTGAAACTGAACTTAACTGACGAAACTTTACTTAACTGTTGAAACTGAAGTTTACTGTCAAAACGGAACTTAAGTGTCGAAACTGAACTTAACTATTGAAACTGAATTTTACTGTCGAGACTGAATTTTACTGAACGCACTAGTTTAGCAGGGAAGCACTCCGCTAGTAGTTTAAGCCGCTCGAGCACTAGTAGCAGAGAAGCAGTGATCTAAATCAGCAGCCGTTTGAGCAGGGAAGGCACTAGCAAAGAGTAGCCAGAGCAGAAGGGCACAGAGCAACAGCACGAGCGAGAGAAAGACCACCAACTCGTGTTGCTGCAGCAACTCGTGTAGCAGCAGTAGTAGCGCGAGGGAGAGAAATAGCAACAACTCGTGTAGCAGCAGCAGCAGCGTCAGCGACAGGAAGAGTAGAATAGCAGCGCGAGCGAGATCAAGAGCAGAGCAGTAGATCGAGCGAGAGCAAGAAGATAGCAGCAGGAGCAGCGCGAGCGAGAGCAAGAGCAGCAAAAACTCCTGCTAGTGTGGACGCTGCCGCCAAGGGAGCCACACCAAGGGGGCAAGATGACATGGAGGAAGTTGCCGGCGACACTGCCATCGATGGAGCCGCGCCATGGTGGCTCGATATCGAGCACTGGCAGCCTCGTTATATTGAATCAAGGAGAATATGCGGCGATGAGTGTAGAACCTCTTTGGTGGCGCCGAGTATGGCTGGGCTTCATCCGAGGAGGTGGTGAGGGTGTTGTGGTTCCCGTGGGTCAGGCAAAGACGATGCTGTGGGAATGGAGGTGGTAGGATAAAGGAGCCAATCGTCGGGGCAGCTCCTTGGAGGTGGAGGCCGGGGTAGCTGAACTGGCGGGACGACGAGATCGGCGGTGGATCCTCATCCGGTGCGGTGGATGAGAGACTGCTGTGAGTAGCAATAGTAGATAGTTTTGTAGCAAGATAATTCGTAACAAGTGACAAGTAACAATAGTAACCAAGGTGCAACAAGGTAGCCCAATCCTTTTGTAGCAAAGGATATCTGGAAAGTATTCTTATATGAAGCAAGCGCTCGCGAGGACACATGGGAATTTCTGCCAAGTCATGTTCATCATGTTGAGTTGATTCGCGTTCGCTACTTTGATAATTTGGTATGTGGGTGGACCGGTGCTAAGGTGTTGTTCTTACTTGAACAAGCAACCCACTTATGATTACCCCCTCTCGCAAGCATCCGCAACTACGAAAGAAGAATTAAGATAGATCTAACCATAGCATGAAACGTGTGGATCCAAATCAGCCCTTATGAAGCAACGCATAAACTGGGGTTTAAGCTTCTGTCACTCTAGCAGCCCATCATCTACTTGTTACTCCACAATACCTTCCGTTAGGACCATAAATGGTGAAGTGTCGTGTACTCGACGTTCACACGACACCACTAAGAGAAGCAACAAAATACATATCATCAAAATATCGAAGAATACCAACTTCACATGATTACTTATGACAAGACCTATCCCATGTTCTCGGGAACAATAGTAACTACGCATACCTCATCAACATGTTCAAGATCATAGGTGTAATGATGATGATCGAGGATCTGAACATAATATTTTTCACCAATTAATCCAACAAGCATCAACTACAAGATTTAATCAACACTACTAGTAACCCACAGGTACCAATATGAGGTTTTGAGACAAAGATTGAATACAAGAGATGAACTAGGGTTGGAGATGAGATGATGATGGTGAAGATGTTGATGAAGATTGGTCCTCCCACGAAGGAGGAAGCGTTGGTGATGACGATGGCTTCGATCTCCCCCTCCCAGAGAGAAGTTTCCCCGGCAGAATCTCACTGTCGGAGAGAAAAAGGGCCTCTGCCCTGGTTTCCACCTTTAAACGGCAGCGCTTCATCCCGAAAGTAAACTTATGATTTTTCCTAGGTCAAAACACACCATATAGGAGAAGAGGGGGGGGGGCAAGGGACCTGCTGGGCCACCACGACCCAACAGGGTGTGGCTAGGGGCTGGGCCGCGCCCTGTTGGCTCGTGGCGAGTAGGCCCCCCTCTGGTATATTTTTGGACCAGAAATTCTTATATATTCCATAAAAATTCTCCGTGAAATCTCAGGTCATTTGGAATCCGGTGAATTTTCTGCCATTTTATTGGTTTTCAGGTCCAGAAATCCAGTTTCCAGAGATTTCCCTCCTTGTGATGTACCTTGCATATTCAGAGAGAAAATGCATAATAAGTGCATCATAATAAGGAATAATGAACAAGAATAACATAAATATTAATTGGAATTCATGATGCATAATGGACGTATCAACTCCCCCAAGCTTAGACCTCGCTTGTCCTCAAGCGAAAGACGAACTCGATAATAATGACCACATAATTTGAGAGAGAGGTGTCGATAAAAATAAAATACAGACATGAGTGCATCATGAATGACAACATAGCAGCAATATTTTCATCATATAGCTTCTTATAGGTCAATAACAATCCATTCACAAAATTGAAGTATGAAGCATAAACACCATTGACAATCAACAAACTATGCTCTTAGTCATTGAGGCAATCACAATTCATCATGATCCAGAGAACATTCTATGTAAGAGCTTTTCATTCTAGCAAGTTCACATACTCAACTATCGTTTAGTCTTTTATGACTGTTGACACTCATTGCATATTTTGGAGCTAGTGTTTCCGGTGGACACATAGGAAGATGGGGGCTTCATTGTTTTTGCCACCCAACTTATTTACCTCAAGGATAATATCAACAGTAATGGTTCATGATCTACATTCAACTGGATATATTTATGTGGATCTGTCCTCAACACATGATGCTTGCTACTATAGAGTTGACAGGTTGAAGTAAGAATAAACTTTATTGACTTTTGCACAAAAGTAATTTCATGATGATAAAATATAAGCCCTTCGCAGAGGGAAGCAGAGGTTGTCATGCGCTTTTAAGTTGGATGTGCAAGCTCTTAATGCAAAGGAACGTCACTTTATATTGCCCCTTATGATGGCAAACTTTATTATGCACTCTGTCACTTTTATTTCTTTGCCGTCACAAGATCGTACAAAGCTTATTTTCCTTTACAATAAAAGATCATACATATTTAAGAGCAAATTTATTGCTTGATGCACCGATGGCAACTTACTTTAAGGATCTTACTCAATCCATAGGTAGGTATGGTGGACTCTCATGGAAAGAAACTAGTTTTAAGGGGTTATGGATGCACAAGTAGCATCTCTACTTGGTATAGAAATTTATTGGATAGCAAAAGATCTAAAGCAAGCACCACATGTTAAAGGATCCATGACCATATAACTTCTATGTGAATGTAAACTATCATGATCATTACGTTGTCTTCCATGTCCAACATCAACACTTGATCACTATATAATATTTGATGGGGGCTCACAATCATAAAAGATGTCCAAGATAGTGTATTTATATGGGAATCTCCTATCCTCCATCATAATCTTGCATAGATTGTATCAATGACTAATGATATGTTTGTTTATTCCCAACAACTTTTATCACGTATACTTTTTCTATGTGAAGTTACTACTCCCCATGGGATTAGCATATGATCTTTTCTTTTACTTCAATGCTATGATGATAGATGCATGAGAGTAGAGCACACAAACTAATCTTTATTATATAACTCTCACACTTGATTACAAGGGTAGATAGATCTCAAAGCAAAAAATCTAAGCAAAGCAAATCTGAAATTTTATTTCCCTAAATCACAAAATAACTAAGGATCGAACTAAAATAGATGGTAATGATAGAGGTGATGGTAATACAATACCGGGGCACCTCCCCCAAGCTTGGAACAAGCTAAGGGTGGCGCCCATACCCACGTACTCAAGTATCCTTCTTGGGTGATGATGTAGTAGGCTTGTCTCTCGTAATAGTTAGCAGGAGGGCCTTCAACTCCCTCATCTCATTGAGTAACTGCTGAATCATTGCAATGTTCTTCTGTACTTCCACCATAATGTGCTTATTCTCTGGCCACCAAGAGCCTTTTCCTACATCAATTTCACTTGGACGAGAGATGTCCCAATTGGATGGTATATGCGAGCGAGCAATATTCTCAACTCCGTAATTGTGAATCAATTTGTGGAAGTTCTTTGCATGTAACCTGCCGAGGGGCCTCCTCGGAGTAGATTCACCTTGCGCTTCTTAAGCTAGCTGGGCTCTCCTCCCCATTGGTGGGCAAGGGTTTGGAGAAGTGGAGATGCCTGCTAGCGTACCTCGCTCTGAGGCCGAGGGATGCACCTCCATAGAGTACATAGGTTCTTCACCGAGATAACTTCCTCAGTTCCTTCTCGCTCAAGCTCCATCTGCATCAACCAAGCCTGGTCCTCAACGTTGTTGGAAGAGGACGAGGACATAACTTCAACACCTTCGATAGCCTGTCAGAAAAACAGCCCAAAACAAGAACAGACGAGAAACTTGCGATGCGGTGATCAAAACATACGGGAGTATATATAATGATTTTTTTCTAGGTTAGAATACGTGTCCAGGAAGAAAACGTAGTCCGGGGGGCACACGAGGGCATCACGAGCTATCAGGGCGCGAAGAGGGGCTAGGTCGCGCCCTGTTGGGTTGTGGCTCCCTCGTGGGTCCCCTTGACTCCTTTTTGTTTTTGGAATTTTTCTAAAATACCAAAAACAACAGAAAAATATTTTTTTGGAATTTTTGGAGTCGGTTTACTTACCGTATCACGTACCTACCCCTTTTCAGCTTTCTGGAGTGTTCCGGAGGGTCTCCCTTATGTATTCTTCTGGAGTCATAACTTGAATAATGTTAGTTTCAACATTAAGGGGCGTACCTGAGATATAGTGCTTAATTCTTTGCCCATTTACCACTCTCGGGTTTTTGCCTTCAAAGCTGTTAATCTTTATAGCACAAGAGTGATATACCTCCTCAACAACATAAGGGCCTTCCCATTTCGAGAGAAGCTTACTTGCAAAAAATCTAAAACGAGAATTATACAAAAGAACTAGGTCTCCTACATTGAATTCCCATTTTTGGATTCTCTTGACATGCCATCTTTTAACTTTTTCCTTAAACAACTTGGCATTCTAATAAGCATGTGTCCTCCACTCATCTAATGAGCTAATATCAAATAACCTCTTTTCACCGACAAGTTTAAAATCATAGTTAAGTTCTTTAATTGCCCAATAAGCTTTATGTTCTAACTCAAGAGGTAAATGACAAGCTTTTCCATAGACCATTTTATAAGGGGACATTCCCATGGGATTTTTGTAAGCAGTTCTATAGGCCCATAAGCATCAAGTTTCTTAGACCAATTCTTTCTAGATCTATTAACAGTCTTTTGTAAAATTAGTTTTATTTCTCGGTTGCTCAATTCAACTTGGACACTCGACTGAGGATGATAAGGTGATGCAATTATATGCTTAACATCATATTTAGCTAGAAGTTTACAGAAAGCACCATGAATAAAATGAGAACCACCATCAGTCATTAAATATCTAGGGACTCCAAACCTCAGGAAAATAACTTCTTTAAGCATTTTAATAGAAGTGTTATGATCGGCACTACTAGTAGGGATAGCTTCTACCCACTTGGTAACATAATCAAGAACAACTAGCATATGTGTAAAGCCATTAGAGGAAGGAAAAGGTCCCATATAATCAAATCCCCAAACATCAAATGGTTCTATAGCAAGTGAATAATTCATAGGCATTTCCTGACGTCTACCAATGTTACCAATTCTTTGGCATTCATCACAAGAAAGGAGATACTTACGAGCATCTTTGAATAGAGTAGGCCAATAAAAACCAGATTGTAATACCTTGTGTGCAGTTCTGTCGCCAGCATGGTGTCTTCCGTAAGCCTCGGAGTGACACTTCCGTAGGATCTGTCCCTGTTCATGCTCAGGCACACAACGTCTAATAACACCATCTACTCCTTCTTTATAAAGATGTGGGTCATCCCAAAAGTAATGTCGTAAATCATAAAAGAATTTCTTCTTTTGTTGATAGGTGAAGTTAGGTGGTATATATTTAGCGACAATATAGTTAGCATAATCAGCATACCAAGGAGTACTATGTGAAGTATTTATAGCATCAAGTTGTTCATCAGGAAAATTATCATCAATAGGCAGTGGGTCATCAAGAACATTTTCCATTCTAGATAAGTTATCTGCTACCAGGTTTTCAGCTCCTTTCCTATCAACGATATGCAAGTCAAACTCTTGTAGTAAAAGCACCCACCTAATAAGTCTAGGTTTAGCATCCTTCTTTTCCATAAGGTATTTAATAGCAGCATGATCGGTGTGAATAGTAACTTTGGAATCAACAATGTAAGGTCAAGATTTATCACATGCAAACACAACTGCTAAAAATTCCTTCTCGGTAGTAGCATAATTTTTTTGAGCATTGTCTAGGGTCTTACTAGCATAATGAATAACATTCAATTTCTTGTCTACACTTTGCCCTAGAACAACACCAACAACATAATCACTAGCATCACACATGATTTTAAATGGTACACCAACAGCATAATCACTAGCATCACACATGATTTTAAATGGTAAATTCCAATCAGGTGGTTGGACAATAGGTGCAGATATCAAGGCTTTCTTAAGTATTTCAAAGGCTTCTACACAATCTTCATAAAAAAGGAATATATTTCTTAAGAAGAATAGTTAGTGGCCTAGAAATCTTTGAAAAATCTTTAATGAAATGCCTATAAAAACCAACATGACCAAGGAAACTTCTTATACCTTTGATGTCTTTAGGACATGGCATTTTCTCTATTGCGTCAACTTTAGCTTTGTCTACTTCAATACCACGTTCAGAAATTTTATGCCCAAGTACTATACCTTCATTCACCATAAAGTGGCACTTCTCCCAATTCAAGACAAGATTAGTTTCTTCACATCTCTGCAAAACTCAATCAAGGTTGCTCAAGCAATCATCAAAAGAAGTTCCGTAGACGGAAAAATCATCCATGAAAACCTCAACAATCTTTTCACAAAAGTCAGAGAATATAGCAGTCATACATCTTTGAAAGATAGCAGGTGCATTGCATAAACAAAAAGGCATACGTCTATAAGCATAGGTTCCAAAAGGGCATGTGAAAGTAGTTTTCTCTTGGTCCTCTTTTGACACAGGTATTTGAGAGAAACCATAATATCCATCAAGAAAGCAAAAGTGTGTGTGCTTAGATATTCTTTCTAACATTTGATCAATAAAAGGCAAGGGGTAATGATCTTTCCTATTAGCTTTATTTAATTTTCTGAAATCAATTACCATCCTATAACCAGTTACTATTCTTTGTGGAATAAGTTCATTTTATCATTAGGGACTATAGTTATACCTCCTTTCTCAGGAACACAATGAATAGGACTTACCCATCTACTATCTGCAATAGGATAAATTATACCTGCTTCCGAAAGTTTTAGTATTTCAGTTCTTACCACTTCCTTCATCTTGGGATTTAAGCGGCGTTGATGGTCAACGACAGGTTTAGCATCCAGTTCCATATTAATCTTATGCTGACATAGAGTGGGGCTTATGCCCTTAAGATCGTCAAGAGTATATCCAATAGCAGCCCTGTGCTTCTTCAGAGTTTTAAGTAATCTTTTTTCGTCATGCTCTGAAAGGTTAGCACTGATAATAATAGGATATATCTTCTTTTCATCAAGATAAGCATATTTCAAGGTATCAGCTAAAGTTTTTAGCTCAAACTCGGGATCTCCCTTGGGTGGAGGAGAATCCCCTAAAATATCAACTGGTAAGTTGTGCTTAAGAATAGGTGTTTGTCTAAGAAATATATCATCTATCTCATTTCTTTCATTCATATGCATATCATTCTCATGGTCTAGCAAATATTATTCTAGTGGATCTGTAGGAGGCACGACAATAGAAGCAAGACCAATTATTTCATCCTTACTAGGTAATTCTTTCTCATGTGGTTGTCTACCTAACTTGGAGAAATTAAACTCATGAGACACATCACCAAAACCTACTTTGACCTTCTCAGTGACACAATTAATCTCAGCATTAACAGTATTCAAGAAAGGTCTACCAAATATAATGGGACAAAAGTTGTCTTGTTTTGAACCAAGTACTAAAAAGTCTGTTGGGTACTTAATTTTTCCACACAAGAC
Organism: Elymus sibiricus; assembly: GCA_039707655.1. Classification (NCBI taxonomy): domain Eukaryota; kingdom Viridiplantae; phylum Streptophyta; class Magnoliopsida; order Poales; family Poaceae; genus Elymus; species Elymus sibiricus. The sequence continues at coordinate 271,907,467 of CM077665.1, forward strand.
GTCTAGATCTCTAATGATCCCAAGTGGTGTAATAGTATCTCTGTTTGCAAGTATAATAGTAACATCAATATCTTCAAGCTCAGAGGGTGCTATGTCATTCATAATTTCTTGATATAAGGTGAAAGGTATAGCACTTACACTAGCACAAATATCACACAAGCCATGATAATAATGATCTCCAATCTTAACTAAAATCATAGGCATTCCAACAACTGGTTTATTTTTATCTAGCTCATCCTGCGTGTTTCTACCAGGTTTTGCAATTCTAGCAGCTTCACCATAGAAGTAAATAACCTGACCCTCAATATTATCAACTAGAAGATCTTTAATAATAGCAATATTAGGCTCAATGTTTATTTGTTCAGAAGGTTTAGGTGTTCTAACATGACTTTTATTAACCACATTTGAAGCTTTAGCATGTTCCTTAATTCTAACAGGAAAAGGTGGCTTCTCAATGTAAGTAGTAGGAACAATTGGATCAGCATGGCTAACAATTATCTCTTCCTTCTTAATTTTAACATGTTCGCCTAATTGTTTTTCAATGGGTGGATGATATTTAAACCACTTCTCCTTAGGGAGATCAACATGGGTAGCAAATGATTCACATAAAGAAGCTACTATCTTAGAGTCAAGGCCATATTTATTATTGTCTACAGACCTATCACCCTCCTCAATTGTTGTCTGAAAATTGTAACAAAATTTTTGGCTAACAAACTGCAACGCGTCATACTCAATCTGGTCCATCGCAATAAATATAGATTTTTGAGAGGGAGATCAATACATGACTGTCTTGCATGGGCTTTTGAATTCATCCATCAATGCCAATCATCCAAGAAAGAGATTGTTCTGCTGAAACTTGATTTCGCCAAAGCTTTCGACACTATCGAGAATACAACGCTGATTCAGATTATGAGACAGACGGGCTTTAATGATAAATGGCTTGGCTGGATGGAATGTATTTTCTCTTCCGAAAAAATCTTTAGTCCTGCTAAACGTGTCCCAGGGAGACAATTTCATTGCAAAAGAGGGGTCCGTCAAGGAGACCCACTGTCACCCCTCATATTTGTCCTGGCTGCGGATCTCCTTCAAGCTGCTATCAATGATGCCATGTGTAGAAATTTGTTGACGCATCCTCTTACCCCTCAAGGTGACCACGACGTCCCGATCATCCAATACGCAGACGATACACTGATCATCATGCCTGCAAACCCTGCTCAGGCAAATATCAGGAAAGAAATCCTTACCGATTACGCTGCCTCGATTGGGCTTAAAATTAACTTTCACAAATCAACCATTGTGCCCATAAACACGGCTACGGATGACTGCCAACAGATAGCACACATTTTTGGATGTGATACTGAAACCATGCCCTTCACATACCTTGGTCTCGGCACAACCAAACCAACGGTGCAAGATCTGACGCCCCTGGTGTGTAAGGCAGAACGTAAAGTCACAGCCACGATGCTCTTGATGTCGCATGCAGGCAAACTTTTGCTGGCTAACTCCCTTATTACTTCCCTGATTGTGTTCTCCATGGGGACAATTCCGATCCCCCCAACAATTTTGGCTCAGCTTGATAAAATCAGAAGACGCTGCCTATGGCGCAAGAAAACAAAAAACGGCGAAAAATGCACCTCTCTCGCAGCCTGGGACATGGTCTGTCGCCACAAAAATTGGGGCGGCCTGGGCATGATCAACAGGAAAGTTCAAAATGACGCTATGCTGCTGAAATTCCTACACAAATTCTACAATCACCATGATATCCCTTGGGTGCGTCTGATCTGGGACACGTACTACAGAGAGACCATTCCCCATGCGACAGATCCCTGCGGTTCCTTCTGGTGGAAGGACATATTGCAACTCAGCCCAATCTTTAGAGGTATCACCTCGATTCACATTTGCTCTGGAGATTCGGCTCTATTCTGGAAAGATTGCTAGAACCATAATGTGCTCTCCGAACAATACCCACGCGCGTTCTCATTCACTACTGCAGAGGATGTCTCGGTCAAAGAATTTCTAGCAACGACCGACCTGAGCTCGATTTTCCACCTGCCACTATCCCCACAGGCTCTTGAAGTGGTGAGACAAATGCAAGCTACAACTTTGGATGTTGATATATCTGGCCAAACACACGACTTGTGGAGCTATGTTTGGGGCGCTGACAATTTCAAAACCAAAGACTACTACACCTTGTACTTTAGAAATGTCCTGACACATGAGGCATTCAAATAGCTTTGGAAATCTAAAAGCACTCGTAAAATCAAGGTGTTTGGATGGTTTTTACTTTCAGATAGACTCAATACCAGAAACATGCTCAAAAGAAGACACTAAAATATTGGGAACAACCTAAATTGCCTGCTCTGTGAGACCAACACTGAAGAAACTGGAGAGTGTTGAACATGACCTGGGCCTCACGAGGAGACAGATTGCAGTTGATTCGAGCAGGCAAAAATACACATGGTGGACCAATGTTTATGGATAAGTTTTTGGTGGCAGCCTGGAGCCTATGGAAAGAAAGAAATAACAACTTCTTTAGAGGTATCCGGCCCTTTGTGACTGCCTGGAGAAAAAGATTCAAGACTGACTTCGGCAACCTACAATTTAGAGTACCTTTAGAGAAAAGACAGTTCATTGCTGCTTTTGCACACTCGACCTTTTAACTTAGCCTTCTCTGTAACTGTTAAAAGCATCTATTTTTTCTTCTTTGGCTTTTGGTTTCCACACTCCATGTGATGTTGTGGAAACCCCAATACTTGTAACTATGTAATACTCTGTTTTAGTTAATACACATGCAGTAGGAGCCTTTCCTACTGTTTAACAGTAAAAAAGGCCATATTTATTGCTAAGCTCATAGAAAGCATTGGTTTTCATAAAAGATTTAACACAATCAAACTTAAGCTTTACACCTGGCTCTTTACCTTTGTCGAATTCCCAATCTTCAGAGTTGCGTTTAATTCTTTCCACAAGGTCCCATTTGAATTCAATAGTTCTCTTCATAAAGGAACCAGTAGAAGAAGAATTGAGTAGTACTTGATCATCATGAGAAAGCCGAGCATAATTTTTTTGTATAATCATTTCTCTTGAGAGATCATGGTTGGGGAAGGTGTGCATCATAGATTTAAGCCTCCCCAAGCTTGAGCGATACTTTCTTCTTCACGAGGCCAGCAATTATAAATAAAGTTCTCATCACGATGGACTAGATGCATAGGATAAAACTTCTGATGAAATTCCAGCTTCAGGCGATTCCAGTCCCACGATCCTATATCATCCAATAGCTTGTACCACATCAATGCCTTTATCTCCAAAGATAAAGGGGAAACTTCTTCTTAACTTTGTCTCCAGTCAAACCTGCAAGCTTAAACAATCCACAAACCTCATCGACAAATATTAAATGATAATCAGGATGAGTCATACCATCATAAGGACTAGCTAGCAGTTTCTCCAACATACCAGAAGGAATCTCATAATAAATATTTTCAGTAGGTTCAGTAGGTTGAGGATCAAACTTTTCCACTTCCGTTCGAGGGGAAGATGCCCCAAACAAGCCACTCAAAGGGTGCCAGAAAAGATTCTTGATGACCCACAAGTATAGGGGATCAATCGTAGTCCTTTCGATAAGTAAGAGTGTCGAACCCAACAAGGAGCAGAAGGAAATGATAAGCAGTTTTCAACAAGGTATTTTCTGCAAGTGCTGTGAGTAGCCATAGTAGATAGTTTTGTAGCAAGATAATTCGTAACAAGTGACAAGTAACAATAGTAACCAAGGTGCAGCAAGGTATACCAATCCTTTTGTAGCAAAGGACATCCGGAAAGTATTCTTATATGAAGCAAGCGCTCCCGAGGACACATGGGAATTTCTGCCAAGTCATGTTCATCATGTTGAGTTGATTCGCATTTGCTACTTTGATAATTTGGTATGTGGGTGGACCGGTGCTAAGGTGATATTCTTACTTGAACAAGCAACCCACTTATGATTACCCCCTCTCGCAAGCATCCGCAACTACGAAAGAAGAATTAAGATAAATCTAACCATAGCATGAATCGTGTGGATCCAAATCAGCCCCTTATGAAGCAACGCATAAACTGGGGTTAAAGCTTTTGTCACTCTAGCAACCCATCATATACTTGTTACTCCACAATACCTTCCCTCAGGCCCATAAATGATCGTGTAGTCGACATTCACACGACACCACTAAGAGAAGCAACAACATACATATCATCAAAATATCGAACGAATACCAACTTCACATGATTACTTATAACAAGACCTACCCCATGTCCTTAGGAACAATAGTAACTACTCACACCTCATCAACATGTTCAAGATCAGAGGTGTAATGATGATGATCAAGGATCTGAACATAATATCTTTCACCAATTAATCCAACAAGCATCAACTACAAGATGTAATCAACACTACTAGTAACCCGCAGGTACCAATCTGAGGTTTTGAGACAAAATACAAGAGATAAACTAGGGTTGGAGATGAGATGGTGCTGGTGAAGATGTTGATGAAGATTGGTCCTCCCACGAAGGAGGAAGTGTTGGTGATGACAATGGCTTCGATCTCCTCCTCCTGGAGAGAAGTTTGCTCGGTAGAATCTCTCTGCCGGAGAGAAAAAGGGCCTCTGCCCTGGTTTCTGCCTCGAGACGGCACCACTTCATCCCGAAAGTAATCTTATGATTTTTTTCTAGGTCAAAACACACCATATAAGAGAAGAGGGGGGCCAGGGGACCTGCTGGGCCATCACGACCCAACAAGGCTCGACCAGGGGTTGGGCCGCGCCCTGTTGGCTCGTGGCCAGCAGGACCCCCTATGGTATATTTTTGGACTAGAAATTCTTATATATTCCATAAAAATTCTCCGTGAAATTTTAGGTCATTTGGAGTACAGTGAATTTTCTGCCATTTTCTTGGTTTTCAGGTCCAGAATTCCAGTTTCCAGAGATTTCCCCCCTTGTGATGTACCTTGCATATTCAGAGAGAAAAGGCATAATAATTGCATCATAATAAGGAATAATGAACAAGAATAACATAAATATCAATAGGAATTCATGATGCATAATGGACGTATCAGAGACATCAAGTTTTTGTGGTGGGCGATGTCGTCGGGGAAGAGGATCCGACTGGCCAGCGGCGGGACGGCAGACGGAGGGTGGGGTTTCGCGAGGTTTGGAAGCCGTAGCGTGCGAATGCGGGAAACTTGGGATGGGAGGGGGGAACCATGGCTTTGAGACACGCTTGTTCGAAATATGGGGTAAGTTACAAAGGTGCCCCAACCATTTTGACCATGGGAAATCGAGGCGGCAATTTCAACTCGGGGATAGAAAGGGGATTTTGCATGTCGGCGGCGCGACCGATTTCAGAGGAGGAAGAAGATTTAGCGCGCGTTGAAATTTCGAGATAACAAGGTGCGGATTGAAGAGGCGGTAGTTTTTGCAGCACAAGAGACAAGGAGATAGCTTGAAATTTTGGGAGAAAAAGCTTAACGTGTACAAAAAAACAAAAACAAAAAATAATCCGCACGACACAAGAGAGTGTCATGTCTCATTTTGTTATATGAATTACTAGAAATGCCATTAAAAACAACTCAAAAATTCAGGAGAACAAGCTTAGCGTGCATGGTACCAGATCAATTACTGCTTACCTGAACAACAACAGAAAAACAAATCAATTCGTATCACAAGAGAGAGACATGTCCCGTTTTATATGATTACAAATGGCACGATCTCGAATCGATTTTCGAATCCACGTATAATGGATGTAGTCCTACATTTTGATCTTCCATTTCATATGTACATTTTACTTCATCCAATATATACACTGTCGTCTACCATATGGGCTAAATTTGAATCAATTTTCCCTATTTGAATATAATTGTTTTCAAGCAATACCATCATTTAAATATTATCTTGATAACACACGACATGCATGTAGTAGCAATCCTATTTAAATATGAACTACATATACCACATGATCTCCTATTCAAATATTTGTATCCATTTTATGTTGAATTCAAATCATGATACATTTCATGCTCTAGCTAAATGTTCGGAATAATCTAAACCATGTTTTTGTATGTATAATATATCTAACACACACAATATGCATGGTGCCTGATGGCTCGAGAATTTGCGATGTTTTTCATAGAGATTTCCACTTGGTTTCATTGGATTTTTTTATTCTTCGGATATTTCCAACGCTAATCCAACAAAAGAGAGGTAAATCTACTTTGTCCTTTGGATGGCAGGAAATATCATATTTGGGAGGAAACCAAAGGAGATTGCTGCAAATCAAGCCAATTGGAGCAACTTTCCTGAAGATAGAATTGTCAAGACGCACACCAGAGTGAAAGGCGGTGTTCCATACGACCGCACGCGCTCGTTTGAGCGGTCATTTGGAGTGCCAGCAGCCTCTCCTCGTCTATACAAGCAACTTTCATGAAGGGACCACGGGGAAAAGAGAACCCTAGCCGCGGCCACACCATCCAGAAAACGAGAAGGGAGGATCTGAACAATTGACGAGGATCATCATAGTTTTTAGTCCTTTCATCTCCACCATCATCATCACCTCATTCACAATTGTAAGGGGGATTGGAACTTGTAATCTCAACTCCATCTCATCTGAGATATTTGAGCACCATTTTATCTCATTGTGGATCCCCTCAATATTATCGATATGGCTTTCATGGTTTTTCTCTCTGTTGTGATTGATTCCCCCCTTATGATTTGTGAGTAGTCCACCTAGGTGTGGGAGATGTAGGTAAGTGGTAAGATTGACTTGTGCCAATCCTATATATCGTCATTTGAATTCGTAGTAGTATGATCTATTTAGTATGTTGTTATACTCTGGTGAACCCTATGCGTGTTGTCCAATTTAAGGGCCCACGTAACATGATCTCAAGACCTACACAGGTAACATGTATTGTTTAGGAACTCTATGACCTCTGACATGACAGGTGGAGATATCTTTGAGAACCGAAGATAATATGAGATAACGGTGATCCATTGAACTTATTGCTTGGTTCCGGTCTTATGAACTTAATTGTGGAAATGACCACTCTGTGGCAACGGAGAAGCAGGACCATAGAATGAAATGTAACCTCTAGTGGATGAGTTTCATGACTCTAGGGAGAACCGATACGTCTCCAACGTATCTATAATTTTTGCTTGTTCCATGCTGTTATATTATCATTCTTGGATGTTTTACAATCATTTTATAACAACTTTATATCATTTTTGGGACTAACCTATTAACATAGTGCCAAAGTGCCAGTTGTTGTTTTTGCTTGTTTTTTACTTCGCAGAAAACCAATACCAAACGGAGTCCAATCACGACAAAACTTTTTGGAGATTTTTTCTGGACCAGAAGACACCCAGTGGGCCAAACAACTACCGGAGAGGTGGGCTGTGGAGAGCACAACCCACCAGGGCGCGACAGGGGGTTCCCGGCGCGCCCTGATGGGTTGTGCCCTCCTCGGCCCCCATCCGCACCGCCTGTGATGCCTATAAATTCCCAAATGTTCCAAAAACCCTAGAGGAGTCGACTAAACACAATTCCAGTCGCCGCAAGTTCCAGAACCTCGAGATCCAATCTAAACACCATCACGGAGGGGTTCATCTTCCTCATAGGTGCCTCTCCGATGATGCGTGAGTAGTCCACCATAGACCTACGGGTCCGTAGGCAGTAGCTAGATGGCTTCCTCTCTCTCTCTCTTATGATTCTCAATACAATGGTCTCTTGGAGATCTAATTGATGTAAACTTTTGCGGTGTGTTTGTTGGGATCCGATGAATTTTGAGTTCATGATCAGTTTCTATCCATGAATATTATTTGAGTCTTCTTTGATCTCTTATATGCATGATTGCTTATAGCATCGTATTTCTTCTTGGAATCTTTAGTTTAGTTAGGCCGACTAGATCGATTTTTCTTGCCATGGGAAGAGGTGCTTTGTGATGGGTTCGATCTTGCGGTGTTCTTTCCCAGTGAAAGAAGGGGCAGCAAGACACTCGTGTATTGTTGCTATTAAGGATACCAAGATGGGGTCTATTCCTACATGAATAGATCTTGTCTACATCATGTCATCGTTTTTATTGCATTACTCCGTTTTTCCATGAACTTAATACACTAGATGCATGCTGGATAGCGGTCGATGTGTGGAGTAATAGAGGTAGATGCAGGCAGGAGTCGGTCTATCTATCTTGGACGTGATGCCTATATAATGATCATCGCCTTGGATATCATCATGACTATTCGATTTTCTATCAATTGCCCAACAGTAATTTGTTCACCCACCGTGCACTATACTCATGAGAGAAGCCACTAGTGAACCCTACAGACCCCGGGTCTACTTTTCCATCATATTGCTTTCCGATCTACGTTTTTTGCACTCTTTGTTTTCAGATCTACAAAACCAAAAATCCAAAAATATATTGCTGCATATTTACTCTTTTTATTTGTGTTCTTGAGAGATCCATCTCTCCTATCCATCACTACCTAATCTATCTTATTACCGTAGAGAGATTGACAACCTCTTCTTCGCGTCGGGTTGCAAGTATTTGTTGTTTGTGTGCAGGTGCTGCTTATTGGGTGGCGGTGATCCTCCTACTGGTTCGATAACCTTGATTTCATAACTGAGGGAAATACTTACCGTCGCTGTGCGGCATCATCCCTTCCTCTTTGGGGAAATACCGACGCAGTCTCAAGCCACGTCAAATGAATTTCTGGCGCCGTTGCCGGGGAGGAAGTGGTCTCTTCTACGTGCCTATCGTAGGCGCCGAGGGGACTCCACCATCATCTACCAGGTTCCTAATCACAAATCTCATCTCCTTGCAATTACATTATTTTCCATGTGCCTCTCGGTTTCCTCTCCCCCACTTCACCAATTTGCTGTTTTATTCGCCCTCTTTTTCGTTTGCCTTTTCTCGTCAGATCTCTTGTTTGCTATCTTTGCATATGTTGCCATGTGCCTTCTATTTGCTTGCATCTTCGCTTGCTAAAAATCTATTGATATGGATCCTCATCCACTTGCTAATCTTTTCAAAAGGCCAAATTATGACGAACCAATTTCTAGTGATTTGAGTGCACTTGATTATCTCTATGAAGTTTTGTTTAAAAATCATGAATCTGAAAATTTTGATGAAGTGTTGAAAGAAGAAATTTATAAGGTGATTCATGATAGCTCCTTGATTGAAGAACATGATTGCAATGTTGCTAGTATGAATTCTCTAAATATCCATGATGCTAATGATATGCAAAGCCACATGCTTGGGGATGCTATGTTTGATGAAGATGATATTTCTAGTCCCCCAAGTTTTGATGAGCAAATTTATTATGATGATTGCATGCCTCCTATTTATGATGATGGTGATGACACGTATGCTATAATGAGTAATGATAACCATGAAAATCATCATGGTTTTAATTTGCAATGTGGTTATGTCAATCAAGTGTCTCATGATAGTTATTTTGTTGAGTTTGCTCCCACTACCATGGATGATAAGGAATTTGCTTATGTGGAGAGTAATGAAAATTCTATGCTTGTGCATCATGAAAAGAATGATTTATGTGATAGTTATATTTTTGAATTACTTCATGATGCTACTGAAATTTATTATAAGGTAGGAACATATGCTTGTAGGAATTGCAATAATATCAAGTTTCCTCTCTATGTGTTCAATGTTTTGAAGTTATGCTTGTTTTGCCTTCCTATGCTAGTTGATTCTTGTTCCCATAAATTTTTTGCTCATAAAATCCATATGTATAGGAAGTGGGTTAGAATTAAATGTGCTTGTCAAGAGATTCATGATGCTCTCTTGCATATTTCAATTACTATTTTTTATGTGAGCATCATTGAAATCATTATGCGTAGCTAGGGGCGTAAAACGAGAGCGCTTGTTGGGAGGCAACCCAATAAATAAATTTATTTTCATATTTTTATTTATTTATTTTAGTGTTGACACAATTATGCCTCTGTTATGATTGTGTTTTTATGGTTTATTTAGTGTTTGTGCCAAGTAAAGCCTTTAGGACGATTCATAGGATGAGTAGAAGTGATGCTGAATCTGAAACAGAAACTTTGCGTCCAGTATATGAATTTTCATTTTTTTTCTGAAACGTGATCTTGATCTGAAATTTTAACACAGTGTTTCTATACAAATTTCTTACGTTGTCCTAATTTTTCAGAATTTTTAGAGTTACAGGAGTATGGGTAGAGTACAGATTATTACAGACTGTTCTGTTTAAGACAGATTCTGTTTTCGTTGCATTGTGTGCTTGTTTTGGTGAATCTATGGGTTATATTGAAGGGTATGAGCCATGGTAAAGTTAAAATATAGTAGGTATAATGCAATAATAAAATATGAATGGGTTTTCAACAGTACCTAAAGTAGTGATTTGCTTTCTTATACTAATGGATCTCACGAAGATTTTGTTGAGTTTTGTGTGATTGAAGTTTTCAAGTTTTGGGTGAGATCACGATGGATGAAGGAATAAGGAGTGATAAAAGCCTAAGCTTGGGGATGCTACCGCACCCCCAAGATATATCCAAAGAGAAACAAGCAACTAAGCTTGGGGATGCCCCCGAGTGGCATCCCCTCTTTCTTCTAACGACCATCGGTATTTTACTTGGAGCTTTATTTTTATTCGTCACATATCATGAGTTTTGCTTGGAGCGTCTTTTATCTTTGCTTGCTTTGTTTGTTAGTTTTCCCTTGTATCCTTGCTGTACACACCTATTTGAGGGAGCCAAAATTATGCTACGATTTGTTAGAATTGCTCTATGTGCTTCACTTAAACTTTTTGAGCTATAGAATTGCTCTAGTGCTTCACTTATATCTTCTTGAGCACGGTGTGCTTGGAAATTTTTGTAGAAATACTCTCATACTTCACTTAGATTAATTTGAGAGTTAGTAAATTTTGAAGAAATCCTCTCATGCTTCACTTATACCTTTTTGAGAGATGAAATCTTTATGCTCATGTGCTTCACTTAAATTTGTTTGAGCTTGCCAAAAAGCAATGGCAATATATGAAACTAGTCCCAAAGTGATAGATATCCAAGGAGGATCTAATAAAAACTTTCATGAAGATCATTGGACAAACTAAACTTGATTCCTTATAATAGTTTTGAAACATGATGATAGTAATATGTGAGTCATGTTAGTGAGTAATTATGCTTAGTAGGAATATTGGTGTTAAGGTTTGTGATTCCCTATGCATGCATGAAAGTCAATAGTTATGCAACGAAGTTACATCCTACTTGTGGTGCATTATTCGGTGTTAGTTATGTTCAATTCTCACTTATGTGAATTTTTTTTTCTTGGTTTGGTTGCTTCCCAATCTATTTGCTAGCCTCCATTTGTACTAAGTAGAAATACTACTTGTGCATCCAAAATCCTTAAACCAAGTTTTGCCTTATGAGTCCACCATACCTACCTATATGCGGTATTTCCATGCCGTTCCAAGCAAATTTGTATGTGCCATCTCTAAATTTTCAAAATAAATTTTCTCTTTTGTGTGCCCGTACCGCTCATGAAACGGTGGGGAGTGTCCAATATTTTTCCATGCTAGATGTGTTATTCTCAAGATGAGTGTTTATTCACTTATCATTGCACGAGAGTGCGGCGGTAATAGAGATGCCCATTCCCGAAATGAAAAAGAAAAAAAATATTTACTTTATGTTGTCAAATAATAAATTCCTTGGAAAGTGTTCGTATGGAAGGCAACCGTGGATACGGCCCGCCATGGAAAGTGAAAGTTTGGTGGAAAAAGGAATAAACTTTATTTTCTGTTTGGGAACCGCCTATGATATATCTAGCATGGAAAGTATTGTGAGCTACTTTGTCGTTTTCGTTGACAGGAAAAACATGCCACCCAAAATATTTTTTCTCTCTCAATTTAAACCTTGAGCTTTGGCACCTCTACAAATCCTTAATTCCCTCTGCGAAGGGCCTATCTTTTTTACTTTATGCATTTTTTATTTTTGCTTTGAGTCTCCATCTTCTCTTATAAGCACCAACTGGGGAGCACTATGATCGTACTTGAGCATTGGGCATAGTTAATATTTGTGTGTGTTTCATGAATGTATTAATGATTGAGCATGATGGGCTAGGGATAACTTTCTTTAGTGTTGATATTTTGAAAGACATGGTTGCTTGTTGACATGCTTGAGTATTGAAGTCATTATGTTAAAACTAGACTATTGCTTTGAATCGTTATAAGTCCAAATTTCCATGCTATACAAAAGAAAAGAATGTGATGAACATGTTAGGCAGCATTCCACATCAAAAATTCTGTTTTTATCATTTACCTACTCGAGGACGAGTACGAATTAAGCTTGGGGATGCTGATACGTCTCCAATGTATCTATAATTTTTGCTTGTTCGATGCTGTTATATTATCATTCTTGGATGTTTTACAATCATTTTATAACAACTTTATATCATTTTTTGGGACTAACCTATTGACATAGTGCCAAAGTGCCAGTTGCTGTTTTTGCTTGTTTTTTACTTCGTAGAAAATCAATACCAAACGGAGTCCAATCGCGACGAAACTTTTTGGAGATTTTTTCTGGGCCAGAAGACACCCAGTGGGCCAAACAACTGCCGGAGAGGTGGGCTGTGGAGAGCACAACCCACCAGGGCGCGCCAGGGGGCCCCGACGCGCCCTGATGGGTTGTGCCCTCCTCGGCCCCCTTCTGCACCGCCTCTGATGCCTATAAATTCCCAAATATTCCAAAAACCCTAGGGGAGTCGATGAAACACAATTCCAGTCGCCGCAAGTTCCAGAACCTCGAGATCCAATCTAAACACCATCACGGAGGGGTTCATCTTCCTCATAGGTGCCTCTCCGATGATGCGTGAGTAGTCCACCATAGACCTACGTGTCCGTAGGCAGTAGCTAGATGGCTTCCTCTCTCTCTCTCTCTTATGATTCTCAATACAATGGTCTCTTGGAGATCTATTTGATGTAAACTTTTGCGGTGTGTTTGTTGGGATCCGATGAGTTTTGAGTTCATGATCAGTTTCTATCCATGAATATTATTTGAGTATTCTTTGATCTCTTATATGCATGATTTCTTATAGCATCGTATTTCTTCTTCGAATCTTTGGTTTAGTTAGGCCGACTAGATCGATTTTTCTTGCCATGGGAAGAGGTGCTTTGTGATGGGTTCGATCTTGCGGTGTTCTTTCCCAGTGACAGAAGGGGCAGCAAGACACGCATGTATCGTTGCTATTAAGGATAACAAGATGGGGTCTATTCCTACATGAATAGATCTTGTCTACATCATGTCATCGTTCTTATTGCATTACTCCGTTTTTCCATGAACTTAATGCACTAGATGCATGCTGGATAGCGGTCGATGTGTGGAGTAATAGAGGTAGATGCAGGCAAGAGTCGGTCTATCTATCTTGGACGTGATGCCTATATAATGATCTTCGCCTTGGATATCGTCATGACTATTCGATTTTCTATCAATTGCCCAACAGTAATTTGTTCACCCACCGTGCGTTATACTCATGAGAGAAGCCACTAGTGAAACCTACGGACCCCGGGTCTACTTTTCCATCATATTGCTTTCCGATCTACGTTTTATGCACTCTTTGTTTTCAGATCTACAAAACCAAAAACCCAAAAATATATTGCTGCATATTTACTCTTTTTATTTGTGTTCTTGAGAGATCTATCTCTCCTATCCATCACTACCTAATCTAACTTATTACCGTAGAGAGATTGACAACCTCTCTTTCGCGTCGGGTTGCAAGTATTTGTTGTTTGTGTGTAGGTGCTGCTTATTGGGTGGCGGTGATCCTCCTACTGGTTCGATAACCTTTTTTTCATAACTAAGGGAAATACTTACCGTCGTTGTGATGCATCATCCCTTCCTCTTTGGGGAAATACCGACGCAGTCTCAAGCCACGTCAAGAACCGCCTATAGAAATTTATATCAAATACTGTGAGTACAAGACAAGGTAACTTGTATTACCGTTGCACTGACACAATTCATATATTCTTACCATGAACTGAAATATCTCTGCACCTAATCTCTTCATTGCAGGAAACATAATTTACAATTTAAGCTCTTGTTATTTACTTTCAATAGTTATTTAGTAGACACCTTTAAACCCTCTTTTTATTAGCATCTTTAGTTTATCGTTTACCCATGAGTAGACACCTTTAAACTCTCTTTTTATTAGCATCTTTAGTTTATTTTTTACCCATGACAGTAATAGTATTTGCCAAAGTTTAAGCAGTACTTCGCACAAGAACTGTGGCCCCATGTGTGTGACATAAACGCCTGCAAAAAGACTCTCCTTCGCTCTTTGTTGGGACAATTACTCATTGGGATACTTCCAAGAAAGTGCTACACTACCCTGTTTGGTCTGCAGGTACCAAGGCATTTTCTGGCGCCGTTGCCGGGGTGCTAAGCACAGAGTATTTGTTTCGTAATTGTTTTTGTAGGTATTGTTATTGTAGATGCTTCCCTTTACACATAGGGGATCTACTCGTTCAGGGAGAATGTATTTACCAGATTACATTACTCGTTTTCCTCAGGAGCAACAAGCTTCATTAATAGAAAAATAGAAAAAAAGTGAGACAGTTCAGCTTAACACATTGTTTGCAGAAATGACGATTACTCAGAAGCCCAAGAAGACTATTAGGGATCACTGTGCTCCAGTACTTGCTTCTAGATCTCCTATAGTGTATCCTACTAATTATGCTCAAGAGTATTCGATTGACTGTGATCTTATTACAGAAGTAAGAAACCATGCTTTTGTAGGAACTGAAGAGGAAGATTCTCAAGCACATTTGATGATGTTTGACACTTTGTGTTGGACATGTAAGTTAGAATATGTTTCACGAGAATTTGTGCTATTGATACTCTTTAGGTTTTCTCTAAACACTACTTCAAGAAGGTGCTTAAAGGACACATCAATTTGAGACCCTTCGACCAAACTGTGTGCGAAGCATGAATCGCAAACGGTATAGTTATAGCTCCGTCGCCAATAACGCGAACTATGTGCGATGGCGGATTGCTACTTCTTGAGCTTGCGTTGGTTTTTCCCTTGAAGAGGAAAGGGTGATGCAGCAAAGTAGAGTTAAGTATTTCCCTCAGTTTTGAGAACCAAGGTATCAATCTAGTAGGAGGTACAAGCAAGGCCCAATCTATGCACCTGCACAAACAATCAAACACTTGCACCCAACGCTATAAAGGGGTTGTCAATCCCTTCACGGTCACTTGCAAGGATGAGATCTGATAGAGATAGATATAAAAGATTACTAAAAGTAAAACTAAATAAAAGTAAATAAAATTGCAGCAAGGTATTTTTGGTATTTTTGGTTTATAGATCTGAAAATATATAATGGAAAATAGACCCGGGGGCCATAGGTTTCACTAGAGGCTTCTCTCTTGAAGGAAAATAATACGGTGGGTGAACAAATTACTGTCGAGCAATTGATAGAAAAGCGCAAAGTTATGACAATATCCAAGGCAATGATTATGCATTAGGCATCACGTCCGTGTCAAGTAGACCGAAACGATTCTACATCTACTACTATTACTCCACACATCGACCGACTTCTGCCTGCATCTAGAGTATTAAGTTCATAAAGATTAGATTAACGCCTTAAGTAAGATGACATGATGTAGAGGGATAAACTCAAGCAATATGATGAAAACCCCACCTTTTTATCCTTGATGGCAACAATACAAATACGTGCCTCGCTACCCCTACTTTGTCACTAGGTGAGGACACCGCAAGATTGAACCCAAAACTAAGCACCTCTCCCATTGCAAGAACTATCGATCTAGTTGGCCAAACCAAACCAAGAACTCGAAGAGAAATACAAAGATATGAAATCATGCATATAAGAATTCAGAGAAGATTCAAATAATATTCATAGATAATCTGATCATAAATCCACAATTCATCGGATCTCGACAAACACACCGCAAAAGAAGATTCCATCGGATAAATCTCCAAGAACATCGAGGAGAACATGGTATTGAGAATCGGAGAGAGAGAAAAAGCCATCTAGCTACTAGCTATGGACCCGTAGGTCTGAGGTAGACTACTCACGCTTCATCGGAGGAGCAATGGAGTTGATGTAGAAGCCCTCCGTGATCGAATCCCCCTCCTGCAGATTACCAGAAAAGGCCCCAAGATGGGATCTCACGGGAACAGAAGGTTGCGGCGGCAGAAAAGTATTTTTGTGGCTCCCTCTGATGGTTTGGGAATATATGGGAATATATAGGCGAAAAGTTAGGGTTAGAAGGCCCCCAGGGGGCCCACAAGCCAGGGGGCGCGCCCTGGAGGCTTGTCGTCTCCTGGCAGGTCTCCTGCCCTCCTCTCCAGGTCTGGTAGATGTCTTCTGGTCCAATAAAAATCATCGTGAAAGTTTTATTCCGTTTGGACTCCGTTTGATATTCCTTTTCTGTAAAAACTCAAAAACAGGGAAAAAACAGAAACTGGCACTGGCTCTAGGTTAATAGGTTAGTCCCAAAAATAATATAAAATAGCATATTAATGCATATAAAACATCCAAAACAGATAATATAATAGCATGGAACAATCAAAAATTATAGATACGTTGGAGACGTATCAAGCATCCCCAAGCTTAATTCCTGCTCGTCCTCGAGTAGGTAAATGATAAAAACAGAATTTTTGATGTGGAATGCTACCTAACATATTTATCCATGTAATTTTCTTTATTGTGGCATGAATATTCAGATCCATAAGATTCAAAACAAAAGTTTAATGTTGACATAAAAACAATAATACTTCAAGCATATTAATAAAGCAATCGTGTCTCCTCAAAATAACATGGCCAAAGAAAGCTATCCCTACAAAATCATATAGTCTGGCTATGCTCCATCTTCATCACACAAAGTATTAAATCATGCACAACCCCGGTTTTATCCAAGCAATTGTTTCATACTTTAGTATTTTCAAACTTTTTCAACTCTTACGCAATACATGAGCATGAGCCATGGACATAGCACTATAGGTGGAATAGAATATGGTGGTTGTGGAGAAGACAAAAGAAGGAAATAGTCTCACACCAACTAGGCGTATCAACGGGCTATGGAGATGCCCATCAATAGATATCAATGTGAGTGAGTAGGGATTGCCATGCAAGGGATGCACTAGAGCTATAAGTGTATGAAAGCTCAAAAAAAGAAACTAAGTGGGTGTGCATCCAACTTGCTTGCTCACGAAGACCTAGGGCAATTTGAGGAAGCCCATCATTGGAATATACAAGCCAAGTTCTATAATGAAAAATTCCCACTAGTATATGAAAGTGTCAATATAGGAGACTCTCTATCATGAAGATCATGGTGCTACTTTGAAGCACAAGTGTGGAAAAAGGATAGTAGCATTGCCCCTACTCTCTTTTCTCTCATTTTTTTTATTTTCTCTTTTTTTTCTTTTGGTGCGCTTCTTTGGCCTCTCTTTTTTTTATTTGGGCTTCTCTGGCCTCTTTTATTTTTCATAAAGTCCGGAGACTCATCCTGACTTGTGGGGGAATCATAGTTTCCATCATCCTTTCCTCACATGGGACAATGCTCTATAATGATGATCATCACACTTTTATTTACTTACAACTCAAAATTTACAACTCGATACGTAGAACAAGATATGACTCTATATGAATGCCTCCGGCGGTGTACCGGGATATGCAATGATCTAGCGTAGCAATGACATCATCATGCTAGCTATCTTATGATCATGCTAAGCAATATGACAATGATGGTGCATGTCATAATAAACAGAACGGTGGAAGTTGCATGGCAATATATCTCGGAATGGCTATGGAAATGCCATAATAGGTAGGGATGGTGGCTGTTTTGAGGAAGGTATATGTTGGCTGTTTTGAGGATGGTGGGTTTAATGCACCGGCGTTGCGCGGTACTAGAGAGGCTAGCAAAGGTGGAAGGGTGAGAGTGCGTATAATCCATGGACTCAACATTAGTCATAAAGAACTCACATAATTATTGCAAAAGTCTATTAGTCATCAAAACAAAGTACTACACGCATGCTCCTAGGGGAAGGGTTGGTAGAAGTTAACCATCGCGCGATCCCGACCTCCACACAAAGGAAGGCAATCAATAAATAAATCATGCTCCGACTTCGTCACATAACGGTTCACCATACGTGCATGCTACGGGAATCACAAACTTTAACACAAGTATTTATACCAATCCACAATTACTCACTAGCATGTCTCTAATATTAAAATCTTTATATCTCAAAACAATCATAAGGAATCAAACTTCTCATAGTATTCAATGCACTTTTATATGAAAGTTTTTATTATATCTCTCTTGGATGCCCATCATATTAGGACTACATTCATAACCTAAACAAATTACCATGCTGTTTAGAGACTCTCAAAATAATATAAGTGAAGCCAGAGAGTTCAAAAATTTCTATAAAATAAAGCCACCGCCGTGCTCTAAAAAGATATAAGTGAAGCACTAGAGCATATTGCCTAGCTCAAAAGATATAAGTGAAGCACATAGAGTATTCTAATAAATTCACGATTCATGCATGTCCCTCTCAAAAAGTGTGTACAACAAGGATGATTGTTGCAAACTAAAAAGAAAAGACTCATATCATACAAGACGCTCCAAGCAAAACACATATCATGTGGTGAAAAAAAATATAGCCTCAAGTAAATTTACCGATGGATTGAAAACGAAAGAGGGGATGCCTTCTGGGGCATCCCCAAGCTTAGGCTCTTGGTTGTCCTTGAATATTACCTTGGGGTGCCTTGGGCATCCCCAAGCTTAGGCTCTTGCCACTCCTTATTCCATAGTCCATCAAATCTTTACCCAAAACTTGAAAACTTCACAACACAAAACTCAACAGAAAACTCGTGAAATCCGTTAGTATAAGAAAATAAAATCACCACTTTAGGTACTGTTGTGAGCTCATTATTTATTTATATTGGTGTAATATATACTGTATTCCAACTTGTCCATGGTTCATACCCCCCGATACTACCCATAGTTTCATCAAAATAAGCAAACAACACATAGAAAACTGAATCTGTCTAAACAGAACAGTCTGTAGAAATCTGTAAACTTCGAATACTTATGTAACTCTAAAAATTCCGAAAAATTAGGAAAATCTGGGAAATTTGTATATCAATCTTGTGTAAAAAATTAATAACCAATGGATGCTTCTGTGAATTTATAAAATTCCCGGACTGGGCTTCAAAGTTTCTGTTTTTCAGCAAGATCAAATCAACTATCACCGTAGACCATCCCAAAGGTCTTGGCACAAACACTAATTAAAACACTAAAACACAATTACTACAGAGGTAATAATGTGTAATTTATTCAAGAACAGAAACAAAACAAAAAACATAAAAATAAAATTGGGTTGCCTCCCAACAAGCGCTATTGTTTAACGCCCCTAGCTAGGCATAACGCAATAGATCTAGGTATTATCATCTTTGTGTTGGAAATATGCCCTAGAGGCAATAATAAATTGGTTATTATTATATTTCCTTGTTCATGATAATCGTTTATTATCCATGCAATAATTGTATTGATTGGAAACTCAAATACATGTGTGGGTACATAGACAACACTGTGTCCCTAGTAAGCCTCTAGTTGACTAGCTCGTTGATCAAAGATGGTTAAGGTTTCCTAGCCATTGACATAAGATGTCATTTGAATAATGGGATCACATCATTAGGAGAATGATGTGATGGACAAGACCCAAACTGTAAACGTAGCATATGATCGTGTCAGTTTATTGCTATTGTTTTCTGCATGTCAAGTATCTGTTCCTATGACCATGAGATCATGCAACTCCCTGACATCGGAGGAGTACCTTGTGTGTATCAAACGTCGCAACGTAACTGGGTGACTATAAAGGTGCTCTACAGGTATCTCCGAGGGTGTCTGTTGGGTTGGCATGGATCAAGACTGGGATTTGTTACTCCGTATGACGGAGAGGTATCTCAGGGCCCACTCGGTAATACAACATCACAATGAGCCTTGCAAGCAATGTGACTAAAGTGTTAGCCACGAGATCTTGTATTACGGAACGAGTAAAGAGACTTGCCGGTAACGAGATTGAACTAGGTATAGAGATACCGACGATCGAATCTCGGGCAAGTAACATACCGAAGAACAAAGGGAACAGTATACGAGATTAACTGAATCCTTGACATAGAGGTTCGACCGATAAAGATCTTCGTAGAATATGTAGGAGCCAATATGGGCATCCAGGTCCCGCTATTGGTTATTGATCGTAGAAGTGTCTCGGTCATGTCTACATAGTTCTCGAACCCGCAGGGTCTACACACTTAACGTTTGGTGACGATTAGTATAGTTGAGTTATTTTGGTGACCGAAGGTTGTTCGGAGTCCCGGAAAAGATCCCGGACATGACGAGGATCTCTGGAAGAGTCCGGAGGTAAAGATTGATATATGTGATAATAGTGTTTTGATCTCCGGAAGGGTTCCGGAATTCACCGGAAGGGGTTCCGGATGTTTACCGAAGTGTTCGGGTGTAGCAACACTTTATATGAGCCAAAGGGGTAAAGCCCACGAGGTATTGGAAAGTGCAGAAGGAAGTTTTGCTGCTGCCTTAAGCGGTACTACCGCTTGTAAAGGCAGTACTACCGCGTAAGCGGTACTACCGCTTGTTGGAAGCGGTACTACCGCCCAAGCGGTACTACCGCTTGTGTGAAGCGGTACTACCGCTCAAGCGGTACTACCGCTCGTGAGCGGTACTACCGCTTGTGCGCGGTACTGCAGGGATCCGAGTTGGACTCTTTCCCTGCGGGCCAAACCGACCTTGTGCGGGCAAAACCGACCTGGAGGAGGCTTTTACTCCAAGTTTAGACCCCAAGGCTCAACATATAAATAGAGGGGCAGGGCTAGCACACGGGACACATAAGATTTCCCAAGCCGTGTGTCGGCAACCCTAACCCTCTAGTTCTCCCGTCATAATCTCCGTAGTGCTTGGCGAAGCCCTGCAGAGATTGTTCCTCACCACCATCACCACGCCGTCGTGCTGCCGGAACTCATCTACTACTTCACCATCGCTCGCTGGATCGAGGAGGTGAAGGCGTCATCAAGCCGTACGTGTGTTGAACGCGGAGGTGCCGTCCGTTCGGCACTAGTTCGTGATCGGATCGAGGGACGACTTGCGATTTGGATCGCGGAGACGTTCGACTACATCAACCGCGTTTCTTAACGCTTCCGCTTAGCGATCTACAAGGGTATGTAGATTCACTCTCCCTCTCGTAGATGCTCATCACCATGGATAGATCTTGTGTGTGCGTAGGAAAATTTTTGTTTCCCATGCAACGTTCCCCAACAGTGGCATCTGAGCTAGGTCTATGCGTAGATGAGATCTCGAGTAGAACACAAACGAGTTGTGGGCGTGGGTGTATAGATATTGCTTGCCGTTACTAGTTGATACTTGATTCGGCGGTATTGTGGGATGAAGCGGCCCGGACCAACATTACTCGTACGCTTACGAGAGACCGGTTCCTTCAACTGACATGTAACTTCGTTGCATAAAGATGGCTAGCGGGTGTCTGTATCTCTCACTTTAGTTGAATCGATTTCAATGAAGAGGGTTCTTTTAGAAGATCAAAAAGCAATCACTACACCACGTTGTGGTTTTGCGTAGGTAAGAACGGTTCTTGCAAACCCGTAGCAGCCACGTAAAATTTGCTACAACAATTAGAGGACGTCTAACTTGTTTTTGCAGGGTATGTTGTGATGTGATATGGCCAATTACATGATGAGATATATGTGATGTATGAGATGATCATGTGTTGTATAGAATATCACGACTTGCATGTCGATGAGTACGACAACTGGCAGGAGCCATAGAGTTGTCTTTAATTATTTTTCGCCGCTTTGCTTTACTTTATCGCTATGAGTTAGCAATAGTCGTGGAAGCAACAGTCGGCGCGACAACCTCATGGCAACACGTTGATGGAGATCAAGATGATGGAGATCATGGTGTCATGCTGGTGACGATGGAGATCATGCCGGTGCTTTGGAGATGGAGATCAAAAGCACAAGTTCATGGCCATATCATGTCACTTATGATTTGCATGTGATGTTAATCCTTTTATGCATCTTATTTTGCTTAGGACGACGGTAGCATTATAAGGTGATCCCTCACTTAAATTTCAAGATAAATTGTGTTCTCCCCGAGTGTGCACCGTTGCGAAAGTTCATCGTTTCGAGACACGCCGTGATGATCGGGTGTGATAGACTCTACGTTCACATACAACGGGTGTAAGCCATGTTGCACGTGCGGAACACTCGGGTTAAACTTGACGAGCCTAGCATGTACAGACATGGCCTCGGAACACAAGAGACCGAAAGGTCGAACATGAGTCATATAGTAGATATGATCAACATGAAGATGTTCACCATTGAAACCACCTCAACTCACGTGATGATCGGACTTGAGTTGGTGGATTTGGATCATGTTACACTCGAATGATCGGAGGGATGTCAATTTGAGTGGGAGTTTTTTAAGTAATATGATTAACTAAACTCATTATCTAGAACAGTAGTCTAAGTTGTCTTTGCTATATTTATGTTGTAGATCATGGCTCGCGCAGTAGCACCCCTGAATTTTAATGCGTTCCTAGAGAAAGTTAAGTTGAAATATGATGGAAGTAACTTTGTGGACTGGGCCCGTAATCTAAGGATTATCCTTACGGCTTCCCAGAAGGCTTATGTCCTTGATGCACCGCTTGGTGATCCACCCGCTCCAGTTGAGTCTCTAGACGTTGTGAACGCCTGGCAGGCTCGTTCTGAAGATTACTCAATAGTTCAATGTGCAATATTGTATGGCTTAGAACCGGGACTTCAAAGACGTTTTGAACGTCATGGAGCATATGAGATGTTCCAGGAGTTGAAGTTTATCTTTCAGAAGAATGCCCGGATCGAGAGATATGAGATCTTCGATAAGTTCTATGCTTGCAAGATGGAGGAGAACGGGTCTATCAGTGATCACATACTCAGAATGTCTGGGTACTCCACCCGTCTGGCTGAATTGGGGATGCCCCTTCCGGCAGAGGCTATCACTGACAGAGTTCTTCAATCATTGCCACCTAGCTACAAGAGCTTCGTGTTGAACTATAACATGCACGGGATGAACAAGTCAGTCACCGAGCTGTTTGCGATGCTGAAAGCCGCTGAGTCTGAAATTCAGAAGGAGCATCAAGTGTTGATGGTCAATAAAACCACTAGTTTCAAGAAAAATGGCAAGGGTAAGAAGGGTAACTCCAAGAAGAGTGGCAAAGCAGTTGCTCCTCTCGTGAAGAAACCCAAGGCTGGACCCAAACCAGAAACTGTGTGTTTTCATTGCAAGGGAACTGGACACTGGAAGCGGAACTGCCCCAAGTATTTGGCTGACAAGAAGGCGGCCAACAACAAACAAGGTATATATGATATACATGTTATTGATGTGTACCTTACCAACTCTCGTTGTAGTGCCTGGGTATTTGATACCGGTGCGGTTGCTCATATTTGCAACTCAAAACAGGAACTGCGAAATAGACGGAGGCTGGCAAAGGACGAAGTGACGATGCGCGTGGGAAATGGTTCCAAGGTTGATGTGATCGCCGTCGGCACGCTCGCTCTTCGATTACCATCGGGATTAGTGATGAACCTGAATAATTGTTATTTAGTGCCTGCGTTAAGCATGAACATTATATCTGGATCTTGTTTATTGCGAGACGGTTACTCATTTAAATCAGAGAATAATGGTTGTTCTATTTATATGAGTAATATCTTTTATGGTCATGCACCCGATGTGAGGGGTTTATTCTTATTGAATCTCGATAGTAATGATACACATGTTCATAACATTGATGCCAAAAGATGTAGAATTGATAATGATAATACCACTTTCTTGTGGCACTGCCGTTTAGGTCATATTGGCGTAAAACGCATGAGGAAGCTCCATGCTGATGGACTTTTAGAGTCACTTGATTTTGAATCACTTGACACATGTGAGCCATGCCTCATGGGCAAGATGACTAAAACGCCGTTCTCTGGAACAATGGAACGGGCAAGTGACTTATTGGAAATCATACATACTGATGTGTGCGGTCCGATGAGTATTGAGGCGCGCGGTGGTTATCGTTACTTTCTCACCTTCACTGATGACTTAAGTAGATATGGGTATATTTACTTAATGAAACACAAGTCTGAAACATTTGAAAAGTTCAAACAATTTCAGAGTGAAGTTGAGAATCATCGTAACAAGAAGATTAAATTCCTACGATCTGATCAAGGAGGAGAATATCTGAGTTATGAGTTTGGCAGTCACTTAAGACAATGTGGAATTGTTTCACAACTAACACCGCCTGGAACACCACAGCGTAATGGTGTGTCCGAACGTCGTAATCGAACCTTATTAGATATGGTGCGATCTATGATGTCTCTTGCCGATTTGCCACTATCGTTTTGGGGTTATGCATTAGAGACAGCTGCATTCACTTTAAATAGGGCAAAATCGAAATCCGTTGAGATGACGCCATATGAACTTTGGTTTGGCAAGAAGCCAAAGCTGTCGTTTCTTAAAGTTTGGGGATGTGATGCTTATGTCAAAAAGCTTCAGCCTGAAAAGCTGGAACCCAAAGTGGAGAAATGCGCCTTCATAGGATACCCAAAAGAGACAGTTGGGTATACCTTCTACCTCAGATCCGAAGGCAAAGTGTTTGTCGCTAAAAACGGAACATTTCTTGAGAAAGAGTTTCTCTCAAAAGAATTGAGTGGGAGGAAGATAGAACTTGATGAGGTTGTTGAACCTTTACTTCAACCTGAAAGTAGCGCAGCGCAGAAAGATGTTTCTGTAGAGCCTACATCAGCTGAAGAGAAAGTTAATGATGATGATCATGAAGCTTTGGATCAAGTTGCTATCGAACCTCGTAGGTCGACAAGGACGCGTACTGCTCCTGAGTGGTACGGCAACCCTGTCTTAGAGGTCATGTTGTTAGACAACGATGAACCTATGAGCTATGGAGAAGCGATGATGGGCCCGGATTCCGAGAAGTGGTTAGAGGCCATGAAATCCGAGATGGGATCCATGTATGAAAACAAAGTATGGACTTTGGAAGTATTACCTGAAGGGCGTAAGGCCATTCAGAACAAATGGATCTTTAAGAGGAAGACGGACGCGGACGGTAATGTCACCGTCTATAAAGCTCGACTTGTGGCAAAGGGTTTTTCACAAGTTCAAGGAGTTGACTACGATGAGACCTTCTCACCCGTAGCGATGCTTAAGTCCGTCAGAATCATGTTAGCAATAGCTGCCTTTTTCAATTATGAAATTTGGCAGATGGATGTCAAAACAGCGTTCCTTAACGGTTTCCTTAAGGAAGAGTTGTATATGATGCAACTAGAAGGTTTTGTCGATCCAGAGAATGCTGACAAAGTTTGCAAACTCCAGTGATCCATTTATGGACTGGTGCAAGCATCTCGGAGTTGGAATCTTCGCTTTGATGAAGTGATCAAAGCGTTCGAGTTTATACAAGTTTACGGAGAAGCTTGTATTTACAAGAAAGTGAGTGGGAGCTCTATAGCGTTTCTAATATTATATGTGGATGCCATATTACTGATTGGAAACAATATAGAAATGTTGGAAAGCGTGAAGGAATATTTGAACAAGAGTTTTTCAATGAAGGACCTAGGAGAAGCTGCTTTCATATTAGGCATCAAGATCTATAGAGATAGATCGAGACGCTTAATAGGACTTTCACAAAGCACATAGTTTGATAAGATTTTGAAGAAGTTCAAAATGGATCAGTCCAAGAAGGGGTTCTTGCCTGTTTTGCAAGGTGTGAAGTTGAGTAAGACTCAATGCCCAGTGACTGCAGAAGATAGAGAAAAGATGAGTGTCATCCCCTATGCTTCAGCCATAGGCTCTATCATGTATGCAATGCTGTGCACAAGACCTGATGTCAGCCTTGCCATAAGTATGGTCGGAAGGTTTCAAAGTGATCCAGGAATGGAACACTGGACGGCAGTCAAGAATATCCTGAAGTACCTGAAAAGGACTAAGGACATGTTTCTCGTTTATGGAGGTGATCAAGAGCTCGTCGTAAAGGGTTACGTCGATGCAAGCTCTGACACTGATCCGGATGATTCTAAATCACAAACCAGATACGTATTTATTCTTAATGGGGGTGCGGTTAGCTGGTGCAGTTCCAAGCAAAGCGTGGTAGCTGATTCTACATGCGAAGCGGAGTACATCGCTGCCTCGGAGGCGGCAAAGGAAGGTGTCTGGATGAAGGAGTTCATGACAGATCTTGGAGTAGTGCCTAGTGCGCTTAACCCAATGACTCTGTTTTGTGATAATACTGGTGCCATTGCTCTAGCCAAGGAACCAAGATTTCACAAGAGGACCAGACACATAAAGCGACGTTTCAATTCCATCCGCGATTACATCAAGGAGGACGACATAAATATTTGCAAAGTACACACGGATCTAAATGTTGCAGATCCGATGACTAAACCTCTTCCAAGGGCTAAACATGAACAACACCAGAACTGCATGGGTGTTCGATTCATTAAAATGTAAATCACATAGTGATGTGAACTAGATTATTGACTCTAGTGCAAGTGGGAGACTGTTGGAAATATGCCCTAGAGGCAATAATAAATTGGTTATTATTATATTTCCTTGTTCATGATAATCGTTTATTATCCATGCTATAATTGTATTGATTGGAAACTCAAATACGTGTGTGGGTACATAGACAACACTGTGTCCCTAGTAAGCCTCTAGTTGACTAGCTCGTTAATCAAAGATGGTTAAGGTTTCCTAGCCATTGACATAAGATGTCATTTGAATAACGGGATCACATCATTAGGAGAATGATGTGATGGACAAGACCCAAACTGTAAACGTAGCATATGATCGTGTCAGCTTATTGCTATTGTTTTCTGCATGTCAAGTATCTGTTCCTATGACCATGAGATCATGCAACTCCCTGGCATCGGAGGAGTACCTTGTGTGTATCAAACGTCGCAACGTAACTGGGTGACTATAAAGGTGCTCTACAGGTATCTCCGAGGGTGTCTGTTGGGTTGGCATGGATCAAGACTGGGATTTGTTACTCCATATGACGGAGAGATATCTCAGGGCCCACTCGGTAATACAACATCACAATGAGCCTTGCAAGCAATGTGACTAAAGTGTTAGCCACGAGATCTTGTATTACGGAACGAGTAAAGAGACTTGCCGGTAACGAGATTGAACTAGGTATAGAGATACCGACGATCGAATCTCGGGCAAGTAACATACCGAAGAACAAAGGGAACAGTATACGGGATTAACTGAATCCTTGACATAGAGGTTCGACCGATAAAGATCTTCGTAGAATATGTAGGAGCCAATATGGGCATCTAGGTCCCGCTATTGGTTATTGATCGTAGAAGTGTCTCAGTCATGTCTACATAGTTCTCGAACCCGCAGGGTCTACACACTTAACGTTTGGTGACGATTAGTATAGTTGAGTTATTTTGGTGACCGAAGGTTGTTCGGAGTCCCGGATAAGATCCCGGACATGACGAGGATCTCTGGAAGAGTCCGGAGGTAAAGATTGATATATGTGATAATAGTGTTTTGATCTCCGGAAGGGTTCCGGAATTCACCGGAAGGGGTTCCGGATGTTTACCGAAGTGTTCGGGTGTAGCAACACTTTATATGAGCCAAAGGGGTAAAGCCCACGAGGTATTGGAAAGTGCAGAAGGAAGTTTTGCTGCTGCCTTAAGCGGTACTACCGCTGGTAAAGGCAACACTACCGCATAAGCGGTACTACCGCTTGTTGGAAGTGGTACTACCGCCCAAGCGGTACTACCGCTTGTGTGAAGCGGTACTACCGCTCGTGAGCGGTACTACCGCTTGTGCGCGGTACTGCAGGGATCCGAGTTGGACTCTTTCCCTGTGGGCCAAACCAACCTTGTGCGGGCAAAACCGTCCTGGAGGAGGCTTTTACTCCAAGTTTAGACCCGAAGGCTCAACATATAAATAGAGGGGCAGGGCTAGCACACGGGACACATAAGATTTCCCAAGCCGTGTGTCGGCAACCCTAACCCTCTAGTTCTCCCGTCATAATCTCCGTAGTGCTTGGCGAAGCCCTGCAGAGATTGTTCCTCACCACCATCACCACGCCGTCGTGCTGCCGGAACTCATCTACTACTTCACCATCGCTCGCTGGATCGAGGAGGTGAAGGCGTCATCAAGCCGTACGTGTGTTGAACGCGGAGGTGCCGTCCGTTCGGCACTAGTTCGTGATCGGATCGAGGGACGACTTGCGATTTGGATCGCGGAGACGTTCGACTACATCAACCGCGTTTCTTAACGCTTCCGCTTAGCGATCTACAAGGGTATGTAGATTCACTCTCCCTCTCGTAGATGCTCATCACCATGGATAGATCTTGTGTGTGCGTAGGAAATTTTTTGTTTCCCACGCAACGTTCCCCAACACTTTGGTATGCAATCCATATGTAGCTCTCATAATAGATTCATATGGTAATTTAATTTTCTTTCTTCGGAAGTGTTCCATGCCCTTCCTTAACGGAAATTGAAATCTAATGTTTCCTTCTTCCATATCAATAATTGCACAAATCGTTCTAAGGAAAGGTCTACCAAGAATAATAGGACATGTAGGATTGCAATCTATATCAAGAACAATGAAATCTACGGGCACATAATTCCTATTTGCAACAATAAGAACATCATTAATCCTTCCCATAGGTTTCTTTATAGTGGAATCCGCAAGATGCAAATTTAAAGAGCAATCATCAAATTCACGGAAACCTAGCACATCACATAAAGTTTTCGGAATAGTGGAAACGCTAGCACCCAAATCACACAAAGCATGGCACACTCATAATCTTTAATTTTAATCTTAATAGTAGGTTCCCACTCATCATAAAGCTTTCTAGGTATAGAAACTTCCAACTCAAGTTTTTCTTCAAAGGATTTCATCATAGCATCAATGATATGTTTAGTAAAAGCTTTATTTTGATTATAAGCATGAGGAGAATTCAACATGGATTGCAACAAGGAAATACAATCTGTCAAATAACAATTATCATAATTAAAATCCTTGAAATCCAAAGGAGTGGGTTCATTGCTACTTAAAGTTTTGACCTCTTCAATCCTTCTTTTATCAATTTTTGCATCAAGATCTATAAACTCCGAATGATTGGGACGCCTTCTAATTAAAGCTGACTTATCTCCAGTCCCATATTTATCAAGATTTATATTAAAAACAAAGATTCAATAGGAGTCACATCAGTCACTTTAAGATCTTCATCATTATTTTCACGAGAAATCGAAGAACACACTTTTACTAACAATTCTCGCTTAGCACGCATCCTAGCGGTTCTTTCTTTACATTCATCCATAGAAATTCACATAGCTTTTAGAGACTCATTAATATCATGCTTGGGTGGAATAGATCTAATTTTCAAAGAATCAATCTCAAGAGAAATTCTATCAACGTTCCTAGCCAAATCATCAATCTTGAGCAATTTTTCTTCAATCATAGCATTGAAAACCTTTTGCGAACTAATAAATTATTTAATATTATTCTCAAGATCAGAGGGCATCTTATTATAATTTCCAAAAGAATTGTTGTAGGAATTACCATAATTATTAGAGGAATTACTAGGAAACGGCCTAGGGTTGAAATTACCTCTATACGCGTTATTACCAAAATTGTTCCTACCAACAAAATTCACATCCATAGATTCATTATTATTTCCAATCAAAGAAGACAAAGGCATATCATTAGGATCAATAGGAGCACTCTTACTAGCAAACGATTTTATCAATTCATCCATATTTCCACTCAAAGTATTTATTTCTTCAATTGCATGCACCTTTTTACCAGTAGGAGATCTTTCGGTATGCCATTGAGAGTAATTTGCCATAATATTATCTAGGAGTTTAGTAGCTTCTCCTAATGTGATTTCCATAAAAGTACCACCCACGGCGGAATCTAAAAGATTTCTAGATGCAAAATTCAATCCGGCATAAAAAAATTGTATAATCATCCATAAACTCAAACCATGCGCGGGACAATTTCTAATCATTAATTTCATCCTCTCCCAAGATTGTGCAACATGCTCATGATCAAGTTGCTTAAAATTCATTATATTGTTCCTAAGGGAGATGATCTTAGCGGGTGGAAAGTACTTGGAAATAAAAGCATCTTTACACCTATTCCATGAATCAATACTATTTTTAGGCAAAGATGTAAACCAAGTTTTAGCACGATCTCGTAGTGAGAATGGAAATAGCTTCAATTTAACAATGTCATTATCCACATCTTTCTTCTTTTGCATATCACACAATTCAACGAAAGTATTTAGATGGGATGCGGCATCTTCACTAGGAAGGCCGGAAAATTGTTCTTTCATAACAAGATTCAGCAAAGCGGCATTAATTTCATAAGATTCCACACTAGTGGCGGGAGCAATCGGAGTATTAATAAAGTCATTATTATTAGTATTGGAGAAGTCACAAATCTTGGTATTCTCTTGAGTCATCGTGACAAAGCAAGCAATCTAGCACACAAGCAAACAAAAAGCAAACGAAAAGACGAATAGAAGAAGGGCGAATAAAAAGGCAAATCTTTTTGGGTTTTTTCTGAAAATCATTTTAGAAGTGGGGGAGAGGAAAAAGAGAGGCAAATGGCAAATAATGTAAATGCAAGAGATGAGTTTATGATGGGTACTTGGTAGCTTTGATGTAGACCTCTCCGGCAACGGCGCCAGAAATTGGCAAGTTGACGGGAGAGTTCTTGTCTTGACTTGCTATGTATCCTCCCCGGCAACGGCGCCAGAAATTGGCAAGTTGACGGGAGAGTTCTTGTCTTGACTTGCTATGTATCCTCCCTGACAACGGCGCTAGAAATTCTTCCTGCTACTTCTTGAGCTTGTGTTGGTTTTTCCCTTGAAGAGGAAAGGGTGATGCAGCAAAGTAAAGATAAGTATTTCCCTCAGTTTTGAGAACCAAGGTATCAATCCAGTAGGAGGTACAAGCAAGGCCCCAATCTATGCACCTGCACAAACAATCAAACACTTGCACCCAACGCTATAAAGGGGTTGTCAATCCCTTCACGGTCACTTGCAAGGATGAGATCTGATAGAGATAGATATAAAAGATTACTAAAAGTAAAACTAAATAAAAGTAAATAAAATTGCAGCAAGGTATTTTTGGTATTTTTGGTTTATAGATCTGAAAATATATAATGGAAAATAGACCCGGGGGCCATAGGTTTCACTAGAGGCTTCTCTCTTGAAGGAAAATAATACGGTGGGTGAACAAATTACTGTCGAGCAATTGATAGAAAAGCGCAAAGTTATGATGATATCCAAGGCAATGATTATGCATATAGGCATCACGTCCGTGTCAAGTAGACCGAAACGATTCTGCATCTACTACTATTACTCCACACATCGACCGACTCCTGCCTGCATCTAGAGTATTAAGTTCATAAAGAACAGAGTAACACCTTAAGTAAGATGACATGATGTAGAGGTATAAACTCAAGCAATATGATGAAAACCCCACCTTTTTATCCTTGATGGCAACAATACAAATACGTGTCTCGCTACCCCTACTTTGTCACTGGGTGAGGACACCGCAAGATTGAACCCAAAACTAAGCACCTCTCCCATTGCAAGAACTACCGATCTAGTTGGCCAAACCAAAACAATAACTCGAAGAGAAATACAAAGATATGAAATCATGCATATAAGAATTCAGAGAAGATTCAAATAATATTCATAGATAATCTGATCATAAATCCACAATTCATCGGATCTCGACAAACACACCGCAAAAGAAGATTACATTGGATAGATCTCCAAGAACATCGAGGAGAACATGGAATTGAGGATCAGAGAGAGAGAAAAAGCCATCTAGCTACTAGCTATGGACCCGTAGGTCTGAGGTAGACTACTCACGCTTCATCGGAGGAGCAATGGAGTTGATGTAGAAGCCCTCCGTGATCGAATCCCCCTCCGGCAGATTACCGGAAAAGGCCCCAACAAGGGATCTCACGGGAACAGAAGGTTGCGCCGGCGGAAAAGTATTTTTGTGGCTCCCTCTGATGGTTTGGGAATATATGGGAATATATAGGCGAAGAGTTAAGGTTAGAAGGCCTCCAGGGGGCTCACAAGCCAGCCCCCCCCCCCCGTAGGGCGCGCCCTGGAGGATTGTCGTCTCCTGGCAGGTCTCCTGCCCTCCTCTCCAGGTCTGGTAGATGTCTTCTGGTCCAAGAAAAATCATCGTGAAAGTTATTCCGTTTGGACTCCGTTTGATATTCCTTTTCTGTAAAACTCAAAAACAGGGGAAAACAGAAACTGGCACTGTGCTCTAGGTTAATAGGTTAGTCCCAAAAATAATATAAAATAGCATATTAATGCATATAAAACATCCAAAACAGATAGTATAATAGCATGGAACAATCAAAAATTATAGATACGTTGGACACGTATCACGGATCCATCAGATATGATTCAGAAAAGAATTGTGTGTGCGATACGTGGCAAATAGTTGGTCCAAACGAATTGTTTGCGATTAGCCAACATAACACATATGGCTATAGAGATCTAGATGTGTGCGATAGAGGACATGGAGTTCACTATGATAAACTGTGTGCGATGATACATGGGAACACAAATGATTCGCCATAACAAGATGTGCGCGATAGACATCAAACAGTTGAGTAATCAGAATCGTGTGCGAACAACAGAAATAACACAGATGATTGCTGCTAATAAGTTGTGTGTGTTGTGGGAAACCGCTTGTTGGTATACAATTGTGAGTGATTGACGAAATCATCACCAACGGGTTTCGTAGTTTAATCCGTGTGTAATGTGATTTGCTTTGTCTCCACAACATCTATGTTGTGTCTACAAAACAACAACATATATACTTATAAGAACATTATTGCATAACTAAAAAAGAACACAATGCCATTTCAAACATTATATCACAACTACCAGAGATATCACAACGTTCAAATTCCGGTACTACAAGGCCCAAATTCAAAGATTACAAGGTTCAAACTGATATTAGAAATCAAGTCCATACTCTTCAGAATCTTTGTCATGAAATATTTCTACAAAGGGATCAACCACCGAGAAGTTAGATATCGGCTTGATAGACTGCATTCCGAATAATCTATCATATAAACTTCCAAAATGAAATTCAGCTTCTGCAGAGGCTCTTCCATTCAGCTGTAGATGCCTGCGCTGATCAGCAAACCAATAATTATAGCACACTAAATATAGTGCAAACCTCATTACCTTGAGCACCCTTGCTTTCTAAACAAAGAAACTTGCGAATTGAATCTCTAGATTGGTGCCTCGGTACTCGTTCAAGGTAATTTCCGTGAGATGGAATTTAAGGCATTCGATGAGATTTTTATATTGCACCACTTTTTCTATTACAGGCCTACTTGTTTCTGCAAAAGAAGACAACATATCAGTGCCTAGATACAGTTTTGAACACTACCGGCCTCTTTGATTTGCAAGATTTATAAAATACACTAAAAGAGTGATATGCCATCTTCAATCATTCATGATTAACATCTCAAAAAGTATGTATTGAAATCCTCCAAATTTCCTTTGGAAATCATAATACATCTATCATTGTAGTCATGGGTAAAAGTACCAACAAATTGAACTAAGTTGTGGTTAACAATTAACAAGAAAGGAGCATCACCTTGATGTATAGCTTCTCCGTGCATGGAAAGCATGTAAGGAATCTAACAACTTCATCCAGATCGGGGCCGACAGATTGTAGTGCCAAGATCTTCCCTGTTCGCAGAGACATGGCAAGGCCTGTGGGAATTATTTTCAGGATGACAGCCAAACATAAATCAACAAGCATTAGATAAAATGTGATGTAAAATAATAAGAAGGAGAAGAAGACTGTTGTACTTGAACGGGTATGGATCCAGCTGTAAGAAGTTTGGAGAATTCAACACACGAAAAGCCCAACACTGTCAATTTCGGTGCCTCAATGACCCTGATTCTTGTTGGACCTTCTTTATCAAGTACAAAAATCTCTCAAGGAAAGGCGCATTCTCAATGACCATATCATGAACCACCCCAACTGACAGCGTGTTGCGGCACCAGCCATACACATAAATTGTATGAACATTCATCGTAGCGATGTGGAGGCTACTGAAGCCAAACATGAAATGAAGATGGAGGTACTCGAGCGTTGTACAGCCGCGAAGCAGGCACTCCAAATCCTCCTTCAAAATGCTGACACCAATGAGCTCGAGGACCTTCGGTTCAGGGAGATGAAGAGCGTGCCCGCCATTAAACTTGGGGAAAAAGCACTCCCTGAACGTAGCGCACAGCAGCGTGGTCACGAGGCGGAGTACGGACAGAGGTAGCGAGCGCCGATGTCCAGCTTCAAAGCTGACCTCCTCTAGCTGATCTAGGGTGGGGGTTAAGAACCACTCATGGAACTTGGGTTTGACCTTGTAGTTGGAACGGAACTTTCCGATGGCAAGGTGTCTGACTGCCGCAGTGTGCGTGGCGAGGATGTGGGACAATGAGTCCAAGCGTTTGCGATCCCCGCTGCAGAGCTTGTCGTCATCGATATGGTCCAGGGGGTTGAGTGCCAGAGGCGGCGCCACCGCTCGGAGAGGATGGTGGTCCGCGCGATAGATTTGATGGGGAAGGGGGGCATGTTCCCAACATCTCATCGCGGAGCGTGCTGATGAAGTCCTCGCTCGCCGGAGGCTCTTGCGGTTCAGCCTCGGGCCGCCCCCGCTTGTTGGCCGCCTCGTTCTCCATCAGATAAGGGGGCGGTCCTCGGCGGCGGCGCTTATAGAGATAAGAACAGAGGAGAAGGGTGATGACCCACAAGTATAGGGGATCAATCGTAGTCCTTTCGATAAGTAAGAGTGTCGAACCCAACGAGGAGCAGAAGGAAATGACAAGTGGTTTTCAGCAAGGTAATTTCTGCAAGCACTGAAATTGTAGGTAGCAGATAGTTTGATAGCAAGATAATTGGTAACGAGCAAGTAACGGTAACGGTAAATAAAGTGTAGCAAGGTAGCCCAATCCTTTTGTAGCAAAGGACAGGCCAGAACAGTCTCTAGTAATAGGCAAAGTGTTCTTGAGGGTACACATGAATTTCATCTAGTCACTTTTATCATGTTGCTTTGATTCGTGTTCGCTACTTTGATAATTTGATAGGTGGGTGGACCGGTGCTTGGGTGATGTTCTTACTTGAACAACCTCCCACTTATGATTAACCCCCTCGCAAGCATCCGCAACTACGAGAAAAGTATTAAGATAAAATCTAACCATAGCATTAAACGTTTGGATCCAAATCAGCCCCTTACGAAGTAGCGCATAAACTAGGGTTTAAGCTTCTGTCACTCTAGCAACCCATCATCTAATAACTACTCCACAATGCATTCCCTTAGGCCCAAGAATGGTGAAGTGTCATGTAGTCGATGTTCACATGACACCACTAAGGGAATCACAACATACATATCATCAAAATATCGAACACATATCAAATTCACATGATTACTTGCAACATGACTTCTCCCGTGACCTCAAGAACAAAGGTAACTACTCACAAATAATAATCATGCTCAAGATCAGAGGGGTATTGAATAGCATAATGGATCTGAACATATAATCTTCTACCAAATAAACCATATAGTAATCAACTACAAGAGGTAATCAACACTACTAGTCACCCACAGGTACCAATCTCAGGTTCCGGTACAAAGATTGAACACAAGAGATGAACTAGGGTTTGAGATGAGATGGTGCTGTTGAAGATGTTGATGAAGATTGGCCTCCCAAATATGAGAGGGGTGTTGGTGATGACGATGGCTTCGATTTCCCCCTCCGGGAGGGAAGTTCCCCCGACGGAATCGCTCTGCCGGAGGGCAAAAGTGCTCCTGCCCAAGTTCCGCCTCGAGACGGAGGCGCTCCATCATGAAAGTCCTCTCCTTATTTTTTCTAGATCAAAAGAGACTATATACCAGAAGATGGACACCTGAGGTGGGCCGAGGAGGGCACAACCCACCATGGCACGCCTGGGGGGGCGCCTGGCGCGCCCTGGTGTCTTGTGCCCACCAGGGTGGCCCCCTCCGGTAGTTCTTTGCTCCAGTATTTTTTATTAAATCCAAAAATATTCTCCGTAAAGTTTCAGCTTCATTGGAGATGTGCAGAATGGGTATCTCTGATGTGCTTTTTTTCAGGTCCAGAATTTTAGCTGCCGGTATTCTCCCTCTTTGTGTAAACCTTGCATATTATGAAGAAAAGGCATTAGAATCACTCCCTAAAGCATTATTATTCAACAAAACATAATAAATAAAAGTAGGAAATCATGATGCAAAATGGACGTATCAACTCCCCCAAGCTTAGACCTCGCTTGTCCTCAAGCGAAAAGCCGAGATTGCAAAGCATGTCCACATGGTTTGAGAGAGAGGTGTCGATAAAAACAAAATATGGACATAGAAGCATCATGCTTATTATCATAACAGCAACAAACTCTTTCATAAAACTTATTCATATACTTTCATCATATAACTTCTCATGAACAAGTAACAATTCATCACAACATAGAAGTATAAAGCATAAACCTTATTGAAAACCAACAAACAATGTTCTTAGTCAACTTTGCAACTACAATTCATTATATTTTCAGGAAGGGTCTCATGTCGGAGCCTTTTGGCAAGTCCACATACTCAACCATCATTTAGTCTTCTATGATTGCTAACACTCACAGCATACCCATGAGCAAAAAGTTTCAACCGGACACATAGAAAGATAGGGGCTTATAGTTTCGCCTCCCAACATATTCACCTCAAGGGTGATGTCAACAATAAAAACTCATGCCCACTCACATCCAATTGGATATACGTGCCTATATTTTTCCTCACCACATGATGCTTGCAGTAGAAAAAGTAAAAAGGGAATGGGGAAGAATACTTGACTCTTTCATAAAAGTATATACATGAAAGTAAAAGATAGTCCCTTCACAGAGGGAAACAGAGGTTGTCATGCGCTTTTTGGTTTGTATGCCCAATCCCTTAATGTAAAAGAATGTCACGCTATATTGCCCCCTATGATAGCAACCTTTATTATGCAGTCCGTCGCTTTTATTACTTTGCCATCATAAGTTCGTATAGCGCTCAATTTTCTCTTACACTAATTGATCAAAACACTTTTAGATGCAATTTTTATTGCCTTATTGCACCGATGACAACTCACTTGAAGGATCTTACTCGATCCGTAGGTAGGTATGGTGGACTCTCAAAGAATGAATTTGGGTTTGGGTTTTTGGATGCACAAGTAGTATCTCTACTTAGTGCGGAATTTTTGGCTAGCAAAGATATTGAGCAAGCACCACATGTTGAAGGATCTATGACAATATAACTTCTATGTGGATATGAACAAACATAAATCATTACGTTGTCTTCCTTGTCCAACGTCAACCATTTTGACATTTAATATTTAATGGGGGCTCACAATCATAAAAGATGTCCAAGATAGTGTATTTGCATGTGGATCTTCTCTTCCCTTATTAATTCTTTCATGAATTGCATCATTGACCAATGCTATGTTTGTCAATCTCAAATAAATTTTACTACTTATACTTTTCCTTATGTGATGTCATTACTCACCATAAGACTAGCATATGATTCTTTTCATTTATTTCTCTTTCCTTTTATTTTGATTGCAACAAGAAAGTAGAGAGGCAAAAACTCAAACTAAACTTTATTATATAACTCTCACTCGATTACATAGATAGATAGGCCACGAAACTAACACACAAAAATAGATCATGCTAAACTTTTATTCAACTAAAACAAAGGAAAACTAAAGATCGAACTAAAATAGGTAAAGGTGAATTAAAGTGATGGTGATAGGATACCGGGGCACCTCCCCCAAGCTTGGCTCAAGCCAAGGGGAGTGCCCATACCCGTGTGCTCAAGTCTCCTTTGGTGGTGGTGATGAAGAAGGTGATGGTGATGATGCAGCCTTCTTCTTCAGCATATATTTAAGCATAAAATTATCCTCCCTTAGATCATCATTCTCCAACTCGAGCTTTAATATCTTTTTGCATAATGCCGCCTTGCTCTCCTGCAGAAAATGAGATGGGATAAATTGCACCTGAGATTTGTATCCTCTAGGGAGGCTTGACTTCTTGAATTCCACATGCATGTCTCCGGGTTGAGGTAGTGGGTTGTCCTCTTCCTCAGAGCTATCATCCTTTGTTTCCTTCATGGGAGCGTCTTCCTCCTCATCTGAGGTCCATCCATAATGATCGCTTCTCCATAGATCTTGGGGTTTGCTACATAGTCAGCCACATAGCTCTCCCCCTCCGAATCTTAAGACAACATATTTTCAGATCTGCCAGGAAAACAACACGAAACAAGAACAGAGGATTTTTCTGCGATGCGGTGGTCAAAACAGTCGGGGGTATATATAGAGAATTTTTATTCTTGGGAAACAAGTATATGGAAGGAAAACGGAGTCGGGAAGGTGTCTGAGGTGGGCACAACCCACCAGGGCACGCCCAGGGGGCCGGC
Organism: Elymus sibiricus; assembly: GCA_039707655.1. Lineage (NCBI taxonomy): Eukaryota > Viridiplantae > Streptophyta > Magnoliopsida > Poales > Poaceae > Elymus > Elymus sibiricus. Next base: position 271,946,072 of record CM077665.1, read on the forward strand.
GCGCCCTGATGTATCGTGCTCACCTCGATCGCCTTCCGGTTTATTTCTTAAATTCCAAATTTTTCTAATATTCCAAAACTGACAAAAAAAATATTTTTGCAGATTTTCGGAGTCCGTTTACTTACCGTATCACGTACCTCCTATTTTTCAGACTTCTGGAGTGTTCCGGAAGGTTTCTTTTATGTGTTCCTCCGGTGTCATGGTTTGGATAACATTGCTTTTAATGTTAATAGGCATACCTGAGATATAGTGCTTAATTCTTTGTCCATTGACCACCTTCGGGTTAGTAATCTTAATAGCTCCAGAACGATAAACCTCTTCGATAATATATGGTCCTTCCCATTTGGAGAGAAGCTTACCTGCAAAAAATCTTAAACGAGAGTTGACTAAAAGAACATAGTTTCCTATTTTGAATTCCCACTTTTGGATTCTTTTGTCATGCCAGCTTTTTACTTTTTCTTTGAATAGTTTGGCATTTTCGTAGGCTTGGGTTCTCCATTCATATAATGAGCTAATATCAAATAGCCTCTTCTCACCGGCAAGTTTGAAATCATAGTTGAGTTCTTCAATTTCCCAAAATGCTTCATGTTCTAATTCTAGAGGCAAATGACAAGCTTTTCCATATACCATTTTGTATGAAGACATACCCATAGGATTTTTATAAGCTGTTCTATAGGCCCAAAGTGCATCATCTAGTTTCTTAGACCAATTCTTTCGAGACCTATTGACAGTTTTTGTAATATTAATTTTATTTGTCTATTGCTTAGTTCAACTTGACCACTAGATTGAGGATGATAGGGTGATGCAATTCTATGGGTTAACATCATATTTAGCAAGCATCTTATGGAAAGCACCATGAATAAAGTGTGAACCACCATCATTCATTAAGTATCTAGGGACTCCAAACCTCGGGAAGATAACTTCTTTAAGCATTTTAATGGAGGTGTGGTGATCAGTACTACTAGTTGGAATAGCTTCTACCCACTTAGTGACATAATCAACAGCAACCAAAATATGAGTATATCCGTCAGAGGAAGGAAAAGGTCCCATATAATCAAAACCCCAAACGTCAAATGGTTCGACAACAAGTGAATAATTCATAGGCATTTCCTGACGCTTACCGATATTACCAATTCTTTGACATTCATCACAAGACAAGACAAACTTACGGGCATCCTTGAAGAGAGTAGGCCAATAAAAGCCAGATTACAATACCTTGTGAGTAGTTCTATCTCCCGCATGATGTCCTCCATAAGCTTCAGAATGACATTTCTGTAGGATTTGTTCCTGTTCATGCTGAGGTACACAACGTCTAATAATGCCATCTACTCCTTTATAGAGATGTGGTTCATTCCAAAACTAATGTCTTAAATCATAGAAGATTTTTTTCTTTTGTTGGTATGTGAAGCTAGGTGGTATATATTTAGCGACAATGTGAAGGGATCGATAGAAGAGACGTCTAGAGGGGGGGATAGAAGACTTGCAAGAATTAAAACCAAACCTTGTCTCAAGTAAATTGGTGGGCAGTTTTAGCAATTATAACAAGTCTAATGCACCCTACACATGCTAGTCAACAAGTATGGCAGCGGAAAGTAAGACAAGCACATGTACGAGAGAGTAGAGATAGGAAGATCAAACGCAATTTGGAGATGCAAGGATTTTTCCCGTGGTTCCGATAGGTGGCGCTATCGTACATCCACGTTTATGGAATCTTCAACCCACGGAGGGTAACGGTCGCGAGAGTCCACGAAGGGCTCCACCCATAAGGGTCCACGAAGTAGCAGCCTTGACTATTCCATAACGGCTTCCGTCCACGAAGGACTATGTCACACCCAAGATGCGATCCTATCCTTATTTTGGCTCTCGGGCCTCGACAGGGATAGAAGCGCATCTCGTCGTTTCGCAAGAATGGATATCATTACAAGTACATGTAAAGAAGAGATAAGTATATGGAATTGGCTTACACTCACCACAAGCTAAATCAAGATCACATCAATACAACAACATATACAATCATCATACAGAAGAGCAGGATCCGACTACGGACAAAATCAAACGATAAAATGACTTCCATCCTTGCTATCCCAGGCTGCCGGCCTGGAACCCATCCTAGATCGATGATGAAGAAGAAGAAGAACTCCAAATCTAACAAGCATCGCACTCACGTCAAAGCATCGCATTATCTATACCTGCAACTGTTGTTGTAGTAATCTGTGAGCCATAAGGACTCAGCAATCTCATTTCCAAGGGTATCAAGACTAGCAAAGCTTAATGGGTAAGGTATGGTTAAGTGGTGAGGCTGAAGCAAGCACTAAGCATTTATTTGAGTGGCTAACTTACGAGTACAAGAATAAGGGGGGATGATCATCGCATGAAAAGACGTGAACTAGTAATGATCACTAAGTGATCCTCAACACCTACCTACGAGTACAAACATAACCCCACCGTGTTCTCTCTCGGATCAGAAATTCACGAGAAGAAACAGTCACGGTTACGCACACGTTTGGTGTATTTTATTTGAGTTTACTTCAAGTTTGCTTTGACCGGGTGTTAAACAAAGTTTCCAAGTTGCCACATAACCGCGGGCACGGCTCTCATGAAAGATTTAACCCTGCAGGGGTGCTCCAACTCATCCATCACAAACTAACCACACGCCGTGGGAATAACCTCTACCACGAAACCCGTGATCTCCTTGGAAATTCCGTTGGAAAATCTCAACCTCGAGATAGCCCAAAGTGCCCTCGAAATCCCGCGCACAAGACGTTCGAGAAAGGTAAAACAAATCCAGCAAGGCCACCTGACATGTCGACGAACCCGATAGGAGCCGCGTATCTCGTTCTCAGGAAATGACCGGATGAGCAGTACGTACGGTGGCCGGATAGAGATCCCCCGAGTTGCCCCGGGTGGCCCCACAAGTGGCTCTATTTTGGACCAACACTCATGAGGAGCACTAGACCGGGTTGTTGATTAATTATCCGCGGGTGCCGGCGGGTCCCTATGCAATTTTAGTTGTTATTAGGCAAATGGAGTACCAATGTTGGGCCTTGCCAGAAGAGTTTTATACCAAAACGAAAGTCAAGGGGGTCCCCATAACAACCCCGAGCATGTTAGGAGCGCTCAATATGGAACATAACACCGATACAAAAGTAACTAGGGCGGCAAAAGTGGAACAAAACACCGAGCAAATGGCCAAGCATTCCACCTTTTACCAAGTATATATGTGCATTAAATTAAATAGCAATAATATTGTGATATCTCAAAAAACACCCATGTTGGCACATGGAAATAGTTTGCACCTGCAACTAGCAACGCTATAAGAAGGGCTGAGCAAGCGGTAACATAGCCAAACAATGGTTTGCTGGGATTAAGGAAGTGAGCCTAGCTCACTTGGCTAGTGGAGTGGATGTACAACCCAGCCACCCAGGTTCAAGTCCTCACGGACGCAAATTTGGGTTCTTATTATTTCAAAAAAAACTCGCTGTGGGGGGCTTCCCTTATAGTTTTCCTTAAAAAAATGGTTTGCTGGGATGTGGAGGGGTTAGAGGCTTTTCATGCCATTTTGGGAGGCTTGACAAATAGTGGTAGGTAGCGAGACATATCGATAGAAATGAGACAACTAGCATGGCAATGATAGTAATGGTATCCAAGGAAATGATCATCTTGAATGAGATCCCGCTTGGAAGAAGAACGAATCCTTGAAGAAGACGAGCCATCGTAGTCAAACGAATGCTCACACTCCGAATGCTTTCGAAACTCTATCGAGAAGAAGCAATCCGGAAACAACATGATAAACACCACAACATATGCATGACATGATGCACAACAAGGATGATGCATGTTATGCATGACATGGGAAAACACAACAATCAACTCCTACACATTCAGTGAAGTTCAATATGCAACGAGTTGCATATTGACGAAACTCCAGGTTTGAATCATTTAGTTCACTCCCGTTTATTAACATGGCAATTTTAAATGTTGTTAACATGGCAAGAGGTGAAGCATAAATAAACTACACTATCTATGCATCTTAAATGAGGCCGAAAACAACATATAGTATTTCCGAAAGGACCCCACATGTTAATTTCGAAATTGGTCCAGATCTGAACTAAACATGTTTTATATTTATTAAACAGGGAAATGAAATGCACAATAAGATTCTACTCGTCATTCTAGTCGATTTACATATATAGAACATTTGCAACGGAGCTACGGCCTGAAAGATATGGCACTCACAAGATGAATATGACATGAATGCGAAATGCATGCAAACAACACGCACACTCAATTCAAAACATGGATGCAACAAGATATTATGAAACAACATAAAATTCTAGGCAAGTTTCATATATGGCATGTTTAAAACAACACCCACAATCAATTCAAAACATGGATGCAACAAGATATTATGAAACTACATGAAATTCTAGGCAAGTTTCATATATGGCATGTTCAAAACGGAGCTACGGTTCAACCACAACAACCAACACAAGTTTTATTCTAAATCTGTCCAAAACTGCAACATAGCATATTGCACACATGAAAACAACAAGCCACACGATTCTACAATGCACAAACTAAGCATGGGGCAGTAGCATATAACACACACTTCATTTCATCTTCACATATCATACTCAAAAGAGTCATAGATCACATGGTAGGAAGCTCACATCATGGCAAGAAAATATAACAGATTAGGACTTAGTGAAAATAACAGTTTTAACGCAGCAGTTTTATCATGGGGGCATATTGGCAGCAACACTATATGCTACAGGTCATATATTGGCATGAAACTTTACAGCATGGTAGAGGACATGATGCACTACAATTCATTCCACTATGGCAACATCAAATTATGCACAGATTCATGGCAAACGTCAACACATGTCATCATGAAGAAGACAGATTCTCAGACTTAGTGAAAATTAGACTAGACATGAGCAGCAGTTTTCAACAGATTGACATATTGGACAACAGAAATAACTATGATGCAATCCTATTCATGGCAACAAATGGTACAACCTGGTAGACAACAACATGCTTAACAAAAGACTCCTTTGGAGCAACCACAAAAGACCCCTAGAACAGTAGCAAATCATATGGCAACATGGCAACAAAATAACAGTTTCAGACTTGGTGAAATTTAACAATCTCCCCAAAACTGCAGTTTGACTAGGCATGTAGACATGGCAATAACAAGTAGCATAACAATCATTTATGAGCATGGCAAGGACACTAACAGCAAGAAGACATGACACACTTCAAATCATTCCATTATCACAACTTCAAAATAGTCATGGTTTGCTTAACAAGATGCTCGCAAAACGGAACTTGTCGTTAACAGATTTCAGTTTTAACGCGATGACTACTTTAGAGCAACAAACAAACATGTTGATGAAGTCCTACCTAGCAACCAGAGGCATGGCATCAAAGTAGACATATTATAGAGCACATCTCATGAAGAAACCACGTGGAAGAGACCTACGGTTGAATTGCAATCATCCACACAAAATCGAACAAAATAATAGATTTGCACCTAACGACACGATGCACTTTTGCAACAGAGTTTAGGGCATTAATATGAACCCTAATGCACATGCAAAGGCAACCATCATGAAGATCACGAAAAGTAGATCATTTTTCATATATAACATATTTTCATACGATGCACGGTTGCCGAGTTACAAGCATCACAAAAATGTAATATGATGAAATTCGCAGGCAGAAAAATGACTTGGACGTTTCCTTACCCCTCTGAAAAAGTGGACGGGGCAGAGCGGGATGGAGCTGTGTGGGCGTTTGGATGGGGGTCGCACGAGATCAGGGACAAGCCCGTACCGGGACGACGCGGTCCCCGCCGGCGGTTGGAAGGCACCGAGGAGGAGCCATGGCCATGGCCGACGGCGGGCGCGGAGGCGACGCCGACGAGGCTAGGGGGCCGGCGACAGGGTCGGGCGACCGATCCGGGAGGCTGAGTCCCTGATCTGGCCGGAGGGCGGCCGGCGGCGAGCTGGCGATGCGGCGGCGGGCGAGGCAGGGCAGCGGCTCGGCCGGCGGCGAGGCGAGGTAGACCGGCCGGCGGCGGGGTCGTGCGGCGACGGGGCGCGGGGCTCGGGTGGCGCGGTGGCGAGGTCGCCAGAGGGGCGCGGCGGCGGGGCCAGGCTGCTCCGACCACGGTGGGGGGCGGCGAGGTTCAGCCCTGGCTCGGGCGGCGTGGGAGCCTCACGGGCGCAGGCGACGGCGAGTCGTGGGCTGCCCCGGGCCCCGATGGGCTCGGGCGGGCCCAATCCAGGCTCGGGCGGGCTGTGGCTGGTGGGAGGGAAGGCTGGCGGCGGCTAGAGGAGAAAGAGGGGCTGTGCGGCGGCGCGGATTTCGAGGAGGTTAGGCTAGGGTTTCAAAATTGGACGTGGGGAGTTGCTTAAATAGGAAAATAGGTCTAGGGTTAGCAGTTTTTGTCCGTTTTCGGACCGTTCGATCCCGACCGGACGGTCCGGAAGCGGAGGGGGGGCTAGGCTGGGTAGTGGGCTGTGGAGAGGGGGTGTGGGCCGAGGAGAGAGGGAGATGGTGGCCTGTGACACGGGTTTTTAAAACACAGAAAATGTCCGATAATAAACCGATGACTGTGCCGCTACGGTCGACCGTTCGGGTATCAAACGACCTCCGATTGCGACGAAATTTGGCAGGCGGTCTACCTACAATATAACAAGACCGCATGCCAAGTTTCGACCCAATCCGAGAATATTTTATACGCACTTTTTAAAAAACTAGTTTTATCGGTGTCGCGGGCGCGTGCGTGTGTGGTTGGTCTCGAAACGGTCAACGACAAGAACGGAGAGAACCAGCGACTACGAACGGATGCAACTTTTGAAAAAATGATGGCGACGAATTGCTGATGCAATGCGGATGATGCGAATTATGTGATGATGAATGTGACAAACAAACGAATCACATGACGATACGAAATAAAAGGGGAATCTTCTGGAGCATTGGTCTCGGGCTGTTACAACTCTCCTGCACTTACAAGAGATCTCGACCCAAGATCTTAGAATGAGAAGGGAAAGAGGAAGAAGAAAGGAAGAGGTAGAATTTAGTTGCTTCTTTGACAAACGAGTGAAACCAATGAAACATGAAGGTTGGAAAGAGATGCAGAATGACATGAGGAACAAACAAGAATTCACAAGAAATTTGGGCAGCACCTCGGCAGGATAGAGAGGCGAAACTTGATAAAATGAAAAGAACTTGAAAAGAAGACACAACACCCCGGTTAAATGGACAAGAAAGGGAAGAACATGATCTTGACAAAATGATATGCTGGAACAAAGGGAGCACATCAAAATGCCTCCAAAACAAAAGAATAGAAGCTAGATTGGTTGGAAGAAGAGAACGGAGAAGAAAATTACAACTTCTACTACAATTGAATTTGAAAAACATCCTTACAAGAAAGGATTGAACGGAGTTGTTGGATAATCAACAACGAATAGAAAATGCTTGTAGTGGGCTTATGGAAAACATCTCAAAATTATGAGGTGACAACCAGCCACTAATGACAACAATTGATTTGATTGGGATCAACAAAGAGATGAAAACTTCTTTCATCGAGAGGAGGAGAAAACTTGGATCATGATAAGCACCACGATTGCAACAATCCTTAGGAAACGCTTTAGGTGAAATCCAATCCAAGATAACTCCAAGGAAGCGAAATGGGGTTAGATATATCATTCTTGAAAAATTCTCCTCGAGACTCCTCATGAATCAAGAATGCCATAATACCATCTCAAAAGATAGAGAGAAAGAATTGCACTTTGAAATGGAGGACAAAGAATACTTGAGATCCTCCAACAAGAATCTTGAAGAACACTTCGAGAATGAATTAACTCCTTGAGAAACCACCATGAAGAACCTCCGTATACAAAAAAATTATCAAAAGAAATGAAGGTTGAAAAGGATAAGATTATGACGTTGCAAGGATTTAGATGTAGCTTCACGATGAGATACTTGAGAGAGCTTGAACTCCGGAAAAGAAAAGATGAGAACACTTGAAATCGAGAGTTTGATATCATGAACAACTCCAAAAGAACGATTGAAATCACCTTGATGAACAAGAATAAGATTTATGTTATGCTTACCCTTCATCAATTTAAATTGATGACAAGCAATGGATTTGGCATACTACTTATTCTTCTTGAAGAAGATTGAAGAGAGATGAAACAAGCTTGAAGATGTCTTTAACAAAACACCGGTACGAATTTGAAACGAACGAGAATACTTCGAATGAATTGAGATACAAGAGAACGAAGAGATCACGATCCGCCTAGCAGAAAACTTCAACAAGGCACCGGCATAATTGAGATACGGACGAAGAGACAACAATTGAGAAGAATTTGAGAATGAAAGCTGAAAGCTGAGAACGAACAAATCTTCAGAAATGATGGCCTTCGGAGGATCGAGAAATGAAAACAACTCTGAAATGCACCGGATATATATGGAAGGAATTTCTCATGATCGAACAATTTGAAAGGATAGCATGAAGCTTGAAATACGAATCTTCAAGAGAATGGACCAAGATTTAAGAGAAACACTTCTTTGGTCTTCAAAGCTGAGGATGATGATGAGAAATGACATCATGAATTACTGAGCCACTCCGGAACAATGAAGAAATAAAGGTTGAGCCAACGATGAACAATGGTTCGAAGAGATCTTGGAGAAGGAATATGACTGATGAAACTCATTCTTACGTCATATTTCAAAAGAACTTGAGGACATCTCCGGAAAGATTGGAAGAGCCAGGTAAGATCCTGGGGAAAACCTGTGGGTTATGGGCCCACTCAAAAGAAAAACATCATTGAAATGATTGCTGAGAAGGAGAAATTGCACCGGTACAAATGAAAACTTGATGAGGTGAGAACCTCGACATAACTGAAAGGATTGAATGAAATAACAATTCTTCTAGGATATCTTGCCACTCCGGATAGCACAAAGAGAGATGACTAAAAAAGAGAGTCTTGGATAAGAATTTCCAACACGAAAAGCATTGAACGAATGAAAAGGATATGATGAAGCTCAAAATCTTGAATTGAATCCACCGGAGAAGAAAACATGAACAACGAACGATGACATTGAAACTCCTGAGAATCTTCACAAGAATCACCGGAACCAATATGGAAGAAAGGATAGCGGAAGCATCACATGAAAGAAAGGCACTTGGAAGAGAATTTAATCATTGAAGAAAAGGGCGGGAGGGTGGGGAAAACAAAGAAAACTTAGATTGATGTACAGAACCCCGGAAATAAAAATGAGAATTGATCTTGAAAATATTGGAGAGGATTGAATATCTTGAAAATAAGCACACCGGTTGAAAAGAATTTCATGGCAACTCCGGTTGATCAAAAGGATTAGCATTCACATAGAAATACGAGAATACCACTTAGAAAAGAGATGAAATCACCACTTGGCATCGAAGCAACTCGAATTACCATACTTCAACAAAACAAAGGATGGGGCTTGAGAATTAAGCCAGAAACAAATACATGACCCATTTGCATTTGCTGGAAGGATAATCCTAGGTAACTACTTGAATTCCCACCTAAGAACTCCCGAAATCTTTGGTTATGGAATCGGGTACACGGATACACGGAGTTTTATCCATCACTCAACTCCTAGCAATAACACTACTATCCAGTGTATCTCATCCGTCAACACACAACCAGAGGTCTCGGAAACTCATCTACCTCAGACCCTCGTAATCAAAACCATACTAAAGATGGTAGTACATGTGATCCCGCTCCCCATTACTGGGTGCCGCCACACTCTTCGCACCACAAATAGTATTGAAGCAATTTCGAACATCCGCGACCTGAGGTACTAAGGAAACTGAACGATAACAATGTGTCAAGAACCCCTTGGAGCTCAACTCCCCGGGTCCAATCCATACGTACGGGAGGCACCAAGAACAGAGTTTCAGTCACATCGACATCATAGAGGTTCCAAAATACCCGCGTGATCCTAAAAAAAATTGAGTGAGAAGAGGGTAGAATTAAAATTCCTACATCAGGATTCCTCACCAGAGCATAGAAAAGGATTAAAAAGAATCCTACTCTCCGATATATAACTAGACTCAAAATAGTGTTTCACTAGACACAACTCGGCCAAGTTTGATCAATCAAGGGGGCTCCTAGGTCGGTACAGGCTCTGATACCAACTTGTCACGCCCAAGATGCGATCCTATCCTTATTTTGGCTCGAGGGCCTCGATAGGGATAGAAGCGCATCTCGTCGTTTCGCAAGAATGGGAATCATTACAAGTACATGTAAAGAAGAGATGAGTATATGGAATTGTCTTACACTCGCCACAAGCTAAATCAAGATCACATAAATACAACAACATATACAATCATCATACAGAAGAGCAGGGTCTGACTACGGACGAAATCAAACGATAAAATGACGTCCATCCTTGCTATCCCAGGCTGCCGGCCTAGAACCCATCCTAGATCGATGAAGAAGAAGAATAAGAAGAACTCCAAATCTAACAAGCATCGCGCTCATGTCAATGCATCGCATTACCTATACCTGCAATTGTTGTTGTAGTAATTGGTGAGCCACAGGGACTCACCAATCTCATTTCCAAGGGTATCAAGACTAGCAAAGCTTAATGGGTAAGGTATGGTTAAGTGGTGAGGTTGCAGCAAGCACTAAGCATTTATTTGAGTGGCTAACTTACAAGTACAAGAATAAGGGGGGATGATCGTCGCATGAACGGACGTGAACTAGTAATGATCACTAAGTGATCCTGAACACCTACTTACGAGTACAAACATAACCCCACCGTGTTCTCTCTCAGCCAGAAATTCACGAGAAGAGACAGTCACGGTTACGCACACGTTTGGTGTATTTTATTTGGGTTTACTTCAAGTTTGCTATGACCGGGTGTTAAACAAAGTTTCCAAGTTGCCACATAACCGCGGGCACAGCTCTCATGAAAGATTTAACCCTGCAGGGGTGCTCCAACTCATCCATCACAAACTAACCACATGCCGCGGGAATAACCTCGACCACGAAACCCGTGATCTCCTTGGAAATTCCGTTGGAAAATCTCAACCTCGAGATAGCCCGAAGTGTCCTCGATATCCCGCGCACAAGACGTTCGAGGAAGGTAAAACAAATCCAGCAAGGCCGCCCGACGTGTCGACGAACCCAATAGGAGCCGCGTATCTCGTTCTCAGGACACGACCAGATGAGCAGTACGTACGGTGGCCGGATAGAGATCCCCCGAGTTGCCCCGGGTGGCCCCGCAAGTGGCTCTGTTTTGGACCAACACTCATGAGGAGCACTGGCCCGGGTTGTTGATTAATTATCCGCGGGTGCCGGCGGGTCCCTATGCAATTTTAGTTGTTATTAGGCAAATGGAGTACCAATGTTGGGCCTTGCCAGAAGAGTTTTATCCCAAAACGAGAGTCAAGGGGGTCCCCATAACAACCCCGAGCATGTTAGGAGCGCTCAATATGGAACATAACACCGGTACACAAGTTACTTGGGCGGCAAAAGTGGAACAAACACCGAGCAAAAGGCCAAGCCTTCCACCTTTTACCAAGTATATATGTGCATTAAATTAAATAGAAATAATATTGTGATATCTCAAAAAACATCCATGTTGGCACATGGAAACAATTTGTACCTGCAACTAGCAACGCTATAAGAAGGGCTGACCAAGCGGTAACATAGCCAAACAATGGTTTGGTGGGATGTGGAGGGGTTAGAGGCTTTTCTTGGCATTTTGGGAGGCTTGACAAATAGTGGTAGGTAGCGAGACATATCGATAGAAACGAGACAACTAGCATGGCAATGATAGTAATGGTATCCAAGGAAATGATCATCTTGCCTGAGATCCCACTTGGAAGAAGAACGGATCCGTGAAGAAGACGAGCCATCGTAGTTGAACGAATCCTCACACTCCGAACGCTTTCGGAACTCTATCGAGAAGAAGCAATCCGGAAACAACAATCAACACATGATAAACACCACAACATATGCATGACAAGATGCAGAACAAGGATGGTGCATGTTATGCATGACATGGGAAAACACAACAATCAACTCCTACACATTCAGTGAAGTTCAATATGCAACGAGTTGCATATTGACGAAACTCCATGTTTGAATCATTTAGTTCACTCCCGTTTATTAACATGGCAATTTTAAATGTTGTTTAACATGGCAAGAGGTGAAGCATAAATAAACTACACTATCTATGCATCTTAAATGAGGCCGGAAACAACATATAGTATTTCCGAAACGACCCCACATGTTAATTTCGAAATTGGTCCAGATCTTAACTAAACATGTTTTATATTTATTAAACAGGGAAATAAAATGCACAATGAGATTCTACTCATCATTCTAGTCGATTTACATATATAGAATATTTGCAACGGAGCTACGGCATAAAAGATATGGCAATCACAAGATGAATATGACATAAATGCAAAATGCATGAAAACAACACCCACAATCAATTCAAAACAAGGATGCAACAATATATTATGAAACTACATGAAATTCTAGGCAAGTTTCATATATGGCATGCTCAAAACGGAGCTACGGTTCAACCACAACAACCAACACAAGTTTTATTCAAAATCTGTTCAAAAATGCAACATAGCATATTGCACACATGAAAACAACAAGCTACACGATTCTAAAATGCACAAACTAATCATGGGGCAGTAGCATATAACACACACTTCATTTCATCTTCACATATCATACTCAAAAGAGTCATGGATCACATGGTAGGAAGCTCACATCATGGCAATAAACTATAGCAGATTAGGACTTAGTGAAAATAACAGTTTTAACAGAGCAGTTTTATCACGGAGGCATATTAGCAGCAGTAAAACTATATGCTACAGGTCATATATTGGCATGAAACTTTACAGCATGGTAGAGGACATGATGCACTACAATTCATTCCACTATGGCAACATCAAATTATGCACAGATTCATGGCAAACATCAACACAACATGGCATCATGAAGAAGACAGATTCTCAGACTTAGTGAAAATTAGACTAGACATGAGCAGCAGTTTTTAACAGATTGACATATTGGACAACAGAAATAACTATGATGCAATCCTATTCATGGCAACAAATGGTACAACCTGGTAGACAAGAACATGTTTAACAAAAGACTCCTTTGGAGCAACCACAAAAGACCCCTAGAACACTAGCAAATCACATGGCAACATGCCAACAAAATAACAGTTTCAGACTTGGTGAAATTTAACAATCTCCCCAAAACTGCAGTTTGACTAGGCATGTAGACATGGCAATAACAGTAGCATAACAATCATTTATGAGATTGGCAAGGACACTAACAGCAAGAAGACATGACACACTTCAAATCATTCCATTATCACAACTTCAAAATAGTCATGGTTTGCTTAACATGATGCTCGCAAAACAGAACTTGTCGTTAACAGATTTCAGTTTTAACGCGATGACTACTTTAGAGAAACAATCAAACATGTTAATGAAGTCCTACCTAGCAACCAGAGGCATGGCATCAAAGTAGACATATTATAGAGCACATCTCATGAAGAAACCACATGGAAAAGACCTACGGTTTAATTGCAATCATCCACACAAAATCGAACAAAATAACAGATTTGCACCTAACGACATGATGCACTTTTGGAACAGTGTTTAGGGCAGTATTATGAACCCTAATGCACATGCAAAGGCAACCATCATGAAGAGCACGAAAAGTAGATCATTTTTCATATATAACATATTTTCATAGGATGCACGGTTGCCGAGTTACAAGCATCACAAAAATGTAATATGATGAAATTCGCAGGCAGAAAAATGACTTAGACGTTTCCTTACCACTCTGAAAAAGTGGACGGCGCGGAGTGGGATGGAGCTGTGCGGGCGTTTGGATGGGGGCTCGCACGGGATCAGGGACGAGTTCGTACCGGGACGACGCGGTCCCGGCCGGCGGTTGGAGGGCGCCGAGGAGGAGCCATGGCCATGAACGACGGCGGGCGCGGAGTCAACACCGGCGAGGCCAGGAGGCCGACGATGGGGTCGGGCGACCGGATCTGGGCGGCTGCGCCTCGGATCTGGCCGGAGGGCCGCCGGCGGCGAGCTGGCGATGTGGCGGCGGGCGAGGCAGGGTAGCGGCTCGGCCTGCGGCGAGGCGAGGCAGACCGGCCGGCGGGGGGGTCGTGCGGTGACGGGGCGCGGGGCTCGAGCGGCGCGGAGGCGAGATCGCTGGAGGGGCGCGGCGACGGGGCCAGGCTGCTCTGGCCACGGCGGGCGGCGGCGAGGTGCGGCCCTGGCTCGGGCGGCGTGGGAGCCTTGCGGGCGCAGGCGACGGCGAGCCGTGGGCTGCCCCGGGCCCCGATGGGCTCGGGCGGGCCCAATCCGGGCTCGGGCGGGCCGTGGCTGGTGGGAGGGAAGGCTGGCGGCGGCTAGAGGAGAGAGAGGGGTTGTGGGGCGGCGTGGATTTCGAGGAGGTTAGGCTAGGGTTTCAAAATTGGACGTGGGGAGTTGCTTAAATAGGAAAAATAGGTCTAGGGTTAGCAGTTTTTGTCCGTTTTCAGACCGTTCGATCCCGATCGGATGGTCCGGAAGCGGAGGGGGGGCAAGGCTGGGTAGTGGTCTGTGGAGAGGAGGTGTGGGCTGAGGAGAGAGGGAGATGGTGGCCCGTGACACGAGTTTTTAAAACACAAAAAATGTCTGATAATAAACCAATAACGGTGCCGCTACGGTCGACCGTTCGGGTATCAAATGACCTCCGATTGCAACGAAATTTGGCAGGAGATCTACCTACAATATAACAAGACTGCATGCCAAGTTTCGACCCAATCTGATAATATTTTATACGCACTTTTTAAAACAATATTTTTATCGTTGTCGCGGGCGCGTGCGTGTGTGTTTGGTCTCGAAACGGTCAACGACAAGAACGGAGAGAACCGGCGACTACGAACAGATGCAACTTTTGAAAAAATGATGGCGACGAAGTGCCGTTGCAATGCGGATGATGCGAATGATGTGATGATTAATGCGACAAACAAACGAATCACACGACGACAACAAAATGAAAGGTTAATCTTCTGGAGCGTCGGTCTCGGGCTGTTACAGACTAGCCTCACTATGGGTAGATCTTCACGAAGTAGGTGATCTCCTTGCCCGTACAAACTTCTTGGTTCAACTCCACAACACGAAGTAGGAGGCTCCCAAGCAACACCTAACCAATCTAGGAGGCACCATCCTCCAAAATGTAATAGGCTTGATAGTGTTGATGAACTCATTGCTCTTGTGCTTCAAGATGATAGACTCCTCAACACTCAATCACTCTCTCACAGATTTGGCTTGGTAGAAGAGATTGATTGGGTGGAAAGAAACTTGGGGAGGCTAGAAATCAAGATCCATATGGTTGGAGTGGATGATCTTGATCTCAACACAAGGGTAGGTGGTTCTCTCTCAGAAAATTGGATGGGGCAAGTATGGAATAGTTCTGAGTGCTTCTCTTGCGAGTGGGATGTGGTGGAGGGTTATATATAGGCATCTCCAAAAATCCAGCCGTTACAACATTATTGCCCAACTCGGTGAAACCGAAGTAAAACTCGATGGCACCGACTTGTTCAAAATGTGGCAACTTTAGGAATCTCTATGAGACCGATATAGGAAACTCGGTGGTACCGAAGTCAGTGGCCGAGGCAGTTTCCAAGACTCGGTGGGACCTAAACACAAAACTCGGAAATTCCGATTTTATGAAAAAGAGCCAACAGAATCATGGTCACTGATTCTCGGTTGCACCGATGTGAACTCGGTTGCACCGAAGAACTAGGGTTTGGCTAGGGTTCTGTCTTGGGTTTGAACTCGGTGTAGCCGATATGGAATTCTTGGTGGCACCAATTTTGAGTGGTAGGGTTTAGACAGAGTATATTTGTGGGAGAGCTTGTGGGTGTTTTTGGTGGCTAGCACTTGTGCATGTGGAGCAATTTGTTCACCAACATTACCTGAACCCCTTTTAATAGTATTGGCTTTCCTATGGACTCAAAGTGATTTCTCACAAAGTAAAATGTAGAGTTTTCTAGATTGAAGCTTTGCCAATCCATTCCTTGCATCTTGGTGTATCTCCTCACAATCTATAGCCATCCGATCTTCCTCTATGGACCTTTATCTGAAATACACTAGGTGAAAATGTTAGTCCAAGAGACAATGTATGTTGTCATGAATTATCAAAACCACCAAGGGATCATATGTGCTTTCATAATGTAATTAGCATAATCAGCATACCAAGGTTTGTTTTGAGAAACACTTATTGCAGCTAACTGTTCATTAGGAAAACTATCATCAATAGGTACTGGGTCATCAAGAATATTTTCTAACCTAGACAAGTTATCAGCTACGGGGTTCTCAGCTCCCTTCCTATCAACGATATGTAAGTCAAATTCTTGAAGCAAGAGAACCCACCTAATAAGTCTAGGTTTAGCATCTTTCTTTTCCATAATATATTTCATAGCAGCATGATCGGCGTGAACAATAACTTTGGAGTCAACAATATAGGATCCAAATTTATCACACGCAAACACATTTGCTAAAAATTCTTTTTCAGTAGTAGCATAATTTCGTTGAGCACTGTCTAGAGTTTTACTAGCATAATGGATAACATTCATTTTTTTATCAACTCTTTGTCCTAGAACAGCACCAATAGCATAATCACTAGCATCACACATGATTTCAAAAGGCAAGTTCCAATCAGGTGGTTGAACGATAGGTGCAGAGGTTAAGGCTTTCTTGAGTGTTTCAAAGGCTTCCACACAATCATCATCAAAAACAAAAGGAATATCCTTTTGCAAAAGATTAGTAAGAGGCCTAGAAATTTTAGAGAAGTCTTTAATGAACATCCTATAGAAACTAGCATGACCAAGGAAACTTCGAATACCTTTAATATCTTTAGGACATGGCATTTTCTCAATTGCATCAACTTTAGATTTAACCACCTCAATACCTTGATAACCCACAAATATAGGGGATCGCAACAGTTTTCGAGGGTAGAGTATTCAACCCAAATTTATTGATTCGACACAAGGGGAGCCAAAGAATATTCTCGAGTATTAGCAGCTGAGTTGTCAATTCAGCCACACCTGAAAGACTTAGTATCTGCAGCAAAGTATTCAGTAGCAAAACAGTATGGAAGTAACGGTAGCAATAGCAAAGTGATAGTAGCAGTGTTGTAGTGATTGTAACAGCAGCAACGGAAAAGTAACTTAGCAAAGATCAATATGTGAAAAGCTCGTAGGCAATGGATCAGTGATGGATAATTATGTCGGATGGCATTCATCATGCAACGGTTATAACATAGGGTGACACAGAACTAGCTCCAATTCATCAATGTAATGTAGGCATGTATTCCATATATAGTCATACGTGCTTATAGAAAAGAACTTGCATGACATCTTTTGTCCTACCCTCCCGTGGCAGCGGGGTCCTAATGGAAACTAAGGGATATTAAGGCCTCCTTTTAATAGAGAACCGGACCAAAGCATTAGCACTTAGTGAATACATGAACTCCTCAAACTACGGTAATCACCGGAAAGAATCCCAGTTATTGTCACCCTGGGGGATGCGGATCGTAACTTGTAATAGGTGTCTACAACTTGCAAGATAGGATCAAGAACACATATATATTCATGAAAACATAATAGGTTCAGATCTGAAATCATGGCACTCAGGCCCTAGTGACAAGCATTAAGCATAGCAAAGTCATAGCAACATCAATCTCAGAACATAGTGGATACTAGGGATCAAACCCTAACAAATCTAACTCGATTACATGGTAAATCTCATCCAGCCCATCACCGTCTAGCAAGCCTACGATGGAATTACTCACGAATGGCGGAGAGCATCATGAAATTGGTGATGAAGGATGGTTGGTGATGACGACGGCGTCGATTTCCCCTCTCCGGAGCCTAAATCAGACTCCAGATCTACCCTCCCGAAGAAGAACAGGAGGTGGCGGCGGCTCCGTATCGTAAAACGCGATGAACTCTTCTCTCTGATTTTTTTCTCCCCGAATAGGAATATATAGAAGTGGAAACGAGGTCGGAGGAGCTTCAGGGGGCCCACAAGACAGGGGGCGTGCCCTAGGGGGGGCGCCCCCCTGGCTTGTGGCCAGGTGGTGGCCCCTCTCCGGTTGATTCTTTCGCCAATATTTTTTATTAATTCCAAAAATATTCTCCGTAAATTTTCAGGTCAATCCGAGAACTTTTATTTCTGCACAAAAATAACACCAAGGCAATTCTGCTGAAAACAGCGTCAGTCCGGGTTAGTTCTATTCAAATCATGCAAATTAGAGTCCAAAACAAGGGCAAAAGAGTTTGGAAAAGTAGATACGTTGGAGACGTATCAACTCCCCCAAGCTTAAACCTTTGCTTGTCCTCAAGCAATTCGGTTGACAAACTGAAAGTGATAAAGAAAAACTTTTACAAACTCTGTTTGATCTTGCTATTGTAAATATGTCTAACTGATGTTCAGATTTTCAGCAAAGATTATAGACTAACCACATTCACAATAACATTTAGGTCTCACATTTACTCATATCAATGGCATAATCAACTAGCGAGCAATAATAATAAGTCTCGGATGACAACAATTTTATCAAAACAATCATGATACAATATGATATAATGGTATCTCGCTAGCCCTTTCTGAGACCGCAAAACATAAATGCAGAGCACCTCTGAAGAACAAGGACTGACTAGACATTGTAATTCATGGTAAAAGAGATCCAGTTACACTCATACTCAATATCAATTAATAACAAAGCATACAAATGACGGAGGTGCTCTCTAACTGATGCTTTTTATAAGAGGAGGATGACTCAACAGTAAATAAAATAGATAGGCCCTTCGGAGGGGGACGCATTGATTTGCAGAGGTGCCAGAGCTCGAGCTTTTAAAACAGGGATGAATGATGATTTTGAGTGGTATGCTTTCATTGTCAACATAACAACCAAGAGATTTTGGTATCTTCCATGCTAGATACATTATAGGCGGTTCCCAAACAGAATAGTAAATTTTTACTCCCCCTCCACCAATCAATCACACTCCACGGCGGGCCGAATCCACGGGTACCGTCCATACAAACACAATCCTGTGGGAGTTTTGTTTTATTATATTTTGATTTAAACTTTGAGCATGGAACTGGGCATCCCAAATACCAGCCACTTTCTCGTGAATGATAGTGAATCAACACATATCGTGAGAATAACCCACCTAGCATGGAAGATACTGACAGCCCCTAGTCACTACATGAGCGATTCGGGCATACAAAACGGAATATTTATTTGAAGGTTTAGAGTTTGGCACATGCAAATTTACTTGGAACGGCAGGTAAATACCGCATATAGGTAGGTATGGTGGACTCATATGGAACAACTTTGGGTTTATGGAAATGGATGCACAAGCAGTATTCCCGCTTAGTACAAGTGAAGGCTAGCAAAAGACTGGGAAGCGACCAACTAGAGAGCGACAACAGTCATAAACATGCTTTGAGATTAACCAACATTGAATGCAAGCATGAGTAGGATATAAATCACCATGAACATAAACATCGTGAAGGCTATGTTGGTTTTGTTTCAACTACATGCGTGAACATGTGCCAAGTCAAGCCACTTGAATCATTCAGAGGAGGATACCATCCTATCATACTACATCACAACCATCTTAAAATGCATGTTGGCACACAAGGCAAACCATTATACACTCTTAGCTAATTAAGCATGGCATGAGTAACTATAATCTCTAATTGTCATTGCAAACATGTTCAATCCATAACGAGCTGAATCCAGAACGATGAGCTAATCATATTTACAAGAACAAAATAGGTCGAGTTCATACCAGTTTTTCTCCATCTCAGTCACTTCATCATATATCGTCATTATTGCCTTTCACTTGCACGACCGAACGGTGTGATAAATAATAAGAGTGCACGTGCATTGGACTAAGCTGGAATCTGCAAGCAATAACTCAAAGGAGAAGGCAAGGTAATATGGGCTCTGTGATAGGTAAACAATAATGCATATGAGAGACACTCAACATTTTCATCGTGGTCTTCTCCTAACGACCCAAAGAAAAAAAGAAAACTATTTACACGGGAAAGCTCCCAACAAGCAAAAGAAGAACGAGAAATCTTTTTGGGTTTTCTTTTAATACTACAGCTAAACAAAATAAACGGTAAAGCTAGAACTATTTTTTTTTGAATTTTCTCAAGGTTAATTAAACACGCAAGAAGAAAGCAAAAAGAAGTAATAAACTACCATGGATGGTACAATGAAAAAGTATGAACACCGACACTGGAATGAATGTGTGAACATGAATGTAATGTCGGTGAGAAATACGTACTCCCCCAAGCTTAGGCTTTTGGCCTAAGTTGGTCTAGGGCCATGGCTGAAAATAACCCTCTCCTGGATACTCCGGAGGATACTGAGGGTTCCACTGGTTGACGAGCTCTTGTGGCTCCCACTGGAAAACTGGAGCTTGATACGGATCAAGGGCTGGTGCCGGCTCAAGTGCTGGGGGTTGCGACAGGCCCCAATATCTGTAAATGTCCTCGGGCATAATAGTGTACCTGCCTGAATGAATATCGAACAAAGAAGAAGCAGGCAAAGAAATAATCTCGCAAGTACCCTGACTAAATACTAAATTGTAAAGCAGCCTCTTATCATCATCTTTCCTAATAAAATCATGTGCTACCATACTATCATAATCTAAATATCTCGTAGGAAGCAGCATTTCCTCTTCCTCGTCAAGCCTAATAGGTATCTCAAAGTGTTTAGCTAAGCGAGATGCATAGATACCTCTGAATACGGGGCCCTTCGAACGGTTTAAGTTCAACCGTTGGGCCACTATTGCGCCCAGACTAAAAGTTCTATCAGCAAGTAAAGCGTGGCGCAGAATGGCGAGGTCGGGGGCACTAAGGCTTCCACTCTCGCCACGACCTACTAAACATCTCCCCGAAAATAATGAATAATAGCGTAAAACAGGAAAATGTACACTAGCCGCTCTTGCCTTTGACACCCCTCTCTCTTCCCCTAGAGTGATTGCGGCAATAAAGTCCTCCATGTCTCTAGGACGTGGTTCACTGACACTGCCCTCATAAGGTATTTTGCAAACATTGCAAAACTCGTAAAGTGACATTTCATTAGGCACATCATATAAGTGAAATTCTATCATGGGAGGATTCTTCCTAGGATAAAAGTGAAAAATTTGCACGAAAGTATTAGTAAGTAGGAGGTACTGGTCACACTTATCGTTGAGGAAATCGGTGATGCCTGCATTTTCTGCCAGATAATAGAAATCGTTATAAATTCCGGCCGCCTTAAAAATGCTTCACTTGGCCATTCACATGGTCGAACCTCCGCGGTGCGAGGAATATTGTATCTAGGCTTCTCATTTTCATTTTCTTTAAAACCCCGGCTTGAAGAGCCTCTTAACAATCTCCTCATCATTTCTTTCTCTGAAAAATAGTTTTGAAATTTTTAGTGACTCCAAACAAAAGTGAACAAAACTCAACAAAACTTATAGCAACTACTCCCACAAGTGCCTAGAGGCTACATCATGCATCAAAACTACTTGGGACCATACAAATTTGACATGCAAGCTCAAGAACAAGGTCACCACAGCAGCAAAAATTTGCAATATAAAAAGAACTAGAACAAAAACTAATTGGACCATTGGAGGAGTCACATACCGATGAACAATCCCTTAAAACAGTTTTGCAAATGGAGCTTTGAGCAAGGAGATCGAAAATGGCAGCAAAATGAGCTAGAACACGGGTTTGAGCAATGGTGGGATTTTTTCTGGAGGAAGACGAAGTGGATAGGTGCTGGAATAAGTGAGGGGGCCCCACGTGGGACCCACAAGCCAGGGAGCACGCCCTGCATGCTTGTGGCCCACTGGTGCAGCCCCCTGATGTGTTCTCAGTGCCAAAAATTCTTAAATATTCCAGAAAAATCATACTCCATTTTCAGGGCATTCTGAGAATTTTTATTTTCAGGTCATTTTTCTATTGCACGGATAAATCAGAAAACAAAGAAATAATAGGATTTTTTACTAAATTGAAACTAAAGAACAGAAAATAAAAGTTGGGTACAGAAGGTTGTGCTTTCTCAATTCATCCATCTCATGCTCATCAAAAAGAATCCATCAATAAGGTTGATCAGGTCTTATTGACAAACTTTTTTCGAAGGACATGGAACCGAAGAATTTTTGAATAACACTAGGTTACCTCAATGGGGATATGCATGTCCCCAACAATAAGTATATCATATTTCTTTTTGACAGTTGGAAGAGGGAATTCAAAGTCTCCAATAATAATCGTTGAAATTTTTTCAATGGAGTTGATACTATGAACTGGAGGTTGTTTCTTCGGAAAGTGTACCGTATGCTCATTACCATTAACATGAAACGTGACATTGCCCTTGTTGCAATCAATAACAGCCCCTGCAGTATTCAGAAAGGGTCTACCAAGGATGATCGACATACTGTCGTCCTCGGGAATATCAAGAATAACAAAGTCCGTTAGGATAGTAACGTTTGCAACTACGACGGGCACATCCTCACAAATACCGATGGGTAAAGCAGTTGATTTATCAGCCATTTGCAAAGAGATTTCAGTAGGTGTCAACTTATTCAAATCAAGTCTACGATACAAAGAGAAAGGCATAACACTAACACCAGCTCCAAGGTCACATAAAGCAGTTTTAACATAATTTCCTTTAATAGAGCATGGTATAGTAGGTACTCCGGGATCTCCTAGTTTCTTTGGTATTCCACCTTTAAAAGTATAATTAGCAAGCATGGTGGAAATCTCAGCTTCCGGTATCTTTCTTTTATTTGTCACAATATCTTTCATATACTTAGCATAAGGAGACATTTTCAGAATATCAGTCAAGTGCATACGCAAAAAGACAGGTCTAAGCATTTCAACAAAGCGCTCAAAATCCTCATCATCCTTTTTCTTGGACTGTTTAGGAGGAAAGGGCATGGGTTTCTAAACCCAAGGTTCACTTTCTCTACCATGCTTCCTAGCAACAAAGTCTCTTTTATCATACCTTTTATTCTTAGGATGTGGGTTATCAAGATCTACAGCAGGTTCAATCTCCACATCATTATCATTACTAGGTTGAGCATCAACATGAACATCATCATTAATATTATCACTAGGCTCATGTTCATTACCAGATTGTGTCTCAGCATCAGAAATAGAAATATCATTTGGGTTTTCATGAGTATCAATAACAGGTTCACTAGCAGCATGCAAAGTCCTATCGTCATTCTTTTTCCTTTTATTAGAATGACCAGGTGCATCAGTATTAACTCTTTGAGAATCTTGCTCAATTCTCTTAGGATGGCCCTCAGGATACAAAGGTTCCTGAGTCATTCTACCACCTCTAGTCACAACTCTAACAGAATGATCATTGTTCTTACTAATCATCACATTAAGCAAATCATTCTGTGCCTTAAGTACTTGCTCTACTTGAGTAGTTACCATGGAAGCATGTTTACTAATAAGCTTAAGATCATTAACAGTTCTACTCATATAATAACCTAAGCAATTAAGCATGTAAGCATTATGTTTCAGTTGTCTACTAACATAAGCATTGAAATTTTCTTGCTTAACAATAAAGTTATGAAACTCATCCAAGCATTGGCTAGCAGACTTATTATAAGGAATATCACCTTCATCAAATCTACGGAGGGAATTTACCTCTACTACCTGTGTCGGGTTATCAAGACCATGTATTTCTTCAATAGGTGGTAGATTCTTAACATCTTCAGCTTTAATACCTTTTTCTTTCATAGATTTCTTTGCCTCTTGCATATCTTCAGGACTGAGAAATAGAATACCTCTTTTCTTCGGAGTTGGCTTTGGAGGTGGTTCGGGAATAGTCCAATCATTATCATTGCTCAATATATTATTCAATAGTAGTTCAGCCTGTTCCACAGTTCGTTCCCTGAAAACACAACCAGCACAACTATCTAGGTGGTCCCTAGAAGCATTGGTTAGTCCATTATAAAAGATATCAAGTATTTCATTTTTCTTGAGAGGGTGATCAGGCAAAGCATTAAGTAACTGGAGAAGCCTCCCCCAAGCTTGTGGGAGACTCTCTTCTTCAATTTGCACAAAGTTAAATATTTCCTGCAAGGCAGCTTGTTTCTTATGGGCAGGAAAATACTTTTCAGAGAAGTAATATATCATATCCTGGGGACTACGCACACAACCAGGAGCAAGAGAATTAAACCATATCTTAGCATCACCCTTTAATGAGAAAGGAAACAACTTAAGAATATAGTAATAACGAATTTTTTTCCTCATGAGTAAATAGGGTGGCTATATCATTCAATTTAGTAAGATGTGCCACAACAGTTTTAGATTCATAACCATGGAAAGGATCAGATTCTACCAAAGTAATTAACTCGGGATCGACAGAGAATTCATAATCCTTATCAGTAACAAAGATAGGTGAAGTAGCAATGTTTGGGATCATATTGCATTCTAGCATTCAAAGATTTTTCTTTCCACTTGCATAGTAATTTCTTAAGATCATCTCTATCTTTACAGGCAAGAAAGTCCCTAGCTACCTCTCCTTCCATAACATAACCCTTAGGTATATTAGGCAATTCATATCTAGGAGAGCTAGGTCTAGCAGGTGTCTCATAGTGTTCAATTTCAACAATTTCATCAGTTTCAGAAACATCATCAGTTGCAGCATTGACTCTAGCAATTTGTTCATCAAGAAATTCACCCAGTGGCACAGTAGTATCAAGCAAATTATCATCATAAGCATCATGCATAGCAGAAGTAGCATCATCAATTACTTGCGACATATCAGATTCAGTAGCAGGTGGTGGTGTCGCAAATTTACTCATAAGAGAAGGTGAATCAAGTGCAGAGCTAGATGGCAGTTCCTTACCGGACCTCGTAGTTGAGGGGTAGATCTTAGTTTTAGCGTCTTTCAAATTCTTCATAGTGATCAACAGATATAAATTCCAAGTGACTCAGAGGAGCTATGCTCCCCGGCAACGGCGCCAGAAAAAGGTCTTGATAACCCACAAGTATAGGGGATCGCAACAGTTTTCGAGGGTAGAGTATTCAACCCAAATTTATTGATTCGACACAAGGGGAGCCAAAGAATATTCTCGAGTATTAGCAGCTGAGTTGTCAATTCAGCCACACCTGAAAGACTTAGTATCTGCAGCAAAGTATTCAGTAGCAAAACAGTATGGAAGTAACGGTAGCAATAGCAAAGTGACAGTAGCAGTGTTGTAGTGATTGTAATAGCAGCAACGGAAAAGTAACTTAGCAAAGATCAATATGTGAAAAGCTCGTAGGCAATGGATCAGTGATGGATAATTATGTCGGATGGCATTCATCATGCAACGGTTATAACATAGGGTGACACAGAACTAGCTCCAATTCATCAATGTAATGTAGGCATGTATTCCATATATAGTCATACGTGCTTATAGAAAAGAACTTGCATGACATCTTTTGTCCTACCCTCCCGTGGCAGCGGGGTCCTAATGGAAACTAAGGGATATTAAGGCCTCCTTTTAATAGAGAACCGGACCAAAGCATTAGCACTTAGTGAATACATGAACTCCTCAAACTACGGTAATCACCGGAAAGAATCCCAGTTATTGTCACCCTGGGGGATGCGGATCGTAACTTGTAATAGGTGTCTACAACTTGCAAGATAGGATCAAGAACACCTATATATTCATGAAAACATAATAGGTTCAGATCTGAAATCATGGCACTCGGGCCCTAGTGACAAGCATTAAGCATAGCAAAGTCATAGCAACATCAATCTCAGAACATAGTGGATAGTAGGGATCAAACCCTAACAAATCTAACTCGATTACATGGTAAATCTTATCCAACCCATCACCGTCCAGCAAGCCTACAATGGAATTACTCACGAACGGCGGAGAGCATCATGAAATTGGTGATGAAGGATGGTTGGTGATGACGACGACATCGATTTCCCCTCTCCAGAGCCTAAATCAGACTCCAGATCTGCCCTCCCGAAGAAGAACAGGAGGTGGCAGCGGCTCCGTCTCGTAAAACGCGATGAACTCTTCTCTCTGATTTTTTTCTCCCCGAATAGGAATATATAGAAGTGGAAACGAGGTCGGAGGAGCTTCAGGGGGCCCACAAGACAGGGGGGCGCGCCCTAGGGGGGGGCGCCCCCCTGGCTTGTGGCCAGGTGGTTCCCCCTCTCCGGTTGATTCTTTCGCCAATTTTTTTTATTAATTCCAAAAATATTCTCCGTAAATTTTCAGGTCAATCCGAGAACTTTTATTTCTGCACAAAAATAACACCAAGGCAATTCTGCTGAAAACAGCGTCAGTCCGGGTTAGTTCTATTCAAATCATGCAAATTAGAGTCCAAAACAAGGGCAAAAGAGTTTGGAAAAGTAGATACGTTGGAGACGTATCATACCTCGTTCAGATATTTTATGCCCCAAGACAATGCCTTCATTAACCATAAAGTGGCACTTCTCCCAATTCAAGACAAGATTAGTTAATTCACATCTCTGCAAAACTCGATCAAGGTTGCTTAAGCAATCATCAAAAGAAGTCCCGTAAACGAAAAAAATCATCCATGAAAACCTCCACAATCTTTTCACAAAAGTCAGAGAATATAGCAGTCATACATCTTTGAAAGGTAGCAGGTGCACTGCATAAACCAAAAGGCATACATCTATAAGCATAGGTTCCAAAAGGGCAAGTAAAGGTGGTTTTCTCTTGATCAGATTGTGACACAGGTATTTGAGAGAAACCAGAATATCCATCCAAAAACCAAAAGTGTGTGTGCTTAGATAATCTTTCTAGCATTTGATCAATGAAAGGCAGAGGGTAATGATCTTTTCTAGTAGCTTTATTTAATTTTCTAAAGTCAATTACCATTCTGTAGCCAGTCACAATTCTTTGTGGAATGAGTTCATTTTTATCATTAGGAACAACGGTAATACCTCCTTTCTTAAGGACACAATGAACGGGACTTACCCATCTACTATCAGCTATGGGATAGATTATACCTGCTTCCAGAAGCTTTAATATTTCAGTTCTTACCACTTCTTTCATCTTAGGATTTAATCGCCATTGATGATCAACAACGGGTTTAGCATCAGGTTCCATATTAATCTTGTGCAGACATAGAGTGGGAATAATGCGCTTAAGATCATCAAGAGTATATCCAATAGCAGCCCGGTGCATCCTTAGAACTTTTAATAATCTTTCTTCTTCATGTTCTGAAAGGTTAGCACTAATAATAAGAGGATATATCTTTTTCTCATCAAGATAAGCATACTTCAAAGTGTCGGGTAATTGCTTTCATTCAAACACAGGATCACCTTTAGGTGGAGGAGGACCTCCAAGGGTTTCAATAGGCAAATTGTGTTTCAGGAGAGGTTGTTGTTCAAAGAAAATTTGATCTATTTCATTTCTTTCACGCAAGTGCATATCATTTTCATGGTCAAGCAAATAGGAGGCACGGCAATAGAAGCAAGACCAATTATTTCATCCTTACTAGATAACGCTCTATCACGAGGTTGTCTACTAAACTTGGAAAAATTAAACTCATGAGACACACCACCAAAACTGACATCGACAGTTTGTTTTTCACAATCTATCTTAGCGTTGACGGTGCTCCAGAAAGGTCTACCAAAGATAATGGGACAAAAGTCATCGTGTGGGGATACAAGAACTAGAAAATCAGTAGGGTATTTTACTTTCCCACACAAGACTTCAACATCTCTAACAATCCCAAGTGGTGTGATGGTATCTCTATTAGCAAGTTTAATAGTAACATCAATGTCTTCTATTTCAGCAGGTGCTATTTCATTCATAATTTCTTGGTATAAGGTAAAAGGGATAACACTCACACTAGCACCCAAATCACATAAACCATGATAGCAATGATCTCCTGTTTTTACTGAGACAACAGGCATGCCTTCTATGGGTCCGTGTTTATCTTTTTCATCGGGTTTGGCGATTCTAGCAGCTTCATCACAGAAGTAGATAACATGCCCATCAATATTTTCTACCAAGAGATGCTTAACCATAGCAACACTATGTTCTACTTTAATTTGCTCAGGGGGCTTAGGTGCTCTAATATTACTCTTACGAACCGCAGTTGATACCTTAGTATGTTCCTTTATCCTAACAGGGAAAGGTGGTTTTTTAATATAAGCGGTAGGCACAACTGGATCAACATTGTAAATGATGGTTTCATCTTTAGCTATGACCGGTTCTTTAATTTCTTCTTTAATATGGGGATGATATTTAAACCACTTCTCCTTAGGGAGATCAACGTGAGTAGCAAATGCTTCACAGAAAGAGGCTACTATCTCAGAGTCAAGTCCATATTTAGTGCTAAACTTGTGAAAAGTATCGGTATTCGTTAAAGATTTAACACAATCAAACTCAAGCTTTATACCTGACTCATTACCTTCGTCGAGTTCCCAATCTTCAGACTTGCGTTTAATTCTTTCTAAGAGATCCCACTTGAATTCAATAGTCTTCTTCATATAAGAACCAGCACAAGAAGTATCGAGCATGGATTGATCATTATGAGAAAGCCGAGCATAAAAATTCTGAATGATAACTTTCCTCAGGATATCAAGATTGGGGCATGAATATAACATTGACTTAAGCCTCCCCCAAGCTAGAGCGATGCTTTCTCCTTCACGAGGACAAAAATTATATATATAATTCCGATCACGATGAAGTAGATGCATGTGATAAAACTTTTGGTGGAATTCCAATTGCAAATGATTCCAGTTCCACGATCCAAGATCATCACACAGCCTATACCATGTCAATGCTTTTCCCTTCGAAGATAAAGGGAAAACCTTCTTCTTAGCTTCATCTCCTGGTAAACCTGCAAGCTTAAATAATCCACAAATTTCGTTCACATATAATAGGTGCATATCAGGATGTTCAGTTCCATCTCCCGCATAAGGTTTAGCAAGCAATTGTTCTACCATACCCAAAGGAATTTCATAACCAATATTTTCAGTAGGTGCAGTGGGTTGAGGGGCAACTAATTGTGGTTTCCGGTCGAGGTGAAGATACCCCGAACAAACCCCTCAAAGGATTGTTTTCCATAGTAGCAAGTAACAATAAATTTCAGCACGTAGTATAAGTTTTTCCTTACCGATTTCCACTTACCAAGAGCGCTTCACTCCCCGGAAACGGCGCCAGAAAAGAGTCTTGATGACCCACAAGTATAGGGGATCAATCGTAGTCCTTTTGATAAGTAAGAGTGTCGAACCCAACGAGGAGCAGAAGGAAATGACAAGCGGTTTTCAGCAAGGTAATTTCTGCAAGCACTAAAATTGTAGGTAACAGATAGTTTGATAGCAAGATAATTGGTAACGAGAAAGTAACGGTAACGGTAAATAAAGTGCAGCAAGGTAGCCCAATCCTTTTGTGGCAAAGGACAGGCCAAAACAGTCTCTAGTAATAGGCAAAGTGTTCTTGAGGGCACACGGGAATTTCATCTAGTCAATTTTATCATGTTGGTTTGATTCGTGTTCGCTACTTTGATAATTTGATATGTGGGTGGACCGGTGCTTGGGTGCTGTTCTTACTTGAACAACCTCCCACTTATGATTAACCCCCTCGCAAGCATCCGCAACTACGAGAAAAGTATTAAGATAAAATCTAACCATATCATTAAACGTTTGGATCCAAATCAGCCCCTTACGAAGTAGCGCATAAACTAGGGTTTAAGCTTCTCTCACTCTAGCAACCCATCATCTAATAACTACTCCACAATGCATTCCCTTAGGCCCAAGAATGGTGAAGTGTCATGTATTCGACGTTCACATGACACCACTAAGGGAATCACAACATACATATCATCAAAATATCGAACACATATCAAATTCACATGATTACTTGCAACATGACTTCTCCCGTGACCTCAAGAACAAAAGTAACTAATCACAAATAATAATCATGCTCAAGATCAGCGGGGTATTGAATAGCATAATGGATCTGAACATATAATCTTCCACCAAATAAACCATATAGTAATCAACTACAAGATGTAATCAACACTACTAGTCACCCACAAGTACCAATCTGAGGTTCCGGTACAAAGATTGAACACAAGAGATGAACTAGGGTGATACGGGGCACGCACGTGTGTGTCGACTTTCACGAATTGGAGGGGATCTCACGAGGAACACGAAGAACACAAGAGAAACACGAGAGGAAAACAAACACTCAAGGACAACCTTCCATCACACATCCACTAGAATCACACGAGTACACGAGGTATCGGGTCCACAATCAACAAAAGGATAAAAGTAACGATAGTCTCCTCGCTCCGTAGGAGGTCTTGAATCTCGTGGGATCTTCCCTTAGAGGGGCCTTGGCATCACTTGGATCTTCTCTCAACGGAGGTCGATCTCCTAGGGAGAAGTAAGTAACACTACAAGAAAATCTGCGTGTAGAGACGTCATATTCCCTATCTAGAGACGTGTTATTTCATCTCTAGGCAATCATAGAGTCGACTTAGTAAAGCATCTTTGGAGCGTCTCCCCACGGACCGTCTCAAAACATATAGACACGCTGGCTAAGCGTCGATACATGGCATGAGACGCTATATTGAGACGTCCAAAGGCGTCTCTAGATATGACACACTATATTTGGACGTTCAAAAGCGTCTCTACATATGTAGAGTCGTTCTGTTAGGTGCGCTCATATCACGTCACTACTAAGAGGGCCGTTGCATTCGTCATAGGCCCTAGGCCCATTCCTAAGAGGGCCATTTCATTCGTCATAGGCCCTAGGCCCATTCCTATACACGTTATGTTCAGACGTTATATTCGTCTCTAAATATACAAAAGCTTCTTGGTAACCACGTATTTTACTTTATATAATATTTGATTTATTCCAAATTGTACTTCGCCATTTCAAATCCAGTAACTTTATCATGCCATATGCTTGTGCAGGATGTTCAACAAATATTGTTATATAAAAGCATCCACCCATATCACCAATCACATTCATAAGCAACAAATATCATTATATGAAGGGATCCACCCATATCACCACTTGTATCCACAACCATCGCATTCGCACAATTTCATTTAGTAGGAACAAACACCTTAGGTTCACAACTGAATTAAATCAGATCTTCATATGAAATATGCAAATAATTAAGAAGAGATCATACAAACTAGAACTAAGTTTTCCTATAAAGCTAAAATATTTATATAATACATAATATTTGTCCATCTAAAGACTAATTCTTCTATAGTTTCTCCTGGCTCATGCAATGCACTCCTTTTTCAAATCTTGAGCTACCCTGAAAAAGAAAGATAACAGAGAAAAATTTAGAACATAGCTTTAAGGCTGGTGTGAGAAGAAATGTACTTTGATGATGTACCATACCAGTGTTTGGTGGCTTGTTTTGAGGTTGTGTAGAAGTGGTTGATTTTGGCTTTTTTTACCTAAAAAGCACAAAGATCCTTCATAAATAAAAAGCCTTAAGTACGCACATTGGAGCATACGATGATTGCATGGAAGTATACTTACATGTGATAGAGGCCATGCAATTTTCCATATGGTCTAATCAATGTCTCATCTCCAAGTCTTGAAACAGCGCAAACATACACTGCTACATATTGCTCTCCAAGCATGTTTCCTCCAACCACATATGTTTTATCTCTACTCGCTAAAGTTCCTTCAGCCACAAATTTATTTTTTCTTCTCGGGTTCAACGAAACCAACAAGACCTTCATTTTATCCTATTTCTCAAGAAATGAAACATTCATTATCACAAACCATGGAAGATTTCACTTTACACAAAAAGGGCCGATTGCACATGGAATTAGACCAACTAACTATTCTAACCATTGTCATTCACACACACATATATATAAGACCTGCTTAGTGATGCGATGAAGCTGTAACTTGGTTCAGGACCACCTTGCTTGGCCGCATTGCTATTTTCAGCATGACCCTTCTTTGATTCAGGACCGTCATGTGCTTTCTACGGTTGAGGTTCAGTTTAGTTGTAAGTAAACTTGTAGAAAACATAGACATTTTTTGATAACAACAGAAATTTATGCGCGCATGCACACATACCTTATCAACAGTGTGTCTTGCGCAATGGCTAGGATGCAATTACTGGTTAGTCTTGTCCGGTAAAGTTAATTCTGCACAGCTTTGATAGACCCTACCAATTTTTTCAATGTGCGCTTTCTACAATTGAGGTTTAGTTCAGTTGTAAGTAAACATACACAACACGTACACATTGTTTGACAATGAAGCAGAATTTTATGCACAAAAAGCACCTTAACCATGGATGGTAAAGATGAAGCAGTGTAAATTTTACCTCCACATCTGTGATCATCTGCCCATGTTTTTGTAGAAACAATTCATTGTCCCATCTCGAAATATGCAATGGTGTAAATGTTGAGTTTTCTGCAAGCCAGGTAAGATGATGACCGAGAATGGCAGCCGACCTTCCATTTGGAACTCCACTTCCATCAGTCTCCACAATTATCTTCCCCCCCCCCCCCCCCCCCCCCACCCCCCACATAATTCCGACAAATTTTTACCTCGGAATTCCCCTATAATATGTCGCACATCTCCATTTGGCCCTGCATGCAAGATTATCACAATGGCATATAACTGGACCATATACATCACACTAGATATGTGTTTGAAAAAAGAAAATTGAGCTTACAAATTATTTTAATTTGCCTAGTAGAATCAGGAGGCTTTTTTGGTACTAGATCATCAATCAGTGGAGGGCCTTCTAAATTTTCTTCATCTGGTTGTACACTTTCAGAAGCTTGCTCTGGGATGTTTAGGCTTCGAAGCCGTCGAGGTACCCTCGACATGATATATATACCAAACAATGTTAAATCATATGTTAAGGTCAAGCATACAAGCATATGTCATTGTGAGAGCTGCTGATTGAAACCTCCCTTCAGCTAAGATGCAAGAATCAAAACTAACAAAATAGTGGGACTGCACTAAGATGAGGTAGGAAATAGGACAGACTAAAATTACCACAAAATAGCAGAGTACATTGCAACCTGTGCAACCAAACACTATCATGTTTTATGCTCCAGCGTAAATGGAATGTGAGGTTATTCGGCCAATCTATATAACACCACTTGTACTACTTTTGAGTTTTACCATATAAAATTTGATTGGACCAAACATTTGCTCACATATTTTCAAGAAAATCTGTCAGAATTGATTTTTAGGCAAGCAAGTAATTCAACAAACACTTAGAGTGCATTGCCTGGGAAGTAAGGAGACGAATGAGAGGAGGATCGGGACTTCAGATGCATAAATGGAGAACCCGCTTTGGTTGATTTAATGGTCAAACTGTATGGGGCTATGGGATTTAAGGAATTACCTGCTTGACGTGGTAGAGGCTGAAGATATTGGATGGAGGCGAGAGGTGCTTGCAGGCTGTGTACCGACGGAACACGCGCGCAGCTTCGAGTGAAGGACGGGACCTGCGTGGATCTGGCTTCGTGACGGTGAGGACGACGTCGTGAGGAGCACCGCTTCGTGACGGCGGGGACGACGGACACCGATGGGGCTCCAATTAGCGAGCTTGTCGATGGAGGAAAAAAAGGAATCGGCGGCACGTGGCGATAGCGGCAGATGGCAGCGCTTGAGGGTGAGGATGCCACATCGCCGGTGCGGGACTGGCGGCGCGCGGGGCGGTGATCACGGCACAGATTGGAATCGGAAGTTGGATAAATGGGGAGGTGGTGGGAGGAGATGGGGGCGAGGGAAAATATCCCACGATATAAGGAGAAAGAAAATTAAGTAACGCGGGAAGTATGCGCGGTAAAAAAAAACCGTAACGCCAAAACTTTTGTAAGTGCCAGGAACGTCAAATTGGATTATGTGGGAATAATATAGATAAAAAACGCATAGATGAATAAATAATTTTTTAGCTGTATCTTTTATTGGATAAATCCGCATGCTTTGTTTTTTTTAAATATCAAACCTTATTGGGTAATATACGTATTCAAGTATATCGATTTAGTTTGATAAAAATAAGAAAAGGATCAAAGTTGGGCTTCCCCCTTAGACGCGTTCTGCCCATGTCGACCGCGAACGCCGCCCCGGCAATGCCATCCCTTCACCAAGCCCATGTCGACAAAGGGGGCGGCGACGCAAAGCGACTCCTTCAAGCCGATCTTAACCAGCTGGTCATTGATGTAGTGTCGGCGTCTCCGTGATGTCGACTCCCGATGTGGCGAACGTGGCCCGGCATTGCGTCGCTCATGCCGCTCGCCCGCTCCTCCTGCGTCGCCCTCTCGGTCGTCCTCAAGGTGATGGGTGATGTTGTGTCATCTCCATGGCGAGGTAATGGAGTAGGCGTACGGGAGGGCTGCTCCTCCTTCACGGCCTTGTTACGCCGGTTGCGGTGGGACAATGAAACTAATGGGTCGAAATGGCCGAACGCGCTGAGTGAGGGAGGGTGGCTCCTCCTTGGCACGACGTCCGATTTGGTTTCCGCGATTTCATCGGAGGGAGGGGGCTACTCCTCGACGTGTTTGTTGGCCGATATTGGCGTCGTGCGTAAATAGAGGGGGCAGGCAGACCGACACCGCTTCAATGTGGCACGGCGACCGAAGTAGGCTTCTCAGTCGCCGTGTTCATTTAAGCTTGTAGCAGTGCCCAACCTAATACCTTGCATGAAGCACCGCGCCGCCTCCCATTCCCAGTATCTCGCGCCGCCGGTCGTAGTTCAAGCCCAACTCCGGTTGGAGCCAAAATGTGGTTGGTTCGAAATAAACCTGCTGCACCGGGCCAACTAAAGCACAAGCGCGAACCTCCCTCCTGCTCCCGGTTTTGGAGATGCCCAAAAGTTTCCTTGGTCGGGTTTTAAGAAGCATCTCGAAGCTCGCCAAGTTTTTTAAGTCGGGTTATATTTATCTTTTTAGGTTTATTTCGGACAAGTTTTACTTTGTTTTATTGTTTTTCTACTATTCGTTTTAACTTTTATTTATTTTTCCTTTTTAACATTTTCTGTTTCCCTTTTCTTTCAATTTTATTCAAATTCTTGAAGTTCTCCCAAATTTTTGGACTGTTTTAAATTCTGAAACTTTTTAGAATTCATGCATATTTTCTTTAAACCGTGAACTTTTTTAAAATTAGCAATAAATTCAAGTACGCAAACATTTCTTGAATTTGTGAATTGTTCCCTAATTCATGAACTTTTCCAATTTGTTGCAAAAAAAATTGAACCCATAAACATTTTTCAAATTCATGAAACTTTTTCAAATACTTGAGCTTTTTTCGAGGTCATGAACATTTTTAAATATATTTCCTTGAATTGGTGAACTTTTTTCAAATTCATGAACAATTTCAGAAGCCGTGTTTTTTTTTTTCAAATTCTTGTTTTTTCAAGATAGCGACCATTTTCAAAATTGATTTTCCGCCGAAATTTTGAACTATTTATAAAAGTCAACGGTCATATGTGGCCGTTCCCAGGATTTTAAGAATAACAGAAGAAATGTACTGTACTAGTTACTGTAACACTTCACTGATTTCACCAAATATCCTTTATTGCTTTTGATTTGTATGATTTTCCAGTTTCTTCATTTTTGTTTACTATATTTTTTTCTGGTTGACTGGGATGTCAATCGTGCAAAATTGATGTCATACACTTGCAAAATATTATTGGAATATTGACTAGACTACTTTCATTTCCTATAAACTAGCACAAAGAAGCATCCAATCAGGAAGTGAACCTGAAGCACACTTCATCAAAAGGTTCCAAAATTTAGCAGCAATACTGTCATGTGAAAGTTAAAAAATAACAGTTAAAAAACTGTTCAAGAAACTAAACGGATAGCCATACAATTCATTCATAACAAAAGGGAACATACGCATTAAAAAAAGACGATAGGCTCGTTCGGTACAGAGAAACACAGGGAACAATACATTCTGAAGAAGATCCACCCAGCTAGAATAATTATGTTGGAGTAACTCTACCTAGGAGCATGGATGACAAGTGCTCAACCTATATCTTAGCTGCCGATAACAAGCTGAAAGCACAAAGACTAATCTGTTTCATCTGAAGATGGCTCTTCACCCATGTCAAAAATATCACGAGGTTTGAATTTCAGCATCGTATTCCCATTCTCAATTCTGGGATGTTGGATATAAAAAACCTAGTCCACTTGGGAAGAAAATACAAAAGATCATCCTCTAACTTCTCCCCTGTTTGTACTTTTCGGGAGAAGTTCACATGAGTGAATCCAAACTCATCTCTTATAATTCCAGCTTTGTGATGAACATCATACCAATCACATTTGAAGAACACCACCTTGTAATCTTTGTATGACAACTCGAAGATGTCAGATAACCGGCCATAATAGGACACACCATTTTCAGCAAGGTTCACGACACCACTATTTTGTGTCACGCGTCCTGTCTCGCGACTGATGGTATGAAACCTGAAACCATTAATTATATAGCACTGTAGCACACTCCGCATTTGCTTGGTTTTGCGGCTAAAAAATTGATGTGTTTATTGAAATCCAAGAATGATTTTACACAATAAGTTTTTAATACATGCTGAACATTGTTTTTAAAATAGACATTGTAGAAAAAATCATCTGTATTAAGAAGATGTGCACCATAAATTACAAAATGTTAACCACACATTATGTAATATGTTCATCATATCTTATGGAAAATGTACAACATATATTACAAAAATGTTCAATTTAGATTTAATATATGTTCAACATATATTACAAAAATGTTCAATTGGCATTTAATATATGTTCAACATATATTACAAAAATGTTCAATTTGCATTTAATATATGTTCAATGTATATTACCAAAAGTTAATTATATTAAAAATTTGTTCATCATGCATTAAAAAATGTTCACTATACACAGAAAAAGTGCTCAGCGTGCATTAAAAAAATGTTCACTATACTCAGAAAAATTGCTCAGAGTGCATTAAAACAATGTTCATCATATAGCAAGACCTATCTTAAAAAAAATTAAGTATGTTAAAATTCTAGGAGAATAACCAACCGAGTGAACGAAAAAAGATGAAAGAAAAAAGAAAAAGAAAGAAAAACCTAAAATTCGGCCAAAACCTGAAACAAAAAGAAAGCAAAGAGAAATGATAAGAAAATAAACCTGGGCAACGAACGAGCCCCAGCCCAGCACACGCACGCGAAACGGGAAAAAAATGCAGGCCTAGCTTGGCCCAACCGCCGGCCTAACGTGTAGAAGCTAGTATTAAAAAATTGTGCCATGTTATCCATCCTAATCCCCTATCTTTCCTGGTGGCTAGCGCGTCCATACCGCGAACCGCAGGTTGCAAGTTCGAATCCTGATCGGCGCACGTATTGTTTTTTGTTTGTTTGTTTGAGGTTCCAATCCTGACCGGCGCACGTAGGTTTTTTTTCATTTGTTTGTTTGATGCGACGGAAAATTTCAAACGAGTCCCTATTCGGTGGTGAAAACTTATAGGTACTAAAAAAGGAAATCTTTCGCGGCCTTTTCCCGCAAAAAAACTGATATTTATGTGATTAAGTATAAACCTAGGTTTTTTTTTACAAAAAACATGCCACGTGGGCACCTGCCAGACGGGCCCCAATGGTCAGATATACTGTCAGTACACTGTTATATGCGGTTTAGACCTTTTTGTAACGTATAACCTTAAACTTGGCATTGGCATGTAAAACTTACGAAAAATGGTATCAATCTGCACGTACTGCCCCAATTGTGGTACTTCTGTAAAATTAACTTGTCCAGGGGCCACGTACTACTCCTACTACATAGCAGATGGCAAAACTACCAAAGGGTATTTAGGTCATTCCACCTATATTTATCAAGTTATAATAAATTTAAAAATTAGCAAAACGCCAATTAGGGTAATTTTGGCGCCTGTAGCTTCTGCTGCTGGCCCTTGGCGCTGGTGCAGTCTCCAGGGCCTGGATGTCTGGGGTCTTGGCCAGAGTCCGGGGCATGGAGGGTGTTCTCGCCACCATTGGTCCCTCTTGTCCGTTCTTCTTTGTGTCTGTTCCCATGGGGACTTGTCCTTCACCATGAGCATCTTCTAGGCCGTCTTCATGGTACCTGAGCATGCATAGGATCTCCAATTGAGGTAGCATCCAAGTTCCATGAACATCAAAGAGAGAATCATATAGGAGAGATGTCACCTCGTGTTCAATAGCACGTGCCCGGGCTCTAGTCATGGGTCCCTTTGTGGCTTGATGTGATGGTGTAGAGTCCATGGGGATGATGGTGGGATGTTCCGCATCATCTCCCCCCTTGGGGAAGATCCCTCCTCGGATCAAGATCTTCATCACCATGGAAAGGGGATAGATCCGTGACGTTGAAGGTGTCACTCACATTGTACTTTTCGCGTGGTATGTCGATCTTGTAGGCATTGTTGTTGTAGCATGCCAACACCTTGAAGGGATCGTCGGCTCGAGGGAGTAGCTTCGACTTGCGTTCGTTGGGGAAGCGGTCCTTGCGAAGGTGTAGCCACACAAGATCACCGAGCTTGAACACCAAGGGGTGCTTGTGGAGGTTGCGCTTGTTGGTGACGCGGTCCACTTGACGTTCAATCGTATGCCTTGTATCTTCATGCATCCTCTCGATGTAGCTTGCCCTTGCACTTGTGTCCATGTTGACGCGCTCTTGGAGAGGGAGAGGTAGGATGTCCAATGGGGACAAAGGATCGAAGCCGTAGACCACTTCGAACGGAGACTTGCCGGTGGTGGAGTGACTTGCACGGTTGTAGGCGTACTCAGCGATGGGGAGGCAATCTTCCCATTCCTTGATGTTCTTCTTGATCAACACACGAAGTAGGGTAGAATGCGTCCGGTTCGTCACCTCCGTTTGTCCATCGGTTTGAGGGTGATATGCCGAAGAGAAAAGAAGCTTGATTCCGAGCTTGGCGCATAGGGTCTTCCAAAAGTAACTCAAGAACTTGACGTCGCGATCCGAGACAATGGTCTTGGGGACGTCATGTAGTCGCAAGATGTCCCTACAAAAGAGATTGGCAATATGTGAAGCATCATCTATCTTGTGACATGGGATGAAATGAGCCATCTTGGAAACACGGTCCACAATGACAGAAACGGAATCATGCCCATTTTTAGTTCGTGGCAAACCAAGCACAAAGTCCATACTAATGTCTTCCCAAGGTTGGAAAGGTATAGGAAGGGGTATATAAAGACCATGGGATTGAGCTTTGGACTTAGCTTTGCGGCATGTCGAGCACCGGTTGGTGAAGCGTGCAACATCACGAAACATCTTGGGCCAAAAATACTTGTTGGAGAGTGTGGCATACGTCTTGTCGCGTCCAAAGTGACCCATAAGTCCTTCGCCGTGAGCCTCTTGCAAAAGCAACAAACGAAGAGACGACTCGAGTATACAAAGTTTGTTAGCACGCATAAGATAGCCATCTTTCATATAGTAGTTCTCCCAACAAGATTTCACTTGACATTTCGCATATGGAGTAGCAAAAGAAACATCATGCTCATACAAATCTTTGATATGCTCAAAACCAATAACATTCAATTCAAGTTGAGTAACTAGCATGCATTTGCGGGAAAGTGCATCCGCCACAACGTTTTCCTTACCCTTAATGTATTTGATGACATAAGGGAAGGATTCAATAAATTCACTCCATTTAGCATGCCGTTTGTTCAACTTGGTTTGACCCTTTAAGTACTTGAGTGTTTCATGGTCGGTATGGATAACAAACTCATGAGGTCGCAAATAGTGTTCCCACACATGTAAAACTCTCACCAAAGCATATAATTCTTTGTCATATATGGGGTAATTAAGTTAAGCGCCGGATAGTTTCTCGCTAAAGTACGCGATAGGACGCTTCTCTTGCATAAGCACACCACCTATCCCATTACCACTAGCATCACAATGCACTTCAAATGTTTTATCAAAGTTGGGCAACGCAAGCAAAGGTGAATGAGTGAGCAAATATTTAAGTTCATGGAAAGCGGTGTCTTGTGTAGGACCCCAAATGAAGGGTGCGTTCTTCTTGCTCAAAGCATGGAGAGGAGATGCGATAGTGCTAAAGTCTTTGACAAAACGGCGATAGAAACCGGCTAGTCTTAGGAAGCTACGTTGGTGTGGGCCAAGTTTTAATAGTATCAATCTTAGTTTCATCTACATGAACGCCCTTAGAAGATACTACAAAACCTAGGAAAACTACCTTCTCAACACCAAATGTGCATTTCTCCATGTTTGCATAGAGTTGTTCTTTCCTAAGGATTTGCAAAACATCACGAACATGTGTAGCATGCTACTCAAGAGACTTGCTAAGGACAAGAATATCATCAAAATATACCACAACGCAATATCCTATGAGTGGTCGCAAGAAATAGTGCATGACACGCATGAAATTACCCGGTGCTTCGGATAAGCCCATGGGCATAACCAACCATTCATACAGACCAAATTTAGTCTTGAATGCGGTTTTCCACTCGTCACCCTCTTGTATGCGAATTTGGTAGTAGCCACTTTCAAAGTCAATCTTAGAAAATATAGTGGCACCACTAAGTTCATCTAGCATATCATCTAAGCAAGGAATGGGATGACGGTATTGAATGGTGATAGCATTGATAGGACGGCAATCGGAACACATGCGCATACTACCATCTTGCTTAGGCACTAGTATCACCGGAACCGCACAAGGACTCAAACTCTCACATACATGCCATTTATCTAGGAGTTTTTGGACTTGCCTTTGTACTTCCTTTGTTTCTTCGGGGTTGACGCGGTAGGGAGCCTTGTTAGGAAGCGGTGCTCCGGGGATGAGGTCGAGGCGGTGTTCGATCCCTCATTTTGGTGGTAGTCCCGGAGGGAGCTCATCGGGAAAAACATCTTGGAATTCCTGCAACAAATTAGATAACACAAGAGGAAGATGTTGTGAAGGGTTAGTCCGAACGACGTCATCTTTGCATACAAGTACATAGTGAAGAACGGTCGATGGGCTCTCACTCACATCCCTCAGATCTCGTTTGGTGGCTAAAAGAACTATATCTCTCATGTCCCTCATCGTGGAGTTGCTCATTTTTGGCTTGGGGCACTCACTCTCTTTGAGGCGGATCACTCTCTCACTTGTATCTCCACGATGGGATGAAGCTTGTTTGTCGGCGATGACTTGACTTGGAGTCATTGGTCGGAGCACATATTGCTTGCCCTTCATCTTGAAGCTATATTGATTTGTCCGACCGTTGTGTGTGACGCCACGGTCGAATTGCCAAGGTCTACCAAGTAGGAGGTGGCAAACGGACATTGGAACCACATCACACTCCAAAGTGTCTTCATAAGCGCCTATCTTGAAGGAAACTTCCATGGTGTGGTCAACTTGGAGGGTTCCGGAATCACTAAGCCATTGGACCTTGTAGGGATGAGGGTGCTTTTTCTTGACCAATTGTAGCTTGGAGCAAAGGTCTTCACTTGCCAAGTTGTGGCAACTCCCGCCGTCGATGATGACCTTGACGGATTTTCCTTGGATGCCTGCCTTGGTGTGGAAGATGTGGCAACGTTGGTCCTCGTCTTCTTGTTGTTGGAGCGTCAAAAATTTGGAGACAACGAGAGGGGGGCTTGAATCGTTGTCGCAAAAGATTTGCAAATCTTCATCTTCATTCACTTGGTGGTGTATGGCAACTTGCTCCAAAGCATGCATCTCGTCGTCACTCATAGAGTCATAGGTGCCGTCGTCGAGGAGAATCATATTGTGTTTGGTTGGACATTTGAAGGTCTTGTGGCCTCAGTCTTGGCACGTGAAACACTTGATGGAGCTTGTCTTGGCGGTAGCATCCGTTGTTGGGGTAGAGGATGAAGCTCTCGACTTGTAGGTGCTTGAGGATGGTCGGCTTGAGGAAATCGTCTTGTCCTTGAAGCTTGACTTGTCGCCGGTAGTTGTTGTCGATTTCGTAGTCGAAGGTGTCGTTGTTGTAGTAGCTTGAGCACTTGAGACATAGGTCTTGGAGGAGAACTAGCAGTACTTATAGTCATCTTGCACTTGTCGTTCCGCCTTGGTCGCTTGATGCACAAGTTCCAGAAGGTTGGAGTATGGTTGGAAGTTGGCAATTTTTTTGACTTGGTAGTTGAGGCCATTCAAGAAGCGTGCCATTGTTTGCTCGTCATCTTCCTTGACATTGGCTCGGATCATAGCGATTTCCATCTCTTGGTAGTACTCTTCTACCGACTTGGTTCCTTGCTTGAGTTGTTGGAGCTTCTTGAAGAGATCCCGGTTGTAGTGTGTAGGCACAAAACGAGCTCGCATGAGATCCTTCATTTGGGCCCAAGTGGTGATAGGAGGTTCACCTCGCTCCCTTCTTTGCTCAATCACTTGTTCCCACCAAATAAGGACATAGTCTTGGAACTCAAGGGAAGCCATGGCTATCTTCTTCTCTTCATCATAGTTGTGGAGGCGAAAGATCTTGTCAACCTTGAGGGCCCATGACAAGTAGTCTTCGGGATCATCGCTTCCGGAAAACTTTCGCATCGTGAACTTGAGATTGCCGAAGCGTTGTTCGTCATTGTTGTGGTGATGCCAAAATCCTTGTCTTGGATGTGGATCCTCATTTTCATTGCCTTGAGCATGTTCACGTTGATCTTATCCTTGCTCATCTTCATGGTCGGGTTCGTCGCGATGATCTTGAGGACGGCGACGAGGTGGACGCACTCGGTTGCGCCTTTCTTGGTGCTCCTCTTGGCGATTGGCTTCTTCTTGTCATTATCGACGAAGTTCTTCTTGTTGTGCTTGGTGAAGTGCTTCTTGCTTGTGATGAGCTTGGCAGTTGCGCTCCTCCAAGGCGCGAGTAGCTTCTTGTAAAGCGCGATGTGCTTCGAGCGCTCGTTCATGACGGCGATGTTGTTCTTGTTCGCGTCGTCATTGTTCTTCTTCTTGGCGTTGGTGTTCTTGCTCCAACGCATCTTGATCTCGTTGGCGGCGACGGTCTCTAGTGCTACCGCGATCTTGCAATCCATTGACATGAAATGGAT
The DNA here is from genome assembly GCA_039707655.1 of Elymus sibiricus. Taxonomy (NCBI): domain Eukaryota; kingdom Viridiplantae; phylum Streptophyta; class Magnoliopsida; order Poales; family Poaceae; genus Elymus; species Elymus sibiricus. Next base: position 271,989,169 of record CM077665.1, read on the forward strand.
TGTCTTGACAGTGACGACCTTGTGGAGAACTTGGGCCGGAGTGTTCGTCACGAAGGTGATGACGCGCTTGTGGACTTGCGTCGGAAGAGTACGTCGTTGAGTTGCGACTTGTGTGACGATTCCTTGTCGATGTAGATGAGGAAGGTGTTGGAAATATGCCCTAGAGGCAATAATAAAAGTAGTTATTATTATATTTCCTTGTTCATGATAATCGTTTATTGTCCATGCTATAATTGTATTGATTGGAAACTCAATTACATGTGTGGATACATAGACAACACTGTGTCCCTAGTATGCCTCTAGTGGACTAGCTCGTTGATCAAAGATGGTCAAGGTTTCCTAGCCATAGAGATAAGATGTCATTTGATAACGGGATCACATCATTAGGAGAATGATGTGATGGACAAGACCCAAACTATGAACGTAGCATATGATCATGTTAGTTTATTGCTATTGTTTTCTGCATGTCAAGTATCTGTTCCTATGACCATGAGATCATGCAACTCACTGACACTGGATGAATACCTTGTGTGTATCAAACGTCACAACGTAACTGGGTGACTATAAATATGCTCTACATGTATCTCCGAAGGAGTCTGTTGAGTTGGCATGGATCGAGACTGGGATTTGTTACTCCGTATGACGGAGAGGTATCTCAGGGCCCACTCGGTAATACAACATCACAATAAGCCTTGCAAGCAATGTGACTAAAGTGTTAGCCACGGGATCTTGTATTACGGAACGAGTAAAGAGACTTGCCGGTAACGAGATTGAACTAGGTATAGAGATACCGACGATCGAATCTCGGGCAGGTAACATACCGAAGAACAAAGGGAATAGCATACGGGATTACCTGAATCCTTGACATAGAGGTTCAACCGATAAAGATCTTCGTAGAATATGTAGGAAACAATATGGGCATCCAGCTCCTGCTATTGGTTATTGACCGTAGAGGTGTCTCGGTCATGTCTACATAGTTCTCGAACCCGCAGGGTCTGCACACTTAACGTTCGGTGACGTTTCGGTAGTATTGAGTTATGTATGGTGGTGACCGAAGGTTGTTCAGAGTCCCGGATGAGATCCCGGACGTCACGAGGAGCTCCGGAATGGTCCGGAGGTAAAGATTTATATATAGGAAGTCTCGTTTTGGTCACCGGAAAAGTTTCGGGTATTTCCGGTAGTGTACCGGGAGTGGCGGGAGGGTCCCGGAGGGCCATCGGGAGGGGCCACTCACGCCGGGAGGCCACATGGGCCTTAGGGGTGGCACACCAGCCCTTAGTGGGCTGGGCAAGCCAGCCCCTAAGGGCCCATGCGGCTGGGGTGAGGGGAAAGGCAAAAGCCCAAAAGGGGGAAGGGTTTCCAAGTGGGGGAGGAATCCTACTAGGAGTAGGATTGGAGTTGGACTCCCTCTCCTCCCCACTTCGGCCGACTCCTAGGGGCAGCCCTAGGGGCGCCGGCCCCTCCCCTCCCTCCTATATATACTAGAGGGAGAGAGGGCCAAAGACACCCAACCCAAAAGGCCACGGTGCAACCCTCTCTCCCAATAGATCGTTTCCTCTAGTTTTCAGCAGTGCTTAGGCGAAGCCGTGCTGGAATAGTTCCACCACCACCGCCGCCGCGCTGTTGTGCTGCCGGAGAACTCATCTACCTCTCCACTCCCTCTTGCTGGATCAAGAAGGCGGAGATCGTCATCGAGTTGTACGTGTGCTGAACGCGGAGGTGCCGTCCGTTCGACACTAGATCATGATTGGATCGCGGGACGGCTAGCGATTTGGATCGCGAAGACGTTCGACTACATCAACCGCGTTTCTTAACGCTTCCCGCTTAGCAATCTACACGGGTACGTAGATCCACTCTCCCTCTCGTAGATGCTCATCACCATGGATAGATCTTGCGTGTGCGTAGGAAATTTTTTGTTTCCCATGCAACGTTCCCCAACAGTGGCATCATGAGCTAGGTCTATGTGTAGATGAGATCACGAGTAGAACACAAATGAGTTTGTGGGCGTTGATGCTCACATTGCTTACTCCCTTAGTATTTTCTTGATTCAGCGGTATTGTGGGATGAAGCGGCCCAGACCAACATTACTCGTACGCTTACGAGAGACCGGTTCCATCAACTGACATGTAACTTCGTTGCATAAAGATGGCTGGCGGGTGTCTGTCTCTCCCACTTTAGTTGAATCGGATTTGACAAAGGCGGTCCTTGAGAAGGTTGAATAGCAATTTGTGTATCACCATTGTGGTTTATGCGTAGGTAAGAATCGTTCTTGCTAGATACCCGTAGCAGCCACGTAAACAATGCAACAACAATTAGAGGACGTCTAACTTGTTTTTGTAGGGTATGTTGTGATGTGATATGGCCAATTACATGATGAGATATATGTGATGTATGAGATGATCATGTATTGTATAGAATATCACGACTTGCATGTCGACGAGTACGGCAACCGGCAGGAGCCATAGGGTTGTCTTTAATTTATTTTCGCCGTTTTGCTTTACTTTATCGCTATGAGTTAGCAATAGTCGTAGAAGCAACAGTTGACGCGACAACCTCATGGCGACACGTTGATGGAGATCAAGATGATGTAGATCATGGTGTCATGCCAGTGACGATGGAGATCATGCCGGTGCTTTGGAGATGGAGATCAAAAGCACAAGTTCATGGCCATATCATGTCACTTATGATTTGCATGTGATGTTAATCCTTTTATGCATCTTATTTTGCTTAGGACGACGGTAGCATTATAAGGTGACCCCTCACTAAAATTTCAAGATAAAATTGTGTTCTCCCCGAGTTTGCACCGTTGCGAAAGTTCGTCGTTTCGAGACACCACGTGATGATCGGGTGTGATAGACTCTACGTTCGCATACAACGGGTGCAAGCTAGTGTTGCACGTGCGGAACACTCGGGTTAAACTTGATGAGCCTAGCATGTACAGACATGGCCTCGGAACACAAGAGACCGAAAGGTCGAATTTGAGTCATATAGTAGATATAATCAACATCGAGATGTTCACCATTGAAACCACCTCATCTCACGAGATGATCGGACTTGAGTTGGTGAATTTGGATCATGTGACACTCGAATGACCGGAGGGATGTCAATTTGAGTGTGAGTTTTTAAGTAATATGATTAACTAAACTCATTATCTTGAACAATAGTCTAAGTTGTCTTTGCAAAATTTATGTTGTAGATCAATGGCTCGAGCAGTAGCACCCCTGAATTTTAATGCGTTCCTAGAGAAAGCTAAGTTGCAAGATGATGGAAGTAACTTTGTGGACTGGGCCCATAATCTAAGGATTATCCTTACGGCTTCCCAAAAGGCTTATGTCCTTGATGCACCGCTTGGTGATCCACCCGCTCTAGTAGAGTCTCCAGACGTTGCGAACGCCTGGCAGGCACGTTCTCATGATTACTCAACGGTTCAATGTGCAATGTTGTATGGCTTAGAACCGGGACTTCAAAGACATTTTGAACGTCATGGAGCATATGATATGTTCCTAGAATTGAAGTTTATCTTTCAGAAGAATGCCTGGATCGAGAGGTATGAGACCTCCGATAAGTTCTATGCCTGCAAGATGGAGGAGAACGGGTCTGTCAGTGAACACATACTTAAAATGTGTGGGTATTCCACCCGTCTGGCTGAATTGGGGATGCCCCTTCCAGCAGAGGCGGGCACTGACAGAGTTCTTCAATCATTGCCACCTAGCTACAAGAGCTTCGTGTTGAACTATAACATGCACGGGATGAACAAGTCAGTCGCGGAGCTGTTTGCGATGTTGAAAGTCGCTGAGTCTAAGATTCAGAAGGATCATCAAGTGTTGATGGTCAATAAAACCACTAGTTTCAAGAAGAATGGCAAGGGTAAGAAGGGTAACTCCAAGAAGAGTGGCAAAGCAGTTGCCCCTCCTGTGAAGAAACCCAAAGCTGGACCCAAGCCAGAAACTAAGTGCTTTCATTACAAGGGAACTGCTCACTAGAAGCGCAACTGTCCCAAGTATCTGGCTGACAAGAAGGCGGCCAACAACAAACAAGGTATATATGATATACATGTTATTGATGTGTACCTTACCAACTCTCGTTGTAGTGCCTGGGTATTTGATACCGGTGCGATTGCTCACATTTGCAACTGAAAACAGGAACTGCGGAATAGACGGAAGCTGGCAAAGGACGAAGTGACGATGCGCGTGGGAAATGGTTCCAAGGTTGATGTGATCGCCGTCGGCACGCTCGCTCTTCGATTACCATCGAGATTAGTGTTGAACCTGAATAATTGTTATTTAGTGCCTGCGTTAAGCATGAACATTATATCTGGATCTTGTTTATTGCGAGACGGTTACTCATTTAAATCAGAGAATAATGGTTGTTCTATTTATATGAGTAATATCTTTTATGGTCATGCACCCAATGTGAGGGGTTTATTCTTATTGAATCTCGATAGTGATGATACACATGTTCATAACATTGATGCCAAAAGATGTAGAATTGATAATGATAGTACCACTTTCTTGTGGCACTGCCGTTTAGGTCATATTGGTGTAAAACGCATGAAGAACCTCCTTGCTGATGGACTTTTGGAGTCACTTGATTTTGAATCACTTGACACATGTGAGCCATGCCTCATGGGCAAGATGACTAAGACCCCGTTCTCTGGAACAATGGAACGGGCAAGTGACTTGTTGGAAATCATACATACTGATGTATGCGGTCCGATGAGCATTGAGGCACGCGGTGGATATCGTTATTTTCTCACCTTCACTGATGACCTAAGTTTATATGGGTATATTTACTTAATGAAACACAAGTCTGAAACGTTTGAAAAGTTCAAGAAATTTCAGAGTGAAGTTGAGAATCATCGTAACAAGAAGATTAAATTCCTGCGATCTGATCGAGGAGGAGAATATCTGAGTTATGAGTTTGGCAGTCACTTAAGACAATGTGGAATAGTTTCACAATTGACACCACCTGGAACACCACAGCGTAATGGTGTGTCCGAACATCGTAATCGAACCTTATTGGATATGGTGCGATCTATGATGTCTATGGCCGATTTTCCACTATCGTTTTGGGGTTATGCATTAGAGACAGCTGCATTCTGTAGGACCGAAAGTATGTCTAGAGGGGGGGGGGTGATTAGACTACTTGACTAAATAAAAATCTACTTTTTCCCAATTTTAAGTGTTGGCAGATTTTAGCATTCATGGCAAGTCAAGCACACCCTACACATGCATGTCTAAGAGTATAGCAGCGGAAAGTAACAACAAGTATGAGTAGTAAAGGAAGGGTAGGAAGATCAAACGCAATTTGTAGACACGAAGATTTTTCCAGTGGTTCCGATAGGTGGTGCTATCGTACGTCCACGTTTATGGAGTCTTCAACCCACGGAGGGTAACGTTCGCGAGAGTCCACGAAGGGCTCCACCCATAAGGGTCCACGAAGTAGCAACCTTGACTATTCCATAACGGCTTCCGTCCACGAAGGAGTAGCCTCACTATGGGTAGATCTTCACGAAGTAGGCGATCTCCTTGCCCTTACAAACTTCTTGGTTCAACTCCACAACACGAAGTAGGAGGGTCCCAAGCGACACCTAACCAATCCAGGAGGCACCACCCTCCAAAAGGTAATAGGCTCGGTAATGTCGATGAACTCCTTGCTCTTGTGCTTCAAGATGATAGACTCCTCAACACACAATCACTCTCTCATAGATTTGGCTTGGTGGAGAGATTGATTTAGTGGAAAGCAACTTGGGGAGGCTAGAGATCAAGATTCATATAGTTGGAATGGAATGGCATGATCTGAGTAGGTGGCTCTCTCTCAGAAAATATGATGGGGCAAGTATGGAATAGTTCTGAGTGCTTCTCTTTCGAGTGGGTGGTGGTGAAGGGGTATATATAGGCATCTCCAAAAATCCAACCGTTACACCTAAAGTGACCAACTCGGTGACACCGACGTGTAAAACTCGATGGTACCGAGTTGCTCCAAAGGTAGCAACTTTTGAATATCGGTGGTACCGATCAGGTGACCAACGGTCAGATTGCGCAAACTCGGTGGTACCGATTTTGTGAATCGAGGTAACAAAAAGTTGGCAACCCAAACTCGGTGGCACCGAAGTGGGATCGGTTGCACCGATGTGCTAGGGTTTGGCATGGGTCTGTGTGAGTTTGGGAATCGGTGGCACCGAGTGGAAAGTGTTGGTTTCGCCGATTTTGGATATTTGACTTTGGACAGACTTTTGTGGAAGAGCTTGTGGGTGTTTTTGGTGATTATCACTTGTGCACGTATGAGCATTTTGTTCACCAACAATACCTTACGCCCTTTTAATAGTATTGGCTTTCCTATGGACTCAAAGTGATTTCTCACAAAGTAAAATGTAGGGTCCTCTTGCTTGAAGCTTTGCCAATCTATTTCCTTGCATCTTGGTGTTATCCACAATCCTTTTGCGATCCCTATCATTAAACTTTTCTTGAAATATGCTTAGTGGAAACATTAGTTCAATGACATATATGTTGTTATTAATTACCAAAACCACCAAGGGAGCAAATGTGCTTTCAATCTCCCCCTTTTTGGTAATTGATGACAACATATAGATCAAAGCTTCGACAATGTTATAATCAATGAATATAATCGTCGCTTTGAGAAGTATGTGATAAGCAAGAGCTCCCCCTAAATTTGTGCATTATTTTAAATTTGCGTTTGAATGCAAATGCACAATCGATTTGGTACATGTGGCACTCTTTCATGTCACATGCAACTTGGTGGTGTGCGAGAATAATTAGAATGAACATCATAGCACAACACAATCAAGCAAAAGGTGAATTTTCATCTCATAAGCAACATAATGATAGGAAATAGTAGCAACACACATTAAGTGTATGATCAAACACCACCTAGTTCAACACATCCAAAGCAAAAGACCAAATGTTTTTGAAAAAGCGATAAAAACCAAACGCTCTCTCACTCGAAGCCTAAAGATCTATATACACTTCTCCCCCTTTGGCAATAAGTTACCAAAAAGTTCAAAGGTATATATCTAAGCACTCTTCTGGGGATGATCTCCTCTGGTAGTCGAGGTAGGAGTTGAGAGAACTGCGTCGGCGAAGACCTCTGCTGATGTCATGGATGGAGTTGGTGTACCAACTGGAGGAACTGGAGCTGATGGAGCTGAGGAGACTGTAGCAGGTGCTGATGAAGAAGGCCTCAAATCTAGAGCTGGCACTATGGCTGATCTGGCCTGGGTGGTGAAGTGAGTGCCTGGCCTGAGAGGAGACTCATCCTCATCATCTGAAGTGTCGAGACTGGGCACGCTATCAACTTCCTTCTCCAGCTCATTCACAGTCTTTGTCAGCCCATCCACTTTGTCATTGACGGTCTTGATCCTATTCTCAAAGATCCTGACAAGACTACTCTGATTTCCCAGTATGTCCTTGATATCCTTCTGCATGCCCTGAACGGTTGAGATCAAAAGATCCATTTGCTCGTTCCTGGATCTAGGGACTGGAGCACTAGTGGCTCTAGCTACCTCTGCCTGTGCAACAGCTGATGTGGGATGATCTGAGTCCATCACCACAACGTTGTCCTCGAGATCTGGCTGGAGGGGTAAGTGGGGCCTGTCAAGAGAAAAAAATGTGCTTCTCCAGCTTGGAGTTGATAAGCATCTGAATGTAGGGTGCATAGCAGCATGAGCACTTCTGATCAGCAGCAACCCTCTTCACAGTCTCTACTATCAAGTCCATCACCCTTATCCTGGTGTGTCTGTCAAGATGGATCAGCATGTTGATTGAATAGCCTCGAATCATCTTCTCATCTCCAGACTTAGGCATCAATGTGTGCCTCAAGATAGTGTTCATGGTGCGGAGGCCAGCCTGGAGGAAGTAAATAGATCCTAACTTGTGAGATCTCAAGTTGGCAGCAGGGATAGCATTGTACATGTCCTTCATGGAATCATGGCTCTCCTTGGATTCAGAGTAGACATCCAAGTCACCATCTTGCACCTCTGGGACTCCTAAGATGGCAGCCCATTCCTCAACAGAAGACTCATATCTAGCTCCTTCAGTCATCCATACAATTCTACCATCTCCATAGAAGTGAGCACTGGAGTAGAATTGCATGATCATCTCGTCGTTCCATGCAGTGAATTCTTTGCCAACAAACTCATCTAGGCCAACGCAATGAAAGTTGTCTTGAACATTTGGAAAGTAATCTTCATTTGCCTTAATATACTTCCAATCAACGTATCTCATGTCACTCACAGCTGGGCTCTTGTCAAGCAAGATAGTCTCATAGAAATCTTGTTGTTCCTTGGTGTAGAACCTGTAATCCACAGCTGTCTTTCTCCTTTGGGCATATGGATCTATTGCTCTCCATGCCCTCAAACCAGAATCCTTCCTCTTCTTCATGTCTTCAGCAATCAGGTGGCTGGCATTGTGCTCTGGAAGGTGTGGTCTGAGCTTCATCAAAGCAGAAAAATCATCATCATCCTCAGCTTCCCTGAAAGTGGAGGTCTTGTTCTTGGAAGAAGCTGGAATATCTCTGGAGAACCTCTTGGGTTTATCAGCAGCAGCAGCCTTCTTGGGAGCAGACTTGGTGCTCTTAGAAGTGGTAGCCTTAGGCATAAGCTTCTTCTTCTTCTTGGGAGGGGCCTTTGCAGCTGGCTCTACCTCCTCCTCTTCAGCAGCTGCCTCCTCTGGATCCTCAAACATATAGGTTTGCCTGCCCACAACATGGATAATCCTCTTCCTGGGTCTCTTCTTCTCACCAGCCTTCTTGGGCATAGACTTCTTGGGAGGCTCAATCGTCATGGTTGCTCTGGAGCTCTCAGGTGCTCTCACTGTCTCACAGCTAGCATACTCCTTCCTTATAGCTTTCTTCTTCTTGGAAGAAGTGGCAGCAGCAGTGTCCTTGACAGACTTGTCCTGCTTTGACTTGGGAGGCACTTCATCAGGTATGAAGTCCTCATCTTCCTCATCAGAATTGAGTTTTCTCCTAGTTCTTGTAGCAGCCTTGGGCAAATAAGGGGAACTAGGCACATCATCAAAACTCTCCTCAGGACTAGTGCCTGAACTCATGACAATATTTTACTCTCTAAAATTGTTCTCACTGTCATCTGAAGCAGACATCTCTGACCATGTGAATAAAGTGTAGACGAGTGGAGAAGATGAGTCATCACAAAATGCAGACATTTTCAAAAGTTTGCACTAAGATTTCTCAAATTTTGCATTCTGCCAAATGTATGTCGATACAGCCGAGGCAAAAATTTCGGACCCACCGAGACAAACAACCTTCTTTCTAGAAACTTGGCACTATTCTCGATCACACCGAGAATTAGTACTCGGTTCCACCGAGGTGTTCTCAGCTGGCCAGAAAAACCGAATTGGTGCTACCGATTCGTTAGCATCGGTTCTACCGAGATTCATGTGGCGGACGGCAAAACCTAAAAAATCGATCGTTCACTATTCTACTGGAATTTCTAGAGGAAAGGGAGGTTTACAATCCGTGGATTATCGAGAAATTTAACTCCAATGCGCAAGATTTGGACGGGGAGCACAAGGAGGGACGGATCCATACCCTAGCTTGGTGACGGATCCGCTACGGCGAAGACGGCGGCGAAGATGCCCGTCGACGGCGAGGATCCAAGCGGTGGAGGAGCACGGGGAGGCAAGGGCGACGACCGGGGGTCCTTTTTCGGCAGCTTAGGGTTTTGGAGCGCGACAGTTTGAGGAGTGAAATTCAAAACGTCGGGTCCACGGCATATATACCCCTTGCTGTCGGTGACACCGATTCTAAATTTTCGGTGTCACCGAGTTTCTCAACTGTCAGCCGATAGGGAAACTCGGTGTAACCGAGAATATGGAATCGGTGGTACCGAGATAGAAAACCAGATCAACCCTAGGCATTCGGTGAGACCGAGAATTTTGGGTTGGTTCCACCGAGATGCACTTGGGAGGTTTTAATGGTCAGTCCTTGTCGATACGGAACTCCGAGTGCTTCTCACACAAAGGGATCGAAAAGTACTTGTTCAAGTTTTGTGATGCAGCAAGAATGGAATATGAGGTGAGAAAGCATAGATAGCTAGAGAGTGGTCCTAGGCATTCTTGTCCATCCAATTGGCAAAAGAGAAAACAAAAGCCAAATAGCAACAATTGGATGTCCTCAAATGGATAAATAAATGCAGACCAACATGCTCACACAATAAGATGTCAAATGAAATCATGGCAAACATGCACAAACATACTAGCATCTATCAAGCATTTTGGCGATGACGGAGTCATCTATATATGAGTATATTGACTTAGGAGCCAAGTAAGAATACTTGATCATATGTCATACTCATCGTTTAAGCACAAGTGGGGTTACCAATTTTACATAAGGCATTTAATGTTGTCACATACTAAGAGATGCTTTGACTCAAGTCTTAGAGTAAAGCTCCCCCTTGATGTGACATCCCCCCATAGGAGGGATAAACTAACCTTGGGTTTTGTCGATGAAGACTTCATGTTGGTGAAGTAGTGGTGGATGCTCAAAGTTGATGAAGATCACCATGAGTTGGGAGCATCCTTGTTGTTTCCTTACTCTTCTCACCTACATGGGTTAGTCCCAACACACAAGAGACAAATACAAGGATATCTATGGACATGGAGTGCAAAGCAAGTGTGATAATGTCCATTGATTTGTTGATTACCTTGTCCCTTGCTTACCTTTGAGGGAATGTGTGACTCCTTGATCTATTGCATAGAGTTGATGTTGATTGCAAATAGTTCTTGCCAATAATGAATGTGAGTGAATTTCATTGGCGGAGTCACCCCTCAAGAACTCTCTAGTTCTTCTTCTTGGGGACCCACATCAACTTGATGGGGATCCTTGGTGTTGAAGTAGCCTTTGTAGAAGTTGAGCTTGAAGTATCCTTGGGAACCCACTCCACCAAAGCTTGGGATTCATCTTCATATGACTCAATGTCCTCTTGAAGCTTGTTCTTGCCCTTGAGCTTGTGGTCTTGTGGTGGAAGGTCATATTGAGTGTTTGTTCCCTTGGGAGGAGTATTTTCATACTTCTCCTTTTGAGGAACAAACTTGGGCTTGGGGTATTGACCTTCTTCCCATTCAACTCCATTAGCGTTGAAGTAGCCAATGCCATGGTTCTTCCGGTATCCTCCGTGCTTGCGTACAATTTCCTCAAATTGCTTACACCCGGCAAGACTCTTGTAGATACCTTTCTCTATAATTCCTTTCAATAAAGCATTTTGTTGCTCAAGTGTAACTTGGCTAAGAGAATCATCATTAGTGGAATCAATAGAACTACTAGAAGCAACATCATTAGGTTTAGCATTTTTATTGTTGCTACTAGATGAAGAACCTTTCTTGCCTTTGTTGCTAGTTTGTCTAGATTTAACTTGTGGCATGAATGTAGACAAGAGTAATCGTTTGGCTAGATAAGATGAAGTCTTCTTCCGGAGATCGTCATTGATAGCTTTAAGAAACTCATGCTCTTGCCCCAAGGTGAGCTTCTCGAAGCGTAGCTTCTCATGAGTCCTTACAATCTCTCTATGATCTTCGAGAGTAGATTCATGAGCTAACTTAAGAGTGTTTAATTCTTTAGTTAGTTGTTCTATTTTCATCTTATCATCATCAAATGACTTATCTTGACTAGCATGAGAATTATCAAGTTCATTTTGACTAACATCAATAGTTTCATCAAAGTGCAAGTCATCATCACAAAGCAAATCATCTTCATCACTATTGAAATCAAGATACTCGGGGTGTGATACCTTGGGGCCTTTAGCCATGAAGCAACTTCCACTCCCTTCATTTGGTGAATGAAATAGATCATAGGAGTTGGTAGTCACTAGTGCAAGTCCGGCAACACCTTCATCTTGACTATAGTCGGAGTTGGAGTGATAGCTTCTCTCGGAGTTGTTGTCGGAGTCGGAGCCGGAAACCCATTCACCAACATGAGCTTGATGTTTTCTTCTTGTGTATCTCTTGGTGTACTTGTCCTTCTTCTCCGAATCCCTACTTCTCCTTGAGGGTCTTACAATCATCTCTACTCCTTCTCTCTCTTTGAGGTGATTCATTCCTTGAGCTTCATCTTCTAGGTGACTCTTCTCTTCGTTTGTAAGGAGCAGTGCACTCATTGGAGTAGTGTCCGGGCTTCCCACAATTGTAGCAATTGCGGTCACGACTTGACGAATGCTTCTCTTCATATCTTGAGTTGGAGCTTCGTTCTTTGCCTCTATTCTTGTAGAACTTGTTGAATTTCTTGACCATGAGGCTTATCTCTTCATTGGTGACAAGGTTGTCGCTTGAAGTTGCGAGAGAATCACTTGTGGCTTTGTAAGCACCGCTAGACTTGTTGTGAAGCTCTTCTTTGTCTTTGAGTGTCATCTCATGAGCAACAATCCTTCCAATGACTTCCGTAGGCTTGAGATCTTTGTAGTTGGGCATCATTTGGATCAATGTGCACACGGTGTCGTATCTCTCATCCAAAGCTCGAAGTATCTTCTTGATGATGAATTTGTCGGTCATTTCTTCGCTTCCTAAGCCGGCAATCTCATTGGTGATGAGAGCTAGCCTAGAGTACATCTCCGCGACTCCTTCACCATCCTTCATCTTGAACTTGTCAAGCTGACTTTGAAGAACATCCAACTTGGATTCTCTCACGGACTCGGTTCCTTCGTGCATATCAACCAAAGTATCCCAAATCTCTTTTGCATTCTCAAGACAGCTGATTTTGTTGAATTCTTCGGGGCATAGGCAGTTGAAGAGAATGTCGCATGCTTGAGCGTTGTATTGCAACATCTTCAATTCATCCACGGTCGATTCACGATCCGGTTCCTTTCCATCACCAAAGAATTCACCTTGCAAGCCAACACGAACAACAGCCCAAACGGCGGGGTTATGACCAAGAATATGCATTTTCATTTTGTGCTTCCAACTAGCAAAATTAGTACCATCAAAGTATGGACCTCTACGGTGATAATTTCCCTCACTAGACGCCATACTCTCCTAGGTTGTGAGACCAATGCAAGGGAGACCAAAGCTCTGATACCACTTGTAGGACCGAAAGTATGTCTAGAGGGGGGGGGTGATTAGACTACTTGACTAAATAAAAATCTACTTTTTCCCAATTTTAAGTGTTGGAAGATTTTAGCATTCATGGCAAGTCAAGCACACCCTACACATGCATGTCTAAGAGTATAGCACCGGAAAGTAACAACAAGCATGAGTAGTAAAGGAAGGGTAGGAAGATCAAATGCAATTTGTAGACACGAAGATTTTTCCCGTGGTTCCGATAGGTGGTGCTATCGTACGTCTACGTTTATGGAGTCTTCAACCCACGGAGGGTAACGGTCGCGAGAGTCCACGGAGGGCTCCACCCATAAGGGTCCACGAAGTAGCAACCTTGACTATTCCATAACGGCTTCCGTACACGAAGGACTAGCCTCACTATGGGTAGATCTTCACAAAGTAGGCGATCTCCTTGCCCTTACAAACTTCTTGGTTCAAATCCACAACACGAAGTAGGAGGCTCCCAAGCGACACCTAATCAATCTAGGAGGCACCACCCTCCAAAAGGTAATAGGCTCGGTAATGTCGATGAACTCCTTGCTCTTGTGCTTCAAGATGATAGACTCCTCAACACACAATCACTCTCTCGCAGATTTGGCTTGGTGGAGAGATTGATTTGGTGGAAAGCAACTTGGGGAGGCTAGAGATCACGATTCATATGGTTGGAATGGAATGGCATGATCTCAACACATGAGTAGGTGGCTCTCTCTCAGAAAATATGATGGGGCAAGTATGGAATAGTTCTGAGTGCTTCTCTTTCGAGTGGGTGGTGGTGAAGAGGTATATATAGGCATCTCCAAAAATCCAACCGTTACACCTAAAGTGACCAACTCGGTGACACCGAAGTGTAAAACTCGGTGGTACCGAGTTGCTCCAAAAGTAGCAACCTTTGAATATCGGTGAGACCGATATATAAATCTCGGTGGTACCGATCAGGTGACCAACGGTCAGATTGCGCAAACTCGGTGACGCCGATCCAACAAACTCGGTGGTACCGATTTTGTGAATCAAGGTAACAGAAAGTTGGCAACCCAAACTCGGTGGCACCGAACTGGGATCGGTTGCACCGATGTGCTAGGGTTTGGCATGGGTCTGTCTGAGTTTGGGAATCGGTGGCACCGAGTGAAAAGTGTTGGTTGCACCGATTTTGGATATTTGACTTTGGACAGACTATTGTGGAAGAGCTTGTGGGTGTTTTTGGTGATTATCACTTGTGCACGTATGAGTATTTTGTTCACCAACAATACCTTACCCCCTTTTAATAGTATTGGCTTTCCTATGGACTCAAAGTGATTTCTCACAAAGTAAAATGTAGGGTCCTGTTGCTTGAAGCTTTGCCAATCTATTTTCTTGCATCTTGGGGTTATCCACAATCCTTTTGCCATCCCTATCATTGAACTTTTCCTGAAATATGCTTAGTGGAAACATTAGTTCAATGACATATATGTTGTTATTAATTACCAAAACCACCAAGGGAGCAAATGTGCTTTCACATTCACTTTAAATAGGGCACCATCGAAATCCGTTGAGATGACGCCATATGAACAGTGGTTTGGCAAGAAGCCAAAGTTGTCATTTCTTAAAGTTAGGGGATGTGATGCTTATGTCAAAAAGCTTCAGCCTGAAAAGCTGGAACCCAAAGCGGAGAAATGCGTCTTCATAGGATACCCAAAAGAGACAATTGGGTATACCTTCTATCTCAGATCCGAAGGCAAAGTGTTTGTCGCTAAAAATGGAACATTTCTTGAGAAAGAGTTTCTCTCGAAAGAATTGAGTGGGAGGAAGATAGAACTTGATGAGGTTGTTGAACCTTTACTTCAACCTGAGAGTAGCGCAGCGCAGAAAGATGTTTCTGTAGAGCCTGCATCGGTTGAAGAGGAAGTTAATGATGATGATCATGAAGCTTCGGATCAAGTTGCTATCGAACCTCGTAGGTCGACAAGGACGCGTACTGCTCCTGAGTGGTACGGCAACCCTGTCTTAGAGGTCATGTTGTTGGACAACGATGAACCTACGAGCTATGGAGAAGCGATGATGGGCCTGGATTCCGAGAAATGGTTAGAGGCCATGAAATCCGAGATGGGATCCATGTATGAAAACAAAGTATGGGCTTTGGAAGTATTACCTGAAGGGCGAAAGGCCATTCAGAATAAATGGATCTTTAAGAGGAAGACGGACGCGGACGGTAATGTCACCGTCTATAAAGCTCGACTTGTGGCAAAGGGTTTTTCACAAGTTCAAGGACTTGACTACGATGACACCTTCTCACCCGTAGCGATGCTTAAGTCCGTCAGAATCATGTTAGCAATAGCTGCCTTTTTCGATTATGAAATTTGGCAGATGGATGTCAAAACAGCGTTCCTTAACGGTTTCCTTAAGGAAGAATTGTATATGATGCAACCAGAAGGTTTTGTCGATCCAGAGAATGCTGAAAAAGTTTGCAAACTCCAGCGATCCATTTATGGACTGGTGCAAGCATCTCGGAGTTGGAATCTTTGCTTTGATGAGGTGATCAAAGCGTTCGGGTTTATACAAGTTTACGGAGAAGCTTGTATTTACAAGAAAGTGAGTGGGAGCTCTATAGCATTTCTAATATTATATGTGGATGACATATTGCTGATTGGAAACAATATAGAAATGTTGGAAAGCGTGAAGGAATATTTGAACAAGAGTTTTTCAATGAAGGACCTAGGAGAAGCTGCTTTCATATTAGGCATCAAGATCTATAGAGATAGATCGAGACGCTTAATAGGACTTTCACAGAGCACATACCTTGACAAGTTTTGAAGACGTTCAAAATGGATCAGTCCAAGAAGGGGTTCTTGCCTGTATTGCAAGGTATGAAGTTGAGTAAGACTCAATGCCCAGTGACTGCAGAAGATAGAGAAAAGATGAGTGTCGTCCCCTATGCTTCAGCCATAGGCTCTATCATGTATGCAATGATGTGCACAAGACCCGATGTCAACCTTGCCATAAGTATGGCCGGAAGGTTTCAAAGTGATCCAGGAATGGAACACTGGACGGCGGTCAAGAATATCCTTAAGTACCTGAAAAGGACTAAGGACATGTTTCTCGTTTATGGAGGTGATCAAGAGCTCGTCGTAAAGGGTTACGTCGATGCAAGCTTTGACACTGATCCGGATGACTCTAAGTCTCAAACCGGATACGTATTTATTCTCAATGGGGGTGCGGTAAGCTGGTGCAGTTCCAAGCAGAGCGTGGTAGCTGATTCTACATGCGAAGTGGAGTACATCGCTGCCTCGGAGGCGGCGAAGGAAGGTGTCTGGATGAAGGAGTTCATGACAGATCTTGGAGTGGTGCCCAGTGCACTAAACCCAATGACTCTGTTCTGTGACAACACTGGTGCCATTGCTCTAGCCAAGGAACCAAGGTTTCACAAGAGGACCAGACACATAAAGAGACGTTTCAATTCCATCCGCAATTACATCAAGGAGGAGGACATAAATATTTGCAAAGTACACACGGATCTGAATGTCGCAGACCCGATGACTAAACCTCTTCCAAGGACTAAACATGATCAACACCAGAACTGTATGGGTGTTAGATTCATTACAATGATGTGAGCTAGATTATTGACTCTAGTGCAAGTGGGAGACTGTTGGAAATATGCCCTAGAGGCAATAATAAAAGTAGTTATTATTATATTTCATTGTTCATGATAATCGTTTATTGTCCATGCTATAATTGTATTGATTGGAAACTCAATTACATGTGTGGATACATAGACAACACTGTGTCCCTAGTATGCCTCTAGTGGACTAGCTCGTTGATCAAAGATGGTCAAGGTTTCCTAGCCATAGACATGATATGTCATTTGATAATGGGATCACATCATTAGGAGAATGATGTGATGGACAAGACCCAAACTATGAACGTAGCATATGATCGTGTCTGTTTATTGCTATTGTTTTCTGCATGTCAAGTATCTGTTCCTATGACCATGAGATCATGCAACTCACTGACACCGGATGAATACCTTGTGTGTATCAAACGTCACAACGTAACTGGGTGACTATAAAGATGCTCTACAGGTATCTCCGAAGGTGTCTGTTGAGTTGTCATGGATCGAGACTGGGATTTGTTACTCCGTATGACGGAGAGGTATCTCAGGGCCCACTCAGTAATACAACATCACAATAAGCCTTGCAAGCAATGTGACTAAAGTGTTAGCCACGGGATCTTGTATTACAGAACGAGTAAAGAGACTTGCCGGTAACGAGATTGAACTAGGTATAGAGATACCGACGATCGAATCTTGGGCAGGTAACATACCGAAGAACAAAGGGAACAGCGTACGGGATTACCTGAATCCTTGACATAGAGGTTCAACCGATAAAGATCTTCGTAGAATATGTAGGAACCAATATGGGCATCCAGGTCCCGCTATTGGTTATTGACTGTAGAGGTGTCTCGGTCATGTCTACATAGTTCTCGAACCCGCAGGGTCTGCACACTTAACGTTCGGTGACGTTTCGATAGTATTGAGTTATGTATGGTGGTGACCGAAGGTTGTTCGGAGTCCCAGATGAGATCCCGGACGTCATGAGGAGCTCCGGAATGATCCGGAGGTAAAGATTGATATATAGGAAGTCCCGTTTTGGTCACCGGAAAAGTTTCGGGTATTTCCGGTAGTGTACCGGGAGTGCCAGGAGGGTCCCGGAGGGCTATCGGGAGGGGCCACTCACGCCGGGAGGCCACATGGGCCTTAGGGGTGGCGCACCAGCCCTTAGTGGGCTGGGCAAGCCAGCCCCTAAGGGCCCATGTGGCTGGGGTGAGGGGAAAGGCAAAAGCCCAAAAGGGGGAAGGGTTTCCAAGTGAGGGAGGAATCCTACTAGGAGTTGGACTCCCTCTCCTCCGCACTTCGGCCGACTCCTAGGGGCAGCCCTAGGTGCACCGGCCCCTCCCCTCCCTCCTATATATACTAGAGGGAGAGAGGGCCAAAGACACCCAACCCAAAAGACCACGGTGCAGCCCTCTCTCCCAATAGATCGTTTCCTCTAGTTTTCAGCAGTGGTTAGGCGAAGCCCTGTTGGAATAGTTCCACCGCCGCCGCCGCCGCGCCGTCGCGCTGCCGGAGAACTTATCTACCTCTCCACTCCCTCTTGCTAGATCAAGAAGGCGGAGATCGTCATCGAGCTGTACGTGTGCCGAACGCGGAGGTGCCATCCGTTCGGCACTAGATCGTGATTGGATCGCGGGACGGCTAGCGATTTGGATCGCGAAGACGTTCGACTACATCAACCGCGTTTCTTAACGTTTCCCGCTTAGCGATCTACAAGGGTACGTAGATCCAATCTCCCTCTCGTAGATGCTCATCACCATGGATAGATCTGGCGTGTGCGTAGGAAAAAAATTGTTTCCCATGCAACGTTCCCCAACAGAAGGTGCGCGAGTGACCATCAAGGACCGGAGCTCCTCCATTTGGCTTGAGAGCTTGGTGTCGAGGTATACCCTTGTGCGCATTTGGGATTCATGCAAGTTGGATGCGAGTTGGTCGATGCGGTCATGCAAGACATCTTGAGCTTGAGTAATTGCCTTGTGCGCGCCGAAGAAGTGCAACTTGGTGACGTGGTTGTTCACGTCGTCTTCTTGCTCCTCGAAGGCCGGGTTCGACATGATGTTCCTATCCATAGTACTCAAGAAGATATAAGTGGAAGAGTGAGGAGACAATACCAATTACTGTTCCAAAAATTGAAAGTGGATCAAGATCACTCAATGTGCAAGTATGGAAATAGTAGAATTGGTACTGAAGATCGTCCTTCTCACACCTACACAAATAAGGCTTATGGAGTAGCTTGGTTAGGATAATGGCACAAATTTAAGATTCAATAATGTTGAAAGAGATTCGTAGAAATCGCAAATGAGACAATGTAGATCAATAGCTATGAGTATACGCGCAAACACACACACAGAAGAAAATTCGGGTCATGCAACCAAGGATGAGCCAAAATGTGGAATCCACGGAAAATGCTCTCGTTGCATAACACTAGAGAGACGGTAGCACGATTGCTCCAATGGGCATGATACGCACTTGTGCACAACCTAAAATGAACCAAACGTGTCGTCTTTCTATGCCCGGCTTGCTATGTGTGTATGTGGCACATGTCACTCGCTCAAGTGATCCAAGATGATCAAGTATGCTATTGCTCTTTTGCTCTTGCTTAAAAGCTTTGCTTCTCTTTTCTTTTGCAATGATGTTTTGTATGGTCACAATGCGGGACATGCACACCGAGATAGCAATTATGTATGCGGGTACTACTTGAACACAAAAGATACCAATATGATACCGAAATGATACTAAGATATATGCACGCAAATGATGCTATGCGGAGTATGTATCACTAAGGTGCACAAGTAGCGTAGCCCGGCAATAATCATTGGCTAGTCTCGATAGGCAAGTAACGCAAAAAGGCTCGGGGGGTAACAATGCAATGGAAAGGGTAAATGGTCAAGAGTGTCGTCGCGGTTACCGTCCTTGCTTACGGTGAGGTGTCAATGAAGATTTGGTTGGCGACGATCCGGGCGATGATGAGTGGCGATGTCGATGAAGAACCACTCCTAATTAGCCGAAACACCTTAGGAAGTGGCGAGGCTCACGACTCAAAATCTCAAATGCAAATGGGCTGCGGAAGAAATGGCGGAAAGGTTGCGGAAGAAATGGTGGAAAAGAACAAAATCTGTCAAAAATGGGAGACAAAACAGCTTTCCTGTTCTCCAGGGGCCGGATGTCCGGGCTGCTTGGGCCGGATGTCCGGCGGGCCGGATGTCCGGGCCTCCCGAATCCAGATCCAATCTCAGGATCCCTACGAACTAGATGATGAACACGGTTTTTTTGGCAAAATTGGAGCGATTTGACGGTGGAAAAAGATGGGGATGGTGGGGAAAAGCTAGATCTACCTGTCCACAACGAAATCCACAGATCAAAATGAACAAAATATCCTCAAATCAAATGAATCCAAGAAATTTGGTAGGGCTATTTTTGTGGGGATTTTCAAAATTAGGTCAAAACAAAACAAAAAATTGGCTAGAAAATGGTGGGGGAGACTCCAAATTCGTGAGAAACCTCGGCTCTTGATACCAATATGATACGGGGTGATACGTCTCCATTGTATCTACTTTTCCAAACTCTTTTGCCCTTGTTTTGGACTATAATTTGCATGATTTGAATGCAACTAACCCAGACTGACGCTGTTTTCAGCAGAATTGCCTTGGTGTTATTTTTGTGCAGAAATAAAAGTTCTCGGATTGACCTGAAAATTTACGGAGAATATTTTTGGAATTAATAAAAAAATATTGGCGAAAGATTCAACCAGAGGGGGTCCACCCATTGGCCACAAGCCAGGGGGCGCCCCCCCCTAGGGCGCGCCCTGGCGGCTTGTGGGTCCCACAGACCTCCTCCGACCCTAATTCCAACTATATATATTCACATCCGTGGAGAAAAAAATAGAGGAGAAGAGTTCATCGCGTTTCACGATACGGAGCCGCCGCCACCTCCTGTTCTTCCTCGGGAGGGCAGATCTGGAGTCCGTTTTGGGCTCCGGAGAGGGGAAATCGACGCCGTCGTCATCACCAACCATCCTCCATCACCAATTTCATGATGCTCACCGCCATGCGTGAGTAATTCCATCGTAGGCTTGTTGGACGGTGATGGGTTGGATGAGATTTACCATGTAATTGAGTTAGTTTTTGTTAGGGTTTGATCCCTAGTATCCACTATGTTCTGAGATTGATGTTGCTATGACTTTGCTATGCTTAATGCTTGTCACTAGGGCCCGAGTGCCATGATTTCAGATCTGAACCTGTTATGTTTCCATGAATATATATGTGTTCTTGATCCTATCTTGCAAGTTATAGACACCTATTATGTGTTATGATCCGCATACCCCAAGGTGACAATAATTGGGATTCTTTCTGGTGATTACCATAGTTTGAGGAGTTCATGTATTCACTAAGTGCTAATGCTTTGGTATGGTTCTCTATTAAAAGGAGGCCTTAATATCCCTTAGTTTCCATTAGGACCCCGCTGCCACGGGAAGGTAGGACAAAAGATGTCATGCAAGTTCTTTTCCATAAGCACGTATGACTATATACGGAATACATGCCTACATTACATTGATGAATTGGAGCTAGTTCTGTGTCACCCTAGGTTATAAATGTTGCATGATGAATGCCATCCGACATAATTATCCATCACTGATCCATTGCCTACGAGCTTTTCACATATTGATCTTTGCTAAGTTACTTTTCCGTTGCTACTGTTACAATCACTACAAAACTGCTACTGTCACTTTTGCCATCGTTACCGTTACTTCCATACTACTTTGCTACTAAATATTTTGCTGCAGATATTAAGTCTTTCAGGTGTGGTTGAATTGACAACTCAGCCGCTAATACTTGAGAATATTCTTTGGCTCCCCTTGTGTCGAATCAATAAATTTGGGCTGAATACTCTACCCTCGAAAACTGTTGCGATCCCCTATACTTGTGGGTTATCAAGACCTTTTTCTGGCGCCGTTGCCGGGGAGCATAGCTTTATTCTCTGAGTCACTTGGGATTTATATCTGTTGATCACTATGAAGAATTTGAAAGATGCTAAAACCAAGATCTATCCCTCAACTACGAGGACAAGTAAGGAACTGCCATCTAGATCTGCACTTGATTCACCTTCTGTTATGAGTAAATTTGCGACACCACCACCTGCTAGTAATTCTGATATGTCGCAAGTAATTGATGATGCCACTTCTGCTATGCTTGATAATACTGTGCCTTTGGGTGAATTTCTTGATGAACAACTTGCTAGGGTTAGAGAGAATGAGATCACCGAAACTGATGATATTTCTGAAACTGATAAAATTATGGAAACTGAACACTTTCAGACACCTGTTAGACCTAGCTCTCCTAGATATGAATTGCCTGTTATACCTGAGGGTTATGTTATGGATGGAGAGGTAGCTAGGGACTTTATTACTTGTAAAGATAGAGATGATCTTAAGAAATTACTATGCAAGTGGAAAGAAAAATCTTTGAATGCTAGAATGCAATATGATCCTAAGTTTGCTACTACACCTATCTTTGTTACTGATAAGGATTATGAATTCCCTGTCGATCCTGAGTTAATTACTTTGGTTGAATCTGATCCTTTCCATGGTTATGAATCTGAAACTGTTGTGGCACATCTTACTAAATTGAATGACATAGCCACCCTATTTGCTCATGAGGAAAAAATTCGCTATTACTTTATTCTTAAGTTGTTTCCTTTCTCATTAAAGGGTGATGCTAAGCTATGGTTTCAATCTCTTGCTCCTAGTTGTGTGCGTAGTCTCCAGGATATGATATATTACTTCTTTGAAAAATATTTTCCTGCTCATAAGAAACAAGCTGCCTTACAGGAAATATTTAACTTTGTGCAAGTTGAAGAAGAGAGTCTCCCACAAGCTTGGGGGAGGCTTCTCCAATTACTTAATGCTTTGCCTGATCATCCTCTCAAGAAAAACAAAATACTTGATATCTTTTATAATGGACTAACCGATGCTTCCAGGGACCACCTAGATAGTTGTGCTGGTTGTGTTTTCAGGGAACGAACGGTTGACCAAGCTGAACTACTATTGAATAATATATTGAGCAATGATAATGATTGGACCATCCCCGAACCACCTCCAAAGCCAACTCTGAAGAAAAGAGGTATTCTATTTCTCAGTCCCGAAGATATGCAAGAGGCAAAGAAATCTATGAAAGAAAAAGGTATTAAAGCTGAAGATGTTAAGAATTTACCACCTATTGAAGAAATACATGATCTTGATAACTCGACACAAGTAGTGGAGGTAAATTCTCTCTATAGATTTGACGAAGGTGATATTCCTTATAATAAGTCTGCTAGTCAATGCTTGGATGAATTTGATAACTTTATTGTTAAACAAGAAAATTTCAATGCTTATGTTAGTAGACAATTGAAACATAATGCTTACATGCTTGATCGCTTAGGTGATTATATGAGTAGAATGGTTAATGATCTTAAGCTTATTAGTAAACATGCTTCCATGGTAACTACTCAAGTAGAACAAGTACTTAAGGCACAAAATGATTTGCTTAATGAGATGAATGGTAAGAACAATGATCATTCTGTTAGAGTTGTGACTAGAGGTGGTAAAATGACTCTGGAACCTTTGTATCCTGAGGGCCATCCTAAGAGAATTGAGCAAGATTCTCAGAGAATTAATACTGATGCACCTAGTCGTCCCAGTAATAAAAGGAAAAAGAATGATGATAGGACTTTGCATGCTGTTGGTGAACCTGTTATTGATACACAAGAAAACCCAAATGACATTTCTATTTCTGATGCTGAAACACAACCTGGTGATGAACATGAACTGGGTGATAATGTTAATGATGATGTTCATGTTGATGCTCAACCTAGTAATGATCATGATGTGGAGATTGAACATGTTGTTGATCTTGATAACCCACAATCTAAGAATAAAAGATATGATAAAAGAGACTTCATTGCTAGGAAGCATGGTAAAGAAGGAGAACCTTGGGTTCAGAAACCCATGCCCTTTCCTCCTAAGCCATCCAAGAAAAAGGATGATGATGATTTTGAGCGCTTTGTTGAAATGCTTAGACCTGTCTTTTTGCGTATGCACTTGATTGATATTCTGAAAATGTCTCGTTATGCTAAGTATATGAAGGATATTGTGACTAATAAAAGAAAGATACCGAAAGCTGAAATTTCCACCATGCTTGCTAATTATACTTTTAAGGGTGGAGTACCAAAGAAATTAGGAGATCCAGGAATACCAACTATACCATGCTCCATTAAAAGAAACTATGTTAAAACTGCTTTATGTGATTTGGGAGCCGGTGTTAGTGTTATGCCTTTCTCTTAATATCGTAGACTTGATTTGAATAAGTTGACACCTACTGAAATCTCTTTGCAAATGGCTGATAAATCAACCGCTTTACCCATCGGTATTTGCGAGGATGTGCCTGTTGTGGTTGCAAACGTTACTATCTTAACAGACTTTGTTATTCTTGGTATTCCCGAGGACGACAGCATGTCGATCATCCTTGGTAGACCCTTTTTGAACACTGCAGGGGCTGTTATTGATTGCAACAAAGGCAATGTCACTTTTCATGTTAATGGTAATGAGCATACGGTGCACTTTTCGAAGAAACAACCTCAAGTTCATAGTATCAACTCTATTGGAGAAATTCCAACAATTGCTATTGGAGGTTTTAAATTCCCTCTCCCTACTGTCAAGAAGAAATATGAAATAATCATGGTAGGGGACATGCCTGTCCCCGTTGAGGTAACTTAGTGTTATTCGAAAATTCTCTGGTTTCATGTTACTCGAAAGAAGTTTGTTAATAAGACTTGATCAACCTTGTTAATGAATTTCTTTTGACGGGCATGAGATGGATGAATTTAGAAAGCACAACCTTATGTACCCAACTTTTACTTTCTGTTGTTTATAATAAATAAAGCAAAAATACTATTATACTTCTGTTTTCTGAATTATCCGTACAACAAAAAATGACCTAGAAATAAAATTTTCCAAATGCTCTGAAAATTTAGTATGATTTTTTATAGAATATTTAAGAATATTTGGCACTGAGAACACACCAGGGGGCTGCACCAGTGGGCCACAAGCCCAGGGGGCGCGCCCACCCCCCAGGCGCGCCCTGGTGGCTTGTGGGTCCCATGTGCCCCCCTCACTTATTCCAGCACCCATCCACTCCATCCTCCTCCATAAAAAATCCCACCATTGCTCAAACCCGTGTCCTAGATCATCTTGCTGCCATTTTCAATCTCCTTGTGCAAAGCTCCATTTGCAAAACTGTTTTGGGGGATTGTTCTTCGGTATGTGACTCCTCCAATGGTCCAATTAGTTTTTGTTCTAGTGCTTTATATATTGCAAATTTTTGCTGCTGTGGTGACCCTGTTCTTGAGCTTGCATGTCAAATTTATATGGTCCCAAGTTGTTTTGATGCATGATATAGCCTCTAGGCACTTATGGGAGTAGTTGCTTTAAATCTTGTTGAGTTTTGTTCATTTTTATTTTGAGACACTAAACTTTTAGAAATTTTTCAGAGGAAGAAATGTTTAGGAAAATATACCAAGGTGGTTCCTCGAGGAAGGAAGCCCTAAGGCTCGCGATACGTGAGCCGGACCTTGAACCACCAAGAGAAGCTCAAGTACGGCCTTGCGAGTGGCCGTTGGATCAATTCATGGTTCATGAAGGTTTCAAGGATGAATTTTATGCATACGTACAAAATGCTGGCCTTGAGGATTTCGTGTCAGATAAGTGTCGGCAGTACTATCACCTCACTGATTCATTTGTGCGAAGATTTAAATTTACATCCCATCGCAATACTCATTCTGTCATGTTTGATCTTTATGATAAATCATATACCATGGACCTAGAAGATTTTAATGATGCATGCAAAATCCCACAATGGGGCATTCATAGTGAGCCTCGCAAAACTGAATTTAACGATTTTCTTGCTAGCATCACTGAGGGAGAGACTAGAAATATCACACAAGCTACAATAGGGAGCATTCATTTTCCTGCCATACACTATTTTGCTCTCTTTATAGGTAGATGCATTAACGGTAAACATGATCATTGCCACCTTTGTGCATCAGATCTTAGTATCCTCAAGTGTGCAGTAATGGATGATAAACGATATAACTTGGGGGCTATTATTGTCAGGAGGTTACATCCTAATGCTAAGGATGGAGATTTCTTTGGTGGGATTTATGCCACCCGGTTAGCTAATTATCTTGGGGTACCCATAAGGGGGAATGATATTGAGTTACCACCTGCTTTTATTGATTATAATGCTATGGTACGCTACCAGTTTCTTGAGAGGAACGAATAGTCCCTCATTTGTATGCATTGTTATTAATTGATATTGAGTATGACTGTGACTAGATCTCTTTTACCATGAATTACAATGTCTAGTCAGTCCTTGATCTTCAGGGGTGCTCTGCATTTATGTTTTGCGGTCTTGATACGTCTCCAACGTATCTATACTTTATGAAGTATTCATGCCATGTTTGCAATAATTTTATATGATTTTGGTATGATTTGATTAGAACTAACCCGGACTGACGCTGTTTTCAGCAGAGCTACCGTGGTGTTGTTTTTTGTGCAGAAATAAAAGTTCTCGGAATGGGCTGAAAATTTACGGAGAATATTTTTGGAAAATATAAAAAATATTGGAGCAAAAAGCTGGAACAGGAAGTGACCGAGGAGGCCACAAGCCTGGGGGGCGCCCCCCCTAGGGCGCGCCCCCTTGGCTTGTGGGCCCCTCGAGCACTTCCCTGACGTGATTCCAATGCCAAGACCTCCTATAAATCGAGAAACCTCCAGAAATAAACCTAGATCGGAATTTCCGCCGCCGCAAGTCTCCAGAGCCACGAAAGATCAATCTTGGCCCTCTCCGGCACCCTGCCGGAGGGGGTCACCTTCACCGGAGACCATGGAGGAGGTGGACGGAGGGGCCATCATCGCCATGGAGGCCAAGGACCAAAGGGAGAACCTCTCCCTACCCAGGGGGGAGGCCATGGAGGAGGAAGCACAAGGGGGAAACCCTCTCCCCCTCTCTCCCGGTGGCGCCGGAGTGCTACCGGGGGAACCATCGCCGCGGTGATCGTCTTCATCAACATCACCTTCTTCATCACCGTCCTCATGTCTTTTCAGCGGTCCACTCTCCCGCACCTCGCTGTAATCCCCTACTTGAACATGGTGCTTTATGCCACATATTATGATCCAATGATGTGTTGCCATCCTATGATGTTTTGAGTAGATTACTTTTGTCCTTTGGGTTGATTGATGATCTAGATTAGTTTGAGTTGTATGTTTATTTTGGTGTTGTCCTATTGTGCCTTCCGTGCCGCGCACACGTGAAGGATTCCCGCTGTAGGGTGTTGCAATACGTTCATGATTCGCTTATAGTGGGTTGCTTGAGTGACAGAAGCATAAACCCGAGTAGGTGGGTTGTTGCGTATGGGATAAAGGGGACTTGATGCCTTAATGCTATGGTTGGGTTTTACCTTAATGATCTTTAGTAGTTGCGGATGCTTGCTAGAGTTCCAATCATAAGTGCATATGATCCAAGTAGAGAAAGTATGTTAGCTTATGCCTCTCCCTCATATAAAATTGCAATAATGATTACCGATCTTGTTAACAATTGCCTAGGACAATTCCGCACACCGACCCATCATTATTCCACCCTCGCTGTTTGTAATATATTGTAATATATTCTAACTTTATGATAACAGCACCTATTTTTATATTCTAGTTCCCCGATATCATGCAAAGCTATTCTCTTCATACCCACAACGCAGTTTTATTTCTCGTTTCTAGTTGGAAGCAAACGTTCGGTGTACGTAGAGTCGTATCAGTGGCAGATAGGACTTGAGAGAATATTGATCTTACCTTTAGCTCCTTGTGGGTTCGACACTCCATACTTATCACTTCCACCTTTGGAAATTGCTACGATGATTCCTTGCACTTGGGGATTATCAAGCTCTTTTCTGGCGCCGTTGCCGGGGAGCAATAGCGTGGGGTTGATATTCTCGTGTGTGCTTGTTTGCTTTCTTCACTAAGTAGATTTTGTTTTCCCTTTTTGCTTTCTTTAGTTGTGGGTGAAACAAACAAAAAAAATTAAATAATGAAAAATACAAAAAGAATTACTTGTCTCTTGCCTAAGAAGTTTTTCAAAAAGAGAAGTGATTGGAAAGTTGTGCATTGGAGAAGTGAGGGTCGACCTTGAACACTTGTGTTCGTGCTCATGGAAACAATGTAGAATTTTTCATGGAAGCTTCTCAAAAAAATAATTATCCCCTTGTATATATCCATTGTATTATAAAAATAATGTGCCATGATTTGGTTTTAGGTTGATTAGATTGCTTGTTTGCTTTGTGCGGTGCAAAAACAGAAACTTTGACTGTAGTGCAAGAATTTACATTTCTTACTGGAACGTCAAAAGTTTCTGAAATTTTTACACAGTACTTATATACAAATTTTTTAATTTTTCCTAAATTTTCAGAATTTTTTGAGATACATAAGTATACGAAGTTTTCATATTGCTACAGACTGTCCTGTTTTTGACAGATTCTGTTTTCTATGCATTGTGCTCTTATTTTGATGAATCTATGAGTAGTACCGGGGGGTATGAACCATGGAGAAGTTGGACTACAGTAGATATAATGCTAATATGAATTTGGAATGAGTTCACAACAGTACTTAAAGTAGTATTTTGCTTTATTATACTAACGGATCTCACGAGGGTTTTGTTAAGTTTTGTGTGAATGAAGTGTTCGAAGATCGAGGAGGTATTGATATGAGAAGAATACGGAGAGACAAGAGTTCAAGCTTGGGGATTCCCAAGGCACCCCAAGTAAATATTTCAAGGAGACTCAAGCATCTAAGCTTGGGGATGCCCCGGAAGGCATCCCATCTTTATTCTTCAACAATTATCGGTATACCTCGGTTTTTGTTTTGTTCACATGATATGCATCTTTAGTGTTTTCCTTTTCCTCTTATGCACCCTTCTAGTATGAGTTAGTACTTCATTGATTTATAGAATGCTTCATGCGCTTCACTTATATCTTTTGAGTATAGCTTGGTAGAATGCTCTTTGTGCTTCACTTAAATCTTTTTGAGTATTGCTTTATAGAATGCCTCGTGTGCTTCACTTATATATTTTGAGCTTGGGTATTGGTTAATATTCATCAATTGTAGAATGCTCTATGAACTTCACTTATATCTTTTAGAGTATGAATAAAATTTCTATCGGAATTAGGCTGGGAAGTGTAGCAATGTCATGCCTAGCTAGAAAGGCATTAAAGAAAAGCGCTTGTTGGGAGACAACCCAATATTTACCCCTACTGTTTTTGTGTGTCCACATGATTAAGCTACTGTATAATCATGTTTTATAGCTTTTGTTTCAATAAAGTGCCAAGTAAAGCCTTTGGGATAGTGTGGATGATAGTTGACTTGATTCTGTGCAAAAACAGAAACTTTTGCTCTCAGTCCAGGAATTTTGTAAATTCACTGGAACGTGATTTTGATCTTATATTTTTACAAAGTCTTTATATACAAATTTCCTAGATTTTACTAATTTTTCAGAATTTTTAGAGACAGGGAAGTATGGCTACACTACAGATCTTCACAGACTGTTCTGTTTTTGACAGATTCTGTTTTGCATGCATAGTTTGCTTGTTTTAGTGTTTTCATAGCTTATATTTAGTGATATAAATTATGGGAATGATAGAATACAGTAGGTATCATGTGGTAACAATTATGAATCTTGTCTTGACAGTACCTAAGTGAATGATCTATCTTTATTACACTAACCTTTCTCACGAAGTTCCGTTAAGTTTTGTGTGATTGAAGTTTTCAAGTTTTGGGTGAGACACCGATATGAGGAGAATAAGGAGTAACAAGAAGCTAAGCTTGGGGATTCCCAAGGCACCCCCAAGGTAATATCCAAGGAATGCTCAAGCGCCTAAGCTTGGGGATGCCCCGGAAGGCATCCCCTCTTTCGTCTTCAACACTATCGGTATATCTTACTTAGAGCTATATTTTTATTCTTCACATAATATGAGTTTTGCTTGGAGCGTCATTATATTTTTTTATTCTATGTTAGGTCTTATTTATATTCTTGTTTTTCAATAAAAAGTTCCAAGAATTGCCTTTAGGATGCTTGCATTGCATGTTTGATGTGTGCTGTGTAAAAACAGAAACTTTTGCTGTAGTGTTCGAATTTTCATATTTTACTGGAACGTGGAAAGTTTCTGAAATTTTTACACAGTGTTGTCATATAAATTACTTAGCCTTTCCTAAATTTTCATATTTTTTTGAGTTATGGAAGTACACTGTTTTCATAAATTGCTACAGAATGTTCTGTTTGGACAGATTGCTGTCATAGTTTCGTTATCTACTTATCCTATAGTTTCCATAGCCTATATTGGTAGATATAAATTGTGGAGATGATAGTATACAGTACCTAATGTTTGAAAATTATTATGCAACTTATCTTGGCAGTACATAAAGAGTTGTTTTATTATTATGTGTACTAACCTATCTCACGAGTCCTTTTCAAGTTTTGTGTGGAAGATGTTTTTGAGAATAGGTGAAACCATGATATGAGAGGATTGAACGAGATACAAAAGCTCGAGCTTGGGGATGCCCAAGGCACCCCAAGTGAATATTTCAAGAAGTCTCAAGAATCTAAGCTTGGGGATGCTACGCATCCCACCTCTCTTCATAAACAATTATCGGTTAGCCTATGTTGAGCCTAAATTTTTATTCGTTCACATGATGCGTGCTATTCTTGGAGTGCTATTTTTTTCTTTTGCTTGCTGTTTGAATAAGATCATTGGATCTGAAATTTTGAATGAGCGAGAGTCCTCACATGGCTATTAACTAGTTGACTACGCATTGGTCTTCACTTTTATCTTTTTGGAGTAGTTTGTCATTCAATCTCGTGCTTCACTTATATCATATGAGTAAATGGTTGAATGAATTGAATATCATAAATCTGAAATTAAATATGCTTCATATACTTATCCCATGGGGAGTAATGACTTCACACATAATAAGTATAGGTGGTAAAATTTATTGAAAGTTAGCAAACACCGCGTTGGTCACTTGAACAATTCATGAAAGAATATTGAAGGAAGAGAGATTCCACATATAAATATACTATCTTGGACATCTTTTATGATTGTGAGCTCATTAATTATTTCAAACTTGAGCAAATTAGTTAAAATTGGACAAGGAAGACAACTTAATGAGTTATGTTTGGGTATATGTGTATAGAAGTTATATTGTTATGGATCCCCCAACATGTGGTGCTTGCTTCCACCTCACACTAGCCAAAACTCCCACACCAAGTAGAAATACTACTTGTGCATCCAAACACCCTTAAACCAGTTTTGCCATGAGAGTCCACTTTACCTACCTATGGATTGAGTAAGATCCTTCAAGTAAGTTGTCATCGGTGCAAAAAGCAATAAAAATTGCTCCTAAATATGTATGATCTTTTATTGTAAAGGAAAATAAACGTTGTACGAACTTGTGATGGTAAAGAAATAAAAGCGACGGACTGCATAATAAAGGTTGCTACCACAAAGGGCAATACAACGTGACGTTCCTTTGCATTAAGGGTTGCACATCCAAAAACAAAAAGCGCATGACAACCTCTGCTTCCCTCTACGAAGGGCCTATCTTTTACTTTCTAGTATTTACCTTTTTGCAAGCGTCATGGTGATCTTCACCACTTCCTATATTTCGCCTTTTTCTCTTGGCAAGCGTCATGTGTTGGGGAATGATCTAGACATATATATCCACACAAATATATTTGATCATGAATTATTATTGTTGACAATTATCTATATGATAAATAAGTTGGGAGGCAAAATATTAAGCCCCTATCTTTCTCTGTGTTCGATGGATGCTATTTGTTCTAAAAATATGCTTTGAGTGTCAATAATCATGGAAGACTATATGATAGTTGAGTATGTGGAATTTGCTAAATCAAAACTCTTACATAGACCCTTCCTGAAAATAAGATGAATTGCAATTGTTCGATGACTAGGAATATGGTTTGTTAGTTTTCAAGAAACTTTCTGGTCTATACTTTAACATATGAATAGCTCGTTACTTGATCATGAGAAGTTTTATGAGATGAGCTACTGTTTATGGTTCATATTGATGCTAGAAAAAGTGATTGGAATTATCATTGATCAAACTTGTGCACTTGCTAGCATTCACACTTCATAAATTATTTCTTTTATCATTTACCTACTCGAGGACGAGCAGGAATTAAGCTTGGGGATGCTGATACATCTCCAACGTATCTATAATTTATGAAGTATTCATGCCATGTTTGCAATAATTTTATATGATTTTGGTATGATTTGATTAGAACTAACCCGGACTGATGCTGTTTTCAGCAGAGCTACCGTGGTGTTGTTTTTTGTGCAGAAATAAAAGTTCTCGGAATGGGCTGAAAATTTACGGAGAATATTTTTGGAAAATATAAAAAATACTGGAGCAAAGAGCTGGGCCAGGAAGTGACCGAGGAGGCCACAAGCCTGGGGGCGCCCCCCTAGGGCGCGCCCCCTGGCTTGTGGGCCCCTCGAGCACTTCCCTGACGTGATTCCAACGCCAAGACCTCCTATAAATCGAGAAACCTCCAGAAATAAACCTAGATCGGAAGTTCCGCCACCGCAAGTCTCCAGAGCCACGAAAGATCAATCTTGGCCCTCTCCGGCACCCTGCCGGAGGGGGTCACCTTCACCGGAGACCATGGAGGAGGTGGACGGAGGGGCCATCATCGCCATGGAGGCCAAGGACCAGAGGGAGAACCTCTCCCTACCAAGGGGGGAGTCCATGGAGGAGGAAGCACAAGGGGGAAACCCTCTCCCCCTCTCTCCCGGTGGCGCCGGAGTGCCACCGGGGGAACCATCGCCGCGGTGATCGTCTTCATCAACATCACCTTCTTCATCACCGTCCTCATGTCTTTTCAGCGGTCCACTCTCCTGCACCTCGCTGTAATCCCCTACTTGAACATGGTGCTTTATGCCACATATTATGATCCAATGATGTGTTGCCATCCTATGATGTTTTGAGTAGATTACTTTTGTCCTTTGGGTTGATTGATGATCTAGATTGGTTTGAGTTGTATGTTTATTTTGGTGCTGTCCTATTGTGCCTTCCGTGCTGCACACATGTGAAGGATTCCCGCTGTAGGGTGTTGCAATACGTTCATGATTCACTTATAGTGGGTTGCTTGAGTGACACAAGCATAAACCCGAGTAGGTGGGTTGTTGCGTATGGGATAAAGGGGACTTGATGCTTTAATGCTATGGTTGGGTTTTACCTTAATGATCTTTAGTAGTTGCGGATGCTTGCTAGAGTTCCAATCATAAGTGCATATGATCCAAGTAGAGAAAGTATGTTAGCTTATGTCTCTCCCTCATATAAAATTGCAATAATGATTACCGATCTTGTTAACAATTGCCTAGGACAATTCCGCACACCAACCCATCATTATTCCACCCTCGCTGTTTGTAATATATTCTAACTTTATGATAACAGCACCTATTTTTATATTCTAGTTCTCCGATATCATGCAAAGCTATTCTCTTCATACCCACAACGCAGTTTTATTTCTCGTTTCTAGTTGGAAGCAAACGTTCGGTGTACGTAGAGTCGTATAAGTGGCAGCTAGGACTTGAGAGAATATTGATCTTACCTCCTCCGATCCTAATTCCAACTCTATATATTCACATCCGTGGAGAAAAAAATAGAGGAGAAGAGTTCATCGTGTTTCATGATACGGAGCCACCGCCACCTCCTGTTCTTCCTCGGGAGGGCAGATCTGGAGTCCGTTTTGGGCTCCGGAGAGGGGAAATCGACGCCGTCGTCATCACCAACCATCCTCCATCACCAATTTCATGATGCTCACCACCGTGCGTGAGTAATTCCATCGTAGGCTTGCTGGACGGTGATGGGTTGGATGAGATTTACCATGTAATCCAGTTAGTTTTTGTTAGGGTTTGATCCCTAGTATCCACTATGTTCTGAGATTGATGTTGCTATCACTTTGCTATGCTTAATGCTTGTCACTAGGGCCCGAGTGCCATGATTTCAGATCTGAACCTGTTATGTTTCCATGAATATATATGTGTTCTTGATCCTATCTTGCAAGTTGTAGACACCTATTATGTGTTATGATCCGCATACCCCCAAGGTGACAATAATTGGGATTCTTTCCGGTGATTACCATAGTTTGAGGAGTTCATGTATTCACTAAGTGCTAATGCTTTGGTCCGGTTCTCTATCAAAAGGAGGCCTTAATATCCCTTAGTTTCCATTAGGACCCCGCTGCCACGGGAGGGTAGGACAAAAGATGTCATGCAAGTTCTTTTCCATAAGCACGTATGACTATATACGGAATACATGCCTACATTACATTGATGAATTGGAGCTAGTTCTGTGCCACTCTAGGTTATAACTGTTGCATGATGAATGCCATCCGACATTATTATCCATCACTGATCCATTGCCTACGAGCTTTTCACATATTGATCTTTGCTAAGTTACTTTGAATGCCATCCGACATAATTATCCATCACTGATCCATTGCCTATGAGCTTTTCACATATTGATCTTTGCTAAGTTACTTTTCCGTTGCTACTGTTACAATCACTACAAAACTGCTACTGTCACTTTTGCCATCGTTACCGTTACTTCCATACTACTTTGCTACTAAATATTTTGCTGCAGATATTAAGTCTTTCAGGTGTGGTTGAATTGACAACTCAGCTGCTAATACTTGAGAATATTCTTTGGCTCCCCTTGTGTCGAATCAATAAATTTGGGCTGAATACTCTACCCTCGAAAACTGTTGCGATCCCCTATACTTGTGGGTTATCACAGGACACACCCGTGTGTGTCGATCTTCCACGAATTGGAGGGGATCTCACGAGGAACACGAAGAACACAAGAGAAACACGAGAGGAAAACAAACACTCAAGGACAACCTTCGATCACACATCCACTAGAATCACACGAGTACACGAGGTATTGGGTCCACAATCAACAAAAGGATACAAGTAACGATAGTCTCCTCGCTCCGAAGGTGGAGATCTTGAATCCCGTGGGATCTTCCCTTAGAGGGGCCTTGGCATCACTTGGATCTTCTCTCAACGGAGGTCGATCTCCTAGGGAGAAGTAAGTAATGGAGCTATGCTCAACAAAAGTCTTTGCCAAACAACAGCGAACCCTTGAGAAAGGAGGTGGAGGTGTTTATATAGTACTAGGGGAAAGAGGGGCGAAGGAAAGGGTACATGCCCACTCGGGCCCGAGTCTGCCCGCACAGGGGCTGGATGTCCGGGCTTGGGGGCCGGATGTCCGGGGCTTCAGTGTTCGGCCGGATGTCCGGGCTCGGGGGCCGGATGTCCGGACTGGGGAAGCTGGATTTCGTGCGAATCTGGTTCTGGCTCGCCGGATTTCCGGGGGAAGGGGCCGGATTTCCGGGGCGGTGCCGGATGTCCGGGCAGGGGCCGGATGTCCGGCGCCTGGAGCTTCTGCTGCTGGCCCTTGGCGCTGGTGCAGTCTCCAGGGTCCGGATGTCCGGGGTCTTGGCCGGATGTCCGGGGCCTGGAGGGTGTTCTCGCCACCGTTGGTCGCTCTCGTCCGTTCTTCTTTGTGTCCGCTCCCATAGGGACTTGTCCTTCACCACGAGCATCTTCTAGGCCTTCTTCATGGTACCTAAGCATGCATAGGATCTCCAATTGAGGTAGCATCCAAGTTCCATGAACATCAAAGACATATAGGAGAGATGTCACCTCGTGTTCAATAGCACGTGCCCGGGCTCTAGTCATGGGTCCCTTTGTGGCTTGATGTGATGGGGTAGAGTCCATGGGGATGATGGTGGGATGCTCCGCATCATAGGGTTTGAGAGGAGATGGTGTTGTTGAAGATGTTGATGAAGATTGGCCTCCCAAAGATGAGAGGGGTGTTGGTGATGACGATGGCTTCGAGTTCCCCCTGCGGGAGGGAAGTTCCCCCGGCGGAATCGCTCCGCTGGAGGGCAAAAGTGCTCCTGCCCAAGTTCCGCCTCGAGACGGCGGCACTCCGTCCCGAAAGTCCTCTCCTTATTTTTTCTAGGTCAAAAGAGACTATATACCAGAAGATGGGCACCGGAGGTGGGCCGAGGAGGGCACAACCCACCAGGGCGCGCCTGGGGGGTCTGGCGTGCCCTGGTGTCTTGTGCCCACTAGGGTGGCCCTCTCCAGTAGTTCTTTGCTCCAGTATTTTTTATTAAATCCAAAAATATTCTCCGTAAAGTTTCAGCTTCATTGGAGATGTGCAGAATAGGTATCTCTAATGTGCTTTTTTCCAGGTCCAGAATTCCAGCTGCCGGTATTCTCCCTCTTTGTGTAAACCTTGCATATTATGAAAGAAAAGGCATTAGAATCACTCCCTAAAGCATTAGTATTCAACAAAACATAATAAATAACAGTAGGAAATCGTGATGCAAAATGGACGTATCAGACAACTTGAAGATGGAGAAAAAGAAATACATGCTAGAGAAGCATAACCTACAGACACACGTTGATCACTTCAAAAAAGATGGAGAGAAAAATCGGAAAAAGCTTCGCGAGCTGGACTTAATCCTTGATGATGTTGAGTATTTTAAACTGTGAAGTTTATGAGTATGTTTAGTTGTTGAGTACTAATTAACTAAGTTACGAAGTTTGAAGTTTATGAGTATGTTTAGTTCATTAGTACTAAGTTTTCAACTCTTTTTAAGTTTATGAGTATGTTTTGATATGTACCTTTTGTGAAGTTTAAGTTCGTAGTTTCTGAAGGAGTTTTTTTATTATCCAAAAAAACAAATTGCTGGCGTTGGACAACAACACACAACAAAGGTAGTGTCGATGTATAGCTGGCGTTGGCCAATTTGGACGCCAGCATCATGTAATATACTGCTGGCGTAGGATCCAATGCCACCACTATGTTTTAACTGTGGCACCATATTGCTGGCGTAGGGTGTCTATGCCAGCAAGGCCATTTTTGCCACGCCATAGCTAGGTTTTTCTGCACTAGTGCGGCGACCTCCCCGCGGAAGATGCGGAGGCAGAGTGTGTTGTCCGACAAGCCACCGCTTACTGCCTGCGAGATCGTGAGCTGTACCGTAGGCGGCCTAATGACGTCTCACTGCGGTGCATCTCGGAGGAACAAGGGCGCGAGCTGCTCGCCGACATCCATGGAGGAGATTGTGGGCACCACTCCTCGTCACGCACCCTTGCCGGTAAGGCGTTCCGCTGTGTTTTTTATTGGCCTACTGCGCTTCGCGACGCCGCTGAGCTGGTCCAGTCCTACGAAGCCTGCCAGTTCCACACCAAGCAAATCCACCAGCCCGCACAAGGGCTCCAGACAATCCCGCTCTCTTGGCCCTTCGCGGTGTGGGGGCTCGACATTCTGGGTCCTTTCCCTCGCACGGCTGGCGGATACCGGTACCTCTATGTCGCCATCGACAAATTCACCAAGTGGGCGGAGGTCGAGCCCGTCTGCATCATCCCGGCCGGCTCGACCGTTAAGTTCATCAAGGGCCTCGTGTACCAGTTCGACGTCCCTAAACCGCATCATCACCGACAACGGCTCCCAATTTACAAGTGGCCTCTTCAAGTCGTATTGTGCTAACCTTGGTACGCAGATATGCTATGCTTCCGTGGCCCATCCTCGAAGCAACGGCCAGGGTGAACGGACCAACGCCGAGGTCCTCAAGGGCCTCAAGACAAGGAGCTTCAAGAAGAAGCTTGAGGCATGCGGGAGGGGTGGCTAGATGAGCTGCAGTTCGTGTTGTGGTCCATCCGCACCACCGCGACTAAACCCACCAGCGAAACCCCCTTCTTCCTCGTCTACGGGGCTGAGGCGGTCGTTCCCTCGGAGCTTAAGCATGGCTCCCCGCGGGTCTTGGCATTCGACGACGCACGTCAGGCTGACCCGCGGGAGGCCGACCTTTTGCTCCTCGGGGAGGCCCGCTGCCAGGCCGCCCTTCGCGCCGCGAGGTACCATTAGGCCTTGCGGCGTTACCACAACCGCAACATCCGTCCTCGCACCCTCGAGGTCGGGGACCTTGTCCCGCGACGTATCCTCTCCACAGAGGGCCTCCACAAGCTCTTGCCCATGTGGGAAGGCCCCTTTAGGGTCGCCCATGTCTCCAGGTCGGGCGTGGCCCGCTTGCAGACGGAGGATGGGGGTCCCGTGCAAAACGCATGGACCATCCAGCACCTCCGCAAGTTCTACCCGTGACACTCTCACGTAAGAATGAGTGGGGCTATACACGCCCCGGAGCCTCCTGATGCGCCACACCCTGGCCTCGAGGACTCCCGCCCACGCCCAAGTGGAAGCCCCATGCTCCGCGCTGGCGGAATAACTGTCGAACCGCGACTATGTCCACACCCAAGTGGAAGCCCCATGCTCCGCGCTGGCGGAATAACTGTCGAACCGCGACTATGTCCACGCCCAAGTGGAAACCCCATGCTCCGCGCTGGCGGAATAACTATCAAACCGTGACTATGCCCACGCCCAAGTGGAAGCCCCATGCTCCGCTCTGGCAGAATAACTGACGAACCGCGACTATGCCCACGCCCAAGTGAAAGCCCCATGCTCCGCGCTGGCGGAGCGGTCGAATCATCATCATACCCATGCCCAAGTGGAAGCCCCATGCCCCGCGATGGTGGAGCGGTCGACAAAGGCGCCCCGCGGGCCGCACCAAGCTCGGGGATGACCCGCGCCAGGCGCGGAAACCGCCCCTCTATTCGCTTGGAAACAAGTTTGTTACCCCCTTAAGCCAAAGCTTTGGTTTTTTTGAGTCTTGCGATGTTTTGTTGAAGTTCTTTGGCAAACAACACATTCGTTGACACCCTCCTGTGCTTCGCGGGGGCTGTACACGGTGCCTACGCTTGGGTCAGCCCCGGCGGCATCGGAAGCCCAAGCGGCGGGCTCCGAGCCGCGGGCCAGTTCCCATGTGTACCACCTCACCAAGGCCCTTGGTGTCTTGTCTCCTTGCGCGATGCACACGAACGAGCTAACGAGATTGCGTCGTTCTGGTCGAAGGGCAACCCACCGAACATTTTGCCTCAGGAGTACATGCTTATTCCCGGCACCCTCGCCCCCTGGTCTTGCTCGGTCTCGACCTGGGTTGCCAGCGACGAATGGACCTCGCGCGAAAGCCAAGTTTTAACGACGGCAAGAACGGAAGCAGGTACAAAGGAAAAATAGTGAGGGCAACACCATGAGATCACAACTACTTCCTACAATGACAAAAGGTTCAAATAGGGGTTGTCGACTTCACGCCCCTACGGAATCGTTGTAGGGGAGCGTTGCATGGGAAACAAAAATTTTCCTACGCACACGCAAGATCTATTCATGGTGATGAGCATCTACGAGAGGGAGAGTGGATCTACATACCCTTGTAGATCGCTAAGCGGGAAGCGTTAAGAAACATGGTTGGTGTAGTCGAACGTCTTCACGATCCAAATCGCAGCCGTCCCGCGATCCGTCCCGATCTAGCGCCAAACGGACGGCACCTCCACGTTCAACACACGTACAGCTTGATGGCGATCTCTGCCTTCTTGATCCAGCAAGAGGGGCGAAGAGCTAGACGAGTTCTCCGGAAGCGCGATGGCGTGGTGGCGATGGTGGTGGAACTATTCCGGCAGGGCTTTGCCTAAGTACTGCCGAAAACAAGAGGAGACGATCTATTGGGGAGAGAGGGTTGCACCGTGGCTTGGGGTGTCTTGGCCCTCTCTCCCCTCTAGTATATATAGGAGGGAGAGGAGGGGCTGGTGCCCCTAGGGTTTCCCATAGGAGTCGGCCGAACCAGGAGGAGGTGGAGGAGTCCACCTCCAATCCTACTCCAAGTAGGATTCCTTTCCTACTTGGAGTTTCCCTTCCCCACTTGGTGTTTTTTCCTTTCCCCTCACCCTAGCCGCATGGGCCCTTAGGGGCTGGCTTGCCCAGCCCACTAAGGTCTGGTGCGCCACCCCTAAGGCCCACGTGGCCTCCCGGCGTGAGTGGCCCCTCCCGATGGCCCTCCGGAACCTTCCCGGCACCCCCGGTACATTACCGGAATTACCCGAAACTTTTCCGGTGACCAAAACGGGACTTCCTATATATCAATCTTTACCTCCAGACCATTCCGGAGCTCCTCATGATGTCCGGGATCTCATCCGGGACTCCGAACAACCTTCGGTCACCAACATACATAACTCAACTATACCGAAACGTCACCGAACCTTAAGTGTGCAGACCCTGCGTGCGCCCGTAACTCGTTCCGTAATACAAGATCCCATGGCTAACTCTTTAGTCACTTTGCTTGCAAGGCTTATTGTGATGTTGTATTACCGAGTGGGCCCTGAGATACCTCTCCGTCCAACGGAGTAACAAATCGCAGTCTTGATCCATGCCAACTCAACAGACACCCTCGGAGATACCTGTAGAGCATCTTTATAGTCACCCAGTTACGTTGCGACATTTGATACACACAAGGTATTCCTCCGGTCTCAGTGAGTTGCATGATCTCATGGTCATAGGAACAGATACTTGACATGCAGAAAACAATAGCAATAAATTGACACGATCATATGCTACGTTCATAGTTTGGGTCTTGTCCATCACATCATTCTCCTAATGATGTGATCCCGTTATCAAATGACATCTCATGTCTATGGCCAGGAAACCTTGACCATCTTTGATTAACAAGCTAGTCTACTAGAGGCGTACTAGGGACACAGTGTTGTCTATGTATCCACACATGCAATTGTTTTTCCAATAAATACAATTATAGCATGGATAATAAACGATTATCATGAACAAGGAAATATAATAATAACCACTTTATTATTGCCTCTAGGGCATATTTCCAACAGTCTCCCACTTGCTCTAGAGTCAATAATCTAGCTCACATCACTTTGTGATTTACATTGTAATGAATCTAACACCCATACAGTTCTGGTGTTGATCATGTTTAGCCCTTGGAAGAGGTTTAGTCATTGGGTCTGCGACATTCAGATCCGTGTGCACTTTGCAAATATTTATGTCCTCCTCCTTGATGTAATCGCTAATGGAATTGAAACGTCGCTTTATGTGTCTGGTCCTCTTGTGAAACCTTGGTTCCTTGGCCAGAGCAATGGCACCAGTGTTGTCACAGAACAGAGTCATTGGGTTTAGTGCACTGGGCACTACTCCAAGATCTGTCATGAACTCCTTCATCCAGACACCTTCCTTCGCTGCCTCCGAGGCAGCGATGTACTCCGCTTCGCATGTAGAATCAGCTACCACGCTCTGCTTGGAACTGCACCAGCTTACCGCACCCCCATTGAGAATAAATACGTATCCGGTTTGAGACTTAGAGTCATCCGGATCAGTGTCAAAGCTTGCATCGACGTAACCCTTTACGACGAGCTCTTGATCACCTCCATAAATGAGAAACATGTCCTTAGTCCTTTTCAGGTACTTAAGGATATTCTTGACCGCCGTCCAGTGTTCCATTCCTGGATCACTTTGAAACCTTCCGGCCATACTTATGGCAAGGCTGACATTGGGTCTTATGCACAACATTGCATACATGATAGAGCCTATGGCTGAAGCATAGGGGACGACACTCATCTTTTCTCTAACTTCTGCAGTCACTGGGCATTGAGTCTTACTCAACTTCACACCTTGCAATACAGGCAAGAACCCCTTCTTGGACTGATCCATTTTGAACTTCTTCAAAAACTTTGTCAAGGTATGTGCTCTGTGAAAGTCCTATTAAGCATCTCGATCTATCTCTATAGATCTTGATGCCTAATATGAAAGCAGCTTCTCCTAGGTCCTTCATTGAAAAACTCTTGTTCAAATATTCCTTCACGCTTTCCAACATTTCTATATTGTTTCCAATCAGTAATATGTCATCCACATATAATATTAGAAACGCTATAGAGCTCCCACTCACTTTCTTGTAAATACAAGCTTCTCCGTAAACTTGTATAAACCCAAACGCTTTGATCACCTCATCAAAGCGAAGATTCCAACTCCGAGATGCTTGCACCAGTCCATAAATGAGTCATAGGAGTTTGCAAACTTTGTCAGCATTCTCTGGATCGACAAAACCTTCTGGTTGCATCATGTACAACTCTTCCTTAAGGAAACCGTTAAGGAACGCTGTTTTGACATCCATCTGCCAAATTTCATAATCGAAAAATGCAGCTATTGCTAACATGATTCTGACGGACTTAAGCATCGCTACGGGTGAGAAGGTATCATCGCAGTCAACTCCTTGAACTTGTGAAAAACCCTTTGCCACAAGTCGAGCTTTATAGACGGTGACATTACCGTTTGCGTCCGTCTTCTGCTTAAAGATCCATTTGTTCTGAATGGCCTTTCGCCCTTCAGGTAATACTTCCAAAGCCCATACTTTGTTTTCATACATGGATCCCATCTCGGATTTCATGGCATCTAACCATTTCTCGGAATCCGGGCCCATCATCGCTTCTCCATAGCTCGTAGGTTCATCGTTGTCCAACAACATGACCTCTAAGACAAGGTTGCCGTACCACTCAGGAGCAGTACGCGTCCTTGTCGACCTACGAGGTTCGATAGCAACTTGATCCGAAGCTTCATGATCATCATCATTAACTTCCTCTTCAACTGATGTAGGCTGTATAGAAACATCTTTCTGCGCTGCTGTAATGCCCAAGATGCGATCCTATCCTTATTTTGGCACGAGGGCCTCGACAGGGATAGAAGCGCATCTCGTCGTTTCGAAAGAATGGATATCATTACAAGTACATGTAAAGAAGAGGTGAGTATATGGAATTGGCTTACACTAGCCACAAGCTACATCAATATCACATCAATACAACAACATATCCAAACACCATACATAAGAGCAGGGTCCGACTACGGACGAAAACAAACGATAAAATGACATCCATCCTTGCTATCCCAGGCTGCCGGCCTGGAACCCATCCTAGATCGATGAAGAAGAAGAAGAAGAATAAGAACTCCAA
This sequence comes from Elymus sibiricus, assembly GCA_039707655.1. Taxonomy (NCBI): domain Eukaryota; kingdom Viridiplantae; phylum Streptophyta; class Magnoliopsida; order Poales; family Poaceae; genus Elymus; species Elymus sibiricus. The sequence goes on from CM077665.1 coordinate 272,031,841, forward strand.
ATCAAACAAGCATCGCTCTCACGTCAAAGCATCGCATTACTTGTACCTGCAACTGTTGTTGTACTAATTTGTGAGCCACAGGGACTCAGCAATCTCATTTCCAAGGGTATCAAGACTATTAAAGCTTAATGGGTGAGATATGGTTAAGTGGTGAGGCTGCAGCAAGCACTAAGCATTTATTTGAGTGGCTAACTTATGAGTACAAGAATAAAGGGGGATGATCGTCGCATTAACGGACGTGAACTAGTAATGATCTCTAAGAGATCCTGAACACCTACTTTCGAACAAACATAACCCCACCGTGTTCTCTCTCGGTTCAGAAATCACGAGAAGAGACAGTCACAGTTACGCACACGGTTGGTGTATTTTATTTGAGTTTACTTCAAGTTTGCTATGACCGGGTGTTAAACAAAGTTTCCAAGTTGCCACGTAACCGCGGGCACGGCTTTCCAAAAGATTTAACCCTACAGGGGTGCTCCAACTCATCCATCACAAACTAACCACACGCCGCGGGAATAACCTCGACCACGAATCTCGTGATCTTCCTAGGCAATTCCGTTGGAAAACCTCAACCTCGAGATAGCCCGAAGTATTTTCAGAATTCCTCGCACAAGACGTTCGAGAAAGGTAAAACAAATCCAGCAAGGCCGCCCGACGTGTCGACGAATCCGATAGGAGCCGCGTATCTCGTTCTCAGGACACGACCGGATAAGCTAGTGTACAGGGCCTGATAGACATCCCCCGAGTTGCCCCGGGGTGGCCCCGCACAGTGCTCTATTTTGGACCAACACTCATGAGGAGCACTGGCCCGGATTTTTTATTAAAGATCCTCGGGTTAATTACAACCTATGTAGGTTTCTTAGTTATTAGGCAAATGTAGTACCAAAGTTGGGCCTTGCCAGACAAGTTTTATCCAAAAACGAAAATCAAGGGGGTCCCCATAACAACCCCGAGCATGTTAGGAGCGCTCAATTATGGAACATAACACCGGTACACAAGTAACTAGGGCGGCAAGAGTGGAACAAAACACCGAGCAAAAGGCCAAGCCTTCCACCCTTTACCAAGTATATATGTGCATTAAATTAAATAGCAATAATATTGTGATATATCAAAAGGATATCCATGTTGCACATGGAAACAACTTGCACCTTCAACTAGCAACACTATAAGAAGGGCTGAGCAAGCGGTAACATAGCCAAACAATGTTTTGCTGGGATGTGGAGGGGTTAGAGGCTTATCATGGCATTTGGGAGGCTTGACAAACAATTGGTAGGTAGCATGACAGCGATAGAAACGAGACATCTAGCATGGCAATGATAGTAATGGTATCCAGGGAAATGGTCATCTTGCCTGAGATCCCGCTTGGAAGAAGAATGAGTCCATGAAGAAAACGAGCCAACGTAGTCGAACGGATCCTCACACTCCGAAGCGGTTTCGGAACTCTATCGAGAAGAAGCAATCCGGAAACAACAATCAACACATGAAAACACCACAACATATGCATGACATGATGCGCAAACAAGTATGATGCATGTCCAGTTTTATTATGCAAGACATGACAAAGCACAACAATCAACTTCTACACATTAAGTGAAGCTCAATATGCAACGGGTTGCATATTGACGAAACTCCACATTCGAATTACTTAGTTCACTCTCGTTAGGTACACAACAATATTAAATGTTGTTAAACATGGCAAGAGGTGAAGCATAATGAAACTACACTATCTAGGCATCTTAAATGAGGCCGGAAACAACATATAGCATTTCCGAAACGACCCCATATGTTAATTTCTAAATTGGTCCAGATCTGAACTAATCATGTTTTATATTTATTAAACAGGAAAATAAAGTATACCATGCAATTCTACACGTCATTCTAGTCGATTTACATATATGGAACATCTCAAACGGAGCTACGGTCTAAAAGATATGACCTTCACAAGATGAACATGACATGAATGCAAAATGCATGAAAATGACAACCGCAAACATTTCAAATCATGAATGCAGCAAGATATTATGATACTACATGAAAATCTAAGCAAGTTTCATATATGGCATGACCAAAACGGAGCTACGGGTCAACCACAACAACCAACACAAGTTTTAGTGCAAATCTGTCCAAAACAGCAACATGGCATATTGCACGCATGAAAACAACAAGCTACAAGATTCTAAAATGCACAAACTAAGCATGAGGCAGTAGCATATAACACACACTTCATTTTATCTTCACATATGATACTCAAAAGAGTCATGGATCACATGGTAGGACGCTCACAACATGGTAATAAAAATATAGCAGATTAGGACTTAGTGAAAATAATAGTTTTTCACGAAGGCATATTGGCAGCAGCAAAACTATATGCTACAGGGCATATTATGGCATGAAAATTAACAGCATGGTAGTAGACATGATGCACTACAAATCATTCCATGGTGGCAAGGTCTAATTATGCATAGAATAATGGCTAGCATCAACACAATATGGCATTATGAAGAAAACAGATTCTCAGACTTGGTGAAAATTAGAGTAGACATGTGCAGCAGTTTTTAACAGATTGACATATTGGACAACAGAATTAACTATGATGCTAAACCTATTCAAGTAAACTATTGGCACAACCTAATAGGAAACAACATGCTTAAAAAAAGACTCCTTGGTGGCTACCACAAAAGACTCCTAGATCAATAGCAAATCACATGGCAACATGGCAACAAATTGACAGTTTCAGACTTAGTGAAATTTAACAAACTCCCAAAACTGCAGTATTGACTAGGCATGTTGACATGGCAATAACAATAGCATAGCAATCATTTATAGGCATGGCAAGGACTCTAACAGCAAGTATACATGACACACTTCAAATCATTCCATTGGCACAATTACATAGGATGCATGGTTTGCTTAATATTATGCTCGCAAAACGGAACTCATCTTTAACAGATTTCAGTTTTAACGCGATGGCTACTTGAGAGCAAGAAATAAACATGATAATGAGCTTCTACCTAGCAAACAGAGGCATGGCATGAAAGTAGACATATCCTAGGGCAATTCTCATGAAGAAACCATTTGCAAAAGGTCTACGGTTGAGATGCAATCATCCACACAACATTGAATAAAATAACAGGTTTACACCTAACGATGAGATGCACTTTTGCAACACAATTTACAGCACCTAGATGAACTCTAATGCACATGCAAATGGAACTAACATGTAGAGCACGAAGAGTAGAAAAATCTTCATATATCACAGATTTCCAACGGGTAAACGTGCACAAAGTTACAAGCAGTTCAATGATGTCATATAATGAATTTTCAGCCGGGAAAAGACTTAGTGAAAATTCCACCTTGGGAAAACCGGGACGGAGCCGTTCCGGGACGGCGGCGTCCAGGGGAGGCGACGGCGTTTGGATGGAGGGCCCCGGGCATCCCGGGACGTGGCCATCCCAGCAGAGCTTGGAGGAGGCCCAAGGCCATGGCGACGACGCCGGCTACCGGCGATGACCGGGGGGCGGCGGGGGCTTGCCGGGGTCGACCGGATCCGGGGCGGCCGACCCGGATCTGTCGCCGGCGAGACCGGACAGCGACGGTGAGGAGAGGCGGGCGCTCCGGTGAGCCGTGGGAGGAGGCCGGGCTGCGGGCAAGCGCGACGGCGAGCGTGCGCGCTGCAGGCGCCTCGGGTCGCCGGCGGGATGCGGTTGGCGGCGGGGTCCGGCGAGCGAGGCGGCGGCGGCTTGGCGGCGGGGTCGGGAGCACCGCGGCGAGGCGGGCAGTGGCAGCGGAGGCTTACTCTGGCGGGCGGGAGGACCCTGGAAAGGTCCAGCGAGGCGGAGGGTTGGCCGCCGGCGAGGCCGTTGCGGCAGCGCAAGGAGCTCTCGGGCGGCGCGGCTCGCTGACGCGGGGCGGCGGCGCGGCCCGATCTGGGCCCGGGCGGGCCGGATCTAGGTTCCGCGGTCCCGCGGCGGCGCACGACACTTGGCGGTGGGGCTGCGGTGCTAGGTGGAGGCTGGGGGCTGGCCTGGCACGGAATTTGAGGAGTTGAGAGGAGGGAGCCAGATTTGGAAGGGGAGGGCCTTCCTTTTATAGGCTGGGGCTAGGGTTTGGAGTTTTTTAGGCCGATTTCGACCGTACGATCGCGATCGGACGGATCGGAGGGGCAAGGTTTGGTGGGATACGTTCGCTGTGTAGAGTGGATAGGCTGAGATCAGAGGGAAATGTGAGGCCCGTGACAGAGTTTTATAAACCGAAAACGTCCGACGCATAAACCGATGACGGTGCCGCTACGGTCGACCGTTCGGGTATCAAACGGACTCTGATTGCGACGAAATTTGGCAGGCGGTCTACCTACAATATCACAAGACCGCACGCCAAGTTTCGACCCAATCCGAGAAGGTTTTACACGCACTTTTAAAAACAATATTTCACGATGCCACGGGCACGTGCATGTGTGGTTGGTCTCGAAACGGACAACGATGAGAACGGAGAGAACCCGCAACTATGATCGGATGCAAGTTTTGAAAAATGACGACAAGGGAGTGTCGATGCAATGCGGATGATGCGAATGATACGATGATGAATGCGACAACCACATGAATCACACGACGAGAATGGAAACAACAGGAATCTTGTGGAGCGTCGGTCTCGGGCTGTTACAACTCTCCTCCACTTACAAGAGATCTTGACCCGAGATCTTAGAATGAGAAGGGGAGAGGAAGAAGAGAGGAAGAGGCAAAATTCAGTTGCTTCATTGACAAATGAGTGAACCCAAGAGAAGAAGGATGATATGAGAAACAAGCAAGAATTAAAAGAAATTTTGGCAGCACTTCGGTAGGAAAGAGAGGCAAAACTTGATAAGATGGGAGAACTTGAAAGATAACACAACCCTCCGGTTAAATAGACAAGCAATGAAAGAACACGATCTTGATAAAACAAGAAGATGGTTGAAGAGAGCAACATCACAATGCCTCCGAAGCAAAAGAATAGAAGCTAGATCGATGGAAAGAAAAGAATGGAGAAGAAAATGACAACTCCTACCACGCTTGAATTTGAAAAGCATCTTAGCAAGAAGAGATTGAACGGGGTAGTTGAAAATCAATAACAAAAATAGAAAACTTGTTGTGGGCTTATAGAAACATCTCACCATTATGAGGTGACAACCAGCCACAAATGGAAACAATAGATTGGTTGGGAACAACAAGATATGCAAAACTTCTTTCATCGAGAGGATAAGAGAAAACTTGGATCATTGACAAACACCATGATAGCAACAATCTTTAGGAAGCGCTTTAGGTGAAATCCAATCCAAGATAACTCCTAGAAAGAAATGATGGGTTTAAATATCTCATTCTTGACAAATTCTCTTCGAGACTCCTCATGAAACAAGAATGCTATAACACCACCTCAAAGATAAGGGAGAATGAATTGCATCTTGAAAAACAAGATAAGAATACTTGAGGTACTACCACAAGAATCTTGAAGAACCTTCGAGAATGCATTGAATCCTTGAAGAACCACCATGAAGAACATCTTGGAGAACTTCGGAAACAAATGATGATCAAGGGAATGAAGGTTGAGAAGAATAAGAGCTGAAGCCTTGCAAATATTTAGATGGAGTTTCGCAAAGAGATACTTGAGAAAACTTGAGACTCTGGAAAGAAAAGATAAAAAAATTGGAATCGAGAATTAAATATCATGAACAACTCCGGAAGAAGGATTGAAATCAATTGATGAAACAAGAATAAGAATTATGTTATGCTTATCCTTCATCAAGTTAAATTGATGACAGGCAACGGATTTGGCATACTACTTATTCTTCTACAAATGGATTGAAGAGAGAGATCGGGCACAAACTTGAAAAAGTCTTCAACGAAGCACCGGTAAGAATTTGGAACGGAATGAGGATACTACGAATGCATGGATATACATGAGAACGAAGAGATCATGATCCACCTAATAGAAAATTTGAACGAAGCACCGAAATACTTGAGATATGAATGAAGAGACAACAATTGAGAAGAATTTGAGAACAAGAGCTGAAAGCTGAGAACGAAGAAATCTTCTGAAATGATGGCCTTCGGAGGATCGAGAAATGAAAACAACTCTGAAATGCTCCGGATAGATATGGAAAGAATTACTCATGATCGAAAACAATTAGAGAAGATAGCAACAAGCTAAAACCAAGAACCTTCAAGAGATTGGAAAAAGGTTTAAAAGAAAACACTCCTTCGTTCTTCAACGCTGAGAATGATGATGAGAAACAGCACCAAGAATTACCTGAGGCACTCCGGAACAAAGAGGAATAGAAAGGTTGAGCCAACGATGACAATAATTTAAAGCAATCTTGGAGAAGGAATATGACTGATGAAATTCATTCTTACGTCATATTGAAAAGAACTTGAGGACATCTCCGGAAATATTAAAAGAGCCAGGTAAGATCTTAGGAAAAAAACCTGTGGGTTATGAGCCCACTCAAAGGAAAACATCGTTGAAATGATTGGAAAAGAGATGGCACCGGTACAAAATTAAAAACTTGATGAGGTGAGAACCTTGAAATAATTTAAGAGGATCTGAATGGAAATGAAAGTCTTCCGAGATATCTTGCCACTCCGGATAGAATAGAGAGAGATGAATAAACAAGAGATACTTGGACAAGAACTTCCACATGGATAGCATTTAACGTATGAAAAGAATATGATGAACACTGAAAGCTTGAATTGAATCCACCGGAGAAGAAAACAAGAATGAAGAATGATGAACTTGAAGCTCCTGCGCATCTTTACAACGAATCACCAGATACAACACGGAAGAGAAGATAGAGGAAGCATCACATGAATAGAAAAGACACTTGAATGAGAATTTAATCGATGAATAAAAGGGTGGGAGGGCGGGCAAAAGAAGAAGACAACTTAAGATGGATGAAATGAACTCCGGAAAGAAATATGAGAATCAATCTCGCAATTATTTGGGAGGAATGAATTATCTTGACGAGAACACACCGGTTAGGAAAGATATGAAATCACCACTTGACATCGAAGCAACTCGAATTATCATAATTCAACAAAACAAAAGATGGGGCTTGAGGATTAAGCCAGAAACAAATACATAACCCATTGCATTTGCTGGAAGGATAATCCTAGGTAACTACTTGAATTCCCACCTAAGAATTTCCGAAGTCTTTCTTGTTTATGCGATTCGGGTTGCGGACCCAGGAACGTACCCAAGGTAATCAGCTACAACTGCACCCGCAACCTTCCACACCATAATCCAAGAAATTCCGCAAACTCGTCTACCTCAGACACTCGTAATCACAACGATACTAAGCATGGCAGTACATCCGAACTCTCTCCACCAGTACTGGGGATGCCGGACTCCTCTCGCCACTACTAGTATTGAAGCAATTTCGAATATCCTCCGTCCTGAGATACTAAGGAAACTGAACGATAACGATGTGCAAAAATCCCTCGGAGCTCTACTCCTCGATAACAGGAGGCACCAAGATAGAATTCCTTCAAATCGGCATCATATAGCTTCCAAAATACCCGTGTGATCCTAAAAAAAATTTGAGCGAGAAGAGGAGTAGAATCAAAATTCCTAAGTCGTAATTCCTCACCAGAGCATAGAAGAGGAGTAAAAAGAATCCTACTCTCCGATATAAGTAGACTCAAAATAGTTTTTACTAGACTCGACTCGGCCAAGTTCGATCAATCAAGAGGGCTCCTAGGTCGGTACAGGATCTGATACCAACTTGTCACGCCCAAGATGCGATCCTATCCTTATTTTGGCACGAGGGCCTCGACGGGGATAGAAGCGCATCTTGTCGTTTCGCAAGAATGGATATCATTACAAGTACATGTAAAGAAGAGGTGAGTATATGGAATTGGCTTACACTCGCCACAAGCTAGATCAATATCACATCAATACAACAACATATCCAAACACCATACATAAGAGCAGGGTCCGACTATGGACGAAAACAAACGATAAAATGACATCCATCCTTGCTATCCCAGGCTGCCGGCTTGGAACCCATCCTAGATCGATGAAGAAGAACAAGAAGAATAAGAACTCCAAATCAAACAAGCATCGCTCTCATGTCAAAGCATCGCATTACCTGTACCTGCAACTGTTGTTGTAGTAATTTGTGAGCCACGGGGACTCAGCAATCTCATTTCCAAGGGTATCAAGACTATTAAAGCTTAATGGGTGAGATATGGTTAAGTGGTGAGGCTGCAGCAAGCACTAAGCATTTATTTGAGTGGCTAACTTACGAGTACAAGAATAAAGGGGGATGATCGTCGCATTAACGGACGTGAACTAGTAATGATCTCTAAGAGATCCTGAACACCTACTTACGAACAAACATAGCCCCACCGTGTTCTCTCTCGGTTCAGAAATCACGAGAAGAGACAGTCATAGTTACGCACACGGTTGGTGTATTTTATTTGAGTTTACTTCAAGTTTGCTATGACCGGGTGTTAAACAAAGTTTCCAAGTTGCCACGTAACCGCGGGCACGGCTTTCCGAAAGATTTAACCCTACAGGGGTGCTCCAACTCATCCATCACAAACTAACCACACGCCGCGGGAATAACCTCGACCATGAATCTCGTGATCTTCCTAGGCAATTCCGTTGGAAAACCTCAACCTCGAGATAGCCCGAAGTGTTGGAAATATGCCCTAGAGGCAATAATAAATTGGTTATTGTTATATTTCCTTGTTCATGATAATCGTTTATTATCCATGCTATAATTGTTTTGATTGGAAACTCAAATACATGTGTGGGTACATAGACAACACTGTGTCCCTAGTAAGCCTCTAGTTGACTAGCTTGTTGATCAAAGATGGTTAAGGTTTCCTAGCCATGGACATGAGATGTCATTTTGATAACGGGATCACATCATTAGGAGAATGATGTGATGGACAAGACCCAAACTGTAAACGTAGCATTTGATCGTGTCAGTTTATTGCTATTGTTTTCTGCATGTCAAGTATCTGTTCCTTTGACCATGAGATCATGCAACTCACTAACACCGGAGGAATACCTTGTGTGTATCAAACGTCGCAACGTAACTGGGTGACTATAAAGGTGCTCTACAGATATCTCCGAGGGTGTCTGTTGGGTTGGCATGGATCAAGACTGGGATTTGTTACTCCGTATGACGGAGAGGTATCTCAGGGCCCACTCGGTAATACAACATCACAATGAGCCTTGCAAGCAATGTGACTAAAGTGTTAGCCATGAGATCTTGTATTACGGAACGAGTAAAGAGACTTGCCGGTAACGAGATTGAACTAGGTATAGTGATACCGACGATCGAATCTCGGGCAAGTAACATACCGAAGAACAAAGGGAACAGCATACGGGATTAACTGAATCCTTGACATAGAGGTTCGACCGATAAAGATCTTCGTAGAATATGTAGGAGCCAATATGGGCATCCAGGTCCCGCTATTGGTTATTGGCCGTAGAGGTGTCTCGGTCATGTCTACATAGTTCTCGAACCCGCAGGGTCTACACACTTAACGTTTGGTGACGATTAGTATAATTGAGTTATTATGTTGGTGACCGAAAGTTGTTCGGAGTCCCGGATAAGATCCCGGACATGACGAGGATCTCCGGAATAGTCCGGAGGTAAAGATTGATATATGTGATAATAGTGTTTTGATCTCTGGAAGGGTTCCGGAGTTCACCGGAAGGGGTTCCGGATGTTTACCGAAGTGTTCGGGTGCAGCAACACTTTATATGAGCCAAAGGGATAAAGCCCACGAGGTATTGGAAAGTGCAAAACTAGTTTTGCTGCCGCGTAAGCGGTACTACCGCTTGGTGAAGCGGTACTACCGCCCGAGCGGTACTACCGCTTGTGTGAAGCGGTACTACCGCCCAAGCGGTACTACCGCTTGTGTGAAGCGGTACTACCGCTTGTGCGCGGCTGTGCACGGTTCGGCAGGGATCCGAGTTGGACTCTTTCCCTGCGGGCCAAACCGACCTTGTGCGGGCAAAACCGACCCGGAGGAGGCTTTTACTCCAAGTTTAGACCCCAAGGCTCAACATATAAATAGAGGGGCAGTGCTAGCACACGGGACACATCAGGATTTCCCAAGCCGTGTGCCGGCAACCCTAGCCCTCTAGTTCCTCCGTCATAATCTCCGTAGCGCTTGGCGAAGCCCTGCAGAGATTGTTCCTCACCACCATCACCACGCCGTCGTGCTGCTGGAACTCAACCACTACTTCATCATCGCTCGCTGGATCGAGGAGGTGAAGGCGTCATCAAGCCGTACGTGTGTTGAACGCGGAGGTGCCGTCCGTTCGGCACTAGATCGGAAGGATCGTGATTGGATCGCGGGACGCTCGGCGATTTGGATCGCGAAGACGTTCGACTACATCAACCGCGTTTATTAACGCTTCCGCTTAGCGATCTACAAGGGTATGTAGATTCACTCTCCCTCTCGTAGATGCTCATCACCATGGATAGATCTTATGTGTGCGTAGGAAAATTTTTGTTTCCCATGCAACGTTCCCCAACAGTGGCATCATGAGCTAGGTCTATGCGTAGATGAGATCTCGAGTAGAACACAAACGAGTTGTGGGCGTGGGTGTATACATATTGCTTGCCGTTACTAGTTGATACTTGATTCAGCGGCATTGTGAGATGAAGCGGCCCGGACCGACATTACGCGTACGCTTACGCGAGACTGGTTTTACCGCTGCGTGCACTTGTTGCATAAAGGTGACTGGAGGGTGTCTGTCTCTCTCACTTTAGTTGAATCGGTTCAATGAAGAGGGTTCTTTTAGAAGATCAAAAAGCAATCACTACACCACGTTGTGGTTTTGCGTAGGTAAGAACGGTTCTTGCAAACCCGTAGCAGCCACGTAAAATTTGCAACAACAATTAGAGGACGTCTAACTTGTTTTTGCAGGGTATGTTGTGATGTGATATGGCCAATTACATGATGAGATATATGTGATGTATGAGATGATCATGTTTTGTATAGAATATCACGACTTGCATGTCGATGAGTACGGCAACTGGCAGGAGCCATAGAGTTGTCTTTAATTATTGTATGACCTGTGTGTCAATCATTAAGCGCTATGTAATGCTTTACTTTATCGCTAAACGTTAGCTATAGTCGTGGAAGCAACAGTCAGCGCGACAACCTTATGGCGACACGTTGATGGAGATCAAGATGATGGAGATCATGGTGTCATGCCGGTGACGATGGAGATCATGCCGGTGCTTTGGAGATGGAGATCAAAAGCACAAGTTCATGGCCATATCATGTCACTTATGATTTGCATGTGATGTTAATCCTTTTATGCATCTTATTTTGCTTAGGACGACGGTAGCATTATAAGGTGATCCCTCACTTAAATTTCAAGATAAATTGTGTTCTCCCCAAGTGTGCACCGTTGCGAAAGTTCGTCGTTTCGAGACACGCCGTGATGATCGGGTGTGATAGACTCTACGTTCGCATACAACGGGTGTAAGCCATGTTACACGTGCGGAACACTCGGGTTAAACTTGACGAGCCTAGCATGTACAGACATGGCCTCGGAACACAAGAGACCGAAAGGTCGAACATGAGTCATATAGTAGATATGATCAACATGAAGATGTTCACCATTGAAACCACCTCAACTCACGTGATGATCGGACTTGAGTTGGTGGATTTGGATCATGTTACACTCGAATGATCGGAGGGATGTCAATTTGAGTGGGAGTTTTTAAGTAATATGATTAACTAAACTCATTATCTAAAGAACAATAGTCTAAGTTGTCTTTGCAATATTCATGTTGTAGATCATGGCTCGCGCAGTAGCACCCCTGAATTTTAATGCGTTCCTAGAGAAAGCTAAGTTGAAAGATGATGGAAGTAACTTTGTGGACTGGGCCCGTAATCTAAGGATTATCCTTACGGCTTCCCAGAAGGCTTATGTCCTTGATGCACCGCTTGGTGATCCACCCGCTCCAGTTGAGTCTCTAGACATTGTGAACGCCTGGCAGGCTCGTTCTGATGATTACTCAATAGTTCAATGTGCAATGTTGTATGGCTTAGAACCGGGACTTCAAAGACGTTTTGAACGTCATGGAGCATATGAGATGTTCCAGGAGTTGAAGTTTATCTTTCAGAAGAATGCCCGGATCGAGAGATATGAGATCTCCGATAAGTTCTATGCTTGCAAGATGGAGGAGAACGGGTCTATCAGTGATCACGTGCTCAGAATGTCTGGGTACTCCACCCGTCTGGCTGAGTTAGGGATGCCCCTTCCGCCAGAGGCTATCACTGATAGAGTTCTTCAATCATTGCCACCTAGCTACAAGAGCTTCGTGTTGAACTATAACATGCACGGGATGAACAAGTCAGTCGCCGAGCTGTTTGCGATGCTGAAAGCCGCTGAGTCTGAAATTCAGAAGGAGCATCAAGTGTTGATGGTCAATAAAACCACTAGTTTCAAGAAAAATGGCAAGGGTAAGAAGGGTAACTCCAAGCAGAGTGGCAAAGCAGTTGCTCCTCTCGTGAAGAAACCCAAGGCTGGACCCAAACCAGAAACTGTGTGTTTTCATTGCAAGGGAACTGGACACTGGAAGCGGAATTGCCCCAAGTATTTGGCTGACAAGAAGGCGGCCAACAACAAACAAGGTATATATGATATACATGTTATTGATGTGTACCTTACCAACTCTCGTTGTAGTGCCTGGGTATTTGATACCGGTGCGGTTGCTCATATTTGCAACTCAAAACAGGAACTGCGGAATAGACGGAGGCTGGCAAAGGACGAAGTGACGATGCGCGTGGGAAATGGTTCCAAGGTTGATGTGATCGCCGTCGGCACGCTCGCTCTTCGATTACCGTCGGGATTAGTGATGAACCTAAATAAGTGTTATTTGGTGCCTGCGTTAAGCATGAACATTATATCTGGATCTTGTTTATTGCGAGACGGTTACTCATTTAAATCAGAGAATAATGGTTGTTCTATTTATATGAGTAATATCTTTTATGGTCATGCACCCGAAGTGAGGGGTTTATTCTTATTGAATCTCGATAGTAATGATACACATGTTCATAACATTGATGCCAAAAGATGTAGAATTGATAATGATAATACCACTTTCTTGTGGCACTGCCGTTTAGGTCATATTGGCGTAAAACACATGAGGAAGCTCCATGCTGATGGACTTTTGGAGTCACTTGATTTTGAATCACTTGACACATGTGAGCCATGCCTCATGGGCAAGATGACTAAAACGCCGTTCTCTGGAACAATGGAACGGGCAAGTGACTTATTGGAAATCATACATACTGATGTGTGCGGTCCGATGAGCATTGAGGCGCGCGGTGGTTATCGTTACTTTCTCACCTTCACTGATGACTTAAGTAGATATGGGTATATTTACTTAATGAAACACAAGTCTGAAACATTTGAAAAGTTCAAACAATTTCAGAGTGAAGTTGAGAATCATCGTAACAAGAAGATTAAATTCCTACGATCTGATCGAGGAGGAGAATATCTGAGTTATGAGTTTGGCAGTCACTTAAGACAGTGTGGAATTGTTTCACAATTAACACCGCCTGGAACACCACAGCGTAATGGTGTGTCCGAACGTCGTAATCGAACCTTATTGGATATGGTGCGATCTATGATGTCTCTTGCCGATTTGCCACTATCGTTTTGGGGTTATGCATTAGAGACAGCTGCATTCACTTTAAATAGGGCACCATCGAAATCCGTTGAGACGACGCCATATGAACTTTGGTTTGGCAAGAAGCCAAAACTGTCGTTTCTTAAAGTTTGGGGATGTGATGCTTATGTCAAAAAGCTTCAGCCTGAAAAGCTGGAACCCAAAGCGGAGAAATGCGTCTTCATAGGATACCCAAAAGAGACAATTGGGTATACCTTCTACCTCAGATCCGAGGGCAAAGTGTTTGTCGCTAAAAACGGAACATTTCTTGAGAAAGAGTTTCTCTCGAAAGAATTGAGTGGGAGGAAGATAGAACTTGATGAGGTTGTTGAACCTTTACTTCAACCTGAGAGTAGCGCAGCGCAGAAAATTGTTTCTGTGGAGCCTACATTAGCTGAAGAGGAAGTTAATGATGATGATCATGAAGCTTTGGATCAAGTTGCTATCGAACCTCGTAGGTCGACAAGGACGCGTACTGCTCCTGAGTGGTACGGCAACCCTGTCTTAGAGGTCATGTTGTTAAACAACGATGAACCTACGAGCTATGGAGAAGCGATAATGGGCCCGGATTCCGAGAAGTGGTTAGAGGCCATGAAATCCGAGATGGGATCCATGTATGAAAACAAAGTATGGACTTTGGAAGTATTACCTGAAGGGCGTAAGGCCATTCAGAACAAATGGATCTTTAAGAGGAAGACGGACGCGGACGGTAATGTCACCGTCTATAAAGCTCGACTTGTGGCAAAGGGTTTTTTCACAAGTTCAAGGAGTTGACTACGATGAGACCTTCTCACCCGTAGCGATGCTTAAGTCCGTCAGAATCATGTTAGCAATAGCTGCCTTTTTCGATTATGAAATTTGGCAGATGGATGTCAAAACAGCGTTCCTTAACGGTTTCCTTAAGGAAGAGTTGTATATGATGCAACCAGAAGGTTTTGTCGATCCAGAGAATGCTGACAAAGTTTGCAAACTCCAGCGATCCATTTATGGACTGGTGCAAGCATCTCGGAGTTGGAATCTTCGTTTTGATGAGGTGATCAAAGCGTTCGAGTTTATACAAGTTTACGGAGAAGCTTGTATTTACAAGAAAGTGAGTGGGAGCTCTATAGCGTTTCTAATATTATATGTGGATGACATATTGCTGATTGGAAACAATATAGAAATGCTGGAAAGCGTAAAGGAATATTTGAACAAGAGTTTTTCAATGAAGGACCTAGGAGAAGCTGCTTTCATATTAGGCATCAAGATCTATAGAGATAGATCAAGACGCTTAATAGGACTTTCACAAAGCACATACCTTGATAAGATTTTGAAGAAGTTCAAAATGGATCAGTCCAAGAAGGGGTTCTTGCCTGTTTTGCAAGGTGTGAAGTTGAGTAAGACTCAATGCCCAGTGACTGCAGAAGATAGAGAAAAGATGAGTGTCATCCCCTATGCTTCAGCCATAGGCTCTATCATGTATGCAATGCTGTGCACAAGACCCGATGTCAGCCTTGCCATAAGTATGGTCGGAAGGTTTCAAGGTGATCCAGGAATGGAACACTGGACGGCGGTCAAGAATATCCTGAAGTACCTGAAAAGGACTAAGGACATGTTTCTCGTTTATGGAGGTGATCAAGAGCTCGTCGTAAAGGGTTACGTCGATGCAAGCTTTGACACTGATCCGGATGACTCTAAGTCGCAAACCGGATACGTATTTATTCTTAATGGGGGTGCGGTTAGCTGGTGCAGTTCCAAGCAAAGCGTGGTAGCTGATTCTACATGCGAAGCGGAGTACATCGCTGCCTCGGAGGCGGCGAAGGAAGGTGTCTGGATGAAGGAGTTCATGACAGATCTTGGAGTAGTGCCTAGTGCACTTGACCCAATGACTCTGTTTTGTGATAATACTGGTGCCATTGCTCTAGCCAAGGAACCAAGATTTCACAAGAGGACCAGACACATAAAGCGACGTTTCAATTCCATCCGCGATTACATCAAGGAGGACGACATAAATATTTGCAAAGTACACACGGATCTAAATGTTGCAGATCCGATGACTAAACCTCTTCCAAGGGCTAAACATGAACAACACCAGAACTGCATGGGTGTTCGATTCATTACAATGTAAATCACATAGTGATGTGAACTAGATTATTGACTCTAGTGCAAGTGGGAGACTGTTGGAAATATGCCCTAGAGGCAATAATAAATTGGTTATTGTTATATTTCCTTGTTCATGATAATCGTTTATTATCCATGCTATAATTGTTTTGATTGGAAACTCAAATACATGTGTGGGTACATAGACAACACTGTGTCCCTAGTAAGCCTCTAGTTGACTAGCTTGTTGATCAAAGATGGTTAAGGTTTCCTAGCCATGGACATGAGATGTCATTTTGATAACGGGATCACATCATTAGGAGAATGATGTGATGGACAAGACCCAAACTGTAAACGTAGCATTTGATCGTGTCAGTTTATTGCTATTGTTTTCTGCATGTCAAGTATCTGTTCCTTTGACCATGAGATCATGCAACTCACTAACACCGGAGGAATACCTTGTGTGTATCAAACGTCGCAACGTAACTGGGTGACTATAAAGGTGCTCTACAGATATCTCCGAGGGTGTCTGTTGGGTTGGCATGGATCAAGACTGGGATTTGTTACTCCGTATGACGGAGAGGTATCTCAGGGCCCACTCGGTAATACAACATCACAATGAGCCTTGCAAGCAATGTGACTAAAGTGTTAGCCACGAGATCTTGTATTACGGAACGAGTAAAGAGACTTGCCGGTAACGAGATTGAACTAGGTATAGTGATACCGACGATCGAATCTCGGGCAAGTAACATACCGAAGAACAAAGGGAACAGCATACGGGATTAACTGAATCCTTGACATAGAGGTTCGACCGATAAAGATCTTCGTAGAATATGTAGGAGCCAATATGGGCATCCAGGTCCCGCTATTGGTTATTGGCCGTAGAGGTGTCTCGGTCATGTCTACATAGTTCTCGAACCCGCAGGGTCTACACACTTAACGTTTGGTGACGATTAGTATAATTGAGTTATTATGTTGGTGACCGAAAGTTGTTCGGAGTCCCGGATAAGATCCCGGACATGACGAGGATCTCCGGAATAGTCCGGAGGTAAAGATTGATATATGTGATAATAGTGTTTTGATCTCTGGAAGGGTTCCGGAGTTCACCGGAAGGGGTTCCGGATGTTTACCGAAGTGTTCGGGTGCAGCAACACTTTATATGAGCCAAAGGGATAAAGCCCACGAGGTATTGGAAAGTGCAAAACTAGTTTTGCTGCCGCGTAAGCGGTACTACCGCTTGGTGAAGCGGTACTACCGCCCGAGCGGTACTACCGCTTGTGTGAAGCGGTACTACCGCCCAAGCGGTACTACCGCTTGTGTGAAGCGGTACTACCGCTTGTGCGCGGCTGTGCACGGTTCGGCAGGGATCCGAGTTGGACTCTTTCCCTGCGGGCCAAACCGACCTTGTGCGGGCAAAACCGACCCGGAGGAGGCTTTTACTCCAAGTTTAGACCCCAAGGCTCAACATATAAATAGAGGGGCAGTGCTAGCACACGGGACACATCAGGATTTCCCAAGCCGTGTGCCGGCAACCCTAGCCCTCTAGTTCCTCCGTCATAATCTCCGTAGCGCTTGGCGAAGCCCTGCAGAGATTGTTCCTCACCACCATCACCACGCCGTCGTGCTGCTGGAACTCAACCACTACTTCATCATCGCTCGCTGGATCGAGGAGGTGAAGGCGTCATCAAGCCGTACGTGTGTTGAACGCGGAGGTGCCGTCCGTTCGGCACTAGATCGGAAGGATCGTGATTGGATCGCGGGACGCTCGGCGATTTGGATCGCGAAGACGTTCGACTACATCAACCGCGTTTATTAACGCTTCCGCTTAGCGATCTACAAGGGTATGTAGATTCACTCTCCCTCTCGTAGATGCTCATCACCATGGATAGATCTTATGTGTGCGTAGGAAAATTTTTGTTTCCCATGCAACGTTCCCCTACACGAAGTATTTTCAGAATTCCTCGCACAAGACGTTCGAGAAAGGTAAAACAAATCCAGCAAGGCCGCCCGACGTGTCGACGAACCCGATAGGAGCCGCGTATCTCGTTCTCAGGACACGACCGGATAAGCTAGTGTACAGGGCCTGATAGACATCCCCCGAGTTGCCCCGGGGTGGCCCCGCACAGTGCTCTATTTTGGACCAACACTCATGAGGAGCACTGGCCCGGGTTGTTGATTAAAGATCCTCGGGTTAATTACTCCCTATGCAGGTTTATTAGTTATTAGGCAAATGTAGTACCAAAGTTGGGCCTTGCCAGACAAGTTTTATCCTAAAACGAAAATCAAGGGGGTCCCCATAACAACCCCGATCATGTTAGGAGTGCTCAATTATGGAACATAACACTGGTACACAAGTAACTAGGGCGGCAAGAGTGGAACAAAACACCGAGCAAAAGGCCAAGCCTTCCACCCTTTACCAAGTATATATGTGCATTAAATTAAATAGCAATAATATTATGATATATCAAAAGGATATCCATGTTGCACAAGGAAACAACTTGCACCTGCAACTAGCAACGCTATAAGAAGGGCTGAGCAAGCGGTAACATAGCCAAACAATGTTTTGCTGGGATGTGGAGGGGTTAGAGGCTTATCATGGCATTTGGGAGGCTTGACAAACAATTGGTAGGTAGCGTGACAGCGATAGAAACGATACATCTAGCATGGCAATGATAGTAATGGTATCCAGGGAAATGGTCATCTTGCCTGAGATCCCACTTGGAAGAACAATGAGTCCATGAAGAAAACGAGCCAACGTAGTCGAACGGATCCTCACACTCCGAAGCGGTTTCGGAACTCTATCGAGAAGAAGCAATCCAGAAACAACAATCAACACATGAAAACACCACAACATATGCATGACATGATGTGCAAACAAATATGATGCATGTCCAGTTTAATTATGCAAGACATGGCAAAGCACAACAATCAACTTCTACACATTAAGTAAAGCTCAATATGCAACGGGTTGCATATTGACGAAACTCCACATTCGAATTACTTAGTTCACTCTCGTTAGGTACACGACAATATTAAATGTTGTTAAACATGGCAAGAGGTGAAGCATAATGAAACTACACTATCTAGGCATCTTAAATGAGGCCGGAAACAACATATAACATTTCCGAAACGACCCCATATGTTAATTTCGAAATTGGTCCAGATCTGAACTAATCATGATTTATATTTATTAAATAGTAAAATAAAGTATACTAAATAGTAAAATAAAGTATACCATGCAATTCTACACATCATTCTAGTCGATTTACATATATGGAACATCTCAAACGGAGCTACGGTCTAAAAGATATGACCTTCACAAGATGAACATGACATGAATGCAAAATGCATGAAAATGACAACCGCAAACATTTCAAATCATGAATGCAGCAAGATATTATGATACTACATGAAAATCTAAGCAAGTTTCATATATGGCATGACCAAAACGGAGCTACGGGTCAACCACAACAACCAACACAAGTTTTAGTGCAAATCTGTCCAAAACAGCAACATGGCATATTGCACGCATGAAAACAACAAGCTACAAGATTCTAAAATGCACAAACTAAGCATGAGGCAGTAGCATATAACGCACACTTCATTTTATCTTCACGTATCATACTCAAAAGAGTCATGGATCACATGGTAGGACGCTCACAACATGGTAATAAAAATATAGCGGATTAGGACTTAACAGTTTTTAGCATAGCAGTTTTTCACGAAGGCATATTGGCAACAGCAAAACTATATGCTACAGGGTATATTATGGCATGAAAATTAATAGCATGGTAGTAGACATGATGCACTACAAATCATTCCATGGTGGCAAGGTCTAATTATGCGTAGAATCATGGCTAGCATCAACACAATATGGCATTATGAAGAAAACAGATTCTCAGACTTGGTGAAAATTAGAGTAGACATGTGCAGCAGTTTTTAACAGATTGACATATTGGACAACATAATTAACTATGATTCTAAACCTATTCATGCAAAGTATTGGTATAACCTGATAGGAAACAACATGCTTAACAAAAGACTCATTGGTGGCAACCACAAACGACTCCTAGATCAATAGCAAATCACATGGCAACATGGCAACAAATTGACAGTTTCAGACTTAGTGAAATTTAACAAACTCCCAAAACTGCAGTATTGACTAGGCATGTTGACATGGCAATAACAATAGCATAGCAATCATTTATAGGCATGGTAAGGACTCTAACAGCAAGTATACATGACACACTTCAAATCATTCCATTGGCACAATTACATAGGATGCATGGTTTGCTTAATATGATGCTCGCAAAACGGAACTCATCGTTAACAGATTTCAGTTTTAACGCGATGGCTACTTGAGAGCAAGAAATAAACATGATAATGAGCTTCTACCTAGCAACCAGAGGCATGGCATGAAAGTAGGCATATCCTAGGGCAATTCTCATGAAGAAACCATTTGCAAAAGGTCTACGGTTGAGATGCAATCATCCACACAACATTGAATAAAATAACAGGTTTACACCTAACGATGAGATGCACTTTTGCAACACAATTTACAGCACCTAGATGAACTCTAATGCACATGCAAATGGAACTAACATGTAGAGCACGAAGAGTAGAACAATTTTCATATATCACAGATTTCCAACGGGTAAACGTGCACAAAGTTACAAGCAGTTCAATGATGCAATATAATGAATTTTCAGCTGGGAAAAGAATTAATGAAAATTCCACCTTGGGGAAAACTGGGACGGAGCCGTTCCGGGACGGCGGCGTCCAGGGGGGCGACGGCGTTTGGATGGAGGGCCCCGGGCATCCCGGGATGTGGCCATCCCGGCGGAGCTTGGAGGAGGCCTGAGGCCATGGCGACGACCGGGGGCGGCGGGGGCTTGTTGGGGTCGACCGGATCCGGGGCGGCCGGCCCGGATCTGTCGCCGGCGAGACCGGACGGCGACGGGGAGGCGAGGCGGGTGCTCCGGCGAGCTGCGGGAGGAGGCCGGGCTGCGGGCGAGCGCGGCGGCGAGCATGCGCGTTGCAGGCGCCTCGGGTCACCGGCGGGATGCGGTTGGCGGCGGGGTCCAGCGAGCGAGACGGCGGCGGCGGGGTCGGGAGCACCGCGGCAAGGTGGGCAGTGGCGGCGGCGGCTTACTCCGGCGGCGGGGAGGACCCTGGAAAGGTCCGGCGAGGCGGAGGGTTGGCCGCCGGCGAGGCCGTTGCGGCGGCGCGAGGAGCTCTCGAGCGGCGCGGCTCACTGGCGTGGGGCGGCGGCGCAGCCCGATCTGGGCCCGGGCGGGCCGGATCTGGGTTCCGCGGGCCCGCGGCGGCGTGCGACACTTGGCGGCAGGGCTGCGGTGCTAGGTGGCGGCTGGGGGCTGGCCTGGCACGGAATTTGAGGAGGAGAGAGGAGGGAGCCAGATTTGGAAGGGGGGGGCCTTCCTTTTATAGGCTGGGGCTAGGGTTTGGAGTTTTTGAGGCTGATTGATCGGAGGGGCAAGGTTTGGTGGGCTACGTGGGCTGTGTAGAGTGGATAGGCTGAGATGAGAGGGAAATGTGAGGCCCGTGACAGAGTTTTATAAACCGAAAACGTCCGACGCATAAACCGATGACGGTGCCGCTATGGTCGACCGTTCGGGTATCAAACGGACTCTGATTGCGACGAAATTTGGCAGGCGGTCTACCTACAATATCACAAGACCGCACGCCAAGTTTCGACCCAATCCGAGAAGGTTTTACCCGCACTTTTAAAAACAATATTTCACGATGCCACAGGCGCGTGCATGTGTGGTTGGTCTCGAAACGGACAACGACGAGAACGGAGAGAACCCGCAACTATGATCGGATGCAAGTTTTGAAAAATGACGGCAATGGAGTGTCGATGCAATGCGGATGATGCGAATGATGTGATGATGAATGCGACAACCACATGAATTACACGACGAGAATGGAAACAACAGGAATCTTCTGGAGCGTCGGTCTCGGGCTGTTACAGCTGCACTACTCTCATGTTGAAGTAAAGGTTCAACAACCTCATAAAGTTCTATTTTCCTCCCACTCAATTCTTTCGAGAGCAACTCTTTCTCAAGAAATGTTTCGTTTTTAGCGACAAACACTTTGCCTTTGGATCTGAGATAGAAGGTATACCCAACTGTCTCTTTTGGGTATCCTATGAAGACGCATTTCTCCGCTTTGGGTTCCAGCTTTTCAGGCTGAAGCTTTTTGACATAAGCATCACATCCCCAAACTTTAAGAAACGACAACTTTGGCTTCTTGCCAAACCATAGTTCATATGGCGTCATCTCAATGGATTTCGATGGTGCCCTATTTAAAGTGAATGCAACTGTCTCTAATGCATAACCCCAAAATGATAGTGGCAAATCGGCAAGAGACATCATAGAACGCACCATATCCAATAAGGTTCGATTACGACGTTCGGACACACCATTACGCTGTGGTGTTCGAGGCGGTGTTAATTGTGAAACAATTCCACATTGTCTTAAGTGACTGCCAAACTCATAACTCAGATATTCTCCTCCCCGATCAGATCGTAGGAATTTAATCTTCTTGTTACGATGATTCTCAACTTCACTCTGAAATTGCTTGAACTTTTCAAACGTTTCAGACTTGTGTTTCATCAAGTAAATATACCCATATCTACTTAAGTCATCGGCGAAGGTGAGAAAGTAACGATAACCACCGCGCGCCTCAATGCTCATCGGACCGCACACATCAGTATGTATGATTTCCAACAAGTCACTTGCCCGTTCCATTGTTCCAGAGAACGGGGTTTTAGTCATCTTGCCCATGAGGCATGGTTCACATGTGTCAAGTGATTCAAAATCAAGTGACTCCAAAAGTCCATCAGCATGGAGCTTCTTCATGCATTTTACACTAATATGACCTAAGCGGCAGTGCCACAAGAAAGCGGTGCTATCATTATCAATTCTACATCATTTGGCATCAATGTTATGAACATGTGTATCATCACTATTGAGATTCAATAAGAATAAACCCCTCACATTGGGTGCATGACCATAAAAGATATTAATCATAAAAATAGAACAACCATTATTCTCTAATTTAAATGAGTAACCGTCTCGCAATAAACAAGATCCAGATATAATGTTCATGCTCAACGCAGGCACTAAATAACAATTATTCAGGTTCATCACTAATCCCGATGGTAATCGAAAAGCGAGAGTGCCGACGGCGATCACATCAACTTGGAACCATTTCCCACGCGCATCGTCACTTCATCCTTTGCCAGCCTCCGTCTATTCCGCAGTTCCTATTTTGAGTTGCAAATGTGAGCAACCGAACAAGTATCAATTACCCAGGCACTACTACAAGAGTTGGTAAGGTACACATCAATAACATGTATATCATATATACCTTGTTTGGTGTTGTCCGCCTTCTTGTCAGCCAGATACTTGGGGCAGTTCCGCTTCAAGTGACCAGTTCCCTTGAAATGAAAGCACTCAGTTTCTGGCTTGGGTCCAGCCTTGGGTTTCTTCACGGGAGGGGCAACTGCTTTGCCACTCTTCTTGGAGTTACCCTTCTTACCCTTGCCATTATTCTTGAAACTAGTGGTTTTATTGACCATCAATACTTGATGTTCCTTCTGAATCTCAGACTCAACGACTTTCAACATCGCAAACAGCTCGGCAACTGACTTGTTCATCCCGTGCATGTTATAGTTCAACACGAAGCTCTTGTAGCTAGGTGGCAGTGATTGAAGAACTTTGTCAGTGATCGCCTCTGGCGGAAGGGGAATCCCCAATTCAGCCAGACGGGTGGAATACCCAGACATTTTGAGTATGTGTTCACTGACAGACCCGTTCTTCTCCATCTTGCAAGCATAGAACTTATCGGAGGTCTCATACCTCTCGATCCGGGCATTCTTCTGAAAGATAAACTTCAACTCCTGGAACATATCATATGCTCCATGACATTCAAAACGTCTTTGAAGTCCCGGTTCTAAGCCATACAACATTGCACATTGAACTATTGAGTAATCATCAAAACGTGTCTGCCGGGCGTTCGCAACGTCTGCAAACTCTACTGGAGCGGGTGGTTCACCAAGCGGTGCATCAAGGACATAAGCCTTTTGGGAAGCCGTAAGGATAATCCTTAGATTACGGGCCCAGTCTACAAAGTTACTTCCATCATCTTTCAACTTAACTTTCTCTAGGAACGCATTGAAATTCAGGGGTGCTACTGCGCGAGCCATTGATCTACAACATCAATTTTGCAAAGACAACTTAGACTATTGTTCAAGATAATGAGTTTAGTTAATCATATTACTTAAAAAAAACTCCCACTCAAATTGACATCCCTCTGGTCATTCGAGTGTCACATGATCCAAATTCACCAACTCAAGCCCGATCATCACGTGAGATGAGGTGGTTTCAATGGTGAACATCTTCATGTTGATCATATCTACTATATGACTCATGTTCAACCTTTCGGTCTCTTGTGTTCCGAGGCCATGTCTGTACATGCTAGGCTCGTCAAGTTTAACCCAAGTGTTCCGCATGTGCAACACTGGCTTGCACCCGTTGTATGCGAACGTAGAGTCTATCACACCTGATCATCACGTGGTGTCTCGAAACGACGAACTTTCGCAACGGTGCACACTCGGGGAGAACACAATTTTATCTTGAAATTTTAGTGAGGGATCACCTTATAATGCTACCGTCGTCATAAGCAAAATAAGATGCATAAAAGGATTAACGTCACATGCAAATCATAAGTGACATGATATGGCCATGAACTTGTGCTTTTGATCTCCATTTCCAAAGCACTGGCATGATCTCCATCGTCACCGGCATGACACCATGATCTCCATCATCTTGATCTCCATCAACGTGTCGCCATGAGGTTGTTGCGCCAACTGTTGCTTCTACGACTATTGCTAACTCATAGCGATAAATTAAAGCAAAATGGCTAAAATAAATTAAAGACAACCCTATGGCTCCTGCCGGTTGCCGTACTCATCGACATGCAAGTCGTGATATTCTATACAAAACATGATCATCTCATACATCACATATATCTCATCATGTAATTGGCCATATCACATCACAACATACCCTGCAAAAACAAGTTAGACGTCCTCTAATTGTTGTTGCATGTTTTACGTGGCTGCTACGGGTATCTAGCAAGAACGATTCTTACCTACGCAAAAACTACAACGGTGATACACAAATTGCTATTCAACCTTCTCAAGGACCGCCTTTGTTGAATCCGATCCAACTAAAGTGGGAGAGACAGACACCCGCCAGCCATCTTTATGCAACAAAGTCACATGTTAGTTGATGGAACCGGTCTCTCGTAAGCGTACGAGTAAGGTTGGTCCGGGCCGCTTCATCCCACAATACCACTGAATCAAGAAAAGACCAAGGGAGGAAGCAATCTGAGCATCAATGCCCACAAACTCCTTTGTGTTCTACTCGTGATCTCATCTACGCATAGACCTAGCTCATGATTCCACTGTAGGGAAACGTTGCATGGGAAACAAAAAATTTCCTACGCACACGCAAGATCTATCCATGGTGATGAGGATCTATGAGAGGGAGAGTGGATCTACATACCCTTGTAGATCGCTAAGCGGGAAGCGTTAAGAAACGCGGTTGGTGTAGTCGAACGTCTTCGCGATCCAAATCGCAGCCGTTCCGCGATCCGTCCCAATCTAGCGCCGAACGGACGGCACCTCCGCGTTCGGCACACGTACAGCTTGATGATGATCTCCGCCTTCTTGATCCAGCAAGAGGGGCAAAGAGGTAGACGAGTTCTCCGGCAGCGCGACGGCGTGGCGGCGATGGTGGTGGAACTATTCCGGCAGGGCTTCGCCTAAGTACTGCTGAAAACTAGAGGAGACGATCTATTGGGGAGAGAGGGCTGCTCCGTGGCTTGGGGTGTCTTGGCCCTCTCTCCCCTCTAGTATATATAGGAGGGAGGGGAGGGGCTGGCGCCCCTAGGGTTTCCCCTAGGAGTCGGCCGAACTAGGAGGAGGTGCAGGAGTCCACCTCCAATCCTACTCCAAGTAGGATTCCTTTCCTACTTGGAGTTTCCCTTCCCCACTTGGGGTTTTTTCCTTTCCCCTCACCCTAGCCGCATGGGCCCTTAGGAGCTGGCTTGCCCAGCCCACTAATGGCTGGTGTGCTACCCCTAAGGCCCACGTGGCCTCCCGGCATGAGTGGCCCCTCCCGATGGCCCTCCGGAACCCTCCCGGCACCCCCGGTACATTACCGGAATTACCCGAAACTTTTCTGGTGACCAAAACGGGACTTCCTATATATAAATCTTTACCTCCGGACCATTCTGGAGCTCCTCGTGACATCCGGGATCTCATCCGGGACTCCGAACAACCTTCGGTCACCAACATACATAACTCAACTATACCGAAACGTCACCGAACCTTAAGTGTGCAGACCCTGCGGGTTCGAGAACTATGTAGACATGACCGAGACACCTGTACGGTCAATAACCAATAGCGGGACCTGGATGTCCATATTGGCTCCTACATATTCTACGAAGATCTTTATCGATTGAACCTCTATGTCAAGGATTCAGTTAATCCCGTATGATGTTCCCTTTGTTCTTCGGTATGTTACTTGCCCGAGATTCGATCGTCGGTATCTCCATACCTAGTTCAATCTTGTTACCGGCAAGTCTCTTTACTCGTTCCGTAATACAAGATCCTGTGGCTAACTCTTTAGTCACTTTGCTTGCAAGGCTTATTGTGATGTTGTATTACCGAGTGGGCCCTCAGATACCTCTCCTTCACACGGAGTAACAAATCCCAGTCTTGATCCATGCCAACTCAACAGACACCCTCGGAGATACCTGTAGAGCATCTTTATAGTCACCGAGTTACGTTGCGATGTTTGATACACACAAGGTATTCCTCCAGTGTCAGTGAGTTGCATGATCTCATGGTCATAGGAACAGATACTTGACATGCAGAAAACAATAGCAATAAACTGACACGATCATATGCTACGTTCATAGTTTGGGTCTTGTCCATCACATCATTCTCCTAATGATGTGATCCCGTTATCAAATGACATCTCATGTCTATGGCCAGGAAACCTTGACCATCTTTGATCAACAAGCTAGTCTACTAGAGACATACTAGGGACACAGTGTTGTCTATGTATCCACACATGCAATTGAGTTTCCAATCAATACAATTATAGCATGGATAATAAACGATTATCATGAACAAGGAAATATAATAATAACCACTTTATTATTGCCTCTAGGGCATATTTCCAACAATCGTAGGCGAACACTGACAGGAAGACAAAACGTAATCTAAGGAGATGTATTGCTTCCATCACCGTCGGCGCCTTCGCGTTCGTTGGTTCCTCCTTGACCCTCGCCGCCGTCAGAAGCGAACTGCGCGCTCAGCGCGTCCACATGGTCTTCCACCGCTTCCCCCAGGGCATCGTGGATAACCTCAGGAACTGGGGCTATCACAGTCTCGAAATCAACGTGAGGATCAGCGTGGAGCAGATGACTGAAGCCGCTTGTCAATGCCTGGGCAAGAACGTCGCGGCACTATTCCTCAACAATCATGCCCACCTCCTTGGTGCCCGCTTCGAGTCGCTCCATGACCTTGGTGAAAAAGTTGAGGTAACCAACGTCGTCAGGCACAAGGGGACTGGGGACGCCCCCTCTGCAGATGGAACCCAGGGCGCGCTGGGCTCGCAGCCCAAGGCTTGGGAACATCTGGGAACGCACATGCTATTGCCACCAAGCCCGGTTCGCATCGTTCGTCGCCTATTCCATGAGGGACGCAACGCCCCCCACTTGTTCTTGAAGGGACGCCAGTTCTGCTTCGGCGTCAGCTTGGGCTTTCAGCGCGACCTCCCGCCGCCTTTCCGCCTTGGCCAACATCTCCTGGAGGCCATCTATTTCATGCTGCAGATCCTGGCGCCGCGTCTTGAAGTGGCTCTCCTGCAGCACCAGCTTATCATTGTGCTCTTTGGTAAGGGCGGCCTTCCGAGCTTCCTCGAACCTCGGGTCGGCGTCCTCCTGGATCTTCTTCTCTTTAGCTGCCAGGTTGGCGTTGGCCTTCTTCACGCGCTGGTCATAAGAGGCCAGGGCAGCGGTCACGTCGCGATCCAACGTCCCCAGCCGCTCGCGCTCCAAGCTCTGCTCTGATGATGTCAGGGCTAGAACTTGCTCGAGGGCCCGGAGGCTTGCCTCGCGCACCGCCAGCCCATCATCATGGGTAAAGAGGCCGCTCCTCCGCTCGTGGAGCCGCTGCTCCAGGGCGGTGCTTGAGGTTAGAAGTTCCTTCTTTCGGGCTTCTGCCACTTCATGACGTCGGTCTGCTTCCGCGGCTTCCTGGAGGGCACGCTCAAGCGCTGCCTCTGCCTCAGCAACGGATGCTTCACTCTTCAAGCATGCTGCCTCATGCTGGCAATGACTCAGCTTGGTGGTGACCTCAAGCTGATGCCACCCGCGCGCCAGGTGCAGCCGCTCCTCGGCAAAGCGTGTCTCGGCGTCCCGGAGCTCCGCACCGAGCTGGCCCAGCACGCCCGCAGCGCTCCGGAAAAGGTCATGTCGGACCGCGGTCCGGGAGCTCAGGAGCGCCAGTGCCCAGTCCAGGTCAGGCCCCGCGCCCTCGCTCGCTAAAGAGGCCCCGTAGGCCCAGACGTCACCCGACAGGAGCTGAGAGCTGGCCGACGCCTGTTCTGCCCCTCCTATGCAGGGCGGTGCACGCCGTGAGTTCGGGGACCCCTTCGAGGCGTCTGGGTTCGCGGGCTCGGCCCCGGTGTCGGCCTGAGCGGCCGCGGTGGCCGGTAGCTCCGATCCTGCGGCTCGACGCCCGCCTCGGCCACGGGCGCACCCGAGGCCAAGGGGCAGTCTCCCGAAGGTGCCTCCTGAGGGTCCGCTAGCGCGTCCCCGTGAGAACCACGCGCCGCGGGGGCCGGAGGGAAAGCTCCCGTTCCGGGTCCCACGTCCCCGGAAAGAGGCGGCGGAACCGCCCTGTGCCCGGGCGCGTCCGTTGCGCCTCGGTAGGGCACGTCTTCCCCGCATTCCCCGGCCATGGTGGGCGGCGGGGGAGTAGGCATCGGGCCTGGAGGTTTCCTAGCCTTTTTTGCCCGAAGAAGGCCTGCACAGAAAAAAAGATCAGGTGCCCGGGCGCGCTAGGGCAATCAAGGAGTAGGCGGGATGCTTACTTGTCCCTGTCGGTCCATTTCCGTTTCTTCAACACCCCTAGCAGCACACCAGCGCTGCCCCCAGGTTGGGTTTTCCTCTCGCAGCCGGCCCCGGGGGGTGATCGAGGGACCTCAGTGCTGGCCCCAGACTCCCTCGCAGGGGAAGGATGGGGGCTATGCATAGCCCCTCCCTTGAGGGAATGTGGTTTGGAGACCGCGAGCCCAGGACTCTCCGGGCGGCAGGCCTGTTGGGATGAAGAGTCACCGCCCTCCGCGGCCGCGGCCGGAGGCCTTAGGCTGCCTGGACCCTCTGGCTCAGGGGTCGCCGGGAAGGGGTTGTCCTGGGGCCCCACGTGGCCCTCGGGGAGCAGCCCCCATTGATCGAAGCGGGGCATCCCCTCTACAAGAGCTACCTTGTTCTTGTAATTATACAGAGGGAGCCCGCAATCAGGAAGTCGTCGGCCTCTTCGTCAGTCAAAGTCTTGAGTACCCCGCCTAGCACATCGGGCGGCAGGCCATCGATGCAGAATCGCAGGGTGTCCGTTGGGCTAGTGAAGGTCCACATCGGACGAGAGTGGCGTTGAAGAGGGGCAATCCTCCGGCGGAGGAATTCCCTCACGACCATCGTCACCGTCACCCCCGCAGCCCGTAGGACGGCAAGCGTCTTTATCACCCGCGACATCCGCGGGTCGTCAAGCCTTTCGTGCCCCACCCGGAACTCGGCACTGCTAGAGACGAAGGAGTCAACAGCGGGGGCTGTATTGGGCAGCGTCCATGTACACCCACTGCTTCCTGAAGCTCCCCGCTCCTTGGTTGACCTCCATGTCGATGCATTCGCCTGCCGTCGTGCTCATGGCCGGGAGCGACACGCACCCGGAGCACTGGTTGGTCGCGGTAAGCCGGAGACAGAAGAAATGTCGAAGCAACGCCACCGTGGGGGCCACGCCCAGGAAGGCCTCGCATAAAAAGGTGAAGGCCGAAAGAAGGAGAATGGATGTTGGCTCAAAGTGCAGCGCGTGAACTTGGTAGTGAGTAAGCACGGCGTTGAAGAAGTCCAAAAACGGAGGCAATAAACCAGAGAAGAGCGCGGGAAGGCGGATGGCGACGGTGGTGGCATCCAGCTCGGCGGGACGCCGCGAGGCTGGCCAGATCTTGGTCGGCCCCCATTCATTGAAATCGGCCGTAGTCATCGGGAGGACCTTGCCGAGCCCCTCGCGGTTGAGCACCGTAGATTTTCCCAGGGAGGGCTTCGGTGCCGCTGGCTTGTTTGCCACCGCCATCACCTTCCTCCTCTTGACGGGGGGCACCATTGCTGCAAGGCAAGATGGAAGGTGGCGGAGGTTCGGCGAAATAAGGGCAGCCTTGCGCAAGAAGGAATGTGCGAGAAGGCAGATGCAAGACACGGAAAAGCAATGATGGCCCCGAACCGCGCGCAGGCTTTACGTCAGTTCGGGTGGTTGCCGAGGCGTCATGGGGAGTGGGGGCGTCCCATGCCTCATCGTGCGCCACGCATCGTGCCTGGCTCGCAGGCGGTTGGGGCCCGCGGCGTTTTGCCCCCCCCCCCCCGATTGGCGGAACCGTGCACACCGCGGCCCCGGGGGCTACTTTTGTGCCTTTGGGACTGGGGGTACCCAGACCCGTCTGCCTGAGGCCCAAGACACGATGCGTGACCCCGGGCCAGTACGGCCCGCCGCTAAGCTTCGCGAGAGAGGCCTTCTTGAGGGCCCCCGCCTCTCGAGGCATTTGGCCAGAGGCGCCTCTGCAAGCTTCACGAGGACGCCTTCGCGAGGTCGCCTCCCAGGGCTGCCCCCCGGGGGGCTTCGCGGGCGTATAGGTCAAGGGTGGCTCAACGGGGCCATGCGACCCCGCCCCGTCATGAGGATAACGTGCGCCCTGCCAAGCGACGTCCGGAGCCGTGGCAGCAGGCTTCGCTGAGAAGACTTTCCCTTTGGTGCTAAAGGAGCAGGGCCAGCCCGTCGGTTCCCAAAGCAACCCCCAAATGTTTCCCGTTTGGTGTAAGAAGGCCGAGGCTGGGGGGCTCGCCAGGATGGATGTCATCCCCGAGCCCACCAGCGCGTCACAAAGGGAGGCTTTTGTAGGCAAAGACTACTTTTGTCAGGATAAGCTGTAGTCATGTCCCCCTTCAAACTGGCGCTTGTGGCAACCCTTCCTGCCTAATATTTTCGGGGAAGAGGACCAGAGCCGGTATAAAGGAAATAGCGCAGCCACCGTAGCGAGGACTGACCCCTTTTGTATTCACTCTTACCCCCAAATCGAGATAGACAGGAGTATGGTTTTACACCATGAGGTGGCCCAAACCTGGGTAAACCACCGTGTTCTTCGTTCTTCCCCCAAGCTCAAGCACACCGGAGCATCGCCGTAGGTTAGCAAGGTAGAGTAGAGTTTGAGAACCGGCGCACCCCATAGTTCGAACCTCTTTGGGTCCCCGGAGCCCCGATTCCAACAAAAGCCCAGAGGAAGTGGCTGAAGTGACTGCATTAGGTGGTAGTGGTTTTAGCTTTGTAGTCAACTTGCAAGAGGGAACATGTTCTTGTCGACAATGGAAAGTTTTCGGCCTTCCCTGCAAACATGGTCTTGCATTCATCACGTCACTTAGCAATGCACACATCGACACTACGTGGACTTGTATTTCTCCATTGACAAATATAGAGCAGCTTATGCCCAACTAATCCCTTCTATGCCGGACAAGACCCAATGGCATAAATCTGACCATGGATTCTTCATGCATCCACCACTATTGAAGGCCACGGCTGGTAGGCCTAAAACTGACAGGTACAAAGGTTGCGGTGAGAAGAAAAGGAAAAGTTGCCAGCACTTATGCCCTATTTATAAGGAATATGGGCATCATTGGCACAAATGTAAGAAGGGCAACCCAGAGGACATTGATGCAATGATGGATGTGAGGTAATATAGATTTACTCATTCTTGCATTATTCTTCCAACTATACATGTTCACTACTTTCCTATTGCTTGTGTAGAGAACCACCAAAGAAAAAGACAAAGACAACCAAAACAGTTGAGTTATCTATTGTGCCTTGTGAGGATGGAGCACCAACAAGAATGTGTTTTCCCCCAAGGTTCATATTTTGTTATGTTCATAAATACATGCAAACAATGTTTGAATTCTAAGTACATTTCTGCTCACCATAGCAAAAGCTTGGAAACTACAACTAAGAAAAAGGGGAAACATGTTAACTCTAGTGCTGGAGCATCAAAAAGGTGATTGCAGCTAGTTTAGATTTTTAGATTTAATTAAATTATAACTTGTTATGTATTTTCATTGCTTCCTTCTCACAATAGCAAAAGCTTGAAGAATACAAACAAAAAGGGAAAAGGGGGAAATCTCAATCGGTTCGATCCAAGAGGTATTGTTTCTCTTTTTAGTTTACATGTTATGAGTAATTTTTGTTTTCAATTGCTAAAAACTATTGTTGTCTTACATGCATAAATGTAGATCAAGAACCGACTCAAATCAACCGGAGCCAATTTCCATCAAGTTTCCTATGCCCGGAGATGAAACAAATGTTCCTATGAAGGTTAGGGCCAAGAATAAAAAGAAAGAGTGCGGTGAAAAGATTCCTATGGTGCCACAAGATAGCCCAGCAATGTGCACAAGAAGCAAGAAGTTTAACCCAGCAAGTCCTTCAATAAGCACAAGAAGCAAAAGAAGGCTTAGCTTGTGATTCTCATATGTTTTCCTTTAAGGTCATGGTTACTTTTGGAGGTTCTTTTGTGCTGCTCATGTGACGTACTTATGGACTTGAACTCATATGTGAAACAATATGTGATGCATGGAACTAGTACTGATGTATGTGGTGAATGTCAACCTAAATGTGTATGTGTGAACCTGGATGTTTCTGGTAGTTGTACATGTTGTGATGCATATTGTCTATATGTATATATGAAATGTGTGAGATATGAGATCAAATTACGGGGGAGGTTCTGCCCAATTTTCAATTTTTTTTGAATTGAAATAAGAGGACTGTTTTTTGATTGAAATCACTTCGGTGTCCAAATTATGGGGACTCAATTGGTCATTTAATATGACCAAATATGCAACATTACTGCTGATATTGTCATGTACAGATTTTTGGTCACCTTATGCACCAGGGGTAAAAAAGGTCTTTCCATGTCTGTCTTTAACACCGTTAGTGAACAAAATGCACTGGAGTGTCATATTAGGAAAGAAATTTAGAGCAGATGTCAAATAGGGAAGATTTTTTTTTCCAGGGCCAAACATGGAACTGCATTTTAAGATAGTGTCAAATAAGGAATTTGCTCAACAAGTAAATATAATAATTAAAAAGTAGTGTTGCAGCCATACATACTAAAAAGGTTCCGCATAATCGCTCTGTCCCACGATCAACAGGCAAAACTTTACATCCAGCAAAGAAACCTGCTACTTTTTTTTTTGAGGGAAACAAAGAAACCTACTCCCTCCGTTTCTAAATATAAGACCTTTTAGAGATTGCACTATAGACTACATACAAAGCAAAATGGGTGAATCTATGTACTCCTGGAGCTTCTGGAGTACATATGTACGTAGTCCATAATACAATCTCTAAAAGGTCTTATATTTAGAGACGAAGAGAGTACTATACTAGTATACCAAAGAAACAAGACTAGCATCCAGGTTCTTGCCCTACGCCCCTGCAATTACTAGTGGACTGAGCTTCAAATTGGTTGTGGGTGCGCGTTTAATTTCTACACGGAAGTGAAAAATATGCTGCGTGCAGTCCCGGCTGGACAGCGCCGCATGCACGCACACCATCCTTTTCTGTTACCCTGCGCGTGTCAGCTTCACACCTGCGTACACGCACGCACCCGCCTGACGTATCCATCTGACGCTTCGTTCTTCATGCCAACGTAAAGTTCTCTTTACTTTTCCATTAAGGTAATAGCATTACAAGTCCTAAAACTTGTTCAGGATGTGATGATTTGGTTCTAAAACTTGCAAAGTGACTTTACCCAGTTCCAGAACTTGCATCTGATGTGCACTTTTAGTCCTCAGCCAATCAGAGCACGCCAACCGGAGCGGCCGGGTCAGCTCGTGTGTATTTGCAAAGAACCCCTGCATTTAATTGTCCGCCACTTTTGGTCCTTCCCTGTCGCAACCAGCAGCGAAACATTCATACGTGGCCCGCCATTTTCTACTAACAAATGCAACTACCGGGCGGGTTAAATAAAGCCGGTCCAAATTTAGAACGGCAGTTACTGCAACCGGGCAAAGCCGAAATTTTGGGCGCTTACTCAAGTCGAGTCGGGCTTTTTAAAGCTTTTGGATGAATTCGTCCAGTTAATCTGGCCAATACAGCGCATGCTTCTTCTTCTTGGTGTAAACACGCGAAAGTAAGCTAAGTAAGCTAGCGTTTCGCGTCCAGCCAGAAACGTACTCCGACAAACGGCCACCGCTGACAGCTCTACTCGAGGCCGGATTCTTCTACTCTAGCCGCTGTGACGTTCTTTTTCTCGAATACGCAAAGCAGCGTATCATTGCATTGATAGGGGGAGAGCAAGTACAGGGAAGGGTGCCGCGACCTCGTACACACGAATGGCGAGGCCATGACACCAGGTGGAGCAGAGGGTACGGGGGTGCTCAGCCCCTAGCGAATTACAGGTTTAGGTTACAAATGATTGCGCGTTCATCCCTCGAACTCCTGCCACGGCCCAAGAGCGAGCTTCGTCTTTGATTGCCATAATAAGCGTGGAGGTAGACGGCGTGATTTTGTCGAAGATGATGGCGTTCCGATGCCGCCAGAGTGACCAGACCGTGAGCGAAGCAATAGTTGCGAGGCCACGCCGCCGTGCCGTCGGGGTGAGCAGAAGAGCGGATGAGAGCCAAGTAAAGTAGTCAGCCGAGCCGTCCGGAGGGGTGGTCGCCGGGGAGCACCACGAGAGGATTTCGTACCAGGTAATACGCGCGAAAACGCAGCCCACAAGGATGTGGTGTAGTGTCTCGGGCTCCTGGGTGCACAGGACGCATGTCGGCTCGTGTGGCAAGCCACGCCGGGCAAGGCGGTCGGCGGTCCAACAGCGGTTCAAGGAAGCGAGCCAGATGAAGAACTGCACGGAGGTAGGAGCGCCGGTTTGCCAGGCGAGTTGCCAGAACTCCGAAGTCGTGGAGCCATGGAAGAGCGCGTTGTAGCAGGACGAGGCAGAGTAGACTTCATTCTCAGACCAGCGCCAGCGAATGCGGTCAGGATGCGGGGACAGCACGACGTGCTGGAGGCGTTGCCAAGTTTCCACGTATTCCACCGTGGCCGCCGGACCTAGAGCGCCATGGATGTCCGATATCCAGCGCCGATCAGAGAGCGCTTGAGCGACCGTGCAGGTACGCCGTAGCCGGCGAGGCACGAGAGCCACCAGGGCGGGGGCGGTGTCGGTGAGGGGTTTCCCGTCGAGCCACGGGTCCTCCCAGAAGCGGCAAGTGGTGCCATCCCCGATGGTCCAGGACGTGGAGGCTCGGAAGAACTGAAGGACCTCAGGGTCTTGGGGGAGCTGAAGGTGAGACCAGGGTCTCGAAGGGTCGGTGGCCTGCAGCCACAGCCAGCGCACACGAAGGGAGATTCCGGTGCGGTGAAGATCACGGATTCCCAGACCGCCCAGGTCGAGCTAGCCGCTGTGACGTTCTTGCATCTTTTGTTTTTCACCAGCCTTTCGTTCTTAACCTAGATAGACAGAACAACTCACTTAACAACAATCACGAACTTGACTCAAGTTTTCATTCATTGATTTCCGGCGACGGTAATTAACAAGACCCAGACACTCCAAAGCATGCAGGAACTTAAAACTGACAACTGAAACATGTTTCTTACACAGAAAAATAAAGCATTGAGAAAGAAGCAAAGCAACAAGAACAAGACGACCTCGCGTCAGATGCATCCATGATTTCCTTCCTAGTATCATCTCATTTCCTTCCTAGTATTATTTACATTATTTATTAGAGGTTAGTTGAAACCCTTTTCAATGGGGGGTGAGATGGATAGATGGATCAAAGTCTGTGCCTGACTGCAAATGCAATGAGCGTTGCTGACCTCTTCACTAGCTCACATCACCTTCACAAGTTGCTAGTTAATCACCGAGTGAGCGGTGTACCATCATCGAGATGAGAGTTGTCCACCAGTCCGTTGAGCTCCTCTCCTGCACCTCTAATTCTCGTCCAGTGTCCAAGCCATCATCCGAGGAACAAGACAAGGAGCTCACCTGAGGAAATTTGGGAGCTATCCTTATCGCTTCCTCGGCATCCGCGAGGGCGCCGGCGGTGTCCCCAATCGCTATTCTCGCCTTACACCTGCCCAATTGCCACCAAACATCATGCCAAGCTCATCAGAGCACACATTTGCACTGCTCCAAGCAAAGCAGAGCAAAGCAGACCTGCCTCCGTAGACCAGATGTAGTCCACCGGGAGCATCCATTGCAATGCTCTACAGCACAAACAGGCCATGATAATTACTTGCTAAATTAGAAGGAATTATTCTGAAGCTCTGTCCATGGCATTATTCTGAAGAGAAAGGAGACACATAGCAGAGCAGAGGACGCACGCACCTCGGTGAAGGGGGCCTCCGCCCCGGCGGCGTTCCCCTCGGCGAGCGCGGCCTCGTCCTTCTTCCGGAGGGCGAGCGCGGCGAGCCCCGAGGCGGCGGCGAACTCGGCGGCGCCGAGGAGGTGCTCCAGGAGCTGCGCGGCGCTGGCCGCCGTGCCCACGTGGCCGAACACGGCGTTGCCACGGCCGGGGACGGAGGCGCCGACGTTGGGTCCGGCCTCGCAGCGGCCCAGGCACCCGCAGGACGCCACGCCGACGCGCGGCGGGGGCGGCGAGAGCCCCTCGAGCGCCGCGAGCACCTCGCCCCCGCCCTGCCGCGCACACGTGCGGTTCGTGCAGACCCGTATCTTCACCGCCTCCGCCGCAGCGCGCGGTGGCGCGGTACCTCTCCTGCGCGGCGGGCGGGTGGCGCAGCCGAGGGAGCAGGCTGCTCCCGCCTCGGCCATCGTCATCGCCATGTCGATGATGGCTTGGACACTGGACGAGACTGGCTTATTATTAATTCAGGTGATGCGGGTTAATTAAGCATAAATACAGGGGGTCTTTGTAAAAAGACGCGAACGGACCCGCCCGGTCCAGCTGGCTCCAGTTGGCGTGCTCCGATTGGCTGTGGACCAAAAATCCACATCAATGCAAGTTTTGGGACTGGGTAAGAGCATCTACAGCCGGATAT
Source organism: Elymus sibiricus (assembly GCA_039707655.1). NCBI lineage: Eukaryota > Viridiplantae > Streptophyta > Magnoliopsida > Poales > Poaceae > Elymus > Elymus sibiricus. The sequence goes on from CM077665.1 coordinate 272,069,016, forward strand.
GACAAATCCAGCCCCTCAAACGCCCGCGGACGCGTCCGGACGTGTCCGCGGGCACTGACCGGGCACTCCTCAAATTGCTCAATCTGCATCCGCATCTCTCAAATTTCATCCCCTACATCCATACCAAAGCATGCAAAGTAAATTCTACGTACTACCCTAGCTACTCTTCGTCGTCGGTGATGTCCACGACGACGGAGCCGGGCGCCGGCTGGACGGGCGGGGAGGAGGGCTCCGGTTCATCCTCCTCCTGCTCCATCTCATCAATGTAGGCCAAGCACTCCGCGTGTTCCGCGGCTTCTTGCGCCTCCATCTCCTGCCGACGACGGCGTCTTGCATCCGCATCCGACTCCGACCGGAGGGAATCGAGTATGGCCTGCTGCTCCGCCCGGAGATCCCCGTCGCCAGCGTCCCCCACATCCTCCTCCCCCGGCTCATCCCCTCCTCCTCCACCTCTTCATCCTCCTCCTCCACCTCCAACTCATCCTCCGGATCCACTACATCCAGAGGTAGCCCCGCGGCGATCCGGGCTTCGCGCCTATTCAGGATCCGCTCAAGGAGCTCGAGCCGGCGCTCCGGCGTCAGGAACTGCTGGCTCCTCACCCGGCGGCGTGGGGGCATGGCTGCGGATGGGTGGAGTGGAAACTGGCGGCGGCGGCGGACGGGATGAGGAGGAAGATGTGGATGTAGGGTTTCGGGGTCCGCCGGTGCACTTAAATAGCCGGGCAATGCACTACGCGGCCCGCCGGAGCTGCGACACGCGGCGCGACCGGTCCGGCGGAGGAGACGACCTTCGGACCGCCGGGTTGGCGGGCATTTCCAGCTGGGCCCCGTTCGTCAGTCCGACGTGGCGGGCGTGCCCGGGCGTGCCCGGGCGCGCCCGGGCGCCCCCATATCCGCCCCATATTTGGGCTGGATATGGGGGGTGCCGGTCAGCCCGGGCGTTTGAGGGCCGTTTGAGAGGCCTGTCTGGGTAAAAAAAAGTGACCGGGCAGTGACCGGGCGGCCTGCCCGGGCGTATGAGGCGGGTTTGAGAGGTTCGGTTGTAGATGCTCTAAGGTCATTTTGTAAGTTATAGGACCAAATCATCATATCCAGGATAAGTTTTAGGACTTTCGGTGCTATTACCTCTTTTCCTTTCCAATCTCTATAGGATGGGACGTGCAATTGCTTTGATATATGCGCATCCCTGACTGAGTAGCATAAATAGAACATACAAAATCATGCCTGTATTCGAAAAATATTACTACCAGCGGCGGTATATTAAAGGTCGATTCTTTTAAACGCTACAAATGGGTGCAAGGGCATCTTCAATGGTAATCGTAAATTTATTTCGTCATTCGATCATGGACACGGGATCAATCCGTGGACATTGTTGTTGGAGACCGTCATCCAACTCTGCTCGCATACATTTCAGACATAGTTCAGCAGATCAGAATCATACAAACGCGATGGATTTTCATATAAAACTGACCACATTCATTACAATTAGGATATTTTTCATATAAACCGGACGAAATTCATTACATCTTGGATAATTGTTAACTAAATTCTATTCTAAACCCAAACTAAATGATCGTCGGTGCATGTTCCCCATGTCCAGCCATGAGTCCCGATAACTGAACCTTCGTCTTCTTCAGTTCCGCCTTGACGCTTTCTAGCTCCGCCTTCATCACCTCCGCTTCCGGAGCCCCTGAAAGCACAACTTCTTCCTAGGTGGTTTTGGTAATTAATAACAACATATATTTCATTGGACTAATGTTTCCACTAAGTATGTTTCAAGAAAAAGTTCAATGTTTGATTGGCAAAGGATTGTGAGGAGACCCGAAGATGCAAGGAATATGATTGGCTAAGCTACAAGCTTGAAGACTCTACATTTTACTTTGTGAGAAATCAATTTGAGTCCATAGGAAAGCCAATACTATCAAAAGGGGGTGAGGTAATAATGGTGAATGAAATGCTCAAAGTGATCAAGTGTTAGTCACCAAAAACACCCACAAGCTCTTCCACAAATATTCTGTCATAGAGCCTACCACTCAAAATCGGTGTCACCAACATTTCCATATCGGCTACACCGAGTCATAAGCCCAGACAGAAACCCTAGCCAAGACCCACACTCGGTACTACCAACATTCCCTTCGGTGCCACCGAAAACAGTGACCAACTTCCTGGTTAGCCATTTTCATGATTCGGTCCCACCGAGTTTTGCAAATCGGTTTCACCGAGAAGTTGGGCCAACTCTCTGTTAACCCATTTCTCCAAATCGGTCCCACCGAGTTTGAGAAATCGGTCTCGCCGAGATTTGGTAACTGTCTAGGTCACCCATATCGGTACCACCAAGTATTCCATATCGGTCTCACCGAAAAGCCTAAAGTTGCCACATTTTGAACAAGTTGGTGCCACCGAGTTTTACTTCGGTTCCACCGAGTTGGGCAATAATGTTGTAACGGTTGGATTTTTGGAGATGCCTATATATACCCCTCCACCACATCCCACTCGCAAGAGAAGCACTCAGAACACACACCCACTTGCCATATCCAATTTTCTGAGAGAGAACCACCTACCCTTGTGTTGAGGTCAAGATCATCCACTCCAACCATATGGATCTTGATCTCAAGCCTCCCCAAGTTGCTTTCCATCCAATCAACCTCTTCTACCTAAGCCAAATTTGTGAGAGAGTGATTGAGTGTTGAGGAGACTATCATTTGAAACACAAGAGCAAGAAGTTCATTGTTACTATCGAGCCTATTACCTTTTGGAGGGTGGTGCCTCCTAGATTGGTTGGGTGTCGCTTGGGAGCCTCTTACTTCGTGTTGTGGAGTTGAACCAAGAAGTTTGTACGGGCAAGGAGATCGCCTACTTCGTGAAGATCTACCCATAGTGAGGCTAATCCTTCGTGGAGGGAAGCCGTTATGGAATAGTCGAGGTTGCTACTTCGTGGACCCCTTGTGGGTGGAGTCCTTCGTGGACTCTCGCGACCGCTACCCTCCGTGGGTTGAAGACTCCGTAAACGTGGACGTACGATAGCACCACCTATCGGAACCACCGGAAAAATCTTCGTGTCTTCAAATTGCGTTTGATCTCCTCTCCCTCCTTTACTTACATGTGTTTGTCCTTACTTTCCGCTGCTATACTCTTAGACATGCATGTGTAGGGTGAACTTGACTTGTGCAAATTGCTAAAATCTGCCCACAACTAAAATTGGGAAAAGGATAGATTTTTATTTAGTCAAGTAGTCTAATCACCCTCCCCCCCCCCTCTAGACATACTTTGGATCCTACAGCCCCGAAAAGTGAAGTTGTCCGTCTTCACGTTGCGGCCAATCGGCTAACCAGCCGACGATGTTGAGGCCACCAAGCTTGGCTTCAACGGGAGGGAGGAGCGGTGGCCTTCTTGGGACCCGAGCGGCGGCGAACAACCATGCACCACTCTTTCTCGCTGTCGACGGTGCCCGTGGACGTGTCGACTTCGTGATCGTGGTGGCGGGGCACGGCAGGGGCGAAGCTGGCGATGTCCTCCTTGTCGTCGCCCTTGCCCCCCATCACCTCATTCGTCGCCTCGTCGAACTCCGTATAGGCGGCTTGTAACCCCGCCCGACATTGGCGGTATCGCAAACGGTCGAGACAGATCTCACGGGCGGAGTGGTAGGACTCGAGCAACGCCTCCTGCTCGGGCACGTCCACAACCGACAAGATGGCGGCGTCCGCGGACGTGCCGGCAAAGAGCAGCTCCTCCGCGTGCCGGTGCTACTCGAGGAGGCCTATGTTGTAGGCCTGGTCAGCCTGCGCCTCTCCAAACTTGGCTTCCTGCTTCTCCCACAGCATCACCGTGTAGTGCGCACGGGCCTCGCCGATGGTGAGGTCGACATGCACCGACGAGGAGGGTGGCGCCGACTCGTCCGTCATTGGGGCGTCGTCGACCTTCGTCTGTCAGGCAGTCGACAACAATGGCGGTCATCTCCTTCTTTTGCTTCGAGGAGAGGGTGTCCTAGAGGTATTTGGAGTGGGAGGAAGCCATGGCGGGCGTGGTGCGGAGAGGAGAAAGGGACCGAAAGAGGATGGTTGTAGCTATGGCCGGGGCTGGAGTGTATATAGCGGGCGGATGGCAATGGGCCACGGCGGTGTGGTTAATGATCGGCGACAGATTGACAGACGAGTGGTGTCGGAGTAGGTTCCTTGGCAACCGCATATCATTAATGTAGGGCGACAGACTGACGAGGTGTCATTTGAGCGGCATGGGCGACGCTCTCTCGGCTGACGCGATGCTTCAACGCCGGCAACAATGAGAGGTTGCATCAACTCTTGTCCGGCATGAATGTGGCACTAACGCTGTGGTGCGACACTGGCTGTTTCGGGTAGGAAGCACACGCGGGCGAGGGGGGGTTAATGATGGGCCATGTCGGTCAGAAGCGGAGGTGGGAGTGGTCCAAACGCCCGCTGTGGGGACCCCGACTCATAAGTCGTGATCACCGAATGCACGTGTACAGTGATCCCAGATATCAATGCTCACTGAACACACAGAAGCTGAATAACAAGAGTCTTACATCCATGTTTAGCGTCTTACACAAATAAAGACCATGAAGGTCAAGTCTTACATAGATAGGGCCACGAAGGCCAAACAACAAACATAACTAGTAGCGGAAATCTTGATCGAAAGCGTAGACCCATGCCATCTGCCTTAACCTACAGGCATTCTGACTGGGAAGCGTCCTAGGTCGCATGCTCGTCACCAACGAACTCTTCACAATATTCCTGCTCTTCCATGCCTGGCCAATTAAATAACCAGTGGCAAGCCAATGAGTACTGAATGTACTCACAAGCAACCCATGTTTGGAACAAGGCAATAACAATGCATGATATAGCACTAAGTAGGTAAATTTTGCGAAAAGCTAATTTTGAGTGCAATGACATGATCAAAATAACTTGTCGTAGCATGCATCCTGAGGATACAAGTATCCGTACGAACAGGTTACAGATATCAATATATTCAAGGGGATTGAACATCTCATGTTCAGTCATCATGTCAAGTCACCCGACTTAACTCAAGTATCATCTTTGTCACCAACACACGCACACCAGGTTTGTAAAAAAACATCAGACGTAGTTTAAGCAGGACCTCCAACTGTCCATGACCATGGACACGGCTATTCGAATAGTTTTATACTCTGCAGAGGTTGCACACTTTACCCACAAGACTCGGAAACTTCCGTGTCAAGCCACGACTCGCGATATTGTTCATACCCGAGGTAAGTACCCGAACGTTGCCTTTCCCCTAGCGATACTAAACAAAGATTCCACTCATTTGTGCCATCCCTCATGATATACATCACATGTATCATCCATGAGGGCACGCAACAGTGTGCCCGGTGCCTGTGAGTACAACGCATGATCGTCCTTACCGGCACGACCCCATATCGAGAGTGACCACGTCACTCCCGCCGCTAGTAATGCGGTCTCTACGCTAGTACCCACCAAGGTAATCAACAAAGCCCCATCCCATAAGGGGTATCGTGGTTGTGCATGTAAGGTTGGGATGGTTAGCAAATGTTAAATCTCTCCATTTTCGAAAACACACACACACACAACTTGCTCTGGTACACCACTTCTTTGTCAAGTGGTTACCTAGCTCAACTTCATCTCCCTCGGGCATTAGTGGCACCCGACGGGGTTTTCGAAAAGCCTTTGAAAACACTCTTGTTTCCATCACCATGCATATTCCCGTCCCACTTTGCGTAGCATCTACAAAGCAACCTAACTACTCCCACCCGCACAACCCTCATAAGGAGGTAGGGTCATGCACGATGCAAGTATCAACGGTAAAGTATCGGAGTCATCCCACCGAAGTGGTCACCACATCAACGTGATCAACATTACGAAATAAAGTGCTATATGCCAGGCAATAAAAGGGTTTCATAGTCATGGTCAAAGGGCTGCTTGCCTGGCTCAACAAAGTCTTCGGGATCTTCAAAGTCTTCGGGTCCAACTCCCTCGTCAACAACGTAATCTATCGTCACGATAATAACGGCAATAATAAGAATCATCACAAAAACAGAGCACAAATCTCACTTCTAAATTGTTACCCTACTCTATAAAATACTACAATATAAACTAAAAATATTTGCCTAAGGTTTTGTTGTGAAAAAGATTTTGAAAACTATTAAAACAGAGGCTAAAAATAATCAAAACTAGCCTTTAAATAAAACCAGTACATAAAATGTTTTTAAAAATTTACACAAGTGGCACTATTAAATTCTACAGAATATTACAAGATTGTGGTGGAAGAATATTTGGGATTGGATAAATATTTAATTCTGTGGGATTTTTGGAAAATTACTGAAAAAAGAAAAAGAAAAAGGGCCTCAGAGCCAACTGGGCCAGAACAGACCCAGCTGGGCTGGGCTCGGCCCATGCACACTGGCGGGCGGCCAGGGGGCCACGTCGAAGGCGGGGTGGAGGAATACGCCTCCACTTGCCGCGCCGCGCTAATACGTCTCCAACGTATCTATAATTTATGAAGTATTCATGCCATGTTTACAATAATTCTATATGATTTTGGTATGATTTTATTATAACTAACCCGGACAGACGCTGTTTTCAGCAGAACTACCATGGTGTCGTTTTTTTGTGCAAAAATAAAAGTTCTCGGAATGGGCTAAAAATTTACGGAGAATATTTTTGGAAAATATAAAAAATACTGGAGCAAAAAGATACCGGAGAGGAGTCCCGAGGCAGCCACAAGCCTAGGGGGCGCCCCCCCCCTAGGGCGCGCCCCCCTGGCTTGTGGGCCCCTCGGGAGTCCCCTTGACGTGAGACCAACGCCAAAAATTCCTATAAATACCAAAAGCCCCAGAAAGAAACCTAGATCGGGAGTTCCGCCGCCGCAAGCCTCTGTAGCCACGAAAAACCAATCGGGAGCCTGTTCCGGCACCCTGCCGGAGGGGGAAACCATCACCGGAGGCCATCTTCATCATCCTAGCGGTCTCCATGACGAGGAGGGAGTAGTTCACCCTCGGGGCTGAGGGTATGTACCAGTAGCTATGTGTTTGATCTCTCTCTCTCTCGTGTCCTTGAGATGGCACGATCTTGATGTACCGCGAGCTTTATTAATATAGATGAATCATATGGAGTTTTCCCCTCTCTATCTTCTTGTGATGAATTGAGTTTTCCCTTTGAAGTTTTCTTATCGGATTGAGTCTTTAAGGATTTGAGAACACTTGATGTATGTCTTGCGATGGGATATCCGTGGTGACAATGGGATGTTCTATTGATCCACTTGATGTATGTTTTGGTGATCAACTTGCGGGTTCCGTGACCTTGGGAATCAATGCATAGGGGTTGGCACACGTTTTCGTCTTGACTCTCCGGTAGAAACTTTGGGGCACTCTTTGAAGTTCTTTGTGTTGGATTGAACATGGTGAATCTGAAATTGTGTGATGCATATCGTATACTCAAGCCCATGGGTACTCGTGGTGACATTGCAGTATCTAGGTGACATTAGGGTTTTGGTTGATGTGTATCTTAAGGTGTTATTTTAGTACGAACTCTAGGGCTGTTCGTGACACTTATAGGGATAGCTCATACGATTGATCGGAAAAGATAACTTTGAGGTGGTTTCGTAAAATACAATAATTTCTTCGTTTGTTCTCCGCTATTTGTGACTTTGGAGTGAACTCTTTGTCGCACGTGAGGGATTTACATATGGTTCAACTATGTCAGTATTGTTGAGAGAACTTGCACTAGTGAAAGTATGAACCCTAGGCCTTGTTTTCAAGCATTGCAATACCGTTTTTGCTCACTTTTGTTACTTGATACCTTGCTGTTTTTATATTTTCAGATTACAAAAACCTATATCTACCATCCATATTACACTTGTATCACCATCTCTTCGCCGAACTAGTGCACCTATACAATTTACCATTGTATTGGGTGTGTTGGGGACACAAGAGACTCTTTGTTATTTGGTTGCAGGGTTGTTTGAGAGAGACCATCTTCATCCTACGCCTCCCATGGATTGATAAACCTTAGGTCATCCACTTGAGGGAAAATTGCTACTGTCCTACAAAACTCTGCGCTTGGAGGCCCAACAAAGTCTACAAGAATAAAGTTGCGTAGTAGACATCAAGCTCTTTTCTGGCGCCGTTGCCGGGGAGGTGAGTCCTTGAAAGTATATCTTTAGATCTTGCAATTGAATCTTTTAGTTTCTTGTTTTATCACTAGTTTATTCTATAAAAGAAAACTACAAAAAAATGGAATTGAGGTTGCCTCATATACTTCATCTTTATAATGTCTTTCGTGAAAATGATGGAAAGGAAAATTGTGCCAAAGTGTTAGAAGAAGAAGTCAATAAAATGTTTGGCGCTAAATCTTTGTATGATGAGCATTATTGCAATGTTGTTAGTATTAATTCCTTGAATATTCATAATGCTAATGATATGCAAAGCTACAAGCTTGGGGATGCTATGTTTGATGAAGATGATATGTTTAGTCCCCCAAGTTTTGATGAGCAAATTTATTATGATGAAAGCATGCCTCCTATTTATGATGATTATTGTGATGACATGTATGCTATAAATAATAATGATAACCATGAAACTTGTCATCATGATTTTAATTTTCAATTGGATTATGCTTCACATGACAGTTATTTTGTTGAGTTTGCTCCCACTACTATTGATGAGAATAAATTTGCTTATGTGGTGAGTAGTAAAATTTCTATGCTTATGAATCATGAAAAGAATGCTTTATGTGATAGTTATATTGTTTAATTCATTCATGATGCTACTGAAAATTATTATGAGGGAGGAGTATATGCTTGTAGGAATTGCAATAATATCAAGTTTCCTCTCTATGTGTTTAAAATCTTGAAGTTTTTCTTGTTTTACCTTCCTATGCTAGTTGATTCTTGTTCCCATAAGTTGTTTGCTCACAAAATCCCTATGCATAGGAAGTGGGTTAGTCTTAAATGTGCTTGTCATGAGATTCATGATGCTCTTTTGCATGTTTCAATTATTATTCCTATGTGAGCATCATTGAAATCATCATGCCTAGCTAAAAGGCATTCAAGAAAAGCGTTTGTTGGGAGACAACCCAACACTTTTACTTTCTGTTTTTGTGTGTTCACATGATTAAGCTACTGTAGTAATCATGTTTTGTGTCTTTTATTTCAATAAAGTGCCAAGTAAAGCCTTTGGGACGACTCACAAGATGAGTAGAATTGATGCTGAACCAAAACAGAAACTTTTGACTCCAGTACAGGAATTTTCATTTTTTACTGGGGTGTGATAATGATCTGAAATTTTCACACAGTCTTAATATACAAATTATTCAGGTTATCCTAATTTTTCAGAATTTTAAGAGACAGGAAAGTATGGTTGCACTACAGATCTTCATAGACTGTTCTGTTTTTGACAGATTCTGTTTTGCATGCATAGTTTGCTTGTTTTAGTGTTTCCATAGCTTATATTTAGTGGTATAAATTATGGGAATGGTAGAATACAGTAGGTATAATGTGGGAACAATTATGAATCTTGTCTTGACAGTACCTAAGTGAATTATCTTTATTTATTATACTAACCCATCTCACGAAGTTCCGTTAAGTTTTGTGTGATTGAAGTTTTCAAGTTTTGGGTGAGACACCGTTATGAGGAGAATAAGGAGTGACAAGAACCTAATCTTGGGGATGCCCAAGGCACTCCCAAGGTAATATTCAAGGAAGACTCAAGCGCCTAAGCTTGGGGATGCCCCGGAAGGCATCCCCTCTTTCGTCTTCAACACTATCGGGATATCTTACTTGAAGCTATATTTTTATTCGTCACATAATATGAGTTTTTCTTGGATCGTCATTATATTTTTTTATTTTCTGTTAGGTGTTATTTATAATCTTTTTTTTCAATAAAAAGTTCCAAGAATTGTCTTAGGATGCTTGCATTGCATGTTTTGATGTGTGCTGTGTAAAAACAGAAACTTTTGCTGTAGTGTTTGAATTTTCATATTTTACTGGAATGTGGAACGTTTCTGAAATTTTTACACAGTATTTTAATATAAATTATTTAGCATGTCCTAAATTTTCATAATTGTTTGAGTTACAGAAGTACACTGGTTTAATAGATTGCTACAGACTGTTCTGTTTTGACAGATTGCTGTCATAGTTTTGTTATCCACTTATCCTATAGTTTCCATAGCCTATATTGGTAGATATAAATTGTGGAAATGATAGTATACAGTACCTACTGTTTGAAAATTATTATGCAACTTGTCTTGGCAGTACATAAAGAGTTGATTTATTATTATGTGTACTAACCTATCTCACGAGTTCTTTTCAAGTTTTGTGTGGATGATGTTTTTGAGAATAGGTGAAACCATGATATGAGAGGATTGAACGAGATACAAAGGCTCAAGCTTGGGGATGCCCAAGGCACCCCAAGTAAATATTTAAAGAAGTCTCAAGCATCTAAGCTTGGGGATGCTACGCATCCCACCTCTCTTCATCAACAATTATCGGTTAGCCTATGTTGAGCCTAAATTTTTATTCGTTCACATGATGCGTGCTATTCTTGGAGTGCTATTTTTCTTTTGCTTGTTGTTTAATAAAATACTTAAGATCTGAAATTCTTAGATGAGAGAGTCTTCACATAGTTATTTAATTGTTGACTACTCATTGATCTTCACTTATATCTTTTTGGAGTAGTTTGTCATTCACTCTCGTGCTTCACTTATATCCTATAAGTAAATGGTTGAATGAATTGAATATCATAAATCTGAAATTAAATATGCTTCATATACTTATCCCATGGGGAGTAATGACTTCACATATAATAAGTATAGGTGGTAAAATTTATTGAAAGTTAGCAAACACCGCATTGGTCACTTGAACAATTCATGAAAGAATACTGAAGGAAGAGAGATTCCACATATAAATATACTATCTTGGACATCTTCTATGATTTTGAGCTCATTAATTATTTTCAAACTCGAGCAAATTAGTTAAAATTGGACAAGGAAGACAACTTAATGAGTTATGTTTGGGTATATTTGTATAGAAGTTATATTGTTATGGACCCTCCAACATGTGGTGCTTGCTTCCACCTCATACTAGCCAAAACTTCCGCACCAAGTAGAAATACTACTTGTGCATCCAAACACCCTTAAACCAGTTTTGCCATGAGAGTCCACTATACCTACCTATGGATTGAGTAACTATACCTACCTATGGATTGAGTAAGATCATTCAAGTAAGTTGTCATCGATGCAAAAAGCAATAAAAATTGCTCCTAAATATGTATGATCTTTTATTATAAGGGAAAATAAGCGTTGTACGAACTTGTGATGGTAAAGAAATAAAAGCGACGGACTGCATAATAAAGGTTGCTATCACAAAGGGCAATACAACGTGACGTTCCCTTGCATTAAGGGTTTGCACATCCAAAAATAAAAAGTGCATGACAACCTCTGCTTCCCTCTGCGAAGGGCCTATCTTTTACTTTCTAGTACTTACCTTTATGCAAGAGTCATGGTGATCTTCACCACTTCCTATATTTCGCCTTTTTCTCTTGGCAAGCGTCATGTGTTGGGGAATGATCTAGACATATATATCCACACAAATATATTTTATCATGAATTATTATTGTTGACAATTATCTATATGATAAATAAGTTGGGAGGCGAAACATTAAGCCCCTATCTTTCTCTGTGTTCGATGGATGCTATTTGTTCTAAAAATATGCTTTGAGTGTCAATAATCATGGAAGACTATATGATAGTTGAGTATGTGGAATTTGCTAAACCAAAGCTCTTACATAGACCCTTCCTGAAAATAAGATGAATTGCAATTGTTCGATGACTAGGAATATGGTTTGTTAGTTTTCAAGAAACTTTCTGGTCTATACTTTAACAGGTGAATAGCTTGTTACTTGATCATGAGAAGTTTTATGAGATGAGCTACTATTTATGATTTATATTGATGCTAGAAAAAGTGATTGGAATTATCATTTATCAAACTTGTGCACTTGCTAGCATTCACACTTCATAAATTATTTCTTTTATCATTTACCTACTCGAGGACGAGCAGGAATTAAGCTTGGGATGCTGATACGTCTCCAATGTATCTATAATTTATGAAGTATTCATGCCATGTTTACAATAATTCTATATGATTTTGGTATGATTTTATTAGAACTAACCCGAACTGACGCTGTTTTCAGCAGAACTACCATGGTGTCGTTTTTTTTGCAGAAATAAAAGTTCTCAGAATGGGCTGAAAATTTACGGAGATTATTTTTGGTAAATATAAAAAATACTAGAGCAAAAAGATACCGGAGAGGAGTCCCGAGGCAGTCACAAGCCTAGGGGGCGCCCCCCTAGGGTGCACCCCTGGCTTGTGGGCCCCTCGGGAGTCCCCTTGACGTGAGACCGACGCCAAAAATTCCTATAAATACCAAAACCCCCCAAAGAGAAACCTAGATTGGGAGTTCCGCCGCCGCAAGCCTCTGTAGCCACGAAAAACCAATCGGGAGCCCGTTTCGGCACCCTGCCGGAGGGGGAAACCATCACCGGAGGCCATCTTCATCATCCCGGCGATCTCCATGACGAGGAGGGAGTAGTTCACCCTCAGGGCTGAGGGTATGTACCAGTAGCTATGTGTTTGATCTCTCTCTCTCTCTCTCTCGTGTTCTTGAGATGGCGCGATCTTGATGTACCGCGAGCTTTATTAATATAGATGAATCATATGGAGTTTTCCCCTCTCTATCTTCTTGTGATGAATTGAGTTTTCCCTTTGAAGTTTTCTTATCGGATTGAGTCTTTAAGGATTTGAGAACACTTGATGTATGTCTTGCGATGGGATATCCGTGGTGACAATGGGATGTTCTATTGATCCACTTGATGTATGTTTTGGTGATCAACTTGCGGGTTTCGTGACCTTGGGAATCTATGCATAGGGGTTGGCACACATTTTTGTCTTGACTCTCCGGTAGAAACTTTGGGGCACTCTTTGAAGTTCTTTGTGTTGGATTGAACATGATGAATCTGAAATTGTGTGATGCATATCGTATACTCAAGCCCATGGGTACTCGTGGTGACATTGGAGTATCTAGGTGACATTAGGGTTTTGGTTGATGTGTATCTTAAGGTGTTATTTTAGTACGAACTCTAGGGTTGTTCGTGACAGTTATAGGGATAGCTCATAAGATTGATCGGAAAAGATAACTTTGAGGTGGTTTCGTACCCTACAATAATTTCTTCGTTTGTTCTCCGCTATTTGTGACTTTGGAGTGAACTCTTTGTCGCACGTGAGGGATTTACATATGGTTCAACTATGTCAGTATTGTTGAGAGAACTTGCACTAGTGAAAGTATGAACCCTAGGCCTTGTTTTCAAGCATTGCAATACCGTTTTTGCTCACTTTTGTTACTTGCTACCTTGCTGTTTTTATATTTTCAGATTACAAAAACCTATATGTACCATCCATATTACACTTGTATCACCATCTCTTCGCCGAACTAGTGCACCTATACAATTTACCATTGTATTGGGTGTGTTGGGGACACAAGAGACTCTTTGTTATTTGGTTGCAGGGTTGTTTGAGAGAGACCATCTTCATCCTATGCCTTCCACGGATTGATAAACCTTAGGTCATCCACTTGAGGGAAAATTGCTACTGTCCTACAAAACTCTGCGCTTGGAGTCCCAGCAAAGTCTACAAGAATAAAGTTGCGTAGTAGACATCACGCGCCCCTGGTCAAACCTGACAGGCGGGTCCCGGCGAGCCCAGTGATCAGCGGGAGAGAGAGGAGTGAGAGGGTGACAGGCGGGCCCCACCAGGGTCGTCTTCAACCTCCAGACAGGGGACGGGGAGAGCTCACCTACGGCGTTTCCGATGGCGGCTCGAGGCACCGAGGACACGGGCGTGCTCAGGAGGCTCGAGCGCTTCCAGGGGAGGTGGAGTTCGTCGCCAGCGGTGACGGTTTCGTTAAGGACGACCGACCCGAGCGGCGGAGCTAGCTCCTGCTCGAGGTCGGGCTGCTCGCCCTGGGCTGTCATTGGAGGAAAGAGGAGGGGGAACGGGGTCAGGGACGCTTAGGGTCCTTGGATCAGAGGAGAACTGGGGCGGAGGAAGGCCATACCACGCGGATTCCGACGAGCCAAGGCGGCGAGCTCCGGCTCGATTTCGAGCGCCTGGTCCTTGAAATGGAAGGGGAGAGGTGCGGGGACACGATTGGGAGGGGGAGAAGATGTCCAGAAGGAAGGGAGAGATACGGGGAGGCCTCTTTATAGGTGGACGCGAGTCCACCGTGGGCTTGTGCGCCGGCGGGGTCGAGGCCGACGCTACAGGCCACGGGGGCTTGCGGAGATGGGTCAGGGGTGCTCCTGGGCGTCTCCTAGGACCAGTAAAGGAGAGAGAGAGAGCGGAGAAATGCCCTGGAGCCCGCGCGTGTGAGCTGGCGTGTTAGCCGGCTCAGGCGGCGTCGGGCACGCGTGGCCAGGGGCGAGAGAGAGCTAGGAAGGAGGGGGCCGACAGGGTGAGGGTGTGCGGACGTCGAGGGGGATCCGGGGGACATCTTTCCTCATCCCAAGGCTGTTGGGGCCCCTCGGGATGCTCCGGCTACAATGCGGGGAGGCACTGTAGCGTGCTCCAGAGCATGCGTTTGGCATGCCAGTAGCGTTTCCACGCGCTCTGGGCATGCCACAGCTTGTCCACTAGCTTATGGGGGGGTCTGAAGATGCTCTAGGAGCTAGTGGGGCTAGGTAGAGGAGGAATGGAGTGGGGGAGAGGTAAAAAGGTTGCTGAGTAGGCTGTCCAGAGGTAGAAATTGGGGTTTTACCCCATCAATCAGTGACTTGAGTCCATGGGCTTCTTACTGGAGGTAAAAGAACACTATAGGGAGATGTGGTAAAAAGTTGAAGTGAAGGAGAATAGGTTTGGGGGTGAAAACAAGGTTTTTATTAAACTGTCAGAAGGTGTTTGATGCTAGTTTGACCAAGTAATTGGAGTTTGATTGCCAAGAGATTTAACAGGATGATAATGTAGGTAAAATTAGAGTGGATCACCAAGTTTGAGCTGGTTTGAAGAAAGTGCACAATGTAAACTTGGTAAACCCTAGAATTTGGTAGAATCAGATTTCTATAGATCCAAGCATGCAATTCACTTCCCCCAAATCCACCACTTGGTGTAGTATCATTATTTCGGGTTTAGAACATTCCCACAAAGTTTGGGGTCAATAGGACAAACTTCACAATGTAAAGTTGTTCAAACTTGACTCTGGACAGGAATGGTTTTGGAATATTTTGGTGGATCAAAACAATTGGTATTGAGATGAAACTTTAAAAGATCATCACATATAACATGTGTGACTTGCTATAATTTTCCTGGATTTTATTGAAAATATTTTTATAGAAATATTTTAAAAGCTTGATTTAAGCAGAAAGGGTTTTGAGGGGTTTTGCCCATTATGTTGAACATGACCATGTGTTGAAACTCATATATATGGAAAATATATGTCCAGTGAGTTTCCCTAAATTTTCTCAAATATTTTTAAATCATTCAAATAATTTTACCCTATGAAAAACCATTTCTGGTCTTAAGAAAAAGCATTTAAATAAAATAGTAAAATAATATTTAAAATTAATATTTGGTGGTTTTGGGAAGTAATATATATAGTGGGTTTCAAATAAAGCCTTTTGGGAAAAAGGATCCACCCAATTTGAGGACTTGTAGTGCAAACCTCAATTCAGGGGTTTTTGAAAACCTAGTTTGAATAAATCCTTTTTGGCCAAAATAAATTTTGATAAAAATAGTTTTAGGTATTATACACATGGTATGATCATTGGGCTTAAAGTTTGGATCAAGGAAGATAAAAATGGAGAGGAGTAGAACCTAAGAGTGCCAAACACCATTAACCAAACAAGCAAGCATCAAACAATTCAAACAAGCTCATGCACTGAAAACGTTTTAATTGGTTCCAAATTTTGTAAATCCATAGCATAGCAAAGTGATACAAACATAGGGTGTGACAGACCTACCCCCCTTACAAGAATCTCGTCCCCAAGATTCCTAGGCTAAGCGCTAAAAAGATAAGGGAACTCAGATCTAAGATAGTCTTCACGCTCCCAGGTTGCTTCTGCTTCAGCGTGGTTGCTCCATTGGACCTTGAAGTACTTGATGATGCAGCTTCGGGTGCAATGCTCTGCGTCATCCAAAATACGAACGGGCCTCTCATGATAAGTGAGGTCTGGCTGAAGGTCGATTGCTTGATGGTCGATGTCCTTGTAGAGGTCGGGGCGGTTGGGGACTTGGAGACACTTCCGGAGTTGTGACACGTGAAAGACGTTGTGCACTTCTGATAGCTCGGAAGGTAGTTCTAGCTGGTAGGCAACTTCTCCTCGCTTGGCGGTGATCTTGAAGGGGCCGATGTATCTTGGTGCAAGCGTCCCTTTGATGTGGAAACGCTTGGTTCCTTTGAGAGGCGTGACTCGGAGATAGACATGATCACCGACACAGAAGTTCACTTCTCGGCGGTGAGAGTCGGCGCAACTCTTATGTCTTGACTTAGCGGTCTCCAAACGTTCTCGGATGAGTTGAACTTGCTCTTCGGCTTCGCGGAGGATATCTGGTCCAAAGACTAGTCCTTCTCCAGTTTCCGACCAATTGAGGGGAGTGCGGCACTTGCGTCCATACAACACTTCAAATGGTGCCATCTTAAGGCTCAACTGGTAGCTATTGTTGTAGGAGAACTCGGCGAATGGTAAGCAATCTTCCCACTTGGCTCCATACGCCAGAACACAAGCACGAAGCATGTCTTCGAGTATCTGATTCACTCGTTCCGTCTGTCCTCTGGTCTGGGGGTGAAAGGCAGTGCTGAAGGATAGCTTGGTTCCCATCGCTTCTTGAAACTTCTTCTAGAACCTCGAGGTGAACTGGGTGCCTCGGTCTAACACAATCTCCTTAGGAACTCCGTGAAGGCTCACAATACGCTCGATGTAAAGACTGGCTAGCTTGTTACCATCATAAGTGGTCTTGACGGGAATGAAGTGGGCTACCTTGGTCAGGTGATCGACAATGACCCAAATGGAATCATGTCCCTTGCTTGACCTCGGCAATCCGGTGATGAAGTCCATCCCGACTTTGTCCCACTTCCATTCAGGCACTTTGAGAGGTTGCAATAGTCTAGCAGGTCGCTGATGCTCAGCGTTGACTCTCTGGCATATGTCACACTTAGAAACAAAGGTGCCTATCTCCCGTTTCATGCCATGCCACCAAAATCTTGTTTTGAGGTCTTGGTACATCTTGGTTCCTCCAGGGTGGATGGAATACGGAGTGTCGTGGGCTTCTTGCAAGATCAAATTCTTGAGCTTAACCTTGTTGGGTACGCAAATGCGCTTCCCGAACCATACAACTCCTTGCTCACCCACTGAGAATCCTGGGGCCTTGTCTGCCTTGATCTTCCTCTTGATGCCTTCGATGCTCTCGTGTCCCTTTTGAGCTTCCTTAATATCATCAATCAAGGTAGGCTTTGCTTCGAGGTTGGCTAGGAATCCAGGTGCAACTAGTTCCAACCCAAGGCTTTCAAGCTCTTCATACAGGGCGGGTAGCCTTTCCTTAATCATAGCGTTCAAGGAACAAGCCTTTCTGCTTAAGGCGTCTGCTACCACGTTAGCCTTTCCGGGGTGGTATTGAACACTGAGGTCATAGTCCTTGATCAACTCCAACCATCTTCGCTGCCTCATGTTCAATTCCTTTTGAGTGAAAATATACTTCAAACTCTTGTGGTCTGTGTATATCTCACATCGCTTCCCCAGAAGGTAATGTCGTCATGTCTTCAAGGCATGAACCACGGCTGCCAACTCAAGATTGTGGGTAGCGTAGTTCTCTTCGTGAGGACGCAGTTGTCTGGATAGATATGCTATGACTCTGCCTTCTTGCATCAGGACACCTCCAAGCCCGGTTCTCGATGCATCACAATATATCACAAACTCCTTGTGAATATCGGGGGTGGCCAAAACTAGGGCTGTGGTCAATCTCTTCTTGAGCTCTTGGAAGCTTTCTTCACACTTCGGCGTCCATTCGAACCTCTTGTCCTTCTTCAAAAGCTGAGTCATGGGTCGGGCAATGCTCGAAAATCCTTCGACGAACTTGCGGTAATATCTCGCGAGTCCGAGGAAGCTTCTCACTTCCTTCACATTGGTTGGGGACTGCCATTCAGTCACGGCTTCAATCTTGGCAGGATCCACTGACAATCCTTCTACAGTCAACACATGACCCAAGAATCCAACTTCTTGCAGCCAGAATTCACACTTGCTGAACTTGGCATAAAGCTGGTGCTCTCAAAGCTTGTCTAGGACCAATCTCAAGTGTTGCTCATGCTCTTCTTCAGACTTGGAGAAGACGAGTATGTCATCAATGAAGACAACAACAAACTTGTCCAAGTACTCCATGAAAACTTTGTTCATGAGGTACATGAAGTAGGCAGGGGCATTGGTCAACCCGAATGACATGACCGTATATTCATACAGGCCATACCGGGTTACAAACGCCATCTTCGGAATGTCTTGGGGTCTGATCTCCAACTGGTAGTATCCTGACATGAGGTCGATCTTGGAAAACACCTTGGCTCCATTCAGCTGATCGAACAGGTCTTCAATCTTGGGGAGTGGGTACTTGTTCTTTATCGTGACTTCATTGAGAGAATGGTAATCGACACAAAGTTGGATAGTTCCGTCCCTCTTGACACAAATAGAACAGGTGACCCCCAAGGAGAGGCACTAGGGCGAATGAATCCTTTTCTGAGCTGCTCTGCCAGTTGCTTCTTCAATTCAGCCAACTCTCCGGATCCCATTCTATAGGGCTTCTTATAGATGGGTCCTGCTCCGGGCATTAGCTCAATGATGAACTCAATGTCGCGGTCAGGAGGCATTCCGGGCAGCTCATCAGGAAATACATCCGTGTATTCACATACCACTGGCACTTGATCCAACTCAATTCCCGACAGACAGTTAGCGTGAGGGGCTTGAGCGGAGACAGGGTTGGGAACATACTTGACTTCCACTCCTTGGCTATTGGTCATGGTAACAATCCTCTTGGCACAGTCTAACAAGCCTCGGTGCTTGGTTAACCAGTCCATGCCTAGGATCACATCCAAGCCTCCCGACTTCAGGATGATAAGGTCTGCTAGAAAGTCTACCCCATTGATATTAATCTCAACTCCTTTACAACCTATCCCGGACTTCATAACTGATACCGGGGTTTGTATCAACATACGACTACCCAGGGGTGTAGGCTTCATCCCACTCTCTGGTGCAAACTTTTGAGTGACAAAAGAATGCGAAGCTCCACAATCAAACAATATGGTTGCTAGGGTTGAGGTGACGAGGAACGTACCCAGTATGACGTCCGGGTCTTCCTGGGCTTCCTCAGCGGTGACGTGATTCACACGACCCTTGCCATTGTTGGGCCGGTTGCGGGGAGCTGGGTTCCTAGGTGGTGCTCCACGGCCTTGACCTTGGTTGGGAGCATTGGGACGCGGTGCATCTGGCTTCTTGTTGGGGCACTGCTTAGAGATGTGTCCAGGCTGACCACACCCAAAGCAAGTGACCTGACCATAGTTGTTGTTGTTGTTCCTGCCGCCGTTGTTGTTATTGGGGTTTGTGTAAGCTGGCCTGGGGTTGGCATACTGCTGAGGCTGGTAGCTCGGATGAGGTACAGGAGGTCTAGCCTGCTGCGGCTGATAGGTTGGCTTGGTTGGGGCTGGCTGCCAGGGGCGAGGCTTCTGGTTGCTGGAACTACCCTTGCTGATCATCTTGCGCTTGCGAGTGTCGTCCATGGCACGACGCTTGTCTTCAAGCATGAGGGCCTTGTTTACCAGGTCGAAGAAGGTCCGACAGTCGCAGACTGTGAGCTGATAGTGCAGGGTCTGCTGAAGTCCTTCCATGAAGCGTTCCATCTTAGCAGCCTCCGTGTTGACATCTTCAGGTGCATACCTTGACAGCAGGTTGAACTTCTGCATGTACTCCTTGACAGAGCCACTTCCTTGCTCCAGCGCTCGGAATTCTCTCTTCTTGATAGCCATAATCCCAGAAGGAATGTGGGCGGTGCGAAATCCTTCCTTGAAGTTATCCCAGGTGATCACTCGATCGCCTTGCATGACCTTGAATCCATCCCACCAAGCTCTGGCGGTACCTCCGAGGCAGTGAGAGGCATACATCACCTTCTCATGATCCTCATTGCAATTGACCAGTGCAAGGAGGTCCTCGATGGTGCGGATCCAGTCATCGGCATCCAGTGGTTCAGCAGTCTCGGTGAAGGTCGGGGGCGAATTCCTCATGAACTCAGACAGAGTGGAGCGGCCATTGCCGTTCCTGCCTTGCTACCGGTTGTTCACAAGGACTTGGGCCATCTGCTGGATAGCAGCAGTGTTGGCTTGGCGTTCCTCCCGGAGAACTTGGAGAAACTGAGCTATGGTCATGTTCTCCGGTGGAGGTGGTGGCGGGGGAATGTCGCCTTGTGGTTGCTCCGGGTGATCTCCAGCGTGAGCAGCCCCACCAGCTCCCTGTTGTTGGCTGGAGTTGCCGGCTTCAGGGTTGGTGAAGGAGCTATTGCGGGTTGCAGTCACCATCCTGTTTGGAGCAGCCAAGTCAAATAACTGGGATAGACGAGAGGCAAAGAAATAACGGAGAAAGCGCGCCTAAGGGGGTTGGTATAGTGCAAGTGTGGTAAAACAAGGGTCGAAAGACCAACACATATATTAAGATGAGATAGACGATGGAGTCGCTTACATGTTGCCTAAGGCAAAAGCGCGACTTGCATCGGAACACAAACAACAAAAACAAACAACAAGCACACATGGTTTCATATGAACCATTACACGGACTCGACTTCGCATGAGGGGTACATGACTGATCCTACCCTAGGGGTTCTCGGACTCAGGTGGTGGAGTGCTCAGTCTCATAGTCACGCTCCTCTAGATCTTCCTCCGGATCATCATCCGTACGGGCATCATCTCCGGTCGAAGGGGTCAGAGAACGAGGAGGCCCATCCCGTCGACGCTTCGTCGGTGGGTCAGTGAAGAGCTCATGGTACTCCTTCGCACTCATGCGACGTTGATGTGTGGCTGCATCTCTAGCTGGGGGTACTCCTTCTCGGTAAGCGACAGCTGGTCGTCCCTCAGGGGCTCCATCCTTCTTGATCTTGTCTGGCTTTGTCTTGGCTTGACGAAGTAGCTCTCGGGTGTGGTGAAGTTCCTTGCGGAGCTTCACGGACTCCTTAATCAAGTTGTGAACCAGGCTGTCGGCGGAGAGGCTGAAGTAGGTCTGGAACCTGAGTGGGGTGCCATCCTCCTTGGATGGGATCAACGTCTAACTCTCGCCCAAATCATCCTTCCTGAAAGGTAGGTAGCGAGTAGCTGGCTCGTCAGCCATCTCTGGAATGATGTCTCGAAGGTGTAGGAGTGCCTTGCGTGCAGCTGTCTCGACTGCGAGTGCAAGGGTCTCCATCTGTTGTCCTTCAAAGAACCAACTAGTCGGGGAGTCGTTTGCCTTCATGACCACATCGACATGGTACTCCTTCGTGACGGCATCGACCCAGTGCTCGTGGTAGAGGAAAACGGGTGGTCGGCGATACTGGCACTTCTCCAGGCTATCCTCAAGGAGTAGGGGAAAGTCGGATGCTAGGAGGGCTTCGAGTACGACGGCCATCTACAAAGGTTTGAAGGGAGGAGAGTCAGTATAGTGCCGTGTGAAGAATAGAAGAGGTAATAAGTGTGGAAACTCCTAAGTATAGGTGCTAGGTGTAGTTTTGAAAATAGTTTTATCCTAACTAACGTCCATGCTAACTAAGGGCTTCCTACAGTCAGGATGGCTCTGATACCGGCTCTGTGGGGACCCCGACTCATAAGTCGTGATCACCGAATGCACGTGTACAGTGATCCCAAAGATCAATGCTCACTGAACACACAAAAGCTGAATAACAAGAGTCTTACATCCACGTTTAGCATCTTACACAAATAAAGACCATGAAGGTCAAGTCTTACATAGATAGGGCCACGAAGGCCAAACAACAAACATAACTAGCAACAGAAATCTTGATCGAAAGCGTAGACCCATGCCATCTGCCTTAACCTACACGCATTCTGACTGGGAAGCGTCCTAGGTCGCATGCTCGTCACCAACGAACTCTTCACCATATTCCTGCTCTTCCATGCCTGGCCAATTAAATAACCAGTGGTAAGCCAATGAGTACTTTGAATGTACTCGCAAGTAACCCATGTTTGGAACAAGGCAATAACAATGCATGATATAGCACTAAGTAGGTAAATTTTGCGGAAAGCTAATTTTGAGTGCAATGACATGATCAAAATAACTTGTTGTAGCATGCATCCTGAGGATACAAGTATCCGTACGAACAGGTTACACATATCAATATATTCAAGGGGATTGAACATCTCATGTTCAGTCATCATGTCAAGTCACCCGACTTAACTCAAGTATCATCTTTGTCACCAACACATGCACACCAGGTTTGTAAAAAAACATCGACGTAGTTTAAGCAGGACCTCCAACTGTCCATGACCGTGGACATGGCTATTCGAATAGTTTTACACTCTGCAGAGGTTGCACACTTTACCCACAAGACTCGGGAAACTTCCGTGTCAAGCCACGACTCGCGATATTGTTCATACCCGAGGTAAGTACCCGAACATTGCCTTTCCCCTAGCGATACTAAACAAAGAGTCCACTCGTTGGTGCCATCCCTCATGATATACATCACACGTATCATCCATGAGGGCACACAACGTTGTGCCCGGTGCCTGTGAAGACAGCACATGATCGTCCTTACCGGCACGACCCCGTATCAAGAGTGACCACGTCACTCCTGCCACTAGTAATGCAGGCTCTATGCTAGTACCCACCAAGGTAATCAACAAAGCCCCGTCCCATAAGGGGTATCGTGGTTGTGCATGTAAGGTCGGGATGGTCAGCAAATCTTAAATCTCTCCGTTTTCAAAAACACGCACACAACTTGATCCGGTACACCACTTCTTTGTCAAGTGGTTACCTAGCTCAACTTCATCTCCCTCGGGCATTAGTGGCACCCGACGGGGTTTTCGAAAAGCCTTTGAAAACACTCTTGTTTCCATCACCATGCATATTCTCGTCCCACTTTGCGTAGCATCTACAAAGCAACCTAACTACTCCCACCCGCACAACCCTCGTAAGGAGGTAGGGTCATGCACGATGCAAGTATCAACGGTAAAGTATCGGAGGCATCCCACCGAAGTGGTCACCACATCAACATGATCAACATTACGAAATAAAGTGCTATATGCCATGCAATAAAAGGGTTTCATAGTCATGGCCAAAGGGCTGCTTGCCTGGCTCAACAAAGTCTTCGGGATCTTCAAAGTCTTCGGGTCCAACTCCCTCGTCAACAACGTAATCTATTGTCGTGATAATAACGGCAATAATAAAAATCATCACAAAAACAGAGCACAAAACTCACTTCTAAAATGTTACCCTACTCTGTAAAATACTACAATATAAACTAAAAATATTTGCCTAAGGTTTTGTTGTGAAAAAGATTTTGAAAACTATTAAAACAGAGGCTAAAAATAATCAAAACTAGCCTTTAAATAAAACCAGTACATAACATGTTTTCAAAAATTTACACAAGTGGCACTATTAAATTCTATAGAATATTACAAGATTTTTGGTGGAAGAATATTTGGGATTGGATAAATATTTAATTATGTGGGATTTTTGGAAAATTACTGAAAAAAGAAAAAGAAAAAGGGCCTCAGAGCCAACTGGGCCAGAACAGACCTAGCTGGGCTGGGCTCGGCCCATGCACACTGGCGGGCGGCCAGGGGGCCACGTCGAAGGTGGGGTGGAGGAATACGCCTCCACTTGCCGCGCCGCGCCCCTGGTCAAACCCGACAGGTGGGTCCCGGCGGGCCCAGTGATCAGCAGGAGAGAGAGGAGTGAGAGGGTGACAGACGGGCCCCACCAGGGTCGTCTTCAACCTCCAGACAGGGGACGGGGAGAGCTCACCGGCGGCGTTTCCGACATCGGCTCGAGGCGCCGAGGACACGAGCATGCTCAGGAGGCTCGAGCGCTTCCAGGGGAGGTGGAGTTCGTCGCCGGTGGTGACGCTTTCGTCAAGGACGACGGAACCGAGCAGCGGAGCTCCTGCTCGAGGTCGGGCTGCTCGCCCTGGGCTGCCATTGGAGGAAAGAGGAGGGGGAACGGGGTCAGGGACACTCAGGGTCCTCGGATCAGAGGAGAACAGGGGCAGAGGAAGGCCATACCGCGCGTATTCCGGCGAGCTCCGGCTCGATTCCGAGCGCCTGGTCCTTGAAATGGAAGGGGAGAGGTGCGGGGACACGATTGGGAGAGGGAGAAGGTGTCTAGAAGGGAGGGAGAGACACGGGGAGGCCTCTTTATACGTGGGCTTGTGCGCCAGCGAGGTCGAGGCCGAGGCTACAGGCCACGGGAGCTTGCGTAGATGGGTCATGGGTGCTCCTGGGCGTTGCCTAGGACCAGTGGAAAGGAGAGAGAGAGAGAGAGCAGAGAAAGGCCCTGACGCCCGTGCGTGTGAGCT
Organism: Elymus sibiricus; assembly: GCA_039707655.1. Classification (NCBI taxonomy): domain Eukaryota; kingdom Viridiplantae; phylum Streptophyta; class Magnoliopsida; order Poales; family Poaceae; genus Elymus; species Elymus sibiricus. The sequence continues at coordinate 272,093,598 of CM077665.1, forward strand.
CGCGCGTTGGCCGGCTCAAGCGGCGTCGGGCACGCGCGGCCAGGGGCGAGAGAGAGCCAGGAAGGAGGGGGCCGACAGGGTGGGGGTTTGCGAACGTCGAGGGGAACCGGTGGACATCTTTCCTCATCCCAAGGCTGTCGGGGCCCCTCGGGATGCTCCAGCTACAGTGTGGGGAGGCACTGTAGCGTGCTCCAGAGCATGCGTTTAGCATGCCAGTGGCGTGTCCACGCGCTCTGGGCATGCCACAGCTTGTCCACTAGCTTATGGGGGGTTTTGAAGATGCTCTAGGAGCTAGTGGGGGCTAGGTAGAGGAGGAATGGAGTGGGGGAGAGGTAAAAAGGTTGCTGAGCAGGCTGTCCAGAGGGAGAAATTGGGGTTTTACCTCATCAATCAGTGACTTGAGGCCATGGGCTTCTTACTGGAGGTAAAAGAACACTATAGGGAGATGTGGTAAAAAGTTGAAGTGAAGGAGAATAGGTTTGGGGGTGAAAACAGGGTTTTTATTAAACTGTCAAAAGGTGTTTGATGCTGGTTTGACCAAGTAATTGGAGTTTGATTGCCAAGAGATTTAACAGGATGATAATGTAGGTAAAATTAGAGTGGATCACCAAGTTTGAGGTGGTTTGAATAAAGTGCACAATGTAAACTTGGTAAACCCTAGAATTTGGCAGAATCAGATTTCTGTAGATCCAAGCATGCAATTCAATTTCCCCAAATCCACCACTTGGTGTAATATCATTATTTGGGGTTTAGAACATGCCCACAAAGTTTGGGGTCAATAGGACAAACTTCACAATGTAAAGTTGTTCAAACTTGACTTTGGACCAGAATGGTTTTGGAATATTTTGGTGGATCAAAACAATTGGTATTGAGATGAAACTTTGCAAGATCATCACATATAGCATGTGTGGCTTGCGATAATTTTCCTGGATTTTATTGAAAATATTTCTTATAGAAATATTTCAAAAGCTTGATTTAAGTAGAAAGGGTTTTGAGGGGTTTTGCCCATTATGTTGAACATGACCATGTGTTGAAACTTATATATGTGCAAAATATATGTCCACTGAATTTCCCTAAATTTTCTCAAATATTTTTAAATCATTTAAATAATTTTTCCCTATGAAAAAACATTTCTGGCCTTAAGAAAAAGCCTTTAAATAAAATAGTAAAATAATATTTAAAATTAATATTTGGTGGTTTTGGGAAGTAATACATATAGTGGGTTTCAAATAAAGCCTTTGGGGAAAAAGGATTTACACAATTTGAGGACTTGTAGTGCAAACCTCAATTCAGGGGTTTTTGAAAACCTAGTTTGAATAAATCCTTTTTGGCCAAAATAAATTTTGATAAAAATATTTTTAGGTACTATACACATGGTATTATCATTGGGCAGGAAGTTTGGATCAAGGAAGATAAATATGGAGAGGAGTAGAACCTAAGAGTGCCAAACACCATTAACCAAACAAGCAAGCATCAAACAATTCAAACAAGCTCATGCACTGAGAAAGTTTTAATTGGTTTCAAATTTTGTAAATCTATAGCATAGCAAAGTGATACAAACACAGGGTGTGACACCCGCAAAGCACCCCCCCCCCATTTTATCTCCGATTTGCGGGAAAAAGTGCGTCAGACCGCCGAGCGGACCGATAAAGGACCGCATTGGATGGCAGAACACGTCCGGACCGTGCGATCCAGACATATGCGGGAGGTTTGAGGGTCGGCGTTGGAGATGCCCTGACACCCATGAACTAGTTCACATAAGAGAAGGAAGAGAGATACTACCTCCCTGTTTATAAGGCTCGTCTCAAAATTTTAGTTTTTCCGTTTTACATGTATCATTTTATTACTTCCCATCACATATTCATATTTTAAGGTGCATTAAATCTCTGCATGCAATAATTAAGATAAATCTCACCAATGCATGTAAGGCTCCTTAGGCATTTATTGGCCACACATGCATGCATTGTAATTAATGTATTGGTAAAACCATTTTTTTGAGAAAAACTAGTGCATTAATTGAGTACTTTTGCAAACTACAAAAAGTATTCACCCACTCACCATCTACCTTGATTGGTAAGATTCAGATGGGAGGGAGTATGACTCTAGCTCAAAGGTTCACGAAATCAACCCCGACATCAGGCTGAGAGGATAGAAATCCTGAGGAATTTGTGTTCACATGAGAGAAGGAAGAGAGATAATACCTCCATCCTGCTTACTAGATGACTAGATGTTGTCCTTGGCTCTGGAGGCGTCGCGCCTCCAGCTTCCTCCCAAACGCTTGAATCTTTTATGGTAACTAAATAATTTGATGCGCCAATTGGCGCAGAGACCAACAACATCCAGAAGTTAAGCAAACTATTTGAAGAATTCCTTTTCTGAATTGTGTGCAAATAATTATGTTCATATTACATTTCTATTTGCCTTGATAATGATCATTGACCATATCCCTCTTTGATGATTTGTTTTTTATGACATGAGACATACAATCAGAGCAATGTTTGTTGGATGTAGCACTTGAGGGAAGCAGGCTCCGCACCAGATAAATTATTGTCCGGTCCATACGTGGCATCGCCGGTCGCAACGCCTGTAGGACAAGCCCAGTGTTGCACAGCATCGCTGGTCACAACGCCTGTAGGACAAGCCCAGTGTTGCACAAATTGATTGATGCATAGGACAACTGCAAACCGGAAATTAAGCAAACTATTTGAAAGATTTTTTGCTCAACTTTTTATAAACAATTTGTTCATACACCTGTTAATCTAAAGTGTGCAAACACACTCTTTAGCATTTTTGTTCTTGAAAGACAATGAATGTTTCTTCATATGCACATGTATCATTGCTTTAACGTAAAATATATAGATTATTGCCATGAATCATTTTTACCTTGAATTCACACACATGTTACATCATTTGATCAAGATTGTGCAACGTAGCATTCGACTTCAAAAATTATATTTCTTCATCATCTACCTACTTGAGGACGAGAAGGGATTAAGCTCGGGGATGTTGGTACGTCTCAAAGTTATCTATAATTTTTTATTGTTGCATGCTATTATAATATCACTTTTATATACTTTTTATACCAAACTAGCGGAGTGACCCGCGCATTTGCACGGCTAGATTGACTATATATATATTGTTTTATCTGGGATTATTTTTCTTTGCGAGCATTACGGCCTCTTACTCGTATATTATCTAATTTAATTTGCCACAACTTATACGTCATACCAATAGATTATAGTGAAAAGGCAAGTTCCAGCGAAACATGGTCAGCTTATTGAGTGCATTCTACTCCCTCCATAAAGAAATATAAGAGTGTATATCTCACTAAAGTAGTGATCTAAACGCTCTTCTATTTCTTTATGGAGGGAGTAGTTTGTTGATAAAATTCCTTGGTATGTGAGCTCAGAAGACGGACGTAATATCATATATAGACCTCTATACTAATCTTTATGTTTCCCATCTTTTATTCTCTCCTCATCCCTTCTTATGTATCTTTGCACCAATATGTCTTTGGAGATCCAAGAATTGGCTGCATTATTAGTTGGCTTGAATGGCTTCTATGTATACAAAATGTTCTCTTGTTCCTCCCAAATCAATCATTGGCTGCATTCTTAGTTGGCTTGAGTTTCTTGGTTAACGCAATATCTTTCCTACCTACATATGCATCCACACACGCTCATTTTAATAGGAAAACTTTCCTCTGTATATTGGTATTTGTGCGTTCATAGCTTAAGGATTTTCTCGGGTTCACTTCATAGCTTAAAGATTTTCTCGCGTTCACTTCATCCATAGCTTATTCATTTTCATCGTGTCTTTATTGTTTTCATGTCAATTCTTACTGTATATTTTTCAAGAAATGAACCCAACTACATATTATGTAGTTTTTTCATGAAAATTTACATGTCGAAAATGGTACAAATGCATATACATGATAAAAAATAGGGTGAATTCCATATATGCCACTCTAAATTTCCCTCTTCCTAATGTGCCACTAAAATTTTGCACCACGTACATATATGCCCCTATTGGTTGGTTGACCGTTAGTTCACCGTCAAGTGGAAGGTGAAAAGACAAGTCTACCATTAGCCTACCCTGTAGCAAAGACATGGAACGACCACTGTAGCATTCGATGTACTATAGCATCAAGTACTGCAGCGCCCACTTTTTAAAAAATGTGAACATTTGTTGAAATTGCGAACAAATTTTGAGTTCCAAACCTTTTTTTCAATTGTGGACAAAATATGAAAAATGTGAAGAAAAGTTTTCAAAGATGTTCAAACATGAACAAAATTTAAAAAGTGAACAAACTTTTGGAAAACGGACGCATTTTTAAAAAAGCGGTTGCTAGAGTGCAACGAACGCTACAGTAGTCGATCGTATCGTTGCTACACCGTAGGCCAAGGGCAGAATTGTCATTTCACCTTCCACTTGACGGTCAACCAGCCAGTAGTGGCATATATGTACGCGGTGCAAAATTGTAGTGGCATATTAGGAAGAGGGAAATTTGGAGTGGCATATGGGGGGGGGGGGGGGGGGGGGGGGCACTGTCAAAATTTCGGTGACATGTATGGAATTCACCCAAAAAATACCATATTTCATGCAAGAGCTCGCCCGGTTTTTTTTTTTTTTGAAATTTCTACTTTGAATTACGAAAATGACAATTCAAGCGGCATGTAGGTCAGACTCATGTTTACCTGCCGATGTTGATGGTGATGTTAGCGGTATAATGAGTTGCATGTGACCAATGCGCTTTCTGATTTTCTTATTACATGTATGTTTTCTGATCAGTTTGTTGTGCTTAGTACTGGACACTCGAGTATACTATCATATTTCGTATTATTAAATCTAAACTGCTATAGTTATGATCCACCCTATAATTAAGGGTGGTGGTAAATGTTAGGTGGTTGAATACTTGCGCTCCTTAGGTGGTGAGTTGGATTTGTATTTACGTAATATTTTTTTAAGGGTTGTATTTACGTAATATGAATTTTAGATTTCGTATCAATGGTGAAGCCAGCCAGAAGAACATCTGGGTCATTTTTAATTTTTGTGATATTTTTCTTCATAGTTTACAACAATTTTAAGGCCTGCAAAAGCTATGGCGTCAACTGACCCCATAGCTTGTATGTGGCGCTACATTGTTTCCTATATCTCGTTACATCCGTTCCTTTTTAGATATCGATGCATAACTTTGGCAATTTTTAATAGATATATGTTTGTATAAAAATGTATAAATGCTATTATAATTTGGATAATTTATGATGAATAAAATGTTATTAATTAGTTTTACTTGACCCTTCTAACTATTTATAGGAATGTTCATAAATATTCGTGGTTCACTTGATCTCATTATTACCCTCTAAAATTGCCTTCTGTTGATTTTATATAGTTTGTTTATTTAAATTATTTTGTACTATATATGCTCATGTACATTCTTTTTTAGATCCTCATGTTTGAGTCATTTTGGGTTTCTCACATACGCTCAACTACCGAACGAAACATATATACACACACACACACACACACACACACACACACACACACACACTTGGGCGTAGGTCAGGTCGGGCCGGGCTTCATGCCGGGCCGAAAAAAGCCCGGTGCTAAAAACCCACACCCGAGCCCGGCCTGACCCGATCGTCGGGCCTAAATATTATGCCCAAGCCCGGCCCGAGCCCGAAAAAGTCCGACTGGGCCCGACCGGCCCGGCACAACCGTGGCTTAAATTTAGTTTTCCATCTGAGCCCGGCCCGTCCTGAACGTCAGGCTCAATTTCCCGGCCCGAGTCCGGTCCAATGGCACGATTAGGCCCGGCCCGGCCCGGGATTTTCAGGTCAGGCCGTCCGGGCCAGGCTGCCCATGATCAGGTATACACATATAGACATATAGTGTTAGCTACTCCCAATAGCCAGTGCACATATGTGTTTGCTAGGGTAACGGTTTTATCTTGTGACCCAACAACATGCGGGTAATTGATTTTGTTTTTATTTTCGGATTTGCTATTTTACACTCGAGTGTTTTTCAATTCGCTGTCATTTGATTTTCTGTCCGTCTGATCTCGTGCTGAGATCCGTGGTTTTCGGGCGCGGTTCTTGTTGTCCTGCGCGGGGTTTTCTTCTCGGGTGCGGTTTTTATTTTCGGGCAGCCCGTTTCAACTGCCGTTGTCTCTTTGAAATTTTCTCCATTTCATTTTGGGCGCACTGTTTCGAAAAGGGAGAGAGGCAGAGTCGCAGAGAGAGAGGGATAGGCAGAGGCGTTCGAGTGACAGAGGAGAGGAGGCGATTCCGTTGGGTTCTTGCCATTTCCGAGATCCCTCTCTGCTCGAGCTTGATTTGCCATGCCTCCCCTCTTTTCTCGTGGGATTCAGGGCTCCCCCGGTTAGTTGTTCTTGTCTCTCCCCCTTCTCTCGTCCGATTTGCCCTGTCTCTGTTGGTGTAGCTTCCAGATCTAGGTCTGTGGATTATTGGTAGTTGTATTTTGATGTGTTTATGTTGCTCTTTTGTCGATTTAGCCGTTGGTTCTGCTTGTAGATTGTGTAGTTTCCTATGAATGCCCCTCTGCTCGAGTCAGATGTATGAATTCATGTGTTAGTTCTAGCGTGTGCTCCCCCTGTTAGGTTTTAGGTGTTACTGTTTTGATTCCCTCGGTGAAGGCGCTGGTAGGTTATTCGTTTATGTAAATTTGTTCAGATATTGGTCATCTGAATAGGGTTAGGGTTTGTGATTTCTGCTCGTAGTATTGTCTCTGTATTGATTTGTCTGGCTTGCCCTCTGCATGTTTGTTCTATCATCTGGTAGGGTTAGAGTTTGTAATTTTTATTGTAGTTGTAAGTGTTTTAGCTTGCTTGAGTATGTTATTATTGTGTATCAGATTTACAGAGGATTGTTCTGGCTCGTCCTCTGTACGTGTATCCGATTTAGGTAACTTGCTGATGGTTGTCTCTTCAACATTTGTCTGCAAATGTTGTGTAATTTTCATGCTTCTTATTTAGTTATTTTTCATGAATTACAATGGATGTTAACTCTGAATTACACTGTAATGTGTCCCATAATTCCCCAATTACACTGTAATTTACTAACTGTAATATACCCAAGAATATTACTGTGGATTTTAACTCTGATTTACAGTGTAGTTTGAATGCTTTGTCTCTGTAATTGTTCACTGTAATTATAGCGGGACCTGTATTTGTCAGTTAGATTTCTCTATTTTTTCACTGTAATTTCCATGCTTTAGCACTATAATTCTTCTAGTTTCTTCCTTATTTTCTGTGTTAGATCATCTCAATTTAGTATTCTTGTGTATTCTCTTTATTTCGCCTGTAAATGTTCTGTAATTTTCTTATGCTGTACTTTTGATGTTATTATCATTTCTTTTTGCTTGCACTTCTCATGTTATTTTCTTTTGTTTTTTCCCGTATAAGTTATTAGTCTTTTTCAATGTTTCTTCATCTTGTTCATGTGAGTCCATTGTCTCAGTCATTTTCTGGTATAAGTTATTTCTTTTTTTCTTTCAATTTTGTAGGAACATCTCAATGTCTTCTTCATCGAGGAATCAATTGTTTCCGTCTTGTTCATGCGAGTCCTCTGGTTTTTCCCTTCTCCTTCATTGTTCTGGTTTGTGCTTGAGTTTGTTTTAGCTGCTGATGTATTGGGATCAATATCTTCAGTCACCTCCAATTTTAGTTACTTGTTTCAGTTTTGTTTTTATTAAAGCTTTTATCTATGATATGTACTTGTTTCCGAATTGTTGTGTGCCTACCTGCTCCAAATTCATGATGTAAAACAGGTTTGTCTCCCAGGGATTAGATTCTGCTCTACCATCTTCGCTTGCTATTGCTACGTCATGCATTTCATCCAATGTCTGTAGAGTAAGTTAAAATGTAAGCTACTACATTCTTTTAGATCTTATAAGATTCTTACAAGAGTTCCAATGTTTGCTTACATTTGTATCTTTTCTTGTGTTGTTGATGTTATTTGCTTTGGTCCTGGAGTTTTCCTCATTAGCTTCAGTCATGCTTGTAGGCCCATCTCCTGAGTGTACCTACAAGCAACAGGGCAATTTCTTTTATAGTTGTTCTTTACTCAGGTTGGTAGTTCTGATGTAATTAAATTTAGTGGGTACTTGCAGTGTAATTACTGTGTATTTAATCTATATTTTTAGGAGATTTACACTGTAAATCTCGGTCACTTGCACTGTAATTCAGCGTAAGCTCATTAGTTCTACTAGCGTAATTCAATGGGTACGTATAGTGTAATTACTGTGTATGTAATCTGTATTTTCTAGGGGATTTACACTGTAAATCTCGGTCACTTGCACTGTAATTCAGCGTAAGCTCATTAGTTCTACTAGTGTAAATCAGTGGGTACGTATAGTGTAATTACTGTGTATGTAATCTGTATTTTCTAGGGGATTTACACTGTAAATCTCGGTCACTTGCACTGTAATTCAGCGTAAGCTCATTAGTTCTACTAGTGTAAATCAGTGGGTACGTATAGTGTAATTACTGTGTATGTAATCTGTATTTTCTAGGGGATTTACACTGTAAATCTCGGTCACTTGCACTGTAAGTCAGCGTAAGCTCTTCAGTTTTACTAGTGTAAATCAGTGGGTACTTGTAGTGTAATTATTGTGTATGTAATCTATATTTTCTAGGGGTTTTACACTGTAAATCTTGGTCACTTACACTGTAAGTCTTTGGGTACTTTCATTGTATGTACAGTGTAATTTTAGGGGATTTTCTTGGGCGGTTACACTGCAATTCTTAGGTTTTTACAGTGTTAGTTGACCAGTTTTGCAAGTTGCCTTGGTAATTGCAGTGCCATTTCCTGTGTATGTGGACTGTAATTTCTAGGTGATTTACATTGTTATTCTTGGACTCTTGCACTTTAATTGTTGGTAATTTACAGCGTATGTACACCAATTTTGGGTACTTGCAGCCTTGTTTTTTCGTTCGAAACTTTAGCACTGAATATCTATCACTTTTTTTATTGTTTCTATGCTACTAGGTGCATATTTTCTTTGTATTTGTTGTATGTTTTTTCAGAGTTTGCACTGTGATTTTTAGCTACCTCAGGTTTGTTGTGTATTTACCATGCTTTTTTGTCACTATAATTCTTGATTATAGACTTCAAAGTTGAAATTACAAAGTTTCACAACTGCTAGCACACATTCCAGAGTTGCCTGTTGTTTCTAATTTCTGTATCTAGTTTCTCTGCTGGTTTTCTTTTTTAGATTTTCCATGTAAGAGATGAAGCCGTTGAAGGGGTTGAAGAATTGGGGTAGGAGTAGAAGTGTTCCTGAACTGGGGATCGTCTCTTTAGTGATTTACCTGTGATCTCCCCCAATGTTTGGCTGATGTTGTTCCTTCTTGCTCCTCTCCATGTACTCCCCCATCTCCCATGGCTGCCTCCCCGATCTGATTTGGCTCTGTTTTTTCTTCTTCTTCCCATCCTTCTCCCATGGCCGCCTCCTCGATTTGTGTCTGCGCTGTGGTGTGTGTTAGGTGAGATCCGTGCTGTTATGTGTAGGGGTGAGATTTTTCGATGGTTTTGGACCTTGCGTGGGTTGCAAGCTGATGGGCAGCTGGTTGATGTGGTCCGGGTTCAGTGAAACCGGGTCAGAGTTTAACCCGACCCATTTTTTTTAGAAATACAGAACATACATTTGCCGCGGGGGAGGGGGTTGGACATACAGGTGGCATCTGTTTATTTGTCAGAAAATTTGAATGTTGTCGAATTGAAAAACAGTCAAATGCCTAGGGCCGATCCAAATTATTAGCTACAGTAGGATTGATTGGTTCCTACTCCGTATAGGGTAGGTACATATCGTTCCATATTGATTTTTTTTTCCTGTGGAGATTCTGATTGATTTTTTTTGTGGGAGGACTCCTATTGCCTGATTCCTATATGGAATATTTTTGTGGGGATTCGGATTGCCATTTTTTACAGGAGTCCGGTTGCTGCTAATAGGGACGTAGATGTTTTTTTACATCACGTACGTACTTGTGGTGTTTGTGCAATCGTGGCCTCATGGGTTTCTCTATCATGTAATTTTTTTTTTTTAAACACAGTACAGACGCAAACGCTCATATACACGCGCATACACTCACCCGCACACATGCACACCATATCCCTATGAGCACCTCCGAGAGACTGAGCCGACATATCATCTTGAAATTTACGAAGTCACCGTAGACACCTCATCGTCGACGGGAACGTCTCCTCACACTGAATGCACATCGCCGGAAATCCTGAAATAAATCCAGGAATAAATGCGAGCATCAGGATTTAAACCCTGGTGGGCTGGGGATACCACAGTCCCTCTAACCATCCAACCACATGTTGGTTCGCCTCTATCATGTAATCCTGATGTTCGTGTAATTGATGTTTCTTGTGCACGTGTTTGGACTTGGTTCCCTTAAAGCTGGGCCGTTTCTTTTTCATGTGCTTAATCTAAGCCGTTACTTTCCTTCTGTTTTAATTATATAATAGATAGATAGATTATACTCGTACTATTTTTCGGGACTAACCTATTAATTTAGTGCTAATGGGAGTTGATGTTTTCTGTATATTTTTTACTTTACGAAAAATCAATATCTCCAAAGTTTAAAAAACCCTATGGATTTAATGCATTTTTTTTCAGGGCATGAAAGGTTTCAGGAAGCCTCTAAGGGACACGAGAGGATACAAAGGGCCCCACACGACCAGGCGGTGCAGCCAAGGCCTAGGTTGTGCCCCTAGGCCGCATGCGCCCCACAGATACCACCTTACATCCATTCCTCTGCCTATAAATCCGATATTTTGTGAAACCCTTTGCAAGACTTTTCTCCGAATTTTTCTGCCGCAGCAAGATTCTGTTCCAAGGAGATCCAATCTGGATGCCTATTCCGATACTCTATTGGAGGGGAAATCCATTGCCAGAGGCTTCTTAATCAATCATGATGCCTCCATGACCATGTGTGAGTATTTCTCTTTGGATATTAAGGTCCACAATGGTAGCTAGATGGTTCCCTATCTCTTTGATCTTCAATACCAAGTTCACATGAGCTGCCTCACATGATCGGGATCAATTTGATGTAATTTGTGGACGTGTTTGTTGAGATACGATGAATTGTCACTTTATGACCAGATTGTTCACTGAATTTAATTGAATCTTTTGAGGTTTTCTTTCTGTATAATTAAATAGCTTTGCACGCTCTGCGATCTGTCTATCTTCTTTGGCCAAGTTTCATGGGATTTTCTTCAGAGGGATTGGTAGTTTGTAGTGGTCTCTAGTCTTGTAGTGTTATATATCGCAGTGATGGAAAATGACAATACATGTATTGTATTGTTGCCACTAAAGATAAAACGATGGTGTCTCGCCATATTGATTGATGTTTTGTTGTCTACATTATGTAATCATGCTTATTACAATGCCCTATTTCTTTTAAACTTAATACTTTAGATGCATGTTGGATAGGGGTCTTTGAGTGGAGCATTAGCAGTAGATTCAGTTAGATAACGGCCTACGTATCACAGGCATAGTGTCTATATAAGATTATACCATGAATGATCATAGTCATAAATACAAATATTGCAATTTAATCACTACCGCACTGTAATTTGTTCACCACACCATACGTGTATGCTTGAGAGAGATGCTAGTATAGTGAACCTATGCCCCTGGTCTATTCTCTTTTACTGAAATCTTCATTACAATTGCTATTCTTTGTTGTGCCATTTTACCTTCTGATCAAACTTTCATTATCACTTGCATTTAATCTTGTAAATAGCAAGACAAGAAGCTTGACAACCGTCTTGACGTGTTGGGGGTAAGTTTGTTTTGTTTTGTGTGTGCAGGTACGAGTGACTTTGTTTGCTGGAAACTCCTTTTGGTTCGGTAAACCTTGGTTCTTTAATCGTGGGAAATACTTATTGGTAGGTTACATCACCCTTACACACGAGGGATACCCAACCATTATTATGAGACATCAAGCATTGATCCATCGCATACGGCGACATTTCAGGACATAATACAACCATTCATCTATCAAAGCAATCTACAATGTTTTCCACCTATGATACTATTTCAATGTGTGAGTAATCCTCTTGGGCTATGGGTTGAGGCATAGCCTTGCAACCCTATGTACTCATGCATGTGATCGTTGATATTGACTTTGCTTAACTGAACGCTGACTGTATGTGTTATTGCAACGGATTTTTCTCTTGTCTCTTTCTCGTTCTAAGACTCCGTAGGTACCCGGAACCCCTTAGATTTATCCAGGAGGAGGTAAAGTGGAGGGGTGTGTAGAAGGCTACATCGAACGCCTATGATAGCAAGGATTGGTACGGTATGTGGAAGCAACTCATTGGGACCATGGGGTAGGGTCATTAAACATCCAATGTGTTGGTCTAGAGAAATTCTTAACAATTGAGGTAACCCCGTGTGCGGTCAAGGTCTTGGTTGGACAGTAGACTCACAATGCAGGTTGCTGATCGGTTGTGATGTTATTTGGACGCATCCCCCACAACTACATGTTGAGAACACATCATAATGGTGTCTACCCGGACTATGTTGGAAATCAATACGAGATCTTAATGCAAGTATAAGGTTGTAAATAAAGTCCTCATGCCTAGGCCTATTTCCATTTCATCTAGCTCTCTCCATACAACTTGCGATATTCGGTCCAGGAAATTGAAACTTAACGAGGACGATAACTTGCTTGAATCCATGTCTTTTAGCAGAACTTCCCGTGGGTTCAATGCCTAGGGTCACCCTTGGGGAAAGAGGTGAGGATTGTCTACAATTCGAAACCAAAAGTTAATCAACCACTTGGGCTAGCCCTTTTGGGTTGGCGGGGTAGTAAAAATTTATAATACTTGACACCGACCAACCTTTTGGAGTCAACTAATTATATCAACAAATTAAGACCCGGAGTCGGCTACCTAGCACCCTTGGTGCGACTGACTTCAACATTTTCTTCCAGCTTCAAATATCGACAAGTTGTGCTAATAATTGTCCGAAGGGCGAGCCGGGGAGAACTTTACCTTTCATGAATAATCAAGAACTGATCAAGGCCTCATCACGCATTCTGAAGATGGTGCACTCATTCCAAGTTACAATCCAAAAGCGGCCGAGTTCAAAGACCAGATCAGGGGCAACTAATGGTGCCATGGACCCCGGGTACCCAAGGACACCCAAGGACATCAGAAGTGGGCCCAAAATGACGAGTAGGTGCCCACTAGGCCACTGAATTGCCCAGGCCCGTTGTCCTACCTATGGTCCTGCAAGATGATAGAACCTGCTTGACCTCCAAGGCAAGCCTACCCGGAGATCGTAGAGGACTCTCAACCCACCTTAGCCTACCGTGAAACTTGTAACCCCTAGGCATCACCCTACTTTATAAGGCGAGGTTGGGCTAGTCGCTAGGTATCTAATATCGCATAGTTTTACTTCGTTGATATACCTACGAACATCATTGTACTCCATACACCACATCCATCTATAAACAAGGAGCATGATGTATTGTTTTACCTTCACCGTGAGAGTCTGAATCTGGGTAAACCTTGGCTCTATGTTTCCCATCTAGATCATCTGACTTGTTGCGGTTTCCTCTAGAGGCATTTGTCGAAAATTGTTTCCACATCAACCGTAGTTATTTAATGCATGATGGACGATAGACAAGTTCCATGTTGCTATTGGATGGGTGGTCCTCTCGCCACCGGCGGGCCGCAAATAGACGCCACGACACCCAGTGGCACACCGAGTTTGGTCGGCTGAATTTGGGGCATTTCTCGCGTTTTCCTATTCGCCGCTTATGCAACAACTTTTTCTGTTTTCTGTTATGTTGTTTTTATTTCTTTCCTTGGTTTTTTAATCCATGGTGAACTATTTTTAATGCAAGGTGAACAATTCTTTAATATATGATGAAGAATTTTTTAATACACACTAAACATTTTTATAATACAAATTGACCATTTCTTAATATATGATAAAATTTCTAAATTATATGATGAACATTTTTAATAGACGATGAATGTTATTTATAATATATGATTATTTTAAGAAACACAAACTATTTTTCCATTTTTGATATTTCATAGATATTTAAATATCTAGCTCATTAAAAAAGAACAACCTATTTCAAAAATAAAATACGAAACAGAAAATTAAAAATATTCACCACAGTGTCGCCCGACCCATTTGCTCACGCTTTCAGACGGAGCCTCTTCTATTTGACGCCACAATGAGAGACCAACTAGTTGGCGAGCGCTCCTTCGGAAGTCTTCCAACGATCACAACCACGCGCTGCTGCTTGGTGTGTTCTCAGTCGTCGCCACGTGTCATGCTCTGAGCGTTTCCTTCGGAAAAAAAAATTCGCACGCGTTTTCGACTTTTTAGCTGGGGTTTTTTCCAGTTTTTCTCGGTGTTCCGGTTTTTCACCGGTCTTTCTTAGCTTATAGACGAAATTTATTTTTTCAAAAAAAGTTTTTTTTGCGAAAAAACATGTTTTTTTCCTTTTTCGAAAAGCACGGTTTTTTCCACGAGAGGCACGGTTTTGCTTCCGCGAGAGGCATGACCGTGCCTCTCGGAACGAAAAAAACACGGTTTCTTTTTTTTCGCGAGAGGCATGGTTTTGCTTTTGCGAGAGGCACGGTTGTGCCTCTCGAAAACGAAAAAAAACGTGTTTTTTGTTTTTTTTTCTTTCGCGAGAGGCACGGTTTTGCTTTCGCAAGAGGCACGATCATGCCTTTCGAAAAAAAAACATGTTTACTGTTTTTTTCGCGATAGACACGGTTTTTCTTTCACGAGAGGCACAGTCGTGCCTCTCGGAAACGGAAAAAAACACGTTTTTTTCCTTCCGCGAGAAACGGTTTTTTTCGTCCGGTTTTTTTCGGCCGGTTTTTTTGTGAATTCTTTTTTCGTCAAAAAACAACATGAGATCTAGTTTTGAAGATCTTGATGCGAGGAATCCAACGGTGAAAACGGTTCGAAATTTAGACGCACAGTTTAAGAGATAAAATACGGATCTACGTAAAAAGGGAAACTCTTAGATTGCGACAAGTGGCATAAATGCAGGGCGTCACTTGTCGTAACCTAGGAAGGTGGTAGTGACCATTGAAAGAAGTATTCCTCAATTAGTGATTTCGCCACAAATGACCGTTCAATAGGTCTCAGCTGTACGCGCCAATGCAGGTCCTATTTGGTACTTAGGTCCCCAAATAGCGACCTAGCGCTTATCCCAGAACCTATAGCGTACACTTGGTACGGCGCACCAAGGCCATACTTTTCGGTCTTGGAACCTGTTTTTTAATAATTACTAGAAACTGTCCGGCGCGTTGCAACAAGAGAAAAAAAATCATAACCTCAAATGGCAATGACCACATTTTACTGCATCGCCTAGATACACTATCTCTCCTATTTTCGTGAAATAGTGAACATATTTTGAAAATCATGAATAGTTTTTCAAACTCATGAACAAATTAGAAATCGTGAACATTTTCTAAAATCATGAACATTTTTTGAATTTCAACATTTTATGCTCTGTGCAAACATTTTCTTTTAAAATGTGAACATTTTTAAACATTTTTCCTTAATCGGCGAACATTTCTAGAATCAACGAACAATTTTTTGAGATTTGGTGGAACAATTTTCGAAATTGATGAACATTTTTTGCATTGCATGATCTTGTTTGAATTACAGAATATTTTATTAATCAATAAACTCTATTTTTTAATTTATAATTTTATTTTGAATTTTTAGATATTTTTCAATTCATGATTTTTTTTAATTCACGAAATGTTTTTCAATTTCATTTACATTGTTTAACTCACAAACTTTTTAAAAAATTCGCGATTTTTTTGATTTCCTGAACATTTCTTAAAATTGACGAACATTTTTAAGGGTTAATTGGATAAATGCCATTGAATTCCGGCGATTCCGAGAAATGCCACTGCAATTTTCAAGTTTTGAAAAATGCCACTGGACATTTTGTAAATTTTGAAAAATGCCACCGCAGACTTTGAAAAATGCCACTGGAAAAAGCATTTTTCAATGTTTGAAAATTGCAGTGGCATTTCTTAAAATCGCCAAATTCGAATGGCATATATCAAATTAACCCTTTTTTTAAAATAGCCAACATTTTCTGAAGCCACAAACATTTACGAATTATTAAATATTTTATTTCAAATTCTCATTTTTATAAATTTTCGAAACTTTTTAAAATTCCCAAATGATTTAAAGTAGAAAAAAACAATGACGAAAAAGAAAAAATATAAATTAAAATATATCACCTATAGATGGGCCAGCGCAAACTGGTGAGCTGTCTCTTCTCCTAGCGCGCAGAGCGCAGTATAAAAGGTTCCTACATGGACCGGACCAAGCTGAGATTCCTCTGTGTGAAATGTTTTTCATCACTTATAGATGGCATTGATGGGTGATATTTTACAATTTTATGCACAATTTCGATGATGAACGGAAGCACTCCTCCCTTTATTAGTAGGTAAAGATAAACATTTTTGTTTTATCTTTCAGGTTTTATTTTCGTTTTTCCTCTAATTTTTATTTGTCTTTTTTTTTTGCAAAAAACTTCCAATCTATTCATCTTCAATCATGGCAGTACAACGAACACCAGAAATAATAAAAATTACATCCAGATTCGTAGACCACCTAGCGACGACTACAAGCACTGAAGCGAGCCGAAGACACGCCGCCATCATCGCCCCTCCACCGCCGGAGTCGGGCACAACTTGTTGTAGTAGACAGTCGGGAAGTCGTCGTACTAAGGCCCCATAGGACCAGCGCACCAGAACA
Source organism: Elymus sibiricus (assembly GCA_039707655.1). Lineage (NCBI taxonomy): Eukaryota > Viridiplantae > Streptophyta > Magnoliopsida > Poales > Poaceae > Elymus > Elymus sibiricus. The sequence continues at coordinate 272,110,392 of CM077665.1, forward strand.
GCAACCGCCGTCGATGAAGAATAACGTGGATCGAAAGGATCCAACCCGAAAACACACGAACGTAGACGAACAACGACTAGATCCGAGCAAATCCACCAAAGATAGATCCGCCGAAGACACACCTCCACACGCGCACCAACGATGCTAGACGCACCACCGGAACGGGGGCTAGGCGGGGAGACCTTTATTCCATCTTCAGGGAGCCGCCGCCGTCTCGCCTTCCTGAGCAGGACACAAACCCTAACAAAACTCAAAGGAACGACTAAAAACGGAGCCCTCTCGCCGGCCCTTACCAGGATCCACCACGTCCCCTTGGCCCTAGGGCCACCGAAGACGAGGCGGACCGGCGGCGGCGCCGGCGAGAGGCAAAAACCCTAGCTTTTTTTTGGAGGAGAGGAGACGCCTCCTGTCCGGCTCCCTAATTTTTATTTGTCTTATTTCATGTCTGGTTTTATATTTCCTTTTATTTATTTTCTTTTCTCCTTCTTAATGTTTTCCCTTTACTTTCTAATTTTTCCAACATCTTTCAAGTTTTTCAACATTTTTTAGAAAGCACAAAAATTTATTGAAATAATAAACATTTTTCAATTTCGCAAATATTATTTTAATGCCGAACATTTGTTTTAATTCTGGACATTTTTTTAATTCCAAAATAATTTTACAAATTGGCAGACGTTATTGAAATTCTGAAACTTTTTCAAATTCTTGAAATTGACTATTTATTTTGGAATTTGGGAAGTATTCTTGAAATTCATGAACCTTGTTTTGTTTTGACGAATTATTTTTGAAGTGCATGAACATTTTTTGAATCAGTGCACATTTTTTGAAACATTGACCTTCTCTTGATTTTTTGGGCACATTTTTTGAAATTGACGGACATTTTCAAATTTCTGAACCTTTTTAAAAAATTCGATGAACATTTTTTGAATTCAAAAACAATGTTCCAAATTCATCAGCATTTCTTGAATGCTCAAACATTTTTTTTCATGATCATGAACATTTTTTGAACATGCAAACATTTGTTTGAAAATAATGAGCAATATTTGAAGCCACGATTATTTGACGATTTCCCGAATATTTTTAAAAATCGTGAAATTTTGTGAATTCACCTACATTTATTATTTTCTTGAACGTTTTTTAACCTCGTAATTTGTTTGAAATCCCAAAATATTTTAAGCAAGAAAAAACTGAAAATAAAAGACAGAAGTCAAATATGAAATGGATAAAACATGGGGGGTCCCGCTCAGCACGACGACAAGCCTAAAAGATGGCACCCGCGCGGGGGGGGGGGGGGGGGGGGTGCGTGTGTTAGTCAGTGTTGGATGAGTTAGCCGATTTCTGTCTCCTGACGCTATAAAACGGCCCAACTGAATTAGTTGGGGCCGCATTGTGTATACATTTTCAGCCCAGCTATGATGATGGGAGTGAGAAGCAAATGGTCCTAGGTTTGCTGCTAAAAGATGTAGAGTCAAAGTTATACAAAAGCCGGTGTATGAGCACTCATCGCTCATTGTGGGTCGCCACATTGCTTTGCTCTTCATTTTTTCTCTTTCTTTCTGTTCTTTTGATGGGATTTTATTATTACTTTGAAAAGCAATTTCTATCATTTGTTAAGTATTATTATTTATATGTCAAACATCAACCTAGAGGCTTGTGTAAACGTTTGATGATCGTATGAAAAAGAAATCCAACTAGCGAAGCCTGTAATGCATAATTAAGATAGAATAACCATCCAGAAGCTACTTGGATGATCGACCATATAGAACGAGCCAATTTGCATTGGAAGAACATGCGTTCTATGGTCTCATCATGGTGACAAAAAAACACATTGCACACTTCCATGCCAATTTCTCTTAATAAGGTTATCTTTGGTAAGAAACTAAGAATGACCCCTTGACGAAAATACCACGCAAAGATTTTATTCTTGAGTGGAATTTTTCATCTTCCAAATCATTTTGTTATTATCAACTGGCACATCTGATTGGATCAATGCTCCATACATGGACTCCACTGAGAAGTTACCACTCATGTGTAGGTTCCAACGAAGTACATCGGTCCCTTGCGACAGTTTCACCGTGGACAGACATTGTACCAAAGTGTTCCACGATTGAAGTCCAGGACCAATTAAATCTCTCTTGAACGTCACATTCGGTGGAAAGATTCCATACCCATGGCGATAGTATCACCCTTGTGACGCATAATATTGTATAGGGCAGAATATTGTTCCCGGAGAGTGGCATTGCCTAGCCACTTATCCTCCCAAAACCTAATCTCCGATCCATCTTTAATGCCGAAGGATCCATAGCGGAAGAAATATTTCTTCGTAGCCATTAGACCAGCCCAAAAGTGTGAGTCCCCAGGCTTCCAATATACTTGGGACACTGCCTTTGAGCCTACATATTTTCTTATCAGGAGGGTTTGCCATACACCATCTTGAATAAGTAGCTTAAACAACCATTTGCCAAGTAGGGCCGTATTTTTAAGCTCAAGTCATGAATACCCAGCCCTCCTTGGTCTTTGGGACGACAAACCACACTCTATTTAGCTAGTCAATATTTCTTATTTTCGATATCTCCTTGCCAAAAGAATCTTGATCGGAAATAATCCAATCTATGTAAAACTCCTTTAGGCAATTGAAAGAAGGAAACCATATACAATACCATATTACTTAGCACTGAGTTTATGAGGACCAATCTACCACCCAGAAATAGCAGTTTACCTTTCAAACCACTTCACATTTTTTGCAGTCTCTCCTCGACATTTTCCATTCAACATTTGTGAGACACCGATAGTGTATCGGTACCCCCAAGTAGCTGATCGGAAACTGGCCTAATCCGCAGCCAAACAAATCAGCGTACATGTGAGCCTCATCTTGGGCCTCGCCAAAACAATACAATTCACTCTGATGGAAGTTTATCTTAAGACCTGACAAATGCTCGAAGGCTGACAAAATTAATGTCAGATTTCTTGCTTTACCAAGGTCATGATCCATAAAGAGAATCGTATCATCGGCATATTGAAGGATAGAAAGTCCACCATCTACAATGTGATTAACTACCCCCTCAATTTGACCATCAACCTTTGCACGCTCAATCATGACAGCTAACATATATACCAACCACTATATTAAACAGCATGAGCGATAATGACTCGGCTTGTCTCAATCCTTTCTTCGTTTGGAAGTAGCTGCCAATGTCATCATTGACTTTAATGGCCACACTCCCTCCAGAAACAAAACTATGGATCAGAGCGCACCACTCTGCATAGAAGCCTTTCATTCTGAGAGTCTGTTGGAGAAAAGACCACTTGAATTTATCATACGCTTTTTCGAAGTCGATCTTGAGTATTAACCCACTCAACTTTTTTTGATGTAGTTCGTGGACTGTTTCATGAAGGATTACAACACCATCTAGGATGTTTCTACCTTGCAGGAACGCAGTCTAGGAGGAACGAACCACACGGTCGGCCCCCGAGTTTAGCCTAATCATCGCAACTTTCGCGAAAATTTTAAAACTGACATTAAGGAGGCAGATAGGTCTATATTGGTGTATCCTTATAGCCTCATCAACCTTAGGTAATAAACTTATATCACCAAAGTTTAGACGAAGCAATTCTAGTTGTCCAGCATGGAGATGACCAAACAAGTCTAGAAGGTCTGATTTGATAACCTCCCAGAAGTTCTGGTAGAACTCAGCTGGAAGACCGTCCGGACCAGGGGCCTTGTTGTGTTCCATTAGGAAAATCGCCTTCTTTACCTCCTCCTCGGACTAGGGAGCTTGTAGAAGGTTATTTTCCTCGATGAAAACCTAGGGAATATCGTCTGTTCGGGACTCATCCATCGAGAAGTTACCCTCTTCCAGAGCCCCGAACATATTTTTATAATGTAAGATTTAAGTTGCTCATGACCTTCAATCGTACCCTCCTCTTCAATAAGAGAATGAATAAGTTTCTTTTGACGTCCACCATTGGCTACATCATGGAAGTACTAGTATTTGAATATCCTTCGAGAATAAATTGAGAGTTTGAATGTTGAACCATTTGAGCTCCTCTTCTCTCAGAAGCCGAGCTATCTGTGCATTCGACTGACTCTTAAGGTCAATTTCATGTTGAGATAGGGGTCAAACCTTTGCCAAGGCTTCTAAATCGTCAATAATAGACGTGAGGTGGATCTTTTATTTTTGAGAATACCCGCAGTATGCCTAGCCCAAGCACCAAGGAATTTATATATTGCACATATTTTATTGTTCTATTTGTGTATCGAAGTAGCCCGACAACAGGTTTCTCCCACACTGCCTTGACCATATCATGAAATACCTCACGGAGTGATGTCTACTACGCAACTTTATTCTTGTAGACTCTTGTTGGGCCTCCAAGTGCAGAGTTTTGTAGGACAGTAGCAATTTTCCCACAAGTGGATGACCCAAGGTTTATCAATCCGTGGGAGGTGTAGGATGAAGATGGTCTATCTCAACCAACCCTACAATCAAATACAAGAAATCTCTTGTGTCCCCAACACACCCAATACAATGGAAAATTGTATACGTGCACTAGTTCGGCGAAGAGATGGTAATACAAGTGCAATATGGATGGTAGATAAAGATTTTTGTAATCTGAAAATATAAAAACATCAATGTAATAAGTAACAAAAGTGAGCACAAACGGTATTGCAATGCTTGAAAACAAGGCCTAGGGTCCGTACTTTCGCTAGTGCAATCTCTCAACAATGCTAATATAATTGGATCACATAACCATCCCTCAACGTGCAACGAAGAATCACTCCAAAGTTCTTATCTAGCGGAGAACATAAGAAGAAATTGTTTGTAGGGTACGAAACCACCTTAAAGTTATTCTTTCCGATCGATCTATCCAAGAGTTCGTACTAAGATAACACCAAGTTATCCTTTCCGATCAATCTATCTAAGAGTCCAAACTAGAATAACACCATATGATACGCATCAACCAACTCTAATGTCACCTAGATACTCCAATGTCACCACAAGTATCCATGAGTTAATTATACGATACGCATCAAACAATTTCAGATTCATAATACACAATCCAACACAAAGAACCTCAAAGAGTACCCCAAGATTTCTATCGGAGAAAGTAGGACAAGAACGTGTATCAACCCGTATGCATAGATTACCCCAATGTCACCGCGGGAATCCGCAAGTTGAGTACCAAAACATACATCAAGTGGATCAATAGAATACCCCATTGTCACTACGGGTATCCGCATGCAAGACATATATCAAGTGTTCTGAAATACAATATTCAATCCAACAAAACGAGATCTCAAAGGGAAAGATTCAATTCATCACAACATGATAGCAAGGGAATACCATTATATGATCCGACTATATTAACAAAGCCCGTGATACTCTTGATCGTGCCATCTCAAGAACACGAGAGAGATAGATTGAACACATAGCTACTGGTACATACCCTCAGCCCCGAGGGTGGACTACTCCCTCCTCGTCATGGCCTCCGCCGGGATGATGAAGATGGCCACCGGAGATGGATTCCACTCTCCGGCAGGGTACTGGAACGTCTCCAGATTGATTTTTCGTCGATACAGAGAGTTGCGGCGACGGAGCGGAGAGTCTAGGGTTATTTCTGATGCTTTCTATATTTATAGGATTTTTGAGCGTCGGTTTCACGAGAAGATGGGCCACGAGGAGGGCACAAGACACCAGGGCGCACCTGGGCCCTCTGGCGCGCCCTGGTGGGTTGTGCCCACCTCGTGGCTCTTCTGGCCCTCCCACGAAGCGTCTAGTGCCTCTTTTGTTCCAAAAAAATCGTCAAAAAGTTTCGGGCGATTCCGAGAACTTTCATTTTCTGCAGAAAAACAACACCACGGTAGTTCTGCTGAAAACAGCGCCAGTCCGGGTTAGTTCTAAATAAATCATATAAAGTGCATCAAAACCATATAAAAGTATTGTAAACATAGGTGAATATGGCGGCATGAATACTCATAAATTATCGATACGCTGGAGACGTATCAATATCCCCAAGCTTAATTCCTACTCGTCCTTGAGTAGGTAAATGATAAAATAACTAATTTATGAAGTGTGAATGCTAGTATAATATATAAGTTTGATCATTGATAATTTCAGTCAATTTTCTAGCATCATAGCCAGCAACTTTTTCTCATAAAGTAACAACCAATTCACATGTTATGGTTCAAACAATGAATTCTCTTAAAACTTAACAACCTATGTTCTTAGTCACCAAACAGTTGCAATTCAACTTATTCTCAACAAAGTCTAAGTAAGAGCTCCACATACTCAATCATCATATAGTCTTCTATGATTGCTAGTACTCAAAGCATATTTTTAGAACAAATGGCATCCATCGAACACATAGAAAGATAGGGGCTTAATGTTTCGCCTCCAAACTCATTTATCATAGAGATAATTGTCAACAATAATAAATCATGATCAAATATATTTTACTGGATATATATGTTTGGATCTTTCCCCACCACATGATGCTTGCCAACTAATAGACTGGGGTTGGAATAAGAAGTTGACTCAACATGAATAGTAAATAACATGAAAGTAAATAGATTGTCCCTTCGCAGAGGGAAGCAGGGATATGCAAAGGTGCCAGAGCTCAAAGCTTAAATCAGAGATAAATATAATTTTGGGAGGTGCACCCTTCCTATCAACGTTACGACCAAGAGTTTTCAATATCTTCCATGTTAAACACATTAGCGGTGGTTCCCAAGCGGTAAAAGTAAAGGTTTACTCCCCCTCCACCAACAAACACACTCCCCGGCTAGCCGAATCCACGGGTACCGTCCATACCAACAACATTCTTGGGGGAGTTTTGTTTAATTATTTGCATTTTTTTATTTCGGGACTGGGAATCCCTATTACCGCCCCTCTCGTGCAAGGACGAGTGAATAAACACTCATCATGAGAATAACCCTCTTAACATGGAAGATACTGACCGCCCCCTGTCGCTCCATGAGCGATCCAGGCACACAAAACATGTGTTCATTTGAAATTTTAGAGGTGGCACATGCAAATTTACTTGGAATGGTAGTGAAATACCATATATAGGTAGGTATGGTTGACTTTTATGGAAGAAACTTGGCTCAAAGATTTGGATGCACAAGTAGTATCTCTACTTAGTACGAAGTTTTGGCTAGCAAAGGGTTCTAAACAAGCACCACATGTTGGAGGATCCATAACAATATAACTTCTATGCAAATATACCCAAACATAACCATTACGTTGTCTTCCTTGTCCAACTTCAACTAATTTGCTCAAGTTTGAAAATAATTAATGGGTATTCACAATCATAGAAGATGTCCAGGATAATATATTTGTATGTGAAAGTTCTCTTCCTTATACTAATCATTCACGAATTGCTTGTATGACCAATATTGTGATTGTCAAACTTCAATAGATTTTACTTTCTAAACCAGATGTGAAGCTACTACTAAGCATAAAGCACATTCGTAATTTCATATTTATGATATTTCATTGATTCACAATTTACTCATAGGATATAAGTGAAGCACAAGAGTAAATGACAAGCTACTCCAAAAGATATAAGTGAAGATCAATTAGTAGTCAAACAATTAAGTAGCTATGTGAGGACTCTCTCTCAATAAATATTTTCAGATCTGATTATTTTATTAAACAACAAGAAAAATAAAAATAGCACTCCAAGAATAGCACGCATCATGTGAACGAATAAAAATTAAGGCTCAACATAGGCTAACCGATAATTGTTGATGAAGAGAGGTGGGATGCGTAGCATCCCCAAGCTTAGATGCTTGAGACTTCTTGAAATATTTACTTGGGTGCCTTGGGCATACCCAATCTTGAGCTTTTGTATCTGCTTCAATCCTCTCATATCATGGTTTCACCTATTCTCAAAAACTTCATCCAGACAAAACTCGAAAAGAACTCGTGAGATAGGTTAGTACACATAAGAATAAATCAACACTTCATGTACTGCCAAGACAAGTTGCACAATAATTTTCAAACATGATATACTGTTTACTATCGTTTCCACAATTTATATCTACCAATATAGGCTATGGAAACAATAGGATAAGTAGATAACAAATCTATGACAGCAATCTGTCCAAACAGAACAGTCTGTTGCAATTTATGAAAACAGTGTACTTTTGTAACTCAAAAAATTATGAAAATTTAGGACATGCTAAATAATTTATATGAAAATACTGTGTAAAAATTTCAGAAACTTTCCACGTTCTAGTAAAATATGAAAATTCAAACACTACAGCAAAAGTTTCTGTTTTTACACAGCACACATCAAAACATGCAATGCAAGCATCCTAAGACAATTCGTGGAACTTTTTATTGAAAAACAAGATTATAAATAACACCTGACAGAAAATAACAAAATATAATGACGATCCAAGCAAAGCACATATTATGTGACGAATAAAAATATAGCTCTAAGTAAGATATACCGATAATGTTGAAGACGAAAGAGGGGATGCCTTCCGGGGCATCCCCAAGCTTAGGCGCTTGAGTCTTCCATGGATATTACCTTGGGGGTGCCTTGGAAATACCCAAGCTTAGGTTCTTGTCACTCCTTATTCTCCTCATATCGGTGTCTCACCCAAAACTTGAAAACTTCATCACACAAAACTTAACGAAACTTCGTGAGAAGGGTTAGTGTAATAAAGATAAATCATTCACTTAGGTACTGTCAAGACAAGATTCATAATTGTTACCACATGATACCTACTGTATTATATCATTCCCATAATTTATACCACTAAATATAAGCTATGGAAACACTAAAACAAGCAAACTATGCATGCAAAATAGAATCTGTCAAAAACAGAACAGTCTGTGAAGATCTGTAGTATAGACATACTTCCCTGTCTCTAAAAATTCTGAAAAATTAGGACAACCTGAATAATTTGCATATGAAGACTGTGTAAAAATTTCAGATCATTATCACTCTCCAGTCAAAAATGAAAATTCATGTACTGGAGTCAAAAGTTTCTGTTTTGGTTCAGCATGAATCTTACTCATCTTGTGAGTCACCCCAAAGGCTTTACTTGGCACTTTATTGAAATAAAAGACACAAAACATGATTAATACAGTATGTTAATCATGTGAACACTCAAAAACAGAAAGTAAAAGTGTTGGGTTGTCTCCCAACAAGCGCTTTTCTTTAATGCCTTTTAGCTAGGCATGATGATTTCAATGATGCTCACATAAAAAGTAGTAATTGAAACATGCAAGAGAGGATCATGAATCTCATGACAAACACATTTAAGTCTAACCCACTTCCTATGCATAGGGATTTTGTGAGCAAACAATTTATGGGAGCAAGAATCAACTAGCATAGGAAGGCAAAACAAGCATAACTTCAAAGCTTTGAACACATAGAGAGGAAACTTGATATTATCGCAATTCCTACAAGCATATGTTCCTCCCTCATAATAATTTTCAGTAGCATCATGAAGGAATTTCACAATATAACTATCACATAAAGCATTCTTTTCATGATGCACAAGCATAGAATTTTTATTACTACCCACACAAGCAAAATTCTTCTTATTCAAAGTAGTGGGAGCAAACTCAACAAAATAACTATCATGAGACACTTGATTGACATAACCACATTAAATATTAAAACCATGATGACAAGTTTCATGGTTACTATCAATCTTTATAGCATACATGTCATCATCATAATCATCATAGATAGGAGGCATGCCATCATCATAATAAATTTGCTCATCAAAACTTGAGGGACAAAAAATATCATCATCATCATCATACATAGCATCCCCAAGCTTGTGGCTTTGCATATCATTAGCATCATGTATATTCAGAGAATTCATACTAGCAACATTGCAATCATGCTCATCATTCAAGGAATTCTCATAAAGCATTTTCATAAATTCTTCCTCTACCAATTGAGCACAATTTTCCGAACCATCATTTTCACGAAAGACATTAAAAAGACGAAGCAATTGAGGCAACCTAAACTCCATTTTTTTGTAGTTTTCTTTTATAAACCAAACTAGTGACAAACAAGAAACTGAAAGATTTAATTGCAAGATCTAAAGATATACCTTCAAGCACTCACCTCCCCGGCAACGGCGCTAGAAAAGAGCTTGATGTCTACTACGCAACTCTATTCTTGTAGACTCTTGTTGGGCCTCCAAGCGCAGAGTTTTGTAGGACAGTAGCAACTTTCCCTCAAGTGGATGACCCAAGGTTTATCAATCCGTGGGATGTGTAGGATGAAGATGGTCTCTCTCAAACAACCCTGCAATCAAATACAAGAAATCTCTTGTGTCCCCAACACACCCCATACAATGGCAAATTGTATAGGTGCACTAGTTCGGTGAAGAGATGGTAATACAAGTGCAATATGGATGGTAGATAAAGGTTTTTGTAATCTGAAAATATAAAAACAGCAAGGTAACAAGTAACAAAAGTGAGCACAAACGGTATTGCAATGCTTGAAAACAAGGCCTAGGGTTCGTACTTTCTCTAGTGCAATCTCTCAACAATGCTAATATAATTGGATCACATAACCATCCCTCAACGTGCAACGAAGAATCACTCCAAAGTTCTTATCTAGCGGAGAACATAAGAAGAAATTGTTTGTAGGGTACGAAACCACCTTAAAGTTATTCTTTCCGATCGATCTATCCAAGAGTTCGTACTAAGATAACACCAAGTTATCCTTTTCGATCGATCTATCTAAGAGTTCGTACTAGAATAACACCATATGATATGCATCAACCAACTCTAATGTCACCTAGATACTCCAATGTCACCACAAGTATCCATGAGTTAATTATACGATATGCATCAAACAATTTCAGATTCATAATACTCAATCCAACACAAAGAACCTCAAAGAGTACCCGAAGATTTCTATCGGAGAAAGTAGGACAAGAACGTGTATCAACCCCTATGCATAGATTACCCCAATGTCACCGCGGGAATCCGCAAGTTGAGTACCAAAACATACATCAAGTGGATCAATAGAATACCCCATTGTCACTACGGGTATCCGCATGCAAGACATATATCAAGTGTTCTCAAATCCAATATTCAATCCAACATAATGAGATCTCAAAGGGAAAGATTCAATTCATCACAACATGATAGCAAGGGAATAACATCATATGATCCGACTATATTAACAAAGCCCGTGATACATCAAGATCGTGCCATCTCAAGAACACGAGAGAGAGAGAGAGAGAGAGAGAGAGATTTAACACATAGCTACTGGTACATACCCTCAGCCCCGAGGGTGGACTACTCCCTCCTCGTCATGGCCTCCGCCGGGATGATGAAGATGGCCACCGGAGATGGATTCCCCTCTCCGGCAGGGTACTAGAACGTCTCCAGATTGGTTTTTCGTCGATACAGAGAGTTGCGGCGGCAGAGCGGAGAGTCTAGGGTTATTTCTGATGCTTTCTATATTTGTAGGATTTTTGAGCGTCGGTTTCACGCGAAGATGGGCCACGAGGAGGGCACAAGACACCAGGGCGCGCCTGGGCCCTCTGGGGTGCCCTGGTGGGTTGTGCCCACCTCGTGGCTCTTCTGGCCCTCCCACGAAGCGTCTAGTGCCTCTTTTGTTCCAAAAAAAATCGTCAAAAAGTTTCGGGCGATTCCGAGAACTTTCATTTTCTGCACAAAAACAACACCATGATAGTTCTGCTAAAAACAGCGTCAGTCCGGGTTAGTTCTAAATAAATTATATAAAGTGCATCAAAACCATATAAAAGTATTGTAAACATAGGTGAATATGGCATGAATACTTCATAAATTATCGATACGTTGGAGACGTATCACGGAGCAGCCAACCAAGTTTGAACTTGAACTTGCGTCTACTCTTTGGTCGTGGCAAACCAGTGGTCAGGAGGATGGGGGCATGGTCTGATAGAGCGTCGACACGACGCACGCGCGAAAACCATAGGGAATTTAGATTCCCATTCAGTATCCATTAACACGCGATCTAATTTCTCGTATGTCGGTTCATGGAGACTGTTCGCCCAGGTGAATTGTCTTCTAGTCATGGAAACCTCACACAGATCAAGACTGTCAATAACAACGTTGAACAAGAAAGGCCAATGATTATCAAACCTACCACAACTTTTTTCGTTGGAATCTTAGCAAATTGAAATCACCCCCTATCAGAATTGGATGGGGAGTATCTTTCGCTGGATTAACCAATTCACGAAGAAAGTCGGCCTTGAATTCATCCTGGGTTGCACCATACACCGCGAGGAAGGTCCATGTGAAGTTGTCAGCCTTGTTGCGGATATGGAGTGTAATATGATACTCACCATCCATACTAGCCAACACATCCATAGTTTCTGTATTCACGCCAAGTAATATGACCCCAGAACGGCCCCTAGGCGAACGTGAAATCCAAGTAAAGTCTATGCCACCAGAAAGACGGTTAAGAAGACTTAGCGAGAAATCACGTCTACCCGTTTCTAAGATAGCCAAAAAATCCAAATTATGCTCCCTATTACATTCTGCAATCAATAAATGTTTAGCCAAGTCACCAAGACCTTCGCTATTATAAAACATGTCTTCATTAGGAAACAATGGGAGATTTAGACATTTTGGTCCTCTTAGAGCACTTTTGACCCCTTTTCAAATGAGAGGATTTAGATTTACGTCCGGATGCTGTAAGTTCATGCAATGAACTAAGCCAAGGTTCATCCAAGCCCACGTCCAAAACTTCTCCCGCTAAATGAGCTAGGAGCTGACCATCTACTGTGGCATGCAACTCCTCCTCATCTAGATGAGAGGGAGTTTGTTTGCAAGAAACCAATGGAGTAACCATTAATCGGTCATATTCCATATGTCGCAAAGCATTAGTCGAAACATGAATTTCCTTCTCATTTCTACCAATACTAACACCAACATTATGAAGGTTTGAAGAAATCGTAGTAGCAAAAAAACATAAAAAGGATTTGGATGATGACATTATACATGTATTGTCGAGGTTATGCACTGCTTTATGGCGCATTGCCTTTGCCAAGGAGTCCTCATCCGTGTCCATTCTCCCATCTTCGGCAACCGAATGTTGGCTGCTTTGACGAGAGGGAGTCATCTCCACTGATGCATGCCGCACATGCTTAGCTATCAACGGAGGGGATGAAGTTGGTGTATTAACCCCCTCCCCAACAACATCGCTCGAGGACTCGAGCGGTGAGGACACCTCGGTCGACGTAGTCACAATAGTCGCGGCGGTCGAGGGGGATACAACCACGGTCGGCACCACACGCCCTGTCACAGGAGTGGTCTAGGCAGCCGACCCATCCTTCCTATCCATCCGCGCGATGAAGGGGGTGGTTGGCCAGTGCACCCTGGTGAGGTCGACATCCCGGTCTAGGCATCCGGATGCAGGCCCAACCGCTGCACATGTGGCTCGGGCGGTTGTACCATGATAACCCACAAGTATAGGGGATCGTAACAATCTTCGAGGGAAGTATTTTACCCAAATTTGTTGATTCGAGACAAGGGGAGCCAAAGAATATTTATTGGTCTTAATAGCTGAGTTGTCAATTCAGCCACACTCAGGATATCCTCTGTAGCAAAAGTTTAGTAGCAAAGCAGAGCAGCAGTAGTAACAGTAACAGTAATAGCAGCAGATTTGTAGTGATTGTAATAGTAGCAACAATAGCAACTTAGCAAGATTTAGTATATGAAAAGCATAGGCCATGGATTGGTGATGGATAATGATTTAGATGACATCAATCATGTAAAAGTTACATACTAGAGCGACACAGAACTAGCTCCAACTCATCAATGTAATGTAGGCATGCATTCCGTATATAGTCATACATGCTTATAATAAGAACTTGCATGACATCTTTTGTCCTACCCTCCCGTGGCAGCGGGGTACATAAGGAAATCTAAGGGATATTAAGGCCTCCTTTTAATAGAGAACCGAAACAAAGCATTAACACATGGTGAATACATGAACTCCTCAAACTATGGCAATCACCGGAAAGAATCCCAATTATTGTCACCTTGGGGTATGCGGAGCATGACACGTAATAGGTGCATACAACTTGCAAGATAGGATCCAAAACACTCTCATATTTATGGAAACATAATAGGTTCAGATCTGAAATCATGGCACTCGGGCCCTAGGGACAAGCATTAAGCATAGCAAAGTCATAGCAACATCAATATCAGAACATAATGGATACTAGAGATCAAGCCCTATCAAAATAACTTGATTACATGATCAATCTCATCCAATCCCATCACCGTGCAGCAAGCCTACAAAGGAATTACTCACTCCCGGTGGTGAGCATCATGGGGGTGTTGATGAAGAAGGGTTGGTGATGACAATGGCGATGAATCCCCCTCTCCGGAGCCCCAAACGGACTCTAGATAAGCCCTCCCGAGGAAGAACAGGAGGTGGCGGCGGCTTTGTCTCGTGAAACACGATGAACACTTCTCTCTTATTTTTTCTCCATAATTGTGAATTTATAGGACTGGAATTAGGGTCGGGGGAGCCACGAGGTGCCCCCAAGCTAACAAGGTGCACCCAGGGGGTGGGCGCGCCCTGTTTGCTTGGCACCAACAGGTGGGCCTCCTCTGGTGGGTCTTCGCTCCATAATTCTTCATATTTTCCAGAAAAAACCCACAAAAAGTTTCGTCCAATTCCGAAACTTTTATTTCTGCACAAAAATAACACCATGGCAGTTCTGCTGAAAACAACATTAGTCCGGGTTAGTTTCATTCAAATCATGCAAATTAGAGTCCAAAACAAGAGCAAAAGTGTTTGGAAAAGTAGATGCGTTTGAGACGTATCAACTCCCCCATGCTTAACTCATTGCTTGTCCTCAAGCAATTCAGTTGATAAACTGAAAGTGATAAAGAAAACTTTTACAAACTCTTTTGTTCTCGTTGCTATATATATACTCCCTCCGTCCCAAAATGAGTGTCGCGAGCTTGTACTAAGGCTAGTACAAAGTTGAGACACTTATTTTGGGACAGAGGGAATACTTAGCTAGTGTTCAGGTTTTCAGCATAGATCATAAATAACCACATCGATGATAACACGTAGCTATTATATTCACTCATGACAATAACATAACCAACTAGCAATCAATTATAAAATATCTCACATGCCAACAAATTGTCAAAACAATCATGATATAATATGATGATATGGTATCTCGCTAGCACTTTCTGTGACCCAAAACATAAATGCAAAACATAGCTAAGGTTCAAGCAGCGACTAAACATTGTAATTCAGGGTAGAAGAGATCCAGTCATGCTCACATCCAACATTAACTAGACTCAATGCATAAGAATGACAATAGTGCTCTAAGGTCTGGTGCTTTAGTAAGAAGATGATGACTCAAGAATAAACATAAAATAACATGAAAGTAAATAGAAAGGCCCTTCGAAGAGGGAAGCATTGATTTGTAGAGGTGCTAGAGCTCAATGTTGAAAACAGCGATGAAATTGTAATTTTGGGTGGTGTACTTTTCATGTCAATGTCACGAGTGAGTTTTCAATATCGTCCATGCCAAACACATTATTGGCGGTTCCCAAACGGAATTGTAAAGTTTACTCACATCCACCATACATACACAAACCATGACTGACCGAATCCATGGGTGCCTGCCAACATATCAACTGTCCCAAGAGTTTTGTTTGATTATTTTTGATTATGCAGGACTGGGCATCCTTTTACCAACCTCTCTCATGCAATGACAGGCGAATAAACGCCCATCTTGAGAATAACCCGCTTAGCATGGAAGATACTGACCGCCCCGTCACTCCATGAGCGGTACGAGCACACAAAAAGGATGTTTATTTGAAAAGAGGTGGCACATGCAAATTTACTCGAAACGGCAGGGTAATACCGTATATAGGTAGATATGATGGACTCATGTGGAACAACCTGGGTTTAAGGGTTTTGGATGCACAAGCAACATTCCCGCTTAGTACAGATGAAGGCTAGCAATAGATCGAGAAGCGACCAGCTAGAGAGCGACAACGGTCATAATCATGCAGTGCGAATAGTTAACATTGAACATTAGCATGAGTAGGATATAAACACTCTAAACATAAATATCATGAAGGCTACATTGGGTTTAAATCAACTACATGTTTGCACATGTGCCAAGTCAAGCCGCTCGAATTACTGAGAGGAGGATACCATACTACCATACCACATCACAAGCATTTTAATGCATGTTGACACATAAGATAAATCATTATTCACTCCTAGCTATTTAAGCATGTCATGGGAAACTATAATCTCTAATTGTCATCATAAACATGTTTACTCATAATATGTTGAATCAAGATCGAATGAGCTAAACATATTTACAAAAACAGAAAACAAGAAGAGTTCATACTAGCTTCCTTTACCACGATCACTTCACAAATATCATTATTATTGCCTTTCACTTGCACGACCGTACGATGTGATAATAATAATAGTGCAAGTGTGTCATGGACTAAACTGGAATCTGCGAAATAATTTATACAAAGGAGAAGACAAGGTAATATTGACTCTTCGTTAGATCAACATTAATGCATATGAGAGCCACTCAACATTTTCATCGTGGTCTTCTCCTTTCACTGACTCAATGAAAAGAAAACAAATTCAGAGAAACACAAATAAATGTTTTTGGAGTTTTTGTTTTTTTCGAAGGAAGCAAATAAACAAAGGAAAAACAAAAACAAGAAAAACTATTTACACGGGAAAGCTCCCAACATGCGAAGGAAATATTTTTGGGTTTTCTTTTAATACTACAGACTAATTAAACAAGAAAGAAAAACCAAAAAGAAGCGAGAAATATTTTTGGGTTTTCAAAGTTTTTCAAACACACAAGAAGAAAGCAGAAAAATAAAAATAACATGGATATACGATGAAAGAGGATGAACACCAACAATTGATATGAAGTGTGTGAACATGAATATAATGTCGATGAGAAACACGTACTGCCCCAAGCTTAGGCTTTTGGCCTAGCTTGGTGATCACCACTCGAAGAAGCCATCTGGTTCCGAGAAGTAGTTGGGCTGACGCACTTGGGCATCCCACGCCTGGGCTTCAGCCTCCGCCTCGGCCAACTCGTTCTGGTAAGTGTTTATATCCTCTGGCATGACAACATATCCGTGCCTGGCATGATAGTTAAACAAAGAAGGTGCAGGCAACACAATAACATCACGAGTCCTCTCGCTGTACACTACGTTATAGCGAATGTGGTGCGGAGACTCGGGCTCATCAGTAAACTGGTGATCTATCATAGACTGGTGATCAAGATAAACTTTAGGCAATAAGTAATCAGTGGGGCGTATGTTGATTTCAAAGTGTTTTGCTAGACGAGTGGCATAAATGCCACCATAGACCTTTCCCTAGTCCGGTTATGTGGGGACCCTGACTCATAAGTCGTGATCACTGAATGCACGTGTATAGTGATCCGAGAGATCAATGCTCACTGAACACACAGAAGCCGAATACCAAGAGTCTTACATCTAGACATACCGTCTTACACAAATAAAGACCATCATGGTCAAGTCTTACATAGATAGGTCCATGAAGGCCAAATAACAAACTTAAACTCGCAGTGGAAATCTTGATAGATAGCGTGAACCCATGCCATCAGCCTTAAACCTACAAGCATTCTGACTGGGAAGCGTCCTAATTAGCATGTTCGTCACCAACGAAGTCTTCACCATATTCCTTCTCTTCCATGCCTGGCCAATTAAATAACCAATGGCAAGCCAATGAGTACTTTGAATGTACTCGCAAGCATCCCATGCTTTGGAACAAGGTATAACAATGCCTGATATAGCACTAAGTAAGTAAGTTGCGGAAAGCTAATTTTTGAGTGCAATGACACGATCAATCAACTTGTAAGAGCATGCATCATGAGGTTACAAGTAACCGTATGAACAGGTTATAGATATCAATATAAACAAGGCCTGAACATCTCATGTTCAATCATCATGTCAAGTCATCCGACTTATCTCAAGTATTCCTTCTCCACATACTCATGCCATGTTTGTGAAAACATCGGACGTAGTTTAAGCAACACCACCCAACTGTCCTTGACCGTGGACATGGCTATTCGAATAGTTTTACACTCTGCAAAGGTTGCACACTTTACCCACAAGACTCAGGGAACTTCCGTGTCATCCACGACTCGTGGTATATTACATACCCGAGGTAAGTACCCGAACATTGCCTTTCCCCTGACGATACTAACAAAGAGTCCACTCGTTGGTGCCACCCCTCATGATGTACATCACAAGTATCATCCACGAGGGCACGCAACGGTGTGCCCGGTGTCTGTAAAAACAACCCATGATCGTCCTTTCCAGCACGACCCCGTATCGAGAGCGACCACGTCACTGCCGCCAGTAGTAACGCGGGCCCTTTTCTAGCACTCACCAAAGTAGTCAACAAAGCCCCGTCCCATAAGGGGTACGTGGTTGTACATGTAAGGTTGGGAACGGTCGACAAATCTTAAATCTAATCTGTTTTTCGAAAACACACGCACTCACTTGCCTCAATACTCCACTTCTTTATCAAGTGGTTACGTAGCTCAACATCATCTTCCTCGGGCATTAGTGGCACCCGACGGGGTTTTCGAAAAGTCTTTGAATTATTTTCCTTTCCGACACCATGCATAATCCCATCCCATTAGCGTAGCACTACTTAGCAACCTATCTACTTTAGCAACCTAACTACTCCCACCCGCATAACCCTCATAAGGAGGTAGGGTCACGCACGATGCAAGTTTCAATGAGAAAGTAATGAGGCATCCACCAAAGTGGCCACCACATCACCATGATCAATTTATCGAAACAGAAGGTGCTACATGACATGCATGAAAAAGTTTCTTAGGCATGGTCAAGGGCTGCTTGCCTGGCTCAACAAAGTCTTCGGGGTCTTCAAATGCCTCTGGTCTAGCTCCTTCATCAACTTCGTAATCTAACGTCGCAAGCAACGGGCACACAATAAGACAATAGCACCAAACAGGAATATAAAAGCACTCAGAAAAATGTCAAACCATTTTTGTAAAATACTAGGGTGAAAACTAATAATACCAAACTTATTAGTTTCTGGTTTTGAAGTGTCAAAAGTGGTGAAAGTCATTTTAACAGAGACTATTAATACCTAAAAAAGTGTTTTAAATAAAAACAGTGTATAAAACATTTTCTAAAATTTTCACAAGTGGCATAATC
Source organism: Elymus sibiricus (assembly GCA_039707655.1). Lineage (NCBI taxonomy): Eukaryota > Viridiplantae > Streptophyta > Magnoliopsida > Poales > Poaceae > Elymus > Elymus sibiricus. Next base: position 272,129,603 of record CM077665.1, read on the forward strand.
AAATAGGTTGGAATATTACAAGATTTGTGGAGTTGGAATATTTGAATTTGGGTAAATACTTAATCTAGGGGAATTGTTGGAAAATGCCAGAAAACAGAAAAAGAAAAACAGCCACAGGGGCTGGGCCAGAAAGGGGGCACAGCTGGGCCGGCCGAGAGCCTTCCCAGTCTAGGGGCGAACCAGCACGTGCGGCGCCCGGCTGCCAGCGACCCAGAGAGGAGGGGAGAGAGGGGAGGGTATGATAGGTGAGCCCCGCCTGTCATCTCTAACCTCGCTGGGCCCCGCGTCCAAACCTGACTGGCGGCCCCCGGCTGCCAGCGACCTAGAGAGGAGGCGGGAGAGGGGAGAGTATGACAGGTGGGCCCCGCCTGTCATCTCTTACCTCGCGACCAGAGAGGGCGGAGGAGCTCACCGGCGACGTTGCAGGGCACGGCGAGGCTTGGGAGCGGCAGGAATAGACTCGGGGGCGAGCCGCCATTCGGGTGGTGGTCGGAGGAGTCGTCGCAGCACAGGGAGTCACCGGCGACGAGCAACCACGGCGGTGGGCTTCGGGAGGAGGTCACCGTCGGCGTCTGGAGCTGCAATCCGAGCGGGAGAGATGGGGAGAATGGTCAGGGTGCGGCTGCGGTCTCAGATCAAGCGAGAGGGGAGGCGGAGGAGGCTCACACTGGCCAGACGGTGGCGGACCCGACGCGGCGGAGCTCCGTCGATCCCGAGCGCTGAGGCACGGGGAGCTGGGTAGGGGGGTTCTGGTGTTCGATTAGGAGGGAGAGAGGTTCAACAGAGGGGAGAGAGAGCTCGGGGGAGGCCTTAAATAGGCAGGGTGCGGTGCACCGTGGACCCGTGCGTCGGCGAAGTCGTGGCCGTCGCCAGAGGCCACGGGTGCTTGCTGGGATGTGTCGAGGGCATCCCTGGGATTGGCTTCGAGCCTAAGGAAGGGAGAGAGGGAGAGAGGAGGCGTCTGGAGCGCGCACGTGTGAGGCCTTGGGTTGGCCGAGCCGGGCGGCGTCTGGCGCGCGCTGGGGAGAGCCATTGGAGAGAGAAGGAGAAGGGGGCCAGCAGTCCAGTGTGTTGCGGACGCCAAGACACCTCGACTGGCACGAGTGGGAGGCCTGAGGTGGTCGAGCATGGGCAGGAGAGGGAGGTCAACCCTCTGGAGCGCGGTTGCGTGCTCTAGAGCGCGACTTTGGCCGGCATGCCAGATCTTTTGATGCGCTCTGGCGTGTCCACTTGCGTCCACCAGCTGCAGGGGGAAATATTATACTGGAAAAGTGGCTTTGGATGCTCTGGAGGGGCCATGAGTGAGGGAGAGCAGAGAGAGAAGAGAGAAATGGGGCTGTCCAGAGAGGGAAATGGGGGTTTTACCCCATGCAATCATGCTCTCTGGCGCCAGGAACTTTACTGGAGGTGGGGAGGGATTGCATGGTGTCGTGGTAAAAATTTGGGGTGAAGGAGAATAGAGGAAGGGGTTCAATCATTGATCCTTGCATCCCTGCAGAAGGTGTTTGATACTGGTTTGGGAAAGTTAAAATGATCCACTTGCCATGAGCTTTACCAGGATCAAATGGAATGCAAAAATGGGGATGGTCACCAAGTTTGAGCTCATTTGAGAGAAGTTGACAATGCAAACCCTAAAAATTAACAGAATCAGATTTCTGTAGATCCAGTCATGCTAAGCTTTTCTCCTAAATGCACCACTTGGTGTGGTGGCATTATTTGGGGATTAGATCATGACCACAAAGTTTCAGATCAATTGGAGAAAGTTGGCAATGTAGACTTGCTCAAATTTGGCTCTGGACAGGAATGGTTTTGGGGCACTTTGGTGAACCAAAACAATTTGGATTGGGATGAAACTTCGCAAGATCATCACATTAGGCATAAGTGACTTGCTAGAATTTTCCTGGAATGATTTGAGAATATTTCTTATGGAAATATTTCAAAAGCTTGAAATAGGCAGAAAGGGTTTTGGAGGGTATTTTACAATATTTTGAACATAACCATGAGTTGAAACTCATATATATGGAAAATATATGTCCACTGAGTTTCCTTAAATTTTCTCAAATATTTTGGAGGCATAAAAATAATTTTTCCCTAGGAAAGACCATTTCTGGCCTGAAGAAAAATCTTTTAATTAAAATAGGAAAATAATCTTTAAAAATAATATTTGGTGGCTTTGGGGAGTCTTATATGTAGTAGGTTCCAAATAAACTCTTTAGTGCAAAACATTCCACCCAATTTGAGGACTTGTAGTACAAACCTCAATTCAGGGGTTTTGGAAAACCTAAATTGAATAAATGCTTTTTGGCCAAAATAATATTTTATAAAAATAGTTTTTAGTCCTATACACATGGCATGATCATTGTGCAGAGAGTTTTGATCAAGTAGGTGAGCATAGAGAGGAGGAGAATTCTTGTGAATTAAAACACAGACAAACATTCAAGCAAATAACATTTAAGCAAATCATCACAAGAAAGCAAAAGTTTTAATTGGTCCCAAATTTTATAAACTCATAGCATAGCAAAGTGGTACAATCACAGGGTGTGACAAGTTACCATGCAAGCAGCGTGCAACAATAGCCCCTAAATTGTAAGTGTTATCACCATATAGTGCGCGACGCAAAATAGCAAGGGTTGGGGCACTGAGGCCGCCACCCTGCTCCATAGCAATTAAGCATTTTCCTATGAATAAAGCGAAGTAATGCACAATAGGAAAATGCAAGCTAGTAGCTCGGGCGTTTGACATGCCCCTAGTTTCACCCACAGTTAAGGTGAGGAGGAAGTCCTCAAACTCCTCCCGCCTAGGCTCAGTTATTCTCCCGTCAGAGGGAATCAAGCATATCTCACAGAATCTGGTGAATGGTATTTCAAAATGTTCCGCATATAAATCAAAGCGTACCATGGGGACATCAAGCCTATGCAGAAAATAGAAATTTTGCACAAAGGAATTTGTAAGGAGATAATATTGGTCACACTCATCTGCGAGGTAGTTGGTCATTCCAGCATTTGCAATGAATTGCAGGAACTCCTCGTAAAAACCCAATTCGCTCATGAAAGGTGTATGTGGCCATTCACACGACCTAACCTTCGTGTTGCGAGCGATGTTGATGTCTTGGTCCTGAATATTCCCCACAACTCCCTTGGGACTCCGGCTTGAATAACTCCTCCTAAAGAGTTTCATTTTGCCAAGAACAAATTTCTAAAAATTTTGGGCCACAAAATTATGTCAGTACAACTTTGTAAGATTGGTAGCAACTACTCATATAGATGCCTAGAGGCCATATCAAGCATTCAAACTACTTGGAACTCAAAGAATTCAACATGCAAACTCATTTTCAGTAGCACCAAGTGCAGCAAAATTTGCAAAACATAAACAACTAAAGCAAAAAACTAATTGGAGGAATGGGAGAGTCACATACCAAGGAGCAATCCCTCAAAACAGTTTAAAATGGAGTTTCGAGCAAAGTCATCGAAAATCTCAGGTTTGGGAGCTACAACATGAGAGAGAGAGAGTGACCGGGATTTTTTTTCTAGAGGTGGGAGAAGGAGTGGGCTGAATGGATAAGTGAGGGGGTGCCCGTGGGCCACCCAAGCCATCAGAGCGCGCCCACGGGGGGGGGGGGGGGCGTGCCCTGTTGGCTTGGCACCAACAGGTGCACCCTCGAGATGGGTTTTCAGCACCAGAAATTTTTAAATATTCCAGAAAAATCATGTTAAAATTTTGTGGCATTCTGAGACTTTTTTTGGGTCATTTTTGTTGCACGGGAAATTCAGAAAACTAGATAATCATGGCATTTTATTTTACTATAAACTAAAAATAACAGAGAGTAAACTTTAGGTACAGAAAGTTGTGTTTACTAAATTCATCAACCACATGTCTTTCAAAAAGGATCCATTAATAAGGTTGATCAAGTCTTATTAATAATCGTTTCCGATTGACATGAAACCGAAGAATTTTCGTGTAACACTAAGTTACCTCAATGGGGATTTGCATATCCCCAACAATAAGGATATCATATTTCTTCTTGGTAGTAGGAATAGGGAATTTAAACCCTCCAATAGTAATTGTGGCAATTGGTTCAATGGTATTAATATTATTCACCGAAGCTTGCTTCTTCGGAAAATGCACCATATGTTGTTTCCAATTGACATGAAGTAACCTGATAACCCACAAGTGTAGGGGATCGTTTGTAGCCTTTTTCGATAAGTAAGAGTGTCGAACCCAACAAGGAGATAAAGGTAGAATTAATATTCTCTCAAGTTCTATTATCCACTGATACAACTCTACGCACGCTAACGCTTACCTTAACTAGAACAAGTATGAAACTGCTTTACGGGAAAGAAACTAGAAGTACTTAGTAGGTGTAATAGATAGTTTTGCAAGGTAACAAAGGACAAGTAAATAAAGTTAGGGGATGTTTAGATAAAGATTAATAAGTAAGTTGTTTAGTAGAAAGCTTTTTGTGTAACGCGAGAGAAAGATTTGTCCCTAGGCAATCGATAACTAGACCGGTATCATTGTTGCAGTTTTATATGAGGGAGAGGCATACACTAACATACTTTTCATACTTGGATCATATGCAATTATGATTGGACCTCTAGCAAGCATCCGCAACTACTAGAAATCATTAAGGTAAACCTAACCATAGCATTAAACATCAAGTCCCCCTTAACCCATACGTAAACAATCCCCTTACTCGGGTGTAAGCTTTTGTCACTCTAGCCACCCACTATAAGCGAATCATAAACATATTGCAACACCCTACAGCGGGGATCCCACACGCTTGCGCGACATGGCAGGCACCATAGGACAGCACCAAAATAGAACATACATCTCAAACCAATCACGATCATCAATCAACCCATAGGACAAAAGAAATCTACTCAAACATCATAGGATAGCCACACATCATTGGATAATAATATATAGAATTAAGCACCATATTTAAGTAGAGATTACAGCGAGGAAGACAGGTTTTACACCGCTGCATAGAGGGGGAGAGAGTTGGTGGTGACGGCGGCGAAGTTGTTGGTGTAGATCGCCGTCACGATGGATGCCCCGGCGGCGCTCCGGCGCCACCGGGAGAGAGGGGGAGAGAGCCCCCTCCTTATTCTTCTTCCTTGGCTTCCTCCCTAGGTGGGAGGAGGGTTTCCCCTCTGGTCCATGGTTGCCATGGCTCCCGGAGGGCAGGAGCCCCTCCGAGATTGGATCTCTCTCTCTGTTTCTCTTCTGTTTTCGCGACTGGTTTCTGACCCCTTCACCGTTTTTTAAATATCTGGAGATCCGTAACTCCGATCGGGCTGAAATTTTGAGGGGATTTTTATCGTGAAAATATATTTCTTGCGACAGAAGGAGAGCCACAACCGACTTAAGGGGGAGGCACAAGCCATCAGGGCGCGCCCCCTCCCCTCTGCCGCGCCGTGTTGGCTTGTGCCTCCCTCGGGCACCGTCTTGCGTTGATTCTGACTCACAAAATTCACATATATTCCAAAAACAATCTTTGTATATTTTTATCGTGTTTGGAATTCGTTTGATATGGAATTTCCGCGAAACAAAAAACACACAAAAAATAGGAACTCGCACTAGGTACTAGATAAGTAAGTTAGTCCCAAAAACAATATAAAATGTTGCCAAAAGTATATGAAAGTTGTAGAATATTGGCATGAAGCAATCAAAAATTATAGATACGACGGAGAAGTATCATAACCTTGCTTTTCTTTCAATCAATAACAGCCCCTAAAGTATTTAAAAAAGGTCTACCAAGGATAATCGACATGTTGTCGTCCTCGGGCATCTCAAGAATAACAATGTCTGTCAAGATAGTAACATTTGCAACGACAACAGGAACATCCTCACAAATTCCAATAGGTATAGTAGTGGATTTATAAGCCATTTGCAAAGATATCTCAGTAGGTGTAAGTTTATTCAAATCAAGTCTTTTATATAAAAGAAAGGCATAACACTAACACTGGCTCCTAGATCACATAAAGCAGTTTTAACATCACTTCGTTTAATGGAGCAAGGTATTGTGGGTATACCCAGATCTCCCAACTTCTTAGGCACTCCACCGTCAAAACAATAATTAGCAAGCATGGTGGCAATTTTAGTTTCAGGTATCTTTCTTTTGTTGCTAATAATGTCCTTCATATACTTAGCGTATGGAGGCATCTTCCATATATCAGTCAAGCGAGTGCGCAAAAAGACAGGTTTAATCATTTCAGCAAAGCGTTCAAACTCCTTCTCGTCCTTACTCTTAGAAGGCTTACGAGGGAATGGCATGGGTTTATGAACCCATGGCTCTCTTTCTCTACCATGTTTTCTAGCAACAAAGTCTTTCTTTTCATATCGTTTCCTTTTAGGAGGTGGGTTATCAAGATTTTCAGGGGTTCCTATGTCTACATCATTATTAGGTTCTTTATCTTTATCTGGTTGAGCATCTACGTGAGCACCATTGTTATCATTCTCATTTTCATTATCACTAGGTGAATGTTCACTACGAGATTGTGTCTCAGCATCAGAAATAGAAACATCATTGTGGTTCTCAGCAGGTTTTTCTATATCAGGTTCACTAGAAGCATGCATAGTCCTATCATTTTTCTTTTTCATTTTAGTTGGACTAGGTACATCTTCATTAATTCTCTGAGAATGTTGTTCAATTCTTTTAGGATGACCTTTAGGATAAAGAGGTTCCTGAGTCATTCTACCTCCTCTAGTCATTACTCTAACGACATGGTCATTCATGTTTACATTTAATTCACCAAGCAAATCATTTTGTGACTTAGCAACTTGGTCTAGTTGAATATGAACCATGGAAGCATGTTTACCTAGACCTTTAACATCATTAGAAATTCTAAACATCAAGTCACTCAAACGATCTATCATCATAGAATTGTGTTGTAAATGATCTTTAACATAATTATTAAAGTGCTCTTGCTTAACAATGTAACTATCAAATTCATCCATGCATTGACTGGGAGTTTTAGTATAAGGTATATCACTTTCATTAAATCTATGGAGAGAATTTACCTCTACTACCTGCATCGGAGTGTCAAGTCCATGTATTTCTTCGATAGGTGGTAAATTCTTGACATCTTCAGATTTAATACCTTTTTCTTTCATAGTTCTTTTGGCTTCTTGCATATCTTCAGGACTGAGGAATAGAATACCTCTCTTCTTTTGAATAGGTTCCGGCGGTAGTTTAGGAAGTGTCCAATCATCAACATTTTGCAATATGTTATTAAATAATTCTTGAGCTTGTCCAATAGTTCATTCCCTGAAAACACAACCAGCACAACTATCTAGGTAGTCCCTAGAAGCATCGGTTAGTCCATTATAAAAGATATCAAGTATTTCATTTTTCTTGAGAGAATGATCAGGCAAAGCTCTAAGTAACTGGAGAAGCCTCCCCCAAGCTTGAGAGAGATTATCTTCTTCAATTTGCACAAAGTTAAATATTTCCTGTAAAGCAGCTTGTTTTTTATGAACAGAAAAATATTTTTCAAAGAAGTAATATATCATATCCTGGGGGCTAAGCACACAACCAGGAGCAAGAGGAAGGAACCATTTCTTAGCATTGCCTTTTAGCGAGAAAGGAAAAAGCTTAAGGATATAATAGTAACACATCTTTTCCTCATGAGTAAACAAAGTGGCAATATCATTCAATTTAGTAAGGTGTCCCACAATAGTTTCAGTTTCATAACCATGGAAATGATCAGATTCTACTATAGTGATTAACTCAGGATCAACAGAAAATTCCTAATCCTTACCAGTAACACATATAGGAGAAGTAGCAAATTTAGGATCATGTTTCATTTTCTCCATCATAGATTTTTCTTTCAGTTTGCATAGTAGTTTCTTCAAATCATCTCTGTCATTGCAAGCAAGAAAGTATCTAGCTATTTCCCCATCTGTAACATAACCCTCAGGTACATCAGGTAATTCATATCTATTAGGAGATCTAGGCATAATAGGTGATTCATAATCTTCATCATTTCAGCATTTTCTAGTTCTCTAGCTTTAGCAATATGAGCATCAAGTAATTCATTCAGTGGCACATATTCATTTTTATCAAGCATAGCAGTAGCATCATCATAAGTTTCATAGGTAGCACCATCAAGTACTTGCGACATATCAGAACGAGTATCAAGTGGTGGTGTCATAAGCCGATTCAAAAAAGTAGGTGAATCAAAAGCAAAGCTAGATGGCAGTTCCTTACCTCCCCTTGTCTTAGAGGGTATGATCTTGGTTCTAGTGTCTTTTAGATTCTCCATAGTAGCAATTAGATAACCTTGAGTGAACACAATAAATAGAGCTATGCTCCCCGGCAACGGCGCCAGAAAACAGTCTTGATAATCCACAAGTATAGGGGATCGTAACAGTCTTCGAGGGAAGTATTTTACCCAAATTTGTTAATTCGACACAAAGGGAGCCAAAGCATATTTATTGGTCTTAGCAGCTGAGTTGTCAATTCAGCCACACTCAAGATGTCCTCTGTAGAAAAAGTTTAGTAGCAAAGCAGAGCAGCAGTAGTAACAATAACAGTAATAGCAGTAGATTTGTAGTGATTGTAACAGTAGGAGCAATAGTAACTTAACAAGATTCAGTATATGAAAAGCGTAGGCCACGGATCGGTGATGGATAATGATTTACAGGACATCAATCATGTAACAGTTACATACTAGAGCGACACGGAACTAGCTCCAATTCATCAATGTAATGTAGGCATGTATTCTGTATATAGTCATACATGCTTATAATAAGAACTTGCATGAAATATTTTGTCCTACCCTCCCGTGGCAGCGGGGTCCATAAGGGAATCTAAGGGATATTAAGGCCTCCTTTTAATAGAGAACCAGAATTAACACATGGTGAATACATGAACTCCTCAAACTACGGCAATCACCGGAAAGAATCCCAATTATTGTCACCTTGGGGTATGCGGATCATGACACGTAATAGGTGCATATAAATTGCAAGATAGGATCCAAAACACTCTCATATTTATGAAAACATAATAGGTTCAGATCTGAAATCATGGCACTCGGGCCCTAGTGACAAGCATTAAGAATAGCAAAGTCATAGCAACATCAATCTCAGAACATAGTGGGTACTAGGGATCAAGCCCTATCAAAATAACTCGATTACATGATCAATCTCATCCAATATCATTACCGTCTAGAAATCCTACAAAGGAATTACTCACTCCCGGTGGTGAGCATCATGGGGGTGTTGATGAAGAAGTGTTGGTGTTGAAGATGGCGACGAATACCCCTCTCCGGAGCCCCAAACGGACTCCAGATCAGCCCTTCCGAGGAAGAACAGGAGGTGGCGGCGGATCCGTCTCGTGAAACGCGATGAAAACTTCTCTCTTATTTTTTTCTCCATAATTGTGAATTTATAGGACTGGAATTAGGGCCGAGGGAGCCACGAGGTGTCCCCAAGCTAACAGGGCACGCCCAGGGAGGTGGGCGCACCCTGTTGGCTTGGCACCAACAGGTGGCCCCCCTCTGGTAGGTCTTCGCTTCATAATTCTTCATATTTTCCCAAAAAAAAATCCACAAAAAGTTTCATCCAATTTTGAGAACTTTTATTTCTGCACAAAAATAACACCATGGCAGTTCTGCTGAAAACAGTGTCAGTCCGGGTTTGTTTCATTCAAATCATGCAAATTAGAGTCCAAAACAAGAGCAAAAGTGTTGGGAAAAGTAGATACGTTTGAGATGTATCATACCACCATGTCCACAGAGGCCTGGACTGCCATGCCCGTGGAGGCCTGCACCGCCGTAAGTACCCGATCACCTTGAGATGAGTCCCGAGACCAAGACACCCTGTCGGCCCGTGAGCCAACGGATGCATCGAGTGTCACTGTCATTCCTATCGGTGAAGTCGGATGTGTCATTGTTGTGGCAAATGTCAGTGGTGAACGTTCAAGGCATCCTCACAACCTGGAGTTGGCACGAAGATCCGCGACTAACTCAAGACCCCTTGGAGTCCGTAGAGCAGAGTTAAAAGGGGTCACTGCCAAGACCACGGAGCCAGCTCCCTGTACACGCGGAGAGACATCACTCGCAATCTCCTGCTGATGCACATGTGTCATATGGATGTCATTAGTAGGTGTGGAACTGGATGTCGGTTGGTTGGAGGGATTCCCGGTCTGCTCCGAGGTATCTGATACGTCTCCAACGTATCTATAATTTATGAAGTATTCATGCCATGTTTACAATAATTTTATATGATTTTGGTATGATTTTATTAGAACTAACCCGGACTGACGCTGTTTTCAGCAGAACTACCATGGTGTCATTTTTTGTGCAGAAATAAAAGTTCTCGGAATGGGCTGAAAATATACGGAGAATATTTTTGGAAAATATAAAAAATACTGGAGCAAAAAGATACCGAAGAGGAGTCCCGAGGCAGCCACAAGCCTAGGGGGCACGACCCCCCCCCTAGGGCGCGCCCCCTGGCTTGTGGGCCCCTCGGGAACCCCCTTGACGTGAGACCGACGCCAAAAATTCCTATAAATACCAAAAACCCCAGAAACAAACCTAGATTGGGAGTTCCGCCGCCGCAAGCCTCTGTAGCCACGAAAAACCAATCGGGAGCCCGTTCCGGCACCCTGCCGGAGGGGGAAACCATCACCGGAGGCCATCTTCATCATCCCGGCGGTCTCCATGACGAGGAGGGAGTAGTTCACCCTCAGGGCTGAGGGTATGTACCAGTAGCTATGTGTTTGATCTCTCTCTCTCGTGTGCTTGAGATGACACGATCTTGATGTACCGCGAGCTTTATTAATATAGATGAATCATATGGAGTTTTCCCCTCTCTATCTTCTTGTGATGAATTGAGTTTTCCCTTTGAAGTTTTCTTATCGGATTGAGTCTTTAAGGATTTGAGAACACTTGATGTATGTATTGCGATGGGATATCCGTGGTGACAATGGGATGTTCTATTGATCCACTTGATGTATGTTTTGGTGATCAACTTGCGGGTTCCGTGACCTTGGGAATCTATGCATAGGGGTTGGCACACGTTTTCGTCTTAACTCTCCGGTAGAAACTTTGGGGCACTCATATAGTGACTAGGGGCTGTCAGTATCTTCCATGCTAGGTGGGTTATTCTCACAATATGTGTTGATTCACTATCATTCACGAGAAAGTGGCTGGTATTCGGGATGCCCAGTTCCATGCTCAAAAATCAAAACAAAACATAATGAAACAAAACTCCCCCATGATTGTTGTTTGTATGGACGGTACCTGTGGATTCTACTCGCCGTGGAGTGTGATTGATTGGTGGAGGGGGAGTAAAAACTTTACCATTCTGTTTGGGAACCGCCTATAATGTATCTAGCATGGAAGATACCGAGATCTCTCGGTTGTTATGTTGACAATGAAAGCATACCGCTCAAAATTATTATTCATATCTGTTTTAAAAGCTCGAGCTCTGGCACCTTTACAAATCAATGCTTCCCTCTGCGAAGGGCCTATCTTTTACTTTCTAGTACTTACCTTTATGCAAGAGTCATGGTGATCTTCACCACTTCCTATATTTTGACTTTTTCTCTTGGCAAGCGTCATGTGTTGGGGAATGATCTAGACATATATATCCAATAAAATATATTTGATCATGAATTATTATTGTTGACAATTATCTATATGATAAATAAGTTGGGAGGCGAAACATTAAGCCCCTATCTTTCTCTATGTTCGATGGATGCTATTTGTTCTAAAAATATGCTTTGAGTGTCAATAATCATGGAAGACTATATGATAGTTGAGTATGTGGAATTTGTTAAATCAAAGCTCTTACATAGACCCTTCCTGAAAATAAGATGACTTGCAATTGTTCGATGACTAGGAATATGGTTTGTTAGTTTTCAAGAAACTTTCTGGTCTATACTTTAACATGTGAATAGCTTGTTACTTGATCATGAGAAGTTTTATGAGATGAGCTACTGTTTATGGTTTATATTGATGCTAGAAAAAGTGATTGGAATTGATCAAACTTGTGCACTTGCTAGCATTCACACTTCATAAATTATTTCTTTTATCATTTACCTACTCGAGGACGAGCAGGAATTAAGCTTGGGGATGCTGATACGTCTCCAACGTATCTATAATTTATGAAGTATTCATGCCATGTTTACAATAATTTTATGTGATTTTGGTATGATTTTATTAGAACTAACCCGGACTGATGCTGTTTTCAGCAGAACTACCATGGTGTCGTTTTTTGTGCAGAAATAAAAGTTCTCGGAATGGGCTGAAAATTTACGGAGAATATTTTTGGAAAATATAAAAAATACTGGAGCAAAAAGATACTGGAGAGGTGTCCCGAGGCAGCCACAAGCCAAGGGGGCGCACCCCCCTAGGACGCGCCCCCCTGGCTTGTGGGCCCCTCGGGAACCCCCTTGACGTGAGACCGATGCCAAAAATTCCTATAAATACCAAAACCCCCAGAAACAATCCTAGATCAGGAGTTCCACCGCCGCAAGCCTCTGTAGCTACGGAAAACCAACCGGGAGCCCGTTCTGGCACTCTGCCGGAGGGGGAAACCATCACCGGAGGCCATCTTTATCATCCCGGCGGTCTCCATGGCGAGGAGGGAGTAGTTCACCCTCGGGGCTGAGGGTATGTACCAGTAGCTATGTGTTTGATCTCTCTCTCTCTCGTGTGCTTGAGATGACACGATCTTGATGTACCGCGAGCTTTATTAATATAGATGAATCATATGGAGTTTTCCCCTCTCTATCTTCTTGTGATGAATTGAGTTCTCCCTTTGAAGTTTTCTTATCGGATTGAGTCTTTAAAGGATTTGAGAACACTTGATGTATGTCTTGCGATGGGATATCCGTGGTGACAATGGGATGTTCTATTGATCCACTTGATGTATGTTTTGGTGATCAACTTGCGGGTTTCGTGACCTTGGGAATCTATGCATAGGGGTTGGCACATGTTTTCGTCTTGACTCTCCGGTAGAAACTTTGGGGCACTCTTTGAAGTTCTTTGTGTTGGATTGAACATGATGAATCTGAAATTGTGTGATGCATATCGTATAATCAAGCCCATGGGTACTCGTGGTGACATTGGAGTATCTAGGTGACATTAGGGTTTTGGTTGATGTGTATCTTAAGGTGTTATTTTAGTACGAACTCTAGGGCTGTTCGTGACACTTATAGAGATAGCTCATACGATTGATCGGAAAAGATAACTTTGAGGTGGTTTCGTACCCTACAATAATTTCTTCGTTTGTTCTCCGCTATTTGTGACTTTGGAGTGAACTATTTGTCGCACGTGAGGGATTTACATATGATTCAACTATGTCAGTATTGTTGAGAGAACTTGCACTAGTGAAAGTATGAACCCTAGGCCTTGTTTCTAAGCATTGCAATACCGTTTGTGCTCACTTTTATCATTAGTTACCTTGCTGTTTTTATATTTTCAGATTACAAAGACCTATATCTACCATCCATATTACACTTGTATCACCATCTCTTCGCCGAACTAGTGCACCTATACAATTTACCATTGTATTGGGTGTGTTGGGGACACAAGAGACTCTTTGTTATTTGGTTGCAGGGTTGTTTGAGAGAGACCATCTTCATCCTACGCCTCCCACGGATTGATAAACCTTAGGTCATCCACTTGAGGGAAATTTGCTACTATCCTACAGTATCCATCTCGTCTTCCTTCTCCTTACCACTTCTATCATCATCGGCATCGTCACCCGAGGTATCTACATTAATTGATGTGCTTCTTGATTTAAAATAAGACCTAACATTATTTGCACAAACATATATAATTTTGTTGCAACAATCCAATATTGCCACGAACAATCACATAAAGTTGTGATTAGTCGTGTGAAGACGATATCAGATAATGAGAGTGAAGGCAAAGGCGGAGGCGAGCTACTTGGCGGTGCTGCCCAAGGACGAGGTCCCAAAGTCGACGGTGGTCATGGTTATGACACATAAGTAGAGGGTGACGAGTCTGCAACTGGCGTTGCGGTGCCCAGAAATATGGACCATGCGGAAGTAGAATGCGTTCAAGCTGCCAAGGAGGTGTGATAAGATTAGGCCGCCCTCCATGAGGAAGTTCAGCAGCTGGATCTCTCGAGAAGCTTCTTTGACGATGTTCGCATGCTCGTGGTCTAGTTGGCCTTGTCGTGGGAAGGATGAGGAGGAGGAGACTCTCCCAGCACCACATGATCAAAAGAAGGTGTCGTCCGTCAATGCCAGAACCTCCTAGCCCATTCTGGTGGCTTCTCCACTTGGGTGCCAAATGGATCACTATCGATATGCATTTGTGGTTCCCTCTATCGCCGTCCTCCTCCACCAGTTTCTTTACTTTCTTTTGGTGAGCAACGAGTCAAAGGTCTAGAAAGTTGATATTGTAAGAGGATGCCATTGCCCAGTTAGTTGGAAACAAGTGTGCAGTGATAACCCACAAGTACAGGGGATCGCAACAGTCTTCGAGCGTAGTATTTCATCCAAATTTATTGATTCGACACGAGGGGAGCCAAAGAATATTTATTGGTCTTAGCAGTTGAATTGTCAATTCAACCACACCTGGGATTTTTTTCTGCAGCAAAGTTTTTAGTAGCACAGTAATAATAGCAATGGATATAGCGGAACGTAGCAGTTTGTAGTGATTGTAACAGTAGCAGTAGCGAAAGTAACTTACTGGAAACCAAATAGCAAAAAGCGCAGGCCATGGATAAGTGATGGATTGATATGGATGGCATTCATCGTGTAACAGTTACACACTAGAGCGACACAGAACTAGCTCCAATTCATCAATATAATGTAGGCATGTATTTCGTAATAGTCATACGTGCTTATAATAAGAACTTGCATGACATCTTTCGTCCTACCCTCCCGTGGCAGCGGGGTCCATATGGAAACTAAGGGATATTAAGGCCTCCTTTTAATAGAGAACCGGAACAAAGCATTAACACATAGTGAATATATGAACTACTCAAACTACGATCATCCCTGGAAAGAATCTGAATTATTATCACCTTGGGTTATGCGGATCATAACACGTAATAGGTGCATACAACTTGCAAGATAGGATCTAAAACACTCTCATATTCATGGAAACATAATAGGTTCAGATCTGAAATCATGGCACTTGGGACCTAGTGACAAGCATTAAACAGAGCAAAGTCATAGCAACATCAATCTTGATACGTCCATTTTGCATCATGATTTCCTACTATTATTTATTATGTTTTGTTGAATAATAATGCTTTTGGGAGTGATTCTAATGCCTTTTCTCTCATAATATGCAAGGTTTACACAAAGAGGGAGAATACCGGCAGCTGGAATTCTGGACCCAAGAAAAGCACATCAGAGATACCTATTGTGCACATCTCCAATGAAGCTGAAACTTTACGGAGAATATTTTTGGAATTAATAAAAATACTGGAGCAAAGAACTACTGGAGGGGGCCACCCTGGTGGGCACAAGACACCAGGGTGCGCCAGGCCCCCCTGGGCGCGCCCTGGTGGGTTGTGCCCTCCTCGGCCCACCTCCGGTGCCCATCTTCTAGTATATAATCACTTTTGACCTAGAAAAAATAAGAGGAGGACTTTCGGGACGGAGTGCCGCCGTCTCGAGGCGGAACTTGGGCAGGAGCACTTTTGCCCTCCGGCGGAGCGATTCCGCCTGGGGAACTTCCCTCCCGGAGGGGGAAATCGAAGCCATCATCATCACCAACACCCCTCTCATCTTTGGGAGGCCAATCTTCATCAACATCTTCAACAACACCATCTCCTCTCAAACCCTAGTTCATCTCTTGTGTTCAATCTTTGTACCGGAACCTCAGATTGGTACATGTGCGTGACTAGTAGTGTTGATTACCTTGCGTAGTTGATTACTATATGGTTTATTTGGTGGAAGATTATATGTTCAGATCCATTATGCTATTCAATACCCCTCTGATCTTGAGCATGTTTATTATTTGTGAGTAGTTACCTTTGTTCTTGAGATCACGGGAGAAGTCATGTTGTAAGTAATCATGTGAATTTGATATGTGTTCGATATTTTGATGATATGTATGTTGTGATTCCCTTAGTGGTGTCATGTGAACGTCGACTACATGACACTTCACCTTTCATGGGCCTAAGGGAATGCATTGTGGAGTAGTTATTAGATGATGGGTTGCTAGAGTGACAGAATCTTAAACCCTAGTTTATGCGCTACTTCGTAAGGGGCTGATTTGGATCCAAACGTTTAATGCTATGGTTAGATTTTATCTTAATACTTTTCTCGTAGTTGCGGATGCTTGCGAGGGTGTTAATCATAAGTGGGAACTTGTTCAAGTAAGAACAGCACCCAAGCACCGGTCCACCCACATATCAAATTATCAAAGTAGCAAACACGAATCAAACCAACATGATAAGAGTGACTAGATAAAATTCCCGTGTACCCTCAAGAACACTGTGCCTATTACTAGAGACTGTTCTGGCATGTCCTTTGCTACAAAAGGATTGGGCTACCTTGCTGCACCTTATTTACAGCTACCATTACTTGCTCGTTACCAATTACCTTGCTATCAAACTATCTGTTACCTACAATTTTAGTGCTTGCAGAAATTACCTTGCTGAAAATCGCTTGTCATTTCCTTCTGCTCCTCGTTGGGTTCGACACACTTACTTATTGAAAGGACTACGATTGATCCCCTATACTTGTGGGTCATCAAGAATCTTTTCTGGTGCCATTGCCGGGGAGTGAAGTGCTCTTGGTGAGTGGGAATCGGTAAGGAAAAACTTATACTACGTGCTGAAATTTATTGTTACTTGCTACTATGGAAAACAATCCTTTGAGGGGTTTGTTCGGGGTATCTTCACCTCGCCCGGAACCACAATTAGTTGCCCCTCAACCTACTGCACCTACTGAAAATATTGGTTATGAAATTCCTTCGGGTATGGTAGAACAACTTCTTGCTAAACCTTATGCAGGAGATGGAACTGAACATCCTGATATGCACCTTTTATATGTGAACAAAATTTGTGGATTATTTAAGCTTGCAGGTTTACCCAGAGATGAAGCTAAGAAGAAAGTTTTCCCTTTATCTTTGAAGGGAAAATCATTGACATGGTATAGGCTATGTGATGATCTTGGATCGTGGAACTGGAATCGTTTGCAATTGGAATTCCACCAAAAGTTTTATCACATGCATCTAGTTCATCGTGATTGGAATTATATATATAATTTTTGGCCTCGTGAAGGAGAAAGCATCGCTCTACCTTGGGGGAGGCTTAAGTCAATGTTATATTCATGCCCCAATCATGACACCCCGAGAGAAGTTATCATTCAGAATTTTTATGCTCGGCTTTCTCATAATGATCAATCCATGCTTGATACTTCTTGTGCTGGTTCTTATATGAAGAGAACTATTGAATTCAAGTGGGATCTCTTAGAAAGAATTAAACGCAACTCTGAAGATTGGGAACTCGAGGAAGGTAATGAGTCAGGTATAAAGCTTGAGTTTGATTGTGTTAAATGTTTTATGAATACCGATACTTTTCACAAGTTTAGCACTAAATATGGACTTGACTCTGAGATAGTAGCCTCTTTATGTGAAGCATTTGCTACTCACGTTGATCTCCCTAAGGAGAAGTGGTTTAAATATCATCCCCCTATTAAAGAAGAAATTAAAGAACCGGTCATAGCTAAAGATGAAACCATCATTTACAATGTTGATCCAGTTGTGCCTACCGCTTATATTGAAAAACCACCTTTCCCTATTAGGATAAAGGAACATGCTAAGGTATCAACTGTGGTTCGTAAGAGTAATATAAGAGCACCTAAGCCCCCTGAACAAATTAAAGTAGAACCTAGTGTTGCTATGGTTAAAGATCTCTTGGTAGAAATATTGATGGGCACGTTATCTATTTCCGTGATGAAGCTACTAGAATTGCTAAACCCGATGAAAAAGATAAACATAGACCCATAGAAGGCGTGCCTATTGTCTCAGTTAAAATAGGAGATCATTGCTATCATGGTTTATGTGATTTGGGTGCTAGTGTGAGTGCTATCCCTTTTACCTTATGCCAAGAAATTATGGATGAAATAGCACCTGCTGAAATACAAGACATTGATGTTACTATTAAACTTGCTAATAGGGACAACATCACACCACTTGGGATTGTTAGAGATGTTGAAGTCTTGTGTGGGAAATTAAAATACCCTACTGATTTTCTAGTTCTTGGTTCCCCACAAGACCTTTATTGAGCACCGTCAACGCTAAGATAGATTGTGAAAAACAAACTGTCGGTGTCAGTTTTGGTGGTGTGTCTCATGAGTTTAATTTTTCCAAATTTAGTAGACAACCTCGTGATAAAGCGTTATCTAGTAAGGATGAAATAATTGGTCTTGCTTCTATTGTCGTGCCTCCTACTGATCCATTAGAACAATATTTGCTTGACCATGAAAATGATATGCACTTGCGTGAAAGAAATGAAATAGATCAAATTTTCTTTGAACAACAAGCTCTCCTGAAACACAATTTGCCTATTGAAACTCTTGGAGGTCCTCCTCCACCTAAAGGTGATCCTGTGTTTGAATTAAAGCAATTGTCTGACACTTTGAAGTATGCTTATCTTGATGAGAAAAAGATATATCCTGTTATTATTAGTGCTAACCTTTCAGAACATGAAGAAGAAAGATTATTAAAAGTTCTAAGGAAGCACCTGGCTGCTATTGGATATACTCTTGATGATCTTAAGGGCATTAGTCCCACTCTATGTCAGCACAAGATTAATATGGAACCTGATGCTAAACCCGTTGTTGATCATCAACGACGATTAAATCCTAAGATGAAAGAAGTGGTAAGAACTGAAATATTAAAGCTTCTGGAAGAAGGTATAATCTATCCCATAGCTGATAGTAGATGGGTAAGTCCCGTTCATTGTGTCCCTAAGAAAGGAGGTATTACCGTTGTTCCTAATGATAAAAATGAACTCATTCCACAAAGAATTGTCACCGTTTATAGAATGGTAATTAATTTTAGAAAGTTAAATAAAGCTATTAGAAAAGATCATTACCCTCTACCTTTCATTGATCAAATGCTAGAAAGATTATCTAAGCACACACACTTTTGTTTTTTGGATGGATATTCTGGTTTCTCTCAAATACCTGTGTCAAAAGAGGATCAAGAAAAGACCACTTTTACTTGCCCTTTCGGTACCTTTGCTTATAGACGTATGCCTTTTGGTTTATGAAATGCACCTGCTACCTTTCAAAGATGTATGACTACTATATTCTCTGATTTTTGTGAAAAGATTGTGGAGGTTTTCATGGATGATTTTTCCGTTTATGGAACTTCTTTTGATGATTACTTAAGCAACCTTGATTGAGTTTTGTAGAGATGTGAACAAACTAATCTCGTCTTGAATTGGGAGAAGTGCCACTTTATGGTTAATGAAGGTATTGTCTTGGGGCATAAAATATCTGAACGAGGTATTGAGGTGGATAAAGCTAAAGTTGATGCAATTGAGAAAATGCCATGTCCTAAAGATATTAAAGGTATTCGCAGTTTCCTTGGTCATGTTGGTTTCTATAGGAGGTTCATTAAAGACTTCTCTAAAATTTCTAGGCCTCTTACTAATCTTTTGCAAAAGGATAGTCCTTTTGTTTTTGATGATGATTGTGTGGAAGCCTCTGAAACACTCAAGAAAGCCTTAACCTCTGCACCTATCGTTCAACCACCTGATTGGAACTTGCCTTTTGAAATTATGTGTGACGCTAGTGATTATGTTGTTGGTGCTGTGCTAGGACAAAGAGTTGATAAGAAATTGAATGTTATCCATTATGCTAGTAAAACTCTAGACAATTCTCAACGAAATTATGCTACTACTGAAAAAGAATTTTTAGCAGTTGTGTTTGCCTGTGATAAATTTAGATCCTATATTGTTGACTCCAAAGTTATTGTTCACACCGATCATACTGCTATAAAATATCTTATGGAAAAGAAAGATGCTCAACCGGTGGGTTCTCTTGCTTCGGGAATTTGATTTACATATCATTGATAGGAAGGGAGCTGAGAACCCCGTAGCTGATAACTTGTCTAGGTTAGAAAATATTCTTGACGACCCACTACCTATTGATGATAGTTTTCCTGACGAACAGTTAGCTGCAATAAGTGTTTCTCAAAACACCCCTTGGTATGCTGATTATGCTAACTACATTGTTGCTAAATATATACCACCTAGCTTCACATACCAACAAAAGAAAAAAATCTTCTATGACTTAAGACATTACTTTTGGGATGACCCACATCTTTATAAAGAAGGAGTAGATGGTATTATTAGACGTTGTGTACCTGAGCATGAACAAGAACAAATCCTACGAAAATGTCATTTCGAAGCTTATGGAGGGCATCATGCGGAAGATAGAACTGCTCACAAGGTATTGCAATTTGGTTATAATTGGCCTACTCTCTTCAAGGATGCCCGTAAGTTTGTCTTGTCTTGTGATGAATGTCAAAGAATTGGTAATATCGGTAAGCGTCAGGAAATGCCTATGAATTATTCACTTGTTGTTGAACCTTTTGACGTTTGGGGTTTTGATTATATGGGGCCTTTTCCTTCCTCTAATGGGTACACTCATATTTTGGTTGCTGTTGATTATGTCACTAAGTGGGTAGAAGCTATTCCAACTAGTAGTGCTGATCACCACACCTCCATTAAAATGCTTAAAGAGGTTATCTTCCCGAGGTTTGGAGTCCCTAGATATTTAATGACCGATGGTGGTTCACACTTTATTCATGGTGCTTTCCGTAAGATGCTTGCTAGATATATGATGTTAACCATAGAATTACATCACCCTATCATCCTCAATCTAGTGGTCAAGTTGAACTTAGCAATAGAGAAATAAAATTGATATTACAAAAAACTTTCAATAGGTCTCGTAAGAATTGGTCTAAGAAATTAGATGATGCACTTTGGGCCTATAGAACAGCTTATAAAAATCCTATGGGTATGTCTCCATACAAAATGGTATATGGAAAAGCTTGTCATTTGCCTCTAGAATTAGAACATAAAGCATTTTGGGCAATTAAAGAACTCAACTATGATTTCAAACTTGCCGGTGAGAAGAGGCTATTTGATATTAGCTCACTAGATGAATGGAGAATCCAAGCCTATGAAAATGCCAAACTATTCAAAGAAAAAGTAAAAATATGGCATGACAAAAGAATCCAAAAGCGGGAATTCAAAATAGGAGACTATGTTCTTTTGTTCAACTCTCGTTTAAGATTTTTTGTAGGTAAGCTTCTCTCCAAATGGGAAGGACCATATATTATCGAAGAGGTTTATTGTTCTGGAGCTATCAAGATTAATAATGCCGAAGCTACTAACCCGAAGTTGGTCAATGGACAAAGAATTAAGCATTATATCTCAGGTACGCCTATTAACGTTGAAAGCAATGTTATCCAAACCATGACACCGGAGGAACACATAAAATAAACCTTCTGGAACACTCCAGAATTCTGAAAAATAGGAGGTACGTGATACGGTAAGTAAACGAACTCCGAAAAATCCGCAAAAATATTTTTTTGTCAGTTTTGGAATATTAGAAATTTTTGGAAATTAAGAAATAAACCGGAAGGCGATCGAGGTGAGCACGATACACCAGGGCGCGCCAGGCCCCCATGGGCGCGCCCTGGTGGGTTGTGCCCACCTCGGGCACCTTCCCGACTCCGTTTTCTTCCATATGCTTGTTTTCCAAGAATAAAAATTCTCTATATATACCCCCGACTGTTTTGACGACCGCATCGCAGAAAAATCATCTGTTCTTGTTTTGTTTTGTTTTCTCGTCAGATCTAGATCTCCATGGCTCCACCAAGCTCCTCCAAGGACAAGTTCTTCGAGAAGGTCATCAACCTGTACTTGCCGGAGGTGATGAAGCACCCTCAAGCCATTCAGATGCGTGAGGGGGTGCTCCACATCCGCGATGTTCAAGGACCCAAGAGGACTGGAAGCGTGGAGGCTAGGCTCGAGGCGGTGGAACAAGAAATCTTCAAGTGCCAAAAGATGGTGGAGTGCGGACTTAGTGCCAACCACTCCATGATCACGGAGTTCACCCGTGATCAGATGGTGGATGGTCGGTCTGTGAAGGACATCATCTCCACCCTCAACAAGCAAATTAATTTTCTGCAAAGCCAAGTTTATGATCTTCAAAACCAAGTTTTTGAACATGAAGCCAGATTCAAAGGTATGAGTTTAGCTGCCAGTTGTAGGACTCAGGGGACTCTTGCGTCAACTTTTGATGGGGATCCCTTGCCATGGAAGCTAGAGGACAAGCCTACCGCATCATTACCATCACCTTCTTCATCACCACCACCAAAGGAGACTTGAGCACACGGGTATGGGCACTCCCCTTGGCTTGAGCCAAGCTTGGGGGAGGTGCCCCGGTATCGTATCACCATCACTTTTATTCACCTTTACCTATTTTAGTTCGATCTTTAGTTTTCCTTTGCTTTAGTTGAATACAAGTTTAGCATGATCTATTTGCGTGTGTTAGTTGCGTGGCCTATCTATCTATGTAATCGAGTGAGAGTTATATAATAAAGTTTAGTTTGAGTTTTTGCCTTTCTACTTTCTTGTTGCAATCAAAATAAAGGAAAAAAGAAATAAATGAAAAGAATCATATGCTAATCTTATGGTGAGTAATGACATCACATAAGGAAAAGTATAAGTAGTGAAATTTATTGGAGATTGACAAACATAGCATTGGTCAATGATGCAATTCATGAAAGAATTAATAAGGGAAGAGAAGATTCACATGTAAATACACTATCTTGGACATCTTTTATGATTGTGAGACCCCATTAAATATTATATGTCAAAAAAATTGACGTTGGAAAAGGAAGACAATGTAATGATTTATGTTTGCTCATATCCACATAGAAGTTATATTGTCATAGATCCTTCAACATGTGGTGCTTGCTCAATATCTTTGCTAGCCAAAAATTCCGCACTAAGTAGAGATACTACTTGTGCATCCAAAAATCCAAAGCCAAATTCATTCTTTGAGAGTACACCATACCTACTAACGTGGCTTGAGAATGCGTTGGTATTTCCCCAAAGAGTAAGGAATGATGCAGCACAGCGACGGTAAGTATTTCTCTTAGTTATGAAACCAAGGTTATCGAACCAGTAGGAGGATCACCACCACCTAATAAGCAGCACCTACACACGAACAACAAATACTTGCAACCCGACGCGAAAGAGAGGTTGTCAATCTCTCTACGGTAAAAAGATAGATTAGGTAGTGATAGATAGGAGAGATAGATCTCTCAAGAACACAAAATAGAAAGGGCAAATAAAATATGCAGCAATATGTTTTTGGGTTTTTGGTTTTGTAGATCTCAAAATAAAGAGGCAAAAAGATAGATCGGAAAGAAATATGTTGGAAAACTAGACCCGGGGGCCGTAGGATTCACTAGTGGCTTCTCTCATGAGTATAGTGCACGGTGGGTGAACAAATTACTGTTGGGCAATTGATAGAAAATCGAATAGTCATGACGATATCCAAGGCGATGATCATTATATAGGCATCACGTCCAAGATAAGTAGACCGACTCCTGCCTGCATCTACCACTATTACTCCACACATCGACCGCTATCCAGCATGCATCTAGTGTATTAAGTTCATGGAAAATGGAGTAATGCAATAAGAACGATGACATGATGTAGACAAGATCTATTCATGTAGGAATAGACCCCATCTTGTTATCCTTAATGGCATCAGAGGCGGTGCGGAAGGGGGCCGAGGAGGGCACAATCCATCAGGGCGCGCCGGGGCCCCCCTGGCACGCCCTGGTGGGTTGTGCTCTCCACAGCCCACCTCTCCGACAGTTGTTTGGCCCACTGGGTGTCTTCTGGTCCAGAAAAAATCTACAAAAAGTTTCGTCGCGATTGGACTCCATTTGATATTGATTTTCTGTGAAGTAAAAAACAAGCAAAAACAACAACTGGCACTTTGGCACTATGTCAATAGGTTAGTCCCAAAAAATGATACAAAGTTGTTATAAAATGATTGTACAACATCCAAGAATGATAATATAACAGCATGGAACAAGCAAAAATTATAGATACGTTGGAGTCGTATCAGCATCCCCAAGCTTAATTCCTACTCGTCCTCGAGTAGGTAAATGATAAAAACAGAATTTTTGATGTGGAATGCTGCCTAACATGTTCATCACATTCTTTTCTTTTGTATAGAATGGACATTTGGACTTATAATGATTCAAAGCAATAGTCTAGTTTTAACATAATGACTTCAATACTCAAGCATGTCAACAAGCAACCATGTCTTTCAAAATATCAACACTAAAGAAAGTTATCCCTAGCCTATCATTCTCAATCATTGTCCATTCATGAAACACACTCAAATATTAGCTATGCACAATGCTCAAGTACGATCATAGTGCCCCTAGTTGGTGCTTTATAAGAGAAGATGGAGACTCAAAGTAAAAAATAAAAATTGCATAAAGTAAATAGATAGGCCCTTCGCAGAGGGAAGTAGGGATTTGTAGAGGTGCTAGAGCTCAAGGTTTAAATTGAGAGAGAAAAAATATATTTTGGGTGGCATGCTTTTCCTGTCAACTATAACGACAAAGTAGCTCACAATACTTTCCATGCTAGATATATCATAGGCGGTTCCCAAACAGAAAATAAAGTTTATTCCTTTTTCCACCAAACTTTCCCTTTCCACGACGGGCCGTATCCACGGTTGCCTTCCATACCAACACTTTCCAAGGAATTTATTATTTGATAACATAAACTAAATATTTTTTTTCTTTTTCATTTCGGGAATGGGCATCCCTATTACCGCCGCACTCTCGTGCAATGACAAGTGAATAAACACTCATCTTGAGAATAACACATCTAGCATGGAAAAATATTAGACACTCCCCACCGTTTCAGGAGCGGTACGAGCACACAAAAGAGAAAATTTATTTTGAAAATTTAGAGATGGCACATACAAATTTGCTTGGAACGGCATGGAAATACCGCATATAGGTAGGTATGGTGGACTCATAAGGCAAAACTTGGTTTAAGGATTTTGGATGCATAAGTAGTATTTCTAATTAGTACAAATGGAGGCTAGCAAATAGATTGAGAAGCAACCAAACCAAGAAATGAAAATTCACATAAGCGAGCATTGAGCATAACTAACACCGAATAATTCACCATAAGTAGGATGTAACTTCATTGTATAACTTTTGACTTTCGTGAATGCATAGGGAATCACAAACCTTAACACCAATATTCCTACTAAGCATAATTACTCACTAGCATGACTCGCATATTACTATCACCATGTTTCAAAACTATTACAAAGAATCAAGTTTAATTTGTCCAATGATCTTCATGAAAATTTTTATGATATCCTCCTTGGATATCTATCACTTTGGGACTAGTTTCATATATTGCCATTGCTTTTTGGCAAGCTCAAACAAATCTAAGTGAAGCACATGAGCATAAAGATTTCATCTCTCAAAATAGAATAAGTGAAGCATGAGAGGATTTCTTCAAATTTTAATAACTCTCAAATTAATCTAAGTGAAGCATGAGAGTATTTCTTCAAAAATTTCCAAGCAGACCGTGCTCAAAAAGATATAAGTGAAGCACTAGAGCAATTCTATAGCTCAAAAAGTTTAAGTGAAGCACATAGAGCAATTCTAACAAATCATAGCATAATTTGGCTCTATCAAATAGGTGTGTCCAGCAAGGATACAAAGGAAAACAAACAAGCAAAGCAAGCAAAGATACAAGACGCTCCAAGCAAAACTCATGATATGTGACGAATAAAAATATAGCTCCAAGTAAAATACCGATGGTCGTTAGAAGAAAGAGGGGATGCCACTCGGAGCATCCCCAAGCTTAGTTGCTTGTTTCTCTTTGGATATATCTTGGGGTGCGGTAGCATCCCCAAGCTTAGGCTCTTTTCACTCCTTATTCCTTCATCCATCATGATCTCACCCAAAACTTGAAAACTTCAATCACACAAAACTCAACAAAATCTTCATGAGATCCATTAGTATAATAAAGCAAATCACTACTTTAGGTGCTGTTGCAAACCCATTCATATTTTATTATTGCATTATACCTACTGTATTTTAACTTTACCATGGCTCATACCCTTCAATATAACCCATAGGTTCATCAAAACAAGCACACAGTGCAACAAAAAACAGAATCTGTCTTAAACAGAACAATCTGTAGTAATCTGTACTCTAACCATACTTATGTAACTCTAAAAATTCTGAAAAATTAGGACAACGTAAGGAATTTGTATAGAAACACTGTGTTAAAATTTCAGCTCAAGATCACGTTCCAGTAAAAAAAAATGAAAATTCATATACTGGACGCAAAGTTTCTGTTTCAGATTCAGCATCACTTCTACTCATCCTATGAATCATCCTAAAGGCTTTACTTGGCACAAACACTAAATAAACCATAAAAAACACAATCATAACAGAGGCATAATTGTGTCAACACTCAAAAACAGAAAGGAAAAAGCAAAAATTTATTTATTCATTGGGTTGCCTCCCAACAAGCGCTATCGTTTTACGCCCCTAGCTAGGCATAACACATAGATTCAAGTATTGTCATCTTTGGTTTTGGATGAGGTGCTTTTGTCAAGAGGTTTTGCAAATAAAACTTGAAACACATCATCCGTAGCAACCTTAGCACTATCGGGTTGTCCCTCATGTACCCCCTTTGATTACTGGCCACGATCCAAGAATATTGTTGGTTCACATCATTGAAAACTTGTTGGATCATATCTAAAACGGGGACTTCCTTTTTGAGATTCTCATAAAAAATTTGATTATTTCCAAGCAAATATGTCATCATGTAATCACTATTGTAAAGGATTTCTCCTATTACGGTTTTTTCACGGCTCATACCATAAAAGTCAAAGATTTCCCTAGTTTCCTGTACTAAGTGATCAAATTCATTCATAAGAACAAGGGTAGCTAACTTCTTAGCCTTGGGATCCTTTATGATGGGTAGCTCACAAAACAACCTTTGGAAGGTAGGATGGGTGCGAGTAAATCTATTTTTAAGTTTCAAGACTAGCGCCGAGATAGCTTCCGCATAGGATTTAGTTCTTTTTAATATAGGAGTATCACCGAGAGTCCAATTCCCAACGCAATTGAAAAACTCTTGGATAGTTTATTTTCCTATAACGTTCCCTTGCCCCAAAACAAAAGTTTTAGAATCTAGATTACCAGAACGTCCAATTTTAGGAGTCCTACCATCATCTGTTTCTGCCATACCAAAATCACTCATGGTGACAAGCAAACAAGAGATCTGACGAGAAAAAGGCAAACGAAAAAAAGTGGGCGAATAAAACGGCAAATTGGTGAAGTGGGGGAGAGGAAAACGAGAGGCAAATGGCAAATAATGTAATTGCAAGGAGATGAGATTTGTGATTAGGAACCTAGTAGATGATGATGGAGTCCCCTCGGCGCCTACGATAGGCACGTAGAAGAGACCGCTTCCTCCCCGGCAATGGCGCCAGAAAATTCCTTTGACGTGGCTTGAGACTGCGTCGGTATTTCCCCCAAGAGGAAGGGATGATGCAGCACAGCAACGGTAAGTATTACCCTCAGTTATGAAACCAAGGTTATCGAACCAGTAGGAGGATCACCACCACCCAATAAGCAGCACCTGCACACAAACAACAAATACTTGCAACCCGACGTGAAAGAGAGGTTGTCAATCTCACTACGGTAAAAAGATAGATTAGGTAGTGATAGATAGGAGAGATAGATCTCTCAAGAACACAAAATAGAAAGGGCAAATAAATATGCAGCAATATGTTTTTGGGTTTTTGGTTTTGTAGATCTGAAAACAAAGAGGCAAAAAGATAGATCGGAAAGCAATATGTTGTAAAAGTAGACCCGGGGGCCGTAGGATTCACTAGTGGCTTCTCTCATGAGTATAGCGCACGGTGGGTGAACAAATTACTGTTGGGCAATTGATAGAAAATCGAATAGTCATGACAATATCCAAGGCGATGATCATTATATAGGCATCACGCCCAAGGTAAGTAGACCGACTCCTGCCTGCATCTACCACTATTACTCCACACATCGACCGCTATCCAGTATGCATCTAGTGTATTAAGTTCATGGAAAAACGGAGTAATGCAATAAGAATGATGACATGATGTAGACAAGATCTATTCATGTAGGAATAGACCCCATCTTGTTATCCTTAATGGCAACGATACATGCGTGTCTTGCTGCCCCTTCTGTCATTGGGAAAGAACACCGCAAGATCGAACCCATCACCAAGCACCTCTTCCCATGGCAAGAAAAATCGATCTAGTCGGCCTAACTAAACCAAAGATTCAAAGAAGAAATACGAGGCTATAAGTAATCATGCATCTAAGAGATCAAAGAAGACTCAAAAAATATTCATGGATAGAAACTGATCATGAACTCAAAATTCATCGGATCCCTACAAACACACCGCAATATTTTACATCAAATAGATCTCCAAGAGACCATTGTATTGAGAATCATAAGAGAGAGAGAGGAAGCCATCTAGCTATTGCCTACGGACCCGTAGGTCTATGGTGGACTACTCACGCATCATCGGAGAGGCACCTATGAAGAAGATGAACCCCTCCGTGATGGTGTTTAGATTGGATCTCGAGGTTCTGGAACTTGCGGTGGCTGGAATTGTGTTTCGTCGACTCCCCTAGGGTTTTTGCAATTTTTGGGAATTTATAGGCATCAGAGGCAGTGGAGAGGGGCCCCGAGGAGGGCACAACCCATCAGGGCGGGCCGGGCCCCCCTGGCGCGCCCTGGTGGGTTGTGGTCTCCACGGCCCACCTCTCCGGCACTTCTTTGGCCCACTGGGTGTCTTCTGGTCCAGAAAAAAATCTCCAAAAAGTTTTATCGCGATTGGACTCTGTTTGGTATTGATATTCTGCGAAGTAAAAAACAAGCAAAAACAACAACTGGCACTTTGGCACTATGTCAATAGGTTAGTCCCAAAAAATGATATAAAGTTGTTATAAAATGATTGTAAAACATCCTAGAATGAAAATATAACAGCATGGAATGATAAAAAATTATAGATACATTGGAGACGTATCACCTACCTACGGATCGAGTAAGATCCTTCAAGTAAGTTATCATCGGTGCAGTAAGGCAATAAAAATTGCTTCAAAAAGTGTTTTGATCCATTAGTGTAAGAGAAAATTGAGCGCTATACGAACTTATGATGGCAAAGTAATAAAAGCGACGGACTGCATAATAAAGGTTGCTATCATAGGGGGCAATATAGCCTGACGTTCTTTTACATTAAGGGATTAGGCATACGAACCAAAAAGCGCATGACAACCTCTGCTTCCCTCTGCGAAGGGATTATCTTTTACTTTTATGTATTTACTTTTATGCAAGAGTCAAAGTATTCTTTCCTATTCCTTTTTACTTTTTCTTTTGCAAGCATCATGTGGTGAGGAAAGATCTAGGCACATATATCCAGTTGGATATGGGTGGGCATGAGTTATTATTGTTGACATCACCCTTGAGTTGAATACGTTGGGAGGCGAAACTATAAGCCCCTATCTTCCTATGTGTCCGGTTGAAACTTTTTGCTCATGGGTATGTTGTGACTGTTAGCAATCATAGAAGACTAAATGATGGTTGAGTATGTGGACTTGCCAAAAGGCTCCGACATGAGACCCTGAAAATATGATGAATTGTAGTTGCAAAGTTGACTGAGAACATAGTTTGTTGGTTTTCAATAAGGTTTATGCTTTATACTTCTATGTTGTGATGAATTATTACTTGTGCATGAGAAGTTTTATGATGAAAGTATAAGAATAAGTTTTATGATAGAGTTTGTTGCTGTTATGATAATAAGCATGATGCTTCTATGTCCGTATTTTGTTTTTATCGACACCTCTCTCTCAAACCATGTGGACATGCTTTTCAATTTCGGCTTTTCGCTTGAGGACAAGCGAGGTCTAAGCTTAGGGGAGTTGATACGTCCATTTTGCATCATGATTTCCTACTGTTATTTATTATGTTTTCTTGAATAATAATGCTTTAGGGAGTGATTCTAATGCCTTTTCTCTCATAATATGCAAGGTTTACACAAAGAGGGAGAATGCCGGCAGCTGGAATTCTGGACCCAAGAAAAGCACATTAGAGATACCTATTCTGCACATCTCCAATGAAGCTGAAACTTTACGGAAATTATTTTTGTAATTAATAAAAAATACTGGAGCAAAGAACTACCGAAGGGGGCCACCCTGGTGGGCACAAGACACCAGGGCGCGCCAGGCCCCCCTGGGCGCGCCCTGGTGGGTTGTGTCCTCCTCGGCCCACCTCCAGTGCCCATCTTCTGGTATATAATCACTTTTGAGCTAGAAAAAATAAGAGGACTTTCGGGACGGAGCTCCGCCATCTCGAGGCGGAACTTGGGCAGGAGCACTTTTGCCCTCCGGCGGAGCGATTCCGCCGGGGGAACTTCCCTCCCAGAGGGGGAAATCAAAGCCATCATCATCACCAACACCCCTCTCATCTTTGGGAGGCCAATCTTCATCAACATCTTCAACAACACCATCTCCTCTCAAACCCTAGTTCATCTCTTGTGTTCAATCTTTGTACCGGAACCTCAGATTGGTACCTGTGGGTGACTAGTAGTGTTGATTACCTTGCGTAGTTGATTACTATATGGTTTATTTGGTGGAAGATTATATGTTCAGATCCATTATGCTATTCAATATCCCTCTGATCTTGAGCATGTTTATTATTTGTGAGTAGTTACCTTTGTTCTTGAGGTCACGGGAGAAGTCATGTTGCAAGTAATCATGTGAATTTGATATGTGTTCTATATTTTGATGATATGTATGTTGTGATTCCCTTAGTGGTGTCATGTGAACGTCGACTACATGGCACTTCACCATTCATGGGCCTAATGGAATGCATTATGGAGTAGTTATTAGATGATGGGTTGCTAGAGTGACAGAAGCTTAAACCCTAGTTTATGCGCTACTTCGTAAGGGGCTGATTTGGATCCAAACGTTTAATGCTATGGTTAGATTTTATCTTAATACTTTTCTCGTAGTTGCCGATGCTTGCGAGGGGGTTAATCATAAGTGGGAGCTTGTTCAAGTAAGAACAGCACCCAAGCACCGGTCCACCCACATATCAAATTATCAAAGTAGCGAACACGAATCAAACCAACATGATAAAAGTGACTAGATGAAATTCCCGTGTACCCTCAAGAACACTTTGCCTATTAATAGAGACTGTTCTGGTCTGTCCTTTGCCACAAAAGGATTGGCCTACCTTGTTGCACCTGATTTACCGTTACCGCTACTTGCTTGTTACCAATTACCTTGCTATCAAACTATCTGTTACCTACAATCTCAGTGCTTGCAGAAATTACCTTGCTAAAAACCGCTTGTCATTTCCTTCTGCTCCTCCTTGGGTTCGACACTCTTACTTATCAAAAGGACTACGATTGATCCCCTATACTTGTGGGTCATCTAATCTCAGAACATAGTGGATACTAGGGATCAAGCCCTATCAAAATAACTCGATTACATGATCAATCTCATCCAATCCCATCACCATCCGGCAGGCCTACAAAGGAATTACTCACTCTCGGTGGTGAGAATCATGGAATTGTTGATGGAGAATGGTTGGTGATGACGATGGTGACGATCTCCACTCTTCAGAGCCCCAAACGGACTCCGGATCAGCCCTCCCCAGGAAGAACAGGAGATGGCGGCGGCTCCGTCTCGTAAAACGCAATGAAAACTTCTCTCTTATTTTTTTCTCGGAAAATAGGAATTTATAGGACTGGAATTAGGGTCTGCGGAGCCACGTGGGCTTCCCAAGGCAAGAGGGCGCGCACTGGGGGGGTCACGCCTTGTTGCCTTGGCAGCAACTGGTGGCCCCCTTCGGTGGTTCTTCGCTCCAATATTCATTATATATTCCAGAAAAAAAACTCCAAAAAGTTTTGTGGAATTCCGAGAAATTTTATTTCTACACAAAAATAACACCATGGTAGTTCTGCTGAAAACAGCGTCAATCCGGGTTAGTTTCATTCACATCATGCAAATTAGAGTCCAAAACCAGACCGAAAGTGTTTGGAAAAGTAGATACGTTGGAGACGTATCAACTCCCTCAAGCTTAACTCATTGCTTGTCCTCAAGCAATTCAACTGATAAACTGAAAGTGATAAACAAAACTTTTACAAACTATATTGTTCTCATTGCTATATATATGCTTAGCTAGTGTTCAGGTTCTCAGCAAAGATCATAAATAACCATATCGATGATAATACTTAGGTATTACATTTACTCATGGCAATAACATAACCAACTAGTGAGCAATAATAAAATATCTCACATGCAAACACTTTGTCAAAAGAATCATGATATAATATGATGATATGGTATCTCGCTAGCCCTTTCTGAGACCGCAAAACATAAATGCAAAGCACCTCTGAATCCAAGCAATGACTAAACATTGTAATTTAGGGTAGAGAAGATCCAGTCATGCTCACATCCAACATTAACTAGACTCAATGCATAAAAATGACAATAGTGCTCTCAGGTCTGGTGCTTTAGTGAGAAGATGATGACTCAAGAATAAATAAATAACACAAAAGTAAATAGAAAGGCCCTTCTCAGAGGGAAGCATTGATTTGTAGAGGTGCCAGAACTCATGGTTGAAAACTGAGATGAATTTGTAATTTTGAGTGGTATACTTTTCCTGTCAACGTCATGATAGAGTTTTCAACATTTTCTATGTTAAACAAATTATTGGCGGTTCCCAAGCGGAATTGTAAAGTTTACTCCCATCCACCATACATACACAAGCCATGGCTAACCGAATCCACGGATGCCCTCCAACATTTCAACTGTCCCGGGAGTTTTGTTTAATTTAATTTTCATTATGCAGGACTAGGCATCCTTTTTACCAGCCTCTCTCTTGCAATGACAGGCGAATAATGCTCACCTTGAGAATAGCCCGCTTAGCATGGAAGATACTGACCGCCCCGCCGCTCCATGAGCGGCACGAGTACACAAAACAAATGTTTATTTGAAATTCTAGTGGTGGCACTTGCAAATTTACTTGGAACGATAGGGTAATACCACATATAGGCAGATAAGGTGGACTCATTTGGAAAAACTTTGGTTTAAGGATTTTGGATGCACAAGCAATATTCCCGCTTAGTACAGGCGAAGGCTAGCAAATAGATTTAGAAGCGACCAGCTAGAGAGCGAAAACGGTCATAGCTATGCATTGAGAATAATTAACATTGAACGCTAGCATGAGTAGGATATAAACACTCTAAACATAAATATCATGAAGGCTACATTGGATTTGAATCAACTGGATGTTTGCCCATGTGCCAAGTCAAGCCACTTGAACTACTCAGAGGAGGATACCATACTAACATACCACATCACAACCATTTTAATGCATGTTGACACATAAGATAAATCATTATCCACTCCTAGCTATTTAAGCATGGCATGAGAGACTATAATCTCTAATTGTCATCATAAATATGTTTACTCATAATATGTTGAATGAAGATCGAACGAGCTAAACACATTTACAAAAACGGAAAACAAAAGAGTTCATGTCAGCTTCCTTTATCATGATCACTTCATCAAATAGCGGCATTATTGCCTTTCACTTGCACGACCGAATGACGTGAAAAAATAATAGTGCAAGTGTGTCAGGGAGTAAGCTAGAATCTGCGAAATAGTTTACACAAAAGAGAAGACAAGGTAATATTGGCTCTTCATTAGGTCCACAATATAGCATATGAGAGCCACTCA
Source organism: Elymus sibiricus (assembly GCA_039707655.1). Classification (NCBI taxonomy): domain Eukaryota; kingdom Viridiplantae; phylum Streptophyta; class Magnoliopsida; order Poales; family Poaceae; genus Elymus; species Elymus sibiricus. Next base: position 272,163,444 of record CM077665.1, read on the forward strand.
ACATTTTCATCGTGGTCTTCTCCTTTCGACAACTCAAAGAAAAGAAAAGTATTTCAGAGAAACACACTGAAATAGTTTTGGAGTTTTTTAGTTTTTGTGAAGAAAAAAAATTAACGAAGGAAAAACAAATAGTGAGAAAAACTATTTACACGGAAAAGTTCCCAACAAGTAAAAGAAGAAACAGGAAATCTTTTTGGGTTTTCTTTTAATACTACGAACTAATGAAACAAGAAAGAAAAACCAAAAAGAAGCAAGAAATATTTTTGGATTTTTAAAGTTTTTCAAACACACAAGAAGAAAGTCAAAATAAAACTACCATGGATATACAACGAAAAAGGATGAACGCCGACAATTCAAATGTGTGAACATGAATGTAACGTCGGTGAGTAATACATACTCCCCCAAGCTTATGCTTTTAGGCCTAGCTTGGTAATCACCATCCTTGGTCAGGGTAAAAATCGAAGTGGTAGCTCATGGAGGCGTTCCGCGTCGCCTCCTCAGCCAAGCGAGCGGCCTCCACTATTGTGTTGTACTCATGCGCTTCGTTCTCACAAATGAAATATCTTTGTTTGCTCTGAAAATCAAAGAGAACAGCGCAGGAAAAATAACAAAGACAATACGGTATTTATCAAATGTTAAGTTGTAATCATAACCCTGAGCTATATCTTTAATAAAATCATGGTGTTGCATTGCGTCAAAGTCTAAGTATCTATCAGGCATTATAGGATCATTGGGTCGAGGCGAGACCCTTAGCCTCGTGGCTACGCGGGAGGCATAAATTCCTCCATATAAGTCACCATCGCCCGCGTTAAGATGCAGTCTTCGGGCAGCAATTGCCCCAAGATTATACAATTTTATTGCCCGTTAAAGCAGTGTGAATAATGCTCAAGTCAGGGGCACATAGCGCACTACAATCTTGCTTGCCCATAATGCATTTCCCATTAAATAATGCAAAGTACCGAATAGAGGGAAATTGGATACTTTTTATTCTAGCTTAGGTAATGATACGTCTCCAACGTATCTATAATTTTTGCTTGTTCCATGTTGTTATACTATCATTCTTGGATGTTTTACAATCATTTTATAACAACTTTATATCATTTTTGGGACTAACCTATTGACATAGTGCCAAAGTGCCAGTTGCTGTTTTTGCTTGTTTTTTACTTCGCAGAAAATCAATACCAAACGGAGTCCAATCGCGACGAAACTTTTTGGAGACTTTTTCTGGACCAGAAGACACCCAGTGGGCCAAACAAATGCCGGAGAGGTGGGCTGTGGAGAGCACAACCCACCAGGGCGCGCCAGGGAGGCCCCGGCAAGCCCTGATGAGTTGTGCCCTCCTCGGCCCCCTTTCGTACCGCCTCTGATAGCTATAAATTCCCAAATATTCCAAAAACCCTAGGGGATTCGACGAAACACAATTCCAGCTGCCGCAAGTTCCAGAACCACGAGATCCAATCTAAACACCATCACGGAGGGGTTCATCTTCCTCATAGGTGCCTCTCCGATGATGCGTGAGTAGTCCACCATAGACCTACGGGTCCGTAGGCAGTAGCTAGATGGCTTCTTCTCTCTCTCTTATGATTCTCAATACAATGGTCTCTTGGAGATCTATTTGATGTAAACTTTTGCAGTGTGTTTGTTGGGATCCGATGAATTTTGAGTTCATGATCAGTTTCTATCCATGAATATTATTTGAGTCTTCTTTCATCTCTTATATGCATGATTAATTATAGCCTCGTATTTCTTCTCCGAATATTTGGTTTAGTTAGGCCAACTAGATCAATTTTTCTTCCCATGGGAAGAGGTGCTTTGTGATGGGTTCAATCTTGCGGTGTTATTTCCCAGTGACAGAAGGGGCAGCAAGACACGCATGTATCGTTGCTATTAAGGATAACAAGATGGGGTCTATTCCTACATGAATAGATCTTGTCTACATCATGTCATCGTTCTTATTGCATTACTCCGTTTTTCCATGAGCTTAATACACTAGATGCATGCTGGATAGCAGTCGATGTGTGGAGTAATAGAGGTAGATGCAGGCAGGAGTCGGTCTATCTATCTTGGACGTGATGCCTATATAATGATTATCGCCTTGGATATCGTCAGGACTATTCGATTTCTATCAATTGCCCAACAGTAATTTGTTCACCCACCGTGCGCTATACTCATGAGAGAAGCCACTGGTGAACCCTACGGCCCCGGGTCTACTTTTCCATCATATTGCTTTCCGATCTACGTTTTTGCAATCTTTGTTTTCAGATCTACAAAACCAAAAACCCAAAAATATATTGCTGCATATTTACTCTTTTTATTTGTGTTCTCAAGAGATCTATCTCTCCTATCTATCACTACCTAATCTATCTTATTACCGTAGAGAGATTGACAACCTCTCTTTCGCATCGGGTTGCAAGGATTTGTTGTTTGTGTGCAGGTGCTGCTTATTGGGTGGTGGTGATCCTCCTACTGGTTCGATAACCTTGGTTTCATAACTGAGGGAAATACTTACCGTCGCTATGCTGCATCATCCCTTCCTCTTTGGGGAAATACCGACGCAGTCTCAAGCCACGTCAAAGGAATTTCTGGCGCCGTTGCCGGGGAGGAAGCGGTCTCTTCTACGTGCCTATCGTAGGTGCCGAGGGGACTCCATCATCATCTACCAGGTTCCTAATCACAAATCTCATCTCCTTGCAATTACATTATTTGCCATTTGCCTCTCGTTTTCCTCTCCCCCACTTCACCAATTTGCCGTTTTATTCGCCCTCTTCTTCGTTTGCCTTTTTCTCGTCAGATCTCTTGCCTTGTCATTATGGCTAGTTCTCCCTTTATTGCGTTCACTCCCGATAATGAGGTTCTTAATTTTAAGCAAAGGGGAAGGGAGAACCTAAAAGATGCTTGGTATAGGATTTGCAATGCTCATAATAGATCTATCCATAAGCAATCTGCCGTTGTTCTTCTTCGCAGTTTTTATGTGGGCATCACCACTTGGTATAGATTCGTCCATGATATGATTACCGGTGGGAATTTCTTGATGTGTCCTTCTTTAGATGCTTTTAATGCTTTGGGAAGTTTAGTGGGATCACCACCTATCATGATCAATGAAATAACTTTGACTCTCGAACATGTTATGGAGAGATTAGATGCTATTGAAAAGAAGATGATTACTAAAGGACATCTTGGTGATCTAGATAAAAAGTTGCATAATCTTGCTAATAAAATTCGATCTAAGGCGGGAGATGCTCTTAAATTGCTTAAGGACAAAGAAACCGTAGTTAACGAAAGGGTAGAAGAGAGCCCTTACCGGATTGATGAGATAGAAGAGATTTTTAGTAATTTGGGTTCAGATTTTTATTCTATCAAAACTATTGAAAAAACTCCCGTAAAAATTGGCAAGGTTACGCAAGTCACTAAGAACAAAGTTGCTACACCTAGTAGTCACAAGGGGGATCTTAAAATGATTAGTATTCATCCCGACTTTGTTGAAATCATAAGAGACCCTATCTATAAGAATGAATTTTTTGGGTTTCTTCCTAGGAGTGTTGTGATCAAAAACATGCATACTAAATCCTTGAAGAAATCTAGTTGTGTGATTGAAGAATTGAAAACCAAGGATGACAATACTTGAATCTATCCATTATGCCTAGCTAGGGGCGTAAAACGATAGGGCTTGTTGGGAGGCAACCCAATGAATAAATAAATTTTTGCTTTTTCCTTTCTGTTTTTAAGTGTTGACACAATTATGCCTCTGTTATGATTGTGTTTTTATGGTTTATTTAGTGTTGGTGCCAAGTAAATCCTTTAGGATGATTCATAGGATGAGTAGAAGTGATGCTGAATCTGAAACAGAAACTTTGCATCCAGTATATGAATTTTAATTTTTTACTAGAACGTGATCTTGAGCTGAAAATTTAACAAAGTGTTTCTATACAAATTACTAACGTTGTCCTAATTTTTCAGAATTTTTAGAGTTACAGAAGTATGGGTAAAATACAGATTACTACAGAGTGTTCTGTTTAAGACAGATTCTATTTTCGTTGCATTGTGTGCTTGTTTTGATGAATCTATGGGTTATATTGAAGGGTATGAGCCATGGTAAAGTTAAAATACAGTAGGTATAATGCAATTATAAAATTTTAATGGGTTTGCAACAGTACCTAAAGTAGTGATTTGCTTTATTATACTAACGGATCTCACGAAGATTTTGTTGAGTTTTGTGTGATTGAAGTTTTCAAGTTTTGGGTGAGATCACGATGGATGAAGGAATAAGGAGAGATAAAAGCCTAATCTTGGGGATGCTACCGCACCCCCAAGATATATCCAAAGAGAAACAAGCAACTAAGCTTGGGGATGCCCCCGAGTGGCATCCCCTGTTTCTGCTAACGACCATCGGTATTTTACTTGGAGCTATATTTTTATTCGTCACATATCATGAGTTTTGCTTGGAGCGTCTTGTATCTTTGCTTGCATTGTTTGTTAGTTTTTCCTTTGTATACTTGCTGGACACACCTATTTGAGAAAGCCAAAATCATGCTATGATTTGTTAGAATTGCTCTATGTGCTTCACTTAAACCTTTTTTGAGCTATAGAATTGCCCTAGTGCTTCACTTATATCTTTTTGAGCATGGTGAGCTTGGAAATTTTAGTAGAAATATTCTCATGCTTCACTTAGATTAATTTGAGAGTTAGTAAATTTTGAAGAAATCCTCTCATGCTTCACTTATACCTTTTTGAGAGATGAAATCTTTATGCTCATGTGCTTCACTTAAATTTGTTTGAGCTTGCCAAAAAGCAATGGCAATATATGAAACTAGTCCCAAAGTGATAGATATACAAGGAGGATATAATAAAAACTTTCATGAAGATCATTGGACAAATTAAACTTGATTCCTTGTAATAGTTTTGAAACATGATGATAGTAATATGTGAGTCATGTTAGTGAGTAATTATGCTTAGTAGGAATATTGGTGTTAAGGTTTGTGATTCCCTATGCATGCACGAAAGTCAATGGTTATGCAATGAAGTTACATCCTACTTGTGGTGCATTATTCGGTGTTAGTTATGTTCAATGCTCACTTATGTGAATTTTTGTTTCTTGGTTTGGTTGCTTCCCAATCTATTTGCTAGCCTCCATTTGTACTAAGTAGAAATACTACTTGTGCATACAAAATCCTTTAACCAAGTTTTGCCTTATGAGTCCACCATACCTACCTATATGCAGTATTTCCATGCCGTTCCAAGCAAATTTGTATGTCCCATCTCTAAATTTTCAAAATAAATTTTCTCTTTTGTGTGCTCGTACCGCTCATGAAACGGTGGGGAGTGTCCAATATTTTTCCATGCTAGATGTGTTATTCTCAAGATGAGTGTTTATTCACTTGTCATTGCACGAGAGTGCAGCGGTAATAGGGATGCCCATTCCCGAAATGAAAAAGAAAAATTATTTACTTTATGTTGTCAAATAATAAATTTCTTGGAAAGTGTTGGTATGGAAGGCAACCGTGGATACGGCCTGCCATGGAAAGTGAAAGTTTGGTGGAAAAAGGAATAAACTTTATTTTCTATTTGGGAACCGCCTATGATATATCTAGCATGGAAAGTATTGTGAGCTACTTTCTCGTTTTCGTTGACAGGAAAAGCATGCCACCCAAAATATTTTTTCTCTCTCAATTTAAAACTTGAGCTCTGGCACCTCTACAAATCCCTACTTCCCTCTGTGAAGGGCCTATCTTTTTACTTTATGCAATTTCTAATTTTGCTTTGAGTCTCCATCTTCTCTTATAAGCACCAACTAGGGGGCACTATGATCATACTTGAGCATTGGGCATAGCTAATATTTGAGTGTGTTTCATGAATGGATCAATGATTGAGCATGATGGGCTAGGGATAACTTTCTTTAGTGTTGATATTTTGAAAGACATGGTTGCTTGTTGACATGCTTGAGTATTGAAGTCATTATGTTAAAACTAGACTATTGCTTTGAATCATTATAAGTCCAAATGTCCATTCTATACAAAAGAAAAGAATGTAATGAACATGTTAGGCAGCATTCCACATCAAAAATTCTGTTTTTATCATTTACCTACTCGAGGACGAGTAGGAATTAAGCTTGGGGATGCTGATACGTCTCCAACGTATCTATAATTTTTGCTTGTTCCACGCTGTTATATTATCATTCTTGGATGTTTTACAATCATTTTATAACAACTTTCTATCATTTTTCGGGACTAACCTATTGACATAGTGCCAAAGTGCCAGTTGCTGTTTTTTGCTTGGTTTTTACTTCGTAGAAAATCAATACCAAACGGATTCCAATCGCGACGAAACTTTTTGGAGATTTTTTCTGGACCAGAAGACACCCAGTGGGCCAAACAACTGCCGAAGAGGTGGGCTGTGGAGAGCACAACCCACCAGGGCGCGCCAGGGGGCCCCCGGCACGCCCTGATGGGTTGTGCCCTCCTCGGCTCCCTTCTGCACCGCCTCTGATGCCTATAAATTCCCAAATATTCCAAAAACCCTAGGGGATTCGACGAAACACAATTCCAGCTGCCGCAAGTTCCAGAACCGCGAGATCCAATCTAAACACCATCATGGAGGGGTTCATCTTCCTCATAGGTGCCTCTCCGATGATGCGTGAGTAGTCCACCATAGACCTACGGGTCCGTAGGCAGTAGCTAGATGGCTTCTTCTCTCTCTCTTTTGATTCTCAATACAATGGTCTCTTGGAGATCTATTTGATGTAAACTTTTGTGGTGTGTTTGTTGGGATCCGATGAATTTTGAGTTCATGATCAGTTTCTATCCATGAATATTATTTGAGTCTTCTTTGATCTCTTATATGCATGATTACTTATAGCCTCGTATTTCTTCTCCGAATCTTTGGTTTAGTTAGGCCCGCTAGATCGATTTTTCTTGCCATGGGAAGAGGTGCTTTCTGATGGGTTCGATCTTGTGGTGTTCTTTCCCAGTGACAGAAGGGGCAGCAAGACACGCATGTATCGTTGCTATTAAGGATAACAAGATGGGGTCTATTCCTACATGAATAGATCTTGTCTCCATCATGTCATTGTTCTTATTGCATTACTCCGTTTTTCCATGAACTTAATACACTTGATGCATGCTGGATTGTGGTCGATGTGTGGAGTAATAGAAGTAGATGCAGGCAGGAGTCGGTCTATCTATCTTGGACGTGATGCCTATATAATGATCATCGCCTTGGATATCGTCATGACTATTCGATTTTCTTACAATTGCCAACAGTAATTTATTCACCCACCGTGCGCTATACTCATGAGAGAAGCCACTAGTGAACCCTACGGCCCCGGGTCTACTTTTCCATCATATTGCTTTCCGATCTACATTTTTGCAATCTTTGTTTTCAGATCTACAAAACTAAAAACCGAAAAATATATTGCTGCATATTTACTCTTTTTATTTGTGTTCTAGAGAGATCTATCTCTTCTATCTATCACTACCTAATCTATCTTATTACCGTAGAGAGATTGACAACCCCTCTTTCGCGTCGGGTTGCAAGTATTTGTTGTTTGTGTGCAGGTGCTGCTTATTGGGTGGTGGTGATCCTCCTACTCGTTCGATAACCTTGGTTTCATAACTAAGGGAAATACTTACCGTCACTGTGCTGCATCATCCCTTCCTCTTTGGGGAAATACCGACGCAGTCTCAAGCCACGTCAGGTAACTCCTCTATCCTCACCATTGCATAGACTCTTAAGAAACGTATCATAATCAGATTTTTGCGGTTTGCTAAGTGAACCCAAATATGGAATTTTGCATGCATCACAAAATTATTCTAGAGACATATCATAGGATCTATCATAAAGATGAAATAAAACTCTAGAAGTACGAGAATGATACTCAAACCTTTGAGTGAATGAATGAGTAAGGTTGTAATATTGAGTACACTTATCTGCAAGGAAGTCAGTGAGCTCAGTGTTCTGAATATATTGGTCAAATTCTTCCTTAATACCAGCACATATCATGAACTCGTTACATGGCCTCCGGCACAATTTGGCTTCGGCGATTTGTTGAGCTTGCCCTTGGTTCAATGTAAGCTTGTCGTACCGAGCTCTCGCTTGACGACTCACTAGAGGACCTTTTCCTTGAAGAACTCCTCCTAAAGATATTCGTTATCCTAGGAACAAATTTCTGAAAATTTTGAACCACAAAATTATGTCAACAAAACTTTGTAAGATCGATAGCAACTACTCATAGGGATGCCTAGAGGCCATATCAAGAATTTATACTACTTGGAACTCAAATAATTCAACATACAAGCTCATTTTCGGTAGCACCAAGAGAAGCAAAATATGCAAAATATAATCCACTAAAGCAAATCTAATTGGAGCAATGGAGTCACATACCAAGGGTAAATCCCTGAAAATAGTTTCGGAAACGGAGCTCCGAACAAAGAGATCGAAAATCTTAGGTTTGGGAGCAAGAACACGAGGGAGAGAGCAACCAGGATTTTTTTCTAGAGGTAAGAGATGAAGTGGGCTGAATGGATAAGTGAGGGGGTCCTGTGGGGCTCCCAAGGCATCTAGGCGTGCCCAGGGGGTTCGCGCCCTGTTGCCTTGGCAGCAACAGGGGCACCCCTGGGGTGTTTTCAGCTCCAAAAAATCTTAAATATTCCAGAAAAATTCATGTCTAAATTTTGTGACATTCTGAGCACTTTTATTTTTGGGCCATTTTTTATTGCACGGATAATTCAGAAAACAGGATAATCCTGGCATTTTATTTTAGGGATTTCTATTCATGTGCCCCTCGTTCCTTAGTTGTACTCATTCATCCCCACGCTCTTAACAGTTGCTCACTTTTCCCCACTCTCTTGTCTGAAACCCTCGGAAATGGTCACACGGGGGGATGCCGTCGGGTCAATGGTTTGACCGTTAACTACTGACGAGTGGGGCCCTGGTTTTGGTGGACTGTTGGGCCGAAGCGCGCCACTCCCTCCATCCTGTTTTGCAGGCGTCTTTTCATAGGCGCCCGACATGTTGGGCTGACGAAATGGCCCCACGCGGACTCGCCGGGAAACCGACGGTCCGACGGGCGCGTCGACCGTCGGCGCGGCGTGAACGTCGTGTGGTGCTGCTTCGAATCGCCGTCCGAGGCCATTAGCCGGCTATTTAAGCCGGCCGGCGCACCCCAGCCCTTGCACATCCTCCTCCTCCCTCCACCCCGCCGCCGCCCGAGCCCATCCTCCTCCTGTCGCACTTCCGTCGTCGTCAGGATGGTCCGGCGCCTCATCACCACGTGCGCGCAGCTCACTCCGGAGCGGCGCCTACAAATCGAGGCGAAAATGCAGGCTCGCCGCGCCGCCCGCATCGCTGCGGGTCTCCCTCCGGATTCGCCAGAGACGGAGGAGGAGGAGGAGGAGAAGCATCAGCTAGCGGCCATGGAGGAGGACGACCCGGAGGCGGAGGTCGTCGCCGACCGGCCTGAGGAGATGGCAGAGCAGCAGGCCATCATGGATTCCATCCGGGATGAGGCCGAGGTGGAGGCCAACCTCCGGCTCCTCCGGCAGAGGCAGGCGGAGGCCGACACTCTGTTCGACGAGCTGGAGGTGGAGATAGAGGCAGAGGAGGCGGCAGCGGAGCAGCCGCAAGCGCTGGAGGGGGTGGGGCCGCAACAGGCGGCCATTTATCCACCGGAGGGCATGGAGATCATCGACATCTCCGACGAAGAGTAGATAGGATTATGTAGTACGTAGGTTTTACATCTTGCATGCTTTTGTATGAATTTTATCCTTCCTAAATATGAGATGTCCGGTTGTGTAATGATGTTTTCAATCTAATATGAATCATGTTGATGTTGAAAAAGAAGAAGGAAAAGGAACTATTTTTTGCATGATGAAATTAATTTGGTGCAATCAAATCAAAAAAACGGTGCAATCAAATCAATAAAGAAAAGGGTGACGGTGCAATCAAATCAATAAAAAAAATAAACAGAAGGCCTCTTTTATCCTTGTGGGCCTTCGACAGGTCAACGCCTTGCGAAGGCCCAATAGGGACTTGTTTGCATTTTGGGATAGACGAGTGGGCGAGCAGAACCAACCTCTCGCGGATCGCCCAATGATCCAACGGTGCGGAGCCGTCCATGTGATCCAACGGCGCGCAGCCTGCACGTGGCTCGCCCTGTGAATTCCTTCTAGAAGACCAGATCTGAGGGCTGTCGCTTGGCGCTAGGGTATGATCGGACGGCTGCAGTTCAACGCTAGGGTTTGGAGAGATGATGCGGGGTTTTGAGCCGGTCAGCGGGGTTATCTTAGGTTTGACCAACTTTCAAATGACCTTAACTAATTCAAAAAAATTCAAAAAAAATAGAAAACCTTCGCGATTCATCGTTTCATAAGACGTAGTTACCAAAAAAATATAAACTTGGTTTAGGGACATTTTTATGGAAAATCTTTTTTTGAGGTAAGCTACCATCTCCAAGTTCAAATGAGCGGAACAAATTAAAAAAAATGGAAGACATGCGCACAATGCCGTTGTATGTGACATGGTTATGGCAAAAAAAAATCTTGGTTTATGGACATTTCCATGAAAACTCCCTCACACAAATGAGCTATCACGTACGAGATTGTATAGATTCCAAGAAGAGAGTGATAGTGGGTTTTGGTTTATGAAAAATTAAAAAAAAATCAAAAACATCACCATAGAATCATTTTAGTGTGAATAAGAAGGATCTGAACTTATTTTTATTATTATTGAAATTTTAAACTGATTTTATAATGATTTATATTGGAAATGGTTTGTTTGTCCTAACTTTCGGAGCTCACCAACATAGGCTAACATGATCATTTGTTTGTATTTTTATTTATTTATTGTTAGATCATTGCAACCTAGGCTAACATGATCATTGCAACATCACAAAGCAATGGATTTCAAATGTTGCTTATAATTCAAAGGTCAGTCCAAATTCAAATTCAAACATCACATCACAGTCAAAACATCATATCAAATCACATCAACCTGCGTTAACTTTAATTATACATTAATGCCGGCCACAAAGGCTGGTGAGAGTTCACAAGTCTGCCAGGCATTAACTAAAAATATTAAAATTAAAAAGAAGCGAGGAGGCGCTCCGCCCCCTAGGCGTCGTCGTCGTTGTCGTCGTCGGGGCCGGTGAGGTCGACGAGGGTTGGCGCCGGGCCAGCCCAGGAGAACGCCGTCTCCCAGGCGGTGGCGACGTCGTCCGCCGGTGGCTGTACCGCCGCTGCCTGCGCTTCGGCACGGCGCTCCTCCTCCTCTGCCTCGGCGTCCTTCTCCAACTCCATGAGCCGCTTGCCCTCGCGACGCTCCGCCAACAGGTGCTGTTGTCGCCAGAACTCCAGGTAGATCCGCTCCTACTCTGGCGTCGCCAGCATCCAGACGGGTGGTGCGCTCGCCCACTCACACACCACCCCATCCCAGACGTACTCGTGGGGCATGAGGGCAGTCGCGCCTGCTCGAGCCTGGCGGGGGACGGCGGGGTCAGCGGCGGCACAACTCAGTCGCCAGCAGCGGAGAGCGCAATGGCCTCCGCTATCCACGTCTGGTAAGCCGCCTCCTCCTCCTTGCGCAACTCTTCCTCCTCGCTTTCACGGAGGGCGGTTGCCAGCGCCTCCTGGTACTCGGCCTCCGCCTCCTGGTCCTCATCGCGCACGACGAGGGGTGGCGCGTGTTGGAAATATGCCCTAGAGGCAATAATTAAGTGGTTATTATTATCCATGCTATAATTGTATTGATTGGAAACTCAATTGCATGTGTGGATACATAAACAACACTGTGTCCCTAGTATGCCTCTAGTAGACTAGCTCATTGATCAAAGATGGTCAAGGTTTCCTAGCCATAGACATGAGATGTCATTTGATAACGGGATCACATCATTAGGAGAATGATGTGATGGACAAGACCCAAATTATGAACGTAGCATATGATCGTGTCAGTTTATTGCTATAGTTTTCTGCATGTCAAGTATATGTTCCTATAACCATGAGATGATGTAACTCACTGGCACCGGAGGAATACCTTGTGTGTATCAAACATCACAACGTAACTGGGTGACTATAAAGATGCTCTACAGGTATCTCCAAGGGTGCCTATTGAGCTGGCATGGATCGAGACTGGGATTTGTTACTCCATGTGACGGAGAGGTATCTCAGGGCCCACTCGGTAATACAACATCACAATAAGCCTTGCAAGCAAAGTGACTAAAGAGTTAGCCACGGGATCTTGTATTACGGAACGAGTAAACAGACTTGCCGATAACGAGATTGAACTAGGTATAGAGATACCAAAGATCGAATCTCGGGCAAGTAACATACCGAAGAACAAAGGGAACAACATACGGGATTAACTGAATCCTTGACATAGAGGTTCAACCGATAAAGATCTTCGTAGAATATGTTGGAACCAATATGGGCATCCAGGTCCCGCTATTGGTTATTGACCATAGAGGTGTCTCGGTCATGTCTACATAGTTCTCGAACCCGCAGGGTCTGCACACTTAACATTCGGTGACGTTTTCGATAGTATTGAGATATATGTGTTGGTGACCGAAGGTTGTTCGGAGTCCCGAATGAGATCCCGGACGTCACGAGGAGCTCCGGAATGGTTCAGAGGTAAAGATTTATATATAGGAAAGTGGTATTTGGGTTCCGGAAAAGTTTCGGGTATTTCCGATAGTGTACCGGGAGTGACGAATGGGTTCCGGGGGTCCACCGGGTGGGGCCCACCCACCCCGGGGGGCACATGGGCCCACGAGGTGGCGCACCAGCCCCTAATGGGCTGGAGAACTGACCCCATAAGGGCCCATATGCCCAAGAGGAAAAAAGGTGGAGATAGGAAGGAATAGGACTCCTTCCTAATATGAATCCACTTCCTAGTAGGAAGTGGATTGGACTCCTCCTTGCCCTGGTTCGGCCGACCCCTAGGGGAAACCCTAGGGACGCTGCCTCCTCCCCCTCCCTCCTATATATACTAGAGAAATAGAGCCCCCAAAGAGACACGGACACATGCTAGTTCTCTATTCTCTAGTTCCTCCACCAAATAGATTCCGGTAGTGCTTAGGCGAAGCCCTGCCGGGATAACTCCACCATCACCACAACCACGCCGTCGTGCTGCTGGAGATCTCATCTACCTCTCCGCCCCCTCTTGCTGGATCAAGAAGGCGGAGATCGTCATCGAGCTGTACGTGTGCTGAACGCGGAGGTGCCGTCCGTTCGGCGCTAGATTGGGACGGATCGTGATTGGATCGCGGGACGGCTTGCGATTTGGATCGCAAAGACGTTCGACTACATCAACCGCTTTTCTTAACGCTTCCCGCTTAGCGATCTACAAGGGTATGTAGATCTACTCTCCTTCTCGTTGATGCTCATCACCATGGATAGATCTTGCGTGTGCGTAGGATTTTTTTTGTTTCCCATGCAGTTCCCCAACAGCGGGATGCCAGCCCGCACGTTGCGGACGCCATGCCGGCGCTGCTCCTCATGCTCAAACGCAAACCAGGCCTCCCAATCGGGAGAGTCTTCAGCGTAAGCAGGGTTGAGCCGCTCCTCAGGCGTGAGCTGCTGCCGCCGGCGCCTCACCTCCTGCGCATGAGCCCGCGCCGACCGTGGCACCGCCGGTACTGGGATCCTCTCCGGATCCAAGTGCCAGTCATGCGACAGGACCACGTCGGGGTAGGGGAGAGGGATGCGGTGCTCCCAGTGCCACCTCGCCTGGTGCACTGTGACGCTAATCCGCTGCCGAGGCAGACGGGAAGAGGACGGCGGGGGCAGCGCGCGCCAAGGGACGGCAGGGGCCTTGCCCTTCTTTTTGCCAGAGCTCGAGCCGGCCCCTAAGAAGATGCCCATGGTGAGAGGGATGTCGTCGGCGGGCTAGGGTTTTTCGACGGCGAGCTAGGGTTTGTAGATGCTGTCGGGGGTGGAGGGGGCAGGCTTTGCTCTGGAAGGGTGGAAACTGCTGTGGACTGGCCGGTCCACGGGTTTCCACTTAAAGAAGGATGGCGCCCGAACATGTGTGGCTGACGACCGGGGCCCGCCGTGCGTGCGCATTTACTTTGGGACATCGAGGTAGTTGGAAGGCCGCCACGCGTCCCCGAAGCGGAGGAGGAGAAAGCGTGTGCACGTCCGTCCGGCGTCCTTATGGCCGGAAATGGGGCGGGTCCAACGACCGACACAGTCCAGCGCGGCCCCACTCGTCAGTAGTTAACAGTCAAACCACTGACCCGACGGCATCCCCCCCTGTGACCATTTGTGAGGGTTTCGGACTAAGGAGTGGGGAAATGTGAGCAAATGTTAAGAGCGTGGGGATGAATGAGTACAACTAAGGAACGAGGGGCACAAATGTAAAAAACCCTTTATTTTATTAAACTATAAATAACAGAGAGTAAACTATGGATACAGAAGCTTGTTCTTAATAAATTCATCGACCACGTGCCTCTCAGAAAAGATCCATTAATAAGGTTGATCAAGTCTTATTATCAAACTGTTATCGATCGACATGAAACCGAAGAATCTTCGTATAACACTAGGTTACCTCAATGGGGACTTGCATCTCCCCAACAATAAGAATATCATATTTCTTCTTTGTAGTAGGAAGAGGAAATTTAAACTCCCCAATAGTAATTGTGGCAACTCGCTCAATGCTATTAATATTATTCACCGAAGCTTGTTTCGTCGGAAAGTGCATTGTATGTTGTATACCATTGACATGAAATGTAACCTTACTTTTGTTGCAATCAATAACAGCCCCTGCAATATTTAGAAAGGATCTACCAAGGATAATCTATATGTTGTCGTCCTCGGGCATATCAAGAATAACAAAGTTTGTTAAGATAGTAACATTTGCAACCATAACAGGAACATCCTCACAAATTCCAATAGGTATAGCATCGATTTATCAGCCATTTGCAAAGATATTTCAGTAGGTGTAAGCTTATTTAGATCAAGTCTTTTATATAAGGAGAAATGCATACCACTAACACTGGCTCCTAGATCACATAAAGCAGTTTTAACATAACTTCATTTAATGGAGCAAGGTATCATGGGTATACCCGGATCTCCCAACTTCTTAGGCACTCCACCCTCAAAAATGTAGTTAGTAAGCATGGTAGAAATCTTAGTTTCAGGTATATTTCTTTTATTAGTGATAATATCTTTCATTTACTTAGCATATGGAGGCATTTTCAACATATCAGTCAAGCTAGTGCGCAAAAAGACAGGTCTAAGCATTTCAGCAAAGCGCTCAAAATCTTCATCATCCTTATTTTTCGAAGGCTTAGCGGGAAAAGGCATGGGTTTTTGAACCCATGGTTCTCTTTCTTTACCATGTTTTCTAGCGATGAAATCACTTTTATCATATCACTTTTATCTTCTTAGGATGTGGGTTATCAAGATCAACAACGGGTTCTATTTCTACATCATTATCAGGTTCCTTATCAGTATCTGGTGAAGCATCAACATGAACATTATCATCATCATTATCACTAGGTGAATGTTCATTACTAGATTGTGTCTCAGAATCATAGATAGAAACATCATTACGATTCTCAGGAGGCTTTTCTATCAAAGTCTCAATAGAAGCAGTCAAAGTCCTATCATTTTTCTTTTTCTTTTTCTTCTTAGATGGACTAGGTGTATCCTTATTAATATTCTGAGAATCTTGTTCAATTTTTTTAGGGTGTCCTTCAGGATAGAGTGGTTCTCGTGTCATTCTACGCCCTCTAGTCACAACTCTAATAGCATGATCGTTGAGTTTATTATTCATTTCAGTAAGCTAATCATTTTGAGACTTAGCCACTTGTTCTAGTTGAGTACAAACCATGGATGAATGTTTACCTAAACCCTTAAAATCATTAGCAATTTTAAACATCAAGTCACTCAAGCAATCAATCATCATAGCATTCTGTTGTAATTGATCCTTAACATAATTATTAAAATGTTCTTACTTAAAATGTAATTATCAAATTCATCGATGCATTGACTAGGAGTCTTTAAGGTATATCACTTCCATCAAATCTATGGAGAGAATTTACATCTACTACCTATGTAGGGATATCAAGTCCATGTATTTCTTCATGACATCTTCAGATTCAATACCTTTTTCTTTCATAGATCTCTTGGCTTCTTGCATATCTTCTGGACTGAGGAATAGAATACCGCTCTTCCTCTGAATAGGTTCCGGCGATGGTTCGGGAAGTGTCCAATCATTAACATTCTTCAAAATATTATTCAATAGTTCTTCAGCCTGACCAATGGTTCGGTCCCTGAAAACACGACCAACACAACTATCTAGGTAGTCCCTAGAAGCATCGGTTAGTCCATTATAGAAGATATCAAGTATTTCATTTTTCTTAAGAGGATGATCAGGCAAAGGTTTAAGTATCTGGAGAAGCCTCCCCCAAGCTTGAGGGAGATTCTCTTCTTCAGTTTGCACAAAGTTAAATATTTCCTATAAAGCAGCTTGTTTCTTATGACCAGGAAAATATTTTTCAGTGAAGTAACATATCATATCCCGGGGACTACGCACAGAACAAGGAGCAAGTGAGAGGAACCAATTGTTAGCATCACCTTTTAGTGAGAAAGGAAAAAAGCTTAAGTATATAAAAGTAGCAAATCTTTTCCTAATGAGCAAACAAGGTGGCAATATCAAGCAATTTAGTAAGGTGTTCCACAATAATTTTAGTTTCATATCCATGAAAAGGATCATATTCTACTATAGTAATCAGCTCGGGATCAACAAAGAATTCATAATCCTCATTAGTAACACATATAGGAGAAGTAGCAAATTTAGGATCATGTTCATTTTCTCCATCATAGATTTTTCTTCCAGCTTACATAACAATTTCTTTAAATCATCCCTATCATTACAAGCAAAAAAGTCTCTAGCTATCTCCCCATCCATAACATAACCATCAGGTACCTCAGGCATATCATATCTATTAGGAGAGCTAGGCATAAAAGGGGAATCAAGGTCTTCATCGATTTCAGCATTTTCAATTTCTCTAGACTTAGCAATATGAGCATCAAGCAAATCACCTAGTGGCACATGTGCAGTTTCATCTAGCAAAGTAGTAGCATAATCATAATTTTCATCCAAAGCAGAAGTAGCATCATTAATTACTTGCGACGTATTAGATTGAATAACAGTTGGTGGTGTTGCAAGCTTACTCAAAATAGAAGGTGAATCAAGTGCAGAGCTAGATGGAAGTTCCTTACCTGCCCTCGTTCGACGGGGTACGATCTTGGTTTTAGCGTCTTTTAGATTCTTCATAATGACAATAGAAATCCTTGGTGAACACAATAAATAGAGCTATGCTACCCGGCAACGGCGCTAGAAAATAGTCTTGATAACCCACAAGTATAGGGGATCGCAACAGTCTTCGAGGGTAGTATTTCACCCAAATTTATTGATTCGACGCAAGGGGAGCCAAAGAATATTTATTGGTCTTAGCAGTTGAGTTGTCAATTCAACCACACCTGGGATTTCTTTCTGCAGCAAACTTTTTAGTGACACGGTAACAATAGCAATGGATATAGCGGAAAGTAGCAGTTTGTAGTGATTGTAAAAGTAGCAGTAGCGAAAGTAACTTAACGAAAACCAAATAGCGAAAAGAGTAGGCCATGGATAAGTGATGGATTGATATGGATGACATTAATCATTTAACAGTCACACACTAGAGTGACGCAGAACAAGCTCCAATTCATCTATATAATGTAGGCATGTATTTTGTATATAGTTATGTGTGCTTATTATAAGAACTTGCATGACATCTTTTTTCCTACCCTCCTGTGGCAGCGGGTCCATATGGAAACTAAAGGATATTAATGCCTCCTTTTAAGAGAGAACCGAAACAAAGCATTAACACATAGTGAATACATGAACTCCTCGAACTACGGTCATCACCGAAAAGAATCCCAATTATTATCACCTTGGGGTATGCGGATAATAACACATAATAGGTGCATACAACTTGTAAGGTAGGATCTAAAACACTCTCAAATTCATGGAAACATAGTATGTTCAGATTGAAATCATGGCACTCAGGCCCTAGTGACAAGCATTAAGCATAGCAAAGTCATAGCAACATCAATCTTAGAACATAGTGAATACTAGGGATCAAGCCCTATCAAAATAACTCGATTACATGATCAATGTCATGCAATCCCATCACCATCCAGTAGGCCTACAAAGGAATTACTAACTCTCGGTGGTGAGCATCCTGGAATTGTTAATGGAGAAGGGTTGATGATGACAACGGCAACGATCTCCACTCTCCAGAGCTCCAAACGGACTCTAGATCAGCCCTCCCGAGGAAGAACATGAGGTGGTGGCGGCTCCATCTCATAAATGCTTGGGGAATAGGAATTAGTAGACTGGAATTGGGGTATGCGGAGCCACGTGGGCTTCCCAAGGCAAGAGGGCGCGCCTTAGGGGGGTCGCGTCCTGTTGCCTTGGCAGTAACTGGAGGCCCCCCTCCGGTGGTTCTTCACTCGAATATTCATTATATATTCCAGAAAAAATCTCCAAACAGTTTCGTCCAATTCCGAGAACTTTTATTTCTGCACAAAAATAACACCATAGTAGTTCTGCTGAAAACAACGTCAGTCGGGGTTAGTTTCATTCAAATCATGCAAATTAGAGTCCAAAACCAGAGCAAAATTGTTTGGAAAAGTCGATTCATTGGAGACGTATCATGCGGGACCAAAGAAAGTGGTGGCCTTGGTATAATGCATTGAGAAATCAAGAATTTTGCCCTCCGTATCTGAAAGTGAGATCATCCGAGAAGCATCCGTGAAGCATTTCTGAAACCATTTGGAGCAACATGAGAGGTTGTTGTCCAATGCAACTGTGAGAGTTGAGCTC
The DNA here is from genome assembly GCA_039707655.1 of Elymus sibiricus. Lineage (NCBI taxonomy): Eukaryota > Viridiplantae > Streptophyta > Magnoliopsida > Poales > Poaceae > Elymus > Elymus sibiricus. The sequence continues at coordinate 272,182,305 of CM077665.1, forward strand.
GACAACGAACAAATAAGTTTATGTTGGAATGATAAGATGGACTTAAGGCGCAACCATGGAGGATCTTGCGCTGGACGTCCTCTCTGGTCCCAAGGGCAAGGAGAATAGTAGATGATCGAATGGAAATGGAGCTTTGATTAACTATATTAAGGGACAAATTAACATTCGTGTTTTCCACCAGGTTTTGATCTTGCGGGAAGCCATTTCCCAAACCACGTTGGTTCAAGGGAGGGAAGATAAGTGGCCGTGGAGTTGGGATCCGAAGGGCTGCTTTTCTACGAGATTGGTCTACAAAGCTTGCTTCATGGAAACTATTGTATGAAGCATGCCCTACACTATATGAAAGACTTGAGCGCCTCTGAAGTGAAGGTTATTCTTACAGTTGGTCGTAAGGAGTAGTGTTTGGACTATGGATAGACTTGTCAAACCGTATTTACCTCATATTTATGCTTGTTGTTTCTGTCACGCCGAGCAGGAATCATCACATCATTTTTCCATGAGTTGTAGTTTCTTCTCTACCATTTGGGGAGCGGTGCTACAATGGGTTAGCTTATATATGGTCATTCCAGAAGAACATATTTCTCTTCGGGAATGGTGGCTGGAGGTAAGAGACCGAGTTCAGGGTGCCAAAATAAGACCCCTCAACACCCTGGTGACCCTAATTGGTTGGAGTATTTGGAGGGAGAGAAATGCAAGGGTCTTCGACAATGCCTACACGCCGCTCTTTAGAGTGATAGATCGGATCAACGAGGATGCTACCCAATGGGTTGTTGCTAGTTTAGGTTGTTTCATCCTCCACTAAATTTTACTATGTTTGAATGTCCTTGTTTTCACCTTTCCCTGTAGAGTGTTTTATTGGTACTATCATGATCCCCACCACTTGTGTTGCTCTTAGTAGATGTTAGGCTTTTCTTCTGAATCTGGGCAAGGTGTTTTTGTATCGGTTGGTCTTTGATACGACTCCGATGTATCTATAATTTTTTATTGTTTCATGCTATTATATTATCATGCTTGTATGCTTTATATGTCATTTTATATTATTTTTATATACTAACCTACTAACTCATTGCCCGGTGTCAATTTCTATTTTCTGCATGTTTTTGGTTTTCCAAGAAATTCATACCAAACGAAGTGCAAACGCGATGAAATTTTGATGATTTTTTATGGACAAAAAGAGACCCTAGAAGCTTCGGGAGAAGACAAGACACTACACAAGGGAGCCACAAGGAATGGGTCATGCCCTGGGAGGGGGGTAGGGCGCGCCTTGGTGCATTGTGGCCCACTCGTGGCTCCATTTGACCTAATCCCAGTCCTATAAATTCCCATATATCCAAAAAGCCACGAAACGAGGCCCGAAATAATTTTCTCGATGCTGCAAGCCTCTATTCTTCTACGGTCCCATTTGGAGGCCCTTTCTGGTATTCTCCCTGAAAGGGAAACCATCATGGAGGCGATCTTCATCAACCTTGTTGCCTCCATGATGATGTGTGAGTAGTTCCTTCAGGACCTATGGGTCCATAGCAGTAGCTAGATGGCTCTCTTTCTCTTTATGATCTTCAATACAATAATCTCTCCGAAAACCTATTTGATGTAATTCTCATGGTGTGTTTGTTGGGATCCGATGAATTGTGGGTTTATGATCAGATTATTCATTGAAATTAATTGAGTCTTTTCAGATCTTGATGTGTGATTTTATAGCTATGTATACTTTTCGATCTATGAGTTTTCTTTGGCCAAGTAGATGAGTAGATCTTCAGAGGGAGTGGTGCATAGTAGTGGGTTCAATTTTGTGGTGTCCTTACTCTGTGACACGAGGGGTTGCAAGGCACATATTTTTTTATTTCTATTAAGGATAAAATGATGGGTTTGAACATATTGCTTGATCTTACCTTGTCTACATTATGTCATCTTGCTTAAAGCGTTACTATGTTTGTCATGAACTTAATACTTTGAGATGCATGCTGGATAGAGTCTTGAAGTGGGGTAATAGTAGGAGACGTCAGTAAGTTGAACGGTCCATTTGTCACGGACGTAATGCCTATATATGAATCATGCCATGAAGAATCATAATCATAACTATGAGCTATTTTGTCAATTGCCCAACAATAATTTTTTTACCCACCATTGATGTGCTCATGAGAGAGATGCCTCGAGTAAACCTATGGCCCCGGGGTCCATTCTCCGTTAATACAAAAAACCTACAATTGCTCGTTGTTTTTATATACTTTACTTTTGTTTTTTTATATATCTACCACTATCAGATTTAATTACTGTAATTGTCGAGAACAAGGAGATTGACAACCCTGTTGCCTTCTGTGGGGACCCCGACTCATAAGTCGTGATCAGCGAATGCACGTGTACAGTGATCCCAGATATCAATGCTCACTGAACACATAGAAGCTGAATAACATGAGTCTTACATCCACATTTAGCGTCTTACACAAATAAAGACCACGAAGGTCAAGTCTTACATGGATAGGGCCACAAGGGCCAAACACTTAAACATAACAAGCAGTGGAAATCCTGGTCGAAAGCGTGGACCCATGCCATCTGCCTTAAACCTATAGGCATTCTGACTGGGAAGCGTCCTAGTTCGCATATTCGTCACCAACGAACTCTTCGCCATATTCCTGCTCTTCCATGCTTGGCCAATTAAATAACCAGTGGCAAGCCAATGAGTACTTTGAATGTACTCGCAAGCAACCCAAGTTGTGGAACAAGGTATAACAATGCATGATATAGCACTAAGTAGGTAAGTTTTGCAGAAAGCTGATTTTTAGTGCTATGATATGATCAAGTAACGTAAGTAAGCATGCATCAACAATTGACAGGTATTCTCATGAACAAGGCACAGTTGCCATCATAAGAAGGGGTTGAACATCTCATGTTCATCATCATGCCAAGTCATTGGACTTAGTTCAAGTACCATCTTTGTGTCATCCACACACACTCACACACCATGTTTGTGAAAACATCGGACGTAGTTTAAGCAGGACCTCCAACTGTCCATGACCGTGGACACGGCTATTCGAATAGTTTGACACTTTGCAGAGGTTGCACGCTTTACCCACAAGACTCTGGGAACTTCTGTGTCATCCGCGACTCGCGGCATATTACATACCCGAGGTAAGCACCCGAACAATGCCTTTCCCCTAGCGATACTAAACAAAGAGTCCACTCGTTGGTCTGTGTCTTCATGATGTACAAACACGAGCCTTGCTCTACACAGTACCATCCATGAAGGAACACAACGGTGTGCCCGGTGCCTGTAAAGACAGCGCATGGTCGCCCTTCCAGGCACGACCCCGTATCGAGAGTAACCATGCCACTCCCGCCACTAGTAATGCGGGCTCTATGCTAGTACCCACCAAGGTAATCAACAAAGCCCCGTCCCATAAGGGGTATCGTGGTCGTACATGTAAGGTTGGGTTGGTCAGCAAATCTTAAATCTCTCCGATTTCGAAAACACACACACACAACTTGCTCCGGTACACCACTTCTTTACCAAGTGGTTACCTAGCTCATCATCATCGCCCTCGGGCATTAGTGGCACCCTACGGGGTTTTTGAAAAAGTCTTTGAAACCATTTTGTTTCCATCACCATGCATATTCCCATCCCGCTTGCGTAGAACTACTAGCAACCTAGCTACCCCCACCCACACAACCCTCATAAGAATGGTAGGGTCATGCACGATGCAAGTATCAATGGTAAAGTGTCGGAGGCATCCCACCGAAGGGGGAACACCATATCCACATGATCAATTCACCGAAACGGAAAGTGCTATAAGACATGCATGAAAAAGTTTCTTAACATGGTCAAAGGGCTGCTTGCCTGGCTCAACAAAGTCTTCGGGGTCTTCAAAGTCTTCGTGTCCAATCCCTTCGTCAACAACGGAATCTATCGTCGCGGAATAAACAGGCAAAAATAAGCATCACACAAAAACAAAGCACAATCTCTACTTCTAAAATGTTACCCTACTCCGATAAATATTACAAACTATTCTAGGAATACTTGTCTAGGGTTTTGAAGTTAAAAAGGTTTTGAAAACTATTTATAACAGAGGCTAAAAAATGCCCAAAAGAGGTTTTAAAATAAATCAGTAGATAAAAGGTTTTCAATAAATTATACAAATGGCACTATTAAATTCTACACAATATTTCAAGATTTATGGTGGAGAAATAATTGGAATAGGGAATTTTATTTGCAGCTGTGGGATTTTTGGAAAACCCCACAGAAAAAGAAAAGAAAAGGAAAAGAAAAGGCCTCTGTGCCTGGGCCAGAGGCAGCCAGCAACTGGGCCGGCCCAGCTGGCCAGCCAGCCGCGCGCGCGGTCAGGTTCAAACTTGACGTGCGGGCCCCGGCTGTCGGCGACAGCGAGGGGAGAGAGGGAGGCGAGGCAGAGGCCGACAGGTGGGGGCCACCTATCGGGTTCATCTCCCTCCTATGGACAGAGGGAGGCGGGGCTCACCAGAAACGTCTCCGGCGATGGCGAGGGCTGGAGAGCACGGGAATGAGATCAGGGTCGAGCCGCCGTTCTCCTGGAGATCGAAGGAGTGGCAGGGATGGCCGGAGTCGCCGGCGGCGAGGAGGCACGGCAGAGCCGCTTCGGGAGGAGGTCGCCGACGACGTTCCCGACCGCAAAACGATCGGGGAGGAAGGGGGAGCGAGACAGGGGCTCTCTGTGGTCTCAATGGAGGAGGAAGGGAGGCCGGAGCGGGCCGGTAGCCCGAGATGGACGAAGCCCCGACGCGGCGGTGCCTCGGTCGATCCCGAGCACTGGTGCTCCTGGCGGTCACTTGGGTGGCTCAGGGGGCCGATTGGGAGTGGAAGGGGGCCAGAGGAGGAGAGAGGGGGGGCTCGGGGGACCCTTTTATAGCCGGGACGCGAGTCCACCGAGGACCCGTGCGCCGGCGAGGTTGGGCTGGTCGCAGGACGGGAAGGGAGCACACAGGGCTTGCCCTGGGGTGTTCCTGGAGCTGGTCCACGACGAGCGGGAGCAAGAGAGAGAGAGGGGAGCGCGCGCGTGTGAGCCAGCTTACTGGCCGAGCCGGGCGGCACTCGGCACGCGCGGGAGGAGGGAGAAGGAGGGGGCCGACAGGGCGCCGTGTCCCGGACGTCGAGGGAGCCAGGTGGCGAGAGGGAGAGGCCCGAGGCGGTCGGGGCCATGCAGTGGGCGGCGGCTACAGTGCGGTCGGGCACTGTAGCGCGCTCCAGAGCGCGCGTATGGCATGCCATGGCATGCCAACGGCGTCTTGGGCGCGGCCAACCTTGTCCAGTGGGTCCAGGGGGGAGTATACTATGTGAAAAGGGCATAGGATGCTCTGGAGAGGCTGGTATAATAAGAGGAGAGGGGAGAGAAGAGGGTTTTACTGCTGTCCAGGAGGTAAATTGAGGGTTTTACCCCACCATACAGTGGCTTATGGACTTGGGGTTTTTACTGGAGGTGACTGAGCATTGCAAGAAGGTGTGGTAAAAATTTAGACTCAAGGAGAATAGAGGAAGGGGGTCAAACAGGGCTTTTACCACCTGGGCTAAAAGTGTTTGATGATGGTTTGGCTAGGCAAATGGAGTTTGCTTGCCATGAGTTTTAACAGTGTCAAATGGTGGTTGGAAATAGGGTTGACCACCAAGTTTGACCTTGATTGAAGAAAGTTCACAATGTAACTTTGTGAAACCCTAGAAATCAACAGAATCAGATTTCTGTAGATCTAGGCATGCATTCCACTTCCCACAAATCCACCACTTGGTTTGGCTTCATTATTTGTGGTTTAGAACATGCCCACAAAGTTTGAGGTCAATAGGAGAAACTTCACAATGTAAAGTTGTTCAAATTTGAATCTGGACAGAGAGGGTTTTGGAATATTTTGATGAAGCAAATCAATTGGGATTGAGATGAAACTTTGCAAGATCATCACATTTGACATTTGTGGCTTGCTGGAATTTTCTTGGAATTTATTGAGAATATTTCTTATAGAAATATTTAACTCCGCCTATGTTGTCTCAACATAGCCGGTCCCAAGCCCGGATAAAGGAGGAGGGTTGTGATAGGCTTGGCGAGCCAACGTCAAAACTCAGCCACTCTTATGGAGATGAAACCCAAAAGATTTTCGTTGGGGCGTAACCCTCTCAGCGACGCGCCACATCAGAACCCGGGTGTGGTGGAAAATGGGCAAGGGCCGGGCCGTCACCCCCCAGGTGGCGCGCCGTATCTTGATCTGGATACGGTGGCAAGTGAGCGAGGATCGGGTCGTCGCATCCTTAGTGGCGCGCTACATCGGCGCCCGGGTGTAGTGGAAATTGAGCAAGGGTCTTCGCATTTGACTCGACGAGTGCGAAGGGTAAGGAAGCTAGCCGAGCCTAGGAGGATTCGCTTAGGTAGCTGGAACGTAGGGTCTCTGACAGGTAAGCTTCGGGAGGTAGTTGATACCGCGGTGAGGAGAGGCGTTGATATCCTTTGCGTCCAAGAGACCAAATGGAGGGGACAAAAGGCGAAGGAGGTGGAGGGTACCGGCTTCAAGCTGTGGTACACGGGGACGGTTGCAAACAGAAATGGAGTAGGCATCTTGATCAGCAAGAGCCTCAAGGATGGAGTGGTAGACGTCAAGAGACGTGGGGACCGGATTATCCTGGTCAAGCTGGTAGTTGGGGACTTAGTTCTCAACGTTATCAGCGCGTATTCCCCGCAAGTAGGCCACAATGAGAACACCAAGAGGGAGTTCTGGGAAGGCCTAGAGGACATGGTTAGGAGTGTACCGATTGGCGAGAGGCTCTTCATAGGAGGAGACCTCAATGGCCACGTGGGCACATCTAACACAGGTTTTGAAGGGGTGCATGGGGGTTTTGGCTATGGCATCAGGAACCAAGAAGGAGAAGATGTCTTAAGCTTCGCGCTATCCTACAACATGATCATAGCTAACACCCTCTTTAAGAAGAGAGAATCACATCTAGTGACTTACAGTAGTGGGCAACACTCTAGCCAGATTGATTTCATCCTCTCGAGAAGAGAAGACAGGCGTGCATGCCTAGACTGTAAGGTGATACCTGGAGAGAGTGTTGTCCCTCAGCATAAGCTTGTGGTTGCTGACCTCCGCTTTCGAATTCGTGTCCAGCGGGACAAGCGTGCCAAAGTCACTAGAACGAAGTGGTGGAAGCTCAAGGGGGAGGTAGCTCAGGCGTTCAAGGAGAGGGTCATTAAGGAGGGCCCTTGGGAGGAAGGAGGTGATGTAGACAACATGTGGATGAAGATGGCGACTTGCATTCGTAAGGTGGCCTCAGAGGAGTTTGGAGTGTCCAGGGAAAGTAGAAGAGAAACTAAAGATACCTGGTGGTGGAACGATGATGTCCAGAAGGCAATTAAGGAGAAGAAAGAGTGTTTCAGACGCCTATATCTGGATAGGAGTGCAGACAACATAGAGAAGTACAAGATGGCAAAGAAGGCCGCAAAGCGAGCTGTGAGTGAAGCAAGGGGCCGGGCGTATGAGGACCTCTACCAACGGTTAGACACGAAGGAAGGCGAAAGGGACATTTATAAGATGGCCAAGATCCGAGAGAGGAAGACGAGGGATGTTGACCAAATCAAGTGCATCAAGGACGGAGCAGATCAACTCCTGGTGAAGAACGAGGAGATTAAGCATAGATGGCGGGAGTACTTTGACAAGCTGTTCAATGGGGAGAGTGAGAGCTCTACCATTGATCTGGACGACTCCTTTGCTGATACTAGCAGGCTTTTTGTGCGGCGAATCCAGGAGTCGGAGGTCAAGGAGGCTTTGAAGAGGATGAAAGGAGGCAAGGCGATGGGCCCTGATTGTATCCCCATTGAGGTGTGGAGAGGCCTCGGGGACATAGCGATAGTATGGCTAACCAAACTTTTCAACCTCATTTTTCGGGCAAACAAGATGCCAGAAGAATGGAGACGGAGTATATTAGTACCAATCTTCAAGAACAAGGGGGATGTTCAGAGTTGTACTAATTACCGTGGAATTAAACTGATGAGCCATACAATGAAGCTATGGGAGAGAGTCATTGAGCACCGCTTAAGAAGAATGACAAGCGTGACCAAAAATCAGTTTGGTTTCATGCCTGGGAGGTCGACCATGGAAGCCATTTCCTTGGTACGACAACTTATGGAGAGATATAGGGAGCAAAAGAAGGACCTGCATATGGTGTTCATTGACTTGGAGAAGGCCTATGATAAGATACCGCGGAATGTTATGTGGTGGGCCTTGGAGAAACACAAAGTCCCAGCAAAGTACATTACCCTCATCAAGGACATGTACGATAATGTTGTGACAAGTGTTCGAACAAGTGATGGCGACACTGATGACTTCCCGATTAAGATAGGACTGCATCAAGGGTCAGCTTTGAGCCCTTATCTTTTTGCCTTGGTGATGGATGAGGTCACAAGGGATATACAAGGAGATATCCCATGGTGTATGCTCTCTGCGGACGATGTGGTGCTAGTCGATAAGAGTCGGACGGGGGTCAACAGGAAGTTGGAGTTATGGAGGCAAACTTTGGAATCGAAAGGTTTTAGACTTAGTAGGACTAAAACCGAGTACATGAGGTGCGCTTTCGGTACTACTAGGCACGAGGAGGAGGAGGATGTTAGCCTTGATGGGCAGGTGGTGCCGCAGAAGGACACCTTTCGATATTTGGGGTCAATGTTGCAGAAGGATGGGGATATCGATGAAGATGTGAACCATCGAATTAAAGCCGGATGGATGAAGTGGCGCCAAGCTTCTAGCATTCTCTGTGACAAGAGGGTGCCACAAAAGCTAAAAGGCAAGTTCTATAGGACGGCGGTTCGACCCGCAATGTTGTATGGCGCTGAGTGTTGGCCGACTAAAAGGCGACATGTGCAACAGTTAGGTGTGGCGGAGATGCGCATGTTGAGATGGATGTGTGACCACACAAGGAAGGACCGAATCCGGAATGATGATATACGAGATAGAGTTGGGGTAGCGCCAATTGAAGAGAAGCTTGTCCAACATCGTCTGAGATGGTTTGGACATATTCAGCGCAGGCCTCCAGAAGCCCCAGTACATAGTGGACGGCTAAAGCGTGCTGATAATGTCAAAAGAGGCCGGGGTAGACCGAACTTGACATGGGAAGAGTCCGTAAAGAGAGACCTGAAGGATTGGAGCATCACCAAAGAACTAGCCATGGACAGGGGTGCGTGGAAGCTTGCTATCCATGTGCCAGAACCATGAGTTGGTCGCGAGATCTTATGGGTTTCACCTCTAGCCTACCCCAACTTGTTTGGGACTAAAGGCTTTGTTGTTGTTGTTGTATTTCTTATAGAAATATTTCAAAAGCTTGATCTGGACAGAAAGGGTTTTGAGGGGTTTTGCCCATGTTTTTGAACATGACCATGTGTTGAAACTCATATATATGGAAAATATATGTCCACTGAGTTTCCCTAAATTTTCTCAAATATTTTTAAAGCATTTAAATAATTTTTCCCTATAAAAGACCATTTCTGGCCTTAAGAATAAGCCTTTAAATAAAATAGTAAAATAATCTTTAAAAATAATATTTGGTGGTTTTGGGAAGTCATATATATAGTAGGTTTCAAATAGAGCATTTGGGGAGAAAGGGTCCACCCAATTTGAGGTCTTGTAGTACAAACCTCAATTCAGGGGTTTTTGAAAACCTAACTTGAAGAAATCCTTTTTGGCCAAAATAATATTTGATAAAAATAGTTTTGGGTACTATTCACATGGCATGATCATTGGGCAAGAAGTTTGGATCAAGGAAGATGAATATGGAGAGGAGTAGAATCTAGGAGTGCCATACCCAAACAAGCAAACAAGCAACAATTCAAACAAGCATGCACTTAAAAAGTTTTAATTGGTTCCAAATTTTGTAAACCCAATCATAGCAAAGTGATACAAACACAGGGTGTGACAGACCTACCCCCCTTACAAGAATCTCGTCCCCGAGATTCCTAGGCTAAACGCTAAAGAGATAAGGGAACTCAGATCTAAGATAGTCTTCACGCTCCCAGGTTGCTTCAGCTTCAGTGTGGTTGCTCCATTGGACCTTGAAGTACTTGATGGTGCGGCTTCGGGTGCAACGCTCCGCTTCATCCAAAATGCGAACTGGCCTCTCACGATAAGTGAGGTCTGGCTGAAGGTCGATGGCTTGATGGTCGATGTCCTTGTAGAGGTCGGGGCGGTTGGGAACTTGGAGACACTTCCGGAGTTGTGACACGTGGAAGACGTTGTGCACATCGGAGAGCTCGGAGGGTAGCTCTAGCTGGTAAGCAACTTCTCCTTGTCTTGCGGTGATCTTGAAGGGGCCGATGTATCTTGGTGCAAGCTTTCCTTTGACATGGAAACGCTTGGTCCCTTTGAGAGGCGTGACTCGGAGATAGACATGGTCACCGGCACAGAAGTTCACTTCTCGGCGGTGAGAGTTGGCGCAACTCTTCTGTCTTGACTTGGCGGTCTTGAGGCGCTCTCGGACGAGTTGAACTTGCTCTTCTGCTTCGCGGAGGATGTCTGGCCCAAAGACTAGTCCTTCTCCGGTTTCCGACCAGTTGAGGGGAGTACGGCACTTGCGTCCATACAACACCTCAAATGGTGCCATCTGAAGACTTGACTGATAGCTGTTGTTGTAGGAGAACTCGGCAAATGGCAGGCAATCTTCCCATTTGGATCCATATGCCAAAACACAAGCACGGAGCATATCCTCGAGTATCTGATTTACTCGTTCTGTTTGCCCACCTGTTTGGGGGTGAAAAGCAGTGCTGAAGGAAAGCTTGGTTCCCATTGCCTCTTGAAACATCTTCCAGAACCTTGAGGTGAATTGGGTGCCTCGGTCTGACACGATCTCTTTTGGAACTCCGTGAAGGCTCACGATACGCTCGATGTAAAGGCTGGCTAGCTTGTTACCATCATAGGTGGTCTTGATGGGAATGAAGTGGGCTACCATGGTCAGGTGATCGACAATGACCCATATAGAATCATGTCCCTTGCTTGACCTTGGTAATCCGGTGATGAAGTCTATCCCGACTTTGTCCCACTTCCATTCAGGCACTTTGAGAGGTTGCAATAATCCAGCGGGTCGCTGATGCTCAGCTTTGACTCTCTGGCATATGTCACACTTAGCGACAAAGGTGCCTATCTCCCGTTTCATGCCATGCCACCAGAATCTTGTCTTGAGGTCTTCGTACATCTTGGTTCCTCCAGGATGGATGGAATACGGAGTGTCGTGAGCTTCTTGCAAGATCAAGTTCTTGAGCTCTTCTTTGTTGGGCACGCAGATGCGCTTCCCAAACCATATGACTCCTTACTCATCCACTGAGAATCCTGGGGCCTTGCCTGCCTTGATCTTCCTCTTGATGCCTTCAATGCTCTCGTGTCCCTTCTTAGCTTCCTTAATATCATCCATCAAGGTAGGCTTTGCTTCGAGGTGGGCTAGGAATCCAGGTGCAACTAGTTCCAAGCCGAAGCTTTCAAGCTCTTCATACAAGGCGGGTAGCCTTTCCTTAATCATCGCATTCAAGGAACAAGCCTTTCTGCTTAAGGCATCAGCTACCACGTTAGCCTTTCCGGGGTGGTATTGAACATTGAGGTCATAATCCTTGATCAACTCCAACCATCTTCGCTGCCTCATGTTCAATTCCCTTTGGGTGAAAATATACTTCAAACTCTTGTGGTCTGTGTATATCTCACATCGCTTCCCCAGAAGGTAATGTTGCTATGTCTTCAAGGCATGAACTACGGCTGCCAACTCAAGATCATGAGTAGCGTAGTTCTCTTCATGAGGACGTAGCTGTCTGGACAGATATGCTACGACTCTGCCTTCTTGCATCAGAACACCTCCAAGCTCGGTTCTCGATGCATCACAATATATCACAAACTCCTTGTGAATATCGGGGGTGGCCAAAACAGGGGCTGTGGTCAATCTCTTCTTGAGATCTTGGAAGTTTTCTTCACACTTCTCCGTCCATTCGAACTTCTCGTCCTTCTTCAAAAGCTGGGTCATGGGTCGGGCAATGCTCGAGAACCCTTCGACGAACTTGCGGTAGTATCCCGCGAGTCCGAGGAAGCTTCTCACTTCCTTCACATTGGTTGGGGATTGCCATTCTGTTACGACTTCAATCTTGGCAGGATCCACTGACAATCCCTCTGCAGTCAACACATGACCCAAGAATCCAACTTCATGCAGCCAGAATTCACACTTGCTGAATTTGGCATAAAGCTAGTGCTCTCGAAGCTTGTCTAGGACCAATCTCAAGTGTTGCTCATGTTCTTCTTCAGACTTGAAGAAGACGAGTATATCATCAATGAAGACGACAACAAACTTGTCCAAGTATTCCATGAAGACTTTGTTCATGAGGTACATGAAGTAGGCAGGGGCATTGGTCAACCCAAATGACATGACCGTATATTCATACAGGCCATACCGGGTTACAAACGCCGTCTTCGGGATGTCTTGGGGCCTGATCTTTAACTGGTAGTACCCTGACCTGAGATCAATCTTGGAAAACACCTTAGCTCCATTCAGCTGATCGAACAGGTCTTCAATCTTGGGGAGTGGGTACTTGTTCTTTATTGTGACCTCATTGAGAGAATGGTAATCGACACAGAGCCGGATAGTTCCGTCCCTCTTTGACACAAATAGAACAGGTGATCTCCAAGGAGAGGCACTAGGGCGAATGAATCCTTTCCTGAGCTGCTCTGCCAGTTGCTTCTTCAATTCAGCCAACTCTTTGGATCCCATTCTATAGGGCTTCTTATAGATGGGTCCTGCTCCGGGCATTAGCTCAATGATGAACTCAATGTCGCGGTCAGGAGGCATTCCGGGCGGCTCATCAGGAAATACATCCGGGTATTCGCATACCACTGGCACTTGATCCAACTCAATTCCCGACAGACAATTAACCTGAGGGGCTTGAGTGGAGGTAGGGTTGGGAACATACTTGACTTCTACTCCTTGGCTATTGGTTATGGTAACGATCCTCTTGGCACAGTCCAAGTAGCCTTGGTTCTTGGTCAACCAATTCATGCCAAGGATGACGTCCAAGCCTGGTGAATCCAGGACTATGAGGTCTGCTAGGAAGTCTACCCCGTTGATGATAATCTCAACTCCCTTACATCCTATCTTGGACTTCATAACTGAACCCGGGGTTTGTATCAACATATGACTACCCAGGGGTGTAGGCTTCATGCCACTCTCTAGTGCAAACTTTTGGGTGACAAAAGAATGCGAAGCTCCACAATCAAACAGTACTGTTGCTGGGGTTGAGTTGACGAGGAACGTACCCAGTATGACGTCCGGGTCTTCCTGGGCTTCCTCAGCGGTGACGTGATTCACACGACCCTTGCCATTGTTGGGCTGGTTGCGGGGAGCTGGGTTCCTTGGTGGTGCTCCACGGCCTTGACCTTGGTTTGGCGCATTGGGGCGCGGTGCATCTGGCTTCTTGTTGGGGCACTGCTTAGAGATGTGTCCAGGCTGACCACACCCAAAGCAGGTGACTTGACCATAGTTGTTATTGTTGTTGTTCCTACTGCCGTTGTTGTTATTGGGGTTGTTGTAGGCTGGTCTGGGATTGGCATACTGCTGAGGCTGGTAGCTCGGACGAGGTGCAGGAGGTCTAGACTGCTGCGGCTGATAGGTTGGCTTGGCTGGGGCTGGCTGCCAGGGGCGAGGCTTCTGGTTGCTGGAACTACCTTTGCTAATCATCTTGCGCTTGCGAGTGTCGTCTATGGCACGACGCTTGTCTTCCAGCATGAGGGCCTTGTTTACCAGGTCGAATAAGGTTCGGCAGTCGCAGACGATGAGCTGATACTGCAGGGTCTGCTGAAGTCCTTCCATGAAGCGTTTCATCTTAGCAGCCTCCATGTTGACATCTTCAGGTGCATACCTTGACAGCAGGTTGAACTTCTGCATATACTCCTTGACAGAGCCACTTCCTTGCTTCAGCGCCCGGAATTCTCTCTTCTTGATAGCCATGATCCCAGAAGGAATGTGGGCAGTGCGGAATCCTTCCTTGAAGTTATCCCAGGTGATCACACGATCGCCTTGCATGACCTTGAATCCATCCCACCAAGCTCTGGCGGTACCTCCGAGGCAGTGAGAGGCATAAAGCACCTTCTCACGGTCCTCGTTGCAGTTGACCAGTGCAAGGAGGTTCTCGATGGTGCGGATCCAGTCGTCAGCATCCAAGGGTTCAGCGGTCTCGGTGAAGGTTGGGGGCGAATTCCTCATGAAGTCAGACAGAGTGGAATGGCCGTTGCCGTTCCGGCCTTGCTGCTGGTTGTTCACAAGGACTTGGGCCATCTGCTGAATAGCAGTAGTGTTGGCTTGGCGTTCCTCCCGGAGAACTTGTAGAAACTGAGCTATGGTCATGTTCTCCGGTGGAGGTGGTGGCAGGCGAATGTCGCCTTGTGGCTGCTCCGGGTGATCTTCAGTGCGAGCAGCCCCACCAGCTCCCTGTTGCTGGCTGGAGTTGCTGGCTTCAGGGTTGGTGAAGAAGCTATTGCGGGTTGCAGTCACCATCCTGTTTGGAGCAGCCAAGTCAAATAACTGGGACAGACGAGAAGGAAAGCAGTGCGGGAGAAAGCGCGCCTAAGGGGGTTGGTATAGTGCAAGTGTGATAAAACAAAGGTCGAAAGACCCAACACATATATTAAGATAAGATAGATGATGGAGTCGCTTACACGTTGCCTAAGGCAAAAGCGCGACTTGCATCGGAACACAAACAACAAAACAAACAACAAGCACACATGGTTTCATATGAACCATTACACGGACTCGACTTCGCATGAGGGGTTCATGACTGATCCTACCCTAGGGGTTCTCGGACTCAGGTGGTGGAGTGATCTGCTTCCTGCCCAAGAGGAAGGAAGACTTGGCCGCTTGCTGGGACTCCTTCTGGCATGATGCCCATGTTTGCCACGCCCGAAACATGTGATGAAAATCCAGAGGTTGCAACTTGGCCTTGGTTCAAGAGGTCAGTGGTTTGGCGGAGTAGTTCTCGAATGTGGTGAAATTCCTGGCGGAGCTTCATGGACTCCTTAATCAGGTTGTGAACCAGACTATCGGCGGAGAGGCTGAAGTAGGTCTGAAATCTGAGGGGCACGCCATCCTCCTTGGATGGAACCAGTGTCTGACTTTCGCCGATGTCGTCCTTTCTGATGGGTAAGTAACGAGTAGCGGGCGCGTCGGCCATCTCTGGAATGATGCCTCGAAGGTGGACAAGTGCCTTGCATGCTGCTGTCTCGACTGCGAGTGCCAGGGTCTCCATTTGTGGTCCTTCAAAGAACCAACTGGTCGGGGAGTCGTTTGCCTTCACGAACACTTCAACGTGATAGTCCTTCGTGATGGCATCGACCCAGTGCTCGTGGTAGACGAAAACAGGTGGTTGGCAAAACTGGCACTTCTCCAGGCTGTCCCCAAGGAGTAGGGGAAAGCCGGATGCTAGGAGGGCTTCGGGTACGACGGCCATCTACAAGGTTTTGAATGGAGGAGAGTCAGCAAGTGTTTGAAATAGACTAGAAGAGAAGACAGGTATAGAATTTGTGGCACCTAGCAACTAGGCACAAACTTGAAAAGGTTTTTATCCTAACTAACGTCCATGCTAACTAAGGGCTTCCTACAGTCAGGATGGCTCTGATACCAGCTCTGTGGGGACCCCGACTCATAAGTCGTGATCACCGAATGCACGTGTACAGTGATCCCAGAGATCAATGCTCACTGAACACACAGAAGCTGAATAACATGAGTCTTACATCCACATTTAGCGTCTTACACAAATAAAGACCACGAAGGTCAAGTCTTACATGGATAGGGCCACAAGGGCCAAACACTTAAACATAACAAGCAGCGGAAATCCTGGTCGAAAGCGTGGACCCATGCCATCTGCCTTAAACCTACAGGCATTCTGACTGGGAAGCGTCCTAGTTCGCATGTTCGTCACCAATGAACTCTTCGCCATATTCCTGCTCTTCCATGCCTGGCCAATTAAATAACCAGTGGCAAGCCAATGAGTACTTTGAATGTACTCGCAAGCAACCCAAGTTGTGGAACAAGGTATAACAATGCATGATATAGCACTAAGTAGGTAAGTTTTGCAGAAAGCTGATTTTTAGTGCTATGATATGATCAAGTAACGTAAGTAAGCATGCATCAACAATTGACAGGTATTCTCATGAACAAGGCACAGTTGCCATCATAAGCAGGGGTAGAACATCTCATGTTCATCATCATGCCAAGTGATCGGACTTAGCTCAAGTACCATCTTTGTGTCATCCACACACACTCACACACCATGTTTGTGAAAACATCGGACGTAGTTTAAGCAGGACCTCCAACTGTCCATGCCCATGGACACGGCTATTCGAATAGTTTGACACTCTGCAGAGGTTGCACGCTTTACCCACAAGACTCGGGGAACTTCCGTGTCATCCACGACTCGCGGCATATTACATACCCGAGGTAAGCACCCGAACAATGCCTTTCCCCTAGCGATAATAAACAAAGAGTCCACTCGTTGTTCCGTGTCTTCATGATGTACAAACACGAGCCTTGCTCTACACAGTACCATCCATGAAGGAACACAACGGTGTGCCCGGTGCCTGTAAAGACAGCGCATGGTCGCCCTTCCAAGCACGACCCCGTATCGAGAGTGACCACGCCACTCCTGCCACTAGTAATGCGGGCTCTATGCTAGTACCCACCAAGGTAACCAACAAAGCCCCGTCCCATAAGGGGTATCGTGGTCGTACATGTAAGGTTGGGTTGGTCAGCAAATCTTAAATCTCTCCGTTTTTGAAAACACACACACACAACTTGCTCTGGTACACCACTTCTTTACCAAGTGGTTACCCAGCTCATCATCATCTCCCTCGGGCATTAGTGGCACCCGACGGGGTTTTCAAAAAAGTCTTTGAAACCATTTTGTTTCCATCACCATGCATATTCCCATCCCGCTTGCGTAGCACTACTAGCAACCTAGCTACCCCCACCCGCACAACCCTCATAAGAATGGTAGGGTCATGCACGATGCAAGTATCAATGGTAAAGTGTCGGAGGCATCCCACCGAAGGGGGAACACCATATCCACATGATCAATTCACCGAAACGGAAAGTGCTATAAGACATGCATGAAAAAGATTCTTAACATGGTCAAAGGGCTGCTTGCCTGGCTCAACAAAGTCTTCGGGGTCTTCAAAGTCTTCGTGTCCAATCCCTTCGTCAACAACGCAATCTATCGTCGCGGAATAAACGGGCAAAAATAAGCATCACACAAAAACAAAGCACAATCTCTACTTCTAAAATGTTACCCTACTCTGATAAATATTACAAACTATTCTAGGAATATTTGTCTAGGGTTTTGAAGTTAAAAAGGTTTTTAAAACTATTTATAACAGTGGCTAAAAAATGCCCAAAAGAGGTTTTAAAATAAATCAGTAGATAAAAGGTTTTCAATAAATTATACAAATGGCACTATTAAATTCTACACAATATTTCAAGATTTATGGTGGAGAAATAATTGGAATAGGAATTTTATTTGGAGCTGTGGGATTTTTGGAAAACCCCACAGAAAAAGAAAAGAAAAGGAAAAGAAAAGGCCTCTGTGCCTGGGCCAGAGGCAGCCAGCAACTGGGCCGGCCCAGCTGGCCAGCCAGCCGCGCGCGCGGTCAGGTTCAAACCTGATGCGCGGGGCCCGGCTGTCGGTGACAGCGAGGGGAGAGAGGGAGGCGAGGCAGAGGCCGACAGGTGGGGGCCACCTGTCGGGTTCGTCTCCCTCCTCTGGACAGAGGGAGGCGGGGCTCACCGGCGACGTCTCCGGTGATGGCGAGGGCCGGAGAGCACAAGAATTAGCTCAGGGTCGAGCCGCCGTTCTCCTGGAGGTCGAAGGAGCGGCGGGGATGGCCGGAGTCGCCGGCGGCGAGGAGGCACGGCGGAGCCGCTTCGTGAGGAGGTCGCCGACGATGTTCCCGACCGCAAAACGATCGGGGAGGAAGGGGGAACGAGACAGGGGCTCTCTGTGGTCTCAATGGAGGAGGAAGGGAGGCCGGAGCGGGCCGGTAGCCCGAGATCGATGAAGCCCCGACGCGGCGGTGCCTCGGTCGATCCCGAGCACTGGTGCTCCGGGCAGTCACTTGGGTGGCTCAAGGGGCCGATTGGGAGTGGAAGGGGGCTAGAGGAGGAGAGAGGGGGGGCTCGGGGACCCTTTTATAGCCGGGACGCGAGTCCACCGAGGACCCGTGCGCCGGCGAGGTCGGGCTGGTCGCTGGAGGGGGAGGGAGCACACAGGGCTTGCCCTGGGGTGTTCCTGGAGCTGGTCCACGACGAGCGGGAGCAAGAGAGAGAGAGGGGAGCGCGCGCGTGTGAGCCAGCTTACTGGCCGAGCCGGGCGGCGCTCGGCACGCGCGGGAGGAGGGAGAAGGAGGGGGAGAGAGGAGGGGGCCGACAGGGCACCGTGTCCCGGACGTCGAGGGAGCCAAGTGGCGAGAGGGGGAGGCCCGAGGCGGTCGGGGCCATGCAGTGGGCGGCGGCTACAGTGCAGTCCGGCACTGTAGCGCGCTCCAGAGCGCGCGTATGACATGCCAACGGCGTCCTGGGCGCGGCCAACCTTGTCCAGTGGGTCCAAGTGGGAGTATACTATGTGAAAAGGGCATAGGATGCTCTGGAGAGGCTGGTAGAATAAGAGGAGAGGGGAGAGAAGAGGGTTTTACTGCTGTCCAGGAGGTAAATTGAGGGTTTTACCCCACCATACAGTGGCTTATGGACTTGGAGTTTTTACTGGAGGTGACTGAGCATTCCAAGAAGGTGTGGTAAAAATTTAGACTTAAGGAGAATAGAGGAAGGGGGTCAAATAGGGCTTTTACCACCTGGGCTAAAAGTGTTTGATGATGGTTTGGCTAGGCAAATGGAGTTTGCTTGCCATGAGTTTTAACAGTGTCAAATGGTGGTTGGAAATAGGGTTGACCACCAAGTTTGAACTTGATTGAAGAAAGTTCACAATGTAACTTTGTGAAACCCTAGAAATCAACAGAATCAGATTTCTGTAGATCTAGGCATGCATTCCCCTTCCCACAAATCCACCACTTGGTTTGGCTTCATTATTTGTAGTTTAGAACATGCCCACAAAGTTTGAGGTCAATAGGTAAAACTTCACAATGTAAAGTTGTTCAAATTTGAATCTGGACAGAGAGGGTTTTGGAATATTTTGATGAAGCAAATCAATTGGGATTGAGATGAAACTTTGCAAGATCATCACATTTGACATTTGTGGCTTGCTGGAATTTTCTTGGAGTTTATTGAGAATATTTTTTATAGAAATATTTCAAAAGCTTGATCTGGAGAGAAAGGGTTTTGAGGGGTTTTGCCCATGTTTTTGAACATGACCATGTGTTCAAACTCACATATATGGAAAATATATGTCCACTGAGTTTCCCTAAATTTTCTCAAATATTTTTAAAGCATTTAAATAATTTTTCCCTATAAAAGACCATTTCTGGCCTTAAGAAAAAGCCTTTAAATAAAATAGTAAAATAATCTTTAAAAATAATATTTGGTGGTTTTGGGAAGTCATATATATAGTAGGTTTCAAATAGAGCATTTGGGGAGAAAGGATCCACCCAATTTGAGGTCTTTTAGTACAAACCTCAATTCAGGGGGTTTTGAAAACCTAACTTGAAGAAATCCTTTTTGGCCAAAATAATATTTGATAAAAATAGTTTTGGGTACTATTCACATGGCATGATCATTGGGCAAGAAGTTTGGATCAAGGAAGATGAATATGGAGAGGAGTAGAATCTAGGAGTGCCATACCCAAACAACCAAACAATCAAACAAGCAACAATTCTAACAAGCATGCACTTAAAAAGTTTTAATTGGTTCCAAATTTTGTAAACCCAATCATAGCAAAGTGATACAAACACAGGGTGTGACACCTTCGTTGGGTGCAAGCATTTGCTTTGTGTGTGTGCAGGTACTGTTAACGTTGCTTGTGTGCCGTCCTCTTCTAGTTCGATAAAACTTGGTTTCTAACAGGGGAAAATACTATCTGCTACTATACTACGTCAATGGTTTTTAACAAGGTTTATTTTTCTGTGCTCGTTTTTGGGATTTAGATGTTTTGATGGGTTTTTGGCTTTCCAGTTTTCGCCATGCTTTTTTTCTAGATTTTGGAGTTTTTTTTAAACATAGTTGTGCGTCTCGAAAATGGAAAAAATTGTGCTTCCACGAGAATCGCATATTTACTTCTTGTGGAAGCAGATATCTACTTTCGTGAAAAGCACAGTCGTGCTCCTAAAAAAAGGGAATAATAGTGCTTCCATTCGAATCACATATTTTCTTCTGCAAGAAGCACAACTCAGAAAAAGAAAATTGTACTTCCACTTCTGGAAAAGGGGGAAATATGTGCTTTCACAAGAAGCACAAATTTACTTCTTATGAAAGTACAGATTTGCTTCCACGTGAAGCATATATGTGCTCCGCGAAAAGAAAAGAAAATATGTGCTTTCACAGAAAGCATAGGTTTGCTTCGCAAAGCACCGCACTTCTTAAAAAGGGAAAAATATGTGCTTTTGCCAGAAGCACAATTGTGCTTCTCGAAAAGAGAAAGGTGGAAAACTACAACCTACTTCCGGGCTCTTCCCCTTTTTTTAGTTGCCAATTTTTTATTTTGTTTTTTGGATATTCATTTCTTTTTGTTTCCCTTTTTGTGGTTTCTGGGTTTTCCTGATTTTTTCGACAAAAAGGTTCCTTGCAACCTATTAACATAGGATTTAGATTCTAAGATGTTGATGCGAGAAATTCAACGGCGAAAGCAGCTCGTGTCGGATTTCGGGCTCCGCAAAACCCTAAGAAGTTCGAACCCAGGGGCGTGTACGAAGATTCCCCAACAGCTTCGCCCCCTCCAAGCTCACAACACGATAACCCCGCACGATGGCGAGAAGAAGGTAGCACACGAGAGTTTACCCAGGTTCGGGCCGCTGCGAAGCGTAAAAACCTACTCCTGCCTTTGGTGGATTGCCTCACGAGGTGGTTTGTGGATGAACAGTGGTGAGTTGCCTCGCGGTGTGTTTGCAGGTGGTTGTGTCGTCCCGTCCTTCTACCGAGCTGCCTCGCCTCTATTTATAGCGGCCCGGGTCCTCTTCCCTTGTCGCAATGGCGGGAAGGGATCCCACAACAGCCAAATTTGAAAGGGGACAGGAGGTACATCTTATCCTGATGAAAGGTGGTCTTCGCCTGAAAAGTAGGTGGTGGTGACGCGGTGGTGGGCTCGCTGGTGACATCCGTCCTGCCGCGCCCGCTGGCCCGGTCTCGTTACACCGGAATGGAAACCTTTGGCGGGGCACCTCGGGAACCTACGCTCGTCCTTGTCTCCTTTGCACCAAAGAGGAAACTGTCCCCTCTGGCGCGCTGGCGCCGGCCTGGCCCGGCTGGCGTCAGCCTTGACCTCCTGAGGCCTAGCGTTGCATAGAGATCTTCGCCGCTCGGGAGGAGGCCTGGGGAGGCCTAACCCCTTGCGGGTCTTGGCGCTGTCTCCCTCACGAGCTCGGGGTCTCGCGAGGGCCTTGTTTTGAGTGAAACCGCGCAGGGCCGTACGGACCGTCAAGTGGGCCACACCCTGGGCCGCAGGCAGGCAAGTCTCGGTACCCTGGTATCCAGAATGCCGACAGTAGCCCCCAGGCCCAAGGCGCGCTCGAGCCGGCTTCGAGGGGAAACCGAAGGAGATGGCCCGGAGCGCCGCGGGCCCTCATTGCATGTGGGCCAGGTTTGGCGTGCGGTGCTTGGTTGGGCGCGGGCGTCCCCGCTCCCGTGTCTCCTCGGCAACCGTCCGAACCGACAAAAGCCTGACGTCCAGCGTTGAGCCATTATTGCTTTCCTCTTCTGCGCTCCTGCTCTCCCTTCCAGATCTCCAACCTTTGTAGGAACCTCTCCAGATCTCAGCACCGCTCCGTCCTCCTTCTTGCTTCCTCGGCCCCAAAGGCTTCTTGATGGCTCCCGTCGGCAGGTCGAAACCTGAAGCCCAGAGCTCGGCTTTCGCTCCCATCTCGCCGGCGCTCTCGGAGTCCACCATAGACAAGGACGGGGACCTCGCCCCGGTGCTTCTGTCGACGGCGGACGACACCAATGAACGGGGGCGGACCTTGATATGGTGCGGCTCCGCTAAGAGGCATCGCCTGGCCAAGTTGGCCTACCCCTTCTTCCTCCACAGCGTTTTCTCCGGGCTCGTCCCACCCTTCTCCGCGTTCTTCACCGCCATCCTTGAGCACTACGGGGTCCAGGCCCTCCATCTTCAACCCAACTCCATCCTGCTTCTGTCCGTGTTCGCCTTGTACTGCGAGGCTTTCGTGGGCGTGAGGCCTTCGGTGGCCCTGTTCCGCCATTTCTTCAGCTTGCGGCTTCATGACGGCAATCAGCGGTCGGCATGCATGTCCTTCGTCGCGGTCCAGAGTGGGAACATGCTCTTCAAGGCCGGGAAGAAGGTGGAGAACTTCAGGAACCGCTGGGTCTTCTTGGATCTCAAGAGTAGCAACCCTCGCCTGGAGCTCCCAAAGGGGCTGCCGGAGAAGATTCCGGCGTGGAGCTCTGCGAAGCTCTCTGACCCCCGGGCCAAGCCCGTCTTGGAGCGGGTCCTTCGAAACATCAGCGCCAGAAAGTTGACTGGGGGAATGATAGTGAAGGAGTTCCTGGTGCAGCGCCTGGCGCCCCTCCAGTCTCACTCGAGGCCCATGTGGGACTATCAAGGTGGTGGCGATGACATGAGGCTCCGTTCTGCGCACCTGACCCCCGAGGAGTTGAACAGGGTTATGGCGACCCTGCTCAACGGCGACCCCGGGGACCTTCCTGAGGCCTACGCCCCGCTGTACTGCCACGACGACAAGGCCGATCTGGTCGCCGCGATGCCCATCTTCGACGAGCTGGGGCTCTCTCCGGCCGAGAGCCCCGGTGCCCCTGTGGCAGTGTCCTCCGACGACACCGCAGACGAAGAAGACTCGGAGGAAACGGCGGATGACAATCTGGAGGAAGTGTCCCCTCAGTCGCGGAGTGCGCTTCTCCGCGGCTTTGATGATGACGACGCCGGCGAACCCCCTGCTGCAAGTCCTCCGCGACTCGCCAGAGTCCTCAAAGGGTCGGGACCCACACCTCGGGCCGCATGATCTGCCTGCCGGGCGACCCCGAGGAAGCGCAAGGCCGGGCCTCCCCCGGAGCGCCCAGCTCTTGCCAGCAAGGTGGCCAAAGCGCCCGCCTCGCCCCTGCCCGAGCCGCAACCTGCGGGCGAGACGGCCGCGTCCAGGGCTAGCGCGGCTTTGCCGGCCATGGCCCTTACGAGTGGTTCCACTGCTCCTTCACGCAGCGGTAGCTCCTCGGAGAAGGACGGAGGCTTCCCCGCCTTTGCCGAGGTGGAGAGAAAGAGGAAGTGGGTTGACGTCGAGGAGTAAGTAGTCTTGCTTGGTTTCAGGCTGCCTTCCAGTGGTTTATGTACTGATGGGCCTCTCTTTGCCTGACAATCAGGGGCGTCGCCATGCCGAAGTCGAGGAAGAAGAAGGCCGGCGTCAAACCGAGGGCGCCTTAAGACGCGACGCCCGTTCCTGGTGCCTTGCCGCCGCCTGATGAGGCGCCGGATATCGCGGCCGAGGAGGCCCGCGGGGCGACTCTCCTTGTCGCGGCCGCGGAGCCCCCGATGCCCACTGGAAAGGCCGTCCTTGCCCTTGGGGGTGTGTCCGCGTTGTAGCCCGAGGGGCCAGCCCCCGAGGGTCAGCTGGGTATAGGGCCGTCCGCCCCTGCCTTGTCTGCGGTAGTGGCGAAGCCACCGGTGTCTTCTGCCCTCCATGCTTCCGCCCCTCTGGAGGCGGCTCCTGCCGCCGCACAGACGCCGCCTTCGGGCCGTGCCCTGGTGCCACCAACTCGTGGCCCTCTAGTCGAGTCAAGCGCTCTGGATGGGGCCTATGTCGTCTTGGATCAGGTCTGAGACGCCCTCAGGAGTGCCGACGGTCGCCTCGCAAGAGAGCGCTTGGGTCTTCTTTCTGGGTGGCTCCAGTCTGACGCCTCAGCCGTGGCGGTCTGGAGCCAGGCTGAGGCCACCGCGGCTGAGAGCAAGGAGGAGGCCGCGTCGGCCAAGGCAGCCCGAGACGCGGCGCTGGCCGATGCATCATCAGCCGAGAAGCGCTGTGACGAGGTGGAGGCCCACCTAAAGGCTCTTCAGGAGGAGAGGTCCGCACTCGCGGAGAGGCTTCGCAAGCGGGAGAAGGACCTCAAGACCTGCGAGGCCAAGCTTGCCGGACGTGACTCCGCACCGTCCAAGGCGGCGGTCGACCAAACCGCTGAATGCGAGTGGCAGGACAGGTTGAAGGAGGAAGTGGCTGCGGAGAAGGCCCGGCTCGCCTCCAGGGAGAAGACCCTTGCCGCAGCTGAGGAGAGGAAGGCTGCGGAGCTCGACGCCCTCCCCTCCGTCGAGCTCAGGCTCTGCTGGGCGCTGCAGTCCATCTGCCGAGGGGGATTCACAGAGCCCCTGGCGGCTCCTGAGAGTGGCTTCGCTAGGCTCTCTTCAAAGCTCACCGAAGTGCTTGAGGGTGTCGTCGCTAGGGTGGAGAACGTCTTGGAGAGCGATTGCCGCGACCTCTTCTCCGCGGCTGCGACGCGCGTCTTCAGCCACCTCTACCTTCGCGAGCCGAGCTTCGACTTCGGCTCCATGATCTGCCCGGTTGATCCTGGGGTTCGCGCCGCCACGGCGGCAGCCGTGGAGGGCGCTATGGAGGCGCTGATGAAGAAGTTCGCATGTGTTGCCGTTCCCTCGCCTCCTCCTACAGCTGCGGGGGTTGGTGACGATGATGACAGCGGCAGTGATGTTGACGACGAGCTCCCTGCGGCCGGGGCGAGCGGCGGTGCCAGCTCCTCCTAGTTCCTCTTCCTGGGTCTTTTCCTGTAACGTTCATCGTGCCTCGTGGAGGTATTAGACTTATTTGCATTTTCGGAGACATTTTAACGTTTGTAATGACTGCTAAGCTGTGTGATTTTATTTCCTCGCTTCGTTTCTTTCCTGCTTGCTGTAGCGCTCTGCGTCGGCAGGGCCTGGTCCCGCGCATACCTCGACCGCCGTTGGGGCGTCCGGATCACCAGGACGGTGCCAAGGGGCGAGGGGCTATGTGACCAGTGAGGCTCCTGAGTCGAGATGCTCAGGAGTCCCCCTTGACGTACGAGTAGCCCTCACCTAGGGAACGCGGTGAAGATGGGGTCGACTTGGAGATTGGAGCGCCTTGAGCTCTGCGTCGGCAGGGCCCGGTCCCGCGCATACCTCGACTGCCGTTGGGGCGTCCGGATCACCAGGACGGTGCCAAGGGGCGAGGGGCTACGTGCCCAGTGAGGCTCCTGAGTCGCGATGCTCAGGAGTCCCCCTTGACGTACGAGCAGCCCTCACGAAGGGAACGCGGCGAAGATGGGGTCGACTTGGAGATTGGAGCGCCTTGAGATCTGCGTTGGCAGGGCCCGGTCCCGCGCATACCTCGACCGCCGTTGGGGCGTCCGGATCACCAGGACGGTGCCAAGGGGCGAGGGGCTACGTGACCAGTGAGGCTCCTGAGTCGCGATGCTCAGGAGTCCCCCTTGACGTACGAGCGGCTCCCATACCTTTCCTCGCCAGCTTTCGCCTGAGAGGGACGCGTGAAGACCAGGTGCCATGGACCTGGGGAGGTGGCGTAGCCCCCTTGCAGCCCCCTCATGCGTGCATCCCAAGGGAATGCTGCGAGATGGAGCCGCGAGGGGCCATCCTGAGGTTGAATGCACCCGCTAAGGCGCCCTCAGTTGTTTATCCCTAGCGCGGAGCATAGGGCTTCCACGTTGCGTGGGCATAGCCATTGGTGGGCCGTGTCGTCCGCCAGCGTGGAGCATGGGGCTTCCACTTGGGCGTGGGAATGGGGGGCCCTGGCTCCTGAGCCCCCCAGGCGTGTACAGCCCATTAAGTTCGTACGCGTGGCCTGCACGGTAGAACTGGGAGGTGTATCTGGGCGACGTGAGACAGCTCGGGTCTCACATGGCCCTACCTCAAAGGCGGGTTGCGCCTGAATCTTCTTGGTGGAAAACGCCGCTTGAAGTCCTGTACATTTTTTAGGAACCTGCGCCGAACGGATTTCCAAGGGCCATCGCATGAGAAGGCCAAACACCAATGACCCCAGGAGGTGACGTGAACGGGGCCGGCCCGCCAGACAGAGCTCAGCCATTAGATTTATCGACGCTGCAGGGACGGACCCGAGCACAGACGCCGTGCCCAGTCTTCTCATGCGACAACTCCAAGGAGAAAACACCAGGCGCGCGGCTCCCACGGCGGCGAAAGGCCGACCGGAACCGTGTCGCGCGCCCTGACTCACCCACTCCCGATTAGCTCATGCGAGGGCGAAGCACCGAGGGCCATGGGAGGTGACGTACACGGGGCTAGCCCGCGAGACAGAGCTCGACCACTCGGATTTGTCAACGCTGCAGGGACGGACCCGAGCACAGACGCCGTGACAGCCCTTAATCATGAGGCGGTCGAGGACAGGATCATTAGGGCGCGGCGACATTCATGGCGGCGAAGCGCCGAGCATGCAGGTTAGAATATTTAGGAAAAAGATCAAATGCATGAAAGGATCAGATACATGCGGGAACGACGCGGCTGGGATGAGTTCTAGTCGTCTAAGGATAATGCAGCCCGAGACGCCCTCAAACTGAGCAAACCAAAAAGTTACCTGG
The DNA here is from genome assembly GCA_039707655.1 of Elymus sibiricus. Classification (NCBI taxonomy): domain Eukaryota; kingdom Viridiplantae; phylum Streptophyta; class Magnoliopsida; order Poales; family Poaceae; genus Elymus; species Elymus sibiricus. The sequence continues at coordinate 272,209,003 of CM077665.1, forward strand.
TACGGGCCAAAAAGGATCACATGGTGGCAATGCCGCTGAAGCGTGGAGGTAGTCGTAGGAACTTGGCCTTGCGCCTCCGCAAGCTTGGCCTTCACGAGCCCGCCGCCTCAGGAGGCTCGGGGCACCCGCTCGGTCCCGGCACCTCCTTCAACTCCTCACGGTGCCTGGCCCGGTATGGCGCGAGCATGGCCTGGGCAAGCCGCTGGAACGTGTCGCCCGCGTTCGCCAGCCCGAAGGGCATGCAGATGTAGTTGTACGGGTAGGCCCTGCCGTGACTGATGCGCGTCGGCCAGAAGACGTCCTGTGATGCGGCCCTGTTGATGCCGGGTACATTGACGCAGATGTGTGGCGCGCCGCCCGGGTCGATGACGGCGACTGCGTTGGGTGGTGCAGGGTCGCGCCCACCTCGCACAGCTTGTGCCTCCTGAAGCTCCTCGATTGCTCTGGTGACGAACTCCCGCGAACTTGGCGCCTCGCGCCTTGCTCCTTGCTTGGATGGGTACGCGCCGGCACGCGTCCCCAAGTTGTGCCCGAGCACCCCCCCCCCCCTTGTCTCACTGGTCAGGCCGGTGGCCTTCCGGGTGGAAGCCCCCAAGCCCGACCCAAGGGAGGCACCAGGCGCGCCTTCCTATGCGAGGGAGGAAGGGTCCTTGGCCCCAGGCGCGGAGCCCGAGGCGCCGTCCTTTGAAGTCTCTGCCCCCTGGCGTCCCTTGGGAAGGAGCTGCTTCTTCTTCTTGGGGATGTCCTCGCGTGGCAGGACGCCTCCTTCGTCGTCAGAGTGCTCGGCCGCCGCAGCACGGTAGGCGCATTCGAGGGAGCAAACATCGTCCTTCTCATCGCACGCGACAGTGATGACGCCGCCACTCCCAGGCATCTTGAGGACGTTGTAGCCATGGTGGGTCACCGCCATGAACTTGGCGAGGGCTGGGTACCCAAGGATCGCGTTGTACGGGAGGTGGATGTGGGCGACATCAAAGACGATGAGATCGGTGTGGTAGTTGTTGCGCCCGCCGAAGGTGACGGGTAGGCGCACTTGCCCGATGGGGACCGTGGAGCCGTCAGTGACCCCTGAGAAAGGGTTGGTTGGCATGAGCTGGTCGTAAGGCACTTGGAGCGTCTCGAACGTCTCGATGGAGAGGACATTGAGCCCGGCGCCGCCGTCGATGAGGGTCTTGGTGACGAGGACATTGCTGATGGTGGGCGTGCACAGCATGGGGAGTGCGCCCGCCATGGCTGAGCACCTAAGCTGATCCTTGGAGTCAAAGGTGATGGCGCATTGGGACCACTTGAGGGGGCGTGCAGCCTCGAGCTTCGGGAGAACCGCGTTCACCTCCCGCGAAAACTGCTTGAAGATGCGGTTCAATGCCGGGGCTTGGGTGCCTCCCAGGATGCAAGCTATTGCCCTGGCCTCCTGGAAGCCCCCAGCCCCGTCGTTCTGCCTGTCTTCCTCCTTCCTCCTGGGTGGCGGCGGAAGCGGGGGAAGACCGGCCTCACGAGGACGGGCCTTGCGAGGCTGGCCACGACGTGACCCCTCCGGAGGTTCGTCGCGCCAGCGGTCCTCCCGAGCTTGATCGCGCCAGCGGTCCTCCCGAGGCCGGTCTCGCCACTCCTGGCGCGAATCTCGATTGTCCTAGCGGCCTCCGCCGCGGCTTCCACCGCGTCCGTAGCCCCGGTCGCTACGCGCTGGGCACCGACCGAAGTGTTCGTCGCGGACCACCCTGAGCTCCTGACAGTCGATGGTGTTGTGGCTATTGGTGCCGTGGAAGATGCAGAACGGTCGCCCTCCCGTGGGGGGTTCTTCGTCTCGGCTGTGCTTTGCCTCGGGTTCAGCCGCCAGCACCGCGGGGGCCTTTCGCTTTGGCTCCTTGGTCTTGGTCTTCTTGTCTTCAGGTTCCGCCTCCAGAAGCTCGCGGAGGGAGAGGCGGCCCTCTTCGGCCTTCGCGCATTTGTTCGCCAAGTTGAACATTTCCAAGGCTGAGCTCAGGTCGTCATGGATAGCGAGCTCCTCCCTCATCCTGAGGTCCTTGACGCCGTCGGTGAACGCCGAGATGATGGCCTCATCTACCGTCCTCGGGATGTTGAGGCGGACAGTCGTGAAGCGCTGTATGAACTTGTGCAGGGTCTCGTCAGGCTGTTGCTTCACGCGACGGAGGTCACCCACTCCAAGCGCGCGGTCACGGGTGCCTTGGAAGTTGGCGATGAAGCGCTCACGCAGGTCTTCCCAGGAGGTGATCGACCCCTCCGGGAGGTTGAGGAGCCAGGAGAGCGCACCACCCTTGAGCGCCATGGGGAACCAGCCTGCCATGACCTTGTCGTCCCCGCCGGCCGCCTGGATGCTCAGCGAGTAGAGCTTTAAGAACTCAGCGGGATCTGGGGTGCCGTCGTAGCGAGGAGGTAGGTCAGGCTTGAACTTGCAGGGCCACACGGTCGGATGGAGCTCCGAGGCGATGGCGCGGCAACCCACTGGGCCTACAGGTGCCGCGCGCTCGGGAGGGACCCGGTCTTGATGCTCCTGCGCAGGTGCCTCGAGGGGCGCCCGGTCGCGTCGCTGATGTAGCGGCACAGGGAGCGCGCGCGTCAGCACGCGGCCGCGGCACCACCTGGCAGCTTACTTCATCTCTCACCCTCGCCGGGGCCCGCGTGGCTGGTCGCGCGGGCGTGCTTCATGCCTGGGCTCGGGGTCGACGTCGCGCTGGGGAGGGGGAGGCGGCACATCGTGGGCCTCGTCGCCAGCAAGGGAGGGCTGAGGTCGGAACGAGTAGGAGAGCGCCGAAGCGTCGCCGGCGGCGCTGACGAGCTCTGCGACATGCCCGAGCCAGTCGTCGATGCGGTTGGGGGCAGGGCGGTAGCGCAACAGCTCGCGCGCCATGAGGAGTGCGCCCGACCCATGCGTCGGCCCGGGGCGAGCGTGGGATGACGACCCGGTAGCCGGAACGATGGACGGAGTAGCGGTGCGGCCGTCGCGCCGCGCGGTGACCGGCTGCGATGAGTCCTGCTGCTCGTGGGCTTCCGGGCCCGTGGCAGCGTTGGCCACAGGAGAGGCAGACCGGCGCGCAGCGGTGCGGCCCACGGGCGCCGTCTAGGCGACACGAGCAGCACGGCGCTCGGCGCGGGCTCGGCGGGCGTCAGCCATCGGAGCGGTGAGGCGGAGGAAGAGCGAGGCTTGAGGAAGACTCTGACACGGCCCCTACCTGGCGTGCCAAATGTCGGATTTCGGGCTCCGCAAAACCCTAAGAAGTTCGAACCCAGGGGCGTGTACGAAGATTCCCCAGCAGCTTCGGCCCCTCCAAGCTCATAACACGATAACCCCGCATGATGGCGAGGAAGAAGGTAGCACACGAGAGTTTACCCAGGTTCGGGCCGCTGCGAAGCGTAAAACCCTACTCCTGCCTTTGGTGGATTGCCTCACGAGGAGGTTTGTGGATGAACAGTGGTGAGTTGCCTCGCGGTGTGTTTGCGGGTGGTTGTGTCGTCCCGTCCTTCTACCGAGCTGCCTCGCCTCTATTTATAGCGGCCCGGGTCCTCTTCCCTTGTCGCAATGGAGGGAAGGGATCCCACAACGGCCAAATTTGAAAGGGGACAGGAGGTACATCTTATCATGACGAAAGGTGGTCTTCGCCTACAAAGTAGGTGGTGGTGACGCGGTGGTGGGCTCGCTGGTGACATCCGTCCTGCCGCGCCCGCTGGCCCGGTCTCGTTACACCGGAATGGAAACCTTTGGTGGGGCGCCTCGGGAACCTGCGCTCGTCCTTGTCTCCTTTGCACCAAAGAGGAAACTATCCCCTCTGGCACGCTGGCGCCGGCCTGGCCCGGCTGGCGTCAACCTTGACCTCCTGAGGCCTAGTGTTGCATAGAGATCTCCGCCGCTCGGGAGGAGGCCTAGGGAGGCCTAACCCCTTGCGGGTCTTGGCGCTGTCTCCCTCGCGAGCTCGGGGTCTCGCGAGGGCCTTGTTTTGAATGAAACCGCGCAGGGCCGTACGGACCGTCAAGTGGGCCACGCCCTGGGCCGCAGGCAGGCAAGTCTGGGTACCCTGGTATCCAGAACGCCGACAACTCGGGATTTAGATGTACGGTTCAAAAGATAAAACATTTTAAATAAAAGAATCTACGGAGAAAAAAACTCCCATTCGACAAATGGTACACATGTTGTGCGCCAATTCTCAGCTCCGAGAAGGTGTGGAGTGACCTTTACAAGGGTAACCCTTAACAAGTGATTCAGATTTATGGTGTCTCTATCCCGCACAAGATTCCTACTACACCTTAGCTAGTGCCACCCATGGCCGCGTATAGGGGCTTTTTTGGGCAGCGTACTGACAAAATAAATAAACATGTTCTTACAAACCTACGAAATAGATTACCACTCGAACAACTTTTTATCGTCATACCACTCAAACAACTTGAAATTAGTTAGAAGTACCAAGAGCCATTCTTGCAAAAAAATCCATTCTTAAATAGAAAATTGTTTGGTCCTCTCCTATTACAAGATCAAATGGAATATAAAATCGTAATTTTTTTCATCAAGTCTAGGTTTAATGGAATTTTAATTCGTAATTTACATGTCCACAACTAACTCATTGTCTTGATTATAGATTCAATTTTAGTAAATTGATCAATGACGGTGAGCTACATATACATATGTTTTTATTTCCTCTCTAAATATCATTAATGAAACAATGTACGAAAGTAGTACTGTACATCATAAATAAGTGTACTCCGGCGGCGCCCTCCCCCTGGGGTCTCGGGGGCGAAACTCTCGCAGCCCCTGGTCCTCGACTGCCTCACCTCATCTTGTCGTCGCCGGAGGCGCCGACCCGCGAAGCTCGACAGGCTTCCGGTGACGGTGGCGGTGGGGTGTTTCTTCAGCTGGCGTTGGAAGGCAGGGTTGGTCTGGATCTGCAGCGGAATGAGGTGCGAGGGGCTGAAGTTGCCTAGCTAGTTGTGCGATGCTCGTCCCCGGGGGGCGCCGCAACTTCGCTGGGTGATGGCAACGGGCTTGGCCGGCTGGTCTGACGGGTCCTCTCCCTTGGCTGGTGACTGGCAGTGTTAGCGGAGGCCTGACGCTTGGGGTGGCGACGCGCAACGCCGGGGACGTGGTGCTCTCCCGCGTGGAGGATCTGTTTCGTGCCCTCTAGCTCGGCTGGATCTAGCTGGTGGCCTCCGACTCGGCTGGATCTGGCAGGTTCAGGCCTGATCTAGTCATCAATCCCAAGGCCCAGTGGTGGTTCGGACTGCGGCTAGTTTTTGGCCATGTCCAAAAAAACGGACCAACGGCTATTTGCTGGGAGGTAGACCATGCAGGCTGGGCGTTCGGGTTACCCGAAAAAATCGGGTCGGCAAATTCGGGTTTTTGAAAATTCGGGTTATGAAAAATAAAACCCGAAATACAACCAAAAGTATAAGAACCCGATAATTCGGGTACCCAAAAATTCAGGTTCGGGTTTTCCCGAATTACCCGAATAGGAGCAACACTTCACATCACAAGAGGCCGCTAAGTGGATGGTTTGGCGCGACGCTGCACTTGTGCACGCCCTCAAGGCTCAAGGCAGGTGTCTGGCGTGACACAATGCTGCACCACAACAGGGAGGAAGAAAATTTGAGCTCAGCGGCACCCGTGGTTGTGGTGGCCGTCGTACATCCCAATGGCGCATGGTAATTAGGAGAAGAGGAGAAGGAATGGAGAACGACACCACTACCGAGTGACCTAGCGGCTGGTGACCTGACCTAGGTTTTGCGGGAAAGGGAGTAGTGATGGCAGTTTTTGGGTTCGGCCTTCTCTATGCGTGAAGCATTTTTACTGGGCTGCCAAACAATTGGGGCTATTCGGGTAATTCGGGTACCATGACCTATTACCCGAATTACCCAAATTAAATTCAGGTTTCCGAAATTGATACCCAATATGGTGATCGGGTTTTTCGGGTTCGGGTTATACGGGTTCGGGTTTCGGGTTTCGGGTTTTTGTGCCCACCGTGAGGAGATCGGTCGATGGTTGTACGGTCCATGGCTTGGTTGTCGTGATTTAGATCTGATCGGCCGAGTGGGGTAACTGCAGACTATGTTGCAGTAATCTTCTATGGCTCTACCACGACGGTGGTCACCGAAAGATCTTCAAGAGTGTTCATCACTCAAGATCCAGTGAACATTGACGGTGAGATGCAAATTATAGATGACAACTTGGCGCCGAGAGATGGTTGTGCAGTGGCGACGGTCACATCGCATGTAACTGCTGGAATCTTGGAAAGTTGTGGCGACAACACTTGTATGACTTCGATGGTGGTGCCACTCGAGCCCTCAGTCACGAGCTCCGAGGTGAAAGCCTAGGTCTGGCCGGAGATGGTTATACCTGGCAATGACGATGTTCTTACATCGTTACCTTGTTTAAGGCATTGCTCGGATATGTTTGGATTGATTCTTCAGAGTGAAAGCCTAGATTCTGGCCTTGGTGGTTAGATTCGGTGACGGTGACGCTTGAGTGTTGTTGCCTTGTTGAAGGCGTTATTATTGAAGAGCCTCACTGTATGTGTGATGTCATGAGATGGTTGGTGCGGATATGGTCTCTGTTGTAATTTGTCGATCACGGATCTGATTGCTTTGGTTTTTTTTTCTTCGCCTACACATAGATTTGGTCTTCTATGACTTTGCTATATGTCGACGTGTTTTTTATGTGCATGCGTTTGTGTTGGTTGTGTACATCCTAACTATGCAGAGGCCAGATGTATGCTCTTTGTGTTTATATCCTTTTGATGGTCATTTTTTAGTCAATAAAATTCGCCCTTTATTGAAAAATATAAGTGTACAACGAGCGGACGTTTTTTTTTATATTTGCTTTTTTATATTTTTTAGTAAAGAGTGGATTTTATTTGCTCAAAAAGAGCATAAGAGGACACGAATAATAAAGAGTATACACTCGGGCTTTTACGTAGTTAGGATGCACATAGTCAACTACAACGCACACAAAAAACACGTCGCTAAATAACAAAGTTATATAAGGCCTATGCGTAATCGAGAGAGAGAAAAACTTAAAGCGATCTGATCCATGATCGACAAGCTAGAATAGTGACCATATCCACATCAACTATTTCATGATGCCACACAAACGATAAGGTTTTCCAACATCAATGCGTTCAAGAAGTGAGCAACACCCAAGCCTCGCCATCATCAGATCTAACCATCAATGCCAGAATCTAAGTCTTCACCTAGAAGAATCAATCCGAGCAATGCCTTGTCATTGCGAGGTATAACCAGTTTTGATCAAACCTAGGCTTTCACCCCGGAACACACGACCAGGTGCTCGAATACCATCACCGTACAAGTCACTCAAGTGTTGTCTTCACCATTTTCCACAATCCTAGCAATTACGTGTGAGGCGACTGTCTCTACAGCACAACCATCCCTCCGTGTTAAAGTCGTCGTCCATAATTTGCATCTCACTGTCAAAGTCAACCATTAGGTCTTAAGAAATGAACACCTCCGAAGATCTTTCATTGACCATCGTCCTCGTGGAGCTGTAGGAGGTTGATGCAGTTACCCTTACTTGGCCGACCAAATCTAAACCACCACCAACAAGCCATGGACTGTAGCATCGTCGGTCGATCACCGCCCATGAGGAAGTCCAGCACCTGGCCGCCATGGTCCACCTCCCAGAAGAGAGCGTCGTAGTGGTGAAAGTCGCCACAGCGGACGGAAAATGGATCTTTGTGTCATCAAAGACCAGCAGCCATCAATGACCGAGATGAATTATATAAAAGTGTACTGACCGGGAAGAATTACTAAACGACCTTGTGATGTTTCAGGGCACCTGCGCCTTTTTTTCATCACGTCTCCACCACTCGCAAGTTTCAAGTACTCTTGCACATATGTAATGTTGGAACTCGTGAACTTCATTTTGTACATTTGTTCCAAAAGCTGCTCTCTACACACACCCACCACACCTCTTCTCTTCTGAGTATAAAGGACCACTAGCAGGAGGAGGCGCGGCGGCACGCCGCGCCCGTCGTGAAGCTTGTGTGCGTAGCTGCGTTGTGTTTTTTATAGAAGAAAAGAAGGCATGCTTGTGTGCGTAGCTGCGTTGTTGTTTTTTATAGAAGAAAAGAAGGCATGGGTAAGCGAGTTGGCAATTGATAATGTGCAAGCAAATTTAATTTCGATAAATACCGAAAGGTAACAAAAAGCAGCTCACCTATGGTTACATACACTTAGCTATATATTTTAAATGTTCCGGCCAAAGTTGTTCTTGCTAGGATAGTCGAAGTCTGAAAATCGTCTGATGCAACCAAAAGTTTCACGAAATGAAGCCCAGTTTAAAATAGAAAGGATTAACCTTCAGACAAAGGTCCACTCTTTTAGGCTCAGTATCGGTAGCCCGGTCAAAAAACCAACAATGTCATTGTTTTCTGTAATGCTTACAAATTTTAGTTTACAAAATAGCAAAAATCAAACAAAGATACTCTAGTAAAAAGATAGAACATTACAGTGCAGTGACGATTTCTTTATACACGATATTTTGAGTAATATTTGTTGCAATCCGTAACTCTTGGTCATGAAAAATAGCATGCATGATCAACCGAATTAGAGATGCATTATCAGTCAAATCAAACCTAACTCTCACATTCTAAATGGTACTAACCTGAATACTCCAAGGCACATAATTTTCTTTAATTTTCTTATCATATGGTGTGTCCTCCAAAAAAAGCTGCTTCGTATTGCATCGTAATTAATCTAACTTTATATAAAAGGTAGAATAAGAAAAAACCTGCTATAATTTATACTACTCACAATATTATAGGGGTAGGGTATGTGTGCGTGTTCACATGGAGGAGTGTAGTTGTGTTGGTGCTTGTGCTTGCTTTTTTTTTGAATTTATTTCAATCTTTCCGGATAGCGGTATATGGGTAGGGCATGTGTGGGTGCATTCATAGGGATGAGTGTATATGAACATTTACGTTGTACTCTGTTGGCCCTATTGCTCCCACTGGATTTATTTAAAGCTCTTTGGTGATATTCATTCAGTTGGAGGAGACGTCTCCATCGACCACGAAAGCACGTGCGGTGACTTCGTCAGTCTCAAGATGTAGTCCGGCTCGGTAACTCGAGGGTTCGCATCAAGATAGGGTGTGCATGAGTGCACTCATAGAGATGAGTCTATGTGCGTATATGTGATCATCGGCGTTGTAATGTGTTAAGAAAACGGTAGCAAACGCAAAAGAAAAACCTAATAGTAAATTAAATAAAAAGCAACATGTGTCAAGTAGAAAAACACTCAAGACAAAGTACTTCAAATGCATGAGAGTGAAGCAAAACCAACATGTGTCACATGAGGAAGCATTCAAGCAAACTACTCCAAATGCATGAGAGTGGAGCTAGCGTAGTAGCTTTAATTCTTTTACATATATTTTCTCATATAGTCAACATTTAAAAAAGACAAGTTGTGAAACAATTTTTCCATCGCTGCATTCCTCTAGGAAACATAGTTTGAATTAAGCGAGCACAACCTTCAATGTGAGATAACTATTACATGTACAGAACATCAGCTCACGCACACATGAAACTATGCCGGCTGCTTGCGCTTGAGGCGTAACAAACACCATCAAGCAACGATTCCATAAGGAAGCATAAGCAGTAGCATGCCTTTTCTTAACATGGTGTCTTGCAATGCTTCTTCACTAAGTACTACAAAACACATCATCTACTCCCTCCGTTTCTAAATATTTGTCTTTGTAGAGATTTCACTACGGACTATATACGGATGTATATAGATATAATTTAGAGTGTAAATTCATCCATTTTGCTCCGTATGTAGTCCCTAGTTGAATCTTTAAAAAGACAAATATTTAAGAACGGAGGGAGTATGAAGTTTGCATGGTCACACATAATTAAGATGACAGGTAGCAGAGAGCTAGAGAGCAGGACTATGACATAGCTAGCAGTTGGGTAACTTAACTACTACCTCCGTCCTGGTTTATCAGTACTCCCTTTGTCTCAGTTTAGAAGGCATGCGCGTAGTTCTAGGTTGACAATTTAACTAGCTAAATATGTATCATATGTGATGAAAAATATATGTTTAGAAACTACATCCGCTTAAGAATCTAATGATATACTTTTTGTGACATATAACGTATATTTAGTTAGTCAAATCAATGACCTAAAACTACGTGCATGCCCTATAAACTGATACGGAGGGAGTAGTAATATAACGCATTCCAAGTCAAGCTACTTACTCCCTCCGGTCCTTTTTAGTTTGCATATAAGTTTTGTCTGAAGTCAAAGTATCTCTACTTTGATCAAACTTATAGAGAAAGGTATCAACATTTACAATGCCAAATTAATATTGTTAGATTCATTATGAAATGTAGTTTCATAATATATATATTTGGTATTTTAGATGTTGATATTTTTTAATATAAATTTGGTCAAACTTCACAAAGTTTGACTTGACACAAATCTAACACGCAGAGTAAAAGGATCAGAGGGAGTATATGACAAGTAGTTAATGAGGAGAGAGGTGTTTGTGGTCACATAAATATGTTAAGATAACGCACAACAAGACAAAATGAGTATACATCTTAATAAATGAAGGCTTAGGGCATCTCCAAAGCTGACCGCAAATGTCTTTGGTATATGTCCGTTTTTATGTCCGGTCGTGGTCCCCGGACATGATGTCAAAGGGAGCCATCCAAAGCTATTCACAAATTACCTATTTATCCTGTTGAAAGGAGAGAGAGGAAAGGGGACTATGCATGTACGGAAGAGAGAAAAGAGAGGACCATGTGGTGGCTTTTTGCTCGTCAAGTGGGTGGCTCTCCATGTTTTTCACCAGTGAATGACAAAAGTTGCCACAAACGGTCCGGACATATACCACAGCTTTGAGAATCTCCTTTGGAGATGCCCTTACATGACCCCATACATATGTTATTACCCACTATGAAGCGGACGTGGTTCCACTGATGTGCCGTTAGCCCACTAACATGTGAACCCGACTCCACACGTTAGTGGGCCAACGGCAGGGTGCAGTACGTCAAAGGATCAGACTCCCTATGAAGCAAGAAAATTTTGTCAGAAAAGACCAACCACTTTGTTCATCGTATTGACAAAAAAGACCAACTACGCTGTGGCGGCAAGCCCTGCAGCCGACACGTGACACATGCCGCCACAGCCCACGGCGACAGGGCATGTCGCCATAGCGAACGGCGACAGCCTATGCATCACGGGGAATTAGCCGAGTGAACGGAAAGATGGGGCGCTAATGGGCCCTGCCACCATGCCCTGTGAGCCTGCCCAGCGCGACATCGCCCTCGAGCACGGTATCCTCCCAATCCGCGGCGTCATCTTCGACCTCCACCCCTGGGAGCCGGCCACGGAAGGGCGCATACGTGACTGGTGGTTCTACTGCCGCCTTGCAATCGTGGGATTGGACTACCACACCTGGCGGCTGGACGTGATCCGGAAGATGCTGCGCGAGACATGCCATGTCGATCGCCTGGAGCGGCAGACGGAGCGCCTGCATAACGCGGCCGCCATGTACGTCTGGGTGTGGACTTGGCACCCGGACGGCATCCCCAAGTCGGTGGACCTCACAGTTCTGGATAGAACTGGGGATGGCCGCATGCACCACCAGCTACCGGAGGGCACCCCGGCGGAGGAGGGGCGTCATGGCCCGGAGGGCAGGGCACTCATTCATCTTCTGCTGGCCAAAGACTACACGCCCCCGTCCCCTGACCTGCCGCCGCCCGCTGAGTGGCCGACCATCTACCGCTACGACGCCGACCTCGGCTCCATGGACGGCCGCTCTGCCGCGCCTGCCCGCTCCTCCTGTGGGTCGGCCCGGCACGTTCGCCGCCGCTAGGACGACGCGGATGATGAAGGTCAAGATAGGCAGCAGCGTCGTCGTCGAGGCACTCGCCGTCGTTCGCTCTGGCAGAGCGTGCTGTCCCAAATGCAGTGCAGAGACACATCCCGCTTTGAGCCGGCGCCTCGTCGTGATCATCGCCGCGAGGATGGGCGCTGGCGCGGGGCCCAGGGGAGTCGTCATCGTGCCCCAAGCCGCTCCCCTTCGGATGAGCGTCGCTGGCGCGCGTCGCCCAGCCCACCGCCCGCCAGGCGCCACATCGACTCCGAGAGCTCCTTCACCGCGGTCCCAGCCGACTCTCTACATCGTCGCGATGCCCGCGCCTCGGCCTCTGAGGGATCCGGGGCTCGTTCGGGCCCTCGGGCTGTTCCCCCCGTTGTCTCGCCCTGTCGGATTGACGCGGCCGCAGAATCTGTCTCCGAGCTGGTTGCCGTTGCCTTGGCGGCCTGCGCCGGGCGACGTGCCTGTCGCTCCCAGCCGGCGAGCCACCGCCCAGAGAGGCGGGACGACGCGATCGCTCCGGACGCCTCCGCGGCCATCGTGTCGCCCCTCGATGAAGTCATCGTCGCAGCCGGCGCCCGTCGCCCGCCTTGTCGTATCTTATCGCCTGAAAGGGACCCAGCACGGTCCCCCCATGACACGCTGCTAGAAAGGAATCTCTCGGCCTTCCAGGATCGCCTCGCCCCTGTGGATGCGACGCTGCCAGCGCTCGGGGGCTCTCGCGATGCCTGTCAAGACTGGAGCACTGGCATGACTGAGCTGCTGGGGGTGGCGCACGAGGCCCCATGGATTCCTCAGACTGTTCAGTCGGAGTGCTGGAACCAAGACCTGCACGTGAATCAGCTACCACTGGAGGGCGCCGGCCAGGAGGGATGGGGCAACCAGTCCTTGCACGAGTTGCTGTCTGCGACGACCCCATGCTCAATCTGGGCGCCACGTCTAGCTGCTGACCAAGCCCCCAACTATGCTGATGGGCCTGGACCGTTTCTGCGCTCCACCCTGATGCCCCAATCGGAGGAAGTACTCTTTGGGCCAGGCCACCAGCTGCAAGACCCGGCGGTGCAGGAGTCTAGAGCTCGTGCGGCTCTGTCGGAGGCCAACCTCTCTGGTCGTGGTCTGCTCTCTGCTGTCACAAACCGCGTCTCTGATCTGCACCTCGATGAGCAACGGCAGTTCCTCGCCTAGCTAATCTCTTCCATGCCGCCATCACTGCTGGGAGCCCCGCCCAGCACCGGACCAAAGGCTATAGTTACGACCTCCATCAAGAAGAAGATTATGGCCCCCTTCAGTCGCAAGAACCAAGCCACGGCTGCACTCCGTCCCTCAATGACCTCAACCCGCCGCACCCAAGCGCGGGTCTGCAAGGCGCTTGGCTTAATCGCAAGTGAAGATCAATTCTCAGAGGCAACGATGCAAGAGTATCTGGCCTTCTTCAAGGACCCGATGTCCTCAGCACAAGCGGAAAGGCTGGGACAGCTCGCGGGCCTGGCGTCCCCGGCTGCCATCCAGCTGCCGGACTCAGACTTGCAAGCGATCCTTGACGAGGGGCTGGCCAGGGCATCCTAGGATCCCTTCCCCCACACTCTCGTCGCTGCCGTGCTCTGAGTTCCCAATGATTGCATCCTTCAGAGTCAAGCTGCATCCCAGCTGGAGGGCTGGTTCGGCTGCCGTTGTGTTAGTTTTTCTGATTAGTGTTAGACGGGCACGCGCGGATTGCGCCGGTCCGGTAGTCTGTTTGGCATGCGCAGGTTGCGCCTGCTGGGTACGCGCCGTTGGCGCCTATCTTTCTCTGTTTCTGTTGGTACGCGCTGGTAGCGCCTACCCTGTAACCTCTGTTCTATCTTCTTCCTGCGCGATAGGTGCTGAGTACGCGCGGCCGGCGCCTACTGTGCCTCTGTTTGCTTGCCTCTGGGCGTTGTATCAATGTTTAATCCTGAGTTGGAATGTGCGCGGTCTGAATGACCCCGCTAGGAGGTTCGTAGTCAAGGACCTGGTAACCAGATGCAGATGCTCAATTTTATGCTTGCAGGAGTCGAAGCTGGACAGCTTCTCTGAGGCAACAAGAGCGGAACTTGCTGGCCAGGGACTGCGAGGCTTCGCGGACCTCCCGGCCAATGGGACGCGCGGAGGTATTCTGTTGATTTGGGATGACAGCAAATTCGCTGTTGATGCGGTGGCCTGCGGGGAATTCTCCATCACCGCCCGGCTGTCGGCGAGGCTAGGACCGGACCAGCCATGGCACCTCTCAACGGTGTACGGCCCGGCTGATGTGGAGCGCAAGCAAGCATTTCTGGATGAAATCGCTAGCATCCACGCCAACATGAACGGTGCTTGGGTGGTCGTCGGAGACTTCAACCTCATCAAGGATCCCGCAGACAAAAACAATGACCGCATCAACAGAAGATGGATGTCGAAGTTTAGAGCAGCCCTGAACTCTTCAAGCTTGCATGAGATTCCGCTCATTGGACGCAACTACACCTGGTCAAACGAGCAGTCGCCGCCAACATTGGTTCGGCTGGACCGGGCTTTTTGCAATGTCGAGTGGGAGCTCCGTTTCCAGTCAGCCAAGCTGCTACCGCAAGCTTCAGCGGTGTCAGACCATTGCCCTCTCCTCCTTGTTAATGAGGGCCGGTACAAAACGCAAAGGAGGTTTCGCTTTGAGGAATATTGGAGATTTCTGTCTGGATTCAATGAGGTGGTGTTGGCTGCCTGGAACCTGCAGGTGGGCAACGTTGATCCTATCAATGCTTTCAATATCAAGCTGCGCTGCGTAGGGAAGGCCTTATCAAACTGGAGCAAGTGCACAGTGGGGAGCATAGCCAGGCAATTTGACCCGGTGCATGAACTCACCCTTCGCTTAGATACGGCGCAAGAAAGCAGGCAGCTGTCTTCGGCAGAGGTTGCGCTTCGAGCGGCATTGAAATCCCGACACCTGGGTTTGGCAGTGCTCCTTAGAGTGAAGCAGAAGCAAAGATCGCGTGTACGCTGGCTGCGCGCCACCGACGCCAATACAAAATTCTTCAACATCAAAGCTAACTCCAGAACCAAGAAAAACCGGATTCACTCCCTCGTAACTGCGGACGGCTCCGTGGTGGTTGAGCAGGACAAACTAGTAGAGCTTGTGGCGGACCATTTCGAGGGCATCATGGGCACGTCGGCCGGCACCACGGGAAAGATCAACTGGGAGCGTTTGGGTCTGTCGCGGCATAACCTACAGGAGTTGGAAGAGCCGTTCACGCTAGCGGAGATCAAGGAGGCCATCTGGGACCTGCCTCCGGACAAGGCCCCGGGGCCTGATGGATTCTCTGGCTATTTTTATCGCAGCTGTTGGGACATCATCAAGCACGACCTGTTGCTCGCTTTTCAACGGTTGTATGACTTGAATGCCAGATCACTTCACCGATGCAACGACTCAATAGTGGTGCTTATCCCCAAGAAGAAGAACCCGGTGGGCATCGGGGACTTTCGCCCAATCAGTTTGACTCACAGCCTCATCAAAATATTCATGAAGCTCCTAGCCCGCCGGTTGGCGCCACGGCTTGATGGCATGGTCAGCCCGTGTCAGAGTGCGTTCATTCGCGGACGTTGCATTCAAGACAACTTTCTTTACGTACAGGGCCTTGCGAGACATTACCATCGCTCACGTACGCCGGCCATTCTCCTGAAGCTGGACATTGCCAAAGCTTTTGATTCGGTCTCCTGGACCTTTCTGCTGGAAATGATGGAAGCAAGAGGTTTTGGGGCGCGCTGGCGGGATTGGATGGCTATGGTTTGGGCCTCTTCATCATCTCTGGTGCTTGTTAATGGAATGCCAACCAGGAGGATATGGCACAGATGTGGACTTCGCCAAGGCGACTCCATGTCCCCATATTTGTTCATCCTCGCCATGGAGCCACTCCACAGGCTGCTGGAGCTCGCCACTAGCAACGGTCTCCTTACCAAGCTTCGCGGGCGGAAGGCGTCCTTCTGGACTTCACTTTATGCGGATGATGTGGCTCTGTTCGTGAACCCCTGCAAGGACGATCTGCGGATGATCGGGCTCGCACTCGAGTCCTTTGGAGCGGCAATAGGCTTGAGGACCAATTTTGCTAAAAGCGCGGCCATGCCTATCAGATGCTCCCAAGTTGACCTCCGGGAGGTGCTACACCCAGTTTCTATCCCGGTGGTTCAGTTTCCATCCAACTATTTGGGGATGCCACTCTCCCTCCGCTCCCTGCGAAGGTTAGACTTCCAGAGATTTATTGCTTCGTATGATGGAAAGTTAGCTGGTTGGATTGGTAACTTGCTCTCCAAGGACGGTCGGCTTGCCTTGGCCCGCTACGTCCTTGCCGCACTTCCGGTTTACATGATCTCGATTCACCCATTCCCTAAGTGGCTGCTGCAATGGATTGATAAGCGTACAAGGGCTTGGGTATGGCGGGGAATGGAGACGTGCACAGGTGGCCATTGTCGGGTGAGCTGGATGAGGGTATGTAAGCCGCTGCACTTTGGAGGCTTGGGGCTACAGAATATTGAGAAATTCGGGGCGGCTTTGCAGCTTCGGTGGCTCTGGCATCGCTGGGACGACCCCGCTAGATCTTGGTATGGTCTGCCAGTGCCCTGCTCAGATGAGGAATGGGCGATGTTCGCGTCGGCCACCACGGTAACGCTGGGAGACGGGCGCACGGCTCTGTTCTGGTTCGACTCTTGGCTTGACGGGCTAGCCCCCCGAGACATTGCGCCGACCCTGTTCGCGGCGTCGGCCAGGAAGAAAAGGACGGTCGCAGAGGCGCTTGCGGGAACGGCTTGGGTCATGGATCTATCCACCAGTTTCCGGGAAGAGATGCTTGACGAGTTGATTGCCTTGTCCTCACGGTTGCAGTTGGTTACGCTGCGGGAAGGAGCAAGGGATAACATTGTATGGAAGCTGACGACCGATGGGAAATATTCAGCTCGATCAGCTTATCAGATGATGTTCTCGGCGCACGTTGGCACCCCGTTCTTACGCCTAATTTGGAGAGTCAGAGCGCCTTCGAAATGCAAGGTATTCATGTGGACGGCGCTGCAAAACCGAGTCCTGACGGCTGATGTGCTGATGAGAAGAGGATGGGAAAACGACTATTTCTGCCCACTGTGCCGGAGGAACCTGGAGACCATCGGCCATCTGCTCAATGAGTGCCCATGGTCCAAGCAGCTGTGGGAGCAGGTCGCTTCTTCAGCGAGAATTCAGTCCCTTCGGCCGACGGTCTGGAGCGATAACGCCGATTTGCTGGACTGGTTTGACGGGCTCTCATGCAGGCTGCCTAAACACGAAAGGGCGGCTGCAAAGTGCACGGCCATGTTGATCTGTTGGGAAATATGGAAGGAACGCAACAGGAGGATTTTTGACAAGAAGGAAATGTCCGTGCATGCAGTGATGACACTAATCAGGGATGAGGCTTCTGTTTGGCAGTTGGCGGGATGTCCAATCCCGTTTGACCCTGGTTAAGTAGACTCATGCTGGGCGTGGTTGGCTTAGCAAAGCTAAGCCAAGGGGCTGTCTTTTTTCTTTATGTTTGCAGCACATTAGCTGGTTACGGCCAGCGTTTTTTCCCTTTTTTCGTGTTCTGTAACTGTTGCCTCTGGCATCCCTTCTGCAATGGAATCTTAGCAGCTCTCCTGCTAACTTTTAAAAAAAAAGACAAATGTTTTTGGCAACCTTGCCTTAGAGCATCTCCAATAGACGCGTGACAGCGCGCGCGCTAATTTTTTTTGCAGCGTCAAAATAGCGTTTTAGCGCGCATGGTCGTGTGGTAGCTTTAGCAGAAGCTGCAAAATTTAGTGCGCCACCGCAACGCTTCACCAAGCGCGGTAAAATACAGCGCACACCTAGCACAAACACATTTTCCACTCAAACATAGAACCAAAAAGATCAAACATACACAAAGTAAATCAACAATAAATAGTTCAACGGGAAACATTAAAATTCAAATTCAAATTCATAACAAGCAAGTTCATACGATGCAGCACAAACACATTTTCCACTCAAACATAGAACCAAGAATATCAAACATACACAAAGTAAATCAACAATAAATAGTTCAACGGGAAACATTAAAATTCAAATTCAAATTCATAACAAGCGAGTTCATATGATACTAAAATAAAAATACATAATCCTAGACTACTCATCGTCCTCCTCGGTGGTGTAGTCCGATGACGTAAACGCGTCGGTCCACCGAGGATCATCCGACTCCCAGCTCGACGCCTCCGGGTTGTCAATCTGGCCTTCCGCCAGTTCCTTGCGCGCACAATTGTCCTCCCGACGTGCAACTCACTCCGCCCTCCTCTGCACCCAGAACCCGTTGTCGGCGACGACGTCCTGCGGGAAGCGCTCGCGCCATGCCGCCATGGCGGCCTCGTCCGCCTCGGCGATGAGGAGGCGGCGCTCCCGCTTCCGCTGGAAGCGGCGGTCCTCCTTGGTGACTAGACGCGGGGGATACGCGAGATCCTGCGCCTACTAGCGCGTCCAGACGTCAATGAAAAGTTCATTGCGCCCGAGGCGTCTCATGGGCGGTTTCGAACGTTCCGAGCCTGGGGCGTGTATCGCTGGAGCGGATCTCCGCGTAAGACACGCCGAAGGGATGGGCGCGGACGCCGCGGTAGCCCGAGCTGCTCCGGGGACGCATCGGCGATGGGGCGCTGGAAGAGGTGGGGGAGAAGGCGTGGCGGTGACGGGGCGCGGGAAGAGGCGGGAGAGAAGGCGCGGGAGGGAAACTGGGCGGTTGGCAAGCGCGGAGGGGCGCGGGTTTTATAGCGCGCTGGGCGTCATGCGCCAAAACTAACGCGCGTTGCCGCTTTTCTCCGCGCGCGGGATTAAAAAAATTGCGCGCCTGCTCAAACACGACGCGCGGCCACTCGCGCGCCAAAACTTTCTCCCGCGCGCGGCTTTTATAGCGCGTGTTGAAGATGCTTTTACCATGCGCTAGGTGTGCGTGCCACTGTTCCATGCATGCAGGTTTTTACAATGTCGATAATACTCCCTCCGTTCCAAAATATAAGACATTTTAGAGATTTCACTGTAGACTACATACAGATGTATATAGACATATTTTAGATGTAAAGTAGACTACATACAGATGTGTATAGACATATTTTAGATGTAAATTCATTCATTTTGCTCCGTATGTAGTCCATAGTGAAATTTCTAAAAGGTTTTATATTTAGAAACGGAGGGAGCAGAATCTAACGAGGAGGTGGTGCATGTGCGTGTACTGGCTATGCATGCGCTGAACCAACCATGCATGCATGCCCAGAACCAAAGGATAACCTTACAGCCCAAAGTCACGTCGCAACAGCATCCTATACTTGCCGCCACAGGACTTGGAGGCAGGGCCCACCAGCGTCCCGCCGTTCTGTTTGCCGTCGTGCGTTGTGGCAGCAGGTGCCACGTGTCAGCTGCCAGACCTGCTGTTACGATACAACTGATCTTTTCTGTCAATACCATGAGCAGGTGGTTCTTTCTGCCGATACGAAAATGTATGTAATCCTTTATGACAAAAATTCTGAAGCATGTTATACTCTAAGTCATTCCACTATGACTAGCTTGTTCTTGCAGCGCCCTGGCGGATCGAGGTCCTCCGGCAACGGGCGGTCGTGGGAGCGGCGGCCGCTAGGTCGGGAGTTGGAGCTAGGAGAAGGGTGGGCGCGATCGCGCGGATGTGCATCACTGATATCCCTGCTCCGCTTTAAGAGCAGATCTATATGCGTCTGATCTATGAAGGACAATGCATCAGTAAGTGCTTCCATTATTCCATTGCAAGAAACTAGGAAGAATACCGTACGAGTAGCAAAGACCGAAAGAACCACCACCGATGGCGGAGAAGAGAGCGCATGTGCCATCACGACTCAGAAAAATTATGGTATCGGGGACACAAAGAGTACAAAGTATTTCAAGGCGTAGATGTCCTCTTTTTCAGAAATCATTTTTTTTTTGCGGGCACAGCAATCGTACTATATTATACTCCTACGTATTAAGGAAAAAAGCAAAAATGATATTCAAAAAAATGGAAAAAAGCAAAAAGATGGATCGCGTTCACAAAGACTTCTCTCGCAGCAAACCGTAATTACTGGTGGCCGTAAAAGCCTGTTTGTACTTCTATATGAGATAATCTAACTAATTTGGCACACGATCGCCATTATAACTAATTCTAACTATGTCTCCCTAAAAAACACTAATATGTCTCCTTTTCAATAAAATAAAAACTATGTCTCCTTCTTCGTGGCCGCGTCCTCCCCGGCGGGCTGCGCTTTGTTGGCCACCGCCACCTCGGCTGGCGGCTGCGCCTCTTTCTTCACGGCCTCCTCTGCACCCAGCTTGCCGACTGCGAGTACAGTTCATACACGACACGCATGGTGTAAGTAGTCACGCCAAAAAGGAAAATACAGTAAAAAGTTTGGATGGAAAGATCAGACTAAATCCGTAGGTACGTACCAGGTGCTGGTGCTGGTTTGTCGGTGTTTTGTTGGAGATACCAGATCCCGGCAGCCGCGGCGGACGCGGCGGTGGCGCCGACGACGGCCTGGCGGCATGAGGGGCGCGGCAGCTTCCCAAGGAAGGATCGGATCGCCGACATTGCTAGCTGTCTATGGGGTTTCGAACGAAGCGTTGGTGCTTGCGGCGTGGTCTTGGTCTGAAGATTGTACTTGGAGGAAGGCCGTGCTGCCCGCGTCTTTATATGCCTGCCTGCCCATCGATCGGTCAAGCTTCTTCTCCAAGCAAAAGAAGATCGATCCTCAGACACGACCCAACTCCCAAGGCACAAACATGAGGCCTGCTTCGGTACCCCCCCCCCCCCGCGCGAAACGTAGAAGGGCAGGGCTGTCATTTCACACGATACGTATTCTACTCCTTTGTGTACGACGCCACGCTGTACGTGTACGACTGCCACACGAACCCCGCCAGCCCCGCGGTACGAGACGTCACTGCTGACTGGGTCGATCAGGTCGTGCATGTTGCCCCGTCACGCAATCACGCGCACGACCCAGTGCGTCGTTGCCCACGATCCCCGCCGCCTCCGACGCCATTGCGAAGAACAGATCCAGGCCGACGACGACGACGCCCCGTCCACGAGCAACCCGTTTTTTTACCTGTCGACCGTCGCCCGTAGTCGCCCCGTCGACGTGCCCCCGTCCACGACCACCGTCGGCGCCCCCGTCCACGACCGCCGTCGGCGCCCCCGTCCACGACCGCCGTCGGCGCCCCGTCCACGACCGTCGCCCGTCGTCGGCGCCCCCGTCCACGACCGCCGTCGGCGCCCCGTCCACGACCGCCGTCGGCGCCCCCGTTTTTTTACCTGTCGACCGTCGCCCGTAGTCACCCCGTCGACGTGCCCCCGTCCACGACCGCCGTCGGCGCCCCCGTCCACGACGGTAACCGACGTGGATCCATTCGCGCCGCCGCACGGCTTGATCGCTTTACCGCTCACTAGAGGACGTTGGTCGGGCTAGCCGCGTCGTCCGTTGTCGTCGTTGGCCGCCGGAATCACGCCGGGATATTGCCCAACGTCGCCGCCGTCGGCCATTGAAGGTTTGCCCTCTAAACCCTAAAAAAAGCAGGCAAATAAGCTGAAAAAATTATCACCGATGCAGTTCATACAAGAACTGAGATAGATTTTGTTTGTCTTATTCGTTGTTGTGCAGTGTTCATAGTGAGGTGTGTTTGAATGGAGGAGGAAGCTGGTTATTCGAGGGATGAGTATGGTATAGATACTGTCGATGCAACCGATAACAGTTCTATTAATGATGATGATTATAGTAGCGCGAATGAATCATGGTCTTCATATGATAATTTACCTTCGGAGGATTTTCAAAATAATGAAGATGATGCATGCAGTGAAAACGTAAGTGACATATACTTTGGATCTTTAAGTTTGCAAAATACAACCTTGTTTTTATGTATGTGTTTATGTATGTTTTATATTGTACAGGAAGATGTGGATGTTGAGAATGCGCAAAATTATAATGAGGAATCTTTCTCCGATAACTTAAGTCAGGTACATTCAAACATTTTTGTACGGTAGCCAGTAGTGTGAACTAGATTATGATAGAGCATAACTCACATGGTTTATTGTGTATTTCTATAGGAGGGCATAGATGATTGTATCGATGATGACGGTGAAGCAGAGATTGACATTGAGGAGACTGAGAACCTGGAAAAGATGCTGGATTCACATTGTAAGGTTATGGATATGACATTTCAATCCCAAGGGGATGCGTACATGTTCTACAACAAGCACGCGAAAGAGCGTGGGTTCAGCATCAGGAAAGAGAAGGTGAAACGAGGAAAAGGTCCTTCAGGAATTATAAGGTTCAGGCTGTTTGTTTGCTCCAGGGCAGGGAAACGGCAGAGGAAATTCATAACCATGGAGGGCCGCAACCGCAGGCTAAGGGCGGAGACTCGTTGCGAGTGCGGTGCGCACTTGGTGGTGAAGCTAGATAGATCACGTGGAGTTTGGTTCGTCGCGGCATTTGTGGATGATCACAACCATACGCTCGCTCGACCCGATGAGGTGCCGTTTTTGTGGTCACATAGATGGATAGATGATTTCCAGAAGGCAGAGATTTTAGCGCTATCGGGGAAGGGGATCCGAAAGCACATCATAGTTGATAACTTTATCAGCAGGTACGGTTCGTATGATAAATGTGGACTTGTCAGGCGTGATGCATACAACCTGTGCTGCAGAGAGAAAATGAAGCTCCTTGCTAAAGGTGATGCTGAGACGGCGGTCGGTATAATGAGGAGTAAAAAGGAGAAAGACCCGGACTTCTTTTTTGAGTACGTGCTAGATAAGGACGAGAGATTGAAGAGCATGTTTTGGTGTGATGCACAGTCTAGGCGGGACTATCAGGATTATGGAGACGTGGTTGTTTTTGACAGCACATATAAGATGAACAGATACGGTATGCCGTTCATCCCATTTGTCGGTGTTAATAATCATCGTTGCACCACCGTGTTTGCTTGCGCCATTGTGTCGGACGAGACGGAAGGCACCTATGTGTGGCTGCTCGAGACCTTTATGAAAGCAAATTGTCAGGTAAAGCCGAAATCAGTAATCACAGACGGAGACGCTGCAATGATCCGAGCGATTCGTAGTGTCCTTCCGGATGTGTTCCATCGTCTTTGTTCATGGCATGTGGATAAAAATATGCAGAGGCACCTTTATCACAAATCATTTAAGGAGTTCAAATCGTTGATTTACTACGCGACCTCGCCAGCCAACTTTGAGAAGAGATGGAACACTTTCGTTGTTAGGTGGCAGACAGCTAAAACTGCAGAGTGGCTTAACATGATGTACAGGAAGAAGACACTGTGGGCAGCGTCATATCTTTCAGATGGATTCTTTCTTGGTATGCGTAGTAATCAGAGGAGCGAAAGTCTGAACTCCTTCCTTCATCTCCATCTGGACTATGGTATGACTATTGTTGATCTGGTAGTGCATTATGAGAACTGTATAGAACGCCTACGTGAGAACGAGGCGGAAGATGATTACACTGCTAATCAGTCACTTCCACCATCGATTACTGCATATAAGGCTATTGAGGATCATGCTGCCCTTGATTTCACTCCTCCTAATTTCTATATTCTGCAAAATGATCTTTTGAAGTTGGCAGAATTGGAGATATTTGAGACGCTAGTGGGAGTTCAGCGGTGTACCTATATCGTGACATGGCAGAATAACCACAAGTTCAGGTATAATGTTATATATGAACCAAGTAACTCAGATGAAACGATATCATGTACTTGTGGAAGGATGGTTCGAAAAGGGCTGCCTTGCAAACATATTTTGTTTGTGCTGGTGAATGTTCTTAAATTGTCTGAAATACCAAAGTGTTGTGTACTCCGTCGGTTGACCAAACATGCGAGACATGGATTGCCTGTGCAGCGCAAGAGTGATCTGTTTGGCTGGGGTTGGTCAGGGGCAGAACAGCGTTCTCGGTACAGTAGGGTTAGCATAAAAGGCGCACAAGCTTTCCATGTTGCATCAAATGATACCTTCTTGTTCGATGAGTTGATGCAGTGTCTGGATAATATAATATTGAAGAGAAAGATCCCACTTGAAGATATTATAGGGCAGAGAAGGTGTGCGAGGATGATGGCAAGTGCACCTGAACAAGGTGCAGCTACTATTGGTGATCCTGCGAATATAAGGACGAAGGGTGCACCTAAAAAAAGCAACAAAGGGGGTCCAGAAGTTACGAAAAATGGTAGACCGAAATCTTTTGACGAGAAAACAAATGGTCCTTTGTGCAGCCTATGTCGCCTTCCAGGTCATAACAAGGCAACATGCAGTAAAAAGTAAGTTTTAAAAATTTAAGTTTTTCAAATGATCTAGCTTTATCGACTTTACTGTCTAACAAATAGGTATGTTTATTATGCAGGTATGAACTGTAGACATGATGCTTCATTCGTTGAAAGAAGACAATATGATACATTTGTTATTTCAAAATAAATTGCGTTGTACTTGAATTATTTTACTTATGTCATGCTTATGTGATGCAAGAGATGATAAAAATTTATGATGTTGTTTAAGTTGCTGTAATGTTAATGATATTGTCAGTTTTGTGTGCTGTTCTGTTAATGATCTTATTCTGTCCTGTTAATATACTTTCTGTTAATTACAGTCTCGTTAATTAAAAAAAAAGGCGACGCAGCGCCACACTGATGGGCCGCCGGTAGACAGAAAGGGCCCGACGCGGCCGACCCCACCTATTTTTTCTACTGACCCCGACACGACTTTAAGTATGCACGTGGACGCCGCTATTTAAGCCGGTCGGGGCGTCCATCGGCGGGCGAGGTGGTACTAAAGTTAGCCGGGAGGGGGGGTCGGTGGCGGCGGGAATGTGGGCCGGCGCGCGGTGCGGCGCGAGAAGGGCCGCGGTTCATGGGCCGTCACGTGGAGGCGACGCAAACCGGGATTTTTTTTCCCGTATGACGGCGGCCCAGTATCGACGCGGAGGTGGGGGAAAGGGGAAGAAACTTATTTGTACGTTGTAAGGGGGTAACAAACATGAGCATGAGCACTGGTGCAGCGGCGTGACGCTATCTCTGCTAACCGCGAGGCATGGGATCGATTCCAGCCGACGCTCGCGACATGCACTTTTTTTATTTTAATTTTTACGGACGCGGGGCGACGCGAGTGCGCCGTCGCACGGCCTTGCCTGAAGACTGAACAGCAACAATATACAGTGCGGGGCGACGCCAATGCGCCGTTGCACAGATCAGTTTAACGACGCTAAACAGTAATATTATATAATGTAATATTACCCACATAATCATTCCAAACATATTTGTACGGGACAATAAAAACATTCCGTTACAATAAAAATAAGCATCGAACACATCAGGGAAACCTTCTACGGGACAAAAACCCTTCCGTATCCTAGCACTTAATCTTGCAAAATAAGTTTCAGTACTTTTTGCTTCTCTTTGATGAGTGTGTTGGCCTCTGAAAAGATAAGTTCTGCAAGAATATAACCCCTTGATGCATTAATTTCCTGCTGGTCAAATGTAGATGTCCACTCTTCTCCATCCCAGTGTTCGACACATCTCACTACGAAGAGTCCACACGAAACTCTAAAAAAAAAAGCCTTAGGTTAGCTAATGATTTAAGTCTGCATATTACAATTCAAATCATGACTTACCCATCAGTTTGTTTTGGCATATCGTACTCCATAATGGGCCATGCCGAGACATCAGGAAATTTGGTTTCTACTTGTTCGTTGGCCTTCGCAATATCTTTAGCAATTTCTGCTCTCTGAGAAAAACAAATTTAACGCACTCCAGGAAATAGTGCTCCATAAATTCAAAGTGTGTAAGGGAGAAATGTAAACATACCAGAGTGCCAATGATTTTACGAACTTTTTTGCCAATTGGACCAAGTGAATCAAGAACTTGGAACTCCTTCTTACCGTTGTGCATGATAACAGTTAACCAGTGACTACCATTCACGTTCATAGGAAAATAAGCCTACAGAAAAAATTATGTTATTAACGTCCAAATTAAGCTACTGACTTTATCTTAAAAGCAATACCTTCTCTGTGCTGAAATACTCGTCCATCATTCTAGAGACAATTTTTGTTCTCTTTTGCAAAAGTTCCGCATTGTTCTTCTTGCCTCCCACGAGACCTGCAGCTCGGTCAAGAAGCCATTTCGACACCCATGTCGATGCTATATAACGATCTGGACGAGGAGAACGCTTCTGAATTTGTTTGCAATAAGCATTTATGACCTGTAATAACAATAGCAATATTAACTGAGAATTTGATGGTCATATGCAATTATCGCAGTATTGTCGACATGAGAAAAATAATTAAAAGTACTAGTACTTACAGCGCCACACAACCACTCATTTTTTATGATTGCTCCAAGCATTTCTGCCGTACAAATGTCTGCATCTGGTTCGGGTACCTTAACCACTGTATCGTTCCTATGCTTATTACTTTCTGTGAGAGTGTTAATATAACCATTTGCAGCCTCTACGTGC
This sequence comes from Elymus sibiricus, assembly GCA_039707655.1. NCBI lineage: Eukaryota > Viridiplantae > Streptophyta > Magnoliopsida > Poales > Poaceae > Elymus > Elymus sibiricus. The sequence continues at coordinate 272,235,349 of CM077665.1, forward strand.
TCTTGACGGAGGTAATCCGTACTAACTACAACCGCATATGAACCAAACAAAGCTGCAAAACAATTTAATTACAATCACATATAACTATAAAAAAAATAACAATTGTAAAACCTTTTGATGTAAAACCTTTTGAGTATTACTTACATTTCTTGACACGTTTCCGCCCATCCATTTGTTCGTAAGGAAACGACAAGAATCTCGAAGCTTTGCGCACCCGCTTGCCATCCTTTGCAATCTCATTCAAATTGTGAATACTATCCTCGGACCCTGTTGGAGCTACTTCATCATCCATACTATCCACTGATAAAATACCACCATTCTCTGGGGTTCGGGTAACTTTAGGAAAGTCATTCGTTGGTAACGAAGATGACGATCTCACAGGTGTATTGTTATCCACAATTACGAACGGATCAATTGGGGTACCATTCCCCGATGTAGTCCCGTGTGCGCCGGTGTCATCAACAGGCATGTCCGTGAATGATGCATCATTTGTCTTCTCCTTATGCGCACGCAAAGGAGTTGAGTCAACTTCTTGAAAATATTTGGGAGCGTACTTCCTCCTCATCCAATCCTCACTTTCATCCACACCATACTCCTCGGGATTGATGTCCTTATACCCAGGTTTGTATACCAAACCTTCCTTCTTTAGCCTCTCTATGACTATCTGCAAGAACAAATGGAACACCTTCAGTACATGAGCTCGTAGAATTAATAAGGGATGATGCAATCTTTACCTCGGCACATTTTGTGGGAAGGGTAAGAACATCCTTCTGAATTTGTTTTAGGATATTGATGACTCCACTTGCACCTCCGTTGCGTTTTGATGTCTCTGTCTCTGCCTCCACCTCCGGAACTGTTCCTTCTTTGGCTAGCTTGGCTTGTCTGTGTTCTTCCCCAATTAAATCATCAAACTGCGTAATGCCCAAAGACACTCAATTAAAAATTCGAATGCCATAAGCATTGATAAGTGAAATAACTTGACAAGAAGGCATAAATTATTACCTTGCCATGGCCACGCCCGTTTTCTGAGTCGTACTCGTCGCGCTTCTTGGCCTTAAGTTCAGACCAATTAACCATTAGTGGATAGTCATATGAGAAAGGTTCGTCTATACCTGTCGGCTGCACTTTTTCCCAGTAGGAGTACTGCATGATACAGAAAGGATTAGCACTATTACATGTTTATAAAACATTATTTAACATGCATTAAAAAAATACCTGAATGAGCGATAAGTTGCCGACCGGCCATTTGAATTTGTGGAGATCTTTAACTGTCTTTGATATTCCATCAATGCACACGTGTAACATGAACGCATTCCAGTTATATAACTTGATGGCGTCCACATCCTCCACCAATTTGTACAAGTGACGAGGAACAGTCTTCGTGGAGTGTGGTGCTATAACGGTGCCAATAAGAACTAGTACGGCCCTCCTCACAAAATCATCATCATATGATCCAGACTTAACAATGTGATCGATCAACCCGTCTATGACTATTTCACCAGTTTTTTTATCCAAGAATCGAGATGGTACAATTTCTTTTGATCCCTTTTGTACTGATGCTAAAACTTTCATCACATCTTTACCTTTATTTTTTAACCCGTAAATGTGGAAGACATCAGCGGACCGTACTGTCAACTCAACCTTTTTAGGTTGCAAAACGAACCTTTTTCTAGTCAGATCATATGATTTAATCAAAGTTTGAAGCAGGTTCTTCCTCATTAGCACACTAGGAATACGCAACATGTTCTGCAAGCTAGTACCACCAAGTCGCAAACGTTGCTTCGGATTCAATTGATCCACTAGCGTGCACCACTTTTCAACAGAACAATATATTGCGTCGTATTCCTCCATACTAAACGAACAAAATTATACATGTTAGTAATTTACAGTACATCCTAAAATTACAGTGCTTAAAATAATTATACCTTGCCGCGTCGGGGTACTGTAGCCGTCGTACTGCGACGAGGGTGTTGTGATCGCGGCGCGGCCGTCCCCTAATCGACGTCACGCGTCACGGCCGGCGCGGTGACACGCGGCGCAACCCGGAAGGAGGCACGCGGCGCGGCGTTAGTACGGACGAAGCCGGGCTACCCGTGATCGCGACGGTGCCGGCGAGATGCGGAACAGCGGCGGCGGGCGTCGTTATCTCGCCGTCATGTGCGGGGTGGGTTGGGGGTGTGCGTCGGGTGAGATTGGTATGGGGGTGGGGGTGCGGCGGCGGCGTGCGCGTCGTGATCACGAAACTGCCTTGTCGTAGAGGTTTTCGTGCCCATGCATGTCGGGCACGTCGTTAACCCCGCCGATGCGACCACGTCGTTAACCCCGCCGATTGCAACGTGATATGAAAAAAGCAGCCCGCAATCTCCTCTCCTTCCTGTTCTTTCGCTGGTGCACTGGTGTAAAAACGGGTGAGAGAAAGCAGCATGCAGCCAATGCATGCACGGTGACGGCTCAGTTATTGGCCTGGGGCAGTAATGCGTCATAATTGTGCGAGTAATTAGGCGCCGTTGTTTAACTATCCATGCTATTTTTCCGTCCTGGGCAAAGGAATTTACAGCCAATCGCTAATCACCTAGATCCCAGAGATTGCTCATGCGCGCCGAGTAAACCGTGACGGAGGGAGTACCATTTTTATATATTAATTGTTTTTAAAAAATTATAACATCGTATAATTTATGACATATCAGATCTAATAAATGTAGCTCGTTACGGGCGGACCAGTGCATTCATGGAAGAATGATCCCAATTTTTTTGCAGTGCTTACCTACACCATACAAACCACACATGCCAAATTTCAATCTGTTCCGATGGATTATGCATTTTCTGGATTTTTTTCGTCTAAAATGTCCGAAAAACGCCCGCACGTGACAAATCTTGCCACCTTTGTTGAAAATCGTTCAAACTTGGCATGCAGCCCTCACATGGCAACACCAACTGCCTACCAAAATTTGGGATCGTTCCGGGTTGGTCGTAAAATCTAATTGTCTAAAAAGAGGCTCCCAGGCTAGCCCGGATGGCTCCATCTCGGAGCACCTCCATTTTTCGAAAATCAAGAAATCACCCCATATTTTTTTTACGCACTCACATGATCAAAACAACATCACATGCACAATTGTATACAATTTCTACAATATTTACATATTCTTTTATTTTCTTGTAGAAAAATCCCAGAAAATGGCCCCTGGCGGTCTACCCCCCCTAGACGTTGACACCGTGGGGTAGCAACTGCTTCACTACACCTCCAACATGCTAGGGCACGCCTTACTAACACCCCAAACCATCATGCAACCCTGATGACCAATGTGTGCATCACCGTGCATTCGGACCGATCAACCCCCACTCTACACCGGAACCTTTCACCCACACCGTCCACTTTGTGAAGCAAGTGCATCTTCAAAGACTCAGAATGATCCCAATTTTTTTGCAGTGCTTACCTACACCATACAAACCACACATGCCAAATTTCAATCTGTTCCGATGGATTATGCATTTTTTGGATTTTTTTTTTTTCGTCTAAAATGCCCGAAAAACGCCCGCACGTGACAAATCTTGCCACCTTTGTTGAAAATCGTTCAAACTTGGCATGCAGCCCTCACATGGCAACACCAACTGCCTACCAAAATTTGGGATCGTTACGGGTTGGTCGTAAAATCTACTTGTCTAAAAAGAGGCTCCCAGGCTAGCCCGGAAGGCTCCATCTCGGAGCACCTCCATTTTTCGACAATCAAGAAATCACCCCATATTTTTTTACGCACTCACATGATCAAAACAACATCACATGCACAATTGTATACAATTTCTACAATATTTACATATTCTTTTATTTTCTTGTAGAAAAATCCCAGAAAATGGCCCCCGGCGGTCTACCCCCTAGACGTTGACACCGTGGGGTAGCAACTGCTTCACTACACCTTCAACATGCTAGGGCACGCCTTACTAACACCCCAAACCATCATGCAACCCTGATGACCAATGTGTGCATCACCGTGCATTCGGACCGATCAACCCCCACTCTACACCGGAACCTTTCACCCACACCGTCCACTTTGTGAAGCAAGTGCATCTTCAAAGACTCAGAATGATCCCAATTTTTTTGCAGTGCTTACCTACACCATACAAACCACACATGCCAAATTTCAATCTGTTCCGATGGATTATGCATTTTCTGGATTCTTTTTTCGTCTAAAATGCCCGAAAAACGCCCGCACGTGACAAATCTTGCCACCTTTGTTGAAAATCGTTCAAACTTGGCATGCAGCCCTCACATGGCAACACCAACTGCCTACCAAAATTTGGGATCGTTACGGGTTGGTCGTAAAATCTACTTGTCTAAAAAGAGGATCTACCCCCTAGACCAAGTGGCTACAAAAAATATTTTGACATGATTATGTTTTTTACCAGTACTTTAAATGCATCTAAATAATTTGTAAATAATAGTTCAATAATTGGTTTCATAAATCTTTAGTTTTCTATTTTTTTCATTTTCACTAATTACTATTTTAAAAATTAAAATTAAAATTTCTTTAAAAAATAATGCGACGGGCCAACACAGTCGCGTCTCGACCGCCAAAAATAACGACGTCACGTTCCCGAACGGGTTGCGTCCTGGCACGTCTCTGTACAATGGCGGCGTTTGCGTTTATTGGCGCACTTACATTAAACAACGGTGTTATATGAGCGGCGCAAACTGATGAATTTCATTCATTTTAGGATATAATACACTGAGTTCAATGAAATTCAAACTAAAACATTAAAAAAAACTAAACTAATCTACTCCTCGTCGGTGCCGTCGAACGCGGCATAGATAATGTCGCTGCCGTCGTCGCGTCCGCCGTCCCCGGAGCCACCGCGTCCGCCGTCGCCGTAGCCACTGTGGCCGCCGCCGTAGCCGCCGTTGCCGCCACTGTAGCCGCCGTAGCCGTAGCAGCCGCCGTAACCGCCGCCGTAGCCGCCGTTGCAATAACTGAGCCGTCACCGTGCATGCATTGGCTGCATGCTGCTTTCTCTCACCCGTGTTTACACCAGTGCACCAGCGAAAGAACAGGAAGGAGAGGAGATTGCGGGCTGCTTTTTTCATGTCACGTTGCAATCGGCGGGGTTAACGACGTGGGCGCATCGGCGGGGTTAACGACGTGCCCGACATGCATGGGCTCGAAAACATTGTTGGCTGACGTGGCCCGGCGTGCCACGTCGTACGTACGGGGCGTATTTGTACGTGCCGGCGTGGACGGCGCGCACGGCGCGCCAACGACGACTTTCAAATTAAGACCATCCTGCCCCTGATAACGAAGAGGTATCCTTCAATCTCAGCCGTTCTTTTTTTTAGGGGGGTGTACCGAAGCGGAAGTGCACAAACATACCGTCTCCAAGGCGTGTACGTGTATCTCTTGGCCAAAAAGTCGATCACTTTTTTACTTTGAGGAAAACAAGTCGTTGTTTTTGAATTTGATCACTTGATAAATATTTCTGAAACAAATCACTTGATAATTATTAACTCTACGTTCACTGATTTTTTTTTAAGGGAAAGCCTCTCGGTATTTTATTTCTTAGCCAAAAAAGTTGCATCATTTATTACATAAGAAAGAATGAAATTGCGAATAATCTGTGGTTGGATGGTTAAAGGGACAATGGCATCCCCAGCCCGCCAGGGTTCAAGTCCTGGTGCTCGCATTATTCCTGAATTTATTTCAGGATTTCCGGCGATGCACATTAAGTGGGAGGAGACGTTCCCGTCCATAACGAGGCGCCTACGGTGACTTCGTAAATCTCAAGAAGATATGCCGGCTCAGTCTCTCGAAGGTGCTCATAGGGGTAGGATGTGTGTATGCGTTCATAGGGATGAGTGTATGCACGTATATATGAACGCTTGCGTCTGTACTGTGTTTAAAAAAAAGAATGAAATTGGGTGGATCTCCATCCCATTCAAAAGCAGACTGAGTATCATAAGAGTGCTTCGCCAGATGATGAGCAACTCGCTAAGGTCATAACCAAAGATCTCCAGCTCCCCATTACACGCCTTGATTAACTCCAAAGAATAGGACTCACAAGTGATATGGGTGCAGCCCAACTTCTCAACTAGCTCTAGTCCATTTAGCAGGGCGAGGGCCTCCGCCGAGGCAGCATATAGGATCATCTGAACAGGACTCGCTGCGCTTGCAATAGCCTCACCTGCGTTGTTACGTATGACGACGCCAACAACACCCATACTGTCTTGATGGAAAGTAGCATCAACATTTAGTTTATAGCATCATCGGCTTGGCTTTTCCCACAATATATCGTGTGGCTTGCTGGAAGAGGAAACAACTTCAAAATTTGAAATTAGTGTCTCAATCGCAAAGGCCGTTCGGGGAGGATCCGCCACAACTTCACCCTTCACCGCTTCCCTCCTTTGCCACCATACATACCAGCATGCAACGGCAACTGACTCCTGCAATCCTAACATACCCAACAATGGTGACTTCATGTTCGGGTTACATATAATATGTTCAAGTAGTACGGACCCTGACAAGTCTGAAATCAGTGCATCATCAATGACATCCAGGAGTCCTAGAGCAGATCAAACACTCTGTGCCCGCTTGCAGGTAAACAATAGATGACGAATATTTTCCGGATCTGACTGACAAATAGGACATTGTGGCGAGATGGGTATGTGTCGCGATGCAAGGATCGCCATGCCCGGGATTGTACCATGTAGAGCCTTCCATAGAAACACCTTAATCTTGCTTGGGATTTTTAGATTCCATAAAATGTCCCACACTGGATTTGGTCAAGTAGAGCCTTGCCCATCCTCTCTTCTCGTTCGTGCACCGAACTGATGATCCCATTCAATATGGTAAGCAGAGTGGACCGAGAACAAAAAAAAATTGCTCCTATGCCACGCCACAAAATCCTCCTGCAGATGTGGGCTCAAAGGGATTGCCAGAATATTGCTTGCATCAATGGGTAAGAAAATATCTCTAATAAGTTGTTCGTCCCAGCTACCACTCCGTTGATCTATCAGCTCATCAACAGTACGAAGAATACAATGGCCCCTCCTGGTAAACACTTTTCTGGAGTTACTATTTGGGATCCAATGGTCCTCCCAAATATTAATTCTTTCTCCTGAGCCCACTCTTCAATGTGTCCATGCCCAAATGTTTGCAGTCCGGCAAAAATGCTCTACCAAGTGTAGGAAGAGCCCTTTTTTGGACCTGCATTTAACAATTTCCCATCAGGATAATATTTGGCTCTAAAAACTTGGGCACAAAGTGAATCAGGATTATTTAACAATCTCCATGTCTATTTTGAGAGCATAACCATGTTAAAGGAAAATAGATCTCGAAATCCCATTCCTCCCAGTTTTTTTGGAATACACATTCTCTACCAAGAAAACCAATGCATCTTCTTGTGATCCTCATAATCTCCCCACCAAAAGGCAGACATAGCATCATTCATCTCTTTGCATAACTTTTTTGGGATCTTGAAAACAGCCATGGCAAACACTGGGATTGACTAAATTACTGCCTTCAAAAGAATTTCCTTTGCACCTGTGGAAAGTAACTTCTCTTTCCATCCATTCAGTCTTTCAACGATCCTTTCACGCAAATAAATAAAACTACCACTTTTATCGTCAGAAGGAGTACCGAGTACGTACGTAAGCAATGTTGTATAATGGTCATCCCGAACGGTTTGGCTCAAAATCACAACCAGCTTTCAAAAAGGAGTTTTTTTTCTTTCGCAGGGCCAAAAGAGAGCATGGTCCAGCCCAATTTCTTAGGTGGGCCCATAATGAGTTCGGCTAGGATTTTCCCCCTTATTTATTTTCCTTCATAGCTATATGGGTTGGGTGCTCTAAAGAAAGCTATTTTGGCTGGGCCAAAATATTAGTATGGGCCCCGCCTTACCATACACCCTACTGGATCCGCCCCGTAATAGTCACAAAACTCGGTTCGTTTTTTTTTGATAAAGGGCTTTTATTACTTAAAAGGTTTAAGCATTACACCCGGCCTCTGCATAACTAAGATGCACACAGCCACAGACCAAAAGTACGGTAACTGAAAACAGCAACAAACAAAATACGATCATGTAGACATAAATCATCGTTGCCTATGGAGGCCCAATCCGGAGATCAAGCTGCCACCCATGTGGGATAAAAATATCCCTCGCCACCTTTTCCACTCGGTTGGTATGTGAACTTTGGTCATCTTCTTTTGCATTTGGATGCTGGTGAGCCGAAGTGATTTCTAACGATAAAGAAATGGCCAAAGGCCATATATTTAGTAACACAAACGCTTAAAAAACACTTTTTTGAAAATTGAAAAAAATACATCCAAATGTTTAGGGGTGTCGAAGTCTTTTTTCTCCTGCATCCATCGGCGGCGCACCGTGAGCAAAGATTGTTGCTATCTCTTGGCTTCCATCTTAACGGAGCAAACTTGTTTAAACCCATATAAACTTGTAGAAGCAACGGTCAAAAAATCGTCAATGTTGACAATGCCAGTGACCACATCTACGTGACAAACCCGAAGAAGAATACGCCGAAGAGGCCTATGCATGAGGTGGTACGCTAGCCAGAGACCGGGTTACACTACTAGAAAAATGCCTATTAGTGGCGCACCTGTTTTCCCTATTAGTGGCGCACTATAGGTGCGCCACTATTAACACGCCATTAGTAATGGTTAGTAATGGCGCATCTCTGGTGCGCCATTACTAATCAAAATACCAGTGGCGCACCACCTGGTGCGCCATTGATATCCCTAGGGTGCGCCACTGCTATTTCTGTCAGGTGCGCCACTGGTAGAAATTTATGTGCGCCACTGGTAGTTCTGGTAGGTGCGCCACTGGTAGTGAATTGAAGAAATCTGCCATACCAGTGGCGCACTAGGTGGTGCGCCACTGGTAGAGTGATACCTGAATAAAAAAAATACAACCTGCCCCAACGGCAGGGTTCCTCAATCAACAATACACTATATATATTATACACTACAGCAACTGCCCAAACACAGATTACACAATATATATTATACAATACACAATATTTCCATTCTGACAATACAGCAACTAGAAAATTATTCGAAGACAGCAAAAAAGAATCATGAACAGCAAGATTGATCTTTTCTTCTTCTTGATCTTTTCTTCAATATTGATCTTTTCTTCTTCTTGATCTTCATTCCTGCGAGTTTGAGTATCAAACTATCCATACATGTCCATCTCTGTTGTTTTATTGTCGGTACTGAGGCTAAATGTCGTACTGCATCTCTCACATCCCAGGGTACATGCATGCAGCCCAGAGATAATAGCATGTGCTTCACTTATGTAAAAAAGGCATCAAATAGGAAAAAGAGATCGAGTGGAGTGTTTGATCTACTAGATGACCCGTTGCGCCTATGGCGCAAATAGCATAGGCGAGCCGAGCATTGTAAGCATGTGTATGTGACAGTCTAATAGGTATAATTTTATCTGATTATATGGCATCATGATTCATCAGAAGGAAGTAATTACATGACTTGATAATTGCATACCATAAGCAAATATAATTTTGAGTGCTGATACATAGTGCTCTAAGAAAACCCAGTTTTATGTAATAGTAGATATTTCTCCCAGAATCTGGTTGGTACCAATACTCAGTGATCAAAGATGCTCAATGGTTTTTAAAGCGTTAAGGCGTCCCAAAGCGGACTCTTTTTCAAAGCGGAGAGGGGGCGCGGCTCAACCCCCTTTGCTTCAACACTATAACAACAAATGCACGTACCTTAAGCTACAACTCAGAAAGGTTCTGATTGAGGATGCACGTGAAGACGGGGGCATTGAACTCTAACAAAAGTGGCAGTGGGCTATTTATTTTTCTTGAGCTCTTAGCATGCTGTGCTACCAAGCAACAAAAATTAAATATGTGGTTAGGTATATATGTGGTTATAGTGTTCCATTGACGGTTCAACTTTTTACTAGTACAGACCAAGCAAAAGCTATATATGTGGTTAGGTATGCTGCAGCCATGCTGCTGCTAGTATACACCAAACCCAACAGTAGACGCACACAGAGACTAAAATCTCGATTGCTTCTAGGCACAAATTTGAAGTGCGGCTATTTAGCAACCAAACATAACTCATAACGAGCACCGGAAGCTGATTCATGCCCCTGACAGAATTTGATTATCCAGCATAAACAGCACCTTCTCTCAGTTTAATTAATGAATCTATAGAACCGGTACAAATTAGCCCACTAGGCAGATTACTTGAGGTTCAAAAACTAAGCAGATTTACTCCATCACGTGTATTAGAAAGACACATCAGATTTGCTAACCAGGTAAAAACTAAAGCAGCTAGCACACGTAGTGCCGCTGCTGCTTGTGATGGATGAATCTTCAGAACATGTACAGGGTAACAAGATGATGGTTTTGGTGGGGATGAAGAGAGTACCTAGTTGTGCTCGAGTGATGGGTCGTGGTTGCTCCTCTTGGTGTTGGTGGTCCTTCTTTTCCTCCTCCGACGAACCCGTCAGCAGGCTGCCAGTGGGGATACGGGAGAAGTTGAAGGTCCATGTCCCTGCACCAGTGTTGACAAAAATCAATTAATTCTCTAGCGAGCAAACATGAACGGAATTGAAAGAATAAATTTTGTGTAGATTCAATTAAAACACATGCACAGCAGTTATTCAATTAGAAACAAAATGACCGCTTAAAACTCTGTCTTCCTCTCAAACAAGAGGAATGGTGGAGTTGATCCCCTGCAATGCATTTTGGCTCTCGGAAAAGAAAAAGAAAAAAAATGAAGAGGGAGGAGTGTCACCATTGCAGTTGAAGTTGAATCGGACGGACTCGCCGGTGGTGTGATGTTCCACCACTCCTACGGACCTGCGTGCATGAGGAAGAAAACAGCATCAGCGAAAGGAAGAAAACAGCAATAAGATTATTTTTCGGTCTGATAAAAGGTGGTTGTTTTCCTCCCAACACAAGCAAAAGGGTTGCACGATTCTCATGCATCTCTAGAACAACACAAGACCTTATTAATCTTCATCAACTTCCATTCTATCGTCATACACCTAATACTGAATAAAAGAAGAGCTTCAGACTTGCCCCCACTCCATGTTCTCCCGTTCCATCTCATCTCTCCTAGGTAGTAGTACCTACCTACCTTTGCAGCGCCCAACTAATGTATACACGCACATCAGGGTGAACCGGGAAGGGGAAAAAATCGGCCTAGAAAAACAAACTATGTGCGTGTGTTGTGTTCTTCATCAGAGAGAAGGTTCAGAGAATAAAGGAACCTCGTTGTGGTGTTGGAGCCCAAGAACTGGAGGCTGGCTGCCCAAGATCAACCTCCTGCAGCAAAATACACTTGTCCTGCAGCACAGCGGAACACGACGAACAGAGCAACGTACGCTGCAGTCAGTCAGTGTTCGTCCACGGCTCCAGATCGGATCGAATCGAATCGAACAGAGAAGGGGAAGGGGTACCTTGACGAGGCCCATGACGTCTCGAGAAGAAGCACTCGCTTCTCCGTCGCGGATCCGTGGAGAAGAGGAGGCGCGGCGAGGAGAAGAAGCACACACAGGAGGTAGGACGCTGGGTCGTGGCTACCGGTGTTGATGAAGAGAAGAGGCCATGGGGGCCATGAGGGGAAGCTTCTGGTGGCCCATCTTCTCATCCTCCCTCAGATCCATGAGCGCGCCCATCGCCGGCGGCTGGACGGTTGGTTTCTTCTCTGCTCGGACTCCAAACCCTAACCCTAGCAGAGAAGGAGGAGGGGGAACGCCATGGCCGCCGCCTGGACTGCTGGATCTGGCGGCCTAGGGAGGGAGGAAGGCGGGGGGAAGGGGAGAGCGCCGGTGGGGGAGACGAGCTCGTCCGTGGGAGGGCGAGGGCGGAGTGCGGCGGCGGTGGGGGAGAGGGCGGAGTGCAGCGGCGGTGGGGGCGGGCGGCGGGGAGGGGGGATTTGGGGAGTGGCTGACTGAGAGAGGCGCGGGGAGGAGGAGGCCAGAGAAAGCAGGGGAGGGTGAGGGATAGCAATGGCGCACTAGGGATATGCGCCATAAACCTGGATAACAATGGCGCACTTTTACGCGGTGCGCCATTACTATTAGTAGCAACAGGTTAAAAGACATGGGTGTGTGGTTATGGACAGAACCACACACATGGCCTAGTGGTTGGTCCCTTAATACATTACGCAAGCCACCCAGGTTCGAATCCTGGCAACCCCATTTTTTGCATCTTTTTTAAAATTTTATTTTAACCTTATGATAAACATCCAAACACTTTAAAATAAACACATGGCAATTTTAATACTCCCTCCATTCCTAAATATAGGGCGTATAATTTTTTTACAATGCATCTCCTTTACTCAATCATAATATATATATAGAATCATTTACAATGCTATGGCATGGTTGAAATCAAGTGAGATGAAATAACAGTCATCAAAGATTGACATGAAATAACAGTCATCCAATTAAGATTGAGTTTGCATGTAAAGTAATATAATGTTTAAAAGATCTTTAATAATATTTTTAATTAGACCACGTACTTAAACCATTGTGATAATTTAAGATTTGAGATAAAAGAAAAGGAAAATGCAAATGGAGTGATAAAACCATTGTGCAAAGATTTAGAATTAGATGACATGGTTGAAATCAAGTGATACAGGTGGTCCCGCACCTGTCTGGAATCCGGGTCCATAAGGCTCTTCAGCTTGCATCTTCGACACAGACATCTTATCTCCGTCTCGTTCTTTTGAAGCATCTCGGCCTTCGCGGAGCTCAAAAACCTATTCACGATGCCTTCGGTCATCATGCGGACCATGGTCGCCTGCGGGGTAGAGCAAAACGATATTTTAGAACCCAAAAAAATTTGGCATGACTTTGCCTAAAAATAGGACCAAAAAGAATGCATAGTGCCAAATTCTCGCCGAAACGGAAATGAATCAACATTCCGGCAAAATATTGGCAACTATCGCATTTCAAATACCGGTACCTGCAAACACAAACATATGCAACACCACAAACATACGTAGATCTAGGCCATAAAGAGTGTGTACGTTGTTGGAGAGAGAAAAAAGTAGATCTAGAACATAAAGAAAGCTTTCCCCTTACTTACCTATCAAAAAAAGGAAATTTAACCACTTAATTTGGGTGAATCTATGGTCCAAATGAGGTGAGGAGGAGGAGCAAGATGACCAGATCCTGTTTTGGTGGAGGGGGGAAAGTGAGTGTGTGATAGGTGTGGCTGCCCAATATAGCTACTGCTCCCAGGTTACCAGTGGCGCACCTCTTCTACATGCGCCACTAGTAGCCAGACATACTAGTGGCGCACCAGTGGTGGGGTGCGCCACTGCTATTTTTTGTGTTTGGGACCAGCCCTGCCCAGGCTTACCAGTGGCGCACCTGGACCTGGTGCGCCACTGGTAAGCCTGGGCAGGACTGGTCCTAGCCAAAAAAAAAATAGTAGTGGCACGCCCCACCCCTGGTGCGCCACTGGTAATATAACTATTAGTGGAGCACCTGTTTATGGTGCGCCACTGCTATATAGCAGTGGCGCACCACATCTCTAGTGCGCCACTAATAGTGATATTAGGGATAGCCCTTTTTCTAGTAGTGTTAGAGCCTCACTTCTATCATCAGATCTGGTCCATATTTCCTACTATGACCAGCTAGTTTTTAAAGTGGTTTCTAGCGGAGCAGCTAGGCGGTGGACTGCCACTAGCCATATATGGTCACATTCCAAAGCACGTTAGGTATATTGTATTTTATTCCTTTTGTATATGCTTCCTGAATTTTTGGTATTTGATATACTATGAATATTATTTTTAATATGTTTGTAAAAACTAAAATAATTGGAAGACTTTCCAAAAAAAATAACTCCAATCATTTCAAGCTTGTCAGGAAATTATTTCAAAATAAGAAACATCTATGTCAGAATTTTCAATAACATTTAAATTATTTCAACAATGGCATGTAATTATATTTCAACAATTATAAAAAATAATGTCAGAAACATGTCCTTCAAAATTTTCAGAACACATAATTCAAAATTTTCAGGAACATATATTTCAATAATTGTAGTAACATTTATAGATTTTAAAATATTTCGAGAATAGCTCTCTTAACTATTTCTGGAAGATCAATCATTTCAGTAATTTCATAAAACAACTATTGTAACTATTTCACTAGTTTCAAAAACATTTATTTTGATTATTTTCATATATTTTACATACCACAATCCATATTTCACAAATCACATAGATCAAGAACCATATTACACTGATAACAAACCAATTTTCATGAATTTAAGAAACACATAATTGTATTTCAATAATTTCATTGCAACTTCTTACTACTTTTACTTATATTTTAGCAATATCACACATTCTGTTTCACGATCAAATAACAAATATTCACAATTCATTCATCCACATCCAATAATATCACACGTTCTCTTCCAATAATTCCCAAGTCATGTTTCACAATTAATTCCATATCACAAACTATGTCTTTCACATGTCAAACAAAGTTCCAGATCATATACTAAGATAGTAAGCTCCATATCACCTCAGAAAACTGGTTACCTTGAGGACAAATCATAGTAAGAAGGTGGGCTCATCGGTGTCCTGTGGTGCCCTCCTCCGATCTGATCATCGGGCAGAGAAGAACATCCAGGTGGAGTTCGTCCCCTCCCTCAAGCCAAGACTAGGTAGCTGTGGCCGAGGGTATCTGGTCGACGGTGACCGAGCAAATGTGGTCATTGGCGGCCTTACTAACATTGCCGTTGGGAACTCGTCGACGAGCATGATAGGCAACAAAGGCCACGGATCTGACATCAACCGGCGTGTGAGATACAATGTCACCCTAACTTGGTTCGCCACAACCACGGCGAGGATGGCAAGGATCCAAACCAGATCCGACACCAGAGCTTATGTATCTCTGTCTCCATGCATATATCAGAGATTGGGAGGAGCACCATGTTGTGTCACTCGTCGTCACGCGTACGTTCATCGGGGAAGCACCATGTGATGCCACCAACGTTGTTCATAAGGAGAGGTAGGTACCTAGTCGGGGTAGAATGGTCACTGACAGTGTCGCTTTGTCGAGGGAGAGAAATCATAGGTGTCGGGGTAGGAGGGAGAGGGGGAGAGAGAGAGGGAGAGAGAGAGAGAGAGAGATTGGAGGGAAAGCACAATATATTATCCTATTTAAACAATGTACACATGTAGATGCTCACATACATGCTTGCACACTGATCCGTACGAATGCATGCACACCCCATTCCTATGATCAACTCTAAGAAACTGAGCCAAGAGATCTTAAATTTTTTGAAATCATCACACACACACATTGTAGTTGACGGACACGCCTTATCATAGAAAGAGTAGCGTTAGAAGGCATGGAATAATGTTTTGAACCGCAGACTATTTTATTGCTTTCTTTAATAAAGGGGCCGCGTGAATCTTTTTGATGCAGAGACCAGAGGTATTCCTCCTTTTTCAAAAAAAGGCATGGAATAAATCTAGAAAAATGAAATGACCCGTGCGACAAGAGATATTATCAGGTTGCGGGGGTCCATATACCGTGTTCTCCTTTTGTAGGATTCTGCATGAACCTTGAAGCAATGGCGGAGGGTGGATAACTCACCTCTATGCACTGGCTCTGTTAGATTTTCCATTATTTACAGTGAACCCTGACTTCCATCGAGGGAGACATATGAGAACATATCCCATGCAATAAGGGAGTTGGTGCACCTGATGCATCAACCACTTCTAGGTCGTTTGATAGAGGAGGAAGAGACAAGATCCAACTACATGTTGTCCTTCTTATATAGGCCCCTAGCACATTTTGCGTAATGTTCCTCATGTTAGAAAAGACTAGCTAGCTAACCCGCGAATAACTCATCTTCCTTGAAACTTGCATTTAGCTTTAACGGTCTCCATGACGTGCTACCAAAAATAACGAGTTCATTTCACATAGCTTCGAGTCATGCCCATTTTTCATGCATATGTGCTACTACTTTTTTTCTCTCAAAGAGATGGCATAACAACATCCACACACAACCAGAAACATGAAACTTTAATCAAATGGATGAGCAACATAGTTTCAAACTTTCAATGATGCATTAATGATACAGTTCACAAGGTCATGATAGTTCATGATGTAATTTTTTCGGCATTGACATGGAACTATTGTTGCAGCAGAAAGTTTGCATTTTTAACATAGAAAAAATAATGACATTTTTATATTTGCCATCACAAATTGACTACTTAAATGCATATCATGCAATATTGTAGTTGGATGCACCAACGAAAATAACATGA
Source organism: Elymus sibiricus (assembly GCA_039707655.1). Lineage (NCBI taxonomy): Eukaryota > Viridiplantae > Streptophyta > Magnoliopsida > Poales > Poaceae > Elymus > Elymus sibiricus. Next base: position 272,251,626 of record CM077665.1, read on the forward strand.
ATGATGTTTGCTCATGGAGAGACGCCAAATATAAGGTTAGATGATGCTAGGTCGCTTAATTCAACAATAGTGTACGGGTTGATTTGCAAATGCACCGGTAGCCCAACCTATAGCTAGATATTTTCCCTTCCTGCTCTATCGACCAACCCAGAAGTGGCTGGTGCATCTCGTGCACTAGTTCCCTTATTGCATAGGATATATTATCGGGGACATATATCAAAAAAAATTGCACATTTATTTCTTAGGCCTATAGTCCTTCCTCCATAATCCTTTAATCCCCTAAAGAAATCCTTTGGAGAATTAGCACCCACCTAGCCCTTCCCATGTACCTTTAATGCCCCACAAATATAGCTTTTCATTACTCAAAACATACCCCTTCAACACAATTTTCCCCGCGCATTCAAGGAATAGCGGCCGATACGCTGCCCATTCAGCTCCTCCCGACTATGAAAGTTGGTGGGCAACCCAAAATTCTAGCCCATTCATACCGTCACCCATTTTTTCTCACCGCCGCTGCCACTAGCACTCACCATTCTCCTCGAGATGTCGCGGCACCGCCCGACCTAGTACGATGTGCTCTCGACCGAGGAGCACGCACAACTTGCCACCTAGGAGCACACGTATGAGGCGCGACGCATCTGGCCCGAGCGGCTGTTAGTGAAGACACGTGCTCGGAGGATAAGGAGGAAGGGGGCGATGGCATGAAGGTGAAGAAATGGGTCGTCGTCGCTGAGTTCGACGTTGCCATTGTTGGTTGGGGACAAGACGGTGCGAGGGAGGAGGACAATGACACCATCTATCTTTTCTCGTGGGAGGAGACAGAGGCGTAATAGCACGCAAAGTCCAACGAGGAGACTGGGCACCGCACGTCGGAGGAGGAGGAGCAAGCCGCAGTTGGTCGAAATCCTTGCAAATCTGGACCTCGTCTGAGAACTATGCCATCACCGAGATTAACAGAGACGCTAGCGAGTTGGAGTGCAATGACCGGGAGCTGCTCATCCGTGATTTGGCGTGCACTAAGTTGTTCACCGACCTTGAAGTTGAAGACGACGACGATATGCCATGGATTTAATTTGAATTTTGAGAAGATAAGTTTCGGGGAAAGGGCTAGGTGTGAAAAATGTTTAATCTCTCAAATTTTAGCGGATTAAAGGACATGACCTTTGAGAACTCTAATCACTTGCACGCTATCTCTCTCACCCCTCATCAATCCTTCAAAATTCGCGTGTTCGCTCCTATCCACCAGCCAATCTTATAGAAATTCTTAGTGCATGTCATTTCCTACGTTTTCTCTATTCATGTGTCTTCTCTATTCCTACGTTTTCAATTTCCTACGATCCAAAGAGGTTCTAAAGGATGAAAGGATAGAGGACAGGCCGGAGATGCTCTTATAACTTGACAACTTTGGTAGGAGGGTTTTTCAGTAGACGCAATGTAGCACCCTAGGTCACAACCGCAACCACGGCGCACCAGAATGTTGATGGGGCATTTTCGGCACAACAATGTGATGCGAGGACCCCGAAGTGCTAGATTTTTGCGGATGCATGACAGTGTCCCAAAATAGCAGAGTACAAATAACATAGGGTTCCACAAGACACGGACAACGAACCATTACACATGAGGCTGGCATGCCATGCATGTCTACATTCACTACCAGCATTCCCCTGATCATTTCCCGCCTCCAACAAGAACAAACGAAAATTATTGTGCAAACATTCGAAGATCAGATCAACAACAGCAATTAGCAACAGAGCGATCGGGATGACGTCGGAGCCGGTGCCGCCGGGGATGTTGAGCGTGCGGGTGCTGCGCGGGGTGAACCTCGTGAACCGTGATGCCGATGGTAGCGACCCCTACGTCGTGCTTCTCCTGGACAACCAGAAGGTGAAGACGAGCATCATCCAGAAGACGGTGAACCCGGTCTGGAATGAGGATCTCACCCTCGCCGTCACGAATCCAACAACACCGATCAAGATAGTAAGTTGAAGAAGTTCAATGATCATATAGATGTTTTTGTCGCATGCATACAACTTAGTTATATGAATCCGAACGTAATTACGCATACTTATATACGCAGGAGGTGTTTGACAAGGACAAGTTCAGCAAAGACGACAAGATGGGAGACGCGGAGGTGGACCTAGAGCCGCTTCTGCAGATGGCGAGGATGGACCTGGAGGACATCCGGAGCGGCACCGTAGTGCGCACCGTGCAGCCTCACCGTGGCGGCGCCGGAGGGAGCTGTTGCCTGGCGGACGAGAGCAGCATCGTGTGGGAGGAAGGACAGGTGGTGCAGGATGTGCTGCTCAAGCTCAGGAACGTTGCCACTGGCATCATCCACCTCCAGCTTCGATGGGTCAAAATACCATCATTATGATCGATCCCTAATTATCATGGCAACTGGATGATCTACCTATGTGTTATTTTGTGTTGAGTAATTTCTTCATGCATTTCGTCGTGCATCCATCTTTAAAAAAATGAGTTCTTCGTGGTAGTTGGATGATCGATCCATGTTAAGCTTGCGTCTATTTTTGCATTTAGCCATGCATGCGAGTTGCCAATTTCCTTGTGTTCTTCGGGCATATGTGTATAATGTACGTGATTAATCGATTCACACCATACCCTATCAAGTTAACACTGAGATCTGCTATCCTAGTTCCCCTCACCCTACAATTATCTCCTCTCACGCATTTAGCGTTGAGATTCTTCCCCGAGTTAAATGCGTTGGACATCCTAAACCTTTTCAGAAAGTATATTTTGTCGTAATTCATTGAAAATGTACGTTTAGGCACCAAATCTAGATTATTCATTTTCTCCTCAAGCGCCCTCTGACTAGTTCACGTTGACCACCGTCATGTTGACAGGGGCGCATGGCAGGTTTCTCCCTTCAAGTGGTCGGTGTTTTTTTATAGAACGCCCTCCCTCCTAAATTGCCCTCTTTTCATTCCCTAGTCCCTAGCTAGGTATTCTCTTCTTATCCAACAAGGGTGTTGTCGCGGAGCTCCTCAACGAGGTCACTCTGCTGCCAGCCGTGCTCATTGCTGGCGGAACTGCTCATCCGTCCGGCTGGCTAGTGTGTGCCTACGTCTACGTTGGGCCAACTCATTGTTATGACCCTAGTAGTACTCTCTAGATCTAGCACATGTTTGTGGTGGATTCAAGCACGACTAGAGATTATAGGGTAAATTCTGGATTACACGAATGGGGAATTTGGGGGAGCAAGAGGAACGAGGGTAGGTAGCCACCGTTGCCTTTTCTGGTTCTTTAATCCTCTAGATGCCTTCCTACCCGAGAGCACCAGGCTAAGCAGTGGTCGCCATCTGTCGCACCCACTGGTCTGTGGGTTGGACTTGTGCAACCTAGATGGACATGGAAGGGAAGCGTTTGGTGGCCCCACCGTGTTAGGGGCGCTGACGCCCCCCTCTTCTTCGATGAGGCTTGCCCCCAAGCCTTTGCTTCAGGAAAACGTGCCCGGAGCTCGGCATTGTCTTCCCAAGTATAAACTATGGTGGTTGGGTTAGATCAATGCACACGGACTTGCTCCGCTATAAACACATGTCGCTTGCACCATCGATGATGTAGGATAGCCCCTAGTACCACTGGTATGCCAGAACTAACGAGTAATTTCTCATAGTAAAATTTCTCCCGCTAAGAGATATCTCGAAGCCCGGCATGTTCAATAATAGCATTGAAGACAAAACTCCAATGATAAATTTTATTAGGCCTATTTTTTTAGAACTTTTTCTAATAATATTTAAATCTCCACCGGCCAAACATGGCATGGGTTATAATCATATACCCTGGTCAGCTCTGTTAAGAAAGCAACTTTACCATCAGTTTGAGTGTCACCATAAAAAGTGATCAAATTCCAATGAAACTTAGCAATTTTGTCAAACACCATATCTCTAACAAAGTAAACCCCAAGTTTCACTTGAACCACATCCTAAGTGTCATTATTAACACCTACCAGAATACCTCTAGATCTGCATGTAGGAGGTGACCAATTCCAGACAAAATTTCTCCCACGGCATAATTTTTAAGTTCATATTTTGTGAAATTATTTTTAATGGTCTCCTATAATACTATAAAATCAAGTTTTTTTATCCAAAATCAATTCTCTGACAAATCTCTTCTTAATAGCATGTCCAATTCCTCTGACATTCCAGAACATCCCTGTCACTTCTTTAAAAAATCACATAAAAGATCAGGTTTTATTTCTATGTTTTCTCCTTCCTTCAATGGAGACAATCTGTTTCACATAGTCAATCACTCGTGATCCACTTTCCTTTTCTCCCACTAGAAAACATATTTCCAATTGACCAAAATAATCTTCTTCCATTTTAGCATAGGAATTATCTTTATTAGAACAAAATTCAGAAATATCGGTATCTCCAATGTCAATTGGACCTGGAGAATTGGGTTCATGAGCATTATTTTTATTAACAAGTTTGTATAAAAATTATTTCCTCACTTTTTCCATCTTATTAATAATGTCCAAGTTGTGATCAACCATCTCAGTATAGCAACCAAGGTCTATCCCTACCAAATCAGACATATGTAAATGACAATATTTAGAAGAAGGAGAGTTGGGTTTGTTACCATAATTGTTCTTTTCAACAACTCTCTCCTTCGCCAGATCTCTCACTCTCACATCCTGTCTACCCTTCAGTCTAGGACACCTTCTGGAAGGGTCATCACCATTATTTCCAGTCCAATCCCCATAAGATCCTCCTAGGATTTAGTTATATTTTAGCCAATGGAGTCAACGGTTTTCCTGACTGCAATTGTGGTCCACACGTTCCAAGTAAACACCACCGCGCTTTCATGAATGTTATCCATATCCAACTCTTTATCTACAAGACCGACAATATATTTATCCGAAGCATCTCTTTGATCAAGTTTCTACATTAACTATAATAGCATCTTTTGTTGAATGCTAATCTCCAATTCCAAGTTCTTCTTACCAGTTTCTATGTCTTGCATCTTTTTCTCCTCAACAACTCTCAAAGCAGTATACCTACCTCTATCTTCTTCCATGAGTTGAATTTTCTTCATAGCTAGCTTTAAATCAGCCTCAATTTTCCTCCTATCCTCAAACCCATCCACTTGATCATTATGTTCATTCATACATTCCTCACTTCTCTTGCTATTCTCCTCAAACCGAGCCATATTCAAACTGCCCAAATACATAACCTCACTATCAGCCTCCTTGCTAGCCACATTTCCTTGGTGTTTCTCCTAAGATCACCATCTTAACTCAACTCCTCTTGTCCATCCTCTTCTGTTCAATGTAGCACCCTTGCTCTACGGCAGTCTCCAATTCAATGGTGATTCTGTAAATCATGAGGTCTTCTGTAGTAATCTCATTGTAAGGAGGGATTTGTTCATATCTTTTACTCTAACTTTAGCCCTGATTTTTTCATTGCTATTGTGTCCATATCATTCTTCGGGACTGGTCCCAAAGAAGCAGCACTTTCACACATCCCCCAAAAATTTCTAAAGCATTCATGAACTTTGCCAAACTTCATGCACACTGCGTGTAATTTTTCAATAGCTTGACTATCAAAAGACCAGCTCTGCATATTGATAACAACCCCAGTTCCAAGCAAATTGAAACCATCAAATTTGAAGAGCTCCTCTAGTTTAGATTTATTCGAAATATCATCAAGTACACATTATTTCCATGGCTATTGCATCTCCCCACTTCCATTTCCACTTGAACATGTTGTTAAACTTTTGAAGAAAATGTGTCTCATTAATGTTTCCAGACTTTACCCTAACAATGGCCATATGGTTGGCATGCTCCACAGCTAACACTTCTTTGGTACCAGCAGCACCCCCAAACCTCTAGTAGCATATCCAACATATTTGGGACATGCCTCGTCCGTTTAAGCCAAGCACGGTCATTAGTGATGTATTACACAAAGATCCAACTTGCATTATTTTGTGGTATGCCTAGAGTCTTTGCATTTTTTGCATTTGTGGTATGCCTAGAGTCTTACCATGAACATTTTGAATCAATAAAACTTAGCAAGGTTGTAAAAAAACTAATTTTCCCTCGTTAACCATCATGTGGAGTAGTGCAACACATTTAGTATAATTGTTTTTACATAATCAAGGTACGTAGGTTGCCCTACCAGAGGCTTTGCAGTGGGTACATGCACATTTTCCTAAAATTGTCTTCATGTGCGAAATGAGGCAATCGAAAGATGAAGAGGTACCGGTGTAGATTGGGCTCGAAAGGGTTTGATGATGTGAAATAGTGTTGGAAACAAACAGGAATCTTGCTCTTTTTTTGGCATGAGTCCGTTAAGGTGACTATTGCATTCTTAGGATGTGCTCCCATGGCTGGATGACCAAAGAGGTGAGGGTTTGATCCCGACGAAGCCTAACAATTAATTAAAGGCTTACATGAGACTTCACACGAGTCAAGATGTTAGTCGCATCAACATCTAAGGACATCTATATTAAAACAAAATCTTTCGCACAAAGCTGTTATAAATCCTAATAAATCTTAGAGCACAAGTCATGTTTGGTGATTTAGAAGCAAGGCGAAGGCGGACCCATGCAATGCAATGCAAGAGAGATGGCTAAAAATGGCAGCAGTTGGTTTTGTTTGGACACATGCCACAAGGAAAATGGGCAGCACGATTTTCTTTTTTAGGATCATGTGTGAGACTAGAAGTCTATTTATGCCGATGAGAAGAGAGGGGGGAAGAGAAAAGCGGGACGCAAGAAGTCGCCTAATTCTAATTTGAGAATTGGATTAGGCGATTCTTCGTCCCACACCACAGCACTCCACATTCCTCTGTACAATAATATTGCAGCATAAATAAAAAATAATTAAAGAAATTGAGAATCGATCGGATCGAGACCGAGGCATGGATGGGTTGATTCGGCTATTGAAGGTACGTGTGGTGCGTGGGATCAACCTTGCATACCGCGACGCAAGAGGCAGTGATCCATACGTCGTCCTTCGCCTCGGCAAGCAGGTGCTCTCTCATTGCTTTTTCTTATTGTCCATGATTCTGTATGGCTGTAAGTATTGTTAATTGTTCTCGTACTGTTTGTTGTTTAAATGAATTGTGCCATTGCAGAAACTGAAGACAAGCGTGAAGAAGCGATCTGTGAACCCTATCTGGCATGAGGAGCTAACTCTGTCGATCACGAACCCGAATGCACCAATCAAGCTTGTGAGTCCATAGCATACTGTTTTCTTGCAATCTGTAAATGATTACCGACACATTTTTTCTATGAAAATGAAACACATTTTGTTTATATGAATGGAACTGTACATGCAGGCGGTGTTTGACAAGGACACCTTCAGCAAGGATGACCCAATGGGGAACGCGGAGATCCAGGTGCTGCCCTTGACGGAGGTCCTGGACCTGGACACCCAGAGCATCCGCAACGGCGCCGCGGTGCGGTCGGTCCCGCCGAGCAGCCGGAACTGCCTCGCCGAGGAGAGCCATGTGTGCTGGAAGAACGGCAAGTTCGTCCAGGACATGATCCTGCGCCTGAGCAACGTCGAGAGCGGCGAGATACAGCTGCACCTGCAGTGGGTCAGTATCAAGAAGTGACCATGCCGAATCAACCTTATAGCATCTCCATCGATGCAACCATCCATCCGCCCGCCCGCCCGCCCGCCCGTTGCACACAGGGCCGGCCCTGAGGGGAGGCAAAGGGGGCGGCCGCCCCGGGCCCCCCAAGAAGCAGGGGCCCCTCCTCAGGTACACATGCCCACGGCCCAGGTAGTCAGCAGGATACATTTTGCTCAAAAAAAAGTCAGCAGGATACATACTGCACGCGTAGACGGTCGTCTCAAAAGGAAAAAAAATGGCAGGCAGATTGCCCACGATCTTAGGAGGCCAGGACGTCGCCCTGCCTTCTTTTCCTTCGATGGCTAAGATGCCCACGATCAAAAATCGCGAGCCGGCAGTCGCAACGGCGACGACGCTTATACGAACTCCGATCTCCAACCGCTGGATGTACACGCGTGCTGGTCAGAGTCGACATCTCCGAGCACCTCCTGCTAGATGCAATCTACTCCAAATAGGTTCATCGCCGACCGCCCGATCACCCACCATCTGACGCCGATCCTAGGTATATTACTGTTTTGTAATTCAACCACTTCGGAATATAGATGCTGGTCATAGTAGTACTGGAAGAATCAACCATTATGCTAAAATCAACGGGACCAATGATGAATTGATTAGCTTTCAGTTTATAGCACCGTGTAGATTTTTAAAGCTCAGGGTTTCTTAGATTTGATTGAAATATTTTAGTATGAATTTTTGTAGAACTTTTGCTACACATTTATTTTCTTTTGATTCGAGTTTAGAGCTCTTACAAATTGTCAATATGTTTATTATGGGAAAATATCTAGTGTTCCGAGAGCATCTAAGCTCGGGTGCTCCTGTGCGAACTCGGCCGTTGGGTCTTAGATCCAAGAGCTCCCATTAAATGACGAACATTTTTGTAAAGCTCCTCCTGTGAAATGACGAAGATTTTTGTAAAAAAGCTCCCAGGAACATTCATGTTATTGTATGCATATTCACTCACATCATTATAAAATCAAGTTCTACTGATTCTTATGTGAAATTAAGAAAAACATCGTATTAGATGTTTTCATGCATTCTATAGAATCCATCCTCTCAAAAGAAAAATATGTTTCTTTTACAAATTTACTTATGAATTAAGTGTGGTGATGTGAGTGTATAATCCTATACATGCAAAGTATATAACCCTATTAGTATGTGGGGGGGGGGCAAATTTTAGTTTCGCCCCGGGCCCCCAAAATCTCAGGAACGGCCCTGGTTGCACATGTCGGATTGTATGTAACCAGCCAGGCAGCAAACTCATCCGATCATTAGACACTAGTAGAAAAAGGCCCATTAGTCCCGGTTCCAAAGGGGCTTTAGTCCCGGTTCTGGAACCGGGACTAAAGGGTCGGGACTAAAGCCCAAAACCTTTAGTCCCGGTTAGCTTACGAACCGGGACCAAAGGGGCTCCACGTGGCTGCTGTGGGGAGCCCAGGCAGGAGGACCTTTAGTCCCGGTTGGTAACACCAACCGGGACTAAAGGAGCTCCACGTGGCCGCTTCGCAGCACTCAGGCAGGAGGACCTTTAGTCCCGGTTGGTAACACCAACCGGGACCAAAAGGCGCTGGGGTTTTTTTTTGAAAGGGGGGGTTTAGGGGTTTTGGAGGGTTTAGGGGTTTCATATTGTGTTAGTTAGCTAATAGAGAGAAGTGACCTCTCTTTCTCCGTGCTTGGTCGACGCTAGCTACTACATATAGAGAGAACTCGACGCTAGCTAGTAAGCAAATGAAGGAAACCATTAATTACACAAGATCGTCATGAACATATACAGAGAGAAGTGACCTCTCTTTCTCCGTGCTTGTTCGAACAACAAGTTTTCGTAAATCTATCCGACGCTACTACATATATACAATATAACATCCCTGACATCATCAAGCGCCAAACTCCCATTGAATTTCCGCATGGTATTCTCCCTTTTCATGTATGACGTGGTCAAGAAAGAATCCCGCCAATTCCTCTTGAATTGCTCGTATGCGATCATGTGGTAGGAGTTCATCCCGCATCTGCCAGATCTAATTTAAAGAAGGGGGTCAATACATATATATGAATGAAACTCAACACAATTGATGGTAATAAAAAAATGTGAATATTGTTTACATACTTCAAATTGTTCTTCAGATCTGCCCCGCTCAGAGGTCCTGTGGCGAATGTACTCGCAAACGTAGTATCCACATAAATTATTCCCGGGTTCCTGCCACAAGAACTTTACGAGAATAGAGTTCAATCAAACTGATAATCAAGCACGATAATGGTATTGATGAAACTGGAATCAATGAGAGATGCGCGGAACTAGCTAGTACTACTTACTTTGGGGTGTGTAAATCGCAGCTCGTTCTTCAGACCCGGAACCTATCCGGTGAACTGTTTCCAAACCCTGCCAGGCAAAGAAAATGATTACTTGATATCAGGAAATGAACGAAAGTTGTCGATATGGTCCCGGTATTGATTGAACTTACTTCTGGAGCATTGCAGTCATGTCCGCATAATCCTTGGGATCTTTACGTCTCGAGTCAAAGACAGTTACTACTCCCCCATCAAGCTTAATGGATAGCAGAATATAGTGGAAACTGCGCATGCATAACTCATCAATTACAGTACTTAACCTCGAGTAAGCGAAACCGAATATGCACAAGACAGTAACACTCACTTGAAGTTGTAAGGAAAAAGTATTTCCCTTTTGTTTTGATGTCGAAGGAACGCTTTTAGCAAGTTTTCCTCGGTATCTTTAACTCTTTCTTGTACCGCCCATTCATTTACAGTATTTGGGCTAATGAACCCAATGTCATAGATTTGTCTTTTTGGGCATTCGAAGATCTTCAATCTGCATAACATAGTGAGGATAATTATATATACATGCAATGAACGAGTTGAGCTAGAGACTTAATTACAGAAGTAATACTTACAGACAGTAACAAGTCATGATTTGTTTGTCGAGGGCCTTTTGATTGAATAACTGAAATAACTCCACAAATTCAACAGGCATCAGGTCGACTCCAATGAGGTCGTGCTCATCTTTAATTCTCACCAGCAAACTATCGGACCCATTCTTCCTGTAGGTTTCCAAGTACCACTCATGCAATTTGTACATCATCGTTGTTAGAGGAGAATGATCAGGTTTGACGAGAGGCTTCCCGTGCACGTATTTATATTCTTCTTTTGGTACCTCAGCCATTTCAAAAATTACATCATCCCCCAAGTAATCACCAGGATTGGTACCGAGCACCATCCCCGGATGATTAGCGACGATATCGCTAGACACCTTGAGCGGGGGGCACGATTTCTTCTCCTGTTCGCCGAGCTGGGGAATTGTTTTCCCACTTCTTCGTTCTGCTAACCTTGCATCACTAGAAGTACTTCCCGACCGCCGCGCTTCATCATATGTCTTTTGAATAATGCGGTCATAGTTGGATTGCGGCGGAGGCGGTGGTGGTCGCTTCAGGGCATCGATAGTGCGCTTCACTTTCATCGGATCTATTGTTTCCTTCGGAGGTGGAGTTTTCTTTGCAAAATGGGCCCTCACTTGGGCACGAACTATGTCCTCGTTTTCCTGCTCGGTCCTCTCATATGGTAACTTTTCCAGAGGCTTGAGAGATGGACCGTATCTGAATTGCCTCCCGCCTCTGCTTGTACTGCTAGCCGCCGGAGCGGCGGCGTCTCTGTTCCGTCGTTGCTGACGAGGCTGAGAAGGAGGCGAAGTGCTCCGACGCGCCAGAGGAGCCGGACCGGCGGGGTCTGTCTTCCGCCGTTGCCGACGAGGCGGAGGAGGAGGCGGACTGCTCCGACGCGCCGGAGTAGGCGAAGGAGGAGGCGGAGTGCCCTCACGCGTCGGAGGAGCCGGAGAAGGAGGCGGAGTGCCCTGATCACTCGCCGGAGGAGGAGGAGGAGGAGGAGGCGGAGTGCCCTGACTCGCCTGAGGAGGAGGAGGAGGCGGAGGCTTCCAGTTTGGAAGCTTGATGTACTCCTTCTGCCATAGACATGTACTCCTCAGAGCACAAACCAGCTGATTCTCCCCTTCACCTGTAGAGTGGTCAAGCTCGAGCTCCTCAAATCCCTGCATTACTTCATCCACCATCACAACAGCATAGCCATGTGCAATCGGAAGGCAGTGAAAAGTTCCGTTGGGTTAAGGAGGTGCAACAGAGCCGACAGCCGCCTTGAAAGTGAGGTTCCGGCATTTCGTCATAAGCTCGCAATTTTGAGCCTCCGTGATAGTATCCATGGGGTAGATAGGAGCCGTGAAGTCAGTCTGAACGGGCTCCGTGGAAGCCACGCTGCTTCTCCGCTGAGATGGCGGGGTAGCTTCTGGGGTAGCTTCGTGCCGCTGAGATGGTTGGCCGGCAGCTCGCTGGCTCTCAAGTTCTTCCTCTAGCTTTTGTACTCTTGCACTCATCTTCTGCATGTCGCTCAGCTCCGCTTTCCTCTTTCTCTCCCGGCTTCTGTAACCGCCTGTGTCGGGAAACCCAACCTTCCACGGAACGGAGCCTGGTGTGCCTCGTGTTCGTCCAGGGTGCTCAACATTCCCTAGGGCCTCAGTCAGCTCGTCCTTCTCTCTGTCGGGAATGAACGTCCCTTCCTGCGCTGCGGTGATATACTTCTGAAGCTTCGTGACGGGTATTGCAAGTTGCTCGTCCGTCCAACGGCACTTCCCTGTTTCAGGGTCCAAAGTTCCCCCAACCCCGAAGAACCAAGTCCTTGAACGGTCTGGCCAGTTCAATGTCTCTGGTTCGACCCCTTTAGCAATCAGGTCATTCTCAGCTTTGTCCCACAACGGCCGGGCTTTGAGGTAGCCACCTGACCCCGTGTGATGGTGATACTTCTTCTTTGCAGCATTGTTCTTGTTTGTCTCTGACATTATCTTACTCTTGTCCGATGTCTTGTAGGCCACAAATGCGGGCCAGTGATCTCTTATCTTCTCAAATCGGCCGATGAATTCTAGAGTCTCACCTTTGTCGACAAACTTTGATTTCAACTCCTTCTTCCACCTCCTGAATAGATCTGCCATCTTCTTAAGAGCACACGCCTTGACCAGTGGCTCTATAACTGGCTTATTCGGATCCTCCTCTGGCGGTAGGGTGAAATTTGCCTTCAGCAAGGTCCAAAGATCATCTTTCTGTCTATCGGTGACATAATCACCTTCAGGGGCGTCGTCCTTAGGCTTATTCCATTGCTTGATGCTGATCGGGATGTTGTCCCTAACAATAGCTCCGCACTGAGCAGAAAATGCGTCCTTGGTCCGCTTGGGTTCAATCGGTAGGCCATCGTCCGCGAGTGCTGTGATCGTGAACCTTTCATCCTTGCGCAACCTCTTCTTCAGGCCTCGACTCGTTACCGAAGTTTGGCTCGATCCGGAGGGCTATAAAAGAAGAAAGAAGAGTTAATATATGTACATACCAAAACAATTAATGCGTCAATTAGCTAGTCAGCACCTCCGGAGCCATCATGATCATGTCACCGGAGCCATCATGATCAGGTCCTTCCTCCTCCATTGTTCCATCGGTGTCGTTGAGAAACGACAAGACAGCATCACCTCCGGCGAGGATTATCTCCCCCAACAACTGTTCTTGTTCCAAGTCTCTTTGATCCATAGTTTCTGCAAATATTACAACATGGCAATTAATATACAAACATGAATGTCCGACGTCCGGACCGCCTCTCTCATGAATGTCCGACGTCCGGACCGCCTCTCTCATGAATGCCAAACAAGGGATTCTCTTAACCTTTAAGGGATTTAACAAAATGGCGCCATTCTGAATGTGCAGAAAATGGTCCATATTTTTCCTGATCTCATCTACCCTTCTATATGTCACGTTGTCTAGTGTCAAAGGATTCAAGAAAACCAAGGCTTCATCATTAGCCGGAAGTAACAGGCGCATAATGGTACGAAGCTCTCCGGCGAGCCAAACGCTGCGGCGCGGCTCGGGCTTCGGTCGGAAATCGCCCACAGGGCATCATTCGATGCGCGGTCGGGCTCGTTCGAACGGCAAGACGACGGCGCGTCGATTGGCGGTGGTCGGAGCGGCTGAAACGGCCGGAGTCGAGCGCTACGGCCTCGACGGCGGCGAGCTTCTCGGGTGAGCTACGGGGATGCGGTGGGTGGGGTGGCCTCAACAACGCTCTTTCAGTCCCGGTTTGGGTGGACTCGAGAGTTTCTATGAGCATAAAAAAAATCCTCCCCCCTCATTTTCCCGAGAGAGTTAGGGGACATACTTGCGGACTCCTCCCCCCTCATTTTCCCGAGAGAGTTAGGGGATACTTGCGGACTCCTCCCCCCTCATTTTCCCGAGAGAGTTAGGGGATACTTGCGGACTCCTCCCCCCTCATTTTCCCGAGAGAGTTAGGGGATACTTGCGGACTCCTCCCCCCTCATTTTCCCGAGAGAGTTAGGGGACATACTTGAGGACTCCTCCCCCCTCATTTTCCCGAGAGAGTTAGGGGATACTTGCGGACTCCTCCCCCCTCATTTTCCCCGATTTACGCTCTTTCTTAATATGAACAAAAAAAATCATGAACGTTTAGTGAAGTTGCCCCTCCCCGATTTAGGCAAAGTAAAACCCCTTCGTGAAGGAACTTCTTTTTAGCCAACTTATTTTCTGCCAACAAAATACATATATCATATATACAAAAACATGGGATACCTTAATTAGTTCAATTTTTTGCCTTGACAAATCATTGAACCTTTTGACAGAAACCTCCCATAAACTCTTTCATAATTTTCTTTAGCATACATCCATGGAAAAAAAAACAGGAAGCTACGATATTTTTTTATATCATATTTTCTTTAGCATACATATATCATATGATCATTTTCTATATATATACATCCATCCATCCATCCATACACACACACATATATACATGGACCAAAAATGCTATAAAAAAATTATATGAACAAAAAAAAAGCATACATCATCTATCATCAACATCATCAGCTATCATCAACATCATCATCTAACTATCATATATCATATATCATCTATATATCATCAAAATCATCAAAATCAACAGGGGACAGGGAGGACAGGAAGGAAAGGGGGCCGGCCGGACCGAACGGGGAGGAGGGGCCGCGTCGTCGGGGCAGGGCAGTGGCGCGGGGCGGCGTCAGGGCAGGGCGCGCGTCGGGGAGCGGCGCCGGCGTCGGGGCACGGGGCGGCGCGTCGGGGCAGAGGCGCGCGTCGGGGCAGGGCGCGCGTCGGGGAGCGGCGCCGGCGTCGGGGCACGGGACGGCGCGTCGGGGCAGAGGGCGTCAGGGCAGAGGGCGTCGACGGCGAGCTCGGGCAGCCTGGCGGCGTCGATGTGCTCGGCGTCGTCGGGGGCAAGTGCTAGATGAAATCTGAAAAAATCGTAAGTGTTGCTTATATACACAGAGTATTGGTCCCGGTTCGTGGCACCAACCGGGACCAAAGGTCTCTTTTCGTCAGCCCAAAGGGCGGGAAGCAGAGACCTTTGGTCCCGGTTGGTGGCACCAACCGGGACTAAAGGGTGGCATTGGTCCCGGTTGGTGGCACCAACCGGGACTAAAGGGGCGCATTGGTCCCGGTTGGTGCCACCAACCGGGACCAAAGGGTGGTGCTGCCCGGGGCCAAATTTTTAGTCCCACCTCGCTAGCTGAGAGGGCTCGAGAGTGGTTTATAAGCGCTGCTGCGCACACCCTCTCGAGCTCCTCTCAACAGCAGGCTTCCGGGCCTAATCTGTCACTGCCTGTGGGGCTATTAGTTCTTCTGCGGGCCTGAATCCTGGCCCAACAAGCTGGTTGGGTTTCTAGTCGTATTCAGGCCGCTGTGGCCCAGTAGGCGGCATTTTTTTCTACTTTTTTTCTACTTTTTTTGTTTTCTTTTTTGCTTTATTTATTTTCTTTTGTTTCTACTTACAGTTTTTCAGTGATTCTTTTTGCTTTTAGGTCACAAAAATTATAAACTTTCTGTTAGTGCCATTAGTTTCCAAATTTGAATAGTTTAAATTTGAATTCTTTTAAATTGGTGTGAATCACTAGTTTGTGAATAACTTTACTATAAAAATAGATTTTTGAGTGATTCTTTTTCCTGCTATTTAATATTACTGTGTTTTATCATTATATTCAATTTGGTAATTTTTAGGTTATTTTAAATGTCTGTTTTAACCAAAAACAGATTTTGTTATTTTAGTTCTAAAAAAAATTCTTTATGAAAATTCTTTTTGCTATTAATGTTTTGAACAAAAAATACTTTGATAACTTTAGTTGCATAAATTTTATATAATTTTAGTTTCATAAATACTAGAGGTTTATAAAATATTTTTAGTTGATTCCTTTTGCTATTAGAGTTTTATAAAAGCTTTTTAGTTGATTCTTTTTGCTATTGAAGAATATTATAGTTTTATTTTAGTTGATCATAACATAATTTTTTAATTGATTATTTTTAGTTCATTATTTTTGCTATTAGAGTTTCATAAAGGTTTTCTAGTTCATTCTTTTTGCTATTAGTTCATTCTTTGAGCTAAATGACCCTGAAATTGAAAAGCACTTCAAATGAACTCTGAAAAGGTTGAAAGTTGGCATGGTATCATCATTTCATCCACATAGTATGTGCTAAAAAGTTGAGAGGGTTACGTCAAAAACTGGATGCATTTCGTGTACAAAATGGACAATCTCTTTCGAAGTATCAGGGTTTCGGACGAAAACTCATCTGTTACAAAGGGATTTCATTTTTTTGAACTTATTTGAACTCCAGACTTTTTGTGTGTTCAAAATGCACCATTCAAAGCCACATCATCAATTTTCAACCCTTTCTGACTTCATTTCCTATTTTTCATGCATTTACTGATTTTTTTAAGCTAAATGACCCTGAAATTGAAAAGCACTACAAATGAACTCTGAAAAGGTTGAAAGTTGGCATGGTATCATCATTTCACCCACATAGCATGTGCTAAAAAGTTGAGAGGGTTACGGCAAAAACTGGATGCACTTCGTGTACAAAATGGACAATCTCTTTCGAAGTATCAGGGTTTCGGACGAAAACTCATCTGTTACAAAGGGATTTCATTTTTTTGAACTTATTTGAACTCCAGACTTTTTGTGTGTTCAAAATGCACCATTCAAAGCCACATCATCAATTTTCAACCCTTTCTGACTTCATTTCCTATTTTTCATGCATTTACTGATTTTTTTAAGCTAAATGACCCTGAAATTGAAAAGCACTACAAATGAACTCTGAACAGGTTGAAAGTTGGCATGGTATCATCATTTCACCCACATAGCATGTGCTATAAAGTTGAGAGGGTTACGGCAAAAACTGGATGCACTTCGTGTACAAAATGGACAATCTCTTTCGAAGTATCAGGGTTTCGGACGAAAACTCATCTGTTACAAAGGGATTTCATTTTTTTGAACTTATTTGAACTCCAGACTTTTTGTGTGTTCAAAATGCACCATTCAAAGCCACATCATCAATTTTCAACCCTTTCTGACTTCATTTCCTATTTTTCATGCATTTACTGATTTTTTTAAGCTAAATGACCCTGAAATTGAAAAGCACTACAAATGAACTCTGAACTTTCATGCATTTACTGATATAGTTATGGAGAGAAAGTCTTCACTTTTTCTTTGCTTGTGTCCTTTGCTTATTGCGCCGTAACCATGGATAATCTTCATCGTTTAACAGGGTGCTTGGGTCAGACTTGACTTTGAAGGGAGGAATTTCATGAAACTTTTCATAATCTTCAGACATGTCTGTCTTGCCCTCCAATCCCACGATGTCTCTTTTTCCTGAAAGAACTATGTGGCGCTTTGGCTCATCGTATGATGTATTCGCTTCCTTATCTTTTCTTTTTCTCGGTTTGGTAGACATGTCTTTCACATAGAAAACCTGCGCCACATCATTGGCTAGGACGAATGGTTCGTCTGTGTACCCAAGATTGTTCAGATCCACTGTTGTCATTCCGTACTGTGGGTCTACCTGTACCCCGCCTCCTGACAGATTGACCCATTTGCACTGAAACAAAGGGACCTTGAAATCATGTCCATAGTCAAGTTCCCATATGTCCACTATGTAACCATAATATGTGTCCTTTCCCCTCTTGGTTGCTGCATCAAAGCGGACACCGCTGTTTTGGTTGGTGCTCTTTTGATCTTGGGCGATCGTGTAAAATGTATTCCCATTTATCTCGTACCCTTTGTAAGTCAATACAGTCGAAGATGGTCCCCTGGCCAACGAGTACAGCTCATCAGAAACAGTGTTGTCACCCATGAGACGTGTTTGCAACCAACTGCCGAAAGTCCTGATGTGTTCATATGTAATCCAGTCGTCACACTGCTCCGGGTGTTTGGAGCGCAGAATATTCTTGTGTTCATCGACATACGGGGTCACCAAGGTAGAATTCTGTAGAACTGTGTAGTGTGCTTGAGACCAAGAATGCCCGTCCCAACATATTATTGAGTCCGCTCCTAGTGTGCCTTTTCCAGTCAGTCTCCCCTCATACCGCGATTGAGGGAGACCAATCTTCTTAAGGTCAGGAATGAAGTCAACACAAAACCCAATGACATCCTCTGTTTGATGGCCCATGGAGATGCTTGCTTCTGGCCTAGCACGGTTACGAACATATTTCTTTAAGACTCCCATGAACCTCTCAAAGGGGAACATATTGTGTAGAAATACAGGGCCCAGAACGACAATCTCGTCGACTAGATGAACTAGGACGTGCGTCATGATATTGAAGAAGGACGGTGGGAACACCAGCTCGAAACTAACAAGACATTGCACCAAATCACTCCTTAACCTTGGCAGGATTTCTGGATCAATCACCTTCTGAGAGATTGCATTGAGGAATGCACATAGCTTCACAATGGCTAATCGAACGTTTTCCGGTAGAAGCCCCCTCAATGCAACCGGAAGCAGTTGCGTCATAATCACGTGGCAGTCATGAGACTTTAGGTTCTGGAACTTTTTCTCTGCCATATTTATTATTCCCTTTATATTCGACGAGAAGCCAGACGGGACCTTCATACTGAGCAGGCATTCAAAGAAGATTTCCTTCTCTTCTTTGGTAAGAGCGTAGCTGGCAGGACCTTCATACTGCTTTGGATGCATGCCGTCTTTTTCATGCACACGTTGCTGTTCCTCCCGTACCTCCGGTGTATCTTTTGTCTTCCCATACACTCCCAAGAAGCCTAGCAGGTTCACGCAAAGATTCTTCGTCACGTGCATCACGTCGATTGCAGAGCGGGCCTCTAGGTCTTTCCAATAGGGTAGGTCCCAAAATATAGATTTCTTCTTCCACATGGGTGCGCGTCCCGCATCGTCAGTCGGAACAGATAGTCCGCCGGGACCCTTTCCAAAGATTACTTGTAAATCATTGACCATATCAAGTATGTGATCACCAGTACGGAGGGCGGGCTTCTTCCGGTGATCTGGCTCACCTTTGAAATGCTTTCCTTTCTTTCGACATTGATGGTTGGTCGGAAGAAATCGACGATGCCTCAGGTACACATTCTTCCTGCATTTGTCCAAATATATACTGTCGGTGTCATCTAAACAGTGTGTGTATGCGTGGTATCCCTTGTTTGTCTGTCCTGAAAGGTTACTGAGAGCAGGCCAATCGTTGATGGTTACAAACAGCAACGCATGTAGGTCAAATTCCTCCTGTTTGTGCTCATCCCACACACGTACACCTTCTCCATTCCACAGCTGTAAAAGTTCTTCAACTAATGGCCTTAGGTACACATCAATGTCATTGCCGGGTTGCTTAGGGCCTTGGATAAGCACTGGCATCATAATGAACTTCCGCTTCATGCACAACCAAGGAGGAAGGTTATAGATACATAGAGTCACGGGCCAGGTGCTATGATTGCTGCTCTGCTCCCCAAAAGGATTAATGCCATCTGCACTTAAACCAAACCATACGTTCCTTGCGTCACCTGCAAAGTCCCCCCACCTTCTCTCGATTTTTCTCCACTGCGACCCGTCAGCGGGTGCTCTCAACTTCCCGTCTTTCTTACGGTCTTCTTTGTGCCATCGCATCAACTTGGCATGCTCTTTGTTTCTGAACAGACGTTTCAGCCGTGGTATTATAGGAGCATACCACATCACCTTGGCAGGAACCCTCTTCCTGGGACGCTCGCCCTCAACATCACCAGGGTCATCTCGTCTGATCTTATACCGCAATGCACCGCATACCGGGCATGCGTTCAAATCCTCGTACTCACCGCGGTAGAGGATGCAGTCATTAGGGCATGCATGTATCTTCTGCACCTCCAATCCTAGAGGGCATAGAACCTTCTTTGCTTCGTACGTACCGCCGGGCAATTCGTTATCCTTTGGAAGCTTCTTCTTCATTATTTTCAGTAGCGAACTAAATCCCTTGTCAGATACACCATTGTCTGCCTTCCATTGCAGCAATTCCAGTGTGGTACCGAGCTTTGTGTTGTCATCTTCGCAATTTGGGTACAACCCTTTTTTGTGATCCTCTAACATGCGATCGAACTTCAACTTCTCCCTTTCACTTTCGCATTCTCTCTGTGCATCAACAATGACCCGGCGAAGATCATCATCGGGCACATCGTCTGGTTCCTCTTGATCTTCAGCTTCCCCCATTGCAGCATCACCGTATTCAGGGGGCGGGTAGTTGTCATCATCCTCTTCTTCTTCGTTGTCTTCCATCATAACCCCTCTTTCTCCGTGCTTGGTCCAAACATTATAGTGTGGCATAAAACCCTTCTCAAGCAGGTGGAAGTGAAGGGTTTTAGAGTTGGAGAAAGCCTTCGTATTCTCACAGACAGTACATGGACAATGCATAAAACCATTCTGCTTGTTTGCCTCAGCCGCTTCGAGAAAATTATGCAGGCCCTTAATATACTCGGAGGTGCGTCGGTCACCGTACATCCATTGCCGGTTCATCTGCGTGCGTTATATAGTTCTCATTATTGAACAACATATAACTCTCTAGAGCATCTAATTAAAACATACAAGTAAGAACTTTTTTCTTTTAGAAAGAAGATAAGAAGAAGAGGCTAACCACGGTGGTGCCGGCGCCGAGATGGGCGCGGGCGATCGACGGCGGTGAGGACGGGGACGGGACAGGACGGACCGCCAAACCTAGACAAATCTTGAGGAAAATGGAACTTGGACAAGGAGCTTCGAGAGGAGAAAGCTTAAGTGTGGCTCGGGCATTTCATCGAACAACTCATGTGCATAGGAGGTGAGCTAAAAGCTCTTCCACGGCCGGGCAAAAAAACAGAGCGCTCTGCTCGCGGGCAGGGGCTATATATAGGCCAACCATTGGTCCCGGTTTGTGTCTGGAACCGGGACTAAAGGACGGTCCCGGTTCCAGACACAAACCGGGACCAATGGTTGTGCCGGGACCAATGGTTGTGGGCCAGGAGCGAGGCGCATTGGTCCCGGTTCGTGTCTGGAACCGGGACCAAAGGGGTCAGACGAACCGGGACCAATGGCCCACGAGGCCCGGCCGGCGCCCTGGCCTCACGAACCGGGACCGATGGCCCCATGGGTCCCAGTTCGTGAGTGAACCGGGACTAATGGGCTTCTCAGGGGTGGACCGAAGCCCTGTTTTGTACTAGTGAGACCCTGCCTGCTGTGCTGCTGTTTAGTTAGAAAAGAAAATGGATTTCTAAACGTCGGTGACAGTCCAGGACATTGTCTGTAAAGCTTGGGACAACATAATGGAACACCGCATGAACACACACACAACATAAAGGTGACAGGAACCTGTTTGACCTTGCCTGAAATATTTCAGCAAACCTATATTGAAAAGTAAAATGAGGCACAAGTTTTCTTTCTTTCAAAGGAAGGAGGGTCGAAACCCACGACGAGTTGCTGCGGCAGCGGTGGTGTTCCCCCTCATCCACTGTTTGATCAAATCCGGTGGTAGGGGGTGGGAGGTGTGCGGTGGTTTGGATGAAAATCCTGCTCATCTTTTGTAGGAGCTGGCGACGGCCGCGCCCGTAGGTGTCGTTTCCCTTCTTGGAGGCGTCGTGGAGGTGTGTTGGCATCTCCCCTTCTTGATCGGTTTAGGGTCTCCGAGCGAAAGCCTTAGTCCGTTGCAGGACCGGCGATGGCGGCATCTTGGCGTCGCTACTCTGTTGAGAGCATCGCGGACGGAGACTTAGCTTCGAGGTCCTGTGATGTGGCTCTCAGGTGCTTATCGCTGGTCCGAGTTAATCTTCATGGGTGCTATGTACGTAGTTAGTTGCCGGTGCTACAAGATGATGCCTTTTTCGGGTCCGACCGAGTCCCGATATCCTCTCACCGTCTCCTCTTAGGCATTCTAGGGTGGGTAGTGTGTTGGCAAAGAATGCCCGGCTGAAGTTGTTGCTCTTCGTGGTGATAGGTGATTGTTGTGACCCGATAAGATGATTGATTTAGGGCAGGCCCTTTGTGTGGTGTTTGTAATTGTTGCGGCGGCTAATTTATTGATTAGCTCGGGTGTGGAGTTCTTGCTACATTTATTATTCGCAGCAAATTGTAGTGTCTTGTATTTTAACTTCTGCCTTCTATGAAAAAATATGATACACCTAGGCGTACTTAAAAAAAGAAAACACGGCCTCGGCAGATCGATGCACGCACGCGGCCATCAATCAATTATATTATTGCAACGCTGCTTACACGAGAAAGTGTTAGGTAAATGTAAATAGAAGGTCTCATAGAGCAACCAAACCAAGAAGGAAGACAACCGAAACAAAACAAGAGATATGAAGCCCACACAAAATGAAACGAGGCAGAGGTTGGCACATTAGCTTAGCAAGCACCATGATCCATCCCTAGTTGGTTCTGAATTTTCCAGTGGATGCAGATAGAAAGAGGAAAAGAAATGTAGCAGTAATTTGTGCTACTAATGTTGTTGCAATGTGAGATACTATTAATAAATCTGGCCTGAATTTGCTGCCAGTGCTAGGACATGTTCAACAATAACACAGCCCTGTTTCAGTTTTGTTTTGGCGAAACTGAAACAATTTTGCATCTTTCCTACGTATCCTATTCCTATGGAGAGCAAAGCAGAGCCAGTTACGTGTGTGAGGATGGATGGATAGATAGATGGAGACAAGGAAGAGGATTGTTGCTGCTGCATTATTGTGCCCTGCCCCTACTCCTCTCCAGGTGCCAAGGGGCAGGCAGGCAGGCAGGCATGCAAGAACCTGTTGTGTCTGTGCTCCTGGCCCTGGGCTGGGCGTTCCTTCTCCACCGCAGGCGAGGTGATAACCCAACCTGTGGCCACTCCTGCTCTGCTCTTATCTGCAGCCCGAGTTCCTAGTCGTTTCCCCACCCAAATTCAGGGGGCGCAAATCCCATTCCCGTTCCCGTGCGCCAAGAAAATCGAGCGGACGCCGTCTCGTCTCCTCCACATTATCCGCGCCTGATTGATCTGGAGCGCGCACGCCCAGCAACACGACAAAGGAATCTCCTTGCCTCTGCCATTACAGTACAAATTCCCACCTGCTCCCCTGTTTCTTGGTTCCCTTCTTCTCCACATCACCCCACCCCACCCCCTTCCCCCCCGAGCTCTGCGGCGGCGCGCGAGGGATCTCAACGAGATGATGGGGAGGAAGGCCCTGGACTACGAGGAGCTCAACGAGAACGTCAAGAAGGTGCAGTACGCCGTGCGCGGCGAGCTCTACCTCCGCGCCTCCGAGCTGCAGAAGGAGGGCAAGAGGATCATCTTCACCAACGTCGGCAACCCGCACGCCCTCGGACAGAAGCCACTCACCTTCCCACGCCAGGTTCGTATCCTCTTCTGCCCCTTCTCCTCCCCGCCACGTATCAAGGAGGATTTGGTGCTTACAACTTGTCCTCGTCACTGCGCAGGTGGTGGCGCTCTGCCAGGCTCCCTTCCTCCTCGACGATCCCAACGTCGGTCTCATCTTCCCCGCCGATGCCATCGCAAGGGCCAAGCACTACCTCTCCCTCGCACCCGGCGGTTTAGGTAACATATTTTTTCAAGATTTTCTAGCACTAGTCCTATCCTATGTTTCAAGATTTTCTTCATGCACCGACACTTGTACAAGTGGAAGTGGATAACAGACGCAAACCTCTTCATTTTTAATTTCGTCACACAACTAATAATTATCCACTTTTATCTACCCACTCATGTTACAGTACTCCCTCCGATCCATATTAATTGTTCGCTGATTTCGTACAAAGTGTTTCATTGTTTCTGTAGGCTTACATATATGTATGTGTGTGTGTTTGACTGACACAGCTTGTAATCTATCTCATCAGGTGCTTACAGTGACTCCCGAGGCATCCCTGGGGTTAGGAAGGAAGTTGCCGAGTTCATTCAGAGGCGTGATGGGTATCCGAGGTCAGACTGAACAAGAGCGCCGATGAAAATATTGTATATAGTTGCACATCACAGTTTTTCTGGGCATCCCCCTCACACTGGTATTGTATTGTATGGTCTACTTATTGCAGTGATCCAGAGCTTATTTACCTCACAGATGGTGCCAGCAAAGGTGTGATGCAAATGCTCAACGCCATTATCCGAAACGAGAGGGACGGGGTATGGTTATCCTTGAAAGCCCTATCTTTCCCCCAAAATCTTACTTACGACTGAAGTGTAAACCCAATGTGGTTGAGATGCATGTATCTTTCTTGGCAGATTTTGGTCCCTGTTCCACAATACCCGCTTTATTCTGCTGCTATTTCCCTCTTTGGTGGTTCTCTTGTCCCGTATTATTTGGAAGAAGAGGCTAACTGGGGACTTGATCTTGTCAGTACCCGCCAATCAGTTGCAGAAGCACGGTCAAAGGGAATCACTGTAAGTGTTTTACCGATAATTTAGGAGTTAGCGTATACTTATATTCCATCCTGCCTTCCATACTCATCAGAAATACTAGATGTAACCAGTTAGGGTATTGCATATGATCTTTTATCCAACTACAGTGATAATCTTGTCTTCTCTGTAATCAGACCCTTGCCTATCTTCATTCTCTACACTTAAACCTCTACTAACTCTTGGAAATAAACATTAGTAGTCTAATAGTTAGCTTGAAGAGAGAAACACTTGTAAAAATTGTTTGTTTGATGTGTTTGTGTTGACAGGGTAATTTGTTTCACCTTCTCATAGTTCATGATTTTCTTCTTCTTTCTATATCGTTGTAGTCATGCTGCTTATATAAAATCGTCGTCCTTAATGTGTAGTAGTTGTATTTAGCTCTGATGATTTTTTTCTTCCAATCTAGGTTCGAGCAATGGTGATAATAAACCCAGGAAACCCTACTGGCCAATGCCTAAGTGAAGCAAATATTAGGGAACTTCTGACCTTCTGCTATCAGGAAAACTTGGTTCTGCTTGCTGATGAAGTTTATCAACAGAATGTTTATCAAGATGAGCGTCCGTTTATAAGTGCAAGAAAGGTACCGATGGTTACAGCTTCACTCAAGCTTGTAGTTTTCATGTGAAAAGTCTATAATACAGTGAGCACTCCAGGTTGCCCTTAAGTAACACATATTGACAAGTACTCCCTCAGTTCCTAAATATAAGTCTTTTTAGAGATTCCACTATGGACTACATGCAGAGCAAAATGAATGAATCTGCACTCTAAAAGTCTAAATATGTCTATATACATCCGTATGTAGTTAGTAGTGAAATCTTTAAAAATACTTATATTTAGGAACGGAGGGAGTACTTGCTTCCGCATGCCCACAAACCACTACATGAGATTAGGCTCATGCTGTGTTACACTGAGTAATTGGATTTTTTTTCTCAAATATCAACTGTGCTGACCACAATTGCCTTTCTCGACATGTTCTAGGTTATGTTTGACATGGGTCCTCCAGTAAGCAGGGAAGTTCAGCTGATTTCTTTCCATACTGTGTCCAAAGGATATTGGGGAGAGTGTGGACAACGTGGTGGGTACTTTGAAATGACAAATATTCCTCCCAAGGTAACATGCCACTACAGAATTTATGATTTATCTTAAAGATTATGAACAAGTTACTACTATGTATGAAGAATGGAGCTATGTAAAAAAGGAAATACACATGTAAATAAGATATCACATAATTCATGTCTTATTGCAACAAAAAAATTATACAAATCTGCATCAGAATTTCTTAGCCTTGATGTTGTTCTTTTGTTAGCAGTAGAGTTGTGTATGTACTACAATGTGCAATATGATCCACTATATCCAACCTATGCTAGCTAGGTTGTTTCAATTACATTTTCTGCACCAAGATATTCTTATTAATGGATTCCACTTTGTGGATACCCCAAAAACTGTTGGGTAATGAACAATGCATGTTGGAGTATATGCATGTCAACAGTCACTCGATGTTCATTTACAGCTGCTAGCTGTGTCAAAGCTTTGAAAGTTGAGATTGAACGTGTAAATAAGACAAGTCCCATATAAGGATGGCAATTTATTCCATTGTACAAACATTTACACTGAAGTTTGGATGGTTGCACATATATCATAGTTCAAAAAAGCGCTAGGCGATAATTGTGCGTTTTGCCACCGCCTTGCGCTTTTCTGACCAAAGCGCATGCTTATGCGCAGTTATGCGCTAGGCGTTTTGCTATCGCCTAGAGCCTAGGCGCACTTAAGCGCTCGCTTAGGCGTGCCTTTTTTAACTATGACATATATACACTTCTCTTAAATACCCATAATCAAATTGCTCTTCTGATTTGTTCTGACAGACTGTTGACGAGATTTACAAGGTTGCATCGATCGCGCTGAGTCCAAATGTTCCTGGGCAGATCTTCGTAAGTGAAACAAAGTTTAATGATTCTGTTGTTCTTTTTGGTTAGGTGGGGTGGGGGTGGGAGGAGGTAATTCATGAACTACTATTGAAATTCTTGAAAATCAGAACCTCGTTTTCCCTGTTGTATTCTGTGTTTTGATCAGCATACTAATTTGTTTATACAATGGTTCTGATTCTTTAATTTGCAGATGGGGCTTATGGTGAACCCTCCTAAACCTGGAGACATCTCGTACCTGAAATATTCTGCTGAAAGGTTAAAGACACCGCCCTTCACATTTCTTACTATATGCCTCACTTCCATATGTAAGAAAATTACCGTGTTACCTGGTACTAACATGCTTCAAACCGACGTTGCAGTAAGTCTATCCTTGAATCTTTGAGGAGGAGGGCACAAATAATGACAGACGGTTTCAACAGTTGCCGAAATGTTGTCTGTAATTTCACAGAAGGTAACATAAAAGCTCTAAACTGCATATCTTTGTCTGGCTATTATCTTTTGCAGGAACTATGTATTCTTTCCCGCAAGTACGCCGAAATGCATTTTTTTTTCAATGGCAAAGAAGCTTCTCTCTGATGTTCCTGCAATTATGCTTTTGCAGGAGCTATGTATTCTTTCCCTCAAATACGCCTACCGCAAAGAGCTATGGATGTAGCAAAAAGCGCTGGCAAAGCGCCCGATGTTTACTACTGCCTCAAGCTTCTGGAAGCCACTGGAATATCCACAGTTCCAGGCTCAGGTTTTGGTCAGAAAGAAGGGTAAGTGCTTTTCTGATATCAGCCGTTACTGTCTTTATGATTTTTTTAGTTACAAGGTGTAAGAGATCCTAGCTAGAAGTGAAGCATGATAAACTGGGAATATGAGAACCGTAGCCCATCATCACTAAGAATGGGAATGCGCCGGCCTGCTCCAGCCTGGACTTGGTTTCTATTACTACCATGAACATGTTAGCACCACAACTTAGCATCTGGAACAAAAGCAATCTTGGGTCAATAGTTTGAAAATTTGCTATAAGCACAAGCCTAACAACCCTAGCAAAGATATGTACTATCATAACGGCATACTACAGCCCATGGCAACCAAATCTGGGTTGACCTGCTCATTGTAACGGGCTGATGGTTATCGGCTCCACTGGCCCCGTTTCCACAAAGCCGACCCAGAAGACCCATCGGACTCGAAAATTTGTGCCGGGCCAGTGTCGAAATGGGTGACGTCTGCCCATTCCCATCTTGATTGAACCATTATAGGAAACCAGTTTTGTCTCAAAAAAAAATATTATAGGAAACCAGTCCTTCTGATCATCATCATCACCACCATATCTGTTACTGCTGAAACCAATCACCATTTGTCCTTCCTCAGTAATAAGATTGCACTTTGTGATATGGAACAATTTGCAGGGTGTTCCATCTGAGGACGACGATCCTGCCTGCGGAGGAGGACATGCCGGCGATCATGTCGAGCTTCAAGAAGTTCAACGACTCGTTCATGGACCAGTACCAAGACCACTCGAGGCTGTGAAGAGAGAAGGCAAACGCATCTACTTATAATATAATGCTGCTCTTTTCTACCAGCAATTGAATGAAGTTGATTAATTAGCCGTAAGCTGTAACTATGGTGAAGAAAACCGGTTGCTATGCTTGGTATGTATAGGGGGGAGATGTATGCGGAAATATTCGGTCCATTTACTACATAATATGATGATACTGTAATTGTCGGCTCCAATAATTAATCCATAATAAATAATTAAGCACTCTTTCTTGTTTGAGCTTGGCTAAGGCGGTATGCGTGCTGACCCATGGATCAGTTTGTTATTATCTGATGGAATACCTACTCCCGGCCTTCTGACTT
This sequence comes from Elymus sibiricus, assembly GCA_039707655.1. Taxonomy (NCBI): domain Eukaryota; kingdom Viridiplantae; phylum Streptophyta; class Magnoliopsida; order Poales; family Poaceae; genus Elymus; species Elymus sibiricus. The sequence goes on from CM077665.1 coordinate 272,279,755, forward strand.
TGCTGGAGAAATATGCGCTCCCTGAACTGAATGTCATATGCCTGGCTGCTAACGCCCAGCCTCTTAATTTACGTAGTTTGTTATGAAGACAAATCTAAAGAAGACCGGCACGCAACGACTCCAAGGACAATTAATTAATACTGTAAGTCTTTGTGAAGAAGTTCAGATACTAGTTGAAGATAACATGGGCGAAAATAATAGCCATCATCGTCGTCATCATATCGTGCTGTGGGAAGGAAAACCAAGGCACCTGATGTGGTGGCAAATTAAACTAAATTGTGGGTGAGGAGTGCACTACATGCATGCTCATTCACCAACTTGCAAATGCTTACCGGCGAGCCCATTGTAAGTCAAAGAGTAATATTTCTGCTTCTAGATGTTCACAACTTCTAGTCCCCATTTTGAACCAGTCACATATATGCCTTCTAGTCAGCTATGGAGCTCACTATCAAGGGAATTATTTTTGGCGTTGTCTCCCTTTTTTCAGCAGACTTCGCCATCATATGTGCGCTAGATTTTTGGAAAAGAAATAAGACATAGTGCAAATTTTGCATGTACTCCCTCCGTCCAAAAATAAGTGTCGCGGATTTAGTACTAAATTAATACAAAATTTTATACTAAATTAACGACACTTATTTTGAGACAGAGGGAGTACATGAAAGTATTTTAGTAAACCTCATAAAATTATCATCGCGTTATCTGAAACTTTTGCAGAGGACTTGATGCACAGAGGAGCAATTTCATGTCCTCCCATGAATGCGGGGCCCACAAATTCTATTTGATTCTTTCCTCTCCACCTGTGTATAACCAGGCGCAGTGTAATACCAATCATAGAGCAGGACAAAATGTCATAGCTACACATTTGCATGTTTGGTGATATTCTCACTCGTTGGAATTGCTTTTCAAAGTGGTAATGCTAAAAATCTGATGCCGGATTTTTAAGCATGGAAATCGAATGTTTTTTATGGCAATTTATGTTTAAGCGACAATGACAAGTTCAGTTTGCAAGCACCACAATTTTCTGAAAAAATTAACGGAGACGGATTTGCTATGCTTGCCAACTCGACTTGACATCATCGACAAACATAAATTGCCATAAAAAAGTTCAATTTGCCATGGTCAGATTTATAGTAGAGGTCTTTAAGACTGATGATTCCAATTTTGTGGCAGCCAAACAGTCATATGTCTAAATCCAATTCCAGTTTTTGAGTAACAGAGCCAATTTATATGGGAGCCAAAACAAGGTGTAAGTTGTGAAAATTAGGTTGGCATGGACTAGGTCCGCTTGAGCATTTTCCTCATAAACGTGGCCATGTTGCAAATCTCGAAAGAGAAAGGCAATCCTATCAGCAGGATCTGCGATATGACTAACGCGGTGACGATTCGTCCGTGTATGTCTGGCCAGAATTGCGCGCCGCTCTCGTATTGCTGGTTATAGACATTGATGATCTTGCAACAAAAGAAACATACCGAGGATTAGTATGCTAGTGTATTACTATTATACTGTGACGAAGCAGAAATTTGTGATCTATGATGAGATGTGGATGTGATGTCCACAAGCAAAATTTGAAGCTGAAAGAACACAAAGATAAATCGCTTGAACTGGAGGACAGATGTGTACCTGGTGTCTGAAAACAAGATAGGCCAGGCCGAAGAAGACTATGATGAAAGGAAGAATGATGGGTGACGCAACAGCATATACAAGCCCCAGGAGGAAGTAGAGCTGTATTCGGGGTTCGGTGCTTCCAAACTCCAAGCTCCCAGGGTCCATGGCCTGCTCGCGATCCTTCTCGGTTCTGACCAAGAATGTGTTCTTTATGTGGAACATGATCAACGGCTTCAACCTAAGAACTTCTGCGGCAATGCCTGCCCATCCATCCACCATGATGTAGGTGATGAAAAAAGTCGCTTTCATGGGAATGGATTCTCCAATGGTCTCTGGAATTCTTTTTCATCAAAACAAAAGTGTTTTTTTAGGTGGTGGTAAATATTGAACTCATTGTTACTAGTATATCGAAGTGCAAAAATTAGCTTACTTGTTAGCGGGCTGATGGATAAAACGCTCGAGCTGCTGGAACGCTGTTCCAGCTACTACACTTCCCAAGAACACGTTGACAAAAATAAACAGGAAGTATTTTGATGCTGTCCTCCTCTCCAGTCCAGAGAGTGATACGTAGCCTTCAATCTTGCTCATAGCCATGAGAATTGTTGGCAGAAATATAAGAAAGATTTTCAATGTGATTCCTGGCAAGAAACCTTGTATGACTGACCTTGGACCATTTCTGCAGGAAATTGCATTCACCATGAAAATTACATCCAGCAATGCAGTACTACGTACCTCATAAACAAATCAGTATAACATGGCTGTTTTTTCATGTAGTTACACTCACCTCTCTATTATAGGTTTCAAGAAAGGAAGCACCCGCTCAATATCGTCTAGATTGGCCGCAGATTGGACGATTGCAATTGGGACCATGAAGAAAAATGTCAGGAAAAAGAGCGCAACAGCCATGATAAGTCTCCTGATCGAGAGCTCGACGAAAGGGATCGCGAGGTTAGGCCAGTAAACATCGCGAGGTTCCGGAGCCCATTCGGTCAACCACACCGTTGGGTTACTGGTCTGCTGTGTTTGTGCACAGACGGCAGCCCCCCACTGACTATTGAAAGACACAAATGCTGCTGGCATTATAGCCTTAGGATCACTAATCACCTTCTGCCTCTCCTCATCCTCCTGTAATTAACAAGTTACATAGTATTGTTAATACTGCCGCTCAGTGTTATGGACCTTATTACGAGGAACTATACGGTAGAAGTACAATGAAAGAAGACATTGGTGCTGCTTGATGACACTATCAAGACGATGAAATGAAAAATGACTGGCACCTGTTTACATAGCTCCTCGATTGTTGTCTTGTAGTGTTCTATTGCATCCACCTTTTCCCCCCAAAGACCCCAAAGGGGGAGATTCCTTCCTCCCTTCAGTCCGGGCTTTTGGGATGGAGTGGGCTCTCTGCTGAATGCTGGCCCGTGTGCGCATAAACGTCCAGAACGTGAGTAGAGTGTGGGCTTGGCCGAGTTGGACGCTAACATCTGGTATCAGAGCCAGCATCGCCATGCCTTCCTGAGGGGCTTCTCAGGGGGATGGGATGTGTTAGGGCTGCTGTAGGCCGGTGAGGCTGGCTCGGTTTAGTCCCACCTCGCTTACGGGAGGAGGCCACAACCAGCTTATAAGGGGGGAGATTCCTTCCTCCCTTCAGTCCGGGCTTTTGGGATGGAGTGGGCTCTCTGCTGAATGCTGGCCCGTGTGCGCATAAACGTCCAGAACATGAGTAGAGTGTGGGCTTGGCCAAGTTGGACGCTAACATCTGGTATCAGAGCCAGCATCGCCATGCCTTCCTGAGGGGCTTCTCAGGGGGATGGGATGTGTTAGGGCTGCTGTAGGCCGGTGAGGCTGGCTCGGTTTAGTCCCACCTCGCTTACGGGAGGAGGCCACAACCAGCTTATAAGGGGGAGATTCCTTCCTCCCTTCAGTCCGGGCTTTTGGGATGGAGTGGGCTCTCTGCTGAATGCTGGCCCGTGTGCGCATAAACGTCCAGAACGTGAGTAGAGTGTGGGCTTGGCCGAGTTGGACGCTAACATCTGGTATCAGAGCCAGCATCACCATGCCTTCCTGAGGGGCTTCTCAGGGGGATGGGATGTTAGGGCTGCTGTAGGCCGGTGAGGCTGGCTCGGTTTAGTCCCACCTCGCTTACGGGAGGAGGCCACAACCAGCTTATAAGGGGGAGATTCCTTCCTCCCTTCAGTCTGGGCTTTTGGGATGGAGTGGGCTCTCTGCTGAATGCTGGCCCGTGTGCGCATAAACGTCCAGAACGTGAGTAGAGTGTGGGCTTGGCCGAGTTGGACGCTAACAAATTTTTATTCTTGTTTTACTGAAACGGTTCAAGAGAAAAAAAAATTCAAAGCAACAAGATGAAAAATTCACATTCAGATCTAGTGAGGTCCATAACACATCAATTAAACTTGCATGGAGAAGATATCTTACTGTGAATTGGTCGGGCCGACGATTCTGATTCGCAAGAAAGTGCAATCTCATAGTTGTTATAACTTTATATTCATGATACAACACGTAGAATGTCCAAAAGGTAAACACATAGGCCATTCCAATGTGTACCCAAAACCTATGAGAATATACAACAGTTCAGTAAAATAAGTATGAACCAAGTGAAGTGACATGAGGATATTAGAAGGACAGCATCTTTGCATCTATAGCTAATATAATCATAGAGGCGCTTGAGGAACGACAGATTCTGTAGTTGTAAGGATATCAGACGGAGTAAACAGAAGTAATACATTTTTGAACCTGGACCAAGATTTGATATTGAAAGCTTGTCAATTTCATCATAACTTAGACCCTCTCCATCATCTCCTAAAGTTGCACTAGTCCAATTGACAGGAACTAGGACAGCAAATGCCAGCACAGTAATTGGCACAAATATTTTTAAGCTGCAAATAAAAATAAATAAAAAAACAATGCACCATCAGTAGGCATAATGTGTTTTGGTTACAAACACAGTGATCTACATGTCCATATGTTAACATCACAAAATAGGCATTTTCGAACTCGGCTTCCTGGTTTTGGAGCTTGGAAGACATGAAGTGTAGTGAGCAACTACTATAATGCTGTGGTGTGAGAATTGAGATACACTGAATATCATGCTCACCCGAGAAGATAGATGCGGACATATACCGCGGAGTCTAGTCCTGCATGCTCAATTAACTCAGGTTCTGGCATTTTCAGCGCGGCGGGCATCCAGTTGAGAAACCGAAGATATGTTGACACATCGGCATTCACAAATTTTGAGAGGACAGTTCCGATGTGTCTTGGGCTGCTTCTCATCCCTTTAAGGTACCATTTTGGAAAGTATACCCGATCATTAATAGGTTGTATCCTAACAACTGCGAACACGAGAAGAAAACCCACTGCAGATAATACGTTTATTCCCGCAGCAACACCAATGTCGTTGAGGGAGCCCATGTCTCTCTAGAGAGACTCACCCCAGAACGAGCGTCACCGAGAAGTAGCCTAACGGTTTAGACGAAATATCTACATGGAAAGAGAAAAATTGTAAGAATATATTGGTAAGAATGAAAGTAGCATTAGAAACTGTGATTTCCCAGCTCGGAAAATTGAAATGACCAGAAAACAAATGTTGGACAGCAGCTTAGATGGCCTACTCCAATGATGTACTACTGCAATTCTGACCAATGTATTAAAAATTTGTCTTAATCTTGCATTCTTGCAAATTAAACTTCTGGAGTTCTATAGCAGATGTATCAGTTTAGGTCCATCGATAAGAATCAACCAAGTACTGACAATGACATCGTTCAAGGATGTATGAAATTGCAATAAAGTCAATATCCACAATTTCCCCTATAACCTATCGTCTTCGTCTCAACTAGAGCTAGCGGATACGTTCAGGTGATCTCGATCGACCTAGGTTCTTAGCGGCTGCTGGAATGGATTCGCTACAGGCAGGAAACAGGAGCAATTAATTAATACAGTACTCCGTCCGTCCCGAATCACTTGTTGCAGAAATGGACATATGTAGAATACGTCTAGATACATCCATTTCTACGACAAGTAATTCAGGACCAAGGAAGTACGACATACCGCGTGTGGTTATCGCCGACGTTGCTGCCACTCGACCAGGGCAGTGGCCGAGCGCCGCCACCTGAACGGTCACTGCCGTGCCGCCATTGATGTCGTCGTCGAGGAAACGCAGGAGCGCGGTGCACGAGACAAGTGAAGGAGCAGCGGAGGGAGGCGGCGCCGGGTGTCCGGCCGGCCGCCCTGAGAGGAGCTGGTAAACTGAAAAAATAAATGGCAAGAGAGATCACAAGGCCAACGCCGTTGCCGATTTTGTTGCTAGTCTATAGGGACGATCAGAACGAGGACGACGACCAGGACGCTCGACGGGCCGGCACGACGCGTTCGCCTACGTCTCGGCGGAAATAACGACGTGAGGAGGGATGACCGTTCTCCAACGGCCTGCCACTGGTGTTTCTTTTTTCAAAAAAATAAATAGAACTTTGCTATATGGACACAGCTGTTAGAATTATGTGCTAATCTCAGCCCTCTAATCCTAATCAGCCCGTAAAACTTCTGTAAAGCATCCACATGTGTAGCATTATTCTATATATACAATGGCACCAATGCGAAAGGGTATGGTCATGTTCATCGAGACTACACCTTTAAGCGTGTTATGATATCCGTGGAGATGGCGCATATGATTTCGCGAAATGACATTGATGAGGAGTCTTCAGCATTTATTGCAACAGAAGAACAAGATGACTGTATTTCAGATCAAGACAAGGAAATAGTGGGAGAGGAAGACGCTGATCAATACAAGAGTTTTGTTGCACACAGCATGTTTTGAGCATACAAATGAGCCACACCAACTAAATCAGCGACACAATCTGTTCCAAGCAACAGGGGTTGTCAAACTGCATGCTGTCCGTATCTTCATTGATGGTGGGAGTTTGCAATAATTTGGCTAGTATCTTCTAGTTAGTGGAGAAGCTTGCTCTCACCAGCAGGCCACACCCACATCCACGCTACATTCAATAGTTTAACACCTTGGTAAACTCGAGGTAACGAGAAGTGCATGCACACATGCATTTTTTCCATTGATGCCTATTTTGATTTTGTTTAATAGTAGTATGATGCTGTGCCATAGATGAACCAGCTGACATAAAAGAGCAACAATGATCACACTAGTGACAAATGGATCGTTTTACATTATGATACAGGTCAACCATTCTCACTAACCAACACTACTATAATGTGAAGATCGTACGTGGCACTTATTTTGGATGACTATTGTACACTGGAGGGAGAAAGCTGTGTTGCCCAGGCCTGGCATATACAGACGCAGCCACACCACATCTAAATACTGTATCTGCTAGGATACAAAGCGCTACAAAACCTAAAATATGTTGAGAAATGGCATTACTGCGTTGATGCGCGGTCTGATATCTGAAGGCGAAGGGACAATATCTGTGATCCTTAGGATTCCTCGCTCTTCACCGGAGTCCATTGTGCTGCTTCTCTCTTCTTCCTGAGGAGAAATCCCAAGGCAAAACCAATCATCAGGGCGAACATCACACTACCTCCAATTTCCAAGTATAATGGGGTAATCTTCAGCTTGGCGCTGGCTCCCGAGCTGAGCTTTGTTTGATTGACCGCCTCAGTAGCGCTAGCTTCAGTAGATGTTTGTCCAGAGAATATCTCCACCATGTCATGGACTTGCCCATCGTGGTTCCCGACGTACATCAGCGTTAGCTTCTCCCTGGTAGCTACCAGTTTTGTGTACCCGAACTCACCACCACGGTACATGGAGATCCCAGGCTGTGGAAAGATGGGAACATCTGGATGATCACGCCTTGGTTGCCAGATCGGTTGCCAATCTTGTCCGGCCATCCCGATCACAACATGAACAGGGGCACCAGGGTATACGAAGCTTGATGATGTGTTCAGACACTGTGAATTCTTCATGGGGCAGAACCTCTCATACCTATGGACATGTCCCCACAGGGCAAGGGTCACATTGTATATCACCAAGAGCGGTTCAAGATGCTGGACCATCTGTTGTCTCATGGCAGAATCCCTGGCTTCGTTGCTCGAGGTATACATGGGCCGGTGGCCTTGAAATACAACAAATGGGGTTCTACTTCGGTTCACCTTCTCCAGGTCAGCTTTTAGGAAATTGTGCTGGTCGCTGCCCTGAACGAAATTAGTTTCAGTCGACATGTACACAAAATGCACGACACCTGAATCGAAAGAGTAATAGAGATTCCGTGTGTCTGGAGCTCCATTGCCAGTAGGTAGAACAGAATTCCCAGGCATTCTGAACTTGACACTGTATGGTATTCCACATTCACCTCCACCATCCGTTCCATATGTAGACCATGAAGGTTTCCAAGGTTGTGAAGGCCAATCATACTCATGATTTCCTATGCAGACATGGAATGGAGTATTGGCTGCAATAGGCTCAATCTGGCTGAAGAAATGGTCCCACACCCAAGCATAGCCTCTGGCATAACTGATATCCCCAATGTGCGAAATAAATGCAGGCTTATCTCCAAGGGCTTCAATATCACGGAGGATCCACTTTACCGTTGACAAGCTCTCATCTTGTGTGCGGATGTAGGTGTTATATGGTACATAAGTGCCCATATCACCGAAGAGAAAAGCAATGGTCTCATTGGCCTCACTGTCACGTGAAATAAAGCTGTATGTCTCGCTCCATCCTCCTGGGTCACTACCGACCTACCAAAAATAGCTCAGTTAGCTAAAGAGAAAATACATGCTGAACATGTAGATAACAATTGTTCGCTGCTGTTGGGCTTAGCTTGCCCCACAAGCCATCTTGTTAGGCGTATGGCTCTAGGCGATGTCTTCGACGGCCTTAATATTTTTATGAGAGGACTGATCATAGACGGTAAGCCAGAGAGATGCAACCTCTTATAATTTGTTTCACATCGTGTTTATTCTAGAGATTTGTTGATAAAATGCGTAGGAAAGGTTCAACTGACAGAACATGTTGAGAATTTTGTTTCACTGCTAACTTAGCTGATAAGATGGTATTGTTTGAATGAATCGTATGCAGTTCTTTGCATCACAACTCAAAAGGATGACATTTATATGCTAGATATTGCTCTTAAAGATTGTGGTCATATTGATACAGATTTCTCGTCATTAATTTTATCGTATTCTATATTAACAATCCTGATTTATTGTATCCCACTCTATATTGTGCTTGCAAACTTTAAGCATTATTTGGGTGTGTTCCCTTTTGGTACCGATGAGAACTGATGTATTGGGCCGTATTTTTTTCTGAGAGTTTTGATACATCCCTAGAACTCGGTATGCAATTCTGTAATGTGATATGTGTAAGAGGAATAGAGTCAACAGTACGTTCTGAATATGTGTACTTAAGGTATGTTGATTGGAAGTTGTATGGCATTAATTTGTCAATGGTTACATTGATTTTGACTTTGACGCCAATGCAAACGATCTACTAGTGAGGCCTAGGCTATCATTATATACTACCTCCGTCCGGGTTTATTAGGCTCCTTCGTATTTTGCGTCAACCTTTGATCATCTACAGACTACTAAAATATAAAGTATATGCTATGAAACATTATACTATTGGATTTAGATTTGAAAGAGTTTTCCGACAATATAATTTTTGTGACATGTAGTTTACATTTTGTTAGTTAAATTTATAGATCAAAATTTAGCCCAAAATAAAAGGGGGCCTTACTTTTAAAGCATATATTTCACCTTTTTGACGAAAATTTTCTATTATGAGTAGTATTGATGTAGAACTTATGTTTAAAGGGTCTAACTGTGGTTCACAGGTTCACGGCCACCTTAGCTTCAGGGTAGTTAAAAGGGTGGAGCTGCTTTGCAATTATCTGTAGGTCTACTATCTTCTGCAACTAAAAATATTCTCTAGCTCACACCCAGACTCGAATCCTATGCACACGAACATCAATCTCCAAATGCATCTGAGCTTCTAAGATTGATGGAGCTAAATTGCTATCACGATTGATAAAATTGGTTTTTTGCAGGTTCAATCTCTGGGTATTTTCTTGCGGGGAATTCAATCTCTGGTTGGTTTACCTTGTAAAAGTACCTCCTTCCGGGCTCCAACCCATTCATGAGGCCATCGAAGACGAGGCCCGGATCCCTCCACCCGACGGTGTCGTTCGCCGGCGAGTCGCACATGTGCTTCTGCTCGTACGTCCTCACCTCCGTGCCCACCTCCGTCCAGCCCTTCTCCTCCTCCTTATCAAGCCCGTACCTGACGGCCCTCTTGCCGGCGTCCGCGCACACGAACATCACCCGCATCTCGTCGGCCCTATCGGCGAACGCGAGGTGCACCTGCTCGGGCCGCGCGGCCGAGCCCGCGAAAGCGACCTCGCCGGAGAGGGCGACGCGGTGGTGGCCGTGGGGGAGCGGGTTGCCGTCGTGGTCGACGTGGTGGTAGGAGTACTCTCTGGCGGGCCAGCGGAAGAGGCGGAACTGGTAGGGCGCCCGCAGGTTGGGGAGCCGTGGGAGGGTGAGCTCTCCGCGGCCGCTGCGCCAGGAGGCGGAGCCATTGAGGAAGATGTAGCCGAGGAAGTCGAGTCACTGACGATGTGGGACCCACCTTCGATTTCGGGAAACAGAAGTCCAACTTGCGAAGCACCCCTCGGTGGAATATTCCCGTATATAGACTATCAAAGTATCAATCAAGATGCGAACCAACCTGTGGTTGGATGGTTAGAGGGACCGTGGTATCCCCAGCCCACCAGGGTTCAAATCCTGGTGCTCGCATTTATTTCTGGAATTATTTCAGGATTTCCGGCGATGCGCATTCAGTGGGAGGAGACGTTCCCGTCGACGACGAGGTGCCTACGGTGACTTCGTAAATTTCAAGATGATATGCCGGCTCAGTCTCTCGAAGGTGCTTATAGGGGTAGGGTGTGCGTGTGTGCGTTCATAGGGGTGAGTGTATGCGCGTGTATATGAGCGTTTGCGTCTGTACTGTGTTCAAAAAAAAAGTATCAATCAAGATTAACACAAACTGTCCCGTCAAAGAAAAAACATTAACACAAACTAGAAGCAGTTGCGAGCTTTGCTGCGTCGAAGGTTATTTTGTGTTGATCAGACATTTGCAAAATATATTTTGCAATGGCCATTGGTTAGAAAAAGAAAATGATCACGTGATATTACACTTCGAAGCAGTGGCGGAGACAGAGACCGGCAAGTGCCCTGGCCCCTCCTAACATCATGGATTTGCTGCATATTTTTCAATGAACAGTGTGAAATTAGTGATAATTTGCTGCTAAAGATCAATTTTTTAATGGTTTGGCCTTCCCAAATCAGTTTTAAGAACTTGGTCCCCTAATAGAATTTTCTTGGCTCCGCCACTGCTTCGGAGGCTTCCCATTCAAAAATTAAGCAACCAGAGTTAAACCAACAACTGTCAATATCTGAATTTGGTGGAATGTGTGGTAAACAAATCGAACAAGCTTATAGGTGCGCTTATTGGTGCGGCTCACACATAAGAGGGAAACATTTAAATTCAGCCAGCCATGTAAAACTTTAACAATGAATTGACCATTTGAAGTCATGATTTCAATAAGAAAAAAAATCCATTTGTGCATCTAATGATATGCACAAACTCATCTGCAGCTTGATCTCTTTTAAAGCTTGTCTAATAATCTAGAAAAGTAAGTGTAGACTAGATTCTTATAAACTTAATCACTATAACCTCTTATTCATGCATAGGCGCTCCAAGAACGTCACCTACATTGCCACATAACTATGTCATGTGGAAGATAATACGTATGTCCACTTCTCAATGTGTACCTGATAGAGGCAAAAGTGCCCCGATTTTTCGATGAGATAATGTCTATCGTTTTCAGTGAAGTAGACTTTGACGATCCGACTACAAACGTGTGAAGACGTCGCGCCTTAGCAATCGCTAAACCAACTTCGAGAGGTTATTGACCACGCCGGAGTATGATCAACCTGCCACGAAGGTCTATTTCCTACACACAAACGAAGAACAAGCAAGAAACTGAAATTGCAATCTGAATATTGCGAATGTAAGAGAAAATCTTTATTAATGAAAGTGGGATTCTGTGACGTCTTGGTCTGGTCATAGAACACAAACGAAGGACACGAAATTGTAGCTATGGCAACCTATTAATCTAAACAAAATTCAAGTCTAAACGGTGCCTTAAGGGCCGTATTTATAGGAGGGAAAGGAGGGGATTTCGTCCACCCTTGACAAGGTGGGACTAAAACACCTCCTGAGTCGTTTCCCCTACAATACAGACTCTAAAACCAGCCTACGAAGTGGTATTTTGAAATTACATGGGCATGGCCCAAAAATAAGGTGACGCGGCACCTTTAATAAGCTATGGGCGAATTTTATGAATAGGCATCTTGTATATTTCTTCCATTCCTTATATATCATCATGGGGGCTTCAAAGTGCTGAAATCTGCACTAGAAACGCCGTTGTGGTTCCCTTCGCGCGCGCCTTCATCTCCATGCTTGATCCTGATCCAGTGTTCATCCCTCTTGTCCCTGCTAGGTCCTTTATTAGTAATCAACACAAATGTATCTATTTTAGGAAGCATCATATTGTCATGAACATTAGAATTTTTACCAAGAAACAAAAGTACCTGGTAATTTAATTAGCGTGCGCGAGCTCTAGTAATTGGTCCGATATGTATAGCAGCAGGGGCTGTGGATGTAACAATGTTATTGATGACCTCATCATCCTCCCCTTCTTGACATGAAGTCGTCCTCGACGGAAGCTTGTCTTCGTCACCCAAATAAGGCTTCAAATCTGCAATGTTAAAAATGGGACTAACCCCAAAATCTGCAGGCAACTCAATTTTATATGCATTATCACTTATTTCCTCTAACACCTTAAAAGGACCATCAGCACATGGCATTAGCTTTGATTTGCTCAAATCAGGAAATCCATCCTTACGCAAATGTAATCAAACAAGATCTCTAGGTGCAAAGACAACATGTTTTCTACCCTTATCTGTAGCAAGTTTATATTTAGCATTCATATGCTCAATGTTTTCCTTAATTATCTCATGCATTTTCAAGATCAATTCAGCATGTTGTTTAACATCAAAATTAACCTTCTCCGAAGATGGAAGAGGCAACAAATCAATAGGTGCACGAGGTAGGAAACCATACACAACTTCCAAAGGGCACATCTTAGTAGTAGAATACATCGAACGATTATAAGAAAATTCAATATGAGGCAAGCGTTATTCCCACATTTTCAGGTTAGTCTTCAAAACAGCCCTAAGCATAGTAGAGAATGTTCTATTGACTACTTCAGTTTGTCCATCAGTTTGGGGGTGACATGTAGTACTAAAAAGCAGTTTAGTCCCCAACTTGGCCCATAAACATCTCCAAAAGTGGCTAAGAAACTTAATATCACGATCTGAAACAATTGTATTGGCACACCATGTAAGCGAATAATTTCATGAAAGAACAAATCAGCAACATTGGCAGCATCATCACTTTTATGACATGGTATAAAGTGTGCCATTTTCGAAAATCTATCCACGACAACAATTATGCTACCCCTCCTCTTCTTTGTTCGAGGTAAACCTAAAACTAAGTCCATATATATATATATATATATATATAAATGTATATATATATATATATATCTTCCCATGGAACACTAGGTACAGATAAAGGCATATATAAACCATGAGGATTGAGTCGTGACTTAGCTTTTTTATATGTAGTGCAGCGAGCAACAAATCGCTCAACATCCCGTCTCATCTTTGGCCAAAAGAAATGTGTAGCAAGTACGTCCTCTGTCTTCTTCACGCCAAAGTGTCCCATTAATCCTCCTCCATGCGCCTCATGCAACAACAAAAGACGCACAGAGCTGGCTGGAATGCATAGCTTGTTAGCACGGAACACAAATCCATCATTAATGACGAACTTGTTCCATGTTCTTCCTTCTTTACAATTCTGCATCACATCTTTAAATTCAGAATCATGCACATATTGATATTTGGTGGTCTCCAATCCAAATATTTTAAAGTCAAGTTGTGAAAGCATAGTATAATGACGAGACAATGCATCAACAATAACATTTTCTTTGCCCTTCTTGTGTTTTATGGCATAAGGGAAAGTCTCAATGAATTTAATCCATTTAGCATGTCCAAGGTTCAGTTTTGCTTGAATTTTAATGTGTTTCAAAGATTCATGATCAGAATGTATAACAAATTCTTTGGACCATAAATAATGTTGCCATGTTTCCAAAGTCCGAAGAAGAGCATATAATTCCTTATCATAAGTAGAATAGTTTAGACTAGGCCCACTCAATTTTTTAGAAAAGTATGTAACAGGTTTATCATCTTGTAATAACACACCTCCTAATCTAATGCCACTAGCATCACATTCAAACTCAAATGTCTTATTAAAATCAGGAAGTTGGAGTAAAGGAGAATGTGCTAACTTATCTTTCAACACCGTGAAGGCTTCTTCCTGTGCGGTAGCCCAAATAAAAGGCACATCCTTCTTTGTAAGCTCGTTGAGAGGTGGAGCAATTATGCTGAAATCTCTCACAAAACGCCTATAGAAACCAACGAAGCCAAGAAAACTCCGCACTTGTGTGACTGCTTTGGGCTGCGGCCGACTCTCAAGAGATTCAATCTTGGCTTTATCAACTTCAATTCCCTTTGGAGTAACAACATAGCTAAGAAAAGATACTCGGTCGGTAAAAAAGGTGCACTTCCCAAGGTTACCAAATAAACGTGCATCACGTATAGCAATAAAAACAACACGTAAATGTTCCAAATGTTCCTCCAAAGATCTGCTATAAATATGTATATCATCAAAGTAGACTACCACAAATCGCCCAATGAAAGCACGTAAAACTTCGTTCATTAATCTCATGAAAGTGCTAGGTGCATTAGTTAACCCAAAAGGCATGACTAATCACTCATATAATCCAAAGTTAGTTTTAAATGCTATTTTCCATTCATCTCCCAATTTTATACGAATTTGATGGTATCCACTACTCAGATTAACTTTGGAGAAAATGGTGGAGCCACTTAATTCATCAAGCATATCATCTAGCCTAGGAATAGGATGACGATAACGAATAGTAATATTATTAATGCCCCTACAATCAACACACATACCCGATGTACCAACCTTTTTCGGCACTAGAATAATAGGAACAACGCAAGGACTGAGGGATTCGCGTATATAACCTTTGGCGAGCAACTCTTGTACTTGCCGCATAATCTCCTTTGTCTCCTCTGGATTGGTACGGTATGGTGCACGGTTGGGTAGCGCTGCACCGGTAATTAATTCAATTTGATGCTCAATCCCTCGAATAGGTAGTAATCTCGGTGGCACGTCTTGGGAGAGACGTCGGCGAACTCCTGCAAAATGTTAGTGACAGCAGGAGGCAAAGAGGGAGGCATGTCCTCAAATGAAAATAATACCTCTTTGCATATAAAAGCATAGCAAATAGATTTAGTAAAGTCTAGATTAGTAATATCAGATTTGGTGGCAAGTAAACATCCACTTTTCAATTTATCTCAGATGCAACACTAGGTGATGGTTTATTAGGCTTATTGTGTTTCTCAAACTCTATAGCCACAATCTGATGGTTTATTTCACTCTTATTTTGCTCCTGTTTTGCTTACTAGCTCTAGCAATGTCATCTTTCAAAATATGTTCAGGAGACATAGGAAGCAAAGTAATATTTTTATCCTTATGAACAAGAGTATAGTGATTTGTCCTACCATGGTGTACATATTTTTTATCAAATTGCCACGGTCTACCAAGTAAAACAGAGCATGCTTGAATGGGTACCACATCACAATCAACATAATCAACATATGTAGCAATGCTAAAATGCACATGAACCGTACGTGTTACCTTAACCTTGCCACTGTTGTTGAACCATTGTACGTGATAAGGATGATGATGTGATTTGGTGGTGAGAGACGGCTTCTCCACCATCTCCATGCTAGCCAAGTTGTTGCAACTCCCTCCATCAATGATGATGCGAACAGATGGCGCGAACAGAACATTCCTTCACAACTCCCTTTGTATGGAACAAATTATGCCTCTGATTTAGCTCAGCATGTGTTACCTGCACACTCAAAACACGTTCAGCAACTAAACTTTCACACCTGTCAGCGTATTCAGCAACCATGTATTGTGTCCCTTGTTTAATATCGTTGGCACCATGTTCATCACTTGCAATAAGAGCCAAAGTCTCCCCATCATAATCACTAGCGGACGCATATCCACCATCTTCAGTAACAATCATCACACGCTTGGATGGGCATTCTCTCGCATAGTGACCTCCACCCTTGCAACGATGACAAATAACCTCATGTGTTTGCCCTGTGGATGCCATGGATGAAGAAGAGCTCTATGCAGGCCCCGAAGGTGTGCCCTTGGTGGAGGGTGGTGGAGGTGCCTATTTTCTTGTATATCTATTGGAGTTAGTGGCTGGTGTAGGTGGTGCAGTAGTAGGACGTGTGGAGGTAGATGATGTACGTGGTGTCCACGATGAAGAGCAAGCTGTAGAAAAGTTAGTTCTCGCCAATGCGTGTCGATCCTGCACTTCACGTTCAGCTTTGCAAGCAAGATGGAATAAACGAGTGATAGTGTGATACTCCTTATATTCTAAAATAGTCTGAATCTCTCTATTTAATCCACCCATAAAACGTGCAAGCATAGCTTCATTCTCCTCAACAATACCACATGATATAATCATGCCAGTTTGTAATTCCTGATAATATTCTTCTATAGAATTTTTTCCTTGTCTTATACGCTGCAAATTTTGAAGTAATTCACGTTGATAATATGGTGGAACCCAACGAGTATGCATAGCAGTTTTCAAAGCAGCCCAAGTAGCAGGGATATTATCATAATGTATTCTACAATGTTCAGACCAACAAACACAAGCAAAACTAGTGAATGCACAAACAACAACAACAATACGTCTATCCTCGGGAAATTGTAAGTATGTAAAACGTTGTTCTGTTTCTAACTCCCAAGTAAGATATACATCAGGAGTGTATCTACCATAAAACAACGGAATATTCAATTTTAGCTTAGGGAGACAATCATGATCCAGTACCTGAGGGGGTGTGCAGCCCTACCTTTGCGATTGTAGCCATGTGGACGACCTGGTGATTGTGCTGGTGGTTGCCCTTGGTACTTATTTGGAGCAACCACGTCTTCCTCATCATAATCACCATCATAGTCAATGTTTTGATCAACAGTAGTAGTAGCAGCAGCCACAGAAGTAACGATAGCAAAATGTTGGCCTTCCTCAAGGGGCACACGTCGTGCGTGCCCCACGTGATTCGGAAGGCGGTGTTTGTTGTTGCAGAGGTGCAGCTGGTGGTAGACGTGCAAGCACCTCATTGAACTTGGCGTTCATCTTGGTGTCGAACGTCTTCTTCAAAGTATCTGGTTTCTCCACGGCCTCTCTGAATCTGTTCATCAGATCTTGTACCTTTTCACCCATCATTTGTTGAAATTTATCATGGAGCTCTGTGTTCGTCATGCTCTCCCAGTCGATCTCGCCGGCTTGTGATCCTGTCATGGTTAGCAGCAATAGGTACACACAAGAATATGAACCTACAGACTACTAGGAAGTGACGTTGGTGGTGGTGTGTCACAAATCCGTCAAGAAAATCTAAAATTCTTACCACTTCTTACCCAACAGCGGGCGGTGAACGGCACGCTGTAGTCAAAACTCTCAAGCTTGGATAAAGCGATTGCTAGGTGGTGTCAAACGCACGAAGTAGTAGTATGTGGAGCTGGGATGGCTTATAATATGGTAGCAAAAACTGTTAGCAATAATCAATTCAGAGATGCAAAGTTGAATAAATGCTCAACGACGGTACTGTGCTGGTCCAAGGCTAGACTGTACTAGAGACGTGAGCCTAGAACACCAACAAAATCACAGCGCGACACGTAATCAAGGGAAAAGCACACTGAATTTTTTGGCACTCTTTTTTTTCCAGAAAGTCACTATAATGGCGACTATCTCAAAACTCTTCCCAAGGTGTATAAACATGATAGGCATGAATTTTTTTGACTTTTTTTCTGGAACGATTCGGGGCCGCGTCGATCAAAAATTGCGACAAAAATTCACTATGATGGCAAGTGTCTCGAAACGCTCCACAAAGCCAAAAAATAGGATAGGGAAAAATATTTGCACCCGCCGAAATTTTGGCCTAAAAACTGTCCGGGGGTCTACAAACTCTTTTTTTTTCGAAACCTACTCAGACAAGGAAAAACGAATTTGATGAAAAATCAATCTCGAAAGTAAACCGAGTATGGGAAGGACTCGGATTGGTGGCGGGCAACAGTAGTATATGTGGACTCGGATTGGTGGTGGTATATGGCAACATCGATGTATATGGTGGGGTGGTGGTATATGTGGACTCGGATTGGTGGTGGTATATGGCAGCGGTGATGTATATGGTGGGATGATGGTATATGGCAGCGATGAAGGTGATCCGGCGGCGGCGTGACAACTTGTGAACAGAACTTGAAACTCTAAAGGACTAGACACTAAGACCAGCAACTCGACACGACGATGCAACCGCATATTCAACAAAGCAAAGCATCGAACAAAAAATTGCAAAAAGGCTCAGATTGGTTCGGATATGATGAACTAAACCTAATTTTTTGTGGCTTTTTCATGGATTGTAGGTATGAAGAACATAGGCGATCTAGACTATGAAAACTGGTAAAATCTCACTAAGCAACCTGGAAATCTGATACCACTTGATAGAGGTGAAGGTGTCCCGATGTTTCGATGAGATGATGACCATCGTTTTCGATGGAGTAAACTTTGACGGTCCGACTACGAATGTGCGAAGACGTCGCGCCTTAGCAATCGCTAAACCAACTCCGAGAGGTTATTGACCACGCGCGGAGCACGATCAACCTGGCTGAGGGAATCCTAGAATAGGGGGTCCTAGCCGAGCTGGTCTAGTCCATGGGCCGGGCTGGAGGCCCATCCTAGAGGTAGGACTTCGGAGGCCTTCTGATGGAGCGTGAGCATATCGGATTCTACCAAAGACTTGGCGTGCACTCCAGGAAAAGGATGATTCGTTCGGCATGTAATCCACAGATGGTAACCGACATTCATGTAACCCTAGATACCCTCAGTGCCTATATAAATCGTAGGGTTTAGCCCGTAGGGGATACCCATACACACCATCATCACCCCTAGGGTTTAGACCACAAACCTACGATATCGAGGTGGATCAACTCTGTCCTCGCTACATCATCAATATAACAAGACCAGGATGTAGGGTTTTACCGCCATCAAGAGGGCCCGAACCTGGTTAAAAGCCTCGTGTTCTTTGTCTCCCGTTACCATCGATCCGATCTAATAGCTTGAGACCCCCTACCTGAGGTCTACCGGTTTTGACACCGACATTGGTGCCTTCATTGAGAGCTCGTTGTGTGATCATCAAGATTGATGGCTCATATGCAGTTCGACAACACCATTGGTTGCAGTGACATCTTTGTCCCTGGCCAGCTCTTCGCTTTCGGTAGCGTGGTTCTACACGCCGACCCACCGGCCATCTAGGCCGCATAGATACCTTTGCTCCGAAGCAGGTCATCATGTTCAGAAGTTAGGAGTATGTCACCGATGCCAGAGGCGATATAGTTCTATTGGAACAGATCACAATCCAATTTGAGGAACCTTCAAGCATGGACGCTCCAGAACAAGCTTTCGATCTGATCCCCGGATCCGACCCCCCGACGGAAACAACCCAGAGATGGATCTCGGGGCAGTCACGTCCAACCCAAGTAATGTCACCTCGGATCACCGCCCGAAGCTAAATTCTTGTTCGGATATGGCGGTTGTCCGAGAGGAAGCTTCCCTTGTCTTCGAACTGGAGCCGCCTGCAAAGGCCCAAAAGACAGACCTGCCTCAGGCGGTCCAAACAACCCCTTTCATATCAGCTCGGCTTATCGCCAGGCCCTTGCCGTAGAGGAGCTCTCACAGATAAACGAGGTGCTGGATCAGATCCAAAACCTAGCGATCTTATCTGCAATTTACGACCAGATTGGATGTAAAGCCGATGATCGGGAGATGTTCATCCCAGCCACCACCCACCTAGTTGCCACGGTCAAATATTTGACCGATGCGCTGGACTACAGATCCGATGAGGCCATCGGCATGGACGATGACCATGGCAATTCCATATCAAACTCACCTGCAGCCAGTCCCGAACTGGAAAGTGGGCCACAACGTCAACTTATGACGTCTACATGGTAGATACCCCTAAGTAAGATCCTGAGGAGAAACCTAAGGGGAGTTCCAAGCGTCGCCGCCCCAAGAGAAAACCAAGGGGCAGCAGCGGAAAGAAAAATGAAGCCACTCCCATGGATAACACGGCTAGCCCCGTCACGGACGAGAGCAGACAGGTCGAGCCCGCATAGCAAAACGGGCCTATGAGCACACCTGTCGAAGAGGATCCCGAGGAGAAGGAAAGCTCCAAAAGCGGGACCGAGGACTACATGCCGGAATCCGAGGACGATAATAGCCTCGGAACCTTTGACTTCGAGGTGCCGAGATCCCATCCACATAGATACGCTTCCAGCGTCGGCTAGCCGCAACTGCTCGGAGCATGAAGAGAAAACAACAAGAGCTATACTCTCACGAAGCCACACCCAATGAGAAGTGGAACCAGGTACTCGCGCCCGAAGAAGACCTCGAAGCACGGCGCACAGCAGCCAAGGCATTTGCATGACAGTGTCTACTGCCCGAATTCTAAGACGAGGTGGATAATGATCCTTCCACATACGGCCACAAGGAGCAAGCTGATTGTCTGCCTAGAGGACTCAATTGGCCAACGGGGGCATACAAAGAACCCCCGGCGAAGCCCCGCCCTCACGGCAAGAGCTCAGTCAATTATGCCAAGCCTTACGACCTGAGCACTAAAATACGCAGGGAAAGATCACCTCCCCCATCCATATATGGAGTACATGACCATGTTCCCGCCGGCTTGGAAGGGTACGACGCCTGGATAGACAGGCAAGGCCGATCTCGTGAACTAAGAAGAGAGTGGGCGATGGACAACACCCGGCAGCGCTCCGATATCGAGCCCCTGCACACCCAGTCTATTTTACAGACGAGGTCATGGAACATTAGTTTCTAGAAGGATTTACACCCATTAAAATTGACCAATATGATGGCACGGCAGATCCAGCCGTCTGGATAGAAGATTTTCTTCTACACATCCACATGGCACGAGGAGATAATCTTCATGCCATTAAATACTCTCCACTCAAGCTTACGGGGCCGGCACGACATTGGCTCCATAGCTTACCTAGAAATTCTATAGGAAGCTGGGAGGAGCTAGAGGACACTTTCAGGTCCAATTTTCAAGGGACCTATGTTCAGCCTGCGGATGCCGATGACCTCAGCCACGTCATCTAGAAGGAGGGCGAAACAGCTCGGAAATTCTGGAACCAGTTCCTAACTAAGAAGAACCAAATAGTCGATTGTCCGGACGCTGAGGCCATCACAGCTTTCAAGCACAACATCCAGGACAAATGGTTAGCCCGACAACTCAGACAGGATAAGCCGAGGACCATGACGGCCCTCACTACATTGATGGCCCGCTTTTGCATGGGCAAGGACAGCTGGCTGGCCCGTAGCTCTCATAGGAGCGACCCCGACACTTCAGAAGTCCGAGATTGGGAATGGCAAGCCCAGACGCAATAAGCACAAGCGCCAAAACAAGAACAACGACTGCGATGTCAGGACCCAACAGTCAGTGCAGGGTTCAATAGCTCATGGGGTGCACCCCAAAAGAGATCCTTTAAAGGAAACAAGGGCATCCAAAGCACCCTAGACAAAATACTGGAAAAGCCCTGCCAGATCCATGACACACTGATGTCTACTACGCAACCTTCTTCTTGTAGACTCGTGTTGGGCCTACAAGCGCAGAGTTTTGTAGGACAGTAGCAAATTTCCCTCAAGTGGATGACCTAAGGTTTATCAATCCGTGGGAGGCGTAGGATGAAGATGGTCTCTCTCAAACAACCCTGCAACCGAATAACAAAGAGTCTCTTGTGTCCCCAACACACCCAATACAATGGTAAATTGTATAGGTGCACTAGTTCGGCGAAGAGATGGTGATACAAGTGTAATATGGATGGTAGATATAGGTTTTTGTAATCTGAAAATATAAAAACAGCAAGGTAGCAAGTAACAAAAGTGAGCAAAAACGGTATTGCAATGCATGGAAACAAGGCCTAGGGTTCATACTTTCACTAGTGCAAGTTCTCTCAACAATACTAACATAGTTGAATCATATGTAAATCCCTCACGTGCGACAAAGAGTTCACTCCAAAGTCACAAATAGCGGAGAACAACCTAAGAAATTATTGTAGGGTACGAAACCACCTCAAAGTTATCTTTTTCCGATCAATCGTATGAGCTATCCCTATAAGTGTCATGAACAGCCCTAGAGTTCGTACTAAAATAACACCTTAAGATACACATCAACCAAAACCCTAATGTCACCTAGATACTCCAATGTCACCACGAGTACCCATGGGCTTGATTATACGATATGCATCACACAATTTCAGATTCATCATGTTCAATCCAACATAAAGAACTTCAAAGAGTGCCCCAAAGTTTCTACCGGAGAGTCAAGACGAAAACGTGTGCCAACCCCTATGCATAGATTCCCAAGGTCACGGAACCCGCAAGTTGATCACCAAAACATACATCAAGTGGATCAATAGAACATTCCATTGTCACCACGGATATCCCATCGCAAGACATACATCAAATGTTCTCAAATCCTTAAAGACTCAATCCGATAAGAAAACTTCAAAGGGAAAACTCAATTCATCACAATAAGATAGAGAGGGGAAAACTCCATATGATTCATCTATATCAATAAAGCTCACGGTACATCAAGATCGTGTCATCTCAAGAACACGAGAGAGAGAGAGATCAAACACATAGCTACTGGTACATACCCTCAGCCCCGAGGGTGAACTACTCCCTCCTCGTCATGGAGACCGCCGGGATGATGAAGATGGCCTCCGGTGATGGTTTCCCCCTCCGGCAGGGTGCCGGAACGGGCTCCCGATTGGTTTTTCGTGGCTACAGAGGCTTGCGGTGGCGGAACTCCCGATCTAGGTTTCTTTCTGGGGGTTTTGGTATTTATAGGAATTTTTGGCGTCGGTCTCACGTCAAGGGGGTGCTCGAGGAGTCCACAAGCCAGGAGCGCCCTCCCGAGGGGGGGGGGGGGGTAGGGCGCGCCCCCCTGGCTTGTGGCCTCCTCGGTCACTTCCTGGTCCAGCTCCGGTGCTTCGGGGGTCTCTTTTGGTCCATAAAAAATCACCATAAATTTTCAGCCCATTCCGAGAACTTTTATTTCTGCACAAAAAACGACACCATGGTAGTTCTGCTGAAAACAGCGTCAGTCCGGGTTAGTTCTAATAAAATCATACCAAAATCATATAAAATTATTGTAAACATGGCATGAATACTTCATAAATTATATATACGTTGGAGACGTATCAGCATCCCCAAGCTTAATTCCTGCTCGTCCTCGAGTAGGTAAATGATAAAAGAAATAATTTATGAAGTGTGAATGCTAGCAAGTGCACAAGTTTGATCAATGATAATTCCAATCACTTTTTCTAGCATCAATATAAACCATAAACAGTAGCTCATCTCATAAAACTTCTCATGATCAAGTAACAAGCTATTCACATGTTAAAGTATAGACCAGAAAGTTTCTTGAAAACTAACAAACCATATTCCTAGTCATCGAACAATTGCAATTCATCTTATTTTCAGGAAGGGTCTATGTAAGAGCTTTGATTTAGCAAATTCCACATACTCAACTATCATATAGTCTTCCATGATTATTGACACTCAAAGCATATTTTTAGAACAAATAGCA
This sequence comes from Elymus sibiricus, assembly GCA_039707655.1. Lineage (NCBI taxonomy): Eukaryota > Viridiplantae > Streptophyta > Magnoliopsida > Poales > Poaceae > Elymus > Elymus sibiricus. The sequence continues at coordinate 272,303,303 of CM077665.1, forward strand.
TCCATCGAACACAGAGAAAGATAGGGGCTTAATGTTTCGCCTCCCAACTTATTTATCATATAGATAATTGTCAACAATAATAATTCATGATCAAATATATTTGTGTGGATATATATGTCTAGATCATTCCCCAACACATGACGCTTGCCAAGAGAAAAAGGCGAAATATAGGAAGTGGTGAAGATCACCATGACTCTTGCATAAAGGTAAGTACTAGAAAGTAAAAGATAGGCCCTTCGCAGAGGGAAGCATTGATTTGCAGAGGTGCCAGAGCTCGAGCTTTTAAAACAGGGATGAATAATAATTTTGAGCGGTATGCTTTCATTGTCAACATAACAACCGAGAGATCTCGGTATCTTCCATGCTAGATACATTATAGGCGGTTCCCAAACAGAATGGTAAAGTTTTTACTCCCCCTCCACCAATCAATCACACTCCACGGCGAGCCGAATCCATGGGTACCGTCCATACAAACAACAATCCTGGGGGAGTTTTGTTTCATTATATTTTGATTTGATTTTTTTGAGCATGGAACTGGGCATCCCGAATACCAGCCACTTTCTCATGAATGATAGTGAATCAACACATATCGTGAGAATAACCCACCTAGCATGGAAGATACTGACAGCCCCTAGTCACTATATGAGCGATTCGGGCATACAAAACAGAATATTATTTGAAGGTTTAGAGTTTGGCACATGCAAATTTACTTGGAACGGCAGGTAAATACCGCATATAGGTAGGTATGGTGGACTCATATGGAACAACTTTGGGTTTAAGGGTGTTTGGATGCACAAGTAGTATTTCTACTTGGTGCGGAAGTTTTGGCTAGTATGAGGTGGAAGCAAGCACCACATGTTGGAGGATCCATAACAATATAACTTCTATACAAATATACCCAAACATAACTCATTAAGTTGTCTTCCTTGTCCAATTTTAACTAATTTGCTCGAGTTTTAAAATAATTAATGAGCTCACAATCATAGAAGATGTCCAAGATAGTATATTTATATGTGGAATCTCTCTTCCTTCAATATTCTTTCATGAATTGTTCAAGTGACCAATGCGGTGTTTGCTAACTTTCAATAAATTTTACCACCTATACTTATTATGTGTGAAGGAATTACTCCCCATGGGATAAGTATATGAAGCATATTTAATTTCAGATTTATGATATTCAATTCATTCAACCATTTACTCATAGGATATAAGTGAAGCACGAGAGTGAATGACAAACTACTCCAAAAAGATATAAGTGAAGATCAATGAGTAGTCAAAAATTTCAATAACTATGTGAAGACTCTCTCATCTAAGAATTTCAGATCTTAAGTATTTTATTCAACATCAAGCAAAAGAAAAATAGCACTCCAAGAATAGCACGCATCATGTGAACGAATAAAAATTTAGGCTCAACATAGGCTAACCGATAATTGTTGATGAAGAGAGGTGGAATGCGTAGCATCCCCAAGCTTAGATGCTTGAGACTTCTTGAAATATTTACTTGGGGTGCCTTGGGCATCCCCAAGCTTGAGCTTTTGTATCTCGTTCAATCCTCTCATATCCCGGTTTCACCTATTATCAAAAACTTCATCCACACAAAACTTGAAAAGAACTCGTGAGATAGGTTAGTGCACATAATAATAAATCAACTCTTTATGTACTGCCAAGACAAGTTGCACAATAATTTTCAAACATCATCTACTGTTTACTATCGTTTCCACAATTTATATCTACCAATATAGGCTATGGAAACTAGAGGATAAGTAGATAACAAAACTATGACAGCAATCTGTCCAAACAGAACAGTCTGTAGCAATTTATGAAAACAGTGTACTTATGTAGCTCAAAGAATTATGAAAATTTAGGACATGCTATAAAATTTATATGACAACACTGTGTAAAAATTTCAGAAACTTTCCACGTTCCAGTAAAATATGAAAATTCAAACACTACAGCCAAAGTTTCTGCTTTTACACAACACTCATCAAAACATGCAATGCAAGCATCCTAAGGAAATTCTTGGAACTTTTTATTGAAAAACAAGATTATAAATAACACCTAACAGAGAACAAGAAAATAAAATGATGCTCCAAGCAAAACTCATATTAGGTGACGAGTAAAAATATAGCTCTAAGTAAGATATACCGATAATGTTGAAGACGAAAGAGGGGATGCTTCCGGGGCATCCCCAACCTTAGGCGCTTGAGTCTTCCATGGATATTACCTTGGGGGTGCCTTGGGCATCCCCAAGCTTAGGTTCTTGTCACTCCGTGTTCTCCTCATATCGGTGTCTCACCCAAAACTTCAAAACTTCAATCACATAAAACTTAACGGAACTCGTGAGAAGGGTTAGTATAATAAAGATAAATCATTCACTTAGGTACTGTCAAGACAAGATTCATAATTGTTCCCACATGATACCTACTGTATTATATCATTCCCATAATTTATACCACTAAATATAAGCTATGAAAACACTAAAACAAGCAAACTATGCATGCAAAACAGAATCTGTCAAAAACAGAACAGTCTGTGAAGATCTGTAGTGTAGCCATACTTCCCTATCTCTGAAAATTCTGAAAAATTAGGACAACCTGAAATTTGTATATTAAGACTGTGTAAAAATTTCAGATCATTATAGCGCTCCAGTAAAAAATGAAAAATCCTGTACTGGAGTCAAAAGTTTCTGTTTTGGTTCAGCATCAATTCTACTCATCTTGTGAGTCATCCCAAAGGCTTTACTTGGCACTTTATTGAAATAAAAGACACAAAACATGATTACTACAGTAGCTTAATCATGTGAACACACCAAAACAGAAAGTAAAAGTATTGGGTTGTCTCCCAACAAGAGCTTTTCTTTAATGCCTTTTAGCTAGGCATGATGATTTCAATGATGCTCACATAAAAAAAATAAGAATTGAAACATGCAAGAGAGCATCATGAAGCATATGACTAGCACATTTAAGCCTAACCCACTTCCTATGCATAGGGATTTTGTGAGCAAAAAACTTATGGGAACAAGAATCAACTAGCATAGGAAGGCAAAACAAGCATAACTTCAAAACTTTGAACACATAGAGAGGAAACTTGGTATTATTGCAATTCCTACAAGCATATGTTCCTCCCTCATAATAATTTTTAGTAGCATCATGAAGGAATTTCACAATATAACTATCACATAAAGCATTATCTTCATGATCCACAAGCATAGAAAATTTGTCACTCTCCACATAAGCAATGTTCTTCTCACTCATAATAGTGGGAGCAAACTCAACAAAATAACTATCATGAGATACTTGATTGACATAACCACTTAGAATATTGAAATCATGATGACAAGTTTCATGGTTACTATCACTCTTTATAGCATACGTGTCATCACAATAATCATCATAGATAGGAGGCATGCCATCATCATAATAGTTTTGCTCATCAAAACTTGGGGAACTAAAAATATCATATTCATCAAACATAGCACCCCCAAGCTTGTGTCTTTGTATATCATTAGCATCATGAATATTCAGAGAATTCATACTAACAATATTTCTATCATGCTCATCATTCAAGGAATTCTCATCAAGTATTTTCATAATTTCTTCCTCTACCAATTGAGCACAATTTTCCGAACCATCATTTTCACGAAAGATAATATAAAGACGATACAAATGATGCAACCTAAACTCCATTTTTTTGTAGTTTTATTTTATAAAACCAAACTAGTAATAAATCAAGAAACTAAAAGATTCAATTGCAAGATCTAAAGATATACCTTCAAGCACTCACCTCCCCGGCAACGGCACCAGAAAAGAGCTTGATGTCTACTACGCAACCTTCTTCTTGTAGACTCGTGTTGGGCCTCCAAGCGCAGAGTTTTGTAGGACAGTAGCAAATTTCCCTCAAGTGGATGACCTAAGGTTTATCAATCCGTGGGAGGCGTAGGATGAAGATGGTCTCTCTCAAACAACCCTGCAACCGAATAACAAAGAGTCTCTTGTGTCCCCGACACACCCAATACAATGGTAAATTGTATAGGTGCACTAGTTCGGCGAAGAGATGGTGATACAAGTGTAATATGGATGGTAGATATAGGTTTTTGTAATCTGAAAATATAAAAACAGCAAGGTAGCAAGTAACAAAAGTGAGCAAAAACGGTATTGCAATGCTTGGAAACAAGGCCTAGGGTTCATACTTTCACTAGTGCAAGTTCTCTCAACAATACTAACATAGTTGAATCATATGTAAATCCCTCACGTGCGACAAAGAGTTCACTCCAAAGTCACAAATAGCGGAGAACAACCGAAGAAGTTATTGTAGGGTACGAAACCACCTCAAAGTTATCTTTTTCCGATCAATCGTATGAGCTATCCCTATAAGTGTCACGAACAGCCCTAGAGTTCGTACTAAAATAACACCTTAAGATACACATCAACCAAAACCCTAATGTCACCTAGATACTCCAATGTCACCACGAGTACCCATGGGCTTGATTATACGATATGCATCACACAATTTCAGATTCATCATGTTCAATCCAACACAAAGAACTTCAAAGAGTGCCCCAAAGTTTCTACCGGAGAGTCAAGACGAAAACGTGTGCCAACCCATATGCATAGATTCCCAAGGTCACGGAACCCGCAAGTTGATCACCAAAACATACATCAAGTGGATCAATAGAACATCCCAGTGTCACCACGGATATCCCATCGCAAGACATACATCAAGTGTTCTCAAATCCTTAAAGACTCAATCCGATAAGAAAACTTCAAAGGGAAAACTCAATTCATCACAATAAGATAGAGAGGGGAAAACTCCATATGATTCATCTATATCAATAAAGCTCGCGGTACATCAAGATCGTGTCATCTCAAGAACACGAGAGAGAGAGATCAAACACATAGCTACTGGTACATACCCTCAGCCCCGAGGGTGAACTACTCCCTCCTCGTCATGGAGACCGCCGGGATGATGAAGATGGCCTCCGGTGATGGTTTCCCCCTCCGGCAGGGTGCCGGAACGGGCTCCTGATTGGTTTTTCGTGGCTACAGAGGCTTGCGGCGGCGGAACTCCCGATCTATGTTTCTTTCTGGGGGTTTTGGTATTTATAGGAATTTTTGGCGTCGGTCTCACGTCAAGGGGGTGCTCGAGGAGTCCACAAGCCAGGAGCGCCCTCCCGGGGGGGTAGGGCGCGCCCCCCTGGCTTGTGGCCTCCTCGGTCACTTCCTGGCCCAGCTCGGGTGCTTCGGGGGTCTCTTTTGGTCCATAAAAAATCACCGTAAATTTTCAGCCCATTCCGAGAACTTTTATTTCTGCACAAAAAATGACACCATGGTAGTTCTGCTGAAAACAGCGTCAGTCCGGGTTAGTTCTAATAAAATCATACCAAAATCATATAAAATTATTGTAAACATGGCATGAATACTTCATAAATTATAGATACGTTGGAGACGTATCACACACAGATAAACCCGCCAATCACACGAGTAGAAACTGTTGGGTGTTCAAGTAAGCTAGAAAAGCTCTAGCAAAAGAGTCATGCAAGGGTCAGTCCAGGAGCGACGATGACGAGGATGAACCTTGGCGGCCGAACAGTGGTGGCCAGAAATAGTTCCCCTCCAAGGTTAAAGATGTGAACATGATCTATGTCATGCACATCCCTAAGAAGGAACGAAAGCGGGCACTTCGGGATGTCTATGCCTTAGAGCCTGTAGCCCTGAGGCGTACCCCTTGGATGGCCTACTCAATCACTTTCGATAAGAAAGACCATCCGAATAGTATTAGTCATGGCGGGTGAGCCGCCCTGGTTATAGACCCCATTGTCGATGGGTTTCACCTCACCCGCGTCCCCATGGACGACGGAAGTAGTCTGAACCTGATATACGCGGACATGGTTCAGAAAATGGGTATTGACACTTCTAGAATCAAGCCCAGTAAAATCACGTTCAAGGGAGTAATACCCGACATGGAGGCCCAATATACAGGCACTATAACACTACAAGTTGTTTTCGCCTCCCCCGACAACTTCCACTGCGAGGACTTGATTTTTGATATAGTCCCTTTCCACAGTGACTACCATGCATTGCTTGGTCGTACTGCATACACCCGCTTTAACACGGTGCCGCACTAAGTGGTAGGCGTAAGCGAGGCGGTTGGCCTTCGCCTAGTGCCTAGGCGATGCTTAAGCGCCCTAGGCGCGGCCAAGGCAGTAATATGGTTGTACTATCAAGGTGTATCTATGGTTATTATATGTGTATTGATATTAATTTAGGGCACATAAATTAGTTAACTACCGGTTATTGCCATTTTAATATGGCTCGCTTGGCATATCAGTGCAATATGGCATGATTTCTCACTTGGGTAGACAAATTCTTGCTTGTCCTGCCTAGACTGCCATTTATGTCCTAGCTATAGGCAAGGCATTTGGCCATCGCCTAGCGCCTAAGCGTGCCTAAGCGCCTCCTAGGCACTTCCTTTTCCAACAAAGTGCGTACCTTAAGATCAAAATGTCGGGGCCCAACGGGGTCATTACCATCAATGGTAACACAGAACGCTTTCTCTGCACAGAAGAGTAGACAGCGGCTTATACAGCCGATTCCCACGAGGCCGAAGAGGCGGCAAGACAGGAAGCTCGGCGTGACCTTCCGGGCTCTTCCAAACGCATATCCATGGCCACTTGTCGAACCCGCGTCCCTCCTAAATAGGGATACGTGCTCCCCTTCCCCTACTATCTGGTAGCAGATTACGTTCCTCGGGTGCACAACTTTGCACTTAAAATTCCTTGGGGAATTGGGGAGCAAAAAATTATGATATCAGGAGGGTCATCTCGGGTAATCCAAACAAACCTGGCACCTAGGTATCTCTTTGGCACATAAATGCCCACCAGAAGAACATCTCGGTAGCATCAATCTGCCAACTCACGGCCCCAACCTCCTCGGAGGTTCTGCCTTTCAAATGCCTTCAACATCGTGGGATCGGCCGTATGCATCAACCTTGGACTAGACAAGGACTGGCTGGTCAACAACTCGGAGGCGCAGACTTGCGGCAGGGGAGCAACAAGCCAAAAGGCCCGCTTATTAAAACCATGTACTACTCTCCTCATCTATCCTTTTTCTTCAACATGTTCTCTGTATCTGCTTAGAGCTCGGCCTGCAAGACCTAGCCTTATGAATAATAAAACATACCTCTTTTCGGTATCTACACATTTTCAAGTGTTGTTTTATGTTTCATAAATTGCACCGAGGTGGTTTACTTCCACACACAGTAGAGTCCGGCTTTGGACTGGGGGCTCGGATTTATAGACGAGACCATGTTCAAGTACGACGTCTGGTCGGCGTCTTGGATATTGCATTATATGCATCTGTTTCTAATCGTGATTTTGGTCAAAGATAAGGTTGCCCGGCTCCTACGCTTACCTCTTATATTCTGATCTGTTCGGCTAAGAGTGTAGAGGGAGAACCACTGTGATTGCGCTTCCAACCTGGATGGTTTAGCACCTTAGTGGAGAAAGCTGAAAATTGACTATCACGATAAGCACAAACAGGTCAAGCGATCCGAAGATAGTGTAAAACTAATTCACCGTTAGTGGTTAAACCATAATAAACGAAGGGTTCTTCTTATAAGAACCGAGGTGCTAATAGTGGGGTACCTTGGTTGACCCGATCACCACTACCGAGGGCTTGTTCAACTACCCCACAACTTAGAGCTCCTATGACTAAGTGAAAGAGATAAAGCCATTATGGTTTGATTGCCTCATTCATCTAACCACACAATCACCGGCAAGGTTCCGAGACTTCGGCTAAGGATTTACAGTTTCTAAGAGAACACCCCGTGTAGTTTCTACAAGGGGGGAAGAAGCCGACGACCGGAAACTTTCAGATAAAACAGTCACAAAGGAGGAGAATATAAAAATATCAGATACATGTCGAACTGATTCATTCATAATTTTAAACTTGTCTTTACAAATTCTTCCTCGACACTCCGAGGGACCTATTGGAAGTACAACTCGGACTTCGAGCACTGCGCCGTGGTCAGTTTGACGCCTTCCAGGACCTCGGCTAAGAACTGCTCGGCTTCTGGTTCTCCCCTTCCGGTGGCCCAGACGCAATCTCCAGTGGCTTTACCCTCGGGTAATGCGCCATTATTGATGCATATGCCCATCGGGCGCCCTCCAGACAAGCCGACCACTTCCAGTTGGTGACCTGGGGACTGGCCTCGCGCAACCTACTCAGGAAGCCGAACAAGCTGCTGGGCATGGGCCTTGACGGCTAGAGGTTGATGCAGAGGTCCTCCATAACAGGACGCGCCGCACGAAACAGCTCCGCCAACTACTTCATTTGGTTGTTGAGTTGCGGCGGGTGCTCAGGAGCCTGGAACTGATGCCAGAATATATTCTTAGTAGGCTCGTCAGGTCAATCGTCATAATGGGCGCAGGCATCCGCGGCGCTGATCAGAAGGCCCTTGAAAGCCTCCGAGGAATGCAAGTTTTGCGTAAGATTGGCAAAACGGCTATCGCCAAAAACACATTGGAGCAGATAGGGCTTACAGGCGGCGATCTTGCTCACTTGGTTGAGCACTTCGCGATCCACCCGGGCCTGGGTCTTGGTCTCATTGCACTCCGAGCTTGCCTTGGCAAGCTCGGCGGAGAGCTTCTTCCTCTCCTCCTGTAGGGTGTCACGCTCAGCATAGACTCCCTTCAGGTCCACCTCCACCTCCTGGGCCCGGGCAACATGCTTCTCACTGGCCTCCTTCGCCATGGCCAACTCCTTGTTGGCCTGCTCTGCCACAGCCCTATGCTGCTCGGCCTCCTGCCGAGTTGTTTCCAGCTCAGCCCGGAGCTTCTCCAATGCCATGGAGGAAGCTACAAGATCAGTACAATAGTGCTTTAGAGCGTACTATTAAAAACAATAGATCGGATGCAGAAACATCAATACAAAACATATTCTCTTTTTTACCTGGTGCTTCCTCCATTTGCCTCTTCATTAGCTCAATGTACTTCTCGGACATCTCGAGCTTGCGGTTCATCTCTTCCAACTCTTGGGAGATGGAAGTTGAAACAGAGGTTGATTCCTATAAAAGAAACAACAAAGGAGATATTGGAACTCCTTGGATAACATCGGTCCCCTGATCGGATACTTTTATCCTGATTTTGCATTTTCACTAATTTTTTGGACCCCTGAGTAAGATCTTCGGATCTCACTCAGGGCTCGGGGGCTACTGTGCTTAAACACTTACGGTCCTCAGACCAATTATTTTTCTTCTGCTAGTAAATATTCATTATATTCTAGCTCGTAGCAATTCTATGCACTTGTTATATTAACAAGGAAAGGCAGGAACATGGCTTGCCTCAAAGTCTTGAAAGAGGCCTCGAAAGACCTCCCTCATGCCGGCCTCCGCGGACCGGTAGCTTTGTAGCACCGCAACCATGATTGTGTGGTGCTCGGCATGGATGGAAGAGTCCTCCAGGGATACTTCCACCTCCTCCGTCCATCCCTTGGGTGCCTGCCCTCGGGTAGGCGGGGGCGAACGGACCACTTAGGCCCCCTCCCTTAGCGGAGAGGGTGCCACCGGGGTAGCTGGCCGAGGTGTCTTGGTGCCTTCGGGCGCCGAAGACACGGGCTTCTCCGCCTGCGTTCCTCCTGTAGAAGAAGGAACCTTCCCCGTCGGGTCCCCGACAGCTGAGGATTCCACCTCGACCATGGGCGTGCTCGCACTCTCCCCCATGGTCAGCACGGGCGGAGCAGGCGAGGTCGCCTCCCCTGGCACCTCAAGTGTAGGAGGGGAGGGTGGATGCCCATTGGACGGGCTGCCCGGAGGAAGCTCGCTTGATTCTCCATCACTGGGGACCGCCCCTGTCCTGTAAAGGGAAAAGGGGGGTGAATCAGAAAAGTAGAGGCAAAGGGAGGTGATGTGCATAACATGAGATAAAAGTTGAGGACGAACCTCCTCGGCGACGGTTTGCTCCTGCCCACCTCGGATTGCTCGATCTCCAAGGAGGAGAGGATGACCCTGGGCTTGGCCGAGGCCTTGCGGCTTGCGGCGTCGGACGCCTTCACCAGGCACTTGAGACCGCCACGGGTCTCCGCCCCCACGACGTCCTCGGACGCTGCTTTCTTCCTTGGAGGGGAGGAGTTATCCTCGCTCTCTTCCTCCTCCTCCTCCTCTTCATCTCCTCCTTCCGAGGAGACGGACTTGAGGTCCTCAGATTTGGAATCCAAGGGCTCCTCGATTTGAAGACCTATAGTATTCTTCCTTTTCCTCCCCAGATCCCTTTTAGCCTTGGCCGGGCCCTTTCAGGACGCCACAACCAGAAGCGCCTGGAGATCTGGGAGACGGCATCTTTGGCTAAAGTGGCGTGACGGCTTATGTTTGTTGCCTGATCCAGCCACTTCTGCATATGAAGAAAAATATCCCATCTATAAAGAATACCTTCGGATTTAAATGACCAAAGGCAGGAGAGGTTACCTTCTTCGGAGCATGTGCCTCTGATTAGCCGCTGTCAGGCCCATTCACGGGGAACTTGTTCTTCTTCGGCTTGAAGAGGGACGCCCACATGCCGTCCATGTCTATGCGAAAGAAGTGGCGGATTGTCCGGGGGTGCTCGGGCTTCTAAAGCCACATCGGATTGGCCCTAAGGTGGAGCGACAGTATGTCACGGGGCAACATTGTGTCGATCACGTCCACCATCTTGGCGTTGCCCCCGAGGTTGTGGATATTTGACTAGAGGATGGAGACCTCATCGGGGTTGCCCCAATCCAGTCTCTTCGGCTGCCAGGAGTTTAGCTTCCTCGGAGGCAGCCTTGTGAAGGGTGGGAGCGTGGCCAGGTTGTTGGCGTGGGGCTCGGTGATGTAGAACCAGTCCTGCTACCACATCTTTACCGTCTCCACATAGGTCCCCTCCAACCACTCTACTTTTTGGAGTTTGCTGGTCATCGCCCCGCCGTATTCGGCGAAGCCACCGCCTCCGCCGCGGCTGATACCACTCTTTGGCTTGCAGGAGAACGTCTTCAACCATATGATGAAGTGTGGAGGAAACCTCAAGAAAGCCTCGCACACCGTGATGAAGGCGCAAGGTGGAGAATGGAATTCGGGGAAAGATTATAGAAATCAAGCCCATAAAAGAAGAGAACCCCCCGTACGGAGGAATGCAGGGGGAAGCCCAGACCTCTGACGAGGTGGGAAACAAAGATGACCCGCTCCCCGACTTGGGGAGTGGGGATGCGTTGGTTAGACTCCGACACTCTGTAGGCCACGCCTTCGGGGATGTACCCCTACAGCTTCTGAGCTGCGTTGGAATTTTTTCCGAAGAGGAGAGGAGATGCAGTACAGTAGTGATAAGTATTTCCCTTAGTGAGAACCAAGGTTATCAAACCAATAGAAGGACCAATGCAAATTCCCTTAAACAACACCTACACACACAAAACCAAACACTTGCACCCAACGCCTGCAAGAGGGTTGTCAAGCCCCTTTAAATCTTGATAGAATAGATATTGTAAATGCAAAATAAAATAAAAGTCAATAAAGTGCAACAAGGTAATATATACGTTTTTGTTTTTTATGTTTAAGTAGACCTGGGGTGATACGTCTCCAACGTATCGATAATTTACGAAGTATTCATGCCATATTCACCTATGTTTACAATACTTTTATATGGCTTTGATGCACTTTTAATGATTTAATTAGAACTAACCTGGACTGACGCAGTTTTCAGCAGAATTACCGTGGTGTCATTTTTGTGTGCAGAAAATGTAAGTTCTCGAAATCGCCCGAAACTTTTTGGTGATTTTTCTGGAACATATGAGCAACATTGGAGCGAAGAACCACTGGAAGGGGTCCTCCTATTGGCCACAAGCCAACAGGGTGCGCCCAAGGGGTGTCAAAGGGCCCTGTTAGCTTGTGTGCCCCTCGTAACTCCGTTTTGAGTGATTCCAACGCCAAAAAATCCTATAAATAGAGAAACCATTAGAAATTAGGGGAGACTCTCCGCTCCACCGCCGCAGCTCTCTGTATCAAAGAAATACCAATCTGGAGAGAAAATAGAGAGGAAAACAGAGAGAGATCCAATCTTGGAGGGGCTCTCGCCCGTCCGAGAGCCATGGAGGCCAAGTACTAGAGGGGAGAACCTCTCCCCATCTAGGGAGAGGCCATGGAGGAGGAAGCCTAAGGGGGGAGACTCTCTCCCCCTCTTTTCCGGTGGTGCCGGAGTGCCGCCGAGGGAACCATCTCCGCGGTGATCGTCTTCATCAACATCACCGTCTCCATCACCTTCCCTCATCTATCTACGACGGTCCACTGTCCCACACCCCACTGTAATCCCCTACTTGAACATGGTGTTTCATGCCACATATTATTAATCAATGATGTGTTGCCATCTTATAATGTTTGCGTAGATTTTTGTTGTCCTTTGGGTTGATTGATGATCTTGATTGGTATGAATGTATGTTTTATTTTGGTGCTATTCTATGGTGCCATCCGTGCCATGCACACGTAAAGGATTCTCGCTGTAGGGTGTTGCAATACGTTCGCTCATAGTGGGTGGCTAGAGTGACAGAAGCATACAACCGAGTAAGGAGATTATTGCGCATGGGAGTAAAGGGGACTTGATGTTTAATGCTATGGTTGGGTTTACCTTAATGATTTCTAGTAGTTGTGGATGCTTGCTAGAGGTCCAATCATAAGTTCATATGATCCAAGTATGGAAAGTATGTTAGCTCATGCCTCTCCCTCATATAAAATTGCAAATATGATTACCGATCTTGTTATGAATTCCCTAGGATGATTCCGCATACCATACCATCATTATTGCACATTCGCTATTTGTAATATATTGTAATATATTCTAACTTTATTTAGGCAGAAACTATTTTCATATTTTTGTTCTCCAATATCATGCAAAGTTATCTTCTTCGTACCCACAACGCATTTTTATTTCTCGTTACTAGATAGAAGCAAGCGATCAGTGTATGTAGAGTCGTATTGGTGGCAGATAGGACTTGAGAGAATATTGATCTTAGCTTTAGCTCCTTGCGGGTTCGACACTCCATACTTATCACTTCCATCTTCGGAAAGTGCTATGATGATACCTTGCACTTGGGGATTATCAAGCTCTTTCCTGGCGCCGTTGCCGGGGAGCAATAGCATAGGGTTGATATTTTCGTGTATGCTTGTTTGCTTTTATCACTAAATAGATTTTATTTTTATTTTTTTTATGTTTTCTTGATTTATTTATTTAGTTGTGGGTGAAACAAACAAAAAAAATTAAAAAATTAAAAACACAAAACATTTACTTGCCTTTTATAAGAGAAGCAATTGGAAATTTATGCATTGAAGAAGTGAGGGTCGACCTTGAACACTTGTGTTCATGCTCATGGAAAAAATGTAGAATTTTTCATGGAAGTTTCTCATAAAAATTATCTCCTTTCATATATCATTGTACCATAAAAATAATGTGCTTGTCATAATATTCATGATACTCTTTTGCATGTTTCATCTACTATTCTTATGCGAGCATCATTGAAATCATCATGCCTAACTTAAAGGATTTAAAGAAAAACGCTTGTTGGGAGAAAACCCAACACTTATCCTTTCTGTTTTTGTGTGTTCACATGATTAAGCTACTGTAGTAATCATGTTTTGTGTCTTTTATTTCAATAAAGGGCCAAGTAAAGCCTTTAGGATGATTTGGATGATAGTAGATTTGATCTTGTGCAAAAACAGAAACTTGCGTCCAGTGCAGAATTTATATGATTTCACTAGAACGTATTTTTGATCTGAATTTTTTACACAGTATTGGTATACAAGCTCACCATGTTTTATTATTTTTTCAGAATTTTTGGAGTTACAGAAGTATAGTTTCTCTACAGATCATTATGACATGTTCTATTTTAGAAAGATTCTGTTTTTGCTTGCATAGTTCGCTTGTTTTCATGATGCTATAGATTATATCGGGGGGTATAAGTCATGGATAAGTTAGAATACATTACCTTATGCAATAATGAAATATGAATCAATTTATAACAGTACCTAAAGTTTATGATTTGCCTATTATACTAACGGATCTCACGAGGTTTCTTGTAAATTTTGTGTGATTGAAGTTTTCAAGTTTTGGGTGAGATACTGATATGAGGAGAATAAGGAGCATCAAGACCCTAAGATTGGGGATGCCCAAGGCAGCCCCAAGGTAATATCCAAGGAATACCCAAGCGTCCAAGCTTCGGGATGCCCCGGAATGCATCCCCTCTTTCTTCTTCAACACTATCGGTATACCTTACTTGGAGCTATATTTTTATTCGTCACATAATATGTGTTTTTCTTGGATCGTCATTTTATTTTGTTTTTATATGTTAGATTTTATCAATAATCATTTTTTTCAATAAAAGGTTCCAAGAATTGCCTTAAGATGTCTCAGTTGCATGTTTGATGTGTGACTGTGTAAAAATAGAATCTTTTTCTGTAGTGTTTGAATTTTCATATTTTACCGGAACGTGGAAAGTTTCTGAAATTTTTACACAGTACTGTCACACAAATTATTTAGCTTTTCCTAAATTTTCAGAATTGTTTGAGTCACATAAGTACACTTTTTAAATGAATTACTACAGACTGTTCTGTTTGGACAGATTGCTGTCATAGTTTTGTTATCTACTTATCCTAGAGTTTTCATGGCTTATATTGGTAGATATAAATTGTGGAAATGATAGGATACAGTACCTAATGTTTGAAAATTATTATGCAACTTGTCTTGGCAGTACATGAAGTGTTGATTTATTTTTATATGTACTAACCTATCTCAAGAGTTCTTTTCAAGTTTTATGTGGATGAAGTTTTTGAGACTTAGGTGAAACCGGGATATGAGAGGATTGAACAAGATACAAAAGGTCAAGCTTGGGGATGCCCAAGTCTCCCCAAGTCCATATTTCAAGAAGTATCAAGCATCTAAGCTTGGGGATGCTACGCATCCCACCTCTCTTCGTCAACAATTATCGGTTAGCCTATGATGATCATAAATTTTTATTCATTCACATGTGCTATTATTGGAGCATTTTTTCTGCTTATTTTTCCCTTTTATTTTATGTACCATGCTGGTATGATATAATCCTTGGCTTGTTTATAGAATGCTTCATTTGCTTCACTTAAATCTTTTGAGTATGGCTTTATAGAATGCTCCATGTGCTTCACTTATATATTTTGATCTTGGATATTGATCTCTCTATATTCATTGAAGAATGCTCTATGAAATTCATTTATATCTTTTTGAAACTAGTTTGATGATCACTCTTGTGCTTCACTTATATCCTAAGAGAAAATGTTGAATGAATTGAAATTCATAAAAAATGAAATTATATATGCTTCATATATATGTTTGTCCCAAGGGGAGTAGTGACTTCACATACTAAGAGTATAAGCAATAAAATTTATAGTAGGTTAGAAAACATAGCATTGGTCACTTGAACAATTCATGAAAGAATATTGAAGGAAGAGAGATTTCACGTATAAATATGCTATCTTGGACATCTTCTATGATTGTGACCTCCCATTAATTATTTTCGAACTTGATCAAGTAGTTAACGTTGGACAAGGAAGACATCGTAATGGTTATGTTTGTTTATATTCACATAGAAGTTATATTGTAATGGATTCTCTAACATGTGGTGCTTGATTAGGATCTTTGGCTAGCCAAAATTCGTACTAAGTTGAGATACTACTTGTGCATCCAAAAACCCCTAAACCCAGTTTCTTGCCATGAGAGTCCACCATATCTACCTATGGATTGAATAAGATCCTTCAAGTAAGTTGTCATTGGTGCAAAAAGTAATAAAAATTGCTCCTAAATATGTATTATGTTTTATTGGAAGGGAAAATAAGCTTTGTACGAACTTGTGATGGTGAAGAAATAAAAGGGACAAACTGGATAATAAAGGTTGCCATCACAAGGGGCAATATAAAGTGACGTTCCTTTTCATTAAGAGATTGCACATCCAAAAATAAAAAGCGCATGACAACCTCCGCTTCCCTCTATGAAGGGCCTATCTTTTACTTTTATGTATTTACTTTTATGCACGAGTCAATAATTTTCATCCATATTCCAATCTATTAATTCTTTAGTTGGCAAGCATCATGTGGTGGGGAAAGATCCAGGCATATATATCCAGTTGGATGTAGGTGATCATGATTCATTATTGTTGACATTATCCCCGAGATAAATAAGTTGGGAGGTGGAATATTAAGCCCCTATCTTCCTATGTATTTGGTTGAAACTGCTTGTTCTAAAAAGATGCTTCGAGTGTTAGCAATCATGGAAGACTAAATGATAGTTGAGTATGTGGAATTTTCTAAATCAAACCTCTTACATAGACCTTTCCTGAAAATAAGATGAATTGTAATTGTTTAATGACTGAAAACATAGTCTGCTAGTTTTCAAGAAAGTTTATGGTATATACTTTAAACATGTGAATATCTTGTTACTTGATCATGAGAAGTTCTATAAGAAAAGAGTTGTTGTTTATGATGTTAGAAAAAGTGATTGGAAGTAACATTGATCAAACCTATATACTATGCTAGCATTCACACTTCATAAATTCTTTCTTTTATCATTTACTTACTCGAGGACGAGCAGGAATTAAGCTTGGGGATGCTGATACGTCTCCAACATATAGATAATTTATGAAATATTCATGCCATATTCACCTATGTTTACAATACTTTTATATGGATTTGATGCACTTTTTATGATTTAATTAGAACTAACCCGGACTAACGTTGTTTTCAGCAGAATTACCGTGGTGTTATTATTTTTGTGCAGAAAATGAAAGTTCTCAGAATCACCCGAAACTTTTTGGTGATTTTTTCTGGAACATTTGAGCAACATTGGAGCGAAGAACCACCAGAAGCCCCCCCCCCCCCCCGTTGGCCACAAGCCAACAGGGCGCGCCCAGGGGGGTCAAAGGGCCTTGTTAGCTTGTGGGCCCCTCGTAACTCCGTTTTGCGTGTTTCCAACGCCAAAAAATCCAATAAATAGAGAAACCATCAGAAATTAGGGGAGACTCTCTGGTCCACCACCGCAGCTCTCTGTATCGAAGAAAAACTAACCTGGAGAGAAAACAGAGAGGAAAACAAAGAGAGATCCAATCTCGGAGGGGCTCTTGCCCCTCCGGGATCCATGGAGGCCAAGGACCGGAGTGGAGAACCTCTCCCCATCTAGGGAGAGGCCATGGAGGAGGAAGACTAAGGGAGGATACTCTCTCCCGTCTCTTCCGGTGGCGCCGGAGTGCCGCCGGGGGAACCATCGCCGCGGTGATCGTCTTCATCAACAACACCGTATCCATCACCTTCCCTCATCTATCTACGACGTTCCACTCTCCTGCACCCCGCTGTAATCCCCTACTTGAACATGGTGTTCCATGCCACATATTATTAATCAATGATGTGTTGCCATCCTATGATGTTTGAGTAGATTTTTGTTGTCCTTTGGGTTGATTGATGATCTTGATTGGTTTGAGTGTATGTTTTATTTTGGTGTAGTCCTAGGGTGCCCTCCGTGCCGCACACACGTGAGGGATTATCGCTGTAGGATGTCGCAATACGTTCATGATTCGCTTATAGTGGGTGGCCAGAGTGACAGAAGCTTACACCTGAGTAAGGGGATTGTTGCTTATGGGGGTAAAGGGGACTTGATGTTTAATGCTATGGTTGGGTTTACCTTAATGATTTCTAGTAGTTGCGGATGCTTGCTAGAGGTCTAATCATAAGTTCATATGATCCAAGTACGGAAAATATGTTAGCTCGTGCCTCTCCCTCATATAAAATTGCAAATATCATTACCGATCTTGTTATGAATTGCCTAGGATGATTCCGCACACCATACCATCATTGTTGCACACTCGCTATTTGTAATATATTGTAATATATTCTAATTTTATTTAGGCAGCAACTATTTTCATATTTTTGTTCTCCAATATCATGCAAAGCTATCCTCTTCATACCCACAACGCATTGTTATTTCTCGTTACTAGATAGAAGCAAACGATCGGTGTATGTAGAGTCGTATAGGTGGCAGATAGGACTTGAGAGAATATTGATCTTACCTTTAGTTCCTTGTGGGTTCGACACTCCATACTTATCACTTCCATCTTTGGAAAGTGCTACGATGATTCCTTGCACTTGGGGATTATCAGGGGGGCATAGTTTTTGCTAGAGGCTTCTCTCTTGAAAATAGCATACGGTGGGTAGACAAATTACTATTGGGCAATTGATAGAATTGCGCATAGTTATGACATGTTATTCATGACAATGATCATATATATAGGCATCACATCCATAAACAAGTATACCGAAATGATTCTACATCTACTACTATTACTTCACCAATCGACCGCTATCTAGCATGCATCTAAGGTATTAAGTTCATGACAAATGAAGTAATGCTTGGAGCAAGATGAAATGATGTAGACAAAGTAAGATAAGCAATATGTTCAGACCCCATCGATTTATCATTAATGGCAACAATACAAATATGTGTCTTGACCCCTTCTATCATGAGGATAGAGCACCGCAAGATTGAATCCATTACAACGCACCACTCCCACTGAAGATAAACCAATCTAATTGGCCAAACTAAAACGATTGATCGGAGATAAATACGAAGCTATAATATCGTGCATATTGAAATTCAGAGGAGAGTCAATAACTTTTACAAATAATCTGATCATAAACCCACAATTCATCGGATCCCACCAAACACATCGCAAAAGAAGATTACATCGAATATATCACCGCGAAGATCGCGATGAACTTTGTATTGAAGATAAAAGACAAGAAGAATCCATCTAGGTACTAGCTATGGACCTGTAGGTCTATGGTGGACTACTCACGCATCATCATGGAGGCATCAAGGTTAATGTAGATGGCCTCCGTGATCGATTTCCCCCTCCGGCATATCACCGGAAAAGGTCTCCAGATGGACTCCCGTCGGAACAGAGGCTTGTGGTGGCGGAAAAGTGTTTCGGGTGGCTCTCTATTGGTTTCTCGATATTTGAGAATTTATAGAACCGGAATTAGGTCAATCGGAGCCACAAGGGGGCCACAAGGTAGGTCGGGGCGCCTACCCCCCGGGGCGCACGCACCTGCCTTGTGGCCTCCTCGTGCAGCTTCATGACTCCTCCCGAAGCTTCCTGGGTCTCTTTTGTCTAGAAAAAAATCATCAAAAAGTTTCGTAGCGTTTGGACTTCGTTTGGTACACATTTCCTGGAAAACGAAAAACAGGCAGAAAATGACAACTGGCACTTGGCACTGGGTTAATAGGTTAGTTCCCAAAAATGATATAAAATAGCATATAATTGCATATAAAGTATCCTAGAATGATAATATAATATCATGGAACAATAAAAAACTATAGATACATTGGAGACGTATCAACCCCACAGCCCATAGCTCGTTGATGGTGGCAAGGTCGACCCTCGAAGGGACCCATTGCCCCTTCAGATTTGCGTCTCGCATTGCAGTGGAAGACCCTGGAGTTGGATGGACAGGTTTGTGAGCTCAGGAAGCAGAGGAGGTTTCGATGCAGGCGCAATAAGGGAGCATGGGGCAAAAGGATTAACCCACCCGGGCCTTTATAGGCTGGTGAAAAGGTGAAGAGTCCCCTTAACATCGTCGGTAAAATCTCCACGTTTTGACTGGATCGAGCCATTGTGGATGCGTGGGGTGAAGTAATCAATTGATGATATCCCCTAAAACGCAAGGCACGGTCTCTGTTTTGATATGACATACCAAGGGTCGCCTCGAACCGCGGTTCGAGTAAGTTGTGACCAATATGCATGATGTCATTAATATGACGATTCGGAAAAAGTTGTCAGTACCTTATTACTAGACACACATATATTTCTAGTCCTTGTGACTCAGTTATACACTTCGAACAAGAGAAAGTGTTACACGGTTACTTAAAGCCTGTTGAACACGTCTGTCGAGTCGAAGATTCCATCGTCCGAAGTTACGCGTCCGAAGAAGGTTGTCCTACTTGGCGTTGAAGACTAGTTCGGGGGCTACTGAGGGAGTCATGGACTAGGGGGTCCCAGCCAAGCTGGTCTAGTCCATGGGCCGGGCTGGAGGCCCATCCTGGAGGTAGGACTTCAGAGGCCTTATGATGGAGCGTGAGCATATCATATTCTACAGAATACTTGGTGTGCACTCCAGGAAAAGGATGATTCGTTTGGCATGTGATCCACAGATGGTAACCGACATTCATGTACCCGAGATACCCTTGGTGCCTATATAAACTAAAGGGTTTAGCCCGTAGAGGATACCCATACACAACATCATCACCCCCAGGGTTTAGACCACAAACTTACGATCTCGAGGTGGATCAATGATACGTCTCCAACGTATCGATAATTTATGAAGTATTCATGCCATGATTTCCTATGTTTACAATACTTTTATATGGTTTTGATGCACTTTATATGATTTATTTAGAACTAACCCGGATTGACGCTGTTTTCAGCAGAATTACCGTGGTGTTGTTTTTGTGCAGAAAATGAAAGTTCTCGGAATCACCCAAAACTTTTTGGTGATTTTTTCTGGAGGAAATAAGCCATATTGGAGCGAAGAACCACCGGAGGGGAGCCACCCATGGGGCACAAGCCATCAGGGCGCCCCCCTAGGCCGCGCCCTGATATGTGGTGGGGCCCACATGGCTCCGTTGCGCGTGATTCCAACGTTGAAAAATCCTATAAATCCCAGAAACCCCAGAAATAAACAGAGACTCTCCGTTCCGCCGTCGCAACTCTCTATATCGACGAAAAACCAATCTAGAGACGTTCCAGTACCCTGTCGGAGAGGGGAAACCATATCCGGTGGCCATCTTCATCATCCCGGCGGAGGCCATGATGAGGAGACAGTAGTTCACCCTCGGGGCTGAGGGTATGTACAAGTAGCTATGTGTTCAATCTCTCTCTCTCATGTTCTTGAGATGTCACGATCTTGATGTATCACGGGCTTTGTTAATATAGTCGAATCATATGATGTTATTCCCTTGCTATCATGTTGTGATGAATTGAATCTTTCCCTTTGAGATATCGTTATGTTGGATTGAATATTTTGGTTTGAGAACACTTGATGTACGTCTTGCGTGGGATACCCGTAGTGACATTGGGGTATTCTATTGATTCACTTGATATATGTTGAGGCATCAACTTGCGGATTCCGGTGACCTTGGGGATCTATGCATAGGGGTTGATTGCATGTTTTCATACCACGTTCTCCGATAGAAATCTTGGGGTGCTCCTTGAAGTTCTTTGTGTTGGATTGAATATGATAGATCTGAAATTGTTTGATGCATGTCGCATAATTTACCCACAGATACTTGAGGTGACATTGGAGTATCTAGGTGACATTATTGTTGATTGGTATGTATCATTGGTGTTGTTCTAGTACGAACTCTAGGGCTGTTTATGACACTTATAGGAATAGCCCAAAAGATTGATCGGAAAGAATAACTTTGAGGTGGTTCTACTACCTACACCAATTTCATCTTATTGTTCTCCACTAGACAGGAACTTTGGAGTGATTCTTTGTTGCACGTTGAGGGATGATCATATGATTCAACTATGTAGCATTGTTGGGAGATTGCACTAGTGAAAGTATGAACCCTAGGCCTTGTTTCCAAGCATTAATATATCATTTTGCTCGCTGTTTAATATTTATTACCTTGCTATTTTTATATTTTCAGATTACAAAAACCTATATCTACCATCCATATTGCACTTGTATCACCATCTCTTCGCCGAACTAGTGCACCTATACAATTTGCCATTGTATTGGGTGTGTTGGGGACACAAGAGATTTCTTGTATTTAATTGCAGGGTTGTTTGAGAGAGAACATCTTCATCCTACACCTCCCACGGATTGATAAACCTTAGGTCATCCACTTGAGGGAAAATTGCTACTGTCCTACAAAACTCTGCGCTTGGAGGCCCAACAAAGTCTACAAGAATAAAGTTGCGTAGTAGACATCAAGCCATTTTCTGGCGCCGTTGCCGGGGAGGTGAGTGCTTGAAGGCATATCTTTATATCTTGCAATTAAATCTTTTAGTTTCTTGTTTTTCACTAGTTTGGTTTTATAAAAGAAAACTACAAAAAATGGAATTTAGGTTGCCTCAATTGTTTCGTCTTTTTAATATATTTCGTGAAAATAAGGATTCGGAAAATTGTGCTCAATTGGTAGAGGAAGAATTTATGAAAATACTTAATGAGAATTCCTTGAATGATGAGCATGATAGCAATATTGTTAGTATGAATTCTCTGAATATCCATGATGCTCATGATGATTGCACTAGTCATGATAAAAAGATTTCCTATAAGCATGTCAATTTTTGTGGAGTGAATAAAATTTGCAAAGACATGCCATATAGGGACGATAGATTTTGTAAGAAGCATAAAAACGATCAAACTAATTGGTGGCTTAAAGTGATAGATGAATGTGCCACAACATTATGCTCTCTTCATCCCGTTACTTGTGAACTTTGCAATAGGGTTGGTCATCTTAATTTCCAATGCATGCTTTTTCATAACCGAACCGTTTCCAAATATTGTGATAATTTGATCTCCCGTGAACTCTATAATGAACTTTGCCTATTTTTGGGGAGTGAAGAATTATCACATAAAAATGATTGGTTTGATATATTCATTGTCACAAATGATAATGAAACTAATCTACAAGAAATCTATATGGTTTGCGTAGTGAATTGCAATGAGAATGCTTATATTGCCAACTATAGAAAGAATGTGTAACCAATAGAATATAAAAGGAATACTAATGAAAGGGTAATGGTATCCCAATACCCTCCTATTGTTTCTCGTCATGAATCAGGTTGCAATGAAGAGCTTCTCATCGAACCAATCTCTTCAATAAGAAGCTCAAAAAGATTACTCAAACCCACACATAAGGTGGTGAAGAAGAAGAAAAGAAGAAAAGGTAAACGTAAAAAGGTATCCCTCTCAAATAATCTTTCTCCTATCATTGTTGAGAATAAATATGAAAGTAGTGTGGATGATGATACACTTGATGATTATTTTGTTATGCCTACTACTCGTTGTGGTGAGGACGATTGATAAGATAATGATACTCCTTACAATATTGAAAATCTTTTTGGCACCAACTTGGAAAATTATGATGATAATAATTGTTACACTATTGGTGCTATTCATGCTATTGATGATTATCCTAATGATATGCAAACCCATAAGCTTGGGGTTGCTATTCTTGATGAGAATGACATATTCGAGAATATATTTGCTGTAATCGATGTGTGTTCCAAGATTGGTGATGCTATGCATAATGAAGATGATCTTTTTAGTTCCCCTACTTCGAATGATCAAATTTGTTATGATGATTACATGCCTCCTGTTTATGATGATTATTGTGATGAGATTTATGTTATGAAAAGTAGTGATGATTATTATTATACAACTTGTCACAATTATGAATACCCTTTCTCTGAAAATTACTCTTTTAATGTGGAAACAATTTATAATATTCATGTCTCCTATGATACTTCCACTATAATGAATGAGAAGAAAATTGCTTATGTGGAGAGTAATAAATTTTCTATGCTTGTAGATCATGAAAAGAATGCTTTATGTGATAGTATGTTGTGAAATTCCTTCCTGATTCTACTGAAAATTATTATAAGAGAGGACCATATGCTTGTAGGAATTGCAATAATATCAAGTTTCCTCTCTATGTGTTCAAAGTTTTGAAGTTATGCTCATTTTGCCTTCCTATGCTAGTTAATTCTTATTCCCATAAATTGTTTGCTCAAAAAATCCCTATGCATAGGAAGTGGGTTAGACTTAAATGTGCTTGTCATGAGATTCATGATGCTCTCTTGCATGTTTCAATTACTATTCCTATGTGAGCATCATTGAAATCATCATGCCTAGCTAAAAGGCATTAAAGAAAAGCGCTTGTTGGGAGACAACCCAACACTTTTACTTTTTATTTTTGTGATTTCACATGATTAAGCTACTGTAGTAATCATGTTTGGTGTCTTTCATTTCAATAATGTGCCAAGTAAAGCATTTGGGATAGTATGGATACTTGTTGATTTGATTCTGTGCAAAAATAGAAACTTTTGCCTCTAGTAAAGAATTTCTATGATTTTACTGGAGCGTCAAAAAATTCTGAAATTTTTACACAGTATTTATATGCAAATTACTTAATTTGTTATAAGTTTTAATAACATTTATAGACAGGGAAGTATGGTTATACTACAGATCTTCACATACTGTTCTGTTTTTGACAGATTCTATTTTGCATGCATAGTTTGCTTGTTTTAGTGTTCCCATATCTTATATTCAGTGATATCAATTATGTGAATGGAAGAATACAGTAGGTATTATGTGAGAACAATTATGAATCTTGTCTTGACAGTAGCTAAGTGAATGATCTTTATTTATTATACTAACCCATCTCACGAAGTTCCGTTAATATTTGTGTGATTGAAGTTTTTAAGTTTTGGGTGAGACACCGACATGAGGAGAGTAAGGAGTGGTAAGAATCTAAGCTTGGGGATTAACAAGGCACCCCTAAGGTAATATCCAAGGAATACTCAAGCGTCTAAGCTTGGGGATGCTCCGGAAGGCATCCCCTCTTTTGTCTTCAGCACTATCGGTATATCTTACTTGGAGCTATATTTTTATTCGTCACATAATATGTGTTTTGCTTGGAGCGTCATTTTATTTTGTTAGTATTTTATTGCTGTTATTTATAATCTTATTTTTCAATAAAAAATTCCAAGAATTGCTTTTAGGATGCTTGAATTGCATGTTTGATGTGTGCTGTGTAAAAATAGGAACTTTTTCTGTAGTGTTTGATTTTTCATATTTTACTGGAACGTGGAAAGTTTCTGAAATTTTTACACAGTATTTTCACATAAATGCTTTATCATGTCCTAAAGTTTCATAATTTTTGGAGATACATAAGTGCACTTTGTAAATTAATTTTTACAGACTGTCCTGTTTAGACAGATTGCTTTCATAGTTTTGTTATCTACTTCTCTGATGGTTTTCATGACTTATATTGGTAGATATAAATTTTGTAAATGATAGTATACAGTATATAATGTTTGAAAACTATTATGCAACTTGTCTTGGCAGTACATAAAGAGTTGATTTATTCTTATGTACACTAACCTTTCTCACGAGTTCTTTTTAAGTTTTGTGTGGATGAAGTTTTTGAGAATAGGTGAAACCGTGATATAAGATGATTGAACGAGATAAAAAAGCTCAATATTGAGGATGCCCAAGGCACCCCAAGTAAATATTTCAAGAAGTATCAAGCATCTAAGCTTGGGGATGCTATGCATCCCACCTATATTCATCAAACAAATATCGGTTAGCCTGTGTTGAGCCTAAATTTTTATTTGTCCACATGATATGTGCTATTCTTGGAATGAATTTTTATTTAGTTTGCTGTTTGAATAAAATACTCAGATCTGATAATCTTTATTGAGAGAGAGTCCTCACATAGCCACTTAATTGTTTGACTACTCAATCTTCACTTATATCTTTTAAGAGTAGTTTGATGTTTACTCTTGTGCTTCACTTATATCCTAAGAGTAAATTGTGAATGAATGAAATATCATAAATCTGAAATTACCAATGTGCTATATTCTTAGTAGCAAGTTCACATTTGGTTTAGAAAGTAAAATCTATTGAAGTTTAACAATCACCGTATTGGTCATATGAGCAATTCATGAATGATTAGTATAAGAAAGAGAACTTTCACATACAAAATATTATCTTGGACATCTTTTATGATTGTGAATACCCATTAATTATTTTCATACTTGATAAAATAGTTGAAGTTGGACAAGGAAGACAACGCAATGGTTATGTTTGGGTATATTTGCATAGAAGTTATATTGTTATGGATCCTCTAACATGTGGTGCTTTTTTAGAACCTTTTGCTAGCCAAAACTTCGTACTAAGTAGAGATACTACTTGTGCATCAAAATCCTTGAGCCAAGTTTCTTCCATGAGATTCCACCATACCTACCTATATATGGTATTTCACTGTCATTCCCAGTAAATTTGCATGTGCCACCTCTAAAACCTTCAAATAAACATCCATTTTGCGTGCTCGTACCGCTCATGGAGCAACGGGGTGTTCATTATCTTCCATGCTAAGCAAGTTATTCTCAAGATGAGTGTTTATTCACTTGTCATTGCACGAGAGAGGCTGGTATGTCCAGTCCTGCATAATACAAAAATAAATAAACAAAAACTCCCCCTAGAAAGTTGATTGTTTGGAGGGCAACCATGGATTCGGCCAGCCATGGAATGTGTTTGAATGGTGGAGGGGGAGTAAAATTTCAATTCTGTTTGGGAACCGCAAATAATGTGATTAGCATGGAAGATATTGAAAACTCTGTTGTGACGTTGACAGGAAAAGCACACCACTCAAAATTACATATTCATCTCTGTTTTAAACAATGAGCTCTGGCACCTATGCAAATCCCTACTTCCCTCTGCGAAGGGACAATCTATTTACTTTCATGCTATTTCCTATTCATCTTGAGTCAACTTCTTATTCTAACCTTAGTCTATTAGTTGGCAAGCATCATGTGGTGGGGAAAGATCCAAACATATATATCCAGTCAAATATATTTGATCATGATTCATTATTGTTGACAATTATCTTCATGATAAGTATGTTGGGAGGCGAAACATTAAGCCCCTATCTTTCTATGTGTTCGATGGATGTCGTTGGTTCTAAAAATATGCCTTGAGTATTAGCAATCATAAAAGACTATATGATAATTGAGTATGTGGAGCTCTTACTAGACATGATGATGCATTGAAATTGTTTGGTGACCAAGAACATAGATTGTTAAGTTTCAAGTGAATGAATTGTTTGAACCATGACATGTGAATTGATTGCTACTCTATCATGATGATTTTTATGCGAAAAAGTTGTTGGTTATGATGCTAGAAAAGTGACTGAAATTATCAATGATCAAACTTATATATTATGCTAGCATTCACACTTCATAAATTATTTCTTTTATCATTTACCTACTCGAGGACGAGCAGGAATTAAGCTTGGGGATGCAGATACGTCTCCAACGTATCGATATGATGAAGTATTCATGCCATGATTGCCTATGTTTACAATACTTTTATATGGTTTTGATGCACTTTATATGATTTATTTAGAACTAACCCGGACTGATGTTTTCAGCAGAATTGTCGTGGTGTTGTTTTTGTGCAGAAAATGAAAGTTCTCGGAATCGCCCGAAACTTTTTGGTGATTTTTTCTGGAGGAAATAAGCCATATTGGAGCGAAGAACCACCGGAGGGGAGCCACCTGTGGGGCACAAGCCATCAGGGTGCGGCCCCCCTAGGCCGTGCCCTGATATGTGGTGGGGTCCACGTGGCTCCGTTGGGCATGATTCCAACGCTGAAAAATCCTATAAATCCCAGAAACCCCAGAAATAAATAGAGACTCTCCGTTCTGCCACCGTAACTCTCTGTATCGACGAAAAACCAATCTGGAGACGTTCCAGTACCCTGCCGGAGAGGGGAAACCATCACCGGTGGCCATCTTCATCATCCCGACGGAGGCCATGACGAGGAGGGAGTAGTTCACCCTCGGGGCTGAGGGTATGTACCAGTAGCTATTTTTTCAATCTCTATCTCTCTCTCTCTCTCTCTCTCTCTCGTGTTCTTGAGATGTCACGATCTTGATGTATCACAGGCTTTGTTAATATAGTCGGATCATATGATGTTATTCCCTTGCTATCATGTTGTGATGAATTGAATCTTTCCCTTTGAGATATCGTTATGTTGGATTGAATATTTTGGTTTGAGAACACTTGATGTACGTCTTGCGTGGGATACCCGTAGTGACATTGGGGTATTCTATTGATTCACTTGATATATGTTGAGGCATCAACTTGTGGATTCCGGTGACCTTGGGGGTCTATGCATAGGGGTTGATTGCGCGTTTTCATACCACGTTCTCTGATACAAATCTTGGGTGCTCCTTGAAGTTCTTTGTGTTGGATTGAATATGATAGATCTGAAATTGTTTGATGCATGTCGCATAATTTACCCACGGATACTTGAGGTGACATTGGAGTATCTAGGTGATACTAGGGTTGATTGGTATGTATCATTGGTGTTGTTCTAGTACGAACTCTAGGGCTGTTTGTGACACTTATAGGAATAGCCCAAAAGATTGATCGGAAAGAATAACTTTGAGGTGGTTCTACTACCTACACAAATTTCATCTTATTGTTCTCCGCTAGATAGGAACTTTGGAGTGATTATTTGTTGCACGTTGAGGGATGATCATATGATTCAACTATGTTAGCATTGTTGGGAGATTGTACTAGTTAAAGTATGAACCCTAGGACTTGTGTCCAAGCATTAATATATCGTTTTGCTCGCTGTTTAATATTTATTACCTTGCTGTTTTTATATTTTTAGATTAAAAAAACCTATATCTACCATCCATATTGCACTTGTATCACCATCTCTTCGCCGAACTAGTGCACCTATACAATTTGCCATTGTATTGGGTGTGTTGGGGACACATGATATTTCTTGTATTTGATTGCAGGGTAGGTCATCCACTTGAGGGAAAATTGCTACTGTCCTACAAAACTCTGCGCTTGGAGGCCCAACAAAGTCTACAAGAATAAAGTTGCGTAGTAGAGATCAATCAACTCTGTACTCGCTACATCATCAATATAACAAGAGAATAACGTAGGGTTTTACCTCCATCGAGAGTGCCCGAACCTGGGTAAAAGCCTCGTGTTCTTTGTCTCCCGTTACCATCGATCCGATCTCACAGCTCGCCCCCCCTACCCGAGGTCTGCCGGTTTTGACACCGACACTGACCACGAAGGTCTATTTCCAGCAAACAAACGAAGAACAAGCAAGAAACTGAAATTGCAATTTGAATATTGTGAATATAAGAGGAAAGCTTTATTAATGGAAGTGGGGTTCTATGACGTCTTGGTCTGGTCATAGAACACAAGCAAAGGACGGGAAGTTGTAGCTATGGCAAACTTTTAATCTAAACAAAACCCAAGTCTAAATAGTGCCTTAAGGGTTGTATTTATAGGGGGGAGGAGGGGATTTTGTCCATCCTTGGCAAGGTGGGAGTAAAACACTTCCTGAGTCGTTTCCCCTACAGTACGGACTCTAAAACCAGCCTACGAAGTGGTATTTCAAAATTACATGGGCCTGGCCTAAAAATAAGGTGACACAACACCTTTAATAAGTTATGGACGATTTTTATGAATATGCATCTTGTATATTTCGTCCATGTCCTTGTATGTCATCATGGGGGCTTCAAAGGGCTAAAATATGCACTAGAAACGCCGTTCTGGTTCCCTTCGCGTGCGCCTTCATCTCCATGCTTGATCCTGCTCCAGTGTTCATCCCTCTTGTCCATGCTAGGCCCTTCATTAGTAATCAACACAAATGTATCTATTTTAGGCAGCATCATATTCTCATAACATTAGAATTGTTACCAAGAAACGAAAGTACCTGGTAATTTAATTGGCGTGCGCGAGCTCTAGCGATTGGTCTAGTATGTATAGCAACACGGGCTGTGGGTGTAACAATCGTATTGATGACCTCATCAGTACGAAAAAAGAACACGAAAAAATAACTTGAATAGATCCTCCACAATACATAATGCGTTCCATCATATAGCTTGCAAAACTCATGCATAAACACATTTTAAGAGATTACCACTTTGTTAGCTTTGATAATTTCATTAGAGGGCAGGGTATCTCAAGACCACCTTGGTTCATGAGATGTTATCACATAACTGTATATCAGGCATAAGGTTTGAGTGACCCAATGAATTCGTATAGTATAATTAGCAATACAAATGTAAATATATAGCTAAATTACATATTTATGTTCTAACATTTGGATTTAGAATTCACACCTGCGAAAAACACCATCTACATATGCCTCTATGTTTGGCGCTCCATGAGGGCAGCACTAGCGGCAGCTTCTGAGCTTTTGGCGCTCCATTAGAAGAAGAATCTGGTAGACACACAGACATGAGCAGGTCGATTGGTCCGACTCTCAAAGGTGGGACTCCGTGTCCCTCCCCATGGGCAGTACCAATAGAACAAAGAGTGTCACAACAAGGTCCTAGGTGCCAAGGATTGTCAGCATAAGGAGCAAGGAAGTGGCGAACTGATGAATGATGATGAATGTTTTTTAGGACGGTGAATGGTGGGTCCCAATTTGATTGTCAACTTTACATACAGACTCTAGTGGCATGGACCTGCCATTCGACCATCGATGAATGTAGGATCGCTTCATGCATGGACTCGTTATTCAATAGGGAACAGTGATGGTGAACTAGTGTGCGAAAATTATTACCTCATGGACCAACCGTTCCTTTTTCCTTTTTGGCAACAATGGACCTACCATTCAGCCTGCGCATGGCCAATTCCCGAGAACTTAACATTGAGAGGCAATTATTATACGCCAAAAGCAATTTGGAACCAATAGTATGACACTACACTCATATATAGAATGATCTAAATGTACTAAATGATTGTGCCCAATAAGGATTCTTGACTTCTTGGTTCATGAATATGGTCATGCCTTCTTGCCTTGACAGGTAAGTAGCTATCCTTCGGTGTGCTCGAGCAGGTGGCGGCGCCAACGAGTAAGTCTTGTGACGCTCCACGAGAAGCAAGTTGTGGCAAACACGCAGGCATGAGCGGGCTGATTGGTTTGGGTCGCAAAGTTAGAAATCTACACCCTCGCCAAAGCCGAAACAAGAACAAAGAGCATCACATCAAGGGCCTGGGTGCGAAGGATTATCACCATAAGGTGTAGGGGAGTTGTGAATTGATGAATGATGATGAATGTTGTCTTTATGGAAATTGGCAATGAATGGTGGGCTCTCGATTCAATTGTCAACCTTATATAGCGACTCTGGTAGCATGGACCAGTCATTTGACTAGCGATGAATGTTGGTTCGCTTCATGCATGGATATACTATTTAGCGGGGCACAAGGATGGTGAACTAGTGTGCGAGAAATTAGTACCACACGGACCTACCATTCTTTTCTTATTTTGGCAAAAAAAATAGAACTACTGTTCAGCCTGCGCATGGCCAATTCCCGAGAACTTAACATTGAGGGGCAAGTATTATACGCCAAAAGCAACTTAGAACCAACAGTACAACACTACACTCATATGCCCATTTAAGAAGCTGCGAGCCAATTCCCTTGCACACATTCTGGAAAACAGGGGGACTTGGCCCCCTCATGATCTAATAGTACAAAATGGTTATGCCCAATATGGATGTTACCAGTCGGTTCATGAATATGGTCATGCATTCTTACCCCCTCTCAAGTTTTTCTTTGGGTCTGCTGATACAGGGCACGCCCGTGTGCGTCGATCTTTCACGAATTGGAGGTGGATTTGTGAATGAACACGAAGAATACGAGGGGGAAATCACAAGAGAAACACTCAAAACAAGTCCAATCACACATCTACTATGCTCACATCCACACAAGATCCACAAGGGTACAAGAACAACAAAAGGAAAGAGGATACATGGTAGAGTTCATCCCAAATCCCACGGGGAGATGGGGCCTTGAATCCACTAGGGATCTTCCCTAGATAGGGGCCTTGACATCCATAAGATCTTCTCACACGTGGAGGTCGCAATCTCCTAGGAGAAGTATATGGAAGGAGCAATGCTCAACTAATCTATGAGCTAAACCATTGCTAACCCTAGAAACGAACTGGGGAACGAGTATATATAGTCCAAGGGGTAAGTGGGGGGGGGGGTACATGAGTCATGACTGCGCAGATGGGGGCGGTTGTACCGGTCACAACACCGGTTGTACCGCTTGGGCGGTTGTACCACTTCCTGGAGGCGTCCTGGGCGTTGGAGGGCGGTTGTACCGGAGGTTGGGCCAGTTGTACCGGTCATGGAGAAGCTGTCAGAACAACCGGGGCGGTACCGGCCTTGAACCGCTTCAAAACAGAAACTTGGCCCGGTCGGAGCGGTGGTTGGGCGGTAGTGGACCGGTTGTACCGGTGGTTGACCGGTTGTTGACCGGTTGTACCTCTAATTCTGGGCTGGCACAACTCCTCTTCTTCCTTCTACGCTTCCAAGCTTCCTTCGCGGATGGTGTAGTTGTTCCTTGGCGCTTGCACTCCTCCTCTTTATCCTTGAAGGTCCAATAATACCTATGCGTGCACACGAGAGGAGTGTCAAGTAGTATACCATCCTTGAAGGGGTCAAGTGAACACGTGTAAAGGAAAGGATTCACCTTTATGTATGTGAAGTAGATGTCGCACGTGTCACTTGCCGAACGGACTCTTGTCATGGCGATGTCCATAGGATGCTCCGCATCATCCCCTCCCCCTTGGGAAAGATCCGTCCTCGGATCAAGATCCAAATCACCATGGGAAGGAGATGGCGACGCGGTGTAGAGGTGGACGATCACCAAGCGCTCATCTTCATCAAGCTCTAAAGGGGCACTCTCCAATGTCGCACCATCAAGCAATCCCTTCAAAAGGAGCAAATACGACAAACACTTGGAAAAACAAATGTGGTTAGCGTTAGTGCAAAACCAAGCATTCAAGTGGTGAATCACCACACAAGTGTTGTCATCATGCATAACATATGGTGTGACAAGAGATTGTGTCATGGCATGTAAGCATATAAATTGAGCACAAGCAATGCAATCATGGAGACAAGTACACAAAGGTGAGGTAGGGATGCAAATATGTGTGACAATATAACATGCATCTACCTCATGGTCATAGCACGCATGCTCAAAGCAAACAACAAAGGGTCTATGATAGGCATAGGGATCATTCACAACACCAAGTAAAATGAAGTGTCTAAACACATGGGGTAATCCAATGTGCAAGGCAATCCAAGCATAATGTGCATATGGTGTAGTGAAGATAGTGTGGCACTCAACACAATATAAAGAGCAATTGGTCATCATGTGTGAGGCAATCAAGTCAAGCATGTAGCGAGCAATCGGGCATGGCAAATGTGAAGAATGGA
The DNA here is from genome assembly GCA_039707655.1 of Elymus sibiricus. Classification (NCBI taxonomy): domain Eukaryota; kingdom Viridiplantae; phylum Streptophyta; class Magnoliopsida; order Poales; family Poaceae; genus Elymus; species Elymus sibiricus. The sequence goes on from CM077665.1 coordinate 272,336,370, forward strand.
CATTGTTGCAACCAAGCATATGATAAGAGCAAGTAATCCACAAGTTGGATGCAACACACAAGGCATATAAATCATGAGGCATGGCAATGCGGCAAGTATCACTAACATGTGTGCAACTAAGTGGTCCAAGATGACCAATATATGTCATGGTACAAGCAACACAAGCAGGGTGAGTCACAATATCCATGCTCAAGAAGGATGTGAGCTTGAAAACTTGTCCTTGTGCGTCCTTCACAATGTCGATGCGCAAGAAATTGCGATGTAGAATCGCGTTGGTGTAGCATGGTTCGCTCTCAAGAGCTCGAATCGTCAACTCACGTGAAGTGGAAGTTAACATGTAGTCGAAGTATCCTACACATACACACAACAAAGGAAACAATGTATGTGCATGGTAGACAAACACATCATCCATCATGATGGTTCTCTTCTCTTGCACATAACCATTAGGATAAAAAGTGCATGAACAATATGATGCAACAAAGGCTATATTCATGGCACTAGGCATATGGTGCAAAGAAGGAAAGAAAGCATGCTTCACATGAAAGATGTCAAAAGCTCCAAGAATATGAGAGAAAGCTATGGGGGCAATCTCATTAGCAAGATCAAAAGCAGTGTTGCATTCAATACATGGCAAAGCGAGCATGAGAGAGGCAACATATGGAGACATATGACAATAAGCAATATCACTCATGTGCAAAGCATGGCAATGGTTGTCATCAACCGCATAAAAGGAGCACATCGGTGATGCAACATAAGCAAGCATAGTGATCATGCCGTGCAAACTAGTAGTGCAAAGATGCAACATACTAGAGGGAATCATGTTAATCATGTCATGTGAGCAAATAGTGGACATAAATAATGCACGTGACATATCGCGAGCACGAAGCAAGAGCAAAGTATCATCATAGACATGGGTCACAAAGTAAACATGGCAATGGCAAATAATATCTCCACCAAGCTTGCAAAGACACATATGAATACTAGAAATGTGGACCATGTGAAATGCAAAGCATGGGTCACAATGACATGGCAAAGGCATATAAATGAGCATATCATGCAAAGTGAACATGGCAAGGTGGGCATAAGGTATGTAATGGAGAATAACCCATAACCATGTGAGAGCCATGTAGAAGAAATGCGCGAAGTCCTTGCGCGAGGGGAATGGTTGGAGACACATTCCGGTGAATCCCAAAGCATCAGTGCTCTTAAGAGCTCTTTTCGTCAACTCATGGGATTGTGAGGTTGACGAGTAATCATGAGTACATACACACAACAAAGGCAAAGGAAAAATTGTGTGCGCGTGGTATATGTATACATCATCCGTTAGGATGTGCATGTGCTTGTGTTCATTAGCACAAAATATCCAATGCTCAAATAAATGAGATGCATGATATAAGAACATGTCATCCATCATGAAAGGTTTGTTTTATGTATAGCATAATGGAGACTAGAAATATGTAGTGCATCACTTGGAATATTGAGAGCATTGTTAGTCATGATATGCGGATGGTGCACACAATAATTGGGCTCATGCAATGGATGGGATGGAACAAAAACTCCTAACATGTATGAGGAAACTATTTGGGTCTCCTCATGTGCAATAGCGGAAGCATAATTCGGAGAGGATGGACAACATCCAAAACAATGCATATCCGTAGCTAGATGGTCATTGCATGTGATATGTGAGCAATTGCGCAAATGATGCAAAGGAAGCATGGCAATATCATCACAAGAAAAGCAAATGCCAATAACCATGGGTTTTTCATCTATGCCATATGAGCAAATTGGATTAATTTTTATGGGATGGGCATAGTCGCTACGGTGAGATTGCAAAGATGCAATATGGGAAATTTCACGCATAGCATATGACAAGTTTAACGAGTTGTCGAACATGATGTGACCTATAGAATTCTCACAATGTATCCTATGCAACATGGCATCACAAGTAATAGACTCCTCATGAGAATCGTCAAACTCATCATAAATGGGTAATTCCTCACAAGAGAAAGTCGCATAAGCATGAAGCATGGCAATAGGTGGATCATCATCATGCAAGCAATCAATGTCCACTAGTGGGACAAGAGCATCACCTTCACCTAAGTTACCTTTATCATTCCACTCATGTGGTGTAGGTAAGGTGGTAAAGACCAAAGAGTGGTCATCATCATGATGGAACCATGTGGGGGGTGCATGATCATCCACCATGGCCATCGTCATTCCCATTGTAGGTATGGAATCGTCGAGGGTAGGCGCATCGTCATGTATGAGACCTTGCACCAAAGAAGAAGACACAATAGGAGTAGAGGGTAAGTTGTTAGAAATCATAGTGGCCTCACGTGCCCTCTCAACTACCTCACTCACTAAATGTAGTGGTGCACTCACTCCCTCTAGGTAGGTGTACTCAAACTCACATATGGTGGAGTCACTCGTCTCACTCAAATGGTGGGGGTTGTGGCTCTCCTCACATGGGAATTGTGGCAACTCATCATATATGGGGCTAGTGGTGGTCACGCTCATCCTCTCATAGGAAATGCACTCAATGTCACATATGGTGGAGTCACTCATCTCACTCATGTGGTGGTGGCTCTCCTCACATGGAAATTGGGGCATCTCGTCATATGTGGGTGTCGGAGAGATGTAGGTGCAAACGTCTCCATGCTCAACTCCTTGCGCCGCTGTGGTTGAAGGGATAGTCCCATGCTCAACCTCCGCCTCGTCGTCGTCGTCGTGGATGAAGGCCGAAGATGGTTCATCATCACTTGCCTCCATGACCGAAGGGAAATTCCCATGCTCGGCCATCTTCCTTGGGATGCTTCCGAAGATGGAAGGGTCATCCATGCGTGTAGTCGATCGCCTTGATCTTGGCGTCGAAGCTTGTCCTCGATGGTGTTCTTGGTCTTCGTGCACTTGTTTCCTGGAGGTGGCTTGCCCTTCGCGATGATGGAGATCACGAGCGTGATGGTTGTTGTGGCGGTCGTCTCGAAGGTGAGGACGTGGCCGACTTGTGCTTGCATCGGATGGGCGCTCCGAAGATGTGCGACTTGAGCGTCTCCGCCTTGAAGATGACGAAGGGGAAGAAGACTTGTAGTAGGCCGCCATGTGTCGAAGTTGCTCCATGTGTGCGTCCAACTTGTTGTTGAAGTAGTCTCTTTTCTGAGCTTCGGATTGATGTATGTCGGTGGCGAGTCGCTCGAGTTTTTGGTCGATGTAGATGTTCATGTCGATGTAGTCGTCGAAGACCGAAGATGTCGTGCTTTGCCTAGCCATCACAAGACTCGAGCAAAGGTGAGTGGGAAATGAGATAAACAATACCAAAATACCGTTTCCCAAAGTTGAGGATGTATCCCGTTTCACTCAATGTGAAATGCAAGAATAGGGGAATTGGTACCGGACTTGTTCACTCACACCTACACATAAAGCTTATGGAGTGGCTCGGTTAGGACAAGTGGCACAAAATTCAAGCAATTGTCAATTCAAGATATCGAAAATGTTGAGGAATATTCACAAAATTGCAATGCAAAGCAAATAGATCAATAGCTGTGGTGGCACTAGGAACACACACACGGATAGATAAATGGGATCCGCGCAACCAAGGAATGAGCACAAAATGTGAGAGACCCGGGAAAAGCTCGTGTTGCACGGATACAAGAGAGACAATAGCTCGATTGCTCAAATGGGCTAGATACGCGCTTGTGCACCAACCTAAAAGAGTAAACGTGCCGTCTTCAATCCCAAGTATGCTATGTATGTATGATCCAAGAGTATGTACTATGCAAAATGGTTCAATGCTATTGCTATTGCTTATAAGCTCTTTTGTATCTCCTCTTTTGCTTAAAATCTTTTTCTTCTTTTGCTTTTTTTTAATGCTTGATGCTCGAACCAAGATATGAGACAAGTATGAAGGATATGCACGGGAGAGACTTATGGCACAATGTAGGTAACAAGATGTTTGCACGCTAAAGCTAGCTATGCGGCATAAGAGTAACACTACGATGCACAAGTAACGTGGCCCGACAATTCTCAACTCGCTAGTCTCAATGGGTAAGGTACGCAATAGGCTCGAAGCGATCAATGCAATGGCAAGGTAATGGACAATGATGTCGTCGAGATTATCGTCCTTGCTTACGGTTGGGGTGCCAAAAGGCAAAGTGACCGAAGTCGATGTCGAGGCCGAGGTGATGATGAGTGGCGGCGTTGTCGATGTAGAACCGTCCCTAACTAGTCGAAACACCTTAGGAAACGGAAACCGCAACTCAAAATCTCAAACAAAATTGGGTTAGGGTGGCGGAAGTGTATGGTGGAAAAACTATGCGAAAGTTATGGTGGAGGCCTAAGCAAACTTGCCAAAATGGGAAAATTTTGATGGAGTCCAATGGTGGTAAAACCAAGATGAGGAGCTTGGGCACGTCGATAGCTTCAAAACGAGCCAAAGAACACTCAAATCGGAGTTCGGGAGCGAAAGTTATGGTCGAAACGGTGAATCAGCCGAGGCTGAAACTAGGAGGGGCGGTTGTACCGCTTGGATTAGCGGTTGTACCGCTCCTGGAGCATCCTGGAGTGCTGCACCTGGGAATTAGCGGTTGTACCGCTTACGAGGGGCGGTTGTACCCTCCTGGGGCGAAACTGGAGTTCCAGTTTGGTGCGGAGTAGGGGTGAGCGGTTGTACCGCTTTGGGGGGCGGTTGTACCGCTCGGAACGGGAAAATTCCCAGATCTGGGCACGGGGCGAACTTGGGGGCGGACCAAAATCAAAAATTATAGACCAAAATGATGGGAAAAGAAAATTTTGGGATGGATTTGGTGGTGGGGAAGCTAGATCTACTTGCCAAACATGAAATCCATGGATCAAAATCAACAAAATCTCACAAGAACCAACAAATCACAAATTTTTTGGTGAGGCTATTTTTGGTGGGAATTTTCAAATTGGGAAGAAATAAAGCAAAATTAGGCTAGAAAACGGTGGGGGAGACTCCAAATTTGTGAGAAACATGGCTCTTGATACCAATATGATACGGGGCACGCCCGTGTGCGTCGATCTTTCACGAATTGGAGGTGGATTTGTGAATGAACACGAAGATTACGAAGAACACGAGGGGGAAATCACAAGAGAAACACTCAAAACAAGTCCAATCACACATCCACTATGCTCACATCCACACAAGACCCACAAGGGTATAAGAACAACAAAAGGAAAGAGGATACATGGTAGAGTTCATCCCAAATCCCACGGGGAGATGGGGCCTTGAATCCACTAGGGATCTTCCCTAGATAGGGGCCTTGACATCCATAAGATCTTCTCACACGTGCTCCTAGGAGAAGTATATGGAAGGAGCAATGCTCAACTAATATATGAGCTAAACCATTGCTAACCCTAGAAACGAACTGGGGAACGAGTATATATAGTCCAAGGGGTAAGTGGGGGGGGTACATGAGTCATGACTGCGCAGATGGGGGCGGTTGTACCGGTCACAACACCGGTTGTACCGCTTGGGCGGTTGTACCACTTCCTGGAGGCGTCCTGGGCGTTGGAGGGCGGTTGTACCGGAGGTTGGGCCGGTTGTACCGGTCATGGAGAAGTTGTCAGAACAACCGGGGCGGTACCGGCCTTGAACCGCTTCAAAACAGAAACTTGGCCCAGTCGGAGCGGTGGTTGGGCGGCAGTGGACCGGTTGTACCGGTTGACCGGTGGTTGACCGGTTGTACCTCTAATTCTGGGCTGGCACAACTCCTCTTCTTCCTTCTACGCTTCCAAGCTTCCTTCGCAGATGGTGTAGTTGTTCCTTGGCGCTTGCATTCCTCCTCTTTATCCTTGAAGCTCCAATAATACCTATGCGTGCACACGAGAGGAGTGTCAAGTAGTACACCATCCTTGAAGGGGTCAAGTGAACACGTGTAAAGGAAAGGATTCACCTTTATGTATGTGAAGTAGATGTCGCACGTGTCACTTGCCGAACGAACTCTTGTCATGGTGATGTCTGTAGGATGCTCCGCATCATCTGCCCCTGGTGGGATCGACTTGTTAGCACTCGTTCATGGTCTGATAAGCGCATATAAAGATTCAGTTGTGACAATCAATACATACATGCGCCTGCCACAGGGGAATTCACACCACTCCCCCCTACACAATGCCTACGACACTTTAGGTACATGCAGATGGCAGCCACTGCAATGATGACAAAAAAACTTATAGGGAGCCTGCCACTATCTCCGTGACCTTGACGATGTGGGAGAAACTATCCTTCGGTGTGCTCGGGCAGGTGGCGATGGGGCTCGAGGGCAGTGCCAGTGGACAGCTTGTTGTTTGCTCTCTTGTAAGAGTTGTTGGGTAACCCCCAAGTGCAAGGGTGAAGTAACCTAGCAATAAGTATGTCCCTTGATTGAGAACTAAGGTCCATCGAACTAGTAGGAATTTCTTCTGCAACACTACTCCTCAGTACTAGCACAACAAACACAAAACAATCTTGCACCCAACGCTTCAGGAAGGTTGTCAAGCTTCTTGTCCTGGTAGTTACAAGGATAAACTGTATACTATGGTAGGAATTTATAGAAAGATGAAACAATAAGTATTGTAAAATAAACAAAGTAACTAATAACAGTGTATTCAATTAAGGGAAAACAAAGCCGTGGCCATAACATCACTAGAGGCATCTCTCCAAGCAAGATAAATGTGTTGTGGTGAACAAATTACACTTGGGCGGCAGTTAAATTGCAATATTTATATTTATGACTATGATCATTCATGACATAATCTTGCATAGGCATTACATCCGTGATATGTTGACCGTTATCCATCCAACTACATCTACAACTAATACTCCATCTAAAGACCGCTATCCAACATGCATCTCGATTTATTAAGTTTATAATAAACAGAGCATTACAATGAGAATGATGACATAATGAAGACAATAAAGCTATCATCCAAGTGTGATAAAGATACCTTCATTTTATCCTTAGTAGCAACAATACAATACATGCATGTACCCTTTCTGTCACTCGGATGGATCACCGCAAGATTGAACCCACCACCATACACAACTCACTCTCAAGAAGTACCCATCAAATTTGGCCAAAGTATACAAATAGATCAGAGAGCATATATGACTACTTAATTACGTAGGAAAGAATTCATAAGGGATTCAATATAATTCAATGAACAATGTGAGCATAAAGTGGCAATTCATCATATCCCAACAAACACAACATTGCTTACATCATATGGATCCCTATCATGTGAGGGGACTCATAGAAACTTGGTATTTAATCACAAGGGAGAGAGGATGCCATCTAGCTGCTATGGACCCAAGGTCCCCAGGGAATTACTCACACACGGTCATGGTGGCAACAAGGTTGATGAAGATACCACTGGTGATGGATTCCCTCTCCGTCGGCACGACGGAATAGGCCTCCAGATTGTATCTCCCTGGAATAGGAACTTGCAGCAGTGGAAAAAATCGCAGAAAAAAATTATGTCGAGGGTGTATGGAAATATGATATTTTATAGGCAGGAATAGTCGAGAGGCGGTGCCCAGGGGCTCCAGACGACCCCACCACATGGTGGCCCCTAGGCCGCGTGGTTTAGCCCTCTGGGTGCCCCCGGCTCCTTCCTGTGCTTTCTGGAACCTTCTCCTTTAAAAAGAAATAATCAAAAATCCCCATGGTATTTTGGGGTCCAGAGATATCAATTTTCTATGAAATCAAAAACATGGAGAAAACGACAACTAGCCCTGGGCACTCAATCAATATGGTAGTCCAGAAAAATAATATATATTGCTATATAAAATATCTAAAAGTGATATTATAATAGCATGAAACAATCAAAAAATTGTAGGAGATATGCCCTAGAGGCAATAATAAATGTTATTGATTGTCTCCCTGTTCATAATTAGGTTTATGTTCCATGCTATAACTGCTATGGTTCTCGAGTCTGCAATAACCACGAGGCTCGGAGGAAGACTCATATGCACGTGTGGAATAATAAACGGTAAAATGTATTCCTAGTCTGGCCTCTAACACTAGCTCAAGTGTTGCATGATGGTTCTGTTTTCCTGATCATGGGCATGTCTATGCCAGCAACTTTGAGGGCACAATGTTGGAAGAACATTTGTGTTGAATCGACCCGAATTGATGTTATGCTATGAGATTCATTCGTCACAAGTTAATGGTTAATAACACAGAGATGGTTAATGTTTGCATGATTCCTTAGACCATGAGAGTATCGAGTTTCTTCATGCTTGCTTCATGAACTTTGGGGTTTGTTAAACGTCATCCGTAAATGGGTGGCAATTACGGCGGCTTACGGGTTCATGGAAAAGTATGTCAAGTAACTTGATAGCTCAAGATTGGGATTTGCTCCACCGACGATGGAGAGATATCTCTGGGCCCTCTCGGTATTATGGTATCCATCATCGTCTGGCCAGACACTTTGTGATTTGATCACGGGGATGCCGGAACACGGGAACGAGAAAAGAGAACAATACCGGTAACGAGGTAACTGGCATAGTGGACAAGTTGTTGATCCACGGGGATGCCAACATGTCTCACCTCGGGTATTTGTAACATATCGCGAAGCAACAGGAATAGCACACGGCAACTGGAGGTTCACTCGAATATTCATTCGTGTGGGTATAGGGGTCAATATGGGTGTCCACGGCTCCGATGTTGATCATTAATCGGAAGGGGTTCCGGGTCATGTCTATACTTCACCGAACCTATAGGGCCACACGCTTAAGGGTCATCTATCTGCTGAATACTAGACAGGGAGTCTGAGAGAAATTCACCGAAAAAGTTTCGGAGACAACGGAAGAGTTCCGGAGAGAGAGCACCAGAAGAGTTTCGGAGTGTACCATTAAGTCAAATTGGTTTCGGCACATGCCTGGAAATTATTGGAAGGTACCAGAATTGTTCCGGTAACTTCTGAGATTTTTCAGAGACAAAAACTGGAAATGTTCCGGACTGCCGGAACCGCTTTAGTTGCTTTTCACAGATGAAAATCACTAAACCGAAAAGTTGTTTCGGAGTACACCATAAAGTCAAATTGGTTTCGGAACATGCCTGATAATTCTTGGAGGGTGCCAGAATCGTTCCGGAAACTTTCTGGAATTTTCCGGGAAGAAAACCGGAAATGTTCCGGAGCTGCCGGAACCGCTTCAGATGCTTTTCGCAGATGAAAATCACTAAACCGGAATTGTTTCGGAACGCGTTGAAAATTATTTTAGTGGGTACTAGAAATGTTCTAAGCCCACATAAATATTTTCAGTTCGAACAGACTCTGAAATATGTCGTCGTGAATAGTGAAAGTGCTTTTTGGATTACTTTATGGAAAGCCACCTTTTGGGGCTTTACTCACAAATATCTCTAGGGATGACATGGAAGGATAAGGGCTGCCCACTTGCTTTTACCTTTGTGCCCTTGTGAAGGGCATTTTGGGTATTTCAAGTGTCACCCTACCCCTTGGGTTTTACTATAAATAGAGGTGGAGATGCACTCTCCACACTCACTCTTTTCTCACATACACATGCCATCTGATGTTATCTGGCTTCTCTCTCCCTCCCAGCAAAATAGTTTCGTAGAGCCAAAAGGCTGTCTGGGTTCCGGTGGGAACTAGTTCTGGACGGCGAAGCCCTGCCGGATAGATGACACCGTATGTGTGCAACTCTGTAGAGAGATCGTAGTTTCGGTCTTAGTTCGAGAGTGCCTCCCGAAGGGCTGTCCGAGTGACTGTCCGAGTTTCGAGGGTCCTCCCGAAGGGCTGTCCGAGTGACTGTCCGAGTTTCGATGGTCCTCCCAAGGGCTGTCCGAGTGACTGTCCGAGTTTCAAGAGTCCTCCCGAAGGGCTGTCCGAGACACCGTCCGGGGGACTGTCCGACCGCCTCCCGGAGGGCTGTCCGAGGGGCGGATGAGGGTATACATCCTCGCGGTTGGGAGGTTGTAAATCGTAGCTACGGGGATCTGCACCGCCGATCGTCATCGACTCTACTTCCGCTGCGCTACGAGTCGGTAACAAAAAAGATCAAACCTTGTATGCAGTCTCCATAGTGGTCCTGGGCTGGTGCGTAGGTCGGAAATTTTTTGTTTTCTGCTGTGTTACCCTACAGTGGCATTAAGAGCCGTGCTATGCGTAGATGCAGGTTGCGATCTAGAATACATAGAGATGTATGGGTGTTGCACAATATAATTAGGTAGTAGATGAGTTCTATTACTGAAAATTATTTGTGCGGGTAGCAGATGAAATCTGTTACCCGATGTTCTTGTTGCTTCCCTGGAATTTGCATATTTCTGATCTTGATAACAGTATGGTGGAGTTTCAATGTTCTGGCAATCCGCGATCCTGATTGATCAACGAAGTGCTAACAGTTCATTGAATTCCACCGTAGTTAAAAAGAAAGATGAAATTTTGCAGACGAAAGGGCAATGCAGATATGATCTGCACGGGGGTCATGCGTATGACGAAGTTCAGTATGGGGCTCGAGATTTTATTATCTCGTGTTTCATATACCCCGCAATGTTAATCTAGCGACTTGGATTATCATGCTTGATGATGGACGTTGGTAGCTTCGGTTTGTTTCGAAACCTTAGAAGCCATGTAAAATAAAATTTTGCATGAACCGATTAGAGGCGTCTAACTTGGTTTTGCAGGATGGTTTGCATGTGCATATGATGTGGTATAGCAGTGCTCATATTAATTTGATTATGTATGAGATGACTATATGATGTAATATTAACATGACCTGCGTGTCATGATTCGGCATGATGGCTGGAGCCATATGATTGTCACTTTAATGACCTGTGTGTCAACCTTAATTAATGCACTTATTTTATTAGCTATAGAGATAGCAATATTATCCGGTGCATCGACAAGGTGGTGGCAATCTTCGCGAAGGTGAACACCAACGCGAATGCCGAAGACGAAGAAATGAAAGACTTCTCCGTCACAAAGGGCTATACCATATCATGCTATTATGAATTGCCTGAGATGTTTATCCCTTATGATGCACCCTTCTTGATTGCGCGGTAGTCGCTTTTATTAGGGTGATCTCTCACAAAAATATCAAGTAGTTAGTGTTCTCCCAAGTGTAACACCGTCACAGCATCCTTCCTTTCGAGGTGCGCCATGATCTATATGGGTACGAACAATTGTACGGGTGTAAGGCGGGTGAGGTCAGACCTCACAGCAAGATCACTTGGTTATCTTGACGTTCATGGCAGGATCGTCCTGAGCTCGGAACACACGCATCGAAAGATGAACAAGAGTCACATGGAGATGTGATTGGCAAGTTTGCCTACCAATTGAAGTTCGCGCCATCAGTGTTCATCTCGAACAATGGCGTTGAATGGAAATGTGGGTCTTGAATCACTCACAATCAATTATGAGAGATATTGATTTGAGTGGGAGCGCACTGTAGAATTAACTTGTTTAATTCTCGGAGCAATTAATTATGGACACTGTCTAAGTGTGATTTGCATAATAGTTGTAGAATAATGGCTCGCGTTTCCACCTTCCCTGTTAAAATTAAATAGCTGTTAAATATCTGGTTAAAACTTTACGGTTGGTAACGTAATGTGAGGATTGTCCTCAAGACTGCCGAGAAGGACTTTGTCCTATCGCATGCTTTCGGTATTCTCCCGCTAATGCTATGGATCATGTGACTCTCGTCCTTCGATCCAAAAGCTAGAATTCCGTTTTCAGTCAAGTGCAATACGTTTGCTTCCATGAGACCCGAACTTCGAAAGTTTTGGGATAGTTATGTGATATTCATGGAACTGGAAATTAATCTTCAGATACAAACAAAGGCTGAAAGATATGAAATATCCAAAGCAATGTTTGTTTGCAAACTATTAGTAAAGGTGTTTACTATGCATTAGACTGATAGAGAGGGATCCAGAAGAATGCCTGTCATATGATGATAGGTGAATAAAAGAACAACTTACAGAGAAAGGAAGTGTCCGAAGGGTGTTAGTGAAACTTTTCACGCCTAGGAAGTCTGGGGCTAACGCCACTCTTAAGTTGGGTGCTTCTTCTGAGAGTAGGAGAAATACTGAAAGTTAAACTGTTAGAAGTATAAAGGCAAAAAGAAAGAAGACTGGAATATCCAGCTCATGTATGAATGTCATACAAGTTTTTGATGTATAGAAGGCTGGTCAAAGATATAGATCTTGGGAATTATGATTAAGCATGTTAATCACTAATTCTAGGGTATTGTGAGTTAATCACAAAGATACCCGCTCGATTGCATTCTGTTGCAACTCGATGTAAGAACTACTATGGCCTAAAAGACTAGCCAGGAATGAGGTTTAGGTATACACAGGGAACATAGTAAATCTTACTATACCTTCCATCGGTGTATTACCGTCTGTATTTATTTTCATAATTCATTTAGAGTTTTACACACTCTATCCCATTGCATAAGGTATCTTGCAAGAAGGTTGTTCATAAGAGAACTTTTGATGTTCGGTGTTATGAATAACATAAGGGCCATACTTTCATTATGAATGAGATGTATGTTATGAATGTTGATAATAATATATTACCTCTGTGTTTACTTTCATAATTCATTTTAGAGTTTCATACACTCTAGGCCATTGCACAATGTTTGTTGCAAAAGAGTTGTTCATAAAAACAACAATTGTTGTTCAGTATTATGAATAACATGAAGGGCCATACTTCCATCCAAGATGGGATGTATGTTATGAATATTGATAGTAATACGATACATCCATGACACTAACGCTAAATGTCGCAAGACTAAAAGAATACCACACATGTGTGGCACTGCATTTGGTCACATTGGAGAAACCCGCAAGGAAAAATTCCATTATGATGGATTTTGAAGTCGTTTGATTTTGAATCATCTGACACTTGCAACTTTCGTCCAAAAAGTGAAGTGACTGAAATACCGTTCACAGGCCATAAGGAACGAGCAACAAACTTATTGGTGATCATACATTTTGATGTGTGTAGTTCAATAAATGTTGTTGCAAGTAGTGGATTTATCTCTCTTCAGAAATGACTCAAGTAGATATATGGATATTTACTTGATGAGACGTAAGTCTGGATCTTTTGAAATCATTCGAAAGGTTTTCAAAAATGAAGTAGAAGTTGTTGTAACAAGAAAATTATGTTTCTACAATTCGATTGCAGAAAGGAATATTTGAGTTACAAGTTTAGCGAATGTCTGATGAGTTGTGAAAGGGGTTTCATAACTTGCACCTCCCGGAACACCACTGCAAGTGGAGAGTCCGTGTAGATGTAATCGAACCATTCATGACATGGTAAGATCAAAGATGACATAAATAAATTTGCCATTACCCCTTTTAAAGAGTGATGCTTTAGAGACTGCGGCTTTTACACTGAAAAGAGATCCATCAGGTCTGTTGAAATGACGCCATGGTATGGTACGCCCAACCATGTTATATCTTTTGTTAACATTTGGAATATGGGGCTTGTGTAAAAGGTTACAAACCTATTCCAAATCAGACAAGTGCTACTTTGTAGGTTATCCCAAGTCATTGGGTATTCCCCCACCACTATACCGAGGCAAAGGATTTTGCCACAAAACGGTATGCTTTTAAAGAGAATAGTTCTTACAAAAGGTGAGTGGGAGGACAGTGCAACTCGACGAGATAACTAGTATCTTCGTCATCAGATCAAAGGAAAGAAACCTTGGAAGTGATTCCGGAGTTTCCTACTGCGACTGATACGGAAGTCTCTACAATACAATGTATGGACTTCGGTCAAACTTGCAGCTGAACCACGTAGGCAAAGCTCGTGCAAACCTATCATGTGCGCAAACGAGATATTGTTGTTAGACAACAGTATACCTACAATACACAAGGAAGCGTTGATGGGCCCTGACTCCGGAATTGGCTAAATGCCAATACAATCCGAGATAGTTTCCATATAAGTGATTCGAGATTAAAATCTTGATACACCTTTTGGAAGACTTAGAGTCTAACGAATATTTATGGAACTAAAAACTGATACGGATAAAATGTTTTATCCATAAAGCTCGACTTGTTGCAATAACAAGTTCAAGGAGTTGACTACGATGAGATTGTCTCACCGTAGCGATGCTTGAAGTCGGTTCGGGTTGAACTAGCAATTAATACATATTTCAATCATGGGATATGAAACATGGATGACAAAGGGATTTCCATCTGATGGAAATGAAACCTAGGACTTGTATGTGATACAGTCCAAAGTAATTTGTCGATCCAGAGGATGCTAGTAAGTATGCAAACTTCAGAGTTCCAGCGATGGACAGAAGAGAGCAAAGTGGAGTTGGAATCTTCGTTTTTGATGGAATGGTCAAAGGGGTTTGACTTCATCAAATGGGTATCGAAGATGCTTGTGATTCAAGAAAGTAAGTAGGAGCATAATAATATTTCTAAAAACCTTGTGTACTTGACACATTGTTAATTGGAAATAAATTTCTTGACACGAATTAGGACTTCATTTGAAAAGTTTTTTTCCGATGAAGTGCTTGGGCTAAATAGCCTTAATATTAGGCATGATGATCTATGGAGATAGATTTACCTAATGGGGCTAAGCAATGAATACAAATTGACAAGATGCTAAAACTTTTTAGCATTTAAAACGCCAAGGAGTGATTCTTGCCGAAGTCACATGGAAAGAGTTTTTACAAGACTCGGTGTCCCAAAACACTGATGAGTAAAATACATGATGGAGATTCCACACACTCTTGTGTTTGGATTAATCATGTATTCCATGGTATGTAAAAACAACCAGATATGTCCAATACTCCAAAGTTGTTGCGAGTATAGATACCAAAGTGATCAAAAGCACTGATCATGGGACGACAATGAAAGATGTCATTGAGTACCAGAGTAGTACTGATGACATGTTTTCTCGCTAGCAGAGATTATGAAGTGCTCGTTGTAAGTAATTACGTCGATACAGTCTTCATCAATACTCCATGCGATTTTCGATTTAAGTTAAGGGTTTTGTGTAATACACAATATGGTGGCACGGTAAGTTGGAAATTGTTCCAAACAAGATACTGTGGCGAATTCTATTACAAAGGCTAAGTATGTTGATGCTTTAGAAGCGACAAAGAAGTTGTTGAATCATATAGTTCATTCATGAACTTAGTATGGTTCCAAGATGGCTTTGGTCTATGGGACACTATTGCAGATAGTTGCTCCATAGCTCAGTCTGAGGAATCAGGTTTCGACCAATGATTCACACATATGCAAAGCCAAGTCCACACAAAATATGAATTTTGTGAAAGCGTGAAAATGCGAGGATATGCAAGGTTACACACGGAGCTGAAGTTGTCAGATCCGTTGGACATCAGGCTATACCACAAGCGAAGCATTTTTTACACCAGTATGCCATAGGTGTAAAGTGCATTAGCATTGACTAGATTATTGACTCTAGTGCAAGTGGGAGTCTGTAGGAGATATGCCCTAGAGGCAATAATAAATGTTATTGATTGTCTCCCTGTTCATAATTAGGTTTATGTTCCATGCTATAACTGCTATGGTTCTCGAGTCTGCAATAACCACGAGGCTCGGAGGAAGACTCATATGCACGTGTGGAATACTAAACGTTAAATGTATTCCTAGTCTGGCCTCTAAGACTAGCTCAAGTGTTGCATGATGGTTCTGTTTTCCTGATCATGGGCATGTCTATGCCAGCAACTTTGAGGGCACAATGTTGGAAGAACATTTGTGTTGAATCGACCCGAATTGATGTTATGCTATGAGATTCATTCGTCACAAGTTAATGGTTAATAACACAGAGATGGTTAATGTTTGCATGATTCCTTAGACCATGAGAGTATCGAGTTTCTTCATGCTTGCTTCATGAACTTTGGGGTTTGTTAAACGTCATCCGTAAATGGGTGGCAATTACGGCGGCTTACGGGTTCATGGAAAAGTATGTCAAGTAACTTGATAGCTCAAGATTGGGATTTGCTCCTCCGACGATGGAGAGATATCTCTGGGCCCTCTCGGTATTACGGTATCCATCATCGTCTGGCCAGACACTTTGTGATTTGATCACGGGGATGCCGGAACACGGGAACGAGAAAAGAGAACAATACCGGTAACGAGGTAACTGGCATAGTGGACAAGTTGTTGATCCACGGGGATGCCAACATGTCTCACCTCGGGTATTTGTAACATATCGCGAAGCAACAGGAATAGCACACGGCAACTAGAGGTTCACTCGAATATTCATTCGTGTGGGTATAAGGGTCAATATGGGTGTCCACGGCTCCGATGTTGATCATTGATCGGAAGGGGTTCCGGGTCATGTCTATACTTCACCGAACCTATAGGGTCACACGCTTAAGGGTCATCTATCTGCTGAATACTAGACAGGGAGTCTGAGAGAAATTCACCGAAAAAGTTTCGGAGACAACGGAAGAGTTTAGGAGAGAGAGCACCGGAAGAGTTTCGGTAAAACCGAAAAGTTGTTTCGGAGTGTACCATTAAGTCAAATTGGTTTCGGCACATGCCTGCAAATTATTGGAAGGTACCAGAATTGTTCCGGTAACTTCTGAGATTTTTCACAGACAAAAACTGGAAATGTTCCGGACTGCCGGAACCGCTTTAGTTGCTTTTCACAGATGAAAATCACTAAACCGAAAAGTTGTTTCGGAGTACACCATAAAGTCAAATTGGTTTCGGCACATGCCTGATAATTCTTGGAGGGTGCCAGAATCGTTCTGGAAACTTTCTGGAATTTTCCGGGAAGAAAACCGGAAATGTTCCGGAGCTGCCGGAACCGCTTCAGATGCTTTTCGCAGATGAAAATCACTAAACCGGAATTGTTTCGGAACGCGTTGAAAATTATTTTAGTGGGTACTGGAAATGTTCTAAGCCCACATAAATATTTTCAGTTCGAACGGACGCTGAAATATGTTGTCGTGAATAGTGAAAGTGCTTTTTGGATTACTTTATGGAAAGCCACCTTTTGGGGCTTTACTCACAAATATCTCTAGGGATGACATGGAAGGATAAGGGCTGCCCACTTGCTTTTACCTTTGTGCCCTTGTGAAGGGCATTTTGGGTATTTCAAGTGTCACCCTACCCCTTGGGTTTTTCTATAAATAGAGGT
The DNA here is from genome assembly GCA_039707655.1 of Elymus sibiricus. Lineage (NCBI taxonomy): Eukaryota > Viridiplantae > Streptophyta > Magnoliopsida > Poales > Poaceae > Elymus > Elymus sibiricus. The sequence continues at coordinate 272,353,455 of CM077665.1, forward strand.
GGAGATGCACTCTCCACACTCACTCTTTTCTCACATACACATGCCATCTGATGTTATCTGGCTTCTCTCTCCCTCCCAGCGAAATAGTTTCGTAGAGCCGAAAGGCTATCTGGGTTCCGGTGGGAACTAGTTCTGGACGGCGAAGCCCTGCCGGATAGATGACACCGTATGTGTGCAACTCTGTAGAGAGATCGTAGTTTCGGTCTTAGTTCGAGAGTGCCTCCCGAAGGGCTGTCCGAGTGACTGTCCGAGTTTCGAGGGTCCTCCCGAAGGGCTGTCTGAGTTTCGATGGTCCTCCCGAAGCGCTGTCCGAGTGACTGTCCGAGTTTCGAGGGTCCTCCCGAAGGGCTGTCCGAGACACCGTCCGGGGGACTGTCCGACCGCCTCCCGGAGGGCTGTCCGAGGGGCGGATGAGGGTATACATCCTCGCGGTTGGGAGGTTGTAAATCCTAGCTGCGGGGATCTGCACCGCCGATCGTCATCGACTCTACTTCCGCTGCGCTACGAGTCGGTAACGAAAAAGACCAAACCTTGTATGCAGTCTCCATAGTGGTCCTGGGCTGGTGCGTAGGTCAATTTTTTTTTGTTTTCTGCTGCGTTACCCTACAAAAATATAGGTATGTTTGAGACGTATCAGCATCCCAAAGCTTACGCGATGTTCGTCCTCGAGTAGGTGGATAATAAAACAATAACATTTTTTATGTTGATTGCTACCTAGCATAATCTTGATAAAATGTTGTAAAGTGTTGTGAACTCAAGATGAAAGTGATTCAAGGCAATTATCTATACTTAATAACAAGTGAGTAACATTAAATATATGCAAATAAATTTACTCTCGCGTTTCATGGATTAATGTGTTCATGTCACACATGCCAACACTAGAAGGTTTAGAAAGGCATCAAGTGGATCATGGCCCGAATTGTTCAAGGTTTTATCATATCCAAACATCTTATCATAACAAGACCCAGAGTGTCAGTCAAGTAAAAAAATCTCATGACTCTTCCTTTTTAACTACTCAGCACTTCACACGGTGCCCAAAACACAAGCGTTGATCTTCACACTTAGATGGAAAAAAGAATGATGATGGAGCTTTAATTAAGAAGTCAACGTAAAAGAAAGTCTCACACCAATTAAAAGGTGACCATTAGGAAATGCAGAGTCCTTATAGTCGAGGTAGAAAAAGTAAAAAGAACAAACCCTGGGCGGGAAGCTTTTAGAAGCTTCCCATGACTAGCCGGAAGTTCTTTCTTGCTAGTCCAATTACATGTGAATCCTATTCGGTGGGTGTAGCACGTGTTATAGACAAAGCTGCAAACCGCGCACACTCATACCCCTTCGATAAATTTTTAGCGGGCTGGTACATATACAGACGCTTCCTTGTGAGAAGTTCCCCACCGGTTTTGGAAAGTTTCCAGAAGCTTTCCAACCGGTTTTGGGAAGCTTCCTGTATATTTTGTTTCCATTTAGATTTTTTAAGGCTGGATTTGTTCGGTTTTTTTATTTTTCTTTCTTTTTATATTAATTTTTTTCCTTTTCCTTTTTTATTTGTCGTGTTTAAAAATACATGTTTTTTTAATTCAAAAGTTCCGTCAAATTTCGTGATTTATTTCCAAAATCCTGATTTTTTAAACATTCTTGAATATTTTTCTATTACTGATCTTTTTAAGAAAGATGATATTTTTGAAATGATTTTTTTATCAAAATCGATGTATTTTTTTCAAACCTGCTATTTTTTTTAATTCCAATGTACTTTTTTCGAATTCTACTGTTTCCGAAAAAAACGATGAACTATTTTAAAATTTTTGATTTTTGATTTTAGAATGTTGAATTTTTCAATTCCGTGAATTTTTTTCAAACTCCATGAACACTTTTCAAATTCGTATTCTTTTTTTCAAAATTTATGGACTTTTTTAAATACATTTTTTTTATTTCAAATAACTGAACTTCTCTCAAATCCATGAACTTTTTGCAAAATTCAAGATTTTTTTCAAACTTGTAATTTTTTTTCATACTCATGAATTTTTCATTTGTGCTTACTTTTCAAATTAATGAACTCTTTTTTCAAAATCAAGATTGTTTTTTCAAATCCGTAAACTTTGTTGAATTTTCAATTTTCTTTGAATTTTCGTTTTTGTTATTTTCTACTTTTTTTTTCTAAAGTTAACGATTAACCGGCCAACTTATCCACTATCGACCGAAAGCAAACGAGGTCGCACCTGGCGAGTGATTGCGTCACGCGCTTATGGGCCGGCCCATATGTGCAGGCGCGTTGGCGCCGGAACGCTTTTTTTTTGCAACGAATTAGAGAGCCGATTAGGAGGTTTCTAATTGTACTCTACTAGTTCTTTCGCGAAGCAGCTCTCCATTCTTTAATAGGGAATGTGCAGTAGTATTTAAATGTGTCGGTAATTAGTCTTGGACTTTTCTCCATTAAATCTCCATCGTGCCTGTCAAATTCCTGAACATGAAGCCGGTCAGTGGAAGTCGAATTTTTTAGCGGCGATTTGCCTGCCATATCGATCGATCTTTGCCGTGAAACTTTGGGCAGAGATCAACCGAGGAGCTGCAACTGTTTGTGTGGTGAGTGCTCCATGCACGTTCGCACGCGCGCCGTATATGTATATATATATATATATCTAATCTACTACGCGGCTGCTTTGTACGTACGTACGTGCGATGTGCTAATTGGCTGCAGTAGTAGCAAGGATATGTACTTGCATGCACTGACACCCATGATTAATCGCCGTATATAATATGATTATGATTCTATACATCAGATCCTATCTGTCTGCAGCTACATCGTGTACGTATTAGCAGTAATGAGGTATAGGTACCTTGATCGCATCTACCGTACGCACAGACCGACCAGGCCACCGCGTAAGAAATGCCAGGCCCGTACAATTAATTAAGCATGTGCATGGAATGGAACAGGCTGTATGGAGGTAAGCATAGTTCACAACAGTCACATCCAACGTTATGTGTCCACAAATGTTTTCGCATTTTTTTTATATATAAAAAAAACTACTACACACGTGTACTGCAGCGCTTCTGTGTACGTACTTGTGTATAAATGCAAATATTGGTTACCGTATTCATGTCTCAAACGTGGTGTGTATGGATATTTTAAAAGAAATGCTGTATCATCACGTACTTCATGTGCGTGTGGGATGTGATGTATACTCATACGTATATGTAAGTTACAGTACATAGGAGGTCATGGAGAATGCAGATTGAATCGACGGGGTTCTGTAAGAGCGTCGTAACGTCAGACTATCTATCTAGCTATCTGTTCCATACAGTCGCCACAGGATGGATGAACCGAGATGTCAACCTCAATATATCTTCCGGATCCCACGGGTTGCCATCAATCAATCGATCCCATATGATATGACGTGCATGATTTGATGTTATGAATCTTTGCTCCCTGACTCTCACTGGCCGGCAACTCCAAGTTAGTTTTCCCTATTTTTCCGTGGAAAGGCCGGCGACTCCAAAGTTGCAGCCAGATTGAGCCGAACTACATGAAAACAGGGCCAAGCCAGGCGACGGAAGCACTGGGTCGGTGTCAGACTCTTAACGGTTGTATATACTACTGAATTACTGATGTGCGGAAGTGCAGTACTAGTATGTTACCATTACTGTAAATACTGTTTCTGTAAATAAATATAAGACTTTTTAGGTCATTTAGAGCATCTACAGCCAGACTTACCAAATTCACCCCCCTATATGTCCGCGGACGTGCCCGGTCGCGTCCACGGACAATGTCCATCGGCCCCTCATATGTTGTGTCGTACATCCACATACCTCAAATACCGATCCTTAAATCCACGTCGGCGCTCGGATGAATGGGGTGCGGGGTGCCGGGCGCGTCCGCGGACAGTGTCTGTCGGCCCCTCATATGTTGTGCCGCATATCCACATACCTCAAATGCCGATCCTTAAATCCATGCAGGCGCTCGGATGAATGGGGTGCGGGGGTGCCGGGCGCGTCCGCGAACAGTGTCTGTCGGCCCCTATATATTGTGCCGCACATCCACATACCTCAAATGCCGATCCTTAAATCCACGTCGGCGCTCGGACGAATGCCGTGCGGGGTGCCGGGCGCGACGGGGAAGACAACTGCTCGAGCATGTCCGCACCTCCCTGCGGCACCGCCGCCGCCTCCCTCGCTCGCTGTCGGCGTCGCCGCATCTTCCGGCCGACGTTCTCCGCCTTGCAAGACGCAGCCGAGGAAGGGATGACGACAGATGAGGCGGATTGCATCTCCGTCGCTGTGGTCGGGGACGGGCTGGACAACATCTACGACTGTGGATTGGGACCGGGGGTGAGGATGGGGAGCAAGGGTGGCGGACGGCGAGGGCTGGACGCGGGAAAGGTTGGAGGGCGGTGGGAGGAGGAGGAAGGGTTTGGTGGGTTTGGTGTGATTTGCTTTGGGGTCGAGTTGTCGGGTCCGACGTGACGGGCATGCCCGGGCGCCTCCATATATGTTTCATATTTGGACTGGATATGAGGAGTGTCGATCAGTCCGAGCATTTGAGGCTCATTTAAGGCGCCCGTCTGGATAGAAATTTCGTGACCGGTCAATGACCGGGTGACCCGGGCCGCGTGGCCCGCCCGGGTGTATGAGGCGTGATTGAGGCGCCCGACTGTAGATGCTCTTAGGTATTACTTTCTCCGTTTAAATTTGAATTAAAGCTAAGACATTTATTTTAGGAGAGAGGGAGTACTTTTCTACTGAGGGCCTGTGGAGATGATTTCTTTTGACGCGTCAACCCTATGGAGTTGATCACATGGGTATGATCAGCCAATAACTACTACCTCCGTCCTGGTTTATTGGTCCTCATTGTATTTTGTGTCAAATTTTGACCGTAGATTGAACTAACAAAATGTTCATGCATGTCACCAAAAATAACATCATTAAAAACTATGTTTAAATACGAATCGAACAATATATTTTTTATTGACATGCATTAAAATTTTATTAGTTAAATCTTTGTTCAAACTTTGACACAAATTACAAAGGAGACCAATAAACCAGGACGGAGATAGTAGTACCGTAGTAGTTTATGTAGGGCGGTGGTTAAATTGAAAAGTTTTTTACGTGAACCCCTCTTTGCTCCTCTTCCAATCGCAGAGGTTACTTCCAGCAGCGGCTACCCACCCACTCGACATTGCACGTCGCATCGCATCTCTCCAATAGACCGTTAGTTGGAAACGAAAGGAATAACTTAACCACTCCTGATTAGTGTTTGTCGGCACCAGTTAATTAAGTACCGCCGGAAAAGTACCGTCTGTTTAATCATTATATAGGTTCGGCACATGGCATGTTTTAACTAAAAAATGTTTTCAAATTTCAAATAAATACGCATGTATGCATGTTGTGAATTGTAATTAAGCACTACACTGCACAACAACAGCAGCATAGACAAATTAAGAAAGGAAATATGAGCTACTTGGAGGTCGCTCGCTACGGAAGCATGCATGAATTCTGGATGCATAATCTACGTACGTACGTACCCACGTACGCGACCGACATCACAATTTACACCAGCTTGCTAAGGTTGCTAGGGCCTAGGAACATGCACACACGTATATGTACGTGGCCGTATATAGTTAAGGATGTTAATTCCCTGACACAGTGCGTACTTGCATTACCTTACCGCCACTTGTTATTACCCTTCATTTCGGATATCAATAAGTGGGGCCAGCCACATGCACAATCCTTGTACGTACGACTTACGTACGCCCTCTCTTTCTCTCTTTCTCTCTGTTTTACTTGATCTTTACGTGGACAAATTAACCGTGAAAAGAAAGCTAAGAAAACGCGAGAAGCAGCTGTAATTGATCCATCAATTAAGGCAGTACTTGCTGTCATCAAACTGAAGTACAAGTGCTATTTTCATTAATCGCTTAACGGGGAACCAATATATGAATTACATTACATGGGATGCAAGGAAGAAAGCAAGTTCAAGGTATTACCACGAAATCCTTAGACCTTTCGTGTGCAAGTATCATAACAAATATCATGTATGCAACTTAAGCAAATTTGTTGAGGTGATATACAATTAAACTAAGAAAGAGAGAATTTGATAGTGCAACTTCTATCATGCATGTCAATAAATTAAATTATTTAAAATACTAATATATGATACTATGCATTATGGTGGTAGTATCATATGCATGATACTACTATATGACACTCCCCACTATAAGCGGCCTTATAAGGAGGGAGGACATTGACGATCCGGCTTCCCAATTTACTGGAATGGTGGCAAGAGCTTTGCATGGGAATCGAGGAGTTCAGGCCAACAACTCGAGAAAAATACATTGTGACTCTCTGCATCACCATCCGTAAATCGTGCAAGTAGCAACACCACACGTCAACATGATAAAGCGAACCAGACGACTAGACAAAAAGTAACTCAACAAGTTGGGTAATAAGAAAGATCCTAAACGTCACGCAAGCCACTTGAACCAGTTTCTCAACATACAACAACTTGGGCAATTCCCGTGGCCTTATTATGAATACTAGTAGGCGGAGGTGCGGCGTCACGCCGTGCCCGTGCTTGAGCCTGATGTTGGTTCATTTGGTTGCTATTTTTGTCTTAAAAATTGATTAAAGCTAGCATAGAAGAAGGGTGCCGTAGGTGGTGAGTGTAATCTGTGGAGGTTACGTTGAAAAAATTATGGGTGCATTGTCTGGTTAGATGGTATATAGCTATACATGATGGGTATATGATATAAACAATACCTATCAAACAATGCAACACCATTTGTGACTACACAATGAAGTAGCACTGTCATAAAAAGGTGCCTCGGAACCCCGAGCTTGACATGATTCTTTGAAGACACTATAAACAACTCCATTATAACATTTTACATATTCAAAACATGTCGCTCCCGTGACAACCATGTGTAGCATGCGAAGAAAGAAAAGTTCCCTCATCCCAGGATGCACATAGTAGATACAACCAATTCGACCACCTAATTTTTGCTTTCTCTGTTTCCTGAACCGCATTTTTTCAGAATTGTCCCAAGTCCACTGAAGGAAACTTTACATTGATAAATGCCTGGCATCCTCATTATATCAATTAGTCACAAACCACTTGATTAACATTGTCTTGTGTGCATTAGGATTCTTGATCACCTTATCCAATCAAGCATGTTGATGGAAAATAACCCTATTCATACCAGGAAGATGAACAACCAACCGCTTCACCGATGGCTCGGGACCATGTATATCAAAAGAAAACATCCGCCAATACGCCTCACAAGCACACAAATACCTACAATGTCCAACAAGGGAGAAGAATGAACACATATAATTATTGGGAAAATAGAACAAACAAACATGATCACAAAAGTTAAAATAATCCCTACACTTGACAAATTCCATAATTTCATTTCTTCCAATCGGTTATCTAGGAGGAATACATGATCTACACTCAAACGTAGATAAAATTTGACATGGGCAACATCGTATCCTTTAGTAAGATACTTAAACAAATAGTTAAACCAGTTTGTTTTATTGTACCACTCAACATGAAATCTTTTAAGCAACCGCAGATTGTGTGGCACTACCCAACGATTGTCCAACTTGATTGTACCCCTGTTCCTGAGTGCAAAGTGACCTCGGGCCTACGGTAAACAGGAAATCCCTTCTCATCGACCAATGTCGCCTCATTAAACTCCTTAGGGAACACATATGAAGATATCCGCGGACTCCTTTGTAGGACAACATGGACAGTGCCTCCCCCTTCTATGAAATCTTGCAAACCAGTCAGTCATGGATTTTGTGATAACAAAGCTTCCTTTGTGATCAAACATTTCCTTTGGCCTGCTGCAGCACATCAAAAATATGTGAGCCTATCAGATGATGCTATGTATAAAGATGATCAACCTGAAGTACCATGCTAGAAAATAGAATTGTGTGTGTTTCAGAGATAGAAACTTTGATGCTGATGTTTTCGGGATAGTAATAATTTTACTAGAAAAAAGGGTACAACTTAAGAAGAACAAAAAAAATAAGGGTTGGGGCTCACACAAATTCATCTGGTGCACGATCTTATAATTTGATGGTAACATTACAGTGTGTAGCAGCTAAAAGAGGCTCTTCACAAAAAAATTATACTCCCTGTTATTGAATAAAATAAAACATCATGTTTTATATGGCAAGATAAAAATAACCAAAAGCCATCTTTGATACTCCCCCCATTCCCTTATACAAGGCCACTATGAAAAATACATTTTGCATCTATATAAGGCCACCAACAGTAATAGAGGTAAACATTAATGATGTTTCCTCATACTACTAGCAACTTGTTTAATACTTGCATGCATGTAGTCATAATGACACTTAGCTACTTTCTTCTCATTCATTCCTTGCATGCATGCGGCGTTTAATGATTCCGCTTAACGAAAAGAAAACTTGACTTTCCAAGCGGTCATTAAATTTTGCCTTGGTACCTGTAATATGAGTTTGTGGCCTTGTATAAGGAAATCGAGGGAGTACTACAATTGTTGTTCTGGTCTCAATATCAATTGATGGGGGTGCAAGAAGTTCTTTGATACTTGCAAAAGAATACTTATCAATACAAAGGATGTGTATATCATATAAGAACTCTAACATGATAAGATCGTTGGATTACCTCAAACACGAAAAATGAAGAGAAGTTGTGGAACACAACAACTACACATTTCTTGACATTTGCACCTGCTTGGATATATCCTTCAAAAACACCCTTTCCACAGTATCAACTCATCCTGAACATGCCATAATGTTAACAAAAAGTTGCACCCTATTATGTGTACTAATGCACCGACAATTGCTCAATAGCTTAATACTTAGTAGGGAAAATATTACGAAGAAAACTGAATAGCTCAAACGAAGCAGCCATAAAGAGGTGGAACAACACACATCCATTAAGAAGAAAGCAGGAAATATTGCCTCTACATGTAAATCAAATGCTTATAGTCAAACACAAGTGTTTATCTCTATACAATCTTTGTTGTATTTATACTTTTAGTGAGCATAATTTCCTTTAGAATAAAAAATATAAAGGAAGCAAGAAATCAGTAGATAAATAATTACTCCAGTCCATACGTCAACAAATTGGCAAACATCTTTTATTCGAAAAAGCAACATGCAACAGAAAAATTAGGCATTAATTATGGCTATGTAAATTGGGTACCTGAAACAAAAACATATCAATTAAGTGAAATAACGATTCAATGGCTATCCATGTCGCATCATGTGAACACTTGCACCGACTGCTGAAAACAATTGGCTACTTTAGGAAGAGAAAGGGAAAGCAAACACAAATACAAAAGAATCTACATCAGTATGTCATTGCTTTTTAACCACTTAACATAACAGGGAATATAACCATCACAAATGTACAGGGTAAATACAATCACCAGCTTTCTCAAGTAATGGTTTACCAAAAAAATAAGTTAGGCAGGAAGCATCACATACCTTTCCATAACACACATGAATAGAAAATGGTTGGACTCATAAAAAATCTATGTAAAATGATTACCTTCATCCAACTGATTTATTTGGGTAACACGCAGATCACTCATACACATCGCCCATGAGAGCAAGTTCTTTTCCACCATCCATTGAATATTTCTATCTACATAACAAGAAGATGATAACGGAATGCGTCAATTTAAAGATTTAATTAATATAATAAAAAAATTAAATTGATGGATAACGTCGCCTCAAGGCCAGGATGCGGAATTGAGAAGTGAGAGCAGGTCAGCTCTGCAGCTCCAAGCCTTCCTTGTCAGCAGGAAGCGACCGACGACTCGGGGCGAACGCATACACAACAACCCATCCATGTCGGTGCTCGGAGCAAACCTTGTAAACAACCCATGGGGAGCTAGCAGCCGGTGCACACCTCTGCTTTCATCACACTGAGATGCCTATGCGACGTGGCTCTGAAGACCATAGGCATGACATACGTGGAGCAGGAAAGCCGATGGTGGTGAAGCCAGCACACAACAGCTGAGGATCTCTAGTCAGTCATGGCTAGGGGCGACGAGAAAGCTTGACACGACGTCCATCTATTGGAGATGCCCAACGCCGTTTTCCCGTGTAGAAGTGCCAGCTGCGTCAATGGTCTCCGCAACCACGTACCAATGGCCCTTCATCGACCACTTCGGCCATGTAGGCTCCTTCATCCATGGACACCTTTGATCTAGGATTGGATGAGAAGCGAAGTGAAGCCACCGGGGCAAGAGAGGGGAAGGGCGCCTCTAGAGAAGAAAGATCGAGAGAGGGGATCGAATTGGGGGAGGAAAGGTACAACAAGGAAGCTTCCGGATTGCTTGGTCTCCTTGGTAGGTGATGTAATTTACACGTGGTTAGAGTGCAAATCGGTTCAGAACAGGAAAACCTATTGCAAAACCAGGTACAAAACCAAGTACACGTGTTAGTTAGAAGAGAGCTCTCGCCTAGCACTCCCAATGCACGGTAGGAGCTCTTGCTTACTCAATTTATATATCTTATATATTGATGGGAGGCTTGTTGAAGGGAAGTTGTTTCATTGTATTTCCATGCCATACATATAGTAGTTTGAGCCATATATGCTCGTGTAAGCATGGACTTGGAGGCCCATGCATGGACAATCATCTTTCCTAGACGCACCACCCCAAATTTCTTTAAAAGAACTCATGTATCTACTGAACTTAAAGAGTCTGACGCAAGAAGACCAAAGATGGAAGGACAAGGCCACTAATCTTTTTCCGTTTACAAGGGCACCTGAAACAAAGGCGAGGACAGATTCACCATCTCTCGAAGACCTACATTAGCTTCTTAGAAAAAAACAACCTGGACGTCTTGTCAAGAACGGCCAAATAGAGCTCTTCGGGTTGATCATTAACTCGTTGAGACCCTCATTGCAATCCTCCATTATACCCCATCTTGAGATGATCCCATGTAAGCAGGAGTATTGTTGAAACATTAGGCAAATTCATGATTAATTCCAGTAAAAAATTAATGACTAAAACAGTAAGTAGCATGCAAAGCTCTACCATACTAGATGATCGGAATAGTAAGTAACATAATACATGCAACATCAATCATAATTAGAGACAAGATCATATCATGGTGCATGTATTGATCGTTTATAGATGAAGTAGTCGTGGTCGTTGCTCGGGCGGTGATGTTGTTGACGATGACGTTGTTGTAGATCGGTCGAAGCAGACGTTGGTGATGACGGCACGCATCAACACCCGATATGGGTGGAAGACGACCAGTGGTGACGAACTTGAGCAGTAGCGTGGAGTGCTTCCCAAAAACATAATTCACTCCTCTCCCTGTGCAGGATCACAAGGACAAACGGTTCCGGAGACCTGCTCTCCCGACAGCTAATGTCTACTACACAACTTTATTCTTAGAGACTCGTGTTGGGCCTCCAAGCACAAAGTTTTGTAGGGCAGCAACAAATTTTCCCCAACTGGATGACCTAAGGTTTATCAATCCGTGGGAGGTGTAGGATGAAGAAGGTCTCTCTTGAACAACCCTGCAATCAAATACAAACAATCTCTTGTGTCCCCAACACACCCAATACAATGGTAAATTGTATAGGTGCACTAGTTTGGCGAACAGATGGTGATACAAGTGCAATATGGATAGTAGATATAGGTTTTTGTAATCTGAATAAATAAAGTAACAAGTGGCAAACAACAAGCAAAACGGTGTATCAATGCTTGGAAACAAGGCCTAGGTTTCATACTTTCACTAGTGCAATCTCTCAATAGCGCTAACATAATTGAATCATATAACCATCCCTCAACGTGCAACAAAGAATCACTCCAAATTTCCTATTAGCGAAGAACATCAGAAGAAATTGATGTAGGCAGCGAACCACCTCAAAGTTATCTTTCTGATCAATCTACTGAGCCATCCCCATAGGTGTCACAAACAACCCTAGAGTTCGTACCAAATAGTTATCTTTCCGATAAATCTATTGAGCAATCCATATAGGTGTCACAAACAACCCTAGAGTTCGTACTAAACAACACCAAACAATTTTAGATTCATAACATTCAATCCACACAAAGAACCTCAAAGAGTACCCCCAAAGTTTCTATCGGAGAAAGTAGGACGAAAACATGCATCAACCTATGTGCCTAGATCACCCCAATGTCACTACGGGGATCCGCAAGTTGATTGCCATAAACTACATCAAGTGACTCAATAGAACACCTTGTCACCACGGGTATCCACATGCAAGACATATATCAAGTGTTTTAAAATCCAATATATTCAATCCAACATAATGAAACCTCAAAGGGAAAGACTGAATTCATCACAACAAGATAGGGAGGGAAGAACACCGTATGATCCAACTATATTATCAAAGCATGTGATAGATCAAGATCGTGCTAACTCAAGAACACGGAAGAAAGAGATTAAACACATATCTACTGGTACATACCCTCAGCCCCGAGGGTGAACTACTCCCTCCTCGTCATGGAGGCCACCCGAATGATGAAGATAGACTCCGGTGATTATTTCCCCCTCCGGCAGGGTACCGGAAAAGGGCTCTGGATGAGATTTCTTTGGTACAGAGTCTTGCGGCAGTGAAGCGGAAGTTCTAGGTTTCGTTTTGGAGTTTTCTCGACATATAGGAATTTTTGGCATTGGAATCTCGCCAGGGGGGTTCTCGAGGGGTCCACGAGCCAGGGTGGCGCGCCCTAGCGGGGCGCCCCTAGGATCGTGGAGCCCTCGGCCACCCCCTGGCCCAACTCTGGTGCTATGTGGGTCTCTTCTGGTCCATAAAAATCACCGTAAATGTTCAGCTCATTCCGAGAACTTTTATTTTTGCACAAAAATAACACCATGGTAGTTCTTCTAAAAACAGCGTCAGTCCGGGTTAGTTTCATTCAAATCATATCAGAACCATGTAGAACTTGGATAAATATGTCATGAATACTTCATAAATTATCGATACGCTGGAGACGTATCAGCATCCCCAACCTTAATTCCTGCTCGTCCTCAAGTAGGTAAATGATAAAAGAAACAATTTATGAAGTGTGAATGTTAGTATTGTTTGGAAGTTTGATCAATGATAATTCCAATCACTTTTTCTAGCATCATAAACAGCAACTCTTTCCTATAAAACTCATCATGATAAGTAGCAATCAATTCACATGTCATAGTTCAAATAATGCATTCTATTGAAACTTAAAAACATATGTTCTTAGTCACCAAACAATTCCAATTCATATCGTTTTCTACAAAGTCTAAGTAAGAGATCCACATACTCAATTGTCATATAGTGTTCTATGATTGCTAGTATGCAAAGAGTATTTTTAGAACAAATAGCATTCATCAAACACGGAGGAAGATAGGGGCTTAATGATTTGCCTCCCAACTTACTTATCATAGAGATAATTGTCAACAATAATAATTCATGATCAAATATATTTAACTGGATATATATGCCTAGATCTTTCCCCACCACATGATGCACGCCAAGTAGAGATTGAGGTTGGAATAAGAAGTTGACTCAACATAAAAAGTAAATAACATGAAAGTAAATTGCATAAAAGTAAATAGAATGCCCCTTCGCAGAGGGAAGCAGGGATTTGCGGAGGTGCCAGAGCTCAAAGTTTAAAACAGAGATGAATATATTTTGGGTGGTGTGCCTTTCCTTTCAACGTCACGACAAAGGATTTCAATAACTTCCATGCTAAACACATTATCGGAGGTTTCCCAAACAAAATTGAAATTTTTACTCCCGCTCCACCATTCAAACACTTTACATGCCTAGCTGCATCCACGGGTGCCCTCCAAACAATCAACTTTCTAGGGGAGAGTTCTTGTTTTTTTGTATTATGCAGGAATGGGCATCCATTTTACCAGCCTCTCTCGTGCAATGACAAGTGAATAAACACCCGTTGTGAGAATAACCCACTTAGCATGGAAGATACTCACCGCCCCGTCGCTCCATGAGCGGTACGGGCACACAAAACATATGTTTATTTGAAGGTTTTAGAGATGGCACATGCAAATTTACTTGGAACGGTGGGGTATTACTGTATATAGGTAGGTATGGTGGAAACTCATGGAAGAAACTTGGCTCAAGGATTTTGGATGCACAAGTAGTATTTCTACTTAGTACGAAGTTTTGGCTAGCAAAGATTATAAGCAATCACCACACGTTGGACGATCCATAACAATATAACTTCTATGCAAATATACCCGAACGTAAACCATTACATTGTCTTCTCTGTCCAACTTCAACTAATTTGATCAGGATTGAAAATAATTAATGGGCATTCACAATCATAAAAGATGTCCAAGATAATATATTTGTATGTGAAGTTATCTTCCTTACACTAATCTTTCATGAATCGCTTGTATGACGAATATTGTGATTGTCAAACTGCAATAGATTTTACTTTCTAAACCCAATGTGAAACTACACTAAACATTTTTCAACATATATAATTTCAGATTTATGATATTCAATTCTTTCAACAATTTACTCATATGATATAAGTGAAGCACACGAGTAGACATCAAACTACTCCAAGAAGATATAAGTGAAGATCAATGAGTTGTTAAACAATTAAGTAGCTATGTGAAGACTCTCTCAAAATAAAAATTTCAGATCCAAGGATTTTATTCAAATACCAAACAAAACAAAAAAAATACACTCCAAGAATAGCACATATCATGTGAACGAATAAAAACTTAGGCTCAACATGGGCTAACCGATATTTGTTGATGAAGAGAGGTGGGATGACTAATGTGGCATCCCCAAGCTTAGATGCTCGAGAATTCTTGTAATATTAACTTGGGGAGCCTTGGGCTTCCCCAAGTTTAAGCTCTTCTGTCTCGTTAATTCCTCTCACATCACGGTTTCCCCTAAATCTTCAAAGCTTCATCCACACAAAACTTGACAAGAACTCGTGAGATAGGTTAGTGCACATAAGAATAAATCAACACTTCATGTACTGCCAAGAAAATTGCATAATAATTTTCAAACAATAGCTATTGTATACTATTATTTCCACAATTTATATATACCAATATAAGCCATGAAAACTCTAGGATAAGCAGATACCAAAACTATGACAACAATCTGTCTGAACAGGATAGTATGTAGCAATCAATTCAAACAGTGAAATTACGTAACTCACAAAATTCTGAAATTTAGGCCATAATAAAGAATTTGTATGAAAACACCGTGTAAGAATTTTAGAAACTTTCCATGTTCCAGTAAAATATGAAAATTCCAACACTACAAAAAAAGTTTCTGTTTTTGCACAACACACATCAAACATGCAATTCAAGCATCCTAAAGGCAATTCTTGGTACTTTTTATTGAAAAACATGATTATAAAAAACATAAAGCAAAGCCTAACAAAATAAAATGACGCTCCAAGCAAAACAAATATTATGTGATGAATAGAAATATAGTTCAAACTAAGATATCTGGATAGTGTTGAAGACGAAAGAGGGGATGCCATCCGGGGCATCCCCAAGCTTAGGCGCTTGATTCCTCCTTGAATATTACCTTGGGTTGCCTTGGGAATCCCAAGCTTAGGGCCTTGCTGCTCCTTATTCTCCTCATATCGGTATCTCACCCAAAACTTGAAAACTTCAATCACACAAAACTTAACGGAACCTCATGAGATGGGTTAGTGTAATAAAAATAGATCATTCATTTAGGTACTGTAAATATAAGATTCATAATTGTTCTCACATAATGCCTACTATATTCTATCATTGCCATAATTTATATCAATAAGTGTAACCTATGGAAACATTAAAACAGGCAAACAATGCATGCAAAACAGAATCTATCAAAAACAGAACAATCTGTAATGATCTGAACTAAAACCATACTTCACTGTCTCTAAAAATTCTGAAAAAATAGGACAACATAGAAAATTTGTAGAGATATACTGTGTAGAAATTTCAAAATATTTTGGCGCTCCAGTAAAATCACATAACTCATATACTGGACGCAAAAGTTTTAGTTTTTGCACATAATCAAATCAACAAGTATCGACATTATTCTAAAGGCTTTACTTGGCACATTACTAAAACAAAATACACAAAACATGATTAATACAGTAGCTTAATCATGTGAACACACAAAAACGTAAATGATAAGCTTTGGGTTGTCTCCCAACAAGCGCTTTTCTTTAAAGTCTTTTAGCAAGGCATGATGATTTCAATGATGCTCACATAAAAGTAAAGAATTGAAACACAAAGGGAGCATCATGAATCATATATAAAACATATTTAATCCTAGCCCACTTCTTATGCATAGGGAAATTGTGAGCAAACAATTTATGGGAGCAATAATCAATTAGCATAGGAAGGCAAAACAAATATAACTTCAAAACTTTCAACAGATTGAGAGGAAATTTGATATTATTGCAATACCTACAAGCATATGTTCGTCCCTCATAATAATTTTCATTAGAATCATGAAGGAATTCAACAATAGAACTATCACACAAATCATTCCTTTTATGATCCACAAACATAGAAAATTTATTACTCTCCACATAAGCAATTTTTTTCTCATTCATAGTAGTGGGGTATCAAATGAAACTTGAATACTATAAATTGTTTCCACATTAAAAGAGTAATGTTCAGTAAAAGGGTATTCATAATTATGACAAGTTTTATTATAATAATCATCACTACTTTTTATAACATAAGTATCATCACAATAATCATCATAAGTAGGAACTTTGTTCTCATCATAATCAATTCAAACCTTTTCCAGGATAGTGGAATCATTACTAAATAAAGTCATGACCTCTCCAAATCCACTTTTATCAATATAATAACACCCTCCAAAATAGTGCGATAATTATTACCTAAAGTTAACACTCTTCCAAACCCACTTTCATAGTTATTGCAATCATCATAAATAGGAGGCATGCTATCATCATAACAGATTTGATCATTAGAAGTGGGGGAACTAAAAAGGTCATCTTCATTTGGCATAACATCCCTAATCTTGGGATAAACATTATTTTTAGCAAATAAATTCTCAACCATGTCATATTCATCAAACATAGCATCCCCAAGCTTGTGGGCTTGCATATCATTAGCATAATCACTCTTCTCATCAATATTATGAATAGCACCAATAGTATAACAATTATTATCATCATAATTTTCCAAGTTTGTGCAAAGAAGATTTTCAATATTATAAGGAGTATCATTATCTTCCCAATCATAATTATCATGATAAGTAATAGGCATAAAAAAAATCATCATCCACACTACTTTCAGATTGATTCTCAACAATGATAGGAGCAATACAATTTGGGAGATATACCTTTTTACCTCTACTTTTCCTTCTTTTCTTCTTATTTAACACATTATGTGTGGGTTTAATTGATTTTTCCGAGCTTCTTATTGAGAGATTGGTTCGATGGGAAGCTCCTCCTCGCTACCTGATTCATTACGAGAAACAATGGGGGGGGGGGGGTATTTGGAGACCTTTACCCTTTCATTTGTATCCCTTTTATACTCTATTGGTTTCTCTTTCTTTCTACAATTGGAGATATAAGCATTCTCATTGCAATTTACCACACAAAACATATATATTTCTTGTAGACTATATTCAATGTGCTTAGTGATTATGAATATATCAAACCAACTATTTTTATGTGACAATTCTCCACACCCCAAAAATAGATAAAGTTCATTATAGAGTTCAAGGGAGACCAAATTATCACAATATTTGGAAACGATCCGATCATTGAAAAGCATGCATTGGAAATTAAGATGACCATTTTTATTGCAAAGCTCATTAGTAATTGGATGAAGAGAGCATAATTTTGTAGCAAGATCATCTATCACTTTAAGCGACAAATTGGTTTCATCATGTTTATGGTTCTTAGAAAATCTATCATCCCTAAATGGCATGTCTTCACAAATTTTATGCACTCCACAAAAATTGACATGCTTATAAGAAACCATTTTATCATGACTAGTCCAATCATCATTAGTATTATGGATATTCAGAGAAGACACACTAATAACAATGCAATCATGCTTATCATTCAAAGTTTTAGTGCCAACCATTTTATCGAATTGATCTTCTTCTAACACTTTGGCACAATTTCCCGATGCATCATTTTCAAGAAAGATATTATAAAGATGAAGCATATGAGGCAACCTAAATTCCATTTTTTGTAGTTTTCCTTTATAAAACCAAACTAGTGATAAAAGAAGAAACTAAAAGATTCAATAGCAAGATCTAAAGATATACCTTCAAGCACTCACCTCCCCGGCAACGACGCCAGAAAAGAGCTTGATGTCTACTACACAATTTTATTCTTGTAGACTCGTATTGGGCCTCCAAGCGTAGAGTTGTCGGACAGAAGCAAATTTCCCCCAAGTGGATGACCTAAGGTTTATCAATCCGTGGGAGGTGTAGGATGAAGATGGTCGCTCTTGAACAACCCTGCAATCAAATACAAACAATCTCTTGTGCCCCCAACACACCCAATACAATGGTAAATTGTATAGGTGCACTAATTTGGCAAAGAGATGGTGATACAAGTGCAATATGGATAGTAGATATAGGTTTTTGTAATCTGAATAAATAAAAACAGTAAGGTAACAAGTGGCAAACATCAAGCAAAATGGTGTATCAATGCTTGGAAACAAGGCCTAGGGTTCATACTTTCACTAGTGGAATCCATCAATAGTGCTAACATAATTGGATCATATAACCATCCCTCAACGTGCAAGAAAGAATCACTCCAAATTTCCTATTGGCGAAGAACATCAGAAGAAATTGCTGTAGGCAGCGAACCACCTCAAAGTTATCTTTATGATCAATCTACTGAGCCATCCCCATAGGTGTCACAAACAACTCTAGAGTTCGTACTAAATAATTATCTTTCCGATAAATCTATTGAGCGATCCCTATAGGTGTCACAAACAACCCTAGAGTTCGTACTAAATAACACCAAACAATTTCAGATTCATAACATTCGATCCACACAAAGAACCTCAAAGAGTACCCCCAAAGTTTCTATCAAAGAAAGTAGGACGAAAACATGCATCAACATATGTGCCTAGATCACCCCAATGTCACTACGGGGATCCGCAAGTTGATTGACATAAACTACATCAAGTGACTCAATTAAACACCCCATTGTTACCACGGGTATCCACATGCAAGACATATATCATGTGTTCTGAAATCCAAATTATTCAATCCAGCATAACGAAACCTCAAAGGGAAAGACTCAATTCATCACAACAAGATAGAGAGGGAAGAACACCATATGATCCAACTATATTAACAAAGCTCGTGATAAATCAAGATCGTGCTAACTGAAGAACACGGGAGAGAGAGATTAAACACATAGCTACGGGTACATGCCCTCAGCCCCGAGAGTGAACTACTCCCTCCTCGTCATGGAGGTTTCCCGGATGATGAAGATGGCCTCCGGTGACGATTTCCCCTCCGGCAGGGTACCAGAAAAGGGCTTCGAATGAGATTTCTTTGGTACAGAGGCTTGTGGCGGCAGAGCGAAAGTTCTAGGTTTCGTTATGGAGTTTTCTCAATATATAGGAATTTTTGGCATTGGATTCACGCCAGGGGGTGCTCAAGGGGTCCACGAGCTAGGGTGGCGTGCCCTTGGGGGCGCCCCTAGGATCTTGTAGCCCTCGACCACCTCCTCGCCCAACTCTGGTGCTCCGTGGGTCTCTTCTGGTCCATAAAAAAGCTCCGTAATTTTTCAGCTCATTCCAAGAACTTTTATATCTGCACAATAATAACACCATGGTAATTCTGCTGAAAACAATGCTAGTCCGGGTTAGTTTCATTCAAATCATATCAAAACCATGTAGAACTTGGGTAAATATGTCATGAATACTTCATAAATTATCGATACGTTGGAGATGTATCAACAGCCCGTGCACGCCAGCCTTTGGGATGGAGTAGACTATGGTGACGTCGCAAGTTGCGAGAAGTGGCAAAAAACCTAGGTGATTTGGTATGTCTTTGGTCGCGACCAGTAAGAAGTATTTCTAGGAGTAACAGAGGCAGTATCTTGTCACGATCACAATTTCAAACCGACTTGGTTTCCAAGTTGTGAACTTAGCGGACAAGTAAACATCAACTTATCTGCCAAGACATCAAAAATAAAAACAATAAAAGGAACGTATCGAATTTTGGCGTACCATTTACACACATGTTTCACGCACGTGCCGCCCCAGCCCCGGTCGAAGGTCGTGCTCGGTCTGGCCAAATGAGACGAGACGAGCGCGCGTGTGTGGTCTTCTCTTTCTCTCCTCAGCACATCACTTAGTGTGGTGGGGAGAAGCCACTATATAAAGGGGTGTCACACCTCCTCAACTTCCCGCGTGGTACTGAACTTTAGAGCCACCACCTGCCATTTGCACATGGGCCAATTTGAGATTTCAGAAATTGTATACGGTCCTAACACATTATTTCTAACATTTCCCCACCAGATCTCAAATACCCATTTAGAGATTTTCCTTCTCTGTCTACTGGTTTAATATACTAGTATTTCAACACAAACTGTTAAGTTGAACTTCTGCCTAGAGCTTTAAGCTACATCCATTCACAACTTGGACAATGGCTATGCCTTGAACTGCAAGTTTTGTGTGAACATGTTTCACTCAAAGTCATAACCAGTACCTTGCTACCGGTAGGCTACGTCGTTGTTTGGAGCATATATGTTGTACTCCATGGTTTCTTCTTGAGCTTACTAGAGATCACCCAAGTCTCATGCACTGCGACTTTTACAGTCGGGGCTCGTATATGTGTGTTCTTTCAAGATTGATCTCTAGCACAACATCTTTGCTAATCATAGCCAATAGAACCACATTAAGGCATGTTACTAACCTGCCTTACAGCTGAAAGAACATTTATGCTCTTAATATTTTTAGTATTTATGACAACATACTCTTGTGATCTATCCACATGCTCTAAGTGTAAATAGTGCCATCAAATCACGATAGGGTGCATAGATGGTTAGATTCTCTTCTCAAGCAGAAAGGAAGAAGTGGTGTAAATTGCCTTTTATATTATTATTTGAGTTCATAGGGCAATCACACTATTAAGAGGGGGTGCACCCTGAAAATACCTGGGAATCAACTTCACGTACACAAAGACATGGACACAACCAAAGGTTAGTGTATTTAGGAGGAGAGTAGAGCTCAAATCCAGGTGTGAAGTTCCTATGAAGGCCAGAACTTCCTGGCCAGCCAGAACTTTCGGGCACCAGAACTTCCAAGGAAGGTCTAGTCAGCTTCAAGGCAACCCATAGTCATTGCACTTTTGATGCAATCCCTCTGTGTAGCCCAGAATCTGCCCGGACCCTCACCCGAAACTTCTGGTGTGGCCAGAACTTTCGGGGAGCGGAACTTTCGTGTCTAGGGTTTGAACAACTTCTGGGTCTCCAGATGTTGGAACTATGCCCTAGAGGCAATAACAAAGTTGTAGTTGTCATATTTCCATGTTTTTGATAAATGTTTATTCTGCATGCTATGATTGTATTAATTGGAAACTCAAATACATATGTGGATATATAAACAAACACTCGGTCCCTAGTATGCCTCTACTTGACTAGCTCGTTAATCAAAGATGGTTAAGGTTTCCTAACCATAGACATGATTTGTCATTTGATAACGGGGTCACATTATTAGGAGAATGATGTGACGGAGACCCAGTCGTAAGCTTAGCAATTGATCGTGCCACTTAGTTTTATTTGCTACAACTTTCTTAAAGTCAAGTACATGTTCCTTAGACCATGAGATCACGCCACAACCTAATACCAGAAGAATACTTCGTGGGTATCAAACATCACTTCATAACTGGGTGATCAATGCCAGAAGAATACTTCGTGGGTATCAAACATCACTTCATAACTGGGTGATCATAAAGGTGCTCTTCAGGTATCTCAGAAAGTATTTGTCGGGTTGCATGGATCGAGACTGGGATTTGTCACTCCATGTGACGGAGAGATACCTGTGGGACTCTCGATAATACGACATCTTAAGTAGCTTGAAAGCATGTGACTAATGTGTTCAGTCACGGGGATATTGTATACGAAACGAGTAAAGAGACTTGTCAGAAACAAGATTGAACTAGGTATGGTGATACCGACGATCGAATCTTGGGAAAGTAATATATCGTCAAACAAAGGAATTGTATACGGGGTTATCTAAATTCTCGACATTGTGGTTCAAACCAATAAAAATCTTTGTTGAATATGTGGGAGTCATTATGGACATCCAAGTTACGCTATTGATTATTGATCAATAGCCTGGACTGAGCCAGCCATGCGCACATCCATCACAACAACAACCTCTGAGGCTCTTGCCTTGGAATTGGTACACTTGGCCAGCTTGGATGAGTGCACATGCCTGCTGCGATTGGAGAAAACACTTCAAGACCGACTACGTCAACATCCTAGTTCCAGTCGGAATAGGGGACAGTTGTTCGCGAACAACGAAGACCAAAGCTACCAGGTGTTGCGCACTCCGCTTCAGAAGTTGGCAGCGGCTACAAGGATTGCAGACTCCATCCAGCCTTTCGGTTCAGCAGCCGAAGGACTTAAACAGGTGCAAGTGCTGCTGAAGACGGCCATGGCACATAATGCTGTCGTGTCCGAGTCACAAGATCAAATTCATAGCAGATTAGTACGCGCTGACACAACCCAGTCAGCTCACAGTCCGATTGTTACTAGGAGGTGCAGAGAGTCACCTCCCTCAAGAGATGCAACTCACGCTCGGCGACATGAATGGCACGGAGATCGACATCGTGATGGCAACGTGACTATCGCTATCGTGACCAGGCTACTCCTCCACGAGATGCCACATACGCGCCTTGGCGATATGGTGACAGACGCCCATACGATGGCGTTCAGAGGACCAGTCCACCACAACAGCCGGGTGGTTTCCCCCCGCGAAACCAAGAGGGTGCGGGCTTTCGTTATCTGTAGTTCAATGCAAGATCACTCCTCACTCAGAACCTGGTCGACCGGGGCCAAGCAAGTAGAGAAAATGTTGAAAGGGATTATCGTAGTGGATCTGTCTTCTCAGGGCCGATATGCCTGACTAGGTACATCCGCTTAGCCATGATCCCTACTAACTTCCAGTTAGCAATGGGAATAAGCAAGTTCACCGATGAATCCAAGCCGGAAACTTAGTTTGAGGATTATCGAGTGGCTGTTCAGATTGGAGGTGGCGACGACGTTGTGGTGATGACACACCTTCCCCTGATGCTTGAAGAATCCGCCAGAGCATGGCTCAATCAACTGCGCCCAATAGCATTTTTAGTTGCTATGATCTTTCTCGAGTGTTTGTCAAGACCTTTACTACACTTGCAAGCGGCCTGGAGGATTGGCCGAGTTGCAACATTGCGTCCAGAAGAGCAATGCAACTCTTAGAGAGTATATCCATAGATGGACCATGCTGCTTAACACCGTTGAGAATGTGACCGAACATCAAGTCATTTGTGCTTTTAAACAAGGCGTTGTGTATCGAGAACTAACCCTCAATTTTTTCTAGTCAGAAATCTTTTCTATCAGTTGAATGATGGAGACAGCTAACCGGTACGCGAATGGTGAAGAGGAAGACCGACTGAGAAGTTGTAAAGTTCGGGGAGGAGACAGAAATCAGTTGGTCATAATTCCAGTCGAAAACAGAAAAGGAAAACAGAGGCGACGAACAATGATGTGTTGGGGAACGCAGCAGAAAACAAAAAATTTCCGACCTACGCACCAGCCCAGGACCACTATGGAGACTGCATACAAGGTTTGATCTTTTTCGTTACCGACTCGTAGCGCAGCGGAAGTAGAGTCGATGACGATCGGCGGTGCAGATCCCCGCAGCTAGGATTTACAACCTCCCAACCACGAGGATGTATACCCTCATCTGCCCCTCGGACAGCCCTCCGGGAGGCGGTCGGACAGTCCCCCGGACGGTGTCACGGACAACCCTTCGGGAGGACCAACGAAACTCAGACAGTCACTCGGACAGCCCTTCGGGAGGACCCACGAAACTCGAACAGTCACTCGGACAGCCCTTCGGGAGGCACTCTCGAACTAAGACCGAAACTACGATCTCTCTACAGAGTTGCACACATACGGTGTCATCTATCCGGCAGGGCTTCGCCGTCCAGAACTAGTTCCCACCGGAACCCAGACAGCCTTTCGGCTCTACGAAACTATTTCGCTGGGAGGGAGAGAGAAACCAGATAACATCAGATGGCATGTGTATGTGAGAAAGAGTGAGTGTGGAGAGTGCATCTCCACCTCTATTTATAGGAAAACCCAAGGGGTAGGGTGACACTTGAAATACCCAAAATGCCCTTCACAAGGGCACAAAGGTAAAAGCAAGTGGGCAGCCCTTATCCTTCCATGTCATCCCTAAAGATATTTGTGAGTAAAGCCCCAAAAGGTGGCTTTCCATAAAGTAATCCAAAAAGCACTTTCACTATTCACGACGACATATTTCAGCGTCCGTTCGAACTGAAAATATTCATGTGGGCTTAGAACATTTCCAGTACCCACTAAAATAATTTTCAACGCGATCCGAAACAATTCTGGTTTAGTGATTTTCATCTGCGAAAAGCATCTGAAGCGGTTCTGGCAGCTCCGGAACATTTCCGGTTTTCATCCCGGAAAATTCCAGAAAGTTTCCAGAACGATTCTGGCACCCTCCAAGAATTATCAGGCATGTGCCGAAACCAATTTGACTTTATGGTGTACTCCGAAAGAACTTTTCGGTTTAGTGATTTTCATCTGTGAAAAGCAACTAAAGCGGTTCCGGCAGTCCGGAACAATTCCGGTTTTTGTCTCTGAAAAATCTCAGAAGTTACCGGAACAATTCTGGTACCTTCCAATAATATCCAGGCATGTGCCGAAACCAATTTGACTTTATGGTACACTCCGAAACAACTTTTCGGTTTTACCGAAACTCTTCCGGTGTTCTCTCTCTCCGGAACTCTTCCGTTGCCTCCGAAACTTTTTTGGTGAATTTCTCTCAGACTCCCTGTCTAGTATTCAGCAGATAGATGACCCTTAAGCGTGTGACCCTATAGGTTCGGTGAAGTATAGACATGACCCGGAACCCCTTCCGATCAATGATCAACATCGGAGCTGTGGACACCCATATTGATCCCTATACCCACACGAATGAATATTCGAGTGAACCTCCAGTTGCCGTGTGCTATTCCTGTTGCTTCGCGATATGTTACAAATACCCAAGGTGAGACATGTTGGCATCCCCGTGGATCAACAACTTGTCCACTATGCCACTTACCTCGTTACCGGTATTGTTCTCTTTTCTCGTTCCCGTGTTCCGGCATCCACGTGATCAAATCACACAGTGTCTGGCCAGACGATGATGGATACCGTAACACCGAGAGGGCCCAGAGATATCTCTCCATCGTCGGAGGAGCAAATCCCAATCTTGAGCTATCAAGTTACTTGACATACTTTTCCATGAACCCGTAAGCCGCCGTAATAGCCACCCATGTACGGATGACGTTTAACAAACCCCAAAGTTCATGAAGCAAGCATGAAGAAACTCGATACTCTCATGGTCTAAGGAATCATGCAAACGTAAACCATCTCTGTGTTATTAACAATTAACTAGTGATGAATGTATCTCATAGCATAACATCAATTCGGGTCGATTCAACACAAGTGTTCTACCAACAATTGTGCCCTCAAAATTGCCGGCATAGTCATGCCCATGATCAGGAAAACAGGATCATCATGCAATACTTGAGCCAGTCATAGAGGCTTGACTAGGAATACATTTTACCGTTTATTATTCCACACGTGCATATGAGTCTTCCTTCGAGCCTCGTGGTTATTGTAGACTCGAGAACCATAGCAGTTATAGCATGGAACATAAACCTAATTATGAATAGGGAGATAATCAATAACATTTATTATTGCCTCTAGGGCATATCTCCTACAGACTCCCACTTGCACTAGAGTCAATAATCTAGTCAATGCTAATGCACTTTACACCTATGGCATACTGGTGTAAAATATGCTTCGCTTGTGGTATAGCCTGATGTCCAACGGATCTGACGACTTCAGCTCCGTGTGTAACTTTGCATATCCTTGCGTTTTCACGCTTTCACAAAATTCATATTTTGTGTGGACTTGGCTTTGCATATGTGTGAATCATTGGTCGAAACCTGATTCCTCAGACTGAGCTATGGGGCAACTATCTGCAATAGTGTCCCATAGACCAAAGCCATCTTGGAACCATACTAAGTTCATGAATGAACTATATGATTCAACAACTTCTTTGTCGCTTCTAAAGCGTCAACATACTTAGCCTTTGTTATAGAATTCGCCACAGTATCTTGTTTGGAACAATTTCCAACTACCGTGCCACCATATTGTGTATTACACGAAAACCCTTAACTTAAATCGAAAATCGCTTGGAGCATTGATGAAGACTGTATCGATGTAATTACTTACAATGAGCACTTCATAATCTCTGCTTGCGAGAAAACATGTCATCAGTACTACTCTAGTACTCAATGACATCTTTCACTGTTGTCCTATGATCAGTCCTTTTGATCACTTTGGTATCTATACTCGCAACAACTTTGGAGTATTGGACATATCTGGTTGTTTTTACATACCATGGAATACATGATTAATCCAAACACAAGAGTGTGTGGAATCACCATCATGTATTTTGCTCATCTGTGTTTTGAGAGACCGAGTCTTGCAAAACTCTTTCCATGTGACTTCGGCAAGAATCACTCCTTGGCGTTTTAAATGCTAAAAGGTTTTAGCACCTTGTCAATATGTATTCATTGCTTAGCCCCATTAGGTAAATCTATCTCCATAGATCATCATGCCTAATATTGAGGCTATTTAGCCTAAGTACTTCATCGAAAAACTATTTTCAAATGAAGTCCTAATTCGTGTCAAGAAATTTATTTCCAATTAACAATGTGTCAAGCACACAAGGTTTTTTGGAATATTATTATGCTCCCACTTATTTTCTTGAATCACAAGCATCTTCGATACCCATTTGATGAAGACAAACTCTTTTGACCATTTCATCAAAATCGAAGATTCCAACTCCATTTTGCTCTCTTCTGTCCATTGCTGGAACTCTGAAGTTTGCATACTTACTAGCATCATCTGGATCGACAAATTACTTTGGACTGTATCACATACAAGTCCTAGGTTTCATTTCCATCAGATGGAAATCCTTTTGTCATCCATGTTTCATATCTCATGATTGAAATATGTATTAATTGCTAGTTCAACCCGAACCGACTTTAAGCATCGCTATGGTGAGACAATCTCATCGTAGTCAACTCCTTGAACTTGTTGTTGCAACAAGTCGAGCTTTATGGATAAAACATTTTATCTGTATCAGTTTTTAGTTCCATAAATATTCGTTAGACTCTAAGTCTTCCGAAAGGTGTATCAAGATTTTAATCTTGAATCACTTATATGGAAACTATCTCGGATTGTATTGGCATTTAGCCAATTCTGGAGTCAGGGCCCGTCAACGCTTCCTTATGTATTGTAGGTATACTGTTGTCTAACAATAATATCTCGTTTGCGCACCTGATAGGTTTGCACGAGCTTTGCCTACGTGGTTCAGCTGCAAGTTCGGCCGAAGTCCATACATTTTATTGTAGAGACTTCCGTATCAGTCGCAGTAGGAAACTCCGGAATCACTTCCAAGGTTCCTTTCCTTTGATCTGATGACGAAGATACTGATTATCTCATCGAGTTGCACTGTCCTCCCACTCACCTTTTGTAAGAACTATTCTCTTTAAAAGCATACCGATATGTTACAAATACCCGAGGTGAGACATGTTGGCATCCCCGTGGATCAACAACTTGTCCACTATGCCAGTTACCTCGTTACCGGTATTGTTCTCTTTTCTCGTTCTCGTGTTCCGGCATCCCCGTGATCAAATCACACAGTGTCTGGCCAGACGATGATGGATACCGTAACACCGAGAGGGCCCAGAGATATCTCTCCATCGTTGGAGGAGCAAATCCCAATCTTGAGCTATCAAGTTACTTGACATACTTTTCCATGAACCCGTAAGCCGCCGTAATAGCCACCCATGTACGGATGACGTTTAACAAACCCCAAAGTTCATGAAGCAAGCATGAAGAAACTCGATACTCTCATGGTCTAAGGAATCATGCAAACATAAACCATCTCTGTGTTATTAACCATTAACTAGTGACGAATGTATCTCATAGCATAACATCAATTCGGGTCAATTCAACACAAGTGTTCTACCAACAATTGTGCCCTCAAAATTGCCGGCATAGTCATGCCCATGATCAGGAAAACAGGATCATCATGCAATACTTGAGCTAGTCATAGAGGCTTGGCTAGGAATACATTTTACCGTTTATTATTCCACACGTGCATATGAGTCTTCCTTCGAGCCTCGTGGTTATTGTAGACTCGAGAACCATAGCAGTTATAGCAAGGAACATAAACCTAATTATGAACAGGGAAATAATCAATAACATTTATTATTGCCTCTAGGGCATATCTCCTACATGATGAACTAGTAGCCCTAGTCGGGCAAGGAAAAGGAAAAGGACCACATAAGCAGAAGAAAAAGAGTGGGCCCCAACAAAAAAAGAAGGACACGGGAAGTGATATTCTTGATCAGCCCAGTCCGGTTCATACCAGGAGTGATTATGATGGCAATGTAAAGTTGCCTAAGCACACCACTCGGGAGTGCAAGTTGTTAAAGAAGTTCCTGAAAGGAGACCAGTCATATGGCAATGATCAAGACGACAATGACGGGGAAAGGAGACCTTCCAGAGGTTTTCCTGTGGTCGAGAAGGTTCTCATGGTATTCGCTGACCCCGAGTGCAAGCAAAATCTGAAGGTTATCAATCGATAAGTGAATTTGGCCATGCCATTAGTCACTAAATATCTTGATTAGGCTCAAACTCCAATCACTTTTGATCAGTCAGATCATCTAGCCTACATACCGACCCTTGGACAACAAGCTTTGGTGGTTGATCCTTTGGTTAGCAGCGTCCGACCGAGCAAAGTCCTCATGGACGACGGCAACAGTCTAAACATCATTTATGCTAACACATTGGAGGCAATGGGCATTCTGATGTCCAAACTAAGTAAAAGCAATATGTACTTCCACGGGGTCATCCCCGCAAAGAAAGCCAGGTCACTCAGACAGATCTCTTTGGATGTTGTGTTCGGTGAAGAGAAGAATTTCAGAAAGGAGAATCTGACGTTTGAAGTGGTAGATTTTTGGAGTGCTTATCATATTATCTTGGGTAGGCCCGCCTATGCACGTTTCATGGTCAGGCCATGCTATGTGTATCTCAAGATGAAACTGCCTGGTCCGAATGGCGTGATCACCATCTTAGTGGACATGCAGAGAGTTCAATAGTGTCTACAGCAAGGCTCCATTATTGTTGATGCACAGATGGCACTAGCCAAGTTGGAAGAGTACAAGATGGTGGCAGATTCGAGTGATTTGCTTCAATCAAAGAAGCCAGCCGTGGATTCGGCGTTTCAGTCGGCTGGCGAGACCAAGCAAGTGCACGTTCATCCTAAAGATCCGAGTGCTCAACCCCACCAAGATTTCTACCACCATGGACAACAAATAGGGAAATGAGCTCATCCAATTTCTCCGTGAGAACTGGGACATCTTTGCATGGAAGCCCTTTGACATGTCGGGTGTTCCTAGGAATTTGGCTAAGCATCGACTCCATGTCGAATGCAAAGTAAAACTAGTGAAAGATCACCTATGGTGCTAATCAACTGAGAAGCGCAAGGCGCTTGGCGAAGAGATTGCACGATTCCTGGCAACCGAATTCATCCGTGAAGTGTACCACTCCGAGTGGCTCGCCAACATTGTCATGGTGTCGAAGAAAAACAATTCTCTTAGAACATGCATCGATTTCAAGCACATCAATAGGGCCTGTCCCAAGGATCATTTCCCTCTTCCTCGCATTGACCAAATAGTGGACTCCACTGCTAGTGGCGAGCGTTTATGTTTTCTGGATGCGTACTCCGGGTACCACCAGATCTGAATTTATGGTCTTGGTGAAATAAAAACGGCCTTCATCACCCCTTTTGGGTGCTTTTGCTATATCACTATGTCATCCAGACTTAAAAATTCTGGCGCTACCTTTCAACGTATGATCCAAAAGTGCTTACAGAAGTAAATCACTCTTTTGCAGAAAACATTTTCTTCAAAAATTTCTGCACTCTGTGGCAGAACTCTTTGTCTCGGCGTAGTGATAGAGGAATACCCGACCATTTGGAATAACCAACAAAGTACCACTTATCATTCCATATCTTATATGGTGTTATTTCAGTACATTTGATGGCGCCCCTTTTCAGTGTAAAAGCCTAAATCTCTAAACATCACATTAAAAAGAATATATTGGCAAATTGATTAATGTCATCTTTGATCTCACCCTGTCATACATAGTTAGATTACATCTACTCAAAACATTCTACTTTCGGTGATGTTCTGAGAAGTGCAAGGTATAAAACAGCTCATTAGATATTCGCCAAACTTGTAACTCAAATATTCCTTTCTAAAAATTTAATTGTAGAAACATAATTTCCTGGTTACTAATTTCTACTTCATTCTGAAAACCTTTTGAAACATTTCAAATGATCCTAATTTATGTCTCAATAAGTAAATATAAATATCTACTAGAGTCGTCCTTGAAGATAGATACACCCACTGCTTGCAACATCACTTATTGGACTACACACACATCAATATGCATGTTTACACTAGTTTTGTTGCTCGTTCTTTATGGCATGTAAACGGTATTTTAGTTTACTTCACTATTAGGACGGAATTTGCAAGTGTCAGATGATTCATAATCAGATCACTTCAAAATTCATCACTATCGAATTTCTCCATGCTAGTTTCTCCAATGTGACTAAATGTAGTGGCACACATATGTGGTATTCTTTTAGTCTTGTGACATTTAGCGTCAGTGTTATGGACGATCAATTCTATTATCAATATTGATAACACACATCCTATTCACAATAGGATTGTGGCCTTTTATGCATAACATTGAACAACTATTGTTCTCTCATGAACAACCTCCTTGTAACTTCTATGCAATGGCCTAGAGTGTATAAAACTCTAAAATGAATTATGATATAAATTTCAGAGGTAATATGTTGAAGGGGAGTACTGTAACTTAAAAAAATCCATTGAATATTTTAACCTCATTATTTGTTGATCATTTTGGCCGTATTAGTTCTTTCATCAATTCGCAATAATATGTAATCGAGTTGGTATCCTTGTGATCAGTTTTAAATCACAATACCAAAGAATTTAGTGATCAACAATTTAATCATAATTCCCAAGAATTATACTTTACTTCACCAACTTTCTCTACATCTCATAACTTCTATGACATGGATACCTGAGCTGGACATTCCAGTCTTCTTTTCTTTCTACCTTTCACTTCTTATAGTTTTACTTTCAATATTTTTCCTACTCAGAGAATAAGCATGCAACTTTAAGAGTGGCGTGAGCCCAGAACTTCCCTAGGCATGTAAGTCCCATTACATTCTTCGGATTTGTTCTTTCTCTTTAAGTTCTCACCATCAACTCATGACTGTTTTTCTTCCGGATCCTATACATTTCCGTCTGAAACATAGTTGAACGCTTCAATAGAACTTGCAAGCAAACACTTCTTTAGATATCATATATCATTTAGCCTTTGTTTGTTTCTGAAAACAATTCTCGGTTCCAAGAGTATCACATAACTATCCCAAAAATTTTGAAGTTCGGATTTCTTGGAAGCAAGAATAAAGTAATAGGATTCTAGCCTCTTGGATCGAAAACCGTGAGTCTCGTCATCCATAGCATCAGTGGGAAAGTATTGTAAGCATGCAATAGAAACGGTCTTTCTCGGAACTTTAGAGGACAATCGCCTCATTACGTTTACCAATCGTAAAGATTCAACCATATAAAATAACAGCTAATCAATTTCAACAACAAAGGTGGAAGAACCGTGTCGGGGTATGACGATCTATGGGGACGGCAAAGCCCCTTTCGTGGTTCGGCAAGGGAGGTCCTTTAGCGCAAAGAGCATCACCGAACACTGCACGCTCGAGGGTTTAGACAGGTTCGGGCCGCCGAAGCGTAATACCCTACATCCTATGTGGTGTGGTTTGATTCGAGTTCACGGTACAGGAGCGTCGCAACTCGGCAAGGATGCTTTGGGAGCGTCGCTACGCGTGTAAATGAACAGAGTGACGACCCTTCTAAAGGTAGCCATGGACCTCCTTTGATAATCCAAGGGGTTACCAATGTGCCTAAAATGGTCTTTGCATATAGTAAACAATGTATATCTATCTGCCAAAACTGCTGGCAATTGCAGTAGTGGGAAATACCTAACTCTAAGGATTAGGACAGACGTATTAAATGCACCGTGAGGTGGCACGCTCACGACGTCTCCCGGCAAGGATTGCCTCTCCTTCTATGCCTTTCGCCTAGCTACCTCTTATTCCTTCGCCACACCGTGGGATGGGTGTCATTAAAGCTCTGTTGTAAACGTGGGAAGCGGCCACGTGCCCCGACCAGTCTCACCTACCCGCCTGCTCGCTCGACACCTAGCTGATGTAGACAATCAGCCCAGGGACGTGGAGCGACGGCTTGGCGGGCAGAGTCCTTGGCGGGTGCACTATCGTCCGAGCCCCCCCGGCAAGGAAGACTTGCCGGTTCGCTCGAGCCCTTGTACAAAGAGCTTGGCGTCCAGATCCAGCCCGGCAGGGTCCTACCGGTCTGGAGGCCGTGGTCGTCTGGTGCACAAGTCAGGGTACTAAGGGCCCCGTTCTTTAGTACACCGACAGGAGCCCCCGGGCCTTGGCCACACTTGCGTCCGTGACGTTGTTGGGCTAGGCCGGAAAACATTGCATAGATACACGCGGCCACAATTACCTACGGTTACGTTGATTATCCCTCCCGCCCCTTCCCGCAATATGCATTGAATGCGAACTACTGGGGAAGCAGGGCGAGAAGGCGTTGAAAGGATACGCCTGAAAAACGGCGCCGCGTCGGCCCGAAGGGGTGCATCCTGCATTGCGTATTTTCATACGGGGCTCGTTATTGGGGGGAGGGGTGGCCGCCTAAGCAGTTCGTCTGGCATCGGGCAATCAGCCTCCAAGTTATCTCGCGTTGTTTGGGTGTCTTTCCCCTTCTGCCCCGTCTCCCTCTCTTAATTGTATCCCGTGCGACGCGTGTCACGTGCGATGGCCGGCATTCGCTCAGAAAGGTGGTCGCCAACAACGGCTGTGTGTCAGTGTGTGCTTGCCCTGGGTCGCGAAGAGCCAGCCCCCTCCTCTTCTCCGGCCCTATAAAGTGGGGGAGTTGTGAGGAAGTGTTGCTCATTCGCGCCCTCTTGCTCCAGCCTCCCGACCGGCGTCTTCTCTTCTCTCATTTCGCCATCTCCTCTAGCACGCCATTTTCGCCATGGCGAGGGGTCGCGGTCGTGCTCGTGGGTCCGGCGACGCGGCAGGGGGCGCCCCCCAGAGCCCAATGCAGATTGTGGTGACGGCGGTGGGGGTTGGATCCAGCTCCCGTGGAAGGACGGCATCCAAGGGCCGCGGAGGGGCGGCGTCTCGGGACTGTGGAGGGACGGCTCCGTCCATCCGCGGTGGTCGTAGCGGCGCACCTCTCCCGCAGCCCCATGCGGGGAGCCATGCGGACGAGGAGGTGCAAGAGTTCGTAGTGGTGATCCCCCGGCGGCAGCGGAGCTGGCTCCGCCTCCCCGACCCCTTCGTGCGGGCCATGGAGAGCAGCCGGCCTCGAGGCTTTTGGCTTCAGGTAGACGACTGCTGCAACGGGCCCGCTTGGGTGGATGTCGACCTCTCCGCCGGGGGCGCCATGTTCCTGGCGTGGGGGTGGAAGTCGTTTGCCCGCTCCCGCGGTCTGGGTCCCGGGCACCTTCTCCACTTCAAGTTCGACGGCTCCGCCACCCTCTTCGTGAAGACCTTCGGGGTGTCCGGCGTCCGCCTGGAGTGCTACGCGGAGAGCTCAAGCGGCAGCGACTACGACTCATCCAGCGACAACGACGACGACTGCAGCACCTTCAGCATCAAGCAGGATGATTTCGACTAGGCGCGTACGGCGTCGTAGCTAGGGTTTAGAGATGCGCGAACGAGGCTCCATCCGCGAGACCTCATTTCCGGATTAATCGCCACATCGTAGTGGCAGATATCCTTTTG
This sequence comes from Elymus sibiricus, assembly GCA_039707655.1. Taxonomy (NCBI): domain Eukaryota; kingdom Viridiplantae; phylum Streptophyta; class Magnoliopsida; order Poales; family Poaceae; genus Elymus; species Elymus sibiricus. The sequence goes on from CM077665.1 coordinate 272,387,703, forward strand.
CGTTTAGATCGTACCCAATGTAACCAGATACGTCTCCAACATATCTATAATTTTTAATTGTTCCATGTTGATATATTATCATTCTAGGATACTTTTTGGGTCATTATTTACCAATTTATAATATTTTTGAGCACTAACCTAGTGACCCAGTGCCCAGTGCCAGTTGCTGTTTTCTGCGTGTTTTTGCCTTTGAAGGTTTACTGTACCAAACGAAGTCCAATTGCCACAAAAAAAATTGATGATTTTTTCTGGACCATATGAAGACCTAGAAGCTTCAGAAGGAAGCCGGGAGGCACACGAGGGCCCCACCACACAACAGGGCGCGCCCTGATATATGGCCTCCCGACGTCCCTCTTCGGCCTATAAATTCTCTAATATTCTGAAAACCCTCGAGGCAGTCCCAAAACCCTTTTTCTGTCGTCGCAAGTCTCTGTTCTGTCACGAGGCCATCTGGACCTCCGTTCTGGCACCCTGCCGGAGGGGGGATCGATCACGGAGGGCCTCTTCATCAACCTTGCTGCCCTCATGATGATGTGTGAGTAGTTCACCACGGACCTACGGGTCCATAGCTAGTACCTAGATGGCAATCTCTCTCTTATGATCTTCAATACAATGATCATCGCATCTTCGCTTTGATTTATCCAATGTAATCCTATTTTGCGGTGTGTTTGTTGGGATCCGATGAATTGTGGGTTTATATTCAGATTATTCATGAAAAGTATTTTAGATGCCTCTAAATTATATTATCTCTTAAGTGCATGATCATTATAGCTTCATAATGCTCTCCGATCTATTGATATGCTTTGGCCAAGTAGATTGATATTTCATCGGTGGGAGTGGTGCGTTGTGGTAGGTTCAACCTGGTGAGTTTCTAAATCCCAGCGACAAAGTAGGGGACAAGATGCGTCTTTGTGTTGTTGCTACTAAGGATAAAATGATGGGGTTCATTCATATTGTTTGAGTTTACTTTGTCTACATCATGTCATCGTTCTCCAAGCATTACTCTGTTTTACTTAATACTCTAGATGCATGCTGGATAGCGGTCGATGAGTGGAGTAATAGTAATAGGTGCAGGTAGGAGTCGGCCTATTTGCTTAGGGACGTGATGCCTATATATACATGATCATTGCCATGAACATCGCATAACTATTTGCTTTTCTATCAATTGCCCAACAATAATTTGTTTACCCACCGTATGCTGCCTACATGAGAGACGTCGCTAGGGAACACTATGGCCCCCGGGTCTATTCACTTATATATTCGCAAACGCTATATTTACCTTGCTGCATTTATTTACTTTTTATTTATTTTGCAATTTATATTTATCAACAATTATCTACACAACTCATTTGCTTGCAAATAACGAGATCAAGGGGATTGACAACTCTCTTGCCCGCGTTGGGTGCAAGTTGTTTGTTCATTTGTGTGCAGCTGCTGAAGACGGTTGAGGATTGATATTCCTATTGGTTCGTTAAACCTTGGTTTCATAACTGAGGGAAATACTTATCCGCTTTGTGCTGCAATTACCCGTTCCTCTTCACAGAAAACCCAACGCAGATCACAAGTATCAGGAAGGATTTTTGGCGCCGTTGCCGGGGAATATCATCATCAACTACCAAGTAACTTCACACAAATTTTCATTCACTTGTTCTTCTTTTTATTTGCTGTTATATTTAGCTTGTCACATAAAAATCAAAATTACAAAAATATTTATCTTTGCTTGCTACTAGTTTACTTCTTCGCTTGCTACTTTGCTTGTTTTGCTTGCTCGGTCACCATGTCTCAAGATAGATTCCACAATATCTCTTATTACCAAAGAATGTCAGGATTAGAGAACTCTATGAAAACTTTTATGACTTCACAATATGAGCATAATAAGTACTTCGCCTCTGAAATTAAGGAACATTCAACGTTGCTTGACACTATTAGTAAGCAACTTGATGAGGTTAATAAGGAAGTATCTAATCTCCAATCACAATTTGCTCAAACTAAAGAGTTGCTAGGAAAGATTTCTGATAAGCAAACCACTCTAGTTAATAGGATGGCCGCTAAACCAGAATATTTACCCATTGGAAATCATGATGAAGATCTTAAAATGATTGGTGTTTCTCCTATTGAATCTTTGTTTACTTCTCTGAATATAAATGATAAAGGGACTCAAGATGAGTCAACTTTAGTAGAGGAGTGTCCCGTTTGCTTGGAGGGTGATGATTTTAATGCTAAAACTAAAAAATGTGGGTTTGGAGAGGTCAAAACTTTAACTAGTGATGCACCCACTATTTTGGGTTACAAGGACTTTAATTATGGTATTTGCTCTTTAGTAGAATGTATTTCCTTGCTGCAATCCATTATTAGCTCACCCAATGCTTATGAATCTAACAAAGCTTTTACCGAACACATAGTAGAAGCTATGATAAAAGCGTATGATGGGAAACTTGAGTTTGGAGTTTCTATTCCTAGAAAATTGCATGATGAGTGGGAACCTACTATCAAAATAAATATCAATAAATATGAATGCAATTCTTTGTGTGACCTTGGTGCTAGTGTTTCAACTATTCCTAAAACTATTTGTGATGTACTCGGTCTCACTAATATTGAAGATTGTTCCCTCAACTTGCATCTTGTGGATTATACCATCAAGAAAACTTTAGGTAGAATTAATGATGTGCTTATTATTGCAAATAAAAATTATGTGCCTGCAAATAAAAATTATTGATTGAAACCCTTCTTGTCCCATAATACTTGGAAGACCATTCTTACGAACTATAGGTGCAATCATTGACATGAAAGAGGGAAACATAAGATTCCAATTCCCATTAAAGAAAGGGATGGAATACTTCCCTAGAAATAGAATTAAACCACCTTATGAATCAATTATGAGAGCTACTTATTGGTGGAGTGTCAAAGATGACAATACTTGAAACTATGCATTATGCCTAGCTAGGGGCATAAAACAATAGCGCTTGTTGGGAGGCAACCCAATAGTTATCTTTAAATTTTTTCTTAGAACTTTCTGTTTATTTTTAATAGCAAGTTTATTGACTCTGTAATGATTATAATTTTGTGTTTAAATTAGTGTTTGTGCCAAGTAAAGCCTTTGGGATGACTCACAAGATGAGTAGAATCGATGCTGAAACAAAACAAAAACTTTTGACTCCAGTATAGGAACTTTCATTTTTTGCGGGAGCATGATAATGATCTGAAATTTTTACACAGTGTTTCTATACAAATTATAGAGGTTTTAATAAATTTTCAGAATTGTTAGAGTTAAATAAGTATAGTTTCTCTACAGATTTCTACAGACTGTTCTGTTTTAGACAGATTCTGTTTTTTGCTTGCATAGTTGCTTATTTTGATTAAACTATGGATTGTATCGGGCGGTATAAGCCATGGAGAAGTTAGAATACAGTACCTATTATGCATTTATGAAATTTGAATCAATTTACAACAGTACTTAAAGTATGCAATATGTTTCTTATACTAACGGATCTCACGAGGTTTTGTTGAGTTTTGTGTGATTGAAGTTTTCAAGTTTTGGGTGTTATCTTGATGGACAAAGGAATAAGGAGTAGCAAGAGCCTAAGCTTGGCGATGCCAAAGGCACCCCAAGTTAATATTTTGATGGAGACTCAAGCGTCTAAGCTTGGGGATGCCCCGGAAGGCATCCCCTCTTTCATCTCAAATCCATCGGTATGTCACTTGAAGCTATATTTTTATTCGTCACATGATATGAGTTTTTCTTGGAGCGTCGTTTGCTTTTGTTTTATTTTACTTTAAGTTTGCCACAATCATTGTTTGCTGGACACACTTGTTTAAGAGAGACACACCCTCATCATAATTTGTTAGAATACTCTATGTGCTTCACTTATATCCTTTGAGCTTAGCAGTTGCTCTAGTACTTCACTTGTATCTTTTTGAGCACGGTGGCGTGTAGATTTTAAAGAAATAATTTCACTCTCATTCTTCACTTATATTTGTTTGAGAGTTAATAAATAGTGACGGTAATTTTCATGGCTCATACAGACTAGTCCAAAAATATTAGGTATTCAAAGAGTGATAATCAAAACCATCATGTAGCACATATAAAGAAATTGTGGGTTAATGATATTGATGTAGTAATATGAAATAGGTGTGAGTTCATAATTGTTAAACCATAGAAGTGTTGATATTAAGAGGGGTTGAACTTTTTGTTCATCTAAAAATTAAAGAGGCATGGTGATGATGTGTGAGCATTTCTATTCCTCGTTGAAATCCTAGAGTTGTTTCGGGTCAGAAGCGCACGATGGTTAACTCCTACCAAGCTTGTTGGGGATATTCCCCACGACCAAGACCCGGTTCATAAGGATAAGCCGCCCTAAGGCTTAAGTCATTTCTGGGTCTAAGTTGCCCTGACGTTAAGTCATCTTTGGACTTAAGCATCCCTGGTGAGACCCGGCAGGTGAGACCAGGCAGACAGTTATGACCCGGCAGACAGTTATGACCCGGCAGACAGTTATGTCCCGGAGATGAGTCCCTGAAGATGAGTCCCGGAGATGAGTCCCTGAAGATGAGTCTTGAAGATAAACCCGGTTGTAAGCCGCCCGGTTGTAAGCCGCCCGTTTGGAGATAAGAAGCCCGGGACTCAGAAGCCCATGGGGAGAAGCCCGTAATAAGAAACCCGCGATGGCAAGTCAGAATAGGTTAAGTCCTAATCCTACTAGGACTCTGCATGTAACGCTCCCCTTCAACTTATATAAGGAGGGGCGGGGCACCCGAAGAGGGTCAAGTTTTTAGACGTCTCAATAGACAGGTCTTAGATAGACAAGTCTTAGACAAGTTCAAGTCATTAGAGATAGAGAGATTAGAAACCCTCAAGATTAGAGGTAGCGATTCCGCACCCTTGTAATCGAGATCATCTTCATCATCAATACAACACAAAGCAAGATGTAGGCTTTTACCTCCATCGGAGGGACCGAACCTGGGTAAACTCGCGTCTCTCGATTCCGACCAACCCCTCTCAAGCCGCCACATAGTTGCGATGGCCTCACACCTAAGTTCTCTCATGAGGACATCATGCCATGACGAAACCACGACAGTTGGCGCCCACCGTGGGGCCTGCGCACGGTGGTGTTCCGTTCTTGGAGGGATATCTTCGGGTATCAAGAAGCTCGCGATGTGCCAGATGAAGATGAGCCAGCGCAGAAGTTGAAACAACGTGTTCGAGTTTGAGACGCTCGCATGTGTTCTTGGAGATTTTAGGGTTACGTGTTGTGTGCACCGTGTTGACCCGCCGAGTCTAAGACGAGAGTAATTTTCGTGGCAGCCTTGGACAATCCGTCAATCGCAGGCTACACCGAGACGTACAGGAAATTTTCGCGGCAGTCGTTCTATCTGATCCGCCATGTTGCGGATGGAATTCCACGCTTCCACGTCTGTTTAAAGTTACGGGACGATCTGCTAAACACGGCGGCATCTCGATGTGAAGACCGAATACGTCAAAATTTTCTCCCTTCAACTAGTACTACACCACGTCTTGCCTCAAGGAGGATTCGATTGAGGCAGCAAAAGAAAGAGAGACAGTCCGCCACGGACTCGGTCGCCTCCATCATGACCTTGCTTCGGCATCGACTCGCCGCGCGCCTTTGTCGCTGCAGCTGCAAGCCGCCGCACCAACCTCGCCTCGGCGTCGACTCGCCGCGCGTACATGCGTCGGATTCGAGCCGCCTCGCTTCTACAGCCGCCTCACCGCCCCGCGTCGGGCCGCCAACACTGCTCTGCCCGTCTCTCCCGGCGGCTCCGCCCTGCCTTGAGTCGCCGCGCCGCTCCCGCCGCGCCTGCGAAGCCGCCCCATGCCACTACATGAGACGCCGCTGGTGCCCCGCTCCCCCGCACGAGATTCCAAGCGCCGCGCCTCCGCTTCGCGTCCAGCAAGCCAGCCCTCCGCTGTAACCCGCCTCGCCCCTCCGGCGAGCCGCCGCGTCGACCTCCGCACTCCCCTGCTCCGGATTGCCCCGCCTGGGCTTCCCCCCATGCGCCTCGCCCCCGGCTGCCGGCTCCGTTCCTCCTCACCGAGCGCCTCCACCTCCGGCCACGCGTAGGCAGCACCGACTCCCCCGTGCGCCCTCCGGCGACACTGGCTCCCCCCGCGCGCCCAGCGGCCGCCTCCACCTGTTGGACCTCCGCCGCTTCCACGGACCGACGCCGCCGAGCCGCCCCGGCCGAGCCGCCGCTGCGAGCTCCGCCTCTGCCATGGTCGTGCGCTCCTCCGCCGCCGGCGCCGCCAACTCCACCTCCACGCCCGCCCCATCCGTTTCCGGGACGGCGCCCCGCTCCACCCGGCTCCCCCATGTCTCTGGTCCGGGCAGCAATGGCAGTTCTGCCCACGCAGGGAAAAAGGGGAGGTGGGAGCCGGTTGGTTAGAAAAGAGGTGGGGAGTAAAAAAAAATCCACATTAATGTGAAAATTATTGCCGCGTCTGGAGGACTCGGTCGACCTCCACGTTGCCACAGTATGATTCGACGAGCTAGTTGCCGCGTCTAGAGGACTTGGTCGACCTCGATGTTGCCATGCCTCACCGACGTCGTCCCGTGGAGATTGTACCAGCATCAGTGGCGCACCGGCTTGCCCGATGACCATATAAGCAGTCTGTTGGCCGATGTTTTGGCAACCTCAAAATGTGGGTCAATATACAAATACCAGGGCGAGTCTTATCAATTGGACATCCCGATGAAAGTTACACATAGATCATCTGTTGTCCAGATAAATCAGGTGATATCCATCCGTCCGGTTCTATTAATACATAGTATTACTTTCCCTGAGAACTATTACTCTGTTTGCAATATTTCTAAATTGCAGGACAATGGTTCACTACAAAGGTGATATACTATTGTGGATATGGAGCTTGCATCAACATTATCATGCGCCGGCATCCATCTATGCCGCACTATTCGATGGACAAGTGTGCTAGCCGCCGCCCCTTGTGATCCGGTCTACATCAATACACCGGGGCCACACTCGTCCATACGAGCCGCCCAACGGACGCGCGCAAGCCGCCTCCCCCGCGGTCCGGTCTATTCCAACAAACTCTGGAGCCAATAACAATATATTATCAGCTTCTGCTTGCATCAGATGGCTCAATGGACAGGCACACAAGTCGCCGCCACTGCGGTTTGGTTAACTTCAACAAACAGCCGGGTCGAACCATCGGCCGGGTTACTGGCAAAACTCATATGGGATCATTTATAACCCGTCATCTCGACCTTCCGCGGGTTCATGTTGTGTTATCAACGCCAAGGACATACAATGAGTGTTGCGAAGATCATCAAACTCGCCACCTTGCCTCCAGCCTCAACACATTCCAGCGTTTCCGCTGTCAACTATATGTCGGTTTATGCCACGGCCAAGTATGGAGAATCTCAAGCCAACTCCTCGAGTCGTCTTAAGACTCGGGGGCTACACAGACATGACTCAACAAATGTTGCTAGTTTCAGCAAATTCAAGAACCCCGGGTCATTGGAGAAAAAATAACCCGATCTCGGGGGCTACTGCCACATTGGTGAAAGCTTAAAGGCTGTCAGAAAATTTCCAGCTGAAAAAGTGCCAAGCAATCTGAGAGTTCCGACTCAAAAGAAGGATTCCGGATTATCAGAAAAGGTTCCGGTTTAAAACCCGCCTCAAGAGAAGTCTGTCTCTCACAAAGTTTTGAGATCTCGATATCCGGCCCAACATCTGGTTCAAGAGGAATTCATCTCTCGCAAGTTCGAGTTTTCAGAAAATTAAAGGTTGCCAAAGAGAACTAGCTGCTATGATGCGCGGTTCAAACATGGGTATCCTGCCCTATTGGCTTATCATATTATGGGTCACTTGGGGGCTTCCTACTCAATGAGTATAGATATCTTGCCCTCTTGATCGGCTTCCACGCCATATGATGGGTCACTTGGGGGCTTCCTACTCAATGAGTATAGCTATCTTACCCTCTTGATCGGCTTGCATGCCATATATGAGTTAAAACCAGCCTGTTTGCAACTTGCTACTCCGCCATGACCCGCCGAACTCTTGACAGTCAATCTTGCTAAGAGACCCTGAACTTTCGTAGTCATTCTCTCACAAAGACCCTGAACTTGTCAAGGTTCAAACGACGGCTTTTGTCACGAGAGAGCCGGCTTACAATGAGCTAGGATAAACTCGCCTTGTCTGTCGTAGTCTCTCCGCTATGTGACCCGTTTGTACTATTAACAAGTCAATATTTTTAAGACCCTGAACTTGTTAAGGTTTAAACAACGGATTTATGTCACATGAGAGCCGGCTTACGAGGTTTCATGCTTTCATGCCAAGCTTCTTTGAAGCAAAACTTGAGTTTTTCAAAAACAAAACAGAGCTAGTCTCTTTTTGTCGAGCCTTGAAAGCCGACATTTTTATACTCTGTTATCATACACATACATCATCATACATTGCATCATCATTGCATCGTCATACCATGCATCATATATGCATGAATATCCTGGTTTATATTGCAGGAGCCGGTTTTCAAACCGGGATACATATTCCAATCCTTAATAGCCAACATGGCTGGATTTCCATTATGGTTGTTATAACCAATATTGAATAATTAAGGTTCTCAAACCAAGTTATATTATTATCTTAAATAGCCAACATGGCTGGATTTTCATTATGGTTGTCATAACCAGTATTGGATGATTGAGGTTTTCAAAACTGCTTCAGAGTAATGGCTATTATTGCTTCAAATACCAGCTTACAACAAGGAGCATGGTTCAACATTGATATGCAAGGCTTTCAGCAACGTCATCTAGACAGTGGATATGATTTTATTCTGCAATGAAAGGAATAGTCCCGAATCGTTGCAGGCATACGACCGGCACTTGGGGGCTACATTATTCAAGTACAGTTTTTATCAAGTATGCAAGTCCCATGTTGCTGCAAGCATGCACCACGGCACTTGGGGGCTAATGCAAGTTGTTTTTCAAATAATTACATTGTCAACAAGACCCTGTTATCTCAAGGAGATGATCTGGCCTTTCTATCTTTTTCTAAGTCCCAGCCCAGTATTGTCTTATTGAGCCGGCCCTTGGGGGCTACACATTGCTCATCAAGTCTACATAATCAGCTCTGCAGAAGTCCCTGCTCATTATTGCATAATGACCCGGCCCTTGGGGGCTACACTGGCTGAAGTTTTATGAGCATAAGACATTTACATGTCCCAGATTGCTGCAGGCAAGACAACCCGGTACTTAGGGGCTACATATGACTGGTGACTAAGATGAACAATCCGGATTTCTCTAGGGTTGCAATAAGTATATCGAAGCAAGTCTTAATGCTATCACTACGTTCTCCTCTTAAGACTTGGGGGCTACAGGTAATATGGATACAAGGAAGACAACTTAATATCATACGGATTTTTTCATTGAAGTCTGAAGTATTGAAAGTTGGCACAACATCAGACGAATTTTATCAAGCCAAGGCAGTTGAAGATAATAAGGGTTATTTTTTCTAAGGAGCCAGCGTCAGCTTATTGATATGACAAAGATTCAGAATTTTCAGGAGCTGGTTAACTGGTATTTTGGTGTGAACCGGTCTCTTTACATATTCTTATTTCAAGAGTTCAGCATGAATAAATTCAAAGCTAAACTGGGGGCTAATGTTGGGGATATTCCCCACGACCAAGACCCGGTTCATAAGGATAAGCCTCCCTAAGGCTTAAGTCATTTCTGGGTCTAAGTTGCCATGACGTTAAGTCATCTTTGGACTTAAGCATCCCTGGTGAGACCCGACAGGTGAGACCCGGCAGGTGAGACCAGGCAGACAGTTATGACCCGGCAGACAGTTATGACCCGACAGACAGTTAAGTCACGGAGATGAGTCCCTGAAGATGAGTCCCGGAGATGAGTCCCTGAAGATGAGTCTTGAAGATAAACCCAGTTGTAAGCCGCCCGGTGGTAAGCCGCCCGTCTGGAGATAAGAAGCCCGGGACTCAGAAGCCCATGGGGAGAAGCCCGTAATAAGAAACCCGCGATGACAAGTCAGAATAGGTTAAGTCCTAATCCTACTAGGACTCTACATCTAACCCGCCCCTTCAACTTATATAAGGAGGGGCGGGGCACCCGAAGAGGGTCAAGTTTTTAGACATCTCAATAGACAGGTCTTAGATAGACAAGTCTTAGACAAGTTCAAGTCATTAGAGATAGACAGATTAGAAACCCTCGAGATTAGAGGTAGCGATTCCGCACCCTTGTAATCGAGATCATCTTCATCATCAATACAACACAAAGCAGGACGTAGGCTTTTACCTCCATCGGAGGGGCCGAACCTGGGTAAACTCGCGTCTCTCGATTCCGACCAACCCCTCTCAAGCCGCCACATAGTTGCGATGGCCTCACACCTAAGTTCTCTCACGAGGACATCATGCCGTGACAAAACCACGACAAAGCTCTTCCCTCGGGGCATGCGATTAGTACTTTGATTTATGATAAACTAATAAAACTTTGCAATAAGTATATGAGTTCTTTATGACTAATGTGAAACCATGGACATACATAATCTCACCTTTTCATAGTTTGCTAGCCTCTTCGGTACCGTGCATAGCCCGTTCTCACCTCGAGGATCGGTGCAACTTTCGCTGGTGCATCCAAACCCCGTGACATGATACGCTCTGTTGCACATAAGCCTTATTATATCTTCCTCAAAATAGCCACCATACCTACCTATCATGGCATTTCCATAGCCATTCCGAGATATATTGACATGCAAATTCCATCGTCACTTCACATGACTATTTCGTTCGTTGTCATATTGCTTTGCATGATCATATAGAGCTGACATAGTATTTGTGGCAAATCCACCTTCATAATGTTTTTGATACATGTCACGCTAGATCATTGCACATCCTGGTACACTGCCAGAGGCATTCATATAGATTCATATCTTCATATCAGTTCTCCATGTTGAGTTGTAACTAAATAAAAGTGTGATGATCATCATTGTTAGAGCATTGTCCCAGTGAGGAAAGAATGATGGAGACGATGATTCTCCCATAAGTCAAGATGAGACTCCGAACGAAAATAAAGATGGGGGAGGCCGAATGAGCCCACCATCCATTCAAAAAAATGGGAGAAAATGAGAGAAGGGACTTTGCTACTATCCTTTACCACACGTGTGCCTCAAAGTGGCACCATGTTCCTCATGTAGAGAGTCTCATGATGTATCATTTTCATATGCTAGTGGGAATTACCTATTCATTATTTCAAACTTGGCTTGTATATTCCTATGACGGGCTTCCTCAAATGCCGAGGTCTTCATGAGCAAGCAAGTTGGATGCACACCCCGCTTAGCTTCATTTGAGCTTTCATACACTTATAGCTCTAGTGCATCATTTGCATGGCAATCCCTACTCCTTACATTGACATCTACCGATGGGCATCTCCATAGCCTGTTGGTACGCCTAGTTGATGTGAGACTATCTTCTCCACTTCCTACCCCTTTGATATCTACCACCATACTCTATTCCACCTAAATGCTATGTCCAATGGCTCACGCTCATGTATTGCATGAAGAATAAAAAGTTGATGCATATTGAAAAAGTACGAACCAATTGCCTGACTTGGACACCGTGGTGCTTAACATTTGTATTAATTTGGTGAAGATGGAGCCATGCCTTGCTAATACAATAAGATGAATGGGGGGGGTAAACATTTCTTAAGAATCGTATACTTTTAGGAATTAACAATTCTGTTTCTTACACTTTGAATATTTCTATGTTAATATTTGTTGATTCATCTTTTCTCAATGAGCATACCTTAATAAGATTACATAGTGGATAGCATGTCACATCAAAAATTCTATTTTTATCATTTACCTACTCGACGACGAGTAGGAATTAAGCTTGGGGATGCTTGATATGTCTCCAACGTATCTATAATTTTTTATTGTTCCATGATGATATATTATCATTCTAGGATACTTTTTGGGTCATTACTTACCAATTTATAATATTTTGGAGCACTAACCTATTGACCCAGTGCCCAATGCTAGTTGTTGTTTTCTACGTGTTTTTGCCTTTGCAGGTTTACTGTACCAAACGAAGTCCAATTGCCGCGAAACTTTTTGATGATTTTTTCTCGACTATATGAAGACCTAGAAGCGTCGGAAGGAAGCCGGGAGGCATATGAGGGCCCCACCACACATCAGGGCGCGCCCTGGGGGGCCGCGCCCTGATATGTGGTGGCCCCCTCGGGCACCTCCCGACGTCCCTCTTCGGCCTATAAATTCTCTAATATTCTGAAAACCCTGGAGGCAGTCCCGACACCCTTTTTCCGCCACCGCAAGTCTCTGTTCCATCGCGAGGCCATCTGGAGCTCCATTCCGGCACCCTGTCGGACGGGGGATCGAACACGGAGGGCCTCTTCGTCAACCTTGCTGCCCTCATGATGATGTGTGAGTAGTTCACCACAGACCTACGGGTCCATAGCTAGTACCTAGATGGCAATCTCTCTCTTATGATCTTCAATACAATGATCATCGCATCTTCGCTTTGATCTATCCGATGTAATCCTATTGTGCGGTGTGTTTGTTGGGATCCGATGAATTGTGGGTTTATGTTCAGATTATTCATGAAAAGTATTTGATATGCCTCTGAATTATATTATCTCTTAAGTGCATGATCATTATAGCTTTGTAATGCTCTCCGATCTATTGATATGCTTTGGCCAAGTAGATTGATATTTCATCAGTGGGAGTGGTGCGTTGTGGTAGGTTCAACCTGGCGAGTTTCTATATCCCAGTGACAAAGTAGGGGACAAGATGCGTCTTTGTGTTGTTGCTACTAAGGATAAAACGATGGGGTTCATTCATATTGTTTGAGTTTACTTTGTCTACATCATGTCATCGTTCTCCAAGCATTACTCTGTTTTACTTAATACTCTAGATGCATGATGGATAGCGGTCGATGAGTGGAGTAATAGTAACAGGTGCAGGCAGGAGTCGGCCTATTTGCTTATGGACGCGATGCCTATATATACATGATCATTGCCATGAACATCGCATAACTATTTGCTTTCCTATCAATTGCCCAATAGTAATTTGTTTACCCACTGTATGTTGCCTACATGAGAGATGTCGCTAGGGAACACTATGGCCCCCGGGTCTATTCACTTATATATATTCGGAAATGCTACATTTACCTTGCTGCCTTTATTTACTTTTTATTTATTTTGCAATTTATATTTATCAACAATTGTCTACACAACTCACTTGCTTGCAAATAACGTGATCAAGGGGATTGACAACCCGCTTGCCCGCGTTGGGTGCAAGTTGTTTGTTCATTTGTGTGTAGCCGCTGAAGACGGTTGAGGATTGATATTCCTATTGGTTCGATAAACCTTGGTTTCATAACTGAGGGAAATACTTATCCGCTTTGTGCTGCAATTACCCGTTCCTCTTCATAGAAAACCCAACGCAGATCACAAGTATCATAACCCTGCGAGGAAATGAAGAAAATATTGGGTATCTTTAAAACATTAAAGATCTACCATGTGTCTACAAAAGTCCATTTCTCTTTACGCGACAAAACTACGCTTGTGTGTTTTCCTGACTCTTGACGCTTGCCGGCATGTACGTTCCTACCGCGGGCACTTCTAAGGACAAAATCCTGAGCACCCTTCTGGTAGTGTGACTCTCGGTAAGGCCGTCCCATTGTCCTCGCCGCGGCTACTTAAGATGTTGGGCATGCTTCCAACACTCAAGCGCGCAACGATTTCGATAAGGGCCCTTAGTGTGCAGGTTTTCTCACACAAGCGCCAGCTTGCCAAAGGGAAATGTTCAAGAATTTCGAAAAGTTTCCGCGACTTAGCTTCTTTTTGTTGTGTTTCTTGCCGCAAGGCGACCATTCTTAAACACATCTGCAGGTGTCTGTATTGCCTCTCTCCCCCCGGTAAGACTTGCGCGCGGGGGCCCTTCTTCTCCTTTTTGAGAAAAAGAAAGAAGAGAAAATAAAAGAGGCTAGGAACCCAGGTGGTTCACTAGTCGCCTTATGCAATTGAAAAGTGGTCACAACATCTCGCATAAGATACACAAGATAAATATGTACTTTGACAGAGAGTTGAAGAACAGTTAGCCTTATTGACTATGCTCAGGGTCATCGCCTGGCTTTGTTCAAAGGATTACATGCCTCAGGGGCGAGCTTGTACAAAAGGGGCTGTCGGGCTGCCCGGCAACCGCGCCTCACGGGTACAACTTGCGAAGATGCTTGATATTCCATGAGTTCTGCACCGGGGTGCCATCTTCGGTCTCCAGGCAGACTGTGCTAGCCTGGTGACTCGTACTACCCGGTAAGGGCCTTCCCACTTCGGCGTCAACTTGTTTGATCCCTTCGCGGACTGAATCCGTTGAAGAACAAGGTCGCCTTCCTCAACGCTCCTCGCGCGCACCCTGGGGCTATGATAGCGGTACAGGGATTGCTGGTACCTTGCGGCATGCAGCGCGGCCTGGAGATGATCTTCCTCGAGGAGCACAACATCATCTTGCCGCATTTGCTCTTACCGGTCCTCGTCAAAGGCCCGCACTCTCGGTGACCCGTATGTGAGTTCTGTGGGGAGAGCTGCTTCTGCATCATAAACTAGGGAGAAGGGTGTCTTGCTGGTGGTTCGATTTGGTGTCGTCCCGATTGACCAAAGAACCGCCAGGAGCTCATCCAATCCAGTGCCTTCTGTGCTTGTGCAGCTTTTCGAAAGTTCTCGTCTTGAGGCCCCGCAGCACTTCAGCATTTGCCCTTTCTACTTGCCCGTTGCTCCTTGTGTGAGCGACCGATGCTAAGCATATCTTGGTGCCGATGTCTTGGCAATATTGCATGAAGTAGCTGGTGGTGAATTGCATGCCGTTGTCGGTGATGATCCTGTTGGGAACACCGAAACGACAAACAATCCCTCTGAGGAACTTGACTGCTGCCTGTGCCGTTACCTTTCTCACTGATTCTACCTCAGTCCACTTTGTGAACTTGTCGATTGCAACGAACAAGAAATCGAAGCCCCCGGTAGCACGGGGGCAGGGCCCGAGAATGTCGAGCCCCCAGACCGAGAAGGGCCAGGAGAGCGGTATGGTTTGAAGGGCTTGTGATGGTCGGTGTATTTGCTTGGTGTGATATTGGCATGCTTCGCACGTTGTCACCACTGCCAAAGAGTCTTGAAGGGCTGTCGGCCAATAGAAGCCTTGGCGGAAAGCTTTCCCGACAAGGGCTCGTGATCCAATGTGGGAACCGCAGACCCCTTCTTGTATCTCTGCCAACAGCTGACGTCCTTCTTCCCGAGGAATGCACTTCAATTTCACACCGTTCGGCCTTCTCTTGTACAAGTTGGTGTCCACAAACTGGTACGTGCTCGAGCGTCGGGCTACTCTTTTGGCTTCTTATGGTTCTTCGGGAAGATCTCCTGTTTGGAGGTATCAGACTATCTGTTGTGCCCATGTCGGAGCCTGTGGCTCGACGACAAGGACCCAAGGCATTTCTTCCGCTGTGGGGACGCTAGCTTCTACGGCAAGAACCCTCGGGTCTGCCGGAGCTCGAGGTCCACCCACAGGCGGGTTGTCACTCCCGGCGACCCTCTTGGCGGCCACTGATGGCTCTGCCAGAAGGTAGTCGCTGGAACTGACTTTCCTTTTTTTTTTGCCGCGCTGATGGTGTGAGTGAAGTTTGGGTTAATCGGAGAAAAAAAGTGCCCGATTCCAGAGGTAGCTTCTGCACGGCTCTCTTCGACAGGTCATCGGCAATGTCATTCTCGGCACGGGGTACGTGCTCCATTTGTAGATCGTCAAAGCGCTCCTCCAATCTCCGTACCTCATCAACATATGCCTCCATTAGGGGACTCTGGTAATCCTTATTTACTTGGCGCACGACAAGCTGTGAGTCCCCCCGAACTATCAACTTCCTGATGCCGAGATCGGCTGCTATCCGTAGTTCGGCAAGCAACCCTTCATATTCAGCCGTGTTGTTTGTTGATTCCTCCCGTGGGAAGTGCATCTAGATCACATACTTGAGGTGCTCTCCGGTGGGTGCGACGAGCAGCACTCCCGCACCGGTGCCCTACAGTGAGAAAGCTCCGTCAAAGTACATGATCCTTTCTTGAGGTGCTTCTTTGTCGTGGAGTGCTGTCTCCAGGATTTCTTCGTCTGGTGTTGGCGTCCATTCTGCTACGAATTCCACCAGGGATCTGCTCTTTATTGTTGACGTGCTTTCGAAGCTCAAGTCAAACCTGGCCAGCTCCAACGCCCACTCGACGATCCTGCCGGTTGCCTCCAAATTTCTCAGGATACGCTGCAGCCGGAACCGAGTGACGACAGTGATGCGATGTGCCTGGAAGTAGTGGCGCAGCTTCCGGGAGGCCATAAGGAGTCCAAAGAGCATTTTATGCATCCCAGAGTATCTTGACTAGCCTCCTACAGGAGGGAGATGACAAAATACACGGGTCGCTGCACCATCTTCTTCAGCGCAGTTCCCTGGTCTGCCTCTTGCATCATACTCGCGTCTTTGGCTTCTTGGTCTGCCGGAGCTGTCGGCTTGGTAGATTCTGCCTCATCTTCCTCAGCTTCCCTCTCTACCACCAGCGCAATGCTAACCACTTGGTTCGTTGCCGCCAAGTACAACAGCAACGGTTCCTCTGGTTTTGATGCGACTAGGGTTGGCGTTGAGGACAGGTATTTCTTCAAGTCTTGCAGCGCTGCCTCTTCTTCCGAGGTCCATGTCATTGGGCCTGCCTTCTTCAAAATCTTGAAAAACGGCAGGGCGCGCTCGGCGGACTTGGAAATTAACCTGCTGAGGGCGGCGATGCAACCCGCCAAGCGGCGCACGTCCTTGATGCGCTTGGGTTCCTCCAGCTATTCAATCGCCTCAATGTTGGCGAGGTTGGTTCAATCCCGCATTGTGATATGAAGAACCCGAGGAGCTTGCCAGAGGGGACTCTAAATACGCACTTCTCGGGGTTGAGCTTTAAATTGATCTTGTGCAGATTCGTGAAGGTTTCTTCCAGGTCTTTCACCAGCATGTCCTTGTTCTTGGTCTTGACCACTATATCATCCATGTATGCTTCCACATTCCTATGCAGCTACGTCCCAGACCAATCTGAACTACCCTCGTGAACATTGATCCGGTGCTCTTTAACTCGAACGGCATGCGTCTGAAGTAGTACGCGCCGCAAGGGGTAATGAACGCCGTTTTCTCTTCGTCCTCCTCGGCCATGAAGATCTGGTGATAGCCAGAATATCCATCAAGGAAGGATAGAAGATCGCAGCCAGCGGTCGAGTCCACAATCTGGTCAATGCGTGGCAATGGGAATGGGTCCTTTGAGCAAGCCTTGTTGACATCGGTGAAGTCGATGCAAAGCCTCCATTTCCCATCCGCCTTGCGCACGACCATAGGATTTGCTAACCAAGTTGGGTCGATCACGCCCCTGATCAAACCTGCCACTTCTAGCCTTTTGATTTCTTCGACAATAAATTCTTGCCGTTCCAGGGCTTGTTTCCGGACCTTCTACTTGACGGGGCGCACATGGGGACAAATTGCAAGGTGGTGCTCAATCACCTCCCTAGGAACACCGGGGATGTCAGACGGTTGCTAGGCAAACACATCGACATTCACCCATAGGAAGGTGACGAGCGCGCTTTCCTATTTGTTGTCGAGGGCGGCGCTTATGGTGAAAGTGCCACCCTCGCCATTCTCCCGCGCGGGCACTTACTTCGTCTTGGGGATGGTCACCATATCTTTCTTGCTCCTGGCGGCAGAGGTCTCTGGTAAGTCCTCGATGGGCGTGCTGCACCTCTTAGTGCGCTTCCCGGAGTCCTTACGAGATTCGCCAGAGTTCTGGTTCTTGTTCTCCCCCCAGGAGCTTTGTCGGTAGGAGCGAGTTCCTCATCGGCAGACGCTGCCACTGCCTCCCGGAAGAGCTTGTCGACACAGAGGACTGCATCTTTATTGTTAGCACGGATGATGATGACGCTCATCGGCCCTGGCATCTTGAGAGTGTTGTAGGCATGGTGTGTCGCCGCCACGAACTTCGCACGCCGGTCGGCTTAGAATCCCATTGTATGGCAGCGACATCCTCGCGACGTCGAAGACTACCCTCTCTGTCCTGAAGTTGAGCTCGCTGCCGAACGTGACTGGCAAAGTGATCTTCCCCTTGGGCTGAGATCTTCTCGGGTTGACCCCTTGGAAGGACCTCGTCGGCTTGAGATCCGTGTCCGGAATCTGCAGCCGCTTGATCATGTCGGGTGAGATCAAGTTCAACCCAGCCCCACTATTGACCAACATCTTCATGACCTTGAGGTTGCGTATTGTTGGCGAAACAAACAATGGCACGCACGCGACGGCAGTGATGTGGTCAGGGTGGTCCTCAGCGTCGAAGATGATGGGAGTGTTGGACCACTTGAGGGGTTTCCTTGCCTCTGTCGCTGGCTCTGTCGCGTTGATCTCACGGGCCCACTGCTTGAGCTGCCGGTGAGAGGAGTGCAAAGACGCGCCTCCGTCAATGCACATGGCATCGACAACCTTTTGGAATTCCTAGCCTTCAGATTCTTTTTCATCTCCGTCACCATCATCGTCTTCGTCATCAGACTTCTTGTCTCAGCCTCTAGCAGGTTTCTCGTTGCGCTGCTTGGCCTTGCCGCGGCGGCCACCGCAACTTTTCTTGCCGGAACCACCCGCACCGTCTTGGCCCTTTTCCTTGCCATGCCTTTCATACTCTTGCTTCTGCTTCTCGGCAAGCTGTTCTACTTGGCGGCACTCGGTGATGTCGTGGCTCTTGGTGAGGTGGATCTTGCAGTACGGCATGTCGGTCTTTTCTCTTGTCATGGCCTCGTCGTCCCCGGAGCACGCGGCAGCACTCTTGCCGGACCCCTCAAACTTGGCCTTCTTGCCGGAGTCGGAGTTACCGTTCCCTTGGACAGCCATGACTGCTTTTCCTTTGCGCTTCCTGTTGCACTTCCGGCCTTCTTTTCTTGGAGGCCGGCGCATCTTCGTCGTCATCTCAGTCGACCTCCACGTAGGCATCCTCTCTAGGGAGCCTCCTCCCCTCTTTAGCCGTGCGCACTTGTCAGCCAAGGCATACAGCTCGGCGACATCCCGCACCTTGTTAATGCTCATCTCCTCACGGATTGGCCAGTTGTGCATGTTCATGTGGAACGCGGCAATCACGACAGCTTGATGGATGTCAGGTATGTTGTGATGCACGCGGCTGAACCTCTGGATGTATTCACCTTCTCTCTGGGGGAGCACGTGTAAGTTGCTAGGCTGCCCTGGAAGCTTGTGGCCTCCATGGTATGCGCCAACGAACTGGTTGCACATGCCATGCCATGATCTCCATGATTTGGAAATGCATTTTTTTGGATGTTCTCCATACTCTCCGCATTATGCTTCCACTCTTGCACATGAGGAGACCCCCATAGTTTCCTCATACAGGTTAGGAGATTTGGTTCCATCCCATCCATTGCGTGAGCCCAATAATTGTGTGCACCATCCGCATTTCTTGAATAACAATGCTATCGATAATTCAAGTGATGCACTACATATTTCTAGTATCCATTATGCTATACATAATAACAAACCTTTCATGATGGATGACATGTTCCTATATCATGCATCTCGCTTATTTGAGCATTGGATATTTTGTGCTAATGAACACATGCACATGCACATCCTAACAGATGATGTGTACATATACCACGTGCACATAATTTTCCCTTTGCCTTTGTTGTATGTAGGTACACATGATTACCCGTCAACCTCACAATCCCAAGAGTTGACAAAAAGAGCTCTTGAGAGCACGATGCTTTGGGATTCATCGGAATGTGTCTCCAACCATTCCCTCGCAAAAGGACTACGCGCACCTCTTTTACTTGGCTCTCACATGACTATGGGCTATATACCACTTTTTATATTATGCTCATGTTCTCGTGTTCACTTTGCATGTTATGCCTCATTCTATGCTTTTGACATGCGATTGTGACCCTTGCTTGCATTTACCCATAATTCACCATTATACTAATACTATGTGTATTTGCATGCTTGGTGGAGATCCTCTATGCTATTGTTGCTTCTTGTGTTGGGAGAGTCATGATGTTCCATTTCTATTCACATAGGACTTCTTGCCAATGCAATGACGATACTTTGCTCATATCTCGTTTTCTTGCTTGTTATATGTCATGTGCATTATGTATGCCCACTATTTGCATACATGACATGATTGCCATGATTACATCTAGTATGTTACATCTTTGGACTACTAGTTCCCATGCCTTGATTACTATGATCACTTGCCTTGTTGCATCACCCATGTTATTGCTCTTTTCCTTGGCTTGATGACATACATGGCCATGCCTCTCACATGATTCGTGTTGATTATTGTCTCTTGTCTCCTTTACTTGCATCTTGTAGTGAGTGCACCCATGTGATTATTATTATTGATCTTGGAGACTTGGACATGTTACTTTACTTGTGACGCATGCTACTTTGATTGAGCTTCATATCCTTGGTTGTCCTCACATCATATGCTTATATACCATGTCGCACTCTCTTGTCCCTTATTTTGATAAGAATGATGATGACACTTATTGGGTATCTCACCTCACGAATGATAGGTTTTGCATTCATGCTAACCTTATTTGTTTTTCTGAGTGTTTGTCATGTTATTTTGTGTTGAAGGCTTTGCATGGTGGTGCGGTCATGAGACGTATTGGTCATGCGAAGGCAAACATGTTGAGCGACAACAACATCTTCGCGAACCTTCCTACAGTGAGTTTGTTCCCTTTGGGTCATTTTCCCATGCACTCATTGAATGGGCCACATTTCCATTGTTGTTTCCTCCTTGTTGTTTACATGATACATCTCATGGATGGAGAAGCAACATATCTTGTGCATATGAGTAGCCTTGGGCACATTCTCATGCATTTTGACATTTGTTCCAACAATTTCACATTTGTTGCCCAACATGCTAAATGGAAACAATCTTTCCACAACAAATTTGCTTTGTATGAACGGATTGACTCACATTATGAATTGATTCATGCATCTTGTCTTTCCATCTCATTCTTGATATATGAGCTTGTGCACTTCCTAAGCAAATTTGTTGTGATCTACCTTGATGGACTATTTATACACGATGCTCATTTTGTCCACTATCAATTTCATGATAACATCATCATTTTGAGCCATATTTGCCATGTTCATGCTAATGATACACCTTCTCTATATGACATTATTTTTCACAATGGTCGCATTAATGGCATATATAAAACCGTTGTATGCACAACAAGTGAATTTGCTCCCATGAATGCTTTGCATATCATTCTCATTCATTCTATAAAGCTTCATGATAATTGTCACGAACATTCTAGTTGAATGAACTCGAGCTTAATTGATGGACACCTTGTGTGTGCTAACCAATGTATTTCCAAGTGTACTTTGTGTTTGCTCGTCTTGCATGTACAACATTTCAGAGACATCTTGGAGTACTTTGCTCGCACCATGACTTCCACTCCATCCAACTACAAGTCCGTCCACGACTACCATTTCCATGGTGATGAGGTTTTTGATCCTAGGACGGATCTTTCCCAAGGGGGGGGGGGGAGATGATGTGGAGCATCCTACGGTCATCCCCATGTACACTCCGACTACTCCCCAAGCCCAAAGTGCCATAGGACATAAGGTGAACTTGCTCCTAAGTGCTTCTCCTTTCAATTCACTCGAGACATGGATGCTACCTCAAGTACGAACCTTGTGTATACTCAGGTGCATCCGAGGCAACCATGGCGACACTCAGAGAGAAGGCCAAGTCACCAAGGAGACGGACGAATGAACATGTCAAGAGGCGATGCCGGAAGTCTACAGCGGCCGGACGACCGGAAGCCTCCGGACGTCCGAAACCTCCCAGCGTCCGGACGACTGAGCCTCTCCGGAGATCCGGCGCCAACCGACCAGAGCTGAATCCACGGAAGTCCGAAGACCTACGGACGTCCGCACCTCCAGCGACTGGACGATCGACGTCCTCTGGAAATCTGATGCCACTTCGACCGAGCCAAACTGCCGGAAGTTCGGATGCCACCGGACGTCCGGTCTCTCGCGAGCCACCGGATGACCGGTAACTTCCGGACACCCGGACCCATGTGTGCGCATCCACGGCCTATGGCCTTGTATCTTTCTTCCACTTACCCCTTCGTGGCTAAGACTATATATACTCTTCCCCCACCTCCTTTCTAGGGTTAGCAATGGTTTAGCTCATAGTTAGTTGAGCATTGCTCCTTCCATATCCTTCTCCTTTGGAGTTTCATACCTCCACGTGAGAAGATCCTATGGATGTCAAGGCCCCTTTCTAGGGAAGAACCTCCGGGATTTCAAGGCCCCATCTCCCCATGGGATTTGGGATGAACTCTACCATGTATCCTTCTTTCCCTTTGTTGTTCTTGTACCTTGTGGATCTTGTGTGGTTTTGAGTCTAGTGGATGTGTGATTGGACTTGTTCTTGAGTGTTTCTCTTGTGATTTCTCCTCGTTCTTCCCCGTGTTCTTCGTGTTCTTCGTGGAACCCCCCTCCAATTCGTGAAAGATCGACACCCACGGGTTTTCCCCGTATCAGAGTCCCTAGATATTTAATGACCCATGGTGGTTCACATTTTATTCATGGTGCTTTCTGTAAACTTCTAGCTAAAAACGACGTTAACCATATTATTGCGTCACCCTATCATCCTCAGTCTAGCGGGCGAGTTGAGTTGAGCAATCGAGAAATAAAATTGATCTTGCAAAAGACTATTAATAGATCTAGAAAGAATTGGTCTAAAAAACTTGATGATGCTTTATCGGCTTATAGAACTGCTTATAAAAACCCTATGGGGATGTCCCCATATAAAATGGTCTATGGCAAAGCATGTCATTTACCTCTTGAGTTTCAACATAAAGCTTATTGGGCAATTAAAGAACTTAACTATGATTTCAAACTTGCTGGTGAAAAGAGGTCATTTGATATTACCTCGTTAGATGAATGGAGGACACAAGCTTATGAAAATGCCAAGTTATTCAAAGAAAAGTTAAAAGATGGCATGATAAGAGAATCCAAAAACGAGAATTCGATGTGGGAGACCTAGTTCTTCTGTACAATTCTCATTTCGGGTTTTTTGCAGGTAAGCTTCTCTCCAAATGGGAAGGCCCTTATGTTGTCGAGGAGGTCTATCGCTCCGGTGCTATCAAGATTAACAACTTAGAAGGCAAAAATCCGAGAGTGGTAAATGGGCAAAGAATTAAACACTATATCTCAGGTACGCCCGTTGATACATCTCCAACATATCGATAATTTATGAAGTATTCATGCCATATTTTCCTATGTTTACAATACTTTTATATGGTTTTGATGCACTTTATATGATTTATTTAGAACTAACCCGGACTGACACAGTTTTCAGCAGAATTACCATGGTGTCATTTTGTGCAGAAAAAAAGTTCTCGGGATCGCCCGAAACTTTTTTATGATTTTTTCTGGAGAAAATAAGAAATAACGGAGCGAAGAACCATCGAAGGGGAGCCACCTGTCGGCCACAAGCCAATAGGGCGCGCCCACCCCCCTGGGGGCGCCCTGATGGCTTGTGGGGCGCACGTGGCTCCGTTTAGTGCGATTCCAATGCCAAAAAATCCTATATATATGGAAACCCTCAGAAATAAACAGAGAACTTCCGCTCCGCCACTGCAACTCTCTGTATCGAAGAAAAACCCATCTGGGGCATTTCCAGTACCCTATCAGAGGGGGAAAACCATCATCGATGGCCATCTTCATCATCCCGGCGGAGGCCATGACGAGGAGGGAGTAGTACACCCTCGGGGCTGAGGGTATGTACCAGCAGCTATGTGTTTAATCTCTCTCTCTCTCTCGTGTTCTTGAGATGCAAGATCTTGATGTATCACGGGCTTTGTTAATATAGTTGAATCATATGGTGTTCTTCCCTTGCTATCTTGTTGCGATGAATTAAATCTTTCCCTTTGAGATTTTGTTATGTCAGATTGAATATTGGATTTGAGATCACTTGATGTATGTCTTGCATGTGGATATCCGTGGTGACAATGGGGTATTCGATTGATTCACTTAATATATGTTATGGCATCAACATGCGGATTCCGGTGACCTTGGGGGGTCTATGCATACACTAGTGCAGCCGCGTGCTATACAAACGGTTTTTAACCCCTTTCCATGACATAGTCTTAAACCGCCGCCTTGCATATGTGGGCGATAGGGGGGGGCCTATCCCACACGACAGGCAAAACCCGTCGGCGATGCCTGCACCTGGTCGCACACGATGGACAAAAACATATCGTTTGCGATTGGAAGGACCATCACAAACAGACATATTGGGGAAGTCGTGTGAGATGAGCTTAGCATCCCACGCAAGGAATCCCAAGGGTACGTTTCCGTTTGTATTGCAGATCACACACAATTTTCTGCACCACCTCATTTGTGATAGGTGTGGTCATCACACACGATAGTTATAATTCTGTCGTTTGCGTTACGCAAAACATCACTCACGGTGTCTAGAAGAAACTGTTTGGCATTGGGCTGCCCATCACAAACACTAGCTATGTGAAAACATTTGTGATTGGGTGTCCTAAAGCACACAGTTATTGACCAGAATTTGTGTGTGATTGCTCAACGATCCAACACGCCAACTTTCTAGAAACCGTGTGGGTTTGTTCAGGTCATCGCCCACGGTGTTGTCTTAGAAACCGTCTGCAATGGGATCCCCAATAATCAGCCTGATTGATCAATTATTTATAATCCATTTAGTAATCAAAATTAACATTTCATATCAACCACAAAATATATTTCTTATTCATAGTACGGCAACCAGGATTTCATAATTAAATTACATCAGGGTACAACAACATATAGGCATATACTGCCTAGCTACCCAATTGCACAACAAGACAAAGTTTCAAATGCAACATCTAAAACCTTTGGAAATTAAGTATCATCATAGACGGTAAATAGAGAGATGAATCTCATCTAGAAAACTATTAAAGCGGAAGGCAAATACTGAGCCTTCAATGTTGTTGAAGGTCCTGGCAACTTTAGGCCAGTGCCTGTGGATGATTGCCCGCCCATCCTTCGTCCTCTTAAGGAAGACTTCAAGATTATACCGTGGGTGATGTATAAATACCTTCATCGCCTCTTGATCATACAGGTGGTTTGAGACGTAATCATCGATGAACTGCCTTGAGAAGGAATGAAAACAAACATACGCATAAATATCTTTTCTAAAATTTGAATTGGCGCAAATGGAAAAGGACAAGGTGAAAGAGATGGTACCATCCTATAGTTGACTGATGTCTTTTTCATTGTGCAGACAAACATCTTGTTCGTAGCTAGTTTCTTTATCTTAACAATCTTTCTGAGTGTTAGTGCATCTAGTGCCCCTTAGTGATTTTGGTGTATTGAAGACTTATAGGTTAAGAGACTAATGCGTTTGTAAGTGTACACAGGCTCTATAAGTCGCTGAGGAGTTTGATACATTCGGAGATTATCGACCCCTAAAAATGTATGTCTTCAACTGAAGACTTTGGTGAAGACTTTGCTGAAGACTTTGGTATTCCCTGAAGACTTTGAAAAAAGAAGAAGTTGGTGTGACCTTGAAGATATGAATGAGGACTATGAAGCGTGAAGACTTTTGTTTTCGTAGTTTCATTTCCTTTCTTTGAGTGATAGGAAACACCGTACTGTTAAAGGGGGCCGAGGTAATACTAAGGAAAATTTCCAACTGATGCTCAACTCAAAAGCCTCAACCTATCCAATCCTTCGAGTGAAGCCTTTGGAAATCTCTTGCAGTTCAGTCAAGTTCTTCAGTGACAGAGACGATGAACTTCTGGTCTCTGAGGAAATTGGTCTGACTGAGGAGTTAGGATTTCGCCAGTGCGAATTGCCTACAAGTGAGGAATATGATAAGCCTGAGGACTTTCATAGTTCGAAATTCCGACCGTTGCTGTGCTAAGTGCCAGCTGTCCCCAATCATCCTATCCACATAACGGTCATATCATTGGGGGCATTTATGTCTTATCATGTCGGGTTGCACCCTGGCTATAAATAGCCACCCCCACAACCACTAGTTGGTTGGCTGCTCCGAGAGAGAACTGACACTTGTCATTTGAGAGCATCCCATTCCTCGAGGACTTTGAGAGAAAATCATCAGTGAGGAAAAACCCCAAACCAAACCACCAAACCCAAAGTGATTGAGCATCACTGAAGAAATTGTTCCTGTGTGGAACCGACGCTTGTTACCTTTGAAGACTGTGTATCTTCCAGACGGTTAGGCGTCATGGTCTAGTGCATCCTGCAGTCAATTGGGGATCACGAAGTGACCTTGGTCTAGAGCATCCAGCAGTCAATTGTGGATCGCCGGGTGACCAATTTGTGAGGGTTTTGGAAGTCTACCCTGAAGACTTACCACGAGTGTTGGGCGAGGTCTGTGTGACCTTAGCTCAAGGAGAATACGGTAAGGACTGTGTGTCCTGGGACTGTGTGTCTTCTGGTTTAAATACCAGGCCGCTCCAAACCAGACATACAACTGTCACAGCAGTTGGAACTGGGTCATCAAACCATTGTCTTCATCGAGCTTCCTGGTTCTATTTCCTCAACCCTTTCATTTCCTCATATATGTGTTGATGAAATTGATCGTTACTGTTCGAAGAATTTGACTGAAGACTTTCTCAATTTCCTCACCTCAAATTCTTCAAGCTACCTTGTTCGTCACCTGCTTATCCTGCATCACGCTACCCGTAATCTGTGCATGCTTTATTTCATCATGATGACTATGCCACTGCCATGTTTCGCGTGCACCTGAGTACTTATTCCGCTGCTAGTTATTCATCACATTTCAAATTCCTCAAGTTGAAATTCCCCAGTGATGAATTTGTAAAAATCGCCTATTCACCCCCCCTCTAGTCGATATAACGCACTTTCAATTGGTATCAGAGCAAGGTAGTCCCTTGTTCTATGTCATTTTGGTTTAACCACCTGGAGTTCTAGTTATGTCGACTGCAGGTATGATCAAGGTTTCCGCAGGATGTCCTACCTTCAATGGGACGGACTACCCCTACTGGAAGAACAAGATGCGCATGCATCTTGAGGCTATTGACAACGATCTCTGGTATGTTGTGGAAAATGGTGTTCCCCGCACATCTCCGACTGTTACTGCTGCTGATGCGAAGAAATTCAAGCAACTCGATTCTCAAGCGAAGAATATCATCTGTGGCCATCTGAGCAAAGGTCAGTATGGCAGAGTGAGTGCTTTGGAGACTGCTAAGCTTATCTGGGATAGGCTGTCCAAAGTCAATGAAGGTGTTTCCACTCAACGTGACTCCCGTGTTGATGTTCTTCGCAATCTCTTCAATCGCTTCAAAAGACACGACAATGAAAATGTTCAGCAAACTTTTGATCGTCTCACTGATATCTCCAACGAGCTTCAAGCACTGGGTGCCACGGATATCACTGACCACGAGGTGGTGAAGAAACTGCTAAGATCTCTTGATTCCTCATTCGATACTCTGGCTTTGATGATTCAAGAACGTGGAGACTACAAGTCACTTGATCCTGCTGATATACTTGAGAGACTCAATACTCATGAATTCCAACAAGCTGAGAAGAGAGACCTCGACGGACCAAGCTATGGAAGATCTCGTGCTCTGAAGGCAAAAGCAATTTCCTCATCCGAAGACGAAGATTCTGATAGCAGCCTTGGTGATCCTGAAGAACTGGGTTAGGAGCTGGCAATGCTTGTGAGGAAATTCCAGAAGTTCTCAAGGAGAGGCCAATTTGGAAAGTCAGCAAAAAGTGGTCTGAGGAAATCAGATTCCTCAAGCGACTACAAGAAGAGAACGTGTCACAAATGCAAGAAGTCTGGTCCCTTTATCTCTGACTGTCCTCTCTGGGAAAAAGAATCAAAGAAGAAGAAATACAAGGACTACAGTTCTGATGACTCGAAGAAAAAGAAGAAATCTTCAAAGTCCTCAACCTCAAAGTCTTCATCTGCAAAGTCCTCATCGCACAAGAAGAAATGTTCCAGAAAAGCTCGGGCTTTCATTGGCAAGGAAATGGACTCTGAAGAAGAATCTGAAGAATATGAAGAAGAGGAAGAATCTGAGGAAGAGTCTGACTCTGGTGTTGCTAGCCTTGCTCTTGCCACTGCTTTCGTCAGCAAGTCCATCTTCAACGATGAAGAAAATGACCACTCCAACGACTCTGACGTCAGCAACGATGAATATGCTCCTACTTACTGCTTCATGGCAAAAGGTTTCAAGGTACACAAGGATCACTCTTCTTCTGAATCAAGTGAAGGTGAATCTGATGAATATGTGAAACCTAGCTATGCCAAACTTGCTAAAATTGCCACTAAGCAACAAAGTGCACTTGAAAAGCTTCAGAAATCGCTAGACAAAAGCGATGATCTGTTGAATGAGGAAGTGGATCGGACTCAAACTCTGTCTGATGATCTCAAAAGTCTTCAGACAAAGTATGATAACCTTCAGAGTCATCATAATGCTCTCTTAGTTGACCATGAGAAGCTCTCTTATGAATTTCTTCAAAGAAAGCAAGATATTGAGAAACTAAGAGTGACTCATGAGAATCTCCAAAGGGAAAACGATTCCTTACTGGCTCAACAGATCAGTACCGCTCAGGAAGAATTTGTTCCACCATGTATGAAATGCATCGAACGTGAAACTGCTAATTCTTCACCTGAATGTTCAAATGCTTCTATTGCTGAAAATTCTTCAACTATCCCCGTGGTCACAAATTCCTCATCTGAGGATACCACAAGCATCACTAACGAAAATGCAGGGTTGAAGGAATTGTATGTGACAGACATATACAAAAGTCTCAAAGGGCATCAACCCCTTTGCGATGTGCTCAAAAAGCAGATTCTGAACAGGAACCCTAGGAAAGAGGGTATTGCATTTGAGAGGAAACTCAATGCTGATGGATCCTACTGGACACCTGAGCAGTACCCCAAAACCTCGTGGGTTGCTGCAAAAGGACCTCCTGTGGATCCATCCACTTTATCTGGCTTTACTTGTGAAACTTCATATTCCTCTGATGAGTCACCTGACTCCAACTACAAATTCTTCAAAAATCAGAAAGGTGAAGTATTTGCCAGATTTGTTGGAACTAACTGCAGGAACGGTTCACCTATGAGGAAAATCTGGGTTCCTAAGAGCTGCTTGGAAAATCTTCAAGTGAATGTCCTCACGACACCACCCATGAAGAAAAGGAACCCCAGATCAAATTCCTCATATGGACCAAAGTCTTCACTTGGACCAAATTCCTCAAATGGTCAAAAGTATCATTCTCGTGCTAATGCATCTGTTTCGCAGGGAAAATCTAAGAGTTCTGAATATGTGCATTATTCTTCAAATCATTATGTTCATAAGTCCTCGAAGAATTTCTCTGCTTATTCATATGAGTACTCTAACCCTAGTCCTGTGAAACGAAGTGCACTAGCTTCAATGCCTCCCTTTTCATATGGAGCTCGCAGAATGATGAACTCTTTGCCACCCCTTCAGATGTGGGTGGTGAAAAATTGAACTAACTTCTTATGCAGGGTCAGGTCTCCAGACGAAGTTGAACGTCTTATGAATTTGCTGGAGACCTGAGGAAATGCTTGGAAGGACGCAAGCTAACCATGCAGAAATGATTCCCTCATTTTTTTTACGTCCTCACACTGCTTTACTTACTATGTTGTGTGATGAAATTCTGCCTGATGAATTTGATGTCATATTCTTCACTCTGAAGCATATGAGTTCGTAAGTTGTACTAATTCATCTGCAGGATGAAACTCCAAAAACTATTGAGTGGGTCCTTGACAGTGGATGCACCAACCACATGACTGGTGACAAGAGTCTACTGATGAATATGCCACTTGCCCCATCTCATCTGAAGCATATCACCTACGCTGACAAAGGAAAAAGCAAGGTATTGGGTCTAGGTAAGGTTGCAATCTCCAAGGACCGACACATGGACAAGGTGATGCTTGTCGAATCCCTCGGGTTCAACCTTATGTCTGTCTCAATGCTTTGTGATCTTGATATGGTTGTCGTCTTTGGAAAATATCGTTCTGTCGTCATCATGGAATCTGACCACTCCAAAGTCTTCGAAGGCTTTAGGAGAGGAGACTTGTATATTGTTGATTTCTCTACAGGTCCTCAGCCTGCCACGTGTCTACTTGCAAAGTCCTCAGAAGGCTGGCTGTGGCATCAACGACTTGGACATGCTGGTATGAGGAACTTGCACACGCTCGTAAAGAAAAAGCACGTCATTGGCATTGAAGGTGTCAAATTCCTCAAGGATCACCTCTGTGGTGCTTGTGAGTCTGGGAAGATGACCAAATCCAAGCATCCCTCGAAGACAATCATGACCACGACTCGACCTTTTGAATTGCTTCACATGGACCTCTTTGGCCCCACTCATTATTCCACACTAACAAATGCTTCAAGTTTGTATGGCTTTGTCATTGTTGATGATTACTCTCGTTACACTTGGGTGCATATTATTCTGTACAAGTCTGAAGTGCAGGATGTCTTCAGATGATTTTCTTCAAGGGCCTCAACAAACTTCGGCGTCAAGATCAAACATATCAGGAGTGATAATGGGACTGAGTTCAAGAACACCAATCTTGATGAATATCTTGATGAACTTGGTATTACTCATGAGCTATCTGCCCCATATACTCCTCAGCAGAACGGCATCGTGGAGCGCAAGAATAGGACTCTTGTTGAGATGGCTCGCACCATGCTTGATGAATACAAGACTCCTCGTCACTTCTGGCCTGAGGCAATTGATACAGCATGCCACATCATCAATAGGGTATATCTTCACAAATTCCTCAAGAAGACATCATATGAACTCATGACTGGCAAGAAACCCAATGTAAGTTATCTCAAAGTCTTCGGTGCAAAATGCTGGATAAGAGATCCTCACCACAGTTCTAAATTTGCACCGAAAGCACATGAAGGTTTTATGCTTGGTTACGGAAAGGTCTCGCACACCTACAGAGTCTGCAACACCTACCATCACAAGGTTGTTGAAACTGTAGATGTGCGGTTCGATGAAACTAACGGCTCGCAAAGAGAGCACCTGCCTTCTGTGCTAGATGAAAAGTCTCCTGAGGAATCCATTAAGTTAAAGGCTACTGAGGATGTAGTACCCACTGAAGAAAATCCTCAACCAACTGAGGAAGCTATTCCAATCAATGAAGACATTCATGCTGATACACCTGAAGAAAATGGTGCTGAAGAAAATCCTCAGCCATGTCAACCTGCTCATCCAAGAGTTGCAAATGAAGTGCAGATTGACAAAATCATCGACAACATCAATGCACCAGGTCCTCTCACTCGCTCAAGAGCTTCACATCTGACTAACTTTTGTGGGCATTTTGCTTTTGTCTCTATGATAGAGCCCACCAAAGTTGATGAAGCTTTCAAGGAGCCCGAGTGGATTCAAGCTATGCAAGATGAATTGCATCAATTCAAGCTCAACAACGTGTGGGAACTTGTCAAGCGGCCAGATCCTCGCAAGCATAACATCATAGGTACCAAGTGGATCTACCGCAACAAGCAAGATGAAAATGGCCTTGTGGTAAGGAATAAGGCTCGTCTTGTAGCTCAAGGCTACACACAGGTTGAAGGAATTGACTTTGATGAAAATTTTGCACCTGTTGCTAGACTTGAAGCTATTCGCATATTGCTTGCTTATGCTAACCATCATGATATCACTTTATATCAAATGTATGTGAAAAGTGCATTCCTCAATGGTAAGCTTGAGGAAGAAGTATATGTTGCTCAACCCCCAGGTTTTTAAGATCCTAAGCATCCTGACAAAGTCTTCAGACTCAACAAGGCCCTCTATGGCCTCAAGCAGGCTCCTCGGGCGTGGTATGACACTCTGAAGGAATTCCTCATGAAGAAAGGCTTCAAACCCGGTTCACTCGATCCAACTCTTTTCACCAAATCCTATGACAATGAACTGTTCATATGCCAAATATATGTCGACGATATTATCTTTGGCTGTACTGACAAACGTTACAGTGATGAATTTGCCTATATGATGAGTGAAGAATATCAAATGTCTATGATGGGAGAGTTGAAATTCTTCTTAGGTCTTCAAATTCGTCAGCAAGACAATGGCATCTTCATCTCACAAGAGAAATACCTCAAGGATGTGCTGAGGAAATTCAACATGCACGAATGCAAAGGCGTCAAAACTCCAATGCCTTCAAAAGGCCACCTCTGCACTGACGAAAATGGTAAAGATTTCGATCAGAAGGTATACCGCTCCATGATTGGCTCATTGTTGTATTTATGTGCATCTAGGCCTGATATTATGCTGAGTGTTTGCATGTGTGCCCGATTCCAAGCAACACCGAAGGAATCACACCATAAGGCTGTGAAACATATTCTTCGATACTTAGCTCACACACCATCGCTTGGATTATGGTATCCCAAGGGCTCAAATATTCACCTCATCGGATACTCAGATGCTGACTATGCTGGAGATCGTGTGGATCGCAAGTCAACCTCAGGCACATGTCATTTCCTCGGACGATCCTTAGTCTGTTGGTCCTCGAAGAAGCAGAACTGCGTGTCACTTTCTACTGCTGAAGCTGAGTACATTGCTGCTGGTTCATGCTGCGCTCAGCTGTTGTGGATGAAGCAAACCCTCAAGGACTATGGCATCAAGGTGAAGAATGTGCCTCTCTACTGCGACAATGAGAGCGCTATCAAGATTGCTTACAACCCAGTTCGGCACTCCAAGACTAAGCACATCCAGATTCGTCATCATTTTCTTCGAGATCATGTACTCAAGGGCGACATCTCCATTGACCACATCCCCACTGAAGAACAACTGGCCGATATCTTCACTAAGCCCTTGGATGAAAAGAGATTTTGCAAGTTGCGGTGTGAGCTAAATATCTTAGAATCTTCGAATGTTCTTTGAAAGGACACACATCCTAACACTTATGCAAAATTGATGACTTTGATGTGCAACACACAAAGTAACGTTTTTCTTCAATCAATGAAGAATAACTCTCTAAGTGTGAAGAAATTAACGAAGAATTTGATTCTCAGAACCCTACGACAATTGTACGCGGTGTCTGAAATCATCATTCTTATACGGTGGGTCACGCCACCAACAATAGTTGAAATTCTTCAGAGTTGAGTTTTTCATCATTTTGCAAATTCTTCAAATTTTCAAATTCCTCAAGTTTGCAAATTCCTCAACTTTTCAAATTCTTCATACAGTGAAACTGATGTTCTTCATTGTCTATATATATATATTTGAGTTTTCAATGTCCTCAACAGCATTCACTTATTGCTAATTCTTCAAGTTTGATTTTCATCTAAGTGAATGTGATCGGACCCGTTCCTCCTCTATGCTAAACTCAACCCAGTCTGTTCAAAAATTCTTCATATGCGTTCTACTTTGAAACTCGTTCAAAGTCTTCACTGTATCCTTGACAGCTAAAGAATTTGCGAACGGAAACTTTAAAACTTTCACTATCAAATTTTTCGGCGCTTCCCGCCCAAACAGTTTCGATTCCCACGACTGGATAAGCCACGATGCCCCACTATCTCCACTACTCAGAATGTGGGTGACACCTGTCGCGTGGAGAGCAAGGGTCAGGGGCAATCTGGTCCAAAATCTTCAGGCCGATTCGTTTTTACTGCCACTATATATATCCCCTCCCCTTCACTGTGCTCGAGTTACTCCTCAGCACCTGGCTATGAAATAATTCCATTTGGTGTCGGGTATGTCATTCCAAATGTTGCTTCAACAGAGCAGATTGTTGAAGAAATTGAAGTGGAAGCAACTGCTTCAACTCCACTGGTGTCATCGCCCCTGCCTCAGTTGACTGCTGAAGAGGCCGGCATCGAAGAAATGGAAGAGGTCGTGGACATTGGAAACACAACTCCTCTAATCAATGATGAATATTGGGAAGCTGTACACCCAAATTCTCCAATGACCACACCAATTACTCAAATTCCTCAGTCTCCAGCCTAGACTGAAGAAATTCATACTGAAGATATTCCAGCTGCATCAGCTGAAGAAATTGCTACTCAAACCGCAAATGAGGAAACTGCTATTCAAATTCCTCAATCTGAAGAAGTTCCTCCTATGATTAAGGACATTGTGGGCCGCTTCAAGCCAAATCTTCAGCCGAAGCCAAAGTTGCCCCTCAAAGGCTCAAAGCGCCCCAAATTCATCAAGACCAATTTCTTCAACGAGCACATTTTCTTCAACGGGCCAAATCCTTATGACTCTCCAAGGACCGGTCGCACAAGATTCTGGACACCTTCGCAGATGAACTTCTATGCATCAGTACTTTTTGACAAAGAGAAAGTCTTTGAGCATCAGCAAATTCCTCATGTGGATATGGAATCCATTCCGTGCTTCACACCTGTGCTCGCAGTTTTTCATGATGCTGGACTTCTTCCCTTCTGCGTTGACATATGCGACTGGAATGAAGAGCTAATTCTTCAATTCTATGCAACCTTGCATATCTCGGGTGATGCTTCTGATGTCAATTCATGGATTCTGGACTGGATGACTGGATCAACTCACTACACTGCCCCAGCCGCTGAATTGCTTCAGGCTGTGCCAATACCAATTCCCTCAGAAGGAGCACGCTGCATCTATGATGAAACTGAACTGCCCAACCACTTGATGCAAGTGCTGATGAAGCCATTAGCTCAGGGCCAACCACAAAGGTCTTCCTTCCTTGTGAAGGATTTGCTCTATGTGCCCAGGACAGTTTATCGCATTCTGACCAAAACCCTCAGTCCTCAGAAGGGCCACAATTCTGAAGAAGAAGAAGTGGAGGGAATCATGAAGAACATGCTATTCAACATCATTCATGGGATTCCCATCAACTACCATGTTTTCTTCATGAGGACTTTGGCCAATGCTGCTTCAGCCCCATTTGAATTGAAGCCTTACGCTCCCTGGATCATGAAATTCATCAGATCAAGGTTTTCACTTCCATTCAAGGCTGACTTTCAGAATCACTTCAGCTTTCTGCCTCCAATTGAAGTCCTCAAGAATACATTTTCCTCTGTTGAGGGTAAAGGCAAAGCTGTCATTGATGAAGGTACTCGTCCATTGGATGGACAGTTTCGCAAAGCTGCATCCTATTCCACCAATGATGACTCTGCTACCCAAGATTCTGCCGCAAAAGCCTCAGCACAAAATCCTCAAGAAACTACCCCTCGTGTGATGACTGATCGGGAGCTTCTTCTAAGTCTTCATCAGAAGATTGATCGCAATCACAAGTGGGTAAAGCGTCAGTTTGGTTCAATTCTTCGAGACATGACTGTCACACACAACTCTGTGAGGAAGAACCACTATTATCTTCATGAAGTTTTTGACCGCACATGGGCCATCCCGTCTCACCTCAAGACTCCTGAAGAACTCAAGGAGATGGAATTTCAGCAGGACTTTGATTGGTCCATCCCTCCAAGGAAGAAATGGAAGAAAGTTCAAGTTCCTCAGCTGGTTACAAGCTCATATTCTTCATCTCGCCAGGTGGATGAAGCTGAGGATATTGACGACACTGCTGCAGGCCCTACATCAACGAACGACCCCAACAACGCTGGCGCTCCTCCACCACCTTCAAGATGAAATTCTTCAGGGGCGTTTGTGCTCATTTTTCGTCCCTTTTGGTCTTCGATGACAAAGGGGGAGAAAATTTGAGTTAGTCTTCAAGCGGGTCTCTATATATGGGCTGTTTTTGTTTAAGTTACAACTCTCGCTCTTCTGAAGCTTTTGTTGGTTGAGTTGTAAACTTAAGTCCGATGGTGGTCTGATGCTTTTGAACTGCTTTCGGCATGCTATTTCCTCAAGTTATCTTAATGCACACATGTTGAATTTCCTGAGACCCCATCTTCCATCGTGCATTTCAATTTCCTCAAGATATATATTAAATGCGTGTATGGATTGCAAGATATAGGGGAAGTTCTCCATGATTTTAACCTGCCATGTGCATTTGCAGTCCAAAGCAAATTCCTCAAATATGCACATCTTCAGGGGGAGTTCTTCTATATCTTGCAATCAAATTCCTCAAACTCAGTACTTACACTTCATATTATTATCCCCGTTGAAAACTTAACCTATTTGTCATCAATCACCAAAAAGGGGGAGATTGTTAGTGCATCTAGTGCCCCTTAGTGATTTTGGTGTATTGAAGACTTATAGGTTAAGAGACTAATGCGTTTGTAAGTGTACACAAGCTCTATAAGTCGCTGAGGAGTTTGATACATTCGGAGATTATCGACCCCTAAAAATGTATGTCTTCAACTGAAGACTTTGGTGAAGACTTTGGTATTCCCTGAAGACTTTGAAAAAAGAAGAAGTTGGTGTGACCTTGAAGATATGAATGAGGACTATGAAGCGTGAAGACTTTTGTTTTCGTAGTTTCATTTCCTTTCTTTGAGTCATAGGAAACACCGTACTGTTAAAGGGGACCGAGGTAATACTAAGGAAAATTTCCAACTGATGCTCAACTCAAAAGCCTCAACCTATCCAATCCTTCGAGTGAAGCCTTTGGAAATCTCTTGCAGTTTAGTCAAGTCCTTACGTGACAGAGACGATGAACTTCTGGTCTCTGAGGAAATTGGTCTGACTGAGGAGTTAGGATTTCGCCAGTGCTAATTGCCTACAAGTGAGGAATATGATAAGCCTGAGGACTTTCATAGTTCGAAATTCCGACCGTTGCTGTGCTAAGTGCCAGCTGTCCCCAATCATCCTATCCACATAACGGTCATATCATTGGGGGCATTTATGTCTTATCATGTCGGGTTGCGCCCTGGCTATAAATAGCCACCCCCCACAACCACTAGTTGGTTGGCTGCTCCGAGAGAGAACTGACACTTGTCATTTGAGAGCATCCCATTCCTCGAGGACTTTGAGAGAAAATCATCATTGAGGAAAAACCCCAAACCAAACCACCAAACCCAAAGTGATTGAGCATCACTGAAGAAATTGTTCCTGTGTGGAACCGACGCTTGTTACCTTTGAAGACTGTGTATCTTCCAGACGGTTAGGCGTCATGGTCTAGTGCATCCTGCAGTCAATTGGGGATCACAAAGTGACCTTGGTCTAGAGCATCCAGCAATCAATTGTGGATCGTCGGGTGACCAGTTTGTGAGGGTTTTGGAAGTCTGCCCTGAAGACTTACCACGAGTGTTGGGCGAGGTCTGTGTGACCTTAGCTCAAGGA
Organism: Elymus sibiricus; assembly: GCA_039707655.1. NCBI lineage: Eukaryota > Viridiplantae > Streptophyta > Magnoliopsida > Poales > Poaceae > Elymus > Elymus sibiricus. The sequence continues at coordinate 272,424,967 of CM077665.1, forward strand.
GAATACGGTAAGGACTGTGTGTCCTGGGACTGTGTGTCTTCTGGTTTAAATACCAGGCCACTCCAAACCAGACGTACGACTGTCACAGCAGTTGGAACTGGGTCATCAAACCATTGTCTTTATCGAGCTTCCTGGTTCTATTTCCTCAACCCTTTCATTTCCTCATATATGTGTTGATGAAATTGATCGTTACTGTTTGAAGAATTTGACTGAAGACTTTCTCAATTTCCTCACCTCAAATTGTTCAAGCTACCTTGTTCGTCACCTGCTTATCCTGTATCACGCTACCCGTAATCTGTGCATGCTTTATTTCATCATGATGACTATGCCACTGCCATGTTTGGCATGCACCTGAGTACTTATTCCGCTGCTAGTTATTCATCACATTTCAAATTCCTCAAGTTGAAATTCCTCAATGATGAATTTGTAAAAATCGCCTATTCACCCCCCCTCTAGTCGATATAACGCACTTTCACTGAGTTTCTTGATTTGACTGATATTCAAGGACACCTCATTTCCCCACATGCAAAAAGGGTCGAACAGTGGGTCTAAACCTCTTACAGCTGGACCTACATGTGCAAGAACAAATTATTAATAAAAACATTCATATTACAATGGTTTCTGCAATTGCACAATAATGTGCTATTAGCCAAACGACTATGGATGTGCAAACCTCGATGGTAAACTTCAGTGTCCCCCATTGTTTCCCCGTGCAACATATTTAAGACAAATATTGATCAGGTTACAAGTGATATTTGGCATACTATCACTGAAATATGTTAATGGAAAATAAACACATTGCAGATCCAACAGATTAGATCGAGCCACATTGAAAATCCAATTATCTAAACCAAGCATGCTAAGAACTAGGAAATGTAGCAATTCTATATGTTGCACATGCATTTAGTACATCTAAATTCGATTTATTCGTCACATGCATAACAATAGAAAATTGTACCAACAACAATCATACATCACATTTCAGAATTGAATTAAATAGTTAAATGATCACCACAACAATTGAACGAAACAGTTAACTAAGCACCACATTGCACAATAGAACATACTAGAAGTTCAGGTTGCAGTAGCATTACATTGGACATTTCACTAGAATTTCTAAAGGAAAGGCAGTAGCGGCACACGCAACAGCTAAACGAAACGTGCTTAACCGGCGTAGCTAGGTGAACATAGGTCCTTAGTGATAAAGCTAAGAAAAACAAGCTATTCCTCCTCATCAGAGATATCGATGATGATGGGCTCCGTCAACTTGGAAGAGGGCAAGACCTCCATACTGTGGGTGCACCCCTCGTAGTGGTGAGTGGCCTGATCCTGCCCCGGCACCAACATGCCGGCTCTGGAGTTGAGGTAAGCACGTGCACGCTGAGAAAACACATCGAAGACTTCGTCGAACGCACCGGCGGTGCCCTCGAGAAAAGACCACGAGTTGTAGTTTATAGTAGCCAACCGTGTGGCGGTGTCAGCGCGCGAGGCATCGACGGTGGCCTCGACGGCGAGGTGCTCCTCCAAGATCTGGGGGTCGGCATGCATGGAAGCCATAGCTGCCTCATCTGCGCGTGCAGCCGCGATTTGCTTCTCCGCAGCCAAATGCTCTTGGAGATCCTGGCTATACTGCGTGCACCATGGCTTTTGGCGATGATTATTTGGAGGATGGGGCGGTGATTTGGGTGGAAGGTGTCGCGCCGGCGGTCGGGCCATGTGGGATGGAGGAGGAGGGGGTGAGGGGGTATTGGGGAGGTGTCGATTACCTGACTAGATGGACGAGGCCGAGCAGCAGGAAGGAGCGTCGCCGGCGAGGAGGCGGCGCTGCAAGCAAGCAATGAAGGTTTGAACTAGGAAAGGTAGAGGAAAAGGGGGAAATGTGGCTTTTGATTGGTACCGGGGGGCGAGGGAGGTAGATATTTCCGCAGCAGCGCAAAATTTTCATTCGGTGCAGCGGAAAACTGGTGCGGAAAGCACCATCGGAAACAGTGCCTTATTCGGAACCATGTGCGATATCAAAACATCACAAACGAAGCCTGTGTTATACACCGTGTGTGATGAACTTGAACATGCAAATTTTTCAGAATAATTCTCGATATCAACACATCACAAACGAAGCCTGTGATATACCCCATATGTGATGAACTTGGACGTGCAAATGTTTGTCTCCACTCTTCGGACGTAAGATTGGGTACTACATTGCACACGGTTCATTCCAAAAAAGTGTGTGTGATGAACTTCAATTTCATTTTCAATTGGAAGATGGAATGGGGTTATGGCGGCAAATTTTTGGTCCAAATTTCCCGGGTTACAGTGGTCATCCACGTCGTCGCATAATTTAACATCAATTGCTAATTTGGGTTCTGCACAAAAGAGCCTACACCACAACCCACACTTACTTAATTGAGCAATTAAACAGAGCTGGTTGACCTAAACATTACTCTAACAAAAGACCAGCGCTCTAAACAATGACTAATGTTCCGCCTGACGCTTGCCGATCTCCGCCGCATCCTCCATGACCAGCTCGCGCTCGACGACCTCCAGGGGAAGGGGCTCAATGGCATCCATCACCACATACTCTGCAAGCATCTCGCCGTCCGCGTCCGCCATCTCTTTGGAAAAGGCCGCCATGAGTTTGGCGTGGGTGACCGCGGTCCGGGCATTAACGGCCTCCATCTTGGCAAGGGAGGGTGCCGACGAATTGACGGCTGCCCGAGCGCTCTCGGCAATTGCCAACTCTTCGGACGTAGGTTGCCGACCGTTGTCGGAGAAGGCCGCTGCTATTTGTGCGGTGACCGACACGATATGGGTGTGGGCGGCATCGACATAGGCGTGGGCAGCCGCCATCAGGGCTACGGTGGCCGCCGAGGAACGGACAGCTGCTGTGCCGTTCTCGCCATTTGCTATCCCGGTCACGGATGTTGCTGCTGCCATCACAGATGCAGCAGCTACCCTTTCGGCGGCCGCAGCCGCCCTGTCGGAGAGTGCGGCCGCGCTCAAGGATGTTGTGAGTGCGTTCATGGCTGATGCAGTCGCGCTCGGGCCGGAGTGGGTCACCGAAGTTGCCCTCACGACGCGGATCCACGTCCCCATCTTGCACCGGCGACGCTTGAACAATATAGTGGTCTTGGGGAACAAGTGTGACTGTGTGGTTGACGCGCCGGCGGTGGACTGAAGCTTCCGACATAAGCCATATATGAGGATTGGCCCAAGATATATTGATACCACATCACACACACACGTTTCATGATCAAGAACTGTTTGCGATGTATTTGATTTTCAAACTGCTTTGAGACGAAAAATGAAGTTACATTGGCAATTGAAGGTGTTTGGATGGCAATAACATTTATCTGCAGTGAACTTGCAACTATAGGGCTGTGTGTTAAATATGGAATAATTCTGGGTTGTTTAGGTCCTTTAAAACATTTAAAGAGTTTTTTAGACATTTTATGGGCATAGTTCAAATTTGAACTGCAGTTAATTAAGCACATACTAGCTAGAGTGCACCTGAATGGGTTGAAAATCAACTATTTGTCACTGGATACATGTTTTGGCCCCATGCAACAAATGGAAATTAAACGAATTCCAAACCTCACGGTATTTTGGCTTGGCCGTAGACTTTGAGAAGCCGTGTTTTCAAATTCCAGTAAATCCAAATATCGTGAGAAATTCATGAAACTTGGCATGGTGTGATGTCATGGCGCATGTGTGTTGTGGTAAAAACAATGCCTAGTTCCGGACAAGTTTTGCACAAACCTCTTAGAAACCGAAGATTCTCACAAGAAGTCATGTGGTTCTGGTAGGGACCGTTCACATTTTATGTGCGAAACAACATCCGATGTCGCTTCTCGCCTTGAATTTATTTCTAGAGTCTCCATAGAGTAACGTGAATGTGTCGTGCGAAACAATGGAATCTTACAGAGTTCGTTTGGCCTTTTAAGTACATTAATTGAGTTTTCTAGGCATTCAATCTGCATATATAATTCAAATTTGAACTACAATCACTGCACGGTCCAGCTCATGAAAATATGTCGAAAAACCATATATGTTTCCCTGGCTGCATGTTTAATTAGGTCCCACACTATAAATGGGAATGAATTTCAAACATATCATCATCGTCTTGGCTTGACCGCAAACATCGGGAAACTTAGTTTTTAAATTCATGTAAATGCAAACCTCGACAGAAATTCATGAAATTTGGGCATGGTGCCATCAATTGCCCTGTGTGTGTTTGTTGTGGTAAAAAAATTGCCCAATTTTGGACAAGTTTTGGCACAAAGCCTCTTACAAACCGAAGGTTCTCACAAGAAAGTCGTGTGTTCTGATAGGGAAAGTTCACATTTTATGTGCGAAACAACATGCGTTGTCTCTTTTGGCCTTGGATTTATTTCTGGAGTCACCATAGAGCAACTTTCTGACAGTCATGCTAAACTATGGATTTTTTCCAGGGTTCGTGAGACCTGTTTAACAGATTAATTGAGTTTTCTAGTCGTTTAATGTGCATAATTCAAATTTGACCTACAATCACAAGGTCCAACACATGAAAAATAGGTTGGAAAAATATATGCCTTTCCCCTGATGCATGTTTAGGTCCCACGCAAGAAACGGGAATGGATTTCTAACATCTCATTGAATGTTTGCTCGGCTGCAAACATTGAGATGCTTGGTTTCCAAATTCCCGTAAATCCAAAACACGTCAGAAATTCATGAAACTTGGCATGGTGTCGTGACAAGGGCACACACATGCCGTGGTAAATTTTTTTGTCCAATTTTGGACATGTTCTTGCACAATCCCCTTACAAGTCGGAGGTCCTCACAAGAAGCTTTGTGGTTTCGATAGGGAACATTATATATGCATGTCACATATGCGGGCGAAAAGACATCTGACGCCTCTTCTCTCGTTGATTTTCTTTATATAAACAACATAGACATGTACGTGCGAAGTGCAAAAATATGATTAAATTAAGGGATCGTCTGGCTTTTAAATACATTAATTGAGTTTTCTATGCATTATTTAATGTGCATAATTCAAATTTGATGTACAATCACAAGGTCCGGGGCGGCAAAATGGGTTGAAAAATCATATATGCATCCTTGGATGCATGTGTTAGGTCACATGCAAGAAATGAGAACGAATTTCAAACATCTAAGCATGTTGGCTCGGCCACAAATATCGAGAAACTTTGTTTCCAAATTCTCGTAAATCCAAAACTCTATCCGAAATTCATGAAACTTGGAATGGTGTCATGTGAAGGCACACATATGCCGTGGTAAAAAAATACCAAGTTGGCCATGTTTTGTCACAAGCCTCTTACAAACATGAGGTTCTCACACAATAAGCTACGTCTAGTGGTTCCGTTAGGGAACATATATATGCATGCCACATCTGCGGGTGAAAAACGACATCCGATGCCTCTTCTCTCCTTGATTTATTCCTAGAAACAACATAAAGCAATAGGTGTGTACTGCAAACATATTAAATTATTAATGGTTTGTATGGATTTTTTATACATTAATTGAGTTTTATGTGCATTTAATGTACATAATTCAAACATGAACTACAGTCACAAGGTCTATGTTCACTACTGCAGGATGCTGCTAACGCGACACTGCAATCAGAGACCCTTCGACGAAACTGTGTGCGATGCATGAATCACAAACATTATAGTTCAACCTCCGTCGCAAATGGCACGAACTGTGTGCGAAGGCGGATCCATCAAATACGATTCAGAAAGTCGTTGCGTGTGCGATCTACGGCAGACAGTTTGTTCTTATGGACCGTTTGTGATTAGATAAGATAACAGAAACGGTTACACAGATCCAGATGTGTGCGATAGTGGGCACACAGTTCATCACTACAAACTGTGTGCGATACTATAGCAGAACACAAACGATTCAGTATAACAAGATGTGTGCGAAGTACGGCATACAGTTCACTCGGATAAACTGTGTGCGCTGATACAACAGAACACAAACGATTCGGCATAACAAGATGTGTGTGATATACAGCAAACAGGTGAGTAATGAGAATCGTGTGTGAACACCATATATAACATAGACGATTGGTGCGTATAACCTGTGTGTGTTGTGGGGAAACGTTTGCTGGTATACAACTATCAGCGATTGATGAAATCATCACCGACGGGTTTCGTAGTTTTGTCCGTGTGTACTGTGATTTGCTCTGTCTGCACAACATCTATGCTGCCTACACAAACGGTTGCACAGATCAAGATGTGTGCGGCAGACGGCATACCGTGCGCTCGGATGAAATGTGCGAGCCAAAATAACACAAACAATTGGGCGTAACAAGATGTGTGTGATGCCCAGCAAACAGGTCAGTAATCTAAATTGTGTGGAAAGACAGAAAATAACATAGACAGATAATAACACAGACGATTCGTGGTAATAAGCACCTGATTCAGAAAGTGATAGCACAAATTATCGTTCGCACTCCTACATCATCGACTAAAGAACATAATAGGGACATTACATATCAGGAAGGTTCAGAAAATAACAAAATGGAAACAGCTACTCGTCGTCGTTGTTGCGGGGCTGGCTTGTTGGTTCGCCTTAGTAGAAATATCTTCTGCACTCATGCAACATTCTCTCTATGGAAGTAGGATCCGCTTTCGGGTTGGCATTGACCATGTTCTTGAACGCTTCATAGGCCTGGACTTTCCTCTGCTCATACCCCATCATGGTAGCTCCGGTATCATGGAAAATCCCATCCATGGCAAACTGCATGCGTACGGCCCTCTTACGACGGAGATATTCAAAGCGGTCGTAAACAACATAGTCAAGAGCTGCGCGCTGTGCTAGAGCACTAGGAGACTGCAGTAAGGAGGCTGCTGCCCTTACCGAGGCCAAATCCACGCGAGGCGGCAAGGCAACGACGGACTGGTTGGCACATGATGCTCTTCCCAAGGCCACAACCGCGCATTCCGCGTACAGAACCGTGCTTGCCAGCAACCGATGTGATATAACATCCAGCTCTTCCTCTTTATCCGCCAAGGCCTCCGGACCCTCAGCAGCGCGTACCGCCGCCAAGGCCTCCGGACCCTCAACAGCGCGTACTTGCCTCAACCGCGCGCTCCTCCGCAGCGGGGTCTCAGCAGCGTGTACCGCCGCCAAGGCCTCCGGACCCTCAGCAGCGCGTACCTGCCTCGACCGCGCGCTCCTCCGCAGCGGGGTCCTCCGCGCGGATGACATGTATAATGTTGAGGATTTTGTGGAGGTGAGGACAGTGGGGAGAAGAAGAGACAGATTTGGGGGGTGCGAGAGGGGAAAGAGACGGTGGAGAGCGAAGAGTGGTGATATTAATTTATGACCCTATACACGATTGCATACAGTTGCTATATGTGTTCCGTGTGCGATTATGTGTGCACAGAAAAGAACTCAAGAACTGTGAAAATGTTTCCCGCGCAAGCGCACGCGCCAGCCACAGCGGTAAATTATAAAATCCCCAACCCCCTTGGCAGCAGCTAGCTATAAATAACCACAGCGATGGCCGGCGGCGGCGAGTCAATGATCCCCTCGCTAGTTGCCACACACACCATCAAACCCCCAATGGCCGACGACAGGATGGAGTTGGGCGACGGCGGAATCGAGGCTGTGTGCGCGATGGTCGGCTTGAGGATCGACGGCCATGCCGCTACCTCTCCCAATGACAGCCAGAGGAGGCAGGAATCACGACATGAGCAAGCCAAGAAGTTAGCCACGGTCGTCTTGAAAGCAGCTAGCGATCGCCAGCGGGCTATATTACGGGCTCGGCGCAGAGTGCGCCGGATGGTGCGGGCGGCGGAGCAGGAACCGCGACGCCGCAAGACAACTGTGTCAGTGGCCACCGCACGAGGCGCAGGCTTATGTCCCAGATGGAGGAGGACGCAGCTCTGGACACCGAGGGAGGACAAGCGACCGTTGCTGCAGAATTGGCGATGCTCAGGGTCTCGTCGGCCGCCGTCGTCGAGGCTAACCCTTCCTCGGTCGATCAAGTTGTAGGTCATCGACTTGGCGACCTCCTGTCCTCCTGAGCCAAGGAACGACACGATATCGATGGACGATGGCAGCTGTGCGTGCTGGGTCGGCGTTAGGAGCAGTGGCACTTTTGTGCGCGCGCTGTTCATATGTATTATATTGTTGTAAAATTAATAGCGAGCTAATGTTTTGTAAATTACTCCGCCAACTATGCATTGTACCAATTTGAGCATGTAAATGCTCGATTGAATTGCTAATGCCTGATTTGTGCTTGCACTGTGGACACTACAGTTGCGTTCATCGGCGGCAGCCGGCTGCGACAGGCGCTCGTCGAGCTCGATGCTTTGGTCGGGCCGAGGTCGAGAACGAGCAAGTATACAACAATGCGAATGAGGAAGAAGGGGGAGAGGGTCGGGGACTCACGGTAGAGGGTCCTCGTAGGAAACGGTTCGTAAACATGAACCGTGTGTGATTACTGCCATTAAAGAATCTAGTGCATGTACGAACTAAAATCCCAACTACAGTACACGGGTGTGACGGGAGAAGTTTGGATTGCCGTTCGATCGCAGTGCATCCTACGGTGTGCATGCGCGATCCGTGTGGCTGGTGTTCTGGCCAATCAAAACACACCGCAGAATGGGGTGAACGCACACGGCATTCGCAAAGTAACTGTTTGCCCAAACAAATCTCAAAGTTTCAAGGGAAACCCATATTTCCTTGGTCGTTTATCCATTATTATTTTTCTACTATCAACATACCCACTGCAATTCAACGTGTCCAAAATTCACATTCTTTCAGGCTCGTTTACCATATTTAGTCTTTTTTGTGTACTTTTCTAGGCATTTACTACTTATAATTCAAGTTCGAACGTTTTATACATGAAAAAGGTGTTCAAAACATGTTATCTCGTGTGGTGCCCAGGCATGACCTCAATATGATTCGGTAGAAAATTGAGGAGGTATGGATAATGTCGTGATAGACTCTTCATAAACCGGACCATCACCTATGGAGTTTCATGGTTCGGGGAGAGAAGTCACCATGTTTTCAAGGGGAACCCATATTTCCTTGGTCCTTTCAACTAGATTTATATTATACGATCAACATACCCACTAGAATTCACCATGTCCAGATTTCACAATTTCCACGCTCATTTATCGTATTTGGTCCCTTTTGTGCACTCTCTAGGTCATTTGTGTTTATAATTCAGGTTAGAACGTTGTGTACATGAAAAGGTGTTCAAAAGGGACTCGAAAATTTGTAATTGTGTCGTTGGATAAGTTTTCATGTATTTTATAGGAAACTAATACAATTTTAGAGGATATGTGTGGGGGAGAGGCAACCAGAGATGTGTCGTTTAATTTATTTGTTTTGGAACTATAGAAAAAATGGAAAACATGCCTGATGCACATGTTATCTCGTGTGGTTCCCGGGCATGACCTCAATATGATTCGGTACAAATTTGAGGAGGTATGGATAATGTCGTGATAGACACTCTTCATAAACCGGACCATCACCTATGGAGTTTCATGGTTCAGGGAGCGAAAATTGCCATGTTTTCAAGGGGAACCCATACTTTTTCCTTGGTCCTTTCAACTAGATTTTTTTTATACGATCAACATACGCACTAGAATGCACCATGTCCAAATTTCACAATTTTTAGGCCCGTTTATCGTATTTGGTCCCATTTTATGTACTTTGTAGCTCATGTGTGCTTATAATTCAGGTTAGAACGTTCTGTACATGAAAATGCATTCAAAAAGGACTCGAAAATTTGTAATTGTGTCGTTGAATAAGTTTTCATGTATTTTATAGGAAACTAACACAATTTTAAAGGATATGTGTGGGAAGAGACAACCAGAGATATGTCGTTTATTTATTTTGTAACTCTAGAAAAATGGAAAACATGCCTGAAGAACATGTTATCTCGTGTGGTGCCCGGGCATGATGACCTCAATATGATTCGGTAAAAAATTGAGGAGGTATGGATAATGTCGTGATAGACACTCTTCAACCGGACCATCACCTATGGAGTTTCATGGTTCGGGAGCGAAAATCGCCATGTTTTCAAGGGGAACCCATATTTTTCCTTGGTCCTTTGAACTAGATTTATTTTACACGATCAACATGCCCACTAGAATGCAGCATGTCCAAATTTCACAATGTTCATGCTCGTTTATCGTATTTGGTCCCTTTTGTGTACTTTCTAGGTCTTTTGTGCTTATAATTCAGGTTAGAACGTTTTGCACATGAAAAGGCGTTCAAAAAGGACTAGAAAATTCGTAATTATGTCGTTGAATAAGTTTTCATGTATTTAATAGGAAATTAATACATTTTTAAAGGGTATATATATATGTGGGAAGAGGCAACCATAGATGTGTCGTTTATTTATTTTGTAACTCTAGAAAAATGGAAAAATGCTTGAAGAACATGTTATCTCCTGTGGTGCCCGGGCATGACCTCAATATGATTCGGTAAAATTTTGAGGAGGTATGGATAATGTCGTGATAGACACTCTTCATAAACCGGACCATCACCTATGGAGTTTAATGGTCCGGGAGCGAAAATCGCCATGTTTTCAAGGGGAACCCATATTTTTCCTTGGTCCTTTCAAATAGATTTATTTTATACGATCAACATGCCCACTAGAATGCACCATGTCAAAATTTCACAATATTCATGCTCGTTCATCGTATTTGCTCCCTTTTGTGTACTTTCTAGGTCATTTGTGCTTATAATTCAGGTTAGAACGTTCTGTACATGAAAATGCGTTCAAAAAGGACTCGAAAATTCGTAATTGTGTTGTTGGATAAGTTTTCATGTATTTTGTAGGAAACTAATGCAATTTTAAAGGATATGTGTGGGAAGAGGCAACCAGAGATGTGTCGTTTATTTATTTTGCATCTCTAGAAAAATCGAAAACATGCTTGAAGAACATGTTATCTCGTGTGGTGCCCGGGCATGACCACAATATGATTCGGTAAAAAATTGAGGAGGTATGGATAATGTCGTGATAGACACTCTTCATAAACCGGATCATCACCTATGGAGTTTCATGGTTCCGGGAGCGAAAATCGCCATGTTTTCAAGGGGAACCCATATTTTCTTGGTCCTTTCAACTTGATTTATTTTCTACGATCAACATACCCTCTAGAATGCACCATGTCCAAATTTCACAATTTTCAGGCTTGTTTATCGTATTTAGTCCTTTTTTGTGTATTTTCTAGGCCTTTTATGTTTTAATACATCTTTAATGGCAAACGTTTTCTACAACAAACCGTTTGCAAAGCGTCTGATGGCACGAGAGAGAGAGAGAAGACTTGAATTTTTTTCCGACATGGGATCACCAATTTTCTCTTTTATCGCACACGGGTATTTGATGCGCTTCGTCTGCGTTGCGTGTTCCCCCCATAAGGTTCGAGTTTCGCCGCCAAATTTTCAATAGGCGCACGATTTCAGTAGTTATTCCTCCCACCCCATATCAACCCATAACATTTCCCCCTATATCCCCACCGCCCCCCTCTCCCCCCGCTCTAACTGCAGCCCAAACCGCCACCGCTGCCGCCGCAACCAAATCTACATTCTGCACTAGTCTCGCTCGTCGATCTAGTGAGGTAACCTCCGATATCCATCTCCGCCCCGGCTCGATAGCTCAGATGGAGCATGCGAACCACCCTCACGCCTCCACATCCCCACCCCCTATCGCCGAGCATCCCCGCGTAAGCCCAACCGCATATCACGCGGAGGTCGAGGAGCTGGTCATGGCGGTTGATGATGCGGTGAATGCTATGCGTGCCGACTCGGAGGAACACCTCGCCGCCGACGCCGCCAATGTGGTGCGGGCTCTGGCCTTGATGAAATCCCCAAGCAACTACCCCCCGGGACCTACCAAGTATGAACTGTCCAGTTCATTTTTACGAATACCAGTATAGCAATGTTTAACCGTGTCAATTTTAGTTTCAACAGTACACGTTTAGATTGCCATGTTAGGTTTCCGTTGTTCATTTCAGTTATACGCAGTGTGTTGTTCAAGTATGAACTGTCCAGTTCAATTTTACCAATACCAGTTACAAACTTACAATGCCTATGCTAGGTTGCTGTTAAGCCAGTTGTAGTGAACAGTTATATCCATTATTTACGCTGTCCATTCGGTATCGTGCTACTCTTCGCAAAGAAGATATCACTGGAGATGATGTCCTTCAATTACCATTATATATTTTTGGTGCATGTTAACCATGTTGTAGTTGACATGCCTTTCCTTGTACCTACGCAGTTCCATAATGCACGACGATGTTGTTTACCATCGAGGTTAGTCACATCCCAATATCTTATAGTACTTTACATCATTTGTTCATCTGCAGTTTAGCTTCTAACATTTACTTGTTGCTTGTAGGTACATATGTTAGCGGTACTGATCCACGCTGCGACCAACAGGAACACCTAGCCACTGACTTTGTGCGGGCTCTGGCCGAGTTGAAGTACCCCAACAACTAACCCTCGGGATTTACCAAGTATGAACTGGCTCGTGATGTTTAAATGTGTCAATTTCTGTTTCACTGGTACAAGTTTTAATGACTATGTAAGGTTGTCTGAACTCTGAAGTTAACACATCCAGTTTAATTTCACCAATACCTATCCCTTTGTTACCGTGCTACTCCTCGCAATTAAAATATCACCGGAGATATTGTCGTTTAGTTAACATTTGCTATTTTTGGTGGATGTTAACCCTGTTGTATTTAACACGCCTTTCTATGTGCTTATGTAGGGCTACGATGCGCGATGCTGTTGTTTACCATCGAGGTTAGTCACCTCCCATTTTCTTATAATATTTTACATCATCTGTGCAATTGTAGCTTGTGTTCTAACATTGATTTGTTGCTTGTAGGTACATATATCAGCGGTACTGATTCACGCTTCGACCCCCTTTGCATATGGGGCAATGAGATAACCATGAACAAGCATCAAGTGAGGAAACTAAGAAAAATTGTTAGGCAGAAGAGACATCAGATTGGAATTAAACTCTTTATTTATACTTTATCCAAGACATCAGTGAGCTTTAGGATGGTAAGTAATCTGTTGCCTTCTTTTCCAGCCCAGAACAAGTTACTCTATTAGACATGAATACCTGAAAGTTGTCTCTTTTCAGTGGCTTCCAAAGGAATTTACTCAACATTACCTAGCAAACTACCTGACCGATGTGGAGGCAACGAAGGTTATAGTATATAATTCATGCTACCATGATAACGGTCTAGAAGTCTTCCTGAAGGCGGTGAAGGATGGACGGGCGATCATCACAAGGGGTTGGACAAAAGTTGTGCGCACCTTTGGCATGGAGGAGGGCACATTATGGGTATTCCGCTTCTTCAACACCATCGACAGCCAAAAGCATTTACAATTCTCTCTTCACCTTTACCGCCTCTAATACTATATATTGTGGTTCATCATATTTAATCTTCTACCGAACTATGTAACCATGGAACATGTACTGAGCTTTTGATTTATGCATTGGCTGTTGAACCATTGTAATCAAGGTATGTATTGATGGATGTGAAATCCACATTTCATAATTAAAAATTTGAAATTTCCAAATCTAACAATAAATTAACAAAAATAAGCTATTAGGTACTAAATTACAGCGCACACAGCTAGAACGATTAAACCGTGTGCGATGGTGTCATATGTCACACACGATTGTTTGAATAATAGTGTGTGTGATTATCAGCTTTACAACACACGGTCGCATATTTTGCGCGTGTGGGATGCGCGCACTGTCGCACACGCGTTTGCACGCCGTAACTGTGTGTGCTTGCCGTTAATAGCACAAACGGTTACGAACCTGTGTGCGTGTGTAATGTAGGACGATCAAGAGACGGTTGACATACGTTTCGCGTGTGCGATCCGAAAAAGTATCGCACACGAATATATCTGTGCCATCGTCTCGGATGTGTGCTTGACCACAAATGTAGCATCAAAGTGTGGCGTGTGGGATGCGCTCGCACCATCGCAGACGATGTTTCCGTGTTGTGTGGGATGGACCCCCCCTATCGTCCACACATGCAAGGCGATGGTTTTGTACTACATCGCGGAAAGGGGTTATAAACCGTTTGTATAGCACCGTACGTTACCAGTGGTTGGGCAGGGCCTTATCATATAAAGCATAAATATGTTGTGCTATTTTTAGTGTCCACTTTGAGAGAAAGAGTAAGCATTATTAATAGCCAACAAAGGCATTTTGGAACAAAAATCTGTCACGTTACCATGGCAAACGGACGTATTATTTATAATTCGTGGACGTTCTATAGAGCATTTACGTGCGGGCCACGTGTCGCTATGTGTATTGGCAAGGAGGTAGTGTGCGGACAGGTGTTTGAGTAGACGGGTGGCATGCGAGGAGTGTCCTGCGCACGCTCATCGGGGTGGCGTGTCCTTTGCCAGTCGTCAAAGACGTTTCAGACTAAATACCCGTATGCAAACTGAGGACAATTGTGCCTTCCCTACTAAGCCAAGGGAAAATCGGGCGCGAAGGAATTTTTTCATTGCATCATCGCAAACGGTTGTGAATGATGACCCATGTGCCCTTCCCGATGCTACAACTTCTACTATTGCTAACTGCTAAGGTTGCCATGTACGCAAAAAAAATATGATGTGGGAAGGTAATTAAGGAGAGATATGAGTTTGGTGACCACATGAAGAAACATTGCCCAGTGCGTGAACCTTGGCAAAACACTTAAGTGAAGGAACTCACCAATGCATGCAAGAGTTTAGTTGCTAAATCATTAAATGAAGGGACCTTAGCAACAATGCATTGTGGACTTGAGTTGCTAAGACATTTAATACACTAAGCACCCCATGTAAGGACCGATCGATGCATTGGCAGCAGGAGTCAGGTAAGATTCGAATATGTCATATTGGGTAAATTTTCCTTTGTCAAATTGGAAACACTGAGATTTGTCCAATTTTGCAGGAACAAAATCACTATTACGGTGCAATTTTGCAACTGAAATTCAGTAAACATGGATTTCATTCATAGATCAAGCATTGGTCTTTGTACAAAATAGTTCAACTCGACAGCTGAATCGAACAAACTTTTCCCCATTTGTTGCCAACCACGTACTGAAATAGCTAGTTCAACTATATATACTAGCTAATTTAAAGTACGTGGTATAGTGCAACCATATCTATAGTAAGATGAACTGAACAAAATAGCCCCTAAATACTACTCTAGAGGGGCTTCATGCTACTGCCAGCAGCCTTCTCCTCTGCCGAGCGCGTTCAGTAAGAGGCAGAGGAGGAGAAGCCTACCGACGAGCTGGAGGATTCGACTTCGTCGGCATCCGCCGCTGCCCTCCGCCGCTCCTGACGCGCCTCCTCAAAGTGGCGGGACTCGGCATAGATCTCCTCATTCTGCGCCATAGCTACGGCGTCTGCTGTGGCCACGGTGGCGGTGAGCCTCAGTGCTTGCTTGACCTGGCGCTCCTCCTCCTCATGTAGGAAGTTGATGTAGCGCGCTAGGCCACTGACGCAAAAGTCGAGCGGCTGTGCTTCGGCGGCGGCCTCCTCCTCCCGCCTTCGGGCCGCGGTGGCGGAGCGGGTCATGGCCCCGACGGCTGACCGTGGGGTGGCTGCCAAGGCGGACGCTGGTGTGGTGGCGGCCAAGGAGGCAGCTGGTGGGGTGGCGAAAAGGGCGGCTGGCGATGGGGTGGGGGCGACGGCGGTCGCCGGCAGCAGCTGCCTTCGAGCAAATGTGGAGGAGCGTGTGGTGGGTGCCGTGCGCACAGCTAACAAGGACGGCACACACACTTCACGCTTACGGGTACTGCGCCGTGATACGTCTCCAACGTATCTACTTTTCCTCACCCTTTTGTCCTTGTTTTGGACTCTAATTTGGATGATTTGAATGGAAATAACCCAGACTGACGCTGTTTTCAGCAGAACTACCATGGTGTTATTTTTGTGCAGAAATAAAAGTTCTCGGAATGGAACGAAACTTTTAGGAGAATTATTTCACAATATATGTGAATTATTGGAGCCGAAATCCACCGAAGAGGGGGGCCAGGGTGAGCATCACCCACCAAGGCGCGCCAGGGCCCGTGGGCGCGCCCTGGTGGGTTGTGCCCACCTCGTGGCCCCACTGACCCTAATTCCGCCACTATAAATTCCTATTTTCAGAGAAAAAATCAGAGAGAAAGTTTCATCGCGTTTTATGATACGGAGCCGCCGCCACCTCCTGTTCTTCATCGGGAGGCCAGATCTGGAGCCCGTTTGGGGCTCCGGAGAGGGGAATCTTCGGTCTTCGTCATCACCAACCCTTCTCCATTGCCAATTCCATGATGCTCCCCACTGGGAGTGAGTAATTCCTTCATAGGCTTGCTGGTCGGTGAGGAGTTGGATGAGATTCATCATGTAATCGAGTTAGTTTTGTTAGGGCTTGATCCCTAGTATCCATTATGTTCTGAGATTGATGTTGCTATGACTTTGCTATGCCTAATGCTTGTCACTAGGGCCTGAGTGCCATGATTTCAGATCTGAACCATTTATGTTATCATCTCTATATCCATGTTCTTGATCCGATCTTGCCTAGTCATATGCACCTATTACGTGTTATGATCCATCAACCCCATAGTGACAATATTTGGGATACTTCGCGGTGATGACCGTAGTTTGAGGAGTTCATGTATTCACCATGTGTTAATGCTTTGTTCCGGTTCTCTATTAAAATGAGGCCTTAATATCCCTTAGTTTCCTTATGGACCACGCTCCCACGGGAGGGTAGGACAAAAGATGTCATGCAAGTTCTTTTCCATAAGCACGTATGACTATTTACGGAATACATGCCTACATTACATTGACGAACTAGAGCTAGTTCTGTGTCGCCCTAGGTTATGACTGTTATATGATGAACATCATCCAACGAGTTACCGATCCAGTGCCTACGAGCTTTCCACTTATTATTCTTGCTAAGTTACTATTGCTGCTGCTGTGCCAACTGCTACAAAACTACTGCTACTACTGTTACCGCTACTGTTACTGTCACTACTGCTATCAAACTATCATATTACTGTGCTACTAATCACTCTGCTGCAGATATTTAATCTCCAGGTGTGGTTGAATTGACAACTCAACTACTAATACTCTCAAGTATTCTTTGGCTCCCCTTGTGTCGAATCTATAAATTTGGGTTGAATACTCTACCCTCGAAAACTGTTGCGATCCCCTATACTTGTGGGTTATCAAGAACTTTTTCTGGCGCCATTGCCGGGGAAGCATAGCAATATTTGTTGAGTCACTTGGGATTTATATCAATTTATCACTATGAAGAATCTGAAGGATCCAAAGACCAAGATCGTTCCCTCTAGGACGAGGGGAGGTAAAGAATTGCCATCACACTCTGCACTTGATTCACCTTCTGTTTTGAGTAAGCTTGCAACACCACCACATGCTAGTAATCCTGATATGTTGCAAGTTATTGATGATGCTACCTCTGTTATGAATTATGTTATTGATGACGCTACTACCATGCTTGATGATAATGTGCCACTAGGAGAATTTCTTGATGAACAAATTGCTAGAGCTAAAGAGAATGAAACTACTGAAATTGTTGAGACTGCTGAAACTGATGAAGCTTATGAAACTGATGATGACTATGAAACACCTACTAGTCCTAGCTCTCCTAAGTTTGAAATGCCTAAGATACCTGAAGGATATGTTATGGATGAAGAGATAACTAGAGAAATTCTTTCTTGCAAGGATAGAAATGATCTTAAGAAATTGCTACGCAAGTATAAGGAAAAGACATTGAATGCTAGAATGAAATGTGATCCTAAGTTTGCTACTTCACCTATCTTTGTTACCGATAAGGATTATGAGTTCTCTGTCGACCCAGATTTAATTACTTTGGTTCAATTTGATCCTTTCCATGGATATGAAACTGAAACTGTAGTGGCACACCTTACTAAGCTGAATGATATAGCCACCCTCTTTGCTCATGATGAGAAGGTTCGCTACTATTATATCCTTAAGTTATTTCTGTTCTCATTAAAGGGTGATGCTAAGACATGGTACAATACTCTTACTCCTGGTTGCGTGCGTAGTCCCCAGGATATGATTTACTACTTCTCTGAAAAATATTTTCCTACTCATAAGAAACAAGCTGCCTTACAGGAAATATTTAACTTTGTGCAAATTGAAGAAGAGAGTCTCCCACAAGCTTGGGGAAGGCTTCTCCAGTTGCTTAATGCTTTGCCTGATCATCCTCTCAAGAAAAATGAAATACTTGATATTTTCTATAATGGACTAACCGATGCTTCTAGGGACTTCCTAGATAGTTGTGCTGGTTGTGTTTTCAGGGAACGAACTGTTGAACAAGCTGAGGAATTATTGAATAACATATTTAAGAATTATGATGATTGGACTCTTCCTGAACCACCGCCTAATCCCACTCCAAAGAAGAGGGGTATCTTATTTCTCAGTCCTGAAGATATGCATGAGGCAAAGAAATCTATGAAGGAAAAAGGTATTAAAGCTGAGGATCTTAAGAATTTGCCACCTATTGAAGAAATACATGGCCTTGACACACCACCACCTCCACAGGTGGTAGAGGTAAATTCTTTATTAAAGTTTAATGAAAGTGACATCCCTCACAATAAACATCCTAGTCAAGGCTTATATGAGTTTGATAACTATATTATGAAGCAAGATCATTCAATGGTCATGTTCTGAAACAATTGAAATATAATTCTGATATGATTGCTCGCTTGAGTGACTTGCTATTTAGAATCAGTAATGATGTTAGAGGTGTAGGAAAGCATGCCTCTATGGTTCAAACTCAGTTAGAACAACTTGCTAAGTCTCAAAAGGAATTGCTTTATGAAATGAATAATAATATGAATGATTTTGCTGCTAGAGTAGTAACTAGAGGAGGTAGAATGACCCAAGAACCACTTTATCCTGAGGGTCATCCTAAAAGAATTGAACAAGACTCTCAAAGAATTAATACTGATGCACCTAGTCCTTCTAAGAAGAAAAAGAAAAAGAAAAATGATAGGACTTTGCATACCTCTAGTGAACCTGAGACACAAAAACCTCCTGATAATAATGATGTCTCTATTTCTGATGCTGAAACTCAATCTGGTAGTGAACATTCACCTAGTGATAATGAAAATGATAATGATGATGTTCACGATGATGCTCAACCTAGTAATGATAAAGAACCAGACAATGATGTTGAAATAGAGCCTGCTCCTGATCTTGATAACCCACAACCTAAAAATGAACGTTATGATAAGAGAGACTTTGTGGCTAGGAAACATGGTAAAGAAAGAGAGCCATGGATTCAGAAACCTAAGCCATTTCCACCTAAGCCATCTAAGAAAAAGGATGATGAAGAATTTGAGCGCTTTGCTGAGATGATTAGGCCAGTATTTTTGCGTACCCGTTTAACCGATATTTTGAAGATGGCCCCTTATGCAAAGTATATGAAAGACATCATCACAAATAAAAGTAAGATACCGGAAGCTGAAATCTCCACCATGCTTGCTAATTATTATTTTAAGGATGGAGTACCTACAAAACTTGGAGAGCCTGGAATACCAACTATACCTTGTTGTATCAAAAGAAACTATGTCAAAACTGCCTTGTGTGATTTGGGAGCCGGTGTTAGTGTTATGCCTTTCTCCTTATATAAAAGACTTGATTTGAATAAGCTCACACCTAACGAGATATCATTGCAAATGGCTGACAAATCAACGGCCATACCTATCGGTATTTGTGAGGGTGTGCCCATTGTTATTGCAAATGTTACTATCTTAACGGACTTTGTTATTCTTGAGATGCCCGAGGACGACAACATGTCGATTATCCTTGGTAGACCCTTTTTGAATACTGCAGGGGCTGTTATTGATTGCAATAAAAGCAAAGTCACTTTTCATATCAATGGTAATGAGCATACGGTGCACTTTCCGAAGAAACAATTCCAAGTGAATGGTATAAATGTTATTGAGGAATCTCCGACCATTACTATTGGAAGTTTTCAATTACCTCTACCTACTGCCAAAAAGAAATATGACATACTTATTGTCGGGCATATGCACATCCCCATTGAGGTAACCTAGTGTTTTACGAAAGTTCTTCGGTTTCATGCTAATCGGAAGTGGTTGTTAATAAGACTTGATCGACCTTATTAATGGATCATTTTTGTGAGGTATGAAGTCGATGAATCTAGTAAGCACAATTCTCTGCTCCCACCTTTTATTTTCTGTTTTAGCTAGTCAAATAAAATGAAATGTCCTGATTATCCTGTTTTCTGTTTTCGCCGTGCAATAAAAAAATGACCCAAAAATAAAAATTCTCAGAATGCCCTAAAAATTTAACACGATTTTTTTCAAATATTTATGAATTTTTGGTGAAAATAATATCAGAGGGGGGTGCACCTGGTGCCCACAAGACACCAGGGCGCGCCAGCACCCCCAAGCGCGCCCTGGTGGGTTGTGGCCCCCACGTGGGCCCCCTCACTTATCTCTTTAGCCCACATTATCCCCTACCTCCAGAAAAAAATCACCACAGCCACCATTCTCGTGTTCTTGATCTCAAACCCGCGGATTTCGATCTCTTTGCTCGAAGCTCCGTTTCTGAAACTGTTTGGAGGGATTGCTACTTGGTATGTGACTCCTCCATTGCTCTAATTAGTTTTTGTTTTAGTGGGTTATTTTTAGAGTAATTAGCTACTCTTGGTGCTGCTGTAGATGAGCTTGCATGTTGAATTCTTAGAGTTCTAAGTAGTTTGAATGCTCAATATGGCCTCTATGCATGCTTAGGAGTAGTTGCTAAAAATCTTACAACGTTTTGTTGACAAATTTTTGAGGACTAATTTTTTTCAGAATTTCTATAGGAATAAAATGCAATTCTTTAGGAGTTCTTCGAGGAGGAGATCCTCGGAAGCCTCATCAAGTGGAAGCTCAGTTCGACGGTCTTATGTTGAACCAAGTGAAAGCTCGATGCGAGATGCCGCCACCAAATCATCCTTGTGGCCTTGCGACGAGTTCATGGAAGGTGCAAGTATTAAGGTGGAATTTGACCAATTTATTCACAATACAGAGCTTGCTCCCTTCGTCGCAGATAAGTGCCCCCAACACCTCGAACTCACGAAAACCTTCACAAAGAAATTCAAATATTTTTCTCGTGAGTCTAGAGTTTCATTCAACCTGTACGATCATTCCTTTACCATGCCGTTAGAAATGTTTAGCGATGCATGCAAACTTCCATATTGGGGTTCTCTCGATGAACCAACAAAAGCTGAGTACGAATCATGTTTGGTTAATCTTTGTTTTGGTGAAGATAGGGGGGTAACACAAGGGAGAATTAACAGCATCCATTTTCCATCATTACAATATTTTGCGCTCTTTAACGGTAAATGTATCGTAGGCAAACAAGATATTAGCACACTGTGTGCTCATGGTTTGAGTCTCTTACACACTGCCATAACTGGGAATAAGGATTATAATCTTGGTGCAATTGTTGCACGGAGGTTGCAGCTTAATGCTGCTAGTGGTAATTTTTATGGAGGAATCTATGCTTCCCGTGTAGCTAAGAGATTAAATGTTTCACCATGGCCTAATGACCCCATCCTACCTACTCAGTATTTAGACTTTGATGCCATGAAGCGTCATTAGTTCCTCACGGGCACGGCCACCAACTACACCTATAACTTGAGATTTAATATAAAAAACGTTGTGCCTGTTGCTTTGCCTGCTCCTGCTCTTTTTGATTTTCACACTAGGGGAAGATATTATGTCCTTGAGAGCGAAGCCCATGCGTACAATGCGGAGGTTGAAGCTGCCAGGAGGGCCGCGGAGTTTGCTCCGAGGGCCTCGGTGAGCCATCGCCCAGATTACTATTCATACGGATGGTGATTACCAGGCTAGGCCAAAAGCCTAAGCTTGGGGGAGTACGTATTTCCACCGACATTACATTCATGTTCACACATTTCATTCCAGTTGTCGGTGTTCACACTTTTTCATTGTAATATCCATGCTAGATTTGTTTTCTCGCTTTCTTCTTGTGTGTTTGAAAAAACTTTGAGAAAATCCAAAAATATTTCCTATTTCTTTTTAGCTTAGTTTGATTGTGGCATCAAAAGAAAACCCAAAAAGATTTCTCGCTTCTTCTTTTGCTTGTTGGGAGCTTTCCCGTGTAAATAGTTTTTCCCGTTTTTGTTTTTCCTCTTTAATTTGCTTTCTTCAAAAAGAACCCAAAACTCCAAAAATATTTCAGTGTGTTTCTCTGAATTTCTTTTCTTTTTATTTTGAGTAGTACCAAGAAGAAGACCACAATGAAATTGTTGAGTGGCTCTCATCTGCATTATTGTTTATCTAACAAAGAGCCCATATTACTTTGTCTTCTCCTCTTGAATAAAATGTTTGCAGATTCTAGCTTAGTCCACAACATTCTTGCACTATTATTATTGTCTTATCATTCGGTCATGCAAGTGAAAGGCAATAATGACGACATTTGATGAGTTGACTGTGGCAGAGAAAAGCGGGTATGAACTCAACTTGTTTTTGTTTTTGTAAATATGTTTAACCTAGTATCCCTTGATTCAACTCATTATGATCAAACATGTTTGCAATGACCATTAGAGATTATAGTTGTTCATGCCATAATTAAGTAGCTAGGAGTGGATGATGATTTATCTTGGGTGTCAACATGCATTAAAATGGTTGTGATGCGGTATGATGATAAGGTATCCTCCTCTGAATGTTTCAAGTGGCTTGACTTGGCACATGTTCACGCATGTAGTTGAATCAAAACCAACATAGCCTTCATGATATTTATGTTCATGGTGTTCATATCCTACTCATGCTAGTATTCAATGTTGATTATATGTAATGCATGTTTATGACCATTTTTGCTCTCTAGCTGGCCGCTTCTCAATCTAATTGCTAGCCTTTGCCTGTACTAAGCGGGAATACTGCTTGTGCATCAAAACCCTTAAACCAAGTTGTGCCAGATGAGTCCACTATATCTACCTATATGCGGTATTACCCTGCCGTTCCAAAGTAAATTTGCATGTGCCATCTCTAAGAATTCAAATAAACATCTGTTTTGTGTGCCTGGACCGCTCATGGAGCGACAGGGGGCGGTCAGTATCTTCCATGCTAAGCGGGTTATTCTCATGATGAGTGTTTATTCACTCGTCCTTACACGAGAGGGGCGGTAATAGAGATTCCCAGTCCCGAAATAAAAAATAAAAAATAATTAAACAAAACTCCCCCAGGAATGTTGTTGGTTTGGACGGTGCTCGTGGATGCGGCTAGCCGTGGAGTGTGATTGTTGGTGGAGGGGGAGTAAACCTTTACTTTTACCGCTTGGGAACCGCCGCTAATTTGTTTAGCATGGAAGATATTGATAACTCTTGGTCGTGACATTGACAGGAAGGGTGTACCTCCCAAAATTATATCTATCACTACTGGAATCAGGATCTTTGCCATCTGCCATGGCTGACGGCAAAGGCATGCATGGCGGACGGCAAAGGTCTTTGCCGTCAGCCAGCAGACGGCACCACATCCGGCTGAACAAGCTACGGTAAAGGGCACTTTGCCGTCTGCTGGCAGACGGCAAAGATGCAAAGGTCTTTGCCGTCTGCCAGCAGACGGCAAAGGGCATGGACGGCACACGTGGCAGCTTAGGTCCGTTAAGGGGTTAACGGCGTGCTTTGCCGTCTGCTAGCAGACGGCAAAGTGGCCAAATAGGCCAGCCCAGGTTCCCCCCAGGTAGCTGCCACGTGGCTCGCTATGCCGTCTGCTGGCAGACGGCAAAGATGCAAAGTTCTCTGCCGTCCGCTAGCAGACGGCAAAGCAACCACATAGGCCAGCCCAGTGCCCCCCAGGTTGCACAGGTAGCTGCCACGTGGCAGCTTTGCCGTCTGCCAGCGGACGGCAAAGTGCCTGTACTGCCCCTGTTTTTTCTGTTTTTTCTTAAATTCAATCAATTTCACTGATATATATATATACATTTGAAAATACTTTCAACAAGCATACATATCCCTGCCATATGGATATGATCATCCAACACATATACATACCAACTCAAAAGTCCATATCCAACATATATATATAGCCAACATATATCCAACAACAAGCATACAATGGTTTCATCCATACATACATATATAGGTAGCAAGTTTCACATTGTTCATCTTACAAAATCAAAACAAAAAGGAAGGACAAGGAGAAGAGTAGACTCCATCAACGCAAGCTTCCGTGATCTAAAGCAAATCTGCAAATTGGGAAAGAAGAAAGTTAGAAGAAGAACAAGAAGAAGAAGAAGAAGAAGAAGAAGAAGAAGTAGAAGTAGAAGAAGAAGAATTTTTCTTCTCTTTCTTTTTCTCCTCTTCTTTATCTTCTTCTTCTTCTAACGAAGGTAACTTAGGTAATTATGCCATTTTTTAGCTAAGCTAGGTAAAAATGCTAAGTGTAGGTCATTATAGAGCTAAGCTAGGTAAATAGGTCATTTTGGAGGTTAGTAAGGTTATTATGTCATTTTCGAGGAAAATAAGCTAAGTCAATGTCATTTTGGAGGTAACCGAGATTATTATGCCATTTTTGACCTAAGTATGCTAAGTATGTCATAAATGAACTAAAGAAGCTAAGTATAGGTCATTTTTGAGCTAACCTAGGTAGTTATGCCATTTTTTAGCTAACTAAGCATATTTATTCATTTTGGAGGACAAAATGGTAAGTGTAGGTCATTTTTGAGCTATCTTAGTTAAAATCGGTCATTTTGGAGCTAGATAAGGTTATTTTGTCATTTTGGAGGAAAATAAACTAATGATATGACAGTTTGGAGCTAAACCAAGGTTATTATGCCATTTTTTTACCTAAGTAAGCTAATTATGTCATAAATGAACTAGCTAAGCTAAGTATAGATCATTATTGAGCTATCCTAGGTAGTTATGCCATTTTTTAGCTAACTAAGCATATTAAGTCATTTTGGAGGAAAAAATGCTAAGTATAGGTCATTTTATAGCTATCCTAGGTAAAATATGTCATTTTGGAGCTAAGTAAGGTTATTATGTCATTTTCGAGGAAAATAAGCGAAGTATAGGTCATTTTGGAGCTAAATAGGTCATTTCTTAAGCTAAGTATGCATTTGTTAAGCAAAACACTTGGGAAAACTTACCATCATCACGGAGGTGAAGGACCAGTCGGGTTTGCGCCAGTGTGAGACGAAGAAGGACCGGTCGGGGTTGCGGCAGACGCAGAAGGATCGGTCGATGCTTGTCGGGAGGCATGATGTACCAAAGATCATTTGCAATGTCTCGTTAGCATGATGCAACTCAAATGTGCATACTAGTAACTAATGACCATTCAAATGAAACTCACCGTGGGCGCTATACCAATCTGGGGCATCGGCGGAGGGGTCTGACCGTTGTTCTGGCACACGGTCTACACATTTTGTTTTCACGAGTCAGTCATATTAGTTAGTGATGAAACGAACATTACGTGCATGATTTGGCTAATATGCAGGAGAAACTTACCACGAGGAGATCGTATAGGGCCCGGTGAGATGCGTCGTTCCGGTTCCTCACCTCCTCCCACATCCTAGCCGTCCTCTCCTCCATGTCCCTTTCCCTCTCCGCCGCCTGCCTGTTTGCCTCCGCCAGAAGCTCCTGGGCCCTAGCCTCGATGGCGAGCTCCATTGGCCGTGGACGAGGCCTTATCTCAGGATCGGAGCTCGTCTGGCGCTTCTTGATCTCCGGGAGAGTTCTAGGACAACGTATCAGTCCATCCCCAATGGCTATCGAGCCATGGGGCCTCCCGCCACCAGATATCATCACGAGCTCTGGATCAAAAGGACTCTGGCTCGGGTTGAAGTCATCCCCTTTCCTCGTCTTCCCCTCATCTCTGTACGTCACGAGCTTGTTGTGGGAGGAGATGTTGCTGAAGCTCTCTGGATGATCGAGGTCATCCTCAGAGAATGCCTTGGCCTTCTTGTACGGGGCAGTATGGGCCATGGCATAGAGGTCGAACAGCGGTGGCACCTCCTTCTTGTTGTGTCGCGCCTAAAAGAGAGGAACAAAATATTAGTTAAGGGCTCAAGCTAGCATGAAGAATGAAATTGCATGAATCATGAAGCAAACCACATACCCAGTGATCCCCGAACTCAAATAGGTTGGAGCTCCCTTGATGGTGTGGCACACCTTTCATTTGGGCACGCTTATCCTTGGCCTTGTTGTGGACGGCTAGCCATTGGGGAGAGCACCACTCATCCACCAACGCCTCCCAACAGTCCATCCTATCCGCACACCATCTCGGGGGCACCTAAGTTAGACAAGAGAAATTTCAGCGCTACGCCTACGAATCAAATCAAGGAAACTAAGTACAAGGCCTTAAGAATAGGTAATTACCATCATGTACTTCTCCTTACTCAGAAACTTGGCGCGGCACTTCTTCTTGGCCCTCTTAATGTTAGTCGAGGCGTAGTAGTCTCGAACAGCCTGCACCCGAGTCTTGTGCAGTAAGTTCTGAAATAGGTGCTTGCACTCGGCTACGAGAACAATAGCCGCGTCCGCCTCGTGTTCCTCAAGACACCTGTAGAAGGTCTGCAATCAAACAAGACAACACTGATTAGTACAATCACTAGGTGCTGTTGATTTTTAATTCTGTAAAGGAGAAATTACCCAAAACCGCCGGATCACAATGTCGGCCACCGTCTCACACAAGACACCGTCGACCCTCTCCTCCGGCGGGGCCGGGGCAGCCACGTACAGCTCCCAGCTCAGTGCTAGCTGTCGAACCTCACCCTCACCGGGCAACGTGACCCACCCCGAGAAATGGTGCCGGCAAAGCACACCAAGGACCTGGTTGGGCCTGCGGACACCAGGGGCGTGTTTCCAACCCCTGCAGTATGACAAGGCCAACACATTAGATATTAATTTGAAGAAACATGAAGGCAAAAGGTTAAAAAAGAGTAAATGCACTTACTTCTCCCCATTAGGCACAATCAACCACCTCTGATCGCGGGTCGCCGACACGGGCGGGAGCTTTGTACCACCACGCTGGTAGACCTTCTTGCCCTCCTCAACCAGCTCGCCCTCGCTATAGCTATCCTCAGAAAAGCTGTCCTCGCCACCATCAGCATGGCCACTAGCCTCTGGAGTCACGTGGGACGAAGACTCTGGGACCGGAGTCTCCTGGGACGAAGGCTCGGCGACCCGAGGCTCGTCGGCCCGAGGCTCGTGGACCGGAGTCCGAGACGGGTCCAAGTCAGACGGGTCCACCTGAGACGGAGCACTCCAGTGGTCGGGAGAATCAGCTGGGGGTGGCGGCGAGGAAGGCGCAGCAGCCTTCCTACCTCTCCCGCCGCCACGTCCACCTCTAGCACCCCTCTTCGTCTTCCCCCGACCTCTCCCGGCCAAAGAAGAAGCGCCCGCCGGTGTCTGCATACTATGTACCGGCGCTCTCCGGAGGTGCTCGGGTGGAATAATAGCACCCCTCCCAGCACGCGCCGAGGAAGGAGGCTCGGAGCGCTCTCGACCCGCGCCCACCATCTGTCAACACCTGCAATGACAAAGAGTAAATGAAATTAGTACAACATAAAAAAAATTGAATACCTAATAACATGAACTAATTAATAATATATATGTACATAATAATAATTGAATACCTGACATTACTAATATTAATCTTCATCGTCTATATATGCTCCGGGATCAATAAATGCATAATCATCATCACTATCAGTAATGACGTGCTCATCAGCATCATCAATAAATGCATCAAGATGTGGAAGGCCTCCTTTATGTAATCGGTCAAGCATTGACAGGTCATCCGCAGCAGTAACCTCTTCTTCTTCCGTCTCTTCTTGTTCCGGCTCAGGGGTGAAGTCGGATTCACTATCGCTGTCTACCTCAATGTTCTGGGGTGAAGTAGAGCGGTTCCTGAAACGTTTTTTGGAAGAGGTGTCGGGGTCGGGGGTGCCGTGTTGGGGTGTCGGGGTCTCGTGTCGGGGGTCGGGGTGTCGGTGGTGTCGTGTCGGGGTCGACCCTCGACTCCTTTTCCCCTCGATCCTCGACCCCTCGACCACTCGGCGACCCTCTTTTCCCTCGGCGACCCTCGACCATCGGCGACCCTCTTTTTCTACTTTTCCTATTTCTTTTTTCATCTTCTACTTCTACTTCTTTTTTTTCATCTTCTTCTTCTTTCTTCTTCTTCTTCTTCTTCTTCTTCTACTACTTATTGTTCTTTTTTTCATCTTCTTCTTCTTCTTCTTCTTTTACTTCTTTTTTTCATCTTTCTTGTTTATTCTTAAAAAACAGGAAAACAACCTAAACTAAACTAAACTAAATCTAACCTAACCTAAACTAAACTAAACTAAACTAAACTAACCTAAACTAAACTAAACAAACCTAAACTAAATCTAAAAAAACAGAAAAAACAAAAAAACTCACCACAGGGAGGGGGCGCGGGTTGAGGAGGCAGGCCACGGGGAGGGGGCGCGGGTTGAGGAGGCCGAGGGGAAGGGCGGCCGGCGACGGTGCGGCTCCGGCGGCGGGCGGGGCGGCGCGGCGCGGCTCCGGCGATGGGGCGGGGCAGGGCGGCCGCCGCGGCCTGCGTCCGCTGGGCAGGGCGGCCGGGCGGGGCGGGCGGGCGGCCGGCGACGGGGCGGGCTCCGGGGGGCGGGGCTGGCCGGCGGCGCCTCGGGCTCCGGGGGGTGGCGCGGGGCGGCGGCGGCTCGGGCACGGGGGCGGCGCGGGTGAGGTGAGGGGAGAGAGAGAGAGGGGAGAGAGAGGGGTGGGGCGTTGGGCGGGCTCCGGGAGGCGGGGCTGGCCGGCGGCGCCTCGGGCTCCGGGGGGTGGCGCGGGGCGGCGGCGGCGTGGGCACGGGGGCGGCGCGGGTGAGGTGAGGGGAGAGAGAGGGGTGGGGCGCGGGGCGCTGACTCTTTTAGATAGGTCAAATCTCTTTGCCGTCTGCTAGCAGACGGCAAAGAGCCTAGCTAGTGGGGTGGGGCCGGGGGGGACGGACGTTAGTTGGCCACTTTCTTTGCCGTCTGCTAGCTGACGGCATAGAAGCTTTGCCGTCAGCTAGCAGACAGCAAAGAAAGTGGCCGTTAGGTGGTTCTCGTTAGTGGGCCACCCTTCCTCTTTGCCGTCTGCTAGCTGACGGCAAAGCTTCTATGCCGTCAGCTAGCAGACGGCAAAGAGATGGCTGACGGCAAACATGATCTTTGCCGTCAGCTCTTTGTTTGTCGTCAGTTTTCTGTAAGCTGATGGCAAAGACCTTCTTTGCCGTCAGCTAGCTGACGGCAAAGAGCTGGCTGACGGCAAAGATGCTAATTCCAGTAGTGTATCTCTGTTTTAAACTTTGAGCTCTGGCACCGCTGCAAATCCATGCTTCCCTCTGCGAAGGGACTATCTATTTACTTTTATGTTGAGTCATCACCTTCTCAAATAAGCGCCAGACCTGAGAGCACTATTGTCATCCTCATGCATTGTGTATAGTTGATGTTGGGTGCAGCATGACTGGATCTTTTCTACCATGAATTACAATGTTTAGTCGCTGCTTGAACTTTGGAGGTGCTCTGCATTTATGTTTTGCGGTCTCAGAAACGGCTAGCGAGATACCACTATTGTCATATTGTATCATGATTGTTTTAACAAAGTGTTGGCGCTTGAGATATCTTATTATTGCTCGGTAGTTGCTTATGTTATTGATATGAGTTAATATAATTTCTAAGAGTTATTGTTGACATGGTTAGTCATAATCTTTGCTGAAAACCTGGGTGCTACTTAAGCATATATATGTAAACAATAACAAAAGAGTTCATAATTTTTTTTCTTTATCACTTTCAGTTTATCAACTGAATTGCTTGAGGACAAGCAAAGGTTTAAGCTTGGGGGAGTTGATACATCTCCAACATATCTACTTTTCCTCACCCTTTTGCCCTTGTTTTGGACTCTAATTTGCATGATTTGAATGGAACTAACCCGGACTGACGCTGTTTTCAGCAGAACTACCATGGTGTTGTTTTTGTGCAGAAATAAAAGTTCTCGAAATGGAACGAAACTTTTTGGAGAATTATTTCAGAATATATGTGAATTATTGGAGCCAAAATCCACTGAAGAGGGGGGCCAGGGTGAGCATCACCCACCAGGGCGCGCCAGGCCCCCTGGGCGCGCCCTGGTGGGTTGAGCCCACCTCGTGGCCCCACTGACCCTAATTCCGCCACTATAAATTCCTATTTTCGGAGAAAAAAATCAGAGAGAAAGTTTCATCGTGTTTTACGATACGGAGCAGACGCCACCTCCTGTTCTTCACCGGGAGGCCAGATCTGGAGCCCGTTTGGGGCTCCGGAGAGGGGAATCTTCAGTCTTCATCATCACCAACCCTTCTCCATCGCCAATTCCATGATGCTCCCCACCGGGAGTGAGTAATTCCTTCGTAGGCTTGCTGGTCGGTGAGGAGTTGGATGAGATTCATCATGTAATCGAGTTAGTTTTGTTAGGGCTTGATCCCTAGTATCCATTATGTTCGGAGATTGATGTTGCTATGACTTTGCTATGCCTAATGCTTGTCACTAGGGCCCGAGTGCCATGATTTCAGATCTGAACTGTTTATGTTATCATCGTTATATCCATGTTCTTGATCCGATCTTGCCTAGTCATATGCGCCTATTACGTGTTATGATC
Source organism: Elymus sibiricus (assembly GCA_039707655.1). NCBI lineage: Eukaryota > Viridiplantae > Streptophyta > Magnoliopsida > Poales > Poaceae > Elymus > Elymus sibiricus. The sequence continues at coordinate 272,455,622 of CM077665.1, forward strand.
CGTCAACCCCATAGTGACAATATTTGGGATACTTTGCGGTGATGACCGTACGTAGTTTGAGGAGTTCATGTATTCACCATGTGTTAATGCTTTGTTCCGGTTCTCTATTAAAAGGAGGCCTTAATATCCCTTAGTTTCCTTGTGGACCCCGCTGCCACGGGAGGGTAGGACAAAAGATGTCATGCAAGTTCTTTTCCATAAGCACGTATCACTATTTACGGAATACATGCCTAGATTACATTGACGAACTGGAGCTAGTTCTGTGTCGCCCTAGGTTATGATGTTATATGATGAATATCATCCAACGAGTTACCGATCCAGTGCCTACGAACTTTCCACTTATTATTCTTGCTAAGTTACTATTGCTGCTGCTGTGCCAACTGCTACAAAACTACTGCTGCTACTATTACCGCTACTGTTACAGTCACTACTGCTATCAAACTATCATATTACTGTGCTACTGATCACTCTGCTGTAGATATTTAATCTCCAGGTGTGGTTGAATTGAAAACTCAACTGCTAATACTCTCAAGTATTCTTTGGCTCCCCTTGTGTCGAATCTATAAATTTGGGTTGAATACTCTACCCTCAAAAACTGTTGCGATCCCCTATACTTGTGGGTTATCACGCCGCCGACGTGGTGCAGCCTCACAGCTGGAGCTGCCCTCTGGCAGAGTGGCGGAGCGACGACGACGAACATGTGGCATTGGCGATTGGGGGAGAAGCAAACTTGGGAAGCTATGGGCAAGGAGGGGATGAATGCGATGTGGAGAGGCCGGCCGTGAGGGTTTATAAAGCAGGCGGCCAAGGTGTCGGCGTTCTGGGATCGGGGGTACCCAGACCTGCCAGCATGCGGCCCAGGGCGTGGCCCACCATGACGGCCCGGCACGGCGCTACAACAAGCCCCCCAAGACAAGGCCCTCGCGAGAGCCCCCGCCTCGCGAGGAGGGCAACGCTAAAACCTCCGGAGGAGTGGCACCCCTTCAGGCCGTCTCCCGAGGAGCGGAGATTCCTATGCAAGTACCCGACCTCGTGAGGCCGGGGTGACGTGGGTTCTGACGGCCGAGCCAGGCGGGCGCCAAAGGGCACAGAGGGAGGACAGTTTCCTCTTTCGTGCTAAGGAAACAGGGACGTACGTGGGTTCCCAAGGAACCCCCCAAAGGTTTCCTTCCCGGTGCAAGAGGACCGAGACCACGAGCTCGGCAGGACGGATGTCATCGCCGAGTCCACCGCTGCATCACACCCGGAAACTTTGCAAGCGAAGACCACCTTTAGTCAGGATAGGGTGTACTACCTGGCCCCCTTTGAAATTTGGCCGTTGTGGGATCCCTTCCCGCCTGTGCGATAAGGGAAGAGGACCGTGGCCCCTATAAATAGGGACGAGCTCCCATCGTAGAGAGGGGGGAATCAGGTCGAGTTCATCACCACCAAGAGCCCTCGTGAGGCCACCCAACCACTGTACTAGTTCATCCACAGCCTCCACGTGAGGGCAATCCACCACAAAGCAGGAGTAGGGTTTTACACCGCAAGGTGGCCCGAACCTGGGTAAATCTCCGAGTTCATCTACTTCCCCGCTCACACTTATTCGACGCAGCTAGGCCGTAGGGTGACGAGTTTGAGACTTCGATCTGGTTGAGATCTTCGCACAAGCCCCTTTGTTCGTACCTTGCCCCGATTCCGAAATTTGGCGCGCCAGGAAGGGGCGTGTCGAAATCTTCCTCCGGTTTCACCCCGTCTCAACTCCGTCGCTCCCATGGTCGACGCCCGCCGAGTTCGTGCTAAGCGTCGGGCCGCTCGCGTCGCCCAGACGGCGCCCGAGGGTCGCGGCGTCCCGTGCTGTTCCATCTCTCCGGCAGGCAACGCTGCCACCGGCCCGACCGCTCAAGAGCAGCAGGACTCGTCGCTGCCACCCTCCGTGCAGCGCGACGGGTACACCGCCACTCCGTCCCCCGTTCCGGTCACGGCGTCGTCCTCCCATTCCCGCCACGGACCGTCGAACGCACCGACTACGCTGCTCATGGCGCGCGAGCTGCTGCATTACCGCCCCACCAACAACCGCTATGAAGACTGGTTGGCCGCATCGCCGAGCTCGTCGATGCCGCCGGTGAAGCCCCGGCACCCTCCCACTCACTTCGTCCCTAGCCTTTCCAGGCGGGCGACCTGGCCCATGGCGTGCATCCTCCTCCGTCCCTGCAAAGCGCCGACCTCGAGCCCAGGCGCGAAGCGCGCCCCCGCGACCAGCCACGCAAGGCACCAGCGCGCGCTCGAGAGGAGGCTAGCTACCAGGTGGTGCCACGGCCACAAGGCGACGTGCGGGCACTCCGCCCGCCGCAGCGCCAGCCACAGGGCCGTGAGCCACTGGAGGTTGCGGCGGACGAACATCAAGACCAGGCTCCTCCCGTCCATGTTGTGCCTGAGAGCGAAGCCGCCTGACGTGCCTTCACCTTGGAGCTGCGCCACGTCGTCTGGCATGGCAAGTTCAAGCCGGACCTCCCTCCGCGCTACGACGGCATCGCCGACCCCGCAGAGTTCCTTCAGCTCTATTCGCAGAGCATCGAGGCGGCCGGAGGCGGAGATAAGGTCATGGCGAATTGGTTCCTCATGGCTCTGAAGGATGGCGCGCGTTCCTGGCTCCTCAACCTCCCGAAGGAATCAATCTCCTCCTGGGATGAACTTCACGAGCATTTCACCGCCAACTTCCAGGGCACCCGGGACCGCCCCCCAGCGGTGAGCAACCTGCGGCGCGTGAAGCAGCAGGAGGGAGAGACTCTGCACAAGTACATACAGTGTTTCATGAGCGTCCGCCTCAAGATCCCGAAGGCGTCGGATGAGGCCATCATCTCGGCGTTCACCGATGGCGTCAGGGACCTCAGGATGAGAGAGGAGCTCGCCATCCATGACGACCTGTGCTCCCCCTGGAAATGTTCAACCTGGCGAACAAGTGTGCGAAGGCCGAGGCGGGACGCCTTTCCCTCCATGAGCTTCCGGAGGCAGACCACGAAGACAAGAAGGCCAAGTCCAAGGAGCTGAAGCGCAAGAACCCCACCATTCTGGCAGCCAAGCCCGAGGCCAAGCGCGGTCGAGACCAGGAAGAACCCCTCAAGAGCAACCGCCCATTCTGCATTTTCCACTACACCAACACCCACAGCGCCAGCGACTGCCAAGAGCTCAGGGAGCTCCGTGACGAGCGCCTCGGTCACCGCCCGAGCACGGTGGCCGTGGATACGGCCGTGGAGGAGGCCGCGGCGGAGGCCGTCGGGACAACCACGACTCACGACAGGACTGGCGCGACCAGCCTCGCGATGACCGCTGGCGTGGTGAGCCTCGTGACGGACCCTGGCGCGACGAGCCTCGGGAGGCCCGTCCCCGGGACAGGGCCAGCCTCCCTCCTCTGCCGCTGTCACCAAGGAGGAATGAAGATGACCGACGGGACGATGGGGCTGGGGGCTTCCAGAAGCCCCGTGCAGTCGCCTGCATCCTGGGTGGGGCTCAGGCACCAGCCTCACACCGCATCTTCAAGCAGTTCTCTCGCGAGGTGAACGCCGCCCTTCCGAAGCTCGAGGCCACGCGTCCCCTCAAGTGGTCAAAGTGGGCTATCACCTTCGACTCCAAGGACCAACTCAAGTGCTCAGCCGCCGCAGGCTCGCTCCCTTTGCTCTGCACACCCACCATCAGCAATGTCCTCGTCACCAAGACCCTCATCGACTGCGGCGCTGGGCTCAATGTTCTCTCTGTTGAAACTTTCGAGACGCTCTAGGTGCCCTACGACCAGCTCATGCCGATGAAGCCCTTCTCAGGAGTGACAGACGGCTCCACCACACCACTGGGGCAGGTGCGCCTGCCAGTCACCTTCGGCAAGCGCGACAATTATCGCACTGAGCTCATCGACTTCGACGTCGCTCACATCAGCCTCCCGTACAACGCCATCCTTGGGTACCCTGTCCTCGCCAAGTTCATGGCGGCACTCCGCCAAGGCTACAATGACCTCAAGATGCCGGGGTGCAGCGGCGTCATCACGGTCGCCTGCGACGAGAAGGATGCAGTCTGCTCCCTCGAGCACGCCTACTAGGCCGCGACGGCCGAAAACTCTGACGACGAGGGCTACATCGTGCCTCCCGAGGACACCCGCAAGAAGCAGAAGCAGCTCCTCCCCAAAAGTCGCCAGGGGGCTGGGACCTCCACCGCTGGCGCTACTGGCCCGGCGCCTGCCGCCGGGGCGCCTCTCCCTTTCGCATAGGAAGGCGCGCCCGATGCCTCCCTCGGGGTAGGCTTGGGGGCTTCCACCTGGAAAGCTACCAACCTGACCGATGCAACGAGAGGGGTGCTCGGGCACCACTCGGAGGCGTGCTTTGACGTACGCCCCCACAAGCAAGAAGCCAGGCGCCAGGCGCGAGGCGCCAGGCGCCAGGCGCGAGGCGCCAGGCGCAAGAGAGTTCATCACCAACGTGATCATGGAGCTTCAGGAGGCACAGGCCCTGCGCAGCGAGCACCGCGCAGTGACACCCGGCGCGGAAGCCATCCCCGACGGTAGGCTGCGCATCTGCGTCAACTTCCCGGACCTCAACAGGGCCTCGTCGTAGGAGCTCTTCTGGCCATCGCGTGTCGGACGAAGCGGGGGCTTCCCCTGCAACTACGTCCGCATGCCCTTCGGCCTCATGAACGCGGGTGCTACTTACCATCGCCTCATGCAGACCGCCCTCGCGTCTCACGAGGCTCGACACCGCGAGGATCTTCCAGAGATCCCAGACCCTCGCGGCCCCCCCGAGCCTCCGGAGCACTCAAGCTCGTGATGATCCAGCTTCAACGACTACCCAACGCTTCAGCGGCGCCGATGCCAGGTGACTTTTGGTTTGTTCAATTGAGGGCGCCCCTCGGGCTGCACCATCCCCAAGCTGCTAGGGCCCGTCCCCGCAGCTGTATCATTTTGCGCATGCACCAGACTGATTCTGCATTTAATGAATTTCCTAAGTATCCCAACTGCATGACCGGTGCTTCGTCACCATGAATGTCGCCGCGCCCTTACAACCCCGCCTTCGACCGCCTCATGATTAAGGGCTCGCACGGCGTCTGTGCTCGGGTCTGTCCCTGCAGCGTTGATAAATCCAAGCGGCTGAGCTCTGTCTCGCGGGCCAGCCCCGTGCACGTCACCTCGCCGAGGCCCTTGGTGCTTGTCCTCGCGTGAGCTAATCGAGTGCGGGTGAGTCAGGGCGCGCGGCCCCATTCCAGTAATCGGTGTTCGGCACTTTGCCGTCACGGGAGCCGTGCGCCGGGTGTCTTTCCTCGGGTTTGTCACATGAGAAGACTGGGCACGGCGTCTGTGCTCAGGTTCGTCCCTGCAGCATAGATAAACTCAACGGCCGAGCTCTGTCTGGCGGCCTGGCCCCGCACACGTCACCTCCTGGGGTCGTTGGTGTTTGGCCTTCTCATGCGATGGCCTCCGGAGATTCGTTCGGCATAGGTTACCCACACCCCACAGGTCCTGCAAGCGCGCCTCACGCTATAAAAATTTAGGCGCAACCCGCCTTTGAGGTAGGGCCTCGTGAGTCTCGCGCTGGCTCACGGGTGCCTAGATACACCTCCCAGTTTAGCCGTGCAAGCCGCGAGTGCGAACTTAATGGGCTGTACATGCCCGGAGACTCTAACACAGAGCTCCTTTCCCACGCCCAAGTGGAAGCCCCATGCTCCGCGCTGGGGGATAAACAACTGAGGGCGCCCTAGCGGTTGCACCAACCTCAGGATGGCCTCCCGGCTCTTCGCACAGCCCCGTCACGCAGCATTCCCCTGGGATGCACGTGCGAGGGGGCTGGCCGGGGGCTATGCTCACGATAGGCCTGGCGTGAGCGACATCAACAGGTCCTAGCACCTGGTCCTCTCGCGTAACTCCCAGGTAAAAGCTGGCAAGAAAAGGTACGAATTCACCTCTCGGGCGCTGCTTGCACGTCAAGGGGACCCCTGAGCATCGTGACTCAGGGGCCTCACTGGTCACGTAGACCCTCGCTCCTTGGTCTCATCCTGGCGATCCGGACGCCCCAACGGCGGTCGAGGTATGCACGGGATTGGGCCCTGCCGACGCGGAGCACTAAGGCGCCCGCAAATCTACCCTGGCGTTGCCATGTTTCCTTCGTGAGTGCTGCTTGCACGTCAAGGGGGGCCCCTGAGCATCGCGACTCAGGGGCCTCACTGGTCACGAAATCCAAAGAAATTCAAGCAATTATTACAGGCACTGAATGTCTTGCAAATTCAAAGTCTCACGCCTCCGCGAGGCACAGTGAAATGTTGCAGGGTAAGACCTAGGAGGAGGGGCCGCCATCACCATGGCCGTCGTCGCCAACTGCCCCGGCCACAGCAAGCTCATTGTCAACATCGCTGCCGCCATCGTCACCACCGCTTGCTTCCGCCGCCGGGGGGCTTGGCGGTGGCGATGCAGGTGAACTTCTCCACCAACGCGTCCACCGGGCCCTTCACGAATGCTTCCGCAGCAGCGCGGGACGTGGGGGCAACCGGGGTGAGCACCGCATCGAAGTCGAAGCTGGGCTCGCGAAGGTAAAGCTAGCTGAAGACCCGCGTCACGGCCGTGGCAAGAAGATCGCGGCACTCGTCCTCGAAAATGGTGTCCACCCTGGTGGAAGCGCCTTCGAGCACCTCAGCAAGCATGAAGGAGAGCCCTGCGTAGCCGGCTTCGGGGGTCACCAAAGGCTCCCAGAATCCTCCCCTGCATATGGAGCGCAGCGACTTGCGGAGTTCGAGTTCGAGGGAAGGGAAGGCGTCGCACTCCGCGGCCGCCTTCTCCTCGGCAACGGCGAGGGTCTTCTCCCTGGCCTCCAGCTGGGTCGTCGTCTCGGAGACGCGCCGGGCGTGGGACGCCTGGGCTTCTTCCACCTCCTCATTCAGCTTGGCCAGGCGCTCGCCTTCCTTGGCTTGGTCAACAGCCACTTGGGACATCGTGGAGTCGCGATCGGCAAGCTTCGCCTCACGGGCCTTGAGGACCTCTCCCTGCTCACGGAGCTGCTGCGCGAGTGTGGCTTGCTCGTCCTGAAAGGCCTTCAGGTTGGCCTCCGCCTCGCCGCAGCGCTTCCTAGCAGACTCCGCCTCGTCCAGTGCTGCGTCTCTGGCCGCCTTGGCTTCGGCGGCCTCCTTCTCGCTCTTCGCGATGGCAGCCTCAGCTCGGCTCCAGGCCGTCCGGGTGGCCGCCTCGGCCTGGGACCACCCGGAAACGAGCCCCAGGCGCTCCCTCGCGAGGCACCTTTCAGCATCTTGGAGGTCGGCCCGGAGCCTGCCAAGCAAGGTGTAGGCCTCATCCAAGGCACCGGACCTGATCAGAGGACCACAGCGCGCAAGCGCGAGAACCGGGCCAGGAGGCGGCACCGGCGCACCGGCAGGCACCGTGACCAAGGGTCCGGCGATGTGGCTAACTTGGGGAGCTGGGGGCTCCAGTTTCTCCTCCATCACGGCAAGTGCGGGCGACTCCACGACCAGCTGGCCCGTGGGGGCTGGCTCCTCCCGAGGCTGCATCTCTGCGGCCATGGTCGCGGATTCCACCATGAGGGGGCGAGGAGCCGCCCCCTCCATCAGCGTCGGGGCCACCACGGCTGCGGCAGGAGGCGTCGCCACGACAGCCCCCGCGCCCCCGGCGGTCGGCCCCCCAAGCGGCGCGCTGGGCTGGCGTGGCTCGCTTCCGTCGCGGCACAAAGTCGATGGCGCCCCCAGGACAGGGGGCTCCTTCAGCTCAACGCTCGCCTTCTTCCTCTTCCGCACGACCTCGACCCTGGCCAATGAGAGGAGGAGAGCCATGAGCACATGCGCTGTTCAAGATCAAACAGAGATGAGGAAAGTTAATTAATCCTCGCGTGCGACCCACTTCCTCTTCTTCTCCACCTCGGCGCTGGTCGGAACGCCCCCGCTTCCTTTCGGTGCGGACTTGGCCGCGTCCAGGGGGCGAGCGGGGTGCTCCTCGCCGCCCCCCGGCACGGTGCTGTCGCCTGGAGGGGTGCGGAGGATGCCCTGAGGAACCGCGGCCGCGCGTTTCTTCGGGGTCGTCCGGCCGGACGTCCGAGAAGTTTGAGGGGAAGGTCCCGGGCCCCTGTGCATCCTAGCGAAGCGTTGGGAGCCAGCGGCCGGGAGCTGGTTGGTATCATCATCATCATCATCAAGGCTGCGGAGGAGCACACTCTGCGGCGGAGGGGACGCCTCCTCCCTGCCATCCACGGTCTCCTCCGAATCCTCCCTGCCGCTGGTGTCGCCGGAGGACACCAGCACCGTGGGATTGGGGAGCCCGGATGGCGTGAGCCCCATGTCGTCAAAGTCGGGCATGGCGGCGGCTAGCGCCCTGCCGTTGTCGCGGCGGTACAACAGGGCGTAAGCCTCGGGAAGATCCCCGGGATCGTTGAAGAGCAGAATGTTCAGGGCCTTGTCCAGCTCCTCGCCTGTCAGGATGGCGGACCTAAGCCTGATGGCACCTCCCATGCCCTCGTACTCCCACATGGGCTTCGAGTGCTGCTGGAGCGGTGCCAGGCACTGCGTCATGAACTCCTTCACCATCATCGCCCCGGTCAGTATCCTGGCGACCATGTCCGAGGAGATCCGCTTCAAGACGGGCATCGCCCAGGGGTCAGTGAGCTTCGCGGAGGCCCACCCGAGAGTCTTCTCGGGCAGCCTCGTCGGGAGCTCCAGATGCGCATCGACCCCCTGGACATCCAAGAAGACCCAGCGATGCCTGTAGCCTTCCACCTTCTTCCCAGCCTTCAGGAGCACATTGCCGCTCTGGACCGCGATGAAGGAAGCGCACCCCGACCGCTGCACGCTGTCATGGAGCCGCATGCTGAAGTAGTGGCGGAAGAGGGCCACAGAAGGCTTCACGCCTACGAAGGCCTCACAGTAGAAGGCGAAGATCGACAGGAGCAAGTTGGAGTTGGGCTGAAGGTGGAGAGCTTGGACCCCGTAATGCGCGAGGATGGCAGAGAAGAACCCCGAGAAGGGCGGGACGAGCCCGCAGAAGATGTTGTGGAGAAAGAAGGGGTATACCGTCTTCGCCAGGGTGCACCGCTCCGTGGAGCCGCACCATATCAAGGTCTGCCCCCATTCATTGGAATCTCCCGCGGTCAATGGGAGCGCCGAAGCAAGATCCCCCTCCTTGGCAATGGTGGACGTCGTGAGCACCGGAGAGTGAGAAGAGGGGCCCGAGGCTGGAACCTCGGGCTTCGCCTTCCCGGCGGGCGCCATTCGAAGGATCCTGGAAGGAAAAGAGCAGGAGGGAGGCCGGTGCTGCGCCAGGACCTGGAGGAGTTTCTCGCGGTGAAAAGGGGATCTGAGCAAGGGAGCAAGGCGTAGGGAAGAAGAGCAATGATGGTCCACAGAGGGCGCCAGACTTTTGTCAGCCAGGACAGTTGCCGAGGCGATTGGGGGCGGAGGTGTCCGTTCCCCGTTGCGCGCCACGCATCGAGCCTGGCCCATAGGCGATTTGGGGCCCGCGGCGCTTCACCCTGCGCCCCTTGCCTTCATCTCGAAGCTAGGGTTGGCACCCCTTGGGCCCGGGGGCTACTGTCAGCGTTTTGGGATCGGGGGTACCCAGACCTGCCTGCCTGCGGCCCAGGGCGTGGCCCACCACGACGGCCCGGTACGGCGCTACAACAAGCCCCCCAAGACAAGGCCCTCGCGAGAGCCCCCGCCTCGCGAGGAGGGCAACACCAATACCTCCAGAGGAGTGACACCCCTTCAGGCCACCTCCCGAGGAGCGGAGATTCCTATGCAAGTACCCAGCCTCATGAGGCCGGGGTGACGTGGGTTCTGACGGCCGAGCCAGGCGGGCGCCAGAGGGCATAGAGTGAGGACAATTTCCTTTTTCGTGCTAAGGAAATAGGGACATACGTGGGTTCCCAAGGAACCCCCCAAAGGTTTCCTTCCTGATACAAGAGGACCGAGACCACGAGCTCGGCAGGACGGATGTCATCGCCGAGCCCACCGATGCGTCACACCCGGAAGCTTTGCAGGCAAAGACCACCTTTAGTCAGGATAGGGTGTACTACCTGTCCCCTTTCAAATTTGGCCGTTGTGAGATCCCTTCCCGCCTGTGTGATAAGGGAAGAGGACCGTTTCCCCTATAAATAGGGACGAGCTCCCATCGTAGAGAGGGGGGAATCAGGTCGAGTTCATCACCACCAAGAGCCCTCGTGAGGCCACCCAACCACTGTACTAGTTCATCCACAGCCTCCACGTGAGGCCAATCCACCACAAAGAATGAGTAGGGTTTTACACCGCAAGGTGGCCCGAACCTGGGTAAATCTCCGAGTCCATCTCCTTCCCCGCTCACACTTATTCGACGCGGCTAGGCCATAGGGTGACGAGTTTGAGACTTCGAGCCGGTTGAGATCTTCGCACACGCCCCAGTGTTCGAACCTTGTTTGGTTTTGCGGAGCCAGGATTCCGACACAAGGCGAGCCGGGCGGGAAGCTCGTGCGCGTTCCTGCGTGGGAACTGGAAGCTTGCGCGTGTTCCAGCGTGGTTGCGCGGGAACTGGAAGCTTGCGCGCGTTCCAGCGCGGTTGTGCGGGAACGGGAAGCCCAAAAGAAACGGTGTGCGCTCCCGAAGCGTGCACTGGAATCCTCGTGCGGCAACGCGGTGACAAAACGGGACGGAGGTTGGAGAAATGACAAGTACGTAGACGGTTAATAATAATAAATTGTTTGCGTTTTATTACAAAGCAAACGGTCGTTCTGTATGCACTGTCGCGAATGAATGTACGCATGAGGCGGTTGATGCGGCCTCGGCGCACTGTGCTCGCGTCCGTGCGCGCCCGCTCTGCCGGCGTCCACGCGCGAACAATCAGGCACGTTTGGGGAGCCATATTCAAGCGGTTGCGCCGCTCCCGGCGCTACTATGCAGTTAAGCGCTGCAAAAACTGCCATGCGGTTGATGCGGCCATTTACCTTCGTCTCTTCCACGTTCCAATTGCGCCACACAACCCAAGGAGCACACCCACAATGGCAAATAATACAGAGAGGATGCACATCTCTTCATCGCTTCAACCTTCCCGTGCGGAACCAATGCCGGCTGCCGGCACCGAGCGGCAGTTCGCCACTATTGTCAAAGTGGATACACACATCAGGAAGACATACCTCTTGGTGGTGTACACCAACGACCCAGTCGTGGTGGTGAACTCCATTAACATGTTGGAGCAGTTGCTTGCTGAGGATGACAAGTACAAAGTGGTCGGCTTCGACCTCGAGTACACCGGCGGTCGTGTCGGGCATGATCAGAAGGTTGTCGTCGCCCAGTTGTGCGTGCGCCATCACGTGCTCGTCTACCACTACTGTCTGGCCACAAGGCCTTGCGAGCATTTCGCCATGTTTGTCAACAGCCCCGACTACAGGTTTGCAATGGTGGACACCACCAACGATCTAAAGGTGCTCAAGACTTCGGGCTTGTCCTGCGAGAAGCTTGTCAACATCCAAGGTCAGTATAGGGTCTGGGTGGCGAGAAGAAGAAGCAGAAGGACTCCCTGGTTGACCTCGCCACGGCCATCATCGACCCCTACTACAGAGACATGAAGGCTTAGTGCCAGAAGGACAAGACTGCCTGGCACATGGCCTGGGTGAACGAACTGGATGAATAACACATCAAGTACGCGGCCAAGGATGCGTACACCAGCTACTAGATGTACAGGAGGATCATTGACATGAGGAAGTGCCTCCTTCCTGCAGACGGCGAGGGATAGCCACAAGCAGAGCAGTGTCGGCAACCGTCGTCAGAAGAACAATATGATTTGGTGAACGTCTACTTCTTGTAAATTTATATTGAGGAATGTACATGTGCTGTGTAGTCACTTATGTAACTGTATGTTCAAGTTGGTTATGCAACAATAATGTTGGTGTTCTGTAGACAGAGCATATAGATGTTGTGCAAGCAGAGAAAATCACATCTCATACAATTATTAGCAGCAACCGTGTGTCCACAACACACACAAGTTGTCAGGATGAATCATTTGGGTTATTGCTGGTCTTCCCACACAGGTCTGATGGATGAACTGTTTGCCGGGTACCCACAACACACACGTTTGTCAGGATGAATCGTTTGGGTTATTATTGGTCTTCCCACACAATTATGATGAATGAACTATTTTTCGGGTATCACACACGCCTTCTTAGGCTAACTCGTTTGTGTTCTGCTGGATTAGCGCAAACAATTTGTCCGTGTGAACTGTATACCACACTACGCACATGTATATAGTTTGTCAACTGTTTCTGTTATCTTCCATAATCACAAACAGTTCATAAGAACAAACTGTATGCAACGCATCACACACGCAACTATTTTTTGGACCGTATTTGCTCGTTCTTCATCGCGCATGGTTTTCGTCATTGGCGGCGGAGCTTGAACTATACCGTTTGCGATTGATGGATCGCAAACAGTTTCGTCGAAGGGTCTCTGATTGATGTGTCGTGTTTGGACCATTCTGTAGTAGTGATAGGGGTTGATTGCACGTTCTTGTCCTACCTTCTCCGATAGAAATCTTGGGGCACTCTTTGAAGTTCTTTATGTTGGATTGAATATGATGAATTTGAAATTGGTTGATGCATGTCGAATAATTAACCCACGGATACTTGAGGTGACATTGGAGTATCTAGGTGACATTAGGATTGATTGATATGTATCATTGGTGTTATTTTAGTACAAACTTTAGAGTTGTTTGTGACACCTATAGGAAATGCTCAATAGATTGATCGGAAAGGGTAACTTTGAGGTGGTTCTACTACCTACAACAATTTCATCTTATGTTCTCTGCTAGATATGAACTTTTGAGTGATTCTTTGTTGCACCTTGAGGGATGATCATATGATTCTATTACATTAGCATTATTGAGATATTGCACTGGTGAAAGTATGAACCCTAGGCCTTATTTCCAAGCATTTATATAACGTTTTGCTCGTCGTTTGCCTCTTGCTACCTTACTGTTTTTATATTTTTAGATTACAAAAACCTATATCTACCATCCATGTTTCACTTGTATCACCATCTCTTCGCCGAACTAGTGCACCTATACAATTTACCATTGTGTTGGGTGTGTTGGGGACACAAGAGATTTCTTGTATTTGATTGTAGGGTTGTTTGAGAGAGAGCATCTTCATCCTACACCTCCCATAGATTGATAAACCTTAGGTCATCCACTTGAGGGAAAATTGGTACTGTCCTACAAAACTCTGTGCTTGGAGGCCCAACAGAGTCTACAAGAATAAAGTTGTGTAGTAGACATCACCCGTCAATGTTGAAACTAATATTATTCAAGTTATGACTCCAGAAGAACATATAAGAGAGACCTTCCGGAACACTCCAGAAAGCTGAAAAAAGGTAGGTATGTGATACGGTAAGTAAACCGACTCCAAAAATTCCAAAAATATGTTCTGTTGGTTTTGGTATTTTAGAAAAATTCCAAAAATAAAAACGAGTCAGGGGGACCCACGAGGGAGCCACAAGGCAACAGGGCGCGCCCACCCCCTGGGCACACCCTGATAGTTTGTGGGGCCTTCGTGTGCCTTCCGGACTCCGTTTTCTTCCTGGACACGTATTCTAACCTAGAAAAATTCACTATATATACCCCCATATGTTTTGACCACCACATTGGAAGTTTCTCCTCTATTCTTGTTACGGGTTGTTTTTCTGACAGATTTAAGAGCAATATGTCATCACAAGATTCGGAGGGAGAGAGCTATGTTTCAGATCTCATTGCCAATCCCCAAGTCTATGGGGATGTGGATCCTTATGGGTGGTCAACAGAAGAAGAGGTAGAGGCTGACCTAAAAAAGAATTGAACCTTCAAGTGACGACGAAGAAGAAGAAGTACCGCTTCCTCAACCTGAAGACATGCACGTGGAATTCAAAAAGTCAAGTTTACCAAACAAGGTTACACCTTCCAATACTCGTTTTACCCCTTATCGTCATACGCGGGTAGACACCACTGCTGCCTCCTCCAGCAATGCCCCTCCTCTAATCGAAGGAGCAATGATCGTCACCAACAAACTTTGCAAAGAGAATCTAGACCTTAAGCGAGAAGTTAGCAAGCTTAATGAGGAGATTTATATCCTAAGGGGTATCATCGCTAAGAGAATTACATCATCATCAACACCACCACCAACCTAGAAGGACGCTTGAGTACACGGGTATGGGCACCACCCTTAGCTTGTTCCAAGCTTGGGGGAGGTGCCCTGGTATCGTACCACCATCACTTTTACCATTATCATCTATCTTAGTTCGATCCTTAGTTATGTCGTGATTTAGAGAAATAAAATTTCTGATTTTCTTTGCTTAGAGTTTTTGCTTTGAGATCTATTTATCCTTGTAATCAAGTATGAGAGTTATATAATAAAGATTAGTTTGAGTGTGCTTGCTTTACTCTCATACATCAATTATAACAATGAAATATAAGAAATATAAAAATCATATGCTAATCCCATGGGGAGTAATGACTTCACAGAAAAGAAGTATGTTAGATAAAAGTTGTTGGAAATAAACAAACATAGCATTAGTCATTGATACACTCTATGCAAGATTGTGATAGAGAAGAGGAGATTCACATACAAATACACTATCTTGGACATCTTTTATGATTGTGAGCCCCCACTAGATATTATATAATGATAAAGTGTTGATGTTGGATATGGAAGACAACATAATGATTATGTTTGTTTACATTCACATAGAAGTTATATTGTCATGGATCCTTTAACATGTGGTGCTTGCTTTAGATCTTTTGCTAGCCAAAATAAATAAATTCCGCACTAACTAGAGGTACTACTTGTGCGTCCATAACCCCTTAAACCCAGTTTCTTTCCATGAGAGTCGACCATACCTACCTATGGATTGTATAAGATCTTTCAAGTAATTTGTCATCAGTGCATGAAGCAATAAAAAATGCTCTTAAATATGTATGATCTTTTATTGTAAGGGAAAATAAACTTTGTACGATCTTGTGATGGCAAAGAAATAAAAGCGATAGATTGCATAATAAAGTTTGCTATCATAAGGGGCAATATAAAGTGACGTTCATTTCCATTAAGAGTTTGCATATCCAAAAATAAAAAGCCCATGACAACCTCTGCTTCCCTCTGCGAAGGGCATATCTTCTACTTTCATGTATTTACTTTTATGCTCAAGTCAATAATGTTTATCCCTATCCCTACCTATTAACTCTCTAGCTAGCAAGCATTATGTGTCGAGGAAAGATCCAGATATATATATCCAGTTGGATGTAGGCGATCATGATTCATTATTGTTGACATTATCTTTTAGGTAAATGAGTTGGGTGGCAAATACAATAAAGCCCCCATCTTCCTATGTGTCTGATGGAAGCATTAGCTCCAAAAATATGCAATGAGTGTCAGCAGTCATAGAAGACTAAATGATAGTTGAGTATTTGAACTTGCTAGAATAGAAGCTCTTACATAGACTCTTCTCTGGAATATGATGAACTGTGATTGTCTCAGTGACTGAGAACATAGTTTGTTGATTGTCAATAAAGTTTATGCTTCATACTTCAATAATTGTGGATAGATTGTTACTTGTCTATGAGAAGTTATATGATGAAAAACTTGCTGCTATGAGAAGTTATATGATGAAAACCAAGAAAATGGCTGAAAATTCACTGGACTCCAAATGACCTGAAACTCCACAGAGAATTTTTATGGAACATATAAGAATGATTGGGCCAAAAATATACCAGAGGGGGGCCACCTGCTGGCCACAAGCCAACAGGGCGCGTCCACCCCTCTGGGCATGCCCTGTTTTCTTGTGGGGCCCCAGTAGGTCTCTTGACCCCCCCCCTCTTCTCCTATATGGTGTGTTCTACGCTAGAAAAAATCATAATGATACTTTCAGGTTGAAGCACCGCTGTCTCGAGGCAGAAATCTGGGCAGAGGCCCTTTTGATCTCCAGCACAGAGATTTTGCCGGGGAAACTTCCCTCTGGGAGGGGGAGATCGAAGCCATCATCATGACCAACGCTTCCTCCTTCATGGGAGGACCAATATTCATAAACATCTTCACCAGAACCATCTCATATCAAACCCTACTTCATCTCTTGTATTCAGTCTTTGTCTCAAAACCTTAGATTGGTACCTGTGGGTTACTAGTAGTGTTGATTACATCTCGTAGTTGATGTTTGTTGGTTTACTTGGTGGAAGATATTATGTTCAAATCCTTGATCTCCACTATCACAACTCAGAGTCCAACCGGAGAGCAACACCGACTTATGACAGGCCTTGGGCCCTCTCCCCCCAAAAGACTAGCCTATTAGGAGGGGACACCCCCACCCTTATAAGTCGTGTTATGTCTCCTCCCACAACCGAGGTGGGACTAAACCCAACAATCTCCCCCTCACACATTGGTCACCATGGGACCGCTAACACCAGCGTTTCCAGCCCATTAACCATGACCGACCATCCGTGAGTCCAACTCTTCGGACGATTCACCCGGTAAAGATCAAAGGGAGTGGGGGAAAGTGTCTAACAAGTGCCGAGGATCCGGCAGATTTTGAGGACACGAATATGAAGGAGTGTTGGCATCATGCTATAGAAGAAGAGTTGGGGTCGATCCACGACAACAATGCACGGGAGCTTTTGGATCTCCCAAACAATGAAAAAGGCATGGATTTCAAGTGGGAATTTAAGATCAAGCAGGATGCCGAAGGAAATTGTGTGAAGCACAAGGCGAAGCTAGCAGCCAAAGAATACATGCAAGAGAAAAGTGTGGACTTCGAAGAAGTGTTTGTTCCCGTTGCACGGTTGGAATCGGTGAGATTACTCATCGCTCTCGCGGCTCAAGAATCATGGAACATACATCACATGGATGTAAAATCCACGGTTTTGAACGGTGAGATAGAAGGAGATGTGTGTGTGAATCAGCCACCGAGCTTCATCAAAGAGGGAGACGAACACAAGGTACTGAAGCTACACAAAGTCTTGTATGGGCGACGGCAGGACCTTTGGGCGTGGAACATCAAACTTGATCGGACTTTGATTTCTCTTGGATTTGAGAAAGCTGCACTGGAGCATGCAATGTACAAGAGAGGTGAAGGAAAGGATCGTCTACTAGTTGGCACCTACGACGATGACCTATTGTTAACTGGAGCAGATGAAGAGGTGATTGCAAAGTTCAAGCTACAAATGAAGGAGCTTTTCAAGATGGATGATCTAGGCCTTTTGAATTACTACCTCGGGATTGATGTACATCAAAAGTCGGAGGGGATCACACTATGCCAGGAGGCATACACAAGAAAGGTACTTGAAAGTTTTGGTATGAAATATTGCAATCCAATTGATGCTTCAATGGAACCTCGTCTTGAGCTGAGCAAGAAGGAAATGGTGAAACTACTTGGCTATAGTGATATTGACAAGGAAGGAATCGTTGACGACCGTAAGAGTACTTCGAGCGTGGCATATTTCCTTGGTGGAAGCATAGTAAGCTGGCTATCACAAAAGAAAAAAGTGGTATCATGAGCTAGATTATCTGAAGGTTATGGATTGTTGATTTAGAGGAGAGCAACGAAGACCGACCTCTGCGGAGTCACGACGTACGTGCGGCAGCGATCGGAGATCGTCGCATGAGAAGTGATCGAAAGTATCAGGCGTAAAGTGTGCAAGCCGGCGAAATTGCCCGAGTCTCGGCGAGATGCGATTGAAAACAGCAGCGCCAAGCAAGTCGTGCGGCGTTCGAGCGATGGCCCGATCGGGCGAGCGTACTGGAGGCGCTGGCTGAGATCGTTGGTACCGAGGGGGGGGCCAATAGGCGAGGTGGCAGGCTCAGCATACGTGCAGTCAGCGAGCAGGCCGACACGGCTGGGGACGCACGCACGAAGCGCTACGAAGCAGCGAAACGGAAGATTTGTTTGTGAAAAAAAAGGGGAGGACCGAGTCCTCATACGACATGCAAGGCAAGAGCAAATCAATTCGGGCAGAAGAAAAAGAACATCACGTTGCGCATCCATCGGGAATTAGCATCAGGCTTTGGCAAAGCAATTTGCCATCATCGGGAGTTTAGCAAAGAGAGGAGTTGCTCACGTGAAGACCAAATCATACGCGGAGCTTCTGTTCATGTACTCGAGGCATTGCGTGGAAAGCTCAGTTAATTTTTCGCAGGGTCAGCTGTACAAAGAACCATGACGCCAACGGGTAACAGGTTTGAGGTGGAGAAGTTCGACGGAACTGAAAACTTTGGGTTATGGCAGACATAGGTGAAAGATTGTTGGCACAATAAAGATGCTTGAAGGCGTTGCGGGAAGTCATGCCAGCTAAGATGGAATTATCATGTCATGGATGGAAATTCGCGGAAGATGATTTGTGAGCCTGGAGCGTGTCATGCAGTCGGACAAGTTCGGTTGGGTTGGACTGGAGAGTCTGACAGATCGACGTGAGTCGGTTGGTACAGAAGACGGTGGTGGGATCGGCGATGACGACATAGGAGCGTGATGCTAATGGTGACCAACTTCTGGGGCGTGGAAACACGTGGCGCGGACCTCGGGGGCTTGTGTGGCTTCGACAAGACTATGGCGCAGGGTTGATTCAAGGTGGTGTACACACAGAGCTTGAAGTCGACGGGGCGCGGGGTGGACTGATCATCTACCATGGAGTCATGTTGAAGGTGGAGCTGGATTGAGGGGCTATGGTGTAAGGATCCAGAGAATCGAAGCCTATTCAGCGGAAGGAAAAAGCGAGTGACATGTGGTTCAGACTGGAGCCTAGTGGTCTGATGGAAATGTGATACTCGTCATCGGTCGGTGATGATCTATGGTACTCTGCAGTGGGGGTTGAGTGGTGTGGGTTCGCGACCCTTGAGACTCGACCGGGACAGCGGAGGCTCGACGCGGTAATAGCGGCGAGGCGTGCGTTACGCATGGGACATGGAGACGGGCCAGGGCTCTGGTGGTCATACATGTGGTGAGACAACTGCGAATTTGACTCGGGATGACTACAAGCAATGGTGAAATTCCTTAAAGTTTCACACAGGCAGTCAAGGAAGAGCGGTGATGTTGAGTTCAGGTAACTCTTATGTGTGAGACCCAATATGTGAGATGATGTGTGAGTAGTTACTTTTGTTCCTAAGGACATGGGAGAAGTCTTGTTATGAGTAATCATGTGAAGTTGGTATTCGTTCGATATTTTGATGATGTGTATGTTGTTGCTTCTCTTAGTGGTGTCGTGTGAACGTCGACTACACGACACTTCACCATGTTATGGGCCTAAGGGAAGGCATTGTGGAGTAACAAGTAGATTATGGGTTGCGAGAGTGACAGAAGCTTAAACCCCAGTTTATGCGTTACTTCATAAGGGGCTGATTTGGATCCACACGTTTCATGCTATGGTTAGATTTATTTTAATTCTTGTTTCGTAGTTGTGGATGCTTGCGATACGGGGTAATCATAAGTAGGTTGTTTGTTCAAGTAAGAACAACACCTTAGCACCGGTCCACCCACATATCAAATAATCAAAGTAACGAACGCGAATCAACTCAACATGATGAACATGACTAGACAGAAATTCCCATGTGTCCTTGGGTGCGCTTGCTTAATATAAGAGTACTTTCGGGCCTGTCCTTTGCCATAAAAAGGATTGGGCTACCTTGCTGCACCTTTGTTACTATTGCTACTTGTCACTTGTTACGAATTATCCTGCTACAAAACTATCTATCACTGTTACTCACAGCACTTGCAGAGAATACCTTGCTGAAAACTGCTTATTATTTCCTTCTGCTCCTCGTTGGGTTTGACACTCTTACTTATCGAAAGGACTACGATTGATCCCCTATACTTGTGGGTCATCAATCACCTCTCCTCTTTGGGGAAAATCCCAACGCGGCTCACACGTAGCAAACTCTAGCAAGCATCCTCAACTACTAAAGATCATTAAGGTAAAACCCAACCATAGCATTATGTAACAAGTCCTCTTTACTCCCATACACAACAACCCCCTTACTCGGGTGTAAGCTTTCTGTCACTCTAGCCACCCACTATAAGTGAATCATGAACTTATTGCAAAACTCTACAGCGGTAGTTCCACACACTTGCGTGACACCGAGGGCAACATAGGACATCACCATATTAACATACAACTCATATCAATCACACCATACCATAGTTAACCCATAGGACAAAAAGGATCTACTCAAACATCATAGGATAGCCACACATCATTGGGTAATAATATATAGCATTGAGCACCATGTTCAACTAGAGATTACAGCAGGGAAGAGAGAGGTTACACCGCTATATAGACGGGGGAGAGTTGGTGATGACAGTGGTGAAGTTGTTGGGGTAGATCATCGTCATGATGGTTCCCCCGACGGCACTCCGGCGCCACCCGGATAGAGGGGGAGAGAGCCGCCTCCTTCTTCTTGCCTGGCCTCCCCCTAGATGGGAGGAGGGTTTCCCCTCTGGTCCATGGCCACCATGGCTCCCGGCGGGCAGGAGCCCCTCCGAGATTGGATCTCTCTCTCTGTTTCTCTTTTGTTTCGCGCTCTTGTTTTCTGGCGTTCACCGTTTCTTATATTTCCGGAGATCAGTAACTCCGATTGGGATGAAATTTTGAGGGTATTTTTCTCAGGAAGTTATCTTTCTTGTGGAAAAAGAAGGGCTGCAACCGCCTCACGAGGAAGTCACAAGGCAACCCGGCACGGCCACCCCCCTGGTCGCGTCCTATTGCCTTGTGGCCACCTCGGGCACCATCTTGCGTTGATTCTTCTTCCCAAAAATCATATATATTCCAAAATATTTCTCTGTATTTTTTTATCTCATTTGGACTTCGTTGATATGGATTTTCTGCGAAACAAAAAACAAGAAACAAACAGGAACTGTCACTGAGCACTGGATCAATATGTTAGACCCAAAAATACTCTAAAATGTTGCCAAAAGTATATGAAAGTTGTAGAATATTGGCATGAAACAATAAAAAAATTAGATACGATGGAGACGTATAAGTCACCTACTATGGGTAGGGTCATGAGGCATACATCTTGGACCTTACCCAGGTCCCCACATCAATAAACATTGAAGCCTCTTGGGCATAAATGCATTTAATAGTCATCATGACTCTCTTCACTCGGTGTGCATCCACTCGGGTGACTATGCTCCACTCGGATATCTCATGTCCACTCGGATGAACGAAGGCCACTCGGTCACTCCGGCAACACACGGATGGAAATGGCGAACAACCAACGTGGAGGCATGAATTCAGAGGATGCGCGATTTCAGGCATTACTAATAGGTAAGACTTCAGTTAGCGATTGTAACGCATGTATTCAACCTCTCCATCAATACCCTTGTAATGTATTTAGAAGTGGTGACGGTGAATTCTATATAAGCCCACCCGCAACACTAGAAGAAGGGTCCTTAACATTTTGTAATCATCAGACACAAGAGAAAACACAGCCCCCAGAGCTCATGGCGTAGGGTTGTTACCTCTTCCGAGAGGGTCCCGAACTCATAAAATCCCCGTGTCATACTTGCGATGTAGCTAGGATTAACACTATTTCATACCCCTACTACTTACTTTCAGAATCATCCCCACGACACCTAGCCCGGAACTTCTGAGGCACGCAAAAAGACTGACTCAACGGTTGGATTTGGAGCCCACCAATAAATAGTCTTATTCTCCCCATGAATAGGTTGACGACTCCATTTCTCACTCCTCCATTTTCAGACCTCAATTTCTTGGAGATCTCCATCCTTAGCCAACCAAAGCTCTAGATATTTTGAGGAGCAAAGGAGAAGTGTCCGATCTACACATTCACCAAAGGAAAAGTTGATTCCCCCTTGTTTTCAGGGTGCATCTTGTTACTCTTGGAGGTTGGAGGCTCCTAGGCAGTTGGAGTACTCCAGCGAGGAATCTTTCATTATGATTACCTCCGAAAAGTTTGTGAAGGTTTCGAGGCCACCTCAAGGTCTACCACTAGTGGTTGAGAAACGCCTTCATGGTGTTGTCTCAAGGGGAGAATTGGGTGAGCCTTCGTGACGTTGGGGTGCCTTTGTGGTAACATCCACCTCTCTAACGATGACTAGATTCCCTCCAAGGAAGTGAACATTGGCATACATCCTCATCTTCCGGCGTTGCTGTTGTCCCTAACCCTAACTCTCAACTTGTAGTTATTTGTCCCTAAGCCTCTACTGACTATCTTCTGCTTGCTTACCTTACTACTAGTTGTTGTAGGGTATATTTCCTTACCCTAGAATCACCATTGCAATTGTTAGGCTCACTTCCATATTCTGTTTTATTGCCTAAAATTTCTAATTAACAATTAAAATTTGTAATTCTAGCTATTCACCCCCCTCTAGGTCCATCTCGATCCTTTCAACAGCTCTGAACCCTACGACTTTGAGAGTTTGGCATCTTCACATAGAGAGGGTTACATGCTACTCTCCTTTGTTAAGCAATAGCTTGTTCACCCCAGGTCCTAATTTACGAGATCTCCAATCACAAAGGTTGGGTTACTACTATGGTGTAACACATATGGGTCACATACCCATCTCCCTTGATGCATTATCTATCACATTTCAGGATGGTTCCTTTATAAAGGGATCTGTCAAGTTTTTGTCTGTTTGAATATACATAACAATTATTACTCCAAAGTTTCTCAACTTCATGACAGACTTCAAATGTCTCTTCACGTGAAGTGGCGGAGACAAGCCCCAAGCAGCCCGGGCCATGGCCTGGGACGTGAGTCTGAATTCCTTCGTACACTGTAGCACCCTTAGTACTGTTTAACACCATAGCACCTACTTGGCCTGGGGCTTGCCTGGGGCACATCGTGATTCTTGCTCCACCATTGTTCATGTGTCTTGACGACTTCGCATTATCCTTTGAATTGTTCACGTTATCGATAACTATTTGATTTTCACAATCTATAAGAATAGCCGGTACAGGTTTTCAACCACATGCAAGTTGATACGTCCATTTTGCATCATGATTTCCTACTGTTATTTACTTTGTTTTGTTGAATAATAATGCTTTGGGGAGTGATTCTAATGCCTTTTCTCTCATAATATGCAAGGTTTACACATGGAGGGAGAATACCGGCAGCTAGAATTCTGGACCCAAGAAAAGCACATCAGAGATACCTATTCTGCACAACTCCAATGAAGCTGAAATTTTACGGAGATTATTTTTACATTTAATAAAAAATAATGGAGCTGGAAACTACCGGAGGAGGCCCCCCAGGTGGGCACAACTCACCAGGGCGCGCCAGGCCCCCCTGGGCGCGCCCTGATGGGTTGTGCCCAGCCTAGCCCACCTCCGGTGCCCATCTTATGGTATAAGGTCTCTCTTGACCTAGAAAAAATAAGAGAAGCACTTTCGGGATGAAGCGCCGCCTCCTCGAGGCGGAACTTGGGCAGGAGCACTTTTGCCCTCCGGCGGAGCAATTCAGCCGGGGAAACTTCCCTCCCCGAGGGGGAAATCGAAGCTATCGTCATCACCAACACCCCTCTCATCTTTGGGAGGCCAATCTTCATCAACATCTTCAACAGCACCATCTCCTCTCAAACCCTAGTTCATCACTTGTGTTCAATCTTTGCACCGGAACCTCAGATTGGTGCCTGTGGGTGACTAGTAGTGTTGATTACCTTGCGTAGTTGATTACTATATGGTTTATTTGGTGGAAGATTATATGTTCAGATCCATTATGCTATTCAATACTCCTCTGATATTGAGCATGATTATTATTTGTGAGTAGTTACCTTTGTTCTTGAGGTCACGGGAGAAGTCATGTTGCGAGTAATCATGTGAATTTGATATGTGTTCGATATTTTGATGATATGTATGTTGTGATTCCCTTAGTGGTGTCATGTGAACGTCGACTACATGACACTTCACCATTCATGGGCCTAAGGGAATGCATTGTGGAGTAGTTATTAGATGATGGGTTGCTAGAGTGATAGAAGCTTAAACCCTAGTTTATGCGCTACTTCGTAAGGGGCTGATTTGGATCCACATGTTTAATGCTATGGTTAGACTTTGTCTTAATACTTTTCTCGTAGTTGCGGATGCTTGCGAGAGGGTTAATCATAAGTGGGTTGTTAGTTCAAGTAAGAACAGCACCTTAGCACCGGTCCACCCACATATCAAATTATCAAAGTAGCGAACACGAATCAAACCAACATGATAAAAGTGACTAGACGAAATTCCCGTGTACCGTCAAGAACACTTTGCCTATTACTAGTGATTGTTCTGGCCTGTCATTTGCCTCAAAAGGATTGGGATACCTTGCTGCACCTTGTTTACCGTTGCCGTTACTTGCTTGCTACCAATTACCTTGCTATCAAACTATCTGTTACCTACAATTTCAGTGCTTGCGGAAATTACCTTGCTGAAAACCGCTTGTCATTTCCTTCTGCTCCTCGTTGGGTTCGACACTCTTACTTATCGAAAGGACTACGATTGATCCCCTATACTTGTGGGTCATCAAGACTCTTTTCTGGCGCCGTTGCCGGGGAGTGAAGCACTCTTGGTAAGTGGAAATCGGTAAGGAAAAACTTATACTACGTGCTGAAATTTATTGCTACTTGCTACTATGGAGAACAATCCTTTGAGGGGTTTGTTCGGGGTATCTTCACCTCGACCGGAACCACAATTAGTTTCCCCTCAACCTACAACACCTACTGAAAATGTTACTTATGAAATTCCTTCGGGTATGCTAGAACAACTGCTTGCTAAACCTTATGCAGGAGATGGAACTGAACATCCTGATATGCATCTTTTATATGTGAATGACATATGTGGATTATTTAAGCTTGCAGGTTTACCCGGAGATGAAGTTAAGAAGAAGGTTTTCCCTTTATCTTTGGAGGAAAAAGCATTGACATGGTATAGGCTATGTGATGATCTTGGATCGTGGAACTGGAATCGTTTGCAATTGGAATTTCACCAAAAGTTTTATCCCATGCATCTAGTTCAACGTGATCGGAATTATATATATATAGTTTTTGGCCTCGTGAAGGAGAAAGTATTGCTCTAGCTTGGGGGAGGCTTAAGTCAATGTTATATTCATGCCCCAATCATGACATTCCGAGGGAAGTTATCGTTCAGAATTTTTATGCTCGGTTTTCTCATAATGATCAATCCATGCTCGATACTTCTTGTGCTGGTTCTTATATGAAGAAGACTATTGAATTCAAGTGCGATCTCTTAGAAAGAATTAAACACAACTCTGAAGATTGGGAACTCGACGAAGGTAATGAGTCAGGTATAAAGCTTGAATTTGATTGTGTTAAATCTTTTATGAATACCGATACTTTTCACAAGTTTAGCACTAAATATGGACTTGACTCTGAGATAGTAGCCTCTTTCTGTGAAGCATTTGCTACCCACGTTGATCTCCCTAAGGAGAAGTGGTTTAAATATCATCCTCCTATTAAAGAAGAAATTAAAGAACCAGTCATAGCCAAAGAAGAAACCATCTTTTAGGATGTTGATCCAGTTGTGCCTACTGCTTATATTGAAAAGCCGCCTTTCCCTGTTAGGATAAAGGAACATGCTAAGGTATCAACTGTGGTTCGTAAGAGTAATATAAGAGCACCTAAACCCCCTGAGCAAATTAAAGTAGAAGCTAGTGTTGCTATGGTTAAAGATCTCTTGGTAGAAAATGTTGATGGGCATGGTATCTACTTTTGTGATGAAGCTGCTAGAATTGCTAGACCTGATGAGAAAGATAAACACAGACCCATAGTAGGCTTGCCTGTTGTCTCAGTCAAAATAGGAGATCATTGCTAGCATGGTTTATGTGATTTGGGTGCTAGTGTGAGTGCTATCCCTTTTACTTTATACCAAGAAATTATGGATGAAATAGCACCTGCTGAAATGGAAGGTATTGATGTTACTATTAAACTTGCTAATAGAGACACTATCACACCACTTGGGATTGTTAGAGATGTTGAAGTCTTGTGTGGGAAAGTAAAATACCCTACTGATTTTCTAGTCCTTGGTTCCCCACAAGATGACTTTTGTCCCATTATCTTTGGTAGACCTTTTTTGAGCACCGTCAATGCTAAGATACATTGTGAAAAACAAACTGTCGGTGTCAGTTTTGGTAATGTTTCTCATGAGTTTAATTTTTCCAAGTTTAGTAGACAACCTCGTGATAAAGAGTTATCTAGTAAGGATGAAATAATCGGTCTTGCTTCTATTGCCGTGCCTCCTACTGACCCATTAGAACAATATTTGCTCGGCCATGAAAATGATATGCACTTGCGTGAAAGAAACGAAATAGATAAAATTTTCTTTGTACAACAACCTCTCTTGAAACACAATTTGCCTATTGAAACTCTTGGAGGTCCTCCTCCACCTAAAGGTGATCATGTGTTTGAATTGAAACAATTGCCTGACACTTTGAAGTATGCTTATCTTGACGAGAAAAAGATATATCATGTTATTATTAGTGCTAACCTTTCAGAACATGAAGA
Organism: Elymus sibiricus; assembly: GCA_039707655.1. Classification (NCBI taxonomy): domain Eukaryota; kingdom Viridiplantae; phylum Streptophyta; class Magnoliopsida; order Poales; family Poaceae; genus Elymus; species Elymus sibiricus. The sequence goes on from CM077665.1 coordinate 272,482,052, forward strand.
AGAAAGATTATTGAAAGTTCTGAGGAAGCACAGGGCTGCTATTGGATATACTATTGATGACCTTAAGGGCATTAGTCCCACTCTATGTTAGTGCAAGATCAATATGGAACCTGATGCTAAACCCGTTGTTGATCACCAACGGCGATTGAATCCTAAGATGAAGGAAGTGGTAAGAACTGAAATATTAAAACTTCTGGAAGCAAGTATAATCTATCCTATTGTTGATAGTAGATGGGTAAGTCCCGTTCATTGTGTCCCTAAGAAAGGAGGTATTACCGTTGTTCCAAATGATAAGAATGAACTCATTCCACAAAGAATTGTTACTGGCTATAGAATGGTAATTGATTTTAGAAAATTAAATAAAGTTACTAGAAAAGATCATTACCCTTTACCGTTCATTGATCAAATGTTAGAGAGACTATATAAGCACACACACTTTTGTTTCTTAGATGGATATTCTGGTTTCTCTCAAATACCTGTGTCACAATCTGATCAAGAGAAAACTACCTTTACTTGCCCTTTCGGAACCCATGCTTATAGACGTATGCCTTTTGGTTTATGCAATGCACCTGCTACCTTTCAAAGATGTATGACTGCTATATTCTCTGATTTTTTTGAAAAGATTGTGGAGGTTTTCATGGATGATTTTTCCGTTTACGGGACTTCTTTTTATGATTGCTTAAGCAACATTGATCGAGTTTTGCAGAGATGTGAACAAACTAATCTTGTCTTGAATTGGGAGAAGTGCCACTTTATGGTTAATGAAGGCATTGTCTTGGGGCATAAAATATCTGAACGAGGTATTGAGGTGGATAAAGCTAAAGTTGATGCACTTGAGAAAATGCCATGTCCTAAAGATATTAAAGGTATTCGAAGTTTCCTTGGTCATGCTGGTTTTTATAGGAGGTTTATTAAGGACTTCTCTAAAATTTCTAGGCCTCTTACTAATCTTTTGCAAAAAGATATTCCTTTTGTTTTTGATGATGATTGTGTGGAAGCCTTTGAAACACTCAAGAAAGCCTTAACCTCTGCACCTATTGTTCAACCACCTGATTGGAACTTGCCTTTTGAAATTATGTGTGATGCTAGTGATTATGCTGTTATTGCTGTTCTAGGACAAAGAGTTGATAAGAAATTGAATGTTATTCATTATGCTAGTAAAACTCTAGACAGTGCCCAACGAAACTATGCTACTACTGAAAAAGAATTTTTAGCAGTTGTGTTTGCTTGTGATAAATTTAGATCCTATATTGTTGACTCCAAAGTTATTGTTCACACCGATCATGCTTCTATAAAATACCTTATGGAAAAGAAAGATGCTAAACCTAGACTCATTAGGTAGGTTCTCTTGCTTCAAGAATTTGACTTACACATTATTGATAGGAAAGGAGCTGGGAACCCCGTAGCTGATAACTTGTCTAGGTTAGAAAATATTCCCGATGACCCACTACCTATTGATGATAGTTTCCCTGACGAACAGCTAGCTGCAATAAGTGTCTCACAACGCACACCTTGGTATGCTGATTATGCTAACTACATTGTCGCTAAATACATTCCACCTAGCTTTACTTATCAACAAAAGAGAAAAAAAGTCTATGACTTGAGACATTACTTTTGGGATGACCCACATCTTTATAAAGGAGTAGATGGTATTATTAGACGTTGTGTACCTGAGCATGAAAAGGAACAAATCCTACAGAAATGTCATTCCGAAGCTTATGGAGGACATCATGCGGGAGATAGAACTGCTCATAAGGTATTGCAGTCTGGTTTTTATTGGCCTACTCTCTTCAAATATGCCCGTAAGTTTGTCTTGTCTTGTGATGAATGTCAAAGAATTGGTAATATCGGTAAGCATCAGGAAATGCCTATGAATTATTCACTTGTTGTTGAACCATTTGAAGTTTGGGGTTTTGATTATATGGGCCCTTTTCCTTCCTCTAATGGGTACACTCATATTTTGGTTGTGGTTGATTATGTCACTAAGTGGGTAGAAGCTATTCCAACTAGTAGTGCCGATCACCACACCTCCATTAAAATGCTTAAAGAGGTTATCTTCCCGAGGTTTGGAGTCCCTAGATATTTAATGACTGATGGTGGTTCACACTTTATTCATGGTGCCTTCCGTAAGATGCTTGCTAAATATGATGTTAACCATGGAATTGCATCACCCTATCATCCTCAATCTAGTGGTCAAGTTGAACTTAGCAATAGAGAAATAAAATTGATATTACAAAAAACTATCAATAGGTCTCGTAAGAATTGGTCTAAGAAATTAGATGATGCACTTTGGGCCTATAGAACAGCTTATAAAAATCCTATGGGTATGTCTCCATATAAAATGGTGTATGGGAAAGCTTGTCATTTGCCTCTAGAACTAGAACACAAAGCATTTTGGGCAATTAAAGAACTCAACTATGATTTCAAACTTGCCGGTGAAAAGAGGTTATTTGATATTAGCTCACTAGATGAATGGAGAACCCAAGCCTATGAAAATGCCAAGCTATTCAAAGAAAAAGTAAAAAGATGGCATGACAAAAGAATCCAAAAGCGGGAATTCAAAACAGGAGATTATGTTCTTTTGTTCAACTCTCATATAAGATTTTTTGCAGGAAAGCTTCTCTCAAAATGGGAAGGACCATATATTATCGAAGAGGTTTATCGTTCTGGAGCTATCAAGATTAATAACGCCGAAGGTACCTACCCGAAGGTAGTCAATGGGCAGAGAATTAAGCATTATATCTCAAGTACGCCTATTAACGTTGAAAGCAATGTTATCCAAACCATGACACCGGAGGAACACATTAAAGAAACCTTCCGGAAGACTCCAGATTATTTAAAAATAGGAGGTACGTGATACGGTAAGTAAACGGACTCCGAAAAATCCGCAAAAATATTTTTTGTCAGTTTTGGAATATTTTAGAATTTTGGAAATAAAAAAATAAACCGGAAGGTAATCGAGGTGAGCACGATACACCAGGGCGCGCCAGGCACCCCTGGGCGCGCCCTGGTGGGTTGTGCCCTCCTCGGATGCCTTCTCGACTCCGTTTTCCTTCCAAATACTTGTTTCCCAAGAATAAAAATTCTCTATATATACCCCCGACTGTTTTGACGTCCTCATCGCAGAAAAATCCTCTGTTCTTGTTTCTTGTTGTTCCTCATCAGATCTGTCAAGTCAGGCATCATGTCTTCTCCCTCTTCTAACAACGTGGAAGAAGATGCATGGCTAATGAAGATAGAGGTAAGGAGGGAGGAGTCGGAAGAAGCCAACAAGGAACAGAAAGGCAAGGAGGCTATGGTTGATTATCCCCCTGAAGGAGATCAACCCATGCCGGCAAAGGAGGAAGGGGAAGAAGATATCCTTCAACCTTACTACAGTCATCTCACCCCTATTGAAATAGAAGCCCTTAAAGCTTTCGAAGTTGTTCGCGTTCAGAATAAATTTCCCATCCGTGAAAATATTTTGCTAGAAGAGCACATCAATAACCTTAGGAGGGTCATCCGCAGATTGGAGTACCTTTTGAAGCTGAAGTGTGACATCATATCACCTCCACCTTCTTCATCACCACCACCAAAGGAGACTTGAGCACATGGGTATGGGCACTCCCCTTGGCTTAAGCCAAGCTTGGGGGAGGTGCCCCGGTATCGTATCACCACCACTTTTGTTCACCTTTACCTATTTGAGTTCGATCTTTAGTTTCACTTTGCTTTAGTTGAATAAAAGTTTAGCATGATCTATTTTCGTGTGTTAGTTCCGTGCTCTATCTATCTATGTAATCGTGTGAAAGTTATATAATAAAGTTTAGTTTGATTCTTTGCTTTCCTACTTGCTTGGTTGTAACCAAAATAAAGGAATAGAAACAAATGAAAGAAAGAAAAAAATCATATGTTAATCTTATGGCGAGTCATGACATCACATAAGGAAAAGTATAAGTAGTACAATTTATTGGAGATTGACAAACATAGCATTGGTCAATGATGCAATTCATGATAGAATTAATAAGGGAAGAGAAGATTCACATGCAAATACACTATCTTGGACATCTTTTATGATTGTGAGCCCCCATAAAATATTATGTGTCAAAATTGTTGACGTTGGACAAGGAAGACAACGTAATGATTTATGTTCATTCATATCCACATAGAAGTTATATTGTCATAGATCCTTTTGTTGGGGCAGCTCTCTCTCACACTCACCGGGTAGAGGTAGAAGAAGGATAAGGCACAGCAGAATTTTTCCGGCCACAACGTACAGCCTTTTTCCCTTTATCTCTCTGACTGGATACACCACTGTGCCACTAACACAATTTAACACAGCCGGCTTTGTAGCCCTGGAAGCAACGCAGTGCCCACGTTTTCTACGCACGTACTTGCGAGCGATTCATCCGGCCAGCCGCACGACGCGCACTACACGTTGAATGCAGCCTGCTCCACGGATCGCTGCTAACGGCCTAGCTACAACACACACACGCTACTGCCACACACGCTACACCATACGCACATACGTACACACACCACGCTGCCGTGACCCAGCCCGCGGACCCGACCTGGCGCACCGACGCCGGTCGCACCGCCACGGACCCGACCTTACGCACTGACGCTGGTCGCACCGTGCTCCGTCACGACTTATTCCCAACAATCACCCCCTAAGCCGTGACCTAGAGGAGCGCCGGCCCGACGTCGTCGTTGACCGCCGCGACAAGCGCCTGCTCCGCCGCCTCCGCCTGACGTGGCTTCGGGCACTCCCGCCGGAAGTGGCCGCGCAGCCCATAGTTATAGCAGCGCCCGCGGCCTCGCCGCTTCCCGCCACTGCCTGACGCCGTGCTGCCCGCACCGTCATCATCGTGGTCGAAGCCGCCGCCGTGTCGACGTCGCCGTGCTGCCCACTGAGCTGCGGTGAGCATCAGCTGCTCGTCCGCCCGCTCGCCGCCAGCCTACGCGCACCGCCTCGTCCTCTCCTCAAAGTTCTTGAGCCTCCCGAGTGCCTCCTCGAATGCCATGGTGCTGACATCGCAGAACTGCTCGATTCCGGCGACCGCCGCGTACAGCCGGTCCGGCACCAAGTCCAGCAGCTTATTCACCATCTCGGTGTCGTCCAGCGTCGACCCGAGCCCCGCGTAGCGCGCCGCCATCCCGCCGATCTTGCCGGCGAACGCATCCAGCGTCTCCGCCTCCGCCATGCGCAACCGCTTGAACTCGCCGCGGAGAGTGGCCAGCCGCGCCGCCCGAACCCGGTCCGCACCGACGAACCTCGTCTTCAAGCTCGCCCATAGCTCCGCCGCCGTCTTCTTCGACGAGACCTGCAACAGAATCTCCTCAGAGAGCACCCCGAGCAAGTACGCCCTCGCCGGCTTGTCCTTCTTCGCGATCACCGCCGCCGCCGCGTCCTCCGCCGGAACCACCGCCTCCCAGAGCCCGGCCGCGTCGAGGTTGGCCTCCACCTTGATCGCCCACACGGTGTAGTTGTCACCGGTGAGCACCGGGCACTGCATAGGCAACGACCCGGCCGATCTGCCGGCGTACGGGACGAGCGACATTGCTCCGAGCAGGATCACAACAAGGCTCTGTATACCAAATGTTGGGGCAGCTCTCTCTCACACTCACCGGGCGGAGGTAGAAGAAGGATAAGGCACAGCAGAATTTTTCCGGCCGCAACGTACAGCCTTTTTCCCTTTATCTCTCTGACTGGATACACCACTGTGCCACTAACACAATTTAACACAGCCGGCTTTGTAGCCCTGGAAGCAACGCAGTGCCCACGTTTTCTATGCACGTACTTGCGAGCGATTCATCCGGCTAGCCGCACGACGCGCACTACACGTTGAATGTAGATTGCTCCACGGATCGCTGCTAACGGCCTAGCTACAACACACACACGCTACTGCCACACACGCTACACCGTACGCACATACGTACACACACCACGTTGTCGTGACCCACCCCGCGGACCCGACCTGGCGCACCGACGCCGGTCGCATCGCCACGGACCCGACCTAGCACACTGACGCCGGTCGCACCGTGCTCCGTCACGACTTATTCCCAACACCTTTAACATGTGGTGCTTGCCCAATATCTTTGCTAGCCAAAAATTCCGCATTAAGTAGAGATACTACTTGTGCATCCAAAAACCCAAACCAAACTCTTTCTTTGAGTGTCCACCATACCTACCAATGGATCGAGAAAGATCCTTCAAGTAAGTTGTCATCGGTGCAATAAGGCAATAAAAATTTCTTCTACAAGTGTTTTGATCAATTAGTGTAAGAGAAAATTGAGCGTTATACGAACTTATGATGGCAAAGTAATAAAAGCGACGGACTGCATAATAAAGGTTGCTATCATAGGGGGCAATATAGCGTGACGTTCTTTTACATTAAGGGATTGGGCATACAAACCAATAAGCGCATGACAAGCTCTGCTTCCCTCTGCGAAGGGCCTATCCTTTACTTTTATGCACTTACCTTTATGCAAGAGTCAAAGTATTCTTCCCTATTCCTTTTTACTTTTTCTTTTGCAAGCATCATGTGGTGAGGAAAGATCTAGGCACATATATCCAGTTGGATATGGGTGGGCATGAGTTATTATTGTTGACATCACCCTTGAGGTGAGTGAGTTGGGAGGCAGAAATTATAAGCCCCTATCTTCCTACGTGTCCGGTTGAAACTTTTTGTTCATAGGTATGCCGTGAGCGTTAGCAATCATAGAAGACTAAATGATGGTTGAGTATGTGGACTTGCCAAAAGGCTCCTACATGAGACCCTTCCTGAAAAGATGATGAATTGTAATTGCAAAGTTGACTGAGAACATAGTTTGTTGGTTCCCAATAAGGTTTATGCTTCATACTTCTATGTTGTGATGAATTGTTACTTGTTCATGAGAAACTATATGATAAAAAATGTTTTGAAATAAGTTCCTTTGTTAGAGTATTGTTGTTATGATAATAAGCATGATGCTTCTATGTTCGTATTTTGTTTTTATCGACACCTCTCTCTCAAACCATGTGGACATGCTTTTCAATATCGGTTTTCACTTGAGGACAAGCGAGGTCTAAGCTTGTGGGAGTTGATACGTCCATTTTGCATCATGATTTCCTACTGTTATTTACTTTGTTTTGTTGAATAATAATGCTTTGGGGAGTGATTCTAATGCCTTTTCTCTCATAATATGCAAGGTTTACACATGGAGGGAGAATACCGGCAGCTGGAATTCTGGACCCAAGAAAAGCACATCAGAGATACCTATTCTGCACAACTCCAATGAAGCTGAAATTTTACGGAGATTATTTTTACATTTAATAAAAAATACTGGAGCTGGAAACTACCGGAGGAGGCCCCCCAGGTGGGCACAACCCACCAGGGCACGCCAGGCCCCCCTGGGCGCGCCCTAATGGGTTGTGCCCAGCCTGGCCCACCTCCGGTGCCCATCTTCTGGTATAAGGTCTCTCTTGACCTATAAAAAATCAGAGGAGGACTTTCGGGACGAAGTGCCGCCGCCTCGAGGCGGAACTTGGGCAGGAGCACTTTTGCCCTCCGGCGGAGCGATTCCGCTGGGGGAACTTCCCTCCCGGAGGGGGAAATCGAAGCTATCGTCATCACCAACACCCCTCTCATCTTTGGGAGGCCAATCTTCATCAACATCTTCAACAGCACCATCTCCTCTCAAACCCTAGTTCATCTCTTGTGTTCGGTCTTTGTACCGGAACTTCAGATTGGTACCTTGGGGTGACTAGTAGTGTTGATTACCTTGCGTAGTTGATTACTATATGGTTTATTTGGTGGAAGATTATATGTTCAGATCCATTATGCTATTCAATACACCTCTGATCTTGAGCATGATTATTATTTGTGAGTAGTTACCTTTGTTCTTGAGGTCACGGGAGAAGTCATGTTGCGAGTAATCATGTGAATTTGATATGTGTTCGATATTTTGATGATATGTATGTTGTGATTCCCTTAGTGGTGTCATGTGAACGTCGACTACATGACAGTTCACCATTCATGGGCCTAAGGGAATGCATTGTGGAGTAGTTATTAGATGATGGGTTGCTAGAGTGACAGAAGCTTAAACCCTAGTTTATGCGCTACTTCGTAAGGGGCTGATTTGGATCCACATGTTTAATGCTATGGTTAGACTTTGTATTAATACTTTTCTCGTAGTTGCGAATGCTTGCGAGGGGGTTAATCATAAGTGGGTTGTTAGTTCAAGTAAGAATAGCACCTTAGCACCGGTCCACCCACATATCAAATTATCAAAGTAGCGAATATGAATCAAACCAACATGATAAAAGGGACTAGACGAAATTCCCATGTACCCTCAAGAACACTTTGCCTATTACTAGTGATTGTTCTGGCCTATCCTTTGCCTCAAAAGGATTGGGCTACCTTGCTGCACCTTGTTTACCATTACCGTTACTTGCTTGCTACCAATTACCTTGCTATCAAACTATCTGTTACCTACAATTTCAGTGCTTGCAGAAATTACCTTGCTGAAAACCGCTTGTCATTTCCTTCTGCTCCTCGTTGGGTTTGACACTCTTACTTATCGAAAGGACTACGATTGATCCCCTATACTTGTGGGTCATCACAAGTGCATCAATAGTTCATGCAGCCATTCTGCCTCAGTAGTGGTTGTATCTAAAATAGTAAGTTCTACTTTCATGGTTGATCTCGTCAATATGGTATGTTTACAAAACCTCCATGACACTGCACCACCTCAATGCTTAAATTCATACCCACTTGTGGCATAGAGCACATTAGTATCATAAATCTAGTTTGAATCACTATATCCTTCTAGCACAGTTGGGTGCCCTGAATAATGAATTCCATAACTTATAATATCTCTCAGATAGCGCAAGAACCTTTCTAGTGTGTGCCAATGATCATGATACATCTCCACCGTATCTATAATTTTTTATTGTTTCATGTTATTATATTATCAATCTTCGATACTTTATATGCAATTATATGCTATTTTATATCATTTTTTGGGACTAACCTATTAACCCAGTGCCCACTGTTAGTTCCTGTTTTTTTCCTGTTTTTGGACTTTTCAGAAAATCAATACCAAACGGAGTCCAAATTGGATGGAACTTTAAAGGGGTTATTTTTGGACACAAAGAGACCCTAGAAGCTTCGGGAAGTGGCCAGAAGACCTACGATGGAGCCACGAGCTCGTAGGACGCGCCCTTGGGGGGTAGGGCGTGCCCACTGAGCTCGTGGGCCCCTCGCGACTCCTCCTGATCTAATTCCACTTATATATATTCACAATTACCCAAAAACCAATAGAGAGACACCCAAAACACTTTTTCGCCGCCACAATCCTTTGTTCTTCCATGATCCTATCAGGAGACCTTTTTCCGGTACTTTGCTGGAAGGGGAATCGATCACGGAGGCCATCTACATCAACCTTGCTGCCTCCATGATTATGTGTGAGGAGTTCACCACATACCTATGGATCCATATCTACTAGCTAGATGGCTTAATCTCTCTCTTTGATCTTCAATACCATGTTCTTTGCGATTCTCACGGAGATCTATCTGATGTAATCTTCTTTTGCAGTGTGTTTGTTGGGATCCGATGAATTGTGGGTTCATGATCAATTTATTCATTGAAAGTAATTGAGTCTTTTTTGAACTTTATTATGCATGATTTTTATAGCTTTGTAATTCTCTTCGATCTATTCGTTTGGTTTGCCCAACTAGATTGATTTATCTTCAGCGGGAGGAGTGCATTGTAGTAGGTTCAATCTTGCGGTGCTCTATATCCCAGTGATAGAAAGGGACAAGACACGTATTGTATTTTGCCATTAATGATAAAATGATGGGGACTGAACATATTTCTTGTCTTGCTTTGTCTACATCATGTCATCTTGCTTAATGTGTTACTCTGTTTGTCATGAACTTAATACCATAGATGCAGGCAGGAGTCGATCGATTAGTGGAGTAATAATAATAGATGTAGGATCGTTTTGGTCTGCTTGTCACTGACGCAATGCATATATACATGATCATTTCCATGAATAAAATCATAACTATGCGCTTTTCTATCAATTGTCCAACAGTAATTTGTTTACCCACTGTATGCTATGCGTTCGAGAGAGAAGCCTCTAGTGAAATCTATGCCCCTCGGGTCTATTTAATCATATTGATAAAAACTAAAAATACCTTGCTGCAATTATTTACTTTAAATTTTTATATATCTATCACTATCAGAATTAATCCTTGCAAGTAACGAGTTCAAGGGGATTGACAACCCTCTTGCCCGTGTTGGGTGCAAGTGTTTGGTTTTGTGTGTGTAGGTGCTGACGATGAGATTTTTCCTTGATTCTCCTATTGATTCTATAACCTTGGTTCTCACCAAGGGAAATACGTATCACTACTATATTGCTTCACCCTTCCTCTTCGGGGAAAAACCCAACGCAGCTCACAAGTAGCAGAATAAATTTCTGGCGCCGTTGATGGGGAGATATCATCAAATTCTCATCAGGTCCCTTCATACAAATCATCATTCACTTGTTCTACTTTTATTTGAATTTTTTATTTTTCCTTAAATTTGCTTCTAAAAAATCAAAAAACACAAAAATATTTTATTTGTTAGTTTACTTGCTTTGTCGCTATGTCTCAAGAAAATACCAAATTGTATGACTTTTCAAATACTAATAAAAATGATTTTATTAGTACTCCAATACCACCCGACACTAGTGCGAAAGATTATAATATTAATGCCGCTTTGCTAAATCTTGTTATGAAAGAACAATTTGCTGGAAGTCCTAATGAGGATGTAGCTTCGCATCTTAATCCCTTCGTTGAATTATGTGATATGCAAAAGAAAAAGGATGTGGACAATGATGTTGTTAAGTTGAAATTATTTTCTTTCTCACTAAGAGATAAAGCTAAAACTTGGTTTTCATCCTTGCCATGTAATAGTATTGGAACTTGGGATAAGTGTAAGGATGCTTTTATTACTCAGTATTTTCCTCCTACTAAGTATATCTCTCTTATAAATCAAATTATTAATTTTAAACAACATGAGCAATAATATGTTGCACAAGCTTGGGACAGGATGGAATTAATGATTAGAAATTGTCCCACTCATGGTTTAAGTTTATGGATGACAATACAAAAAAATATGCGCGACTAAACTTTTGTCGAGAAATCTCCTAGATTCTGTGGTAGGTGGTACTTTCATGGAAATTACATTGGGAGAAGCTACAAAACTTCTGGATGATATCATGATAAATTATTCTCAATGGCACACCGAACGAGCTCGAACTGGTAAGAAGGTAAACTCTGTCGAAGAAATCTCTACTTCGAGTGATAAAATGGATTCTCTTATGAATATGTTTGCTAGCAAAAATGCTCATGTTGATCCTAATGATGTGCCACTATCTACTTTGATTGGGAAAAATAATTATGCTATTGATATGAATTTTGTCTCTAGAAATAATTTCAACAACAATGCTTAAGGAGGAAATTTCAATCCTAGACCGTATCCCGGTAATTCCTCTAATAATTATGGTAATTCAAGTAATAATAATAGGATACCTACTGATCTTGAGAACACCAGTAAAGAATTTATTAGTTCTCAAAAGATTTTCAATACTATGGTAGAAGAAAAACTACATAAAGTTGATGATATGGCTAGAAACATGGATAGGATTGCTCATGATGTGGAAACTCTTAAAAGTAAAAAAATTCCACCTAAGCATGATATTAATGAATCTATTAAATCTATCCAAATCTCCATGAATGAAAGTAAAGAGGGGACCGCTAGGTTGAGGCTAAGCGAGAGTTCCTAGAAAAGGCTCCTGGTTTTTATCGTAATCATGATGAAGATATTAAAATGATTGGTGTTTAACCTATTGAATCTTTGTTTATTAATATAAAACTTGATGAAAAATGGACTGGAGATGAGTAAACTTTAGCTAGAAAGCGCCCCAATTGTTCGGAGGATGATGATCTTAATGATAAAAATGAAAAAAATGGGTTTGGAGAGGTCAAAACTTTACATAGTGATGCACCCACTACTTTGGATTACAAGGACTTTAATTATGATAGTTGTTCTTTAATTGAATGTATTTCCTTGTTGCAACCCATGATAAATTCACCTAATGCTTGCGAACAAAACAAAGCTTTTACTAAACATATTGTGGAATCTATGATAAAAGCTCATGAAGAGAAGTTTGAATTAGAGGTTTCAATACCTAGAAATTGCATGATGGATGGGAACCTAGTATTACATTAATCTTAAAGATTATGAATGTAATGCTTTGTGTGATCTTGGTGCCAGCGTCTCTACTATACCTAAATCTTTATGTGATGTGCTACGACTCACCGATATAAATGAATGTTCTCTCAACTTGCATATAGCGGATTAACTATTAAGAAACCATTGGGTAGAATAAATGATGTGATTATTCTTACTAATAGAAATTATGTTCCCATGTATTTCATTGCGCTTGATATTGAATGCAATACGTCTTGTCCTATAATATTTGGTAGGCTCTTCCTACGAACTATAGGTGCTATTATTGATATGAAAGAAGGTAATATAAGATTGCAACTTCCATTAAAGAATGGGATGGAACAATTCCCTAGGAAGAGCATTAAGACACCATATGAATCTATTATGAGGGCCACCTATGAAATTAATTTGAAGGATGACAATACTTGAAACAATGCATTATGCCTAGATAGGGGCATAAAACAATAGCGCTTGTTGGGAGGCAACCCAATACTTATCCTAAAATTTTGCTTTTACATTATGTTTTGGTGTGATGTTTTTTTGCTACTGTAATGATTGTGTTTTTATGTTTTAATTAATGCTTGTACCAAGTAAAGCCTTTGGGGTGACTTGGATGATAGTTGAATCAATTTTGTTCAAAAACAGAAACTTTTGCGCCCAGTACAATATTTCTCTTATTTTACTGGAGAGTCTTTTTGTATGAATTTTTTAAATGGTATTTCTATACAAATTTCCTAGGCGTTCCTAATTTTTTAGAATTGTGTGAGGTACGTAAGTATGGTTTTAGTACAGATTATTACAGACTATTCTGTTTTAGACAGATTCTGTTTTTGCTTGCATAGTTTGCTTCTTTTGATGATGTTATGGATTATATCGGGGGTACAAGTCATGGACAAGTTAGAATACAATACCTATTATGCAATAATTAAATATGAATAAATTTACAACATTACCTAAAGTTTATGATATGTCTATTATACTAACGGGCCTCACGAGGTTTCTGACTTTCTGTTGAGTTTTGTGTGCGGAAGTTTTCAAGTTTTGGGTGTAACAACGATGGATGAAGGAATAAGGAGCAGCAAGACCATAAGCTTGGGTATGTCCAAGTCACCCCAAGGTAATATTCAAGGAGGACCCAAGCGTCTAAGCTTGTGGATGCCAAGGATGGCATCCCCTCTTTCGTCTCCAATCTATCAGTATGTCACTTGGAGCTATATTTTTATTCATCACATGATATGAGTTTTGCTTGGAGCATCGTGTATTATAGTTTTTTTATTTTAGTTTGCCACAATCATTGTTTGCTAGACACACCTATTGAGAGACACACACTTTCATCATAACTTGTTAGAATCCTCTATGTGCTTCACTTATATCTTTTGAGCTAGACAGTTGCTCTAGTGCTTCACTTATATATTTTATAGCACGGTGGTGGCTATATTTTATAGAAATAGCTGCACTTTCATGATTCACTTAAATATTTTTGAGTGTCTGAGAAATAGGAATGGTAATTTGCACGTGTTATAAGACTAGTCCAAAAATGATAGGTATTCAAGGGGGATATAATAAAAACTTTCATGTAGCTCACCAAATAAGAGACAGATGGTTTGATTATATTGTAGTAATATGAAATGATATAAATTCATGATCATTGGTTAGTAGAAATATCGGTATTAAAGCTTGTTATTTACTTCTCATCTAAATATTGGTCATGGAATGGTGATGAGGTGTGAGCATTTTTATGTCTGAAATGAAATCTTATTGTGTTGTTTGAATCGGGGGCGTGCGATGGTTAACTCCTCCCAACCTCTTCCCTAGGGGCATGTGGTAGTACTTTCCTTCGAGAGAGCTATAGGCTTTACAAAAAGTATGTGAGTTCTTTATGACTAATGTGTGTCCATGGATATATGCACTCTCATCTTTCCGCAATTTGCTAGCCTCTTCGGTACAGTGCATTGTCCTTTCTCACCTCGAGTGTTGGTGCAAACTTCGCTGGTGCATCCAAACCCCGTGATATTATATGCTCTATCACACACAAGTCTCCTTATATTTTCCTCAAAACAGCCACCATACCTACTTAGTATGGCATTTCCATAGCCATTCTGAGATATATTGCCATGCAACTTCCTCCGTTCCGTCACATGACTTGTGTGTTCATCATCATATTGCTTTGCATGATCATATAGAGCTGACATGGTATTTGTGCAAAGCCATCGTTCATCATTGTTTACATGTTACGCTTGATCATTGCACATCCTGATACACTGCCGGAGGCATTCATATAAAGTCATTTTGTATAGGTTTTATCGAGTTGTAAGTAAAAAAAAGCGCGATGATCATAATTATTAGAGCATTGTCCTAGTGAGGAAAGGATGATGGAGACTATGATTCCCCCACAAGTCGGGATGAGACTCCGGACAAAGAATAAAAAAATAGAGAAAAAATGGGGGAGGCCAAATGAGCCCAGCATAAAAAATGAGAGAAAAAGAGAGAAGGGGAATATTACTATCCTTTTTCCACACTTGTGCTTCAAAGTAGCACCATGTTCTTCATATAGAGAGTCTCCTGATTTGTCATTTTCACATACTAGTGGGAATTTTTTATTATAGAACTTGGCTTGTATATTCCAATGACAGGCTTCCTCAAATGCCCGAGGTCTTCATGAGCAAGAAAGTTGGATGCACGCCCACTTAGTTTCATTTGAGCTTTCATAGACTTATAGCTCTAATGCATCTGTTGCATGGCAATCCCTACTTCTCATTGATATCGATTGGTGGGCATCTCCATAGCCCGTTGATCCACCTAGTTGATGCGAGACTTTCTTCCTTTTTGACTTCCCTTTGATATCTACCACCGCACTCTATTCCACCTATATTCTATAACCATGGCTCACACTCATGTATTGCATGAAGTTGAAAATGATGAAGAACGTTAAAAGTGCTGATGATACAATTGCCTGGTTTGACACCGAGGTGCTCACGATTTATACTTATGCGGTGAAGACGGAGTCATGCCATGCTAATATGATAAAATGAGTAGGGATAACATTCTTTAAGGATCGTATATTTTGAAAAAGTAATGATTATGCTTCTTATGTTCATGGATAGTATTATGTTGATATCAATTAATTCATCGTTTATCAATATCTATACCTGAAAGAGATTACGTGTTGGGTAGCATTTCACATCAAAAATTCTGTTTTTATCATTTACCTACTCAAGGACAAGCAAGAATTAAGCTTGGGGATGCTGATATGTCTCCAATGTATCTATAATTTTTGATTGTTTCATGCTATTATATTATCAATCTTGGATACTTTATGTGCAATTATATGCTATTTTATATTATTTTTAGGGACTAACCTATTAACCCAATGCCCAGTGCCAGTTCTTGTTTTTTGCGTGCTTTTGGACTTTTCAAAAAATCACTACCAAACGAAGTCCAAATTGGATGAAACTTTATGGGGCTTATTTTTTGACATAAAGAGACCCTAGAAGCTTCGGGAGGTGGCCAGAAGACCTATGAGGGAGTCACAAGCTCGTAGGGCACGTCCCATGAGCTCGTGGGCCCCTCGCAACTCCTCGTAACCTAATTCCAATTCTATATATTCACAATTACCCCAAAACCAACAGAGACACCGGAAACACTTTTTCTACCGCCGCAAGCCTCTGTTCTTCCGCGATCCCATATGGAGACCTTTTCAGGTACTCTGCCGGAGCGGGAATCGATCACAGAGGCCATCTACATCAACCTTGCTGCCGCCATGATGTTGTGTGAGTAGTTCACCATAGACCCGCGGGTCCATAGCTAGTAGCTAGATGGCTTGTTCTCTCTCTTTGATCTTCAATACCATGTTCTTCGTGATTCCGCGGAGATCTATCCAATGTAATCTTCTTTTGCGATGTGTTTGTTGGGATCCGATGAATTGTGGGTTAATGATCAGATTATTCATTGAGAGTAATTGAGTCTTTTCTGAGCTTTATTATGTATGATTGTAATAACTTTGTAATTCTCTCCGATCTATCCGTTTGGTTTGGCCAACTAGATTGATTTACCTTCAATGGGAGGAGTGCATTGTAGTGGGTTCAATCTTGCGGTGCTTTATATCCCAGTGACAGAAAGGGACAAGACATGTATTGTATTGTTGCCATTAGGGATAAAACGATGGGGTCTGAACATATTGCTTGTCTTACTTTGTCTACATCATGTCATCTTGCTTAATGAGTTACTTTGTTTGTCATGAACTTAATACCATAGATGCAGGCAGGAGTCGGCCGGTTGCTGGAGTAATAGTAGTAGATGCGAGCTCGTTTCTGTCTACTTGTCGTGGACGTGATGCCTATATACATGATCATTGCCATGAATAACATCATAACTATGCGCTTTTCTATCAATTGCCCAACAGTAATTTGTTTACCCACCATATGCTATGTGTTCGAGAGAGAAGCCTCTAGTGAAAACTATGGCCCCGGGGTCTATTTAATCCTATTGCTAAAAACTAAAAATACATTGCTACAATTATTTACTTTTACTTTTGATATATCAATCACTATGAGAATTAATCCTTGCAAGTAACGAGTTCAAGGGGATTGACAACCGTCTTGCCTGCGATGGGTGCAAATGTTTGGTTTTATGTGTGTAGGTGCTGACGACAAGAGTTTGCGTTGATTCTTTTACTGGTTCGATAACCTTGGTTCTCACTGAGGGAAATACTTATCGGTACTATATTGCTTCACCCTTCCTCTTCGGGGAAAACCCAATGTAGCTCACAAGTAGCAGATCATCACCCAGGTTGGACATGGATCTACTTAGTTTGCTCACAACAAAAGAGATATCCAGCCTTGTTGCACTAGCTAAATACATTAGTGAACCTGCAATTTTATTGTATCTTAATTGATCTATCATTTCTTCCTCGTACTCTCAAAGTATGAAACTGGGATCATAAGGTGTTGGAGGCTTGATATTCATAAAGTCGAGCCGGCTCAAGACCTTCTTAAGAAAGTGAGACTTCGTTTGACTAATCCCACTCTCATATTTAATCAGTCTTATGTTTAGAATCATACCAGCTTCTCCCAGATCTTTCATGTCAAAGCTTTTTGAGAGAAAATATTTGACCTCATTGATCGCATCAATGTTTGTACCAAAGATAAGTATGTCATCCACATGCAAACATAATATAAGACCATCGCCCCCACTCTGACTAGCACTCCTATTCTCCGAGGCCTTTGTTACATTATATAACCTAGGCCAGGCTAGTCGATAGATCATTATGATCTTACACAACAATCTCGTGGTAGACACTTGTACTTTATACTATACCCCAATACAATGGACACAAGTAGGACGTAGGGTATTATCGCTTTGAGAGAGTTCGAACCTGGGTAAAATCATATCTCCCTGTTACCATCTCACCAAGGCTACTAGTTCGGGGCCCCTACCCAAGATCTGCTGGATTTGAATTCGTCACTCATCTGCTCATTGTCATTCAGAGCAGTGAGTTTTATGTTTTCCTATGTCTGGCGGTTGTTCTTTCATGGCGGCACCAACAAGTGGGATATTTTGTGTTGGTTCAAGGGTGGTGGACCGACGGAGGCAGATCTAGCAGTCTTCCCCGACAGCAATGGTTGGATGCGTCCAATCGGGATCCAAGTCGGCGTGGGGAATGTCCTCAATTGACACACCACATTGCCGAGTGCCTGTTGTGCAGGTCTAGTTTTTGACTCTCAACTCCTTCAAGGCTATGGCACTGGTTTGAATTTGATTTTGTTAGTGTTCCGTCTCTTCCTCCGTTGTGCGTCTCAGCAGCGCTGGCGATCGACGGCGGTCTCCAACCTAGTTTGTTGCAGGGACCCCAAGGGACTTGTTTGTTATATTATTTTATTTGGGGTTCTTTCTGCAAAGTTTTTTGGACATGTGTCATGTCATGTTCTTTATGTTAGTTTCTGCATGTGTGCATTTGTGATCTGTTTATTTTTCGATAAAGGGTAGGTTTTATTGACTCAAAATGAAGCATCAAGTCGATACAAACACAATGAGTACACATGCAACCTCACACAGCTAACACAAACTCACACACACATAAATACATTGGCAAATAGCAGAGTCATGCAAGACCAAAGCTATGCCTTAGGGCGGAAAAATAAAAAATATGAAGCGATCAAAACAACGATCGACAAACTACATCAACGACCATATCCTCAACTACCATCTCTTAACACCACAAGGACTACAAGGCTCCTCAACAACAACGTCTTCAAGAAGGGAACGGCAGTCAAGCGCCGACGTCACCAGATCCAACCACCAAAGGTCAGATTCTAGGTTTTCACCCTGAAGAATAAGTCCAGGCAATGCTTCACCAAGTTCATGACGCAAAAACATTATCATTGCCAGGTATAAGTATAACCAACTCGGATCAGACTTAGGATTTCCATCCCGAAGCTCAATACTGGATACTCGAGAAGTACAGCTAAATATGAGTCAATCATGTGTTGTTCTTGTCGCCACCACTTTCCTGCGATTCCAACAGCTACATGCGTTAGGCTAGAAATCCACCATGTTGCTGCACCATCATTGCATCACACCATCGAAGGCCAACTGGCCGAAGTGATAGCAGCCAAAACCCACAATGGAGCCTTCCGACAGCATCCTGCAACCTCGCCAGTACGAGCCATCGATCGATGTCCATATCTGAAGGAGAAATCCTCCCAAATCAAACACCTGATCGAGACGTTCACATATCTGATCGGATGCGACCACCACCGAGGAATGGAGTGACCAACCCCGCCGCTGCCTATACCCCATTTATCGATTAATATAATGCGTGCGGCTGGAAAAAAAACATGGATGAAAAAAAGGCCAGTCTTGTAGTATTAGAAATATGTAACAGAACAGCTGCCAAAGTTGCACACAAATTGTTGTTGTGCACCTCTCTATCACGTCATACCATGGAGTGACCAACCCCGACCCTCACTAGCAGACACTGTCTATACTCCATTTATTGATTAATATAATGTGTGCCGTTAAAAAACATGGAAGAAAAAAAGTCAACCTTATAGTCTCTACTCCTAAAGGGGGAGTTGGTAGCTTCTTTCTTGGGTTTTTTTCGTCTCCCCTCCCACCTTCGTCTGGTTTTTTTTCGTCCGGTTTTTTTTCTTCCCTTCTCCCATCATCATATATTTAGTAATGTATTTATGTGAAAGAATCAATCATCTAATAAGTCTTTAAAGACCAAATCTAATGAATCAATCAATCTAATGAATTAATTAACCTTACCATAAATGGCTCAATCACATTAATTAATATTTCCATACATCATTGAATTACATTAATTAACATTCCGTTTTAGGGTTTTTTCGTCTCTCCTCCCACCTTAGGAGGAGGCGTTGGTAGCTTAGGTTCAAGGTTTTTTTTCGTCTCCCCTCTCACATTCGTTTGGTTTTTTTCGTCCGGTTTTTCTTCCTATCTCCTTCCATCATCATATATTTAGTAATCTCTACTCTTAAATGCTCAGTTGGTAGAATTACATCCATGGTTTATTTTCGTCCGGCTTATTTTCGACTGGTCTATTTTCGTCTCACGTGCCACCATCATATCCTCACATTGGTTTTTTCACCATCCCATTAAAAACTTTACTAACATTTTTAAACTTTCCTAATGAGACATGTTACAAACGGGCAGACAACAATAGCACATTACCAAATAATGAAATCAATTTCACGCATGTTTCCTAAACCAACACTTTCCTAACATACAACAGATCTCCCATCAATGCAATTTGTTTTAGGAAACAAATAACATATTTTAAGCAAACAAAATCCTCTCCACTCTTTCCTTGTAAACCAACACTTTCCTAACATACAAATGATCTCTCATCAATGCAATTTATTTTTGGAAATAAATAACATAGTTTAATCAAAAATCTGATTGACTAAAAACAGAGTAAATATGTCTACTCCTAAAGACTCACGTCATAGGTTGTCGTTGGTGTTCGTTCGTTCCTGCCCTCCTTCAATCCCCCCTTGTCCACCAATTTTTTTACATACAAAAGAACGTGCCCCATACAAAAACCCCTCCTCCCGTCAGGCCATCACCCAAAGTACCCCAGCCAAAATAACAGAGAAATAGCCAGCCGGAACCATCCGAGCGCCTATATAAAACCAACACAACACCCGAGCGAATAAACTGTATGCATCGCCAGGCATCACAAAATTCACGCATCGCCACTGTCGTCGTCGCCGTAATTCCCACGACGGTCGCCCCCCTCCCCCCTCCACATCACCCCAACACGTGTGGATTCTTGGGCTACCTCAACTTGGATCAGCTTTTTTTGAGAAAGGATGCCTGCCATTCAGAGGTAAATGGTGCTCTTCAGTTTCGTTGTTGTCTGATTTGGCTTGCAGTTTCTACAAATGATGTGAGGATTGGCTTTGGATAGTAGATGATCTGCTCCCATGTGTAATTCCACGTGTAGACAAATTTATGCGCTTCAAATGGTTTGTAATTTATAGAATTCACTATGGTACTTGTTTGTTCATGTATATGTGGCGGGATTCTGATGGAGAAGATGAAGACAACTACTAAGCTGAAAACGATGTTACATCCTGGTTGGAAACGTAAAAGGGGAATCTTCGAGTAAAGGCATGTTCTACTGCAAAGGAACTTCCCGAGGGATCTCATTGAAATTCAAAGTATGTTTCTTTTTTTGTTCCTAGATTTTGAGCATCTTGAATTTCATCCCTTGATTTTCACTACAACATCGTGTTTTATGTTACAACCCATTTGAAGAGGAATTTCAGAGATACCTTCCCGCTTATATGGAAATGTTGCAGCAAGTGGATTCCATGGATGTCTTTGATGAGGTAATATGTTTGTTGGACTTGTTCTTACAATTGACAATTATTCTCTTATTATAAATAATAATAATTATAATTAGTTTCGTTATAGTATCTTGTTATTGTGAGGCTTCTGCAGTTTTTCAATTAAAAAAAAGTTTTGCAAGTATGTGGAAGTTGTGTTTATGAATGCTAGGCCAACATTGCACCATCATGGATGGACGGGACTGTTTGGAGGCGACGACCGACGCCTACACCCCAACCCCTCGCTAGCACCCGTGCTGAATGATGCCGCTGGCGTGCCAATGACTGACTTTGCACGGATATCTCATCTTGGACCGATGTTGTAGGGGCAACAACTCCACGCCACCACAATATGGTAATGCAAATCCACCTCCCTTTTTTTGTTCTGAGACAATGTTAATCATGTGACTAGAGTTGGTCAATGGTAGAGGATTGGGCTTTCTGGTTGCCTTGTATATCTAAGTTATTTGTCTTGGTTTATTGGCAAAGAGAAACCAAGACCTTGGTGATTTGAGGCTAATATCTTGC
Organism: Elymus sibiricus; assembly: GCA_039707655.1. NCBI lineage: Eukaryota > Viridiplantae > Streptophyta > Magnoliopsida > Poales > Poaceae > Elymus > Elymus sibiricus. The sequence goes on from CM077665.1 coordinate 272,503,671, forward strand.
TAATTTCAGTTATGGTATTGTGAAACCAAGACCTTGGAAAATACCGGTTTGTGTGCCTAATAAGTATTTGTGTGCAGTATACCAAGATTTATGTTTTATACTTTTGACTTCTATACGTTACTGAATTAAAGATATACCAATGTTTAGGAGAAGATGCAGTGTTGCAAACAACTCATTATTCTCATGGTAGCTAGGAAATCATCTTATATTATGAGTTATTGTACTCTTCATGTGTAATGTTACTATTTTTTGGATAGTCGTAATATTTATTTTTGCACATGTTTAATAAAATTCTTCAGGTTTGCATGGCAAGATTTCTTCAGCAAAGGAGAGATGTGTCGGTGGTAGATTTTTGGCTTGCAATATCTATCTAATACCACTGAAGATAAATGTTCTTGCTATGTGCCGCTTGGATAAGAGATCTGATGATGCTATTTGAAAATTGTACCTGGATACGCGACATTCTGATGGTTGGATATATTAGAGAGAGAAAATGGACAAGGTATTGTAGTTTTTTTCTTGCCATCTTAGTTTTAAATAATTACCCGGTACCTTAGTACCTATAGATAATTTTTTTGTATAGCAAAGGCGATAGCTAGATCATAAAATTGGCTGATTTGCGTGCCTGATTTGAAAGTAAAATTCGTACTCATAGTGAGGTTTTTATCGCTCAATATGTCAGATGCTTACATTCTTGGGTGTTCATTGTATATCTTATTACAATGAGACATACTTCCCATTGTGTTTTCCCGCTAATGAATGTATCCAATTTATAATGTAGTGGTTCATGGAAAATACAACGGAGCTCCTGGGTGCTCCACACCCCTATACGAATATTAAACCTAAAAAATACCCAATTTTTTAAAAAAAACTGAAATTTGGGGATAGCGAACCAGAGTTCTCAATCTACTCCCGTGTCAAGTTTCGTGACAAAATACCAGTAAACGTATCCGTGGCGAAGGAATTTCTGTTCAAAAAAAAATCCATCCAAACAGTTTTTTTCTATACGTAGGATTTTTTTGTGTTGTTTGCCACAAATACTTTTCCTGGTATTTTTCACGTAATTTCATACGGGGGTAGATTGGGAACCCATAATCCCAGATTTTTTTTAAAATTTCTCGGTATTTTTTTGAGTTTAATGTTCGTATAGGGGTGTGGAGCACCCAAGTGTCGGTGTCAAAACCGGCGGATCTCGGGTAGGGGGTCCCGAGCTGTGAGATTAGGATCGATGGGTAACAGGAAACGAAGGAGATGGTGTTTTACCCAGGTTCAGGCCCTCCTATGGAGGTAAAACCCTACGTCCTGCTTGATTGTATTGATGTGTATCAATATTACAGAGTCGATCTACCTCGAGATCAAATGACTAAACCCTAGATGAGTTCACCTGTCTCTACAATCTAAACCCTCCGGCTTATATAGACACTGGGGGTCCTAGGGTTACCCATAGTTGGTTGCCCATCTAAGGAATAAACATGCCTATTCTATCGCCTTAAGCTTGAAGGGCACGTCACGGCTCCTGAGATCCTCCCCCTAGTAACGGGGTATTCGGTCAGTCCAATCCTCCAACGATTGGTCCACGAGTCCGGCCCATAAGGAATAAGTCGGCAGTCCGAGGACCCCTTAATCCCGGACTCCCTCAGTAGTCCCCGAACTAGCCTCCAAAGCCGAGGTATATAGTCCGGTCTGTCCCGCGCTCCCAAAGTCTTCGGCTTGCGAGGCGAGTTCTTCTCTTTTCTATATTCGGTAAATAATGATCCGGCCATCAGTGAGTTCTCGATCGCCGAAACGTCACAGGGCCCACAGCTTTAACTTCGCTGTCCAGAGCTAACGACGCTCCTCGATTCCTGTGCGCCAATGGGAGATGGGCGGCTCAACAACCTTTTACAGGACTGCCCTTTCTACACGCGAAGGGGAGGAACCGCCTATATTAAGCAGGCTGATCCGTGGCTTAGGCAAACCTCTCCCTTCCTCTCCATCAAAAAGTCCCAAGCTAGGGAACTTGAAAATATGGCGAGCGCCCCTGGCTCCTCCTCGCGCACTCACGGCCCTCTTCCCGGAGATTGGGCAAGCTGTTCAGTGTCCCTCCTCCGGCTGCGCAACCTCGAGACCCAGGGTTATCTTCCCGCCTCGGATTGACTTCTTTGAACGGCGAGGCCTTCGCAGAGAATTTCCCTACCCCACGCAAGGAGGAGCGGGTATGTTTCGTGTCTTTCCTCTTGCAGGGCCTAGGATTCCCCATTCTTCCCTTCTTGAGGGGACTGTTGGAATTTTACGGGATTCAGCTCCATCATCTCACCCCCGGATCCATTCTGCACATTTCGGGCTTTGTTGCCCTTTGCGAGATGTTCTTGGGCTGCGAGGATCACTTTGGTTTATGGAGGAAGTACTTCTGCCTCGTCCCCCGTACTCGGGGCGGGACAATTCGGGAAGTAGGTGGAGCCGAAGTATGGCGTATAGCCGGGACGGGGTATCCCGTGGGGACTCCAAAGAAAGAGTCCGAAGAATGGACATCGGAATGGTTCTATATTGAGGACGTTCCCCTTTTCGACCCAGCTCGGAGGGGTCTGCCCGAATACTCCGACGCCCCCTTGAAGAAAAGGTTCAACTGGCGACCGAAGAGTTCGTCCCAAGAGGATAGTGCCGAAGTAAAACGCCTAGCCACTCAACTGAGGCTACTGGTCCATAGTAAGCTAACCATCATAGACGTGATGGCCACCGTCATTGCGAGATGCGTTCAACCCCTTCAACAAAGGACCCACCCCCTGTGGCATTACAACGGAACAAATGACACCACCCGTTCTCAACGGAAGGGCCCTACCAATCAGGCGGCTATGGCGTCCATACTGGCCGATCTTTTTAAGGGAGAAAAAGAAGACTTTGCTCGATTGTCAACCAAGGAAGGCTATTCGAGTCATAACCCCATTGAATGGGTAAGTCTTTGGCTTTATTTTCCGAACAGAATTGGAGGCGCTGGGTCGAGACAGTTAGCTGTCCGGCGCCTCAACCAGAGAGTTATTCTCATGATGACGATCCCGGATTCCACGACGATCCTGAGTTATCAATTGATTATGAGGATGGGGTCTTTTACCAGGAGAGCCTTGACGGCTCCAAGGTGGCTCTTTTAGCCGATCACCCAGGACCACTTCCTTCTTCCATCACTGGTAAAAGGAAAGCCCCTTCCCGTAAAGGGAAAGCGACCCATGCCAACCCTGGTGTGCCGACCTCCACTCCCAAGGGTCGTCAACGGCGGCAGGGCCCGTTCCGAGCAATAGCAGGAATCCTCCTTGTGAGCAAGCCGCGGGGACCACCTCCACCATGCACTCATCCAAGAGGTACTTTATTTAGCTGTTTTAGTTCGGCCATTGTCATGATTGCAGTAAGTACTCACCAAAATCTCGTGTCGAAAATACTCAGGAGACGAGTACAGCCACCTCCTACCGGGGACGTCGCCGAGGCGCTGGGCAACCATCATGAATCAAGGTCTTCTGCTCAGCCTGAACTCAACGCGGAGACCCCTACGATGAATCAGCCCCCCGAAGATTCTGGAGACGTCTCAGTTACTAACTCCGAGGTAGAGAGTGCGATGAACCACCGGCGGCGCAAGGAAGCCCTGTGGCATCAAATGTTTTCCGATCAAGAGTTTAATGCCCTAAGTTCGGTGGACGCACACATCGGAGCTGCCCGAGCGGAGCTTGAGGGAACCGCCAAACTGATATTGTCCAATCTGGAGGTGAGTAATCGGTTTTAACGACCGAACAGAAATACTAATCCAGTAGCCCCCGAGCCTTGATTTGGCCGGAATGGCCGAGTGAAGGATCTGAGTATTGTTTTGTGCACAATGTAGGCTTTAAAGCAGCAAAATGAGAAGTTGGCCGAGGAACTCGAGGCTAGCCGAACACAGGTGCAAACCGTGAAGGCCGAGCTTGAGCAAGTGAAGAATTTCACCCGAGAGGCGCACGGTGAGTACGTTAATTTGCCGAATTTAATTCGACGCTCCCGTACTGATGAGAGAGTACTTTATAGCAGCTGAATCCATAGGGCAGTTGCAGAAAGATTTGGATGCAGCCTGACAATCTCAGAGGTATGCCGAATCTCAGCTAGAGGCTGGCCACCGTGTGTTGACCCGAAGTCTTGAGGAAAAGAACCAACTTAAGGCGGAAAACCAGCGGCAGGCCGAAGAGCTTGAGAATTCGAAGACTCAATTGGCTCAAACCCAGGAGGAGAACCAGAGACTACAGAGGGGCATGTTCTGTAAGTGTATTTACATCTTCGTAATTCCGAAAAGTACCTTTATTTTAAGTGTGAGGGACATGCTTCATCTCGTGTCTAGGTCTCCTAACCGGGCGGCCCGAGGAAGAGATCGGATCATTCCGAGGGAACTTACTGAAGGAACTGTCCGCCGTACATGAGCGGGCCCGGAGAGCCATGAGGAGCATGACCAAAGTGCTCTGGCCTGCCGAGACACCTCCAGAAGGGATGTCTGAACTGGCTGATCGATTTAAAGGAGCCCGGTGTCGTTTTGAGTTATGGAAGACATGGGCTTGTCGAGAGGGAGCGCGGGAGGCATGGGCGATGATCAAGACCCGCTTTACCAAACTTAACCCAGAGCATATGGCTCGGGTTGGGCCAGTAGGGCCGGATGGGCAAGAGGTGCCACTTCATTTGGTGTACGATCGAGTGATGCCCGCCGCTCGTCTGTCGCAAGAAGATTGCACCTTGGATACCTTAATAGATAATCTTGACCAGCAGCCAGGTGTTTGACTCTATGTAACTATGTACTTTAGATCAAAATCTGCTTTGTCTATGTTGTAAACGTTGTCTTAACCGGCCATCGGCTTCAACCTCCCTCGCTAAGAGCGTGGGAGTGTTCCTCATCCAGTGTCCTCAATAAAAAGAACTTATTTCGGGGAACCAAGCAATCCGGCCATTCGGTGCGAACAGACAATACGTGCATAGGGAGATATGTTATATTACTGCTTAACGTAAGAAACATCTTCCGAAGAAAATAGTCCCTCTATCGGTTCCTTCCTTCGGGTTGCTACGTAGATCGTAGATATCAAGTCAGTATACTGATAGTATGCGGGTAATGGTTTCTTAGGGAAAAATAACCCCGAGCAATGGTGATAATCACCACAAGTTTGTTTTACTTCCGTCGTAGCCGACCAATTTTCTTCTGAAGATAGCTAGCTTTCGGCTTTATCCGTCTGAGGTACGTATCCGGATGACCCGGTCATAACAATCGCAGAGGTGCTCCCTTTACCCTCTAGCCGAACAATCGGGAACGTAGAGGGTAAGCACATGAGCGAGGCAACCCAGCTTGGCCAAAATCTTAGGTCCAATTGATGCATATACTGGCTTAAAACGATGAGGGGAAGTGTGCATGCACAATACACGTAAATCGGTGCACAGAGTATATAATGGTCGGCTTCGAGAAGAAGCCCCCAGGTGTTTTTTCGGATAGGACATTTGAAGATGTATGCCGAAAAAATTAACACAAGCTCGGTTTAGCCGGACACATACTGGGAAATGGTACCCAACCCTGTAAAGCTAAAATGAAAAGGAAAGAATACAAAAGAAGAAAAAGGAAAAAAGAAAAACAAAGGTAAGGAATATGACGACACCGGTCTAGCCGTAAAAGCACCGAAGACGAGCTGCGTTCCATGGGTTTGGTTCGAGGCGGTTGTCAGGCGGGTTGCGGAGGCGGTAGGCTCCTCCTGTAAGTACTTCGTCAATTATGAAAGGGCCCTCCCACTTGGGATTGAGTTTATGCTTCTATTTTTCTGGGAGTCGTAAGACGAGTTCGCCCACATTATATGCCTTCGCTCTAACCTCCCTGCTCTGGTAGCGCCGAGCCTGCTATTGATAGAAAGTAGATCGGGCCCGAGCTATATCGCGCTCTCCTTCCAAGGCGTCTAAGTCGTCCTGCCGATCTAACTCGACTTCCTTTTCTTCATACATGCGCACCCTCGGTGCGTCGTGGATGATATCACAGGGAAGGACTGCTTCTGCCCCGTAGACCATAAAGAACGGTGTGTATCCCGTTGATCGATTCGGGGTGGTACGCAAACCCCATAGAACCGAGTCAAGCTCCTCTACCCAATTGCAGTCGGATTCATGAAGAGATCGGACCAGACGTGGCTTGATGCCACTCATGATTAGGCCGTTGGCCCGTTTGACTTGTCCATTGGTCTGCGGGTGATACACCGAGGCGTGATCGAGCTTAATGCACATGTTTGCGCACCAGTCCTTCACCTCCTGTGCAGTGAAATTGGATCCATTGTCCGTTAGTATGCTATGCGGGACACCATAACGGTGTACCACGCCGGATATAAAGTCGATGACTGGTCCAGACTTAGCTGATCTTACTGGCTCCGCTTCGATCCATTTGGTGAACTTGTCGACCATGACCAGTAGATATTTATTTTTCTTGGTCCCCCCTTTAAGTGGTCCGACCATATCCAGCCCCCAGACCGCGAAAGGCCAGGTGATCGGAATAGTCCGAAGAGCTGTCGGGGGCATGTGGCTTTGATTTGCGAATAGTTGACATCCAACACAATGTTGGACAAGTGCTTGGGCGTCTGCTCGAGCGGTGGGCCAAAAGAATCCGGCTCGAAAGGCTTTGCTTACTAAGGCCAGTGCTGCGGCGTGGTGGCCGCCCATGCCCGTGTGGACTTCGGCCAAAATTTGTCTTCCTTCTTCCTCAGATATGCACCGTTGGAGTATCCCCGTAGTGCTTTTCTTATATAACACACCCTCGTGGACCTTATAGGCCTTGGACCGCCGGATTATGCGTCTCGCCTCTGTCTGGTCATCAGGGAGTTCTTGGCGGAGAAGGTAGGCCAGGAAGGGCTCGGTCCATGGTGCGATGACTGCCATGACCTCATGAGCTGAAGGCGTTTCTTCAATTATGGAGCCGCCGATGATTTGCTCGTCTGGTTCATTTGAAGGAGGGACAATCTCTTCCGTGCTGACGGCTCCGGCGTCCTTATTCTCGTCCTGCCATACCATCGAGGGCTTGAAAAGCCGTTCGAGGAAGGTGTTTTTTGGGACGGGGTCGCGCTTGGCCCCCATACGGGCGAGTATGTCAGCAGCCTGATTGTTGTCTCTAGCGACGTGGTGGAATTCTAGCCCCTCGAACCGTGTGGATATTTTAAGGATGACATTTCTGTATGCTGCCATCTTTGGGTTTTTAGCATCGAATTCGCCGTTGATTTGGGAGATGGCGAGATTAGAGTCTCCCCGTACTTCAAGCCGTTGTATGCCCATCGATGCTGCCATCCGAAGCCCGTGCAACAGGGCTTCATATTCGGCCGCATTGTTGGAATCGGCGTACATGGTCTGCAACACGTAGCGTACGTTGTCTCCCGTGGGGGATGTGAGGATAACTCCAGCCCCCAGTCCGGCCAGTGTCTTGGATCCGTCGAAGTACATCGTCCAATGGGAGTATGTGCTATATTCTCTGGGGACCTCGGCCTCTGTCCATTCGGCAAGGAAATCAGCCAAAACATGAGATTTAATAGCTCGTCGTGGCTTATAAGCGATTTTGAAAGGAAGGAGTTCGATGGCCCATTTGGCTATGCGGCCAGTGGCGTCCCTGTTATTGATTATATCGTTCAGGGGTACTTTGGATGCCACCGTGACTGAACATTCTTGAAAATAGTGTCTGAGCTTTCGTGATGCCATAAACACTGTATAGGCTATCTTCTGGTAGTGCAGATATCTGGACTTGCATGGCGTTAGCACCTCTGACACGTAGTAGACTGGCTTTTGCACCTTGAATTTGTGACCCTCGTCATCTCGTTCGACGACGAGTACCACACTGACCACTTGATTGGTGGTCGAGATGTACAGTAGCATTGGTTCACCGGCGCCTGGCGCCGTGAGAATGGGGTTGCTGGCCAGCAGTGTTTTGATTTCCTCTAGTGCAGCCGTTGCTTCATCGGTCCACTCGAAGTTTTTGGTCCGTTTTAGCACCCCGTAGAGCGGCAAAGCCTTTTCACCAAGGCGGGAGATAAACCGGCTCAGGGCCGCCACGCAACCTGCCAGCCTTTGGACGTGCTTTAGCTCTGTAGGGATCGCAAGTTGAGATAGGGCGCGGATTTTAGCAGGATTCGCCTCTATTCCTCTATGGGAAACAATGAATCCGAGTAGTTTACCGGCGGGGACTCCGAAGACACATTTGTCCGGATTGAGCCGTATATCATATTCCCGTAGACTAGCAAAAGTTTGCCTGAGGTCGTCTATCAGCTGGCTGATGTTTTTGGTCTTGACGACCACGTCGTCCACGTATGCCTCGACTGTTTTACCGATTTATTTTTTGAGACATGTCTGGATCATACGCTGGTATGTAGCACCTGCGTTCTTCAGCCCGAAAGGCATTGTGTTAAAGCAGAATGGCCCATAGGGGGTGATGAAGGCAGTTGCAGCTTGATCAGATTCCTTCATTTTGATCTGATGGTATCCGGAATAAGCGTCGAGGAAGCACAATGAGTCGTGTCCGGCTGTGGCGTCAATAATCTGGTCTATGCGTGGTAGGGGGAAAGGGTCCTTCGGACAGGCTTTATTGAGGTCTTTGAAATCGACACATAGCCGCCAGGATTTATCTTTCTTCGGTACCATCACCAGGTTTGCCAACCACTCGGGATGTTTGATTTCTCTTATAAATCTGGCCTCCAGCAACTTTGCGAGTTCTTCGCCCATAGCTTGTCGCTTGGGCTCAGAAAATCGGCGTAAAGCCTGTTTGACGGGCTTGAAGCCTGCGATTATGTTCAGGCTGTGCTCTGCTAGCTGTCGTGGGATTCCCGGCATATCTGAAGGATGCCAGGCAAAGATATCCCAGTTTTCTCGTAAGAATGTTCGCAGCGCCTCGTCCACCATGGGGTCCAGCTGAGCTCCGATGGATGCTGTTTTATTGGGGTCCATTGGATGCACCTGAAACTTGACGATTTCTTCTATGGGTTTAAAGGACGTGGGTTTGGGCCTCTTACTAAGGACCACATCGTCCTTGTCCAGTTTTGACCGGAGTGCGGTCAGTTCCTCTGCCGCCAGGGTCTCGGCTAGTGCTTCGAGGGCGAGTGCTGTTGTTCTGTTTTCGGCTTGAAGGGCTCTATTTGGGTCACTTGTTATTGTGATAACTCCGTTTGGGCCGGGCATTTTGAGCTTCATATACCCATAATGTGGTATAGCCTGAAATCTTGTGAAAGCGTCGCGCCCCAACAGGGCGTGGTAGCCACTGTGAAAGGGCACGATATGAAAGAGAAGTTCTTCGAATCTGTAGTTCTCGGGCGTGCCGAATACTACATCGAGGGTAACGTGTCCAGAATAACGTGCCTCATTCCCAGGGATGATCCCACGAAAGGTTGTGTTGCTATGTTCGACACGGGATCGGTCGAACTGCATTTTTTCCAAGGTATCCTCGTAAATGAGGTTTAAACCGTTGCCGCCGTCCATTAGCACCTTTTGTAACCTGAAGCCGTCAACAATAGGGTTGAGGACTAGTGCGGCAGGTGTTCGGGCGGGGCGTGTGATTGGTTGGTTAGCTTCTCCGAAGGTGATCGGTGTGTCTGTCCATGAGTTTGCTGCTGCCACCAGATAGATTTGTTCGAGTTTGCGAAGGGCTCTCTTCCTCTTATTCCTGGAGGAAAACGTTTCGTAGATCGTCAGGATCTCGTCATTGTATTCGGGTGGTGCTGTTGAGCGTCTGACTGGAGGTAGGGCCTCAAGGATGGCCTCTCCACTTTTTGCCTCCTGCCTGACGACCCAGCAAGCTCTAAGGCTATGAGTCGGGTTTGTGTTTTGTAACACAGAGTGTATAGGGCATGGCTTGTCTAATAGTCCGTCAAGGACAGTTTTGTTTCCCGTGGGGGATCTATACTTTTTCTCGGCGGGCTCATGTTTGGCCGGCCGCTGCGGAGGTATTCGCTTTTTCCGAGCTCCTCCAAGGTGTTCGGAGGGGACCGGCTCCGAAAACAAATGTTCGGCTTGCCAGGTGCTTTCCATGGCGCAATATTTTTGCACTAGGTCCGATAGCTCGGTGAAGTCACGAATGTTTCGACGGGCTAGGGCATTGAGGATTCCTTCATTGTGGCAATTGCGCCTGAAGGTTGCTATTATCTCCTGGCCGCTAGCGTCTGGTACTCTGTCTTTAAAAAGGAGGAGTCTAGCCCAGAAGTGATGGACTGATTCCCCTGGCTGTTGTTTAACTTCCCATAAGCCCGATAACTTGGGTTGTCCTGTGCTGCCTGAGGAGCGCTCGACTTGGGTGGTGGGCAGGGAAATTTTTGGTTTCTCGCCAGGATCAGAGTCCGGGATCACGGTGTTTGCCTCCCGTGCCATCGCGGAGTTCGGCGTGGTGGGTTTGGAGTCCGTATTGCCAACAGGACCCCTCTGCGCGGGTTCTAGGTCGCGTGCTAGATCGGCGGCCGATTCCGAACTGTTTCCGGTCTGGGTTTTGGATTCCGGATTGTTGGAGAAATCCTGACGGTCGGAAACCGGGATATAAACTATTTTTAATTCCGGTAGCTAAGAGGATGAGCCTTCGGCCGGACACTCAACGGTGGCGACCAGGTGAGTGATCGGTGGGACACGAATCTCCCTATTATCGGGTTTAAACCCGATCTGGTCATAGACCGAGGTCTGGCTGTCGGTAACGTCCAAGGTTTGAATCCGACCAAATAACTCATTTAAAGACGAGATGTCGGCGGGATCTAAGTTGTTGGAGCGCATGGGGTCGACCCGCAGCGCCGCTGACCCAGGGCCGCTCGACGGCGGCCCGAGAAGTATTCGGCCGTGGCAGTTCCGGGCATATCAGATGGGTTGGGCGTTACGGCCGGCCCAGGGATAGGGGCCACTTCCGCGGCGGGACCTGTTGCCTTCGGCGTTAAAGCGTCGGGGCCTGCAGGCTCCTCCCTGAGGTTTGTGAATTTTGTTAAGACAAGATCTCCCCGGGAGTCGGCGACGAACTCAAGGTTCCCGAACCTGACTTCTGATACGTCTCCAACGTATCTATAATTTATGAAGTATTCATGCCATGTTTACAATAATTCTATATGATTTTGGTATGATTTTATTAGAACTAACCCGGACTGACGCTGTTTTCAGCAGAACTACCATGGTGTTGTTTTTTGTGCAGAAATAAAAGTTCTCGGAATGGGCTGAAAATTTACGGAGAATATTTTTGGAATATATAAAAAATACTGGAGCAAAAAGATACCGGAGAGGAGTCCCGGGGAGGCCACAAGCCTAGGGGGCGCCCCCCCCCTAGGGCGCGCCCCCCTGGCTTGTCGCCGCCTCGTGGCCCACCTTGACTTGTTTCCGGCGCCAAAAATTCCTATAAATATAGAAACCCCCAGAAACAAACCTAGATCGGAAGTTCCGCCACTGCAAGCCTCCAGAGCCACGAAAAACCAATCGGGAGCCCATTCCGGCACCCTGCCGGAGGGGGAAACCATCACCGGAGGCCATCTTCATCATCCCGGCGGTCTCCATGATGAGGAGGGAGTAGTTCACCCTTGGGGCTGAGGGTATGTACCAGTAGCTATGTGTTTGATCTCTCTCTCTCTCGTGTTCTTGAGATGACACAATCTTGATGTACCGCGAGCTTTATTAATATAGATGAATCATATGGAGTTTTCCCCTCTCTATCTTCTTGTGATGAATTGAGTTTTCCCTTTGAAGTTTACTTATCGGATTGAGTCTTTAAGGATTTGAGAACACTTGATGTATGTCTTGCGATGGGATATCCGTGGTGACAATGGGATGTTTTATTGATCCACTTGATGTATGTTTTGGTGATCAACTTGCGGGTTCCGTCACCTTGGGAATCTATGCATAGGGGTTGGCACATGTTTTCGTCTTGACTCTCCGGTAGAAACTTTGGGGCACTCTTTGAAGTTCTTTGTGTTGGATTGAACATGATGAATCTGAAATTGTGTGATGCATATTGTATAATCAAGCCCATGGGTACTCGTGGTGACATTGGAGTATCTAGGTGACATTAGGGTTTTGGTTGATGTGTATCTTAAGGTGTTATTTTAGTACGAACTCTAGGGCTGTTCGTGACACTTATAGGGATAGCTCATAAGATTGATCGGAAAAGATAACTTTGAGGTGGTTTCGTACCCTACAATAATTTCTTCGTTTGTTCTCCGCTATTTGTGACTTTGGAGTGAACTCTTTGTCGCACGTGAGGGATTTACATATGATTCAACTATGTCAGTATTGTTGAGAGAACTTGCACTAGTGAAAGTATGAACCCTAGGCCTTGTTTTCAAGCATTGCAATACCGTTTTTGCTCACTTTTGTTACTTGCTACCTTGCTGTTTTTATATTTTCAGATTAAAAAAACCTATATCTACCATCCATATTACACTTGTATCACCATCTCTTCACCGAACTAGTGCACCTATACATTTTACCATTGTATTGGGTGTGTTGGGGACACAAGAGACTCTTTGTTATTTGGTTGCAGGGTTGTTTGAGAGAGACCATCTTCATCCTACGCCTCCCACGGATTGATAAACCTTAGGTCATCCACTTGAGGGAAATTTGCTACTGTCCTACAAAACTCTGCGCTTGGAGGCCCAACACGAGTCTACAAGAAGAAGGTTGCGTAGTAGACATCAAGCTCTTTTCTGGCGCCGTTGCCGGGGAGGTGAGTGATTGAAGGTATATCTTTAGATCTTGCAATCGAATCTTTTAGTTTCTTGTTTTTCACTAGTTTGGTTTTATAAAAGAAAACTACAAAAAAATGGAATTGAGGTTGCCTCATATGCTTCATCTTTTTAATGTCTTTCGTGAAAATGATGGAAAGGAAAATTGTGCTCAAGTGTTAGAAGAAGAAGTTATTAAAATGTTTGGCACTAAATCTTTGAGTGATGAGCATGATTGCAATGTTGTTAGTATGAATTCCTTGAATATGCATGATGCTAATGATATGCAAAGCTACAAGCTTGGGGATGCTATGTTTGATGAAGATGATATGTTTAGTCCCCCAAGTTTTGATGAGCAAATTTATTATGATGAAAGCATGCCTCCTATTTATGATGATTATTGTGATGACATGTATGCTATAAAGAATAATGATAACCATGAAACTTGTCATCATGATTTTAATTTTCAATTGTATTATGCTTCACATGATAGTTATTTTGTTGAGTTTGCTCCCACTACTATTGATGAGAAGAAAATTGCTTATGTGGTGAGTAGTAAAATTTCTATGCTTATGAATCATGAAAAGAATGCTTTATGTGATAGTTATATTGTTGAATTCATTCATGATGCTACTGAAAATTATTATGAGGGAGGAACATATGCTTGTAGGAATTGCAATAATATCAAGTTTCCTCTCTATGTGTTCAAAGTTTTGAAGTTATGCTTGTTTTGCCTTCCTATGCTAGTTGATTCTTGCTCCCATAAATTGTTTGCTAACAAAATCCCTATGCATAGGAAGTGGGTTATACTTAAATGTGCTTGTCATGAGATTCATGATGCTCTTTTGCATGTTTCAATTATTATTCCTATGTGAGCATCATTGAAATCATCATGCCTAGCTAAAAGGCATTAAAGAAAAGCGCTTGTTGGGAGATAACCCAACACTTTTCCTTTCTGTTTTTGTGTGATCACATGATTAAGCTACTGTATAATCATGTTTTATAGCTTTTGTTTCAATAAAGTGCCAAGTAAAGCCTTTGGGATGACTCACAAGATGAGTAGAATTGATGCTGAACCAAAACAGAACCTTTTGACTCCAGTAAAGGAATTTTAATTTTTTACTGGAGCGTGATAATGATCTTAAATTTTTACACAGTCTTAATATGCAAATTATTCAGGTTGTCCTAATTTTTCAGAATTTTCAGAGACAGGGAAGTATGGATACACTACAGATCTTCACAGACTGTTCTGTTTTTGACAGATTCTGTTTTGCATGAATAGTTTGCTTGTTTTAGTGTTTCCATAGCTTATATTTAGTGGTATAAATTATGGGATTGATAGAATACAGTAGGTATCATGTGGAAACAATTATGAATCTTGTCTTTACAGTACCTAAGTGAATGATCTTTGTTTATTATACTAACCCATCTCACGAAGTTCCGTTAAGTTTTGTGTGATTGAAGTTTTCAAGTTTTGGGTGAGACACCGATATGAGGAGAATAACGAGTGATAAGAACCTAAGCTTGGGGATGCCCAAGGCACCCCCAAGGTAATATCCAAGGAAGACTCAAGCGCCTAAGCTTGGGGATGCCCCGGAAGGCATCCCCTCTTTCGTCTTCAACATTATCGGTATATCTTACTTGGAGCTATATTTTTATTCGTCACATAATATGAGTTTTGCTTGGAGCGTCATTTTATTTTCTTGTTTTCTGTTAGGTGTTATTCATAATCTTGTTTTTCAATAAAAAGTTCCAAGAATTGCTTTAGGATGCTTGCATTGCATGTTTTGATGTGTGCTATGTAAAAACAGAAACTTTTGCTGTAGTGTTTGAATTTTCATATTTTACTGGAACGTGGAACGTTTCTGAAATTTTTACACAGTGTTTTTGTTGGGGAACGTTGCATGGGAAACAAAAATTTTCCTACGCACACACAAGATCTATCCATGGTGATGAGCATCTACGAGAGGGAGAGTGAATCTACATACCCTTGTAGATCGCTAAGCGGAAGCGTTAAGAAACGCGGTTGATGTAGTCGAACGTCTCCGCAATCCAAATCGCAAGTCATCCCTCGATCCGATCATGAACTAGTGCCGAACGGACGGCACCTCCGCGTTCAACACACGTACGGCTTGATGACGCCTTCACCTCCTCGATCCAGCGAGCGATGATGAAGTAGTAGATGAGTTCCGGCAGCACGACGGCGTGGTGATGGTGGTGAGGAACAATCTCTGCAGGGCTTCGCCAAGCACTACGGAGATTATGACGGGAGAAACTAGAGGGTTAGGGTTGCCGGCACACGGCTTGGGAAATCTTGATGTATCCCGTGTGTTAGCCCTGCCCCTCTATTTATATGTTGAGCCCTGGGGTCTAAACTTGGAGAGAAAGCCTCCACAAGGTCGGTTTTGCCCGCACAAGGTCGGTTTGGCCCGCACGGAAAGAGTCTAACTCGGATTCCAGCAGTATCGCATACAAGCGGTAGTACCGCTCACGAGCGGTAGTACCGCTTCACACAAGTGGTAGTACCGCTTACGCGGTAGTACTGCCTTACCAGCGGTAGTACCGCTTAAGGCAGCAGCAAAACTTCCTTTTGCACTTTCCAATACCTCGTGGGCTTTACCCCTTTGGCTCATATAAAGTGTTGCTGCACCCGAACACTTTGGTAAACATCCGGAACCCCTTCCGGTGAATTCCGGAACCCTTCCGGAGATCAAAACACTATTATCACATATATCAATCTTTACCTCCGGACTCTTCCGGAGATCCTTGTCATGTCCGGGATCTTATCCGGGACTCCGAACAACCTTCGGTCACCAACACAATAACTCAACTATACTAATCGTCACCAAACGTTAAGTGTGTAGACCCTGCGGGTTCGAGAAACATGTAGACATGACCGAGACACCTCTACGGCCAATAACCAATAGCGGGACCTGGATGCCCATATTGGCTCCTACATATTCTACGAAGATCTTTATCGGTCGAACCTCTATGTCAAGGATTCAGTTAATCCCGTATGCTGTTCCCTTTGTTCTTCGGTATGTTACTTGCCCGAGATTCGATCATCGGTATCTCTATACCTAGTTCAATCTCGTTACCGGCAAGTCTCTTTACTCGTTCCGTAATACAAGATCTCGTGGCTAACACTTTAGTCACATTACTTGCAAGGCTTGTTGTGATGTTGTATTACTGAGTGGGCCCTGAGATACCTCTTCGTCACACGGAGTAACAAATCCCAGTCTTGATCCATGCCAACCCAACAGACACCCTCGGAGATACCTGTAGAGCATCTTTATAGTCACCCAGTTACGTTGCGACGTTTGATACACACAAGGTATTCCTCCGATGTCAGGGAGTTGCATGATCTCATGGTCATAGGAACAGATACTTGACATGCAGAAAACAATAGCAATAAACTGACACGATCATATGCTACGTTTATAGTTTGGGTCTTGTCCATCACATCATTCTCCTAATGATGTGATCCCGTTATCAAATGACATCTTTATGTCCATGGCTAGGAAACCTTCACCATCTTTTGATCAACGAGCTAGTTAACTAGAGGCTTACTAGGGACACAGTGTTGTCTATGTACCCACACATGTATTTGAGTTTCCAATCAATACAATTATAGCATGGATAATAAACGATTATCATGAACAAGGAAATATAATAATAACTAATTTATTATTGCCTCTAGGGCATATTTCCAATAGTCTCCCACTTGCACTAGAGTCAATAATCTAGTTCACATCACTATGTGATTTACATTGTAATGAATCGAACACCCATGCAGTTCTGGTGTTGTTCATGTTTAGCCCTTGGAAGAGGTTTAGTCATCGGATCTGCAACATTCAGATCCGTGTGTACTTTGCAAATATTTATGTCGTCCTCCTTGATGTAATCGCGGATGGAATTGAAACGTCGCTTTATGTGTCTGGTCCTCTTGTAAAATCTTGGTTCCTTGGCTATAGCAATGGCACCAGTATTATCACAAAACAGAGTCATTGGGTTAAGCGCACTAGGCACTACTCCAAGATCTGTCATGAACTCCTTCATCCAGACACCTTCCTTCGCCGCCTCCGAGGCAGCGATGTACTCCGCTTTGCATGTAGAATCAGCTACCACGCTTTGCTTGGAACTGCACCAGCTAACCGCACCCCCATTAAGAATAAATACGTATCCGGTTTGCGACTTAGAGTCATCCGGATCAGTGTCAAAGCTTGCATCGACGTAACCCTTTACGACGAGCTCTTGATCACCTCCATAAACGAGAAACATGTCCTTAGTCCTTTTCAGGTACTTCAGGATATTCTTGACCGCCGTCCAGTGTTCCACTCCTGGATCACTTTGAAACCATCCGGCCATACTTATGGCAAGGCTGACATCGGGTCTTGTGCACAGCATTGCATACATGATAGAGCCTATGGCTGAGGCATAGGGGATGACACTCATCTTTTCTCTATCTTCTGCAGTCACTGGGCATTGAGTCTTACTCAACTTCACACCTTGCAATACAGGCAAGAACCCCTTCTTGGACTGATCCATTTTGAACTTCTTCAAAACTTTGTCAAGGTATGTGCTTTGTGAAAGTCCTATTAAGCGTCTCGATCTATCTCTATAGATCTTGATGCCTAATATGAAAGCAGCTTCTCCTAGGTCCTTCATTGAAAAACTCTTGTTCAAATATTCCTTCACGCTTTCCAACATTTCTATATTGTTTCCAATCAGTAATATGTCATCCACATATAATATTAGAAACGCTATAGAGCTCCCACTCACTTTCTTGTAAATACAAGCTTCTCCGCAAACTTGTATAAACTCGAACGCTTTGATCACCTCATCAAAGCGAAGATTCCAACTCCGAGATGCTTGCGCCAGTCCATAAATGGATCGCTGGAGTTTGCAAACTTTGTCAGCATTCTCTGGATCGACAAAACCTTCTGGTTGTATCATATACAACTCTTCCTTAAGGAAACCGTTAAGGAACGCTGTTTTGACATCCATCTGCCAAATTTCATAATCGAAAAAGGCGGCTATTGCTAACATGATTCTGACGTACTTAAGCATCGCTACGGGTGAGAAGGTCTCATCGTAGTCAACTCCTTGAACTTGTGAAAAACCCTTTGCCACAAGTCGAGCTTTATAGACGGTGATATTACCGTCCGCGTCCGTCTTCCTCTTAAAGATCCATTTGTTCTGAATGGCCTTACGCCCTTCAGGTAATACTTCCAAAGTCCACACTTTGTTTTCATACATGGATCCCATCTCGGATTTCATGGCCTCTAACCACTTCTCGGAATCCGGGCCCATCATCGCTTCTCCATAGCTCGTAGGTTCATCGTTTTCCAACAACATGACCTCTAAGACAGGGTTGCCGTACCACTCAGGAGTAGTACGCGTCCTTGTCGACCTACGAGGTTCGATAGCAACTTGATCCAAAGCTTCATGATCATCATCATTAACTTCCTCTTCAGCTGATGTAGGCTCTACAGAAACATCTTTCTGCGCTGCGCTACTCTCAGGTTGAAGTAAAGGTTAAACAACCTCATCAAGTTCTATCTTCCTCCCACTCAATTCTTTCGAGAGAAACTCTTTCTCAAGAAATGTTCCGTTTTTAGCGACAAACACTTTGCCTTCGGATCTGAGGTAGAAGGTATACCCAACTGTCTCTTTTGGGTATCCTATGAAGACGCATTTCTCCGCTTTGGGTTCCAGCTTTTCAGGCTGAAGCTTTTTGACATAAGCATCACATCCCCAAACTTTAAGAAACGACACCTTTGGCTTCTTGCCAAACCAAAGTTCATATGGCGTCGTCTCAACGGATTTCGATGGTGCCCTATTTAAAGTGAATGCAGCTGTCTCTAATGCATAACCCCAAAACGATAGTGGCAAATCGGCAAGAGACATCATAGATCGCACCATATCCAATAAGGTTCGATTACGACGTTCGGACACACCATTACGCTGTGGTGTTCCAGGCGGTGTCAGTTGTGAAACAATTCCACATTGTCTTAAGTGACTGCCAAACTCATAACTCAGATATTCTCCTCCTCGATCAGATCGTAGGAATTTAATCTTCTTGTCACGATGATTCTCAACTTCACTCTAAAATTGTTTGAACTTTTCAAATGTTTCAGACTTGTGTTTCATTAAGTAAATATACCCATATCTACTTAAGTCATCAGTGAAGGTGAGAAAGTAACGATAACCACCACGCGCCTCAATGCTCATCGGACCGCACACATCAGTATGTATGATTTCCAATAAGTCACTTGCCCGTTCCATTGTTCCAGAGAACGGCGTTTTAGTCATCTTGCCCATGAGGCATGGCTCGCATGTGTCAAGTGATTCAAAATCAAGTGACTCCAAAAGTCCATCAGCATGGAGCTTCCTCATGCTTTTTACGCCAATATGACCTAAACGGCAGTGCCACAAGAAAGTGGTATTATCATTATCAATTCTACATCTTTTGGCATCAATGTTATGAACATGTGTATCATTACTATCGAGATTCAATAAGAATAAACCCCTCACTTAGGGTGCATGACCATAAAAGATATTACTCATATAAATAGAACAACCATTATTCTCTGATTTAAATGAGTAACCGTCTCGCAATAAACAAGATCCAGATATAATGTTCATGCTTAACCCAGGCACCAAATAACATTTATTCAGGTTCATCACTAATCCCGATGGTAATCGAAGAGCGAGCTTGCAGACGGCGATCACATCAACCTTGGAACCATTTCCCACGCGCATCGTCACTTCATCCTTTGCCAGCCTCCGTCTATTCTGCAGTTCCTGTTTAGAGTTGCAAATATGAGCAACCGCACCGGTATCAAATACCCAGGCACTACAACGAGAGTTGGTAAGGTACACATCAATAACATGTATATCATATATACCTTGTTTGTTGTTGGCCACCTTCTTGTCAGCCAAATACTTGGGGCAGTTCCGCTTCCAGTGTCCAGTTCCGTTGCAATGAAAGCACACAGTTTCTGGTTTGGGTCCAGCCTTGGGTTTCTTCACGGGAGGAGCAACTGCTTTGCCACTCTTCTTGGAGTTACCCTTCTTACCCTTGCCATTTTTCTTGAAACTAGTGGTTTTATTGACCATCAACACTTGATGCTCCATCTGAATTTCAGACTCAGCGGCTTTCAGCATCGCAAACAGCTCGGCGACTGACTTGTTCATCCCGTGCATGTTATAGTTCAACACGAAGCTCTTGTAGCTAGGTGGCAATGATTAAAGAACTCTGTCAGTGATAGCCTCTGGCGGAAGGGGCATCCCCAATTCAGCCAGACGGGTGGAGTACCCAGACATTCTGAGTATGTGATCACTGATAGACCCGTTCTCCTCCATCTTGCAAGCATAGAACTTATTGGAGATCTCATACCTCTCGATCCGGGCATTCTTCTGAAAGATAAACTTCAACTCCTAGAACATCTCATATGCTCCATGACGTTCAAAACGTCTTTGAAGTCCCGGCTCTAAGCCATACAATATTGCACATTGAACTATTGAGTAATCTTCAGAACGAGCCTGCCAGGCGTTCACAACGTCTAGAGACTCTACTGGAGCGGGTGGATCACCAAGCGGTGCATCAAGGACATAAGCCTTCTGGGAAGCCATAAGGATAATCCTTAGATTACGGGCCCAGTCCACAAAGTTACTTCCATCATCTTTCAACTTAGCTTTCTCTAGGAACGCATTAAAATTCAGGGGTGCTACTACGCGAGCCATGATCTACAACATAAATATAGCAAAGACAACTTAGACTATTGTTCAAGATAATGAGTTTAGTTAATCATATTACTTAAAAACTCCCACTCAAATTGACATCCCTCCGGTCATTCGAGTGTAACATGATCCAAATCCACCAACTCAAGTCCGATCATCACGTGAGTTGAGGTGGTTTCAATGGTGAACATCTTCATGTTGATCATATCTACTATATGACTCATGTTCGACCTTTCGGTCTCTTGTGTTCCGAGGCCATGTCTGTACATGCTAGGCTCGTCAAGTTTAACCCGAGTGTTCCGCATGTGCAACACTGGCTTGCACCCGTTGTATGTGAACGTAGAGTCTATCACACCCGATCATCACGTGGTGTCTCGAAATGACGAACTTTCGCAACGGTGCACACTCGGGGAGAACACAATTTATCTTGAAATTTAAGTGAGGGATCACCTTATAATGCTACCATTGTCCTAAGCAAAATAAGATGCATAAAATGATTAACATCACATGCAAATCATAAGTGACATGATATGGCCATGAACTTGTGCTTTTGATCTCCATCTCCAAAGCACCGGCATGATCTCCATCGTCACCGGCATGACACCATGATCTCCATCAACGTGTCGCCATGAGGTTGTCGCGCCGACTGTTGCTTCCACGACTATTGCTAACTCATAGTGATAAAGTAAAGCAAAACGACGAAAATAATTAAAGACAACTCTATGGCTCCTGCCAGTTGCCGTACTCATCGACATGCAAGTCGTGATATTCTATACAACACATGATCATCTCATACATCACATATATCTCATCGTGTACTTGGCCATATCACATCACAACATACCCTGCAAAAACAAGTTAGACGTCCTCTAATTGTTGTTGCAAGTTTTACATGGCTGCTACGGGTTTGCAAGAACCGTTCTTACCTACGCAAAACCACAACGTGGTGTAGTGATTGCTTTTTAATCTTCTAAAAGAACCCTCTTCATTGAAATTGATTCAACTAAAGTGAGAGAGACATACACCCGCTAGTCACCTTTATGCAACGAGTGCACGTAGCGGTGAAACCTGTCTCGCGTAAGCATACGCGTAATGTCGGTCCGGGCCGCTTCATCTCAAAATACCGCCGAATCAAGTATCAACTAGTAACGGCAAGCAATATGTATACACCCACGCCCACAACTTGTTTGTGTTCTACTCGAGATCTCATCTACGCATAGACCTAGCTCTGATACCACTGTTGGGGAACGTTGCATGGGAAACAAAAAATTTCCTACGCACACACAAGATCTATCCATGGTGATGAGCATCTACGAGATTGAGAGTGAATCTACATACCCTTGTAGATCGCTAAGCGGAAGCGTTAAGAAATGCGGTTGATGTAGTCGAACTTCTCCGCGATCCAAATCGCAAGTCGTCCCTCGATCCGATCATGAACTAGTGCCGAACGGACGGCACATCCGCGTTCAACACACGTACGGCTTGATGACGCCTTCACCTCCTCGATCCAGCGAGCGATGATGAAGTAGTAGATGAGTTCCGGCAGCACGACGGCGTGGTGATGGTGGTGAGGAACAATCTCTGCAGGGCTTCGCCAAGCACTACGGAGATTATGACGGGAGAAACTAGAGGGTTAGGGTTGCCGGCACACGGCTTGGGAAATCTTGATGTATCCCGTGTGTTAGCCCTGCCCCTCTATTTATATGTTGAGCCCTGGGGTCTAAACTTGGAGAGAAAGCCTCCGCAAGGTCGGTTTTGCCCGCACAAGGTCGGTTTGGCCCGCACGGAAAGAGTCTAACTCGGATTCCAGCAGTATCGCGTACAAGCGGTAGTACCGCTTACGCGGTAGTACTGCCTTACCAGCGGTAGTACCGCTTAAGGCAGCAGCAAAACTTCCTTTTGCACTTTCCAATACCTCGTGGGCTTTACCCCTTTGGCTCATATAATGTGTTGCTGCACCCGAACACTTCGGTAAACATCCGGAACCCCTTCCGGTGAATTCCGGAACCCTTCCGGAGATCAAAACACTATTATCACATATATCAATCTTTACCTCCGAACTCTTCCGGAGATCCTTGTCATGTCCGGGATCTTATCCGGGACTCCGAACAACCTTCGGTCACCAACACAATAACTCAACTATACTAATCGTCACCAAACGTTAAGTGTGTAGACCCTGCGGGTTCGAGAAACATGTAGACATGACCGAGACACCTCTACGGCCAATAACCAATAGCGGGACCTGGATGCCCATATTGGCTCCTACATATTCTACGAAGATCTTTATCAGTCGAACCTCTATGTCAAGGATTCAGTTAATCCCGTATGCTGTTCCCTTTGTTCTTCGGTATGTTACTTGCCCGAGATTCGATCGTCGGTATCTCTATACCTAGTTCAATCTCGTTACCGGCAAGTCTCTTTACTCGTTCCGTAATACAAGATCTCGTGGCTAACACTTTAGTCACATTACTTGCAAGGCTTGTTGTGATGTTGTATTACCGAGTGGGCCCTGAGATACCTCTCCGTCACACGGAGTAACAAATCCCAGTCTTGATCCATGCCAACCCAACAGACACCCTCGGAGATACCTGTAGAGCATCTTTATAGTCACCCAGTTACGTTGCGACGTTTGATACACACAAGGTATTCCTCCGATGTCAGGGAGTTGCATGATCTCATGGTCATAGGAACAGATACTTGACATGCAGAAAACAATAGCAATAAACTGACACGATCATATGCTACGTTTATAGTTTGGGTTTTGTCCATCACATCATTCTCCTAATGATGTGATCCCGTTATCAAATGACATCTTTATGTCCATGGCTAGGAAACCTTCACCATCTTTTGATCAACGAGCTAGTTAACTAGAGGCTTACTAGGGACACAGTGTTGTCTATGTACCCACACATGTATTTGAGTTTCCAATCAATACAATTATAGCATGGATAATAAACGATTATCATGAACAAGGAAATATAATAATAACTAATTTATTATTGCCTCTAGGGCATATTTCCAATAGTCTCCCACTTGCACTAGAGTCAATAATCTAGTTCACATCACTATGTGATTTACATTGTAATGAATCGAACACCCATGCAGTTCTGGTGTTGTTCATGTTTAGCCCTTGGAAGAGGTTTAGTCATCGGATCTGCAACATTCAGATCCGTGTGTACTTTGCAAATATTTATGTCGTCCTCCTTGATGTAATCGCGGATGGAATTGAAACGTCGCTTTATGTGTCTGGTCCTCTTGTAAAATCTTGGTTCCTTGGCTAGAGCAATGGCACCAGTATTATCACAAAACAGAGTCATTGGGTTAAGCGCACTACGCACTACTCCAAGATCTGTCATGAACTCCTTCATCCAGACACCTTCCTTCGCCGCCTCCGAGGCAGCGATGTACTCCGCTTTGCATGTAGAATCAGCTACCACGCTTTGCTTGGAACTGCACCAGCTAACCGCACCCCCATTAAGAATAAATACGTATCCGGTTTGCGACTTAGAGTCATCCGGATCAGTGTCAAAGCTTGCATCGACGTAACCCTTTACGACGAGCTCTTGATCACCTCCATAAACGAGAAACATGTCCTTAGTCCTTTTCAGGTACTTCAGGATATTCTTGACCGCCGTCCAGTGTTCCACTCCTGGATCACTTTGAAACCTTCCGGCCATACTTATGGCAAGGCTGACATCGGGTCTTGTGCACAGCATTGCATACATGATAGAGCCTATGGCTGAGGCATAGGGGACGACACTCATCTTTTCTCTATCTTCTGCAGTCACTGGGCATTGAGTCTTACTCAACTTCACACCTTGCAATACAGGCAAGAACCCCTTCTTGGACTGATCCATTTTGAACTTCTTCAAAACTTTGTCAAGGTATGTGCTTTGTGAAAGTCCTATTAAGCGTCTCGATCTATCTCTATAGATCTTGATGCCTAATATGAAAGCAGCTTATCCTAGGTCCTTCATTGAAAAACTCTTGTTCAAATATTCCTTCACGCTTTCCAACATTTCTATATTGTTTCCAATCAGTAATATGTCATCCACATATAATATTAGAAACGCTATAGAGCTCCCACTCACTTTCTTGTAAATACAAGCTTCTCCGCAAACTTGTATAAACTCGAACGCTTTGATCACCTCATCAAAGCGAAGATTCCAACTCCGAGATGCTTGCGCCAGTCCATAAATGGATCGCTGGAGTTTGCAAACTTTGTCAGCATTCTCTGGATCGACAAAACCTTCTGGTTGTATCATATACAACTCTTCCTTAAGGAAACCGTTAAGGAACGCTGTTTTGACATCCATCTGCCAAATTTCATAATCGAAAAAGGCGGCTGTTGCTAACATGATTCTGACGTACTTAAGCATCGCTACGGGTGAGAAGGTCTCATCGTAGTCAACTCCTTGAACTTGTGAAAAACCCTTTGCCACAAGTCGAGCTTTATAGACGGTGATATTACCGTCCACGTCCGTCTTCCTCTTAAAGATCCATTTGTTCTGAATGGCCTTACGCCCTTCAGGTAATACTTCCAAAGTCCACACTTTGTTTTCATACATGGATCCCATCTCGGATTTCATGGCCTCTAACCACTTCTCGGAATCCGGGCACATCATCGCTTCTCCATAGCTCGTAGGTTCATCGTTGTCCAACAACATGACCTCTAAGACATTGTTGCCGTACCACTCAGGAGTAGTACGCGTCCTTGTCGACCTACGAGGTTCGATAGCAACTTGATCCAAAGCTTCATGATCATCATCATTAACTTCCTCTTCAGCTGATGTAGGCTCTACAGAAACATCTTTCTCGCTGCGCTACTCTCAGGTTGAAGTAAAGGTTCAACAACCTCATCAAGTTCTATCTTCCTCCCACTCAATTCTTTCGAGAGAAACTCTTTCTCAAGAAATGTTCCGTTTTTAGCGACAAACACTTTGCCTTCGGATCTGAGGTAGAAGGTATACCCAACTGTCTCTTTTGGGTATCCTATGAAGACGCATTTCTCCGCTTTGGGTTCCAGCTTTTCAGGCTGAAGCTTTTTGACATAAGCATCACATCCCCAAACTTTAAGAAACGACACCTTTGGCTTCTTGCCAAACCAAAGTTCATATGGCGTCGTCTCAACGGATTTCGATGGTGCCCTATTTAAAGTGAATGCAGCTGTCTCTAATGCATAACCCCAAAACGATAGTGGCAAATCGGCAAGAGACATCATAGATCGCACCATATCCAATAAGGTTCGATTACGACGTTCGGACACACCATTGGTGTTCCAGGCGGTGTCAGTTGTGAAACAATTCCACATTGTCTTAAGTGACTGCCAAACTCATAACTCAGATATTCTCCTCCTCGATCAGATCGTAGGAATTTAATCTTCTTGTTACGATGATTCTCAACTTCACTCTGAAATTGTTTGAACTTTTCAAATGTTTCAGACTTGTGTTTCATTAAGTAAATATACCCATATCTACTTAAGTCATCAGTGAAGGTGAGAAAGTAACGATAACCACCACGCGCCTCAATGCTCATCGGACCGCACACATCGGTATGTATGATTTCCAATAAGTCACTTGCCCGTTCCATTGTTCCAGAGAACGGCGTTTTAGTCATCTTGCCCATGAGGCATGGCTCGCATGTGTCAAGTGATTCAAAATCAAGTGACTCCAAAAGTCCATCAGCATGGAGCTCCCTCATGCGTTTTACGCCAATATGACCTAAACGGCAGTGCCACAAGAAAGTGGTATTATCATTATCAATTCTACATCTTTTGGCATCAATGTTATGAACATGTGTATCATTACTATCGAGATTCAATAAGAATAAACCCCTCACTTCGGGTGCATGACCATAAAAGATATTACTCATATAAATAGAACAACCATTATTCACTGACTTAAATGAGTAACCGTCTCGCAATAAACAAGATCCAGATATAATGTTCATGCTTAACGCAGGCACCAAATAACATTTATTCAGGTTCATCACTAATCCCGATGGTAATCGAAGAGCGAGCGTGCAGACGGCGATCACATCAACCTTGGAACCATTTCCCACGCGCATCGTCACTTCATCCTTTGCCAGCCTCCGTCTATTCTGCAGTTCCTGTTTAGAGTTGCAAATATGAGCAACCGCACCGGTATCAAATACCCAGGCACTACAACGAGAGTTGGTAAGGTACACATCAATAACATGTATATCATATATACCTTGTTTGTTGTTGGCCGCCTTCTTGTCAGCCAAATACTTGGGGCAGTTCCGCTTCCAGTGTCCAGTTCCGTTGCAATGAAAGCACACAGTTTCTAGTTTGGGTCCAGCCTTGGGTTTCTTCACGGGAGGAGCAACTGCTTTGCCACTCTTCTTGGAGTTACCCTTCTTACCCTTGCCATTTTTCTTGAAACTAGTGGTTTTATTGACCATCAACACTTGATGCTCCTTCTGAATTTCAGACTCAGCGGCTTTCAGCATCGCAAACAGCTCGGCGACTGACTTGTTCATCCCGTGCATGTTATAGTTCAACACGAAGCTCTTGTAGCTAGGTGGCAATGATTAAAGAACTCTGTCAGTGATAGCCTCTGGCGGAAGGGGCATCCCCAATTCAGCCAGACGGGTGGAGTACCCAGACATTCTGAGTATGTGATCACTGATAGACCCGTTCTCCTCCATCTTGCAAGCATAGAACTTATCGGAGATCTCATACCTCTCGATCCGGGCATTCTTCTGAAAGATAAACTTCAACTCCTGGAACATCTCATATGCTCCATGACGTTCAAAACGTCTTTGAAGTCCCGGTTCTAAGCCATACAATATTGCACATTGAACTATTGAGTAATCTTCAGAACGAGCCTGCCAGGCGTTCACAACGTCTAGAGACTCTACTGGAGCGGGTGGATCACCAAGCGGTGCATCAAGGACATAAGCCTTCTGGGAAGCCGTAAGGATAATCCTTAGATTACGGGCCCAGTCCCCAAAGTTACTTCCATCATCTTTCAACTTAGCTTTCTCTAGGAATGCATTAAAATTCAGGGGTGCTACTGCGCGAGCCATGATCTACAACATAAATATAGCAAAGACAGCTTAGACTATTGTTCAAGATAATGAGTTTAGTTAATCATATTACTTAAAAACTCCCACTCAAATTGACATCCCTCCGGTCATTCGAGTGTAACATGATCCAAATCCACCAACTCAAGTCCGATCATCACGTGAGTTGAGGTGGTTTCAATGGTGAACATCTTCATGTTGATCATATCTACTATATTACTCATGTTCGACATTTCGGTCTCTTGTGTTCCGAGGCCATGTCTGTACATGCTAGGCTCGTCAAGTTTAACCCGAGTGTTCCGCATGTGCAACACTGGCTTGCACCCGTTGTATGTGAACGTAGAGTCTATCACACCCGATCATCACGTGGTGTCTCGAAACGACGAACTTTCACAACGGTGCACACTCGGGGAGAACACAATTTATCTTGAAATTTAAGTGAGGGGTCACCTTATAATGCTACCGTCGTCCTAAGCAAAATAAGATGCATAAAAGGATTAACATCACATGCAAATCATAAGTGACATGATATGGCCATGAACTTGTGCTTTTGATCTCCATCTCCAAAGCACCGGCATGACACCATGATCTCCATCATCTTGATCTCCATCAACGTGTCGCCATGAGGTTGTCGCGCCGACTGTTGCTTCCACGACTATTGCTAACTCATAGCGATAAAGTAAAGCAAAACGGCGAAAATAATTAAAGACAACTCTATGGCTCCTGCCAGTTGCCGTACTCATCGACATGCAAGTCGTGATATTCTATACAACACATGATCATCTCATACATCACATTTATCTCATCATGTACTTGGCCATATCACATCACAACATACCCTGCAAAAACAAGTTAGACGTCCTCTAATTGTTGTTGCAAGTTTTACGTGGCTGCTACGGGTTTGCAAGAACCATTCTTACCTACGCAAAACCACAACGTGGTGTAGTGATTGCTTTTTAATCTTCTAAAAGAACCCTCTTCATTGAAATTGATTCAACTAAAGTGAGAGAGATAGACACCCGCCAGTCACCTTTATGCAACGAGTGCACATAGCGGTGAAACCTGTCTCGCGTAAGCGTACGCGTAATGTCGGTCCGGGCCGCTTCATCTCACAATACCGCCGAATCAAGTATCAACTTGTAACGGCAAGCAATATGTATACACCCACGCCCACAACTCGTTTGTGTTCTACTCGAGATCTCATCTACGCATAGACCTAGCTCTGATACCACTGTTAGGGAACGTTGCATGGGAAACAAAAAATTTCCTACGCACACACAAGATCTATCCATGGTGATGAGCATCTACGAGAGGGAGAGTGAATCTACATACCCTTGTAGATCGCTAAGCGGAAGCGTTAAGAAACGCGGTTGATGTAGTCGAACGTCTCCGCGATCCAAATCGCAAGTCGTCCCTCGATCCGATCATGAACTAGTGCCGAACGGACGGCACCTCCGCGTTCAACACACGTACGGCTTGATGATGCCTTCACCTCCTCGATCCAGCGAGCGATGATGAAGTAGTAGATGAGTTCCGGCAGCACGACGGCGTGGTGATGGTGGTGATGAACAATCTCTGCAGGGCTTCGCCAAGCACTACGGAGATTATGACGGGAGAAACTAGAGGGTTAGGGTTGCCGGCACACGGCTTGGGAAATCTTGATGTATCCCGTGTGTTAGCCCTGGCCCTCTATTTATATGTTGAGCCCTGGGGTCTAAACTTGGAGAGAAAGCCTCCACAAGGTCGGTTTTGCCCGCACAAGGTCGGTTTGACCCGCACGGAAAGAGTCTAACTCGGATTCCAGCAGTATCGCGTACAAGTGGTAGTACCGCTCACGAGCGGTAGTACCGCTTCACACAAGCGGTAGTACCGCTTACGCGGTAGTACTGCCTTACCAGCGGTAGTACCGCTTAAGGCAGCAGCAAAACTTCCTTTTGCACTTTCCAATACCTCGTGGGCTTTACCCCTTTGGCTCATATAAAGTGTTGCTGCACCCGAACACTTCGGTAAACATCCGGAACCCCTTCCGGTGAATTCCGGAACCCTTCCGGAGATCAAAACACTATTATCACATATATCAATCTTTACCTTCGGACTCTTCCGGAGATCCTTGTCATGTCCGGGATCTTATCCGAGACTCCGAACAACCTTCGGTCACCAACACAATAACTCAACTATACTAATCGTCACCAAACGTTAAGTGTGTAGACCCTGCGGGTTCGAGAAACATGTAGACATGACCGAGACACCTCTACGGCCAATAACCAATAGCGGGACCTGTATGCCCATATTGGCTCCTACATATTCTACGAAGATCTTTATTGGTCGAACCTCTATGTCAAGGATTCAGTTAAGCCCGTATGCTGTTCCCTTTGTTCTTTGGTATGTTACTTGCCCGAGATTTGATCGTCGGTATCTCTATACCTAGTTCAATCTCGTTACCGGCAAGTCTCTTTACTCGTTCCGTAATACAAGATCTCGTGGCTAACACTTTAGTCACAATACTTGCAAGGCTTGTTGTGATGTTGTATTACCGAGTGGGCCCTGAGATACCTCTCCGTCACACGGAGTAACAAATCCCAGTCTTGATCCATGCCAACCCAACAGACACCCTCGGAGATACCTGTAGAGCATCTTTATAGTCACCCAGTTACGTTGCGACGTTTGATACACACAAGGTATTCCTCCGATGTCAGGGAGTTGCATGATCTCATGGTCATAGGAACAGATACTTGACATGCAGAAAACAATAGCAATAAACTGACACGATCATATGCTACGTTTATAGTTTGGGTCTTGTCCATCACATCATTCTCCTAATGATGTGATCCCGTTATCAAATGACATCTTTATGTCCATGGCTAGGAAACCTTCACCATCTTTTGATCAACGAGCTAGTTAACTAGAGGCATACTAGGGACACAGTGTTGTCTATGTACCCACACATGTATTTGAGTTTCCAATCAATACAATTATAGCATGGATAATAAACGATTATCATGAACAAGGAAATATAATAATAACTAATTTATTATTGCCTCTAGGGCATATTTCCAACAGTTTTCATATAAATTATTTAGCATGTCCTAAATTTTCATAATTTTTTGAGTTACAGAAGTACACTGTTTGCATAAATTTCTAGAGACTGTTCTGTTTGAACAGATTGCTGTCATAGTTTTGTTATCTACTTATCCTATAGTTTCCATAGCCTATATTGGTAGATATAAATTGTGGAAATGATAGTATACAGTACCTAATGTTTGAAAATTATTATGCAACTTGTCTTGGCAGTACATGAAGTGTTGATTTATTTTTATGTGTACTAACCTATCTCACGAGTTCTTTTCGAGTTTTGTGTGGATGAAGTTTTTGAGAATAGGTGAAACCATGATATGAGAGGATTGAGCGAGATACAAAAGCTCAAGCTTGGGGATGCCCAAGGCACCCCAAGTAAATATTTCAAGAAGTCTCAAGCATCTAAGCTTGGGGATGCTACGCATCCCACCTCTCTTCGTCAACTATCGGTTAGCCTATGTTGAGCCTAAATTTTTATTCGTTCACATGATGCATGCTATTCTTGGAGTTCTATTTTTGTTTAGTTTGCTGTTTGAATAAAATACTCAGATCTGAAAATCTTTATTGAGAGAGAAAGTCCTCACATAGCTACTTAGTTGTTTGACTACTCATTGATCTTCACTTATATCTTTTGAGAGTAGCTTGTCATTTGCTCATGTGCTTCACTTAAATTTGTTTGAGCTTGCCAAAAAGCAATGGCAATATATGAAACTAGTCCCAAAGTGATAGATATCCAAGGAGGATATAATAAAAACTTTCATGAAGATCATGGGACAAATTAAACTTGATTCCTTGTAATAGTTTTAAAACATGATGATAGTAATATGTGAGTAATGTTAGTGAATAATTATGCTTAGTAGGAATATTGGTGTTAAGGTTTGTGATTCCCTATGCAAGTACGAAAGTCAATAGTTATGCAATGAAGTTACATCCTACTTGTGGTGCATTATTCGGTGTTAGTTATGTTCAATGCTCACTTATGTGATTTTTCGTTTCTTGGTTTGGTTGCTTCCCAATCTATTTGCTAGCCTTCATTTGTAATAAGTAGAAATACTACTTGTGCATCCAAAATCCTTAAACCAAGTTTTGCCTTATGAGTCCACCATACCTACCTATATGCGGTATTTCCATGCCGTTCCAAGCAAATTTGTATGTGCCATCTCTAAATTTTCAAAATAAATTTTCTCTTTTGTGTGCCCGTACCGCTCATGAAACGGTAGGGAGTGTCCAATATTTTTCCATGCTAGATGTGTTATTCTCAAGATGAGTGTTTATTCACTTGTCATTGCATGAGAGTGCGGCGGTAATAGGGATGCCCATTCCCGAAATGAAAAAGAAAAAAATATTTACTTTATGTTGTCAAATAATAAATTCCTTGGAAAGTGTTGGTATGGAAGGCAACCGTGGATACGGCCCGCCATGGAAAGTGAAAGTTTGGTGGAAAAAGGAATAAACTTTATTTTCTGTTTGGGAACCGCCTATGATATATCTAGCATGGAAAGTGTTGTGAGCTACTTTGTTGTTTTCGTTGACAGGAAAAGCATGCCACTCAAAATATTTTTCTCTCTCAATTTAAACCTTGAGCTCTGGCACCTCTACAAATCCCTACTTCCCTCTGCGAAGGGCCTATCTATTTACTTTATGCAATTTTTATTTTTGCTTTGAGTCTCCATCTTCTCTTATAAGCACCAACTAAGGGGCACTATGATCATACTTGAGCATTGGGCATAGCTAATATTTGAGTGTGTTTCATGAATGGATCAATGATTGAGCATGATGGGCTAGGGATAACTTTCTTTAGTGTTGATATTTTGAAAGACATGGTTGTTTGTTGACATGGTTGAGTATTGAAGTCATTATGTTAAAACTAGACTATTGCTTTGAATCATCTACAAGTCCAAATGTCCATGCTATACAAAGAAGAAAAGAATATGATGAACATGTTAGGCAGCATTCACACTTCATAAATTATTTCTTTTATCATTTACCTACTCGAGGACGAGCAGGAATTAAGCTTGGGGATGCTGATACGTCTCCAACGTATCTATAATTTATGAAGTATTCATGCCATGTTTACAATAATTCTATATGATTTTGGTATGATTTTATTAGAATTAACTCGGACTGACGCTGTTTTCAGCAGAACTACCATGGTGTTATTTTTTGTGCAGAAATAAAAGTTCTCGGAATGGGCTGAAAATTTACGGAGAATATTTTTGGAAAATATAAAAAATACTGGAACAAAAAGATACCAGAGAGGAGTCCCGAGGAGGCCACAAGCCTAGGGGGCGCCCCCCTAGGGCGCGCCCCCCTGGCTTGTCGCCGCCTCGTGGCCCACCTTGACTTGTTTCCGACGCCAAAAATTCCTATAAATATAGAAACCCCCAGAAACAAACCTAGATCGGGATTTCCGCCGCCGCAAGCCTCCAGAGCCACGAAAAACCAATCGGGAGCCCGTTCCGGCACCCTGCCGGAGGGGGAAACCATCACCGGAGGCCATCTTCATCATCCCGGCGGTCTCCATGACGAGGAGGGAGTAGTTCACCCTCGGGGCTGAGGGTATGTACCAGTAGCTATGTGTTTGATCTCTCTCTCTCGTGTTCTTGAGATGACACGATCCTGATGTACCGCGAGCTTTATTAATATAGATGAATCATATGGAGTTTTCCCCTCTCTATCTTCTTGTGATGAATTGAGTTTTCCCTTTGAAGTTTACTTATCGGATTGAGTCTTTAAGGATTTGAGAACACTTGATGTATGTCTTGCGATGGGATATCCGTGGTGACAATGGGATGTTTTATTGATCCACTTGATGTATGTTTTGGTGATCAACTTGCGGGTTCCGTCACCTTGGGAATCTATGCATAGGGGTTGGCACATGTTTTCGTCTTGACTCTCCGGTAGAAACTTTGGGGCACTCTTTGAAGTTCTTTGTGTTGGATTGAACATGATGAATCTGAAATTGTGTGATGCATATCGTATAATCAAGCCCATGGGTACTTGTGGTGACATTGGAGTATCTAGGTGACATTAGGGTTTTGGTTGATGTGTATCTTAAGGTGTTATTTTAGTACGAACTCTAGGGCTGTTCGTGACACTTATAGGGATAGCTCATAAGATTGATCGGAAAAGATAACTTTGAGGTGGTTTCGTACCCTACAATAATTTCTTCGTTTGTTCTTTGCTATTTGTGACTTTGGAGTGAACTCTTTGTCGCACGTGAGGGATTTACATATGATTCAACTATGTCAGTATTGTTGAGAGAACTTGCACTAGTGAAAGTATGAACCCTAGGCCTTGTTTTCAAGCATTGCAATACCGTTTTTGCTCACTTTTGTTACTTGCTACCTTGCTGTTTTTATATTTTCAGATTACAAAAACCTATATCTACCATCCATATTACACTTGTATCACCATCTCTTCGCCGAACTAGTGCACCTATACAATTTACCATTGTATTGGGTGTGTTGGGGACACAAGAGACTCTTTGTTATTTGGTTGCAGGGTTGTTTGAGAGAGACCATCTTCATCCTACGCCTCCCACGGATTGATAAACCTTAGGTCATCCACTTGAGGGAAATTTGCTACTCTCCTACAAAACTCTGCGCTTGGAGGCCCAACACGAGTCTACAAGAAGAAGGTTGCGTAGTAGACATCAACTTCCTGATCGGGGATGAAACTTCCGACCTGCCTTAGATGGCCGACCGGATCGGCATGCGATACGATGCTGCCGAACGCGAAAATCTGACCAGGGACGAAAACGTCCTTGTTGCAGACTTCGTCGCTGATGATGAGGCGAGCCATCGATCCCACTGGCGATCGCACAGCGGGACTCTCAATGAAAGCACCAATGTCGGTGTCAAAACCGGCGGATCTCGGGTAGGGGGTCCCGAGCTGTGAGATTAGGATCGATGGGTAACAGGAGACGAAGGAGACGGTGTTTTACCCAGGTTCGGGCCCTCCTATGGAGGTAAAACCCTACGTCCTGCTTGATTGTATTGATGTGTATGAATATTACAGAGTCGATCTACCTCGAGATCAAATGATTAAACCCTAGATGAGTTCACCCGTCTCTACAATCTAAACCCTCCGGCTTATATAGACACCGGGGGTCCTAGGGTTACACATAGTCGGTTGCCCATCGAAGGAATAAACATGCCTATTCTATCGCCTTAAGCTTGAAGGGCACGTCACGGATCCTGAGATCCTCCCCCCTAGTAACGGGGTATTCGGTCAGTCCAATCCTCCAACGAGTGGTCCACAAGTCCGGACCATAAGGAATAAGTCGGCAGTCCGAGGACCCCTTAATCCCGGACTCCCTCACCAAGTGCTACAAATCCGCTTCCCTAATTTCATGAACTAAGTAGGCGTTATAGAATTTTTCCTTTTCATTTTAATGGTGTATATGTACTCCTGCACAACATGCCTTCTTGCTTAATTACATCAACCGAATTGTTACACTAAAATTAAAAGAAGCTCTTATGTGACATTTACTTATGTGACAATTTTGCACATTTTATCACTAGATCAGCTGCTTAATCTGTTCACTAAACTGCACATCACTTAATTACATTATTTATTGCAGAGCTTTTACTTGGTGTATGTTAAATAACAGTTTGTTATAGTGATACTTGGTTGTTGAAGGGTAGTAGTGTTACTCGGTATGAGAAGTATTCAAACAGCACTAAGG
Organism: Elymus sibiricus; assembly: GCA_039707655.1. Lineage (NCBI taxonomy): Eukaryota > Viridiplantae > Streptophyta > Magnoliopsida > Poales > Poaceae > Elymus > Elymus sibiricus. The sequence continues at coordinate 272,538,879 of CM077665.1, forward strand.
AAACCAATTCTCCTTTAGTTGTTCAGGATTTCTATTAATTATATTGAACATACAATTTTCAGGCATTTACAATCAATTTGAATCACCAAAAAGCCTCCTCCATAAAAGGAGGGATGGGCACCGAGAGATTTGCGAATGCCCCCGAGCACATTAGATTTTTTGAAAAGTAAAAGCAGTGGCAACCCAGTTGTTTGCACTGGTGTATACTATCTCCCTCTTCTTGGCATCCCTGATGGCTCTTGCCATTTTCTTATAGTAGTTACTTCTATGTTTCTATCAATAACTACACTAGATGTTCTTCTACTTCTTCTACAGTCACATTCTTATGTTTAGGCTGTTAGTACTCTTACTTATTCCTTTTTAACACGGATCAGTTAAGAACATCAAATAAACCACGTCGGTGCATGTAGAACTTCGTCCAGTGTCTAAAAATAGCCATGTTGTATACATGCAAGCTGATGTTATAACCATATTCTAGAGAAGATCGTTGGAGGATGTCTGCAACAGTATTGTGTTCACTATGCTCTCCACTAGCATGTCAGCATTACTTTTATCTTTCGAAGTTCCCAGGAATTAGAATTTAGACAGTGAAACTCCTTCAAATGTTGAGTTTTTGAAGATTTCAATATGTATCTGCAACTTACAAGATGTTGTGTACCTTGCAAGGGTTGATCACATCGAGAAAAACAATACTATTCTGTGTTTTGAGGGGTCTCTTCTATTAAAATTTAGTACAAATGAAGTTGTGGCCAACACTTTATGGTATGTTATATTTGACCAGACCGACAAGCATATCACATATTTTATTGTCAAATATGCTTCATTGTTTTCCCCATAGTGTAAATAGAGACGGGCCAGCAAGTTGTGCAGAATATGGATGCCAGTTCGCTCCCTTATTGATAATGCAATTCATGAAGGAACATATGTCCTATTGAGATGATATCAGTATTTCGAGCATTTTTATACAACATATATTTTCCAATTTCTTGAAGCTACTATTTAGAGAATTATGTTTCAATACAAATGTATTTTCAGAGAAAGCACGTGCAATCGCACGGGTGAAGTCGCTCAGGATGGACTAGAGCTGCATTTTGAATATTGTATAATTGAAGTACCATCACATTTTAGTGTGTGGAATGTACCCATGTGACAATATTGATAGAAGTCACAAAGAGTTTATCTTAATAATTGATTGCATAGTATGAGATATTGCCATAAATTTTTCATCTCTCGCCAGACATTTGGTAGCCCTTTTCATTATCTTTATTAGGGATGCTCAACCGGAGTTGGACAAGACACTTGGTGCTATCGTGCAAGGTCAAGGCTAGGAAAGAAAACATGGAGGAGAAAGGATCGTGGAAGGAAGTGGAATACTGTCATTGTGGTGGGCGATAAGAGGGAGGTGAGAGGACGATAATGAGGAGATGCATTTATCTACCACTTGAGGACCATGAGATATCATTCCATGTGAACAGTCTATGACTCTCATGTCACATGAAATTTTTCTTCGTACACATATTTTATTAGTCCGTGGCAACGCATGGACATTATACTAGTATTAGAAATATGTAACATAAAGTTGCACACAAGTTTGTTGTGCACCTCTCCTTCAAAGCAAAAGTTGTTGTGCGCCTTTCTATCCAGTCATACATATGTACTACGATTTGTCAGCAAGACAAATTCAATTTAAAAAGTTTGACTCGAGACAAAGCTAATATGCGGAGTAAATAAAAAAAAAAGTATTACGATTTGATGGGTATGTAAAAGCAAATCCAATTTGTTAATTAGCAATTATGGTATACATACATTAATTAATTAAATGAGAGGAAAGTACAATGAATGCGCACCTATCCTCCCCACACACACATACACAAACCACACGTTCGAGTAGACGATAAAAGGGCCCCAAAGGCAAGATCAGAAGCATCAACTACTTGACAGCGTCAGTGGTCGGAGCAGAGGTAGCTAGCTACCACAGTGCCAAGCTGAAGCTGCGCAGCGCGCGGCCTGAGGCCGCCTAAAGGTTTTGCCCCTGTCTCGAGCTGCTGATCTCGCGGTGGGGTTCGTGGCAATGGCCGGCGTCGCGTGCGGCGGTGGGGACTGGCCCTTCTCCGCCGAGGAAGCGTACGCCGATTCCTCTGCGCTGTTGGCGGAGATCGGCTGGGCGGCCGGTTTCGTCGACGACGGCTGCGCCGGGGAGCTGCTTCCGCCGCTGGATCTGCCTCCGGCGACGCCGGCGGGGTCCATGGAAGGGGCCGGCGCCTCGTCGAGCTCCACGGATGACGGTGCAACGCGGGAGGCTGCGGACGCCAACGGGAGGCCGGCCGCCGCGACAGAGGCTGCGTAAGTAAAGCTGCGGTAGCTTAATTCACCGACGGATCCTCCTCGCCATGTTCATCTCCTCTCTTCCACGCCATGGGCGGTAAAACCGTAACTAACATCGACTTTTCAAAAAAAAAAGTTTAATTTCCTTGTCCTCGATATCTTTCACTTTTCAATTTAATTATATAATTTTGCTTTTATGTTCGTCTGCATACTAGCTAGTAGATGCGTTAACAGCACGTCATCGTTCCAGGGGCAGTTCCGTAAATTCGATAATGAGGCTGAGAGAGTGTGGCGTTGTGTGGTTAATTTGCATGGAACGTTGCGCCGGGATTCGCGTGCTAAATCTCACGCGGTTTCTTCCTCCTCTTCCCTCCTCATCGCTTTTTTAAGTCTAATATACGATAAGGTTATTAATTTGGACGTATGCTAGCTAGATTCATGGCCACCATCTACGCGTAGCAGTACTCCTACATATACGGAGTATTTTTATAGGGGTTGGTCTATTGATGACACAAAAAAAACAAGGGAATGGTTTCTCGCTTGAGCCACGCATTAATCCGGTCTCCTGTACAAATGCGAGCTAACAGCGACCTCCATGTATTCATGCAGGAGCAAACCGGCGCCAGCGCCGGCCCAGGGGAAGACGATGAAAAAGCAGAAGCGGGCACGACAGCCGCGGTTCGCGTTCATGACTAAGACGGAGATCGACCACCTCGAGGACGGATACCGCTGGAGGAAGTACGGCCAGAAGGCCGTCAAGAACAGCCCTTTCCCAAGGTAATGTATTCCCATGGATCCATAGCTTAATACCGTAAGAACATGCTTCATACTACTCCTACTATAATGTTCCTATGCTGGCCGGTAGAGCTGCTGGTTCTGCAAAAAAATCAATCTCCGGCCATATCCTAGCTGGGAGCATATTATTAGATCATGCAAAAAAAGTGTAAGACAATTCAGGGCATGTATAGGCTTAGGACATACATGTACGTGCATGTGAGTACGTAATAGGGTGCAATACCATGTAAATTTTGGTGTGCATTTAATATGTAAACCCATTATCTGGTAACTAATTTCCGTTAACTACTAGTGTGTGTATGTGTATTTCTCCAAATACTCATCGCTTCATAACGAACATGACGGTAGTTTCGTAAACTGTGTGCATGTGCATTCTGCTTTTAGGGTGTTTTTCTTGTGCTTAAAAAACAAACAGTACCTTGATGTGCTTAACTTATTTCTGATCAGTTAGTAAGGGGGTAGTTAAGTTTAGCTATTATTTAGCTAGTGCACTGCTGCAAGATAGGGAGAGATCGAATCCTATGACGTTGTGGGTCGAACCCACAGTACTGGTACTACTAGGAAAACGTTGCACGTAGTACTACGTTTTATACGGTTGTCATCTTACCTTTTTTAGTTTTTCTTTCAATCTTTTACAGGAGAAAAATAATCTACAGTACTAGTACCTAACTTGACAATCTCTTACGTAGGAGCTACTACCGGTGCACGAACAACAAGTGCACGGTGAAGAAGCGCGTGGAGCGCTCCTCTGACGACCCCTCCGTCGTCATCACCACCTACGAGGGCCAGCACTGCCACCACACCGTCACCTTTCCCCGCGGCGCCGGCGCCGCCACCCTCGCCAGCCAGATGGCCTTCTCGGCACACCACCACCACCTCATGTACAACGACTTGCCGGCGCTGCACTCGCCGACCGCTCAAAACCCCCTCTTCAGCGTGCCGGCGATGTCGTCGTCTCTGCTCCAGCCACTACACTGCAACCGACAGGAGCTGCAAGTCGCGAGCTACACAACCCAGGCATCGTCCATCTCGTCGCCGGGGAGTGCTCCCGCCGTCGACAAGGGGCTTCTCGATGACATGGTGCCTCCAGCGATGAGGCACGGATAGATCGACGGTGTCGATCGCCGCTAGCTAGCTTAACTAATTCTTAGCTACTTAATTACTTGGATGCGTGGAAGGACCACTGAATTTAATTGGGCAGGGAGAAGAATAGGGTAATTATATAGTAGTATGGTTATTTATTTATTTATTTATTTATTTATTTATTTATTTTGATAATAAAGCGGCGAGCGCTTCTAGTCGTACGTCGTGGCGGTTTTACAGAAACGCCCCTGTGTTTTCTGGTAATAGAACCCGCAGTCCTTTTTAAGTTAAAAAAACGTTTCGTTTTTACCTAACGCCCCCTGGCTTATCCATTCCCGTCCTCCACCGCCGGGCTGACGGGCGAGGGGGCGATGGAGCTCGGGGTAGGGCCTTGTCGCCGGCGACGCGAGGCAGAGGGGGCGGAGTGTGGGCGCGAGGAGGCGAGGTCGAGGAGGGGCGGCGTGCAGGCGCAGGAGGACGAGGAGGCGGGGCGAGGAGGGCGGCGCGCGGGCGCAGGAGGATGCCGGTCTCCGGCTTCCGACGAGGAGGCGAGGGAGCTCGGGGAGCTCCGGCCGAGCCTTGACGCCGACGACGCAAGGCCGAGAGGGCAGCGTTTGGGCGCGAGGAGACGGGATCGAGGAGGCGCAGGAGGACGCCACAGGTGGCCGGGAGCTTGGCGAGGGCGCCCACGGTCGCGAGGGCACCAGCGGCGGCCAGCGTGCTCGCTTGGGAGGATGGCGGCTTCCCGGGCGGTTCTAGAAAAGAGACAACACGGTGGTGAGGGAGAGAAAAGAGGGACGGTGCGGCGACCCAAGCACGAGTTCGCCGGAGCCAGGTGATGGCAGATGGGTGCGGGAGATGGAAGGATCCGGCGCGGAGGCGCGAAGTCCTTGTAGTTGGAGCCGGGCCTCCATGCCCGCGGTGACCCGTCCCCTTCTCTCCATGGCTTCGACAGCTCAGGCAGCGGTCAGATCCTCCCTCCCTCCCTCATTCCTCGCGCTGGAGAACCTAGCTGACCGACGGCGATGATGACGGTCGTGGTTACCTCGATGACGGTGGTATGGCATAGAATCCCCTCCGCCCCTTCTCTTCTCCATCGACGACCGCTTGAATCCCGAGAGGAGAGGAGAGGAGAGGGAGATCCATGGCGGCGGCAAGATCCGCGCCTGGACCGGACCTGCTCGTCAAGGAGACCCACGCCATGGAGCTGCTCGTCAAGGTCCGACCTTGGTGAGTGGCGTGCCCTTCGTACCTCCCCTTCCCTGATGCTATTTTCTCCCTCTCGCAGGCACACACCCAATGTCGCCGTGGACCAGTAGCTCAAGCAGTCTTGTTCCTGATGGTGATGGGGTTCCCTCACCATATGCAGGTCGTCATCCTTAAGGCCTCCACCATCTGCATGTCTTCCTTCTTCCCTTCCCCTCTGTTGGATTCCATTCGATTCACTGCTCTGCTCGTGAAGCTCCCTCTCTTCTCTGCTGCAGTGTCTACAGTAGACTGCTTGCACCTTTTGTGCAAATATCTGATTGTATATGGATGGAACGGGTGGATTGCAGGGTCTACATGCACCACCTTGATTTGATTCGGTTTGGAGCAGCAGCAGCTCCTTCCTTCCATGAAGGGCATCCACGACATGACCCGCACAACGAGCTCCAAGCAGACAAAGGTACATGCTCCCTTGTTGTACATGTTCATGGGTTCTTTGTGATGATGAAACCACTGATTGGATGTCTTGATTAGATACAATCCATTCTATTGAACTGTGGGGACAACATGAGGCATGTCTCTGATTTGTTGTTACTTTGGTAGATAATATGTAATGTGCGTGCGTGCATGTGTTGATAAGTAGCAGATTTGCTTGGCCGCCTGTGACACTCATGTCAAATCCTTGACATTACTGGGGTTATACAAGCATCATGTTTTTCCCCGCCTCCATCTCTTCCATGGCAAGCAGCACAAGTTTCTTTGTTTGTAAATCACGCAGTCTGGTAAATTTGGAAAGGACGAACAGGGCACTGAACTTTTATATATCTGCATAACGTACATCCCAATTAAGCATATTTGTTTTTCTGTTCTGAACAGGGTACTGAACTTGATAATTTTACCTTTATGTTCTGAATTGTAGATTTGAAAGAATATTATGTTATGTAAGAACATGATGATGCAGTCACCCGAGGTGAAGAAGCTCCGTCACCTACCTCTACCTCCTCCACTAGGCTGACAAGTATGCTAATCCACCCTCATCTGCATCGCTTCCTCCCAGCCTGTGATTTATTACTTGGAGCATCTTGTTCTTTTATCATATACACAAATCTGTCCATGCTTAAATGTGGTCATTAGGTTGTGGAACAGGAGAAACAATATAGTGTTCTCTACCAGATGCAAACCTGTCCATGCTTGATTTGGACCAAGAATTATTGTGTTGCCTATTGATATGTAAACATATTTTTTTGGTTGTCACAGAAAGATATCATGCTACTACATAAGTTTGAGTCAAACAAAATAAATTTGGAATAAGATCTCTGAAAGTAATAAAGCGCTTCTTGAATGCATGGAAACAAAAAGTTAGATATCTCACAGGTACTATGTCATATATTCTGAAAGTGGCGCACATGGATATGTATATTCTTGGTTAACTTTATGTTCTATTTCTGTTGTACATGCTCCAAGAGTAAATGTGTTATTCTGAAAGGAGATGAAGTGAATTGTCTTCTACTGCAACCAATGGACATTTCGTTCTACACATATGTAATGATATTGTAGTGCCACTTGATTTTGTTTAAAATTTCAGTAACAGTTGAGCAATATTGGCCTTTCCTTTCCTGTATTAAGTAGTGATCAGTGAGTCAAAGCTCATGGAGATGGTCTGTTACTGATTGTTGCATCTATAGAGCTCACTAAGATAATATTTGATGGTTCATCTAACTTATTTGATCTATATGTTGTTTTTACCTACAACACGAAGAGAAAAACAAGATCAATTAGTTCATCAATATTAAATTGTATATTTTGTATAAGTTCTGTTGGTTCCAGTCATAGCATGCCAGCATCTAATCCTTGCAGCAACACCAGGACTAGACTTTGGATATTTTCCTATACATTTGACATTAAAGTTATACCAACTTGCATCCATCGATCACTAGCTATTACATTCAGTAGGTAATTATCCGATGTCAATGGAACATTCAAATACGACCTCTTATTGTACACAACTGTTTATGCTTTGACAAATCACAATGTAGAAATCAATTTTAAGATAATCAATAATTATAATAAACAAAGGATTGTTTTTTTAAGAAAAACAAGGGGTTGTTAATATGTTTAAATGTGAGGATTTACAGTACTGTAGGTCCTTACCTCTTCTTTTCCAAAGTAGGGAAGACAAAAAAATCTGACCCCACTAATCAGTACATGCAGCAGTGAGGAACTGGGCAAAAGGGGAGCTTGGCTGCCAACGGGGTGATGGACAGATTGTAGGGGGTGCTTGCCTCATATCTTCAATGTGAGAATATTGATTTCTCTTCTACTCCCTCCGTTTCTAAATATAAGCCTTTCTAGGGATTTAAATACAAACTACATATGGATATATATAGACATATTTTAGAATGTAGATTCACTCATTTTGCTCCATATGTAGTCCGTAGTGGAATCTCTGAAATGACTTATATTTAGGAACAGAAGGAGTATCGGTTAGTAAGCATTTTCCAAATTGTGTGGAAAAAATGTTCAGGAGTTAATCTACTTTTCTTACTATTAATGCGATGGCAGAATACTTTGCTTACTGTTCTCTTCAATTATTTCCAGATTATAAGGATGCCAATGTTCAGGAGTTAATCTACTGCAGAAAAATGACACACCATTGTCAAGTTGGTAGGAAATCAGCCTGCTGTATCTGTTTGTTTTTTGCTTCTGGCATGCCCATTGACTCTGTTAACACCAAACAAAGTAACAAACTTGACAAAACTGAAACTCATCTCCCAGATTTCTCTATGCACCGCCATAGATTCTGATATGTCCATTGTCTTTAAGACATTTTGTATGTATCTGGAAGCTAATTCAGCATGACCCACGAGTGTTGATTTGTATGTTAGTGTGATAGCATCTCACAGAAAATATTGACAGAATAAAGGGAAATATATATTAGGTGTGTGTTATAAGAATCAGTAGTCCATGCTGCCATTGTCATGCAAAAATTACGATAACTTTTGAGTACTTGGGTTATCCAGGTTCTTATATACAGGTTCCCTTTGTTGTAGGGTGTGCTTTCCATCTATGTTCAAAATTATTTTATTTGAAAGAAATTCAGTAAAAGTGCTCTTTCTTTCTGATTGTTCTTCAAACTCAACCTCGGTCATCATTTCCTTTTAATAATATTAAATAATGTCACCACTCATATAGTGTTTCAAAATATCGCGTCTTACCCGAATTTAAGAATGTATTAGAAAACAACACCGACTCACGATTTATTAGAAGTGCACTTTTCTACACTCCAGAATTCTTTCTGACAGCTCCCTCAACTCAACCTCTGTAACGCCCCTGGGTATTGAGCACAGTGATCACCTATTAATCATGCCAAGTCACTATGTTTAAACAGTGCTTAATCAACATTTGCATTATGTCTCTTTTCAATTTCCAATTCAATTGGAAATTCAAACTTAAAGTGAAAATAAAAGTTGTTCAAATTTGAAAACTAAAATATTCATTAAATAGAAAATAATCCAGAGGCAATTATAAAATTGTAAGCAACATTTTATCAATTGGTTAAGTGCCTCTAAACAATTAAAACAGAGGCCAAATCATTACTTTGAATGCCCTTTTTGATTTCAGTTATTTTCAAATAAATTCAAAAGGCCCCAAAACTTTTTATGTTGCTGCCTAACATTGCAAAGTAATGATTGGGCCAAACTCCATAATTTTCAAAGAGTATTTTGGTGTTGGTTTTAATTCAAAACAGAATTAAATAAAAGGAACAGAAATATTAAAGGAAAAAGAAATGAAAAAGGGAAGTGGGCACTGTGCTCCTGGGCTCTAAAGAGCTACAGGGAGGCCCGGCCCACTCCCCTGCCGTCCCTAACCTCCTGCTCCCCCTCTGCCTCGCTGTCGACTGAGGGCAGAGCGCGCGAACCCCCCCCCCCCCTCGCGCCTGGTCGACAGCAGCTGCTACAGGCGCCGTGGACTGCCTTTAAGACCTCACCGCACCCCGCTGGCTAACCCTAGCTCCCTCCCGTTCACTCCCTCGCTCTCCCCATCCTCGACCGAACGGAGCCGTCGCCGCCGCTCGCCGTTGTCATGGCCTCCGGCCTCCTCGAGTCGCCATTTGTTGTCCAGAGGCTGCGCCTCGCCGTCCTGGACCTCCTCGATGACGCGCACGACCGGAGCCGCTCCGAAACGTCGCCATCGACCTCGCCTCCCCCTTCGGTCACCGGAGATCGCCGCCACCACGTCGTCGTCTCCGAGCTACCCCGAGCCCACTGCCTTCCCCTACAGCTCCGTCGTGAGCACCGCGTCCCCCTCCCTCTCTCCCCTGGCCCTTTGCGTGGCCATAGCCGTCCCGTCGTGTTGCCGTGCTCCGACCGCCGCCAACCGCACCGCCGTGGCCACCGCGAACGCCGACCGCACCCGAGCCCTGCGTCGTGCTCCTGAGCTTCTCGGGGACCCAAAACGCCCATCCCCATCGCCTGCCGTCCCTGCATCGACGAGCTCGAGCTCGTCCGAATGCCACCGCAGCCGGCCGTGCTTGGTCCGGCCAGCTCTGGCCGCTACAGCCCCCGCCACTACCGCCGTTCGACGCGCGAGCTCGCCGCAGCCGAACGAGCCAAACGCCGGGTCCGGAGACGCCCTGTGTGCGATTCCCGACCACCTCCCGAATGCGCCGCCGCCTGCCGTCGCTGCTCCGGTCGGCTCCGGCCACCCCAGCTGATGCCACCATCGCCTCTAGACGAGCGCCACCGCGGGCGTTCGAACGCGCCACTCCGCCGTCCAAATGGTCGTCGGAGCGCGAAATCCGGCCCCTCCCGAGCGCCTCCGCCGCCTCCCTGCGTCGCCGGCGGGCCCCACGGGCCCCAGTTGACTGGGTTGACCCAGTCAACTGCTGACTGGGCACTCGCAGCCACTAACATGTGGGGCCCCACGCCCCTGTGTCTATGACATGTGGGTCCCGCCGTTTAAAATGATTTTAGATAAATATAAAATCTGCTAATTAATTAATTAGTTAATTAAATGTTAATCCCTCACTGACTAGTAGGCCTCACTCTTAATTAATCTTAAATAGTTAAAACTAACTCTGTTTAATACTAACAGGGGCTGACATGTGGTTCCCAGTGACCCCACATGTCAGGTTTGACTCTGGTCAGCCAGAGTTGACCTGCTGACGTCATATTGATGTCATGCTGACATCATCTTTTACTATTCTGGATAATTCGAATTTAAATAATTAAATAATTCCAGAAAATGCTTAAAACTTTAGAAAATCATATCTTTTAAACCGTAACTCGGATGAAAATAATTTATACATGAAAGTTGATCAGAAAAATCCCACGAATCCGAATACGCTATCCGTTCGTCTGTCACATGCTCCTAGCATAGCAAACATGGAACTTTCCCCTCCGGATCGTCTGTCCGATAAATCCAAAGACCCGGGAAATATCGTCAGATATTCTCCCGTTCCGTCTGATACGTGTAGTACTGCGTTAGACTACCCCTAGCACTGCGTATTGCCATGTCTTGCATCGTGTTGCATCTGTTTGCTTGTATTTATTGTTTCTTCCCCCCTCTTCTCTCCGGTAGACCCCGAGACTGACGGTGCTGCCGGGTACGACTACACCGTTGACGATCAGCCTTTTGCCGCAGAGCAGCAAGGCAAGCAACCCCCCCTTGAGCATTCCGATATCGCCTATTCCTTTTCCCTCTTATTCTTGCATTAGAATTTTGCTACTGTATTAGTTAGCTCCTATTCTGATGCATAGCCTGTTTTTGATAAACTGCTACTATACCTGCAAACATATCAACTGCTTAGTATAGGTTGATCAGTGAATCCCTAGTGACCCCCTTAGTCCCAGTTGCCCCTGCTTCTTCATCGACGACTCGACGACTCGAAGACCCGAAGACTCGGTCAACCGACCGACAAGCCATGCCCCTCACATCACCGCACACCCCTTAAGTATGGCACTGCAGAGCTACTATCGAGTGCCGAGGGTGATACCTCACTTAGAACTCCCGATGTTAATTCTGTAGCGTAGCTAATCGGTCGTGGGTATCGAGGGTGATTCCTCCTTCCCATTTATCGCTAGCGACTCTTGTCATACACGTACCTCGAGTGGGATCCATCGAGGGTGATTCCTCGGATATCCACCTGGTGTATAAACACACAGTTACTTCAACTTGACTTTGTTTACATGTGAAAGACGGGACTGGAGGGACAGGCGGTACCACCCTGGTTGAGGTGGACCTGAGTTCCCGACAGTCTTGAGACGGGTCGGCCCCAAGGGTACCCGTGGGTGAGATGTGGTGGGATGCGTCGGTAAGGCATCCAAAGGATTATGATGAGGCGTGGACTGGCGAGAGAGGCCTTTGCCACACATCCTCGAGACGGGGCGACGGACCGCAATTTATGGGTCACGCTTTCCCCGCATTAATAAAATGCTAATGGGTTGGGTATTTGATCTGAGTTGGGTCGTTGGCCTTTTGACGCACCAAACCATCGCGTGGGAGAAGTTATGGTACTCAGCGTCGTTGTATCAGCCGAAGCACTTCGGACGTCAGCAATGGAGCGGCGCGCGCCGGATTGGACTGGACGGTGCAGCTCTTGGACTGGAGTGTACTAGGTCTGCTTCCGGCCGCCCACGCATCGTGCAGGAGCGCAAGGGCAAGTGGGCCCACGAACCTGCGCGCTTAGGATTTAGACCGGCGGGCTGGCCTCTTCGTTGAGCCTAGGTGGGGCGACGACGTGCTACTATCCTGAGGCCGGGCATGACCCAGGAAAGTGTGTCCGGCCGGAGGTGATCAGGCGTGTTGGAAATGCGGTGCACCCCTGCAGGGATGAATAATCTATTCGAATAGCCGTGTCCATGGTAACAGGACGACTTGGAGTTGTGCCTTGACCTTATACAATTATAATTGTGATTTAAATTTGAAATGAATTGTGGCTCCGAGATTGCTTCCTCGCAGGGAGTCGCGGAAGAATCTCTGGGCGTGGTTACTTAATAAAATTGCTACAATAATATGACTATATATGAGATACCAGTCTACTCTCTTCTAATGCTGCAAGATGCTGAAGATGCTAGTCTTCGATAGGACTAGGCCTTCTCCCTATTCTTGCTTGCTGCAGTCAGTCCAGATATAACCCCTCCCATTGATAATGATGCATACTTAGCATAGTTTTGATGTCAGTCTTGCGAGTACTTTGGATGAGTACTCACCGTTGCTTTGCATTCTCTTTCCCCCCTCGATACGTTTCTGCGTTCAGACGATGGAGCCCAGGAGATGGAGTACGCCGGAGACGACTACTACACCACCGCTGGAGCCTACTACTACGTGGAGAGTGTCGACGCTCAGGAGTAGTTAGGAGGTTCCCAGGCAGGAGGCCTCGCCTCTTTCGATCCGCTGCTTATGTTTGTGCTAGCCTTCTTAAGGCAAAACTTGTCTAACTTATGTGTGTACTCAGATATTTTTTTCTGCTTCCGCTGACTCGTGCTTGTCGAGCTTTGTATTCGAGCCCTCGAGGCCCCTGGCTTGTAATATGGAGTTGTATGACTTTAATTTGTGTCTAGTGTTGTGTTATGATATCAATCAGTTAGTCCCTAATCTTGGTCGTACGCAGTGCGTGTATGTTTAGCGTACGGTCGAGATCGGGGGCGTCACAAGTTGGTATCAGAGCCGACTGCCTGTAGGTAGCCCCCTTTCCAACTCCTTGGCCGAAGTTGAGTCTAGACGTTGAAAAACTTTTACTAACACTGATGATGTGGCTTACGGGCCCACATCTCAATCGGGTGGCATTAGGATCTTTTATTCCTCATCTATACTCTGGGTTCTGACCTCTCTTCTCTTTTGGGTTAAAGATTTTACTAACTCTAACCTTAGGTTCTCGTAACTACTTTCTCCTGGAGAGCCCCTCATTCCATAAGGTCGCCTGCCTCATCAGAAGATTCCGAAGATACTCTCCGATGTCCTTCCGAGAACTTGTGCCCATCGCTTTTGCGATTCCCTTCCGCCGTCAACCCCTATGGATGACTACTTACAACTGTCGTTCATACTCATTCCCAATTGCTCTTGTTAGTACAAGATACATCGAATTATCCTCCGACTTTTAAGAATCCCTTGTGTCACTGCCTGGCAGTTCTAGTCGCATGATTACACCTACGAAAAATTCCTCACACTTACCGGGGAATTCGTTCATCCTTAGATGTCATGTGTTTCACAAAATTCTTCGAAACGCTATTCGATCTTCCGAATCCTCAGTAGCCTATTGCTCTTGACCTTCCTTACCTGCTTGCATTATGGATAATTCCATATGTCTAGCAATAATTATTAAAATCCTTTGTGATTGTCATCTCATTTAATGGATTCAACCTGTGTGTGTGAATGCACGCAATCATCAGTTGATCCTTATAAATTATCTGTCCGACTCAGACGTCTTTCCAAACATGAGTTGGTTCTCGATAAATCAACTTTGATTGATTGTCTATCTAAGTCTATTCAACTTGCTTGTACTTGATCGGAGCATCTGTTTCTGATACACCAATTTGGAAATCTTAATTCCTTTGGTTATTTAAGCATCAAATTATTTGGATGTTCTATGATCTGATGCCTTGCATTCTTCTCCCTCTGATTTGGTACCGATGCTCCCATCAGGTCCTTTGTGGACCGCCAGACCCATTGTTGGGTTATTATCCGACAACATCCTTCACATTCAAAACCCTTGTGAGTTCTTCCCCTGATGCATGATGCCATTGGTAAATTGTGCCTTCTCCCTCTGATAAGTTGTATTTTATTCTTTTATCAGCCATGCTCTTTTGTCAAGCATGTATTAATTACTCTTGAAGCTTGTGGTATATGTTCCTAAGATGCCCCGATGGGTTGAACCTATGCCTTCCTTAATTCGTGTGAACTCAAGAGTTTTCACGGGTCCTACTCTTCTGGTGTTTTGCCGGATAATCTTTCAAAACTACAACTTTATCGAAGGCGAGAAGTGAATGAGAGGTTATGCCTTGAAGAAGTGGGAGTCGACCTTGAACTTTGTGTTCATGCCCATGGACCCGTTGTATGGCTTATCATGGAGCTTCTTGTAACAATAATCATTCTCTTTGTATGGATTGATCTTGTATCTATGTTTTGCTACTTTGCAACCGTGGTTTCGACCATGATTGTTCTTCTTTGATCCCATTTCTTGGACAAGTTCAAGCACTTGTCTTCGGCAGATCAATGCACCTGCCCAACCTCTATTTTGATCTACCTTCGAGTATTACCCCCTGGTATCTCGAGGATATCATGTCATTGCACTACATCTTATGAATTTTAGATGAAGTAATGCTTTTCCCTGTCATAGTCACTCCACGGGTTCTGGGTTGTCATCAACCGAGAACGTCGAATAGTGAATCGAGTCCGCACTGCAATTCAACAACTCGTAGTAAACTTCTTTGTTTACGAGTTTGTACTCGGTCATGTCATTCCCAGCTGATTGGCTACCTCATCATCGTCATGCTGAAGCTTGACCATGCTACCTAAGTCCTTCATCCCTGGAACACAATTCCAACAGTGCGCTAAGCTTACATCGAGTTTTCAACATCATGATTGGTTGTCTTGAAGGACAATATCGATTTTGAGCTAGCAATCTTATCTGTGGTTCCGATAACCTTTCGCTTCACCATTCCTTTGCTTGATGTCGTCGCTGATCGATTACATCTTCATGAAACTTCTCGACAAATGTGTCGTGATCATCATCAACATTTTGAGCTCTTCCAAGTATCAATCGAATTCATGGTGAGAAATACCATCCTTACCCCTCAATGATTTCTGATATCATCGACAACATTCTCGCCTTCCCTCCAACGCAAACTTATTAATGTTCTGTGTTGCACCTTGAGTTCCTTGATATCCAACTTATGTTCTGTTCTACCTTGGCGTAATGCCATATCTTATGTCAATGGTGTCATGAGAACTTCACCATCTCTTAAGAATTCTTGATATAGTGATACTCCTTACCATCACCATTCATTTCTTGGTCCCCGTGATTGTTTCTAAACGGAGTATCGACAAGTGAACTGTGAATTGTGAATTCAATACTTCAAGCATTCCTATTACTTCAAAGTTTATGAGTGGTAATTTCATTCTTAGTGTGTTAGTTGTTGAATCACCATTCTAACATTGATCGTGCCGCTTGGTCTATAACTCCGGGTGCACTTCTTGATCAATGCTTAATTGTGGATGTTTTTCTCGAACATTCATCATTATATCATTGGTGTGACCAATGCTATCACCTTGTTCACGTAATTGTGGAAAATCACGTTTATGGAAATCTCGATAAATCGTTGTTGAGCCCGTCGGCCACCTTCTCATCTTCTCCATGGCTAATGATGGACTCCTGTTTCAGAGCTTGCTTCCGTATTCCATGTTCTGAGATTCTTGCAACGTGATCTTGTCGATTTGTGTTGCATCCCTTTTTCCTTCTCAGGCCTGCTAAGTCTGAGGTATCGAAATACCAAACATATCTGAATCTCAGTCAGATATGATGGTTGGAACATCTTCCAAGAATTATAACATTGGTCTCTAGGTACCCGATAAGGTGATGTCATGTCAGACACACGTGGTCGGATGACCTATTGTTATAATGCCTTGTTCAGCAAGAATTGCAATTCTTCCGTGGGGAAATTGTAAGACTTATTTTATAAGTTGTTCCTACTGGATCCTTGTGTAACCAAAGTCTGACCTTTACCTGGTGACCATGTCTTTGCTATCTCGAAGCATGTCTGCGGTACACCGATCATCAAAACAAGAACATTGGAGGCATAATGCTAAATGTTTCTTGATCAATTATCCAAACATCGTTGTATGGGTAAACATCATAAATTCCTTGCCCCTTAGTCTTAATGGTTACCTCCCTGGAGCCTTGTCATGATTGTCTCGCTCTGCTTGCTCTTGGAAAGGATATACACCTAATGCTCGTGTATACACATTTTCCTTTCCATTGGTCTGTTTAATGTGATAATCACATTTTCCTTTCCATTGGTCTGTTTAACCTTTTCTTGGGATTTATTTGATCTGAGCAGTGATAATTCCCTGCTTAGGTAAACACCTCGGTGTACAACTCTGTCAGTAAGACCCTGTTACTATTGTTGTTAACATTTCGGTAACCGCCGGTGGACGAGAACTTTGCCTATTGGTCCGCCTCGTTTCGACGAGCAGGAAGGTGGTTCTCTTCGTCCCCCGCCCTTGGTACCGATGTTGTTGCCGACATAGTTGACAGACTATCCTCTGACATGTCTTGCTAGCATGACCGTGCAAGATGTCACCGCTCTTCCTACTCTTAATCCACATGATGGGCCCATAACCCATAGTTCCACAAGATCGAAACCTGACTCTCCTGTACCACTTTGATCCCAAGGTATCTTTTGCACTTGGCTTCGTATGTAATTCCCGAGCCACCGCCTGAGGGATGATCTATTCTTGTGTCAGACGCAATATTAATTCGTTGCTCTGAACCCCTTTTCACCTTCTGATCAGGCATCGAATGATTGCCTACCCGTTTGAAACTTTTTGAACCATCGCATATTGCTCTCAATGAATTCCCTGAGTAACAACTCGAGAAATAATTCATGTCTTCTTCCTTGAGTTCACTGTCAGGTGCCCAACTTGGTGGAGATACGTTCTACCAGAGTTTCTCCCTCTAATCGCATTCGTAGGACGATGAAGATCCCGAAGAAAGGATGACGACTTCATCAGGATGACCTGGAACATCGAATTGAAGACTTCAACATAAGGGGATCGACCTCTTCGATGAGGGCAACAAGAACAAGAAGACCCGTTAGAATTTCGTGACCAAACTTTCTCCCCCTTACTCTACCTCTAAATTCTCGGGACGAGAATTCTTGTTAGACGAGGAGAATTGTAACACCCCTGGGTATTGAGCACAGTGATCACCTATTAATCATGCCAAGTCACTATGTTTAAACAGTGCTTAATCAACATTTGCATTATGTCTCTTTTCAATTTCCAATTCAATTGGAAATTCAAACTTAAAGTGAAAATAAAAGTTGTTCAAATTTGAAAACTAAAATGTTCATTAAATAGAAAATAATCCAGAGGCAATTATAAAATTGTAAGCAACATTTTCTCAATTGGTTAAGTGCCTCTAAACAATTAAAACAGAGGCCAAATCATTACTTTGAATGCCCTTTTTGATTTCAGTTATTTTCAAATAAATTCAAAAGGCCCCAAAACTTTTTATGTTACTGCCTAACATTGCAAAGTAATGATTGGGGCAAACTCCATAATTTTCAAAGAGTATTTTGGTGTTGGTTTTAATTCAAAACAGAATTAAATAAAAGGAACAGAAATATTAAAGGAAAAAGAAATGAAAAAGGGAAGTGGGCACTGTGCTCCTGGGCTCTAAAGAGCTACAGGGAGGCCCGGCCCACTCCCCCGCCGTCCCTAACCTCCTGCTCCCCCTCTGCCTCGCTGTCGACTGAGGGCAGAGCGCGCGAACCGCCCCCCCCCCCTCACGCCTGGTCGATAGCAGCTGCTACAGGCGCCGTGGACCGCCTTTAAGACCTCACCGCACCCCGCTGGCAAACCCTAGCTCCCTCTCGTTCACTCCCTCGCTCTCCCCATCCTTGACCGAACGGAGCCGTCGCCGCCGCTCGCCGTTGTCGTGGCCTCCGGCCTCCTCGAGTCGCCATTTGTTGTCCAGAGGCTGCGCCTCACCGTCCTGGACCTCCTCGATGACGCGCACGACCAGAGCCGCTCCGAAACGTCGCAATCGACCTCGCCTCCCCCTTCGGTCGCCGGAGATCGCCGCCACCACGCCGTCGTCTCCGAGCTACCCCGAGTCCACTGCCTTCCCCTACAGCTCCGTCGTGAGCACCGCGTCCCCCTCCCTCTCTCCCCTGGCCCTTTGCGTGGCCATAGTCGTCCCGTCGTGTTGCCGTGCTCCGACCGCCGCCAACCGCACCGCCGTGGCCACCGCGAACGCCGACCGCACCCGAGCCCTGCGTCGTGCTCCTGAGCTTCTCGGGGACCCAAAACGCCCATCCCCGTCGCATGCCGTGCCTTGCATCGACGAGCTCGAGCTCGTCCGAACGCCACCGCCGCCGGCCGTGCTTGGTCCGGCCAGCTCCAGCCGCTACAGCCCCCGCCACTACCGCCGTTCGACGCGCGAGCTCGCCGCAGCCGAACGAGCCAAACGCCGGGTCCGGAGACGCCCTGTGTGCGATTCCCGACCACCTCCCGAACGCGCCGCCGCCTGCCGTCGCTGCTCCGGTCAGCTCCGGCCACCCCAGCTGATGCCACCATCGCCTCTAGACGAGCGCCACCACGGGCGTTCGAACGCGCCACTCCGCCGTCCAAATGGTCGCCGGAGCGCGAAATCCGGCCCCTCCCGAGCGCCTCCGCCGCCTCCCTGCGTCGCCGGCGGGCCCCACGGGCCCCAGTTGACTGGGTTGACCCAGTCAACTGCTGACTGGGCACTCGCAGCCACTAACATGTGGGGCCCCACGCCCCTGTGTCTATGACATGTGGGTCCCGCCGTTTAAAATGATTTTAGATAAATATAAAATCTGCTAATTAATTAATTAGTTAATTAAATGTTAATCCCTCACTGACCAGTAGGCCCCACTCTTAATTAATCTTAATTAGTTAAAACTAACTCTGTTTAATACTAACAGGGGCTGACATGTGGGTCCCAGTGACCCCACATATCAGGTTTGACTCTGGTCAGCCAGAGTTGACCTGCTGACGTCATATTGATGTCATGCTGACATCATCTTTTACTATTCTGGATAATTCGAATTTAAATAATTAAATAATTCCAGAAAATGCTTAAAACTTTAGAAAATCATATCTTTTAAACCGTAACTCGGATGAAAATAATTTATACATGAAAGTTGATCAGAAAAATCCCACGAATCCGAATACGCTATCCGTTCGTCTGTCACATGCTCCTAGCATAGCAAACATGGAACTTTCCCCTCCGGATCGTCTGTTCGATAAATCCAAAGACCCGGGAAATATCGTCAGATATTCTCCCGTTCCGTCTGATACGTGTAGTACTGCGTTAGACTACCCCTAGCACTGCGTATTGCCATGTCTTGTATCGTGTTGCATTTGTTTGCTTGTATTTATTGTTTCTTCCCCCCTCTTCTCTCCGGTAGACCCCGAGACTGACGATGCTGCCGGGTACGACTACACCGTTGACGATCAGCCTTTTGCCGCAGAGCAGCAAGGCAAGCAACCCCCCCTTGAGCATTCCGATATCGCCTATTCCTTTTCCCTCTTATTCTTGCATTAGAATTTTGCTACTGTATTAGTTAGCTCCTATTCTGATGCATAGCCTGTTTTTGATAAACTGCTACTATACCTGCAAACATATCAACTGCTTAGTATAGGTTGATCAGTGAATCCCCAGTGACCCCCTTAGTCCCAGTTGCCCCTGCTTCTTCATCGACGACTCGACGACTCGAAGACCCGAAGACTCGGTCAACCGACCGACAAGCCATGCCCCTCACATCACCGCACACCCCTTAAGTATGGCACTGCAGAGCTACTGTCGAGTGCCGATGGTGATACCTCACTTAGAACTCCCGATGTTAATTATGTAGCGTAGCTAATCGGTCGTGGGTATCGAGGGTGATTCCTCCTTCCCATTTATCGCTAGCGACTCTTGTCATACACGTACCTCGAGTGGGATCCATCGAGGGTGATTCCTCGGATATCCACTTGGTGTATAAACACACAGTTACTTCAACTTGACTTTGTTTACATGTGAAAGACGGGACTGGAGGGACAGGCGGTACCACCCTGGTTGAGGTGGACCTGAGTTCCCGACAGTCTTGAGACGGGTCGGCCCCAAGGGTACCCGTGGGTGAGATGTGGTGGGATGCGTCGGTAAGGCATCCAAAGGATTATGATGAGGCGTGGACTGGCGAGAGAGGCCTTTGCCACACATCCTCGAGACGGGGCGACGGACCGCAATTTATGGGTCACGCTTTCCCCGCATTAATAAAATGCTAATGGGTTGGGTATTTGATCTGAGTTGGGTCGTTGGCCTTTTGACGCACCAAACCATCGCGTGGGAGAAGTTGTGGGTACTCAGCGTCGTTGTATCAGCCGAAGCTCTTCGGACATCAGCAATGGAGCGGCGCGCGCCGGATTGGACTGGACGGTGTAGCTCTTGGACTGGAGTGTACTAGGTCTGCTTCCGATCGCCCACGTATCGTGCAGGAGCGCAAGGGCAAGTGGGCCCACGAACCTGCGCGCTTAGGATTTAGACCGGCGGGCTGGCCTCTTTGTTGAGCCTAGGTGGGGCGACGACGTGCTGCTATCCCGAGGCCGGGCATGACCCAGGAAAGTGTGTCCGGCCGGAGGTGATCAGGCGTGTTGGAAATGCGGTGCACCCCTGCAGGGATGAATAATCTATTTGAATAGCCGTGTCCACGGTAACAGGATGACTTGGAGTTGTGCCTTGACCTTATACAACTATAACTGTGATTTAAATTTGAAATGAATTGTGGCTCCGAGATTGCTTCCTCGCAGGGAGTCGCGGAAGAATCTCTGGGCGTGGTTACTTAATAAAATTGCTACAATAATATGACTATATATGAGATACGAGTCTACTCTCTTCTAATGCTGCAAGATGCTGAAAATGCTAGTCTTCGATAGGACTAGGCCTTCTCCCTATTCTTGCTTGCTGCAGTCAGTACAGATATAACCCCTCCCATTGATAATGATGCATACTTAGCATAGTTCTGATGTCAGTCTTGCGAGTACTTTGGATGAGTATTCGCCGTTGCTTTGCATTCTCTTTCCCCCCTCGATACGTTTCTGCGTTCAGACGATGGAGCCCAGGAAATGGAGTACGCCGGAGACGACTACTACACCACCGCTGGAGCCTACTACTACGTGGAGAGTGCCGACGCTCAGGAGTAGTTAGGAGGTTCCCAGGCAGGAGGCCTCGCCTCTTTCGATCCGCTGCTTATGTTTGTGCTAGCCTTCTTAAGGCAAAACTTGTCTAACTTATGTCTGTACTCAGATATTTTTTTCTGCTTCCACTGACTCGTGCTTGTCGAGCTTTGTATTCGAGCCCTCGAGGCCCCTGGCTTGTAATATGGAGCTGTATGACTTTAATTTGTGTCTAGTGTTGTGTTGTGATATCAATCAGTGAGTCCCTAATCTTGGTCGTACGCAGTGCGTGTATGTTTAGCGTACGGTCGAGATCGGGGGCGTCACAACCTCAGTCGTCATTTCCTTCTAATAATGTTAAATAATGTCTCCACTCATATAGTGTTTCAAAATATTGCTTCCTATCCGAATTTAAGAATGTATGAGAAGCATTTATCTGCTGGCAGGCTGCAGACAGGGGAATCCACCCACCTTGTGACAGTTGAAGAGAACAAGGTGCTAGCGGACTCACATGATGAGCTTTATGATCCAGATAAGGTTGATCCTAGCCAAGGGGCATTCAAGTGATGTGGATGCTGAAACTGTAACACGAGTCAAGAAGAAACTTATTGTTTGAAGAGTTCGAGTGTCTTGTCCATGGTGAACCGTTGATGGCTTTGGGGGAAGACGTACAGACTGATTCCTATAACCTTTCTATTTTTTTGCTAGGCTCATTCAGTAGCTTTTGTGATAACAGTTATGGCAAACTTTTGTTAGTGCTGGAGCTCCCAGAGTAGAAGGGTACTCTATTTTTTAGCTTCTCTGTTTCCTACAGTCTGCTTACTTCTGAAGGTACATGCTCAGATTCTTTGGCCTCAGAAGTTGCTGATGAAAGCCCTGATGTACTATCAACATTTTTCGGCTAATAGAGGGACAGTCGTGTTCATTATAAAGGAAATGAATTAATATTTATGTTAACAAATTATATCGGGGAATGCTAATAGAGGCCATTTTGACATGCCTACGCGCGGCTCTGCTTTAGATGAGGATGAAAAAATACATTAAGATACTTGCTTCCCGCTTATGCTAGACACAATCTACATGCCATGCCATGCCAGTACTGCACATAAAGGTTGGAGTTGAGAAAGATATGATTGCCAACTTCCGGTACCATCCAAATGTTGTCATGCCACAACGGGTGTTGGTTGGACGGTGGTCGAAGTCGAAGAAGACCCAACCAAAGCAATTTTGTTACCCCGTTGCAACGCACGGGCATGTTTACTAGTATATATATATATAAATCACGGAGTGCTTCCGTCGGTTCACCGTCGCATCATTAGTCACACCCGGTTTTTTTCTGCATTTTCTTAGAAAACACCCCGATGTTTCAGGTTCTCAACCCGTCGTCCATATTTAAGTTAGACGAATCTTTTTTTTTAACAGAAAACCCTCTGACTTTTTAGCTAATCAACCCGTAATCTATCTAAAACAAATTTATTCATATCTTTTAAACCGTAACTTCGATTTTAACATGTTATATATGAAATTTAATTAGAAAAATATGTAGAATCTAAATATGATGTTATTTTTAGCTGTTAAATATTTTTTAAATATTATTTTTTGTGCAAACTTAATCTATAGTGCACGGTCCATTTTTCTATCGTATCAGCGGATATCCGAATTGCAAATAAACACCCACTAAAAGAAAACATCGATAACCACACATGCACACCTCGAAAAAACCTTGCGGGGAAAACAACATATTTTTCATCTTATTCCGAGTGAGTGTGCGCGCGAGAGAGAGAGAGAGAGACGCCTTAGGACTAACCACATTCAAATGTGTTTTCGTTGTGTCAGCACTCAGGCCACCTTCGGCAACACAAATGTGACACCATGTGAAAATAAAGGATGTTGATCTATTAGGATCTTTCATGATTATTGAGTTAAGAGTATGTGTTATTTTTTCTTCTATTGCAACGCACGGGCTTTTTTGCTAGTACCTACTAATGAAAGAAATAGGTATTCTTAGTCTGCCATGCTATTTTATAGAAAACCCCCTGATGTTTCTGTCATTAAACCCGCAATACGTATCATTTTTTTACAATACTCATATCTTCTAAATCGTAACTTCAAATTTAACATGTTACATATGGAATTTGATTAAAAAATATGTAGAATCTAAATATGATGTTATTTTACCTGTTGATAATTTTAAAAAATACTATCTAGGGTGCAATCTTAATCAACCATTATCCGTCTTTTTTTCATACCGATACTGATCCGGATTGGGGATGAACACCTCAGCAAAATCAGGATTGGAGACGAAATTGAAGATAAATTTGCTAGAGACACCCAATAAATAAGGACATGCATGACAAAAAATAAAAAAGGGACCCAATAAAGACGGGATGTCCGCTATAAAATAAATAAAAGAGAAAATGCAGAGGAGATCCGATAAAGATGAGATGTTGCGTTATTTCCCCTATATATAAGAAGAAGAAAAAAGAGGACATGCATGAAAAAAAGTAAAAATGAGGCATGCATGACAAAAAATAAAATAAAAGACATATTTGATAAGATATAAATAGTGATGAAACACAGACCAATACCTATGACATGTACGGCAAGAAATAGTGATGAAATAGGGGGGCAAGTACCCGCGTCCACAGGAGACCATACAAAAATGTTCTTTTCCAGACAAAAAAATTTCTCTTTATGATTAAAAAATCTTTTAACAACTCTTCATGTATTTAAGAAATTTGCATGTGAAAGGAGTGTTCAAGAGTTACAACAAAAATATTTGCACATACAAAATGAATGCATGTGTAGTTTTCAAAACAGATGAAATCAGAGGTGTATATGTAGCACTCTATTGCGATTACTGGGCTTGAGGACAAAAAAATGTGCCACAAACATCTTCTTCGAAACAGGTTGTAAACAACAAGCCAAGAGACTCCCTAGCAAAGGGGTGGATAAATTATCAGAAAGAAGATGTTGGCAAACCAAACTTTGTGAGCATAGAGAAGGCATGAGAAGTTTCAGAGTGAAGTGAGGATGAGTTCGGGACGGTGGCGCGAGGATGATCTTGAGGTCATGGATCGGAGACAGGAGCTGGAATGATGTTGAACATGCCCTAAGTTGGTGATGCTTAAACTGGAAACCGCCCTTGATGTACACACGTCTCCGTAGTATGCTAATGTGTCATCGTCTGTTTTTATCGTTTTCCTTTACCGACCCGTAACAATACCCCATTCCGCACATGACATGAATAAATGCATGATCACTTGCCAGTTTCTTTGTACGGATCAAATCTACATGCAAGCCGTGTTTGAATTAGAAGACCTGTGGAATCTTCAACTGCGCTTTTGTAGGCTAATACCATCTTTTTTGGGTCGTAGCTACAATTTACCGGATTATAGATCATTTTTTATGAATTAAGAACGTGTGGTATTCTTTTTTCCCGTTGCAACGCACGGGTCTTTTTGCGAGTTACTAATAAAGGAAATAGGTATTCTTGGTCCGTCATACTATTTTCATAAAACCCCCTCAAGTTCCTGGTAATCAACCCGCAATACATATTAAGTGATTTTTCAAAAATCCGTATCTTTTAAACTCTAACTCCAAATTTAACATGGTATATATGAAATTTGATTGGAAAAATATATAGAATCTAAATATGATATAATTTACCTGTTAACCATTAAAAATTCTATTTATAATGAAATCTTAATCGACAACGTATGGTTAGTCTTTCATTCATATCGGGGCCGATCCGAATTGAAAATGAACACTTCGGTAAAACCAGGATGAGAAACGAAAAAATTATCTATAATCACGCATGCACACCTCGCCAAAATCTCACAGAAAAAATTGACTTATCATCCTATACCGAAAGGGAGACGTATTAAGATTGACAACATTCAAAAGTGTTGTGATTGTGTGAACACTGAGGCCACGGTCGACGAGAGTGGAAAGAAAAATAAATAGAAACACAGATGGGATGCCATGTATTAAATAAAGGACATGGACCTATTGATGTCTCAAGTCATGCTTACTAGGTTAGGCAGTGTGTTTCTTTTCACCCATTGCAACGCACGGGCTCATTTCCTAGTAATAATAATAATCTTTACCTACTAATAAAGGATGGAGTAATTAAAATTACCCTAAAATTGCAAAATATTACCCATCAATGCCACCTATAAATGATAAAAAACGTTTCACACATAGGAATCTTGGCCTGGGCCGGCCCATGTAGGAGGAATCACCTATATGGCGCCCTGCGCACTAGCATAACACACAACGCAGTTGTTTGTTCTGGCCCATGTACGGGCGACCTATTTTCTAAATTTCGTTTTTATTTTTCGTTTTAATTTTTCGTTAGTGTTTTTTCTATTTAAATAATTTGGGAATTAAAAAAGTTTCGTAAATTAAAAAAATAAGAATGTTGACAATAAAAAATTTAATAATTTGTAAATGTTTGTGGATTCAGAAAATGTTAGTTCTTTTTCAAAAATGATTACATATTCAAAAAATGTTCGTAAAATTTAAAACAAAAGTTCAGGAAATAAAAAAACGTTCATGATTTTTTCAAAATTCCTGTATTAAAAAATGTTAATCAAATTGAACAAAATTTTGCCAATTCAAAAAATGTTGATGAATTGAAAAATATCCTAAAAATTCAAAAACTGTCTGAAACAAAAAAAACAGTTTATTTATTCATAAAATGTTCATCAATGTCGAAAATAGTTCTGACAATTTAAAAAAAATATTCGTCGATTCTAGAAATGTTCACTGATTCAGAAAAATGTTTTAAAATTTGTTCATAATTTGTTTTTGCAAATAGTATAAAAGTTTTATGAATTCAAAAAATATTTTTGATTTTAGAAAATGTTCAACTATTTGAAAAATGTTCATGATTTCAAATATGTTCATTAGTTTAGAAAAATGTTCATGATTTATAAAAATTGTTCACGATTTCACGAAGAAGAAAGTGATGGTGTATCTCAATGATGGAGCAAAATGTGGTCATGCCCATTGCAGGTTACGATTTTTTTCTCCCGTTGCAACGCACGGCCCGTGTTGCTAGTAATTAATATTAATAATCTATATCTATACCTACATATATACTAATAAAGTACGGAGCATTTTTGCCCGTCCGCCATATGTTTTATAAAAAATCTCCTGAGTTTTTTGTAAATAACCCGCAGTCCAGCTTCAAGTATTTTTGGGCTTTGGCCCAACCGGTAGCCGTTATCTCACACGTCTAGGCGCTGGTTAGTATACTCCGCTCAGCTGCAGTGCAGTAGGTCCAATTCACTCTGTTTTCAGCCCGTTTAGATATCTAGTTTTTATTATTTACAAAATACAGTATATGTTAAATATGATCACAATATAACTTTGCAACCGTAACTTGGATTAAAGTAATTTGTATATGTAATTTGATCAGAAAAATGTGTAGTTTCCAATCGTGCTATTAGTTGCTCTTGTGGACCACTTTAAAATTTTGTTTTGGTCATAACCTTAATTAACCTAATTAATTGCTATGGTATATTTTGAAAAATGCTAACACACAATATACCATTTATATATAGAAAGTATGATAGGAGGGTCTATATATATATATATGGATCAGAGGGAGTATCAAGGATAAGTTTTATTGAACATATAGGAGTAATAAAGAAAGGAGAGAATAAAGGACGCGAAACAAAAAAAGTATTCAAGCGTATGCAGAGATGGCCTAAAACACATTTAATATAATCCTTTATTGAGATTTTTCTCATGACTTGGTGCAAATTTCAAACATTTTTTCAACTTACAAGTAATGCTTTGTTACAAAAAAATTGAAAATTATGCTTTTTAAGATCAGATTAGTCATACAAAAACCGTACCAAAAATATTGTATGCATGCTTCTTAATGTACTATTGATATGAATTTCTATTAGAACTTAGTGTGCGTCTCTTTACAGTGGACGGGCACAATTCGAATATTGTTGGACAGTGCTGACGAGAACTGGACACATTATTTATCTCTTTTGTTACAACACACGGGCATATTTGCTAGTAATAATAAAGGGGCTATCGCTTCTGACGATATGTCATAAAAATTGCCCCTAAAGTTATCAATAATTACTCACTATGCCACCCGTAAGTGAGAGAAAACGATTTATTTTTTTACTTCACAAGTCGTTGGGCCGATCTTTTGTTTATTACTTAGAGATTCGTTAGACTGCAACTAGCAACGAACAAACCACTGGCTGGAGCCTTGCGCTTTCACCCCACACACCCGAGTTTGATTCCTGGGTATCCCAATTTTCTTATTTTTTTAATTTTTCTTTTATCAGGCATATTTAAATAATTTTTAAAATATTCATATATTTTAAATCCTAACTCGAAATCTAACATGTTACATAGGAAAATTCGTCAGAAAAACGTGTAGATTTCACATATGCTATGATTTGCATGTTAATAATTTCTAAAATTAGGTTTGGAGTGCAACCTTAACTAATACCTTCTTTATATGGGGTATTTTGAAATGCCTGTTATATATTACCTGCATCACAAAAATACAGTTTTAGATTTTCTAAATACGGATGTATCTACCAGCTACCATATGTTAGAGATTACAACATATATATAATCATCCTCTCTATATCGCACAGTGCACAATAACCGACCCCTATACTATGATTGTACACTAAACTATTGATACGAGCTTTTATGTTAACAAGTGGATTAATGTTGATTTTCATATTGTTTTAAATTCTTCCTATAAAGATTATTATTTTTACAATATCGATATTTTTTGCGGGGGTAACAATATCGATGTTGATATGCAACCTTGAACATTTGGTGTCCATGTCCTTATAGATTAAATGTTTTCGGTGGAGCTGTCTAATATGCATGTTTGCAACTAAATTAAATCTTTACTTGGATTACAGTTCCAAACACATATATCAGGAAGACAAAAATAATGCTCTAATGCACAAGTTATCTGTATTTCTCTACTTTCATCCTAATGCAATGTTTGTTGGGCATCACTATAAGGAGGAACGACAACAAAGACGTAAAGAGATAGCGGCAACTAGGTAGATATTTTTTTTGTCTAATAAATTGGAAACACCTTGAGTACACTTCAAAAATCGTTCCACGTTTATGTTTTCGTGCAACACAACTTATCATGTTGATTGGCATGCAGCATCGAGAAATATTTCAAGTGATTTCCTGATGACGTCAGGTGTGTGTATGAGGGATAAATTTTTTTCTCCCGATGCAACGCACGGGCATGTTTGCTAGTGATTAAATATGCATTGTGTTATACTCCCGTACAACCGTGTGTATGAGTACTTTGTATAACCACAAAGTAATTATACACAGTGCATATTGATTAAATTATGAGTATATCGCTTGTACCAACATTGTATATGTATGGTTGATGCAAATTCTAATTAATTATACTAGTCATTAACCAGTCCATCTATGTGAGCTAGTTATTTTCTTAATATTCATTGAGTATGAAACTATTTTGTTTTGTTAAGTATATGTAACAAAAAATGGGCAGGATTTAAACCCAACTACTTCATCTCAAATTTCATCTTTAGACGATCATGTGCTTTCTCAATATATTGTGTGTTGCCAATGATGTTTAGGCAGGCCCAACTCAACTCAAGGGTACCCATCCCCCCCCCCCCCCTAAAACTAGGTATATATAGTATATATACTGTGTATATATAAGGAAAAAATGAAAGTGCGAAAGCAAAGGTCGGTTGTGGGGTACCCCCGTGCGACAAGTGTCGCATCGTCGGGGCTCGGTAGATTTTTCTGGGGCGCTCTGCGTTTGACACTTGTCGTTTTTTAGTTTTCGTTTTTCGCTTTCTGGTTTTTCCTTTTACACTTTAGTCCCTCAACATGGTTTTCGATTATGCCTTTTGATCTGTTTCTCTGACATGTCTTCCTCCCGCATCGTCGCTTGACTTGTTTCCTCCGGTTCCGTTTCTTGTTTGCCCCGCGCTACGGCTGCCTACTCGCCACTTCTGCCTGTCCGAAGATTGTATTATCCCTTGATCATCGACGGTAATCGTATTCTCCATTGGTTAGTGTCCTCTGGTTCCGTTTCCCCTGTCTTTTTCCCATTATATTTCTAGTCAATGGAGATTAATGGTGTAATTACGGGTGGGGGCTTACAACATTATCAACTATCAGCTTCCCAAGCAGCTTTCACAGGCTCATCACAACCGACGATCCTACTAGAAGCTTGTAGGGCCTCATTACCTAGAGGAGATGGTAAAATTTGTGTTAGAAGAGTTGGGCTACAAAAATGCCATGTGTGTAGTATTTATTATAATTATTTACCGTGGACTTACCGAAACATTATCACAAGGAAATAATTTACGCATACGAGCATGAGTTTGAGGGAAGGCCATGGAAGCGCAACTACTTCGACGTGCTTCCGGACCTTCTACCGTTGGCGCAGTTGGTGTTGCTGCTCCTTGAACAAATCCAAACTCGTCTCGTAGGCTTTGTAATAACAACTCTATAAGAGTTCTGATATTTTTCATCATCTTCAACCTTTTTCTTGGTTGTCTTGTGGTCACGTTTCTCTTCGAAAAAATGATTGCGGTCATATTTCCATGGATATAAAACTCCTACCGCCCTCATGTTGTCGGGGTGTTCATGGTTTCCCAATACTTTTTGGAGCACTTCTTGTGTGAAGAGGCCACCCTGTGCTTCTTTATCTTTCTTAACATACAAGGGAAAATATAATTTGACGAAGAAGTACAAGTATTCTCCTCACGCCCTCACGGAATGCGAGATGCCGTTGTTGGGGATATAACCCCGTGGTGAGACCCGCCCAGGAGGGGCTGGGTCATGAAGTTGGCGGCTTAGCAGTGAGGCCTTAAACGGGCAAGAAGAATAAGACAAGGCCTGGAAGTGACTCGCCAGACGGGCCTGGCGGAGGCCCAAAGCCGGAAGGCAATGTGTGACCCGAAGGCGTAAGCCGCCGGGAGACGGCTTGCCCGATAAGGCAAGGATAGTTAAAGATAGGTCGGTTACTAGATGTAACCCGGCCCGGACTCTTGTAAGCCTAGGGCCTCGACCTGTGTATATATAGGTGGGTTCCCTGGGCGGCTTAGGCCACGAAACCTTTGATCGAGTGTTAGGTCAAGCGAATTCCGCTCCCTTGTAATCGATACCCAATCAATACAACTCAAAGCAGGACGTAGGCTATTACCTCATTCGAGAGGGGCCGAACCTGGGTAAACCTGTGTCTTTCGTCCCGATCAGCCCCTTCGAGTTAACCACCGTAGCGATGGCTTCACCCTTAAGTCCTTGCACTAGGACATCTTCCGTGATAAAACCACGACAGTTGGCGCCCACCGTGGGGCATATGCGCGGTGGTTTGGAGTACTCGAAGGGCTCTCTCCTAGGGATCGAGGGATACGCCGTTGGCAGGATGACTAAGAGTCGCCGCGGCAAGCTCTACATCGACCACGCTGGCTGGGGCCCCGAGGCCGACTCAATCGAGTATGGGTACCGGGTCCCCTTCGGCGGAATTCACGTTTTCATCGGAAAGATCGGCGGATCTAAGCCCGGGCCGGACATTTGCACCAACCTCGTCAAGTCGGCCCGGCGCGCGCAACCCGCCCGGATCAAGCTGGGTTGGAAGCACGTCTTCGTCGGCTTCACCCAAGGCACGGAGCTTGAGGAAGGCTCTGTGTCGCGAGAAGAAACCCTAATTTGTTCAGAGGATGGATCCTCGAGCGGAGAGGCGGAATCAATCTACCAGCTTCATAATGGCGGGCTTGGGGGCTACTTCGATGGTGACAGTATTCCGGAACCCTATGAGCCGCCGAGCCAAGCCGCCGTCTTCATGGCTGGATCGGCGCCGGCTTCCGGCAGCACGGCGGATGGGACAGCGGCGGCCGACGCGGCAGGATCCGGGTCAGCCAGGGCCCGGCTCAAGTTTTGCCGGATCTGATGAACGAGTTGACAACTCTGATGGGAACCGAGGTCACGACGGAAAAGGCAAACCATAATGCGGAGATCGTGAGACTGAAGGACCAGATGACCAGGGCCCAGGAGGAGATCAATGCGTTGCAGGCTCGGATGGATGCTGAGTCAGAGCGTCTCTAGGCTGAAGCTTTTCGCCTAAGTCTGGATCAACAAGCCTCAGAGGCAGTTTTTCGGATGAGGCATCAAACCCATCTGCCTGATCAGTTTGAGCCCAGGAATCTTTTTAACACGCCGGGAGCAGGACCGAACGCGCCTTTGACCATAACCCGAACGGCGGAAGTGCCTGGGAATCGGGCGACGACTCAGCATCGGCAGCCAGACCCACCCCGCAGGAATCAGAACCCGCCGTAGCGTTTTCTGACACCACCTGGTCATTATTCTAACCCGGTGGAGAACATGATAGCAGCGGCTGCCAGGCTCAATGCGCTCCCCCTTGTTGAGGGGACACCTTTCGCCGAAGAGGCAAGGAATGCCATTGGGTACTTGCAGACAGCAGTGGCTCAATAGGAGAAGTATACTTACAGCCGGAGTCGTGTGCACTCAACCCCCATCCCAAGCCACAATTATAGCCGGCGTTTGGAGTCACCGGCGGTCTCTAGTAGTGAGCGACGTCGAAACCTGCCCCGTGATGACCCGCCCGTTGTCGACGCCCAGGCGATTGTGGATAATGCTAGAGCTCAGCGGGAGGCGGCGGCCGCGGCGGCTTACCAAGAGCCGCCCCCGATGACCCCCTCAGTTTCGGTGGGAGCCGAAGTCACCTCCAGAGCTGTGGGAGTGCCGTGTTTAGCACCGGCTCTGCGGAATGAGCGCCTGCCGAAGGATTTTAAGGGTCCGCGCAAAGTGCCTAATTATACAGCGGATCTGCCTCCAGAAGCCTGGATCGAGAGTTATGAGCTAGCCATGGAGATGTTAGACGTCAGTGATGCAGTCTGTGCTAAGTACTTCATCATGATGTTGGAAGGACCGGCTCTTACATGGTTAAAGGGTTTGCCACCC
This sequence comes from Elymus sibiricus, assembly GCA_039707655.1. Taxonomy (NCBI): domain Eukaryota; kingdom Viridiplantae; phylum Streptophyta; class Magnoliopsida; order Poales; family Poaceae; genus Elymus; species Elymus sibiricus. The sequence goes on from CM077665.1 coordinate 272,571,177, forward strand.
AATACCATTAATTCCTGGGCCGAGTTGAAAGCAAAGTTCATCAAGAATTTTCAAGGGACGTGCAAGCAGCCTATGACGATCGTTGATTTGGATCATTGTGTGCAGCGTGAGGATGAGTCGGCCCATCATTGGGTCCGGCGGGTCTCAACCGTTATTCACTCGTCTGACAATATCACGGTGGCTCAGGCGGTTCTAATTCTGGAAAAGAATTGTCATTTTTTTCCCCTTAAGCAGAAGCTTGGACGGCTCAAGCGTTCTTGCCAGGACATGGGTGAGCTCATGGAGACTCTCACTAAATATGCAGATTCGGACAGCACTAAGGATCCTGGGTCTGATGATGAGAAATCGGCTAAGGGTATGAAGAATGGCAACGGCAAGGGTCACCAGCATAATGGGGCAGGAAATAACAACCCAGGCAACGGTGGTAAACGGAAGTATCCAGACGGCAGGTCAGATCTGGTGGCCAATACCAACACTGGGAACAACCGTGGCAAGGGCAACAGTAATCCACCTTTCGGCAAGGGCAATCCTTTCAACATGGAAGCGATGCTTAACGACCCCTGCCCGAAGCATAGTCTTCCCAACAAGCCATCCACTCATGCTTGGAAGGACTGCTATATCATGCGGGAGTTCCGGAACTACAGCCTTAAACAGCATCACAGTAACGGCAATGGACCACCCGGCAGGTCAGGATCCGGCTCTCATGGGTCAGGTTTTGGTGCGGGCGGCTCAAGCTCTGGTTATCAAGGTCAAGGTAACCATGGAGGTCATAATCAACAGTCTGGCAATGGCGGTCAGCAGCAAAATAATCAATCAGGGTATCAGAGTAACCCAAAGCAGCTTAATGGAGGCCAGTACCACGTCTTCACAACAAGCCTTGATAAGCGTGATCAGAAGGTGCGCAAGAGGGCGGTTAATGCAGCCATGCCGGCTCTTCCGCAATATTTAAAGTGGTCTGAGCACACGATATCATGGAGGAGGGAGGATCACCCGCCGCGAGTTGATAACCCGGGGCACTTGGCCCTTGTGGTAGCCCCTCAGGTAGGAGGCTACATGTTCACCAAGGTGTTGATGGATGGTGGCAGCAGCATCAGCATCCTTTACTATGACACTTTCCGTCGGATGAACCTGGTTGACAAGGATCTCAAGCCGTCATCCACAGTTTTTCACGGTGTGGTGCCCGGAAAATCGGCTTATCCAGTTGGAAAAATTGCCCTTGAGGTAGCTTTTGGTGATGAATTCAATTACAGAGTGGAGACCTTATGGTTTGAGGTGGTTAAAATCAAGAGCCCATATCATGCTCTGTTTGGACGGCCGGCTTATGCCAAGTTCATGGCTCGGCCCTGTTATGTTTACTTGCATCTCAAGATGCCTAGTCTGAAGGGGACGATTACGGTGCATGGTGATCGGAAGATTGCTCTTGAGTGCGAAGAAGGTGATGTTGCATATGCGGAGTCAAGTTGTGCTGAGGCGGAGCTCAAATTTTATAAAGACAATGTTGACCCGGCGGATATGACCCCATTGAAGAAGCCCAGCATGGAATCTGACCCGCCCCTGAAATTTGTGGCAGAGGATACCAAATTGGTGGACTTTGTTCCTGGCGACTCATCGCAGCAGTTTACTATCGGAGCCAATATGGACTCCAAATAGGAAAGCGCGCTCATCGAATTCATCCGTGAGAATCGGGACACCTTTGCATGGAAGCCTTCTGACATGCCGGGTGTACCGAGAGAATTCGCTGAGCACCACCTTAATGTGGATCCTAAGTTTAAGCCGGTCAAACAATTCCTCCGTCGTTTCAATGAAGAGCGGCGTAAAGCTATTGGGGAAGAGGTAGCCCGGCTCTTAGCAGCAGGGTTTATCGTGGAGCTTTTTCACCCGGAGTGGTTGGCCAACCCCGTGCTCGTACTTAAGAAGAACGACATGTGGCGCATGTGTGTAGATTACACAGATCTCAACAAGGCGTGTCCGGTTGATCCGTTTGCTCTCCCCCGTATTGACCAGATCATTGATACAACGGCGGGTTGTGAAAGTTTATGTTTCCTGGACGCTTATTCGGGTTACCATCAGATCAAGATGGCAGTCAAAGACCAAGAGAAGACGTCTTTCATCACGCCTTTTGGAGCTTTCTGCTACGTGTCCATGCCTTTTGGACTCAAAAGTGCGCAGGCGACTTATCAACGCTGTGTGCAGAACTGTCTTCATAGTCAAATTGGACACAATGTTCATGCTTATGTGGATGATATTGTGGTCAAGTCAAGGAAGAAGGAGACTCTGCTTGACGACTTGAAGGAAACTTTTGATAACCTGCGGGTTTACAAGATGATGCTTAATCCGGCTAAGTGTGTTTTTGGTGTACCTGCAGGCAAGCTCCTGGGATTTTTGGTTTCAAAACGGGGCATTGAATCTAACCCGGATAAAATAAAGGCCATCACCTCATTATCTAAGCCGGCGTGCATTAATGACGTCCAGCGCTTGGCGGGTCGTATTGCCGCTTTAAGCCGGTTCATAAGCCGCCTGGGCAAGAAGGCTATTCCTTTGTATCAGATGATGAAGAAGACAGATGATTTTGTCGGGAGTGATGCTGCCAATGATGTGTTTGAGGCGCTCAAAAAACAGTTGGTTGAGCCGCCTGTCTTGGCTGCTCCCATGGAAAAAGAGCCTTTGCTCCTGTACGTGGCGGCTAATAATAAAGCTGTCAGTGATGCAGTTGTGGTGGAGCGCAAGGAGGCAGGCAAAGAGTACCCAGTCCAGCGGTCGGTTTATTATGTCAGTGAGGTTTTGACAGAGTCCAAGCAAAGATACCCGCATTGGCAAAAGCTGGTGTTTGGAGTGTTCTTGGCGAATCGCAAGCTGAAGCATTATTTCCTTGGACACCCAATCACGGTGGTCAGCTTTGCTCCTTTGGGAGATATTATTCAGAATAGAGAAGCCACCGGCAGGATTGCCAAGTCGGCGATTGAGCTTGGGCCTCTTAATTTGAAGTGTGTGCCTCGAACAGCTGTCAAGTCTCAAGCCCTGGTGGATTTTATCAATGACTGGACGGAGTGTCAAGCGCCTGAAGAGAAGCCGGACAATACTTACTGGACAATTCACTTCGATGGATCCAGGCAATTGGAAGGCTCGGGGGCTGGGGTTGTTTTGACTTCCCCTAGAGGTGACAAGTTCTGTTATGTATTAAGGCTAATGTTTCCTTGTACTAACAATGCAGCTGAGTATGAAGCCTTGCTTCATGGGCTTCGTGTGGCCAAGGAGATGAATTTGAGCCGGGTCAGATGTCTCGGCGACTCAGACCTTGTGGCCTAGCAAGTCTCGGGCACGTGGGATTCTAAGGACCCTCGTATGGCGGCTTATCGCCAGGCGGTTGATGTCATCGCTGGTCACTTTAAGGGCTATCAGGTGGACCATATTGATCGTCGGAAGAATGAGGCGTCTGATGCATTATCACGTTTGGGGTCTCAACGTAAGCCGGTGCCGCCTAATGTGTTTCTGGATGTCCTGCATCACCCGTCCGTCAAATTGCCTTCTGAGGAGGATCTTGCTATACCTGACCCGGAAGGACACTTGGTGGCGGCTCTTTGTGCTATTCCTGATTGGAGGTTGCCTTATCTGGCGTATCTGACTCGCGGCGAGTTACCCGAGGACGAGACTTTGGCACGGAAAATCATAAGGCGATCTAAGTCCATGACTATTGTCAATGGAGAGTTGCACAGATGCAGCGTGACTGGTGTTTTTCAACGATGTGTTTCTCCTGAGGATGGCCGTGAAATTTTGCAAGAGATACATGCCGGCGATTGTCGTCATCACGCCGGGTCAAAATCCTTGGTGGCCAAAGCCTTTCGGCATGGTTTTTACTGGTTGACCGCTCATGCAGATGCAGAATATTTGGTCAGTAGATGTGATGGGTGTCAGAAATTCAGACGACGTGCCCATGTGCCGGCTCAAGAATTGCGGATGATTCCAATCACCTGGCCGTTCGCGGTCTGGGGGCTTGATATGGTTGGGCCGTTTAAGAGGTCTAAAGATAGGAAGACCCACCTCTTGGTGGCGGTTGATAAATTTACTAAGTGGGTTGAGGCAGAGCCGGTCAGTAAGTGCGACGCAGCAACAACAGTTCAGTTCGTCAAAAAGCTGATTTTTCGCTTTGGTTACCCTCACAGTATCATTACTGACAATGGTACAAATCTGTCCAAGGGGGGCTATGAAAGAGTTCTGCGACAGTGAACACATCCGCCTTGATGTCTCCTCTGTCGCTCATCCACAGTCTAATGGTCAAGCAGAGCAGGCTAACCAGGAAATTCTGAGATGGATAAAACCCCGGCTTATGGTTCCTTTGGAACGAACACCGGGTTGTTGGGTGGAGGAATTACCTTCTATTCTTTGGAGCATCAGAACCACCCCCAACAGATCAACAGCCTACACGCCTTTCCTCATGGTTTATGGCACAGAAGTTGTTCTCCCCAGTGATATCCATCATGACTCGCCCAGAGTGGCGGCTTACGTTGAAACTGATAACGAGACGGCGCGTCAGGACGCACTGGACGCCTTGGATGAAGAACGGGATCTTGCAGCCGCACGTTCATCGATTTATCAACAAGATTTGTGCCACTATCATAGCCGCAGAGTCAAGACCCGGACGTTCCAAGAAGGCGACTTAGTGCTTCGTCTGATTCAAGACCAGACAGATATGCATAAGTTATCACCCCCATGGGAAGGACCTTTTGTGGTCAGCAGAAATCTCAACAATGGTTCCTATTATCTCATTGATGTGCGGGAGAGCGACAAGTCACGCACTTCTGGGGAGGAGGCTGCCAGGCCGTGGAACATTGCTCATCTTCGGCCCTACTACACTTGAGCCACAGGCTCTCATCAATGTACATACTTCTGTCATTGTATATACCACCCTTTATAATATAATAAGGCCGTCATCCCCATAATTCGGGGCCTCTGTCGTATTCATGCAACAGTTGATGGTGCAAAGAGTTGATTAGTCATAAGGTCACTTGGGGGCTTCCAACCCACCGGGTTTAGCTTTCATACCCTCTTGACCGGCTTAAAAGCCATATTTGAGTTAAACCTGCCTGTTTGCAACTTGCTACTCCGCCAGGTGACCCACCGAACATTTGACAGTCAATCTTTTTCAAGACCCTGAACTTGTCAAAGTTAAAATGGCGGATTATGTCACGAGAGAGCTAGGATAAACTCACCTATCTGCTGTAGTCTCTCCGCTATGTGGCCCGTTCGTACTCTTAACAGTCAATCTTTTTTAAGACCCTGAACTGGTTAAGGTTAAAACGACGGATTTATGTCACGTGAGAGCTGGCTTATGGGATTTTGGGCATTCATGCTTAGCTTCTTTGAAGCAAAAAACTTGAGTTTTCTCAAAAATATATATAAAGGGTTGATCTCTTTTTGGGCTCTGCCTTCGAAGCCGCCTAAACAATAACAAAAGATATACATATATTTTCTGCTTGTTATTTTGCAGGAATCTTTTATGATAAGATTCTAAGTCTTTGGATAACAGTTTATCCCGGCTTAGTATTGCTCATGGATTATAACCCGCCGGTGGGAGTTGATGAATTGATACTAAGGCATATGATCATATCCAAAAACATTCACGCTGTGGAAAAAAAAATTAAACGCCAAAGCTGCCAGAGTATGAGTTGATCAAGTTTAAATCGTGCGCGAAGGCACGGCACAGGCAATCAAGTTTTTACTACAGCTATTACAAGACTCCAGAGAGCCCAAAATTTGTGGACTCAAGTTTTTCGCACAAGTTATAACCCGACGGCTCAGCATGCCTGGGTTAACTTCATCCGAGGCCAGCTCCTCGCTTAACTCGTGGACGGGTCATCCTGCGTCGGGTCTTCGTTTTCCTGGATCTGAAGGTTGTCCACATCCCAGTTGCAATTGAGTAAGGCTTCGAATTCGGCTTCGTCATGCAAGATTGGAGACGGGTCAACATCAGGGGCAAAGATGTGCTTACGGCGTTGGGGAGTCAGGTTTTTCACCTCAAAAGTGGGCGCCCGGACTCGCACATTGTTGTCATCATATGCCGCCTGATATACTGTCAGATCAGCTTCGACGGCCAGCTGGCTAGCTAATGCTCGCGATGCTTTGATACAACGGGCATAGTCGTCTTGAGTAAATTCTGACCCGTCATCCTTCAGCTGTGTGCTACTTCTTGAGCATGCGTTGGTTTTCCCTTGAAGAGGAAAGGGTGATGCAGCAAAGTAGATAAGTATTTCCCTCAGTTGTTGAGAACCAAGGTATCAATCCAGTAGGAGATACAAGCAAGTCCCCAATAGATGTACCTACACAAAGAATCAAACACTTGCACCCAACGCTATAAAGGGGTTGTCAATCCCTTCACGGTTACTTGCAAGGATGAGATCTGATAGAGATAGATGGAAAAGATTGCGGAAAGTAAAAACACAAGTAAATAGATCTGAAAATATAAGATGGAAAATAGACCCGGGGGCCATAGGTTTCACTAGAGGCTTCTCTCATGAAGGCAAATATTACGGTGGGTGAACAAATTACTGTCGAGCAATTGATAGAAAAGCGCATAGTTATGACTATATCCAAGGCAATGATTATGCATATAGGCATCACGTTCCTGTCAAGTAGACCGAAACGATTCTGCATCTACTACTATTACTCCACACATCGACCGACTCCTGCCTGCATCTAGAGTATTAAGTTCATGAAGAACAGAGTAACGCATTAGGTAAGATGACATGATGTAGAGGGATAAACTCAAGCAATATGATGAAAACCCCATCTTTTTATCCTCGATGGCAACAATACAATACGTGCCTCGCTACCCCTACTATGTCACTGGGTGAGGACACCGCAAGATTGAACCCAAAACTAAGCACTTCTCCCATTGCAAGAATTACCAATCTAGTTGGCCAAACCAAACCAATAACTCGAAGAGACTTGCAAAGATATGAAATCATGCATATAAGAATTCATAAAAGACTCAAATAATATTCATAGATAATCTGATCATAAACCCACAATTCATCGGATCTCGACAAACACACCGCAAAAGAGTATTACATCGGATAGATCTCCATGAAGATCATGAAGAACATGGTATTGAAGAGCAAAGAGAGAGAAGAAGCCATCTAGCTACTAGCTATGGACCCGAAGGTCTGTGGTGGACTACTCACGCATCATCGGAGGGGCAATGGAGTTGATGTAGATGCCCTCCGTGATCGAATCCCCCTCCGACAGATTACCGGAAAAGGCTCCAAGATTGGATCTCACGGGAACATAGGCTCCTGGCGGCGGAAAAGTGTTTTCGTGGCTCTTTTTGGTATCTAGGGAATATTTGTGAATTTATAGGCCAAAGAGTAGGGTTAGGAGGGCTGTCGTGGGCCCACAAGCCAGGGGGCGCGTCCTACCCCCCCTTGGCGCGCCCCTGTGGCTTGTGGCTACACGGCGGCTCTCCTGCCTTGGTCTCCAAGCTTGGTAGGTTTTTCTGGTCCAAGAAAAACCATTCCGAAGATTTTATTCCGTTTGGACTCCGTTTAATATTCCTTATCTGCAATACTAAAAAACAAGGAAAAAAAGAAACTGGCACTAGGCACTAGATTAATAGGTTAGTCCCAAAAATAATATAAAATAGCATATTAATGCATATAAAACATCCAAAACAGATAATATAATAGCATGGGACAATAAAAAATTATAGATACGTTGGAGACGTATCACTGTGGAAAGCCGCCACTCATCTCTTCTGGGCTAAGCTCGGGTGCGTAAGCCAACGCCCGGCTCAAAGCAGCTACTGCGCCTTTCCGGGCGGCTGATTTCTTCAGTTCTTCGAATCGCTTGGGGATGGTGGAGAGGCACTTCAGCACATCTTTGATAAGCTTTGGCGTGCCCTTCTCGCCCATGAAGGCCCTGATGGTGAAAAAGCTTCCAGCATACAGCTGCTCAGTAAAGGCATATAAAGCCTTCAGCTTCAGCAAGCTGTCATCCGGAAGCTGGCGAGTTCGTTGGCCTACAAGCATATCAATTTTGTAAGTCGCCGGGCGAGTCTTCATAAGACTATTTAAAAAGAATACCCATAACATAATCAACAACACTTACCAAAGACAGCCTCAGTCATCCGAGCTACATGGCGTTTCAAGCTGGACAACTCTTCGGTGACGGGCTTAAGTCGGCCCTCGGCGTCTTCTGCACGTTTGGTCAAGGCAGCTTGGTTGGCTTCAGCAGATTGTTTGTACGCCTCAAAATCTGCTTTGATCTTTTCCAATTCTGTTGACGAGAGCCGCCACTTTGCATCAGCTTCAGTTCGGGCGTCTTGTTGCAACGCCAGGTTCTTCCTAAGGTCGGTTACACTAGACTCGGCCACGTATAAAGCTTCCTGCACAGTATAATTGTCAAAGTATAAGTTTATCAAATTTAAGCCGCCAGCACGGTTTATAATGGAATTTGGGAACGCTGAAGAAGGTCGTTATAAGTTTCAAGCAGATTGCAAGCAATATACTTGACACTTGGGGGCTAATGTGTATCAGTTCTTTCAAAGTCTACAATACAAACAAGACCCGGATCATCTTCATGAAGATAACCCGACCCTTGGGGGCTACACATTGCTCCTCAAGTTTATATGATCAGGTCTACAACAAGTTCCGGCTCATTATTCGCATAATGACCCGGCCCTTGGGGGCTACACTTGGCATTTTCTTTACCATACAGTAAGTGCCGGCTCATTATCTGCATAATGACCCGACCCTTGGGGGCTACACGCTGATCTATTGAAATCTACATATTACTGAAGCCCCGGCTTATCTTCAAGAAAATAAGCCGGCTCTTGGGGGCTATGTAAGGATATATGGAAGGCAAGAAAAGTTGAGTACCTCATATTTTTTCTTCATCATGCCAACTAAATTGGACCCCATGTCCCGACTTGCTGCGAGGCGGCTTAGATAGCCGGAGTGTAGCTCATCAGCGGTAAGCTTCTCCATATTGGGCAGATCAAGCTTGACCCTCTCCTTCTCAGGCGAAGGCGCCTCATCCTTACTAATTTGCTTGGTCAGCACGTTGGAAGGGGCAGGAGCTGTGTAAGCTGTTCCGGTGATGGTAACCTCTTCTTCACAAGGAGTCACATCTTCAGTTGTTGGCAGAGGGCTGGGCGGCTTAGGATCAGCCTCTGGATTAGCTTCAGGAATCACAATGTCAACATCCGTCGGCTCAGCAGGCTGGGGAGTCTCATCGTGGGCGCCTTGATCAGTTTCAGAGGGCTCGACTTGAGTTTCAGGAGTGCCAAGCTTCGTGTTCTCCGGCTCTGGGACATCCAGATGGGAAGATGACCCGCTTAACTTCCTCTTCTTAGCTTGGGCTCTGTGGACAAGGATTTCATTATAAGTTATATGCAAGGGCAAAATATTAGTAAGCAATATGGGAGGCAAAAGAAGTTTACCCTGGGCTGATAACAAGGGGAGGCAATTTTGAGGCGGTTGAGTCGCCCGAAGAAGGAGGTGTTTCCTGAAAAGTCAACATTGGGAAATATGAGCAAGTTATAGCATGAGACCAATGTACAGAAGAAATGAAAAGCATAAGCTATGAAATACCTCATTACGGCGCTTCCGAGGAGCTAGAGTGTCAGGTAAGCTAGCCACAAGGTCTTCAGGGCCACCGCTCCGGGTTTGACGTCTAGCGTCATGTTGCTGCTTCTTCAAAAGAAAGTTGGGGTCCAAGTGAGCAAGAGGATGTGAAAACTTTACTATCCGGATGACCCGCCGGATTTTCTCTGTTGGCAAAGATTCCGAGTCGGAGGAGATGATAGTTACCTCTGTGGCACCGGCTTGACTCGCCTCCACTTCACCCTGAGAGGAGTCAGCGTCAATAAGTTGCATGAAAAGAAGGCCAAGGGAATCAAGTTCTACCTCTGAGTCATCTAGCTCGAGCAGGTCCTGAGCCGACGGTTTCTTTTTACGAGACGGAGCCCGGGTCTTAGATGTTTTGCTTTTCTTCTTCTTGGAGGTAGAGGTTGTGGTTATTCTCCTTTTCCAGAAGGGAGAGTCGGCCTATATATGTTTACAGAAAGATTAAATGAGGCATATGAACTGCAGTATTTAAAGGAAGAAGAGCGAAGGTTGATGCAAAAAGGTTCACCTCAGGAGCCGGGTTAAGAACGCAAAAGGGATTTAACCCCGTCTTGTTGCAGACTTCTTGAGGTTATCCCAACAATGATTTGATGATCAGGTTGAGGTCCTTGTCCGTTAGGGGCGTCTGATTGAAGCGTTGAGGGTCATTCACCTCACCAGTGTATTGACACATTAAGCCGCTACGGCGGCTCAGCGGTAGAATTCTCCAAGAAACCCAGCAGCGGGTCAAATCAACCCCAGTTAACCCGTTGGCTAACAGGGCCCTTATCTTTGAAAATGTTGGAGCATATTGGGCACGCTCAGCGGTAGTTAGCCGGTATGGAAGTTCACTGGTGGTGCAAAGCCGGTAGGGGAGATAACCCGGCAGTGGGTTTTCATCAGCCGGAGAAGTGTCTCTGCAATAGAACCAGGTCTTGTTCCAGTCTTTGGGGTGACTGGGCAGAGTGGCTGAAGGGAAGGATACATCTCTCCGCCTCTGGATGGAGATGCCTCCAAGCTCAAGACTTGGCCCATCTGCAATTTCAGTTTGGCGGTTGATATAGAAGAAATCCCTGAAGAGGTCAACGGTGGGCTCTTCTTGCAGATAGGCTTAACTGAATATTTGGAACTGGCACAGGTTGGTGACTGAGTTGGGGCCAATATCCTGTGGATGAAGCTTGTAAAAGTGCAGGGCATCCCGGAAGAACTTTGATCCGGGCGGTGAGAAGCCACGGAAAAGATGGTCTATGAAGACAATAACTTCCCCGTCCTTGGGTTCGGGGGTGACTTCGTTGCCAGGAACCCGCCAATGGATAACATCCTGAGCCGGCAAAACTCCCATAACTACAAAATTGTTGAGCATTTCCTCGGTAACCCCAGAGCCTACCCAATCGCAAGAAGCGGGGGCTTTAGCCATGACGACGGTTCAGACGCTGTGGAAAGATATGGATATGCGGCGGGTTAAAAACATTACATGACCAGAGCAGCTACAGCTAAGACGACAACGCTGCTTGGCGGGTCATTATTAAGCTATAAGCCGCCGCCAACTACAGGAATGAGGCGGATTACATCGCTACAAAGGAGAGCCGGCAGCATGATGGCGGGTCAAATAGACAGTGAATGTTGAAAAAATTGCTAAGTGTGGACAAACAGGTTCCACCAACTACAGCTACCATTTTAAGATCTACGGAAGGAAACAAAAGGGAAACATTTTCTAAACCTAAAAGTGTCCGTGGAAGAACAGATAGTTCGTGTATGAGTTCCCGTGAAGGGATGATCTACGATGGATATGGAAAATGCATTAAGCAGAGCGCCGCGGGTTTTTGTCTAGCGTTTGAAGGCCTAAGGGTGTTTCCTTTTCTCATCTACGGCAAGAACTTCGATGAACGGCGGCGGACTCGGAAGAACACCGGCAAGCTAATGCAGATCTAAGAGAGAAAAACGAAATGAACCTGAGAGGTGCAGGAGATGCGGGCGCGCGCCGGCAAGCTCTGGACACGTTCAGGGTGATGCAGCGGCTTGGTTGATGACGGCGTGGTTCGGACGGCGCGGTGGAGCTTCGGGCGCACGGGCATCTGGAGGAAGAAGAAGAGAGAAGCGGCGGTGGGGGAAAAGTGAAAAGGATGGGACCCCCCCCCCCCCCCCCCGCGCGCTTATTTATAAGGGGGGTGGAACAACAACAGTCTGGCGCGGGAATCGAGGAGACAAAATGATGATTGACCAAGAAAACGCCTCGGTTCTCGGGTTGACTAGTTAATGCAAAGATCCGTTGTGATGTCTTTAAGATCTTTTTTGATTTATCAGAGATGACGTCATCCATGTTACATGGCGGGTCATGAAGGTTTATTTCAGGTCAGGAGGTTATGAGGAGCATAAGACTTGCCAACTAGAAGACTTGAAGATTGACATGAACAAGTTCAAATAAATCTGGGGCCTAATGTTGGGGATATAACCCCGTGGTGAGACCCACCCAGGAGGGGCCGGGTCATGAAGTTGGCGGCTTAGCAGTGAGGCCTTAAACGGGCAAGAAGAATAAGACAAGGCTTGGAAGTGACTCGCCAGACGGGCCTGGCGAAGGCCCAGAGCCGGAAGGCAATGTGTGACCCGCAGGCATAAGCCGCCGGGAGACGGCTTGCCCGATAAGGCAAGGATAGTTAAAGATAGGTCGGTTACTAGATGTAACCCGGCTCGGACTCTTGTAAGCCCAGGGCCTCGGCCTGTGTATATAAAGGCGGGTTCCCTGGGCGGCTTAGGCCACGAAACCTTTGATCGAGTGCTAGGTCAAGCGAATTCCGCTCCCTTGTAATCGATACCCAATCAATACAACTCAAAGCAGGACGTAGGCTATTACCTCCTTCGAGAGGGGCCGAACCTGGGTAAACCTGTGTCTTTCGTCCCGATCAACCCCTTCGAGTTAACCACCGTAGCGATGTCTTCACCCTTAAGTCCTTGCACTAGGACATCTGCCGTGATAAAACCACGACAGCCGTGATTCCACTAGTGGTGCTCTTGAAGGCGGCGACCGAACCTTTACAAACAAGGTTGTGGCAATCTCCACAACTTAATTGGAGGCTCCCAACACCACCATGAAGCTTCACCACAATGGATTATGGCTTTGAGGTGACCTCTTCCGTCTAGGGTGCTCAAACACCCAAGAGTAACAAAATCCACACAAGAAAGTATGTGGGAATCAAGTTTCCTTTGGTGGAAGTGTAGAACTAGATCTCCTCCTTCAATCCCTAGCAAATCAGCAAGTTTGAGTGGCTAGGAAGAGAGATCGGGCAGGAAAGCTTGAAGGGCATTAATGGTGGAGAGAGAGAGGCAAGAGGTAAGGAGGTAGGCAGAAGAACCACCCCCTTTTGTAATGCCCCCCAAATCCAACCGTTACAACCGTTTCTGCACTACAGCGATACAACCGCTCCGTGCACCGGTACAACCGGTACACATGGGTATCCTGCAGAAAACCCTAGCGAGCGGTATAACCGGTAGTGTGGGCCGTAGTACCGGTTGCAACCAAGAACCGGAACAACCGCTCAACCACCGCTTTGAAACAGAGAGGAGTCAGCCTCGAGCGATGGTTGAGGCGGTGGTTGTTCTGGTGTAACTGTGAGGACCGAGCACGGGAGGTGGCTAAGTCCCGAGCGGCACAACCGCTCCGGACACCGGTAGTACCGGTCAAAACAGGCTGATCGGAACAACCGGCCCACAACCGCCCAAGAACCGCTCCACAATAGAACCAAGTCCGGTAGTAGAGCGGTACTGGGTCGGTACAACCGCCTGAAGCAACTCACTAGGATTGGCCAGATCCTGAGCGGTACAACCGCTCGGAGGTAGCAGTACAACCGCTGGCGACAATCTGGGCGCGGCAACCCAGGGTATCATCCCTGGGGCGGTAGTTGCACCGAACGTACCGGTCCAGCGGTACAACCGCTAGGGTGTAAAAACCACTGAACAAAGAGAGTGTGAGAACCTCTCTCTTAGAGAGCAGAAGGTAACACAATGGGTGAAAAGAGATGTGTATGTGTATTGATTCACCCAAAAGCTTCCAATGATGATTCTCTCTTAATAGTACGGGTTTCCTACGACCAAAGAAATAAACTCATAGAGAACGTCGTCTTCGATCTTTTCCGTCCGGAGGGAATGCCTAATCGTCTTGTACCAAACAGAATGTACCTGAAGATATTGGCACACTATTAGACCATAAAGTGAGTTGTCATCATCACCAAAACACTAAGGCAGGAAATGCCCTAACAATCTCCCCCTTTTTGGTGGATGATGACAACTACACGATTTGCATTGGGGGTCTAGAAAATAAAAACGGAGCTCCCCCTAAATGCGTGCACCATTGTGATTTGCTTTAGGAATACATAGTGCTCACATAAGGGACGGATCTCCCCCTTGATTTTGTAGACCCATCAATGAGTACAAATGAAATGAATAGACAACAACATGCATTTGTACAAGACAAGAAGTAGAGCAAAAATGAATGGCAGTAATGATATGTTGGGGAACGTTGCATGGGAAACAAAAAATTTCCTACGCACACGCAAGATCTATCCATGGTGATGAGCATCTATGAGAGGGAGAGTGGATCTACATACCCTTGTAGATCGCTAAGCGGAAGCTTTAAGAAACGCGGTTGATGTAGTCGAACGTCTTCGCGATCCAAATCGCAAGCCGTCCCGCGATCCCATCACGATCCGTCTCGCGATCCAATCACGATTCGTCCCGCGATCCAATCACGGTCCTTCCAATCTAGTGCCGAACGGACGGCACCTCCGCGTTCAGCACACGTACAGCTCGATGACGATCTCCGCCTTCTTGATCCAGCAAGAGGGAGCGGAGAGGTATAGATGAGTTCTCCGGCAGCGCGACGGCGCGGCGGCAGTGGTGGTGGAAATATTCCGGCAGGGCTTCGCCTAAGCACCGCCGAAACTAGACTAGAGGAGAAACGATCTAGAGGAAGAAGAGGGCAGCACGTGGCAATTAGGGTTAGGGCTGCCCTCAAATCCTCTAGTATATATAGGAGGAAGGGAGAGCGGCTGGCGTCCTAGGGATCCTCCCCTAGGGTCGGCCGAACCAGAGGTGGAGGAGTCCACCTCCAACTAGGAGGTGGGCGTGGGGGGAATCCTACTCCGACTAGGATTCCTCCCCCTCTCCTCTTTCTCCTGCGCATAGGCCCTCTTGGGCTGGCTGCCCAGCCCACCAGGGGCTGGTGCGCCACCACTAAGGTCCATGTGGCCCCTTGGGGTGTGTGGGCACCACTTGGTGGTCCCCCGGAACCCATTTGTCACTCCCGGTACATTACCGGAAATGCCCGAAACTTTTTCGGAGTTCAAACACCACTTTCCTATATATCAATCTTTACCTTCGGACCATTCCGGAGCGCCTCGTGATATCCGGGATCTCATCCGGGACTCCGAACAACCTTCAGTCACCAACATTCATAACTCAACTATACCGAAACGTCACCGAACCTTAAGTGTGCAGACCCTGCGGGTTCGAGAACTATGTAGACATGACCGAGACACCTCTACGGTCAATAACCAATAGCGGGACCTGGATGCCCATATTGGTTCCTACATATTCTATGAAGATCTTTATCGGTTGAACCTCTATGTCAAGGATTCAGTTAATCCCGTATGCTGTTCCCTTTGTTCTTCGGCATGTTACTTGCCCGAGATTCGATCGTCGGTATCTCTATACCTAGTTCAATCTCGTTACCGGCAAGTCTCTTTACTCGATCCGTAATACAAGATCCCGTGGCTAACTCTTTAGTCACATTGCTTGCAAGGCTTATTGTGATGTTGTATTACCGAGTGGGCCCTGAGATACCTCTCCGTCACACGGAGTAACAAATCCCAGTCTTGATCCGTGCCAACTCAACAGACACCTTCGGAGATACCTATAGAGCATCTTTATAGTCACCCAGTTATGTTGTGATGTTTGATACACACAAGGTACTCCTCCGGTGTCAGTGAGTTGCATGATCTCATGGTCATAGGAACAGATACTTGACATGCAGAAAACTATAGCAATAAACTGACACGATCATATGCTATGTTTATAGTTTGGGTCTTGTCTATCACATCATTCTCCTAATGATGTGATCCCATTATCAAATGACATCTCATGTCCATGTCTAGGAAACCTTGACCATCTTTGATCAACGAGCTAGTGTATTAGAGGCATACTAGGGACATGGTGTTGTCTATGTATCCGCACATGTATCTGAGTTTCCGATCAATACAATTCTAGCATGGATAATAAACGATTATCATGAACAAGGAAATATGATAATAACTAATTTATTATTGCCTCTAGGGCATATTTCCAACTGTCTCCCACTTGCACTAGAGTCAATAATCTAGCTCACATCGCTATGTGATTTACATTGTTATGAATCTCACACCCAATGAGTTCTGGGGTTCGATCATGTTTTGCATGTGAAAGAGGTTTTAGTCAACGGGTCTACGACATTCAGATCCGTGTGTACTTTGCAAATCTCTATGTCATACCGTAGATACTGCTACCACACTCCACTTGGAGCTATTCCAAATGGCTGCTCCACTATACGTATCTGGATTGCTACTAAGAGTCATCCGGATTGGTGTTAAAGCTAGCATCGACGTAACCCTTTACGACGAACTCTTTAGCACCTCCATAATCGAGAAATATTTCCTTAGTCCTCTAGTTACTAAGGATAATCTTGACTGCTGTCCAGTGATCCACTCCTGGATCACTCTTGTACCCCTTGACAGACTCATGGCAAGGCACACAGGTGCGGTACACAGCATGTCATACTATATAGAGCCTATGGCTAAGGCATAGGGGACGACCTTCGTCCTTTCTCTTTCTTCTGCCGTGGTCGAGCTTTGAGTCTTACTCAACTTCACACCTTACAAATCAGGCAAGAACTTCTTCTTTGACTAATCCATTTTGAACTCTTTAAAAATCTTGTCAAGGTATGTACTCATTGAAAGTCTCATCAAGCGTCTTGATCTATCTCTATAGATCTTCATGCATAACATTTAAGTAGCTTTATCCAGGTCTTCCTTTGAAAAAATCTTTTCAGACAACCGTTTATGCTTTCCAGAAATTCTACATCATTTTCGATCAACAATATGTCAACCACATATACTTATCAAAAATTCTATAGTGCTCCCACTCACTTTCTTGTAAATACAAGTTTCTCATAAACTTTGTATAAACCCAAAAACTTTGATCACCTTATCAAAGCGTATATTCCAACTCCGAGATGCTTGCTCCAGCCCATAGAAGGATTGCTGGAGCTTGCACACCTTTTAGCATCCTTAGGACTGACAAAACCTTCTGGTTGTATCACATACAACCTTTCCTCAAGGAAACCGTTAAGGAAACGATGTTTTGACATCCATCTGCCAGATTTCATAAATGAAAAATGCAGCAACTGCTAACATAATTCCAATAGACTTTAGCATCGCTACGGGTGAGAAAGTCTCATCGTAGTCAACTCCTTGAACTTGTCGAAAACTTCTTTGCGACAAGTCGAGCTTCATAAATGATGACTTTCACCATCAACGTCTGTCTTCTTCTTAAAGGTCCATATGTACTCAATGACCTACCGTTCAACGGGTACGTCTACCAAAGTCCATACTCGGTTTTCATACATGGATCCTTTCTCGGATTTCATGGCTCCTAGCCATTTGTTCGAATCCGGGCCCACCATCGCTTCTTCATAGCTCGTAGGTTCACTGTTGTCTAACAACATGACCTCCAAGATAGGATTGCCGTACCACTCGGGGCAGTACGCGTCCTTGTCGACCTACGAGGTTCGATAGTAACTTGATCCGAAGCTTCATGATCATCATCATTAACTTCCTCTTCAACTAACATAGGCTCCACAGAAAACTACTTTCTGCGCTGCGCTACTCTCTGGTTGAAACAAAGGTTCAACAACCTCATCAAGTTCTATCTTCCTCCCACTCAATTCTTTAGAGAGAAACTCTTTCTCGAGAAAGGATCCATTTTTAGCAACAAACACTTTGCCCTTGGATCTGAGATAGAAGGTATACCCAACTGTTTCCTTAGGGTATTCTATGAAGATGCACCTTTCCGCTTTGGGATCGAGCTTATCAGACATAAGCGTCGTATTCCCAAACTCTGAGAAATGACAGCTTAGGTTTCTGCCAAACCAAAATTCATACAGTGTCATCTCAACGGACTTAGATGGTGCCGTATTTAAAGTGAATGTAGTTGTCTCTAATGCACAACCCCAAAACGATAGTGGCAAATCGATAAGAGACATCATAGTACGCACCATATCCAATAGAGCACGACTACGACGTTCGGACACACCATCACACTATGGTGTTCCAGGCGGCATGAGTTGTGAAACAACTTCCACATTGTCTTAAGTTGCATACCAAACTCGTAACTCAGATATTCACCTCCACAATCATATCGTAGACATTTTATCTTCTTGTCACGATGATCTCAAACTTCACTCTGAATTTGTTTGAACTTTTCAAACGTTTCAGACTTGTGTTTCATTAAGTAAATATACCATATCTACTCAAATCATCAGTGAAGGTAGGAAAATAACGATATCCACCGCACGCTACAACACTCATTGGACCGAATACATCAACATGTATCATTTCCAATAAGTCACTTGCCCGCTCCATCATATCGGAAAACGGGGTTTTAGTCATCTTGCCCAAGAGGCATGGTCCGCATGTCTCAACTGATTCGAAATCGAATGACTCCAAAGATCCATCAGCATGGAGTTTCTTCATGCGCTTTACACCAATATGACATTTAGCAGCAGTGCCACAAGTATGTGGTACTATCATTATTAACTTTGCATCTTTTGGCATCAATATTATGAACATGTGTATTATTACGATCAAGATTCAATAAACCATTCTCATTGGGTGCATGACCATTGAAGGTATTATTCATGTAAACAGAATAACCATTATTCTCTAACTTAAATGAATAACTGTATTGCAATAAACACAATCTAATCACGTTCATGCTCAACGCAAACACCAAATAACATTTATTTAGGTTCATCACTAATCCCGGAAGTAGAGAGAGCGTGCAATGGTGATCACATCAACCTTGAAACACTTCCAACACTCATCGTCACCTCACCCTTAGCTAGTCTCCGTTTATTCCGTAGCTTTTATTTCGACTTACCAACATTTAGCAACTGAACCGGTATCTAATACCCAAGTGCAACTAGGAGTACTAGCAAGGTACACATGAATAAAACGTATATCAAATATACTTCTGTTGACGTTGCCAGCCTTCTTATCTACCAAGTATCTAGGGCAGTTCCTCTTCAGTGACCGTTCTCCTCATAATAGAAGCACTCAGTCTCGGGTTTGGGATCAACCTTGGGTTTCTTTACTGGAGCAGCAACTGGCTTGCCATCCATGAAGTTTCCCTCCTTGCCCTTGCCCTTCTCGAAACTAGTGGTTTTACTAACCATCAACACTTGATGCTCCTTCTTGATTTCTACCTTCGCGGTGTCAAACATCGCGAATAGCTCGGGGATCATTATTTCCATCCCTGGCATTTTATAGTTCATCACGAAGCTCTAGTAGCTTTGTGGCAGTGACTTGGAGAACTATATCATCCGCTATCTTATCTGGAAGATCAACTCCCACTCGATTCAAGCGATTGTAGCACCCAGACAGTCTGAGCACATGCTCACAGATTGAGCTATTCTCCTTCATCTTGCAGGCAAAGAATCTTGTTGGAGGTCTAATACCTCTCAACACGGGCACGAGCCTGAGATCCCAATTTCAGCTCATAGAACATCTCATATCTTCCGTGACGTTCAAAAACGTTTTGGAGCCTCAATTCTAAGCTGTAATGCATGACGCATTGAACTATCAAGTAGTCATCAAAACGTGCCTGTCAGATGTTCACAACATCTACAGACGACGCTTGAGGGGGTGGCGCACCGAGCGGTGCATTAAGGACATAAGCCTTCTGTGCAGCAATGAGGACAATCCTCAGATCACGGACCCAGTCTGCATTATTGCTACCATCATCTTTCAACTCTATTTCTCTAGGAACATATAAAAATTCAAGGGAGCTACAGCGCGAGCTAGTAATCTACAACATAATTTGCAAAGAGATTTTGACTATGTTCATGATAATGAGTTTAGTTAATCATATTACTTAAGAATTCCCACTCAAATTGACATCCCTCCGGTCATTCGAGTGTCACATGATCCAAATTCACCAACTCAAGTCCGATCATCACGTGAGATGAGGTGGTTTCAATGGTGAACATCTTCATGTTGATCATATCTACTATATGACTCATGTTCGACCTTTCGGTCTCTTGTGTTCCGAGGCCATGTCTGTACATGCTAGGCACGTCAAGTTTAACCCGAGTGTTCCGCATGTGCAACATTGGCTTGCACCCATTGTATGTGAACGTAGAGTCTATCACACCCGATCATCACGTGGTGTCTCGAAACGACGAACTTTCGCAACGGTGCACACTCGGGGAGAACACAATTTTATCTTGAAATTTTAGTGAGGGATCACCTTATAATGCTACCGTCGTCCTAAGCAAAATAAGATGCATAAAAGGATTAACATCACATGCAAATCATAAGTGACATGATATGGCCATGAACTTGTGCTTTTGATCTCCATCTCCAAAGCACCGGCATGATCTCCATCGTCACCGGCATGACACCATGATCTCCATCATCTTGATCTCCATCAACGTGTCGCCATGAGGTTGTCGCGCCAACTGTTGCTTCTACGACTATTGCTAACTCATAGCGATAAAGTAAAGCAAAAACGGTGAAAATAAATTAAAGACAACCCTATGGCTCCTGCCGGTTGCCGTACTCATCGACATGCAAGTCGTGATATTCTATATAAAACATGATCATCTCATACATCACATATATCTCATCATGTAATTGGCCATATCACATCACAACATACCCTGCAAAAACAAGTTACACGTCCTCTAATTGTTGTTGCATGTTTTACGTGGCTGCTACGGGTATCTAGCAAGAACGATTCTTACCTACGCAAAAACCACAACGGTGATACACAAATTGCTATTCAACCTTCTCAAGGACTGCCTTTGTCGAATCCGATCCAACTAAAGTGGGAGAGACAGACACCCGCCAGCCATCTTTATGCAACGAAGTTACATGTCAGTTGATGGAACCGGTCTCTCGTAAGCGTATGAGTAAGGTTGGTCCGGGCCGCTTCATCCCACAATATCGCCGAATCAAGAAAAGACCAAGGGAGGAAGCAATCTGAATATAAACGCCCACAAACTCCTTTGTGTTCTACTCATGATCTCATCTACACATAGACCTAGATCATGATGCCACTGTTGGGGAACGTTGCATGGGAAACAAAAAATTTCCTACGCACACGCAAGATCTATCCATGGTGATGAGCATCTACGAGAGGGAGAGTGGATCTACATACCCTTGTAGATCGCTAAGCGGAAGCGTTAAGAAACGCGGTTGATGTAGTCGAACGTCTTCGCGATCCAAATCGCAAGCCGTCCCGCGATCCCATCACGATCCGTATCGCGATCCAATCACGATCCGTCCCGCGATCCAATCACGGTCCTTCCAGTCTAGTGCCGAACGGACGGCACCTCCGCGTTCAGCAAACGTACAGCTCGATGACGATCTCTGCCTTCTTGATCCAGCAAGAGGGAGTGGAGAGGTAGATGAGTTCTCCGGCAGCGCGATGGCGCGTCGGCGATGGTGGTGGAACAATTCCGGCAGGGCTTCGCCTAAGCACCGCCGAAACTAGACTAGAGGAGAACGATCTAGAGGAAGAAGAGGGCAGCACGTGGCAATTAGGGTTAGGGCTGCCCTCAAATCCTCTAGTATATATAGGAGGAAGGGAGAGGGGCTGGCGCATTAGGGATCCTCCCCTAGGGTCGGCCGAACCAGAGGTGGAGGAGTCCACCTCCAACTAGGAGGTGGGCGTGGGGGGAATCCTACTCCGACTAGGATTCCTCCCCCTCTCCTCTTTCTCCTGCACATAGGCCCTCTTGGGCTGGCTGCCCAGCCCACCAGGGGCTGGTGCGCCACCACTAAGGTCCATGTGGCCCCTTGGCGTGTGTGGGCCCCACTTGGTGGTTCCCCGGAACCCATTCGTCACTCCCGGTACACTACCGAAAATGCCCGAAACTTTTCCGGAGTTCAAACACCACTTTCCTATATATCAATCTTTACCTCCGGACCATTCCGGAGCTCCTCGTGATGTCCGGGATCTCATCCGAGACTCCGAACAACCTTCGGTCACCAACATTCATAACTCAACTATACCGAAACGTCACCGAACCTTAAGTGTGCAGACCCTGCGGGTTCGAGAACTATGTAGACATGACCGAGACACCTCTACGGTCAATAACCAATAGCGGGACCTGGATGCCCATATTGGTTCCTACATATTCTACGAAGATCTTTATCGGTTGAACCTCTATGTCAAGGATTCAGTTAATCCCGTATGCTGTTCCCTTTGTTCTTCGGTATGTTACTTGCCCGAGATTCGATCGTCGGTATCTCTATACCTAGTTCAATCTCGTTACCGGCAAGTCTCTTTACTCGTTCCATAATACAAGATCCCGTGGCTAACTCTTTAGTCACATTGCTTGCAAGGCTTATTGTGATGTTGTATTACCGAGTGGGCCCTGAGATACCTCTCCGTCACACGGAGTAACAAATCCCAGTCTTGATCCGTGCCAACTCAACAGACACCTTCGGAGATACCTGTAGAGCATCTTTATAGTCACCCAGTTATGTTGTGACGTTTGATACACACAAGGTACTCCTCCGGTGTCAGTGAGTTGCATGATCTCATGGTCATAGGAACAGATACTTGACATGCAGAAAACTATAGCAATAAACTGACACGATCATATGCTATGTTTATAGTTTGGGTCTTGTCCATCACATCATTCTCCTAATGATGTGATCCCATTATCAAATGACATCTCATGTCCATGGCTAGGAAACCTTGACCATCTTTGATCAACGAGCTAGTGTATTAGAGGCATACTAGGGACATGGTGTTGTCTATGTATCCACACATGTATCTGAGTTTCCGATCAATACAATTCTAGCATGGATAATAAACGATTATCATGAACAAGGAAATATGATAATAACTAATTTATTATTGCCTCTAGGGCATATTTCCAACATGATACTCAAGCTCTAGTAATATAAGAGACAAGATAGATAATTAAGATAAAGTGGGATCGCATGTCTCACACCATGCATAAGGTCTCCACACACGATAAGTTCACATACCAACTTAAGACAAATAAAAGTTCAGCTGGAAGAAGCATAGCAGATAACCACACCCATGTAAATCCCGATCTAATAGAATTCTCTCCCCCTTTGGAATCAAGACACCAAAAAGGAAAAGAGCGATGCTAAGGCCCCACAGCTCAGTGGTCCTCCTCTGACTCCTCGGTCTCCTCAGGAGTGATGATCTTCTCAAAACCACTATCAGCCTTAAGATTTAGAGCCCGCATAATCTGAATCTGTCTACGCCTGGCCAGCTTCTCGTTGACATGGGCTTTGTAGAGCTTCTTCTGGACATGGGACTGTAAGTAGAAAGTCTTCTTAAACTTATCAGTTTGCTTGGTGACCCATGAGGGCTTGGCCCCAGCCTCAAGCTCAAAATTACTATCGCCGGAAGTGGCAAAAACATCCTCAGGATGATCAGCAGGAAAGCGAGGTTCAGCATGCTTCTTGTTCTTCTTGAGTTTCTTGATCTCATGCATCGTGTTGTTGGGAGAAGAAAGAGGCTCTCCAGGCCTACGAACTTCCCAGACAGAGTTCAGAAAGCACATAATAAACAGAGCATAAATGGGGACCTTCCGGTAAATGACCATGATATACATCTCCTCCCATAGCCACTTGGACACATCAAAAGTAGCACCAGAGCCCACTTCGGTCCTCATTGCCACAAGAAAATCCACCAGATGGCCATAGATCTCGTCCTGATTCCCAACCTTGGCCAGGAGCACATTGCGGAAAACCCGATGCATGATATCATAGACCTTCTCTAGATCCTTGGACTCGCCAAGTACTCTGCGCCCCAGAATATACAAGGGGGCAAGCTCCTCCTTATCCATGGAGGTGGCATGGTCATGAGGACGAATGCCACCATTCCCGGTGAGACCGATATCATCGTAACAAAGAGCATTGAAGAAGGCTCTCCATGGAACCTGGAAGAACTCATCAAGGCACATGAGGATAGATGACGGGTCGCATCAGTGCCAAAATGAACTGTGGCATAGAACTGATGAATAAGCTGCACATCAAAGTCACAGTTGATAGACATGAGCTTAATCAAGTCAAACTCCTCACATAGCGCCAATGCCTCACCAAAGTAATCCATGTTGCTCCTCCAGTGATCAAGATCAATGGTCCACTACTTCGCGTATCTGTTCTTGTGATGCTCAAAAAGCTCATGCACAATCCTCATTTGCATCTCATTCCTGAATTGAATGGTGGTCCACCTCAGAGCAATGGGGACCTCATAGGGATTCTGAATGCGAAACTTTTCCCAATCCGATTGCTTCCATTTGTTCAAAGGTATAACCGTCTTTTGCTTGGCAGCTGCAGACTTCTCACGACCCGTCGGCTTAGAGGGAATCACCACCTACTCTTCTTCAGTGTCATTAGTGCGCTTGCATCTACGGGCTCGCTTCTTGGTCTTCTGACACTGAGCAGAGCGAGAACCAGATCCACCTGCACACACACGCGAGAAGCACACAAGAGAACCCAGAAAGATGAGAGGATTGTACGCAAAAACAGAGGAATATATTGTTTATGAGTCAGAGAAAATAAAACAATGCTATGGAATTCAGAGAAGCCGGTTGAACCGGTCTTCCAGCCGGTGGTACCGCTGAGGCGGTTGTACTGCCGTAACATGTGGTTGTACCGCTGGTTGCAGGCAGCACCACACGTGGAGGAGCAGGCACAACCCGGATCTGAACCCGGTAGCAATGTTGATACGAGGCAAACCCACGAGGGCCGATCTTTTCACACTTGGAGGGGAAAGAGAGGAAAATCAAGAGGCAAATAAACACTCATAGACGATCCTCAAGTCACACATCCACTAGATCCAACGAACACGAGATACAAGGTTCGAAATCAATGAACGGATACAAGTACCGGTAGCCTTCCCACTCCGGAGAGATGGGTCTAGAAATCCACGAGGGGATCTTCCCTAAGAAGGGGCCTTGACATCCATCGGATCTTCTCAACAAGAGGTCACAATCTCTCTAAGAGAAGTATATGGAAGGAGCAATGCTCAACTAGTCTATGAGCTAACACATTGCTAACCCTAAAATAAGGAGGAGGGGTCCCTTATATAGTGCTAGTAGAGTTGGGGCCGAAAGGGAGAGGTTACGAGGCCTTTTGGCCCGTGGCAGTCTCACAGGGGGCGGATGTCCGGGACAGGGGGGGCGGATGTCCGGGGCTTCAGTTGGAGGCCGGATGTTTGGGGCTCGGCGCGAGCTGCTGATGCTCTCTGTCTAGATGGCGCTGGATGTCCGGGAGCCTTGGGATGGATGTCCGGGCCGTGGCTGGTCAGGGGGCTTCGGTTCTTGCATCGTCCGGCCGGATTTCTGGGGCTAAGGGCCGGATTTCCGGGCCGGGCCGGATGTCTGGGGGCCGGGGGCCGGATGTCCAGGCCCTGTAGCTTCGGCTACTGGGCCTTGGCGTCTGTGCAGTCTCCAGGGGCCGGATGTCTAGGGCCTTGGCCGGATGTCCGGGTCTCGAGGGTGATTTGACCTTCTTTTGTAGTTCTTGTCCACCCTTCTTTGTGTCCGTCTTCATGGGGGCTTGTCCTTCACTCCGAGCGTCTTCTAGACCGTCTTTATGGTACCTGAGCATGCATAGAATCTCCGCTTGAGGTAGCATCCAAGTTCCATGAACATCAAAAGGAGAATCCTATAGGAGAGAAGTCACCTCGTCTTGTATTGCACGTGCACGGGCTCTTCTCATAGGACCCTTTGGAGCTTGCGTTGTAGGAGATGGGTCCATGGGGATGACCATGGGATGCTCCGCATCATCTCCCCCCCCCCTTGGGAAAGATCCGTCCTCGGATCAAGATCTTCATCATCATGGAAAGGGAAAGATCCTTGACGTTGAATATGTCGCTCACATTGTACTTGTCGTGTGGGATGTCGATCTTGTAGGCATTGTTGTTGTAGCGTGCCAACACCTTGAAAGGTACATCGGCTCGAGAATGTAACTTGGACTTGCGCTCGGCGGGAAATCGATCCTTGCGTAGGTGTAGCCACACAAGATCCCCGGTCTTGAACACCATGGGTGCTTGTTGAGGTTACACTTGTTGGTGACGCGTTCCACTTGACGTTCAATCGTGCGCCTTGTATCTTCATGCATCTTATTGATGTAGCTTTCCCTTGCACTTGCGTCCATGTTGACATGCTCTTGGAATGGTGGAGGAAGGATGTCCAATGGTGACAAAGGGTTGAAGCCATAGACCACTTCGAAGGGAGACTTGACGGTGGTGAAGTGACGCGCGCGATTGTAGGCGTACTCGGCGATGGGGAGGCATTCTTCCCATTCCTTGATGTTCTTCTTGATCAACACGCGTAGGAGAGTAGAAAGCATCCGGTTCGTCACCTCCGTTTGGCCATTGGTTTGTGGATGATAGGCCGAAGAGAATAGTAGCGTGATTCCGAGCTTGGCGCATAGAGTCTTCCAAAAGTAGCTAAGGAACTTGACGTCGCGGTCCAAGACAATGGTCTTGGGGATGCCATGTAGTCGTAAGATGTCCCTACAAAAGAGATTTGCAACATGTGAAGCATCGTCGATCTTGTGACATGGAATGAGATGAGCCATCTTGAAAAAGCGATCCACAACGACAAAAACGGAATCATGGCCATTTTTTATTTGTGGCAACCCAAACACAAAGTCCATACTAATGTCTTCCCATGGTTGGAAAGGTATAGGAAGAGGCATGTAAATGCCATGGGATTGAGCTTTAGACTTAGCTTTGTGACATGTAGAGCATCGGTTGGTGAAGCGTGCAACATCACGAAACATCTTTGGCCAAAAATACTTGTTGGATAGTGTGGCATATGTCTTGTCGCGTCCAAAGTGACCCATAAGTCCTCCACCGCGAGCCTCTTGCAAAAGCAACAAACGAAGAGAAGACTCGGTATCCAAAGTTTGTTAGCACGCATAAGATAGCCATCTTTCATGTAGTAGGTCTCCCAACAAGGTTTCATTTGGCACTTAGCATAAGGAGTAGCAAAGGAAACATCATGCTCATACAAATCTTTGATATTCTCAAAACCAATGACATTTAGTTCAAGTTGAGTATCTAGCATGCATTTGCGGGAAAGAGCATCCGCCACAAAATTTTCTTTACCCTTAATGTATTTGATGACATAAGGAAAAGACTCAATGAATTCACTCCATTTGGCATGCTGTTTGTTCAACTTAGTTTGACCATTAAGGTACTTGAGAGTTTCATGATCGGTATGAATGACAAACTCATGAGGTCGTAGATAATGCTCCCAAACATGTAACACTCTCACTAAAGCATACAATTTCTTATCATATATTGGATAGTTAAGTTGCACGCCGGAAAGTTTCTCGCTAAAGTATGCAATTGGGCGTTTCTCTTGCATTAGCACACCACCTATGCCATTACCACTAGCGTCACAATGCACTTGAAATGTTTTGTCAAAATTGGGTAAAGCAAGCAAAGGTGCATGAGTAAGCAAATTTTTAATCTCATGGAATGCGGTGTCTTGGGATGGTCCCCAAATAAACGGTGCATTCTTCTTGCTCAAGGCATGTAGAGGAGATGCAATAGTGCTAAAGTCCTTAACGAACCGACGATAGAAACCTGCTAGTCCTAGGAAGCTACGCACTTGTTGCAAATTTGTGGGTGTAGGCCAAGTTTTAATAGCATCAATTTTAGTTTCATCAACATGAACACCCTTAAAAGATACCACAAATCCTAGGAAAACAACCAATGTATTTTTCCATGTTTGCATATAGTTTTTCATTCCTAAGAACTTGTAATACTTTCCTAACATGTTTAGCATGTTCCTCTAGAGATTCGCTAAAAACAAGGATATCATCAAAGTATACCACAACACAATCTCCATTGAGATGTCGCAAGACATAATGCATGACACACATAAATGTACCCGGTGCTTGGGAAAGACCCATAGGCATAACCAACCATTCATATAGACCAAACTTAGTCTTGAACGCCGTTTTCCACTCATCGCCCTCTTACATACGTATTTGATAGTAACCACTTTTCAAGTCAATTTTAGAGAATATAGTGGCACCACTAAGTTCATCAAGCATATCATCAAGGCGAGGAATAGGATGGCGATATCTAACGGTTATAGCATTGATAGGGCGGCAATCGGAACACATGCGCATACTACCATCTTTCTTGGGTACTAGTATCACCGGAACCGCACAAGGACTTAAACTGTCACGTACATGCCCTTTATCTAGGAGTTTTTGGACTTGCCTTTGTATCTCCTTTGTTTCTTCGGGGTTGACATGGTAAGGTGCCTTGTTAGGAAGCGGTGCTCTGGGTATGAGGTCGATGCGGTGTTCAATCCCTCGTTTTGGTGGTAGTCCCGGAGGTAGCTCATCGGCGAAAACATCTTGGAATTCCTGCAATAAACGAGACAAAACAAGAGGAAGATGTTGTGAAGTATTAGTCCTCACGACCTCATCTTTGCACACAAGCACAAAGTGAAGTACACTCGATGGGCTCTCACTCACATCCCTCAAATCTCTTTTGGTGGCTAAAAGAACTAGATCTTTCTTGTCCCTCATCGTGGAGTCACTCAAGTTTGGCTTGTGGCTCTCACTCTCTTTTAGGTGGATCACTCTCTCACTTTTATCTCCACGATGTGATGAAGCTTGCTTGTCGGTGGTGACTTGACTTGGAGTCATTGGTCGAAGCCCATATTGCTTGCCCTTCATCTTGAAGCTATAGTGATTGGTCCGACCGTTGTGGATGACGCCGTGGTCGAATTGCCAAGGTCTACCAAGGAGGAGATGGCAAATGGACATAGGAACCACATCAAACTCCAAGGTATGTTCATAAACACCTATCTTGAAGGAAACTTGCACGGTGTGTTCGACTTGGAGAGTGCCGGAATCACTTAGCCATTGGACCTTGTAGGGGCGAGGGTGCTTCTTCTTGACCAATTGTAGCTTGGAACAAAGGTCCTCACTTGCCAAATTGTGGCAACTTCCACCGTCGATGATGACCTTGACGGATTTTCCTTGGATGCCTCCCTTTGTATGGAAGATGTGGCAATGTTGGTCCTCATCTTGTTGTTGTTGAAGCGTCAAAACCTTGGAAACAACGAGAGTGGGGCTCGGATCATTGTCGCAAAAGATTTGCGAATCTTCATCTTCATTGACTTGAAGATGCATGGCCACGTGCTCCAATGCTTCCATTTCGACATCACTCATAGAGTCATAGGTGCCATCGTCTTGAAGGATCATGGTGCGTCTTGTTGGACACTCGTAAGTCTTGTGGCCGCGGCCGTGGCACGTAAAACACTTGATGGAGCTTTGGCGGTAGCATCCGTTGTCGGTGTAGAGGATGAATCTCTTGGCTTGTGGTTGCTTGTGGGAGGGTGGCTTGACAAAGTCTTCTTGTCCTTGGAACTTGACTTGTCGCTGGTAGTAGTTGGAGGTTTCGTAGTTGAAGGCGTCGTTGCCGGAGAAGCTTGAGCACTTGAGCCGTAGGTCTTGGAGGAGAACTTGGAGTACTTGTTGTCATCTTGCACTTGGTGTTCCGCCTTGGTCACTTGATGCACTAGCTCGAGTAAGTTGGAGTATGGTTGGAAATCCGTGATTTTCTTGACTTGGTAATTGAAGCCATTCAAGAAGCGCGGCATTGTTTTCTCGTCATCTTCCTTGACATTGGCTCGTATCATAGCTATTTCCATCTCTTGATAGTACTCTTCTACCGACTTGGTGCCTTGCTTGAGTAGTTGTAGCTTCTTGAAGAGATCACGGTTGTAGTGGGTTGGCATGAACCAAGCTCTCATGATATCCTTCATTTGGGCCCAAGTGGTGATAGGAGCTTCACCTCTTTCTCTTCTTCGCTTAATCACTTGTTCCCACCAAATGAGAATGTAGTCTTGGAACTCAAGGGAAGCCATGGCGATCTTCTTCTCTTCCTCAAAGTTGTGCAAACAGAATATCTTGTCAACCTTGAGTGCCCATGGGAGGTAGTCTTCGGGATCATTGCTTCCGAAGAACTTAGGCATGGTGAACTTGAGCTTGCCGAAGCGTTGTTCTTCATTGTGATTGTTTTGGCAATGCCCTTGTCTTGGAGGGACAACATCATTGTTGTTGTCGATTTGACCTTGTTGTTGTTGCCTTGGGGCTTCATCATCATTGGGCTCGATGTGTTGTGCTTGAGGCCGTTGGCGAGGTCCTCGCACTCAGTTTCTTCTTTCTTGTTGCTCCTCTTGGCGAGCGGCTTCTTCTTGTCATTCACGCCGGAGGGCTTCTTGTTCTTCTCGTGCTTGGTGGATGCGTTCTTGTAAAGTGCGTGTAGCTTCATGTAAGGCGTGTTGTGCTTCCAATGCTTGTTCGTGGCGACGACGTTGTTCCTCCTCATGGCGTTGTCGTTCTTGCTCTTGCTCTTGTTGAAGACGTCGTTCGCGCCTGCGTAGTCGATCTTGCAATCCATTACCAAATGGATTCTCCGAAGCTTGATGGTGACGGCCTTGAGGCGAAATTGGGTCGGAGCGGTCGTCTCTACGATGAGAACGTGGTCGGAGAGGACTTGCGCCGGAAGAGTACTCCGATGAGTGGTGACTTGATTTGCGCCGCTTTGACGAAGTAGAAGTTGAGGAAGCACAGTTGATCATCAAGGAACGGAACTCCTCCATTTGGCTTGAGAGCTTGGTGTCGAGGTAGTCCCGCATGTGCCCCTTTGATTCGCGCAAGTCGGTGGCGAGTTGCTCCAAACGGTCGTTCAAGATATCTCGAGCTTGGGTAATTGCCTTGTGTGCGCCGAAGAAGTGCAACTTGGTGACGTAGTTGTGCTCGTCCTTGTCATGCTCCTTGAAGGTCGGGTTCGACATGGTCCTATCCATAACATTCAAGTAGATATAAGTGGAAGAATGAGAAGACAAAACCAAGTATCGTTTCCAAAAGTTGAAGACGAATCAAGCACTCAATGTTCAATTGGAAATAGTAGAATTGGTACCGAAGATCGTCCTTCTCACACCTACACAAATAAGGCTTATGGAGTAGCTTGGTTAGGATAGTGGCACAAATTTCAAGAAATCCGAAAGATAAGATTCAATGATGTTGAAAGAGATTCGCAAATTCACAAGTAAGACAATGTAGATCAATAGCAATGAGTATACACAGAAACACACACACGGATAGATAAGTGTGGTCGTGCAACCAAGGATGAGCCAAAATGTGGAATCCATGGAAAATGCTCGTGTTGCACAACACTAGAGAGACGCTAGCACGATTGCTCAAATGGGCGTGATACGAACTTGTGCACAACCTATAAGAAACAAAAATGTGCCGTATTCCTATTCCCGACTTGCTATGTATGTATGAGGCACGTGTCACTCGCTCAAGTGATCCAAAATGATCAAGTATGATATGCAAAACTGGCGATGCTATTGCTCTTTTGCTCTTTGCTTAAAAGCTTTGCTTCTCTTTTCTTTTTACGATGATGTTTGTATGGTCACAATGCGGGACGTGCACACCAAGATAGCAATTGTGTATGCGGGTACTATGTGAACACAAAAGATGATACTCTGATATGTGCACGCAATTGAGCTATGCGGAGTATGTATCTCTAAAGTGCACAAGTAGCAAAGCCCGACAATACTCAATGGCTAGTCTCAATAGGCAAGTAACGCAAAATAGGCTCGGGGTAAAAGTGCAATGGCAAGGGTATATGTCAAGAGTGTCGTCGCAGTTACCGTCCTTTCTTACGTTGTAGTGTCAATGTAGAGGTGGTTGGCGACGATCCGGGCGATGATGAGAGGCGATGTCGATGAATAACCACTCCTAATTAGCCGAAACACCTTAGGAAGTGGCGATGCTCGCGACTCAAAATCTCAAATGCAAATGGGTTGCGGAAGAAATGACGGAGGGTTGCGGAAGAAATGGCGGAAAATATCAAAATTTGCCAAAATTGGGGCAAAGCAGCTTTGCTGGCTGTCAGGGGCCGGATGTCCGGCGGGCCGGATGTCCGGGCTATCGGGCCGGATGTCCGGGCCTCCCAAATCAGATCCAATCTCAGGATCCCTATGAACTAGATGACGAACACTAAAAAACATTTCACAAAATTTGGGAAATTTGGCGGTGAAAATTGATGGGGATGGTGGGGAAACACTAGATCTACGTGTCCACAATGAAATCCACGGATCCAAATCAACAAAATCTCATCAAATCCAACGAATTCAAGAAAATTTGGTAGGGCTATTTTTGTGGGAATTTTCAAAATTAGGTCAAAACGAAACAAAAATCGGCTAGAAAAAGTGGAGGGAGAGACTCCAAGGTGTGAATCAACCTTGGCTCATGATACCAAGATGATACGGGGCAAACCCGTGAGGGCCGATCTTTTCACACTTGGAGGGGAAAGAGAGGGAAATCAAGAGGCAAATAAACACTCAAAGATGATCCTCAAGTCACACATCCACTAGATCCAATGAACATGAGATACAAGGTTCGAAATCAACGAACGGATACAAGTACCGGTAGCCTTCCCACTCCAGAGGGATGGGTCTTGAAATCCATGAGGGGATCTTCCTAAGAAGGGGTCTTGACATCCATAGGATCTTCTCAATGAGAGGTCGCACTCTCTCTAAGAGAAGTATATGGAAGGAGCAATGCTCAACTAGTCTATGAGCTAACACATTGCTAACCCTAAAATGAGGAGGAGGGGTCCCTTATATAGTGCTAGTAGAGTTGGGGGCGAAAGGGAGAGGTTACAAGGACTTTTGGCCCGTGGCAGTCTCACAGGGGCGGGATGTCCGGGACAGGGGGGGCGGATGTCTGGGGCTTCAGTTTGGGGCCGGATGTCCAGGCTCCAGCTGCTGATGCTCTGTGTGTAGATGGCGCCGGATGTCTGGAAGCCTTGGGCCGGATGTCCGGACCGCGACTGGTCACGGGGCTTCGGTTCTGGCATCGTCCGGC
Organism: Elymus sibiricus; assembly: GCA_039707655.1. NCBI lineage: Eukaryota > Viridiplantae > Streptophyta > Magnoliopsida > Poales > Poaceae > Elymus > Elymus sibiricus. The sequence continues at coordinate 272,603,995 of CM077665.1, forward strand.
CGGATTTCTGGGCCTGAGGGCCAGATTTCCGGGCTGGGCCGGATGTCCGAGGTCCAGGGGCTGGATGTCTGAGCCCTGTAGCTTCTGCTACTAGGCCTTGGCGTCTATGCAGTCTCCAGGGGCCGGATGTCCGGGGCCTTGGCCGGATGTCCGGGGCCTGGAGGGTGATTTTCCTTCTTTTGTAGTTCTTGTCCACCCTTCCTCGTGTCCGTCTTCATGGGGGCTTGTCCTTCACTCAGAGCGTCTTCTAGACCATCTTCATGTTACCTGGGCATGCATAGAATCTCCGCTTGAGGTAGCATCCAAGTTGCATGAACATCAAAAGGAGAATCGTATAGGAGAGAAGTCACCTCGTCTTGGATCGCACGTGCACAGGCTCTTGTCATAGGACCCTTTGGAGCTTGCGTTGTAGGAGATGGGTCCATGGGGATGACCATGGGATGCTCCGCATCAAATGTTCTACGTTCTAAGCATGCACAAACAATATGAGGTAGTATATAGATCTCTTCCACCGAATAGTTTCGCCAAAAACGCGGGAAATTGATTAATGCCCTAACAATGGTGGATCCAAGGATTGGAACCAAGGGAGAGGAAGAACGAGGCATTACCGGAATCCATGGGAAGAGATCGGAGAGGAGGGGCCTCCACGGAGCAAATTCGCGAGAGACCCGCAGATCCGGGGCGCTGGAGGGCACTCCGGTGTGAAGGAGACGGCGACCGGCGGCTAGGGCAGGAGAGGAGGTTGGGCATGAAGGGGAAAAGAGAATGCCCCTTCGGCCCGACCCTTTAAATATCTGCCCAGACCGTTGAGCGGTTGTACCGCTTGAACGAGCGGTTGTACCTCCCCCGGTACCGCCTTAGGGTTACGGGCGGTACTGCCGTAGCCAGGGAAGCCGCGGTAGTACCGCCAGTAATCGCCCGATAGTACCGGCCAGCTGCACATGCCAGGGAGTTAGCGGTAGAACCGCCAGAGCCACCCCGGTTGTACCGCTGGGATGATACAGCCGAGTGGTTGAGCGGTTGAACCGCCAGAACCACCGGTTGTACCGCCCGGTCACAGTCACCAATGTCAAGATCATTTTGCGTACAACTAGAATAAGATGGTTTATGGGAAGAGGAAGGCTTAGGATGGATACAAGGCACTGAAATATGGTGAAGTAAGCTCCAAGATTGCGAGAGGCAAACAAGAAAGGCCAATACTTGGAGGATGCAAGCACCTAGGACCTAAGAATCGAGCAAGAGCGATAAGACCCAAACAAAAACAAATCAAACACGAGCTCTCTATAGCAAATACCTCACTAGGAGGGGCGGTGGACGAAGCCACCTATGTTTGAGTCAAATAGTATGACACCGCGAAGATTTTAACCTTGGGCCCATGACCAAAACTCGTCTTTGATGCACAAGTACCACAAAAAATGGCTAATGTGAAAGACTTGATCGATTTATGCATAATCGGGGGGAGGGAAAGTTCATTGAGAGAACAACACTCGCCCTATACCCATGCCTACATCTAAACAAGACACAATGACGAGTGTGGTGGGATGTGCAATACTTCAAGCCACATTGCTCGAATCAATGATATTTCGCTCATGCCTTAACTCACAAAATATTGCTTCATCCAATGGCTTCGTGAAAATATCTACAAGTTGTTCATGAGTATTGAGATAAATAAGGTAAATCTCTCCATGCTTGATGTGCTCCCAGATGAAATGGTGACGAATCTCAATATGCTTCATCTTGCAATGTTGAACCGGGTTGTTGGAGATCTTGATTGCACTTTCATTGTCACGGAAAAGAGGCACTTTGTCACAATTGACACCGTAATCCTTTAAAGTTTGCCTCATCCAAAGTAACTGTGCACAACAACTTGCCGCGGCTACATACTCGGCCTCGGTGGTAGAGAGAGAAACACAATTTTGTTTCTTTGAAGACAAACTTACCAAAGAGCAACCAATGAATTGGCACCCTCCGGAAGTTAACTTCCTATCCACACGGTCTCCCCCCAAATCCGAGTTCGAATCCCATGAGATCAAATGAAGCACCTTTGGGGCACCATAAGCCAAAGTTTGGGGTATGAGCCAAATATCAAAAGATTCGCTCAACCGCCACAAAGTGGCTTTCCTTAGGTGCGGCTTGAAATCGTGCACAAATTCTCACACTCAACATAATATCTGGTCTAGATGCACAAAGGTAAAGCAAAGATCCAATCATGGAGCAATATACCTTTTGATCCACAGCTTTACCATTGGGATCAATGTCAAGATGGCACTTGAGTTGCATAGGTGTTAGCCGGCTTGACATCATCCAACTTGAATCTCTTGAGCATGTCTTGAGTGTACTTGGCTTGGTTGATGAAGGCTCCTTGTCCTTGTTGCTTGACTTCGAATCCAAGGAAGAACTTCAACTCTCCCATCATAGACATCTCAAACTCTTTGGTCATGAGTGCGGCAAACTCATCATTGAAAGATTTGTTAGGAGAACCAAATATAATATCATCAACATATAATTGGCATATGACCAAACCCCCTTTAACCTTTAACCCTATTAGTAAAAAGGGTAGGATCAATTTTCCCAATTACAAACCCATGATCTTCTAACAACTGGGTAAGGTGCTCATGCCACGCACGTGGGGCTTGTTTAAGGCCATAGAGTGCCTTATCGAGTTTACAGACATGATTGGGAAACTTGGGATCCTCGAACCCTGGGGGTTATTTGACATATACCAACTCATTAAGAGGACCATTTAAAAAAGCACTCTTAACATCCATTTGTTGTAAAGTAAAATTATGATGAGAAGCATAAGCAAGCAACATGTGAATAGATTCAAGGCGAGCAATGGGGGCAAAGGTTTCACCGTAGTCGATACCCTCGACTTAGGAGTAGCCTTGAGCCACCAATCTTGCCTTGTTTCGAATGACAACACCATTTGCATCTTGCTTGTTCTTGAAGCTCCACTTAGTTCCAATGACATTATGGTTCTCCTTTGGCCTTGGAACTAGTTGCCATACCTTGTTGCGCTCAAAGTTGTTTACTTCATCATGCATGGCCTCAAGCCAATCCGAGTCCTTGAGCGCCTCTTGTACCTTTAGGGGTTCAATACACGAAACAAATGTGTGATGCTCACAAAAGTTTGTTAATTGTTTACGAGTGGTTACCCCTTTACTCAAGCTTCCGTAGACATTCTCCAAAACATGTTGATTATGTTTGAGTTTGGAGGCTACTTTGGCGGCATGGCGCTCCAAAATCTCCTCCAAGGAAGGTTGAGGAGCCATATGAACAATATCTCGAGCGTCGTCTTGAGCTTGCTCTTGATCTTGAACATGTTCTTGATCTTGAGCTTGTTCAGAGTCATGAACTTGATCTTGGGCATCACTTGGTGAAGCACCATCATTGTGAGGTTTATCTTGCCCTTGATCTTGTTCATTAGGTTGAGGACCTTCATTTTGTTCTTCGGAATCTTGTGGGTCAAGTGATGGTGAGGGTTCCACTTGTGAGGAACATTGTCCTTCTCCTTCGGCCACAAGGGGTTCCTCAACGGGTAGGAAGTGTCCCACACCCATTCTTCTTATGACTTGGGGAGGAATTTCATCACCTATATCACAAAGACCACTTTGCTCCACTTGGGAGCCATTATTTTCATCAAACTCCATGTTACATGTCTCCTCAATGAGTCCGGTGGACTTGTTGAGGACACGGTAAGCATGAGAGTTTGTAGCATAACCAACAAATATTCCCTCATGATCTCTAGAATCAAATTTAGCTAATTGAACTCCCTTTTTGAGAATGAAACACTTACACCCGAACACTCGAAAGTACGTGAGGTGGGGCTTGTTACCGGTAAGGATTTCATATGGAGTTTTGTTCAAGCCTTTGCGGAGGTAGAGCTGATTGGATGCATGATATGCGGTGTTGATGGCTTCGGCCCAACATCATGGTCCTTGCCGCGTCCATCAACGTCCGGTTCTTCCTCTTCGCTACACCATTTTGTTGAGGGGTATAAGGTGCGCAGTATTGGTGCTTGATCCCCTCATCACTCAAAAACTCATCCAAGGTGTAGTTCTTGAACTCGGAGTTGTTGTCGCTTCTAATCATCGAAATCTTTGCATCATGTTGGTGTTGAGCTTCATTTGCAAAGTCGATGACAGTTTGTTGGGTCTCACTCTTCCTCTTGAAGAAATATACCTATGTCTATCTTGAATAATCATCCACAATCACCAAGCAATACTTTCTTCCCCCAAGACTATTAAATGATGGAAGACCGAAGAGATCCATGTGAAGGAGCTCTAGGAGCCTCTTGGAGTAAATCATAGTCGTGGAGCGATGAGCCGTCTCATGAAGCTTTCCTTCAATACAAGCACTGCAAGCACGATCTTTGGCAATACTAACATGTGTTAGTAAATGGTACCCATTGAGGAGACTTTGCAAAGATCTCATATTGACATGGGCTAGTCGGTGATGCCAAAGCCATCCCACATCAACTTTAGCCATTAGATATGTTGCGGTCTTAGTGGGCTTCTCCGAGAAGTTGACCACATAGAGACCATTCTCAACATGTCCAACATAGGCTAGTTTAAGAGTCTTGCTCCACAAGAGGGTCATGGTATCAATATCAAAGAATGTAGAAAAAACCATGAGAGCAAGTTGACGAACGGAAAGCAAATTGAATGCAAGGGTCTCAACAAGCATGCCTTTCTCAAGTAAGTTTGGAGAGATCACCACGTTGCCAAGACCCAATACCTTTGGAATTGACGCATCACCAAATTGGACTTGAGTGGCCATAGATGAGTTAGTTTGCACGTCCACCACCAAGTCCTTGCTTCAGGACATATGATTTGTTGCTCCACTATCGAGCAACCATGATCCTCCTCCAAAAGCAAAGTCCTACATATGATCAATGCTTGGATTTAGGTACCCATTCTTGAATGGGTCCTTTGAGGTTAGCAACAAGGGTCTTAGGAACCCAAATAGACCATTCAATGTACTCATAAGGAGAACCAACAAATTTTGCATAAACATGCACATCACTAGCACATCATAAAACATATGAAGGATTAAAATCGCCGGTCTTGTTGGGATGAGTGGCATTGCCCTTTACGACCTTGCCACCCATCACATTTTTCTTCTTCTCCTTAGGAGCACCCTCTCCCTCTTTGACAAAGGTTTCTTTAAGAGGAATAGATTGCTTGGTCTTGTCGTTCTTCTTGGATTGCTTCTTATTTGACTTGGGTGCAAACCCAAGTCCCTCCTTAGACACAACTTCCTTTTGATTGCTCAGAAGGTCATTGAGGTTCTTATCCCCTTGGATGCAAGTCACAAGGCCCTTCTCAAGTTGCTCTTTCAACTTAGCATTTTCCTCCACAAGATGTGCATGCTCACAACAAGGGTTAGTAGCACGAGCATTATCAACTAACACAAAAGGAGGACAAGTAGCAATCTCCTTCGTTAGCTTCACTCGGAGTTGATCATAAGAAACCTTGAGGCTTGCGTGAGTGCTCTTCAAGACCTTATGAGCATTGTCAAGCAACCCAAACTCCTCATTGAGTTTCTCATGACCAATCCCAAGTTCAACCTTCTCGGATTTAAGAACGCGATCAAGAACTTGAGCATGTTCAAGTCTTTCTTGAGTATAGCTAAGTCAACGATGTGTGACTCATCAAGAGCCAAATGAAGACTTTGCTCTTCTTCTAGTGCATTGGAAAGATCCGCAATATCATCGACATAGTCACGACTATGCCCTTCCATCTTGGAGATGGTCTCTTCATGAGTCTCATGGCATCATTGGCTTCACCTAATTGTTCCAAGAGAGCAATGAAATGCTTCTTGGTCTCACCCTTGAGTTTCTTCATGAATTTATCAAAGGAATTTTCATCTACTTTTACCTCCTCTTTTTCATCCCCACTATCCGTATGAGAAGGAGTAGTGGAGATGGACGTTTTGATGTTGTAGGTTACCTTGTTGGAGGCTTTGGCCTTTAGGCACTTGGCGATGGGAATGTGATCTTTGTTTGGTGTGTCGAAGAGAGACACCGTGGTTGGTGGAGAGATAGCAATGGCCACGGAAGCCATTGCCATTCCTTCTCCACTTGCATCGTCCTCATCATCGGAGTTGTACTCTTCTTGCACCATCAACCCCTTTGGAGGCACCCACTACTAGAATCAGATCATTTGTCGTCTGCCAGATCTTTGCCGTCCGCTGGCAGACGGCAAAGAAGACCTTTGCCGTCAGCTTCTCGAAAACAGACGGCAAAGAAATGACTGATGGCAAAGGTTCTGTTTGCCATCAGCCTACTTTTTGGCGTCTGCTCGCGGACGGCAAAGATGGGCCAGGCAGACGACAAAGGTCTCAGGCGGGCCCCACTGCGCCGTGGGTTTAGAAGACAACATGGTTGCCGTCAGGCACCTCGTTGCCGTCTGCCTCCTCCCTCTTTGTCGTCCGCTAGCAGACGGCAAAGAGGATGCCCACATAACGGCGGATCCCCACCCCCCTCCACCCCCTCACTCTCCCCCATCTCGATCCCCACCTCTCTCTCTCCCCAGCACCACCGCGCCGCCGCCCTCCCTGCGCCGGCCCCCCCCACCGCGCCGCCGCCCTCCCTGCGTCGCCCCCACCACCGCGCCGCCCCCCTCCCTGCGCCGCCCCCACCACCGCGCCGCCCCCACCACCGCGCCGCCCCCCTCCCCTCGCCGACTCCCCGAGTCGCCCCCTCCCCGAGCCGCCCCCTCCCTTCGCCAGCGACCGGCGCCGCCCCCCTCCCCGCGGCTCCCCCCTCCCACCGCCGCCCCGCGCCACCCCCTCCCCTCGCCGACTCCCCGCGCCGCCCCCTCCCCGAGCCAGCGACCGGCACCGCCCCCCTCCCCGCGGCTCCCCCCTCCCGCCACCGCCCCGGCCGCCCCGGCCGTCCCCACCCAACTCCGGTGAGTGCCCGGCCGCCGCCCCCCCCAACCTTTTTTTCCCTATTTTTTTAAGTTAGTTAGTTAGTTTACTAGGTTAGTTAGTTATTTTACTAGGTTAGAAAAAACTTAGAAGAAATTAGATAGTTAAATTAGATAGTTAGTTTATTTTCTGTTTATTTTCTGTTAAATTAGATAGTTAGTTTTTTTTTATTTTTTTCTGTTAAATTAGATAGTTAGTTTATTAGGTAGAAAAAACTTAGATAGAAAAGAAAAAACTAGAAGAAGAAAAAAGAAGAAAAGAAGAAGGGAAAAAAAGGAAAAAGGAAAAAGGAAAAGAAAAAAAATAGGAAGAAGAAGAAGGAAAAGAAGAAGAATGAAAAGAAGAAGGAAAAGAAGAAGGAAAAGAAGAAGGAAAAGAAGAAGAAGAAGAAGAAGAAGAAGAAGAAGAAGAGAAGAAGAAGAAGAAGAAGAAGAAGAAGAAGAAGAAGAGGAAGAAGAAGAAAATGAAGAAGAGGAAAAAAGAGAGGAAGAAGAAGCCACTGACCCCCGACACCACTGACTCCCGACCCCCGACGCCATTGACCCCCGACGCCACTGACCCCCGACGCCATTGACCCCCGACCCCCGACGCCACTGACCCCCGACCCTCGATCGACGCCACTGACCCCCAACGCCACTGACTCCCGACGGCACTGACCCCCGACCCCCGACACCTCTTCGGCCCTCCAGAGGCCGACGGGGTCATAGTTTTGTAAATTATGAGTTAGGTCATATATATTTTTCGATTTTGTTATGAAAAGCATCATATTTGTGTTGATCGGGTGGATTTCAATGTGCAGTTGTTTCGTCGCTGCGAGGGTCTGCTGTTCGACGACCTCCCCGTGCGTTTGACGAGCTCCCCTGCGTTCGTGGGTGAGCACAAATGACATCTCCTCCCCCCTTAATTTGCTCTGTTCGGGTCTTCGTGCCGATGAAACTTGCTAGCTATAGGTGTCTTCAATCATCAGTATGCGTGACCAGTATGCGTCTCCCGTTCGAAAGGGCGGCATCTATAAATATGCATGTCTTTGCATATTTATTATCGCCATCCTTTCGAATTGTTCAATGTTATCCATGGACAACCCGAGTATGTGTAGATTGGGTTCGTTTTCCCATATGCTCTGCTCCGGATCCGATGCGGAATTTCGTCAGTGCCTCCCTGTTGTTCTCCGGGTACACATCCTCTCTGCTTATTGCCGAGACGTGTATCAGGAGAATAGCAGGAAGACATGACCAAAGAATGGTTAACAAATACCAAGGGGTTTGTGAGAGCCGCATTTGCAAATGGCCAGGAAAAAGCATGGTGCCCCTGTCCCCGGTGCGACAACTTTAAAAAGCAGACAGAGGGTGAAATGGGTAAACACCTGCAGAAGTGGGGTTTTACGCCTAATTATACGGTGTGGACTTTTCATGGTGAGTCTGCCCAACGTGCCAGAGCTGAGATGGTTCGTCGCCGCACCGACGAGCATGGTACCGGGATCGAAGACATGGTGCAAGACTTTGATGATGCTCGGGATTCGAACGATGAGATGGAGGAATCTGCAAAGGCATTCTATGAAATGTTGGAGTCTTCAAAACGTCCTCTCCACGAGCACACTGAGCTTTGTCAGCTGGATGCCATCGCGCAAGTAATGGCTCTGAAGGCTCAATTCAACCTTGGAAGAGAATGCTACGACGCGATGATGAAAATATTTGGACGCTTTCTACCCAAAGGCCATGTACTGCCTGCAAACCTGTACCAGTCGAACAAAATCCTCCGTGTACTTAAGATGCCCTATGAGAGGATAGATGCCTATGAGAATGGATGTGCCTTATTTAGGCTTGAGTATGTGGACTTGAACTATTGTCCCATTTGCAAGTCTTCCAGGTATGTTGTGGTAGACAACGGTATGGGTGAGAAGATTCAGACCAAAATCCCCGTTAATGTTCTTCGCTATATGCCAATCGTACCAAGACTTCAACGTCTTTTCATGGTCGAAGAGACGGCTAGACAGATGACATGACACAAATTGGGAAAAAGAACCGAACTAGATGCAGATGGGAATCAGATGTTGGTACACACTTCAGACTCTTTTGCCTGGAAGCACTTCGATGCATTACATAAGGATAAAGCGGCAGATCCAAGGCATCCTCGAGTCGCCATCAGCACCGATGGGTTCAATGTGTTTGGTATGACGGCAACCCAATACAGTTGTTGGCCTGTATTTGTCATTCCACTCAATCTCCCCCCCCCCCCGGAGAGATTATGAAAAGAAAGAACATTTTCCTGACGTTGATAATTCCAGGGCCCAACTATCCGGGGAAGAATATGAATGTGTACATGCAGCCGCTTAAGGATGAATTGCAAGAAGCTTGGGATAATGGGATCAAGACATACGATGCCGCTACAAAACAAAACTTCATGATGCATGTGTGGTACATGTACTCGATGCATGACTTGCCGGCGTATGCGCTATTCATTGGCTGGAGTGTACATGGAAGGTTCCCGTGCCCCACATGCAAGGCAGCTCTTCAGTTTCGTTGGTAGAGTTGTCAAAAACTCTGCACCACCTGCGTTGACAGGCCAACAGACCCTGGATCAGTTAAACGCTCTCGAGCCTGATCCAGAGCATCCAGGGTATTTCAAAGGGTATAATTCGCAACACGCCTGGACTCACAAGACATGCTTATGGGATCTGCCTTACTTCAAAGACCTCCTTTGCCCACACAACATCGACGTCATGCACACTGAAAAGAATATCGGACCTAACAGAAGTGTGGCCGTACATCGAGTAAGTTCTCGGTACATTGTTTCGCAATTTCTAATTCCTTTGAACTGCTCTTATTCGCCGATATTTGATACAGTCGATACGTCGCCAAATTCTCGGATGGAGCGGTGATCCAAAAGGATTCCAGCGAAGAGTATGAGCTTCTGGCAAAGCATGGAGGCGGCTATCCCGGTCTCATCTCTTGGTTCAAACAAACGGTAATTTCCATTAGACCATTTCATTTCTTCATCTAATTTGCGGCTAATGCAACAATCCCTTCGTATTAAACTTGTAGGCTAATTCAGAGTCTATGGACGCCGAATTGAGACAAGTCGCTAATGGTTTTGACTATAAGGTCCGTTCATTTGACAAATACGACATCAACGGGTATCGCTTTCGTACCTTTGACAGAGAGCTATCTATGGCCGACCGAAAGTCTACACATTGTTGTGTCTCTGCTATCGGCGAAGGAGGTACCGAGTATTATGGAAGAGTTGAAGCAATTTATGAACTTCTATTCTATGGTGAAAACCCACCGAACGTCGTAGTCTTCAAATGCTATTGGTTCCAGTCGAAGGAGACTAGAAGGACTCATGAACATATAGGGCTAGTCGAAATCAAACAAAGCACCCATTTAGATGTTCCCGATGTCTATATTACGGCTCAACAGGCGACCCAAGTTTTCTATCTACCGTGGGCCTGCCAAACTGATCCAAATCTGAATGGTTGGGATGTCGTTTATGAAGTGCCGCCACATTTTAGACCACCTCCCCTCAATGAAGAGGATTATGAACCTCACATTAACCCAGCCACATATGAAGGAGAATTCTTCCAAGAAACGCGTCTTTCCAAAAAATGTTTGAAGAACCGCTCTACTTCACCCCAGAACATTGAAGTAGACAGCGACTGTGAATCCGACTTCACCCCTGAGCCGGAACAAGAAGAGCCGGAACATGAAGAGGTTACTGCTGCGGATGACCTATCAATGCTTGACCGATTACATAAAGGAGGCCTTCCACATGTTGTTCCCGATAGTGATGATGATGATGCATTTATTGATGATAGTGATGATGATGATGATCCCGGAGCATATATAGACGATCAAGATTATTATTAGTTCATGTCAGGTATTCAATTTTTATTATATACATGATGATGATACACTTAAATTATATACATGTCGGTATTCAATTTTTATTATTCATGTCAGTATTCAATTTTTTTATGTTGTACTAATTTCGTTCACTCTTTGTCATGGCAGGTGTTGAAAGATGGTGGGCGCGGGTCCAGAGCGTTCCGCGGCCCAGTCTTCATCGGCGCGTGGTGGGAGGGGTACTTCCATTCCACCCCAGCATCTCCGGAAAGCGTTGCTCGACTGTATGCAGACACATGCGGGAGCTTCTTCGTCGGCGTCGTTGCCCACCGGGAGAGGAGGTCGGGGGAAGAAGAGAGGTACTAGAGGTACACGTGCCTGTGGTGGGAGAGGTAGGTAGGCTGCTACGCCTTCCTCGCCGCCACCCCCAGCTGATTCACCCGAGCACAGGACTGCTAGGGTGGACCCGTCTGAGGAGGAGGCTACGCGGACTCCGGTCCACGAGCCTTCGTCCCACGAGACTACTGTCCCACAGGCTTCGTCCCACGAGACTCCGGGGCAGAGCAGGGATCAGGGTACGTCCCAGCAGACCCGATGGGATAGCTGGCCGGAGCCGAGTGGCCATGCTGATTGTGGCGGGGATGGGTTTTCTGATAGCGAGGACGAGGTGGTTGAGGGGGGAAGGTCTACCAGCGTGGTGGTACACGGCTCCTGCCCGTGCCGGCGACCCACGAGCAGAGGTGGTTGATTAGGCCTAATGGGGAGAAGTAAGTGCATGTACTCTTTTTTAACCTTTTGCCTTCACGTTTCTTCAAATATCTAATGCGTTGGCTTTGTCATACAACAGGGGTTGGACTCATGCCAAGGGTGCCCGCAGGCCCAACTCCGTCCTTGGTGTGATTTGCCGACACAACTTTCCGGGGTTTGTCATGTTGCCCGGTGAGGTCCGGGTTCGAGAGCTAGGATTGACCTGGGAGCACTACTTGGCTGCCCCGGCCGCGCCGGAGACGAGGATCGACGGTGTCTTGTGCCACACGAGGGCCGACATGGTGATCAGGCAGTTTTGGGTAAATTTTCCTTTACACAATTAAAAATCAACAATAGCTATTTATTGTACTAATCAGTGTTGTCTCGTTTGATTGCAGACCTTCTACAGGTGTGAGGAGGGGTACGAGGAGGCCGCGGCAAAGGTTATCGATGTCGAGTGCAAGCGCCTACTACAAAACTTACGGCACGAGGCTCGACCGCAGGCTGTTCGAGACTACTACGCCTCGCGGAAAGTTAAGAAGGAAAAGACGACGTGCCGCAGAAAGTTTCTGGAGAAGGAGCAGTACATGAAGGTAATTACCTTTTCTTAAGGCCTTGTACTTAGTTTCCTTGATTTGATTCGTAGGCGTAGCGCTCAAATTATTCTTTACTCACTTAGGTGCCCCCGAGATGGTGTGCGGATAAGATGGATTGTTGGGAGGCGTTGGTGGATGAGTGGTGCTCAGAGCAATGGATAGTTGTCCACAACAATGCCAAGGACCGGCGTGCCAAAATGGCTGGTGTGCCACACCATCAAGGCAGCGCCGACCTATATCAGTTCGGGGAGAACTGGGTATGTGGTTTACTTCATGATTCATGCAATTAATTCTTGATGCTTGCTTGAGCCCTTTACTAATACTTTGTTCCCCTCTCTCTCTCTCTCTCTCTTTTAGGCGCATCACAATAACACGGAGATGCCAGAGATGTACGACCTCTATGCCATGGCCCATACTGCCTCGTACAAGAAGGCGAAGGCATTCTCTGAGTCTGACCTCGATCATCCCGAGAACTTCACCAACATCTCCTCCCACCACAAGCTCGTGAGGTACAGAGATGTGGGGAAGGAGGTGAATGGGGAGGACTTCAACCCGAGCCAGCATCCTATTGATCCAGAGCTGGTGATGATAGCTGGCGGCGGGAGGCCCCATGGCTCGATAGCCATTGGAGATGGACTTATACGGTCTTCCCGCACTCTCTGGGAGATCAAGGCGCGCCAAACGAGCTCCTGTCCTGGGATAATGCCTCGTCCACGGCCAGTCGAGCTCGCCATCGAGGTTAGTCATACGGACTCGGATAGCTTTCCTCCATTACATTGTGTGTGCGAACAAAGATGATTACAATGCTAACGAGGAGTTGTGTTGCAGGCTGCTCTGCAGAAAGAGAGAGAGAGGCAACCCAGGCGCTTCTGGAGGAACAGGCCCGACAGGCGGCGGAGGAGAGGACGGCTAGGTTGTTGGAGGAGGAGAGGGCACGGAACGATGCGTCTAACCGGGCCATGTACGAGCTCATCGTGGTAAGTTTCTTTTTCATATTAGCCAAATCATGCACTACAGGTTCGTTTCATTAATAACCAATATGATTGACTTGTCAAAACCAAATGTGCAGTCTTTGTGCGAGAAGAAATGCCAGACCCCTCTGGCGATGCCAGTCATTACCACGGCGGGAATGGTGAGTTTCATTTGAATGGTCATTAGTTACTAGTCTTAACATTTCAGTGTCATCATGGTAACGAGACTTTGCAAATGATCTTTGGTGCAGCATAACTCCCGAGCCGCATCGCACGACCCTTCTCCACGGCATCCTTCTCCAGGTGACACCGGCCCGAGCAACCCCCGTGCTTCACCTCCGTGATGACGAGGACGGTAAGCCCTAATATGCCACTTACTTGGCTCATTTTCTCAAAGAAAGACAAACTTAGCACTTAGACAAAATTACGTACTTTCGGTCTGTCGGAGCTCCTTGTGAGAGTTTCATGTCTCTTCTTGATGGAGGAATCCCGACTGTTGTCGCGGGGGTCGTTTCTTCTTCTCCTTCTCTCGATATATACCTTGGTATATTGCGGGAGAGGAGAAGGGGAAATGACCATCACCGACGGTCGAAATATTAGTGTTAGGTAGTGTCCACCAACATACACCACCATATAAGTGTGAGTGAGTGCGCACCATACACACCATGATGCATGAGAGTTTTTCTAAGGAAAACCTCGAAAGACCGAAAGTCAAGCTCAACAAATGGCATAATAACCTTGGTTAGCTCATATACTTAGCTTATTTAGTTCATTTATGACATAATTAGCTTACTTAGGTCAAAAATGGCATAATAACCTTGGTTAGCTCATAAATGTCATATTTTACCTAAGTTAGCTTTGTTTCCTCCAAAATGACATAGTAAGCTTACTTACCTCCAAAATGACATATTTTACCTAAGTTAGCTCTAAAATGACCTATACTTAGCATTGTTTTCTCCAAAATGACATAGTAAGCTTACTTAGCTGATTAGCTCCGAAATGACCTATTTTACCTAAGTTAGCTCTAAAATGACCTATACTTAGCTTTGCTTCCTACAAAATGAGATAATAAGCTCACTTAGTTCCAGAATGACCTATTTTACCTAGGTTAGCTCTAAAATGACCTATACTTAGCATTGTTTTCTCCAAAGTGACATAATAAGCTTACTTAGCTCCGAAATGACCTATTTTACCTAAGTTAGCTCTAAAATGACCTATACTTAGCTTTGCTTCCTACAAAATGAGATAATAAGCTCACTTAGTTCCAGAATGACCTATTTTACCTAGGTTAGCTCTAAAATGACCTATACTTAGCATTGTTTTCTCCAAAGTGACATAATAAGCTTACTTAGCTCCGAAATGACCTATTTTACCTAAGTTAGCTCTAAAATGACCTATACTTAGCTTTGCTTCCTACAGAATGAGATAATAAGCTCACTTAGCTCCAGAATGACCTATACTTAGCTTTGTTTCCTCCACAATGACATAATAAGCTTAGTTAACTCAAAAATGGCATAATAGACTTGGTAACCTCATAAATGCCATATACTTAGCTTATTTTCTTGCAAAATGACACAATAAGCTTAGTTAGGTCAAAAATGGGATAATTACCTAGGTTAGCTCTAAAATGACACAAATAAGCAATAAGAAGAAGAAAAACAAGAGGAGAAAGAGAGAGAGAAGAAACACGCTTCTTCATCTTCTTCTTCTTCTAGATCTTCTTCTACTTCTTCTAGTATTCTTATTCTAACTTTCTTATTTCCAATTTTGCAGATTTGATTCACTTCACGGCAGCTTGCTTTGATGTAGTGCTAGTGTTTACTTTCTGTTTTCATTTTGTATTGATGAACTTATGTGAAACTTTCTACCTATGGATGAGATTATGTATGTATGGATGAAACTATTGTAATATGGTGAACAATGTGACATTTGATACTTTTAATTTGGTATAATTGTTGGTTGATCATATCCATATGGTAGGGATATTGTTTCTGTGAAATATATATACATATCATATGTTTGCCTGTGAAAATTCTTGAATATAACAGAAACAGGAAAAAAGAGGCAATAGTGGCTCTTTGCCATCTGCCACCGTCGGCAAAGACCTCTTTGCCGTCTGCCACCGACGGCAAAGGTGGCACGTGGCAGCCGCCTGTGCAACCTGGGAACTCCAGGCCTGGGACCATTTCGCCTCTTTGCCGTCCGGGGACAGACGGCAAAGACCTTGTGACGTGGCCGTCCGGGGGCAGACGGCAAAGACCTTGTGACATGGCCATCCGGGGGCAGACGACAAAGACCTTGTGCCTTGGCCGTCTGGGGCAGACGGCAAAGACGTTGTGACGTGGCCGTCCGGGGGCAGACGACAAAGAATGCCGTTACCACCTAACGGGGCTAACGTCAGTACTGCACCATCCACCCTCTTTGTCGTCTGCCGGTTGACGGCAAACCTCCTTTGCTGTCCGCTGAGCATAGGCAGACGGCAAAGAACCCCTTTACCAGAGTTTACAGTGCCGAACCTGTGGCTGTCTGCTGGCGGACGGCAAAGGAGTTTGCCGTCCGCTGGCCTATCCTTTGCCGTCTGCTATGGCAGACGGCAAAGTGCCTGATTCCAGTAGTGACCCTCTTCGTGAAGTTGTTCTTGTTAGGGAAGGACTTCAATTTGTCCTTGCGAATGAGCTTGCCTCCATTGTCTTCTCTCTTCTCATAGGGACAATATACAGCAAAGTGACTTACATTACCAAAATTGTAGCATGTTCTCACCCGTTGCTTACCCTTGGATGCACTTGAGTTGTTCTTGGAGAAGTTGGGCTTGGTGTCCCTCTTGTTGCCCCAAAATTGCCTTGACGCAAGAGCCATGTGCTCGTGGTAAGCATATTTGGTGTCTTCGGGGAAATCCTCCTCCTCCTCCTCCTCCTCTTCTTCTTCTTCTTCTTCTTCCGAGCTTGCCTTGGCCTTCAAAGCAAGGATGGGCTTCTTTGACCATTGAACACGAGCTAGAGCATTGTTCGCGGTCTTGTTCAAGATGTTCATTGCAACAAACTCATCCAACACTTCACTTGATGACAAGGTGTGGAAGTCCGGTCTTTGACAGATCACGGAAGACATGCTTTTGTTGAATGGCGTGATGGCCTTGAGGAACTTGCACTTGACCCAAGTGTCATCCATGTCCTTGCTCCCATGATCTCGAAGAGAGACGGCAAGGGTAGTCAATCTTCAATAGAGCTTTCTTGGGTCTTCATCCTCCTTCATCACAAACTCATCGGCTTCATCAAGAACCACTTCAAAGTTGCATCATTGAATGCTTGAGCTCCCTTTGTACAAGGAGTTGATGTGTGCCCATGCTTCTTTGGCAATGATCAATGGACGCAAGTGGGAGCGCTCTTTGGGTGGCATGGTGGATTGAAGAATGAACAAAGCGGAAGCATTGAGTTGGTTGTCCACTTCTTCTCTTGGAGTCATGTTGTTGGGATCATGAGGGTGGAAGCCTTGCTCGATCACTCTCCATAGTTGTGTTGAGCTGTGATTCAAATGAGACTTGATACGAAACACCCATATTAGGAAAGTTATGTAGGGGAACGTTGCATGGGAAACAAAAAATTTCCTACGCACACGCAAGATCTATCCATGGTGATGAGCATCTACGAGAGGGGGAGTGGATCTACATACCCTTGTAGATCGCTAAGCGGGAAGCGTTAAGAAACGCGGTTGATGTAGTCGAACGTCTTCGCGATCCAAATCGCCGAGCGTCCCACTATCCAATCATGATCCGTCTCGCGATCCAATCACGATCCGTCCCGCGATCCCATAACGATCCGTCCCACGATCAAATCACGAACCGTCTCGCGATCCTGATCACGGTCCTTCCGATCTAGCGCCGAACGGACGGCACCTCCGCGTTCAGCACACGTACAGCTCGATGACGATCTCCGCCTTCTTGATCCAGCAAGAGGGAGCAGAGAGGTAGAAGAGTTCTCCGGTGGCGCGACGGCGCGGCGGCGATGATGGTGGAACAATTCCAGCAGGGCTTCGCCTAAGCACCGCTGAAACTAGACTAGAGGAGAAACCGATCTAGAGGAAGTAGAGGGAGCACGTGGCAATTAGGGTTAGCTCTCCCCTCTAAATCCTCTAGTATATATAGGAGGGAGGGAGGGGAGGAGGCAGCCTCAAACCCTCAAGGTTTGGCCGAAATTGGAGGTGGAGGAGTCCTACTCCAATCCTATTAGGAGTAGGATTCCTCCTCTCCACTTGGAAACCCTTTCCACCTTTCCTCCTTTGGGTTTTTTCCCACCCAAAGCCACATGGGCCTTAGTGGGGGGGGGTTAGGCCAGCCCACTAGGGGATGGTTTGACTCCTCCCACAGCCCATGAGGTCCTTTGGGTCGAGACACCCCTCCCGATGGTCCCCGGTACCCCTCCCGGCACTCCCGGTACACTACCGAAATACCCGAAACTTTTCCGGTGACCAAAACGGGACTTACTATATATCAATCTTTACCTCCGGACCATTCCGGAGCTCCTCATGACATCGAGGATCTCATCCGGGACTCCGAACAACCTTCGGTCACCACCATACATAACTCTACTATACCGAAACGTCACCGAACCTTAAGTGTGCAGACCCTGCGGGTTCGAGAACTATGTAGACATGACCGAGACACCTCTACGGTCAATAACCAATAGCGGGACCTAGATGCCCATATTGGTTCCTACATATTCTATGAAGATCGTTATCGGTTGAACCTCTATGTCAAGGATTCAGTTAATCCCGTATGATGTTCCCTTTGTTCTTCGGTATGTGACTTGCCCGAGATTCGATCGTCGGTATCTCTATACCTAGTTCAATCTCGTTACCGGCAAGTCTCTTTACTCGTTCCGTAATACAAGATCCCATGACTAACTCATTACCGGTCGAGCTTTGAGTCTCACTCAACTCCACACCTTACAAATCAGGCAAGAACTCTTTCTTTGACTGATCCATTTTGAACTCTTTCAAAATCTTGTCAAGGTATGTACTCAGTGAAAGTTTTATCAGACGTCTTGATCTATCTCTATAGATCTTGATGCCCAATATTTAAGTAGCTTTTTATCCAGGTCTTCCTTTGAAAAACACCTTTCAAACAACCTTTTATGCTTTCTAGAAATTTCTACATCATTTCCGATCAACAATATGTCATCCACATATACTTATCAGAAATTCTATAGTGCTCCCACTCACTTTATAGTAAATACAAGTTTCTCATAAACTTTGTATTGACTCAAAAACTTTGATCACCTCATCAAAGCGTATATTCCAACTCCGAGATGCTTGCTCCAGTACATAGAAGGATCGCTAGAGCTTGCATACATTTTAGCATCCTTAGGACTGACAAAACCTTCTGGTTGTATCACATACAACCTTTCCTCACGCAAACCGTTAAGGAAACTCTATTTTGACATCCATCTGCCAGATTTCATAATCGAAAAATGCAGCAACTGCTAACATAATTCCAACAGACTTTAGCATCGCTACGGGTGAGAAAGTCTCATCGTAGTCAACTCCTTGAACTTGTGAAAAACCCTTTGCCACAAGTCGAGCTTTATAGACGGTGACATTACCGTCCGCGTCCGTCTTCCTTTTAAAGATCCATTTGTTCTGAATGGCCTTTCGCCCTTCAGGTAATACTTCCAAAGCCCATACTTTGTTTTCTTACATGGATCCCATCTCGGATTGCATGGCCTCTAACCATTTCTCGGAATCCGGGCCCATCATCGCTTCTCCATAGCTCGTAGGTTCATCGTTGTCCAACAACATGACCTCTAAGACAGGGTCGCCGTACCACTCAGGAGCAGTATGCGTCCTTGTCGACCTACGAGGTTCGATAGTAACTTGATCCGAAGCTTCATGATCATCATCATTAACTTCCTCTTCAACTAACGTAGGCTCCACAGAAACAACTTTCTGCGCTGCGCTACTCTCTGGTTGAAACAAAGGTTCAACAACCTCATCAAGTTCTATCTTCCTCCCACTCAATTCTTCCGAGAGAAACTCTTTCTCGAGAAAGGACCCGTTTTAGCAACAAACACTTTGTGCTTGGATCTAAGATAGAAGGTTTACCCAACTGTTATGTTAGGGTATTCTATGAAGATGCATTTGTCCGCTTTGGGTTCGAGCTCATTAGGAAAAACCCTTTTTCACATAAGCGTCGCAGCCCCAAACATTAAGAAATGACAGCTTAGGTTTCCGCCAAACGAAAATTCATACGGTGTCATCTCAACGGATTTAGATGGTGCCCCTTTTAAAGTGAATGTAGTTGTCTCTAATGCGTAACCCCGAAACGATAGTGGCAAATCGATAAGAGACATCATAGTTCGCACCATATCCAATAGAGCACGACTACGACGTTCGGACACACCATCATACTATGGTGTTCCAGGTGGCGTGAGCTGTGAAACAAATTCCACATTGTCTTAAGTTGTATACCAACACTCGTAACTCAGGTATTTACCTCCACGATCACATCGTAGACATTTTATCTTCTTGTCACGATGATCTCAAACTTCACTCTGATTTTGTTTGAACTTTTCAAACGTTTCAGACTTGTGTTTCATTAAGTAAATATCCCCATATCTACTCAAATCATCAGTGAAGGTGGGAAAATAACGATATCCACTGCACGCTACAACACTCATTGGACCGAATACATCAACATGTATCGTTTCCAATAAGTTACTTGCCCGCTCTACCATACCGGAAAACGAGGTCTTAGTCATCTTGCCCATGAGGCATGGTCCGCATGTCTCAACCGATTCGCAATCTAATGAGTCCATAGATCCATCAGCATGGAGTTTCTTCATGCGTTTTACACCAATATGACATTTAGCGGCAGTGCCACAAGTATGTGGTACTATCATTATTAACTTTGTATCTTTTGGCATCAATATTATGAACATGTGTATCACTACGATCGAGATTCAATAAACCATTCTCATTGGGTGCATGACCATTGAAGGTATTATTCATGTAAACAAAATAACCATTATTCTCTAACTTAAATGAATAACCATATTGCAATAAACATGATCTAATCATGTTCATGCTCAACGCAAACACCAAATAACATTTATTTAGGTTCATCACTAATCCCGAAGGTAGAGAGAGCGTGCGATGGTGATCACATCAACCTTGGAAACACTTCCAACACTCATCGTCACCTCACCCTTAGCTAGCCTCCGTTTATTCCGTAGCTTTTATTTCGAGTTACTAACATTTAGCAACCGAACCGGTATCTAATACCTAGTTGCTACTAGGAGTACTAGTAAGGTACACATCAATAACACGTATATCCAATATACTTCTGTCGACGTTGCCAGCCTTCTTATCTACCAAGTATCTATGGCAGTTCCGCTTCAGCGACCGTTCTCCTCATAATAGAAGCACTCAGTCTCGGGTTTGGGTTCAACCTTGGGTTTCTTTACTGGAGCAGCAACTGGCTTGCCATCCATGAAGCATCCCTCTTTGCCCTTGCCCTTCTCGAAACTAGTGGTTTTACTAACCATCAACACTTGATGCTCCTTCTTGATTTCTACCTTCGCAGTGTCAAACATCGCGAATAGCTCAGGGATCATTATTTCCATCCCTGGCATTTTATAGTTCACCACGAAGCTCTAGTAGCTTAGTGACAGTGACTTGGAGAACTATATCAATCACTATCTTATCTGGAAGATCAACTCCCACTCGATTCAAGCGATTGTAGCACCCAGACAATCTGAGCACATGCTCACCGATTGAGCTATTCTCCTTCATCTTGCAGGCAAAGAATTGGAGGTTTCATACCTCTCAACACGGGCACGAGCCTGAGATCCCAAGAACATCTCATATGTTCCGTGACGTTCAAAACGTTTTGGAGCCTCAATTCTAAGCCGTAATGCATGACGCACTGAACTATTAAGTAGTCATCGGAACGTACCTGTCAAATGTTCACAACATCTACAGACGACGCTAGAGGGGATGGCGCACCGAGCGGTGCTTTAAGGACATAAGCCTTCTGTGCAGCAATGAGGACAATCCTCAGATCACGGACCCAGTCCGCATTATTGCTACCATCATCTTTCAACTCTATTTCTCTAGGAACATATAAATATTCAAGGGAGCTACAGCGTGAGCTAGTAATCTACAACATAATTTGCAAAGACATTTTGACTATGTTCATGATAATGAGTTTAGTTAGTCATATTACTTAAAAAACTCCCACTCAAATTGACATCCCTCTGGTCATTCGAGCGTCACATGATCCAAATTCACCAACTCAAGTCCGATCATCACGTGAGTTGAGATGGTTTCAATGGTGAACATCTTCATGTTGATCATATCTACTATAGGACTCATGTTTCACCTTTCGGTCTCTTGTGTTCCGAGGCCATGTCTGTACATGCTAGGCTCGTCAAGTTTAACCCGAGTGTTCCGCATGTGCAACACTGGCTTGCACCCGTTGTATGTGAACGTAGAGTCTATCACACCCGATCATCACGTGGTGTCTCGAAACGACGAACTTTCGCAACGGTGCACACTCGGGGAGAACACAATTTATCTTGAAATTTAAGTGAGGGATCACCTTATAATGCTACCGTCGTCCTAAGCAAAATAAGATGCATAAAAGGATTAACATCACATGCAAATCATAAGTGACATGATATGGCCATGAACTTGTGCTTTTGATCTCCATCTTCAAAGCACCGGCATGATCTCCATCGTCACCGGCATAACACCATGATCTCCATCATCTTGATCTCCATCAATGTGTCGCCATGAGGTTGTCGTGCCGACTGTTGCTTCTACGACCATTGCTAACTCATAGCGATAAAGTAAAGCAAAAACGGCGAAAATAATTAAAGACAACCCTATGGCTCCTGTCGGTTGCCATACTCATCGACATGCAAGTCGTGATATTCTATACAACACATGATCATCTCATACATCACATATATCTCATCATGTAATTGGCCATATCACATCACAACATACCCTGCAAAAACAAGTTAGACGTCCTCTAATTATTGTTGCAAGTTTTACGTGGCTGCTACGGGTATCTAGCAAGAACAATTCTTACCTACGCAAAAACCACAATGGTGATACAAAAATTGCTATTCAACCTTCTCAAGGACCGCCTTTGTCAAATCCGATCCGACTAAAGTGGGAGAAACAGACACCCGCCAGCCATCTTTATGCAACAAAGTTACATGTCAGTTGATGGAACCGGTCTCTCGTAAGCGTACGAGTAATGTTGGTCCGGGCCGCTTCATCCCACAATACCGCCGAATCAAGAAAAGACCAAGGGACGAAGCAATCTGAATATCAACGCCCACAAACTCCTTTGTGTTCTACTCGAGATCTCATCTACACATAGACCTAGCTCTGATACCACTGTAGGGGAACGTTGCATGGGAAACAAAATTTTTCCTACGCACACGCAAGATCTATCCATGGTGATGAGCATCTACGAGAGGGGGAGTGGATCTACATACCCTTGTAGATCGCTAAGCGGGAAGCGTTAAGAAACGCGGTTGATGTAGTCGAACGTCTTCGCGATCCAAATCGCCGAGCGTCCCATGATCCAATCATGATCCGTCTCGCGATCCAATCACGATCCGTCCCGTGATCCCATCACGATCCGTCCCGTGATCAAATCACGAACCGTCTCGCGATCCTGATCACGGTCCTTCCGATCTAGCGTCGAACGGACGGCACCTCCGCGTTCAGCACACGTACAGCTCGATGACGATCTCTGCCTTCTTGATCCAGCAAGAGGGAGCGGAGAGGTAGAAGAGTTCTCCGGTGGCACGACGGCGCGGCGGCGATGGTGGTGGAACAATTCCGGCAGGGCTTCGCCTGAGCACCGCTGAAACTAGACTAGAGGAGAAACCGATCTAGAGGAAGTAGAGGGAGCACGTGGCAATTCGGGTTAGCTCTCCCCTCTAAATCCTCTAGTATATATAGGAGGGAGGGAGGGGAGGAGGCAGCCTCAAACCCTCAAGGATTCTATTAGGAGTAGTCCTACTCCAATCCTATTAGGAGTAGGATTCCTCCTCTCCACTTGGAAACCCTTTCCACCTTTCCTCCTTTGGGTTTTTTCCACCCAAAGCCACATGGGCCTTAGTGGGGGGGGGGGGTTAGGCCAGCCCACTAGGGGCTGGTTTGACTCCTCCCACAGCCCATGAGGTCCTTTGGGTCGAGACACCCCTCCCGATGGTCCCCGGTACCCCTCCCGGCACTCCCGGTACACTACCGAAATACCCGAAACTTTTCCGGTGACCAAAATGGGACTTCCTATATATCAATCTTTACCTCCGGACCATTCCGGAGCTCCTCGTGACGTCCATGATCTCATCCGGGACTCCGAACAACCTTCGGTCACCACCATACATAACTCTACTATACCGAAACGTCACCGAACCTTAAGTGTGCAGACCCTGCGGGTTCGAGAACTATGTAGACATGACCGAGACACCTCTACGGTCAATAACCAATAGCGGGACCTGGATGCCCATATTGGTTCCTACATATTCTATGAAGATCTTTATCGGTTGAACCTCTATGTCAAGGATTCAGTTAATCCCGTATGATGTTCCTTTTGTTCTTCGGTATGTTACTTGCCCGAGATTCGATCGTCGGTATCTCTATACCTAGTTCAATCTCGTTACTGGAAGTCTCTTTACTCGTTCCGTAATACAAGATCCCATGACTAACTCATTAGTCACATTGCTTGCAAGGCTTGTTGTGATGTTGTACTACCGAGTGGGCCCTGAGATACCTCTCCGTCACACGGAGTAACAAATCCTAGTCTTGATCCATGCCCACTCAACAGACACCCTCGGAGATACCTGTAGAGCATCTTTATAGTCACCCAGTTACGTTGTGACGTTTGATACACACAAGGTATTCCTCCGGTGTCAGTGAGTTGCATGATCTCATGGTCATAGGAACAGATACTTGACATGCAGAAAACTATAGCAATAAACTGACACGATCACATGCTATGTTTATAGTTTGGGTCATGTCCATCACATCATTCTCCTAATGATGTGATCCCGTTATCAAATGACATCTCATGTCTATGGCCAGGAAACCTTAACCATCTTTGATTAACGAACTAGTTAACTAGAGGCATACTAGGGACACAGTGTTGTCTATGTACCCACACATGTATTTGAGTTTCCAATCAATACAATTATAGCATGGATAATAAACGATTATCACGAACAAGGAAATATAATAATAACCAATTTATTATTGCCTCTAGGGCATATTTCCAACAAGTTAGTCAAATCAAGTTTGGGTGGGGGCCCATTAGAGTTAATATGAGGTGAAGGAATCGGTCCACCGTAGGATAGGGGAGGGGCAACCGCGACATGGGAACCCGATCATTACCTCCATGAGAGGATTTGGGAAGCTCGGTACTAGCCGTTTCCTTGACGGAATCGACATCCGTCTCCGCATGGATTGGATTAACCAAATCCTTGGGATCGGTGGGGAGTTTAAGATTCTCAAGGAATTTATTCAACGTGTCCTTGACCTCGTCCACCATGGATGATTTGAAAGAGGCGATGGCCTCATTCAAATCATCGTGGGTGACCACGGCCCCGGACGCGGCCGTGGAGTTCTCCCCTTTGTCACCTACTACGTCAACCATACTCTTTGGGTGGTTAAGCCTTTAAAAGAGACGTAGCTATGATACCAATTAAAAGGTTCGATATGGTTGACTAGAGGGGAGGTGAATAGGCAACTACCATTTTTTAGCTTTTCTTAATAAATAACAACAAATAGGTTGTCTAGATATGCAACTAGGTGAATAACCTATATGATGCTAGCAACAAAAACAACAACAAGCAAGAAAAGGATACAACACAAGTAAAGATTGCACAAAGTAAAGGTAAGAAATAACCACAAGTGGAACCGGTGGAGACGAGGAAGTGTTACAGAAGTTCCTTCCCTTTGAGGGGAAGTACGTCTCCGTTGGAGCGGTGTGGAGGCACAATGCTCCCCAAGAAGCCATTAAGGCCACCGTATTCTCCTCACGCCCTCACACAATGCGAGATGCCGTGATTCCACTAGTGGTGCTCTTGAAGGCGGCGACCGAACCTTTATAAACAAGGCTGCCGGGGCAATCTCCACAACTTAATTGGAGGCTCCCAACACCACCACGAAGCTTCACCACAATGGATTGTGGCTTCGAGGTGACCTCTTCCATCTAGGGTGCTCAAACACCCAAGAGTAACAAAATCCACACAAGAAAGTATGGGAGAATCAAGTTTCCTTTGGTGGAAGTGCAGATCTAGATCTCCTCCTTCAATCCCTAGTAAATCAACAAGTTTGAGTGGCTAGGAAGAGAGATCGGGCAAGAAAGCTTGTAGGGCATTAATGGTGGAGAGAGAGAGGTAAGAGGTAAGGAGGTAGGTAGAAGAACCACCCCCTTTTATAGTGCCCCCCGAATCCAACCGTTACAGCCGTTTTTACACTACAGCGGTACAACCGCTCTGTGCACAGGTACAACCGGTACACACGGGTATCCTGCGGAAAACCCTAGCGAGCGGTACAACCGGTGGCATGGGCGGTAGTACTGGTTGCAACCAAGAACCAGAACAACCGCTCCACCACCGCCCAACCACCGCTTTGAAACAGAGAGGAGTCACCCTCGAGCGATGGTTGAGGCGGTGGTTGCTCTGGTGCAACCGCTAGGACCGAGCGTGGGAGGTGGCTAAGTCCCGAGCGGTGCAACCGCTCCGGACACTGGTAGTACCGGTCAAAACAGGCTGACCGGAACAACCAGTCCACAACCGTCCAAGAACCGCTCCACAACAAAACCAAGTCCGGTCGTAGAGCGGTACTCGGCCGGTACAACCGCCTGAAACCACTCGCCAGGATTGGCCAGATCCTGAGCGGTACAACCACCCGAAGGCAGCGGTACAACTGTTGGCGACAATCTGGGAGCGACAACCCCAGGGTATCAGCCTTGGGGCGGTAGTTGCACCGGATGTACCGGTCCAGTGGTACAACCGCTCGGACCAGCGGTACAACCGCTAGGGAGTAAAAACCACTGAACAGAGAGAGTGTGAGGACCTCTCTCTCATAGAGCGGAACGTAACGCGGTGGGTGAAAAGAGATATGTACGTGTATTGATTCACCCAAAACCTTGCGATGAGGATTCCCTCTTAATAGTATGAGTTTTCTACGACCAAAGAAATAAACTCATAGAGAACACAATCTTCGATCTTTTCCGTCCGGAGGGAAGGCCTAATCGTCTTGTACCAAACAGAATGTACCTGAAGAACTTGACACACGATTAGACCATAAAGTGAGTTGTCATCATCACCAAAACACTAAAGTAGGAAATGCCCTAACATTAGGCTTGCCGGCGTACCCAACGGTTCCCATATGATGTGGGTACTTGTTCAACTTGGTGTTTTTCTTTGTGTTTCTGACTTTTTCTTAAAATTCTGGTGTGCCGCACAAATTCATCCTGCACACATAGCTAAATTTGACGATAACATTTATGTGAATTTTGCATTATGGTAAATGAACTTCGACGTCACGGTGGACTTCCATCCAGGGAAATATTCCTAGTGGTAAGAACAGTTGCCCGCCTGACAACCTTCATGTGTTCCGGACCTATAAGGATTATCCGATACTGATTTCCATTTCTCAATGGTGCATTGTACTTAATCGTGAACCCCAATCCCACAAACATTCTGAATTTCTTTCTAGCAATATTCGGTGACAACGAGTGCCCGTTGTCGAATTGATGTCGGCAATCCTGAATCTGGATTATGGCCTTTGGGCAACTCCCCAACCACCTGACCACTGCATTTTTCTCCCGCTTGTCTACGTGGAATTGGATATGGGTTAGTCGAACTATCGGTAGAGCTCCTAAAAGGCAGTATCTAGCACAATAAAATATACAGTAAAACAGAAAAAAGAAAAATGTACAAACCCCTCACCGTTTGAACTTGCTGGGGTGGAAAGTCATGGTGGTGACAGTGCAGGTGGCAGCGCAGATGATGTCGGCGTCGACTGTGGCGGTAGACGAGGGACAAATGGAGTCAACAACGATGGAGCTGACTGAGGTGCAGAAGGAGCCAACGTCTTTCTTTTCTTTTTCTGTTTTTCTTCGCCATTTTTTTGTTTTTCTACCTTATGTTTTTCTTTCTTTTTTAAATTTACAAATATTTTCTAAATGCATGAATTTTAAGTTCATGAACGTATTTTAAATTCATGATATTTTTAAATTTATGAATATTTTCAAATTAATTAACATTTTCAAATTCACGAATATTTGGCCTGGTTCGCAAACACACTACAAGGGACGTGCCACAGAAAAGATACACAGATGCAATGGCACAATGTGTGGGTGGGCCGCAACAATTGGCCCGTTTCGTAATGGCACCCCCCAAGCGCGTTGTCGGTCCGGTCCGGGTCCAGTCCAGACAAGAACCAGGCGTCCACCCTTCCCGGCGACAACAACGCGCCGCACACCGCACTCCCTGTTCCGCGCCACCGCCGTCCACCCCCCGCCGCCTCTCAAGCTGACTCCAAGCACCACGCCGGCGACATGCCGCCCAAAGGTTGGTCCTTTTCCTCTTCTCCACCAGGCACTCCTCCCCCCTACTTCCGCACGAACGGCCAACTTGTCGCGCTGCGCCTGACCTCGACGCGATTGATTGGCTGCAGAGCTGCCCGGGTTCTACTATGACCCGGAAAAGAACCGCTACTTCCCCACCAAGGGCCGCATCCCCGGCGCCGCCACCCGCGCTCCTCGCCCTCCGCCGCCGCCTGCTGAGCCCTCGCCTCCTCCCGCAGCACGCAGGAAAAGGGCGAGGCAGTCCGAGCTGCTGCATGCCAGGGAGATGTACGGCGGTGGTGTGATAGTCTCCAAGAACAACAAGTCCACCTTCAAGCAGCAGTGCCAGTACACACAGGCGTCGCAGCCGATGGTGCTGATCCGAGCTTTCTCTTTTGCTGCAGCTTTCCCTTTGTTTCGTGCAATATATGCTGATATCATAGCGCTGCTTGGTAGGTTTGGAAGTACCAAGGCACAACATTAGTGGCTGATAAGGCACTGGAGGAACTGCACGCCATGGTTCAGACACCCAGTGGGCTGCGTGAGTCCAAGCTATTAGCGACTGGCAGCACGAATGGTTCAATCAGGTGAGATTTGCCACAGTACTTATTTTGTGTCCGTGCAGTGAAAAGGCTTTAGAGCTTGACAACTGATTTTCGGGAGTATAGATGTGCCATTACTTGAGGTTATCCTGAATTCTTGATACCATACCGCCAATGCGCTCTCTGCTCAAACATACTCCAACGGCTAACAAGCTATGCAATAATGGATTTTGAGAACGAAATTACTAAAACACAAATACCACAATTTGTCTTTTATTAAAGACAGAACGTGCATGGCTTTATGTGTTTAAAAAATTGTTGGATCCTTTGATATTCAGTTGTTCTCTTTGAGTATAAGCATGGCCATACTGGTGTTTCATGTCGTATGGCATATTTTTGTCTGGAAGATTATTTGGGTTAGGAACTGCTCTAGAGAATTTTGAGGATGAGATGGAGTTTTTACCTCTGCCTGTTTGGACTCCCTCGGGAAAGCAGAAAGCAGCAGTGAATTCTCCACTTGCAAATATCTGGTCATCTGAAACAGCTTTCTCAAACTTCTCGTCCGGTATATCCTGCATAAAAAAGTTCGGGCACAACTTCCATGATGCAGCCAGCACCAGCTCATCAGTTCAGCGAGCATTGTATCCTCAAAATTGTTGCCTCTATTATGCATATTATTGTTGTCATAATTACATGCACTTCAACTTGTGCATTTTATGTTTTGTACTATTGCCTGGTAATTGAACATGAGCTTGGGTTACTTGACATCGTAAAACATGGTGACTACTCTCGGATCTGGAGGATCCGGTGGTTCTGTTTATATTATGGATATGTCAACTACTGACTCTGCAACGGTTTCACGGAATGCCCATGGAAGAATTGAACGAGTTGCTTCATTTGATCGTACAGTATGGACTGCTGATTGTAATTCCAATGGCACACAAGTGGTTCTAGGTGAGTTGGCTGACTGGACTTCAGTTTAGGCCATGCCCAAAGTTCCCCTGTTACACAGAGTAACGAATTTGCTTCTTTTTTTAATCCTTTCAGCAATACTTTATGCTATCTTTAATAGTAATAACACTATTAAGTTGCTGCATTCAGAATCTTGATAATCTTTCTAATGTATTGACATGGCAAGATGACAAGATCATTCTATAAGAATTTATACATAGAAACTGACTACAATTACATAGAAAGATTAGCTTGCTATTATGAGTATGTCTAATTGCCTCCCACCATAACTTTGTTATACACGTTCATTGAATTTTAAAGTCACTTGTTTCATTTGGTGGAGGCATTCTAGTAACTTGTCGTCACAACTTAGCATTTTTAGAACTGTAGCAGCTTGCAAGTTGTCTATTTTATACAAGGAAAGTGGAAGGTCCTTTTTGCTTGGAATTATGGGAGTAGCAGTGGAGGAACTTCTTCTGTATCAATTAAGCTTGTGGATTATTAAGTATTTTTGCTCATATTATTTCTAGGTACAGACACTGGTGCTGGTTTGCTTAATTTGGAGACAGGAACATTATCATGGCTGTATCATTGTAAAAGTGACATTCTTTCCCAGCAATTTGTGCACTCGGTAACAAATTATTTTAAATGTATACATTTCTACTTAGTAGGTTTCATATGTCCAATGGTCTGTTAGGTGTGTATTGTCAGGAGAGTCACCAAAACTTTTTGTCAGTTTGTACATGTGCAATTTGCCTTGCATACCAACTTCTTGAATAAAAATGCAATTGGCTGCCAACTTATTTTGTGTGAATAGCTGAATAGATACCTCATGCCTCTACTTTGCTATATAGAGCTATAGGCGGTACATATATTTGTATGAGTTCTCTAGCTGGCTCCTGAAGTTTGAGCTTTCATCTGTGATTTGATTGTTAAATGGTTGCTGTTGCTACCAAATTGCCACTTTTGGCATAGTTACTAACTTACTGTACAACATACCTTGCCTGTCTCTACTATGCTCATGTAATTTTGCTCATTTTGTTCAGGGAAATGTGGTGCTATGTGGCCTACGGAATGGGAGCATAGTCCCTGTCGATGTGCGGGAAAGGCACAGTAATATCCCTACTGGTCGATCTTCACCTAGCACTGCTAGGGGGATAGTTCCCATGCTGTCTGCAAGGCATAATGCCAGAGGGAGAAACCAGGTAAATACTACTATTAGCACACAGCCTGTTTAATGTAGCCATCAAAAGTTACCATCTCGGCATTGTTCAAGGTTTTGTTTTTGTTCTTTGACATATCACTAGAATAAAATGATATTTTGAATGACTAATTAGGCAATTCAGCCCATCAATGAATTTATCATATGATTGTGGTTTGGAAATAAAAATCCTTGCAGGCTGATAAGGCAAAATCATCTAGGCTTATCTCTATGCCTTCAGCAGTTTGCAGGTAACCATTATTATTCTTGGCTTGCTGACACTCTAGTTTGGAAATGGTCAAGTTTCTTGGTGCTAAAAGTTGATATTGTTACCCAGCCTGGTTGCTCTGTCATCGGATGAACACTACTTCTTAGGGAGCTCCATGGATGGATCGGTAAGCATGTTTCATTTTTAGTGGTATCAATGAATGAGCAGATGTGCTCAATTTTTCACAGGATTGATTTGCCGCTAACGATAATATTTTCTTAAAACTCGGTGCAGTTTAACAAGATGTTAATTAATAGATAAAATGAGGCCGAGAGTAGCCCGCTGACACATTATTTAAAAAAGATAGTGAGAATACAAGATACACTAGT
This sequence comes from Elymus sibiricus, assembly GCA_039707655.1. Lineage (NCBI taxonomy): Eukaryota > Viridiplantae > Streptophyta > Magnoliopsida > Poales > Poaceae > Elymus > Elymus sibiricus. Next base: position 272,634,962 of record CM077665.1, read on the forward strand.
TTATTTGCCCCGCGAGATAAATCAGTGAGATTAGTCCTCCCCAAAGGGGTTATTGCCCAGTTCCCAGATGTTAACTAATACTCCCTCCGTTTCTAAATATAAGCCTTTTTTAGAGATTTCAATATAGACTACATACAGATGTATATAGACGTATTTAAAAGTGTATATTCATTCATTTTGCTCCGTATGTAGTCCATATTGGAATCTCTAAAAGGGCTTATATTTAGGAACGGAGGGAGTATGTTGTTAAAGTTTCATGTGTTTGTGCCCTTTGCCAATTGTGATGTGAAATAATTATACTTCATCCTGTACATGCTGTACACTTCTGTTATTAAAAAGTCAACATGTTTCCTGCATCTTCATTACAAACATTAGCATCATAATGAGTTGACGCTTTATTGTATGTAGCCAATTTCAAATTGATACAATTAAAGCTTTTTGGGACAGATAAATTACATTATTTAAAATGAATTATGAAACCTGTCTTATGTGAAATTATTGCCTCTGAAGTGAGGAAAGTACAGAGCATTATGCTTCTGTGACCTCACGATGGTAACAAATGTTTCATGCAGCAGCTTGACTTTTGTGTTTTCTGTTGTACAGATCAAGCTATTTGATCTCCGTCTCATTCAGAAGGGGGCTATACAGTCTTATGCAGGGCATGTGAATTCACACAATAATTTACCACTTGTTGATCCATCTGAAACCCTACTTATGTCAGGTAAATTTATTCTTAGTTCTAGACATCACTGTGGTTGTTTTTGTCATATACTGCTACAAAGAATGTCTTTTGAGGTTACCCGTTGAAACTGAAAGTATTTTTTTGGATCGGTAAAAATATTTGTGACGTAATTATTTGCATTTTCACTCAAGTACCTCACTCCATACTCCAGTTCGTGAGCATTAGACTTAACCTTGATAAATGTCAGCAGCTATGCTTGTTCATGCAGTGTGGCAGTAACAGATGCATTGGTATTAAAAAGATCCCCACGTATAGTTTTGCTGTATGATATAGAAGTGTAAGAGGGCTTTGGCATTCCTGGAATTATTGCAACATCGAATCATGAGTTTGCAAAAGCTAAAATTTCGAGAAAACTATGCTGTTACTAGATGGTGCATGTCTACTTTATTAGGCTATACAGGACAAGGAACAACATAGTGGCATCTTTATGAGCGTGCATGGCTAGAACATTCCTGGCATCAAATTGTCATTTTCAGCAAATCCTTTTTCTTGGCAGGTGGGGAGGACTGTACCGTCCGTATTTGGAGCATCAAAACAGGCGAGCAAATATTTGCGAAGAGCGTGGCTGACACTCTCTTCACTGCACTTTGCTGGCCAGAAAGCAACCTTGATTTGGATGGTTCTTCTTCGCTGTTTGATCTAAACCACAGTTGGGGGGCTTGGATGGGATCACGTGATGGCCTGTTCTACATGCATGGTACTTAGAGGCTGATTGGTTTGCTACCAACATTTGGCATTGCCAATATTTGGCAAGCCAACATTTGGCAAAATCAAAAGTTGCCAACATTTGGTAATTTTTTGTGAGGTTGGCAACGAAAATTGGTATACAACCAATCTCTAGCCAACTTTTGGCAGTTGCCAAAATTTGGCATGCCAACTTTTGACATCAAACCAATTAGCCCCTTAAACTCATTGTGCACTGATACAGACTCTGGAGCGGACGGAGGCAATTGCTGCTTTTTCTTCGGGAAGACGCATCGAAGACGATTGATCCTGTTTGTTCACCGAAAAGTGTGCTCAAGCTGGTGTCGCTGGAGAGATCTCAGCCGTCGTAGTCGAGGCTATGTGATGAACACCAGCTCAGGGAGCAAGTGTTAGTTATATGAGATATGTTCCTCATAGAGTAATAGTGATGATGATCATGTTGTTTCTCTTAGTGACAGTTAAGCTATATGAGGTCTGCTCCTCATAGAGTAATAGTGATGATGATCATGTTGTTTCTCTTAGTGATAGTTAAGTCACCTGTCTAGTTCGGTATTAGAGTTACCTTAGGAAAACAGACCATATTGTATCATATGCTCTTTTTAGCATTGTTAGTTAGTCAGCAATGTGATATTTTTTGCAATGTTAGCAAACGAACGTATTTCTGAACTCTGTTTGTATTCTAGCATCATATATTCATATTAGAAAACACTAATTCGGAGGTATTGGTACACCATTCCAAATCTTTTTTATCACACAAAACTGGTGCAACATTTTATTCAGTTCTTCCTACTTGCTATTAGCTACACCCAAGCATGCTCAGGGTAAGTTTCTTGGTACCGTCTACATTTATAGCACTTCATCTCTCAAACTTCCAGTTCCATGTTCAAGTTAAACCTAACGAGCTTTATAAATTCTCAACAGATAAGGTCGCCTGCTTTGCTGTCTGTCGCCAGTTCCAATCTTTCCCTCTTTGTTCGGAGCGTGATGAACAGGAGAACGGCGTTCTGGCAAAGGAGACCGCATATCTGACCCATCCACAACCCCTGAAACAGGTAATTGCACATGATCAGTGAGGAGAACAGTAGTTTGTACTTCGTAGCGTTGGTTTGTGCACAACAAACGTGCCTGAGATTGATGCTGAATTTCCAAAAGACATGTTTGTACCTTAGTATGAAAGCCAAGCTTGAATCCAAGTAGAAGAGACAATGGCAAGCCTATTATGTAGAAGGCCACCAAGTTGGTCCATGCTACCAGGTGCTGCCAACCACAGCCTCTTGAAACCCCTACAAGTTTATCCACAGGTTACTAAATGGCCTTCACCTGAAACAATAAGGTTGAAACACTTTTAGAGAGATCCGTTGAACTGACCTGACAAGACTCCCTGCGTGGAGTCCAGCACCACTGACCCGATGAGGAATGGAGTCATTGAAGCAAATGCACTTATCACCGCCTCGCTCTTGCTGAATAGCCCTGCCCACAAATTATGGCCAAGGCCTAGGAGCAGAAGAAATGTCACTCCCAGGAGTAGGGAGAGCTCAAGCGTCACCTTGAGTGCCTTCTTTGCCTTGTCAATGTTACCTGCTCCCAGCTCATTTGATACCCTTGTGCTGTTTAAATGAAAGAACGCTTTTTGAGTCAGCATTGTCAACTTAATCTTAAAGGATTTTCTTTCTTTCTTTTTGATGCAAAATCCTCAAGCATGGCTGTCATCAGTTATCGTAGAAGTATTACCTGATGGCAGCAGCGAACCCGTAGGTGATCATGTATGAAATTGATTCCGTGTTTGCACTGTCAGGTTGCATCACACTGATGTTAGCATTTTATGGACACAAACATGAACTTCATTCCTCAAATGTGAAGGGAGAGAAAGATAGTTACCACATCGCAATAATAGAAGTGCTCATTTGAGAATCTGGCATCAGCCCAGCAAGCAACACCAATATCTCAAACGCCCAGTACTCAAAGCTGCCATTTGTACGTAACCATCATATTTCAGTATGAGGATATATTAAGAGGCAATCAATGAATGGATCTGGGATTGTCGTAAGTGTACTAACCACACCATCATTGCAGAGGGAACAGCTAACTTGAGGCCGGGCAGCACGTACTGAAATGCTTCTGTTGAAAATCCCCCCCAGGTGTGCTTGAATCTCGTCGACAACATCACATAGGATGCGAGCATAATGAAAGATAGCCACAGCGACAGCGAAGTTGACATGGCTGGGCCTGCGAAGCCAAGCCCCAGGTAGTGCACAGAGGCATGGGTAATCCCGACATGGAGCACAAGTGGCAGGATCGAGAACGCCACCAGTGGCATCACCACGGACTGTGTCTGCAGGAACCTGAGGATACACTGGATGAAGCCAAAGGCAAACTGTGCCGGGATTGTGTATCACAGAAACACCGCTGCCATTCTTGAGACCTCGGGGTCTTGGTGCAGGAAAATGAGGAGTGGCTCGGTGTAGAGCCACAGCAGCGAGACGAGGACTGAAAAGAGAGCCGAGGTGATGATGGATGCCTGGAGGTACACACCCAGCATGCGGTACGTCTTTGCGCCATAGCCTTGGCCACAAAGCGTCTCCAGAGACCCGCTTAATCCAGTCTACATGGGAACAAGGTAACATTAGTCAGTTTCAGTATGCACTGTTCCTCTTGGTTTCTCTACTAAACTATGTATTGACGTAAGGTTTTGTGGTAAACCGAAGGGATGGAAACCAAACTGTTGCAAAGTTAAAAATTTCAGAATAAACCAGGGCTGAAGAAATTACAGCAACATACCACACTACCATAGTAGTACTAGTACAATTCAGGATTTGACTTCCTCAGTTGTCTCAACCTGTGACCATGTGCTGTGTTTATTCTGAAGCCTGACCTATGCTTAATTCCTGGGATCCTGATAAAGGGCATGTGAAATCTGTCTACATTGGCGATGAAAGATCCATGATAATCTTACAACAATGGTCCTAGCCTGACAAACTTTTGCATATTACACGAAGTATACTGAAGAGCTGACTATATGCTTCACAGCCAATACTACCTTTGCAACCACAACACGCTACTACTGATATAGCCATGAATATAGGAGTTGACCAGTCTTATACTACCTACCGGCTAAACAACTGATCGTAGCTCATGTACTGAAATGGCACAGCATGGCACTGCTTTCATCTCAAGAGAAAAACGTGATTCCGTGTATAAATTTCTGCTGCACTTTGGTGTTTTCTTATGTTGAATTTGAAGCCAAATGGCATGTTGAAGGTCTGTGTATTCCTTGCATCCATTTAAAATTAGCAAGTAGGTTAGGCCATAGCCAGGCGAATGCGCAAGGGGCAAGGAATTCTCTTTTTTTAGAATAAATGCGTAAGGACTAAAGCGATACATTTTAGGTGCCAACATAATACGGGTTTTAGAATTTGTCTGGTCCAAGTCCTCTGTATTCTTGCCTAGACAAGTCCTCTCTTTGAAACATTCTTCTCAAAAAAATAATATCAATGCTAGACTGCAAAATAACCAATTCAGTTTATTAATGCATTTATTTATTTATCCTTTAAGAAAGCGTGTTCACAAGCTAATCATGTGCAATGGCTATGATTCCTTTTACACAAAAGCTCGTGAAAAGCCTCAAGTAAACGTCTCAATCCAAGATTGAGAAACTATTTGCGTCATTTACACCATAACTGATATATTTAGCAAAGCTTAGAACCTAACCAAATACGCTCAAGGATATTGACTGATAGAACTAATTGTTCATTTATTTACTTATGTTAACTGTGCTCTTGAGTAATTAATAATCTGCAGACAGATCTAAGTGAATACCAATTTTTATTTTAGTTTTGGAGACAGATGTAAGTGATACAATGAATGATGGAGCATATGTTTAACTACCTCTGGTCCAGTCTATGACAGGAGCAACTTAATTGAGCAATGGAGACTATGGAGTGGTGGCTGTAAAAACTGAAGACGATGGCAAAGGTGGCTAAAGAAGAGATGGTAGGTGAACATTGTTTTCGATGCATACAGGGGGACGGCGAAACGGACAGAGCGTCGCCACTGCAGGCGGCTCGCTGCGCACGGTGGCCGGACGAAGACGTTTTCACGTAGAGCATCTCCGGGCCAGGCGCCGGAGATGGAGGAGGAGAAGCCCCCTTCCCTTAGAATCAGATCAAATCAATGGAGAAGAAGGATGAGGCAAGATATATAATACTAAGAGTTGGTACCATGAGCGCGATGCCTGTGACGGTGGCCCACGAGTTGCCGAGCGTGGCGCCGGCGAGCTCGAGGTCGCCGATGCGGCCGGCGTACATGACGGAGACGAGCGGGATGGCGTAGAAGGCCATGCTGATGGCCACCATGGGCGCCGCGAACGCCACCTGCCCCGCAGCCTCCTCCGCATCCCACAGGCACCGCCACCAACTCCTGCTCCGTGCTGCCGCCGCCGCCTCTCCGTTGCCATTATCGCCCCTCGTCACCTTGAGCTCCCCATCCAGCAACGGAGCAGCTGCCCCTTCTTCACCCATTCCCTCTCTCTGCAGGCTTGTTGCTTGTGTCTTTAGGTCCGCTATAAAAACAGAAAAATAATAATTGGCTACCTAAATCTTCTCTCTCCACTCCTAAAACTGGATTTAGGTAGCCATTCTTTTTGTGTGCCGTTGGAGATGCTCTAACATCTCTAAATGTACAGTTCCATCGGTGTCGTGGTAATGCACTGGTGCAACTCTAGAGCGCCTGCTCCCATTTCCTTGTCAACCAGGACGCAGCCGGCTGAACTCTCCTTCGTTGGTGCCAGAGCTGGAGTTGAACTTGCTGTCCACCGGCGTGGTCATTGAAGGCCGCCGTTCGTCGTTTCTTCACACGCTTCAAGGGTAATATATCCAACGTCCATTCCCGTAGTGTTAAGTTGTGTGGATATTTATGTGTGTAGAATATTTTAGTTGATCCGGTAGCGTTGGTTCGATACAATATGTAGATGTCAAATATTTAGTTGTATGGCAATTTTTAGTTGGTGCGGTAAAATTTGGGTAGCTGTGGTAATTTTTAGTTAGTTCGGTAAAATTGGTTTAGGGTTCGATAGAATATGTAGTTGTCAAATATTTAGTTGTGTGGTAATTTTTAGTTGGTCCGGTAGCTTTGGGTAATGTTTGGATAGCTGTGGTAATTTTTAGTTGGTTCGGTAAAATTATCAGTTTGCCTTTTGCTTAATATTTGTGTTGTTGAATAATTTTTTAGGTCAACAGATATGTCTGATTTAGTGAAGTTAGGGTTTTACTACGGCCCTGGTAATGTCCAAATGACTGAGATAGGAGCTGATCTGAGTGAATTTCAGTACGTTGAATTGCCAGTGACTGCCCCTGAAACATGGTCTGTTAGTCAGTTGACAGAATGGCTTGCCGGGTGTTTAGGGTTAAATACTGAAACACACGCCGTGGGTGTTCATGCATTATGGACCCGATCCAGTTCGAATATTTTCTTCTATTTGAAGGAAATAGAGCGGGACTCTCATTGGGTGTGCTGGTTACAAGCTTGCTCGAGCAGGGGAGTTAATCCTGTCGCCTTAGTGCTTCCCGTCGTGAAGCAGGTCAGTGCAACTGAACCAGACGGTGGTTACGATTATGGCCAGAGCAGTGAAGGGATGCATGATTCAATGTCAAATTATGCGTCCCATGCTGGAGATGATGTTTACGAATCAGGGCAGAGCAGTCATGTAGAAGGAGGAAATGCCGATGATTATGACAGTGGCGAGGCGGATGCTGATGAGATAGATGGACACATGCAAAACCAGATGGAAAATGAAGATAGAGATGGTGATATTGCTGATGATTCTGACGAGTCAGACGAAGAAGAGAACGTCCAGCAGGTGCCTAATCCTGCATCATGGAATCAGGACTTCTCAAATGCAATGACCGTGAATGATGGCCATGATTCTGCGTGGCAATATCACCAGGACAACATTGCGACGGGTGCGCTGTATCCAAACAAGCAAGCTCTCAAGGATGCAATAATTAGTTGGGCAATGTCCACGCAAAGGGTTTTTGTAGCAGATGTGTCAAGTCCGAAAAACTTGACAATGGTATGCAAGAATCCGGGTTGTCCCGCGAGGGTGCATGGCTATCTCCCTAAGTATGGCACAAACTGGGTGATCAGTGACTTAGTTCATCACACCTGTGTTATTCCCTGCATCCCTCAAGATCATCCAAACCTTACGTCCATCCTCATTGCTCGGTTGCTTTATAGCGAGATAGTGGAGGGCAAAGCTATGGAAGTGAAGGCTATCCAGACAAAATTCTTCGTCAGGTTCAAGTACAAAATATCTTATGGCAAGGCTTGGAGGGCTAAGAAGAGGGCACTTGAGACCAGATTTGGTTCGTATTTTGATGCATATGACTCTGTTGTCCGGCTCCTCCACACACTGCAGGACCATAATCCAGGCACCTATGTCGATATCCAAGACTTGTTCATGCCAGAGTTCCCAAATGTAAAGGTGTTGCATCGATTGTTCTTCTCTTTCGGTGTGTGCATAGAATCTTTCAGACATTGTCGACCAGTGATATGTGTGGATGGCACTTTTCTCACTGGCAAGTACAAGGGTCAGATCCTGACCGCCATTGGTCAAGACGGTCAAAACCAAGTCGTTCCTCTGGCATTTGCTTTTGTGGAAAGCGAGAACATTGAAAGTTGGACATGGTTCTTCAGGCAATTGAAAATAGCTGTTGTGCAGGATAAGCCGAATGTGTGCATTCTTCATGACAGACATGCAGGTATACTCAGTGCGATAAAGACATTATCAAACCTTGGTCCTGAGGAACAAACTCCATGGCAGGACTTGTAGAGCCGTTGGTGCATGCGCCATCTTGGGGCCAATTTCTTCTCGCAATTCAGAAATAAGAACCTCATGAATCTATTCAAGAAAATCTGCAAGCAGAACCAGCTATGGAAGTACAATTTGATACGTAACAGACTAAATACTTGCACGTTGAGACATGTCAGGGACAGGAGAGCTGCACGAGATGCAGCTGTGAGGGCACATGTTGAAGCAGTAGCTGCACAGTTAGCAACAGGATCAGCTGCCGTCGAGGAGGAGCCTGTTGGGCTTTGTGACTTGCCAGGATTTGATCCACCTGGTACTAGGAGAAGGCTTGGGAGGACAATTAAAACCTTTGATCAGTGGATAGAGCATGAGCCTCTTGAGAGGTGGTCTTTGCTGCATGACACACATGGAGCAAGGTACGGTGTCATGACTACCAACCTCGCTGAAACATATAACTTTGTCCTCAGAGGAAATAGGGCTTTGCCACTTACAGCTATCGTTGAGGGAATTTTCCATGGTACGGTGAAGTATTTAAGAGATAGACGTCAAAGCGCTGCCCTGCATATCACTAACAACCCGAACACACGTTACTGTGAAAGGGTTATGAAGTACATGAATGAAAAGATGGAAAAAGCCCGGTCACACACTGTTGTTGCCATCGGAAATCTAGAGCGAAGGTATGAGGTCCGGTTAGCTAACAACAAATTCGGATGTGCAAATGTGTCGAGGACACACGAGGTGAAAATTGGAAAAGAAGTCCGGCCAACGTGCGAGTGCACATGCAACAAACCAAAGTTGCTTCACCTACCTTGCTCGCATGTACTTGCTGCTTGCGGGCAGTTAGGACTGGACGCAATCTCATTCGTATCTCCATACTTTCTGAAAGAGTCCGTCCTCAATACATGGACACGTGAGTTGCTTGGTTTTCGATCAATTGGTAACTTCAACACCGTTGACCCTGCTAAACGGAGATACATTTCACACCCTGAGTTTATGCGTACAAGTAGAGGTAGACGACAGTGTCAGCGCATCCAGAATGATATGGATGAATCTGATGCCGGAGGGCGCACCATGCAATGCATTCTATGCAATGAATTTGGACATAGGGACCCTGAATGTCCCACTTTCGTCACTACCAGGGGGCGCTAGGCATGGACGAGGCAGTCGTGGACGAAGAGGAGGAAGAGGGAGAGCAAGAGGAACAAGCTAGGCTATCTTTAAATTTCTACTAAGTGACTGCCCTATGTTTTAAATTTGTATTAAGTGTGGCACTATGTTTTAAATGTGTATTAAGTGTGGCACTATGTTTTAAATTTGTATTAAGTGTGGCACTATCTTTTAAATTTGTATTAAGTGTGGCACTATCTTTTAAATTTGTATTAAGTGTGGCACTATGGTTTAAATTTGTATTAAGTGTGGCACTATCTTTTAAATTTGTATTAAGTGTGGCACTATGTTTTAAATTTGTATTAAGTGTGGCACTATCTTTTTAATTTGTATTAAGTGTGGCACTATCTTTAAATGCACTATAGTAGAATGGAGGAACCGTCGTTGCTAAATCCGGAGATTGATAGTAAGCATCGTGCCGCGCTGTTATGTGAGCGCAAGCTCGACCCCCTTGTCACTCGCACTGCTAAGGTGGACTGGAAGATACACCCGGATTGGGTTGACAGGTATGTGTTTTATTTATTTATTTCAAGCCAGATTTAATGTGCCACACTAAATGAATTGTTATGCTTTCTGATATGCAGGTTGAAATGGGCTGGACTTTTACCTTTCGCGCGTCTAGTAGAGGCCACTGATACCTCCAGACGCGTCGCCATTGACTCCTCTCTGCTCACCTTCTTAGTGGACCGATGGAGGCCTGAGACTCACACATTCCACTTCCGCTGGGGAGAGATGGCTCCTACTCTAGAGGATGTCTCAATGCTGCTGGGCCTACCCTTGGCGGGTCCTGCCATAGGACCGTTGGATGCACCGCCTGGTTGGGAGACATCTATGGCACAACGTTTCGAGGGTGTTTTTGATGGCGCTCCGGTTCTTGCGTCGGAGCCTCATGGACCTAAGTATGAGTGGCTGCAACATTTCAGTGTTAGTTCCTCAGCCACATATCTTTCGTTTGTCGTGTTTCTGGTTTTACAATTAAATTTGTTGTTTACTAATACCTTCTCTTGGCTCAATACAGATCAAGAATTTCCCAAATGTCCCTCTGAATGCGACACAGATCCCTCGTAGCCTGGAGGCGTACCTACTGTGGCTTCTCGGGAAGGTTATGTTCACAGAGAACCATGTCACCACTGTAAGTGCGCGCTACATCCCTATTGCACTGGAGATCGCGAGAGCCGAGATGCCGAATCAGATCACACCTAGGAGTTGGGGTTCGGCGGTCTTAGCAGCTACATACCGAGGTATGTGCAACGGTTGCCATCTTGCGTCGGACAAGTCAGCCCTTCTTGGATGCCCTCTATTTTTATAGCTGTGGTCCTGGGAGAGGTTCTCTATAGGACGGCCGAACATAGATGTCCATGAGGGTTATCCTGCGGGCCACCTGTTTGATGCTGACGGAATTGACATGCCTACTTTCGGTCTGTGCTGGATGCGTCGCAAGGTTTGTCTCGTGTTATAATTTAATGCATGTTCTTTGCTCACACTATGGCCGAAAACTCACTTATAATCTGTGCAGAGACGCTATGCTGCTGAGCAGACTAGGCGAGCCTACACGGCATTAAACGAGCAGTTCGATACGTACACCGGGGTGATATGGCAGCCGTACACGCAAGCAGCCATACATGCCAGGTACCCCGGCGGTATTTCTGAGCTATGCACAAGAGATCAGGATTACTGGATGACGAAATCGAAGATTATGTTCGATATCTTCGTCGAGGAGATGGCGCAACAGCGAGTTATGAGACAATTTGGTCTTCGGCAGATGGTCGACCCCCCCCCCCCCTATAGAGAACCCACTGCCAGCAGTAGTCCATAGGTATTGTATACTTATTAAATGTTTCATTGTCATTCAAATATGTTCACAGTGAATCACCAGTTAATTGTTAAACACACACCTCAATTGCAGGAACACAAGGAAGGGGATAAGCAGGACATAGCAGCAGTGGGTCCAAAGGCTTCAGCCGTACATGACAGACTGGGATACTGCGACGACACGTCTCTGGGAAGAGGTTGGCATGTTTGTTCTCGATGAATTCAATGCCTATTTGCATAGGTACATGGGCGGGACAAGGTTACGCATCGTGCAGCACCCTCATCCAGAGGAGATACCAGACCCCGTTACGTCTGATACATACCCGAGCTATGATACTTCGGGCTCTAGGCAGTACGCGGTAATATCTATTGTCTTTATATAATGCATCTTCTGGTTACATACTTTGCCATCCATAATTAATAATCATCGTGACAATTGCAGGCTGAGCTGGCATACGATCTTCATAGTGAGGTCAGGGACTATACACGATCACTGTCGTCTGGACCTCTTATGGTACCTACATCTCAGCTCAGGCCATGGTTCGCGCGTCTGGAGCAGAAGCTACGAGCTGTCTACACGGCTATCACGTGCACCCGCACTTCGGACGTTGTTCCCCAGCACCAGCAGCAGCCGCGGCAATCCACGCAACGAAAACAACCACGTCCTCGCCTAACACAGCAGCCGACGCCACCTCCACCACCTCCTGACCAGGCTGGCAGTTTGGCGTGGCAGCACCCAGAGCAGCATGCTCCCTCGGCCAGCTTTGCGTTTCATCCTCCGCCACAACATCGGAGTCCGACATCGGGTTTCATGTTTCGGCCACATCCATATCAGCAGGCGACGGCGTCCGGATCTGGGTGGGGGAGTGAGGGTGAGCCACTATCGCAGCAATACATGTGGATGGACATGTTTTCGACTCCACCAGGACCCACCCAAGATACACAGGATGACCAGGACGGGTCCGAGGTTCCTCTTCGTAACATTAGGCCACCCCACAGGTGGGGCTGGAGTATGCCAGGCACACCGCCTGAGCGCCGGGGCAGGCGGCGTCATTGACGCTTCTATCGATCAGTAGAGACATGACTATCTAATTATGTATGAGACATATGTCTATTCTATGTATGGGACAAATGACTATCTACTTATGTATGATACATATGTCTATTCTATGTATGAGACAAATTACTATCCAACGTCGCGCTTAGATAAAACATAATGCCCACAAAACAAGATAGTACACACAAATTAAAAGTACAACTGAAATTACAAAATATAGCTAAAAAACTACATGAAGGCATCATCGTCCTCCTCCGTTGATGCAGAGCTCTTGCCCTTCTTCGATGCAGAGCTATTGTCCTTTGTCGACGAAGAGCTATTGCCCTTTGTCGATGAAGAGCTCTTGCCCTTTGTGGATGCAGAACTCTTGCCCTTCGACGATGCGGTAGTCTTGACCTTGGTGCTCGGCATGAAGAGGTCGTCTTCGTCCTCACTCTCTGATGTCCATAAATCTGTATTTTCTGCTGCAAACTTGAGGTACGATTCACTCTTATGGAGTTGCTTCTGCCATCTTCCATGCAACCTGAGTTCTTTCCGTATCTCCTCAAATGTCCTAGGAGGCCACCCACTCCTAGCTAATGCGTGAGCCAACTCATTCATTATGGTGTCACTATTGATGAGTTCATCCCATGGAACTACTCTATCGTCGATCTTGAAATTGGCGGCTAAACGTAGAAGACGATGGGACATGCCAGAGTGGAAACTACGATCAAAAGGATAATGGGACATCTTCACGAAACTACGATACTATACTGGACTACTTACCCAGCTTAGTGTGGAGGGGGTTTTATAGGTTCAGAAGAGAAGAATAGGCGGGAACTAAGAAGAGGGAAACTATGGCGGGAGATATTGGCGTGAACTAAGAAGAGGGAAACTATGGCGGGAGATATTGGCGGGAACTAAGAACGATGGCGGGAGATATTGCCGGGAACGAACAAGCGGGAAACTATGGCGGGAGATATTGGCGGGAACTGATAAGGGAGAAACAATGGCGGGAGATATTGGCGGGAACTGATAAGGGAGAAACGATGGCGGGAGATATTGGCGGGAAAAAGTCTTGCCGCCTGGTAGTGAGGGGCTATTTTGTCATTCTGGTCATCAGAAAATCTTAGTTACGCACCAAAATATGATTACATGCAGCTATTGGCTTTGCCAACACCAATTGGAGCTAATTGGTCACGGCGAAGCCGATTAGTACTTGTTGGTCACGGCTAAGCCGAATGGGTCCAATCGGCTACGCCGAAGCCGACTGGAGCTGAGATGCAGTGGCCGACTGCCCTATCGGCCTAGGCGAAGCCGACTGGGACTAATTGGCTTCCTCTAGGCCGACTGGACCCAGTCGGCTTCCTCTAAGCCGACAGGATCACATTTTTGTAAATTTTGCCAACGACGTAATATGTGAGAAAATTAATAAAAAATATATAATATTTTAAAAAAATAGCTAATGTTCGAAATAATATCAAACTCATGTCAAATAAATCTGAAACAAATAAAATACAATCATTACATAGTTCATCAATCCATACCTCCAAATTCAACACAAATGTTCATCAAACATAACATAAAGTGCATATATAACATAACGTGAAACATACAAATAGAACAAGTGGTCTTGTTGCCCATTCCGTGTCCAGCACTCCTTGATGAGATCTTTTTGAAAACTTTAATGAGTATCCGCATCTTGAATTACTTGGTGAACTTGAAGAACGTGTGGGATGCGTTCTTCTCTCTACGCTGATGCACCATCCATCCTATGAATTCATAGTGGAAGTAATGCAAATTTTGGCCACGCTCATGCTTGTTGATCTTATTGTGCAAGATCACGACGACAATCATGATTTACCAAAAGATTTCTTGGTCCCAAAACCAAGTCGGTCCTCACATAATAGTAAATTGGGCTTTCAAAATCCCAAATGCGCTCTTCACATCCTTCCCAGCAGTTGGTTGAGCATTATGGAAACTAGGTTATTTCTTCCTTGGGGGTTGGGAATTGACTTCACAAAGGGCGCCCACTTTGGGTACATCCCATCCGCTAGATAGTAGCCCATGTTGTATGTGCGGCCATTTACTTGAAACTCCATCTGTGATGATCCCCCATTGGCTAACCATGCAAAGAGTGGTGATCAGTGAAGCGCATTGATGTCATTGCAAGCTCCAGGCATTCCAAAATAGGCATGCCAAACCACGTCTCATGATCTGCAATGACTTCAAGAATGATGTTGGGATCCTTCACATGGTCAATGAACTGTCTGTGTCATGCCGGAGAGCAGTTCCTCTAGTGCATGCAATGAACTGAGCCGAGCATCCCTGAAAACCCTTGTGCTTTGTTTATCTACAAAAGCCTTTGAGTGTCATGAGCATTGGGTGCTCTCAAATACTATGGCCCAAAGACTTCAACCACAGCCTTCACAAATTGCTTCACACAAGAGCGGTGAAAGAGAAGCTGAAGGCCCCCCTCCCCTCCCGAGGCGCTCCCGCGGGCGCCCTTGGGAGGCAACCCTAGCGTCGCGGCCCCCGACTCTTCGCCAAGTCTCCCTCCCTCACCGTCGCCGGTGGCGTTGCCGGCCAAAGGCCGTGTGGGGTAGGCGGCAGTGGGGAGGCTTCCTCCGGTGAGCGGGTGGTGGATGTCCCGGGGCGCCCTTCTCTGCTCGGTGGCGTCGGGCGCCGGCCGGCCTCTGCTCCGACTTCCTTCTCCTCCTGGCGTCCTGGTGGACTGCCAGCGCCGCCTCCTCCCCTCCTCCCCCTCCACCTCGGCTCATAGGGATCTGGAGGCCCGGGGCGTGCTTGCGGCGGATCTGGCAGGCCCTGCCCAGATCCGACTAGTAGTGGCGGTTGGCGGCGGCAGGGTTGGTCGGCGGCCCTTCTAAGGTGGTGGTGCTGCAGCTGGTGTTCGTTCTACTCCGGTGGGGTGGCGGAGCACCGTTCGGACCTGGCCTGGGCTGGGACAGGTGGTATGGTGGTGGTTGACGCTCCTCTGGAGGCCTTCTTCGGCGGTAGGGTGCGATCGATCCGGCGGCCCTCACCGACGGACGGGTGGCTGCCTCTTCCTCACGTGGTTCTGGCCGGAGGCCATGGTAGGGCGTCAGGGGTGACGCAGGGGAGGCTGCTGGAGGGACGGGTAGACCGACAGACTATATGTCACCGACGAAGGGGTGCGTCGGTCCGGACGAGCTCTGCTCCCCCTCCCCTTTTCCTTGACCGGTGCCTCCTAGACGGTGACCGTTGTTCGTGGCGGGTTGGTCACCGGCGGTTCCGATGGTGCTAGGGATCTACCGGTTGGCTCAAAGCTCATGCCTTGGTGGCGGGAGCTGCGGGCTCATGGGCGGAGCTCGTGGCTCGGGCACTGACGTGCTTGCTGTCATGGCTGCGTAGGCGACATGGGGGCGGGCCTTCGACATTCTCGGTGGTGGTGCGGCCGGCGCTCTCATGTAGGGTCGTTTCCCGGGCGGAGGCGGAGGGTGATGGCCGGGGTGAAAACCTTGTCTCGCTCGGGCCAGATCGACGACGGTGGCATCCATGCGTCGTTCCCTTCTTGAAGGCTCCATCGTTGTGGCCTTGCGTCCTTCGTGTTACTCCGAGTGAAAACCTCGATTCCCTAGATCGGGCGGTGGCGACTCTATGGTGTCGTTTCTTTCCTGGAAGCACCGCTTTGAAGTCCCTGGTTCGTCGAGTTACGGCTTCATCTCCTCGCGGTGACTCGTTCACGGTGGAGAGCTCTTTAGATCCTTAGCTATGCTCTTCTGCCTACATGTTGTTTGCTTTGGGGTGTTTGGAGTAGCGTTGTTGTTCGTCAGCTCCCTTGTATTTGCCTTGGGTGTGTGTGTGTGGTGTCGAGTGGTTTGCATCATGTATGTCGATCGTTGCTTTATATATAAAGCAGGGCGAAAGCCTTTTTCGGTAAATTGCTTCACACACATCAGAAGCCATTCTGAACCTACATCAGTAGCGATCATGCTCTTTGACGGAGTTCGCAATGTGGAGGAACAAATCCGAAGCCATTCTGAACCTACATCAGAAGTATCACTCTAAATACACCAGATTTGCACAAATGTAATCAAGTATGAGCTTATTGTGGTCGTGTAGCCTACCCCTGCGAATCACCTCACAATCAACAACGGAACCACCATGTTTTGGTCGCTTGTTCTTCTCCATGTCGATCAACATGATCATGGCAATGTCCTCATCTTCATCAAACTCATATTTCTCTTTGGAGCAGGAATCATCGTACGAGGAGGAATCACACCAACTCATCTACACACAGGACATATTCCATCATGAACAAGTCTTAGCTCACAACAAATAATAAAAGAGTAAAAAAAACTTAGTGGAATTCTCACGAACACCTAGCAGGCATCGATCTCGATTTTGGCCGGAGTAGCTTGCTGGGTCGAGAGGATCGTCTGCCCAACAAAGTCGTCGGGATAATCCCTTGTGTGCATGGTAATGCATGTGGACCTTTTGCAAATATTTGTTGCCCTTTTGCTCGGTTCCATATATAGGATCAATGCTTGCAGCCAACATCCTACGATGAGGACATCCTCCTTGATTGAGAATGCTGGACCTATTGCCCTGGGTACTTTTTCTTGTTACGAGTGGCCAATGTTTGTGCAACATCATACATACGAGAGTTGATATCCCCCAAGTCATAATGCATAGGCTCTTGACCAGCATTGATCATGTCCGTCATGATAGCCTCCTAAAATGATCATGATCGCTTATGATGTATGCAACAAAAGGATCAATGGCATATGCATCCCTAAATTGAATCAATGGCATATGCATCCATAAATCGATTCAATGGCATATGGAACGAACAGACAAATCAACAAAAAGAGGGGCAAAAATTGTACCGTGTCCTGCTCAGCCAACAGACATGGGCACCTGGAGCCAGCGGTTCTCAGAGTTGTCCTCGCCTGTTGGAGTTGTGGCGAGTCGTACACCATCTTCGGCACTTCCTATTGCATCCAGCCATCCAGAATCCCCGGCCAATCGTCCAGCCGAAAAACTCAGTCGCGTTCGGGGCAACTAGTACCTTCCTTCTTAGCGGTGGCACGGACGTGGAGTTAGTCGCGACCGGAGCGGAAGCGTTCATGTCAACGTAACCACCTCCTTGTCTGCAGCTTCTCGCTCACGCTGGTTCCTTCGCCACTCCCTTCGAGTGACGTTCTCCGCGTTGCAACTGACTCCCATGGAGGACGCCAATGCATCATTCATGCCGGTGGTGGGTGACGGAGTACTTCTCCGCGTTGCAACTGGGACGCCGAGGCATCATTCATGCCGGTGGTGAGGGGCGGGGTACTCGGTGATGACATCTACACGGCTAGGATGCGGGCAACAAGGGTGGATGACGGAAACGGCTCGGACACAAGAACTGGAAGACGAACATGGGAGGACAGTCGATTTTGGTGAAATAGGTCAGTTTGGCAGGGTCCGGTCTATCAGATCCAATGTGATGAACAGTCCAGGCCTCCCATATCTGCCCAAATATGTGTTGGGTATTGCTAGTTGGGTCGCATTTTCACGACCATCAATGACCGAACCATCCGCCCGGACATACAAGGATTTGAGGGGTCTGGCTCCGACTCGACTGATGACCACCATCCGTACCTAAGCCTAGCACGCTCTGACCTGAAAACTGAATGCTATGCACTCTGAACTGAACTGCGTCAGAGGTTCACTGACAAGAATGTAAATAGTGAAAAAATAGAGGAAAAGGGCTCCTGCCCCGTCTCCATTTCATCGAAACAAGGCCATACAGAGTAGCATTATTACAGCACAGGAGGGAACAGAACAATAAAAGCGTTTGGGGGAAACACATGACAAGAGTTAGATAAGCCAAAGATAGGTATAATGAATTTGGTTGCGACAAATAGGAAGTACTCCCTCCGTCTTAAAATAAGTGTCGTTGATCTAATACAAAATTTGTACTAAATCTGCGACACTTATTTTGGGATGGAGGGAATAGATAATAAAGAGGTGCTCTTTTTCTGGAAACGGGAGACGAAATAGGTATAAAAACGAGAAATCCACAATTGGTTTTGCAGGATCCAAACAACATTCTACACAACACACATAATCCTCCATCATTTCGTTGTTAACTTCCTTCAAGTAATACTGTTATCTTTAATGTAACACCTAGCATCTGCAAACACAGCATCATCTATGTCTTACCGGCCCCTGCACCGACCTGAGTGCATTCAACTAACCTGCAATCCTGCATGCTCGGTATTAAAGTGCAGCTTTGGCGACACAGTAACTGAAGCGGAAGGCTTCTCTGGGGACATGAACGGAAATACAGTGTGACATGATCCTTTCCTATATTTAACTCGGCAACCTAGATTCAAATCATGGACATGATTGCCCAGGCCTTCAGAAGAAGATGGTGGATACCCCCATCGCGAAGCACCCAAATGCTACCCAGGGGCTCAACCGCTCACCTGACAAAGCAGCACAAGAAAGATTGAATTCAAACGCTTGAAATAAAAAAGATGCATAATTATCCAATATCATGTTCTTTAGAAACATTTTATGTAAGTAATGTTTTTCATTCCATAAGTTTGACACACCATCAATGTGGAATAGTAAGTACTACCTCCGTCCCAAATATAAGACGTATTTGCAGCTCAGTAAAAACATCTTATATTTGGGATGGAGGTAGTAATAATCAGCAATTATTGCACAAAATCACTATGAATCAGATGAAAGCATGGATGATTTGAAAAGAGAAAAAGAAAAACTGCTGGTACACAAACAATCGAAAAAGCTATTACTAGATACTCAAATAGAAGAAAATATCAGAAAGCAGAAACCAAGTGTTGGCTTCGTAATTTCCAAATCAAGCTAGGACGTAGCTTACCCTCAGGAGTTTCCCCTAATATATAGAAACTTACAATAACAAATTGTAGTTGATTATCACTTGTTAAGACTGCTATAAGTTGATCCTTCTTAATATTGTAGAAGTCTATTTTTCCCATACCAAATCAAGTTCAGCTATTTCAGCATGTAGGTATTTTCTAATAATAATAAAACCCTGCCAAGATAAAAGAAAGCTACAAAAAATTATAAACATTCATCGATATAAAACGTAGTAAGCTATCCACACCAATAAGAACGACGACAAACTAGAGATTGCAGCTTTTTCCATTTTTCTTACTCCCTCTGATCGGAAATAAGTGTCGTGGTTTTAGTTCAAACTTATTTCTGATCGGAGGGAGTATTTTTTTAATAAGATAAGTAAAACACAACAATCTTAAGAACATTCTTGTATGAAGAAAACATTAAGTCTTCACCAATAAGGAAAACTGCTACAAAGCACAAGAAGTAAGCAAGTCTAGACTTAAGTTATTAGCACGTTCATTCCTCAGCTAATGTCTACAATACAGTTTGGCAGATGAAACTAGGTGCATATACCCTGACAATAACCAGTGCTCCAAATTGAGAAACCAAAGGAACTAGGAAATATGCAGCAGGTTTCTGAAGAATGCAAGCTAGCATAGTATTTGAGCTGGACGCAAGCATACCTATTCTGGCTGCTTTCCAAAAGAAACCACGGAACCTGTCAAGAGAAATTCATGTAAGAAAATGAAGAATAACGGAAAGAAAAAAAGTTTGCAGTTTGTCCTTCCCGTCCTATAATTTCCCTGCATTTGGGTCAGATTCCTGGGCTTTTGAAATCTAACAAACTGAGCTAACTGAAAACAAAAATAGTTGGCAGCAGAGAGACCATTGACAAATAGTATTGAGGACCTTTTCGATCTTTTGTTAGGATAGTTATCCTAAGGAATTTCACCCATCAGGGTTTTCTGTTATCGTAGGCTTGTAATCCATATGAGTTACTTCTAAGAGTTCCATTGAAAAAATTCATTGACTAAACTTCTCACAAAGATACCACTGTATTATTTCCTATGGTATAAACCAAACATGCTTTTATTCAATTTCATTTAGTACTCAATTATATATGCTTAGAGAAGACACAGCACTGTAATCATGGTCTTTTTTTCTCCTAATTATGTGTTGATTGAAATCACGAAGATCAAAGAAGCCCTGCATATCTTGTTCCTTATCTTTTTACTACTTTTTTGGGGTATATACAAAGAAGGGAGTTTCACAGTTCTTCCAAATCGTGCTTAATCTGAGTATAGAAATCAGAGGTTGCAATCGGCTCTAAACCAGCCTACTGTTGGACATCCGAAAGCGTTTACAGATGAAAACCAAAATGCCCTAGACCCAACAGCTAAATGTTGCATTAACGCAGCCCCACCGAGAATTCATGTTTAATCTTCATGCTGGTTTCGACGGTACGACTATTTGCCTTTACGGAAAAAGGGAAGACAAAACGCGTAGATCAGATCGCTCACGAAGAAATCCCCAATGACTTTTCAATCTGGGAAGTCGGCGTAGAAAAATACCCGGTGCGATCGTTGAGGATGGCAGGGAACTGCATCTTGATGTAGGTGCAGGTGCAGATCACCAGCAGCACCACTATGAGGAAAGAGTTGAAGTTGAACAGCGCCGACTGAAAATCACGGCAAGAAACAAGGATTAGGTGGCCAGATCCGTCGAATTGGGGAGGAGGGGATGAGACGCGGGGAAGGGGCGGAGGTTACCATGGCGCTGGCCTCCTCCTTACCGAGCTGCGGCTGGAAGACAGGAATCTGGATCTACAGGCTTGGGGTTCGGGTTGAGGTTGGGGTAGCCACAGGGCTAGTGCGTGTAGAGCTAGCGCTGCAAACGAGTCACTTGCGGTTTTAGCCCAACATTGCTCTATCAACACGCGGTGTTTGTTTACAACATCTCCAGTTTCTCAAAAAAAAAAAAAAAAAAAAAAAACGTTTCTCCAACACTAACCCTAAAAAGTCGGGTGTTTATATAAGAAAAACATAAAAATCACTTTGGTCATTGAGGCCAAACAAAACGCCTGCGGCCACCGACAGCTTATTGCTCATGGTGACCAAAACATTTTACGTGATGCCCAAAAAGTTGTGCATTGATACAAATTTGCATCATCACTAGCGGGCGACTCAAAACCATAATTGTTGCATTGTACTCCCACCAAATTGCCGAATACTACAACTACTACCGGTCATCGATATGCCATGGAAGGCATATTCGACGCGCCCGCCGACGTTGTTGGCCTCCCTGTTCCTCCCCTCACACCATAGTCGTCCCTCCTATGTTTCCAACCAACGATGATAACAAGCCGAAGGCTGCCCGCTGCCAAGAACTTGTGCCGCCACGAACAGCGCCGCTGCCAGCGGGGATGCACCCAAGGACCCCGTCGTCGCAACCAAGTTTTCGCGTGGGTGAATAAGGTCGTTATGAAGAGGCCACTGTGGGATTCATCAGCCATGGTTGCTGCCCGTGCGAAGAAGAAGGTGGTGACAACGACGACGTCCCCGCCGCTGCGATCCCTTCCTCGATGGTAGTTGCTCCTCTGACCTCTGACGGTGCTTAGGGCCTCTTCCCCTCCCACTGTGGCATGAGGACCAATACGTGTCACTCGTCACCACAACCGTCGGCGTCCCCAACATGTTCGGTGAAATGACCGAGAGGTAAAAAATTATTTGATTTTCACTGATTTTTCATGTGATTTTTCATTTTGTATGCATTTGTGATGTGATGTCTGTACATTTTCTTCAAATTTGGTGTATGTAGTGTGGATGAGGAAACTTTTTTGCAATACACTTGTGTTGCATCCCCAGATTTTCCATCACTTGAAATGTCATGGATTTGAACTTGAATATTGAAATGTTGTTGATTATCTATGTTGTGATGTTGCAAAGTCTTAATTACAATGTACTAGTTTGTTTGGATATGTATGCAATTGTGGAGTACAAAAGAAGAAGGGCAAATTTTAAGACACGCTTTTGGTATACTGGAGAAGCAGAAACCTTTTTGATGACAAAAAGCCTTCTCTCTCCACACGTAAAACCGGTTTTAGGGCATCAAATTATTGGGTTGTTGTTGAAGTAGCTCTTAGTACCCAAGTGTTTACATATCGTTTTTCTTGTTTACGAGTCTTCTTAAACATTGACAACAAATGAACTATAGTAGGCAAAAAGTAATTATGTATCAAAATATTAGCAGTCATCAACCACACATAAAAGTACCAAAAAATGATACGTGAGTTTTGGTCACATCCAAACATACCATTAATTTTACTTTATTGATTGAGTGAAAGGATTGAGAGGTCGAATAGAGGAGGGGTGAATATGAAACTACAAAATTTAACCTTAGGTTCCAAATTTTAGTGACAAAGAAAATAAAGTAAGTTCTTTGTATATGTAATCTATGGTGAGAACAACCTATATGGCAAGCAAGCTAGTACAATGGTAAACAAGGAAACAAACTAAATAGGAAGCCAAGAAAGAAAATAAAGCACATAAAGAGGGACGAGAATAGATAATCCACAAGTAAGTTGACGATGCAGATGTATCCTGAAATGCACACTCTTTTGGGAGTGCTAATCTCCGTGGGAGACGTGCCGAATCCAAAGCTCTGGAGCGCCACCAAGTGGCTCACCTTATTTTCTCTTCAAGTCACCCCAACATATGAGTCTCAAATCACTTGGGGGTGGTCATGAAGGCGGCCATCAAACGTTTACAAACTTTTAGGTGCACACCACAAGCATGGAAGTTTACGGGCCTTAACTCCTACCTCCCGGGAGTCCCAAATCTCTAAGAGTAACATGCGTTGGTGAAATGGTGATGAAATCAAGCAGGGATCACGAATTGGTTTCGTGAAAATGTAGATCAGGTCTTCCTCATTCGGTCATCAAAATATGACGAAATTTTAGTGGAGGGGTGGGAGTAATTAGGCTTCTGAAGGATTGGGAATGGTGGAGAAGCTCAAGGCATCAGGGTTAGGGGTGGGAGGTGGAAGAAGGGGCTTTATATATTGTTGGTGCAATAATTTGCCTCGTGTTTTGGAGATTGTTGACATAAACAGCAAGGGGCTTATGTGTGTTGCTAGTGCACTCAGAGTAACAGGTTCGTGGAGTCATGAGGAGTTTGGTTCAAACTCTGATGAGGACATCAATACCATAGTTACACCCACAGCCCCTGCTACTATACGTACTGGACCAATTACTAGAGCTCGTGCATGTCAATTAAATTATCAGGTACTCCCGTTTCTTGGAAATGATTCTAATGTCCATGAGAATATGATGCTGCCTAAAATAGATACATTTGTGTTGATTACTAATGAAGAGCCTAACATGGACAAGAGGGATGAACACTAGAGCAGGATCAAGCATAGAGATGAAGGCGCGCACGAAGGAACAAGAACAACGTTTCTAGTGGAGTTTTCAACACTTTGAAGCCCCCATGATGACATGCAAGGACATGGACGAAATATACAAGATGTCTATTCATAAATTTCCTTCATAGCTTATTATAGGTGTTGTGTCACCTTAATTTGGACACAGGCCCATGTAATTTCGAAATATTATTTCATATGATGGTTTTAGAGTCCGTATTGTAGGGGAAACAACTCATGAGGTGTTTTAGTCCCATCTTGCCAAGGGTGGGCGAAATACCCTCCCTTTTCCCCTATAAATACAACCCTTAAGGCCCCGTTTAGACTTGGGTTTTGTTTAGATTCAAAGTTTGCCATAGCTACAACTTCACATCCTTCGTTTGTGTTCTACGACCAGACCAAGAAGTCACAGAACCCCACTTCCATTAATAAAGTTTTCCTCTTATATTCGCACTATCCAGATTTCAATTTCAGTTTCTTGCTTGTTCTTCGTTTGCGTGCAGGAAATAGACCTTCGTGGCCAGGTTGATCATGCTCCGGCATGGTCAATAACCTCTCGGAGTTGGTTTAGCGATTGCTAAGGTGCAACGTCATCGCACGTTCATAGTCGGATCGTCAAAGTTTACTCCATCAAAAACGATAGCCACCATCTCATCGAAATACGGGACACCTTTGCCTCTATCAAGTCGTATTAGATTTCCACGTTGCTCGGTGAGAATCTTCCAGTTTTTCGTAGCCTAGATCGCATCAGTTTTTCTTACCTACAGTCCATGAAAAAGGCAAAAAAAAATTAGGGTTAGTTCCTCATATCCAAACCAATCTGAGCCTTTTGCAATTTTCTGTTCGGTGTTTTGCTTTGTTGAATTTGCGGTTGCATCATCGTGTCAAGTTGATGGTCTTAGTGTATATATAGTCCTTTAGAGTTTTGAGTTCGGTTCACAAGTTGTCACGCCACCACCACACCATTATCATCGTCGCTGCCATATATCACCACCATATACCATCATCATTGCTGCTGCCATATACCACCACCATACCATCGTCATTGCCGCTGCCATATACCACCACCATACCATCCTCATCGTCGCTGCCATATACCACCACCATACCATCATCATCGCCGCTGCCATATACCACCACCACACCATAATCATCATCGCTGCCATATACCACCACCATGCCATAGTCATCGCCGCTTCCTTATTTCACTACCGTAGATCCGCACCAATTCGAGTCCACATATACCTCTACTTATCCGCCACCAATCCGAGTCCATCACATAGTTAGTTTGCTTTTGAGATCCATCTGTATCCAGATTTGTATTTCCTTGTCTGAGTAGCTTTTAGATTTCATCAATCTTTTTCCGTCCGCAGAAGAGGGTGATCTCCAAAAAAAGAGTTTGGAGATCCCCGGATAGTTTTAGGCCAAAATTTCGGCGGGTGAAAATATTTTTTGCTATCCTGTTTTTAGGCTTTCCTGAGTGTTTTAAGACACTTGCCATCATATTGATTTTTTGTTGGACTTTTTGGTCGTCGCTGTCGTGATTCCCGAAAAAAAAGTCAACAATTTTTTTGTGCCTATCATGTTTATACGTCTTGGGAAGAGTTTTGAGACACTGGCCATTATAGTGTTTTTCTAAAAAAAGAGCGCAATAAAAGGAATTTTTCCATAGTGTGCTTTTCCTTTGATTGTGTGCTGCGCCGTGATTTTGTTGGTGTTCTAGGCTCGCGTCTCTAGTCAGGTCTAGCCTAGGACCAGCATAGTGTCGTCGTTGAGCATTTATTCAACTTTGCATCTCTGAATTGATTATTGCTAACCCTTCTTGCTCCCATATTATACGCCATCCCAGCTCCACATACATCTACATCATGCGTTTGACTCCACCTGGTAATCGCTCTATCCAAGTTTTTGAGAGTTTTGACTACAACAGTTGTCAATCACTGCCTGCTCCTTGGTAAGAACTGGTAAGAATTTGAGATTCACTTAACGGATTTGTGACTCTCCACCACACCACCACCACCACCACTTCCTAGTAGTCTGTAGGATAATACTCATATGTGTTTCTATTGATGCTAACCATGATAGAATCACAAGCCGACGAGCTTGACTGGAAGAGCATGACGAATAAGGAACTCCATGATAAATTTCAACAAATGATGGGTGAACAGGTGCAAGACATGATGAACAGCTTTGGAGAGGCCATGGCCAAGCTAGATAGTTTGGAGAAGATGCTCGAGACCAAGATTGAGACCAAGTTCAATGAAGTGCCCGCACATCTACCACCGGTTGCACCTGTCGCACCTCTACGACAACAACACCGCCTTCCGAATCACATGGGGCGTGCACGACGTGTGCCCTCTAGGAAGGACAACATTCTGGTGCCATTGCTACTATTGCGGCTTTTGTGGCTGATGTTGCTACTACTATTAACCAGAACATTGACTATAATGGTGATTACGATGAGGAAGAAGAGGTTGCTCCAAGTCAGAACTACAAGCAACCACCAACACAAGCACCAGGTCGTCCACGTGGCTACAATCACAATGGTAGGGCTGCACCACCCCCTCAGGTACGAGATCATGACAATGTCCCTAAACTTAAATTGACTATTCCACCATTTGAGGGCAGATACATTATAGATGTCTATTTTACTTGGGAATTAGAAACTGAACAACGTTTTACATGCTTGCAATATCCTGAGGATAGACGTGTTGCTGCTGCTGTTTATGCACTCACAAGTTTTGCTTGTGTTTGGTGGTCTGAACATTGCAGAATATATCATGGTAATATCCCTGCTACTTGGGCTGCTTTGAAAACTGCTATGCGTACCCGTTAGGTTCCACCATATTATCAACGTGAATTACTTCAAAATTTGCAGCGTTTACGACAAGGAAAAAATCCTGTAGAGGAATATTATCAGGAATTACAAAGTGGCATGATTAGATGTGGTATTGTTGAGGACAATGAAGCTATGCTTGCACATTTTATGGGTGGGTTTAATAGAGAGATTCAAACCATTCTAGAGTATAAGGAGTATAACACTATCACTCGTTTATTCCATCTTGCTTGCAAAGTTGAACGTGAAGTGCAGGATTGACAGGCATTGCGCACACTAATGTTTCTGCAAGACGATCTTCATCATGGACGCAACGTACATCATCTACTTTCACACGTCCTGCTACAGCACCGCCTACATCAGCCACCAACTCCAACCGTGATAGTAGAAAACAGACCCACCAACACCCTCCACCAAGGGCACACCACCGGGTCCCGCAAACAGTTCTTCTTCATTCATGGCATCAATAGGGCAAACACATGAGGTTATATGCCGTCGTTGCAAGGGTGGAGGTGACTATGCGAGAGAATGCTCATCCAAGCGTGTGATGATCGTTACTGAGGATGGTGGATATCAGTCCGCTAGTGATTATGATGAGGAGACTTTGGATCTTATTGCATGTGAAGAACAGGGTGTTGATGATTCTGAACAAGAGGCACAATAAATGGCTGTTGACTACGCTGATAGGTATGAAAGTTTAGTTGCTCAACGTGTTTTAAGTGTGCGGGTAACACAGGCCGAGCAAAATCAGAGGCACAATTTGTTCCATACAAAGGGAGTTGTGAAAGAACGTTCTGTTCGCGTCATCATTGATGGAGGGAGTTGCAACAACTTGGCTAGCATGAAGATGGTGTAGAAGATGTTTCTCACCACCAGACCACATCCTCATCCTTATTACATACAATGGTTCAACAAAAGTGGCAAGGTTAAGGTAACATGTACTGTTCGTGTGCATGTTAGCATTGCTACATATGCTGATTATGTTGATTGTGATGTGCTACCATTGCAAGCATGCTCCGTTTTACTTGGTAGACCATGGCAATTTGATAAAAAAATTGTACACCATGGTAGGACAAATCAGTATACTCTTGTTCACAACGATAAAAATATTACTTTGCTTCCTATGTCTCATGAACAAATTTTGAAAGATGACATTGCTAGAGCTAGTAAAGCAAAACAGGAGCAAAATAAGAGTGAAAATCAGATTGTGTTTACTTGCATCCGAGATAAAATTGAAAAGTGGTTGTTTACTTGCCACCAAATCTGATATTACTGATATGGACTTTACTAAATATGTTTGCTATGATTTTGTGTGCAAAGAGGTATTATTTTTATTTGTGGACATGTCTCCCTCTTTGAAGCCTTCACGGTATTGAAAGATAAGTTAACACACGCTCCTTTACTCCAACTTCCTGATTTTAATAAGACTTTTGAGCTTGAATGTGATGCTAGTGGAGTTGGATTAGGAGGTGTGTTATTACAAGATGGTAAACATGCTGCATACTTTTCTTAAAAATTGAGTGGGCCTAGTCTGAACTATTCTACTTATGATAAGGAATTATATGCTCTTGTTCGGACTTTGGAAACATGGCAAGATTATTTATGGCCCAAAGAATTTGTTATACATTATGATCAAGAATCTTTGAAACACATTAAAAGTCAAGCAAAACGGAATCGTAGACATGCTAAATGGGTTGAATTCATTAAGACTTTCACTTATGTCATTAAACACAAGAAGGGTAAAGAAAATGTTATTGATGTCTTGCTGATGCATTGTCTCGTCGTTACACTATGCTTTCACAACTTGACTTCAAAATATTTGGATTGGAGACCATCAAAGATCAATATGTGCATGATGTTGAATTTAAAGATGTGATGTAGAATTGTAAAGAAGGGAGAACATGGAACAAGTTCGTCATTAATGACGGATTTGTGTTCCATGCTAACAAACTATGCATTCCAGCTAGATTTGTTCGTCTTTTGTTGTTGCAGGAGGCGCATGGAGGAGAATTAATGGGACACTTTGGTGTGAAGAAAACAGAGGATGTACTTGCTACACATTTCTTTTGGCCAACGATGAGACGATATGTTGAGCGTTTTGTTGCTCGCTGCACTAAATGTCAAAAAGCTAAGTCACGACTCAATCCTCATGGTTTATATATGCCTTTACCTGTACCAAGTGTTCCATGGGAGGATATATCTATGGACTTTGTTTTAGGTTTACCTGGAAAAAAGAAGGGAGGGATAGCATATTTGTTGTCGTGGATAGATTTTTGAAAATGGCACACTTTATACCATGTCATAAAAGTGATGCTGCTGCTAATGTTTTTTGTTTTGTTCTTTTGTGGAAATATTCGCTTGCATGGTGTGCCAAATACAATTGTTTCAGATCGTGATACTAAATTTCTTAGCCACTTTTGAAGATGTTTATGGGCTAAGTTGGGGACTAAACTGCTTTTTAGTACTACATGTCACCCGACAAACTGAAGTAGTCAATATAACATTGTCTACTATGCTTAGGGATGTTTTGAAGAATAATCTAAAAATGTGGGAAGAATGCTTGCCTCATATTGAATTTTCTTATAATCGTTCGCTGCATTCTACTACTAAGATGTGTCATTTTGAAGTTGTGTATGGTTTACTACCTCGTGCACCTATTGATTTGTTGCATCTTCCATCTTCGAAGAAGGTTAATTTTGATGCTAAATAACATGCTGAATTGATCCTAAAAATGCATGAGTTAACTAAGGAAAACATTGAGCGTATGAATGCTAAATATAAACTTGTCGGAGATAAGGGTATAAAACATGTTGTCTTCGCACCTGGAGATCTTTTTTGGTTACATTTGCGTAAGGATAGGTTTCCTGATTTGCGCAAGTCAAAGCTAATGCCACGTGTTGATGGTCCTTTTAAGGTATTAGAGAAAGTAAATGATAATGCATATAAACTTGAACTACCTGCAGATTTTGGGGTTAGTCCCACTTTTAACATTGCAGATTTGAAGCCTTATTTGGGTGAGGAAGATGAGATTCCTTCGAGGACGACTTCATTTCAAGAAGGGGAGGATGATGAGGACATCAACACCATAGTTACACCCACAACCCCTGCTACTATATATACTGGACCAATTACAAGAGCTCGCGCACGCCAATTAAATTATCAGATACTTTCGTTTCTTGGGAATGATTCTAATGTTCATGATAATATGACGCTGCCTAAAATAGATACATTTTTGCTGATTACTAATGAAGGGCCTAGCATGGACAAGGGGGGTGAACACTGGAGCAGGATCAAGCATGGAGATGAAGGTGAGCGTGAAGGGAAACATAACAACGTTTCTAGTGGAGTTTTCAACACTTTGAAGCCCCCATGATGACATACAAGGACATGGACGAAATATACAAGATGTTTATTCATAAATTTCGTCCATAGCTTATTATAGGTGCTGCGCCACCTTAATTTGGGCCCAGGCCCATGTAATTTTGAAATATTACTTTGTAAGCTGGCTTTAGAGTCCGTATTGTAGGGAAAACGACTTAGGAGGTGTTTTAGTCCCACCTTGCCAAGGGTGGACGAAATCCCCTCCCTTTTCCCCTATAAATACAACCCTTAAGGCACCATTTAGACTTGGATTTTGTTTAGATTAAAAGTTTGTCATAGCTGCAACTTCACGTCCTTCGTTTTTGTTCTACGACCAGACCAAGACGTCATAGAACCCCACTTCCATTACTAAAGTTTTCCTCTTATATTCGCATTATTCAGATTGCAATTTCAGTTTCTTGCTTGTTCTTCGTTTGCGTGCAGGAAATAGACCTTCATGATCAGGTTGACTATGCTCCGGCGTGGTCAATAACCTCTCAGAGTTGGTTTAGCGATTGCTAAGGCGCGATGTCATCGTACGTTCATAGTCAGATCGTCAAAGTCTACTCTACCAAAAACGATAGCCATCATCTCATCGAAAGACGGGACACATTTGACTCTATCAAACTCCAAAGATAATGCCATGCATGGCAGCGAGAATTATCACCGAAGATTATGTTGACAAGAGTGCCCCCCTAAAAATTGCTAACGCAAAGTAATTGGTTCGGTGTACGTCCAAAGGAATTGACTGCAGCCAAGAAGTTGAAGACGAAGTGAAGACGTAGTATTTATTTCGTTCTTCTTTCTTTCTCTTTACCGAGTCATAGGAACACCGTACTATCAAGAGGGGTATAGTGTTCGAAGCTTTGATTTTCTGATGCTAAACCCAATCCTATGTGAGTTGAGAGAGAAATCTCTTTGTGTTCCGAGCACATGCTTGCCAGCAAGAGACCGTGTTCTTCTTCGCTGCGAGTGATTTGTCTCTGACCGAGGAGTTAGCATTACCTGTTCCTCAAGTAAGGTTATGTTGCTCTTTAAATCCGACCGTTGAGAACGTGTCGGTTGGCCATTGGCTGGACCTCATGTCCAAAATGGTCATTTCCCATCAGGGAAGGCTGCGACTATAAATAGCCACCCACACCAGCTTTGTCCAGCGGCTGCTCCGTTTGATTCCGAGAAGTTTGTGAGCAACCCTCTCTCTTGAGTGATTTGAGTTTAAAATCCACCAAGAGAAAAACCCCAGAGTCGAAAAATTAGATAGTGGTTCAACATCAATCGAATCTAAGTCCAGTGCGCTCCACCAAATACTCTTTGTGGGATCGAGAAGGGACGTATAGAGGGGGGGTGAATAGACTACTTGGCAAAATAAAAACCTAACCTTTTCCCAATTTTAATGGTCATTGGCAGATTTTAGCAATTCTAACAAGTCTAGCACACCCGACACATGCAAGTTAACGAGTATAGCAGCGGAAAGTAAAGACAAGCAGATGTAAGTAAGAGTAGAGAAAGGAAGATCGAACACAATGGGGGACATGAAGATTTTTCCCGTGGTTCCGATAGGTGTTGTTGTTGTACGTCCACGTTGATGGAGACTTCAACCCACGGAGGGTAGCGGTCGCGAGAGTCCACGGAGGGATCCACCATAAGGGTCCACAAAGTAGTAACCTCGTCTATTCCATCACAGCTTACGTCCACGAAGGACTAGCCTTACTCGGGGTAGATCTTAACGAAGTAGGTGATCTCCTTGCCCGTACAAACTTCTTGGTTCAACTCCACACACGAAGACAGAGGCTCCCAAGTGACACCTAACCAATCTAGGAGACACCACTCTCCAAAAGGTAATAGATGTGGTAAGAATGATGAACTCCTTGCTCTTGTGCTTCAAAAGATAGTCTCCTCAACACACAATCACTCTATCACATATTTGGCTTGGTAGAAGAGGTTGATTGGGTGGAAAGCAACTTGGGGAGGCTAGAAATCAAGATTCATATTGTTGGAGTGGAAGATCTTGATCTCAACATACGAGTGGGTGGTTCTCTATCAGAAAATGGATGGGGAAAGTGTTGGTCTGTTCTGAGTGCTTCCTCAATATATAGGCATCTCCAAAAATCCACCCGTCACAACATTATTGCCCAACTCGGTGAAACCGAAGCAAAAACTCGGTTGCACATACTAGTGCAAAATGTGGCAACTTTTGGCGTTTCGGTGAGACCGATATATAAATCTCGGTGGGTCCGATTTTTGCTTACCTAGGTAGTTTCCAGTTTCGGTGTCACCGATTCCTAAAACTCGGAAATTCTGATTCTTAGAAATGGGTTAACAGAAAGTTGGTCAGTGATTTCGGTTTCATCGAAATCAAACTTGGTGTCACCGAGACATTAAGGTTTGGCTTAGGATCTGTCTAGGGTGAAATTTCGGTAGGGCCAATTTGGAAAAGTTGGTGGCACCGAATTTGAGTTGTAGGGTATAGACAGAGTATTTTTGTGGGAGAATTCATGGGTATTTTTGGTGGCTAACTCTAAGCACTTGAGCAGCCAGATCATTATGGATACCTCATCCCCTTTAATAGTATTGGCTTTCCTATGGACTCAAATGTGATTTCTCACAAAATGCAAAATGTAGAGTCTTGAAGCTTGATGTCTTGACAATCCTATTCCTTCCCTTCTTCTTCGTTCCTTGGGGATTCTCCTCACATTCTAGCCAATTCTCTCTGTGGACTTCGTCTAAAATAAACTGGGTAAAACTATTAGTCCAAGAGACAATGTATGTTGTCATGAATTATCAAAACCTCCAAGGGAGCGTATGTGCTTTAAATCTCCCCCTTTTATGTAATTGATGACAACATACAATCAAAGCTTCAAATTTAGATATGCAAAGATATATGAAGGCTTTGAAAAACACATGACTGAGACTAGCTCCCCCTAAATGTGTGCAATCCTTTTCAAAGGATAATTGCTTTGGAATGCATGAACACACACAAAGTAGGAAGGACATGATAAGTCATGTGTATCTTGGCTATATGCATCAAACATACGTGAGTGAGGTGTCTCCATGTTCAAGATTCTCCCTTGCAAACAATATGTGCAAGAAAACAAGAGATCAACTTGATCAGGGATATGATGCATATACTTACCTTGAAGTTCTTGAGCATTTTAACATTAGGAATACACTTGAGAAAACACTGTTAGAAAACACAAGAGTATTCTTCTTATCCAAATGCAAAAGAATTCAAAAGTACCAAGATGTAGAAGACATATAGAAGATAGTATTTCTTAAAATTTATATGTCTCCAAGAACTTTCTCCCCTAAGTATGGATTTGTAAGTCTTCCTCTCCCCCTGAATCTTAGCATGTAGATACTTGGAGTAGGTAGGGTGAGACAGGTCTAACACAAATAGACAATCAAATCTAAATCACATTTTCTCTCTCCTTTAATGATAGTATGAATTTGGTCTTCTCTCTCCCCCTTAATGTAGTGTTTCTCCTATTTTGGTGATCTTGATATTTCTCCCCCTTGATAGGTATTTCTCCCTCTTGGACAAGCATAAGCTTTGATATTTCTCCCACTTTGGCATTAATTTCCAAAAAGGGTCACAGGGTAAGAGGTCCTTGAGAGTAAGGGTCATTGAGATAATTGACTAAAGATGTCAAGAAAATGGTAATGAACACAAGTGACGGCAAAAATCGGTGGCTCCGAAGCAGAGTGAGTTGGTAGAACTAATAAGGAAATATTAGGGCTCTGGGTAAAATCGGTACAGCCAAAGAGGTTCATATCGGTGGTACCGAAGAAGCTCTTGGCAGTATATCTACTTTATCGGTGAAGCCGATTTTCCCAGCTCAGAGAGACCAAAATGGCAAACGGAAACTTGGCAAAGTTATTCTTGACCATTTTGTTGACGAAAATGATTTTCAGAAAATCTCAATAAATTCTAGAAGATTTTGAATGGATTTTCAAGAAGATTTGCAATGAATTTTCAACTAGATTTTGATACGGGGCACGCCCGTGTGCGTCGATCTTTCACGAATTGGAGGGGGGTTTCATGAGGAACACGAGGAACACAAGAGAACACGAGAGGAAATCACACACTCAAGGACGACCTTCGATCACACATCCACTAGAAACACACGAGTACACGAGATACAAGATCCACAATCAACAAAAGGATAACGATAGTCTCCTCACTCCAAAGGAGGAGGTCTTGAATCCCTTAGGATCTTCCCTTAGAGGGGCCTTGGCATCACTTGGATCTTCTCTCAATGGAGGGCAATCTCCGTGGGAGAAGGAAGTAATGGAGCTATGCTCAACAAAGAAGTATCTGCTAAACAAAGCTAACCCTAGAGAGAGGAGGGGAAGGTGTTTATATAGTGCTAGGGGAAAAGGGGCAAATGGAATTGTACATGGCCACTCGGGCCCGAGGCTGCCCACATAGGGGCCGGATGTCTGGGCTTGAGGGGCCGGATGTCCGGGGCTTCAGAAGGGGGTCGGATGTCCGGAGCTCCGGGCCGGATGTCCGGGGCCTAGAGCTGGCTACGAACGCTCTCTGGATAGGAGACGCCGGAAGTCCGGGGCTGGGGTGCCGGATGTCCGGGGCTGGGGTGCCGATTTTGATGCTCTCTGTATAAGTGATGTCGGATTTCCGGGGCCGTTGGCCGGATGTCCGGGACAGGGGGCCCGGATGTCCGGTGCCTGTAGCTTTGCGACAGCTTGGCCTTGGCGCCGGTGTAGCTTCCAGGGGCCGGATGTCCGAGGCCTGGGAGTTGATCTGCCTCCCTTGTAAGCTCTTGTCCCTCCGTCTTAGTGTCCGGCTTCATGGCGACTTGTCCTTCACTCCGAGAGTCTTCATTGTACCTAAGCATGCATAGGATCTCCGCTTGAGGTAGCATCCAAGTTCCATGAATATCAAGAGGAGAATCGTATAGGAGAGAAATCACCTCGTCTTGAATCGCACGAGTATGGGCTCTTGTCATATGACCACTTGGGGGTTTGTCTGGAGGTGTAGTCTTCATGGGGATGCTGGTGGGATGCTCCGCATCATCTCCCCCCCCTTGGGGAAGATCCGTCCTTGGATCAAGATCTTCATCACCATGAAAAGGGGATAGATCCGTGACGTTGAAAGTGTCACTCACGTTGTACTTGTCGCGGGGGATGTCGATCTTGTAGGCATTGTTGTTGTAGCGTGCCAACACCTTGAAGGGCCCGTCGGCTCGGGGCAGTAGCTTGGAATTGCGTTCGTTGGGGAAGCGGTCCTTGCGAAGGTGTATCCACACAAGATCACCGGGCGCGAACACCTTGGGTTGCTTGTTGAGGTTGCGCTTGTTGGTCACGCGTTCCACTTGAAGTTCAATCGTTCGCCTTGTATCTTCATGCATTTTCTTGATGTAGCCTGCCCTTGCACTTGCGTCCATGTTGACGCGCTCTTGGAGTGGTAGAGGTAGGATGTCCAATGGGGACAAAGGGTTGAAGCCGTAGACCACTTCGAACGGAGACTTGCCGGTGGTGGAGTGACTTGCGCGATTGTAGGCATACTCGGCGATGGGGAGACAATCTTCCCATTCCTTGATGTTCTTCTTGATCAACACGCGAAGTAGAGTCGATAGTGTCCGGTTCGTCACCTCCATTTGTCCATCGGTTTGAGGGTGATATGCCGAAGAGAATAGAAGCTTGATTCCGAGCTTGGCGCATAGGGTCTTCCAAAAGTAGCTCAGGAACTTGACGTCGCGATCCGAAACAATGGTCTTGGGGACGCCATGGAGTCGCAAGATGTCCCTACAAAAGAGATTTGCAATATGTGAAGCATCGTCTATCTTGTGACATGGAATGAAATGAGCCATCTTGCAAAAGCGGTCCACAACGACAAAAACGGAATCATGTCCATTTTTAGTTCGTGGCAAACCAAGAACAAAGTCCATGCTAATGTATTCCCAAGGTTGGAAAGGTATAGGAAGAGGCATATAAAGACCATGGGATTGAGCTTTGGACTTAGCTTTGCGGCATGTAGAGCATTGGTTGGTGAAGCGTGCAACATCACGAAACATCTTGGGCCAAAAGTACTTGTTGGATAGTGTGGCATATGTCTTGTCGCGTCCAAAGTGACCCGTAAGTCCTCCACCGTGAGCCTCTTGCAAAAGCAACAAACGAAGAGAAGACTCGGGTATACAAAGTTTGTTAGCACACATAAGATAGCCATCTTTCATATAGTAGTTTTCGCAACAAGGTTTCACTTGACATTTGGCATATGGAGTAGCAAAAGAAACATCATGCTCATACGAATCTTTGATATGCTCCAAACCGATAACATTCAATTCAAGTTGAGTAACTAGCATGCATTTTGCGGGAAAGTGCATCCGCCACAACGTTTTCCTTACCCTTAATGTATTTGATGACATAAGGGAAGGACTCAATAAATTCACTCCATTTAGCATGCCGTTTGTTCAACTTGGTTTGACCCTTTAAGTACTTGAGTGTTTCATGGTCGGTAACAAGCACGCCTCGATTTTCACACCCACCTAGATTTGGTGCGGTCTTCGAGGGAATACGTTATGATGGCGTTGAAGAACAACGGTCAGCAAAGATGACGTCATGAACGTTGGGAAAATGACAAGTGTGGAAACAGAACAAGCCGGCGTTATGAAATCTGCTGAAGATAAGAGTTTAAAAATGAGTCGCCATATGAAAAGGTGAGCCGCCACAGGAAAGAAAAAAATCTATTGACATGAATGGATTCAAATCAATCTGGGGCCTAATGTCGGGGATGTAACTCCACAGTGTAACCCGCCTTACTGGGCCGGGTCTACACACCAACGGTCGTGTGACCCAGTTCAGGATGGGCCGTGTCCCAAGTGCAAAACTAAATAAAGTGGCGGCTGATCAAGACGCCGGGCGGCCCACAACCCGAAGACGGCGGATCAAAGCCCAAGAAGCTGAGGACGCCGGTTCAAGTTTCCTTAAAGTGCAAGATGAGTTAGAGATGTAGTAAGTCACAGGTCATACTATGACCCGGACTCTGCTGTAAACCCTAGGGCTTGACCTGTATATAAAGGCATACCCCTAGGGCCGAAAGGTTCAAGTCACAACCTCTCGATAGCTAGGTCAGCGATTTCGCACCCTTGTAATCGAGATCCATCCATCTAATACACGAAAAGCAGGACATAGGCTATTACCTCCATAGGAGGGGCCGAACCTGGGTAAACCTGACTCTTTCTCTCGCTTAACCCCTTCGAGTCGCCACCAAGCGGCGATGGCCTCACACCTAAGTCCTATTACGAGGACATCTGCCGGGTTGATAAAACCACGACAGGCCGGATGTTCGGGCCTCCCGAATCCAGATCCAATCTCAGGATCCCTACGAGCTAGAGGATGAAATCGAAAATTTTCGGCAAAAATTAGGGCTAGTTGACGGTGGAAAATGATGGGGATGGTGGGGAACAACTAGATCTACCCGTCCACAACGAAATCCACGGATTAAAATCAACAAAATCTCCTCAAATCAAACGAATCCAAAAAAATTGGTATCGCTATTTTTGGTGGGGATTTTCGAATTGGGACAAAAACACACAAAATTGGGCTAGAAAATGAAGGGGAGGACTCCAAATTCATGAGAAACGTGGCTCTTGATACCAATATGATACGGGGCACGCCCGTGTGCGTCGATCTTTCACGAATTGGAGGGGGGTTTCACGAGGAACACGAGGAACATGAGGGAACACGTGTCGTCGTTTTCTCACAACAGATGCCATGGGGTGGCTTAT
The DNA here is from genome assembly GCA_039707655.1 of Elymus sibiricus. Classification (NCBI taxonomy): domain Eukaryota; kingdom Viridiplantae; phylum Streptophyta; class Magnoliopsida; order Poales; family Poaceae; genus Elymus; species Elymus sibiricus. Next base: position 272,672,450 of record CM077665.1, read on the forward strand.
CGAGGGCGGTTGGGGCCGAAGGACGCCGACGGGCTCCGGTGGCGGGATCGGGCACAAGCGGTGAGAGACACACGATGTACCCAGGTTCGGGGCCCCCCGTGGGAGGTAACACCCCTAGTCCTGCTAGTCTGGTTGATGAACCGGGAGGAGCTACAATGGTGCTCCTTGAGCTGTCTTGGTGGAGGAGGAAGAAGGAGCTGGTTCGCTCTCCTTACCTCTCTACATGGGTGTGTGTGCGTACGTGTGTTCAACGGTCGCCCCCTGCATGGGGGAGCTCCGGGGGGGTTTTATAGGCCACCCCCCAGATTACAATATGGATAGAAGGTGCCGGAGGGCCCCAGATGGCGGCCTCTCTAGCCGGCCATGGGGCCCTCGGCTGAGGAGTCTTGTCGTTGGTAGGGCCTGCCGGCTGCGGGGTCCCGTCACTGGTAGGGCCCGCCGGCTGCTGGGTCCCGTCGTGAGCCGGAAGGGGCCCGTCTGGCAGCCTCGCGTGCCCATCACGTCGCGGCACGGGTCGTCCTGCGGAGCGTCGTCTTGTGGTAGACGGCCGCGGTCAGCGGTATGGCCGGCCGCTCTGTGGCCATGCCGGGGCAGGTAATGGAGTGGTTGAGGGCGTGCCGGCACTGTGCTGCCCGCCCGGTCGCAGTCGGCCGGGGTCAGAGGCACTGTCGCCTCCACTGTGGCCATGCGGTCGCTGACCGTTGATGCGACGGGGGCCGCTGTAGCCACACGCGCTCTGACCACGGTACCGGGGGCGCTGCTGATACGCCGGGCGTCAGGTCGCCGTCCGGCAAGGCGTGGCGATGGGACGGGATCTGACCCTCCGGCTAGAAGGGTAGGAGCCTCCGCCTCTGACCAGCCGGCTGGGCGCAGCCAGCCGCGCGGAGCCGGACTACAGGGGAGGCGGATCGCCCTGTAGTCGCTTTTTGAAAAGCTGGAGTAAAGGCCCAGCTGAGGCTACCCCGGGGTTATCCCCCCGACAGTAGTCCCCGAAGCAGGGGGGCCCGCCGGCGAGCCGCGGCGGACCACACCGGCTTGAGTCAAGCGTTTTAGGGCCACGGGGCGGTCCCGGAGCCGGAAGAAGTGGGATCACGGTGGCCGGCCCTGCAGCCGGTCGTCGCTTCGTCCGACGCCTCGACCACCGCGAGGAGCGGCGGGCCGCGGCCTGACAGGCCACGCGGAGGACAAGACCGGGCCTTGGGGCGGGGCCTGCTTCGGCCACAGCCTCGGCCCACGTGCGCGGATCTTCTGCGGCCCGAACCGCCAGTTGGCGTTCCCGAAATGCCATAACCCCCTTCCCGCGCGTGGCGGGGGTAGTGGGGTTCGTGCGCGATGGATCCGCTCCCCACTACCTCGCGTGGGGTTTAAATGGGAGGGGAGAGGAGCGGAACGGGGCATTCGCTCCCCTGCCCCCGCACTTCGTCCCCGTCGCCCGTCCCCCTTCCCGCATCGAGAGAGAGAGAGAGAGAGAGCAAGGGACGCTCGCCCGCCACACCGTCGTTCGCCGCCGTCGGGAGTTGCGACGCGACCGATCCCACGCGCCCCACCGCTGCGACCAAGACTTCTTTGAGGCGCATGGCGGGCAAGGGGGCCTGGGACGACAGCGATATCAACGAGGCTTACATCGAGCACCTCCGCCACCGCCGCAAGCTGCCGCCGGCGGAGTACCTGGAGGCGCGCATCGCCGAGGTGGAAAACGCGCCGGCCCCACGCGACGGCGAGGTGGTGGTCTTCGCCGAGCATTTCGCCCACGGGCTCGGCCTACCGGCGAGAGCGTTCTTCCGCCGCTTCCTTACGCGCTTGATACATCCATTTTGCATCATGCTTTTATATCGATATTTATGGCATTATGGGCTGTTATTACACATTATGGTACAATACTTATGCCTTTTCTCTCTTATTTTACAAGGTTTACATGAAGAGGGAGAATGCCGGCAGCTGTAATACTGGACTGGAAAAGGAGCAAATCTGAGATACCTATTCTGCACAACTCCAAAAGTCCTGAAAATCTACGGAGAATTATTTTGGAATATATAAAAAATATTGGGCGAAAGAAATACATCAGGGGACCCACCAGGAGGTCACAAGCCAGGGGGGCGCGCCCTACCCCCCTGGGCGCGCCCTGCAGGCTTGTGGGCCCCCTGGCAGGCCTCCGGTGCCCATCTTCTGCTATATGGAGGGTTTTGACGTGAAAAAAATCAGGAGAGAGCTTTCGGGACGAAGCGCCGCCGTCTCGAGGCGGAACTTGGACAGAACCAATCTAGGGCTCCGGCGGAGCTGTTCTGCCGGGGAAACTTCCCTCCCGGAGGGGGAAATCGAAGCCATCGTCATCACCAACGATCCTCTCATCGAGAGGGGGTCAATCTCCATCAACATCTTCACCAGCACCATCTCCTCTCAAACCCTAGTTCATCTCTTGTATCCGATCTTTGTCTCAAAACCTCAGATTGGTACCTGTGGGTTGCTAGTAGTGTTGATTACTCCTTGTAGTTGATGCTAGTTGGTTTACTTGGTGGAAGATCATATGTTCAGATCCTTAATGATAATTAATACTCCTCTGATTATGAACATGAATATGCTATGTGAGTAATTACGTTTGTTCCTGAGGACATGGGATAAGTCTTGTTATAAGTAATCATGTGAATTTGGTATTCGTTCGATATTTTGATGAGATGTATGTTGTCTCTCCTCTAGTGGTGTTATGTGAACATCGACTACATGAGGGCCTAGAGGAAGGCATTGGGAAGTAATAAGTAGATGATGGGTTGCTAGAGTGACAGAAGCTTAAACCCTAGTTTATGCGTTGCTTCGTAAGGGGCTAATTTGGATCCACATGTTTCATGCTATGGTTAGATTTATCTTAGTTCTTCTTTCATAGTTGCGGATGCTTGCGAGAGAGGTTAATCATAAGTGAGAGGCTTGTAGAAGTAAGGACAACACCCAAGCACCGGTCCACCCACATATCAAATTATCAAAGTAACGAACGCGAATCATATGAGCATGATGAAAACTAGCTTGACAGAAATTCCCATGTGTCCTCGGGAGCGCTTTGCTTTATATAAGAGTTTGTCCAGGCTTGTCCTTTGCTACAAAAAGGATTGGGCCACCTTGCTGCACCTTTTTTACATTTGTTACTTGCTATCCGTTACGAATTTTCCTATCACAAAACTATCTGTTATCGATAATTTCAGTGCTTGCAGAGAATACCTTACTGAACACCGCTTGTCATTTCCTTCTGCTCCTCGTTGGGTTCGACACTCTTACTTATCGAAAGGACTACGATAGATCCCCTATACTTGTGGGCCATCAAGACTCTTTTCTGGCGCCGTTGCCGGGGAGCGAAGTGCCTTTGGTGAGTGGAACTTGGTAAGGAAAAATTTATATACTGTGCTGAAATTTACTGTCACTTGTTACTATGGAAAATAATCCTTTGAGGGGCTTGTTCGGGGTATCTTCACCTCGACCGGAAGCACAAAGAGATGCTCCTCAACCTACTGCACCTACTGAAAATATTTATTATGAAATTCCTTCGGGTATGATAGAGAAACTGCTAGCTAATCCTTATGCAGGAGATGGAACACTACATCCTGATTTGCGTCTAATCTATGTGGATGAAGTTTGTGGATTATTTAAGCTTGCAGGTTTACCCGAGGATGATGTCATGAAGAAGGTCTTTCCTTTATCTTTGAAGGAGAAGGCATTGACATGGTATAGGCTATGTGATGATATTGGATCATGGAACTACAACCGATTGAAATTGGAATTTCATCAGAAGTTTTATCCTATGCATCTGGTTCATCGTGATCGGAATTATATTTATAATTTTTGGCCTCGTGAAGGAGAAAGTATCGCTCAGGCTTGGGGGAGGCTTAAGTCAATGTTATATTCATGCCCCAATCATGATCTCCCGAGAGAAATTATTATTCAGAATTTTTATGCTCGGCTTTCTAATAATGATCAGTCCATGCTCGATACTTCTTGTGCTGGTTCCTTTATGAAGAAAGATATTGAATTCAAATGGGACTTATTGGAAAGAATTAAATGCAATTCTGAAGATTGGGAACTCGACGAAGGTAAGGAGTCAGGTATAAACCTTAAGTTCGATTGTGTTAAATCCTTTATAGGCACCGATGCTTTTCGTGATTTTAGCACTAAATATGGACTTGACTCTGAGATAGTAGCTTCTTTCTGTGAATCTTTTGCTACTCATGTTGATCTCCCTAAGGAGAAGTGGTTTAAATATCATCCTCCCATTGAAGTTAAAGTAGTTGAACCTATTAAAGTTGAAGAAGAGACTATTATTTATAATGCTGATCCTGTTATTCCTGCTGCTTATATTGAGAAACCACCCTTTCCTGTTAGAATAAAGGAACATGCTAAAGCTTCAACTGTGGTTCGTAAGAGTTGTACTAGAACACCTACGCCTCCTGAGCAAATTAAAGTTGAACCTAGTATTGCTATGGTTAAAGATCTCTTGGTTGATAATATTGATGGGCATGTTATTCATTTCTGTGATGAAGCTTCTAGAATTGCTAGACCTGATACTAAAGGTAAACATAGACCTATTGTTGGCATGCCTGTTGTTTCTGTTAAAATAGGAGATCATTGTTATCATGGCTTATGTGATGTGGGTGCTAGTGTGAGTGCAATTCCCTTTACCATATACCAAGAAATTATGCATGATATTGCACCAGCCGAATCAGAGGAAATTGATGTTACCATTAAGCTTGCTAATAGAGATACTATTGCACCAATTGGGATTGTTAGAGATGTTGAAGTCTTGTGTGGGAAAATAAAGTATCCTACTGATTTTCTTGTTCTTGGTTCCCCACAAGATGATTTTTGTCCCATTATATTTGGTAGACCTTTCTTGAATACTGTTAATGCTAGGATAGATTGTGAGAAAGAAACTGTTACTGTAAGTTTTGGGGATGTGTCTCATGAGTTCAATTTCTCTAAATTTCGTAGACAACCCCATGACAAAGAATTGCCTAGTAAAGATGAAATTATTGGTCTTGCTTCTATTGCTGTGCCTCCTACTGATCCCTTAGAACAATATTTGCTAGACCATGAAAATGATATGCATATGAATGAAAGGAATGAAATAGATAAGATTTTCTTTGATCAACAGCCTATCTTGAAACACAACCTGCCTGTTGAAATACTTGGGGATCCTCCTCCACCCAAGGGTGATCCCGTGTTTGAGCTTAAACAATTACCTGATACTCTGAAATATGCTTATCTTGATGAAAAGGAGATATATCCTGTTATTATTAGTGCTAACCTTTCAGAGCATGAAGAAAAGAGATTATTGAAAACTCTGAGGAAGCACCATTCTGCTATTGGATATACTCTTGATGATCTTAAGGGCATTAGTCCCACTCTATGTCAGCATAAAATTAATATGGAGCCTGATGCTAAACCAATTGTTGATCACCAATGACGGTTAAATCCTAAAATGAAAGAAGTGGTAAGAAATGAAATACTAAAGCTTCTGGAGGCAGGTATAATTTATCCTATTGCTGATAGTAGATGGGTTAGTCCCGTTCATTGTGTCCCTAAAAAGGGAGGTATTACCGTTGTTCCTAATGATAAAAATGAATTGATCCCGCAAAGAATTGTTACAGGATATAGAATGGCAATTGATTTTAGGAAATTAAATAAAGCTACTAGGAAAGATCATTACCCTTTACCTTTTATTGATCAAATGCTAGAAAGACTATCCAAACATACACATTTTTTGCTTTCTAGATGGTTACTCTGGTTTCTCTCAAATACCTGTGTCAAAAGAGGATCAAGAAAAGACCACTTTTACTTGCCCTTTCGGTACCTTTGCTTATAGACGTATGCCTTTTGGTTTATGCAATGCACCTGCTACCTTTCAAAGATGTATGATGGCTATATTCTCTGACTTTTGTGAAAAGATTGTTGAGGTTTTCATGGATGATTTTTCCGTTTACGAAACTTCTTTTGACGATTGCTTGAGCAACCTTGATCGAGTTTTGCAGAGATGCGAAGAAACTAATCTTGTCTTGAATTGGGAAAAGTGCCACTTTATGGTTAATGAAGGTATTGTCTTGGGGCACAAGGTCTCCGAAAGAAGTATTGAGGTGGATAAAGCTAAAGTTGATGCTATTGAAAAAATGTCGTGTCCTACGGATATTAGAGGTATAAGAAGTTTCCTTGGTCATGCTGATTTCTATAGGAGGTTTATTAAAGACTTCTCTAAGATTTCTAGGCCTCTCACCAATCTTTTGCAAAAAGATGTTCCATTCATTTTTGATGATAATTGTGTAGAAGCATTTGAAATTCTTAAGAATGCCTTGATTACCGCACCTGTTGTTCAACCACCTGATTGGAACCTGCCCTTTGAAATTATGTGTGATGCTAGTGATTATGCTGTTGGTGCTGTTCTAGGACAAAGAGTTGATAAGAAATTAAATGTTATCCATTATGCTAGTAAAAATCTAGACAGTGCTCAAAGAAATTATGCTACCACTGAAAAGGAATTTTTAGCAGTTTTGTTTGCTTGTGATAAGTTCAGACCTTATATTGTTGATTCCAAAGTAACTGTTCACACTGATCATGCTCATATCTTATGGAAAATAAAGATGCTAAACCTAGACTTATTAGATGGGTCCTTCTGCTACAAGAATTTGATTTGCATATTATTGATAGAAAGGGTGCTGATAACCCCGTAGCAGATAACTTGTCTAGGTTAGAAAATGTTCTTGATGACCCACTACCTATTGATGACAGCTTTCCTGATGAACAATTAGCTGTCATAAATGCTTCGCGTAATGCTCCATGGTATGCTGATTATGCTAATTACATTGTTGCTAAATTTATACCGCCTAGTTTCACATACCAACAAAAGAAAAAGTTCTTTTATGATTTAAGACATTACTTTTGGGATGACCCACACCTTTATAAAGAAGGAGTAGATGGTGTTATTAGACGTTGTGTACCTGAGCATGAACAGGAACAGATCATTCACAAGTGTCATTCCGAGGCCTACGGAGGACACCACGCTGGAGATAGAACTGCACATAAGGTACTACAATCTGGTTTTTATTGGCCTACTCTCTTCAATGATGCTCGTAAGTTTGTCTTGTCTTGTGATGAATGTCAAAGAATTGGTAATATTAGTAGACGTCAGGAAATGCCTATGAATTACTCTCTTGTTATTGAACCATTTGATGTTTGGGGTTTTGATTATATGGGACCTTTTCCACAATCTAACGGGTATACTCAAATTCTAGTTGCTGTTGATTATGTTACTAAGTGGGTAGAAGCTATTCCAACTAGTAGCGCTGATCATAACACTTCTATTAAAATGCTTAAAGAAGTTATTTTCCCTAGATTTGGAGTCCCTAGATATTTAATGACTGATGGTGGTTCACACTTTATTCATGGTGCTTTCCGTAAATTGCTTGCTAAGTATGATATTAAACATAGAATTGCATCTCCTTATCATCCTCAGTCTAGTGGTCAAGTAGAATTGAGCAATAGAGAAATTAAATTGATCTTGCAGAAGACTGTTAATAGGTCTAGAAAGAATTGGTCTAAGAAACTTGATGATGCATTATGGGCTTATAGAACTGCTTATAAAAACCCTATGGGTATGTCTCCGTATAAAATGGTTTATGGTAAAGCATGTCACTTACCTCTAGAGCTAGAACATAAACCTTATTGGGCAATTAAAGAGCTCAACTATGATTTCAAACTTGCTGGTGAGACGAGGTTATTTGACATTAGCTCACTTGATGAATGGAGAACCCAGGCCTATGAGAATGCCAAGTTGTTTAAAGAAAAAGTTAAGAGATGGCATGATAAAAGGATACAAAAGCATGAATTCAATGTGGGTGATCATGTCTTGCTATACAATTCTCGTTTAAGATTTTTTGCAGGAAAACTTCTCTCTAAATGGGAAGGGCCTTACACTATCGAGGAAGTATATCGTTCCGGTGCCATCAAGATCAACAACGCCGAAGGCACAAATCCGAAGGTGGTAAACGGGCAAAGAATCAAACATTATATCTCAGGTACTCCCATAAATGTTGAAACCAATATTATCAATACCGTGACTCCGGAGGAGTACATTAGGGAGACCTACCATAACGTTTCAGACTCCGAAAAGGAATAGGTATGTGATACGGTAAGCAAACCGACTCCAAAACTTTTCCAATGGCATTTTTATCTGTTTTGGAATATTTAAAAATTTAGGAAAATTTAAAGTAGTCCGAATAGTGCACGAGGAGGCGACAAGCCAGGGGGCGCGCCCTACCCCCCTAGGCGCGCCCCTGTGGCTTGTGGCCACCCCGTGTACTCCCCGAACTCCGTTTTATTGTGGTATACTCCTTCAGGTCGGTAAAAATTCATTATATAATCTCCCGAAGGTTTTGACCTTCGTATCACGACAATACCTCCTGTTTTCGTTTTGAGCTGTTTCTGCAGCAGATTTAGAGCAAGATGTCTTCGCAAGAGTCGGTCGGGGAGAACCGTGCCTCTCACCTGGCACCGGGGCCTGGAGCTTACAGCGAAGCCGACCACTTTGGGCAGGCCACGGAGGAAGAGATGGAGGCCGACTTGAAAAGGGTAGATGCCATGGAGGAAGACCAAGAAGTTACCTCTCGTCTACAACCTGGAGCCATGTTGGAAGAACTTCAGAGCTCAGCAATTCCGAACTCGGTTATCCCTCCCAATGCTAAATTTCTTACTTATGAAAATATGAAAAAGAGTGTTGCTTCTTCCCCCGCAGCAATGAAACATCCATGGGTTATGGGACCTCTAACCGTCACTGGAAAACTTCGCAAGGAAATAATGGAGCTCAGACAGCAAAATAATAAGCTTGAGGAGGAGAATCGCATTCTGAAGGGCATCATCGCCAAGAATATAACATCACCACCTCCGAAGAAAGACAACTAAACACATGGGTATGGGCACTCCCCTTTGCTTGTGCCAAGCTTGGGGGAGGTGCCCCGGTATCGTATCACCATCACATCTTTTACTTTTATCGTTTTTCTTAGTTCGATCCTTTTGGTTATATCTTGATCTAGTAGAATAAAGTTCTTAGTGTGATCTAGTTTTGAGTTTTGTTTTATGTTTCCCCTATGTAAGCAAGTCCGAGAGTTATTTAATAAAGAGTAGTTTCGAGTTGAGGGCTTTGCTTGCTTGCTATGATCTTGAGAAAAAGAAATAGAAGGAAGTATAGAATAAAAGCAAAGAGTTTATATGATGATCTTATGGGGAGTGATGACTTCACATATAAGAGGTATGTCAATTGAAATTTGTTGAGAGTTGACAAACAAAGCTATTGGTCATTGTTGCAATTAAAAGGAAGTAATAAAGAAAGAGAGGTTCACATATAAATATATTATCTTGGACATATTTTATGATTGTGAGCACTCATTAAAATATTATATGCTAAGAAGTTGATGTTGGACAAGGAAGACATCATAATGGGTTATGTTTGCTTATTTCCGAATAGAAGTTATATGGTTATAGATCCTTCAACATGTGTCGCTTGCTTCCACCCCATATCAGCCAAAACTTCCGCACCAAGTAGAGATACTACTTGTGCATCCAAACACCCTTTGACCCAGTTTTGCCATGAGAGTCCACCATACCTACCTATGGATTGAGTAAGATCCTTCAAGTAAGTTGTCATCGGTGCAAGCAATAAAAATTGCTCTCTAAATATGTGTGATCTATTAGTGTGAGGAAAATAATCTTTATACGAACTTGTGATATGGAAGAAATAAAAGCGACGGACTGCATAATAAAGTTCTTTATCACAAGGGGCAATATAAAGTGACGTTCTTTTGCACTAAGGGATTGCGCATCCAACTATAAAAGCGCATGACAACGTCTGCTTCCCTCTGCGAAGGGCCTATCTGTTACCTTTACTTTCTAGTATTTACCTTTATGCAAGAGTCGTGGTGATCTTCACCACTTCCTTTATTTCGCCTTTATCTCTTGGCAAGCGTCATATGTTGGGGAATGATCTAGACACATATATCCACTCGGATGTGGGTGAGCATGAGTTATTTCTGTTGACAATACCCTTGAGGTAAATAGTTGGGAGGCAATACTATAAGCCCCTATCTTCCTCTGTGTCCGATTGAAGCTTTGACCTCATAGGTACCGCGTGAGTGTTAGCAATTATGAAGGACAAGATGATTGAGTATGTGGATTTGCTTTACAAGCTCTTATATTGACTCTTTCGTACGTTATGATAAATTGGAATTGCTTCAATGACTGAGATCATAGTTTGTTGGTTCTCAATAGAGTTCTTGATTCATACTTTACCTTGTGAATGAATTGTTACTCTAGCATAAGAAATTATATATGTTGCTATTCTAAAGATAACCATGATGCCTTCATGTCCGTATTTTATTTTATCGACACCTCTATCTCTAAACATGTGGGCATATTTATCGATTTCGGCTTTCGCTTGAGGACAAGCGAGGTCTAAGCTTGGGGGAGTTGATACGTCCATTTTGCATCATGCTTTTATATCGATATTTATTGCATTATGGGCTGTTATTACACATTATGGTACAATATTTATGCCTTTTCTCTCTTATTTTACAAGGTTTACATGAAGAGGGAGAATGCCGGCAACTGGAATTCTGGACTGGAAAAGGAGCAAATCTGAGATACCTATTCTGCACAACTCCAAAAGTCCTGAAAATCTACGGAGAATTATTTTGGAATATATAAAAAATATTGGGCGAAAGAAATACATCAGGGGACCCACCAGGAGGTCACAAGCCAGGGGGCGCGCCCTATCCCCTGGGCGCGCCCTGCAGGCTTGTGGGCCCCCTGGCAGGCCTCCGGTGCCCATCTTCTGCTATATGGAGGGTTTTGACCTGAAAAAAATCAGGAGAGAGCTTTCGGGACAAAGCGCCGCCGTCTCGAGGCGGAACTTGGACAGAACCAATCTAGGGCTCCGGCGTAGCTGTTCTGCCGGGGAAACTTCCCTCCCGAAGGGGGAAATCGATGCCATCGTCATCACCAACGATCCTCTCATCGAGAGGGGGTCAATCTCCATCAACATCTTCACCAGCACCATCTCCTCTCAAACCCTAGTTCATCTCTTGTCTCCGATCTTTGTCTCAAAACCTCAGATTGGTACCTGTGGGTTGCTAGTAGTGTTGATTACTCCTTGTAGTTGATGCTAGTTGGTTTACTTGGTGGAAGATCATATGTTCAGATCCTTAATGATAATTAATACTCCTCTGATTATGAACATGAATATGCTTTGTGAGTAATTACGTTTGTTCCTGAGGACATGGGATAAGTCTTGTTATAAGTAATCATGTGAATTTGGTATTCGTTCGATATTTTGATGAGATGTATGTTGTCTCTCCTCTAGTGGTGTTATGTGAACGTCGACTACATGACACTTCACCATTATTTGGGCCTAGAGGAAGGCATTGGGAAGTAATAAGTAGATGATGGGTTGCTAGAGTGACAGAAGCTTAAACCCTAGTTTATGCGTTGCTTCGTAAGGGGCTGATTTGGATCCACATGTTTCATGCTATGGTTAGATTTATCTTAATTCTTCTTTCATAGTTGCGGATGCTTGCGAGAGAGGTTAATCATAAGTGGGAGGCTTTTCCAAGTAAGGACAACACCCAAGCACCGGTCCACCCACATATCAAATTATCAAAGTAACGAACGCGAATCATATGAGCATGATGAAAACTAGCTTGACAGAAATTCCCATGTGTCCTCGGGAGCGCTTTGCTTTATATAAGAGTTTGTCCAGGCTTGTCCTTTGCTACAAAAAGGATTGGGCCACCTTGCTGCACCTTTGTTACATTTGTTACTTGCTATCCGTTACGAATTATCCTATCACAAAACTATCTGTTACCGATAATTTCAGTGCTTGCAGAGAATACCTTACTGAGAACCGCTTGTCATTTCCTTCTGCTCCTCATTGGGTTCGACACTCTTACTTATCGAAAGGACTATGATAGATCCCCTATACTTGTGGGTCATCAGCGCTTCAGGCTGCAGCCGCACCACCTTAGCGCCAACGCCATTTTGCAACTGGCGGCGTTCGTCACCCTCTGCGAGGGTTTCCTGGGAGTGGAGCCGCGCCTCGACCTCTGGTGCCGGCTCTTCTACTTGAAGCGCCAGACGGTGAAGATCCGGGCGACCGGCCAGAAGGTGATGACCGCCTACGGAGCCGCTCTGGTCCACTATCATCCCGGAGCCGGGTTCCCGCAGCTTCCCCTGCAGGACTCGGTGAAGAGTTGGCTGAAGGGGTTCTTCTACGTGAAGAATGTGAAGCCGGAGGAGGATTACATCAACCTCCCCGACTTCGTCGACCAGCCACCGACCACGATGCTGAATTGGAGGACGCCTTCGCCCCAGGCGCCCGAGACGGCGGACCGGCTCTGCGAGCACCTGATGGTGATGACCAAGACGGAAGGGCTCACGGCGGTGGATCTACTGGCCATGATGGTGGCGCGCCGGGTGCAGCCGCTGCAGCGCCGGCCACACCTCATCTGCCAGATGGGTGGACGGCACGACCCCTGCCGTCTCTCCACCAAAGAGCTAAAGGCGGTGCAGGTGGCGAGGAGGGTGACACCATCTCGGCCGCCAAGATGGACGACAGCGAGTGGCGATGGGGGAAGACCCCGTACAGCCAGAGCCGTCCGGCTCCGCGGGTACGCGTCGAGCCGTCCCTTCCCCTTTTTCCTTCTGAAGCCGGCGCCCCCCCTTAGCTTGACGGTGGAGGGGCCTCTCTTGGGTGCATGTTTTTCCTCAGCTGCAGGACTACGGGGAGCCGGCTGTCGACATGGCGGAGTCGGACCCCGAGGAGGTTGAGGATGTCGACGATGTGGAGCCGGCTGAGTCAGAGCGAGCCGGCGGGTCCGGAACCGGTGGGACGGAGGCGGAGGCCAGCGAGTCGGCTGGTGAGTTCCTCCCCCAGTCTGTTCTGCGGGACTGGCCTGACGATGATGCTGAATCAGAGGAGGTGCATGATGCAGCGGCCCCGGAGGACCCCGAACCTTCGGGAGGCGACGCCACCACGTCGAGGAAGCGCGTTCGCCGGGCCGACCGCGAGTCCGGTCGAGGCAACGCGGCCACGGGCGGAAAGGGGGAGCCGCCTGCCAGCTCTCGGCCGGCCACCAAACGGGCAGCCAGCGGCCAGCCGGGCGGCAGTCATGGAGGCGGCGGGAAGAAACAGCGGGTTGCCCGGACGGGCCCCGCTAGGCGGACGGTCCCCGTTAGCACTGGGTAAGTCTTTTCTGAATTCCTACTTGGTTTCCGGTCAGCCTTCTTTTCTTATCTTGTTTATCCAGGGAGCCGCGTGCCTTGGGGAGGGCGACGACCGTCGGGACGTCGGGGACAGCACCGCTGACCGCCGCCGATGAAAGGGAACATGAGGCGTGGCGGGACCTCGAGGCGGCCGAGCGTGAACAACTCGAGGAGGAGCACCGCCCGTGGGAGGAGGCTGCGCGAAAGCAGCCGCCAAGGAAGGCTAGCGCGGAGGCGGCCGGCCAATCGTGGGAGCCATTTCCCATCGGCCGGGAGAGGAGGTCCAAGGACAAGCATGACCCCGCACGACGGGCGGAGGCGGATGCACGGGCGGAGGTGGAGGCACGCGCGACCGACGCCGATGCCGGCAAGAGGACGGAGTCGGACTGCAACGCGACACCGCCGGGGGCGGATGACATGCCACCGGGCGCCGACGAGCCTCCGGAGGTCGTCGTTCCGGAGGTGGAGATCTCGGCACCGAAGGTGAGCCGAGGAGGCGCCGCCGGAGGCGGCGTACCGGCGATCGAGGCCGCAGCGCCCGGAGGGGCCACCGCCACCGGCTCGTCATCTGGGGCACCCGGAACCGCGGCGCCGGGAGGGGCGTGTCCCATAGTAGTCACGGCGCGGGGTCCGGCCGAGCCCGCCGACGGGGGTTGGCCGCAGGAAACCTAGGCCACATCTGGTGGCACGCCCATCAATGACGCGTCGAGCACCGTTGGGGCCGCGGTGGCTGCGGTCGTCGCTGAGTTTGCCGCCTGCCGTGCCCAGGCGGCGCAGGAGGCCCAGGCTGCCAGCAACCGGCTGGTGCACCTCGAGCAGTCCGTCGCGGTAAGGGCTCGAGGTCTTGTCTTTTTTTCTTTTGTCTTTTTGTTTTTTCCAGTGGGGGCGCGCTAGCGCACCCACTGGGTGTAGCCCCCGAGACTCGAGGCGGCTGGAACACAGGCGGGTCGAGTCTAAATTGCGAAGTGTCTGACTCTTTGTCCCTTGCAGGCCGTCCACGACTGTCGGGTGGCTGCATACAACACGCTGCTGGGCCTGTATCGGGGGGCTGAAAACCGGCTGGCCGTCGTGTCCGCGGATCTGCAAGGTACACGTCTCGTGAGCTTTCAGTGGGGGCGCGCGAGCGTGCCCACTGGGTGTAGCCCCCGGGATTCAGGCCAGCTACTCCGAAGGCGGGCTGAATCCCCATCTTTGCTTGTTTTCTGATAGAGTTGTCTTCGCGCCGGGAAGCTACCCATGCCGAGACGGTCTGCCTCCGCCGCCAGGTGGTGCAGCTTGGCGAGCGACGGGATCTCCTATCCGCGGAGTGCGACCGGCTCCGCCAGGAGGCGGATCAGGTGCAGGCGGAAAAGGATGGGCGCGAGGCGGCGCACCGCCGGGACCTGGAGGAGCGGGAGGCGACCCACTGCCGAGAGCTGGAGGAGCAGGAGACAGCCCATCGCCGGGAGCTGGAGGCCAAGGACACCTCGCTGGCGAAGGCAGCCAAGGACGCGCAGGCAGCGCAGGCTGAGCACGAGCGCTGGATCCAGGAGTGGTCGGCCAGGGATGCCGCGCTGGAGGAGGAGGCGCGCGCGGTGGACCGGCTTCTGGCTGGTAAGCTTTGCCGTTTCTCTTGTCTTTGTGTGCCGGATCCAGGCCGGCGTTTCCTTTGTTGCTCATCCAGCACCCCCTTCTTCCCTAGGGCTCTTTCTGGGTACGCAAGAAGTCGTGGAATTCACCGTGGAGGCCCATCACGAGGATCAGCGGGCGCAGGGGATCCTCGTCGGGCCGCTTGCCGCCTGGACCGTGGACGAGGTGGGGATTGCCACCAAGGCACGTCTGACCGAGGTGGTCCGGGCCATGAAGCGACTTCAGGGCGCCGGCTCGGCGCTGGTCCGCACCCTTTGGCCGGGTGCGGTGGAGCCGGCCTCCATGAGCCGGCTGTCGAGGTGGTTGGAGGCCGGGACCGCGCGGGTGAACGCCTAGAGGGCTTCCGCCGCGGGCGCCGAGGCGGCCATGGCCCTCCGTATTGCTAGGTCATGGTACCCCAAGCTTGACCTGGGGCTGCTTACGGCCCAGCGTGCCGGCACCGACGCGAAGCTGGAGGCGGTTGCCCACGCGGTGGCCGTGCAGGCCAGCGATCTTGCTTCTTTTGCTCCGTGGGACGAGTACGTCCCGGAGCGCACGGCGGACGGCGAGGTGATCCCGGAGGATCGTTACATGCTTGCAATCGACGACCCGGAGGGTAGCGCCGGCGAGACGGACGATGAAGACGCCGGGTCCAGCACCGACGACTACGTCGACTCCGAGCCGGCTCAAGACTTGGACGCGGGGGCCAATGCGGAGCATGCCATGGCCAAGGATGGGGCTTCTACCTCTGCCACCGCGGAGGGCGCCGGGGGAGGAGATGGCGCCGCCACTAGCTAGGATCCTTTCATTTTCCTGCCGCTTTTGTTAGAATGCAATTCCACCCACTGGGGGTGTACGGTGTAATGAACATGTGGCCGTGGGCCGTTATGCTTTTGTATATGAGTTGATGCTTTTGTTTTGCTAAAGTTTTTTGTGCGTGCCGACTCGGCCTTAGCTTTTTTGTCCCTCTGACTCCGTCTGCCCAAAACCTTGTCCCCTTCGGCTTCGACCCTGCCAGCCGGACAACCGGGAGCCGGTCTGTAGCTGTGACGGGGCATCTGCCTCAGAGGAGTCGGTCATGAGTTTGGGAGCCACGGGGACATATTGGCCAAGGAGAGTGGCAGAGGCTAGGAAAGGTGGGTCGGCTAGCCCTAGCCGGCGACTCCTCTGTGACCGTTTTTCGTGCGCGCCAAGTTTTTCGTCCCAAGAACCCGTCAGCCGGACAGCCGGGAGCCGGTCTGTAGCTGGGAGGGGTGGGAGTTTTTTTTCCTTGGCTCACATTACTCGACCGGCTTTGGGGAGCGACACCAAGGCTAGCCAGCGAGCCCCCGGGACCGTGGAACCGGGTCCGGGAGCCGGTGTGTGGGGCGAACTGCTTTGGAAGGAAACGAAAGAGGTGTGCCCCAAGGGCTGGCTTGGGGCACCCGTTGCATTCATAAGCCCAAAAGGGAGGGTACATACATACACTGATCCTTCTTAGCAGTAAAACGGACGGAGGAGCGCCGCGTTCCACGGGCGCTCCGTTTCCTCGCCGGAGGCGTCTCTCTTGCGCTTCTACGGCTTCTGGGCGTCTATTAGGTAGTACGCATTGTTGTGCAGGGCCTTGCTGATGATGAACGGGCCCTCCCGCGGGGAGGACAACTTGTGCTGGCCGGCGGTCCGCTGGATCCGCCTGAGCACCAGGTCCCCCTCGCAGAAGGAGAGGGGCCGAATCCGCTTGCTGTGGTAGTGCTGGAGCTTCTGCTGGTAGATAGCCGTTCGTCTCAGCGCTAGCTCGCGGGCCTCCTCGAGTAGGTCGACGCCGTCTTCTCTTGCCTCCCTTGCGTCTGTCTCCGTGTACAGGGTGACGCGAGGCGAGTCGAACTCGATGTCCATGGGGATGACTGCCTCGGACCCGTATACGAGGAAGAAGGGCGTGAAGCCGGTTGAGCGGTTGGGCATGGTTCTGAGGCTCCATAGGACGGCCGGCAGCTCTTTGATCCAGCAGCCGGCTGACCGAACGAGCGGTGCCACGAGCCGGGGCTTGATGCCAGCCAAGATCAAGCCGTTTGCACTTTCTGCTTGGCCGTTCGACTGCGGGTGGGCGACCGATGCAAGGTCGAGCCGGATGCCTTGTTTGTCGCAGAAGCGCGCCAGCGCGCCCTTGGCGAAATTGGTGTCGTTGTCGGTGATGATGCTATGCGGGATGCCATAGCGGACTGTGATGTCTTCGATGAACCGGACGGCCGTGGGGCCGTCCAGCTTCTTGATGGGTCTGGCCTCGATCCACTTGGTGAACTTGTCGACGGCCACCAATAGATGCGTCATGCCGCCTCGAGCGGTCTTGAAGGGTCCCACCATGTCGAGGCCCCAGACCGCGAAGGGCCAGGAGAGGGGGATGGTTTGGAGCGCCGTAGCCGGCAGGTGGCTCTGCGTGCTGAAGCGTTGGCACCCCTCGCACTTGTTGACCAGCCGCTTCGCTTCTTCTAGGGCTGTTGGCCAGTAGAACCCGTGGGGGAACTCCTTGGCCACCAGGGTCCTGGATGCGGCATGATGCCCGCACTCGCCCTGGTGGATGTCACGGAGGATCTCCTGCCCCCGTTTCGGCTCGACGCAACGCTGGAAAACGCCGGTTGCGCTGCGATGGACCAACTCGTGGTTGATGATGATGTAGGCGGGGGTCCGGCGCTGGATTTGCCGGGCCGTGGCCTCGTCGGGAGGGATCTCGCCGCGCAGGAGAAAGGCTAGGATGGGCTGGGCCCAGGTGGGAGCCGTGACAGGAGCCGGCACCGGCTCGAGGCGGCTCTCGTGACCGGTTGCAAGCCCCGTGCCTGGAGGCGGAGCCCCAGGGACCGAGCCGTCAGTCCCCGGGACCAAGGTGTCAGTCCCCGAGGCCGGTAGGTCGATCGTCATGAGGACGGCCGCGGGGTCGTTAGTTGTTGGAGCCGGCGGGGCTGAAACGGCGGTTGGAGCCGGCAGGTCCGTCGGAGCCGGCGGGGCGCCGGCGGGGTCGGCCGGCACGAAGATTGACTCTGATTCGGCGGAGGGTTTGATCGACGGCTTGGGTAGCCGCTCGAGAGAGATGCCAGCTGGGATCGCCTGCCGGGTGGAGCCGATTTTGGCCAGCGTGTCCGCCGCCTCGTTGTCCACCCGGGGGACGTGGTGGAACTCGCACCCCTCGAAGGAGCCGGTGAGCTGTTGGACGAGGAAGCGGTAGCTGGCCATGTTGGCGTCCCTGGCGTCCCATTCGGCAGAGACCTGCTGCACCACAAGATCCGAGTTGCCGAAGCAGAGGATGCGTCGGATGCCAATTTCCTTGGCGAGCCGGAGGCCGTGGACGAGCGCCTCGTATTCGGCTGCGTTGTTGGAGGTGGTGAAGAGGATCTGGAGCGCGTACTTGAGATGGTCCCCCTTTGGTGACGACAGGACGATGCCGGCTCCCAAGCCGGTCCGCATCTTCGAGCCGTCGAAGTGCATGCGCCAATGCGTGGAGTCCGGAGGAGGCGGCACGAACTGGGTCTCCGCCCAGTCAATGAGGAAGTCGGCCATCGCCTGCGACTTGATGGAGGTGCGTGGCTCGTACCAGATTTCGTGGTCGGCGAGGGCGATAGCCCATTTGGCGATCCGGCCGGTGGCGTCCCGGCTGCTCATGATTTCCCCGAGCGGCGCCGTGCTTACCACGGTGATGGTGTGCTCCTGGAAGTACTGCTTGACCTTCTTGGCGGCGAAGTATATGCCGTAGCACATCTTCTGGTAGTGGGGGTAGTTCTGCTTGGAGGCGGATAGGACCTCGCTGAGGTAGTAGACGGGGCGCTGACCGGCAGCGCCCGACCTTCCTCTGGCCGCTCCACTACGAGAACGACGCTGATCACACACGTGGTCGCCGCGATGTACGCGAGCAAAGGCTCCTTTTCGGTCGGAGCTGCCAGGACGGGCGCGCTGGAGAGGGCGCTTTTGAGGTCACGGAACGCTTCGTCCGCCTGGTCGGTCCACTCGAACTTGGCCGGCTTCTTCGTTGGGTCGTGGCCCAGCTCGACTTTGGCCGTCTTCTTCATGAGTTGGTAGAGGGGCAGAGCCTTCTCGCCCAGCCGGCTGATGAACCGGCTGAGCGAGGCAAGGCAGCCGGTGAACTTCTGGACGTCGCGGAGTTTGGTCGGCTTGTGCATGCGCTCGATGGCTCTGATTTTCTCCGGGTTGGCTTCGATGCCGCGGGCGGACACAAAGAAACCCAGAAGCTGGCCGGCAGGCACGCCGAAGACACACTTCTCTAGATTGAGCTTGACCTTGAACTCGCGCAGGTTGGCGAAGGTCTCTCGGAGGTCATCGAGGAGGCTGAAATGCTTCTTGGTTTTGACGACGATGTCGTCGACGTAGACGTGGATGTTCCTGCCGATCTGGGGCAGGAGGCACTTCTACATGCAGTGCTGGAAGGTGGCGCCTGCATTCTTCAGGCCGAAGAACATGGTGATGTAGCAGTAGGCCCCGAAAGGGGTGATGAAGGAGGTCTTGGGTCGGTCGGCTGGGTCCAGCTTTATCTGGTGGTAGCCGGAATAGGCGTCCAGGAAGGACAGCAAATCGCAGCCGGCCGTGGAGTCGATAACTTGATCGATCCGCGACAGGGCGAAAGGGTCCTTGGGACAGGCCTTGTTCAGGCTGGTGTAGTCGATACACATGCGCCAACTCTTGTTTTTCTTCAGCACCAGGACTGGGTTGGCCAGCCAGTCCGGGTGGAAAACTTCCATGATGAAGCCGGCTGCGAGCAGCCGGGCGATCTCTTCTCCTATAGTACGCCGGTTCTCCTCGGAGAAACGGCGCAGGGGTTGCTTGACCGGCTTGGCATCCGGCCGCACATGACGTTTGTGCTCGGCGTACTTCCTCGGAACACCCGACATGTCTTTTGGAGACCATGCAAAGATGTCCCGATTCTCAAGGAGGAAGTCGACGAGCTCGCCTTCCTATATGCTGTCGAGGTGGGCGCCAATGGTGACGCACTGCTTGGGGTTGGCCGGGTCGAGTGGGACCTGCTTGGTGTCCTTGGACAGCTGGAATGACGCCTCGCTGGCCGGCTGGGACGGAGGAGCCGGCACGTCCAGCTGGTCAGAGGCGTGAGCCAGGAGCCGGTCGAGCTGCCGCCTCTCCTCCGCTATCTCCAGGGCCTCGGCCAGCCAGCTGCTGTCGCGCGCGCACTCGATCGACATTTTGTAGTCGCCGTTGATGGTGATGATGCCCTTGGGACCCGGCATCTTGAGCTTGAGGTAGGCATAATGGGGGATCGCCATGAACTTGACGAGGAACGTCCTGCCCAGCAGCGCGTGGTAGGGACTGTTGAGGTCCACCACCTCGAACCATATCGGCTCGCGGCAGAAGTGGCTCTTGTTGCCGAAGAGGACGTCGAGCCGGATTTTGCCGATGGGGGCGCAGGATTTTCCCGGCACGATGCCATGGAAACCGTCTGGCTCGGTTGCAGGTCTTTCTCCTTGAGCCCCAGCTTGAGCAGCGTGTCGCGGTAGAGGATGTTGATGCTACTGCCCCCGTCGATCAACACCCGTGAGAAACGGCAGGTGCGCCTCTCGGAGGCGATGGT
Organism: Elymus sibiricus; assembly: GCA_039707655.1. NCBI lineage: Eukaryota > Viridiplantae > Streptophyta > Magnoliopsida > Poales > Poaceae > Elymus > Elymus sibiricus. The sequence goes on from CM077665.1 coordinate 272,692,899, forward strand.
GGGATCGAGGACGAGGGCGTAGCTGCCGGGGTTTGGCATCACGGCCGGGTGGTCCGCCCGGCTCCAGGTAACCGGCTTCTCGGACCAGTGCATGCACTAGGGGACCGAGGGGATGGTCGGATTCACATCATGCTGGCGCTGGCGCACGCTGTGCTTGTCGGTTCCTTCGCTGGTGAAGACGACATAGGCCCCGTCCTGGTCAGAGAACTGGTCATGAAGGCGGCCGTCGTTGGCAGCCGGAGCCGGCGCGGGCGGCTGCGCCGGGGCCGGAGCCGGCGCGCGGGGAGCCAGATGCGGAGGAACCGGGAGGCCCTCGCCTCGGGTTAGCCGATGGGAGAAGCTGCACTGCCGCAGCGTGTGCGTGGCCGGCTTGGCCCCGGAGTGCATCTTGCAGGGTGCGTCGAGCATCTGCTCGAAAGTGAGCTTGGGCTGCGAGGCGTTCTTGCCGGTTCGCTGGCGCTGGCTGGAGGCCTGGGCAGCCGGCTGCTCTTCCTCGATAGTGGCGACCTGCCGGCTCCCATAACGGAGATCTGGCTGGTCGGCCTTGCGCTTGTTGTTCTGCTGTGGCCGGTTGTCGGCAGCCGCCCGTGGCGCGGCAGGCGGCGGGGTCGGCTTGGCTGGCGTGGTGACCTTCATCCGCATTGCGGAGTCGGTCGTGGCGTATTTGTCTGCCTTGGCCATTAGGTCCGCCAGGGTTGCCGGCTCGGAGCACAAGAGCTTGTGCTTGAGGTGGGTGCCGTCGCGGCAGTCCTTGATGAAGTACTGGATGGCCTGCACCTCGTGCACCCCCTCGCAGGAGTTGCGGAGCTTGGTCCAGCGCGTGAGGTAGTCGCGGAGGGACTCGTCCGGCCCCTGGACGCACATGGCCAGCTCGCGGGGCCGGCCGGGCCGCTTGTAGGTGCCGGTGAAGTTGCGGACGAACGCTTCCTCGAAGTCTGTCCAAGTGTTGATGCTGTCGGCGGACAGGCTGTTGAGCCAGGTCCGAGCCGAGCCGATCAACATGAGGGGGGCATAGCGCACGGCTACGCGCTTGTTCCCCCTGGCTATGCCGACTGCGGTGGTGTAGTCGACCAGCCAGTCTTCCGGCTTGGCGGTGCCGTTGTACTTCGGGGTGTCGCGAGGGAGCGTGAAGCCGGTCGGGAACGGCTCGTTGCGGATCTATGGGCCGAAGCATGCCGGGCCGACCGGACCCTCCTCCTCCAGGAGGGCGGACTGCGCCAACCAGTCGATGCGGGTCCGGGCGTCGTTCTCACTCCGCGGGACGGGTGGGCCGAGCCGAGCGGCGAGCTCGGGACGGACAGCCGGGGCAGGCGAGTGCGCGCGCTCCCGCCGCGGGGGCGGGGTATGGTCCCGGCTGTGCCGGCTGCCGCCAGCCAGAGCGTCGTTGCGCCAGCTGTTGACCGGCGGCAGCTCGTCTCTCTGTCGGGAGCGTCCGTTATGGGACCCGACGCCCCGCCGGCCGGAACAACAGGGGGAAGAGGCTTGCTGGACCGGTCGGCGCTGGCTAGCCGTTTGTGGGGCGTCCCCCTCGGGGACAGGAATCTCGGAGCCGGCGTTGGCGTCATCGAGCTGGGCCTGCAGGGCGTTGGCGGCGGCGATGAGGTCTTGGATGTGCCGCTCCTGTTGCTCCCGCTCCTCACCTACCAGGTCGGCGAGGTCGGTATAGGCCACCTGGGCGGCCCTCATGATGGCAGCCGGCGTGTCGTAGGTGGGAAGCCTGCCGCCGAGGATTTCCGCGACCACGCGGCCGCGGTTGTGGACGTCACCGCGCCGGCTGGGCTCGTTGCCGGCAGGGGTGAGGCCGTAGGCGGAGTTGTACTCGCGCTGCGCGGACTCCATCCGGCGCTTGGTGGTGGCGAGCGTGGTCGCCTCCGCGAACAGCAGCTGGCGAGCAGCCTCCAGCTCAGCCGTGGCCGCGGCTGGGTTTGTTGTAGGCGCGACGGGGGTGCTGAGGCCCCGAAGCACGGAGCCGAGGGGGTCGGAGGTGCCGGTGCGGGCGGCCGCGGCGGTCGCCTCCGCCTCCGCCCTGACGCGGCCGGAGGTCGTGGAGGAGCCGGTGACCATTACTCCCGCACGGACGCAGGAGTCGTTGGCCTCGCCCAGGGCGAGCGCGCCCACGAACGTGGGCTGGTCGAGGCAGTCGAGCACCTGGCTAGGGTACTCGTCGGCAGCTGGCTCGTCGGCGAGGCTCAGCCCGCCGAGGCCCTCGGTGAGGACGACGATGTCGAACGGAGGGTTGCTGCCGCGCCGCTTGTCGGAGAGGACGGCAGCGTCGCCCTCAGGGCTGGCGGGAACGGGGTCCCGCCCCGCGGGAGCAAGCCCAACGAGTGTGCAGTTCCGCCCGGACGCGGGGCGGCCGGGGGAGGTGGTGAAGGGTCCCGCCCGGAGCGTGACTCCGGCCGGCACCGCGGACGGCCCCACGGTGGGCGCCAACTGTCGTCGTTTTCTCACAACAGATGCCATGGGGTGGCTCTTCGAGGGTGGTTGGAGCCGAAGGACGCCGACGGGCTCCGGTGGCGGGATCGGGCACAAGCGGTGAGAGACACACGATGTACCCAGGTTCGCCCCCCCCCCCCCCCCGTGGGAGGTAACACCCCTAGTCCTGCTAGTCTGGTTGATGAACCTGGAGGAGCTACAATGGTGCTCCTTGAGCTGTCTAGGTGGAGGAGGAAGACGGAGTTGGTTCGCTCTCCTTACCTCTCTACGTGGGTGTGTGTGCGTACGTGTGTTCAACGGTCCCCCCTGCATGGGGGAGCTCCGGGGGGGGGGGGGTTTATAGGCCAACCCCCCGGATTACAATATGGATAGAAGGTGCCGGAGGGCCCCAGATGGCGGCCTCTCTAGCCGGCCATGGGGCCCCGGCTGAGGAGTCTTGTCATTGGTAGGGCCCGCCGGCTGCGAGGTCCCATCGCTGGTAGGGCCCGCCGGCTGCAGGGTCCCGTCGTGAGCTGGAAGGGGCCCGTCTGGCAGCCTCGCTTGCCCGTCACATCGCGGCACGGGTCGTCTTGTGGAGCGTCGTCTTGTGGTAGCCGGCCGCGGTCAGCGGTACGGCCGGCCGCTCTGTGGCCATGCCGGGGCAGGTAATGGAGTGGTTGAGGGTGTGCCGGCACTGTGCTGCCCGCCCGGTCGCAGTCGGCCGGGGTCAGAGGCACTGTCGCCTCCACTGTGGCCATGCGGTCGCTGACCGTTGATGCGACGGGGGCCGCTGTAGCCACGCGCGCTCTGACCGCGGTACTGGGGGCGCTGCGGATACGCCGGGCGTCAGGTCGCCGTCCGGCAAGGCGTGGCGATGGGACGAGAGCTGACCCGCCGGGTAGAAGGTTAGGAGCCTCCGCCTCTGACCAGCCGGCTGGGCGCAACCGGCCGCGCGGAGCCGGACTACAGGGGGAGGCGGATCGCCCTGTAGTCGTTTTTTGAAAAGCTGGAGTAAAGGCCCAACTGAGGCTACCCCGGGGTTATCCCCCCGACAACACGAGAGGAAATCACACACTCAAGGACAACCTTCGATCACACATCCACTAGAAAAACACGAGTACACGAGATACAAGATCCACAATCAACAAAAGGATACACGTAATGATAGTCTCCTCACTCCAAAGGAGGAGGTCTTGAATCCCTTAGGATCTTCCCTTAGAGGGGCCTTGGCATCACTTGGATCTTCTCTCAATGGAGGGCAATCTCCATGGGAGAAGGAAGTAATGGAGCTATGCTCAACAAAGAAGTATCTGCTAAACAAAGCTAACCCTAGAGAGAGGAGGGGAAGGTGTTTATATAGTGCTAGGGGAAAAGCGGCGAATGGAATGGTACATGGCCACTCGGGCCCGAGGCTGCCCACACAGGGGCCGGATGTCCAGGATTGAGGGGCCGGATGTCCGGGGCTTCAGAAGGGGGCCGGATGTCCGGAGCTCCGGGCCGGACGTCCGGGGCTAGGAGCTGGCTGCGAACGCTCTCTGGATAGGAGACGCCGGAAGTCTGGGGCAGGGGTGCCGGATGTCCGGGGCTGGGGTGCTGGTTTTGATGCTCTCTGTATAAGTGATGCCGGATTTCCGGGGCCGTTGGCCGGATGTCCGGGACAGGGCCCCCGGATGTCCGGCGCCTGTAGCTTTGTGGCAGCTTGGCTTTGGCGCTAGTGCAGCTTCCAGGGGCCGGATGTCCGGGGCATGGCCGGATGTCCGGGGCCTGGGAGTTGATCTGCCTCCCTTGTAAGCTCTTGTCCCTCCGTCTTCGTGTCCGACTTCATGGCGACTTGTCCTTCACTCCGAGAGTCTTCATTGTACCTAAGCATGCATAGGATCTCCGCTTGAGGTAGCATCCAAGTTCCATGAATATCAAGAGGAGAATCCTATAGGAGAGAAATCACCTCGTATTGAATCGCACGAGTACGGGCTCTTGTCATAGGACCACTTGGGGGTTTGTCCGGAGGTGTAGTCTTCATGGGGATATGCTGGTGGGATGCTCCGCATCAGATTGCAATAAATTTTCAACTAGATTTGCAATGAATTTTCAAGAAGATTTGCAATGAATTTTCAACTAGATGAAGAACGAATGGTTCTAAGTAAACATGCAACTAGAAGATGAACCAAACAAGAAACTTCATCTAGATGATGGTCGGTGACTAGGTCACCTATATTAGAGTATATTGACTTAGGAGTCAAGTAAGAATACTTGATCGTAGGTCATACTCATTGTTAAGCTCAAAATGGGGTTTCCATTTTTAGTTTAAACATTTTGATGTTTTCATATCACTTTGAATTGCTTTATCTCATGACTTGAAGTAAAGCTTCTTCAAGGATATGAGTACATACCTTTGAGTGATGTAGATGACATGGTGTGTAGGTGGACTTGTTGTGGATGCTCAAAGTTGATAAAGATCATCTTGAGTTGGGAGCAATCATTCTTTTCTTTGTAGATAGGTCCTCCTACAAGGGTTAGTCATGCAAGGAATAACAAGATATATCCAAATGACAAGAGTGAGGTTTTCATCATATGTATGTCAAGGATATAGTTTGTGTTGTCTTCTTCCTCCATCACAAAGAGGGTTTGTTGATACTTGGCCAAAACAAGATTGCTTTTGATAGTAGTTGTTGGCAATCTTGTGGAATGTAGTTCATTCAAGTACCTACAAAAGGTTAGATGCAATACAAGGGAGCATAGTTTTTCAAGGTATAAGATAGTATCATATCAATAGTAACAAGGAATAGTCAAGTAAGCTCATGCCCTTGCATGCATCCGAGTGAGTCTAGCTCAAATTTGAAGCATCAACGATGTTCAACTCACTCCTCAAGTGATAGAATACTTTCTCAACAAGAGGCTTAGTAAAGATATCGGCCAATTGCTTGTTGGTGCGAACATGTTTGAGATTAATGTCCCCTTTAGCAACATGATCACGAATGAAATGATGACGAACTTGAATATGTTTAGTTTGAGAATGTTGCACGAGATTATGATCAATCTTAATAGCACTCTCATTGTCACACAACAATGGAATATGTCTCACATGTATTCCATAATCCTTAAGAGTTTGAGTCATCCATAGTAATTGCGCACAACATGATCCGGCGGCAATGTATTCCGCTTCGGCGGTAGATAGAGATACCGAGTTTTGTTTCTTGGATGACCAAGACACAAGAGATCTCCCAAGAAATTGACAAGTACCCGAGGTGGATTTTCTATCAACCTTATCTCCGGCATAGTCCGAGTCGGAATAGCCAACAAGGTTAAAAGAAGATCCCTTGGGTACCAAATGCAAAAGTTTGGTGTATGTATCAAGTATCTCACAATTCTTTTCACAGCCTTAAGATTACACTCTTTAGGAGTGGCTTGATATCGAGCACACATGCACCCACTAAGCATGATATCGGGACGGGAGGCACATAGATATAGCAATGAACCGATCATTGATCGATAAACCTTTTGATCAACCGGTTTGTCCTCCTTGGTGAGGTCAACATGTCCACTAGTAGGCATAGGAGTTCTCATACGTTTACACTCTTGCATGTTGAACTTCTTGATCAAGTCCTTGGTATACTTGGTTTGAGAGATAAATATTCCTTCTCTCGTTTGCTTGATTTGCAAACCAAGGAAAAATTTCAGCTCACACATCATAGACATTTCATACTTGTCGGACATCAACCTTCCAAATTTCTCACTAAAATGTGGGTTAGTAGATACAAAGATAATATCATCCACATAAATTTGGCACACAAATAATTCACCGTTAACTCTTTTTGTGAACAAGGTTGTGTTAATTTTACCAATTTCAAAACCTTTTTCAATAAGAAACTTCGTTAAGCATTTGTACCAAGCTCGTGGGGCTTGTTTGAGACCATAGAGAGCTTTACAAAGTTTATAAACATGATTAGGTTTCTTAGGGTTCACAAAGCCGAGAGGTTGTTTAACATAAACTTCCTCCTCAATTTCACCATTTAAAAAAGTGCTTTTGATATCCATTTGGTAAAGAGTAATATCATGGTGACTGGCATAAGCAAGAAGTATACGAATGGCTTCAAGTCAGCAATGGGGGCATAAGTCTCACCGTAGTCCATACCTTCGACTTGAGTGTAACCTTGAGCTACTAGACGTGCCTTGTTGCATACCACTTGACCATCTTAATCGTGCTTGTTCGGAAACACCCATTTTGTTGCAATGATGTTTTGCTCGTCCTTGGGCTTCTCCACTAGTGTCCACACTTCATTCCTCTTGAAGTTGTGTAGCTCTTCGTGCATGGCATTCACCCAATCTGGGTCTTAAAGTGCTTCTTCCACCTTCATAGGCTCAATACTAGAGATAAATGTGTAATGCTCACAAAAGTTAGCTAAACGAGTTTTAGAGCGAGTGATTCTCCCGGTTTGTATGTCACCGAATATTTGCTCTAAGGGATGATTCTTGTTCACTCTTGCTCTAACTCGTGGTAGCTTTTGCTTGTTGGATGGCGGAGCTTCCTCCTCCTCCTCATCTCCTTCGTTGTTGTTGAAGGTGTCATTTCCTTGAGGTGGTGGTGAAGGAGGTTGAGGTGGATCATCACGATGTACTTCTTCCTCCTCTTCATCTTGTGATGTACCGCTTGTGGATGCTTCCATGTTGTTTTGTGGTTCGCCTTGACCCGAGGTAGGAGCTTCCACTTGTGTTGATGAAGTGCTTTCCTTCACCTCCATGGGACATATCTTGCCGATTGACAAATCTTGAATGGCTTCCGAAGGTTACTTATCTCCAACATCATTTGGCAACTGTTCGACTTGCGAACCATTAGATTCATCAAACTTCACATCTACTGTCTCTTCAATTTTTGAGTGAAGTTGTTGTAGACACGGTAAGTGTGAGAGTTTGATCCGTAACCGGGTAGGAAACCTTCATAAGATTTAGGAGCAAATTTAGAACGATGATGCTTATCAAGAATGTAGCACTTTGAGCCGAATACCCGAAAGTATCCAACTTGGGGTTTGTTATCGGTGAGCAACTCGTATGCCGTTTTACCGAGAAGCTTGTGTAGGTAGAGTCGGTTCGTAGCATGACAAGCTGTTTCCATGGCTTCCGCCCAAAAGTATCTTGGCGTCTTATATTCGTCGAGCATCGTTCTAGCCATCTCTATGAGAGTCCGTTTCTTCCTCTCAACAACTCCATTTTGTTGAGGTGTGTACGTAATCGAGAACTCATGTGAAATCCCTTCTTCGTCAAGAAAGGTATCCACATTGGTGTTCTTGAACTCCGATCCATTGTCGCTCCAAACTTTCTTAATCTTCACTTCAAATTGATTTTGGGCCTTGCGAGCGAAGTTCTTGAAGATCTTTTGCACCTGTGAGTTGTCATAAAGTAAGAATACCCACATAAGTCGGGAAAAATAATCAACTATAACTAGACCAAAGGAATTTCCACCGAGGCTCTTGTAAGCATTGGGACCAAAAAGATCGATATGAACCAACTCGAGTGGTCTCCTAGTAGCCATGATGTTCTTTACGGGATGATTTCCACCCACTTGTTTTCCTGCTTGACAAGCACTATAAAGTCTATCTTTGTCAAAGATAACATCTTTAACACCAAGTATATGATCACCTTAGATGAGCATGTCTAGATTACGCATACCAACATGTCCTAGCCTTCTATGCCAAAGCCAGCCTTTAGAAGATTTTGCAATAAGACAAGTACGAGGTTTGGATCACCTCTACGGAAACCGATAAAGACCATGATATGATTATCTTGACGAAACACTTGGCAATCAACTTTAGTAAATAGCACATTGAAACCGAAGTCGGCTAATCTAGATACAGATAGAAGATTGTAGCCAAGGGATTCAACAAGCATGGCATTTTGAATGGAGCTATCATGAGATACGACCACCTTACCGAGACCGAGTACCTTACCCTCGGAGTTGTCTCCAAAAGTCACATACCTTCGTGGTCCATGGTTTGGTGCGATCTCTTGAAACATGTCTCTATCTCCGGTCATGTGATCGGTGCATCCACTATCGAGAATCCACTCTTTTCCTTCGGACATGTAGTCTTTGAAGTTCACCATCAGACTTAGATTCTTCATAGTCTTCTCATATTCGATGTCACACATCTCATCCTCATCATAGTAGCCATGTTCCACATTGTCATCATCGAGTGGAATATCCTCGTCACAAATATCAAAGTTTTCGTTAGAATTTTGACCATGACAATGTTCAAGATTATGAATACGAGCAAGGAGTTCAATAATGACATCTCCTTTAGCACGCATGAGGTCTCTAAGCTCGACAAGATAGTCATCAAATTTAGGATCACTAGGCTTCATCTTGTGAAATGCAATAGCTTTATGGAGAATGACATCAAGATTTTTGAAAGAGTAGTTTGGATATCTTCTCTAAATCATTCCACAAAGTATAAGCACACTCAAAGTTTCTCATTTGATCAAACACAATTCTTGGCAATCCTCTAATGATAAGATTAACAGTTCTAAGATTACGAAGCCTGTCAATTTCTTCTTTGTGTGAAGGATGTAAGGGATCAATGAGAGGCACATAAGGGCTCTTAACATACTTGCTCAAATGGAATTCATGGAATAGATCAAGCATCTTGTCTTTCCATTGACTATAGTACTCCCCATCAAGAATAGGCACTCTACAACTGAGACTCCCCAAACTAAGCACATCCATCTTCCTCCAATGGTGATAAAACCAAGGTATGAAGACCAAAGCTCTGATACCAATTGGGGGATCGAGAAGGGATGTCTAGAGGGGGGGTGAATAGACTACTTGGCAAAATAAAAACCTAACCTTTTCCCAATTTTAATGGTTGGCAGATTTTAGCAATTCTAACAAGTCTAGAACACCCTACACATGCAAGTCAACGATTAAAGCAGCAGAAACTAAACACAAGCACATGTAAGTAAGAGTAGAGAAAGGAAGATCAAACTCAATGGGGGACACGAAGATTTTTCCCATGGTTCCGATAGGTGGTGCTATCGTACGTCCACGTTGATGGAGACTTCAACCCACGGAGGGTAGCGTTCACGAGAGTCCACGGAGGGCTCTACCCATAAGGGTCCACAAGTAACAGCCTCGTCTATTCCATCACGACTTACGTCGACGAAGGACTAGCCTCACTCGGGGTAGATCTTCATGAAGTAGGCGATCTCCTTGCCCATACAAACTTCTTGCTTTAACTCAACACACGAAGACGGAGGCTCCCAAGTGACACTTCACCAATCTAGGAGGCACCACTCTCCAAAAGGTAATAGACATGGTAAGAATGATGAACTCCTTGCTCTTGTGCTTCAAAAGATAGTATCCTCAACACACAATCACTCTCTCACATATTTGGATTGGTAGAAGAGGTTGATTAGGTGGAAAGCAACTTGGGGAGGCTAGAAATCAAGATTCATATGGTTGGAGTGGAAGATCTTGATCTCAACACATGAGTAGGTGGTTCTCTCTCAGAAAATGGATGGGGCAAGTGTTGGTCTGTTCTGAGTGCTTCCTCTACGAGTGAGAGGCAGGTGGAGGGGTATATATAGGCATCTCCAAAAATCCAACCGTTATAACATTATTGCCCAACTCGGTGAAACCGAAGCAAAAACTTGGTTGCACTGACTAGTGCAAAATGTGGCAACTTTTGGCATTTCGATGAGACCGATATATAAATCTCGGTGGGTCCGACTTTGGCTGACCTAGGCAGTTTCCAGTTTCGGTGTCACCGATTCCTAAAACTTGGAAATTTTGATTCTTAGAAATGGGTAAACAGAAAGTTGGTCATTGATTTCGGTTTCACCGAAATCAAACTTGGTGTCACCGAGGCACTAAGGTTTGGCTTAGGATCTGTCTAGGGTGAAACTCGGTAGTGCTGATTTGGAAAAGTTGGTGGCACCAAATTTGAGTGGTAGGGTATAGACGGAGTATTTTTGTGGGAGAATTCATGGGTATTTTTTGTGGCTAACTCTAAGCACTTGAGCAACCAGATCATCATGGATATCTCATCCCCTTTTAATAGTACTGGCTTTCCTATGGACTCAAATGTGATTTCTCACAAAATGCAAACTGTAGAGTCTTGAAGCTTGATGTCTTGCCAATCATATTCCTTTCCTTCTTCTTCTTTCCTTCGGGATTCTCCTCACATTCCAGCCAATTCTCTACGTGGACTTCATCTGAAATAAACTAGGTAAAACTATTAGTCCAAGAGACAATGTATGTTGTCATGAATTATCAAAACCTCCAAGGGAGCATATGTGCTTTCACACTTTAGAGCCGCCAACTCTCTAGACGGTTAGGTCTCAATAACTTCAGAGACCAAGAGTGATTGTGGTTCTCGAAGAAGTTTGTAAAGGTTCGAAAATCACCTCCAGCATCTACCACGAGTAATCGACATTGGTTGATGAATCATTTGTCGAGGAGAATCTCTCAAAACAGGCTTTCTCCCCGCTTTATATATAAAGCACAAACCACAAGTACAGGGCAGGACAATACAATGTGGTGAGGAAGCCCTCAAACAAAGCATAACTTAGAAAAGACAGACAACATACATCGGTCGGGGCACGACTATGCCGCCGAGCAAGAAAACTGGAAGACCTAAGGACTACACAACAACGACCACCAACTCCTGGGTTCCCTCGGCAACACCCTTAAGAGGGGAAATGGCGCTACGCGTCACCATTGCCACGTCCGACGAGTTGGACCAAGGTTTTCACCTAGAACATTGACAGGGGAAGCAAACCTGCGACAACGTCCTCAAGAGGAGAGCGGCACCCATGGGCGCCGTCACCGGCGGCGGCGAAGCGCAGAGCTTTCGCCCAGTTGCAACCACCAGCCCTATAGGAACGAAGTCGGACGCCACGACGTAGCCATGCATCCAGAACCAGAACTGGGCACCTCCTCTGTTGCGACGAAGAAGACGCCAAAGCCTCCGAACGCAGCACCCCTCGCCGTCCACACGACCGAGACACGCCGCCACCACCGCTATCCAGTGACCCGCCGGAGAGCCAACCGAATAGCCCGTTGCTCGAGGCCACCGCCCCGGCATCCCTACCCACGCCACTCCCTGACGCCACAACACGCACACGCCGCCACCAGGAGGGGAAGCAACACCTCCCCGCTAACCCGCAAAGTCCCACCACACAGCCGACCAAACAGGGGGCCATAGCCGGGCAGCGCCGTCGCCACAGTTGCCTCGTGATCAAGCACAAGGCCGTCGGAGTAGAGAAAGCCCGAATTGGGTAGGAGGACCTTCCGACCCACGCAAATGGGCCCGTGTCGTCGACCATCTGCGAGAAACACCTCGGGAGGGAAGCGGCAGCCAGTGCCCTATCAGATCTAGTCATTCCAGATCCGGACGGGGAGCCACCCAGGAACCGGTCGCCGGGCAGCCTCGGGAGCACCAACCACAACCACCTCGACGCCTTGAACCCAATGCCAGCCCCCACCGTAACCCACCGAGGTCCGCCGCCGTGCCATCCGACCTTGTGCATGCGTCCACAGAGTGGGGTGGGTTCCCGACATTCGTCGGGTACCGACACACACACCGCCACACCCAACGACGTCGACCCCCATCACCAGGCGTAGCAGCAGTCCAAGACGCAGGAGCCACTAGTCCACGCCGCTCACAGCCTGCGCCGCCTCATACTACCTAGCGCCAGCTCCTAGTGGGCGAGGCCCTGAGCTCCGCCCGGGGGAAGGAGGCATGCCCCACCAGGAGGAAGCCCGCCCCGCTTTGAGCCCACATGCCGTCGTCGCCGGGAGGGGAGCCACCCGCAGCTGCGTGAGACCCAGCTCTAGACCCAAACCGTAGCCACGGGACGCAGCCGCCGAGCGCCAAGCAGGCGCCCCACTGCCGTCGCGCCACCACCAGCAGCATGCCACCGCCGCCGCACCACCGGACCCCGCGCACGCCTGACGCCTCCGTCCCGGTTGGCTGCCCCACGCCCACCACCACTAAGACGAGGAGGAGAGGAAGCCCCACCGCCAGCCACCGTGAGGGGCTTTGCCCTAGCGGCTCTGGCCGGAGGCTGAGGCGGGGAGGGATGAGGAAGACGCCCGCGATGGGATCTGGAGCCGCCGCCCGGGTCGCCCGCGGGGGGACGACGCGGGGGCAAGGGGAGCTTTTTCCTTGTCGAGGAGAATAGGGTGAAGAAAGTGGAAAGTCATGTCCTGCACCCGAGCTCATTTGAGCTCGGGATGAACAGTAAATTCGAAAATAAATGAAAAACATCTCAAAAAATTCCAATTTTTTTTGGATGCAACCATTGATAAAAGTTTTCAGTGCTTGCAAAATTTCATCAAAAAATAACATTCCTAGAAGTCGTGGAAAAAAAAAACAAAATCAGTACTCCAAAATGTTATCGAAAATAACACTTTTGGAGCATCAATTTTGTTTTTTTGCTACGACTTCTAGAAATGTTATTTTTTGACGAAATTTTATGAGCACTGAGAACTTTTGTCAATGTTTGCACGAAAAAAAATTATTCAGAATTTTTCGAACATTTTTTGAATATTTTCCGGTGGTACTGCTCACCCGAGCACATTTGAGCTCGGGCTTAAAAACATCATGTCCGAAGAAAGTTTATCTTTCGTGTTAAGTCACAACCCCTCCAACCAGACGTAGTCCTTTTGTAGATGGACGAACTGGTCTATCAAATCTCTTATCGCCATCAAGCACCACCGGTGATTTCTATCCTTGACTTACTTTCATTCGCTGTAGTATGATAAGTATCAAACATGTGATTCCTTCGATGCATGAGTTTAATTCCTTTTTGGTAGATTAGCATTCACTTTGCAGTTTATTTTTCATTCGCTCCTCTACTGGGTTTCAAGAGTTTTAAAGTTTCCGAAGAAATTTTTTAAACTCACATGCACCCCCACTCTGGTAGACATACTTAGTTCCTACATATATACCCTACCTCCAAAGTGATCATTGCCCACATGCTGGCCTTGTGCGCATGGGGTCACCCAAACCCTAGACCATGTGGGCACGGGGTCAGAGACCCTGTGCACACGGGGTGTCCTAAGAGCTTTCCATTCGACCCTGTGTGCATGGGGTCAGGAGGCCCGTGCGCATGGGGTGTCAAGATAAATTTCCTTGGACCCCATGGGCACGAGGTGGGCAGACCATGGCACAAACGAGGGATGGTTATGAGGCTATTTTCTTTCATGGATGTTGGATGGCTGGTGTATATGATTTGCATGATCCCACACGTTTATCAAGCACCCAAATTCATCTTAATTCTGTGGTTGTCCTATGACTCAAAAGAGATAAAAACAATACTTTCGAGTCTTCGGAAAACCTCATTTTTCTTCTTCTTGAAGTGGGGGTCAATCATCTCCATATATAATCCTAGAGAGACTAATGACATGAGATAAACTTAGTAACCCTCATTAGTCTCACTAACCACATTTTCATCGCACCAAAAATACCATTGGGGACTAAATGCACATTCAACCCCCTTCCTTTTTTGGGTGAATTGATGACAATATGGTTAGTGCATGACAATAGAAATAATTAATGAATGATGTCATGCAACTCTACGAATACAAGGATCTCCTATACTCAAATATACTTGAAATGCAATATACACATAACAAAGGAGCTCCCCTATAACAATAGACATGTGCAATGATATAAGTGGAAACAATTCCTTATTTAACACTATCTTAAATTTCGTTTCCTTATTTGACACCGAAAAACTTTTCTTCCCTATATAACAACGAGTCTAAATTTTATGCCCTTTATAACACTTTCGTCCATTTTAAGCCTAAATGACATCTGAAAAGACCTTTTTACCCTTCATGTGATATGTATGTGTGCGGGGCAGTGACACACGGACGACATCAGTGCGGGGAAGTGACACACATACAACATCAGTGCGGGGCAGTAGCACACACACGCAACGGGGAAGTGACACACATACAACATCAGTGCGGGGCAGTAGCACACACACGCAACAGCAGTAGCACATACACACGCAGCAACACACACGCGCACACACACAACAACACACACACGCAGCAACACATACAGACCCGCACACACACAACAACACACACATGCACACACGTAACACACACATGCAGCACACGCGCACGCATGCAGCACACGCGCACGCATCATCACGCTCAGCAGCACACGCACACGCACACGCACACACACAAACACGCAGCAGCACACGCACACACAGAGCATCAATAGCGCACACGCGCGCACAAACACAAGCAGCAGCACGCACACGTGGCACACAAACATATCACATAGGGGCAAAAGAGTCTTTTCAACTATCATTTAGGCTTAAAATGGATAAACGTGTTATAAAAGGCATAAAATTTAGACTCATTGTTAGATAGGGAAGAAATTATTTGTTGATGTTAAATAAGGCATAAAATTTAAGCACGGGGTTAAATAAGGAATTCTCTCATATAAGTGAGGCATAGAGACAAAATAGATTCATTGCACAAGAGCTTAACACGTGATCAACAAGCACAAGAGCTTCTGTACTATTTGTTTTACAACATTGTGTGTTCTACCAATAGTTCAATGGAGGGTCTTCGAGCCACTGATGCGACATTCTTGTCGTAGATTTGTCGTTGTTAGATGATCTCCGACCACTCCTCATCGGTATGCGTGTCTGTATGTGTACATGGCTGCTTTTTATGCCAATGGATTTGATGAGCACAAACAAAATCACTCGATTGCGAAATAATCAATACAATCCAAGTGGCATGGCAAAGTCTTCGAACTCAGATGCATTAATCAGGTCGAAAATGGTCGTCTGGCTAATTAATTGAAGGGAAACACAAACATGACAAACACCGCTGGGAAGATCCGTCGGCCAAGCATGTCAGCATCGTCTAGGTGAGCCCGAGTGAGTCGACCAGGCAAGGAAAAATTACAGCAGTCCCTCATGCACGTGCTATGTTAGTGTTGCATACTCCCTCTGTCCGGTTATAAGTGTGCATCTAGAAATTGGGTGACATATTAGTTCTCTCTCCTTTTATTAGCCTCCACCAATTAAATTAAAGGAGAAGAATGAGTACTGGGGGATGATACGGGGGAGAAGAATGGGGGTTGGAGGATAGAGTGGGGGGGAGTGATTACGAGGAGGCAATTGCATTTATTAACTGCATAAGAAATGTAGATGTACACTTTTTTTGGGATAAAATTTGTATGATAGATGTACACTTATAACCGGACGAAGGGAGTAAGCACTATACTAATTAACTACCCTCATTAACTCTACTAAATCTGATTCATACGGCAGTAAATGAAGTTATTTAGTACTACGGCAGTAAATGAGTAAATGAAGTATAGTATAAGATGTTTTTGATCACTAGTTTAGTGATCTAAAATGTCTTATATTACTTGACAGAGGTAGTATTTAGTAACGGGAAACGCTTCCGATCACAAGTCTGATAGAAAATTTTCGTCAGACCACTCCTGCATCGTTGATTCTCCTCTAATCCCATGGTTCGTAAAATCTTCGATTCTTTAAATTAAGCGCACACTTGATCTGTCTCGAGTTAATCTCGCCGGCTGCCTCGTCCTAACTAATTCACCGTGAGTGGGGCGAGTAAATCTCGCCTGCCCCGCATGCCTGACCCATCCACCCCAGCCCGTCTCCCTCCCATGGACAATCTCATCACGAGCTCGCCGACCTCGCCGTCCCAGCTCGCCGCAAAGCTCTCCCTCCACCAAGCCGGGTGCCGCACCCATTCGCACCGCCAGCGCTGCTGAAATCCGTTTCCCCGCACCCCTTGCTTCGAGTCCACCTCATGGATGTGCTCACCGTCTACCTCACCGGCCAGATTCGATCCACTCCAACGCCGCCAATTGTTGATTCATCCCCCGGTCCATCTCGCCAATGCGCCGTCCCGACGACAGGTGTCCGTGCCAGCCAGGATCACCGCGTTGTTTGTGCTTCACCAGGCTGCCCGAGGAGCATCTGTCGGCCCGAGAACTAGCAGTGCCAAAGGTATTTCCCCCCCTCTTTGACGCCTCTCCTTCGAATCGAGGGTAGATATGTTCAATGTGCGTCGTGTTTGTGACAGCTGCTGGGTGTGACAGATGTAGGACGAGCTACAGAAAACCACACTAAATGTGTTACCATTCTGTATTTAATCAGTAAAGTATCAACCAGTTTAGGTATATTTGGTTTTTGGATCACACGAACTTGCATAGCTATGTGACGGCTATCTCACTTAATTTCTGTTTTCATATCTATATGCTTCCACTTAAGATGAGTTAGGTTGAGATATCGATCTTATCATGCTTCCAATGTATGGAGCTTCCTAAAAGTACTATACATGATCCTACTGTCCATATAGTTTGCTTCTACAATTCTACGTTTTATTTTGTCTATATAGTTTGCTTCTACAATTCTTCATTTTATTTTCAGAATTTGGCATGTAGGTTGCAGGAACATGCATCTCCATGTTAGTGGGAACCTTAGTTTATTTCTGTTTCAAGTTTAGTGTTTCCAATGAACAAAAATCGTATTGACATTGCACATTTCCACGCTTCCTACTCATGGGCACCTAACTTATACCTCATATGTTTCTGATATATTGCTTCCACGTGCACTTCCGGCTTCTTATATACAAAAGATAGATTTATTGTCATGGATCACCATTGTAATATGGCATGCACCCATACTATACTAAATTTATTTCTCTGGTCTACATCGTTTGTTTCCATAGAATACTCCCATGTTTTTTCTGTAGCGCCTAATGTGCTTGACTTCATATGTTTTCAGTTTATCCAGGATAATGAAGCAAGGTGCAAGGTCTCAGCGACCTTTCTTGGCTACCACGCTCCAGCTCCCTCGACATGCCACCCTATGGACGACCACCTATGGTTCCTTTCCATCGTGCTAACCACCACTCATTTGGTCATGATAACGTGTTACATCTCTGATCTTCCTGGCATGCTCTCACCGGAGTGCTCCCTTGCCGACGTGGTCAATGGTGGAACTCAGGGCGCGGCATGGTGACTATGATCCAGCGGCTTCGTCTCTGATGCCCCGAAGCAACTGCCCCCCATGCCTTAGTGTGAATAATTTGGTTCTTGTGACATATGTAATGCTTCAGGGATGTGTATATTAAGTTTTCTAGTCAGCCTGTATGTGCTTCCATTGTTTTTAGTACCATACATGTGATTCAGTATCATATGTGTCATGCTTCCAACTTTTTTTTTTTTGTGAGACAATATGTGCTCCTTTCTTTACACAGCAGAGACAATGCTTTTGTAATACTTTTTTCCTGCTTCAACATCTATCTGACTGTGCTTCCAATGTCTCACTACCACATAAATTCTCACTATTACACGTGCCATGCTTCCCATATAAATACAATATGTTTCCAATGACATACTTGCAGGCTTCGTTCCTTACACTATGATAGCAATGTTTTGGTACTGCATTTTCATGCTTCAACTACCATAAAACTGTGTTTCAAAGTACATCCATACATGCTTCAAAGCATAAACGAACTACTTTACAAAAATGTGATCTAAGAGCATCTCCAACAGGTGCCCCAAAAACGGCCCGTGCTGCAAAATTGCGCGTTTTAGCGCGCGCGCAGCGAAACCGCGCGCTCCAGCGGCCGCCCAAAAACCGCACGCGCGGCATAAGTGCTTCCGCGCGCGGAGCGAAACGGCATCGCGCGTGGCTTATTTGGTGCGCCCGCTCCCGCGCGCGGAACCACTCGAACGCTCGCGCATCTTCTCCCAACTCCCTCCCTACCAGCGCCCGCGCCACCGCCGCGCCGCCGCCGCGCCACCCCTTTGCTCCGGCGACCCGACGGCGTTTTCCGGATCTACTACCGTGCGTCTGTAGCTCCCTCCCCCTCCCTCTAGTCGCCGCCGACCCTTGCGCGCGCTATTGCTCCGGCGAAAAGCGCTCGGCCGCCCACCGCCGCTCGGCGCCCACAAGGTGTTCGACAGAACGCCACAAGGTATATATTGCTCAAAGTACACATTTTTTACATTAATTTGATGCTTGTTGTTCATAGTTTATAGACTAGTTTAAATTTAATATTGTAGATGAGTTCATCATATAATTCTTCCGAAGAAGAATTTGATATGGAAGAGGAAGAGGACCTTGCAATCATCGTAGCTATGCACATCAATAAAAAACCGAAGCACGGTGGTTCGGTTATGGGTCGGCAGAAAATTTGGAGGGACAAGATCGATGCCGACAACAGATTGATGAGGCACTATTTTGTGGAGAATCCCACATACCCCGAGTCGTATTTCCGGCGCCGTTTTAGGATGAGCACCGGGTTGTTCAGGTGCATTGCAGAGAAACTAGCGAGTCAGGATCGTTTTTTTCAGCAAAGGAGGAACGCCGCCGGAGAACTCGGGCATAGCACCTTTGAAAAGATGACAGCCGCTTTGCGTATGTTAGCATACGGCATTCCGGCTGATCTAGTTGATGACCACTTGGCCATGGGTGAGAGTCAAGCCATCATGTGTGTCAAGCGCTTTGCAGTCGGAATTGTGCAAGTGTTTGGCCCAGAGTATTTGAGATCTCCCAATGCTGAAGACGCCGCAAGGCTTTTGGAGATGAACAAAGCTCGCGGGTTCCCAGGTATGCTTGGCTCAATAGATTGCATGCATTGGAGTTGGAAAAACTGTCCTAAGGCATGGCATGGACAATTCCACGGCGCGAAAAAGGGTTCCACTATAATCCTTGAAGCGGTGGCCGATCAAGAGACTTGGATTTGGCATGCTTTTTTTGGAATGCCTGGATCTTTGAATGACATCAACGTCGTTAATCGGTCACCACTGATGAATAAGATTGCAAATGGTGATCTGCCACCGATACAGTTCGTAGCAAATGGCTATACATACAACTATGGCTACTATCTTGCGGATGACATCTATCCAAAGTGGCAAACATTTGTGAAGCCGTTGAAAAAACCGCAAGGTAAGAAAAATCTAGATTTTCACAATGCTCAGGCGGCGGCTAGGAAAGATGTTGAGAGAGCATTTGGGATTTTGCAAGCCCAATTTGCTATTGTGAGAGGACCGGCTAGATTTTGGGATCAAAAGATCCTTTGGTACATCATGCACGCTTGTGTGGTCATGCATAACATGATCATCGAGAATGAACGTGGCCAAGATTTAGACTACTCTCAGTACGAGCTCTTGGGACATCCCGTGCGAGTGCGGCGGAGTGCTGCGAGGGTGGCCCGATTTGTTGCTTCCT
Source organism: Elymus sibiricus (assembly GCA_039707655.1). Lineage (NCBI taxonomy): Eukaryota > Viridiplantae > Streptophyta > Magnoliopsida > Poales > Poaceae > Elymus > Elymus sibiricus. The sequence goes on from CM077665.1 coordinate 272,712,558, forward strand.
ATCATGCTATTCGGCGTGCCGAAACGCATGACGATCTTCAGAACGATCTCATCGAGGAGTGGTGGGAATGGAATGGCCGACAGAACGCATGATGATTTGGTTATTTGATGTTGTATGTTTGATGTTGTATTGTTGAACTATTTGCTGTATTGGATGATAAACTATTTGTTTGAGTTGTAATAATAAAATTAAACTATTTATTGTTGATTGTTTGATCTTTGGGTTTTATTTTTGGAGTGCATATGTTGTTTGTATAGGGCGCGCGCGCCGTGTATTTTGCAGCGCCTGCTGGAGCGCCGCGCGCGCTAAATTTTACGGCGGCCGCTGAAGCCAGCGCTGTGCCGAGCGCTAAAAAACGTTAATTGCACGTGCTATAACCGTTTTTTTGCGCGCCGCGCGTTGCGCGCCTGTTGGAGATGCTCTAAGGAATTTTGAAGCATGGCTTGTATATTGTGGGAAGCATGTTTATCACATCATGTAATCAGGTAGCAAATGGAAGGAAGCATAATTTGTTTACAGAAACACACGTGATACATGGAAGCAACGTGAATAAAGGAATTTTATTTTGGAAACTGCCAGGGTAGTTATCATACGTGATTATAGGGACCCCATATTATGGAAGCTACGTGTATGTATGGAAGCTACGTGTATGTAGGAAAATTGTTTTAGAAACTGTCAAGGAAAGGGGGCGCTGTTGAAGGGATGCATCCAACGTCCAGCAATATTTCATCCAAGGTCCATCCACTGGTCTGACGAAAAGCTACGGATCAGTAGTCTGATCCCTATTGGTTCCCTTTAGTAACCGCTGAGCAAATCAAATCAAAGATTAATTAAACACTACTCTGTAGTAGATTATCGTCAACATCTTCTCTGTTGCGTCAAAGGAACGGCAAAATGCAAACTATATCAATGAACCCCCAAAGATGTACTATCAGTAGGAGTAATGCTACACATACATAGGTTTACAGGGGTTTTACAGGCAGGTGGATTTTGATTGGAGATTAAGGGGATGAGGGGCCCACCACCACGAAAATCAGGGGGGAGAGATTAGTTAGAAAGAAAGAATCCTAGTCAGCGTGTAACTGTGTGTAACTCTTTATACGTTTAGCATTATTGCTACTAGTAGGGATCAATAATGAACCTTGCATGCAAATTAATTAAGTGCTCAAACAACTGATAGCCAACGTGCAAATTAAGTACACATGAGAAATGAAGACGCAACAGACTGAAATGCCATCGCTGAGCTGAACGAAAACCAACTCAAGCTCATAATTGTCCCAACTTCACAGCAGAATTTCATACAAGAACAGCTAACCTGGTAATTAACTGGTGCTACGAGCTACTCCTTGTAAACAGAAGGTATGGATAACAACGATAACCAAGATCGCCTAGAACTTAATCAGGCTTCCATGCGAAATTTTAAAAGAGTGGAATGACCGTTCGTCGAGATGAAATCAAAGCAACTAGTAGAACGCATCATAGCTATCATCAGCCTGCACATACCCGTCGTCGTCCCCCTGAGCATACCAGTCGCCGCCGTCGTCCTAACCATACCCATCATCGTCGCCCTGGAGCGCCTCGATGCTGTTGTCGTAGCACTCCGGTGGTTCTTGGTAAACATCCAGCTGCAGGCCACTTCCCTCCACCTCGACAACCGTGGCATGTCCGTTGCCGACGAACACTTCATCCTCGTAAGCTGCCGCCTCGTTGACAACGGTGAGGATGCCGGTGTACTCCTTGTAGCCTTCCTCGATGTGGTCCTTGAAGGTGAGAATTCCAATCCCGGCGTGCACCTTGTAGGCGTAGCCCTGCTCCCCGTCGTCTTCAGCATTGAGAGCTCCGGCGCCGAGGACGTAGCCTTCGTAGCCATGCTCCTCCTCCTCGTCGCTCTGAATTCCGGACCCGACGACGTAGTCACCGTCACTGAGAAGCCCGGTCCTTGCGACGTAGTCGTAGACGTCCTCCTCTTCCTCATCCTCGTCGGTGACAGCTCCACGTCCCACGACCTCGTACCCATCTGAAGAGAGATCGTCGTCGTCGTCATCAGAAGCGTAGTTCCAACGGACCAAATGGAGGCCACCGCGCTCCGCCTCCGCCTCCGTGTCCGTGTCCGTGTCCGATCCAGTGAATCCGGGGAGGGCCGCGACCTTGCTGCTGCTCTCGGCCGTTTCCACGGCCACCGCCATCAGCGCCAATGCCTGGTGCGGCTCGGGAGTGTGGGGGTTCACGGCTGCGCGTCGGGTGGGAGACAGCGCACACGGGGTCACCAGAGCGCGTGGAGCGGGAGGCGGAGCTCGCGGGATCATGAGGGCGCGCGGTGCGGTAGGAGGCGCGCGGGGGCGCCCCAGAGCGCGTGGGGCGGGAGGCGGAGCATGCGGTGCGGGAGGAGGATCGCGCGGGCGCACCGGAGCGCGTGGGGCAGGAGGCGGTGCGCGGGGAAGCACCAGAACAGGACCCGGTGCGCGGTGGGCCTCGACGAACACGGGGGCGGCAGGAGGTGCGTGGGTGATCATCGGAGCGCGTGGGGCGGGTGGAGGCGCGCGAGGAGGTGCAGGAGCGCGCTGTACGGGCCGGTAGCCGCCGGGGCAGAGGAGGAGGCCGAGGCGGAAGGCGAGGTAGGAGTCGACGCAGGCGTACTCCACCTGCTCGATGGAGAGCCTGGGAGCGTGCCACGCGCTCATGGCCACGTCCTTGGGCTTGCTGATCCCGCGGTAGCCGAGGAAGCGCTCCGCCATTAGCTCGACGGAGGCGTTCCCCATGCCGGTGAGCACGCGCAGGTCGCACGCGGACGCGACGTCCAGGCCGTAATGATCCCACAGCATCCGGCGGTCGTACGAGGAGCCGTACCCCACGAAGACGACGCGCGGGTCGGCGAGGAAGCGGTAGAGCACGGCGGGGACGGCTTCGGCGTCGACGTGGGCGAGGTGGAAGACGAGGCAGCGGTGGCCCGCGCAGAGCTGCAGGGTGGCCGGCGGCGGCGTCTGCGGCCCTACCCCGCGGCCGCGGACGGTGGTCCACTGGACGCCGAGGCCGACGACGAGGCGGCCGGAGCGGAGGAGGGTCTGGTGGAGCCAGCGGGTGGTGTAGATCCAGCGGCGCGCGTCGGCCGGATGGTCGGTGGCGAGGGCGGTGTAGGCGTCGTGCTCGGGGGTGGAGCGGCGGAGGCGTGTGGCGACGGGGGTGGCGTCCATGGCGGAGACGTGGGGGTGGGGTTTCCTCCTGCGTCGCTCGCTGGGGTTTTAGATGGGGGACGAGATGACGCGAGGGTTTGGAAGAGGGGAAATGTTTGGAGATAGAGTCGGGTCAGGCAAAGGCAAGAGGAAGGCTAGGCAGTTTATCGGATGGATCAGCCAGTTGGCACCACCATCCCGCGTTGTACCACCGACTTACCCTGAGATCATGCATCGGATGCTTCGATCGGAGCCTTTTGACAAGAAAACAAAAAAAGAAGGGACATCTATGATCATCAATGTTTCTGTAGGAGAAAACTATTACGTACAATGCACTGGCATACAAAACTATGATAAGATTTGAGTTTTCTTTTCTCTTGGAGCATAATAGGATTTTATAGCATTTCTACTGGAGTGGACTCTACATGTTTTTCGATTTCTTTTACCATGTATTTGTGTGGTAAATACTTGTGTGTTTACCATCTAGGAGTATAATTTTACCAATTACCGTATTTAGCCATTTAGGGATTGGAGACCATCTAAAATTCACTATCACATCTTTTTTGTAGATTAGGCACACAATCATACATTAAGGGAAGACATTCGTTTGTCGGCGCTCTTTCAAGAGTAATACTTTCAGGTCAGGAGGCACGTCGGGAAGCGTCATCAGATCCCCACATTTCGTGGCATCCGCCGCAAGCTCGTGGGCAATTCTTGGCATCCGCCGCAAGCTCGTGGGCAATTCTGTTGTTGTCCCTTCGAGTCGACATAAGCGTGATCTCTTCAAAGTTGTGCATCTTGTTTTTTATGTCACAATGTTGAAAATATGTCCAAGGGGCAATAATAATTATATTATTAATTTTCACGTTACAATTAGATGTTTATATTCTATACTATTACTGCTATGGTTCTTGAATTCGTGATTCAGACGAAAACTCATAAGCACGTGTGGAGTAATAAATAGTAAAACTTGATTCCTAGTCTTGCCTCTATGACTAGCTCAAGTGTTGCACAATGATTACGTTTTTCTGATCACAGGCATTTGTTTAGTGAAACAAGGATGTCGACAACATTGAGAGTATGATGTTAGAAGTCAACATGGCAATGGGTACCCGATACCCGCAAACCCGGCGGGTAAAAACCCCATTAGGGTAAGGGTATGGGAAATAAAAATACCCATGTGTTTCTAAATAAGAAAAAAATATACCCAACGGGTAAGGCGGGTACGGGTACGGGAAGGCTATACCCATACCCACAAACCCGTATAATAAAACACTATGTCAAGTAAGTCCCATATGTCATTGACATAGATTAAAAAAAACTAAGCTAACTAGGCACCCAGTCGCGCCCTCACCCTCCGAATTCCCGATCCAAAATGAGAGACACCCCTACTTTTGTGTCATGTTGGTTTGGTGTCATGTGCTGAAATGTTGTGCATATATGCTGAAATGTTATCTGAATGTGTTGAAATGTTGTATAAATGTGCTAAAATGTCGTATAAATGTGCTGAAATGTTGTATATATATGCTGAAATGTGAAAATCTATGTGTTGAAATGTTCTATATTTGTGATGAAATGATGTATATATGTTTTGAAATGCTTATGTGTCAAAATGCTGAACACGGGCATTTTTACCCATGGGTATTACCCGTACCCGGCCGGGTACGGGTATGGGAACAGTTTGAAACCCGGGGTGCGGGTACGGGTACGGGTATGGGCAGAATTTTTTTGAGACGTGTACGGGTTTGGGCACATAATACCCATACCCAAACCCTGCGGGTGCCATGTTGAGTAAGAAGAACGATCATATTGAATTGACCCAACTTGTTTGTTATACTTAGAGATGTTACTGTCACAAGTCTACAATCAATAACACAAAGAGTTAATGTATGCCTAGTTCCTTAGACCATGAAAGTATCGGATCACTTGGTGCCAGACGATACACTTTGCGGTTGCTCCAACATCATTTTGTAACATGGTGATTATAACGACAACTTGCATGTTTATTAGAAAGTATGAAAAGGGGCACGATAGCTCAAGAGTGTGATTTGCTCCTCCGATAATGAGAGATATTCTTAGGACTTCTCAGTGTCACGACATCCATCATTGTCTGGTGATGAGTGATGTTTTTATAGTCATTTCAACCATGTTTAAACCGAGATATTTCATTAAAAAGAGATATTCGCTTCGATATTGCCACTAATGACTAATGAATGCAAAAGGATTCTACAATTCCTCTATTTGGTATTTTTTCATAGGAAATGGGTTAAAAGGGGAAGAAATTACGTGGGAGAAAGGAAAGAAAGAAAAATGGACAAGAAACAAGTCACAAGGAGGCGTGAGAAGGCCACCAGAGTCAAAGACGGCGTTCCATGTGACCGCACGCGCTCGCATGAGCGATCGTTTGGCGCGAAAACCGAGGCAGGTCGTCCACCTGAACAACTTTTATAAAGGGGACCCTGTCGAAATGTCAACAGAACAACGTCGAGCGCAGCCAAAACCTCTTCATCATCATCTTCATCCACAAACCCTAACTGCCGCCATTTTCATCTCCATAGACATCTCCACCACCATAGTGCTCTCTCATCTAGTGCATACTAGTAATCGTGCATAACACAAGGCATTCATTGTAAGACATATTGCAATCAATCAATCCCAAGATGTGTTCTTCAATGTTTTCTTCTCGCGATCTGATATCCATGTGTGAGTAGTTCGGTATGTATGGGGTGAAGCATGAGCCTTGCAACCCTAGGTATTTGGTTAAGGGATCAATGGAAGTCTTTGACACAACGTCTCGTATGTGTGAAATAAAATTGTTTCATGAAGTGTCTCTTGTCTTGTCCGCGATCTTCATCCCTGCAGGTACCCAGGATCATGGAGATTGAGCACCGGTGAGGCTAGGAGCAAGGGGACCGTGAATTGTTATACAAAACACCGGTAACAGTAAGGTTTAGTAGGGTAACATGATCATATCCTTAGGGATTCATGAGGTGTAGTCATTAAACACCAATGCTTTTGTCTGATATTATTATCTTAATTATCGGGGCAACCCCGCGAGACGGATAGGGCCTTCGGTAGGACAGCTGATTCTTGATGCAGGACTCGTGCCGGTCTAGATGTTATTTGGACACACACCCCACTCTGATACGAAGCAATCACCTCTTGATGGGTGACTTCCCGAGCACGAACTAATATCATTTTTTATCCCAACACCAACACATGGTTGTAAGCATTAAGATCTCATCCCCGTACCTTCTTTTTACCATAAGTGTTTGAATCATTATTTGCTTGATGATTCGGTCAAAAGCTGGATTGAGAATTTGGAAAAAGCTTGCTAGAGACCATTGCTTCAAGGGAATCTTCCTCTCGTGGGTTCGATACCCAGGGTCACCTCTAGGGAAATAGGTGCGGGATACCCTTTCTTGTTCTAATACCGGATGAATAAAAAGGATATATCATCTGGCCAGACACATGTGACTGGCTCACAAGGATGCCGGAACAAGACAATGAGAAAGAAGAAAAAAACCAATAACAAGGAGACCGGTATACCGATATACCACACCTCAGGTTTTGTAAAGTATCACGAAGCAAAGGGAATAGCATATGATAACCAATGGTTCACTAAAATATCATTCGTGTGGATACACGGGTCAACATGCACTACTGCGGGAAGGTCCTAAGACAACAGATGTATAGGAGACCCTTCGACGAAAATGTGTGTGATGCATGAATCGCAACTGTATGGTAATAAAATCGTCACCAATAAAATTAACTGTGTGCGATGGCTGATCCATCAAGCATGATTCAGATAAGAATTGTGTGTGCGATACGTGGCATAATTTACGTGTGCGATATTGTTTGCGATGAGCCAAAATAACGCAAATGATTAGACATATCAAGATGTGTGCGATATGCGGCATACAGGTCACCCAGGTGAAATTTTTGCGATGAGCCAAAATATCATTAACGATTAGACAGATCAAGATGTGTGCGATAGACGGCATACATGTCACCCATATGAACTATTTGCGATATGCCAAAATAACACAAATGATTACACAGATCAAGATATTTGCGATGAGCCAAAATAACACAAACAATTACACAGATCAAGATGTCTGCGATAGACGTCATGCATGTCATTCGGATGAACTTTTTGCGATGAGCCAAAATAACACAAATGATTAGACAGATCAAGATGTGTGCGATAGATGGCATACATGTGACCTAGATGAACTGTTTGCGATGAGCCAAAATAACACAAACGATTCGGCGTAACAAGATGTGTGTGATACCCGATAAACAGGTCAGTAATCAGAAAATGTATGGGAAGACCGATAATAACACACACAATTCCTACTAATGAGCTGTGTGTGGTGTGGGCAAACGCTTGTCGGTGAACAATTGTGTTTCATTGTTCAAATCATCACCGACGTGTTTGTTAGTTTAATTGTATGTGATGTGATTTGCTCTGTCTGCACAACATATATGCTCTGTCTACAAAACAACAAGATATATACTTATAACAACAAGATGCATAACCAAATTAAACATGCAATTACATAACCAATTAAACATAACATTTGCACACTTCAATAAACAATTTACATGCATAATAAACTAGGAGAAACGGTTGATGGAACAAGAGGTGTGCTAGTAGCTCGTACCCAGTCCAACCATTAATGACGTTTACCGGCTCGTACCTACCAACACAGACGCCCCAATGCATAAATTAAAGGCGTTATACGCTTGTCTCACAATCCACGCCAATGCTTGCTGCCCCTTCCCCCATCGGTTTCCTGACACCAGCGAGTGGTTAGCTCTATATGACCCTTCTGACAATGCACCGTAGCGACACTACGCGCAGATCTAGTCCACACCCATCTTCCATTAATTATTCCAAGCATGCCAAGCAACCAAAGCTTGGAGGTCGACGTCGGCCCCTTCATGGATTACATCTTTGAGAGGAGAAGGAGCCAGAGGATCAGGTCAGAACGAATGAGCCGAAGCAGGTCAGAAAACAAGAGCTTCGTCGGCCGGTGCAAGCGCCATGGCCCATCGGCAGCGATATCACTGTGTCGTTCCTTGGAGGCACAATGGACGCATTGTAGAGGAAGTGTGAAGTGTTGTTTGCCATCCACCATGCAAAAGACCCAGAGCTGCTGGGCGGCATGATCGACGACCCACCCGAAAAGCCATCGTCACTGGTGCCCATCAAGAACCTGATGCCCCGTCAGGAATGGGTAGAAGCCATATGCGATTCATTTATGCGAATGCCTATCTGTCGCCACATCGGTGGCCGTGTCATCGTCGATCCCGGGGATGTGGTGGCCAGCCTCGAGCATGACGTTGGCGGAGATGACGTCCCCAGCGGAGTAGAGATACACCAACGTGAAATTTTGCAGAGGCAGGTCATGGATGGAATTTGCTACTAGTGGAAAGACATGAAGATGGAGTGGTTCCGCACGCAATTGCACACTGTCAAGCTCTACTAGATGAGGCCTAGCAACCCCAAGAGCCTCCAATGCTAGCAGCTCCACAGGCGGAGACGCGTACCGTGGATGCGGGCCCGGACACTGTGAATGAACGGCCACAAGGGTGCCATGGACACAATGACGAACATGGCGGAGGATAGGCGGCATGAGATGCATGTCATGGAGGCGATGAAGAAGGAGATGCATGTCATGCCAGCAACCCATCATGAAGGTCACCAGAGACTAAGCACAGAGCATCTCCAGCATCCCATATCGTTGTCTTTGTCTTCCTTCTTCTTCTGCCCCTGTGTCTTTCAGGCATTGCCGCATGTGGCATTTTAAATTATGCTGAATATGTAAGACAATCATTATCCATTGCCATTGTCATCATATATATTATTTCATTCATAGGTAAATGTATACAAGTAAAAAAAGGCTAAAAGTCACATTCTCAGCGAGTTAAATAGCAGCTCGGCCGCCATTAATGGAGAAGTTGGGAGCGAGTCGGGCAGCGGGTGTCTCAAATGGCCCGCTTCCCGGTGAGCATGCACAGCGGACTTCTCACACGCGTCCCGTGGAGCCTGCGACGGACTGCTCGAATGCGTCCACACGAGCATGTGCGGCAGATAGCTTGCACGCGTCCCATCGAGCGTATGTGGCGGACTGCTCACACGCGTCCCGTCTAATCAAAAAGCTGGCCGCACGACACCTCCTAGCCAATAAAAAGTGTGATGCGTGGCGGTATGTAAATGGTTTGTACAATGCCCAGGATTCAAATAATACCACCGTGGGCGATAATAACGTGACAACTATTTGTTTCAAAATGCCTACGTTGGCTCTGAATACGTGCCTTGTTTCAAATAGGAAAACAGAAGGTACCATGGTCTATATGTGCCATGTCATGACATCATGTCAAGTTTCATGAATTTTATTCAAGTTCTGGAATTGCAGAAATATAAAAATTAAGATTATCAATGTTTGCGGCCGAGCCACGACGCCGACATGTTTGAAATTCATTCCCAATTCTTGTGTGGGACCTAAACATGCATCCAAGGACACATATATGATTTTCAACCCAATTGGGTGCAGTGCAACATGTGGATGTAGTTCAAATTTGAATTATGCACATTAAATGCCAAGAAAACTTAGTTAATGTATAAAAAGGCAAACGAACCTTAAATAATTCCATATTTTAGAATGACATTCCTATCGGTATATGATGCCTCTAGGAAAAAAATCAAGGCAAGAAGATGTGGTGAATGTTGTATCGTCCACAAAGGTGACACGTTCCCTATCGGAACCACGAGACTTCTTGTGAGAAGCTCCGGTTTGTGAGAGGCTTGTACCAAAACTTGCCCCAAATTGGATAAAATTTTACCACAAAATGTTGGTGCCATGTGATGACACCATGCCAAGTTTCATGAATTTCGGATGAGTTTTGGATTTACAGGAATTTAAAAACCACAATTCTCAATGTTTGCGACCGAGCCACAACGCCGAGATGTTTGAATTCATTCGCATTCCTTGCATGGGACCTAAACATGCACCCAAAAACACATATATGATTTTTCAACCCATTTTGGTGCACTGCAACATGTGCTTCTAGTTCGAATTTGAATTATACACATTAAATGCCTAGAAACTCAATTAAGGTATAAAAAAGTCAAACGAACCCTGAATAATTCCACATTTTTGTATGACACTTCTACTGGTCTATGTTGCCTCTAGAAAAAAATCAAGGCGAGAAGAGGCAGCGAATGTTGTTTCGCCCACAAAGTTAACACGTTCCCTATAGGAACCACGAGGCTTCTTGTGAGAAGCTCCGGTTTGTGAGAGGCTTGTACCAAAACTTGCCCCAAATTGGGCAATTTTTTACCACAATATGTTGGTGCCATGTGATGACACCATGCCAAGTTTCATAAATTTCGGGCGAGTTTTTGATTTACGGGAAGTTAAAAATCAAGATTCTCAATGTTTGCAGCCGAGCCACGACGTCGAGATGTTTCAATTTTATTCACATTGCTTGCATGGGACCTAAATACGCACCCAAGGACACATATATGATTTTCAACACATTTTTTTGCATAGGAGCATGTGATTCTAGTTCAAATTTGAATTATGCACATTCAATGTTTAAAAAACTTAATTAATGTATAAAAAAGCCAAATAAACCACGTATAATTTAAAGCAGTTCTGGACAACCGCATGGCACCCGTGGGTAAGCACTGTGTGCGCACGTGTTGTGCTAGCTCGCGCTTCCTTCTTTCCTAAGTTCTCCATATTATATTAATGGTGTTCGATAACCCACAAGTATAGGGGACCGTTTGTAGCCGTTTTCGATAAGTAAGAGTGTCGAACCCAACGAGGAGCAAAAGGTAGAATTGATATTCTCTCAAGTTTTATCGACCACGGATACAACTCTACGTGCAACAATGTTCACTATACCTAGTACAATAAATAAACTACTTTGCGGGAATAAAACTAGAAGTACTTTGTAGGTGTAAAAAGATAGATTTTGAAGATAATAAAGAACGTGGAAATAAAAGTTAGGTGCTGTTTTAATAAAAGAAGAATAAAGTAAATATAGCAAGTGTGCAAAAGTGATGGTAGGATTTGCGAGATTGTCCTAGGTAATTGATAAGTAGATCGGTAGTTGGGTGCTTGCTTTTTTTATGAGGGAGAGGGATGAGCTAACATACTTTCCGTACTTGGATCATATGAACTCATGATTGGAACTCTAGCAAGGATCCGCAACTACTAACTATTATTAAGGTAAAACCCAACCATAGCATTAAGTAACAAGTCCTGTTTACTCCCATACGCAACAACCCCCTTACTCGGGTGTAAGTTTCCGTCACTCTCGCCACCCACTATAAGAGAATCATGAACGTATTGCAACACCCTACAACGGGAATCCCCCACATGTGCGCAGCACGGAAGGAACCATAGGATAGCACCAAAATAAAACACGCAACTTAAATCAATCAAGATCATCAATCAACCCATAGGACAAAAGGAATCTACTCAAACATCATAGGATGGCAACACATCATTGGATAATAATATGAAGCATAAAGCACCATGTTCAAGTAGGGGGTACAATGGGTTGCGGGAGAGTGGACCGCTGTAAATAAATGAGGAAAGGTGATGGTGGTGTTGAGGAAGACGGCGGAGTTGTTGGTGTAGATCGCCGCCACGCTAGTTGCCCCGGCGGCGTTCCGGCGCCACGATGAGAGAGGGGGAGAGAGAGCCCCCCTCCTTCTTCTTCTTCTTCTTCTTCCTTGGTCTCCCCGTAGATGGTAGGAGAGTTTTCCCTCTGGTCCATGGCCGCCATGGCTCCCGAAGGGCAGGAGCCCAACCAAGATTAGATCTCTCTCTCTCTCTCTCTCTCTCTCTCTCTCTCTCTCTCTCTCTCTCTCTCTGTTCTCTTATGTTCCGCGCTCCTGTTTTTTGGCGTTTCACCATTTCTTATATTCCCGGAGATCCGTAACTCCGATTGGGCAGAAATATTGAGGAGATTTTTATCCAGAAATTGTCTTTCTTGCGGCAAAAGAAGGGCACAAACCTACGTTCGAGGGAGTCACAAGGCAGCCCGACGCTCCCAGCCCCCCGACAGCGCCCTGTTGCCTTGTGACCACCTCGGGCATCGTCTTGCATTTATTCTTCTTCCTAAAAATCACATATGTTCCAAAATAATTCTCCATAAAATTTTATCGCGTTTGGACTTCATTTGATACGGATTTTCTACGAAACAAAAAACATGCAAAAAAGGAACTGGCACTGGATCAATATGTTAGTCCCAAAAATAATATAAAATGTTGCCAAAAGTATATGAAAGTTGTAGAATATTGGCATGGAACAATAAACAATTATAGATACGATGGAGAGGTATGAGCATCCCCAAGCTTAATTCCTGCTCGTCCTCGAGTAGGTAAATGGTAAAAAAAGATAATTTTGGATGTGGAATGCTACCTAACATAATCTTGAACACATGTCTAATCATGGCATGAATATTAAGACACAAGTGATTTAAGGCAATAGTCTATCATTTGACATAAAGACATCCATATTCAGGTTTTTCATCGCAAATATGTCTTTCAAAATAAACGATGGTAAAGGACGTTATCCTGGCACATTTATTCATGTAAGCATGGCATAACTTCGTCTTCCTAACACAAGTACAAATCATGATCACCCGAGTGTCAAGTCAGGCATTTGGTTCATACTTTTCACGCTTCAGCATTTTCAACTGTACTCAATACTTGAGTGTGAGCCATGGACATAACACTATGGGTGGAATAGAATACGGTGGTAGAGATCAAAGGAGTCAAAAGGTGGGAAAGTCTCACATCAACTAGGCGGATCAACGGGTTATGGAGATGCCCATAAATCGATATCGATACGAGGAGTAGGGGTTTCCATGCAACAGATGCACTAGATCTATAAGTGTATGAAAGCTCAAATCAAACTAAGTGGGTGTGCATCCAACTTTCTAGCTCATGAAGACCTCGGGCATTTGAGGAAGCTCGTCATCGGAATATACAAGCCAAGTTCTATAATGAAAAATTCCCACTAGTATATGAAAGTGACAAATCATGAGACTCTCTATATGAAGAACATGGTGCCACTTTGAGGCACAAGTATTGTGGTAAATGGATAGTAGCATTGCCACTTCTCTCTTTTTCTCTCATTTCTTAGGTGGGCACTTTTTGCCTCCCCCTTTTTCTCTTTTTTATTATATTGTTTTTTATGGTGGCCTCATTTGGCCTCCCCCATTTTTAATTTTTATCTGGAGTCTCATCCCGACTTGTGGGGGAATCATAGTCTCCATCATCCTTTCCTCACTGGGACAATGCTCTAATAATGATGATCATCACACTTTTATTTACTTACAACTCGATAAAGAAGAATATGACTGTATATGAATGCCTCTGGCAGTGTACCAGGATGTGCAATGATCTAGCGTAACATGTAATCAATGAGTAATGGTGGATTTGACACAAATACTATGTCAGCTCTATATGATCATTCAAAGCAATATGATGATGAATATGATGATGATGGAAGTTGCATGGCAATATAGCTCAGAATGGCTATGGAAATACCATAATAGGTAGGTATGGTGGCTGTTTTGAGGAAGATATAATGTGGCTTATGTGTGATAGAACATGTCATATCACAGGGTTTGGATGCACCGGTGAAGTTTGTACTGACTCTCGAGGTGAGAAAGGGCAATGCACGGTACCGAGGAGGCTAGCAAATTACGGAGAGGTGAGAGTGCGTATAATCCATTGACTCACATTAGCCATAAAGAACTCATTTACTTATTATGAAATTTTTATTAGCTCTATCGAAGCAAAGTACTACCAGTGCACCCCTAGGGAGGACGTTGGGATGAGTTAACCATCACGCGCCCCCGACTCAAACAACACAAGGATTTCAATAAGGAATAAAAGTGCTCCAACATCCCGGTCATGCCATAACCAACACTTTAATGAACATGAGATCACAAAGCTTAACATTGATATTCCTACTAAACCATGATCATCCACTAGTGCACACACATGTAACTATCTTAATGTCACAAAACTATTGCAAGGAATCAAATATATCATATTCAGTGATCTACAAGTTTTATGTAGGATTTTATGACCAACCATGTGAATGACCAATTCCTGTTAACTCTTTAAATAAGTATAAGTGAAGCATGAGAGTTTAATATCTTTCTACAAAAGACCTGGACATGCTCTAATAAATATAAGTGAAGCAAAAGAGCATTCTACAAATAACGGTGTTCCCTATGTAGAGAAGAGAGCATCCAAACTTTAAAAGATATAAGTGAAGCACACGAAGCATTCTAAAGCCATACTCAAAAGATATATGTGAAGTGCATTGAGTTCTACAAATCAACCAAGGACTATCCCATACCAGCATGGTGTATTGCTAAAAGAAAAATAAAAGGCATACGATGAGAATTTACGCATATCATGTGTACAAAGCAAAAACCGAGACATGTAAAGATGCAAATGAAACATATATTTCCGTAACTTAGAAAATTCTAAAAAATTAGGAAGTAATATAAATTTTGCATAACAGTATTGTGTAAAAATTTCAGATTTTTTGCATGGTGGAGTAAAATATAAAAATTCAAACACACAATAAAAGTTTCCATTTTTGCGCAACACGTATCAAACAAACAATTCAAACATCCTAAAGGTAAATCTTGGCACATTATTTTTATAATACAATGGATTTGTACAAGGGGATAATTATTTTTGTTGAAAACTTTCTATAATCAAGATTCACAAAGTTTCCATGGGCATGAACAAAGTTCAACGCTAGCCCCCACTTCAACGGTGCTCGTCTTTATCACTTTCACTTTTCTTTTTGAAAATGTTTTAAGTTCCCCACTTTATTTTTTTGTTTATTATTATTTTAAAAGCACATAACAGAATAAAATGACTCTCTAAAACTTTCGTGTTGTCTATTGATAACCCACAAATATAGGGGAACGTTTGTAACCTTTTTTGATAAGTAAGAGTGTCGAACCCAACGAGAAGCTAAAGGTAGAATTAATATTCTCTCAAGTTCTATCGACCACCGATACAACTCTACGTGCAACAATGTTCACTATACCTAGTACAGGAAATAAACTACTTTGCAAGAATAAAACTAGACGTACTTTGCAAGAATAAAACTAGGAGTACTTTGCGAGATAACAAAATTTAATATTTTAGTAGAGAGCTTTTCATAACCCAAGATAAAGATTGTCAATAGGCAATTGAATATAAAACGATAGATACTTATCATATGCAATGAGGGAGAGGCATACGCTAACACACTTTCCGTACTTGGATCATATGAACTTATGATTGAAACTCTAGCAAGCATCTGCAACTACTAAAGATCATTAAGGTAAAACCCAACCATAACATTAAGTAACAAGTCCCCTTTACTCCCACACATAAACTATTACAAAAAGATGTCAAACATAAGCAGACAAAGAGACTATAACAACAATCCGTGAAAAACAGGACAGTGTGTAAAGATGCAGATGAAACATATACTTATGTAACTCGGAAAATTCTGAAAAATTAGGACATAATTTTTTTTTTGCATAAAAGTACTGTGTAAAAATTTAGAAGTTTTTGGACGTTCTAATAAAATATGAAAAACCAAACACTACAGCCAAAGTTTCTCTTTTTGCACATCACACATCAAACAAGCAATTCAAACATCATAAAGGTAAATATTGGCACATTATTTTTATAATAATATGGATTTGTACAAGGGGGTAATTATTATTGCAAGAAACTTCCATGAAAAATTCTACATTGTTTCCATGAGCATGAACACAAGTGTTCAAGGTTGACTCTCACTTCTCCAATGCATAAATTTCCAATCGCTTCTTTTTTTAAGTTCCCCACTTTATTTTTAATTATTTTTAAAGCATACAACAGAATAAAATGACTCTCTGAAACTTCCAGGTTGTCTCGCTGGCAGCGCTTTCTTTAAAGCCATTAAGCTAGGCATGTTGTGCTCAAGTAATTTATCCACCCGGATCCCAAGGTATATCAAAGCCAATTTTAATTAACAATGATTTGTAATTAAATAGTGAGCATAAAGTAATATAAGCATGTAACAAGGAAGTATAACTCTCTTCCTATGCATTGGCATTTCATAAAAGAACAATTCATGCACACAAGTAAAGGCCAATGCATATATAAATAGTTTCTTGCAATTTTATCGTATTGGAAACATAGAGAGGTGAAGATGTAGTTCCTATCTCATAATAATTGCAATTAGGAGCAGCAAGCACATGCATATTATATCCATCAAAATCATCATGTGTACTAGTAAAACGCAACCCATCAATATAACCCTTAATAAGCGCAAACTTGTCCAATATAGTGTAGTTGGGAGAATTCAAAATGATAATAGGACTATCATGCCTGGGTGCAATAGCAACAATTTCATGTTTAACATAAGGAACTGTATAAAGTTCATCTTCATAAGCATAATTCATATTGGCATCATGGCCACAAGCATAGAAAGAATCAAGTTCTTTAAAAAGGGATATTTCAAACGACTCCAAGGGATCATAGCATTTATCATAGCATTCATCCTTCGATATGTGCGAAGGGAAATTAAACAATGTATGGGATAAAGAGTTACTCTCATCAGAAGGTGGGCACGGGTAGTGTCGTGGTTTTGTCACGGCTGATGTCCTAGTGAAAGGACTTAGGTTCGAGGCCATCGCTAAGGCGGTGAACTCGAAGGGGTTGATCGGAATCGAGAGACAAGGGTTACCCAGGTTCGGCCCCTCGGTGAGAGGTAAAAGCCTACGTCCTGCTTTGTGTTGTATTGATTGGATATCGATTACAAGGGGGCGAGTTCGCTTGACCTAGCTATCAATGAGTTGTTTCGTGTCTTAAGCCGCCCAGGTAACCCGCCTTTATATACATAGGTCGAGACCCTGGGCTTACAAGAGTCCGGGCTGGGTCGTATATGATATCCGACCTTGCCTCTAACTACTCCTGCCTTGTCGGGCAAGCCGCCCCCGGCGGCTTACGCCACCGGGTCATACACTGTCTTCTCCTTCTGGGCCTCCAGGCCCACTGAGCAAGCTTCTTCCAAACCTTTATCGCTAAGCCGCCAACCTCATGACCCGGCCCCACTTGGGCGGGTCTCACCACGGGGTTATATCCCCAACATTACACCCCAGATTGATTTGAAGCGGTTCATGTCAATCTTCAAATCTTCTGGTTGGCGAATCTTGCATTCTCTGATAAGTCTTCATAAGCCACCAAAAATGGGTGTCGTCATCTCTGATCAATCTTCATGACCTGCCGTGACATCATCAGTAAAATCAAAAAGATTCCCCTGACGTCACAACGAATCTTTTTCATTAAAATGACCAGCCCGAGAATCGAGGCGCTTTCTTGGTCAATCGTCTTCGTGTCTCCTCGATTCCCGCACCAGACTGTTGCTATCCCATCACATCCTCATAAATAGGCGCGGGGGGCCCCATTACTTTCACTTTCCCCCGCTGCCGTCTTCTTCTTCTTCCTTGCGACACCCGCACCGCCGAAGCTCGCCGCGCCGTCCGGACCTCACCGTCGTCTCGAACATTGGCCGCTGCATCACCCTGAATACGTCCAGAGCTCTCCCGCGTTCGCCCGCATCATCAAGGTTCCATCGCCGCCCCTTGTTTAGATCTGTATTAGATTTACAAATTTCCCCTGAGTTCATCGGGGTTCTTCGTGTTCATCACCGCCCATCGGCGCATTATTCGTAGATTTAGAGAAAGAACACTTCTTCAGGCTTTATAACATCGCCCCAATCGCGCGGTCATCCGCTCCATAGGTCTGCCATGCTCATTGTAGATTGCTAGCTCGCTGTAGTCCGTGTAGAAGCTGCCTATTCTTTCACTGGCTTTTTAGGTTTAGGAATATTTTTCTTTTATCTCGCCTGTAGATCTTGATTCAGTAGCTGTAGCTGTTGGAAACTGTTTCTCCAGACTTAGTAATTTTTCCAACACTCATTGGCAAGCTTGACCCGCCGTTGTACTGCCGGCTCACATGGTCATACTGCGGCCTGCTTCGGTGGCTCATAATTTTATACTGACCCGCCAAACACTGTCACCATTTTTAGAATCAAAACTGCCTCGGCCATAATACGTTTTTAACCCGCCATATATTCATGCCCTTCCGTAGTCTTTTAAGCCGCCGCCATGTCTAAAGTCCCATCTACTTGCAACTGGGTGAGGTCTGGGGTAACCGAAGAATCACTCAAAGAGTTTATCACCATGGGAGTTCTGCCGGCTCAGGATGTCATCCACTGGCGGGTTCCGGGTAATGAAAACATTCCTAAGCCCGAGGATGGGGAAGTTGTTGTATTCACATACCATCTTCTCTGCGGTTTTGCTCCCCCCGGGTCTAAATTTTTCCGAGACGTCTTACACTCATTCAACTTGCACCCTCAAGACATCGGGCCCAATTCTGTCACCAACTTGTGTCAGTTCCAGACCCTCTGCGAAGCTTATTTGCAAGAAGAGCCGTCCGTTGACCTCTTCAAAGAATATTTCTACATCAACCGCCAAATAGAGATGGCAGATGGATTAAGTCTCGAGCTCGGAGGCGTCACTCTTCAAAGACGGAGGGATGTACTCTTTCAAGCAGCAACTCTGCTGAGTCACCCCAAAGAATAGAACAAGACTTGGTTTTATTGCAAAGACACTTCACCCGAAGGGGAGAACCCACTGCCAGGCTACCGTCCTTACCGGCTCAGCACTGATACAGAGCTCCCAGTCCGAATGTCTGCCGTAGAACGTGCTCAATATGGCCCAACCTTCTCAAAAATAAGGGCCCTGTTAGCCAACGGGTTAACAGGTGTTGATCTGACCCGCTGCTGGGTCTCTTGGAGGATTCCGCCGTTGAGCCGCCGCGGCGCCTTAATGTGCCAATATACTGGCGAGGTGTCTGATCCTCAACGCTTCAACCAGACCCCCTTGACAGACTAGGATCTCAATACCATTGTCAAGTCTTTGCTTGGAGAATCCCAAACCGCCTGTAGCAAGACGGGGTTAAACCCTTTTTACGTGCTTAACCCGGCTCCAGATGTAAGTCTTTCCATCTTAACCTTCATCCATTATTTCAATGCTGTACTTCATGTATTTTATTAACCTTTCTGCCAATGCGCTTTATCACATGCAGGCCGGCTCTTCCTTCTGGAACAAAAAGTTACCCGCTTCCTTCAAGAAGAAGAGCAAAGTTCCCAAGGCGACGAAAGTCAAGGCGCCAGCTCGTAAAAAGAAGCAGTCAACTGAAGAACTATTCGATCTAGATAACTCAGAGGTAGAACTTGACTCCCTTGGTCTTCTCTTTATGCAACTCATTGACAATGATTACTCACAGGAGGAAGCAGAAACAAGCCATGCTGATGTTGCAGAGGTAACCATTATCTCCTCTGACTCGGAACTTTTACCAGTAAAAAGAATACAGCGAGCCGTACGGAAGGTAAAATGTTCTCGCCCTTTTGCTCACTTGGATCCCAACTCTCTTTTGAAGAAGCAGCAAGAAGACAACAGGCGTTAGACCCGGAGCACTGGCTCTGAAGATCTTTTATCCGGCTTACCGAATGATCCGGCTCCTCGGAAACGGCGCACCAAAGTACTTTCTTGCCTTGAATTTATCTCTTCTGTATGCTAATCTTGTGTTGCAACTTGTATTTGACAATGCTAACTTTCCAGGACTCGCCTCCTTCTTCCGACGACTCAACCGCCTCAAAGTTGCCTCCCCTTATCATCAACCCGGGGTAAGTATTTTCATATCCCACTCCGTGTGTTAATAGTCTATCCTTGCTCATTGACGTGTAACTTCACCTTTGCTCATAGGGCTCAAGCCAAACGGAGGAAGGCAGGCGGGTCAACCGCCACTCCTGATATTCCAGAATCGGCATACCTGAAGCCTAACACCCCTGAAACTCATATTGAGCTGTCTGAGGCTGACAAAGATGCCCGTGAAAAGACTCCTCAGCATAATGAACCGGCTGCTATGGATATTGAGGCTCCTGAGGCCCATCCAGGAACTGATCCTAAGCCGCCTAGCCCCCAGCCGACAGCTGAAGACGTGGCTCCTCATGAAGAAGTTATTGTTACCGGGGCGGCTTACAAATCTCCAGCTCCCTCTCATGTACTATCAAAACATACCAGTGAAGACGAGGCAGCTCCTTCTAAGGAAGAGAAGACTCAATTTAACCTTCCTAACTTAGAGAAACTTACAGCCGACGAGTTGCACTCTGGCTATCTGAGCCGTCTCCCTGCAAGCTGGGATATGGAGGCCGGCTTGGTTGGCATGATGAAGAAAAAATATGAGGTACTCCACTTCCCTTGCTTTTTCATATATATACACTTATGTAGCCCCCAAGAGCCGGTTCACCTCTCAAAAAGGTCAGCCGGGTCTTCAATCACTTGCCATCTTTCGTAGAATCGCCGTGTAGCCCCCAAGGGTCGGGTCATTATGTAAGTAATGAGCCGGCACTTAATCATAGTTTAAGAGCCAACCGTAGCCCCCAAGGGCCGGATCATTATGTAAGTAATGAGCCGGTACTTAATCATAGAGTAAGAGCCAACTGTAGCCCCCAAGGGCCGGATCATTATGCCAATAATGACCCGGGACTTTTTATAAACCTGATCCTTAGATTTGTAGAGCAACGTGAAGCCCCCAAGGGTCGGGTTATCTTCATGAAGATGATCCGGGTCTCATGTGCCTTGTAATGTAAGAAAGAACTGAGACACATTAGCCCCCAAGTGTCAAGTATATTGCTTGCAATCTGCTTGGGACTTGTAATGACGCTGTCAAACTTCGCTGTCAAACTTCGAAAAAAACGGTATGAGTCGGACAGGCGGCTTAGAACTAACAGTCGTGCCTTGTCATGACTTGTCCTGTGCAGGAATCTTTGAATGCCACTGAGTCGAACGTGTCAGACCTTAAAAAGAGTCTGGCACTGCAACAAGAAGGCCGAGCGGAAGCCGACGTCAAGTACCAGATCGCCTTGACTGAGTGTCGGGGGCATAACCCCGGGGTAGCCTCAAGCGACCCACTACTCCAACTTTCTGAAGCGACTGGAGGGCGAGCCGACTCCCCCTATAGCCCGGCTACGCCCTGCCGGCTGCGCCCTGCCGGCTACACCCTGCCGGCTACGCTATGCTAGCCGGCTAGGGGCGGAGGCTTCTGCCGCCCCGGCCTGCCGCCCATTGGATGCCACGGTCGGGTACGCGTGGCTACAGTGGCCCCCATCCTATCGGGGGTCAGCGCCCGTGCTGCCACAGTGGAGGTGGCAGTGCCTCTGACTCTGGCCGACCGCGACAGGACTCCCAACAGTGCCGGCACGCCTCCAACCACTCCATTACCTGCCCCGGCATGGCTACAGTGCGGCCGGCCGTACCGCTGACCTCGGCCGGCTGCCACAAGACGACGCCCCGAAGGACGAACCCGTGTCGCGACATGACCGGCGCGGGGACCCACCGTGCGGGCCCCGCCGGCTCCCGACGGGACCCTGCAGCCGGCGGGCCCTACCAGCGACGGGACCCCTCAACCGGGGGCCCCACGGCCGGCTAGTGAGGCTGCCGGCTAGGGCCCCCTGAGATCTCTTATTCATATTGTAATCCGGGGGGTTGGCCTATAAAACCTCCTGGGCCTCCCCCATGCAACGGGGACGACTCTCTCTCCACACACCACACTCACGTAGAGAGGCAGCAGAGGCAGTCTAGCCCCTTCTTCCTCCTCTAGCGACACAGCTCCAGGAGCACCATTGTAACTTCACCATTGTCTCAACTAGACCGAGCAGGACTAGGGGTGTTACCTCCCACGGAGGGCCCCGAACCTGGGTACATCGTGTGTCCGCCACCGCTTGTGCCCAACCCCGCTCCCGGAGCCCGTCGGCGTCCTCTGGCCCCAACCACTCTCGATAAGCCTACCCATGGCATCTGCCGTGACGAAACGACGACAGTTGGCGCCCACCGTGGGGCCCTACGCGGCGCCGGCCGGAATCACGCTTCGGGCGGGACCCTTCACCGCCTCCCTCGGCCGCCCCTCGTCCGGGCGGAAGTGCACACTCGTGGGGCTTGCTCCGGCAGGCTCTGCGGGCGACGCGGCCGGCCTCTCAGACAAGGGCCTCGGCCGCGACCTCACGCTCAACGTCGCCGCGCTCGCCGGGTGTTTCGGCAAGCTGAGTCTCGCCGACGAGCCGGCGGCCGACGAGTACCCTAGCCAGGTGCTCGACTGCACCGATCCCCCCGCGTCCATGGGTGCACTCGCCACGGGCGAGGCCAGCGGCTCCCGCGTCCGCGTGGGAGTGATGGTCACCGCCTCCTCCACCACTTCGGGCCGTGTGCGGGCTGAGGCCGACGCGGCCGCCACCCGCGCCGGTACCTCCGACCCGCTCGCCGCTACCCTCCGGGGTCTGAGCACCCCCATTGCCCCGACGGCGAACCCGGCCACCGCCACATCCGAGCTGGAGGCGGCCCGCCGTATACTATTCGAAGACGCCAGCGCCCTCGCGACCGAGCGGCGCCGGATGGAAGCCGCGCAGCGGGAGTACGCCTCCGCGTATGGTCTCACCCCAGCTGGCACCGAGCCCAGCCGGCGTGGGGCTGTGCGTGACCGCGACCGCGTGGTCGCGGAAATCCTCGGCGGCCGCCTCCCCGTCTACGACACCCCCGCGGCCACCTGCGGGCCGCCAAGGTAGCCTACGAGGATCTGGCTACCTTGGTGGGTGAGGAGCGTGCCGCGCGCGAGCGGCACATCAAGGACCTCATCGACACAGCCAACGCGCAACAAGTCGATTTCGCCCCCGGCGGAGCCGTCTCCGAGCTTCCCCGTCCCGAGGGCGCGGGCACTGGGGCTGCTGACCGTCAGCCGGCTCAGCACTCCAGTTCCGCCCGCCCCTCCGGCCGGCGGGCCGAGGGAAGCAACGCTCGGTGTTCCCAGCTGCGCGGGAATGAGCAGCCGGCTGTGAATAGCCGGTGCAGCAACAACCCGGTCGATGGCAACCGCCGCGACGAGGCACCGGCTGGCGGTAGCCGGCGTAGCCGCGGACACATTCCGCCTCCACGACAGGACCCGGCACGGTCCGTGCCGCCGGTGGTCCGCCCCGAACTCGCGTCCCGGCTCGGGCCGCGGGTCCCCCACAGCGAGAACGACGCGCGGCTCCGCCTCGACCGGCTGGCGCAGTCGGCTCTCCTCGAGGAGGAGGGCTCGATTGGCCCGGCATGCTTTGGCCCCCGGATCCGCAACGAGCCGTTTCCGCCCGGCTTCACGCTTCCCCGCGACACCCCGAAGTACAACGGGGCTGCCAAGCCGGAGGACTGGCTGATCGACTACACCACCGCCGTCGGCATCGCCAGGGGGAACAAGCGCGTAGCCGTCCACTACGCCCCCCTCATGCTGATCGGCTCGGCCCGCACCTGGCTGAATAGCCTGGCGGCCGGCAGCATCAACACCTGGACGGACTTTGAAGAAGCGTTCGTCCGCAACTTCACCGGCACCTACAAGCGGCCCTGCCGGCCCCGCGAGCTGGCCATGTGCGTCCAGGGGCCGGAGGAGCCCTTCCGCGAATACCTCACGCGCTGGACCGAGCTCCGCAACTCCTGCGAAGGGGTGCACGAGGTGCAGGCCATCCAATACTTCATCGAGGGTTGCCGAGACGGCACCCACCTCAAGCACAAGCTCCTGTGCTCCGAGCCGGCTACCCTGGCGGACCTGATGGCCAAGGCGGACAAGTACGCCACGACCGACACCGCTATGCGGATGAAGGTCGCCACGCCAGCCAAGCCGGCTCCGCCGCCCGCCGTGCCTCGGGCGGCCGCCGACAACCGGCAGCAGCAGAACAACAAGCGCAAGGCTAACCAGCCGGATCCCCGCTACGGGAGCCGGCAGGTTGCCTCAATCGAGGAAGAGCAACCGGCTGCCTAGGCTTCCAGCCAGCGCCAGCGCACCGACAAGGCTGCCTGGCAGCCCAAGCTCATGTTCGAGCAGATGCTCGACCTCCCCTGCAAACACCATTCCGGCGTAAAGCCGGCCACGCACACGCTCCGGCAGTGCAGCTTCTCGCAGCGGCTGGCCCGGGGCGAGGGTCTTCCGACTCCTCACCCGCCGCCTCCTCGCGCGCCGGCGCCGCCTCTGGCTCCCGCGCCGGCTCAGGCCCCATCTCCGGCTCAGAACGACGTCCGGCTGCTCGACCAATTCCCCGCCCAGGACGGTTCCTACGTCGTCTTCACCAGTGAATAGACGGACAAGCACGCTCAATGCCGGCTCCACTGCGAGGTGAATGCCACCATGCCCGCGACTCCCCAGTTCATGCACTGGTCCGAGAAGCCGGTCACCTGGAGCCGGGCGGACCACCCAGCCGTGATGCCAAGCCCGGGCAGCTACGCCATCGTCCTCGATCCAACCATCGCCTCCGAGAGGCGCACGTGCCGTTTCTCACGGGTGTTGATCGATGGGGGCAGCAGCATCAACATCCTCTACCTTGACACGATGCTCAAGCTGGGGCTCAAGGTGGAGGACCTGCAAACGAGCCGAACGGTTTTCGACGGCATCGTGCCGGGAAAGTCCCGCACCCCCGTCGGCAAGATCAAGCTCGACGTCCTCTTTGGCGACCACAACCACTTCCGCCGCGAACCAGTATGGTTCGAGGTAGTGGACCTCGACAGTCCCTACCACGCGCTGCTGGGTCGGCCGGCCCTCGCCAAGTTCATGGCGATCCCCCATTACGCCTACCTCAAGCTCAAGATGTCGGGTCCCAAGGGCATCATCACCGTCGCCGGCGACTACAAGATGTCGATCGCGTGCGCGCGAGACGGCAGCCGGCTGGCCGAAGCCCTGGAGATAGCGGAGGAGAAGCGGCAGCTCGACCGGCTCGTGGCCCACGCCTCTGGCCAGCCAGCCATGCCGGCTCCTCCGTCCCAGTCGGCCAGCGAAGCCTCGTTCCAGCCATCCAAAGACACCTGGCAAGTGCCGCTTGACCCGGCCAACCCCGAGCAATGCGTCACCATCGGCTCCCGCCTCGACAGCAAATAGGAAAGCGAGCTTGTCGACTTCCTCCGTGAGAATCGGGACATCTTTGCATGGTCTCCAAAGGACATGCTGGGTGTTCCGAGGAAGTTCGCCGAGCACAAGCTTCACGTACGGCCGGATGCGAAGCCGGTCAAGCAACCCCTGCGCCGTTTCTCCGAGGAGAAGCGGCGTACTATAGGGGAAGAGATCGCCCAGCTACTCGCAGCCGGCTTCATCATGGAGGTATTCCACCCGGACTGGCTAGCAAACCCAGTCCTGGTGCTGAAGAAGAACAAAACTTGGTGCATGTGTATCGACTACACGAGCTTGAACAAGGCGTGTCCCAAGGACCCGTTCGCCCTGCCGCGGATCGATCAAGTCATCGACTCCACGGCCGGCTGCGACCTGCTGTCTTTCCTGGACGCCTACTCCGGCTACCACCAGATCAAGCTGGACCCGGCCGACCGGCTGAAAACCTCCTTCATCACCCCTTTCGGGGCCTACTGCTACATCACCATGTCCTTCGGCCTGAAGAATGCAGGCGCTACCTTCCAGCGCTGCATGCAGAAGTGTCTCCTGCCTCAGATAGGCAGGAACGTCCACGTCTACGTCGATGACATCGTCGTCAAGTCCAAGAAGCATTTCAGCCTCCTTGACGATCTCCGGGAGACGTTCGCCAACCTGCGCGAATACAAGATCAAGCTCAACCCGGAGAAGTGTGTCTTCGGCGTCCCAGCCGGCCAACTCCTGGGCTTCTTCGTGTCCGCCCGCGGCATCGAAGCTAACCCCGAGAAGATCAGGGCAATCAAGCGCATGCCCAAGCCGACCCGGCTCCGCGACGTCCAGAAATTCACCGGCTGCCTCGCCTCCCTCAGCCGGTTCATCTGCCGGCTGGGCGAAAAGGCCTTGCCCCTCTACGGGCTCCTGCGCAAGACGGCTCTGGTCGAGCCGGGCCGCGACCCCTCGAAGAAGCCGGCCATGTTCGACTGGTACGACGAGGCGGACGAGGCGTTCCGCGGCCTCAAGCGGGCCCTCACCAGCGCGCCCATCCTGGCCACGCCGGTTGAGAAGGAGCCTTTGCTCGCCTACATCGTGGCGACCACACGCGTCATCAGCGTCGTCTTGGTGGTGGAGCGATCGGAGGAAGGCAAAGCACTGCCAATCCAGCGCCCCGTCTACTACCTCAGCGAGGTCCTCTCCGCCTCCAAGCAGAACTACCCCCACTACCAGAAGATGTGCTATGGCATATACTTCGCCGCCCAGAAGATCAAGCAGTACTTCCAGGAGCATGTCGTCACCGTGGTCAGCACAGCGCCGCTGGGCGAAATCATGTGTGGCAGGGACGCCACTGGCCGGATAGCCAAGTGGACCATCGCCCTCGCCGACTACGAGATATGGTACGAGCCTCGCACCGCCATCAAGTCACAAGCGATGGCCGACTTCCTCGTCGACTGGGCCGAAACCCAGTTCGTGCCGCCTCCACCCGACTCCACACACTGGCGTATGCACTTCGATGGCTCGAAGATGCGGGCCGGCCTGGAAGCCGGCATCGTCCTGTCGTCCCCCAGGGGAGATCAACTCAAGTACGCGCTACAGATCCACTTTGCCGCCTCCAACAACGTGGCCGAGTACGAGGCCCTCGTCCACGGCCTCCGGCTCGCCAAGGAGATCGGCATCCAGCGCATCATATGCTTCGGCGACTCCGACCTCATGGTGCAGCAAGTCTCGGGCGAATGGGATGCCAGGGACGCCAACATGGCCAACTACCGTTTCCTCGTCCAGCAGCTCACCGGCTCCTTCGAGGGCTGCGAGTTCCATCACGTCCCCCGTGCGGACAACGAGGCGGCCGATACGCTGGCGAAGATCGGCTCCACCCGGCAGGCCATTCCAGCCGGCGTCTCCCTCGAGCGACTGCTCAAGCCTTCGGTCAAACCCTCCCCCGAATCGGAGTCCATCTTCGTGCCGGCTAACGCAGCCGGCCCATCGACAGCTCCGGCTTCCCAGCCGGCACCATCGGCGTCAACCCTTCCGCCGGCTCCGCCAACTCCGGCTGCCCAGCCGGCAGCACCACCTCCGGCGAATGAGCCGGCCGCGCCCGCCGCGGCCGGCTCCGAAACTATGGCCGTCATGATGACAATCGACGCCCCTTCCACTGCTCCAGCCCCGGGGGCTGGCGAGCCGGCCCCGGGGGCTAGCGAGCCGGACCCGGGGGCTCCTGCCGCTGCCAACGCCCCCTTAAGACCAAGCCGGCTCCCGTCTTGGCCCCCTCATGGGCCCAGCCCATCCTAGCGTTCCTCCTACGCGGCGAGCTCCCCTCCGATGAGGCCACAGCAAGAAAAATCCAGCGCCGAGCCCCGACCTACAGCATCATCAACCACGAGCTGGTTCATCGCAGCACCACCGGCATTTTCCAACGCTGCGTTGAGCCGGAGAAAGGGCAAGAGATCCTCCTCGACATCCACCAGGGCGAGTGCGGTCACCACGCCGCCTCCAGGACCCTGGTGGCCAAGGCGTTCCGCCACGGTTTCTACTGGCCGACTGCTTTGGAGGTGGCCAAGCAGCTGGTCGACAAGTGCGAAGGCTGCCAACGCTTCAGCACGCAGAGCCACCTGCCGGCTTCAGCCCTCCAAACCATCCCCCTCTCATGGCCTTTTGCCGTCTGGGGGCTGGACATGGTAGGACCCTTCAAGACCGCACGAGGCGGCATGACACATCTGCTGGTAGCCGTCGACAAATTCACCAAGTGGATCGAGGCCAGGCCAATCAAGAAGCTGGACGGCCCCACGGCCGTCCGGTTCATCGAAGACATCACGGTCCGCTACGGCGTCCCCCACAGCATCATCACCAACAACGGCACGAACTTCGCCAAGGGCGCGCTAGCGCGTTTCTGCTCCAAGCAGGGCATCCGGCTCGATCTGGCGTCCGTCGCCCACCAACAGTCAAACGGCCAGGTCGAGAGGGCAAATGGCCTGATCTTGGCCGGCATCAAGCCCCGGTTCGTAGCACCACTGGTCCGGTCGGCCGGCTGCTGGGTCGAAGAGCTGCCGGCTGTCCTTTGGAGCCTCAGGACCACGCCCAACCGGTCGACTGGCTACACCCCGTTCTTTCTCGTGTATGGGTCCGAGGCAATCATCCCCACCGACATCGAGTTTGATTCGCCTCGGGTTACCCTGTACACGGAGACGGACGCAAAGGAGGCAAGAAAAGACGGCGTCGACCTCCTCGAGGAGGCTCGCGAGCTGGCTTTGAGCCGGACGGCCATCTACCAGCAGAAGCTCCGGCACTACCACAGTAAGCGGATCCGGCCACTCTCCTTCCGCGAAGGAGACTTGGTGCTCAGGCGGATCCAGCGAACTGCCGGCCAGCACAAGCTGTCCTCCCCATGGGAGGGCCCGTTCATCGTCAGCCGGGCGCTGCATAACAATGCGTACTATCTAATAGACGCCCAGAAGCCGCAGAAGCGCAAGAGAGACGCCTCCGGTGAGGAAACGGAGCGCCCGTGGAACGCGGCCCTCCTCCGCCCGTTTTACTGCTAAGAACCAGTGTATGTATATATCCTTCCCTTTTGGGCTTATGAATGCAATGGGTGCCCCAAGCCTTCTCTTGGGACACGCCCCTTTTCGTCTCTTTCTAAGACTCTAGCTCGCTGGCTCCTGGGTCCGGCTCCCGGTCCCGGGGGCTCGCTGGCTAGTCCTGCCCTCCTCCCCCGAGGCCGGTCAAGTAATGTGAACTAAAAAGAGCCCTCCCACCCCTCCCAGCTACAGACCGGTTCCCGGCTGTCCGGCTGAAGAGACCTTGAGACGGCAAAGTTTAGCACACACGAAAAATCGATTGCAAAGGGGATTGCCGGCTAGGGCTAGCCGGAGCACTTTCTTTCCGCCTCTGTCACTCACCTTACCCAAAAAAACTCCCGTGGTTTCCGAACTCACGACCGGCTCCCTCGAGGCGGACGCCCCGTCCTAGCTACAGACCGGCTCCCGGCTGTCTGGCTGGCGGGACCGAAGCCAAGAGGGAAAAGGTTTTGAGCGAACTGAACCAAAAGAGCAAGAAAGTTTAAGGCCGAGCCGGCACGCATAAAACAACATCTCAGCAACCAAAAATTTCATACAATTTAAAGAGGGCCCACGGCCACGAGTTCATTACATATACACCCCCAGTGGGTGGAATGGCAGTCTAACTATGCAGAAAGGCAAAAGCTCTAGATGGCGCCAGCACCGTCATCTCCTCCAGCACCGCCCGCAGCGGCCGACGAAGAAGCCCCGTCCTTGTCTACGGTGCACTCCGCGCTGGCTCCCGTCTCCAAGTCCGGAGCCAGCTCGGAGTCAGCATAGGCGTCGGAGCCGGATTCTTCCTCGTCCGTCTCGGCGGCGCTCCCCTCCGGGTCGTCCAGGGCGAGTGTGTACCGGTCCTCCGGGATCACCATGCCGTCCGCCCCGCGCTCCGGGACGTACTCGTCCCACGCGGCGAAGGACGCGAGGTCACTCGCCCTCACGGACAGCGCGTCGGCCACCGCCTCCAACTCCGCGTCGGTGCCGGCGCGCTGGGCCGTGAGCAGACCTAGGTCCAGCTCGGGGTACCATGACCTCGCAGTGCGAAGCGCCATGCCCGCACCGGCGCGTGCTGTGGAGGCCCTCCAAGCGTTCACCCGCGCGGTCCCGAACTCCAGCCACCTCGACAGCCGGCTCATGGAGACCGGCTCCACCGCGCCGGGCCAAAGGGTGCGAACCAGTGCCGCGCCGGCCGCCTGTATCCGCTTCAGGGCTCGAGCCACCTCCGACAGCCGCGCCCCAGCGGCGATCCCCACCTCGTCCAAGGTCCAGGGGGCAAGCTGCCCAACGGCTTCCCCCTGCGCCCGCTGGCCCTCACGGTGGGCCTCCACGGCCGCCTCCGCGGCCTCCTGTGTACCGGGGAAAAGCCCTAAGAAGATAAAAGAAGAATACGCGGGATGAGCAAAGAGGCAAACCGGAAAACCCAGAAGCAATGCGCGGAAAGAGCAGGGTGTTTAAAAAGTCACCGCGCAGCATCCGATCCACCTCGTGCCCTTGCTCCTGCAGCTCCACCTCCCTGGCCGACCACTCCTGGCGCTGGCGCTCGTGCTCATCTCGGGCCGCCTGCGCATCCTCGGCCGCCTTGGTCAGTGCGGCGTCCTTGGCGTCCATCTCCTGGCGGAGGATTTTCTCCCGCTCCTCCGCCTCCCGACGAAGGGCCGCCTCGCGGTCCGCCAGCTCTTTGCGGTGGGCCGCCTCGCGCTCCTCCTTCTCCGCCTTCGCCTGTTCCGTCTCCCCGCGGAGCTGGTCGCACTCCGCGGTCAGGAGACTCCGCTGCTCCCCAAGCTGCACCACCTGGCGGCGGAGGCTGACCGTCTCGGTGTGGGTGGCTGCTCGGGACGAGGAGGCCGCTGTCAGAAAGCAAACGAAAAAAGGGATTCAGCCCGCCTCCGGAGCAGCCGGCCTGATTCCCGGGGGCTACACCCAGTGGGTGCGCTTGCGCGCCCCCACTGGAAGATCGCGAGGTTCCATACCTTGCAGGTCCACGGACAGAGTCGTCAGCCGGCCCTCGGCCTCCCGGTACAGGCCCAGCAGAGTGTTGTACGCGGCCACCCGTCGGTCATGCGCTGCCTGCGAAGACGAAGATACACATCAGCGTTAGGCTCGACCCGCCTGCGCTCCAGCCGGCTCGAGCCTCGGGGTCTAAACCCAGTGGGTGCGCTAGCGCGCCCCCACTGGAAAAGAAAGAAAACGCCAAAACAAGAAAAGAAGGAAAGAAGAGAACTTACCGCGACAGATTGCTCCAGATGCACCAGCCGGTCGCTGGCGGCTCGAGCGTCCTATGACGTCTGGGCACGCGCGGCAGCAAACGCCTCGACGACGGCAGCCACCGCCGCCCCAAGGGCGCTTGGCGGATCACCAACGGCCGGGCGGCCGGCTGCGGCCCAGTTCTGCTGCGGCCGACCCCCGTCCGCGGGCCCCACTTTGCCGGAGGTCACCAGGGGACCTGCCCCTCCCGGCGCCGTCGTGCCGGGGGGCCCCGACGACGAACTCGCGGCGGTCGCCCCCCCGGTCATGACGATCGTCCCCTCCGACGCACCGGCTCTCCTCCGGAGCCGGCGCCTCCGAGGCCGGCACATCCGGAGCCGGCCCATCCGGAGCCGGGATTTCGACTTTCGGGGGTCCCTCTGCCCCCGGTGGCACATCGCCCGCCCCCGGGAGGCGTCGCGGTCCATCTCCTCCCTCCCTCCAGCGCCGGCCGCGTCCGCGTCCGCCGCGCGCGCGTCTTCCGCGGCCTTCGCATCCGCTTCCGCCCGCCGCTCGGGATCGTGGTGGTCCTTCGACCTCCTCTCCCAGCCGCGAGGGAACGGCTCCCACGCTCCTCCAGCGGCCTCTCCACCGGCCCCTCCCAGCGGCTGCAGTTTCTCCGCCGCTTTCTCCCAAGGGCGGCGCTCCTCAACGCGTCGCTCCTGCTCGGCCGCCTCGAGGTCGAGCCAAGCCTGGCGCTCCCTCTCCTCGGCGGTGTCCGGCGGCGCCGTCCCCATGGCTTCGCCGCCTGGGGTTCTCCCCAGGGCGCGCGCCTCCCTGATCATGGCAGGATAAGGAACCGGGGAGAAAGGGAAACAACTAAGGAGGAGGGGGAGATGGGCTTACCCGACGATGACGGGGACCGCCCTCCTCGTGGGTCCCGCCTGGGATACCCGCTGTTTCTTCCCACTGCCTCCACGGCTGCCGCCTGGCTACGCGGTGGCCGCTCGTTTGGGCGCCGGCTTGGCAACAGCCAGCCGCTTCCCCTTGTCGCCCGCGTCCGGGCCGCCCCGGCTGGACTCGTGGCTGGCTCCGCGCGGGTGCCTCCTCGGCGCCGTGACCTCGTCCTCCGGGGCCTCGGATTCCTCCGGAGCCTCTGCAGCACGCGACTCCTCCGACTCAACGTCATCATCGGTCCAATCCCGTAGGTGCGTCGGGGGAGGGAACTCACCCGTCGAGTCGGCCTCCTCCATCTCTGTTTCCGCCTCGCCGGCTTTTGATGCGCCGGCTCGGTCGGAGTCCGCCGGCTCCACGTCGTCGACGTCCTCGACCTCCTCGGGGTCCGAGTCCGCCAAGTCGGCGGCCGGCTCCCTGTAGTTCTGCAACTGCGCGAAAACCTGCGAGCCGGCGAAGCGCCACATCGTCAGACCAAAGGGGGGGGGGGCGCGGTCTCTAAAAAAGGAAGGAGAGGGGGAGACGGCTAATCGCTTACCCGCGGCGCCGGACGGCTTCGGCTGTACGGGGTTTTCCCCCATTGCCACCCCTCTTCCTTTAGCTTCGCCTGCGAGATGGCGTTCACCCTCCTCGCCACGTGGATCAGTTTCAGCTCCTTGGTGGAGAGCCGGCAGGGGTCGCGCCGCCCTCCCATCTGGCAGATCAGGTGCGGCCGGCTCTGCAGCGGCTGCACCCGGCACGCCACCATCGTGGCCAACAGGTTGGTGGCCTTCAGCCCCTCCGCCCCGGTCATCACCAGCAGGCGCTCGCAGAGCCGGTCTGCCGTCTCGGGCGCTTGGGGCGGTGCCGCCCGCCAGTTCAGCATCGCTGCCGGCGGCTGCTCGACGAAGTCAGGGAGGTTGATGTAATCCTCCTCCGGCTTCACGTTCTTCACGTAGAAGAATCCCCGCTGCCAATTCTTCACCGACTCCTGTAGCGGGAGCTTCGGGAAGTCGGCTCCCTTACGAATGTGGATCAGGGCACCTCCGCAAGCGGTCATGACCTTCGCCTGCGTCGCCGGGTCCTTCACCGTCTGCCGCTTAAGGAAGAACAGCCGGAACCAGAGGTCGAGCCTCGGCTCCACCCCCAAGAACCCCTCGCAGAGGGTGACGAATGCCGACAGCTACAAGACGGCGTTGGGGGCGAGGTGGTGCGGCTGCAGGCCGAACCGCGTCAAGAACCGCCGGAAGAAGGTACTCTCCGGCAACCCGAACCCGCGGAGGAAATGCTCGGCGAAGACGATCACCTCGCCTTCCCGCGGGGTCGGGGAGTTCTCCAGCCCGGCGGCGCGCGCCTCCAGGTGCGCTTCCGACGGAAGCTTGCGGCGGTAGCGGAGGTGCTCGATGAACTGCTCCTCCACGATGCCACCATCCCAGGCGCCCTTGGTCGCCATGGCTCCTACAAAAGGCTTGCGGTCGCGGCGGCGGGCGCGGTTGCTTGGCCGCGGTGCGGGCCTACGGCGGCGGCGAGCGGCGGCGCGACGCTCCCGTGGGCTTTACCCTTCTTCTCTCTCTCGGAGCGGGAGGAGGAGGGCGACGAAGACGATGCGACTGGGGCGAGAGGGGCGAATGTGCCGCTCTGTCCCTCTCCCTTCTCCATTTAAACCCCGCGCGGCCGAACGTGGGGGGCGGATTCATTGCGCACGACCCCCGCGCTTCCCGCCGCGTGCGGGGCGGAAGTTATGACGCTCGGGAATGCAAACCGGCGGCCCGATCCGCAAAGGATCCGTGCACACGGGCCGAGGCTGCGGCCGTAGCGGGCCTCGCCCACGGCCCGGTCTCGTCCGTCGCGCGGCCTGTCAGGACGCAGCCCGTTGTGTCTTCCACGTGGCGCGGCTTCTCCGCCAAGCGAGGCGCTCGAGGCGGCACGCGAAGCGTTGGCCGGCTGCGGAGCCGGCCGCCGCTTGCCCGCCTCGTCTGCCTCCGAGGCATGATGTGGCATAAAGACGATGTTCAAGCCGGCGAGGCCCGCTACGGTTCGTCGGCGGGCCTCCCCTGCTTCGGGGACTACTGTCGGGGGGATAACCCTGGGGTAGCCTCAAGCGACCCACTACTCCAACTTTCTGAAGCGACTGGAGGGCGAGCCGACTCCCCCTACAGCCCGGCTACGCCCTGCCGGCTACGCCCTGCCGGCTACGCCCTGCCGGCTGCGCCCTGCCGGCTACACCCTGCCGGCTACGCTACGCTGGCCGGCTAGGGGCGGAGGCTTCTGCCGCCCCGGCCTACCGCCCATTGGATGCCACGGTCGGGTACGCGTGGCTACAGTGGCCCCCATCCCATCGGGGGTCAGCGTCCGTGCTGCCACAGTGGAGCTGGCAGTGCCTCTGACTCTGGCCGACCGCGACAGGACTCCCAACAGTGCCGGCACGCCTCCAACCACTCCATTACCTGCCCCGGCATGGCTACAGTGCGGCCGGCCGTACCGCTGACCTCGGCCGGCTGCCACAAGATGACGCCCCGAAGGACGAACCCGTGCCGCAACATGACCGGCGCGGGGACCCACCGTGCGGGCCCCGCCGGCTCCCGACGGGACCCTGCAGCCGGCGGGCCCTACCAGCGACGGGACCCCTCAATCGGGGGCCCCACGGCCGGCTAGTGAGGCTGCCGGCTGGGGCCCCCTGAGATCTCTTATTCATATTGTAATCCGGTGGGTTGGCCTATAAAATCTCCCGGGCCTCCCCCATGCAACGGGGACGACTGTCTCTCCACACACCACACTCACGTAGAGAGGCAGCAGAGGCAGTCTAGCCCCTTCTTCCTCCTCTAGCGACACAGCTCCAGGAGCACCATTGTAACTTCACCATTGTCTCAACTAGACCGAGCAGGACTAGGGGTGTTACCTCCCATGGAGGGCCCCGAACCTTGGTACATCGTGTGTCCGCCACCGCTTGTGCCCAACCCCACTCCCGGAGCCCGTCGGCGTCCTCCGGCCCCAACCACTCTCGATAAGCCTACCCATGGCATCTGCCGTGACGAAACGACGACACTGAGCTGGATGTAATCAAGGCTGAGCTTAAAACACTCAAGAAATCTGCTAAAACGAGCCAAGCCGCCCTGACCAAACGCGCAGAAGACGTAGAAAACCGGCTTAAAACGGTGACCGAGGAGCTTAGCAATCTGAAAGGCCAGATATCCCGTATGGTTGGAGCCGTCTTTGGTAAGTGTTGTTTAACCA
Source organism: Elymus sibiricus (assembly GCA_039707655.1). NCBI lineage: Eukaryota > Viridiplantae > Streptophyta > Magnoliopsida > Poales > Poaceae > Elymus > Elymus sibiricus. The sequence continues at coordinate 272,747,663 of CM077665.1, forward strand.
TCAATATTCATTGCAAGAAGATTTTCGAGAATTCTTCCAGGTGGCTTATAAGATTTAACTTGCTTGCAGGTGAACGAAGTCGCCAACTTTCAGATGACAGTCTGTTGAAGCTGAAGGCTTTATACTCACTGTCTGAACAACTGTATGCTGGCTCTCTTTGTACCATCAAAGCCATTATGACTGAGCGGGGTATTCCAAAATTTAGGAAGGGCGTGCTAGAAGTCCTTTCCACCATCCCAAGGCAGATAGAAGAGCTGAAGAGATCAGCCGCCCATAAGGGCGCAATGGCTGCTTTGAGCCGGTCACTGGCTTATGCCCCCGAGCTAAACCCGGCCGAGATGATGGATGGTTTTCCTCAGCTGAAAGACGATGGCTCGGAGTTCACTCAAGAGGATTATGCTCGTTGCATGAAGGCATCCCGAGTCTTGGCAAGCCGGCTGGCCGAAGAAGCTGATCTGTCATCATATCAGGCGGCTTACTCTGAGGACAGTAAGCGAGTTCGAGGGCCCACCTTTGAAGCAAAAAACTTGATTCCTCAACGCCGTAAGCACCTCTTTGCCCCTGATGTTGACCCATCTCCCATCATGCATGATGAAGCCAAATTTGAGGCCTTAACAAACTGCAACTGGGATGTGGACAACCTTCAGATCCGGGAAACCGAAGACCCGGCGCAGGATGACCCGACGCAGAGTTAAACAAAGAGTCTACTTCAGATGAGGTTAACCCGGCCCTGTTGACATGCCAGGTTGTACTTTGCTGCAAAAACTTGAGTCCGCAGATTTTGGGCTCCTTGATAGCCTTGTAATAGCAGTAGAAAACACTTGATCGCCTGTTCTCGTGCCTTCGTGCACTTGTTAAACTTCTTTCCGTCCATACACCAGCGACTTAGCATAATTGTCTTGACATATAATCGTCTGACTGCCTTGACTTGCCCGGCGGGTTATATTCCATGAGCAATGCCAAGCCGGAGTTGCCCGAAAGACTTAGAATCTTATCATGAAAATTACGTGTGAAACAAGTAATTTACATATCTCTTGCCCTATACGCCGGCTTTAAAGGCACAACAGGACAAGATAGTTCTTATTTTTGTGAATTTTTTTGTATTACTTCCGAAGAAGCTAGGCATAAAAGCCTGAAAACCTCATAAGCCGGCTCTCACGTGACATAAATCCGTCGTTTAAACCTTAGCAAGTTCAGGGTCTTTGAAAGATTGACATTGCTAAGAGTACGAACGGGCCACATAGCGGAGAGACTACAGCAGACAAGGCGAGTTTATCCTAGCTCACTGTAAGCCGGCTCTCTCGTGACAAAAGCCGCCATTTAAACCTTGACAAGTTCAGGGTCTTTGTGCGAGATTGACTATGAAAGTTCAGGGTCTCTAAGCAAGATTGACTGTCAAGAGTTCGGCGGGTCACATGGCGGAGTAGCAAGTTGCAAACAGGCAGGTTTAACTCGAACATGGCATATAAAGCCTGGCCAAGAGGGTATGAAAGCTAAACCCAGAGGGTTGGAAGCCCCCAAGTGACCTAATGAAGGATCAACTCCTTTGCACGAAATTCATGGCATATAAAGCCTAGCCAAGAGGGTATGAAAGCTAAACCCAGTGGGTTGGAAGCCCCCAAGTGACCTGATGAAGGATTAACTCCTTTGCACGAAACTCAGTGCAGAAAAAATGGCAGAAACCCCTAATCATGGGGATGCCAACTTTATTTTATCATAAAAGATGGTATATACAATGACAGGAATATGTACATTGATGAGAGCCAGACCGACAGCTTAAGTATAGTATGGCCGAAGGTGAGCAATATTCCACGGCCTTTTAGTCTCTTCACCAGAAGTGCGTGACTTGTCACCCTCCCGTATATTAATGAGATAATAGGAGCCATTGTTGAGATTTCTGCTAATCACAAATGGTCCTTCCCAAGGAGGTGATAACTTGTGCATATCTGACTGGTCTTGAATCAACCGGAGTATTAAGTCGCCTTCCTGGAACGTCCGGGTCTTGACCCTGCGGCTATGATAGCGACCCAGGTCTTGCTGGTAAATCGCAGATCGAGCTGCTACAAGATCCCGTTCTTCGTCTAAGGCATCCAAAGCATCCTGACACGCCGTCTCATTATCAGATTCCATGTAAGCCGCCACTCTGGGCGAGTCATGACGAATATCACTGGGCAGAACAGCTTCCGCGCCATAAACCATGAAGAAAGGCGTATAGCCTGTTGATCTGTTGGGGGTGGTTCTTATGCTCCAAAGAACTGAATGTAACTCCTCCACCCGACAACCCGGCGTGCGCTCCAAAGGAACCATAAGCCGGGGTTTTATCCCTTTCAAAATTTCCTGGTTAGCACGCTCTGCTTGACCATTAGACTGTGGGTGAGCCATAGAAGATACATCGAGGCGGATATGCTCACTATCGCAGAACTCCTTCATAGCCCCCTTGGACAGGTTTGTGCCATTGTCAGTGATGATACTATGAGGATAACCAAACCGAAAGATCAGCTTTTTGATGAACTGAATTGTTGTTGCTGCATCACACTTGCTAACCGGCTCAGCTTCAACCCATTTAGTAAACTTGTCAACCGCCACCAAGAGGTGGGTCTTCTTGTCCTTAGACCTCTTAAAAGGTCCCACCATATCAAGCCCCCAGACTGCAAATGGCCAGGTGATTGGAATCATCTGTAACTCTTGAGCCGGCACATGGGCACGTCGCCCAAATTTCTGGCACCCGCCGCATTTACTGACCAGGTACTCTGCATCTTTATGAGCTGTTAACCAGTAGAAACCATGTCGAAAAGCCTTGGCCACCAAGGATTTTGACCCGGCATGATGACCACAATCGCCGGCATGTATTTCCTACAGAATTTCACGGCCCTCGTCAGGAGAAACACATCGCTGGAAAACGCCAGTCACGCTGCGCCTGTGTAACTCGCCATTGACAATAGTCATGGACTTGGACCGCCTTATGATCTGCCGTGCCAGAGTCTCGTCTTGAGGTAACTCGCCGCGGGTCAGGTACGCCATATAAGGTAATGTCCAATCAGGGATTGCGCGGAGAGCCGCCACCAAATATCCTTCCGAGTCAGGTATAGCCAGATCCTCCTCCGATGGTAATTTAACCGACGGGTGATGCAACACATCCAAGAACACATTAGGCGGCACCGGCTTACGCTGAGAACCCAGTCTTGACAACACGTCAGCTGCCTCATTCCTCCGTCGATCAATATGATCCACCTGATAGCCCTTGAAGTGGCCAGCGATAAAATCAACCGCCTGGTGATAAGCCGCCATGCGAGGGTCTTTAGAGTCCCACGTGCCAGAGACTTGCTGAGCCACCATGTCTGAGTCGCCAAGACATCTGACCCGGCTCAAATTCATCTCCTTGGCCACACGGAGCCCATGAAGCAAAGCCTCATATTCAGCTGCATTGTTAGTACAAGGAAACATCAACCTCAAAACATAACAGAACTTGTCACCTCGCGGGGAAGTTAGAACAACTCCAGCCCCCGAGCCTTCCAATTGCCTGGAACCATCAAAATGAATCATCTAATATGTATTGTACGGCTTCTCTTCTGGTGCTTGACACTCTGTCCAGTCATTTATGAAGTCCACCAGGGCTTGAGATTTGACAGCCGTCCGGGGCACATTTTTCAGATTAAGAGGCCCAAGCTCAATTGCCCACTTAGCAATCCTGCCAGTAGCTTCTCTGTTTTGAATAATATCTCCCAAAGGAGCAGAACTGACCACTGTGATCGGATGCCCAAGGAAATAATGCTTCAGCTTGCGATTGGCCATAAATACACCGAACACCAGCTTTTGCCAATGTGGATATCTCTGCTTGGACTCCGTCAAGACTTCACTGACATAGTAAACCGGCCGTTGAACTGGGTACTCCTTACCCGGCTCCTTGCGCTCCACCACAACTACATCACTGACAGCTCTGTTATTAGCCGCAACGTACAAGAGCAAAGGCTCCTTTTCCGCCGGAGCAGCCAAGACAGGCGGCTCAGCCAACTGCTTCTTGAGCGCCTCAAACGCCTCATTAGCCGCATCACTCCAGACAAAGTCATCTGTCTTCTTCATCATCTGATATAGAGGAATAGCCTTCTCACCCAGGCGGCTTATGAAACGGCTTAGAGCGGCGATACGACCCGCCAAGCGCTGAACGTCATTAATACACGCCGGCTTAGACAAAGAAGTGATGGCCTTTATCTTATCCGGGTTAGCCTCAATGCCATGCTCAGAGACCAGGAACCCCAAGAGCTTGCCTACAGGTACACCAAAGACACACTTTGCCGGGTTAAGCATCATTTTGTAAACCCGCAGATTATCAAAAGTTTCCTTCAAATCAGCCAACAAAGTCTCCTTCTTCCTGGACTTGACCACAATATCATCCACATAAGCATGAACATTGCGCCCAATTTAACCGTGAAGACAGTTCTGCACACAACGCTGATAAGTCGCCTGAGCGCTCTTGAGCCCGAAAGGCATAGACACATAGCAGAAAGCTCCAAAAGGCGTAATGAAAGACGTCTTCTCTTGGTCTTTGACTGCCATCTGGATATGATGATAACCCGAATAAGCATCCAGGAAACATAAACTCTCACAACCCGCCGTTGCATCAATGATCTGGTCGATACGGGGAAGAGCAAATGGATCAACCGGACACGCCTTGTTGAGATCGGTGTAATCCACACGCATGCGCCACGTGCCGTTCTTCTTGAGTACCAACACCGGGTTAGCTAACCACTCCGGGTGAAAAACTTCGACGATAAACCCTGCAGCTAAGAGCCGGGCACCTGATGTCTACTATGCAACTTTCTTCTTGTAGACTCGTGTTGGGCCTCCAAGCGCAGAGTTTTGTAGGACAGTAGCAAATTTCCCTCAAGTGGATGACCTAAGGTTTATCAATCCGTGGGAGGCGTAGGATGAAGATGGCCTCTCTCAAACAACCCTGCAACCAAATAACAAAGAGTCTCTTGTGTCCCCAACACACCCAATACAATGGTAAATTGTATAGGTCCACTAGTTCGGCGAAGAGATGGTGATACAAGTGTAATATGGATGGTAGATATAGGTTTTTCTAATCTGAAAATATAAAAACAGCAAGGTAACTAATGATAAAAGTGAGCACAAACGGTATTGCAATGCTTAGAAACAAGGCCTAGGGTTCATACTTTCACTAGTGCAAGTTCTCTCAACAATACTGACATAGTTGAATCATATGTAAATCCCTCACGTGCGACAAAGAGTTCACTCCAAAGTCACAAATAGCGGAGAACAAACGAAGAAATTATTGTAGGGTACGAAACCACCTCAAAGTTATCTTTTCCGATCAATCTTATGAGCTATCCCTATAAGTGTCACGAACAGCCCTAGAGTCCGTACTAAAATAACACCTTAAGATACACATCAACCAAAACCCTAATGTCACCTAGATAGTCCAATGTCACCACGAGTACCCATGGGCTTGATCATACGATATGCATCACACAATTTCAGATTCATCATGTTCAATCCAACACAAAGAACTTCAAAGAGTGCCCCAAAGTTTCTACCGGAGAGTCAAGATGAAAACGTGTGCCAACCCCTATGCATAGATTCCCAAGGTCACGGAACCCGCAAGTTGATCACCAAAACATACATCAAGTGGATCAATAGAACATCCCATTGTCACCATGGATATCCCATCGCAAGACATACATCAAGTGTTCTCAAATCCTTAAAGACTCAATCCGATAAGAAAACTTCAAAGGGAAAACTCAATTCATCACAAGAAGATAGAGAGGGGGAAACTCCATATGAATCATCTATATTAATAAAGCTCGCGGTACATCAAGATCGTGTCATATCAAGAACACGAGAGAGAGAGATCAAATACATAGCTACTGGTACATACCCTCAGCCCCGAGGGTGAACTACTCCCTCCTCGTCATGGAGACCGCCGGGATGATGAAGATGGCCTCCGGTGATGGTTTCCCCCTCCGAAAGGGTGCCGGAATGGGCTCCTGATTGGTTTTTCGTGGCTACAGAGGCTTGCGGCGGCGGAACTCCCGATCTAGGTTTCTTTCTGGAGGTTTCTGTATTTATAGGAATTTTTGGCGTCGGAAACAAATCAAGGGGGGCCACGAGGCGGCGACAAGCCAGGAGGGCGCGCCCTATGGGGGTGCCCTGCAGGCTTGTGGTGGCCTCGTGGCTCTTCTGGCCCAACTCCAATGCTTCGGGGGTCTCTTTTGGTCCATAAAAAATCACCGTAAATTTTCAGCCCATTCCGAGAACTTTTATTTCTGCACAAAAAACGACACCATGGTAGTTCTGCTGAAAACAGCGTCAGTCCGGGTTAGTTCTAATAAATCATACCAAAATCATATAAAATTATTGTAAACATGGCATGAATACTTCATAAATTATAGATATGTTGGAGACATATCAGCTACCTATCTCCAATAGCCTTACGCCTCTCCTCATTGAAACGACGGAGGAATTGCTTGACTGGCTTAAACTTGGGATCCACATTAAGGTGGTGCTCAGCGAATTCTCTCGGTACACCCGGCATGTCAGAAGGTTTCCATGCAAAAATGTCCCGATTCTCACGGATGAATTCGATGAGCGCGCTTTCCTATTTGGGATCCATATTGGCCCGAATAGTGAACTGCTGCGATGAGTCACCAGGAGTGAAATCCACCAGCTTGGTATCTTCTGCCACAAACTTCAGGGGCGGCTCAGATTCCGTGTTGGGCTTCTTCAACGGGGTCATATATGCCGGGTCAACATTCTCCTTATAAAACTTAAGCTCCGCCTCAGCACAACTTGACTCTGCGTACGCCGCATCGCCTTCCTCGCACTCAAGAGCAATCTTCCGATCACCATGCACTGTAATCGTTCCGTTTAATCCGGGCATCTTGAACTGCAAGTAAACATAACAAGGTCTAGCCATGAATTTGGCATAAGCCGGCCGCCCAAACAAAGCGTGGTACGGGCTCTTGATTTTGACCACCTCAAACCATAAGGTCTACACCCTATAGTTAAACTCATCACCAAAAGCTACTTCCAGGGGAATTTTTTCGACTGGGTAAGCCGATTTTCCGGGCACCACACCGTGAAAAACTGTTGAAGATGGTTTAAGATCCTTGTCAAGCAAATTCATCCGGCGGAACGTGTCATAATACAGGATGTTGATGCTGCTGCCACCATCCATAAGCACCTTGGTGAACACGTAGCCTCCGACTTGGGGGGCCACTACCAAGGCCAACTGCCCCGGGTTATCCACACGCGGCGGGTGATCCTCCCTGCTCCAAGTTATGTCATACTTAGACCACTTCAAGTACTGTTAGAGAGCCGGCATGACCGCACTAACCGCCCGCTTGCGCACCTTTTGATCCCGCTTGTCAAGGCTTGTCGTAAAGACATGATATTGGCCCCCGTTAAGCTGCTTTGGGTTACTCTGATACCCGGACTGGTTATTTTGTTGCTGACCTCCATTGCCAGACTGTTGATTATGACCTCCATGGTTTCCCTGGCCTTGATTGCCAGAACCTGAGCCGCCTGCCCCAAAGCCGGACCCAGGAGAGCCGGATCCTGACCCGCCGGACGGTCCATTGCCGCCACCCTGATGCTGGTTAATGCTGTAATTCCAGAACTCCCGCATGACCCAACAATCCTTCCAGGCATGAGTGGATGGTTTATCGGGAACGCTATGTTTTGGGCAGGGGGCATTCAACATCACTTCCATATTGAAAGGCTTAGACTTGCGAAAGGCGGTTTACCATTGCCCTTACCACGGTAGTTCCCAGCACTAGTGTTAGCCACCAGGTCTGACCCGCCGTCCGGGTGCTTCCGCTTTCCACCGTTGCCATTATTATTATTTCCTCCCCCGTTCTGCTGCTGACTCTTGCCGTTGTTATTCTTCTTGCCCTTGGCTGATTTCTCATCATCAGATCCAGGGTCCTTCGTGCTGTCAAAGTCTGCATACTTGGTGAGAGCCGCCATGAGCTCCCCCATATCCTGGCATGAACGCTTGAGCCGTCCAAGCTTCTGCTTGAGGGGTAAAAAGTGGCAATTCTTCTCCAGAATTAGAACCGCCTGAGCCGCCGTGATATTATCAGAGGAGTGGATAATTGTTGAGACCCGTCGTACCCAATGATGGGCCGACTCATCCTCCCACTGCACACAATGATCCAAGTCCACGATTGTCATGGGCTGCTTGCACGTTCCTTGAATTTTTTTGATGAATTTTGCCTTCAACTCGGCCCAGGAATTAATGGTATTGGGTGGCAAACCCTTCAACCACGTGCGAGCCGGCCCTTCCAGCATCATGATAAAATACTTGGCACAGACTGCATCACTGACGTCTAACATCTCCATGGCTAGCTCGTAACTCTCGATCCAAGCTTCCGGAGGCAGATCGGCAGTATAATTTGGCACCTTGCGGGGACCCTTGAAATCCTTTGGCAGGCGTTTGTTTTGTAAAACCGGCACTAAGAACGGCACTCCCACAGCCCTGGAGGTTACTCCGGCTCCTACTGAAATAGAAGGTGCTACTGTGGGCTCTTGGTAAGCCGCCGCAGCTGCCGCTGCCGCCGCCCCTCGCTGTGCTCTCGCATGGTCAACCAGCGCCTGGGCATCAACAGCAGCTGGGCCATCCCGTGCCGGGTTCCGACGTCGCTCACTGCTAGAAATCACAGGCGACTCTATACACCGACTGTAACTGCGGCTTGGGATAGGGGTCAAGTGCACGCGGCTCTGGCTGTAAGCATACTTCTCCTGTTGCGCCACCGCTGTCTGCAAATATCCAATGGCGTTCCGCACTTCTTCCGCAAAAGGCGTTCCATCCGGGATGGGGAGCGTGCCAAGTCTGACTGCCGCTGCCACCATGTTCTCTGCCGGGTTAGAAAAATGACCGGGCGGTGTCGGAAAAGGCTGCGACGGGGTCTGATTTCTGCGGGGCGGGTCTGGCTGCCTATGCTGAACCGCCGCCCTACTCCCAGGTATTTCCGCCGTCCGGGTTATGGTCAGAGGTGCATTCTGTCCTGTCCCTGGCGTGTTAAAAAGATTCCTGGCCTTATATTGATCCGGCAGACGGGACTGATGCCTCATCCGATGGACTGCATCTGCGGTCCGTTGCTCCAGGTAAAGGCGAAAAGCTTCCGCCCTGAGGCGCTCCGACTCAGCATCCATCTGAGCTTTCATTGCATTGATTTCCTCTTGGACTCCGGCCATCTTGTCCTTCAACCTCACGATCTCCGTGTTACGGGCTGCTTGGTTTTCGGCCGTGACCTCGGTTCCCATCAGAGTCGTAAGTTCATTCATCAGATCCAACAAAACTTGAGCCGGCGGCCTGCCTGATCTAGACCCGGTCGCCCCAGCCACCGTGCTACCAGGAGCCGGTGCCGCCCCTGCCATGAAGACGACGGCTCGGCTCGGCGGCTCATAGTATTCCGGGTCAGGGTAGCCCTCGAAGTAGCCCCCAAGCCCGCCGTTGTGAAGCTGGTAGATTGATTCCGCCTCTCCGCTTGAGGATCCATCCTCTGAGCAGATGAGGGTTTCCTCCCACGACATGGAACCTTCAAGTTCCACGCCTTGGGTAAAGCCGACGAAGACGCGCTTCCGACCCGGGTTAACCCGGGCGGGTTGCGCGCGCCGGGCCGGCTCGACGAGGTCGTGCAGATGTCCGGCCCGGGCTTAGATCCGCCGATGTTGCCAATGAAGACGTGAATTCCGCCGAAGGGGACCCGATGCCCGTACTCGATTGAGTCGGCCTCGGGGCCCCAGCCAGCGTCGTCGATGTAGAGCTTGCCGCGGCGACTCTTGGTCATCCTGCCGACAGCATATCCCGCGATCCCTGTGAGAGAGCCCTCCGAGAATTCCATACCACCGAGCGTCAGCCCCACGGTGGGCGCCAACTGTCGTGGTTTTGTCACGGCAGATGTCCTAGTGAAAGGACTTAGGTTCGAGGTCATCGCTAAGGCGGTGAACTCGAATGGGTTGATCGGAATCGAGAGACAAGGGTTACCCAGGTATCATGGGACTATCATGCATGGGTGCAATAGAAACAATTTCATGTTTAACATAAGGAACTGTATAAAGTTCATCTTCATAAGCATAATTCATATTGGCATCATGGCCAAAAGCATAGAAAGAATCAAGTTCTTTCAAAAGGGATATTTCAAACGACTCCAAGGGATCATAGCATTCATCCTTCGATATGTGCGAAGGGAAATTAAACAATGTATGGGATAAAGAGTTACTCATCAGAAGGTGGGCACGGGTAGTGTCGTGGTTTTGTCACGGCAGATGTCCTAGTGAAAGGACTTAGGTTCGAGGCCATCGCTAAGGCGGTGAACTCGAAGGGGTTGATCGGAATCGAGAGACAAGGGTTACCCAGGTTCGGCCCCTCGGTGAGAGGTAAAAGCCTACGTCCTGCTTTGTGTTGTATTGATTGGATATCGATTACAAGGGGGCGAGTTCGCTTGACCTAGCTATCGATGAGTTGTTTCGTGTCTTAAGCCGCCCAGGTAACCCGCCTTTATATACACAGGTTGAGGCCCTAGGCTTACAAGAGTCCGGGCTGGGTCGTATATGATAACCGACCTTGCCTCTAACTACTCCTGCCTTGTCGGGCAAGCCGCCCCCGGCGGCTTACGCCACCGGGTCATACACTGTCTTCTCCCTCTGGGCCTCCAGGCCCACTGAGCAAGCTTCTTCCAAACCTTTATCGCTAAGCCGCCAACCTCATGACCCGGCCCCACTTGGGCAGGTCTCACCATGGGGTTATATCCCCAACAGGTAGCTAATCCGCTCTTCCTCCTTTTGTTCTTCGCTCTCCTCCTCATCCTTTTCATCTAATGACTAACAGTTTCAGCACTTTCTTCTTCCATAGATTCCTGCAAAATATTAGTCTCTTCTTGGGCAGCGGAGGCCTTCTTAATAAATTTATTAATATTGGCATTGTATTCATAATTCTCATAGCAACATTTAAGTATAGCCAAATTTTCAGGTATGTAAACATCATCATCAAAGTTATCACACTTTTCAAACAAAGATTCAATATCATAAGCACCCATAAAAACAACAAATTCTTATATTTGTTCCACATCATAGTAATCATATATACCATTTGTCATAGTTTTGTCACGGCAGATGTCCTAGTGCCAGGACTTAGGTGTGAAGCCATCGCTACGGCGGTTAACTCGAAGAGGTTGGTTGGGACGAAAGATGAAGGTTTACCCAGGTTCGGCCCCTCTCGAAGGAGGTAATAACCTACGTGCTGCTTATAGTTGTATTGATTGGGTATCGATTACAAGGGAGTGGATTCGCTTGACCTAGTACTCGATCAAAGGTTTTCGTGGCCTAAGCCACCCAGGTAACCCGCCTTTATATACACAGGTTGAGGCCCTGGGCTTACAAGAGTCTGGGCCGGGTCATACTTAATAACCGACCTTGCCTCTAACTACTCCTGCCTTGTCTGGCAAGCCGCCACCGGCGGCTTACGCCACCGGGTTACACATTGTCTTCTGCCTCTGGGCCTCCAGGCCCATTGGGCAAGCTACTTCCAAACCTTACTGCTAAGCCGCCAACCTCATGACCCGGCCCCTCCTGGGCGGGTCTTACCATGGGGTTATATCCCCAACATTAGGCCCCAGATTGATTTGAACCGGTTCATGTCAATCTTCAAGTCTTCTGGTTGGCGAATCTTGCATTCTCTGACAAATCTTCATGACCCACCATATCTGAAAATGGGTGACGCCGTCTGTGACCAATCTTCATGACCCGCCATGTGGAAATGGATGACGTCATCTCAGGAAAATCAAAAAGATTCCCCTCACGTCACAACGAATCTTTTCCATTAACTTGACCAGCCCGAGAATCGAGGCACTTTCTTGGTCAATCGTCATCGTGTCTCCTCGATTCCCGCACCGGACTGTTGCTATTCCATCACCTCCTCATAAATAGGTGCGGGGGGCCCATCATTTTCACTTTCCCCGCTGCCGCCTTCTTCTTCTTCCTCCAAACGTCCGCGCTGCCGAAGCTCTCCCTTGCCGTCATCTCCAACTCAGGCCGCTGCATCACCCTAATCGTGTCCAGAATACTCCCGCGTTCGCCCGCTCCATCTGCATCTTCCAGGTTCCATCTTTGCCCCTCTTTCAGATCTGCATTAGTTCTTCAGGCTTTCTCCGAGTTCATCGGGTTTTCTTCGAGTTCATCACCGCTCATCAGAGCGTTCTTCGTAGATCAGAGAGAAAAAACAATTCTTTAGGCTTTATAACGTTAGCCGAACCATGCGGCCATCAGCTTAATAAGTATGCCATGCTCATTATAGATCATTTGCTCACTGTAATCCGTATAAGAACTGTCTGTTCTTCCACTGGCTTTTTATGTTTAGGAAATATTTTCTTTTTATCTCGTCCGTAGATCTTAAAATGATAGTTGTAGCTGTCGGAATCTGTTTTTCCACACTTAGCAATTCTTCCAATACTCACTGGCAAACTTGACCCGCCATCATACTGCCGGCTCTCGTTGTCATGTCGCAACCTGCTTCGGTAGCTTATAACTTTATACTGACATGCCAAGTACCATCACCATTTAGAGCCGTAGCTGCTTCAGTCATGACACATTTTTAACCCGCCATATAATCATGCCTTTCCACAGTATTTTAAGCCGCCGCCATGGCTAAAGCCCCCGCTTCCTGCGACTGGGTAAGATCCGGGGTAACTGAGGAATCACTCAAGGATTTTGTCACCATGGGAGTTTTGCCGGCTCAGGATGTTATCCACTGGCGGGTTCCGGGCAATGAAACCACTCCCAAACCCGAGGATGGGGAAGTCATTGTGTTCACAGACCACCTTCTCCGTGGCTTCTCACCGCCCGGGTCTAAATTTTTTCGGGACGCCTTACACTTGTATAAACTGCACCCTCAAGACATTGGCCCCAACTCCGTCACCAACCTCTGCCAGTTCCACACTCTCTGTGAAGCTTATCTGCAAGAAGAGCCGTCAGTGGACCTCTTCAAGGAATATTTCTACGCCAACCGCCAAACAGAAATGGCGGATGGACCAAGTCTTGAGCTCGGAGGCATCACTCTTCAGAGACGGAGGGATGTACTCTTTCCAGTAGCTGTTCTGCCGAGTCATCCCAAAGACTGGAATAAAACCTGGTTTTACTGCAAAGACACTTCCCCAGAAGGAGAAAATCCACTGCCGGGTTATCGTCCTTACCGGCTCAGCACCGACACCGAGCTACCAGACCGGATGTCTGCCGCAGAGCGCATCCAATACGGTCCAACTTTTTCAAAAATAAGGGCCCTGTTAGCCAACAGGTTAACATGTGTTGATCTGATCCGCTGCTGGGTCTCTTGGAGGATTCTGCCGTTGAGCCGCCGTGATGCCTTAATGTGTCAATATTCTGGTGAGGTGAATGACCCTCAACGCTTCAACCAGACTCCCTTGGTAGACTGGGATCTCAATGCAATCGTAAAATCCTTGCTGGGAGAACCTCAAGCAGCCTGCAACAAGACGGGGTTAAGTCCTTTTTATGTACTTAACCCGGCTCCAGAGGTGAACCTTTTCATCCTAATCCTCACCCATTCCTTAAATACTTTATTTCTTGTATTCCATTTTAACTTTTCTGCCAACGCATATATGTAGGTCGGCTCTTCCTTTTGGAACAAGAGGTTAACCATTACATCCAAGAAGAAAAGCAAAGCAACCAAGGCAACCAAAGCTAAAGCTCCGGCTCATAAAAAGAAACACTCAACCGAAGAACTATTCGGTCTGGACGACTCAGAGGTAGAACTAGATTCCCTTGGTGTTCTTTTTATGCAACTTATTGACGCTGACTCCTCTCAGGAAGAGGCGGAGGCCAGCAAAGCCGGGGCTGCAGAGGTAACTATCATATCCTCCGACTCAGAACCTCTGCCAACAGAGAGAATCCGGCGGGTCATCCGGAAAGTTAAGTTTTCACATCCTCTTGCTCACTTGGACCCCGACTTTCTTTTGAAGAAACAGCAACATGACGCCAGACGTCAGACCCGGAGTGGCGGCTCTGAAGACCTAGTGACCGGCTTACATAACACTCCGGCTCGCCAAAAACGTCGCAACGAGGTACTTCCTGCTTATATTTGTACTGCTGCATATTACTCTTGCGCTGTCACTTACTCATACTGCTTCTTTTAATTGTATCAGGAAACTCCTCCTTCCTCTGGCGACTCAACCGCCTCCAAGCTACCTCCCCTTGTTATCAATCCGGGGTAACTTTCTTATATCCTTTCCCTGCTTATTACTACTCTGTCCTTGCATATAACTGACCATGAAGTCCGTGTTTTGCAGGGCTCAGGCCAAGAAAAGGAAACTGAGTGGGTCATCTTCCCGTCCGGATGCCTCAGAGCCGGAAGATCCAAAGCTTGACGCTCCTGAAACTCAAGTGGAGCCATCTGATGCCGGCCAGGGTGCTCATGACGACACTGCCCAGCCCAACGAGCCGGTGGATGTTGACATTGTGATCGCTGAAGCTTCTCTGGAGACGGGCCCTAAGCCGCCCAGCCCCTTGCCACCAACTCAAGAGGTACCGGCTCAAGAAGAAGAGGTTACCATTACCGGCTCAGCCTATGTCGCTCCGGCTCCCTCTAACGTGCTAACCAAGCATATCAACAAGGCTGAGACACCTTCTCGTGAGAAGGATAAAAACAAACTTGACCTGCCAAACTTGGAGAAGCTGACCGCTGAAGAGTTGCACTCGGGCTATTTGAGCCGCCTAGCCGCCAGCCGGGACATGGAAGCCAGACTAGTAGATATGATGAAGAGAAAATATGAGGTATTCCACTTCTCTGCTCTCTGTATACCCTTACGTAGCCCTCAAGGACCGGCTTATATTCTCGAAAATAAGTCGGGTCTTCAATAATATGTAAACTTGAATAGACCAACTCTGTAGCCCCCAAGGGCCGGTTCATTATACCAATAATGAGCCGGCACTTATTGCCTTAAGAAACGCAAAAATGCCAAGTGTAGCCCCCAAGAGCCGGGTCATTATACCAATAATGAGCCGGGCCTTTTTGTACACCTGATCCTAAACTTGTAGAGCAATGTGTAGCCCCCAAGGGCCGGGTTTTCTTCATGAAGATGATCCGGGTCTTATTTGTATTGTAGACATAATAAATAATTGACACACATTAGCCCCCAAGTGTCAAGTATATTGCTTGCAATTTGCTTGGGACTTGTAATGATTCTCTGCCATACCAGTATGAACCGGACTGGCGGCTTACAACTAATAATCTTGCCTTGGTATGACTTGTCTTGTGCAGGAATCTTTAAATGTTGCTGAGTCTAACGTGACAGACCTCAAGAAGAATCTGGCATCGCAACAAGAAGCCTGAGCGGAAGCCAACGCAAAGTGGTAGATCGCCTTGACCGAGTTGGAGAAGATCAAGACTGAGCTTGAGTCATACAAAAAGTCTGCTGAAACTAGCCAAGCCGCCCTGACTAAACGTGCAGAGGACGCCAAGAACCATCTTACATCCGTAACTGAGGAGCTGACCAGCTTGAAGCGCCACATAAACCGGATGACCAAAGCCGTCTTTGGTAAGCATTGTCGACTATACTTGTGATTATGCTTGAAATGATCCTATGGAGACTCACCCGGCGTCTTACAATCTCAATCTGTTTTGCAGGCAAACGAACTCGCCAACTTTCGGATGACAGCTTGTTGAAGCTGAAGGCTTTATATGCCTTCACTGAACAACTATACTCCGGAAGCCTCTTTACCATCAGGGCAGTCTTTGCTGAGAAGGGTGTGCCAAAACTGATCAAGGACGTGTTGAATTATCTCTCCACTGTTCCTAGGCACTTTGAAGAAGTAAAAAGATCAGCCGCCTACAAGGGTGCAATTGCTGCTTTAAGCCGGGCGCTGGCATACGCACCAGAGCTTCACCCGAAAGAGATGATGGGCGGCTTTCCGCAACTCAAGGACGACGGGTCAGAATTCACTGAGGATGACTACGCCCGTTGCCACCGAGAGTCTCGAGTGTTGGCCAGCTGGTTAGCCGCAGAAGCTGACCTGGCAACATACCAGGCGGCTTACGACGACAACAACACTCGAGTACGGGCGCCTCAACGGCGTAAGCATATCTTTGCCCCTGACGTTGACCCGTCTCCCATCTTGAATGATGAAGCTCAATTTGAAGCTCTACTCAACTGCAACTGGAATGTGGACAACCTTCAGATCCAGGAGCCCGAAGACCCGGCGCACAGTGACCCGTCGACGAGCTAGGTGAAGAGCCGGTCTTCAAAAGATGCTAACCCGGGCGAAACTTGAGCCACCTGGTTCTAACTTGTGAAAAAACTTGAGCACCATATTTTGGGCCCTGTGAGGCCTTGTAATAGCAGTAGAAAAACTTGATTGCCTACTCTTGTGCCTTTGTGCACTTTTAAAACTCCTACAGCCCATATGCCGGCGATTTAAGATGAATGTCTTGACATAATCATCTGACTGTATTGACTCGCCCGGCGGGTTATACTCCATGAGCAATGCTAAGCCGGGGTGACCCAAAAACTTAGAATCTTATCATGAAAAATACCTGCAAAAAACAAGCAATAGAAACTATACTTGGATATCTCCTGCCTTATAAGCCGGCTTTAAAGGCACAGCAAGACAAGACAACCCTTATTTTTGTAAAAAGTTTTGTATTGCCTCAAAGAAGCTAGGCATAAAAGCCTGAAACCTCGTAAGCCGGCTCTCACGTGACATAAATCCGTCGTTTAAACCTTAGCAAGTTCAGGGTCTTTGAAAGATTGACATTGCTAAGAGTACGAACGGACCACATAGTGGAGAGACTACAACAGACAAGGCGAGTTTATCCTAGCTCACTGTAAGCCAGCTCTCTCGTGACGAAAGCCGTCGTTTTAACCTTGACAAGTTCAGGGTCTTTTTGTGAGATTAACTTTTCAAGTTCAGGGTCTCTGAGCAAGATTGACTGTCAAGAGTTCGGCGGGTCACATGGTGGAGTAGCAAGTTGCAAACATGCAGGTTAACTCGAACATGGCATATAAAGCCTGGCCAAGAGGGTATGAAAGCTAAACCCAGTGGGTTGGAAGCCCCCAAGTGACCTGATGAAGAATCAACTCTTTGCATGAAACTTAGTGCAAGAAAACGGCAGAGGCCCCGAATCATGGGGATGCCAACTTTATTATATCATAAAAGATGGTATATACAATGACAGAAGTATGTACATTGATGAGAGCCGGACCGGCGGCTCAAGTATAGTATGGCCGAAGGTGAGCAATATTCCATGGCCTCTTAGTCTCTTCACCAGAAGTGCGAGACTTGTCGCTCTCCCGTATATCAATGAGATAGTAGGAACCATTGTTGAGATTTCTGCTGATCACAAATGGCCCTTCCCAAGGAGGTGACAACTTATGCATATCTGACTGGTCTTGAATCAAACGGAGTACTAAGTCGCCTTGTCTTGACCCTGCGGCTATGATAGCGACGCAAGTCTTGGTGGTAAATCGCGGACCGTGCTGCTGCCAGATCCCGTTATTCATCTAAGGCATCCAAAGCATCCTGACACGCTGTCTCATTATCAGCTTCTACATAAGCCGCCACTCTGGGCGAGTCATGACGAATATCACTGGGGAGAACAGCTTCTGCACCATAAACCATGAAGAAAGGCGTATAGCCGGTTGACTTGTTGGGGGGGTGGTTCTTATGCTCCAAAGAACTGAAGGTAACTCCTCCACCCAACAACCCGGCGTGCGCTCCAAAGGAACCATAAGCCGGGGTTTTATCCCTCTCAAAATTTCCTGGTTAGCACGCTCTGCTTGACCATTAGGCTGTGGGTGAGCCACAGAAGATACATCGAGGCGGATATGTTCACCATCACAAAACTCCTTCATAGCCCCCTCGGACAGGTTTGTACCATTGTCAGTAATGATACTATGAGGATAACCAAACCGAAAGATCGGCTTCTTGACAAACTAAACTGCTGTTGCTGCATCACACTTGCTGACCGGCTCAGCCTCAACCCACTTAGTAAACTTGTCAACCGCCACCAAGAGGTGGGTCTTCTTGTCTTTAGACCTCTTAAAAGGTCCCACCATATCAAGCCCCCAAACCGCAAACGGCCAGGTGATTGGAATCATCCGTAATTCTTGAGCCGGCACATGGGCACGTCGTCCAAATTTTTGGCACCCGTCACATTTACTGACCAAGTACTCTGCATCTTTATGAGCTGTTAACCAGTAAAAACCGTGTCGAAAAGCCTTAGCCACCAAAGACTTTGACCCGGCGTGATGACCACAATCGCCGGCATGTATCTCTTACAGGATTTCACGGCCCTCATCAGGAGAAACACATTGCTGAAAGACGCCTGTCACGCTGCACCTGTGTAACTCGCCATTGACAATAGTCATAGATTTTGACCGCCTTATAATCTGTCGCGCCAGAGTCTCATCTTGGGGTAAGTCGCCGCGGGTCAGATATGCCAGATAGGGCAGCGTCCAATCAGGGATCGCACGGAGAGCCACCACCAGTTGCCCTTCCGGGTGAAGCTGGTAGATTGATTCCGCCTCCCCGCTCGAGGATCCATCCTCTGAGCAGATGAGGGTTTCCTCCCGCGACATAGAACCTTCAAGTTTCGTGCCTTGGGTGAAGCCGACTAAGACATGCTTCCGGCCCGGGTTGACCCGGGCGGGTTGCGCGCGCCGGGCCGGCTCGACGTGGTCGGTGGAGATGTCCGGCCCGGGCTTAGATCCGTCGATCTTGCCAATGAAGACGTGAATTCCGCCGAAGGGGACCCGGTACCCGTACTCAATTGAGTCGGCCTCGGGGCCCCAGCCGGCGTCGTCAATGTAGAGCTTGCCGCAGCGACTCTTGGTCATCCTGCCGATGGCGTATCCTTCGTTCCCTGGGAGAGAGCCCTTCGAGTACTCCAAACCACCGAGCATATGCCCCACGGTGGGCGCCAACTGTCGTGGTTTTGTCACGGCAGATGTCCTAGTGCCAGGACTTAGGTGTGAAGCCATCGCTACGGCGGTTAACTCGAAGAGGTTGGTTGGGACGAAAGACACAGGTTTACCCAGGTTCGGCCCCTCTCGAAGGAGGTAATAGCCAACGTCCTTCTTATAGTTGTATTGATTGGGTATCGATTACAAGGGAGCGGATTCGCTTGACCTAGTACTCGATCAAAGGTTTTCGTGGCCTAAGCCGCCCAGGTAACCCGCCTTTATATATAAAGGTTGAGGCCCTGGGCTTACAAGAGTCCGGGCCGGGTCATACTTAATAACAGACCTTGCCTCTAACTACTCCGGCCTTGTCTGGCAAGCCGCCACCAGCGGCTTATGCCACCGGGTTACACATTGTCTTCTGCCTCTGGGCCTCCAGGCCCATTGGGCAAGCTACTTCCAAACCTTATTGTTAAGCCGCCAACCTCATGACCCGGCCCCTCTTGGGCGGGTCTTACCACGGGGTTATATCCCCAACACCATTAGCATAAGAAGTCAAGGTATTATTATCATTAAATTCACATTGAAAGGGAAGGTGTGGAGCTTTGATCTTAGACCAAGAAGTATAATCACATCCCAAGCATAAATCCCAAGCATACCAACGCAACATTTTAATTTGATCCCAAAAGAGTTTCCCTTTTTCAGTCAAGCGATAATCCCTAAAATATTCCATGTGATCCAAAGTATCTCCTATTATCAAGTTGAATGGAGATTTATCAGGATTATCAAAGTAGTATTTAATGTGTTCCACATAACAAGCATCAAAGGTTTTAGGAGGTTCCCCGTCTCCGTAAGTAGCAAGTACAACTATTTTTTTTGGTATTTCATGTTCCATATCCATAACTAAAGATATAAAAAATCTTAGAAAAGAAAATAAAATCTACTTAGAGATAAAGCAATCAAGCACACTTGAGAATATAAACCCCACGCTATTGCTCCCTGGCAACGACGCTAGAAAAAGGTCTTGATAACCCACAAGTATAGGGGATCATTTTAGCCTTTTTTGATAAGTAAGAGTGTCGAACCCAACTAGGAGCTAAAGGTAGAATTAATATTCTCTCAAGTTCTATCAACCATCGATACAACTCTACGCGCAACAATGTTCTCTATACCTAGTACAAGAAATAAACTACTTTGCGGGAATAAAACTAGAAGTACTTTGGAAGAATAAAACTAGGAGTACTTTGCTAGATAATAAAAGTCAATATTTTAGTAGAGAGCTTTTTGTAACACAAGATAAAGATTGTCCATAGGCAATTGAATATAACACGATAGATACTTATCATATGCAATGAGGGAGAGGCATACACTAACACACTTTCGTATTTGGATCATATGCACTTATGAAACTCTAGCAAGCATCCTCAACTACTAAAGATCATTAAGGTAAAACCCAACCATATCATTAAGTAACAAGTCCCCTTTACTCCCATACGTAAACAACCCCCTTACTCGGGTGTAAGCTTCTGCCACTCTAGCCACCCACTATAAGCGAATCATGAACATATTGCAAAACCCTACAAAGGTAATTCCACAAGCTTGCGCGGCACGGAGGGCACCATAGGACAACACCATATTATCATACCACTCATAGCAATCACAACATACCATAATTAACCCGTAGGACAAAATAAATCTACTCAAACATCATAGGATAGCCACACATCATTGGGTAATAATATATAGCATTAAGCACCATGTTCAAGTAGAGATTACAGTGGGGAGAGAGAGGTTACACCGCTGCATAGAGGGGGAGCGAGTGATGATGACGGCAGCTAAGTTGTTGGTGTAGATCGTCGTCATGCTAGTTCCCCCGGTGGCGTTCCGGCGCCACCGGGAGAGAGGGGGAGAGAGCCCCATCCTTCTTCTACCTTGCCCCCCTAGATTGGAGGAGATTTTCCCCTCTGGTCCATGGCCGCCATGGCTCCCGGAGGGTTGGAGCCCCTCCGAGATTGGATCTCTCTCTGCTCTCTTCTGTTTCGCGCTCCTGTTTTCTGGCGTTTCACCGTTTCTTGTATTCCCGGAGATCCATAACTCACATTGGGCTGTAATTTTGAGGGGATTTTCTGAGGAAATTATCTTACCTGTGGCGAAAGAAGGGTCCCAACCGACTTACGAGGGAGTCACAAGGCAACCCTGCGTGCCCATACCCCTTGGGCGCGCCCTGTTGCATTGTGGCCACCTCGGGTACCGTCTTGCGTTGATTCCACCTCCAAAAAATCACATATATGCGAAAATAAATTTCCGTAAATTTTTATCGCGTTTGGACTTCGTTTGATATGGATTTTCTGTGAGACAAAAAACATGCAAAAAACAGGAACTGACACTAGACATTGGATGAATATGTTAGTCCCAAAAATAATATAAAATGTTGCCAAAAGTATATCAAAGTTATAGAATATTGGCATGAAACTATCAAAAATTATAGATACGACGGAGACGTATCATCTCCCATGGCAGCGCTTTCTTTAAAGCCATTAAGCTAGGCATATAGTGCTCAAGTAATTGATCCACCCGGATCCCAAGGTATATCAAAGCAAATTTTAATTTACAATGATTTGTAATTTAGTAGTGACCATAAAGCCACATATATCATGTAACAACGAGGTCTAACTCTCTTCCTATGCATTGGCATGTCATAGAAGAACAATTGATGCACACAAAATAAAGGCCAATGCATAGTATAAATAGTTTCTTGCAATTTTATCGTATTGGAAACATAGAGAGGTGAAGATGTAGTTCCGATCTCATAATAATTGCAATTAGGAGCAGAAAGCACATGCATATTATATCCATCATAATCATCATGTGTAATAGTAAAACACATCCCATCGGTATAATCCTTAATAACCACAAACTTCTCCGATATAGGGCTGTTGGGAGAATTCAAAAAGATAATAGAAATATCATGTGTGGCTGCAATAGAAAAAATTCATGATTAACATAAGTAACTATAGCAAGTTCATCTACATAAGCATAATTCATATTGGCATCATGGCCACAAGCATAGCAAGCATCAAGTTCATCAAAAAGAGATATTTCAAACGAATTCAAGGGATCATAGCGTTCGTCCTTCGGTAAGCACGAAGGGAAATTAAACAATGTATGGGATAAAGAGTTACTCTCATCAGTATGTGGCCACGGGTGATCAATCCGCTCTTCCTCCTTTTGTTCTTTGCTCTCCTCCTCCTCTTTTTGATCGAATGAGCTCACAGTTTTGGCAATTTCTTCTTCCGTAGATTCCTGCAAAATATTAGTATCTTCTTGGGAAGCGAAGACCGTCTCAATAAATTTATCAATATGGGAATTGTATTCATAATTCTCATAACAATATTTAAGTATTACAAAAAAATTAGGTCTGTAAACAACATCATCAAAATTATCACCCTTTTCAAACAAAGATTCAATTTCATAAGCACCCTTAAAAGCAACAAATTCTTCTATTTGTTCCACATCATAATAATCATATATACCACTAGCATAAGAAGCCAATGTTTCATACCATTAAATTCAGATTGAAAGGGAAGGTGTGGAGCCTTCATCTTAGAGCAACAAGTATAATCACATCTCAAGCATAAATTCCAAGCATACCAACGAACCATTTTAATTTGATCCAATAAGTGTTTCCATTTTTGACACAAACAATAATCCATAAATTATTCCAGGTGATTTAAAGTATCTCCCATTATCAAGTTGAATGCAGATTTATCAAAATTATCAAAGTAGTATTTAATGTTTTTCACACAACCAACATCGAGGGTTTTAGGAGGTTCCCCATCTCCGTGAGTAGCAAGCACAAATAATTTTTTTGTGTTTTGTGTTCCTTATCCATAACTAAAGATATAAAACAACTTAGAAAATAAAATAAAATCTACTTAGAGATAAAGCAAATAAGCACACACGAGAATATCAACCCCACACTATTGCTCCCCAACAAAAGTGCCAGAAAAAGGTCTTGATAACCACAAGTATAGGGGATCACTTGTAGAATTAATATTTTCTCAAGTTGTATCGACCACCGATACCACTCTACGCACAACAATGTTCACTGTACCTACTGCAAGAAATAAACTACTTTTTGGGAATAAAACTAGAAGTACTTTGTAGGTGTAAAAAGATAGGTTTGCAAGATAATAAAGAACATGGAAATAAAAGTTAGGTGTTGTTTTAATAAAAGAAAAATAAAGTAAATATATCGAGTGTGGAAAAGTGGTGATAGGATTTGTGAGATTTTCCTTGGCAATTAATAACTTGATCGATAATCATTATTGCAGTTTTATATGAGGGAGAGGCATGAGCTAACATACTTTCCGTACTTGGATCATATGAACTTATGATTGGAAGTCTAGCAAGCATCTGCAAGTACTAAAGATAATTAAGGTAAAACCCAACCATAGCATTGATACGTCTCCAACGTATGTACTTTTCCAAACACTTTTGCTCTGGTTTTGACCTCTAATTTGCATGATTTGAATGGAATTAACCCAGACTGACGATGTTTTCAGCAGAACTACCTTGGTGTTATTTTTGTGCAGAAATAAAAGTTCTCGGAATTGGACGAAACTTTTTGTGAATTATTTTTTGGATTTATAATGAATTATGGAGCGAAGAACTGCTGGAGGGGGTGTGCCAGGGGGACACCACACATCATGGCGCTCCCCCTAGGCCGCGCCCTGAAGGGTTGTGGGGCCCTCGAGGCTCCTCTGACCCTAACTCCAGTCCTATAAAATCACATCTTGGGAGAAAAAAACCGGAGAGAAGTTTTCATCGCGTTTCACGAGAAGAAGCCGCCGCCACCTCCTGTTCTTCCTTAGGAGGGCTGATCTGGAGTCCGTTTAGGGCTCCGGAGAGGGGAAATCGTTGCCGTCTGACGTGGCTTGAGACTGTGTCAGTATTTCCCCAAAGAGGAAGGGATGATGCAGCACAGCGACGGTAAGTGTTTCCCTCAGTTATGAAACCAAGGTATCGAACCAGTAGGAGGATCACCACCACCTAATAAACAGCACCTGCACACAAAGAACAAATACTTGCAACCCGACGCGAAAGAGAGGTTGTCAATCTTTCTACGGTAAAAAGATAGATTAGGATATGATAGACTGGAGAGATAGATCTCTCAAGAACACAAAATAAAAAGGGCAAATAAAAAGTGCAGCAAGGTATTTTTGGGTTTTTGGAATAATAGATCTGAAAGCAAAAGCGGCAAAAAGATAGATCGGAAAGCAATATGCTGGAAAAGTAGACCCGGGGGGCGTAGGTTTCACTAGTGGCTTCTCTCATGAGTATAGCACACGATGGGTGAACAAATTACTGTTGGGCAATTGATAGAAGATCAAATAATCATGATGATATCCAAGGCGATGATCATTATATAGGCATCACGTCCAAGATAAGTAGACCGACTCCTGCCTGCATCTACTACTATTACTCCACACATCGACCGCTATCGAGCATGCATCTAGTGTATTAGGTTCATGGGAAAATGGAGTAATGCAATAAGAACGGTGACATGATGTAGACAAGATCTATTCATATAGGAATAGACCCCATCTTGTTATCCTTGATAGCAACGATACATGCGTGCCTCGCTGCCCCTTCTGTCACTAAGAGAGGACACCGCAAGATCGAACCCATCACAAAGCACCTCTTCCCATGGAAAGAAAAATCGATCTAGTTGGCCTAACTAAACCAAAGATTCGAAGAAGAAATACGAGGCTATAAGTAATCATGCATGTAAGAGATCAAAGAAGACTCAAATAATACTCATGGATAGAAACTGATCATGAACTCAAAATTCATCGGATCCCAACAAACACACCGCAAAAGTTTACATCAAATAGATCTCCAAGAGACCATTGTATTGAGAATCAAAAGAGAGAGAGGAAGCCATCTAGCTACTACCTACGGACCCGTAGGTCTATGGTGGACTACTCACGCATCATCGGAGAGGCACCAATGAGGATGATGAACCCCTCCGTGATGGTGTTAGATTGGATCTCAAGGCTCTGGAACTTGCGGCGGCTGGATGTGTTTTTCGTAGACTCCTCTAGGGTTTCTAGAATATTTGGTAATTTATAGGCGTCAGAGGCGGTGGAGAGGGGTCCCGAGGAGGGCACAACCCATCAGGGCGCGCGTGGGGCCTCTGGCGTGCCCTGGTGGGTTGTGGTCTCCTCAACCCTCCCCTCTGGCACTTCTTTGGCCCGCTGGATGTCTTTTGTCCCAAAAAAAATCTCCAAAAAGTTTCGTCGCGATTAGACTCCGTTTGGTACTGATATTTTGCGAAGTAAAAAACAAGCAAAAACAACAACTGGCACTTTGGCACTATGTCAATAGGTTAGTCCCAAAAAATGATATAAAGTTGCTATAAAATGATTGTAAAACATCCAAGAATGATAATATAACAGCATGGAACAAGCAAAAAAATATAGAGACGTTGGAGACATATCAGGTTTTCAACCTCGGTGTTCACGGCTGCAGACACAATAGGACGCGAAATATCACAAATGAAGGCCCAAAAACCTCAATCAATGAGGACGATAAAGGTCTTAGAAGTTTAAATTGAGAGAAAAAATATTTTGAGTGGCATGCCTTTGCTGTCACGAAAACGACAAAGTAGTTCACAATACTTTCCATGCTAGATATATCATAGGCGGTTCCCAAACAGAAAATAAAGTTTATTCCTTTTTCCACCATTCTTTCACAATCCATGGCTGGCTGTATCCACGGTTGCCTACTATACCAACACTTTCCAAGGAATTTATTATTTTTATTTTCATTTCGGGACTGGGCATCCCTATTACCTCCGCACTCTCATGCAATGACAAGTGAATAAACACTCATCTTGAGAATAACATATCTAGCATGGAAAAATATTGGACACCCCCTACCGTTTCATGAGCGGTATGAGCACACAAAAAGGAAATTTATTTTGAAAAGTAGAGATGGCACATACAAATTTTCTTAGAATGGCATGGAAATACCGCATATAGGTAGGTATGGTGGACTCATAAGGCAAAACTAGGTTTAAGGATTTTGGATGCACAAGTAGTATTTCTACTTAGTACAAGTGGAGGCTAGCAAATAGATTGAGAAGCAACCAACCAAGAAACGAAAATTCACATAAGCGAGCATTGAGCATAACTAACACCGAATAATGCACCATAAGTAGGATGTAATTTTATTGCATAACTATTGACTTTTGTGCATGCATAGGGAATCACAAACCTTAACACCAATATTCTTACTAAAGCATAATTACTCACTAACATGACTCACATATTACTATCATCATGTCTCAAAACTATTACAAGGAATCAAGTTTAATTTGTCCAATGATCTTCATGAAAGTTTTTATTATATCCTCCTTGGATATCTATCACTTTGGGACTAGTTTCATATATTGCCATTGCTTTTGACAAGCTCACACATATTTAAGTGAAGCACATGAGCATAAAAGTTTCATCTCTCAAAATAGTATAAGTGAAGCATGAGAGGATTTCTTCAAAATTTACTAACTCTCAAATTTATCTAAGTGAAGCATGAGAGTATTTCTACAAAAAAATTCAAGCACACCGTGCTCAAAAATATATAAGTGAAGCACTAAAGCAATTCTATAGCTCAAAAAGTTTAAGTGAAGTATATAGAGCAATTCTACCAAATCATAGCATAATTTTGGCTCTCTCAAATAGGTGTGTCCAGCAAGGATACTAGTGACAAACTAAAAAGCAAAGCAAGCAAAGACTCAAATGATACAAGACGCTCCAAGCAAAACTCATGATATGTGACGAATAAAAATATAGCTCCAAGTAAAATACCGATGGTCGTTAGAAGAAAGAGGGGATGCCACTCGGGGCATCCCCAAGCTTAGTTGCTTGTTTATCTTTGGATATATCTTGGGGGTGCTGTAGCATCCCCAAGCTTAGGCTCTTTTCACTCCTTATTCCTTCATCCATCGTGATCTCACCCAAAACTTGAAAACTTCAATCACACAAAACTCAACAAAATCTTCGTGAGATCCGATAGTATAATAAAGCAAATCACTACTTGAAGTACTATTGCATACCCATTCATATTTTATTATTGCACTATACCTACTGTATTTCCACTTTAACATGGCTCATACCCTTCAATACAACCGATAGATTCATCAAAACAAGCACACAATGCAACGAAACCAGAATCTGTCTTAAACTGAACAGTCTGTAGTAATCTGTACTCTAACCATACGTCTGTAACTCTAAAAATTCTGAAAAATTAGGACAACGTAAAGAATTTTTATAGAAATAATGTGTTAAGATTTCAGCTCAATATCACGTTCCAGTAAAAAAATGAAAATTCGAACACTGGAGGCAAAGTTTCTGTTTCAGATTCAGCATTGTTTCTACTCATCTTATGAATCATCCTAAAGGCTCTACTTGGCACAAACACTAAATAAAACATAAAAAACAATCATAACAGAGGCATAATTGTGTCAACACTCAAAAACATAAAGTAAAAAGACCAAAATAAATTTATTCATTGGGTTACCTCCCAACAAGCGCTATCATTTTACGCCCCTAGCTAGGCATAACGCATAGTTTCAAGTATTGTCATCTTTGGTTTTTGCTCCATAGGATGCTCTCATGATTGATTCATATGGTGGCTTAATTCTTGTTCTTGGGAAGTGTTCCATCCCCTTTCTTAGTGGAAACTGAAATCTAATATTGCCTTCTTTCATATCAATCACGGCACCTATAGTTCGTAAGAACGGAATACCAAGTATAATGGGACAAGACGGATTGCAATCAATATCAAGAACAATAAAATCTATGGGCACATAGTTCCTATTTGCAAGAATAAGAACATCATTAATTCTTCCCAAAGGCTTTTTAATAGTAGAATCCGCCAAGTGAAAATTTAGACAACATTCTTCAATATTGGTGAGACCAAGCACATCACATAAAGATTTCGGAATCGTGGAAACACTAGAACCCAAATCACATAAAGCAAAGCACTCATAATTTTTAATCTTGACCTTAATGGTAGGTTCCCACTCATCATGTAATTTTCTAGGAATAGAAAACTCCAACTCCAACTTTCCTTCAAAAGATTTCATCATAGCATCAACGACATGTTTAGTAAAAGCTTTATTTTGTTCATAAGAATGAGGTGAATTCAACATGGATTGCAGCAAAGAAATACATTCAATCAAAGAGCAACTATCATAATTAAAGTCTTTGCAATCCAAAATAGCGGGCACATCACTAGTTAAAGTTTTGACCTCTTCAAACCCACTTTCATCAAAATTTTCATCAAGATTTTCACCCTCCAAATTATTGGGACGCCTTCTAGCTAAAGTTGACTCTACTTCAGTCCCCTTATCATCAATCTTAATATTACTGAACAAGGAATCAATAGAAGAAACACCAATCACTTTAAGATCTTCATCATTTTTATCCTCTAGAGAGATTGGTTTGGCGGCCATTTGATTTATTAAAGTAGCTTGTGCATCGGAAATTTTACCAAGCAAATTTTCAGCATGAGCATATTTAGATTGGAGATTAGAAACTTCTCTACTAATATCATCAAGTTGTTTCATTATGGCATCTAGCACGGTAGAGTGTCCTTTAAGCTCCTCGGTAAAATACGTATTATGCTCACATTGTGTAGTCATATATTCCTTAGTACTTTTCTCAATTTCAAGCAAAATATTGGGGTAAGGAAGATCATAGTATTTTTGTTGAGGCATCATGACCTCAAACAAGATTGCAAGCAAGCAAGAGATCTTGACAAGAAAAAGGCAAACGAAAAAGAGGGCGAATAAAACGGCAAATTGGGTGAAGTGGGGGAGAGGAAAACGAGAGGCAAATGGCAAATAATGTAATTGCTAAGGAAATGCGATTTGTGATTAGGAACCTGGTAGATGATGATGGTGTCTCCTCGGCGCCAGAGATTGGCACGTAGAAGAGACCGCTTCCTCCCCGGCAACGGCGCCATAAATTCCTTTGACGTGGCTTGAGACTGCGTCGGTATTTCCCCAAAGAGGAAGGGATGATGCAGCACAACAATGGTTAGTATTTCCCTCAGTTATGAAACCAAGGTATCAAACCAGTAGGAGTATCACCACCACCTAATAAACAACACTTGCACACAAAGAACAAATACTTGCAACCCGACGCGAAAGAGAGGTTGTCAATCTCTCTACGGTAAAAAGATAGATTAGGATGTGATAGATTGGAGAGATAGATCTCTCAAGAACACAAAATAAAAAGGGCAAATAAAAAGTGCAGCAAGGTATTTTTGGGTTTTTGGAATAATAGATCTGAAAGGAAAAGCGGCAAAAAGATAAATTGGAAAGCAATATGTTGGAAAAGTAGACCCGGGGGCCGTAGGTTTCACTAGTGGCTTCTCTCATGAGTATAGCACATGGTGGGTGAACAAATTACTGTTGGGCAATTGATAGAAGATCAAATAATCATGACGATATCCAAGGCGATGATCATTATATAGGCATCACGTCCAAGATAAGTAGACCAACTCCTGCCTGCATCTACTACTATTACTCCACACATCGACCGCTATCCAGCATGCATCTAGTGTATTAAGTTCATGGGAAAATAGAGTAATGCAATAAGAACGGTGACATGATGTAGACAAGATCTATTCATGTAGGAATAGATCCCACCTTGTTATCCATAATAGCAATGATACATGCGTGCCTCGCTGCCCCTTCTGTCACTAGGAGAGGACACCGCAAGATCGAACCCATCACAAATCACCTCTTCCCATGGGAAGAAAAATCGATCTAGTTTGCCTAACTAAACCAAATATTCAAAGAAGAAATACGAGGCTATAAGTAATCATGCATATAAGAGATCAAAGAAGACTCAAATAATACTCATGGATAGAAACTGATCATGAGCTCAAAATTCATCGGATCCCAACAAACACACCGCAAAAGTTTACATCAAATAGATCTCCAAGAGACCATTGTATTGAGAATCAAAAGAGAGAGAGGAAGCCATCTAGCTACTGCCTACGGACCCATAGGTCTATGGTGGACTACTCACGCATCATCGGAGAGGCACCAATGAGGATGATGAACCCCTCCGTGATGGTGTTAGATTGGCTCTCGAGGCTCTGGAACTTGCGGCGGCTGGATGTGTTTTTCGTCGACTCCTCTAGGGTTTCTGGAATATTTGGGAATTTATAGGCGTCAGAGGTGGTGGAGAGGGGTCCCGAGGAGGGCACAACCCATCAGGGCACGCCTAGGGCCTCTGGCGCGCCCTGGTGGGTTGTGGTCTCCTCGACCCTCCCCTCTGGCACTTCTTTGGCCCACTGGATGTCTTCTGGCCCCAAAAAATATCCAAAAAATTTCGTCGCGATTGGACTCTGTTTGGTATTGATATTCTGCGAAGTAAAAAAAAAGCAAAAACAACAACTGGCACTTTGGCACTATGTCAATAGGTTAGTCCCAAAAAATGATATAAAGTTTCTATAAAATGATTGTAAAACATCCAAGAATGATAATATAATAGCATGGAACAAGCAAAAATTATAGATACGTTGGAGATGTATGATCGTCGTCATCACCAACCCTTCTTCATCAACACCGCCATGATGCTCACCAGCGAGAGTGAGTAATTCCTTTTTAGGCTTGCTGGACGGTGGTGGGATTGGATGAGATTGATCATGTAATTGTGTTGAGTTTGATAGGGACTGATCCCTAGTATCTACTATGTTCTGAGATTGATGTTGCTATGACTTTGCTATGATTAATGCTTGTCACTAGGGCCCGAGTGCCATGATTTCAGATCTGAACATATTATATTTTATCTTAATATAAGATTGATTTGGATCCTATCTTGCAAGTTGTATGCACCTATTACGCATCTTGATCCGCATACCCCAAGGTGACAATAATTGGGATTCTTTCTGGTGATTGCCTAAGTTTGAGGAGTTCATGTATTCACCATGTGTTAATGCTTTGTTCCGGTTCTCTATTAAAAGGAGGCCTTAATATCCCTTAGTTTCCAAAAGGACCCCGCTGCCACAGGAGGGTAGGACAAAAGATGTCATGCAAGTTCTTATCGCAAGCATGTGTGACTATATACGGAATACATGCCTACATTATATTGATGAATTGGAGCTAGTTCTGTGTCGCCCTAGTGTGTAACTGTTAGATGATCAATGCCATCTAAATCATTATCCATCACCGATCCATGTGCCTACACTTTACATATACTGAATCTTGCTAAGTTACTATTGCTACTGCTACAGTCACAACTGCTATAAAATTGATGATGTCGCTACTACTGTTACTTTTGCTACTACTATTTGCCGTGCTACTAAACCTTTGCTACAGAGAGATATCCCAGGTGCGGTTGAATTGACACCTCAACTGTCAAGGCCAATAAATATTCTTTGGCTCCCCTTGTGTTGAATCAATAAATTAGCGTGAAATACCACCCGTGAAGACTGTCGCGATCCCCTATACTTGTGGGTTATCAAGCATTATGTAACTATTCCTCTTTACTCCCATATGCAACAACCCCCTTACTCGGGTGTAAGTTTCCGTCATTCTCGCGATCCACTATAAGAGAATTATGAATGTATTGCAACACCCTATAGCGGGAAACCCCACATGTGCGCGACACAGAAGGCACCATAGGACAACACCAAAATAAAACACGCAACTCAAACCAATCAAGATCATCAATCAACCCATAGGACAAAAGGAATCTACTCAAACATCATAGGATGGTAACACATCATTCAATAATAATATGAAGAATAAAGCACCATCTTCAAGTAGGGGGTACAATGTGTTGTGGGAGAGTGGACCCGCCACCACTCTTTAATAGAAACTGAAGCTTTTCATAAGTTTAGCGCAAAGTATGGATTTGACTCTGAGATAGTAGCCACTTTTTGTGAATCATTTGCTACTCATGTTGATCTCCCTAAGGATAAGTGGTTTCAATTTCACCCACCTATTGAAGAAACTGTTAAGGAACATATTATAGCTAAAGAACAAAGGGATTCCTATTTTCATGCCCTTCCTTAGTTCTGCTCAGTTTTGCCCAAGCCAACAAACTTTGCTCACCTTTTCCCTCCCCCTCCTACCTCTGCCCACAAAAGGCCAAACTGAGCACCGCCATCCGGTCAAAGCCTTTGACCATTACCTCTTGACTAGTGGGCCGACCTGATATCTTGATAGGTGGGTCGGTGCGTTTGGATCGGTCGAGTGTGCACCCAACCCTTGGCCGACCCATTTTCTTTGTGTGCGCCACGTAAATAAAAAAAGAGGCAAATTCAAACTTAATACTAATTATACATTAAAACGGTGGGCAACCGCCCGCCAAAGTCCACATTTAAATTAATTGAAACATAAAAAAATTAATTAAGGGGTCGTCGTCCCTGTAGTGCCCTAGGCGTCCTAGCCGTTCGAGCCAGGACCACCGGTCAGGTCCACCAGCTCCGGCACTGGGCCTGCCCACGGAAAAGTTGCCTCCCATGCACGTGTTGCATCCTGCCCCGGCTGCGCCGCTGGCGGGCGTCCTTCGTCGTAGGCACGGCGCTCCGCCTCCTCCTCCAAGCGCTCCACCTGCATGAGGCGCTCCGCCTCGCGCTCCGCCGCTAGGTGGCGCTGCCCCTAGTGCTCGAGGTACGCAGCCTCCTGCACCAGCGTATCCCCGTGCCCCATGGGGGGCGTGCTGACCCACTCACACACGTGACACTCCCATGCGTACTCCGTTGGCTGGGTCGGCAGCGGCGGGAATGACTCGGCCTTCGGTGCGAGGAGCCTCTGCGGCGAGGGGGGACGAAGGAGTCACCGACAGTAGATAGGGCATGGGACGCCGCCAGCCCTGCCTGGTAGCACGCCTTCTTCGCCTCTGCCTTGCGTCGCTCCTCCTCGATGCAGGTTCCCATGGTAGCCGCCAACGCCACATGGTACACCTCCTCCTCCTCCTTCTCTGGCTTGACGACATTGGGCGGCGGAGGTTGATACGTCTCCAATGTATCTATAATTTTTGATTGTTCAATGCTGATATATTATCATTCTAGGATACTTTTTGCGTATTTATTTACCAATTTATAATATTTTTGAGCACTAACCTATTGACCCAGTGCCCAGTGCGAGTTGCTGTTTTCTGCATGTTTTTCACTTTTCAGGTTTATAGTACCAAACGAAGTCCAATTCCCACAAATTTTTTTTATGATTTTTTCTGGACCAAAAGGAGATCTGAAAGCTTCGGGAGGAGACCGGGAGCCGTACAAGGGCACCAGCACGCAATAGGGCGCGCGCCCTGGGGGCGCCCTGATGTGTGCTGGCTCCCTCGGGCATCTACCGACGCCCCTCTCTCGCCTATAAATTCTCTAATATTCCAAAAACCATGAAGACAGTCCCGAAACTGGTTTTACACCGCCACAAGTCTCTGTTCCATCATGAGGCCATCTGGAGCTCCGTTCCGGCACCCTGCCGGAGGGGGGATCGATCACGGAGGGCCTCTACATCAACCTTGCTACCTTCATGATGATGTGTGAGTAGTTCACGATAGACCTACGGTTCCATAGCTAGTACCTAGATGGCAATCTATCTATCTCTTGATCTTTAATACAATGATTATCGCATCTTTGCTTTGATCTATCCGATGTAATCCTATTGTGCGGTGTGTTTGTTCGGATCCGATGAATTGTGGGTTTATGTTCAGATTATTTATGAAGAGTATTTGAGTCATCTCTGAATATTAAGATTCTTATTTGCATGATCATTATAGCTTCGTAATACTCTCCGATTTATTGATGTGCTTTGGCCAAGTAGATTGATCTATCTTCAGTGGGAGTGGTGCGTTGTGGTAGGTTCAACCTGATGAGTTTCTATATCCCAGTGACAAAGTAGGGGACAAGATACGTCTTTGTGTTGTTGCTATGGATAACACGATGGGGTTTATTCATATTGCTTGAGTTTACTTTGTCTACATCATGTCATCGTTCTCCATGCATTACTCTGTTTTACTTGATAGTCTAGATGCATGCTGGATAGCGGTTGATGAGTGGAGTAATAGAAATAGGTGCAGGCACGAGTCGGCCTATTTGTTTATGGACGTGATGCCTATATACACATGATCATTGCCGTGAATATCGCATAACTATCCGCTTTTCTATCAAATGCCCAACAGTAATTTGTTACCCACTGTATGCTGCCTACATGAGAGATGCCGCTAGGGAAAACTATGGCCCCCGGGTCTATTCACTTATAAATTTACAAACGCTACTATTACCTTGCTGCCTTTATTTAACTTTTATTTTATTTTGCAATTTACAATTATCTACAATTATCTACACAACTCACTTGCTTGCAAATAACGAGATCAAGGGGATTGACAACCCTCTTGCCCGCGTTGGGTGCAAGTTGTTTGTTCATTTGTGTGCAGCCGCTGAAGACAGTTGAGGATTGATATTCCTATTGGTTCGATAAACCTTGGTTTCATAATTGAGGGAAATACTTACCCACTTTGTGCTGCAATTACTCATTCCTCTTCATGGAAAACCCAACGCAGATCACAAGTATCAGAGGGTTGGTGTGGTGCTCCTTGACGCCGAGGCGGCGTCGCTCCTCGTGCTCGAGGGCAAACCATGTCCCCCAGTTTGGAGAGTCCGGAGCATATGCGTCCATCCGACGTTACTCCGGCGTAAGGAGCTCCCACTGCCTGCGCACCTCCTCAACGTGCCTGCACCGGAATCCATTGCGGATCCAGACGCCAGTCGTTTGGCAGTGTGATATCCGGGTACGGTAGCGGCTACATGTACACCCAGTGCCAGCGCGCCTGGTGCTCCGGAATGTGCAGGTGCTACCACACAGGGGGGGGGGCAGCAGACGCCGGTGGTGGCGGAGGAGGAAGCACGCTCGAGGAGTATGTGCCGAGGGTGAACTTCTTGCCCTTGCTGGAGCCGCTGAGGAAACCCACGTCTAGGGTTTGGTGGTTGCCGATGAGGAAGCACGCGTGAGGGGGTGGGGGCGAGATGTGGATGGCTGATGAACCACAAGTATAGGGTATCTATCGTAGTCCTTTCGATAAGTAAGAGTGTC
Source organism: Elymus sibiricus (assembly GCA_039707655.1). Classification (NCBI taxonomy): domain Eukaryota; kingdom Viridiplantae; phylum Streptophyta; class Magnoliopsida; order Poales; family Poaceae; genus Elymus; species Elymus sibiricus. The sequence goes on from CM077665.1 coordinate 272,782,718, forward strand.
GAACCCAACGAGGAGCAGAAGGAAATGACAAGCGGTTTTCAGTAAGGTATTCTCTGCAAGCACTGAAATTATCGGTAACAGGTAGTTTTGTGATAAGGTAATTCATAACGGATAGCAAGTAACAAATGTAACAAAGGTGCAGCAAGGTGGCCCAATCCCTTTTGTAGCAAGGGACAATCCTGGACAAACTCTTATATAAAGCAAAGCGCTCCCGAGGACACATGGGAATTCTGTCAAGCTAATTTTCATCATGCTCATATGATTCACGTTCGTTACTTTGATAATTTGATATGTGGGTGGACCGGTGCTTGGGTGCTGCCCTTACTTGGACAAACCTCCCACTTATGATTAACCACTCTCGCAAGCATCCGCCACTACAAAAGAAGTATTAAGATAAATCTAACCATAGCATGAAACATATGGATCCAAATCAGCCCCTTACGAAGCAACGCATAAACTAGGGTTTAAGCTTCTGTCACTCTAGCAACCCATCATCTACTTATTACTTCCCAATGCCTTCCTCTAGGCCCAAATAATGGTGAAGTGTCATGTAGTCTACGTTCACATAACACCACTAGAGGAGAGACAACATACATCTCATCAAAATATCAAACGAATACCAAATTCACATGATTACTTATAACAAGACTTATCCCATGTCCTCAGGAACAAACGTAACTACTCACGAAGCATATTCATGTTCATAATCAGAGGAGTATTAATTATCATTAAGGATCTGAACATATGATCTTCCACCAAGTAAACCAAATAGCATCAACTACAAGGAGTAATCAACACTACTAGCAACCCACAGGTACGAATCTGAGGTTTTGAGACAAAGATCGAATACAAGAGATGAACTAGGGTTTGAGAGGAGATGGTGATGGTGAAGATGTTGATGGAGATTGACCCCCTCTTGATTAGTGGATCGTTGGTGATGACGATGGCTTCGATTTCCCCCTCCGGGAGGGAAGTTTCCCCAGCAGAACAGCTCTGCCGGAGCCCTAGATTGGTTCTGTCCAAGTTCCGCCTCGAGACGGCGGCGCTTCGTCCCGAAAGCTTCCTTATGATTTTTTTCAGGTCAAAACCCTCCATATAGCAGAAGATGGGCACCGGAGGCCTGCCAGGTGGCCCACAAGCCTGCAGGGCGCGCCCAGGGGGGTAGGGCGCGCCCCCTGGCTTGTGGACACCTGGTGGGTCCCCTGATGTATTTCTTTCGCCCAGTATTTTTTATATATTCCAAAATAATTCTCCGTAGATTTTCAAGACTTTTGGAGTTGTGCAGAATAGGTATCTCAGATTTGCTCCTTTTCCAGTCCAGAACTCCAGCTGCCGGCATTCTCCCTCTTCATGTAAACCTTGTAAAATAAGAGAGAAAAGGCATAAGTATTGTACCATAATGTGTAATAACAGCCCATAATGCAATAAATATCAATATAAAAGCATGATGCAAAATGGACGTATCAACTCCCCCAAGCTTAGACCTCGCTTGTCCTCAAGCGAAAGCCGAAATCGATAAATATGCCCACATGTTTAGAGATAGAGGTGTCGATAAAATAAAATACGGACATGAGGGCATCATGATCATCTTTTAGAACAGCAACATATATTGACATATAATTTCTTATGCTAGAGTAACAATTCATTCACAAGGTAAAGTATGAATCAAGAACTCTATTGGGAACCAACAAACTATGATCTCAGTCATTGAAGCAATTCCAATTTATCATAATGTAGGAAAGAGTCGATATAAGAGCTTGTAAAGCAAATCCACATACTCAATCATCTTATAGTCTTTCATAATTGCTAACACTCACGCGGTACCTATGAGCTCAAAGCTTCAATCGGACACAGAAAAAGATAGGGGCTTATAGTATTGCCTCCCAACTATTTACCTCGAGGGTAATGTCAACAATAATAACTCATGATCACCCACATCCGAGTGGATATATGTGTCTAGATCGTTCCCCCACACATGATGCTTGCCAAGAGATAAAGACGAAATAATAGGAAGTGGTGAAAATCACCATGACTCTTGCATAAAGGTAAGTACTAGAAAATAAAAGTAGCAGATGGGCCCTTCGCAGAGGGAAGCAGAGGTTGTCATGCGCTTTTATAGTTGGATGCACAATCCCTTAATGCAAAAGAACATCATTTATATTTCCCCTTGTGATAAAGAACTTTATTATGCAGTCCGTCGCTTTCATTTCTTCCATATCACAAGTTCGTATAAAGTTTATTTTCCTCACACTAATAGATCACACATATTTAGAGAGCAATTTTTATTGCTTGCACCGATGACAACTTACTTGAAGGATCTTACTCAATCCATAGGTAGGTATGGTGGACTCTCATGGCAAAACTGGGTTAAGGGTGTTTGGATGCACAAGTAGTATCTCTACTTGGTGCGGAAGTTTTGGCTGATATGAGGTGGAAGCAAGTGACACATGTTGAAGGATCTATAACCATATAACTTCTATTCGGAAGTAAGCAAACATAACTCATTATGTTGTCTTCCTTGTCCAACATCAACTTCTTAACATATAATATTTTAATGAGTGCTCACAATCATAAAAGATGTCCAAGATAATATATTTATATGTGAACCTCTCTTTCTTTATTACTTCCTTTTAATTGCCACAATGACCAATCACTATGTTTGTCAACTCAAAACAAATTTCAATCGACATACTTTTTATATGTGAAGTCATCACTCCCCATAAGATCATCATATATACTCTTTGCTTTTATTCTATACTTCTTTCTATTTCTTTTTCTCAAGATCATAACAAGCAAGCAAAGCCCTCAACTCAAAACTACTCTTTATTATATAACTCTCGGACTTGTTTACATAGGGGGGACATAAAGCAAAATTCAAAACAAGATCACACTAAACTTTATTCTACTAGATCAAGATATAACCAAAAGGATCGAACTAAGAAAAACGATAAATGTAAAAGGTGTGATGGTGATACGATACCGGGGCACCTCCCCCAAGCTTGGCACAAGCCAAGGGGAGTGCCCATACCCATGTGTTTAGTTGTCTTGCTTCGGAGGTGGTGATGTTGGAGTTGTTGATGAGGTTGGAAGCTTGTCTAATTTCCTCCTAAGCATAAAATTATGTTTCCTCAGATCGTCTACTTCCTGCTCGAGCTTCAATATCCTTTGACATAATTCTTGCTTGCTCTCCTGCAGGAAACGAGAAGGGATAAATAGAACCTTGGGTTTTCTCCTTGTGTTTGGAAGGCTCGACTTCCTTAACTCCACGTGCGTATCTCCTGGTCGAGGCAGGGGGATCTCCTCTTCATCCGAGATTTCTTCTTCATACTTGCCTTCTAGTTCCTCCTCCGAGAACAATCCATCAGGATCTAAGTCTCCATAGAGCTTGGGATTGGCAAGATAATGCGATACATAGCTCTCCCCATCGGAATCTTGGGACGACATCTTGCTCTAAATCTGCTGCAGAAACAGCTCAAAACGAAAACAGGAGACATTTTCATGATACGAGGGTCAAAACCTTCGGGAGATTATATAATGAATTTTTACTGACCCGAAGGAGTATACCACAAGAAAACGGAGTCCGGAGGGTACATGGGGTGGCCACAAGCCACAGGGGCGCGCCCAGGGGGGTAGGGCGCGCCCCCCTGGCTTGTCGCCTCCTCGTGCACTATTCGGACTGCTTTAAATTTTCCTAATTTTTTAAATATTCCAAAACGGATAAAAATTGCCTTTGAAAAAGTTTTGGAGTCGGTTTACTTACCGTAACACATACATATTCCTTTTCGGAGTCTGAAACATTCTGGTAGGTCTCCCTAATGTACTCCTCCGGAGTTATGGTATTGATAATATTGGTTTCAACATTTATGGGAGTACCTGAGATATAGTGTTTGATTCTTTGACCGTTTACCACCTTCGGATTTCTGCCTTCGGCGTTGTTGATCTTGATGGCACCGGAACGATATACTTCCTCGATAATGTAAGGCCCTTCCCATTTAGAGAGAAGTTTTCCTGCAAAAAATCTTAAACAAGAATTGTATAGCAAGACATGATCACCTACATTGAATTCACGCTTTTGTATCCTTCTATCATGCCACCTCTTAACCTTTTCTTTAAACAACTTGGCATTCTCATAGGCCTGGGTTCTCCATTCATCAAGAGAGCTAATGTCAAATAACCTCTTCTCACCAGCAAGTTTGAAATCATAGTTGAGATCTTTAATTGCCCAATAAGCCTTATGCTCTAGCTCTAGAGGTAAGTGACATGCTTTACCATAAACCATTTTATACGGAGACATACCCATAGGGTTTTTATAAGCAGTTCTATAAGCCCATAATGCATCATCAAGTTTCTTAGACCAATTCTTCCTAGATCTATTAACAGTCTTTTGCAAGATCAATTTAATTTCTCTATTGCTCAATTCTACTTGACCACTAGACTGAGGATGATAAGGAGATGCAATTCTATGATTAACATCATACTTAGCAAGCAATTTACGAAAAGCACCATGAATAAAGTGTGAACCACCATCAGTCATTAAATATCTAGGGACTCCAAATCTAGGGAAAATAACTTCTTTAAGCATTTTAATAGAAGTGTTATGATCAGCGCTAATAGTTGGAATAGCTTCTACCCACTTAGTAACATAATCAACAGCAACTAGAATATGAGTATACCCGTTAGATTGTGGAAAAGGTCCCATATAATCAAAACCCCAAACATCAAATGGTTCAATAACAAGAGAGTATTTCATAGGCATTTCCTGACGTCTACTAATATTACCAATTCTTTGACATTCATCACAAGACAAGACAAACTTACGAGCAGCCTTGAAGAGAGTAGGCCAATAAAAACCAGATTGTAATACCTTATGTGCAGTTCTATCTCCAGCGTGATGTCCCCCATAAGCCTCGGAGTGACACTTGCTTAGGATCTGTTCCTGTTCATGCTTAGGTACACAATGTCTAATAACACCATCTACTCCTTCTTTATAAAGGTGTGGATCATCCCAAAAGTAATGTCTTAAATCATAGAAGAACTTTTTCTTTTGTTGGTATGTGAAGCTCGGTGGTATAAATTTAGCAACAATGTAATTAGCATAATCAGCATACCATGGAGCATTACGCGAAGCATTTATGACAGCTAATTTTTCATCAGGAAAGCTATCATCAATAGGTAGTGGGTCATCAAGAACATTTTCTAACCTAGACAAGTTATGTGCTATAGGGTTATCAGCACCCTTTCTATCAATAATATGCAAATCAAATTATTGTAGCAAGAGAACCCATCTAATAAGTCTAGGCTTAGCATCTTTCTTTTCCATAAGATATTTAATAGCAGCATGATCTGTGTGAACAGTCACTTTGGAATCAACAATATAAGGTCTGAACTTATCACAAGCAAACACAACTGCTAAAAATTCCTTCTCAGTAGTAGCATAATTTCTTTGAGCGCTGTCTAGAGTTTTACTAGCATAATGGATAACATTTAATTTCTTATCAACTCTTTGTCCTAGAACAACACCAACAGCATAATCACTAGCATCATACATAATTTCAAAGGGTAGGTTCCAATCAGGTGGTTGAACAACAGGTGCGGTAATCAAGGCATTCTTAAGAATTTCAAATGCTTCTACACAATCATCATCAAAAACGAACGGAACATCTTTTTGCAAAAGATTGGTGAGAGGCCTAGAAATCTTAGAGAAGTCTTTAATAAACCTCCTATAGAAACCAGCATGACCAAGGAAACTTCTTATACCTCTGATATCCGTAGGACACGGCATTTTTTCAATAGCATCAACTTTAGCTTTATCAACTTCAATACCTCTTTCCGAGATTTTGTGCCCCAAGACAATACCTTCATTAACCATAAAGTGGCACTTTTCCCAATTCAAGACAAGATTAGTTTCTTCGCATCTCTGCAAAACTCGATCAAGGTTGCTCAAGCAATCATCAAAAGAAGTTCCGTAAACGGAAAAATCATCCATGAAAACCTCAAGAATCTTTTCACAAAAGTCAGAGAATATAGCCATCATACATCTTTGAAAGGTAGTAGGTGCATTGCATAAACCAAAAGGCATATGTCTATAAGCAAAGGTACTGAAAGGACAAGTAAAAGTGGTCTTTTCTTGATCCTCTTTTGACACAGGTATTTGAGAGAAACCAGAATAACCATCTAGAAAGCAAAATTGTGTATGTTTGGATAGTGTTTCTAGCATTTGATCAATAAAAGGTAGAGGGTAATGATCTTTCCTAGTAGCTTTATTTAATTTCCTAAAATCAATTACCATTCTATATCCTGTAACAATTCTTTGCGGGGTCAATTCATTTTTATCATTAGGAACAACGGTAATACCTCCCTTCTTAGGGACACAATGAACGGGACTAACCCATCTACTATCAGCAACAGGATAAATTATACCTGCCTCCAGAAGCTTTAATACTTCATTTCTTACCACTTCTTTCATTTTAGGATTTAACCGTCGTTGATGATCAACAACTGGTTTAGCATCAGGCTCCATATTAATTTTATGCTGACATAGAGTGGGACTGATGCCCTTAAGATCATTAAGAGTATATCCAATAGCAGCCCGGTGCTTCCTCAAAGTTTTCAATAATCTCTTTTCTTCATGCACTGAAAGGTTAGCACTAATAATAGCAGGATATATCTCCTTTTCATCAAGATAAGCATATTTCAGAGTATCAGGTAATTGTTTAAGCTCAAACACGGGATCACCCTTGGGTGGAGGAGGATCCCCAAGTATTTCAACAGGCAAGTTGTACTTCAAGATAGGCTGTTGATCAAAGAAAATCTTATCTATTTCATTCCTTTCATTCATATGGATATCATTTTCATGATCTAGCAAATATTGTTCTAAGGGATCAGTAGGAGGCACAACAATAGAAGCAAGACCAATAATTTCATCTTTACTAGGCAATTATTTGTCATGGGGTTGTCTACGAAATTTAGAGAAATTGAACTCATGAGACACATCCCCAAAACTTACAGTAACAATTTCTTTCTCACAATCAATCCTAGCATTAACAGTATTCAAGAAGGGTCTACCAAATATAATGGGACAAAAATCATCTTGTGGGGAACCAAGAACAAGAAAATCAGTAGGATACTTTATTTTCCCACACAAGACTTCAACATCTCTAACAATCCCAATTGGTGCAATAGTATCCCTATTAGCAAGCTTAATAGTAACATCAATTTCCTCTAATTCAGCTGGTGCAATATCATGCATAATTTCTTGGTATAAGGTAAAGGGAATTGCACTCACACTAGCACCCACATCACATAAGCCATGATAAGAATGATCTCCTATTTTAACAGAAACAACAAGCACGCCAACAATTGGTCTATGTTTACCCTTAGTATCGGGTCTAGCAATTCTAGCAGCTTCGTCACATAAATGAATAACATGCCCATCAATATTATCAACCAAGAGATCTTTAACCATAGCAATACTAGGTTCAACTTTAATTTGTTCAGGAGGCGTAGGTGTTCTAGTACAACTCTTGCGAACCACAGTTGAAGCTTTAGCATGTTCCTTTATTTTAACAGGGAAGGGTGGTTTCTCAATATAAGCAGCAGGAATAACAGGATCAGCATTATAAATAATAGTTTCTTCTTCAACCTTAATCGGTTCAACTACTTTAACTTCAATGGGAGGATGATATTTAAACCACTTCTCCTTAGGGAGATCAACATGAGTAGCAAAAGATTCACAGAAAGAAGCTACTATCTCAGAGTCAAGTCCATATTTAGTGCTAAAATCACGAAAAGCATCGGTGTCTATAAAGGATTTAACACAATCGAACTTAAGGTTTATACCTGACTCCTTACCTTCGTCGAGTTCCCAATCTTCAGAGTTGCGTTTAATTCTTTCCAATAAGTCCCATTTGAATTCAATATCTTTCTTCATAAAGGAACCAGCACAATAAGTATCGAGCATGGACCGATCATTATTAGAAAGCCGAGCATAAAAATTCTGAATAATAATTTCTCTCGGGAGCTCATGATTGGGGCATGAATATAACATTGACTTAAGCCTCCCCCAAGCTTGAGCGATACTTTCTCCTTCACGAGGCCAAAAATTATAAATATAATTCCGATCACGATGAACCAGATGCATAGGATAAAACTTCTGATGAAATTCCAATTTCAATCGGTTCTAGTTCCATGATCCAATATCATCACATAGCCTATACCATGTTAATGCCTTCTCCTTCAAAGATAAAGGAAAGACCTTCTTATTGACATCATCCTCGGGCAAACCTGCAAGCTTAAATAATCCACAAACTTCATCCACATAGATTAGATGCAAATCAGGATGTAGTGTTCCATCTACTGCATAAGTATTAGCTAGCAGTTACTCTATCATACCCGAAGGAATTTCATAATAAATATTTTCAGTAGGTGCAGTAGGTTGAGGAGCATCTCTTTGTGCTTCCGGTCGAGGTGAAGATACCCCGAACAAGCCCCTCAAAGGATTATTTTCCATAGTAACAAGTGACAGTAAATTTCAGCACACTATATAAATTTTTCCTTACCAAGTTCCACTCACCAAAGGCGCTTCACTCCCCAGAAACGGCGCCAGAAAAGAGTCTTGACGACCCACAAGTATAGGGGATCTATCGTAGTCCTTTCGATAAGTAAGAGTGTCGAACCCAACGAGGAGCAGAAGGAAATGACAAGCGGTTTTCAGTAAGGTATTCTCTGCAAGCACTGAAATTATCGGTAACAGGTAGTTTTGTGATAAGGTAATTAGTAACGGATAGCAAGTAACAAATGTAACAAAGGTGCAGCAAGGTGGCCCAATCCCTTTTGTAGCAAGGGACAAGCCTGGACAAACTCTTATATAAAGCAAAGCGCTCCCGAGGACACATGGGAATTCTGTCAAGCTAATTTTCATCATGCTCATATGATTCGCGTTCGTTACTTTGATAATTTGATATGTGGGTGGACCGGTGCTTGGGTGCTGCCCTTACTTGGACAAACCTCCCACTTATGATTAACCACTCTCGCAAGCATCCGCAACTACAAAAGAAGTATTAAGATAAATCTAACCATAGCATGAAACATATGGATCCAAATCAGCCCCTTACGAAGCAACGCATAAACTAGGGTTTAAGCTTCTGTCACTCTAGCAACCCATCATCTACTTATTACTTCCCAATGCCTTCCTCTAGGCCCAAATAATGGTGAAGTGTCATGTAGTCTACGTTCACATAACACCACTAGAGGAGAGACAACATACATCTCATCAAAATATCGAACGAATACCAAATTCACATGATTACTTATAACAAGACTTATCCCATGTCCTCAGGAACAAACGTAACTACTCACGAAGCATATTCATGTTCATAATCAGAGGAGTATTAATTATCATTAAGGATCTGAACATATGATCTTCCACCAAGTAAACCAACTAGCATCAACTACAAGGAGTAATCAACACTACTAGCAACCCACAGGTACGAATCTGAGGTTTTGAGACAAAGATCGAATACAAGAGATGAACTAGGGTTTGAGAGGAGATGGTGCTGGTGAAGATGTTGATGGAGATTGACCCCCTCTCGATGAGAGGATCGTTGGTGATGACGATGGCTTCGATTTTCTCCTCCGGGAGGGAAGTTTCCCCGACAGAACAGCTCTGCCGCAGCCCTAGATTGGTTATGTCCAAGTTCCGCCTCGAGACGGCGGCGCTTCGTCCCGAAAGCTCCCTTATGATTTTTTTCAGGTCAAAGCCCTCCATATAGCAGAAGATGGGCACCGGAGGCCTGCCCGGTGGCCCACAAGCCTGCAGGGCGCGCCCAGGAGGGTAGGGCGCGCCCCCTGGCTTGTGGCCACCTGGTGGGTCCCCTGATGTATTTCTTTCGCCCAGTGTTTTTTATATATTCCAAAATAATTCGCCATAGATTTTCAGGACTTTTGGAGTTGTGCAGAATAGGTATCTCAGATTTGCTCCTTTTCCAGTCCAGAATTCCAGCTGCCGGCATTCTCCCTCTTCATGTAAACCTTGTAAAATAAGAGAGAAAAGGCATAAGTATTGTACCATAATGTGTAATAACAGCCCATAATGCAATAAATATCAATATAAAAGCATGATGCAAAATGGACGTATCAATGGCCAATGGAAGTGGATGATGCCGGTCCCCCGCACGCATGGATTAAAAAAGGACGGGCCCTCGTAGCTTCCAGTCACTGATGTGTTGGTCCATGGTATGTGGCCGCGTTGAATACGACCGCGTCTAGTAGTTGGATGGCAGACATGTGGGGCCGCGGTGGACACCGAAGGGGCGCACATGCATGGCATGGTTGACCAAATAAGGATCATGATCTTGCGTTTGTGGGAAAGAAAAATTGGTGATGGTTTGTAGGCAGTGCCGATTATACTCAACAGGCTTCAACAAGCTCTAGCCTACCCTAAAAATTGCCACACACAAAACACCACCAATGATCGGCACACTAGTAGTTAGGTGCAGCACATAAAATGGCTTCCCACATCAAAAAATTAGTATCCTTGAAGTTGAGCCTGCCCTGCATTTACGTCCTAGATTCCAACTTCCTGTAGTGGTACAGCAGGTGGTCAACAGGATCAGAAATCTTACACATTTTTCTGTTGAAAAATCTACAGTGTGAGCATGCCATGCTTTTCTTGGCCATGACCGTTTAGTGTGCAAATATAGGGTCCATGCTCAACATTGGGTCGTTTGGACAAACTATTCCATGGTTAACCCTAAACCCTAGCTCATTCCCCTTGAAAAACCATCCAACCTTGTTCATGGTAGCTAAGTTATGTGAAGGGAATTTCATGAAAATATTCCACAGTCATGGTTTCTTATTTTTCCTAGCAACTTTGTAACATAAAACGACGGTGTGCGCAAGTTTCGTATTTTTTGAAATTTTTAAATTTAGTTGTGCTCCACCCTATCTCTCAAAACCCCTCAAACTCCTCTCAAAAACCCTCAAACACCTCTCAAAACCCTGCACTATGAGGGCCGTTGGATCGCTGTTTGGGCACGGTTTACATCAGGCGCTAGGGTTTGCCGATCCGCAAGATGAGCCCTGATTGGCAGGATTCAGGCGAGTTGTTCCACGGCTGTGGACATGGTGGCCCACTTGGCAGCAGGAAAACAGGAGACGCGACAGTGGCCATGGGCCACGTGCTTGACGCATTCAGTCAGGGCGGGAAGCTCCTCAGACTGATGGGCCGTTGTACAAATACCAACGACTCAGCCTGCCATGCATGCACGCAACCACCTGACGCAGACTGCAATGGATGCGCGCAACCACCCGACGCAGCTACGTCGCATTAGGGCAATTAGTGCACCCTCGGGACGCAGCTACATCACACAAGGGAAATTAGTGCACCCTCAGGGCGCAGCTTTATCGATCGACACGCCTCGGTTGAGTGTGAAAAAATGAATTCAAACGCCAAACATTCACACGCATAGGGCTCCGGTGCGCAGTTAGTACCATTATTAGCGGGTGCTCCGATGACCGCATTCAAACAGGTGCGTCGCACCACAACTATTTAAACTCCTCCCGTCTACATCTTCATCTCAACTCGCATCCATCTTCTTCCTCGTCAAAATCCAAAGCAAAGCCAGATCCCGCCCAAGACAAGATGCAGTTCTACGGCACAACCTACCGCGTGTCTGTCATCGTGCCGAAGATGCGGTACCCCATCGGGGTCTGATGACCCACAAGTATAGGGGGTCAATCGTACTCCTTTCGATAAGTAAGAGTGTCGAACCCAACGAGGAGCAGAAGGAAATGACAAGCGGTTTTAGGCAAGGTAATTTCTGCAAGCACTGAAATTGTAGGTAACGGGTAGTTTGATAGCAAGATAATTGGTAATGAGCAAGTAACGGTAACGGTAAATAAAGTGCAGCAAGATAGCCCAATCCTTTTGTGGCAAAGGACAGGCCAAAACGGTCTCTTATAATAAGCAATCATTCTTGAGGGTACATGGGAATTTCATCTAGTCACTTTCATCATGTTGGTTTAATTTGCGTTCGCTACTTTGATAATTTGATATGTGGGTGGACTGGTGCTTGGGTGTTGCTCTTACTTGAACGAACCTCCCACTTATGATTAACCCCCTCGCAAGCATCTGCAACTACAAGAAAAGTATTAAGATAAAATCTAACCATATCATTAAACATTTGGATCCAAATCAGCCCCTTACAAATAGCGCATAAACTAGGGTTTAAGCTTCTGTCACTCTAGCAACCCATCATCTAATAACTACTCCACAATGCATTCCCTTAGGCCTAAAGATGGTGAAGTGCCATGTAGTCGACGTTCACATGACACCACCAAGGGAATCACAACATTCATATCATCAAAATATCAAAGACATATCAAATTCACAAGATTACTTGCAACATGACTTCCCCCGTGACCTCAAGAACAAAGGTAACTACTCACAAATGATATTCATGCTCAAGATCAGAGAGGTATTAAATAGCATAATGGATCTGAACATATAATCTTTCACCAGATAAACCATATAGTAATCAACTACTAGATGTAATCAACACTACTAGTCACCCATAGGTACCAATCTGAAGTTCCGGTACAAAGATTGAACACAAGAGATGAACTAGGGTTTGAGAGGAGATGGTGCTGCCGAAGATGTTGATGAAGATTGGCCTCCCAAAGATGAGAGGGTTGTTGGTGATGATGATGGCTTCGATTTCCCCCTCCGGGAGCGAAGTTCCCCCGGCGGAATCACTCCGCCGGAGGGCAAAAGTGCTCCTGCCCAAGTTCCACCTCGAGACGGCAGCGTTCTGTCCCGAAAGTCCTCTCCTTATTTTTTTCTAGGTCAAAAGACCTTAAGTACCAAAAGATGGGCACCGGAGGTGGGCCGGGCTGGCCACAACCCACCAGGGCGCGCCTGGGGGGCCTGGTGTCTTGTGGTCACCAGGTGGCCCCCCTCCGGTAGTTATTTGCTCCAGTATTTTTTATATATTCGAAAATAATTCTCCGTGAAGTTTCAGCTTATTTGGAGATGTGCAGATTAGGTGTCTCTGATATGCTTTTTCAGGTCCAGAATTCCAGCTACCCGCATTCTCCCTCTTTGTCTAAACCTTGCATATTATGAGAGAAAAGGCATTAGAATTACTCCATAAAGCATTATTATGCATAAAATCATTGTAAATAATAGTAAGAAATCATGATGCAAAATGGACGTATCAGGGTCATCGTGGAGGACACCCTTCGCGTGTGGGTCATGCTACTTCTGAGCTGCATTGGGATTTTCCCTGAAGAGAAGGAGATGCAGCACAATAGAGATAAGTATTTCCCTCAGTGAGAACTAAGGTTATCGAACCAATAGGAGAACCAAGAAAATTCCTTTCAATAGCACCTACACACACAAAACCAAACACTTGCACCCGAGGGCCATAGTGTTCGCTAGAGGCTTCTCCCTTGAAAATAGCATACGATGGGTATACAATTACTGTTGGGCAATTGACAGAACTGCGCATAGTTATGACATATTATTCACGACAATGATCATGAATATAGGCATCACGTCCATAAACATGTAGACTGAAATGATTTTGCATCTACTACTATTACTCCACTTCGAGAACGCTTTTATGCTTGCCTCTCTAGGTAATAAGTTCATAACAAATAGAGTAATGCTTGGAGCAAGGTGACATGATGTTGATAAAATAAGACAAACAATATGTTCAGATCCCGTTGTTTTATCCTTAATGGCAACAATACAAATACGTGTCTTGTCCCCTTCTGTCACGAGGATATAGAGCACCGCAAGAATGAACCCACTACAACGCACCACTCCTGCTGAAGATAAACCAATCTAGTTGACCAAACCAAACAGCTGGATCAGAGAGAAATACAAAGCTGTAATAATCATGCATAAAGAATTCAGAAAAGGATCAATTACTTTCAATGAATAATCTGATCATAAACCCGCAATTCATAAAATCCCAACAAACACACCGCAAAAGAAGATTACATCGGATAGATCACCGCGGGAATCGCGGTGAACTTTGTATTGAAGATCAAAGAGAGAGAAGAAACCATCTAGGTACTAGCTATTGACCCATAGGTCTATGGTGGACTACTCACGCATCATCATGGAGGCATCCAGGTCGATGTAGATGGCCTCCGTGGTCGATTCCCCCTCCGACAGAAACCGAAAAAGATCTCCAGATGGCCTCATGTCAGAACAGGGGCTTGCGGTGGCAGAAAAATTGTTTCGGGTGGCTTTCTGTTGGTTTCCCGATTTTAGAGAATTTACAAAGGTGGAATTAGGTCAGACGGAGCCACGAGGGGCCCACAAGGCATCAGGGCACGCCTACCCCCCCCGGTGCGCCATGTTGCCTTGCTATCTCCTCGTCTCGCTTCTAGTCTCCCCTGAAGCTTCCTGGGTCTCTTTTGTCCATAAAAAATCGGCAAAAAAGTTTCGTAGCATTTGGACTTCGTTTGGTACAGATTTCCTAGAAAACCAAAAACAAGCAAAATACAGCAACCGACACTTGATACTAGGTTAATAGGTTAGTTCCCAAAAATGATATAAAATAGCATATAATTGCATATAAAGTATCCTAGATTGATAATGTAATAGCATGGAACAATAAAAAATTATAGATACGTTGGAGACGTATTAGCATCCCCAAGGTTAATTCATGCTCGTTTGAGAGAGAGAGGTGTCGATAAAAACTAAATATGGACATAGTAGCATCATGCTTATTATCATAGCAGCAACAAACTTTATCATAGAACTTATTCATATAACTTTTATTATATAACTTCATCATGTAACTTCTCATGAACAAGTAACAATTCATCACAACACAGAAGTATAAAGCAGAAACCTTATTGAAAACCAACAAACTATGTTCTCAGTCAACTTTGCAACTACAATTCATCAAATTTTTAGGAAGGGTCTCGTTTCGGAGCCTTTTGGCAAGTCCACATACTCAACCATCATTTAATCTTCTATGATTGCTAACACTCATAGCATACCCATGAGCAAAAAGTTTCAACCGGACACATAGAAAGATAGGGCTTATAGTTTGGCCTCCCAACGCATTCACCTCAAGGGTGATGTCAACAATTATAACTCATGCTCACTCATATCCAACTGGATATATGTGTCTAGATCTTTCCTCACCACATGATGCTTGCAAAAAGAAAAAGTAAAAAAGGAATTGGGAAGAGTACTTTGACTCTTGCATAAAAGTAAATACATAAAAGTAAAAGATAAGCCCTTCGCAGAGGGAAGCAGAGGTTGTCATGCGCTTTTGGTTTGTATGCCAAATACCTTAATGCAAAAGAACGTCACGTTATATTGCTCCTTATGATAGCAACCTTTATTATGCAGTCCGTCGCTTTTATTACATTGCCATCACAAGTTTGTACAACGCTTAATTTTCTCTTACACTAATTGATCAAACACATTTAGAAGCAATTTTTATTGCCTTAGTGCACCGATGACAACTTACTTGAAGGATCTTACTCAATCCATAGGTAGGTATGGTGGACTCGCAAAACATGAGTTTGGGTTTAGGGTTTTTGGATGCACAAGTAGTATCTCTAATTAGTGCGGGATTTTTGGCAGCAAAGATATTGAGCAAGCACCACATGTTGAAGGATCTATGACAATATAACTTCTATGTGAATATGAAATAATATAAATCATTACGTTGTCTTCCTTGTCCAACGTCAACAATTTTGGCATATAATATTTAATGGCGGCTCACAATCATAAAAGATGTCCAAGATAGTGTATTTGCATGTGAATCTTCTCTTCCCTTATTAATTCTTTCATGAATTGCATCATTGACCAATGCTATGTTTGTCAATCTCCAATAAATTTTACCACTTATACTTTTCCTTATGTGATGTCATTACTTACCATAAGATTAGCATATGATCCTTTTCATTTATTTCCTTTTTATTTTGATTGCAACAAGAAAGTAAAGAAGCAAAATCTCAAACTAAACTTTATTATATAACTCTCACTCGATTACATAGATAGATAGATCACGAAACTAGCACTCGAAAATAGATTATACTAAACTTTTTATTCAACTAGATCACGAAAGACCTAAGGATCGAACTAAAATAGGTAAAGGTAAATAAAAGTGATGGTGATACGATACCGGGGCATCTCCCCCAAGCTTGGCTCAAGCCAAGGGGAGTGCCCATACCCGTGTTCTCAATTCTCCTTTGGTGGTGAAGATGATGAAGGTGGGGGTGATGAAGTGGTAGGTTTGTCCTCCGGCTTCCAGGGCAAGGGCTCACCATCAAAAGATGATGCACGAGTCTCCCGAGTCCTGCAACTACCAGCTAAACTCATACCTTTAAATCTTGCTTCATACACAAAAACCTCGTTTTGAAGATCATATATTTGACTTTGCAGAAAATTGATTTGCTTGTTGAAGGTGAAGATGACGTCCTTCATGGACCGGCCATCCACCATGTGATCACGGGTGAATTCCATGATCATGGAGTGATTGGCACTAAGTCCACGCTCCACCATCCCCTGGCACATGAAGGTGTCTTGTTCCACTGCCTCGAGCCTGGCCGCCATGCTTCCCGTCCTCTTGGGCCCATGAACATCTCGGATGTGGAGCACCCCCTCACGCATCTCAATGGCTTGAGGGTGCTTCATCACCTCCGACAAGTATGGGTTGATGACCGTCTCGAAGAACTTGTCCTTGCAGGACCTTGGTGGAGCCATGCAGGTCTAGATCTGACGAGAAAACAACACGAAACAAGAACAGAGAATTTTTCTGCGATGCGGTCGTCAAAACAATCGGGGGTATATATAGAGATTTTTTATCTTGGGAAGCAAGAATATGGAAGGAAAACGGAGTCGGGAAGGTGCCCGAGGGGGGCACAACCCACAGGGGCGCGCCCTGGTGTATTGTGCTCACCTCGGTTGCTTTCCTGTTTATTTCTTATTTTCCTCATTTTTGTAATATTCCAAAACTAACAGAAAATATTTTTGCTGATTTTTCGGAGTCCATTTACTTACCGTATCACGTACCTCCTCTTTTTCAGGATTCTGGAGTGTTCCGGAAGGTTTCTTTTATGTGTACCTCCGGTGCCATGGTTTGGATAATATTGCTTGCAACATTAGTAGGCGTACCTGAGATATAGTGTTTAATTCTTTGTCCATTGACCACCTTCGGGTTTGTACCTTCGGCATTATTAATCTTGATAGCTCTAGAACGATAAACCTCTTCGATAATATATGGTCCTTCCCATTTGGAAAGAAGCTTTCCTGCAAAAACTCGAAAATGAGAGTTGTACAAAAGAACATATTCTCCAACTTTTAATTCCCGCTTTTGGATTCTTTTGTCATGCCATCTTTTAACTTTTTCTTTGAACAGTTTGGCATTTTCATAAGCTTGGGTTCTCCATTCATCTAGTGAGCTAATATCAAATAACCTCTTTTCACCGGCAAGTTTGAAATCATAATTGAGTTCTTTAATTGCCCAAAATGCTTTATGTTCTAACTCTAGAGGCAAATGACAAGCTTTTCCATATACCATTTTGTATGGAGACATACCCATAGGAATTTTTTAAGCTATTCTATAGGCCCAAAGTGCATCATCTAGTTTCTTAGACCAATTCTTTCGGGACCTATTGACAGTTTTTTGTAATATTAATTTTATTTCTCTATTGCTAAGTTCAACTTGACCACTAGATTGAGGATGATAGGGTGATGCAATTCTATGGTTAACATCATATTTAGCAAGCATTTTATGGAATGCACCATGAATAAAGTGTGAACCACCATCAGTCATAAAATATCTAGGGACTCCAAACCTTGGGAAAATAACTTCTTTAAGCATTTTAATGAAGGTGTTATGATCAACACTACTAGTTGGAATAGCTTCTACCCACTTAGTAACATAATCATCAGCAACCAAAATATGAGTATACCCATTAGAGGAAGGAAACGGTCCCATATAGTCAAAACCCCAAACATCAAATGGTTCAACAACAAGTGAATAATTCATAGGCATTTCCTGACGCTTACCGATATTACCAATTCTTTGACATTCATCAGAAGACAAGACAAACTTACGGGCATCCTTGAAGAGAGTGGGCCAATAAAAACCAGATTGCAATACCTTGTGAGCAGTTCTATCTCCCGCATGATATCCTCCATAGGCTTCGGAATGCCATTTCCGTAGGATTTGTTCCTGTTCATGCTCAGGTACACAACGTCTAATAATACCATCTACCCCTTCTTTATAAAGATGCGGGTCATCCCAAAAGTAATGTCTTAAATCATAGAAGAATTTTTTTCTTTTGTTGGTATGTGAAACTAGGTGGTATATATTTAGCAACAATGTAGTTAGCATAATCAGCATACCAAGGAGTGTTTTGAGAAACATTTATTGCAGCTAACTGTTCATCAGGAATACTATCATCGATAGGTAGTGGGTCATCAAGAGTATTTTCTAACCTAGACAAGTTATCAGCTACGGGGTTCTCAGCTCCTTTCCTATCAGTGATATGTAAATCAAATTCTTGAAGCAAGAGAATCCACCTAATGAGTCTAGGTTTAGCATCTTTCTTTTCCATAATATATTTTATAGCAGCATGATCAGTGTGAACAATAACTTTGGAATCAACAATGTAAGATCTAAATTTATCACAAGCAATCACAACTGCTAAAAATTCTTTTTCACTAGTAGCATAATTTCTTTGGGCACTGTCTAGAGTTTTGCTAGCATAATGGATAACATTTAATTTCTTATCAAATCTTTATCCTAGAACAACACAAACATCATAATCACTAGCATCACACATAATTTCAAAAGGCAAGTTCCAATCAGGTGGTTGAACAATAGGTGCAGAAGTTAAGGCTTTCTTGAGTGTTTCAAAGGCTTCTACACAATCATCATCAAAACAAATGGAATATCCTTTTGTAAAAGATTAGCAAGAGGCCTAGAAATTTTAGAGAAGTCTTTAATAAACCTCCTATAGAAACCAGCATGACCAAGGAAACTCCGAATACCTTTAATATCTTTAGGACATGACATTCTCTCAATTGCATCAACTTTAGCCTTATCCACCTCAATACCTCGTTCAGATATTTTATGCCCCAAGACAATACCTTCCTTAACCATAAAGTGACATTTCTCCTAATTCAAGACGAGATTAGTTTGTTCACATCTCACTTCTTTCATCTTAGGATTCAATCGTCATTGGTGATCAACAACGGGTTTAGCATCAGGTTCCATATTGATCTTGTGCTGACATAGAGTGGGACTAATGCCTTTAAGATCATCAAGAGTATATCCAATAGCAGCACGATGCTTCCTCAGAATTTTTAATAATCTTTCTTCTTCATGTTCTGAAAGGTTAGCACTAGTAATAACATGATATATCTTTTTCTCATCAAGATAAGCATACTTCAAAGTGTCAAGCAATTGCTTTAATTCAAACATAGGATCACCTTTAGGTGGAGGAGGACCTCCTAGAGTTTCAATTGGCAATTTGTGTTTTAGGAGAGGTTGTTGTTCAAAGAAAATTTTATCTATTTCATTTCTTTCATGCAAGTGCATATCATTTTCATGGTCTAGCAAATATTGTTCTAGTGGACCAGTAGGTGGAACGGCAATAGAAGCAAGACCAATTATTTCGTCCTTACTAGATAATTCTTTATTACGGGGTTGTCTACTAAACTTGGAAAAGTTAAACTCTTGAGACACATCACCGAAACTAACACCGATGGTTTGTGTTTCACAATCTATCTTAGCATTAACAGTGTTCAAGAAAGGTCTACCAAAGATAATGGGACAAAAGTCATCTTGTGGGGAATCAAGAACTAGAAAATCAATAGGATATTTTATTTTCCCACACAAAACTTCAACATCTCTAACAATCCCAAGTGGTGTGATGGTGTCTCTATTAGCAAGTTTAATAGTAACATCAATGTCTTCTATTTCGGTGGGTGCTATATCATTCATAATTTCTTGGTATAAGGTAAAAGGAATAACACTCACACTAGCACCCATATCACATAAACCATGATAGCAATGATCTCCTATTTTAGCTGAGACAACGGGCATGCCAACTACGGGTCTATGTTTATCTTTTCAATCGGGTTTGGCAATTCTAGCAGCTTCATCACAGAAGTAAATAACATGCCCATCAATATTTTCTACCAAGAGATATTTAACCATAGCAACACTACGTTCTACTTTAATTTGTTCAGAGGGCTTAGGTGCTTTAATATTACTTTTGCGAACCACAGTTGATACCTTAGCATGTTCCTTTATCCTAACAGGGAAATGTGGTTTTTCAATATAAGCAGTAGGCACAACTGGATCAACGTTGTAAATGATAGTTTCATCTTTAGCTATGACCGGTTCTTTAATTTCTTCTTTAATAAGGGGATGATATTTAAAGCACTTCTCCTTGGGGAGATTAACATGAGTAGCAAATGATTCACAAAAAGAGGCTACTATCTCAGAGTCAAGTCCATATTTATTGCTAAACTTGTGAAAAGCATCGGTATTCATAAAAGATTTAACACAATCAAACTTAAGATTAATACCTGAGTCATTACCTTTGTCAAGTTCCCAATCTTCAGAGTTGCGTTTCATTATTTCTAAGAGATCCCACTTGAATTCAATAGTCTTCTTGATAAAAGAACCAGTACAAGAAGTATCGAGCATGGATCGATCATTATGAGAAAGCCGAGCATAAAAATTCTGAATAATAATTTCTCTCGAGAGATCATGATTGGGGCATGAATATAACATTGACTTAAGCCTCCCCCAAGCTAGAGCGAAGCTTTCTCCTTCACGAGGCCAAAAATTATATATATAATTCCGATCACGATGAACTAGATGCATAGGATAAAACTTTTGGTGGAATTTTAATTTCAATCGATTCCAGTTCCATGATCCAATATCATCACATAGACTATACCATGTCAATGCTTTTCCATTCAAAGATAAAGGGAAAACCTTCTTCTTAACTTCATCTTCGGGTAAACCAGCAAGCTTAAATTATCCACAAATTTCATCCACATGTATTAGATGCATATCAGGATGTTCAGTTCCGTCTCTTGCATAAGGACTAGCTAGCAGTTGTTCTACCATACCCGAAGGACTTTCATAACCAATATTTTCAGTAGGTGCAGTAGGTTGAGGGGCAACTAATTGTGGTTCCGGTCGAGGTGAACATACCCCGATAAAACCCCTCAAAGGATTGTTTTCCATAGTAGCAAGTGACAATAAATTTCAGCACGTAGTATAAATTTTTCCTTACCGATTTCCACTTACCAAGAGCGCTTCACTCCCCGGCAACTGCGCCAGACAAGAGCCTTGATGACCCACAAGTATAGGGGGTCAATCATAGTCTATTCGATAAGTAAGAGTGTCGAACCCAATGAGGAGCGGAAGGAATGACAAGCGGTTTTCAGCAAGGTAATTTCTGCAAGCACTGAAATTGTAGGTAACGGGTAGTTTGATAGCACGATAATTGGTAATGAGCAAGTAACGTTAACGGTAAATAAAGTGCATCAAGATAGCCCAATCCTTTTGTGGCAAAGGACAGGCCAAAACGGTCTCTTATAATAAGCAAGCGTTCTTGAGGGTACACGGGAATTTCATCTAGTCACTTTCATCATGTTGGTTGATTTGCGTTCGCTACTTTGATAATTTGATATGTGGGTGGACCGGTGCTTGGTTGCTGTTCTTACTTGAACAAACCTCCCACTTATGATTAACCCCCTCGCAAGCATCCGCAACTACGCGAAAAGTATTAAGATAAAATCTAACCATCGCATTAAACATTTGGATCCAAATCAGCCCCTTACAAAATAGCGCATAAACTAGGGTTTAAGCTCTGTCACTCTAGCAACCCATCATCTAATAACTTCTCCACAATGCATTCCCTTAGGCCCAAAGATGGTGAAGTGCCATGTAGTCGACGTTCACATGACACCACTAAGGGAATCACAACATTCATATCATCAAAATATCGAACACATATCAAATTCACATGATTACTTGCAACATGACTTCTCCCGTGACCTCAAGAACGAAGGTAACTACTCGCAAATGATATTCATGCTCAAGATCCATGAGGTATTAAATAGCATAATTGATCTGGACATATAATCTTCCACCAAATAAACCATATAGTAATCAACTACTAGATGTAATCAACACTACTAGTCACCCACAAGTACCAATCTGAGGTTCCGGTACAAAGATTGAACACAAGAGATGAACTAGGGTTTGAGAGGAGATGGTGTTGTTGAATATGTTAATGAAGATTGGCCTCCCAAAGATGAGAGGGTTGTTGGTGATGACAATGGCTTCGATTTCCCCCTCCGGCAGGGAAGTTCCCCGGCGGAATCGCTCCGCCGGAGGGCAGAAGTGCTCATGTCCAAGTTCCGCCTCGAGACGGCGGCGTTCTGTCCCGAAAGTCCTCTCCTTATTTTTTCAAGGTCAAAAGACCTTAAGTACCAGAAGATGGGCACCGGAGGTGGGCCGGGCTGGCCACAACACACCAGGGCGCGTCTGGTGGGCCTCGCGTGCCCAGGTGTCTTGTGGTCACCAGGTGGCCCCCCTCCGGTAGTTATTTGCTCTAGTATTTTTTATATATTCGAAAATAATTCTTCGTGAAGTTTCAGCTCATTTGGAGATGTGCAGATTAGGTGTCTCTGATATGCTTTTTCAGTTCCAGAATTCCAACCGCCGGCATTCACCCGCTATGTGTAAACCTTGCATATTATGAGAGAAAAGGCATTAAAATTACTCCATAAAGCATTATTATGCATAAAAACATTATAAATAATAGTAGGAAATCTTGATGCAAAATGGACGTATCAGGGTCATCGTGGAAAACACCTTTCACGTGTGGGCCATGCTACTTGTGAGCTGCATTGGGATTTTCCCTGAAGAGGAAGGAGATGCAGCATAATAGAGATAAGTATTTCCCTCAGTGAGAACTAAGGTTATCGAACCAATAGGAGAACCAAGAAAATTCCTTTCAATAGCACCTCCACACACAAAACCAAACACTTGCACCCGAGGGCCATAGTGTTCGCTAGAGGTTTCTCCCTTGAAAATAGCATACGGTGGGTATACAATTACTGTTGGGCAATTGACAGAATTGCGCACATTTATGACATATTATTCATGAGAATGATCATGAATATAGGCATCACATCCATAAACATGTAGACCGAAATGATTCTGCATCTACTACTATTACTCCACTTCGAGAATGCGTTTATGCTTGCCTCTCTAGATATTAAGTTCATAACAAATAGAGTAATGCTTGGAGCAAGGTGACATGATGTAGAAAAAATAAGACAAGCAATATGTTCAGACCCCATTGTTTTATCCTTAATGGCAACAATACAAATATGTGTCTTGTCCCCTTCTGTCACGAGGATATAGAGCACCGCAAGATTGAACTCACTACAATGCACCACTCCCGCTGAAGATAAACCAATCTAGTTGACCAAATCAAACAGCTGGATCAGAGAGAAATACAAAGCTGTAATAATCATGCATAAAGAATTCAGAAAATGATCAATTACTTTCAATGAATAATCTGATCATAAACACACAATTCATCAAATCCCAACAAACACACCGCAAAAGAAGATTACATCGAATAGATCACCGCGGGAATCGCGATGGACTTTGTATTGAAGATCAAAGAGAGAGAAGAAACCATCTAGGTACTAGCTATTGACCCGTAGGTCTATGGTGGACTACTCATGCATCATCATGGAGGCATCCAGGTTGATGTAGATAGCCGCCGTAGTCGATTCCCCCTCCGGCAGAGACCGAAAAAGGTCTCCAGATGGCCTCCCATCGGAACAGAGGCTTGTGGTGGCGGAAAAATTGTTTCGGGTGGCTTTCTGTTGGTTTCCCGATTTTAGAGAATTTACGTTGGTGGAATTAGGTCAGACGGAGGCACGAGGGGGCCACAAGGCATCAGGGCACGCCTACCCCCCCGGTGCGCCCTATTGCCTTGCCGTCTCCTCGTCTCGCTTCTGGTCTCCCCCCAAAGCTTCCTGTGTCTCTTTTGTCCAGAAAAAAATCGTCAAAAAAGTTTCATAGCATTTGGACTTCGTTTGGTACAGATTTCCTAGAAAACCAAAAACAGGCAAAATACAGCAACTGGCACTTGATACTGGGTTAATAGGTTAGTTCCCAAAAATGATATAAAATAGCATATAATTGCATATAAAGTATCCTAGATTGATAATATAATAGTATGGAACAATCAAAAATTATAGATACGTTGGAGACGTATCAGCATCCCCAAGCTTAATTCATGCTCGTCCTCGAGTAGGTAAATGATAAAAACAATTTTTTTGATGTGACATGCTACCCAACATGTAATCTCTTTTTAAGTATGATCACTGAGAAATGATGAACTGATTGATATCAACATAATAATATCCATAAACATAAATAACATAATCATTACTTTTCAAAATATATGATCCTTAAAGAATGTTATTCCCAACTCATTTTATCATATCAAGCATGGCATGATTCCATCTTCACTGCATAAGTATAAATCATGAGCACCCCGGTGCCAAACCAGGCAATTGGATCGTACTTCTAACGCGCTTCAGCATTTTCAACTTCACGCAATACATGGGCGTGAGCTATGGATATAGCATATGGGTGGAATATATTATTGTGGTAGATATCAAAGGAGTCAAAGTGGAAAATAAAGTCTCGCATAAACTAGGCAGACTAACGGGCTATGGAGATGCCTATCAATTGATATCAATGCGAGGAGTAGGCATTGCCATGCAACGGATGCACTAGAGCTATAAATGTATGAAAGCTCAACGAAAGCTAAGTGGGCGTGCATCCAATTTGCTTGCTCAGGAAGACCTCGAGCATTTGAGGAAGCCCGTCATCGGCATATACAAGCCAAGTTCTAGAATGTAAAATTCCCACTACCATATGAAAATGAGAACTCAGGAGACTCTCTATATGAATAACATGGTGCCACTTTGAGGCACAAGTGTGGTAAATGGATAGTAACTCTGCCCCTTCTCTCTTTTCTATCATTTTTTCATGGTGGGCTTTTCTCTTTTTTTTCACCTACCCCATTTATTTATTTATTTATTTATTTTTCGTTCGGAGTCTCATCCCAACTTGTGGGGGAATCATTGTCTCCATCATCCTTTCCTCACTCGGACAATGCTCTAATAATGATGATCATCACACTTTTATTTACTTACAACTCAATATTACAACTCAGCATAAAACAATATGACTCTATATGAATGCCTCTCGCGGTGTACCAGGATGTGCAATGATCTAGCGTAACATGTAGAAAAAGATGAACGGTGGCTTTGCCACAAATACTATGTCAGCTATATGATCACGCAAAGCAATATAATGATGAACACAAGTCATGTAACGGAATGGTGGAAGTTGCATGGCAATATATCTCGGAATGGCTATGGAAATGCCATGATATGTAGGTATGGTGGCTGTTTTGAGAAAGATATAAGGTGTCTTATGTGTAATAGAGTGTATCATATCACGGGGTTTGGATGCACCGGCGAAGGTTGCACGGACTCTAGAGGTGCGAATGGGCAATGCACGGTACCGAAGAGGCTAGCAATTACGGAAAGGTGAGAGTGCGTATATCCATGGATTCACATTAGTCATAAACAAATCATATACTTATTGCAAAGCCTTATTAGCTCTCTCGAATCAAAGTACTACCGCATACCCCGAGGGAGGAGGTTGGTAGGAGTTAACCATCGCGCGCCCCTGATTCGAACAACACGATATGATTTCATTTCAGACATAAAAATGCTCATACATCATCACCATGCCAGAGTTAATACTTAGATGAATAACAAATAACAAGCTTTAATTACCGATATTTCTACTAACCAATAGTCATGTACTCATGCCCTTTCATATTATTACATCAATATAATCCACTCATGTTTCTTCTTTTTTGAGCTACATGAAGGTTTGTATTATATCCCCCTTGAATACCTATCCTTTTTGGACTACTCTTATAACTAGTGCCATTTACCATTCGTATTTCTTATTATACTCTCAAAAAGATTTAAGTGAAGCATGAGAGTTCAACTATTTCTACAAAATCAGAACGTCGTCGTGCTCTAAAAGATATAAGTGAAGTACTAGAGCAACTGCCTAGGTCAGAAGATATAAGTGAAGCATATAGAGTATTCTAACAAATTATGATGACCGCGTGTCTCTCTCAAATATGTGTGTCCAGCAAACAATGATTGTGACAAACTAAAAGGAAAACAAAATAAAACACAAGACGCTCCAAGCAAAACACATATCATGTGATGAATAAAAATATAGCTCCAAGTGATATACCGATAGATTGGAGACGAAAGAAGGGATGCCTTCCGGGGCATCCCCAAGCTTAGACGCTTGGGTCTTCCTTGAATATTACCTTGGGGTGCCTTGGGCATCCCCAAGCTTAGGGTCTTGCCGGTCCTTATTCCTTCATCCATCGTTCTCTCACCCAAAACTTGAAAACTTCAGCACACAAAACTCAACAAAACCTCGTGAGATCCGTTAGTATAATAGACATATCAAATACTTTAGGTACTGTTATGAATTGGTTGATATTGAATTATTGCATAATAGGTACTATATTCTAACTTCTCCATGGCTTATACCCCCCCGATACAATCCATAGCATCATCAAAACAAGCAAACTATGCAAACAAAGAATTTGTCTAAAATAGAACAGTCTGTGAAGATCTGTAGCAAAACCATACTTATGCAACTCTATAAATTCTGAAAAAATAGGACAACCTGGACAATTTGTATAAAAATATTGTGTAAAAACTTCAGATCAAAAAGTCGTTTTGGTAAAATCAGAGAAATTCTTCACAGGACGCAAAAGTTTCTGTTTTGGCACCGTATCAATTCTACTATCTTCCAAATCACCCCAACGGCTTTACTTGGCACGAACACTAATTTAAACACAAAAACACAATCATTACAGTAGCAATAATCATTTCATCACACCAAAACAAAAAGTATTGAGTTGTCTCCCAACAAGCTCTTTCTTTATAGCCATTAAGATAGGCTTGGGATAATAATGACTCACATAAAAGACAAAAGTTGAAGCACAAAGAGAGCATCATATAGCATGTAATTAACACATTTAAGTCTAACATACTTCCTATGCATAGGAATTTTATAAGCAAACAAATTATCAAGACAATAAGTATCTAGCATATGCAAATAGGAAGAATGAAGCATTAACGATTTGAACATCAAGAGAGGTAAGTGAGTAACATGAAAATTTATATAACCATATTTGCCTCTCTCATAATAATTACATGTAGGATCATTTTCAAATTCAACAATATAACTATCATGTATAACAATATCCTTATGATCCATATGCATGCAAAACACATAATCTTCCAAGATAGTGGGATTAACATCGACTAAAGTCATGACCTCTCCAAACCAACTTTTATAAAAAAACATAAGATTGATCATTCTCAAAAGTAGTGGGACCATTACTACCTAAAGTTGACGCTCTTAAAAACCCACTTTTAGTATCTTGCAAATACCAATATCAATAATATATTCATCATGAAGATCAAAATTCTCAAGATCACCAAAAACATCATGATTATCACCCCAATCGTGGTCATTAGCACAATTGATATTCATAGAATTTATACTAACAAAATTGCAATCATGATTTTCATTAAATAAATGTATCCCAATAGCATTTTCATTCATCTCTTCATTATTAACTATTGTTTACAATAAGCAACAAGTTTGAAAAGATTAGCAAGTGGATGAGGATCCATTTATCTTTATTTTTTTCTTTTACTTTATGTTATTGTGTGACAAAGATAAAGATAACATACTAGGCAAGTAGAAAGTAGAACAAGTAAATGGTAGTGTGCATGAAGGAACCTGACGAGAGTTTGATGATGTCTCCCCGACAACGGCGCCAGAAATTCTTCCTGCTACTTGTGAGCTGCATTGGGATTTTTCCCGAAGAGGACAGGAGATGCAGCACAATAGAGATAAGTATTTCCCTAAATGAGAACCAAGGTTATAGAACCAATAGGAGAACCAAGCAAATTCCTTTCAACAACACCTACACACAAATACCAAACACTAGCACCAGGAAAACCTCCAAGGACCACCTTCTTAATGAAGGATTTGCTGTATGTGCCCAGGACAATCTATAGAATATTGACCAAAACCCTCAGTCCAATCAAGGGCCGCAACTCTGAAGAAGAAAAAGTTGTTGTCATAATGAAGAATCTGCTATTCAACATCATTCATGGGATTCCCATCAACTACCACGATTTCTTCATGAGGACTTTGGCCAATATTGTTGTCTCACCATTAGAATTCAGCCTTATGCTCCCTGGATCATGAAATTCATCAGATCAAGGTCTTCAATTCCCTTCAAGGATGACTTTCAGAATCACTTCAGTTTTCTGCCTCCGATTGAAGTCATCAAGAAGACATTTTCTTCAGTTGAAGGAAAAGGCAAGGCTGTAATTGATGAAGGCACTCGTCCATTGGATGGCCAATTTCGTAAGGCTGCATCTTACTCCACCAATGATGACTCTGCCACACAAGATTCTGCTACAAAAGCCTCAGCTCAAATTCCTCAAGCCACTGCCCCTCGTGTGATGACTGATCGTGAGCTTCTTCTAAGTCTTCATCAGAAGGTTGATCATAATCACAAGTGGGTAAAGCGTCAGTTTGCTTCAATTCTTCGTGACATGACTATGACGCATAACTCTGTGGGAAAAAATCATTACTATGTGCATGAAATCTTCGATCGCACTTGGGCCATTCTGTCACACCTCAAGACTCCCGAAGAAC
Source organism: Elymus sibiricus (assembly GCA_039707655.1). Lineage (NCBI taxonomy): Eukaryota > Viridiplantae > Streptophyta > Magnoliopsida > Poales > Poaceae > Elymus > Elymus sibiricus. The sequence continues at coordinate 272,811,610 of CM077665.1, forward strand.
TCAAGGAGATGGACTTTCAGATGAACTTTGACTGGTCGATTCCTCCAAAGAAGAAATGGAAGAAAGTTCAAGTTCCTCACCTGGTGACAAGCTCATATTCTTCATCGCGTGCAACAGATGAAGCTGAGGATATTGAAGATACTGCTGAAGGCCCTGCTCCACCAACCGACCCCGACAAGGCTGACACTCCTCCACCACCTTCAAGATGAAATTCTTCAGGGGCGTTAGTCCTCAATTTCGTCCCTTTTGGTCACTTGATGACTAAGGGGGTGAAATTTGAGTTAGTCTTCAAGCGGGTCTCTTTATATATGGGCTTTGTTTTGTTTAAGTTACAACTCTCGCTCTTCTGAAGCTTTTGTTGTTTGAGTTGTAAACTTAAGTCCGATGGTGGTCTGATACTTTTGAACTGCTTCCTGCATGCTTATTTCCTCGAGTATCTTAATGCACGCATGCTGAATTTCCTCAGACCCCATTTTCCATCATGCATTTCAATTTCCTCATGATATATATTAAATGCGTGTATGGATTACAAGATATAGGGGGAGATCTCCAAGATTTTATCCTGCCATGTGCATTTGCAGTCCAAAGCAAATTCCTCAAATATGCACATCTTCAGGGGGAGTTCCTCTATATCTTGCAATCAAATTCCTCAAACTCAGTACTTACACTTCATATGTTTATCCCCGTTGAAAACTTAACCTACTTGTCATCAATGACCAAAAAGGGGGAGATTGTAAGTGCATCTAGTGCCCCTTAGTGATTTTGGTGTATTGAAGACTTATAGGTTAAGGGACTAATATGTTTGTGAGTGTACACAGGCTCTATAAGTCGATGAGGAGTTTGGTATATTCGATGAATATCGACCCCTAAAAATGAATGTCTTTAACTGAAGACTTTGATGAAGACTTTGTGAAGACTTTGCTGAAGACTTTGGTATTCCCTGAAGACTTTGAAAATGAAGAAGATGGTGCGACCTTGAAGATATGAACGAGGACAATGAAGCGTGAAGACTCTTGTTTTTATTGTTTCATTTCCTTTCTTTGAGTCATAGGAAACACCGTACTGTTAAAGGGGGTCGAGGTAATACTAAGGAAAATTTTCCATCTGATGCTCAACTCAAAAAGCCTCAACATAACCAATCCTTCGAGTGAAGCCTTTGGAAACCTCTTACAGTTCAGTCAAGTTCTTCAGTGACAGAGACGATGTTCTTCTGGTCTCTGAGGAAATTGGTGTGACTGAGGAGTTACGATTTCGCCAGTGCGAATTGCCTACAAGTGAGGAATATGATAAGCCCTGAGGAATTTGACAGTTCAAATTCCAACCGTTGCTGTGCTTTGCGCCAGCTGTCCAGATATTCTATCCACCTAACGGTCATATCATTGGGGGGGCATTTATGTCTTATCATGTCGGGTTGCACCCTGGCTATAAATAGCCGCCCCCCCCCCACAACCACTAGTTGGTTGGCTGCTCCGAGAGAGAACTTGACACTTGTCATTTGAGAGCAACCCATTCCTCGAGGACTTTGAGCGAAAATCATCAGTGAGGAAAAACCCAAAACCCAAACCATCAAAATCCAAAGTGATTGAGCATCACTGAAGAAATTGTTCCTGTGTGGAACCGACGCTTTTTACCTTTGAAGACTGTGTATCTTCCATACGATTAGGCGTCATGGTCTAGTGCATCCTGCAGTCAATTGGGGATCACCGGGTGACCGTGGTCTAGAGCATCCAGCAGTCAATTGTGGATCGTCGGGTGACCAGTTTGTGAGGGTTTTGGAAGTCTACCCTGAAGACTTACCACGAGTGTTGGGCGAGGACTGTGAGACCTTAGCTCAAGGAGAATACGGTAAGGACTGTGTGTCCTGGGACTGTGTCTCCTCATGTTTAAATACCAGGCTGCTCCAAACCAGATGTACGACTGTCACAGTAGTTGGAACTGGGTCATCAAACCATTGTCTTCATCGAGCTACCTGGTTCCATTTCCTCGTATACCTGTTGATGAAATTGATCGTTATTGTTTGAAGAATTTGACTGAAGACTTTCTCAATTTCCTCACCACAAATTCTTCAGTCACTTTATCTTCTGCCTGCTTATCCTGTTCACGCTACTCATGCTCTGTGTATGTTTCATTTCATCATGATGTCTATGCTACTGCTGTGTTTCGCTTGCACTTGAGTACTTATTCCACTGCGAGTAGTTCGTCACTTAGCAAATTCCTCAACTAGTATTGCCTCAAGTGATGAATTTGTAAAAATCGCCTATTCACCCCCCCTCTAGTCGATATAACGCACTTTCAATTGGTATCAGAGCAAGGTACTCCCTTGTTCTTTGTGATTTTGGTTTAACCACCTGGAGTTTTAGTTATGTCGACTGCAGGCATGATCAAGGTCTCAGCTGGGTATCCTACCTTCGATGGGATGGACTACCCCTACTGGAAGAACAAGATGCGCATGCATCTTGAGGCAATTGACAACGATCTCTGGTATGTTGTGAAAAATGGTGTTCCCTTTGTCACTCCCACTATCAACGCTGCCGATGTGAAGAGATTCAAGCAACTCGACTCTCAAGCAAAGAATATCATATGTGGCCATCTGAGCAAAGGTCAGTATGGCAGAGTGAGTGCTTTGGATACTGCTAAGCTTATTTGGGATAGGCTGTCCAAAGTCAATGAAGGCATTTCAACTCAACGTGACTCTCGAGTTGATGTTCTTTGCAATCTCTTCAACCGCTTCAAAAGACTCGACAACGAAAATGTTCAGCAAACTTTCGATCGCCTCACTGATATCTCCAATGAGCTTCGGGCTCTTGGTGCCACTGACATCACCGACCACGAGGTGGTGAAGAAACTGCTGAGATCTCTTGATTCCTCATTCGATACACTTGCTTTGATGATTCAAGAACGTGGAGACTACAAGTCACTAGATCCTGCTGATATTCTTGAGAGACTCAATACTCATGAATTCCAACAAGCTGAGAAGAGAGACCTCTACGAGCCAAGTTATGGAAGATATCGTGCTTTGAAGGCCAAGGCAATTTCCTCATCTGAAGACGAAGAATCTGATAGTAGCCTTGGTGATCCTGAAGAACTAAGTCAGGAGCTAGCAATGCTCGTGAGAAAATTCCAGAAGTTCTCAAGGAGAGGTCGGTTTGGAAAATCATCAAAAAGTGGCATGAAGAAATCAGATTCTTCATCAAGCGACTACAAGAAGAGAACTTGCCACAAATGCAAGAAATCTGGTCACTTTATCTCTGACTGTCCTCTCTGGGAAAAAGAGTCAAGGAAGAAGAAATACAAGGATGACAGTTCTGATGACTCGAAGAAAAAGAAGAAATCTTCAAAGTCCTCATCTGCAAAGTCCTCATCGCACAAGAAGAACAACTTAAGGAAGGCTCGGGCACTTATTGGCAAGGAAATGGATTCTGAAGAAGAATCTGAAGAATATGAGGAAGAGGAGGAATCTGAGGAGGAGTCGGACTCTGGTGTGGCAAGCCTAGCTCTCGCTACTGCTTTCGTCAGCAAGTCCATCTTCAACGATGAGGAAAATGGCAACTCCAACGACTCTGACGTCAGCAACGACGACTATACTCCCACCTATTGCTTCATGGCAAAAGGTGCCAAGGTACTCAAACACCATTCCTCCTCTGAATCAAGTGATGGTGAATCTGAGGATTACATGAAACCTAGCTATTCCAAACTTGCTAATATTGCTACTAAACAACAAAGTGTCATTGAAAAGCTTCAGAAACAGCTAGACAAAAGCGATGACCTGTTGAATGAGGAAGTGGATCATACTCAAACATTGACTAAGGACCTTCAAAGTCTTCAGTCCAAGTATGATAACCTTCAAAGTCTTCAGTCCAAGTATGATAACCTTCAAAGTCGTCATGAGGCTCTCTTAGTCGATCATGAGAAGCTTTCTTATGAATTTCTTCAAAGAAAGCAAGATCTTGAGAAGCTAAGGGTGTCTCATGAAGATCTTCAAAGGGATAATGACTCCTTGCTTGCTCAACAGATCAGGACCGCTCAGGAAGATTTCGTTCCACCTTGCTTGAAATGCATCGAACGTGAAAATGCTCATTCTTCACCTGAATGTTCAAATGCTTCTATTGCTGCAAATTCTTCAACTATTTCCGTGGTCACAAATTCCTCGTTTGAGGATACCACTAGTATCACTGACAAAAATGCAGGGTTGAAGGAATTGTATGTGACAAGCATATACAAAAGCCTCAAAGGGCATCAAACCCTTTGTGATGTGCTTAAAAAGCAGATTCTGAAGAGGAACCCTAGAAAAGAGGGTATTGCCTTCAAAAGGAAACTCAATGCTGATGGATCCTACTGGAAGCCTGAGAAGTATCCCAAAACCTCATGGGTTGCTGCAAAAGGACCTCCTATAGATCCATCCACTTTATCTAGCTTTACATGTGAATCTTCATATTCCTCTGATGAGTCAATTGACTCCAACTATAAACTGTTCAAAAATCAGAATGGTGAAGTATTTGCTAGATATGTTGGAACTAACTGCAGGAATGGTCCCCCTCCGAGGAAAATCTGGGTTCCCAAGAGCTGCTTGGAAAATCTCCAAGTGAATGTCATCATGACACCACCAATGAAGAACAAGAACCCCAGATCAAATTCTTCAGTTGGACCAAAGTCTTCACAAGGACCAAAGTCCTCACATGGACCAAATTCTTCATATGGTCAAAAATCATATCATTCTTGTGCTAATGCCTCTGTTTCGCAGGGAAAATCTAAGGGTCATGAATATGCTCATTATTCTTCAAATCATTATGTTCATAAGTCCTCGAAGAATTTCTCTGCTTATTCATATGAGTACTCTAACCCCCGTCCTGTGAAACGAAGTGCACTTGCTTCTATGACACCCTTCTCATATGGAGCTCATAGAATGATGGACTCTTTGCCACCCCTCCAGATGTGGGTGGTGAAGAAATCGAACTAATCTCTTATGCAGGGTCAGGTCTCCAGATGAACTTGAACGTCTGATGAATTTGCTGGAGACGTGAGGAAATGCTTGAAAGGACGCAAGCTAATCACGAAGAAATGAATCATTCATTTCTCACGTCCTCATATTACTTTGCTTACTATACTATGTGATGAAATTCAATCTGATGAATTTGAAGTCATATTCTTCACTTTGAAGCATATGCCTTCGTAAGCTGTACTAATTCATCTGCAGGATGAAACTCCCAAAGCAACTGAGTGGGCCCTCGACAGTGGATGCACCAACCACATGACTGGTGACAAGAACCTATTGATGAATATTCCACTGGCTCCCTCTCATCTGAAGCATATCACATACGCTGACAAAGGAAAAAGCAAGGTATTGGGTCTAGGTAAGGTTGCAATCTCGAAGGATCGACACATGGATAAGGTGATGCTTGTCGAGTCCCTCGGTTTCAACCTCATGTCTGTCTCAATGCTTTGTGATCTTGATATGGTTGTCATTTTTGGCAAATATCGTTGTGTTGTCATCATGGAATCTGACAAATCCAAAGTCTTCGAAGGCTTTAGGAGAGGAGACTTTATATTGTTGATTTCTCTATAGGTCCATAGTCGGCCACATGTCTACTTGCAAAAGCTTCAAAAGGCTGGCTATGGCATTGACGACTTGGACACGCTGGCATGAGGAACTTGCACACGCTCACGAAGAAAAAGCACGTCATTGGTATTGAGGGTGTCAAATTCCTCAAGTATCACTTGTGTGGGGCTTGTGAGTCTGGAAAGATGACCAGATCCAAGCATCCATCCAAGACCATCATGACTACCACTCGTCCTTTTGAATTGCTTCATATGGATCTCTTTGGCCCCACTCACTATGCCACTCTAACAAATACTCCATGCTTATATGGTTTTGTCATTGTTGATGATTACTCTCGCTATACTTGGGTGCACATTATCCTGTACAAATCTGAAGTGCAGAATGTCTTCAAACAATTTTCTTCAAGGGCCTTGACGAACTTCGGCGTCAAAATCAAGCATATTAGGAGTGATAATGGGACTGAGTTCATGAACACTGGTCTTGATGATTATCTTGATGAACTTGGTATTACTCATGAGCTATCTGCCCATTATACTCCTCAGCAGAATAGCGTTGTGGAGCGCAAGAACATGACTCTTGTTGAGATGGCTCGCACCATGCTTGATGAATACAAGACCCCTCGTCGCTTCTGGCCTGAAGCAATCAATACTGCTTGCCACATCATCAACATGGTATATCTTCACAAATTCCTCAAGAAGACTTCATATGAACTCCTCACTGACAAGAAACCCAATGTGAGTTATTTCAAAGTCTTCGGTGCTAAATGCTGGATTAGAGATCCTCACCACAGTTCCAAATTTGCACCGAAAGCACATGAAGGTTTTATGCTTGGTTACGGAAAGGACTCGCACACCTACAGAGTCTTCAACACCTATCACAACAAGGTTGTTGAAACTGTAGATGTGCGGTTCGATGAAACTAACGGCTCGTAAAGAGAGCACCTGCCTCCTGTGCTAAATGAAATGTCTCCTGAGGAATCCATTAGGTTCAAGGCCACTGAAGATGTGATCCCTACTGAAGAACAACTACTCTCTGAAGAAGTTGTACCCAACACTGAAGACATTCATGCTGATATACCTGAAGAAAATGGCACTGAAGAAAATGCTCAGCCTCAGCAAACTCATCAGCCTATTCATCCAAGACTTGCAAATGAAGTGCATATTGAGAAAATCCTCGACGACATCAATGCACCAGGTCCTCTCACACGCTCAAGAGCCTCTCATTTGTCTAACTTTTGTGGGCACTTTGCTTTTGTCTCTATCACAGAGCCCACCAAAGTTGATGAAGCATTCCTGGAGCCTGAGTGGATTCAAGCCATGCAAGAGGAATTGCATCAATTCAAGCTCAACAACGTGTGGGAACTCGTCAAACGCCCAGATCCTCGCAAGCACAATATCATAGGTACCAAGTGGATCTACCGCAACAAACAAGATGAACTTGGTCAGGTAGAGAGGAATAAGGCCCGTCTTGTGGCACAGGGCTACACACAGGTTGAGGGAATTGACTTTGATGAAACTTTTGCACCTGTTGCTAGACTTGAAGCTATTCGCATATTGCTTGCTTATGCTAACAATCACAATATCATCTTATATCAAATGGATGTGAAAAGTGCATTCCTCAATGGTAAGCTTGAGGAAGAAGTATATGTTGCTCAACCCCCAGGTTTTGAAGATCCTAAGTCTCCGGACAAAGTCTTCAGACTCAACAAGGCTCTCCATGGCCTCAAGCAAGCCCCTCGGGCGTGGTATGACACACTGAAGGAATTCCTCATGAAGAAAGGCTTCAAATCCGGTTCACTTGACCCAACTCTTTTCACAAAATCATATGATGATGAATTATTTGTGTGCCAAATATATGTGGAGGATATCATCTTTGGATGTACTGACAAACGTTATAGCGATGAATTTGCCTATATGATGGGTGAAGAGTATCAAATGCCTTTGATGGGAGAGCTCAAATTCTTCTTAGGCCTTCAAATCCGTCAACAACGCAATGGCATCTTCATATCTCAAGAGAAATACCTCAAGGATGTCTTGAAGAAATTCGGCATGCAGGATTGCAAAGGCGTCAAGATTACTATGCCCACATCGGCTCAACTCTGCACTGACGAAAGTGGTAAAGATTTCGATTAGAAGGTATATCGCTCCATGATTGGTTCTTTATTGTATCTATGTGCATCTAGGCCAGATATTATGCTTAGTGTTTGCATGTGTGCCCGATTTCAAGCCAAACCGAAGGAATCACACCACAAGGCTGTGAAACATATTCTTCGATATCTAGCTCACACTCCAACACTAGGATTATGGTACCCCAAGGGCTCAGATCTTGACCTCATTGGATATTCTGATTCTGATTATGCTGGTGATCATGTGGACCACAAGTTAACGTCAGGCACTTGTCATTTCCTCGTACGATCCTTAGTCTGTTGGTCCTCAAAGAAGCAAAATTGCATGTCACTATCTACTGCTGAAGCTGAGTACATTGATGCTGGCTCTTGTTGTGCTCAATTACTATGGATGAAGCAAACCCTCAAGGACTACGGCATCAACGTGAAGAATGTCCCTCTCTACTGCGACAATGAGAGAGCCATCAAGATTGCTCACAACCCAGTTCAGCACTCAAAGACCAAGCACATCCAGATTCGTCATCATTTTCTTCGTGACCATGTGATGAAGGGCGATATCTTCCTCGACCACGTGAAGACTGAAGAACAACTGGCTGATATCTTCACAAAGCCCTTGGATGAGAAGAGATTTTGCAAGTTGCGGTGTGAGCTAAATATCTTAGAATCTTCGAATGTTCTTTGAAAGGACACACATCCTAACACTTATGCAAAATTGATGACTTTGATTTGCAACACATGAAGTAATGTTTTTCTTCAATCAATGAAGAATAACACTCTATGTGTGAAGAAATTAATGAAGAATTTGATTCCCAGAACCCTACGACAATTGTACGCGGTGTCTGAAATCATCATTCTTATACGGTGGGTAACGCCACCAACAACAGTTGAAATTCTTCAAGTTTGAGTTTTTCATCATTTTGCAAATTCTTCAAAATTGTCAAATTCTTCAAGTTTGCAAATTCCTCAAAATTTCAAATTCTTCAAACTTTTCAACTGATGTTCCTCACATGAGCTTTTCTTCATTAACTATATATATATATATATATATATATATATATATATATATATATATATATATATATTGAGTTTTTCAATGTCCTCAACAGCATTCACTTATAGCTATTTCTTCAAGTTGATTTTCTTCTAAGTGAATGTGATCGGACCCGTTCCCCCTCTATGCTAGACTCAACCCAGACTATTCACAAATTCTTCATGTGCGTTCTACTTTGAAACCCGTTCAAAGTCTTCACTGTGTCTTTGACAGCTGAAGAATTTGCGAACGAAACCTTAAAATATTCAATCTCATTTTTTGGCGATTGCCGCTCAAACCGTTCCGATTCCCACGACTGGATAACCCACGATCCCCCACTATCTCCACTACACAGTACGTGGGTGACACATGTCACGTGGATAGCAAGGGTCAGGGGCATACTGGTCCAAAATCTTTGGACCAGTTGGTTTTTACTGCCGCTATAAATACCCCCTCCCTTCCACTCGCTCGGGTTACTCCTCACTCCCATCTCTCCCGAGCTCCAGACCTAGCGCCGTCGCTATCCTCATCGTCGCCGGAGAGGAAGATCTTCACTGCCTTGACCTCGCCGTCATCGTACTCACATCGTCCGCGGAAGTCTTCACCCCGCCGCCGCTGTAGCTGTCTCCCTCTGCCAAGCTAGGGCGTGGGAGATCTGGACTGACGAACTCCTTCACTTCACTTCTCTGTTCGTCATGTTCATCGCTTACGGTAAATAAACTCTAGTTTTATTGCCATTTTTTATTCCGGTGATTTTCACAAAATCCTCAAAAGGTGTTATTCTTCAACAATCCATCTCTAAAGCACCAAACAAACTCCTTCTCTTGATTTATTTCGCTAAGTTATGATTTTCTTCAAGATTCCTCAATTGTGTGGATCTTCAAATCTGCACAACTCTGGAACCTAAGTCAAGAACACTTAGTGAAATTCTTCAAGGCATCTATGGTCAAATTCATCAAACTTGATACTTTTTGCAAAAATTTCTGAGAACGCATATGACCTCTTCAAATTCTTCGCACCTATACTCTATTCACAGGTACAAATGTCAGCTGATGAATCTCTAGGTTCTCATCAACTTAACTCAATTGTAGCGTTCCTTGAAGAAAAGTTGCATACTTCGTCAGAATCTTCAACAGTTCATAATCCTCAGCTGAAGAAAATGGCAGATGGTAAAAGACCTCAGAAAGAAGGAAAGAAACTTGCATCCAACACTGCATTTGAGATCCCTGAGCATATCTATCCTGAGTATTGCACTCCTGATGAAGAAATATATGGGAAGGAAACCAAAGAGAAGCGCAAAATTCGCATTCAAAAGATTGAGAGGAGATGGATGAAGGAATGGAGAGAATATTGCTATGTCACTCCTAAGTACATGAAGAAATTTGCACTGAAACCACCTTACCGAAGACCTCCATTGGCAAATAACCAGGCAGCTGATCCCACTAGCCTCATGAGAGGTGAGGATTTTCCTGAAGAATGGGCAAAACATCAGAAAAAGCTTCAAAAGATCTCTAAAGAAGTTGTGAGGTAATTCAATGTGGACTCTGCTGCTGCTGCTGCTGCCTTTGCTAGTGCGCCTGCTCCGAAGAAATCAGTGGTGACGAAATCCACGGCAAAATCCTCAGCACCAAAGTCCTCAGCCCCAAGTACCTCACAACAAATGCCTAAGGCAAAATCATCAAGGGCTCCTGCAATGCCCTCAGTGGCTGCACAATCTTCAACAGTTGCTGCCAAGTCAGCAACACCAGTGCATCTGGCAACTTGTCAGAGGACTGCTGGTTTTTCAATTGCTTCAGGGGCATCTGCAACTTCATCTGCCCAAGCACAATCCTCAAGCAGTCCCACTTTGCTGAAAGTGAAGGCAACAGCAGGACGAGGCAGGAGGCCAAGTCCTCACAAGAAGCAAGTAGTCTTCAATATTCCCTCAGAGCCTGAGAAAGATGAAGCAAGTGATGAAGAACTTGCTGCCATTGTCGGAAATAAGCAAGAAAGAGTGGCTCAAGCCAAGGGCACTTCAATTCCTCTCCTGCTAGATCCAAAGACTATGCTCAATTTCATCGACATCTGGCACCAGGACCCAAACACTCCGATTGATGATTTGAATCTGCCTCCCGGTCCTAGCCATGTCCTCACAGCTTTCATCGGTGAGGAAAAATGGAAGTATGAAAAGGCCAGAAAGGCAAAGAAGGCTCAATACAAGAAAGAGTGCTTCATGAAGAACAATGTTCTTAATCTGACGCCTGATCAACTTGTCTCTGTCCAAAAGGACATCAAAGGCCTCAGTGATGAATTTGACCGACACTATGTAGATTGGAAAGGCGCCAAAGTCAGATTCGTCAATCTGGCTGACAAAGCCATCAAGGACCACAACTCAAGGGTTGCAGCCAGATCGCAACCACAAATTTCTCAGGCTAGCTCCTCTGCTCAGCCTGCTGAAGAAACTGCAAGTGCAGCTGAAGAAATTCATGCTGCTGAAAAATTCCCAGGGCAACTTCCAATGTTGCGCCTGAAGAAATTGAGTGGCCAGCTGAAGAAACTGTTGTACCTGAAGAAACTGCCAGGGCGACTGCATCAGTCGTGCCTGAAGAAACTGCTCCATCTTCACCCCAAGTTCCCTGAGCAAAATCATCAAGGGTGAAGACTTTCACACTTCCTTCTGCATCAGAAGTGAAGAAGACCAAGGCTGCGGAAAAGGCAGCTGCTCTGAAAAGGAAAGCATCACCACTAGCAGATTCCTCAGCTGCAAAGAAATTGAAGACTTTGCCAAGTTCTTCAAATGAACCAATTGATGCTATTCCCATCTCTTCAGTCCCAGTCTATGAAATTGTCCCATTTGGTGAAGACTATGTCATCCCAAGTGAGGACGATGAAGAAACTCAGTCTGCTGCTTCCTCAGAGCAGATTGATGAAGAAATAGAGGTGGATGCAAATGTTTCAACCCCTCTCGTGTCATCACACCAGCCTCAGTTGTTGCTGAAGAGGCCGGTGTTGAAGAAATGGATGAGGATGTGGACATTGGATCTACCACTCGGGTCATCAATGATGAATTTTGGGAAGCAGCTCACCCAAATTCACCAATGACCACTCCTCTCACTTAGATTCCTCAATCTCTTGCCCAGACTGAAGAAATTCAAACAGGGTCTGATGGTCTGTCCACTCCCCTCGTGACTGTTCCTGAAGATATTCCAGCTGCATCAGCTGATGAAATTCCTGTCCAGAATGTTCCTAATGAAATTGCTGCACAAGTTCCTCAAGCTGAAGAAACTGCCGTTATTCCAAGCGAGATTGGACAGCGCTTCAAGCCAAATCTCCAGCCGAAGCAAAAGTTACCATTCAAAGGCACGAAGCGCCCCAAATTCATCAAGGCGAATTTCTTCAATGAGCACATATTCTTCACAGGGCCAAACCCATATGAATCTGCCAGAGTTGGACGCTCAAGGTTCTGGACTCCATCACAGATGATCTTCTATGCTGCAGTGTTGTTTGACAAGGACAAAGTCTTCCAGCATCATCAAGTTCCTCATGTGGATATGGAATCCATCCCATGCTTCACTCCAGTGCTGTCAGTTCTTCATTATGTTGGACTTCTTCCATTTTGTGCGGATGTCTGCGATTGGAATGAAAAGCTGATTCTTCAATTTTATGCAACTCTGCATATTTCTGGTGAAGCTTCTGATATCAACACATGGATTTTGGATTGGATGTCTAGCAACACCCACTACACAGCTCGAGCAAGCGAATTGCTTCACTGTGTCCCAATTCCAATTCCTTCAGAAGGAGCAAGATGCCTCTATGATGAACCTGAACTGCAAAATCGCATGATGCAAGTGCTGATGAAGCCTTTGGCACCAGGAAAACCTCCAAGGACCACCTTCTTAATGAAGGATTTGTTGTATGTGCCCAGGACAATCTATAGAATATTGACCAAAACCCTCAGTCCAATCAAGGGCCGCAACTCTCAAGAAGAAGAAGTTGTTGGCATAATGAAGAATCTGCTGTTCAACATCATTCATGGGATTCCCATCAACTACCATGATTTCTTCATGAGGACTTTGGAAAAAAAAATGTTGTCTCACCATTCGAATTGAAGCCTTATGCTCCTTGGATCATGAAATTCATCAGATCAAGGTCTTCAATTCCCTTCAAGGCTGACTTTCAGAATCACTTTAGTTTTCTGCCTCCGATTGAAGTCATCAAGAAGACATTTTCTTCAGTTGAAGGAAAAGGCAAGGCTGTAATTGATGAAGGCACTCGTCCATTGGATGGCTAATTTCATAAGGCTCCATCTTACTCCACCAATGATGACTCTGCCACACAAGATTCTGCTGCAAAAGCCTCAGCTCAAATTCCTCAAGCCATTGCCCCTCGTGTGATGACTGATCGTAAGCTTCTTCTAAGTCTTCATCAGAAGGTTGATCATAATCACAAGTGGGTAAAGCGTCAGTTTGCTTCAATTCTTCGTGACATGACTGTGACGCATAACTCTGTGAGGAAAAATCATTACTATGTGCATGAAATCTTCGATCGCACTTGGGCCATTCCGTCACACCTCAAGACTCCCGAAGAACTCAAGGAGATGGACTTTCAGATGAACTTTGACTGGTCGATTCCTCCAAAGAAGAAATGGAAGAAAGTTCAAGTTCCTCAGCTGGTGACAAGCTCATATTCTTCATCGCGTGCAACAGATGAAGCTGAGGATATTGAAGATACTGCTGAAGGCCCTGCTCCACCAACCGACCCCGACAACGCTGGCGCTCCTCCACCACCTTCAAGATGAAATTCTTCTGGGGCGTTAGTCCTCAATTTCATCCCTTTTGGTCACTTGATGACAAAAGGGGAGAAATTTGAGTTAGTCTTCAAGCGGGTCTCTTTATATATGGGCTTTGTTTTGTTTAAGTTACAACTCTCGCTCTTCTGAAGCTTTTGTTGTTTGAGTTGTAAACTTAAGTCCGATGGTGGTCTGATACTTTTGAACTGCTTCCTGCATGCTTATTTCCTCAAGTATCTTAATGCACGGATGCTGAATTTCCTCAGACCCCATTTTCCATCATGCATTTCAATTTCCTCATGATATATATTAAACGCGTGTATGGATTACAAGATATAGGGGGAGATCTCCAAGATTTTATCCTGCCATGTGCATTTGCAGTCCGAAGCAAATTCCTCAAATATGCACATCTTCAGGGGGAGTTCCTCTATATCTTGCAATCATATTCCTCAAACTCAGTACTTACACTTCATATGTTTATCCCCGTTGAAAACTTAACCTTTTTGTCATCAATCACCAAAAAGGGGGAGAGTGTAAGTGCATCTAGTGCCCCTTAGTGATTTTGGTGTATTGAAGACTTATAGGTTAAGGGACTAATATGTTTGTGAGTGTACACAGGCTCTGAAAGTCGATGAGGAGTTTGGTATATTCGATGAATATCGACCCCTAAAAATGAATGTCTTCAACTAAAGACTTTGGTGAAGACTTTGTGAAGACTTTGTGAAGACTTTGCTGAAGACTTTGGTATTCCCTGAAGACTTTGAAAATGAAGAAGATGGTGCGACCTTGAAGATATGAACGAGGACAATGAAGCGTGAAGACTCTTGTTTTTATTGTTTCATTTCCTTTCTTTGAGTCATAGGAAACACCGTACTGTTAAAGGGGGTCGAGGTAATACTAAGGAAAATTTTCCATCTGATGCTCAACTCAAAAAGCCTCAACATAACCAATCCTTCGAGTGAAGCCTTTGGAAACCTCTTACAGTTCATTCAAGTTCTTCAGTGACATAGATGATGTTCTTCTGGTCTCTGAGGAAATTGGTCTGACTGAGGAGTTAGGATTTCGCCAGTGCGAATTGCCTACAAGTGAGGAATATGATAAGCCCTGAGGAATTTGACAGTACAAATTCCGACCGTTGCTGTGCTTTGCGCCAGCTGTCCAGATATTCTATCCACCTAACGGTCATATCATTGGGGGGGCATTTATGTCTTATCATGTCGGGTTGCACCCTGGCTATAAATAGCCGCCCCCACAACCACTAGTTGGTTGGCTGCTCCGAGAGAGAACTTGACACTTGTCATTTGAGAGCAACCCATTCCTCGAGGACTTTGAGCGAAAATCATCAGTGAGGAAAAACCCAAAACCCAAACCATCAAAAGCCAAAGTGATTGAGCATCACTCAAGAAATTGTTCCTGTGTGGAACCGACACTTTTTACCTTTGAAGACTGTGTATCTTCCATACGGTTAGGCGTCATGGTCTAGTGCATCCTGCAGTCAATTGGGGATCGCCGGGTGACCGTGGTCTAGAGCATCCAGCAGTCAATTGTGGATCGCCGGGTGACCAGTTTGTGAGGGTTTGGGAAGTCTACCCTGAAGACTTACCACGAGTGTTGGGCGAGGACTGTGTGACCTTAGCTCAAGGAGAATACGGTAAGGACTGTGTGTCCTGGGACTGTGTGTCCTCTGGTTTAAATACTAGGCCGCTCCAAACCAGACGTATGACTCACAACAGTTGGAACTGGGTCATCAAACCATTGTCTTCATCGAGCTACCTGGTTCCATTTCCTCAACCCTTTCATTTCCTCGTATACCTGTTGATGAAATTGATCGTTACTGTTTGAAGAATTTGACTAAAGACTTTCTCAATTTCCTCACCTCAAATTCTTCAGTCACTTTATCTTCTGCCTGCTTATCCTGTTCACGCTACTCATGCTCTGTGTATGTTTCATTTCATCATGATGTCTATGCTACTGCTATGTTTCGCATGCACTTGAGTACTTATTCCGCTGCGAGTAGTTCGTCACTTAGCAAATTCCTCAACTAGTATTTCCTCAAGTGACGAATTTGTAAAAATCACCTATTCACCCCCCCTCTAGTCGATATAACGCACTTTCAGAAATGCCATTGGTCGTAGTGCAAATCCACAATGTTAGTATCTTCTCCTTCCGACATTATGTCCTTGCAATATTTATGTAACTTGCGAGCACTAGAACTACACTCGTCCCAGAAATCGCCAACAAGGAATGGCTGCCATGTTTGTACTTGTGTTTCTCAAATGTGTCTACTTCCATACTAGAAAGTTGCTTTTGAAGGTCTGCTTCAGACATGTGGTCAGAACCGGGATTACCTAGCCCTTCGAAAACCTTATTGTTAATTTGTGTACGGTTGATGATTGTTTGTAGAAGGAGGCTCTTGGTCCCATCCCTCCTCGCTCTTTGGAGGCCCAACTTCCTGTGTGCAACCGTGCCCGCTTTTGTCTTCTTAGCTGAAGCACTTCTTGTTTGACGTCTGGTTTCATCAACGACATGCTGCTGAGAAGCGTGTGAAGGTACGATGGACTGCTGAACAGATGATGCCGCTGTGACAGACTGCTGAGTTGTAGTGCCAGAGTCGACGGACAGCTGACCAGTCATTGAAGCTATTCTGGGCTTCTGAGCAGCTGGTGCCAACGTGTCCGTGTGTTGATGCGGCTATGACAACATATTGGTTTGCTGAGCAGGCAGTGCCGACACATCGGTATGCTTATCAGGCGGCGGCGAACCACTGGACTGATGAGCAGGTGGTTCCTGACTTTCGGAGTGCTTAGCAGGCGGTCCCGGACTTTCGTCCTTCTTAAGAGGTGGTTCCAGACATTCAAACTCCTTAGCACGCAGTTCGGTCAGGTTTATCTGGCGAGCATGCAGTGCCAATGTGTCTGCACTTTCTGCTTCAGTGGTCGGCATCTGAACCAATGATACGTCTTCAGCAATTGTAGGCCTTGCCACAGGCTGCTCAAGACGGGACGATGACCTGGCCTCTATGGCAGGAAGTCGGTAGGGCTGATCACAGGTTGATGCCTCGGGCATCTGATTCCCAAGAGTATGTTCATCGGGGGAATCACACAAGATGTGCTGTGGTGAGATGAGAGTCACCAGTTCGAGGGCGACATTGGTTGCTTTTGGGGGGGGTGGAGGGGTCTCATCCAGGAAGTATATGTCTTTTCGTGGCCACTGGATATGATTTAACCGTGTTTCTTCCAAGGTCCTCTGCTCATCAGGGTCCCCAAGGACATTCTTCAGGGCAAAATCACTGAATCCAGGCTTTATTTCAGTCACGTAGCACTTCACACAACCCCGCTTCAATGGCACATTGTCCAACAAGAGACCCCCGTCAAAGTCAGGGTTGTAAACCCACACTGTTGCACATTTTAAAGAACCTTCATAATGTGTAAGCATGGCCCTCACTCTCTCCCCCTGTCCATATAGATCAGATATAGCACCATCATGTCCAGTTGCAGCATCATTGTCGTTGGGGTCAGCTGATGCAAAGCTACTCTTGTGCGCTGTTGCCATACAATAAGTGGCATCATCCATGCCGACATCCCCTTGCATCTCCTGGCTATCTCTCAGCATTTGTGTCTTCTCCTGCATATATGACTCCTCAACTTCCTTTCGAACTACAGGATACATGTCCCTCTTAATCTTTTCGCGCAAGTTTCTCTGCTTATAATCACCCCTAGATTTTTTCATGCTGAGCCTCTCTTCTTTGCTTAGTGAGAAAGCCCTCTTGTGTGGGACATTGACCCCAATACCCCTAGCATGTACAGGGGGCTCTTTGGTAGTCAGAGCCTCGGACAGAATGTCACATGGCCCTGAGTTCCTATCCAACCTTCCAATGTTTTTGGAAGCCTTTGCCATCACATCATACAGTTCTTGGTCTGCTAAGTTTTCAAAGTAATAAGAACCGTCTCCATGCCTCTTTGCACGTGCCCGCATGTAGTCCCTAGCACAAGTGCCCCTAATTTCACTAAAGGCCAATTTGCCACCCGCAGCTACTGCTTCTTTATACTCCTGCTCTCATACGGTTTCATGTCGTAGTATCCTGCCACACCCATACGGTGGGTGTGTGTGTTCTTCTTCCGAAGTTCCGATTGCATGGCACTCTTCTTAATAAACTCTTCACTGGCCCCGACCCTTTTGAATTATGTCCAATCTTCCTTTGTAATTTGGGGGTACGAGGGGATTGGGTCCTTGCCTTGACTCAAGAACTTCTTGTACAACACATGCTTCCAGTTTCTCCAAGCATCCCTGGCCTTCTTCAGTGCAGCGTGTTCCACCTGCTCTCTCCACTCCTCAGGAACGTTGAAGTGCGCCATGATCTCACGGACTATCCTCTGTAGTGTTTCTATACCAGCCTTCCGAAACCCCGGCAGATTAATGTTGAGCCTTGCCCTGCCAACAAATCCACACACACTCCTAAACCTCGTGCGTGCTTTATCAGGTTTAGTTGGAGCCCAAGACTTCAAATCGATGTCAGTTACTTCGTATACACCTTTAGGCTGGTGTGTGGGCTTTCTTGGAGCGCTCTTCCGGCTCTTGACCGGATGGGTGATTGTGGTAGATCTATCCTGTTCATCATTTCTTGGTACACGATCATCTGTTGCAGACATGTTGGCTTCGGACTCAGATGAAGATACATTGCCAGACGTATGATTGTCGTCGCTGCTAATAGACATCTACAGAGTACACATGTGAAATTCAGAAAAGGGGGATAAACATAAAAAAATGTAACAGCTTGGAAGCTAGCTGTCTAAACATGGCATGTGATCATTTGGAAATGTACGGCTAATCTGTTCATTTAGTGTGACTCGTGCGCATATGATATGTAATTCGACAATAACTAATTGGAACAAATACAACTTATATGTTAGAAGGTAGATGATGAACATAAATACGCTCTCCATTATTTTATAATCATTTTGGGGACAAACCGAACCAAATAGGAAAAGGGATCGCAAGATAATAGACCTCACCGCGATGAAGGGCAGCAACTGACCGGTTTTTTTTTGTTTGCAAATCCGGTAGGAGAGGCGAGGGTACAGGATCGATATGCTCGACGGCGGCTGGCGAGCAAATGAAGACGGCGAGGCGTGGGCAGCCGCGTGTTCGGAGCGGCAGTGAAGGGTAGGGTTGGTGCCGGGAAGCGGGTACATGGCCGGGTTGAGCACGACGGCACCGGAAAGGGTTCTGGTGTGGATCTAGGGGACGGGAGGGGGAGGGAGCTAGCTGTCAATGGACTTTGGGTAGAATACACGGACAGATGAGCGAAACGGGGGAGGGCGTGGGTTTGGGGGGGAGGGGAGGGGGGCATGTTGGCGGCTTCGGTGAAAAGGGTGAAAAAAGATCGCCGTGCGCCCCGGGGAAAAACATTGCAAACGGTTTCATATAGTAACCCGTGTGCACAAGTAGCACAAACCTGTTCGAAATGGAAACCTGAAAACTTTGAAATGTAGACGCGACCTCATCATTTTGTCTCGAAATTTTTCCCATGGTACGCAGCTATTGTTCTACCCTAATATTGATTTTCTGGCGCATTTCTGGGCTCGCGTGCTATATTTAAGCCATTTTTTGCATTTACGGGGCATTTAGTGCATATAAATCAAATCCCAACTTCAACAGCGTGTGTTGACGAGAGGTATAAGGACTGACGTTCGATCTGGGTTAATCCTACGGTGCAGACGCACGAGCCGTGTGGTTTGGGTTTTGTCCAATCAGAAAGCAGGACTCACGTTGCGCGCATTATGTTTCATGGGCCGCGGTTTCGAAAGCACACGGTTCTAGTGAACGAACCGTGTGCTATTTGTCCATGCAGAACAGTCATATTTTCATTTCAAATAAATTTGGGACTTCATCATTTCGCCTTGAATTATTTTCATCCACAGACAATCAACTATTAGCCCCTGTATTGATTTCCGGCCGCATTTTCATGACTTGTTTGCTAATTTGAAGACATTTTTCCACCAACATGGGGCTTGTTAGTAATTTAATTGGAGGAAATGCAGATGTATTACGAAAATTACAAAAATGGGTGTGTCACCGTGGCATGGTGTAAAGACCCCGTGGGAAAAATTGGTAATGTCTGGCGGAAGTTGTGATGGCCTGCCCTTTGAAAACGAATGCATCTCACACAAAGGATCATGGTTTATGAAAAGTAGAGTTGGCATTTTGGACTCAAATCGGTGTCAACCTCATCCTTTCGCCTTGGTTTTTTCCATGGTATGCAAACATCATTGTACTCCTAATATTGATCTTCTGGTGGATTACATGTCTCGTTTTCTATATCTAAGTCATATTTTGCAGTTACCATGTTAATTAGTTCTTATCAATAAAATATCCCAACATGAATTACGTGTGGATGGTGGCAAAGAATCTCTTACAAATCATTTGTGTGTCACTTTGCGTGATTTTCATCATTGTGCAACGAATGTGAAGAATTGTCAAGCATTTTGGACGGGAGATGTGTCCACCTAAATAAATGTCAGTAATTTAATTACAGGAAATGCAGATGGACTCAGAAAATCATGAAAATCGGTGTGTCGTTGTGGCGTCATCTCGAGACACCGTGGAAAAATTTGGTAAAATTTGGCACAAGCTACAATGATCGCTAATTGGAAACCATAGCATCTGAGTAGAAGGATCATAGTTCCAAGGGGAGAAGTGGCAAATCGAACTCCAATCGACGATTTCTTCATCGCCTCTCCTCCAAATTTTATCCCATGGTAGTCAATCATAATTATACGTCAGGTTTGATTTTCTGGAGCTTTTATGGGTCGTTCGATATTTTTCAGCATTTTTTATCATTTACGGGCATTTATTGCATATAAATCAAATCCCAACTTTAACAGCGTGTGTTGACGAGAGGTATAAGGACCGCCGTTCGATCTGGGTGAATCCTATGGTGCAGACGCACGATCCGCGTGGTTTGGGTTTTGTCCAATCAGAAAGCAGGACTCATGTTGCGCGCATTAGGTTTCATAGGCCGCGGTTTAGAAAGCACACGGTTCTAGTGAACGAACCGTGTGCTATTTGGCCATGCAGAATAGTCATATTTTCTTTTCAAATGAATTTGGGACTTCATCATTTCGCCTTGAATTATTTTCATCCGCAGACAATCAACTATTAGCCCATGTATTGATTTCCGGCCGCATTTTCATGACTTGTTTGCTAATTTGAAGACATTTTTCCACCAACATGGGGCTTGTTAGTAATTTAATTGGAGGAAATGCAGATGTATTACGAAAATTACAAAAATGGGTGTGTCACCGTGGCATGGTGTGAAGACCCCGTGGGAAAAATTGGTAATGTCTGGCGGAAGTTGTGATGGCCTGCCCTTTGAAAACGAATGCATCTCACACAAAGGATCATGGTTTACGAAAAGTAGAGTTGGCATTTCGGACTCAAATCGGTGTCAACCTCATCCTTTTGCCTTGGTTTTTTCCATGGTATGCAAACATCATTGTACTCCTAATATTGATCTTCTGGTGGATTACATGTTTCGTTTGCTATATCTAAGCCATATTTTGCAGTTACCACATTAATTAGTTCTTATAAATAAAATATCCCAACATGAATTACGTGTGGATGGTGGCAAAGAATCTCTTACAAAACATTTGTGTGTCACTTTGCGTGATTTTCGTCATTGTGCAACTAATGAGAAGAATTGTCAAGCATTTCGGACGGGAGATGTGTCCACCTAAATAAATATCAGTAATTTAATTACAGGAAATGCAGATGGACTCAGAAAATCACGAAAATCGGTGTGTCATCGTGGCGTCATCTCGAGACACCGTGGAAAAAATTTGGTAAAATTTGGCACAAGCTACAATGATCGCTATTGGAAACCATAGCATCTGAGTAGAAGGATCATAGTTCCAAGGGGAGAAGTGGCAAATCGAACTCCAATCGACGGTGTCTTCATCGCCTCTCCTCCAAATTCTATCCCACGGTAGTCAATCATAATTATACGTCAGGTTTGATTTTCTGGCGCATTTATGGGCTCATTCGATATTTTTCAGCATTTTTTATCATTTACGGGGCATTTATTGCATATAAATCAAATCCCAACTTCAACAGGCTGTGTTGACGAGAGGTATAAGGACCGCCGTTCGATCTGGGTGAATCCTACGGTGCAGACGCATTATCCGCGTGGTTTGGGTTTTGTCCAATCAGAAAGCAGTACTCACGTTGCGCTTATTAGGTTTCATAGGCCGCGGTTTAGAAAGCACACGGTTCTAGTGAACGAATCGTGTGCTATTTGTCCATGCATAATAGTCTAATGAATTTGGGACTTCATCATTTCGCCTCGAAATATTTTCGTCCGCAGACAATCAACTATTAGCCCCTGTATTGATTTCCGGACGCATTTTCATGACTTGTTTGCTAATTTGAAGACATTTTTCCACCAACATGGGGCTTGTTAGTAATTTAATTGGAGGAAATGCAGATGTGAAAGTGCTAGTTATCGACTAGAAGGGGGGTGAATAGGCGATTTTTATGAAAGTCTTCGAAACGATGAATGTATTCGAATAGTGCGGAAACGTAAACAGGATCAGGTAGGGATATAATCAAGAATGTAATCTAGACATGCATCACAGTGAAGACATACAAACATGTTAAGCTTTAACATCATGCACAATAAGATGAGTCGAAGATAAACTTAGACAGTACGAAGATAAACAGTAGGCATGAATGTCTTCAAGATGAGTCTTCAGTGATGAACAGGGAAAGGCTTCACGATTCAGAACAGGAATGTAAGAGTGAAGGATAGAACCAGTTGCTTGACGAAGACACATGATTTGTTGGACCAGTTCCAGTTGATGTCACAACTGTACGTCTGGTTAGGGACGCTGAGATTGAACTCAGAAGACCTCGTCTTCACCTTATTCCCCTTGAGCCGAAGTCACTTAGACAGCGCTCAATCACTCTGGTAAGTCTTCAGGGGAGACTTCCGAAACCCATACAAACTTGGTCACCCGGCGATCCACAATGACTCTTGGATTGCTCTAGACCCAGACGCCTAACCGTCTGGAAGATCACAGTCTTCAAGTGTAATAAGTCTTTAGTTCTCTCAGAACAGAATGACTTCGGTGATGCTCAAACACTCTAGCTCTAGGTGTTTAGGTGTATCCTCGCAGGATGTATCTCTCTCAATGTCTTCGAGGTGGGTTGCTCCAAAACGACAACAGCCGTATCTCTCTCCGAGCAGCCACCTTCTTATGGTGGAGGGGGTGGGCTATTTATAGCCAGCGGGCAACCCGACCTGATATGACCGAAATGACCCTGGGTCAATGGCCAACCGACACGTGTCACAACGGTCGGATTCCAAACACACGCAGCAGCTTTTCTTGGGCTACAAGTAAAGCTGACTCAACCAACTCTGGAAGAGATTTCCTCTCATTATCTTCACTCGAAGACATAGGTATGGGTTGAGCATCACGTCAGCATCTGACTTTGATCACATCGACCCCACTTAACAGTACGGTGGTTACTATGACTTAGGAAAGAAGAAACAAAACTACCAAAAGACTTCGTCTTCGCGTTTCATTGTCTTCGGACGAAAGTCTTCGTCTACCACCAATGGCTTCAGCCGTCATCAATGTCTTCGGACATTTTTGGGGGTCGTCTTCGACAGCTAAACCGAAACTCCAGGGACTTCTCTCTGTGTTAACATGTGAACTCTCACAAACACATTAGTCCCTCAACCACATGTGTCTTCAATACTCCAAAACCAAACAAGGGTGGCACTAGATGCACTTACAATCTCCCCCTTTTTGATGATTAATGACAAACTGGTTGAAGTTTTCAACGGGGATAAAAGATATGTGAAGATAAGGTTTTGAAGATTTTGATTACAAGATATAGAGAGCTCCCCCTGAAGATGTGCATATGAAATTTTTGCTTTGAATGCAAATGCACATGGCAGGTTGTACTTTGTGGAGAACTCCCCCTATACCTTGTAATCCAATCACTATGCATTAACAGATATGTCGAAGGTAATGAAATGCATGATGAAAAATGGGCGTCTACAGAATGACTTCGAGCGCATAAAATAACTTGAAGAGGCACCAAAGAGTACGGTAAATATAGAGTGCAGACGTCCATCAGGACTTAAGTTTTAGAACCCCAAAACGGCAAATGTTCATAAACGAGAGCTGTAAACTTAGCAAAAATAAATATCATCCAGCCCTTATTAGTAGACCCGATTGAAGACTATCATCCAATGCTTCTCCCCCTTTGTCATCGAATGACCAAAAAGTGACGAAGACATGGAAGAACTAAATGTTCCCAGCAGGTGTCGATGAAGATGGTGCAGCAGGGTCGCGGGGAGCTGGTGCAGAGGAGCCTGGTGCAGTGCCACGACGCCGAGTCGAGGGAGGTAGAGAGGTGGCATCATCAGCTTCATCTGCGAGCCTGACGTGGGCGGAGGGAGCTGAAGAAGAGTAATCACTGTCTTCGAGGGATGGGGTCTTGCGCCATTTTTCTGCTCTGGGAGGTGGTGCACCGAATCTGTAGCGGGGATGAAAACCATCTTCTCGAAGCTCATCTTCAGGAGCTAGCATAGTGAGAGTCCTCCATGAGCGGCGACTGGTTTCATAAGCCACAAAGGCATTCTTGGTGGCGAGGTTGCGAACATGATTGATATCTTGCATCATGGCATGCATCTGGCACCGAGTCCATTCATGGTGCTTGTCTTGCCTTTGAATCAGCGAAACAAGAAGTTCACGATCAGTGAGGGCACGCTCTCTCCTTGGCAGGCGTTGTTGAGGCAGAGTGCTAGCAGTGGCTTCGGTGTTGGTAGCACCGGATCTGGGCTGACGAAATGCACCAATAATTCTTGCCCTTGATGGATCAGAAGGAATGTGAAGACCTTCAATATCAGCAGTGCCACTAGTGCCTTCGACAATAGGATTGTTGCTCTTGGATGGATAAAGATCTGCTGGCACAACTTCAATATCTGGAAGATAAACGCCATGGTTGCGAGCAGAAGGAAGAAACCTGGTGTTGGTTCTATACTTGATGAAGCGCGTGATCCAGGGAGCATATATCTTTGGCTTGAGGACATTGAAACCAATAGCAGCAAGGTTGCGAAGAAATAAGTCTTGAAGATTGAACCTGATGCCATATACAATGTTGTAGAGCAATGTCTTCAGAGGCCCTTCAATCTTGCGAGATGAGTTGTGCCCCTTAATCGGCCAGATAGTGTGCCGAAGAATGTGATAGATAGTCCTGGGCAAGTACTGAAGATCATCCACAAAGAAGGAAGTGGGCAATTCTGCATCTCTAGCCAAAGGCTTCATCATTGTGAGCATCTCAGTCATGTTGGGTTCTCGCATTTGGAAGAGGCTTCGTGTGGCAATCGCATAGGCTTCAGAGCGAGGATCCAACTCTTCACCAGAGGCAGCAAGGAGTGTTGCAGGAAAGAAATCCAGTGGTGAAGCAGTAATATGCTCATCCCTAATCATAAACTCCAGCTGCCATGTGTTCAAGTCACGACCGAAGCCAGAGATGTGGAGAGTTGCATAGAACTGGAGGATGAGCTCTTCATGGTCAGTGCAGAAAGGAAGGAGACCCACATCTCGAAGACAATCCAGTGCTTGATCATAACAGGGAAGACCTTTCATAGCTTCAAAGCTGAGATGTTTGTGGGGAAAGATCATGTTCTGACCGTAAAGCACACACATGTAGTACTGACGTTGTGGAGCACTCCAGAACCTGTCAGACTGTATCCTTGCATGCTTGTATGGATTGCGTTCAGAGTTGAAGAAGGTGTTGTTCAGTCAAAACCTTTCCAACTCGAAGACTAAGGGTCTTGCTGGGCCTGACTGGCGAAGACATGGAAGATGCGGCATGGGGTTCATGACATTGGGGCGTCGATCAAGATGGAACTCATACTGTGGTCCCATCCTTGGTGGTGCAACCAGACGAGGCCATCTGATAGGAACCATCTCTCCTTCCCTATTGCGAGCCATCACAATGTTGTCCTCATTGTCTTCAGTTGATGGCGTGGCAGGAACAGGAGGTTCATCTGGGGAGGGGGCATTGGCATCGCCCATAGTGGCATCGGCAGCATTGTCTTTGGCTGCCGTATTGTCTGTTGCAGGTTGACTTGGAGGTACATCTTCAATCAACAGTACTCCTTCGACTGGTGCAGTCGGTGAAACTCATACTTCGTCTTCGGGAATAGGAGACATGAGAGAGTGAGGGCCTCGACGAAGACGTTTGAGTGGGGAAGTGCGAGTGGTGGCGTCAATCTCCTCTGGAGCAAATGGAGATTCTGGTGAGGCAGACACTGGTGGGAAGAAGGGTGGTGATGGAGTACCAGGTTCATCTTCAGTAGTTCCTGGCCGGAGGGGAGTCCCAATATCCACAAAGTCACTTGTTGGCTATGGGGAGGAGTCCATTGGCGCGTCCATCTGTGGAACATGTTCTGGTTCAACATTGGCTTCAGGACCAATGTCGTTATGAGCAAAGTCTTCAGCTGCTGTAGTGTCTTCAGCAGCTGGGGTATCTTCTGGATTCTGAGTCTCTGTGGAAGAAGACTCATGCAGAACAACTCTTCTTTCTAAGTTCTCTGAGGCGGGAGGAGCCATAGAGATTGGCTTGATGACCAGTGGCTCTAGTTGAGGAGCGGGGGTTGATGACGGAGCAGTAGAGGGAACTGGTGTTGTGTCTTGTACTGGCTCTGAAGACTTTGATTTTTTTGTCTTCAACCTCTTCGGAGGTTGGGCTTCAGAGGTAGCTGCCTTGCGCTTCTTGGCTTCGGCTTCAGCTTTCTTGGTCTTCTTGCTATCAGCAGCAGAGGAAGACGGAGGTGCAGGAGGACTGGAGAAGCCAGCAGGAAATTCAATGCCTCAGCGCACAGATGGTGTAGGAGAAGGCACATCCGAAGACATCGAAGCTTGCCTGGAGCGTGCAATGATTTCGGGAGCAAGTGCGGGCTGGCCAAGTGCTTTTCTCTTCAGCATGTCATTGTGAGCCTGGACCATGATAGCAGTCTTTCTCTTGAGGCGCGCAAGAGCTCCCTTGAAAGCTTCACATCGCTTCTCGAAGGCAGCCTTGAGATCTGTCATCATCAGCTGATATCCCTTGATCTGCTCGGCGGTGAGTCTGTGCACATTTTGCTTGAAGAACTACTTTTCATGGCTGATCTTGGCCTTCATTTGCTTGACCTTCTGAGCCACAGTCAGTTCCTCGTTCACAAGACCTTGGAACGTGACACTCAGGCCAATTGGGAGCTGAAGTGCATCAGTGCTGAGAGAG
The DNA here is from genome assembly GCA_039707655.1 of Elymus sibiricus. NCBI lineage: Eukaryota > Viridiplantae > Streptophyta > Magnoliopsida > Poales > Poaceae > Elymus > Elymus sibiricus. The sequence goes on from CM077665.1 coordinate 272,838,389, forward strand.
GGATCGGCGAACCATTCATCAATGAAGTGTTCAAAGATGACAGGATCAAACAGAGGTAAGTCTTCAAGCCTTTTGGCTTACTCTTCTTTCTGCTGGATGAGCCTAGCTAAGGCTTCATCATCGAACTCATCGTCAGACAGTTCAATCATATTTGATGCGTCCATTAGTGACAGAGTGGGCTTCGGACCTCTGGATGCAATAGCTTTCCTTTTCATACGCCTATAAAGGCGATCTTCTTCCTCAGGCTCTTCTGGATTATCAGTGGGAGAGCGCGAAGCCTGAGGTGAGTGGATGGATGGCTTGGAAGGCTTTGAAGCCTTGGGCTTTGAAGCTTTTGACTTCTTCAGAGGCTTCGGCCTTGGCGCTGGTGGACGCTCTTCATCATCATCATCCGAGTCAGACTGTGTAGGATCTGGGCAGCCAAGAATGCTCGAAGGATGAGGATTGCTGGGCATTGGGGGCCTGAGCATGCACGGATAAAATCCCATGTTGATGGCTTCTGCCTTATTCTTCGGATGAAGATTTCTGTAAATGATGTCCGTCCATGGTGCTTTTTCAGCACACTTCTCAGCATACTCCTTGGTGACAAAGTGGTAGTTGAACCACTCCACACTCCAATATCTTCGAATCCATTGGATTCGAGTCTTGCGCTGATGATAAGTTTCTCCCTCATCTGACTTGTATTGCTCATATAGATCTGGAGGTAGATCCTTAGCAGCATTCTTTCATCTCTGCTTCCCTCCCTTCTTGACTGGTTTATCATCTGCCATTGGCTTCGGCAAAGGCTTCACAGGAGTGCGCAAGTATGAGCATGCACCAGAGGATTCCAGATGTATCTGCAAGTAGTCTGCAAATGAATTCAGACTATAAGATCCAAGCGATTCTGCTGTGGACATGTACCTGTGAAAGAGTTAGAGACGCGAGGGAAGAGGAGAGGTCATATGCATTCTCAGAAGATTTGTATATAGCACTGTGTTTAGAAGACATTGACCTTTTACCGAAGACAATCACTTTTATAGCTTATATGGTGATTTCAGATTTGTACAAGTCCAAGGAATCGTACAAGTGAGGAATCAAACCAATCTTCAGACAAAAAGTGAAGATATTTGGCAAAATAGAGATCTAGATCGATATGCGGTTGAGTGGAAAGTGAAGAAACAACAACCGACAATTTTCAGTAGAAATTTCAGATCAAACATGCGGTAAAAATAGCTTTTTATTTACCGCAAGGAGGAACGCGACGAACAGCTTGACGAGGCGGAGAAGCCAAGCAGTTTGATCTGCCTCACCCTAACTTGGTGGAGGCAGACAGCTACGGCGGCGGCGAGCGGAGGATGAACGCGGCCGGCGTGAGTACGTCGTCGGAGAAGGCGTGGCAGCGAAGCACTTTGTCTCTGGCGGCGATGGAATCCAGCGACGGCGCTAGGGTTTTGAGCACGTGGGTGGCGGAGGAAGGGGAAAGTAATAATGGAACGGGGTTAACTTGTACTTATAGGGTGTGGAAACCTACGAACAAGTTGGACGGATATGCCCCTGACTCCTTGGTTTATGTGGATACGTGGCATACATGCAACCCACCTGACAACCCACTACCATAATCGAAGCGGCGGCGCGGGAGTTATTGCTAATAATGCGGAGACAGTTGAGATTTGAGAATTAAATATGTGGTTGATTTGTCTTCAACTGTCAAGGACACAGAGAAGACAGTCAACACGTGTCAATATAGAATGCATATGACTGGATTAGAACAGACTTGGACGAGGAAGAATAGAAGAGAATGTCGGGTCCGATCACATTTGCCTAGGAAAAGGTTGAAGACAAAGCTATAGGGCAAATGTTGTATAGGACAAAGCTCCAATCCAAATGTAGATCTGCAAATATTTTTCAACTGAAACACATATAAACTATGTTCCGAAGACATTCAACTCTCGAAGACATGTGAAGAAGATGAGATAAAAGACAATTAGATGAAAAAGAAGCAATGTCTTCGAGTTTGGTTGGTGGCGTTACCGACCGTATAAGAATGTTTGACTCAGACACGGCACACAATTATCGTGGCGCTCTGAAGTCATATTCTTTGTTAATGTATTCACACTCAGATTGCAAGTCTTCATGAATTGAAGACATACGTTACATCGTGTGTTGTGCATCAAAGTCATCAACATGCATAAGTGTTAGGATGTATTCCCATTCAAAGGACATTTGAGGATTCTAAGATATTTAGCTCACACCGCAACTTGCAAAACCTCTTCTCATCCAAAGGCTTCATGAAGATATCTGCCAGTTGATCTTTAGTGTCAGCATGCTTGATGTTGATGTCGCCCTTCATCACGTGATCCCGAAGAAAATGATGTCGTATCTGAATGTGCTTTGTCTTCGAATGTTGTACGGGGTTGTGGGAGATCTTGATTGCTCTCTCATTGTCGCAGTAGAGAGGTACATGTTTCATGTTGATGCCGTAGTCCTTGAGTGTTTGCTTCATCCAGAGAAGCTGAGTGCAGCATGCACCAGCAGCAATGTATTCGGCTTCGGCAGTGGAGAGTAAAACACAGTTCTGCTTCTTCGAAGACCAACACACTAGAGATCATCCCAGAAAGTGACAAGTGCCTGATGTAGACTTGCGATCAACTCTGTCGCCAGCGAAGTCAGAATCTGAATAGCCAATCAGCTCAAACTTCGAACCCTTTGGATACCATAATCCTAGTGTTGGGGTGTGAGCCAGATATCTAAGTATTCTCTTCACAGCAAGGTGATGCGACTCCTTTGGTGCCGCTTGAAATCAGGCGCACATGCAAACGCTAAGCATTATATTTGGCCTAGATGCACATAAGTACAACAAAGATCCAATCATGGAGCGATATACCTTCTGATAGAAATCTTTACCATTTTCGTCAGTGCAGAGGTGTCCATTCATAGGCATTGGCGTTTTGTAACCTTTGGCTTCGTTCATGCCAAATTTCTTGAGGCAGTCCTTGAGGTACTTCTCCTGGGATATGAAGATGCCATTTGGTTGTTGTCGAATTTGAAGCCCTAGGAAGAACTTTAGTTCTCCCATCATCGACATTTGATATTTTTCTTGCATCATATAAGCAAACTCATCACTGTATTTGCTGTTGGTACAACCGAAGATAATGTCGTCCACATATATTTGGCATATAAACAGTTCATCATCATACGATTTAGTGAAGAGAGTGGGATCGAGTGAACCAGGTTTGAAGCCTTTCTTCTTGAGAAATTCCTTGAGTGTGTCATACCAAGCTCTTGGTGCTTGCTTGAGGCCATAGAGTGCCTTATTGAGCTTGAAGACTTTGTCTGGATGCTTTGGATCTTCAAACCCTGGGGGCTGAGCAACATATACTTCTTCCTCAATCCTACCATTGAGGAATGTACTTTTGACATCCATTTGATATAAGCATATGTCATGATGGTTAGCATAAGCAAGCAGTATACGAATGGCTTCGAGTCTAGCGACAGGTGCAAAGGTTTCACCGAAGTCAATACCCTCAACCTGTGTGTAACCTTGGGCCACAAGTCTGGCCTTGTTTCTGACGACTTGACCGGACTCATCTTGCTTGTTGCGGAAGATCCACTTGGTACCGATGATGTTGTGCTTCCTTGGATCAGGACGCTTTACGAGCTCCCACACATTGTTCAGCTCGAACTGGTGAAGCTCTTCCTGCATGGCTTGAATCCATTCTGGTTCCTTGAAGGCTTCATCTACTTTTGTGGGTTCTGTGATAGATACAAAAGCAAAGTGCCCACAAAAGTTAGCCAGTTGAGTAGCTCTTGAGCGAGTAAGTGGACCTGGTGCATTTATGCTCTCAAGCATTCTCTCAATTTGGACTTCATTTGCCACACGTCGATGAGCAGGGCGAAGACTTTGTTCGGGCTGCTGAGTATTGTCTTCATCAGCAACATTGTCTTCGGGCTCAACATTGTCTTCGCGCTGAGTAGATGGAGGAATGATGACTTCTTCTACAACCAGAGGTTCTTCAGGCACGATTTCTCCAGTGCCCATCAGTCGAATAACTTCATCAGGAGGTAGTTCATCTAGCACAGGAGGCAGGTGCTCTCTTTGCGAGCCATTAGTTTCATAGAATCGCACATCTACAGTTTCAACAACCTTGTGGTGAAGGATGTTGAAGACCATGTAGGTGTGCGAATCCTTTCCATAACCAAGCATGAAACCCTCATGTGCTTTTGGTGCAAATTTATAAGTGTGGTGTGGATCCCTTATCCAGCATCTTGCACCGAAGACTTTGAGGTAACTTACATTGGGTTTCTTACCAGTGAGAAGCTCATATGATGTTTTCTTGAAGAACTTGTGAAGATAAACTCTGTTGATGATGTGACATGCAGTATCAATGGCTTCAGGCCATAGCTTCCGTGGTGTCTTGTATTCATCAAGCATGGTGCGAGCCATCTCAATAAGAGTTCTGTTCTTGCGCTCCACGACCCCATCCTGCTGAGGAGTATATGGAGCAGAGAACTCATGAGTGATGCCAAGGGTATCAAGAAAGGTGTCCAGGCCTGTGTTCTTGAATTCAGTGCCATTGTCACTCCTGATGTGCTTGATCTTGATGTTGTAGTTGTTCATACACCTATTTGTGAAGCGCCTGAAGACATCCTGCACTTCAGATTTGTAAAGAATGATATGCACCCAAGTGAATCGAGAATAGTCATCAACGATCACGAAGCCATATAGATTTGTAGTGGTAGAGAAGGTGGAATATTGAGTAGGGCCAAATAAGTCCATGTGTAGCAGCTCGAAGGGACGTGAGGTCGTCATGATTGTCTTCGAGGGGTGTTTGGCCCTGGTCATCTTCCCGGCTTCACACGCACCACATAGGTGGTCCTTCTTGAACTTGACACCTTCGACGCCAATGATGATCTTCTTCTTGGCGAGTGTGTGCAAGTTCCTCATCCCAGCATGCCCTAGCCTTCTATGCCATAGCCAGCACTCCGAAGCTTTTGCTAGGAGACATGAGGCAACCTATGGTCCGGCAGAGAAGTCTACCATGTACAAATCACCTCTTCGAAAACCTTCGAAGACTTTGGTTTTGTCAGAGGCCATTAGTACCACACATCGAAATTTGCCGAAGATGACAAGCATATCTAAGTCACAGAGCATTGAGACAGGCATTAAGTTGTAACCAAGGGATTCGACAAGCATGACGTTTTCCATGTGCCGGTCCCTTGAGATAGTAACTCTACCTAGCCCCAATACTTTGCTGCTACTTTTGTCAGCAAAGACGATGTGATCTTTTGTCGGAGGTCGAAGAGTTTGCTCCATCAATAGGCTTCGATCACACGTCATATGACTTGTGCATCCACTATCCATAATCCATTCAGTGGTATTGGATTTGTCTTCCTGCATTGAGAATTAGTCAAGTTCACCAAAGCATGTAGGAGTATCATGCTAAGATGAGGATACAGCAGTTGACAATGGTAGGTAATTCTGAACGAGGTGTGCATTAGTTTTCTTGCGTTCAGACAAGAATGTTTTCGGGTCCCCAGAGATGATCTTCTGGATAGGCTTTGTCCTATCTGGAGACCCGATGCTGCATAGAAGATATTAGTTCTTCTTAACCACCCACATGCGAAGGGGTGGCTTAGAAGCAATAAGACGTAAGGCAGCATCAGAGAATTTGGGCAAAGATGCCCTAATAGTACGTTTCAAAGGAGGGTTTGTGTACTCAAATGAATAAGCAGAGAAGTTCTTGGTTGGATGAACATAGCGGTTCATGCCATTGTATACGTATTCATGAGTCATATGAGTCTTTTCCTGCAAAACAGAATGGTTAGTGCCAACATATGAAGACTTATGTCTTCTTAAAGACATTGATCCAGAGTTTGTCTTCTTCTTGTGAGACGTCGTCAAGACATTCACGCGAAGCTTTTCAAGAAGACATTTGGGAACCCAGATCTTCTTCATAGGAGAACCATTCCTGCAGTTAGTTCCAATAAATCTGGCAAACACTTCACCATTTTGACATTTGAACAGTTTATAATTGGAATCAAAGGATTCATCAATAATGAGAGGATTCGTATAGTTGAAGCCTGATAATGTGGAAGGATCAACTGAAGGACCTTCTGCAGCAACCCATGTGGTTTTGGGGTATTGCTCAGGTGTCCAGTAGGATCCATCAACATTGAGGTTTCTTTCAAAACCTACACCATCTTTCCTAGGGTTTTTTGTTCAGTATAGTCTTCTTCAGGACATCACAAAGAATTTGATGCCCTTTCAGACTCTTGTACATGCCAGTTTCAAGCAATGTCTTCAACCTGTCATTGTCATCAGTGATAGCGGTGGCTTCCTCAGATGAGGGGTTAGGTGCCACAGTTATAGTTGAAGAGAAAGCATTTTCAGAAGCATTTGAACATTCAGCAGTTGAATCATTAGCTTCACGTGCAATACACTTTAAGCATGGAGCATCAAATTCATCCTGAGCGGTACTGATCTGCTCTACTAGGAGTGAGTCGTTTTCCTTCCATAGGTCATCAAGTGCTTCCCTCAACTTTTCTAGATCAATCTTCTTCTGAAGATATTCAAGAGAAAGCTTTTCATGATCAGTTGACAGGGCATCATGACGACTTTGGAGATCCTCAAACCTTGAACAAAGACTACGCATGTCTTCAGCCATAGTTTCGTTCAGACTCATCTCTTCGCATAACAGGTCATCGCTTTTCCCTAGAGTAGTTTGCATATTCTCCATGGCATGTTGTTGCTTGGTGGCAATTTTTACAAGTTTAGCATAGCTAGGTTTCTTGTCATTATCAGATTTAGCTTCAGATTCAGAGTCATGACGTGAGGATTTTGAGGATACCTTGGAGGCTTTTGCCATGAAGCAGTAGGCTGGAGTAGCATCATCATCACCGGCTTCATTGTTGAAGAAAAGATCATTGTCTTCGGGTTCGAAGACAGAGGTGGAGAGATATTCCGAAGCCATTATTAATCCAGCTACTTCAGCGTCAGATTCCTCCTCAGATGCTTCCTCAACTTCTGAATTAGATTCAGACTGTGAATCCATCTCCTTTCCGATGAACGCATGTGCCTTGCCAGATGAACTCTTCTTGTGAGATGAAGACTTTGCATACTTCTTCTTCTTCTTGTCATCGGAGTCATAGTCATTGCTCTTCTTCTTGGATCCCTTCTCCCATCAAGGACAATCAGCGATGAAATGGCCAACTTTCTTGCACTTATGACAGGTTTGCTTCTTGCACTTATGACAGGTTTGCTTCTTGCTGTCTCTTGAAGACATTTCACCAGACCTCTTGGAATTGCGCTTTGAAGATTTTGCGTAGCGCTTTGACTTGGCAAACTTCCGAAACTTTCTGACAAGCATGGCAAGTTCCTTTCCAAAGTCTTCAGTACCATCAGAACTGCATTCAGAGTTGTCTTCACATGAAGACACAACTTTGGCCTTCAGTGCACGGGAGCGACTGTAGCTTGGTCCGTAGATATCTCTTTTCTCAGCTTGTTGGAATTCGTGGGTGTTCAACCTCTCGAGTATATCAGCTGGATCCAAACTCTTGAAGTCAGGACGCTCTTGGATCATGAGTGCGAGAGTATCAAAGGAACTGTCAAGCGATCTGAGTAGCTTCTTCACAACTTCATGTTTGGTGATATCAGTGGCGCCAAGTGCATTCAGCTCATTTGAGATCTCGGTGAGTCGATCAAATGTGAGCTGAAAGTTTTCGTTGTCGAGTCTCTTGAAGCAATTGAACAGGTTGCGAAGCACATCAACACGAGAGTCTCTTTGAGATGAGACACCTTCATTCACTTTGGACAGCCATTCCCAGATTTGCTTAGCAGTGTTAAGTGCACTCACACGACCATACTGTCCTTTGGTCAGATGACCACAGATGATGTTCTTGGCGGTGGAGTTGAGTTGTGCGAATCTCTTCACATCAGCAGCAGTAACACCTTCGCCAACATCGGGAATGCCTGCCATGACGACATACCATAGGTCGTTGTCAATGGCTTCGAGATGCATGCGCATCTTGTTCTTCCAGTAGGGGTAGTCAGTGCAATCGAAGACAGGGCACGCAGCGGAGACCTTGATTATCCCTGCAGTCGACATAGCTAAAACTCCACGGTGGTTAAACCGAAACACAGAACAAGGGAGTACCTTGCTCTGATACCAATTGAAAGTGCTAGTTATCGACTAGAGGGGGGTGAATAGGCGATTTTTATGAAAGTCTTCGAAACGATGAATGTATTCGAATAGTGCAGAAACGTAAACAGGATCAGGTAGGGATATAATCAAGAATCTAATCTAGACATGCATCACAATGAAGACATACAAACATGTTAAGCTTTAACATCATGCACAATAAGATGAGTCGAAGTTAAACTTAGACAGTATGAAGATAAACAGTAGGCATGAATGTCTTCAAAATGAGTCTTCAGTGATGAACAGGGAAAGGCTTCACGATTTAGAACAGGAATGTAAGAGTGAAGGATAGAACTAATTGCTTGACGAAGACACAGGATTTGTTGGACCAGTTCCAGTTGCTGTGACAACTCTACGTCTGGTTAGGGAGGCTGAGATTGAACTCTGAAGACCTCGTCTTCACCTTATTCCCCTTGAGCCGAAGTCACTTAGACAGCGCTCAATCACTCTGGTAAGTCTTCAGGGGAGACTTCCGAAACCCGTACAAACTTGGTCACCCGGCGATCCACAATGACTCTTGGATTGCTCTAGACCCAGACGCCTAACCGTCTGGAAGATCACAGTCTTCAAGTGTAATAAGTCTTTAGTTCTCTCAGAACAGAATGACTTCGGTGATGCTCAAACACTCTAGCTCTAGGTGTTTAGGTGTATCCTCGCAGGATGTATCTCTCTCAATGTCTTTGAGGTGGGTTGCTCCAAAACGACAACGGCCGTATCTCTCTCTGAACAGCCACCTTCTTATGGTGGAGGGGGTGGGCTATTTATAGCCAGCAGGCAACCCAACCTGATATGACCGAAATGACCCTGGGTCAATGGCCAACCGACACGTGTCACAACGGTCGGATTTCAAACACACGCGGCAGCTTTTCTTGGGCTACAAGTAAAGCTGACTCAACCAACTCTGGAAGAGATTTCCTCTCATTGTCTTCACTCGAAGACATAGGTATCGGTTGAGCATCACGTCAGCATCTGACTTTGATCACATTGACCCCACTTAACAGTACGGTGGTTCCTATGACTCAGGAAAGAAGAAACAAAACTACCAAAAGACTTCGTCTTCGCGTTTCATTGTCTTCGGACGAAAGTCTTCGTCTACCACCAATAGCTTCAGCCGTCATCAATGTCTTCGGACATTTTTGGGGGTCGTCTTCGACAGCTAAACCGAAACTCCAGGGACTTCTCTCTGTGTTAACCTGTGAACTCTCACAAACACATTAGTCCCTCAACCACATTTGTCTTCAATACTCCTAAACCTAACAAGGGTGGCACTAGATGCACTTACAAGATGTATTACGAAAATTACAAAAATGGGTGTGTCACCGTGGCATGGTGTGAAGACCCTGTGGGAAAAATTGGTAATGTCTGCCGGATGTTCTGATGGCCTGCCCTTTGAAAATGAATGCATCTCACACAAAGGATCATGGTTTACGAAAAGTAGAGTTGGCATTTCGGACTCCAATCGGTGTCAACCTCATCCTTTCGCCTTGGTTTTTTCCATGGTATGCAAACATCATTGTACTCCTAATATTGATCTTCTAGTGGATTACATGTCTCGTTTGCTATATCTAAGTCATATTTTGCAGTTACCATGTTAATTAGTTCTTATAAATAAAATATCCCAACATGAATTACGTGTGGATGGTGGCAAAGAATCTCTTACAAATCATTTGTGTGTCACTTTGCGTGATTTTTGTCATTGTGCAACGAATGAGAAGAATTGTCAAGCATTTCGGACGGGAGATGTGTCCACTTAAATAAATGTCAGTAATTTAATCACAGGAAATGCATATGGACTCAGAAAATCATGAAAATCGGTGTGTCATTGTGGCGTCATCTCGAGACGACGTGGAAAAAATTTGGTAAAATTTGGCACAAGCTACAATGATCGCTAATTGGAAACCATAGCATCTGAGTAGAAGGATCATAGTTCCAAGGGGAGAAGTGGCAAATCGAACTCCAATCGACGGTGTCTTCATCGCCTATCCTCCAAATTTTATGCCATGGTAGTCAATCATAATTATACATTAGGTTTGATTTTCTGGCGCATTTATGGGCTCGTTCGATATTTTTCCGCATTTTTTATCATTTACGGGGCATTTATTGCATATAAATCAAATCCCTACTTCAACAGCGTGTGCTGACGAGAGATATAAGGACCGCCGTTCGATCTGGGTGAATCCTACGGTGCCGGTGCACGATCCGTGTGGTTTGGGTTTTGTCCAATCAGAAAGTAGGACTCACGTTGCGCGCGTTAGGTTTCATAGGCCGCGGTTTAGAAAGCACACGGTTCTAGTGAAGGAACTGTGTGTGATTTGTAAACCAAACTGCACATGTTCAGTTCGTACATACCGGAGTGAGATGAAATGAGCGTTCTAGCTATATACAGTACATGCGAAACTAGATCAATATAAGGTCGTGCATACCTCGCAATACAGTACAAGCAAAACTTATAACAGAACGAACTCAGTACACATCCCTCACATTTCAGTACATGCAACAATTCAGTACAGTAGACATAATGACTAGTTTTTTGAATCAATTCCCATGTACATGGGGTGATCGCGATCATTAGGTTGACCCCTAATGAACTTAGGATTTCTGATGATTTTACGCTTCTCCTCTTTTAAGTCGCGTGGCCCCTCAGGTGGCAACTCGTCATATTGATTGTACTCCTCCTCATCACCAACATTCTCGACGCCTAGTACCCTCCTCTTCCCATACATCACTACATGGCAGTGCGAATGCAAGAGGTCTGGCACAAAGAAAATCTGGGTAGCATCGCTGGCAAGAATAACTGAGTCCTTGTGATATGCCATAACTCTGCGGTCAACATATGTCTTCCTGCTGTAAGCATCAACCTTTACGCTACTAAGAGGGACCCATCTGCACTTGAATAATGCCACCTTCATTTGCACATAGTCAAGCTCCCAAATCTCTTCAATGGTTCCATAGTACACCTGTTTATCATCTTCCTCTACAGTTAGGCATTCTATTCGAACAGAGTTGTTCTGATACGAGGTCTTAGCATCACGTTCCTCAGTGTAGAACGTGTTGCCATTTATGTCGTACGCTTGGTACTTCATAATCGTCATTGATGGCTTTTGTGCCAACCACGTTGCAAGGTCTTCTTGGGGTCCGTTTGTCAAACGATCCTTCAGCCATCATATATAGTCCCTATTGTGTGCATTTGTCTTGGCAGCTGGTGACAGCACATTGGGTAAGTTGCTTCATCGTATCTCCTCCATATGTTCTGCAGCATGACATCGAGTCTCAGGCTGTTATGCAGTACCGTCAAATGGGCTTGATCGGCCATATATCTAGGTGCACGAAACTGCGAGCCAGCAAGGACCGGCTTACCAGCTAGCCTTCCCTCATGGCGAGAGAGGGGCACACCTATAGGTCTAAGTTTCATGTATTCGGTGCAAAACTCAACCACCTCCTCCGTGGTATAACCTTGTAGGATGCTTGCCTCTGAATGACATCGGTTCCGACAATAGCGCTTCAATATTCCCATGTACCGCTCGAAGGGATACATGTTTCGAAGAAACACAGGACCACAATACTTTATCTCGTCCACAAGGTGCACGGTGAGATGGACCATGAAATCACAGAATGACGGTGGGAAGAACATCCCTAAGTTTGACAATATCCTTGCAATATCAGCTTGCATATTATCCAGCTCTTCAACATCTACCACCTTCTGCCATAGTTTGTTGAAGAAATCACAGAGATCAATCAATGTGTTTCTTATGTCTGTGTCCATCATATTCCTTATGGCCACCGGGAGGATTTGTGTCAACATTACGTGGCAATCATGTGACTTCATGTGAGACAACTTCTTTTTACCCAAGCTGTCATCCACGAGACTTCTGATGTTTGCGAAGTAGGAAGAGGGTGTCTTAATTGACAACAAAAATGCGAAGAACTCTTTTACTTCTGATGCAGTGAAATTGTAACTCTGGTGTTGGTGGAGCAATTTGCCATCATCGTCTGCTTCATTCATGCGTTGTGATTGATCACCAAGCATATCGAGTCGTGCACCGTCACCATCCTTTCTTTTGCCTTTAATCTTGAGCAAAGTACCAAGGATGCTTTCACAGACATTCTTCTCTACATGCATGACATCAATGCAATGACGTACACTTAGGAACTCCCAGTAAGGTAATTCCCAAAACACTGATTTCTTCTTAAACACTTGGTCCCTGGATGTTATTTTTTACGTCGAACCGGATCCCTTGCCAAGCAGAACATTAATTTCTTTAACCATGTTGTGGACTTCTTTCCCATCATAGGGTCTTGGGCCCGTTCCTTTCTCTACCGTACCATCAAATTCAGAGGTCATTTTTCGGTAAGGGTGATTTCTCCTTAAGAACCTACGATGACGCAAATACACGGTTTTGCACGAGTTGGAAAGAAATCTACTCTCTGTCCTATCCATGCATGTGACACATCCTACTGGTCCCTTTGTTTTCTGCCCCGAACTGTTTCCTAATGCCGGCATATCTTGAATGGTGTGCAGTAGCAACGCATGTAGCCGGAAAAACTCCTTTGCGTTGGCATCATAACAGCTCACACCAGACCTCCACAACGTCTGCAGTTCTTCTACCAGTAGCTGAAAGTAAATGTCGATATCATTTCCAGGTTGCTTCGGGCCTTGGATAATCATCGACATCATGATGTATTTTTTCTTCATACACAACCAAGGAGGAAGGTTATATATGCACAGAAGCACCGGCCAAGTGCTGTGTTTGGTGTTCATATCGCCAAATGGATTAAATCCATTAGTACACTCCCCTAGCCATATATTTCTTGGATCCTTTGCAAAATCTTTAAACCTGTCAGCGATTTGTTCCCACTGAGCCCCATCTTTCGGGTGCCACATATACTTATCCGTAGTTCGCTCATCATGATGCCACCGCACCCTCTTTGCCTCTCTAGGATTTGCAAACAAACCCTTCAACCTTGGAATTATAGGCAAGTACCAAACAACCTTGAACGGGATTCATGTCTCGATCTCTTCGTCCATTTTGTACTTGTCATGTGCTCTCCTGCGCTTGTATCGTGCGTGCTTGCATATGCAACATGAACACAAATCATTGTAATCACTGCGGTACAACATACAATCATTCACACAAGCGTGTATCTTCTGGACTTCAAGTTCCAATGGACAAACAATTTTCTTTGCTTCGTTCGTGCTTTTGGGGAGCACATTATCTTCTGGAAGAATGTCTTTGAAAAGACTCAACAACTGTGTGAAGGCCTTGTTTGATAGACCGCTTTCTACTTTAAATCTGAGAAGCGTCAACGTGACACTCAACTTGGAATATTTCTTTTTGCAACCTGGATACAAATTTTTCTTGGAGGCCGCAGCAATGCTTGGCAGCTCCTTGTACCCGGCTATATCTTTATCTGGGCCCTGGAAATCTGCAATCATAGCAGCAAAATCTGGCATATCATCAAGGTCGGTGTTGTCTGCTTCACACTCTTGGTTTTTCTTTGGGATTTTTGGCATGCCAGTCTTCTGTCTGTAGCTTGACGTCTGAGCCCCAAGGTTAAATTCATCACCCATGTGACTTTGATCGGGGTTTGGCACCTCGCGACAGGCAGGATATTATCTTCATCCATAACCGGCTCTTCACCATGTTTAGTCCATCTTGTGTATCCACCCATGAATCCCCTTTTGTATAAGTGTAACTCAACCTCATCAATTGGAATTGACACCGTATTGCTACAATCCTTGCATGGACCGAGGATGTAATATTCTTTGCAAATTCTCTTCTTTGTCCGTTCAGCCAAAGCCATGAACTCCTTCACGCCATCCCTATACCTTGAGCTTGTCCGATCCCCCATCCATTCAGATCGTTCCATCTGCACACGTTGCATACTTAATGGATGCACAAAGATGGGTGAATAAATCACAAGATTTTATTTTCAAAATTTATGGAGGGCGCTGCATAATGTTACCCAGTCGTGCAATGACACTAATCAACCAGTCAATTTACACGCATCGTCAGTAGTGCCATTATATGAATTTAATACCTTAATTAGTCCACTCAAGGAAAAGAATACCTTAATTAATTAGCAGCGGCACGGCGAGACAGCAGGGTCGAGGAGTAGAGCTTAGCGGGGCACCTGCCTGTAGTCTGGGCTCCACTATCCCGCCTACGACCGCGAGGGGCGTGCTCCAGTCACGCCGGCGCTGACCACGAGGATTGAGCTCCTCCTATATCTCCCGCCGCCGACCGAGGATTGACCTCCTGTCACGCCGCCACCGCCGACCGGGCATTGACCTCCTGTAACGCCGCCACCGCCGACCGACCGAGGATGGACTCCCTATAACGCTGACACCGGATTGACCTCCTGTCCGTCAGCCGCTACCTCGGTCGCCGCCGACATCTCTATCAGCATAACGTTTTTTTGGGTTTTCGGAGAGCGGCTGTTTACCGCACCCATATGTACCGGGAAGCACATCACAAACGGTCATGTTACGGAAACCGTGTATCACACACGTTCCATCTCACACGATTTGATTTGGGAAACCGTGTGCCGTATAAAACAGAATGCGATAAATAGTTCACCCGACCGTTATCATCAGATCCCCATAGTTTCCCCGTCTTCCCCAAATCCCAAAATAGCTTCCAAATCCCTAGCGCCCAAATTCCCAAGCGTGGCGCTGACATTGGGGAAATGGAGACGAGTGGTGTTGATGGTTTCAGTGCGGCTGCACCGGTTCGTACAGTCGCTCTTGGCAGCGCCATTCGCAGTGCCACCACGACGGCGGTCACCGCCGAGCACTTGCCTAAGGTCACCGGCAAGAGGTCGGTGTACTATGGATCCGAATCATCTTTTCAGGTCCCAATCATTCCACATCTTTTTAGCATGACACACGCACTGGAAATCGATCAAATGCCGGATCCAGAGTTTGACTCCAACAGACTCCCGCAACATGAGTTTGATTTCGAGTTTTGCACCACCGAGAAGTACCAAAAGCTGAGTTGTGTGCACGGACACACTCCCGCTCGACATATATGCATGGAGGGATTCGACATTGGCAGACGGTTTCTCGGTTGCCCCTTAGAGGTTAGTGATAAGTTCATCCCTTAAGTTCAGTTAATGCCCCCACTCATCCTGATTATTTAACATTCGTAGGGATATGAGGCTTGTGCCTTTGTTAACTGGCTGGATGATGAATGGCATGGCAGGGCTCGGAGTGTTATCACCAAGCTTGCAGAAGATAACATAAAGCAGAAGAAGAAACTGACTAATCTGGAGTGTACAATCACTATGATGAAGCAAGAAAGAATCAATCACAGGCAACAGATGAAAGCAAGAGACAAGAAGGAACTTGCATCTGTAGTTGTAGTTGCCGCATTAGCCATCTTCTATGCATTGTTTGCAATAATCATTAGGGGTTTCGTTTGATTATTAATGGCTACATCAATAAGCAGAGCTCATCTATTGCTTACCAACTGTCCTATGTTAAATGCTTACTATTTCACACCCGTTGTGTTTCATATAAGCATGTGTGTAGTTAAACAATGCATCTAGCGAACCGTGTGAACTCCTAAAATGTACACATGTGAAACATTTGGCATATTGAGAACTGCACAATAGCAGGAATTTAGAGTGACGGGCCGGGTGCACACAATTGCAGTTGATTATATTGGAATTCTAACCGCCTACCAAGGCGCCAATATAATCCGTCAATCCCCCACTTCAATTGCCATTCCTCTTGTCTTCACACCACGCTTCAGTTGCCACCATCTTCATCGTCCCGGTCGGCCACTCTACACTTCCACGCACTCTGCAATCTCGCTTTCTCGCCGGTTGTTTAATTATGTAGTGCAGCAATGTCGAGCGACAGCGAGGACGACAGTTCTGCCAGTCTGGGGTCAACCATAGAATCATCGCGCTCATCTTCCATGAGTCCGGCATCAAGCCCTGACCTCCATTTTATCCGGCTCATGGAAGGAACGCCGCCGCCGGAGTCATCGGATGACGACCAGACGGACGAGGAGCCGCCAAAGGACAAAGAAGACGACAACGATGAGGAGGAGGAGGAATGGTCGGACAAGGAGGAGGACGATGAGGAGCCTCCAAAGGACGAAGAAGACGACGACGATGATGATGGGGAGGAATGGTCGAACAAGGAGGACGACGACGAGGACATCAACGATGATGGCGATGAAAATCCAGCGGTCAGCGGCAAGAAGCGTCCACGTCAAGACGATGGCGCGGGGCCATCTAACAACAACAAGAAGAAGTAAAACAGACTGTAATCCTTAAATCTGTTGTCGTTTGCTCATATTTATTCCTCAACTTTGTCTACCTTCTCGATCTCATCGCAAACGGTTGAGAATACAGATTCGTCAGTGATCATTCACAATATCGCACACATTTGGTTTCTTGAATTGTGTGCCATGTCGAGCACACAATTCAGAACAACAAATCGTATGTGTTTCCAGAATTATAGCACACAGTTATGATTATCGAACTATTTGCAGCCTATCACACAAACCTTGTTACGCCGCACCGTTTGTGTTCTTAGGTATCATCGCAAACATTTCATATGAGGGACCTGTATGCCGTACATCACACACATCTATATTTGATTAACCATTTGTGCCATTTCGCCTCATCACAAACAGTTCTTAAAAGTCAACTGTCTGCCGTAGATCGCACACAGTTCATGTCATTGGCGATGGAGCTTGAACTATACCGTTTGCGATTCATGCATCACACACAGTTTCGTCGAAGGGTCTCTGATTGTAGTGTCGCGTTAGCAACATCCTGCAATAGTGTATGTTCATGTATATAATTATGTTAATGTCAATCGATTCATCCTTTCTCAATATAAATACCTAAAAGAGATTACATGTTGGGTAGCATGCCACATCAA
Source organism: Elymus sibiricus (assembly GCA_039707655.1). Classification (NCBI taxonomy): domain Eukaryota; kingdom Viridiplantae; phylum Streptophyta; class Magnoliopsida; order Poales; family Poaceae; genus Elymus; species Elymus sibiricus. Next base: position 272,855,465 of record CM077665.1, read on the forward strand.
AAATTCTGTTTTACCATTTACCTACTCGAGGATGAGCGAGAATTAAGCTTGGGGATGTTGATATGTCTCCGACATATCTATATTTTTTGATTGTTTCATGCTATTATATTATAAATCTAGGATACTTTATGTGCAATTATATGCTATTTTATATCATTTTTGGGACCAACATAGTAACTCAGTGCCCGGTGCTAGTCTCTGTTTTTTGCCTGTTATTGGACTTTTCAGAAAATCAATATCAAATGGAGTCCAAATCGGATAAAATTTTACAGGAGTTATTTTTGGACCAGAAGAGACCCAGGAAGCTTTGGGAGGAGGCCAGAAGACTCACAAGGTAGCCACAAGCCACGGGGTGTGCCCTGGGGGGTAGGGTGTGCCCCCATGGCTTGTGGGCCCCTCGTGGCACCTCCGAACCTAATAACACTTCTATATATTCCCAATTACCCCAAAACCAACATAGAACAACCCGAAACAATTTTTCCACCGTCACAAGTCTCTATTCTTCTGCGATCCCATCTGGAGGCCTTTCCGGTACTCTGTCGGGGGGGGGGGGGTCCATCACGGAGGCCATCTTCATCAGCCTTGTTGGCTCCATGATGATGTGTGAATAGTTCACCACAGAGAAATGGGTCCATAGCTAGTAGCTAGATGGCTTCTTCTCTCTCTTTGATCTTCAATACAAAGTTCCCCATGATTCTCGCGTTGATCTATCCGACTTAATCTTATTTTGCAGTATGTTTGTTGGGATCCGATGAATTGTTGGTTTATGATCAGATTATTCATGAAAAGTAATTGAGACATCTCTGAATTCTATTATGCATGATTGTTATAGCTTTTTAAGTCTCTCCGATCTATCGGTTTGGTTTGCCCAACTAGACTGATTTATCTTCACTGGGAGGTGTGCATTGTAGTGGGTTCAATCTTGCGGTGTTCTATAACCCAGTGACAGAAGGGGACAAGACATGTATTGTACTGTTGCTACTAAGGATAAAATGACGGGGTTTGAACATATCGCTTGTACTTACTTTGTCTACATCATGTCATCTTGCTTAAAGAATTACTCTGTTTGCATAAACATAATACCATAGATGCATGCTAGATAGCGGTCGATTAGTGGAGTAATAGTAGTAGATGCAGAATCGTTTTGGTATACTTGTCACGGACATGATGCCTATGTACATGATCATTGCCATGAATACATAATCATAACTATGCGCTTTTCTATCAATTGCCCAACAGTAATTTGTCTACCCATTGTATGCTACTTTCGAGTGAGAAGCCTCTAGTGAACACTATGGCCCCCGAGTCTACTTAATCATATTTGCTAAAAACACAAAAAAACCTTGCCACAATTTATTTACTTTTATTTTATTTTGCTTTTATCATTATCTATCTACCACTATTAGAAATAATCCTTGCAATTAACGAGTTCAAGGGGCTTTAAAACCCTCTTGCCCACGTAGGGTGCACGTGTTTTGTTTTATGTGTGCAGGTATCGCTTGAAAGACGAGTTGTTGTGATTCTCCTACCGAGGGAAATACTTATCGCTACTATATTGCTTCACCCTTCCTCTTCGGGGAAAAACCCAACCCAGCTCACAAGTAGCACTTGGCTGATGCATGTGGAGCTTGAAAGAGAAGGAACCGAGGAGGTCATTATAGGAGAAGGCTTTGGAGACTCCATGGAGATGCAAACCCCGCCTCGGAGCAAAGAACGCTTGCTGGCATCTCCACTTTTCCAAATCCTTATCCACCCGTTGGGAGTAGAAGCCAACCATTACGAGGTGTACAAGATGGGTCCAACCCAAGGAGTCCACTTGGCAGGTTACATGGGAATATTTTTTGTAATCTAAGCCATAACTATGGGATCGAGAATACCTCTTGTATGCATATACCGTACTTTCTATCACTGTGGGATGCCCTACTTTCTATCACTCATAACAAGCCTACCACTTCATCTCCATCATCCCGAAAGAAAGAAACTTGAGTACACGGGTATGGGCACCACCCTTAGCTTTTTCCAAGCTTGGGGGAGGTGCCCCGGTATCGTATCACCATCACGTTTACCATCATTACCTATTTTAGTTCGATCCTTAGTTATCATATGATTTAGATGAATAAAGTGTTAGTATGATTTAGTTTCGAGTGTTTGGTTCGTGATCTATCTATCTATGTAATCGAGTGTGAGAGTATATAATAAAGAGTAGTTTGAGTTTGTTTGCTTTACTTTGTTGCATCAATCCTAGCAATGAAAAGAATAAGAGGATCATATGCTAATCCCATGGGGAGTGACGACTTCACATAAAAAGAGTATAATTGGTAAAATTTGTTGGAAGTTAACAAACATAGCATTGGTCATTGATGCAATTCATGAAAAAGTAATAATGAAAGAGAGGTCTCACATATAAATATACGATCTTGGACATCTTTTATGATTTTTAGCCCCCATTAAATATTTTATGCATGATCAACTAGTTAACGTTGGACAAGGAAGACAACGTAATGAGTTATGTTTTCTTATATTCACATAGAAGCTATATTGTTATGGATCCTCTAACATGTGGTGTTTGCTCCTATCTTCTTGCTAGCCGAAACTTCACACCAAGTAGAGATACTACTCGTGCATACAAAACCCCTTAAACCCAGTTTCTTGCCGTAAGAGTCCACCATATTTACCTATGGATTGAATAAGACCCTTCAAGTAAGTTGTCATCAATGCAAAAGCAATAGAATTGCTCCTAAATATGTATGATCTTTTATTGGAAGGGAAATAAGCTTTGTACGAACTTGTGATGGCAAAGAAATAAAAGTGACATACTGCATAATAAAGTTTGCTATCATAAGGGTGAATATAAAGTGATGATCCTTTCAATTAAGAGCTTGCACATCCAAATAATAAGCACATGACAACATCTGCTTCCCTCTGCGAAGGGACTATTTTTTACTTTTCTGAATATACTTTTTATGCAAGAGTCAATAATGTTAATTCCTATTCCATTCTTATTATTCTCTACTTGGCAAGCATCATGTGGTGGGGAAAGATCCAGGCACATATATCCATTTGGATGTAGGTGATCATGAATTATTATTGTTGACATTATCCCTGAGATAAGTTGTTGGGTGGTGACAAATTATAAACCCATATCTTCCTATGTGTCTGATTGAAATTTTTGCTTCACAAATTTGTCGTGAGTGTCAGCAATCATACAAGACTAAATGATATTTGAGTATGTGCACTTGCTAAGCAAACCTCTGACATAGACTCTTTATAACAATATGATGGATTGCATTATTTCAATGACTAAGAACATAGTTTGTTAGTTTTCAATAAAGTTTATGATTCATACTTGAGCATGCGGATAGATTGTTACTTGTTCCTGAGAAGTTTTATGATATTATGTTGCTGCTATGATAATGATCATGATGCTTTCATGTCTGTATTTTATTTTCTCGACATCTCTCCCTCTAAGCGTGTGGTCATGGTTATCGAATTCAGCTTTCGCTTGAGGACAAGCGATGTGTAAGCTTGGGGGAGTTGATACATCCATTTTGCATCATATTTTTCATTGATATTTATTATGTTTTGAATCATTATTACACTTTATGATGCAATCCTAATGACTTTTCTCTCTCATTTTGCAAGCTTCGTCCAAAGAGGGATGTTGCGGGCAGCTGGAATTCTGAACCAGAAAGAACCACCGAAGAGCTGGATATTCTCTGCAACTCCAAATGAGCTGAAAATTGATGGAGATTTATTTTGGAATATATTAACATATTGGCAAAGAAATCCACCATAGGGGACCTACCAGATGGCCACAATCCATGGGAGGTGCCCTACCCCCCAGGACGCGCCCAGTGGCTTGTGGGCCACCTAGCAGGCCTCCGATGCCCACCTTCTCCTATATGATGCCATATTCCCCAGAAAAAATCATAAGAAATCTTTCGGGACGAAGCGCCGCCGTCTCGAGGCGGAACCTGGGCAGGAGCACTTTTGCTCTCGGCGGAGCGATTCCGCCGAGGAAACTTCCCTCCGGGAGGGGGAATCAAAGCCATCATCATCACCAACGCTTCCTCCATCATGGGAGGACCAATCTTCATCAACATCTTCATGAGCACCATCTCATCCCAAACCCTAGTTCATTTCTTGTATTCAATCTTTGTCTTCGAACCTCAGATTGGTACCTATGGGTTGCTAGTACTGTTGATTATATCTTGTAGTTGATGCTAGTTGGTTTCATTGGTGGAAGATTATATGTTTCTATCCTTAAGCATATTAATTACATCTGTGATCTTAAACATGTTGATGCTTTGTGAGTAGTTACTTTCATTCTTGAGGACATGGGAGAAGTCTTGTCTTAAATAATCATGTGATGTTGGTATTCGTTTGAATTTTGATGATATGTATGTTGCCCTTCCTTTAGTGGTGTTGTGTGAACGTTGACTACAAGACACTTCACCATATTTGGGCCTAAAGGAAAGCATTGGGGAATGATAAGTAGATGATGGGTTGCAAGAGTGATAGAAGCTTAAACCCTAGTTTATGAGTTGTTCCGTAAGGGGCTGATTTGGATCCACATGTTTAATGATATGGTTAGATTTATATTAATTATTCTTTCGTAGTTGCAGATGCTTGCAAGAGGGGGTAATCATAAGTGGGTAGTTTTTTCAAGTAAGAAAAGGACCCTAGCATCGGTCCACCCACATATCAAATTATCAAAGTAGCGAACGTGAATCAACTAAACATGATGAACCATGACTAGACGAAATGCCCATGTGTCCTCAAGAGTGCTTTGCTTCATACAAGAGTACGTTTCGGCTTTCCCTTTGCTATAAAAAGGATTGGACCACCTTGCTGCACCATTGCTACTATTGTTACTTGTTACGAATTGCCTTGCTACCAAACTATTTATCACCGTTACTTTCAGTGCTTGCGGAAACTTTCATACCAAAACCACTTGTCATTTCCTTCTGCTCCTTGCTGGGTTTGACACTCTTGCCTATCGAAGGGACTACGATTGATCCCCTATACTTGTGGGTCATCACCCTCTTGCCCATGTTGGGTGCAAGTATTTGCTCTTGTGTGTACAGGAACTATTGATCGTGTGTTTAGATAACTTCCTATTGGTTCGATAACCTTGGTTCTTGATTGAGGGAAATACCTATCTCTATTGTACTACTTCATCCCTTCCTCTTCGGGGAAAAAGCCAATGCATCTACATGTAGTAGAAGGAATTTTTGGCGCCGTTGCCGGGGAAGCTATCAAAAATACTGAAGGTTCCTTCACACATATTAGCATTTACCTGTTCTACTTTTTATGTCCCTAGTTATGCTATCCTTATCATTGACACACCAAAACAAGAAATAAAAATTACAAATAAGATATATGGATCCTCATGCGCTTGCTAATCTTTTCAAACATGCATGTTGTAAAGCAATAGCTAATAATGAAGAAGTTTGAAAAGTAAATCCTATAGGGATACATTTATTGAATGAAAAGCATGATTGCAAGGTTGTTAACATGAATTCCATGAAAGTTAATAGTGCTAATGATCATGATTGGGGTGATGATGCTTCTTCTGATCTTGAAAATTTATTTATGCCTCATACTGAATCTTCTATCGATAATGAAATTTACAATAGTATTGCAAGTGGGTTTGGAAGAGTGTCAGCTTTAGGTAAAAAGAAACCCACATATTCGGGGAGTGTTCAATCTTATGATTTTATTGATAAAAGTGGGTTTGGAGAGGTCATGACTTTAGTTGATGTTAATCCCACTATCATGGAAGATTGTAAAAAAATTGTGCACATGGATCATGGAGAGAATATTTCATATGATAGCTATATTGTTGAATTTGAATATGATCCTAAATGTAATTATTATGAGAGAGGCAAATATGGTTATAGAAATTTTCATGTTACTCACTTACCCCTCTTTGTGTTGAAATTATTAATGCTTCATTCTTTCTATTTGCATATGCTAGATATTTCTTATCTTGATAATTCGTTTTCCTATAAAAATTCATGTGCATAGGAAGAGGGTTAGACTTAAATGAGTTTGTCACGTGCTATATGATGCTCTATTTGTGTTTCAATTCTTGACTTTTATGTAAGCATCATTAAAATCTCAAGTCTATCTTAATGGCTATAAAGAAAGAGCTTGTTGGGAGACAACCCAATAGTTATCTTTATTTTTGTTTTATGTTTTGGTGTGATGGAAAAATCATTTCTACTGCAATTATTGTGTTTTTATATTTTAATTATTGTTTGTGCCAAGTAAACCCATTGGGATGATGTGGATAATAGTTGAATTGATACGGTGCATAAATAGAAACTTTTACGCCCAGTATTGGATTTTGTTTTTTTACTGGAAGGTGATAAATTGTTGAATTTTTTACAAAGTATTGACATACAAATTTCCCAGGTTTTCCTAAATTTTCAGAAATTTCGGAGTTACAGAAGTATGGTTTCAATATAGATCTTTATGTGCTGTTATGTTTTAGACAAATTTTGTTTTTGTTGCATAGTGTGCTTTCCTTAATGATTCTATGGATTGTGCTGGGCGTTATAAGTCGTGGAGGAGTTAGAATACAATAGCTATTATCCAAGAACAATTATGAATATATTTATAACAGTATCGAAGATGTTTGATCTTATTATTGTACTAACAGATCTCATGAAGTTTCTGTTGAGTTTTGTGTGGTGAAGTTTTCAAGTTTTGAGTGTGATCATGATGGATGAAGGAATAAGGAGCAACAAGACCCTAAGATTGGGGATACACAAGGCACCCTAAGGTAATATTCAAGGAAGACCCAACCTTCTAAGCTTGGGGATGCCCCGGATGGCATCCAATCTTTCGTCTACCATCCATCGGTAATTTTACTTGGAGCTATATTTTTATTCATAACATGATATGTGCTTTGCTTGGAGAGTCGTGTATTATATTTTGCTTGCTTTGATTTTTAGTTTGTCGCAATAATTGTTTGATGCACACACCTATTATGAGAGACACACATTCATGGAAATTTATTAGAAGGCTCATTATGCTTCACTTATATCTATTGAGTTAAGGCAATTATGCTCACGTGCTTCACTTAAATCTCTAGAGCATGGCGGAAATTATATTTTGTAGAAATTATATGCACTCGCATACTTCACTTATATCTTTTTGAGAGTCTGAATAGTAAGTGGTAATTTGCACGAGTTATCTCTACTCCTAAAGGGGCATTCTGCGGTCGTGATGGTAGGTTCGTCCGGTACGCGGGTTTTTTTTCGTCCGGTTTTATTTCGTCCCACCTCCCACCATCCCCTCCCACTAGTTTTCTTATCCATCAATTTATTTTTTTCTCCACTCTTTTATTTCAAATCAACACTTTCCTAACGTACAAAAGATCACAGATCTAACTTTCCTAACTTATCCAAATCAACTGATCTCTCTAATTAATGCAATTTATTTTAGGAAAAAAATTATTGTTTTCCACGAAACAAATAATGGAATTTAAGAAAATTAACCTTTCTAAAAAATTGTAGATTGTCTCATATCCCACCACCACCCCTTCATGTTGGTTTTTTCACCCTCTCAAAAAAAACTTTCCTATCATTTCTAAACTTTCCTAACCAGCCATGTTACAAACGGGAAAGTTACCAAACAATGAAATCCAGTTTCATAGCAATTGATTTCACATCCTAACTTCCCTATTAATTCTTCACTCAGGTGTTGTCTCATCAGAGATTGATTACCATATAGTAAAAAATAAATCACAATCAATCAATCATTGATGAGATAATTCCTTTCTTATTACCATTCACTGCCTTATACAATCATCAACGATGAAGCTAACTAAAAAAGAAAAATCAAACATCCCATCGTTTTTAGACTCCCGATCAAGAGCTAGGTCTCTTGCTCGCACGCATGCACGCCGCCGCCGTCCCCATCCCGATCGCCCACCAACGCTAACCTGTCGATCAAAAGCCCCAGTCCTCACCATTGGCCGCCTCCAGCACCACCTTCCAACACGGTTGCACCTTGCGGCCTCCCATTGACCCGTAACGGATGACTCCCGAATTCCAGACCTCACTCCTCCACGCGCCCGCCGCCGCCTCCGCTTGACCTCTCTCTCCTTACACCCACCGCCACCTCTCCTGCTATATCTCCCTCTCATGCGCCCTCATGCCTGCCGCCGCCGGCTTCTTCTTGTGTGCCTGCCACCTCCACATTATCTCATTTGTTGAGGGGACTGCATGATGCCGTAGCAGCCGACGAGGCTGCTGAGGCCACCCGGATTCGCGCGGGGGTTGATGAAGCGGGCATCTGTCTAGCCTAGGTGGTGCGTCAGTTCGTGCCATGGGTAACGATGAAGGTGCCACAGTGAATTTGACGACCGGCCACCGTCGGGCGACCGCGAGCGTGAATCCATACAGGACGCGACTGATACGTCTCCAACGTATCTATAATTTTTGATTGTTCCATGCTATAATATTGTCATTCTAGGATGCTTTTTGGGGGATTATTTACCAATTCATATTATTTTTTAGCACTAACCTATTAACCAAGTGCCCAGTACCAGTTGTTGTTTTCTGTATGTTTTTGACTTTTCGGGTTACAGTACCAAACGAAATCCAATTGCCCCGAAACTGTTTTATGATTTTTTTTCTAGACCAAAAGAAGACCTGGAAGCTTCGGGTGGAGGTCGGAGGCTCCACGAGGGAGCCACCACACAACAGGGCGCGCCTAGGGGGGTGGTCGCGCCCTGTTATGTGGTGGCCCCCTCGGGCTCTCCCGGTGCCCCTGTCTGGCCTATAAATTCTAATAAATGCCAAAAACCCTAGAGAGCCTCCCGGAACACTTTTTCCGTTGCCGCAAGTCTCTGTTCCGCCGTGTGCCCATCTGGAGCCCTATTCCGGTGCCCTGTCGGAGGGGGGATCGATCACGGAGGGCCTCTACATCAACCTTGCTGCTCCCATGGTGATGTGTGAGTAGTTCCCTATAGACCTACGGGTCCGTAGTTAGTACCTAGATTGCTATCTCTCTCTCTTGATCTTCAATATAAAGTTCACCGCATCTTCGCGGTTATCTATTCGATGTAATCACTTTGTGCGGTGCGTTTGTTGGGATCCGATGAATTGTGGGTTTATGTTCAGATTATTCTTGAAAAAGATTTGAGTCTTCTCTGATTTCTATTATGATTCTTATTTGCATGATTATTATAGCTTCGTAAATCTCTCCGATCTAGAAATAGTTTGGGCAACTAGATTGATATTTCTTTACCGAGAGGGGTGTGTTGTAGTGAGTTCAGTCTGACGGGTTTCTATATCCCAGTGGCAGAACGGGACAAAATACATCTTTGTATTGTTTCCACTAAGGATAAAATTATGGGGTTAATTCATATTGATTGAGTTTTCTTTGTCTACATCATGTCATCGTTCTCCAGGCATTACTCTGGTTGTCGTGAACTTAATACTTAGAGAGGCAAGCATAGAAGCGCTCTCGACGTGGAGTAATAGTAATAGGTGCAGGCAGGAGTCGGCCTATTTTTTATGGACGTGATGCCTATATACACATGATCATTGTCGTGAATATCACATAACTATGTGTTTTTCTATCAATTGCCCAACAGTAATTTGTTTACCCACCGTATGCCTACTACATGAGAGATGCCACTAGAGAACACTACGGCCCCCAGGTCTATTCACTTATATATTTACAAAAAAAATCAATAACTTGCTGCCATTTATTTGTTTTTATTTTATTTTGCAATTTACTTTATTCAACTATCATCTGCACACTTCACTAGCTTGCAAATAACGAGTCCAAGGGGATTGACAACCCTCTTGCCTGTGTTGGGTGCAAGTGTTTGCTTCTTTGTGTGCAGTCGCTGAAGACGGGGGTTGCGTGCTACTCCTATTGGTTCGATAAACCTTGGTTCTCAACTGAGGGAAATACTTATCTATACTGTGTTGCATCACTCGTTCCTCTTCACGGAAAACCCAACGCAGATCACAAGTATTAGCGGCCCTTGCCCCAATGATGCGCACCCGCTCGCACGACAGGGAGCCCGTCCGGGCATTGGATTGGTGGGAGCGTCGGGATGGCAGCCACGACCGTGACCAAAGCACCCACAGGGATTCCCAGCTGTCACGCGCTGATGAGCCCGACTGGCGCCGTGGGGGGGGGGGGGGTCGCGCGCCTTGCGCCGCCCTTCGTCCGAGATCCCGCAATACTCGTCACCTTGCCGCTTCGCGGAGGCCCTGGTCTCGTCCGCTCCAGCTCCTAGGCGGAAGAAGAACAAGAAGAAGAAGCGCGTCGATGGCGAGGCCACTCCCCCCAGGTGGGGGATGAGACAGATGAGCTTCATGTCCGTACCGGGGCTCCGGAGCCAGAGCCCCGGTGCTGCCCCTGCCGAGGACCGGTCGTCCCAGTACCGCGAGGAGACGATGTGCGTCAACTGCGGGTGCGCGGGCCACTTCAGATCCGAGTGTCGTGCACCACCCCGGTGCCCCACGACCCTAGCCTACTTCGGTTATGGGACCAAGGGGGCGGTTTCTACTACGTCGATGCGGACCTGGGGGAAGCTCCTGCTAGGCCGCACATGGCGACGGTCTCGCCCGTCCCCGATCAGACTCCGCCGTCGTCGGTGGTGGTCACGGCTGAGCTCATCCGAGAGGAGCTGTCGGCATACATCAGGGACTACTGGGAAAGTGACTTCTCCTAGGTTCTCACCGAGACGGACCCTCTGGTTTTCTCGATGACTTTCCCCTCCGCCGAGCTTCTTCGTGTTTGCACCCACTACAACATCAAGTGCCCGATCAACAAGTTCCTCATTTCCATCAAGGAGGGTGTTGCTGAGCTGATCCCAGTTCTCCTGCTCACCCGGGTGTGGGTGTTGCTCTATGGCCTCCCCAGGGGGAGCAGGCTCGCCCCGAGCAGGGGCAAGCTGGACTACATCCTCAAGGTGATCTCGGAGCTGGTGGGCAAGCTCCTGACCGTCGACCTGACCTCCCTGGAGGGTGACGGCCCAGCCCTCATTGAGGTGCTTTGTCCGGCTCTGGCTGATGTGGACGGCTTGTCCCTGGTTTTTTACTTCGGCACGAAGGGTAGGCGCCTCACCTACGAGATCGACCTAGACGAGTTCGAGAGCCGGACAGGGACGGCTCCCCCTCCCCCATTTCCTCCCTCCCATCCCCCAGCGCCCTTCGATGGCCAGGGGAATGGCGATGATGACTTGTCTGAGGAGTCGTCGTTTGACGAGGACGGTGGCTCTCCGGCCCCGGTTGATGCCCGACAGGGCAAGGGCACCACAGGTGGCCCCGGCCCTGGGCACCTTCAGCCTCCGCCCTCCTGACCACCAGGGGCCTAGCCTCCTCTCTGGCCCATGCCGCCTCCCGCCCAACTTCCCTGGCCTGGGACTGTCCGGACGAGGCTCCGATGGTCCTGTCTGCCGGAGAGGAGGAGGATGTCCTGAGTGCGGGGTTGGTTGTGTGCCCACCATCCTCCCCGGGCTCCCCGGGGGTGGTGTGCTACTCGAGGTCGCCTGGATCCCCACCTCGTCCAGCTTTCGGATCCCCGGCGATGGTTCCTACTATGCCACCCCGGGCCTGGGGCCTTCCATGACCCCCTCCGCCGCGCCTGAGCCCCAGCTTCGGGGCGCCTCCTCGCCGGCGGTGGCGTCGCGGCAGAGTGCGCGGCTGAGTTTGACGAAGACCCTGCCTGACAACCGTGTGCCCTCGATCCAGGAGAAAGCGGCAATGCGCGCCGCCGCCCGTGACCTTTCCCCAGGTATGCCGCCCTCCTCTTCTGACCCTAGTTCATGTTCTAACTTCTTTATTCTCGACTCCGTTGTCACAGCCCTAGTTTTCCTTGGTTTGTTAACGCATTCATGCATTCATTTTTATTTTCTTTTGAAAAAGAAATGAGGATTGATCAAGCCTCATCATTCAATTTTTTTGTCAAATAAGCAATATAAAATTTCTTCAAATAGTACCAAGAAAATATTCCTGGAATTCCCAGAAAATATTTGACTGAGGAAAAATTGCCAACCAATATTTTTGAATCACAGCAACATTTTAGTTTTGAGCTTTTGAATTAATTCCAACCCTAATTGCATTGGATATATATTTTCTATATATAAAATATATGTCCAATATCTCTTTGAATTATTATGTGGCTATGGACAAGTTCATATAGCTCACATATAAAATTTCCATATTTTACAAAATGGCTTAGTATTATTTCTGGGCCAGAACAAAATAAAAGAAATAGAAAAGAAAAGAAAAAAAGGAAAAGGATAAAGACTTACCTGGGCCTTACCCACTGCAGAAGCTGGCCCAGCCCATAGGGGCACGCCTATCTTCTACCTTCGGCCAGTAGGCCGAGGAGAGGCGTGGCGAGCTCGCTGAGCTCTCGTGCCACCTCCTGCTAGCCCCGAGCCACGTCGACGACGGGGTTAAGCCCCCAGCTGCCGTCTGGATCGGCCTAACCTCTCCCATTAGCGCCCCCCTCGCTCTCTGCTCGACCCCCGCCATGCCCGAAGCTCCCATGGCCGCTTCGTCGCCGTAGCCGCAGCCAGTGCCGTCCCCGCGTTTCCCCTCCGTGTCTGCAAGACTGGACGCGACGCGCTCTTCCTCTCCGTCGAAGATCGAGACCCCGGAGGCCCTGGAACGTCGCCCTCGACATCGCCTTCATCTTCGGGTCCGACGACCGCCGGCGTCAAATTCGCGGGCCACCGAGCTTCCCCGACCCCGCTGTCGCCCGTAAGAGAACCGTCGTGAGCTACTGGCCGTTCTACCCTTTTCCTCGTGCTGGATTTCATCCCCTAGGCCGTATCCCTGCCGCGTCCGAGCCGCCGGCGGCGCCAGACCTCATCGCCGGCCACTTCCAGTCGCCCCGCGATGCTTCTGCTCGGTCCGATGGATGCGCGCGACCCAGGGGGTTCGAACGAGCCCTTCCGCACATCATTTGGTCGCCGGGAGGGGTTTTCCGGTGAGCCTCCGCCGTCTCGGGTGGTCACCGGTGTTCAGCCGCCGGCCTGATGACGTGGCCTTTTAGCTTAGGGTTAACGACGCCGTTAATTAACCCTACTGACGCTGACACCGGGTCTCGCTGGATAATTAATCCACGGGTTAAACTAAACCCTTTTAATTAGAGCCCTAGACACTGACATGTGGGTCCCACGTGTCAGGTTTGACCTGGACCGGGTCCGCTGACTAGCTGACATCATGATGACGCAATTAATGAATTTCTATAATAAAAATAATCCAGAAAATGCTTTACACTTCAAAAATTCATCGAAAATAATCTGTAAGTCAGATTAAAATAATTTATCTATGAAAAATTATCAGAAAAATCCAATGAATCTGATGGTGGAATTTTCATGCATGTTAGAGCAAGCTAAATAGGCAAACTTGGACATTTTGTTCCAAACACAATATGCCACTTCACATATGGAGTTGAATTTGAACCTTGGGTTCAAACCTTCTTCATTTAACCTGTTGATAGATGCATTAGCTCAAACCAGCAACATATTGCCATGCCATTATCATGCATCATTGTGAAGCATCTGCCATGCTTAATTTATACCTTGTTTGTCCTTGTCGATAGTCTTGCGAGACGTAGTTATCGACGACATCAAAGAACAGCTGTGTTCTTCCAATAAACAAGCAAGCAACCCCCCTTGAGCATATTCGATACAATCCCACTCTCTCGCTCTTGCTCTCATTTCAATGCATTAGGACAATGCGATTCAACTGCTACTTGTGTTGCGGTAGATGAACCCACTCCTTTGCATGACCTGTCATTGTCACAGTAAATAGCTAAACCAAGCAACCTAGCATACCTGGTAGATGCTTGAGCCATGTTTTGCTATCACCCTATTATGCTTGCTATGCTTAGAGTTGTGTCAGGTCTGATTCATCTGGGTGATGAACCGGAGTGATATGGATGTGTCCTAATGATGAGAGTTTAAGTGTTGAACCTGTTTTGGTAAAGGTAGCGATGAGAGGCCATGTAGGAGTACATGGTGGGTTGTCTCATTGAAACCGCTCATAGGAACTGAGTTCCGTGTTTGTGTTCCAAGACTAGCTACTACCGCACATTGGGCTCCGGTAACTCGAGCTCTCTCGGCCTATTAATCTACCATGTTCTCAGTCCAGGAGTCGCAGTAGTTCGAAACGTTGATAGGTGTGGCACGGCCTGCGAAGTGGATGAACAGCCCAGTCGGGACCGGCTTGGGGCCCTGCTCACAACGTTTGAGGCCATATTGGAAACATCGGCCGGACTTCCATTATGGGTTCCAACTCAGATAGGCGACTGTCTTGGACGTGAGTCATTGTAAGTTAACGTCCGTGGCCGACTCCCTCGCCTGGCTTCCGCTTGAAGTTTGCCGAGGTACCTTTTTAACGTGCACATGGCGATAAGTGGCGGGAGCATGTGTGACGAAGTACACCCCTGCAGTAAACTATCTATTCGAATAGCCGCGTCCGCGGATATGGACTACTTGGAGACTTGCATTGTTCATAGATAACTTTAACGGATAATCTAAAATGCTCCAGATAAGTGTGAGTGCTATGGATGGCCTTCTCGTAGGAAGACGAGAGAGGGTCCATAGTGGTGTATTGATATGGTGGATATGTGGACTCGTGTGTGCTCTCTCGTAGGCAGACGAGAGAGGTACGATACAATGGATACTTTGTCGTAGTCTAGTTAACCAAGGGTCACCGCTGGCATTCTGTAGTAAACCCCACAATCCCGTTCATTGATACATGATGCATATGTAGATAGTTCTGATGTAAGACTTGCTGAGTACCTTCGTACTCACTGTTGCTTATTTACGTTTTTGCAGAGATAGACGTTGTTCACTTTATGTTTCTTTTGACGTTGACATCGACGGATTAGCTTGGGAACCCAGACAGGAGTCTGGCTCCTTTGGTAGGGTCGTTGTAGCTTTTCAGGCTCTTCCAGCCGATTTTAATAGATGTCTGTACTCGGACATGTAACTTCCGCTTGTTGTTTGTATGCTCTGAATGTTGGGTCATGTGACCCACCCTTCTTGTAACATTATACTATGTTGGCTCTTCGGAGCCTTCTAAATAAATGTTATGTTGTAGAGTTTTGTTGTGATGCCATGTTATATCTACACATATCGTGCATATTGTGTGTATGTTTGAAATGCATTGGTATGTGTGGGATTCTACACCTAGTTGTATACCTTTAGTAGCCTGCTTTACGGGGAAATGCCTCTTTGTGCTTCCACTGAGCCTTGGTAGATTGCTACTGCTCCGGACACATTGATTGATGATGTCTACTACGCAACTTTATTCTTGTAGACTTTGTTGGGCCTCCAAGCGCAGAGTTTTGTAGGACAGTAGCAATTTTCCCTCAAGTGGATAACCTAAGGTTTATCAATCCGTGGGAGGTGTAGGATGAAGATGGTCTCTCTCAAACAACCCTGCAATCAAATACAAGAAATCTCTTGTGTCCCCAACACACCCAATACAATGGAAAATTGTATAGGTGCACTAGTTCGGCGAAGAGATGGTGATACAAGTGCAATATGGATGGTAGATATAGGTTTTTGTAATATGAAAATATAAAAACAGCAAGGTAACAAGTGACAAAACTGAGCACAAATGGTATTGCAATGCTTGAAAACAAGGCCTAGGATCCGTACTTTCGCTAGTGCAATCTCTCAACAATGCTAATATAATTGGATCACATGACCATCCCTCAACGTGCAATGAAGAATCACTCCAAAATTATTATCTAGCGGAGAACATAAGAAGAAATTGTTTGTAGGGTACGAAACCACCTTAAAGTTATCCTTTCCGATCGATCTATTCAATAGTTCGTACTAAGATAACATCAAGTTATCCTTTCCGTTTGATCTATCTAAGAGTTCGTACTAGAATAACACCATATGATACGCATCAACCAACTCTAATGTCACCTAGATACTCCAATGTCACCACAAGTATCCATGAGTTAATTATACGATACGCATCAAACAATTTCAGATTCATAATACTCAATCCACACAAAGAACCTCAAAGAGTACCCCAAGATTTATATCGGAGAAAGTAAGACAAGAATGTGTATCAACCCCTATGCATAGATTACCCCAATGTCACCGCGGGAATCCACAAGTTGAGTACCAAAACATATATCAAGTGAATCAATAGAACACCCCATTGTCACCACGGGTATCCACATGCAAGACATATATCAAGTGTTCTCAAATCCAATATTCAATCCAACATAACGATATCTCAAAGGGAAAGATTCAATTCATCGCAACTAGATAGAGAGGGAAACACATCATATGATCCGACTATATTAACAAAGCCCGTAATACATCAAGATCGTGACATCTCAAGAACACGAGAGAGAGAGAGAGAGAGAGATTGAACACATAGCTACTGGTACATACCCTCAGCCCCGAGGGTGGACTACTCCCTCCTTGTCATGGCCTCCACCGGGATGATGAAGATGGCCACCGGAGATGGATTCCCCTCTTCGGCAGGGTACTGGAACGTCTCCAGATTGGTTTTTCGTCGATACAGAGAGTTGCGGCGGCGGAGCGGAGAGTCTAGGGTTATTTTTGGGGGTTTCCGAATATTTGGGATTTTATAGGCTTGATAGTCGGTTGAGGGGGTGCCTGAGGTGCCCATCCTCCACCAGGCCGTGCCAGGGGGCCTCTGGCGTGTCCTGGTGGGGGATGGCCACCCTGGGCCCCCTCTTCTGGTGTTCTTTGGCCCATCTTCTTTCTTCTGGTCCATAAAAAATCCACAAAAATCCCCGCAGCGTTTGGGCTCCGTTTGGTACTGATTTTCTGCGAAGTAAAAAACAAGCAAAAACAGCAACTGGCACTTTGGCACTATGTCAATAGGTTAGTCCCAAAAAATGATATAAAGTTGTAATAAAATGATTGTAAAACATCCAAGAATGATAATATAACAGCATGGAACAAGCAAAAATTATAGATACGTTGGAGACGTATCAGCATCCCCAAGCTTAATTCCTACTCGCCCTCGAGTAGGTAAATGATAAAAACAGAATTTTTGATGTGGAATGCTGCCTAACATGTTCATCATATTCTTTTCTTTTGTATAGCATGGACATTTGGACTTATAATGATTCAAAGCAATAGTCTAGTTTTAAAATAATGACTGCAATACTCAAGCATGTCAACAAGCAACCATGTCTTTCAAAATATCAACACTAAAGAAAGTTATCCCTAGCCCATCATGCTCAATCATTGATCCATTCATGAATTACACTCAAATATTTGCTATGCCCAATGTTCAAGTACGATCATCGTGCCCCCTAGTTGGTGCTTATAAGAGAAGATGGAGACTCAAAACAAAAAATAAAAATTGCATAAAGTAAATAGATAGGCCCTTCGCAGAGGGAAGTAGGGATTTGTAGAGGTGCCAGAGCTCAAGGTTTAAATTAAGAGAGAGAAAATATTTTGGGTGGCATGCTTTTCCTGTCAACGAAAACGACAAAGTAGCTCACAATACTTTCCATGCCAGATATATCATAGGCGGTTCCCAAACATAAAATAAAGTTTATTCCTTTTTCCACCAAACTTTCACTTTCCATGGCGGGACGTATCCACGGTTGCCTTCCATACCAACACTTTCCAAGGAATTTATTATTTGACAACATAAAGTAAATATTTCTTTTCTTTTTCATTTCGGGAATGGGCATCCCTATTACCGCCGCACTCTCGTGCAATAACAAGTGAATAAACACTCATCTTGAGAATAACATATCTAGCATGGAAAAATATTGGACACTCCCCACCGTTTCATGAGATGGCACATACAAATTTTCTTGGAACGGCATGGAAATACCGCATATAGGTAGGTATGGTGGACTCATAAGGCAAAATTTGGTTTAAGGATTTTGGATGCACAAGTAGTATTTCTACTTAGTACAAATGGAGGCTAGCAAATAGATTGGGAAGCAACCAAATCAAAAAACGAAAATTCACATAAGTGAGCATTGAGCATGACTAACACCGAATAATGCACCATAAGTAGGATGTAATTTCATTGCATAACTATTGACTTTCGTACTTGCATAGGGAATCACAAACCTTAACACCAATATTCCTACTAAAGCATAATTACTCACTAACATGACTCACATATTACTATCATCATGTTTCAAAACTATTATAAGGAATCAAGTTTAATTTGTCCAATGATCTTCATGAAAGTTTTTATTATATCCTCCTTGGATATCTATCACTTTGGGACTAGTTTCATGTATTGCCATTGCTTTTTGACAAGCTCAACCAAATTTAAGTGAAGCACATGAGCATAAAAGATCTCATCTCTCAAAAAGGTATAAGTGAAGCATGAGAGGATTTCTTCAAAATTTACTAACTCTCAAATTAATCTAAGTGAAGCATGAGAGTATTTCTACAAAACTTTCCAAGCACACCGTGCTCAAAAAGATATAAGTGAAGCACTAGAGTAAATGACAAGCTACTCTCAAAAGATATAAGTGAAGATCAATGAGTACTCAAACAATTAAGTAGCTATGTGAGGACTCTCTCTCAATAAAGACGTTCAGATCTAAGTATTTTATTCAAACAGCAAACTAAACAAAAATAGAACTCCAAGAATAGCATGCATCATGTGAACGAATAAAAGTTTAGGATCAACATAGGCTAACCGATAGTTGACGAAGAGAGGTGGGATGCGTAGCATCCCCAAGCTTAGATGCTTGAGACTTATTGAAATATTTACTTGGGGTGCCTTGGGCATGCCCAAGCTTCAGCTTTTGTATCTCGTTCAATCCTCTCATATCCCGGTTTCACCTATTCTCAAAAACTTCACCCACACAAAACTCAAAAAGAACTCGTGAGATAGGTTAGTACACATAAGAACAAATCAACACTTCAGGTACTGCCAAGATAAGTTGCACAATAATTTTCAAACTTCATCTACTGTTTACTATCGTTTCCACAATTTATATCTACCAATATAGGCTATGGAAACTATAGGATAAGTAGATAACGAAACTATGACAGCAATCTGTCCAAACAGAACAGTCTGTAGTAATCTATTAAACTAGTGTACTTCTGTAACTCAAACAATTATGAAAATTTAGGACAAGCTAAAGACTTTATATGAAAACATTGTGTAAAAATTTCAGAAACTTTCCACGTTCCAGTAAAATATGAAAATTCAAACACTACAGAGAAAGTTTCTGTTTTTACACAGCACACATCAAACATGCAAATCGAGCAGAATCATGGAGATGGTAGGGATGAAGAGGATCCTCCCAACCAGCCTCTGTTGGCGGAGGTTATGCTAGAAGTTGAGAGGAACAAGCATGCCACCAACCATCTATTGGAGCACATCGAGCAGAATACATCCCATCAGCGTAATGAGCTAGTATCCCTCAGAGACTTCATCAAGTTGCAACCGCCCACCTTCCATCATTCCATTGAGCCACTGGATGCAGATGATTGGCTCCGGAGTATCAACAACAAGCTGCATTACGCAAACGTGGCTAAAGGAGACAAGGTTACCTATGCCGCATATCACCTTGAAGGTTCCGCTAGAGTATGGTGGGAGAACTTCGAGGCCATGCGTCCTGCAGGCCAAGCTACTTCATGGAAGGAATTCTGTGAGGCTTTCCGTGAGCATCATATTCCCCAGGCCCTGATAGATCGTAAGCAAGATGAGTTTTGCAATCTGACCCAAGGCAAGATGGATGTGGATGCCTATAGTCGAGAGTTTGGATGCCTTGCGCGTTATGCCCCAGAAAAGGTATCCACAGATGCCAAGAAGAAAGCAAGGTTCCGGAAAGGCCTTAGCCCGAAGCTTCATCATGATCTCAGTCTACATGAGTTCGTTAGCTTCCAGGTTCTTGTGAACAAAGCAATCCAAGCGGAGACAAGCAGGATGACCTATGAGGAGTCCCGCAAGCACACCCGTGATATTGGGTCATCTTCAGTTGCTATATCCCAGAAGCGCATGATATGGATCCCGAATGCCGCTCTTCCTGCTGGATATGCACCGAGGCCATCCTATGTGGCGCCTCGTCTGCCGATGCCATGTGTTCCCCAGAAGAACCTCGTCAACCAGCTGCTCAACCCAGATCCACGTCCCACTTAAGGAGCATGCTTCAAATGTAGCCAGCCAGGACATTATTCAAGAGATTGTCTCCTGCGTGGTTATGTTCCACCCTCTTCAACAAGTGGTGTTGTTCATTGCAAGCCTCCAACCAAGAAGCCTAATGCCAGGTCAGTTGTTTATACTCGTGGATGTGTGCACCATGTAACTGCAGAAGAAGCTCAATATGATGCTGACGTCGTGCTTAAGACGCTTCTTGTCAATTCTCATCCAGCTTCAGTTTTGTTTGACTCAGGAGCATCCCACTCCTTCATCTCTGAACATTATGCCTCCTTGCATAACATTGCTTTCGAAGTTATGCCCTTTCCATTAGTAATTCAAACTCCAGGCTCCAAATGGCAAACTAATGCAGTAAGCCATGGGAACCAAATCCTTGTCGATGGTTTAGTATTCCTTGCCTCGCTGATAGCCCTTAAAACTTCAGACATCAATATCATTTTGGGGATGGACTGGATGACAGCTCATCACGCCAAAATTGATTGTTTCACTAGGTCTGTTCAGCTTACCCATCCTTCTGGCCAGATAGTCAATGTCCAAACCCATATTCCAGAAGGGCGGATATATTCTCTCAATGCCAATCCTCTTCCAGACCTTGAAAACATCCCGGTAGTCCGTGAATTCCCGGATGTCTTTCCAGAGGAACTGCCAGGTGTTCCACCTGACAGAGAAGTAGAGTTTGTCATAGACCTTATTCCAGGAACTGCTCCAATTGCTAGGAGACCATATAAGATGTCACCCCAAGAGTTAGCTGAGCTTAAAATCCAACTCGATGAATCATTGAAAAAAGGATTCATCCGTCCCAGTTCTTCTCCATGGGCTTGTCCTGTCCTCTTTGTCAAGAAGAAGGATGGTACGGATCGGATGGTTGTTGATTATCGACCGGTTAATCTGGTCACTATAAAGAACAAATATCCGCTCCCCAGGATCAACGATATGTATGATCAGCTCGCTAGATCCGTAGTTTTTTCCAAGATGGATTTGAGATTAGGTTATCATCAAATCAAAATCAGGAATAGGGACATTCCAAAGATGGCTTTTGTCACTCGTTATGGCTAATACGAGTACACCATCATGTCCTTCGGTCTAACCAATGCCCCAGCCACCTTCTCCCGCTTAATGAATTCGATCTTCATGGAGTATTTGGACAAATTCGTCGTGCTTTACCTCGATGATATCCTCATTTACTCGAAGAACGAAGAAGAACATGCTGAGCATCTTAGACTGGTATTGATGAAACTTCGAGAGCACCACCTTTAGGCCAAATTCTCCAAGTGCGAATTCTGGTTGCCAGAAGTGACCTATCTAGGTCACGTAATCTCTGCAAAAGGTATTGCTATCAATCCCGAGAGAGTTCAAGCTGTCCTTGAGTGGACTCAACCTGAATCAGTGAAGCAGGTTAGGAGTTTCCTTGGCTTAGCGAGCTACTGTCGCCACTTCGTCGAGAACTTCTCCAAAGTTGCCAAACCTCTAACTGAACTCCTCAAGAAAGATAAGAAGTTTGAGTGGACTCCAAAATGTGAGGAAAGTTTCAGGAGTTGAAAAGACGACTGACTACTGCCCCGGTACTTGTACCCCCGGATTTCACAAAGGACTTTTTTATCTACCGTGATGCCTCGCGACAAGGTCTAGGTTGCATTCTTATGCAAGATCGTCATGTGATTGCCTACGCATCTCGACAGTTGTGTCCACATGAGGAGAATTATCCAAGATACGATCTGGAACTTGTCGCTGTAGTTCATGCACTTGTCACTTGGCGACATTACCTTCTGGGTAATCGTTGCGAAATTTACACTGATCACCAGAGTCTCAAATATATATTCACCCAACCGGATTTGAATCTCAGGCAAAGACAGTGGATTGAGTTGATTACGGACTACGACTTAGGAATATCTTACACCCCAGGCAAAGACAATGTCATGGCTGATGCACTAAGTCGTAAATCCTATTGTAACAACCTCATGTTGCTACAAAGTCAACCATTTCTCCACGAGGAATTTCGTAAGTTAAATCTTCACATTGTTCCTCGAGGATTCCTTTCTACCTTGGTGGCAAAACCGACTCTTAAGGATCAAATCATAGCTGCCCAGAAGCAGGATATGGGAATTTCCCGGATCAAGAGCAACATTGCTAAGGGAGTTGCTCGTTCCTTCTCGGTAGATGATCAAGGTGTTGTATTCTTTGAGAACCGCTTGGTGGTTCCCAAGAAGCAACAACTTCGAGAGCTGATCCTTAAGGAAGCTCATGAATCTCCTCTCATGATTCATCCTGGCAGTACTAAGATGTATCAGGACCTACGCCACAGGTTCTAGTGGACCCGGATGAAGAGAGAAATCGCTCAGTTCATTGCTAACTGCGATGTTTGTCGTCGCGTTAAGGCAGAGCATCAAAGGCCTGCTGGCACTCTTCAGCCCTTTGCTATTCCCGAGTGGAAATGGGACAAGGTCGGTATGGATTTCATCACCGGCTTTCCAAAGACTAAGAAAGGGAATGATGCCATCTTCGTGGTCATCGATCGCCTTTCAAAAGTTGCTCATTTCCTTCCAGTTCGAGAAAGTATAACTGCTAGTCAGTTAGCAGACCTATATATTTCTCCAATGGTTTCTCTTCATGGTGTTCCTCCAGAGATCAATTCAGATCGTGGGAGTCTTTTCACTTCTTGATTTTGGGAAAGTTTCCAGAATGCTATGGGAAGCCATCTCTCCTTTAGCACCGCTAATCACCCTCAGTCAAGTGGTCAAGTCGAAAGAGTCAATCAAATTCTCAAAGATATGATCAGAGCCTGTGTTATCTCATTCGGAATGAATTGGGAGAAATGTCTTCCATTCGCCGAGTTTGCTTATAACAATAGCTTCCAGTCTAGTATGGGCAAAGCTCCTTTCAAAGTTTTGTATGGACGAAGATGTCGAACGCCATTAAACTGGTCAGAAACCGGTGAAAGTCAATTCTTTGGACCGGATATGATCCAGGATGCAGAAGAGAAAGTTCGCGTCATTCGTGAGAATTTGAAAACCGCCCAATCTCGTCAAAAGAGTCAATATGACCGTCGTCATAAGGACGTAAGTTATGAAGTTGACGAGAAGGCTTACCTTCGGGTTACACCTCTCAAGGGTACCCATCGCTTCGGTATCAAAGGCAAGTTGGCTCCTCGTTACATTGGTCCTTTTTGCATTCTCGCCAAACGAGGAGAGGTTGCCTACCAATTGGAACTACCCCCGTAGCTTTCCAAAGTTCATGATGTGTTCCACGTTTCTCAACTCAGGCGTTGCTTCAAGGATCATGTCCGCGAAGTAGACCACGAAACGCTTGATCTTCAAGATGATCTCTCATATCGAGAATATCCTGTTCGTATTCTCGATGAAGCCGAGCACAGCACTCGATGTCGCAACATCAAGTTTCTGAAGGTTCAGTGGTCACACCATTCCGAGGATGAAGCAACCTGGGAGCGCGAAGATCGTCTTCGGCTTGAGTACCCTGCACTCTTCCCGACTACTCCTGAATCTCGGGACGAGATTCTTGTTTAGTGGGGGTGAGTTGTCATAGCCCTAGTTTTCCTTGGTTTGTTAATGCATTCATCCATTCATTTTTATTTTCTTTTGAAAAAGAAATGAAGATTGATCAAGCCTCATCATTCAATTTTTTTGTCAAATAAGCAATATAAAATTTCTTCAAATAGTACCAAGAAAATGTTCCTGGAATTCCCAGAAAATATTTGACTGAGGAAAAATTGCCAACCAATATTTTAGAATCACAGCAACATTTTAGTTTTGGGCTTTTGAATTAATTCCAACCCTAATTGCATTGGATATATATTTTCTATATATAAAATATATGTCCAATATCTCTGTGAATTATTATGTGGCTATGGACAAGTTCATATAGCTCACATATAAAATTTCCAGATTTTACAAAATGGCTTAGTATTATTTCTGGGCCAGAACAAAATAACAGAAATAGAAAAGAAAAGAAAAAAAGGAAAAGGAAAAGGATAAAGACTTACCTGGGCCTTACCCACTGCAGAAGCTGGCCCAGCCCATAGGGGCACGCCCGTCTTCTACCTTCGGCTAGTAGGCCGAGGAGAGGCGTGGCGAGCTCGCAGAGCTCTCGTGCCACCTCCTGCTTGCCCCAAGCCACGTCGACGACGGGGTTAAGCCCCCAGCTGTCATCTGGATCGGCCTAACCTCTCCCATTAGCGCCCCCTCGCTCTCTGCTCGACCCCCGCCATGCCCGAAGCTCCCATGGTCGCTTCGTCGCCGTAGCCGCAACCAGTGCCATCCCCGCGTTTCCCCTCCGTGTCTGCAAGACTGGACGCGACGCGCTCTTCCTCTCCATCGAAGATCGAGACCCCGGAGGCCCTGCAACGTCGCCCTCGACCTTGCCTTTGTCTTCAGGTCTGACGACCACCGGCGTCAAATTCGCGGGCCACCGAGCTTCCCCGACCCCGCCGTCGCGCGTAAGAGAACCGTGGTGAGCTGCTGGCCATTCTACCCTTTTCCCCGTGCTGAATTTCGTCCCCTAAGCCCTATCCCTGCCGCATCCAAGCCGCCGCCGCTGCCGGACCTCATCGCCGGCCACTTCCGGTCGCCCCGCGATGCTTCCGCTCGGTCCGATGGATGCGCGCGACCCAGGGGGGTTCGAACGAGCCCTTCCGCGCATCATTTGGTCGCCGGGAGGGGTTTTCCGGCGAGCCTCCGTCGTCTCGGGTGGTCACCGGCGTTCAGCCGCCGACCTAATGACGTGGCCTTTTAGCTTAGGGTTAACGACGCCGTTAATTAACCCTATTGACGCTGACACCGGGTCCCGCTGGATAATTAATCCACGGGTTAAACTAAATGCTTTTAATTAGAGCCCTAGACACTGACATGTGGGTCCCGCGTGTCAGGTTTGACCTAGACCGGGTCCGCTGACTAGCTGGCGTCATGATGACGCAATGCTGACGCAATTAATGAATTTCTATAATAAAAATAATCCAGAAAATGCTTTAAACTTCAAAAATTCATAGAAAATAATCTGTAAGTCAGATTAAAATAATTTATATATGAAAAATTATCAGAAAAATCCAATGAATCTGATGGTGGCATTTTCATGCATGTTAGAGCAAGCTAAATAGGAAAACTTGGACATTTTGTTCCAAACACAATATGCCACTTCACATATGGAGTTGAATTCGAACCTTCGGTTCAAACCTTCTTCATTTAACCTGTTGATAGATGCATTAGCTCAAACCAGCAACATATTGCCATGCCATTATCATGCATCATTGTGAAGCATATGCCGTGCTTAATTTATACCTTGTTTGTCCTTGTCAATAGACTTGCGGGACGTAGTTATCGACGACATCAAAGAACAGCTGTGTTCTTCCAATAAACAGGCAAGCAACCCCCCTTGAGCATATTCGATACAATCCCACTCTCTCGCTCTTGCTCTCATTTCAATGCATTAGGACAATGCGATTCAACTGCTACTTGTGTTGTGGTATATGAACCCACTCCTTTGGATGACCTGTCATTGTCACGGTAAATAGCTAAACCAGGCAACCTAGCATACCTGGTAGATGCTTGAGCCATGTTGTGCTATCACCCTGTTATGCTTGCTATGCTTAGAGTTGTGTCAGGTCTGATTCATCTGGGTGATGAACCGGAGTGATATGGATGTGTCCTAATGATGAGAGTTAAGTGTTGAACCTGTTTTGGTAAAGGTAGCGATGAGAGGCCATGTAGGAGTACATAGTGGGTTGTCTCATTGAAACCGCTCATAGGAACTGAGCTCCGTGTTTGTGTTCCAAGACTAGCTACTACCGCACATTGGGCTCCGGTAACTCAAGCTCTCTCGGCCTATTAACCTACCCTGTTCTCAGTCCAGGAGTCGCAGTAGTTCGAAACGTTGATAGGTGTGGCACGGCCTGCGAAGTGGATGAACAGCCCAGTCGGGACCGGCTTGGGGCCCTGCTCACAACGTTTGAGGCCGTATTGGAAACCTCGGCCGGACTTCCATTATGGGTTCCAACTCAGATAGGCGACTGCATTGGACGTGAGTCATTGTAATTTAACGTCCGTGGCCGACTCCCTCGCCTGGCTTCCGCTTGAAGGTTGCCGAGGTGCCTTTTTAACGTGCACATGGTGATAAGTTGCGGGAGCATGTGTGACGAAGTACACCCCTGCAGGGTAAACTATCTATTCGAATAGCCGCGTCCGCGGATATGGACTACTTGGAGACTTGCATTGTTCATAGATAACTTTAACGGATACTCTAAAATGCACCAGATAAGTGTGAGTGCTATGGATGGCCTTCTCGTAGGAAGATGAGAGAGGATCCATAGTGGTGTATTAATATGGTGGATATGTGGACTCGTGTGTGCTCTCTCGTAGGGAGACGAGAGATGTACGATAAAATGGATACTTTGTCGTAGCCTAGTTAGCCAAGGGTTAAGGCTGGCATTCTGCAGTAAACCCCACAATCCCGTTCATTGATACATGATGCATATGTAGATAGTTCTGATGTAAGACTTGCTGAGTACCTTCGTACTCAGTGTTACTTATTTAAGTTTTTGCATAGATAGACATTGTTCACTTTATGTTTCTTCTGACGTTGACATCGACGGATTAGCTTGGGAACCCAGACAGGAGTCTGGCTCCTTTGGTAGGGTCGTTGTAGCTTTTCAGGCTCTTTCAGCCGCTTTTAATAGATGTCTGTACTCAGACATGTAACTTCCGCTTGTAGTTTGTATGCTTTGAATGTTGGGTCATGTGACCCACCTTTCTTGTAACATTATAATATGTTGGCTCTTCGGAGCCTTCTAAATAAATGTTATGTTGTAGAGTTTTGTTGTGATGCCATGTTGTATCTACACATATCGTGCATATTGTGTGTATGTTTGAAATGCATTGGTATGTGTGGGATTCGACACCTAGTTGTATACCTTTAGTAGCCTGCTTTATGGGGAAATGCCTCTTTGTGCATCCACCGAGCCTTGGTAGCTTGCTACTGCTCCGGACACATTGATTGACCGGCGTGTATCCTTCTTTGCTGTTGTGTCTGTCCCTACGGGGAAATGTCTCGCAGTGTAATGGAGTCCCTGTAGCCTGCTATGACTCGTCTACGTACCGTTGATGACAGATATGTCTCACGACGTAATGGAGTCCATGTAGCTTGCTACGACTCGTCTACACACGCTGATGACCGACACCTACATTGTTGGGTTACGTATGCCTGTCCCTGTACGGTTGTGCCACTTGGGTCTATAACTAGTCATGTCGACCCGGGTTCTTTGACGTGTGAATGCTAGCGACATGTTCATATCCGTGATCGAAAAGGCGCAAACGGTCCCGGCCAAGGTAAGGTGGCAGCCGTGGGTTACCGTGCGTGAGGCCGCAAAGTGGTGTGACATGTTACAGGCTGGATTCATATGGCTTAGGATCGGGGTCCCGACATCCGTTCCGTTGGCGCATGATACGGCTCCAACGTATCTATAATTTTTGCTTGTTCCATGCTTTTATATTATCATTCTTGGATGTTTTAAAATCATTTTATAGCAACTTTATATCATTTTTTGGGACTAACCTATTGACATAGTGTCAAAGTGCGAGTTGTTGTTTTTGCTTGTTTTTTACTTCGTAGAATATCAGTACCAAATGGAGTCCAATCGTGACAAAACTTTTTGGATATTTTTTTGGACCAGAAGACATCCAGTGGGCCAAAGAAGTGCCAGAGAGGTGGGCCGTGGACACCACAACCCACCAGGGCGCGCCAGAGGCCCCAGGCGCACCCTGATGGGTTGTGCCCTCCTCGGGACCCCTCTACACCGCCTCTGACACCTATAAATTCCTAAATATTCTAGAAACCCTAGAGGAGTCGACGAAAAACACATCCAGCCGCCGCAAGTTCCAGAGCCTCGAGATCCAATCTAACACCATCACGGAGGGGTTCATCATCCTCATTGGTGCCTCTCCGATGATGCGTGAGTAGTCCACCATAGACCTACCGGTCCGTAGGTAGTAGCTAGATGGCTTCCTCTCTCTCTCTTTTGATTCTCATACAATGGTCTCTTGGAGATCTATTTGATGTAAACTTTTGCGGTGTGTTTGTTGGGATCCGATGAATTTTGAGTTCATGATCAGTTTCTATCCATGAATATTATTTGAGTCTTCTTTGATCTCTTATATGCATGATTACTTACAGCCTCATATTTCTTCTTCGAATCTTTGGTTTAGTTAGGCCAACTAGATCGATTTTTCTTGCCATGGGAAGAGGTGCTTTGTGATGGGTTCGATCTTGCGGTGTCCTTTCCCGGTGACAGAAGGGGCAGCGAGGCACGCATGTATCGTTGCTATTAAGGATAACAAGATGGGGTCTATTCCTACTAGAATAGATCTTGTCTACATCATGTCATCGTTCTTATTGCATTACTCCGTTTTTCCATGAACTTAATACACTAGATGCATGCTGGATAGCGGTCGATGTGTGGAGTAATAGTAGTAGATGCAGGCAAGAGCCGGTCTACTTATCTTGGACGTGATGCCTATATAATGATCATTGCCTTGGATATCGTCATGATTATTTGATCTTCTATCAATTGCCCAATAGTAATTTGTTCACCCACCGTGTGCTATACTCATGAGAGAAGCCACTAGTGAAACCTACGGCCCCCGGGTCTACTTTTCCAACATATTGCTTTCCGATCTATCTTTTTGCCGCTTTTGTTTTCAGATCTATTATTCCAAAAACCCAAAAATGCCTTGTTGCACTTTTTATTTGCTCTTTTTATTTTGTGTTCTTGAGAGATCTATCTCTCCAATATATCATATCCTAATCTATCTTTTTACCGTAGAGAGATTGACAACCTCCCTTTTGCGTCGGGTTGCAAGTATTTGTTCTTTGTGTGCAGGTGTTGTTTATTAGGGGGTGGTGATCCTCCTACTGATTCGATACCTTTATTTCATAACTGAGGGAAATACTTACCGTCGCTGTGCTACATCATCCCTTCCTCTTTGGGGAAATACCGACGCAGTCCCAAGCCACGTTAGCGCACTTGGCCAACCTGGCCTCGGATTGTCGCATTGTTTTTCGAGAGGAGAAACGACCTCATCTCGAGCAGATCTCCGCCATTTGTGCAAAGGAGATGTTGGACGGGATACTTGCAGAAGCCCGGACTCGAGCTAAGAGCGGAGCCTGATACCCCTCATCCTCGGCCCCCCATTAACCCGGAGCATAGAGAGCACGGGCTTGATGCGGGAGAGGCCAGAACGGCTTTCAGGCCCTATACCGACTCTGGGTATAGAGAGCCCGGGGATGCGTCAGGCCCAGTCGGTACGATGGCTGGGGCTCCCTCCCTCGGTGCTCCTTCGATAGGAAGGACCCTGAGGGGGCGCCCCCCTACTCGCCTTCAGCCCTCGGAACACTGGATTCCGGTGCGTGGGGTTAGCGAGGGGTCTCCGTTGCCGGAGATCGCCGCCGCTAGTGCTTCTCGTAGATGGGGGCGTCGCGGCCGCCCGCCTAAACACACTCCTCGCTCCGCACCTATCGTGTGAGCTAGTTCAGCCCCGCCCGAGGGGCCTAGAGATCCTAGTGATGTTCCAATATGAAGCTCCTATGTTGGAACATCACGGGCTTTGGCCATCTGGGCTGGCGACGCAAGTTGATACATTACATGAGGTAGGAATACATTGACATGGTGGGCTTATAAGCGACCATCCGACAAGACTTCTCCATCCTGGAACTACAGGGCCTACCTCGTCACTCGTTTGCCTGGCAGTGGTTACCCGCAGTTGGCCTATCTGGGGGTATACTGCTGGGCGTCAGGGAGGATTCCTTGTCAGTCGATAATATGGACCATGGAGAATTCTTCCTTAGTATGTGTGTCACGGATCAACGTGTGAACCTCAGTTGGGAGGTGATCATTGTTTATGGTCCAGCGGACCATAGCCGGTCGGCGGACTTCCTTGCCGAGCTTAGGGGCAAGGTGGAACGCTGCTCCACCCTGGTAGTGGTTACTGGTGATTTCAACCTAATTAAGTTGTCCTCGGACAAGAGATCAGATAATGTCGACCGCCTCCGCATGCAAATATTTAATGACTGCATCGTGGACTTAGCCCTTCGGGAGATAGCCCGAGTAGGGGCTAGGTTCACACGGACTAACAAGCAACTCGACCCTATCCGGAGTGTGCTTGATAGAGTCCTGGTCTCGGCGCAGTGGGAACTCCGAGCTGTCACAAGGATCGGGTTAGATCACTCTCCGCTTCTGTTCACCTCCGGGGAGGACGCTCCACCGCGGTCGCGTCGCTTTCACTTCGAAGCTTCATGGCTTTCGCAGCCAGGATTCGTTGACATGGTGAAGAATTGATGGCTAGATGTCGCGCCCTCCCCTCCTAGAGCCTTTCGTGCGACGAATATCTGGCACCACTACACCGGGATGGCTCGCCAATTCATGCGAGGGTGGGTGTCCAATCTATGTGCGGCACTCAGGGTCCGCAAAGGGGCCTTGTTAGCCCAGATTAGCTCTCTTGATGTGGTTGCGGATGGCACTGGCCTATCTGATGATGGTTGGGCTCAGCGCTACTCCCTGGAAGCTGCTCTTATGGAGATATATAAGGGCGAAGAGCTATATTGCCAAGGGGGGCAAACGTGGCTCCTCAAAGGCGACGCTAATACTACATACTTACAGTGTAACAGTCCGAGACCGAGGGCTTTAGATTCCTTCCATGTATTTCGTTATCGCTGTGTGATTAATTGTTTGTTGCATTCATCATGGCATCATTCAAATTGCATTCGCACACTGTTGCCTTCATTTTTCAAAACTTGCCTCCGTTCGTAGTTGCCGCTTCTTTTTGTTGTCTTCGTCGAGCGTTTCGAAACCAACCACACACGCATGCGCCCGCGGCATCGACAAAATATCATTTGATAAGTGGGAATAAATTGTTCTCAAAATGGGTTGAAAGTTGGTGTGCGGTCTTAATATATTGTAGGTAGACCGCTTGCCAAATTTCGTCGCATTCGGAGTTCGTTTGATATGCCAACGGGCAACTGTAACGGCACTGTCACCAGAATCGTAGACATTTTCGGTTTAAAAATCTCATGCCGGGCCGCTCAAACTTCCCTCTCATCCCCACCTAGCCCACCTACACAGCCCACTAAGCCCACCTAACCTACTCCTCCGTTCGTGGCCATCGGATCACGATCGAACGGACGAGATCCATCCCATCATAGCCCCTTCCCATATATAAAGACCACCCAGGGAGAGAGCCCCTCTCACTCCACTAGGGTTTCTACCTAGCTAATTTTACAGCCATCCCCTAGCAAACTCCACCTTCAAGCCCCACCTCCTCCAATCCTGAAATCCACTCTTTCCCCATCATTTTCAGCTCTCAGATCAGAAATTAGAGGTCTAGATATGTCTCCGCAGCCCCACCAGACATTGTTCACGGCCGCCGGACAATGTCTGGGCGACCACACCCCCGAGCTCCCTGTTCCTCGCGTTTGTGGCCGCAACCACCCCACGTCGACTGATAACCCACAAGTATAGGGGATCGCAACAGTTTTCGAGGGTAGAGTATTCAACCCAAATTTATATATTCGACACAAGGGGAGCCAAAAAATACTTGAGAGTATTAGCAGCTGAGTTGTCAATTCAACCACACCTGGAGATTAAATATTTGCAGCAGGGTAATCAGTAGCACAGTAATATGATAGTTTTGATAGTAGTAGCAATAGTAACAGTAGCGGTAACAGTAGTAGCAGTAGTTTTGTAGCAGTTGGAACAGCAGCAGCAACAATAGTAACTTAGCAAGAGCAATAAGTGGAAAGGTCGTAGGCACTGGATCGGTAACTCATTGGATGATCTTCATCATGTAACAGTCATAACCTAGGGCGATACAGAACTAGCTCCAGTTCATCAATGTAATGTAGGCATGTATTCCGTAAATAGTCATACGTGCTTATGGAAAAGAACTTGCATGACATCTTTTGTCCTACCCTCCCGTGGCAGCGGGGTCCATAAGGAAACTAAGGGATATTAAGGCCTCCTTTTAATAGAGAACCGGAACAAAGCATTAACACATGGTGAATACATGAACTCCTCAAACTACGGTCATCACCGCGAAGTATCCCAAATATTGTCACTATGGGGTTGACGGATCATAACACGTAATAGGTGCATATGACTAGGCAAGATCGGATCAAGAACATGGATATAGAGATGATAACATAAACGGTTCAGATCTGAAATCATGGCACTCGGGCCCTAGTGACAAGCATTAGGCATAGCAAAGTCATAGCAACATCAATCTCAGAACATAGTGGATATTAGGGATCAAGCCCTAACAAAACTAACTCGATTACATGATGAATCTCATCCAACTCCTCACCGACCAGCAAGCCTACGAAGGAATTACTCACTCCCGGTGGGGAGCATCATGGAATTGGCGATGGAGAAAAGTTGATGATGACGAAGACCGAGGATTCCCCTCTCCGGAGACCCAAACGGGCTCCAGATCTGGCCTCCCGATGAAGAACAGGAGGTGGCGGCGGCTCAGTCTCGTGAAACACGATAATTCTTTCTCTCCTATTTTTTCTCCAAATTTTGGAATTTATAGTGGCGGAAATAGGTCAAGTGGGGCCCCGAGGTGCCCACCACCCACCAGGGCGTGCCGGGAGGGGGTTGGCGCGCCCTGGTGGGTGCTGCGCACCCTGGGTCCCCCTCTCCGGTGGTTTCTGGCTCCAGTATTTTTTATATTTTCCAAAATAAATCTCCAAAAAGTTTCGTTCCATTCCGAGAACTTTTTATTTCTGCACAAAAACAACACCATGGCAATTCTGCTGAAAACAGCGTCAGTCCGAGTTAGTTCCATTCAAATCATGCAAATTAGAGTCCCAAACAAGGGCAAAAGAGTGAGGAAAAGTAGATACGTTGGAGATGTATCAACTCCCCCAAGCTTAAACCTTTGCTTGTCCTCAAGCAATTCAGTTGATAAACTGAAAGTGAGAAAGAAAAACTTTTATGAACTCTTTTGTTCTTGTTTACATATATATGCTTAAGTAGCACCCAGGTTTTCAGCAAAGATTATGACTAACCATGTCAACAATAACTCTTAGGAATTATATTTAGTCATATCAATAACATAAGCAACTAGCGAGCAATAATAAGATATCTCAAGCGCCAACATTTTGTCAAAACAATCATGATACAATATGACAATAGTGGTATCTCGCTAGCCCTTTCTGAGACCGCAAAACATAAATGCAGAGCACCTCCAAAGTTCAAGCAGCGACTAAACATTGTAATTCATGGTAGAAAAGATCCAGTCATGCTGCACCCAACATCAAATATACACAATGCATGAGGATGACAATAGTGCTCTCACGTCTGGCGCTTATTTGAGAAGGTGATGACTCAACTTAAAAGTAAATAGATAGTCCCTTCGCAGAGGGAAACATGGATTTGCAGCGGCGCCAGAGCTGAAAGTTTAAAACAGAGATAGATATAATTTTGGGAGGTACACCCTTCCTGTCAATGTCATGACCAAGAGTTATCAATATCTTCCATGCTAAACAAATTAGCGGCGGTTCCCAAGCGGTAAAAGTAAAGGTTTACTCCCCCTCCATCAACAATCACACTCCACGGCGAGCCGCATCCACGGGTACCGTCCAAACTAACAACATTCCTGGGGAGTTTTGTTTAATTATTTTTGATTTTTGATTTCGGGACTGGGAATCCCTATTACCGCCCCTCTCGTGTAAGGACAAGTGAATAAACACTCGTCATGAGAATAACCCGCTTAGCATAGAAGATACTGACCGCCCCCTATCGCTCCATGAGCGGTCCAGGCACACAAAACAGATGCTTATTTGAAATTTTAGAGGTGGCACATGCAAATTTACTTTGGAATGGCAGGGTAATACCGCATATAGGTAGGTATGGTGGACTCATCTGGCATAACTTGGTTTAAGGGTTTTGATGCACAAGCAGTATTTCCGCTTAGTACAGGCGAAGGCTAGCAATTAGATTGAGAAGCGGCCAGCTAGAGAGCGAAGACGGTCATGAACATGCATTACATATAATCAACATTGAATACTAGCATGAGTAGGATATGGACACCATGAACATAAATATCATGAAGGCTATGTTGGTTTTGATTCAACTACATGCGTGAACATGTGCCAAGTCAAGCCACTTGAAACATTCAGAGGAGGATACCATATCATCATACCTGCCTTTCTCTGCCACCGTCAATTCATCAAATGTCATCATTATTGCCTTTCACTTGCACGACCGAACAATAAGAAGATAATAATAGTGCAAGAATGTCGTGGACTAAGCTGGAATCTGCAAACATTTTATTCAAGAGGAGAAGACAAGGTAATATGGGTTCTTTGTTAGATAGATGATAATACAGATGAGAACCACTCAACAATTTCATCGTGGTCTTCTCCTAGGTATGACTCGAGTAAAAGGAAAAGGATTTCAGAGAAACATACTGAAACATTTTTGGAGTTTTTGGTTTTTCTTGAAGGAAGCAAAACAAAGAAGAAAAACTAAAACGAGAAAAACTATTTACACGGGAAAACTCCCAACAAATAAAAGAAGAAACGAGAAATCTTTTTGGGTTTGCTTTTAATGCAACAATTAAACTAAGCTAGAAAGAAAAACTAAAAAGAAGTAGGAAATATTTTTGGGTTTTCTCAAAGTTTTTCAAACACACAAGAAGAAAGCGAGAAAACAAATCTAACATGGATATTACAATGAAAAAGTATGAACACCGACAACTGGAATGAAATGTGCTAACATGAATGTAATGTCGGTGGAAATACATACTCCCCCAAGCTTAGGCTTTTAGCCCAGCTTGGTAATCACCATACGTAGTAGCCGTCCGGTCCCAAGTCGTAGTGAGGCTGAGGCGGCACCTGAGCATCCCACCCCTGGTGCTCCTCCTCAGCAGCTGCTAGGTTGTTCCGGTAAGCTGTAATGTCATCTGGCATAATCCTGTATCCGTTCCTGGCAATAGGATCAAACAAAGCAGGTGCAGGCAACGGGATAATATCACGTGTTCCCTTGCTAAATACTAAGTTATAGTGAATATGACGTGGAGAGTTAGTTACATAAAGAAAATGGTGAGCCTGCAGTGTCTTATGATCGAGGTAAACTCGGGGTAAGAGGTAATCATGTGGGCGAAAGGGGATTTTAAAGTGGTTCGCTAAGCGAGTAGCATAAATACCACCATGTATCTTTCCCTTAGTTTTATCGAGATGTAAGCGCCGAGCAATAATAGCCCCCATACTAAAGGTGTGATCATCATAAAGTGCACAACGTAAAATAGCGAGGTCAGGAGCACTAAGTGAGCTGACCTTCTCCCTAGCGGTTAAACACTTAGTGATGACTAAGGCGAAATAATGTATTGAGGGAAACTGTAAGCTAATAGCAGTGGCCTTCGACATGCCTCTATCCTCACCCACGGTTAATGCGAGGAGAAAATCCTCAAACTCAGATGGCCTAGGTTCTCTCAAGTCCCCATCAGAAGGAATCAAGCATAGGTTACAGAAATCAGTTAGTGACATTCTGTGAGGTTCAGCATAAAGGTTAAACTCTACTTCAGGAGGATTGTTTCTCCCTAAATAATTAAAACTTTGCGCAAAGGAATTTGTGAGGATGTGGTATTGGTCACACTTATCTGCGAGGAACTCGGTAAACCCAGCGTTTGCGACAAACTGAGCGAACTCTTGGTGGATCCCGGCCTCCTCCAGGAAGGCATCATGAGGCATTCACACGGCCGCACCTCCACCTTTCTTGGAATGTGAAGGTCATTGTCCGATGATTCCCCAATGACTCCCTTTGCACTTTTCTTGGAGGAGAACTTCCTAAAGATATTCATTTTATTCCTATAAAAATTCTAAAAAAATTAGTCCACAAAAATTTGTCAACAAAACTTTGTAAGATTGTTAGCAACTACTCCTAAGCATGCATAGAGGCCATATTGAGCATTCAAACTAATTAGAACTCTAAGAATTCAACATGCAAGCTCATCTACAGCAGCACCAAGAGTAGCTAATTACTTTGAAAATAACCCACTAAAACAAAAACTAATTGGAGCAATGGAGGAGTCACATACTGTAACGCCCCCATGTAATAGCTACAGTAATCACCCCTTTGATAATGCCATGTCATTATGATTAACCATGCTTGAGCATCATTGCATCATATCTCATTTCAAATTCCAATTTAAACTTGCAATTCAAACCTAAAGTGAAAATAAAAGTTGTTCAAAACCAGAAACTAAAATGTTCATTAAATAGGAAATAATTCATAACTAATTATGATCAGTAAAACAACATTACTAAAAATGCCTAAGTGACTCCATCAACCTCAAACAGTAGCTAATAACAACAATTTAACACTAGATCATTTAATAGGATTTAAAATGAAATCATAATTTGCCCAAGCCAATTTTTGGTGGTAGTTAATATTGCACTGTAATATTTGAGCCAAGTCACACATTTATTAAAATTCATTTAGTGCTAAAACAATTTGCAAAACAGTGGAAAAGAAAAGAAATAGAAAAGAAAAAGAAAAGGGGCAATGGTCTACTGTGCACTTGGGCCGCAAGTGCACAGTAGCCAGCCCAGCCCGCCAGCGCGTCGTCGTCCTCCTCGCCTCGCTGTCGGCTGGCGCGCGCGACAGCGCCGTCGATCGCCACGTGCCGGCCATCCGCCGCCTCCCCGGCGCCGATAAGTCTCCCCCGTGCTCCTCGTCCCCTCCCCCGAACCCTAGCAGCCCCCATTCGCCCCCGCACGCTCTCTCTCTCTCGATCCCCTCCTCACCCGAAAGTCGCCGTCGCCGCCGTCGCTCGATTGCGCGGCCACCGTGCCCCGATTGCCTCGCCGCCTAATCCATCTGCTCCGCCGCGACGACCCCGTCCTCCTCGACCACAAGCCCGAGCCCCGGAGCCCCTGCATCGACGGCCACGTGCTCTTCTTCCCCTTCTGCATCGCCGGCGATCTTCATCGTCTCCGGCCGCCTCTGCTGCTCCTAAGCCTTCGCCGGGCCCCCGTGTGCCTCCCCGGTGAGCAGCCGCACCTCTCCCCTCTCTCCCCTACGCGATTTAGCCGCCGTTGCCGCCGCATTTGGAGATGCCCGTAACCACCGCCGCCTGACCTCGTCGCCGGCGTGGCTCCGGCGACCAAATGGTCGCGGGCTTGTGCCCATCTTGCTCGCACGCACACGTAGAGCCTCCCCAGCGCTTCGCCTCGTCCGTTTGCCCGCCGCAGCCTCGTTCCCGTCGCACGCCCGAAGCACCTCGCCGCCGATGAGCTCCTGCCGCTCGTCTCCGGCCGTTTCAGCCCGCGAGACCACCACCGTTCGAACCGCCGTCGCGTCCCCGTTCGAACGAGCCCAACCCCGCTGCAAATGGTGGCCCGTGCACGTTTTCCGGCCACCTCCCGTGGTCGCGCCGCCGCGAACGCGCTCGCCGGCGCGATTCCGGCGAGACGCCGGTCGTCGTCCGACGTGGCCAGCCCTGGCCCACTACCAGTGACACTGGCCGGTGGGGCCGCGGGCCCGTTGACCTGGTCAGCGCTGCTGACTGGGCCGGCTCAGCCACTGACATGTGGGGCCCCAAGCCCCTGTGTCTATTACAGGTGGGCCACCCCCCCTGTCAGTTATTTAATTAGTAAATAGGTTAATTAAAATAATTAGATTAACACTAATGACTCACTGACAGATGGGCCCCCACTTGTTTAATTAGTCTGTTAAATAGATTAATTAGCCCACTGTCTATGACAGGTGGGTCCCACACGTCAGATTTGACTGGTCAGCGTCTCTGTTGACCGCTGACGTCAGCATTGCGTCATGCTGACATCATCCCAACACTGTTTCGGATAATGTTGAATTAAATATTTAAAATAATTCCAGAAAATTAATAAAACTTTAGAAAATCATATCTTTTAAACCGTAAGTCAGATGAAAATAATTTATATATGTAAAATGATCAGAAAAATATGAAGATTCTAAATATGTAATCAAAACACCTGTCCAACACTCATAGCTAGCTGAACATGGAACGTTTTGACTGTTTTCGATAAATGAATAGTGCGCAACTTTAATTAGATAAATCCAGATAAATTCCTAAATTAACTAAATCATTTAGTTAGGCAATAAAACACATTTGCATATCTTTTAGGCATGTCATGCATCAGTGATTGCATTTTGCCATGAAATTTATTGTTTCTTCCCCCTCCTTCTCTCTCGATAGACGCCGAGACCGACGCCGTCCCAGCAGAGTTCGACTACACCCCCGACGAGCAGCCGTTTGTCGATCAGCCTCTCTCAGCAGAGCTTCCTGGCAAGCAAACCCCCTTGACGCATGCCTATATCATCCATTCCTTCTCCCTCCTGCTTGCATTAGAAATTGCTGTTATTTTGATTTATCCTAATCTGATGCATAGCCTGTCCTTGTAACTGCTGTTGATACCTGCCTTATTATCCAAACTGCTTATTATAGGTTGGATGGAAAACCATCTGTGGCCCCTCTCCCTTGCTGTAGTTGCTCCGCTGTAGTACCTGTGCCCCGTTCGAATGTTCGACGGGCTGAGAGCAGCACATCACCGCACACCCCCTAAATTGCTCGACACTGCAGAGCTGGCATCGAGTGCCGAGGGTGATACCTCTTAGCTCACTTTCGATGGTGCCTCTGTAGAATAGCTTCCCGGATGTGTGTTATCGAGGGTGATTCCTCTTACATCACCTCCGCTAAGCTACCGTCGCGCAACTCCTCGAGTGGGAATCCATCGAGGGTGATTCCTCAGATTCCTCCTCGTTACTTGGACACACGGTTACTTTGACCTTTGTTACAGGCGGGTCCACCTCGAGAGGTACCCGTGGGGAAATGTAAAGTCGGGCTGGCCCCAAGGGTGCCCGCGAGCGAATATCATTAAAGACGGGTCGGCTCCAAGAGCACCCGCGCGATACTAAATACGCCTAACGGAACTGGGTATTTGATCTGAGTGGGTCGTCGTGCCCATTTCGCACTACCACCACGTGGGATAATGGTTTAATGGGGCCCTCTGCATCGTAGTGTCAGTCGAAGGCTCTTCAGACGTCACAGCTCAGAGATGCGGGCTGATCGTCGGGATTGGGCTGGTTACGTCACTGGTGTATTCAGTGTCGCGCCTGCACCCCGTCCAGCCACGCAACGTGCAGGAGTGCAATGGGTGATGGGCCCAAGACCCCTGCACACTTAGGATTTAGACCGGCGTGTTGACCTCTCTGCTGAGCTCTAGGTCGGGCTGCGATGTGTCGATCAGCCGAGGCCGGGCATTACCCAGCCAGCGTGTCCGGCCGGAGTTAATCGAGCGTGTTGGGTAACAGTAGTGCACCCCTGCAGGGAAGATATCTATTCGAATAGCCGTGTCCACGGTAACAGGACGCTCGGAGTTGTGCCCGGATCTATGACAACTACAAATTGATGATGATTCATATTAAACTGTTAATAATGCTCTCGGGACCGCTTTCTCGCAGGGAGTCGAGAAAGGATCTCAGGGCATTGCTGTTGTATATCCACATGTATGCTACTATTATCTACTCTCTTCTGATGCTGCAAGACTACTTGAAGATGCTAGTCTTCGATAGGCTAGGCCTTTCTCTCTTCTGGCATTTCTGCTATATAGTCCACAGATACAGCCTTTTCATTTGATACCAATGCATATTTAGCATAGTTCTGATGTCAGTCTTGCGAGTACTTTGGATGAGTACTCACGGTTGCTCTGCTATTCATTTTCCCCCATACCTATATGATGATACATCAGACGACGGAGCCCAGGAGCCAGACGACACTGCCGGAGCTTACTACCAGGAGGGTCCCGACGGCACTTACTGCTGGGTTGATCCAGCCGACCAGGAGTAGTTAGGAGGTTCCCAGGCAGGAGGCCTGCGCCTTTTCGATCTGTATCGTTGTTTGTGCTAGCCTTCTTAAGGCAAAACTTGGCTAGCTATGTCCGTACTCAGATATCATTTGTGTGTATGACTTATGTATTCGGGTCCTCGTGACCCCTGGCTTGTAATATGATGATTTATGCTTATTATTTGAGTTTAGAGTTGTGTTGTGATATTGATTAGTGAGTCCCTAATCTTGGTCATATGCGTCTGCGTGTATGATTAGCGTACGGTCAAATTGGGGGCGTCACACATACCAAGTAGCAATCCCTCCAAACGGTTTCGAAAACAGAGCTTCGAGTAAAGAGATCGAAATCCGCGGGTTTGAGGGCAAGAACACAAAAATGGTGGTTGTGGTAATTTTTTGCTGGAGGTAGGTGACAATGTGGGCTAAAGAGATAAGTGAAGGGGCCTACGTGGGGGCCACCACCCACCAGGGCGCGCCTAGGGGGTGCTGGCGCGCCCTGGTGGGTGCTGTGCACCCTGGGCACTCCCCTCAGGTGTTATTTGCACTAAAAATCATAAATATTCAGGAAAAATTCGTGTTAAATTTTCAGGGCATTCTGAGAATTTTTATTTTTGGATCATTTTTTTATTGCACGGAGAAAACAGAAAACAGGATAAACATGGCATTTTATTTTATTCAACTAACTAAAACAGAAAATAAAAGGTGGGAACAGAGAATTGTGCTTACTAGATTCCTCGACGTCATACCTCTCAAAAATGATTCATTAATAAGGTTGATCAAGTCTTATTAGCAACCACTTCCGATTAGCATGAAACCGAAGAACTTTCGTAAAAACACTAAGTTACCTCAATGGGGATGTGCATATCCCCTACAATAAGTATATCATATTTCATTTTTACAGTAGGTAGAGGTAATTGGAAACTTCCAATAGTGATGGTCGGAGATTCTTCAATAACATTTATACCATT
This sequence comes from Elymus sibiricus, assembly GCA_039707655.1. Taxonomy (NCBI): domain Eukaryota; kingdom Viridiplantae; phylum Streptophyta; class Magnoliopsida; order Poales; family Poaceae; genus Elymus; species Elymus sibiricus. Next base: position 272,896,457 of record CM077665.1, read on the forward strand.
CACTTGAAATTGTTTCTTCAGAAAGTGCACCGTGTGCTCATTACCATTAATATGAAAACTGACTTTGCTTTTATTGCAATCAATAACAGCCCCTACAGTATTCAAAAAGGGTCTACCAAGGATAATCGACATGTTGTCGTCCTCGGGCATCTCAAGAATAACAAAGTCCGTTAAGATAGTAACATTTGCAACAACAACGGGCACATCCTCACAAATACCAATAGGTATGGTTGTTGATTTGTCAGCCATTTGCAATGATATCTCAGTAGGTGTGAGTTTATTCAAACCAAGTCTTTTATATAAAGAGAAAGGCATAACACTAACACCGGCTCCCAAATCACACAAAGCAGTTTTAACATAGTTTCTTTTGATGGAGCAAGGTATAGTTGGTATTCCCGGATCTCCAAGTTTTTTAGGTACTCCATCCTTAAAAGAATAATTAGCAAGCAAGGTGGAGATTTCAGCTTCAGGTATTTTTCTTTTATTAGTGATGATGTCTTTCATATACTTTGCATAAGGGGCCATCTTCAAAATATCGGTTAAACGGGTACGCAAAAAGACTGGCCTAATCATTTCAGCAAAGCGCTCAAATTCTTCATCATCCTTTTTCTTAGATGGCTTAGGTGGAAATGGCATGGGTTTCTGAACCCATGGCTCTCTTTCTTTACCATGTTTCCTAGCCGCAAAGTCTTTCTTATCATAACATTTATTTTTAGGTTGTGGGTTATCAAGATCAGGAGCAGGCTCTATTTCAACATCATTGTCTGGTTCTCTATCATTACTAGGTTGAGCATCATCGTGAACATCATCATTATCATTTTCATTATCACTAGGTTGATGTTCACTACCAGACTGAGTTTCAGCATCGGAAATAGAGACATCATTATTATCAGGAGGTTTTTGTGTCTCAGGTTCACTAGAGGTATGCAAAGTCCTATCATTTTTCTTTTTCTTTTCCTTTTTCTTTTTAGAAGGACTAGGTGCATCAGGATTAATTCTCTGAGAGTCTTGTTCAATTCTTTTAGGATGACCCTCAGGATAGAGTGGTTCTTGGGTCATTCTACCTCCTCTAGTTACTACTCTAGCAGCAAAGTCATGCATATTACTATTCATTTCATCAACCAATTCTTTTTGAGACTTGGCTACTTGTTCTAATTGGGTTTGAACCATAGAGGCATGCTTTCCTACACCTCTAACATCATTACTGATTCTAAATAGCAACACTCAAGCGAGCAATCATATCGCAATTGTATTTCAATTGTTTCAGAACATGGGCATTGAAATGATCTTGCTTCATAATATAGTTATCAAACTCATATAAGCATTGACTAGGAGGTTTATTGTGAAGGATTTCACTTTCATTGAACTTTAATAAAGAATTTACCTCTACCACCTGTAGAGGTGGTGGTGTGTCAAGGCCATGTATTTCTTCAATAGGTGGCAAATTCTTAACATCCTCAACTTTAATACCTTTTTCCTTCATAGATTTCTTTGCCTCTTGCATATCTTCAGGACTGAGAAATAAGATACCCCTCTTCTTCGGAGTGGGTTTAGACGGTGGTTTAGGAAGAGTCCAATCATCATAGTTCTTCAATATGTTATTCAATAATTCCTCAGCTTGTTCAACAGTTCGTTCCCTGAAAACACAACCAGCACAACTATCTAGGAAGTCCCTAGAAGCATCGGTTAGTCCATTATAAAAGATATCAAGTATTTCATTTATCTTGAGAGGATGATCAGGCAAAGCATTAAGCAATTGGAGAAGCCTCCCCCAAGCTTGTGGGAGACTCTCTTCTTCAATTTGCACAAAGTTAAATATTTCCTGTAAGGTAGCTTGTTTCTTATGAGCAGGAAAATATTTTTCAGAGAAGTAGTAAATCATATCCTGGGGACTACGCACACAACCAGGAGCAAGAGTATTGTACCATGTCTTAGCATCATCCTTTAATGAAAACGGAAATAACTTAAGGATGTAATAGTAGCGAATCTTCTCATCATGAGCAAAGAGGGTGGCTATATCATTCAACTTAGTAAGATGTGCCACTACAGTTTCAGTTTCATAGCCATGGAAAGGATCAGATTCAACCAAAGTAATTAACTCTGGGTCGACAGAGAACTCATAATCCTTATCGGTAACACAGATAGGTGAAGTAGCAAATTTAGGATCACATTTCATTCTAGCATTCAAAGTTTTTTCCTTATACTTGCATAGCAGTTTCTTAAAATCTTCTGTATCCTTGCAAGAAAGAATTTCTCTAGATATCTCCTCGTCCATAACATAACCTTCAGGTATCTTAGGCATTTCAAACTTAGGAGAGCTAGGACTAATAGGAGTTTCATAATCATAATCAGTTTCATAAGCTTCATCAGTTTCAGCAATTTCATTTACTTTAGCTCTAGCAGTTTGTTCATCAAGAAATTCTCCTAGCGACACATTATCATCAAGCATGGTACTAGCATCATCATAAGCATCATTCATAGCAGAGGCAGCATCATCAATAACTTGCGACATATCAGGATTACTAGCATGTGGTGGTGTTGCAAGCTTACTCATAACAGAAGGTGAATCAAGTGCAGAGCTAGATGGCACTTCCTTACCTCACCTCGTAGTAGAGGGAAAAATCTTGGTCGTTTGGTCCTTCAGATTCCTCATAGTGATAAATTGATATAAATCCCAAGTGACTCAACAAATATTGCTATGCTCCCCGGCAACGGCGCCAGAAAAAGGTCTTGATAACCCACAAGTATAGGGGATCGCAACAGTTTTCGAGGGTAGAGTATTCAACCCAAATTTATAGATTCGACACAAGGGGAGCCAAAGAATACTTGAGAGTATTAGCAGCTGAGTTGTCAATTCAACCACACCTGGAGATTAAATATCTGTAGCAGAGTAATCAGTAGCACAGTAATATGATAGTTTTGATAGCGGTAGCAATAGTAACAGTAGCGGTAACAGTAGTAGCAGTAGTTTTGTAGCAGTTGGAACAACAGCATCAACAATAGTAACTTAGCAAGAGTAATAAGTGGAAAGGTCATAGGCACTGGATCGGTAACTCATTGGATGATATTCATCATGTAACAGTCATAACCTAGGGCGATACAGAACTAGCTCCAGTTCATCAATGTAATGTAGGCATGTATTCCGTAAATAGTCATACGTGCTTATGGAAAAGGACTTGCATGACATCTTTTGTCCTACCCTCCCGTGGCAGGGGGTTCCATAAGGAAACTAAGGGATATTAAGGCCTCCTTTTAATAGAGAACCGGAACAAAGCATTAACACATGGTGAATACATGAACTCCTCAAACTACAGTCATCACCGCGAAGTATCCCAAATATTGTCACTATGGGGTTGACGGATCATAACACGTAATAGGTGCATATGACCAGAAATCATGGCACTCGGGCCCTAATGACAAGCATTAGGCATAGCAAAGTCATAGCAACATCAATCTCAGAACATAGTGGATACTAGGGATCAAGCCCTAACAAAACTAACTCGATTACATGATGAATCTCATCCAACTCCTCACCGACTAGTAAGCCTACGAAGGAATTACTCACTCCCGGTGGGGAGCATCATGGAATTGGCGACGGTGAAAGGTTGATGATGACGAAGACCGAGGATTCCCCTCTCCGGAGCCCCAAACGGGCTCCAGATCTGGCCTCCCGATGAAGAACAGGAGGTGGCGGCGGCTCCGTCTTGTGAAACGCGATAATTCTTTCTCTCCTATTTTTTTCTCCAAATTTTGGAATTTATAGTGGCGGAAATAGGTCAAGTGGGGCCCCGAGGTGCCCACCACCCACCAGGGCGCGCCGGGAGGGGGCTGGCGCGCCCTGGTGGGTGCTGCGCACCCTGGGGCCCCTCTCCGGTGGTTTCTGGCTCCAGTATTTTTTATATTTTCCAAAATAAATCTCCAAAAAATTTCATTCCATTCCGAGAACTTTTATTTCTGCACAAAAACAACACCATGGCAATTCTGCTAAAAATAGCGTCAGTCCGGGTTAGTTCCATTCAAATCATGCAAATTAGAGTCCAAAACAAGGGCAAAAGAGTGAGGAAAAGTAGATACGTTGGAGACGTATCATCGACCCGCCGTGCCGGTGTGGGCCGCTGCCGGCCGGAGCATCCCCGTGCCCGTTCTCCTTCCCCTGCCTTTCCTTCTTCCTCTTCCTTCCTTCCTTCTTCCTCCTTTCTCAAGATCTCTCTCTCTCTCTCTCTCTCTCTCTCTCTCTCTCTCTCTCTCTCTCTCTCTCTCTCTCTCTCTCTCTCTCTCTCTCTCTCGACGTGAACAGGAGCAGCCATGGGAGGCCTCAAGGTCTTGTCGCCATGTCCCAAGCCGTCGGATGCCGGGAATTAAAGGATCCGCGCCGCCCTGACCCAATCCGCCCATCCCCTCGCCTCCTCATCGTCCCCGGCGAGCCTCGTGGCTGGAGCTGCCATGTGCTTCTTCAACCTTCGACCTGGACAACTCCATCCACTCCCGTCCTGAATCTGCCTCATCCACCGAACCAAACGACCCTGTTGGATCATCCCGTCCCGATTCGTCCCGAGGTCCAAATTTTGATAAGTCCCCAAATTTCATCATCTCATATGCATTTTGTGATGGCCATAACTTTGTGCACGTGCATCGGATTTTAATGAACTTTATGTGTAAAATGATCTACAAAATGTGCTCTACATGATAGTAGAATTTCCATGCATGATAGAATCCATTTGGTTGATTAAATCTCTATTGCAAAAGTGCATCATGATATAATCTTCAGAAAACTATTAAAACTGTCAAACTTGTGAGGATGATTGCATCTAATCCGTAGCTCATATGGTTATGCTTTCTTCATGTGTTTTCGTCTATGTAATGTGTACTGCAATGCCATTCCTTTGGTTGCCATGTAAAACATGTCCATCATGTTAATTTCTTGCGCTTAAGTGGCCTTTTTGATAAAACTATTTTGCTATTAACAGAAAGTACCGTTTTGCAAACATCATAGTAAATGATCCATGCATCCTATGAATTTTTGCCAATGGAGTAAAATGGAGACTGTCATGTTTACTTGATGTACACACCATTTTCATAAATATTAAAATTGCTATACCTACTGTTTTGTGCATCCCAAAACACCATCATGAAGTAACTATTTTGCATCCCAGATTTTCAGTGTGAAACTGCTGTTTTAAAACTTGTCAACTTGTCTTGATGAATGCCATTGATCTAGAGGTCATAAGGAGATGTTCAGTAAACATGTTTTGAACTTCATCATATATGCTATCGCACCATATATTTTGTTGCCATAAAAACTTCCTGTAGCATATCTAAATGTTGCCCTCAACATGTCATTCCAATGTTTCTGCTTGCATAAACCTATTTTCTCTAAGTCCTTAATCTGGACAGAAACTTTGCATCTTGCGAAAATCATATCAATTCATACATGATGCCTATGGAAATGATATTTATATGAATTGTGAAGCATTTTAAGTGAACTACAGCATCATGTCATTTATTTTCATGTTAGCATTTCTAGCATCATGTTTTATTGCTCCAAAGTAGGCATCTCACTAATTTTGGCAGATTCTAATTAAAACTTGTGTTGTTTTAAACTTGTGAACCGTAGCTCTGTTTTGAGCATGTAATACATGAAACTTGTTTAGGATTGCATGTAGTTTCAAAATACCCATTTGCATTCATGATTAAAATGTTTATGGTTGTTGTTTGCATGCATTTTGCATACATGACATGCTAAACTTGTGTGGGTAAAATCTTTTATGCCGTAGCTTCGTTTTAAATGATCTATATATGTAACTTGCTTAGAAAAACATGTAGAATAACATGGTGCACTTTGTTTTCTAGTTTAACAACAATAAAATTGCGTTTTATACATATCTGAACCAAATTTGAAAATCACATATGGGGTCGTTTCGGAAATGCTATATGTTGTTTCCGGCCTCATTTAAAATGCCTAGATAGATAGTTTAATTATGCTTCACCTCTTGCCATGTTAATAACATTTAAACTTGTTGGGTATCTAAATGAGAGTGAACTAAATAATTCAAATGTGGAGTTTCGTCAATATGCAACTCATTGCATATTGAGCTTCACTTAATGTGTAGTATTTGATTGTTGCCATGTCATGACATGCCTATTTAAACCGGACATGCATCATACTTAATTGTGCATCATGCCATGAATGTGTTGTGGTGTTTACCGTGCCATTTGTTTGTTTCCGGATTGCTTCTTCTTGCTAGAGTTCCGATAACGTTTCTGACTGTGAGGATTCTTTCGACTACGCACGTTCGTCTACTTCATGGACTCGATCTTCTTCCAAGCTGGATTTCAGGTAAGATGATCATAACCCTGGATAGCAGTACCATTATTGCTTGTTTGGTTAGGTAGAAGTCCGTGAGTGGGCTAGCTTGCAGACTGCCCTACCGTAGGAGTTGCCTGCTTCACCGGACTCCTTCTCCTGGACGCTCATGCCGTCGGGTGACTTCTTTGTTAGCTCGACATATCTGGCATTATGTCGTTCACCTTCTATCCCGTGGCTTTCCCCTCTATGGAAGGCTCCTCTTCCAATAAAAATCAAGATCTTTGTGTGGCAGCTTATGTGCGACCGCTTGCCCTCAAGGACTGAGGTGCTTAAGAGGCATGGTCCGAGCACTGGAGTGTGCCCGTTGTGCCATGTTGTGGAGACCGGGTCACACATCTTGTTCTCCTGCATCACAACGCGAGCTCTTTGGTGCTTTGTCCGGGAGGCCCTAGGGCCCTCTTGGGACGCCTGGGACCTTGCTGAGTTTCTTCAGGCGAGAGCTCTTCAGACTGGCCGCAATAGGCGGCTTTTCTGGCTTCTGTTTGCGGGGATGTCCTGGACGCTATTGACTGCTCGTAATAAAATGGTGATTGAGCGGGTTCTTCCGCACCGGGCTAATGACTCCTATACATTTCTTGCCTTTTTGTAGCACTGGCACCCGCTTTCTAGGCAACGGTACCGTGATCGCCTGGGACGCATGATAGACTCCCTTCAGGCCACCGCGCGCCGATTATCTTTTCAGTAGCCTGCTTGAGCCCCGGCCACTCAATGGCTTATTTTTTTTTCCTTTCTTTTATATTTTCTTGGGCATGATTGTGATGTGGCCCCAGTCACCTTTTCGGTATGACTTGTGGAACTCGGTTGTATGGTATGACGCTTTATCTATAAAGCAGGACGAAAGCCTATTTCGTGAAGCTCCACGACCCTATTCTTTGGTAGACATTATTTGGATGTGCATGTGTGAGAAAGTCATGGATGAACCCGGGTATATATGAACCCACTTTGAAAAACACATTTTGAAATGACAAAAAATTCTGAAAAAAGTGTACGCGGACGTCTTCATATTCTATGTGTGTGCAGAAAGTTTCATGGAAAAACAACATTTTTTATGACCTGTGCAAAAAAGGCAAAACATACTATCGTGAAACGGTATTTAGAAGCACTAACATTTATCTTTTTTGCGGAAACAAAACAAAAAGATTTTTTTTTCACAAAACTTTGTACCGCGGACATATTTGTACGAACATGCATGCACAAAATTTTGTTTCGAATTTTTTTACATTACAAAAAATGTTTAAAGTACATTTTTAAAAAGTGGGTTCATATGTACCCGGATTCAGGACGTCCACACTTTGCATGTGTGTACATTGTAATCCGTATTTACAAAGGCAGAGGTCAGGGGTAGTATCTCCAGCGAATTTAATGCCATCTCGCGTGGCGTGTTTCTTTCAAAATAATTTCAAGAACCCCTTTTTAGAACATTTTCATTTGAGGAAATTTTCAGAATGATCTCAGGAAATACTTTTAAAATGATGCCATGACGACGACATCCCAGAGGAGTTGGGCCTTGGTGCTGAGCTTATTTTCTGCTGACGAGAGGAGTGAACAAGAAGAACAACTTAGATGGGCTCCTTCACATCTTACTGGGTCTATAATAGGCTAGAGTTTACAAGCTCTATCCAGCGCCTCAAGGTCCAGCAGGCTACAGCTCCCCTCTCTTCGATATTCGGCTGAAAGACAGTAGCAAGTAAACGTTCGAAAGTACATTTCTACACCCAGAGCAAATGCTCCTAATGTGAACAGTAAAACAACAAATTCAAATAATTCTGAATTTTTTGTGTGACATACTTTCACAAATGTTTGGTGTGTATGTAAAATTTCATCACGAAATCACATTCGTGGAAGTCGTGCCAAAAAATAAAATCAGAGATCCAAAATGCTTTTGTAAGTAACATTTTCAGAGCATCGATTTTTTTTTCTGTGGGAGATTTTGTTTTTTTACCACGCCTTCCACCATTGTGATTTTTCGATGAAATTTTGCATGCACAACAAACAATGGCGAAAGTATGCCACAAAAAAAAATCAGAATTTTTGGAATGTTTTTTGATTTTTTTTTAATTTTACTGTTTACATCGGGATCATTTGCTCCTGGGTGTAGAAACTTCACTTCCGTCCACATTTTTTGTCAGAAAGAAAAAGGAAAAAGTAAACTCTCACGTAATCCTTTGCCAGTTCAAACAAAGGAAAAAGGAAAAGCTAATCCTTAGCCAGCTCACATTCATATCGGCCTCAACTAATCCTTTGCCAACTCAAAAAAGAAAACTAATCCTTTGCCAGTTCAAAAAAAATAAAAATAAAAAACTAATCCTGAGGCACCACCAACTTTGACCCCAAAATAGGGTAACATCACTAGCGAGCGGCACGCAGCGTAGTCGTTGTCGGTCGCTCAAACTGGCACGAATATACTACTCCACGGGCCAAGTCCACATGGTGGTTGGAGACAAGTTCTTTGTTGCCATTCATTTCCATTTTGAGCGGTGAGAAAACATTTTCTTGACAACGATGTTCACTGCGAGGTATGCGCGGAGGGATCCTGCGAGTAAGAGCATCTACAGCCGGACCTAACAAATCTGACCCCTTAAACGCCCGCGGACGCGTCCGGTCAGTGACCGGGCGTGTCCGTTTTGAACCCCTATAATTTGGTTCGCGCAGCCACACTTCTCATTTTTCTTCTCATATGTCCGGTCACTTGCACGTGATTGGTGGAGAAAAAGAGAGAGAAAGAAAATAATGAATAAGAAAAGAGAAAAGGTGGTCCGGAGTGGGGTCGCGTCCTATGTGGTGGACTGACCGGGCGTGTCCGGGCGCGTCCGCGAGCCCTCATATCGGCCCCATATTTGGGATGGATATGAGGGGTGCCGGTCAGTCCGGGCGTTTGAGACGGATATGAGGGGTCCGGTTGGGTCGCATTTTTGTGACCGGTCAGTGACCGGGAGGGCGTTCCGAACGTTTGAGGAGCATATAGGGGGTCCGGCTGTAGATGCTCTAAGAGCATCCATGACCGGACCTCTGGAACCCGTCTCAAACGTCCGAAAAAGCCACTCGATCATAAAAATTCGATCCAGACGAGCGTCCTAAACGAGCCTCAAACGTCCGGACTGACTGGCACCCCTCATATCCAAAGCAAATATAAGCGGATACGAGGCGGCCCGAGTGGGCCCGGGCGCGCCCGCCACATCAGCCCGGCCCACCAGTCCACTACCGACCCCACAAATACCTCCATCCGGAAAATTCTAGACACCGGTGACTCCACTCCCCTCTTCATCCACTCCACTTCTGATCCCCTTCCCTCCACCTCACTTTCGATCCCCTCCCCTTCGATCCGATGGGCAGCGACGGAAGCAGCTCCGGTGCAAAATCCGACGGCTCCAACATCAATGTGGAGGAGGTGACCCTCCGCATCGCCTTGAGGAGGTCGCTGCTTGATCAAGGCGGCCCCGCCAGCTAGGGATGGCACCCGCAGGGTATGGATACGGGTGGAGCCTCCCCATACCCTTACCCGTCCCGCCTGAGCTTACCCATCACCCTTACCCATACCCGTCAACGGGTACAATTCTTTTGCATACCCGTTAACCTACAGGGTAGACGGGTACGCATGGGTAAAATTACCCATGTTTGCAAAGCATCAATTTGAACTACTAATAGTTATAAACTGCATCATATAATATCATTTACAAAAAGAGATTATAACAATAACATATACTTATAAACAACATCATATAGTCATAAACAACAACACATAGGCATACACTTAAGTTCACAAATTCTTGACATATTATAGATTCTAGAGATAATTTTGAGTTTACATAGATTTTGTATCGGTACATGGTATGGGTTATATGATCCCATATCCGCACCCACTCTACTCGATGGGTTTCAGATTCTCCTATTTATATACCCATGGGTAAATTTTTGCCCCGTACCCTTACCCTAGTAGGGTTTTTACCCACGGGGTACGTGGGTAATGGGTACCCATTGCCATCCCTACCGCCAGCGGCGGATCTTCTTTCTCAGCGCCCGTCGCCCATGGACGCAGCGCCAGCGACGTCGCCGGCCCTTCCTGCCCAGCGCGAAGCTTCGGCAGCTCCGCTCCTTCAGGTACGCCGCCCACCTCCACCATGGACTGGCCCGGAAGTTGTACCCGACCACCGTTGGGTCCTCGTGCCCGCGCTGGGGCGCACGACGACGCCCGAGTCCGAGGCGCATGCAGCCCAGCGCGAGCGGCGGCGGGCGAGGGGGTGATGTCCGCGCGACGCTCGCGCGTGAGCGCGCCGGTCGATCCCGTGGGCGCGGTCCTCGCGTTGGTCCTTCGCCGCTATCTCACGACGGCAGAGACGGATGCAGGCCGCCTCTGCCGCAAGAATGCCAAGGCGCTCCGACTAGCCATCGAATTGTCGAAGCGCGAGGCAAATAAGGAGGAGGCGGCGAAGGCGGCCCGCCATGCCAAGGAGCAGGACTGCCTGCTCCGCAGGCTGTCGTGCATGAGGTGCAGCTCCGACTCCAACCTGACGAATGGCTTCACCTCCAGCTCCGACGATGACGCACCTTCGCACGCCGACGCCTACACGGAGGAGGGGCATAGCCGCGTCGACACCCGAAAGGGGAAGGGGCCGGCGAGGAAATGGTGATTTCCTCCGCCCTTCCCCGTTCTGTTTATATTTTAACTATGTTTTAACTAGTTTGTTGTATGGATTTGCACTGTCCGCCTTTGAACTCCGTTGAACTATGCTTTTTTGTTCGGTGATGAATGTTGATCCGATGAACTGCTTCCGTTGATTGTCTTTTACGTAGCGTTGTACGGTTTGTATGGTTTAGAGGTTTCGAATATGAAAGACACAAATGTGAGAGCATCTTCAGCCACGACTTGCAAATCCCGCCCCTCAAACGCCCGCGGACCGGGCGTGTCCGTTTTGAACCCCTACTTTTTCATCCGTGCAACTGCATCTCTCATATTTTTCCTCATATGTCCGGTCACTTGCACGTGATTGGTGGAGAAGAAGAGAGAGAAAGAAAAGAATGATTAAAGAAAGAGAAAAGGTGGTCCGGGATGGGGTCACGTCCTACATGGCGGACTGACCGGGCGCGCCCGGGCACATCCGCGACCCCTCATATCGTCCTCATATTTGAGATGGATATGAGGGGTGCCGGTCAGTCCGGGCGTTTGAGATGGGTACGAGGGGTCCGTCTGGATCGCTTTTTCGTGACCGGTCAGTGACCGGGCGGCCTGCACGGACGTTTAAGGAGCGTATGAGGGGTCCGGTTGTAGATGCTCTAAAAGCCAACAAAAAAGACGTGCACGATCAGCACCCGCGGACACGTCCGGACGCGTCTGCGGATGCCCCCGGATATGGCCGTGCGCGTCCGCGTCCGCGGATGTTCGTGGGGCCGAGTTAGAGCATCTCCAACAGCACGTCTAAATGGACGTGTATATGCGTTTTACACGACGAGGCCAAAAAGCTGCCGTCCAACAGCTCGTCTAAACGGACGTGCAAATATGCACATTGTTCAAATTGGCCTCGACGATGTCCAGCCTGGAAGATGTGAAGGCGTCGTCCAAAGCTTAACCGCAAGCCAGATTTCGCTCTCCCGCCGAGACGAGGAAGAGGCGCGCACTGTCGCCAGGACGCCGGCGTGCCGCACGACCTCATCCGAGCCAAGGTATGTGCCTTTGATTCCGGGGGAGAGATGACAGAGTGGATCCCGCCGTTGTCGGGCTGGATCAAGACGCCGCCGCCGCGCTCGGAAGAGGGCCGCTGCGCTCGTGGGAGTGACGCCGCACAGGGTGGGGGGAGGGGGGCACGCTCGGAGGAGAGGTGGATCCAGCGACCGCCGACGCGCAGGGATCCCCAAGGAGTTGCCGCGAGCGGCTGGATCCACGCACGGGACCCCGGCGCTGGAGTAGCCGCGCACGGCGCATAGTCGTCAAGCTGCAGTGGCCGTGAACATGTAGCCGCTGCACTTCTGAATAGGTGGCCGCTGCACCTCTGAACTGAAGATGTTCAGTGCAGATAACTGAATATGTGGCCGATGCACTGGCCGTGCATGTTAATATGATCGGTGCTACTTAACTAATTTTTTGATTAAATACTCTGCTGGTACTAGTAAATATGTTCAGTGATACTAAAGTTGCTACTGCTACTTATATAGAGAATTTTCTTTGATATTGATGCTGCTAGGTAGGCTATATGATAAAGTTTTTTTTTTGAGGGAAAGTTGAATTGGTAGTTACAAAATAATATTAAAATATAGAAGAAAGAATATAGATGTTTTGTATATAGACGTTCTGCTGTAAAACTGAACGTGTATACAAGAGAATCTTTATAGACCATTGTCTATATGGATATATAGACATTCAAATTTACACATGCTGTTGGAGATGCTCTTAGCCATGCCGTGCTGTAGATGGTCTAACTAGCCTAGAAATGTTCGTCCATTCCAAAAGCCACTCACACCGGTTACCGTACTGTAGCAAAAGTTGCAGCTAAAATATGTACTAGTACTTGGGAACCTATCAGGGATTTTCATCATCAAATGCAGTGCAATGTTTGCCCGCAAAATAAAAATAAAAGTTTAGTGCAATGTGTTGTTTTTAAAACATACTGGGCTACATTGAAATTCAGCGAGGAAAATGAATCATCTAAGGCAATGCCTATGTGTACTGTAGCACGTGAAGTTTCGTGAGAAAGCAAAAGAGAAAAGAGTAGGTAGCAAACCATAGCCGGGCACGAGCGGCAGTGGAGTAGCGGAGGGCTGTGGATTCTCTGCCTTGCTGTGGCGAAGGCAGAGGTGAACAGTAACCTCTACCTTTGCTCACTTTTACCCGTCAGATCGAGAACGAACGCCCCAGATTGAATCATACAGCGGATGCAAACAGTACTTGCTACAGGACAACCGAACAGTGACGCGCTATATAGTACCAGGAACAGTGCTCACAGACGATCTCAGCCTTCCATTCTTGATCCTGTGGCAAAGTCATCGGTGCCTTTGCCATGGCAAGGTAGAGAATCCGCGCCCGTAGCGGAGACGCAAAGGGAAATGTACGAGAGCTGACCGACTTGCTTAACTGTAACCACGCATGGCCACATGCGCATCCATGTTACTGCTACCCATGTTGGTGTTGCAGCCTCGACCATGGACCATCACATGCGCGCACAAATACAATATACAATCAACAAATCATCAACCACAGTACCCGGAGAGTTCTTCAATTCACACTTCAAATCTTTGACACCTCGACACCATTCGGAATCAAATCGAGAAAATAAGAAATGGAACAATCAAGCGCACAAGAAACCAATGTTTACATTTTAACCAAGGAGGAGGAGGAGGAATAAATTAACGGAGAAGAGAAAATCTGACAAGATCTGAGCCAAACTGGACTTAATCGAGAACGGAATTGCTATCTGATCAGAGCATCCTGAGTAGCATGGCGGCGGCGCCCACGGCGGCGGCGAGGGGAGCGGCGTTGCGGGCGGCGATGGGCGCGGCGGCGGATTTGGAGGATGACTTTGCGGCCGGCGAGGAGGAGGAGGAGGAGGAGGAGTCGGGGGAGGAAGAAGCGGGGCCCTTCTTTGCGGTGACGGCGAGCTTCATGCCGGAGTAGCAGTAGCCGTAGCTGCAGATGAAGAAGTAGTCCTTGGCCTCCTTGAGCTGGAACGCGTAGCTGGTGCCCTTGCTGTGGCTGCTGATGGCGTTCTCCTTGTCGCAGTTGTCGTACCCGACCTCGTCCACCTGCACCACGTCCGACCGCCCATTCTGGTACTCGAACACTGCCACCAACCAACCAACCAACCAAGCTCAGTTAGCTTCTTCCTCCATCAACGGCGGGTCGAGCTACGTACATAGCTGAAGCAGATCGGGATGGAGGAGAAATGTGAGGCGAGGAGTGTGAGAGCTTACGGAGCCAGTCGCCCTTGTAGAAAGGGCGGTGCTTCTTCACCCAGGAGGTGTAGTCCACCTTGGGGTTCCACCCCTTCTCGTCGCCAACTGTGTAGTTGGTCGCCACCGCCGCCGACGGCAGCGACGCCAGCAACACCACCGCCAAGACGGCCATCACCGGCATCAGCATCTTCCCTCCTCTCCCTGCCCGGTGGCACGCCTCCCGATCTGGATTAGCTGCCATGGCAAAGCTCCAGGCGCTTCTTTGTCTTGGGATGTGGGATGGGGGTGTGCTGGACTTTGCTTGCTTGGAGTAGTCTATAGGCTATATTACCGGTGGGGAGTGAGTGAGGGAGTGAGGTTGTTGGTGGCTCAAGGTGAAGATGAAGAAGGGGACCGTCGTCGGTCGGCGTCTTGTCTGTCACGGTGGTGTACTGTACCACGGTCTCAAGGATTACTTGCACAGTTGCACTGGGATTCATCTCATCACTCTGGCCTGTAAGATCTGGTGGTAATTTTTCTTGCTAATACAAAGTACAGCAAAGCCACGCATCCATTATGATTCTCCGGAGCTTGCATAACTGCACATAAATCTACCTGGGCAGTACTGATCTAATGCACATTAATCAACCAGCTCGTGTGAACTCAGCTGCTGACTCTGTGGTATTTGCTAAAGAATGCACTCGATTTTACAGCGAAAATCCTGATTGGTGTGTAGGTCGAACTGCTAGATTGCTAAATACTTAAATATGGTTTAGCATTTCATTTCTTTGCAGGGTGATTGCTGTTTGGTCTAATCATTGTGTGCTTTATGGCAGGGGATCTCAGGCTCGTATGATGCATGGTTTATGGGATCTTTGTATGGGTGGGGTGCATCATCCATCATTGTTCATTTTAGGTTTATTGTCTGGTACAAGGCTACCTTCTTTCCTTGTGTCATGGTGTATCATTGGGCATTTTCTATTTGATTAGTAAGGACTTCCAAGTTCCCTTTGTAGTGAAGCAAAGAGCTTTGCTTAAGCTAACTAATGGTGGTTGTGGAATTAATTATTCCTCGTTCCAATTTAGAATGCAACACCTAATTGCAACTTTCCTGCTAGTTGCAACTCACGGAGAGGGAAACACCAACGATACATGAAAATTCAACATTAAACAGTCTACAGTTACCAACTAGTAAGCTATTTAGAGAGGTTTAATTAATCTGAGGAGCAACAATACAGGGAATACTTTGAGGTAATTCATCTAGCAGAATACTCCGTTGACTTCCTCTTGATCGTGTGAGAAACAATACATATAATCTATACAGAATTCGATAACTCTCATTTAACCATTGTTTTTACCTTGAAGGCGTCTGGGCAAAGCCTTTACATTCAACTTTGCAAAACATTTGTTAAAGGAAACTTTGAAACATCGAATGTGCGATGGCCTTGTAACAAGTTACATGCCATACACACAAGTCTTGATATGTTTTTCATGTAGGTTTGAAAGAAGACGAAACAAGTTCCATCACCGTTTTGACAAAGTTTACGACAATTCCACAAAAAATTCACAATTAATCCAACAATATGTTTGTCATGTTATTTTCAAGTAGAGCCTTAGAGGAACTCCAACAATGCCCCTTGTTTTAGCCCGCCAAAGTGCCCCCAAAAGAGGGAGTTCTCCAAAAAAGACATCCCAAAGAGTGGCCGAGCTAGACAAGGTTATTTTTCAAAATAGAGGCAAAAATTTTGCCTCATCGATTAATTAAGAAGGGGAGAATTGCCCAGTTAATTTACGAACAACCAAGCGGAAACCAATACAAATGGAACATGGACTAACTACTCACATCACAAGAAACCCCACAACCGCGTAGGTGATCCCCGCCAGACTCTTCGAGTACACAACATTCACAAACCTCGACATTGCTACTACGCCAAGAGACCCCCGACAAGAACACCTTGACACAAGACATCAGGCACCTACCAACCCACAACGACAACCCAATCCAAGAGGACGAGCCGAGAGATTGAAAGTCATCCATCAAGCAACCAAAGACGCCTTGCCTGTGGTGCTACTATGTCCTTTGCCCACCTTCTTTTGTTTGCTCCTTATTGGCATCCCCCTCAAGAGGCAAGCAATCGACCTGCCCAAACCAGGTCTAGCAATGTCCACACTAGCGACCAAGTCACAAAGTTCCATCGCGAAGAGAGCATCTGGATTTTGAGTAGGTCCCAACACACTTGGCTCAATGATCAAGTCACTCATAGGCATCATCTGGTCGATGCTCGCAAACGAGGGAAGGGAAGCAACATCTAAAACTCTCCGCTCCATGACACCGAGAGGTAGGCTGGCTGACACCTGACACCCAATGGACTTAGGCGAGCAAGAGATTACACCTGACACCTGACACCTTACACCTGACACCACACTCGGCATCAAGTATCAGGCTAGACTTCCGGGGTGACGCTGTCGGTAAAGCCACAATCGAGATATCGGGGAGGAGGGGTCTACCTTTAGTTGTTCGATGGACAGAGGCAGAACCGGACCCTCACCCAGGTCCAGAAGCTCTAGCATCATCTGCAGCACCGGAGTCACAACCACATCATTGTCCAGTCCCTCACAGGTTGATGACGGCGCTGATTCTAGCACGAGGGGAGAAATGACCATGAATCTCTGTCGGCCCAAATAAAACCAGGGTATTACGAGCCTGGGAAGGATGAGACCTTGGCGAAGGCATCCCGGCCCACTCTCGCCTAGGGGGTGGACCCTGGAATCCCGACGGCCATTCCATGGGCATCTTTGTATGTCGTCTTGGAGGCAACCCAGGAGACAACTTACGAACCAACCCGGTAAGTGCTTCGCGGGTCTCCCGGGAAGTTGCATGCGGGGTTGATCACACCCGGCAAGAGGGGAAGAATCTCGCTACCAGACGAGAGGATGACGACCTGACCTCTTACCTTTACCGCAAGCATCGGTAAAGGGACACAAAGCGAATGACAGGTCGGGACGTATGGGCTCCGGTAAGGCCCCCGTGAAGATGAGATCAACTACAGTGGCTACAGGGCGGTTTACCTGCTCTCTATGATGCTACAGGAGTAGTACCCTGATGCAGCCCACGCTGTACGAAGAGAACACAGAGGTTAAACTGCGGTGTAATACGCTTCCCCGGCAGCCATCATCAGCATGCGTACAGGCGTGCGCCAGCAAACCATACTGCTTCGGTACAAGCTACCCTAGCCTACTCTATGCCGTGTTCGACCAGTGAGAGCTCGAGCAAGAGTCCCGGAGAGTAGTTTAAATAGAGGGGAGGTTGCGGCCTCTATAACGGACGCAAACTCATTGTAACACATTCGCTTCGAAATATCAACACAGAGCAGGAGTTGGTATTACACCAACACGGTGGCCTGAACCTGGGTAACTCCGATGTGTTCTTCCCCCTATTCTTCTTCTTCAACCATCCAAGACCTAGGAAGCTAGACGTGTTCAGTCCCTGGCCGAACTCACAAAGGGTTGTCGCAAACAACCCAATTTCTGGTTCTTAGAAACCGACATTTGGCGCACCAGGTAGGGGACTGAGGCGTTTCTAGCATTCTTCGGTTGCATCCTTCTCGTCTTCGAGTGACTTTGCAGTGCCTGGGTCGGCGCCGCCTCTTCGACCGAGCCCTCCCTCCGGTGGACACTCCGACACTCGACGAGGATGGTGCAGGCAAGGCTTCCTCGAGCAGCGGTGTGCTCACATGTACTTCAGCCTAGACCGGTCGCTCCCCCTTCATGCCACGACGGCGCGCTGCCCACCTGGATGGCGCGCGGCCATAGGGGCACTACTAGGGGCGGCCGGCCCTTGAGGAATCACGTTCCACCCGCGTCTCGTACATCTCCCTCCGGTACCGCCGGCAGGGCCAGGAGGAGCTGCTCAGGAACTACATCAGTCGCTTCATCAGGGTGCATGGACAGACTAGGGGCATTCCCGAGGCCGCCGTTGTATCGGCGTTCATTCGGAACGTCCGCAGCTTTGGGGTCTGCGATGAGCTCGCCGCTCAAAAGGTGACCTGCGTCGCTGATCTTTACTGAGTGGCTCTCCAATTCACCTGATCCCTGGATGCTGCCATCACCCCGGGGCTCACCGCTACTGCCGCACAAGGCCGGTCCTCCTGTGGGTCGATGTTCCCCCTGTGAGGAGCGAGCATGCTCAAACGGTCTCGTATGACGGGGCCGCCGCCTCTGGCAGTATTGTCCGTGCAGCGTCGTCAGCAGCGCTGGCTTCCGCAGCAGCGCCGGCCATGGCAGAAGTCCACCAGGAGCCGGAGAAGAACTCTTTTGCCGTTGAGATCACCTTTGGCGGGAACACGCCCCGCGACATCTCCGTGAAGGCAAGCTTCATCACCGCTTAGGCTCAGGGGGGTGTGCTAGGCCCCCGGGAATGCAGCGACATGTAGCGTCTCTAGCCAAAGGCGCCGACCTGAGACCACCGAGCGACGGTGAAGCAACGGTGAAAGGATCGATACGATCGACTAGAGGGGGTGAATAGGAGACTACAAATTTTAATCTTGTTTGTCAATTTTAGGGATAAGCGGATAAATAGGATTCACTAGATATGAAACTAGGTGAACACAACCTATATGACAAACATAAGCAGTACTAAATGTGCTAGGCAACAATAAAGCTAACAAGCCAACGAGCATACAAAGCAAGGTAAAGTGCGGGAAAGGATTAACCACAAGTGAGACGAGGAAGCATATTTTATCCCGAAGTTCACTCTTCCTTGGGGAAGAGCTACTCTCCGTTTAGAGCGGTGTCGGAGCCAAAGCTTGCGAAACGCCACGGAAGGCTCACCGTATCTCTTTCAAGTCACCCCCAATGGATGAGCCTCGAATCGCTCAGGGTTGGTCTTGAAGGCGACCACCACACCTTTACAAACTTCTCCAGAGCACACCACAAGCAAGGAAGCTTCTGGAGGAACCTCTAACTACCTAGGAGCCCAAGTTCCAAGAGTAACAAATCAATGGTGAACAAATGTTGTGGGGAACACGAATTTGGTTTGGTCAAAGTGTAGATCGGGTCTTGCTCTCCCAATCCCCAAAGTCTCAAAAAAATTGGGTGGAGGGATTGAGAGTATTAAGCAAAATGAGGTGTAGCAATGGTGGAGCTCAGCAAGACATTAGGGTTGGGTTGGGAGGAGGAAGAAAGGTTTTTTTTATAGTGTTCTTGGCTGGGGTGGAGAATCTGCCCATTGGACCCCGTGCGCATGGGCTTAGTCAGCCCCGTGCGCACGGGGTACTCAGAGAGGTTCGTGGTACCCCGTGCGCATGGGGTCAAAAGACCCCGTGTGCACGGGCTACACAGAGAGCTGCGCGGTACCCCGTGCGCACGGGGGTCAAAAGACCCCGTGCACACGGGGTGACCAGGAAGTCTCTGTTAAACAGCTCTGAAAACCCGGGCACGACACTAACAGTGGATATTTTAGGTGGTAGGTAGGCTGAAATAAAGGACATGGAGGCATTCCCACACAACATACATCCACGATGACCCCTCTTAATAGTGCGGTAATTCCTACGACTCAAATCGAACCAAAACGAAAACCTTCGAGTCGCCGGGAAAACCACGCCTTTGATCTTTTTGAATTGGGGGGTCACACACCTCCATCTAGAGCTGAATGGAATCAATTACCAGAGATAAACCATAGCAACTCACATTTGATCTTCTAACCATATTGCCATCACACCAAAACATAATTAAGTGCTAGATGCACTTTCAAATGGCCTCGTCAGGATCGGGCCGAATCTCTTTGTTTTAAGTCTAAAAGTTAAGTATTCTACCAGCCATGTACTCGGGTTCTCCCCTGTCAAAAGGAGCGTCATCCTTCTTATTCTCCATTACATTTTTATACATGATATCATCATAAGCACATCTTTCTAATTTTGTTCTTTGGCATAGATTTCCTATTAGGAGAACTAAAATAGTGGAACGGGCTATCCTTCATAACTTTTATATCTTCTAAGTTCAATTTTTTAGGAGTATGGTCATCAAGGGACCTTTCATAAGTGACAGTAAATTCATCGTCTATAAGCACTTTAGCATTATCAAAGCAATCTTAATCAAACCCACTTTTGTTGCCCTTAACAATCCAAGAATATTTATGGTTGGTTCTATTAAATAAATGTTGGATTAGGTGTAGGTTTGGAACTTATTTCCTAGCATTTTTCTCAAAGGCACGATGATCCCTAGACATACATCTCCGCATGAAATCTCCATCATAAATAATTTCATCTATCATAGGGCACTCATAATTCACATCATAATGATAAAAAAAATCTCTAGTTTCCCGAACTATGTAATCAAATTCATTCATGAGGATAATTGTAGCTGTTTTCTTAGCTCTAGGATCATTTATAGCATGTAACTTGAAGAAGAATCTTTCCAAAGTGGGATGAGTACGCATAAATCCTCTCTCAAGTTTGATAATAAGAGCTGAAATAGCTTGGGCATAACTATTGGTTCTTTTAAGAATAGGCTTATCATTATTTACCAAAGCTCCAGTACAGGTGAAAAATTCTTTAATAACACTCTTTCCGATAATGTTCCCACTTCCCGTTACAAAAGTTTTAGTATCCAAATTAATAAGAGATTCATTATTATCAGGCTTATTACCCTCACTGTCACCCTTAGCAATCACAAAATCAGACATGATAGCAACTTCAAGCAAGACAAGCAAATGAGCAAACAAAAATATTTTTGTGTTTTTTATTTTTTTTTAGAAAAGTGGAGGGAGATGAAAAGAAGAGGCAAATAAAAAGTATAACAAGTGGATGGTAGTTTGTATGTAGGAACCTGGTGAGAATTTCATGATGTCTCCCCGGCAACGGTGTGAGAAATTCTTTCTGCTACTTGTGAGTTGCGTTGGGATTTTCCCAGAAGAGGAACTGTGAATAAATATAGTGGCGGATAAGAATTTCCCTCAGTGAGGACCATGGTTATCGAACCAATAGGAGAACCACACAAATTCTCGTCGTCAGCACCTACACACACAAAAGCAAACACTTGCACCCAACGCGAGCAAGTGGGTGGTCAATCCCCTTGAACTTGTTACTTGCAAAGATTAATTCTGATGGTGATATACATATATATATATATATATATATATATATATATATATATATATATATATATATATATATATAAAGAAAAGTAAAAGAAAGTAAATAAATTGCAGGAAGGTATTTTTGGTTTTTAGCAATATGATTAATAGACCCGGGGGCCATAGTTTCCACTAGAGGCTTCTCTCTCGAACACATAGCATACGGTGGGTAAACAAATTACTATTGGGCAATTGATAGAAAAGTGCATAGTTATGATGTTATTCATGGCCATGATCATGTATATAGGCATCATGTCTGAGACAAGTAAACCGAAACAATTCTGCATCTACTACTATTACTCCACTTCGAGAGCGCTTCTATGCTTGCCTCTCTAGGTATTAAGCTCATGACAAATAGAGTAATGCTTTAAGCAAGATGACATGATGTAGACATAGTAAACCCAATCAATATGAATAAACCCGTCGTTTTATCCTTAAAGGCAACAATACAAATATGTGTCTTGTCCCCTTCTGTCACTGGGATATTGTAACACCCGTGTATCCATGCTACAGTGATCAACGAAATTAAGCTACAGTAACCATGAGGTTTAAGCTAATCCTTTTTGCTAAATCAAGCTTGATCAGGTTGGAGTCATAAGTCATTTGATTTCCCTAATGATTTTCAAAATGCATTTAAAAATGGATTAAATAGTTTTACAAACCTGAAAACTAAAATCATGTCTGGGTGACAAATATTCACCTAGTATTTATAAAATTAGAAACAACATTATTTGAGGTGGTTAAGTGCCTTAAAAACAATTATGACAGATGCCAAATCAATTATTTAAATGCCTTTTAATTTATGTAAATCTCAAACAAATTCCAATGCTCATCAAACTTTTTGTGACAGTGCTATAAATAGCAAGTTGAGTAATGGACCAAGTTCCACATTTTTACAAAAGTCAGTTGGTGCAAAATTATTAGAAAACATAATTAATAAATCAAAACAAAAAATAAAAAGAAAAGCACACACTGTGCACTAGAAGCCTAGTGCTACAGTAGCCGGCCTAACCCATCAGGAGGTTTTCTCCTACCTCCTGCTCACAGGAGGTGCGTGGACGCTCCCGCGGCGTCCATGGCTCGATTCGGCCACGGGGCAGCCATCCAGAGCTTCTCCCCAAGGCATATAGACCCCCCTCGATCCCCTGGTGAACCCTAGCCGCGCCGTTCCCCTCGCACGCCCTCTCTCCTGAGCTCGACCGCACGCAGCCGTCGTCGCGTCGCCGCTGTCGTCGTGGCCAGCGACCTCCCCTCGCCACTCCGCCCTGTCCAGGAGCCCCGTAGGGCTCCTCCACGTCGTCTCCGCCCTCAAGATGAACCGGGAGGGCCCCGAGTCGCCGCCGCCGTCGGCTCTTCACTGCCACGGCCGTCGGACCTCGCCGTCGATGCCGTCGCTCCGGTCCGTCCGCGCCGCAACCGAGCTGTCCACGAGCTCCGGGGTGAGCTTCTCCCCCGATTCCCCCCTTTTACCTCTTCGATTTGTACGCCGTAGGCCGCCGTCACCGTCGTACCCGAACCCCACCCCCCCGTGTACGCGTACGTGCGTGCGCGCGGCTGCTGCTCCTGCGCTGTTGCTGCTGCTGCTCTACGCGCGCGTCCGCGCGTGGCCTCGCCGCGGCTTGCTGCTGCTGCGTAGCCTCCGCTGCTGCTTTGCCGCTGTCGCTGCTCGTCCTGCCGTTGCTGCTACTGCCGCTGCTGCTCGCTGCTCTTGCTAAGCTGCTGCTGTCGCTTAGTTGCTGCTGCCGCTGCTTGCTCTGCTACTGCGTTGCTGCTGCCGCTGCTAGCATTGCTTTGTTGCTGCTCCTGTCGCTGCTCTGCTCGGCGTTGCTAGCTGCGCCGTTGCTGCTGCTCTGTTAGCCGCCGCTGCTGCTGCCGCCAAACTGCTACTACTGCTGCGTGCCGCTGCGTGTTGCTGCTACTGGCCATGGCCAAGGCCATGGCCGGATTCGTGTGTGAGTGTAGTCTGTGTGTAGTGTGTGCAGCGTGGGTGTTTGTGGTGTGTGAGTGGCCGGCTGTGCCACTCCAAAATGTGTGGCCGGCCTCTGTTTAGTTTAGGTGCTACCCGCCCCCCTTAGACTAATCCCAACTAATTAGTCTATTACATGTGGGGCCCTACTGCTAACTAAACATTTTATTAAAATCAGTGACAATGACATGTGGGTCCCCCCACAGTTGACCAGTCAAACTTTGACTGGTCAAGCAGTCAACCAACCCCTCCTGGACCCACCTGTAAACCACTCAGCAGGGTACACACTTGGGTACACATAGCTTTTTCTGATTAAATTCGAATTAATATATAATTCCAGATTATTAAGAAAACTTTAAAAATTAATATAAAATAAACCGTAAGTCAGATGAAAATACTTTATACATAAAAGTTGTTTAGAAAAATCCCACGAATCCGAATACGCTGTCCGTTCATCTGTCACATGCTCCTAGCATGATGAACATGGACATTTTGGCGTTAGGATCATCTGTCCGGTAGTAGCCCGAGACCCGGAAAATATCGTCAGATATTATTCCGACCCGTCTGCGACGTGTAATACTGCGTTAGTGCATGCCTAGCTCTGCATATTGCTATGTCATGCATCGTGTTGCATCTGTGCTTTATATTTATTGTTTCTTCCCCCCTCTTCTCTCCGGTAGATCCCGAGACTGACGGTGCTGCCGGGTACGACTACTCCATTGACGATCAGGTCTTTGCAGCAGAGCAGCAAGGCAAGCAACCCCCCCTTGAGCATTCCGATATCGCCCATTCTTCCTTCTTATTCTTGCATTAGTTTTTACTACTGTATTAGTTAGCTCCTATTCTGATACATAGCCTGTTTTTGATAAACTGCTACTATACCTGCAATCATATCAACTGCTTAGTATAGGTTGATCAATGAATCCCCTGTGACCCCCTTAGTCCCAGTTGCCCCTGCTTCTTCATCGACGACTCGAAGACTCGGTCAACCGACCGACGAGCCAGGCCCCTCACATCACCGCACACCCCTTTGATTGTACGACTCTGCAGAGCTACTATCGAGTACCGAGGGTGACACCTCGTGAAGTACTCATGATGCTAACTCTATAGTGCAGCTAGTCGGTCGTGGTTATCGAGGGTGATTCCTCCTTCGCCACTCCCGACGATGACTCTGTCGTGTAACCCCTCAAGTGTGGGATCCGCGAGGGTGATTCCTCTAAGTCCACCTTGACGGTTTCATCGAGCGGGACCCTTTGAGGGTGATTCCTCAGGTTCCGTCTTGATGTTTTATACACACAGTTACTATGACCTGGTTACAGAAACATGTTGGTGATGGGTCGGCCTTGAGGGGTACCCACGGTTTGATGATGATGAGGCGTGGTCGGGCAGGAGAGGCCCTTGCCACACATCCTCGAGACGGGGCGACGGGACCGCACTTCATGGGTCGCGCTTGCCCCGCATTAATAAAATGCTAATGGGTTGGGTATTTGATCTGAGTTGGTCGTTTGACCTAATACGCACTAACCTTCACGTGGGAGAAGTTATGGGTACTCAGCGTCGTTGTATCAGCCGAAGCTCTTCGGACGTCAGCAATGGAGCGGCGCGCGCCCGAGTGGCCTGTACGGTACAGCTCTTGGACTAGAGTGTGCTAGGGCTGACCTTGGCCGCCCTCGCATCGTGCAGGTGTGCAAAGGGTGATTGGCCCATGACCCCTGCGCGCTTAGGATTTAGACCGGCGGGCTAGCCTCTTCATTGAGCCTAGGTGGGGCGACGACGTTTTGATGTCCCGAGGCCGGGCATGACCCAGGAAAGTGTGTCCGGCCAGAGGTATCAAGCGTGTTGGGGAATGTGGTGCACCCCTGCAGGGAAGAATTTGTTGGAAATATGCCATAGAGGCAATAATAAATTGGTTATTATTATATTTCCTTGTTCATGATAATCGTTTATTATCCAAGCTATAATTGTATTGATTGAAAACTCAAATACATGTGTGGGTACATAGACAACACCGTGTCCCTAGTAAGCCTCTAGTTAACTAGCTCGTTGATCAAAAGATGGTGAAGGTTTCCTAGCCATGGACATGATATGTCATTTGATAACGGGATCACATCATTAGGAGAATGATGTGATGGACAAGACCCAAACTATAAACGTAGCATATGATCGTGTCAGTTTATTGCTATTGTTTTCTGCATGTCAAGTATCTGTTCCTATGACCATGAGATCATGCAATTCACTGACACCGTAGGAGTGCCTTGTGTGTATCAAACGTCACAACGTAACTGGGTGACTATAAAGGTGCTCTACAGGTATCTCCGAGGGTGTCTGTTGGGTTGGCATGGATCAAGACTCGGATTTGTTACTCCGTGTGACGGAGAGGTATCTCGGGGCCCACTCGGTAATACAACATCACAATGAGCCTTGCAAGCAATGTGACTAAAGTGTTAGCCACGAGATCTTGTATTACGGAACGAGTAAAGAGACTTGCCGATAACGAGATTGAACTAGGTATAGAGATACCGACGATCGAATCTCGGGCAAGTAACATACCGAAGAACAAAGGGAACAACATACGGGATTAACTGAATCCTTGACATAGAGGTTCGACCGATATAGATCTTCGTAGAATATGTAGGAACCAATATGGGCATCCAGGTCCCGCTATTGGTTATTGACCGTAGAGGTGTCTCGGTCATGTCTACATAGTTCTCGAACCCGCAGGGTCTGCACACTTAACGTTCGGTAGTATTGAGTTATGTATGTTGGTTACCGAAGGTTGATCGGAGTCCCGGATAAGATCCCGGACATGACAAGGATCTCCGGAAGAATCCGGAGGTAAAGATTGATATATGTGATAATAGTGTTTTGATCTCCGGAAGGGTTCCGGAATTCACCGGAAGGGGTTCCGGGTGTTTACCGAAGTGTTCGGGTGCAGCAACACTTTATATGGGCCAAAGGGGTAAAGCCCACGAGGTATTGGAAAGTGCAAAAGGAAGTTTTGCTGCTGCCTTAAGCGGTACTACCGCTGGTAAGGCAGTACTACCGCGTAAGCGGTACTACCGCTTGTGTGAAGCGGTACTACCGCGTAAGCGGTACTACCGCTTGTGTGAAGCGGTACTACCACTCAAGCGGTACTACCGCTCGTGAGCGGTACTACCGCTTGTACGCGGT
Source organism: Elymus sibiricus (assembly GCA_039707655.1). Taxonomy (NCBI): domain Eukaryota; kingdom Viridiplantae; phylum Streptophyta; class Magnoliopsida; order Poales; family Poaceae; genus Elymus; species Elymus sibiricus. The sequence continues at coordinate 272,922,953 of CM077665.1, forward strand.
ACTGCTGGAATCCGAGTGGGACTCTTTCCGTGCGGGCCAAACCGACCTTGTGCGGGCAAAACCGACCTTGTGGAGGCTTTCTCTCCAAGTTTAGACCCCAGGGCTCAACATATAAATAGAGGGGCAGGGCTAGCACACGGGACACATCAAGATTTCCCCAAGCCGTGTGCCGGCAACCCTAACCCTCTATTTCTTCCTCCGTCATAATCTTCGTAGTGTTTGGCGAAGCCCTGCGGAGATCGTTCTTCACTACCACCGTCATCACGCCGTCGTGCTGCCGAAACTCATCTACTACTTCACCATCGCTCGCTGGATCGAGGAGGTGAAGGCGTCATCAAGCAGTACGTGTGTTGAACGCGAAGGTGTCGTCCGTTCGGCGCTAGATCGTGATTGGATCGAGGGACGACTTGCGATTTGGATCGCGAAGACGTTCGACTACATCAACCGCGTTTCTTAACGCTTCCGCTTAGCGATCTACAAGGGTATGTAGATTCACTCTCCCTCTCGTAGATGCTCATCACCATGGATAGATCTTGCGTGTGCGTAGGAAATTTTTTGTTTCCCATGCAACGTTCCCCGACAGTGGTATCAGAGCTAGGTCTATGCGTAGATGAGATCTCGAGTAGAACACAAAAAGGGTTTTGTGGGCGTCGATATTCAGATTGCTTCCTCCCTTGGTCTTTTCTTGTTTCGGCGGTATTGTGGGATGAAGCGGCTCGGACCAACATTACTCGTACGCTTACGAGAGACCGGTTCCTTCAACTGACATGTAACTTCGTTGCATAAAGATGGCTAGCGGGTGTCTGTTTCTCCCACTTTAGTCGGATCGGATTTGACAAAGGCGGTCCTTGAGAAGGTTGAAAAGCAATTTTTATATCACCGTTGTGGTTTTTGCGTAGGTAAGAATCGTTCTTGCTAGATACCCGTAGCAGCCACGTAAAACTTGCAACAACAATTAGAGGACGTCTAACTTGTTTTTGCAGGGTATGTTGTGATGTGATATGGCCAATTACATGATGAGATATATGTGATGTATGAGATGATCATGTGTTGTATAGAATATCACGACTTGCATGTCGATGAGTACGGCAATTGGCAGGAGCCATAGAGTTGTCTTTAATTATTTTCGCCGTTTTGCTTTACTTTATCGCTATGAGTTAGCAATAGTCGTGGAAGCAACAGTCGGCGCGACAACCTCATGGCGACACGTTGATGGAGATCAAGATGATGGAGATCATGGTGTCATGCCGGTGCTTTGGAGATGGAGATCAAAAGCACAAGTTCATGGCCATATCATGTCACTTATGATTTGCATGTGATGTTAATCCTTTTATGCATCTTGTTTTGCTTAGGACGACGGTAGCATTATAAGGTGATCCCTCACTTAAATTTCAAAATAAATTGTGTTCTCCCCGAGTGTGCACCGTTGCGAAAGTTCGTCGTTTCGAGACACCACGTGATGATCGGGTGTGATAGACTCTACGTTCACATACAACGGGTGCAAGCCAGTGTTGCACATGCGGAACACTCGGGTTAAACTTGACGAGCCTAGAATGTACAGACATGGCCTCGGAACACAAGAGACCGAAAGGTCAAACATGAGTCATATAGTAGATATGATCAACATGAAGATGTTCACCATTGAAACCACCTCAACTCACGTGATGATCGGACTTGAGTTGGTGGATTTGGATCATGTGGCACTCGAATGACCGGAGGGATGTCAATTTGAGTGGGAGTTTTTTAAGTAATATGATTAACTAAACTCATTATCTTGAACAATAGTCTAAGTTGTCTTTGCTATATTTATGTTGTAGATCATGGCTCGCGCAGTAGCACCCCTGAATTTTAATGCGTTCCTAGAGAAAGCTAAGTTGAAAGACGATGGAAGTAACTTTGTGGACTGGGCCCGTAATCTAAGGATTATCCTTACGGCTTCCCAGAAGGCTTATGTCCTTGATGCACCGCTTGGTGATCCACCCGCTCCAGTTGAGTCTCTAGACGTTGTGAACGCCTGGCAGGCTCGTTCTGAAGATTACTCAATAGTTCAATGTGCAATATTGTATGGCTTAGAACCGGGACTTCAAAGATGTTTTGAACGTCATGTAGCATATGAGATATTCCAGGAGTTGAAGTTTATCTTTCAGAAGAATGCCCGGATCGAGAGGTATGAGATCTCCGATAAGTTCTATGCTTGCAAGATGGAGGAGAACGGGTCTATCAGTGATCACATACTCAGAATGTCTGGGTACTCCACCCGTCTGGCTGAATTGGGGATGCCCCTTCCGCCAGAGGCTATCACTGACAGAGTTCTTCAATCATTGCCACCTAGCTACAAGAGCTTCGTGTTGAACTATAACATGCACGGGATGAACAAGTCAGTCGCCGAGCTGTTTGCGATGCTGAAAGCCGCTGAGTCTGAAATTCAGAAGGAGCATCAAGTGTTGATGGTCAATAAAACCACTAGTTTCAAGAAAAATGGCAAGGGTAAGAAGGGTAACTCCAAGAAGAGTGGCAAAGCAGTTGCTCCTCCCGTGAAGAAACCCAAGGCTGGACCCAAACCAGAAACTGTGTGCTTTCATTGCAAGGGAACTGGACACTGGAAGCGGAACTGCCCCAAGTATTTGGCTGACAAGAAGGCGGCCAACAACAAACAAGGTATATATGATATACATGTTATTGATGTGTACCTTACCAACTCTCGTTGTAGTGCCTGGGTATTTGATACCGGTGCGGTTGCTCATATTTGCAACTCAAAACAGGAACTGCGGAATAGACGGAGGCTGGCAAAGGACGAAGTGACGATGCGCGTGGGAAATGGTTCCAAGGTTGATGTGATCGCCGTCGGCACGCTCGCTCTTCAATTACCATCGGGATTAGTGATGAACCTGAATAAATGTTATTTGGTTCCTGCGTTAAGCATGAACATTATATCTGGATCTTGTTTATTGCGAGACGGTTACTCATTTAAATCAGAGAATAATTGTCGTGGATTTGTCACGGCAGATGTCCTAGTGTAAGGACTTAGTCGTGAGGCCAACGCATCTAACTGGTAGCTTGAGAGGGGTTGAGCGGGACGAGAGACGCGGAGTTTTTACCCAGGTTCGGCCCCTCCGATCGAGGTAAAAGCCTACGTCCTGCTTGTCTTATATTGATGACGATGACGATCTCGGTTACAAGGGTGCGGAGTCGCTACCTCTTAATCTCGAGAACCTCTAATCTGACTATCTTTTCTGACCTGTCTCTAAGACCTGTCTATGGAGACGTCTAAAACTTAACCCTCTCGGGGTGACCCGCCCCTCCTTATAAAGGCTAAAGGGGCGGTTTACATGTAGAGTCTAAGTCGGATTGAGACTTAACTTACTATGACTTCCCATCGTGGGCTTCTCTTCATGGGCTTCTGAGTCCCTGGCTTCTTCCCAATCCCAGGTGGCTTACACCGGGCGGCTTACAACCAGGGCTTATCTTCAGAGACTCGTCTCCGGGACTGTCTGTTAACACTGTTCACCGGGTTAACACTGTTTGCTGGGTTAACATCCTGGCACTGTAGCAGCAGGGTTAGCATCCTGTCACTGTAGCAGCCGGGTTAACACCCTGGCACTGTAGCAGCCGGGTTTAGAACTGTAACCGGGTCAGTATGTTTGCCGGGTCAGCATGTCTGCCGGGTCAGTACTGTTTGCCGGGTCATATCGCGGGGTAATATCCCCGTCATTAGCCCCCAGGTTAGCTTGAATTTATTCATGGTAAGCTCCTGAAATAAGAATAATAAATATGTCAAGGGACCGGTGATATGGGGTGTCCCGATCTTCTCAGTAAGCGGCGGTGGTGATGATGATGGTGTAGGATAACCTGTATGTCGCCGATGAACTCTCCCTCTCTTGATCCCTGATGCCAATGCAAAAGGTCTCAACCCTTTGGATATTCACAACGTCACACACTTGCGCACGCAGCCGTCGACCACGAACGGTTAGAATTGCAATATACTAATTCCCAATGGAACAGCAGATCACACTTGACTTGCAGTATATAATCACCAGATCGATACGAATTGGTGATGAGGATTCAAGATGAATGCTTACAAGCAATCTCATGAACTAGGGTTTATCTTAAACGTGGTCTAACTCTAACTAACCCTAAGGAAGAGTATTTATATCCTAAGATAGATCGAAGGGGTACATGGGCTGTCAGCCCGAAACTCTGCGCGCAGGCAGCACGGTAGTACCGCTGATGTCATGCGGTACTACCGCTCCAAGCGGTACTACCGCTTCAGTACCGCTCTACTACCGGTTAGCGCCAAAAGATGCCAGTAGTTTTCACGGTAGTAGGGGCGGTAGTACCGTCTCAAGCGGTACTACCGCTGGTGTAGGGCGGTACTACCGCCCTGGAAACTCCAAGATCCTTTTCCCAGCCCAGCTGCATTGCCTCCTTGTTCTCCTCCTTGCTCCCTCGTGCCATGCCTTCCTCTCCAATGTACCTAATGACACATACACACAAGGATTTAGGCAGTATAAAGCTCTCATTAAAAGAAATAGCATTATCAACTAAGAGAGAATTCACCTGTTGTTCTAGTAACTTAGCACGAGCTCTTGTAGTTGGTCCAATCCTGATTTCATCATTGGACGTCTTCTTTGCAGCAACAGGTTGTTCATCTTCAAGGGATGGAACCATAGTAGGGATGTCCTCATCAACCGGCTCGCTCCCTTGGTCGTCTTGTTTTGATGAAGTGGCTCCTGAAATATTCGGCTTTCTTTTCCATATGAACAAGCCGTCTTCACCATCGTCTTGCAGGTATATGTCCTTTGAAATAAAATATTGGGAATACAACACCCATATGCCGTTGAGTCGGCCTTCAATGCTCTTGGCGGGTCTCCTCCGCCGGGTTATAATCATTGATGGTGGCGGGTTATGATTGTTGGTGACACCAGGTCAAATAACTGGACTCCAGCTGAAATTGACATCTTGAAAACTCTCTCTTCAATTTTTTGATATATTCATATTACCTGTAGCCTCCAAGCTCCAAGTTAACCCATGATGACTTGGTGCTTCTCAATAATATCTTTGATTGTGTAGCCCCCAAGTATCAGGTTGTCTTGCCTGTAGCAGCCTGGGACTTGTAACTGTCTTATACCTTATAAAGCTTCAGCTGGTGTAGCCCCCAAGGGCCGGCTCATCAGTATGTGATGCGCCGGGTCTTCGATTTGTACCTTATAATCTGTTTGAACAACTGAATAATGTAGCCCCCAAGTGCCAGGTCGCACGCCTGCGGCGACTTGGGACTTTAACAATTCTGATCTGAGTAGTGTAGCCCCCAAGTGCCGGGTCAGTAAGAAGTACTGGGCTGGGACTTAGAAAAATATAGAAAGGCCGGCTCATCTCCTTGAGATAACAGGGTCTTGTTGACAATGTAACGATTTGAAAACCAGCTTGCATTAGCCCCCAAGTGCCGGGTTGTCTGCCTGCGGCGACTCGGGACTTTGTATACTTGATATAAACTGGATTTGAATAATGTAGCCCCCAAGGGCCGGGTCATCTACCTGCGGCGACTCGGGACAATGTGGGAATAATATGACTCACCACAATTTGAATGAATCCTTGACCGTGGTTGTAACCCGGTATTTTGTCGAATATTCTGGAATAATGCCTTTACTCTTGACAATGAAAATCCCTGCCCGTGGTTGTGGTGCAACCCGGCGAATACATTTTTGAGAAATCCGTGATGAAGATCCAGCCATGTTGGCTATTAGAGATCTATTTGTTCTGGCGGCTTATCTTAGGAGACAAGACCTGCAAAAATAAACAAAACAAAGTATATTCTGCATTGTTGTAAGGGCGGCTTGAAAAAACACAACCCAGGGATGTTGAATCCCTTATAACCTTGCTTCTTCTTTCACAATCTTGCTCTGACCCAACTTGGTAAGCCGGCATGACATGTGAATATGATGCAATGCATGATGTAATGTATGTATGATGCAATATATGATGCAATGTATGATGTTCTTGCCTTGCCTTTTATTCTCAAAATTTAATATGATGGTTCTTCTGGGTGGACTCGATGCTTGAACTCATACCAGTGCAGGGTCTCTAACGAGAGTGACCGTCAACTCCTTTGAACGGCCTAGGGTCTCTAGGCGAGATTAACTGATAAGAGCGCAACGAACCAGAGAGAGACACAGCAGGGTATGAGCACCCGTAGAACCCATAAGCTACTTTTCACGTGACGTAAATCCATCGTTTGAACCTCAAGGGTACGACGGGCCACTTGGCGGAGAGTACGCAGCAGATGGGAGAGTTTGCCTCGCCGCTGTAAGAGGCCCTTGCAGGGGGTAAGTTTTAGAACTCGCTGCACCCCTGGCAAAGCGGCAGCTACTTACAGGCAGGTATAACCCGGCCTTGCAGATGAGAGAGTTTGCCTCGCCGCTGTAAGAGGCCCTTGCAGGGGGTAAGTTTTAGAACTCGCTGCACCCCTGACAAAGCGGCAGCAACTTACAGGCAGGTATAACCCGGCCTTGCAGATCGGAAAAGGGGGTAAGTTCACAACTCGCTGCACCCCAAGTGATCTTTGTTGACGGAGTCAACGTTTGGGTCCATGACCCGCCTTGCAGTGGCTGAAAAAGCCTGATCGAGAGGGTCGAAACTTAACCCGGTGGGTTGAAAGCCCCCAAACGACCTTGTTGACGGAGTCAACTTTTTTGGGTATACAACCCGCCTTACGTTGGCTGAAGAGCCTGATCGAGAGGGTTGAAGCTTAACCCGGTGGGTTGAAAGCCCCCAAACGACCTTGTCGAAGTATCAACATTGTTGCAGCATCTTGTAAGCCGCCATCTTGTATGAAGAAATAGCAGAAGCCCCCAAGTTTGAACGGTGCATCATGGCGGCTCGTCTTCTTGGGTAACTTTTAATCTTCCGCCAATGATGTAATAGTCCCCGGAACCAAGTTAACTTCTTTGCAATGACCCGGGGTTCTCGTTGAGAAAGTGACCAAATGCGTCGAGCTCTGTAGCCCCCGAGTCTTAAGTTGACTCGAAGAGGCGGCTTGAGAGTCTTCCACTGAAGGTTGAGGTTGACCGTGGCGGGTTATAGATGATCCCGTATGAATTGTTTCAATAATCCGGTCGATAGTTCGTCCCGGCTGGTTGTTGAAGTTAACCACTGTAGTGGCGGCGACTTGCGCGCCTGTCTGTTTGGGCGGCTCGTATAGACGAACACTGCACCGATATGCTGATGTAGAATCACTGTAGGCGGCGGCTTGCGCGCGTCAGTTGGGCGGCTCGTACAGGCGAGCACTGCACCGATATGCTGATGTAGATGTAGGTGGCAGCCGCGCGTTTGAAGACAGGGCGGTTGCGAGAGACGGCCGCGGCGTTGCAAGCCGGTACGGTCAGGAGAGTCGGCCGCGGGCGTTGTAAGCCTACGCGGACGGGAGAGTCGGCCGCGGGCGTTGTAAGCCTGCGCGGACGGGAGAGTCGGCCGCGGGCGTTGTGAGCCGGCGCGGACGGGAGACTCAGCCGCGGGCGTTGTGAGCCGGCGCGGACGGGCGAGTCGACGGCGGGCATTGTAAGCCGGCGCAGACAGTTGAGTCGGCCGCGTGTTGATGTAGACCGGACCGCAGGAGTATCGTACGCGCGTCCGTTGAGCAGCTTGTGCAAGCGGGCGCGGTCCCGGCGACTTGAGGTGGATCGGACCGCAAGTGGTTTCCGTGCTTCTGTTGGACAACTCGTACGGGCGGGTACTGACGTGAGCTTTGTACCCACAGTACGACGGTCACTTTGGCAGTCCTGCATAAAAGACATGCAGACGAGAGTAATTGTTCTCGAAAGGATGAAAAATGCATCAATAAAAAATTGACTGGATTGACTTCACCTGATATATTTGTCGAAAATTATCAGCCGCAGGATTGATGATAACTTTTTTTTTCAACCCTCCAGCCGGCTCCCCACTTCCCCTTTCTTCACCCGGCAAGAGAGCAAGCAGGGGCGCAGCCGGAGGCGGCAGCTCGAGGCGACGGTGGTGAGCGTCGAGGCAAGGGCGGCTCGGACGGCGGATCAACACGGCGGCTCGCGACAGGGGCAAGGCGGCAGGCGACTCGAAGGCGAGGCCGTGGAGGCCACAACGGCGGCTCGGCGGCGGCTCGAGGTGACTCGGCGAGGCGGAGACGAAGGCGGCAGCTCGAGGCGACGGCGCGAGGCGGAGGCGGCTCGGAACGGAGGCGGGCCACCGCGGATGCGGCAGCTCGAGATGGTATCGACCCGAAGCGGGTTACAGCGGCAGCGGCTCAACGAGGCGAGAGGGCCGGCTCGAGGTACGGCAGCGGAGGCGTCCGGGCGGCTCAAGGCTGAGGCCGCGGTGGCGGAGGGCCGGCTCGAGGCGGAGGCCGCGGCGACTCGCAGCGACCGAAGCGGGGCCGCGGGCGGCTGACTCGGAGGCGAAATCACGGCGGAGGCGGCGGCTCGAGGCCGGCCGTGGCGGAGGCGGCTTAGGATACCGACGGCGACTTGAAGCGACGGAGGGCCGCGGCAGGTTGACAGGGCGAAGGCGAGGTGAACCACGGCGATGGAGGCTGGCTCGAGATGGTGACAGTGGCGGCTCAAGGCGAAGAGGCTCGACGGAATCTAGTGGAGACGAGCACGGCGGCGACTCCGCGGAGATGACAACTTGAGGCAACGGGGAGCCAGCGGGGCTTGAGGCGGCGGAGCGACAGCAGGAGGCAGAGCAAGGCAAGCCACGGCAGGGCGGAGCCCCGGCAACCAGGCGGCTTGGAGGCCAGGCAAGGCCACGACGGCTGCGAGCCATGGAGGCGCGGTCGCGACGGCGGATGCGCGCTCGGCGAGGAAGGGCCACGGTGACGCGCAACAGAGGTTGAGGCAGCAAGGCGGTTTGGTGACGGAGGAAGCTGGAGGCCGCGGCGGTGACGGCTTGACGTCAGCGGCTGAGGCCGGGCTCGGAAGCGGAAATTTTATGGCGAGGGTGCGGAGGGGGTCCGGTTTGAAAACAGCCATGGGGAAGGCGGCTTGGAGCGAAGCCATGCCTCCACCGCTAAGTCATATGGCTGGTTGAGAGCGAGGCCGGCCCGGCGCGGCCTCGGCGGTGCGGCAGCTCAAAGTCGCGGCAAGGTCTGACGGCGGCTCAACGGGGTGAGAAGCAGAGGCAGCTGTTGACTGCAGCAGGGCAGAGTTCGTGGTGGTTGGGCGCGGTGACGCGGCTGGGAGGCCGGGGTTGGTGATGGCCGAGGCGGAGACGTCAGGGCCGGTTTGGAGGCGGCGGCTTGAGCCCGGCCACAGCGGCGGCGGCTCGCGGCACACTGGTGGAGGCCGAGGCCGGTGACGGCGGCTCGGAGTCTTACATCGACTTCCATGGTGACTCGACTGCGATAGGGAAAAAGAGTCGTGGCTGGATCCAACACCGGGTCGTGGCCCTTCCCCCCCCCCCCTTTTTTTTGGATCTAGCAGATCATTGGATGTCACGTACAACCCTTATACCAACTGATCTCGGATATAACTTCATCTGACCATGCAATGCCCGATGGATGTTTGATCTCGGCGACTTATGATGATCCTGTTGATCTCGGCGACTTATGATGATCCTGTTGATCTCGGCGACTCGTGGTGGCATACGGGCGTAACCCTAATTTCCTCTTCCCGATCTCAAGCCCGTATCAGCTCTTCTTCGTCCGAAAATTGCAAACTTCTCGAAATCCTAGAAAAGATCCCTCCAAGAACTCAACACCACCGTGCGTCTGGCCCCACGGTGGGCGCCAACTGTCGTGGATTTGTCATGGCAGATGTCCTAGTGTAAGGACTTAGTCGTGAGGCCAACGCATCTAACTGATAGCTTGAGAGGGGTTGAGCGGGACGAGAGACGCGGAGTTTTTACCCAGGTTCGGCCCCTCCGATCGAGGTAAAAGCCTACGTCCTGCTTGTCTTATATTGATGACGATGACGATCTCGGTTACAAGGGTGCGGAGTCGCTACCTCTTAATCTCGAGAACCTCTAATCTGACTATCTTTTCTGACCTGTCTCTAAGACCTGTCTATGGAGACGTCTAAAACTTAACCCTCTCGGGGTGACCCGCCCCTCCTTATAAAGGCTAAAGGGGCGATTTACATGTAGAGTCTAAGTCGGATTGAGACTTAACTTACTATGACTTCCCATCGTGGGCTTCTCTTCATGGGCTTCTGAGTCCCGGGCTTCTTCCCAATCCCGGGCGGCTTACACCGGGCGGCTTACAACCAGGGCTTATCTTCAGAGACTCGTCTCCGGGACTGTCTGTTAACACTGTTCACCGGGTTAACACTGTTTGCCGGGTTAACATCCTGGCACTGTAGCAGCAGGGTTAGCATCATGTCACTGTAGCAGCCGGGTTAACACCCTGGCACTGTAGCAGCCGGGTTAACACCCTGGCACTGTAGCAGCCGGGTTTAGAACTGTAACCGGGTCAGTATGTTTGCCGGGTCAGCATGTCTGCCGGGTCAGTACTGTTTGCCGGATCATATCGCGGGGTAATATCCCCGTCAATAATGGTTGTTCTATTTATATGAGTAATATCTTTTATGGTCATGCACCCGATGTGAGGGGTTTATTCTTATTGAATCTCGATAGTAATGATACACATGTTCATAACATTGATGCCAAAAGATGTAGAATTGATAATGATAATACCACTTTCTTGTGGCACTGCCGTTTAGGTCATATTGGCGTAAAACGCATGAGGAAGCTCCATGCTGATGGACTTTTGGAGTCACTTGATTTTAAATCACTTGACACATGTGAGCCATGCCTCATGGGCAAGATGACTAAAACGCCGTTCTCTGGAACAATGGAACGGGCAAGTGACTTGTTGGAAATCATACATACTGATGTGTGCGGTCCGATGAGCATTGAGGCGCGCGGTGGTTATCGTTACTTTCTCACCTTCACTGATGACTTAAGTAGATATGGGTATATTTACTTAATGAAACACAAGTCTGAAACGTTTGAAAAGTTCAAACAATTTCAGAGTGAAGTTGAGAATCATCGTAACAAGAAGATTAAATTCCTATGATCTGATCGAGGAGGAGAATATCTGAGTTATGAGTTTGGCAGTCACTTAAGACAATGTGGAATTGTTTCACAACTGACACCGCCTGGAACACCACAGCGTAATGGTGTGTCCGAACGTCGTAATCGAACCTTATTGGATATGGTGCGATCTATGATGTCTCTTGCCGATTTGCCACTATCGTTTTGGGGTTATGCATTAGAGACAGCTGCATTCACTTTAAATAAGGCACCATCGAAATCCGTTGAGACGACGCCATCTGAACTTTGGTTTGGCAAGAAGCCAAAGCTGTCGTTTCTTAAAGTTTGGGGATGTGATGCTTATGTCAAAAAGCTTCAGCCTGAAAAGCTGGAACCCAAAGCGGAGAAATGCGTCTTCATAGGATACCCAAAAGAGACAGTTGGGTATACCTTCTACCTCAGATCCGAAGGCAAAGTGTTTGTCGCTAAAAACGGAACATTTCTTGAGAAAGAGTTTCTCTCGAAAGAATTGAGTGGGAGGAAGATAGAACTTGATGAGGTTGTTGAACCTTTACTTCAACCTGAGAGTAGCGCAGCGCAGAAAGATGTTTCTGTAGAGCCTACATCAACTGAAGAGGAAGTTGATGATGATCATAAAGCTTCGGATCAAGTTGCTATCAAACCTCGTAGGTCGACAAGGACGCGTACTGCTCCTGAGTGGTACGGCAACCCTGTCTTAGAGGTCATGTTGTTGGATAACGATGAACCTACGAGCTATGGAGAAGCGATGATGGGCCCGGATTCCGAGAAGTGGTTAGAGGCCATGAAATCCGAGATGGGATCCATGTATGAAAACAAAGTGTGGACTTTGGAAGTATTACCTGAAGGGCGTAAGGCCATTCAGAACAAATGGATCTTTAAGAGGAAGACGGACGCGGACGGTAATGTCACCGTCTATAAAGCTCGACTTGTGGCAAAGGGTTTTTCACAAGTTCAAGGAGTTGACTACGATGAGACCTTCTCACCCGTAGCGATGCTTAAGTCCGTCAGAATCATGTTAGCAATAGCTGCCTTTTTCGATTATGATATTTGGCAGATGGATGTCAAAACAGCGTTCCTTAACGGTTTCCTTAAGGAAGAGTTGTATATGATGCAACCAGAAGGTTTTGTCGATCCAGAGAATGCTGACAAAGTTTGCAAACTCCAGCGATCCATTTATGGACTGGTGCAAGCATCTCGGAGTTGGAATCTTCGCTTTGATGAGGTGATCAAAGCGTTCGAGTTTATACAAGTTTACGGAGAAGCTTGTATTTACAAGAAAGTGAGTGGGAGCTCTATAGCGTTTCTAATATTATATGTGGATGACATATTACTGATTGGAAACAATATAGAAATGTTGGAAAGCGTGAAGGAATATTTGAACAAGAGTTTTTCAATGAAGGACCTAGGAGAAGCTGCTTTCATATTAGGCATCAAGATCTATAGAGATAGATCAAGACGTTTAATAGGACTTTCACAAAGCACATACCTTGATAAGATTTTGAAGAAGTTCAAAATGGATCAGTCCAAGAAGGGGTTCTTACCTGTTTTGCAAGGTGTGAAGTTGAGTAAGACTCAATGCCCAGTGACTGCAGGAGATAGAGAAAAGATGAGTGTCATCCCCTATGCTTCAGCCATAGGCTCTATCATGTATGCAATACTGTGCACAAGACCCGATATCAGCCTTGCCATAAGTATGGTCGGTAGGTTTCAAAGTGATCCAGGAATGGAACACTGGACGGCGGTCAAGAATATCCTGAAGTACCTGAAAAGGACTAAGGACATGTTTCTCGTTTATGGAGGTGATCAAGAGCTCGTCGTAAAGGGTTACGTCGATGCAAGCTTTGACACTGATCCGGATGACTCTAAGTCACAAACCGAATACGTATTTATTCTTAATGGGGGTGCGGTTAGCTGGTGTAGTTCCAAGCAAAGCGTGGTAGCTGATTCTACATGCGAAGCAGAGTACATCGCTGCCTCGGAGGCGGCGAAGGAAGGTGTCTGGATGAAGGAGTTCATGACAGATCTTGGAGTAGTGCCTAGTGCGCTTAACCCAATGACTCTGTTTTGTGATAATACTGGTGCCATTGCTCTAGCCAAGGAACCAAGATTTCACAAGAGGACCAGACACATAAAGCGACGTTTCAATTCCATCCGCGATTACATCAAGGAGGACGACATAAATATTTGCAAAGTACACACGGATCTGAATGTTGCAGATCCGATGACTAAACCTCTTCCAAGGGCTAAACATGAACAACACCAGAACTGCATGGGTGTTCGATTCATTACAATGTAAATCACATAGTGATGTGAACTAGATTATTGACTCTAGTGCAAGTGGGAGACTGTTGGAAATATGCCCTAGAGGCAATAATAAATTGGTTATTATTATATATCCTTGTTCATGATAATCATTTATTATCCATGCTATAATTGTATTGATTGGAAACTCAATTACATGTGTGGGTACATAGACAACACTGTGTCCCTAGTAAGCCTCTAGTTAACTAGCTCGTTGATCAAAAGATGGTGAAGGTTTCCTAGCCATGGACATGAGATGTCATTTGATAACAGGATCACATCATTAGGAGAATGATGTGATGGACAAGACCCAAACTATAAACGTAGCATATGATCGTGTCAGTTTATTGCTATTGTTTTCTGCATGTCAAGTATCTGTTCCTATGACCATGAGATCATGCAATTCACTGACACCGTAGGAGTGCCTTGTGTGTATCAAACGTCACAACGTAACTGGGTGACTATAAAGGTGCTCTACAGGTATCTCCGAGGGTGTCTGTTGGGTTGGCATGGATCAAGACTGGGATTTGTTACTCCGTGTGACGGAGAGGTATCTCGGGGCCCACTCGGTAATACAACATCACAATGAGCCTTGCAAGCAATGTGACTAAAGTGTTAGCCACGAGATCTTGTATTACGGAACGAGTAAAGAGACTTGCCGATAACGAGATTGAACTAGGTATAGAGATACCGACGATCGAATCTCGGGCAAGTAACATACCGAAGAACAAAGGGCACATCATACGGGATTAACTGAATCCTTGACATAGAGGTTAGACCGATATAGATCTTCATAGAATATGTAGGAACCAATATGGGCATCCAAGTCTCGCTATTGGTTATTGACCGTAGAGGTGTCTCGGTCATGTCTACATAGTTCTCGAACCCGCAGGGTCTACACACTTAACGTTTGGTGACGATTAGTATAGTTGAGTTATTGTGTTGGTGACCGAAGGTTGTTCGGAGTCCCGGATAAGATCCCGGACATGACAAGGATCTCCGGAAGAGTCCGGAGGTAAAGATTGATATATGTGATAATAGTGTTTTGATCTCCGGAAGGGTTCCGGAATTCACCGGAAGGGGTTCCGGGTGTTTACCGAAGTGTTCGGGTGCAGCAACACTTTATATGGGCCAAAGGGGTAAAGCCCACGAGGTATTGGAAAGTGCAAAAGGAAGTTTTGCTGCTGCTTAAGCGGTACTACCGGTGGTAAGGCAGTACTACCGCGTAAGCGGTACTACCGCTTGTGTGAAGCGGTACTACCGCTTGTACGTGGTACTGCTGGAATCCGAGTGGGACTCTTTCCGTGCGGGCCAAACCGACCTTGTGCGGGCAAAACCGACCTTGTGGAGGCTTTCTCTCCAAGTTTAGACCCCAGGGCTCAACATATAAATAGAGGGGCAGGGCTAGCACACGGGACACATCAAGATTTCCCCAAGCCGTGTGCCGGCAACCCTAACCCTCTATTTCTTCCTCCGTCATAATCTCCGTAGTGTTTGGCGAAGCCCTGCGGAGATCGTTCTTCGCCACCACCGTCATCACGCCGTCGTGCTGCCGAAACTCATCTACTACTTCACCATCGCTCGCTGGATCGAGGAGGTGAAGGCGTCATCAAGCAGTACGTGTGTTGAACGCGGAGGTGCGTCCGTTCGGCGCTAGATCGTGATTGGATCGAGGGACGACTTGCGATTTGGATCGCGAAGACGTTCGACTACATCAACCGCGTTTCTTAACGCTTCCGCTTAGCGATCTACAAGGGTATGTAGATTCACTCTCCCTCTCGTAGATGCTCATCACCATGGATAGATCTTGCGTGTGCGTAGGAAATTTTTTGTTTCCCATGCAACGTTCCCCGACAGAATTTATCTATTCGAATAGCCGTGTCCACGGTAACAGGACGACTTGGAGTTGTACCTTGACCTGATATAACTAAAACTGTGATTTACATTGAAAAGAATGTTGGCTCCGGGATTGCTTCCTCGCAGGGAGTCGAGGAAGAATCTTTGGGCGTGGTTACTTAATAAAATTGCTACAATAATATGACTATATATGAGATACCAGTCTACTCTCTTCTAATGCTGCAAGATGCTGAAGATGCTAGTCTTCGATAGGACTAGGCCTTCCCCCTATTCTTGCTTTCTGTAGTCAGCCCAGATATAACCCCATTCCTTGATATTGATGCATACTTAGCATACATCTGATGTCAGTCTTGCGAGTACTTTGGATGAGTACTCACCGCTGCTTTGCTTTCTCTATTCGCCTCGATACGATGCTGCGTTCAGACGATGGATCCCAGGAGATGGAGTACGCCGGAGATGACTACTACACCACCGCTGGAGCCTACTACTACGTGGAGAGTGTCGACGCTCAGGAGTAGTTAGGAGGTTCCCAGGCAGGAGGCCTCGCCTCTTTCGATCCGTTGATTATGTTTGTGCTAGCCTTCTTAAGGCAAAACTTGTTTAACTTATGTCTGTACTCAGATATTTTTTGCTTCCGCTGACTCGTGCTTGTCGAGCTTTGTATTCGAGCCCTCGAGGCCCCTGGCTTGTAATATGAAGCTGTATGACTTTAATTTGTGTCTAGAGTTGTGTTGTGATATTAATTAGTGAGTCCCTAATCTTGATCGTACGCATTGCGTGTATGATTAGTGTACGGTCGAAATTGGGGGCGTCACAAGTTGGTATCAGAGCCGACTGCCTATAGGTAGCCCCCTTTCCAACTCCTTGGCCGAAGTTGAGTCTAGTACTTGAAAAACTTTTACTAACATTGTTGTGTGGCTTACGGGCCCACATCTCAATCGGGTGGTATTAGGATCTTTTATTCCTCGTCTATACTCTGGGTTCTGATCTCTCTTCTCTTTCGGGTTAAAGATTTTGCTAACTCTAACTCTAGGTTCTCGTAACTACTTCCTCCCGGAGAGCCCCTCATTTCAGACGATGACTTGATTCGTCAGAAGACTTCAGAGATATTCTCTAATGTTCTCCCGAGAACTTGTGCTCGTCGCTTTTGCGATTCCCTTCCACCGTCAACCCCTATGGATGATTACATACTTTTGTCGCTCTTACTTTCATATCCAGTTGCCCTTGTTATTACAAGGTACATCGAATTATCTTACCGGAGATTCGTTCGTCTTCAGTTGTCATGAGTTTCACAAAATCATTCGAATTACTATTCGATCTTCCGAAATTCTTAGTAACCTTTTGCTCTTGACATTTCCTCACCTGCTTACATTATGGTTAATTCCATATGCCTATCAATATTCATTAAAATCATTTGTGAATATCTTTTGATTTTATTGTTTCAACCTGTGTGTACGCAATCATCAGTTGATCCTCAGAAATTATCTTTCCGGCTCAGACGTCTTTCCAAACAGGAGCTGGTTCTCGGCAAATCAACCTTGATTGATTGTCCATCTAGTCCATTCAACTTACTTGTATTTGCTCGGAGCATCTGATTCTGATACACCAATTTGGACATCTTAATTCCTTTGGTTATTTAAGCATCGAATTATTTGGATGTTCTATAATCTGATGCCTTGCATTCTTTCTCCCTCTGGTAAGTTGTATCCTATGCTTTTGTCAGCCATGCTCTGTTGTCAATCATGTGTTAATTACTCTTGAAGTTGTGGTATATGTTCCTAAGATGCCCCGATGGGTTGAACCTATGCCTTCCCTAATCCATGTGAACCCGAGGGTTTTCACGAGTCTTACTCTTCTGGTGTTTTGCCAGATAATCTTTCCAAACTACAACTTTATCAAAGGCGAAGAGTAAATGGAAGGTGATGCATTGATGAAGTGGGAGTCAACCTTGTACCTTGTGTTCATGCCCATGGAAACGATGTTGATCTTATCATAGGAGCTCCTCGTAACAATAATCTTTCTCCTTGTATGATTTGACCTTGTATCTGTGAATTGATACTTTACAACCGTGGTTCCGACCATGATTGTTCTTCTTTGATCCCATTTTTAGACCAGTTTAAGCACTTGTCTTCTGCAGATTAATACATCGGTCCAAGCTTTAATTCTGATCTACATCCGAGTATTACCCCTGGTATCTCGAGAAAATCATGGAGCTACATAGCTTCTTATGAGCTCCTCATCAACTATGTTTTCCTTCACTGATTCTAGTTTCCTCTTGTTTTGAGTTGTTGGACACTCAAGGACACCGATAATTGAATCGAGTCCGCATTGCGATTCAACAACTCTTAGAAATCTTCTTTGCTTATGAGTTTGTACTCGATCATGTCTTTCCAAGCTGTTAGGCTGCATCATCATCGTCATCCTAGAGCTCGACCATGCTATCTATGTCCTTCATCCCGGGAACACAATTCCAATAGTGCACTAAGCTTACATCGAGCTTTCAACATCATGTTGGTTGTCTTGAAAGGAAAATTTGATTCTGAGCTAGCAATCTAATATGTGGTTCCGCCAACCTTTTCGCTTCACCATTTCTTTGCTTGATGTCGTCGCTGATCGATTACATCTTAATGAGACTTCTCGACAAATGTGTCGTGATCATCATTGGCATTCTGAGCTCTTCCAGGGTATCATTTAAGTTCATGATGGGAACTAGCAACCTTGCCCCTTGCTAATTGGTATTGTCGTTGACGACATCCTTGCATTCCTTCCAAATGTAGACTTGGTCTTGTTTTGGTTGAACCTTAAGTTCCTTGTTAGCCATCTTATGTTATGATCTATCTTGGAGTATTACCATCTTTTATGTCAAGAATACCGTGGTACTTGCTCCGCCCCTTAAAATTTCTTGTTACAAGTGATACTCCTTGCCATCACCAGTCATTCTTGGTCCCCGTGTTGTTTCTAATGGAATATCGACAAAAGGGACTGTGAGGTGTAAATTCAACATAACAACTCTATTACCTTGGAGTTAATAAGCAATAAGTCCTTTCTTAGTGTGTTGGCTGTTGAATCAACATTCTAACATTGGTCATGCTACTAAGTCCGGATTTCGGATGCACCTTTCAATCAATGTTTATTCGTGGATCTTTCCCCCGAACATACATCAAATTTATCATTTGATCTGACCAATGCTATCACCTTGTTCTTATAATTATGGAGTTCCATCCTTAGGGAATTCTCGAGGAACTATTGTTGAGCCCCTCGCCCACACCTTCGTCTTCTCCGTGGTTCATGATGAACATTTAAGCTAGTGTTGGAAACTCTTGAAGGCATTATCCTTGTGACTAGCTCATGAAGAATATGTTTGATAAAAGAAGTGTTTTTCTCTAAGTTCACGTGCATTTTTGTCTCTATGAATATGAGAAAGTTTTGAATCGCTGCCCCTGGAATAATCCCATACCATTCATGCATGTGCGAAGTATTATATGGTTTGAAGATCTGCTACCTTCACTCCATATGTATTTCCTAGCACATCAAGCCACTGATTGATTTGTTAGAGGAAAAGAAGTTCCTTCATAAGAGCTAATCCAGGCTTACACGTGGAACTTTGATATCCTCTATGATGGTTCCCAACCAGAGCTTGATTGCATTCCATTCTAAAACTTCCATGTGGGCACGAATGTCTTGCATTGTGTTCGTATGTCTTGCAATCCGACTCATGATTCAAGGCTTGCTTCCGTCGTTCATTCCGAGATTCTTGCAACATCGTCTCGTAGATCTGTGTTGTATCCTTTTTCTTCTCAGGCCTGCTATGTCTGAAGTATCCTGTCACCAACCAGATCTGAATCTCGGGCAGATACGATGGTTGGAACATTTTCCAAGAATTATGACATTGGTCCTTATGTAACCCGGTAAGATGATGTCACGCATAACACACCTGGCCGGAGGACCTATTGTTGTAATATCTTGCTAAGCAAGATTAGCCTTTCTTCCATGAGGAAATTATATGACTTATTTTATAAGTTGTTTCTGAAAGATCCTTGTGTATCCAACGTCTGACCTTATATAATGACCATGTCGATGCTCCCCCGAAGCATGACTGTGATACTCCACTCATCAACAAGGACATTGGAGGCATAATGCTAAATGTTGCTTGATCAATTATCCAAACATCATTGTATGGGTAAACCTCATAAATTCCTTGCCCCTTTTGTCTAAAGGATTACATACTTGGGTCCCTATCATGCCTATTATGCTCCGCTTGTCCTTGGGAAGGCTATACTCCTGATACTTGTGTTTAAAACACATTTTCCTTTCCATTGGTCTAGTTGATTTAATAATCACATTTTCCTTTCCATTGGTCTATTTAACCTTTCTTGAGATTATATGATCTAAGCAGTAATAATTATCTGCTTAGGTAAACACCTCGGTGAACAACTCTGTCAGTAAGATCCTGTTACTATTGTTGATAACATTTTGGTAACCGCCGGTGGACGAGAACTTTGCCTATTGGTTCGCCTCGTTTCAACGAGCAGGAAAATGGTTCTATTCGTCCCCCGCCCTTGGTACCGACGTTGTTGCCAACATAACTGACAAGCTATCCTGTGACATGTCTTGCTACCATGACCGTGCAAAATGTCACCGCTCTTCCTGCTCTTAACCACATGGTGGTCCCATAACCCACAGTTCCACAGGATCGAAACTGACTCTCTTGTACATCTTTGATTTCAAAGTATCACTTGCACTTGGCTTCGTATGTAATTCCCGAGCCACCGTCCAAGGGATGATCTATTCTAGCATCAGACGCAATAATTATTTCGTTGCTCTGGACCCCTTTTCACGTTCTGTTCGGGCATCGAAAGATTGCCTACCCGTTTGAAACTTTGGACCATCGCCTTTTGCTCTCAATGGATTCCGTGAGTTACAACTCGAGGAATAATTCTTGTAATCTTCCTGAGTTCATCGTCAGATGCCCAACTTGGTGTAGCTATGTTCTTCCAGAGTTTTTCCCTCATCTCGTATTCATAGGACGATGAAGTTCCCGAAGAAAGGATGACGACTTCATCATGATGCCCTGGTACAACATATTGAAGACATCAACGAAAGGGATCAACTTCTTCGAGAAGAGCAACCAAGAACGAGAAGGTCCGTTAGAATTTCGTAACCAAACTTTTCCCCTTACCTCTACCTCTTAATTCTCGGGACGAGAATTTCTTTTAGTAGGGGAGAGTTGTAACACCCGTGGATCCATGCTACAGTGATCAACGTAATTAAGCTACAGTAACCATGAGGTTTAAGCTAATCCTTTTTGCTAAATCAAGCTTGATCAGGTTGGAGTCATAAGTCATTTGATTTCCCTAATGATTTTCAAAATGCATTTAAAAATGGATTAAATAGTTTTACAAACCTGAAAACTAAAATCATGTCTGGGTGACAAATATTCACCTAGTATTTATAAAATTAGAAACAACATTATTTGAGGTGGTTAAGTGCCTTAAAAACAATTATGACAGATGCCAAATCAATTATTTGAATGCCTTTTAATTTATGTAAATCTCAAACAAATTCCAATGCTCATCAAACTTTTTGTGACAGTGCTATAAATAGGAAGTTGAGTAATGGACCAAGTTCCACATTTTTACAAAAGTCTGTTCGTGCAAAATTATTACAAAACATAATTAATAAATCAAAACAAAAAAGAAAAAGAAAAGCACACACTGTGCACTAGAAGCCTAGTGCTACAGTAGCCGGCCCAACCCATCAGGAGGTTTTCTCCTACCTCCTGCTCATAGGAGGTGCGTGGACGCTCCCGCGGCGTCCATGGCTCGATTCGGCCACGGGGCAGCCATCCAGAGCTTCTCCCCAACGCATATAGACCCCCCTCGATCCCCTGGTGAACCCTAGCCGCGCCGTTCCCCTCGCACGCCCTCTCTCCTAAGCTCGACCGCATTTAGCCGTCGTCGCGTCGCCGCTGTCGCCGTGGCCAGCGACCTCCCCTCGCCACTCCACCCTGTCCAGGAGCCCCGTAGGGCTCCTCCACGTCGTCTCCGCCCTCAAGATGAACCGGGAGGGCCCCGAGTCGCCGCCGCCGTCGGCTCTTCACTGCCACGGCCGTCGGACCTCGCCGTCGCTCCGGTCCGTCCCCGCCGCAACCGAGCTGTCCACGAGCTCCGGGGTGAGCTTCTCCCCCGATTCCCCCCTTTTACCTCTTCGATTTGTACGCCGTAGGCCGCCATCACCGTCGTACCCGAACCCCACCTCCCTGTGTACGCGTACGTGCGTGCGCGCGGCTGCTGCTCCTGCGCTGTTGCTGCTGCTGCTCTACGCGCGCGTCCGCGTGTGGCCTCGCCGCGGCTTGCTGCTGCTGCGTAGCCTCCGCTGCTGCTTTGCCGCTGTCGCTGCTCGTCCTGCCGTTGCTACTACTGCCGCTGCTGCTCGCTGCTCTTGCTAAGCTGCTGCTGTCGCTTAGTTGCTGCTGCCGCTGCTTGCTCTGCTACTGCGTTGCTGCTGCCGCTGCTAGCATTGCTTTGTTGCTGCTCCTGTCACTGCTCTGCTCGGCGTTGCTAGCTGCGCCGTTGCTGCTGCTCTGTTAGCCGCCGCTGCTGCTTCCGCCAAACTGCTACTACTGCTACGTGCCGCTGCGTGTTGCTGCTACTGGCCATGGCCAAGGCCATGGCCGGATGCGTGTGTGAGTGTAGTCTGTGTGTAGTGTGTGCAGCGTGGGTGTTTGTGGTGTGTGAGTGGCCGGGTATGCCACTCCAAAATGTGTGGCCGGCCTCTGTTTAGTTTAGGTGCTAACCCCCCCCCCCCTAAGACTAATCCCAACTAATTAGTCTATTACATGTGGGGCCCTACTACTAACTAAACATTTTATTAAAATCAGTGACAATGACATGTGGGTCCCCCCCACAGTTGACCAGTCAAACTTTGACTGGTCAAGCAGTCAACCAACCCCTCCTGGACCCACCTGTAAACCACTCAGCAGGGTACACACTTGGGTACACATAGCTTTTTCTGATTAAATTCGAATTAATATATAATTCCAGATTATTAAGAAAACTTTAAAAATTAATATAAAATAAACCGTAAGTCAGATGAAAATACTTTATACATAAAAGTTGTTTAGAAAAATCCCACGAATCCGAATACGTTGTCTGTTCATCTGTCACATGCTCCTAGCATGATGAACATGGACATTTTGGCGTTAGGATCATCTGTCCGGTAGTAGCCCGAGACCTGGAAAATATCATCAGATATTATTCCGACCCGTCTGCGACGTGTAATACTGCGTTAGTGCATGCCTAGCTCTGCATATTGCCATGTCATGCATCGTGTTGCATCTGTGCTTTATATTTATTGTTTCTTCCCCCCTCTTCTCTCCGGTAGACCCCGAGACTGACGGTGCTGTCGGGTACGACTACTCCGTTGATGATCAGGTATTTGCAGCAGAGCAGCAAGGCAAGCAACCCCCCTTGAGCATTCCAATATCGCCCATTCTTCCCTCTTATTCTTGCATTAGTTTTTGCTACTTTATTAGTTAGCTCCTATTCTGATGCATAGCCTGTTTTTGATAAACTGGTACTATACCTGCAATCATATCAACTGCTTAGTATAGGTTGATCAATGAATCCCCTGTGACCCCCTTAGTCCCAGTTGCCCATGCTTCTTCATCGACGACTCGAAGACTCGGTCAACCGACCGACGAGCCAGGCCCCTCACATCACCGCACACCCCTTTGATTGTACGACTCTGCAGAGCTACTATCGAGTACCGAGGGTGACACCTCGTGAACTTGAAAGCACATTTGCTCCCTTGGTGGTTTTGGTAATTTATAACAACATATAAGTCATTGAACTAATGTTTTCCACTAAGTATATTTCAGGAAAAGTTCAATGATAGGGATGGCAAAAGGATTGTGAAGATTGTGGAAATACCCCAAGATGCAAGGAAATAGGTTGGCAAATCTTCAAGCAAGAGGACTCTACATTTTACATTTGTGAGAAATCACTTTGAGTCCATAGGAAAGCCAATACTATTAAAAGGGGGTAAGGTTTTGATTGGTGAACAAAATGCTCATACGTGCACAAGTGATAGTCACCAAATACACCCACAAACTCTTCCATCAAAGTCTGTCCATAGCCACATACTCAACATCGGTGCAACCAACATTTCCATCCCGGTGCCACCGATTCTCAACCACAGACAGACTCAGCCAAACCCTAGCCACTTCGGTGCAACCGATTCCATACCGGTGCCACCGAGTTTAGGTTGCCAACTTTCTGTTACGCAAATTCACAATATCGGTACCACCGAGATTGTTGGATCGGCGTCACCGAGATTGGGAATCTGACCGTTGGTCACCTTATCGGTGCAACCGAGTTTCCTATATCGGTCTTACCGAGATTCAAAAGTTGCCACCTTTTGGTCACTTCGGTACCACCGAGATTAACACATCGGTGTCACCGAGTTGGTCATTTTGTGTGTAACGGTTGGATTTTTGGGGATGCCTATATATACCCCTTCACCACCACCTACTCGAAAGATAAGCACTCAGAACTATTCCATACTTGCCCCATCCAGTTTTCTGAGAGAGAACCACCTACCCTTGTGTTGAGGTCAAGATCTTCCACTCCAACCATATGGATCTTGATTTCTAGCCTCCCCAAGTTGCTTTCCACAAATCCCATCTCTTCCACCAAGCCAAATCCGTGAGAGAGTGATTGTGTGTTGAGGTGTCTATCATCTTGAAGCACAAGAGCAAGGAGTTCATCGTCATTACCGAGCCTATTACCTTTTGGAGGGTGGTGCCTCCTAGATTGGTTAGGTGTCGCTTGGGAGCCTCCTACTTCGTGTTGTGGAGTGAACCAAGAAGTTTGTGAGGGCAAGGAGATCGCCTACTTCGTGAAGATCTACCCATAGTGAGGCTAGTCCTTCGTGGACGGAAGCCGTTATGGAATAGTCAAGGTTGCTACTTCGTGGACCCTTATGGGTGGAGCCCTCCGTGGACTCTCGCGACCGTTACCCTCCGTGGGTTGAAGAGTCCATAAACGTGGATGTACGATAGCACCACCTATCGGAACCACGGGAAAAATCATCGTGTCTACAATTGCGTTTGATCTTCCTACCCTATCCTTTACTACTCATGCTTGTTGTTACTTTCCGCTGCTATACTCTTAGACTTGCATGTGTAGGGTGTACTTGACTTGCCATGGAATGCTAAAACTACCAACTCGAAAATTTGGGAAAAGGCAAAACTTTTATTTGGTCAAGTAGTCTAATCACCCCCCCTCTAGACATACTTTCGGTCCTACAAGTGGTATCAGAGCTTTGGTCTCCATTGCATTGGTCTCACAACCTAGGAGAGTATGGCGTCTAGTGAGGGAAGTTATCACCGTAGAGGTCCGTACTTTGATGGCACTAATTTTGCTAGTTGGAAGCACAAAATGAAAATGCATATTCTTGGTCATAATCCCGCCGTTTGGGCTGTTGTTCGTGTTGGCTTGCAAGGTGAATTCTTTGGTGATGGAAAGGAACCAGATCGTGAAGCGACCGAGGATGAATTGAATATGTTGCAATACAACGCTCAAGCATGCGACATTCTATTCAACTGCCTATGCCCAGAAGAATTCAACAAAATCAGCCGTCTTGAGAATGCAAAAGAGATTTGGGAAACTTTGGTTGATATGCACGAAGGAACCGAGTCCGTGAGAGAATCCAAGTTAGATGTTCTTCAAGGTCAGCTTGACAAGTTCAAGATGAAGGATGGTGAAGGAGTCGCTGAGATGTACTATAGGCTAGCTCTCATCACCAATGAGATTGCCGACTTAGGAAGCGAAGAGATGACCGACAAATTCATCATCAAGAAGATACTTAGAGCTTTGGATGAGAGATACGACACCGTGTACACATTGATCCAAATGATGCCCAACTACAAAGATCTCAAGCCTACGGAAGTCATTGGAAGGATTGTTGCTCATGAGATGACACTCAAAGACAAAAAAGAGCTTCACCACAAGTCTAGCGGTGCTTACAAAGCCACAAGTGATGCTCCCGCAACTTCAAGCAACAACCTTGTCACCAATGAAGAGATAAGCCTCATGGTCAAGAAATTCAACAAGTTCTACAAGAATAGAGACAAAGAAAGAAGCTCCAACTCAAGATATGATGAGAAGTGTTCGTCAAGTCGTGACCGCAATTGCTACAATTGTGGGAAGCCCGGACACTATTCCAATGAGTGCACGGCTCCCCACAAACGAAGAGAAGAGTCACCTCGAAGACGAAGCTCAAGGAATGAATCACCTCAAAGAGACAGAAGGAGTAGAGATGATCGTTATGAACGAAGACCCTCAAGGAGAAGTAGGGATTCAGAGAAGAAGGACAAGTACACCAAGAGCTATACAAGAAGAAAACATCAAGATCATGTTGGTGAATGGGTTTCCGGCTCCGACTCCGACAACAACTCCGAGAGAAGCTATCACTCCGACTCCGACTATAGTCAAGATGATGGTGTTGCCGGGATTGCTCTAGGGACTACCAACTCCCATGATTTATTTGATTCACCCAATGAAGGGAGTGGAAGTTGCTTCATGGCTAAAGGCCCCAAAGTATCACACCCCGAGTATCTTGATTTCAATAGTGATGAAGATGACTTGCTTTGTGATGATGACTTGCTATTTGATAAAACTAGTGATGTTAGTCAAAATGAACTTGATGATTCTCATGCTAGTCAAGATAAGTCAATTGATGATGATAAGATGAAAATAGAAGAACTAACTAAAGAACTAAACACTCTTAAGTTAGCTCATGAATCTACTCTTGAAGATCATAGAGAGCTTGTGAGAACTCATGAGAAGCTACGCTTCGAGAAGCTCAACTTGGAGCAAGAGCATGAGTTTCTTAAAGCTATCAATGACGATCTCCGAAAGAAGACTTCATCTTATCTAGCCAAACGACTACTCTTGTCTACATTCATGCCTCAAGTTAAAACTAAGCAATCTAGTAACAAAGGCAAGAAAGGTTCTTCATCTAGTAGCAACAATAAAAATGCTAAACCCAATGATGTTGCTTCTAGTAGTTCTATTGATTCAACTAATGATGTTTCTCTTAGCCAAGTTACACTTGAGCAAGAAAATGTTTTATTGAAAGGAATTATAGAGAAAGGTATCTACAAGAGTCTTGCCGGGTGTAAGCAATTTGAGGAAATTGTACGCAAGCACGGAGGATACCGAAAGAACCGTGGTGTTGGCTATTTCAACGCAAATGGAGTTGAATGGGAAGAAGGTCAATATCCCAAGCCCAAGTTTGTTCCTCAAAAGGAGAAGTATGAAAATACTCTTCCCAAGGGGACAAGCACTCAAGATGATCTTCCACCACAAGACCACAATCTCAAGGGCAAGAACAAGCTTCAAGAGGACATTGACTCATATGAAGATGAATCCCTAACTATGGTGGAGTGGGTTCCCAAGGCTACGTCAAGCTCAACTTCTACAAAGGCTACTACAACACCAAGGATCCCCATCAACTTGATGTGGGTCCCCAAGAAGAAGAACTAGAGAGTTCTTGAGGGGTGACTCCGCCAATGAAATTCACTGACATTCATTATTGGCAAGAATTATTTGCAATCAACATCAACTCTATGCAATAGTTCAAGGAGTCACACATTCCCTCAAAGGTAAGCAAGGGACAAGGTAATCAACAAATCAATGGATATCATCACACATGCCTTGCACTCCATGTCCATAGATATCCTTGTATTTGTCTCTTGTGTGTTGGGACTAACCCATGTAGGTGAGAAGAGTAAGGAAACAACAAGGATGCTCCCAACTCTTGGTGATCTTCATCAACCTTGAGCATCCACCACTACCTCACCAACATGAAGTCTTCATCGACAAAACCCAAGGTTAGTCTATCCCTCTTATGGGGGGATGTCACATCAAGGGGGAGCTTTACTCTAAGACTTGAGTTAAAGCATCTCTTAGTATGTGACAACATTAAATGCTTTATGAAAAAGTGGTAACCCCACTTGTGCTTAAACGATGAGTATGACCTATGATCAAGTATTCTTACTTGGCTCCTAAGTCAATATACTCATATATAGATGACTTCGTCATCGCCCAAGTGCTTGTTAGATGCTAGTGTGTATGTGCATGTTTGCCATGATTTCATTTGACATCTCTTTGTGTGAGCATGTTGGTCTGCATTTATTTTCTTATTCGAGGACATCCAATTGTTGCTATTTGGCTCTTGATTTTCTCTTTCGCCAATTGGATGGACAAGAATGCCTAGGACCACTCTTTAGCTATCTATGCTTTCTCACCTCATATTCCATTCATGCTGCATCACAAAATTTGAACAAGTTCTTTTTGATCCCTCTGTGTGCGGAGCACTCGGAGTTCCGTATCGACAAGGACTGACCATTAAAACCTCCCAAGTGCATCTCGGTGGAACCAACCCACAATTCTCGGTCACACTGAGTGCCTAGGGTTGATCTGGTTTTCTATCTCGGTACTACCGATTCCATATTCTCGGTTACACCAAGTTTCCCTGTCAGCTGACAGTTGAGGAACTCGATGACACCGAAAATTTAGAACCGGTATCACCGACAGTGAAGGGTATATAAGCTGTGGTCCCGACGGTTCAAAATTTCAATCTTCAATCGTCGCGCCCCAAACCCTAAGCTGCCGCAAAAGGACCCCCTAGTCATCGCCTTGACTCCCCGTGTGTCTTCGCCGCTAGGAATCCTCGCCGTCGACGGGCATCTTCGCCGCCGTCGCCGCCGTAGCGGATCCGTCACCAAGCTAGGGTACGGATTCGATCTTTCTTGCGCTCCCCGTCTGATTCTTGCGCAATAAGGTTGTTTTTCTCTATAAGCCACAGTTTGCACATCTTTCTATCCACAAGAAAACTCCGTAGATTAGAGAACCATCAATTTTCTAGGGTTTGCCTTCCGCCTGATGGAACTCGGTAGAACCGAAGTGAACTAATCGGTATCACCGATTTGCCTGTCTGTGTTGCTGAGAACTGTCTCGGTGAAACCGAGTACTTCCTTTCGGTCTCACCGAAAGGAGTGCCAAGTTTCTGTTAATGAGATAGTCAGTCTCGGTAACACCGAAAACTTTGCTTCGGCTGTACCGATTTTCATTTGACAGAATGTAAAACTTTGAAAATCTTTTGTTCAAACTTTCAAAAACCAGCCACATTTTGTGATGACTTATCCTTTTCTGCTCCTCTACACTCTATTCACAGGGTCAGTATGTCAAGTGCTGAGGATAGTGAGAACAACTTCAGAGAGCAGAGTGTTGAATTGGATTCTGGCACTAGTCCTGAGTCTAGTTCATCTTCAGATCCAGGCACTCCCAGTTCCCATGGATTGCCCAAGGCTGCTACAAGGGCTAGGAAGAAGCTGAATTCAGATGAGGAGGATTCAGACTTCGTTCCAGAGGAGGTTCTTGCTAAGAAGCGAGAGAAGGCTGCCAAGAAAGCTGCAAATGAAGCTACCTCTTCAAGGAGAGCTGTCAGGAAAGAGTATGCTAGCTCTGAGGCTATGAGAGCACCTGAGGGTGCTAGGGCAAAAATGGCTCTTCACCTTGAGTCCCCGCCAAAGAAATCTATGCCTAAGGAGGCAGGGGAGAAGAAGAGAGCCAGGAAGAGGATAGTCTATGTCACTGGCAGGCAGACCTCCATGTTTGAGAATCCTGAGGAGGCTGCTGCTGCTGAGGAGGAGGAAGAACATGTTGAGAAGGCCCCTCCCAAGAAGAAAAAGAAGCTTATGTCCGATGCTATGCCAAGGACTGGCACTTCCAAGAGCACCAAGTCTGCCCCCAAGAAGGCTGCTGCTGAAAAGCCCAAGAGGACTTCGAGGCAAATTCCAGCATCTGAGAAGAACAAAGGGACTCTATGTATGCCTTAATGAAGCTTAGGCCACACCTTCCAGTACATAATGCCAGCTACCCACTTGCTGAGGATATGAAGAAGAGGAAGGATTCTGGTTTGAGGGCTTGGAGAGCTGCTGATCCATATGCCCAAAGGAGAAAGACAGCCGTGGACTACAGATTTTACACCAAAGTGCAACAGGATTTCTATGAGACTGTGCTTTTTAACAAAAGTCCAGCTGTGAGTGATATGAGGTATGTGGACTGGAAATTCATCAAGGAGAATGAAGACTATTTTCCAAGTGTCCAAGACAATTTCCACTGCATTAGTTTGGATGAGTTTGTTGGCAGAGAGTTCACTGCTTGGAATGATGAGATGATCATGCAATTCTACTCCACTACACATTTCTATGGAGATGGTAGAATTGTATGGATGACTGAAGGTGCTAGATATGAGTCCACTGTTGAGGAGTGGGCTGCCATCTTAGGAGTTCCAGAAGTTCAGGATGGAGATTTGGATGTCTACTCAGAATCCAAGGAGAGCCACAATGCTATGGCTAACATGTATAAAGAGATCCCTGCTGCTAACGTGAAGTCTCACAGGCTAGGATCTATTTACTTTCTTCAGGCTGGCCTCCGCACCATGAACACCATTCTGAGGCATACCTTAATGCCCAAGTCAGGAGATGACAAGATGATCCGAGGCTACTCCATCAACATGCTGATTCATCTTGACAGACAAACCAGGATTAGAGTCATGGACTTAATTGTTGAGACAGTTAAGAGGGTTGCTGCTGATCAGAAGCGCTCTTGCTGCTATGCACCCTACATCCAGATGCTCATCAACTCTAAGTTGGAGAAGCACATATTTGCTCTAGACCGTCCCCACTTGCCCCTACAGCCAGATCTCGAGGACAACGTCGTGGAGATGAACCCAGAACATCCCACATCTGCTGCAGCTCAGGCAGAGGCAGAGGCAGCCAGAGCCACTAGTGCTCAAGTCCCTAGATCCAGGAATGAGCAAATGGATCTTTTGATCACATCAGTACAGGGCATGCAGAAGGACATTAAGGGGATTCTGGACAACCAGAACAGTCTTGTGAGGATCTTCGAGAACAGGATCAAGACCCTTAATGATAAGGTGGATGGGCTGACTAAGACAGTCAATGAGCTCAAAAAGGAAGTTGACTCAGTGCCTCTTCCTCAGACTTCTTCAGATGATGATGATGATGAGGAAGGATCACCTCTCAGGCCAGGAACACAGTTTACTACTCAGGCCAGATCAGCCACTGTGCCAGCTCCAGACTTGAGGCCCTCTTCATCAGCTCCTGCTACTGTCACCTCAGCTCCTGCTCCATCAGCTTCAGTTCCTCCTGTTGCCACACCAACTCCATCTACGACATCTGCAGAGATCTTCGCCGACGCTGTTCTCTCGACTCCTTCATCAACAACCGGAGGAGATCAACCCAAGAACGCTTAGACATATGCCTTTGAACTTTTTGGTAACTTGTTGCCAAAGGGGGAGAAGTGTATATATATCTTTAGGCTTCGAGTGAGAGAGCGTTTGGTTTTTATTGCTTTTTCAAAAACACACATGGTTCATTTACTTTTGGTTACGCTTTGTGTTTTGATCATACACTTTATGTGTGTTGTGCTACTATTTCCTATCATCTTAATGCTTTTGAGATGATCATTATCTTTGTCTGGTTGTGTTGTGCTATGTTGTTCACTCTTATTATTATCGCACACCACCAAGATGTATGTGACATGGAAGAAGTGCCCCATGTACCTAATCGATTGTGCATTTGCATTCAAACGCAAATTTAAAATAATGCACAAATTTAGGGGGAGCTCTTGCTTATCACATACTTCTCAAAGCGACGATTATATTCATTGATTATATCTTTGTCGAAGCTTTGATCTATATGTTGTCATCAATTACCAAAAAGGGGGAGATTGAAAGCACATTTGCTCCCTTGGTGGTTTTGGTAATTTATAACAACATATAAGTCATTGAACTAATGTTTTCCACTAAGTATATTTCAGGAAAAGTTCAATGATAGGGATGGCAAAAGGATTGTGAAGATTGTGGAAATACCCCAAGATGCAAGGAAATAGGTGGGCAAAGCTTCAAGCAAGAGGACTCTACATTTTACATTTGTGAGAAATCACTTTGAGTCCATAGGAAAGCCAATACTATTAAAAGGGGGTAAGGTTTTGATTGGTGAACAAAATGCTCATACGTGCACAAGTGATAGTCACCAAATACACCCACAAACTCTTCCACCAAAGTCTGTCCATAGCCACATACTCAACATCGGTGCAACCAACATTTCCATCCCGGTGCCACCGATTCTCAACCACAGACAGACTCAGCCAAACCCTAGCCACTTCGGTGCAACCGATTCCATACCGGTGCCACCGAGTTTAGGTTGCCAACTTTCTGTTACGCAAATTCACAATATCGGTACCACCGAGATTGTTGGATCGGCGTCACCGAGATTGGGAATCTGACCGTTGGTCACCTTATCGGTGCAACCGAGTTTCCTATATCGGTCTCACCGAGATTCAAAAGTTGCCACCTTTTGGTCACTTCGGTACCACCGAGATTAACACATCAGTGTCACCGAGTTGGTCATTTTGTGTGTAACGGTTGGATTTTTGGGGATGCCTATATATACCCCTTCACCACCACCTACTCGAAAGAGAAGCACTCAGAACTATTCCATACTTGCCCCATCCAGTTTTCTGAGAGAGAACCACCTACCCTTGTGTTGAGGTCAAGATCTTCCACTCCAACCATATGGATCTTGATTTCTAGCCTCCCCAAGTTGTTTTCCACAAATCCCATCTCTTCCACCAAGCCAAATCCGTGAGAGAGTGATTGTGTGTTGAGGAGTCTATCATCTTGAAGCACAAGAGCAAGGAGTTCATCGTCATTACCGAGCCTATTACCTTTTGGAGGGTGGTGCCTCCTAGATTGGTTAGGTGTCGCTTGGGAGCCTCCTACTTCGTGTTGTGGAGTGAACCACGACGTTTGTGAGGGCAAGGAGATCGCCTACTTCGTGAAGATCTACCCATAGTGAGGCTAGTCCTTCGTGGACGGAAGCCGTTATGGAATAGTCAAGGTTGCTACTTCGTGGACCCTTATGGGTGGAGCCCTCCGTGGACTCTCGCGACCGTTACCCTCCGTGGGTTGAAGACTCCATAAACGTGGATGTACGATAGCACCACCTATCGGAACCACGGGAAAAATCATCGTGTCTACAATTGCGTTTGATCTTCCTACCCTATCCTTTCTACTCATGCTTGTTGTTACTTTCCGCTGCTATACTCTTAGACTTGCATGTGTAGGGTGTACTTGACTTGCCATGAAATGCTAAAACTGCCAACTCTAAAATTTGGGAAAAGGCAAAACTTTTATTTGGTCAAGTAGTCTAATCATCCCCCCTCTAGACATACTTTCGGTCCTACAGAAGTACTCATGATGCTAACTCTATAGTGCAGCTAGTCGGTCGTGGTTATCGAGGGTGATTCCTCCTTCGCCACTCCCAACGATGACTCTGTCGTGCAACCCCTCAAGTGTGGGATCCGCGAGGGTGATTCCTCTAAGTCCACCTTGACGGTTTCATCGAGCGGGACCCTTTGAGGGTGATTCCTCAGGTTCCGTCTTGATGTTTTATACACACAGTTACTATGACCTGGTTACAGAAACATGTTGGTGATGGGTCGGCCCTGAGGGGTACCCACGGTTTGATGATGATGAGGCGTGGTCGGGCAGGAGAGGCCCTTGCCACACATCCTCGAGACGGGGTGACGGAACCACACTTCATGGGTCGCACTTGTCCCACATTAATAAAATGCTAATGGGTTGGGTATTTGATCTGAGTTGGTCGTTTGACCTAATATGCACTAACCTTCACGTGGGAGAAGTTATGGGTACTCAGCGTCGTTGTATCAGCCGAAGCTCTTCGGACGTCAGCAATGGAGCGGTGCGCGCCCGAGTGGCCTGGACGGTACAGCTCTTGGACTAGAGTGTGCTAGGGCTGACCTCGGCAGCCCTCGCATCATGCAGGTGTGCAAAGGGCGATTGGCCCATGACCCCTGCGCGCTTAGGATTTAGACCGGCGGGCTGGCCTCTTCGTTGAGCCTAGGTGGGGCGACGACGTTTTGATGTCCCGAGGCCGGGCATGACCCAGGAAAGTGTGTCCGGCCAGAGGTATCAAGCGTGTTGGGGAATGTGGTGCACCCCTGCAGGGAAGAATTTATCTATTCGAATAGCCGTGTCCACGGTAACAGGACGACTTGGAGTTGTACCTTGACCTGATATAACTAAAACTGTGATTTACATTGAAAAGAATGTTGGCTCCGGGATTGCTTCCTCCCAGGGAGTCGAGGAAGAATCTTTGGGCGTGGTTACTTAATAAAATTGCTACAATAATATGACTATATATGAGATACCAGTCTACTCTCTTCTAATGCTGCAAGATGCTGAAGATGCTAGTCTTCGATAGGACTAGGCCTTCCCCCTATTCTTGCTTTCTGCAGTCAGCCCAGATATAATCCCATTCCTTGATACTGATGCATACTTAGCATAGTTCTAATGTCAGTCTTGCGAGTACTTTGGATGAGTACTCACCGCTGCTTTGCTTTCTCTTTTACCCTCGATACGATGCTGTGTTCAGACGATGGAGCCCAGGAGATGGAGTACGCCGGAGACGACTACTACACCACCGCTGGAGCCTACTACTACGTGGAGAGTGCCGACGCTCAGGAGTAGTTAGGAGGTTCCCAGGCAGGAGGCCTCACCTCTTTCGATCCGTTGATTATGTTTGTGCTAGCCTTCTTAAGGCAAAACTTGTTTAACTTATGTCTGTACTCAGATATTTTTTGCTTCCGCTGACTCGTGCTTGTCGAGCGTTGTATTCGAGCCCTCGAGGCCCCTGGCTTGTAATATGAAGCTATATGACTTTAATTTGTGTCTAGAGTTGTGTTGTGATATTAATTAGTGAGTCCCTAATCTTGATCGTACGCATTGCGTGTATGATTAGCGTATGGTCGAAATTAGGGGCGTCACAGATATAGAGCACCGCAAGATTGAACCCACTACAAAGAACCTCTCCCGCTGAAGATAAATCAGTCTAGTTGGCCAAACCAAATAGATACATCGGAGAGAAATACAAAGCTATAGCAATCATGTATAATTAAGTTCAGAAAAGACTCAATCACTTTCAATGAGTAATCTGATCATAAACCCATGATACGTCTCCAACGTATCTATAATTTTTTATTGTTCCATGCTATTATATTACCATTCTAGGATACTTTTTAGGCATTTACTTGTTTTTTTATATTATTTTTGAGCACTAACCTATTAACCCAGTGCCATGTGCCAGTTGTTGTTTTCTGTGTGTTTTTGGCTTTTCACGAATGTTGTACCAAACGAAGTCCAAATACCCCGAAACTTTTTGATGATTTTTTCTGGACCAAAATAAGACCTGGAAGCTTCGGAGGAAGACCGGAGGGCACACGAGATGCCCCCAAGCCATCAGGGCACGCCCAGGAGAGGTGGCCAGGCCCTGATAGCTTGGGGCCACCTCCCCGCTCTCCATCCCTCGTTCTCTGGCCTATAAATTCACATATATTCCAAAAATCCTAGAGAGCCTCCCGAAACACTTTTTCCGCCGCCATAAGTCTCTGTTCCATTGTGTGCTCATCTAAAGCCCTGTTCCGGTGCCCTGTCGGAGGGGGGATCGATCACGGAGGGCCTCTACATCAACCTTGCTGCTCTCATTGTTCTTCATTGTGAGGCAAGGATGAAAACAAGGTTTTAGCTTTATCTCTTAGTGAGAAAGGAAATAATTTCAGTTTAACCACATCATTATCCACATCTTTTTTCTTTTGCATATCACATAATTCAACGAAGGTATTAAGATGCGAAGCGGGATCCTCGTTACGACTTCCTCAAAATTGTTCTTTCATAACAAGATTTAGCAAGGCGGCATTAATATCAAAAGCTTCTGATATTACACCGTCTACGGAGCAGAGGGTGTACAAGGGGAGGTCCGATCTTCACGGCGTAGGATCGATAAGAGGATGAGGATAACTAGATGCAAGCAGCCAAAAACGGAAAATAAGAGATTATGACCCGACGAGGAGGATGCTCACCGAAGCCTACAATCCGAACATTCGCCGATCCACAACCTGCAATACTACCCTACACAACCACGCTCAAGTCGTGGAGCACGGGATAGGTGCAATCCGCAAGGAAACAACGAACTCTAACCCACACAACACGATCTAGTTGTGGAGCACGAATTAGGAGCAATTTCTCAAGGAATCACGAGAATAAGGGTAACAAGAGTCTCTCCAGTCTCAGGAGGAGTCTATGTCTTGGTCTTTGATAGAAATGGCAAAAGTCCCCGAAGAAGGGATGAGCTAGCCTATTTATATTAGGGACAACCCCCCTAGATAGTTGTGAAAGCAAACTAGCTTTGGGAACCAGCTTAGGTGTGAAACGAAACCAGCTTTGGTTTGACTAAAAGGCTTGAGACTTAATGAGGTAGCTTCTGGAAATCTCTAGTTGGAGGTGGTTGGTGGTTCCCGACCAAACATTGTTTACTGGAGTCGAACAATGTTTCGTTCAGCAGCAAATTCGAGTCCTGGGAACCTTTCGCAAGTTGGAATATCCAAACTCGTGCATAACATTGTTTCACCAGCGCCAAAACATTGTTTCTTCAGCAGACAACATATCTCTTCGTAACTCTGTTTCTTCATCATAAAACATTGTTTCGGCACAGACTGGAAGTGTTGTTGGTCTTCTTTGATGCTGCACCTAAGTTCAACCAACAACGAAGGAGATGAAAGTGCAGCCATGTGTTCAAGATTACAGTATGAACTTAAGTTAGCGTTCACCTGGCTGGTACAAAGGGTTGTCATGTCCTCATCATCCTCCCCCTCTTGAAAAGGAGTCCTCCTCGACTCTAAGGGTTCAAAGGTTTTAATGTCCTCATCATCCTCCCGCTCTCTAGAAGGAGTCGTCCTCGACTCTAGCTGGTCATCACACAAAAGAAAACAGGCCAGTACAAAGAAGCAATGCAAAGGGTTTATCAAATGCATAAGTTTAGCTTTCACCTTTGCGAACTTCAAATGTTTAGTTCGACTCAGCAATTCCTTCCAAGGAACATTCCCATGGAGTACAAACTTGTAATCAGGCTCATCCATGTTCATATCATCCTCCCTCTCTTGAAGAAAAGTCGCCCTCGACTTACTTCGGTCTACAAAATAAGAGCACGAGGACAATACAAAATAACTAGGCAAAGGAAAATTTGAATAATTGTGTGCAAATTTTAATTTTGTTGGCTCTTTTATATTCCCTTCAAGATGCACGGAATGGTGTTGCTGGATTGATGATATACCAAACATCTTTTCTCTGATTTCATCACGCCAATGTTTCAAGAGTTCATAAGTGCATACCTCTGGGTGCTTCAAGATGAACGATCTTTTGATGTTTACCTCATTGAGTGCTTCTATGCCTTTTTGAAAGTCGTTCACCACACATGTTGTTTGTTTGGTGGTACTCCATGTGGGCCATAATTGTTCGTGGATCTCATCCTCCCATTGTTGTAGGAGGGCAACTAAGTATGATTTTTGCATCTGCACATACTTCAAAGAAAGAGAGCTTTGTGAATGGTTAGTAATTGAATAATCCTCTCCCCTCTGATTGGCTAGATCACTCATCTCTTTGGTATTGTGTGGAAACACCTCAAGCTCACATTTGGTGGACTCACACAACTCACTAATCCTCTCACTTTGATGGTGTGCTGTAATATGTTGTGGTTCACTCATCTCTGTAATTTCATGTTGGACGACCTCAACCTCACATTTAGTGGACTCACACAATTCACTAATCCACTCTTCCCGATTGTGTGGTATATTTGGGTGGGGAAGTTTTATGTCGCTAATCTCATGTTGAGCAATCTGATCCTCACAGTTGGTGGACTTACTCACCTCACCTCTCTTATCACTCTCAATATTAGGAGTTTTGGGAAGTGGACACTCTTCCTCACATTTTGTGGAGTCACTCAAGTCACCTCTCTTATCATTCTCAATATGTGGAATTTTGAGAAGTTGACACTCTTGCTCACATTTGGTGGAGTCACTCAACTCTCCTCTCATATCACTCTCAATATGTGGAATTTGGAGAAGTGGACACTCTTGCTCACATTTGGTGGAGTCACTCAACTCACCTCTCATATCCTTCTCAATATATGGAATTTTTGGAAGTGGGCACTCTTCCCCACATTTGGTGGAATCACCCGTATCAAGTTTCATATCACTCTCAATTTGTGGATTTTTTGGAAGTGGGCGTTCTTCCTCGCATTTGGATTCACTCAACTCTATTTTCTTATCACTCTCAGATTGTGGGATTTTGGGTTGGGGACCCTCTTTCACATATTTTGTGGGGTCTCTCAACTCACCTTTCTTATATCTCTCAAGTTGTGGGATTTTGGCTTGTGTACACACTCTCTCATATTTAGCGGAGTCACTCAACTCTCTTTTCTTGTCACTCTCAAGTGATGGGATTTTGTGATGTGTACACTCTCGCTCATATTTTGTGGAGCTACTCAACTCTCCTTTATTGTCACTCTCAAGTTGTGGGATTTTGTGTTGTGCACGCTTTCGCTCACATGGGTGTGGTAAAGTTCTGCCCTCCATCGATCGACAATGACCCATGGTAACATGAGTGGAGTCCTCAAACTTGTCACCATGGTAAGAAAACTCTTTGTGGGAAGCAGTATACCCACAGGCATTATGCTTGGTGAAGTCTCCACAACCTCGCACAATTGCCATGGCCGGGGCACCATTGGTAGAGCCATCAGTAGCACATCCATTATGGGGGCCGTTGTCGATGTAGTTTCGTCGTCACTGATCAGCGAAAAACCCGCGGGGCCCATTGTCTCGCCCGCGAGCTGCTCCTCCATGCGGCCCACCCTCACGAGACGGAGCAAAGTTGCCACTACTCCGTTCAGCACCAGCAAGAGGGGCGTCATGGGCAGCACCTCCTGCGGCTCTTCCACGACCATCGTGGCGGTCCTCGTTTCCTTGACGTCGCCGGTTGTCGACGACCATCGAGGCAGCGGGGCTGTGTTGATGTAGATCCCCATTACCCACGATAGGAAGACGACCTTCGAACATCCTTTGCAAAGCTGCAACTATACTTTCTTGAATGAAATCACCAAGCGCCGCACGAGTCTTTGGGAAGTCATCTTCCACATTTTGACGGCGATGTACACTCGAGTTGTATCCTGGCATGTTAACTCTCGGAAGTGGGCAAATAAAAAATATATATGTGGAAAACACTCAACTCACCTTCTTGCTTACCCACATTCTAATGATTCCTTGGCGGTCGTGCGGTGGTAGCAAAAACAAGAGTGGACGGACGAATGAAAGGAAAGATACGGACGGTTTTGGGTGGAGCTTGGTGGGGTAAAATGAGGAGGGCTAGTGCTGAGATCCAATCGATGCAAACCAAATGAAACAAGATTGTTTTTTGTAGATCCTTGCACCACGTTTGAGATGCAACACTTGCCAATACAACTTCTGAAGTTTCTCACCAAACTGAATACGATTGCACACTTTCTCTTCTCCTTTTTTTTGCTTTTTTCTCTCTCTTTTTTTTGCAACACAATAGATCCAACAACAAGACTCGAAAAAAAAATAGCAGCAACTTCGGATAGAACTTGGTGCAAACACAAAGGGGAAAGCAAACAACTAGATCTCAGCAAACAAAGGCTTGGATTTTTTTTCTGGCTTTTTGGCTTTGGACTTTAGGACGGAGAAAATCAAACGGAAAAGGATAGATCTAGCAACAAAGGATACAGATCCTATCGTGTAAACCTTGCTCTAATTACCACATGATAAGACACCGTCTACGGAGCAGAGGGTGTACAAGGGGAGGTCCGATCTTCACGGTGTAGGATCGATAAGAGGATGGGGATAACTAGTTGCAAGCAGCCAAAAACAGAAAATAAGAGATTAAGACCCCGACGAGGAGGATGCTCACCGAAGCCTGCAATCCAAACATTCGCCGATCCACAACCTGCAATACTACCCTACACAACCACGCTCAAGTCGTGGAGCACGGGATAGGTGCAATCCGCAAGGAAACCACGAACTCTAACCCACACAACACGATCTAGTCGTGGAGCACGAATTAGGAGCAATTTCTCAAGGAATCACGAGAATAAGGGTAACAAGAGTCTCTCCAATATCAGGAGGAGTCTATGTCTTGGTCTTTGATAGAAATGGCAAAAGTCCCCGAAGAAGGGATGAGCTAGCCTATTTATATTAGGGACAACCCCCCTGGATAGGTGTGAAAGTAAACTAGCTTTGGGAACCAGCTTAGGTGTGAAACGAAACCAGCTTTGGTTTGACTAAAAGGCTTGACACTTAATGAGGTAGCTTCTGGAAATCTCTAGTTGGAGGTGGTTGGTGGTTCCCGACCAAACATTGTTTACTGGAGTCGAACAATGTTTCGTTCAGCAGCAAATTCGAGTTCTGGGAACCTTTCGCAAGTTGGAATATCCAAACTCGTGCATAACATTGTTTCACCAGCGCCAAAACATTGTTTCTTCAGCAGACAACATATCTCTTCGTAACTCTGTTTCTTCGTCATAAAACATTGTTTCGGCACAGACTGGAAGTGTTGTTGGTCTTCTTTGATGCTGCACCTAAGTTCAACCAACAACGAAGGAGATGAAAGTGCAGCCATGTGTTCAAGATTACAGTATGAACTTAAGTTAGCGTTCACCTGGCTGGTACAAAGGGTTGTCATGTCCTCATCAGCTTCCGTACTAGTGGCAGATGGTATTGGAATACTAATAAAATCATTATTAGTAGTATATGAAAAGTCGCATAATTTGGTATTTTCTTGAGACATAGTGACAGAACAAGTAAACTAGCAAGCAAACAAGTAAACTAACAAGTAAAAATAGATAACTAAGAAAACAAGCAAATAGAAATATTTTTGTATTTTTGATTTTTATATAAAGCAAAATATAACAGCAAATAAAAAGTAGAACAAGTGAAACATAATTTATGTGTAGGGGCCTGACAAGAATTTGATGATGTCTCTCCAGCAACGGCGCCAAAAATTCTTCCTGGTACTTGTGAGCTGCGTTGGGATTTTCCCCGAACAGGAGAGGAGATGCAGCATAGTAGAGATAAGTATTTCCCTTAGTGAGAACCAAGGTTATCAAACCAATAGGATAACCAAGCAAATTCCTTTCAACAGCACCTACACACACAAAACCAAACACTTGCACCCCAACGTGGGCAAGAGGGTTGTCAAACCCCTTGAACTCATTACTTGCAAGGATTAAATATTGATAGAAATAGATATTGTAAAGCAAAATAAAATAAAAGTAAATAATATGCTGCAAGGTATTTTTGGAGTTTCTGTATTTATTTTTAAGTAGATACGGGGCCATAGTGTTCGCAAAGAGGCTTCTCTCTTGAAAATAGCATACGATGGGTAGACAAATTACTGTTGGGCAATTGACAGAATTGCGCATAGTTATGACATCTTATTCACGACAATGATCATATATATAGGCATCGAGTCCATAAACAAGTAGACTGAAACAATTCTGCATCTACTACTATTCCTCCACTTTGAGAGCGCTTCTATGCTTGCCTCTCTAGGTATTATTTTCATAACAAATAGAGTAATGCTTGGAGCAAGGTGACATGGTGTAGACAAAATAAGACAAGCTATATGTTTAGATCCCGTCATTTTACCTTAGTGGCAACAATACATATACGTGTCATGTCCCCTTCTGTCACGAGGATATAGAGCACCGCAAGATTGTACCCACTACAACGCACCACTCCCATTGAAGATAAATCAATCTAGTTGGCCAAACCAAACCGATAGATCAGAGAGAAATACGAAGCTATAATAATCATGCATAATAGAATTCAGAAAAGACTCAATTACTTTCAATGAATAATCTGATCATAAACCCACAATTCATCGGATCCCAACAAACACACCGCAAAAGAAGACTACATCGGATAGATCAGCGCGGGAATCGCGGGTGAACTTTGTATTGAAGATCAAAGAGAGAGAAGAAGCCATCTAGTTACTAGCTATGGACCCGTAGGTCTATGGTGGAATACTCACGCATCATCATGGAGGCTACAAGGTTGATGTAGATTTCCTCCGTGGTCGATTCCCCCTCCGGCAGCGTACCGGAAAAGGTCTCCACATGGCCTCCCGCCGGAACAGAGGCTTGCGGCGGTGGAAAAAATGTTCCGGGTGGCTCTCTGTTGGTTTCCCGACTTTATAGAATTTATGGAGGTGGAATTAGGTTAGACGGAGCCACGAGGGGCCCACAAGGCATCAGGGTGCGCCTACCCCCCGCCCCCGGGCGCACCCTGTTGCCTTGTCGTCTCCTCGTCTCACTTCCTGACTCCTGCCAAAGCTTCCTGAGTCTCTTTTGTCGAGAAAAAAAATGTCAAAAAGTTTCGTAGTGTTTGGCTTCGTTTGATACAGATTTCCTGGAAAACCAAAAACAGGCAAAAATATAGCAAGTGACACTTGGCACTTGGTTAATAGGTTAGTTCCCAAAAATAGCATATAATTGCATATAAAGTATCCTAGATTGATAATACAATAGCATGGAACAATAAAAAATTATAGATATGTTGGAGACGTATGTGGGTAGAATAAATGATGTCCTTATTCTTATTAATAGAAATTGTGTGCCCATGGATTTAATTGTGCTTGATATTGAATGCAATATGTCTTGTCCTATTATACTTGGTAGGCCTTTCCTATGCACTATAGGTGTTATTATTGACATGAAAGAAGGTAATATAAGATTCCAATTCCTATTAAAGAAATGCATGGAACACTTTCCTAGAAGGAGAATTAAACCACCTTATCAATCTATTATGAGGGCCACTAATGGAATCAACTTGAAGGATGACAATCCTTAAAACTATGCATTATGCCTAGCTAGGGGCATAAAACAATAGCGCTTGTTGGGAGGTGATGCTTGTGATATGTGTTTGGTTTTCCGTGAAGAGGAACTGGTGATGCAGCACAATGCGGGTAAGTATTTCCCTCAGTTAAGAACCAAGGTTTATCTAACCAATAGGAATACCGGTCATCAATCGTCTTCAGCGGCTGCACACAAAAGAGCACACACTTGCACCCAACGCGGCAAGAGGGTTGTCAATCCCCTTGATCTCGTTATTTGCAAGCAAGTGAGATGTGTAGATGATAGTAGATAATTGTATATTGGAAAATAAAATAAAACAAAGTAAATGGCAGAAAGGTATTGAATGCGTTTGTAAACTTATAAGAGGATAGACCCGGGGGCCGTAGTGTTCTCTAGTGGCATCTCTCATGCAGTAGGCATACGGTGGGTAAACAAATTACTGTTGGGCAATTGATCGAAAATCGGATAGTTATGCAATATTTATTCACAGCAATGATCATGTATATATAGGCATCATGTCCATAAGCAAATAGGCCGACTCCTTCCTGCACCTATTACTATTACTCCACCCATCGACCGCTATCCAGCAGGCATCTAGAGCATTAAGTAAAACAGAGTACTGCTTGGAGAACGATGACATGATGTAGACAAAGAGAATTCAATTAATATGAACTAACCCCATCGTTTTATCCTTAGTGGCAACAATACAAAGGTTTGTCTTGTCCCTTTCTGTCACTGGGATATAGAGCACCGCCAGATTGAACCCACTACAACGCACCCCTCTCACTGAAGAAATATCAATCTAGTTGGCCAAACTATTTCAATAGATCGGAGAGATTTATGAAGCTAAAATGATCATGCAAATAAGAATCATAATAATCAAAGGCAACTCAAATACTTTTCATGAATAATCTGAACATAAAGCCACAATTCATCTGATCCCAACAAACACACCGCACAAAAGGATTACATCGGATAGATCAAAGCGAAGATGCGATGATCATTGCATTGAAGATCAAGAGAGAGAGATAGCCATCTAGATACTAACTACGGACACGTAGGTCTGTGGTGAACTACTCACAACTCATCATGGAGGCAGCAAGGAGGATGTAGAGCCCCTCCGTGGTCGATTCCCC
This sequence comes from Elymus sibiricus, assembly GCA_039707655.1. NCBI lineage: Eukaryota > Viridiplantae > Streptophyta > Magnoliopsida > Poales > Poaceae > Elymus > Elymus sibiricus. Next base: position 272,966,162 of record CM077665.1, read on the forward strand.
CTCCAGCAGATCGCCGGAAAAGGTCGACAGATGGGTATGCGGCGGAACAGAGACTTGCGGCGGCGGAAAAGTGTTTCAGGAGCTCTCCCAGGGTTTTTGGAATATTTGAGGATTTATATGCCAGAGAGGGGCACGAGAGGGCAGCCGAGGGGGCCACAACCCAACAGGGCGCGGCCTGGCCCCCTGGCGCGCCCTGTTGGCTCGTGGTGCCCTCGTGAAGCCTTTCGTCTCCTCCTGAAGCTTTCAGGTCTTCTTTTGGTCCAGAAAAAATCATATTAAAGTTTCGTGGCATTTGGACTTCGTTTGGTATGGTAAACCTAAAAAGCAAAAAACATGCAGAAAACAACAACTGGCACTGGGCACTAGGTCAATAGGTTAGTGCTCAAAAATAATATTAATTGGTAAATAAACACCCAAAAATTATCCTAGAATGATAATATAATAGCATGGAACAATCAAAAAGTATAGATACATTGGAGACGTATCAGGAGGCAACCCAATAGTTATCTTTAAATTTTTGTTTTACTTTCTGTTTTAGTGAGTTGACATGATAATTTCTACTGTAATTATTGTGTTTTTATGTTTAAATTAATGTTTCTGCCAAGTAAAGTCTTTGGGGTGATTTGGAAGATAGTAGAATTTATGTTGTGCAAAAACATAAACTTTTACACCCAGTGCTGAATTTCTCTGATTTTACTAGAGCGTCTTTGTTATCTTAATTTTTTCCAAAGCATTTTTATACAAATTTCCCAGTTTGTCCTAAATTTTTAGAATTTTTGGAATTAAACAAGTATAGTTTTAGTATAAATCACTACACACTGTTCTGTTTTATACAAATTCTGTTTTTGCTTGCATAGTTTGCTTGTTTTGATGATGCTATGGATTGTATCGAGGGGTATAAGCCACGGAGAAGTTAGAATACAGTACCAATTATGCAATAATAAAATATGAATCAAATTATAACAGTACCTAAAGAATTTTATATGTCTATTATACTAAGGGATCTCACGAGTTTTGTTGAGTTTTTTGTGCTACAGTTTTTAAGTTTTGGGTGAGACAACGATGGATGAAGGAATAAGGAGTGGCAAGACCCTAAGCTTGGGGATGCCCAAGGCACCCCAAGTTAATATTCAAGGAAGACCCAAGCGTCTAAGCTTGGGGATGCCCCAGAAGGCATCCCCTCTTTCGTCTCCAATCTATCGGTATGTCAGTTGGAGCTATATTTTTATTCACCACATGATATGTGTTTTGCTTGGAGCGTCGTGTATTATAGCTGGCTTTTCTTTTAGTTTGCCACAATCATTTTTTGCTGGACACACATATTTGAGAGAGACACATGGTCATCATAATTTATTAGAATACTCTATATGTTTCACTTATATCTTTTGAACTAGGCAGTTGCTCTAGTGCTTCACTTATAGCTATTTAGAGCACAGCGGCGTTCAGATTTTGTAGAAATAATTGAAAACTCATGCTTCACTTAAATCTTTTTGAGAGAATAATAAGAAATAGGAATGGTAAATGGCACAAGTTATAATACTAGTCCAAAAAGGATAGGTATTCAAGGGGGATATAATAAAAACTTTCATGTAGCAAACTAAAGAAGAAACATGGGTTAATTATATTGATGTAGTAATATGAAAGGACAAGAGTACATGATCATTGGTTAGTAGAAATATCGGTATTAAAGCTTGTTATTTGTTATTCATCTAAGTATTGACTATGGCATGGTGATGATGTGTGAGCATTTTTATGTCTGAAATGAAATCCTATCGCATTGTTTGAATCGGGGCGCGCGATGGTTAACTCCTACCAAGTTCCTCCCTAGGGGCATGCGGAAGTACTTTACTTCGAGAGAGCTAATAAGGCTTTACAATAAGTATATGAGTTCTTTATGAATAATGTGAATCCATGGATATACAAACTCTCACCTTTCCGTAATTTGCTAGCCTCTTCGGTACCATGCATTGCCCATTTTCACCTCGAGAGTCGGTGCAACCTTCGTCGATGCATCCAAACCCCGTGATATGATACGCTCTGTTACACATAAGCCTCCTTATATCTTCCTCAAAACAGCCACCATACCTACCTATTATGACATTTCCATAGCCATTCTGAGATACATTGCCATGCAACTTCCATCGTTCCATCACATGACTTGTGTGTTCATCATCATATTGCTTGGCATGATCATATAGCTGACATAGTATTCATGGCAAAGCCACCACTCATCACTATTTACATGTTACACTAGATCAGTGCACATCCTGGTACACTGCCAGAGGCATTCATATAGAGTCATATTGTTCTTTGTTGAGTTGTAATATTGAGTTGCAAGTAAATAAAAGTGTGATGGTCATCATTATTAGAGAACTTTCCCAATGAGGAAAGGATGATGGAGACTATGGTTGCCCCACAAGTCGGGATGATACTCCAGATGAAAAAGAAATAAAAAGAAATTGGGGAGGCGAAAAAAATAAGGCGGAAAATCCCACCATGAAAAAAATGAGAGAAAAGAGAGAAGGGGCAATGTTACTATCCATTTACCACACTTGTGCCTCAAAGTGGCACCATGCTTCTTTTCTCTCAAAAAACCCCTTCCCAAACTGTACAAGCTTCTTCCAAAGACCCAGGATCCCAACCTAACAACTCCATTTTTGTCCAAATTGCGATAGAGAGTCTCCTGAGTTCTCATTTTTATATGCTAGTGGAAATTTTACATTATAGAACTTGGCTTGTATATTCCGATGACGGGCTTCCTGATATGCCCGAGGTCTTCGTGAGCAAGCAAGTTGGTTGCACACCCACTTAGATTCCATTGAGCTTTCATACACTTATACCTCTAGTGCATTTGTTGCATGGCAATCCCTACACCTCGCATTGATATCGGTTGATGGGCATCTCCATAGCCCGTTGATCCGCCTAGTTGATGCGAGACTTTCTTTCCACTTTGACTCCTTTTGATCTCTACCACCATACTCTATTCCACCCGTATGCTATATCCATGGTTCACGCTCATGTATTGAGTGAAGTTGAAAATGCTGAAGTGTGTTAGAAGTATGATCCAATTGCCTGGTTTGACACCGGCGTGCTCATGATTTATACTTATGCGGTGAAGACGGAGTCATGCCATGCTTGATATGATAAAATGAGTAGGGAAAAACATTCTTTAAGGATTGTATATTTTGAAAAGTAATGATTGTGTTGTTTATGTTCATGGATATTATTATGTTGATATCAATTAGTTCATCATTTCTCAGTGATCATACCTAAAAGAGATTACATATTGGGTAGCATGTCGCATCAAAAATTCTGTTTTTATCATTTACCTACTCGAGGACGAGAAGGAATTAATCTTGGGAATGCTGATACGTCTCCGACGTATCGATAATTTGTGATTGTTCAATGCTATTATGCTATCAATCTTGGATGCTTTATATGCAATTATATGCAATTTTATATCATTTTTCGGAACTAACCTATTAAACCGAGTGCCTAGTGCGAGTTGCTGTTTTCTGCTTGTTTTGTTTTTTCAGGAAATTAGTACCAAACAAAGTCCAAACGCTACGAAACTGTTTGATGATTTTTTTAGACAAAAGAGACCCTGGAAGCTTCAGAAGGAGACCAAACGCGAAGCAAGGAGACGGCAAGGCAACCGGGCGTGCCTAGGGCTGTAGGCGCGCCCTGATGCCTTATGGGCCCCTCATGGCTCCGTCTGACCTAATTCCACCTCCATAAATTCTCTAAAATCAAGAGACCAACAGAGAGCCACCCGAAACACTTTTTGCGCCGCTGCAAGTCTCTGTTCCGACGGAAGACCATCTGGAGACCTTTTCCATTACTCTGCCGGAGGGGGAATCGATCACGGAGGCCTTCTTCATCAACCTTGCTGCCTCCGTGATGATGTGTGACTAGTCCACTACAGACCTACGGGTCCATAGCTAGTACCTAGAGGGCTCTCTCTCTCTCTCTCTCTCTCTCTCTCTCTCTCTCTCTCTCTCTTTGATCTTCAATACCATGTTCACCGCAATCCTCGCGGTGATCTATCCGATGTAATCCTCTTTTATGGTGTGTTTGTTGGGATCCGATGAATTATGGGTTTATGATCAGATTATTCATTGAAAGTAATTGAGTCTTTTCTGAATTCTATTATGCATGGTTGTTATAGCTTTGTATTTCTCTCCGATCTATCAATTTGGTTTGGCCAACTAGATTGATTTATCTTCAATGGGAGTGGTGCATTGTAATGGGTTCAATCTTGCGGTGTTCTATATCCCTGTGACAGAAAGGGACAAGACATGTATTTGTATTGTTTCCATTATGGAGAAAATGACGGGGCCTGAACATATTGCTTGTCTTACTTTGTGTACATCATGTCATCTTGCTTAATGCATTACTCTGTTTATCATGAACTTAACACCATAGATGCAGAATCGTTTCGGTCGATTGGTGTAGTAATAGTAGTAGATGTAGGATCATTTTGGTCTACTTGTTTATGGACGTGATGCCTATATACATGATCATTGCCATGAATAACATGTCATAACTATGCGCAATTCCATCAATTGCCCAAGAGTAATTTGTCTACCCATCGTATGCTATGTTCAAGAGAGAAGCCTCTAGCGAAAACTATGGCCTCGGGGTCTACTTAATCATAAATACTAAAACCCTACAAATACTTTGCTGCAATTTATTTACTGTTATTTTATTTTGCTTTTATATCATCTATCTCTATCAAGATTAAATCCTTGCAAGTAACGAGTTCAAGGGGCTTGCCAACCCTCTTGCCCGTGTTGGGTGCAAGTGTTTGATTTTGTGTGTGTAGATGTTGTCTAAGGGAGTTTGCTTGGTTCTCCTATTGGTTCGATAACCTTGGTTCTTACTGAGGGAAATACTTATCTCTACTGTGTTGCATCTCCTCTCCTCTTCAGGGAAAATCCGAACGCAACTCACAAGTAGCAACCACCTGCTATTGAATCTGATATGCCACAAGTAATAGACATTGCTTCTTCTATAGATGATATACATGATGATGCTACTACTTGATGAAATTGTGCCACTAGGTGAATTTCATGATGCCCATATTACTACAGCTAGAGAACTTGAAATTAATGAAAACAATGAATCACCTGTTACACCTAGAACTCCGACTAGAACTAAGATGCTTGATATACCTGATGGTTATGTTATGGATGGGGAGATTGCTAAGTAATTTCTTGTTGTAAGGACAGGGATGATCTTAAAATCTTAATGAAGAAACTAAAAGAAAAGGCTATGAATGAAATGATGAAATGTGATCCTAAATTTGTAACCTCTCCTATCTTATCACTGATAAGGATTATGAATTCTCTGTTGATCCTGATTTAATCACCTTGGTATAAGCTGATCCTTTTCATGGATGTGTGAAACTATTGTGGCACACCTTACTAAGTTGAATGATATTGCCACACTATTTACTCATGATGAAACAATTCACTATTACTATATTCTTAAATTGTTTCTTTTTCATGTTATAGGGTGATGCTAAGGCTTGGTTTAATACTCTTGCTCCTGGTTGTGTGCGTAGTCCCCAGGTCATGATCTACTACTTTTCTGAAAAATATTTTCCTGCTCATAACAAGCTTCCTTACATGAAATATTTAACTTTGTACAAATTGAGGAAGAGCATATCCCTCAAGCTTGTGGGAGGCTTCTCATATTATTAAATGCTTTACCTGATCATCCTCTTAAAAATAATGAAATACTTGATATATTTTATAATGGACTAACCGATGCTTCTAGGGACTACCTAGATAGTTGTGCTGGTTGTGTTTTCAGGGAACGAACTATTGAACAAGCTCAGGAATTATTGAATAATTTATTGAAAAATGTCGATGATTGGACACTTCCCGAACCACTTCCCAAACCAACTCCGAAGAAAAGAGGTATTCTATTCCTCAGTCCAGAAGACATGCAAGAAGCCAAGAAATCAATGAAAGAGAATGGTATTAAATCTGAAGATGTTAAAAATCTACCACCTATCAAAGAAATACACGGATTTGATATCCCCACACAGGTATTAGAGGTAAATTTTCTTTACAAGTTTGATGAGGGTGATGTTCCTTGTAATAAATCTTCGAGCCAATGCTTAGATCAATTTGATAATTTTATTGTTAAGCAAGAAAATTTTAATAGTCGAATGATTGATCAAATGAAACGTAATGATATCATGATTGAACACTTGAGTGACCTGATGTTTAGAACTGCCAATGATATTAAAGGTTTACGCAAGAATTTCTCTATGGTCTACACTCAGTTAGAACAAGTTTCTAAATCCTAAAATGATTTGCTTACTGAAATGAATAATAAACTGAATAATCATGTTGTTAGAGTAATGACTAGAGGTGGTAGAATGACTCGGGAACCTTTGTATCTTGAGGGTCATCCTAAAAATTTGAACAATATTCTCAGAAAATCAATGGTAGTGCACCCAGTTCACTTAAGAAGAAGAAAAGGAATAAGGATAAAAAATTGCTTGCTTCTAGTGAACTTGTTATAGAAAAACCTTGTAAGAATCCTAATAATGTTTCCATTTCTGATGCTGAAACACATTTGGGTGATGAGCATTCATCCAGTGATAATGATAATGCTAATTATGATCATGTTTATGCTCCACCTAATGGTAATAAAGAACATGTTAAGGAAGTGAAAAAAGAACCTGGAATTGAGCTTGATGACCCACCTCCTAAAAATAAAAGATATGATAAAGGAGATTTTATCGCTAGGAAATATGGTAAAGAAAGAGAACCATGGGTTCAGAAGCCCATGCCTTTTCCTAGTAAAGCTACTAAATCCAAAGATGATGATGCCTTTAATCGCTTTGTTGAATTGCTTAGACCTCTATTCTTGCAAGTACCTTTGATTGATGCTCTGAAAATGCCTTCGTAGTCTAAGTACATGAAAGATATTGTCAATAATGAATGGAAAATATCCGAGGCTGAAATTTCTACTATGCTTGCAAATTACCCGTTGAAAGGGAAAATACTTGAAAATCTAGGAGATCCTGGGATACCCACTAAACCATGCTCCATTTAAAATAATTATGTTAGAACTGCTTTATGTCACCTAGGAGCCGGTGTTAGTGTTATACCTTTTTCTCTTTATAAACGACTTGATTTGAATAAGATGATTCCTACTGAAATTTCCTTACAAATGTCTGACAAATCCACTATTATACCCAATTGGTATTTGCGAGGACGTTCTTGTTGTTGTTGCTAATGTCATTACCTTAACAGACTCTGTTATTCTTGAAATGCCTGAAGACGACAACATGTCGGTTATTCTTGGGAGACCTTTTCTTAACATTGCAGGGGTTGTTATTGATTGCAATAAAATCAAGGTCCCATTTCATGTCAACAACAATGAGCATATGATATATTTCCCAAAGAAGCAAAACAAAGTGTTTCAACTCCATTGAAAATATTATGACAATCACTATTGGAGATTTTGAATTCCATCTTCCGGTTCTCGAAAGGAAACATCCCATTCTTATTATTGTAACCATGCACATTCCAGTTGAGGTCACCAACTGCTATGCAAAAATTCTTCGGTTTTATGCCAATTAAAAGTAGTTCGTTAACAAGACTTGATCAACCTTATTAGTGAATTCTTTTCAAGAGACTTAGAAATGATGATTTCCGTAAGCATAACTTTTCTAGAACTCTAGTTTATCCTCTATTATATTCAGTTTTGAATAGAAGCTAATGCATCAGAATATTCCAATTATCTAGTTTTCTAAATTATCCATGCAATAAAAATGTCCATAAAATGGAAGTCCTCGGAATGTCCTCAAGATTTAGTACGATCTTTTGTGGAATATATTAGAATTTTTGGCATTGAACACAACCCAGGTGGTGCACCAGTGAGCCAAAAGCTCAGGTGGCGCGCGTGCCTTGGACGCCCCATTTGATCTTGTGGGACCCACAGGGCCCCACTCACTTGGTGCACTTGCCCACTGCTTCTTCTTCCTCCAGAAAAAATCATGCTTGCCTTCTTTCTCGTGTTCTTGCCCAGAAACTTGAGGCTTTCGATCTCTTTGCTTGGAGCTCCATTTCAAAAACTGTTCGGAGAAAATTTTTCTTAGTATGTGACTCCTCCGTTGGTCCAATTAGTTTTTGTTCTAGTGATTTATGTTTTGCGTATTTGGCTACTGTCGGTGACCATGAATATGAGCTTGCATGTTGAATTCACTTGGTTCTAATTAGTTTTGATGCATCATATAGTCTATAGGCACAAGTGGGAGTAGTTGCTATCAATTTTGTTAAGTTTTATTCACCTCTCTTGTGTGGCCCATAAATTTCAGAATTTTTTTAGAGGAAAGAAAATGCTTAGTAAGTTCTTGAGGGGCTCTTCAATCCGGGGTGCCGCGGAAACTCTAGAGGAGAATTCCAAGTACAACCTCCCCCGTGAAGCTGAGATACGACCGTGCGAGTGGTCGTGCGATGTGTTCATGGGAGAAGCAGGCTTCCAACAAGATTTATGTCAATTAGTGGAGAATGTTGGTTTCACCTCCTTCCTCGAAGATAAGTGTGATCAATACCTACTCCTCACCAATACTTTTGTGCAATATTTCAGATTCATGCCTAGAAGGGATGTGCCCACTGTGTCATTTCATCTTTATCATAAAACCTTCGAAATATCTCTTTCTTGGTTCTATCAAATATGCAAACTTACTAATGAGGGTAGCGAGCTAAAGCCACACAGTAGAGATTTTGAGAATTTTGTGCATGAGTAATCGTGTGAGAGAGTAGAGGGGTCTCTAACGCCAGAGTTGCTAGTTTACATTTCCCTGTCATGCGCTACTTTGCTCTATTTGTTGGGAGATGTTTAACTGGTAGATGTGAGAGTGGAACACTTGGTTCACCTGATCTTGCTATTTTTGCCTTCTGCACTTTACGGTGATAGGACATTTAGTCTGGGACCTATCGTTGCATGTCGTTTACATACTAATCAAACCAAGGGTGTTGTTTATGGTGGTATTTATGCTACTCGCCTTGTTAAACATTTTGAGGTCGATATCAAGTATAGAGAGGATAGTCTATTACCTATGATGTATCAAGTTTACGTAAGCATGGACAAACATGATTTCATTAGCAAAGGTGAGGTTTGTTTTTAGTATAACTTGGTGTTTAGCCAAGGCACCCAGGAGGTTATTACTTTGCCTGCACCTGATTTGTTTGATCTTTTCAGGGGTAGGTACATTATCATGCCCGGTGATATCATTGTGTATTGGGACCAAATCACTGCACCACCATAGATTCATCCTTGGGAGGCTCAGGTACCTCAGCAGCCTCAGTTCTTCCCTGGACCTGATGGATTCTAGCAGTGGATGTAGACCAAATTAGGCCAAAGGCCTAAGCTTGGGCGACTATTGTTGGGGAACGTTGCATGGGAAACAAAAAAATTCCTACGCTCACAAAGATCGATCTAGGAGATGAACATCTACGAGAGGAGAGATTGGATCTACATACCCTTGTAGATCGCTAAGCGGAAGCATTAAGAAACGCGGTTTATGTAGTCGAACGTCTTTGCGATCCAATCATGATCCCTCTCGCGAACTCCCGATCAAGTGCCGAACGGATGGCACCTCCGCGTTCAACACACGTACGGCTTGATGACGCCTTCACCCCCTCGATCCAGCGAGGGATGGGGAAGTAGTGGCTCGTGTCCTCCGGCAGCACGACAACGTGGTGAGGTGGTGGGGGAGGAATCTCGGCAGGGCTTCACCGTGCGTCTATGGAGAGGAGAAGAGCTACGAGGGAGAGGAAGGGCAGCGTCGTAGCATGTTGGGGTGCGGCTGCCCTCTCTCCCCCTCTCTATATATAGGGGGAAGGGAGGAGGGGGCGCCCTGGGGTTTCCCCTAGGGGCCGGCGGCCAAGGGGTGCGGCTAGGGTTTTGGGTGCCCCCCCCCCAAGGTGCCTTGCCTCCCAAGTAAAGGGGGTCGGTGGCCCTAGGGGGTGCGGCTGCCCTCCTAGCCGAATTGGGCTAGGGTTTGGGCGGCACCCAGCCCCCTAGTGGGCTGGTGCGCCCCCTCTCCTTGGCCCATGAGGACCCCAACACTTGCCCCCCCCCCCCGAAACCCCTTTCGGTACTCCGTCGAATCCTCGGAACACTTCTGGACTCTAATACCCTTCATCCTATATATCAATCTTCACCTTCGGACCATTCCGGAGTTCCTCGTCACGTCCGGGATCTCATCCGAGACTCCGAACAACCTTCGGTCACCAACATAATAACTCGACTATACTTAGATCGTCACCAAACGTTAAGTGTGTAGACCCTAGGGTTCGAGAACTATGCAGACATGACCGAGACACCTCCACGGTCAATAACCAATAGCGGAACCTGGATGTCTATATTGGTTCCCACATATTCTACGAAGATCTTTATCGGTTGAACCTCGATGTCAAGGATTTAGTCAATCCCGTACGCAGTTCCCTTTGTTCATCGGTATGTTACTTGCCCGAGATTCAATTGTCGGTATCTCCATACCTAGTTCAATCTCGTTACTGGCAAGTCTCTTTACTCGTTCCGTAATACAAGATCCCGCAGCTAACTCTTTAGTCACATTGCTTGCAAGCTCATTATGATGTTGTATTACTGAGTGGGCCCTGAGATACCTCTCCGTCCTACAGAGTGACAAATCCCAGTCTTGATCCATGCCAACTCAACAGACACCCTCGGAGATACCTGTAGAGCATCTTTATAGTCACCCAGTTACGTTGCGACATTTGATACACACAAGGTACTCCTCCGGTGTCAGTGAGTTGCATGATCTCATGGTCATAGGAACAGATACTTGACATGCAGAAAACGATAGCAATAAACTTGACATGATCATATGCTACGTTCATAGTTTGGGTCTTGTCCATCACATCATTCTCCTAAATGATGTGATCCCGTTATCAAATGACAACTCATGTCTACGACCAGGAAACCATTGTCATCTTTGATCAACGAGCCAGTCCGGTAGAGGATGACTAGGGACATGTTGTTGTCTATGTACCCACACATGTATTTGAGTTTCCAATAAATACAATTATAGCATGGATAATAAACGTTTATCATGAACAAGGAAATATAATAATAACGACTTTATTATTGCCTCTAGGGCATATTTCCAATAGTCTCCCACTTGCACTAGAGTCAGTAATCTAGTATTACATGGTAATGAATCTAACAACCATAGAGTTCTGGTGTTGATCATGTTTTGCCCGTGGAAGAGGTTTAGTCAACGGGTCTGCAACATTCAAATCCGTGTGTACTTTGTAAATGTGTATGTCCTCATCCTTGATCGCATCGCGGATGGAATTGAAGTGTCGCTTTATGTCTCTGGTCCTCTTGTGAAACCTTGGTTCCTTGGCCAGAGCAATGGCACCAGTGTTGTCACAAAACAGAGTCATCGGGTCCAGTGCACTGGGCACAACATCAAGATCTGTCATGAACTGCTTCATCCAGACACCTTCCTTTGCCGCCTCCGAGGCAGCTATGTACTCCGCTTCGCATGTAGAATAAGCAACCACGCTTTGCTTGGAACTGCACCAGCTTACCGCTCCCCCATTGAGAATATATACATATCCGGTTTGAGACTTAGAGTCATCCGGATCAGTGTCAAAGCTTGCATCGACGTAACCCTTTACGATGAGCTCTTGATCACCTCCATAAATGAGAAACATTTCCTTAGTCCTTTTCAGGTACTTAAGGATATTCTTGACCGCCGTCCAGTGTTCCACTCCTGGATCACTTTGAAACCTTGCGGCCATACTTATGGCAAGGCTGACATCAGGTCTTGTGCACAGCATTGCATACATGATAGAGCCTATGGCAGAAGCATAGGGGATGACGCTCATCTTTTCTCTATCCTCTGCAATCACTGGTTATTGAGTCTTACTCAACTTCATACCTTGCAATACAGGCAAGAACCCTTTCTTGGACTGATCCATTTTGAACTTCTTCAAAACTTTATCAAGATATATGCTCTGTGACAGTCCTATTAAGCGTCTCGATCTATCTCTATAGATCTTGATGCCTAATATGAAAGCAGCTTCTCCTAGGTCCTTCATTGAAAAACTCTTGTTCAAATATTCCTTCACGCTTTCCGAAAATTCTATATTGTTTCCAATCAGCAATATGTCATCCACATATAATATTAGAAACGCTATAGAGCTCCCACTCACTTTCTTGTAAATACAAGCTTCTCCGTAAACTTGTATAAACCCAAACGCTTTGATCACCTCATCAAAGTGAAGATTCCAACTCCGAGACGCTTGCACCAGCCCATAAATGGATCACTGGAGTATGCAAACCTTGTCAGCATTCTCTGGATCGACAAAACCTTCTGGTTGCATCATATACAACTCTTCCTTAAGGAAACCGTTAAGGAACGCTATTTTGACATCCATCTGCCAAATTTCATAATCGAAAAATGCAGCTATTGCTAACATGATTCTGACGGACTTAAGCATTGCTACGGGTGAGACAGTCTCATCATAGTCAACTCCTTGAACTTGTAAAAAACCCTTTGCCGCAAGTCGAGCTTTCTAGACGGTGATATTACCGTCCGCGTCCGTCTTCTTCTTAAAGATCCATTTATTCTGAATGGTCTTTCGCCCTTCAGGTAATACTTCCAAAGTCCATACTTTGTTTTCATACATGGATCCCATCTCGGATTTCATGGCCTCTAACCATTTGTCGGAATCCGGGCCCACCATCGCTTCTCCATAGCTCGTAGGTTCATCGTTGTCCAACAACATTACCTCTAAGACAGGGTTACTATACCATTCAGGAGCAGTACGTGTCCTTGTCGACCTACGAGGTTCGATAGTAACTTGATCCGAAGCTTCATGATCACCATCATTAGCTTCCTCTTCAACTGATGTAGGCTCCACAGAAACATCTTTCTGTGCTGCGCTACTCTCTGGTTGAAGTAAAGGTTCAACAATCTCATCAAGTTCTATCTTCCTCCCACTCAATTCTTTCGAGAGAAACTCTTTCTCGACAAATGACCCGTTCTTAGCGACAAACACTTTGCCTTCGGATCTGAGATAGAGGGTATACCCAACCGTCTCTTTTGGGTATCCTATGAAGACGCATTTGTCCGCTTTGGATTTGAGCTTTTCTGGCTGAAGCCTTTTGACATAAGCATCGCATCCCCAAACTTTAAGAAACGACAACTTTGGTTTCTTGCCAAACCACAGTTCATACGGTGTCATCTCAATGGATTTAGATGGTGCCATATTTAAAGTGAATGCGGCTGTATTTAATGCATAACCCCAAAACGATAGTGGCAGATCGGCAAGAGACATCATAGAACGCACCATATCCAATAAGGTTCGATTACGACGTTCGGACACACCATTACGCTGTGGTGTTCCAGACGGCGTCAACTGTGAAACAATTCCACATTGTCTGAAGTGATAGCCAAACTCATAACTCAGATATTCTCCCCCTTGATCAGATCGTAGGAATTTAATCTTCTTGTTATGATGATTCTCAACTTCACTCTGAAATTGTTTGAACTTTTCAAACGTTTCAGACTTATGTTTCATTAAGTAAATATACCCATATCTACTCAAATCGTCAGTGAAGGTGAGAAAGTAACGCTATCCACCGTGCGCCTCAATTCTCATCGGACCGCACACATCAGTATGTATGATTTCCAACAAGTCACTTGCCCGTTCCATTGATCCAGAGAATGTGGTCTTGGTCATCTTGCCCATGAGGCATGGTTCACATGTGTCAAGTGATTCAAAATCAAGTGACTCCAAAATTCCATCAGCATGGAGTTTCTTCATGCGTTTTACACCAATATGACCTAAGCAGCAGTGCCACAAGAAAGTGGTACTATCATTATCAACTCTACATCTTTTGGCATCAACGTTATGAACGTGTGTATCATCACTATCGAGATTCAATAAGAATAAACCCCTCACAATGGGTGCATGACCATAAAAGATATTACCCATATAAATAGAACAACCATTATTCTTTGATTTAAATGAGTAACAGTCTCGCATTAAACAAGATCCATATAATGTTCATGCTCAACGCAGGCACTAAATAACAATTATTCAGGTTCATCACTAATCCCGATGGTAATCGAAGAGCGAGCGTGCCGACGGCGATCACATCAACCTTGGAACCATTTCCCACGCTCATCATCACTTCGTCCTTTGCCAGCCTCCGTCTATTCCGTAGTTCCTGCTTTGAGTTGCAAATGTGAGCAACCGAACCGGTATCAAATACCCAGGCACTACAACGAGAGTTGGCAAGGTACACATTAATAACATGTATATCATATATACCTTGTTTGGCATTGGCCACCTTCTTGTCGGCCAGATACTTGGGGCAATTCCGCTTCCAGTGGCCAGTTCCCTTGCAATAGAAGCACTCAGTTTCAGGCTTGGGTCCAGCCTTGGGTTTCTTCATGGGAGGGGCAACTGCTTTGCCACTCTTCTTGGAGTTACCCTTCTTGCCCTTGCCGTTCTTCTTGAAACTAGTGGTTTTATTGACCATCAACACTTGATGCTCCTTCTGGATGTCTGACTCAGCGACTTTCAGCATCGCAAACAGCTCGGCAACTGATTTGTTCATCCCTTGCATGTTATAGTTCAGCACAAACTTTTGTAGCTAGGTGGTAGTGATTGAAGAACTCTGTCAATGATCGCCTCTGGCGGGAGCACAACTCCCAACTCCGCCAGGCGATTGTAATACCCGGACATTCTGAGTATGTGCTCACTGATAGACCCGTTCTCCTCCATCTTGCAAGCATAGAACTTATCGGAGGTCTCATACCTCTCGATCCGGGCATTCTTCTCAAAGATAAACTTCAACTCCTGGAACATCTCATATGCTCCATGACGTTCAAAATGTCTTTGAAGTCCCAGTTCTAAGCCATACAACATAGCACACTGAACTATTGAGTAGTCATCAACACGCGTCTGCCAGCCGTTCATAACGTCCACAGACGATGGAGCGGGTTGGTCACCGATCGGTGCATCAAGGACATAAGCCTATTGGGCAGCCGTGAGGATAATCATCGGATTACGGGCCCAGTCTACAAAGTTACTTCCATCATCTTTCAGCTTAATTTTCTCTAGGAACGAATTGAAATTCAGGGGAGCTACTGCGCGAACCATTGATCTCCAACATAAATTTGCAAAGATAACTTAGACTATTGTTCAAGATAATGAGTTTAGTTAATCATATTACTTAAAACTCTCACTCAAATTGACATCCCTCCAGTCATCCGAGTGCTACATGATCCAAATTCACCAACCCAAGTCCGATCATCACGTGAGATGAGGTGGTTTCAATGGTGAACATCTCCATGTTGATCATATCTACTATATGACTCATGTTCGACCTTTTGGTCTCTTGTGTTCCGAGGCCATGTCTGTACATGCTAGGCTCGTCAAGTTTAACCCGAGTGTTCCGCATGTGCAAAACTGGCTTGCACCCGTTGTATGTGAACGTAGAGTCTATCACACCCGATCATCACGTGGTGCTTCGAAACGACGAACTTTCGCAACGGTGCACACTCAGGGAGAACACAATTTTATCTTGAAATTTTAGTAAGGGATCACCCTATAATGCTACCGTCGTCCTAAGCAAAATAAGATGCATAAAAGGATTAACATCACATGCAAATCATAAGTGACATGATATGGCCATCCACTTGTGCTTTTGATCTCTATCTTCAAAGCACCAGCATGATCTCCATCATCACCGGCATGACACCATGATCTCCATCATCATGATCTCCATCATCGTGTTGCCATCAGGGTTGTCGCACCAACCATGCTTCTACTACTATTGCTACCATTTAGCGATAAAGTAAAGCATTGCAAAGCGCTTAATGATTGACACGCAGGTCATAAAATAATTAAAGACAACCCTATGGCTCCTGCCGGTTGTCGTATGCATCGACATGCAAGTCGATATAGACTATTACAAAATATGATCATCTCATACATCAAATATATTTCATCATGTCTTTGGCCATATCATATCACAACATACCCTGCAAAAACAAGTTAGACGTCCTCTAATTTGTTGTTGCATGTTTTACGTGGCTGCTATGGGTATCTAGCAAGAACGATTCTTACCTACGCAAAACCACAACGATGATATACAAGTTGCTATTTAACCTTCTACAAGGACCGCCTTTGTCGTATCCGATTCAACTAAGGTGGGAGAGACAGACACCCGTGACGTGGCTTGAGACTGCGTCGGTATTTCCCCAAAGAGGAAGGGACGATGCAGCACAGCGACGGTAAGTATTTCCCTCAGTTATGAAACCAAGGTATCGAACCAGTAGGGGATCACCACCACTACGTAAACAGCACCTGCACACAAAGAACAAATACTTGCAACCCGATGCGAAAGAGAGGTTGTCAATCTCTCTACGGTAAAAAGATAGATTAGGTAGTGATAGATTGGAGAGATAGATCTCTTAAGAACACAAAATAAAAAGGGCAAATAAAAAGTGCAGCAAGGTATTTTTGGGTTTTTGGAATAATAGATCTGAAAACAAAAGCGGCAATAAGATTGATCGGAAAGCAATATGTTGGAAAAGTAGACCCGGGGGCCGTAGGTTTCACCAGTGGCTTCTCTCATGAGTATAGCACACGGTTTGTGAACAAATTACTGTTGGGCTGTAAGTGCATCTAGTGCCACCCTTGTTTGGTTTTGGAGTATTGAAGACAAACGTGGTTGAGGGACTAATGTGTTTGTGAGAGTTCACAGGTTAACACAGAGAGAAGTCCCTGGAGTTTCGGTTTAGCCGTCGAAGACGACCCCCAAAAATGTCTGAAGACATTGATGACGGCTTAAGCCATTGGTGGTGGACGAAGACATTCGTCCGAAGACAATGAAATGCAAAGACGAAGTCTTTTGGTAGTTTTGTTTCTTCTTTCCTGAGTCATAGGAACCACCGTACTGTTAAGTGGGATCGATGCGATCGAAGTCAGATGCTGACATGATGCTCAACCCATGCCTATGTCTTCGAGTGAAGACTATGAGAGGAAATCTCTTCCAGAGTTGGTTGAGTCAGTTTTACTTGTAGCCCAAGTAAAGCTGTCGCGTGTGTTTGAAATCCGACCGTTGTGACACGTGTCGGTTAGCCATTGACCCAGGGTCATTTCGGTCATATCAGGTCGGGTTGCCCGCTGGCTATAAATAGCCCACCCCCTACACCATGTGAAGGTGGCTGCTCAGACAGAGATACGGCTGTTGTCGTTTTGGAGCAACCCACCTCGAAGACATTGAGAGAGACACATCCTGCGAGGATACACCTAAACACCTAGAGCTAGAGGGTTTGAGCTTCATCGAAGTCATTCTGTTCTGAGAGATCTGAAGACTTATTACACTTGAAGACTGTGATCTTCCAGACGGTTAGGCGTCTGGGTCTAGAGCGTCCAAGAGTCATTGTGGACTGCCGGGTGACCAAGTTTGTACGGGTTTCGGAAGTCTCCCCTGAAGACTTACCTGAGTGATTGGGCGTTGTCTAAGTGACTTCGGCTCAAGGGGAATAAGGTGAAGACGAGGTCTTCTGAGTTAAATCTCAGCCTCCCTAACCAGACGTACAGTTGTCACAGCAACTGGAACTGGTCCAACAAATCCTGTGTCTTCGTCAAGCAACTGGTTCTATCCTTCACTCTTACATTCCTACTCTGAACTGTGAAGTTAGTGCTTGAACCTTGCTTGAAGATTTTCTCCGAAGACATTCAATTCAACTGATTATCTTCATATCATCTAAGTTTGTCTTCAACTCATCTTAGTATTCATGATGATTATGCTTGACTTGCTAGAATGTCTTCACTGCATTGCATGCCCTGTCTAGATCCTTGATTGTATCCCTACCTGATCCTGTTTACATTTCCGCTTAGTTCGAATACATTCACTGTTTCGAAGCCTTTCATAAAAATCGCCTATTCACCCCCCCCCTCTCTAGTCGATAACTAGCACTTTCAATTGGTATCAGAGCAAGGTACTCCCTTTTTCTGTGTTTCGGTTTAACCACCGTGGAGTTTTAGCCATGTCGACTGCAGGGATAATCAAGGTCTCCGCTGCGTTCCCTGTCTTCGATGACACCGACTACCCCTACTGGAAGAACAAGATGCACATGCATCTCGAAGCCATTGACAATGACCTATGGTATGTCGTCATGGCGGGCATTCCCGATGTTGGCGAAGGTGTTACTCCTGCTGATGTGAAGAGGTTCGCGCAACTTGACTCCACCGCCAAGAACATCATCTGTGGTCATCTGACCAAAGTACAGTATGGCCGTGTGAGTGCACTTCACACTTCTAAGCAAATTTGGGAATGGCTGTCCAAAGTGAATGAAGGTGTCTCATCTCAAAGAGACTCTCGTGTTGATGTGCTTCGCAACTTGTTCAACCGCTTCAAGAGACTCGACAATGAAAATGTTCAGCTAACCTTTGATCTCCTCACTGACATTTCAAATGAGCTGAATGCACTCGCGCCACTGATATCACCAACCATGAAGTCGTCAAGAAGCTACTCAGATCACTTGACAGTTCCTTTGACACTCTCGCACTTATGATCCAAGAGCGCCCTGACTTCAAGAGTTTGGACCCATCTGATATACTTGAGAGGCTGAACACTCACAAATTCCAACAAGCTGAGAAGAGAGATATCTACGAACCAAGCTACAGTCGCTCCCGTGCACTGAAGGCCAAAGCTGTGTCTTCATCCGAAGACAACTCTGAATGCAGTTCTGATGATGCTGAAGACTTTGGAAAGGAACTTGCCTTGCTTGTCAGGAAGTTCCGGAAGTTTTCCAAGTCAAAACGCTATGCTAAATCTTCAAGAAGTGATTCCAAGAGATCTGGAGATATGTCTTCCAAGGACAGCAAGAAGCAAACCTGTCACAAGTGCAAGAAAACTGGTCACTTGATTGCTGATTGCCCTCAATGAGAAAAGGAATCCAAGAAGAAGAGCAAGAACTACAACTCCGATGATAAGAAGAAGAAGAAGTATGCAAAGTCTTCGTCACACAGGAAGAGTTCATCAGGAAAGGCCCATGCCTTCATCGGAAAGGAGATGGATTCACAGTCTGAATCTGGTTCTGAGGCTGAGGAAGCATCTGAGGAGGAACTTGACGCTAAAGTAGCTAGACTAGCAATGGCTTCGGCTTATCTATCTACGTCTGTCTTCAAACCCGAAGACAATGGCTCCTTCTTCAACACCGAAGCCAGTGATGATGACCCTACTCCAGCCTACTACTTCATGGCGAAAGCCTCCAAGGTATCCTCAAAGTCCTCACGTCATGAATCTGAATCTGACGCTGAATGTGATAATGACATGAAACCAAGCTATGCTAAACTTGTAAAAATTGCCACCAAGGAACAAAATGCTATGGAGAAAATGCAATCTACTCTAGAGAAAAGCGATGACCTGTTAAGCGAAGAGACGAGTCTGAACGAAACTATGGCTGAAGACATGCGTAGTCTTCGTTCAAGGTTTGAGGATCTCCAAAGTCGTCATGATGCCCTCTCAACTGATCATGAAAAGCTTTCTCTTGAATATCTTCAGAATAAGATTGATCTAGAAAAGTTGAGGGACGCACTTGATGACCTACGAAAGGAAAACGACTCACTCCTAGCAGAGCAGATCAGTACCGCTCGGGATGAATTTAACGCTCCATGCTTAAAGTGTATTGCACGTGAAGCTAATGATTCAACTGTTGAATGTTCAAATGCTTCTGAAACTGCTTTATCTTCAACTGTATCTGTGGCACCTAACCCCTCATCTGAGGAAGCCACTGCTATCACCGATGACAATGACAGGTTGAAGACATTGCTTGAAACTGGCATGTACAAGAGTCTGAAATGGCATCAGATTCTTTGTGATATCCTGAAGAAGACTATACTGAACAAAAACCCTAGGAAAGAGGGTGTTGGTTTCGAAAGAAACCTCAATGTTGATGGATCTTACTGGACACCTAAGCAGTACCCCAAAACCACATGGGTTGCTGCAAAAAGTCCTTCAGTTGATCCTTCCACATTATCAGGCTTCAACTGTGCTAATCCTCTCATTATTGATGAATCCTTTGATTCCAACTATAAACTGTTCAAATGCCAAAATGGTGAAGTGTTTGCCAGATTTGTTGGTACTAACTGCAGGAATGGTTCTCCCTTGAAGAAGATCTGGGTTCCCAAAAGTCTTCTTGAGAAGCTTCATGTGAATGTCATGACGACATCTCTCAAGAAGAAGACAAACCCCAGATCAATGTCTTCGAGAAGACAAAGGCATTCACATGATCACTCTAACAAATCTGTTTCGCAGGGAAGGACTCAAATGACACATGAATATGTGCACTATGGCATGAACCGTTATGTTCATCCAACCAAGAATTTCTCAGCTTATTCATTTGAGTACACTAACCCTCCTGTGAAACGTGCTATTAGGGCAACTTTGCCCAAATTCTCTGATGCTGCCTTACGTCTTATTGCTTCTAAGCCACCCCTTTGCATGTGGGTGGTTAATAAGAACTAATATCTTCATGCAGCATCGGGTCTCCAGATAGGAAGAAGCCTATCCCGAAGATTATCTCTGGAGACCCGAACACTATCTTGTTTGTACGCAAGACAATTAATGCGAATGTTATCATTCATATCGTCCAATGTCTTCTATAAATATGCATTGCTATATCTCTCATCAATGCATGTTACTATTGCATGCCTTGGTGAACCATACTAATTCTCGATGCAGGAAGACAAATCCAATGCCACTGAATGGATCATGGATAGTGGTTGCACCAGTCACATGACTGGTGATCGAAGCCTATTGATGGAGCAAACTCTTCGTCCTCCAACAAAAGACCACATTGTCTTTGCTGACAAGAGCAGCAGCAAAGTGTTGGGACTAGGTAGAGTTGCTATCTCAAGGGACCGGCACACGGAAAACGTCATGCTTGTCAAATCCCTTGGTTACAACTTGATGTCTGTCTCAATGCTCTGTGACTTAGATATGCTTGTCATCTTCGAAAAGTTTCAATGTGTGGTTCTAATGGCCTCTGACAAAACCAAAGTCTTCGAAGGTTTTCGAAGAGGTGATTTGTACATGGTAGACTTCTCTGCAGGACCACAGGTTGCCTCATGTCTTCTAGCAAAAGCTTCGTAGTGCTGGCTATGGCACAGAAGGCTAGGGCATGATGGGATGAGGAACTTTCACACACTCGCCAAGAAGAAGCTGATCATTGGCGTCGAGGGTGTCAAGTTCAAGAAGGACCACCTCTGTGGTGCCTGTGAAGCCGGGAAAATGACCAGGGCCAAACACCCCTCGAAGACTATCATGACGACCTCACGTCCCTTCGAGCTGCTACACATGGACTTATTTGGCCCTACTAACTATTCCACCTTCTCTACCTCTGCAAATCTATATGGCTTCGTGATTGTTGATGACTATTCTCGATACACTTGGGTGCATATCATTCTTTACAAAACTGAAGTGCAGGATGTCTTCAGGTGCTTTGCAAATAGGTGTATGAACAACTACAACATCAAGATCAAGCATATCAGGAGTGACAATGGCACTGAATTCAAGAACACAGGACTGGACATCTTTCTTGATACTCTTGGCATCACTCATGAGTTCTCTGCTCCATATACTCCCCAGCAGAATGGAGTTGTGGAGCGCAAGAATAGGACTCTTATTGAGATGGCTCGCACCATGCTTGATGAATACAAGACACCACGGAAGCTATGGCCTAAAGCCATTGACACTGCATGTCACATCATCAACAGATTTTATCTTCACAAGTTCTTCAAGAAAACATCATATGAGCTTCTCACTGGTAAGAAACCCAATGTAAGTTATTTCAAAGTCTTCGGTGCAAGATGCTGGATAAGGGATCCACACCACACTTCTAAATTTGCACCGAAAGCACATGAGGGTTTCATGCTTGGTTATGGAAAGGATTCGCACACCTACAGAGTCTTCAACATTCTTCACAACAAGGTTGTTGAAACTGTAGATGTGCGATTCGATGACACTAATGGCTCGCAAAGAGAGCACCTACCTTATGTGCTAGATGAACCACCTCCTGATGAAGCTATTCGACTGATGGGCACTGGAGAAATCATGCCTGAAGAACCTGTGGTTGTAGAAGAAGTCATCATTCCTCCATCTACTCAACGCGAAGACAATGCTGTACCCGAAGAAAATGCTGCTGATGAAGACAATACTCAGCAACCTAAACAGAGTCTTCGCCCTGCACATCCGCGCGTGGCAAATGAAGTTCAAATTGAGAGAATGCTTGATAGCATAAATGCACCAGGTCCACTTACTCGCTCAAGAGCTACTCAACTGGCTAACTTTTGTGGGACTTTGCTTTTGTATCTATCACAGAACCCACCAAATTAGATGAAGCCTTCAAGGAATCGGAATGGATTCAAGCCATGCAGGAAGAGCTTCACCAGTTCAAGCTGAACAATGTGTGGGAGCTCGTAAAGCGTCCTGATCCGAGGAAGCACAACATCATCGGTACCAAGTGGATTTTTCGCAACAAGCAAGATGAGTCTGGCCAAGTCGTCAGAAACAAGGCGCGACTGGTGGCTCAAGGCTACACCCAGGTCGAGGGTATCGACTTCGGTGAAACCTTTGCACCTGTAGCTAGACTTGAAGCCATTCGTATATTGCTTGCTTATGCTAACCATCATGATATATGCTTGTATCAAATGGATGTCAAAAGTGCATTCCTCAATGGTAAGATTGAGGAAGAAGTATATGTTGCTCAGCCACCAGGGTTTGAAGATCCAAAGCATCCTGACCATGTCTTCAAGCTCTACAAGGCACTCTATGGCCTCAAGCAAGCACCAAGAGCTTGGTATGACACACTCAAGGAATTCCTCATGAAGAAAGGCTTCAAACCTGGTTCACTCGATCCCACTCTCTTCACTAAATCATATAATAGTGAACTGTTTGTATGTCAAATATCTGTGGACGACATTATCTTCGGCTGTACTAACAACAAATACAATGATGAGTTTGCTTATATGATGCAAGAGAAGTATCAAATGTCGATGATGGGAGAGCTGAAGTTCTTCCTAGGGCTTCAGATTCGACAACAACCAAATTGCATCTTCATATCTCAGGAGAAGTACCTCAAGGACTGCCTCAAGAAATTTGGCATGAATGAAGCCAAAGGCTTCAAGACGCCAATGCCTACCAACGGACACCTCTGCACTGACGAAAATGGTAAAGATTTTGATCAGAAGGTATATCGCTCCATGATTGGATCGTTGTTGTACTTATGTGCATCTAGGCCAGATATAATGCTTAGCGTTTGCATGTGCGCCCGATTTCAAGCGGCACCAAAGGAATCGCATCACCTTGCGGTGAAGCGAATACTTAGATATCTGGCTCACACCCCAACACTAGGATTATGGTATCCAAAGGGTTCGAAGTTCGAGCTGATTGGCTACTCAGATTCTGACTTCGCGGGTGACAGAGTTGATCGCAAGCCTACATCAGGCACTTTTCACTTTCTTGGACGATCCCTTGTAAGTTGGTCTTCGAAGAAGCAGAATTGTGTCTCACTCTCCACTGCTGAAGCCGAATACATTGCTGCTGGTGCATGCTGCACTCAGCTTCTCTGGATGAAGCAGACACTCAAGGACTACGGCATCAACCTGAAGGATGTACCTCTCTACTGCGACAATGAGAGTGCAATCAAGATCTCCTACAACCCAGTACAGCACTCGAAGACGAAGCACATTCAGATACGACATCATTTTCTTCGGGATCATGTGATGAAGGGCGACATCAACATCAAGCATGCACACACTGAAGATCAACTGGCAGATATCTTCACGAAGCCTTTGGATGAGAAGAGGTTTTGCAAGTTGCGGTGTGAGCTAAATATCTTAGAATCCTCAAATGTCCTTTGAAATGGGAATACATCCTAACGCTTATGCATGTTGACGACTTTGATGCACAACACATGATGTAACGTATGTCTTCAACTCATGAAGACTTACAATCTGAATGTGAATACATTAACGAAGAATATGACTTCAGAGCGCCATGATAATTGTGCGCCGTGTCTGGGTCAAACATTCTTATACGGTGGGTAACGCCACCAACCAATCTCGAAGACATTGCTTTTACCTCATCTTTTTCATATGTCTTCGAGAACTGAATATCTTCGGAACAAAACCTTGTTATTTGCACGTGTGTTTCAGTTGAAAACTATTTGCAGATCTTCATTTGGATTAGAGTTTTGTCTTATACAGCATTTGTCCTATAGCTTTATCTTCGACTTTTTCCTAGGCAAATGTGATTGGACCCGACATTCTCCTCTGTTCTTACCTCGTCCAGTCTGTTCTAATCCAGTCATATGCATTCTATGTTGACACGTGTTGACTGTCTTCACTGCGTCCTTGTCAGTCGAAGACAAATCAACCACATATTTAATTCTCAAATCTAAATTGTCTCCGTGTCTTTAGCAACAACTCCCGCGCCGCCGCTTCAATTATGGAAGTGGGTTGTCAAGTGGTTTGCATGCATACCACGTGTCCCACTTTAACCGAAGAGACAGGGGTATATTCGTCTTATCAGTTCGAACTCTTCGACCCTTATAAATACGAGTTACCCCCCTTCCATTATTACCTTCCTCTTCCTCCGCCACCCCCACGTGCTCAAAACCCTAGCGCCGTCACAGGAATCCATCGTCGCCGGAGACGAAGTGCTTCGCTGCCACGACTTCTCCGTCGACGTACTCACGCCGGCCGCGTTCATCCTCCACTCGCCGCCGCCATAGCTGTCTGTCTCCACCAAGTTAGGGTGAGGCAGATTGAACCGCTCGGCTTCTCCGCCTCGTCGAGTAGTTCGTCTCGTTCTTCATCGCGGTAATTAAAGATCTATTTTTACCCCACGTTTTGATCCAAAATTCTTACCAAAAATGTCAGTTGTTGTTTCTTCACTTTCCACTCAATCGAATCTAGATCTAGATCTATACTTGTCAAATATATTCACTTTGTGGTCTGAAACTTGGTCTGATCTTCACTTGTACGAATCCTTGGACTTGTACAAATCTGAAATCACCATATTATCTATTGAAGTGAATGTCTTCGGTATAAGGTCAATGTCTTCTAAACACAGTGCTATATTCCAAATCATCTGAGAATTCATATGACCTCTCCTCTTCCCTCGCGTCTCTAACTCTTTCACAGGTACATGTCCACAGCAGAATCACTAGGATCTCATAGTCTGAATTCATTTGCAGACTATTTGCAGATTCATCTGGAATCCTTTGGTACGTGCTCATATTTGCGCACTCCTGTGAAGCCACTGCTGAAGCCTCTGTCGAAGCCAATGGCCGATGATAAACCAGTCAAGAAGGGAGGGAAACAGAGACGTAAAAATACTGCTAAGGATCTTCCTCCAGCACTTTATGAGCAGTACAAGTCAGATGAGGAGGAAACATATACACAACGCAAGAATCAAATCCAATGTATTCGAAGATATTGGAGTGTGGAGTGGTTCAACTACCACTTCGTCACCAAGGAATATGCTGAGAAGTGTGCTGAAAAGGCACCTTGGACAGATATTGTTTACAGAAATCTTCATCCGAAGACAAAGGCTGAAGCCATCAATATGGGCTTCTATCCATGCATGTTCAGGCCTCCAATGCAAAGCAATCCTCATCCATCGAGCATTCGTGGCTCAGACCCTACACTGTCAGACTCTAACGATGATGATGATGAGCATCCACCAGCTCCAAGGCCGAAGCCTCTGAAGAAGACAAAAGCTTCAAAACCGAAGGCCTCAGTGCCTCCCAAGCCATCTGTCCACTCACCTCAGGCTTCGCGCTCTCCTACAGATAATCCAGAAGAGCCTGAGGAAGAAGAACGCCTTCACAGGCCTATGAAAAGGAAGGTTGTTGCTTCTCGTGGCCCGAAGCCTACTCTATCCCCGATGGATGCAGCCAACATGATTGAGCTATCAGATGACGAGTTTGATGATGAAGCCTTAGCCAGGCTTATTCAGCAGAAAGAAGAAGCCAAGCGGCTTGAAGACTTACCTCTTATAGACCCTGAGATTTTTGAACATTTCATCGATGCGTGGTTCGCCGACCCCTCCATCAGCATTGATGCTCTTCAGCTCCCAATTGGTCTGAATATCACGTTCCAAGGACTTGTGAATGAGGAACTGACTGTGGCCCAGAAGGCCAAGCATACCAAGGCCAAGATCAGCCATGAAAAGGAGTTCTTCAAGAAAAATATGCACAGACTCAATGCTGAACAGATCAAAGGCTATCAACTGATGATGACAGATCTCAAGGCAGTGTTTGAAAAGAGATGTGAAGCTGTTAAGGGCGCCCTTGCACGCCTCAAGAGAAAGACCAGAATCATGGTACAAGCTCACAATGACATGCTGAAGAGAAAGGCGCTTGGTCAGCCTGCACTTGCACCCGAAGTCATTGCTCGCTCACGTCAAGCTTCAATGTCTTCGGACCTGCCTGCTTCTGAATGGTCTGAGGACCGTGGCATAGTCTTCCCCGCTGGGTTTGCCAACACACGGCCGCGCCCCTCTACCACCGCTTTGTCCAGTAAGAAGACAAAGCAAGTTGAAGCCGAAGCTAAGAAGCGCAAGGCGTCTGCCTCTGAAGCCCAACCTTCGAAGAGGTTGAAGACAAAGAAATCCAAGCCTTCAAGACCTGTGCAAGACTCAGCACCAGAACCACCCTCTGCTCCATCATCAACACCTGCTCCTCAAGAGCCTCTGATCTTTACGCCAATTTCTATGGCACCCCCTGCATCAGAAAACTTGGAAAGACGAGTTGTACTGCACGAGTCTGCTTCCACAGAGACTCCGCAACCTGAAGAGATTCCAGCTGCCGAAGACACTACCGCAGCTGAAGACAATGCTCATGAAGACATTGGTCCTGAAGACAATGTCGGGCCAGAACATGTTCCAGAAGTGGATGCTCCAATGGTCCACTCCCCTCAACCTACCAGTGATTTCGTGGACATTGGGAATCCCCTCCGGCCAGAAGCTACTGATGCTAACCCTGGTACACCATCACCTCCATTTTTCCCGCCAGTCTCAGCCTCAACTGAATCTCCGTTTTCCCCAGAAGAGATTGAAACCACCATCCGCACCTCTCCACTTAAACGACTTCGTTGAGGACCTCGTGCCCTCATGTCCCCTATTTAGGAGGACGAAGTGTGTGTTTCACCGACTGCAGCAGTCGAAGATGTGTTGCGGATTGAAGATGTTCCTCCCAGCCAACCTGCAACCATGGGCGAAGCCAATGCCCTCTCACCAGATGGACCTCCTGTTCCTGCCACGCCATCAAGTGAAGACAATGAGGACAACATTGTGATGGCACGCAATAGGGAAGGAGAGATGATTCCTGTCAAATGGCCTCGTCTCATTCCACCACCAAGGATGGGACCTCAGTATGAATTCCATCTTGATCGGCGCCCCAACGTCATGAATCCCATGCCGCGTCTTCCATGTCTTCGCCAGTCAGGCTCGGCAAGACCCTTAGTCTTCGAGTTGGAGAGGTTCAGACTGAACAACACTTTCTTCAAGCCAACTCGTAATCCCTACAAGCATGCCAAGATTCAGTCCGACAGATTCTGGAGTGCTCCACAGCGTCAGTACTATATGTGTGTGCTTTACGGTCAAAACCGGATCTTTCCCCACAAGCATCTCAGCTTTGAAGCTATGAAAGGTCTTCCCTGTTTTGATTAAGCATTGGACTGTCTTCGTAATGTGGGTCTCCTGCCTTTCTGCACTGACCATGAAGACTGGAATGAAGAACTCATCCTCCAGTTCTATGCAACCCTTCACATCTCAGGCTTCGGTCATGATTTAAATACCTGGCAAATGGAATTCATGATAAGGGATGAACACATTACAGCTTCACCACTGGATTTCTTTCCTGCAACACCCCTTGCTGCCTCTGGTGAAGAGTTGGATCCTCGCTCTGAAGATTATGCGATTGCGACTCGAAGCCTCTTCCATATGCGAGAACCCAACATGACGGAGATGCTGACCATGATGAAGCCCTTGCCTCAAGATGCAGAATTGCCCACTTCATTCTTTGTGGATGATCTTCAGTACTTGCCCAGGACTATCTATCACATTCTTCGGCACACTATTTGGTCGATTAAAGGGCACAACTCATCTCGCAAGATCAAAGGGCCTCTGAAGACATTGCTCTACAACATTGTATATGGCATCAGGTTCAATCTTCAAGACTTGTTTCTTCGCAAACTTGCTGCCAATGGTTTCAATGTCTTCGAGCCGAAGATTTATGCTCCATGGATCATGCGCTTCATCAAGTACAGAACCAACACTAGGTTTCTTCCTTCTGCTCGCAACCATGGCATTTCTCTTCCCGATATTGAAGTTGTGCCAGCAGATCTTTATCCATCCAAGAGCAAGAATCCCATTGTTGAAGGCACCAGTGGCACTGCTGATGTTGAAGGTCTTCATATTCCTTCTGATCCATCAAGGGCAAGACTCATCAGTGCATTTCGCCAGCCCAGATCCGGTGCTACCAACACTGAAGCCACTGCTAGTACTCTGCCTCGTCAACGCCTGCCAAGAAGAGAGCGTGCACTCACTGATCGTGAACTTCTAGTTTCACTGATCCAGAAGCAAGAAAAGCATCATGAGTGGACTCGACGCCAAATGCACTCAGTTGTGCAAGATCTCAACCATGTTCGTAGCTTGGCTACCAAAAATGCCTTTGTTGCATATGAAACAAGTCGTCGTTCATGGAGGACTCTCACTATGCTGGCTCCTGAAGATGAGCTTCGAGAAGATGGTTTTCACCCCCGATACAGATTTGGTGCACCACCTCCTAGTGCGGAGAAATGGCGCAAGACTCCATCCCTCGAAGACAGTGACTACTCTTCGTCAGCTCCTTCTGTCAACGTCAGGCTTCCAGATGTTGCTGATGATGCAACTTCTCTGCCTCCATCGACTCGGCGTCGCGGCACTGCACCAAGCTCCTCTGCACCAGCACCTCCAGACCCCGCTGCACCGTCTTCATCAACACCTGCTGGGGACGCGTAGTTCTCAATGTCTTCATACCTTTTTGGTAATTCGATGACAAAAGGGGGAGAAGCATTGGGTGATAGTCTTCAAACGGGTCTACTAATAAGGGTTGGGTGTTATTTTGCTAAGTTTACAACTCTCATATCTGAACATTTGCTGCTTTGGATTGTAAAATTTAAGTCCTGATGGACGTCTGCACTTTCTGTTTATCGTACTCTTTGGTGCCTCTTCAAGTTATTTTATGCGCCCGAAGCCATTCTGCAGATGCCCATTTTTCATTGTGCATTTCATTATCTTAGTTATATCTGTTAAATGCATAGTGATTAGATTACAAGATATAGGGGGAGTTCTCCACAAACTACAACCTGCCATGTGCATTTGCATTCAAAGCAAAAATTTCCATATGCACATCTTCAGGGGGAGCTCTCTATATCTTGCAATCAAAATCTTCAAAACCTTATCTTCACATATTTTTATCCCCGTTGAAAACTTCAACCAGTTTGTTATCAATCACCAAAAAGGGGGAGATTGTAAGTGCATCTAGTGCAACCCTTGTTTGGTTTTGGAGTATTGAAGAGAAATGTGGTTGAGGGACTAATGTGTTTGCGAGAGTTCACAGGTTAACACAGAGAGAAGTCCCTGGAGTTTCGGTTTAGCCGTCGAAGACGACCCCCAAAAATGTCCGAAGACATTGATGACGGCTGAAGCCATTGGTGGTGGACGAAGACATTCGTTCGAAGAAAATGAAACGCGAAGACGAAGTCTTTTGGTAGTTTTGTTTCTTCTTTCCTGAGTCATAGGAACCACCGTACTGTTAAGTGGGGTCGATGTGATCGAAGTCAGATGCTGACGTGATGCTCAACCCATGCCTATGTCTTCGAGTGAAGACTATGAGAGGAAATCTCTTCCAGAGTTGGTTGAGTCAGTTTTACTTGTAGCCCAAGTAAAGCTGCCGCGTGTGTTTGAAATCCGACCGTTGTGACACGTGTCGGTTGGCCATTGACCCAGGGTCATTTCGGTCATATCAGGTCGGGTTGCCCGCTGGCTATAAATAGCCCACCCCCTCCACCATGTGAAGGTGGCTGCTCAGACAGAGATACGGCTGTTGTCGTTTTGGAGCAACCCACCTCGAAGACATTGAGAGAGACACATCCTGCGAGGATACACCTAAACACCTAGAGCTAGAGTGTTTGAGCATCACCGAAGTCATTCTGTTCTGAGAGAGCTGAAGACTTATTACACTTGAAGACTATGATCTTCCAGACGGTTAGGCGTCTGGGTCTAGAGCGTCCAAGAGTCATTGTGGACTGCCGGGTGACCAAGTTTGTACGGGTTTCGGAAGTCTCCCCTGAAGACTTACCTGAGTGATTGGGCGTTGTCTAAGTGACTTCGGCTCAAGGGGAATAAGGTGAAGACAAGGTCTTCTGAGTTAAATCTCAGCCTCCCTAACCAGACGTACAGTTGTCACAACAACTGGAACTGGTCCAACAAATCATGTGTCTTCGTCAAGCAACTGGTTCTATCCTTCACTCTTACATTCCTACTCCGAACTGTGAAGTTAGTGCTTGAACATTGCTTGAAGATTTTCTCCGAAGACATTCAATTCAACTGATTATCTTCATATCATCTAAGTTTGTCTTCGACTCATCTTAGTATTCATGATGATTATGCTTGACTTGCTAGAATGTCTTCACTGCATTGCATGCCCTGTCTAGATCCTTGATTGTATCCCTACCTGATCCTATTTACGTTTCCGCTTAGTTCGAATACATTCACTGTTTCGAAGCCTTTCATAAAAATCGCCTATTCACCCCCCCCCCTCTAGTCGATAACTAGCACTTTCATGGGCAATTGATAGAAGATCAAATAATCATGACGATATCCAAGGCGCTGGTCATTATATAGGCATCACGTCCAAGATTAGTAGACCGAAACGATTCTGCATCTACTACTATTACTCCACACATCGATCGCTATCCAGCATACATCTAGTGTATTAAGTTCATGGAAAAACGGAGTAATGCAATAAAAATGGTGAGATGATGTAGACAAGATCTATTCATGTAGGAATAGACCCCATCTTGTTATCCTTAATAGAAACGCTACATGCCTGCCTCGCTACCCCTTCTGTCAGTGGGAGAGGACACCGCAAGATCGAACCCATCACAAAGCACCTCTTCCCATGGCAAGAAAAATCGATCTAGTTGGCCTAACTAAACCAAAGATTCGAAGAAAAAATATGTGGCTATAAGTAATCATGCATATAAGAGATCAAAGAAGACCCAAATAATATTCATGGATAGAAACTGATCATGAACTCAAAATTCACCGGATCCCAAAAAACACACCGCAAAAGTTTACATCAAATAGATCTCCAAGAGACCATTGTATCAAGAATCAAAAGAGAGAGAGGAAGCCATCTAGCTACTGCCTACGGACCCGTAGGTCTATGGTGGACTACTCACGCACCATCGGAGAGGCACCAATGAGGATGATGAACCCCTCCGTGATGGTGTTAGATTGGATCTCGAGGTTCTGGAACTTGCGGCGGCTGGATGTGTTTTTCGTCGACTCTCCTAGGGTTTCTGGAATATTTGGGAATTTATAGGCGTCAGAGGCGGTGGAGAGGGGTCCCGAGGAGGGCACAACCCATTACGGCGCGCCCGGGGCCTCTGGCGCGCCCTGGTGGGTTGTGGTCTCCTCGAGCCGCCCCTCTGGCACTTCTTTGGCCCACTGGATGTCTTGTGGCCCAAAAAAAGTTTCCAAAAAGTTTCGTCGCGATTGGACTCCGTTTGGTACTGATATTTTGCGAAGTAAAAAACAAGCAAAAACAACAACTGGCACGTTGGCACTATGTCAATAGGTTAGTCCCAAAAAATGATATAAAGTTGCTATAAAGTGATTGTAAAACATCCAAGAATGGTAATATAACAGCATGGAACAAGCAAAAATTATAGATACATTGGACACGTATCAGCATCACCAAGCTTAATTCCTACTCGTCCTCGAGTAGGTAAATCATAAAAACAGAATTTTTGATGTGGAATGCTGCCTAACATGTTCATTACAAAATCTTTTCTTTTGTACCATGGACATTTGGACTTTTAGATGGTTCAACGCAGTAGTCTAGTTTTGACATAATAACTTCAATACTCAAGCATGCCAACAAGCAACCATGTCTTTCAAAATATCAACACTAAAGAAAGTTATCCCTAGCCCATGATGCTCAACCATTGATCCATTCATGAAACATACTTAAATATTAACTACACCCAATGCTCAAGTACGATCATAGTGCCCCCTAGTTGGTGCTTTATAAGAGAAGATGGAGACTCAAAGTAAAAAAATAAAAATTGCATAAAGTAAATAGATAGGCCCTTCGTAGAGGGAAGTAGGGATTTGTAGAGGTGCCAGAGCTCAAAGTTTAAATTGAGAGAGAAAATATTATGAGTGGCATGCCTTTCCTGTCAACGAAAACGACAAAGTAGTTCACAATACTTTCCATGCTAGATATATCATAGGCGGTTCCCAAACAGAAAATAATGTTTAATCCTTTTTCCACCATTCTTTCACAATCCATGGCTGGCCGTATCCACGGTTGCCTTCCATACCAACACTTTCCAAGGAATTTATTATTTGACAACCTAAAGTATTTTTTCTTTTTTCATTTCGGGACTGGGCACCCTTATTACCGCCGTAATCTCGTGCAATGACAAGAGAATAAACACTCATCTTGAGAATAACACATCTAGCATGGAAAAATATTGGATACCCCCTACCGTTTCATGAGCGGTACAAGCACACAAAAAGGAAACTTATTTTGAAAAGTAGAGATGGCACATACAAATTTGCTTAGAACGGCATGGAAATACCTCATATAGGTAGGTATGGTGGACTCATAAGGCAAAACTGGGTTTAAGGATTTTGGATGCACAAGTAGTATTTCTACTTCGTACAAGTGGATGCTAGAAAATAGATTGAGAAGCAACCAACCAAGAAACGAAAATTAACATAAGCGAGCATTGAGCATAACTAACACCGAATAATGCACCATAAGTAGGATGTAATTTCATTGCATAACTATTGACTTTCGTGCATGCATAGGGAATAACAAACCTTAACACCATTATTCTTACTAAAGCATAATTACTCACTAACATGACTCACATATTACTATCATCATGTCTCAAAACTATTACAAGGAATCAAGTTTAATTTGTCCAATGATCTTCATGAAAGTTTTTATTATATCCTCCTTTGATATCTATCACTTTGGGACTAGTTTCATATATTGCCATTGCTTTTTGACAAGCTCAAACAAATTTAAGTGAAGCACATGAGCATAGAGATTTCATCTCTCAAAATAGTATAAGTGAAGCATGAGAGGATTTCTTCAAAATTTACTAACTCTCAAAATAATCTAAGTGAAGCATGAGAGGATTTCTTCAAAATTTACTAACTCTCAAATTAATCTAAGTGAAGCATGAGAGGATTTCTTCAAAAGTTTCCAAGCACACCGTGCTCAAAAAGATAAAGTGAAGCACTAGACCAATTCTATAGCTCAAAAAGTTTAAGTGAAGCATATAGAGCAATTCTAACAAATCTTAGCATAATTTTGGCTCTCTCAAATAGGTGTGTCAAGCAAGGATACAAGTGACAAACTAAAAGGCAAAGCAAGCAAAGACTCAAATGATACAAGACGCTACAAGCAAAACTCATGATATGTGATGAATAAAAATATAGCTCCAAGTAAAATACCGATGGTCGTTAGAAGAAAGAGGGGATGCCACTCGGGGCATCCCCAAGCATAGTTGCTTGTTTCTCTTTGGATATATCTTGGGGGTGCTGTAGCATCCCCAAGCTTAGGCTCTTTTCACTCCTTATTCCTTCATCTATCGTGATCTCACCCAAAACTTGAAAACTTCAATCACACAAAACTCAACAAAATCTTCGTGAGATCCGTTAGTATAATAAAGTAAATCACTACTTTAAGTACTGTTGAAAACCCATTCATATTTTATTATTGCATTATACTTACTGTATTTTAACTTTACCATGGCTCATACCCTTCAATACAACCCATAGATTCATCAAAACAAGCACACAATGCAACGAAAACAGAATATGTCTTAAACAGAACAGTCTGTAGTAATCTGTACTCTAACCATACTTATGTAACTCTAAAAATTCTGAAAAACTAGGAAAAAATAAAGAATTTGTATAGAAATATTGTGTTAAAATTTCAGCTCAATATCATGTTCCAGTAAAAAATGAAAATTCGAACACTGGAGGCAAAGTTTCTGTTTCAGATTCAGCATTGTTTCTACTCATCTTATGAATCATCCTAAAGGCTCTACTTGGCACAAACACTAAATAAAACATTAAAACCACAACATAACAGAGGCATAATTGTGTCAACACTCAAAAACACAATGGAAAAGATGAAAATAAATTTATTCATTGGGTTGCCTCCCAACAAGCGCTATCGTTTTACGCCCCTAGCTAGGCATAACACATAGATTCAAGTATTGTCATCTTTGGTTTTCAACTCCTCAATCACAATACTAGATTTCTTCAAGAATTTAGCATGCATATTCTCAATGACAACACTTCTAGGAATAGGACCAAAAAAATCATCCTTGTAAGTAGGGCCTTTTACTATCTCAACAAAATTGGGATGAATACTAATCATTTTAAGATCTCCCTTGTGGCCACTAGGTGTAGCAACTTTGTTCTTAGTGACTTGCGTGGTCTTGAAAAATTTTACGGGATTTTTTTCAATAATTTTGACAGAAGAAAAGGCTGAACCCAAGTTACTAAAAATTTCTTCTAATTTATCAATCCGGTAAGGACTCTCTTCTATCCTTTCGTTAACTACGGTCTCTTTTTCTTTTAACAATTTAAAGGCATATCCCGCTTTTGACCCAATTTTATTAGCAAGATTGTGCATTTTCTTATCCAAATTTTCAAGATGTTCTTTAGTAATCATCTTCTTTTCAATAGCATCTAACCTCTCCATAACATGTTCGAGGGTTAAAGTTGTTTCGTTGATCGTAAGAGATGGCGATCCCACTAAACTTCCCATAGCATTACAAGCGTCCAAAGATGGGCACGTCAAGAAATTCCCACCGGTAATCGTATCAAGGACGAATTTATACCAAGTTGTAATGCCCACATAAAAACTGCGAAGGAGAACAACGGTAGATTGCTTATGAATAGATCTATTATGAGCGTTGAAAATTATATACCAAGCATCTTTTAGGTTCTCCCCTCCCCTTTGCTTAAAATTAAGAACTTCATTCTCGGGAGTACACGCAATAGACGAAGAACTAGCCATAACGACAAGGCAAGAGATCTGACGAGAAAAAGGCAAACGAAAAAGAGGGCGAATAAAACGGCAAATTTGGTGAAGTGGGGAGAGGAAAACGAGAGGCAAATGGGAAATAATCTAATTGCAAGGAGATGAGATTTGTGATTAGGAACCTGGTAGATGATGATGGTGTCTCCTCGGCGCCAGAGATTGGCACGTAGAAGAGACCGCTTCCTCCCCGGCAACGGCGCCAGAAATTCCTTTGACGTGGCTTGAGACTGCGTCGGTATTTCCCTAAAGAGGAAGGGATGATGCAGCAGAGCGACGGTAAGTATTTCCCTCAGTTATGAAACCAAGGTATCGAACTAGTAGGAGGACCACCACCACTACGTAAACAGCACCTGCACACAAAGAACAAATACTTGCAACCCGACACGAAAGGGAGGTTGTCAATCTCTCTACGGTAAAAAGATAGATTAGGTAGTGATAGATTGGAGAGATAGATCTCTCAAGAACACAAAATAAAAAGTGCAGCAAGGTATTTTTGGGTTTTTGGAATAATAGATCTGAAAACAAAAGCGACAAAAAGATAGATCGGAAAGCAATATGTTGGAAAAGTAAACCCGGGGGTCGTAGGTTTCACTAGTGGCTTCTCTCATGAGTATAGCACACGGTGGGTGAACAAATTACTGTTGGGCAATTGATAGAAGATCAAATAATCATGACGATATCCAAGGTAATGATCATTATATAGGCATCACGTCCAAGATTAGTAGACCGACACGATTCTGCATCTACTACTATTACTCCACACATCGACCGCTATCGAGCATGCATCTAGTGTATTAAGTTCATTGAAAAACGGAGTAATGCAATAAGAATAGTGACATGATGTAGACAAGATCTATTCATGTAGGAACAGACCCCATCTTGTTATCCTTAATAGCAATGATACATGCGTGCCTCGCTGCCCCTTCTATCACTGGGAGAGGACACAGCAAGATCGAACCCATCACAAAGCACCTCTTCCCATGGCAAGAAAAATCGATCTAGTTGGCCTAACTAAACCAAAGATTCGAAGAAGAAATAAGAGGCTATAAGTAATCATGCATATAAGAGATCAAAGAAGACTCAAATAATATTCATGGATAGAAACTGATCATGAACTCAAAATTCATCGGATCCCAACAAACACACCGCAAAAGTTTACATCAAATAGATCTCCAAGAGACCATTGTATTGAGAATCAAAAGAGAGAGAGGAAGCCATCTAGCTACTGCCTGCGGACCCGTAGGTCTATGGTGAACTACTCACGCATCATCGGAGAGGCACCAATGAGGATGATGAACCCCTCTGTGATGATGTTAGATTGGATCTCGAGGTTCTGGAACTTGCGGCGGCTGGATGTGTTTTTCGTCGACTCTCCTAGGTTTTCTGGAATATTTGAAATTTATAGGCATCAAAGGCGGTGGAGAGGGGTCTCGAGGAGGGCACAACCCATCACGGCACGCCCGGGGCCTCTGGCGCGCCCTGGTGGGTTGTGGTCTCCTCGACCCTCCCCTCTGGCACTTCTTTGGCCCGCTGGATGTCTTCTGGCCCAAAAAAATCTCCAAAAAGTTTCGTCGCGATTGGACTCCATTTGGTACTGATATTCTGCAAAGTAAAAAACAAGCAAAAACAGCAACTGGCACTTTGGCACTATGTCAATAGGTTAGTCCCAAAAAATGATATAAAGTTGCTATAAAATGATTGTAAAATATCCAAGAATGATAATCTAACAGCATGGAACAAGCAAAAATTATAGATACGTTGGAGATGTATCAACCCGCCAGCCATCTTATGCAACAAAGTTAGATGTCAGTCGATGGAACCGGTCTCATGTACGTGGACATGTAAAGTTGGTCCGGACCGCTTCATCCCACAATACCGCTGAATCAAGAAAAGACCAAGGAAGGAAGCAATATGAATATCAACACCCACAAACTCCTTTGTCTTCTACTCGTGATGTCATCTACGCAAAGACCTAGCTCTGATACCACTGTTGGGGAACGTTGCATGGGAAACAAAAAAATTCCTACACTCACCAAGATCGATCTAGGAGATGAACACCTACGAGAGAAGAGATTGGATCTACATACCCATGTAGATCACTAAGCGAAAGCATTAAGAAACACGGTTGATGTAGTCGAACGTCTTCGAGATCAAATCACGATCCGTCCCGCGAACTCCCGATCAAGTGCCGAACGGATGGCACCTCCGCGTTCAACACACGTACGGCTTGATGACGCCTTCACCCCCTCGATCCAGTGAGCGATGGTGAAGTAGTAGCTCGAGTCCTCCGGTAGCATGACGACGTGGTGAGGTGGTGGTGGAGGAATCTCAGCAGGGCTTCGCCGTGCATCTATGGAGAGGAGAAGAGCTACGAGGGAGAGGAGGGGCAGCGCCGTAGCACGTTGGGGTGCGGCTGCCCTCTCTCTCCCTCTCTATATATAGGGGGAAGGGAGGAGGGGGCGCCCTAGGGTTTCCCTTAGGGGTCAGCGGCCAAGGGGTCCGGCTAGGGTTTTGGGTGCCCCCCCCTCCCAAGGCGCCTTGCCTCCCAAGTAAAGGGGGCCGGTGGCTCTAGAGGGTGCGACTGCCCTCCTAACCAAATTGGGCTAGGGTTTGAGCGGCGCCCAGCCCCCTAGTGGGCTGGTGCGCCCCCTCTCCTTGTCCCATGAGGCCCCCCAACACTTGTCGGGGCCCACTGAAACCCCTTTCAGTACTCCGTCGAATCCTCGGTACACCCCGAAACACTTCCGGACTCCGATACCCTTCATCCTATATATCAATCTTCACCTCCGGATTATTCCGGAGTTCCTCGTCACGTTCGAGATCTCATCCGGGACTCCGAACAACCTTCGGTCACCAACATAATAACTCGACTACACTTAGATCATCACCAAACGTTAAGTGTGTAGACCCTACGGGTTCGAGAACTATGCAGACATGACCGAGACACCTCCACGGTCAATAACCAATAGCGGGACCTGGATGTCCATATTGGTTCCCACATATTCTACAAAGATCTTTATCGGTTGAACCTCGATGTCAAGGATTCAGTCAATCCCATACGCAGTTCCCTTTGTTCATCGGTATGTTACTTGCCTGAGATTCGATCGTCGGTATCTCCGTACCTAGTTCAATCTCGTTACTGGCAAGTCTCTTTACTCGTTCCGTAATACAAGATCCCGCGGCTAACTCTTTAGTCACATTTCTTGCAAGCTCATTATGATGTTGTATTACCGAGTGGGCCCTGAGATACCTCTACGTCATACGGAGTGACAAATTCCAGTCTTGGTCCATGCCAACTCAACAGACACCCTCGGAGATACCTGTAGAGCATCTTTATAGTCACCCAGTTACGTTGCGACATTTGATACACACAAGGTACTCCTCCGGTGTCAGTGAGTTGCATGATCTCATGGTCATAGGAACAGATACTTGACATGCAGAAAACGATAGCAATAAACTTGACACGATCATATGCTATGTTCATAGTTTGGGTCTTGTCCATGTGATCTCGTTATCAAATGACAACTCATGTCTATGACCAGGAAACCATGGTCATCCTTGATCAACGAGCTAGTCCAGTAGAGGATGACTAGGGTCATGTTGTTGTCTATGTACCCACACATGTATTTGAGTTTCCAATAAATACAATTATAGCATGGATAATGAACGTTTATCATGAATAAGGAAATATATAATGACCACTTTATTATTGCCTCTAGGGCATATTTCCAACAACTATGTATTCTCACCGACATTATATTCATGTTCAAACATTCATTTCTCTGGTCGGTGTTCTTCGTTACCTCTATTTATTCGCATTTCTTTTGTTCGCGTTTATTTCATGTGTTTGAATTTTTTTGAAAATCCAAAAATACTCCCCGTTTCTTTTCGGGTTTTCTTGTTTATTTAGTTCATAGTTTGTTGGGAGCTCTTCGGTGTAAATAGTTTTTCTCATTTTTTGTTTCCTTCGCCACAAAAATAAAAACTCCAAAAATATTTCAATGTGTTTTTATGAATTTCTTTTCTTTTCTTGAGTCATCGTCACGAGAGGACTTTGTAAGAATTGTCGAGTGGCTGTTATATGCATTATTGTTGATCTAACGAAGGGCCATATATTTCCTTGTCTCCTCTTTGTCTAAAATATTTGCATATTTCAGCTTAGTCCATGTCACCCTTGCACTATTTTTTCACATCATTCACTTTGCAAGTGAAAGGCAATAATGACGATAGTTTGATGACGTGACTATGGTGAAGAAAAGATGGTATGAACTCTTCTTGTTTTTGTTTTGTAAATATGGTTAAATTAGTAGTCCAAGTTCAACATATCATGAGTAAACATGTTTGTGATGACAATTAGGGATTATGGTTTTTCATGCCATGCTTAAGTAGTTAGGAGTGGATAATATGTTATCTTAGGTGTCAACATGCATTAAAGTAATTATGATGTAGTATGTTAGGATGGTATCCTCCTTTGGAGAATTCAAGTGGCCTGACTTGGCGCATGTTCAAGGCATGTAATATATTCAAATCCAATATGGCTTCTATGATATTTATGTCCATAGTGTTTATATCCTACTCATGCTCGTGTTTAATGCTACATGTGCATCCAAATTCCTGAAACCAAGTTATCCTAGAAGAGTCCACCATATCTACCTATATACGGTATTACCCTGTCGTTCCATTTAAATTTGTGTGTGCCAAATCTGAAACCTTCAAATAAACATCTTTTTTGTGTGCTCGCGCTCATGGAGCGATGGGGGCAGTCAGTATCTTCCATGCTAAGTGTGTTTAACTCGCGACGAGAGTTTATTCGCCTGCCAACTCCGAGGGAGGCTGGTAAAAAGGATGTCTAGTCAGGCTTAATATAAAAATTAAGAACAAAAACTCCCCCTAGAAAGTTGATTGTTTGGAGGGCACCCGTGAATTCGGCTAGCCATGGAAGTGTTTGTATGGTGGAGGGGGAACCATCATTAACGTGTTTAGCATGGAAGATATTGAAATCCTTTGTCGTAACGTTGACAGGAAAAGCACACCACTCAAAATATATTCATCTCTGTTTTAAGCTTTGAGCTCTGGCACCTCTGCAAATCTTTTCTTCCTTTGCGAAGGTCATTCTGCTTACTTTATGTTATTTACTTTTATTTGTTGAGTCGTCACCTTCTCATCCAAGCATCAATTTTGAGAGCGCTATTGTCATTCTTAGTTTAACAAGATTGAGTCTAGTTAATGTTGGGTGTGAGCATGACTGGATGTCTTCTACTCTGAATTACAATGTTTAGTCGCTGATACGTCTCCAATGTATCGATAATTTATGAAGTATTGATGCCATGTTTACCCAAGTTTTACATGGTTTTGATGCACTTTTATATGATTTGAATGAAACTAACCCGGACAAACGTTGTTTTCAGCAGAATTACCATGGTGTTATTTTTGTGCAAAAATAAAAGTTCTTGGAAAGAGCTAAAAATTTATGGTGATTTTTTATGGACCAAAAGAGACCCAAAGAGCACCGGAGATGGACCAAGAAGTGGCCATGGGATCCACGAGCCTGGGGGGCGCCCCCCTAGGGCGTGCCCCCAAGCTCGTGGGCCCCTCGGGCACCCCCTGGCATGAAACCAATGCCAAAAATTCCTATAAATATAGAAACCACCAGAAATAAACCAACACTTTCACACCGCCACCGCAAGCCACTGTTCCAAAGCGATCTCATCCGGAGCCCTTCTTCAGTGCCATTCCGGAGGGGGAAATCATCACCGGAGGCCATCTTCATCATCCCGATGGTCTTTATGGCGAGGAGGTAATAGTTTACCCCCAGGGCCGAGGGTATGTATCGGTAGCTATGTGTTTGATCTCTCTCTCTCTCTCTCTCTCTCTCGTGTTCATAGTTGAATCATATGGTGTTCTTCCCTCTCTATCTTGATGTGATGAATTGAGTCTCTCCCTTTGAGGTTTCGTTATGTTGGATTGAATACTTTGGATTTGAGAACACTTGATATATGTCTTGCATATGGATACCTATGGTGACAATGGGGCATTCTATTGATTCACTTGATATATGTTTTGGTCATCAACTTGCGGATTCCCGTGGTGACATTGGGGTGATCTAGGCACATAGGTTGATGCACGTTTTCGTCCTACTTTCTCCGATAGAAACTTTGGGGTACTCTTTGAAGTTCTTTGTCTTGGATTGAATACGATGAATCTGAAATTGTTTGATGCATGTCGAATAATTAACTCACGGATACTTGTGGTGACATTGGAGTATCTAGGTGACATTATAGTTGATTGATGCGTATCATATGGTGTTATTCTAGTACGAACGCTAGGGCTGTTTGTGACACTTATAGGGATGGCTCAATAGATTGATCGGAAAGGATAATTTTGAGGTGGTTCTACTACCTACAACAATTTCATTTTATGTTCTCCACTAGATAGGAACTTTGGAGTGATTCTTTATCGCACGTTGAGGGATGGTTATATGATTCAATTATGTTAGCACTGTTGAGAGATTGCACTAGTGAAAGTATAAACCCCAGGCCTTGTTTCCAAGCATTACAATACCATTTATGCTCACTTTTACCAATTACTATCTTGTTGTTTTTATTATTTCAGATTAAAAAAAACTATTTCTACTATCCATACTACACTTGTATCACCATCTCTTTGCCGAACTAGTGCACCTATACAATTTACCATTTTATTGGGTGTGTTGGGGACACAAGAGATTGTTTGTATTTGATTGCAAGGTTGTTTGAGAGAGACCATCTTGATCCTACACCTTCCACGGATTGATAAACCTTAGGTCATCCACTTAAGGGAACTTGCTATTATCCTACAAAACTCTGTGCTTGGAGGCCCAATACGAGTCTACAAAAGTTGCATAGTAGACATCAGTTGCTGCTTGGACTCCAGAGGTGCTCTAAATTTATGTTTTGCGGTCTCAGAAATGGCTAGCGAGATACCATTTTATCATATTATACCATGCTTATTTAGATAAAGTGTTAGCGTTTGATATATAATATTATTTCTCACTAGTTGATTATGCCATGGCCAGGAGAAAATATAGTTCCTAAGTGTTATCATTCATATGGTTAGTTCACGATCTTTGCTGAAAACTTGGTTACTAGTTAAGCTTATATACGACAACAAAAACAAAAGAGTTTGTAAAAGTTTCTCTTTATTACTTTTAGTTGATCAACTGAATTGCTTGAGGGCAAGCAATGAGTTAAACTTGGGGGAGTTGATACGTCTCAAACTTATCGACTTTTCCAAACACTTTTGCTCTTGTTTTGGACTATAATTTACACAATTAGAATGAAACTAACCCGGACTAACACTGTTTTCAGCAGAACTACCATGGTGTTGTTTTTTTGCAGAAATAAAAGTTCTTAAAATTGTACAAAAATTGACGGAGAATTTTCTCAGAATATATAAAAAATATTGGCGAAAAGATCCGCCGGAGGAGGGACACTACAGAGCCACAAGCTCGGGTGGTGCCCTCCTAGGGCGTGCCGTCTGAGCTTGTGGGACCGTGGCTGTTCCGATTGCCAGACCCCAGGTCAATGCGTATTGTCTTCCCGGAAAAAAAACCAAGGAGAAAAGAATTATCGCGTTTTATGATACAGAGTCGCTGCCACCTCCTGTTTTTCATCACGAGGCATGGTCTGGAGTTCGTTCGGGGCTCCGGAGAGGGCAAATCGTCGTTGTCGTCATCACCAATCTTTCTCCATTGACAACCTCATGATTATCACCATCAGGAGTGAGTAATTCCATTGTAGGCATACTGGAGGTAGATGGAGATGGATGAGATTGATCATGTAATCGAGTCAATCTATTAGGGCTTGATCCCTAGTATCTACTATGTTCTGAGATTGATGTCCTATGACTTTGCTATGCTTTTTGCTTGTCACTAGGGCCCAAGTGCCATGATTTCAGTTCTGAACCTATTATGTTTTCATGAATATAAGCGAGTTTTAGATCTTATCTTGCACATTGTATGCACCTATTACGTGCTATGATCTGCAGACCCCAAGGTGACAAGAATTGGGATTCACTCCGGTGATGACCGTAATATGAGTTCATGCATTCACTATATGCTAATGCTTTGATCTAGTTCTCTATTAAAAGGAGGCTTTAATTACCCTCAGATTTCCATTAGGACCACACTGCCACGACAGGGTAGGACAAAAGATGCCATGC
This sequence comes from Elymus sibiricus, assembly GCA_039707655.1. Lineage (NCBI taxonomy): Eukaryota > Viridiplantae > Streptophyta > Magnoliopsida > Poales > Poaceae > Elymus > Elymus sibiricus. The sequence goes on from CM077665.1 coordinate 273,009,804, forward strand.
AAGCTCTTATTATAAGCACGTATGACTATATACAAAATGCATGCCTAGATATGATTGATGAATTGGAACTAGTTCTATGTCGCTCTAGGTTGTGACTGTTACATGCTGAATTTCATCCAAATATCCATCGCTACTCCAAGCCTACGCTTTTCTCTTCTTGTTATTGCTAAGTTACTACTTCTACTACTATTGCTCCAACTACTACAAAATTGCTACTACTACTGTTACTATTACCGTTGCTACAATTACTACTGCTATCAAAATTATCAAACTACCATGCTACTAATACTTTGTTGCAGAGAAATAATTTCTAAGTGTGGTTCAATTGACAACTCAGGTGCTAAGGCTTATACATAATCTTTGGCTCCCCTTGTGTCAAATCAATAAATTTGGGTAGAATACTTCCCTCGAAGATTGTTGTGATTCCCTATACTTGTGGGTCATCAGGCGCTGCGTGTCATGGAAGCCATCGACGTTGTGTCCCGTGTGAAGCTCCACTGCACTTCGATGATGACAGCTAGACAAAATTGATAGGTAAGGCAAGAGGCAAAAGAGAATAGTGTGTGCTGGAGCAAAAGTTCTATTTTTCCAATCTAAAACTCCCCAATCTAGGAATGGCGGCCCCTACTAGGTTGCACATAGCTCTACCAGTGCTCCCAGACCCCATTATTGGGGGCTTCTATGCCCAACTAGCAACGTCTTGGCACACACTGCTAGTGGTCGGCTATCAGCGGTGCCATACTAGTGGCGTGCTGATACGTCTCCAACGTATCTACTTTTCCAAACACTTTTGCTCTGGATTTGACCTCTAATTTGCATGATTTGAATGAAACTAACCCGGACTGACGCTGTTTTCGGCAGAACTACCTTGGTGTTATTTTTGTGCAGAAATAAAAGTTCTCGAAATTAGACGAAACTTTTTGTGAATTACTTTTGGGATTAATGATAAATTATGGAGCAAAGAACTGCCGGAGGGCATGTCCCAGGGGGCCACCACACATCAGGGTGCCCCCCTAAGCCGCGCCCTGATGGCTTGTTGGCCCCTCGAGGCTCCTCCGACCCTAATTCCAGTCCTATAAAATCACATCTTCGGAGAAAAAAATCGAAGAGAAGTTTTCATCGCGTTTCACGAGACGGAGCCGCCGCCACCTCCTGTTCTTCCTCGGGAGGGCTGATCTGGAGTCCATTTGGGGCTCCGGAGAGGGGAAATTGTCGCCGTCGTCATCAACAACCCTTCTCCATCAACACCACCATGATGCTCACCACCGGGAGTAAGTAATTCCTTTGTAGGCTTGCTGGACGGTGGTGGGATTGGATGAGATTGATCATGTAATCGAGTTAAGTTTGATAGGGCTTGATCCCTAGCATCCACTATGTTCTGAGATTGATGTTGCTATGACTTTGTTATGCTTAATGCTTGTCACTAGGGCCCGAGTGCCATGATATCAGATCTGAACATATTATATTACCTCCGAATATAAGATTGATTTGGATCCTATCTTGCAAGTTGTATGCACCTATTACGTGTCTTGATCCGCATACCCCAAGGTGACAATAATTGGGATTCTTTCCGATGATTGCCGTAGTTTGAGGAGTTCATGTATTCATCATGTGTTAATGCTTTGTTCCGGTTCTCTTTTAAAAGGAGGCCTTAATATCCCTTAGTTTCCAATAGGACCTCGCTGCCACGGGAGGGAAGGACAAAAAATGTCATGCAAGTTCTTATCGCAAGCACGTATGACTATATACGGAATACATGCCTACCTTATATTGATGAATTGGAGCTAGTTTTGTGTCGCCCTGGTGTGTAACTGTTACATGATTGATGTCATCTAAATCATTATCCATCACCGATCCACTACGCTTTACATATACTAATTCTTGCTAAGTTACTATTGCTACTACTACTATCACAACTATTACAAAATTGCTACTATCACTACTACTATTACTTTTGCTACTACTTTTTGCTATGCTACTAAACCTTTGCTGCTGAGAGATATCCCAGGTGCGGTTGAATTGACAACTCAACTGTCAAGGCCAATAAATATTCTTTGGCTCCCCTTGTGTCGAATCAATAAATTACGGTGAAATACTACCCGTGAAGACTGTCGCCATCCCCTATACTTGTGGGTTATCAAGACCTTTTTCTGGCGCCGTTGCCGGGGAGCATAGCTCTATTTATTGTGTTAACTTGAGGATATCCATTTGCCACCATGAAGAATCTGAAATATAATCGAACTAAGATTGTCCCCTCTCGCACGAGAGGAGGTAAGGAACTGCCATCTAGCTCTGCTTTTGATTCACCTACTGTTTTGAATCATCTTGTTACACCACCACCTATTGATCGTCCTTATATGTCACGTGAACTTGATGATGCTGCTTCTGAAATTAATGATGATACTATTGCCACACATGTTGAAACTGAAAATGTGCCACTGAATGAATTACTTGATGCTCATATTGCTAAAGCTAGAGAACTTGAAAATGCTGAAACTGATGAGGACTTTGAATCACCTCTTACACCTCGCTCTCCGAATAGATATGAATTGCCTTATGTACCTGAAGGTTATGTCATGGATAAGGAAACAGCTAGTGATTTCTTTGCTTGTGAAAATAGAGATGACTTGAAGAAACTGTTATGCAAACTAAAAGAAAAATCTATGATGGAGAAAATGAAATATGATCCTAAATTTGCTACTTCTCCTATATTTGTTACTGATAAGGATTATGAGTTCTCTGTGGACCCTGAGTTAATTCCTATAGTAGAATCTGATCCTTTCCATGGTTATGAGAATGAAACTGTTGTCGAACACCTTATGAAATTGAATGATATTGCTACTTTGTTTACCAATGCTGAAAAGATACGTTACTACTATATCCTTAAGCTCTTTCCTTTCTCGCTAAAAGGTGAGGCCAAGGAATGGTTCCTTTCTCTTGCACCTAGTTGTATGCGTAGTCCCCTGGATATGCTCCATTATTTTTCTGCGAAATATTTTCCTGCTCATAAGAAACATGCTGCCTTACATGAAATATCTAACTTTGTGCAAATTGAAGAAGAGAATCTCCCTCAAGCTTGGGGGAGGCTTCTCCGGTTACTTATAGATTTGCATGATTGTCCTCTTAAGAAAAATGAAATTCTCGATATCTTTTATAATGGACTAACCAATGCTTCTAGGGACTTCCTAGATAGTTGTGCTGGTTGTGTTTTCAGGGAAATAATCGTCGGTCAAGCTGAAGAATTATTGAATAACATATTGCAAAATGCCGATGATTGGACACTTCCTGAACCACCTCCGGAACCTATTCAAAAGAAGAGAGGTATTCTATTCCTTAACCCTAAAGATATGCAAGAAGCAGAAAAGATCTATGAAGGAGAAAGGTATTAAAATTGAGGATATCAAGAAACTACCACCTATTGAAGAAATACATGGACTTGATACCCCGACACAGGTAGTAGAGGTAAACTCTCTCCGTTCCTTTAGTGAAAATGATATACCTTATAATAAGACTCCTGAACAATGCATGGATGAATATGGTAATTATGTTGTCAAGCAAGAACACTTGAATAACTATGTTATAGATCAATTGAGACGTAATGCCATGATGATAGATCGCTTAAGTGACTTGATGTTTAGAATTGCTAATGATGTAAAAGGCCTAGGTAAACATGCTTCTATGGTTCACACTCACCTAGACTAAGTTGCTAAGTCACAAAATGATTTGCTTGCTAAAATAAATAATAATATGAATGATCATGATGTTAGAGTAATGACTAGAGGAGGTCGTATGACCCAAGAACCTCTCTATCCAGAAGGTCATCCTAAAAGAATAGAACAGGATTCTCAGAGAATTAATGTTGATGCACCTAGTTCCTCGAATAAGAAAAAGAAAAAGAAAAATGATAGGAACTTGCATGCTCCTAGTGAACCTATATTAGAAACACCTACTGAGAACCATAATGATGTTTCTGTTTCTGATGCTGAGACCCAGTCTGGTAATGAACATGCACCTAGTGATAATGAAAATGATAATAATGATGATGTGCATGTAGATGCTCCGCCAGATAGTAATAAAGATCATGATAATGATGTAGAAATAGAACCTGCTGAGGATCTTGATTACCCACCTCCTAAAAATAAACGTTATGATAAGAGAAACTTTGTTGCTAGAAAACATGGGAAGGAAAGAGAGCCATGGGTTCAAAAACCCATGCCATTCCCTCGTAAGTCTTCTAAGAGTAAGGACGATGAAGATTTTGAGCGCTTTGCTAAAATGATTAGACCTGTCCTTTTGCGTTCTCGTTTGACTGATATACTGAAAATGCGTTTGTATGCTAAGTATATGAAAGATATTATTACCAAGAAAAGAAAAATACCTAAAACTGAAATCGCTACTATGCTTGCTAATTATTCTTTTGATGGAGGAATACCTAAGAAGCTAGGAGATCCTGGCATACCCACAATACCTTGCTCTATTAAAAGAAATTATGTTAAAACTGCTTTATGTGATTTAGGAGCTGGTGTTAGTGTTATGCCTTTCTCCCTTTATAAAAGACTTGATTTGAGTAAGCTTACACCTACTGAGATATCTTTGCAAATGGCTGATAAATCCACTGCTTTACCTATTGGAATTTGCGAGGACGTTCCTGTTGTGGTTGCAAATGTTACTATCTTGACAGACTTTGTTATTCTTGATATGCCCTAGGACGACAATATGTCGATCATCCTTGGTAGACCCTTCTTAAATACTGCAGGGGCTGTTATTGATTGCAATAAAAGCAAGGTTACCTTTCACGTCAATGGCAAGCAACATACCGTTCATTTTCCTAAGAAGCAAAATTTGGTTAATAATATTAATGTCATTGAGCCTACTCTTACGGTTATCATTGGAAGTTTTACAATCCCTCTACCTACGGTCAAGAAGAAGTATTACAATCTTATTGTTGTGGAGATGCAAATCCCCATTGAGGTAACCTAGTGATATACGAAAATTCTTCAGTTTCATGTTAACCGGAAACGGTTGCTAATAAGACTTGATCAACCTTATTAATGGATCATTTTGGAAGGCATGTGATTGATAAATTTAGTATTCATAACTCTTTGTATCAAAAGTTTATCCTCTATTATTTGTAGTTTATATAAAACAAATTAGCATGATTTTCCATTTTTCTGTTTTTCCCGTGCGTAGAAAAAATGCCCAAAAATAAAAAGTCTCAGATTGCCACAACATTTTAACATGAATTTTTCTGGAATAAATAAGAATTTTTGGTATAAAAATAATAGTAGGGGACTGCACCTGTGGGGCACCACATATCAGGCGCCCCCCTATGTCGCGCCATGATGGCTTGTGGGGCCCACAGGGGCCCCCTGCCTTATCCCTTCGTCCCACTCTTTCTCCTACCTCCAGCAAAAAAATCTCTATCCATCTCTCTCCCGTGTTCTTCACCCAGAAAGTGAAATCTTCGATCTCTTTGCTCGGAACTCCATTTCCGAAACTGTTTTGAGGAATTGTCCCTTGGTATGTGACTCCTCCACTCCCCCAATTAGTTTTTGTTTTAGTGGTTTATATTTTGCAAAATGTGCTGCACTTGGTGCTATAGAAAATGAGCTTACATGTTGGATTCTTTGAGTTCCAAGTAGTATGAATGCTTGATATGGCCTCTAGGCATCCATATGAGTAGTTGCTATCAATCTTGCCAAGTTTTATTGACATGAATTTGTGGCTCAAAAATTTCAGAAATTTGCGCTTAGGATAATGAATTTCTTGAGAATAGGTTCTTCAAGCTGGAGCCCCAAGGGAGTTGTTAGGAGAACTCAGGACCGTGACATCAATGTTGTTCGCAACACGGAGGTTAGGCCATGTGAATGGCCACATACACCCTTCATGAACAAAGCAGGTTTCTATGAAGAGTTCATGCAATTCATTGCAAATGCCGGGCTTACCGTCTTCCTCGCAGATGAGTGTGACCAATACTAATTCCTTCGTGCAAAACTTTTTCTTCACAACCATGTCCGGTGCTCCCACAGTACGCTCTGATCTTTATGCCACCAACTATGAATTGCCTCTACATGAATTTTGTGAAATATGTTTGCTTCCTTCTGATGGGGGAATGCGTGAGCCTAAGCCCGAGGAGTTTGAGGATTTCCTCCAAACCTTAACTGTGGGAGAAACTAGGGGCGTGCCACACACTAGAGCTACTAGTTTGCAATTTCCTTCCGTGCACTACTTTTCTCTATTTATAAGAAAATGCATAACTGCCATGGAACAGGGTGGTGGCCTCAGTGCCCCTACCCTGGCAATTCTATGGCGTGCACTTTATGGTGATAATACTTACATCATAGGAGCTATTGTTGTGCGTCGATTAAATCTCAACAGAAACAAGGGCAAGATTCATGGTGGTATTTATGCCATCCGCTTGGCAAAACGTTTTGAAGTTGTTATACGCCTTACTGATTACTTGTTGTCTAAGGTTTATCTTGATCACCAATCTATGATGGAACATCAATTTATTGAGGAACCGCGACCACCGAAACATATTCATTACAGATTAGTATTTAGCGAGACGACTTGCGATATTATTACTTTGCATGCACCCTCTTTGTTTAACTATCATGCCAGGCACGGATATAGAATAATGCCAGAAGATATAATTGCTTACCGGAATGAGCTGGCTGCTGTGGAGGCCGAGGCCCAGGCATGGGATGCTCAGGTGCCCCAGCCGGAACATTTTCCCGGACCTGATGGCTATTATCAGTGGTGATCACTGTCGGATTTCGTGCTCCGCAAAACCCAAAGAGGTTCGAACTCAGGGGTGTGTGCGAAGATCCCAACCAGCTTTGGCCTCAAGCTCACGGCTCCATAGCCTAGCCGAATCTAACTCACTCAATCACGGGGAAGAAGACTAGCACGCGGATTTACCCAGGTTCGGGCCGCTGCGAAGCGTAAAACCCTACTCCTGCTTTGGGTGGATTGCCTCACGAGGAGGTTTGTGGATGAACTGGTACAATGGTGAGCAACCTCGCGAGGGCGCTCAGGTGGTTTTCAGATTCGTCCCCCTCTACGGCGCAGCCTCGCCCCTATTTATAATGGCCCGGGTCCTCTTCCCTTATCGCACTGGTGGGAAGGGATCCCACAACGGCCCAATTCGAAAGGGGACAGGAGGTACATCTTATCCTGACGAAAGGTGGTCTTCGCCTGCAAAGTAGCTGGCAGTGACGCGGAGGTGGGCTCGGTGGTGACATCCATCCTGCCGAGCCCGTTGGCCTGGTATTGTTACACCAGAATGGAAACCTTTAGTGGGATGCCTCGAGAACCCGCGTACGCCCTCGCCTCCTTTGCACCAAAGAGGAAACTGTCTTCTCTGCGCGCGCTGGTGCCCTCCTGGCCTGGCTTGCGTCACCCCCGACCTCATGAGGCCGGGCGCTGCATAGAGATCTCCGCCCCTCGGGAGGTAACCTAGGGTGGCCTCCTCCCTCCGGGGGTCTTGGCGTCATCCTCCTCGCGAGGGTGGGGCTCTCGCGAGGGCCTTGTCTTGAGTGAAGCCGTGCTGGGCCGTACTGGCTATCGAAGTGGGCCATGCCCTGGGCCGCAGGCAGGCAAGTCTGGGTACCCCCGTTCCCAGGACGCCGACAATAGCCCCCGGGTCCAAGGCGTGCTCGAGTTGGCTTCGAGGCGAAGCCGAAGAAGATGGCTCGAAGCGCCGCGGGCCCCCAGATCCCTATCCTTTGCGAGAACTCCTCCAGATCTCAGCGCTGCACCTTCCTCCCCCTTGCTCTCTCGTTCTCAAGGACCTCTCGATGGCGCCCGCCGGCAAAGCTCAAGGCTCATCCTCCGCTTCCACCTCACCGGCGCTCTCGGAGTCCGCCATAGCCAAGGACGGGGACCTCGCCCCGGTGCTTCCGTCGACGGCGGACGGCACCAATGAGTGGGGGCAGACATTGATATGGTGCGGATCCGCGGAGCAGCACAGCTTGGCCAAGTCAGTCTACCCTTTCTTCCTCCACAGCATCTTCTCCGGGCTCGTCCTGCCCTTCTCAGGGTTCTTCACCTTTTACTGCGAGGCCTTCGTAGGCGTGAAGCCTTCAGTGGCCCTCTTCCGCCATTTCTTCAGCTTGTGGCTTCACGACGGCGCTCAGCGGTCAGCATGCGTCTCGTTCGTCGCGGTCCAGAGCGGGAACATGCTCTTGAAGGCCGGGAAGAAGGTGGAGAACTTCAGGCACCGCTGGGTCTTCTTGGATGTCCAGGGCCTCAACTCCCGCCTGAAGCTCCCGAAGGGGCTGCCAGAGAAGACTCCTGCGTGGGGCTCTGCGAAGCTCACCGACCCCCGGGCCAAGCCCGTCCTGGAGCTGATCTCCCGAGACATCAGCGCCAGGAAGTTGACCGGGGGGATGATAGTGAAGGAGTTTCTGGCGCAACGCTTGGCGCCGCTCCAGGCTCACTCGAAGCCCATGCGGGACAACCAGGGTGGTGGGGACGGCATCAGGCTCCGATCCGCTCGCCTGACCAACGGGGAGCTGAACAGGGCCGTGGCGACCCTGCTCAACGGCGACCCCAGTAACCTACCTGAGGCCTACGCCCCGCTGTATTGCCGCGACGACAAGGCTGATTTGGTCGCCGCCATGCCCACCTTCGACGAGCTGGGGCTCTCTCCGGCCGAGTGCCCAGGCTCCCCGGTGAGGGTGTCCTCCGATGACACCGCGGGTGAGGAAGCTCGGAGGAGACCGCGGATGACGATCTGGAAGAGGTGTCCCCTCCGTCATGGAGCGTGCTCCTCCGCGGCTTCGAAGACGACGACGATGCTGGCGAACCCCTGGCTGCAAGTCCTTCGCGGTTCACCAGGGTCCTCAGGGGGCCAGGACCCACTCCTCGGGCCGCGCGGACCGCCGGCCGGGTGACCCCGAGGAAGCGCGTGGCTGGGCCTCCTCCGGAGTGCCCACCTCGTGCCTGTAAGGCGACTGAGGCGCCTGCCTCGCCCCTGCCCGAGCCGCAGCCTGCAGAGGAGGTGGCCGCGGCCGGGGTGGGTACGGCCTCCCCGGCCGCGGCCCCTGCAGGCGACGCCTCTGCTTCCCAGCACGGTGGCGCCTCCCCGGAGAAGGGCGAGGGCATTCCCGCCTTCGCCGCAGTGGAGAAGAAGAGGAAGTGGGTTGACGTCGAAGAGTAAGTAACCCTGCTTGGTTTTAGGCCGCCCGCAGGTGGCTCGCGTGCTCACAGTCGCTTCTTCTTTTGGTAACCAGGAGCGCCGCAGTGCTGAAGGTGAAGAAGAAGAAGGCGGGCGTCAAGCCGAAGGTGCCCTCCGACGCGATGCCCGTTCCTGGCGCCCTGCCGATGCCTGATGAGGGGCTGGAAGTCATGGGTGAGGAGGCTCACGGGGCGACTCTCCTTGTCGCGGCCTTGGAGCCCCTGAGGCTTGTGGGGTGACACTCCTTGTTGCGGCCGCGGAGCCCCCGACGCCCGTGGGAGATGCTACTTCTGCCCCGAGGGATGCATCGGCACTGCTGCCGGAGAGGCCAGCCCCCGAGGGCTGGCTGGCCAAGGGGCTGTTCGTCCTTACCTTGTCTGAGGTGGTGCCGCAGCCCCTGGCGCCATTAGCCCGCAATACTTCTGTCCCCCTGGGGGCGGCACCTGCTGCTGCGCAGACGCCACCTCCGGGCCAGACCCTGGCGCCTCCGAGTTGTGGTCTTCCGGTCGAGTCAGGCGCCCTGGAGGGGGCCTACGCCGCTCTGGATCAGGTCTGGGACGATCTCCGAAGCACCGACGGTCGCCTCGCGAGGGAGCGCTTGGGGCTCCTTTCTGGGTGGCTCCAGGCCGCCACCGCCGCCATGGCAGTTTGGAGCCAAGCCGAGGCCACCGCCGCGGACAGCAGGAAGGAAGCCGCGTCGGCCAAGGCAGCTCGCGACGCGGCGCTGGCCGATGCAGCGTTTGCCGCAGAGCGCTGCGGTGAAGCGGAGGCCAGCCTGAAGGTTCTTCAGGAGGAGAAGACTGTGCTCGCGGGACAGCTCCGCCAGGGGGAGGGAGACCTCAAGGCCTGCGAGGCCAAGCTTGCCAGCCATGAATATGCGCTGTCCCAGGCGGTGGCCGACCAAGCCACGGAGCGCGAGCGTCTGGACAAGCTAAAGGAGGAAGTAGCGGCGGGGAAGGCTCAGCTGGACGCCAGGGAGGAGGCCCTTGCTGCGGCTGAGGAGAGAAGGGAAGCGGAGCACGATGCCCTCCCCTCCGTCAAGCTCAGGCTCCGTCGGGCGCTGCACTCCATCTGCCGGGGGAGATTCGCGGAACCCCTGGTAGCTCCTGAGAGCGGCTTCACGGGGCTCTCTTCCAAGCTCGCCGAGGTGCTCGAGGATGTCGTTGCCAGGGTGGAGACCATCTTGGAGAGTGAGTGCCGCGACCTCTTCTTCGCGGCCGCGATGCGCGTCTTCAATCACCTCTACCTTCGCGAGCCGGGCTTTGACTTCGGCACCGTGGTCCGCCCGGTTGATCCTGGGGTTCGCGCCGCTACGGCGATGGCCGTGGAGGGCGCCGTGGAGGCGTTGATGAAGAAGTTCGCCTGCGTTGCCGTCCCCTCGCCTCCTGCAACTGCAAAGGTCAATGACGACGAAGACAACGGCAGCGATGTCGACGACGAGGTCCCCACGGTTGGGGCATGCAGCGGCGTCAGCTCCTCCTCCTAGGTCCTTTCCTGCAACATTTATCGTGCCTCGCGGAGGCGTTAGACTTGTTTGTGTTTTCGGAGACATTCAATGCTTGTAATGACTGTTTAAATTATGTGGTTTCCTTCCTCGCCTAGCTTCCTCCCCGTTTGCTGTAGCGCTCTGCGTTGGCAGGGCCCGATCCCGCGCATACCTCAACCACCGTTGGGGCGTCCAGATCACCAGGACGAGACCAAGGGGTGAGGGGCTACGTGACCAGTGAGTCCCCAGAGTCGCGATGCTCAGGAGTCCCCCTTGATGTATGAGCAGTCCTCATGAAGGGAACATGGCGACGACGGGGTTGATTTGGAGATTTGGAGCGCCTTGAGCTCTGCGTCGGCAGGGCCCGGTCCCGTGCATACCTCAACCGCCGTTGGGGTGTCTGGATCACCAGGACGAGACCAAGGGGTGAGGGGCTACGTGACCAGTGAGGCCCCTGAGTCACGATGCTCAGGAGTCCCCCTTGACGTACGAGCGACTCCCATACCTTTCCTCGCCAGCTTTTGCCTGGGAGGGACGCGGGAAGACCAGGTATCAGGGACCTGGGGAGGTGGCGCGCGTAGGCCCAGCCTGAGCGTAGCCCCCGTGCAGCCCCCTCGCGTGGGCATTCCAGGGGAATGCTGTGAGACGGGGCCGTGAGGGGCCGTCCTGAGGTTGTTGCAGCCGCTAGGGCGCCCTCAGTTGTTTATCCACCAGCAAGGAGCATGGGGCTTCCACGTTGCGTGGGCATAGCCGCTGAGCGACAGTGTCGTCCGCCAGCGCGGAGCATGGGGCTTCCACTTGGGCGTGGGAAGGGCGGCTCGGCTCCTGAGCCCCCGGGCATGTACAGCCCATTAAGTTCGTACGCGTGGCCTGCATGGTAGAACTGGAGGTGTATTTGGGCACCCGTGAGCCAGCGCGGGTCTCACGAGGCCCTACCTCAAAGGCGGGTTGCGCCTGAATCTTCCGGTAGGAGGCGCCATTGCAAGTCATGTACATTTTGGAGAAACCTGCGCCGAATGAATTTCCGAGGGCCATCGCATGAGAAGGCCAAACACCAATGACCCCTGGAGGAGACATGAGTGGGGCCGGCCCGCCAGACAGAGCCCAGCCATTGGATTTATCAACGCTGCAGGGACGGACCCGAGCACAGACGCCGTGCCCAGTCTTCTCATGCGACAAACCCGTGGAGAAAACACCCGGCGCGCGGCTCCCGTGGCAGCAAAACGCCGGCCGTGGTTGCAGGAACCGTGTCGCGCGCCCTGACTCACCCACTCCCGATTAGCTCATGAGAGGACGTAGCACCAAGGGCCATGAGAGGTGACGTGCACGGGGCTGGCCCGCGAGATAGAGCTCGACCGCTTGGATTTGTCAACGCTGCAGGGACGGACCCAAGCACAGACGTCGTGCCAGCCCTTAATCACGAGGCGGTCGAAGGCGGGATCATTAGGGCGCGGCGACACTCATGGTGGTGATGCACCGAGCATGCAGGTTGGAATACTTAGGAATTTATCAAGTGCATATGAGGTTCTTATACATGCGCAAATGACGCGGCTGCAGGGACGGGCCCTAACCACCTAAGGATAATGCAGCCTGATGGGCGCCCTCAATCCGAACAAACCAAAAAGTTACCTGGGATGAACCAAAAAGTCACCTCACAACGATACCACTGAAGCATCGAGGTAGTCGTTGAAGCCTGGCCTTCATGAGCCCGACGCCTCCGGAGGCTCGGGGTCCTCGCTAGGGCCTGGTACCTCATCAAGGACCACGCGGCGCCGGACCTCGTAGGGCGCGAGCATGACCTGGGCAAGGCGCTGGTACGTGGCACCCACATTCATCAGGCCAAAAGGCATGCGGATGTAGTTGCACGGATAGACCCCACTGCGGCCGACGCGCGACGGCCAGAAGAGGTCCTGGGATGCGGCCCTGTTGATGCCCGGTATGTCGACGCAGACGCGCAGCATGCCGCCCGAGCCGGGGACGGTGGCTGCGCTAGGTGGTGCGGGGCGACGCCTGCCCCGCATGGCCTGCGCCTCCTTAAGCTCCTTGAGTGCATTGGCGATGAACTCCCGCGAACCTGGCGCCTCGCGTCGTGCTCCTTGCTTGAGTGGGCGCGCGTCGAAGCACGCCTCCATGTGGTGCCCAAGCACCTCCCTCGTCTCACTGGTCGGGTCGGAGGCCTTCCAGATGAAAGCCCCCAAGCCCGACCCGAGGGAGGCGCCGAGCGCGCCTTCCTATGCGAGGGGGGAAGGAGCCCTGACTCCGAACGCGGAGCACGAGGCGCCGTCCTTGGAGGCCTCCGCCCCCTGACGCCCCTTGGAGAGGAGCTGCTTCTTCTTCCTGGGGACATCCTCAGGAGGCAGGACGCCTCTTTCGTCGTCTGAGTTTTCTGCCGCCGCGGCACAGTAGGCGCGCTCGAGGGAGCAAACGGTGTCTTTCTCATCACAGGCGACGGTGATGACGCCACCACTCCCCGGCATCTTGAGAACGTTGTAGCCATGGTGAGTCACCACCATGAACTTGGCGAGGGCGGGGTACCCGAGGATCGCGTTGTACGGGAGGTGGATGTGAGCGACATCGAAGACAATGAGCTCGGTGTGGTAGTTGTTATGCCCGCCAAAGATGACCGGCAGGCGCACTTGCCCGATGGGGACAGTGGAGCCATTAGTAACCCCTGAGAAGGGCTTGGTTGGCATGAGCTGGTCATAGGGCACTTGGAGCGTCTCAAACGTTTCGATGGAGAGGACATTGAGCCCAGCGCCACCGTCGATAAGGGTCTTGGTGACGAGGACATTGCTGATGGTCGGCGTGCACAGCATGGGGAGCGCGCCTGCCATGGCCGAGCACCTGAGTTGATCCTTGGAGTCGAAGGTGATGGCGCACTGTGGCCACTTGAGGGGACACACGGCCTCAAGCTTTGGGAGAGCCGCGTTCACCTCACGCGAGAACTGCTTGAAGATCCGGTTCGACGCAGAGGTCTGAGTGCCGCCCAGGATGCAAGCGATTGCCCTGGCTTCCTGGAAGCCCCCAGCCCCGTCGTCCTGCCTGTCTTCTTCCTTCCTCCTGGGTGGCGGTGGCAGCGGGGGGAGGCCGGCCTCACGAGGGCGAGCCTCACGAGGCTAGTCGCGGCAGGGCCCCTCGCGAGGCTCGTCGCGCTAGCGGTCCTCCCGAGGCTGGTCGCGCTGATCCTGACGCGGGTCACGACTGTCCCAGCGGCCTCCACCGCGGCCTCCGCCGCGACCATAGCTACGGTTGCCGCGCCCAGGGCGACGACCGAAATGCTCGTCGCGGAGTGACCTGGGCTCCTGGCAGTCGTTGGTGTTGTGGCTGTTGGTGCAGTGGAAGATGCAGAATGGTCGTCCACACCAGGGGGGCTCCTCATCCTGACTGCGCTTCGCCTCAGGTTCTGCCGCCACCACCGCGGGGGCCTTGCGCTTCGTTTCCTTGGACTTGGTCTTCTTGTCTTCAGGGTCCGCCTCCGGAAGCCCGAGGAGGGAGAGGCGTCCCTCCTCGGCCTTTGCGCACTTGTTCGCCAGGTTGAACATTTCCAGAGCAGAGCACAGGTCGTCATGGATGGCGAGCTCCACCCTCATCCTGAGGTCCCTGACGCCGTCGGTGAACGCCGAGATGATGGCCTCATCCGACGCCCTCGGGATCTTGATGCGAACAGTCATGAAACGTTGTACGTACTTATGCAAGGTCTCGCCCGGCTGTTGCTTCACGCGACGCGGGTCAGTCATAGCGAGGGAGTGGTCGCAAGTGCCTTGGAAGTTGGCGACGAAGCACTCGCGAAGTTCGTCCCAGGAGGAGATCGACCCTTCCGGGAGGTTGAGGAGCGAGGAGAGCGCACCACCCTTGAGGGCCATGGGGAACCAGTTTACCATGACCTTGTCGTCTCCACCAGCCGCCTCAATGCTCAGCAAGTAGAGCTGTAGGAACTCCGCGGGGTCAGGGGTGCCGTCGTAGCGAGGAGGCAGGTCCAGCTTGAACTTGCCGGGCCAGGTGACCCGACGCAGCTCCGGGGCGATGGCGCGGCACCCCACTGCACCCACAGGCGTCGCGCGCACGGGAGGAACCCGGTCTTGGTGTTCCTGCGCCGCGGCCTCCAGGGGCGAGCGGTCGTGACGCTGGCGCAGCGGCGTGGGGAGCACGCGCGCGTTAGCGCGCGACCGTGGCACCACCTGGCAGCTGACTTCATCCCTCGCCCGCGCGGGCGTGCTTCACGCCTGGGCTCGGGGTCAGCGTCGTGCTGGGGAGGAGGGGGTGGTGCACCATGGGCCACGTCGCCCGCCAGAGAGGGCGGGGGTCAGAGCGAGTAGGAGAGCGTCGGGGCGTCGTCGGCGGCGCTGACGAGTTTCGTGATGCACCCGAGCTAGTCGTCGTAGCGGTTGGGGGCAGGGCGGTAGCACAGCAGCTCGCGTGCCATGAGCAGTGCGGCTGGCCCGTGCGCCTGCCCGGGGCGAGCGTGGGAGGACGACCCAGTAGCTAGAACGATGGATAGGGTTGCAGTGCGGCCGTCGCGCCGTGGAGTGACCGGCTGCGACGAGTCCTGGTGCTCGTGGGCATCTGGGCCCGTGGCGGCGGCGGCCGCAGGAGAGGCGGACCGGCGCACGGCGGTGCGGCCCACTGGCGCTGTTTGGGCGACACGTGCAGCCCAGCGCTCGGCGCGGGCTCGGCGAGCGTCAGCCATCGGAGCAGTGGAGCGGAGAGGAGGCGAAGCTTGAGGAAATACTCTGACACGCCTCCTACCTGGCACGCCAAATGTCGGATTTCGGACTCCGCTTCGGCCTCAGGGGTTCGAACTCAGGGGTGTGTGCGAAGATCCCAACCAGCTTCGGCCTCAAGCTCACGGCTCCAAAGCCTAGCTGAATCAAACTCGCTCAATCACGGGGAAGAAGACTAGCACGCGGATTTACCCAGGTTCGGGCCACTGCGAAGCATAAAACCCTACTCCTGCTTTGGGTGGATTGCCTCACGAGGAGGTTTGTTAATGAACTGGTACAATGGTGAGCAACCTCGCAAGGGCGCTCGGGTGGTTTTCAGATTCGTCTCCCTCTACGGCGCAGCCTCGCCCCTATTTATAATGGCCCGAATCCTCTTCCCTTATTGCACTGGCGGGAAGGGATCCCACAATGGCCCAATTCGAAAGGGGACAAGAGGTACATCTTATCTCTATGAAAGGTGGTCTTCGCCTGCAAAGTAGCTAGCAGTGACGCGGGGGTGGGCTCGGCGGTGACATCCGTCCTGCCGAGCCCGTTGGCCTGGTCTTGTTACACCAGAATGGAAACCTTTGGTGGGACGCCTCGGGAACCCGCGTACGCCCTTGCCTCCTTTGCACCAAAGAAGAAACTGTCTTCTCTGCGCAGGCTGGGGCCCGCCTGGCCTGGCTTGCGGCACCCTCGACCTCGCAAGGTTGGGCGCTGCACAAAGATCTCCGCCCCTCAGAAGGTAACCTGGGGTGGCCTCCTCCCTCCAGGGGTCTTGGTGTCGTCCTCCTCACAAGGGTGGGGCTCTCGCGAGGGCCTTGTCTTGAGTGAAGCCGTGTCGGGCCGTACTGGCTGTCGAAGTGGGCCATGCCCTGGGCCGCAGGCAGGCAAGTCTGGGTACCCCCGTTCCCAGGACGTCGACAAATGGCCTCATCTGACGCCCTCGAGATCTTGAGGTGAACAGTCGTGAAACGCTGTATGTACTTGTGCAAGGTCTCGCCCGACTGTTGCTTCACGCGACGCAGGTCAGTCACAACGAGGGTGCGGTCGCGAGTGCCTTGGAAGTTGGCGACGAAGCGCTCGCGAAGTTCGTCCTAGGAGGAGATCGACCCTTCTGGGAGGTTGAGGAGCCAGGAGAGCGCACAACCCTTGAGGGCCATGGGGAACCAGTTCGCCATGACCTTGTCGTCTCCACCAGCCGCCTCAATGCTCAGCGAGTAGAGCTGTAGGACCTCCGCGGGGTCAGGGGTGCCGTCGTAGCGAAGAGGCAGGTCCGGCTTGAACTTGCCGGGCCAGGTGACCCGGCGCAGCTCCGGGGCGATGGCGCAGCACCCAACTGCACCCACAGGCGCCACGCGCACGGGTGGGGCCCGGTCTTGGTGTTCCTGCGCCGCGGCCTTGTAACACCCCAAAAATCGGGTTATCGATTTTTGTGCTGTTAGTCCTTCCTATCCTTTCTCTCCCAAATTTTTTCTGGAATCTGGTAAGTAACCAGGTGAATCCAGACAATCCCCAACCTCTCAGTGCCTTTCCCATGTTCTTGTGCCAGCCAACCCTTCCGTCAGTAAACCCTGAACCTCATTCAAACTCTAGTTCCAAAATATTGGAACTGGGAATCTTGTCTTTGTGTTTACAAAGGAGCTCTCATTTTCTTTGCTCTATTAATCCTCCCAAAATTTCCAGAGATCCTCCTTCACTCATAAACCCTAGATGTGCAAAAATATTGCCAAGTCATATGCAATATCTCTCATCTAGAATTAATTCCTTTTTCTGCCTTTCTGAGGAATTAAATCCAGGAAAATATCTATCCATCTCCAAAGTTCATGAAAACTTGTGGAGACATTCTTTGTGATCATATTGAGCTCTCATAAAAATATTGGCCATAATTAAATAGTGGAAATTGCATTTTCCTATTTAAAGCCAATATCTTAATTTGGGGCCTTTCCAAAGGAACTACCATTGTGGTAGCTAGGAAAAATCCCAAATAATTTATGGAGCTTTCCCAATCCATATCTTCACCATTTCCATCAAAATATCAAGTTCCACAATTCAAAATTTGAGCACAACACCCCTTTGCAAATTCTGTCCAGATTTCGTGTTTGCAAAGGAAGTGCTTGATTCCTTGATTTCCTTGGGCTAAAATTTTGCTGGGTGATTCATTATGAGATATTACCCTTGGACACCAAAAACTAGCCCATTTCATCTAGCCAATCTCCCTCAGTAAATTTACCAAGTTGTTGTCCAGATTGAAGCACTGTGAAGGAAGTACCATTTTTACTTATGCAAATGGTATGAAATTTTTACAGTACCTCCATATGCCTAAATTATTGGTCTCCACCAAATTTGGGCCATTTTCATCTAGCCATTTGAACCCAGCATCATCATCTTCATTTCTGGCCAGTATGCCAAGTTGCACAGGAAGTGCCAGTTTTATTTGCCCATTTGAGCTGAAACTTTGCCTAGATGACTACCTTAGTAGATTATTAACCTCTGCCCAATATCAAGCCAAGAGGAGCACTGTGTTGACCACAGCACATGACAAACAGGTTGCTGCTGGCAACTTGTTGATCAAGGTGCAGTCACACCAGCGTTCTCTCGTGACTTCCAGCTATTTAGGTAAACTCCATGAAGGAGGGAGAACGTCCTAGACACGGTTTGGCTTTGTGTAGGGCGTGGCAAGGCCCTGGCCGCGTGGTGACCACGCCAAATGCAGCCAAACCGGAGCTCTGTGCATTGGAGTCTTCGGGAGGGCACCTCCAGCGGGTTCTAGCTCGTCCTCGAGTGCCGGCGAGTTGCCCACCGCACACGCACACCCTCTGGAACCCTCTCCCCCTTGTTCTTTAGCCGGTGGCCGTCTCTGCCGACCTCGGTTCGCCGTCGGAATGCCGCCACCTCGCCGAGCTCTGGAAATCTCGGCCGCCGTCGCGTAGCCCTCCCCTCTGCTATAAATAGCGAGTTCCCAAGCCCCTCTCTCTCACCAGCAAGCCTAGCCCGCCCCTCTCCTGAGCTCTCGCAGCTCTCTTGCCTCGCCAATGGCCGAAGCCCCGCCGCCACTCCCCTCGGCCGTCCCCGCACCCCGGCCTTTTCCCCCTCCCTCTCCTCGGCTCCCCAGCCTCTCATGTGTGTCCGCGCGCCGCCGCCGCCTTCAACCCTGACAAGGAAGCCCACCGGCGCAGGCCCTTCCGTCGAGCTCCTCGGCCGCCGCGGACCTCCACTGCCCCGGCGATGTAGGCCGCCCCGAGCCCAGCTGAGGCCACCCCCGGGCGCGGTGTGGGCTGGCGGAGCCTCTACGCTCTCCGGCTGGTCCCCTCGGGCAGTGTGGCGACGACCAGGCCGGCGACCGGCGCTCTCCCCTGCGTCCCTGTCGCGGTGAGGAAGAAACCAGGGAGGAGGAGAGAGAGCAGACGGCGGGCCCTGCCTGTCAGCCACTAGAGGCCGGGCCCGGTTGAATAAGTGGAAGCGTATTTCATGAAGTGTGCTTTTGGTTTACCGAAAGTGTATTTTTGAAAGTACTCTTTCAATTCCCAGCCGGCGGCCGAACCTTTATTTAGTGAACGTTCGTCCGTTAAGCACTGAAATGGACACTATTCTGTCTATTTTACCGCCTAACGAACGAACGGCCATAACTTCGCGACCGTAACTCCGATTGAGGTAAAACCAGTGCCACGTCTTCAGATCGTCGAGCCCGTTCCGATGGAATCATTTTCATAATGTGTTCACACTGTGAAAATGACCATTTTGCCCTTGCCCTTCGATCAGCCCCTCTGAGAGGGAAACTTTTCCGGCAAATCTTTCCGGAGTGTTATCGCACTTCCTCTCGGCGTATTCATCGACCCCCAGGCAAGCCAACCTCTTATCATGAGCTCCGGACTTGCGTGATGACTTTGCTTGCACCCTGTGTGTTTATCTGTATTACCCGTTAGTCTGCATTTGCATATACCTGTGATGACATCGGTATTAGATATTAGTATTACTTTTCATCTAATGACATGCCTTGTTTTCATATTGTCATGCTAATAATAATATTGTTAATGATATTATCATGTTAGTGCTATGGTTTGATCTCATGACATGATTATCAGTACTATGATCTTGCTATGCTGCTGTTAAGTGATTGTTAGCACTTATAGTTGTCGATGTAATGGTACGATGATGGATATGTTGAGTTGAATTAATAAATGCAACCTAGCCAGTTGATCTGGAGTCACCTGTTCGGGCTTATCCGTGCAACCACATTTGCCGGTATGGGACGGCCTTGACTTGGTCTGGCTCCGTGCTCTTTCACCGGTACCTCCAGACAGGGAGGGTTATGCGTGAGTGCTACCCTGATCAGGTAGGCGGCGATAACCCTGTGAGCCCAGTTGAGTGTTTAGCCCGGGAGTCCCCGTTTGGGACAGTTTAGTTTGGCCACGACGGTGGCAGGTGTCACGAGGTGACACAGGGGCCACCCAGGGCAGGACTCCGGGGGAGGATGAATGCCGGTGGTACGATGGGAGAGTCACGGGTCAGGCGGGTTTCGTTGGGGCAACGCTGGTCCACCCGAATGGGATCACGAGGCCAGGTGCTCCATGGTGTGGGTAAAGTGCGCAACCTCTGCAGAGTGTAAAATCTATTCGAATAGCCGCGTCCATGGTATTGGACAGCCCGTCCAGACCTCACTAGGTGGTCAACCACAATAATGATAATAATGATGGAAGAACTCGTCTTGTGTTCAGAAATACTCGATGGATTATGAGTATTCCGAGGGTTGTGGGACAACCCAGAAGAGAGTAAGTTGGTATTCGGTAACAGCAAGTACTTTGAGCCCCTAATGTGATCATTGCCATGCTATGTTATGTAGATTATATGCCTGATCCATGTTATGCCATGCTTGATCAATGTTTTCCAGTTAATTCCATGCCATGTTTAGAATAATTCTTATATAAGCATAGGGCTTGCTTTGTCATCTGCTCGTTTGGATGCTATGTATTTGGTTGTCTTGCGAGTACATTCAAAGTACTCACCTGGCCTTGCATGTGGCCAGTTGTAGGAGAAGATCCGTCGTGCTAGATCGTAACCCAGCCAGTCCTGTGAGTTATGGAGCCCAGCCAGAGACGTCGTTGCCGCTGAACCAAGACCTTTGCTGCCATTTAGTTAGCCTTGGAGCCATGTAATATTGTTGTAAGCAACAGTATTGTAATACCCCATTACATATAATAAAGCCATTTTGTGCCTGGAATTGCTGTATCATGTCTCTGGCGTGCGCCAGATCTTATCCTAGGGCTGGCGTGCGTCGGCCCTCTATCGGGGTGCCACATGCCTCCAGGGGCGCGCGGTCGTGACGCTGGCGCAGCGGCATGGGGAGCGCGCGCACGTGAGCGCGCGGCTGTGGCACCACCTGGCAGCTTACTTCATCCCTCGCCCGCGCCGGTGGCCCGCGCGGCTGGTCGCGCGGGCGTGCTTCACGCCTGAGCTCGGGGTCGGCGTCGCGCTGGGGAGGAGGGGGTGGTGCACCATGGGCCACATCGCCCGCCAGAGAGGGCGGGGGACGGAGCGAGTAGGAGAGCGTCGGGGCATCGCCGGCGGCGCTGACGAATTCTGCGATGCGCTCGAGACAGTCGTCGTAGCGGTTGGGGGCAGGGCGGTAACGCAGCAGCTCGCGCGCCATGAGCAGTGCGGCCGGCCCGTGTGCCTGCCTGGGGTGAGCGTGGGAGGATGACCCAGTAGCTGGAACGATGGACGGGGTTGCAGTTCGGCCGTCGCGCCGTGGAGTGACCGGCTGCGATGAGTCCTGCTGCTCGTGGGCATCTGGGCCCGTGGCGGCGTCGGCCGTTGGAGAGGCGGACCGGCGCGCAGCGGTGCGGCCCACTAGCGCTGTCTGGGCGACACGTGCAGCCCGGCGCTCAGCGCGGGCTCGGCGAGCGTCAGCCATCGGAGCAGTGGAGCGGAGAGGAGGCGAAGCTTGAGGAAAGACTCCGACACGCCCCCTACCTGGCGCGCCAAATGTTGGATTTCGGGCTCCACAAAACCCAAAGAAGTTCGAACTCAGGGGCGTGTGTGAAGATCCCAACCAGCTTCGGCCTCAAGCTCACGGCTCCACAGCCTAGCCGAATCTAACTCACTCAATCACGGGGAAGAAGACTAGCACGCGAATTTACCCAGGTTTGGGCCGCTGCGAAGCGTAAAACCCTACTCCTGCTTTGGGTGGATTGCCTCATGAGGAGGTTTGTGGATGAACTGGTACAATGGTGAGCAACCTCGCGAGGGCGCTCAAGTGGTTTTCAGATTCGTCCCCCTCTACGGCGCAGCCTCGCCCCTATTTATAATGGCCCGGGTCCTCTTCCCTTATCGCACTGGCGGGAAGGGATCCCACAACGGCCCAATTCGAAAGGGGACAGGAGGTACATCTTATCCTGATGAAAGCTGGTCTTCGCCTGCAAAGTAGCTGGCAGTGACGCGGAGGTGGGCTCGGTGGTGACATCCGTCCTGCCGAGCCCGTTGGCCTGGTCTTGTTACACCAGAATGGAAAACTTTGGTGGGACGCCTCGGGAACCCGCGTACGCCCTCGCCTCCTTTGCACCAAAGAGGAAACTGTCTTCTCTGCGCGCGCTGGTGCCCGCCTGGCCTGGCTTGCATCACCCCCGACCTCACGAGGCCGGGTGCTGCATAGAGATCTTCGTCCCTCGGGAGGTAACCTGGGGTGGCCTCCTCCCTCCGGGGGTCTTGGCGTCGTCCTCCTCGCGAGGGTGGGGCTCTCGCGAGGGCCTTGTCTTGAGTGAAGCCGTGCCGGGCCGTACTGGCTGTCGAAGTGGGCCATGCCTGGGCCGCAGGCAGGCAAGTCTAGGTACCCCCATTCCCAGGACGCCGACACTCACCAAGATAGGCAAACGCCTAAGCTTGGGGAGTACGTATTTCTCACCGACATTTACATTCATGTTCACACACTTCATATAAGTTGTCGGGTGTCATCCTCTTTCATTGTATATCCATGTTAGTTTTATTTTCCGCTTTGTTCTTGTGTGTTTGAAAAAATTCAGAAAACCCAACTAGATTTCCTTTGCATGTTGGGAGCTTTCCCGTGTAAATAATTTTCTCCTTCTTGTTTCCCGTTTTGTTTATTTGCTCGCTTGAGAAAAACAAAAACTCCAAAAATATTTCAGTGTGTTTCTATGAATTTCTTTTCTTTTGTTGAAGTCCTTGAAACGAGAAGACCACGATGAAAATGTTGAGTGGCTCTTATATGCTTTATAGTTGATCTAACAGAGAGCCAATATTACCTTGTCTTCTCCTTTGTTTAAAACTGCCCTGCAGATTCCAGCTTAATCCACAGTATTCTTGCACTATTATTATTATCACATCATTTGGTTGTGCAAGTGAAAGGCAATAATGACGATATTTGACGAAGTGATCGTGGCAAAGGAAGCTGGTATGAACTCTTCTTGTTCTCCGTTTTGGTAAATATGTTTAGCTCATTCGATCTTGATTCAGTATATTATGAGTGAACATGTTCATGATGACAATTAGAGATTATAGCTTCTCATGCCATGCTTAAATAGCTAGTAGTGAATAATGATTTATCTTATAGGCCAACATGCATTAAAATGGTTATGATGTGGTATGGTAGTGTCAGATTTCGGGCTCCGCATAACCCTTAAGATTCGAACACTGGGGCGTGTGCGAAGATCCCCTGCAGCTTCGCCCTACCTAGCTCGCTACTCGATGGACACAACGAAGAACTCGCACGATGAAGAGGAAGAAGATGAACACGGTAGTTTACCCAGGTTCGGGCCGCTGCGAAGCGTAATACCCTACTCCTGCTTTGGTGGATTGCCTCTCGTGGAGGTTTTGTGGATGAACTAGTACAGTGTTTCGGAGCCTCGTGAGGGCACTCCTGAGGTGTTCTTGGCCCTCTGTCGGCTTGGTAATGGATGAGTGGATGGGCCGGTTTCCCATCGGATCCCCTCTACGGTGTAGCCTAGCCTCTATATATAGTGGTGGCCCGGGTCCTCTTCCCTTATCGCAATGGCGGGAAGGGATCCCACAACGGCCAATTTTGAAGGGGTACAGGAGTACATGCCCGCCCTGCCCAAAGGCGGTCTTCGCCTGCAAAGTAGCTGTCAATGATGCAGAGGTGGGCTCGGCGATGACATCCGTCCTGCGGGGCTCGTGGTCGTGGTCTTGTTTCACCAGAATGGAAACCTTTGGCGGGTGCTTTGGGAACCCGCGTACGTCCTTGCTCCCTTTGCACCAAAGAGGAAACTGCTCCGCCTGGCATGCTGGCGCCCGCCTGTCCTTCCTTGCGTCATCTTTGACTCCTGAGGCCGAGCTCTGCATAGAGATCTCCGCCACTCCGGAGGGGGCATGGGGAGGCCCACCCCGTGCCGGTCTTGACGCTGCTCCTCCTCGCGAGCCTAGGGCCCTCGCGAGGGCCTTGTCTTGAGTGGGGCCACGCCTGGCTGTGTTGGGTTGACGAAGTGGGCCACGCCCTGGGCCGCAGGCAGGCAGGTCTGGGTACCCCCGTTCCCAGAACGCTGACAGTAGCCCCCGGGCCCAAGGCGCACTCGCGCTGGCTTCCGGGCGAAACCTTGAGGACGGCCCGAAGCGCCGCGGGCCCCCAAATGCCTGCGGGCCAGGCTTGACACGCGTCGAACGCCTGGGCGGCGACGCCCCCGCTCCCCGAGGGCATCAGAAACCGTTCCAGGTCAAATTGACGCGACGCCCACGCGCAACGCTGGCCATCATTGCCCTTCCTTGAATGCTGCTGCTGCTTCGGGCCACACGGATGTGACCCTTCAGAGGCCGCACGCCTCCCGGAACGCGAGGGGGCGACAGGTGGTCCTTGGCCCAGGAGTTCGTGGTGTGGGCGGAAAGGCTGGAGGCCGCTTGGTTTCAGTTTCCGAGCTTCTTCGCGGGGGCACTGTCGGCCGGAGGGCCTGCCGGCCTGTGGTTGCAGGCCGACGGCTGCTGCAGCGCGGCGTCGTGGGTGGAGGTCGAGATCACCCCCGGGGGCTACGTGTACCTGAACCGCGGGTGGCAGACGTTTGCCCGCGCCCGTGGTCTGAAGGGGAGGCGCACCCTTCATTTCAAGTTCGACGGAGTGGCGACGCTCTTCGTCAAAATCTTCGGGGGTGAGGGCGAGCGCTTGGGGTGCTGCCCGGAAGACGACGGTCGCGGAGATCTTGGAGATGAGCTTGGCCTTCACGACGGGCGGCGCGCCTCCAGCAGCAGCGACACCCCCTCCGAAGGGAGCTCGAGCGACAGCGGCGACAGCAGCTACGACGCGCCACCACGCCGATGTGCCCGGACCTCGGGAGGTAGCCAGCCGCCGCGGCGCCGCTCCTTCGCTCTAGGGGCGTCCGTGTCGGCGCGCCTCCACGGGCCCGTGAAGGAAGAGAAGGAGACTGGCTGAGCGCTGGTGCGCCGACGCGGGGGCTCCTGAGGCAGCAGCCCCCATGGGGCTTTTTCACTTCCTTTCTCCTCCTCTTATCATGTTCCTGCAATCAAAGAACCGAGGGAGGCCCTGCGGGCGTGTAATGGATTTGGGCGCCTGCCTCTCTTTATCAGCACTTTTGTCATGTGTCCTTTGCATTTTGCTGGTTGAAATTGCCTTCCGGTCGTAGTTAGGATACTTAGCTCGACATGCCCGCGGTAGGCTTCTGGGTTGTGGAGGCGCGGCTGCGGCGCTTGGAGAGTCCGTACATCCGGCGGGCTTCTTCTTCTTGCGAGCGAGGTAGGTTGGGAGCCCTGTCGGCGCTCTGTGTCTGCAGGTCCCAGTCCCACGCATTTCCCTGCCATCGCAAGGTACGACCAGTTCACCTGGACGCACCTCACAAGGCGAGGCCCCGACACCCTTGATGCCGACCGGATCACCAAGGACGACATCAAGGGGCGAGTGGCTTTTCGACCGGTAAGGCTCCTGAGGCGCGGTGCTTAGGAGCCCCCTTCGACACTCAAGCAGCTCTACGTCGGCAGGTCCCAGTCCCGCACATTTCCCCACCACAGTTAGGTACGACCGGATCACCTGGACGCACTTGACGGGGCGAGGCCTCGACACCCTTGATGCCGACCGGATCACAAAGGACAACATCAAGGGGGGCGAGTGGCTTTATGACCGGTAAGGCTCCTAAGGCGCAATGCTCAGGAGCCCCCTTTGATGCTTGAGCGGCCCCCGAAAATTTTGCTTCCTGCCCCGGGAGGGGCGGGCCTCCCGAGACTCCGAGTTGATGCTCACGTAGCTCTGCGTCGGCAGGTCCCAGTCCCGCACATTTCCCCACCACCGTTAGGTACGACCGGATCACCAGGACGCACTTTGCGGGGCGAGGCCTCGACACCCTTGGTGCTGACCGGATCACCAAGGACGACATCAAGGGGGTCGAGTGGCCTTATGACCGGTAAGGCTCCTGAGGCGCGATGCTCAGGAGCCCCCTTTGACTCTCAAGCTGTTCCCAGAGAAAATTTTGTTTCCTACCCCGGGAGGGGCGGGCCTCCCGAGGTTCCAAGATGGCGCGTTGGGCCGTGAATGGAGCCCCCGAGTGAGTGTGAGACGACATGCGCCTGCTAACTCGTCCGTGAGTACCACGCGAGGATCCGGGTGCCAAGGCCTTGGCGAGGTGTAAGCACCGTGCCCCCCAGCCCCCGTTCGCGGGGTACGAGGGAGAGGGGAGCAGGCGAGTGCTTGACTCAAAGAGAGAGAAACCAACATAGGAAATGGTGATGAAAACAAATCTTTGACCCTTCCCTTTAAAACATGATTTGGAAAAACTCCGAGTTTAGTTTCAGAAAAGTTGGCAAATCCAAACACGAGAAAAGCAAATAGCGGCCGCGTCCGGCACCTAGATTAGTCTTCGTCTTCCCCCAGCGCTGAGCGTAGGGCATCCACGTTGCATGGGCATAGCCATTGATGGCAGTGTTGACTTCTCCGCCAGCGTGGAGTTGTGGCTGCCACGTTGCGTGGGAGGAACCCCTCTGCGTCCTCGGGGGGCTCCGGGCATATACAGCCCACTCATTATTACGTGAGAGTGTCACGGGCATAGATAGCTGGGCAAGCCCCCAGGCGCGTGGCCTGGTGGCTCCCAACTCCGTCAAGAACCATCCCATGCATTTCTGCTTGGTTGCGCGCCCTTATGACCCTAACCCGAATGCATCGTTCCCCGTGCGACCACAGGATTGCGCTCCCGAGGCCCAAACATGAGCCCGATGCATCCGGCGCAGCCACAAGGGTGTTTTGTCAATGAAGCCGCCTCGTGAGGCGTTCGTGCGCCGTCCGGACAACGTCATGAGGACCTCGTGAGGCCCAGCCTCCCGAGGCCGTGCCGGCGCTGCAGTTGCCGCGGGTGGCCCGCACTGTTTGTGTCTTGCTGCTCCCCCCAGGCCATTGCTCCTGAGGCCCCGGGGCTTGGTCCGGCATCGCTCGCCCGCGGGGGCGCCGCCTTGCGTCGCACCCCATGGGCCCGGGGGCGCCCTCCCGCTCGCGCCGTCCAGGCCCGGTGCTCCGTCGACGGAAGCCCCCAGGCCCGGCTCGGGGAGGACGCCCAGGGTGCTCCTTACTCTTGGGGGGTGCTGGCGCCTGTGGCGGGCTCCTGATCCATCCCACCGTCAGGCGGCACGACGTAGCATGGTACATAGGGCTCCACATAAGGGCTCGGCCCTCCTCCTGATCCATCCCCGCGCGCGTCGCTCGCAGACCCTCCTGCGACGGGCCTCAGAGCGGAGTTGCTTACCTCTGCCACCGCCCTTGGGTGGGCCGTGCGTCTCCTGGTGTGGATTGCTCCCTTGGGACCTGATGCGCCTCCGCTGTTGTTGCTTGCTTGTCCGGACGCCAGCGCCGCCTGCTCACTGCACCGGATGGCGCGCTCCCGCCTGGTCGACCATGGTTGTTGAGGGTCCACCGGGTCATGGAGGCGCGTGTTGGTGTGCGCATGGGGCGCCCCGCCGTTTCCTCCGTGCGCTTGGTCGTCGTGGCCGGGCTGCGCCCCGAAACCGGTCACTGGGATTCGGAGTAGAAGGAGCACAGCGTATGGCGGGCCCCGCTCGGGCCGGTCCGGTGCCGGAGGGGTCACACCGCCGGCGGGCTGGGGAACGGGCGCGGCAGACGAGCCCCCAGCGCCTGATGCCTGCGGCCTTGAAGAAGAGTGAGGGGCCACGGCCCTTTGCGAGACGGTGACCAGCTCCGCGATGTCGGATTTCGGGCTCCGCGATGTGGTCGGCCCATGCGTTGAAGCCCCCATGCGTTGGGCGATGGCGGAGCATCTCGCTTGCCAGCAGTAGCGCATCGTGCACGTCGAGGTCCCCCACGTAGGTGCGGCGCGTCGTCGGTGTCGAGGGTGCCGCCCGCCTACCGTGTGCTTGGGCGGTGCGAGAGGCGGTGACGGTGGAGGCGATGCTGCTGGCTCGATACTGACCGCCCAGTACCATGCTGCCGGGGCGTAGGCCCCCGGTGGCAGCGGCGGGGTCGACGGAAGCTGACCCGGTACGCCCGGGGGAAGCATGTTGAGCGCCGGCCATCGGAGCAGTGAAGCGTGGGAAGAACGAAGCTTGGAGAACACCCCGACACGCCCCCTACCTGGCGCGCCAAATGTTGGATTTCGGGCTCCGCATAACCCTTAAGATTCGAACACTGGGGCGTGTGCGAAGATCCCCTGCAGCTTCGCCCTACCTAGCTCGCTACTCGATGGACACAACAAAGAACTCGCACGATGACGAGGAAGAAGATGAACATGGTAGTTTACCCAGGTTCGGGCCGCTGTGAAGCGTAATACCCTACTCCTGCTTTGGTGGATTGCCTCTCGTGGAGGTTTTGTGGATGAACTAGTACAGTGTTTCGGAGCCTCGTGAGGGCGCTCCTGAGGTGTTCTTGGCCCTCTGTCGGCTTGGTAATGGATGAGTGGATGGGTTGGTTTCCCATCAGTTCCCCTCTATGGTGTAGCCTAGCCTCTATATATAGCGGTGGCCCGGGTCCTCTTCCCTTATCGCAATGGCGGGAAGGGATCCCACAACGGCAAATTTTGAAGGGGGACAGGAGTACATGCCCGCCGTGCCCAAAGGCGGTCTTCGCCTGCAAAGTAGCTATCAATGATGCAGAGGTGGGCTCGGCGATGACATCCGTCCTGCGGGGCTCGTGGTCGTGGTCTTGTTTCACCGGAATGGAAACCTTTGGCGGGTGCTTTGGGAACCCGCGTACGTCCTTGCTCCCTTTGCACCAAAGAGGAAACTGCTCCGCCTGGCGCGCTGGCGCCCGCCTGTCCTTCCTTGCGTCATCTTTGACTCCTGAGGCCGAGCTCTGCATAGAGATCTCTGCCGCTCCGGAGGGGGCATGGGGAGGCCCACCCCATGCCGGTCTTGACGCTGCTCCTCCTCGCGAGCCTAGGGCCCTCGCAAGGGCCTTGTCTTGAGTGGGGCCGCGCCTGGCTGTGTTGGGTTGACGAAGTGGGCAATGCCCTGGGCCGCAGGCAGGCAGGTCTGGGTACCCCCGTTCCCAGAACGCCGACAGGTAGTATGGTATTTCCCTCTGAGAAATTCAAGCGGCTTGACTTGGCCCATGTGCAAACATGTAGTTGATTCAAAACCAATGTAGCCTTCATAATGTTTAAATTCAGAGTGTTCATATCCTACTCATGCTATGTCCAATGTTAATTATTCGCAATGCATACCTATGACCATTTTCGCTATCTAGTTGGTCGCTTCCCAACCTATTGCTATCCTTCACCTGTACTAAGCGGGAATGCTGCTTGTGCATCCTAACCTTTAAACCAAGTTATTCCACATGAGTCCACCATACCTACCTACATACGATATTACCCTGCCGTTCCAAGTAAATTTGCATGTGCCGTCTCTAAACATTCAAATAAACATCTCTTTTGTGCACGCATCTCGCTCATGGAGCGACGAGACGGTCAGTATTTTCCATGCTAAGTGAGTTACTCTCAAGACGGTCGTTTATTCGTCGTCATTGCACGAGAGAGGCTGATAAAAAGGATGCCCAGTCCTGTATAATCAAAAACTAATTAAACAAAACTCCTTGGGACAGTTGATATGTTGGCAGGCATCCATGGATTTGGTCAGCCATGGTTTGTGTATGGATTGTGGATAGGAGTAAACTTTACTGTTCTGTTTGGGAACCGCCAATAATGAGTTTAACATGGAAGATATTGAAAACCTTTGTCGTAACGTTGACAAGAAAAATGCACCGCTCAAAAACTATATTCTAATTCTGTTTTAAAACTTGAGCTCTGGCACCTCTGCAAATCAATGCTTCCCTCTGCGAAGGGCCTGTCTATTCATTTTTATGTTGAGTCATCACCCTCTTATTAAAGGCACCAGACTAGAGAGCACTATTGTCATTTTTATGCATTGGGTCTAGTTAATGTTGAATATGAGCATGACGGGATCTTTTCTATTCTGAATTATAATGTTTTGTCGCTGCTTGAACCTCAGAGGTGCTCTGCATTTATGTTTTGCGGTCTCAGAAAGGGCTAGCAAAATACCATGTCACCATATTATATCATGATTGTTTTGATAAACTGTTGGCATGTGAGATATCTTATTATTTCCTAGCTAGTTGGTTATGTATTGCCATGAGTTGATATGATGTTTAATTGTTATCATGGATGTGGTCATCTATGATTTATGCTGAAAACTTGAGCACTAGCTAAGCATGTGTATAATGACGAGAACAAAAGAGTTTCTAAAAGTTTTCTTTTATCACTTTCAGTTTGTCAACTGAATTGCTTTAGGACAAGCAATGAGTTGATCTTGGGGGAGTTGATACGTCTCCAACGTATCTACTTTTCCAAACACTTTTGCTCTGGTTTTGACCTTTAATTTGCATGATTTGAATGAAACTAACCCGGACTGATGTTGTTTTCTGCAGAACTACCTTGGTGTTATTTTTGTGCAGAAATAAAAGTTCTCGGAATTGGACGAAACTTTTTGTGAATTATTTTTGGGATTTATGATGAATTATGGAGCAAAGAACTGCCGGAGGGAGTGTGCCAAGGGGCCACCACACAACAGGGCGCCCCCTAGGCCGCGCCCTGATGGCTTGTGGGGCCCTTGAGGCTCCTCCGACCCTAATTCTAGTCCTATAAAATCACATCTTCAGAGAAAAAAATTGGAGAGAAGTTTTCATCGTGTTTCACGAGACAGAGCCGCCGCCACCTCCTGTTCTTCCTCGAAAGGGCTGATCTGGAGTCCATTTGGGGCTCCGGAGAAGGGAAATCGTCGTCGTCGTCATCACCAACCATTCTCCATCAACACCACCATGATGCTCACCACCGGGAGTGAGTAATTCCTTTGTAGGCTTGTTGTACGGTTGTGGGATTGGATGAGATTGATCATGTAATCGAGTTAAGTTTGATAGGGCTTCATCCCTAGTATCCACTATGTTCTGAGATTGATGTTGCTATGACTTTGCTATGCTCGATGCTTTTCACTAGGGCCCTAGTGCCATGATTTCAGATCTGAACATATTATATTACCTCTGAATATAAGATTGATTTGGATCCTATCTTGCAAGTACTATGCACCTATTACATGTCTTGGTCCGCATAGCCCAAGGTGACAATAATTGGGATTATTTCCGGTGATTGCCGTAGTTTGAGGAGTTCATGTATTCACCATGTGTTAATGCTTTGTTCCGGTTCTCTATTAAAAGGAGGCCTTAATATCCCTTAGTTTCCAATAGGACCCCGCTGCCACGGGAGGGTAGGACAAAAGATGTCATGCAAGTTCTTATCGCAAGCACATATGACTATATACGGAATACATGCCTACATTATATTGATGAATTGGAGCTAGTTCTGTGTCGCCCTAGTGTGTAACTGTTACATGATTGATGTCATCTAAATCATTATCCATCACCGATCCACGTGCCTACGTTTTACATATACTGATTCTTGCTAAGTTACTATTGCTACTGCTACTGTCACAACTGTTACAAAATTGCTACTGTCACTAGTACTGTTACTTTTGCTACTAATTTTTGCCGTGCTACTAAACCTTTGTTGCAGAGAGATATCCCAGGTGCGGTTGAATTGACATCTCAACTGTCAAGGCCAATAAATATTCTTTGGCTCCCCTTGTGTCGAATCAATAAATTAGGGTGAAATACTACCCGTGAAGACTGTCGGGATCCCCCATACTTGTGGGTTATCACGTGCACAGTGGACGCTGCTAGAGGGCACAAGTGAGCGCTGCTAACAAGGGGTTCCTGCACTAGTGCAAGATCATAAGTCAATGTATTCATAAGTATATGACATAATTTGAATTTTCCAGAGTGTAAAAAGTAGAAGGTCGGGCATGAACACATACACGATGTCTGCTCCCTTCTACAGCTGATTGTGTAGTGAATCTTTTGAAACCATGTTGCCTTGGATAGCTGCTGTTTAGGCACCCTGATCCCTATCCCTTTCAGAATCCTTGGTATGTGCCATTTTATAGATTGATAAACGACAATCATATTGAGGTGATACAAAGCATCTTTCTTGCAATTCTTGCACTATGTATAGTGTCCTGCATATTTCTTTAAAAGGATTTTGATTTTTTTCAAATCTACAAGGAATTGGTCATTTATATTAAAATAGCGGAGCATTTTAATTATGTATAGATGATCACCGTCTAATGGGTTTTTACGTAGTTTAGGTTTGCTTGGTTCACCCCATCATTCGATATTGGGTGCAACATAGAGCTACAAGGGACTGGAGTGTCAAAGATACTTCTAGTTATTTGTATCTTTCCATATAAGACATGATGTTTTATTTTACTTTGCAGCGCTACCCTAAGAATCAAGAACATGGACCGCAAAATGAACCTTTCATGAAATAGTTTATTTTAGTTGTTATACACTGTAATGTTGGCACCTAGTTATGAGATTGTGCACGAGATGAATGTGGGTCAACTCCAACCCTTCTTTCGTTTCTTGTTGTTCAATTGATCTCGCAAACTGTGTTTTTCCTTTTTTTTTCTTGCATATTGGCTTTGGATTGGGTAAATTATTGAAGGTTAAGTATGATGAGTAGCCAATAGCCATTGGAACTTGGTTTTGGGTTGCTCTTTTTGTTGGATAAATGAGCAATTTACTGAATGATTTAACTGAAATAAATAGTAGATAGAACAAGATCATAGTAACAGAAACAACACTAGTCATGCAAACTAGAGGAGAGTATGCCACAATAAGAGGAACAATACTTATCAGACAAACTAAAGGATAGTACACAAATATTATGTGAACATGTGAACTAGATCGAAATATATCTAGAGCATAAACTAGACCAAGAAAATCTAGCAGGACCTCGAACAGAAAAGACACGAACACGTATTGAGCAGTGGCAGTAGCATTAGCATTGGCGTTGACGTTGTCACCGGCCATGTCATCAAAGAGATTGTTGACGTCGGGGAAGAAGTCGTCTGGGAAGTGGTCGTCGGAGTCTATGGCATCCATGATGAAGAAGTCAGTAGTCGTGCAGAGCGCTCCCTGACGTGGCTTGAGACTACATCGGTATTTCCCCAAAGAGGAAGGGATGATGCAGCACAGCTACGGTAAGTATTTCCCTCAGTTATGAAACCAAGGTTATCGAACCAGTAGGAGAACCAAGCAACACTATGTAAACGGTACCTGCACACAAAGAACAAATACTTGCAACCCGACGCGTAAGAGAGGTTGTCAATCTCTCCACGGTAAAAAGATAGATTGGTTTGTATTAGATTGGAATAGATCGCACAAGAACACAAAATAAAAGATGCAAATAAAAAGTGCATCAAGGTATTTTTGGATTTGTGGAATAATAGATCTGAAAACAAATGCGGCAAAATATAGATTGGGAAGTAAAAGATTAAAAGAATAGACCTGAGGGCTGTAGATTTCACTAGTGGCTTCTCTCAAGAAAATAGCACACGGTGGGTAAACAAAATACTGTTGGGCAATTGATAGAAGATCAAATAATCATGACGATATCCAAGGCAATGATCAATATATAGGCATCACGTCCAAGATTAGTAGACCGAAACGATTCTGCATCTACTACTATTACTCCACACATCGACCGCTATCCAGCATGCATCTAGTGTATTAAGTTAATGGAGAAATGGAGTAATGCAATAAGAACGATGACATGATGTAGACAAGATCTATTCATGTAGGAATAGACCCCATCTTGTTATCCTTAATAGTAACGATACATGCGTGCCTCGCTGCCCCTTCTGTCACTGGGAGAAGACACCGCAAGATCGAACCCATCACAAAGCACCTCTTCCCATGGCAAGAAAAATTGATCTAGTTGGCCTAACTAAACCAAAGATTCGAAGAAGAAATACGAGGCTATAGATAATCATGCATATAAGAGATCAAAGAAAACTCAAATAATATTCATGGATAGAAACTGATCATGAACTCAAACTTCATCGGATCCCAACAAACACACCGCAAAAAGTCATTACATCAAATAGATCTCCAAGAGACCATTGTATTGAGAATCAAAAGAGAGAGAGAAAGCCATCTCGCTACTGCCTACGGACCCGTAGATCTTTGGTGGTGTCGGATTCGGGGCTCCGCAGACCCAAGAAGGTTCGGACACTGGGGTGCGCTCGCTCTGCAGCCCTACTCTACCTCGCAACCTCATGACGACTCTCCGGTGGCTTGAGCTAGGAAGACGAATAAGAACACACGGAATTTACCCAGGTTTGGTCCACCTCGCGGTGTAAAACCCTACTCCTGCTTGGTGGATTGCTTGGGGAGGAAGAGGAGTACAAGGCTTGCTCTTGCCCAACCAAAGTGAGTCCTCTCTCTTGTAGGGCCGGTTCACTCCTTATATTGGCCCCGGTCCTCTTCCCCGAAAATATTAGGCGGGAAGGGTTGCCACAACGGCCATTTTGAAAGGGTACAAGGTTGCAGCTTATCCTGACAAAAGGTGGTCTTCGCCTGCTAAAGTTCCCCGCCGTGACGCGCTCGTGGGCTCGGGGGTAACGTCCGTCCTGCCGAGCCCTCGGTCCTGGTCTTCTTGCATGGAAGAGGAAACCTTTGGGGGATGCTTTGGGAACCCGCGGGCTGGCGTGGCCCTTCTATCACCAAAGAGGAAACTCTCTCCTCCATGCCAGCTAGTGCGGCCCCGGAGGCCGCTCGGTGCGAGCCACGTCGACCACGTGGGGTGATGACCCACAAGTATAGGGGATCAATCGTAGTCCTTTCGATAAGTAAGAGTGTCGAACCCAACAAGGAGCAGAAGGAAATGACAAGCGGTTTTCAGCAAGGTAATATCGGCAAGCACTGAAATTGTAGGTAACAGATAGTTTGATAGCAAGATAATTGGTAACAAGCACGTAACGATAACGGTAAACAAGGTGCAACAAGGTAGCCCAATCCTTTTGTGGCAAAGGACAGGCCAGAACAGTCTCTAGTAATAGGCAAAGTGTTCTTGAGGGTACACGGGAATTTCGTCTAGTCACTTTTATCATGTTGGTTTGATTCGTGTTCGCTACTTTGATAATTTGATATGTGGGTGGACCGGTGCTTGGGTGATGTTCTTACTTGAACAACCTCCCACTTATGATTAACCCCCTCGCAAGCATCCGCAACTACGAGAAAAGTATTAAGATAAAATCTAACCATAGCATTAAACGTTTGGATCCAAATGAGCCCCTTATGAAGTAGCGCATAAACTAGGGCTTAAGCTTCTGTCACTCTAGCAACCCATCATCTAATAACTACTCCACAATGCATTCCCTTAGGCCCATGAATGGTGAAGTGTCATGTAGTCGACGTTCACATGACACCACTAAGGGAATCACAACATACATATCATCAAAATACCGAACACATAACAAATTCGCATGATTACTTGCAACATGACTTCTCCCGTGACCTCAAGAACAAAGGTAACTACTCACAAATAATAATCATGCTCAAGATCAGAGGGGCAGTAAATAGCATAATGGATCTGAACATATAATCTTCCACCAAATAAACCATATAGTAATCAACTACGCAAGGTAATCAACACTACTAGTCACCCACAGGTACCAATCTGAGGTTCCGGTACAAAGATTGAACACATGAGATGAACTAGGGTTTGAGAGTTGACGGTGTTGTTGAAGATGTTGATGAAGATTGGCCTCCCAAAGATGAGAGGGGTGTTGGTGATGACGATAGCTTCGATTTCCCCCTCCGGGAGGGAAGTTCCCCCGGTGGAATCGCTCCGCCGGAGGGCAAAAGTGCTCCTACCCAAGTTCCGCCTCGAGGCGGCGGCGCTTCGTCCCGAAAGTCCTCCTTTGATTTTTTTCTAGGTCAAGTGCGGCTATATACGAGAAGATGGGCTCCGGAGGTGGGCCAAGGTGGCCACGATACACCAGGGCGCGCCCAGGGGGGTTTGGCGCGCCCTGGTAGGTTGTGCCCACCTGGCAGGCCCCCTCCGGTAGTCTTCTGCTCCAATATTTTTTATTAAATACAAAAATAATCTCCGTAAAGTTTCAGCTTCATTGGAGTTGTGCAGAATAGGTATCTTTGATGTGCTTTTCTTAGGTCCAGAATTCCAGCTGCCGGTATTCTCCCTCTTTGTGTAAACCTTGCATATTATGAGAGAAAAGGCATTAGAATCACTCCCCAAAGCATTATTATTCAACAAAACAAAGTAAATAACAGTAGTAAATCATGATGCAAAATGGACGTATCAACTCCCCCAAGCTTAGACCTCGCTTGTCCTCAAGCGAAAGCCGATATTGAAAAGCATGTCCACATGGTTTGAGAGAGAGGTGTCGATAAAAACAAAATACGGAGATAGAAGCATCATGCTTATTGGTAAAACAGCAACAAACTCTATCATAAAAACTGATTTCAATACATCTTTATCATATAGCTTCTCATGAACAAGTAACAATTCATCACAACATAGAAGTATGAAGCATAAACCTTATTGGGAACCAACAAACTATGTTCTCAGTCAACTTTGCAACTACAATTCATCATATTTTCAGGAAGGGTCTCATGTCGGAGCCTTTTGGCAAGTCCACATACTCAACCATCATTTAGTCTTCTATGATTGCTAACACTCACAGCATACCCATGAACAAAAAGTTTCAACCAGACACATAAGAAGATAGGGGCTTATAGTTTCGCCTCCCAACGTATTCACCTCAAGGGTGATGTCAACAATAATAACTCATGCCACCCATATCCAACTGGATATATGTGCCTAGATCTTTCCTCACCACATGATGCTTGCAAAAGGAAAAAGTAAAAAGGAATAGGGGGGAATACTTTGACTCTTGCATAAAAGTAAATACATAAAAGTAAAAGATAGGCCCTTCGCAGAGGGAAGCAGAGGTTGTCATGCGCTTATTGGTTTGTATGCCCAATCCCTTAATGTAAAAGAACATCACGCTATATTGCCCCCTATGATAGCAACCTTTATTATGTAGTCTGTCGCTTTTATTACTTTGCCGTCATAAGTTCGTATAGCGCTCAATTTTCTCTTACACTAATTGATCAAACACTTTTAGAAGCAATTTTTATTGCCTTTTTGCACCGATGACAACTTACTTGAAGGATCTTTCTCGATCCATAGGTAGGTATGGTGGACACTCAAAGAATGAATTGGGGTTTGGGTTTTTGGATGCACAAGTAGTTTCTCTACTTAGTGCGGATTTTTTTGGCTAGCAAGGATATTGGGCAAGCACCACATGTTGAAGGATCTATGACAATATAACTTCTATGTGGATATGAACAAACATAACTCGTTACGTTGTCTTCCTTGTCCAACGTCAACAATTTTGACATATAATATTTGATGGGGGCTCACAATCATAAAATATGTCCAAGTTGGTATATTTGCATGTGAATCTTCTCTTCCCTTATTAATTCTTTCATGAATTGCATCATTGACCAATGCTATGTTTGTCAATCTCCAATAAATTTTACTACTTATACTTTTCTTTATGTGATGTCATTACTCACCATAAGATTAGCATATGATTCTTTTCATTTATTTCCCTTTCCTTTATTTTGATTGCAACAAGAAAGTAGAGAGGCAAAAACTCAAACTAAACTTTATTATATAACTCTCACTCGATTACATAGATAAGTAGGCCACGAAACTAACACACGAAAATATATCATGCTAAACTTTTATTCAACTAAAGCAAAGGGAAACTAAAGATCGAACTGAAATAGGTAAAGGTGAATAAAAGTGGTGGTGATACGATACCGGGGCACCTCCCCCAAGCTTGGCTCAAGCCAAGGGGAGTGCCCATACCCGTGTGCTCAAGTCTCCATTGGTGGTGGTGATGAAGAAGGTGGTGGTGATGAAGAAGGTGGTGGTGATGATGTAGTATGCTTGTCCTCCAGCTTCCAGGGCAAGGGCTCCCCATCATAAGTTAACGCAAGAGTCCCCTGAGTCCTGCAACTGGCAGCTAAACTCATACCTTTAAATCTCGCCTCATATTCAAAGACTTGGTTTTGAAGATCATAAACTTGACTCTGCAGAAAATTAATTTGCTCGTTGAGGGTAGAGATGACGTCCTTCACAGACCGGCCATCCACCACCTGATCACGGGTGAATTCCGTGATCATGGAGTGATTGGCACTAAGTCCACGCTCCACCATCTTCTCGCACTTGAAGATTTCCTGTTCCACCGCCTCGAGCCTAGCCTTCACGCTTCCGATCTTCTTGGGTCCCTGAACATCGCGGATGTGGAGCACCCCCTCATGCATCTCAATGGCTTGAGGGTGCTTCATCACCACCGGCAAGTATGGGGTGATGACCTTCTCGAAGAACTTGTCCTTGGAGGAGCTTGGTGGAGCCATGGAGATCTGGATCTGACGAGAAAACAGCAAGAAACAAGAACAGAGGATTGTTCTGCGATGCGGTTGTCAAAACAGTCGGAGATATATATAGAGAATTTTTATTCTTGGGAAACAAGTATATGGAAGGAAAACGGAGTCGGGAAGGCATCCGAGGTGGGCACAACCCACCAGGGCGCGCCCAGGGGTGCCTGGCGCGCCCTGGTGTATCGTGCTCACCTTGATCACCTTCCGGTTTAATTTTTTATTTCCTAAATTTTCTAATATTCCAAAACTGACAAAAAATATTTTTGCGGATTTTTTGGAGTCCGTTTACTTACCGTATCACGTACCTCCTATTTTTCAGAATTCTGGAGTGTTCCGGAAGGTTTCTTTTATGTGTTCCTCCGGTGTCATGGTTTGGATAACATTGCTTTCAACATTAATAGGCATACCTGAGATATAATGCTTAATTCTTTGTCCATTGACCACCTTCGGATTAGTACCTTCGGCGTTATTAATCTTGATAGCTCCAGAACGATAAACCTCTTCGATAATATATGGTCCTTCCCATTTGGAGAGAAGCTTACCTACAAAAAATCTTAAACGAGAGTTGAACAAAAGAACATAGTCTCCTATTTTGAATTCCCGCTTTTGGATTCTTTTGTCATGCCATCTTTTTACTTTTTCTTTGAATAGCTTGGCATTTTCATAGGCTTGGGTTCTCCATTCGTCTAGTGAGCTAATATCAAATAGCCTCTTCTCACCGGCAAGTTTGAAATCATAGTTAAGTTCTTTAATTGCCCAAAATGCTTTGTGTTCTAATTCTAGAGGCAAATGACAAGCTTTCCCATAAACCATTTTGTATGGAGACATACCCATAGGATTTTTATAAGCTGTTCTATAGGCCCAAAGTGCATCATCTAATTTCTTAGACCAATTCTTACGAGACCTATTAACAGTTTTTTGTAATATTAATTTTATTTCTCTATTGCTAAGTTCAACTTGACCACTAGATTGAGGATGATAGGGTGATGCAATTCTATGGTTAACATCATATTTAGCTAGCATTTTACGGAAAGTACCGTGAATAAAGTGTGAACCACCATCGGTCATTAAATATCTAGGGACTCCAAACCTCGGAAAGATAACCTCTTTAAGCATTTTAATGGAGGTGTGGTGATCAACACTACTAGTTGGAATAGCTTCTACCCACTTAGTGACATAATCAACCGCAACCAAAATATGAGTGTACCCGTTGGAGGAAGGAAAAGGCCCCATATAATCAAAACCCCAAACGTCAAATGGTTCAATAACAAGTGAATAATTAATAGGCATTTCCTGACGCTTACGGATATTACCAATTCTTTGACATTCATCACAAGACAAGACAAACTTACGGGCATCTTTGAAGAGAGTAGGCCAATAAAAACCAGAGTGCAATACCTTGTGAGCAGTTCTATCTCCCACATGATGTCCTCCATAAGCTTCGGAATGACATTTCCGTAGGATTTGTTCCTATTCATGCTCAGGTACACAACGTCTAATAATACCATCTACTCCTTCTTTATAAAGATCTGGGTCATCCCAAAAGTAATGTCTCAAGTCATAGAATTTTTTTCTCTTTTGTTGGTATGTGAAGCTAGGTGGTATATATTTAGTGACAATGTAGTTAGCATAGTCAGCATACCAAGGCGTGTTTTGATAGACATTTATTGCAGCTAATTGTTCGTCAGGGAAACTATCATCAATAGGTAGTGGGTCATCAAGAATATTTTCTAACCTAGACAAGTTATCAGCTACGGGGTTTTCAGCTCCCTTCCTATCAACGATGTGTAAGTCAAATTCTTGAAGCAAGAGAACCCACCTAATGAGTCTAGGTTTAGCATCTTTCTTTTCCATAAGATATTTTATAGCAGCGTGATCGGTGTGAACAATAACTTGGGAATCAACAATATAGGATCTAAATTTATCACAAGCAAACACAACTGCTAAAAATTCTTTTTCAGTGGTAGCATAGTTTCGTTGGGCACTCTCTAGAGTTTTACTAGCATAATGGATAACATTCAATTTCTTATCAACTCTTTGTCCTAGAACAGCACCAACAGCATAATCACTAGCATCACACATAATTTCAAAAGGCAAGTTCCAATCAGGTGGTTGAACGATAGGTGCAGAGGTTAAGGCTTTCTTGAGTGTTTCAAAGGCTTCCACACAATCATCATCAAAAACAAAAGGAATATCCTTTTGCAAAATATTAGTAAGAGGCCTAGAAATTTTAGAGAAGTCTTTAATGAACCTCCTATAAAAACCAACATGACCAAGGAAACTTCGAATACCTTTAATATCTTTAGGACATGGCATTTTATCAATTGCATCAACTTTAACTTTATCCACATCAATACCTCGTTCAGATATTTTATGCCCCAAGACAATGCCTTCATTAACCATAAAGTGGCACTTCTCCCAATTCAAGACGAGATTAGTTTGTTCACATCTCTACAAAACTCGATCAAGGTTGCTTAAGCAATCATCAAAAGAAGTTCCGTAAACGGAAAAATCACCCATGAAAACCTCCACAATCTTTTCACAAAATCTGAGAATATAACAGTCATACATCTTTGAAAGGTAGCAGGTGCATTGCATAAACCAAAAGCATACTATAAGTGCATCTAGTGCCCCTTAGTGATTTTGGTGTATTGGAGACTTATAGGTTAAGGGACTAATATGTTTGTGAGTGTACACAGGCTCTATAAGTCGATGAGGAGTTTGGTATATTCGAAGAATATCGACCCCTAAAAATGAATGTCTTCAACTGAAGACTTTGGTGAAGACTTTGCTGAAGACTTTCGTATTCCCTGAAGACTTTGAAAATGAAGAAGATGGTGTGACCTTAAAGATATGAACGAGGACAATGAAGCGTGAAGACTTTTGTTTTTATTGTTTCATTTCCTTCTTTGAGTCATAGGAAACACCGTACTGTTAAAGGGGGTCGAGGTAATACTAAGGAAAAATTTCCAACTGATGCTCAACTCAAAAGCCTCAACAAACCCAATCCTTCGAGTGAAGCCTTTGGAAACGTCTTACAGTTCAGTCAAGTTCTTCAGTGACAGAGACGATGTTCTTCTGGTCTCTGGGGAAATTGGTCTGACTGAGTTTAGATTTCGCCAATGCGAATTGCCTACAAATGAGGAATATGATAAGCCCTGAGGAATTTGACAGTTCAAATTCTGACCATTGCTATGCTTTGCGCCAGCTGTCCAGATATTCTATCCACCTAACGGTCATATCATTGGGGGGCATTTATGTCTTATCATGTCGGGTTGCACCCTGGCTATAAATAGCCGCCCCTCACAACCACTAGCTGGTTGGCTGCTTCGAGAGAGAACTTGACTCTTGTCATTTGAGAGCAACCCATTCCTCGAGGACTTTGAGCGAAAATCATCAGTGAGGAAAAACCCCAAACAACCAAAACCCATAGTGATTGAGCATCACTGAAGAAATTGTTCCTGCGTGGAACCGATGCTTTTTACCTTTGAAGACTGTGTATCTTCCAGACGGTTAGGCGTCATGGTCTAGTGCATCCTGCAGTCAATTGGGGATCGCCGGGTGACCGTGGTCTAGAGCATCCAGGAGTCAAGTGTGGATCGCCGGGTGACCAGTTTGTGAGGGTTTTGGAAGTCTACCCTGAAGACTTACCACGAGTGTTGGGCGAGGACTGTGTGACCTTAGCTCAAGGAGAATACGGTAAGGACTGTGTGTCCTCTGGTTTAAATACCAGGCCGCTCCAAACCAGACGTACGACTGTCACAGCAGTTGGAACTGGGTCATCAAACCATTGTCTTCATCGAGCTACCTGGTTCCATTTCCTCAACCCTTTCATTTCCTCGTATATGTGTTGATGAAATTGATCGTTACTGTTTGAAGAATTTGACTGAAGACTTTCTCAATTTCCTCACCTCAAATTCTTCAGTTACATTATCTTCTGCCTGCTTATCCTGTTCACGCTACTCATGCTGTGTGTATGTTTCATTTCATCATGATGACTATGCTACTGCTATGTTTCGCATGCACTTGAGTACTTATTCCGCTGCGAGTAGTTCGTCACTTAGCAAATTCCTCAACTAGTATTTCCTCAAGTGACGAATTTGTAATAATCGCCTATTCACCCCCTCTAGTCGATATAACGCACTTTCAATTGGTATCAGAGCAAGGTACTCCCTTGTTCTGTGTGATTTTGGTTTAACCACCTGGAGTTTTAGTTATGTCGACTGCAGGCATGATCAAGGTCTCAGCTGGGTGTCCTAACTTCGATGGGACGGACTACCCCTACTGGAAGAACAAGATGCGCATGCATCTCGAGGCAATTGACAACGATCTGTGGTATGTTGTGGAAAATGGTGTTCCCTTTGTTACTCCCACTATCAACGATGCTGATGTGAAGAGATTCAAGCAACTCGACTCTCAAGCGAAGAATATCATATGTGGCCATCTGAGCAAAGGTCAGTATGGCAGAGTGAGTGCTTTGGAGACTGCTAAGCTTATCTGGGATAGGCTGTCCAAAGTCAATGAAGGCATTTCAACTCAACGTGACTCTCGAGTTGATGTTCTTCACAATCTCTTCAGCCGCTTCAAAAGACTCGACAACGAAAATGTCCAGCAAACTTTCGATCGCCTCACTGATATCTCCAATGAGCTACAGGCTCTTGGTGCCACTGACATCACCGACCATGAGGTGGTGAAGAAACTGCTGAGATCCCTTGATTCCTCATTCGATACACTTGCTTTGATGATTCAAGAACGTGGAGACTACAAGTCACTAGATCCTGCTGATATTCTTGAGAGACTCAATACTCATGAATTCCAACAAGCTGAGAAGAGAGACCTCTACGGGCCAAGTTATGGAAGATCTCGTGCTTTGAAGGCCAAGGCAATTTCCTCATCCGAAGACGAAGAATCTGATAGTAGCCTTGGTGATCCTGAAGAACTGAGTCAGGAGCTAGCAATGCTCGTGAGGAAATTCCAAAAGTTCTCAAGGAGAGGTCGGTTTGGAAAATCATCAAAAAGTGACATGAAGAAATCAGATTCTTCATCAAGCGACTACAAGAAGAGAACTTGCCACAAATGCAAGAAATCTGGTCACTTTATCTCTGACTGTCCTCTCGGGGAAAAAGAGTCAAGAAAGAAGAAATACAAGGATGACAGTTCTGATGACTCGAAGAAAAAGAAAAA
This sequence comes from Elymus sibiricus, assembly GCA_039707655.1. Lineage (NCBI taxonomy): Eukaryota > Viridiplantae > Streptophyta > Magnoliopsida > Poales > Poaceae > Elymus > Elymus sibiricus. Next base: position 273,053,150 of record CM077665.1, read on the forward strand.
ATCTTCAAAGTCCTCATCTGCAAAGTCCTCATCTTCAAAGTCCTCATCGCACAAGAAGAACAACTTAAGGAAGGCTCGGGCACTTATTGGCAAGGAAATGGATTCTGAAGAAGAATCTGAAGAATATGAGGAAGAAGAGGAATCTGAGGAGGAGTCGAACTCTGGTGTGGCGAGCCTAGCTCTCGCTACTGCTTTCATCAGCAAGTCCATCTTCAACGATGAGGAAAATGGCAACTCCAACGACTCTGACGTCAGCAACGACGACTATGCTCCCACCTATTGCTTCATGGCAAAAGGTGCCAAGGTACTCAAACACCATTCCTCCTCTGAATCAAGTGATGGTGAATCTGACGATTACATGAAACCTAGCTATGCCAAACTTGCTAATATTGCTACTAAACAACAAAGTGTCATTGAAAAGCTTCAGAAACAGCTAGACAAAAGCGATGACCTGTTGAATGAGGAAGTGGATCATACTCAAACTTTGACTAAGGACCTACAAAGTCTTCAGTCCAAGTATGATAACCTTCAAAGTCGTCATGAGGCTCTCTTAGTCGATCATGAGAAGCTTTCTTATGAATTTCTTCAAAGAAAGCAAGATCTTGAGAAACTAAGGGTGTCTCATGAAGATCTTCAAAGGGATAATGACTCCTTGCTTGCTCAACATATCAGTACCGCTTAGGAAGATTTTGTTCCACCCTGCTTGAAATGCATCTAACGTGAAACTGCTCATTCTTCACCTGAATGTTCAAATGCTTCTATTGCTGCAAATTCTTCAACTATTTCTGTGGCCACAAATTCCTCATCTGAGGATACCACAAGTATCACTGACGAAAATGTAGGGTTGAAGGAATTGTATGTGACAGGCATATACAAAAGTCTCAAAGGGCATCAAACCCTTTGCGATGTGCTCAAAAAGCAGATTCTGAACAGGAACCCTAGGAAAGAGGGTATTGCATTTGAGAGGAAACTCAATGCTGATGGATCCTACTGGAAAGCTGAGCAGTATCCCAAAACCTCATGGGTTGCTGCAAAAGGACCTCTTGTTGATCCATCCACTTTATCTGGTTTTACTTGTGAATCTTCATATTCCTCTGATGAGTCAATTGACTCCAACTATAAACTATTCAAAAATCAGAATGGTGAAGTATTTGCTAGATATGTTGGAACTAACTGCAGGAATGGTCCCCCTCTGAGGAAAATCTGGGTTCCCAAGAGCTGCTTGGAAAGTCTTCAAGTGAATGTCCTCATGACATCACTAGTGAAGAACAGGAACCCCAGATGAAATTCTTCAGTTGGACCAAAGTCTTCACAAGGACCAAAGTCCTCACATGGACCAAATTCCTCATATGGTCAAAAATCATATCTTTCTCGTGCTAATGCTTCTGTTTCGCAGGGAAAATCTAAGGGTCATGAATATGCTCATTATTCTTCAAATCATTATGTTCATAAGTCCTCGAAGAATTTCTCTGCTTATTCATATGAGTACTCTAACCCCCGTCCTGTGAAACAAAGTGCACTTGCTTCTATGCCACCCTTCTCATATGGAGCTCATAGAATGATGAACTCTTTGCCACCCCTCCAGATGTGGGTGGTGAAGAAATCGAACTAATCTCTTATGCAGGGTCAGGTCTCTAGACGAACTTGAACGTCTGATGAATTTGCTGGAGACCTGAGGAAATGCTTGATAGGACGCAAGCTAATCATGAAGAAATGAATCATTCATTTCTCACGTCCTCACATTACTTTGCTTACTATACTATGTGATGAAATTCAATCTGATGAATTTGAAGTCATATTCTTCACTCTGAAGCATATGCGTTCGTAAACTGTACTAATTCATCTGCAGGATGAAACGCCTAAAGCAATTGAGTGGGTCCTCAACAGTGGATGCACCAACCACATGACTGGTGACAAGAACCTATTGATGAATATCCCACTGGCTCCCTCTCATCTGAAGCATATCACCTACGCTGACAAAGGAAAAAGCAAGGTATTGGGTCTAGGTAAGGTTGCAATCTCGAAGGATCGACACATGGATAAGGTGATGCTTGTCGAGTCCCTTGGATTCAACCTCATGTCTGTCTCAATGCTTTGTGATCTTGATATGGTTGTCATCTTTGGCAAATATCGTTGTGTTGTCATCATGGAATCTGACAAATCCAAAGTCTTCGAAGGCTTTAGGAGAGGAGACTTGTATATTGTTGATTTCTCTACAGGTCCACAGCCGGCCACATGTCTACTTGCAAAAGCTTCAGAAGGTTGGCTGTGGCATCGACGACTTGGACATGCTGGCATGAGGAACTTGCACACGCTCGCGAAGAAAAAGCACGCCATTGGTATTGAGGGTGTCAAATTCCTCAAGGATCACTTGTGTGGGGCTTGTGAGTCTGGAAAGATGACCAAATCCAAGCATCCATCCAAGACCATCATGACTACCACTCGTCCTTTTCAATTGCTTCATATGGATCTCTTTGGTCCCACTCACTATGCCACTCTAGCAAATACTCCATGCTTATATGGCTTTGTTATTGTTGATGATTTCTCTCGCTATACTTGGGTGCACATTATCCTGTACAAATCTGAAGTGTAGAATGTCTTCAGACGATTTTCTTCAAGGGCCTCGACAAACTTCGGCGTCAAAATCAAGCATATCAGGAGTGATAATGGCACTGAGTTCAAGAACACTGGTCTTGATGATTATCTTGATGAACTTGGTATTACTCATGAGCTATCTGCCCCTTATACTCCTCAGCAGAATGGCGTTGTGGAGCGCAAGAATAGGACTCTCGTTGAGATGACTGGCACCATGCTTGATGAATACAAGACCCCTCGTCGCTTCTGGCTTGAGGCAATCAATACTGCTTGCCACATCATCAACAGGGTATATCTTCACAAATTCCTCAAGAAGACTTCATATGAACTCCTCACTAACAAGAAACCCAACGTGAGTTATTTCAAAGTCTTCGGTGCTAAATGCTGGATTAGAGATCCTCACCATAGTTCTAAATTTGCACCGAAAGCACATGAAGGTTTTATGCTTGGTTACGGAAAGGACTCGCACACCTACAGAGTCTTCAACACCTATCACAACAAGGTTGTTGAAACTATAGATGTGCGGTTCGATGAAACTAACGGCTCGCAAAGAGAGCACCTGCCTCCTATGCTAGATGAAATGCCTCCTGAGGAATCCAATAGGTTCAAGGCCACTGAAGATGTGATCCCTACTGAAGAACAACTACTCTCTGAAGAAGTTGTGCCCAACTCTAAAGACATTCATGCTGATACACCTGAAGACAATGGTGCTGAAGAAAATGCCCAGCCTCAACAAAGTCTTCAACCTGCTTATCCACAACTTGCAAATGAAGTGCAAATCGAGAAAATCCTCGACGACATCAATGCACCAGGTCCCCTCACACGCTCAAAAGCTTCACATTTGTCTAACTTTTGTGGGCACTTTGCTTTTGTCTCTATCACAGAGCCCACCAAAGTTGATGAAGCATTCCTGGAGCCTGAGTGGATTCAAGCCATGCAAGAGGAATTGCATCAATTCAAGCTCAACAACGTGTGGGAACTCGTCAAACGCCCAGATCCTCGCAAGCACAATGTTATAGGTACCAAGTGGATCTACCGCAACAAACAAGATGAACTTGGTCAGGTAGTGAGGAATAAGGCCCGTCTTGTGGCACAGGGCTACACACAGGTTGAGGGAATTGACTTTGATGAAACTTTTGCACCTGTTGCTAGACTTGAAGCTATTCGCATATTGCTTGCTTATGCTAACCATCACAATATCATCTTATATCAAATGGATGTGAAAAGTGCATTCCTCAATGGTAAGCTTGAGGAAGAAGTATATGTTGCTCAACCCCCAGGTTTTGAAGATCCTAAGTATCCTGACAAAGTCTTCAGACTCAACAAGGCCCTCTATGGCCTCAAGCAAACCCCTCGGGTGTGGTATGACACACTGAAGGAATTCCTTATGAAGAAAGGCTTCAAACCCGGTTCACTTGACCCAACTCTTTTCACAAAATCATATGATGATGAATTATTTGTGTGCCAAATATATGTGGACGATATTATCTTTGGATGTACTGACAAACGTTACAGCGATGAATTTACCTATATGATGGGTGAAGAATATCAAATGTCTATGATGGGAGAGCTCAAATTCGTCAACAACGCAATGGCATCTTCATCTCTCAAGAGAAATACCTCAAGGATGTCCTGAAGAAATTCGGCATGCAAGATTGCAAAGGCGTCAAGATTCCTATGCCCACATCGGCTCAACTCTGCTCTGACGAAAGTGGTAAAGATTTCGATCAGAAGGTATATCGCTCCATGATTGGTTCTTTATTGTATTTATGTGCATCTAGGCCAGATATTATGCTTAGTGTTTGCATGTGTGCCCGATTTCAAGCAAAACCGAAGGAATCACACCATAAGGCTATGAAACATATTCTTCGATATCTAGCTCACACTCCAACACTAGGATTATGGTACCCCAAGGGCTCAGATCTTGACCTCATTGGATATTCTGTTTCTGATTATGATGGTGATCGTGTGGACCGCAAGTTAACGTCAGGCACTTGTCATTTCCTCGGACGATCCTTAGTCTGTTGGTCCTCGAAGAAGCAGAACTGCATGTCACTGTCTACTGCTGAAGCTGAGTACATTGCTGCTGGTTCTTGCTGTGCTCAATTGTTATGGATGAAGCAAACCCTCAAGGACTATGGCATCAATGTGAAGAATGTCCCTCTCTACTGCGACAATGAGAGTGCCATCAAGATTGCTCACAACCCAGTTCAGCACTCAAAGACCAAGCACATCCAGATTCGTCATCATTTTCTTCGTGACCATGTGATGAAGGGCGATATCTTCCTCGACCACGTGAAGACTGAAGAACAACTGGTTGATATCTTCACAAAGCCCTTGGATGAGAAGAGATTTTGCAAGTTGCGGTGTGAGCTAAATATCTTAGAATCTTCGAATGTCCTTTGAAAGGACACACATCCTAACACTTATGCAAAATTGATGACTTTGATGTGCAACACACGAAGTAACGTTTTTCTTCAATCAATGAAGACTAACTCTCTAAGTGTGAAGAAATTAATGAAGAATTTGATTCTCAGAACCCTACGACAATTGTACGCGGTGTCTGAAATCATCATTCTTATACGGTGGGTAACGCCACCAACCACAGTTGAAATTCTTCAAGTTTGAGTTTTTCATCATTTTGCAAATTCTTCAAATTATCAAATTCTTCAAGTTTGAAAATTCCACAAAAATTTCAAATTCTTCAAACTTTTCAACTGATGTTCATCACTTGAGTCTTTCTTCATTGACTATATATTGAGTTTTTCAATGTCCTCAGCAGCATTCACTTATAGCTATTTCTTCAAGTTGGTTTTCTTCTAAGTGAATGTGATCGGACCCGTTCCCCCTCTATGCTAAACTCAACCCAGACTATTCACAAATTCTTCATATGCGTTCTACTTTGAAACCCGTTCAAAGTCTTCACTGAGTCCTTGTCAGCTGAAGAATTTGCGAACGAAACTTTAAAATATTCAATCTCAATTTTTGGCGATTGCCGCTCAAACCGTTCCGATTCCCACGACTGGATAACCCACGATCCCCCACTATCTCCACTACACAGTACGTGGGTGACACATATCGCGTGGATGGCAAGGGTCGGGGGCATACTGGTCCAAAATCTTCGGGCCAGTTGGTTTTTACTATTGCTATAAATACCCCCTCCCTTCCACTTGCTCGGGTTACTCCTCACTCCCATCTCTCCCGAGCTCCAGACCTAGCGCCGCCGCTAACTTCATCGTCGCCGGAGAGGAAGAGCTTCACTGCCTCGACCTCGCCGTCGTCGTACTCGCATCGGCCGCGGAAGTCTTCATCCCGCCGCCGTTGTAGCTATCTCCCTGTGCCAAGATAGGGCGTGGGAGATCTGGACTGACGGACTCCTTCACTTCACTTCTCTGTTCGTCGTGTTCATCACTTACAGTAAATAAAATCTAGTTTTATTGCCATTTTTGATTCCCATGATTTTCACAAAATCCTCAAAAGGTGTTATTCTTCAACAATCCATCCTATAAGCACCAAACAAACTTCTTCTCTTGATTTATTTCGCTAAGTCATGATTTTCTTCGAGATTCCTCAATTGTGTGGATCCTCAAATCTATACAACTCTAGAACCTAAGTCAAGAACTCTTACTGACATTCTTCAAGGCATCTATGGTCAAATTCCTCAAACTTGATACTTTTTGCAAAAATTTCTGAGAACGCATATGACCTCTTCAAATTCTTCACACCTATACTCTATTCACAGGTACAAATGTCAGCTGATTAATCTCTAGGTTCTCATCAACTTAACTCATTTGCAGCGTTCCTCAAAGAAAAGTTGCACACTTCCTCAGAAACTTCAGCAGTTCATAATCCTCAGTTGAAGAAAATGACTGATGGGAAAAGACCTCAGAAAGGAGGAAAGAAGCTTGAATCCAATACTGCATTTGAGATCCCTGAGGATATCTATCCTAAGTATTGCACACCTGATGAAGAAATCTACGGGAAAGAGACCAATGAAAAGCGAAAAATTCGCATCCAAAAGATTGAGAGGAGATGGATGAAGGAATGGAGAGAATATCGCTACGTCACTCCTAAGTACATGAAGAAATTTGCACTGAAACCACCTTGCAGAAGACCTCCATTGGGAAATAATCAGGCAGCTGATCCAACTAGCCTCATGAGAGGTGAGGATTTTCCTGAAGAATGGGCAAAGCATCAGAAAAGGCTTCAAAAGATCTCTAAAGAAGCTGTGAGGCAATTCGATATGGACTCTGCTGCTGCTGCTGCCTCTGCTAGTGCACCTGCTCCGAAGAAATCAGTGGTGAAGAAATCCACTGCAAAATCCTCAGCACCAAAGTCCTCAGCCCCAAGTTCCTCACAACAAATGCCTCAGGCAAAATCTTCAAGGGCTCCTGCAATGCCCTCAGTGGCTGCACAATCTTCTGCTGCCGCTGTCAAGTCCTCAACTCCAGTGCATCTTGCATCTTGTCAGAGGACTGCTGGTTTTTCAATTGCTTCAGGGGCATTTGCTACTTCATCTGCCCAAGCACATTCCTCAAGCAGTCCCACATTGCTGAAAGTAAAGGCAACAGCTGGACGAGGCAGGAGGCCAAGTCCTCACAAGAAGCAAGTGGTATTCAACATTCCCTCTGCTTCTGAGGAAGATGAAGCAAGTGATGGAGAACTTGCTGCCATTGTCAGAAATAAGCAAGAGCGAGTGGCTCAAGCCAAGGGCACTTCGATTCCTCTCATGTTGGATCCAAGGACTGTGCTTGACTTCATTGACATATGGCACAACGATCCAAACACTCCAATTGATGACTTGAAGCTTCCTCCCGATCCTAGCCATGTCCTCACCGCGTTCATCGGTGAAGAAAAGTGGAAGTTCGAGAAGGCCGGAAAGGCAAAGAAGGCTCAGTTCAAGAAAGAGCGCTTCATGAAGAACAATGTTCTCAATCTAATGCCTGACCAACTCGTCTCTGTCCAAAAGGACATCAAAGGCCTCATCGATGAATTCAACAAGTACTATGCTGACTGGAAAGGTGCCAAGGTTCGATTTGTCAACATTGCTGACAAAGTCATCAAAGATCACAACTCAAGGGTTGCAGCACGATCGCAACCACAAATTCCTCAGGCTAAAACTTCTGCTCAGCCTGCTGAAGAAATTCATGCTGCTGAAGAAATTCCCAGGGCAACTCCCAATGTTGCGCCTGAAGAAATTAAGAGGCCAGCTGAAGAAACTGTTGTGCCTGAAGAAACTGACAAGGCGACTGCATCAGTCGTGCCTAAAGAAACTGCTCCAACTTCACCCCAGGCTCCCCCAGCAAAATCATCAAAGGTAAAGACTGTCACACTTCCTTCTGCATCAGAAGCGAAGAAAACCAAGGCTGGAGAAAAGGCCGTTGCTCTAAAAAGGAAAGCATCACCATCTGCAGATTCCTCAGCTGCAAAGAAATTGAAGACTTTGCCAAGTTCTTCAAATGAACCAATTGATGTTGTTCCTATTTCATCAGTTCCAGCCTATGAAATAGTCCCATTTGGGGAAGACTATGTCATCTCAAGTGAGGACGGTGAAGAAACTCAATCTGCTGCTTCCTCAGAGCAGATTGATGAAGAAATTGAGGTGGATGCAAATGTTTCAACCCCACTTGAGTCATCACCCTAGCCTCAGTTCACTGCTGAAGAGGCCGGTGTTGAAGAAATAGATGAGGAAGTGGACATTGGATCTACCACTCCAGTCATCCATGATGAATTTTGGATGCAGCACACCCAAATTCACCAATGGCCACTCCTCTCACACAGATTCCTCAGTCTCCGGCCCCAACTGAAGAAATTCAAACAGAGTCTGCTGGTCTGTCCACTCCCCTCGTAACTGCTCCTGAAGATATTCCAGCTGCATCAGTTGATGAAATTGCTGCACAAGTTCCTCAAGCTGAAGAAACTGCCATTGTTCCAAGCGAGACTGGACGGCGCTTCAAGCCAAATCTTCAGCCGAAGCAAAAGCTACCTTTCAAAGGCACGAAGCGTCCCAAATTCATCAAGATGAATTTCTTCAATGAGCACATATTCTTCACTGGACCAAATCCTTATGACTCAGCAAGGATTGGTCGCTCAAGGTTCTGGACTCTAGCTCGGATGAATTTCTATGCTGCTGTGCTGTTTGACAAGGACAAAGTCTTCCAGCATCATCAAATTCCTCATGTGGATATGGAATCCATCCCATGCTTCACTCCTGTGCTTTCAGTTCTTCATGATGTTGGACTTCTTCCATTTTGTGCGGATGTCTGCGATTGGAATAAAGAACTGATTCTTCAATTCTATGCAACTCTGCATATCTCTGGTGAAGCTTCTGATATCAACTCTTGGATTCTGGATTGGATGACTGGCAACAACCACTACACTGCTTCTGCAAATGAATTGCTTCAGTGTGTTCCCATTCCAATTCCCTCAGAATGAATGAGGACTATGAAGCGTGAGACTTTTGTTTTCGTAATTTCATTTCCATTCTTTGAGTCATAGGAAACACCGTACTGTTAAAGGGGGCCAAGGTAATACTAAGGAAAATTTCCAACTGATGCTCAACTCAAAAGCCTCAACCTATCCAATCCTTCGAGTGAAGCCTTTGGAAATCTCTTGCAGTTCAGTCAAGTTCTTCAGTGAGAGAGACGATGATCTTCTGGTCTCTGAGGAAATTGGTCTGACTGAGGAGTTAGGATTTCGCCAGTGTGAATTGCCTACAAGTGAGGAATATGATAAGCCTCAGGACTTTCATAGTTCGAAATTCCGACCGTTGCTGTGCTAAGTGCCAGCTGTCCCCAATCATCCTATCCACATAATGGTCATATCATTGGGGGCATTTATGTCTTATCATGTCGGGTTGCACCCTGGCTATAAATAGCCACCCCCCACAACCACTAGTTGGTTGGCTGCTCCGAGAGAGAACTGACACTTGTCATTTGAGAGCATCCCATTCCTCGAGGACTTTGAGAGAAAATCATCAGTGAGGAAAAACCCCAATCCAGACCACCAAACCCAAAGTGATTGAGCATCACTGAAGAAATTGTTCCTGTGTGGAACCGACGCTTGTTACCTTTGAAGACTGTGTATCTTCCAGACGGTTAGGCGTCATGGTCTAGTGCATCCTGCAGTTAATTGGGGATCACGAAGTGACCTTGGTCTAGAGCATCCAGCAGTCAATTGTGGATCGCCGGGTGACCAGTTTGTGAGGGTTTTGGAAGTCTACCCTGAAGACTTACCACGAGTGTTGGGCGAGGTCTGTGTGACCTTAGCTCAAGGAGAATACGGTAAGGACTGTGTGTCCTGGGACTGTGTGTCTTCTGGTCTAAATACCAGGCCGCTTCAAACCAGACGTACGACTGTCACAGCAGTTGGAACTGGGTCATCAAACCATTGTCTTCATCGAGCTTCCTGGTTCTATTTCCTCAACCCTTTCATTTCCTCATATATGTGTTGATGAAATTGATTGTTACTGTTTGAAGAATTTGACTGAAGACTTTCTCAATTTCCTCACCTCAAATTCTTCAAGCTACCTTGTTCGTCACCTACTTATCATGTATCATGCTACCCATAATCCGTGCATGCTTTATTTCATCATGATGACTATGCCACTGCCATGTTTTGCGTGCACCTGAGTACTTATTCCGCTGCTAGTTATTCATCACATTTCAAATTCCTCAAGTTGAAATTCCTTAGTGATGAATTTGTAAAAATCGCCTATTCACCCCCCCTCTAGTCGATATAACGCACTTTCAATTGGTATCAGAGCAAGGTACTCCCTTGTTCTGTGTGATTTTGGTTTAACCACCTGGAGTTCTAGTTATGTCGACTGCAGGTATGATCAAGGTTTCCGCAGGATGTCCTACCTTTGATGGGATGGACTACCCCTACTGGAAAACAAGATGCGCATGCATCTTGAGGCTATTGACAACGATCTCTGGTATGCTGTGGAAAATGGTGTTCCCCGCACATCTCCGACTGTTACTGCTGCTGATGCGAAGAAATTCAAGCAACTCGATTCTCAAGCGAAGAATATCATCTGTGGCCATCTGAGCAAAGGTCAGTATGGCAGAGTGAGTGCTTTGGAGACTGCTAAGCTTATCTGGGATAGGCTGTCCAAAGTCAATGAAGGTGTTTCCACTCAACGTGACTCCCGTGTTGATGTTCTTCGCAATCTCTTCAATCGCTTCAAAAGACTCGACAATGAAAATGTTCAGCAAACTTTTGATCGTCTCACTGATATCTCCAACGAGCTTCAAGCACTGGGTGCCACGGATATCACTGACCACGAGGTGGTAAAGAAACTGCTAAGATCTCTTGATTCCTCATTCGATACTCTGGCTTTGATGATTCAAGAACGTGGAGACTACAAGTCACTTGATCCTGCTGATATACTTGAGAGACTCAATACTCATGAATTCCAACAAGCTGAGAAGAGAGACCTCTACGGACCAAGCTATGGAAGATCACGTGCTCTGAAGGCAAAAGCAATTTCCTCATCCGAAGACGAAGATTCTGATAGCAGCCTTGGTGATCCTGAAGAACTGGGTCAGGAGCTGGCAATGCTTGTGAGGAAATTCCAGAAGTTCTCAAGGAGAGGCCAATTTGGAAAATCATCAAAAAGTGGTTTGAGGAAATCAGATTCCTCAAGCGACTACAAGAAGAGAACGTGTCACAAATGCAAGAAATCTGGTCACTTTATCTCTGACTATCCTCTCTGGGAAAAAGAATCAAAGAAGAAAAATTACAAGGACTACAGTTCTGATGACTCGAAGAAAAAGAAGAAATCTTCAAAGTCCTCAACCTCAAAGTCTTCATCTGCAAAGTCCTCATCGCACAAGAAGAAAGGTTCTAGAAAAGCTCGGGCCTTCATTGGCAAGGAAATGGACTCTGAAGAAGAATCTGAAGAATATGAAGAAGAGGAAGAATCTGAGGAAGAGTCTGACTCTGGTGTTGCTAGCCTTGCTCTCGCCACTGCTTTCGTCAGCAAGTCCATCTTCAACGATGAAGAAAATGACCACTCCAATGATTCTGACGTCAGCAACGATGAATATGCTCCCACTTACTGCTTCATGGCAAAAGGTTCCAAGGTACACAAGCATCACTCTTCTTCTGAATCAAGTGAAGGTGAATCTGATGAATATGTGAAACCTAGCTATGCCAAACATGCTAAAATTGCCACTAAGCAACAAAGTGCACTTGAAAAGCTTCAGAAATTGCTAGACAAAAGTGATGATCTGTTGAATGAGGAAGTGGATCGGACTCAAACTCTATCTGATGATCTCAAAAGTCTTCAGACAAAGTATGATAACCTTCAGAGTCATCATAATGCTCTCTTAGTTGACCATGAGAAGCTCTCTTATGAATTTCTTCAAAGAAAGTAAGATCTTGAGAAACTAAGAGTGACTCATGAGGATCTCCAAAGGGAAAACGATTCCTTACTGGCTCAACAGATCAGTACCGCTCAGGAAGAATTTGTTCCACCATGTATGAAATGCATCGAACGTGAAACTGCTAATTCTTCACCTGAATGTTCAAATGCTTCTATTGCTGAAAATTCTTCAACTATCCTCGTGGTCACAAATTCCTCATCTGAGGATACCACAAGTATCACTGACGAAAATGCAGAGTTGAAGGAATTGTATGTGACAGGCATATACAAAAGTCTCAAAGGGCATCAAACCCTTTGCGATGTGCTCAAAAAGCAGATTCTGAATAGGAACCCTAGGAAAGAGGGTATTGCATTTGAGAGGAAACTCAATGCTGATGGATCCTACTGGACACCTGAGCAGTACCCCAAAACCTCGTGGGTTGCTGCAAAAGGACCTCCTGTGGATCCATCCACTTTATCTGGCTTTACTTGTGAAACTTCATATTCCTCTAATGAGTCACCTGACTCCAACTACAAATTCTTCAAAAATCAGAAAGGTGAAGTATTTGCCAAATTTGTTGGAACTAACTGCAGGAACGGTTCACCTATGAGGAAAATCTGGGTTCCTAAGAGCTACTTGGAAAATCTTCAAGTGAATGTCCTCACGACACCACCCATGAAGAAAAGGAACCCTAGATCAAATTCCTCATATGGACCAAAGTCTTCACTTGGACCAAATTCCTCAAATGGTCAAAAGTATCATTCTCGTTCTAATGCATCTGTTTCGCAGGGAAAATCTAAGAGTTCTGAATATGTGCATTATTCTTCAAATCATTATGTTCATAAGTCCTCGAAGAATTTCTCTGCTTATTCATATGAGTACTCTAACCCTAGTCCTGTGAAACGAAGTGCACTAGCTTCAATGCCTCCCTTTTCATATGGAGCTCGCAGAATGATGAACTCTTTGCCACCCCTTCAGATGTGGGTGGTGAAGAAATTGAACTAACTTCTTATGCAGGGTCAGGTCTCCAGACGAACTTGAACGTCTGATGAATTTGCTGGAGACCTGAGGAAATGCTTGAAAGGACGCAAGCTAACCATGCAGAAATGATTCCCTCATTTTTTTTCACGTCCTCACACTGCTTTACTTACTATGTTGTGTGATGAAATTCCGCCTGATGAATTTGATGTCATATTCTTCACTCTGAAGCATATGAGTTCGTAAGTTGTACTAATTCATCTGCAGGATGAAACTCCAAAAACTACTGAGTGGGTCCTCGACAGTGGATGCACCAACCACATGACTGGTGACAAGAGTCTACTGATGAATATGCCACTTGCCCCATCTCATCTGAAGCATATCACCTACGCTGACAAAGGAAAAAGCAAGGTATTGGGTCTAGGTAAGGTTGCAATCTCCAAGGACCGACACATGGACAAGGTGATGCTTGTCGAATCCCTCGGGTTCAACCTTATGTCTGTCTCAATGCTTTGTGATCTTGATATGGTTGTCGTCTTTGGAAAATATCGTTGTGTCGTCATCATGGAATCTGACCATTCCAAAGTCTTCGAAGGCTTTAGGAGAGGAGACTTGTATATTGTTGATTTCTCTACAGGTCCTCAGCCTGCCACGTGTCTACTTGCAAAGTCCTCAGAAGGCTGGCTGTGGCATCGACGACTTGGACATGCTGGTATGAGGAACTTGCACACGCTCGTGAAGAAAACGCACGTCATTGGCATTGAAGGTGTCAAATTCCTCAAGGATCACCTCTGTGGTGCTTGTGAGTCTGGGAAGATGACCAGATCCAAGCATCCCTCGAAGACAATCATGACCACGACTCGACCTTTTGAATTGCTTCACATGGACCTCTTTGGCCCCACTCATTATTCCACACTAACAAATGCTTCAAGTTTGTATGGCTTTGTCATTGTTGATGATTACTCTCGTTACACTTGGGTGCATATTATTCTGTACAAGTCTGAAGTGCAGGATGTCTTCAGACGATTTTCTTCAAGGGCCTCAACAAACTTCGGCGTCATGATCAAACATATCAGGAGTGATAATGGGACTGAGTTCAAGAACACCAATCTTGATGAATATCTTGATGAACTTGGTATTACTCATGAGCTATCTGCCCCATATACTCCTCAGCAGAACGGCATCGTGGAGCGCAAGAATAGGACTCTTGTTGAGATGGCTCGCACCATGCTTGATGAATACAAGACTCCTCGTCACTTTTGGCCTGAGGCAATTGATACAGCATGCCACATCATCAACAGGGTATATCTTCACAAATTCCTCAAGAAGACATCATATGAACTCATGACTGGCAAGAAACCCAATGTAAGTTATCTCAAAGTCTTCGGTGCAAAATGCTGGATAAGAGATCCTCACCACAGTTCTAAATTTGCACCGAAAGCACATGAAGGTTTTATGCTTGGTTACGGAAAGGACTCGCACACCTACAGAGTCTTCAACACCTACCATCACAAGGTTGTTGAAACTGTAGATGTGCGGTTCGATGAAACTAACGGCTCGCAAAGAGAGCACCTGCCTTCTGTGCCAGATGAAAAGTCTTCTGAGGAATCCATTAAGTTAAAGGCTACTGAGGATGTAGTACCCACTGAAGAAAATCCTCAACCAACTGAGGAAGCTATTCCAATCAATGAAGACATTCATGCTGATACACCTGAAGAAAATGGTGCTGAAGAAAATCCTCAGCCACGTCAACCTGCTCATCCAAGAGTTGCAAATGAAGTGCAGATTGACAAAATCATCGACAACATCAATGCACCAGGTCCTCTCACTCGCTCAAGAGCTTCACATCTGACTAACTTTTGTGGGCATTTTGCTTTTGTCTCTATGATAGAGCCCACCAAAGTTGATGAAGCTTTCAAGGAGCCCGAGTGGATTCAAGCTATGCAAGATGAATTGCATCAATTCAAGCTCAACAACGTGTGGGAACTTGTCAAGCGGCCAGATCCTCGCAAGCATAACATCATAGGTACCAAGTGGATCTACCGCAACAAGCAAGATGAAAATGGCCTTGTGGTAAGGAATAAGGCTCGTCTTGTAGCTCAAGGCTACACACAGGTTGAAGGAATTGACTTTGATGAAACTTTTGCACCTGTTGCTAGACTTGAAGCTATTCGCATATTGCTTGCTTATGCTAACCATCATGATATCACTTTATATCAAATGGATGTGAAAAGTGCATTCCTCAATGGTAAGCTTGAGGAAGAAGTATATGTTGCTCAACCCCCAGGTTTTGAAGATCCTAAGCATCCTGACAAAGTCTTCAGACTCAACAAGGCCCTCTATGGCCTCAAGCAGGCCCCTCGGGCGTGGTATGACACTCTGAAGGAATTCCTCATGAAGAAAGGCTTCAAACCCGGTTCACTCGATCCAACTCTTTTCACCAAATCCTATGACAATGAACTGTTCATATGCCAAATATATGTCGACGATATTATCTTTGGCTGTACTGACAAACGTTACAGTGATGAATTTGCCTATATGATGAGTGAAGAATATCAAATGTCTATGATGGGAGAGTTGAAATTCTTCTTAGGTCTTCAAATTCGTCAGCAAGACAATGGCATCTTCATCTCACAAGAGAAATACCTCAAGGATGTGCTGAGGAAATTCAACATGCACGAATGCAAAGGCGTCAAAACTCCAATGCCTTCAAAAGGCCACCTCTGCACTGACGAAAATGGTAAATATTTCGATCAAAAGGTATACCGCTCCATGATTGGCTCATTGTTGTATTTATGTGCATCTAGGCCTGATATTATGCTGAGTGTTTGCATGTGTGCCCGATTCCAAGCAACACCGAAGGAATCACACCATAAGGCTGTGAAACATATTCTTCGATACTTAGCTCACACACCAACGCTTGGATTATGGTATCCCAAGGGCTCAAATCTTCACCTCGTCGGATACTCAGATGCTGACTATGCTGGAGATCGTGTGGATCGCAAGTCAACCTCACGCACATGTCATTTCCTCGGACGATCCTTAGTTTGTTGGTCCTCGAAGAAGCAGAACCGCGTGTCACTTTCTACTGCTGAAGCTGAGTACATTGCTGCTGGTTCATGCCGCGCTCAGCTGCTGTGGATGAAGCAAACCCTCAAGGACTATGGCATCAAGGTGAAGAATGTGCCTCTCTACTGCGACAATGAGAGCGCTATCAAGATTGCTTACAACCCAGTTCAGCACTCCAAGACCAAGCACATCCAGATTTGTCATCATTTTCTTCGAGATCATGTACTCAAGGGCGACATCTCCATTGACCAGATCCCCACTGAAGAACAACTGGCCGATATCTTCACTAAGCCCTTGGATGAAAAGAGATTTTGCAAGTTGCGGTGTGAGCTAAATATCTTAGAATCTTCGAATGTTCTTTGAAAGGACACACATCCTAACACTTATGCAAAATTGATGACTTTGATGTGCAACACACAAAGTAACGTTTTTCTTCAATCAATGAAGAATAACTCTCTAAGTGTGAAGAAATTAACGAAGAATTTGATTCTCAGAACCCTACGACAATTGTACGCGGTGTCTGAAATCATCATTCTTATACGGTGGGTCACGCCACCAACAATAGTTGAAATTCTTCAGATTTGAGTTTTTCATCATTTTGCAAATTCTTCAAATTTTCAAATTCCTCAAGTTTGCAAATTCCTCAACTTTTCAAATTCTTCATACGGTGAAACTGATGTTCTTCATTGACTATATATATATATATATTTGAGTTTTCAATGTCCTCAACAACATTCACTTATTGCTAATTCTTCAAGTTTGATTTTCATCTAAGTGAATGTGATCGGACTCGTTCCTCCTCTATGCTAAACTCAACCCAGTCTGTTCACAAATTCTTCATATGCGTTCTACTTTGAAACTCGTTCAAAGTCTTCACTGTATCCTTGACAGCTGAAGAATTTGCGAACGGAAATTTAAAACTTTCACTATCAAATTTTTCGGCGCTTCTTGCCCAAACAGTTCCGATTCCCACGATTGGATAAGCCACGATCCCCCACTATCTCCACTACTCAGAACGTGGGTGACACATGTCGCATGGAGAGCAAGGGTCAGGGGCAATCTGGTCCAAAATCTTCGGGCCGATTCGTTTTTACTGCCACTATATATATCCCCTCCCCTTCACTGTGCTCGAGTTACTCCTCACTCCCATCTCTCCCGAGCTCAAACCTAGCGTCGCCGCTAAAATCATCGCCGCCGGAGAGGAGGAGCTTCACTGCCTCGACCTCGCCGTCGCCGTACTTACATCGGCCGCGGAAGTCTTCACCCCGCCGCCGCTGTAGCTGTCTCCCTCTGCCAAGCTAGGGCGTGGGAGATCTGGACGGACGAACTTCCCAGATTTCATCTCACTGTTCGTCGTGTTCCTCGTCAGGGTAAATAAAATCTGATTTTACTGCCCTTGTTTGATCTTCATTTCTTCCACAAAATCCTCAAAAGTGTTTATTCTTCAAGAACCATCTTCTTAAGCACCTCACATGTTTCAATCCCTTGATGTTTTTCTCTAAGTTATGATTTTCTTCAAGATTCCTCAATTGTGTGGATCTACATATTCGCACAACTCTGGAACCTAAGACAAAGAACACTTAGTGAAATTCCTCAAGACATCTATGGTCCAAATCCTCAACTTGATATATTTTGAAAATTTTCTGAGAACGCATATGACCTCTTCAAATTCCTCGCACCTATACTCTGTTCACAGGTACAAAATGTCTGCTGATAAATCACTAGGTTCTCATCAACTTAACTCATTTGCAGCGTTTCTTGAGGAAAAACTGTGCACATCCTCAGAATCATCAAGAGTTCAAAGTCATCAAGTGAAGAAAATGGCAGATGCTAAAAGACCTCAGAAGGGTGGAAAGAAGGCTGAACAAAACACTGTGTTTGATATACCTGAGCATCTGTATGCAGGTTACTGTACTCCTGATGAGGCCATTCATGGCAAAGAAACAAAAGAGCAGAGGAAAATCAGAATTCAGAGGATTGAACGAAGGTGGGCAAAGGAGTGGAGAGACTATCACTATGTCACTCCCAAATACATGAAGAAATTCGCCCTCAAACCTCCTTGCAAAAGGGCTCCTCCTGCTGATGACCAAGAGGTCGATCCCACTAGCATTGCTCGTGGTGAAGACTTTCCTGATGAATGGGCAAAGCATCAACAAAAGCTTCAGAGGACTGCCAAAGCTGCAGTGAAGAAATTCAATGAAGATTTTGCTGCTGCTGCTGCCTCTGCCGGAGCCTCTGAGAGTGTTCCGAAGCAATCACTGGTGAAGAAATCTGCTGTGAAATCAAAATCTTCAACTTCAAAGTCATCACAGCAAAACCCTCAAGCAAATTCTTCAAAGGCCACTGCAATGCCTTCAGTAGCTGCACAATCATCTGCTACTGCCGCAAAGTCCTCAACTCCTGTACATCTTGCTTCAGGGGCCTCTGCTAGTTCCTCAGCCCAAGAACAGTCTTCAACAAGTCCTACCTTAATGAAGATAAAGAGAACTGCTAGACGAGGTCAGAGACCAAGTCCTCACAAAAGCCAAGTTACTGTGAATGTACCCTCAGGGTCTGAGGATAATGATGATGCTACAAATGAAGAATTGGAAGAAATCATCAGAAACAGTCAGCAAAGAGCTGCAATTGCCAAGAGCATCTCTGTTCCATTAATGCTGGATCCTAAGATGATCCTCAATTTCATTGACATATGGCATGAGGATCCCAGCACTCCACTTTCCTCACTGAAACTGCCTATTGCTGTGGACCATGTCCTCACACACTTTATCGCTGAAGAAAAATGGAAAAGAGAACAAGCTCAGAGAGCTAAGAAGAGCAGGGCCAGAAAAGAAAAGTTCCTGAAGAACAATGTGATGAATTTAACTCCTACTCAACTCATCACAGTTCAGTCTGAGATTCGCTGCCTGACTGATGAACAAGCAAAATATGATGCTGAATGGAAAGGCTCCAAAGTACGATTTGTGAGGGCTGCCCAAGCTGCAGTCAAGGATCACAACTCAAGGGTTGCAGCTCAATCGCAACAACAAATTCCTCAGGCTGAAGAATCTGCTCAGCCTGCTGAAGAAACTGCACGCGCAGCTGAAGAAATTCAGGCTGCTGAAGAACCTGACAGGGCAACCTCCACTGCTGCGCCTGAAGAAACTGCCAGGCCAGGTGAAGCTTTTGCTGCGCCTGATGAAATTGAGACCACTAGGGCGACTGCATCAGTCGTTCCTGAAGAAACTGCTCCACCTTCACCCTCTGCTGAAACTGCAAAGTCCTCAAGGGTGAAGAACATCAACCTTCCTTCTGCATCAGAAGCGAAGAAAACAAAGGCTGCGGAGAAAATTGCTGCTAAGAAAAGAAAAGCATCAACTTCAGATTCCTCAGCGGTGAAGAAATTGAAGACACTGCCAAGTTCTTCAACTGAACCCATTGATGCAACCCCAATCTCCTCAGCACCTGGCTATGAAATAGTTCCATTTGGTGTCGGGTATGTCATTCCAAATGTTGCTTCAACAAAGCAGATTGTTGAAGAAATTGAAGTGGAAGCAACTGCTTCAACTCCACTGGTGTCATCGCCCCTACCTCAGTTGACTTCTGAAGAGGCCGGCATCGAAGAAATGGAAGAGGTCATGGACATTGGAAACACAACTCCTCTAATCAATGATGAATATTGGGAAGCTGTACACCCAAATTCTCCAATGACCACACCAATTACTCAAATTCCTCAGTCTCCAGCCCAGACTGAAGAACTTCATACTGAAGATATTCCAGCTGCATCAGCTGAAGAAATTGCTGTTCAAACCACAAATGAGGAAACTGCTATTCAAATTCCTCAATCTGAAGAAGTTCCTCCTATGATTAAGGACATTATGGGCCGCTTCAAGCCAAATCTTCAGCCGAAGCCAAAGTTGCCCCTCAAAGGCTCAAAGCGCCCCAAATTCATCAAGACCAATTTCTTCAACGAGCACATTTTCTTCAACGGGCCAAATCCTTATGACTTAGCAAGGACCGGTCGCACAAGATTCTGGACCCCTTCGCAGATGAATTTCTATGCATCTGTACTCTTTGACAAAGAGAAAGTCTTCGAGCATCAGCAAATTCCTCATGTGGATATGGAATCCATTCCGTGCTTCACACCTGTGCTCGCAGTTCTTCATGATGCTGGACTTCTTTCCTTCTGCGTTGACATATGCGATTGGAATGAAGAGCTAATTCTTCAATTCTATGCAACCTTGCATATCTCGGGTGATGCTTCTGATGTCAATTCATGGATTCTGGACTGGATGACTGGATCTACTCACTACACTGCCCCAACCGCTGAATTGCTTCAGGCTGTGCCAATACCAATTCCCTCAGAAGGAGCACGCTGCATCTATGATGAAACTGAACTGCCCAACCACTTGATGCAAGTGCTGATGAAGCCATTGGCTCAGGGCCAACCACAAAGGACTTTCTTCCTTGTGAAGGATTTGCTCTATGTGCCCAGGACAGTTTATCGCATTCTGACCAAAACCCTCAGCCCTCAAAAGGGCCACAATTCTGAAGAAGAAGAAGTGCAGGGAATCATGAAGAACATGCTATTCAACATCATTCATGGGATTCCCATCAACTACCATGATTTCTTCATGAGGACTTTGGCCAATGCTGCTTCAGCCCCATTTGAATTGAAGCCTTACGCTCCCTGGATCATGAAATTCATCAGATCAAGGTCTTCACTTCCATTCAAGGCTGACTTTCAGAATCACTTCAGTTTCTGCCTCCAATTGAAGTCCTCAAGAATACATTTTCCTCAGTTGAGGGTAAAGGCAAAGCTGTCATTGATGAAGGTACTCGTCCATTGGATGGACAGTTTCGCAAAGCTGCATCCTATTCAACCAATGATGACTCTGCTACCCAAGATTCTGCCGCAAAAGCCTCAGCGCAAAATCCTCAAGAAACTGCCCCTCGTGTGATGACTGATCGAGAGCTTCTTCTAAGTCTTCATCAGAAGATTGATCGCAATCACAAGTGGGTAAAGCATCAGTTTGGTTCACTTCTTCGAGACATGACTGTCACGCACAACTCTGTGAGGAAGAACCACTATTATCTTCATGAAGTCTTTGACCACACATGGGCCATCCTGTCTCACCTCAAGACTCCTGAAGAACTCAAGGAGATGGAATTTCAGCAGGACTTTGATTGGTCCATCCCTCCAAGGAAGAAATGGAAGAAAGTTCAAGTTCCTCAGCTGGTTACAAGCTCATATTCTTCATCTCGCCAGACGGATGAAGCTGAGGATATTGACGACACTGATGCAGGCCCTACATCAACGAACGACCCCGACAACGCTGGCGCTCCTCCACCACCTTCAAGATGAAATTCTTCAGGGGCGTTAGTCCTCATTTTTTGTCCCTTTTGGTCTTCGATGACAAAGGGGGAGAAAATTTGAGTTAGTCTTCAAGCGGGTCTCTATATATGGGCTGTTTTTGTTTAAGTTACAACTCTCGCTCTTCTGAAGCTTTTGTTTAAGTTATCTTAATGCACGCATGCTGAATTTCCTCAGACCCCATTTTCCATCATGCATTTCAATTTCCTCATGATATATATTAAATGCGTGTATGGATTGCAAGATATAGGGGGAGTTCTCCATGATTTTAACCTGCCATGTGCATTTGCAGTCCAAAGCAAATTCCTCAAATATGCACATCTTCAGGGGGGTTCTTCTATATCTTGCAATCAAATTCCTCAAACTCAGTACTTAATCTTCATATTATTATCCCCGTTGAAAACTTAACCTATTTGTCATCAATCACCAAAAAAGGGGAGATTGTTAGTGCATCTAGTGCCCCTTAGTGATTTTGGTGTATTGAAGACTTATAGGTTAAGAGACTAATGCGTTTGTAAGTGTACACAGGCTCTATAAGTCGCTGAGGAGTTTGATACATTCGGAGATTATCGACCTCTAAAAATGTATGTCTTCAACTGAAGACTTTGGTGAAGACTTTGCTGAAGACTTGGTATTCCCTGAAGACTTTGAAAAAAGAAGAAGTTGGTGTGACCTTGAAGATATGAATGAGGACTATGAAGCGTGAAGACTTTTGTTTTCGTAGTTTCATTTCCTTTCTTTGAGTCATAGGAAACACCGTACTGTTAAAGGGGGCCGAGGTAATACTAAGGAAAATTTCCAACTGATGCTCAACTCAAAAGCCTCAACCTATCCAATCCTTCGAGTGAAGCCTTTGGAAATCTCTTGCAGTTCAGTCAAGTTCTTCAGTGAGAGAGACGATGATCTTCTGGTCTCTGAGGAAATTGGTCTGACTGAGGAGTTAGGATTTCGCCAGTGCGAATTGCCTACAAGTGAGGAATATGATAAGCCCGAGGACTTTCATAGTTCGAAATTCCGACCGTTGCTGTGCTAAGTGCCAGCTGTCCCCAATCATCCTATCCACATAACGGTCATATCATTGGGGGCATTTATGTCTTATCATGTCGGGTTGCACCCTGGCTATAAATAGCCACCCCCCACAACCACTAGTTGGTTGGCTGCTCCGAGAGAGAACTGACACTTGTCATTTGAGAGCATCCCATTCCTCGAGGACTTTGAGAGAAAATCATCAGTGAGGAAAAACCCCAATCCAAACCACCAAACCCAAAGTGATTGAGCATCACTGAAGAAATTGTTCCTGTGTGGAACCGACGCTTGTTACCTTTGAAGACTGTGTATCTTCCAGACGGTTAGGCGTCATGGTCTAGTGCATCCTGGAGTCAATTGGGGATCACGAAGTGACCTTGGTCTAGAGCATCCAGCAGTCAATTGTGGATCGCCGGGTGACCAGTTTGTGAGGGTTTTGGAAGTCTACCCTGAAGACTTACCACGAGTGTTGGGCGAGGTCTGTGTGACCTTATCTCAAGGAGAATACGGTAAGGACTGTGTGTCCTGGGACTGTGTATCTTCTGGTTTAAATACCAGGCCGCTCCAAACCAGACGTACGACTGTCACAGCAGTTGGAACTGGGTCATCAAACCATTGTCTTCATCGAGCTTCCTGGTTCTATTTCCTCAACCCTTTCATTTCCTCATATATGTGTTGATGAAATTGATCGTTACTGTTTGAAGAATTTGACTGAAGACTTTCTCAATTTCCTCACCTCAAATTCTTCAAGCTACCTTGTTCGTCACCTGCTTATCCTGTATCACGCTACCCGTAATATGTGCATGCTTTATTTCATCATGATGACTATGCCACTGCCATGTTTCGCGTGCACCTGAGTACTTATTCCGCTGCTAGTTATTCATCACATTTCAAATTCCTCAAGTTGAAATTCCTCAGTGATGAATTTGTAAAAATCGCCTATTCACCCCCCTCTAGTCGATATAACGCACTTTCATGCTGCAAAAGCCTCAGCGCAAAAACCTCAAGCTTCTGCTCCTCGTGTGATGACTGATCGTGAGCTTCTTCTAAGTCTTCATCAGAAGGTCGATCATAACCACAAGTGGGTAAAGCATCAGTTTGCTTCAATTTTTCGTGACATGACTGTGACGCATAACACTGTGAGGAAAGTTCATTACTATGTGCATGAAATCTTCGATCGCTCTTGGGCCATTCTGTCTCATCTCAAGACTCCTGAAGAACTCAAGGAGATGGAATTTCAAATGGACTTTGACTGGTCAATTCCTCCTAAGAAGAAGTGGAAGAAAGTTCAAGTTCCTCAGCTGGTGACAAGCTCATTTTCTTCATCATGTGATACAGATGAAGCTGAGGATATTGACGACACTGCTGCAGGCCCTGCTCCACCTACCGACCCCGACAACGCTGGCGCTCCTCCACCACCTTCAAGATGAAATTCTTCAGGGGCGTTAGTCCTCAATTTCATCCCTTTTGGTCACTTGATGACAAAGGGGGAGAAATTTGAGTTAGTCTTCAAGCGAGTCTATATATATGGGCTGTTTTTTGTTTAAGTTACAACTCTCGCTCTTCTGAAGCTTTTGTTGATTGAGTTGTAAACTTAAGTCCGATGGTGGTCTGATACTTTTGAACTGATTTCTGCATGCTTATCTCCTCAAGTATCTTAATGCACGCATGCTGAATTTCCTCAGACCCCATTTTCCATCATGCATTTCAATTTCCTCATGATATATATATAATGCGTGTATGGATTACAAGATATAGGGGGGGATCTCCAAGATTTTATCCTGCCATGTGCATTTGCAGTTCAAAGCAAATTCCTCAAATATGCACATCTTCAGGGGGAGTTCCTCTATATCTTGCAATCAAATTCCTCAAATTCAGTACTTACACTTCATATGTTTATCCCCGTTGAAAACTTAACCTATTTGTCATCAATCACCAAAAAGGGGGAGATTGTAAGTGCATCTAGTGCCCCTTAGTGATTTTGGTGTATTGAAGACTTATAGGTTAAGGGACTAATATGTTTGTGAGTGTACACAGGCTCTATAAGTCGATGAGGAGTTTGGTATATTCGAAGAATGTCGACCCCTAAAAATGAATGTCTTAAACTGAAGACTTTGGTGAAGACTTTGCTGAAGACTTTGGTATTCCCTGAAGACTTTGAAAATGAAGAAGATGGTGTGACCTTGAAGATATGAATGAGGACAATGAAGCATGAAGACTTTTGTTTTTATTGTTTCATTTCCTTCTTTGAGTCATAGGAAACACCGTACTGTTAAAGGGGGTCGAGGTAATACTAAGGAAAAAAATTCCAACTCATGCTCAACTCAAAAGCCTCAACATAACCCAATCCTTCGAGTGAAGCCTTTGGAAACCTCTTATAGTTCAGTCAAGTTCTTCAGTGATAGAGACGATGTTCTTCTGGTCTCCGAGGAAATTGGTCTGACTGAGGAGTTAGGATTTCGCCAGTGCGAATTGCCTACAAGTGAGGAATATGATAAGCCCTGAGGAATTTGACAGTTCAAATTCCGACCGTGGATGTACTTTGCGCCAGCTGTCCAAATATTCTATCCACCTAACGGTCATATCATTGGGGGGCATTTATGTCTTATCATGTCGGGTGACCGTGTATCTTTGGCTTTTTACCTTTGAAGACTGTGTATCTTCCAGACGGTTAGGTGTCATGGTCTAGTGCATCCCGCAGTCAATTGGGGATCGCCGGGTGACCGTGGTCTAGAGCATCCAGCAGTCAATTGTGGATCGCCGGGTGACTAGTTTGTGAGGGTTTTGGAATTCTACCCTGAAGACTTACCACGAGTGTTGGGCGAGGACTGTGTGACCTTAGCTCAAGGAGAATACGGTAAGAATTGTGTGTCCTGGGACTGTGTGTCCTCTAGTTTAAATACCAGGCCGTTCCAAACCAGACGTACGACTGTCACAGCAGTTGGAACTGGGTCATCAAACCATTGTCTTCATCGAGCTACCTGGTTCCATTTCCTCAACCCTTTCATTTCCTCGTATATGTGTTGATGAAATTGATCGTTACTGTTTGAAGAATTTGACTGAAGACTTTCTCAATTTCCTCACCTCAAATTCTTCAGTTACATTATCTTCTGCCCGCTTATCCTGTTCACGCTACTCATGCTCTGTGTATGTTTCATTTCATCATGATGACTATGCTACTGCTATGTTTCGCATGCACTTGAGTACTTATTCCGCTGCGAGTAGTTCGTCACTTAGCAAATTCCTCAACTAGTATTTCCTCAAGTGAGGAATTTGTCAAAATCGCCTATTCACCCCCCCTCTAGTCGATATAACGCACTTTCACATACGTTTATAAGCATAGGTTCCAAAAGGGCAAGTAAAGGTAGTTTTCTCTTGATCGGATTGTGACATGGGTATTTGAGAGAAACCAGAATATCCATCTAGGAAACAAAAGTGTGTGTGCTTATATAGTCTTTCTAGCATTTGATCAATGAAAGGTAGAGGGTAATGATCTTTCCTAGTAGCTTTATTTAATTTTCTAAAATCAATTACCATTCTATAGCCAGTGACAATTCTTGGTGGAATGAGTTCATTCTTATCATTGGGAACAACGGTAATACCTCCTTTCTTAGGGACACAATGAACGGGACTTACCCATCTACTATCAGCTATGGGATAGATTATACCTGCTTCCAGAAGCTTTAGTATTTCAGTTCTTATCACTTCTTTCATCTTAGGATTCAATCGCCTTTGGTGATCAACAACGGGTTTAGCATCAGGTTCCATATTAATCTTGTGCTGACATAGAGTGGGACTAATGCCCTTAAGATCATCAAGAGTATATCCAATAGTAGCCCGGTGCTTCCTTAGAACCTTCAACAATCTTTCTTCTTCATGTTCTGAAAGGTTAGCACTAATAATAACAGGATATATCTTTTTCTCATCAAGATAAGCACACTTCAAAGTGTCAGGCAATTGTTTCAATTCAAACACAGGATCACCTTTAGGTGGAGGAGGACCTCCAAGAGTTTCAATAGGCAAATTGTGTTTCAGGAGAGGTTGTTGTTCAAAGAAAATTTGATCTATTTCATTTCTTTCACGCAAATGCATATCATTTTCATGGTCAAGAAAATATTGTTCTAATGGGTCAGTAGGAGGCACAACAATAGAAGCAAGACCAATTATTTCATCCTTACTAGATAGCGCTTTATCACGAGGTTGTCTACTAAGCTTGGAAAAAATAAACTCATGAGACACATTACCAAAACTGACACCGACAGTTTGTTTTTCACAATCTATCTTAGCATTGACGGTGCTTAAGAAAGGTCTACAAAAGATAATGGGACAAAAGTCATCTTGTGGGGAACCAAGAAGTAGAAAATCAGTAGGGTATTTTACTTTCCCGCACAAGACTTCAACATCTCTAACAATCCCAAGTGGTGTGATAGTGTCTCTATTATCAAGTTTAATAGTAACATCAATGTCTTCTATTTCAGCAGGTGCTATTTCATCCATAATTGCTTGGTATAGAGTAAAAGGGATAGCACTCACACTAGCACCCAAATCACATAAACCATGATAGCAATGATCTCCTATTTTGACTGAGACAACAGGCATGCCTTCTATGGGTCTATGTTTATCTTTTTCATCGGGTTTAGCAATTCTAGCGGCTTCATCACAGAAGTAGATAACATGCCCATCAATATTTTCTACCAAGAGATCTTTAACCATAGCAACACTAGGTTCTACTTTAATTTGCTCAGGGGGTTTAGGTGCTCTTATATTACTCTTACGAACCACAGTTGATACCTTAGCATGTTCCTTTATCCTAACAGGGAAAGGTGGTTTTTCAATATAAGCGGTAGGCACAACTGGATCAACATTGTAGAGGATGGTTTCTTCTTTAGCTATGACCGGTTCTTTAACTTCTTCTTTAATAGGGGGATGATATTTAGACCACTTCTCCTTAGGGAGGTCAACGTGAGTAGCAAATGCTTCCCAGAAAGAGGCTACTATCTCAGAGTCAAGTCCATATTTAGTGCTAAACTTGTGAAAAGTATCGGTATTCATAAAAGATTTAACACAATCAAATTCAAGCTTTATACCTGACTCATTACCTTCGTCGAGTTCCCAATCTTCAGAGTCGCGTTTAATTCTTTCTAAGAGATCCGACTTGAATTCAACAGTCTTCTTCATATAAGAACTAGCACAAGAAGTATCGAGCATGGATTGATCATTATGAGAAAGCCGAGCATAAAAATTCTGAATGATAACTTCTCTCGGAATGTCATGATTGGGGCATGAATATAACATTAAATTAAGCCTCCCGCAAGATAGAGTGATACTTTCTCCTTCACGAGGCCAAAAATTATATATATAATTCCGATCACGATGAACTAGATGCATGGGATAAAACTTTTGGTGGAATTCCAATTGCAAACGATTCCAGTTCCACGATCCAAGATCATCACATAGCCTGTACCATGTCAATGTTTTTCCCTCCAAAGATAAAGGGAAAACCTTCTTCTTAACTTCATCTCCGGGTAAACCTACAAGCTTAAATAATCCACAAATTTCGTTCACATATAAGAGGTGCATATCAGGATGTTCAGTGCCATCTCCTGCATAAGGTTTAGCAAGCAGTTGTTCTACCATACCCGAAGGAATTTCATAAGTAATATTTTCAGTAGGTGTTGTCGGTTGAGGGGCAACTAATTGTGGTTTCGGTCGAGGTGAAGATACCCCGAACAAACCCCTCAAAGGATTGTTTTCCATAGTAGCAAGTAGCAATAAATTTCAGCACATAGCATAAGTTTTTCCTTACCGATTTCCACTTACCAAGAGCGCTTCACTCCCCGTCAACGGCGCCAGAAAAGAGTCTTTATAACCCACAAGTATAGGGGACCAATTGTAGTCCTTTCGATAAGTAAGAGTGTCGAACCCAACGAGGAGCAGAAGGAAATAACAAGCGGTTTTCAGCAAGGTAATATCTGCAAGCACTGAAATTGTAGGTAATAGATAGTTTGATAGCAAGATAATTGGTAACAAGCAAGTAACGATAATGGTAAACAAGGTGCAGCAAGGTATCCCAATCCTTTTGTGGCAAAGGACAGGCCAGAACAGTCTCTAGTAATAGGCAAAGTGTTCTTGAGGGTACACGGAAATTTCGTCTAGTCACTTTTATCATGTTGGTTTGATTCGTGTTCGCTACTTTGATAATTTGATATGTGGGTGGACCGGTGCTTGGGTGCTGTTCTTACTTGAACAACCTCCCACTTATGATTAACCCCCTCGCAAGAATCCGCAACTACGAGAAAAGTATTAAGATAAAATCTAACCATAGCATTAAACGTTTGGATCCAAATCAGCCCCTTACGAAGTAGCACATAAACTATGGTTTAAGCTTATGTCACTCTAGCAACCCATCATCTAATAACTACTACACAATGCATTCCCTTAGGCCCATGAATGGTGAAGTGTCATGTCGTCGACGTTCACAAGACACCACTAAGGGAATCACAACATACATATCATCAAAATATCGAACACATATCAAATTCACATGATTACTTGTAACATGACTTCTCCCGTGACCTCAAGAACAAAGGTAACTACTCACAAATAATAATCATGCTCAAGATCAGAGGGGTATTAAATATCATAATGGATCTGAACATATAATCTTCCACCAAATAAACCATATAGTAATCAACTACGCAAGGTAATCAACACTACTAGTCACCCACAGGTACCAATCTGAGGTTCCGGTACAAAGATTGAACACAAGAGATGAACTAGGGTTTGAGAGGAGACGGTGCTGTTGAAGAT
This sequence comes from Elymus sibiricus, assembly GCA_039707655.1. Lineage (NCBI taxonomy): Eukaryota > Viridiplantae > Streptophyta > Magnoliopsida > Poales > Poaceae > Elymus > Elymus sibiricus. The sequence goes on from CM077665.1 coordinate 273,082,346, forward strand.
GTTGATGAAGATTGGCCTCGCAAAGATGAGAGGGGTGTTGGTGATGACGATAGCTTCGATTTCCCCCTCCGGGAGGGAAGTTCCCCCGGCGGAATCGCTCCGCCGAAGGGCAAAAGTGCTCCTGCCCAAGTTCCGCCTCGAGGCGGCGGCGCTTCGTCCCGAAAGTCCTCCTCTGATTTTTTTTCTAGGTCAAGTATGACTATATACCAGAAGATGGGCTCCAGAGGTGGGCCGAGGTGGCCACGACACACCAGGGCGCGCCCAGGGGGGTCTGGCGCACCCTGGTGGGTTGTGCCCACCTGGCAGGCCCCCTTCGGTAGTTTTTTGCTCCAGTATTTTTTATTAAATACAAAAATAATCTTCGTAAAGTTTCAGCTTCATTGGAGTTGTGCAGAATAGGTATCTCTGATGTGCTTTTCTTAGGTCCAGAATTCCAGCTGCCGGTATTCTCCCTCTTTGTGTAAACCTTGCATATTATGAGAGAAAAGGCATTAGAATCACTCCCCAAAGCATTATTATTCAACAAAACAAAGTAAATAACAGTAGGAAATCATGATGCAAAATGGACGTATCATGGGGGAGTAGAACCACTCGCCCCCGCGAGGGCGCCAGAGGTAGCCTCGCGAAAGGGGGTGTCCCCAGGAAGCTTGCGATGTCGCGACTGTCGTGCGCCTCGTGAGGCATCAGCCCCCGCGAAGGCTCCCCTCAGGAGGATGATTGGTGGGCCACCTGTTTGCTTAGAACCAGTGCCTCGCTCGGGCCACGGGCAGACGGGCCTGGGTACCCCCGGTCCCAGGGGCCCGACAGGTGGACTACTCACGCATCATCGGAGAGGCACCAATGAGGATGATGAGCCCCTCCGTGATGGTGTTAGATTGGATCTCGTGGTTCTGGAACTTGCGGCAGCTGGAATTGTGTTTCGTCGACTCCTCTAGGGTTTCTGAGAGCACATTTGCTCCCTTGGTGGTTTTGGTAATTAATAACAACATATAAGTCATTGAACTAATGTTTCCACTAAGTATATTTCAGGAAATGTTCAATGATAGGATTGGCAAAAGGATTGTGGAGATTGTGGAATACCCCAAGATGCAAGGAAATAGATTGGCAAAGCTTCAAGGAAGAGGACTCTACATTTTACATTTGTGAGAAATCACTTTGAGTCCATAGGAAAGCCAATACTATTAAAAGGGGGTAAGGTTTTGTTGGTGAACAAAATGCTCATACGTGCACAAGTGATAGTCACCAAAAACACCCACAAGCTCTCCCACCAAAGTCTGTCCAAAGCCATATACTCAAAATCGGTGCAACCAACATTTCCATCCCGGTGCCACCGATTCTCAACCTCAGACAGACTCAGCCAAACCCTAGCCACTTCGGTGCAACCGATTCAATCCCGGTGCCACCGAGTTTAGGTTGCCAACTTTCAGTTACGCAAATTCACAATATCGGTACCACCGAAATTGTTGGATCGGCGTCACCGAGATTGTCAATCTGACCGTTGGTCACCTTATCGGTGCAACCGAGTTTCCTATATCGGTCTCACCGAGATTCAAAAGTTGCCACCTTTTGGTCACTTCGGTACCACCGAGATTTACACATCGGTGTCACCGAGTTGGTCATTTTGTGTGTAACGGTTGGATTTTTGGGGATGCCTATATATACCCCTCCACCACCACCTACTCGAAAGAGAAGCACTCAGAACTATTCCATACTTGCCCCATCCAGTTTTCTGAGAGAGAACCACCTATTCTTGTGTTGAGGTCAAGATCTTCCACTCCAACCATATGGATCTTGATTTCTAGCCTCCCCAAGTTGCTTTCCACCAATCCATCTCTTCCACCAAGCCAAATCTGTGAGAGAGTGATTGTGTGTTGAGGAGTCTATCATCTTGAAGCACAAGAGCAAGGAGTTCATCGACATTACCGAGCCTATTACCTTTTGGAGGGTGGTGCCTCCTACATTGGTTAGGTGTTGCTTGGGAGCCTCCTACTTCGTGTTGTGGAGTTGAACCAAGAAGTTTGTAAGGGCAAGGAGATCGCCTACTTCGTGAAGATCTACCCATAGTGAGGCTAGTCCTTCGTGGACGGAAGCCGTTATGGAATAGTCAAGGTTGCTACTTCATGGACCCTTATGGGTGGAGCCCTCCGTGGACTCTCGCGACCGTTACCCTCCGTGGGTTGAAGACTCCATAAACGTGGACGTACGATAGCACCACCTATCGGAACCACGGGAAAAAATCATCGTGTCTACAATTGCGTTTGATCTTCCTACCCTATCCTTTACTACTCATGCTTGTTGTTACTTTCCGCTGCTATACTCTTAGACATGCATGTGTAGGGTGTACTTGACTTGCCATGAAATGCTAAAACTGCCAACTCTAAAATTTTGGAAAAGGCAAAACTTTTATTTGGTCAAGTAGTCTAATCACCCCCCCTCTATACATACTTTCGGTCCTACAGTTTCTGGAATTTCTGAGGATTTATAGAGCTGAGAGGCGGTGGAAAAGACCTCCGTCGGCCCCACGATACATCAGGGCGCGCCGGGGGGCTCTGTCGCGCCCTGGTGTATCGTGGGCCCCACGGGCCTCCCCCCAGGTGCTTCCTTGGATCCCAAGTTGTCTTCTGGTCCAAAAAAATCTCCAAAAAGTTTCGTGGCAATTGGCCTCCGTTTGGTACTGATATTCTGCGAAGTAAAAAACAAGCAAAAAAGCAGCAACTGGCACTGGGCACTATGTCAATAGGTTAGTCCCAAAAAATGATATAAAGTTGCTATAAAATGATTATAAAACATCCAAGAATGATAATATAACATCATGGAAAAATAAAAAATTATAGATACGTTGGAGACGTATCACTCCCCAACAACCTTATCACCCTTCTCCCGTATAGGACTCAAAGTGGCGGGGTTTCGGAGGCCTACTGTCCCGACCTGCGGTGCACGCCGTAAGCCGGGATGGGGAAGAACCTAGTAGTTGCTCAGAGTTTGGAACTCGATGGCGTGAGGAAGATGATGTTCTGATGTGTCTCTCTGGAGAGGAGCAACCTCTCTTTTATAGGCACGGGAGAAGGAGGCGAGTAGGATGCGACGGAAGACGAAACGAAAGGACGGGAGACAAAGCGAATAGCCAGCAACCGAAGGGTGCAGCATTCCTATTCACTCCCCACTACAGCAAAAATGTTTCAGCTCTCGTGCAACCTTTCACGTACCAGTCATCCGTGGCAAAAATTTAGACATCGGCTCGGCTCATTCCCGCAACCCGCGGAGCGTCGTGACGAGGCATGGCGTGGTGAGCCGGGCGGCGGAGGAGGAGCGCGCGTGTATCTCTCTCTTGTTCTCATGCTCATACATGTGTGGAAACAACCTCCCTTATAAGAGGTCCGACTCCTACTAGGTGAGCGGTATGGGACTAAACTTTTGTCCCACCTCTTGCCTTGCATGAATGGGCTGAGTGGGCCTCTAGGATTTATTAGGAATTCTGAAAAATGCTATTGGGCTGGCCCATATATAGATCAAATTCCAACAATAGATCAAATTCCAGCAATCCCCCACCAGATCCGAGAGGCTCATAAAATTTGCCTTTGGTTCCAAAACACTCTTTATATACCAGTACTGCAGTGGAGACTATTAAGTTGAACTTTCACCTAGAACTCTATGCTACACTAGTAAGTAACTTGAATAATGGACTATGCCTTGAACTGCAAGTTTTCTGTGAATCTAGCTTCACACAAAGCCTTGACCGATACTAGGCTACCGTGGGACTTCCCCGCGGGTGGATCTTATGCGTCATACTCCGAGGCCTTTCATGAGTTTACTAGAGAGCACTCTACTCTCATAGATTGCGACGTTAACAATCAGACTCATATAGGTGTGTTCTTCAAAAGATGTTCTGCAGGACAACATCTCTGCTTAAATAAGCCACTTAGAACACATTAAGATATACATCAACCTGCCATGCATATTAGGAGAGTATTGCATCTTCATGGAGTGGTATTAATAGTAAGGATACTCTCCTCTCAGTTGCCCAACAGCTTCTCTTCCAAATCTAATTCACAGGATCTCCGATCACATAGAGTAGGTTACCATTGTGAACAACTCATATTGTGCTTCTCATGCCCATCTCCTTTGATGCATTGTCTATCACATTACGTGATAGACCCTTAGTAAAAGGATCTGCCAGATTTTTAGACGTTTGGATATAATCCAATGCAATAACTCCGGAGTTTCTCATTTTTCTGATAGACTCTAACCTTCTCTGAACATGTCTTGATGACTTCATGTTATCCTTTGAGCTGCTCACTTTCGTGATCACAGTTTGATTGTCGTGGTTCATAAGGATACCCGGTATAGGTTTCTCAACAACCGGCAAGTCATTCAAGAGCCGACGAAGCCAATCTACTTCGACCGTAGTTGTATCTAGTGCTGTGAGTTCTGCTTCCATTGTTGACCTCGTTAAGATGGTCTGCTTGCAAGACTTCCAAGAAACAGCGGCACCTCCATGAGTAAATACATATCCGCTCGTGGCCTTTATCTCATCAGCATCAGAGATCCAGTTTGAGTCACTATACCCTTCAAGCACCTTTGGGTACCCAGTGTAGTGAATTCCATAACTCGTAGTGCCCTTCAAATAGCGCATAACTCTTTCTAGAGCTTTCCAATGATCATCTCCTGATTTTGAGACAACCCGGCTCAGTTTGCTAACAGCAAAAGAGATGTCAAGTCTTGTGGCGCTGGCTAAATACATAAGTGAGCCAATAATCTGAGAGTATTTCAATTGATCTCTAGCAATTCTTCGATTCTTTTGAAGCAACATGCTAGCATCATAAGGTGCTGGAGAGGGCTTGCAGTCACTATAACTAAAGAGACTCAAGATCTTTCCACATAGTGAGATTGAAGCAATGTAATCCCACCATCATCATCTCTCAACAGCTTGATATTCAGAATAACATCAGCTACTCCTAAATCCTTCATCTCGAAACAACGAGATAGGAAATCCTTGACCTCCTTAATAACATTCAGATTTGTTCCGAAAATCAATATGTCATCAACATACAAGCAAAGGATGACTCCCTCGCCCCCACCATGGCGATAGTACACACATTTGTCAGCTTCGTTTACAACAAAGCCTGCAGATGTTAAAGTTCTTTCAAACTTCTCATGCCACTGCTTAGGTGCTTGCTTAAGTCCATACGAAGATTTCAACAATTTGCACAGCTTTCCTTCCTGACCGTCCACTATAAACCCATCTGGTTGTTCCATGTAAATTTCCTCGTCCAACTCTCCATTTAGGAAAGCAGTCTTAACATCCATTTGATTAATGAGAAGACCATGTGAGGCAGCTAGTGAAAGCCACGAGTGAGTAAGTATCAAAGAAGTCTTCACCTTCCTTTTGGGTATTACCCTTGGCCACGAGTCGTGCCTTATACTTCTCAATAGTACCATCAGGCCTAAGCTTCTTCTTGAACACCCATTTGCACCCTATAGGTTTGCACCCATAAGGACAATCAGTAATCTCCCAAGTTTCATTTGCCAAGATGGAACCCATCTCACTCCGGACCGCTTCCTTCCAGTAGTCGGCATCTTCGGATGCATAGGCCTCCGAAATAGAACTGGGAGTGTCATCTATGAGATACAAAAGAAAATCATCACCAAAAGACTTTGTAGCCCTTTGTCTCTTGCTCCTTTTAGAAGTCTCATTATTGTCCTCCACACGATCTTCAAGATGTTGCATCGAAATGGTAGGTTCAGAAATTGCAAGTCTTCTAGCATGTAAATAACTCTTGTACATTGTATTCTCTTTTCTCTTCTATATGAAATGGGCAGAGCACCTGCCTTTTAATGTAAAAAAACTAATAGCATCTCCAACAACTCCTGTAAAAAAAACTTCCCGTAAAGGTGGTTTTACGGGATGTCCGTAAAATTTAGGAAAAGTTGACATGTGAGGTGTTTTCTAGTTCCATTAAACTTCCCCTAAAAGTGGATCTTGGTGGTGGCGCGGCGGTGACGACGAACTCCGGCGACGGCTGATAGCGGATGGCAGTAGGTGGGCGGGCTAGTGGTGCGCCGACGATGGTCGATGGCGTGGCGGTGGTCTGTGGCGACGACAACGGTGGTCGACGTGGGCGGCGCGACAGGCTCCAGTGGTGGTTGGTTGACGTAGCACTTTTACGAGAAGAGTCGTCTTCTCGTAGATGGAGAGGAAGTTTGAAGAATTTAACGGTATCTCGTAAAAAAATACGCGTTTGCAGGAACTGTTGGAGAGCTTTTTTTGTCCAACTTCCCTAAACGGTGGTTATTTATGGGTACGGGTATTGTTGAAGATGTTCTAAGAAAAAAAAGGACAGGTCTCCACTCCGTGGCTGTTGTCGAGGAAAGGAGGGGCCGAAACAACGGCGTGGAAGTGACCTTAGATGACGGCTAGGCTTAGGAATAGATATGGTTACTACTTCCTCTGTTCCTAAATATAAGTCCTTTTAGAGATTTCACTACGGACTACATACGAAGCAAAATGAATAATCTACACTCTAAAGCATGTCTATATACATCTACACTCTAAACCATGTCTATATATATCCGTATGTAGTTCATAGTGAAATCTCTAAAAAGACTTATATTTAGGAGCAAAGAGAGTATAAATGAAAAGAGGAAAAATGCAAAATGAAAGAAATGAAGAAAGGGTGAGGGGATGCCACCCCACGTGCTCTTTTTCGCAAAATGAAAGAAATGAAGAAAGAGTGAGGGGATGCCACCCCAGCTGCTCTTTTCCCCCTCTCTCCGAGCCGACAATGCCACTCGAGTCCAGTAGTGACCACTCAAGTCGAACTTGTGCTATGTACAGCAGCAACTCGCGCACCTTTGTCACGTCTACTGCCTTGGTCTTTTACAACTATAGATAGACATTTCGCTGGGTCTTCATGCACGCAATGCAATGCTCCAGCCATGATCACCGTCGGCTAGCAAAGCTTCGCTCACTATTATCTACCTTTTTTTTTTGAGGGGTGCTCACTATTATCTACCTGTCCACAGCATCTGGCCTTATTAGTGACTTATATTGCTTTACAACCCATCAATCAGCTTTGTATTTTTTTTTTTGAGAAGATCAATCAGCTTTGTCTTTTCCGCATCACATGCTCCCTTATTTTATCTGCTATGAAAAGCGAAAATAATATGGCCCACAGTAACATGAAAATATGGGCATTGGGCCGAAATATCCGTAGCGTACATGGGCCCAAGGGAGACCGAATCCACCATATCGAGCGGCGGGAGGCCCAGCAGGGAGTGATGTGACATCCGGCCCAATAGAAGCAACGCCCTATCCGGCGGCGCCTATCCCCATCGCATAAAAAGCTGGGAGGTGAGGCGAACCAAGAACCCTAGCCTCCGGATCCATCCATCCGTCCCTCGCTGCCGCTGCATCTCGTCTCCACCACCCCACTTGCCCCCGGTGAGCAGCACCCCTCGTGCTAACCCAGATCCGCCGGAAAATCTAGCCGATTTCGAGTCTGCCCTTCTCACCGTCCCGATTTCGTTGACCTCCTCCTCGTTGTTCCAGGACTCAGGAGGATCGTCGGAGATGTCGGACACCGATGAGCACCACTTCGAGTCCAAGGCCGACTCCGGCGCATCCAAGACCTACCCGCAGCAGGCCGGCGCCATCCGCAAGGGTGGACACATCGTCATCAAGGCCCGTCCCTGCAAGGTCTGTGCCTTTTCCCGATCTACTGTTCTTACCATAGGAAAGCTCTTATGTCTGGTTGGTTGATGGATGCGTCTGGGAATCTGCTGCGGTGATTTGTGCTGTTTGATTCGTCCGTACTAGTCGGGTGCAGATTTACTAGTTGTTAGATCTACAAGTCTAAGTACCAGACTTTGCTGTAGATGTGGATGGATATACACGGGTTCATGATATTTCTTGGCGCTACAAGTTTACCTTGTTTTCCTATATCTACGGATATGGCTTAGGATCTTTTCGTCAGCTCCGACTGTATCCTCACTCCTGAATTAATTTTAGCAATCCTGTTTCGGTAAATCTTGGCGCTGCTAGATTTGGCAAGGTGCTAATTAAAGGCGATGTCTGTTTTACAGGGAATTTACGACCTGTTTATAATTAGCAATTGTCAATAGTTGTAGTTTTCATAGTTTGCCGGTGCATGCTATTTATTCAGTTTTGAAACCTGTAATTTAGGTACGGAGTAGAACTATTCCTGGTTATGTAGCTACTCCCACTCAATAGATGTTGCTGTTGTTTTAGTTTAAAGCCGTGCTGATATTGTTTCACTTGATTATGCAAGTGTTTTCTGCTGGGTTATTGTTGCCTTGTTTTACTCGGCGTGCCTGATTGTCCAATTGCTGGTCCAAACTCAATAATTCCTGCCTGTCTTCCACCAGAAGTTTCTGTGGTCCAACATGTTCTGAAGAATCATTTTGGTTTAATCTTTGTGCTAGGTTGTTGAGGTCTCCACCTCCAAGACTGGGAAGCATGGTCACGCAAAGTGCCACTTTGTTGCCATTGACATCTTTAATGGAAAGAAGCTTGAGGATATTGTTCCTTCATCCCACAACTGTGACGTAAGCTACACGCAGATGCTTCATTTTGTTTGTTGTTATTCATTCAGCAGAGCTTATTTAGCTTTCTCTGTTGACGAATTTGTTCAGGTCCCCCATGTTGACCGCCAAGATTATCAGCTGATTGACATAACTGATGATGGATATGTATGTTTCACTTTCAATCTGTCCTTCCTTTTCCATTTATGTGCAAAGCATTCCCTGTTTCTAACTTAGTGATGGCTTTTTACAGGTCAGCCTTCTGACTGAGAGTGGCAACACTAAGGATGACCTGAAGCTTCCCACTGATGATGTTCTGCTTGGCCAGGTTGGTGCTCTAGCTGTTGAAACTTGTTATGCGGCACATCATATCTGCCCGTTGCACTCTCTTGATGTTTCTTTGCTCTGTGAAATGCAGATCAAGACTGGATTTGCTGATGGCAAGGACCTGATCCTGTCTGTGATGTCTGCCATGGGTGAAGAACAGATCTGCGCTGTGAAGGAAATCGGTGGTGGCAAGTAAGCAGCTGTGCGTGGTTGCCTAGCTGTGATACTTGGTATCTAGTGCTTCTGGGTGTTTGAGATACACATACATAGGCATCAAGATATCTGTTGGGTGAAACAAGTTTGATCCAGATTTGTGTGTTTTTTACACCGAATGCTCGAGGTGCTGCTAGTACTTTGTTATCTATCTATCTATCTCTATTCTATTATAATACCCTTTGGAATTGGAACTGAGTGGTGGCTGGAACTTAGTTTCCGGTTTGCTCATCTGCCTATCTCTATGAATGAATTGGTTTGGGTTAATTCTTCTTTGATTCTTTGCTGCTTTTCCTGTTTTATTGTAGTCGGCGAAGAGTAGTTTAGAAATTTTGGTCATCATTTGGGCAGTCTATTTGGGTTATGGATGCGTATACTTCAGAGGTGAGGAATGCCGGTTCCGAAAACCACGCATGTGATGTGTTTGCTAGTTGAAATCAACACCTGAGTAGAGTAAATGGCCCTCTTTTGGTCGTAAGCTTAATAATCTTCTAGAAACCCGAGCCCCGCAGCTGTTGGTATAGCGACCAGCGTTTGAACAACTCCAGCAAGCTGACCTATTGATTGGGCGCACGTGGAGCAAGGTGTTCATAAGGTATAAACTGATGCTGGCTCTGGACCTTTTGAGTCCATGTTTTTCATGCCATAAGCATCTTCAACAGATGTCCTTTCCTTGGAAAATTGCTTATGGTGTGGGAGATGAACCAAAAAAATCCTATCCCATGTAGTGGGGAAATTGCATCTCCCCCAATAATCCGCTCGGCCCCAAGCTCTCTGCCGCCTCCCTCTGGTTCATGATAAAGGTTGGGGCTCCCTGACTCCCCTCTGGTCCATGACTCCCGGGGTGGAGTTTGTCGAACGCCATTGTTATTGGACATGTATATTGTGCAATGTGAGCTCATGTTTTGAATGTCAGAGGGAACTGTTCTCGTGCATTGGACTTGCTGTAGAACTCACTGTGCATACTTCATGCAGAAAAGAAAGAAAGAAATGCAACTGGTCAACTTGTCCATAGTGCTTAAAGAAGTTTGTGGGGTCTGTGTGTATGCTTGAATATAATTGTCCTACGGATCCTGTTGATGATTGGATTGGAATTGCAGAATTGCATAGAGCGGGAGTGGAGTTTGTCGAACACCATTGTTATTGGGCATGCATACTGTGCATATGAGCTCATGTTTTAAATGTCGAGGGAAGCGCATTGGACATGTTGTGTAACTCATTGTGCATACTTCATGCAGAAAAAAAGAAATGCAACTGGTCAACTTGGCCATATGGCTCAAAGAAGTTTGCGGAGTCGGTACGTATGATTATGATGATGATTGGATTGGAATTGCATAGAGCACAACCATAAAGAGTTCAAAGAAAATTATGAAGGTTGAAGCAAACAGTGAAAGGTTTCTGCAGATGGGTGCATCCAAAGGCTTTCCATGTATGCTTGCTTGGAAGCATCGATTACATGCACCGGAGGTGGAGAATTGCCCTAGAGCATGGCATGGACATTTCAAAGGCCATTATCGTGATGCAACCATAATTCTTGAAGTTGTTGCATCAAATGATCTATTGATTTGGCATTCATATTTTGGTTTGCCATGATCTCACAATGACCTAGATGTCTTGCAAAGCTCTTTGTTTGCAAGCCTAACTGTTATGGAGGCACCATCGGTGATTTCGAAGTCAATGCCCATCAATGCAACATGGGTTACTATATTATTCTTGGGTCTACATTTGTAAAGTCAATATCAAACCCTAAACGACAAGAGAACTCACTTTGCCATGCGTCAAGAAGCATGTAGAAAGGATATCAAGAAGCATGTAGAAAGGATGTCGTGCGGGCATTTCGGAATGATCCAAGCTTGATTTGCCATTATTCGAGGCCTTACATGATTCTAGGACCAAAAGTATGTGTGACACATCATGTCAACGTGATGCTCATGCAAAACATGATAATAGAGGATGAGCAAGAACAGTAGGAAGACTTCCACTATAAGAATGAATCCTCAGAGAAATGAATAACGAGTCCATAGATTTCTAGAAGCACATCAACAGATTGAGGACCGCGAGGCATGAACAACTTCGTGATGGCCTTGTTGAGCATCTGTGGGAGCTCCATGGACAATAAACTTCTACATGTTTACATTGATGCATTTGGACCATTGCTTATGTTTGGGTTTGAATTTAAATTTCGTAAAATGTGGTTTTGAAACGATGAATTATTATGTGTTTGAAATATAATTATTTGCATTATTATGATACTACAGTGGACTTGTGTATGCCTTCATATACAAGTGTAGTGACATATTGTTTGGGATGATTTATCGAGGAATTGATGGGGATGCACCAAGGTGGTCAAGCAACTAGGAGGTCTGATATCGTAAGGGCATGTGTGAAAGCAAAAACATTGGGACATGTACAATCAAACAATCATCATTTTAAGTTGCACGTAAACATACAACATATTCTCTCTCTCCTATCTTTACTCCAAAACACTTAAATTATATGTGACAAGTTTAACAAACAATGAACTAGACATTGTTGTACACGTCCTACCCCTAGCCAGCAGACATGAGTTTTTTGTTCATACTTGCTTCACATATATTTCCTTTGTTTGTCTTTAGCTGTCTCTTCATCGCCAAAAGGTGGGGCACTAGTATTTACTGTTGGAGTGTGGCTTTAATATCTACCATGTCAGTTTGTTGTGTCCATCGACCGTGTCTCGGCAAAAGAACTAGCGTTGGTGGCATAAAAGTTCAACATCTCTATTACTACCCATGATCATGACAATAATGGCGCAAAAGTTCAACATTTTTCATTGCCTTCCTGGGGATGCTGTAACAAACAATGATGCCATAGAGCATAAGTGTTTTGGCCTCGTGGATCGATGACTGATACGTCCATTTTGCATCATGTTTTTTCCGTTGATATTTAGTATGTTTTGAATCATTATTACACTTTATGATGCAATCCTAATGCCTTTTCTCTCTTATTTTGCAAGTTTTATACAAAGAGGGAGATTGTCGGCAGCTAGAATTCTCGACCGGAAAGGACCACCGAAAAGCTGGATATTCTCTAGAACTCCAAATGAGCTGAAAATTGACGGCGAATTATTTTGAAATATATAAAAAATATTGGCAAAGGAATCAACCAGAGGGGACCCATGAGATGGCCATGAGCCAAGGGGCGGGCCCTACCCCCCATGGCGCGTCACCTAGGCTCGTGGGCCACCTGGCAGGCCTCCGGTACCCATCTTCTCCTATATGATGCCATTTTCCCTAGAAAAAATCATAAGAATACTTTTGGGAGGAAGCGCCGCCGTATCGAGGCGGAACCTGGGAAGCAACACTTTTTTGCTCTTCGGCGAAGCGATTCTGCCGGGGAAACTTTCCTCCGGAAGGGGGAAATCGAAGCCATCGTCATCACCAACACTTCATCGTGGGAGGAACAATCTTCATCAACATCTTCACCAACACCATCTTATCTCAAACCCTAGTTCATCTCTATTATTTGATCTTTCTCTCTAAACCTTAGATTGGTACATGTGGGTTGCTAGTAGTGTTGATTACATCTTGTAGTTGATGCTAGTTGGTTTAACCGGAGGAAGTTTATATGTTCAGATCCTTAAGCATATTCATTACACCTCTGATATTGAACATGATGATGCTTCGTTCTTGAGGACATGGGAGAAGTCTTGTCTTTAATAATCATGTGATGTTGGTATTCGTTCGATATTTTGATGATATGTATGTTGCTCTTCCTTTAGTGGTGTCGTGTGATCGTCGACTACATGACACTTCACCATATTTGGGCCTAAAGGAAAGAATTGGGGAATGATAAGTAGATGATGGGTTGCGAGAGTGATAGAAGCTTAAACCCTACTTTATGAGTTGTTTCGTAAGGAGCTGATTTGGATCCACACGTTTAATGCTATGGCTAGATTTATCTTAATTCTTCTTTTGTAGTTGTGGATGCCTGCGAGAGGGGGTAATCATAAGTGGGTTGTTTGTTCAAGTAAGGATAGCAGCCTAGCACCGGCCCACCCACATATCAAATTATCGAAGTAGTGAATGCGAATAAACTAAACATGATGAACCATGACTAGACGAATTTCCCATGTTTCCTGAAGAGCGCTTTGCTTCATATAAGAGTACGTTCTGGCTTGTTATTTGCTACATAAGGGATTGTGCCACCTTGCTGCACCATTGCTACTATTGTTACTTGTTACGAATTACCTTGCTGCAAAACTATCTACCACTGTTACTTTCAGTGCTTGTAGAAACTTCCGTACCAAAACCACTTGTCATTTCCTGCTGCTCATCGTTGGGTTCAACACTCTTACTTATCGAAAGGACTACAATTAATCCCCTCTACTTGTGGGTCATCAAGAGTCTTTTCTGGCGCCGTTGCCGGGGAGTGAAGCGCCTTTGGTAAGGAAACACTTTTGTTATGTGATGAAATTTATTGTCACTTGTTACTATGGAAGATAATCCTTTGAGGGGCTTGTTCGGGGTATCTTGTCTTAAATAATCATGTGATGTTTCACCTCGTTCGATATTTTGATGATATGTATGTTGCTCTTCCTTTAGTAGTGTCATGTGAACGTCGACTACATGACACTGCACCATATTTGGGCCCAAAGGAAAGCACTGGGGAATGATAAGTAGATGCTGGGTTGCGAGAGTGATAGAAGCTTAAACGATAGTTTATGAGTTGTTCCGTAAGGGGCTGATTTGGATCCATACGTTTAATGCTATGGTTAGATTTATCTTAATTCTTCTTTCGTAGTTGCGGATGCTTGCAAGAGGGGGTAATCATAAGTGGGTCGTTTCTTCAAGTAAGAACAGTGCCCTAGCACCGGTCCACCCACATATCAAATTATCAAAGTAGTGAATGCGAATCAACTAAACATGATGAACCATGATGTAGGATCGAAAGTATGTCTAGAGGGGGGGGGTTGATTAGACTACTTGAGCAAATAAAAATTCTACCTTTTCCCAATTTTAAGTGTTGGCAGATTTTAGCAATTATAGCAATTCAAGTACACCCTACACATGCATGTCAAAGAGTATAGCAGCGGAAAGTAACAACAAGCATATGTAGTAGAGGGTAGGAAGGAAGATCAAACGCAATTTGGAGACACGAAGATTTTTCCCGTGGTTTTGATAGGTGGTGCTATCGTACGTCCACATTTATGGAGTCTTCAACCCACGGAGGGTAACGGTCGCGAGAGTCCACGGAGGGCTCCACCCATAAGGGTCCATGAAGTAGCAACCTTGACTATTCCATAACGGCTTCCGTCCACGAAGGACTAGCCTCACTATGGGTAGATCTTCACGAAGTAGGCGATCTCCTTACCCGTACAAACTTCTTGGTTCAACTCCACAACACGAAGTAGGAGGCTCCCAAGCGACACCTAACCAATCTAGGAGGCACCACCCTCCAAAAGGTAATAGACTCGGTAAAGTCGATGCACTCCTTGCTCTTGTGCTTCAAGATGATAGACTCCTCAACACACAATCACTCTCTCACAGATTTGGCTATGGTGGAAGAGATTGATTTGGTGGAAAGCAACTTGGGGAGGCTAGAGATCAAGATTCATATGGATGGAGTGGAATAGCTTGATCTCAACACATGAGTAGGTGGCTCTCTCTCAGAAAATTGGATGGGGCAAGTATGGAATAGTTATGAGTGCTTTTCTTTCGAGTGGGTGGTGGTGAAGGGGTATATATAGGCATCCCCAAAAATCCAACCGTTACACCTAAAGTGACCAACTCGGTGACACTGAAGTATAAAACTCGGTGGTACCGAGTTGCTCCAAAGGTAGCAACTTTTGAATCTCGGTGAGACCGATACAGAAATCTCGGTGGTACCGATTTAGTGACCAACGGTCAGATTGCACAACTCGATGAGACCGATTCTCAGATTTCGGTGGTACCAATTCTTGACAATGGCTAACCAGAAGGTTGGTCCAAAACTTGGTGAGACCAATTCACAAAACTCGGTGGTACCGATTCTTGAGAATGGCTAACCAGGAAGTTGGTCCAAATCTCGGTGAGACCGATTGGCAAAACTCGGTGGTACCGATCCTTGAAAATAGGATACCCGAAAGTTGGCAACTGATTTCGGTGGCACCGAATGGAATGTTGGTAGTACCGAGATGGATTTGGCTTAGGATCTGTCTAGGGTTTGAATCTCGGTGAGACCGAATAGGAATTGTTGGTCTTACCGATTTGAGTGGTAGGGTTCTAGACAGAGTATTTGTGGAAGAGCTTGTGGGTGTTTTTGGTGACTATCACTTGTGCACATGGAGCATCTTGTTCACCAATAGTACCTTACCCCCTTTTAATAGTATTGGCTTTCCTATGGACTGAAAGTGATTTCTCAGAAAATAAAATGTAGAGTCCTCTTGCTTGAAGCTTTGCCAATCCATTTCCTTGCATCTAGGGCTTTCTCCACAATCCTTTTGCCAATTCATCATTGAACTTTTCCTGAAATATGCTTAGTGGAAACATTAGTTCAATGACATATATGTTGTTATTAATTACCAAAACCACCAAGGGAGCAAATGTGCTTTCAATCTCCCCCTTTTTGGTAATTGATGACAACATATAGATCAAAGCTTCGACATATGATATAATCAATGAATATAATCGTCGCTTTGAGAAGTATGTGATAGGCAAGAGCTTCCCCTAAATTTGTGCATTATTTTAAATTTGCGTTTGAATGCAAATGCACAATCGATTAGGTACATGGGGCACTCTTTCATGTCACATACAACTTGGTGGTGTGCGAGAATAATAAGAATGAATATCATAGCACAACACAATCAAGCAAAGGTGAATGATCATTTCATAAGCATCACAAGGATAGGAATAGTAGCAATACACATCAAGTGTATGATCAAACACCAACAAAGTTTACCACAAGCAAACCAACCAAAAGTTATCAATGTTTTTGAAAAGCGATAAAAAGCAACGCTCTCTCACTCGAAGCCTAAAGATCTATATACATCTTCTCCCCCTTTGGCAACAAGTTACCAAAAAGTTCAAAGGTATATAACTAAGCGCTCTTCTGGGGCTGATATCCTCCGGTGGCCGATGAAGGAGTCGGGAGAACGGCATCAGCGAAGACTTCTGCAGACGTCATGGACGGAGTCGGAGTAGCAACTGGAGGTGCTGGAGGAGCTGAAGGAGCTGCGGTAGGAGCTGATGAAGAAGGTCTAGACTCTGGAACTGGTACTGTAGCAGATCTAGGCTGAGTCCTGAACTGAGTGGCTGTCCTGAGAGGTGGACTATCCTCATCATCATCAGTAGTGTGGGGACTAGGCACGCCATCAACTTCCTTCTTGAGCTCATTCACAGTCACTGTGAGCTCATCCACCTTGTTGTTGAGAATATGGAATTTGGTGTCAACAATCCTCGAGAGGCTCTCTTGGTTCTTCAATATGTTCCCGATGTCCTTCTACATGCTTAGCACAGAGCTAAGTAGGAGATCCATCTGCTCACTCCTAGTCTTTGGCACCTGAGAACTAGAGTCTCTGGCTGCCTCTGCCTGTGCCTGTGCTGTAGCTGAGGTGGGATGATCTGGGTCCATCACCACAACATTGTCTTCTAGCTCTGGCAAAAGTGGCAAATGTGGTCGGTCAAGTGCAAATATGTGCTTCTTCAACTTGGAGTTGATAAGCATCTGTATATATGGAGCGTATCCACATGACCTCTTCTGATCTGCTGCAGTCCTCTTCACGGTTTCAACTATTAAGTCCATCACTCTGAATCTGGTAGGTTGATCAAAATGGAGCAGCATGTTGATAGAGCAACATGTTGATAGAGTATGTCGATAGAGCAGCATGGAGCCTGACTCTGCTAGCCAACTCGTCTGACTGTGTGCTCGTGGAAAAACATAGTGCACACTCTAAATAACCTCTAAAGATCAGAACGGATCTAGGGAAAAAAATACGCAGCTTTAGAACGGTGCTCACAGGGAAACAAAGGCCAGCGGCATGGCAGGGGAACATCGACGGCTTGCCAGCCCGACGGCGAGCAAGCAAGGCCGACGAAGGTTGGGATGGCCGGATCCGGGGCAGGGGACTCCATTCCCAGCAGATCTGGCGGAGCTTGGGCATCAAGATGGTGCAGGCCATGGCGGTGTCCTTGCTCCTGTACCTCAACACAGGGAGAGAGAGGGAGTTACGGGAGTGAGATGTGAAGGTGCACAGGGAGAAAAGAGAGGGGCGGCGAGGGGAGCTCACCGGCGAGCTACGGCGCGGATCGGAGCTCCTGAAGAGGTCCATGGCGGGGCTGCTGGCGTCCATGGCGCGGTCGAGCTCCCTATGGAGGAAAAGAGAGGGAGGAAGGTTGAGACAGGGGAGGTTGGGTGAAGAAGAAGGAGTGGGAAGGAATCACAGGGGCGACACGCATGACCTGGTCCAGCGGCGGCGCTCGCTGCTGCAGCCACCGGAGGCGGGGAGGTCCGGCAGGGGCGGCGCTGGTCCTCGGGATGGAGCTGCACAGGGAGGCACGAAGCTCCGCTCCATGGCTCCTGGGCGCGGGGACGGGCTGCAGGGAGCTTCTCTCCTGCGCACGGGCGCAGGAAGGCACGGGCGCTCGAGCGCCATGGCCACGACTGCTGGAGCGGCGAGGTCTCGGGCGGCCGGCACTGCGGGCGCGCGGACGCAAGGAGCTACGGGCGCTGGACGCGTTCGGTTGGGTACAGGGGCTCCGCTCGGGTGCTACTGGTTAGCTGGGAGTGCAAAACGAGGGAGGTGGCGGCGCGATTTGGATAGGGAGGATCTCGAGGTGGGAGGAGACCAGGTGTGGGTGGCGGCGGCTGAATTGTTGGGATGGGACAAGCCTCCTAAAATCTAGGGTTAGACTGATTAAATAGGTAGGGTTTGATCTAGGGGTGGTTTCTCGACCCTCCGATCGCGATCGGGCGGTCGGTCGGAGGGGTAGGTGTTAGGTGGGCTAGTGGGCTGTGGAGAAGGGTTGTGGGCTGAGAAGAGAGGGAAGATGGCAGCCCGGCACAAGTTTTATAAACCGAAAACGCCCGACGAATAAACCGATGACGGTGTCGCTACGGTCGACCGTTCGGCTATCAAACGGCCTCCGATTGCGACGAAATTTGGCAGGCGGTCTACCTACAATATAACAAGACCGCATGCCAACTTTCGACCCAATCCGAGAATATTTTTCGCGTGCTTTTTAAAACATTTTTTTAATGATGCCGCGGGCGTGCGTGGTGTGGTTGGTCTCAAAACGGACAACGACAAGAACGGAGAGAATCGGCGACTACGAACGGATGCGGTTTTTTGAAAAATGATGGCAACGGAGTTGCCGCTGCTATGCAGATGATGCGAATGATGCGATGATGAATGCGACAACAAACGAATCACACGACGAGAATGGAAAACAACGGGAATCTTCTGGAGCGTCGGTCTCGGGGTGTTACAGATATCTATCACTTTGGGACTAGTTTCATATATTGCCATTGCTTTTTGACAAGCTCAACCAAATTTAAGTGAAGAACATGAGCATAAAGGTTTCATCTCTCAAAATAGTATAAGTGAAGCATGAGAGGATTTCTTCAAAATTTACTAACTCTCAAATTAATCTAAGTGAAGCATGAGAGTGTTTCTACAAAAATTTCCAAGCATACCGTGCTCAAAAACATATAAGTGAAGCACTAGAGCAATTCTATAGCTCAAAAATTTTTAGTGAAGCATATAGAGCAAATTCTAACAAATCATAGCATAATTTTGGCTCTCTCGAATAGGTGTGTCCAGCAAGGATACACGTGACAAACTAAAAAGCAAAGCAAGCAAAGACTCAAATGATACAAGACGCTCCAAGCAAAACTCATGATATGTGACGAATAAAAATATAGCTCCAAGTAAAATACCGATGGTCGTTAGAAGAAAGAGGGGATGCCACTCGAGGGCATCCCCAAGCTTAGTTGCTTGTTTCTCTTTGGATATATCTTGGGTGTTCTGTATCATCCCCAAGCTTAGGCTCTTTTCACTCCTTATTCCTTCATCCATCGTGATCTCACCCAAAACTTGAAAACTTCAATCACACAAAATTCAACAAAATCTTCGTGAGATCCGTTAGTATAATAAAGCAAATCACTAATTTAAGTACTATTGAAAACCCATTCATATTTTATTATTGTATTATACCTACTGTATTTTAACTTTACCATGGCTCATACCCTTCAATACAACCCATAGATTCATCAAAACATGCACACAATGCAACAAAAACAGAATCTGTCTTAAACAGAATGGTCTGTAGTAATCTGTACTCTAACCATACTTATGTAACTCTAAAAATTCTGAAAAATTAGGACAACGTAAAGAATTTGTATAGCAACACTGTTAAAATTTCAGCTCAATATCACGTTCCAGTAAAAAAATTAAAATTCGAACACTGGAGGCAAAGTTTCCGTTTCAGATTCAGCATTGTTTCTACTCATCTTATGAATCATCCTAAAGGCTCCACTTGGCACAAATATTAAATAAAACATAAAAACACAATCATAAAAGAGGCATAACTGTGTCAACACTCAAAAACAGAAAGGAAAAGACAAAAATAAATTTATTCATTGGGTTGCCTCCCAACAAGCGCTATCGTTTTACGCCCCTAGCTAGGCATAACGCATAGTTTCAAGTATTGTCATCTTTGGTTTTGAACTCTTCAATAACACAACTAGATTTCTTCAAGATTTTAGCATGCATTTTCTCAATGACAACACTTCTAGGAAAAAGACCAAAAAATTAAGTTTTGTAAATAGGGTCTCTTACTATTTCAACAAAGTCGGGATGAATACTAATCATTTTAAGATCTCCCTTGTGGCCACTAGGTGTAGCAACTTTGTTCTTAGTGACTTGCGTGGTTTTGCAAATTTTTATGGGAGTTTTTTCAATAGTTTTGACAGAAGAAAAAGCCGAACCCAAGTTACTAAATTTTCTTCCAACTTATCAATCCGGTAAGGATTCTCTTCTATCCTTTCGTTTACTACGGTCTCCTTTTCCTTTAACAATTTAAAGGCGTCTCCCGCTTTTGACCCAGTTTTATTAGCAAGATTATGCATTGTAAGAGCACTTTTCTCCATGTGTGGTTTTGGTAATTGATGACACCCCTATGGACTAATGGTTGCCTTGAGTTATATTCGAAGGATTTGTCCGTAGGTACTTCTTGAAGTCCATCTGTTGGTTTCAAGGAGTTTATATGATGACCAAGGTGGTATTCAAGGTGTTATCCAAAGATTGGTCATGTGGTATTCAAGGTGTTATCCAAAGATTGGTCATGTAAGAGTTGAGCTTACTGCAAGCATGTCTTGAAGAAGACTGTGTGAGCATTCATGTTTACCTTCAAGACATCATCTTTATGAAGAGACAAAATAAGATACAAGGTTGATCAAGACTAAGTCAAAGGATGAACCAAGTTGATCAACACACAAAGCGTACAAGATATACCGAGAAGGATCAAGTGATCCCATGGTATGGTAAGCATTGTCCATTACGCTTTGTGTACTAACCCATGGTCTACGTGAGTGTTCTTTGTAGGGTTAGGTATATTTCCATGGGATTGCATCAAGAGGAAGATCCCATACAACCCATGGAAGATGACATCAAGTGGTGATCGTCATCAAGGTTGCGGTGTGCAAGTTCAAGTGAAGCATCACGAAGAAATCATGCTTGTAGCTTGCCGTCCATTGTGGTGACAATGGACTTGTGAAGATGTGCCGAAGAGTGACTCACCCATAGTGGAGTATGGGGGAGCAATCAACTAGCCTTCATCGAGCCAACGCAATCACGAAAGGTGGTCCAACTTGAGGGAGTCAAGATCATCATCATCTAGCTCAAGTGGACTTCGTGCAAGGCAAATGTTTGCCCTTTATAGGTTTTCTATTTTACCGGTCTCATGGTGATAGTTTGGAGACCGGGTTATAGGATCGATAGCCGTACTATCAAGGGGGGCTCTCAAGTGAGTAGCTTGATCGTATCGTTCGTCGAGAGCTCAAACCATTGCATCCTTGCATCATCTTTCTTGATTCTTATTTGTATTTTCTCTTTTTGAGGTTTTAGAGCTTGTGGTTATCTTCGTGACAAGCTCTAGTACATCGAAAACGGATTTCATATGCTTCTTTTATTGCGTTTTCGGTGTTGGAGGTTTTACCGGTCTTATCCGAGGAAGGGTTCTCACCATTTTCTTATGGGCCTTTTCTCATTTGCTTCTTATTGATATTTCTATCAAGATAGTGTTAGCCCATGTCGTTAGCTTTCCAACAAACTTGGTTTCGTTGAATTCGGAGTCCGTTTGCAGAAGTTGTGGCAGTTTTGGTAAAGGCTGCAGCGGTACTACCGCGGCTAGAGCGGATGTAATTTTTTACTACCGCTCCAGAGCGGTACTACCGCGGCTCCAGAGCGGTACTACCGCTCCGGACCAAAATCTCGTGTTAAGCCTCAGCGGAGGTAGGCACGGATGTATTTTTTTAGTACCGCTCGCTAGCAGTAGTACCGCTACCCTTAGCGGTAGTACCGCTATCCCTAGCGGTAGTACCATGAGGACGAGCGGTAGTACGGCTCCCATGAGCGGTAGTACCGCTCTGTGCGGGCTGTGAGCATAACGGTTGGATTTTTTCCCACCTATAAAAGGGGGTCTTCTTCCCCATTGAACCTTATCTCTTGAGCTCGAGTTTGCCCCCCATTGTTGACCTTCTTCGAGCTTGCTAACTCTCAATCCCTCCAATGATTCTTGCTAGTTCTTGAGGGAAAAGAGAGAGGAGATCTAGATCCACATTTCCACCAATCACTTTCTCCTCTTAGTGAGGGGAACCCCTTGGATCTAGATCTTGGAGTTCTTCGTGTTCTTCTTCATTCTTCCTCTCATATTCTTCCCTAGCATTGGTTGCTTTGGTGGGATTTGGGAGAGAAGGACTTGGGCACTCCGTGTGCCCTTGCCATTGCATTTGATGCATAGGTTTGAGTTCTCCACGGTGATACGTGGAAGTGAGAAGTTGAGAAGCTTATTACTCTTGGGTGTTTGAGCACCCTAGAACTTGTTCCTCTTGGGTGCCTTGGCGCCCTAGACGGCTTGTGTTGCCTCGGAGCTCAATCATTGTGGTGCAAAGCTCTGGGCAAGCGTCGGGGTCTCCAATTAGGTTATGGAGATTGCCCCGAGCATTTGAGGTCACCTCGGAGCCACAGTCCGTTGCGGTGAAGCTTCGTGGTGTCGTTGGGAGCCTCCAATTAAGTTGTGGAGATTGCCCCAACCTAGTTTGTACGGGTTCGGTGACCGCTCTCAAGGGTCCCTTAGTGGAATCACGGCATCTTGCATTGTGCAAGGGCGTGAGGAGATTACGGTGGCCTTAGTGGCATCTTGGGGAGCATTGTGCCTCCACACCGCTCCGAATGGAGATTAGCATCCACAAGGGTGTGAACTTCGGGATACATCGTCGTCTCCGCGTGCCTCGGCTATCTCTTACCCGAGCCCTTTACTTATGCACTTTACTTTGTGATAGCCATATTATTTCATGCTATATATCTTGCTATCACTTAGTTGTTTATCTTGCTTAGCATAAGTTGTTGGTGCACATAGGTGAGCCTAGTTGTTTTAGGTTTTGTGCTTGACTTATTAAACGTTAGTTTTATTCCGCATTTGTTCAAGCCTAAACCGTAATTATTTTAAAGTGCCTATTCACCCCCCCTCTAGGCGACACTCCACGTCCTTTCAATTTTCTTATCCAAATTTTCAAGATGTTCTTTGGCAATCATCTTCTTTTCAATAGCATCTAATCTCTCCATAACATGTTCGAGAGTTAAAGTTGTTTCATTGATCGTAAGAGGTGGTGATCCCACGAAACTTCCCATAGCATTAAAAGCATCCAAAGATGGACACATCAAGAAATTCCCACCGGTAATCGTATCAAGGACGAATCTATACCAAGTGGTGATGCCCACATAAAAACTGCGAAGAAGAACAATGGTAGATTGCTTATGGATAGATCTATTATGAGCATCGCAAATCCTATACCAAGCATCTTTTAGGTTCTCCCCTCCCCTTTGCTTAAAATTAAGAACATGCAATAGAGGAAGAACTAGCCATAATGACAAGGCAAGAGATCTGACGAGAAAAGGGCAAACGAAAAAGAGGGCGAATAAAACGACAAATTGGGTGAAGTGGGGGAGAGGAAAACGAGAGGCAAATGGCAAATAATGTAATTGCAAGGAGATGAGATTTGTGATTAGGAACCTGGTAGATGATGATGGTGTCTCCTCGGCGCCAGAGATTGGCACGTAGAAGAGACCGCTTCCTCCCCGGCAACGGCGCCAGAAATTCCTTTGACGTGGCTTGAGACTGCATCGGTATTTCCCCAAAGTGGAAGGGATGATGCAGCACAGCGACGGTAATTATTTCCCTCAGTTATGAAACCAAGGTATCGAACCAGTAGGAGGATCACCACCACCTAATAAGAAGCACCTGCACACAAAGAACAAATACTTGCAACCCGACGCGAAAGAGAGGTTGTCAATCTCTCTAAAGTAAAAAAGATAGATTATGTAGTGATAGATTGGAGAGATAGATCTCTCAAGAACACAAAATAAAAAAAGCAAATAAAAAGTGCAGCAATATATTTTTGGGTTTTTGGAATAATAGATCTAAAAACAAAAGCGGCAAATAGATAGATCGGAAAGCAATATGTTGGAAAAGTAGACCCGGGGGTCGTAGGTTTCACTAGTGGCTTCTCTCATGAGTATAGCACACGGTGGGTGAACAAATTACTGTTGAGCAATTGATAGAAGATCAAATAATCATGACAATATCCAACACGATGATCATTATATAGGCATCACGTCCAAGGCAAGTAGACCGACTCCTGCCTGCATCTACCACTATTACTCCACACATCGACCGCTATCCAGCATGCATCTACTGTATTAAGTTCATGAAAAACGGAGTAATGCAATAAGAACAATGACATGATGTAGACAAGATCTATTCATGTAGGAATAGACCCCATCTTGTTATCCTTAATAGCAACGATACATGCATGCCTCACTGCCCCTTTTGTCACTGGGAGAGGACAGCGCAAGATCGAACCCATCACAAAGCACCTCTTCCCATGGCAAGAAAAATCGATCTAGTTGGCCTAACTAAACCAAAGATTTGAAGAAGAGATATGAGGCTATAAGTAATCATGCATATAAGAGATCAAATAAGACTCAAATAATATTCATGGATAGAAACTGATCATGAACTCAAAATTCATTGGATCCCAACAAACACACCGCAAAAGTTTACAACAAATAGATCTCCAAGATACCATTTTATTGAGAATCAAAAGAGAGAGAGGAAGCCATCTAGCTACTGCCTATGGACCCATAGGTCTATGGTGGACTACTCACGCATCATCGGAGAGGCACCAAGGAGGATGATGAACCCCTCCGTGATGGTGTTAGATTGGATCTCGAGGCTCTGGAACTTGCGGCAGCTGGATGTGTTTTTCGTCGACTCCTTTAGGGTTTCTGGAATATCTGGGAATTTATAGGCATCAGAGGCGGTGGAGAGAGGCCCCGAGGAGGGCACAACCCATCAGTGCGCGCTTGGGGCCTCTGGCGCGCCCTGGTGGGTTGTGGTCTCCACGGCCCACCTCTCTGGCACTTCTTTGGCCCACTGGGTGTCTTCTGGTCCAAAAAAAATCTCCAAAACGTTTTGACGCTATTGGACTCCATTTGGTACTGATATTCCGCGAAGTAAAAAACAAGCAAAAATAGCAACTGGCACTTTGGCACTATGTCAATAGGTTTGTCCCAAAAAATGATATAAAGTTGCTATAAAGTTATTGTAAAACATCCAAGAATGATAATATAACACATGGAACAAGCAAAAATTATAGATACGTTGGAGACGTATCAGTGTGCCACTGCGAATAATTAGTCATGATGTTGTCCAGAAGTTTTGTAGCCTCTCATAATGTCAAGGTACCACCTGCAGCAGAATCTAGAAGGTTTCTAGACACAAAGTTTAGTCTCGCATAGAAATTTTGTATAATCATCCATAGATTTAGGCCATGAGTGGGACAATTTCTAATCATCATTTTTCATTCTCTCCCATGCTTGTGCAACACGTTATTGCTCAGGTTGTTTAAAATTCATAATTTGATTATGAAGAGAGATAATCTTAGTAGGAGGAAAATACTTGGCAATGAAAGCATCTTTACACTTATCCCATGTTCCAATACTATTACGAGGTAAAGATGAAAACCAAGTTTTAGCTTCGTCTCTTAATGAAAAAGGAAATAACTTCAATTTTACCACATCATTATCCATATCCCTTTTCTTTTGCATATCACATAATTGAACAAAGGTGTTGAGATGAGAAGCGGGATCCTCATTAGGATTTCCCAAAAATTGTTATTTCATCACAAGATTTAGCAATGCATCATTAATACCATAAAACTTCGCACTAGTGGTGGGTGGTATAGGAGTACTAATAAAATCATTATTATTAGTATTTGAGAAATCATACAACTTAGTAGTATCTTGAGACATGGTGACGAAACAAGCAAAGTAACAAGCGAAGCAAGTAAACTAGCAAGTATATCAAGCAAACGAGTAAACTAGCAAAGATAAACATTTTTGTATTTTGTATTTTTATAGCAAGTAAAATATATCATAAAATAAAAAGTAAAACTAGTGAATTATAATGTGTGAGAAGGTACTTGATAGGACTTTGGTGATGCTCCCCGGCAACGGCGCCAGAAATTCATCCCGCTACTTGTAAACTGCGTTGGGATTTTCCCCGAAAAGGAGAGGAGATGCAACATAGTAGAGATAAGTATTTACCTTAGTGAGAACCAAGGTTATAGAACCAATAGGAGAATCACGCACACCCCCGTCGTCAGCACGTACACACAAAAGAGCAAACACTTGCACCCAACGCGGGCAAGAGGGTTGTCAAGCCCCTTGAACTCGTTACTTGCAAGTATTAAGTAGTGATAGATAGATAATATAAATAGAAAATAAAATAATAGTAATAAATGGAAGCAATATTTTTGGGGTTTTTGTAATATATTTTGTGAAAAGACCCAGGGGCATAGTTTTTGCTAGAGGCTTTTCTCTCGAAGAAAGCATACGGTGGGCAGACAAATTACTGTTGGACAATTGATAGAAAAGCGCATAGTTATGAAATATTTATTCACGGCAATGATCATGTATATAGGCATCACGTCCATAAGCAAGTAGACCGACTCCTGCCTACATCTACTACTATTACTCCACCCATCGACCGCTATCCAGCATGCATCTAGAGTATTAAGTAAATACAAAGTAATGCTTGGAGCAAGATGACATGATGTTGACAAAGTGAACTCAACTAATATGAATAAACCCCATCGTTTTCCCCTTAATGGCAGTAATAGAATACGTGTCTTGACCCCTTCTTTCGCGAGGATAGAGCACCGCAAGATTAAACCCATCACAACACACCACTCCCAGTGAAGATAAATCAATCTAGTTGGCCAAACCAAACCGATAGATCAGAGAGAAATACGAAGCTATAACAATCATGCATATAAGAAATCAATAAAGACTCAATATATTTTCATGAATAATCTGATCATAAACCCACAATACATCGGATCCCAACAAACACACCGCAAAGAAGATTACATCAAATAGATCACCGCGGGAATCGCGGTGAACTTTGTACTGAAGATCATAGAGAAAAAAGAGCCATCTAGGTACTAGCTATTGACCCGTAGGTCTGTGGTGAACTATTCACACATCACAATGGGAGCAGCAAGGTTGATGTTGAGGCCCCCCATGATCGATCCCCCGCCCCGCGGGGCACCAGAACAGGGCTCCAGATGGTAACATGGTGGAATAGAGACTTGTGGTGGAGGAAAAAGTTTTTTGGGTGGCTACCGGGTGATTTCCTGATTTATGAGAATTTATAGAGGCGGAGTTAGGTCAAGAGGCATCGGGAGGTGGTCCCAAGCCATTAGGGAGCGACCACCCCCTTGGGCGCGCCCTGTTGGTTTGGCACCACTCCATGTGGCTTCCGGTCTCCCTCCAAATCTTACAGGTCTTATATTTGTCCACAAAAAATCATCCAAAAGTTTCGTGGCATTTAGACTTCATTTGGTATAGTTTTCCCGAAAGGCCAAAAACAAGCAGAAAATAGCAACTGACACTGGGCAGTGAGTTAATAGGTTAGGTCTGAAAAATGATATAAAACAACATATACATGCATATAAAGTATCCAAGAATGATATTATAGTAGCATGGAACAATAAAAAATTGTAGATACGTTGGAAACGTATCAGCATCCCCAAGCTTAATTCCTACTCGTCCTCGAGTAGGTAAATGATAAAAACATAATTTTTGGTGCGACATGCTACCAACATGTAATCTCTTTTAGGTATGATCTTTAAGAAACGATGAACTAATAAACAGTAACATAGTAACATCCATAAACATAAATAACATAATCATTAACTTTCAAAATATACGATCCTTAAAGAATATTACTCCCCACTCATTTTATCAAATTAGCATGGCATCACTTCGTCTTCACCACATAAGTACAAATCATGAGCACCATGGTATCAAGTCAGGCAATTGGATCGCACTTCTAACGCGCTTCAGCATTTTCAACCTCTTCAATACATGAGCATGAACCATGGATATAGAATATGGGTGGAATAGAATATGGTGGTAGAGATCAAAAGGAGTCAAAGTGGAAAGAAAGTCTCGCATCAACTAGGCGGACCAACGGGCTAAGGAGATGCCCATCAATTTATATCAATGCGAAGAGTAGGGACTGCCATGCAACACATGCACTAGAGCTATAAGTGTATGAAAGCTCAACAGAAGCTAAGTGGGTGTGCATCCAACTTGCTTGCTCATGAAGACCTCGAGCATTTGAGGAAGCCCGTCATCGGAATATACAAGCCAAGTTCTATAATGAAAAATTCCCACTAGCATTATGAAAATGACAACTCGGGATACTCTCTATATGAAGAACACGGTGCCACTTTGAGGCACAAGTGTGGTAAATGATAGTAGCAAAGTCCCTTCTATCTTTTTCTCTCATTATTATTATTATTATTTATTTTTCTTTTCTTGGTGGGCTCATTTGTCCTCCCCCATTTTTAATTTTCTGTCTGGAGCTTATCCCGACTTGTGGGGGAATCATTACTCCATCATCCTTTCCTCACTGGCACAATGCTCTAATAATGATAATCATCACACTTTTATTTACTTACAACTCAATATAACCACTCAACATAAAACAATTATGACTCTATATGAATGCCTCTGGCAGTGTACCATGATGTGCAATGATCTAGCGTAGCATGTAAATAATGATGAACGGTGGCTTTGCCAAAAATACTAGGTCAGCTATATGATCATGCAAAGCAATATAATGATGAACACACAAGTCATGTGATGTAACGGTGGAAGTTGCATGGCAATATATCTCGGAATGGCTATGAAAATGCCATAATAGGTAGGTATGGTGGCTGTTTTGAGGAACATATAAGGAGGCTTCTGTGTAATAGAGCGTATCATATCACAGTGTTTGGATGCACCGGTGAAAGCTACACTGATCCTCGAGGTGAAAATGGGCAATGCGCGGTATCGAAGAGGCTAGCATTATATGGAAAGGTGAGTGTGCGTACATCCATGGATTCACATTAGTCATAAAGAACTCATATACTTATTGCAAAGCTTTATTTGCTCTCTCGAAGCAAAGTACTACCGCATGCCCCTAGGGAGGAGGTTGGGAGGAGTTAACCATCACGTGTCTCCGACCCGAACAACACTAGGATTTCAACGAGGAATAAGAATGCTTATACATATTGGACCAATTACTAGAGCTCGTGCACGCCAATTGAATTACCACGTACTTTTGTTTCTTGGAAATCCTTCTAATGTTCATGAACATATGATGTTGCCTAAATTAGATACTTTTGTTTTACATATGATGAAGGACCTATCATGGACGAGAAGGATGGCCATTGGAGCTGGATCAAGCATGGAGAAGAAAGTGCACGCACGGGAAAGAACAATGCAGTTTCCAGTGGTGATTTCCATGCTTTGAAGCCACCATAATGAGAGCATGAAGGCTTGGAGGAAATATACAAGATGCCACTTCATAAATTTCGTCCATAGGCAATTATGGGTGTGATATGTCCATTTTGCATCATGATTTCCTATTGTTATTTATAATGTTTTTATGCATAATAATGCTTTATTGAGTAATTCTAATGCCTTTTCTCTCATAATGTGCAAGGTTTACACAAAGAGGGAGAATGTCGGCAGCTGGAATTCCGGACCTGAAAAGGCATATCAGAGACACCTATTCTGCACATCTCCAAATAAGCTGAAACTTCACGGAGAATTATTTTGGAATATATAAAAAATACTGGAGCAAATAACTACCGGAGGGGGGCACCTGGTGACCACAAGACACCAGGGCGCGCCAGGCCCCCCAGGCGCGCCCTGGTGGGTTGTGGCCAGCCCGGCCCACCTCCGGTACCCATCTTCTGGTACTTAAGGTCTTTTGACCTAGAAAAAATCAGGGGGGGGGGGGACTTTCGGGGCGGAACGCCGCCGTCTCGAGGCGGAACTTGGGCAGGAGCACTTTTGCCCTCCGGTGGAGCGATTCCGCCGAGGGAACTTCCCTCCCGGAGGGGGAAATCGAAGCCATCATCATCACCAACAACCCTCTCATCTTTGGGAGGCCAATCTTCATCAACATCTTCAACAGCACCATCTCCTTTCAAACCCTAGTTCATCTCTTGTGTTCAATCTTTGTACCGGAACCTCAGATTGGTACCTGTGGGTGACTAGTAGTGTTGATTACATCTCGTAGTTGATTACTATATGGTTTATTTGGTGGAAGATTATATGTTCAGATCCATTATGGTATTTAATACCCCTCTGATCTTGAGCATGAATATCATTTGTGAGTAGTTACCTTTGTTCTTGAGGTCACGTGATAAGTCATGTTGCAAGTAATCATGTGAAGTTGATATGTGTTCGATATTTTGATGATATGAATGTTGCGATTCCCTTAGTGGTGTCATGTGAACGTCGACTACATGGCACTTCTTTGGGCCTACGGGAATGCATTGTGGAGTAGTTATTAGATGATGGGTTGCTAGAGTGATAGAAGCTCAAACCCTAGTTTATGCGCTATTTCGTAAGGGGCTGATTTGGATCCAAATGTTTAATGCTATGGTTAGATTTTATCTTAATACTTTTCTCGTAGTTACAAATGCTTGCGAGGGGGTTAATCATAAGTGGGAGGTTTGTTCAAGTAAGAACAGCACCCAAGCACCGGTCCACCCACATATCAAACTATCAAAGTAGCGAACGCAAATCAAACCAACATGATGAAAGTGACTAGATGAAATTCCCGTGTACCCTCAAGAACGTTTGCTTATTATAAGAGACCGTTTTGGCCCGTCCTTTGCCACAAAAGGATTGGGATATCTTGCTGCAATTTATTTACCGTTACTTACTCGTTACCAATTATCTTGCTATCAAACTACCTGTTACCTACAATTTCAGTGCTTGCAGAAATTACCTTGCTGAAAACCGCTTGTCATTTCCTTCTGCTCCTCGTTGGGTGCGACACTCTTACTTATCGAAAGGACTACGATTGACCCCCTATACTTGTGGGTCATCAATGCTCTTTTCTGGCGCCGTTGCCGGGGAGTGAAGCGCTCTTGGCAAGTGGAAATCGGTAAGGAAAAATCTATACTACGTGCTGAAATTTATTGTCACTTGCTACTATGGAAAACAATCCTTTGAGGGGTTTGTTCGGGGTATCTTCACCTCGACCGGAACCACAATTAGTTGCCCCTCAACCTACTTCACCTACTGAAAATATTGGTTATGAAATTCCATTGGGTATGATAGAACAACTGCTAGCTAATCCTTATGCAGGAGACGGAACTGAACATCCTGATATGCATCTAATACATGTGGCTGAAATTTGTGGATTATTTAAGCTTGCAGGTTTACCCAGAGATGAAGTTAAGAAGAAGGTTTTCCCTTTATCTTTGAAGGGAAAAGCATTGACATGGTATAGGCTATGTGATGATATTGGATCATGGAACTGGAATCGATTGAAATTAGAATTCCACCAAAAGTTTTATCCTATGCAACTAGTTCATCGTGATAGGAATTACATATATAATTTTTGGCCTCGTGAAGGAGAAACCATCGCTCTATCTTGGGGGAGGCTTAAGTCAATGTTATACTCATGCCCCAATCATGAGCTCTCGAGAGAAATTATTATTCAGAATTTTTATGCTCGGCTTTCTCATAATAATCGATCCATGCTCGATACTTCTTGTACTGGTTCTTTTATGAAGAAGATTATTGAATTCAAGTGGGATCTCTTAGAAAGAATTAAACGCAACTCTGAAGATTGGGAACTCGACCAAGGTAATGAGTCAGGTATTAATCTTAAAGTTTGATTGTGTTAAATCTTTTATGAATACCGATGCTTTTCACAAGTTTAGCACTAAATATGGACTTGACTCTGAGATAGTAGCCTCTTTCTGTGAATCATTTGCTACTCATGTTGACCTCCCTAAGGAGAAGTGGTTTAAATATCATCCCCCTATTAAAGAAGAAACCATCATTTACAATGTTGATTCAGTTGTGCCTACTGCTTATATTGAAAAACCACCTTTCCCTATTAGGATAAAGGAACATGCTAAGGTATCAACTGTGGTTCGCAAAAGTAATATTAAAGCACCTAAGCCCTCTGAACAAATTAAAGTAGAACCTAGTGTTTCTATGGTTAAATATATCTTGGTAGAAAATATTGATGGGCAGGTTATTTACTTTTGTGATGAAGCTGCTAGAATTGCCAAACCCGATGAAAAAGATAAACATAGACCCGTAGTTGGCATGCATGTTGTCTCGGTTAAAATAGGAGACCATTGCTATCATGGTTTCTGTGATGTGGGTGCTAGTGTGGGTGTTATTCCTTTTACCTTATACCAAGAAATTATGAATGATACAACACCCGCCGAAATAGAAGACATTGATGTTACTATTAAACTTGCTAATAGAGACACCATCACACCACATGGGATTGTTAGAGATGTTGAAGTCTTGTGTGGGAAAATAATATATCCTACTGACTTTCTAGTTCTTGGTTCCCCACAAGATGACTTTTGTCCCATTATCTTTGGTAGACCTTTCTTGAACACTATTAATGCTAAGATAGAATGTGAAAAACAAACTGTCGGTGCTAGTTTTGGTGATGTGTCTCATGAGTTTAACTTTTGCAAGTTTAGTAGACAACCACGTAATAAAGAATTATCTAGTAAGGATGAAATAATTGGTCTTGCTTCTATTGTCGTACCTCCTACCGATCCACTAGAACAATATTTGCTTGACCATGAAAATGATATGCACTTGCATGACAAAATGAAATAGATAAAATTTTCTTTGAACAACAACCTCTACTAAAATACAATTTGCTATTGAAACTCTAGGAGGTCCTCCTCCACCTAAAGGTGATCATGTGTTTGAATTAAAACCATTGCCTAACACTTTGAAGTATGCTTATCTTGATGAGAAAAAGATATATCATGTTATTATTAGTGCTAACCTTTCAGAACATGAAGAAGAAAGATTACTAAAAATTCTGAGGAAGCACCGGGCTGATATTGGATATACTCTTGATGATCTTAAGGACATTAGTCCCACTCTATGTCAGCACAAGATCAATATGGAACCTGATGCTAAACCCGTTGTTGATCACCAACGACAATTGAATCCTAAAATGAAAGAAGTGGTAAGAACTAAAATGTTAAAGCTTCTGGAAGCAGGTATAATTTATCCCATAGCTGATAGTAGATGGGTAAGTCGCGTTCATTGTGTCCCTAAGAAGGGAGCTATTACTGTTGTTCCTAATGATAAAAATGAACTTATCCCACAGATAATTGTCACTGGCTATAGAATGGTAATTTATTTTAGAAAATTAAATAAAGCTACTAGAAAAGATCATTACCCTCTGCCTTTCATTGATCAAATGCTAGAAAGATTATCTAAGCACACACACTTTTGTTTTTGGATGGATATTCTGGTTTCTCTCAAATTCCTGTATCACAATCTGATCAAGAGAAAACCACATTTTTTGAAAGGAGCTGAGAACCCCGTAGCTGATAACTTGTCTAGGTTAGAAAATATTCTTGATGACCCACTACCTATTGATGATAGTTTTCCTGATGAACAGTTAGCTGCAATAAATGTTTCTCAAAACACTCCTTGGTATGCTGATTATGCTAACTACATTGTTGCTAAATATATACCACCTAGTTTCACATACCAAGAAAAGAAAAAATTCTTCTATGATTTAAGACATTACTTTTGGGATGACCCACATATTTATAAAGAAGGGGTAGATGGTATTACTAGACGCTGTGTACCTGAGCATGAACAGGAACAAATCCTACGGAAATGTCATTCTGAAGCCTATGGAGGACATCATGCGGGAGATAGAACTGCTCACAAGGTATTGCAATCTGGTTTTTATTGGCCTACTCTCTTCAATGATGCCCGTAAGTTTTTCTTGTCTTGTGATGAATGTCCAAGAATTGGTAATATCGGTAAGCGTTAGGAAATGCCTATGAATTATTCACTTGCTGTTGAACCATTTGATGTTTGGGGTTTTGACTATATGGGACCTTTTCCTTCCTCTAATGGGTATACTCATATTTTGGTTGCTATTGATTATGTTACTAAGTGGGTAGAAGCTATTCCAACTAGTAGTGTTGATCATAACACCTCCATTAAAATGCTTAAAGAATTTATTTTCCCGAGGTTTGGAGTCCCTAGATATTCATGGTGATTTCCATAAAATGCTTGCTAAATATGATGTTAACCATAGAATTGCATCACCCTATCATCCTCAATCTAGTGGTCAAGTTGAACTTAGCAATAGAGAAATAAAATTAATATTACAAAAAATTGTCAATAGGTCCCGATAGAATTGGTCTAAGAAACTAGATGATGCACTTTGGGCCTATAGAACAACTTATAAAATTCCTATGGGTATGTCTCCATACAAAATGGTATATGGAAAAGCTTGTCATTTGCCTCTAGAGTTAGAACATAAAGTATTTTGGGCAATTAAAGAACTCAATTATGATTTCAAACTTGCCGGTGAAAAGTGGTTATTTGACATTAGCTCACTAGATGAATGGAGAACCCAAGCTTATGAAAATGCCAAGCTGTTCAAAGAAAAAGTTAAAAGATGGCATGAACAAAGAATCCAAAAGCGGGAATTCAAAGTTGGAGAATATGTTCTTTTGTACAACTCTCATTTTAGATTTTTTGCAGGAAAGCTTCTTTCCAAATGGGAAGGACCATATATTATCGAAGAGGTTTATCGTTTTAAAGCTATCAAGATTAATAATGCCGAAGGTACTAACCCGAAGGTGGTCAATGGATAAAGAATTAAACACTATATTTCACGTACGCCTATTAATGTTGAAAGCAATATTATCCAAACCATGACACCGGAGGAACACATAAAATAAACCTTCCGGAACACTCCAGAATCCCGAAAAAGAGGAGGTACATGATACGGTAAGTAAATGGACTCCGAAAAATCCACAAAAATATTTTCTGTTAGTTTTGGAATATTACAAAAATTAGGAAAATAAGAAATAAACAGGAAAGCAACCGAGGTGAGCATGATACACCAGGGCGCGCCTGCCCTCCCTGGCACGCCCTGGTGGGTTGTGCCCCCCTCGGGCACCTTCCCGACTCCGTTTTTGTTGGGGATATAACCCCAGGGTGAGACCCGCCCAGGTGGGGCCGGATCATGCGGTTGGCGGCTTACGACAAGATTAGGAGTAAGCATATCCAATGGGCCAGGAGGCCCAGAGCCAGAAGACAGGATGTAACCCGGTGGGCTTGAGCCGCCGGGGGCGACTTGTTAGATAAGGCATGCATAATTAGAGGTGAGGTCGGTTGTCAAAGTATAACCCGGCCCAGACTCTTGTAAGCCCAGGGCCTTGACCCGTGTATATAAGGGCGGGTTACCTGGGCGGCTTAGGCACGAAACAACTGATCGAGAACTAGGTCAAGCGAACTCGCTCCCTTGTAATCGATAACCAATCAATACAACACAAAGCAGGACGTAGGCTTTTACCTCTTTCCGAGGGGCCGAACCTGGGTAACTCTTGTCTCCCGATCCCGATCAACCCCTTCGAGCTCAGCCTAGCGATGGCCTCGAACCTAAGTCCTTTCACGAGGACATCTGCCGTGACAAAACCATGACAGTTGGCGCCCACCGTGGGGCTAGCGCTCGGTGGGGTGGAGTTCTCGAAGGGCTCTCTCCCAGGGATCGAGGGATATGCCGTTGGCAGGATGACCAAGAGTCGCCGCGGCAAGCTCTACATCGACGACGCCGGCTGGGGCCCCGAGGCCGACTCAACCGAGTACGGGTACCGGGTCCCCTTCGGCGAAATTCACGTCTTCATCGGCAAGATCGGCGGATCTAAACCCGAGCCGGACATCTGCACCGACCTCGTCGAGCCGGCCCGACGCGTGCAATCCGCCCGTGTTAACCCGGGCAGGAAGCATGTCTTTGTCGGCTTTACCCAAGGCATGGAGCTTGAAGGTTCCATGTCGAGGGAGGAAACTCTCATCTGCTCAGAGGATGGATCCTCGAGCAGAGAGACGGAATCAATCTATCAACTTCACAACGGCGGGCTTGGGGGCTACATCGAGGATTACCCCGAGCCAGAGTATCATGAGCCGGAGGACTATGAGCCGCCGAGCCGTGCTGCTGTCTTCATGGCGGGTTCAGCGCCGGCCCCTAGTAGCGCGGCCGCCGGTGCAACCGGGTCTGGAGCTGGCAGGCCGCCGGCTCAAGTTCTTCTGGATTTGATGAACGAGCTTACAACTCTGATGGAAGCCGAGGCCACTGCTGAAAACCAAGCGGCCCGTAACACGGAGATCACAAGGTTGAAGAACCAGATGGCCGGAGTCCAACAGGAAATCAATGCGCTGAAGGCTCAGATGGATGATGAGGCAGAACGCCTTAGGGCGGATGCTTTTCGCCTCGAGCTAGAGCAGCAGTCTGCAGCGGCGGTTCATCGGATGAGACATCAATCCCGTTTGCCAGATCAGTATGAAGCCAGAAATCTTTTTAACACGCCAAGGACGGGACGGAATGTGCCTTTGACCGTAACCCGGATGACGGAAGTACCTGGAAGCCGGGCGGCGGTTCAGCATCAGCAGCCAGACCCGCCCCGCCGGAACTAGACCCCACCACAGTCTTTTCCGACGCCGCCGGGTCATTATTCTAACCCGGCGGAGAACATGGTGGCAGCAGCAACCAGGCTTGATACAATCCCCATCCCCGATGAGGCGCCTTTCGCAGAAGAGGTGCGGAACGCCATCGGATACCTGTAGACGGCGGTGGCCCAGCAGGAGAAGTATACTTATAGCCGGAGTCGCGTGCACTCAACCCCCATCCCAAGCCGTAGCTACAGCCGGCGTTATGAGTCGCCGGCGGTTTGTAGCAGTGATCGACATCGAAACCCGCTGAGAGCTGATCGGGCGGCTCTTGATGCTCAGGCACTGGTGGATCGGGCAAGAGCGCAGCAAGAGGCGGCGGCTTTGGCAGCTGCGGTGGCTTATCAGGAGCCCACAGTTGCACCTTCCGTTTCAGTAGGAGCAGGAGTAACCTCCAGGGCTGTGGGAGTGCCGTGCTTGGCGCCGGCTTTGTGGAATGAGCGTCTGCCGAAGGATTTTAAGGGTCCTCGCAAGGTGCCCAATTATACTGCTGACCTACCTCCAGAGGCTTGGATTGAAAGCTATGAGCTGGCCATGGAGATGTTAGACGTCAGCGATGCAGTATGTGCCAAGTATTTCATCATGATGCTAGAAGGGCCAGCTCGCACGTGGTTGAAGGGCTTGCCACCCAACACCATTAATTCCTGGGCCGAGTTAAAGGCGAAGTTCATCAAAAAAATTCAAGGAACGTGCAAGCAGCCCATGACGATTGTGGATTTGGACCATTGTGTGCAGCGTGAGGATGAGTCGGCTCATCACTGGGTCCGGCGGGTCTCAACCATCATCCACTCTTCTGAACACATTACGGCGGCTCAAGCGGTCTTGATTTTAGAGAAGAATTGCCACTTTACGCCCTTGAAGCAGAAGCTTGGCCGGCTCAAACGCTCATGCCAAGACATGGGGGAACTCATGGCGGCTCTCACCAAGTATGCAGACTCCGATAGCACAAAGGACCCTGGCTCCGATGATGAGAAATCGGCCAAGGGTAAGAAGAATAACAATGGCAAGGGTCAACAGCAGAACGGGGGAGGAAATGGCAACAATAGCAACGGCGGAAAGCGGAAGCACCAGGATGGCGGGTCAGATCTAGTGGCCAACACCAACACTGGGAATAACCGTGGCAAGGGGAACGGCAAGCCGCCTTTTAAACGCAAGCCTGCTGACATGGAAGCGATTCTGAGTGCTCCTTGCCCGAAACACAGCCTTCCGGGTCAGCCGTCTACTCATGCTTGGAGGGACTGTTGGATCATGCGCGAGTATCGAAACCTCAATGCTGACCAGCACCAAGGCGGCGGCGGTGGATCATCCGGCGGATCGGGATCCGGTCCTTCCGGGTCTGGCTTTGGTCCGGGCGGTTCAGGCTCAGGCCATCAGGGCCAAGGGAACCATGGAGGTCATAATCAACAGTCTGGCGGTGGAGGCCAGCAGCAAAATAACCAATCCGGGTATCAGAGTAACCCCAAGCAGCTTAATGGAGGGTAGTACCATGTTTTTACAACTAGCCTCGACAAGCGAGACCGGAAGGTGCGCAAGCGGGCGGTTAATATAGTCATACCAGCTCTCCCGCAATATTTGAAGTGGTCTGAGTATGACATAACTTGGAGCAGGCAGGATCACCCGCCGCGTGTTGATAACCCGGGGCAGTTGGCTTTGGTAGTTGCCCCCCAAGTAGGAGGATACGTGTTCACTAAAGTGCTTATGGATGGTGGCAGCAGCATGAACATCCTGTACTATGACACTTTCCGCCGGATGAATTTGCTTGACAAGGATCTTAAGCCCTCTTCAACAGTTTTTCATGGTGTGGTACCCGAAAAGTCGGCTTATCCAGTGGGAAAGATTTCCTTGGAGGTAGCCTTTGGCGATGAACTCAATTACAGGGTGGAGTCTTTGTGGTTTGAGGTGGTCAAAATCAAGAGCCCCTACCACGCTCTGTTCGGTCGACCGGCTTACGCCAAATTCATGGCTAGGCCTTGCTATGTTTACTTACAGCTCAAGATGCCCGGGTTAAATGGGACGATCACTGTGCATGGTGATCGGAAGACGGCTCTTGAGTGTGAGGAAGGTGATGCAGCCTACGCTGAGTCAAGTTGCGCTGAGGCGGAGCTCAAATTTTATAAAGAAAATGTTGACCCGGAAGACATGACTCCACTGAAGAAGCCCAACACGGAATCTGAGCCGCCCCTCAAGTTTGTGGCAGAAGATACCAAGATGGTGGACTTTACGCCGGGTGACTCATCACAACAGTTCACTATTGGGGCTAATATGGATCCCAAATAGGAAAGCGCGCTCATCGAATTCATCCGTGAGAATCGGGACATCTTTGCATGGAAGCCTTCTGACATGCCGGGTGTACCGAGAGAATTCGCTGAGCACTACCTTAATGTGGATCCTAAATTTAAGCCGGTCAAGCAGTTCCTCCGACGATTCAATGAGGAGAGGCGCAAGGCTATTGGGGAAGAGGTGGCCCGGCGCTTGGCAGCAGGGTTCATCGTTGAAGTTTTTCACCCGGAGTGGCTCGCTAACCCGGTGTTGGTACTCAAGAAGAATGGCACGTGGCGTATTTGCGTGGATTACACGGATCTTAACAAGGCATGTCCGATTGACCCGTTTGCTCTCCCCCGCATTGATCAAATCATTGATGCAACGGCGGGTTGTGAGAGTCTATGCTTCCTAGATGCTTATTCAGGGTATCATCAGATCAAGGTGGCAGTTAAAGACCAAGAGAAGACGGCTTTCATTACGCCTTTTGGTGCTTTATGCTATGTGTCTATGCCTTTCGGGCTCAAGAGTGCTCAGGCGACTTACCAGTGTTGTGTGCAGAACTGTCTTCATGGTCAAATTGGGCGCAATGTTCATGCCTATGTGGATGATATTGTGGTCAAGTCCAGGAAGAAGGAGACTCTGCTGGCTGATTTGAAGGAAACTTTTGACAATTTGCGGGTTTACAAGATGATGCTTAACCCGGCAAAGTGTGTTTTCGGTGTACCTGCAGGCATGCTCTTGGGATTTCTAGTCTCTGAGCGTGGCATTGAAGCTAACCCAGACAAGATAAAGGCTATTACTTCCCTGTCTGAGCCGGCATGCATCAATGATGTTCAGCGCTTGGCGGGTCGAATCGCTGCGTTAAGCCGGTTCATAAGCCGCCTGGGTGAGAAGGCTATTCCCCTGTATCAGATGATGAAGAAGACAGACGATTTTGTCTGGAGTGATGCAGCTAAGGAGGCGTTTGAGGCGCTCAAAAAGAAGTTGGCTGAGCCGCCTGTTCTGGCTGCTCCCATGGAAAAAGAACCTCTGCTCTTATATGTGGCGGCTAATAACAAGGTTGTTAGTGCTGCAGTTGTGGTGGAGCGTAAGGAGGCGGGTAAGGAGTATCCAGTTCATCGGCCGGTTTATTATGTCAGTGAGGTCCTGACGGAGTCTAAGCAAAGATACCCTCATTGGCAAAAACTGGTGCTTGGGGTGTTCATGGCCAATCGCAAGTTGAAGCATTACTTCCTTGGTCACCCGATCACAGTGGTTAGTTCTGCTCCTTTGGGAGATATAATCCAAAACAGAGAAGCCACTGGAAGGATTGCTAAGTGGGCAATTGAGCTTGGGCCTCTTAATTTGAAATATGTGCCCCGGACAGCTATCAAGTCTCAAGCCCTGGTGGATTTCATCAATGATTGGACAGAATGTCAAATTCCTGAGGAGAAGCCGGACAATACTTATTGGACGATTCACTTCGATGGATCCAGGCAATTGGAAGGCTCGGGGGCTAGAGTTGTTTTAACTTCCCCACGAGGTGACAAGTTCTGTTATGTTTTAAGGCTAATGTTTCCTTGTACTAACAATGCAGCGGAGTACGAAGCTTTGCTTCATGGGCTTCGGGTTGCCAAGGAGATGAACTTGAGCCGGGTCAGATGTCTTGGCGACTCAGACCTAGTGGCTCAACAAGTTTCTGGCACCTGGGATTCTAAGGACCCTCGCATGGCGGCTTATCGTCAGGCGGTTGATGTTATTGCTGGCCACTTTAAAGGTTATCAGGTGGATCATATTGACCGCTGGAAGAACGAGGCGGCTGATGCTTTAGCAAGGTTGGGGTCTCAGCGTAAGCCGGTGCCGCCTAATGTGTTCTTGGACGTGTTGCATCACCCGTCAGTCAAGTTACCGTCGGAGGAGGACTTGGCTATACCTGACCCGGAGGAGCAATTGGTGGCGGCTCTTTGCGCGATACCTGACTGGACGTTGCCTTATCTGACGTACCTGACTCGCGGCGAGTTACCTCAAGACGAGACTCTGGCACGGCAGATCACAAGGCGGTCTAAGTCTATGACTATTGTCAACGGCGAGTTACATCGACGCAGTGTGACTGGTGTTTTCCAGCGCTGTGTTTCTCCTGATGAGGGCCGTGAGATCTTGCAAGAAATTCATGCTGGCGATTGTGGTCATCACGCCAGGTCAAAATCATTGGTGGCCAAGGATTTTCGACACGAGTTCTATTGGTTGACAGCTCATAAAGATGCAGAGGATTTGGTCACTAAATGCGGCGGGTGTCAAAAATTTGGGCGACGTGCCCATGTGCCGGCTCAAGAACTACGGATGATTCCAATCACCTGGCCATTTGCGGTTTGGGGGCTTGATATGGTTGGGCCTTTCAAGAGGTCTAAAGACAAGAAGACCCACCTCTTGGTGGCAGTTGAAGAGTTTACTAAGTGGGTGGAAGCTGAGCCGGTCAGCAAGTGTGACGCGGCAACAGCAGTTCAGTTTGTCAAAAAGTTGATCTTTCGTTTTGGCTACCCGCATAGTATTATCACGGATAATGGTACAAATCTATCAAAGGGGGCTATGAAGGAGTTCTGTGATGAGGAGCATATCCGTCTTGACGTATCTTTGGTAGCTCACCCACAGTCTAATGGTCAAGCTGAGCGTGCTAACTAGGAAATTTCGAGAGGTATCAAACCCCGGCTTATGGTCCCTTTGGAGCGCACGCCGGGTTGTTGGGTGGAGGAGTTGCCATCTGTTCTTTGGAGCATAAGGACCACCCCCAACAGGTCTACAGGCTACACGCCTTTCTTCATGGTTTATGGCGCAGAAGCTGTTCTCCCTAGTGATATACGTCATGACTCGCCCAGAGTGGCGGCTTACATGGAAACTGATAATGAGGCGGCACGTCAGGATGCTTTGGATGCCTTGGACGAGACGCGTGATCTTGCAGCTGCTCGGTCGGCGATTTATCAACAAGACCTGCGTCGCTATCATAGCCGCAGGGTCAAGACCCGGACGTTCCAAGAAGGCGACTTAGTACTCCGGTTGATTCAAGACCAGTCAGATATGCACAAGTTGTCACCTCCTTGGGAAGGGCCGTTTGTGATCAACAGAAATCTCAACAATGGCTCTTATTACCTCATGGATATACGGGAAAGTGACAAGTCTCGCACTTCTGGTGAAGAGACCAAGAGGCCATGGAATATTGCTCACCTTCGGCCATACTATACTTAAGCCGCCAGCCGGCTCTCATCAACGTACATATCCCTGTCATTGTATAAATGATCTTTTATGATATAATAAAGTTGGCATCCCCATGACTAGGGGCCTCTGCCGTTTTTTCTCCACACTGAGTGTCATACAAAGGAGTTGATCCTTTCCATCAGGTCGCCTGGGGGCTTTTAAAACCTCTTGACCCGGCTTTCCGCCATGAAATTAAATACAAAGGAGTTGATCCTTTCCATCAGGTCGCCTGGGGGCTTTTAAACCCTCTTGACCCGGCTTTCCGCCATGAAATTAAATACAAAGGAGTTGATCCTTTAATAGGTCACTTGGGGGCTTCCAACCCTATGGGTTTAACTTACTTATTCTCTTGACCCGGCTTTCCGCCATGCCCGAGTTAAACCTGCATGTTTGCAACTTGCTACTCCGCCATGTGACCCGCCGAACTCTTGACAGTTATTCTTGACAAGAGACCCTGAACTTTTCTAAGTTATTGTCGCACAAAGACACTGAACTAGTAAAGGTTTAAACGGCGGTTTTTGTCACGAGAGAGCCGGCTTACAGTGAGCGAGGACAAACTCGTCTTGTCTACCGTACCCCCTCCGCTGTGTGGCCTGTTGTACTCTTAGCAATGTCAATCTTTTAACGACCTTGAACTTGCTAAGGTTTAAACAACAGATTTATGTCACGTGAGGCCCGGTTTACAGGTCCTCAGGCTTT
The DNA here is from genome assembly GCA_039707655.1 of Elymus sibiricus. Classification (NCBI taxonomy): domain Eukaryota; kingdom Viridiplantae; phylum Streptophyta; class Magnoliopsida; order Poales; family Poaceae; genus Elymus; species Elymus sibiricus. The sequence goes on from CM077665.1 coordinate 273,124,956, forward strand.
CCGCCTAGTTTCTTTGGAAACAAAATGTTTTCATAAAAACAAGAGTTATCTTGTCCTGCCGAGCCTTTAAAGCCGGTTTATAGGATAAGACATACAAGTGCTTCTTCTTGCAGGTACTCTCATGGTAAGATTCTAAGTTTTGGAAAATTTCCGGCTTGGTTCATGGAGTATAAGCCGCCCGGCGAGTTAAAGCAGTCAAAGTGATCGTATATCAGAGATGAGTCGCCAGCAGAATTTTAAGCAGGGCATCAAAAGGGCAAGAACATGCAGTTAAGAGTTTTCTACGACTATTACAAGGCTGTTCAAAAGCCCCAAGCATTGCAAACTTCAAGTTTTCCAACAAATTTAAACTCGGCGACTTAAACAAGGCCGGGTTACATGATGCAAAGTTTTTTCCTTTAACTCGCCGCCGGGTCATCCTGCGCCGGGTCATCGATTTCTTCGATCTGGAGGTTGTCCACATCCCAATTGCAATTGGTCAAAGCTTCAAACATAGCTTCATCGTGCATGATTGGAGACGGGTCAACATCGGGAGCGAAGAGATGCTTACGGCGTTGAGGAACCAGGCTCTTTGCTTCAAAAGTTGGCCCTCGAATCCGTTTGTTATCTTCATCGTAAGCCGCCTGGTATGCTGATAGATCAGCTTCTGTAGCCAACCGGCTTGCCAGGACCCGAGACGCCTTATGACAGTGACTGTAGTCTTCTTGCGTAAACTCTGAGCCGTCGTCCTTCAGCCGCGTGAAGCCATCCATCATTTCATCCGGGTTAAGTTCTGGGGCATACGCCAGAGACTGGCTCAAAGCAGCAATTGCGCCCTTACGGGCGGCTGATTTCTTTAACTCTTGAAGCTGCATTGGGATAGTCGACATGGTATCCAGTACGCCCTTCATGAACTTTGGGATGCCCCTCTCAGACATGACATCCTTGATAGTGATAAGAGACCCGACGTACAGTTGTTCTGTTAGAGAATACAAGGCCTTGAGCTTTAGTAGGCTGTTGCTGGGCAACTGGCGGCTCCGTTCAGCTACAGGCAGGTCAAAAAGTTTTATAACCCGCCGGGAAAGAATATTAAGCAGTGTTCGTATATAGTTGACGGATAAAAGTACTTACCGAACACAGCTCCAATCATACGGGTGATGTGGCCCTTCAGAGTGTATCGCTCATTAGTCACCACTTTGAGCCGGCCCTCTGCGTCTTCAGCACGTTTGACCAAGGCGGCTTGGCTTGACTCAGCAGTCTGTTTGAATGTTTCAAACTCTGTCTTGATCTTTTCAAGCTCTATGGAGCAGAGCCGCCATTTTTCTTCCGTCTCTGCTCGGCCTTTCTGTTGTTGTGCAAGGCTCTTCTTCAGGTCTGTCACGATCAACTCAGCGGCGTTCACAGATTCCTGCATAAGACAAGTCATAACAGAGCAAGTTTTGTCAGCTTTAAGTCGCCAGTCCGGCTCACACAGTTTACAGCAAAACCTGGTGCAATGATTACAAGTCCCAAGCATATTGCAAGCAATTCACTTGACACTTGGGGGCTAATGTGCCTCAGTATTTTTTTTCAAGAACCGGTTCATTACCTACATATTGACCCGGCCCTTGGGGGCTACGATCGGCGCTTACTCTATGATTTAGTGCCGGCTCATTACTTAGGTAATGACCCGGCCCTTGGGGGCTACGATCGGCGCTTACTCTATGATTGAGTGCCGGCTCATTACTTAGGTAATGACCCAGCCCTTGGGGGCTACGATCGGCGCTTACTCTATGATTGAGTGCCGGCTCACTACTTAGGTAATGACCCGGCCCTTGGGGGCTACATTTGGCTCGTATTGTATTGTTGAGTGCCGGCTCATTACTTAGGTAATGACCCGGCCCTTGGGGGCTACATTTGGCTCATACTCTATTGATTGAGTGCCGGCTCATTACTTAGGTAATGACCCGGCCCTTGGGGGCTACATAAGTATATATATATGAAGAGACAAGGGAGGTGAAATACCTCATATTTTGCCTTCATCTTGGCAACCAGGCTGGCCTCCATGTCTCGGCTGGCAAACAGACGGCTCAGATAGCCGGAGTGTAATTCATCAGCACTGAGTTTGTCCAAATTGGGAAGATCAGTGGGAGTCTTCTCTTCTTTGGAGGGGGGCGCCTCATCGGCTTTAATATGCTTGGATAGCGCACTTCTTCATGAGTCGCCATGTCTTCAGTCGACGGCCGTGGGCTGGGCGGCTTAGGAGCAGAGTCTGCATGGGCTTCAGGAGCTTCAGTATCCATGGCAGAACCCCCATGGTGACGAACTCCTTGAGAGATTCTTCGGCCACTCCAGACTTTACCCAATTGCAAGTAGATGGAGTCTTCGACATGGTGGCGACTTAGGAAGCTGCGGGAAGGCATGAATATTTGGCGGCTTACAAATACGTTTTGACCAAGATTGCTACAGTATAAATGGTGATAACGTCGGGCGGGTCAATAAAAGTTGTGAGCCGCCGAAGCTACTTGTGACAAGACAAAGTGAGCCGGCAGCATTTTTGGCGGGTCAAATTTATCCACGTTGATTGAGAAAATGGCTAAGTGTTGAAAAACAACTTCCACAACTACAGCTACGGATCCAAGATCTACAGACAAGGAAAAAGAAAAATATTCTAGCCCTAAAAAAAGCTAGCGGAAGAACATGTGGCAGTTACTCCGATTCAAACAAGTTACAGATCTACAATGAGTGCGGCATAAGTGCGGAGCGAGCGGACGCGGGTTTTCGGCAGCGTCGCGAGGCTTCAAAGAAGGTGTTTTCCACCAATCGATGAAGAGCACTCCCGCGAATGGTGATGAACACCGAAGAACTCCATGGATTCAAGGAAACCCTAGTGCGGATCTGCAGGGGGCAGGATAGGAACCTTAAGGGTGTGGCGGCTGCGCGGGAACTCTGGTTCGTTTCAGGTTGATGCCGCGGCCAATGTTGATGAAGACGATGAGGATCGAGCGGCGCGACTGGCTTCGGCGGCGCGGGTGTTCGGAGGAAGAAGAAGAAGCTGGAGGCGGGGGAAAATGAAAACGATAACCCCCCGTGCCTATTTATAAGGGCATGATGGTCTTTCAAACGGTCCGGTGCGGGAATCGAGGGAGCACGGTGAAGATTAAATTAAGAAGATGCCTCGATTTTTGGGCAGGTCATAGTAATGACGAAAAGATCCGCTCTGACGTCAGAGGATTCTTTTTTTATTTTGCTGATGACGTCACGGCGGGTCAAGAAAGCTTATCAGACGCAACGATCGCCCATTTTCGGCGGGTCATGAAGATTATAAGAGAGAGCAAGACTCGCCAACCAGAAGACTTGAAGATTGACATGAACCGGTTCAAATCAATCTGGGGCCTAATGTTGGGGATATAACCCCAGGGTGAGACCCGCCCAGGTGGGGCCGGATCATGCGGTTGGCGGCTTACGACAAGATTAGGAGTAAGCATATCCAATGGGCCAGGAGGCCCAGAGCTAGAAGACAGGATGTAACCCGGCGGGCTTGAGCCGCCGGGGGCGACTTCTTAGATAAGGCATGTATAATTAGAGGTGAGGTCGGTTGTCAAAGTATAACCCGGCCCGGACTCTTGTAAGCCCAGGGCCTTGACCCGTGTATATAAGGGCGGGTTACCTGGGCGGCTTAGGCACGAAACAACTGATCGAGAACTAGGTCAAGCGAACTCGCTCCCTTGTAATCGATACCCAATCAATACAACACAAAGCAGGACATAGGCTTTTACCTCTTTCCGAGGGGCCGAACCTGGGTAACTCTTGTCTCCCGATCCCGATCAACCCCTTCGAGCTCAGCCTTGTGATGGCCTCAAACCTAAGTCCTTTCATGAGGACATCTGCCGTGACAAAACCACGACAGTTTTCCTTCCATATTCTTGCTTCCCAAGATAAAAAATCTTTATATATACCCCCGATTGTTTTGACCACCGCATCGCAGAAAAATCCTCTGTTCTTGTTTCGTGCCGTTTTCCTGACGGGTCTGAAAATATGTCGTCTCAAGATTCAGATGGTGAGAGCAATGTCGCTGACTATATCGCAGACCCCAAGGTCCATGGGGATGTGGAGCGCCACGGCTGGACCTCGGAGGAAGAAGAAGATTATGACTTGAAGGGAAAGGAAGAGACAAGCTCTGATGATGACGAAGTCCCACTACCTCAACCCGGGGACATGCACGTGGAATTCAAGAAGTCAAGTCTCCCTAATAAAGCAAAGAAACCTAAGATCCAGTTTATCCTTTTTCATATTATGCAGGAAAACAAGCAGGCATTATGCGAAAAGATATTAGAGCTTGAGCAAGAGATCGATGGCTTGAAGGAGGAGAATTCCATCCTCAAGCGTAAGCTGAAAAAGAACGCTACCATGATGACCCACAAGTATAGGGGGTCAATCATAGTCCTTTCGATAAGTAAGAGTGTCGAACCCAATGAGGAGCAGAAGGAAATGACAAGCGGTTTTCAGCAAGGTAGTTTCTGCAAGCACTGAAATTGTAGGTAACAGATAGTTTGATAGCAAGATAATTGGTAACGAGCAAGTAACGACAACTGTAAATAAAGTGCAGCAAGATAGCCCAATCCTTTTGTGACAAAGGTCAGGCCAGAACAGTCTCTTATAATAGGCAAAGTGTTCTTGAGGGTACACGGGAATTTCATCTAGTCACTTTTATCATGTTGGTTTGATTTGCGTTCGCTACTTTGATAATTTGATATGTGGGTGGACCGGTGCTTGGGTGTTGTTCTTACTTGAACAAACCTCCCACTTATGATTAACCCACTCGCAAACATCCGCAACTACAAGAAAAGTATTAAGATAAAATCTAACGATAGCATTAAACGTTTGGATCCAAATCAGCCCCTTATGAAGTAGCACATAAACTAGGGTTTAAACTTCTGTCACTCTAGCAACCCATCATCTAATAACTACTCCACAATGCATTCCCTTAGGCCCAATGATGGTGAAGTGTCATGTAGTCGACGTTCACATGACACCACTAAGGGAATCACAACATACATATCATCAAAATATCGAACACATATCAACTGCACATGATTACTTGCAACATGACTTCTCCCGTGACCTCAAGAACAAAGGTAACTACTCACAAATAATAATCATGCGCGAGATCAGAGAGGTATTGAATAGCATAATGGATCTGAACATATAATCATGTGACCCCCCTCCGGTGCCCATCTTCTGGTTCCCCTCCGGTACCCCGCCTGGCGCGCCCTGGTGTCTTGTGCTCACCAGGTGGCCCCCCTCCGATAGTTATTTTCTCCAGTATTTTTCATATATTCCAAAATAATTCTCCGTGAAGTTTCAGCTTATTTGGAGATGTGCAGAATAGTTATCTCGGATATGCTTTTCAGGTCCAGAATTCCAGCTGCCGGTATTCTCCCTCTTTGTGTAAACCTTGCATATTATGAGAGAAAAGGCATTAGAATTACTCCATAAAGCATTATTATGCATAAAAACATTATAAATAACAGTAGGAAATCATGATGCAAAATGGACGTATCAACTAGCCCAAGCTTAGACCTCGCTTGTCCTCAAGCGAAAGCCGTTATCGAAAAACATGTCCACATGGTTTCAGAGAGAGGTGTCGATAAAAACAAAATACAGACATAGTAGCATCATGCTTATTATCATAGCAGCAACAAACTTTATCATAGAACTTATTCTTATAACTTTTATTATATAACTTCATCATATAACTTCTCATGAACAAGTAACAATTCATCACAACATAGAAGTATAAAGCATAAACCTTATTGAAAACTAACAAACTATGTTCTCAGTCAACTTTGCAACTACAATTCATCATATTTTCAGGAAGGGTCTCGTGTTGGGGCCTTTTGGCACATCCACATACTCAACCATCATTTAGTCTTCTATGATTGCTAACACTCATAGCATACCCAGGAGCAAAAAGTTTCAACCGGACACATAGAAAGATAGGGGCTTATAGTTTCGCCTCCCAACGTATTCACCTCAAGGGTGATGTCAACAATAATAACTCATGCTCACTCATATCCAACTGGATATATGTGCCTAGATCTTTCCTCGCCACATGATGCTTGCAAAAAGAAAAAGTAAAAAGGAATAGGGAAGAATACTTTGGCTCTTGCATAAAAGTAAATACATAAAAGTAAAAGATAGGCCCTTCGCAGAGGGAAGCAGAGGTTGTCATGCGCTTTTTGGTTTGTATGCCAAATCCCTTAATGCAAAAGAACGTCATGTTATATTGCCCCCTATGATAGCAACCTTTATTATGCAGTCTGTCACTTTTATTACTTTGCCATCATAAGTTCGTACAACGCTCAATTTTCTCTTACACTAATTGATCAAACACATTTAGAAGCATTTTTTATTGCCTTATTGCACCGATGATGACTTACGTGAAGGATATTACTCGATCCATAGGTAGGTATGGTGGACTCTCAAAACATGAGTTTGGGTTTAGGGTTTTTGGATGCACAAGTAGTATCTCTACTTAGTGCGAAATTTTTGGCTAGCAAAGATATTGAGCAAGCAGCACATGTTGAAAGATCTATGACAATCTAACTTCTATGTGAATATGAACAAACATAAATCATTACGTTGTCTTCCTTGTCCAACGTCAACAATTTTGGCATATAATATTTAATGGGGCCTCACAATCATAAAAGATGTCCAAGATAGTGTATTTGCATGTGAATCTTCTCTTCCCTTATTAATTCTTTCATGAATTGCATCATTGACCAATGCTATGTTTGTCAATCTCCAATAAATTTTACCACTTATACTTTTCCTTATGTGATGTCATTACTTACCATAAGATTAGCATATGATTCTTTTCATTTATTTCCTTTATATTTTGATTGCAACAAGAAAGTAAAGAAGCAAAAGCTCAAACTAAACTTTATTATATAACTCTCACTCGATTACATAGATACATAGATCACGAAACTAGCACTCAAAAATAGATCATACTAAACTTTTATTCAACTAGATCACGAAAAAGCTAAAGATCAAACTAAAATAGGTAAAGGTAAATGAAAGTGATGGTGATACAATATGGGGGCATCTCCCCCAAGCTTGGATCAAGCCAAGGGGAGTGCCCATACCCGTGTACTCAAGTCTCCTTTGGTGGCAAAGATGATGAAGGGGGTGGTGATGAAGTGGTAGGTTTATCCTCCGACTTCCAGGGCAAGGGCTCACCATCAAAAGTTGACGCACGAGTCCCCCGAGTCCTGCAACTTGCAGCTAAACTTATACCTTTCAATCTTACTTCATACTCAAAAACTTGGTTTTGAAGATCATAGATTTGACTTTGCAGAAAATTGATTTGCTCGTTGAGGGTGAAGATGGTGTCCTTCATAGACCGGCCATCCACTATCTGGTCATGGGTGAATTCCGTGATCATGGAGTGATTGGCACTAAGTCCATGCTCCACCATCCTTTGGCACTTGAAGATGTCTTGTTTCGCCGCCTCGAGCCTAACCTCCATGCTTCCCGTCCTCTTGGGTCCCTGAACATCTCGGATGTGGAGCACCGCTCTTGATAACCCACAAGTATAGGGGATCGCAACAGTTTTTGAGGGTAGAGTATTCAACCCAAATTTATAGATTCGACATAAGGGGAGCCAAAGAACATTTCAGAGTATTAGCAGTTGAGTTGTCAATTCAACCACACCTGGAGATTCAATATCTGTAGCAGAGTGATCAGTAGCACCGTAGTATGATAGTTTTGATAGCAGTGGTAGCAGTAACAGTAACGGTAACAGTGATAGCAATAGTTTTGTAGCAAGTGTAACAGTAGCAGTAGCAATAGTAACTTAGCAAGAATAATATGTGGAAAACTCGTAGGCACTGGATCGTTGAACTCGTAGGATGATATTCATCATATAACAGTCATAACCTAGGGCGACACAGAACTAGCTCCAGTTCATAAATAATGTAGGCATGTATTCCGTAAATAGTCATATGTGCTTATGGAAAAGAACTTGCATGATATCTTTCGTCCTACCCTCCCGTGGCAGTGTGGTCCATAAGGAAACTAAGGGATATTAAGGCCTCCTTTTAATAGAGAACCGGAACAAAGCATTAACACACGGTGAATACATGAACTCCTCAAACTACGATCATCACCGGAAAGTAACCCGGCTATTGTCACTCCGGGGTTTACGGATTATAACACGTAATAGGTGCGTATGACTAGCAAGATCGGATCAAGAACATAGATATAATGGTGATAACATAAACGGTTCAGATCTGAAATCATGGCACTCGGGCCCTAGTGACAAGCATTAAGCATGGCAAAGTCATAGCAACATCAATCTCAGAACATAGTGGATACTAGGGATCAAGCCCTAACAAAACTAACTCGATTACATGATGAATCTCATCCAACTCCTCACCGACTGACAAGCCTACGAAGGAATTACTCACTCCCGGTGGGGAGCATCATGGAATTGGCCATGGAGAAGGGTTGATGATGACGAAGACCGAAGATTCCCCTCTCCGGAGCCCCAAACGGGCTCCAGATCTGGCCTCCCGATGAAGAACAGGAGGTGGCGGCAGCTCCGTATCGTAAAACGCGATGAAACTTTCTCTTTGATTTTTTCTCTGAAAATAGGATTTTATACCGTCGGAATTAGGGTCAGTGAATAAATGATGACCCACAAGTATAGGGGATCAATCGTAGTCCTTTCGATAAAAAAGAGTGTCGAATCCAACGAGGAGCAAAAGGAAATGACAAGCGGTTTTGAGCAAGGTAATTTCTGCAAGCACTGAAATTGTAGGTAATAGATAGTTTGATAGCAAGGTAATTAGTAACGAGCAAGTAACGGTAAATAAGGTGCAGCAAGGTAGCCCAATCCTTTTGAGGCAAAGGACAGGCTAGAACAATCTCTACTAATAGGTAAAGTGTTCTTGAGGGTACACGGGAATTTCATTTAGTCACTTTTATCATGTTGGTTTGATTCGTATTCGCTACTTTGATAATTTGATATGTGGGTGGACCGGTGCTTGGGTGCTGTTCTTACTTGAACAACCTCCCACTTATGATTAACCCCCTCGCAAGCATTCGCAACTACGAGAAAAGTATTAAGATAAAATCTAACCATAGCATTAAACGTTTGGATCCAAATCAGCCCCTTACGAAGTAGCGCATAAACTAGGGTTTAAGCTTCTGTCACTCTAGCAACCCATCATCTAATAACTACTCCACAATGCATTCCCTTAGGCCCATGAATGGTGAAGTGTCATGTAGTCGACATTCACATGACACCACTAAGGGAATCACAACATACATATCATCAAAATATCGAACACATATCAAATTCACATGATTACTTGCAACATGACTTCTCTCGTGACCTCAAGAACAAAGGTAACTACTCACAAATAATAATCATGTTCAAGATCAGAGAGGTATTGAATAGCATAATGGATCTGAACATATAATCTTCCACCAAATAAACCATATAGTAATCAACTACGCAAGGTAATCAACACTACTAATCACCCATATGTACCAATCTGAGGTTCCGGTACAAAGATTGAACACAAGAGATGAACTGGGGTTTGAGAGGATGGTGCTGTTGAAGATGTTGATGAAGATTGGCCTCCCAAAGATGAGAGGGGTGTTGGTGATGACGATAGCTTCGATTCCCCCCTCCGGGAGGGAAGTTCCCCTGGCGGAATCGCTCCACGGGAGGGCAAAAGTGCTCCTACCCAAGTTCCGCCTCGAGGCGGCGGCGCTTCATCCCGAAAGTACTCCTCTGGTTTTTTCTAGGTTAAATGTGACTATATACGAGAAGATGGGCATCGGATGTGGGTCGAGTAGGCCACAACCCATCAGGGCGTGCCCAAGGGGGTCTGGCGCGCCCTGGTGGGTTGTGCCCACCAGGTTGGCCCCCTCCGGTAGTTTTCTGCTCCAATATTTTTTTTATTCCAAAAATAGCCTCCGCAAAATTTCAACTTCATTGGAGTTGCGCAGAATAGGTATCTCTGATGTGCTTTTCTTGGTTCCAGAATTCCAGCTGCCGGTATTCTCCCTCTTTGTGTAAACCTTGCATATTATGAGAGAAAGGCAATAGAATCACTCCCCAAAGCATTATTATTCAACAAAACATAATAAATAACAGTAGGAAATCATCATGCAAAATGGACGTATCAACTCCCCCAAGCTTAGACCTCGCTTGTCCTCAAGCGAAAACCGATATTGAAAAACATGTCCACATGATTTGAGAGAGAGATGTCGATAAAGACAAAATACGGACATAGTAGCATCATGCTTATTATCATAACAACAACAAACTCTATCATAAAACTTATTCAATACATTTTTATCATATAGCTTCTCATGAACAAGTAACAATTCATCTCAACATAGAAGTATGAACCATAAACCTTATTGAAAACCAGCAAACTATGTTCTCAGTCAACTTTGCAACTACAATTCATCATATTTTCAGGAAGGGTCTCCTGTCGGAGCCTTTTGGCAAGTCCACATACTCAACCATCATTTAGTCTTCTATCATTGCTAACACTCACGGCATACCCATGAACAAAAAGTTTCAACCGGACACATAGGAAGATAGGGGCTTATAGTTTCGCCTCCCAACGTATTCACCTCAAGGGTGATGTCAACAATAATAACTCATGCCCACCCATATCCAACTGGATATATGTGCCTAGATCTTTCCTCACCACATGATGCTTGCAAAAGGAAAAAGTAAAAAAGAATAGGGAAGAATACTTTGACTCTTTGCATAAAAGTAAATACATAAAAGTAAAAGATAGTCCCTTGGCAGAGGGAACCAGAGGTTGTCATGCGCTTATTGGTTTGTATGCCCAGCCCCTGAATGTAAAAGAACGTCACGCTATATTGCCCCCTATGATAGCAACCTGTATTATGGAGTTCGTCGCTTTTATTACTTTGCCATCATAAGTTCGTATAGCGCTCGATTTTCTCTTACACTAATTGATCAAACACTTTTAGAAGCAATTTTTATTGCCTTATTGCACCGATGACAACTTACTTGAAGGATCTTTATCGATCCATAGGTAGGTATGGTGGACACTCAAAGAATGAATTTGGGTTTGGGTTTTTGGATGCACTGGTAGTATCTCTACTTAGTGCGGAATTTTTGGCTAGCAAAGATATTGAGCAAGCACCACATGTTGAAGGATCTATGACAATATAACTTCTATGTGGATATGAACAAACATAAATCATTATGTTGTATTCCTTGTCCAGCGTCAACAATTTTGACATATAATATTTGATGGGGGCTCACAATCATAAAAGATGTCTAAGATAGTGTATTTGCATGTGAATCTTCTCTTCCCTTATTAATTCTTTCATGAATTGCATCATTGACCAATGCTATGTTTGTCAATCTCCAATAAATTTTACTACTTATACTTTTCCTTATGTGATGTCATTACTCACCATACGATTAGTATATGATTCTTTTCTTTTATTTTCTTTTCCTTTATTTTGATTGCAACAAGAAAGTAGAGAAGCAAAAAAATCAAACTAACTTTATTATATAACTCTCACTCGATTACATAGATAGATAGGCCACGAAACTAACACACGAAAATACATCATACTAAACTTTTATTCAACTAAACAAAGGGAAACTAAAGATCGAACTAAAATAGGTAAGGTGAATAAAAGTGGTGGTGATACGATACCGGGGCACCTCCCCCAAGCTTGGCTCAAGCCAAGGGGAGTGCCCATACCCGTGTGATCAAGTCTCCTTTGGTGGTGGCGATGAGGTGTCACACTTCAACTTCAAAAGGTGCTCCAATTTGCGGATGACCCTCCTAAGGTTATTGATGTGCTCCTCTAGCAAAATATTTTCACGGATGAGAAATTTATTCTGAACACTCACCACTTCGAAAGCTCTAAAAGCTTCGATTTTAATAGGGGTGAGATGACTGTAATAAGGTTGAATGATATCTTCTTCTTCTCCCTCCTTTGTTGGCATGGATTGATCTCCTTCATGGGGCTGATCCACCATAGCCTCCTTGCCCTTGTCTTCCTTGTTGGCTTCTTCTAGCTCCCCCCTCTTCAGCTCTATCTTCATTAGCCAGGCATCTTCTTCCACGTTATTAGAAGAGGGGGAAGACATGATGCCTGACTTGGCAGATCTGACAGGAAAACAACAAGAAACAAGAACAGAGGATTTTTCTGCGATGCGGTTGTCAAAATAGTCGGGGATATATATAGGGAATTTTTATTCTTGGAAAACAAGCAAATGGAAGGAAAACAGAGTCGGGAAGGTATCCGAAGTGGGCACAACCCACCAGGGCGCGCCCAGGGGTGCCTGGCGCGCCCTGGTGTATCGTGCTCACCTCGATCACCCTCCGGATTATTTCTTTATTCCCAAAATTTTCTAATATTCCAAAACTGACAAAAAATATTTTTGCGGATTTTTTGGAGTCCGTTTACTTACCGTATCACGTACCTCCTATTTTTCAGAATTATGGAGTGTTCCGGAAGGTTTCTTTTATATGTTCCTCCGGTGTCATGGTTTGGATAACATTGCTTTCAATGTTAATAGGCGTACCTGAGATATAATGCTTAATTCTTTGTCCATTGACCACCTTCGGGTTAGTACCATCGGCGTTATTAATCTTGATAGCTCCAGAACGATAAACCTCTTCGATAATATAAGGTACTTCCCATTTGGAGAGAAGCTTACCTTCAAAAAAATCTTAAACGAGAGTTGAACAAAAGAACATAGTCTCCTATTTTAAATTCCCGCTTTTGGATTCTTTTGTCATTCCATCTTTTTACTTTTTCTTTAAATAATTTGGCATTTTCATAAGCTTGGGTTCTCCATTCATCTAGTGAGCTAATATCAAATTACCTCTTCTCACCGGCAAGTTTGAAATCATAGTTAAGTTCTTTAATGGCCCAAAATGCTTTGTGTTCTAATTCTAGAGGCAAATGACAAGCTTTTCCATACATCATTTTATATGGAGACATACCCACAGGATTTTTATAAGCTGTTCTATAGGCCCAAAGTGCATCATCTAATTTCTTAGACCAATTCTTACAAGACCTATTGACATTTTTTGTAATATTAATTTTATTTCTCTATTGCTAAGTTCTACTTGACCACTAGATTGAGGATGATAGGGAGATGCAATTCTATGGTTAACATCATATTTAGCAAGCATCTTACAGAAAGCACCATGAATAAAGTGTGAACCACCATCAGTCATTAAATATCTTGGGACTCCAAACCTCAGGAAGATAACCTCTTTAAGCATTTTAATGGAGGTGTGGTTATCAACACTACTAGTTGGAATAGCTTCTACCCACTTAGTGACATAATCAACAGCAACCAAAATATGAGTGTACCTATTAGAGGAAGGAAAAGGTCCCATATAGTTAAAACCCAAAACATCAAATGGTTCAACAACAAGTGAATGATTCATTGGCATTTCCTGACTCTTACCGATATTACCAATTCTTTGACATTCATCACAAGACAAGACAAACTTACGGGCATCCTTGAAGAGAGTAGGCCAATAAAAACCAGATTGCAATACCTTGTGAGCAGTTCTATCTCCCGCATGATGTCCTCCATTAGCTTCGGAATGACATTTCCATAGGATTTGTTCCTGTTCATGCTCAGGTACACAACGTCTAATAATACCATCTACTCCTTCTTTATAAAGATGCGGGTCATCCCAAAAGTAATGTCTCAAGTCATAGAAGAATTTTTTCTTTTGTTGGTATGTGAAGCTAGGTGGTATATATTTAGCGACAATGTAGTTAGCATAATCAGCATACCAAGGGGTGTTTTGTGAAACACTTATTGCAGCTAACTATTCGTTAGGGAAACTATCATCTATAGGTAGTGGGCCATCAAGAATATTTTCTAACCTAGACAAGGTATCAGCTACGGGGTTCTCAGCTCCCTTCCTATCAACAATGTGTAAATCAAATTCTTGAAGCAAGAGAACCCACCTAATGAGTCTAGGATTAGCATCTTTCTTTTCCATAAGGTATTTTATAGCAGCATGGTCGGTGTGAACAATTACTTTTGAGTCAACAATATAGGATCTAAATTTATCACAAGCAAACACGACCGCTAAAAATTCTTTTTCAGTAGTAGCATAATTTTGTTGAGCACTGTCTAGAGTTTTGCTAGCATAATGGATAACATTCAAATTCTTATCAACTCTTTGTCCTAGAACAGCACCAACAGCATAAGCACTAGCATCACACATAATTTCAAAAGGCAAGTTCCAATCAGGTGGTTGAACAATAGGTGCAGAGGTTAAGGCTTTCTTGAGTGTTTCAAAGGCATCCACACAATCATCATCAAAAACAAAAGGGATATCCTTTTGCAAAAGATTAGTAAGAGGCCTAGAAATTTTAGAGAAGTCTTTAATGAACCTCCTATAAAAACCAGCATGACCAAGGAAACTGCGAATACCTTTAATATCTTTAGGACATGGCATTTTCTCAATTGCATCAACTTTAGCTTTATCCACCTCAATACCTCGCTCAGATATTTTATGCCCCAAGACAATACCTTCATTAACCATAAAGTGGCACTTCTCCCAATTCAAGACAAGATTAGTTTGTTCACATCTCTGCAAAACTCGATCAAGGTTGCTTAAGCAATCATCAAAAGAAGTTCCGTAAACGGAAAAATCATCCATGAAAACCTCCACAATCTTTTCACAAAAATCAGAGAATATAGCAGTCATACATCTTTGAAAGGTAGCAGGTGCATTGCATAAACCAAAAGGCATACGTCTATAAGCATAGGTTCCAAAAGGGCAAGTAAAGGTGGTTTTCTCTTGATCAGATTGTGACACAGGTATTTGAGAGAAACCATAATATCCATCTAAGAAGCAAAAGTGTGTGTGCTTAGATAATCTTTCTAGCAATTGATCAATGAAGGGCAGAGGGTAATGATCCTTTCTAGTAGCTTTATTTAACTTTCTAAAATCAATTACCATTCTATAGCTAGTAACAATTCTTTGTGGAATGAGTTCATTCTTATCATTAGGAACCACGGTAATACCTCCTTTCTTAGGGACACAATGAACGGGACTTACCCATCTACTATCAGCAATAGGATAGATTATACCTGCTTCCAGAAGTTTTAATATTTCAGTTCTTACCACTTCCTTCATCTTAGGATTCAATCGCCGTTGATGATCAACAACGGGTTTAGCATCAGGTTCCATATTAATCTTGCACTCACATAGAGTGGGAGTAATGCCCTTAAGATCATCAAGAGTATATCCAATAGAAGCCCGGTGCTTCCTTAGAACTTTTAATAATCTTTCTTCTTCATGTTCTGAAAGGTTAGCACTAATAATAACAGGATATATCTTTTTCTCATCAAGATAAGCATACTTCAAAGTGTCAGGTAGTTGCTTTAATTCAAACACAGGATCACCTTTAGGTGGAGGAGGACCTCCAAGAGTTTTAATAGGCAAATTGTGTTTCAGGAGAGATTGTTGTTCGAAGAAAATTTGATCTATTTCATTTCTTTCACGCAAGTGCATATCCTTTTCATGGTCAAGCAAATATTGTTCTAATGGATCAGTAGGAGGCACAACAATAGAAGCAAGACCAATTATTTCATCCTCACTAGATAACAATTTATCACGAGGTTGTCTACTAAACTTGGAAAAATTAAACTCATGAGACACATTACCAAAACTGACACCAATAGTTTGTTTTTCACAATCTATCTTAGCATTGACGGTGCTCAAGAAAGGTCTACCAAAGATAATGGGACAAAAGTCATCTTGTGGGGAACCGAGGACTAGGAAATCAGTAGGGTATTTTAATTTCCCACACAAGACTTCAACATATCTAACAATCCCAAGTGGTGTGATAGTGTCTCTATTAGCAAGTTTAATAGTAACATCAATGTCTTCTATTTCAGCAGGTGCTATTTCATCCATAATTTCTTGGTATAAGGTAAAAGGGATAGCACTTACACTAGGACCCAAATCACATAAACCATGATAGCAATGATCTCCTATTTTGACTGAGACAATGGGCATGCCTTCTATGGGTCTATGTTTATCTTTTTCATCGGGTTTAGCAATTCTAGCATCTTCATCACAGAAGTAGATAACATGCCCATCAATATTTTCTACCAAGAGATCTTTAACCATAGCAACGCTAGGTTCTACTTTGATTTGCCTAGGGGGCTTAGATCTTTTTAGATTACTCTTACAAACCACAGTTGATACCTTAGCATGTTCCTTTATCCTAATAGGGAAAGGTGGTTTTTCAATGTAAGTGGTAGGCACAACTGGATCAACATTATAAGTGATGGTTTCTTCTTTAGCTATGACCGGTTCTTTAATTTCTTCTTTAATAGGGGGGTGATATTTAAACCACTTCTCCTTAGGGTGATCAACGTGAGTAGCAAATGCTTCACAGAAAGAGGCTACTATCTCAGAGTCAAGTCCATATTTAGTGCTAAACTTGTGAAAAGTATTGGTATTCATAAAAGATTTAACACAATCAAATTCAAGCTTTATACCTCACTCATTTCCTTCGTTGAGTTCCCAATCTTCAGAGTTGTGTTTAATTCTTTCTAAGAGATCCCACTTGAATTCAATAGTCTTCTTCATATAAGAACCAGCACAAGAAGTATCGGGCATGGATTGATCATTATGAGAAAGCCGAGCATAAAAATTCTGAATGATAACTTCTCTCGAAATGTCATGATTGGGGCATGAATATAGCATTGACTTAAGCCTACCTGAAGCTAGAGCGATACTTTCTCCTTCACGAGGCCAAAAATTATATATATAATTCTGATCACGATGAACTAGATGCATGGGATAAAACTTTTGGTGGAATTCCAATTGCAAACGATTCCAGTTCCACGATCCAAGATCATCACATAGCCTATACCATGTCAATGCTTTTTCCTCCAAAGATAAAGGGAAAACCTTCTTCTTAACTTCATCTCTGGGTAAACCTGCAAGCTTAAATAATCCACATATTTCGTTCACATATAATAGATGCATATCAGGATATTTGGTTCCATCTCCTGCATAGGGTTTAGCAAGTAGTTGTTCTACCATACCCGACGGAATTTCATAAGTAATATTTTCAGTAAGTGCAGTAGGTTGAGGGGCAACTAATTGTGGTTCCGGTCGAGGTGAAGATACCCCGAACAAACCCCTCAAAGGATTGTTCTCCATAGTAGCAAGTAGCAATAAATTTCTGCACGTAGTATAAGTTTTTCCTTACCGATTTCCACTTACCGAGAGCGCTTCACTCCCCGGAAACGGCGCCAGAAAAGAGTCTTGATGACCCACAAGTATAGCGGATCAATCGTAGTCCTTTCGATAAGTAAGAGTGTCGAACCCAACGAGGAGCAGAAGGAAATGACGAGCGGTTTTCAGCAAGGTAATTTCTGCAAGCACTAAAATTGTAGGTAACAGATAGTTTGATAGCAAGGTAATTGGTAACGAGCAAGTAACGGTAACGGTAAACAAGGTGCAGCAAGGTAGCCCAATCCTTTTAAGGCAAAGGACAGGCCAGAACAATCTCTAGTAATAGGCAAAGTGTTCTTGAGGGTACACGGGAATTTCATCTAGTCACTTTTATCATGTTGGTTTGATTCATGTTCGCTACTTTGATAATTTGATATGTGGGTGGACCGGTGCTTGGGTGTTGTTCTTACTTGAACAACCTCCCACTTATGATTAACCCCCTCGCAAGCATCCGCAACTATGAGAAAAGTATTAAGATAAAAATCTAACCATAGTATCAAACGTTTGGATCCAAATCAGCCCCTTACGAAGTAGCGCATAAACTAGGGTTTAAGCTTTTGTCACTCTAGCAACCCATCATCTAATAACTACTCCACAATGCATTCCCTTAGGCCCATGAATGGTGAAGTGTCATGTAGTTGACGTTCACATGACACCACTAAGGGAATCACAACATACATATCATCAAAATATCGAACACATATCAAATTCACATGATTACTTGCAACATGACTTCTCCCGTGACCTCAAGAACAAAGGTAACTACTCACAAATAATAATCATGCTCGAGATCAGAGAGGTATTGAATAGCATAATGGATCTGAACATATAATCTTCCACCAAATAAACCATATAGTAATCAACTACGCAAGGTAATCAACACTACTAGTCACCCACAGGTACCAATTTGAGGTTCCGGTACAAAGATTGAACACAAGTGTAACATCCCAAAAAATTCATTTTTGGAATGTTATGAATATAGCCATGCATCACATTATATTGTTTGCAAATGATTTGTGAGTGAATTGAAATGTTGGAGTCTTTAGTTTGAATTGTTGAAGGCCACTTCAATTCCTTTTGCATTGCTTTTCAAAAATTTGCAAACCTCTGAAAAATATGAAAAATGAGAGGAGGAACATGACCCTCCATACCAGGGGTATTCTTGTGAAATATTTGAACCATAAAACCCAGGGGGTTATTTGAAAAAATATTTGCAAAAAGAAATAAAACCAATTTAGGCATTTTCTCAAAAATATTTTTAACAGTATTTATTTTGGCCGTGGAAAAATGTTCATCCGATTGTATTTATTTTTCTGATAATTTTGGTATATAAAACTTCTATATTTGAGCTTATATTTTTTTTCCTATTCTATTTTTACTTTCATGTTATTTATTATGAGGAAAAAGTTTCTAAAAAGGAAAAAAACTTGCCGCGTACGTTAGGAAACCCCGAGGCCCACTAAGGAATAGATCGGCCCAGGATCTCCTTCGCTAGATCCGAATCATATCGGATCGGCCAACCAACTGATCGCCCGCCCTTTCTCTTTCGCTGACACTAGGCCCCACCGCCCGACACCGAACCCCGTCGGTCACCACCTTCCTTCCTCCCCCCTTTCCTTCCCTCCCCGGAGCCGTCGCAGATCCGATCGGATCTCCCTCTCCCTTCCTTCCCCGAGCACCCCGAGCCCCCTATATAAACCCCCACTCCCCCGCACTCTGTTTTCCCCGAAACCTTCTTGCCAGAACGCCCCACCTCACCCGAAGCTTCCCGAGCTCGTAGCGCTCAACCCCGCCACCCCCGATCCTCTCCGACACCGCCAATCGACACTGGAGCATCGCCGCCGTCTCCTGGACTCCTCAGCCGCCGCCAACGACCACCGCAACGCCCTCCCGGACGACCCCGTTGCCTTTGCCTCGCCGGAGAGCTCCAACGCCGGCGAACCCCCCCCCCCCCTCTGTGAGCCCCCTGTCTCTCCCAACCGTCTGATGTGGACGAGCGGTCCAGATTAAAAGACGTTATTAGGACGAACCTTTTTTATGTAGTAAGCATCCACTAGTTAGCCTATACCGCGCACACCCATAGCCAATAGAAAACAGCCACGTCGCCCGTTCGTTATTTAGGTTTTTATTTTATTTTCTGTTTTTGTTTCTTAAACAGAATAGATGCTGTTTTTGATTTGTGAATATCTCTTAGGATATTTTGAGTTTTTAGGTCATTCTTTTTGCAGTAGCTGACAAAAATTATAAATTTTTTGCCTGTGCTTTTAGATTTCAAATTTTGAACTTTTAAATTTGAATTCATTTGAATTTGTTCAAATTACTAGAATTTGAATAAATTGAGTTTAACAATATATTTCGACGGAATGCCACCCAGGCTCAAAGAGATGGATGGATACTTCAAGGCCGGAAAGCTTACATGTGCAACCGCAAGTCAATATGGGCTCTGGCTTGGTTGACCCTAGTCGAGACTCTGGTAGGTCAGTGGCTACGAGATGTAGAAGAACGGTAGGATTGGATGGGCACTAACTTTCTATCGGAGGATCGCTTTGGAAGACCATGTTTCGATCATCCCGTTCTCAAACACCAGGCTGTGCGAGGACACAACGGGAGGGATCGATTCTTGCGGGTAAAGTGTACAAACCTCTGCAGAGTGTCAGACTAATCGATTAGCCGTGTCCCCGGTTATGGACAACATGAGCACAGGAGATGATACTATCAGCCAATATTAACACAAATAATATTAATGATGTGGGTATTATTGTTAACTTCGGTATGAGATGGTTGGTGGAACCATCTCACTAAACAACCAACAATGTAGTAATTATTTTGCTTTTGCCCCTCTCTTGTTGTAGTAAAAAATTGCTTTACACAAAACTTAAACTTACAGCCCCACCTGCCATATATGCATATATTATAGATGATATTATCACCCCTCTCTGTTGTGACTTGCCGGCATATACAATATGTTGACCTACACGGCTGCAACGTATCATGTTGCAGAGTATTTTTTTGACCAGGAGTGAGGATACACTCTACGCTCGGTGAGATGCCCTTGGAGTGAGATGGACTCAACTACCTTTGAAGCTTCCGCGAGTTTTGGATTAGTTTTATCTCATGAGTTGGCCTTCAGCCACTTTATTGTAATCTTCATTGTAATAAAGGACTCGATATGAGATTTCGATTAATAAAGCAGTTGTGATTGAACTCTTGATATATACATTGATGTACTCTATGTGCCAGCATTGATCTTGGGATGGTGCAGACACAGAGACTTGACCGTTTTGGGTCGGGTCGCTACAGATATGTTATCAGAGCACACGCTGACCGTAGGACGTAACCTCTAGGATTGGAAAAGCCTTAGGAAGAAAAATCATTTTTACTTATGTCTTTAAAATTCCTATACTCTCATCTGCTCATTTCTGACCTCTCTCCGATTTCCAATATTTCTAGATGGCCACCTTCAACCCAGTTTTGTTCACGTAGTTTTGCCAGCCAGACGCAACAATGCCCTTCGGCAAAGAGCTGGTGCAGATAGTCAAGGACATAAGGATTGCTTTACCAACCATTACCGGAACTCCTATCGTGTCTTTCCCAGCAGACGCTCGCTACAGGATTAAGGTGCACATCCCCGGAAGGAGCTTCGGAAATCTCACAGAGCCCATCGACATCAAGTTTGTTGCACCCAGCTGGATTCTCGGGAGGGACATTGCGATTCACTATGCACTCGAACGTATCAAGGAGGCATTCAGAGGTTGTCCTATTTCGCCAAGCCTTGAGATGATCTCTCGCAGAGGTGCAGATGGAGAAATCATAAGCACCATGACTGAAGACTCCTTCCTTTCTTATATCCAGACGTTGGAGACACACGTCGGGACCCTGAAGCGCCATGTATGTAAAGACACGGAGAAGATCAAGCAGCTGATGATCCGTGAACTTGACCTCAAAGTTGATGCGCGAGAAGCCAACTACGAGCACGAGGATGAAGTGAAGGGCTTCTTGGAGAGGATCAAGAAGCTGAAGACTCTCGTTGCAAATCTGGAGGAGCAACTAGACATGGGAGAAAACCTTCACCCGAAAGGCGACAATACCCCCTTGATCAGCAACGAGGATGACTATGAGGAGAGCACCACCGGAGGAGGACGCACAACCATGGACTTCTGAGGAGAACTTTTAGCCATGACCACCATGTATCTTTTACTTTATTGTTAAATCGTAGGCCGATGCTTCGCTTGTCATGAGACTTGTATCTCGAGTTTGAACCTTTTGAGTTGAATGAATGAATGTTTGGTGTGTTAATGTTTGTTGCATGGCATATGGGTAGTGAATTTTCTCTTAGACCCTTGTTCTATTCTAATTTCTCATCCCCCCAAAACACCAGATGCCTCCGAGACGTGACCCCAGCACCAACTTTCCGCCGGAACTCACCCAACTCATCCAGCAGCAGAATACCCTGATGCAGCTGTTGATCCAGAACCAGGCCAACAACAACAACAACCCTCCACCCCAGGCTGACAACCTCACCCGTTTTCTGAGGCTGAATCCACCGACCTTCTCCAGCAGCACTGAACCCATTGTGGCAGATGACTGGCTCTGCAAGATGGAGAGGGAACTTATCACCGCTTGATGCACTGAGGCTGAGAAAGTGCGTTTTGCCGCACATCAACTTGAAGGCCCAGCAGCTTCATGGTGGGAGAACTACACCACCACGTACCCCATTGCCGGTGTGACTTGGGAGCAGTTCAAGCAGGCTTTCCGCACCGCTCATGTCTCAGCTGGAGCCATGAGTCTGAAGAAGCATGAGTTCCACAACTTACGCCAGGGGAATCGCTCTGTGGCCCAACATGTGGACGAATTCAGCATGTTGGCCCGTTATGCACCAGGAGATGTGGCTGGTGATGCAGCTAAGCAGGAGAAATTCCTGGAGGGACTCAACGATGAGTTGAGCATGCAACTGATGGTAGCTACTTTCAAGAACTACCAGGAGCTGGTAGACAAGGCCCTCATCTTGGAGAGTAAGCAACAGCAAATTGAGAGCCGCAAGAGGAAATATGGACAGGGGAAGTCCAACTCTGGAGCTTAGCAGAAGCCCCGCTACTCCCCGTACTCAGGGAATACCGGATCAGGAGGACACACTCACCACACCCATGGAGGCCACACTCATGGAGGAAATGGCAACAACCGTCCCAACCCCAGCAGCCATAAAAATGGCAATGGAGGTAGTGGTACTCAACATCGTCCCGCTCCAGTAATGAGGGACCTGATCACCGTCACCTGTTTCAAGTGCAAGCAGACTGGACATTATGCCAACAAATGTCCCGATATTAAGCCAAGCAATGGCAATGGAAATGGAGGTGGCAATGGCAACGGAAACTCTGGAGTGAAGAAGCCCAATCCTTTTCCCCGAGCTCAGGTGAACCACATTGATGTGGAGGAAGTCTATGATCAGCCCGAGGCTATGGTTGGTAAGTTTTTGTTACATTCACATCCAGTATTAGTACTTTTTGATTCGGGTGCAACTCATTCATTCATATCAAGGGTAGTTGTGGAAAAGTACAATTTGCCCACTAGAACCCTTAGTCAGCCCATTAAGGTCAGTTCCCCAGGAGGCATGAAGACGGCAAGGATAGGATGCCACGCCTTGAACCTCAACATTGGAAACCATGTATTTCCCACCGACCTCATCATCTTAGAGTCACAGGGATTGGATGTAATCCTAGGCATGGATTGGATGACCAAGTATGAAGGAAACCTTGATTGTGCCAGTAAGTCTATTTTGCTCACCACCCCCGAGCAGAAGAGGATTAGGTATGTATCCCGACACACACCGAAGAGTACCCGGGTGAATTCCCTCACAGGAGTTGTTCAGCAGGAAGTGCTGGTTGTACAAGACTTCCTCGATGTATTTCTAGAGGAATTACCAGGCATGCCACCGGATAGAGAGATTGAGTTCCTGATTGAGTTATTGCCAGGGACAGCCCCAATATCCAAGAGACCCTATTGGATGCCCGCTAATGATCTGGAAGAGATCAAGAAGCAGATCAAGGAGTTATTGGACAAAGGGTATATTCGCCCAAGTTCGTCACCTTGGGGAGCCCCAGTTCTCTTGGTGGAGAAGAAGGATAAGACCTTGAGAATGGTAGTCGATTATTGTGCACTGAACGAGGTGACTATCAAGAACAAGTACCCTCTACCGATGATTAACGACTTGTTTGATCAGCTAGTGGGAGCCAAAGTGTTCTCCAAGATCAATCTCCGATCAGGGTATCATCAGTTGAAAATTCGTGAACAGGATATACCCAAAACAGCCTTCACCACAAGGTATCGCCTATATGAGTATACAGTCATGTCCTCTGGTTTGACTAATGCTCCTGCCTATTTTATGAGTATGATGAACAAGGTATTCATGGAATATTTGGACAAGTTTGTCGTGGTGTTCATCGATGATATATTGATATGCTCCAAGAGCGAGGAAGAACACAAGGAACACTTGCGTTTAGTTCTAGAGAAGCTCAGAGAGCATCAGTTATATGGCAAGTTCAGCAAATGTGAATTTTGGTTGAAGGAAGTCGGATTTCTTGGATACATTATTACTGGAGATGGAATAACAGTAGATCCCGCTAAGGTTGCAGCAGTCACCGAGTGGAAGTCACCCACCTCAGTTAAGGAAATCCGTAGTTTTCTCGGACTTGCCGGATATTACTGGAGGTTTATCGAGAACTTCTCGAAGATTGCCAAGCCCATGACAGAGTTATTGAAGAAAGAGTCCAAGTATATTTGGACCGAGGAATGTGAGGTCAGTTTCCAGGAGTTGAAGAAACGCTTGGTTACAGCCTGTCGTGGGAATGTCCCTGACAATAGAACCAGGGGTACGAATGAAGGGGCGAAGTCTAGCTACGGCTCAGGTGTTTCACTCGGATGTGTACGAGTTCAGGCCCCACTCGGAAGTGGTAAAAGCCCTACGTCTCGAGCCCGGAGGCTGGTTTGTTTTGCTTATGGGGAGTATGAGAATACAAGTGTCGGAACGTTGCTATGGCATCCAGTGGTGGCTTATATAGAGTGCGCCACCACCAGCCGAGCACCGCATTGAATGCTAGTTAAAGCTACGTTACAGGAACTGCTGCTTTAACTAGGGCGTTACGGGTAACGCACGACTGATCAATCCCAGAGGATGTCTCTTCATTTTACTCAACGCTACGTCTCCTGGACCGTTGAGTTCATATTGACCGAGTGCGGCTGTGGCCATCCGAGTGTATCTTCAGGCGCATCCGAGTGACTCTTCAGGTCTGACCGAGTGCACTTCCACTTCTGAGCTTCGATGTTGATGTGGGACCATTGGTTGGCCCCAGATGTCAGGTCCATGACCCTACCCAGGGTAGACATCCTCATCACAACCCCAGTGTTGATTTTGCCGAACATTCGGAAGGACTTCCAGGTATATTGTGACGCTTCACGTCAAGGACTTGGAGGGGTGCTCATGCAGGAGGGAAAAGTTGTAGCATATGCATCCAGGCAGCTATGACCACATGAGTTGAACTATGCCACACATGATTTGGAGTTAGCAGCCGTAGTGCATGCACTCAAGACCTGGAGACATTTCCTTATCAGAAATAGTTGGGATATTTACACTGATCACAAGAGCCTAAAGTATATTTTCACGCAGAAGGAGTTGAACCTCAGACAGAGGAGATGGCTAGAGTTGATCAAGGACTATGACATGAGAATGCACTATCATCCAGGGAAGGCAAATGTTGTAGCAGATGCGTTGAGCCATAAGAGTTATGTGAACACACTCATAGCGGAAGGATTACCCCAGGAGTTAGCCGACGATCTCAGAGAGCTTAAATTAAAGATAGTTCCAAGGGGATATGTTGCCACACTTGAGATTCATTCCACTTTAACCGAAAGAATCCATGAAGCCCAGAAGTCAGATAAGGAAATAGCTGAGATAAAGCAAAGAATGAAGAATAGGAAAGCTAAAGGCTTTCATGAGGATGAACACGGAACTCTATGGTTTGAGGACTGTATCTATGTGCCCAATGACCCCAGAGCTCAGGAAGTTGATACTTCAAGAAGCCCACGATTCAGCGTACTCGATACACCCAAGAAACACCAAGATGTATCTGGACTTGAAGGAAAGTTTCTGGTGGACGGGTATGAATAAGGATATTGCCGAGCATGTTGCAGTATGCGATGTTTGTCAGCGAGTAAAGGCAGAACGTCAAAAGCCAACTGGATTACTTCAACCTTTGCCGGTACCCGAGTGGAAATGGGAGAAGCTTGCTATGGACTTCATCACAGGATTGCCCAGGACCCGTTCACGTTATGATTCCATCTGGGTAGTGGTCAATCGCTTGACCAAGGTAGCTCACTTCATTCCAGTGAAGACCACCTATACCAGTGCTAAGTTAGCCAAGATATATATGACCAGGATCGTATGTCTGCATGGAGTTCCAAGGAGTATCGTGTCAGATAGAGGAACACAATTTACCTCAAAGTTTTGGCATCAGTTACATGAAACTTTGGGTACGAGGCTGGAGTTCAGTACATCATTTCATCCGCAGACATATGGACAGACCGAGAGAGTCAATCAGATTCTGGAGGACATGTTGAGAGCTTGTGTGCTAGACTATGGGTCTAGCTGGGACGATAACCTTCCTTACGCAGAGTTCTCATACAACAACAGTTATCAGACCAGTCTGAAGATGGCCCCTTTCAAGGCTTTATACGGAAGGAGGTGCAGAACACCATTGATGTGGGATGGTGTTGGAGACCAAAAACTTTTTGGTCCCGATCTTATCCGAGATTCTGAAGAGAAGGTCAAGCTGATTCATGACCGACTCAAGATAGCCCAGTCCAGGCAGAAGAGCTATGCTGATAGCAAATGCAAGGAGGTGACATACGAAGTGGGAGACCGAGCATATCTCTGTGTGTTCCCACTCCGAGGAATCAAGAGGTTTGGTGTTAAGGGAAAGTTAGCACCCAGATTGATAGGCCCCTACAAAATTCTTGAACGTAGAGGCGAAGTGGCATATAAGCTGGAATTGCCGGAAGAATTGTCCGGAGTACACGATGTCTTCCATGTTTCCCAGTTGAAGGAATTCCTTTAAGAGACACAGTGCCCCTAGAGGCCATACAGCTTGACAGTGATCTCACTTATGAGGAGAAACCCGTCAGAATCCTTGAGACTGCCAACAGAGTTACTCGCAGCAAGATCATCAAGTTTTGCAAGGTTATGTGGAGTCACCACACCAAGGAAGAAGCCACCTGGGAACGAGAATAAGATCTTCGTCGAGACCACCCGCACCTATTTTCTAGCCAACCAGAATCTCGAGGGCGAGATTCATCTTAAGGTGGGTAGGTATGTAACATCCCAAAAATTTCATTTTTGGAATGTTATGAATATAGCTTTGCATCACATCATATTGTTTGCAAATGATTTGTGAGTGAATTGAAATGTTGGAGTCTTTAGTTTGAATTGTTGAAGGCCACTTCAATTCCTTTTGCATTGCTTTTCAAAAATTTGCAAACCTCTGAGAAATATGAAAAATGAGAGGAGGGACATGACCCTCCTTACCAGGGGTATTCTTGTGAAATATTTGAACCATAAAACCCAGGGGGTTATTTCAAAAAATATTTGAAAAAGGAAATAAAACCAATTTAGGCATTTTCTGAAAAATATTTTTTTAAAGTATTTATTTTGGCCGTGCAAAAATGTTCATCAGATTGGATTTATTTTTCTGATAATTTTGGTATATAAAACTTCTATATTTGAGCTTATATTTATTTTCCTATTCTATTTTTACTTTCCTGTTATTTATTATTAGGAAAAAGTTTATAAAAAGGAAAAAACTTGCCGCATACGTTAGGAAACCCCGAGGCCCACTAAGGAAGAAATCGGCCCAGGATCTCCTTCGCCAGATCCGAATCATATCAGATCGGCCAACAGACCGATCGCCCGCCCTTTCTCTTTCGCTGACACTGGGCCCCACCGCCCGACACCGAACCCCGTAGGTCACCACCTTCCTTCCTCCCCCCTTTCCTTCCCTCGCCGGAGCCGCCGCAGATCCGATCGGATCTCCCTCTCCCTTCCTTCCCCGAGCACCCCGAGCCCCCTATATAAACCCCCACTCCCCCGCACTCCGTTTTCCCCAAAACCCTCTTGACCCTCTCGCCAGAACGCCCCACTTCACCCGAAGCTTCCCAAGCTCGTAGCGCTCAACCCCGCCACCCCCGATCCTCTCCGACGCTGCCAATCGACGTCAGAGCATCGCCGCCGTCTCCTGGACTCCTCAACCGCCACCGACGACCACCGCAACGCCCTCCCCGACGACCCCGTCGCCTCTGCCTCGCCGGAGAGCTCCAACGCCGGCGAACCCCACCCTCCTCTCTGTGAGCCCCCTCTCTCTCCCAACCGTCCTATCTGGACGAACGGCCCAGATTAAAAGACGTTATTAGGCCGAACCGTTTTTTTATTTAGTAAGCATCCACTAGTTAGCCTATACCGTGCACACCCATAGCCAATAGAAAACAGCCACGTCGCCCGTTCGTTATTTAGGTTTTTCTTTTATTTTCTAATTTAGTTTCTTAAACATAAAAGATGTTGGTTTTGATTTGTGAATATCTCTTAGGATATTTTGAGTTTTTAGGTCATTCTTTTTGCAGTAGCTCACAAAAATTATGAACTTTCTGCATGTGCTTTTAGATTTCAAATTTTGAACTTTTAAATTTGAATTCATTTGAATTTGTTCAAATCACTTGAATTTGAATAACTTGAGTTTAAAAACATATTTTTGAGTGATTCTTTTTGCTACTGGTTTGTATTAGTTAGTTTTATCACCCTGTTCAATTTGAGAATTTTTAGTATATTTTAAATTAGGGTTTTTAGCAAAACAGATTTTGTTTTAGTTGTTTTAGGGTTAATTTGATTTATTTGGTTTTAGTTTTGTTTTGATTCTGTTTTCTTCTAACTTTCTATTTTTTTCTTTTTAGTTTCTGTTGGTTAGCATTAGATGCTATATTTTTCTATTAATAAAAATATTTTTATTTGTTTTTTTCTTTGTAGGAAAACATTGTTTTTCATTATATGTAGAGTTTCATAATAAGTTTTAAAGTATTTCCTTTTGCATAGAATAGTTTAGGCAAAAAACTTTCTGTTATTTTGATAAAACTTAGTTTTATTTTCTGTTTAGATTTTATTATTTGCTGAAAACTATTCTTATGCTGTTTTACTTTAGTAAAGGCTTTGTCATGAAAAAAAATTGGGATAGATTTCCTTGTTTGTTTTGTTTTGTTTTCTTTGTTTGTGCTATTGGTTGTTTTAGTATTATTAGTTTACCTTGCTGTTATTGTAAGTTGTGTTATGGTTATGCTTATGCTTACTGTGTGTATTGTTTGATTCGTTAGATCATCCGGAGTGCGAGGCTTGTTATTTAGAGTCACTCGAGTTCGAAGATCGTCAGCAAGGCAAGTTCACATTGATCATGTTTTACCTATTGTTTTATTTGCATTAGTTCAACCTCTTCATCCATTGCATGCAAAGTAGGTAATTGGAAACTTTGGTTCTTGAGTAGTATCATGTGGTAGGAACCCCTCAAACCCTTGTCACTTTGGCCCCGGGAAACGTTATTTTATTTTGCTATGCTTTTAGTAGACGGGGTTGGTTGTGTGATTCATGAGAGTTGTGAGATAAATTATTTCAAGACCTACATGGTGATCAAGACTTCAAGACTTCAAGTTTTCAACATACCTCTGGGTGGATTGGACATGCATATGGAAGCCTGATATCTATCATGGTTATGCCCGGGAATCATGGTATCTACCTATGATCATCCCGACGGAATGCCACCCAGGCTCAAAGAGATGGATGGATACTTCAAGTCCGAAAAGATTACGTGTGCAACCGCAAGTCAATATGGGCTCTGGCTTGGTTGACCCTAGTCGAGACTCTGGTAGGTCAGTTGCTACGAGATGTAGAAGAACGTTAGGATTGGATGGGCACTGACTTTCTATCGGAGGATCGCTTTGGAAGACCATGTTTCGATCGTCCCATTCTCAAACACCAGGCAGTGCGAGGACACAATGGGAGGGATCGATTCTTGCGGGTAAAGTGTACAAATCTCTGCAGAGTGTCAAACTAATCGATTAGCCGTGTCCCCGGTTATGGACAACATGAGCACCGGAGATGATACTATCAGCCAATCTCAACACAAATAATATTAATGATGTGGGTATTATTGTTAACTTGGGTATGAGAAATGGTTGGTGGGACCATCACATTAAACAACCAACAATGTAGTAATTATTTTGCTTTTGCCCCTCGTTGTAGGAAAAAATTGCTTTACGCAAAACTTAAACTTATAGCCCCACCTACCATATATGCATATAGTATAGATGATATTTTCACCCCTCTTTGTTGTGACTTGCCGGCATATTCAATATGCTGACCTATACGGCTGCAACGTATCATGTTGCAGAGTATTTTTTCGACCAGGAGTGAGGATACGCTCTACGCTCGATGAGATGCCCTTGGAGTCAGATGGACTCAACTACCTTTGAAGCTTCCGCAAGTTTTGGATTAGTTTTATCTAATGAGTTGGCCTTCAGCCACTTTATTGTAATCTTCATTGTAACAAAGGACTCGATATGAGATTTCGATTAATAAAGCAGTTGTGAATGAACTCTTGATATATACATTGATGTACTGTGTGTGCCAGCATTGATCTTGGGATGGTGCAGACACAGAGACTTGACCGTTTTGGGTCGGGTCGCTACAACAACAGATGAACTAGGGTTTGAGAGGAGATGGTGTTGTTGAAGATGTTGATGAAGATTGGCCTCCCAAAGATGAGGGGGGTGTTGGTGATGACGATAGCTTCGATTCCCCCATCCAGGAGGGAAGTTCCCCCGGCGGAATCACTCCGCCGGAGGGCAAAAGTGCT
Organism: Elymus sibiricus; assembly: GCA_039707655.1. Lineage (NCBI taxonomy): Eukaryota > Viridiplantae > Streptophyta > Magnoliopsida > Poales > Poaceae > Elymus > Elymus sibiricus. Next base: position 273,155,173 of record CM077665.1, read on the forward strand.
CCTTGAAAGCACATTTTCTCCCTTGGTGGTTTTGGTAATTAATAACAACATATATATCATTGAACTAATATTTCCACTAAGCATATTTCAGGAAAAGTTCAATGATGGGTTGGCAAAAGGATTGTGGAGATACTCCTAGATGCAAGGAAATGGATTGGCAAAGCTTCAAGCAAGAGGACTCTACATTTTACTTTGTGAGAAATCACCATGAGTCCATAGGAAAGCCATTACTATTAAAAGGGGGTAAGGTACTATTGGTGAACAAGATGCTCCACGTGCACAAGTGATAGTCACCAAAAACACCCACAAACTCTTACACAAAAGTCTGTCCAAGCCTATCATGAAAATTGGTGCTACCAACAATTTCCACTCGGTCCACCGATTCCCACCTCAGACAGACCCATGCCAAACCCTAGCAAATCGGTGCAACCGATTCTGCTTCGGTGCCACCGAGTTCAGCTTGCCAACTTTCTGTCAGCTCGATTCTTAAAATCGGAAATTCCGAGTTTTTGGATCGGTGTCACCGAGTTTTCGAAACTGACCGTTGGTCACCTAATCGGTACCGCCGAGATTTTTGTATCGGTCTCACCGAGATTCAAAAGTTGCTACCTTTGGAGCAACTCGGTACCACCGAGTTTTACACTTCGGTGTCACCGAGTTGGTCACTTTAGGTGTAACGGTTGGATTTTTGGGGATGCCTATATATACCCCTTCACCACCACCCACTCGAAAGAGAAGCACTCGGAACTATTCTATACTTGCCCCATCCAATTTTCTGAGAGAGAGACACCTACACATGTGTTGAGATTAAGCCATTCCACTCCATCCATATGAATCTTGATCTCTAGCCTCCCCAAGTTGCTTTCCACCAAATCAATCTCTTCCACCAAAGCCAAATCTGTGAGAGAGTGATTGTGTGTTGAGGAGTCTATCATCTTGAAGCACAAGAGCAAGGAGTTCATCGTCATTACCGAGCCTATTAGCTTTTGGAGGGTGGTGCCTCCTAGATTGGTTAGGTGTCGCTTGGGAGCCTCCTACTTCATGTTGTGGAGTTGAACCAAGAAGTTTGTACGGGCAAGGAGATCGCCTACTTCGTGAAGATCTACCCATAGTGAGGCTAGTCCTTCGTGGACGGAAGCTGTTATGGAATAGTCAAGGTTGCTACTTCGTGGACCCTTATGGGTGGAGCCCTCCGTGGACTCTCGCGACCGTTACCCTCCATGGGTTGAAGACTCCATAAACGTGGACGTACGATAGCACCACCTATCGGAACCACGGGAAAAATCATCGTGTCTCTAAATTGCGTTTGATCCTCCTCCCTACCCTCTACTACATATGCTTGTTGTTACTTTCCACTGCTATACTCTTAGACATGCATGTGTAGGGTGTACTTGAATTGCTATAATCGCTAAAATCTGCCAACCATTAAAATTGGGAAAAGGTAGAACTTTTATTTGCTCAAGTAGTCTAATCACCCACCCCCCCTCTAGACATACTTTCGATCCTACAAGTGGTATCAGAGCTTTGGTCTCCATTGCATTGGTCTCACAACCTAGGAGAGTATGGCGTCTAGTGAGGGAAATTATCACCGTAGAGGTCCGTACTTTGATGGCACAAATTTTGCTAGTTGGAAGCACAAATTGCAAATGCATATTCTTGGTCATAACCCTGCCGTTTGGGCTGTTGTTCGTGTTGGCTTGCAAGGTGAATTCTTTGGTGATGGAAAGGAACCGGATCGTGAAGCGTCCGCGGATGAATTGAAGATGTCGCAATACAACGCTCAAGCATGTGACATTCTCTTCAATGGCCTATGCCCCAAATAATTCAACAAAATCAGCCGTCTTGAGAATGCAAAAGAGATTTGGGATACTTTGGTTGATATGCACGAAGGTACCGAATCCGTGAGAGAATCCAAGTTGGATGTTCTTCAGAGTCAGCTTGACAAGTTCAAGATGAAGGATGGTGAAGGAGTCACAGAGATGTACTCTAGGCTAGCTCTCATCACCAATGAGATTGCCGGCTTAGGAAGCAAAGAAATGACCGACAAATTCATCATCAAGAAGATACTTAGAGCTTTGGATGAGAGATACGACACCGTGTGCACATTGATCCAAATGATGCCCAACTACAAAGATCTCAAGCCTACGGAAGTCATTGGAAGGATTGTTGCTCATGACATGACACTCAAGGACAAAGAAGAGCTTCATAACAAGTCTAGCGGCGCTTACAAAGCCACAAGTGATGCTCCCACAACTTCAAGCGACAACCTTGTCACCAATGAAGAGATAAGCCTCATGGTCAAGAAATTCAACAAGTTCTACAAGAATAGAGGCAAAGAACGAAGCTCCAACTCAAGATATGAAGAGAAGCATTCGTCAAGTCGTGACCGAAACTGCTACAATTGTGGGAAGCCCGGACACTACTCCAACGAGTGCACGGCTCCCTACAAACAAAGAGAAGAGTCACCTAGAAGACGAAGATCAAGAAATGAATCACCTCAAAGAGAGAGAAGGAGTAGAGATGATCGTTATGAACGAAGACCCTCAAGGAGAAGTAGGGACTCGGAGAAGAAGGACAAGTACACCAAGAGCTACTCAAGAAGAAGACATCAAGCTCATGTTGGTGAATGGGTTTCCGGCTCCGAATCCGACAACCACTCCGAGAGAAGTATCACTCCAACTCCGACTATAGTCAAGATGAAGGTGTTGCCGGACTTGCACTAGTGACCACCAACTCCTATGATCTATTTGATTCACCAAATGAAGGGAGTGGAAGTTGCTTCATGGCTAAAGGCCCCAAGGTATCACACCCCGAGTATCTTGATTTCAATAGTGATGAAGATGATTTACTTGGAGATGATGACTTGCTCTTTGATAAAACTAGTGATGTTAGTCAAAATGAACTTGATAATTTTCATGCTAGTCAAGATAAGTCGGTTGATGATGATAAGATGAAAATAGAACAACTAACTAAAGAATTAAACACTCTTAAGTTAGCCCATGAATCTACTCTAGAAGATCATAGAGAGCTTGTAAGGACTCATGAGAAGCTACGCTTCGAGAAGCTCACCTTGGAGCAAGAACATGAATTTCTTAAAGCTATCAATGACGATCTCCGAAAGAAGACTTCATCTTATCTAGCCAAACGATTACTCTTGTCTACATTCATGCCACAAGTTAAACCTAGACAAACTAGTAACAAAGGCAAGAAAGGTTCTTCATCTAGTAGCAACAATAAAAATGCTAAATCTAATGATGTTGCTTCTAGTAGTTCTATTGATTCCACTAATGATGATTCTCCTAGCCAAGTTACACTTGAGCAAGAAAACTATTTATTGAAAGGAATTATAGAGAAAGGTATCTACAAGAGTCTTGCTGGGTGTAAGCAATTTGAGGAAATTGTACGCAAGCACGGAGGATACCGGAAGAACCATGGCATTGGCTACTTCAACGCAAATGGAGTTGAATGGGAAGAAGGTCAATACCCTAAGCCCAAGTTTGTTCCTCAAAGGGAGAAGTATGAACATACTCTTCCCAAGGGAACGAAAGCTCAGGATGACCTTCCACCACAAGACCACAAGCTCAAGGGCAAAGACAAGCTTCAAGAGGACATTGACTCATATGAAGATGAATCACAAGCTTTGGTGGAGTGGGTTCCCAAGGCTACTTCAAGCTCAACTTCTACAAGTGCCACTTCAACACCAAGGATCCCCATCAAGTTGATGTCGGTCCCCAATAAGAAGAACTAGAGAAGTTCTTGAGGGGTGACTCCGCCAATGAAATTCACTCACATTCATTATTGGCATGAACTAGTTGCAATCCACGTCAACATCATGCAATAGTTCAAGGAGTCACACATTCCCTCAAAGGTAAGCAAGGGACAAGGTAATCAACAAATCCATGGACATCATCATGTATGCTTTGCACTCCATGTCCATAGATATCCTTGTATTTGTCTCTTGTGTGTTGGGACTAACCCATGTAGGTGAGAAGAGTAAGGAAACAACTAGGATGCTCCCAACTCTTGGTGATCATCATCAACCTTGAGCATCCACCACTACATCACCCACATGAAGTCTTCTACGACAAACCCAAGGTTAGTTTATCCCTCCTATGGGGGGATGTCACATCAAGGGGGAGCTTTACTCTAAGACTTGAGTTAAAGCATCTCTTAGAATGTGACAACATTAAATGCTTTATGTAAAAGTGGTAACCCCACTTGCGCTTAAACGATGAGTATGACCTATGATCAAGTATTCTTACTTGGCTCCTAAGTCAATATACTCATATATAGATGACTTCGCCATCGCCAAAATGCTTGATAGATGCTAGTATGTATGTGCATGTTTGCTATGATTTCAGTTGACATCTTATTGTGTGAGCATGTTGGTCTGCATTTCTTTATTCATTCGAGGACATCCAATTGTTGCTATTTGGATTTTGATTTTCTTTTGCCAATTGGATGGACAAGAATGCCTAGGACCACTCTCTAGCTATCTATGCTTTCTCGTCTCATATTCCATTCTTGCTGCATCACAAAATTTGAACAAGTACTTTTCGATCTCTCTGTGTGAGGAGCACTCGGAGTTCCGTATCGACAAAGGACTGACCATTAAAACCTCCCAAGTGCATCTCGGTGAAACCAACTCAAAATTCTCGGTCTCATCGAATGCCTAGGGTTGATCTGGTTTTCACACTCGGTATCACCGATTCCATCTTCTCGGTTACACCGAGTTTCCCTGTCAGTTGACAGTAGAGGAACCCGGAGACACCAAAAAGTTAGAAGCGGTGTCACCGACAGCCACGGGTATATAAAGAGGCGGACCCGACTTTTGAAATTCCTTTCTCAAACGTCATCCCCTCCAAAACCCTAGCTGTCGAACTAAGACCCCTGGTCATCTCCTTCGTCTTCCCGAGCGCCTCCGCCGTTGGAAGTCCACGCCGTCGACGGAATCTTCACCACCGTCGCCGTCGTAGCAAGATCGTCACCGAATTAGGGTACGGTTTCGACCCCTCGTGCGCTCCTCCCTCCAAATCTTGCGCATTAGGACTTTTCCATCTATAAGACAAACTTTGAGATTGATCTATCCATAAGAATTTCCATTAGAATAGCGAATGAAAGATTTTTTAGGGTTTGTCGTCCTCAACTTGAATCCCGGTGAAACCGAAGCAAAAGAATCGGTAGCACCAATTCCCTTTTTAGGTCAACTGAGAACAACCTCGGTGAAACCGAGTGCCCATTTTCGGTGTCACCGAAAGTGGTGACAAGTTTCTGTAATGCAGGTTGTTTGTCTCGGTGGGTCCGAAAAGTTTGCCTCGGTTGTACCGATATTCACTTGGTAGAATGCAAATCTTGAGAAATTTTAGTTCAAATCTTTGAGAAAATTGTCTGCATTTTGTGATGACTCAACCCTTCTACTCTTCTATACTCTTTTCACAGGGTCAGAGATGTCAGGTTCTGATGATAGCCAGAATGACTTCAGAGAGAAGAGTGTTGATATGATCTCAGGCACTAGTCCTGAAGGGAGCTATGATGATGTACCTAGCTCACCAGATCTGCCCAAAGCTGCAACCAGGGCAAGAAGGAAGCTCAACTCAGATGAGGAGGATGAAGACTTTATACCTGAGGAGCTACCCAAGAAAGGTGCAACTGCCAAGAGCACTGCTACTGCCACTTCATCCAAGAAGAATGCAATAAGGAACGAATATGCCAGCTCAGGGTCAGTAAGAGCACCAGAGAGTGCTAGGGCAACATTGATTGTTGAGCCCTCAAAGAAGTCTATGCCTAAGAAGGCAGGAGAAAAGAAGAAGTCCAGGAAGAGGATCATACATGTTATGGGCAGGCCTACCTCTATGTATGAGGATCCAGAGGCTGAGGCTGAAGAGGAGGAAGAGCCAGCTGCCAAGGCACCTCCTAAGAAGAAGAAGAAGCTTATGGATGATGCTATGCCCAAGGATACATCATCCAAAGGCACCAAGACTGCCCCCAAGAAGGCTGCTGCTGCTCCTAAACCCAAGAGGTTTTCCAGAGACATCCCAGCTTCTAGCAAGAACAAGACTTCTACTTTCAGAGAAGCTGAGGATGATACACAGTTTGTTTTGATGAAGCTAAGACCACACCTTCCAGAGCACAATGCCAGCCATCCTGTTGCGGAAGACATGAAGAAGAGGAAGGACTCAGGTTTGAGAGAGTGGAGAGTTGTTGATCCTTACTCTCAGAGGAGAAGGACAGCTGTAGACTACAGGTTCTACACAAAGGAACAACAAGATTTTTATGAAACCGTTCTGCTTGACAAGAGCCCTGCAGTGAGTGATATGAGGTATGTGGACTAGAAGCACATCAAGGACAACGAAGATTACTTTCCGAGTGTGCAAGATAACTTCCACTGGATTGGTCTTGATGAGTTTGTTGGTAAGGAGTTCACATCTTGGAATGACGAGATGATCATGCAATTCTACTCCACTGCTCATTTCTATGGAGATGGTAGGATTGTATGGATGACAGAAGGCACCAGGTATGACTCCACGGTTGAGGAGTGGGCTGCCATCTTAGGAGCTCCACAGGTGGAAGACGGTGACCTAGATGTGTACTCCGAGTCCAAGGCAAATCATAATGCCATGAAGAACATGTACAATGAGATCCCTGCTGCAAACTTGCAATCTCACAAGCTTGGATCCATTTACTTCCTCCAGGCTGGTCTACGCACAATCAACACTATCTTAAGGCATACCTTGATGCCTAAGTCTGGAGATGAGAAGATGATAAGAGGATACTCTATCAACATGCTGCTCCATCTTGATCAACACACCAGATTCAGAGTGATGGACTTGATAGCTGAAACAGTGAAGAGGACTGCAGCAGATCAGAAGAGGTCATGTGGATACGCTCCATATATTCAGATGCTTATCAACTCCAAGTTAGAGAAGCACATATATGCACTTGATCGACCACATTTGCCACTCTTGCCAGAGCTAGAAGACAATGTTGTGGTGATGGACCCAGATCATCCCACCTCAGCTAAAACACAGGCACAGGCACAGGCAGCCAGAGACTCTAGTTCTCAGGTGCCAAAGACTAGGAGTGAGCAGATGGATCTTCTCCTTAGCTCTGTACTCAGCATGCAGAAGGACACCGGGAACATCTTGAAGAACCAGGAGAACCTCTCAAGGATTGTTGATACCAAATTCCATATTCTCAACAACAAGGTGGATGAGCTCACAGTGACTATGAATAAGCTCAAGAAGGAAGTTGATGGCGTGCCCAGTCCCCACACTATAGATGATGATGAGGATAGTCCACATCTCAGGACAGCCGCTCAGTTCAGGACTCAGCCCAGATCTGCCACAGTGCCAGTTCCAGAGTCTAGACCTTCTTCATCAGCACCTGACGCAGCTCCTTCAGCTCCTTAGCTCCTCCAGCACCTCCAGGTTCTACTCCGACTCCGTCCATGACGTCTGCAGAAGTCTTCGCTGATGTCGTTCTCTCGACTCCTTCATCAGCCACCGGAGGAGATCAGCCCCAGAAGAGCGCTTAGCTCTATACCTTTGAACTTTTTGGTAACTTGTTGCCAAAGGGGGAGAAGTTGTATAGATCATTAGGGCTTCGAGAGAGAGAGAGAGAGCGTTGCTTTTTATTGCTTTTCAAAACATTGATAACTTTTGGTTGGTTTGCTTGTGTTAAACTTTGTTGGTGTTTGATCATACACTTGATGTGTATTGCTACCATTTCCTATTCTTGTGATGCTTATGAAATGATTATTCACCTTTGCTTGATTGTATTGTGCTATGATATTCATTCATATTATTCTCGTACACCACCAAGTTGCATGTGACATGAAAGAGTGTCCCATGTACCTAATCGATTGTGCATTTGCATTCAAACGCAAATTCAAAATAATGCACAAATTTAGGGGGAGCTCTTGCTTATCACATACTTCTCAAAGCGACAATTATATTCATTGATTATATCATATGTCGAATCTTTGATCTATATGTTGTCATCAATTACCAAAAAGGGGGAGATTGAAAGCACATTTGCTCCCTTGGTGGTTTTGGTAATTAATAACAACATCTTTGAACTAATATTTCCACTAAGCATATTTCAGGAAAAGTTCAATGATGGGTTGGCAAAAGGATTGTGGAGATACCCCTAGATCCAAGGAAATGGATTAGCAAAGCTTCAAGCAAGAGGACTCTACATTTTACTTTGTGAGAAATCACCTTGAGTCCATAGGAAAGCCAATACTATTAAAAGGGGGTAAGGTACTGTTGGTAAACAACATGCTCCACGTGCACAAGTGATAGTCACCAAAAACACCCACAAACTCTTACACAAAAGTCTGTCCAAGCCTATCATGAAAATCGGTGTTACCAACAATTTCCACTCGGTCCCACCGATTCCCACCTCAGACAAACCCATGCCAAACCCTAGCACATCGGTGCAACCGAATCTGCTTCGGTGCCACCGAGTTCGGCTTGCCAACTTTCAGTTACCTCGATTCTTAAAATCGGAAATTCCGAGTTTTTGGATCGGCGTCACCGAGTTTTGGAAACTGACCGTTGGTCAGCTAATCGGTACCGCCGAGATTTCTGTATCGGTCTCACCGAGATTCAAAAGTTGCTACCTTTGGAGCAACTCGGTACCACCGAGTTTTACACTTTGGTGTCACCGAGTTGGTCACTTTAGGTGTAACGGTTGGATTTTTGGGGATGCCTATATATACCCCTTCACCACCACCCACTCGAAAGAGAAGCACTCAGAACTATTCCTTACTTGCCCCATCCAATTTTCTGAGAGAGAGCCACCTACTCATGTGTTGAGATCAAGCCATTCCACTCCATCCATATGAATATTGATCTCTAGCCTCCCCAAGTTGCTTTCCACCAGATCAATCTCTTCCATCAAAGCCAAATCTGTGAGAGAGTGATTGTGTGTTGAGGAGTCTATCATCTTGAAGCACAAGAGCAAGGAGTTCATCGTCATTATCGAGCCTATTACCTTTTGGAGGGTGGTGCCTCCTAGATTGGTTAGGTGTCGCTTGGGAGCCTCCTACTTCGTGTTGTGGAGTTGAACCAAGAAGTTTGTATGGGCAAGGAGATCGCCTACTTCGTGAAGATCTACCCACAGTGAGGCTAGTCCTTCGTGGACGGAAGCCGTTATGGAATAGTCAAGGTTGCTACTTCGTGGACCCTCATGGGTGGAGCCCTTCGTGGACTCTCGCGACCGTTACCCTCCATGGGTTGAAGACTCCATAAACATGGACGTACAATAACAGCACCTGTCGGAACCACGGGAAAAATCTCCGTGTCTCCAAATTGCGTTTGATCTTCCTCCCTACCCTCTACTACATATGCTTGTTGTTACTTTCCGCTGCTATACTCTTAGACATGCATGTGTAGGGTGTACTTGAATTGCTATAATGGCTAAAATCTGCCAACACTTAAAATTGGGAAAAGGTAGAACTTTTATTTGCTCAAGTAGTCTAATCACTCCCCCCCCCCCTCTAGACATACTTTCGATCCTACACTCCTGCCCAAGTTCCGCCTCGAGGCGGCGGCGCTTCATCCCAAAAGTCCTCCTCTGGTTTTTTCTAGGTTAAATGTGACTATATACCAGAAGATGGGCACCGGAGGTGGGCCGAGGAGGCCACAACCGATCAGGGCGCGCCCAGGGGGGTTGTGCCCACCAGGTTGGCCCCCTCCGGTAGTTTTCCGCTCCGGTATTTTTTATTTATTTCAAAAATAATCTGCACAAAATTTCAGCTTCATTGGAGTTGTGCAGAATAGCTATCTCTGATGTGCTTTTCTTGGGTCCAGAATTCCAACTGCCGGTATTCTCCCTCTTTGTGTAAACCCTGCATATTATGAGAGAAAAGGCATTAGAATCACTCCCCAAAGCATTATTATTCAACAAAACATAATAAATAACAGTTGGAAATCATGATGCAAAATGGACGTATCAATAAACACTCATCATGAGAATAACCCGCTTAACATAGAAGATACTGACCGCCCCCTGTCGCTCCATGAGCGGTCCAGGCACACAAAACAGATGTTCATTTGAATTTTTAGAGGTGGCACATGCAAATTTACTTGGAACGTCAGGGTAATACTGCACATAGGTAGATATGGTGGACTCATCTGGAATAACGTTGGTTTAAGGATTTTGATGCACAAGCAGTATTCCCGCTTAGTACAGGCGAAGGCTAGCAAATATATTGAGAAGCGGCCAGCTAGAGAGCGAAAACGATCATCAACATGCATTATGAATAATCAACATTGAATACTAGCATGAGTAGGATATGAACACCATGAACATAAATATCATGAAGGCTATGTTGGTTTTGATTCAACTACATGCGTGAACATGTGCCAAGTCAAGCCACTTGAAACATTCAGAGGAGGATACCATATCATCATACCACATCACAATCATTTTAATGCATGTTGACATCCAAGATAAATCATTATCCACTCCTAGCTACTTAAGCATGGCATGAGCAACTATAATCTCTAATTGTCATTGCAAACATGTTTGATCATAATATGCTAAATTAAGGATACTAGGATAAACATATTTACAAAAACAAAAACAAGTTGAGTCATACCCGCTTTTCTCTACCACAACCACTTCATCAAATTTCGTCATTATTGCCTTTCACTTGCACGACCGAATGGTATGAAAATAATAATAGTGCAAGAGTGTCGTGGACTAAGCAAGAATCTGCAAACATTTTATTCAAGAGGAGAAGACAAAGTAACATGGGCTCTTTGTTAGATTAACAATAGTGCATATGAGAGCCACTCAACATTTTCATCGTGGTCTTCCCCTTGGTATGACTCAAATAAAAGGAAAAGAATTTCAGCGAAACACACTAAAATATTTTTGGAGTTTTTTCTTTTTTTCTTGAAGAAAGCAAATTAAAGAGGGAAAAACAAAAAAACGAGAAAAACTATTTACACGGGAAAGCTCCCAACAAGTAAAAGAAGAAATGAGAAATCTTTTTGGGTTTTCTTTTGATACTACAATTAATTTAAGCTAGAAAGAAAAGCTGAAAAGAAGTAGGAATTTTTTTTAGATTTTCTCAAAGTTTTTCAAACACGCAAGAAGAAAGCGAGAAAATAAATCTAGCATGGATAGTACAATGAAAAAGTGTAGACACCGACAACTGGGATGAAACGTGTAAACATGAATATAATGTCGATGGATATACGTACTCCCCCAAGCTTAGGCTTTTGGCCTAGCTTGGTAATCACCATCCGTAGCGTGGATAATAGTCGGAATGATAGCCCACCGAGGTCCTTGGTGCAGACTCCTCGACCCTCCTGGCAGCTTCAACCTCCGCATTGTGCGCATGGGCCTCGCTCTCAAGAACATAGTATCTTCCCCTATTGTGAAAATCAAAGAGTGCAGGAGCAGGCAAAATAACAGGCACAGCAGGATCTTTATTAAACCTCAAATTGTAAGTATAATTAGTGGATGTGCCCTTAAGGAACCTATGACGTCTCATGGCCTAAAAGTCTAAGTACTGAGTAGGTAAAATGGGGTCGTTAGGCCAAGGTGATACATTTAGCTTCTCGGCTACACGGGAGGCATAAATCCCTCCGTAAAAATTACCACTAGCAGCGTTGTGCTGTAGTCTCCGTGCAACAATTGCTCCAAGATTATAACATTTATTTCCTGTTATAGCAGTGTGTATGAGACTCAAATCAGGAGCACACAATGTGCTGCAATCTTGTTTGCCTACGATACATTTGTCATTAAAGAGTGCAAAGTAGTGTATTGATGGGAAATGGATGCTTTCAATTCTTCCTTGTGTTACTCCCCTATCTTCACCGTAGCAAAGATTAATCAAAAACGACTCACACTCAGATTTTGGTGGTTCGTCTAGCGAACCCCAATATGGAATTTTGCACACTTCACAGAACAATTCTAAAGGCATGGTGAAGGGACGGTCATAAAGGTTGAATGAATCTCTAGACTCACGGGGAAAATATTTAAATTTCTTCATGAAGGTTTTTGTGAGTTCGAGATGTTGAGGGCACTTATCTGCGATGAAGGGAGCAAGTTCTGCATTGTGAATAAATTGCTCGAAATCCTCCTTGATACCTGCACCTTCCATGAATTCATCACACGGCCACAAACATGATTTGGCAGCGGCATCTCGCATCGAGCTTTCACTTGGCTCAACATAAGATTGTCGGACCGAACTTCCACTTGATGAGGCCTCCGAGGACCTCCTTCTCGAAGAACTCCTAAAGAATTGTATTTTTATCTGCGAACAAATTTCTGAAATATTTTTGAGACACAAAATTTTGTTAACAAAACTTCGTGAAATTGATAGCAACTACTTCTAAGGATGCATAGAGGCCATATTAAGCATTCAAACTACTTAGAACTCTAAGAATTCAACATGCAAGGTCATCTATAGCAGCACCAAGAGTAGCTAATTACTCTAAAAATAACCTACTAAATCAAAAACTAATTGGAGCAATGGAGGAGTCACATACCAAGTAGCAATCCCCCAAAACAGTTTCGGAAACGGAGCTTCGAGCAAAGAGATCGAAATCCGCGGGTTTGTGAGCAAGAACAACACGGGAATGAGAGCTATGGTGAATTTTTCTGGAGGTAGGGGATGACATGGGCTAAAGGGATAAGTGAGGGGGGCCACGTGGGGGCCACAACCCACCAGGGCACGCCTGGGGTTGCTGGCGCGCCCTGGTGTCTTGTGGGCACCAGGTGCACCCCCCTCTGATGTTATTTGCACCAGAAATTCAGAAATATTTAGAAAAAATCGTATCAAAGTAGCAGAAAACGGGATAAACATGGCATTTTATTTTATTTGACTAAGTAAAACAGAAAATAAAAGGTGGAAGCAGAGAATTGTTCCTACTAGATTCATCAACTTCATACCTCTCAAAAATGATCAATTAATAAGGTTGATCAAGTCTTATTAACAACCACTTCCGATTAGCATGAAACCGAAGAACTTTCGTAAAACACTACGTTACCTCAATGGGGATGTGCATATCCCCAACAATAAGTATATCATATTTCTTTTTGGCAGTAGGTAGAGGTAATTGAAAACTTCCAATAATGATTGTCGGAGATTCTTCAATAACATTTATACCATTCACTTGGAATTGTTTCTTCGAAAAGTGCACCGTATGCTCATTACCATTGATATGAGAAGTGACTTTGCTTTTATTGCAATCAATAACAGCCCCTGCAGTATTCAAAAAGGGTCTGCCCAGGATAATCGACATGTTGTCGTCCTCGGGCATCTCAAGAATAACAAAGTCCGTTAAGATAGTAATATTTGCAACAACAACGGGCACATCCTCACAAATACCGATAGGTATGGCAGTTGATTTGTCAGCCATTTGCAATGATATTTCAGTAGGTGTGAGTTTATTCAAATCAAGTCTTTTATATAAGGAGAAAGGCATAACACTAACACCAGCTCCTAAATCACACAAAGCAGTTTTGACATAATTTCTTTTAATGGAGCAAGGTATAGTTGGTATTCCCGGATCTCCAAGTTTTTTAGGTACTCCATCCTTAAAAGAATAATTAGCAAGCATGGTGGAGATTTCAGCTTCATGTATCTTTCTTTTATTAGTGATGATGTCTTTCATGTATTTTGCATAAGGGGGCATCTTTAGGATATCAGTTAAGCGGGTACGCAAAAAGACTGGCCTAATCATTTCAGCAAAGCGTTCAAATTCTTCATCATCCTTTTTCTTAGATGGTTTAGGTGGAAAGGGCATGGGTTTCTAAACCCATGGCTCTCTTTCTTTACCATGTTTCCTAGCCACAAAGTCCCTTTTATCATATCGTTTGTTTTTAGGTTGTGGGTTATCAAGATCAATAGCAGGTTCTATTTCGACATCATTATCTAGTTCTTTATCATTATTCGGTTGAGTATCCTTATGAACAACATCATTATCGTTTTCATTATCACTAGGTGAATAATCATTACCAGATTGAGTTTCAGCATCAGAAATAGAGACATCATTATTATCAGGAGGTTTTTGTATCTCAGGTTCACAAGAGGTATGCAAAGTCCTATCATTTTTCTTTTTCTTTTTAGAAGGACTAGGTGCATCAGCATTAATTCTTTGAGAGTCTTGTTCAATTCTTTTAGGATGACCTTCGGGATAGAGTGGTTCTTGGGTCATTCTACCTCCTCTAGTCACTACTCTAGCAGCAAAATCATTCATATTATTATTCATTTCATTAAGCAATTCTTTTTGAAATTCACCTAATGGCACATTATCATCAAGCATGGTACTAGCATCATCATAAGCATCATTCATAGCAGAAGTAGCATCATCAATAACTTGCGACATATCAGGATTAATAGGATGTGGTGGTGTTGCAAGCTTACTCATAACCGAAGGTGAATCAAGTGCGGAGCTAGATGGCAATTCCTTACCTCCCCTCGTCTTAGAGGGAAAAATCTTGGTTTTTGGATCCTTCAGATTCTTCATAGTGATCAATTGATATAAATCCCAAGTGACTCAACAAATATAGCTATGCTCCCCGGCAACGGTGCCAGAAAAAGGTCTTGACAACCCACAAGTATAGGGGATCGCAACAGTTTTCGAGGGTAGAGTATTCAACCCAAATTTATAGATTCGACACAAGGGGAGCCAAAGAATATTTGAGAGTATTAGCAGTTGAGTTGTCAATTCAACCACACTTGGAGATTAAATATCTGCAGCAGAGTGATCGGTAGCACCGTAGTATGATAGTTTTGATAGCAGTAGTAACAGTAACGGTAGCAGTGATAGCAATAGTTTTGTAGCAAGTGTAACAGTAGCAGTAGCAATAGTAACTTAGCAAGAACAATATGTGGAAAACTCGTAGACACTGGATCGGTGAACTCGTTGGATGATATTCATCATATAACAGTCATAACCTAGGGCGACACAGAACTAGCTCCAGTTCATAAATGTAATGTAGGCATGTATTCCGTAAATAGTCATACGTGCTTATGGAAAAGAACTTGCATGACATCTTTTGTCCTACCCTCCCGTGGAAGCGGGGTCCATAAGGAAACTAAGGGATATTAAGGCCTCCTTTTAATAGAGAACCGGAACAAAGCATTAACACACGGTGAATACATGAACTCCTCAAACTACGGTCATCACTGGAAAGTATCCCGACTATTGTCACTCTGGGGTTTACAGACCATATTACGTAATAGGTGCGTATGACTAGCAAGATCGGATCAAGAACATAGATATAATGGTGATAACATAAACGGTTCAGATCTGAAATCATGGCACTCGGCCCTAGTGACAAGCATTAAGCATGGCAAAGTCATAGCAACATCAATCTCAGAACATAGTGGATACTAGGGATCAAGCCCTAACAAAACTAACTCGATTACATGATGAATCTCATCCAACTCCTCACCGACCAGCAAGCCTACGAAGGAATTACTCACTCCCGATGGGGTGCATCATGGAATTGGTGATGGAGAAGGGTTGATGATGACGAAGACCGAAGATTCCCCTCTCCGGAGCCCCAAACGGGCTCCAGGTCTGGCCTCCCGATGAAGAACAGGAGGTGGCGGCGACTCCGTATCGTAAAACACGATGAAACTTTCTCTCTGATTTTTTCTCCGAAAATAGGATTTTATAGCGTCGGAATTAGGGTCAGTGGGGCCCCGAGGTGGGCACAACCCACCAGGGATAGCACGCACCGCCGCCTTCAACCCTCCTCCACCCCTCTCCCTCCCACGCCGCCGGGCGAAGCCCGGTCGGCGTCGGTGGCGGCGGGGCCTCCCTCTCCCTTCCCCTCGGCGTGTGCTGGCGCGGGACAGTCGCATCGGACGGAGGCGCGCAGCTAGGCGGGGCGGCACGGCGCGGCTGTGGTTGGGCGGTGGCTCGCTGGTGCAGGGGCGTGGACGGCTGCGGGTCGGGCGGAGCGTGCCTGCGCAGGGAGGCAGGTGTGGGCTGTTCGTTCCAGATCTGGATCGGCGGCTCCTCCGGTGGGCTTCCTGCAGACGGCGTGGGCCAGCCGTCACCGGTGGCCTCGGCTGCTGGTAGGGGTTGGCGGGCTCGGGCCGGAGGCGCGGCTCTGCTGCGGATCTGGCAGGGCGGCGCGGGTCCGGCGAGGTGGAGCTGCTCGGGGTCCTCCGGGCGGCTGCGGGGCGACCTGCTGCTTCTTCGCAGTGGTGGTCCGTGTTGCCGGCCGGCGGTGTGCGGTGATATCTTCGGCTGGTCGAGGCGGCATGGATCTGGTGTGCGGTGGTGGATGTCGTTCAACGGTGCGCAGGTGTAGGGGGCCGACCTAGTCCGCATTGGTGCAAGCTTCTGCGTTAGTGCTCTTCTTCCTTGTTGTGTCCTGGTGGCCTGGAGGGGGTGGCGCGCTCCGAGGGCTCCCCCTCCGATGGTTCTTGGCTCCAGTATTTTTTATTTATTGTAAAATACCAAAAAGTTTCGTCCAGTTCCGAGAACATTTATTTCTGCACAAAAACAACACCATGGTAGTTCTGCTGAAAACAGCATCAGTCCGAGTTAGTTTCATTCAAATCATGCAAATTAGAGTCCAAAACAAGGGCAAAAGTGTGAGGAAAAGAAGATATGACAGAGACGTATCAACCCCCTCATGCATCTCAATGGTTTGAGGGTGCTTCATCACCTCCGGCAAGTACGGGTTGATGACCTTCTCGGAGAACTTGTCCCTGGAGGAGCTTGGTGGAGCCATGGAGATCTAGCTCTGACGAGAAAACAACACAAAACAAGAATAGAGAATTTTTCTGCGATGCGGTGGTCAAAACAATTAGGGGTATATATAAAGAATTTTTTATCTTGGAAAGCAAGAATATGGAAGGAAAACGGAGTCAACAAGGTGTCTGAGGTGGGCACAACCCACCAGGGCGCCCCTGGCAGGGCTGGCGCGCCCTGGTGTATCATGCTCACCTCGGTTGCTTTCCTGTTTATTTCTTAATTTCCTAATATTTGTAATATTCCAAAACTGACAGAAAATATTTTTGCGGATTTTTCGGAGTCCGTTTACTTACCGTATCACGTACCTCCTCTTTTTCAGAATTCTGGAGTGTTCTGGAAGGTTTCTTTTATGTGTTTCTCCGGTGTCATGGTTTGGATAACATTGCTTTCAACATTAATAGGTGTACCTGAGATATAGTGTTTAATTCTTTGTCCATTGACCACCTTCGGGTTAGTACCTTCGACATTATTAATCTTGATAGCTCCAGAACGATAAACCTCTTCGATAATATATGGTCCTTCCCATTTGGAGAGAATTTTTCCTGCAAAAAATCTAAAATGAGAGTTGTACAAAATAACATAATCTCCAACTTTGAATTCCCGCTTTTGGCATGCCATATTTTAACTTTTTCTTTGAATAGTTTGGCATTTTCATAAGCTTGGGTCCTCCATTCATCTAGTGAGCTAATATAAGATAACGTCTTCTCACCGGCAAGTTTGAAATCATAATTGAGTTCTTTAATTGCCCAAAATGCTTTATGTTCTAACTGTAGAGGCAAATGACAAGCTTTTCCATATACCATTTTGTATGGAGACATACCCATAGGATTTTTATAAGCTGTTCTATAGGCCCAAAGTGCATCATCTAGTTTCTTAGACCAATTCTTTCGAGACCTATTAACAGTTTTTTGTAATATTAATTTTATTTCTCTATTGCTAAGTTCAACTTGACCACTAGATTGAGGATGATAGGGTGATGCAATTCTATGGTTACCATCATATTTAGCAAGCATCTTACGAAAAGCACCATGAATAAAGTGTGAACCACCATCAGTCATTAAATATCTAGGGACTCCAAACCTCGGGAAGATAACTTCTTTAAGCATTTTAATGGAGGTGTTATGGTCAGCACTACTAGTTGGAATAGCTTCTACCCACTTAGTAACATAATCAACAACAACCAAAATATGAGTGTACCCATTAGAGGAAGGAAAATGTCCCATATAATCAAAAGCCCAAACATCAAATGGTTCAACAACAAGTGGATAATTCATAGGCATTTCCTGACGCTTACCGATATTACCAATTCGTTGACATTCATCACAAGACAAGACAAACTTACGGGCATCCTTGAAGAGAGTAGGCCAATAAAAACCAGATTGCAATACCTTGTGAGCGGTTCTATCTCCCGCATGATGTCCTCCATAAGCTTCGGAATGACATTTCCGTAGGATTTGTTCCTGTTCATGCTCAGGTACACAACATCTAATAATACCATCTACCCCTTCTTTATAAAGATGTGGGTCATCCCAAAAGTAATGTCTTAAATCATAGAAGAATTTTTTTCTTTTGTTGGTATGTGAAACTAGGTGGTATATATTTAGCAACAATGTAGTTAGCATAATCAGCATACCAAGGAGTGTTTTGAGAAACATTTATTGCAGCTAACTGTTCATGAGGAAAACTATCATCAATAGGTAGTGGGTCATCAAGAATATTTTCTAACCTAGACAAGTTATTAACTACGGGGTTCTCAGCTCCCTTCCTATCAATGATATGTAAGTCAAATTCTTGAAGCAAGAGAACTCACCTAATGAGTCTAGGTTTAGCATCTTTCTTTTCCATAAGATATTTTATAGCAGCATGATCGGCGTGAACAATGACTTTGGAATCAACAATGTAGGATCTGAATTTATCACAAGCAAACACAACTGCTAAAAATTCTTTTTCATTAGTAGCATAATTTCTTTGGGCACTGTCTAGAGTTTTGCTAGCATAATGGATAGCATTTAATTTCTTATCAACTCTTTGTCCTAGAACAGCACCAACAGCATAATCACTAGCATCACACATAATTTCAAAAGGCAAGTTCCAATCAGGTGGTTGAACGATAGGTGCAGAAGTTAAGGATTTCTTGAGTGTTTCAAAGGCTTCTACACAATCATCATCAAAAACAAATGGAATATCCTTTTGTAAAAGATTAGTAAGAGGCCTAGAATTTTTAGAGAAGTCTTTAATAAACCTCCTATAGAAACCAGCATGACCAAGGAAACTCCGAATACCTTTAATATCTTTAGGACATGGCATTTTCTCAATTGCATCAACTTTAGCTTTATCCACCTCAATACCTCGTTCAGATACTTTATGCCCCAAGACAATACCTTCATTAACCATAAAGTGGCACTTCTCCCAATTCAAGACAAGATTAGTTTGTTCACATCTCTACAAAACTTGATCAAGGTTGCTTAAGCAATCATCAAAAGAAGTTCCATAAACGGAAAAATCATCCATGAAAACCTCCACAATCTTTTCACAAAAATCAGAGAATATAGCAGTCATACATCTTTGAAAGGTAGCAGGTGCATTGCATAAACCAAAAGGCATACGTATATAAGCATATGTTCCAAAAGGACAAGTAAAGGTGGTTTTCTCTTGATCAGATTGTGATACAGGTATTTGAGAGAAACCAAAATATCCAACCAGAAAACAAAAGTGTGTGTGCTTAGATGATCTTTCTAGCATTTGATCAATGTAAGGCAGAGGGTAATGATCTTTTCTAGTAGCTTTATTTAATTTTCTAAAATCAATTACCATTCTATAGCCAGTGATAATGAACGGGACTTACCCATCTACTATCAGCTATGGGATAAATTATACCTGCTTCCAGAAGCTTTAATATTTCAATTCTTACCACTTCTTTCATCTTAGGATTCAATCGTCGTTGGTGATCAACAACGGGTTTGGCATCAGGTTCCATATTAACCTTGTGCTGACATAGAGTGGGACTAATGCCCTTAAGATCATCAAGAGTATATCCAATAGCAGCTCGGTGCTTCCTCGGAATTTTTAATAATCTTTCTTCTTCATGTTCTGAGAGGTTAGCACTAATAATAACAGGATATATCTTTTTCTCATCAAGATAATTATACTTCAAAGTGTCAGGCAATTGCTTTAATTCAAACACAGGATCACCTTTAGGTGGAGGAGGACCTCCTAGAGTTTCAATAGGCAAATTGTGTTTTAGGAGAGGTTGTTGTTCAAAGAAAATTTTATCTATTTCATTTCTTTCATGCAAGTGCATATCATTTTCGTGGTCTACCAAATATTGTTCTAGTGGTTCGGTAGGAGTTACGGTAATAGAAGCAAGACCAATTATTTCATCCTTACTAGATAATTCATCATTACGAGGTTGTTTACTAAACTTGGAAAAATTAAATTCATGAGACACGTCACCAAAACTAACACCAACGGTTTGTTTTTCACAATCTATCTTAGCATTGACGGTGTTCAAGAAAGGTCTACCAAAGATAATGGGACAAAAGTCATCTTGTGGGGAACCAAGAACTAGAAAATCAGTAGGATATTTTATTTTCCCACACAAGACTTCAACATCTCTAACAATCCCAAGTGGTGTGATGGTGTCTCTATTAGCAAGTTTAATAGTAACATCAATGTCTTCTATTTCAGCAGGTGCTATTTCATTCATAATTTCTGGTATAAGGTAAAAGGGACAGCACTCACACTAGCACTCATATCACATAAGCCATGATAGCAATGATCTCCTATTTTGACTGAGACAATAGGCATGCCCACTACGGGTCTATGTTTATCTTTTTCATCAGGTTTGGCAATTCTAGCAGCTTCATCACAGAAGTAAATAACATGCCCATCAATATTTTCTACCAAGAGATCTTTAACCATAGCAACACTAGGTTCTACTTTAATTTGCTCAGAGGGCTTAGGTGCTTTAATATTACTTTTGGGAACCACGGTTGATACCTTAGCATGTTCCTTTATCCTAACAGGGAAAGATGGTTTTTCAATATAAGCAGTAGGACTAGATCAACATTGTAAATGATGGTTTCATCCTTAGCTTTTACCGGCTCTTTAATTTCTTCTTTAATAGGGGGGTGATATTTAAACCACTTCTCCTTAGGGAGATCAACATGAGTAGCAAATGATTCACAGAAAGAGGCTACTATGTCAGAGTCAAGTCCATATTTAGTGCTAAACTTGTGAAAAGCATCGGTATTCATAAAAGATTTAACACAATCAAACTCAAGGTTGACACCTGACTCATTACCTTCGTCGAGTTCCCAATCTTCAGAGTTGCGTTTAATTCTTTCTAAGAGATCCCACTTGAATTCAATAGTCTTCTTCATAAAAGAACCAACACAAGAAGTATCGAGCATGGATCGATCATTATTAGAAAGCCGAGCGTAAAATTTTTGAATAATAATTTCTCTCAGGAGCTCATGATTGGGGCATGAATATAACATTGGCTTAAGACTCCAACAAGCTAGAATGATGCTCTCCCCTTCATGAGGCCAAAAATTATATATATAATTCCGATCACGATGAACTAGATGCATAGGATAAAACTTTTGGGGGAATTCTAATTGCAATCGATTCCAGTTCCATGATCCAATATCATCACATAGCCTATACCATGTCAATGTTTTTCCCTTCAAAGATAAAGGGAAAATCTTCTTCTTAACTTCATCTCCGGATAAACCTGCAAGCTTAAATAATCCACAAATCTCATTCACATGTATTAGGTGCATATCAGGATGTTCAGTTTCGTCTCCTGCATAAGGATTAGCTAGTAGTTGTTCTACCATACCCGAAGGAATTTCATAACCAATATTTTCAGTAGGTGCAGTAGGTTGAGGGGAAACTAATTGTGGTTCCGGTCGAGGTGAAGATACCCCGAACAAACCCCTCAAAGGATTGTTTTCCATAGTAGCAAGTGACAATAAATTTCAGCACGTAGTATAAGGTTTTCCTTACCAATTTCCACTTACCAAGAGCGCTTCACTCCCCGGCAACGGCGCTAGAAAAGAGTCTTGATGACCCACAAGTATAGGGGGTCAATCGTAGTCCTTTCGATAAGTAAGAGTGTCGAACCCAACGAGGAGCAGAAGGAAATGGCAAGCAGTTTTCAGCAAGGTAGTTTCTGCAAGCACTGAAATTGTAGGTAACAGATAGTTTGATAGCAAGATAATTGGTAACGAGCAAGTAACGGTAATGGTAAATAAAGTGCAGCAAGGTAGCCAAATCCTTTTGTGACAAAGGACAGGCCAGAACAGTCTCTTATAATAGGCAAAGTGTTCTTGAGGGTACACGGGAATTTCATCTGGTCACTTTTATCATGTTGGTTTGATTTGCGTTCGCTACTTTGATAATTTGATATGTGGGTGGACCGGTGCTTGGGTGCTGTTCTTACTTGAACAAACCTCCCACTTATGATTAACCCCCTCGCAAGCATCCGCAACTACGAGAAAAGTATTAAGATAAAATCTAACCATAGCATTAAACGTTTGGATCCAAATCAGGCCCTTACGAAGTAGCGCATAAACTAGGGTTTAAGCTTCTGTCACTCTAGCAATCCATCATCTAATAACTACTCCACAATGCATTCCCTTAGGCCCAAGGATGGTGAAGTGTCATGTAGTCGATGTTCACATGACACCACTAAAGGAATCACAACATACATATCATCAAAATATCGAACACATATCAAATTCACATGATTATTTGCAACATGACTTCTCCCGTGATCTCAAGAACAAAGGTAACTACTCACAAATAATACTCATGCTCAAGATCAGAGGGGTATTAAGTAGCATAATGGATCTGAACATATAATCTTCCACCAAATAAACCATATAGTAATCAACTACAAGATGTAATCAACACTACTAGTCACCCCAGGTACCAATCAGAGGTTCCGGTACAAAGATTGAACACAAGAGATGAACTAGGGTTTGAGAGGAGATGGTGTTATTGAAGATGTTGATGGAGATTGGCCTCCCAAAGATGAGAGGGGTGTTGGTGATGACGATGGGTTCGATTTCCCCCTCCGGGAGGGAAGTTCCCCCGGCGGAATCGCTCCGCTGGAGGGCAAAAGTGCTCCTGCCCAAGTTCCACCTCGAGACGGCGGCGTTCCGTCCCGAAATTCCTCCCTTTATTTTTTCTAGGTCAAAAGACCTTATGTACCAGAAGATGGGCACCGGAGGTGGGCTGGGCTGAGCATAACCCACCAGGACGCGCCTGGGACGCCTGGCGTGCCCTGGTGTATTGTGGTCACAAGGTGGCGCCCCTTCGGTAGTTATTTGCTCCAGTATTTTTCATATATTCCAAAATAATTCTCCGTGAAGTTTCAGCTTATTTGGAGATGTGCAGAATAGGCATCTCTGATATGCTTTTTCAGGTCCAGAATTCCAGCTGCCGGTATTCTCCCTCTTTGTGTAAACCTTGCATATTATGAGAGAAAAGGCATTAGAATTACTCCATAAAGCATTATTATGCATAAAAACATTATAAATAACAGTAGTAAATCATGATGCAAAATGGACGTATCATACCACTTCATCACCACCTTCATCATCTCCACCACCAAAGGAGACTTGAGTACATAGGTATGGGCACTCCCCTTGGTTTGTGCCAAGCTTGGGGGAGATGCCCCGGTATCGTATCACCATCACTTTTATTTACATTTACCTATTTTAGTTCGATCCTTAGCTCTTACGTGATCTACTCGAATAAAATTTTAGTATAATCTATTTTCGAGTGCTAGTTTCGTGATCTATCTATCTATGTAATTGAGTGAGAGTTATATAATAAAGTTTAGTTTGAGCTTTTGCTTATTTACTTTCTTGTTGCAATCAAAATAAAAAGGAAATAAATGAAAAGGATCATATGCTAATCTTATGGTAAGTAATGACATCACATAAGGAAAAGTATAAGTGGTAAAATTTATTGGAGATTGACAAACTTAGCATTGGTCAATGATGCAATTCATGAAAGAATTAATAAGGGAAGAGAAGATTCACATGCAAATACACTATCTTGGACATCTTTTATGATTGTGAGCCCCCATTAAATATTATATGCCAAAATTGTTAACGTTGGACAAGGAAGACAACGTAATGATTTATGTTTGTTCATATTCACATAGAAGTTGTATTTTCATAGATCCTTCAACATGTGGTGCTTGCTCAATATCTTTGCTAGCCAAAAATTCCGCACTAAGTAGAGATACTACTTGTGCATCCAAAAATCCTAAACCCAAACTCATGTTTTCAGAGTCCACCATACCTACCTATGGATTGAGTAAGATCCTTCAAGTAAGTTGTCATCGGTGCACTAAGGCAATAAAAATTGCTTCTAAATGTGTTTGATCAATTAGTGTAAGAGAAAATTGAGCGTTGTACGAACATGTGATGGCAAAGTCAGAAAAGCGACGGACTGCATAATAAAGGTTGCTATCATAAGGGGCAATATAACGTGACGTTCTTTTGCATTAAGGTATTTGGCATACAAAACCAAAAGGCGCATGACAACCTCTGCTTCCCTCTGCGAAGGGCCTATCTTTTACTTTTATGTATTTACTTTTATGCAGGAGTCAAAGTATTCTTCCCTATTCCTTTTTACTTTTTCTTTTTACAAGCATCATGTGGTGAGGAAAGATCTAGGCACATATATCCAGTTGGATATGAGTGAGCATGATTTATTATTGTTGACATCACCCTTGAGGTGAATACGTTGGGAGGCGAAACTATAAGACCTTATATTTCTATGTGTCCGGTTGAAACTTTTTGCTCATGGGTATGCTGTGAGTGTTAGCAATCATAGACGATTAAATGATGGTTGAGTATGTGGACTTGCCAAAAGGCTCCAACACGAGACCCTTTCTGAAAAATATGATGAATTGTAGTTGCAAAGTTGACTAAGAACATAGTTTGTTGGTTTTGAATAAGGTTTATGCTTTATACTTCTATGTTGTGATGAATTGTTACTTGTTCATGAGAAGTTATATGATGAAGTTATGTAATAATAGTTATATGAAAAAGTCTTATGACAAAGTTTTTTGTTGCTATGATAATAAGCATGATGCTACTATGTTTGTATTTTGTTTATATCGACACCTCTCTCTCAAACCATGTGGACATGTTTTTCGATATCGGCTTTCGCTTGAGGACAAGCGAGGTCTAAGCTTGGGGGAGTTGATACGTCCATTTTGCATCATGATTTCCTACTGTTATTTATAATGTTTTTATGCATAATAATGCTTTATTGAGTAATTCTAATGCCTTTTCTCTCATAATGTGCAAGGTTTACACAAAGATGGAGAATGCTGGCAGCTGGAATTCTGGACCTGAAAAAGCATATCAGACACATATTCTGCACATCTCCAAATAAGCTGAAACTTCATGGAGAATTATTTTGGAATATAAAAAAAATACTGGAGCAAATAACTACCGGAGGGGGGCCACCTGGTGACCACAAGACAACAGGGCGCGCCAGGCCCCCCAGGCGCACCCTGGTGGGTTGTGGCCAGCCCGGCCCACCTCTGGTGCCCATCTTCTCGTACTTAAGGTCTTTTGACCTAGAAAAAATCAGGGAGGGGGGCTTTCGGGACGGAACGCCGCCGTCTCGAGGCGGAACTTGGGCAGGAGCACTTTTGCCCTCCGACGGAGCGATTCCGCCGGGGGAACTTCCCTCCCGGAGGGGGAAATCGAAGCCATCGTCATCACCAACAACCCTCTCATCTTTGGGAGGCCAATCTTCATCAACATCTTCAACAGCACCATCTCCTCTCAAACCCTAGTTCAGCTCTTGTGTTCAATCTTTGTAACGGAACCTCAGATTGGTACCTGTGGGTGACTAGTAGTGTTGATTACACCTCGTAGTTGGTACCTGTGATCATGACCATCTCCCTAAACTTAAATTGAATATTCCGACATTTGAGGGTAGAAACGTTCCTGATATATATCTTACTTGGTAATTAGAAACAGAACAACATTTTACATGCTTACAATTTTCTGAGGATAGACGTGTTGCTACTGCTATTTGTGCATTCACTAGTTTTGCTTGTGTTTGGTGGTCTGAACATTGTACATCATGATAATATTCCAGCTACTTGGGCTACTTTGAAAACTGCTATGCGTAATCGTTGGGTTCCACCATATTATCAACGTGAATTGCTTTAAAATTTGCAGCGTTTAAGACAAGGAAAAAATTCTATAGAGGAATATTGTCAGGAATTACAAACTGGCATGATTAGATGTGGTAGTGTTGAGGAGAAAGCTATGCTTGCATGTTTTATAGGTGGATTAAATAGAGAGATTCAGACTATTCTGGAGTATAAGGAGTATAACACTATCACTCGTTTATTCCATCTTGCTTGCAAAGCTGAACGTGAAGTGCAGGATCGACATGCAATGGCAAGAACTAATTTTTCTGCGGGAAAATTTGGTTTTTGCCACTCTAGATTTTGCCAATTTTCCTTATGCCACTCTAGATTTTGACATTTTACTTTTGACACTCTTAGTTTTTTACAATAATCACAATTGCCATTTCATGGCAAAAACAAAACAATTCAGAGTGGCAATTTTGATAATTATCAAAAGCTAAGAGTGGCAAAAGTGAAATAAATTTATTTTGCTTTTGCCACTGAATGGCAATTGTGATAATTATCAGAAGCTAAGAGTGGCAAAAGTTAAATGTCAAAATCTATAGTGGCATAAGGAAAATTGGGAAAATCTAGAATGGCAAAAACAAAATTTTCCCTTTTTCTGCAGGTCGACCTTCATCATGGACATCACGTACATCATCTACTTCCACACATCCTACTACGACACCACTTACTTCAGTCGCCAACTCCAACAGAGATACAAGAAAACAGGCACCGCCACCAGCCTCTAGCAAGGGCACACCTTCGAGGCCTGCATAGAGCTCTTCTTCATCCATGGCATCTACAGAGCAAACACATGAGGTTATATGTCGTCGTTACAAGGGTAGAGGTCACTTTGCGAGATAATGCACATCCAGGCGTGTGATGATTGTCACTGAGGATGGTGGATATGCCTCCGCTGGTGATTATGATGAGGAGACTTTGGCTCTTATTGCAAGTGAAGAATAGGGTGTCGAGGATACTAAACAAGGGACACACTACATGGCTACTGAATACGCGGACTGGTATGAAAGTTTAGTTGCTCAACGTGTTCTAAGTGTGCAGGTTACACAGGCTGAGCAAAATCAGAGGCACAACTTGTTCCATACAAAGGGAGTTGTTCTATTCGTGTCATCATCGATGGAGGGAGTTGCAACAACTTGGCTAGCATGGAGATGGTGGGGAAGCTATCTCTAACCACCAGACCACATCCTCATCCATATTACATCCAATGGTTCAACAACAGTGGCAAGGTTAAGGTAACACGTACAGTTCGTGTGCACTTTAGCATTGCTACATATTCTGATTATGTTGATTGTGATGTGGTACCCATGCAAGCATGCTCCGTTTTACTTGGTAGACCATGGCAATTTGATAAAAAAATTGTACATCATGGTAGGACAAATCAGTATACTCTTGTTCATAAGGATAAAAATATAACTTTGCTTCCTATGTCTCCTGAACATATTATGAAAGATGACATTGCTAAAGCTAGTAAAGCAAAACAGGAGCAAAGTGAGAGTGAAATTCAGATTGTGGCAAAGGAATTTGAGCAACATAATAAGCCTAATAAACCATCATCTAGTGTTGCATCTGAAATTAAACTGAAGAGTGGTTGTTTACTTGCCACTAAATATGATATTACTGATTTGGATGTTACTACATTTGTTTGCTATGCTTTTGTATGCAAAGAGGTACTATTTTCATTTGAGGACATGCCTCCCTCTTTGCCTCCTGCTATCACTAACGTCTTGCAGGAGTTCGCTGACGTCTTTCCACAAGACGTGCCATCGGGATTACCACCTATTCCAGGGATTGAGCATCAGATTGACTTAATTCCCAGTGCATCGCTACCCAATCGTGCGTCATACCATACCAATCCAGAGGAGACAAAGGAGATTATGCGTCAAGTACAGGAGCTGCTCGACAAAGGTTATATACGCGAATCCCTTAGTCCTTGTGTTGTTCCTATTATTAGTACCGAAAAAGGATGGTACATCGTGTATGTGTGTTGATTGTAGAGGCATTAATAATATTACTATTCGTTATCGTCATCCTATTCCTAGGCTAGATGATATGCTTGATGAATTAAGTGGCTCTACAATTTTCTCCAAAGTTGATTTGCGTAGTGGATACCATCAAGTTCGTATGAAATTGGGAGATGAATGGAAAACAACATTTAAAACTAAGTTTGGATTATATGAGTGGTTAGTCATGCCTTTTGGGTTAGCTAATGCACCAAGCACTTTCGTGAGATTAATGAACGAGGTTTTACGTGCTTTCATTGGACGATTTTTGGTAGTCTACTTTGATGATATACTGATTTATAGTAGATCTTTAGAGGAACACTTGGATCATTTGCATGCTGTTTTTATTGCTCAAGCTATGTTGTTACTCCATAGGGAATTCAAGTTGATAAAGCCAAGATTGAAGCTATTGAGAGTTGTCTTCAACCCAAAACGGTCACACAAGTGAGGAGTTTTCTTGGACTCGCTGGTTTCTATGGGCGTTTTGTGAGGGATTTCAGCACCATTGCTGCACCTCTCAATGAGCTTACAAAGAAGGATGTGCCTTTTGTTTGGGGTACCGCACAGGAATAAGCCTTCACGGTATTGAAAGATAACTTAACACATGCTCCTTTACTCCAACTTCCTGATTTTAATAGGACTTTTGAGATTGAATGTGATGCTAGTGGAATTGGATTAGGAGGTGTGTTATTACAAGATGGTAAACCTGTTGCATATTTTTCTGAAAATTTGAGTGGGCCTAGTCTGAATTATTCTACTTATGATAAGGAATTATATGCTCTAGTTCGGACTTTCGAAACATGACAACATTATTTATGGCCCAAAGAATTTGTCATACATTCTGATCATGAATCTTTGAAACATATTAAAAGTCAAGCAAAACTGAACCGTAGACATGCTAAATGGGTTGAATTCATTGAGACTTTCCCTTATGTCATTAAACACAAGAAGGTTAAAGAAAATGTTATTGCTGATGCATTGTCTCGTCGTTATACTATGCTTTCACAACTTGACTTTAAAATATTTGGTTTGGAGACCATCAAAGATCAATATATGCTTGATGCTGAATTTAAAGATGTGTTGGGGAATTGTAAAGAAGGGAGAACATGGAACAAGTTCGTCATTAATGATGGATTTGTGTTCCGTGCTAACAAGCTATGATTCCAGCTAGCTCCGTTCGTCTTTTGTTGTTGCATGAGGCGCATGGAGGAGGATTAATGGGACACTTTGGTGTGAAGAAGACGGATGACATACTTGCTACACATTTCTTTTGGCCAAAGATGAGACGGGATGTTGAGCATTTTGTTGCTTGCTGCACTACATGTCAAAAAGCTAAGTCACGACTCAATCCTCATGGTTTATATATGCCTTTGCCTGTACCTAGTGTTCCTTGGGAGGATATATCTATGGACTTTGTTTTAGGTTTACCTCTAACAAAGAAGGGGAGGGATAGCATATTTGTTGTCGTGGATAGATTTTAAAAAATGGCACACTTTATACCATGTCATAAAAGTGATGATGCTGCTAATGTTGTTGATTTGTTCTTTCGTGAAATTATTCGCTTGCATGGTGTGCCAAATACAATTGTTTCAGATCGTGATGCTAAATTTCTAGCCACTTCTGGAGATGTTTATGGGCTAAGTTGGGGACTAAACTACTTTTTAGTACTACATGTCACCCCCAAACTAATGGACAAACTAAAGTAGTCAATAGATCATTGTCTACTATGCTTAGGGCTAGTTTGAAGAATAACTTGAAAATGTGGGAAGAATGCTTGCCTCATATTGAATTTGCTTATAATCGTTCATTGCATTCTACTACTAAGATGTGCCCTTTTGAAATTGTGTATGGTTTCATACCTCGTGCACCTATTGATTTGTTGCCTCTTCCATCTTCAGAGAAGGTAAATTTTGATGCTAAACAATGTGCTGAATTGATCTTAAAAATGCATGAGGTAACTAAGGAAAACATTGAGCGTATGAATGCTAAATACAAACTTGCTGGCGATAAGGGTAGAAAACATGTTGCCTTTGCACTGGAGATCTTGTTTGGTTACATTTGCGTAAGGATAGATTTCCTGATTTACGCAAGTCAAAGATAATCCCACGTGCTGATGGTCCTTTTAAGGTGTTAGAGAAAACAAATGATAATGCATACAAACTTGAGTTCCCTGCAGAGTTTGGGGTTAGTCCCACTTTTAACATTGCTGATTCGAAGCCTTATTTGGGTGTGGAAGATGAGCTTCCGTCGAGGATGACTTCATTTCAAGAAGGGAAGGATGATGAGGACATCAATACCATTGTTACACCCATAACCCCTGCTGCTATACATACTGGACCAATTACTAGAGCTCGCGCACGCCAATTGAATTACCAGGTACTTTCGTTTCTTGGAAATCCTTCTAATGTTCATGAACATATGATGCTGCCTAAATTAGATATTTTTGTTTCACTTTTGAATGAAGGACCTATCATGGACAAGAAGGATGGCCATTGGAGCGGGATCAAGCATGGAGAAGAAGGTGTGCGCGCGGGAAAGAACAATGGAGTTTCCAATGGTGATTTTCGTACTTTGAAGCCACCATAATGAGAGCATGAAGGATTGGACGAAATATACAAGATGCTACTTCATAAATTTTGTCCATAGGCAATTATGGGTGCTGCGTCACCTTATTTTTGGGCCAGGCCCATGTAATTTCGAAATACTACATTATAGGCTGTTTTAGAGTCCGTATGTGTGGGGAAACTGAGTTAGGGTTGGTTTCGGACCCCTCCTCCAAGGGGTCACGAAATTCCCCTCTATTCCCCCATATATACAGCCCTTAGGGCAACGTTTAGACTTGGGTTTTTGTTTAGATTGAAAGTTCGCCATAGCTGCAACTTCGCGTTCTTTGTTTGTGTTCCACGACCAGACCAAGGCGTCACATAACCTCACTTTCATCAATAAAAAGCTTTCCTCTTATATTCGCAATATCCATATTGCAATTTCAATTTCTTGCTTGTTCTTCGTCTGTGTGTAGGAAATAGACCTTTCGTGGTCAGGTTGATCGTGCTCCGGCGTGGTCAATAACCTCTCGAAGTTGGTTTAGCGATTGCTAAGGCGCGACGTCCTCGCACGTTCGTAGTCGGATCGTCAAAGTATACTCCACCAAAATTGATAGCCACCATCTCATCGAAAGACGGGACACCTTTTCCTCTATCAGTACGCATAAATCTTCTTTCAAGTTTGAGCACAAGCGCTGCAATAGCATCGGAATAACTATTGGTTCTTTGAAGAATAGGAATGTCATTGCAAACCAAAGTTCCCGTACTATTAAAGAATACTTGAATAATTATTTTCCCTTGTCCCGCCACAAAAAATTTTGTGTCTAAATTATTGGGAATTTCTACTTTAGGGATTTTATCATCCTCACCCTTCTTGATGACAAACTCAGACATGATAGCAACTTCGAGCAAGCAAACAAGTAAACTAGACAGGAAAGTAGATAACTAAGCAAACAAGCAAATAGAAATATTTTTGTATTTGTGATTTTTATATAAAGTAAAATAAAATATCAAATAAAAAGTAGAACACGTGAATGATAATTTCTGCGAAGGTGCTTGATAAGAATTTGATGATGTGTCCCCGGCAACAGCGTCAGAAATTCTTCCTGCTACTTGTAAACCGCGCTGGGATTTTCCCCGAAGAGGAGAGGAGATGCACACAATAGAGATAAGTATTTCCCTCAGTGAGAACCAAGGTTATCGAACCAATATGAGAATCACGCAAACTCCCGTCATCAGCACCTACACACAAAAGAGCAAACACTTGCACCCAACGCGGGCAAGAGGGTTGTCAAGCCCCTTGAACTCGTTACTTGCAAGTATTAAGTAGTGATAGATAGATAATATAAATAGGAAATAAAATAACAGTAAATAAATGGTAGTGATATTTTTGGGTTTTTTGTAATATAATTTGTGAAGACCCGGTGGCCATAGTTTTCGCTAGAGGCTTCTCTCTCAGAAAGCATACAGTGGGTAGACAAAATACTGTTGGGCAATTGATAGAAAAACGCATAGTTATGAAATATTTATTCACGACAATGATCATGTATATTGGCATCATGTGCATAAGCAATTAGACTGACTCCTTCCTGCATCTACTACTATTACTCCACCCATCGACCACTATCCAGCATGTATCTAGAGTATTAAGTGAAAACAGAGTAATGCTTGGAGCAAGATGACATGATGTAGACAAAGTAAACTCAACTAATATGAATAAAACCCATCATTTTCCCCTTAATGACAGTAATACAATACGTGTCTTGACCCCTTCTGTCACGAGGATAGAACACCGCAAGATTAAAGCCATCACAACACAACACTCCCACTGAAGATAAATCAATCTAGTTGACCAAACCAAACCGATAGATCAGAGAGAAATACGAAGCTATAATAGTCATGCATATAAGAAATCAGTAAAGACTCAAATATTATTCATGAATAATCTAAACATAAACCCACAGTTCATCGGATCCCAACAAACACGTTGCAAAGATGATTACATAGGATAGATCACCACGGGAATCGCGGTGATCTTTGCATTAAAGAACATAGAGAGAGAGAGAGAGTTAGCCATCTAGGTACTAACAACGGACATGTATGTCTGTGGTGAACTACTCACACATCACCATCGGAGCAACAAGGTTGATGTAGAGGCCCTCTATGATCGATCCCTGTAGGATCGAAAGTATGTCTAGAGGGGGGGTGATTAGACTACTACCAAATAAAAATTCTACCTTTTCCCGATTTTAAGTGTTGGTAGATTTTAGCAATGATAGCAATTCAAGTACACCCTACACATGCATGTCTAAGAGTATAGCAGCGGAAATTAACAACAAGCATATGTAGTAGAGGGTAGGAAGGAAGATCAAACGCAATTTGAAGACACGATGATTTTTCCGGTGGTTCCGATAGGTGGTGCTATCGTACGTCCACGTTTATGGAGTCTTCAACCCACGGAGGGTAACGGTCGCGAGAGTCCACGGAGGGCTCCACCCATAAGGGTCCACGAAGTAGCAACCTTGACTATTCCATAACGGCTTCCGTCCACGAAGGACTAGCCTCACTATGGGTAGATCTTCACGAAGTAGGCGATCTCCTTGCCGTACAAACTTCTTGGTTCAACTCCACAACACGAAGTAGGAGGCTCCCAAGCGACACCTAACCAATCTAGGAGGCACCACCTGAGGGAGTTCTGGTTTAAGGGGTCCTCGGAAGGCCGACCTATTCGTTATAGGCCGAACTATATGGGCCGTATGCCGGACATTGGATTGATGGAAGACCCAGACTCCAGAAAGGAAGCTTCTAGAAGCGTGGCGTGTCCTCCACGTTTAAAGTAGTGAATAGGCATGTTTATCCCTTCGACGTGTAACCGACCATGTGTAAACCCTAGGGACCCCTGGCGTCTATATAAGCCGGAGGGTTTTAGGTTGTAGGGAGAGAGAACTCATCTAGGGTTTTAGTCATACGATCTCGTGGTAGATCAACTCTGTAATCCTCATATCATCAATATAATCAAGCAGGACATAGGGTATTACCTCCATAGGAGGGCCCGAACCTGGGTAAAACCTTGTCCCCTTCGTCTCTTGTTACCATCGATCCAAGTCTCACAGCTCGGGACCCCCTACCCGAGATCCGCCGGTTTTGACACCGACATTGGTGCTTTCATTGAGAGTTCCGCTGTGATCGCCAGAAGGAATCGATGGCTCGCCTAGTCATCAACGAAGAGGTCCGCAATTCGGGCACTTTTGTCCCTGGACAGATCTTTGCTTTCGGCAGCATTGTGCTGCACGCTGACCCGACCGGCCATCTAGGCCGCGTCGGAAGCTTCGCCCCTGATCAAGAGGTCAGATTCGGGAACTTAGAGTTCTCCGTAGACTCTCGAGGCGACCTGTCACTAACTGGGTTCGCAGTCTCGCCTGCCACGCCCGAAGACTCTGGGGCTTTAACCCCACATCCATCTTTCGGCTCTGCCCGCGGGATCTACCCCGGCGAGGGCCCGACGTTCAGTCCGGAGCAGGTCATAGTGCCCGACGTCCGGACATCTGTTCTTGCCGAACACTCTCCCTGCGCGGACGCACCGGAGGTTCACCCCGGAAGCTCTGTGCAGACCGGCTCGATTGAGCTCTCGATATTCAACGAGGCTCTAGATCAGATCTCGTCGATGAAGATTACCGACGACCCAAACCCGATCTATTCTCAGATCGGGTGCCAGACGGGTCAGGACGGATTTTTAGTCCCACCCACCACCCACTTGATAGCCACTGTCGAGGATTTAACCGACATGCTAAACTATGCCTCCGAGGAGGCAGAGTACATGGATGAGGAGGATCACGCCCTCACCCCCGCTAAGACCGGGCAATCGACGGCCACCTCCACATACGACGTCTACATGGTGGACACTCCGAAAAATGACGGCGATAAATCGGATGAAGCGTCGTCAAGACGCCGAAAGCCGCATAAACGGTCAAAAGGAAAAAAGGGGCGGAAATCTATCGATGGCACCGGGAACGAAGATACCCCGGAACACATCGGCGATCCCGAAATCCCCGAACACCCGTTAGAGGGTCAGGAGAGACCCGAAGACCGTCGCAACCCTGATGATCCAAATGATCCCGAGGACGACGACTACCTCCGCTCTATCGAGGGGGAGGACAATGCGGATGCCGATGACTTCGCCATTCCCGACAATCCTGCAGATCAGGAACTATTCAGGCAACAGCTCATATCCACAGCCCGCAGCCTGAAAGCAAAAGAGCGGCAGCTCAAAGCCGAACAAGACGACCTGAATGACCGATGGACGAGAGTCCTCTCAGCTGAGGAAGGATACGGCACCGGTCTATCGGACCAACCTAAGAGCTATCCGCGCAGAAGGCTGCTGCCACAATTCAACGACGAGCTCACTGATACGCCGTCTCCCAAGCATACCCCATACGACAATCCAGACCGCCCTCCTCGAGGACGAGACAGGACGGCTGACGATACCGGCTATAGGCCGATGATACCCCGTAGACGGGGAAAGGAGCCACTAGAGCCCGATGACAGGTTCGACCTGCGACACGACCTGGATTACAGAGCAGGTCGTACGCGATCCATCTACGGACCCAGAGGGTACTCACCCGATAGAAGGGAAGGGTACCGGCCTTGGTTCGACCGCGACAATGAAGATCGGGAACGAACCTGAGCTA
Organism: Elymus sibiricus; assembly: GCA_039707655.1. Lineage (NCBI taxonomy): Eukaryota > Viridiplantae > Streptophyta > Magnoliopsida > Poales > Poaceae > Elymus > Elymus sibiricus. The sequence continues at coordinate 273,190,351 of CM077665.1, forward strand.
GGACAGACACCGATCACCGGCGCGTCATAGCTCGGGTCAGAGGCGCCGCCCACCCACTGTGCTTCACGGACGAGGTAATGCGGCATCAGTTCCTGGAAGGGTTTAAGCCCGTAAACATAGAGCAATACGATGGGACAACTGACCCAACCGTATGGATCGAGGATTTCCTCCTCCACATCCACATGGCGCGAGGAGATGACCTCCATGCCATCAAGTACTTACCCCTGAAGCTCAAGGGGCCAGCTCGGCACTGGTTAAATAGCCTCCCCGAAAACTCTATTGGGTGTTGGGAGGACCTAGAAGAGGCATTCCGATCTAACTTCCAGGGCACTTATGTTCGGCCACCGGACTCCTCCGATCTAAGCAACGTCGTTCAGAAGCCAGGAGAGTTCGCGCGGCTATTCAGGAACCGTTTCTTGACCAAGAAAAACCAGATCGTAGACTGCCCGGACGCCGAAGCCATAGCCTCCTTCATGCATAATATTCGGGATGAATGGCTGGCTCGACAGCTCGGCCAGGACAAACCCAGGACAATGTCTGCCCTCACATCACTCATGACCCGCTTCTGCGCGGGCGAGGATAACTGGCTAGCTAAACGTAGCCACAACCCCGAAGACCCCGGAACCTCTGAAGTTCGGTATGGAAACGGGAAACCGAAGCGCAACAAGAACAAGCGCCGGCACAATAATAGTGATGCCGATGACACGGCTGTTAACGCCGGCTTCCGCAATTCCCGCTCTGGGCAGCGGAAGAAGCCTCCTAAAGGCAAACACGACGGACCCACCCCGCTGGACAAGATACTGGAGAGGCCTTGCCAGATCCACGGCACTCAGGACAAGCCCGCCAATCACACCAACCGTAACTGTTGGGTCTTCAAACAGGCCGGCAAGCTCGCATCCGAGGACCAGGGCAAGAGCCCACGTAGCGAGGACGAGGATGAACCCCGTGGTCCGATCGGTGGCGGACAAAAGAAATTTCCTCCAGAGGTAAAAACAGTAAACATGATATACGCCACCCATATACCCAAAAAGGAGAGAAAGCGCGCCCTTCGAGATGTCTACGCCATAGAGCCTGTAGCTCCGAAGTATAACCCATGGTCGGCATACCCGATCACCTTCGATCGACGTGACCATCCGACCAGTATTCATCATGGGGGCTCGGCCGCACTCGTCCTAGACCCGATCATAGACGAGTACCACCTCACTAAAGTCCTAATGGACGGTGGAAGTAGCCTCAATCTGATTTACTCAGATACGGTGAAAAAGATGGGCATAGATCCGTCAAGGATCAAACCCAGTAACACTACCTTCAAAGGAGTGATCCCAGGCGTTGAAGCCCGGTGCACAGGCTCTGTAAGCCTGGAAGTAGTGTTTGGCTCGCCCGATAACTTTCGAAGCGAGGACTTGATCTTCGACATCGTACCTTTCCGCAGCGGCTATCACGCCCTGCTCGGCCGTACAGCGTTCGCTCGCTTTAACGCCGTTCCACACTACGCATACCTCAAGCTCAAGATGCCCGGCCCCAGGGGGGTCATTACTGTCAATGGCAACACAGAGCGCTCCCTCCGAACTGAAGAACATGCGTTGGCCCTGGCGGCCGAATTCCATTACACCGATGATTGGCAAGCGCCGACATCCGCCGTAAAGGCATCCAAGGCTGGGAAGCGAGCTCGGTCTCAACCCGAAGTACCAGAACCTTCTTCTCCCCATAAATAGGGAGTCGCCCCCCATCGCACGGCCCTAGTACCGGCAAAGTACGTGCCGAGGAGGCACAACTTCGCGCTCAAAATTCCATGGGCAGCGGTGGGGAAAAGTATTAAAGGGTAAGTGTTCGGCTGGACCGAACTGTCACCGTCAACATGTCTTCGGACACACTACAGGTACCATAAAGTACCTCCTACGGCGTAAAGCTCATTCACACTTCGGCGACTTCTCAAGACTTTTTGACAAAGCCCGTTCGCCGAACAGTACACCTATAAAGGTATACAACTCCTTGTTAGAAGCAGGTGCGGACAAGCAATAGGGCATACCATGGACGTCAGGTCACCTATCGAAGACCCTTGGCACAACCCCCTCTTGTAAGATTTATATTTCATTTATCAAATACCTGTAAGCAGTTGCATCGGCAATTTGAATAATAAGAGTTGTTGAGTAAAACACAGATATATCATATGTTATCTCTTTGTTGTCCCTTTTCGGAACACTCTATGTTTTCTCCCTCTTCTAACGAACCTGTCTGGTATACTCCACGAAGCAACCGGCTAATAGACCGGAGGCTCGACTTTAAAATCGCCCTAAGCACAACTACTTTCGTGTCTGGCGTCTTGCGATTCCGCTCTATATGCATTAGTTCCGAACTATGTCTTGGGTCAATAGTTGGGTTGCCCGGCTCCTGTGCTTGCCCCTTTATGTTCCGCTCGTTCGGCTAAAAGGGCAAAGGGAGCACCGCTGCGATTGTGTTTCCGGCTAGCCTGGTCAAGCACCTCAGCGGAGAAAGCCGAAAACTGACTGTCATGGTATGCGAGAACTGGTCTGCGAATCCGAGTTTAACTAAATCTCGTCGGAGATTACACCGTGTCATACGATGGGTTTTGTATTCGTACAACCCAGGTGATATAGGCTTCGGCCACGGTTATTCCGAACATCACGAACCCCTGGGGCTAGTCTTCAGCCCCTCGCACTCCTTTCTCGCGCCCCTACGGCTAAGTGAAAGCAATAAAGCATTATGGTCCGATTGCCTTGTCCGCTCCACACTACCGCCTTCGGGTGCCGATAGTTCGGCTAAGGGTCACAGTGCGATTGGAAGAGACACCTCGCGTAGTATCTACACGGGGGCTGAAGCCGACGACTCGCAGCTTTCAGTTTCAACGGCCACACAGGAGTTATAAAGGATGCAAAACATGAAAGGCATGATAAAACCATGCAACTTTGATATAAACGCGTTAAAAGGTCTTCGGACATATTACATAAGCGTTTACTCATACACAGTTTCTCTCGAACATTGCGCCTCTATTGCCCGAGCACCCTCCATTACTCCGGAGAAGTACATCTCGGGGCGCCTATGTCCTTTTCCAGGAGGCGGAGGGGCGGTGGCTACCTTCATTGGATCCAGCCCCGGCCAGTGCACCTTGGCCTTCACAAAGGTCATCCGAGCCCCCTCGATACAGGAGGATCGCCTTAGCGCGTCGATCCGGGGCGAGGCATCGCTCAGCTTCTGCACCAGGCCGAAGTAGCTGCCCGGCAGTGGCTCGTTGGGCCATAGCCGGATGAAGAGATCCTTCATGGCCGGCTCCGCCATCCGGTGCAGCTCCATCAGCTGTTTCAGCTGCTCGATAAGGAGAGGAGAGTGCTCGGGGGCTTCGAACTGTGCCCAAAATAGCCGAGCTTCATCTCCTTCTCCCCGCGAAGCATAGAACTGCTTCGCGTCCGCCGTGCTCTTCTGGAGGTCCGAGCAGGCGCCTGAGGAACGCCATACTTGGGTAAGCAACTCAAACTTGCTATCCCCGAAGATACACTGCAATGAATATGGCTTACCATCCATGATAGCTTTGGCCTGGTTGACCTCCTCTTCAAATGACCGCCTATCCACCCGCTCCTTTTGGAGATTGGTTTTTAGGGTGGATAGTTCGGCGGCCTGCTCCTTGCCCTTCCGCTCTAGGTCCTCGCACTTTAGCCCGGCGTCCTTGAGCTCCTGCTGGATTTCCTCCACCCGAGCCTCGTGCTTGTTGCTGGTGGCTCTTAGGGCGGATAGCGCGGCAGCTGTTTCTTTGGCCGCCGCCTTCTCCACCGCAGCCTCCTGCTTGGCCTTCTCAAGCTTGGCCTTGAGCTTCTCAATCTCCTTCGCCGAGGCTGCGCAAGCATTAAGCATATCAAAAAACACTGCGTTGACAGTACGGTAATGAAGAGTTTTGAATACTCTGATTCGACTTACCTTGCGCCTCGTCGAATCTTTTGTTTAGAGCGTCAAGCTCGTCTTCGGAGCTTTTGAGCTTCCGATTTAGCTCCTCTAGCTTGGCAGCGTTAGTAGCCGCTGCCGTCGACGAAGCCTGTAACCAACAAAATCATATAACATTACATGGGTTTACAACCTCCGAACTGCCACTAAAATGATCCTGTGTCCGGTCCTCTTAAGGGCTGACAGAACGATCCGAACATATATTGTCCTACGCATAGTTCGGATAGGGATCTATGTTTGACCCCCAGGTAAGTTTTTTCCAAACTCACCTAGGTCTCGGGGGCTGCCATGCATATAATCATAACTCACAGAAAATAATATTCCACAAAATAGAGCATTACATGGCTTACCTAGAAGCCCGTCAGGAGACCTTTGAAGGCCTCCTTTAGTCCGTGGTCTACGGGCTGAATGCTCTGCAATACCGCACCCTTATGGGTGCGGTGCTCCCCGGAGATGGAGGCGCGTGATAGAGCCTCCCCCATGACCTGCCACCCATTCGTCGGTGGCGCCGGCGGGGATCGGCTGACCCGATCTCCAACCGGAGATTGAATCGGTGCCTCCGGAGGCATGGTGCGCTCCGGAGACCGCCTTGGAGGTGACTGGACATCTTCTTGTCCGGTCTCCTCAGTATCTGGGATTGGCCTCTCCCCCGGGTCTTCGGCGGCCGAGGTGTTGGCCTCGGCCATGACGTCATCACCCCCAGTGTCCGGCTCTAAAGGAGCCTGTTGGGAGGACACCTCCGCGGCATCCTTCGCGGCACCCGGAGGAGAGGGGTGCGGCGTGGTCCCGCTCTCCGCTAGCTCGGCGGGCGGGGTCTCCCCGTCCGAAACTTGATCGGTGGGAAGGACTTGTGGTGGGCTGCAAGTCAATAAACGCTCACATATTAGTAACATTCGAAACTTAGCATTAATAGCTCGAGAGGGTCTTCGGATCTGTACCTTCGAGGTGGGGGCTTGACCCTGAGGTTCCTCCGCGGAACCCTCTTGGAGTCCTCGGACTCGGTATTCGAATCCGAGCTGTCGTCGGACGGGACTACCAGTGTCCGACGCGGTTTCTTCTGGGCGGGAGGAGCTACCTCCTCCGAGGCGTCCGATGACGCCACCCTCTTTCCTGTGAGGGGGGAATCGCCTCCCCCTCAGCCTCATGCTCCTCCTCTTGATTCGAGGAAGCATGGGTCTCTTCGGACACAGCCCCTGGCTGGTCCCTGTTGCGCAGGCCTGTTCGGCCTGGCTTCTTCCTCTCCTTCTTCTCTGGCGCCTTGTAAGGCGCCACGATGAGCATCTCCAACAGCAGCGGAGACTTGGGGTCTTCGGGCTGTGGAGCCGGACACTTGATGCCCGTTGCTTTGCTCAACCATTCCTGTGAAAGGTGATCGGAAAATGCTTAGACTATCTTTAGGAAGACAAAGCCAATCAAATAAAACTATGCTATACCTCGGGTGGGGGCTTGATGGCGCTCAGGCCCTTGTCCTCCTTCTTGCCTGGCCACCTCTCCTGCGCTTTGAACAGCGCCTTCCATAGCTTCTCCCGAGTGGTGCGGAAGAGCTGACGGATCGTAGGATCATCGTCAGTCCGGTAAGTCCACATAGGAGAGGCCCGGCGCTGGCAGGGGAGGATACGCCGTCGGAGCATGATCTGGACCACGCTGGTCAGATCGATGTTTTCTTTTATCAGGGAGGCAATGCCCCTCTGCAGGTCCTCCACCTCGGTATCCGACCCCCAATCAAGGCCCTTTCGGACCCATGAGGTCAATCTGGTCAGAGGGCCGGATCTGAATTCGGCAGGAACAGTTCCGCCCTCCTCCCTTTGCTCGGTGATGTAAAACCACTCTTTCTGCCAGGTCTTGATGGTATCGATGAAGGTGCCGGACGGCCATACCGCGCGAGGGAGCTTGCTGATGACTGCCCCGCCGCAGTCCGCATGGGCGCCTGCGACACACTTCGGCTTGATGTTGAAGATCTTGAGCCACAGTCCGAAGTGTGGCTCGACCTGCAGGAAAGCCTCACAGACTATGATGAAGGCCGATATATGCATAAACGAGTTCGGCGGGAGGTCGTGGAAGTCGAGCCCGTAGAAGTACATGAGGCCCCTCACGAAGGGGTGGAGCGGGAAGCTTAATCCTCGGATGAAATGAGGGATGAAGACCACCCTCTCACCTGGTTTGGGGGTGGGGATCACCTGGCCCTCCTCTGCGGCGCGGTGGAAGATGTTGGCGGGGAGGTATCCGGCCTCCTTGAGGTCCCGGATGTCCTGGTCTGTCACCGTGGAAGCCTCCCACTTGCCGTTGGAACCGGAGCTGGCCATGGCTAAGCTCGGAGGAGGAAGGATGGAAAACCTAGATCTTGGCTCTGGAAGCTCGGAGATTGGGGAAGCAGGGATGCGAATGGGAAGTGCGGATAAGCCTTGGGGTTTTCTTCCCCTTTTATTGAGCTTACTGCAGGTTAGCCCCCCTTCACGGTGCCGTGAATCTCTCCGCTTCCCAAGGCGTGCGTGCCGTTATACGCGCATGATTAAACATATCCCGTATAAAATGGGGCACGATCTGTGCATTGATGGATCGTGCTGTTGGAAACGGCCTCGAATCGCGAATCGAGTCTTTACGACTGGTTCGGTGGACGTGGTGGGCCGTGACTTTTCGTCTGAAAAGTTGTCAGGGTTCACTATTTACTCCCTGACGTTTGGCCTTTAGGGCCGGTGACTCATGGTGTTCGGACGATCTATGATCGGAAAAACTACACGTCGTCGGAGGCCGAACTAATTTGATCGATCACTATGTGGAGGAAGGAACTCGCCTCGCAAGCCGAAGACTTTGATCACATGAAGCAGCTGAAGCTAGGACTCTTGGCGTTGGAGGCTAGTTCGGGGGCTACTGAGGGAGTCCTGGTTTAAGGGGTCCTCGGAAGGCCGACCTATTCGTTATAGGCCGAACTATATGGGCCGTATGCCGGACATTGGATTGATGGAAGACCCAGACTCCAGAAAGGAAGCTTCTAGAAGCGTGGCGTGTCCTCCACGTTTAAAGTAGTGAATAGGCATGTTTATCCCTTCGACGTGTAACCGACCATGTGTAAACCCTAGGGACCCCTGGCGTCTATATAAGCCGGAGGGTTTTAGGTTGTAGGGAGAGAGAACTCATCTAGGGTTTTAGTCATACGATCTCGTGGTAGATCAACTCTGTAATCCTCATATCATCAATATAATCAAGCAGGACGTAGGGTATTACCTCCATAGGAGGGCCCGAACCTGGGTAAAACCTTGTCCCCTTCGTCTCTTGTTACCATCGATCCAAGTCTCACAGCTCGGGACCCCCTACCCGAGATCCGCCGGTTTTGACACCGACACCACCCTCCAAAAGGTAATAGGCTCGGCAATGTCGATGAACTCTCTGCTCTTGTGCTTCAAGATGATAGACTCCTCAACACACAATCACTCTCTCATAGATTTGGCTATGGTGGAAGAGATTGATTTGGTGGAAAGCAACTTGGGGAGGCTAGAGTTCAAGATTCATATGGTAGGAATGGAATAGCTTGATCTCAACACATGAGTAGGTGGCTCTCTCTCAGAAAATTGGATGGGGCAAGTATGGAATAGTTCTGAGTGCTTCTCTTTCGAGTGGGTGGTGGTGAAGGGGTATATATAGGCATCCCCAAAAATCCAACCGTTACACCTAAAGTGACCAACTCAGTGACACCGAAGTGTAAAACTCGGTGGTACCGAAGTGACCAAAAGGCAGTAACTTTTGAATCTCGGTGAGACCGATACATAACTCTCGGTGGTACCGATTAGATGACCAATGGTCAGAATGTACAACTCGGTGAGACCGATTCTCAAATTTCGGTTGTACCAATTCTTGACAACGGCTAACCAGAGAGTTGGTCCAAAACTCGGTGAGACCGATTCACAAAACTCGGTGGTACCGATTCTTGAGAATGGCCAACCAGGAAGTTGGTCCAAATCTCGGTGAGACCGATTGGCAAAACTCGGTGGTACCGATGCTTGAAAATAGCTAACCAGAAAGTTGGCAACTGAACTCGGTGGCACCGAAGTGGAATGTTGGTAGTACCGAGAAGGGTTTGGCTAAGGATCTGACTAGGGTTTGAATCTCGGTGAGACCGAATAGGAATTGTTGGTCTTACCGATTTTAGTGGTAGGGTTCTAGACAGAGTATTTGTGGAAGAGCTTGTGGGTGTTTTTGGTGACTATCACTTGTGCACGTGGAGCATCTTGTTCACCAACAGTACCTTACCCCCTTTTAATAGTATTGGCTTTCCTATGGACTCAAAGTGATTTCTCACAAAGTAAAATGTAGAGTCCTCTTGCTTGAAGCTTTGCCAATCCATTTCCTTGCATCTTGGGGTTTCTCCACAATCCTTTTGCCAACACATCATTGAACTTTTCCTGAAATATGCTTAGTGGAAACATTAGTTTAATGACATATATGTTGTTATTAATTACCAAAACCACCAAGGGAGCAAATGTGCTTTCAATCTCTCCCTTTTTGGTAATTGATGACAACATATAGATCAAAGCTTCAACATATGATATAATCAATGAATATAATCGTCGCTTTGAGAGGTATGTGATAAGCAAGAGCTCCCCCTAAATTTGTGCATTATTTTGAATTTGCGTTTGAATGCAAATGCACAATCGATTAGGTACATGGGGCACTCTTTCATGTCACATACAACTTGGTGGTGTGCGAGAATAATAAGAATGAATATCATAGCACAACACAATCAAGCAAAGGTGAATGATCATTTCATAAGCATCACAATGATAGGAAATAGTAGCAATACACATCAAGTGTATGATCAAACACCAACAAAGTTTAACACAAGCAAACCAACCAAAAGTTCAATGTTTTTGAAAAGCGATAAAAAGCAACGCTCTCTCTCCCGAAGCCTAAAGATCTATATACATCTTCTCCCCCTTTGGCAACAAGTTACCAAAAAGTTCAAAGGTATATAACTAAGCACTCTTCTGGGGCTGATCTCCTCCGGTAGCTGATGAAGGAGTCGAGAGAACGGCATCAGCGAAGACTTCTGCAGACGTCATGGACGGAGTCGGTGTAGCAACTGGAGGAACTGGAGGAGCTGATGGAGCTGAAGAAGCTGTAGCTGGTGCTGATGAAGAAGGTCTCAACTCTGGAGCTGGCACTGTAGCTGATCTAGCCTGAGTAGTGAATTGAGTGCTTGTCCTGAGAGGTGCACGATCCTCATCATCATCATCATCATTTGTAGAGTGAGGGCTAGGCACTGCGTCAACTTCCTTCTTGAGCTCATTCACAGTCACTGTGAGCTCATCCACCTTGTTGTTGAGAGAATGAAATTTGGTGTCAACAATCCTCGTAAGGCTCGCCTGGCTCTTCAATATGTCGATGATGTCCTTCTGCATGCTGAGCACAGAGCTAAGTAGGAGATCCATCTGCTCACTCCTAGACCTTGGCACCTGAGAACTGGAGTCTCTGGCAGCCTATGCATGTGCATGTGATGTAGCTAAGGTGGGATGATCTGGGTCCATCACCACAACGTTGTCTTCTAGCTCTGGCAATAGTGGCAAATGTGGTCGGTCAAGTGCAAATATGTGCTTCTCCAATTTGGAGTTAATAAGCATCTGAATATAGGGTGCATAGCAACATGAACGCTTCTGATAAGCAGCAACCCTCTTCACAGTCTCCACTATCAGATCCATCACTCTGAATCTCGTATGTTGATCTAGATGGAGCAGCATGTTGATGGAGTATCCTCTTATCATCTTCTCATCTCCAGACTTAGGCATCAAGGTATGCCTTAAGATAGTGTTGATCGTGCGTAGACTAGCCTGGAGGAAGTAGATGGATCCTAGCTTGTGAGACTTCACATGTGTAGCAGGAATCTCATTGTACATGTTCTTCATGGCATTGTGGCTTGCCTTGGGCTCATTGTATACATTAATGTCACCATCTTCCACCTCTGGGACTCCTAAGAAGGCAGCCCACTCCTCAAATGTGGATTCATACCTTGCACCTTCAGTCATCCATACAATTCTACCATCTCCATAGAAATGAGTAGTGGAGTAGAATTGCATGATCATTTCATCATTCCAAGCAGTAAACTCCTTACCAACAAACTTATCAAGTCCAATGCAATGGAAGTTGTCTTGCACACTTGGGAAGTAATCCTCATTGTCCTTGATGTACTTCCAGTCCACAAACCTCATATCACTCACAGCAGGGCTCTTGTCAAGCAAAATTGTTTCATAGAAGTCTTGCTGTTCTTTTGTATAGAACCTATAGTCCACAACAATCTTCCTCCTCTGTGAATATGGATCAACAGCTCTCCACTCTCTCAAACCTGAGTCCTTCCTCTTCTTCATATCCTCAGCTAGCATGTGGCTGGCATTATGTTCTGGAAGGTGTGGTCTTAGCTTCATCAAAGCAGACAGTGTATCATCCTCAGCTTCCCTGAAAGTGGAGGTCTTGTTCTTGCTAGAAGCTGGGATGTCTCTGGAAAACCTCTTGGGTTTAGGAACAGCAGCAACCTTCTTGGGTGCAGTCTTGGTAACTTTGGATGATGTATCCTTAGGCATAGCATCAGCCATGAGCTTCTTCTTCTTCTTAGGAGGAGCCTTAGCAGCTGGCTCTTCCTCCTCTTCTTCCTCATCTAGATACTCTGGAGTAGAAGGAAGAACTTTAGCTTTAACAAATCTTGTCCTTTCTCTCTTCTTCTTCTCCCCAGCCTTCTTAGGCATGGACTTCTTGGAGGGCTCAACAGACATTGTTGCCCTAGCACTCTCTGGTGCTCTCACTGTCCCTGAGCTAGCATACTCTTTCCTTATTGCCTTCTTCTTCTTGGAAGTAGTGGCAGCAGCAGTGCTCTTGGCAGCATCATCTTTCTTGGACAGCTCCTCAGGTATGAAATCTTCATCCTCCTCATCTGAGTTGAGCTTCCTTCTTGCCCTAGTTGCAGCCTTGGGCAGATCAGGTGAGCTAGGAACATCATCATAGCTCCCTTCAGGACTAGTGCCTGAGCTCATGTCAACACTTCTCTCTCTGAAGTCATTCTGGCTATCATCTGAACCTGACATCTCTGACCCTGTGAAATAGAGTATAGAAGAGTGGATAGGTTGAGTCATCACAAAATTGCAGAAGATTTTCTCAAATTTGAACTAAAATTTCTTAAGATTTGTATTCTGCCAAGTGAATTTCGATACTACCGATGCAAACTTTTCGGACCCACCGAGACAAACAACCTGCATAACAGAAACTTGGCACCACTTTCGGTGAGACCGAAAATGGGCACTCGGTTTCACCGAGGTTGTTCTCAGTCAACCAGAAAAGGGAATCGGTGCTACCGATTCTTTTGCTTCGGTGTTACCGTGATTCAAGTCGCGGACGGCAAACCCTAAAAAAATCGTTCGTTCTCTAGTCTAATGATGTTTCTAGTGGATAGATCGATCTCAAACTTTGTCTTATAGATGGAAAAGTCCTAATGCGCAAGATTTGGAAAGGGGAGCGCATGAGGGGTCGAAATCGTAACCTAACTTGGTGACGATCTCGTTACGGCGGCGACGGGGGGGTGGGGGAGAATCCGTCGGCGGCGTGGACTTCCAATGGCGGAGGCGCTCGGGAAGACAAAAGGCGACGACCAGGGGTCTTGTTTGGCAGCTAGGGTTTTTGGAGGGGATGACGTTTGAGGAATTAATTTCAAAAGTCAGGTCCGCCTCTTTATATACCCGTGGCTGTCGGTGACACCGGTTCTAACTTTTCGGTGTCACCAAGTTTCGCTACTGTCAGCTGACAGGGAAACTCGGTGTAACCGAGAAGATGGAATCGGTGATACCGAGTGTGAAAACCAGATCAACCCTAGGCATTCGGTGATACCGAGAATTTGGTATTGGTTCCACCGAGATGCACTTGGGAGGTTTTAATGGTCAGTCCTTTGTCGATACGGAACTCCAAGTGCTCCTCACACAGAGAGATCGAAAAGTCCTTGTTCAAATTTTGTGATGCAGCAAGAATAGAATATGAGACGAGAAAGCATAGATAGCTATAGAGTGGTCCTAGGCATTCTTGTCCATCCAATTGGCAAAAGAAAAATCAAGAGCCAAATAGCAACAATTGGATGTCCTCGAATGAATAAAGAAATGCAGACCAACATGCTCACACAATAAGATGTCAAATGAAATCATGGCAAACATGCACATACATACTAGCATCTATCAAGCATTTTGGCGATGATGGAGTCATCTATATATGAGTATATTGACTTAGGAGCCAAGTAAGAATACTTGATCATAGGCCATGCTCATCGTTTAAGCACAAGTGGGATTACCACTTTTACATAAAGCATTTAATGTTGTCACATACTATGAGATGCTTTAACTCAAGTCTTAGAGTAAAGCTCCCCCTTGATGTGACATCCCCCCATAGGAGGGATAAACTAACCTTGGGTTTGTCGTAGAAGACTTCATGTGGGTGATGTAGTGGTGGATGCTCAAGGTTGATGAAGATCACCAAGAGTTGGGAGCATCCTTGTTGTTTTCCTTACTCTTCTCACCTACATGGGTTAGCCCCAACACACAAGAGACAAATACAAGGATATCTATGGACATGGAGTGCAAAGCATACATGATGATGTTCATGGATTTGTTGATTACCTTGTCCCTTGCTTACCTTTGAGGGAATGTGTGACTCCTTGAACTATTGCTTGATGTTGACGTTGATTGCAACTAGTTCTTGCCAATAATGAATGTGAGTGAATTTCATTGGCGGAGTCACCCCTCAAGAACTTCTCTAGTTCTTCTTCTTGGGGACCCACTGAGGGAGTCCCGGACTAAGGGGTCCTCGGGCTGCCGGCTCATCTCTCAATAGGCCGGCTCGATGGGCCATTCTCTGTAGAAGGGCCGGACACATCAAGACTCCACTTTCCAGAAGGAAGCCCCGAAGGCGCATCGTGCACTCCAAGTCAAGATGAGGAAATCGCCATCTCCATCCTCGGCAGGAGGCCCACCATGTGTAAACCCTAGTACCCCCCGGTGTCTATATAAACCGGGAGGGTTTTAGATCATAGGACACAGAAACTCATCTAGGGTTTTAGCTAGTCGATCTCGAGGTAGATCAACTTTGTAACCTTCATATCATCAATATAATCAAGCAGGATGTAGGGTTTTACCTCCATAGGAGGGCCCGAACCTAGGTAAACATCGTCTCCTTCGTCCCCTGTTACCATCGATCCTAGTCTCACAGCTCGGGACCCCCTACCCGAGATCCACCGGTTTTGACACCGACATTGGTGCTTTCATTGAGAGTTCCGCTGTAATCGCTCAAGGAATCGATGGCTCGCGTCTTCATCAACGAAGAGGTCCACAACATGGACTCCTTTGTCCCTGGACAGATCTTCGCTTTCGGCGGCATCGTGCTGCACGCTGACCCGACCGGCCGCCTTGGCCGGGTCGGGAGTTTTGCCCCTGATCAAGAAGTCAGGTTCGGGAACTTAGAGTTCTCTGTTGACCCTCAGGGCAATCTCTTGCTCATCGGGCTCGTAGTCTCGCCTGACGCGCCCGAAGACTCCGAGGCCTTAGCCTTGGGTGTCGCTTTCAATCCCGGTCACGGGGCTAATCCCGATGACGATCTGGACTTAGGTCCGGATCCGGCTATAGCGCCAGATGGCCGAGCATCAATCCCTGCCGAATACACTTCTCGTGCTGACGCGTCAGAGGTTAACTCCGGACGCGCCGGGAAGATTGACCCGATCGAGCTCTCGACACTCTGCGAAGCTCTAGATCGGATCTCCTTGATGAAAACTACTGATGACGCAATCCCGATCAACACTCAGATCGGTCTTGAGGCGGGTCAAGAGGATATTTTCATCCCACCCACCACCCACTTAGTAGCCACTATCGAAGACTTAACCGATATGTTGGACTACGCCTCCGAGGAGGCAGAGGACATGGAGGAAGAGGATGGTGTCCCCCCCCCCCATCAACACCGGGCGATGGACCGCCACCTCCACCTATGACGTCTACATGGTGGATACACCATCCGGTAACGGTGAGCGCACACCAGCAAACAAGGGCGATGACTCGGGTGAGGCGCCGTCAAGGCGCCGGAAACCGCGCAAACGATCAAAGACAAAAAAGGGAAGGGAAGCTATTGCCGGCACCGGGGAAAACGATACCCCGGAAGACCTCGGCGATCCCGATATCCCCGAGTATCCGTTGGAGGACCAGGAAAGGCCGGAGGACCAGCGCGACCCCAAAGATCTGAACGACTCCGAGTATGACAACTACCTCCCCCCTGTAGAGGAGGAGGATAGCCCAGACGACAAGGACATCATCGTCCCCGAAACCATTGAGGATCAGGAACGGTTCAGGCAACAGCTTTTAGCAACCGCCCGAAGCCTAAAGGCAAAAGCGCGGCAACTCAAGGCAGAACAAGATACCCTCAACGACAGATGGACAAGTGTTCTATCAGCCGAGGAAGAGCACGGCGCCGGTCTATGGGAACAACCCAAGAGCTACCCCCGCCGGCGGCTGCTGCCGCAATTCGACGACGAGCTCCCCAATACTCCATCCCCCAAGCACACTCCATACGACCAGCCGGACCGCCCTCCCTGAGGACGAGATAGGATGGCTGGCGAGGCCGGTTATAGGCCGGCGGTACCCCGCAGAAGGGGAAAAGAGCCAATGGAGCCTGAGGACAGGTATGACCTATGACGCGACCTGGATGATAGAACAGGCCGTACGAGATCCATCTGCGGATCTAGAGGGTACTCCCCGGGTAGACGGGACGAGTACCAGCCCTGGCACGACCGAACCAATAGAGTTCGGGACCAAAATCGGGCCAGAACAGACGCCGACTACCGGCGTGATATATCCAGGGTCAGAGGCGCTGCCCACCCACTGTGCTTCACTGACGAGGTGATGCAGCATCAGTTCCCGGAAGGGTTTAAACCCGTAAACATCGAACAATACGACGGAACAACTGACCCAGCAGTGTGGATCGAGGATTTCCTCCTCCACATTCACATGGCACGAGGAGACGACCTCCATGCCATCAAGTACCTACCCCTTAAACTTAAGGGGCCAGCTCGGCACTGGTTAAACAGTCTCCCCGAAAACTCTATCGGGAGCTGGGCGGACCTCGAGGATGCATTCCGATCTAACTTCCAGGGCACCTATGTGCGGCCCCCGGACTCCTCCGACCTAAGCAATGTCGTGCAAAAGGCAGGAGAGTCCGCTCAACAATTATGGAACCGGTTCTTGACCAAGAAAAACCAGATCGTCGATTGCCCAGATGCCGAAGCCATAGACTCTTTCAGGCACAATATTCAGGACGAGTGGCTGGCTCACCAGCTCGGTCAGGACAAACCCAGGACCATGTCCGCCCTCACATCGCTCATGACCCGCTTTTACGCTGGCGAGGATAACTGGCTAGCAAGGCAAAGCCACAACCCCGAAGACCCCGGCACTTCCGAAGTCCGGGATGGAAACGGGAAACCACGACGTAACAAAAACAAACGCCGGCACAGCACTAGCGACGCCAATGACACGGCCGTTAACGCCGGTTTCCGCAACCCAAGATCTGGGCAGCGGAAGAAGCCTCCTAAAGGCAACCGCGACGGACCCACCCCGCTGGACAAGATCCTAGAAAGGCCTTGCCAGATCCATGGCACTCCGGACAAGCCCGCCAACCACACCAACCGTAATTGTTGGGTGTTTAAACAGGCCGGCAAACTCGCAGTCGAGGACCAGGGCAAAGGCCCACGCAGCGAGGACGACGAGGAGCCCCGCGGTCCGAGCAATGGAGGTCAGAAGAAATTCCCTCCAGAAGTAAAAACTGTTAACATGATATATGCCACTCATATACCTAAAAAGGAGAGGAAGCGCGCCCTTCGAGAGGTCTACACCATAGAGCTTATAGCCCCGAAGTTTAACCCATGGTCGGCCTACCCGATCACCTTTGATCGACGAGATCATCCGACCAGTATCCGTCACGGAGGTTCGGCGGCCCTCGTCCTAGACCCCATTATCGATGGGTATCACCTCACTAAAGTCCTAATGGACGGAGGAAGTAGCCTCAATCTGATCTACTCAGATACGGTGAAAAAGATGGGCATAGACCCGTCAAGGATAATGCCCAGTAACACTACCTTTAAAGGAGTGATCCCAGGTATCGAAGCCCGGTGCACAGGCTCTGTTAGCCTGGAGGTAGTGTTCGGTTCGCCCGACAACTTCCGCAGCGAGGAATTGATCTTCGACATCGTCCCCTTCCGTAGCGGCTATCACGCCCTGCTCGGCCGAACAACGTTCGCTCGCTTTAATGCCGTCCCACATTACGCATACCTCAAGCTCAAGATGCCCGGTCCCAAGGGGGTCATCACCGTCAACGGCAACACAGAGCGTTCCCTCCGAACTGAGGAGCATGCGTTGGCCCTGGCGGCCGAGTTCCATTATGAGGACGGTCGGCAAACACCCAAATCGGCCATAAAGGCCCGTAAGGTCGACAAACGAGTTCGGTTTCAATCCGAACTCCCAGACTCTTCTGCTCCCCATAAATAGGGATACGCCCCCCATTGCACAGCCCTAACGACAGCCAAATACGTGCCAAGAAGGCACAACTTCGCGCTCAAGATTCCATGGGCAGCAGTGGGGAGCAACCATCAAAGGGTAAGTGTTCGGCTGGACCGACCAATACCAGTACACGTCCTTGGACAAGACACAGGTATCATCAAGGACCTGCTAAAAAGCGTAAAGCTCATCGATACTTCGGCGACTTCTCAAGACCTTCTTCCAAAGGTCCGCTCGGCGACAGCATCACTCTTAATGGGATGCAACCCCCACAGAGGAACATGAACGGACATGCGACAAGTCATATCGAAGACGTCATGTCATCAATCGAAGACTCCTGGTATAGCCTCCCCTCTGTAAATTTTATATTTCATCTACCTGTAAACAGTTGCTTCGGCAATCAAAGTTATAAGAATTATTGAGCAAGTACAAAACCATTATATATGGCCACTTCGTTGTCTTTTATACATTCTCTGTTCTTCTCTTGGTCACGCTTCTTGCGAAAATTGTTTGGTATATATTATGATGCAATCGGCTAATAGACCGGGGGCTCGAATTTAAAATCACCATGAACATCACCCCAGCACAACTGGTTGTGTGTTCGGCGTCTTGGGTTTTGCTTTATATGCATCGGATCCGAACTATGTCTTGGGTCAA
Source organism: Elymus sibiricus (assembly GCA_039707655.1). Classification (NCBI taxonomy): domain Eukaryota; kingdom Viridiplantae; phylum Streptophyta; class Magnoliopsida; order Poales; family Poaceae; genus Elymus; species Elymus sibiricus. The sequence continues at coordinate 273,207,510 of CM077665.1, forward strand.
TAGTTGGGTTGCCCGGCTCCTGTGCTTGCCCTCTTACGTTCCGCTCGTTCGACTAAAAGGGCAAAGGGAGAACCACTATGATTGTGCTTCCAGCTCGTCTGGTCAAGCACCTCAGGGGAGAAAGCCAAAAACTGACCGTCATAGTAAGCGAGAACCGGTCTGCGAATCCGAGCATAAGTGTCATACTAAAAGATCGATAGAGGTTCTTCCGTGTTATACGATGGGTTTCGTTCTCGTACAAACCAGGTGACGCGGACTTCGGCCCCGAACATCACACTGGGGGCTGGTTATCAGCCCCCCGCATTTTTCTACACTCCCACGGCTAAGTGAAAGCGATAGAGCACCATAGTCCGATTGCCTTGTCCCGCTCGCACCACCGCCTTCGGGCGCCGATACCTCGGCTAAGGGTAAAAGTGCGGATACAGGGACACCCCACGTAGTATCTACGTGGGGGCTGAAGCCGACGACTCGCTGCTTTCAGATGAACCGGCCAAATAGGAGTCTAAATAAACACAAACTACTTATAAGACATGATAAACCATGCAACATTAATTATAAAACGTTAAAAGTCTTCGGACATATTACAACGCGTTCATTCATACAACACATCCTTGGAGCATTGAGCCTCTATTGCCCGAGCACCCTCCATCACTGCTGGGAAGTACCGCTCGGGGCGCCTATACTCCTTTCCAGGAGGCGGAGGTGCGGTAGCCATCTCGGTTGGCTTGAGCTTCGGCCAATGCACCATGGTCTTCACAAAGGCCATCTGCGCGCCCTCGATGCACATAGAACGCTTCAGCGCATCGACCCGAGGCGCCGCTTCGCATAGCTTCTGCACTAAGCCGAAGTAGCTGCTCGGCAACGGCTCATCGGGCCACATACGTATGCAGAGGTCCTTCATGGCCGGCTCCGCCACTCTGCGCATCTCCATCAGTTGCTTCATTTGCTCGACGAGGAGAGACGAGTGCTCGGGGGACTCAAACTGTGCCCAGAATAGCCAGGCTTCATCCTCCTCTGCCCGCGAAGCATAAAACTTGTTCGCGTCCGCCGCACTCTTCTGGAGGTCCGCGCAGACGCCTAAGGAACGCCACACCTGGGTGAGCAAAGTAAACTTGCTACCACCAAAGGTGCATCGTAGTGAATACGGCTTACCATCGATGACAGTCTTGACTTGGCGAACCTCCTCTTATGCAGACCGCCGCTCCACCCGCTCCTTTTGGAGCTCAGATTTTAGCACGGCTAGCTCGGTGGCTTGTTCTTTGCTTTTCTGCTCAAGGGCCTCGCACTTCGTGCCGGCATCCTTGAGCTCTTACTGCACCTCCTCCACCCGAGCCTTGTGCTTGGCGCTTGTAGCCTTCAAGGTAGACAGCGCGGCTGCCGCTTGTTCGGCGGCCGTCTTCTCCTCCTCGGCCTTCCGCTTCATGTCCTGGAGCTTGGCCTTGAGTTTTTCAACCTCCGCAGCTGAAGCTGTAGGAGCAATAGCTAACTAATTACGCCGGGTTACCAGTGCGGATCATTACCAATATATAGCTTGGAAATTACAAATCGCCTTACCTTGCGCCTCGTCGAACCGCTTGTGGAGGCTATCCAGCTCCTCATCGGAAATCTTGAGCTTCCGATTTAGCTCGGTCAGCTCAGCGGTATTAACGGACGCCGCCAATGACGAGGCCTGCAAAAAAAACAAAAAATATGCATCCAGTTATGTGCGATTCAAACCCCCGAACTATGAAGAATATGACTCCCTGTTCGGTACTTTCAAAGACTTTTCCGAACATTGCAGGACCAAATGGTGCCTTGTGCATCATTGATTCATTCCTCACTATTTGACCCCCGGATGCGTTTTTGCATACCCATCCAGGGCTCGGGGGCTAGTACATATATAAAGAGATAGCACAAAACTTAAAATTAAGCATTGTTCGGGAAAAAAGGTATTACATTACTCACCTTGAACCCCGCCAAGAGACCATTGAAGCCTCCTTCAGTCCGTTATCAACGGACTGGATTCCTTGTAAAACCGCACCCATAAGAGTGCGGTGACCCTCGGAGATGGGGGCGCTGGCTAGCGCCTCCTCCATTACCGGCCACCCAGTCGTCGGTGGCATCGGTGTTGACCGGACAGTCCGATCTATGATCGGAGACTGAGTCGGTATCTCCGGAGGCACAGCGTGCTCTGGAGACGTCCTCGGAGGGGACTGGGCATCTCTTCGCCCCTCCCCTTCGGCGGCCAGGGGAGTATTCTCCCCCTGGTCCTCAGCAGCCTGGGGAATTTCTTCTCCCTGGCCTTCGGCGGCCGCGCCGTCAGCCTCGGCCATGGTGTGGTCGACCCCGCCGCCCGTGTTCGGCTCCATCGGAGCCTGGCTGGATGACACCTCCGCGACGTCCTTAGCGGCCCCCGGGGATGTGGGGTGCGATGCAGTCCTGCTCTCCGCTAGCTCGGCGGGTGGGGACTCCCCATCCGATATTTGATCGGTGGGGAGAACGCGCGGGGGGCTGCAGACCAACATGCGCCCACGCGTTTAAAAAACTATTACATACTTTGCGTAAATAACTCGGTGAGTCTCTGGATTCATACCTTTGAGCGGGGGGCTTGACCCTCAGGCTCCTTCGTGGAACCCTCTCAAACTCCTCGGATTCTGCATCAGAATCCGAGCTATCATCGGGCAGGATCAACCTCGCCCGGCACGCCTTCTTCTGGGCAGGAGGGATAACATCCTCCGCGGCGTCCGATGACGCCGCCCTCTTTCTTGTGAGGGGGGAAACGCCTTCCCCCCGTCATCGTGCTCCTCCTCATGACTAGATGAGGCATGGGTCTCTTCGGACGCAGCATCTGGCTGGTCCTTGATGCGGAGGCCCCCTCTGGCCTTCTTCTTCTTCTCTTTCTTCTCGAGCGCTGAATACGGCGCCACAACAAGCATCGCCGCCAACAGCTCCGACCTAGGGTCTTCGGGTTGTGGAGCCGGGCAGTTGACCTTTGCAGCTTTGCTCAGCCACTTCTGCTAAGGTAAAGGTGAAGGCGTTCAGTCTTTTTGCCGAAGAAACAGAGTCATCGGATTAAAGTTATACCATACCTTGGTCGGGGGATTGATGGTGCTTAGGCCCGTATCCTCTTCCTTGGCTGGCCAGCTCTTCTGAGGCTTGAACAAAGCCTTCCACAGCTTGTCTGGGGTGGTGCGAAAGAATTGGCGCACTGTAGGCTCGTCGTCAGGACGGTAAGCCCACATGAGGGATGCCCGGCGTGGCAGGGGAGGATACGGCGGTGGAGCATGACCTGGACCACGTTGACCAGCTCCACCTTTGCCTCGATCACCGAGGTGATGCGCTTCTGCAGCAGCTTAACTTCAGCATCCGACCCCCAGTCGAGGCCCTTCCTGAGCCACGAGGTCAATCTCGTAGGGGGGCCAGATCTGAATTCGGCGGGGGCCGCCCAACTCTCGTCCCTTGGCTCGGTGATGTAGAACCACTCCTTCTGTCAGGTTTTGATCGTGTCAATGAAGGTGCCAGATGGCCACTCGACACGGGGGAGTTTGCTAATGACCGCCCCTGCACAGTCCGCGTGCTCGCTTGCCACGGTCTTCGGCTTGACGTCGAAGACCTTGAGCCACAGGCCGAAGTGCGGTTCGACCCGCAGAAAGGCTTCGCAGACAATGATGAATGCCGATATGTGCATGAAGGAGTTCGGCGGAAGGTCGTGGAAGTCCAGACCGTAGAAAAACATGAGACCCCTGACAAAGGGGTGGAGCGGAAAGCTCAGTCCCCGGATAAAGTGGGGGACGAACACCACCCTCTCGCCTGCCTTGCGCGTGGGGATCACCTGGTTCTTCTCCGGGGTGCGGTGGAAGACGTTGGCGGGGAGGTAGCCGGCCTGTTTCAGGTCCCGGATATCCTGGTTGGTGACCGTGGAGGCCTCCCACTTGCCGTTGGAGCCAGAACCAGCCATGGCTAAGCTCGGAGAAAAGGGTGGGGAAGAACTGGATCTGGGCTCTCGGAGCTTGGAGAGATTGAGGGGGCGGGGGATGCGAGTGGGAAGCGTGAATAGGCCTTGGTTTTTTCCCCTTTTATGGGACGTGTCACCGATTAGCCTCGCTTACTACGCCACAAATCTCTCCGCTTCCCAAGACATGCGTGCCGTTATGCGCGTGTGAAGATTAATCATATCCCGTGTGAAACGGAGCACGATCTGCGCATTGATAAGTCGTGTCCCTGAAAAAATGGCCCTGAGCCGCGAATCGAGTTTTCATAACTAGTTCAGTGGTCATGGTAGGCCATGACCCTTCGTCAGAAGGGGGTGTCAGTAAACACTGTTTACACTTTGGTGATTGGCCTTCGGGGCTAAGCAATTCATGGTGTTCGGTCAATCATATGATCGGAAGAAATATGTGTCATCGGAAGCCGAACTAGTCTCAGCCGATCATGGAAAGGGAAGAAGAACTCACCCCGCAAGCCGAAGACTCTGATGATGCGAAGCAGCTGGAGCTGAGACCCTTGGCGTTGGGGGCTAGTTCGGGGGCTACTGAGGGAGTCCCGGACTAAGGGGTCCTCGGGCTGCCGGCTCATCTCTCAATAGGCCGGCTCGATGGGCCATTCTCTGTAGAAGGGCCGGACACATCAAGACTCCACTTTCCAGAAGGAAGCCCCGAAGGCGCATCGTGCACTCCAAGTCAAGATGAGGAAATTGCCATCTCCATCCTCGGCACGAGGCCCACCATGTGTAAACCCTAGTACCCCCCGGTGTCTATATAAACCGGGAGGGTTTTAGATCATAGGACACAGAAACTCATCTAGGGTTTTAGCTAGTCGATCTCGAGGTAGATCAACTCTGTAACCTTCATATCATCAATATAATCAAGCATGACGTAGGGTTTTACCTCCATAGGAGGGCCCGAACCTGGGTAAACATCGTCTCCTTCGTCCCCTGTTACCATTGATCCTAGTCTCACAGCTCGGGACCCCCTACCCGAGATCCGCCGGTTTTGACACCGACACCCGCATCAACTTGATGGGGATCCTTGGTGTTGAAGTGGCACTTGTAGAAGTTGAGCTTGAAGTAGCCTTGGGAACCCACTCCACCAAAGCTTGGGATTCATCTTCATATGAGTCAATGTCCTCTTGAAGCTTGTCCTTGCCCTTGAGCTTGTGGTCTTGTGGTGGAAGGTCATCTTGAGTGTTTATTCCCATGGGAAGAGTATGTTCATACTTCTCCCTTTGAGGAACAAACTTGGGCTTGGGGTATTGACCTTCTTCCCATTCAACTCCATTAGCGTTGAAGTAGCCAATGCCATGGTTCTTCCGGTATCCTCCGTGCTTGCGTACAATCTCCTCAAATTGCTTACACCCGGCAAGACTCTTGTAGATACCTTTCTCTATAATCCCTTTCAATAAATCGTCTTCTTGCTCAAGTGTAACTTGGCTAAGTGAATCATCATTAGTGGAATCAATAGAACTACTAGCAACATCATTAGATTTAGCATTTTTATTGTTGCTACTAGATGAAGAACCTTTATTGCCTTTGTTACTAGTTTGTCTAGGTTTAACTTGTGGCATGAATGTAGACAAGAGTAATCGTTTGGCTAGATAAGATGAAGTCTTCTTTCGGAGATCGTCATTGATAGCTTTAAGAAACTCATGTTCTAGCTCCAAGGTGAGCTTCTCGAAGCGTAGCTTCTCATGAGTCCTTACAGGCTCTCTATGATCTTCTAGAGTAGATTCATGGGCTAACTTAAGAGTGTTTAATTCCTTAGTTAGTCGTTCTATTTCCATCTTATCATCATCACACGACTTATCTTGACTACCATGAAATTATCAAGTTCATTTTGACTAACATCACTAGTTTTATCAAAGAGCAAGTCATCATCACCAAGTAAATCATCTTCATCACTATTGAAATCAAGATACTCGGGGTGTGATACCTTGGGGCCTTTAGCCATGAAGCAACTTCCACTCCCTTCATTTGGAGAATCAAATAGATCATAGGAGTTGGTAGTCACTAGTGCAAGTCCGGCAACACCTTCATCTTGACTATAGTCGGAGTTGGAGTGATAGCTTCTCTCGGAGTTGTTGTCGGATTCGGATCCGGAAACCCATTCACCAACATGAGCTTGATGTCTTCTTCTTGAGTAGCTCTTGGTGTACTTGTCCTTCTTCTCCGAGTCCCTACTTCTCCTTGAGGGTCTTCGTTCATAATGATCATCTCTACTCCTTCTCTCTCTTTGAGGTGATTCATTCCTTGAGCTTCGTCTTATAGGTGACTCTTCTCTTCGTTTGTAGGGAGCCGTGCACTCATTGGAGTAGTGTCCGGGCTTCCCACAATTGTAGCAGTTTCGGTCACGACTTGACGAACGCTTCTCATCATATCTTGAGTTGGAGCTTCGTTCTTTGCCTCTATTCTTGTAGAACTTGTTGAATTTCTTGACCATGAGGCTTATCTCTTCATTGGTGACAAGATTGTCGCTTGAAGTTGCGGGAGCATCACTTGTGGCTTTGTAAGCACCGCTAGACTTGTTGTGAAGCTCTTCTTTGTCTTTAAGTGTCATCTCATGAGCAAAAATCCTTCCAATGACTTCCGTAGGCTTGAGATCTTTGTAGTTGGGCATCATTTGGATCAATGTGCACACGGTGTCGTATCTCTCATCCAAAGCTTGAAGTATCTTCTTGATGATGAATTTGTCGGTCAATTCTTCGCTTCCTAAGCCGACAATCTCATTGGTGATGAGAGCTAGCCTAGAGTACATCTCTACGAATCCTTCACCATCCTTCATCTTGAACTTGTCAAGCTGACTTTGAAGAACATCTAACTTGGATTCTCTCACGGATTCGGTACCTTCATGCATATCAACCAAAGTATCCCAAATCTCTTTTGCATTCTCAAGACGGCTGATTTTGTTGAATTCTTCGGGGCATAGGCAGTTGAAGAGAATGTCACATGCTTGAGCATTGTATTGCAACATCTTCAATTCATCTGCGGTCGCTTCACGATCCGGTTCCTTTCCATCACCAAAGAATTCACCTTGCAAGCCAACACGAACAACATCCCAAACGGCGGGGTTATGACCAAGAATATGCATTTTCATTTTGTGCTTCCAACTAGCAAAATTTGTGCCATCAAAGTACGGACCTCTACGGTGATAATTTCCCTCACTAGACGCCATACTCTCCTAGGTTGTGAGACCTATGCAATGGAGACCAAAGCTCTGATACCACTTGTAGGATCGAAAGTATGTCTACAGGGGGGGTGATTAGACTACTTGACCAAATAAAAATTCTACCTTTTCCCAATTTTAAGTGTTGGCAGATTTTAGCAATGATAGCAATTCAAGTACACCCTACACATGCATGTCTAAGAGTATAGCAGCGGGAAGTAACAACAAGCATATGTAGTAGAGGGTAGGAAGGAAGATCAAACGCAATTTGAAGACACGATGATTTTTCCCGTGGTTCCGATAGGTGGTGCTATCGTACGTCCACGTTTATGGAGTCTTCAACCCATGGAGGGTAACGGTCGCGAGAGTCCACGGAGGGCTCCACCCATAAGGGTCCACGAAGTAGCAACCTTGACTATTTCATAACGGCTTCCGTCCACGAATGACTAGCCTCACTATGGGTAGATCTTCACAAAGTAGGCGATCTCCTTGCCCGTACAAACTTCTTGGTTCAACTCCACAACACAAAGTAGGAGGCTCCCAAGCGACACCTAACCAATCTAGGAGGCACCACCCTCCAAAAGGTAATAGGCTCGGCAATGTCGATGAACTCCCTGCTCTTGTGCTTCAAGATGATAGACTCCTCAACACACAATCACTCTCTCACAGATTTGGTTATGGTGGAAGAGATTGATTTGGTGGAAAGCAACTTGGGGAGGCTAGAGATCAAGATTCATATGGTAGGAATGGAATAGCTTGATCTCAACACATGAGTAGGTGGCTCTCTCTCAGAAAATTGGATGGGGCAAGTATGGAATAGTTCTGAGTGCTTCTCTTTCGAGTGGGTGGTGGTGAAGGGGTATATATAGGCATCCCCAAAAATCCAACCGTTACACCTGAAGTGACCAACTCGGTTACACCGAAGTGTAAAACTCGGTGGTACCAAAGTGACCAAAAGGCGGTAACTTTTGAATCTCGGTGAGACCGATACATAACTCTCGGTGGTACCGATTAGATGACCAACGGTCAGAATGCACAACTCGGTGAGACCGATTCTCAAATTTCGGTGGTACCAATTCTTGACAACGGCTAACCAGAGAGTTGGTCCAAAACTCGGTGAGACCGATTCACAAAACTCGGTGGTACCGATTCTTGAGAATGGCTAACTAGGAAGTTGGTCCAAATCTCGGTGAGACCGATTGGCAAAACTCGGTGGTACCGATGCTTGAAAATAGCTAACCAGAAAGTTGGCAACTGAACTCGGTGGCACCGAAGTGGAATGTTGGTAGTACCGAGAAGGGTTTGGCTAAGGATCTGTCTAGGGTTTGAATCTCGGTGAGACCGAATAGGAATTGTTGGTCTTACCGATTTTAGTGGTAGGGTTCTAGACATAGTATTTGTGGAAGAGCTTGTGGGTGTTTTTGGTGACTATCACTTGTGCACGTGGAGCATGTTGTTCACCAACATTACCTTACCCCCTTTTAATAGTATTGACTTTCCTATGGACTCAAAGTGATTTCTCACAAAGTAAAATGTAGAGTCCTCTTGCTTGAAGCTTTGGCAATCCATTTCCTTGCATCTTGGGGTTTCTCCACAACCCTTTTGCCAACACATCATTGAACTTTTCCTGAAATATGCTTAGTGGAAACATTAGTTCAATGACATATATGTTGTTACTAATTACCAAAACCACCAAGGGAGCAAATGTGCTTTCAATCCCCCCTCCGGCAGGGCACCGGAACAGGGCTCTCGATGGGAACACAGCAGAACAGAGACTTGCGGCGGCGGAAAAAGTATTTTGATTGGCTCCCAGGTGTTTTCCCGATTTATAAGAATTTATAGAGGCGGAGTTAGGTCAAGAGGCGTCGGGAGGTGGTCCCAAGCCATCAAGGCGTGCCCACCCCCCCCCCCCCCCGGGCGCGCCCTGTTGGCTTGGCACCACTTCATCTGGCCGCCGGTCTCCCTTCGATGCTTCCAGGTCTTATATTTGTCCAGAAAAAATCATCAAAAAGTTTCGTGGCATTTGGAATTCGTTTGGTATAGTTTTCGTGATAGGCCAAAAACAAGCAGAAAACAACAATTAGCACTAAGCACTGAGTTAATAGGTTAGTTCTCAAAAATGATATAAAACACCATATAAATGCATATAAAGTATCCAAGAATGATAATATAGTAGCATGGAACAATAAAAAATATAGATACATTGGAGACATATCACACCCTAGAACCGGTCCACCCACATATGAAATTATCAAATTAGTGAACGTGAATCAACTAAACATGATGAACCACGACTAGACGAAATTCCCATGTTTCCTCAAGAGCACTTTGCTTTATATAAGAGTACGTTTCGGTTTGTACTTTGCTACAAAAGGGATTGGGCCACCTTGCTGCACCATTGCTACTCTTGTTACTTGTTACTAGTTACGACTTACCTTGCTACAAAACTATCTATCATTGTTACTTTCAGTGCTTGCACAAACTTTCGTACCAAAACCACTTGTTATTTCCTTCTGCTCCTTGTTGGGTTTGACACTCTTACTTATCGAAAGGACTACGATTGATCCCCTATACTTGTGGGTCATCAATGGCTCACAATTTCACCTTTTCTAGTAGATAGTATTGAATGTGTTTCAGTTGAGCGTTATATATTAGGGGTATTCTTTTATGGCACGATAAGGAATCATCGGTGGAATAAGTTTGTTTGGCTAGTGATATGTCTCCAGCCACCTTACTTTCACTGACCAGGACACGTAGCTTGTACGACTTTTGAAAACCTTCAAGCTTTACTCTAAGCCTGTGTGTGCTTACTCTCCCGTCGCTTCGCCACTAGAATCATGGTAGAACGTCAAGATGTGTAGGTGAAGCAAAAGATTGCATAAAACCTTAATGTAACTTTTGGTTACAACATATATGCTTCATTTTGTGTTCACTTGTTCAATTTGATATACTTGGTTTGGTTGATCACTAAGATAGAATAAAAACTAGTTTTTTTCTATATCCAAAATTCTGAACGAATTGTAAAGGATTTAGACCGTAGTCTCTCTCTCTCTCTCTCACACACACACACACATGCGGTTCTTATCGTATATTTTAGTGTGGGTACTGCAAAGGTAGTTTTGAATTTGAAACACTAGTGAAGCTATAATTCAAATTTATAGTGCAAACACAATTACGCAAAGGTAAATGATCGACATCGCCCACCGATTGGAGCGTCTGATCGATCTCCAATAGAGGCACAACGCCTCTCTCATGGGCCCTGCCCACAACATGCCATCGTCTTTAATCTTTATGCACCAACCACATGCCCTACTCCCCACTTCCTTATTACTTCGCTCGGCTCGACAGATAGTTCTTCTTACCCACGTTTTTATTTCCAAATCAGAACATGCACATGACCCGTTTTGCTCCACCTTCGCCAACCCCGACCTCCCCTACGTTGCTCCGGCTAGCGACCTCCATAGCCGCACCCAGTAGCGGATCCCTAATGGGCCAGGGTGGGTCAGTAGTAGAATTGTTCATAAAATATATTTTTATAATACCTTTTAACCTTTTTTCTATGATATAAGGCTATTGGAAAAATCCCAGTCCACCTTGTCCACCCTCTAGCCACGCCCATCCCTTGTTTTTTCTCCAAGCCGCTGCAATGGGTGGTCGAGTGGGCTGTGAGCGTCTCTATTGCGAGCAATAACACGGGCAACTCTGAAAATGCGGGGTGGGGGTGGGGTGGGGTGGGTGGGGGGGTTGTGGCTGCCAATGTTGCAACTCAACTGCCTCTCACCACGTGCTTTGCTCACAAGCTGGGCCGTGCGGTGCTGTGAGGAACGCCTGCATATGCTGGTAGCCGGGTGTCGGTGCTAAAACCGACGGATCTCAGGTAGGGGGTACCGAGCTATGGATCTAGGAACAATGGTAACATGAAGAGTAGGGAGATGATGTTTACCCAGGTTCGGGCCCTCTCGAAGAGGTAAAACCCCACGTCCTGCTTTGATTGTATTGATGATAGGGTATCGAGTACAGGTTGATGATCTACCTCGAGATCGTTGTGTAAGCTCTAAACCCTAAGGTAAATAAGTTGTCCCTCTACGGACTAAACCCCTGGACTTATATAGGTACCAAGGGGGAGCTAGGTTACATATTTAGGCCGGTTGTAAACCTGCCGAATACAGAGCCTTCCTTGGGGTGCATGCCAAGTCTTCAAAAGTTTTCCTTCTTCACACAGACAAGTCTTGACGTTCCTACAGTCCTTCAGACGGTGGATTAACGGGCCCTTAGTTTGGCCCATAAGAACCAAACACCACGGGTTAGTACCCTCTGGTCCAGGACATCCTCACCGGGCTGCACCTGTCTGCGAGCGTAGCTGCAACTGACTATGTTAGAGTTGCAACCGGCGAAGGGCAAAGCTACAACCGACAACGACGTTGCTACAATCATCGACGACGGTCTTGCAAGCGGTGTGTGAGGGGGGCAAGCGGCGATGATGCAGGGGTGCTGCTCTATGTGACAGGGCGCTGGTGCGACGTCGAGCTACGACCGACGAGTCGAGCTGTTGCAACCTGCGACGGGCGATGCTATAATGAGCACCCTACCGTGACAACCGTGCAAGGGCGATGGCGATGAGCTGCAACGAGCAACGAGCACGATGGCCTGCGACCGACAGCGAGGGCGGTGGTCGGGAAGGACGACCCGGCAAGGGACATGAAACACGTTGCATGCCTGCGAAGGGGTGGCTATGCGTACAAGTGGATTTGAGTAAAAAGTGATTGTACGTCCGGGACATCGTGATCGAACTGACAGGAGGCGACCGATCCTGGGTTAGGATCGGCCGACCTACGCCGATTATCGCCCTTACGACAAAAGCCTTTTGAACCTTGAACATAGCACGAACTTGCTGAGGGCCACCCGTACGATCGGGAACCCGACCCGACCTGAGCCCATCCACCCAACCCAGCCCGAGCCGGTTCGTTCTCCCAATCCATCCGCTCCCACTCCCAACCTCGCCGGTCGCATCCGAACCCCGCCGTGCGCCGCCGGCCCCGCGGCCGTCCCCGCCCGTTCGTCCGGGGTCAGAAGCCAGCTGCCGGCGAGCGCCGCCCGTCGCGAACCCTCGACGACCACCCGGAGATTTCGCTTCGATTCCAATTCGGACCCAGCTTGCGGGAGGTAATTTTCGAGCCCCCTCCGCGCATTCATCCACCCCCGGTTCGTGGTGCGGTTGCTACGATCGTTTCGGTCCTTGCATGATTCGATCTAGGGTTTGTGGTTCGCGGAATGAGGGTGCTTCTGGTGGGTTAATCGCGTTGTTGGGTGTTTGATTGTTCGCCGTCTCCTGTTCGGTTACTTCGATTTGTGGAGTAATAACCAGCAGCTCTCTACTATTTTGCAGGAGATTTCAGCGAGAGTTTGGACTCCGAGCCGGGGATGTACGGACAGGGAGGGGGCTTTAATCCACACTTTCGTCATGCCGCACCACCGCCGCCTCCGCCGCTGTCGCAGCAACCGCTGCCGCCGCCACCGCCTCGACCACAAGCTGGGGTGACGGCTGGCTTCCCCCAGCAGTCGCTACCACCGCCACCGCCGCTGGCGCAGTACCCGCAGCCCCCAGCAATGCGTCCGCCGCCTGGGCAGTACCAGCATGGCATGCCGCCACATCAGAATCAGGCCTATCCATATGCCCATCTCGGCCAGATGCACCACATGCCAATGCTCCCACAGCAGAGGGGTTTTGGGCATATGCACATGCCTGGGCCGCCCCAAGCCATGTATCAGCCCCCTCCGCAGTATCCCATGCCAGTGCCTCTCCCTCCACCACCGCTGCGACCACCAAGCATTGCTCCAGATAACCTGCCGCCTCCACCCCCGCCACCATCTTCTCCCCCTCTTATGCCTCCATCGCCACCAGCTGCTCCAGCAACTGCAGAGTCATGTGCAGAGACAGAAGGAAAAGAAGGTGCCCCAGATGGTGGTCATGAAGGCAAAAGTGAGAAAGAAGCAACTGAATTAATTGTTTCTGATGACTCGGATATGGATATGGGTGGTGAGTGGATCCTCCCCACTCTACATGTCGCAATTTTTTAGAATTCTTAAAATTCTGATTTCATTCTGCTGCCACATTGTGTATCGTAGCATTCCTTTTTTTGTGGGGCTGTATCGTAGCATTCAGCCTTATGGCGCAAGTTGTTAATTACTCTGTGGGTTTATTTGGTATCCTGCCCATTTTACCTGATAGTGATCCAGTATGGTCTCTTTTTTTTCTGTACAGCTCTATGATCATTAACCTTGTCCATCCGCGTAGCAATCTATATGATGGCTAACTATCAGTATATCTATGTCCCTTTCTACCAATGTACCACTAGTCAGGCTTCTGGAATGATATGACACTGCATTCAGCTTCATTCTTGAGCTAGTTTATTTCTGTAAATTTACTTTGTGAAGTTAAATTTCAGGAGATGAGGACTCACCATCAAGGGTTCCTCTGAGCGTTGTCAATTCTTCGCCTGCTGCTGCTGAATGCTCTGGAGATAATAATACTGTTAATGTGCCAAAGGCTTTTAATGGCATGTCCAACCTTGGCAGTGATTTGTTACCTGGCAGCAGTGGGAAGACTAAAACTGGAAATGTGTCTGTTGAAGTTGGGAGCCAGTTGCAGTTAATACAACAAGACTATGCCTCAGATGATAGTGAGGACGAGGAGGAGCATACTCGTGCTTCCAGCAACCCTGTACTGCCTGAAGATAATGAGCCGAATCAATCAAGTGATATAAATACTGAAATTGGTCATCAGCAGGTTACTAATGCAGAGGAAAATGTGAATGCAGCTCCTTGCCCTGAACAAAATTACGAGCCTAGAATGCATCAGCTTAAGGATGAGAGAAGCCCAATAAATCACAACTCAGATGGGCCGGGGCAGCCAGTCACAGACAGTTTAAGTGGCAGTGAGTCTGCAGGAATGCAACATAGTGAAAGGCGTGGGAGGATCCAGACGAAACGAATCCGTAGTCAGTCACCTACAGCTAGGAGGAGCTGTAGCCCTTCCGGAGAAAACAAGCACAGTCCATCGCAAAGGTACCGGACCTTGTATCACTCATTAAAAAATGCATCTTCGTATCTCCATAAATTGGAAGCCTTTTTTTGCCATAATTTTTTTATATGCCATCTAGTTTATTGTTAGAGCCCCTTCTGGATTTCTAAGAATGTGTTTTTTCTTCTTTCAGTTCATCACATGAAAGGCAAAGCAGGTCACCACTTGCTAAGCGGGCTAATCTTCATCAGAGCAAATCACCACACCATGTGAGTTTGTTACCAGGGCAACCACTAGTTGCAAGTGCAGAACCCCAGATGCAGTTTCAGCCAAATGCTATGGTACCATCAAATGATTTCCTGCAGAATCAGATAAGAACCTATCCCGCACCAGATCTTTCTCATCCTAGGCCGTTGGATTTCCATCCCCATGCTCCCCAGCCAGTTGTTCCTTCTCAACAGCAGCCTGCTGCCTTCCACAATGATGAGTTCAATAGGCCTTTTGTTCTTGACAATGCACCAGTTCCTCTTCCAGATGGACGGCCAGAGTTTTCTGCTGGTGTAGGTCTGTCTTATTCAAGTCATCAATCCTCATATGGCCAGCAACAGCCTCCTCCTGGCAGTTTGGCTTCGGGAGCTAACATAGCTTACCCATCTTTCCAGATATTTCCACCAAATCTGCTAGGAAGTAGTGACTTAGGTCCTGTACCTGTATCTGACGTTGTTCTGCCTAAATCGTCTATCAAGCCACACTACAACCCATTTGCATCTACCTTTGAAACAGATCCAACTCTTGATATTAGTCCCATTCAAAGTCCAAATGCAGTTGAGTCTGCTTCAGCAAAAGCAGCAGAGCACATGAATTCAATTAGTCCTTTTGGTCAGTCTGTTCCTGGATCTGGAACTCATTTCAATGAAAGTTCTGCAGAAGTTGTGCCCAGTCGGCAGAAACAATCTTGTCCTGGCTTTACTCTTGGGGGTCCCTATGATCCACTTCTGGATAGTATTGAACCTTCAAGCAATTCAATCAACAAGATGGATCTTGGTCAAGAGGCGAATCTGAGTGCCACTGGTAGCCGCAATGCATCAAAACTTGTGAACATAGAAGTGGAGAGTAAAAATATGCACGGACTCGGGCTTGTTGCCGAATCAGAAGTTGGAGAACATGGAGAGGTGGCAGCAGATACTGAAACAGGAGTGGTGGAGAATGTAAGTCCTGAGCCCTTAGGTGCTAAAGACTGGAGCTCAGATATTCCTGGTGATATGGACAATGACCAGTCATTGGATGTAAGTAAGAAGAGTAAGGACTCCAGATCAATGAAGCTTTTTAAGGTTGCTATTGCAGATTTCGTTAAGGAAGTTCTTAAGCCATCATGGAGGCAGGGAAACATGAGCAGAGAGGCTTTCAAAATGATTGTTAAGAAAACAGTTGATAAGGTCTCTAGTTCGGTTCCTGGCAATCATATACCGAAAACACCAGCCAAGATTCGACAGTATGTCCAGTCTTCTCAAAGGAAAGTGACCAAACTAGTAATGGTATGTCTACACTGTCACCAGCATAGTGTTATGTACCGAATCTGCTAATACTCTTTCTCGCCATATGTTTACAGTTTCCAATATTTACTATGCTGTAGTATACGGGCATGTTACATGATTGTTTAAATATCTAAACACAATCATGGAGAAATATGCCATCCACTTATAGTGTGAAACACAACATATGTTCTTGTCTTCATGCTATTCAGTTCTTAAGCTATGCCTTTGTAAATGGAGATGTCGAGAATTCTTTGGTAATTGGGTATGAATTTAGCATCATGTAATTCTAGTTTACACTGTTGTGTTTGGGATGCTGGGATTCATCTTATCTTAAGTTTTGATAAGCTTAATAAATTAGATAAATCACAACCCGGAGGCAAGCAAATTTTATTTATCGAACCATTTACATTGGATTGTTGGAATATTTCGACAAACAGTTCGCTGATGCTTTGTCTAACTGGCTGAGATGTTGAGTTTCTTTAGGATGAATAAAGGCATTCTTGTGCACTTCTTGTTCTTCTAGCGTTCCTTATTTGGTTGCTGGTTTCAGTTTTAGGTTTTGGTTACTTCAGTTTCCAGATTGTGTAGGCTTATTATGGCCGTGAAGCCATGTAGTCTGTTAATGAATTTGTTGTATCTATTAATATTTTTCAGCAGGGAAACTCCCTTGCCGTTTTCTGAGAAAAAAGTGAACAACTTGGAAGAACAGCTATGCATGGGTGCACATATTTTTTTTCTGTTTTACATATATATAGCGTTTCACACGCTCTTTACTTGTGTTCAGCATAATTATGTTTGGATATGTATGTACCAATCGATTTATTTCATTTCTTCAGGGTTATGTTGACAAGTATGTGAAGTTATAGCTGCATCCTTAAATTGGACTGGGCCAATCAGAAGAGACTTCTTTTGCAGTTGTAGAACTTGTGAAGAAATACTGATTCAGGTGGCAAGCAGTGTATTGTTCTCTTGGAACATCTATTTGCATGAGAAAGTCCTTTAGCAAGAAGGTATTCTTGTAAGTACCGAGGGAACGGCTGTATTAGCATCACGTGTTTAAACATCAGTTCCATATTCGGTTAAGTTGCTGCCTAGTCCTGTTCTGTTCGTTGTAAAACACTTTGTTGATATTTCTTTCCCTTTCCACCCAACACGGGGTAAGTGATAGGCCTGATAGCAGGATGATGTATTTTTTGTTGCACTGGTTTCATGAACATGCTGCTGGCGCTATCGAACAGCGTCTGCTTGTTACTTTACACCATCCATTTTTGTATTTTTGTAGTAGTCAAGTGTGGACCAAGCCGTCATGCTTACCTTCATCAGATGATCTTACATGTCCTTGCTGCTGATAGTCTAGATTTAGTTGTGAAGATCAAGCACAAAAGAAACTGGTGGGAAGATTAAGCTAGTCTCTTTTAAGTCGGAGCAATCAGAAGCCATGGTCTGTGGTCGAATTGAATTCACTTGGACAAAATTAGCTAGCAAAGGTTTTGCAGCGTCAAGCCTTTATTTAGACAGATATATAGGAAAATAGCTCATTTGAATTTATTGGTCTGCGTGGGGTGTAACCTGAAGTTAATCTGTTTGTTGGATTGAGCTGTGCTTTCAAATATAAGAAGATGATAATGGACTATATCTGATTGAAGCTTGTGAGATCTGATGATTTCCACCAAAGTTGGTGAGCCTTTTATATTAACCCCTAATCGTTTTGCTTTTCCATCCTAATTTATTTATTTTTAAAATGCATAATATTGTTCCCTAACCGTTTCAAAACTCTGTAGAGCACAATACTGTACAAAAAAAGGTTTTAAATGTGAACAACATCAATGTGAATAAGTTGATACAGCAGAGTTGAGTTTGAGCTCCCGACGTCTCCAGTTCCTTTGCCTGTATCCTTGCTCTGTCGTGTCGCTTTACTCATTCAGAATGTTGTCTGGGATACAAGAAATGCCCTGTCGTGTTAAGCAGGCAGGGATTGATGGCCTCAGCTTCTCTCTCTCACTGGGCTGAGTTGGGCTGAGCAGGGAGAAAGAAATGGGTGGGCCAATGTCATCTAAGTCCAGGGCCAGTTTTCCCGAGGCCCAGCTCGCCCCCTGGGATTGATGATTAGTCTGGAAAGGAAAATCATCCTAACAAGCCCTCTCCACTGCCTCTCCTTTCTCCCTTCCGCTGGCGCGCCTTGCTCTGCACCTCCTCGCCGTCGATCTCTCTGTACCGGCGGGCCTCCTCGCTGTCGCTGCTGACGAGGTGCAGCTCCCGTCCCGTCCCCTCCCCTTAGCCCACTCCTTCCCCTCCCCTCCCCTCCCCTAAGTAACAATAGATTCACTCGTATATTCAAGAAACTCCGTAATAGCTCATTTCGTGAGTACTACTCAGCAAATATTGCGACAATACTGCATTCGTACTAGGTTGAGTATGTCTGACTTCATGGTGGTTTTGTATTTGGACTTTGGTAAAAGGTTCATAGTTTAATTTCAGAGTTACCAGCAATCAAGTCTGGTACTAGAAAACAGTAGGATTGATTATTCTGATTCATCTGGAAAGCAAAGCATGGCTTGATTCATCTTTGGTGAGAATCGCCGTGAGAGGATTGGACCGATTTATCATTTGTGTAGCCACCTAAACGCAGCGAAAACAATGCCAGCTAAATTGTGAATTGGTTTCTCATGAAATCTGGCTGTATTCAAGTTTTTTGTTCTCTTCATCTTGCAGGCTGTTTGTTGCGCTTCCAGTAGATTGTGAATTGCAGTAGACGACCACAATGGCTCTAACCCTCCTACGAGGGATCAGAACGCAAACCTTATTTGGAGCAAATGCAGGCCTGTTCTGTACCACTCGACGTCATCCGCTAGCCCACTTCACAACTAGGGTGGAGAGTGTGCAGACCAGCGATCCCAAATCAGTGCGCAAATCAATTCAACAGGCCACCAAGGAGGCGGCGGAGCACAAGACACGAGGTTTTGAAGCGGTGATCGGCATTGAGACCCATGTCCAGCTCTCAACCATCACAAAGGCATTTTGCTCCTGCCCATACGACTATGGCTCCCAGCCAAACAGCACTGTTTGCCCCACCTGCATGGGCCACCCCGGGACATTGCCGGTTCTGAACGCAAAGGTTGTTGAATGTGCTGTCAAGCTAGGCCTCGCTCTCAACTGTGAGATTTCCATGACATCCAAGTTTGATCGAAAGCAGTACTTCTACCCAGACCTTCCCAAAGGATACCAGATTTCGCAGTTTGACATTCCGATTGCTGAGAAAGGTTACCTTGATTTGGATATTCCAATGGAGTTTGGTGGTGGTCACAGGCGATTTGGGGTCACGCGGGTTCATATGGAAGAAGATGCTGGCAAGCTGCTTCACTCTGAAACCGGAAGTTTTTCTCAGGTTTTCCTTATTATTTCCTAACCAAGTACCTGTTTTCTCTTATATTTTATTCTCATTCTATTCTTCTGTGATCTGTGATATGGCCCTGGAATCATGGAAAAGTTGGCATTCCTCACAGTGCAACAGTACATTTTCTAAACCGATGCATTCATAAATGCTAAAGATGGGGAGTCATGGAATTTACTTAAGAGACGAACTCTCTGACACATTGGACTGTAACTAAGAAGATCAAGTAATAGAGGGAATTGTGTTTCTTATAGATAATACATTTGATGCTAGAGGGGCAATATAATAAGAGGGAACTGTATTTTCTTTCATACAGAAGGTAAGTACCAATCTCATATCCAACAGAAATTCAAATCCTACACATAATGGGGAAGAGCAGCTTAACTGCACTTGATGTCAGATCACTGTGTTTAGATCTTTGCCTTTCATTGAAGCAAAGATTCCTTCTCAAATCTGATACAAGAACATGAGGTTTGGGCAATCTGCAACAAGGTGTCATTACATGTGTGGTTATGTGAAAGCATCGCTAGACCATGTGCTTGTGTACTAGCACCTCCAATCTTGACACAAAATCATAGATAGAAAGAAGAAGTAATAAAATGGAGCAAATTTAGCATCAAACAGTTATGTACTACTGGCTCATTGTACTGGTAGCTACAAATTTAAAGTGATTAAAGTGGTTGCTATTCTGGTTGGCTAGGTTGACCTAAATAGAGCCGGCGTCCCTTTGCTAGAGATTGTCTCAGAGCCAGATATGAGGACAGGCATAGAGGCTGCTGAGTATGGTGCTGAGATACAAAGGGTTGTTAGGTACCTGGGAGTGGGCAATGGCAACATGCAGGAAGGTTCCCTCCGCTGTGATGTGAATGTATCTGTTCGGCCTATCGGACAATCAGAATTTGGTACAAAGGTAACCATCAAAACTTTAGACTTCCTCAACTGTTTTTCTTTTTTCTGTATTAATATATTCCATGCCGACAACATTTGCATCAGTGTTATGATCTGATGATTTGCCAATACACTTATGTCCAGAGCACATGCTAGGCCATTAAAGCCACCTAGATTTCTTGCAAAGCTACCAGTTTAAAGAATAAAATCCCTTTATCTTAGGGATATGATTGATTTTCTCAGATATTTTCAGTACATCATATAAAAATGACATTGCATGTTATATATGGAGAATCAGAAGTTATTTGGTTAGCCATTTGGTGAGTGCATGAAATATCTCAATTTTTTAGAGGTTCGCTTCTTTGTATAGGGAAAAAAATCATGTATGCTTGTTAATCTGATAACAAATGTAGATATTTTCCCTTATTATCTCTGAGTTATTTTTCTTTGCCTTCGAAACATCTTGTCTTGTTGGTTGAATTCATCCTAGATGAAAATTCTTCATGCATGCTGCAATGACATCCTTGACGAGTCTGAAATATGGAAACAGGCAGGGGCTGTTGTGCTATGGAAGCTGCGTCTACACGCATCACCAGTTGAGGGTAGCCATTCCTGCTCAGCCTGCCAAAGCTGCAGTTGCTGAGGCTTTTTTAAGTCCCTTGTTTTCTTGCATTTCTCTTCTTTTATTAGTTAGTTTTTGGCTCCTATGTTGTGTTTTCCGCTCTTTTGGTGGTCTTCTAGTACAACGTTGCAGCGTTCAGATGCGTGTTCGAGAGAAATATATCTTTTCTTGGCCACAGAGTCATGAACTACACCAAATTATGCTGTTAATTCCGTTGGCACAGATCAGGAAATCTTAGCAACCATGGACATTACAACGGGAACATTATTATTTTAAAAGGCGATAAGTTCTGAGTTTTTTAGCTTAAGATGGCAATGTGGCGTCACATGCTTCTTTCAATTCTAATTTCTGACAGGTTGAAATAAAGAATATGAACTCATTTTCTGAAATAAGTAGGGCAATAGATTATGAGATATCCCGACAGATTCTTCTTCACAAAGAAAGCCAGGCTGACAAAATTGTACAAGAAACCCGTCTATGGGATGAATCTTCTCAGGTTATTGCCTCACCTTGCTGGTTAACTTTTCTTTTCACCTATTGGTCTTTTTCTACCATCTTTAAATTTGTTTCATTGTCTGCACTCAGAAAACTTTTACAATGCGGAAAAAGGAGGGACTTGCTGACTACAGATATTTTCCTGAGCCTGATCTTCCGGAAGTTGTTCTGACTAGTGAGTACATTGATGAAATTCGTAATTCAATGCCGGAGCTTCCAGAGGCAAAGCGTAGGCGTTATGAGAACATGGGGCTCAGCATGCAAGATGTTATTTTCCTTGCTAATGACGATATTGTAATTATCTTCTGTATTACTCATTTTCACTTTGTCATCGATGTTGATGTTACTGAAGTGTATTTTGAAGTGTGGTATATCTATGTTCCTCCCAGGTTGCTCATTTCTTCGATTCTACACTTGAGCATGGTGCTGATGCAAAGCTGGCTGCTAATTGGATCATGGGTGACATTACGGCTTATCGGAAGAATGAAAAGCTCTCCATTGATGAAATTAAATTAACACCTCTGGAGCTTTCTGAACTGATTGCATTCATAAAGAATGGTACTATCAGTGGGAAGATTGGCAAGGAGGTAACTTTTCTTAAGTAACGTTGTTTGTGTGTTATGCCTTTTGGACTTTGATTTGGTTGAAGAACTTCTGGGCTGTTTGCAGTCTCTTCCATTTGATGGCGCTGCACTGATTATATGGCCAAAACTTGAATTTTGACAGTTTCTTTTGTACTATCTCGGTCTGAAGATTTCCTTTTTTTAGCAACTGCGGAGCGCTGCCTTTTCATTAAGAAGAGGGAAATATGTACATGTTGGCATGTTTTAAAACGGGTACATGCCGGAAACCCAACAAAGCACACCCTAACACCACATGTGAACTACTCCTGGTTCTGGTATACTCTTGGTGGGAAGGCCAACCTCTGCCTGATTTCCCCGAAGGTGAGACAAGCCACCTCGATGTACGTCATACACGTGCCGTTGAATATGCGGCGGTTCCCCTCCTTCCAGGCATTCGACATTGATGTAGATTAAGTAGCCGCTCAGGCGCCGCCTTTGGTCACATCTAAATGCTGCAAACATCCCTCTCAGCATGCATCCACTGAGGGTGAGGTGGATACCATTTCCGAAGGAAAATGGCCGTCCACCCAGGAGAGCAGCAGCAGGCGGATCGCCGAAGTGAATGGGCAGTCCAGACAGAGGTGGGTGGCAGTTTCTGGGGCCCTAAGGCAGAGCTGACAAACTGGGTCATGCGGCCAACACCTCACTACCAGGCGGTCAACCGTGAGGATCCCGTTGTGGAGGACGAGCCAAGAAAAATCTGCACTTTGGTTCCACATGGGCTCGCCAAATCTCGTCGTTCTATAATCTTGGATGAGAGCCAATGAATTGTGACATGTAGGCGGATCTAGGAAAAAAGAATTGCATGGTCGGGTGGCTATGGTAAAGATAAGTTTTAAGGAAAACAATATCTGTTTCGGCTGCTGCCTCTGGGGAATTTTTTGAAGATTGCACGAGAATGAACTTAGTACTTTAGTTATTCTGAAATGAAATACGGAGTATTTTGCATGCCTTCCTTACACTTTCTGTTTTAAAAACTTGCAGTCTTGTTAGGTTTTAGTACCATTAGTCATAGTCAGTTTATAATACCTTTTCCGATTCTGACCTTGCAGATTCTTGTTGAGCTCATTACCAAAGGCGGAACTGTTAAGTCGGTGATAGAGGAGAAAGATTTGGTTCAGGTAATGTAGTCAGTAGTCACACTGGAACCATTTCGAATCACAGTAGTTTGAATGCCATCAGATATTATGATCACTGCAGCGCTGCTGTGCTGAGGAATAATCAAGTAACAACTACCATGAAGCTAATGAGCAAAATAAAATAAAAGAGAGAGCGATATGCCCTTCAGATTTACTACCTCTGTTCCTAAATACAAGAGGTTTTGGCAGTTTAAAACTGCCAAAACGTCTTGTATTTTAGGAACAGAGGATGTACTATATTACTCTCTCCCTTCTGAATTATAAGATGTTTTGGATATTTTAATATGGACTACATACAGACTGAACAAACACACTAAAGCATGTCTATATACATCCGATTCAGATAAAAGTTAGAACATCTCATATTTGTGAACGGAGGGAGTACTTCTGATGTAGCAGATGAGATTTCAGTGCCTTTAATTTCTGCTTGGGTTTTTTCTGAGCGAAAAACTGTACTACTGGATACGACAGATAGCAGATCCAGCAGCAATTGAGGCCATGGTAGATAAAGTACTTGCCGAGAATCCGAAGCAACTTGAGCAGTATCGTGCTGGAAAAACCAAGTTACAGGGATTTTTCGCTGGCCAGGTTTGTGGGATTTTTGAATCTGGAGCTGTATTCCCCTCACCAATGTTCTTTTGCCCCTGCAGTCACAAGAGCTGATCATATTATTTAAATTGATTCCAGGTGATGAAAGCATCGAAGGGTAAAGCTAGTCCTGTTTTATTGAACAAAATCCTCGGGGAGAAGCTGAAGGGCAACTAAAATTGCCGAGAGGTGTTTTGGCACACGGATAATATCTTGTCCTTGATGAGTGAACCATCAGATTAACTAAAGTGAAACCCCGCAGCAGTGGAATCGCATTCTTTTGTAAAGACACTTACTTGGAGTTTGGAGTGTTGATTACCTTTCGCTCTCTTTTCAGTTTTCACTAGAGAGTGGATTTTGGAAAAGCAATCCAGTTCACATGATACAAAGACGAACGATATGCATGGTATGTGTTTTGAGCTGATGATAGAATGGAGTGGCGTGGTGTACAGATGAATCAGTTTGTGTATGCTTACATGTATCTACTCCCCGTCTTTTTTGCATTTGATCTTATGCAGCTGTAAACTCATCTGAAATTTGGATACATCAGTTAGGATCCTGAATGCGGCATTACTTTCTCGTATTGTGACAGTCTGATGTCTGATCCATTTTGGTACTTCCAAAACCTGCAATTGCATGCCTACTATCACAATGGAAGAAGCCAGCTCTCATTGATCTGCTGCCAGCGTGTTGCTTTTGCTTCCGTGAAACTAGCACCTATTTTTTCCCTCTTGTTTTTCTTCAACATGAGTTTGTTCCAACGTTCGCATGTCACTTTGAACTACTATTAAGTTGCTTAATTTTGTACTCCTTACTATTATAAGTTGCTAATTTGCCAGCCATTGCAGTATGCTACTCTTTTCATGAATACTATTGTACTTCCGGTAAGTGATTCTTTTGTTGGTCAAGTAATATGGCAACTAATTGCATGTGCAACTCATACTCTCTCACCTCTTGTTTTTTGAGTTCCCAAAAATTGTAAAATAATTTAGGGATGCTGTATAATGTGCATCTGCGAAGATGTATTCACAAGAACATTTTTGAAAGTGAAAGGTACGTACAAACTATGAAATGTGTACATACTGGTGGTAAATACGTAATTACACTATAGTAGTAGCACTACATTTATATTCCTAGCGTGTGCTTTTTTGTGCCAATTATTTTCTGCCTCCTTTTACCATTTTCAGTTTAGAGCTTCTGAAGAAGGGTATCCATGCCGGCCCGCGGTGTGCAGAGAGCTTCCAGAGCAACGGCCTTGAACATGACGGTCCCGGAACTGGCGGCCATGTCGACCTCTTCATCCCCGACCCTCGCCCAATCGAAGCACTGGATCAGCGTGCCAAGAACCATACCCATGGTCCTCATGGCGAGGCTCTCCCCGGGGCACTTGCGCCTTCCCATCCCGAACGGCATCATGAGCTTCCCCTCGGCGCCGCCATGCTCAAACCTCTCCGGCCTGAACTCCTCGGGCGCCGGTCCCCACGCAGCCGGGTCGCGGTGGATGGCGTAAGCGTTGACGAGCACGATCGTGCCCGCGGCGACGTCGTACCCGTGGAGCTGGCAGTCGGCGGCGGCCTCGTGCGGTAGCAGCAGCGGCGCCGCCGGGCACAGCCGCATCGTCTCGCTGATGATGCAGTGGAGGTAAGGAAGGTGGGGCAGGTCCGTCTTGTCGAGGAGGCGGCTCGGCTCGCCGCTGAGGTGCGCGTCGATCTCTTCCTGTGCCTTCTTTAGCACCGCCGGGTGGTTCAGCAGGAGCGCCATCGCCCATTCCGTCGTCGTCGACGTCGTCTCTGTCCCGACGCCGAGAAGGTTCTTCAATTCAAACGCGAGAAAATAAGTGTCAGATAATCAGGGCATGGACGGTGAGAGAGCTGGAATGGAAGCTGCGAGACTCACGGCGACGAGGGCGGCGATGAAAGTGTCCGTGTACAGGTCGGGCTCTGACTTCTGCAGCGAGAGCATGACGCCGATCATGCCCTGCTCCTCCTCCTCTTCCTGCTTGTCGGCGGCGGCCTGCTGCTTCTGCCTCTCCCTGTCGATGAGCTTGTAGATGAAGGCGTTCCTCCGGCTCGTCACGTCCGCCAGCTGCCGCCTGACGCCTCGCCAGTCGAACCAGCGCAGCACCGGAAGGTAGTCCCACAGGTTGGCGACACCGACGAGCGGCACGATGGCGTCCACGACGTCCTTCATCTCCCGCGCCTCCTGGGACATGTCCGCTCCGTCGTCGGAGTAGGTGTTCCTGCTCCGCGCGAGGGCCTCCATGAGGACGCTGTGGGAGAGGTCGAACAGCCGCCGCTTCAGCTCCACCCTCGCCGCGGCACCGCCGGCGGTGACGCGCGCGAGGCGGCGCACCAGGGCGCGCAGCTCGCGGGCGACGACGGCGTCGGACATGAGGTCGACGCGGCGCGCGGAGAGGAGGTGCACGACGGCGACGCGGCGCGCGGCGCGCCAGTGGGCGCCGTAGTTGGCGAGGGTGAGCACGCTGTAGTCGAAGGAGACCTCCCGCACGGAGGGGAAGTGCGGGCGGTTGGCGAGCGTGGCGTCGAGGTCGGAGGAGAAGCACTCCCTGGCGACCTCTCCGGAGGTGACGACGACGGCGGGGCGCGAGCCGAGGCGGAGGGAGAAGACCGGGCCGTGGCGCGCGGCGAGGCGCGCGAGCGTGGCGTGGAGCGGCTTCTTGAGGAGGGGAAGGTGGCCAAGGAACGGGAGAGCCAGCGCCGGGCCGGGTGGCAGCCGTCGCCGTTTCTTGGTGAAGAAGGAGTGGAGCAAAAAGACGGTGAGAAAGGTGACGGCGGCGACGTAGAAGGAGGGGAAGCTGCCCATCTCCATTGTTGTTTTGTTTCTGCGGTGAAGTGTCACGAACCTAGTACGGAGAACCTCATAAATCGCACAGAGAAAGGGAGGTTGGAGAGGGAAGCTGGGGTTCGGGAGGTAGACGGAAGCAATCTCTCACTAGGGATTGATTGGAAATATCAACGAGTGGCGGGATATATCAACGTGCTTCTCAGGTGCAATCCGGAGATATAGACGAGGAAGAAGAGCTGAGGTCGGGGAGGGAGACAGTTGGTCCTTCTCAGGTATGACTATTCTCTGCCACGCACGCCAGTCCAATGTCCACCAGAGTCCATCTCGCGGCCCAATACGTGACACGAAGCTAGCTGGTCAGGCAGGACTCGTGAGGTGTTTTGTGCAACTTTAAAGTGAAAAACTGACGCGCGCGGTGATGCCACAGGTCAGCTGCGTGTGTGGAATGGTCAGCTGACCAACGCTGACCATCTTTAAAAACGTGTGTGGAATGGAGTAGGGCGTTTTGGTGACCGAGCTCCATGGAGCCTTTTATTTTTGGAAAATTCAAAATTTAAACTTTTCGACTTCAAAAAATTCTGAAAAAAAATGCAACTATACATGGATGAAATGTATGTGTGTGTAAAAATTCAAGATGAAATACTTTGAAATACGACCTGTACAAAAAAGACAAATTTCTAGACTTTGAGGATGAATAGTATCATGTGTTAAAAAGCCTTGTCTTTTTTGCACAGCCTTCATTTCAACGTATTTCATCCTAAAAATTTACACACCTGTGTGTTATGCCTCCATGTATATTTGTATTTTTTTCAGATTTTTTTGAATTGTAAAAATATGAATTTTCATGAATTTTGTGTTTTTCAAAAACCGGCCTCCATGGAGGCCGAGCTTCAAAAGGCATTTTCGTGTGTAATGGTCCAACTTTTACAAACGTTGGTTTGTTGCGTACGTTGTGAGCTGTCCGATTTATATTATGTCAAAAGGGACGGCGTGATTCGTAGTGTCATACAGATTTTGGACAAAATCCTCATGCTGATCCTCAACGGACAACTCCTAATTGTCCACGGACACACCGCCGGTGCTAGCCAACCAACGCTATCCAACATTTTTCCTCCGACGTTCAAATGATTCATACGTAGTTCGGACATTCGGGGAGCCCGTTGGGTGGAGGATGATGCATACGATCGCGTGGGTTTTTCTTTTTCAAAATTTGTGCAGAGTGAGAAAAGTGGAGATTACCATCAATTAAGATTTAAGAAAATCTCAGTCCTTAAACGCAGATGGATTCTTTCTATAAATCTAGGACCCCAATAAATCCCGAACGTTCGGATTTTAGCATTTCATCACGAATGTTTTCTGATGGCAACTTCAGTTGACAGCAGGTGGCAACTTTAGTTGTTAAGACACGGTAACTTTGTCCCAGTTTAGAAAATTGTCATGTTTGTCAACTAAAGTTACCATCTCATGTGAACTAAACTTATCACCTCGTGTCAACTAAAGTTGTCGGTATGAATGCTTAAATCCCGAACGTTCGGGATTGATCATTTCTGTAAATCTAAGTATGTTATGAAAGCATGTTTCGTGTACCAATATCACATACTTTCTTCGTTCCTTTATGTAAGGTGTATTATTTTCGATACGGTGACCAAGACACAATAATAGAGAAGTCAGGACGAAATTACCCTTGGCAAGTTTGTTGGTTAGTGACAAGTAATTAGTTAGTCGAGAAAAGTAAGAGATACATGCAATTGAAGGAGAGATACTTTCCTTCTTTTGCTATGAGGAGAGATAAAGACAATCAGAAGAGATATACTTTAGTTTTTTCTCAAGGACAAAAAATGCAATTATGAGAAATTAAAAGAAATGGACTTTACATTGTGAAATTTTATAAAAAAAACACCTTATATAAAGAATGAAGGGAGTATATCAAAAACACTAAGCTCCCTAGTTTTAATGAACCCACATTCAATTGAGGTCTTCAATTAAAATTGGGTCACCCGATTTTGACCAGGTCAACAATTTCTTAAAGCTTTCTCATTCATTTTTTTCATACTATACACTACACTTCCTAATCTTTAAGCCCTCACAATTAATTAAGGTCTCAATTTAGAATTGGGTCACCAGTTTTGCCCGAGTCAATAATTTTCCAAGGAGCTCTCTCATTCATTCTTTTAATTCCATATGTTCCCTAATGTTAAAGCTCTTCCATTCAATTGCATTATTCAATTTTGAATTTGGTTTACAATTTTGACCGGGCCAACGAGTTTTCAAATCAATTAGCAGCAATAGGCCAATGGAAACATATCAATCTTGTGCACCCTCCCACCACCTAGGAAAAAAGCGCTACCATGTGATACGGTAGCAGTTGAAAATAAAACACACTCCATCATCTCTCTCACCCGCCAAACTAAATATTCCATCAGTTCCAAAATATAAGCGGTATTAGTTTTTTGGAAAGTCAAATGTCTTTATTTTTAACCAAATTCAGAGCAAAAAAATATCAACATCCACAATATTAAAAAAGTATGGAAATTCATTTCATGATGAATCTAATCGTACCAATTTGATATTAAATTTTGACATATTACTCTACCAATTTTATCAGACTTGAAAGGTTTGACTTTTCAAAAAAAGTATTTTGAAATAGAGCGAGTAACTTTTCTTAAGAAAACCAACAACAACAGCGGCGCAGCAAAGCGCGTTCAACCCTTCTAGTACGGTACTAGTTCTCAACTGACAAAAATGAGCGATTGTGTGAGAATCTAGTGGCTTCTAGCTAATCTGACTAGTCCCTGCCAAAGTTCACAAACAACCAAGAAACACGATTGATTGTGGGCCCCAATTATTGGAAGAGTCAAGTCAAGACGCCTAGTCATTCAGTCGAATATCTCTTCTCACTTTCAGATCGAACCTCTCTCCTTTTCGTGATTGTGACTTTATGAACAAAGTGTTACTGAAAAATAATGTAAAACACAAGAATAATGCAACATCTTACATTACCACAATGTATTGAGCTCATATACTCCCAAGTTTTAGAAAGATGAGTTATGTATTGTTGAATATATGGGTTATGTATGTCATGGAGATCTACAAAATTTTCCTCAAAGAAATGGCACCATTAGTGTGGCTACATAAAAGAAAAGATGAGGGATAAATGAATATTATTTCAGTGCTATACATTTTCCCTGGTCATTTCATAAATGTCGCGCATCCATAATTTTATTTATACCTTTTGTAACACTTGCAAGTGTATCAATGTGAGATGAGATGCCCATGGTAAACAGATGAGTGGTATGCCGGGACTCGTGATCACAGGTATACAAATCTAGCCATAGAGGATCCTACATAAAGCCAAGATTCGTGTCCGTGAAAGCACATTTGCTCCCTTGGTGGTTTTGGTAATTAATAACAACATATAAGTCATTGAACTAATGTTTCCACTAAGTATATTTCAGGAAATGTTCAATGATAGGATTGGCAAAAGGATTGTGGAGATTGTGGAATACCCCAAGATGCAAGGAAATAGGTTGGCAAAGCTTCAAGGAAGAGGACTCTACATTTTACATTTGTGAGAAATCACTTTGAATCCATAGGAAAGCCAATACTATTAAAAGGGGGTAAAGTTTTTGTTGGTGAACAAAATGCTCATACGTGCACAAGTGATAGTCACCAAAAACACCCACAAGCTCTCCCACCAAAGTCTGTCCAAAGCCAAATACTCAAAATCGGTGCAACCAACATTTCCATCCCGGTGCCACCGATTCTCAACCTCAGACAGACTCAGCCGAACCCTAGCCACTTCGGTGCAACCGATTCAATCCCGGTGCCACCGAGTTTAGGTTGCCAACTCTCTGTTACGCAAATTCACAATATCGGTACCACCGAGATTGTTGGATCGGCGTCACCGAGATTGTCAATCTGACCGTTGGTCACCTTATCGGTGCAACCGAGTTTCCTATATCTGTCTCACCGAGATTCAAAAGTTGCCACTTTTGGTCACTTCGGTACCACCGAGATTTACACATCGGTGTCACCGAGTTGGTCATTTTGTGTGTAATGGTTGGATTTTTGGGGATGCCTATATATACCCCTCCACCACCACCTACTCGAAAGGGAAGCACTCAGAACTATTCCATACTTGCCCCATCCAGTTTTCTGAGAGAGAACCACCTATTCTTGTGTTGAGGTCAAGATCTTCCACTCCAACCATATGGATCTTGATTTCTAGCCTCCCCAAGTTGCTTTCCACCAATCCCATCTCTTCCACCAAGCCAAATCTGTGAGAGAGTGATTGTGTGTTGAGGAGTCTATCATCTTGAAGCACAAGAGCAAGGAGTTCATCGACATTACCGAGACTATTACCTTTTGGAGGGTGGTGCCTCCTAGATTGGTTAGGTGTCGCTTGGGAGCCTCCTACTTCGTGTTGTGGAGTTGAACCAAGAAGTTTGTAAGGGCAAGGAGATCGCCTACTTCGTGAAGATCTACCCATAGTGAGGCTAGTCCTTCGTGGACGGAAGCCGTTATGGAATAGTCAAGGTTGCTACTTCGTGGACCCTTATGGGTGGAGCCCTCCGTGGACTCTCGCGACCGTTACCCTCCGTGGGTTGAAGACTCCATAAACGTGGACGTACGATAGCACCACCTATCGGAACCACGGGAAAAAATCATCGTGTCTACAATTGCGTTTGATCCTCCTACCCTATCCTTTACTACTCATGCTTGTTGTTACTTTCCGCTGCTATACTCTTAGACATGCATGTGTAGGGTGTACTTGACTTGCCATAAAATGCTAAAACTGCCAACTCTAAAATTTGGGAAAAGGCAAAACTTTTATTTGGTCAAGTAGTCTAATCACCCCCCCTCTAGACATACTTTCGGTCCTACAAGTGGTATCAGAGCTTTGGTCTCCATTGCATTGGTCTCACAACCTAGGAGAGTATGGCGTCTAGTGAGGGTAATTATCACCGTAGAGGTCCGTACTTTGATGGCACAAATTTTGCTAGTTGAAAGCACAAAATGAAAATGCATATTCTTGGTCATAACCCCGCCGTTTGGGCTGTTGTTCGTGTTGGCTTGCAAGGTGAATTCTTTGGAGATGGAAAGGAACCGGATCGTGCGGAAGAATTGAAGATGTTGCAATACAACGCTCAAGCATGCGGCATTCTATTCAACTGCCTATGCCCAGAAGAATTCAACAAAATCAGCCGTCTTGAGAATGCAAAAGAGATTTGGGATACTTTGGTTGATATGCACGAAGGAACCGAGTCCGTGAGAGAATCCAAGTTGGATGTTCTTCAAGGTCAGCTTGACAAGTTCAAGATGAAGGATGGTGAAGGAGTCGCAGAGATGTACTCTAGGCTAGCTCTCATCACCAATGAGATTGCCGGCTTAGGAAGCGAAGAAATGACCGACAAATTCATCATCAAGAAGATACTTAGAGCTTTGGATGAGAGATACGACACCGTGTGCACATTGATCCAAATGATGCCCAACTACAAAGATCTCAAGCCTACGGAAGTCATTGGAAGGATTTTTGCTCATGAGATGACACTCAAAGACAAGGAAGAGCTTCATCACAAGTCTAGCGGTGCTTACAAAGCCACAAGTGATGCTCCCGCAACCTCAAGCAACAACCTTGTCTCCAATGAAGAGATAAGCCTCATGGTCAAGAAATTCAACAAGTTTTACAAGAATAGAGGCAAAGAAAGAAGCTCCAACTCAAGATATGATGAGAAGCGTTCGTCAAGTCGTGACCGCAATTGCTACAATTGTGGGAAGTCCGGA
The DNA here is from genome assembly GCA_039707655.1 of Elymus sibiricus. Classification (NCBI taxonomy): domain Eukaryota; kingdom Viridiplantae; phylum Streptophyta; class Magnoliopsida; order Poales; family Poaceae; genus Elymus; species Elymus sibiricus. The sequence goes on from CM077665.1 coordinate 273,239,537, forward strand.
CACTACTCCAATGAGTGCACGGCTCCCTACAAACGAAGAGAAGAGTCACCAAGAAGACGAAGCTCAAGGAATGAATCACCTCAAAGAGAGAGAAGGAGTAGAGATGATCGTTATGAACGAAGACACTCAAGGAGAAGTAGAGATTCGGAGAAGAAGGACAAGTACACCAAGAGCTACACAAGAAGGAAACATCAAGCTCATGTTGGTGAATGGGGTTCCGGCTCCGACTCCGACGACAACTCCGAGAGAAGCTATCACTCCGACTCCGACTATAGTCAAGATGATGGTGTTGCCGGAATTGCTCTAGTGACTACCAACTCCCATGATCTATTTGACTCACCAAACGAAGGGAGTGGAAGTTGCTTCATGGCTAAAGGCCCCAAGGTATCACACCCCGAGTATCTTGATTTCGATAGTGATGAAGATGATTTGCTTTGTGATGATGACTTGCTCTTTGATAAAACTAGTGATGTTAGTCAAAATGAACTTGATAATTCTCATGCTAGTCAAGATAAGTCAATTGATGATGATAAGATGAAAATAGAGGAACTAACTAAAGAACTAAACACTCTTAAGTTAGCTCATGAATCTACTCTTGAAGATCATAGAGAGCTTGTAAGAACTCATGAGAAGCTACGCTTCGAGAAGCTCAACTTGGAGCAAGAGCATGAGTTTCTTAAAGCTATCAATGACGATCTCCGAAAGAAGACTTCATCTTATCTAGCCAAACGACTACTCTTGTCTACTTTCATGCCACAAGTTAAATCTAAACAAACTAGTAACAAAGGCAAGAAAGGTTCTTCATCTAGTAGCAACAATAAAAATGCTAAACCCAATGATGTTGCTTCTAGTAGTTCTATTGATTCCACTAATGATGTTTTTCTTAGCCAAGTTACACTTGAGCAAGATAATGCTTTATTGAAAGGAATTATAGAAAAAGGTATCTACAAGAGTCTTGCCGGGTGTAAGCAATTTGAGGAAATTGTACGCAAGCACGGAGGATACCGGAAGAATCGTGGTGTTGGCTACTTCAACGCAAATGGAGTTGAATGGGAAGAAGGTCAATATCCCGAGCCCAAGTTTGTTCCTCAAAAGGAGAAGTATGAAAATACCCTTCCCAAGGGGACAAGCACTCAAGATGACCTTCCACCACAAGACCACAAGCTTAAGGGCAAGAACAAGCTTCAAGAGGACATTGACTCATATGAAGATGGATCCCTAGCTATGGTGGAGTGGGTTCCCAAGGCTACGTCAAGCTCAACTTCTACAAAGGCTACTACAACACCAAGGATCCCCATCAACTTGATGTGGGTCCCCAAGAAGAAGAACTAGAGAGTTCTTGAGGGGTGACTCCGCCAATGAAATTCACTCACATTCATTATTGGCAAGAACTATTTGCAATCAACATCAACTCTATGCAATAGTTCAAGGAGTCACACATTCCCTCAAAGGTAAGCAAGGGACAAGGTAATCAACAAATCAATGGACATCATAACACATGTTTTGCACTCCATGTCCATAGATATCCTTGTATTTGTCTCTTGTGTGTTGGGACTAACCCATGTACGTGAGAAGAGTAAGGAAACAACAAGGATGCTCCCAACTCTTGGTGGTCTTCATCAACCTTGAGCATCCACCACTACCTCACCAACATGAAGTCTTCATCGACAAAACCCAAGGTTAGTCTATCCCTCTTATGGGGGGATGTCACATCAAGGGGGAGCTTTACTCTAAGACTTGAGTCAAAGCATCTCTTAGTATGTGACAACATTAAATGCTTTATGTAAAAGTGATAACCCCACTTGTGCTTAAACGATGAGTATGACCTATGATCAAGTATTCTTACTTGGCTCCCAAAGTCAAATACTCATATATAGATGACTTCGTCATCGCCCTAGTGCTTGTTATATGCTAGTGTGTATGTGCATGTTTGTCATGATTTCATTTGACATCTTATTGTGTGAGCATGTTGGTCTGCATTTATTTTCTCAGTCGAGGACATCCAATTGTTGCTATTTGGCTTTTGCTTTATCTTTTGACAATTGGATGGACAAGAATGCCTAGGACCACTCTTTAGCTATCTATGCTTTCTCACCTCATATTCTATTCATGCTGCATCACAAAATTTGAACAAGTACTTTTCGATCCCTCTGTGTGTGGAGCACTCGGAGTTCCGTATCGACAAGGACTGACCATTAAAACCTCCCAAGTGCATCTCGGTGGAACCAACCCCAAAATCTCGGTCTCACCGAATGCCTAGGGTTGATCTGGTTTTCTATCTCGATACTACCGATTTCATATTCTCGGTTACACCGAGTTTCCCTGTCAGCTGACAGTTGTGGAACTCGGTGACACCGACAATTTAAAATCGGTATCACCGACAGTGAAGGGTATATAGTCTGTGGTCCCGACGGTTCGAAAATTCATTCTTCAAATCGTCGCGCCTCAAACCCTAAGCTGCCGCAGAAGGACCCCCTGGTCATCGCCTTTCCTTCCCGAGCCTCTCCGCCGCTGGGAATCCTCGCCGTTGACGGGCATCTTCGCCGCCGTCGCCGCCGTAGCGGATCCTTCACCAAGCTAGGGTACAGATTCAATCTTTCTTGCGCTCCCGTCTGATTCTTGCGCAATAAAGCTGTTTTCTCTATAAGCCACAATTTGCTCATCGTTCTATCCACGAGAAAACTCCGTAGATTAGCGAACCATCGATTTTCTAGGGTTTGCCTTCCGCCCGATGGAACTCGGTAGAACCGAAGTGAACAAATCGGTCTCACCGATTTGTCTGTCTGTGTTGCTGAGAACTGTCTCGGTGAAACCGAGTACTTCTTTTCGGTCCCACCGAAAAGAGTGCCAAGTTTCTGTTAATGAGATAGTCAGTCTCGGTGGCACCGACAATTTTACTTTGGCTGTACCGATTTGCATGTGACAGAATGCAAAACTTTGAAAATCTTTTGTTCAATCTTTCAAAAACCAGCCACATTTTGTGATGACTTATCCTTTTCTGCTCCTCTATATTTTGTTCACAGGGTCAGTATGTCAAGTGCCGAAGACAGTGAGAACGACTTCAGAGAGAAGAGTGTTGAATTGGATTCTGGCACTAGTCCTGAATCTAGTTCATCTTCAGATCCAGGCACCCCCAGCTCTCATGGGTTGCCCAAGGCTGCTACAAGGGCCAGGAAGAAGCTGAATTCAGATGAGGAGGATTCAGACTTCGTTCCAGAAGAGATTCTTGCTAAGAAGCAAGAAAAGGCTGCCAAGAAAGCTGCAAATGAAGCTACCTCTTCAAGGAGAGCTGTAAGGAAAGTGTATGCTAGCTCTGAGGCTATGAGAGCACCTGAAAGTGCTAGGACAAAGATGGCTCTTCACCTTGAGTCACCTCCTAAGAAGGCAGGGGAGAAGAAGGGTGCTAGGAAGAGGATAGTCTATGTCACTGGCAGGCAGACCTCCATGCTTGAGGAACCTGAGGAGGCTGCTGCTGCTGTTGCTGAGGAGGAGGAGGAAGAACATGTTGAGAAAGCCCCTCCCAAGAAGAAAAAGAAGCTTATGGCTGATGCTATGCCAAAGACTGGCACATCCAAGAGCACTAAATCTGCAACCAAGAAGCCTGCTGCTGAGAAGCCCAAGAGATTGTCCAGGCAAATTCCAGCATCTGAGAAGAACAAAGGGACTGCCTCCAGAGTTGAGGATGAGGATGCTATGTCTGCCCTAATGAAGCTTAGGCCACACCTTCCAGTACATAATGCCAGCTACCCACTTGCTGAGGATATGAAGAAGAGGAAGGACTCTGGCTTGAGGGCATGGAGAGCTGCTGATCCATATGCCCAAAGGAAGAAGACAGCTGTGGACTACAAATTCTTCACCAGAGAGCAACAAGATTTCTATGAAACTGTGCTGTTTGACAAGAGTCCAGCTGTGAGCGATATGCGGTATGTGGACTGGAAATTCATCAAGGAGAATGAGGACTATTTTCCAAATGTCCAAGATAATTTCCACTGCATTGGTTTGGATGAGTTTGTTGGCAAAGAGTTCACTGCTTGGAATGATGAGATGATCATGCAATTCTACTCCACTGCACATTTCTATGGAGATGGTAGGATTGTATGGATGACTGAAGGTGCAAGGTATGAGTCTACTGTTGAGGAGTGGGCTGTAATCTTAGGAGTCCCAGAGGTACATGATGGTGACCTGGATGTCTACTCAGAATCTAAGGCAAACCACAATGCTATGGCCAATATGTACAATGAGATTCCTGCTGCTAATGTGAAGTCTCACAGGCTAGGATCTATCTACTTTCTTCAGGCTGGCCTCCGCACCATGAACACCATTCTGAGGCATACCTTGATGCCCAAGTCAGGAGATGACAAGATGATCCGAGGCTACTCCATTAACATGTTGATCCATCTCGACAGACACACCAGGATCAGAGTCATGGACTTGATTGTTGAGACAATCAAGAGGGTTGCTGCTGATCAGAAGCGCTCTTGCTGTTATGCACCCTACATCCAGATGCTTATCAACTCAAAGTTGGAGAAGCACATATTTGCTCTAGATCGTCCCCACTTGCCCCTACAGCCAGATCTCGAGGACAACGTTGTGGTGATGAACCCAGATCATCCCACTTCAGCTGCAGCTCAGGCAGAGGCAGAGGCAGCTAGAGCCACTAGTGCTCAGGTCCCCAGATCCAGGAACGAGCAAATGGATCTTTTGATCTCATCAGTTCAGGACATGAAGAAGGACATTAAGGGGATTCTGGACAACCAGAACAGTCTTGTGAGGATCTTCGAGAATAGGATCAAGACCCTTAATGATAAGGTGGATGGGCTGACTAAGACAGTCAATGAGCTCAAGAAGGAAGTTGACTCAGTGCCTCTTCTTGAGACTTCTTCTTCTGATGATGATGATGAGGATGGTTCTCCTCTCAGGCCAGGCACACAGTTTACCACTCAGGCCAGATCAGCCACTGTGCCAGCTCCAGACTTGAGGCCCTCTTCATCAGCTCCAGCTACTGTCACCTCAGCTATTGCTCCATCAGTTTCAGTTCCTCCAGTTGCCACACCAACTCCATCCACGGCATCTGTAGAGATCTTCGCCGACGCTGTTCTCTCGACTCCTTCATCAACAACCGGAGGAGATTAGCCCAAGAACGCTTAGATATATGCCTTTGAAATTTTTGGTAACTTGTTGCCAAAGGGGGAGAAGTGTATATAGATCTTTAGGCTTCGAGTGAGAGAGCCTTTCGTGTTTATTGCTTTTTCAAAACATTTGATCTTTTGGTTACATGTTTGTGGTGTTTGATCATACGCGTTATGTGTGATGCTACTATTTCCTATCATCTTAATGCTTATGAGATGATCATTCACCTTTGCTTGATTGTGTTGTGCTATGATGTTCATTCTAATTACTCTCGCACACCACCAAGATGTATGTGACATGGAAGAAGTGCCCCATGTACCTAATCGATTGTGCATTTGCATTCAAACGCAAATTCAAAATAATGCACAAATTTAGGGGGAGCTCTTGCTTATCACATACTTCTCAAAGCGCGATTATATTCATTGATTATATCATATGTCGAAGCTTTGATCTATATGTTGTCATCAATTACCAAAAAGGGGGAGATTGAAAGCACATTTGCTCCCTTGGTGGTTTTGGTAATTAATAACAACATATAAGTCATTGAACTAATGTTTCCACTAAGTATATTTCAGGCAATGTTCAATGATAGGATTGGCAAAAGGATTGTGGAGATTGTGGAATACCCCAAGATGCAAGGAAATAGGTTGGCAAAGCTTCAAGGAAGAGGACTCTACATTTTACATTTGTGAGAAATCACTTTGAGTCCATAGGAAAGCCAATACTATTAAAAGGGGGTAAAGTTTTTGTTGGTGAACAAAATGCTCATACGTGCACAAGTGATAGTCACCAAAAACACCCACAAGCTCTCCCACCAAAGTCTGTCCAAAGCCAAATACTCAAAATCGGTGCAACCAACATTTCCATCCCGGTGCCACCGATTCTCAACCTCAGACAGACTCAGCCAAACCCTAGCCACTTCGGTGCAACCGATTCAATCCCGGTGCCACCGAGTTTAGGTTGCCAACTCTCTGTTACGCAAATTCACAATATCGGTACCACCGAGATTGTTGGATCGGCGTCACCGAGATTGTCAATCTGACCGTTGGTCACCTTATCGGTGCAACCGAGTTTCCTATATCGGTCTCACCGAGATTCAAAAGTTGCCACTTTTGGTCACTTCGGTACCACCGAGATTTACACATCGGTGTCACCGAGTTGGTCATTTTGTGTGTAACGGTTGGATTTTTGGGGATGCCTATATATACCCCTCCACCACCACCTACTCGAAAGGGAAGCACTCAGAACTATTCCATACTTGCCCCATCCAGTTTTCTGAGAGAGAACCACCTATTCTTGTGTTGAGGTCAAGATCTTCCACTCCAACCATATGGATCTTGATTTCTAGCCTCCCCAAGTTGCTTTCCACCAATCCCATCTCTTCCACCAAGCCAAATCTGTGAGAGAGTGATTGTGTGTTGAGGAGTCTATCATCTTGAAGCACAAGAGCAAGGAGTTCATCGACATTACCGAGCCTATTACCTTTTGGAGGGTGGTGCCTCCTAGATTGGTTAGGTGTCGCTTGGGAGCCTCCTACTTCGTGTTGTGGAGTTGAACCAAGAAGTTTGTAAGGGCAAGGAGATCGCCTACTTCGTGAAGATCTACCCATAGTGAGGCTAGTCCTTCGTGGACGGAAGCCGTTATGGAATAGTCAAGGTTGCTACTTCGTGGACCCTTATGGGTGGAGCCCTCCGTGGACTCTCGCGACCGTTACCCTCCGTGGGTTGAAGACTCCATAAACGTGGACGTACGATAGCACCACCTATCGGAACCACGGGAAAAAATCATCGTGTCTACAATTGCGTTTGATCCTCCTACCCTATCCTTTACTACTCATGCTTGTTGTTACTTTCCGCTGCTATACTCTTAGACATGCATGTGTAGGGTGTACTTGACTTGCCATAAAATGCTAAAACTGCCAACTCTAAAATTTGGGAAAAGGCAAAACTTTTATTTGGTCAAGTAGTCTAATCACCCCCCCTCTAGACATACTTTCGGTCCTACAGTCCGAACAACAACAACCATGTTTGACTGGTCTTGGATGCCATATACCTCGGAGAGCCTGGAACAATGAGCCAACAATCCCCACCGGGAACACCATGTGATGGCGGAACCATTGGTACAGTAACGTTCTATACAAACGGTTTTTAACCCCTTTCCATGACGTAGTTTCAAACCGTCGCCTTGCCTGTGTGGGCGGTAGGGGGGACCATCCCACACGACACTGAAAAATCGTCTGCGATGGGGCGAGCGCGTGCTGACGATTCTGAAAGCACCACTTCTACCTAGGTGGTTTTGGTAATTAACAACAGCATATAGTTCATTGAACTAATGAGCCAATCAAGTGTATTTAAGGAAAGTTCAATGAATGGATTGGCTAGGAACTGTGAGAAGGATCCCCTAGATGCAATGAACACCTATTGGCAAAAGCTTCAAGACTCTATATTTTGTTTTATGCGAGCAATCACAATTGAGTCCATAGGAAAGCCAATACTATTAAAAGAGGATGATGTATTGAAAATGATCTGGTTGCTCAAAGTGCTTAGAGATTTTCCACCAAAAGCCTCAACCAAACTCTCACAAAAGATTTTGTCCAAATAACTAAACTACCAAATTCGGTGCCACCAAGTTTCCAATTTCGGTCTCACCGAGTTAGCCCTAGACAGAATCCAATCCAAATCCTAGGACCTCAGTACCACTGAGAACCTGTTCGGTACAACCAAAAAGTAGTGACCAACTTTCTGGAAACGATATATTTAACTTCGAAACTTTCGAGTTTTATATCTCGGAGCCACCGAAATGTGGATTTGCTCAAGGCCAACCAAATCGGTCTCACTGAGATGTTATCATTCGGTCCCACCGAAAAGCCAAAAGTTAGAACATTTTGCACTAATTGGTACAACCATGTTTTTACTTCGGTTCCACCGACTTGGGTAATAATGTTTTAACGGTTGGATTTTTGGAGATGGCTATATGCACCCCTTCCCCCCTTTCACTCGTAGATAGAGCACTCTGAACGAACCAACACTTCCACCATTCATTTTCTGAGAGAGAACCACCTACTCATGTGTTGAGATCAAGATATTCTATTCCCACCATATGAATCTTGATTTCTAGCCTCCCCAAGTTGCTTTCCATCCAATCATCCTATTCTACCAAGCCAAATTTTGTGAGAGAGTGATTGAGTGTTGAGGAGACTATCTTTTGAAGCACTAGAGTAAGGAGTTCATCATCTATACACCACCTATTACCTTTTGGAGAGTGGTATCTCCTAGATTGGTTACGTGTCGTTTGGGAGCCTCCGAATCGTGTGGAGTTGAACCAAGAAGTTTGTAAGGGCAAGGAGATCGCCTACTTCGTGAAGATCTACACCGAGTGAGGCTAGTCCTTCGTGGACGTAAGCCATGGTAGAATAGACAAGGTTGCTACTTTGTGGACCCTTCGTGTATGGAGCCCTCCGTGGACTCGTGAATCCGTTACCCTCCGTGGGTTGAAGTCTCCATCAACATGGACGCATGATAGCACCACCTATCGGAACCGCACCAAAAATCTTTGTGTCTTCATTGCGTTTGATCTTCCTATCCCTCCCTTTACTTACACTTGCAATGTCATCACTTTCCGCTGCCATACTCGTAGACTTGCATGTGTAGGGTGTGCTAGACTTGGTAAAATCGCTAAAACTTGCCAACCTATGTGCTAAAACTTGCCAACCTATGTGCTAATACTTGCCAACCTATGTGTAGGGTGTGCTAGACTCGTAGACTTGCATGTGTAGGGTGTGCTAGACTCGTAGACTTGCATGTGTAGGGTGTGCTAGACTTTAAAGTCTTGCCGAGAGTAAGAAATTTGAAGAGATTGTATGCAAACAAGAATGTCATCGGAAGAACCAAGGTGTTAGTTTTGAACAAAAGTCCAATGACAATGGAGTTGAATGGGAAGAAGATCAATACCCCAAGACGAAGTTTGTTCCTCAACAAGAGAAGTATGATCCTACTCTCTTCAAGGGAACACAAGCTCAAGATGATCTTCCACCACAAGACCACAAGCTAAAGGGAAAGGACAAGCTTCAAGAGGAGATTGACTCATTTGAAGACCTACCTCATGCCATGGTCTAGTGGGTTCCCAATGCCACTACTAGCTCCAAGGATCCCCATTAAGTTGATGTGCATCCCAAAGAAGAAGAACTAGAGAGTTCTTGAGGGGTGACTACGCCAACAAACTTCACTCATATTCATCTCTTGGCAAGGACCAATGCAATCAACTCCAACCTTATGCACTAGTTAAAGGAGTCACAAAACCCCTTATTGGTAAGCAAGGAACAAGGTATTCAATGCATCAATGGGCATCATCTCATGAATACTTCACTCCATGTCCATAGATATCTTTGTTATTGTTCCTTGTGTGGGACTGACCCATGTAGGTGTGAAGAGTACCAAAACAACAAGGATTGCTCCCAATTCTAGATGATCTACATCAACAATGAGCATCCACTACTACAACATCTACATGAAGTCTTCAACGACAAAACACAAGGTTAGTTCATCTCTCTTAGGGGGGATATCACAACTAGGGGGAGCTTTGCTCTAAGACTTGAGCTAAAGCATCTCTAATGATGTGAACACATTAATGCATTATGTAAAAGTGGTAACCCCACTTGTGCTTAAACGATGAGGACCTATATGATCAAGTGTTCTCACTTGGCTCCTTAAGTCAATATACTCAAATAAAGATGACTTTGTCATCGACAATTGCTTGGTATATACTAGAGTGGTTTTGCATGTTTGACATATTCTATTTGACATTTTATTGTGTGAGCATGTCGGTATGCATACTTTTCTCATTCGAGTACATCCAATTGTAGGTCATTTGGGTTTTATTTTTCTGGCCAATTGGATGTACAAGAATGCCTAAGTACCCCCCTCTAGCTATCTATTCTATCTTGTCTCAAATTCTATTCATGCTTCATCACAAAATTTGAACAAGCACATTTTTGGACCCTCCGGGTGAGGAGCACTCGGAGTCACCAATTTGAATTTGACTGACCTCCAAAACCTTCTAAGTCCTTTTCGGTGTAACCAACCCCCGCACACTCGGCTTCACCGAAAAGCACTTTGGCTTATCTGAAATTTCTATCTCGGTACCACCGATAAGAAAATCTCGGCATCATCAAGTTCCCATGCTCTAGCAGTTCTGAACTTCGGAGCCACCGACTATTCGTCTCAGTGTCTAAAAGCACAAATTCTCCCTAGGTGGTTTTGGTAATTAATAACAACATATATTTCATTGGACTAATGATCCTATCAAGCATATTTTAGGAAAAGTTCAATGAATGGATTGGCAAAGGATTGTGAGGAGATCCCCTAGATTGTGACGCCCTGGATTTGGTGCTACAGTGATCTTGGTAATTAAGCTACAGTAACCCAGGAGATTAAGCTAATCCTTTTTGCTAAACCATGCTTGATCACATTGGAGTCATATGTCATATGAATTCCCTAATGAATTTCAAAATGCTTTTAAAAGTGCATTTAATAGTTTTGCAAACCTATAAACAAAAATTATGTTTGGGTTAGAAATATTCACCTGGGACTTATAAAATATGAACCAACATTTTATAAAGTAAATATGTGCCTCTAAAACAATTATAACAGAGGCAAATCAATTATTTAATTGTCCTTTTGAGTTATGTAAATACCAAACAAATTCCAATGCCCCCAAAACTTTTTGTGGCAGTACCAAATTTTGCATTGCAAATATTGGGACCTATCCCATTATTTTTGCAAGATTCATTTTAGTCCTAACACTAATAAAACAGAAACTATTTTAAAAAAAGAAGAAGCAAAAAGAAAGTTTTAAAAATAAAAAGGGAAACCCCCCTGGGCCGTGGCCCAGCTAGGCCAAGCGGCCCAGCCGACCCCCCCAGCCTTCTCCTTCCTCTGTTCACCGAGGCCCTCGTGGACGATGGGCGAGCGTCCACGGCCGGCGATGGCGCGCTGGCGACCATCCGACAGCTCCCTGGCGACCTAAAGACGGCGGTGACACCCCGGGGCCAACCCTAAACCCTAGCCCCTCACCAGAACCCCTCTCGTTCCCTCCATCGCTCTGCATCGAGCTCGCCCGAAAGCTCCCATCGCCGCCGCCGTCGATCCCGCGCTCTCCGTGCCCCATTTGCCTCTCCGACATGTCCAGCGTCACCGCCGACCTCGGCTACGCCGTCTATGCCGACTAGCCGAAGGCGGGAGCGACCGCAACGTCCTCCTCGAGCTCTTCTTCAACCTTCGGACACGCCGGGGTTCGCCGTCGATTCGCCGCACCCCTGCGCTCCCGTGCACTCGACGGGCCTCCTTGTGCACCCTAGGTGAGCTGCGCATCATCTCCCCTCCTCTAGCTAGCCTTGGCGCCCACTAGCTCCAATCCTCGTCGCGGCCGTGATCGCCGCCACCGCGTACCTCACTGCCGTGGCCTCTGCCGCCGCAGCTTGCGTCTGAGCTCGCTACCGAGCTCCTGGAACTCCCAGTAGCCGAACGCGCGCACGCACACAGCCCCCCGACGCCTCTAGCTATGCTTTCGCCTGGACCCGTACTCCGGCTGCCGCCCGCGAGCTCGCCGCCGACGAACCCAACCACCCCAGCTCGGTAGACCTGCACCGTTCAATGCGGCTCGCTCCGCTCGTTCGGACGAGCCCAACCGCGCGCCAAATGGATCACCGTAGCAATTTTCCGGCCAAGTCCGGCGAGCCCCCGCCGCGGAACGGCTCGCCGGTGCGTCTCCGGCGCCGCCCGCTGACCTGGCACCTCTGGGCCCCGCCCTGTGCCACTGACCGTGGGCCCTACGGGTCCACCAGTCAGGGTTGACTGGGTCAACTCTGCTGACTGGGCAGCGTGGGCCACTGACATGTGGACCCCACCGTAGTTTAATTATTTATATAAATTAATTAAACTGCTAACTAATCTGTTAATTAAATTAAACACTAAACAGTCACTGACTACTGGAGCCCACCTGCTAATTAGGTTAATTAGTTAAACTAAAACCTGTTTAATTAGAACAAACACTGACAGGTGGGACCCACTGGTCAGTTTGACCAGTCAGCTGGTCAGTTGACTGCTGACGTCACCCCTGACTTCATGCTGACGTCATATTTCCTTTTCTGTCAACTTAAACAATTAAAATAATTCCAAAAAAATCAATTAAACTTTGGAAAATCATATAAAATAATCCGTAGCTCGGATGAAAAAGTTTTATACATGAAAGTTGATCAGAAAAATCCCACGAATCCAAATACGCATTCCGTCCATCCGTCACATGCTCCTAGCATATTGAACATGGACATTTTAGCATTAGGATCATCTGTCCGGTAGTAGCCCGGGACCCAAAAAATATCGTCAGATATTCTTTCAATCCATCTGCGACGTGTAATACTGCGTTAGTGCATGTCTAGCTCTGCATATTGCCTTGTCATGCATCGTGTTGCATCTGTGCTTTATATTTATTGTTTCTTCCCCCCTCTTCTCTCCGGTAGACACCGAGACTGACGGTGCTGCCGGGTACGACTACACCGTTGACGATCAGCCCTTTGCCGCAGAGCAGCAAGGCAAGCAACCCCCCTTGAGCATTCCGATATCGCCCATTCCTTTCCCTCTTATTCTTGCATTAGATTTTGCTACTGTATTAGCTAGCTCCTATTCTGATGCATAACCTGTTTTTGATAAACTGCTACTATACCTGCAACGATATCAACTGTTTAGTATAGGTTGATCAGTGAATCCCCTGAGACCCCCCTTAGTCCCAGTTGCCCCTGCTTCTTCATCGACGACTCGACGACCCGAAGACCCGAAGACTCGGTCAACCGACCGACGAGCCAAGCCCCTTACATCACCGCACACCCCTTAAGTATGGCACTGCAGAGCTACTACCGAGTGCCGAGGGTGATACCTCACTTAGCACTCCCGGTGTTAATTCTGTAGCGTAGCTAATCGGTCGTGGGTATCGAGGGTGATTCCTCCTTCCCATTTATCGATAGCGAATCTTGTCATACACATAGCTCGAGTGGGATCCATCGAGGGTGATTCCTCGGATATCCACTTGGTGTATAAACACACAGTTACTTTAACTTGACATTGTTTACATGTGAAAGACGGGACTGGAGGGACAGGCGGTACCACCCTGGTTGTGGTGGACCTGAGTTCCCGACAGTCTTGAGACGGGTCGGCCCCAAGGGTACCCGTGTGTGAGATGTGGTGGGATGCGCCGGTAAGGCATCCAAAGGATTATGTTGAGGCGTGGACGGGCAGGAGAGGCCCTTGCCACACATCCTCGAGGCGGGGCGACGGACCGCACTTCATGGGTCACGCTTTCCCCGCATTAATAAAATGCTAATGGGTTGGGTATTTGATCTGAGTTGGGTCGTTGGCCTTTTTACGCACCAAACCATCGCGTGGGAGAAGTTATGGGTACTCAGCGTCGTTGTATCAGCCGAAGCTCTTCAGACGTCAGCAATGGAGCGGCGCGCGCCGGATTGGACTGGACGGTGCAGCTCTTGGACTGGAGTGTACTAGGTCTGCTTCCGGCCGCCCACGCATCGTGTAGGAGCGCAGAGGGCAAGTGGGCCCACGACCCCTTTGTGCTTAGGATTTAGACCGGCGGGCTGGCCTCTTCGTTGAGCCTAGGTGGGGCGACGACGTGCTGCTATCCCGAGGCCGGGCATGACCCTGGAAAGTGTGTCCGGCCGGAGGTGATCAGGCGTGTTGGAAATGCGGTGCACCCCTGCAGGGATGAATAATCTATTCGAATAGCCGTGTCCACGGTAACAGGACGACTTGGAGTTGTGCCTTGACCTTATACAACTATAATTGTGACTTTAATTTGAAATGAATGTGGCTCCGAGATTACTTCCTCGCAGGGAGTCGAGGAAGAATCTCTGGGCGTGGTTACTTAAATAAAACTGCTACAATAATATGACTATATATGAGATACTAGTCTACTCTCTTCTAATGCTGCAAGATGCTGAAGATGCTAGTCTTCGATAGGACTAGGCCTTCCCCTATTCTTGCTTTCTGCAGTCAGTCCAGATATAACCCCTCCCCTTGATACTGATGCATACTTAGCATAGTTCTGATGTCAGTCTTGCGAGTACTTTGGATGAGTACTCACCGCTGCTTTGCTTTCTCTTCCCCCCTCGATACGATTCCGCGTTCAGACGATGGAGCCCAGGAGATGGAGTACGCCGGAGATGACTACTACACCACCGCTGGAGCCTACTACTACGTGGAGAGTGCCGACGCTCAGGAGTAGTTAGGAGGTTCCCAGGCAGGAGGCCTCGCCTCTTTCGATCCGCTGCTTATGTTTGTGCTAGCCTTCTATAGGCAAAACTTGTCTAACTTATGTCTGTACTCAGATATTTTTTTGCTTCCACTGACTCGTGCTTGTCGAGCTTTGTATTCGAGCCCTCGAGGCCCCTGGCTTGTAATATGAAGCTGTATGACTTTAATTTGTGTCTAGTGTTGTGTTGTGATATCGATCAGTGAGTCCCTAATCTTGGTCGTATGCATTGCGTGTTTGATTAGCGTACGGTCAAGATCGGGGGCGTCACAAGTTGGTATCAGAGCTAACTGCCTGTAGGTAGCCCCCTTTCCTACTCCTTGGCCGAAGTTGAGTCTAGTCATTGAAAAACTTTTACTAACATTGTTGTGTGGCTTACGGGCCCACATCTCAATCGGGTGGTATTAGGATATTTTATTCCTCGTCTATACTCTGGGTTCTGATCTCTCTTCTCTTTTGGGTTAAATATTTTATTAACTATAACTCTAGGTTCTCGTAACTACTTCCCCCAAAGAGCCCCTCATTCCAGATAATGGCTCGATCCATCAGAAGACTCCGAAGTTACTCTCTGATGTTCTCCCGAGAACTTGTGCTCGTCGATTTTGCGATTTCCTTCCATCACCAACCCCTGCGGATAACTCCTCATCATTATCGAGGATTCGTTCGTCCCCAGTTGTTCTTGTCTTTCACAAAATTTCTTCGAAACGCTATCCGGTCTTCCGAAATCCTGAGCAGCCTATTGATCTTGACTTTCTCACCTGCTTACATGGTGGTTAATTCCATATGTCTAGCAATATTCATTAAACTCCTCTGTGATTTTCATTTGATTTTATTGACTCAACCTGTGTGTGAATGCACGCAGTCATCAGTTGTTTATCATAAATTATCCGTCCGACTTAGACATCTTTCCAAACCTGAGTTGGTTCTCGACAAATCAACTTTGACTGAATATCCATCTAAGTCCATTCAACTTACTTGTATTTGATCGGAGCATCTGATTTTGATACACCAACCTGGAAATCATAATTCCTTTGGTATTTAAGTATCTATATCATTCAGATAAACTCTAATCTGATGCCTTGCTTTCTTTCTTCCACTGATTGAGTTCCAATACTCATATCAGAACCCTTTGTGGGATGCCAAACCATTGTTGGGTTATTATCCGGTAGCATCCTTCACATTCAAAATTATTGTGATGTTCTTCCCCTGATACATGATGCCATTGGTAAATTGTGTCTTCTCCCTCCGATAAGTTGTATCCTATGCTTTTATCAGCCATGCTCTGTTGTCAAGCATGTGTTAATTACTCTTGAAGCTTGTGGTATATGTTCCTAAGATGCCCTGATGGGTTGAACCTATGCCTTCCTTAATTCGTGTGAACTCAAGAGTTTTCACGAGTCCTACTCTTCTGGTGTTTTGCCGGATAATCTTTCAAAGCTACAACCTGATTTGATACTTTACAACCGTGGTTCCGACCATGACTGTTCTTCTTTGATCCCATTTTTAGACCAGTTTAAGCACTTGTCTTCTGCGGATCAATACATCGGTCCAAGCTTTAATTCTGATCTACATCCGAGTATTACCCCTGGTATCTCGAGAAAATCATGGAGCTGCATAGCTTCTTATAAGCTCCTCATCAGCTATGTCCTTCACTGATTCCTGTTTCCTCGTGTTCTGAGTTGTTGGACACTCAAGGACACCGATAATTGAATCGAGTCCGCATTGCGATTCAACAACTCTTAGTAATTTTCTTTGCTTATGAGTTTGTGCTCGATCATGTCTTCCCAAGCTATTTGGCTACATCATCATCGTCATGCTAAGGCTTGACCATACTATTTATATCCTTCATCCCCGGAACACAATTCCAACAGTGCTCTAAGCTTACATCGAGTTTGCAACGTCATGTTGGTTGTCTTGAAGGCAATTTTGACTCTGAGCTAGCACTCTAAACTGTGGTTCTGACCACCCTTCGCTTCATCATTTCTTTGCATGATGTCATCACTGATCGATTACATCTTCAAGAGACTTCTCGGCAAATGTGTCGTGATCCTCATCAGCATTCTGGGCTCTTCCAGGATATCAATTAAATTCACGATGAGGGTAGCATCCTTGTCCGTGGTAATTGGCGTTGTCGTTGGCGACATCCTTGCCATCACCTTTCATTTCTTTGTTCCCGTGTTGTTTCCAACCGGAATACTGACAAATGGTATGTGATGTGTAAATTCAATACTTTTGGCATACCAACTTTATCATCTTGGAGTTAATGAACAATAAGTCCATTCTTAGTGTATTGGCTGTTGAGTCAGCACTCTAACATTGGTCGTGCTACTTAGTCTGTATTTCGGGTGCACCTTTCGATTAATGTTTAATTGTGGATGTTTCCTTTGGGCATACCTCAATATATCATCTGGGTTTGTTCACTCAATCGTGGAGATCCTTCTTTGTGGGAATCTCGATGAATTGTTGCTGAGCCCATCAGCCACATCCTCATCTTCTTCGTGGTTCTTGATGAACATTGAAGCTAGTATTGGAAACCTTGAAAGCATTATTTTTGTGCCTAGCTCATGAAGAATATGTTGGTTAAAAGAAGTGTTTTTCTATAAGTTCACGTGCATTTTTGCCACCGTGCTTATGGGAATTTTTTTGTCTCGCTTCCTCTGGAATCGTTCCAATTCATTCAGGCATGTGTGAAGTATTCTATGGTTTGATAGATTTGCTACTTTCACCCCATATGTATTTCCTAACACGCCAGGCCACTGATTGATTTGATTTGTCCTAGTCTAGACTTACACATAGAACTTTGATATCCTCTATGATGGTCCCCAATCAGAACTTGATTGCCCTCCATTCTAGAAACTTCCATGTGGGCACGAATGTCTTGACCTCGTGTTCAGATGTCTTGTAGTCTGACTAATGATTCAAGTCTTGCTTCTGTCGTTCATTCTGAGATTCTTGCAACACCATCTCGTAGGTCTGTGTTGCATCCTTTTCTCCTCAGGCCTTCTTTGTCTGAAGTATCCTGACACCAACCATATCCGAATCTCGGACAGATATGATGGTTGGAACGTTATCAAGAATTATAACTTTGGTCTTTATTACTCGGTAAGGTGATGTTGTAGCTAGCACACCAGGCCGGATGACCTATTGTTATAATGCTTTGTTCAGCTAGGGTTGCCATTCTTCCATGGGGAAATTATAAGACTTATTTTATAAGTTGTCCTACTAGATCCTTTGTGTATCCAAACTCCATCCTTTACTCGAAACACCATATCATTGCTATCCCGAAGCATGGATGTGGTATATCGATCATCAAAAGGAATAATGTAAGCTCAATGCTAATTGTTTCTTGATCCATTATTCAAACCCCATTGTATGGGCATGTCATGGATTTTCCTCGCCCCTTTTACCTAAATGGTTATGTACTTGCTATCCTGTCATGTATATCATGCTCTGATTTTTCCTTGGGAAAGATATACTCCTAAAACTTGAGTATAACCACATTTTCCTTTCCATTGGTCTGTTTAACCTTTCTTGAGATTATATGATCTAAGTAGTAATAATTCTCTGCTTAGGTAAACACCTCGGTGAACAAGTCTGTCAGTAAGATCCTGTTACTATTATTGATAACATTCCGGTAACCGCCGGTGGACGAGAACTTTGCCTATTGGTCCGCCTCGTTTCTACGAGCAGGAAAATGGTTCTATTCGTCCCCCGCCCTTGGTACCAACGTTGTTGCCAACATAGCTGGCAAGCTATCCTCTGACACGTCTTCTTTCATGACCGTGCAAGTTGTCACCACTCTTCTTACTCTTAATCTGCATGATCGAAACCTGACTCTCCTGTACATCTTTGATTCCAAAGTACCCTTTGCACTTGGCTTCGTTTGTAATTCCTGAGCCACCGTCCAAGGGATGATCTATTCTAATATCAGACGCGATATCTATTCTCGTTGCTCTGAACTTCCCCCCCTTTCTTCATCTGATAAGGCATCGAATGATTGCCTACCCGTTTGAAACTTTTACACCGTCACATTTTGCTCTTAGAAATTCCTCGAGTCTTAACTTGAGAAATAAATCTTGTGTTCCTCCCTGAGTTCGCCGTCAGATTCCCAGCTTTGCTTAGATTCGTTCTTCCAGAGTTTTCCCTCTGATCTCATTCGTAGGACGATGAAGATCCCGAAGAAAGGATGACGACTTCATCATGATGACCTGAAGCAGAAACATGAATGTCTCAATGAAAGGGGTCAACTTCTTCGAGAAGAACAACAAAGACAAGAAGACTCGTTAGAGTTTCGTTACCTAAACTTTGCCCCCTTACCTCTACCTCTTAAATCTCGGGACGAGAATTCTTGTTAGTAGGGGAGAGTTGTGACGCCCTGGATTTGGTGCTACAGTGATCTTGGTAATTAAGCTACAGTAACCCAGGAGATTAAGCTAATCCTTTTTGCTAAACCATGCTTGATCACATTGGAGTCATATGTCATATGAATTCCCTAATGAATTTCAAAATGCTTTTAAAAGTGCATTTAATAGTTTTGCAAACCTATAAACAAAAATCATGTTTGGGTTAGAAATATTCACCTGGTACTTATAAAATATGAACCAACATTTTATAAAGTAAATATGTGCCTCTAAAACAATAATAATAGAGGCAAATCAATTATTTAATTGTCCTTTTGAGTTATGTAAATACCAAACAAATTCCAATGCCCCCAAAACTTTTTGTGGCAGTACCTAATTTTGCATTGCAAATATTGGGACCTATCCCATTATTTTTGCAAGATTCATTTTAGTCCTAACACTAATAAAATAGAAACTATTTAAAAAAAAGAAGAAGCAAAAAGAAAGTTTCAAAAAGAAAAAGGGAAACCCCCCTGGGCCGTGGCCCAGCTAGGCCAAGCGGCCCAGCCGACCCCCCCAGCCTTCTCCTTCCTCTGTTCACCGAGGCCCTCGTGGACGATGGGCGAGCGTCCACGGCCGGCGATGGCGCGCTGGCGACCATCCGACAGCTCCCCGGCGACCTAAAGACGGCGGTGACACCCCGGGGCCAACCCTAAACCCTAGCCCCTCACCAGAACCCCTCTCGTTCCCTCCATCGCTCTGCATCGAGCTCGCCCGAAAGCTCCCATCGCCGCCGCCGTCGATCCCGCGCTCTCCGTGCCCCATTTGCCTCTCCGACATGTCCAGCGTCACTGTCGACCTCGGCTACGCCGCCTACGCCGACTAGCCGAAGGCGGGAGCCACCGCAACGTCCTCCTCGAGCTCTTCTTCAACCTTCGAACACGCCGGGGTTCGCTGCACCCTTGCGCTCCCGTGCACTCGACGGGCCTCCTTGTGCCCCCTAGGTGAGCTGCGCATCATCTCCGCTCCTCTAGCTAGCCGTGGCGCCCTCTAGCTCCAATCCTCGTCGCGGCCGTGATCGCCGCCACCGCGTACCTCACTGAAGTGGCCTCTGCCGCCGCAGCTTGCGTCTGAGCTCGCTACCGAGCTCCTGGAGCTCCCAGTAGCCGAACGCGCGCACGCACACAGCCCCCCGACGCCTCTAGCTATGCTTTCGCCCGGACCCGTACTCCGGCCGCCGCCCGCGAGCTCGCCGCCGACGAACCCGACCACCCCAGCTCGGTAGACCTGCACCGTTCAATGCGGCTCGCTCCGCTCGTTCGGACGAGCCCAACTGCGCGCCAAATGGATCGCCGTAGCGATTTTCCGGCCAAGTCCGGCGAGCCCCCGCCGCGGAACTGCTCGCCGGTGCGTCTCCGGCGCCGCCCACTGACCTGGCACCTCTGGGCCCCGCCCTGTGCCACTGACCGTGGGCCCTACGGGTCCACCAGTCAGGGTTGACTGGGTCAACCCCGCTGACTGGGCAGCGTGGGCCACTGACATGTGGACCCCACCGTAGTTTAATTATTTATATAAATTAATTAAACTGCTAACTAATCTGTTAATTAAATTAAACACTAAACAGTCACTGACTACTGGGGCCCACCTGCTAATTAGGTTAATTAGTTAAACTAAAATCTGTTTAATTAGAACAAACACTGATAGGTGGGACCCACTGGTCAGTTTGACCAGTCAGTTGACTACTGACGTCACCCCTGATTTCATGCTGACGTCATATTTCCTTTTCTGTCGAATTAAACAATTAAAATAATTCCAAAAAAATCAATTAAACTTTGGAAAATCATATAAAATAATCCTTAGCTCGGATGAAAAAGTTTTATACATGAAAGTTGATTAGAAAAATCCCACGAATCCAAATACGCATTCCGTCCATTCGTCACATGCTCCTAGCATATTGAACATGGACATTTTAGCATTAGGATCATCTGTCCGGTAGTAGCCCGGGACCCAAAAAATATCGTCAGATATTCTTCCGATCTGTCTGCGACGTGTAATACTGCGTTAGTGCATGTCTAGCTCTGCATATTGCCTTGTCATGCATCGTGTTGCATCTGTGCTTTATATTTATTGTTTCTTCCCCCCTCTTCTCTCCGGTAGACCCCGAGACTGACGGTGCTGCCGGGTACGACTACACCGTTGACGATCAGCCCTTTGCCACAGAGCAGCAAGGCAAGCAACCCCCCTTGAGCATTCCGATATCGCCCATTCCTTTCCCTCTTATTCTTGCATTAGATTTTGCTACTGTATTAGTAGCTCCTATTCTGATGCATAGCCTGTTTTTGATAAACTGCTACTATACCTGCAACGATATCAACTGTTTAGTATAGGTTGATCAGTGAATCCCCTGAGACCCCCCTTAGTCCCAGTTGCCCCTGCTTCTTCATTGACGACTCGACGACCCGAAGACCCGAAGACTCGGTCAACCGACCGACGAGCCAGGCCCCTCACATCACCGCACACCTCTTAAGTATGGCACTGCAGAGCTACTACCGAGTGCCGAGGGTGATACCTCACTTAGCACTCCCGGTGTTAATTCTATAGCGTAGCTAATCGGTCGTGGGTATCAAGGGTGATTCCTCCTTCCCATTTATCGATAGCGACTCTTGTCATACACATACCTCGTGTGGGATCCATCGAGGGTGATTCCTCGGATATCCACTTGGTGTATAAACACACAGTTACTTTAACTTGACATTGTTTACATGTGAAAGACGGGACTGGAGGGACAGGCGGTACCACCCTGGTTGAGGTGGACCTGAGTTCCCGACAGTCTTGAGACGGGTCGGCCCCAAGGGTACCCGTGTGTGAGATGTGGTGGGATGCGCCGGTAAGGCATCCAAAGGATTATGTTGAGGCGTGGACGGGCAGGAGAGGCCCTTGCCACACATCTTCGAGGCGGGGCGACGGACCGCACTTCATGGGTCGCGCTTTCCCCGCCTTAATAAAATGCTAATGGGTTGGGTATTTGATCTGAGTTGGGTCATTGGCCTTTTTACGCACCAAACCATCGCGTGGGAGAAGTTATGGGTACTCATCGTCATTGTATCAGCCGAAGCTCTTCGGACGTCAGCAATGGAGCGGCGCGCACCGGATTGGACTGGACGGTGCAGCTCTTGGACTGGAGTGTACTAGGTCTGCTTCCGGCCGCCCACGCATCGTGCAGGAGCGCAGAGGGCAAGTGGGCCCATGACCCCTTTGTGCTTAGGATTTAGACCGGCGGACTGGCCTCTTCGTTGAGCCTAGGTGGGGCGACGACGTGCTGCTATCCCGAGGCCGGGCATGACCCAGGAAAGTGTGTCCGGCCGGAGGTGATCAGGCGTGTTGGAAATGCGGTGCACCCCTTCAGGGATGAATAATCTATTCGAATAGCCGTGTCCACGGTAACAGGACGACTTGGAGTTGTGCCTTGACCTTATACAACTATAATTGTGACTTTAATTTGAAATGAATGTGACTCCGAGATTGCTTCCTCGCAGGGAGTCGAGGAAGAATCTCTGGGCGTGGTTACGTAAATAAAATTGCTACAATAATATGACTATATATGAGATACCAGTCTACTCTCTTCTAATGCTGCAAGATGCTGAAGATGCTAGTCTTCGATAGGACTAGGCCTTCCCCTATTCTTGCTTTCTGCAGTCAGTCCAGATATAACCCCTCCCCTTGATACTGATGCATACTTAGCATAGTTCTGATGTCAGTCTTGCGAGTACTTTGGATGAGTACTCATCGTTGCTTTGCTTTCACTTTCCCCCTCGATACGATTCCGCGTTCAGACGATGGGGCCCAGGAGATGGAGTACGTCGGAGACGACTACTACACCACCGCTGGAGCCTACTACTACGTGGAGAGTGCCGACGCTCAGGAGTAGTTAGGAGGTTCCCAGGCAGGAGGCCTCGCCTCTTTCGATCCGCTGCTTATGTTTGTGCTAGCCTTCTTAAGGCAAAACTTGTCTAACTTATGTCTGTACTCAGATATTTTTTTGCTTCCGCTGACTCGTGCTTGTCGAGCTTTGTATTCGAGCCCTCGAGGCCCCTGGCTTGTAATATGAAGCTGTATGACTTTAATTTGTGTCTAGTGTTGTGTTGTGATATCAATCAGTGAGTCCCTAATCTTGGTCGTATGCATTGCGTGTTTGATTAGCGTACGGTCGAGATCGGGGGCGTCACATAGATGCATGGAACATCAAATGGCAACAAGCTTCAAGACTCTACCTTTTGATTTTGTGAGAAATCACATTTGAGTCCATAGGAAAGCCAATACTATTAAAAGGGGATGAGGTATCTATGATTATCTGGTTGCTCAAGTGCTTAGAGTTAGCCACCAAAAACCCTCATGAATTCTCCCACAAAGATATTTTGTCCAAACTCTAAAGCCTAAATTCGGTGCCACCAAGTTTACAAATTTGTCCCTACCGAGTTTTATCCTAGACAGAAAATCCACAGCCAAACCCTAACCTCTCGGTGCCACCAAGTTTGATTTCGGTGCAACCGAAACCAGCGACCAACCTTCGGGTGTCCAGTTTCTAAGAATCGGAATTTCCGAGTTTTGGGATTTGATGTCACTGAAGCAAGGAACTGCCTAAGCCAGCCAAAAATCAGACTCACCGAGATTTATATATCAAGCTCACCGAAACGCTGGAAGTTGCCACATTTTGCACTAGTCCGTGTAATCGAGATTTATCTTCGGTTCCACCGAGTTGGGCAATAATGTTGTAACGGTTGGATTTTTGGAGATGCCCATATATACCCCTCCACCTCCCTCTCATTCGGAGAGAGAGCACTCAGAACAAACCAACACTTGCCCCATCCATTTTCTGAGAGAGAACCACCTACTCATGTGTTGAGATCAAGATCTTCCACTCCAACCATATGAATCTCGATTTCTAGACTCCACAAGTTGCTTTCCACCCAATCAACCTCTTCTACCAAGCCAAATCCGTGAGAGAGTGATTGTCTATTGAGGAGACTATCTTTTGAAGCACAAGAGAAAGAAGTTCATCATTCGTACCACATCTATTACCTTTTGGAGAGTGCTGTCTCCTAGATTCGTTAGGTGTCGCTTGGGAGCCTCCGACTTCGTGTGGAGTTGAAGCAAGAAGTTTGTAAGGGCAAGGAGATCGCCTACTTCATGAAGATCTACCTCGAGTGAGGCTAGTCCTTTGTGGACGTAAGCCGTGATGGAATAGACGAGGTTGCTACTTTGTGGACCCTTCATGGGTGGACCTTCCGTGGACTCTCGCGACGGCTACCCTCCGTGGGTTGAAGTCTCCATTAGCGTGGACGTACAATAGCACCACCTATCGGAACCACGGGAAAAATCGTCAAGTCCCCATTGCGTTTGATCTTTCTATCCCTACCCTCTACTTATATGTGCATGTCTTTACTTTCCGCTGCTATACTCTTAGATTTGCATGTGTAGGGTGTGCTTGACTTGATATAATTGCTAAAACTTGCCAACCTTTAAAATTGGAAAAAGGCTGGATTTTTAATTGGTCAAGTAGTCTAATCACCCCCCTCTAGACATACTTTGGATCCTACAAGTGGTATCAGATCTTTGGTCTCCGTTGCATTGGTTTCACAACCTAGGAGAGTATGGCGTCTAGTGAGGGAAATTATCATCGTAGAGGTCGATATTTTGATGGTATAAACTTTGCCAGTTGGAAGCATAAAATACAAATGCATATTCTTGGTCATAACTCCGCCGTTTTGGCTGTTATTCGTGTTAGATTGCAAGGTGAATTCTTTGATGATGGGAAGGAACCGGATCGTGAAACGACCGCGGAAGAACTAAAGATGTTGCAATACAACGCTCAAGCATGCGACATTCTATTCAATTGCCTATGCCCCGAAGAGTTCAACAAGATAAGCCGTCTTGAGAATGCAAAGGAAATTTCGGATACTATGGTTGATATGCACGAAGGAACCGAATCCTTCAGGGAATCTAAGTTGGATGTGCTACAGAGTCAACTTGACAAGTTCAAGATGAAGGATGGTGAAGGAGTCGCAGAAATGTACTCTAGGCTTGCTCTCATCACAAATGAGATTGCCGACTTAGGAAGTGAAGAGATGACCGACAAATTCATCATCAAGAAAATACTTAGAGCCTTGGATGGAAAGTATGACACCGTGTGCACATTGATCAAATGATGCCAAACTACAAAGATCTCAAGCCCACGGAAGTCATTGGAAGGATTGTTGCTCATGAAATGTCACTCAAGGACAAAGAAGAGCTTCACACCAAGTCAAATGGTGCATACAAAGCTACAAGTGACAATCCCTCTACCTCAAGTGACAACCTTGTTACTAATGAAGAGATAAGCTCATGGTCAAGAAGTTCAACAAATTCTACAAGAATAGAGGCAAAGAGAGAATCTCCAACTCAAGATGTGAAGAGAAGCGCTCTTCTAGTCGTGACCGGAATTGCTACAATTGTGGAAGCTCCAGACAATTTTCCAATGAGTGCACGGCCCCCCACAAGAGAAAAGAAGAGTCACCTAGAAGAAGAAGCTCTAGAGATGAGTCGCCTCATAGAGAGAGAAGGAGTAGAGAAGATCGCTATGAACGAAGACCTTCCCGGAGAAGCAAGGACTCAGAGAAGAAGGACAAATACACCAAGAGCTACACAAGAATAAGACATCAAGCTCATGTTGGTGAATGGGTTTCCGGCTCCGATTTCGACAACCAGTCCGAGAGAAGCTACCACTCCAACTCCAGCTATAGTCAAGATGAAGGTGTTGCCGGACTAGCACTCATATCCTCCAATTCCTATGATATATTTGTCTCACCAAATGAAGGAAGTGGAAGTTGCTTCATGGCTAAAGGACCCAAGGTATCACACCCCGAATACATTGAATTTAATAGTGATGAGGATGACTTACTAGGAGATGATGACTTGCTCTTTGATAAAACTAGTTATGTTAGTCAAAATGAACTTGATAATAATAATGCTAGTCAAGATAAGTCGTGTGATGATGATAAGAAGGAGATTGAGCGTCTAACTAAAGAACTAAACATTCTTAAGTTAGCTCATGAATCTACTCAAGAAGATCATAAAGAGCTTTTAAGAATTCATGAGAAGCTACACTTTGAGAAGCTAAATTTAGAGCAATAGCATGAGTTTCTTAAAGCTATCAATGACGGTCTTCGAAAGAAGAGTTCTTCTTATCTTGCCAAATGACTACTCTTGTCTACATTTGTGCCACAAGTTAAATCTAAGAAAACTAGTAACAAAGTCAAGAAATGTTCTTCATCTAGCAACAACAACACTAATGCTAAATCCAATGATGTTGTTCCCAGTACTTCTATTGATTCCACTAATCCTCTTAACCAAGTTACACTTGAGCAAGAAAACGATTTATTGAAAGGAATTATAGAAAAAGGTGTCTACAAGAGTCTTGCCGGAAGTAAGCAATTTGAGGAGATTGTGCGCAAGGAAGGATGACACCGGAAGAACCAAGGTATTGGTTGTCGTGGGAACGACTCCGACAGTACGAAGGGGGTAGGGTAAAGGAGCATGATCTACCGAGATGCATATGGGTGACACAGCATTTTAGCGAGTTCGGGCCTCTCACGGTGGAGATAACAACCCTACGTCTCGTGCTCCGGAGAGGCTTTGTTTTATCTGAGTATATATCCAGAGATTACAATATGTGTGGGAGAGAGTGGAGAATGGATTCCCTGCCTGAGCTAAGTCCGGAGACTAGTAGAAAAGAGAGAGAGGTAGAAGCCAGAGCCCCCTTAGTCTAGTGGTGGGGGGTGGCTTATATAGAGTGCGCCACCCCTTCACCTCCTACGTTACAAAGTGGGGCATTGATGCCGTAACGCCAGATGATGCTTCGACTGCCTTGTCGACTGTCGGTCTTCGCATATCCGAGTGAGCCATACGACCGAGTGATTGATTGTTTTCCGAGTAAAAGGTAACCGTCGAGTGGATGAGGAAAGTCTCCGAGTGGATGTTGTCGAGTGACTTGTATATAATGATGATTTCAGTCGGTGACCTCCTTGTAGTCCTTGACTTTTCTAGGGTAATGTCCTTAGGTAGGGTATGCAGGTCAGGCCTATGACCCTACCCTAGGTACATATCCCCATCATTAGCCCCCGAATGGATTGGGGTTCGAGTGAAAAATAGATTGATGCGGGTTCTGATAAGACACAAAAATTCCAAGTGCATTTTGGGTCTTCACAGAAGTCTGCGTCGATTGGAGTCTTTGTCATTCACCCTGATCGATTCTGTCTTGATAAGCATTTTCTTTTGGTGCATACTTGCTTGTTTTCCCCTTGAGTAAAGCAGGTCTTAGTCGAGTGGTTTCTGGTCAAGTGGGGGCACGCTGAGTGCACCCACTGGGTGTAGTCCCCGAGACCGCCGTCGAATGATGAAGACATCGGCAGGGGTCTTAAATTTGTTTTGAAAGTTGCTTGCCACTCGACAGGATGGACCTGGTCGAGTGATAATATGTCCAGTGGGGGCACGCTGAGTGCACCCACTGGGTGTAGTCCCCGAGACCGCCGTCAAGTGCTTGCATCGGCGGGGGTCTGATAGAGACAATCTTTGCTTGTTTCTTTTCCAATCCATTGCTTGGCTAAGTTTGTTTGGTTTCTGAGTGAGATGGATGCTCATTACTCGGAAGAATTTTGAACTTAGGCGAAAGACTGGTTCGCAACTAAGTTTCTGAGTGGAAGTGTTGCCTGTCACTCGGAACAACCTTTAGCTTAAGCGTGGTCTGACTCGCGGCTAAGTCCCCGAGTGAGAGGAGTGCTCGTCACTTGAGAGAGTTTTTAACTTAGACGAAGACTGGTTCGCAGCTAAGTTTTCGAGTGAATGGGATGCTATTCACTCGGCAGGGTTTTTAACTTAGGCGAAAACTTGTTCGCGGCTAAGCCCCCGAGTGAGAGAAGCGCTTGTCACTCAGAAGAGTTTTCAACTTAGGCGATACGGAATCGCAGCTAAGCCCTCGAGTGTGGATGACGTCCTCACTCGAAATGGTTTTTAACTTAGGTGATACGGAATCACAGCTAAGCCCCCGAGTGTGGATGATGTCCTCACTCGGAGTGGTTTTTAACTTAGGTGATACGGAATCACAACTAAGCCCCCGAGTGTGGATGATGTCCTTCCTCGGAGTGGTTTTTAACTTAGGTGATACGGAATCACAGCTAAGCCCCCGAGTGTGGATGATGTCCTCACTCGGAGTGGTTTTTAACTTAGGCGATAAGGAATCGCAGCTAAGCCCCCAA
This sequence comes from Elymus sibiricus, assembly GCA_039707655.1. Taxonomy (NCBI): domain Eukaryota; kingdom Viridiplantae; phylum Streptophyta; class Magnoliopsida; order Poales; family Poaceae; genus Elymus; species Elymus sibiricus. The sequence continues at coordinate 273,267,612 of CM077665.1, forward strand.
GTGTGGATGATGTCCTCACTTGGAGTGGTTTTTAACTTAGGTGATACGGAATCACAGCTAAGCCACCGAGTGTGGATGATGTCCTCACTCGGAGTGGTTCTTAACTTAGGCGATACGGAATCGCAGCTAAGCCCCCGAGTGTGGATGATGTCCTCACTTGGAGTGGTTTTTAACTTAGGTGATACGGAATCACAGCTAAGCCCCCGAGTGTGGATGATGTCCTCACTCGGAGTGCTTTTTAACTTAGGTGATACGGAATCACAGCTAAGCCCCCGAGTGTGGAGGATGTCCGCACTCGGAGTAGTTCTTAACTTAGGCGATACGGAATCGCAGCTAAGCCCCCGAGTGTGGATGATGTCCTCACTTGGAGTGGTTTTTAACTTAGGTGATACGGAATCACAGCTAAGCCCCCGAGTGTGGATGATGTCCTTACTCGGAGTGGTTTTTAACTTAGGTGATACGGAATCATAGCTAAGCCCCCGAGTGTGGATGATGTCCTCACTTGGAGTGGTTTTTTACTTAGGTGATACGGAATCACAACTAAGCCCCCGAGTGTGGATGATGTCCTTACTCGGAGTGGTTTTTAACTTAGGTGATACGGAATCACAGCTAAGCCCCTGAGTGTGGATGATGTCCTCACTCGGAGTGGTTTTTAACTTAGGCGATACGGAATCGCAGCTAAGCCCCCGAGTGTGGATGATGTCCTCACTTGGAGTGGGTTTTAAATTAGGTGATACGGAATCACAGCTAAGCCACCGAGTGTGGATGATGTCCTCACTCGGAGTGGTTCTTAACTTAGGCGATACGGAATCGCAGCTAAGCCCCCGAGTGTGGATGATGTCCTCACTTGGAGTGGTTTTTAACTTAGGTGATACGGAATCACAGCTAAGCCCCCGAGTGTGGATGATGTCCTCACTCGGAGTGGTTTTTAACTTAGGTGATACGGAATCACAGCTAAGCCCCCGAGTGTGGAGGATGTTCGCACTCGGAGTAGTTCTTAACTTAGGCGATACGGAATCGCAGCTAAGCCCCCGAGTGTGGATGATGTCCTCACTTGGAGTGGTTTTTAACTTAGGTGATACGGAATCACAGCTAAGCCCCCGAGTGTGGATGATGTCCTTACTCGGAGTGGTTTTTAACTTAGGTGATACGGAATCATAGCTAAGCCCCCGAGTGTGGATGATGTCCTCACTCGGAGTGGTTTTTAACTTAGGCGATACGGAATCGCAGCTAAGCCCCCGAGTGTGGATGATATCCTCACTCGGAGTGGTTTTTAACTTAGGTGATACGGAATCACAGCTAAGCCCCCGAGTGTGGAGGATGTCCGCACTCGGAGTAGTTTTTGACTTAGGCGAAAACTTGTTCGCGGCTAAGCCCCCGAGTGAGAGAAGCGCTCGTCACTCGGAAGAGTTTTCAACTTAGGCGATACGGAATCGCAGCTAAGCCCTCGAGTGTGGATGACGTCCTCACTCGAAATGGTTTTTAACTTAGGTGATACGGAATCACAGCTAAGCCCCGAGTGTGGATGATGTCCTCACTCGGAGTGGTTTTTAACTTAGGTGATACGGAATCACAGCTAAGCCCCCGAGTGTGGATGATGTCCTTACTCGGAGTGGTTTTTAACTTAGGTGATACGGAATCACAGCTAAGCCCCCGAGTGTGGATGATGTCCTCACTCGGAGTGGTTTTTAACTTAGGCGATACGGAATCGCAGCTAAGCCCCCGAGTGTGGATGATGTCCTCACTTGGAGTGGTTTTTAACTTAGGTGATACGGAATCACAGCTAAGCCACCGAGTGTGGATGATGTCCTCACTCGGAGTGGTTCTTAACTTAGGCGATACGGAATCGCAGCTAAGCCCCCGAGTGTGGATGATGTCCTCACTTGGAGTGGTTTTTAACTTAGGTGATACGGAATCACAGCTAAGCCCCCGAGTGTGGATGATGTCCTCACTCGGAGTGGTTTTTAACTTAGGTGATACGGAATCACAGCTAAGCCCCCGAGTGTGGAGGATGTCCGCACTCGGAGTAGTTCTTAACTTAGGCGATACGGAATCGCAGCTAAGCCCCCGAGTGTGGATGATGTCCTCACTTGGAGTGGTTTTTAACTTAGGTGATACGGAATTACAGCTAAGCCCCCGAGTGTGGATGATGTCCTTACTCGGAGTGGTTTTTAACTTAGGGGATACGGAATCACAGCTAAGCCCCCGAGTGTGGATGATGTCCTCACTCGGAGTGGTTTTTAACTTTGGCGATACGGAATCGCAGCTAAGCCCCCGAGTGTGGATGATGTCCTCACTCGGAGTGGTTTTTAACTTAGGTGATACGGAATCACAGCTAAGCCCCCGAGTGTGGAGGATGTCCGCACTCGGAGTAGTTTTTGACTTAGGCGATACGGAATCGCAGCTAAACTCTCCGAGTGTGGAGGATGTCCGCACTCAGAGTAGTTTTTGACTTAGGCGATACGGAATCGCAGCTAAGCTGAGCGATGGCGCGCGGGGCGGCCGATGATGAAGACCTGCCACACGGAGTGGCGATGCGCGGGGCATCCGGCTGAGTGGCGATGCGCGGGGCGGCCAAGTCATGCATGTCGAGGAGGTGTCCGACCCAGTGATGGCACGCGGGGCTGCCATGTCCAGTACGTCATCGAGGGGGCGCCCGAACACGTGACGACGCGCGGGGCGACCGAGTCGAACATGTCGTCGCGGAGGTATCCGAACAAGTGGAAACACACGAATGATCATTGCGGCGACTGAGCCTGAGTAGCGACGAAGATGGCGCACAGATGCGTCGAGTGATCGCATAACCTGTGTATGAAAAATAGCACAAGCCGACATAAAAATTTATCAAAGTAATTTAATCTTTGCTGAAATAATTTGTGTAAATAACACCCATAGACACCCGCTGGGTGTGCCAGGTGCTTGTTGGTTCGGAACCAGCAAGGGTCTAAAAGAGTGCAGGATCCGACTATACTTGTGCAAGTGAAGGATCCGACTGAACTCGTTTGAGTACTGGACCCAAAAGAAGCAGAAGTGAAGTGTTCCGACATAAAAACAAACAAACGAGCGCAGAGGTACACTCGGTGGCGTGGCCTTCGAATGAACGCCATGTGCGACTTCCTCGACACTCGGTAATGCGGAAATAACTATTTAATTGAATGCAGCGTATGAAGAATGACTTAGCTGTCTGACGGCGCGCGGGGCTGCCGAGTGGCGATGCGCGGAGCTGCCGAGTGATGAAGACGCGTACAATAGAGTGACGGCGCGCGGAGCTGCCGAGTGACGATGGAGCGTCCGACTGAATGGCGATGCGCGGAGCTGCCGAGTGATGACGACGCGTCCAGTAGAGTGACGGCGCGCGGAGCTGCCGAGTGACGATGGAGCGTCCGACTGAATGGCGATGCGCGGAGCTGCCGAGTGATGATGGAGCGTCCGACTGAATGGCGATGCGCGTTGCTGCCGAGTGATGACGACGCGTCCAGTAGAGTGACGGCACGCGGAGCTGCCGAGTGACGATGGAGCGTCCGACTGAATGGCGATGCGCGGAGCTGCCGAGTGATGATGGAGCGTCCGACTGAATGGCGATGCGCGTTGCTGCCGAGTGATGACGACGCGTCCAGTAGAGTGACGGCGCGCGGAGCTGCCGAGTGACGATGGAGCGTCCGACTGAATGGCGATGCGCGGAGCTGCTGAGTGATGACGACGCGTCCAGTAGAGTGACGGCGCACGGAGCTGCCGAGTGACGATGGAACGTCCGACTGAATGGCAATGCGCGGAGCTGCCGAGTGATGACGACGCGTCCAGTAGAGTGACGGCGCGCGGAGCTGCCGAGTGACGATGGAGCGTCCGACTGAATGGCGATGCGCGGAGCTGCCGAGTGATGATGGAGCGTCCGACTGAATGGCGATGCGCGGAGCTGCCGAGTGATGACGACGCGTCCAGTAGAGTGACGGCGCACTGAGCTGCCGAGTGAAGATGGAGCATCCGACTGAATGGCGATGCGCGGAGCTGCCGAGTGATGACGACGCGTCCAGTAGAGTGACGGCGCGCGGAGCTGCCGAGTGACGATGGAGCGTCCGACTGAATGGCAATGCGCGGAGCTGCTGAGTGATGACGACGCGTCCAGTAGAGTGACGGCGCGCGAAGCTGCCGAGTGACGATGGAGCGTCCGACTGAATGGCGATGCGCGGAGCTGCCGAGTGATGACGATGCGTCCAGTAGAGTGACGGCGCGCGGAGTTGCCGAGTGACGATGGAGCGTCCAGTAGAGTGACGGCGCGCGGAGCTGCCGAGTGACGATGGAGCGTCCGACTGAATGGCAATGCGCGGAGCTGCCGAGTGATGACGACGCGTCCAGTAGAGTGACGGCGCGCGAAGCTGCCGAGTGACGATGGAGCGTCCGACTAAATGGCGATGCGCGGAGCTGCCGAGTGATGACGACGCGTCCAGTAGAGTGACATCGCGCGGGACGGCCGAGGACCTGCACGCTAGTCATCTGGATAGAAATGGCACCGAAATAAACCTTGACATCGTGGACGTTTAGTCGTCCGAATGACGGGCCAGTCAGCTGTCGGAATAAGCATGTTGGCTGTCCGAGTAATCTGGTTGCCAGCTAACCAATTGACCCTGATGAGTTGGCAAGTATAGCCACCAGTGTTTGCGCAATAAACGCCTACGCCAATTGGCAGGATTAAAGTCCATGGGCAGTTTTGCATGCATGCACGATTTACTGGGGTAGGAAACGCTCACTTGATGAGGCTTTAATGATGCAATTATGAATGCATGAATGTACGATTAACTGGCATGCATGGAAAATATTCACCTGATGAGGCACGTAAGCGAATACCTCAGAGAAACGGTCAGACCACGTTCCTCCGCTTCCCATTAACCTGAACGTTGGAGACCACCACGTCCGTCCGGCTCCTGTGCTTGTGCGCACTACCTGCATGCACGTAATCAAAGGAGGGGGTGGCCCACTCACCTTGGGTGGTTAACAGAATAAAGGGTCATGGCCAGCAGCGGCGACGGATGGAAGAACCGCGTCGCCCGGAGGCCTGACCGGCTTCCAGTTTCTGCGCCGCGCCGCGGTTTGCGCGCACACCGCATGACCACGTCGAAGATCCCTGCCGGGCGGACGTCGGCGAGATGGGTGCCTCCACCATGAAGATCATTGCCGAGCGACGACCGGGCCGAGGAGTTCCGGGTTGCCGTCCAGGCCTGTGTCTCGGGAGTCGGTGAAGCCGGACCGGCGCGGCGGCGTTTGACTTGGTGGAGGCGCCGGTGATTGGCAACGAAGAAGACACGCGACAACTGATCGCCCAGGCGAGGAGCTCGACCTCCATGGTGTTTGTTCGAACGGTGCCCGGTGGCGCAGCGACGCTGCCGCTGTTGCTCGTGCTCTTTGGTTGATCGAAGAAGATGACGCGGCAATCCTCCTCGGTTGTATCTTGTTTCCTTTTCAATTTATCGAAACTCTAAGGCACTCGCGAGAGTGTGTGTACATACAGAAGAAAAGCAACCATAGTTAGATTAAAGATCGATTGTAAAGAAGTAGATAGGATGGAATGGAACTTCCTGATCCCTCCGAATGAAGAGTATCATGTCTCTCCGGTAAACGAAGTGGTGTCCGGAACACCTTGGATCAAATTCTCCATTAATGATTGTTGATCGGCGGACGAAGATCAAAGAAACAAAACCATTTACATCATGGCTCGATAGACGCCATGCCCCACGGTGGGCGCCAACTGTCGTGGGAACGACTCCGACAGTACGAAGGGGGTAGGGTAAAGAAGCATGATCTACCGAGATGCATATGGGTGACACAACATTTTAGCGAGTTCGGGCCTCTCACGGTGGAGATAACAACCCTACGTCTCGTGCTCCGGAGAGGCTTTGTTTTATCTGAGTATATATCCGGAGATTACAATATGTGTGGGAGAGAGTGGAGAATGGATCCCCTGCCTGAGCTAAGTCCGGAGACTAGTAGAAAAGAGAGAGAGGTAGAAGCCAGAGCCCCCTTAGTCTAGTGGTGGGGGGTGGCTTATATAGAGTGCGCCACCCCTTCACCTCCTACGTTACAAAGTGGGGCATTGATGCCGTAACGCCAGATGGTGCTTCGACTGCCTTGTCGACTGTCGGTCTTCGCATATCCGAGTGAGCCATACGACCGAGTGATTGATTGTTTTCCGAGTAAAAGGTAACCGTCGAGTGGATGAGGAAAGTCTCCGAGTGGATGTTGTCGAGCGACTTGTATATAATGATGATTTCAGTCGGTGACCTCCTTGTAGTCCTTGACTTTTCTAGGGTAATTTCCTTAGGTAGGGTATGCAGGTCAGGCCTATGACCCTACCCTAGGTACATATCCCCATCATTGGTTATGAACAAAAGTTCAATGCCAATGGAGTTGAATGGGAAGAAGGTCAATACCCCAAGATGAAGTTTGTTCCCCAAAAGGAGAAGTATGATCTGATGACCCACAAGTATAGGGGATCAATCGTAGTCCTTTCGATAAGTAAGAGTGTCGAACCCAACGAGGAGCAGAAGTAAATGACAAGTGGTTTTCAGCAAGGTATTCTCTCCAAGTGCTGTAAGTAGAGATAGTAGATAGTTTTGTAGGAATATAATTCGTAACAAGTAACTAGTGGCAAAAGTAACAAAGGTGCAGCAAGGTAGCCCAATCCTTTTTATAGCAAAGGATAGGCCTGCAAGTACTCTTATATTAAGGAAGCGCTCCTGAGGACAAATGGGAATTTCTGTCTAGTCATGTTCATCATGTTGAGTTGATTTGCGTTCGCTACTTTGATAATTTGATATGTGGGTGGACCGGTGCTAAGGTGCTATTCTTACTTGAACTAAAAACCTACTTATGATTACCCCCTCTCACAAGCATCCGCAACTACGAAAGAAGAATTAAGATAAATCTAACCATAGCATGAAACATTTCGATCCAAATCAGCCCCTTATGAAGCAACGCATAAACTGGGGTTTAAGCTTCTGTCACTCTAGCAACACATCATCTACTTGTTACTCCACAATGACTTCCCTTAGGCCCGTAACATGGTGAAGTGTCATGTAGTCGACGTTCACATGACACCACTAAGAGAAGTAACAACATACATATCATCAAAATATCGAACGAATGCCAACTTCACATGATTACTTATAACAAGACTTCTCCCATGTCCTCAGGAACAATAGTAACTACTCACACCTCATCAACATGTTCAAGATCAGAGGTGCAATAATAATGATTAAGGATCTGAAAATAATATCTTCCACCAAGTAATCCAACAAGCATCAACTACAAGATGTAATCAACACAACTAGTAACCCACAGGTACCAATCTGAGGTTTTGAGACAAAGATTGAATACAATTGATGAACTATGGTTGGAGATGAGATGGTGCTGGTGAAGATGTTGATGAGGATTGGTCCTCCCACGAAGGAGGAAGCGTTGGTGATGACGATGGCTTCGATCTCCCCCTCCTGGAGAAGAATTTCCCCGGCAGAATCTGACTGCCGGAGTGCAAAAGGGCCTCTGCCCAGGTTTCTACCTCGAGACGGTGGCGCTTCGTTCCGAAAGGTTGCTTATGATTTTTTCTAGGAAAAACCACACCACATAGGAGAAGAGGGACGTCGGGAGGCCAGCTGGGGCCCCACAAGCCATTAGGGCGCGAACTGGGGGGGGGGTGCCCTGTTGGCCTGTGGCCAGCTGGTGGCCCCCCTCTGGTACATTTTTGGCCCAAAAATTCTTAAATATTCAATCAAAATTCTCCGTGAAGTTTTATGTCATTTGGAGTCTGGTGATTTTTCTGCCTTTTCCTCGGTTTTCAGTCCAGAATTCCAGTTTTCAGATATTTCCCTCTTTGTGATGTACCTTGCATATTCAGAGAGAAAGAGCATAAGAATTGTATGATAGTAGGGAATAATGGACAAGAATAACATAAATATGAATATGAAATCATGATGCAGAATGGACGTATCAACTCCCCCAAGCTTAGACCTCGCTTGTCCTCAAGCGAAAGCCGAACTCGAGAATAATGACCACATAATTTGAGAGAGAGGTATTAATAAAAACATAATATGGACATGAGAGCAGCATGAATATCATTATAGCAGCAAGTATTTCATCATATAACTTCTCATAAAAAAGTAAAGATCTATTCACAATTATCGAAGTATGAAGCATAAACATTATTGAAACCCAACAAATGGGGCTTTTAGTCATGGAGATAATCATAATTCATCATATTCAAGAGAAGAGTCTATGTAAGAGCTTTCATTCTAGCAAATCCACATACTCAACTATCACTTAGCCATCTATGATTGTTGACACTCATTGCATATTCTTGAAGCTAATGTTTTTGCCGGACACATAGGAAGATAGGGGCTTTATTTGCCACCCAACTTGTTTACCTCAAGGATAATGTCAACAATAATGAATCATGATTTTTTACATCCAACTGGATATATATATCTGGATCTTTCCTCAACATGAGATGCTTGCCAACTAAGAGAGTTTATAAATTAAAAGAAGGGAAGGTATTAATGACTCTTGTGTGAAAGTAAAATCTTTATGAAAATAAAAGAAAGGCCCTTCGCAGAGGGAAGCAGAGGTTGTCATGCGCTTTTATTTGTTTAGATGTGTGATCTCTTAATGCAAAGGAACGTCACTTTATATTGCCCCTTGTGATAGCGAACTTTATAATGCACTCCGTCGCTTTTATTTCTTCGTTATCGCAAGATCGTACAAAGCTTATTTTCCCTTTCAATAAAAGATCACACATGATTATAAGCAATTTTTATTGCTTGTGCACCGATGACAACTTACTTGAAGGATCTTATTCAATCCATAGGTAGGTATGGTGGACTCTCACGGAAAGAAACTGGGTTTAAGGGGTTATGGATGCACAAGTAGTATCTCTACTTGGTGTGGAAATTTTGTCTAGCAAAAGATCTAAAAGAAACATCACATGTTAAAGGATCCATGACTATATAACTTCTATGCAAATATAAGCAATCATGACCATTAGGTTGTTTTCCATGTCCAACTTCAACACTTAATCATTATTTAATATTTGGTGAGGGCTCGCAATCATAGATGAGGTCCAAGATAGTGTATTTGTATGTTGATCTTCTCTTCTCTATCATAGTCTTGCATAGATTATAACAATGACTAAGGCTATGTTTGTTTTATTCCCAACAATTTTCATAGCTCATACTTCCTTTTTATGTGAAGTCATTACTCCCCATGAGATAAGCATATGATCTCTCCTATTCTTTTTCTTATATCCTTACTATAGTGTAGGATGCAATGAGGGTAAGGCACGCGAACTCAACTAACTTTATTATATAACTATCACACTCGGTTACAAGGATAGATAGAACTCAAAGCAAAATACTAAGCAAAAATAAATCTAAAACTTTATTTCTCTAAACCACGAAATAACTAAGGATCGAACTAAAACAAAAGATGATGGTAAAAGTGATGGTGATACGATACCGGGGCGCGTCCCCCAAGCTTGGAACAAGCTAGGGGTGGTGCCCATACCCATGTACTCAAGTGTTCTTCGGTGATGGTGGTGGTGATGAAGTAGTGGTACCCTTCTTCTCCAGCTTACGCCCGAGGATGAAGTTTTCCTCTCTTAAATCATCGTTTTCTTGCTCGAGCTTCAAGACCTTTTTGCATAAAGCTGCCTTGCTTTCCTGCAGAAAACGAGACGGGATAAATTGGATCTTTGGTTTGTTTACTCCGTTAGGGAGGCTTGACTTCTTGAATTCCACATGCATATCTCCAGGTTGAGGTAGCGGATCTTCATCTTCATCCGAACTGGCATCTGGACCGGCATCTACCGTCTCCTCCAGATCGGTATCTCCCTCCTCCTCTATGGACCATAGGTAGGGGTAAATATCCCCAAATTAAGATCTTTGGGTCTGCCACATAGTGGGAGACATAGCTCTCTCCATCTGAATCTTGAGACGCCATATTCTCAGCTCTACCAGAAAAATAGCTCTAAACAAGAACAGAGGAGAAACTCGCGATACGGTGGTCAAAACATACATGAGTATATATAATGATTTTTTCTAGGTGAGCATACGTGCTCGGGAAGAAATCGGAGTCCGGGAGGCACACGAGGGCTCCACAAGCCATTAGGGCGCGCCCCAAGGGGGCCACGCCCTGTTGGCTAGCTTGTGCCTCCCTTGTGGGTCCCCCTGACTCCTTTTTATTTTGGATTTTTTCTAAAATACCAAAACCAACAGAAACTATTTTTTTTGGAATTTTTGGAGTCGATTTACTTACCGTACCACATACCTACCCCCTTTTCAGGTTTCTGGAGTGTTCCAGAAGGCCTCCTGTATGTGTTCTTCCGGTGTTGTAACTTGAATGACATTAGTATCCTCATTAATGGGTGTACCTGAAATATAATGCTTGATTCTTTGCCCATTCACCACTCTCGGGTTTTTGCCTTCGAAGTTATTAATTTTTATAGCACCGAAGCGATAGACCTCTTCGACAACATATGGACCTTCCCATTTGGATAGGAGTTTTCCTGCAAAAAATCTGAAACGAGAATTGTACAAAAGCACAAGGTCTCCTACATTGAATTCCCGTTTTTGAATCATTTTGTCATGCTATCTTTTAACCTTTTCTTTAAACAATTTAATATTTTCATAGGCTTGTGTCCTCCATTCATCTAATGAGCTTATATCAAATAACCTCTTCTCTCCGGCAAGTTTAAAGTCATAATTAAGTTCTTTAATTGCCTAATAAGCCTTATGTTCCAACTCAAGATGTAAATGACAAGATTTTCCATACACCATTTTATATGGTGACATCCCCATGGGGTTCTTATAAGCAGTTCTATAAGCCCATAAAGCATCATCTAGTTTCTTAGACCAATTCTTCCGGATCTATTCACAGTCTTTTGCAAGATTAATTTTATTTCTTGATTGCTCAATTCAAATTGGCCACTAGACTAAGGATGTTAAGGTGATGCGATTCTATGGTTAACATCATATTTAGCTAGAAGTTTATGGAAAGCACCATGAATAAAATGTGAACCACCATCAGTCATTAAGTATCTAGGGACTCCAAACCTCGGAAAAATAATTTCCTTAAGCATTTTAATAGAAGTGTTATGATCAACACTACTAGTTGGAATAGCCGCTACCCACTTAGTAACGTAATCAACAACAACTAAAATATGAGTATATCTATTTGAGGAAGGAAAAGGTCCCATGAAGTCAAAACCCCAAACATCAAATGGTTCAATGGTAAGTGCATAGTTCATAGGCATGTCCTGACGTTTACCAATGTTACCAACTCTTTGGCATTCATTACATGAAAGGACATACTTACGAGCATCTTTGAAAAGAGTAGGCCAATAAAAACCAGATTGTAATACCTTGTGTGCAGTTCTGTCACTAGCATGGTGTCCTTCGTAGGCCTGGGAGTGACACTTCCGTAGGATCTAGCCCTGTTCATGCTCAGGTACACAACATCTAATAACACCATCTACTCCTTCTTTATAAAGATGTGGGTCATCCCAATAGTAATGTCGTAAATCATAAAAGAATTTCTTCTTTTGTTGGTAGGTGAAGTTAGGTGGTATATATTTAGCGACAATATAGTTAGCATAATCAGCATACCAAGGAGTACTATGTGAAGTATTTATATCAGCAAGTTGTTCATCAGGAAAATTATCATCAATAGGCAGTGGGCCATCAAGAACATTTTCCATTCTAGACAAGTTATCTGGTATCGGGTTTTCAGCTCCCTTCCTATCAACGATATGCAAATCAAACTCTTGAAGTAAAAGGACCCACCTAATAAGTCTAGGTTTAGCATCTTTCTTTTCCATAAGGTATGTAATAGCAGCATGATCAGTGTGAATAGTTACTTTGGAATCAACAATATAAGGTATAAACTTATCACATGCAAATACAACTGCTAAAAATTCCTTTTTAGTAGTGGCATAATTTCTTTGGGCAACGTCTAGAGTTCTACTAGCATAATGAATAACATTCAATTTCTTATCTACTCTTTGCCTTAGAATAGCACCAACAACATAATCACTAGCATCACACATAATTTCAAATGGTAAATTCCAATCAGATGGTTGGACAATAGGTACAGAAATCAAGTCTTTCTTAAGTATTTCAAAGGCTTCTACACAATCATCATTAAAAACAAAAGGAATATCTTTTTGAAGAAGATTAGTTAACAGCCTAGAAATCATTGAGAAATCTTTGATGAAACGCCTATAAAAACTAGCATGACCAAGGAAACTTCTTATACCTTTGATATCTTTTGGGCATGGCATTTTCTCAATTGCATCAACTTTAGCTTTGTCCGCTTCAATACCTCGTTCAGAAATTTTACCCAAGCACTATGCCTTCATTCACCATAAAATGGCACTTCTCTCAATTCAAGAGAAGATTAGTTTCTTCACATCTCTGTAAAACTCGATCAAGGTTGCTTAAGCAATCATCAAAAGAAGTTCCATAAACGGAAAAATCATCCATGAAAACCTCAACAATCTTTTCACAAAAATCAGAGAATATAGTAGTCATACATCTTTGAAAGATAGCAGGTGCATTGCGTAAACCAAAATGCATACGTCTATAACCATAAGTTCCAAAAGGGTAAGTGAAGGTAGTTTTCTCTTGATCCTCTTTTGACACAGGTATTTGGGAAAAACTAGAGTATCCATCAAGAAAACAAAAGTGTGTGTGTGTTTAAATAATCTTTCTAGCATTTGATCGATAAAAGGCAAAGGGTAGTGATCTTTCCTAGTAGCTTTGTTTAATTTCCTGAAATCAATCACCATCCTATAACCAGTTACTATTCTTTGTGGAATAAGCTCATTTTTATCATTAGGTACAACGGTTATACCGCCTTTCTAAGGGACACAATGAACATGACTTACCCATCTACTATTAGCAGTAGGATAAATTATACCTGCTTCCAGAAGTTTTAATATTTCGGTTCTTACCACCCCCTTCATCTTAGGATTGAGACGACGCTGGTGGTCAACGACTGGTTTAGCGTCTGGTTCCATATTAATCTTGTGTTGACATAGCGTAGGGCTTATGCCCTTAAGATCATCGAGAGTATATCCAATGGCAGCCCTGTGCTTCTTTAGAGTTTTAAGTAATCTTCTTTCTTCATGCTCTGAAAGGTTAGCACTGATAACAACAGGATATATCTTCTTCTCATCAAGGTAAGCATATTTTAGAGTGTCGGGTAAAGTCTTTAGCTCAAACATGGGATCTCCCTTGGGTGGAGGAGGATCTCCTAAAATATCAACTGGTAAGTTGTGTTTAAGAATAGGTGTTTGTTTAAGAAATATGTCATCTATTTCATTTCTTTCATTCATATGCATATCATTTTCATGGTCTAGTAAATAATGTTCTAACAGATCGGTAGGAGGTACGGCAATAGAAGCAAGACCAATTATTTCATCCTTACTTGGTAATTCTTTCTCATGTGGTTGTCTACCAAACTTGGATAAATGAAATTCATGAGACACATCACCAAAGCTTACCTTGACCTTCTCAGTAACACAATTAATTTCAGCATTAACAATATTTAAGAAAGGTCTACCAAATATAATGGGACAAAAGTTATATTGTTTTGAACCAAGTACTAAGAAGTTAGTTGGGTACTTAATTTTTCGACACAAGACTTCAACATCTCTAACAATCCCAAGTGGTGTAATAGTGTCTCTGTTTGCAAGTTTAATAGTGACATCAATGTCTTCAAGCTCAGATGGTGCTATGCCATTCATAATTTCTTGATATAAGGTAAAACGTATAGCACTAACACTAGCACCAATGTCACACAAGCCATGATAACAATGATCTCCAATTTTAACTGAAACCACAGGCATGCCAACAACTGGTTTGTTTTTATCTAGCTCATCCCGCACGTTTCTAGCAGGTTTCGCAATTCTAACAGCTTCACCACAGAAGTAAATAACTTGACCATCAATGTTATCAACTAGAAGATCTTTAACCATAGCAACATTAGGCTCAATGTTTATTTGTTCAGAAGGTTTAGGTGTTCTAACATGACTTTTATTAACCACGGTTGTATCCTTAGAATGTTCCTTAATTCTAACAGGAAAAGGAGGTTTCTCAATGTAAGCAGTAGGAACTATTGGATCAACATGGCTAACAATTATTTCTTCCTTCTCAATTTTAATAGGTTCCTCTAATTGCTTTTCAATGGGTGGATGATATTTAAACCACTTCTCCTTAGGGATATCAACATGAGTAGCAAATGATTCACAAAAAGAAGCTACTATCTCAGAGTCAAGGTCATATTTATTGCTAAACTTATAGAAAGCATTGGTTTCCATAAAAGATTTAACACAATCAAACTCAAGCTTTATACCTGACTCTTTACCTTTGTCGAGTTCCCAATCTTAAGAGTTGCGTTTAATTCTTTCCAGAAGATCCCATTTGAATTCAATGGTCCTATTCATAAAGGAACCAGTAGAAGAAGAATCGAGTAGTACTTGATCATCATGAAAAACCCGAGCATAAAAAATTGTATAATAACTTTTCTCGAGAACTCATGGTTGGGACAGGTGTGCATCATAGATTTAAGCCTCCCCCAAGATTGAGCGGTACTCTCTCCTTCACGAGGCCAACAATTATAATTAAGGTTCCGATCACGATGGACTAGATGCATAGGTAAAACTTCTGATGAAATTCCAGCTTCAAGCGATTCCAGTGCGATGATCCAATATTATCCAATAGCCTGTACCACATTAATGCCTTTCCCTCCAAAGATAAAGGCAAAACTTTCTTCTTAACTTTGTCTCCAGACAACCCTGCAAGATGAAATAATCCACAAACTTCATCGACAAATATCAAATGATAATCAACATGAGTCGTTCCATCATATGGATTAGATAACAATTTTTCAAGCATACCCAAAGGAATATCATAATAAATATTTTTAGTAGGTTCAGTAGGATGAGGAACAATTTCCTCATCTTCAGTTCGAGGCGAAGATGCCCCGAACAAGCCACTCAAAGGGTGACCGTTCATAGTGACAAGCAACAGTAAATTTCAGCATGTATAGAAAATGTTTCCTTACCAATTCCACATACCAAAGGTGCTTCACTCCCCGACAACGGCACTAGAAAAGAGTCTTGATGACCTACAAGTATAGGGGATCAATCGTAGTCCTTTCGATAAGTAAGAGTGTCGAACCCAATGAGGAGCAGTAGGAAATGACAAGCGGTTTTCAGCAAGGTATTCTCTGCAAGTGCTGTAAGTAGCGATAGTAGATAATTTTGTAGCAAGATAATTCATAACAAGTAACTAGTGGCAAAAGTAACAAAGGTGAAGCAAGGTAGCCTAATCCTTTTTATAGCACAGGACAGGCCTGAAAGTACTCTTATATTAAGCAAGCGCTCCTGAGGACACATGGTAATTTCTGTCTAGTCCTGTTCATCATGTTGAGTTGATCCGCGTTCGCTACTTTGATAATTTGATATGTGGGTGGACCGGTGCTAAGGTGCTATTCTTACTTGAACTAACAACCTACTTATGATTACGCCCTCTCGCAAGCATCCGCAACTACGAAAGAAGAGTTAAGATAAATCTAACCATAGCATGAAACATTTGGATCCAAATCAGCCCTTTATGAAGCAACACATAAACTGGGGTTTAAGCTTCTGTCACTCTAGCAACCCATCATCTACTTGTTACTCCACAATGACTTCCCTTAGGCCCATAACATGGTGAAGTGTCATGTAGTCAACGTTCACATGACACCACTAAGAGAAGTAACAACATACAGATCATCAAAACATCGAACGAATGTCAACTTCACATGATTACTTATAACAAGACTTCTCCCATGTCCTCGGGAACAATAGTAACTACTCACACCTCATAAACATGTTCAAGATCAGAGGTGCAATAATAATGATTAAGGATCTGAACATAATATCTTTCACCAAGTAATCCAACAAGCATCAACTACAAGATGTAATCAACACAACTAGTAACCCACAGGTACCAATCTGTGGTTTTGAGACAAAGATTGAATACAAGAGATGAACTAGGGTTGGAGATGAGATGGTGCTGGTGAAGGTGTTGATGAGCATTGGTCCTCCCACGAATGAGGAAGCGTTGGTGATGACGATGGCTTCAATCTCTCCCCTCCCGGAGAAGAATTTCCCCGGCAGAATCTGACTGTCGGAGTGCAAAAGGGCCTCTGCCCAGGTTTCCACCTCGAGACGGAGACGCTTCGTCCCGAAAGGTTGCTTATGATTTTTTCTAGGGTAAAACACACCATATAGGAGAAGAGGGACGTCGGGAGGCCAGCTGGGGCCCCAGAAGCCATCAGAGCGCGGCTTGGGGGGGGGGCGCCCTGTTGGCTTGTGGCCAGCTGGTGACCCCCTCTGGTATATTTTTGGCCCAGAAATTCTTAAATATTCAATAAAAATTCTCCATGAAGTTTCAGGTCATTTGGAGTCTGGTCATTTTTCTGCCTTTTCCTTGGTTTTCAGTCGAGAATTCCAGTTCAGATATTTCCCTCTTTGTGATGTACCTTGCATTTTCAGAGAGAAAGAGCATAAGAATTGTATGATAATTGGGAATGGTGGACAAGAATAACATAAATATAAATTAGAAATCATGATGCGGAATGGATGTATGATGATCCTACTCTCTCTAAGGGAACAAAAGCTCCAGATGACCTTCCACCACAAGACCACAAGCTCAAGGGCAACGACAAGCTTCAAGAGGAGATTGAATCATTCGAAGAAGAATCACAAGCCATGGTCAAGTGGGTTCCCAAAGCTACTACAAGCTCTACTTCATCAAGTGCTACTTCAACTCCAAGGATCCCCATCAAGTTGATGTGGGTCCCCAAGAAGAAGAACTAGAGAAGTTCACGAGGGATGACTCCGCCCAAACAATTCACTCACATTTATTATTGGCAAGAACTAATGCAATCAACTCCAACCTCATGCAATAGTTCAAGGAGACATAAATCCTTCATTGGTAAGCAAGGGACAAGTGAAAGCACATATGCTCCCTTGGTGGTTTTGATAATTCATGACAACATACATTGCCTCTTGGACTAATAGTTTTATCCAGCTTATTTCAGGTTTAGTCCACAAAGATTATTGTCCTAAGGATTGTGAGGAGACCCCAAGATGCAAGGAATATGATTGGCTAAGCTACAAGCATGAAGACTCTACATTTTACTTTGTGAGAAATCACTTTGAGTCCATAGGAAAGCAAATACTTTCGAAAGAGGGTGAGGTAATGATGGTGAATGAAATTCTCAAGTGATCAAGTGTTAGTCACCAAAAACACCCACAAGCTCTCCCACAAATATTCAGTCATAGAGCCTTACACTCAAAATCGGTGTCACCAACTTTCCATATCGGCTACACCGAGTCTTAAACCCAGACAGAAACCTTAGCCAAGACCCACTACTCGGTACTACCAACATTTCCTTTCGGTGCCACCGAAACCAGTGACCAACTTCTTGGTTAGCCATTTCCTTAATTCGGTCCCACCGAGTTTTGCAAATCGGTCTCATCGAGAAGTTGGGCCAACTCTCTGTTAACCCATTTCTCCAAATCGATCCCACCGAGTTTGAGAAATCGGTCTCACCGAGATTTGGTAACTGCCTAGGTTACCCATATCGGTACCACTGGGTATTCCATATCGGTCTCACCGAAAAGCCTAAAGTTGCCACATTTTGAACAAGTCAGTGCCACCGAGTTGGGCAATAATGTTGTAACGGTTGGATTTTTGGAGATGCCTATATATACCCCTCCACCACATCCCACTCGCAAGAGAAGCACTCAGAACACCCACCCACTTGCCATATCGAAATTTCTGAGAGAGAACCACCTATTCTTGTGTTGAGGTCAAGATCATCCACTCCAACCATATGGATCTTGATTTCTAGCCCCCCCAAGTTGCTTTCCATCCAATCAATCTCTTCTACCCAAGCCAAATCTGTGAGAGAGTGATTGAGTGTTGTGGAGACTGTCATTTGAGACACAAGAGCAAGGAGTTCATCGTTACTATCGAGCCTATTACCTTTTGGAGGGTGGTGCCTCCTAGATTGGTTAGGTGTCGCTTGGGAGCCTCCTACTTCGTGTTGTGGAGTTGAACCAAGAAGTTTGTACGGGCAAGGAGATCGCCTACTTCGTGAAGATCTACCCATAGTGAGGCTAGTCCTTCGTGGACGAAAGCCGTTATGGAATAGTCAAGGTTGCTACTTCGTGGACCCTTTTGGGTGGAGCCCTCCGTGGACTCTCGCGACCGCTACCCTTCGTGGGTTGAAGACTCCATAAACGTGGAAGTTCGATAGCACTACCTATCGGAACCATGGGAAAAATCTTCGTGTCTTCAAATTGCGTTTGATCTTCCTATCTCTACTCTCTTACATATGCTTGTCCTTACTTTCCGCTGCCACACTTGTTGACTAGCATGTGTAGGGTGCACTAGACTTGTTAGAATTGCTAAAATCTGCCAACCAATTAACTTGGGAAAAGGTTAGGTTTTAATTTGTGCAAGTAGTCTATTCACCCCCCTCTAGACATACACTTCTTTGGATCCTACAATTGGTATCAGAGCGTTGGTCTCCAAAGCTTCGGTTTCATCACCGTTGGAGGAAGATGGATGTGTCTAGTTTGGGGTGTCTTAGTTGTAGAGTGTCCGTTCTCGATGGGGAGTACTATAGTCAATGGAAATATCAAATGCTTGAGTTATTCAATGAATTCCATTTGAGCAAGCATGTTAAGGACCCCTATGTACCTCCCATTGATCCTTTACATCCCACACACGAAGAGGAAATTGATATGCTTCATAATCTTAGAACTGTTAATCTTATCATTAGAGGATTGCCTAGAATTGTGTTTGACCAAATGAAGAATTTTGAGTGTTCTTATACTTTGTGGAATGATTTGGAGAAACGATATCCAAACCATTCATTGAGTAATCTTGATGAAATTCTTCATAAAACCATTGCTTTTCACAAAATGATGCTTAGTGATCCTAAGTTTGATGACTATCTATTTGTGCTTAGAGACCTGATGCGTGCTAAAGGAGATGTCATAACTATCAACAACATCATTGTCGAAGCCATTCGCATTCATAATCTTGAACATTGTCATGATCACAACTCTAACGAATCTCTTGTTTCTTATGACGAGGATTTCCCACTTGATGATGACAATGTGGAACATGGCTACTATGACGAAGATGAATTGTTTGACATCGAGTATGAGCAAACTATGAAGAATCTAAGTCTGATGGAAAACTTCAAGGATTACATGTCTGGAGGAAAAGAGTGGATTCTCGATAGTGGATGCACCGATCATATGATCGGAGATAGAGACATGTTTGAAGAGATCACACCAAACCATGGACCGCGAAGGTATGTGACCTTTGGAGACAATTCCAAGGGTAAGGTACTCGGTCTTGGTAAGGTGGCCATATCTCATGATAGCTCCATTCAAAACGTCATGCTTGTTGAATCCCTTGGCTATAATCTTCTTTTTGTATCTAGACTTGCCGACTTCGGTTTTAATGTGCTATTCACGAAAGTAGATTGCCAAGTGTTTCGTCAAGACAATCATAGCATGGTCTTTACCGGTTTCCGTGGAGGTGATCTATACATCGTTGATTTCACTAAGAGATCCAAACCTCTCACTTGTCTTATTGCAAAATCTTCTAAAGGTTGGCTTTGGCATAGAAGGATAGGACACGTTGGTATGCGTAATCTAGACAAGCTCATCAAAGGTGATCATATACTTGGTGTTAAAGATGTTATCTTTGACAAAGATAGACTTTGTAGTGCTTGTCAAGCTGGAAAGCAAGTAGGCGGAAGTCATCCCGTGAAGAATATCATGACTACTAGGAGACCACTCGAGTTGCTTCATATGGATCTTTTTGGTCCCAATGCTTACAAGAGCCTCGGTGGAAATTCGTTTGGTCTAGTTATAGTTGATGATTTTCTAGATTTACGTGGGTATTCTTTCTTGATGATGAGTCGCAGGTGCAAAAGATCTTCAAGAACTTCGCCCGCAAAGCACAAAATCAGTTTGAAGTGAAGATCAAGAAAGTTCGGAGCGACAACGGATCGGAGTTCAAGAACATGAATGTGGATTCCTTTCTTGACGAAGAAGGGATTTCACACGAGTTCTTGGCTACGTACACGCCTCAACAAAATGGAGTTGTTGAGAGGAAGAACCAGACTCTTATTGAGATGGCAAGAACGATGCTCGACGAATACAAGACGCCAAGACACTTTTGGGCGGAAGCTGTGGAAACAGCTTGTCATGCTACAAACCGACTCTACCTTCACAAGCTTTTTGGTAAAATGGCATACGAGCTACTCACCGGTAACAAGCCCCAAGTTGGATACTGTCGGGTATTCGGCTCCAAGTGCTACATTCTTGATAAGCATCGTCGTTCTAAATTTGCTCCTAAATCTCATGAAGGTTTCCTACTCGATTACGGATCAAACTCTCACACTTACCGTGTCTACAACAACTTCACTCGAAAAGTTGAAGAGACGGTAGATGTGAAGTTTGATGAATCTAATGGTTTGCAAGTTGAACAATTGCCAAATGATGTAGGAGATAAAGAACCTTCGGAAGCTATCCAAGACTTGTCCATTGGCAAGATTCGTCCCATGGAGGTGAAGGAAAGTACTTCGTCAACTCAAGTGGAAGCCCCTACTTCACGTCAAGGTGAACCTCAACACGACATGGAGGCATCCACAAGCGGTACACGACAAGATGAAGAGGAGGAAGAAGCTCATCATGAAGATCCACCACAACCATCTTCACCACCACCTCAAGGCAACGACACCTTCAACAACGATGAAGAAGAAGATGATGATGAAGAAGTCCACCATCCAATAAGCAAACGCTACCCCGAGTTCGAGCAAGAGTGGACAAAAACCATCCTCTAAATCAAATCTTCGGTGACATACAAACCGGGAGGATAACTCGCTCTAAAACTCGACTAGCTAACTTTTGTGAGCATTATTCATTCATCTCTAGTATTGAGCCCTTGAAGGTAGAAGAAGCTCTTCAGGACCCGGATTGGGTGAATGCCATGCACGAGGAGCTACACAACTTTGAGAGGAACGAAGTGTGGACACTAGTGGAGAAGCGCAAGGACGAGCAAAACATCATCGGAACCAAATGGGTGTTTCGGAACAAACAAGACGAAGACGGTCAAGTCATACGCAACAAGGCGCGTCTCGTGGCTCAAGGCTACACCCAAGTCAAAGGTATGGACTATGGTGAGACCTATGCCCCCATTGCTAGACTTGACGCTATTCGTATTCTTCTTGCTTATGCTAATCACCATGATATCACGCTTTATCAAATGGACATTAAAAGTGCCTTTTTAAATGGTGAGATTGAAGAAGAGGTCTATGTTAAGCAACCCCCTGGTTTTGTGAATCCTAAGAAACCTAACCACGTTTACAAGCTTTGTAAAGCTCTTTATGGACTTAAGCAAGCACCACGTGCTTGGTATAAATGCTTAACGAAGTTTCTCATTGAAAAGGGTTTTGAAATTGGTAAAATTGACGCAACCTTATTCACTAAGAGAGTTAATGGTGAATTATTTGTGTGACAAATCTATGTGGATGATATTATCTTTGGATCTACTAACCCACAATTTAGTGAAAGATTTAGAAGGTTGATGTCCAAGAAGTATGAAATGTCCATGATGTGTGAGCTGAAATTCTTCCTTGGTTTGCAAATCAAGCAAATGAGAGAAGGAACTTTCATCTCTCAAACCAAGTATACCAAGGACTTGATAAAGAAGTTCAACATGCACGAGTGTAAAGGTATGAAAACTCCTATGCCTACTAGTGGACATGTTGACCTCACCAAGGAGGACAAACCGGTTGATCAAAAGGTTTATCGATCAATGATTGGTTCATTGCTATATCTATGTGCCTCACGTCCCGATATTATGCTTAGTGTGTGCATGTGTGCTAGATATCAAGCCGCTCCTAAAGAGTGTCATCTTAAGGCCGTGAAAAGAACTGTGAGATACTTGATATATACACCAAACTTTGGCATATGGTATCCCAAGGGATCTTCTTTTAACCTTGTTGGCTATTCCGACTCGGACTATGCCGGAGATAAGGTTGATAGAAAATCCACCTTGGGTACATGTCAATTTCTTGGTAGATCTCTTGTGTCTTGGTTATCCAAGAAACAAAACTCGGTATCTCTATCTACTGCCGAAGCGGAATACATTGCCGCCGGATCATGTTGTGCTCAATTGCTATGGATGACTCAAACTCTTAAGGATTATGGAATCCATGTGAGACATGTTCCATTGTTGTGTGACAATGAGAGTGCTATTAAGATTGCTTATAATACCGTGCAACATTCTCGAACTAAACATATTCAAGTTCATCATCATTTCATTCTCGGTCATGTTGTTAAAGGGGACATTAATCTCAAACATGTTCGTACTAACAAGCAATTGGCCAATATCTTTACTAAGCCACTTGATGAGAAAGTGTTTTGTCACTTGAGGAGTGAGTTGAACATCATTGATGCTTCAAACTTGAGCTAGACTCACTCGGATGCATGCAAGGGCATGAGCTTACATGACTATTCCATGTTACACTTGATATGACACTATCTTATATCTTGGAAAACTATGCTCCCTTGTATTGCATCTAACCTTTTGTAGGTACTTGGAAGAACTACAGTACACAAGATTGCCATAAACTCTTATCATAAGCAATCTTGTCAAAAGCCAAGTATCCACAACCCTTCTTTGATGGAGGAAGGGAGAAGACAACACAAACTATATCCTTGACTTACATATGATGAAAATTTCATTCTTGCCATTGGTAATTCCATCAATAACACCCTTATCAAAAAACTCCGTTAGTTCGGTTAACCCTCTTATACCGAGGGTAAAGACCCTAGTATAGAAAATATCTATATAACCACGATTATATGACCAATTGTATTTTTTATGGATATATATTGTTCTTCCTTGCATGACTAACCCATGTAGGTGAAAAGAGAACCAAAACGATCAAGGATAGCTCTCAAATCAAGATGATCTTCATCAACTTCGAGCATCCACAACAAGTTCTCCTACATGCCACGTCATCAACATCACTCAAAGGTATGTGATCATATCCTTGAAATAGCTTTACTCCAAGTCATGAGATAAAGCAATTCAAGAGATATGAAAACATTAAAATGCTTAATCGAAAAATGGTAACCCCATTTTGAGCTTAACGTAGAGTATGACATATGATCAAGTATTCTTGCTTGTCTCCTTAAGTCAATATACTCTAATATAGGTGACCTAGTCACCGCCCATCATCTAGATGAAATATCTTGTTTGGTTCATCTTTTAATTGCATGATTTCTTGGAACCACTCAATTTCCATCTAGTTGAAAAATTTCTTGCAAATTCTTTTTCAAATTTTCTGCAATCATTTTACTTCATTGAGACTTTCTGAAAAATAGCTTTAGATAAACTTTGCCATGTTTCTGTTTTGCCTTCGGAGCCTCCGATTCAATTAACTCGGCGTCGCCGATATTGCAGATAGGCTGCGCAACCACCTCTCGGTTCCACCAATGCATTTTCTTCGGAGTCACCAATTTTGCTGTCTTCTGTGTTCTTTGTCAAATCTTAGCAAATCTCCATTTCTTCAATGATCCCTTTGTAAAAAAAATCTTGAAGGGGGAGAAACTTCATTCAAGGATCCCTATGTCAAAGGGGGAGAAATTTTAAAGAGCTTTTTCAGATGTTACAAGAGAGAGAAAAACTCTTCAAGGATCCCTTAGTCTCAAATGTTCTCAATGATCCCACAACGATCCCTTTATCTGACCCTTTGTGTGACCCTTTTTGGAAATTAATGCCAAAGGGGGAGAAATATCAAAGCTTCAAAGCTTATGCTCATACCAAAGGGGGAGATATATATTAAGGGGGAGAATATCAAACCTTTTGCGTGTATATAGGGGGAGAACATCAAGGGGGAGAATATATCAAAGGGGAGAATACCTTAGAACATCTAAGTTTATGCTTTGATTGTATGTTGTCATCAATTGCCAAAAAGGGGGAGATTGAAAGCACATATGCTCCCTTGGTGGTTTTGATAATTCATGACAACATACATTGCCTCTTGGACTAATAGTTTTATCCAGCTTATTTCAGGTTTTGTCCACAGAGAGGATTGGCCAAAGGATTGCGAGGAGACCCCAAGATGCAAGGAATAGGATTAGCTAAGCTACAAGCATGAAGACTCTACATTTTACTTTGTGAGAAATCACTTTGTGTCCATAGGAAAGCCAATACTATCAAAAGGGGGTGAGGTAATGATGGTGAATGAAATGCTCAAGTGATCAAGTGTTAGTCACCAAAAACACCCACAAGCTCTCCCACAAATATTCTGTCATAGAGCCTTACACTCAAAATCGGTGTCACCAACTTTCCATATCGGCTCCACCGAGTCTAAAACCCAGACAGAAACCCTAGCCAAGACTCACTACTCGGTACTACCAACATTTCCTTTTGGTGCCACCGAAACCGGTGACCAACTTCCTGGTTAGCCATTTCCTTAATTCGGTCCCACCGAGTTTTGCAAATTGGTCTCACCGAGAAGTTGGGCCAACTCTCTGTTAACCCATTTCTCCAAATCGGTCCCACCGAATTTGAGAAATCGGTCTCACCGAGATTTGGTAACTGCCTAGGTCACCCATATCGGTAACACTGAGTATTCCATATCGGTCTCACCGAAAAGCCTAAAGTTGCAACATTTTGAACAAGTCGGTGCCACCGAGTTTCACTTCGGTTCCACCGAGTTGGGCAATAATGTTGTAACGGTTGGATTTTTGGAGATGCCTATATATACCCCTCCACCACATCCTACTCGCAAGAGAATCACTCAGAACACACACCCACTTGCCATATCCAATTTTCTGAGAGAGAACCACCTATTCTTGTGTTGAGGTCAAGATCATCCACTCCAACCATATGGATCTTGATTTCTAGCCTCCCCAAGGTGCTTTCCTTCCATTCAATCTCTTCTACCCAAGCCAAATCTGTGAGAGAGTGATTGAGTGTTGAGGAGACTATCATTTGAGACACAAGAGCAAGGAGTTCATCGTTACTATCGAGCATATTACCTTTTGGAGGGTGGTGCCTCCTAGATTGGTTAGGTGTCGCTTGGGAGCCTCCTACTTCGTGTTGTGGAGTTGAACCAAGAAGTTTGTACGGGCAAGGAGATCGCCTACTTCGTGAAGATCTACCCTTAGTGAGGCTAGTCCTTCGTGGACGGAAGCCGTTATGGAATAGTCAAGGTTGCTACTTCATGGACCCTTTTGGGTGGAGCCCTCCATGGACTCTCACGACCGCTACCCTCTATGGGTTGAAGACTCCATAAACGTGGACGTACGATAGCACCACCTATCGGAACCATGGGAAAAATCTTCGTGTCTTCAAATTGCATTTGATCTTCTTATCTCTACTCTCTTACATATGCTTGTCCTTACTTTCCGCTGCCACACTTGTTGACTAGCATGTGTAGGATGCACTGGACTTGTTAGAATTGCTAAAATCTTCCAACCAATTAACTTGGGAAAAGGTTGGGTTTTAATTTGTGCAAGTAGTCTATTCACCCCCCTCTAGACATACACTTCTTTGGATCCTACAACAAGGTAAATAACGAATCAATGGACATCATCTTACATGTGAATTCCATGTCCATAGATATCCTTGTATTTGTTCCTTGTGTGGGACTAACCCATGTAGGTGAGAAGAGTAGAAAATAAAAAGGATAGCTCCCAATTCAAGATGATCTTCATCAACTATGAGCTTCCACTACTACAACACCTACATGAAGTCTTCAACGACAAAACCCAAGGTTAGTTTGTCCCTCTTAGGGGGGATGTCACATCAAGGGGGAGGTTTACTCTAAGACTTGAGTCAAATAATCTCATATGATGTGAACACATTAAAAGCTTTATGTAAAAATGGCAACCCCAGTTGTGCTTAAACGATGAGTATGACCTATGATCAAGTATTCTTGCTTGGCTCCTAAGTCAATATAATCATATATAGATGACTCCATCATCGCCAAAGTGCTTGGTAGATACTAGAGTGGTTTTGCATGTTTGCCATGCTTTATTTGACATCTTATTGTGTGAGCATGTTGGTATGCATATTTTTCTTCATTCGAGGACATCCAATTGTTGTTCTTTGGCTTTTATTTTTTTGGCCAATTGGATGTACAAGAATGCCTAAGTACCCCTCTCTAGCTATCTATGCTTTCTCGTCTCAAATTCTATTCATGCTTCATCACAAAATTTGAGCAAGCACTTTTCGGACCCTTTGGGTGAGGAGCACCCGGAGTTACCGTTTCGACAAGGACTGACTTCCAAAACCTCCAAAGTGTCTCTCGGTGTGACCAACTCTCAAATCTTGGTTCCACCGAAGCACTAGGGTTGATCTAGGTTTTCAAACTCGGTACCACCGATCTCAAAGTCTCGGCATCATCGAGTTGCTCTGTGTACAAGCAGTTACGCATCTCGGTGGAACTGAAATTTTTGGCTCGGTGTCACTGACAGCAGGTGGGTATATATATATTCGCGGGTCCGTACTTTAAAATCTCACTTCAAACAAAAGCCCCACACCCCACTGCTGCCGTCGCCCGCGTCTCCGGACGATCTCCATTGCCTCTTGTGCGCCCTCGCCGCAGGAGTCCGTCGCCGTCAACGGAATTGTCTTCGCCGTTGCCTCTATAGCGAAGTTTTTGCCAAGTTAGGGTAAAACTTCGACCCCTCTTGCGCTCCAACCTATGATTCATGCGCATTAGGACTTATTCCTCTTCTAGCCATAGTTCGCAACATTTCTATCCACAAGAAAATTCCTTAGAAATAGACGAACGATAAAATTTAGGTTTAGGTTTCTGCCGTAGCATTTCGGAGTCACCGAGTCGAAACAGATCGGCATCACCGATGTGGGTTTCACACAACATAAAGGGCTTCTCGGTGAAACCGAAAGTTCCTATGGGTGTTACTGATTTGGGGTTTTAGGATTTCTGAGCACAACTTCGGTGAGACCGAGTCACTCTTCGGCGAAACCGAAATGAGTGACCAAGTTTCTGTTAACGAAGTTCGTTGCCTCGGAAGCTCTGCAATTTGAAACTCGGTGGAACTGAATCTCACACAGTGGAAATATAAAACTAATTTTTTTAGTTCAAATTTGCAAAAATGTCTGAATTTTATGATGCTCATGTTTTCTACTCCTCTATATCTAATTCACAGGGTCAAAGCTCAGTCATGTCAGGATCATATGATAGTCAAAATGATTTCAGAGAGCCCAGTGCAAACATTGATTCCGGTACTAGTCCAGAGGCTAGTTCTGCGGACCCTGGCATCCCTAGTTCACATGGCTTGCCCAAGGCAACCACCAGGGCCAGAAAGAAGAAGAACTCAGATGAGGAGGATGAAGATTTCATTCCTGATGATGCCACATCAAAGAGAAAACCTGTCAGAAAGGATTATTCCAGCACTGATGCTATGAGAGCTCCTGAGTCAGCTAAGGGTGTTGAGTCCCCTAATACTTCTAAGCAAGCAAAGACTTTGGCCAAGAAGTTAGGGAAGAAGAGAGAAAGGAAGAGGACCATCCGTGTGGTTGGGAGGCCAACCTCCTTGTATGAAGACCCAGCTGAGCATGAGGAAGAGGAAGAGGAGGAACCTGCTAACCCTCCTCCTTCCAAGCAAAGGAAGCTCATGAACGATGCTATGCCTGGCAAATCTGCTTCAAAGGCAAAGCCCATTGCTCCCAAGGACAAGCCAGCTGCCTCCAAACCCAAGAGGACAACGAGAGATGTTCCAGCTGCTGAGAAGAACATGGGTTCTACCTCCAGAGATGCAGCAGAGGAAGAAGAAGATGTTGTTGTTTTGAGGAAACTCAGACCTCACCTGCCAGACCACAACAATGATCATCCAGTGGCACAAAACATGAAGGAGAGGAAAGATCAAGGTCTCAGGAAGTGGAGAGCCGATGATCCATATGCTATAAGGAGATGGACTGCTGTTGATGCTCGCTTTCACACTAAGGAGCAACAAGACTTTTATGAGACTATTTTGCTAGACAAGAGCCTAATTGTCAGTGACATGAGATATGTCAATTGGAAGTTCATCAAATCTAATGAAGATTACTTCCCTCATGTCCAAGAAAATTTCAAGTCCATTGATATTGATGAGTTTGTTGGCAGAGAGATGACTGCTTGGAATGATGAGATGATCATGCAATTCTATTCCACTGCTCACTTTTATCCTGATTGGAAGATTGTATGGATGACTGAAGGCACCAAATACCAGTCAACAGTTGATGAGTGGGCTACCATCTTAGGAGTGCCAAAGGTGCAAGAAGGTGATCTTGATGTGTACACTGAAGCCAAGATGAATCACAACTCCATGGCCAACATGTACAACCCCATTCCCAGGGCATATGTGAAGACACACAAGCTTGGATCAGTTTATTTTTTGCAAGCAGGACTGCCCACCACCAACACTATTTTGACGCATACTTTGATGCCCAAGTCAGGTGACGACAAGATGACACGTGGTTATTCCATCAACATGCTACATCATGTGGATAGCCATACCAGGATCGGAGTGATGGATCTCATTGTTGAGACCATCAAGAAGACTTATGCTGACCAGAAGAGGTCGTGTGGATACGCTCCCTATATTCAGATGCTTATTGTAACAGCCCGATACCGCCGCTCCAGTAGATTTCCTTTTTATTCCATTGTCGTCGTGTGATTCGTTTGGTTGTCGCATTCATCATTGCATCATTCGCTTCATCTGCATAACATCGTCATTCGTTTTCGAAAACTTGCACCCGTTAGTAGTTGCCGGTTCTCCTCGTTGACCGTTTCAAGACCAACCACACACGCACGCGCCCGCGGCATCAATAAAAAAATGTTTTAAAAGCACGTGAAAAATATTCTCGGATTGGGTCGAAAGTTGGCATGCGGTCTTGTTATATTGTAGGTAGACCGCCTGCCAAGTTTCGTCGCAATCAGAGGTCGTTTGATACCCGAACGGTCGACTGTAGCGGCACCGCAGTCGGTTTATTTATCGGACGTTTCGGTTTCTAAAAAAAAAACGTGTCGTCGGGCCACCAAACCTTCCCTCTCTTCCCCACCTAGCCCAACTACACAGCCCACCGCAGCCCACCTAAACTTATTCCCACGACCGGAGCCGTCCGATCGCAATCGGAGGGCTCAAAACGGCGCAAAAATCCCCTAACCCTAGCCCCCTTCCTATTTAAGCCTCCTCCACCTGCCTAATTGAAAAACCTAGCCCCTAGCCTCCCACGCAACCGACAGCCACCCTCCTCCCTCGTTTTTAGTGCCGGCGATCTAGCCGCCGCCACTTGGCGGCTCCAGATGCGCTGCGCCGCTGCTCCTGCCCACTCCCGCGAGGCCACGTGGCGACCCCGCGCCTCCAGCCGCCGCGGCCCGCGCAAGCCCGCGGTAGGCCCACCCCGGGCCCGAACCGGGCCGAGGCCGCCCGCAGCCGCCGCCCGCACCCTCGCCTCCCGAGCGCCGCCGCGCTCGCCGCGCATCGCCGCCTCCGCCGCAGCTCCCCGCCGCCGAGCCAGCATCGCCGGACCATCGCGCCGCCGCCGCCGCACCTCGCCTCGCCGGACCCCGCCGCCGTTTGCCCCCTCGCGCCGGCAGCGCCGCTCCTCTACCCACAGGAGCTCGCCGCAGCCACCCCGCCCCGTCGCCGAGCTCGCCCCGCCGCCATCCGGCCTCCTCGTCGCCGGGAACGGGCCGGCGCCGCCTAGATCCGTTGGCCCCGCCCCAGATCTCCTCGCCGGCCTCCTCCGTCCCTCGTCGGCGACGCCCGGGCCGCCTTGCGTCGGCCTCGCCGGTAGCCGGCGCCGTTGACCTCGACCGGGACAGGATCGTCCCGGATCTGCCCGAGCCCCCGATCCAAACGGGCGCCCATGCCCGTCCCGGCTCGTCCCGGAACCGCCCCATCCAACTTCTGCGAGGTATAAAAACGGCCAAGTCCTTTTTTTGCGTCTGTAAATATATTCATGATGCCATATTAAACTGCCTGTAGTTTTCAAACCGTGCATCGGATGGAGATGAAATATATATGTAAAATGATCTACTTTTCGTGCTCTACATGATGGTGCCATTTGCTTGTGCATTAGGGTTGATTTGCATGCCCATAAATCTGTTGCAAAAGTGCATCTCATCGTTAGTTGCGAATCTGTTATTTTATTCGATTTTGCGCGGATGGTTGCATCTCACCCGTAGGTCTTTTGCATGTGGTTTCTTCATGAGATGTGCCCTATTATATGCCTACTTTGATGCCATGCCTCTGGTTGTTAGGTAGGACTTCATCATCATGCTCATTTCTTGCTCGCAAGTTGCCATCATGTTAAAACTGAAATCTGTTAACGAAGAGTTCCGTTTTGTGAGCATCATATTAAGCAATCCATGACCCGTATGAACATGTGCCAATGGTATGTTTTGTTGTCTGTCATGTCTTCTTGCTGTTAGTGTCCTTGCCATGCTCATAAGTGATTGTTATGCTACTGTTATTGCCATGTCAACATGCCTAGTCAATACTGCAGTTTTGGGAGATAGCTAAATTTCACTAAGTCTGAAACTGTTATTTTGTTGCCATGTTGCCATGTGATTTGCTATTGATCTAGGAGTCTTTTATGGTTTCCACCAAGGAGTCTTTTGTTAAGCATGTTGTTGCCTATCATGCTGTGCCAATAGTTTGCATGAATAGGTTTAGCATCATAATTAATTCTGTGGTCCAATATGTCAATCTGTTAAAAACTGCTGAACATGTCTACTCTAATTTTCACCAAGTCTGAGAATCTGTTTTCTTCATAATGCCATGTTGTGTTGATGCTAGCCATGTTTCTAGGCATAATTAGACCTTGCCACCATGTAATGAATTGTAGTGCATCATGTCTACTACCATGTTGTTAAGTTTCATGCCAATATATGCCCTGTAGCATATAGTTTTATTGCTGCCAATATGCCTTCGTGAAAAACTGCTATGCTAAAAACTCTGATTTTCAGTAAGTCCTAATCTGCTATATTTTGTTGCCATGTTGTGAGCTTCCTACCATGTGATCCATGACTCTTTTGAGTATGATATGTGAAGATGAAATGAAGTGTGTGTTATATGCTACTGCCCCATGCTTAGTTTGTGCATTTTAGAATCTTGTAGCCTGTTGTTTTCATGTGTGCAATATGCTATGTTGCTGTTTTTGGACAGATTTGAACTAAAACTTGTGTTGGTTGTTGTGGTTGAACCGTTACTCCGTTTTGAAGATGTTCTACATGAAACTTTCTTAGAATCCCATGTAGTTTCATAATACCTTGCTGCATCTATGATTTAACATGTTTGTGGTGGGTGTTTGCATGCATTTTGCATTCATGGCATATGCATGTTGTGAAGGTCATATCTTCTAGACCGTAGCTCCGTTGCCAATGTTCTATATATGTAAATCGACTAGAATGACGTGTAGAATCACATGGTGCATTTTGTTTTGATGTTTAACAAATATAAAACATGAGTAGTTCAGATCTGGACCAATTTCGAAATTAACATATGGGGTCGTCTCGGAAACGCTATATGTTGTTTCCGGCCTCATTTAAGATGCCTAGATAGTGTAGTTTCATTATGCTTCACCTCTTGCCATGTTTAACAACATTTAACATTGTTGTGTACCTAAACGAGAGTGGACTAAATATTCGAATGTGGAGTTTCGTCAATATGCAACTCGTTGCATATTAAGCTTCACTTAATGTGTAGAAGTTGATTGTTGTGCTTGCCATGTCATGCATAACATGCATCATATTTGAAGAGCATCATGTCATGCATATGTTGTGGTGTATCGTGTGTTGATTGTTTGTTTCGGATTGCTTCTTCTCGATAGAGTTCCGAAAGCGTTCGGAGTGTGAGGATTCGTTCGACTACGTCCCGTTCGTCTACTTCACGGATCGCCTGCTTCACGGATTCGTTCTTCTTCCAAGCGGGATCTCAGGCAAGATGATCATTTCCCTGGATACCATTACTATCATTGCCATGCTAGATGTCTCGCTTCTATCACTGTCTCGCTACCTACCACTTGTTTGACAAGCCTCCCAAATTGCCATGAAAAGCCTCTAACCCCTCCACATCCCAGCAAACATTGTTTGGCTATGTTACCTCTTGCTCAGCCTTTCTTATAGCGTTGCTAGTTGCAGGTGCAAATGTTTCCATGTGCCAACATGGATATTTTTGATATATCACAATATTATTGCTATTTAATTTAATGCACATATATACTTGGTAAAGGGTGGAAGGCTTGGCCTTTTGCTCGGTGTTTTGTTCCACTCTTGCCGCCCTAGTTACTTGTGTACCGGTGTTATGTTCCATAATTGAGCGCTCCTAACATGCTCGGGGTTGTTATGGGGACCCCCTTGATTTTTGTTTTAGGATAAAACTTGTCTGGCAAGGCCCAACATTGGTA
The DNA here is from genome assembly GCA_039707655.1 of Elymus sibiricus. Taxonomy (NCBI): domain Eukaryota; kingdom Viridiplantae; phylum Streptophyta; class Magnoliopsida; order Poales; family Poaceae; genus Elymus; species Elymus sibiricus. Next base: position 273,300,173 of record CM077665.1, read on the forward strand.
CTACATTTGCCCAACATAATAATACTGAACACTGTGACTAAAGCATAGGGCGTCATGAACCCGAGGAGTTAATTCAACATAATACAGGGGGGCCAGTGCTGCTGGTGCTGGTCCAAAACTAGAGCACCGTGCGGGGCCAACCCGGGGCAACTCGGGTGATCTCTATCAGGCCACCGTACGCTTCGCTTATCCGTCGTGTCCTGAGAACGAGATACGCGGCTCCTATCGGGTTCGTCGACATGTCGGGCGGTCTTGTTGGATTTGTTTTACCTTTCTCGAACATCTTGTGCGCGGGATTTCGACGACACTTCGGGCTATCTCGAAGTTGAGATTTTCCATCGGGATTCCGCAATACTACGGGTGATTCCGTGGTTGAGGAATTCCAACGCAGCTTGTGGTTAGTTTGTGGTGGATGAGTTGGAGCACCCCTTCCGGGTTAAATCTTTCGGAAAGCCGTGCCTACAGTTAAGTGGCAGCTTGGAAACTTTGTTTAACACCCGGTCATAGCAAACTTGAAGTAAACTCAAATAAAATACACCAACTGTGTGCGTAACCGTGATTGTCTCTTGTCATGAATTTCTGACCCGAGAGAGAACACGTTGGGGTTATGTTTGTTCGTAAGCAGGTGTTTAGGATCTCTTAGAGATCATTACTAGATCATGTCTATTTATGCGACAATCATCCCCCTTTATTCTTGTACTCGTAAGTTAGCCACTCAAATAAATGCTTAGTGCTTGCTGCAGCCTCACCACTTAACCATACCTCACCCATTAAGCTTTAATAGTCTTGATACCCTTGGAAATGAGATTGCTGAGTCCCCGTGGCTCACAGATTACTACAACACTAGTTGCAGGTACAGGTAATGCGATGCTTTGACGTGAGAGCGATGCTTTATTTTGATTTGGAGTTCTTCTTCTGCTTCATCGATCTAGGATGGGTTCCAAGCGGCAGCCTGGGATAGCAAGGATGGATGTCATTTTATCGTTTGTTTTCGTCCGTAGTCGGACCCTGCTCTTCTGTATGATGTTTGGATATGTTGTTGTATTGATGTGATATTGATGTAGCTTGTGGTGAGTGTAAGCCAATTCCATATACTCATCTCTTCTTTACATGTACTTGTAATGATATCCATTCTTGCAAAACGACGAGATGCGCTTCTATCCCCGTCGAGGCCCTCATGCCAAAATAAGGATAGGATCGCATCTTGGGCGTGACACTTATCAACTCCAAGATTGGAAAGAGCCAATATCTACTTGATCGACCACACCTGCCCCTATAGCCAGATTTTGAGGATAATGCCGTGGTGATGGATCCAAGTCATCCCACTTCAACTTCTGCACAAGCACAGATTGAGGAAGAGGCCAGGGAATAAGCATCTAGAGCCACTAGTGCTCAAATGCGAAGGACCAAGCAGAGTGACCAAATGGCATATCTTATTAGCACTATCCAAGGGATTGAGAAGAACATGAGTGAGATTCTAAAGAAATAAAAGAGCCTTGAGAGGATCGTGGAAACCAAGTTTCATGACTTGGATATCAAGGTGACTGAGCTGACTACTACCGTTGATACATTGAAGAAGGAGGTAGATGCAGTGCCTAGCCCCAGCTCCATCTCTAGTGATGATGATGACAGTCCTCCACTCCAGACTCACACCCAGTTCAGGACTCAGGTCAGATCATCTGTAGTGCCAGTTCTAGAGATGAGACCCACTTCATCTGCACCTGCATCAGCTCCCTCAGCACCTTCATCACCTCCCGTGTCTACTCCACCACCTCAGAGGATTTCAGCAGAAGCATTCTAGGACGCTGTTCTCTCGACTCCTTCCACGACCACCGAAGCTGCTTCATCGTATCATGGAAGAGATCATACCCAGAGTGACGCTTAGCTCTATACCTTCGAGCTTTTTGGTTACTTGTTGCCAAAGGGGGAGCAGTGTTATAGATCATAGGGCTTCGAGAGAGAGAGAGAGAGAGAGAGAGAGAGAGAGTTGCATTTTGGTTGCTCTTCTCGTTTTAAAACATTTGGTCTATCGTGTGTTTGTCTTAAAACTTCATTGTGTTTGATCATACTCTTTATGACTGGTACTACTATTTCCTATCTTTGTGGTATGTATATGATGATCATTCACTCATGATTGGTGTTATGTGCATTATAATCCATTCATATCTTTTATGCGCACCACCAAGATGTATGTGACATGGAAGAGTTACCCATGATCCTAATCGATTGTGCATTTGCATTCAAACGCAAATTCAAAATAATGCACAAATTTAGGGGGAGCTCTTGATTATCCCATACTTCTCAAAGCGAAGATACTGTGCATTGATTATATCCTTGTCGAAGCTTTGATCTATATGTTGTTATCAATTACCAAAAAGGGGGAGATTGAAAGCACAACTACTCCCTAGGTGGTTTTGGTAATTAACAACAACATATAGTTCATTGGACTAATGATCCTATCAAGCAAATTTCAGGAAAAGTTCAATGAATGGATTGGCAAAGGATTGTGAGGAGACCCCCTAGATGCATGGAACATCAAATGACAACAAGATTCAAGACTCTACTTTTTGCATTTTGTGAGAAATCACATTTGAGTCCATAGGAAAGGCAATACTATTAAAAGGGGATGAGGTATCCATGATGATCTGGTTGCTCAAGTGCTTAGAGTTAGCCACCAAAAAACCTCATGAAATCTCCTACAAAGATATCCTGTCCAAACCCTAAAGCCTAAATTCGGTGCCACCAAGTTTACAAATTCGGCCCTACCGAGTTTTACCCTAGACAGAATCCAGAGCCAAACCCTAACCTCTTGGTGACACCAAGTTTGATTTCGGTGCAACCGAAACCAGTGACCAACCTTCGGGTGTCCAATTTCTAAGAATCGGAATTTCCGAGTTTTGGGAATCGGTGTCACCGAAGCAAGGAACTGCCTAGGCTAGCCAAAATCGGACTCACCAAGATTTATATATCGGTCTCACCGAAACGCCGAAATTTGGCACATTTTGCACTAGTCCGTGTAACCGAGATTTATCTCCTGTTCCACCGAGTTGGGCAATAATGTTGTAACGGTTGGATTTTTGGAGATGCCTATATATACCCCTCCACCTCCCTCTCATTCGGAGAGAGAGAGAGAGCACTTAGAAAAAAACAAAACTTGCCCCATCCATTTTCTGAGAGAGAACCACCTACTCATGTGTTGAGATCAAGATCTTCCACTCCAACCATATGAATTTTGATTTCTAGCCTCCCCAAGTTGATTTCCACCCAATCAACCTCTTCTACCAAGCCAAATCCGTGAGAGAGTGATTGTGTGTTGAGGAGACTATCTTTTGAAGCACAAGAGCAAGGAGTTCATCATTCATACCACATCTATTACCTTTTGGAGAGTGGTGTCTCCTAGATTGGTTAGGTGTCGCTTGGGAGCCTCCGACTTCGGGTGGAGTTGAACCAAGAAGTTTGTAAGGGTAAGGAGATTGCCTACTTCGTGAAGATCTACCCCGAGTGAGGCTAGTCCTTCGTGAACGTAAGCCGTGATGGAATAGACGAGGTTGCTACTTTGTGGACCCTTCATGGGTGGAGCCCTTCGTGTACTCTCGCGACCTCTACCCTTCTTGGGTTGAAGTCTTCATCAACGTGGATGTACGATAGCACCACCTATTAGAACCACGGGAAAAATCTTCGAGTCCCCATTGCGTTTGATCTTCATATCCCTACCCTCTACTTATATGTGCATGTCTTTACTTTCCGCTGCTATACTCTTTGATTTGCATGTATTGGGTGTGCTTGACTTGATATAATTGCTAAAACTTGCCAACCTTTAAAATTTGGAAAAGGCTAGATTTTTGATTGGTCAAGTAGTCTAATCACCCCCCTCTAGACATACTTTGGATCCTACAGTGTCACCGACAGCACATGGGTATTTATATCCGGGCCGCGTGGACTTTGAAAATTCCTTCGAAACCCTCACTCTGGCACACCATTGCTGCAGCACCCAAGGTCTATGGACGTTGCCATTGATCTCTGATGCGCTCTCACCACCGGAATCCGCCGTCGTCAATGGAAATCTCCTTCGCCATTGCCACCGTAGAGAAGCTCCGCCGAGTTATGGTAAAGCTTCGATCCCCTTTGCGTTCCTTTTCCAAATCTTATGCAAAAGGCCCCGCAATACTTCTTGCCACCGTATGAAAGTTTCCATCCTCAAGAAAATCGATTATATTAGGGTGAACAAAAAAAATAGGGTTAGATTTCCACAATGAGCGAACTCGGACCCTCGAAGCGAAAACAATTCGGAGTCGCCGATGTGGTTACAACCACAACACAAAGGACTTTTTGGTGAAACCGAAAAGATCCCAACGGGGTCACCGAAGTGGGATCCAGGAGCTGAGTGAGCAACTTCAGAGAGACCGAAGCACATCTCGGTGAAACCGAAATGATTTTGCCAAGTTTCTGTTGTTGCCTCGGAGTCTCCGAAATCTAAAACTCGGTGGTCCCAACTTGCACATTGTGAAACCCTAAAACTAAAACTTTGAGTTCAAAATCTTTGCAAAAGCATCTAAATTTTGTGATGCTCATCTACTCCACTCTTCTATATCAAATTCACTAGGTTTGTGTAAAGTTGTCTGCAACAGATAGTCAGAATGGATCACAGGATCAAAATGTGGACATGAGCAGTGGTACCAGCCCTGATGAGAGTTATCACGAGGGAGAGAGGAGCTCTCCAAGTCTTCCCAAGGCAGCCACTAGAACTATGAAGAGGAGAAATTTTGATGATGATGATGATGAGGAGGATTTCGAAGTGGAAGAAGTGACCTCCAAGAAGTAGAAAGAGAGATGTGTCACTAGAAAGATGCATGAATCCACAACAGCTAAGAAGGGTATGTATCTCTCATTAGAAAACCCTGGAGGATCTAGGAGGACCAAGTCATTGGCTAAGAAGCCAGGAAAGAAAATCAGAGAGAGGAAGAGGATCATTCATGTGGTTGGGAGACCCACCTCCATGTATGTTTACCTAGAGGAGGAAGAGGAGAAGAACATGCTGCAAGCCCTCCTCCTTCCAAGTAGAGGAAGTTGATGGCTGATGCTATGCCAAACAAGCCTCCCACCAAAACCAAGCCATCTGCTGCCCCCAAGCCCAAGAGGACCACAAGAGATTTGTCTGCAGCTGAGAAGAACAAGGCCTCAGTGCCTGTGAGAGGAGTTGTACCACCTCCTGTGTTTAAGAAGCTCAGACCCAATCTTCCAGAGCATAATGATACACATCCTATTGCACAAAACATGAAGGATAGGAAGGATCAAGGACTGAGGAAATGGAGAGCAGTAGATCTCTACTCTGTTAGGAAGAAGTCTGTCATGGATTTTCATTTCCACACCAAGGAGCAACAAGACTTCTATCAGATAGTGCTCCTTGACAAGAACCCGACAGTTAGTGACATGAGATATGCCGACTAGGAGTACATCAAGGAAAATGAAGACTACTTCCCCCATGTACATGAGAGCTTCAGGCTGATTGGTATCGACAAGTTTATTGGCACTGAGATGACTGCCTGAGCTGTGACTTCTCCAGTTCCTCCTTCAACACCTATAGTTTCTACTCCACCAGCTCAGAAGACATCTGTGCGTGCATTCGCTAACACTCTTCTTTCGACTCCTTCGACGACCACCGAAGCGGCCACTTCTTCGCCACGTGGAGGAGATCCAGCCCAGAGCGACGTTTAGCTCTATACAATTCGAGCTTTTTGGTAACTTGTTTCCAAATAGGGAGAATGTGTATAGATCACAGGGCTTCGAGAGAGAGAGAGAGAGAGAGTGAGGGTTGCATTTTGAGTTGCTTCTCTTCCTCTTTGGTACATTTGGCTTATTCTTTTGCTCGTCTTGTGACTTAAACTATGTCGTGTTTGATCATACGCTTTATGGTTTATGCTACTATTTCATATCATTTCGATATATCTCATGATCATTCACTTGTATGCTTGGTGATGTGTGCATTGCAATTTACTCAAATCTTTTATGCGCTCCACCAAGATGTACGTGACATGGAACAATCACCCATCATCCTAATCGATTGTGCATTTGCATTCAAACAAAAATTCAAAATAATGCACAAATTTAGGGGGAGGTCTTGCTTATCACATACTTCTCAAAGCGACGATACTATGCATTGATTATATATTTTGTCGAAGCTTTGATCTATATTTTTTGATCAATTACCAAAAAGGGGGAGATTGAAAGCACAACTACTCCCTAGGTGGTTTTGGTAATTCAACAACATATAGTTCATTTAACTAATGAGCCTATTAGTATATTTCAGGAAAGTTCAACGAATGGATTGGCTAGGAACTGTGAGAAGGACCCCTAGATGTAATGAACACCTATTGGCAAAAGCTTCAAGACTCTACATTTTGTTTTATGTGAGCAATCACAATTGAGTCCATAGGAAAGCCAATACTATTAAAAGGGGATGAAGTATTGAAAATGACCTGGTTACTCAAAGTGCTTAGAGATTTGCCACCAAAAGCCTCAACCAAACTCTCACAAAAGATTCTGTCCAAATACCTAAACTACCAAATTCGGTGCCACCGAGTTTCCAATTTCGGTCTCACCAAGTTATCCCGAGACATAACCCAAGCCAATTTCCATCACCTAGGTACCACCGAGAACCTGTTCGGTACAACCGAAAAGCAGTGACCAACTTTCTGGAAACGAGATATTTAACTTCAGAACTTCTGAGTTTTATATTTGAAGCCATCGAAATGCGGATCTTCTCAAGGCCAACCAAATTGGTCTCACCGAGATATGTTATCATTCGGTCTCATCGGAAAGCCAAAAGTTAGGACATTTTGCACTAATTGGTACAACGGAGTTTTTACTTTTGTTCCACCAAATTGGGCAATAATGTTGTAACGCTTGGAATTTTGGAGATGGATATATATACCCCCTCCACCCCACTCACTCGTAGATAGAGCACTTAGAACAAACCAACACTTCCACCATTAGTTTTCTGAGAGAGAACCACCTACTCATGTGTTGAGATCAAGATATTCCATTCCCACCATATGAATCTTGATTTCTAGCCTCCCGAAGTTAATTTCCACCCAATCATCCTCTTCTACCAAGCCAAATTCTGTGAGAGAGTGATTGAGTGTTGAGGAGACTATCTTGTGAAGCACTAGAGCAAGGATATTATCATCCATACACCATCTGTTACCTTTTGGAGAGTGGTGTCTCCTAGATTGGTCAGGTGTTGCTTGGGAGCCTCCAAATCACATGGAGTTGAACCAAGAAGTTTTTAAGGGCAAGGAGATCACCTACTTTGTGAAGATCTACCCTGAGTGAGGCTAGTCCTTCGTGGACGTAAGCCATGGTGGAATAAATAAGGTTGCTTCCTCGTGGACCCTTCGTGTGTGGAGCCCTCCGTAGACTTGTGCAGTCGTTACCCTCTATGGGTTGAAGTCTCCATCAACGTGGACGTACGATAGCACCACCTATCGGAACCACGCCAAAAATCTTTGTGTCTTCATTGCGTTTGATCTTATTATCCCTCCCTTTGCTTACACTTGCAATGTCATTACTTTTCACTACTATACTCGTAGACTTTCAGTAGGGTGTGCTAGACTTGGTAAAATCGCTAAAACTTGCCAACCTATAAAATTGGGAAAAGGTTAGTTTTTAATTTGGTCAAGTTGTCTAATCACCCCCTCTAGGCATACTTTCGATCCTACAGATTCACCTAAAGTAATCGCATGCGAAGTCGTAGACTATCGCATACATTACACCTTGACGTTACGTTTGTGATCGACCACGCATCTGTGCCGATGACACAAATATACTCCTGTGAGAAATATGGATATCACAAACATTTAATTCCACGACCTGCTTGCGATAGCTACATTATCACACATCGTCAGAAACTACAAACCGTGTGTGGTGGCTCTACTATCGCCAACGTGTCAATTTAACAATGGTGTGCGATAGTTATTCCTATCACACACGCGGTTCATATGTCAACCGTCTTATTATCGTCCTACATTACACACGCACACAAGTTTGGAACCATTTGTTGTATTGCCGCCAATAGCACACACAAATGGCATGGAAACATGTGTATTATTATGCACAACCCACACACACATAAATGCGCCCGTGTGTTATAACACTGATAATCGCACACGTTGTTCTACAAACAATCGTGTGCGATATATTACACCATCGCACACGGTTTATTCGTTCCAACTGTGTGTACTGTAATTTATTACCTAATAGTTATTTTTCTTTAATTTATTATTCAAATTTGAAATGTCAAAATTTAAATTATGAAATGTGGAATTCAAATATTTCACATCCATCAATACATACGCTATTTACAATGGTTCAACAACTAATGCATAAATCAAAAGCTCGGTACATGTTCGAGAATTACATAATTTGGCAGAAGATTAAATATGATGAACCACAATATATAGTCCTAGAGGTGGTAAAGGTGAAGAGAGAATTGTAAATCCTTTTGGCTATCGATGGTGTTGGAAATACCCATAATGTGCCCTCCTCCATGCCAAAGGCGCGCACAACTTTTGTCCAACCCCTTGTGATGATCACCCGTCCATTCTTCACCGCCTTCAGGAAGACTTCTAGACCATTATCATGGTATCATGAATTATATACTTTAATATTCTTTGCCTCCACTCTGGTCATGTAGTTTGCATGGTAATCTTGAGTAAATTGCTTCAAAAACCACTGAAAAGAGACAACTTTCAGATATTCATGTCTAATAGACTAACTTGTTGTGGGCAGGAAAAGAAGGCAACAAATTACTTACCATCCAAAAGTTCACTGATGTCTTGGATAAAGTGTAAATAAAGAGTTTAAGTCCAATCACCCGTTTCTTCTGCCTAACATTTTTTCTTAGTTTCCTCAGTTGATGCCTGTTCATGGATATCTCATTGCCCCATATGCAAAGGGGGTTGAAGCGTGGATCATTACAGCTAACATATGTACCTACAAGTAATAAGTAAATTTTAGAAGCTAAACTGCAATTGCACAAATGATGTTAAATACTATAGGACACTAGGATATGACTAACCTCGACAGTAAATGATAACCCACAAGTGCAGGGGGTCGTTTGTGGCCTTTTTCGATAAATAAGAGTGTCGAACCCAACGAGGAGCTAAAGGTAGAACAAATATTCCCTCAAGTTCTATCGACCACCGATACAACTCTATGCACACTTTAACGTTTGCTTTACCTAGAACAAGTATGAAACTATTTTGTCGGTGATAGGATAGTTTGCACGAATAAAACTAGAAGTACTTTGCAGGAATAAAACTATGAGTAAAGTGCAAGATAATAAAAGTTAGTTGTTTAGTAGAAAGCTTTTGTCAAACAAGAAGGTTATTTGTCCCTAGGCAATTGATAACTAGACCGGTAATCATTATTGCAATTTTATATGAGGGAGAGGCATGAGCTAACATACTTTCCGTACTTGGATCATATGCACTTATGATTGGAACTCTAGCAAGCATCCGCAACTACGAAAGATCATTAAGGTAAAACCCAACCATAGCATTAAGTATCAAGTCCTCTTTACTCGCATATGCAACAACCCACCTACTCGGGTCTGTGTATTCTGTCACTCACGCCACCCACCATAGGCAAATCATGAACACATTGCAACACCCTACAACGGGGATCCCCCACATTTGCGCGAGACGGAGGGCACCGTAGGACAGCACCAAAATAAAACATACAACTCATACCAACCACGATCATCAATTAGCCCATAGGACAAAACGGATCTACTCAAACATCATAGGATAGCCACATATCATTGGGAAATAATATATGGAGTTGAGCACCATGTTTAAGTAGAGATTACAGCAGGAAAGAGAGGTGTTACACCGCTGCATATAGGGGGAGAGAGTTGGTGTTGACGGCGGCGAAAAGTTGTTGGTGTAGATCGCCGTCACGATGATTGCCTCGACGGCGTTCTGGAGCCACTGGGAGAGAGGGGGAGAGAGCTCCCTCCTTCTTCTTCTTCCTTGGCCTCCCCCCTAGATGGGAGGAGAGCCCCCCCTCTGGTCCATGGCCTCCATGGCGGCGGAGGGGCAGGAGCCCTTCTGAGATTGGATCTCCCTCTCTGTTCTCTTCTGTTCCGCGTTCCTGTTTTCTGGCTGAAAACCGTTTCTTATATTCCTGGAGATCCATAACTCCGATTGCGCTGAGATTTTAACACGATTTTTTTCCAGATATAAGCTTCCTTGCGCCCGAAGTAGAGCTCCAACCGACTTACGAGGTGACCACAAGCCATCACCACGCGCCTGGGCCCTGGGGCGCCCCTGGTGTCTCATGGTGGCTGTGGGCCTCCTTTTTCGTTGATTCCACCTCCCAAAAATCACAAATATTCCAAAATAATTCTCCACAAATTTTTATCGTGTTTGGACTTCGTTTGGTATGGATATTCTGCAAAACAAAAAACTTGCAACAAACAGGAAGTGGCACTGGGCACTGGATCAATATGTTAGTCCAATAAATCATATAGAATGTTGCCAAAAATATGTGAAAGTTGTATAATATTGGCATGAAACAATCAAAAATTATAGATACGACGAAGATGTATCAGTAAACAGCAGTATCGCGCATTGTGTCCCTGCGTAAGTACATAGTAAGGCATGCTAAGCACAACATGGTTAACATCCACCAGAAATAGAAATGTTAATTAAACGACAGTATCTCCGGTGATATCTTCATTCCGAAGAGTAGCACGGTAGCAAAGGGACGGAGTAAAAAAAATGGATATAACCGTTCACTACAACAAGCTTAACAACAACCTAGCAAAGACATTGTAAGTTTGTAACTGGTATTGGTGAAATTAAACTGGACAGTTCATACTTGAACATCAATGTGCATTACTCAAATAAGCAAGGCACATGTTAATTACAGACAATCTAATATAGCCACTAAAACTGGTACTGGTGAAACTGGAATTGACACGGTTAAACATCACAAGTCATCTGCTGCTAGAGCAGAGAATGACCCAGTTGTCTAGAAAAGGGTAGGGAAAATACCTAAGACGGGTTAGGCGTGTTTACTACAACATGCTTAACACATCAACCATACAAAACATAGCCATTGCAACTGGTATTGGTAAAATTGAATTGGACAGTTCATACTTGGTAAATCCAAAGGGGTAGTTGTTGGGGCTCTGCATCTGGGTCAGAGCCCGCCCAAAGTCGGTGGCGAGGAGTTCTTGTGGGTCAAAGCATGGATCAGTATTGCTAACATATGTACCCACAAGCAACAAGTAAATTGTAAGTGCATCTAGTGCCACCCCTTGTTGGTTTTGGAGTATTGTAGACAAACGTGGTTGAGGGACTAATGTGTTTGAGAGAGCTCACGGGATAACTGATACGTCTCCAACGTATCGATAATTTATGATGTATCCATGCCATGTTTGCCTATGTTTACAATACTTTTATATGGTTTTTATGCACTTTATATGATTTATTTAGAACTAACCTGGACTGACGCTGTTTTCAGCAGAATTACCGTGGTGTTATTTTTGTGCAGAAAATGAAAGTTCTCGGAATCGCCTGATACTTTTTGATGATGTTTTCTGGAGGAAATAAGCAATATTGGAGCGAAGAACCACCGGAGAGGAGCCACCCGTGGGGGACAAGCCATCAGGGCGCGCCCCCCCTAGGTCGCGCCCTGATATGTGGTGGGGCCCACGTGGCTCCGTTGCGCGTGATTCCAATGCTGAAAAATCCTATAAATCCCAGAAACCCCAGAGAGTCTCCGTTCCGCCGCCGCAACTCTTTGTTTCTACGAAAAACCAATCTGGAGCCGTTCCAGTACCTTGTCGGAGAGGGGAAACCATCATCGGTGGCCATCTTCATCATCCCGGCGGAGGCCATGACGAGGAGGGAGTAGTTCACCCTCGGGGCTGAGGGTATGTACCAGTAGCTATGTGTTAAATCTCTCTCTCTCTCTCGTGTTCTTGAGATGTCACGATCTTGATGTATCACGGGCTTTGTTAATATAGTCGGATCATATGCTGTTATTCCCTTGCTACGTTGTTGTGATGAATTTAATATTTACCTTTAAGATCTCGTTATGTTGGATTGATTATTTTGGTTTGAGAACACTTGATGTATATCTTGCATGCGGATACCCGTAGTGACATTGGGGTATTCAAGTGATTCACTTGATATATGTTATGACATCAACTTGCGGATTTCGGTGACCTTGGGGATCTATGCATAGGGGTTGATTGCACATTTTTATACTACGTTCTTCGATAGAAATCTTGGGTTGCTCCTTGAAGTTCTCTGTGTTGGATTGAATATGACAGATCTGAAATTGTTTGATGCATGTCACATAATTTACCCACGGATACTTGAGGTGACATTGGAGTATCTAGGTGACATTAGGGTTGATTGATATGTATCATTGGTGTTTTACTAGTACGAACTCTAGGGATGTTTGTTACACTTACAGGAGTAGCCCAAAAGATTGATCGGAAGGAATAACTTTGAGGTAGTTCTACTACCTACACCAATTTTGATGGGCGGTTAACCCCGGGGTAGCCTCAGAAGGGTCTTTGCTCCAGCTTTTCGAAAAAAGACTACAGGGCGAGCGGCCTCCCCCTGTAGTCCGGCTCCGCATGGCCGGCTGCGACTAGCCGGCCGGCCAGAGGTGGAGCCGCGAGGCCTCCAGGCCAGGAGGTCAGCTCCCGTCATGTTACCATGCCTCGCAGGACGGTGACCTGACGCACGGCGTGTCAGCTGTGCCTCCGGTACCGTGGTCAGGGCCCGCATGGCTACAGTGGCCCCCGTCGCGTCGGGGGTCAGCGCCCGCATGGCCACAGTGGAGGCAATAGTGCCCCTGACTCCGGCCGACTGTGACCAGGCAGGCGGCACAGTGCCCGCACGCCCTCAACCACTCCATTACCTGCCCCGGCGTGGCTACAGCATCGCCGGCCGTACCGCTGACCGCGGCCGGCTACCACAAGACGACACCAGGCCGGACGGCCCGTATCGCGGTGTGACGAGCACGCGTCAAAGCTGATGAGCCGTCGGTGGGCCCCCCCCACCGGCTCCCGATGGGACCCTGCAGGCGGCGGGCCCCATCGGCGACAAGACCCCACAGCCGGGGGCCCCCTTGGCCGGCTAGAGAGGCTGCCAGCCGGGCCCCTCCCGGTGCCGCATATGTATATTGTAAGCCGGGGGGTTGGCCTATAAAACCCCCCAGCGCCCCCATGCACGGGCAAGCACTCTCACCTTCACACACACCCACATAGAGAGGTAGAGAGGGCTGGCAGGCCTCTTCTTCCTCCTCTAGCAAACAGCTCTAGGAGCACCATTGTAGTTCCCTCGGTCTATCAACTAGGCAAGCAGGACTAGGGGTGTTACCTCTCACAGAGGGCCCCGAACCTGGGTACATCGCGTGTCTCTCACCGCTTGTCCCCAATCCCATCACCGGAGCCCGCCGGCGTCCTTCGGCCCCAACCACTCTCGATAAGCCACCCCATGGCATCTGTCGTGAGAAAACAACGACAGTTGCGCCCGCATGGCCACAGTGGAGGCAATAGTGCCCCTGACTCCGGTCGACTGCAACCAGGCGGGCGGCACAGTGCCCGCACGCCCTCAACCACTCCATTACCTACCCCGGTGTGGCTACAACATCGCCGGCCGTACCGCTGACCGCGGCCGGCTACCACAAGACGACACCAGGCCGGACGGCCCGTACCGCGGTGTGATGAGCATGCGTCAAAGGCGATGAGCCATCGGTGGGCCCCCCACCGCCTCCCGATGGGACCCTGCAGGCGGCGGGCCCCATCGGCGACAAGACCCCACAGCCGGGGCCCCCCTTGGCCGGCTAGAGAGGCTGCCGGCCGGGCCCCTCCCGGTGCCGCATATGTATATTGTAAGCTGGGGGGTTGGCCTATAAAACCCCCCGGCGCCCCCATGCACGGGCAAGCACTCTGACCTTCACACACACCCACATAGAGAGGTAGAGAGGGCCACCAGGCCTCTTCTTCCTCCTCTAGCAAACAGCTCAAGGAGCACCATTGTAGTTCCCTTAGTCTATCAACTTGGCAAGCAGGACTAGGGGTGTTACCTCTCACAGAGGGCCCCGAACCTGGGTACATCGCGTGTCTCTCACCGTTTGTCCCCAATCCCGTCACCGGAGCCCGCCGGTGTCCTTCAGCCCCAACCACTCTCGATAAGCCACCCCATGGCATCTGTCGTGAGAAAACGACGATAGTTGGCGCCCACCATGGGGCCGTCCGCGGCGCCGGCCGGAGTCATCCTACGGGCGGAACTGCACGCTCGTGGGGCTTGCTCCCGCGGGGCGGGACCCCGTTCCCGTCCACCCTGTGGGCGTTGCTACCGACCTCTCCGACGAGAGGCGCCGCGGCGACCCTCTGTCCGACGTCACCATCCTCACCGAGCGCTCCGGTAGGCTGGGCCTCGCCGGCGAACCAGCTGCAGATGAGTACCTTAGCGAGGTGCTCGACTGCCTCGACCCGCCCTCGCTTGTGGGCGCACTCGCCCCAGGCGGTGCTAACGACTCCTGCGTCCACGCGGGGGTAATGGTCGCCGGCTCCTCCACGACCTCCGGTCGCGCCATGGCGGAGGCAGAGGCGGCCGCCGCAGCCGCCGGCACCGGCACCTCCGACCCCCTCGGCTCCGTGCTTCGGGGCCTCAGCACCCCCGTCGCGCCTACGACAAACCCGGCCATAGCTACGGCTGAGCTGGAGGCGGCTCGCCAGCTGCTGTTCGTGCAGGCGACCACGCTCGCCACCACCAAGCGTCGGATGGAGTCCGCACAACGCGAGTACAACTCCGCCTACGGTCTCACCCCCTCCGGCAACGAGCCCAGCAGACGTGGTGACATCCGCATCCGCGGCCGCGTGGTCGCGGAAATCCTTGGGGGCAGGCTCCCCACCTACGACACACCGGCGGCCAACACGAGGGCCACCCAGGTGGCCTATGCCGACCTGGCCGACCTGGTGGGCGAAGAGCGCGAGCGGCAGGAGCGACACATCCAAGACCTCATCGCCGCCGCCAACGCTCAGCAGGCCCGGCTTGACGGCGCCAACGCCGGCTCCGAAATACCCGTCCCCGAGGGGGACGCTCCACCGACAGCTGGCCAGCGCCAGCCGGCCCAGCAAGCCTTTCCCCCCCGCGGCTCCGGCCGGCGGGGCGCTGGATCCCATAACGGACGCTCCCGCCAGGGAGACGAGCCGTCGGCTATCACGAGCCGGCACAACGACGCCGTGGCGGGAGGCAGCCGGCACAGCCGCGCTAAGAGCGCGTGCGCTCGCCTACCCCGGCTGACCGCCCCGAGCTCGCCGCACGGCTCGGCCCGCGCGTCCCGCGAAGCGAGAACGATGCCCGGACCCGCATCAACCGGCTGGCGCAGTCCGCCCTCCTGGTGGAGGAGGGTCCGATTGGGCCGGCGTGCTTCGGCCCCCGGATCCGTGACGAGCCGTTCCCCACCGGCTTCACGCTCCCCCATGACACTCCTAAGTACAACGGCACCGCCAAGCCGAAAGACTGGCTGATCGACTACAACACCATAGTCGGCATCGCCAGGGGGAACAAGCACGTCGCAGTGCACTATGTTCCCCTCATGCTGATCGGGGCGGCCCGGACTTGGCTTAACAGCCTGCCGGTCGGCAGCATCAACACCTGGATGGACTTCGAGGAGGCGTTCGTCTGCAACTTCACCGGCACTTACAAGCGGCCCGGCCGCCCCCGCGAGCTGGCCATGTGCGTCCAGGGGTAGGAGGAATTCCTCCGCGACTACCTCACGTGGTGGACCGAGCTCCGCAACTCCTGCGAGGGGGTGCACGAGGTGCAAGCCATCCAGTACTTCTCCGAGGGCTGCCGAGACGGCACCCTCCTCAAGCACAAGCTCATGTGCTCGGAGCCGGCCACCTTGGCTGAGCTCATGGCCAAGGCGGACAAGTACTCCACGGCCGACTCCGCTATGCGGATCAAGGTCAGCGCAACCGGCAAGGCCATGCCGCCGCCTGCCGTGCCACGGCCGGCTGCCGACAGCCGGCAACAGCAGAACAACAAGCGAAAGGCGGATCAGCTCGAGCCCCGCTACGGGAGCAAACAAGTCGCCTCCATCGAGGAGGAGCAGCCAGCTGCCCAGGCGCCCAGCCAGCGTCAGCGAACCGGCAAGAACACTTGGCAGCCCAAGCTCACCTTCGAGCAGATGCTCGACGCTCCGTGCAAGATGCACTCCGGGGCGAAGCCGGCTACGCACACGCTGCGGCAGTGCAGCTTCTCCCAGCGGCTAGCCCGGGACAAGGGCCTTCCGACTCCTCCCCCGCCGGCTCCCCGCGCCCCGGCGGCCGCACCGGCTCCGGCCCCGCCGCCGGCTCAAGCTCCCAACGATGGTCGTCTCCACGACCAGTTCGCCGACCAGGACGGGGTCTACGCCGTCTTCACCAGCGAGGGAACCGACAAGCATAGCCAGCGCCAGCGCCGGCACGAGGTGAACGCCACCGTCCCCGCGGTCCCCCAGTTCATGCACTGGTCCGAGAAGCCGGTCACCTGGAGCCGGGCGGACCACCCGGCAGTGATGCCAAACCCTGGCAGCTATGCCCTCGTCCTTGATCCCACCATCGCCTCTGAAAGGCTCACCCGCCGTTTCTCGCGGGTGCTGATCGACGGGGGCAGCAGCATCAACATCCTCTACCGCGACACGCTGCTCAAGCTGGGGCTCAGGGAGAAAGACCTGCAGCCGAGCCGGACGGTCTTCCACGGCATCGTGCCGGGACAGTCCTGCTCCCCCATCGGCAAGATCCGGCTCGACGTCCTCTTCGGCGATAAGATCCATTTCCGCCGCGAGCCGATATGGTTCGAGGTGGTGGACCTTAACAATCTCTACCACGCGCAGCTGGGCAGGCCGGCCCTCGTCAAGTTCATGGCGGTGCCCCACTATGCCTATCTCAAGATGAAGATGCCGGGCCACAAGGGCATCATAACCGTCAGTGGTGACTACAAGAAGTCGATCGAGTGTGCTCGTGACGATAGCCAGCTGGCCGAGGCGTTGGTGATCGCGGAGGAGAAGCGGCGGCTCGACCGGCTCTTAGCTCAGGCTATCGAGCAGCCGGCCGTGCCGACTCCCTCGTCCCAGCCGGCCAGCGAGGCGACTTTCCAGCCATCCAAGGACACCAAGCAAGTGCCGCTCGACCCGGCCAACCCCAAGCAGTGCGTCACCACTGGCGCCAACCTTTGCAGCAAATAGGAAGGCGAGCTCGTCGACTTCCTCCGTGAGAATTGGGACATCTTTGCATGGTCTCCAAAAGACATGCCGGGTGTCCCGAGGAAGTACGCCGAGCACAAACTTCATGTGCGGCCGGATGCCAAGCCGGTCAAGCAACCACTGCGCCATTTCTCCGAGGAGAAGTGGCGTACTATAGGAGAAGAGATCGCCCGGCTGCTCGCAGCCGGCTTCATCATGGAAGTGTTCCACCCGGATTGGCTGGCCAACCCTGTCCTGGTGCTGAAGAAAAACAAGACTTGGCGCATGTGTATTGACTACACCAGCCTGAACAAGGCCTATCCCAAGGACCCTTTCGTCCTACCCCGGATCGATCAAGTTATCAACTCCACGGCCGGCTGCGACCTGCTGTCCTTCCTGGACGCCTATTCCGGCTAACACCAGATCAAGCTGGACCCAGCCGACCGGCTGAAGACCTCCTTCATCACCCCCTTTGGGGCCTACTGCTACATCACCATGTCCTTCGGCCTGAAGAATGCAGGCGCCACCTTCCAGTGCTGCATGCAGAAGTGCCTCCTGCCTCAGATCGGCAGGAATGTCCACGTCTACGTGGACGACATCGTCGTCAAGACCAAGAAGCATTTCAGCCTTCTTGACAACCTCCAGGAAACCTTCTCCAACCTACGCGAGTACAAGGTCCGGCTCAACCCGGAGAAGTGTGTTTTCGGCGTGCCAGTCGGCCAACTCCTGGATTTCTTCGTGTCAGCCCGCGACATCGAAGCCAACCCGGAGAAGATCAGAGCCATCGAGCGCATGCACCGGCCGGCCAAGCTCCGCGACGTCCAGAAGTTCGCCGTCTGCCTTGCCTCGCTCAGCCGGTTCGTCAGCCGGCTAGGCGAGAAGGCGCCGCCCCTCTATTTGCTCATGAAGAAGACGACCAAATTCGAGTGGACCGACCAGGTAGACGAAGCGTTCCGCGACCTCAAGCATGCTCTCTATAGTGCACCCGTCCTGGCGGATCCGGCAGAGAAGGAGCCTTTGCTCGCGTACATCGCGGCGACCACACGCGTGATCAGCGTCATCCTCGTAGTGGAGCGGCCGGAGGAAGGCAAGGCCCTGCCGGTCCAGCGCCCCGTCTACTACCTTAGCGAGGTCCTCTCCGCCTCCAAGCAGAACTACCCCCACTACCAGAAGATGTGCTACGGCATATACTTCGCCGCCACGAAGGTCAAGCAGTACTTCCAGGAGCACACCATCACCGTGGTGAGCACGGCACCGCTCGGAGAAATCATGAGCGGCCGGGACGCCACCAGCCGGATCGCCAAGTGGGCCATCGCCCTCGTCGACTACAAAATCCGGTACGAGCCGCGCACCACCATCAAGTCACAGACGGTGGCCGACTTCCTCGTCGACTGGGTGGAGACCCAGTTCATGCCGCCGCCTCCAGACTCCATGAAATGGCGCATGCACTTCGATGGCTCGAAGATGCAGACCGGCTTGGGAGCCGGCATCGTCTTATCGTCCCCGAAAGGGGACCAGCTCAAGTACGCGCTCCAGATCCTCTTCGCCGCCTCCAACAATGTAGCCGAATACGAGGCCCTCGTCCACGGCCTCCGGCTCGCCAAGGAGATCGGCATCCGGCGCATCCTCTGTTTTGGCAATTCGGACCTCGTGGTGCATCAGGTCTCTGGCGAATGGGACGCCAGGGACGCCAACATGGCCAACTACCGCTTCCTCGTCCAACAACTCACCGGCTCCTTCGAGGGGTGCGAGTTCCACCATGTCCCCCGGGCGGACAATGAGGCGGCGGACACGCTGGCCAAAATCGGCTCCACCTGGCAAGCAATCCCGGCCGGCGTTTCCCTCGAGCGGCTACTCAAGCCATCGATCAAACCCTCTACTGAATCGGAGTCCATCTTCGTGCCGGCTGACCCCGCCGGTACCTCGTCAGGCCCTGCGGCTCCGACAAACCCGCCGGCTCCAACCGACGCTTCAGCTCAGCCGGCTCCGACAACTGACGACCCCGCGGTCATCCTAATGGCAATCGATTTGTCGGCCCCGGGGACTGACGGCTCGGGCCCGGGGGCTCTGCCTCCGGGCACGGGGGCTACGGCCGGCCCCGAAGTCCACCCCGAGCAGATGCCGGCTCCTGTCACGGCCCCCACCTGGGCCCAACCCATCCTAGCCTTCCTCCTGCGTGGCGATCTTCCGTCCGACGAGGCTACGACCCAGCAAATCCAGTGCCGGGCCCCCACCTACAGCATCATCAACCACGAGTTGGTCCATCGCAACGCAACCGGCGTGTTCCAGCACTGCGTCGAGCCGGAAAGGGGGCAGGAGATCCTTCGAGACATCCACTAGGGCGAGTGTGGGCATCACGCCACCTCCAGAACCCTGGTGGCCAAGGCATTCTGCCACGGTTTCTACTGGCCAACGGCCCTAGAACAAGCAAAGCAGCTGGTCGACAAGTGCGAAGGGTGCCAACGTTTCAGCACACAGAACCACCTGCCGGCTACGGCGCTCCAGACCATCCCCCTCTCCTGGCCCTTCGCGGTATGGGGCCTCGACATGGTAGGACCGTTCAAGACTGCTCGAGGCGGCATGACGCATCTATTGGTGGCTGTCGACAAGTTCACCAAGTGGATCGAGGCCAGGCCAATCAAGAAGCTGGACGGCCCCATGGCCAACCGGTTCATCAAAGATATCATGGTCCGCTACGGCGTCCCACATAGCATCATCACCGACAACGGCACAAACTTCGCTAAAGGCGCAATGGCGCGTCTCTGCTCCCAGGAGGGCATCCGGCTCGACCTCATATCGGTGGCCCACCCGCAGTCGAACGGCCAGGCGGAGAGGACAAACGGCCTGATCCTGGCCGGCCTCAAGTCCCGGCTCGTGGCGCCACTCGTGCGGTCGGCCGGCTGCTGGATCGAAGAGCTGCCGGCTGTCTTGTGGAGCCTCAGGACCACGCCCAACCGGTCAACCGCCTTCACCCCTTTCTTTCTAGTGTACGGGTCCGAGGCGGTCATCCCTACGGACATTGAGTTCGATTCGCCTCGGGTCACCCTGTACACGGAGAAGGATGCAAAGGAAGCAAGAGAAGACGACGTCGATCTACTCGACGAAGCACGCGAGCTGGCCCTGAGCCGAACAGCCATCTACCAGTAGAAGCTCTGACACTACCATAGCAAGCGGATCCGGCCCCTCTCCTTCTACGAGGGGGGCCTGGTGCTCAGGCGGATCCAGCGGACCGCTGGCCAGCACAAGCTCTCTTCCCCATGGGAGGGCCTGTCCATCGTTAGCAAGGTGCTACACAACAACGCGTACTATCTAATAGATGCCCAGAAGCCGCAGAAGCGCAAAAGAGACGCCTCCGGCGAGGAGACGGAGCGCCCGTGGAACGCGGCGCTCCTTCGTCCGTTTTACTGCTAAAACCAGTGTATGTATGTATCCTCCCTTTTGGGCTTATGAACGCAACGGGTGCCCCAGGCCAGCTCTTGGGGCATACCCTTCTCATTTCTGTCAAGTTCAGTTTGTCGCAAAGAACCGGCTCCCAAAATCCGGCTCCCCGGTCCCGGGGACTAGCCGGCTAGCCATGGCACCACTCCGCGAAAACGGCTAAAGTAGTGTGAGCTAAGCAAAACCCCTCCCGCCTCGCCCGGCTATAGACCGACTCCCGGCTGTCCGGCCGGCAGGTTGCTGGGGCAAAAACTTAGCGCACACGAACACCGTTGGCAGGCGGGCTGTCGTCTACGGCTAGCCGAGTCCTCACCTTTCCCTACCGGCCTCTGACGCGCTCACCCTGGCCTAACGTTCTTGCGACTCCAAAATACCCCACGACCGACTCCCCAGAGGTTAACGCCCCGTCCCAGCTACAGACCGGCTCCCGGCTGTCCGGCTGGCGGGGCCAAATCTGAAGGGAAATTTGTCTTGGGGAAAAAAGGGAGTCAAGGGAACGGCAGGCCAGGGGCGAGCCGGCACGCATTAGATTTCATACACAAGAACATGAAAAACAGAAGTTCATACAAAAGCATAAAGGCCGGAGGCCACATGTTCGTTACATTACACCCCCAGTGGGTGGAATTGCAGTCTAACAAAGAGCAGGAAAACAAAAGGACGCTAACTAGTGGTGGCACCATCTCCTCCCCCTGCGCTCTCCGCGACGGCTGAGGTAGAAGCCCCGTCCTTGGCCACGGCACGCTCCGTGTCGGCCCCCGCGTCCAAGTCCTGAGCCGGCTCGGAGTCGACGTAGTCGTCGGTGCTGGACTCGGCGTTTTCATCGTCCGTCTCGCCGGCGCTACCCTCCGGGTCGTCAAGGGCAAGTGCGTACCGATCCTCCGGGATCACCTCGCCGTCTGCCGTGCGCTCCGGGATGTACTTGTCCCACGGAGAAAACGACGTGAGGTCACATGCCAGCACGGCCAGCGCGTCGGCAACCGCCTCCAGCTCCGCATCGGTGCCGGCACGCTGGGCCGTAAGCAGCCCCAAGTCCAGCTCGGGGTACCATGACCTCGCGACGCGAAGCGCTATGGCCGCTCCGGCGCACGCGGCGGAAGCCCTCCAGGCGTTCACCCGCGCGGACCCGGCTTCCAGCCACCTCGACAGCCGGCTCATGGAGACCGGCTCCACCGCGCCCGGCCAAAGGGTGCGAACCAGCGCCGAGCCGGCCCCCTGAAGCCGCTTCATGGCCCGAACCACCTCGGTCAGGCGCACCTTGGCGGCGATCCCCACTTCGTCCACGGTCCAGGCGGCAAGCTGCCCGACGTGGATTCCCTGCGCCCGCTGATCCTCGTGGTGGACCTCCACGGCCACTTCCGCAGCCTCCTGTGTGCCTGGAAAGAGCCCTAAGGAAGAAGGGGGGCGCACGGTGAGAGACAAAGGAAACGTGGGCCCTAATCCGACACACGAAGACAAAACTTACTGGCCAGAAGCCGGTCCACCGCGTGCGCCTCCTCCTGCAGCGCAGCCTCCCTGGCCGACCACTCCTGGATCTGGCGGTCGTGCTCGATCCGCGCCGCCTCCGCCTCCGTGACCGCCTTCTCCAGCAAGGCGTCCTTGGCCCCCAGCGCCTCACGATGGGCCGCCTCCCGCTCCTCGAACTCGCGTCGATGGGCCGCCTCGAGGTCGTATTTCTCCGCCTGCGCGCGGTCGGCCGCTTGGCGCAGCCAGTCGCACTCCACGGTCGGTCTGGAGGTCTCGCTGCTCGCCAAGTTGTATCACCTCGCGGCGGAGGCAGACCGCCTCGGCAGCTGAGGCTTCGCAACACAAAGACGCTCCCGTCAGAAAGAAAGCAAACCTAAGGATCCAACCCGCCTGCAAAGCAACCGACCCGGATCCCAGGGACTACACCCAGTGGGTGCGCTCGCGCGCCCCCACTGGAAAACTACTAAATTCACGTACCTCGCAGGTCCGACGACATGACGGCCAGCCGGTTCTCGGCACCCCGGTACAGGCCCAGCAGCGCGTTGTACGCGGCCACCCAGCGGTTGTGGACAGCTTGTGAAGAATAGAAGCGCAGAGGCAACAGAGTTAGACTCGACCCGCCTGCGTCCCAGCCGGCCCGAGTCTCGGGGACTACACCCAGTGGGTGCGCTGGCGCGCCCCCACTGGAAGAAACCAAAGCAAAAAAGACAAGGACCTCGAGCCCTTACCGCGACAGACTGCTCGAGATGCGCCAGCCGGTTCCTGGCGGCCTGGGACTCCTGCGCCGTCTGGACACGGCAGGCGGCGAATTCGGCGACGACCGCGGCCACCGCGGCTCCAAGGACGCTCGGCGCGTCGTCCATAGGCATGCCGCCGGCCGTGGCCTAGGTCTCCTGCGGCTGACCCCCGTTAGCAGGGCCGGGCGGACCCCGTGCCGCGGCGACCATGGGACCTGCTCCCCCTGGCGCCGCGGCTCTAGGTGCCCTGGCTGACGAGCCGGAGGCGACCGCTCCTCCAGGCACCGCGGCCTCGATCTCCGGCACGCCGCCCCCGGCGGCGCCTCCCCGGCTCGCCTCCGGGGCCGGGACCTCCGGCTCCAGAACGACGACCTCCGGTGGCTCGTCGTCGGTCCCCGGCGGCACGTCATCAGCCCCCGGCGGAGCGCCGCTGCGATCCGCCTCAGCCCCCTGGCGGCTTCCGCCGCGCGTGCCTCCTCCTCGGCCTGCGCGTCCGCCTCCGGCCGCTGCACAGGGTCGTGCGTGTCCTTGGACCTCCTCTCCCGGCCGGGGGGAAATGGCTCCCATGACTGGCCTGCCGCTTCTGCGCGGGCTCTCCCTGGCGGCCGCCTCCGCGCCGCCTCCTCCCATGGGCGGCACTCCTCCTTGAGCCGCTCCTGCTCGGCTGCCTCCAGGTCCCGCCAGGCCTCGCGCTCCCTTTTGTCGGCGGCGGTCTTCTGCGCCGTTCCCGCCATCTCGTCGGCCGCGGTCCTCCCCAGGGCGCGCGGCTCCCTGAACAACGAGATGAGGAAAGGGGGCCACCTAGAAACAAATCGGCAACCCAAAAGAGACTTACCCGATGCTAACGGGGACCGCCCGCCTAGCAGGGCCCGTCGGGGCAACCCACGGCTTCTTCCTGCCGCCTCCGCGCGGCTGCCGCCTGGCTGCCCCGCCAGCTGCCCGCTTGGGAGCCGGCCTGGAGCTGGCCGGCTGCTTCCCCCGTTCGTCCCCGGCCGTGTCGCCTCGACCCGGCTCGCGATCGACCCGGCGAACACGCCTCCTCGGCGCAGTGGCGTCGTCTCCCGAAACTTTGGGGTCCTCCAGGGCCGCTATAATGCGCATCTCCCTGGGCTCAGCATCGTTATCGGACCAGTCCCGCAAAAGAGACTAGGGGAGGGACTCACCCGCCGACTCGGTCCTTTCCGCCTCCGTCCCGCCGGTCCCCGACGCGCCAGCTCGCTCCGATGCGACCGGCTCCACGTCGTCAACATCCTCGACCTCCTCGGGGTCCGACTCCACCACGTCGGCAGCCGGCTCCCCGTACTCCTGCAGCAAAGGAAAGACCTGCACGCGAGGGAAGCCCCTCCGTCATCAGGCTAGGGGGGAGCGCCGGCTTCAGAAGAAAAGAGGTGGGGGACGGCTCGTCACGTACCTGCGGAGTCGGATGGTCCCGGCTGTACGGGGCCTTCCCCCATTGCCACCCGCCTTCATTCATCTTGGCGGCCGAGATGGAGTTCACCCTCCTCGCCACCTGCACCGCCTTCAGCTCCTTGGTTGAGAGCCGGCACGGGTCGTGCCGTCCTCCCATCTGGTAGATGAGGTGCGTCCGGCGCTGCAGCGCACTACTAGAAAAATGGCTATAGCCAATATCCCTATTAGTGGCGCACCATGGTGGTGGTGCGCCACTGCTATATAGCAATGGCGCACCAGAAGCAGGTGCGCCATTGTTCTTTTTTTAGTAGTGGCGCACCACCTGAGCAGTGCGCCATTGCTATTTTTTTGTCCATCCCCCCACCCCACCAGACATAGCAATGGCGCACCACACCTAGGTGCGCCACTGCTATGCTACATAGGAATGGCGCACCTTGGTGTGGTGCGCCATTGCTATGTCTGGTGGGGGTGTGTGCCTGCGTGTGTGTGAGGTTAGTAATGGCGCACCCTCCCTGGTGCGCCATTGCTAAGGTTAGTAATGGCGCACCAGGGAGGGTGCGCCACTACTAACGTCTCACACACACAAACACACACCCCACCACACACACACACACACACACACCACACCCCCCCCCCCCCCCCCCGTGGATCGCCTTTTCAGTTTAAAATAAAATAAAAGAAAATGATAAAAGATTAAAATTTAAAAATCCTTCGAGATGCCCATGTGTTATGTGTTCTAGTTGTTAGGAAAATTAACAAACATGAATTTCGATTTTTTTTGCAAAAGGCCGCCGTGTTTCGGTAAAATGGCCATAACTTTTGCATACGACGTCCGATGAAAAAGTTTTTAATATGAAAAAGCATCTACTCGAAAAGTTACATCCGAATTCAAACTGGCTATGCCCGTTATCGATTTTTTAGAATCCTCAAAAACCCCACAGAAAAAAGTTACGATGCTTTTAAGATCTGGAGGCAAAAAAATAAAAAAAAAATAAAAAAAGTTAGCAATGGCGCACCAGTGCATAGTGCGCCACTACTATTTTCCCGCCTTCAAAATTCAAAAAAAATTAAAAATAGTAATGGCGCACCACACCTAGGTGCGCCACTGCTATGCTACATAGTAATGGCGCACCACAGCTAGGTGCGCCATTACTATGTACCATAGCAATGGCGCACCACCCCATGGTGCGCCATTACTATGTCACAAGCCCCACCACGTACGCACCCACCCACCCCTCTCCTTCCTCTCTCCTTATCCCCTTCCCCCTCCTCCTCCTCCCTTCTCCTTCCCCGACATGGCTGCCGCCTGCAGGCTTCCTCTATCCCGAGACCGGCGCCTTCATCTCGCCGGTGACCGAGCCACAGGAGCGCCGCCGCCCGTCGCGCCTCCCCTTCCCCTTCCCCTTCTTCCTCCCTTCCCCTTCATTCTTCTCCTCCTCTCCTCCACTCCATCTCCTCCTCTCCTCCTCTCCTCCACTCCATCTCCTCCTCTCCGGCGACCTCCTCCTCCTCACGGTGCTCCTCCTCCGGTGACCTCCTCCTCACGGTGCTCCTCCTCCGGCGACCTCCTCCTCCCTCCTCTCCTCCTCACGGTGCTCCTTCCTCTCCTGCTCACGGTCCTCCTCCTCCTCTCCGGCGACCTCCTCCTCCCTCATCTCCTCCTCACGGTCTCTCCTCCCTCCTCCTCTACTTCCGGCCACATGTGGAGCTCCCCCGGCACAAAGAACGTAAAAGATCCAGGTCGAGAACGAAATTTGAAAAAAATTTAACCAAAAAAAACGAGCCAAAAAAATGAGCCAGATCTAGATCCAGATCCAAATTCAAAATTCAAAAATAGCAATGGCGCACGGTGGGGGTTAGACGGTGCGCCACTACTATTTTCCCGCCTTCAAAATTAAAAAAAATCAATAAATTTCAAAAAAAAAAGTTACCAGTGGCGCACCTGTAGCAATAGTAATGGCGCACTACAAGGTGCACCACTGTTACCTGCAATACTAATGGCGCACCAGAGGTGTGCCATTAGTATTTGTTACTAATGGCGTGGTAATAGTGGCGCACCTATAGTGCGCCATTAATGGCAAAAATAGGTGCGCCACTAACAGTCCTTTTTCTAGTAGTGGCGGCTGCACCTGGCGCGCCACCATCGTGGCCAGGAGATCCACGGCCGTGAGCCCCTCCGTCTTGGTCATCACCAGCAGCCGCTCGCAGAGCCGGTCCGCTGTCTCGGGCGCTTGGGGCGGAGGCATCCTCCAGTTCTGCATCGCGACCGGCGGTTGGTCAACGAAGTCGGGGAGGTTAATATAGTCCTTGGCCGTCTTCACGTTCTTCACGTAGAAGAACCCCTTCTGTCAACTCTTCACCGAGTCCTGCAGAGAGAGCTGTGGGAAGCCGGCTTCGGGGCGATAGTGTACTAGGGCGGCTCCGTAGGCGGTCATGGCCGTGCCGCCGGTGGCCTTCTTCAACGTCTGGCGCTTCAGGTAGAAGAGCTGGCACAAGAGGTCGAGGCGCGGCTCCACCCCCAAAAATCCGTCGTAGAGGGCGACGAATGCCGCCAGCTGCAGAATGGCGTTGGCGCTGAGATGGTGGGGCTGCAGCCCGAAGCGCGAGAGGAAGCGCCGGAATAACGTGCTCGCCGGCAGGCCGAGCCCTCGGGCGAAATGCTCGGCGAAGACCACCACCTCGCCTTCTCAAGGGGCCGGCGCGTTCTCCGCCCTGGCGATGCGTGCCTCCACGTTCTCCTCCGGCGGCAGCTTGCAGCGGTGGCGGAGGTGTTCGATGTAGGCCTCGTCGACGTCGCTGCCGTCCCAAGCGCCCTTGCCCTCCATTTCGCCTTGGAGGTGTCTCGACGGCGGCGGCGAGGCATGCGGGCTCGGTCACGTCGTGGTTTGCGGCTACGGCGAGCGGTGGCGCGACGGACGTGAGGCTTTCGCTCTCTCTCTCTCTCTCTCTCTCTCTCTCTCTCTCTCTCTCGGTGCAGGGAGGGGGACGGGCGACGAAGACGATGTGCGGGGGAAGGGGAGCGAACGACCTGTTTCGCTCCTCTCCCCTCCCATTTAAACCCCGAGCGGGGTAGTGGGGAGCGGATCCATCGCGTGCGACCCCCACTACCTCCGCCACGCGCGGGAGGAGCATTAAGGTGTTTCGGGAACGCCAACCGACGGCCCTGACCGTAGAGGATCCGCGCGCGCGAGCCGAGGCCGCAGCCGAAGTAGGCCCCCCCCAAGGCCTGGTCTTGTCCTCCGCGTGGCCTGTCAGGCCGCGGCCCGCAGCACTCCCCATGTGGCGCGTCCCCTCTGCCCCTCGGGGACGTCGAGGCGCCCAGCAGAGTATTGGCCGGCTGCGATGCCGGCCATCGCGATCCCGCGCCCCTAGCTTCGGGGCCACCTACGGTCCTCAAGCGCAAGACTCAAGCCGGCGAGGTCCGTCGCGGCCAGCCGGCGGGCCTCCCCTGCTTCGGGGACTACTGACAGGGGGTTAACCCCGGGGTAGCCTCAGCTGGGTCTTTGCTTCAGCTTTTCGAAAAAAGACTACAGGGCGAGCCACCTCCCCCTATAGTCCGGCTCCGCTTGGCCGACTATGACTAGCCGGCCGGCCAGAGGTTGAGCCGCCAGGCCTCCAGGCTAGGAGGTCAGCTCCCGTCATGTCACCACGCCTCGCAGGACGGTGACCTGACGCACGGCGTGTCAGCAGTGCCTCCGGTACCGCGGTCAGGGCGCGCATGGCTACAGTGGCCCCCGTCGCGTCGGGGGTCAACGCCAACATGGCCACAGTGGAGGCAATAGTGACCCTGACTCCGGCCGACTGCGACCAGGCGGGCGGCACAGTGCCCGCACGCCGTCAACCACTCCATTACCTGCTCCGGCGTGGCTACAGCATCGCCGGCCGTACCGCTGACTACGGCCGGCTACCACAAGACGACACCAGGCCGGACGGCCCATACCGCGGTGTGACGAGCACGCGTCAAAGGCGATGAGCTGTCGGTGGGCCCCCACCGGCTCCCGATGGGACCCTGCAGGCGGCGGGCCCCATCGGCGACAAGACCCCACAGCCGGGGGCCCCCTTGGCCGGCTAGAGAGGCTGCCAGCCGGGCCCCTCCCAGTGCCGCATATGTATATTGTAAGCCGGGGGGTTGGCCTATAAAACCCCCTGGAGCCCCATGCACGGGCAAGCACTCTCACCTTCACACCCACACCCACATAGAGAGGTAGAGAGGGCCAGCAGGCCTCTTCTTCCTCCTCTAGCAAACAGCTCAAGGAGCACCATTGTAGTTCCCTCGGTCTAACAACTAGGCAAGCATGACTAGGGGTGTTACCTCTCACAGAGGGCCCTGAACCTGGGTACATCGCGTGTCTCTCACCGCTTGTCCCCAATCCCGTCACCGGAGCCCGCTGGCGTCCTTTGGACCCAACCACTCTCGATAAGGCACCCCATGGCATTTTTCGTGAGAAAACGACGACAAATTTCATCTTATTGTTCTCCGCTAGATAGGAGCTTTGGAGTGATTCTTTGTTCCATGTTGAGGGATGATCATATCATTCAGCTATGTTAGCATTGTTGAGAGATTGCACTAGTGAAAGTATGAACCCTAGGCCTTGTTTCCAAGCATTTATATACCGTTTTGCTCGCTGTTTTACACTTGTTACCTTGATGTTTTTATATTTTCAGATTACAAAAACCTATATCTACCATCCATATTGCACTTGTATCACCATCTCTTCGCCGAACTAGTGCACCTATACAATTTGCCATCGTATTGGGTGTGTTGGGGACACAAGAAATTTATTGTATCTAATTGCAGGGTTGTTTGAGAGAGACCATCTTCATCCTCCACCTCCAACGGATTGATAAACCTTAGGTCATCCACTTGAGGGAAAATTGCCACTGTCCTACAAAACTCCGCGCTTGGAGGCCCATCAAAGTCTACAAGAATAAAGTTGCGTAGTATACATCAAGCCATTTTCTGGCGCCGTTGCCGGGGAGGTGAGTGCTTGAAGGTATATCTTTAGATCTTGCAATTAAATATTTTATAAAAAAAACTACAAAAAATGGAGTTTAGGTTGCCTCATTTGTTTCGCCTTTATCATGTCTTTCGTGAAAATAAGGATTCAGAAAATTGTGCTCAATTGGTAGAGGAAGAAATTATGAAAATACTTAATGAGAATTCCTTGAATCATGAGCATGATAGTAATATTGTTTGTATGTATTCTCTGAATATCCATGATGCTCATGATGATTGGACTCGTCATGATAAAAAGATTTCCTATAAGCATCTCAATTTTTGTGGAGTGAATAAAATTAGCAAAGACATGCCATATAGGGACGATAGATTTTGTAAGAAGCATAAACATGATCAAACTAATTTGTGGCTTAAAGTGATAGATGAACATGCCACAAGATTATGCTCTCTTCATCCCATTACTTGTGAACTTTGCAATAGAGTTGGTCATCTTAATTTCCAATGCATGCTTTTTCATGACCGAACCGTTCCAAATATTGTGATAATTTGATCTCCCTTGAACTCTATAATGAAATTTGCTTATTTTTGGGGTGTGAAGAATTATCACATAAAAATGATTGGTTTCATATATTCATTGTCACAAATGATAATGAAACTAATCTACAAGAAATATATATGATTTGCGTAGTGAATTGCAATGAGAATGCTTATATTGCCAACTATAGAAAGAATGAGAAACCAATAGAATATAAAAGGAATACTAATGAAAGGGTAGAGGTATCCCAATACCCTCCTATTGTTTGTCGTGATGAATCAGGTTGCAATGAAGAGCTTCCCATCGAACCAATCTCTTCAATAAGAAGCTCGAAAAAATTACATAAACCCACACAAAATGTTGGAAAGGAGAAGAAGAAGAGAAGAAAAGGTAAACGTAAAAAGGTATCCCTCTCAAATAATCTTTCTCCTATCATTTTGGTGATTATTTTCTTATGCCTACTACTTGTTGTGTTGAGGATGATTGGGAAGATAATGATACTCCTTATAATATTGAAAATCTTTTTGGCACCAACTTGGAAAATTATGATGATAATAATTGTTACACTATTGGTGCTATTCATGCTATTGATGATTATCCTAATGATATGCAAACCCATAAGCTTGGGGATGCTATGCTTGATGAGAATGACATACTTGAGAATATATTTGCTGCAATTGATGTGTGTTCCAAGATTGGTGATGCTATGCATAATGAAGATGATCTTTTTAGTTCCCCTACTTCGAATGATCAAATTTGTTATGATGATTACATGCCTCCTATTTATGATGATTATTGTGATGAGACTTATGTCATGAAAAGTAGTGGTGATTATTATTATACAACTTGTCACAATTATGAATACCTTTTCTCCGAACATTACTCTTTTAATGTGGAAACAATTTATAATATTCAAGTCTCCTATGATACTTCCACTACAATGAATGAGAAGAAAATTGCTTATGTGGAGAGTAATAAATTTTCTATGCTTGTAGATCATGAAAAGGATGATTTATGTGATAGTTATATTGTTGAATTCCTTCATGATGCTACTGAAAATTATTATGAGGGAGGAACATATGCTTGTAGGAATTGCAATAATATCAAGTTTCCTCTCTATGTGTTGAAAATCTTGAAGATATGCTTGTTTTGCCTTCCTATGCTAGTTGATTCTTGCTCCCATAAATTGTTTACTCACAAAATACCTATGCATAGGAAGTGGGTTAGACTTAAATGTGCTTGTAATGAGATTCATTATGCTCTCTTGCATGTTTTAATTACTACTTTTTATGCGAGCATCATTGAAATCATCATGCCTAGCTAAAAGGCTTTAAAGAAAAGCTCTTGTTGGGAGACAACCCGACACTTTTACTTTATGTTTTGTGTGTTCACATGATTAAGCTACTATAGTAATCATGTTTTGTGTCTTTTATTTCAATAATGTGCCAAGTAAAGGCTTTGGGATAGTATGGATACTTGTTGATTTGATTCTGTGCAAAAACAGAAAAATTTGCCTCCAGTAAAGAATTTCTATGATTTTACTGGAGCGTCAAAAATTCTGAATTTTTTACACAGTATTTATATACAAATTCTCTAACTTTTACTAATTTTTCAGAATTGTTTGAGACAGGTAAGTATGGTTATACTACAGATCTTCACAAACTGTTCTGTTTTGACAGATTCTGTTTTGCATGCATAGTTTGCTTGTTTTAGTGTTCCCATAGCTTATATTCAGTGATATAAATTATGTGAATGGTAGAATATAGTAGGTATTATGTGAGAACAATTATGAATCTTGTCTTGACAGTACCTAAGTGAATGATCTTTATTTATTATACTAACCCATCTCATGAAGTTCCGTTAAGTTTTGTGCGATTGAAGTTTTCAAGTTTTGGGCGAGACACCGATATGAGGAAAATAAGGAGTGACAAGAACCTAAGCTTGGGGATGCCCAAGGCACCCCCAATTTAATATCCAAGGAATACTCAAGCGCCTAAGCTTGGGGATGCCCCAGAAGGCATCCCCTCTTTCGTCTTCAACACTATCGGTATATCTTACTTGTAGCTATATTTTTATTCGTCACATTATATGTGTTTTGCTTGGAGCATCATTTTATTTTTTTGGTATTTGCTTTCTGTTATTTATAATCTTGTTTTTCAATAAAAATTTCCAAGAATTGCTTTTAGGATGCTTGAATTGCATCTTTGATGTGTGCTGTGTAAAAACAGAAACTTTTGATGTAATGTTTGAATTTTCATATTTTACTGGAACGTGGAAAGTTTCTGAAATTTTTACACAGAGTTTTCATATAAATTCTTTATAATGTAATAAATTTTCATAATTTTTAGAGATACATAAGTGCACTTTGTAAATTAATTGCTACAGATTGTCCTGTTTAGACAGATTGCTGTCATAGTTTTGTTATCTACTTCTCCTATAGTTTTCATGACTTATATTTGTAGATATAAATTGTGAAAATGATAGTATACAGTATATAATGTTTGAAAATTATTTTGAAACTTGTCTTGGCAGTACATAAAGTGTTGATTTATTATTATGTGCATTAACCTATCTCACGAGTTCTTTTCATGTTTTTTGTGGATGAAGTTTTTGAGACTTAGGTGAAACCGGGATATGAGAGGATTGAGCGAGATAAAAAAGCTCAAGCTTGGGGATGCCCAAGGCTCCCCAATTAAATATTTCAAGAAGTCTCAAGCATCTAAGCTTGGGGATGCTACGCATCCCACCCCTCTTCGTCAACTATCGGTTAACCTATGTTGATCCTAAATTTTTATTCGTTCACATGATGCGTGCTATTCTTGGAGTGTATTTTTGTTTTGTTTGATGCTTGAATAAAATACTCAGATCTGAAAATATTTATTGAGAGAGAGAGAGAGAGTCCTCACATATCTACTTTATTGTTTGACTACTAATTGGTCTTCACTTATGTCTTTTGAGAGTAGTTTGAAATTTACTCTTGTGCTTCACTTATATCCTGAGAGTAAACATTGAATGAATTGAATGTCATAAATGTGAAATTATATATGCTTCATATTCTTGTCCCATGTGGAGTAGTGACTTTACATAATAATATTATAAGAGGTAAAATTTATTGGAAGTTAGCAAACATAGCATTGGTCATTTAAACGATCCATGAAAGAATATTGAAGGAAGAGAGGTTTAACATATAAATACACCATCTTGGACATCTTCGATGATTGTGAACCCCCATTAATTATTTTCAAACTTGATCAAGTAGTTGATGTTGGACAAGGAAGACAACGTAATGGTTATGTATGTTTATATTCACGTAGCAGTTGTATTGTCATGGTGCCTCTAACATGTGATGCTTGTTTAGAACCTTTTGCTAGCCAAAACTTCGTACTAAGTAGAAATACTACTTGTGCATCCAAATCTTTGAGCCAAGTTTCTTCCATGAGAGTCCACCATACCTACCTATATATGGTATTTCACCGCCATTCCAAGTAAATTTGTATGTGCCACCTCTAAACATTCAAATAAACATCCGTTTTGTGTGCTCGTACCACTCTTGGATCAACGGGGCGGTCATTATCTTCCATGCTAAGTGGGTTATTCTCAAGATCAGTGTTTATTCACTTGTCATTGCACGAGAGAGGCCGGTAAAAAGGATGCCCAGTCCTGCATAATACAAAAATAAATATACAAGAACTCCCCCTACAAAGTTGATTGTTTGGATGGTACCCGTGGATTCGGCTAGCTATGGAATGTGTTTGAATGGTGGAGGGGGAGTAAAACAATTCTGTTTGGGAACCGCCAATAATGTGATTAGCATGGAAGATATTGAAAACTCTATTGTGACATTGACAGGAATAGTATACCACTCAAAATTACATATTCATCTCTGCTTTAAAACAATGAGCTCTGGCACCTCTACAAATCCCTGCTTCCCTCTACGAAGGGCCTATCTTTTACTTTTCATGTTGAGTCAACTTCTTATTACAATCTACTAATTCTTTAGTTGGCAAGCAACATGTGGTGGGCAAAGATCCTGACACATATATCCAGTTGAATATAGGTGATCATGATTCATTACTTGTTGACATTATCCCCGAGATAAATAAGTTGGGATGCGAAACTTTAAGCCCCTATCTTCCTATGTGTTTGACTGAAACTGTTTGTTCTAAAAATATGCTTTGAGTGTCAGCAATCATGGAAGACTAAATGATCGTTGAGTATGCGGAATTTGGTAAACCAAAGATCTTATGTAGACCCTTCCTGAAAATAAGATGAATTATAATTGTTTGATGACTGAAAACATAGTTTGTTCTTTTTCAAGAAAGTTTATGGTCTATACTTTAACACGTGAATAACTTGCTACTCAATCATGATGATTTTTATGAAAAAGTTGCTGGTTATGATGCTAGAAAAAGTGGCTGAAGTTATCCTTGACCAATATTATACATTATGCTAGCATTCACACTTCATAAATTATTTCTTTTATCATTTACCTACTCGAGGACGAGTAGGAATTGAGCTTGGGGATGTTGATATGTCTCCAACGTATCGATAATTTATGATGTATTCATGCCATGTTTGCCTATGTTTATAATACTTTTATATGGTTTTGATGCACTTTATATGATTTATTTAGAACGAACCCGGACTGACACTGTTTTTAGTAGAATTACCGTGGTGTCGTTTTTGTGCAGAAAATGAAAGTTCTCGGAATTGCTTGAAACTTTTTGATCATTTTTCAGGAGGAAATAAGCAATATTGGAGCGAAGAACCACCAGAGGGGAGCCACCCGTGGGGGACAAGCCATCAGGGCGCGCCCCCCCTAGGCCGCGCCCTGATATGTGGTGGGGCCCACGTGGCTCCGTTGCGCGTGATTCCAACGCTGGAAAATCCTATAAATCCCAGATACCCCAGAAATAAAGAGAGACTCTCTGTTCTGCCACCGCAACTCTCTGTATTGACGAAAAACCAATCTGGGGCCGTTCCAGTACCCTGCCGGAGAGGGAAACCATCATCGGTGGCCATCTTCATCATCCCGGCGGAGGTCATGGCGAGGAGGGAGTAGTTCACCCTCGGGGCTGAGGGTATGTACCAGTAGCTATGTGTTCTATCTCTCTCTCTCTCTCGTGTTCTTGAGATGTCACGATCTTGATGTATCACGGGCTTTGTTAATATAGTCGGATCATATGATGTTATTCCCTTGCTACCTTGTTGTAATGAATTGAATCTTTACCTTTAAGATCTCGTTATGCTGGATTGAATATTTTGGTTTGAGAACACTTGATGTATGTCTTGCATGCGGATACCCGTAGTGACATTGGGGTATTCTAGTGATTCACTTGATATATGTTATGACATCAACTTGCGGATTCCAGTGACCTTGGGGATCTATGCATAGGGGTTGATTGCACGTTTTCATACTACGTTCTCCGATAGAAATCTTGGGGTGCTCCTTGAAGTTCTTTGTGTTGGATTGAATATGATAGATCTGAAATTATTTGATGCATGTCGCATAATTTACCCACGGATACTTGAGGTGACATTGGAGTATCTAGGTGACATTAGGGTTGATTGATATGTATCATTGGTGTTGTTCTAGTACGAACTCTAGGGCTGTTTGTGACACTTATAGGAATAGCCCAAAAGATTGATCGGAAAGAATAACTTTGAGGTAGTTCTACTACCTACACCAATTCCATCTTATTGTTCTCCGCTAGATAGGAATTTTGGAGTGATTCTTTGTTGCACGTTGAGGGCTGATCATATGATTGAGCTATGTTAGCATTGTTGAGAGATTGCACTAGTGAAAGTATGAACCCAAGGGCTTGTTTCCAAGCATTTATATACCGTTTTGCTTGTTGTTTTATACTTTTTACCTTGCAGTTTTTATATTTTTAGATTACAAAAACCTATATCTACCATCCATATTGCACTTGTATCACCATCTCTTCGCCGAACTAGTGCTCCTATACAATTTGCCATTGTATTGGGTGTGTTGGGGACACAAGAGATTTCTTGTATTTGATTGCAGGGTTGTTTGAGAGAGACCATCTTCATCCTACACCTCCCACGGATTGATAAACCTTAGGTCATCCACTTGAGGGAAAATTGCTACTATCCTACAAAACTCTGTGCCTGGAGGCCCAACAAAGTCTACAAGAATAAAGTTATGTAGTAGACATCAATAACACATATAGAAGTCCTTGGATATTCGATTTAACCATCGAAGACGACCCCTAAAAATGCCTGAAGACATTGAAGACGGTTGAAGACAATGGTGGTATGCGAAGATAATCGCATGAAGATAATGAGACGTGAAAACTTTGTCTTTTTGTAGTTTCCTTTCTTCTTTCCTGTGTCATACGATCGACCGTATTATTAAGTGGGGTCCAAGTGATCAAAGTCATAAACTGACATGATGCTCAATCCAAATACCTATGTCTCTGTATGAAGATAATGAGAGAAAATCTCTTCCAGAGTTGGTTGAATCAGCGTTGCTTGTAGCCCAAGCAATGTTGCCGCGTGTGTCTTTGAAATCCGACCGTTGTGACACGTGTCGGTTGGCCATTGACCCAGGGTCATTTCTGTCATATCATGTCGGGTTGCCTGTTGGTTATAAATAGCCCACCCCTCCACCATAAGTTGGCTGGCTGCTCAGAGTTAGCGTACGGCTTTTGTCATTTGAGAGTAACCCACCTCGAAGACTTTGAGAGAGAGAGAGAGAGATCTTGCGAGGATAAACCCCAAACACCTAGAGCTAGTGTGTTTGAGCATCACCGAAGTCATTCTATTCTGAGACAACCGAAGACTTGTTACACTTGAAAAATGTGTATCTTCCAGACGGTTAGGCATCATGGTCTAGAGCATCCAAGAGTCACTTTGGATTGTCGGGTGACCAAGTTTGTGAAGGTTTCGGAAGTCTACCTTGAAGACTTACCAGAGTGATTGGGCAAGGTCTAAGTGACCTTGGCTCAAGGGGAACAAGGTGAAGACGAGGTCTTGAACTGGTGACCAAGTTCAATCTCAGCCTCCCCAACCGGACGTACAATTGTCACATCAACTGGAACTGGTCCAACAAATCCTGTGTCCTCGTCGAGCAACTGGTTCTATCTTCTTCAATTCTTTACTTTCTGTATTGAAATGTGAAGCCATTGCTTGCTCGTCTGTGTGTGAAGACATTCACCGAAGACATTCACAAAAGACATTCATCTGATTGCCATTTGTCTTCATACTATCTAAGTTTATCTTTGATACATCTTAGCTTGCATGGTGACTATGCCATACTTACCTAAATGTCTTCATCATATTTCATGTTCTGCCTAGACCCTTGATTGTTATCCCTATCTGATCCTGATTAGCTTCCGCATACTTCAATACATTCCCTGTTTCGTAGCCATTTATAAAAATCGCCTATTCACCCCCTCAAGTCGATCACTAGAACTTTTAATTGGTATAATAGCAGATAATCCCTATTCTGTGTGATTTGGTTTAACCACCT
The DNA here is from genome assembly GCA_039707655.1 of Elymus sibiricus. Lineage (NCBI taxonomy): Eukaryota > Viridiplantae > Streptophyta > Magnoliopsida > Poales > Poaceae > Elymus > Elymus sibiricus. The sequence continues at coordinate 273,337,468 of CM077665.1, forward strand.
GGAGTTTTAGCGATGTCGACTGCATGGATAATCAAGGTCTCCGCCACGTGTCCTATCTTCGATGGCACAGACTACCCCTTACGAAAGAAGATGATGTGCAAGCTTCTTCAAGCTACAAATGATGATATGTAGACTATCATTGATAAGGGCGTCACAGAGCTCTGCAAAGACGCTACAGACAAAGACATTCGTTTATATACTCAGCTGGGCGCCCGCACGATGAATATCATATGTTCGCACCTATCCAAGACATGGTTCACATGTGTATACAGTCTGGGCTCTGTGAAGCTCATCTGGGACAGGATCTCGGATATCTTCGAGGGAGCCTATACTCATCAAGATCCTTTCAACACTAACGTCAAGAAGTATCTCGATGAGGAGAAAGAGAACATCATCAAAAATAATCTTGCATTTTGCCTCATGTCAAAAGGTTCTAAGGTATCCTATGAAGCCTCATCATCTTCAAGTGAAGGTGAATCCGATAGTGATGATGAATCTGAATGCGAATCGAAACCTAGCTATTCTGAACTTACCAAACTTGCCACTAAGCAACAAACTATCATTGAAAAGTGATACGTCTCAAACGTAAGTACTTTTCCAAACACTTTTGCTCTTGTTTTGGGCTCTAATTTGCATGATTTGAATAAAACTAACCTGGACTGACGCTGTTTTCAGCAGAACTACTTTGGTGTTATTTTTGTGCAGAAATGAAAGTTCCCGGAATTGGACGAAACTTTTTGTGAATTATTTCTAGTATTTGTAATGAATTATGGAGCAAATATCCATCAGAGGGGGTGTGCTTGTGGGCCAGGAGGCATCAGGGCGCGGCCACCCCCCGGCCACGCCCTGATAGCTCCTGGGGCCCACGAGGCACCACCGACCCTAATTCCACTCCTATAAATTCCTATTCTCAGAGAAAAAATAGAGAGAAGATTTCATCGCGATCTATGAGATGGAGCCGATGCACCTCCTGTTCTTCCTCGGGAGGGCTGATCTGGAGTCCGTCTGGGGCTCCGGAGAGTGGAGATCGTCGCAGTCGTCATCGCCAACCCTTTGATAGGTCTCCATGGTATCTACTTTTCCTCACACTTTTGCTCTTGTTTTGGACTCTAATTGCATGATTTGAATGAAACTAACTCGGACTGACGCTGTTTTCAGTAGAACTACCGTGTTGTTGTTTTTGTGCAGAAATAAAAGTTCTCGGAACTGGACGAAACTTTTTGGAGATTTATTTTACAATAAATAAAAATTACAGGAGCCAAGAACCACCTGAGGGGGTGCCCTGGTTGGGCACGATACACTGATGACCCACAAGTATAGGGGGTCAATCGTAGTCCTTTCGATAAGTAAGAGTGTCGAACCCAACGAGGAGCAGAAGGAAATGACAAGCGGTTTTCAGCAAGGTAATTTCTGCAAGCACTGAAATTGTAGGTAACATATAGTTTGATAGGAAGATAATTGGTAACAAGCAAGTAACGGTAACGGTAAATAAAGTGCAGCAAGGTAGCCCAATCCTTTTGTGGCAAAGGACAGGCCAGAACAGTTTCTTATAATAGGCAAAGTGTTCTTGAGGGTACACCGGAATTTCATCTAGTCACTTTTATCATATTGGTTTGATTCGTGTCCGCTACTTTGATAATTTGATATGTGGGTGGACCGGTGCTTGGGTGCTGTTCTTACTTGAACAAACCTCCCACTTATGATTAACCCCCTCGCAAGCATCCGCAACTACGAGAAAAGTATTAAGATAAAATCTAACCATAGCATTAAACGTTCGGATCCAAATCAGCCCCTTACGAAGTAGCGCATAAACTAGGGTTTAAGTTTCTGTCACTCTAGCAACCCATCATCTAATAACTACTCCACAATGCATTCCCTTAGGCCCAATGGTGGTGAAGTGTCATGTAGTTGACGTTCACATGACACCACTAAGGGAATCACAACATACATATCATCAAAATATCGAACACATATCAAATTCATATGATTACTTGCAACATGACTTCTCCCGTGACCTCAAGAACAAAGGTAAATACTCACAAAGAATATTCATGCTCAAGATCAGAGGGGTATTGAATAGCATAATGGATCTGAACATATAATCTTCCACCAAATAAACCATATAGTAATCAACTACAAGATGTAATCAACACTACTAGTCACCCACAAGTACTAATCTGAGGTTCCAGTACAAAGATCGAACACAAGAGATGAACTAGGGTTTGAGAGGAGATGGTGCTGTTGAAGTTGTTGATGAAGTTTGGCCTCCCAAAGATGAGATGTGTGTTGGTGATGACGATGGCTTCGATTTCCCCCTCCGGGAGGGAAGTTCCCTCGGCGAAATCGCTCCGCCGGAGGGCAAAAGTGCTCCTGCCCAAGTTCCGCCGCGAGACGGCGGCGTTCCGTCCCGAAAGTCATCTCCTTATTTTTTCTAGGTCAAAAGACCTTAAATACCAGAAGATGAGCACCAGAGGTGGGCCGTGCTGAGCACAACCCACCAGGGCTTGCTTGGGGGCCTGACGCACCCTGGTGTCTTGTGCTCACCAGGTGCCCCCCTCCGGTAGTTATTTGCTCCAGTATTTTTATATATTCCAAAATAATTCTCCGTGAAGTTTCAGCTTATTTGGAGATGTGCATAATAGGTATCTCTGATGTGCCTTTTCAGGTCCAGAATTCCAGCTGCCGGTATTCTCCCTCTTTGTGTAAACCTTGCATATTATGAGAGAAAAGGCATTAGAATCACTCCCTAAATCATTATTATACACAAAGACATTGTAAATAAGAGTAGGAAATCATGATCCAAAATGGACGTATCAACTCCCCCAAGCTTAGACCTCGCTTGTCCTCAAGCGAAAGCCGATATTGAAAAGCATGTCCACATGGTTTGAGAGAGAGGTGTCGATAAAAACAAAATACGGACATAGTAGCATCATGCTTATTATCATAGCAGCAACAAACTTTATCATAGAACTTATTCATATAACATTTATTATATAACTTCTCAAGAACAAGTAACAATTCATCACAACATAGAAGTATAAAGCATAAACTTTATTGAAAACCAACAAACTATGTTCTTAGTCAACTCTGCAACTACAATTCATCATATTTTCAGGAAGGGTCTCGTGTCGGAGCCTTTTGGAAAGTCCACATACTCAACCATCATTTGGTCTTCTATGATTGCTAACACTCACAACATACCCATGAGCAAAAAGTTTCAACCGGACACATAGAAAGATAGGGGCTTATAGTTTTGCCTCCCAACGTATTCACCTCAAGGGTGATGTCAACAATAATAACTCATGCTCACTCACATCTAGCTGGATATATGTGCCTAGATCTTTCCTCACCACATGATGCTTGCAAAAAGCAAAAGTAAAAAGGAATAGGGAGAATACTTTGACTCTTGTATAAAAGTAAATACATAAAAGTAAAAGATAGGCCCTTCGCAGAGGGAAGTAGAGGTTGTCATGCGCTTATTGGTTTGTATGCCAAATCCCTTAATGTAAAAGAATGTCACGCTATATTTCCCCCTATGATAGCAACCTTTATTATGCAGTCCGTCGCTTTTATTACTTTGCCATCATAAGTTCGTACAACGCTCAATTTTCTCTTACACTAATTGATCAAACACATTTAGAAGCAGTTTTTATTGCTTTTGTGCACCGATGACAATTTACTTGAAGGATCTTACTCGATCCGTAGGTAGGTATGGTGGACTCTCAAAACATGAATTTGGGTTTTGGGTTTTTGTATGCACAAGTAGTATCTCTACTTAGTGCGAAATTTTTGGCTAGCAAAGATATTGAGCAAGCACCACATGTTGAAGGATCTATGACAATATAACTTCTATGTGAATGTGAACAAACATAAATCATTACGTTGTCTTCCTTGTCCAACGTCAACAATTTTGTCATATAATATTTAATGGGGGCTCACAATCATAAAAGATGTCCAAGATAGTGTATTTGCATGTGAATCTTCTCTTCCCTTATTAATTCTTTCTCAAATTGCATCATTGACCAATGCAATGTTTCTCAATCGACAATAAATTTTACCACTTATGCTTTTCCTTATGTGATGTCATTACTTACCATAAGATTAGCATATGATTCTTTTCATTTATTTCCTTTCTATTTTGATTGCAACAAGCAAGTAAAGAAGCAAAAGCTCAAACTAAACTTTATTATATAACTCTCACTCGATTACATAGATAGATAGATCACGAAACTAACACTCGAAAATAAATCATGCTAAACTTTTATTCAACCAAATCAAGAAAAAGCTAAAGATCAAATTAAAATAGGTAAAGGTGAATACAAGTGATGGTGATACGATATCGGGGCACCTCACCCAAGCTTGGCTCAAGCCAAGGGGAGTGTCCATACCCGTGTGCTCAAGTCTCCTTTGGTGGTGAAGATGATGAAGGTGGTGACGATGAAGTGGTAGGCTTGTCCTCCAGCTTCCAGGATAAGGGCTCGTCATCAAAAGTTGACGCACGAGTCCCCTGAGTCCTGCAACTAGCAGCTAAACTCATACCTTTAAATCTTGCTTCATATTCAAAAACTTGGTTTTGAAGATCATAAATTTGACTTTGCAGAAAATTGATTTGCTCGTTGAGGGTGAAGATGGTGTCCTTCATAGACCGGCCATCCACCATCTGATCACGGGTGAATTCCGTGATCATGGAGTGATTGGCACTAAGTCCATGCTCCACCATCCTGTGGCACTTGAAGATGTCTTGTTCCACCGCCTCGAGCCTAGCTTCCAAGCTTCCAGTCCTCTTGGGTCCCTGAACATCGCGGATGTGGAGCACCCCCTCACGCATCTCAATGGCTTGAGGGTGCTTCATCACCTCCGGCAAGTATGGGTTGATGACCTTCTCAAAGAACTTGTCCTTGGAGGAGCTTGGTGGAGCCATGGAGATCTAGATCTGACGAGAAAACATCACGAAGCAAGAACAAAAGATTTTTCTGTGATGCGGTGGTCAAAACAATCGGGGGCATATATATAGATTTTTTTTATCTTGGGAAGCAAGAATATGGACGGAAAATGGAGTCGGGAAGGTGTCTGAGGTGGGCACAACCAACCAGGGTGCGCCTGGCTGGGCTGGCGTGCCCTGGTGTATCGTGCTCACCTCGGTTGCTTTCCCGTTTATTTCTTATTTTCCTATTTTTTGTAATATTCCAAAACTGACAGAAGATAATTTTGCGGATTTTTTGGAGTCCGTTTACTTACCGTATCACGTACCTCCTCTTTTTTAGAATTCTGCAGTGTTCTAGAAGGTTTCTTTTATGTGTTCCTCCGGTGTCATGGTTTGGATAACATTGTTTTCAACATTAATAGGCGTACCTGAGATATAGTGTTTAATTCTTTGTCCATTGACCACCTTCGGGTTAGTACCTTCGTCATTATTGATCTTGATAGCTCTAGAACGAGAAACCTCTTCGATAATATATGGTCCTTCCCATTTGAAAGAAGCTTACCTGCGAAAAATCTTAAACGAGAGTTGTACAATAGAACATAGTCTCCAACTTTGAATTCCCACTTTTGGATTCTTTTGCCATGCCATCTTTTTACCTTTTCCTTGAATAGTTTGTCATTTTCATAAGCCCGAATTCTCCATTCATCTACTGAGATAATATCAAATAGCCTCTTCTCACCGGCAAGTTTGAAATCATAATTGAGTTCTTTAATTGCCCAAAATGCTTTATGTTCCAACTCTAGAGGCAAATGACAAGCTTTTCCATATACCATTTTTTATGGAGACATACCCATAGGATTTTTATAAGCTGTTCTATAGGCCGAAAGTTCATCATCTAGTTTCTTAGACCAATTCTTTCGAGACCTATTGACAGTCTTTTGTAATATTAATTTTATTTCTCTATTGCTAAGTTCAACTTGACCACTATATTGAGGATGATAGGGTGATGTAATTCTATGGTTAACATCATATTTAGCAAGCATCTTACGAAAAGCACCATGAATAAAGTGTGAACCACCATCAGTCATTAAATATCTAGGGACTCCAAACCTCGGGAAGATAACTTCTTTAAGCATTTTAATGGAGGTGTAGTGATCAGCACTGCTAGTTGGAATAGCTTCGACCCACTTAGTGACATAATCAACACCAACCAAAATATGAGTGTACCCGTTAGAGGAAGGAAAAGGTCTCATATAATCAAAACCCCAAACGTCAAATGGTTCGACAATAAGTGAATAATTCATAGGCATTTCCTGACGCTTACCGATATTACCAATTCTTTGACATTCATCACAAGAAAAGACAAACTTACGGGCATCCTTGAAGAGAGTGAGCCAATAAAAACCAGATTGCAATACCTTATGAGCAGTTCTATCTCCCGCATGATGTCCTCCATAAGCTTCGGAATGACATTTCCATAGGATTTGTTCCTGTTCATGCTCAGGTACACAACGTCTAATAATACCATATACTCCTTCTTTATAAAGATGTGGTTCATCCCAAAAGTAATGTCTCAAATCATAGAAGAATTTTTCTTTTGTTGGTACGTGAAACTAGGTGGTATATATTTAGCAACAATATAATTAGCATAAAAAGCATACCAGGGAGTGTTTTGAGAAACATTTATTGCAGCTAACTGTTCATCAGGAAAGCTATCATCAATGTGTAGTGGGTCATCAAGAATATTTTCTAACCTAGACAAGTTATCAGCTACGGGGTTCACAACTCCCTTCCTATCAATGATATGTGAATCAAATTCTTGAAGTAAGAGAACCCACCTAATGAGTCTAGGTTTAGCATCTTTATTTTCCATAAGATATTTTATAGCAGCATGATCGGTGGGAACAATGACTTTGGAATCAACAATGTAGGATCTAAATTTATCACAAGCAAACACAACTGCTAATTCTTTCCAGTAGTAGCATAATTTCGTTGGGCACTGTCTAGAGTTTTGCTAGCATAATAGATAACATTTAACTTCTTATCATCTCATTGTCCTAGAACAGCACCAACATCATAATCACTAGCATCACACATAATTTCAAAAGGCAAGTTCCAATCAGGTGGTTGAACGATAGGTGCAGAAGTTAAGGCTTTCTTGAGTGTTTCAAAGGCTTCTACACAATCATCATAAAAAACAAAAGGAATATCCTTTTGTAAAAGATTAGTAAGAGGCCTAGAAATTTTAGAGAAGTCTTTAATAAACCTCCTATAAAAACCAGCATGACCAAGGAAACTTCGAATACCTTTAATATCTTTAGGACATGGCATTTTCTCAATTGCATCAACTTTAGCTTTATCCACCTCAATACCCCATTCAGATATTGTATGCCCCAAGACAATACCTTCATTAACCATAAAGTGGCACTTCTCCCAATTCAAGACAAGATAAGTTTGTTCACATCTCTGCAAACTCAATCAAGGTTGCTTAAGCAATCATCAAAAGAAGTTCCGTAAACGGAAAATCATCCATGAAAACCTCCACAATCTATTCACAAAAATTAGAGAATATAGCAGTCATACATCTTTGAAAGGTAGCAGGTGCATTGCATAAACCAAAAGGCATACGTCTATAAGCATAGGTTCCAAAAGGACAAGTAAAGGTGGTTTTTTCTTGGTCAGATTGTGATATAGTTATTTGAGAGAAGCCAGAATATCCGGCCAGAAAACAAAAGTGTGTGTGCTTAGATAATCTTTCTAGCATCTGATCAATGAAGGGCAGAGGGTAATGATCTTTTCTAGTAGCTTTATTTAATTTTGTAAAATCAATTACAATTCTATAGACGTGACAATTCTTTGTGGAATGAGTTCATTTTTATCATTAGGAACAACAGTAATACCTCCCTTCTTAGGGACACAATGAACGGGACTTACCCATCTACTATCAGCTATGGGATAGATTATACCTGCTTCCAGAAGCTTTAATATTTCAGTTCTTACCACTTCTTTCATCTTAGGATTCAATCGCCGTTGATGATCAACAACGGGTTTTGTGTCAGGTTCCATATTAATCTTGTGCTGACATAGAGTGGGAGTAATGCCCTTAAGACCATCAAGAGTATATGCAATAGCAGCCCGGTGCTTCCTGAGAATTTTTAATAATCTTTCTTCTTCGTGTTCTGAAAGGTTAGCACTAATAATAACATGATATATCTCTTTCTCATCAAGATAAGCATACTTCAAAGTATCAGGCAGTTGCTTTAATTCAAACACCGAATCACCTATAGGTGGATGAGGACCTCCAAGGCTTTCAATAGGCAAATTGTGTTTTAGGAGTGGCTGTTGTTCAAAGAAAATTTTATATATTTCATTTCTTTCACACAAGTGCATGTCATTTTCATGGTCTAGTAAATATTGTTCTAGTGGATCAGTAGGAGGTACGGCAATAGAAGCAAGACCAATTATTTCATCCTTACTAGATAATTCTCTATCACGAGGCTGTCTACTAAACTAGGAAAAATTAAACTCATGAGACACATCACCAAAACTAACACCGACAGTTTGTTTTTCACAATCTATCTTAGCATTGACGGTGTTCAAGAAAGGTCTACCAAAGATAATGGGACAAAAGTCATCTTGTGGGGAACCAAGAACCAGAAAATCAGTAGGATATTTTACTTTCCCACACAAGACTTCGACATCTCTAACAATACCAAGTGGTGTGACGGTGTCTCTATTAGCAAGTTTAATAGTAACATCAATGTATTCTATTTCAGCGGGTGCTATGTCATTCATAATTTCTTGGTAGGAATAGCACTCACACTAGCACCCAAATCACAAAAACCATGATAGCAGTGATCTCCTATTTTGACGGAGATAACAGGCATGCCCACTATGGGTCTATGTTTATCTTTTTCATCGGGTTTAGCAATTCTAGCAGCTTCATCACAGAAGTAAATAACATGCCCATCCATATTTTCTACCAAGAGATCTTTAACCATACTACGTGTCACGCCCTGTGTTTGTATCACTTTGCTATGCTATGGATTTACAAAAAATAGAACCATTTTGAAACTTTTTAAGTGCATGTGCTTGTTTGATTTCTTTGGTGCTTGCTTGTTTGGTTGATTGTGTTATGACACTCATAGGTTCTTCTTCTCTCCACCTTCACCTTCCTTGACCCAAACATCTTGCCCAATGATCATACCATGTGTATAGTACCTAAAAGTATTTTTATCAAATATTATTTTGGCCAAAAAGGATTTATTCAAATTAGGTTTTCAAAAACCCCTGAATTGAGGTTTGCACTACAAGTCCTCAAATTGGGTGGACGCTTTTTCACCAAAGGCTTTATTTGAAACCTACCATATATAACACTTCCCAAAACCACCAAATAATAATTTTAAAGATTATTTTGCTATTTTATTTGAAGGCTTTTTCTTAAGGCCAGAAATAGTTTTTCATAGGGAAAAATTATTTAAATGCTTTAAAAATATTTGAGAAAATTTAGGGAAACTCAGTGGACATATATTTTCCATATATATGAGTTTCAACACATGGTCATGTTCAACATAATGGGAAAAACCCCTCAAAACCCTTTCTCCCTAAATCAAGCTTTTGAAATATTTCCATTAGAAATATTTTCAATAAAATCCAGGAAAATTCTAGCAAGTCACACATGCTATATGTGCTGATATTGCAAAGTTTCATCTCAATCCCAATTGTTTTGATCCACCAAAATATTCCAAAACCATTCCTGTCTAGAGTCAAGTTTGAACAACTTTACATTGTGAAGTTTGCCCTATTGACCCCAAACTTAGTGGGCATGTTCTAAACCCCAAATAATGATACCACACCAAGTGGTGGATTTGGGGGAAGTGAAATGCATGCTTGAATCTACAGAAATCTGATTCTGCCAAATTCTAGGGTTTTTCAAGTTTGTACTGCCAACTTTCTTCAAAGCTCCTCAAACTTGGTGATCCTACCTATTTTTACCTACATTTGCATCTTGTTAAATACCAAGTGAAGAAAACTCCATTTGCTTGCCCAAATCATCATCAAACACCTTCTGCCAGAATTGTAAAAACCATGTTTCCCCCTCTTAACTTGTTCTCCTTGCCCCCAAACTTTTACCGCAGTCCCATATTGCTGTATTTTACCTCCAGCAAGAAACTCATGGCTCAGCTCAATGTTTAAGTGGGGTGAAAACCCATTTTTCCCTTCTGGACAGAAGGAATCTCCTTCTGTCTCCTCTCCTCTCTCACCCTAGTGGATAACCAGAGCATCCAATGCCTCACCCACATTGTATAATTCCCCCTGGACCCACTTGGCAGGGTTGGCCGCGCCCAAAATGCCGTTGGAATGTCATGACATGCCATACGCGCGCTCTGGAGCGCTCTACAGTGCGCACCCGCACTGTAGCTGCCGTCCAATCGCCTCTCCCAACAGCCTCGGGTCTCCCAACCATGTCCCCTGAGGCCACCTCGGCGTCCGGGACACAGCAAACAGTCGCCCCCCTCCTCTCTCCTCCTCCTTCTCCCTCCTCCCGCGCGTGCCGAGCGCAGCCCAGCTCGGCCAGTGAGCAGGCTCACATGCGCGCGCTCCTCTCTCTCTCTCCCTCTCTCTCTCTCTCTCTCTCTCTCTCTCTCTCTCTCTTTCTTTCCCCTGGCCTAGACCAACCCCAGGAGTGCCCCTGGCTCATCCCTTCGAGCCCCCGTGCCCTCTGGCGATTGCCTCGACCTCACCGGCGCACGGGCGCTCGGTGGACCGCGGCTCGCCTATAAAGAGGACTCCCCCGTGCCTCCTCTCCCCTCTGGTATCTCTCTCCTCAACCCAATCGATCCCCCATGCCACCCTAGCAAGCCCCAAGGGCCTCTGTGCTCAGGATCGACCGCTGCATCGCCACCTCAGGGCGCCGGCGTTCGCGCGGTAGGAACCTTCCCAGCCTCCGTTCTTTCTCGATCCGGACCCCTTGGAGCTCTCTGATCGGTTTCCCCCTCTCCCCTGAGCAGTTTGCGACCGGAAACGACCGGAGCGACCCCCTTCCGAAGCTCTTCGCCGCGGCCCCCTCGTCGCCGGCGACCAGGGCTTCTCCGGCGTCCCCCTCCACCTCCACCCGAATGGCGGGTCCACGCTGGTTCCATTTCCACCATCGCAAGGCTCCGCTGTGACCCGTAGCCGCCGGTGAGCCCCCTCGACTTCCTCTGGCCCGAGGAAGGTGATGACAAGTGGGCCCCGCTTGTCATCCTCCCCCTCTCTCTCTCGCCCCCTTTCTCTCTCTTGCTGATGGGGCCGACCTGTCGGGTTTAAACCCCGAACGCCGTGCGCGTGCCCCCTCGCCTGGGCCGGATCCCTCCTGGGTCGGCTCAGCTGCGGCTGGCTCTAGCCCATGGGGCACTGTGGCCTTTTTCTTTTTCTTTCTAGCATTAGTTTCCAGAAATTCCTCAGGCCAAAATAATTGTCCTATTGAAATAATTCTTCCACCACAAATCTTAGAATATTCTGTAGTATTTAAAAGTGCCACTTGTGTAAATTTTTGAAAATGTTCCATGTAGTGATTTTATTTAAAACCTAGTTTTCAATATTTTTAGCCTCTGTTTAAATAGTTTTCAAAATCTTTTTCACTACAAAACCTTAGACTACTATTTTTAGTTTGGTATGTAGTATTTTTCAGAGTAGGGTAACATTTTTGAAGTGGAGTGTGTGCTCTGTTTTTGGTTGTGATTCTTATTATTGCCATTATTATCGCGACGATAAATTGCGCTGTTGAGGAGGGAGTTGGACCCGAAGACTTTGTTGAGCCAGGCAAGCAGCCCTTTGACCATGACTATGAAACCTTTTATTGCATGGCATATAGCACTTTATTTTGTGATGTTGATCATGTGATGTGGTGACCACTTCGGTGGGATGCCTCCGATAGTTCCTTGTTGATACTTGCATCGTGCATGACCCTACCTTCTTATGAGGGTTGTGCGGGTGGGAGTAGATAGGATGCTTCGTAGATGCTACGCAAGTGGGATTGGGGATATGCATGGTGATGGAAACAAAAGTGTTTCAAATACTCTCAAAAACCTCGTCGGGTGCCACTAATGCTCGAGGGAGAAGAAGTTGAGCTAGGTAACCACTTGACAAAGAAGTGGTGTACCGGAGCAAGTTGTGTGTGTGTGTTTTCGAAAACGGAGAGATTTAAGATTTGCTGACCATCCCAACCTTACATGTACAACCACGATACCCCTTATGGGACGGGGCTTTGTTGATTACTTTGGTTGGTACTAGCATAGAGCCCACATTACTAGTGGCGGGAGGGACGTGGTCACTCTCGATACGGGGTCGTGCCACTATGGACGATCATGCGCTGTCTTCAAAGGTACCGGGCACACCGTTGGTCCCGTCATGGATGTTACTTGTGATGGACATCATGTGGGCTGTGTACCAATCGAGTGGACTCTTTGTTTAGTATCGTCAGGGGAAAGACAATGTTCGGGTACTTACCTCGGGTATGGACAATACCGCGAGTCGTGGCTTGACACGGAAGTTTCCCGAGTCTTGTGGGTAAAGTGTGCAACCTCTGTAGAGTGTAAAACTATTCGAATAGCCGTGTCCACGGTCATGGACAGTTGGAGGTCCTGCTTAAACTACGTTCGATGTTTCACAAACCTGGTGTGTGTGTGCTGGTGACAAAGATGATACTTGAGTTAAGTCGGATGACTTGACATGATGACAGAACATGAGAGGTTCAACCCCTACTTATGATGATATCTGTAACTCGTTCGTATGGATATCTGCTACCTCATGATGCATGCTTTTAATTGACCATGTCATTGCACTCAAAATTAGTTTTCTGCAAAACTTACCTACTTAGTGCTATATCATGCATTATTATTGCCTTGTTCCTAACATGGGTTGCTTGCGAGTGCATTCAAAGTACTCATTGGCTTGCCACTGGTTATTTAATTGTCCAGGCATGGAAGAGCAGGAATATGGTGAAGAGTTCGTTGGTGACGAACATGCGAACTAGGACGCTTCCCAGTCAGAATGCCTATAGGTTAAGGCAGATGGCATGGGTCTACACTTTCGATCAAGATTTCCGTGGCTAGTTATGTTTGCTATTTGGCCTGTCATGGCCCTATCTATGTAAGACTTGACCTTCATGGTTTTTATTTGTGTAAGACGCTAAATGTGGATGTAAGACTCTTGTTATTCAGCTTCTATGTGTTCAGTGAGCATTGATCTCTGGGATCACTGTACACGTGCATTCGGTGATCACGACTTATGAGTCGGGGTCCCCACTGAGCTGGTATCAGAGCCATCCTGACTGTAGGAAGCCCTTAGTTAGCATGGATGTTAGTTAGTATAAAACCCTTTTCAAAAAAAAAACTGTGCCTAGTTGCTAGGTGCAACAACTTCTATACTTCTCTTCTCTTCTATGTCTATTTCAAACTCTTGCTGACTCTCCTCCCTTTAAAACCTTTGTAGATGGCCCTCGTACCCGAAGCCCTCCTAGCATTCGGCTTTCCCCTACTCCTTGAGGATAGCCTGGGGAAGTGCCAGTATCGCCGACCACCCGTTTTCCTCTACCACAAGCACTGGGTCAATGCCATCACGAAGGAGTATCACGTTGATGTGTTCGTGAAGGCAAACGACTCCCCGACAAGTTGGTTCTTTGAAGGACCATAGATGGAGACCCTGGAGACTGCAGTCGAGACGGCAGCACGCAAGGCACTTGTCCACCTTCGAGATATCATCCCAGAGATGGCTGACGAGCCCGCTACTCTCTATCTACCCTTCAGGAAGGACGACATCACCGAAAGTCAGACGCTGGTCCCATCCAAGGAAGATGGCACCCCGCTCAGGATCCAGACGTACTTCAGCCTCTCCGTCGACAGCTTGGCTCACAACCTGATTAAGGAGTCCGTGAAGCTCCGCCAGGAACTCCACCGCACCCGAGAGCTACTTCGCCAAGCCATAGACATCTTAGCCCAAGGACGAGTAGCAACCTCTGGATTTCGGTCACCTATTCCGGGTATCGCAAGCATGGGCATCCTGCCAGAAGGAACCCCAGCGAGCAACCAAGTCTTCTTCCCTCCTGGACAGGAAGCAGAGCACTCCACCACCTGAGTTCGAGAACTCCTAGGGTAGGATCAGTCATGTACCCCTCATGCGAAGTCGAGTTCGTGTAACGGTTCATATGAAACCATGTGTGCTTGTTGTTTGCTTTTGTTGTTTGTGTTCCGATGCATGTCACGCTTTTTTCCTTAGGCAACATGTAAGCGACTCCATCGTCTATCTTATCTTAATATATGTGTTGGTCTTTTGACCTTTGTTCTGCCACACTTGAACTATGCGAACCCCCTTAGGTGCGCTTTCTCCGTTATTGCTTTTCCTCTCGTCTATCCCAGTTATTTGACTTGGCTGCTCCAAACAGGATGGTGACTGCAACCCGCAACATCTCCTTCACCAACCCTAAAGCCGGCAACTCCAGCCAGCAATAGGGAGCTGGTGGGGCTGCTCACGCTGGAGATCACCTGGAGCAGCCACAAGGCGACATTCCCCCGCCACCACCTCCACCGGAGAACATGACCATAGCTCAGTTTCTCCAAGTTCTCCGGGAGGAACGCCAGGCCAACACTGCTGCTATCCAGCAGATGGCTCAAGTCCTTGTGAACAACCAGCGGCAAGGCAAGAACGGCAATGGCCGCTCCACTCTGTCTGAGTTCATGAGGAATTCGCCCCCAACTTTCACCGAGACTGCTAAACCGCTAGATGCCGATGACTGGATCCGCACCATCGAGGACTTCCTTGCACTGGTCAATTGCAATGAGTGTCGTGAGAAGGTGATGTATGCCTCTCACTGCCTCAGTGGTACCGCCAGAGCTTGGTGGGATGGATTCAAGGTCATACAAGGCGATCGTGTGATCACCTGGGATAACTTCAAGGAAGGATTCCGCACCGCCCTAATTCCTTCTAGGATCATGGCTATCAAGAAGAGAGAATTCCGAGCGCTGAAGCAAGGAAGTGGCTCTGTCAAGGAGTACATGTAGAAGTTCAACCTGCTGTCAAGGTATGCACCTGAAGATGTCAACACAGAGGCTGCCAAGATGGAACGCTTCATGGAAGGACTTCAGCAGACCCTGCAGTATCAGCTCATAGTCTGCGACTGTCGGACCTTCTTCGACCTGGTGAACAAGGCCCTCATGCTCGAAGACAAGCATCGTGCCATGGATGACTCTCGCAAGCGCAAGATGATTAGCAAGGAAAGTTCCAGCAACAAGAAGCCTCGCCCCTGGCAGCCAGCCCCAGCCAAGCCAGCATATCAGCCGCAGCAGGCTAGACGTCCTACACCTCGTCCGAGCTACCAGCCTCAGTAGTATGCCAATCCTAGGCCAGCTTACAACAACCCCAATAACAACAACGGCGGCAGGAACTACAACAACAACAGCAACCCTGGACAAGTCACTTGCTTTGGGTGTGGTCAGCCAGGACACATCTCTAGGCAGTGCCCCAACAAGATGCCAGATGCACCGCGCCCCAATGCGCCCAACCAAGGTCAAGGCCGTGGAGCGCCACCAAGGAACCCAGCTCCCCGCAACCAGCCCAACAATGGCAAGGGTCGTGTGAATCACGTCACCGCTGAGGAAGCCTAGGAAGACCCGGACGTCATACTGGGTACGTTGCTCGTCAACTCAACCCCAGCAACCGTACTGTTTGATTGTGGAGCTTCGCATTCTTTTGTCACTCAAAAGTTTGCACTAGAGAGTGGGATGAAGCCTACACCCCTGGGTAGTCGTATGTTGATACAAACCCCGGGATCAGTTATGAAGTCCGGGGTAGGTTGTAAAGGAGTTGAGATTAACATCAACGGGGTGGACTTCCTAGCAGACCTTATCATCCTGAAGTCGGAAGGCTTGGATGTGATCCTAGGCATGGACTGGTTAACCAAGCACCAAGGCTTGTTGGACTGTGCCAAGAGGATTGTTACCATGACCAATAGCCAAGGAGTGGAAGTCAAGTATGTTCCCAACCCTGTCTCTGCTCAAGTCCCTCAGGCTAACTGTCTGTCGGGAATTGAGTTGGATCAAGTGCCAGTGGTATGTGAATACCCGGATGTATTTCCTGATGAGCTGCCCGGAATGCCTCCTGACCGCGACATTGAGTTCATCATTCAGCTAATGCCCGGAGCAGGACCCATCTATAAGAAGCCCTATAGAATGGGATCTAAAGAGTTGGCTAAATTGAAGAAGCAACTGGCAGAGCAGCTCAGAAAGGGATTCATTCGCCCTAGTGCCTCTCCTTGGGGATTACCTGTTCTATTTGTGTCAAAGAGGGACGGAACTATCAGACTTTGTGTCGATTACCGTTCTCTCAATGAGGTCACAATAAAGAACAAGTACCCACTCCCCAAGATTGAAGACCTCTTCGATCAGCTGAATGGAGCTAAGATGTTTTCCAAGATCGACCTCAGGTCAGGGTACTACCAGTTGAAGATCAGGCCCCAAGACATTCTGAAGACGGCGTTTGTAACCCAATATGGCATGTATGAATACACGGTCATGTCATTTGGGTTGACCAATGCCCCTGCCTACTTCATGTACCTCATGAACAAGGTTTTCATGGAGTATTTGGACAAGTTTGTCGTTGTCTTCATCGATGACATACTCATCTTCTGCAAGTCTGAAGAAGAGCATGAGCAACACTTGAGATTGGTCCTAGACAAGCTTCGAGAGCACCAGCTTTATGCGAAGTTCAGCAAGTGCGAGTTTTGGCTGCATGAAGTTGGATTTTTGGGTCATGTGTTCACTGCAGAAGGATTGTCAGTGGATCCTGCCAAGATTGAATCCGTGACTGAATGGCAATCCCCAAGCAATGTGAAGGAAGTCAGAAGCTTCCTCGGTCTCACGGGATATTACCGCAAGTTCGTCGAAGGATTCTCGAGCATTGCCCGACCCATGACTCAGCTTTTGAAGAAGGACACGAAGTTCAAATGGACGCCGAAGTGTGAAGAAAGCTTCCAAGAGCTCAACAAGAGATTGACCACAACCTCAGTTTTGGCCACCCCCGATATTCACATGGAGTTTGTGATATATTGTGATGCATCGAGAACCGGGCTTGGAGGTGTTCTGATGCAAGAAGGCAGAGTCGTAGCATACCTATCCAGACAGCTACGTCCTCACGAAGAGAACTACGCTACTCATGATCTTGAGTTGGCAGCCGTAGTTCATGCCTTGAAGACATGGCGACATTACCTTCTGGGGAAGCGATGTGAGATATACACAGACCACAAGAGTTTGAAGTATATTTTCACTCAAAAGGAATTGAACATGAGGCAGCGAAGATGGTTGGAGTTGATTAAGGATTATGACCTCAGTGTTCAATACCACCCCGGAAAGGCTAATGTGGTAGCAAATGCCTTAAGCAGAAAGGCTTGTTCCTTGAACGCTGTGATTAAGGAAAGGCTACCCGCCCTGTATGAAGAGCTTGAAAGCTTTGGCTTGGAACTAGTTGCACCTAGATTCCTAGCCAACCTCGAAGCAAAGCCTACCTTGATTGATGATATTAAAGAAGCTCAGAAGGGACACGAGAGCATTGAAGGCATCAAGAGGAAGATCAAGGCAGGCAAAGCCCCAGGATTCTCAGTGGATGAACAAGGAGTCGTATGGTTTGGGGATCACATCTACGTACCCAACAAAGAAGAGCTCAAGAACTTGATCTTGCAAGAAGCTCATGACACTCCATATTTCATCCATCCTAGAGGAGCCAAGATGTACCAAGACCTCAAAGCAATATTCTGGTGGCATGGCATGAAACGGGAGATAGGCACCTTTGTCCCTAAGTGTGACGTATGCCAGAGAGTCAAAGTTGAGCATCAGCGATCCGCTGGACTATTGCAACCTCTCAAAGTGCCTGAATGGAAGTGGGACAAAATCGGGATGGACTTCATCACCGGCTTGCCTAGGTCAAGCAAAAGACATGATTCCATCTGGGTCATTGTCGACCACCTGACCAAGGTAGCCCATTTCATTCCCGTCAAGACTACCTATGATGGTAACAAGCTAGCCAGTCTTTACATCGAGGGTATTGTGAGACTTCATGGAGTCCGAAAGGAAATTGTGTCAGACCGAGGAACACAGTTCACCTCAAGGTTCTGGAAGCAGTTTCAAGAGGCAATGGGAACCAAGCTCTCCTTCAGCACCGCTTTTCACCCCTAGACCGGTGGACAAACGGAACGAGTAAAACAGATCCTCGAAGACATGCTCTGTGCTTGTGTTTTGGCATATGGAGCCAAGTGGGAAGATTGCCTACCATTCGCCGAGTTCTCCTACAACAACAGCTATCAGTCGAGTCTTTAGATGGCACTGTTTGAGGTATTGTACGGATGCAAGTGCCGCACTCCCCTCAATTGGTCGGAAACCGGAGAAGGACTAGTATTTAGACCAGATATCCTCCGCGAAGCAGAAGAGCAAGTTCAACTCGTCCGAGAATGTCTGGAGACCGCCAAGTCAGAAGAGTTGCGCCGACTCTCACCGCCGAGAAGTGAACTTCTGTGTCGGTGACCATGTCTATCTCCGAGTCACACCTCTCAAAGGAACCAAGCGTTTCCACGTCAAAGGAAAGCTTGCACCAAGATACATCGGCCCCTTCAAGATCACCGCAAGACGAGGAGAAGTTGCCTATCAGCTAGAGCTACCTTCCGAGTTATCATATGTGCACAACATTTTCCATGTGTCACAACTCCGCAAGTGTCTCCAAGTTCCCAACCGCCCCGACCTCTACAAGGACATCGATCATCAAGCCATCGACCTTCAGCCAGACCTCACTTATCGTGAGAGGCCTGTTCGTATTTTGGATGAAGCAGAGCGTTGCACCCGAAGCCGCACCATCAAGTACTTCAAGGTCCAATGGAGCAACCACACTGAAGCAGAAGCAACCTGGGAGCATGAAGACTATCTTAGATCTGAGTTCCCTTATCTTTTTAGCGCTTAACCTAGGAATCTCGGGGACGAGATTGTTGTAAGGGGGGTAGGTCTGTCACGCCCTGTGTTTGTATCACTTTGCTATGCTATGGATTTACAAAAATTAGAACCATTTAAAACTTTTTAAGTGCATGTGCTTGTTTGATTTGTTTGGTGCTTGCTTGTTTGGTTGATTGCGTTATGGCACTCATAGGTTCTTCTTCTCTCCACCTTCACCTTCCTAGACCCAAACATCTTGCCCAATGATGATACCATGTGTATAGTACCTAAAACTATTTTTATCAACAATTATTTTGGCCAAAAAGGATTTATTCAAATTAGGTTTTCAAAAACCCCTGAATTGAGGTTTGCACTACAAGTCCTCAAATTGGGTGGATCCTTTTTCACCAAAGGCTTTATTTGAAACCTAATATATATAAGACTTCCCAAAACCACCAAATAATAATTTTAAAGATTATTTGGCTATTTTATTTAAAGGCTTTTTCTTAAGGCCAGAAATGGTTTTTCATAGGGAACAATAATTTAAATGCTTTAAAATATTTGAGAAAATTTAGGGAAACACAGTGGACATATATTTTCCATATATATGAGTTTCAACACATGGTCATGTTCAACATAATGGGCAAAAGCCCTCAAAACCCTTTCTGCCTAAATCAAGCTTTTGGAATATTTCCATTAGAAATATTTTCAATAAAATCCAGGAAAATTCTAGCAAGTCACACATGCTATATGTGATGATCTTGCAAAGTTTCATCTCAATCCCAATTGTATGGATCCACCAAAATATTCCAAAACCATTCCTGTCCAGAGTCAAGTTTGAACAACTTTACATTGTGAAGTTTGCCCTATTGACCCCAAACTTTGTGGGCATGTTCTAAACCCCAAAAAATGATACCACACAAGGTGGTGGATTTCGGGGAAGTGAAATGCATGCTTGAATCTACACAAATCTGATTCTGCCAAATTCTAGGGTTTTTCAAGTTTGTACTGCCAACTTTCTTCAAATCTCCTCAAACTTGGCGATCCTCCCTATTTTTACCTACATTTGCATCCTGTTAAATCTCAAGTCAAGCAAATTCCATTTGCTTGCCCAAATCATCATCAAACACCTTCTGCCAGAATTGTAAAAACCATGTTTCCCCCTCTTAACTTGTTTTCCTTGCCCCCAAACTTTTGCCACAGTCCCATATTGCTGTATTTTACCTCCAGCAAGAAACTCATGGCTCAGCTCAATGTTTAAGTGGGGTGAAAACCCATTTTTCCCTTCGGGACAGAAGGAATCACCTTCTCTCTCCACTCCTCTCTCATCCTAGTGGATCACCAGAGCATCCAATGCCTCAACAACATTGTATAACTACCCCTGGACCCACTGGGCTGGGTTGGTCGCGCCCAAAACGCCGTTGGCATGCCATGGCATGCCATACGCGTGCTCTGGAGCGCGCTACAGTGCGCACCCACACTGTAGCTTCCGCCCAATTGCCTCTCCCGACAGCCTCGGGCCTCCCAACCGTGTCCCCCGAGGCCACCTCGGCGTCCGGGACACGGCAAACGGTTGGCCCCCTCCTCTCTCCTCCTCCTTCTCCCTCCTCCCGCACGTGCCGAGCGCCACCTGGCTCGGCCAGTGAGCAGGCTCACACGCACGCGCTCCTCTCTCTCTCTCTCTCTTGCTTTCCCCTGGCCTAGACCAACCCTAGGAGCGCCCCTGGCTCATCCCTTCGAGCCCCCGTGCCCTCTGGCGATCGCCTCGACCGCACAGGCACATGGGCGCTCGGTGGACCACGGCTCGCCTATAAAGAGGACTCCCCCGAGCCTCCTCTCCCCTCTGGTCTCTCTCTCCTCAACCCAATCGAGCCCCCATGCCACCCAAGCAGGCCTCGAGGGCCTCTGTGCTCGGGATCGACCGCTGCAACGCCGCCTCGGGTCGCCGGCGTTCGCGCGGTAGGAACCTCCCCAGCCTCCGTTCTTTCTCGATCCGGACCCACTGGAGCTCTCTGATCGGTTCCCCCTCTCCCCTGAGCAGTTTGCGGCCGGAAACGACCGGAGCGACCCCCTTCCGAAGCTCTCCGCCGTGGCCCCCTCGTCGCCGGCGACCAGGGCTTCTCCGGCGTCCCCTCCACCTCCACCCGAACGGCGGTTCCACGATGGTTCCATTTCCGCCATCGCCAGGCTCCGCCGTGACCCGTAGCCTACGGTGAGCCCCCTCGACCTCCTCTGTCCCGAGGAAGGTGATGACAAGCAGGCCCCGCTTGTCAACCTCCCCCTCTATCTCTCCCCCCTTTCTCTCTCTACCCAGGAAGGTGATGCAGCTGGCTCTGGCCCATGGGGCACTGTGGCCCATTTTCTTTTTCTTTCTGGCATTATTTTCCAGAAATTCCTCAGGCCAAAATAATTGTCCTATTGAAATAATCCTTCCACCACAAATCTTAGAATATTCTGTAGAATTTAACAATGCCACTTGTGTAAATTTTTGGAAATGTTCCATGTAGTGATTTTATTTAAAACCTAGTTTTCAATATTTTTAGCCTCTGTTTAAATAGTTTTCAAAATCTTTTTCACTACAAAACCTTAGACTACTATTTTTAGTTTGGTATGTAGTACTTTTTAGAGTAGGGTAACATTTTTGAAGTGGTGTGTGTGCTCTGTTTTTTGTTGTGATTCTTATTATTGCCGTTATTATCGCGATGATAGAATGCGCTGTTGATGAGGGAGTTGGACCCGATGACTTTGAAGACCCCGAAGACTTTGTTGAGCCAAGCAAGCAACCCTTTGACCATGACTATGAAACCTTTTATTGCATGGCATATAGCACTTTATTTCGTGATGTTGATCATGTCATGTGGTGACCACTTCGGTGGGATGCCTCCGATAGTTCCTTGTTGATACTTGCATCATGCATGACCCTACCTTCTTATGAGGGTTGTGCGGGTGGGAGTAGATAGGATGCTTCGTAGATGCTACGCAAGTGGGATTGGGGATATGCATGGTGATGGAAACAAAAGTGTTTTCAAATACTCTCAAAACCCCCGTCGGGTGCCACTAATGCCCGAGGGAGAAGAAGTTGAGCTAGGTAACCACTTGATAAAGAAGTGGTGTACCGGAGCAAGTTGTGTGTGTGTGTTTTCGAAAACGGAGAGATTTAAGATTTGCTGACCATCCCAACCTTACATGTACAACCAAGATACTCCTTATGGGACGGGGCTTTGTTGATTACTTTGGTGGGTACTAGCATAGAGACCACATTACTAGTGGCAGGAGTGAGGTGGTCAGTCACGATACGGGGTTGTGCCGGTTAGGACGATCATGCGTTGTCTTCACAGGCACCGGGCACACCGTTGGTTCCTGCATGGATGTTACTTGTGATGTACATGATGTGGGCTGGGTACCAATCGAGTGGACTCTTTGTTTAGTATCGTCAGGGGAAAGACAAAGTTCGGGTACTTACCTCGGGTATGGACAATACCGCGAGTCGTGGCTTGACATGGAAGTTTCCCGAGTCTTGTGGGTAAAGTGTGCAACCTCTGCAGAGTGTAAAACTATTCGAATAGCCGTGTCCACGATCATGGACAGTTGGAGGTCCTGCTTAAACTACGTCCGATGTTTCACAAACCTGGTGTGCGTGTGTTGGTGACAAAGATGATACTTGAGTTAAGTCGGATGACTTGACATGATGACTGAACATGAGTTGTTCAACCCCTACTTATGATGATATCTATAACTCGTTCGTATGGATATCTGCTACCTCATGATGCATGCTTTTAATTGACCATGTCATTGCACTCAAAATTAGCTTTCTGCAAAACTTACCAACTTAATGCTATATCATGCATTGTTATTGCCTTGTTCCAAACATGGGTTGCTTGCGAGTACATTCCAGGTACTCATTGGCTTGCCACTGGTTATTTAATGGGCCAGGCATGGAAGAGCAGGAATAAGGTGAAGAGTTCGATGGTGATGAACATGCAAACTAGGACGCTTCCCAGTCAGAATGCCTGTAGGTTAAGGTAGATGGCATGGGTCTACGCTTTCGATCAAGATTTCCGCTGCTAGTTATGTTTACTATTTGGCCTCTCATGGCCCTATCTATGTAAGACTTGACCTTCATGGTCTTTATTTGTGTAAGACGCTAAATGTGGATGTAAGACTCTTGTTATTCAGCTTCTGTGTGTTCAGTGAGCGTTGATCTCTGGGATCACTGTACACATGCATTCGGTGATCACGACTTATGAGTCGAGGTCCCCACACAACGCTAGGTTCTACTTTAATTTGCTTAGAGGGTTTAGGTGCTCTAGTATTAGTTTTGCGAACCATAGTTGATACCTTAGCATGTTCCTTTATCCTAACAGGGAAAGGCGGTTTTTCAATATAAGCAGTAGGCACAACTGGATCAACATTGTAAATAATGGTTTCATCTTTAGATATGGCCGGTTCTTTAGTTTCTTCTTTAACAGGGGGATGATATTTAAACCACTTCTCCTTAGGGAGATCAACATGAGTAGCAAATGATTCACATAAAGAGGCTACTATCTCAGAGTCAAGGCCATATTAAGTGCTAAACTTCTGAAAAGCATCGGTATTCATAAAAGATTTAACACAATCAAACTTAAGCTTTATACCTGACTCATTACCTTCATCGAGTTCCCAATCTTCAGAGTTGCGTTTAATTCTTCCTAAGAGATCCAACTTGAATTCAATAGTCTTCTTCATAAAAGAACCAGTACAAGAAGTATCGAGCATGGATTGATCATTATGAGAAAGCCAAGCATAATTTTTTTGAATAATAACTTCTCCGGGATATCATGATTGGGGCATGAATATAACATTGACTTAAGCCTCCCCCAAGCTAGAGCGATGCTTTCTCCTTTATGAGGCCAAAAATTATATATATAATTCCGATCACAATGAACTAGATGCATAGGATAAAACTTTTGATGGAATTCTAATTGCAATCGATTCCAGTTCCATGATCCAATATCATCACATAGCCTATACCACGTCAATTCTTTTCCCTTCAAAGATAAAGGGAAAATCATCTTCTTAACTTCATCTCCGGGTAAACCTGTAAGCTTAAATAATCCACAAACTTCATTCACATGTGTTAGGTGCATATCAGGATGTTCAGTTCCATCTCCTGCATAAGGATTAGCTAGCAGTTGTTCTACCATACCCGAAGGAATTTCATAGCCAATGTTTTCAGTAGGTGCAGTAGGTTGAGGGGCAACTAATTGTGGTTCCGGTCTAGGTGAAGATACCCCGAACAAACCCCTCAAAGGATTATTTTCCAAAGTAGCAAGTGACAATAAATTTCAGCACGTAGTATAAGTTTTTCCTTACCGATTTCCACTTACGAAGAGCGCTTCACTCCCCGACAACGGCGCCAGAAAAGAGTCTTGATGACCCACAAGTATAGGGGGTCAATCGTAGTCCGTTCGATAAGTAAGAGTGTCGAACCCAACGAGGAGCAGAAGGAAATGACAAGCCGTTTTCAGCAAGGTAATTTTTGCAAGCACTGAAATTGTAGGTAACAGATAGTTTGATAACAAGATAATTGGTAACAAGCAAGTATCGGTAATGGTAAATAAAGTGCAGAAATGTAGCCCAATCCTTTTGTGGCAAAGGACAGGCCAGAACAGTTTCTTATAATAGGCAAAATGTTCTTGAGGGTACACAGGAATTTCATCTAGTCACTTTTATCATATTGGTTTGATTCGTGTCCGCTACTTTGATAATTTGATATGTGGGTGGACCGTTGCTTGGGTGCTGTTCTTACTTGAACAAACCTCCCACTTATGATTAACCCCCTCGCAAGCATCCGCAACTATGAGAAAAGTATTAAGATAAAATCTAACCATAGCATTAAAAGTTTGGATCCAAATCAGCCCCTTACGAAGTAGCGCATAAACTAGGGTTTAAGCTTCTGTCACTCTAGCAACCCATCATCTAATAACTACTCCACAATGCATTCCCTTAGGCCCAAGGATGGTGAAGTGTCATGTAGTCGACGTTCACATGACACCACTAAGGGAATCACAACATACATATCATCAAATTATCGAACACATATCAAATTCACATGATTACTTGCAACATGACTTCTCCCGTGACCTCAAGAACAAAGGTAACTACTCACAAATAATATTCATGCTTAAGATCAGAGGGGTATTGAATAGCATAATGGATCTGAACATATAATCTTCCACCAAATAAACCATATAGTAATCAACTACAAGATGTAATCAACACTACTAGTCACCCATTTGAAGCACATATGCTTCCTTGGTGGTTTTGATAATTCATGGCAACATACATTCTCTCTTGGACTAATATCTCTACCTAGTTTATTTCAGGTTTAGTCCACAGAGAGTGTTGGCAGAAAGGGTGTGAGGAGATACCCCAAGATGGAAGGAATGGATCGGCAAAGCTTCAAGCTAGAAGACTCTCTTTTTACTTTGTGAGAAATCACTTTGAGTCCATAGGAAAGCCAATACTATTAAAAGGGGGTAAGGTATTGTTGGTGAACAAATTGCTCCACGTGCACAAGTGCTAGACACCAAAAACACCCACAAGCTCTCCCATAAGAATAATCTGTCAAAACCCTAATCTAAAAAATCGGTGCCACCAAGATTTCATCCGGCCCTACCGATTTTCCACCCAAGACAGAACCCTAGCCAAACCCTAGCATTTCGGTACAACCGACTGCATCGGTGCAACCAAGTTTCAGTGACCAACTTTCTGGTGACCCAATTTATAAAATTGGAATTTCCGTGTTTATGCTTCGGTCTCACCGAGTTTTGGAAACTGCCCTCGGCCACTCGTTTCGGTACCACCGAGGGTCCTATATCGGTCTCACCGAGATTCCGAAAGTTGCCACATTTTGAACAGATCGGTACAACTGAGTTTTGCTTCGGTTTCACCAAGATGGTCAATAATGTTGTAACGGTTGGATTTTTGGAGATGCCTATATATACCCCTCCACCACATCCCACTCGTAAGAGAAGCACTCAAAACAGTTCCCCACTTCCCATATCCAAATTTCTGAGAGAGAACCACCTACCCTTGTGTTGAGATCAAGATCATCCACTCCAACCATATGGAACTTGATTTCTAGCCTCCCCAAGTTGCTTTCCACCAAATCAATCCCTTCTACCAAGCCAAATCTGTGAGAGAGTGATTGAGTGTTGAGGAGTCTATCATCTTGAAGCACAAGAGCAAGGAGTTCATCATCAGTATCAAGCCTTTTACCTTTTGGAGGGTGGTGCCTCCTAGATTGGTTAGGTGTTGCTTGGGATCCTCCTACTTCGTGTTCTGGAGTTGAACCAAGAAGTTTGTACGGGCAAGGAGATCGCCTACTTCGTGAAGATCTACCCATAGTGAGGCTAGTCCTTCGTGGATGGAAGCCGTTATGGAATAGTCAAGGTTGCTACTTCGTGGACCATTATGGGTGGAGCCCTCCGTGGACTCTCGTGACCGTTACCCTCCATGGGTTGAAGACTCAATAAACGTGGATGTATGATAGTGCCACCTATCGGAACCACGGGAAAAATCCTTGCATCTCCAAATTGCTTTTGATCTTCCTATCTATACTCTCTCTTACATGTGCTTGTCTTACTTTCCGCTGCCATACTTGTTGACTAGCATGTGTAGGGTGCATTAGACTTGTTATAATTGCTAAAATTGCCCACCAATTAACTTGGGAAAAGGTTAAGTTTTAATTCTTGCAAGTAGTCTATTCACCCCCCCTCTAGACGTCTCTTCTATCGATCCCTTCAATTGGTATTAGAGCTTTGGTCTCCATAGCTTCGGTTTCATCACCGTGGAGGAAGATGGATGTGTCTAGTTTTGGGAGTCTTACTTGTAGAGTGGCCGTTCTCGATGGGGAGTACTATAGTGAATGGAAATATAAGATGCTTGAACTATTCGATGAATTTCATTTAAGCAAGTATGTTAAGAATCCCAATGTACCTCCCATTGATCCTTTACAACCCACACATGAAGAGGAAATTGATATGCTATGCAATCTTAGAACTGTTAATCTTATTATTAGAGGATTGACTAGAATTGTGCTTAATCAAATGAAGAATTTTGAATGTGCCTATACTTTGTGGAGTGATTTGGAGAAACGATATCCAAATTATTCATTAAGTAATCTTGATGAAATTCTTCATAAAACCATTGCTTTTCTCAAAATGATGCCTTGTGATCCTAAGTTTGATGACTATCTATTTGAGCTTAGAGACCTCATGCATGCTAAAGGAGATGTCATAACTATCAACACCATCATTGTTGAAGCCATTCGCATTCATAACCTTGAACATTGTCATAATCATGACTCTCACGAATTTCTTGTTTCTTATGACGAGGATTTCCCACTTGATGATGATGACAAAGTGGAACATGGCTACTACGACGAAGATGACTTGTTTGACAATGAATATCAGAAGACAATGAAGAATCTAAGTCGCATGGCAAACTTCAAGGATTACATGTCCAGAGGAAAGGAGTGGATTCTCAAGAGTGGATGCATGGATCATATGACCGGAGATAGAGACATGTTTCAAGAAATCACACCAAACCATGGACCGCGAAGGTATGTAACTTTTGGAGATAACTCCAAGGGTAAGGTAGTTGGTCTCGGCAAGGTGGCCATATCTCAAGATAGCTCTATTCAAAACGTCATGCTTGTTGAATCCCTTGGTTACAATCTTCTTTCCGTATCTAGACTTGCCGACTTCGGTTTGAATGTGCTATTTACCAAAGTAGATTGCCAAGTGTTTCGTCAAAATAATCATAATATGGTCTTTGCTGGTTTCCATAGAGGTGATCTGTACATTGTCGATTTCACTAAAAGGTCCAAACCTCGTACTTGTCTTATTGCAAAATCTTCTAAAGGTTGGCTTTGGCATAGAAGACTAGGACATGTTGGTATGCATAACCTAGACAAGCTTATCAAAGGTGATCATATACTTGGTGTTAAAGATGTTATCTTTGAAAAAGATAGACTTTGTAGTGCTTGTCAAGCCAGAAAACAAGTAGGTGGAAGTCATCCCGTAAAAAATATCATGACTACTAGGAGACCACTCGAGATGCTTCATATGGATCTTTTTGGTCCCAACGCTTACAAGAGCCTCGGTGGAAATTCCTTTTGTCTAGTTATAGTTGATGATTTTTCCAGATTTATGTGGGTATTCTTTCTTGATGATAAGTTGCAGGTACAAAAGATCTTCAAGAACTTCGCTCGCAAAGCCCAAAATCAGTTTGAAGTGAAGATCAAGAAAGTTCGGAGCAACAACGAATCGGAGTTCAAGAACACAAATGTAGACACCTTTCTTGACGAAGAAGGGATTCTACATTAGTTCTCGGCTACGTACATGCCTCAACAAAATGGAGTTGTTGAGAGGAAGAACCGAACTCTTATTGAGATGGCAAGAACGATGCTAGAAGAATACAAGATGCCAAGACACTTTTGGGAGGAAGCCGTGGAAACAGCTTGTCATGCCACAAAGCGACTCTATCTTCACAAGCTTCTCGGTAAGACAGTATACGAGCTACTCACCGGTAACAAACCCCAAGTTGGATACTTTCGGGTATTTGGCTCCAAGTGTTACATTCTTGATAAGCATCGTCGTTCAAAATTTGCTCCTAAATCTCATGAAGGTTTCCTACTCGGTTACGGATCAAACTCTCACACTTACCGTGTCTACAACAACTTCACTCGAAAAGTTGAAGAGACGGTAGATGTGAAGTTTGATGAATCTAATGGTTCGCAAGTCGAACAATTGCCAAATGATGTAGGAGATAAGGAACCTTCGGAATCTATTCAGGACTTGTCCATCGGCAAGATTCGTCCCATGGAGGTGAAGGAAAGTACCTCATCAACTCAAGTGGAAGCCCCTAGTTCATGTCAAGGTGAACCTCAACACGACATGGAGGCATCCACAAGCGGTACACGACAAGATGAAGAGGAGGAAGAAGTTCATCATGATGATCCACCACAACCACCTTCACCACCACCTCAAGGCAACGACATCTTCAACAACGATGAAGAAGAAGATGATGATGAAGAAGCTCCACCATCCAACAAGCAAAAGCTACCCCGAGTTCGAGAAAGAGTGGACAAAAACCATCCTCTGAATCAAATCTTCGGTGACATACAAACCGGGAGGATAACTCGCTCTAAAACTCGACTAGCTAACTTTTGTGAGCATTATTCATTCATATCTAGTATTGAGCCCTCGAAGGTAGAAGAAGCTCTTCAGGATCCGGATTGGGTGAACGCTATGCACGAGGAGCTACACAACTTCGAGAGGAACAAAGTGTGGACACTTGTGGAGAAACCCAAGGACGAGCAAAACATCATCGGAACCAAATGGGTGTTTCGGAACAAACAAGATGAAGACGGTCAAGTCGTACGCAACAAGGCGCGTCTCGTGGCTCAAGGCTACACCCAAGTCGAAGGTATGGACTATGGTGAGACCTATGCAACCGTTGATAGACTTGAAGCTATCCGTATTCTTCTGGCTTATGCTAATCACCATGATATCACGCTTTATCAAATGGATATTAAAAGTGCATTTTTAAATGGTGAGATTGAAGAAGAGGTCTTTGTTAAGAAACCCCCTGGTTTTGTGAACCCTAAGAAACCTAATCACGTATACAAGCTTCGTAAAGCTCTTTATGGACTTAAGCAAGCTCCACGAGCCTGGTATAAATGCTTAATGAAGTTTCTCATTGAAAAGGGTTTTGAGAATGGTAAAATTGACGCAACCTTATTCACTAAAAGAGTCAATGATGAACTATTTGTGTGCCAAACTTATGTGGATGATATTATCTTTGGTTCTACTAACCCACAATTTAGTGAGAAATTTGGAAGGTTGATGTCCGAGAAGTATGAGATGTCCATGATGTGTGAGCTGAAAATTTTCCTTGGTTTGCAAATCAAGCAAACGAGAGAAGGAACTTTCATCTCTCAAACCAAGTATACCAAGGACTTGATCAAAAAGTTCAACATGCTAGAGTGTAAAGGTATGAAAACTCCTATGCCTACTAGTGGACTTGTTGATCTTACCAAGGAGGATGAACCGGTTGATCAAAAGGTTTATCGATCTATGATTGGTTCATTGTTATATCTATGTGCCTCCCGTCCCTATATTATGCTTAGTGTGTGCATGTGCGCTAGATATCAAGCTGCTCCTAAAGAGTGTCATCTTAAGGCCATGAAAATAATTGTGAGATACTTGATACATACACCAAACTTTGGCATATGGTATCCCAAGGGATCTTCTTTTAACCTTGTTGGCTATTCCGACTAGGACTATGCCGGAGACAAGGTTGATAGAAAATCCACCTCAGGTACTTGCCAATTTCTTGGTAGATCTCTTGTGTCTTGGCCCTCCAAGAAACAAAACTCGGTATCTCTATCTAGTGCCGAAGCGGAATATATTGCCGCTGGATCATGTTGTGCTCAATTGCTATGGATGACTCAAACTCTTAAGGACTATGGCATACATGTGAGACATGTACCATTGTTATGTGACAATGAGAGCGCAATCAAAATTGCTCATAATCCCGTGCAACATTCTCGAACTAAGCATATTCAAGTTAGACATCATTTCATTCGTGATCATGTTGCCAAAGGAGATATCAATCTCAAGCATGTTCGTACTGAAAAACAATTGGCTGATATCTTCACTAAGCCACTTGATGAGAAAGTGTATTGTCACTTGAGGAGTGAGTTGAACATCCTTGATGCTTCAAACTTTAGCTAGACTCACTCGGTTGCATGCAAGGGCATGGGATTACATGATACTTCCATGATACACTTGACATGTTATCTTATACCATGGAAATATATGCCCCCTTGTATTGCAACTAATCTTTTGTAGGTACTTGGAAGAACTTCATTCCACAAGATTGCCAACAACTCAAATCATAAGCAATCTTGTCATGACCAAGTATCCACAACCCTTCTTGTTGATGGAAAGAAGACAACTCAACCATATCCTTGACATATATTTGATGTGATCACATTTGCTAATTCTCAATTGATATCATGTCAAATGGATATATCTTGTTCTTCCTTGCATGACTAACCCATGTAGGTGAAAAGAGAACCAAAACAAACAAGGATTGCTCCCAACTCAAGATGATCTTCATCAACATCGAGCATACACAACAAATTCTTCCACATGCTACGTCATCAACATCACTCAAAGGTATGTACTCATATCCTTGAAAAAGCTTTACTCCAAGTCATGAGATAAAGCAACTCAAGTGATTTGAAACATCAAAATGCTGAATCGAAAAATGGTAACCCCATTTTGAGCTTAACGACGAGTATGACCTATGATCAAGTATTCTTGCTTGGCTCCTAAGTTAATATACTCTAATATAGGTGACCTAGTTACCAACCATCATCTAGTTGAAGCCTCTAGTGTGGTTCATCCTATATTTGCAAGATTTCTTGGAACCACTCAAATCTTCTCTAGTTGATATTTCTTTGTAAAGTCTTTAGTATTTCCTTTGAAGTTTTCCTACATTTTAATACAAGTTTTCCAAACTCATTTGTAAGTCTCTAGAACATTGCCAAGTTTCTGTTTACTCCTCAGAGCCTCCGACTCAAACCACTCGGTTTCACCGATTTAGCAGATAAGCTGCATTCCACTGACTCGTTTGTCTCGGAGCCACTGATTTTGATTTCTTCTATGGTTTATGTTCATATTAGAAAATCTTTATTTCTTCAGTGATTCCTTATATATATATATATATATATATATATATATTAAAAAAAGGGGGGGACTTTATTCTAGGATCCCTAACTCAAAGGAGGAGAAGTCTTACAAGCTCCCAGTTTTTAATACTCTCTATGATCCTCATTCTTTTCTGTGAACCCTACATTCTATGACCCTGGTTCTCCAAGGATACCTTCTAACTCAATGATCCCTGTGTCTGACCCTATATATGCACCTTTTTGGTGATTAATGCCAAAGGGGGAGAAATACCAAAGCTTCAATGCTAAGGGGGAGATACATGCTTCATATAGACAGGGGGAGAATACCAAAGTAGGGGGAGAAAAATCATTGTTACCCAGTTACCCAAAAATGTTCTATCTTTTGAGGAGAAAAAAACCATTTGATACTCTTATTTGTTATTCTCATGTTAGACTTGTCTCACCCTATCCAATCCCAATATCTACACGCTAAGATTCAGGGGGAGAGGATGACCTACAAGTTCACATCTAGGGAAGAAAGTTCTAAATGATCTTGGAGACATATCAATCTTAAGGAATAATATCTTCTATATGGTCTCTGTCGGTGTCGAAACCGGCGGATCTCGGGTAGGGGGTCCCAAACTATGAATCTAGGATCGATGGTAACAGGGGACGAAGGAGACGGTGTTTACCTAGGTTCGGGCCCTCGTGAGGAGGTAAAACCCTACATCCTGCTTGATTGTATTGCTAAGTATGAAGGTTACAGAGTAGATCTACCTCGAGCTCAAACAAGCTAAACCCTAATGATTTGACTTGTGTCTCTACGAACTAAGCTCCCTGGTTTATATAGACACCAGGGGTCCCTAGGGTTACAAATGGCCGGTTTCCATCCGGGCAGAGATACGCCCATTCTTACTTGGAGGACACACCAAGTCTTCAGAACCTTCCCCCCTAAGCATGGGGTCAACCTGTAGTTCGACCTTCCCAAAAATGTCCCAAGGCGGCCCACCGAGCTGGTCCACATAAGATAAGCCAACAGCCCGAGGACCCCTTAATTCCGGACTCCCTTAGTAGCCCCCGAACTAGCCTCCAACACCGGTCTTCAGGACATCCAGCTGCTCCGCGGATCCAGAGTGTTCGGCTTGCGGGGCGAGTTCCTTTCTTCCACGCTTCGGCCGTCCTTAGCTTGGCCACCGATGACACCTTGCCTTCTGAACATACCTTGCTTAACCTTGAAGGCCAAACGCCCGAGTGTGAATAGTACCCTTCCTGACAACTTTTCTGACGAAAGGCTCGGACGGGTCATGGCCACTTAACCAGTTACAAAAACTCAATTCGCGGTTTCAGTTCGCCTTTTTATTGGCACGTTCGATCGACATGAAGATCGTGCTCCATTTTTTATGGGATATGATCAATGATCCGAGCTATCCCACGCGCGCATAACGGGGTGGTTGCTTCGGGAACTGGCGCAGCTCACGGCGCAGTAAGGGGACGCTTGGTGTCACGGCTTTCCATAAAAGGGAGAAAAACATCTTCACAGTCCTTCCACGCTCCCCAGATTCGCTTTCTCAAACCTTCCTCGCTCCGAGCACGCAGATCTAGTCTTTCACAAGCCCTTCCACCAACACCCATCCCTCTTCCCCGAGCACGGCCATGGCTGGTTCAGGCTTGCAAGGCAAGTGGGAGGCGTCGTGTGTCACCGAGGACGACATCCAGGAACTGAAGTGCACCGGCTACCTCTCGGTCGATGTCGCCCACCGCGCCCCAGAAGACGGCCAAGTAATCCCTACACCACAGCCCGGGGAGCGGATGGTGTTCATTCCCCATTTCATCCGGGGACTGAGCTTCCCGCTACACCCCTTTGTAAGGGGCCTGATGTTCTTCTACGGGTTGGACTTCCACGACCTTCCCCCAAACTCCATCATGCACATATCGGCCTTCATCATCGTCTGCGAGGCCTTTCTACGGGTCCAGCCACACTTCGGCTTCTGGCTAAAGGTCTTCAACGTCAAGCCGAAGACCGTAAGCAGCCAACACGCGGACTGTGGGGGAGCGGTGATCAGCAAGCTCCCTCGGGTCCAGTGGCCGGAGGGCACCTTCATCGACACCATCAAGACCTGGCAAAAGGAGTGGTTCTATATTACCGAACCACGTGCCACAGATTGGGCGGCCCCTCCTGAATTCAGATCTGGTCCTCCCGCGAGGCTGACCTCGTGGATCAACAAAGGGCTAGACTAGGGGTCGGCCACTGAGGTAAAGGCGCTGCAGGACCGCATCAGAAAGATGTTGGAAACAAACATTGGCCTGACCAACGTGGTCCAGGTCATGCTTCATCGCCGCCTCCTCCCCTGCCAGCTCCAGGCCACTCCAATGTGGGCCTACAAGTCCGACGATCCTCCCACCATGCGTAACCTCTACCGCACTACTCGAGAGAAGCTATGGAAGGCGTTGTTCAAGCCCCAGGAGGAGTGGCCGGCCAAAGAGGAAGACACTGGCCTGGAGGCGGAACACCCTCCGCTTAAGGTAAAGCTTCAATCTTCAATCTTTTATTTTTAGGTTTGGTCTTTTTAGCAAGGATTCTAACCTCTCCTTTCCTAGTTTCCCTAGGGCTGGCTAGCTAAGGCCATGCGGATCAATGGCCCTGCCCCGCTGCCCGAAGCCCCCAGGTCGACCCTCTTGACGGCGATGCTGGTCGAGGCGCCGTATTCGGTGCCAGAGAAGAAGGACAAGCAGAAGAAAGGCGAGAAGAAGGAGACCCGAGCTGGTATCCGCCCAAGAGGCCTCCCGGACACTAAGTCCGGGGAGACCCAGGCCCCCTCCGCTCACGAGGAGGAGCAGACGGAGGAAGGGGGGAATCGATTCCCCCCAGCCAAGGAAAAGGGCGGCATCTTTGGATGCCGAGGAGGACTCAGCTCCCCCTTCTCCGAGGAGACCCTGCAGGATCAAGGTGACCTTGCCCGATGTCAGCCCGGATTCCGATGAGGAATACGAGGCATTCGAAAGGGTCCCGCGGAGGGTCCCCAGGGCCAAGCCCGCGGCCCAGAGGTACTGATTCCGAATACATTGCTCATGCAAGACTTTTGTTGTTGACCGGACTAATGCCTCCCATGTTGCAGCCAGGCCCGTGATCTCCCGACCAAACAGGTCTCAGAGGGGGTTCCCCCGCCAGCTGAGCTGGCGGAAAGCGGAAGTGCATCCCGCACTTCCCCTCACCAAGCCGCCGACGAGGCCACGGAGGCGATATCCTGGCGGACCCCTCCTCGGCCGAATACTGAGGGCGAGGAAGTCATGACTGAGGCTCGGAACTCGGCGGCCGAGGACCAGGAGGCCGCCCCCCTCCTGGTAAACAAAGAGGGAGGCCGTGAGTCATTGGAGCTCCCTCCGAAAACGGCTCCGGAGACCACCAAGTCTCCGATATCGGCGACTCTACCTTCTTAAGAGGGAGGAGCCGCGGCGCCACCACCGGTGCCGCCCATGATGGGGCAAGCCACAATCGGGTGGCCAACCGCGATGGAGGAGGCCTTGCGTAGCTCCGCCATCGCCGAAGACCACCGCATCCTTATGGGTGCTGTGTTCTGCAAGGCATTCTGTCCGTTGACAGCAGACTGAAGGAGGCCTTCGGCGGTCTTTTGGTGGGCTTCAAGGTGAGCCACGTAATGCTCCTTTCTCCATCCGGAATTTGTTTGTGAGGTATATATATTCCGTATAGGTATAGTAGCCCCCGAGCCTTGGGTGAGTTTAAGAAACTTACCCGGGGATCTGAGGACCTCAGGTTCCGAGTAAAATTGATATTTTGATTGTTTCCAGAGATGGCCTGAAAAGGAGGGTCTAGGACCAATAGTTCCGATGTATATCTCACATATTTTTTGCTTTGCAGGCCTCATCATCGGCGGTGGCTCTCCATGACGTGGAGCTGGCCGAGCTCAACCGGAAGCTCAAGAGCTCCGACGAGGAGCTTGACCGTCTGAACAAGCGGTTTGATGAAATGCAAAGTGAGTTGGAATTGTGTCTCGGAGACCCTGTCGAATCCTCATTGATTGAGGCTCTTTTAGATTCAAATCATGAATTTTGGTCTTCCATTATATTTGCAGTCGTTTCTTCCGAGGTCAAGAACCTCAAGGCTGAACCTCAAGGCAGCGAGAGGCTGCCGATCATAAGATGGCGGCCGACCAGGTGGCGGCCGAACTGAGCTCCCTGAAGCCTGTCAGTGAAAAGCACGAAGCTCGGGTGGCCGAGGTGCAGCAAGAGCTCCAAGATGCTAGCACTAAGTGTGAGGCTCTTAAGCAGAAGACCAAGGACCAAGCGGCCAAGCTATCCATGTTGTCTGCCGATCTTAAATCGGAGCGTGTAGATAGGTGGACTCTTGAGGAAGAACTTCACCAAGTCAGGATGATCGCGGATGGTAAGCCGTACTTACTGTAATATGCCTTTGGTGGTAACATGTTTGCTCATCTTACACGGCTGTGGCGTTCCTTATGCGCCTTTGCGGATCTTCCGAAGAGTGCGGCAGATGCGGCCAAGCACTTCGCGGTTAGGGACGGGGATGCGGAACAGAGGCTGTTCTGGGCTCAATTTCAGACCCCTGAGCCTCGTCCCGTTCTCAGTTATCAGATGAAGCAGCTGATGGAGCTTCATCGGATGGCGGAGCCGGCCTTGAAGGACCTCTGCATTTGGTTGTGGCCTTCGGAGCCACTACCGGGCAGTTATTTCGGCCTGGTGTAGAAGCTTTCTCACGCCTCCTCCTGCATTGAGGTCTTGAAGCGCTCTGTATGTATTGAGGGAGCGCAGATGGCCTTTGCGAGGACTATGATGCACTGGCCAGGGATGAAGCCGCTCGAGATGGCTTCAGCGCCCCCGCCGCCCGGGAAGGAGCATAAGCGCCCCGAACTGTATTTCGCCGCTGCAATGGAGGGTGCTCGATCGGTAGAGACCCAGTGCCCTAAGGATGTAATTTTCGAATGAACATGTTATTGTATGTCCGATGAATATTGTATTTGATAATGCGTATGCATGGTTTATCACACTTTGGTGTTTTGATTATTTTGACTCCTATGTGGCCATTTTTGGAACTGAAAGTTGCCAGTCGTCGGCTTTAGCCCCATGTAATTATTACAACAGGTGTTTCGTCATCGGTAGTATTATCCTTAGCCGAATTATCGGAACCTAGAGGCGGTGGTGCGAGAGATGGGAACGAGGCAATCAGACTATGCGGCTTTAATGCTTTCACTTAGCCGGAGGAGCTTGACTGCGGGGGCTGGTTACTAGCCTGGTTACTAGCCCCCAGTGTGATGTGGTATTCGGGTGAACCGAGGTAAAAACCATTACCACGTGGCTTGCGAGAATGCAAACCCTTCGTATGACACGGAATAATCTCTATCGATTTTTAGTTTGACACTTGTGCTCGGATTGCAGACCGGTTCGCGCTTATTATGACGGTCGATTTTTGGCTTTCTCCACTGAGGTACTTGACCAGGCGAGCTGGAAATACAATCGCAGTGGTTCTCCCTTTACCCTTTTAGCCGAACGAGCGGAACGTAAGAGGGTAAGCATAGGAGCCGGGCAACCCAACCTTTGACCTAAGACATAATTCGGAACCGATGCATGTAACACGGAAATCCGACACGCCGGACATATAAAGGACAATGCCGGAACGATGCTTGGGACGAGCTTTATAGCTAAGCCCCCCGGTCTATTAGCCGGTTGCATCAAATATGTATCGAACAGTTTTGCTTCTGGAGGCAGGGAGTGATAACCCACAAGTATAGGGGATCAATTGTAGCCTTTCTCGATAAGTAAGAGTGTCGAACCCAACGAGGAGCTAGAGGTAGAACAAATATTCCCTCAAGTTCTATCGACCATCGATACAACTCTATGCACGCTTAACGTTCGCTTTACCTAGAACAAGTATGAAACTAGAAGTACTTTGTAGGTGTGATAGGATAGGTTTGCAAGATAATAAAGAGCACGTAAATAAAAACTAGGGGCTGCTTAGATAAAGAAACAACTAAGTTAGTTTAACGAGTGTGGAAAAGTGGTGGTAGGAGTTGCGGAATTGTCCCTAGGCAATCGATAACTAGACCGGTAATCATTATTGCAATTTTATATAAGGGAGAGGCATAAGCTAACATACTTTCTCTACTTGGATCATATGCACTTATGATTGGAACTCTAGCAAGCATCCGCAACTACTAAAGATCATTAAGGTAAAACCCAACCATAGCATTATAAGGTATCAAGTCCTCTTTATTCCCATATGCAAACAACCTACTTACTCGGGTCTGTGCTTCTGTCACTCACGCCACCCACCATAAGCGAATCATGAACATATTGCAAACCCTACAGCGGGGATCCCTCACGCTTGCGCGACACGGAGAGCACCATAGGACATCACCAATAATAAAACATGCAACTCAAACCAATCATGATCATCAATCAACCCATAGGACAACAAAAACCTACTCAGACATCATAGGATGGCAACACATCATTGGATAATAATATGAAGCATAAAGCACCATGTTCAAGTAGAGGGTACATCGGGTTGCGGGAGAGTGGACCACTGTAGATAGATGGGGGAAGATGATGGAGGTGTTGGTGAAGATGACGGAGTTGTTGGAGTAGATCGCCGTCACGATGATGACCCGGCGGCGTTCCGGTGCCACCGGGAGAGAGGGGGAGAGAGCCCCCCTCCTTCTTCTTCTTCCTTGGCCTCTCCCCTAGATGGGAGGAGGGTTTCCCCTCTGGTCCTTGGCCTCCATGGCGGCGGATGGGCGAGAGCCCCTCCGAGATTGGATCTCTCTCTCTGTTTCCTTCTGTTTTTTTTTGCGTTCTCAGATTCTGGCCTTTTACCGTTTCTTAAATTCTCGGAGATCCGTAAATCCGATTAGGCTGAAATTTAACACGATTTTTATCCGGATATTAGCTTTCTTGCGGCGAAAGAAGGGCACCAACCGCCTTACGGGGTGGCCACAAGCCAGCCTAGCGCGCCCAGGGGGGTAGGGCGCGCCCCCCGGGCTTGTGGGCCCCTCGGGCACCGCCTTCTGTTGATTCCACTTCCCAAAATTCACATATATTCCAAAAACAATCTCCGTAAGTTTTTATCCCGTTTGGACTTCGTTTGATATGGATTTTCTGCGAAACAAAAAACATGCAACAAACAGGAACTGGCACTGGGAACTGGATCAATATGTTAGTCCCAAAAATAGTATAAAAAGTTGCCAAAAGTATATGAAAGTTGTATAATATTGGCATGAAACAATCAAAAATTATAGATACGACGGAGACGTATCAATATCCCCAAGCTTAATTCCTGCTCGTCCTCGAGTAGGTAAATGATAAAAAAGATAATTTTTGATGTGGAATGCTACCTAGCATAATCTTGATCATATAATCTAATCATGGATTGAATATTAAGACACAAGTGTTTCAAAGCAATAGTCTATCATTTGACATTAAGACAATAATACTTCAAGCATACTAATAAAGCAATCATGTCTTCTCAAAATATCATGGCTAAAGAAATTTATCCCTAGCCCGTCATGCTCAATCATTGATCCATTCATGAAACACACTCAAATATTAGCTATGCCCAATGCTCAAGTATGATCATAGTGCCCCCCTGGTTGGTGCTTATAAGAGAAGATGGAGACTCAAAGCAAAAATAAAAATTGCATAAAGTAAATAGATAGGCCCTTCGCAGAGGGAAGTAGGGATTTGTAGAGGTGCCAGAGCTCAAGGTTTAAATTGAGAGAGAGAAAAATATTTTGAGTGGCATGCTTTTCATGTCAACGAAAACGACAAAGTCGCTCACAATACTTTCCATGCTAGATACATTATAGGCGGTTCCCAAACAAAATGGTAAAGTTTTTACTCCCCCTCCACCAATCAATCACACTCCACGGCGAGCCGAATCCACGGGTACCGTCCATACAAACAACATTCCTGGGGGAGTTTTGTTTCATTATATTTTGATTTGATTTTTGAGCATGGAACTGGGCATCCCGAATACCAGCCACTTTCTTGTGAATGATAGTGAATCAACACATATCGTGAGAATAACCCACCTAGCATGGAAAAAAATATTGGATACTCCCCACCGTTTCATGAGCGGTACGGGTACACAAAAGAGAAAATTTATTTTGAAAATCTTGAGATGGCACATACAAATTTGCTTGGAACGGAATGGAAATACAGCATATAGGTAGGTATGGTGGACTCATAAGGCAAAACTTGGTTTAAGGATTTTGGATGCACAAGTAGTATTTCTACTTAGTACAAATGGAGGCTAGCAAATAGATTGGGAAGCGACCAAGCCAGGAAACGAAAATTCACATAAGTGAGCATTGAACATAACTAGCACCGAATAATGCACCACAAGTAGGATGTAACTTCATTGCATAACTATTGACTTTCGTACTTGCATAGGGAATCACAAACCTTAACACCAATATTTCTACCAATCCACAATTACTCACTAGCATGTCTCTAGTATCACCATCTTTGTATGGCAAAACTATTGCAAGGAATCAAACATATCATATTCAGTGATCTACTAGTTTTACGTAGGATTTTATGACTAACCATGTGAATGACCAACTCCTGTTAACTCTCTAAATAGATATAAGTGAAGCATGAGAGTTTAATTCTTTCTACAAAAGATGTGCCCATGCTCTAACAAATATAATTGAAGCAAAAGAGCATTCTACAAATGGCGGTTTTCTATGTGTAGAGAAACAGGCAATCCAAACTTCAAATGATATAAGTGAAGCACATGAAGCATTCTATAAAACCATACTCAAAAGATATAAGTGAAGTGCATGAAGCATTCTATAAATCGACCAAGGACTATCTCATACCAGCATGGTGCATTATTCAAATTAAAATAAAAAGCACACGACGCTCCAAGATTTACGCATATCATGTGACGAATAAAAATATAGCTCCAAGTAAAATTACCGATGGTTGTTAGAAGAAAGAGGGGATGCCTTCCGGGGCATCCCCAAGCTTAGTTTCTTGGTAGTCCTTGAATATTACCTTGGGGTGCCTCGGGCATCCCCAAGCTTAGTCTCTTTCCACTCCTTATTCCTTCATCCATCGTGATCTCACCCAAAACTTGAAAACTTCAATCACACAAAACATAACAAAACCCTCGTGAGATCCGTTAGTAATAATAAAGCAAATTACAACTTTAAGTACTGTTGCCAACCAATTCATATTTTGTTTTTGCATTGTAACTACTGTAATATAACTTTTCCATGGCTTATACCACCGATACAATCGATAGTTTCATCAAAACGAGCAAAACAATGCATCAAAAACAGAATCTGTCAAAAACAGGACAGTCTGTAGTAATCTGAACATTCACCATACTTCTGTAACTCTAAAAATTCTGAAAATTTGGACAAAATAAAAAATTTGCATAGAAGTACTGTGTAAAAAATTCAGAAACTTTTGACATTCCAGTAAAAAATGTAAATTCACGCACTACAACCAAAGTTTCTGTTTTTGCACTGCACACACCAAACAAGCAATCTAATCATCCTAAAGGCAAATCTTGGCACATTATTTTTGTAATACAATGGATTTATACAAGGGGATAATTATTTTTGTTGAAAAGTTTCTGTAATTAAGATTCACAAGGTTTCCATGGGCATGAACAAAGTTCAAGGCTAGCTCCCACTTTCACAATGCTCGTCCCTCTCACTTTCACTTTTCTTTTTGAAAAAGTTTTATGTTCCCCACTTTATTTTTTTGTTTTTAAACTATATAAAAGCACACAACAGAATAAAATGACTCTCTAAAACTTCCGGGTTGTCTCCCTGGCAGCGCTTTCTTTAAAGCCATTAAGCTAGGCATAAAGT
Organism: Elymus sibiricus; assembly: GCA_039707655.1. Lineage (NCBI taxonomy): Eukaryota > Viridiplantae > Streptophyta > Magnoliopsida > Poales > Poaceae > Elymus > Elymus sibiricus. The sequence continues at coordinate 273,378,925 of CM077665.1, forward strand.
TCTCAAGTAATGGATCCACCCGGATCCCAAGGTATATCAAAGCCAATTTTAATTAACAATGATTTGTAATTTAGTATTGAGCACAAAGTAATATATATCATGCAATGACGAAGTCTAACTCTCTTCCTATGCATCGGCATGTCATAAAAGAACAATTCATGCACACAAAGTAAAGGCCAATGCATAGTATAAACAGTTTCTTGCAATTTTATCATATTGGAAACATAGAGAGGTGGAGATGTAGTTCCTCTCTCATAATAATTGCAAGTAGGAGAAGCAAGCACATGCATATTATATCTATCAAAATCATCATGTGTAATAGTAGAAGGCAACCCATCAATGTAATCCCTAATAAGAGCAAACTTCTCCGATATTGTGTAGTTGGGAGAATTCAAAAAGATAATAGGACTATCATGCGTGGGTGCAATAGCAACAATTTCATGTTTAACATAAGCAACTATAGCAAGTTCATCTCCATAAGCAGCATTTATATTGGCATCGTGGCCACAAGCATAGCAAGCATCAATTTCATCAAAAAGGGATATTTCAAATGAATCCAAGGGATCATAGCAATCAACATAGCATTCACCCTTCGGTAAGAACGAAGGGAAATTAAACAATGTATGAGTTGAAGAGTTACTCTCATTAGAAGGTGGGCACGGGTAGCTAATCCGCTCTTCCTCCTTTTGTTCTTCGCTCTCCTCCTCATCTTTTTCATCTAATGAGCTCACAGTTTCTTCATTTTCTTCTTCCATAGTTTCCTGCAAAATATTAGTCTCCTCTTGGACAGCGGAGGAGTCCTCAATATATGGCTTAACATTAGCATTAGAAGCATAGTTTTCATAGCAATATTTAAGTATGGCAAAACTTTCAGATTTGTAAAGAGTAGCATCATACTTTTCAATCAAAGAAGCAATTTCATAGGCACCCTTAAAAGCAACAAATTCTTCAATTTGCTCAATATCATAGTAATTATAAACACCCTTGGCATAAGAAGATACGATTTCATTATCCTTAAACTCACATTGATAGGGAAGGTGTTTTTTAGGGTCTTCAGAACAACAAGTAAAATCATAAATTTCGCATAAATTCCAAGCATAGCATATTAATATCATGCCATAAAAGTTTCCCTTTTTGAGATAAACGGTGTCGCACATAATGAGCATGCTCATTTAACGATTTGCCCTCAACTAAGCTAGTTGGGGTTTCAGCACGACCACAAACGGATCGAAGATGATCCAAGTAATATTCTTCGGTGGTACGGAACACTAGTGGTTCCTCAACTTTTGGAGCAGCAAGTACATCTATTTTTTTTGGTATTTTGCGTTCCATATCCATAACTAAAGATATAGAACAACTTAGAACAGCAAATAAAATCTACTTAGTTATAAAGCAAACAAGCACACACGAGAATATTCACCCCACGCTATTGCTCCCCGGCAACGGCGCCAGAAAAAGGTCTTGATAACCCACAAGTATAGTGGATCAATTGTAGCCTTTCTCGATAAGTAAGAGTGTCGAACCCAACGAGGAGCTAGAGGTAGAACAAATATTCCCTCAAGTTCTATCGACCACCGATACAACTCTACGCACGCTTAACGTTCGCTTTACCTAGAACAAGTATGAAACTAGAAGTACTTTGTAGGTGTGATTGGATAGGTTTGCAAGATAATAAAGAGCACGTAAATAAAAACTAGGGGCTGCTTAGATAAAGAAACAACTAAGTTAGTTTAACGAGTGTGGAAAAGTGGTGGTTGGAGTTGCAGAATTGTGCCTAGGCAATCGATAACTAGACCGGTAATCATTATTGCAATTTTATATGAGGGAGAGACATAAGCTAACATACTTTCTCTACTTGGAGCATATGCACTTATGATTGGAACTCTAGCAAGCATCCGCAACTACTAAAGATCATTAAGGTAAAACCCAACCATAGCATTATAAGGTATCAAGTCCTCTTTATTCCCATACGCAAACAACCTACTTACTCGGGTCTGTGCTTCTGTCACTCACGCCACCCACCATAAGCGAATCATGAACATATTGCAAACCCTACAGCGGGGATCCCTCACGCTTGCGCGACACGGAGAGCACCATAGGACAGCACCAATAATAAAACATGCAACTCAAACCAATCATGATCATCAATCAACCCATAGGACAACAAAAATCTACTTAGACATCATAGGATGACAACACATCATTGGATAATAATATGAAGCATAAAGCACCATGTTCAAGTAGAGGGTACAGCGGGTTGCAGGAGAGTGGACCGCTGTAGATAGATGGGGGAAGATGATGGAGGTGTTGGTGAAGATGACAGAGTTGTTGGAGTAGATCGCCGTCACGATGATGACCCCGGCGGCGTTCCGGTGTCACCGGGAGAGAGGGGGAGAGAGCCCCCCTCCTTCTTCTTCTTCCTTCGCCTCCCCCCTAGATGGGAGGAGGGTTTCCCCTCTGGTCCTTGGCCTCCATGGCAGCGGAGGGGCGAGAGCCCCTCCGAGATTGGATCTCTCTCTCTGTTTCCTTCTGTGTGTTTTTTGCGTTCTCAGATTCTGGCCTTTCACCGTTTCTTAAATTCTCGGAGATCCATAACTCCGATTGGGCTGAAATTTTAACACGATTTTTATCCAGATATTAGCTTTCTTGCGGCGAAAGAAGGGCACCAACCGCCTTACGGGGTGGCCACAAGCCAGCCTGGCGCGCCCAGGGGGGTAGGGCGCGCCCCCCGGGCTTGTGGGCCCCTCGGGTACCGCCTTCTGTTGATTCCACTTCGCAAAATTCACATATATTCCAATAAAAATCTCCGTAAGTTTTTATCCCGTTTGGACTTTGTTTGATATGAATTTTCTGCGAAACAAAAAACATGCAACAAACAGGAACTGGCACTGGGCACTGGATCAATATGTTAGTCCCAAAAATAGTATAAAAAGTTGCCAAAAGTATATGAAAGTTGTAGAATATTGGCATGAAACAATCAAAAATTATAGATACGATGGAGACGTATCAGGGAGTTGGAAAACACTTTATAAAATGCCATAATCAGACCGTAAGAGATGATCTTGATATATTATGATTTTTTACAATTCATACTACGGGCATAACTGTTACAGGTATTTTTAGAAACAAATGTATACAAAGGGGAGGTTCAATCGGGGCTCTTGATCAACGGCTTGATGTCCTTGGCGTATCCCTATGCGCCTCCATTCCTTTGCTCATGAAGAGTAGCATGCTCCTTTAAAGGTGGTTATAATCGGCGAACAGACCTTTGGGGGAGGTACATGTTTAAATCGCCGAGACATGCATGAGTTTGACGCCTGCTGTGTTGTGAGTAGTTCGGTCGAACCGACCACTCTGTTGTGATGAGGGCGTGTCCCTATTTGTGATGAACAGGAGATTGCTCCGGGAGATCGGGTCGTGCTCAGACCTGCTTGCTCGCCTGTCGTAGCTTGTCTCCTGGTTGGGGTCCTGGTACCTCGATGCCAGACTGGAATTCGGCCGCTAGAGCCGCTGAGTGTTCCTCAGTCCGGAGTGCGTGTTCTGTCTTGCCATTGACGGTGATGACCCCCTTTGGCCTAGGCATCTTGAGCTTCAAGTAGGCGTAGTGAGGTACAGCGTTAAAGCGGGCGAACGCTGTACGGCCAAGTAGTGCGTGATAGCCACTGCAAAAAGGCACTATCTCGAAGATCAAGTCTTCGCTATGGAAGTTATCGGGAGAACCGAACACTACTTCCAGCGTCACGGTACCCAAGCAGCATGCTTCGACACCGGGGATGACTCCCTTGAAGGTAGTGTTGCTGGGTTTAATTCTTGACGGGTCGATACCCATCTTTTTTACCGTGTCTGAGTAAATCAGATTAAGGCTGCTTCCTGTGTCCATAAGGACTCTAGTGAGGTGGAACCCATCGATGATGGGGTCCAGGACGAGGGCGGCCGAGCCTCCATGAAGGATGATGGTCGGATGATCCCTACGATCGAAGGTGAACGGCCAAGCCGACCACGGGTTAAACTTTGGAGCTAATAGTTCTACAGCGTAGACCTCCCGAAGTGCGCGTTTCCTCTCCTTTTTGGGTATATGTGTGACATATATCATGTTCACAGTTTTGACCTCGGGAGGGCATTGCTTCTGCCCGCCATTGTTCGGCCCGCGAGGTTCTTCATCGTCCTCGCTGCGTGGGCTCTTGCTGTGTTCCTCGGCTGCGAGCTTGCCGGCTTGTTTGAACACCCAACAGTTTCTGTTGGTGTGGGTGGCCGGCTTGTCTTGTGTGCCATGGATTTGGCAGGGCCTATCCATGATTTTGTCCAAAGTGGTAGGTCCATCCCTGTTCCCTTTAGAGGGCTTCTTCCGCTGTCTGGGTTTTGAGTTGCGGAAACCGGCATTTACGGCCGTGTCTTCTGAGTCGCCATTGCTATGGCGGCGTTTATTTTTGTTCCGCCTTGGCTTTCCATTACCGTCCCGCACTTCAGAGGTGTCGGGGTCTTTGGGATTGTGGCTTCAGCGAGCTAGCCAATTGTCTTCGCCCGCACAGAAGCGGGTCATAAGGGAGGTGAGGGCAGACATCGTTCTCGGCTTATCCTGTATGAGCTAGCGAGCTAGCCATTCATCCCGGATGTTGTGTCTGAACGAGGCTATCGCCTCGGCGTCCGGACAGTCGACGATCTGATTCTTCTTAGTCATGAACCGATTCCAGAACTGCCTGGCCGATTCGCCAATCTTCTGGACGATGTTGCTTAGGTCGGAAGAGTCTGGGGGCCGGACGTAAGTGCCTTGGAAGTTAGACCGGAAGGCGTCTTCGAGCTCCTCCCAACTCCCAATGGAGTTCTCGGGGAGACTGTTTAGCCAGTGTCGAGCTGGTCCCTTCAGTTTGAGTGGTAGGTATTTGATGGCATGGAGATCGTCTCCTCTGGCCATATGGATGTGAAGGAGGAAGTCCTCGATCCAGACGGCCGGGTCCGTCGTTCCGTCGTATGATTCTATGTTAACAGGTTTAAACCCTTCAGGGAACTGGTGCTGCATGACCTCGTCTGTAAAACACAGCGGGTGTGCGGCGCCTCTGATTCGGGCTATGTCACGCCGGAAATCGGTTGTTGGGTGAGCCAGGTATTGTTCCCGGTTTCTGTGGTTGCGGCCGAGCCACGATCGGTAGCCATCCCGTCTAACGGGGGAGCGTCCCCTAGATCCGTAAATGGATCTGGTGTGACCTGACCTATAGTCCAGGTCCTGCAGAAGATCGTATCGATCCTCAGGCTGTGCTGGCCCCTTTCCTCTCCTATGGGGTGACGTGGGCCAGTACTCGGCGTCTTGAGCCACCCTGTCCCGTCCTCGAGGGGAGCGGTCTGGCTGGTCATACTGAGTGCGCCTGGGAGATTCAGGCTCAAGGGCCTCGTCATCGAATTGCGGCAGCAGGCGCCGACGAGGGTAACTCCTCTTTTGATCTGGCCACTCAGTGCCGAACCCTTCTTCGGCCGCGAGAACTTTTGTCCATCTGTTGTTAATGGTGTCTTGTTTGGCTTTGAGCTGCTACTACTTTGCCTTTAAGCTCCGAGCAGTGGCTATGAGCCGTTGCCTGAATCATTCTTGGTCCTCGGGGTTTTCGGGGACGGTGAAATCTTCGGCTTCTAGGCTTTCTTCCTCCCCAGCGTGTGGGAGGTAGTTATCATCCTCGGAATCATTGAGGTCCTCGGTGTCTTGCTGATCCGTAAGCCTTTCCGGGTCCTCCTGCAGCTCCGCGGGGGCTTCAGGGTCACCGAGGTCCTCCGGGGTATCCATTTGCCCGGTGCCTGCAATGGCTTCCCTTCCCTTGTTGGTCTTGGATCGCGTGCGTTATTTCCAGCGCTCTGATGCTTCGTCGGATTTTTTGCCATTCTTCCTGGGGTGTGGTTGTCCCTGTCATTAGGGGTATCCACCATATAGACATCATAGGTCGAGGTGGATGTCCACCGCCCGGTGGTCACGGGGGCGGGGTCCCCGATCTCTTCATCCATGTGTTCTGTCTCTTCGGATGCGTAGTCCAACATGTCCGTTAACTCTTCGACAGTGGCTACCAGATGGGCGGCAGGTGGGCCACGTGGGGAACAATGCACTCATGTTTAGGCTATAGGGGCGCGCAACCACACAGAAATGCGCGGGATGGCTCGTGAATGAGTTGGGAGCACCTAGGCCTTGCGCCTGGGGGCTTGCCCAGCTATCTTCGGCCGTGACACTCTCATGTAATAATGAGTGGGCTGTATACGCCTGGAGCCCCCCGAGGACGCGGAGGGGTTCCATCCCACGCCCAAGTGGAAGCCCCATGCTCCGCGCTGGTGGACAACACTGTCCTCCAATGACTATGCCCACGCCTAGTGGAAGCCCTATGCTTCGCGTTGGGGGGAAGACGAAGACGAAGACTAGCCTAGGTGCCGGATGCGGCTGTTGCTTGCCTCTTTTTGTATTCGAATTACCACTTTTTGAAATGAAACTCGAAGTTTCGCTGCTCTATTTGAAAAAGGGGTGGGAATTTTCTCTCTTTGCAATCCTTTTTTGATCTTGAAATCTCGTTTATTCAACCGGCACCTGTCGGTCCCCCCCCTCACGCGCCCCGTGAGCGGGAGCGGCACGGGCTCGATGTGCTCACCACGCCGCAGCCCCAGCACCTTGGTCCTCGCACGGCGCCCCCAGGCAAGCCGGCAAGCGCCTGTTGCCCCAGAAGCGTCCATCTCTTGGCGGCCGACCCTCGCACGGGGGCTTCGGCAGCAGCCGGCGCGGCATCAAGGAGCCTCAGGAGGCTCAGGCCCCTCCCAGGGCGGGAACTGGCAAGGAAGGGTACGGGGGCCGCTTGAGCGTTAAGGGGGACTCTTGAGCAACGCGAGTCAGGAGCCTCACTGGTCACATAGCCCCTCGCCCCTTGGTCTCGTCCTGGTGATCCGGACGCCCCAACGGCGGTCGAGGTATACACGGGACTGGGCCCCGTCGACGCAGAGCACTAAGAAGGCCCCCAAACCGTTGCGCTCGCAAGGAAGAAGCCCCCCTGACGAGATCCTCAAGCCCGCAAGGTGTTATAGCTGCGCCGCGCGACGTGCGAGCTCGCCACGGCCCGCGAAGATAAGTACCCCAACCGTAAAGAGCAGAAATTTCTTGATCCAATGATAGCCCAAATACCAAGGTATGAGACGGGAACGCTAACGTGAGAATGCAGGTGCTACGATTTGCAACATGCCCCGCCGGGCCTCCTGTGGCTCCAGGTACAGGAAGGGCGGCGCAAGGGATGGAATCCGGCCTCTCTAGGCATCATCGCTAAAACCCCAGCCTTGGGGCAGCTCGCTCCCCCTCAGGGGGTCCACCTCGTGAGGCTACGGCAGGCTGCTATCGCCGGGCGTCGTGCGACACCTCCGTGGACCTCACGAAGAGCGTCGAGCGTAGAGCAGCGGCACAACGGGACGAGCAAAGGTGCGAGGGAGTGCGCGGTGCCGCACCAACATTGACACAAAACTCCGCGGAAGAGACGAGGGCGCGTCACACAAAAAAAGCAACCGACGGTTTAAACGAAGAGGGAGGAAGACGAAGGTAAAACACAAAAGTTTAACGCCCTCAGGGGCCAAGTGCTTCTTGATGTAACAGGAACCAAACGAAGAAAACAGGGGAGGCCTAGGCGGAGGAGCCGCTGTCACCATCCAGACCTCCGCCGGCCTCGGCGCCGGAGTCGTCGCCCTCGTCGGAGGAAGGCTCCTGGACGAACCGCTCCACCATGGACTCCACATGCTGGCGCACCTCATCCCTGAGGGGCCTCTGGAGCTCTTCGGGCACCGGTTCCATGACGCGGGGGAGATCAAGCTCCGGGACGTGGCGGCGCAGGTTGGAGAAGACGCGCGTCAGCGTGATGTCCAGGAGGTCGCGCGCGCTGGACGCGTTATCTTCGTCCACCCGGAAGACGCCGGTCTCCAGAGCCTCCACCACCTTGCTGAAGATGTTGAGGTAACCCCCGTCGTCGTGCGCGCACGGCAGCGCGGGGGCTTCCCCGATGAAACGGCCAACTGCACCAACCGCACGGTGGGCAATGTCTAGGTACTGCTTGGCATGCTGCACCTCCAGCATCTTCGCGTGCGCCGCCTCGTCCTGGGCAGCCTGCACGGCGTCAGCTGCTCCCTTGATCTGGGCCTGCAGGGACGCCAGCCCCGCCTTGGCCTCCTCCTCGCCTCTGAGCGCGGGCTGGAGGGCGGCCTCGGCGCCCGCTAGCTGGGCCCTCAGCGCGTCCGCCTCCTCCTAAAGCTCGTCGAGCTTGCGCCTCTTGTGCGCATGCGCCCTAGGAGAAGGAGGCAATCAGGTCCGGTGCAGCGGGCATGGTTGCAAGAAAAGGGGGTGAGCGATGGAACACTTACTCATCGATGATGGCCCAACGCCGGTGTGCTTGAGCCGGCCTCGAAGGCCCCCCGCTGCTGCCTCGAGAGGCCGGCGGTGGAGCCAGAGACCCCGTGCGCTTCCCCGCACCCACTGCACTCCCTCCGGATGCCATGGAAGGTAAGGGAAGAGGGGAGGATGAGAAAGATATCTTTGCATGGATGGGAAGCGAGAGGGCGCGTCAGGATGGCATGACCACCCGGGCGGGGCGGGTTTATAGGCGCAACTGCTGCCCATGGGGCGTCGTGGGGAGTGGAGGCGCCATGCGCTCCCCGGGTGCCACATGCCAGACCCGGCCGGCGTGCTGCCCTGCTTCACGCCGCTTCATCTGCCCACGGCGGGTCACATCCGCGCGGACCGAGGGGGGAAGGCACAAGGAGATAGCCGCATTCAAGGAAGGGCAATGATGCCCGGCGCGGCGCGCAGGCTTCGCGTCAGCCTGACTCAGGGCAGTTCCCGACGTCTTCGGGGAGCGGAAGCGTCCGCGTCTTATTATGCGCCACGCATCAGGCTGGGCCCGCAGGCGATTGGGCCCGCGGCGCTCAGGTCGGCTTCTTCGGCTTTGCCCCGAAGCCAACCCAAGCGCGTGTTGGGCCCGGGGCCTACTGTCGGCGTCCTGGGAACGGGGGTACCCAGAACTGCCTGCCTGCGGCCCAGGGCATGGCCCACTTCGATGGCCTGGTACGGCCCGGTGCAGGATTGCTCAAGAACAAGGCCCTCACGGGAGCCCCGCCCCCGCGAGGAAGGCAACGCCAAGACCCTCGGAGGGGGAGGCCTCCCCAGGTCGCCTCCCGAGGGGCGGAGATCCCTATGCAGTGCTCAGCCTCGGGAGGTCGGGGGTGACGCAAGCCAGGCCAGGCGGGCACCAGCGCGCGCAGAGGAGACAGTTTCCTCTTTGGTGCAAAGGAGGCAAGGACGTACGCAGGTTCCCAAGGTTCCCCCCAAAGATTTCCATTCCGGCGCAACGAGACCAAGACCACGAGCCCCGCAGGACGGACGTCATCGCCGGGCCCACCTCTGCATCACCACTGGCTACTTTGCAGGCGAAGACCAACTTTTGTTAGGATAAGATGTACTCCTTGTCCCCCTTCGAATTTGGCCATTGTGGGATCCCTTCCCGCCATTGCGATAAGGGAAGAGGACCTGTGCCACTATAAATAGAGGCTAGGCTGCTCAGTAGAGGAGAAGGGATCCGAAACCACCAGTGAGCCCTCACGAGGTCGCTCACCACTGTACCAGTTCATCCACAAACCTCCTCGTGAGGCAATCCACCAAAAGGCAAGAGTAGCGTTTTATGCTTCGCAGCGGCCCGAACCTGGGTAAATCCTCGTGTGCCAACCTTCTTCCCCGCGATTGAGTGGGTTCGTCAGGCTAGGCTGTGAAGTTGTGAGCTTGAGGCAGGAGCTGGTGGAGATCTTCGCACACGCCCCTGTGTTCGAACCTCTCTGGGTTTTGCGTTGCCCGAAATCCGACATTTGGCGCGCCAGGTAGGGGGCGTGTCGGAATCTTCCACGAGCTTCGCTTCTTCTCCGCTCCGTCGTTTCGATGGCTGACGCCCGTCAAGCTTCTTTCGGCCCCAGCAGATCCGCCTTCACCTCGCCGCTACCACTCATGACGCATGCCCTGGCAGCTCGGTACCGGGCGGTCGTTATCTGGCCACCAGCGTCGTCTCCACCGCCGTCGCTGCTCGTACAAGCCAGGCGCGCGGTGGGCGAGCGGCGCCTGCGGGACCGGCATCACCCTGTACCCACGAGGGAGACCTCAACGCGCACGACCCACTACTGATGGCGAGTGAGCTGCTTTGCCATCGTCCGACGCACGGGGGCTTCGACGCCTGGGCCGACCACATCGCTGAGTTGGTCACCGTCGCGAGGAGGGCCTGGGCTCCGCACCACTCCTCTCCACCCCCGACGTTGGGCGCCGGGGGCTCGCTCGCCACACCGCTCTCTTCATCGGCAGACAACGTGCCCGGCCCATGCCCGGGCAAGCCCGGGCAAGGCCCGCCACATGCCATGCTCCTTCTTCTCCGGATCCCGGTTACCGGCTTCGGATCGCCGCCCAGCCCCACCGGTGGCGCCTTCGAAGAAGGCGACGGGACGCTCCGCGCGCGCCTCAATGCGCGCACTCATACCCCGGTGGACCATCGACAGCCTGGGTCGTCCCGGCGCGAGCGCGCCAACCGGCACAGGGACCAGGTGGCTCAGGCTTCCGAGCAGGCAGGTAACCATGGCGGAGGCGCGGGGGATAATCAGGGAGGCAACCCACATCAAGACGCACGCGTCCAACCTCACGGTGACGGCAAAGGTAAGCAGCTTCGGGCGAAGGCTCGGCGCAGGAGGGTCTGTGGGCCGCGAATCCCGAGCGGCGTCGCCTTGCCACCCAGGGAGGCTGCCCATGGGGCGCGCGGAGACGGTTCAGGAGGAAGCCAAGGCCTTTACATAGAGGCCTATGTTCCGAGCAGTATCGTACCCGCGGACGGCGGCGTGGATCGCGCCCCCCCCCCCGGGTGCCAGCATCCTCCCGGAGTAGGGAGATGTCCCGGGCGCCCCCTCCAAGCCGGGTCCGGGGGATTCCACTGAGGAAGTACCGGGCCAGGTTTGTGCAAGTGGAGGGGACGTTCCGGGATGCGCGGGGGCGCGGTGCAGCCGCCGCCCTCGCGAGCAAGCAGCGCGCAGCCGAGCCCTCTGGGCCACAGGAGCAACCGCCTAGGGGAATCGGTAGGATACAAGCAGCGCGGGCCACGCGCGGCAACGGGGGCGCCGGCGTGGTCCTCAGGAGGCTGGGCCTTGCGAGGCCCTCGTGTCGTGGCCTGGCCGGCGCCCCGACGCCTCACGAGGCAGCTTCACCGACACAACACCCATATGGCTGCGTTGGGTGCATTGCGCTCATGTTTGGGCCGCGGGAGCGCAATCTCGTGGCTACGCGGGGAACAATGCACTCATGTTTGGGCTATAGGGGCGCGCAACCGCGCAGAAATGCGCGGGATGGCTCGTGACGGAGTTGGGAGCACCTAGGCCTTGCGCCTAGGGGCTTGCCCAGCTATCTTCGGCCGTGACACTCTCACGTAATAATGAGTGGGCTGTATACGCCCGGAGCCCCCCGAGGACGCGGAGGGGTTTCATCCCACGCCCAAGTGGAAGCCCCATGCTCCGCGCTGGTGGACAACACTGTCCTTCAATGACTATGCCCAAGCCTAGTGGAAGCCCTATGCTCCGCACTGGGGGAAAGACGAAGACGAAGACTAGCCTAGGTGCCGGACGCGGATGTTGCTTGCCCCTTTTTGTATTCGAATTTCCAGTTTTTGAAATGAAACTCAAAGTTTCGCTGCTCTATTTGAAAAAGGGGTGGGAATTTTCTCTCTTTGCAATCCTTTTTTGATCTTGAAATCTCGTTTTTTCAACCGGCACCTGTCGGTCCCCCCCCCTCACGCGCCCCGTGAGCGGGAGCAGCACGGGCTCGATGTGCGCACCACGCCGCAGCCCCGGCACCTTGGTCCTCGCACGGTGCCCCCAGGCAAGCCGGCAGGCGCCTGTTGCCCCAAAAGCGTCCATCTCTAGGCGGCCGACCCTCGCACGGGGGCTTCGGTCGCAGCCGGCGCGGCATCAAGGAGCCTCAGGAGGCTCAGGCCCCTCCCGGGGCGGGAACTGGCAAGGAAGGATACGGGGGCCGCTTGAGCGTTAAGGGGGACTCTTGAGCAACGCGAGTCAGGAGCCTCACTGGTCACATAGACCCTCGCCCCTTGGTCTCGTCCTGGTGATTCGGACGCCCCAACGGCAGTCGACTTATGCACGGGACTGGGCCCCGTCGACGCAGAGCACTAAGAAGGCCCCCAAACCGTTGCGCTCGCAAGGAAGAAGCCCCCCTGACGAGAACCTCAAGCCCCCAAGGTGTTACAGCTGCGTCGCGCGACGCGCGAGGTCACCACGGCCCGCGAAGAAAAGTACCCCAACCGTAAAGAGCAGAAATTTCTTGATCCAATGATAACCCAAATACTGGGGTATGAGACGGGAACGCTAACGTGAGAATGCAGGCGCTACGATTTGCTACATGCCCCGTCGGGCCTCCTGTGGCTTCAGGTACAGGAAGGGCGGCGCAAGGGATGGAATCCGGCCTCTCTAGGCATCGTCGCTAAAACCCCCGCCTTGGGGCGGCTCGCTCCCCCTCAGGGGGTCCACCTCGTGAGACTACGGCAGGCCGCTATCGCCGGGCGTCGTGCGACACCTCCGTGGAACTCACAAGGAGCGTCGGGCATAGAGCAGCGGCACAGCGGGATGAGCAAAGGTGTGAGGAAGTGCGCGATGCCACACCAACATTGACACAAAACTCCATGGAAGAGATGAGGGCGCGTCGCACAAAACAAGCAACCAACGGTTTAAAAGAAGAGGGAGGAAGACAAAGGTAAAACACAAAAGTTTAACGCCCTCAGGGGCCAAGTGCTTCTTGATGTAACAGGAACCAAAGGAAGAAAATAGGGGAGGCCTAGGCGGAGGAGCCGCTGTCACCATCCAGACCTCCACCGGCCTCGGCGCCGGAGTCGTCGCCCTCGTCAGAGGAAGGCTCCTGGACGAACCGCTCCACCATGGACTCCACATGCTGGCGCATCTCATCACTGAGGGGCCTCTGGAGCTCCTCGGGCACCGGTACCATGACGCGGGGGAGATCAAGCTCCGGGACGTGGCGGCGCAGGTTGGAGAAGACGCGCGTCAGCATGATGTCCAGGAGGTCGCGCGCGCTGGACGCGTTATCTTCGTCCACCCGGGAGACGCCGGTCTCCAGCGCCTCCACCACCTTGCTAAAGAAGTTGAGGTAACCCCCATCGCCGTGTGCGCATGACAGCGTGGGGGCTTCCCCGACAAAACGGCCAACCGCACCAACCGCGCGGTGGGCACTGTCCAGGTACTGCTTGGCATGCTGCGCCTCCAGCATCTTCGCGTGCGCCGCCTCATCCTGGGCAGCCTGCACGGCGTCAGCTGCTCCCTTGATCTGGGCCTGACGGGACGCCAGCTCCGCCTTGGCCTCCTCCTCGCCTCTGAGCGCGTCCTGGAGGGCGGCCTCGGCGCCCGCTAGCTGGGCCCTCAGCGCGTCCGCCTCCTCCTGAAGCTCGTTGAGCTTGGGCCTCTTGGGCGCAGGCGCCCTGGGAGAAGGAGGCAATCAGGTCCGGTGCGGCAGGCATGGTTGCAAGAAAAGGGGGTGAGCGACGGAACACTTACTCATCCATGATGGCCCAACGCCGGCGTGCTTGAGCCGGCCTCGAAGGCCCCCCGCTGCTGCCTCCAGAGGCCGGCGGTGGAGCCGGAGACCCCGTGCGCTTCCCCGCACCCACTGCACTCCCTCCGGATGCCATGGAACATAAGGGAAGAGGGGAGGATGAGAAAGATATTTTTGCAAGGATGGGAAGCGAGAGGGCGCGTCAGGATGGCATGACCACCCGGGTTGTGCGGGCTTATAGGCGCAACTGCTGCCCATGGGGCGTCGTGGGGAGTGGAGGCGCCATGCGCTCCCCGAGCGCCACATGCCAGACCCGGCCGGCGTGCTGCCCTGCATCACGTCGCTTCATCTGCCCATGGCGGGTCACATCCGCGCGGACCGAGGGGGGGAGACACAAGGAGACAGCCGCATTCAAGGAAGGGCAACGATGGCCGGCGCGGTGCGCAGGCTTCGCATCAGCCTGACTCGGGGCGGTTCCCGACGTCTTCGGGGAGCGGAAGCGTCCGCGTCTCATTATGCGCCATGCATCAGGCTGGGCCCGCAGGCGATTGGGGCCTGCGGCGCTCAAGACTGCTTCTTCGGCTTCGCCCCGAAGCCAACCCAAGCACGCCTTGGGCCCGGGGCCTACTGTCGGCATCCTGGGAACGGGGGTACCCAGAACTGCCTGCCTGCGGCCCACGGCGTGGCCCACTTCGACGGCCTGGTACGGCCCGGTGCAGGATTGCTCAAGAACAAGGCCCTCGCGGGAGCCCCGCCCCGTGAGGAAGGCAACGCCAAGACCCTCGGAAGGGGGAGGCCTCCCCAGGTCGCCTCCCGAGGGGCGGAGATCCCTATGCAGTGCTCAGCCTCGGGAGGTCGGGGGTTGACGCAAGCCAGGCCAGGCGGGCACCAGCGCGCGCAGAGGAGACAGTTTCCTCTTTGGTGCAAAGGAGGCAAGGACGTACGCAGGTTCCTAAGGTTCCCCCAAAGGTTTCCATTCCGGCACAAAAAGACCAAGACCACGAGCCCCGCAGGACGGACGTCATCGCCGGGCCCACCTCTGCATCACCACTGGCTACTTTGCAGGCGAAGACCACCTTTCGTCAGGATAAGGCGTACTCCTTGTCCCCCTTCGAATTTGGCCATTGTGGGATCCCTTCCCGCCATTGCGATAAGGGAAGAGGACCCGGGCCACTATAAATAGAGGCTAGGCTGCTCGGTAGAGGAGAAGGGATCCGAAACCACCAGTGAGCCCTCGCGAGGTCGCTCACCACTGTACCAGTTCATCCACAAACCTCCTCGTGAGGCAATCCACCAAAAGGCAGGAGTAGGGTTTTACGCTTCGCAGCGGCCCGAACCTAGGTAAATCCTCGTGTGCCAACCTTCTTCCCCGCGATTGAGTGGGTTCGTCAGGCTAGGCTATGAAGTTGTGAGCTTGAGGCCGGAGCTGGTGGAGATCTTCACACACGCCCCTGTGTTTGAACCTCTCTGGGTTTTGCGGAGCCCGAAATCCAACAGTTTCCATCCGGGCATAGGTACGCACATTCTTACTTGGAGGACACACCAAGTCTTCAGAACCTTCCCCCCTAAGCATGGGGTCATCCTGTAGTCCGACCTTCCCAAAGATGTCCCAAGGCGGCCCACTGGGCTGGTCCGCATAAGATATGCCAACAGCCCGAGGACCCCTTAATCCCAGACTCCCTCAGTCTCCACATCTTGGTACTATTGAGTTCTATTGCTTTTTGATTGGTAGAATACTCTTGTGTTTCCTAACATTGTTTTCTCAAGGGTGTTTCTACTACTAGAATGCTCAAGAACTCAAGGTAAGTGTATGCATCATATCCTTGATCAAGAAGATCTCTTGCTTCTTACACATATTGTTTGCAAGAGTGAAGTCTTGAACAAGGATACAACTCATTCATATATATTTGATGCATATAGCCAAGATACACATGACTCATCTTACATGTGAGTCCATGCATTCCAAAGCAACTATCATTTAAAAGGATTGCACACGTTTAAGGGGGAGCAAGTCTTAGTCATGTGTCTCTCAAAGTCTTCATTATATCTATGCATATCTTTATTTGAAGCTTTGATTGTATGTTGTCATCAATTACCAAAAAGGGGGAGATTGAAAGCACATATGCTCCCTTGGTGGTTTTGATAATTCATGACAACATACATTGTCTCTTGGACTAATATCTCTACCTAGTTTATTTCAGGTTTAGTCCACAGTGAGTGTTGGCAAAACGGGTGTGAGGAGATACCCCAAGATGCAAGGAATGGATTGGCAAAGCTTCAAGCTAGAAGACTCTCTTTTTACTTTGTGAGAAATCACTTTGAGTCCATAGGAAAGCCAATACTATTAAAAGGCGGTAAGGTATTGTTGGTGAACAAATTGCTCCACGTGCACAAGTGCTAGCCACCAAAAACACCCACAAGCTCTCCCACAAGAATAATCTGTCAAAACCCTAATCAACAAAATCGGTGCCACCAAGATTTCATCCGGCCCTACCGATTTTCCACCCAAGACAGAACCCTAGCCAAACCCTAGCATTTCGGTACAACTGAGACCGCATCCGTGCAACCGAGTTTAAGTGACCAACTTTCTGGTGACCCAATTTATAAAATCGAAATTTCCGAGTTTATTCTTCGGTCTCACCGAGTTTTGGAAACTGCCCTCGGCCACTCGTTTCGGTACCACCGAGATTCCTATATCGGTCTCTGACGTGGCTTGAGACTGCGTCGGTATTTCCCCAAAGAGGAAGGGATGATGCAGCATAGCGACAGTAAGTATTTCCCTCAGTTATGAAACCAAGGTTATTGAACTAGTAGGAGGATCACCACCGCCCAATAAGCAGCACCTGCACACAAACAACAAATACTTGCAACCCGACGCCAAAGAGAGGTTGTCAATCTCTCTACGGTAAAAAGATAGATTAGGTAGTGATAGATAGGAGAGATAGATCTCTCAAGAACACAAAATAGAAAAGGCAAATAAAATATGCAGCAATATGTTTTTGGGTTTTTGGTTTTGTAGATCTGAAAACAAAGATGCAAAAAGATAGATCTGAAAGCAATATGTTGGAAAAGTAGACCCGGGGGTCGTAGGGTTCACTAGTGGCTTCTGTCATGAGTATAGCGCACGGTGGGTGAACAAATTACTGTTGGGCAATTGATAGAAAATCGAATAGTCATGACGATATCCAAGGCGATGATCATTATATAGGCATCACGTCCAAGATAGGTAGACCGACTCCTGCCTGCATCTACCTCTATTACTCCACACATCGACCGCTAGCCAGCATGCATCTAGTGTATTACGTTCATGGAAAAATGGAGTAATGCAATAAGAACGATGACATGATGTAGACAAGATCTATTCATGTAGGAATAGACCCCATCTTGTTATCCTTAATAGCAACGATACATGCGTGTCTTGCTGCCCCTTCTGTCACTGGGAAAGAACACCGCAAGATCGAACCCATCACAAAGCACCTCTTCCCATGGCAAGAAAAATCGATCTAGTTGGCCTAACTAAACCAAAGATTCGAAGAAGAAATACGAGGCTATAAGTAATCATGCATATAAGAGATCAAAGAAGACTCAAATAATATTCAGGGATAGAAACTGATCATGAACTCAAAATTCATCGGATCCCAACAAACACACCGCAAAAAGTTTACATCAAATAGATCTCCAAGAGACCATTGTATTGAGAATCATAAGAGAGGGATAAGAAGCTATCTTGATACTGCCTACGGACCCGTAGGTCTATGGTGGACTACTCACGCATCATCGGAGAGGCACCTATGAGGAAGATGAACCCCTCCGTCATGGTGTTTAGATTGGATCTCGCGGTTCTGGAACTTCCGGCGGCTGGAATTGTGTTTCGTCGACTCCCCTAGGGTTTTTGGAATATTTGGGAATTTATAGGCATTAGAGGCGGTGGAGAGGGGTCCCGAGGAGGTCCTGGTGGGTTGTGGTCTCCTCGGCCCACTTCTCCGGTACTTCTTTGGCCCACTGGGTGTCTTTTGGTCCAGAAAAAATCTCCAAAAAGTTTCGTCGCGATTGGACTCCGTTTGGTATTGATTTTCTGCGAAGTAAAAAACAAGCAAAAACAGCAACTGGCACTTTGGCACTATGTCAATAGGTTAGTCCCAAAAATGATATAAAGTTGTTATAAAATGATTGTAAAACATCCAATAATGATAATATAACTGCATGGAACAAGCAAAAATTATAGATACGTTGGAGACGTATCAGCATCCCCAAGCTTAATTCCTACTCGTCCTCGAGTAGGTAAATGATAAAAACAGAATTTTTGATGTGGAATGCTGCCTAACATGTTCATCGTATTCTTTTCTTTTGTATAGCCTGGACATTTGGACTTATAAATGATTCAAAGCAATAGTCTAGTTTTAACATAATGACTTCAATACTCAAGCATGCCAACAAGCACCCATGTCTTTGAAAATATCAACACTAAAGAAAGTTATCCCTAGCCCATCATGCTCAATCATTGATCCATTCATGGCACACACTCAAATATTAGCTATACCCAATGCTCAAGTACGATCATAGTGCCCCCTAGTTGGTGCTTATAAGATAAGATGGAGACTCAAAGTAAAAATAAAATTGCATAAAGTAAATAGAAAGGCCCTTCGCAGAGGGAAGTAGGGATTTGCAGAGGTGCCAAAGCTCAAAGTGTTAAATTGAGAGAGAAAAATATTTTGGGTGGCATGCTTTTTTACAACATAAAATAAATATATTTTTTTCTTTTTCATTTCGGGAATGGGCATCCCTATTACCGCCGCACTCTCGTGCAATGACAAGTGAGTAAACACTCATCTTGAGAATAACACATCTAGCATGGAAAAATATTGGACACTCCCCACCGTTTCATGAGCGGTACGAGCACACAAAAGAGAAAATTTATTTTGAAAATTTAGAGATGGCACATACAAATTTGCTTGGACCGGCATGGAAATACCGCATATAGGTAGGTATGGTGGACTCATAAGGCAAAACTTGGTTTAAGGATTTTGGATGCACAAGTAGTATTTCTACTTAGTACAAATGGAGGCTAGCAAATAGATTGGAAAGCAACCAAACCAAAAAACGAAAATTCACATAAGTGAGCATTGAGCATAACTAACACCGAATAATGCACCACAAGTATGATGTAATTTCATTGCATAACTATTGACTTTCGTGCATGCATAGGGAATCACAAACTTTAACACCAATATTCCTACAAAAGCATAATTACTCACAAACATGACTCACATATTACTATCATCATGTTTCAAAACTATTACAAGGAATCAAGTTTAATTTGCCCAATGATCTTCATGAAAGTTTTTATTATATCCTCCTTGGATATCTATCACTTTGGGACTAGTTTCATATATTGCCATTACTTTTTTGACAAGCTCAAACAATTCTAAGTGAAGCACATGAGCATAAAGATTTCATCTCTCAAAAAGGTATAAGTGAAGCATGAGAGGATTTCTCCAAAATTTTCTACTCTCAAATTAATCTAAGTGAAGCATCAGAGTATTTCTACAAAATTTTCCAAGCACACAGTGCTCAAAAAGATATAAGTGAAGCACTAGAGCAATTCTATAGCTCAAAAAGTTCAAGTGAAGCATAGAGAGCAATTCTAACAAATCATAGCATAATTTTGGCTCTCCCAAGTAGGTGTGTACAGAAAGGATACAAAGGAAAAACAAACAAGCAAAGCAAGCAAAGATACAAGACGCTCCAAGCAAAACTCATGATATGTGACGAATAAAAATATAGCTTCAAGTAAAATACCGATGGTTTTTGGAAGAAAGAGGGGATGCCACTCGGGGGCATCCCCAAGCTTAGTTGCTTGTTACTATTTGGATATATCTTGGGGGTGCGGTAGCATCCCAAAGCTTAGGCTCTTTTCACTCCTTATTCCTTCATCGATCGCGATCTCACCCAAAACTTGAAAACTTCAATCACACAAAACTCAACAAAATCTTCGTGAGATCCGTTAGTATAAGAAAGCAAATCACTACTTTAGGTACTGTTACAAACCCATTCATATTTTATTATTGCATTATACCTACTGTATTTTAACTTTACCATGGCTCATACCCTTCAATATAAGCCATAGATTCATCAAAACAAGCACACAATGCAACGAAAACAGAATCTGTCTTAAACAGAACAGTCTGTAGTAATCTGTACTCTACTCATACTTCTCTAACTCTAAAAATTCTGAAAATTAGGACAACGTAAGGAATTTGTATAGAAACACTGTGTTAATATTTGAGCTCAAGATCACGTTCCAGAAAAAAACGAAAATTCATATACTGGACGCAAAGTTTCTGTTTCAGATTCAACATCACTTCAACTCATCCTATGAATCATCCTAAAGGCTTTACTTGGCACAAACACTAAATAAACCATAAAAAAACAATCATAACAGAGGCATAATTGTGTCAACACTCAAAAACAGAAAGGAAAAAGCAAAAATTTCTTTATTCATTGGGTTGCCTCCCAACAAGCGCTATCGTTTTACGCCCCTAGCTAGGCATAATGCATAGATTCAAGTATTGTCATCTTTGGTTTTTGCCACTTTTGTGAGGGCCTTCTCGAATCCGGGGGGCTCTGTACGCTTCCCCAAATTTTCAGGAGAAGAAACCATCTTGAGATCCAAAATATCCAAACGCTTGTTGCAAAGGGTAATCAAAGTATTCAAGCGATTGAGGTTCCCACTAATATGTTTGAGGGGTTCGTGATATTCTTGTAACTCGACCAATTGCTTATGTAAGTCACCCAATTTGTCAAGAATTTGAACCCCCTCTTTTGAAAAAGCAAGCCCCTTTTTGGGTGGGGGAACCCCCAAAATCCCTTCCAAAACTTCATAAGTGGCGTTTGCATCAAGTTCAATAAAATTCCCCTTAGAGGCAAAATCCAAAAGCTCTCTATAATGCAAAGCCAATCCAATGTAAAAATTTCTAAGCAAAACTTTTGCGTCTCCTTTTAGATTGGAAATACGACATGATTCCATTAGCCTATACCAGACATCTTTCAAATTTTCCCCTTGTTTTTGTTTGAAGTATAGAACTTCAAAATCTGGTGACAAAGGGGGAGTAGTAACACTAGACATAGCAATAAGAAATGCAAATAAGATTGCAAGCAAGGAAGAGGTCTGGCAAGAAAAAGGCAAACAAAAAAGAGGGCGAATAAAATGGCAAATTGGCGAAGTGGGGGAGAGGAAAATGAGAGGCAAATGGCAAATAATGTAATTCCAAGGAGATGAGATTTGTGATTAGGAACCTAGTAGATGATGATGGAGTCCCCTCGGCGCCTACGATAGGCACGTAGAAGAGACCGCTTCCTCCCCGGCAACGGCGCCAGAAATTCCTTTGACGTGGCTTGAGACTGTGTCGGTATTTCCCCAAAGAGGAAGGGATGATGCAGCACAGCGACGGTAAGTATTTCCCTCAGTTATGAAACCAAGGTTATCGAACCAGTAGGAGGATCACCACCACCCAATAAGCAGCACCTGCACACAAACAACAAATAATTGCAACCCGACGCGAAAGAGAGGTTGTCAATCTCTCTACGGTAAAAAGATAGATTAGGTAGTGATAGATAGGAGAGATAGATCTCTCAAGAACACAAAATAGAAAAGGTAAATAAAATATGCAGCAATATGTTTTTGGGTTTTTGGTTTTGTAGATCTGAAAACAATGATGCAAAAAGATAGATCTGAAAGCAATATGTTGGAAAAGTAGACCTGGGGACCGTAGGGTTCACTAGTGGCTTCTCTCATGAGTATAGCGCACGGTGGGTGAACAAATTACTGTTGGGCAATTGATAGAAAATCGAATATTCATGACGATATCCAAGGCGATGATCATTATATAGGCATCACATCCAAGATAGGTAGACCCACTCCTGCCTGCATCTACCTCTATTACTCCACACATCGACCGCTATCCAGCATGCATCTAGTGTATTAAGTTCATGGAAAAACGGAGTAATGCAATAAAAACGATGACATGATGTAGACAAGATCTATTCATGTAGGAATAGACCCCATCTTGTTATCCTTAATAGCAACGATACATGCGTGTCTTGCTGCCCCTTCTGTCACTAGGAAAGAACACTGCAAGATCGAACCCATCACAAAGCACCTCTTCCCATGGCAGGAAAAATCGATCTAGTTGGCCTAACTAAACCAAAGATTCGAAGAAGAAATACGAGGCTATAAGTAATCATGCATATAAGAGATCAAAGAAGACTCGAATAATATTCATGGATAGAAACTGATCATGAACTCAAAATTCATCGGATCCCAACAAACACACCGCAAAAGTTTACATCAAATAGATCTCCAAGAGACCATTGTAATGAGAATCATAAGAGAGAGAGAAGAAGCCATCAAGCTACTGCCTACGGACCCGTAGGTCTACGGTGGACTACTCACGCATCATCGGAGAGCCATCTATGAGGAAGATGAACCCCTCTGTGATGGTGTTTAGATTGGATCTCGCGGTTCTGGAACTTGCGGCGGCTGGAATTGTGTTTGGTCGACTCCCCTATGGTTTTTGGAATATTTGGGAATTTATAGGCATCAGAGGCGGTGGAGAGGGGTCCCGAGGAGGGCACAACCCATCAGGGCGCGCCGGGGCCCCCCTGGCGCGCCCTGGTGGGTTGTGGTCTCCTCGGCCCACTTCTCCGGTACTTATTTGGCCCACTGGGTGTCTTCTGGTCTAGAAAAAATCTCCAAAAAGTTTCGTCACGATTGGACTCCGTTTGGTATTGATTTTCTGCGAAGTACAAAAGAAGCAAAAACAGCAACTGGCACTTTGGCACTATGTCAATAGATTAGTCCCAAAAAATGATATAAAGTTGTTTTAAAATGATTGTAAAACATCCAAGAATGATAATATAATAGCATGGAACAAGCAAAAAATTATAGATATGTTGGAGACGTATTAGTCTCACCGAGATTCCGAAAGTTGCCACATTTTGAACAGATCGGTACAACTGAGTTTTGCTTCGGTTTCACCGAGATGGTCAATAATGTTGTAACGGTTGGATTTTTGGAGATGCCTATATATACCCCTCCACCACATCGCACTTGTAAGAGAAGCACTCAGAACAGTTCCCCACTTCCCATATCCAAATTTCTGACAGAGAACCACCTACCCTTGTGTTGAGATCAAGATCATCCACTCCAACCATATGGATCTTGATTTCTAGCCTCCCCAAGTTGCTTTCCACCCAATCAATCCCTTCTACCAATCCAAATCTGTGAGAGAGTGATTGAGTGTTGAGGAGTCTATCATCTTGAAGCACAAGAGCAAGGAGTTCATCATCACTATCAAGCCTATTACCTTTTGGAGGGTGGTGCCTCCTAGATTGGTTAGGTGTTGCTTGGGAGCCTCCTACTTCGTGTTGTGGAGTTGAACCAAGAAGTTTGTACGGGCAAGGAGATCGCCTACTTCGTAAAGATCTACCCGTAGTGAGGCTAGTCCATCGTGGACGGAAGCCGTTATGGAATAGTCAAGGTTGCTACTTCGTGGACCCTTATGGGTGGTGCCCTTCATGGACTCTCGCGACCGTTACCCTTCGTGGGTTGAAGACTCCATAAACGTGGATGTACTATAGTGCCACCTATCGGAACCACGGGAAAAATCCTTGCGTCTCCAAATTGCGTTTGATCTTCCTATCTCTACTCTCTCTTACATGTGCTTGTCTTACTTTCCGCTACCATACTTGTTGACTAGCATGTGTAGGGTGCATTAGACTTGTTATAATTGCTAAAACTGCCCACCAATTAACTTGGGAAAAGGTTAGGTTTTAATTCTTGCAAGTAGTCTATTCACCCCCCCCCCCCCTAGACGTCTCTTCTATCAAACCCTTCACCCACAGGTACCACTCTGAGGTTCCGGAACAAAGATTGAACACAATAGATGAACTAGGGTTTGAGAGCAGATGGTGCTGTTGAAGATGTTGATGAAGATTGGCCTCCCAAAGATGAGAGGGGTGTTGGTGATGACGATGGCTTCGATTTCCCCCTCCGGGAGGGAAGTTCCCCCGGCGGAATCGCTCTTCCGGAGGGCCAAAGTGCTCCTGCCCAAGTTCCGCCTCGAGACGGCGGTGTTCCGTCCCGAAAGTCCTCTCCTTATTTTTTTTCTAGGTCAAAAGACCTTAAATACCAGAATATGGGCACCGGAGGTGGGCCGTGCTGAGCACAACCCACCAGGGCGCGTCTGGGGGGTCTGGTGCGCCCTCGTGTCTTGTGCTCACCAGGTGGCCCCCCGGTAGTTATTTGGTCCAATATTTTTTTATCTTCCAAAATAATTCTCCGTGAAGTTTCAGCTTATCTGGAGATGCGTGCAGAATAGTTATCTCTGATGTGCTTTTTCAGGTCCAGAATTCCAGCTGTTGGTATTCTCCCTCTTTGTGTAAACCTTGCATATTATGAGAGAAAAGGTATTAGAATCACTCCCTAAAGCATTATTATATATAAACACATTGTAAATAACAGTAGGAAATCATGATGCAAAATGGACGTATCATACACCAGGGCGCGTCACCCCCTCCAGGCGTGCCCTGGTGGGTTGTGCCCACCTCGGGGCCCCACTGACCCTAATTCCAGCACTATAAAATCCTATTTTCGGAGAAAAAAATAATAGAGAAAGTTTCATCGCATTTTACGATATGGAGCCGCAGCCACCTCCTGTTCTTCCTCGGGAGGCATGATCTGGAGCCCGTATGGGGCTCCGGAGAGGGGAATCTTCGGTCTTCGTCATCATCAACCCTTCTCCATCTCCAATTCAATGATGCTCCCCACCGGGAGTGAGTAATTCCTTCGTAGGCTTGCTGGTCGGCGAGGAGTTGGATGACATTCATCATGTAATCGAGTTAGTTTTGTTAGGGCTTGATCCCTAGTATCCACTATGTTCTGAGATTGATGTTGCTATGACTTTGCCTTGCTTTATGCTTGTCACTAGGGCCCGAGTGCCATGATTTCAGATCTGAACCATTTATGTTATCACCATTATATCTATGTTCTTGATCCGATCTTGCTAGTCATATGCACCTGCTATGTGTTATGATCCGTAAACCCCGGAGTGACAATAGTCGTGATACTTTCCGGTGATGACCGTAGTTTGAGGAGTTCATGTATTCACTATGTGTTAATGCTTTGTTCCGGTTCTCTATTAAAAGGAGGCCTTAATATCCCTTAGTTTCCTTATGGACCCCGCTGCCACGGGAGGGTAGGACAAAAGATGTCATGCAAGTTCTTTTCCATAAGCACGTATGACTATTTACGGAATACATGCCTACATTACATTTATGAACTGGAGCTAGTTCTGTGTCGCCCTAGGTTATGACTGTTATATGATGTATATTATCCATCGAGTTCACCGATCCAGTGCCTACGAGTTTTCCACATATTGTTCTTGCTAAGTTACTATTGCTACTGCTACTGTCACACTTGCTACAAAACTATTGCTATCGCTGTTACCGTTACTGTTACTGCTACTACTGCTATCAAAACTATCATACTACTATGCTACTAATCACTCTGCTGCAGATACTTAATCTCCATGTGTTGTTGAATTGACAACTCAACTGCTAATACTTGCAAATATTCTTTGGCTCCCCTTGTGTCGAATCTATAAAATTGGGTTGAATACTCTACTCTCAAAACTATTGCGATCCCCTATACTTGTGGGTGTTGGAAATATGCCCTAGAGGCAATAATAAAATGGTTATTATTATATTTCCTTGTTCATGATAATTGTCTATTGTTCATGCTATAATTGTATTAACCGGAAACCGTAATACATGTGTGAATACATAGACCACACCATGTCCCTAGTGAGCCTCTAGTTGACTAGCTCGTTGATTAATAGATGGTCATGGTTTCCTGACCATGGACATTGGATGTCGTTGATAACGGGATCACATCATTAGGAGAATGATGTGATGGACAAGACCCAATCCTAAGCATAGCACAAGATCGTGTAGTTCGTCTGCTAGAGCTTTTTTAATGTCAAGTATCATTTCCTTAGACCATGAGATTGTGCAACTCCCGGATACCGTAGGAATGCTTTGGGTGTATCAAACATCACAACGTAACTGGGTGACTATAAAGGTGCACTACAGGTATCTCCGAAAGTGTCTGTTCGGTTGGCACGAATCGAGACTGGGATTTGTCACTCCGTGTGACGGAGAGGTATCTCTGGGCCCACTCGGTAATACATCATCATAATGAGCTCAATGTGACTAAGGAGTTAGTCACGGGATCATGTGTTACGGAACGAGTAAAGAGACTTGCCGGTAACGAGATTGAACAAGGTATAGGGATACCGACGATCGAATCTCGGGCAAGTAACATACCAACGAACAAAGGGAATTGTATACGGGATTAATTGAATCCCCGACATCGTGGTTCATCCGATGAGATCATCGTGGAACATGTGAGACCACGAGCTCCACCGCCACCACGCCGTCGTGCTGCCGGAGCTCTCCCTCAACTTCTCCTCCCCCCTTGCTGGATCAAGAAGGAGGAGACGTCCCCGAGCTGTACGTGTGTTGAACGCGGAGGCGCCGTCCGTTCGGTGCTTGGATCGGATCTTCCGCGATTTGAATCGCCGCGAGTACGACTCCATCAACCGCGTTCTTTGCAACGCTTCCGCTTAGCGATCTTCAAGGGTATGAAGATGCACTCCCTCTCTCTCGTTTCTAGCATCTCCTAGATTGATCTTGGTGACACGTAGGAAATTTTTTGAATTACTACTACGTTCCCCAACAGTGGGTTATCAAGACCTTTTTCTGGCGCCGTTGCCGGGGAGCATAGCTATATTTGTTGAGTCACTTGGGATTTATATCAATTGATCACTATGAAGAATCTGAAGGATACAAGAACCAAGATTTTTTTCCCTAAGACGAGGGGAGGTAACGAATTGCCATCTAGCTCTGTACTTGATTCACCTTCGGTTATGAGTAAGCTTGCAACACCACCACATGCTATTAATCCTAATATGTCGCAAGTTATTGATGATGCTACTTCTGCTATGAATGATGCTTATGATGATGCTAGTTCCATGCTTGATGATAATGTGCCACTAGGTGAATTTCTGGATGAACAAATTGCTAGAGCTAAAGAGAATGAAATTACTGAAACTGATGAGATTACTAAAACTGAGGATTATGAAACACCTATTAGACCTAGCTCTCCTAGATTTGAGATGCCTAAGATACCTGAGGGTTATGTTTTGGATGGATAGATATCTAGAGAAATCCTTTCTTGTAAGGATAGAGATGATCTTAAGAAATTATTATGCAAGTATAAGGAAAAGACTTTGAATGCTAGAATGAAATGTGATCCTAAGTTTGCTACTTCACCTATCTTTGTTACCGATAAGGATTATGAATTCTCTGTCGACCCAGAGTTAATTACTTTGGTTGAATCTGATCCTTTCCATGGCTTTGAAACTGAAACTGTAGTGGCACATCTTACTAAGCTGAATGATATAGCCACCCTCCTTGCTCATGATGGGAAGATTTGCTACTACTATATCCTCAAATTATTTCTGTTCTCATTAAAGGGTGATGCTAAGATATGGTACAATACTCTTGCTCCTGGTTGAGTGAGTAGTCCCCAGGATATGATTTACTACTTCTTTGAAAAATATTTTCCTGCTCATAAGAAACAAGCTGCCTTACAGGAAATATTTAACTTTGTGCAAACTAAAGAAGAGAGTCTCCCACAAGCTTGGGGGAGGCTTCTCCAATTGCTTAATGCTTTGCCTGATCACCCTCTTAAGAAAAATGAAATACTTGATATCTTCTATAATGGACTAACTGATGCTTCTAGGGACTTCCTAGATAGTTGTGCTGGTTGTGTTTTCAGGGAACGAACTGTTGAAGAAGCTTAGGAACTATTGAATAATATATTGAAGAATTATGATGATTGGACTCTTCCTGAACCACCACTTAAACCCACTCCGAAGAAGAGGGGTATCTTATTTCTCAGTCCTGAAGATATGCAAGAGGCAAAGAAATGTATGAAGGAAAAGGGTATTAAAGCTGAGGATGTTAAGAATTTACCACCTATTGAAGAAATACATGGCCTTGACACACCACCACCTCCACCGGTGGTAGAGGTAAATTCTTTATTAAAGTTTGATGAAAGTGATATCCCTTACAATAAACATCCTAGTCAATGCTTATATGAGTTTGATAACTACATTATGAAACAAGATCACTTCAATGCAAATGTTCTGAAACAATTGAAATATAATTCTGATATGATTGCTCGCTTGAGTGACTTGTTATTTAGAATCAGTAATGATGTTAGAGGTGTAGGAAAATATGGCTCTATGGTTCAAACCCAGTTAGAACAAGTTGCTAAATCTCAAAGAGAATTGCTTGATGAAATGAATAATAATATGAATGATTTTGTTGCTAGAGTAGTAACTAGAGGAGGTAGAATGACCCAAGAACCTCTTTATCCTGAAGGTCGTCCTAAAAGAATTTAACAAGACTCTCAGAGAATTAATACTGATGCACCTAGTCCTTCTAAAAATAAAAATAAAAATGATAGAACTTTGCATACCTCTAGTGAACCTGAGATACAAAAACCTCCTGATAATAATGATGTCTCTATTTCTGATGCTGAAACTCAATCTGGTAATGAACATCCACTTAGTGATAATGAAAATGATAATGATGATGTTCATGAGGATACTCAACCGAACAATGATAAAGAACCAGATAATGATGTTGAAATAGAGCCTGTTGTTGATCTTGATAACCCACAACCTAAAAAATAAACGATATGATAAAAGAGACTTTATGGCTAGAAAACATGGTAAAGAAAGAGAGCCATGGGTTCAGAAACCCATGCCCTTTCCACCTAAACCATCTAAGAAAAAGGATGATGAAGAATTTGAACGCTTTGCTAAAATGATTAGGCCAGTCTTTTTGCGTACCCGTTTAACTGATATCCGAAAGATGGCCCCTTATGCAAAATACATGAAAGACATCATCACTAATAAAATAAAGATACCTGAAGCTGAAATCTCCACCATGCTTGCTAATTATTCTTTTAAGGATGGAGTACCTAAAAAACTTGGAGATCCTGGAATACCAACTATACCTTGCTCCATCAAAAGAAATTATGTTCAAACTGCTTTGTGTGATTTAGGAGCTGGTGTCAGTTTTATGCCTTTCTCCTTATATAAAAGACTTGATTTGAATAAACTCACACCTACTGAAATATCATTGTAAATGGCTGACAAATCAACTGCCATACCTATCGGTATTTGTGAGGATGTGCCCGTTGTTGTTGCAAATGTTACTATCTTAACAGACTTCGTTATTCTTGAGATGCCCGAGGACGACAACATGTCGATTATCCTTGGTAGACCCTTTTTGAATACTGCAGGGGCTGTTATTAATTGCAATAAAAGTAAAGTCAGTTTTCATATCAATGGTAATGAGCATACGGTGCACTTTCCGAAGAAACAATTCCAAGTGAATGGTATAAATGTTATTGAAGAATCTCCGACACTCACTATTGGAAGTTTTCAATTACCTCTACCTACTGCCAAAAAGAAATATGACATACTTATTGTTGGGGATATGCATATCCCCATTGAGGCAACTTAGTGTTTTACGGAAGTTCTTCGGTTTCATGCTAATCGGAAGTGGTTGTTAATAAGACTTGATCAACCTTATTAATGGATCATTTTCGAGAGGTATGAAGTTGATGAATCTAGTAGGCACAACCTTCTACTCCCACCTTTTGTTTTTATTCTTCTTAGTCAAATAAAATAAAATGCCATGTTTATCCTGTTTTCTGTTTTCTCCGTGCAATAAAAAATGACCCAAAAATAAAAGTTCTCAGAATGTCCTGAAAATTTGATACGATTTTTTTCTGAATATTTCTGAATTTCTGGTGTAAATAACATCAGAGGGGGGTACACCTGGTGCCCACAAGACACGAGGGCGCGCCACCCCCTCCAGGCGCGCCCTGGTGGGTTGTGGCCCCCACGTGGGCCCCCTCACTTACCTCTTTAGCCCATGTCATCTCCTACCTTCAGAAAAAAAATCACCATAGCTCTCACTCCCGTGTTCTTGCTCTCAAACCCGCGGATTTCTATCTCTTTGCTCGAAGCTCAGTTTCCAAAATTGTTTTGGGGGATTGCTATGTGACTCCTCCATTGCTCCAATTAGTTTTTGATTTAGTGGGTTATTTTCAGAATAATTAGCTACTCTTGGTGCTGCTGTAGATGAGCTTGCATGTTGAATTCTTAGAGTTCTAAGTAGTTTGAATGCTTAATATGGCCTCTATGCATCCTTAGGACTAGTTGCTATTAATCTTAAGAAGTTTTGTTGACAAAAACTTTTGTAGACTTAAATTTTCAAAAATTTAATTATAGGAATAAGATCGATTTCTTTAGGAAGTTTTCCTCCAAGAAGAATGCTAAAGGAATCATTGGGGAATCATCGTACAATGACCTCCACACCCCGAGAACGGCGGAGGTGCGACCGTGCGAATGGCCGCATAATGCCTTCATGGAGGAGGCCGGGTTCCATCAAGAGTTTGCCCAATTCGTTGCAAATGTTGGGCTCACCGATTTCCTCATAGCTAAGTGTGACCAACACCACATCCTTAGAAATTCCTTTGTGCAAAGTTTTCATTTTCTGAGTAAGAATAATCCTCCTGAGGTGCAGTTTAAGTTATATGATGAAACTCACAAGATACCACTCACCGACTTTTGTGATATATGATTGATTCCTTCTGACGGGGAATGAAGAGAGCCTAGACCAGCAGAGTTTGAGGGCTTTCTCCTGACTTCAACAGTGGGTGAAGATAGAGGCGTGTCAAAAGCCACTGCTACCAGTTTACAGTTTCCTTCGGTGCATTACTTTGCTTTATTCATCGCGAAGTGTTTAACCGCAAGGGAGAAGGTTGGTGCACTCAGTGCCCCGACTTCGCCATTTTACGCCGTGCACTGCACAATGATCACACCTTTAGTATGGGGCTATTATTGCACGTAGCTTACACCTTAACATGACTAAGGGAAAGATACATGGTGGTATTTATGCTACTCGCTTAGCGAGACACTTTAATGTTTAGATTCGCCCACATGATTATCCCTTGTCCCAAGTTTATCTAGATCACAAAGCATTGCAGGATCACCAATTTATTGATGCAGCTAATTCTTTTCATAACATTCACTACAACTTAGTATTCAGCTTCGAAACCCGTGATGTTATCCCATTACCTACACCTGCTCTGTTTGATTCTATTGCCAGGAATGGATACAGGATCATGCCAGAGGACATTACAGCCTACCGGAACAACCTGGCAGCTGCTGAGGAGGAGCCCCAGGAGTGGGAGGCTCAGGTGCCGTCTCCACCGCACTTCGACTTAGGACCGGATGGTTATTATGGATGGTGATTACCAAGCTAGGCCAAAAGCCTAAGCTTGGGGGAGTATGTATATCCACCGACATTATATTCATGTTTACACATTCCATTCCAGTTGTCGGTGTCTACAATTTTTCATTGTATTATCCATGCTAGATTTATTTTCTTGCTTTCTTCTTGTGTGTTCGAAAAACTTTGAGAAAATCCAAAAATATTTCCTACTTCTTTTCGGTTTTTCTTTCTAGTTTAAATTAATTGTAGTATCAAAAGAAAACCCAAAAAGATTTCTCGTTTCTTCTTTTACCTGTTGGGAGCTCCCCCGTGTAAATAGTTTTTCTCATTTTTTGTTTTTTCCTCTTTAATTTGCTTTCTTCAAGAAAAACCAAAAACTCCAAAAATATTTTAGTGTGTTTATCTGAAATTCTTTTCCTTTTATTTGAGTCGTACCAAGGAGAAGACCACGATTAAAATGTTGGGTGGCTCTCATATGCATCATTGTTAATCTAACAAAGAGCCCATGTTACTTTGTCTTCTCCTCTTGAATAAAATGCTTGCAGATTTTAGCTTAGTCCACGTCACTCTTGCACTATTATTATTTTCTATGTCATTTGGTCGTGCAAGTGAAAGGCAATAATGACGATATTTGACGAAGTGACTGTGGCAGAGAGAAGCGGGTATGAACTCAACTTGTTTTTGTTTTTTGTAAATATGTTTAACCTAGTATCCATGATTTAGCATATTATGATTGAACATGTTTGCAATGACAATTAGAGATCATAGTTTCTCATGCCATGCTTAAGTAGCTAGGAGTGGATAATGATTTATCTTGGATGTCAACATGCATTAAAATGATTGTGATGTGGTATGATGATATGGTATCCTCCTCTGAATGTTTCAAGTGGCTTGGCTTGGCACATGTTCACGCATGTAGTTGAATCAAAACCAACATAGCCTTCATGATATTTATGTTCATGGTGTCCATATCCTACTCGTGCTAGTATTCAATGTTTATTATTCGTAATGCATGTTCATGACCGTTTTCGCTCTCTAGTTGGCCACTTCTCAATCTATTTGCTAGCCTTCACCTGTACTAAGCGGGAATACTGCTTGTGCATCAAAATCCTTAAACCAAAGTTATTCCCGATGAGTCCACTATATCTACCTATATGCGGTATTACCCTGCCTTCCTAAGTAAATTTGCATGTGCCACCTCTAAAAATTCAAATGAACATCTGTTTCGTGTGCCTGGACCGCTCATGGAGCGACAGGGGGTGGTCAGTATCTTCTATGTTAAGCGGGTTATTCACATGATGAGTGTTTATTCACTCGCCCCTGCACGAGAGGGGCGGTAATAGGGATTCCCAGTCCCGAAATAAAAAAATTACAAATAATTAAACAAAACTCCCCCATGAATGTTGTTGGTATGGATGGTACCCGTGGATTCGGCTAGCCGTGGAGTGTGATTGTTGGTGGAGGGGGAGTAAACCTTTGCTTTTACCGCTTGGGAACCGCCGCTAATGTGTTTAGCATGGAAGATATTGATAACTCTTGGTCGTAACGTTGACAGGAAGGGTGCACCTCCGAGAATTATATTTACCTCTGATTTAAACTTTGAGCTCTGGCACCTCTACAATCCCTACTTCCCTCTGCGAAGGGACTATCTATTTACTTTTATGTTGAGTCATCATCTTCTCAAATAAGCGCCAGACCTGAGAGCACTGTTGTCATCCTCATGCATTGTGTATAGTTAATGTTGGGTGCAGCACGACTGGATCTTTTCTACCATGAATTACAATGTTTAGTCGCTGCTTGAACTTTGGAGGTGCTCTGCATTTTTGTTTTGCGGTCTCAGAAAGGGCTAGCGAGATACCGCTGTTGTCATATTATATCATGATTGTTTTGACAAAGTGTTGGCCCTTGAGATATTTTATTATTGCTCGCTAGCTGCTTATGTCATTGATATGAGTTAATATAATTTTTCAGAGTTATTGCTGACATGGTTAGTCATAATCTTTGCTAAAAACCTGGGTGCTACTTAAGCATATATATGTAAACAAGAACAAAAGAGTTCGTAAAAGTTTTTCTTTATCACTTTCAGTTTGTCAACTGGATTGCTTGAGGACAAGCAATGGGTTAAGCTTCGGGGAGTTGATACGTCTCCGTCGTATCTACTTTTCCTCATGCTTTTGCTCTTGTTTTGGACTCTAATTTGCATGATTTGAATGAAACTAACCAGGACTGACGCTATTTTCAGCAGAACTACCATGGTGTTGTTTTTGTGCAGAAATAAAAGTTCTCCGAACTGGATGAAACTTTTTGGAGATTTATTTTACAATAAATAAAAATTATTGGAGCCAAGAACCACCTGAGGGGGTGCCCTGGTTGGGCACGATACACCAGGGCGCACCACCCCCTCCAGGCGCGCCCTGGTGGGTTGTGCCCACCTCGGGGCCCCACTGATCCTAATTCCAGCGCTATAAAATCCTATTTTCGGAGAAAAAACTAAGACAGAAAGTTTCATCGCGTTTTACGATACGGAGCCGCCGCCACCTCCTGTTCTTCCTCGGGAGGCCAGATCTGGAGCCCGTTTGGGGCTCCGGAGAGGGGAATCTTCGGTCTTCGTCATCATCAACCCTTCTCCATCGCCAATTCCATGATGCTCCCCACCGGGAGTGAGTAATTCCTTCGTAGGCTTGCTGGTCGGTGAGAAGTTGGATGAGATTCATCATGTAATCGAGTTAGTTTTGTTAGGGCTTGATCCCTAGTATCCATTATGTTCTGAGATTGATGTTGCTATGACTTTGCCATGCTTAATGCTTGTCACTAGGGCCCGAGTTCCATGATTTCAGATCTGAACCATTTATGTTATCACCATTATATCTATGTTCTTGATCCGATCTTGCTAGTCATATGCACCTTCTATGTGTTATGATCCGTAAACCCCGGAATGACAATAGTCGGGATACTTTCCGGTGATGACCGTAGTTTGAGGAGTTCATGTATTCACTATGTGTTAATGCTTTGTTCCGGTTCTCTATTAAAAGGAGGCCTTAATATCCCTTAGTTTCCTTATGGACCCCGCTGCCACGGGAGGGTAAGACAAAAGATGTCATGCAAGTTCTTTTCCATAAGCACGTATGCCTATTTATGGAATACATGCCTACATTACATTTATGAACTGGAGCTAGTTCTGTGTCGCCCTAGTTATGACTATTATATGATGAATATTATCCAACGAGTTCACCGATCCAGTGCCTACGAGTTTTCCACATATTGTTCTTTCTAAGTTACTATTGCTACTGCTACTGTCACACTTGCTACAAAACTATTGCTATCATTGTTACCGTCACCGTTACTGCTACTACTGCTATCAAAACTATCATACTACTGTGCTACTGATCACTCTACTGCATATATTTAATCTCCAGGTTTGGTTCAATTGACAACTCAATTGCTAATACTTGCAAATATTCTTTGGCTCCCCTTGTGTCGAATCTATAAATTTGGGTTGAATACTCTACCCTCGAAAACTGTTGCGATCCCCTATACTTGTGGGTTATCACCCTTCTCCATCAACTATTCCATCATGCTCACCACCGAGCATGAGTAATTCCTCTGTAGGCTTGCTGGTCAGTGAAGGGTGTGGATGGAATTGATCATGTAATCGAGTTAAGTTGATAGGGCTTGATCCCTAGTATCCACTATGTTCTGAGATTGATGTTGCTATGACTTTGCTATGCTTAATACTTGTCACTAGGGCCCGAGTGCCATGATTTTAGATCTGAACATATTATATTATCTTTGAATATAAGATTGATTTGGATCCTATCTTGCAATTTGTATGCACCTATTATGTGTCTTGATCCGCATACCCCAAGGTGGCAATAATTGGGATTTTTTCCGGTGATTGTCGTAGTTTGAGGAGTTCATGTATTCACCATGTGTTAATGCTTTGTTCCGGTTCTCTATTAAAAGGAGGCCTTAATATCCCTTAGTTTCCAATAGGACCCCGCTGCCACGGGAGGGTAGGACAAAAGATGTCATGCAAGTTCTTATCGCAAGCACGTATGACTATATATGGAATACATGCCTACATTATATTGATGAATTGGAGCTAGTTTTGTGTCGCTCTAGTGTGTAACTGTTACATGATTGATGTCATCCATATCTTTCCATAGCTAAAAAAACATATACTGAATTTTGCTAAGTTACTGTTGCTGTTGTTACTGTCACACCTGCTACTCAATTGCTACTGTCACTATTGTTACCAAAACTGCTGCTATCACTGTTACCGCTACTATTATTTGTCGTGCTACTAAACTTTTGCTACAGAGAAATATCCCAAGTGCGATTGAATTGACAACTCAACTATCAAGGCCAATAAATATTCTTTGTCTCCCCTTGTGTCGAATCAATAAATTAGGGTGAAATACTACCCGTGAAGACTATCGCGATCCCCTGTACTTTTGGGTTATCAAAAAGCTTCAAAACTTGCTACAGAAAAACGATGATATGTTGAGAGATGAGACGAGTCTGAACAAAACTATGGTTGATGATGTCAAAAATCTTCATTCAAGGTTTGAGGATCTCCAAAGTCTTCATGATACACTCTCAATTGATCATGAGACGCTTTCCTATGAATATCTTCAAAGGAAGGAAGATCTAGAGAAATTGAGAGTGGCTCCTGAGGACCTACAGAAGCAAAATGACTCGATCCTCGCACAACACATTAGTACCGCTCAACCTGAATTCATTCCTCCATGCTTAAAATGCCTTGCACGTGATAATGCCGATTCCATTGCTGAATGTTCAAATGCTTCTAAATCTTCATTATCTTCAATTGCAACTGAGGAAGCCACTGCTATTACTGATGAGAATGATAGGCTGAAGACATTGCTTGAGACTGGCATGTACAAAAGTCTCAAAGGACATCAGATTCTTTGTGATATCCTCAAGAAGGAGATCTTGAAAAAGAACCCATGGAAAGAGGGTGTTGGATTCGATAGAAACATCAATGTTGATGGATCATATTGGAAACCTGAGCAGTACCCCAAAACCACATTGGTTGCTGCAAAAGGACCTTTAGTGAATCCATCCACACTATCTGGTTTCAGTTGTGCTAATCCCATTATCATTTTTTGACTGGATGAGTAATTTGACTCCAATTATAAACTGTTCAAAAACCAGAATGGTGAAGTGTTTACTAGGTACATTGGTACTAACTGCAGGAACGGTCCTCCCATGAAGAGGATCTGGGTGCCCAAATGTCTTCTTGAGAAGCTTACTGTGAATGTCATAATGACACCACCAATGAAGAAGACAAACCCCAGACCTAAGTCTTCGTATGGACCTAAGTCTTCTCATGGACCAAAGTCTTCATATGTTTCGCAGGAAAGAGCTGAAAGGTCTCATGAATATGTGCATTATTCTTTGAATTGCTATGTTCATAAAACTAAGAACTTATCTACATATTCATTTGAGTACTCTAACCCCCCTGTGAGACGTACTGCTATGGCTTCAGTGCCTAAATTCTATAGGGTTCTACCGTTGGTGCATCGCATGCAAATTAAAATTTTCCTACGCGCAGAACATCCAAGAACATGCTACAAAGATGGATCACATATTGTTACCACTAGACGCGCAGTGTCGTGCAGCGGAAGTAGAGTTGAGGTAGCGCGTCCGCGAGGTCCGTCTCCTCCTCGCGTGATCTCCCTCGAACAACCGGTCACTGAATCCCACATACAGGTTCGCCAGAGTGGCGCAAGTGCACCGCCTCTAATGGTATTCGCGCGTGCAGGAGGAACACCGTGCGGCGGACTGCTAGGTCTGATCACACAGTCGGCGGCAAGTGGAGGTGGCTAGTTGCAACACATGCAAAGACCTAATGATGGCGCCGAAGCGATCGACTGAATAAGTGTGCCGCACCTCCACTATATATAGGCATCCGTTGCGGGCTCAACTCTTGGGCCTCGCACGGATCCTAAAGCCCACGTGTTCCTTCCCTTAAGCGAGCGACCCCTTAGGTTCTCGTTTACTTGGTCGCGAGTCAGCTCACATCCGGCTCGACTAGTCGGCAGTGGCCTCTAGCAAAGCATGCTGATTCTGAGTGTCCGATGAAGCTAGTTAGGCGAACCTATACATCATACTTTTCTTCCCTTTGCCACACGATATATGTTGTCATGCTCAAGGCGACATGGTCATCCTTGTTGCAGCACGACCTCTTTCTTGTTCCTGTGAATTCGACCAACACTTTGGATTATCTCATAATCCTCATCACATGGCCATGCTTATCCAGGTCGGATCATCCGAGGGGCCCAGAGTATATCTCTCCTGGTCGGAGGGGCAAATCCCATCTTGCTCAACCATATCTCGCAACATGGGTCCGGACAAGCCCAAAACCTACCTTTATAACTACCCAGTTACGGAGTAGCGTTTGGTCGGCCCAAAGAAGGTCTAGCACCATCCCGAGTACATGCGTCAGCCCAGGTCTTAGGACATAGAAATTATGTTGTACTAGAGACTCACAAATGACCTATCATTGCGTCTCATAGTCGGGTCTGTCCAACTCGGACCTTATCTCGACTCGGATCCAACTACGTCGAATCCGACCAGATCTTTCTGAGTCCATATTATCCGTCTAGCATCCAATGCTACATGGTCGGTGAGACCGAACCATCCACTGTGTCATATGCTAGTCTAACTGACTATGTGTCCACACTGCCCTTTCGACTAGGGACCATTTAGGACAGTCATCATACAATGCATAGTCTCACAAACAAGTCACGTACTAGTTAATACACATCATTGATAATGCCCAAGGACTATCTTTATTCATAAACACATAGGAAATATCATCATACATGATTGCCTCTAGGGCATATCTCCAACAGTCTCCCACTTGCACTAGAGTCAATCAAATAGACATCGAATGCCCATATCTCTAACATGCCCCTCATGCTTGGGTTGTGGAAGCGGCTTAGTCAATGGATCTGCAACATTTTCATGTGTATGAATCTGGCATAAATTAGTATCACCATTCTTTACGAGCTTTCGTATCAGGTGATATTTTTGGTCTATGTGCCTGGTCTTGTGGTGTTGTCTCGGCTCCTTGGCCTGTGCGATGGCACCTGAATTATCGCAATACAGGTCCAACGGCTTTTCCTAGCCCGGGAACACAGATTTCCAGGAACTTCCAAATCCAAACACCTTCCTTTGCGGCTTCACAAGCCGCAATGTATTCAGCCTCTGTTGTGGAGTCGGCCACCGTTTCTTGCTTGGAACTCGTCCAGCCTACTGCTCCTTCATTATGACATACACGAATCTAGTTTGCGATCGACAATCATCCCTGTCGGTTTGGAAACTAGCATTAGCGTAACCCTTTACGCAGAGCTCCTCCTCACCTCCATAAACTGGGAACATCTCTTTACTCCTTTTTAGGTACTTCAGGATAGTTTTCACCGCTACCCAGAGACTCTCACATGGGTCAGTCTGGTATCTGCTTGATAAGCTTATTGCATAGGCAACATCAGGTCGAGTACATAGCATGGCATACATGATGGATCCTATTGCCGAAGCATATGGAATCCTACTCATCCGGTTTCGCTCATCAGAAGTCGTAGGACTCTGAGTCTTGCTTATCCTTATACCATGTGAGACAGGCAAGAACCCTTTCTTGGCCTCACTCATGTTGAACCGCTTCAACACTTTGTCTATGTACATGCTTTGGCTTAAGCCGAACAGCCTCCTCGATCTATCTCTATAGATCTTAATGCCTAAAATGTACACTGCTTTTCCACGGTCTTTCATCGAAAACTTGCCATTCAATGATTGCTTGACTGAGTTTAGCATCGAAACATCATTTCCGATCACCAGTATGTCATCCACATACAGGATCAAAAATACTACTGAGCACCCACTAGACTTCTTGTATAAACAATAGTCCTCTTCGCTCTTGATGAATCCCAAGTTTAATGATGACTTCATCAAAACGAATATTCCAACTCCGAGCTATTTGCTTCAATCCATAAATGGATCTCTTGAGCTTGCATATTTTACCAGCATTATTTGGATCGACAAAACCTTCAGGTTGTATCATGTATACATCCTCTTTTAAATTTCCATGAAGGAAAGACGTTTTGACATCCATCTGCCATATCTCATAATCGAAATATGCAGCTATAGCTAGTATGATTCTCACTGACTTTAGCATTGCTACCGGCGAGTAGGTCTCGTCGTAGTCAATTCCTTGAACTTGTCCATAACCTTTAGGCACAAGCCAAGCTTTGTGGATCTGAACATTTCCATCCACATCGGTTTTCTTCTTAAAGACCCATTTGCAACCAATGGAAATAACGCCAGGTGGCGGATCAACCAAGTCCCAGACTTGATTATCATTCATGGACTTTAACTCGGATCTCATGGCCTCTAGCCATGCCTCGCAATCTGGGCTCACCATCGCTTCCGCATACGTGGCTGGCTCGTTGCTTTCTAGCAACAACACATCGTGCAATCTGTGCAATCTTTCCGACCTCCGTGGCTCCATTGCCAATTCCACTACCGGTTCCCTGTCGAACTCCGGTATGATCTCATCACCAGCTGAGTCATCCCCAAGTGGCTCTCGAATTTCTTTGAGTCACTTCGTTCTCCAACTGGCTTCCTGACTGAGAAACTCTTTCTCTAGGAAAACCCCGTTCCGAGCAACAAACACTTTGTTCTCTTCTCGGTTGTAGAAGTTGTATCCCAAGGTTTCCCTCGGATATCCCACGAATATGCATTTATCCGACTTGGGTGTAATCTTGTCCGACATGAGTCACTTGACAAATGATTCACAACCCAAAATCTATAGAAAAGACAAACTAGGATTCTTCCCAGTCCACATCTCATATGGTGTCTTGTCTACGGATTTTGATGGTACCCTATTAAGTGCGAAAGCTACAGTTTCTAGAGCATATCCCCAGAATGACAAGGGTAAATCCGATTTGCTCATCATTGATAGGACCATGTCCAACAAGGTTCGATTTCTCCGTTCTGACACGCCGTTTCTCTGTGGCGTACCCTGAGGTGTGAGCTGAGGTACTATACGTCGGCTTTTCTGAAGATCATCAAACTCCTGGCTCATGTACTCACCTCCACGATCTGATCATAAAAGCTTTATCGTCTTGCCAAGGTGATTTTCAACCTCATTTTGAAACTCTTTGAACTTTTCAAAATTTTCCGACTTGTCCTCATCAAATAGATATATCCATATCTACTCAAGTCGTCGGTAAAAGTCACGAAGTACTGATAGCCACCTCTGGCTGTTGTGCTCATTGGACCACACACACCACTGCGTATAAGCTCCAACAGCTCGGACGCCCTTTCACAACTATTTGCAAAAGGAGACTTGGTCATCTTGCCGAGCAAGCATGATTCGCATGTCTCGGAGGACCTGAAGTCGGACGAAGTTAGGAGTCCATCATCATGGAGCTTCTTCATGTGTGTCAGACTAACGTGTCCAAGTCCGCAATGCCAGAAGTATGTCGGGTTTATCTCATTAGGCTTATGCCTCTTGACATTCACGTTATAGACTGGTTACGTTTCCAGATTCAAAATAAATAGCCCATCTGTAATGGGTGCATAGCCATGGAACATTCCATTCAAATAAAATGAACAACCATTGTCCTTTAAACTGAATTCATAACCCTCACTCATCCAACATGAGACAGAAATAATGTTCCGACTAAGTGCGGGAATTTAATAACAATTATTCAATTCCAAAATAAATCCAGAAGGAAGCTTGAGCTGCATCGTGCCGACCTCCAACACAGCAACTCTTGCTTTGTTGCCGACCCTGATGCCAATCTCCCCTTGTGCCACACGCCTAGTTCTTATCAGCCCCTGCATCGAGTTGCAAATATGAACAACCAATCCGGTATCAAATACCGAATAGCTACTAGGTATGTCAGCAAGGTAAATGTATATAACATATGTAATAAGTGTACCTTTGCCTGAAGAAGCATTTCTGGCCTTCTTGCCATGTTCAGCAAGCCACTTGCTACAGTTCCTCTTCCAGTGACCAGTTTCCTTGTAATAAAAGCAAATGGTCTTTGAGTCCGGTCCCGGCTTCGGTGCAGCGGCGGAGACAACCTTCTCTGTGCCCTTTGCCTTGCCCTTTTTCTTGGACCAACTCTTCTTGAACTTAGCCGAGTTCTGCACCATCAACACTTGATGCGTGCCTTTCTTAATATCTTGCTCTGCCACCTTGAGCATCCCATGCAATTCAGTGAGCTTCTTATCCATGCCGTGCATATGATGGTTCAAGATGAATGTCCCATAGCTAGGTGGAAGAGAACCCAGAATTGCATCTGTGGACAGCTCGTCCCCAAGTGGGAAGCCTAACCGATCCAAAGCTTGCACGTACCCGATCATTTTGATCACATGCAAGCTCGGTGGATCACCCTCTTTCAGCTTTCAATCCATCAAGGATAGCCAGACGTTGAACCTTTCAGTCCTAGCCTGCACCTGAAACATGCTCTTGAGACTCTCGATCATATCGAAAGCCTCAACGTTTTCGAAATACTGTTGCAAATCGGGCTCCATACAAGCCAGCATGAGGCAGCTAATCTCGTTTGATTCATCAACGAGTTTCTGGTAGGCATTTTTGGTTGTGGCATTAGTATTATCGGCAGGTACCTCTGGAAGTGGATCCTCTAGAACATGTTCCTTTTTATCGTGCTTGAGAACAATTCTCAAACTTCTATACGAGGTGGTAAAGTATGTTCCATTAAGTTTATCCTTTTCCAGAATTGATTTCAATGGAAAGTTAGGTTGAGCAGGTGGTGCCATTGATCTACAACAGAAAATATGCAATCACTAAGCAATGTATTTATGGAGAGTAATTCAAGCCTTAAACAGAACTACTCCCACTGAAGTCGGCATCCCTCCGCAAACTCTCAGTGATTCAGGATCCAACTAGTGCAAGCGACTAGTGAGCTTTAGCATCACTGCTAGCCAAATTGCCTATTCGATAAGCAACTCCTTGCTAATTGTATCTCTATATGACTTCTGTCGGTCGGGTAGGTATGTCATACCCCGGCTCTCGACCTTCTTTGCCACAAGGCCCAAAACTGTTTTGATAGCCTTGTTAAGTTAACCTGATGCAGTGCATGTCCGTGTCCGACACGAACCCTCCAGTTCAAGGACACCTAGTAGCACCTCAATTTTATGAGCCCACTACTAGTTGATGTGCGAAGGTGCAACATCGGGAATGGCAACGTGCTTGATATTAACGAGGGATCTTTCTACCATTTTAACATGCATAGAAACAAGAAGCAATATCAATCACATATAAACATAAATATGTAAAATAGTATGGCTCCTTCATGGTTGTCCTTCCAGGCCGGCTCCAACTCCGATGACCAGGATGGACCTCCATCTTGATCGTCACACCGGGACGCCAAAGCCTCGAACTTGATCTCTGTCCTCCAACTACTACAACTAGTAATGAATTTTACAGAGAATCACAAGTCGACACGCAGGTCGTTATACAATATAATGACGGCACTTTGGCTCCTGTCGGCTGACAAATCTTGACACGCAGGTCATGTTAAATTACACACATGCATCACATACATATGAGCCATACTATTCACATCAAACCTGCAAAACAGAGTTATGCATAGAATCGCATTCTACCGGTTTGAGTGATCGTGTATGAAATAGAAGGCGCTATGCATACGGCGGTCCATCGCGGGTGCGGGCAGCGCCTGACGTTTTCGGAAATCACAGATCGAATATGTACTCCGATCACGCCGAATTTTATGATCTGTCCGATCTTATCGATCATCGCGAATCCGATTCGGATTTACGTTTCACTGTTAACCTCGGTGGCGGAAACTGACC
This sequence comes from Elymus sibiricus, assembly GCA_039707655.1. Classification (NCBI taxonomy): domain Eukaryota; kingdom Viridiplantae; phylum Streptophyta; class Magnoliopsida; order Poales; family Poaceae; genus Elymus; species Elymus sibiricus. The sequence continues at coordinate 273,421,814 of CM077665.1, forward strand.
GGTAGGAGTAGGTTGTGTCATGACCTCATCATTTCCGATTGACAGAAAACATAGCCATATCGATCCCCATGTGCAGTTGATCTCATCAACCGTGCACATAGCCGATCTCATAAACGACGACAGATCTCATCTGCCTCCTCCACATATCATATATGCATTCGATCTGAATCCAAATCCTATAACAGAGGCTCTAATACCACTGTTGGGTTCTACCGTAGGTGCATCGCATGTAAATTAAAATTTTCCTACACGCGGAACATCCAAGAACATGCTACAGAGATGGATCACAGATCCTTACCACTAGACGTGCAGTGCCGTGCAGCGGAAGTAGAGTTGGGCAGCGCGTCCGCGAGGTCCATCTCCTCCTCGCGTGATCTCCCTCGAACAGTCGGTCGCCGGATCCCACGTACAGGTTCACCGGAGCGGAGAAAGTGCACCGCCTCTAATGGTATCCGCGCGTGCAGGAGGAGCACCATGCGGCGGACTGCTAGGTCCGATCAGACAGTCGGCGGCGAGTGGAGGTGTCTAGTTGCAACACATGCAAAGCCCTAATGACGGCGCCGAAGCGATCGACTGAATACGTGTGCCGCACCTCAATAATATATAGGCATCCATCGCGGGCTCAACTCTTGGGCGTCGCACGAATCCTAAAGCCCACGTGTTCCTCCCCTTAAGTGTGCGACCCCTTGACGTGGCTTGAGACTGCGTCGGTATTTCCCCAAAGAGGAAGGGATGATGCAGCACAACGACGGTAAGTATTTCCCTCAGTTATGAAACCAAGGTTATCAAACCAGTAGGAGGATCACCACCACCCAATAAGCAGCACCTGCACACAAACAACAAATACTTGCAACCCGACGCGAAAGAGAGGTTGTCAATCTCTCTACGGTAATAAGATAGATTAGGTAGTGATAGATAGGAGAGATAGACCTCTCAAGAACACAAATAAAAAGAGTAAATATGCAGCAATATATTTTTGGGTTTTTGGGTTTGTAGATCTGAAAACAAAGATTGCAAAAAACGTAGATCGGAAAGCAATATGATGGAAAAGTAGACCCGGGGGCCGTAGGGTTCACTAGTGGCTTCTCTCATGAGTATAGCGCACGGTGGGTGAACAAATTACTGTTGGGAAATTGATAGAAAATCGAATAGTCATGACGATATCCAAGGAGATGATCATTATATAGGCATCACGTCCAAGATAGGTAGACCGACTCCTGCCTGCATCTACCTCTATTACTCCACACATCGACCGCTAGCCAGCATGCATCTAGTGTATTAAGTTCATGGAAAAATGGAGTAATGCAATAAGAACGATGACATGATGTAGACAAGATCTATTCATGTAGGAATAGACCCCATCTTGTTATCCTTAATAGCAACGATACATGCGTGTCTTGCTGCCCCTTCTGTCTCTGTGAAAGAACACCGCAAGATCGAACCCATCACAAAGCACCTCTTCCCATGGCAAGAAAAATCGATCTTGTCGGCCTAACTAAACCAAAGATTCAAAGAAGAAATACGATGCTATAAGCAATTATGCATATAAGAGATCAAAGAAGACTCAAATAATATTCATGGATAGAAACTGATCATGAACTCAAAATTCATCGGATCCCAACAAACACACCGCAAAAGTTTACATCAAATAGATCTCCAAGAGACCATTGTATTGAGAATCATAAGAGAGAGAGAAGAAGCCATCTAGCTACTGCCTACGGACCCGTAGGTCTTTTGTGGACTACTCACGCATCATCGGAGAGGCACCTATGAAGAAGATGAACCCCTCTGTGATGGTGTTTAGATTGGATCTCACGGTTCTGGAACTTGCGGCGGCTGGAATTGTGTTTCATCGACTCCCCTAGGCTTTTCCGAATATTTGGGAATTTATAGGCATCAGAGGCGGTGGAGAGGGGCCCCGTGGAGGGCACAACCCATCAGGGCGCGCCAGGGGCCCCCTGGCGCGCCCTGGTGGGTTGTGCTCCCCACAGCCCACCTTCCAGGCTCTTCTTTGGCCCACTGGGTGTCTTCTGGTCCAGAAAAAATCTCCAAAAAGTTTCATCGCGATTGGTCTCCGTTTGGTACTGATATTCTGCAAAGTAAAAAAAACAGCAACTGGCACTTTGGCACTATGTCAATAGGTTAGTCCCAAAATATGATATAAATTGTTATAAAATGATTGTAAAACATCCAAGAATGATAATATAACAGCATGGAACAAGCAAAAATTTTAGATACGTTGGAGACGTATCACCCCTTAGGTTCTCGTTCACTTGGTCGCGAGTCAGATCACATCCGGCTCGACTAGTCGACAGCAGCCTCTAGCAAAGCGTGCCGACTCCAAGTGTCCGATGGAGCTGGTTAGGTGAACCTATATATCATACTTATGTTCCCGTTGCCACACGATATATGTTGTTGTGCTCAGGGCGACATGGTCATCCTTGTTGCAACATGACCTCTTTCTCATTCTGATGAATCCGACGAACACGTCGGATTATCTCATCATCCTCATCGCATGGCCACGCTTATCCAGGTCGGATCACCCGAGGGGCCCAGAGTATATCTCTCCTGATCGGAGGGGCAAATTCCATCTTACTCAACCATGTCTCGCACCATGGGTCCGGACAAGCCCGAAACCTACCTTTATAACTACGCAGTTACGGAGTAGCATTTGGTCGGCCCAAAGAAGGTCTATCACCATCCCGAGTACATGCGTCAGCTCAGGTCTTAGGACATAGAACGTATGTTGTACTAGAGACTCACTGACCTATCGTTGCGTCTCATAGTCGGGTCTGTCCAACTCAGACCTTATCTCGACTCGGATCCAACTACGTCGAATCCGACCAGATCTTTCTGAGTCCATATTATCCGGCTAGCATCCAATGCTACATGGTCAGTGAGACCGAACCATCCACCGTGTCATATGCTAGTCTAACTAGCTACGTGTCCACACTGCCCTTTCAACTAGGGACCATTTAGGACAGTCATCATACAATGCATAGTCTCACAAACAAGTCACGTACTAGTTAATACACATCATTGATAATGTCCAAGGACTATCTTTATTCATAAACACATAGGAAATATCATCATATATGATTGCCTCTAGGGCATATCTCCAACAAATTCTCTGATGCTGCTCTTAGACTCATTGCTTCTAAGCCACCCCTCCAGATGTGGGTGGTTAAGAAGAACTACTATCTTCATGCAACATCAGTTCTCCAGATGGGAAGTGCTCATCTTGAAGATTATCTCTGGAGACCCGAAAACATCTTGTTGGACGCAACATAACTAGTGCTTATGGTTTCTGCCATTATATCGTCCATGAAACTACAGATTCAATGCATATCTATGTCTTCGTATGCTATTATAACATGTCATTGTGAATCATACTAATTCTTCTACAGGAAGACATATCCAAACCCACTGAATGGATCATGGACAGTGGGTGCGCTAATCACATGATTGGTGACCGAAGCCTATTGATGGACTCAAATCTTCGTCCTCATACCAAGGACCACATCACATTCGCTGACAAAGGAAGCAGCAAATTGTTGGGATTAGGTGGGGTTGCAATCTCAAGAGATCGACACATGGACAAGTCATGCTTATCGAATCCCTTGGATTCAACTTAATGTCCCTCTCAATGCTTTGTGATTTGGACATGCTTGTTATTTTCGGAAAATTTCGTTGTGTTGTGATTTCATACTCTAACAAAACGAGAGTCTTCGAAGGCTATCGAAAGGGTGATCTGTACTTGGTAGATTTCTTTGTAGGACCACATGTCTTCTAGCAAAAGCTTCAGAATGTTGGCTATGACATCGACGGCTAGGACATGATGGTATGAGGAACTTGCACACTCTTGCCAAGAAGAAGCATATCATTGGCGTCAAGGGATTCAAGTTCAAGAAGGATCACTTATATTGTGCCTGTGAAGCTGGGAAGATGGCTCGGGCCAAACACCCCTCAAAGACAATCATGACGACCACTCGTCCCTTCGAGATGCTACACATGGATCTATTCGGCCCTACTCATTATTCCACATTCACTACTATTGCAAATCTATATGGCTTCGTAATTATTGATGATTATTCTAGATTTACCTGGGTGCACATCTTATGGTATAAAAGTGAAATGTAGGATGTCTTCAGACGCTTTGCCAACCGCTGTATGCCAAACTACAACGTCAAGATCAAGCATATACGGAGTGACAATGGCACTAAGTTCAAGAACACTAGACTCGACACCTTTCTGGATACGCTTGGCATCACTCATGAACTCTCTGCTCCATCAACACCACAACAAAATGGCATCATGGAGCGCAAGAACCGGACTCTCATTGAGATGGCTCGCACTATGCTTGATGAGCACAAGGCTCCACAAAGACATTGGCCTGAAACCATTGATACTACATGTCACGTCATCAACCGGGTATATATTCACAAGCTCCTCAAGAAAACTTCATATGAGCTGCTCACTCGCAACAAACCCAATGTAAGTTATTTTAAAGTCTTCGCTGCTAAATGTTGGATAAGGGATCCACATCACACTTCCAAATTTGCACCGAAAGCACATGATGGTTATATGCTTGGTTATGGAAAGGATTCGCACACCTACAGAGTCTTCAACACTTATCACAACAAAATGGTTGGCACTATAGATGCGCGGTTGGATGAATCTAATGGCTCGCAAAGAGAGCACCTGCCACCTGTTTTAGATGAACTGCCTCCTGAGGAATCCATTAGGTTCATCGGGACTATAGAAGTCATGCCTAAAGAACATGGTGAGGAAGAAGTCATTATTCCTCCATCTGCTCAGTGCGAAGACAATGATCAGCCCGAAGACAATACTACCGACCCTGAAGACAATGCTCAGCACCAACAAAATCTTCGCCCTCTGTATCCTCGAATGGCCAATGAAGTACAAGTTGAAAAGATACTTGATAGCATCAATGCACCAGGTCCTCTCACTTGCTTAAGAGCAACAAAGACGGCAAACTTTTGTGGGCACTATGCTTTTGTATCTATCTCAGAACCCACCAAAGTTGTTGATCCCTTTTTGGAGCCGGAATGGATTCAAGCAATGCAAAAAGAGATTCAACAGTTCGAGCTAAACAATGTATGGGAACTACTCAAACGTCCTGATCCACGCAAGCACAATGTCATTGGTACAAAGTGGATTTACCGCAACAAGCAAGATGAGCTAGGCCAAGTCGTCAGAAACAAGGAACGACTTGTGGCCCAAGGATAGACACAAGTGGAAGGCATTAACTTTGAGGAAACCTTTGCTCCTGTTGCTAGGCTTGAAGCTATTCGTATGCTGCTTGCTTTTGCCAATCATCATGATATTTGTCTATATTAAATGGATGTAAAGAGTGCCTTCCTCAATGGCAAGATTGAAGAAGAAGTATATGTTGCACAACCCCCTAGATTCGAAGATCCAAAGCATCCTTACAAAGTCTTCAGACTCAACAAAGCACTATATGGCCTCAAGCAAGCACCTCGAGCTTGGTATGATACACTCAAGGAATTTCTCATGGAGAAAGGCTTCAAACATGGTTCACTTGAGCCCACTCTCTTCATGAAGTTCTACGATGGTGAACTATTTGTGTGCCAAATATGTGTGGATGGCATTATCTTGGGCTACACAGACGACCGTTACAACGATGAGTTTAGCTTCATGATGCAAGAACAATATCAGCTATCCATGATGGGTGAACTGAAGTTCTTCCTTGCTCTTCAAATTCGACAAAAACCCAGTGGGATCTTCATATCTCAAGAGAAGTATCTCAAGGACTGCTTGAAGAAGTTTGGTACGCAAGATTGCAAGGGATACAAGACCCCAATGCCATTCAATGGTCACTTATGCACTGATGAAAATGGTAAAGACTTTGATCAAAAGGTATACCACTCCATGATTTTTTCTTTATTGTACTTATGTGCATCTAGGCCAGATATAATGCTTAGCGTTTGCATGTGTGCTTGTTTCCAAGCGGCACCAAAGGAATCGCATCACCTTGCTGTGAAGCGAATTCTTCGATATTTGACTCACACCCCAACGCTAGGATTATGGTATCCAAAAGGCTCATAGTTTGATCTTATTGGCTTCTCAGATTCTGATTATGCTGGAGACAGAGTTGATCGCAAGTCTACATCAGGTACTTTTCACTTCCTAGGCCGATCTCTTGTGTGTTGGTCTTCAAAGAAGTAGGACTGTGTATCACTCTCCACTGTTGAAGCCGAATACATTGATGCTGGTGCCTGTTGCACTCATCTTCTATGGATGAAGCAAACCCTCAAGGACTATGTCGTCAACATGAAGAAAGTACCTATCTTTTGTGATGATGAGAGTGCTATTAAGATTGCTCACAATCCAGTACAACACTCGAAGACAAAGCACATTCAGATACGACACCATTTCCTTTGTGATCATGTGTTGAAGGGGAGACATCGTCATCAACCACGTGAAGACAGAAGAGCAGTTGGCTGATATCTTCATGAAGCCTTTGGATGAGAAGAGGTTTTACAAGTTGCGGTGTGAGATAAATATCTTAGAATCCTCAAATATCATGTAAAAGGACACACATCCTAATGCTTATGCCTTTTGCTGACTTTGATGCACAACACACGAAGTAACGTATGTCTTCAATTCATGAAGACTTACACTCTAAGTGTGAATACATTAACAAATAATATGACTTCAGAGTGCCACGATAATTGCGCATCGTGTCTGGGCCTAACATTCTTATACTCGTGGGTAATGCCACCACCAACACTTGAATACTTTGATCTATCTTCGAAACTTTTGCTATGTGTTCAATTTGAGTTTATCTTCATGTTGATTTTTTTGTTGATCTTTCGCTGGCTTTGCATTTGCTCTCTCTCTCTCTATTATATATTTGCTAGCTAGAGTGTTTTTGTCCTCAACAACATTCACCTATTGCTATGTCTTCAAGATTTTATCTAGGTGAATGTGATCGGACCCTTTCATCCCATCTATGCTTATCTCTCCTAACAATGTTCACTCTAGTGATATGCATTATACTTGACACATGTTGATTGTCTTCACTACATCCTTGTCAGACGAAGATAAATCCAACCAACGGTTAATTTTTTGATCTTATCTTTTTACTGTCCCACTAAACCAAAGGGTCAGGGGAATATCCATCTCGAATTTCGGACCGGGATATTTCTTACCCCTCTATAAATACCCCACTTTTGGTTCATTCAATACTTTCATTACTCCTTTTGCTCTCTCGCTCGAGATCTCCAAACCCTAGCGCCGCTGCTAGATTTCATCATCGCCGGAGGAGAAGCGCTTAGCTGCCGCGACTCCTACGTCCTCATACTCATGCCGGCCACGGTCTGTCTTCGCCCCGCCGCCGCCGTAGCTGTCTGCTGCCACCAAGTTAGGGTGTGGTAGATATGACTACTCTCCAAATGCAACGAAACTTTTTGATGATTTTTTTGGAACAAAAGAGGCACTAGAAGCTTCATTGGAGGGCCAGAAGAGCCACGAGGTGGGCACAACCTACCAGGGCGCACCAGGCCCCTCTGGCGCGCCCTGGTGTCTTGTGGTCCACTCGTGGCCCATCTTCGCGTGAAACCGACGCCCAAAAATCCTATATATTCAGAAACCTCCAGAAATAACCCTAGATCAGAAGTTCCGCCGCCGCAACTCTCTGTATCAGCGAAAAACCAATCTGGAGGCGTTCCAGTACCCCGCCGGAGAGGGTAGATTATCTCCGGTGGCCATCTTCATCATCCCGGCGGAGGCCATGACGAGGAGGGAGTAGTCTACCCTAGGGGCTGAGGGTATGTACCATTAGCTATGTGTTCAATCTCTCTCTCTCGTGTTCTTGAGATGTCACGATCTTGATGTATCACGGGCTTTGTTAATATAGTCGGATCATATGATGTTATTCCCTTGCTATCATGTTGTGATGAATTGAATCTTTCCCTTTGAGATGTCGTTATGTTCGATTGAATATTTTGGTTGAGAACACTTGATGTACGTCTTGCGTGGGATACCCGTAGTGACATTGGGGTATTCTATTGATTCACTTCATATACGTTGAGGCATCAACTTGTGGATTTCGGTGACCTAGGGGATCTATGCATAGGGGTTGATTGCACGTTTTCATACCATGTTCTCCGATAGAAATCTTGGGGCACTCTTTGAGGTTCTTTGTGTTGGATTGAGTATTATGAATCTGAAATTGTTTGATGTGTATCATATAATTAACTCATGGATACTTGTGGTGACATTGGAGTATCTAGGTGACATTAGAGTTGGTTGATGTGTATCATATGGTGTTATTCTAGTACGAACTCTTATATAAATCGATCGGAAAGGATAACTTGGTGTTATTTTAGTACGAACTCTTGGATAGATCGATCGGAAAGGATAACTTTAAGGTGGTTTCGTACCCTACAAACAATTTCTTCTTATGCTCTCCGCTAGATAAGAACATTGGAGTGATTCTTCGTTGCGCGTTGAGGGATGGTTATGTGATCTAACTATATTAGCATTGTTGAGAGATTGCACTAGCGAAAGTACGGACCCTAGGCCTTGTTTTCAAGCATTGCAATACCGTTTGTGCTCACTTTTGTTACTTGCTACCTTGCAGTTTTTTATTGTTACTATTACAAAATCAATACCTACTATCATTCCTACACTTGTATCACCATCTCTTCGCCAAACTAGTGCACCTATACAAGTTACCATTGTATTTGGTGTGTTGGGGACACAAGAGACTTTTTATTATTTGGTTGCAGGGTTGTTTGAGAGAGACCATCTTCATCCTACGCCTCCCACGGATTGATAAGCCTTAGGTCCCCCACTTGAGGGAAATTTGCTACTGTCCTACAAAACTCTACGCTTGGAGGCCCAACACGAGTCTACAAGAACAAGTTGTGTAGTAGACATCAAGCTCTTTTCTGGCGCCGTTGTCGGGGAGGTGAGTGCTTGAAGGTATATCTTTAGATCTTGCAATTAAATCTTTTAGTTTCTAGTTTTTCACTAGTTTGGTTTCATAAAAGAAAACAACAACAAAATGGATTTTAGGTTGCCTCAATTGTTTCACCTTTTTAATGTCTTTCATGAAAATGATGGTTCGGAAAATTGTGCTCAATTGGTAGAGGAAGAGTTTATGAAAATACTTAATGAGAACTCCTTGAATGATGAGCATGATTGTAATGTTGCTAGTATGAATTCTCTGAATATCCATGATTCTAATGATATGCTAAGCCACAAGCTTAGGGATGCTATGTTTGATGAAGATGATATTTTTAGTCCCCCAAGTTTTGATGAGCAAAATTTATTATGATGATGGCATGCCTCCTATATATGATGATTATTGTGATGACATGTATGCTATAAAGAATAATGGTAACCATGAAACTTGTCATCATGATTTTAGTTTTCAATTGGATTATGCCACTCAAATATCTCATGATAGTTATTTTGTTGAGTTTGCTCCCACTACTTTGAATGAGAAGAATTTTGCTTGTGGTGGTAATAATAAAAATTCTATGCTTGTGCATCATGAAAAGGATGATTTATGTGATAGATATATTGTTGAATTCCTTCATGATGCTACTGAAAATTATTATGAGGGAGGAACATATGCTTGTAGGAATTGCAATAATATCAAGTTTCCTGCCTACGTGTTCAAAGCTTCGAAGTTATGTTTGTTTTGCCTTCCTATGCTAGTTGATTCTTGATCCCATAAATAGTTTTCTCACAAAATACCTATGAATAAGAAGTGGGTTAGACTTAAATGTGCTTGTCATGTGTTTCATGATGCTCCCTTGCATGTTTCAAATATTATTCTTACGTGAGCATCATTGAAATCATCATGCCTAGCTAAAAGGCATTAAAGAAAAGCGCTTGTTGGGAGACAACCCAACACTTTTACTTTATGTTTTTGAGTGTTCACATGATTACGCTATTGTATTAATCATGTTTTGTGTCTTTTATTTCAATAATGTGCCAAGTAAATCCTTTGGGATGACTCACAAGATGACTAGAATTGATGCTGAACCAAAACAGAAACTTTTGACTCCAGTGCAGGAATTTTCATTTTTTATTGGAGCATGATAATGATCTGAAATTTTTAAAGAGTGTTTCTATACAAATTAGTCAGGTTTTCCTAATTGTTCAGAATTTTTAGAGAGAGGTAAGTATGGTTACACTACAGATCTTCACAGACTGTTCTGTTTTTGACAGATTATGTTTTGCATGCATAGTTTGCTTGTTTTATTGTTCCCATAGCTTATATTCAGTGGTATAAATTATGTGAATGATAGAATACAGTAGGTATCATGTGGGAACAATTATGAATCTTGTACTAACAGTACCTAAGTGAATTATCTATAGTTATTATACTAACCCATCTCACGAAGTTCCGTTAAGTTTTGTGTGATTGAAGTTTTCAAGTTTTGGGTGAGACACCGATATAAGAAGAATAAGGAGTGGTAAGACCCTAAGCTTGGGGATGTCCAAGGCACCCCAAGGTAATATTCAAGGAACACTCAAGCGCCTAAGCTTGGGGATGCCCCGGAAGGCATCCCCTCTTTCGTCTTCAACATTATCGGTATATCTTACTTAGAGCTATATTTTTATTCGTCACATAATATGTGCTTGCTTGGATCGTCATTATATTTTGTTATTTTCTGTTAGGTGTTATTTATAATCTTATTTTTCAATAAAAAGTTCCAAGAATTTCCTTAGGATGCTTGCATTGCATGTTTGATGTGTGATGTGTAAAAACAGAAACTTTCTCTGTAGTGTTTGAATTTTCATATTTTACTGGAACCTGGAAAGTTTCTGAAATTTTTACACAGTGTTGTCATATAAATTATTTATCACTTCCTAAATTTTCATAATTTTTTGATTTACATAAGTACACTGTTTCACAAATTTCTACAGACTGTTCTGTTTGGACAAATTGCTGTCATAGTTTTGTTATCTACTTATCCTATAGTTTCCATAGCCTATAATGGTAGATATTGAGGGATCACTAGAAGTGTGTCTAGAGGGGGGGGGGTGAATAGACTACTAGCAGGAATTTAAAACCTAACCTTTTCCCAAGTCAATTTGTTGGCAGATTTTAACAATTATAGCAAGTCTAGCACACCCTACACATGCAAGTCAACAAGTATGGCAGCGGAAAATAAAGACATTGCACATGGAAGTAAGGAGTTGAGATAGGGAGATCAAACGCATGAGGGACACGAAGATTTTTCCCGTGGTTTCGATAGGTGGTGCTATCGTACGTCCACGTTTATGGAGTCTTCAACCCACGGAGGGTAACGGTCGCGAGAGTCCACGAAGGGCTCCACCCATAAGGGTCCATGAAGTAGCAACCTTGACTATTCCATAACAGCTTCCGTCCACGAAGGACTAGCCTCACTATGGGTAGATCTTCACGAAGTAGGCGATCTCCTTGCCCGTACAAACTTCTTGGTTCAACTCCACAACACGAAGTAGGAGGCTCCCAAGCGACACCTAACCAATCTAGGAGGCACCACCCTCCAAGAGGTAATAGGCTCGGCAATGTCGATGAACTCCTTGCTCTTGTGCTTCAAGATGATAGACTCCTCAACACACAATCACTCTCTCACAGATTTGGCTATGGTGGAAGAGATTGATTTGGTGGAAAGCAACTTGGGGAGGCTAGAGATCAAGATTCATATGGTAGGAATGGAATAGCTTGATCTCAACACATGAGTAGGTGGCTCTCTCTCAGAAAATAGGATGGGGCAAGTATGGAATAGTTCTGAGTGCTTCTCTTTCGAGTGGGTGGTGGTGAAGGGGTATATATAGGCATCCCCAAAAATCCAACCGTTACACCTAAAGTGACCAACTCGGTGACACCGATGTGTGAATCTCGGTGGTACCGAAGTGACCAAAAGGCAGTAACTTTTGAATCTCGGTGAGACCGATATATAATTCTCGGTGGTACCGATTAGGTGACCAACGGTCAGATTGCACAACTCGGTGACGCCGATTCTCAATTCTCGGTGGTACCGATTCTTGACCATGGCTAACCAGAGAGTTGGTCCAAAAACTCGGTGAGACCGATTCACAATTCTCGGTGGTACCGATGCTTGTGAATGGCTAACCAGGAAGTTGGTCCAAATCTCTGTGAGACCGACTGGCAAAACTCGGTGGTACCGATACTTGAAAATAGCTAAACAAAAAGTTGGCAACTGAACACGGTGGCACCGATGCAGAATCGGTTGCACCGAATGGCTAGGGTTTGGCATGAGTCTGTCTGAGTTTGGGAATCGGTGGGACCGAGTGTGGAATGTTGGTTGCACCGACTTTGGATGTTTGGCTTTGGACAGACTTTTGTGGAAGAGCTTGTGGGTGTTTTTGGTGACTATCTCTTGTGCACGTGGAGCATCTTGTTCACCAACAGTACCTTACCCCCTTTTAATAGTATTGGCTTTCCTATGGACTCAAAGTGATTTCTCACAAAGTAAAATGTAGAGTCCTCTTGCTTGAAGCTTTGCCAATCCATTTCCTTGCATCTTGGGGTTTCTCCACAATCCTTTTGCCAACCCTCTTTGTGGACTTTATCTGAAATACACTAGATAGAAGTATTAGTCCAAGATACAATGTATGTTGTCATGAATTATCAAAACCACCAAGGGAGCATTTGTGCTTTCAATATCCCCCTTTTTGGTAATTGATGACAACATACAATCAAAGCTTCAAATAAAGATATGCATGGATACACTGAAGACTTTGAGAGACACATGACTTAGACTTGCTCCCCCTAAATGTGTGCAATCCCTTTAAAGGATGGTTGCTTTGGAATGCATAGACACATATAGTAGAAGGGATATAATGAGTCATGTGTATCTTGGCTATATGCATCAAATATATACATGAGTGAGGTGTATCCTTGTTCAAGACTTCACTCTTGCAAACAATATGTGCAAGAAGCAAGAGACCATCTTGATCAAGGATATGATGCATATACTTACCTTGAGTTCGTGAGCATTCTCGTAGTAGAAATACACTTGAGAAAACAATGTTAGGAAACACAAGAGTATTCTACCAATCAAAAGCAATAGAGCTCAATAGTACCAAGATATGGAGAACATATAGAAGATAGTATTCCTTAAGATTGATATGTCTCCAAGATCATTTAGAGCTTTCTCCCCTTAGATATGAAAATAGTAGATCATCCTCTCCCCCTGAATCTTAGCATGTAGATATTGGGATTGGATAGGGTGAGAAAAGTCTAACATGAGTAGTCAAATGAAATAAACATATTTTTCTCCCAATCATATTTTTCTCCCCCTACTTTGGTATTCTCCCCTTGTCTATATAAGTATAAGCTTTGATTGTATCTCCCCCTTTGCATTGAAGCATGTATCTCCCCCTTTAGCTTTGAAGCTTTGGTATTTCTCCCCCTTTGGCATTAATTTCCAAAAAGGTCCATACACAGGGTTAGACACAGGGATCATGGAGTAGGAAGGGATCCTTGAGAACAAGGGTCATAGAATGTAGGGATCATGGAGAGCATTAAAAACTGAGGGAATCATGGAAAATAATTTCTCCTCTTTGGCTGATCTGAGAGCTTGTAAGACTTCTCCTACTTTGAGTTAGGGATCCTAGAATGAACTTTCTCCCCCCCCTTTTTTTAAGAAGGGATCATCGAAGAAATGAAAATATCACTATAGGATCACTAAGGAAACAAAGATTTACTGACATGAACACAGACTGTAGAAGATACCAAATCGGTGGCTCTGAGACAAACACGTCAGTGGAACCGATTTGTTGTTATGCAACTCATTTGCTAAATCGGTAGAACTGACTTATTTGTATCGGAGGCTCCGAGGCTTAAACAGAGACTTGGCAATATTTAAGAAACTTGCAAATTAATTTTGAAAATTTTGTAACAAAGTGTCAGAAGGATTTTCAAAGGAAACGCAAAAGATTTTACAAAGAGATATCAACTAGAGAAGATTTGAGTGGTTCCAAGAATTCTTGCAAATAGAGAATGAACCAAACAAGATACTTAACTAGATGACGGTCGGTGACTAGGTCACCTATATTAGAGTATATTGACTTAGGAGCCAAGCAAGAATACTTGATCATAGGTCATACTCATCGTTAAGCTCAAAATGGGGTTACCATTTTTTGATTAAGCATTTTAATGTTTTCATATCACTTGAGTTGCTTTAGCTCATGACTTGGAGTAAAGCCTTTTCAAGCATATGAGTACATACCTTTGAGTGATGTTGATGACATGGCTTGTAGGTGAACTTGTTGTGGATGCTCGATGTTGATGAAGTTCATCTTGAGTTGGGAGCAATCCTTCTTATTTTGGTACACTTATCACCTACATATGTTAGTCATGCAAGGAAGAACAATATATATCCATTTGACATGATATCAATTGAGAATTAGCAAATATGATCACATCAAATATATGTCAAGGATATGGTTGAGTTGTCTTCTTCCTTCCATCATCAAGAGGGGTTGTGGATACTTGGTCATGACAAGATTGCTTAAGATATGAGTTGTTTGCAACCTTGTGGAATGAAGTTCTTCCAAGTACCTACAAAAGGTTAGATGCAATACAAGGGAGCATAGAATTCCATGGTATAAGATAACATGTCAAGTGTATCATCGAAGTATCATGTAAGTCATGCCCTTGCATGCAAATCCGAGTGAGCTTAGCTCAAGTTTGAAGCATCAATGATGTTCAACTCACTCCTCAAGTAACAAAACACTTTCTCATCAAGTGGCTTAGTAAAGATATCGGCCAATTGCTTGTTAGTGCGAACATGATTAAGATTAATATCTCCTTTGGCAACATGATCACGAATGAAATGATGTCGAACTTGAATATGCTTAGTTCGAGAATGTTGCACGGGATTATGACCAATCTTAATAGCACTTTCATTGTCACAAAGTAATGGAACATTTTTCACATGGATTCCATAATCCTTAAGCGTTTGTGTCATCCATAGTAATTGTGCACAACATGATCCGGCAGCAATATACTCAGCTTCGGCAGTAGACAGAGATACCGAGTTTTGTTTCTTGGAGGACCAAGACACAAGAGGTCTACCAAGAAATTGACACGTACCCGAGGTGGATTTTCTATCAACCTTGTCACCGGCATAGTCCGAATCGGAATAGCCAACAAGGTTAAAGGAAGATCCCTTGGGATACCAAATGCCAAAGTTTGGTGTTTGTATCAAATATCTCACAATACGTTTTACGGCCAAGAGATGACACTCTTTAGGTGCAGCTTGATATCTAGCACACATGCAAACACTAAGCATAATATCGGGACGGGAGGCACATAGATATAGTAATGAACCAATCATAGATCGATAAACTTTTTGATCAACCAGTTCGTCCTCCTTGGTAAGATCAACATGTCCACTAGTAGGCATAGGAGTTTTGATACCTTTACACTCTTGCATGTTGAACTTCTTGATCAAGTCCTTGGTGTACTTGGTTTGAGAGATGAAAGTTCCTTCTCTCGTTTGCTTGATTTGCAAACCAAGAAAGACTTTCAGCTCACACATCATGGACATCTCATACTTCTCGGACATCAACCTTCCAAATCTTTCACTAAATTGTGGGTTAGTAGATCCAAAGATAATATCATCCACATAGATTTGGCACACAAATAATTCACCATTAACTCTCTTAGTGAATAAGGTTGCGTCAATTTTACCAATTTCAAAACCCTTTTCAATGAGAAACTTTGTTAAGCATTTATACCAAGCACGTGGGGCTTGCTTAAGACCATAAAGAGCTTTACGAAGCTTGTAAACATGATTAGGTTTCTTAGGATTCACAAAACCAGGGGGTTGTTTGACATAGACCTCTTCTTCAATCTCACCATTTAAAAAGGCACTTTTAATGTCCATTTGATAAAGCGTGATATCATGGTGATTAGCATAAGCAAGAAGAATGCGAATAGCTTCAAGTCTAGCAACGGGTGCATAGGTCAACGTAGTCCATACCTTTGACTTGCGTATATCCTTGGGCTACGAGATGCGCCTTGTTGCGTACAACTTGACCGTCTTCATCTTGCTTGTTCCAAAACACCCATTTGGTTCCGATGATGTTGTGCTCGTCCTTGGGCTTCTCCACGAGTGTCCACACTTCGTTCCTCTCGAAGTTGTGAAGCTCTTCATGCATAGCGTTCACCCAATCCGGGTCTTCAAGAGCTTGTTCTACCTTCAAGGGTTCAATGCTAGAGATGAAAGAATAATGCTCACAAAAATTAGCTAAGCGAGTTTTAGAGCGAGTGATTCTCCCGGTTTGTATGTCACCAAAGATTTGGTTTAGAGGATGGTTCTTGGTCACTCTTGCTCGAACTCGGGGTAGCTTTTGCTTGTTGGATGGTGGAGCTTCTTCATCATCATCATCTCCTTCATCTTCGTTGTTGTTAAAGGTGTCATTTCCTTGAGGTGGTGGTGAAGGAGGTTGTGGTGGATCTTCATGATGTACTTCCTCCTCTTCATCTTTTCGTGTACCGCTTGTGGATGTCTCCATGTCATGTTGAGGTTCACCATGACGTGAGGTGGGGGCTTCCACTTGAGTTGATGAAGTACTTTCCTTCACCTCCATGGGACGAATCTTGCCGATGGACAAGTCTTGGATAGCTTTCGAAGGATCCTTATCTCCTACATCATTTGGCAATTGTTCAACTTGCGAACCATTAGATTCATCAAACTTCACATCTACCGTCTCTTCAACTTTTCGAGTGAAGTTGTTGTAGACACGGTAAGTGTGAGAGTTCGATCTGTAACCGAGTAGGAAACCTTCATGAGATTTAGGAGCAAATTTAGTACGACGATGCTTGTCAAGAATGTAGCACTTTGAGCCGAATACCCGAAAGTATCCAACTTGGGGTTTGTTACCGGTGAGTAGCTCGTATGCCGTTTTACCGAGAAGCTTGTGCAAGTAGAGTCGGTTTGTGGCATGACACGCTGTTTCCACGGCCTCCGCCCAAAAGTGTCTTGGTGTCTTGTATTCGTCAAGCATCGTTCTTGCCATCTCAATAAGAGTTCGGTTCTTTCTCTCAACAACTCCATTTTGTTGAGGCGTGTACGTAGCCGAGAAATCATGTGAAACACCTTCTTCATCAAGAAAGGTATCTACATGGGTGTTCTTGAACTCCGATCCGTTATCGCTCCGAACCTTCTTAATCTTCACTTCAAACTGATTTTGTGCTTTGCGAATAAAGTTCTTGAAGATCTTTTGTACCTGCGACTTATCATCAAGAAAGAATACCCACATAAATCTGGAAAAATCATCAACTATAACTAGACCATAGGAATTTCCACCGAGGCTCTTGTAAGCATTGGGACCGAAAAGATCCATGTGAAGTAACTCGAGTGGTCTCCTAGTAGTCATGATATTCTTTACGGGATGACTTCCACCTACTTGCTTTCCGGCTTGATAGGCACTACAAAGTCTATCTTTGTCAAAGATAACATCTTTAACACCAAGTATATGATCACCTTTGATAAGCTTGTCTAGATTACGCATGCCAACATGTCCTAGTCTTCTATGCCAAAGCCAACCTTTAGAAGCTTTTGCAATAAGACAAGTACGAGGTTTGGATCTCTTAGTGAAATCGACAATATATAGATCACCTCTACGGAAACCGGTAAAGACCATATTCTGATTATCTTGACGAAACACTTGGCAATCTACTTTCGTGAATAGCACATTAAAACCGAAGTCGGCAAGTCTAGATATGGAAAGAAGATTGTAGCCAAGGGATTCAACAAGCATGACATTTTGAATAGAGCTATCATGAGATATGGCCACCTTACCAAGACCAAGTACCTTACACTTGGAGTTGTCTCCAAAAGTTACATACCTTCGCGGTCCATGGTTTGGTGTGATCTCTTCAAACATGTCTCTATCTCCGGTCATATGATCGGTACATCCACTATCGAGAATCCACTCTTTTCCTCTGGACATGTAATCCTTGAAGTTTGCCATGAGACTTAGATTCTTCATGATCGTCTCATGCTCAATGTCGAACAACTCATCTTCATCATAGTAGCCATGTTCCACATTGTCATCATCAAGTGGGAAATCCTCGTCACAAGAAACAAGGGATTCGTTAGGATTGTGATCATGACAATGTTCAAGATTATGAATGCGAATGGCTTCTACAATGATGTTGTTGATAGTTATGACATCTCCTTTATCACGCATGAGGTCTCTAAGCTCGAATAGATAGTCATCAAACTTGGGATCACTAGGCATCATTTTGTGAAAGACAATAGTCTTATGAAGAATTTCATCAAGATTACTTAATGAATAACTTGGATATCGTTTCTCCAAGTCATTCCACAAATTATAAGCGCATTCAAAATTCTTCATTTGATTAAGCACAATCCTAGGCAATCCTCTAACGATAAGATTAACAGTTCTAAGATTGCATAGCATATCAATTTCCTCTTCGTGTGTGGGATGTAAAGGATCAATGAGAGGTACATAGGGGTTCTTAACATACTTGTTCAACTGAAATTCATTGAATAGCTCATGCATCTTATATTTCCATTGACTATAGTACTCCCCATCAAGAATATGCACTCTACAAATCAAACTTACTATACTAGACACATCCATCTTCCTCCACGGTGATGAAACAATTGCAATGGAGACCAAAGTTCTGATACCAATTGAGGGATCACTAGAAGTGTGTCTAGAGGGGGGTGAATAGACTACTAGCAGGAATTTAAAACCTAACCTTTTCCCAAGTCAATTTGTTGGCAGATTTTAACAATTATAGCAAGTCTAGCACACCCTACACATGCAAGTCAACAAGTATGGCAGTGGAAAATAAAGACATTGCACATGGAAGTAAGGAGTTGAGATAGGGAGATCAAACGCATGAGGGACACGAAGATTTTTCCCGTGGTTCCGATAGGTGGTGCTATCGTACGTCCATGTTTATGGAGTCTTCAACCCACGGAGGGTAACGGTCGCGAGAGTCCACGGAGGGCTCCACCCATAAGGGTCCACGAAGTAGCAACCTTGACTATTCCATAACGGCTTCCGTCCACGAAGGACTAGCCTCATTATGGGTAGATCTTCACGAAGTAGGCGATCTCCTTGCCCGTTCAAACTTCTTGGTTCAACTCCACAACACGAAGTAGGAGGCTCCCAAGCAACACCTAACCAATCTAGGAGGCACCACTCTCCAAAAGGTAATAGGCTCGGCAATGTCGATGAACTCCTTGCTCTTGTGCTTCAAGATGATAGACTCCTCAACACACAATCACTCTCTCACAGATTTGGCTATGGTGGAAGAGATTGATTTGGTGGAAAGCAACTTGGGGAGGCTAGAGATCAAGATTCATATGGTAGGAATGGAATAGCTTGATCTCAACACATGAGTAGGTGGCTCTCTCTGAGAAAATAGGATGGGGCAAGTATGGAATAGTTCTGAGTGCTTCTCTTTCGAGTGGGTGGTGGTGAAGGGGTATATATAGGCATCCCCAAAAATCCAACCGTTACACCTAAAGTGACCAACTCGATGACAGCGATGTGTGAATCTCGGTGGTACCGAAGTGACCAAAAGGCAGTAACTTTTGAATCTCGGTGAGACCGATATATAATTCTCGGTGGTACCGATTAGGTGACCAATGGTTAGATTGCACAACTCGGTGACGCCGATTCTCAATTCTCGGTGGTACCGATTCTTGACCATGGCGAACCAGAGAGTTGGTCCAAAAACTCGGTGAGACCGATTCACAATTCTCGGTGGTACCGATGCTTGTGAATGGCTAACCAGGAAGTTGGTCCAAATCTCGGTGAGACCGACTGGCAAAACTTGGTGGTACCGATACTTGAAAATAGCTAAACAGAAAGTTGGCAACTGAACTCGGTGGCATCGATGCAGAATCGGTTGCGCCGAATGGCTAGGGTTTGGCATGAATCTGTCTGAGTTTGGGAATCGGTGGGACCGAGTGGGGAATGTTGGTTGCACTGACTTTGGATGTTTGGCTTTGGACAGACCTTTGTGGAAGAGCTTGTGGGTGTTTTTGGTGACTATCTCTTGTGCACGTGGAGCATCTTGTTCACCAACAGTACCTTACCCCCTTTTAATAGTATTGGCTTTCCTATGGACTCAAAGTGATTTCTCACAAAGTAAAATGTAGATTCCTCTTGCTTGAAGCTTTGCCAATCCATTTCCTTGCATCTTGGGGTTTCTCCACTATCCTTTTGCCCACCCTCTCTGTGGACTTTATCTGAAATACACTAGATAGAAGTATTAGTCCAAGAGACAATGTATGTTGTCATGAATTATCAAAACCACCAAGGGAGCATTTGTGCTTTTAGATATAAATTGTGGAAACGATAGTAAACATTAGATGATGTTTGGAAATTGTTGTGCAACTTGTCTTGGCAGTACAAGAAGTTTGGACTTATTCTTATGTTTACTAACCTATCTCACGAGTTCTTTTTGATTTTTGTGTGGATGAAGTTTTTGAGACTTAGGTGAAACCGGGATATAAAAGGAATTAAGGAGACACAAAAGCTCAAGCTTGGGGTTGCCCAAGGCATCCCAAGATAATATTTCAAGAAGTCTCAAGCATCTAAGATTGGGGATGCCCCGGTAGGCATCCCACCTTTCTTCATCATCAATTATCGGTTAGTAGCGGTTGAGCCTAAGTTTTTGCTTCTTCACATGATGTGTGCTATTCTTGGAATGTCATTTTATTTTGTTTTGCTTGTTGTTTTAATAAAATACTTAGATCTGAAAGTTTTTAGATGAGAGAGAGTTCTCAAATGGCTACCCATTTACTTAACTACTCGCTTGATCTTCACTTATATCTTTTAGCTTGTCATTTACTCTTGTGCTTCACTTATATCTTTTTAAGCACGGTGTGCTTTAAAGTTTTGAAGAAATACTCTCATGCTTCACTTAGATTTATTTGAGAGTTAGTAAATTTTTAAGAAATATTCTCTCATGCTTCAGTTATATTATTTTGAGAGATGAAAATCTTTATGCTCATGCTCTTCACTTAAATTTGTTTGAGCTTGTCAAAAGCAATTGCAACATATGAAACTAGTCCCAAAGTGATAGATATTCAAGAGGGATATAATAAAAAAATCATGAAGATCATTGGACAAATTAAACTTGATTCCTTGTAATAGTTTTGAGACATGATGATAGTAATATGTGAGTCATGTTGGTGAGTAATTATGCTTTAGTAAGAATATTGGTGTTAAGGTTTGTGATTCCCTATGCAAGCACGAAAGTCAATAGTTATGCAATGAAATTACATCCTACTTGTGGTGCATTATTCGGTGTTAATTATGCTTAATGCCCGTTTATGTGAATTTTCGTTTCTTGGTTGGTTGCTTCTCAATCTATTTGCTAGCCTCCACTTGTACTAAGTAGAAATACTACTTGTGCATCCAAAATCCTTAAACCCAGTTTTGCCATATGAGTCCACCATACCTACCTATATGCAGCATTTCCATGCCGTTCCAAACAAATTTGTATGTGTCATCTCTAATTTTCAAAATGAATTTCCTTTTTGTGTGCTCGTACCACTCATGAAGCGGCAGGGGGTGGCCAATATTTTTCCATCCTAGATGTGTTATTCTCAAGATGAGTGTTTATTCACTTGTCATTACATGAGAGTACGGCGGTAATAGGGATGCCCAGTCCCGAAATAAAAAAGAAATTTAATTACTTTATGTTGTGAAAAAATAAATTCCTTGGAAAGTGTTGGTATGGAAGGCAACCGTGGATACGGCTAGCCATGGATTGTGAAAGAATGGTGGAAAAAGGAATAAACTTTGTTTTCTGTTTGGGAACCGCCTATGATATATCTAGCATGCAAAGTACTAAGAACTACTCGGTCGTTTTCGTTGACAGGAAAAGCGTGCCTCTCAAAAATTTCTCTCAATTTAAGCTTTGAGCTCTGGCACCTCTACAAATCCCTACTTCCCTCTGCGAAGGGCCTATCTATTTACTTTATGCAATTTTTCTTTTTAATTTGAGTCTCCATCTTCTCTTATAAAGCACCAACTAGGGGTCACTATGATCATACTTGTGCATTGGGTGTAGTTAATATTAGAGTGTGTTTCATGAATGGATCAATGATTGAGCATGATGGGCTAGGCATAACTTTCTTTAGTGTTGGTATGCTTGCGTATTAAAGTCTTCATGTCAAAACTAGACTATTGCTTTGAACCATCTAAAAGTCCAAATGTCCATGCTACAAAAGAAAAGAATGTGTGATGAACATGTTAGGCAGCATTCCACATCAAAAATTATGTTTTTATCATTTACCTACTCGAGGACGAGCAGGAATTAAGCTTGGGGATGCTGATACGTCTCCAACGTATCTATAATTTTTGATTGTTCCATGCTGTTATATTATCATTCTTGGATGTTTTACAATCATTTTATAGCAACTTTATATCATTTTTTGGAACTAACCCGGACTGACACAGTTTTCAACAGAACTACCGTGGTGTTGTTTTTTGTGCAGAAATCAAAGTTCTCCAAATGCAACGAAACTTTTTGATGATTTTTTTGAACAAAAGACACACTAGAAGCTTCGTTGGAGGGCCAGAAGACCCACGAGGTGCGCACAACCCACCAGGGCACGCCAGGCCCCTCTGGCGCGCCCTGGTGTCTTGTGGTCCACTCGTGGCCCATCTTCGCGTGAAACCGACGCCAAAAATCCTATATATCCAGAAACCTCCAGAAATAACCCTAGATCAGAAGTTCCGCCGCCGCAACTCTATGTATCGGTAAAAAACCAATCTGGAGGCATTCCAGTACCCCACCGGAGAGGGTAGATCATCTTCGGTGGCCATCTTCATCATCCCGGCGGAGGCCGTGACGAGGAGGGTGTAGCCCACCCTCGGGGCTGAGGGTATGTACCAGTAGCTATGTGTTTAATCTCTCTCTCTCTCTCTCTCATGTTCTTGAGATGTCACGGGCTTTGTTAATATAGTCAGATCATATGATTTTATTCCCTTGCTATCATGTTGTGATGAATTGAATCTTTCCCTTTGAGATGTCGTTATGTTGGATTGAATATTTTGGTTGAGAACACTTGATGTATGTCTTGCGTGGGATACCCGTAGTGACATTGGGGTATTCTATTGATTCACTTGATATATGTTGAGGCATCAACTTGCGGATTCCGGTGACCTAGGGGATCTATGCATAGGGGTTGATTGTACGTTTTCATGCCATGTTCTCTGATAGAAATCTTGGGGCACTATTTGAGGTTCTTTGTGTTGGATTGAGTATTATGAATCTGAAATTGTTTGATGTGTATCGTATAATTAACTCATGGATACTTGTGGTGACATTGGAGTATCTAGGTGACATTGGAGTTGGTTGATGCATATCATATGGTGTTATTCTAGTACGAACTCTTAGATAGATCGATCGGAAAGGATAACTTGGTGTTATTTTAGTACGAACTCTTGGATAGATCGATCAGAAAGGATAACTTTAAGGTGGTTTCTTACCCTATAAACAATTTCTTCTTATGCTCTCCGCTAGATAAGAACTTTGGAGTGATTCTTCGTTGCGCGTTGAGGGATGGTTATGTGATCCAACTATATTAGCATTGTTGAGAGATTGCACTAGCGAAAGTACGGACCCTATGCATTGTTTTCAAGCATTGCAATACCGTTTGTGCTCACTTTTGTTACTTACTACCTTGCTGTTTTTTATTGTTACTATTACAAAAATCAATACCTACTATCATTACTACACTTGTATCACCATCTCTTCGCCGAACTAGTGCACCTATACAATTTACCATTGTATTTGTTGTGTTGGGTACACAAGAGACTTTTTATTATCTGGTTGCAGGGTTGTTTGAGAGAGACCATCTTCATCCTACGCCTCACACGGATTGATAAACCTTAGGTCATCCACTTGAGGGAAATTTGCTACTGTCCTACAAAACTCTGCGCTTGGAGGCCCAACATGAGTCTACAAGAACAAGTTGTATAGTAGACATCAGTTGGCCATTGACCCAGGGTCAGTTTGGTCATATCAGGTCGGGTTTCCTGTTGGCTATAAATAGCTCCCCCCCTCCACCATAAGTAGGTGGCTGCTCAGAGAGAGATATGATTGTTGTCGTTTTGGAGCAACCCACCTCGAAGACATTGAGAGAGAGAAATATCATGCGAGGATAAACCTAAACACCTAGAGCTAGAGTGTTTGAGCATCACCGAAGTTGTTCTGTTCTAAGTGAACTGAAGACTTATTACACTTGAAGACTGTGATCTTCCAGACGGTTAGGCTTCTAGGTCTAGAGCATCCAAGAGTCATTGTGGATTGTCGGGTGACCAAGTTTGTACGGATTTCAGAAGTCTCCCCTGAAGACTTACTGCTACTTCTCGAGCATGCGTTGGTTTCCGTGAAGAGGAACGGATGATGCAGCAAAGTAGATAAGTATTTCCCTCAGTTGTTGAGAACCAAGGTATCAATCCAGTAGGAGATACAAGCAAGTCCCCAATAGATGTACCTACACAAAGAATCAAACACTTGCACCCAACGCTATAAAGGGGTTGTCAATCCCTTCACGGTTACTTGCAAGGATGAGATCTGATAGAGATAGATAGAATAGATTGCTTGAACGGAAAGTAAAACAAAAGTAAAAAATAATGCAGCAAGGTATTTTTGGTATTTTTGGTTTTAGATCTGAAAGTATAAGATGGAAAATAGACCCGGGGGCCATAGGTTTCACTAGAGGGTTCTCTCATGATGGCAAGTATTACGGTGGGTGAACAAATTACTGTCGAGCAATTGATAGAAAAGCGAATAATTATGAAGATATCCAAGGCAATGATTATGCATATAGGCATCGAGTCCATGTCAAGTAGACCGAAACGATTCTGCATCTACTACTATTACTCCACACATCGACCGACTCCTGCCTGCATCTAGAGTATTAAGTTCATGAAGAACAGAGTAACGCATTAGGTAAGATGACATGATGTAGAGGGATAAACTCAAGCAATATGATGAAAACCCCATCTTTTTATCCTCGATGGCAACAATACAATAAGTGCCTCGCTACCCCTACTATGTCACTGGGTGAGGACACCGCAAGATTGAACCCAAAACTAAGCACTTCTCCCATTGCAAGAATTACCAATCTAGTTGGCCAAACCAAACCAATAACTCGAAGAGACTTGCAAAGATATGAAATCATGCATATAAGAATTCAGAAAAGACTCAAATAATATTCATAGATAATCTGAACATAAACCCACAATTCATCGGATCTCGACAAACACACCGCAAAAGAGTATTACATCGGATAGATCTCCATGAAGATCATGAAGAACATGGTATTGAAGAGCAAAGAGAGAGAAGAAGCCATCTAGCTACTAGCTATGGACCCGAAGGTCTGTGGTGAACTACTCACGCATCATCGGAGGGGCAATGGAGTTGATGTAGATGCCCTCCGTGATCGAATCCCCCTCCGGCAGATTACCGGAAAAGGCTCCAAGATTGGATCTCACGGGAACCGAGGCTCCTGGCGGCGGAAACGTGTTTTTTGGCTCTTTTTGGTATCCAGGGAATATTTGTGAATTTATAGACCGAAGAGTAGGGTTAGGTGGGATGCTGTCGGCCCACAAGCCAGGGGGCGCGCCCTACCCCCCTGGGCGCGCCCCTGTGGCTTGTGGCCACACGGCGGCTCTCCTGCCTTGGTCTCCAAGTCTTCTGGGTTGCTTTTGGTCCAAGAAAAATTATTCCGAAGATTTTATTCCGTTTGGACTCCGTTTAATATTCCTTATGTGCAATACTCAAAAACAAGGAAAAAACAGAAACTGGCACTAGGCTCTAGATTAATAGGTTAGTCCCAAAAATAATATAAAATAGCATATTAATGCATATAAAACATCCAAAACAGATAAAATAATAGCATGGAACAATAAAAAATTATAGATACGTTGGAGACGTATCAAGCATCCCCAAGCTTAATTCCTGCTCGTCCTCTAGTAGGTAAATGATAAAAATAGAATTTTTGATGTGGAATGCTACCTAACATATTTATCCATGTAATATTCTTTATTGTGGCATGAATATTCAGATCTGTAAGATTCAAAACAATAGTCTAATATTGACATAAAAATAGTAATACTTCGAGCACACCAACAAGGCAATTGTGTCCTTTCGAAATAACATGGCCTTAGAAAGTTATCCCTACAAAATCATATGGTCTGGCTATGCTCCATCTTCCCCACACAAAGTATCTAAATCATGCACATCCCCGATGAACAAGTCAAGCAATTGTTTCACACTTTTGGTGTTCTCAAACCTTTTCAACTCTCACGCAATACATGAGCATGAGCCATGGATATAGCACTATAGGTGGAATAGAATATGGTGGAGGTTGCAAGGAAAAAGGGAGAAGATAGTCTCACATCAACTAGGCGTATCAACGGGCTATGGAGATGCCCATCGATAGATATCAATGTGAGTGAGTAGGGATTGCCATGCAACAAATGCACTTAGAGCTATAAGTGTATGAAAGCTCAAAAAGAAAACTAAGTGGTCGTGCAAGATGAAACTCCACTAGTTATATGAAAGTGACAAAATAGGAGACTCTCTATCATGAAGATCATGGTGCTACTTTGAAGCACAAGTGTGGAAAAATATAGTAGCAATTGTCCCTTCTCTCTTTCTCTCATTTTTTTCTTTTTTTTTCTTTTTGGTGGGCATCTTTGGCCTCTTTTTTTTATTTGGGCTTCGCTGGCCTCTTTTATTTTTTTGTAAACTCCGGATACTCATCCCAACTTGTGAGGGAGTCATGGCTTCCATCATCCTTTTCTCACACGGGACAATGCTCTAATAATGAAAATCATCACACTTTTATTTACTTACAACTCAAAAAAAAAATTACAACTCGATACTTATGACAAAATATGACTCTATTTGCAAGATGAAAGTGATGGTGCATGTCATGAAAAGCGGAACGGTGGAAGTTGCATGGCAATGTATCTCGGAATGGCTATAGAAATGCCATAATAGGTAGGTATGGTGGCTGTTTTGAGGAACATATATGGTGGCTGTTTTGAGGAAGGTGTGTTTGATGTACCGGCGAAAGTTGCGCGGTACTAGAGAGGCTAGCAAAGGTGGAAGGGTGAGAGTGCGTATAATCCATGGACTCAACATTTGTCATAAAGAACTCACATACTTATTGCAAAAGTCTATTAGTTATCAAACAAAGCATTAGACGCGTGCCCCTAGGGGAGAGGTTGGTAGGAGTTAACCATCGCGCGCTCCCGACCCTCACACAAAGGTCGACAATCATTAAACAAATCATGCTCTGACTTCGTTACATAACGGTTCACCATACGTGCATGCTACGGGAATCACAAACTTCAACACAAGTATCTCTTCCAATTCACAACTACTCACTAGCATGACTCTCATATTACCATCTCCATTATCTCAAAACTATATGCAAGGAATCAAACTTCTCATAGTATCCAATGCACTTAATATGAAAGTTTTTATTATATCTCTCTTGGATGCCCATTATATTAGGACTAAAATCATAACCTAAACAAATTACCATGCTGTTTTAAGAAACTCTCAAAATAATATAAGTGAGGTACGAGATTTCAA
Organism: Elymus sibiricus; assembly: GCA_039707655.1. NCBI lineage: Eukaryota > Viridiplantae > Streptophyta > Magnoliopsida > Poales > Poaceae > Elymus > Elymus sibiricus. The sequence goes on from CM077665.1 coordinate 273,449,460, forward strand.
TAATTTCTATAAAATATAACACCACCGTGCTCTAAAAAGATATAAGTGAAGCACTAGAGCAACATTGCCTAGCTCAAAAGATATAAGTGAAGCACATAGAATATTCTAATAAATTCACGATTCAGCGTGTCTCTCTCAAAAAGAGTGTGTGCAGCAAGGATGATTGTGGAAAACTAAAAAGCAAAGACTCATATCATACAAGACGCTCCAAGCAAAACACATATCATGTGGTGAATAAAAATATAGCCTCAAGTAAATTTACCGATGGATTGAAGACGAAAGAGGGGATGCCTTCCAGGGCATCCCCAAGCTTAGGCTTTTTGGTATCCTTAAATATTGCTTGGGGTGCCATGGGAATTCCCAAGCTTAGGGTCTTGCCACTTCTTATTCCATAGTCCATCAAATCTTTACCCAAAACTTGAAAACTTCACAACACAAAACTCAACAGAAAACTCATGAGATCCGTTAGTATAAGAAAAATAAATCACCACTTTAGGTACTGTTGTGAACTCATTCTTTATTTATATTGGTGTAAAACTACTGTATTCTAACTTCTCCATGGTTCATACCCCCCGATACAACCCATAGATTCATCAAAATAAGCAAACAACACAAAGAAAACAGAATCTGTTAAAAACAGAACAGTCTGTAGCAATCTATAGACTTCGAATACTTCTGTAACTCCAAAAATTAGGACAATCAGGGAAATTTGTATATAAATCTTGTGTAAAAATTTCAGATCAAAATCACGTTCCAGTGAATTTACAAAATTCCTGGACTGAGAGAAAAAGTTTCTGTTTTTCAGCAAAATCAAATCAACAAACACCGTAGACCATCCCAAAGGTCTTACTTGGCTCAAACACTAATTTAAACAATAAACACAATTATTACAGAAGTAATAATGTGGAAAACACACCAAAACAGAAACAAAAAACAGAAAGCAAAAATAAAATTGGGTTGCCTCCCAACAAGCGCTATTGTTTAACGCCCCTAGCTAGGCAAAACGCAATAGATCTAGGTCTTTTCATAATAGTAAGGGAGATCGTCCATGCTCATCTCATACTCCCTTCTTTCAGCAGCAAGCTTCCTTTGTGGCAAGCAAAAATAATCAAAAGGGCTAAATTTAATAGGATATGGATCCTTGAGATCTAGTGAAGGAGGGATAGGTTCCTCCCTTGGCCCCATATATTGTATAATAAATTCATCGTTGTAAGCTTTCCTTTGGTGGAAGGTCATAAGCCTATCTCTTAATATGAACTCTAATCCATTATTTTGTATAGCAAAAGTATCATTGAGTTCAGAAATCTTATCAATCAAAACCTCGATAGGGACCCTCTTCCTTAAATTTTCATTATAAGCAACGTAATCCGGGGATTGCAATCTCATTATTTCTTCTTGATTAAAAAGGATCTCCTCTATAGGGGGACATCCACCATTAATTTTATAATGAGCGAAGATTTCACTAGCCTCTTTCATGATGAATCTAAACTCGTGGGCTAGAAATATAGTGGCGGCACGCTTAACGGAAGCAATCTGAATATTAGAGAACTCAAGAAAAATCCTTTGTATGCAAGGATGCATATGAACAAATTGCCTCTCAAGTTCAATTATTAATAGTGTTATGGCGTCCGCAAGACTATTAGTTTTATTGAGGATAGACCCTCCTAAGGTGGGTAGCGTACCAGCACAGGTAAAGAAATCTTGAATAACACCTTTTCCAATGATATTACCGCTACCTATGCGAATTTTTTTTGTATGCATGATAGTAGGTGCTTCATGAGAGTCGTTTTTAGCAAGATTGTCAAGGTTCCCTTCAAGACTATTACTATCCTTTTCAATGAAAGCCTCCCCAGATTCAAACATAGTGGCAATGAAACGATCTATAACGCAAGCAAACGAAAAGACGAAAGGAAGAAGGGCGAATAAAAAGGCAAATCTTTTTGGAAAATCGTTTTAGAAGTGGGGGAGAGGAAAATGAGAGGCAAATGGCAAATAAAGTAAATGCAAGAGATGAGTTTGTGATGGGTACTTGGTAGGCTTGATGTAGATCTCTCCGGCAACCACGTAAGAAATTGACAAGTTGACGGGAAAGTTCTTCTCTTGACTTGCTATGTATCTCCCCGGCAACGGCGCCAGAAATCCTTCTTGCTACTTCTCGAGCATGCGTTGGTTTCCGTGAAGAGGAACGGATGATGCAGCAAAGTAGATAAGTATTTCCCTCAGTTGTTGAGAACCAAGGTATCAATCCAGTAGGAGATACAAGCAAGTCCCCAATAGATGTACCTACACAAAGAATCAAACACTTGCACCCAACGCTATAAAGGGGTTGTCAATCCCTTCACGGTTACTTGCAAGGATGAGATCTGATAGAGATAGATAGAATAGATTGCTTGAACGGAAAGTAAAACAAAAGTAAAAAATAATGCAGCAAGGTATTTTTGGTATTTTTGGTTTTAGATCTGAAAGTATAAGATGGAAAATAGACCCGGGGGCCATAGGTTTCACTAGAGGGTTCTCTCATGATGGCAAGTATTACGGTGGGTGAACAAATTACTGTCGAGCAATTGATAGAAAAGCGAATAATTATGAAGATATCCAAGGCAATGATTATGCATATAGGCATCGAGTCCATGTCAAGTAGACCGAAACGATTCTGCATCTACTACTATTACTCCACACATCGACCGACTCCTGCCTGCATCTAGAGTATTAAGTTCATGAAGAACAGAGTAACGCATTAGGTAAGATGACATGATGTAGAGGGATAAACTCAAGCAATATGATGAAAACCCCATCTTTTTATCCTCGATGGCAACAATACAATAAGTGCCTCGCTACCCCTACTATGTCACTGGGTGAGGACACCGCAAGATTGAACCCAAAACTAAGCACTTCTCCCATTGCAAGAATTACCAATCTAGTTGGCCAAACCAAACCAATAACTCGAAGAGACTTGCAAAGATATGAAATCATGCATATAAGAATTCAGAAAAGACTCAAATAATATTCATAGATAATCTGAACATAAACCCACAATTCATCGGATCTCGACAAACACACCGCAAAAGAGTATTACATCGGATAGATCTCCATGAAGATCATGAAGAACATGGTATTGAAGAGCAAAGAGAGAGAAGAAGCCATCTAGCTACTAGCTATGGACCCGAAGGTCTGTGGTGAACTACTCACGCATCATCGGAGGGGCAATGGAGTTGATGTAGATGCCCTCCGTGATCGAATCCCCCTCGGGCAGATTACCGGAAAAGGCTCCAAGATTGGATCTCACGGGAACCGAGGCTCCTGGCGGCGGAAAAGTGTTTTTTGGCTCTTTTTGGTATCCAGGGAATATTTGTGAATTTATAGACCGAAGAGTAGGGTTAGGTGGGATGCCGTCGGCCCACAAGCCAGGGGGCGCGCCCTACCCCCCTGGGCGCGCCCCTGTGGCTTGTGGCCACACGGCGGCTCTCCTGCCTTGGTCTCCAAGTCTTCTGGGTTACTTTTGGTCCAAGAAAAATTATTCCGAAGATTTTATTCCGTTTGGACTCCGTTTAATATTCCTTATCTGCAATACTCAAAAACAAGGAAAAACAGAAACTGGCACTAGGCTCTAGATTAATAGGTTAGTCCCAAAAATAATATAAAATAGCATATTAATGCATATAAAACATCCAAAACAGATAATATAATAGCATGGAACAATCAAAAATTATAGATACGTTGGAGACGTATCACTTACCTGAGTGATTAGGCGTTGTTTAAGTGACTTCGGCTCAAGGGGAACAAGGTGAAGACGAGGTCTTCTGAGTTGAATCTCAGCATCCCCAACCAGACATACAGTTGTCACAGCAACTGGAACTGGTCCAACAAATCATGTGTCTTCATCGAGCTACTGGTTCTATCCTTCACTCTTTTACATTCTGTTCTGAACCGTGAAGCCTTTGCTTGTATACTATTGTTTGAAGAAATACCCCGAAGACATTCATATCTGCTGTTTATCTTCATACTGTCTAAGTTTGTCTTCGACTCATCTTGGTGTGTACGATGATAATGCTCAACTTGCTTGTATGTCTACATTGTATTGCATGCCTTGCTTAGATCCTTGATATCTATCCCTACCTGATCCTGTTCCGCTTCCGCATATTTCGAATACATTCATTGTTTCGAAGCCTTTCATAAAAATCGCCTATTCACCCCCCTCTAGTCGATAACTAGCACTTTCAATTGGTATCAGAGCAATGTACTCCCTTGTTCTGTGTTTCAGTTTAACCACCTAGAGTTTTAGCTATGTCGACTGCAGGGATTATCAAGGTCTCCGCTGTGTGCCCTGTCTTTGATGGCACCGACTACCCCTACTGGAAGAACAAGATGCACATGCATCTCGAAGCCATTGACAACGACCTATGGTATGTCGTCATGGCGGGCACTCCCGAAGTTGGCGAAGGTGTTACTGCTGCTGATGTGAAGAGGTTCGCACAACTGGACTCCACTACCAAGAACATCATCTGTGGTCACCTGACCAAAGGACGGTATGGCCGTGTGAGTGCACTGAACACTGCAAAGAAAATCTGGGAATGATTGTCCAAAGTGAATGAAGGTGTCTCATCTCAAAGAGACTCTCGTGTTGATGTGCTTGCAACCTGTTCAACCGCCTCAAGAGACTTGACAACGAAAATGTCCAGCTCACATTCGATAGACTCACCGACATTTCAAGTGATTTGAATGCCCTTGGCGCCACTGATATCACCAAACATGAAGTCGTGAAGAAGCTACTCAGATCACTTGATAGTTCCTTTGACACTCTCGCACTTATGATCCAAGAATGCCCTGACTTCAAGAGTTTGGATCCTGCCCATATCCTCGAGAAGTTGAACACACATGAATTCCAACAAGCTGAGAAGAGGGATATCTACGGTCCTAGTTACAGTCACTCTCGTGCCCTGAAGGCCAAGGCTGTGTCCTCATCTAAAGACGGCTCTGAATGCAGTTTTGATGGTGCTGAAGACTTTGGAAAAGAACTTGCTATGCTTGTCAGGAAATTCCGAAAGTTTGCCAAATCAAAACGCTATGCAAAGTCTTCAAAGCGTGATTCCAAGAGATCTTGTGAAATGTCTTCATGGGACAGCAAGAAGGAAACGTGTCACAAGTGCAAGAAAGTTGGCCACTTCATTGCTGATTGTCCTCGATGGGAAAAGGAATCCAAGAAGAAGATCAAGGACTATGACTCACATGACAAGAAGAAGAAGAAGAAGTATGCAAAGTCTTCATCACACAAGAAGAGTTCATCTGGCAAAGCACATACCTTTATCGGAAAGGAGATGGATTCATAGTCTGAATCTGGTTCTGCGGCTGCGGAAGAATCCGAAGAGGAATCTGACGCTGAAGTTGTTGGTCTTGCTATGGCTTCGGCATTCGTCTCCACATATGTCTTCAAACCCGAAGACAATGGTTCCTTCTTCAACACCAAAGCCAGTGATGATGATACTACTCCAGCCTACTGCTTCATGGCGAAAGCCTCCAAGGTATCCTCAAAATCCTCACGTCGTGACTCTGAATCTGAAGCTGAATCTGATGATGACATGAAACCTAGATATGCCAAATTTGTTAAAATTTCCACCAAGCAACAAAGTGCCATGGAGAAAATGCAAACTACTCTAGAGAAAAGCGATGACATGTTACGTGAAGAGATGAGTCTGAATGAGACTATGGCTGAAGACATGCGTAGTCTTCATGCAAGGTTTGAGGATCTCCAAAGTCGTCATGATGCCCTCTCAACAGAACATGAGAAGCTTTCTCTTGAATATCTTCAGAGAAAGGTTGATCTTGAGAAATTGAGAGAAGCTCATGATGACCTACGGAAGGAAAACGACTCACTCCTAGCAGAACAGATCAGTACCAGGATGAATTTAATTCTCCATGCTTAAAATGTCTTGCTCGTGAAGCTAATGATTCGACTGCTTAATGTTCAAATGCTTCTGAAAATGCAATATCTTCAACTGTATATGTGGTGACTAACCCCTCATCTGAGGAAACCATTGCTATTACTGATGACAATGACAGGTTGAAGACATTGCTTGAAACAGGCATGTACAAGAGTCTGAAAGGACATCAAATTCTCTGTGATGTCCTAAAGAAGACTATCTTGAACAAGAACCCTAGGAAAGAGGGTGGGGGTTTCGAAAGAAACATAAATGTCGATGGCTCTTACTGGACGCCTGAGCAGTATCCCAAAACCACATGGGTTGCTGCAAAAGGCCCTTCAGTGGATCCATCCACATTAGCTGGCTTTAGCTGTGCTAACCCTGTGATCATTGACGAGTCATTTGCCTCTAACTACAAATTGTTCAAATCTATGAATGGTGAAGTGTTTGCCAGGTACATTGGAACTAAGTGCAGGAATGGTTCACCTATGAAGAGGATCTGGGTTCCCAAATGTCTTCTTGAGAAGCTTCCTGTCAATGTTATGACACCAGCAAGGAAGAAGACAAACCCCAGACCAAAGTCTTCATATGGACCAAAATCTTCATATGATCATTCTAACACCTATGTTTCGCAGGATAAAGCTGAAAGGGCTCATCAATATGTCCACTATGGCATGAACAGATATGTTTATCCTACTAAGAATTTTTCTGTGTATTCAGTCGAGTATTCTAACCCTCCTGTGAAACGTACTATTAGGGCATCTTCGCCTAAATTCTCTGATGCTGCCTTACATCTTATTGCCTCTAAGCCACCCCTACGCATGTGGGTAGTTAAGAAGAACTAATATCTTCATGCAGCATTGGGTCTCCAGATGGGATGAAGCCTATCTTGAAGATTATCTCTGGAGACCCGAAAATAATCTTGTTTGGGCGCAAGATAAATAATGGGAATGGTGTTACCATTCATATCGTCCAATATCTTCTTACAATTGTGTACTACAATATCTTCATCAATGCATGTTACAGTTGCATGCCTTGGTGAACTAGACTAATTCTCAATGCAGGAAGACAAATCCAATGCCACTGAATGGATTATGGACAGTGGATGCACCAGTCATATGACTGGTGATCGAAGCCTATTGATGGAGTAAACTCTTCGACCTCCAACAAAAGACCACATCGTCTTTGCTGACAAGAGCAGCAGTAAAGTATTGGGACTAGGTAGAGTTGCTATCTCAAGGGACCGGTACATGGAAAATGTCATGCTTGTCGAATCCCTTGGTTACAACTTGATGTCTGTCTCAATGCTCTGTGACTTAGATATGCTTGTCATATTCAGCAAATTTCGATGTGTTGTGCTAATGGGCTCTAACAAAACCAAAGTCTTTGAAGGTTTTCGAAGAGGTGATCTGTATATGGTAGACTTCTCTACAGGACCACAGGTTGACTCATGTCTTCTAGCAAAGGCTTCAGAATGCTGGTTATGGCATAGAAGGCTAGGACATGCTGGGATGAGGAACTTGCACACACTCGCCAAGAAGAAGCTTATCATTGGTGTCAAGGGTGTGAAGTTCAAGAAGGACCACCTTTGTGGTGCCTGTGAAGCCGGGAAGATGACTAGGGCCAAACATCCCTCGAAGACAATTATGATGACCACTCGTCCCTTCGAGTTGCTACATATGGACTTATTTGGCCCTACTCACTATTCCACCTTCTCTACCACTGCAAATCTATATGGCTTCGTAATTGTTGATGATTATTCTCGATTCACCTAGGTGCACATCGTACTCTATAAAACTGAAGTGCAGGATGTCTTCAGGCGCTTTGCCAATAGGTGTATGAACAACTACAACATCAAGATCAAGCACATCAGGAGTGACAATGGCACTGAATTCAAGAACACAGGCCTGGATACCTATCTTGGTACTCTTGGCATCACTCATGAGTTCTTTGCTCCATTCACACCTCAGCAGAATGGCGTCGTGGAACCCAAGAATCAGAATCTCATTGAGATGGCTCGCACTATGCTTGATGAATACAAGACACCACGGAAGCTATGTCCTGAAGCCATTGACACTGCATGCCACATCATCAACGGAGTATATCTTCACAAGTTCTTCAAGAAAACATCATATGAGCTGCTCACCGGTAAGAAACCCAATGTAAGTTATTTCAAAGCCTTCAGTGCAAGATGCTGGATAAGGGATCCACACCACACTTCTAAATTTGCACCGAAAGCACATGAGGGTTTCATGCTTGGTTATGGAAAGGATTCGCACACCTACAGAGTCTTCAACACTTTCCACAATAAAGTTGTTGAAACTGTAGATGTGCGATTCGATGAAACTAATGGCTCATAAAGAGAGCACCTACCTCCTGTGCTAGATGAACTTCCACCTGACGAAGCTATCAGATTGATGGGCACTGGAGAAATCATGCATGAAGAACCAGAGGTTGAGGAAGTCATCATTCCTCCATCCACAGCACGAAGACAATGCTGAACCTGAAGACAATGCTGCTGACGAAGACAATGCTCAGCAGCTGGAACAAAGTCTTCGCCCTGCTCATCCAGGCGTGGCTAATGAAGTCCAAATTGAGAGAATACTTGATAGCATAAATGCACCAGGTCCACTCACTCGCTCAAGAGCTACTCAACTGGCTAACTTTTGTGGGCACTTTGCTTTCATGTCTATCTCAGAGCCCACCAAAGTAGATGAAGCCTGCAAGGAATCAGAATGGATTCAAGCCATGCAAGAATAGCTTCACCAGTTCAAGCTCAACAATGTGTGGGAACTCATGAAGCGCCCTGATCCAAGGAAGCACAACATCATTGGCACGGAGTGGATCTTCCGCAACAAGCAAGATGAGTCTGGCCAAGTAGTCAGAAACAAGGCTCGACTTGTGGCTCAAGGCTACACACAGGTTGAGGGTATTGACTTCGGTGAAACATTTGCACCTGTTGCTAGGCTCGAAGCTATACGTATACTGCTTGCTTATGCTAACCATCATGACATATGTTTATATCAAATGGATGTCAAAAGTGCATTCCTCAATGGTAAGATTGAGGAAGAAGTATATGTTGCTCAACCACCAGGGTTTGAAGACCCAAAGCATCCTGACAAAGTCTACAAGCTCAACAAGGCTCTGTATGGCCTCAAGCAAGCACCAAGAACTTGGTATGACACACTCAAGGAGTTTCTCAAGAAGAAAGGCTTCAAACCTGGTTCACTCGATCCCACTCTCTTTACTAAATCCTATGATGGTGAACTGTTTGTATGTCAAATCTATGTGGATGACATTATCTTTGGCTGTACTAACAATCGATACAGTGATGAGTTTGCTTTTATGATGCAAGAGAAATATCAAATGTCGATGATGGGAGAACTGAAATTCTTCCTAGGGCTTCAGATTCGACAACAGCACAATGGCATCTTTATATCTCAGGAGAAGTACCTTAAGGACTGCCTCAAGAAATTTGGCATGAATAAAGCCAAAGGCTACAAGACGCCAATGCCTACCAATGGTCACCTCTGCACTGACGAAAATGGTAAAGATTTCGATCAGAAGGTATATCGTTCCATGATTGGCTCTTTATTGTACCTATGTGCATCTAGGCCAGATATAATGCTTAGTGTTTTCATGTGTGCCTGATTTCAAGTGGCACCAAAGGAGTTGCATCACCTAGCGGTGAAGCGAATACTTAGATATTTGGCTCACACCCCAACACTAGGATTATGGTATCCAAAGGGTTCGAAGTTTGAGCTCATTGGCTATTCAGATTCTGACTTTGCTAGCGATAGAGTTGATCGCAAGTCTACATCAGGCACATGTCACTTTCTAGGACGATCTCTTGTATGTTGGTCTTCGAAGAAGCAGAACTGTGTATCACTCTCCACTGCTGAAGCCAAATACATTGTTGTTGGCGCTTGCTGCACTCAGCTTCTTTGGATGAAGCAGACCCTCAAGGACTACGGCATAAACCTGAAGCATGTTCCTCTCTACTGCGATAATGAGAGTGCAATCAAGATCTCCTACAATCCAGTACAGCACTCGAAGACAAAGCATATACAGATACGACATCATTTTCTTCGAGATCATGTGATGAAAGGCGACATCAACATCAAGTATGCTGACACTGAAGATCAGTTGGTGGATATCTTCACGAAGCCTTTGGATGAGAAGAGATTTTGCAAGTTGCGGTGTGACCTAAATATCTTAGAATCATCAAATGTCCTTTGAATGGGAATACATCCTAATGCTTATGAATGTTGATGACTTTGATGCACAACACACGAAGTAACGTATGTCTTCAGTCTCATGAAGACTTACACTCTAAGTGTGAAAATATTAACGAAGAATATGAATACAAAATGCCACGATAATTGTGCGCCATGTCTGGGTCAAACATTCTTATACGGTGGGTAACGCCACCACCCATCCTGAAGACTTTGCTTTTATCTTCGCCTTTTCTATGTCTTCAGGAAACCGTGTGTGTCTTTGTAGTAGACAGTTTTCAAACTTGCATAACACTTGAGTTGAATATATTATGTATGTTACATGGAGTTTTGTCCTCTACAACATTGGGCCTATAGCTATATCTTCGAGTTTTACCTAGGTCAAGGTGATCGGACCCTCAATCCACAACTGTTCTAATCTCATCTAACTCTATTCAACTCTAGTCATATGCATTCTACTTGACACGTGTTGACTGTCTTCGTTGCATCCTTGTTAGTTGAAGACAAACTCAACCAAACGTTTAAAATTCCAATTTGTTGTCTTTACCGCACTTATCGCAACAACTTCCCGTGCCGTCGTTTCCGGTCATGTAGTGGGTTGTCAGAAGTGTTGCATGCTCGCCACGTGTCCCACTAAACCGAAGAGTCAGGGGCATATCCGTCCAAAAATATCAGATGTTCCAGTCCTTATAAATACATGTCCCCTTGTTCATTAATTACTCTTCCTCACCACCTCCACCGCTCGAGCTTCCAAACCCTAGCGTCATCGCTGGATTTCATCGCCGCCGGAGACGAAGCGCTTAGCTGCTGCGACTTCTCCGATGAGTACTCACGCTGGCTGCGATCATCTCCGTCTCGCCGCCGCCGTAGCTGTCTGCCTCCACCAAGTTAGGGTGTGGCAGATCGAACCTCTCGCCCTCTCCGCCTCGTCGAGCTATTCATCGTGTTCTTCACCGCGGTAAGTAAATCGCTATTTTTACCGTCCGTTTGATCTGAAAAGTTACCAAAAATCTTCGATTGTTGTTTTTCCACCTTTCCTTCAACGGCACTCAGATCTTGAACTCAATCTACCTAATGCTTTCACTTTGTGATCTAAATTGGTTTGATTTCTCACTTGTACAAATTCTCGAACTTGTACGAATCTGAAACCACCATATTCTCTATAAAAGTGAATGTCTTTGGTGAACGAGATCAATGTCTTCAAACACTGATTTATCTGCAAAATCTTCTGAGAATGCATATGACCTCTTCTCTTCCCTCGCATCTCTAACTCTTTCACAGGTACATGTCTGCAGCAGAATCACTTGGATCTCATAGTCTGAATTCATTTGCAGACTACTTGCACATTCATCTAGACTCGTCTGGAGTCTGCTCACACTTGCGCTCCCCTACGAAGCCTTTGTCAAAGCCGAAGCCAATGGCCAGAGATAACATTCCAAAGAAGGGCGGTAGACAAAGGTGTCTGAACACTGCAAAGATCTTCCTCCAGAGCTCTATGAATGATACAAGTCTGATGAAGATGAGAACTATACACAGCGCAAGAATCGAATCCAATGGATTCGAAGATATTGGGTGGAAAAGTGGTTCAACTATCAGTTCGTCACAGATGAGTATGCTGAGAAAAATGCTGAGAAGGCACCATGGATAGATATCATCTACAAGAATCTTCTACCGAAGACTGAGGCTGAAGAAAGAAGGATTGGTTTCTTCCCGTGCATGGTCAGGCCTCCAATGCCAAGTAATCCACATCCGTCCAGCATTCGCGGATGCCTAGAACCTGAAGAGTCTGATGAAGGAGATGAAGATCATCCTCCTATTCCTGATCCGAAGCCTGTGAAAAAGCAAAGGATTCAAAGGCTTCCAAACCTGTTGACACAACACCTCAAGCCTCTTGATCACCCTCTGTTGATCCAAAAGAAACTGAGGAAGAATCACGTCTGCACAGGCGAATGGAGAGGAAAGCTGATGTTGTCCGAGGACTGAGGCCATCTGTCTCTTTGATGGACGCTGCCAGCATGATAGAGCTATCAGATGATGAGTTTGATGATGAAGCTCTAGCGAAGCTCATCCAGCAGAAAGAAGAGGAAGCTAAACGTGTTGAAGACTTACCTCTCTTTGATCCATCCATTCTCGATCACTTCATTGATGAATGGTTTGTTGATCCCTCCCTCACCATCGACACCCTTCAGGTTCCCATTGGACTGAGTGTCACCTTCCAAGGGCTGGTGAATGAGGAGCTTACCATGGCAGAAAAGGTCATATAGCAAAAGGCTAAGATTAGCCATGAGAAGAATGTCTTCAAGGACAATGTCCACAGGCTCAATGCTAACCAAATACATGGCTACCAGCTTATGATGAAAGACCTCAAAGGCGCCCTAGTGCGTCTCGAGAAGAAAGCTGCTATTATGGTTCAAGCACACAATGACATGCTGAAGAGAAAAGCTCTTGGACAGCCTGCTCTAGATCCAAGGATCATTGAGAGATGCAAACAGGCTTCAATGTCTTCGAGCCAAGCCGCTCCCTCACAATCAGAGTCTCGAGGCATTGTCTTCCCTACTGGCTTCTCAGGCTTGAGGTCACCTCCACCTTCCTCTGTTGTATCTAGCAAGAAGACAAATAAGGTTGAAGTTGAAGCCAGAAAATGCAAGAGAGCTCAGCCCGCTGAAGTCCAGCACACGACTCAGCCGAAGCCAAAGAAACCAAAGTCTTCGCGACCCGCTCAAGTTTTGACTGTCACACCGCCTGCTCCACCGCCTGCTCCAGAGGAACCCCTCCGTGTGATGCCCATCTCTGTGGCCCCTCCAGCTGATACAAATATTGAGAGGCAAGTCATTCTTCATGAGCCTGCTCCCACAGAGGCTCAGACCACTGAAGACATTCCAGCTGCCAACCCCAATGCAGCTGAAGACATTGTTCATGAAGACAATGTTGTGCAAGATCCGGTGCCTCAAATTGATGCACCGATGGTATCATCGCCCCCACAAGAAAGTGAGTACGTGGACATTGGCACCCCGATCAGGCCAGAAATTCCTGAAGCTGATCCCGGTACTCCTTCACCGCCGTTCTTTCCCCCTGCACCAAGATCACCTGAATCGCCATTCGTCACCAAGGAGATAGAAACCACTGCTCGTGCATCGCCTCTCAGAAGGCTTGGTCGTGGACCAAGACCTTCTATGGCCTCAATGCATAGCATTCCTGAGGATGAAGCGCATGTCTCACCTACTCCACCAGTTGATGAAGTGCTCATGATTGAGGATGTTGCTAGAGAGCAATCTGAGCATGAAGCCAAAGCTATTGGAGACATTGCAGCTGACAACACTGTGGGCGAAGTCAATGCCCCTGATGGTCCTCATGTCCCTGCCACGCCATCGACCAACGACAATGCTGAAAATATTGTCATGGCTCGCAATAGGGATGGAGAGATGGTGCCTACAAGATAGCCCAAACTCGTTGCTCCACCAAGGATGGGGCCCCAATATGAATTCAACATCCATCGCCGCCCCAGTGTCATGAACCCAATGCCTAGACTTCCAAGTCTTCGACAGTCCGGCCCTGCAAGATCATTGGTCTTTGATGTCAGAAGATTCAGACTAAACAGCACCTTCCTTGACTCATACCGCAATCCATATACCCGTCCAAAGATACAATCTGACAGATTTTGGAGTGCTCCACAACGTCAGTACTACATATGTGTGCTCTATGGACAAAACAGGATCTTTCCCCACAAGCATCTCAGCTTTGTAGCTATGAAGGATCTTCCCTGTTTTGATCAAGCACTGGATTGTCTTCGGGATGTTGGACTGTTGCCATTTGTCACTGACCATGAAGACTGGAATGAGGAACTCATCCTCCAGTTCTATGCAACTCTCCACACCTCTGGCTTTGGCAGAGACTTGAACACTTGGAAGATGGATTTCATGATCCGTGATGAGCACATCACTGTTTCTGCATTGAATTTCTTCCCTGCTACACCTCTTGCTGCCTCCAAAGAAGACTTAGATCCTCGATCTGAAGCCTATGCTACTGCCACTAGAAGTATTTTTCAACTGCCAGAGCCCAATATGACTGCTATGCTTACTTTGATGAAGCATTTGGCTCCAGATGCAGATCTTCCCACTTCATTCTTTGTTGATGATCTTCAGTATCTGCCAAGGACAATCTATCATATCCTTCGGCACACATCTGGCCAATCAAAGGGCACAACTCAACTCGCAAGATTGAAGGGGCTCTGAAGACATTGGTCTACAACACTGTCTATGGCATCAGGTTTAATCTTCAAGATTTATTCCTCCACAATCTGGCAGCCAATGGCATCAATCTCTTTGAGCCAAAAATATATGCCCCATGGATTATGCGTTCCATCAAGTGCAGAACCAGCACTAGGTTTCTGCCCTCTGCTCACAATCATGGCATTTATCTTCCAGACATTGAAATTGTCCAAGCAAATCTCTATCCCTCCAAAGGCAAGAATCCCATCGTGGAAGGAACCAGTGGCACTGCTGAAGATGAAGGTCTTCACCTCCCGTCTGATCTCACAAGGGCAAGATTGATTGGCTCATTTCGCCAACCTCGACCAAGTGCCACTTCTACTGAAGCTACTGCTAGCACTCTGTCGCGCCAGAACCTGCCAAGAAGAGAGCATGCCCTCACTGATCGAGAGCTTCTTGTCTCGCTGATCCAGAAGAAAGATCGGCATCATGAGTGGACGCGAAGACAAATGCATTCCATGGTTCAAGATATCAACCGTATTCGAAATCTCACCACCAAGAATGCCTTTGTGGCCTATGAAACCAGTCGTCGCTCATGGAAGACTTTGACCATGATGACTCCTGAGGAAGATCTTCGAGAGGATGGCTTCAACCAACGCTACAAATTTGGTGCACCACCTCCTAGCTCGAAGAAATGGCGCAAGACTCCATCGCTCGAAGACAGTGATTTCTCCTCTTAGGCACCTTCCATCAATGTCAGGCTTGCAGATGAAGCTGATGATGCGACCTCTCTGCCTCCATTGACTCAGCGACGCGGCACTGCACCAAGCTCATCTACACCAACGCACCATGACCCTACTGCACCGTCGACCTCAACTCATGTTGGGGATGCGTAGTGCTCAATGTCTTCGTTCCTTTTTGGTCATGCGATGACAAAGGGGGGGAAGCATTGGATGATAGTCTTCAAACGGGTCTATTTATATGGGTTGGGTGCTGCTACTTTTGTTAAGTTTACAACTCTCATTCTGAACATTTGCTATTTGGGTTGTAAAACTTAAGTCCTGATGGACGTCTGCACACTTTATGTTTATCACACTTTTGGCGCTACTTCATGTTTTATCATATGCACCCGAAGCCATACCGCAGATGCCCATTTTTCATCATACATTTCATTATCATCGAAATATCATTTAAAATGCATAGTGATTGGATTACAAGATATAGGGGGAGATATCCACAAACTCTAACCTGCCATGTGCTTTTGCATTCCATGCAAAATCTTCATAAGCACATCTTCAGGGGGAGCTCTCCATATCTTGCAATCATAATCTCCAAGTTTTTATCTTCACATATATTATCCCCGTTGAAAACTTCAACCAATTTGTCATCAATCACCAAAAGGGGGGAGATTGTAGGTGCATCTGGTGCCACCCTTGTTTGGTTTTGGAGTATTGAAGACAAACGTGGTTGAGGGACTAATGTGTTTGTGAGAGTTCACAAGATAACACAGATAGAAGTCCCTGGAGATTCGGTTTAACCATCGCAGACGACCCCTAAAAATGTCCGAAGACATTGATGATGGCCGAAGCCATTGGTGGTACACGAAGATAATCGCTTGAAGATAATGAAACGCGAAGACGAAGTCTTTTGGTAGTTTTGTTTCTTCTTTCCTGAGTCATAGGAACCACCGTACTGTTAAGTGGGGTCGATGTGATCGAAGTCAGACGCTGACGTGATGCTCAACCCATACCTATGTCTTCGAGTGAAGACAATGAGAGGAAATCTCTTCCAGAGTTGGTTGAGTTAGCTTTACTTGTAGCCCAAGTAAAGTTGTCGTGTGTGTTTGAAATCCGACCGTTGTGGCACGTGTCGGTTGGCCATTGACCCAGGGTCAGTTTGGTCAAATCAGGTCGGCTTGCCTGTTGGCTATAAATAGCTCCCCCCCCTCCATCATAAGTAGCTGGCTGCTCAGAGAGAGATACGGCTGTGTCGTTTTGGAGCAACCCACCTCGAAGACATTGAGAGAGAGAAATATCCTGCGAGGATAAACCTAAACACCTAGAGCTAGAGTGTTTGAGCATGACTGAAGTTGTTCTGTTCTAAGTGAACTGAAGACTTATTACACTTGAAGACTGTGATATTCCAGACGGTTAGGCGTCTGGGTCTAGAGCATCCAAGAGTCATTGTGGATTGCCGGGTGACCAAGTTTGTACGGGTTTCGGAAGTCTCCCCATAAGACTTACCTGAGTGATTGGGCATTGTCTAAGTGACTTCGGCTCAAGGGGAACAAGGTGAAGACAAGGTCTTCTGAGTTGAATCTCAGCCTCCCCAACTAGACGTACGGTTGTCACAGCAACTGGAACAGGTCCAACAAATCATGTGTCTTCATCGAGCTACTGGTTCTATCCTTCAGTCTTTTACATTATGTTCTGAACCGTGAAGCCTTTGCTTAAATACTATTGTTTGAAGAAATACCCCGAAGACATTCATATCTGCTGTTTATCTTCATACTGTCTAAGTTTGTCTTCGACTCATCTTAGTGTGTATGATGATAATGCTCAACTTGCTTGTATGTCTTCATTGTATTCCATGCCTTGCTTAGATCCTTGATATCTATCCCTACCTGATCTTGTTTCGCTTCCGCATATTTTGAATACATTCATTGTTTCGAAGCCTTTCATAAATATCGCCTATTCACCCCCCCCCCCCCTCTAGTCGATAACTAGCACTTTCATTTCCGAATCTGTACAAATCTGGAACCAACTTATCACATACAAAAGTGAATCTTCGCGCTATGAGGTCATTATCTTCAAACCTGTTTTAATCTTCAAAAACATTTGAGAATGCATATGACCTCTCCCACTCCCTTCGCATCTCTAATTCCACGTACATGTACGCGGCAGAATCCCTTGGATCTCATAGTCTCAATTCATTTACAGACTACTTGCAGATACATGTCGACTCGCCTGAAGCCAATTCCCGTCTGCTTCGTTCTGCAAAGTCAGTCCAACAGCTGAATCCAATGGCGGATGACAACGCTCCTGCCCCAAAGAAGGGTTGAAAACAAAGGAGTCACAACACAGCTAAAGATCTGCCTGCTAAACTCTATGCAAAGTTCAAGTCAGATCCTGAAGGAAATTACACACAACGCAAGAACCGAATCCAATGGATTCGAAGATATTGGGCAGGGGAATAGTTCTTTTACAACTTTGTCACTTCTGAATACTCTGACAAGAATGCAGTTCGTCCTCCCTAGAATGATATCGTATACAGGAATCTGCATGCGAAGTCAAAAGACGAAGCCTTAGCTCCTGGCTTCTACCCATGAATGGTCCGATATGCGATGCCTAAGAACCCCGGCCCATCCAACATTCGATCGTGTCATGAAGTTGGGGTCTTTGAAGCCAAATATTAGTTTGCAAAGGTTCAGCTAAGCTAAACAAGAAGAACTTGGGCATAGACTTTAACTATGGCCCTTCCGCTCCAAGACCCGATGGGAAGAGGCATGCCAATCCCAATGTCATGAGGACATGTCCCAACTACAAAGCTTATGTGGAGCATCAAGCTCAAGAAGAGGCAGCCAGGGCTGCTAATGCTGAAGTGGTTGTCAACAAAACCATTGCTTCTAGCTCGAAGCCAAAGAGAAAGAGGAAGGATTCAAAGCCTAGAGAACCAAAGGCTTCAGGGCCTGCTCCTGCCACACCAAAGGCCTCAAAATCAAGGCCAACTCAAGATGCACCTCCTGAAACCAGTGTGCATACTGAACATGAGTCTCACAACTCTCTGAGGACAAGGAGAAAGCAAACTGCTGGCCGAAGGGTGAAGCCATCCGTCACCTTGATGGATGGCGATGACATAATTGATCTCTCTAAGGATGAGTTTGACGCTGACACACTTGCAAACCTCATCAACCAGAAGGAAGAAGAGGCTCAACGTCTTCAAGAGTTGCCTCTGTTTGACCCTAAAATTTTGCATAACTTCATTGATGAATGGTTTGCTGATCCTTCAATCACAATTGATGCACTTTGGTTTCCAATTGGAACGATCGTCACCTTCCAAGGGCTGGTCAATGAAGAGATGGCAGTTTCTCAATGCGCCGTTCAGCAGCGTGAAAAGATTCGCCATGAGAAGGCCATCTTCAAGAAACATGTTGACGGGCTCAGTGCCAAAGAAATTCAAGGCTACAATCAAATGATGGAAGACTTGAAAGCTGATTTCCAAAAGCGTCGTGAAGACATTTGTGGCGTCCTTGTGCGTTTCAAGAAGAAGTCTGAGAAGATGGTGGAAGCCCACATTGCCATGCTGAAGAGGAAAGCACTTGGCCAACCTGCTCTTGACCCAAAGCTTTTGTCGAAGTCAAAGCAGGCTTCACAGTCTTCAAGCCAGCGTGCTCCCACAAGCCAAGAGGTGCCAAAGATCATCTTCCCACCTAACTTCTCTGGCACAAGAGCTTCAGTTCCTTTCCCTCCTGCTGCCAACAAGAAGATGAAGGTAGATGAGGTCGAAGCTAAAAGGCACAAGACATCGCAGTCTGCTGCTGCTCCACCTGCCAAGAAGCTGAAGACAAAGAGAACAAAGTCTTCCAGGTAGGCCCAAGTGCCTTCGCCTCCGCCTCCACCAGCTTCAACAACATTGTCTGCTCAAGAGGAGCCGCTCCTTGTGACCCCCATATCAGTAGCCCCTCCCGCCTCATCAAATCAAGAGAGACGTCTTGTTGTGCATGAACCTGCTACCACAGAGGTTCCTGAAGCTGAAGAGTTCCCAACTATTGACTCCACCGCAGCTGAAGACATTGGTCATGATGAAGCTGCTCATGAAGCCAATGGGAAATCGACCCTGAGCCATTACCTCAAATTACTGTCTCAGTGGTATCATAGATTCCTCATGCAGAAAGTGAATAAGTGGACATTGGCTCACCTGGTACACCAATTGTTCCTGATGAATTCTAGGAAGAACCTCACCCCCACTCACCAACTCATGAAGTCATTACCCATACTCCTCCTGTCATCGTATCAACCCCATTGCTTGAGTCACCAACGTCTCCTTTTGAAGACATGGAGGTTGAATCCACTAAACAAGTGTCGACCCTTAAAAGGCTTCGTAAAGGCCCTAGGTCATCAACCTCCTCAATGACAAGCATCCCTGAGGAGGAAGTACAGACTACCACGACTCCATCAGTCGTTGACACCCTAGTGGCTGAAGAGATTGCTACGCCATAGACAGAACTCGAAGCCAAAGCTTCTTAAGTTCTTCATGCTACATCAGTTGAACTTGAAGCTAAAGCTATGGAAGACATTCAAACTGCATCAATTAAAGTCTTGCCGGAAACATCCAAAGCGAAGCTAATGTTCCATCGCCTGCTGGCGCTCCTGAAACTGCCTCGCCATCAACTAAAGACAATGTTGATAACATTGTGATGACATGCAACAGAGAAGGCCAGATGGTTCCTGTCAAATGGCCACGAATTGTTGCTCCCCAAAGGATGGGACCCCAACATGAGTTCAACACTCATCGCCATCCCAGAGTCCTGAACCCTTTGCCTAGACTTCCAAGTCTTCGCAACCAAGGGCCAGCAAGTCGCATGATGTTCATTGTCAAGAGCTTCAAGCACGACAACACCTTCTTCAATTATGATGCGAATTCATACAGCCGCCAGTGGATTCTGTCTGACCGGTTCTAGAGTGCCCAACAACGCACCTATTACACTTGTGTGCTCTATGGCCAGAATCACGTCTTCCTGCATATGAGGGTCAGTATTGAAGCTATGAGTGGATTGCCTTGCTTTGATCAGGCGATTGATTGTCTTCAGAATGCCAGATTGTTGCCCTTTGTCGTTGACAATGAATACTGGAATGAAGAACTTATTCTTCAATTTTATGCAACACTCCACATCTCAGGCTTCAGTAAAGATATGAAGACATGGTCCCTAGACTTCATGGTCAGAGATGAACACATCAAGGCCCCAGCAAGTGAATTCTTTGCTACCACTCCACTTGCAGCATCTGGAGAAGAGTTTCAACCAAGATCTGTTGCATATGCCGAAGCCACTCAGAGCATCTTCCATTCAAGAGAACCCAATATGACTTAGATGCTGACATTGATGAAGCCAATGGCACCTGATGCCCCATGCCCCACGGAGTTCTTTGTTGAAGATCTTCAATATCCGCCGAAGACTATCTACCATATTTTTCGTCATTCATTATGTCCAATCAAGGGACACTCTTCATCAACGAAGCTAGTTGGTGCAATGAAGACAATTGTCTACAATGTTTTCTAGGGCATTCACTTCAATATTCAAGACTTACACGAAGACATCTATCCTTCTAAGGGCAAGAATCCAATTGTGGAAGGTACCAGTGGCACTGCTCATGTTGATGGTCTTCACATTCCAAGTGATCTAGCTCAAGCAAGACTGATTGGCGCCATTCGCCAACCACATCCCAGTGTGACTGCCACCGAAGCCACTACTAGCACACTACCTCAACAACAACAACCTAGCAGGGTTCGGGTGATGACTAACAGAGAGCTTCTTGTCTCTCTGCATCAAAAGCAGGATCGACACCATGAGTGGACAAAGAGGCAGATGCAAAACCTAATGTCTGACATCAATCGCATTCGGAACCTCTCCACCAAGAATGCGTTTGTTGCCCATGAAACTAGCAAGTGCTCATTAAAGACTTTGACACTTTTTGCATTAGAAGATTATCTTCAGGAGGATGGCTTCAAACAAAGCTTCAAATTTTTCTCTCCACCGCCTCAAATAGAGAAGTGGCGTAGGACGCCTTCTCTTGAAGACAGTGACTTTCGTCTTTGGCGCAGACAGTTCACGCCAATCTAACAGACGACAAAGCCAAAGATGTCACTTCTCCTACGCCTGCCACACACACCGACACTACATCAGGTGTGGGGACCCCAACTCATAAGTTGAAGTCACCGAATGCACATGAACAGTGATCCCAGGATCAATGCTCACTGAACACACAGAAACTGAGTAACAAGAGTCTTACATCCATTACATACCATCTTACTCCAGTATGACCATTATGGTCAAGTCTTCATAGATAGGGCCATGAAAGCCAAACATCAGATAAACACTCGCAGCGGAAAATCTTCAATGGTAACATGGACCCATGCCATGTGCCTTAGTCCTACAGGCATTCTGACTGGGAAGCGTCCTAATTCTCATGTTTGTCACAAAGATATTCTTCATCGAATTCCCGTTCTTCCATGCCTGGCCATTTAAATAACCAGGGACAAGCCAATGAGTACTTTGAATATACTCGCAAGCAACCCATGTTTGAAAGCGGAATAACATTCAAGGCGTAACACTAAGTTGGTATTTTTGCGGAGAGCTAGTTTTTGAGTGCAATGACATGTCCTACCATTTTAGAACTCGTGCATCAACAGGTTGCAGATATCCATATGAACAGGTTACAGATATCAATATAAACAGAGTATCTCAACTCTAGTTTAATCATCTGGACAAACCGTCTGTCATAGCTCAAGGTTTTCTTTCACATACCCATGTTTTTGTAAAACAGTGGACGTAGCCCAAGAGCGGTTATCCAACTGTTCTTGACTGTGGACAAGGCTATTCGAATAGTTTGACGCTCTGCAGAGGTTGCACACTTTACCCACAAGACTCACGGAACTTCCGTGTCATCCGCAACTCGCGGTATATTTCATACCCGAGGTAAGCACTCAAACAATATCTTTCCCTTGACAACAATAACCAAAGAGTCCACTCGTTGGTACACAGCCCTCATGATGTACATCACACGAGATACGCTCAACATTGTATCATCCATGAGGGGAGACAACGGTGTGCCCGGTGTTTGTAAAAAACAGCCATAGTCATCCATTCAGGCACGACCCCATATTGAGAGAGTGACTCGGCTCTCTCGCCACTAGTAATGCAGTCTCTCTGCTAGCATCAACCAAAGTAATCGACAAAGCCCCATCCCATAAGGGGTAGTGTGGTCATACATGTAAGGTTGGAGTAACGGTCGCAACTTGAACCAATCCCTTTTTGAAAACAACACACACAACTTGCCTCGGTACACCACTTCTTTATCAACTGGTCCCCTATCTCAACTTCTCTCTCGGGCATTAGTGGCACCCGATGGGGTTTTCGAAGAAGTCTTCGGTAAACATTTTTGCTTCCCATCTCAATGCATATTTCCGTCCCACTTGCGTAGCCAACTACATAGCATCCTAACTACTTCCCACCCACACACGAAAACTGTCAATTCTCATAAGATCTTCTTCAGTCTTACTCAAAAGGTTCAATAGTGTATGTATATTGGCCCTTTTTAGACAATTATATGTTCTAGAAGTTGATTCTAATTGATCAATAAAAAAATTCAATGGAATTCCTTTTTTTACTCTCAACGGAAAATAGAGTCATGCGCAATGCAAGTATCAATGAGAAATGCACCGGACAACCCAACAAGGTGGTCACCATATCATCATGCGTTTTGATTCAACAAATAAAGTTCTATATTTACATGCATAAAAGGGTTCATGAACATGGTCAAAGGGCTGCTTGCCTGGCTCAGCAAAGTCTTTAACTCTTCTGGTCCTTCTCCAAGTTCTCCGTCTACTTCGCCAACTAATGTCGGAAACAACCATAATAAGCAACACAACAAGACATAAAATAAAAGTGCTCCTACTATAGGAATTTAATTTTTCTTGGACACCTTTGGTTATAAGAAAAATAACCAAAGAGGTTCTACTGGATTTGGATCAATAAGGATTTTTGAAAGGTTCAATAAGGTGGAAATGAAGGGAATAATGATTCTGTAAGTTCACAGAATACATCTTTACAAAAATGAGTGGAATTTCTCATTAAATAAGGCATGATTTTAGAAACATTTAGAAATTGGTTTCACTCGATTTGGAGTTGGGATGAATTTCCTATGAGTTTTCTAAGATGGAATAAGCGGGGAAGGAGACTATTTATTAGATCCAACAGAAATAAAGCTTTGCAAAAATGTCCAATATTTTTAGATAAATAGTGTATGATATACAGAGCACAAGGAAATTTGGATCGGACCATTTGGGTCAAAAATAAATGTTCTAGGGATTTTTCAAAGTGGCCTTTAGAGGTTCAAATTTGAATTTAAATTGGAACAATACAGAAACTTGTGGTAGAAAATATGGGAGTGGTACCAAATAATAGGTGGGATTTTTAGGAGATTAGAGGAATTGGAATTTCAGTATTTTGAACCTATAGAATTTTGCAAAGTTTACTGAAATTGGAAAAATAAAAACAACCAACATGTGGCTGGGCCAGAACGGCCGTAGCTGGGCGGGCCTGGGGCCAACCCAGCCCAGGCAAGCCAGGCACGCACACCGGCCTGGTTTTAAACCCAACACGCGGGGCCGAGCGTCAACCACACATCGAGGGAGCAAGAGAGAAGGGCGGATGATAGGCAGGCCCCGCCTGTCATCCCCAACCTCGGGACAGAGAGGGGTGCAGGCTCACCACCGATGACAGGGGGCACGGTAGTGGCAGTGGAGGGCACCGATGTGCTCAGCAGGCTGTCACCGTTCTAGGAAGGTGGAGGTGGACGCCAAAGACGTCGGGTCCGCCGTCGTCGAGGAAGCCGAGGCGGAAGAGCTTCGGGAGGTGGTCGTCACGGTCGTCTCTGACTGCAAAACACGCAGGGAGGAATGGGATACGCGTCAGTGTGTCGTGGGAGGTCCGTAGGAGGAGGAATGATTGCTGGAGAGGCTTCCCATCATGAGATCGACGGTGTCCCGATGCAGCGGAGCTTGAGCTTGATCTCGAGCTCAAACGGCTCAGGGGGGAGAGGGTGGACTCGGGGTTCGATTAGGAGTGTGACAGAGCGAGGGAGGTGCTGAGGTAAACCTGAGGGTGGCTTAAATAGCCAGGCCACAGTGCATCGTGAGCTCTACTCACTGGTGCCCACGAGAACGGCTGGGGTGGCCATTGGGAGAGGTCGGCTTGAGTCTGGGGTGGTCATGCAAGTCGTCCAAGTCGCGGGGAAGAGAGAGGGGAGGCGCGACATGGCTCTGGCGCTCGCGCGTGCGCGGCCATGCATTGGCAGAGCCGGGCGGCATCGGGCATGCGTGGGAGAGGGGTGAGAGAGAGGGAGAGAGGTGGCTCCCGACACGGAGGCGTTCCGCGGACACCGAGGCACCTCGACTAGGGACGCGGGGTCAACCCTCTGGAGCACGGTTGCGCACTCCAGAGCGCCCGTTTGACAGGCATTGGCATGTTCGCGCGTGCTCTGGTGCGTCCACCAGTGCCCAAAGGTTGCAGAAGGAATAAACAAGGTGGGTGGAGGCATTGGACGCTCTGGTGATCGCCAGGAGAGAGGGAGAGCTGAGAGATAGTGGAAAAAGTTACTCTCCAAGGGGTGCAAGTGGGTTTCGCACCCCCTCAATCAAGGAGTTGGGTGCTGGGAAACTTACTAGAGCTGGAGGGGGTCCTGATGGAGCTGTGATAAAAAGATTAGCTCAAGGAGAACACTTTTGGTGCTTGAATGATTGACTTCAAAAATGCAGAAGAAGGTGTTTTCTGGTGATTTGAGCTAGCTCACGGATTCCCCTTGCCATGGGATTTAACATGAGTGATGGTTAGGACCAAATGGTCATCTCCACAAAATTTTAGCTCATTAGGAGAAAGTGGCCCATGCAATGATTGCAAACTCTAGAAATGGGCAGAAACGGGTTTGGTTAGATCTAGCTAAGCTACACTATTCTCCTTGATCCACCACTTAGTGTAGATCCATAAATAAGGGATTAGAACATGTCCATAAAGTTTGAGATCAATTGGTGACAATTGCCAATACAAAGTTGTTCAAAGTTGGATCTGGGCAGAGAGGGTTTTGGGGCACTTTTGTGAACCAAAACTTTTGGTTGAGATGAAACTTGGCAAGATCATCATGTGAGGCATATGTAACTTGCTAGAATTTTCCTGGATTTATTTCACAATATTTCTTCTATAAATATTTCAAATACTTGAAATATCTAGAAAGGGTTTTGTCCAATATTTTGAACATGACCATGTGTTGAAACTCATATATATGGATAATATATGTCCACTGAGTTTCCCTAAATTTTCTCAAACATTTTTGAAACATTAAAATAATTTTTCCCTATAAAAGACCATTTCTGGCCTTAAGGAAAATCATTTAAATAAAATATGAAAATATTATTTAAAATAATATTTTGTGGTTTTGGGAAGTCCTATATATAATAGGTTTCAAATATAATTTTTGAAAGAATTTAAACATCCTAATTTAAGGACTTGTAGTTCAAGTTTCAACTTAGGTGTTTTTGAAAAGCTAAATTTGATAAATGCTTTTTGGCCAAAATAATTTTGTATAAAAACTAGTTTTAGGTTCTATACACATGGCATGATCATTGGGCAAGATTTTGGATCAAGGCGGAGAGTTTTGAGAGTAGGAGGATTTTTTAGAATTAGGAAGAGACACAAACAAGCAAGCAATAGCAATCATTCAAGCATCACATCCACACACAAAAAGTTTGTGTTGGTCCAAAATTTTAAGCTTTATTAACATCATGATGTGATACAAAACTCATGGGGGTGACAGACCTACCCCCTACAAGAATCTCGTCCCCGAGATTCCTAAGGTAGGCGGTAAAGAGGTGCGGAAATTCAGATCTGAGGTAGTCTTCACGTCCCCATACTGCTTCTGCTTCGGCATGGTTGCTCCACTGGACCTTGAAGTACCTGATGGTGCGGCTTTGAGTACAAAACTTGGCTCTATCTAAGATGTGCGTGGGGCTCTTGTGATAAGGTAGGTATGACTAATAGGTCGACGACGGGATGATCGATATCCTCATAGAGGTCGGGGTTGTTGGGGAACTTTGGAGACACTTCCAGGATTGCGACACGTAGGAAACTTCGTGCACATCAGACAACCCGGAAGGCACCTCTAGTTGGTAGGCAACATCTCTTCGTTTCCAATCTCCTTCTCTTCGGGGTAGTTACCCTGACGGTTTGTGGAGTACTTGATGTTGTGTCTTCTGGCCCGTCGTCCTTCAACATCCAGAGTGTGATTAGAGGTTTTGCGGTAAGTTAGGTCCAGTTGGGGCCAAGGCTCGGTGAACTAGGTTTGGGCAAGGGTCTGGCTTGTGTATGTGTTTCCAAAGTCAGAATACATGGACAAGTATTGTGCATGTGTGCTGGTCCTGGCGTTACCCATGTTTGTTAGTGTCGTCTATCGTCTTGTGCTAGCTCAGAAGGGTCAAGGTCTTGGTGTAACCTTCCGTTGACGTGGATTCGTTGACTTCTCTAAATTAGATGATTTTCGGTCGCACGTGGTCTTCATTTATGTGCATGTTGAAGCTTGTCCATGTAGGCTTCTCATCGAGATCTTCCTCTTGACTAAGCTATCCAGGTACGTTCTTCAGTCATCCTTGGTCACTTGTCTTCGTAGTCACGGACACACACTCTCAATGTGTCTTAGAGTGTTTGTTTTACTTATCTCTTCATAACCAGTTGTAGCAAGGTTTGTGTTGAGTCTTGTCCCTATGAATTAACTCAGAGGTTTGGTGGCAAAAATGGGTTCCTTCTTCTGAGAAGGTTCCAGTGGGGGGAGGTTAACTAAGCTCACTATTCAAAAGTGTAGATTAGCCAACTAGTCTTCATGATCTGAAGTTTGGACAAGTGGGGAGGACTATCTTTGGCAAGTGGTTCACCATGATCCAGTCAAGGTCATGTCCTTGATTGGATCGAAAGAGGCTATTAATGAAGCCAAGACAATTGTTCCACTCCGTTCCAGGCTCTGGAGAGAGTAGGGAAGTCATACTCATCTTAGTCTATCCAGGTGGTGGGGTGAGGTATGCTATCAACTCCTCAGTTCCTTCATAGTCAGGAATTGAAAGGTGACCTTTAAAACAAGGATCTATTTAATTCCTTTTGACGTCCAAGTGTTTCGTCTAGCTTGATCGTCAGTGTTGCTTGACATAGCCTAGCCGAGGTAGCCGGCAAGGTGGTAGTGGTTGACTTCTCATGCTTCTTCTTCTTCGTCGTGGTTTCCCAACCGTAATGGTTCTCCATCTTGCTTGGGTAAGAACACTCTTTGCTGCGGAAGAGCACCTTGATGAGTCCAACCTTTTCAAGGAAAAACTTTACACTTGAGAAACTTGGCATTCAGTGCTTATGGCGCTTGTCCAAAGTAGGGCTAGGGTGTTCCTTACTCTCCTTTGATAAATAAGTATGTCATCCATGAGGACAACAACGTATTTCTCCAAGTATCACATAAACGCTTTGCTTATGAGACATGTGAGAGGAGCGGCATTTGTTCCGAGTGGTTACTTGTCCAGGGGTTTGTGGTCCTTCGTAATCTAGTTCTTCGTGTCCACCTTCCTTATGGACAAGATTGGTGGTAGTTAAGGTGGAGTATTGTCCATAGTCTTTCGACTTAGAGACAAAGCCTACGGTCATAATCTGACCATGTCATGGCTCGGTAAAGCTTACAGGCTTCAAGGACCCTATGATGCAAGTGAACGTCTATCATCTCATTCTTGAGCACAGTTCTTGGATGCCAGTTGTCTTACCTATTCCTCTAAACAAAAATCATCTTATACCACCAAAAGCATTATCTCATATAAGGCATCACTCATGCTATTCATATCTTCATGAATCTCTAGAGAGGGGCTAAACAAATCTTACGTGTTAACTATATCTATCTGTCACGCCCAAGATGTGATCCTATCCTTATTTTGGCACGAGGGCCTCGACAAGGATAGAGCGCATCTCGTCGTTTCGCAAGAATGGATATCATTACAAGTACATGTAAAGAAGAGATGAGTATATGGAATTGGCTTATACTCGCCACAAGCTACATCAATATCACATCAATACAACAACATATCCAAACATCATACAGAAGAGCAGGGTCCGACTACGGACGAAAACAAACGATAAAATGACATCCATCCTTGCTATCCCAGGCAGCCGCCTGGAACCCATCCTAGATCGAAGAAGAAGAAGAAGAAGAAGAAGAAGAAGAAGAAGAAGAAGAAGAAGAAGAAGAAGAAGAACTCCAAATCAAACAAGCATCGCGCTCATGTCAAATCATCGCATTACATGTACCTGCAACTGTTGTTGTAGTAATCTGTGAGCCACGGGGACTCAGCAGTCTCATTTCCAAGGGTATCAAGACTATTAAAGCTTAATGGGTGAGGTATGGTTAAGTGGTGAGGCTGCAGCAAGCACTAAGCATTTATTTGAGTGGCTAACTTACGAGTACAAGAATAAAGGGGGATGATTGTCGAATAAACGGACGTGATCTAGAGATGATCTCTAAGAGATCCTGAACACCTACTTACGTCAATCATAACCCCACCGTGTTCTCTCTCAGAAAAGGACTCAGGAGAAGAGACAGTCACGGTTAGGCACACAGTTGGTGTATTTTATTAGAGTTTACTATAAGTTTGCTATGATTGGGTGTTAAACAAAGTTTCCAAGTTGCCACGTAACCGCGGGCACGGCTTTCCGAAAGATTTAACCCTGCAGGGGTGCTCCAACTCATCCATCACAAACTAACCACATGTCGCGGGAATAACCTCGACCACGAATCTCGTGATCTTCCAAGGCAATTCCACTGGAAAACCGCAACCTCGAGATAGCCTGAAGTATTTTCGGAATTCCCGCACAAGACGTTCGAGAAAGGTAAAACAAGTCCAGCAAGACCGCCCGACGTATCGACGAACCCGATAGGAGCCGCGTATCTCGTTCTCAGGACACGACCGGATTGGCTAAGTTTCTGGCTGGCACACCCGTTGGTGGCCCCGGCTACTGCCATTTTGGACCAACACTCATGAGGAGCACTGGCCCGGGTTGTTGATTAATTATCCACGGGGTGATCATGCCCTATGCAAATTTTATTAGGTTGTTAAGCAAATATAGTACCAAGGTTGGGCCTTGCCAGACAAGTTTTATCCTAAAACGAAAATCAAGGGGGTCCCCATAACAACCCCGAGCATGTTAGGAGCGCTCAATTATGCAACATAACACCGGTACACAAGTAACTAGGGCGGCAAGAATGGAACAAAACACCGAGCAAAAGGCCAAGCCTTCCACCATTTACCAAGTATATATGTGCATTAAATTAAATAGCAATAATATTGTGATATAGCAAAATATCCATGTTTCACATGGGAAACATCTTGCACCTGCAACTAGCAACGCTATAAGAAGGGCTGAGCAAGCGGGAACATAGCCAAACAATGTTTTGCTGGGATGTGGAGGGGTTAGAGGCTTATCATGGCATTTGGGAGGCTTGACATACAAGTGGTAGGTAGCGAGACAGCGATAGAAACGAGACATCTAGCATGGTAATGATAGTAATGGTATCCAGGGAAATGATCATCTTGCATGAGATCCCGCTTGGAAGAAGAACAAGTCCGTGAAGAAGAAGGGCCAATGTAGTCGAACGAATCCTCACACTCCGAACGCTTTCGGAACTCTATCGAGAGGAAGCAATCCGGAAACAACAATTAACACATGATCAACACCACAACATATGCATGACATGATGCACTTCAAATATGATGCATGTTATGCATGGCATGGCAAGCACAACAATCAACTTCTACACATTAAGTGAAGCTCAATATGCAACGAGTTGCATATTGACGAAACTCCACATTCGAATATTTAGTTCATTCTCGTTTAGGTACACAACAATATTAAATGTTAATAAACATGGCAAGAGGTGAAGCATAAGTAAACTACACATCTAGGCAAGTTTAAATGAGGCCGGAAACAACATATAGCATTTCCGAAATGACCCCATATGTTAATTTCGAAATTGGTCCAGATCTGAACTAATCATGTTTTATATTTGTTAAACAGCAAAACAAAATGCACCATGTGATTCTACTCATCATTCTAGTCGATTTACATATATAGATCATATAAAACGGAGCTACGACCTAAAAGATATGACCATCACAAGATAATATGCCATGAATGCAAAAATGCATGCAAACGTCAACCATAAACATGTCAAATCATGGATGCAACAAGATATTATGAAACTACATGAGATTCTAAGCAAGTTTCATATATAGCATGTCCAAAACGGAGCTACGGTTCAACCACAACAACCAACACAAGTTTTAGTGCAAATCTGTCCAAAACAGCAACATGGCATATTGCACGCATGAAAACAACAAGCTAAAAGATTCTAAAATGCACAAACTAAGCATGGGGCAGTATCATATAACACACACTTCATTTCATCTTCACATTTCACACTCAAAAGAGTCACGGATCACATGATAGGAAGCTCACAACATGGCAATAAAATATAACAGATTAGGACTTATTGAAAATAACCGTTTTTAGCATAGCAGTTTTTCACGGAGGCATATTGGCAGCAGTAAAACTATATGCTACATGTCATATATTGGCATGAAACTTAACAGCATGGTAGAGGACATTATAAACTACAAATAACTCCATTACACCAACCCCAAAGGGGTTGTAGATCATTAGCAAAACACATGGCAAGACAGCAACAAAATATTACAGATTCCAGACTTAGAAATATTTCAGCATCTCAAATCAGCAACATTGATTAAGCTTGTTATCATGATGAAATCTACAGCTAATCACAATAGTCATGGCATGGCAACCCTACCAACAGCAAGTAAACATGTCATACTACAAATCATCTATTGGCACAACTCTAAAAGGAGGCAAGGATTGCTTAATACGAGCACCGCAAAATGGAACTCTTCGTTAACCGATTTCAGTTTTATCGCGATAGCAACTTGAGAGCAAGATATGCACATGATAATGCACTTCTACCTAGCAACCAGAGGCACGGCATCAAAGTACACATATAACAGGGCACATCTCATGAAGAAACCACATGCAAAAGACCTACGGGTGAGATGCAACCATCCGCGCAAAATCGAATAAAATAACAGATTTGCAAACTACGATGGAATGCTCCTTTGCAACAGAGTTTTGAGCATGTATATGATCTCTAATATGCATGCAAGTGGCATTAACATGAAGAGCGGAAATTGTAGATGATTTTTCATATTCAAAACATCCCTATCCGATAAACACACAGAGAGCTAGGGCCCACACAATATGCTACTTTGCTGAAAAATGGGCACGTGCTCAGGGACTTAGAAAAAAAACAGCACCTCGGGGCAAACAGGACGAAGATGTCCGGGATCCTGTTTGGATCGAGGGATCCCCTCGGATCTGGAACGAGGCGGTCCCGCGCGGGGCAGAGGAGCTGCCATGGCGGGGCGACACCGGCGAGTGTGCAGAGGGGCCGGAGGCAAGGCCATGGCCGGCAGAGGGGTCGGGGCGGCCGGATCCGGGCAGGGCTCTCCGGATCTGGCCAGCCGGCGGCTGGGGCGGCGAAGATCCGCGGCGGCGGCGGCTTGCTGGCGCCGGGGTTGAGGGCGAGCTATGGCGGCTCCGGCGGGAGGCGACCGGTCGGAGGGGCTGCGCAGGGGAGCCGGAGTAGCGACAACGTGACCCGGCCACGGCGGGGTCGAAGGCGGCCGGCGGTGCTCCGGCAAAGCTCGCCGGAGGCGGGCAGAGGCGGGGGCTCCAGCGCGAGCTCGGGAAGGCTCGGGGTCGGGAGCGCAGGGGTTGCGGCGGCGGGCGCGCGGGCCCGGTTGCGGCCAGGGGCGGGCCGGCTTCGGGCCTCAGTGGGCCGCGGGCGGAGGAGAGCTGAGAAGGCGACGTGGTTGCACGCGATTGGCCAAGGGCGGCGGCTGCGGCGGCGGTGGCTAGCCCGGCGGCGCCAAGTGGCGATGGTGGACGGGTCTGGTGTGGATTCTGAGGTGGGCGGCGGCGGCTGCGAGGTGGAGGGCGCGGATTCCGAGGTGGAAGAGGGGGGTAGCCATTTTTGGCAAGGGAGGCTCCTATTTATAGCAGGGGGTTAGGTTTAGGGGTTTTTCAGGCCGATTTCGACCCTACGATCGCGATCGGACGGACGGATCGGAGGGGCAAGGTTTGTTGGGTTGTGTGCTGTGTGGAGAGGGGTTGGGCTGAGATGAGAGAGAGAGAATGTGGCCCGGCACCGAGTTTTATAAACCGAAAACGTCCGACAATTATAACCGGCGATAGAGCTGCTCTAGGTTTAACGGTTCGGGTATCAAACGACCTCCGATTGCGACGAAATTTGGCAGGCGGTCTACCTACAATATAACAAGACCGCATGCCAACTTTCGACCTAATCCAAGAATATATTTTTCACGCGCTTTTAAAAAACATTTATTTTAGCGATGCCGCGGGCGCGTGCGTGTGTGGTTGGTCTCAAAACGGTCGACGACACGAACGGAGAGAACCGGCAACTACGAACGGATGCAAGTTTTTCAAAAACGAGTGACGATGCTATGCAGATGATGCGATGATGAATGCGACAATAAAACGAATCACATGACGAGAATGGAAATAAAAGGGGAATCTTCTGGGGCGTCGTTCTCGGGCTGTTACAACTCTCCTCCACTTACAAGAGATCTCGACCCGAGATCTTAGAATGAAAAGGGGAAGAGCAAGATAAAAGGAAGAGGTAAAACTTAGTTGCTTCTCTGACAAACGAGTGAAACCAATGATCATTGAAGGTTTCAACGAGATGAAGAATGACATGAGGAACAAGCAAGAATTCACAAGAAATTTGGGCAGCACTTCAGTAGAAAGAGACAAAACTTGATTAGATGGAAAGAACTTGAAGATAGGACACAACACTCCGGTTAAATGAATAAGCAAAGAAGGAACATGATCTTGACCAACCGAGATTATGGGATGAATAGAGCAACATCACAAAGCCTCTGGAATAAGATAATAGAAGCTAGATACTTGGAATGAAAAGAACAGAAAGAAAAAGACAACTTCTATCCCAATTGAATTGAAAATCATCCTTACCAAGGGGAGATTGAACGGAGTTGTTGTAAAATCAACAACGAAAAGAATAAGCTTGTTGTGGGCTTATGGAAACCCTTTCAAAATTATGAGGTGACAACCCGCCACTAACGGAAGCAAAGATTCTTTGGGAGGAACAAGCTATGCAAAACTTCTTTCACCAAAAGGATATATTGATAACTTGGATCATTGATAAACACCATGATAGCAACAAACCTTAGGAAATGCTTTAGGTGACATCTATACCAAGATAACTCTGAGAAAGAAATGATGGGTTTACATATCTAATTGTTGACAATATTTCTTCGAGACTCCTCATTAATCAAGAATGCTATAACACCACCTCAAAAGATAAGGGAGAAAGAATTGCACTTTGAAATGCAAGAGAAATAATACTTGAGCTCTTCGAATAAGAATCATGAAGAACACTTCGCGAAACAATTACATCCTTAACGAACCACCATGAAGAACCTCTGTATACAAATGAATGATCAAAAGAATTGAAGGCTGAAAAAGAACAAGATTTAGGCCATGCAAAGATTAAGATGGAACTTCGTGAAGAGATACTTGAGACAACTTGGAACTCCGGAAACGAAACGAAGAGCACTTGGGACAATGAATTGATATCATGACCAACCTCCGGAAGAAGGATTGAAATCACCTTGATAAACAAGAATAAGAATTATGTTATGCTAATCCTTCATCAAGTTAAATTGATGACAAACAACGGATTTGGCATACCGCTTATTCTTCTTGAAAAGATTGAAGAGAGATTCACAAGCTTGAAGAAGTCTTGAATGAACCACCGGTGAGAATTGAAACGAATGGGGAAACATGAGAACGAGGAGATCAATATTACCTAATAGAAACTTGAACAAGGCACCGGAATAATTACGAGACGACGAAGAACACCTCGAATGAGCTAAGAGACATCAATTAAGAAGAATTTCAGAACGAAAGCTGAAAGCTGAGAATGAAGATATCTTCTGAAATGATGGCCTTCGGAGGGTCGAGAAATGAAAACAACTCTGAAATGCTCCTAATAGATATGGAAGGAATTACTCTTGATAGCAAAGAATTTGAGAGGATAGCAACAAGCTGAAACGATGAATCTTGAAAAGAACGGACAAAGATTTAAGAGAAACTCTTCTTCGGTCTTCAACGTTGAGGATGCAGACAAGGAACACATCAAGAATTACTAAGACACTCCAGAATAATGAATAAGAAAAGCTTGAGGCAGCGATGGAAAAAAATTAGAAGCGAACTTCGAGAAGGAATATGACTGATGGGATTCATTCTTACGCCACATTGAAAAGAACTTGAGATCTCCGGAAAAGATTAGAAGAGCCAGGTAAGATCCTGGGGAAAAACCTGTGGGTTATGAGCCCACTCAAAGAGATCACCGTTGAAACGATTGCTTAGAAAGAAAGATTGCACCGGTACCAATGAAAACTTGATGAGGTGAGAACCTCGAAATATTTAAAAGGATTGAATGAAAACACGAGCTTCTGAGATATCTTCAACACTCCAGATAGAATAGAGAGATGAATAGCAAGAGAGGCTTGGATAAGAATTCCAACATGGGAGAGCAATTAGAGAATGAAAAGGATATGATGAGCACCGAACGCTTGAATTGAATCCACTGGGGAAAACAAGAAGGAAGAATGATGAGATTTGAAACACCTGAGAATCTTCACATTGAAAACACCGGATTAAACATGGAAGAAAACAGATGAAGAGACTTCACCACAATAGAAGGATACTTGATTCGAGATGGCTGGCTCCGGAAGAAATGGGCGGGAGGGCGGGCAAAAGAAGAAGATAACTTAGATGGATGAAAAGAACTCCGGGATGAAATAACAGGATAGATCTGGCAAATCTTGAAGAAGAGCACTCCGGTTGGAAAGAATTGACATGATAATTTGATTGAGCGAAAGGATTAGCACTCCCATATAAATATGAGAACACTTATTAGGAAATATATGAAATCACCACTTGACCTCGAAGCAACTCAAATTACCATACTCCAAGAAAACAAAGGATGAGGCTTTCGAATTTAGCCAGAAACAAATACATAACCCATTATGCATTTGCCGGAAAGATAATCCTAGGTAACTACTTGAATTCCCACCTAAGAATTTCCGAAATCTTTCTTGTTTATGCGATTCGGGTTGCGGACCCAGGAACGTACCCGAGGTAATCAGCTACAACTGCACCCGCAACCTTCCACACCATAATCCAAGAAACTCCGCAAACTCGTCTACCTCAGACACTCGTAATCACAATGATACTAAGTATGGCAGTACATCTGAACACTCTCCACCAGTACTGGGGATGCCGGACTCCTCTCGCCACTACCAGTATTGAAGCAATTTCGAATATCCTCCATCCTGAGATACTAAGGAAACTGAACGATAACGATGTGCAAAAATCCCTCGTAGCTCTACTCCTCGATAACAGGAGGCACCAAGACAGAATTCCTTCACATCGGCATCATATAGTTTCCAAAATACCCGCGTGATCCTAAACAATTTTGCGTGAGAAGAAGAGTAGAATCAAAATTCCTAAGTCGAATACCTCACCAGAGCATAGAAGAGGAGTAAAAGAAACCTACTCTCTGATATAACTAGACTCAAAATAGTTTTTCACTAGACTCGACTCGGCCAAGTTCGATCAATCAAGGGGGCTCCTAGGTCGGTACAGGCTCTGATACCAACTTGTCACGCCCAAGATGCGATCCTATCCTTATTTTGGCACGAGGGCCTCGACAAGGATAGAAACGCATCTCGTCATTACACAAGAATGGATATCATTACAAGTACATGTAAAGAAGAGATGAGTATATGGAATTGGCTTACACTCGCCACAAGCTACATCAATATCACATCAATACAACAACATATCCAAACATCATACATAAGAGCAGGGTCCGACTACGGACGAAAACAAACGATAAAATGACATCCATCCTTGCTATCCCAGGCTGCCGCCTGGAAAACATCCTAGATCGAAGAAGAAGAAGAAGAAGAAGAAGAAGAACTCCAAATCAAACAAGCATCGCACTCACATCAAATCATCGCATTACCTATACCTGCAAATGTTGTTGTAGTAATCTGTGAGCCACAGGGACTCAGCAGTCTCATTTCCAAGGGCATCAAGACTATTAAAGCTTAATGGGTGAGGTATTGTTAAGTGGTGAGGCTGCAGCAAGCACTAAGCATTTATTTGAGTGGCTAATTTACGAGTACAAGAATAAAGGGGGATGATTTTCGAATAAACGGACGTGATCTAGAGATGATCTCTAAGAGATCCTGAACACCTACTTACGTCAATCATAACCCCACCGTGTTCTCTCTCGGAAAAGGACTCACGAGAAGAGACAGTCACGGTTACGCACACAGTTGGTGTATTTTATTAGAGTTTACTTTAAGTTTGCTATGACCGGGTGTTAAACAAAGTTTCCAAGTTGCCACGTAACCGCGGGCACGGCTTTCCGAAAGATTTAACCCTGCAGGGGTGCTCCAACTCATCCATCACAAACTAACCACACGTCGCGGGAATAACCACGACCACGAATCTCATGATCTTCCTAGGCAATTCCACTGGAAAACCGCAACCTCGAGATAGCCCGAAGTATTTTCGGAATTCCTCGCACAAGACATTCGAGAAAGGTAAAACAAGTCCAGCAAGACCGCCCGACGTGTGGACGAACCCGATAGGAGCCGCGTATCTCGTTCTCAGGACACGACCGGATTGGCTAAGTTTCCGGCTGGCACACCCGTTGGTGGCCCCGGCTACTACCATTTTGGACCAACACTCATGAGGAGCACTGGCCCGGGTTGTTGATTAATTATCCACGGGGTGATCATGCCCTATGCAAATTTTATTAGGTTGTTAAGCAAATATAGTACCAAGGTTGGGCCTTGCCAGACAAGTTTTATCCTAAAACGAAAATCAAGGGGGTCCCCATAACAACCCCGAGCATGTTAGGAGCGCTCAATTATGGAACATAACACCAGTACACAAGTAACTAGGGCGGCAAGAGTGGAACAAAACACCGAGCAAAAGGCCAAGCCTTCCACCCTTTACCAAGTATATATGTGCATTAAATTAAATAGCAATAATATTGTGATATAGCAAAATATCCATGTTTCACATGGGAAACATCTTGCACCTGCAACTAGCAACGCTATAAGAAGGGCTGAGCAAGTGGTACCATAGCCAAATAATGTTTTGCTCGGATGTGGAGGGGTTAGAGGCTTATCATGGCATTTGGGAGGCTTGACATACAAGTGGTAGGTAGCGAGACAGCGATAAAAACGAGACATCTAGCATGGCAATGATAGTAATGGTATCCAGGGAAATGATCATCTTGCCTGAGATCCCGCTTGGAAGAAGAACGAGTCCATGAAGAAGAAGGGCCAACGTAGTCGAACGAATCCTCACACTCCGAACGCTTTCGGAACTCTATCGAGAAGAAGCAATCCTAAAACAACAATCAACACATGATCAACACCACAACATATGCATGACATGATGCACTTCAAATATGATGCATGTTATGCATGGCATGGCAAGCACAACAATCAACTTCTACACATTAAGTGAAGCTCAATATGCAACGAGTTGCATATTGACGAAACTTCACATTCGAATATTTAGTTCACTCTCGTTTAGGTACACAACAATATTAAATGTTATTAAACATGGCAAGAGGTGAAGCATAAGTAAACTACACATCTAGGCAAGTTTAAATGAGGCCGGAAACAACATATAGCATTTCCAAAACGACCCCATATGTTAATTTCGAAATTGGTCCAGATCTGAACTAATCATGTTTTATATTTGTTAAACTGCAAAACAAAATGCACCATGTGATTCTACTCATCATTCTAGTTGATTTACATATATAGATCATATAAAACGGAGCTACGACCTAAAAGATATGACCATCACAAGATAATATGCCATGAATGCAAAAATGCATGCAAACGTCAACCATAAACATGTCAAATCATGGATGCAACAAGATATTATGAAACTACATGAGATTCTAAGCAAGTTTCATATATAGCATGTCCAAAACGGAGCTACGGTTCAACCCCAACAACCAACACAAGTTTTAGCGCAAATCTGTCCAAAACAGCAGCAAGGCATATTGCACGCATGAAAACAACAAGCTAAAAGATTCTAAAATGCACAAACTAAGCATGGGGCAGTAGCATATAACACACACTTCATTTCTTCTTCACATTTCACACTCAAAAGAGTCATGGATCACATGATAGGAAGCTCACAACATGGCAATAAAATATAGCAGATTAGGACTTAGTGAAAATAACAGTTTTTTGCATAGCAGTTTTTCACGAAGGCATATTGGCAGTAGTAAAACTATATGCTACAGGTCATATATTGGCATGAAGCTTAACAACATGGTAGAGGACATTATAAACTACAAATAACTCCATTACACTAACCCCAAAGGGGCTGTAGATCATTAGCAAAACACATGGCAAGACAGCAACAAAATATTACAGATTCCAGACTTAGAAATATTTCAGCATCTCAAATCAGCAACATTGATTAAGCTTGTTCTCATGATGAAATCTACAGCTAATCACAATATTCATGGCATGGCAACCCTACCAACAGCAAGTAAACATGTCATACTACAAATCATCTATTGGCACAACTCTAAAAGGAGGCATGGATTGCTTAATACGAGCACCGCAAAATGGAACTCTTCGTTAACAGATCTCAGTTTTATCGCGATAGCAACTTGAGAGCAAGAAATGCACATGATAATGAACTTCTACCTAGCAACCAGAGGCACGGCATCAAAGTACACATATAACAGGGCACATCTCATGAAGAAACCACATGCAAAAGACCTACGGATGAGATGCAACCATCCGCGCAAAATCGAATAAAATAATAGATTTGCAAACTACGATGGAATGCTCCTTAGCAACAGAGTTTTGAGCATGTATATGATCTCTAATATGCATGCAAGTGGCATTAACATGAAGAGCACAAACTGTAGATGATTTTTCATATTCAAAACATCCCCATCCGATAAACATACAGAGAGCTAGGGCCCACACAATATGCTACTATGCTGAAAAACGGGCACTTGCTCAGGGACTTAGAAAAAAACAGCACCTCGGGGCAAACGGGACGAAGACGTCCGGGATCCCCTTTGGATCGAGGGATCCCCTCGGATCTGGAACGAGGCGGTCCCGCACGGGGCAGAGGAGCTGCCATGGCGGGGCGACGCCGGCGAGTGCGCAGAGGGGCCGAAGGCAAGGCCATGGCCGGCAGAGGGGTCGGGGCGGCCGGATCCGGGCGGGGCTCTCCGGATCTGGCCGACTGGCGGCTGGGGCGGCGAAGATCCGCGGCGGCGGCTTGCTGGCGACGGGGCTGAGGGCTAGCTCGGGCCGCTCCGGCGGGAGGCGCCCGGTCGGAGGGGCTGCGCAGGGGAGCCGGAGCGGCGACAACGTGACCCGGCCACAGCGGGGTCGAAGGCGGCCGGCGGTGCTCCGGCGAAGCTCGCCGGAGGCGGGCGGAGGCGGGGGCTCCAGC
Source organism: Elymus sibiricus (assembly GCA_039707655.1). Taxonomy (NCBI): domain Eukaryota; kingdom Viridiplantae; phylum Streptophyta; class Magnoliopsida; order Poales; family Poaceae; genus Elymus; species Elymus sibiricus. The sequence continues at coordinate 273,489,304 of CM077665.1, forward strand.
GCGAGCTCGGGGAGGCTCGGGGTCGGGAGCCCAGGGGTTGCGGCGGCGGGCGCGCGGGCCCAGTTGTGGCCCGGGGCGGGCCGGCTTCGGGCCCCAGTGGGCCGCGGGCGGAGGGGAGCTGAGAAGACGACGTGGCTGCACGCGATTGGCCAAGGGCGGCGGCTGCGGCGGCAGTGGCTAGCCCGGCGGCGCCAACTGGCGATGGTGGACGGGTCCGGCACGGATTCTGAGGTGGGCGGCGGCGGCTGCGAGGTGGAGGGCGCGGATTCCGAGGTGGAAGAGGGGGTAGCCATTTTTGGCAAGGGAGGCTCCTATTTATAGCAGGGGGTTAGGTTTAGGGGTTTTTCAGGTCGATTTCGACCCTACGATCGCGATCGGACGGACGGATCGGAGGGGCAAGGTTTGGTGGGCTGTGGGCCATGTGGAGAGGGGTTGGGCTGAGATGAGAGAGAGAGAATGTGGCCCGACACCGAGTTTTATAAACCGAAAACGTCCGACAATTATAACCGGTGATAGAGCTGCTCTAGGTTTAACGGTTCGGGTATCAAACGGCCTCCGATTGCGACAAAATTTGGCAGGCGGTCTACCTACAATATAACAAGACCGCATGCCAACTTTTGACCTAATCCAGGAATATATTTTTCGCGCGCTTTTGAAAAACATTTATTTTAGCGATGCCGCGGACGCGTGCGTGTGTGGTTGGTCTCAAAACGGTCGACGACACGAACGGAGAGAACCGGCAACTACGAACGGATGCAAGTTTTTCAAAAACGAGTGACGATGCTATGCAGATGATGCGATGATGAATGCGACAATAAAACGAATCACATGACGAGAATAGAAATAAAAGGGGAATCTTCTGGAGCGTCGTTCTCGGGCTGTTACACTATCTCACATGTATCCCTATGTAAAAATCCTCGGGTGGAGCATATAAGCTACTAAGCTTGAATAAAACACTACAAATCCAAGTGCTTAGCTAATCTATCCAAGGTCCAAGGTATTGCATCTTTATCCTAAGGAAACACGTGTCATACCAATCCAAGATATCGTTTCCTTCCTACGAATCCAACCGAGTGGTCCATCAATCCCATCAATCACTACATGATCCATTACTTCCTACAAATCCAATATCGATGATGTTCCACATAATGTTCTAGAGTTCCTATAATTCTCAAATCCTTGAAAGAGATATGTCATCATAGTAAGTCCACCAATTTTCCATTATCATGATCAAGTAAACTCCAATGTCAAACATACATAGATCCTTAATTCAACTCTTGACAAATAATCCAATTTCCTAGTTTATATCCTACCGAGAGACATGGTATCATGATCGAGATCATCGGACTAAATCCAAATTACTCCAAACAATGTAGACTTGCTTAACATCAACACTTGGTTGGGTTCACCTATTTAAATCCAAATCTCAGGCCTAGTAAGAATTCCTACTTGTTCTTCCAAGTCATTTTCACAACATTACCAACTTCCCATCAATACCATCCGGTGAAGTCAAATTCTTACACCTCAAGAATTTCAGTTTGATCATAATTGTCCTACCGAACCCAATTTACTCAAGGTTCATGCTATCCTATTAACTTGATCCACCAAGTTCATCTATCATCATGAAAGTCTCGTGATCCACCAAAGAGTCTCATCTATTTCCTCAAGATATCTATTATAGCTTCATCAAGTCATTAGTATACTAATCATGTATCCTCAAAATGATCTTCCCTATGGCATCGCGGTCCTGGTGCTAGCTTAAGAATGTAATGTGTTCGCTCACTACGACCACTAGCTCCTTAATGAACCTAGTGCTAGGCAAAGGTTATTGAAGCTTATTGGGTTCTTTTGCGAATCCATAGGTTAAGCACATGGTTAAGGGTTTGAGCTGGGTAACTCGTGAGCTCTAGGCTGGTCTACGGAAGGACTTCTAATCTTGAGGGAAAAGCATAACTCTACGGGGTTCCACCTGGTTCAATAGGTTGTCATAAAAAGTCTTCAGCGCTACTTGTTTGCCGAGGTGGAATCCTTCATGCATCTTGGCTTGCTGGTCTTCAGTTGACGAGATGGTTAGAGGGAAAAGTAATGTAGGGGAGGGGGTGCCTAAAGGGGGTGCTATAGTGCAAGTGTAATCAAACAAGTGTCGAAAAGGCCAAACATAATTACTAGGATATGGTAGGTGATACAGTCACGTACGTGTTGCCTAGGGAAAAAGTGCGACTTATATCAAAACACAAATAACAAAACAAACATCAACCACTCATGGTTTCATTTGAACCATCACACGGACTCGACTTCGCATAGGGGATACATGACTCATCCTACCCTAGGGGTGCTCAGACTAGTAGTCGTGTTTGCTTCATTACTCTAAGAGAAGGACGTTCAGTCTTCAGCTTCTAGGTCCTCCTGGTGGTACCATTGGTTAGGCGACAGTCGACTGCTTGTTGGGACACCTTTTGGCACGATGCCCAAATTCGCCACATTCAAAACATGTGATGGGAACAAGGGAGTTGCTAATCAGCCTTGGGTTATGACGTCGATGGTCTGACGATGGTCCTCCACATGGTGGATATGGAAATCTGTTCCTATGCCTTCTGCATGGGGCTCGGTTGCAGGCTTCCTGAAGTTCCTCAATTTGCTGCCTTTGACTGGGTCTTTTGTTGTCTTCTTGATCGCGACAAGGCCTTCTGTCTTCTAAGGCGTATAGGGTTCCAGGTAGGCAATCCTTTATGCAATGACATTAAAAAGGCATGGTAGAGGTCCAATGTGTCGGTTACGTCAAGGATAACATCGACACCAAGAGCGGAGGATGAAGAGAACCGTTTTCCTGGTCACTATGGTGAGACGGACCAATTGTCGAGATTCTCATCTACCGGTGGTAGCCGATACAACAACTGTAAGGACATGGTCACTCTATTAGTGATGTATATCATGACCTTGCATATCTTGTGCCCTGATCATGGTAGGCCAAGGATGCATCATCCTGGGGCAATGTCGAGGTTGTCACCATCTTCTGAGGCTTAACGTCCTCATACCTCAAGAAGGTATCTCCTGTTGGTGACGTCTTGTCATGGTGTCGCCAACCTTGTTTTCAAAAGATGTGGGAGAACGTCTGGCAAGGTGCCTTCCTTCCAGGTCATCCACGAAGATGACAAGGAATCCGGTGGTCAGGGGCATAAGGATACTAGCAGCCACTTGCAAAATTTTGAAAAAAGCAGATAAGGAGAGCCAACAGAAAAATGGTGGAAGTGCTAAGGCAAAATCTTCAGTTTCTTTGAAAACTTAGAAGAGATAAGAAACATAGATGTTTTTGCAAGTGATGTGAAGGGTCTGGAAAAATAGTCTTGTCCTAACTAACGTCCATGCTAACCAAGGCTTCCTACAGTCAGGATGGCTCTGATACCAGCTCTGTGGGGACCCCGACTCATAAGTCAAAGTCACCGAATGCAGGTGTAAAGTGATCCCAGGATCAATGCTCACTGAACACACAAAAACTAAATAACAAGAGTCTTACATCCATTACATACCGACTTACTCCAGTATGACCATTATGGTCAAGTATTCATAGATAGGGCCATGAAAGCCAAACATCAGATAAACACTCGCAGCGGAAATCTTCAACAGTAACGTGGGCCCATGCCATCTGCCTTAACCCTACTGGTATTCTGATTGGGAAGCGTCCTAATTCGCATGTTCATCATCAAGGTATTCTTCATCGAATTCCCATTCTTCCATGCCTGGCCAATTAAATAACCAGGGACAAGCCAATGAGTACTTTGAGTGTACTCGCAAGCAACCCATGTTTGAAAGCGGAATAACATGCAAGGCTTAACACTAAGTTGGTATTTTTGCGGAAAGCTAGTTTTTGAGTGCAATGACATGTCCTACCATTTTAGAACTCATGCATTAACAGGCTGCAGATATCCATATGAATAGGTTACAGATATCAATATAAACAGAGTATCTCAACTCTAGTTTCATCATCATGACAGACCATCTGTCATAGCTCAAGGTTTTCTTTCACATACCCAAGTTTTTGTAAAACAGTGGACGCAACCTAAGAGCGGCTATCCAACAGTCCTTGACCGGACATGGCTATTCGAATAGTTTGACGCTCTGCAGAGGTTACACACTTTACCCACAAGACTCGGGGAACTTTTGTGTCATCCATGACTCGCGGTATATTTCATACCCAAGGTAAGCACCCGGACAATATCTTTCCCTTGACAACACTAAACAAAGAGTCCACTCATTGGTACACATCCCTCATGATGTAAATCACACAAGACACGCTCAACATTGTATCATCCATGAGGGGACACAACGGTGTGCCCGGTGTTTGTAAAAACAGCCATAGTCATCCATTCAGACATGACCCCTTATCGAGAGAGTGACTCGGCTCTCTCACCACTAGTAATGCGGGCTCTCTACTAGCATAGACCAAGGTAATCGACAAAGCCCCGTCCCATAAGGGGTAGTGTGGTCGTACATGTAAGGTTGGAGTAACGGTCACAACTTAAACCAATCCATTTTCGAAAACAACACACACAACTTGCCTCGGTACACCACTTATTTATCAAGTGGCCACCTAGCTCAACTTGTCCCTCGGGCATTAGTGGCACCCGATGGGGTTTTCGAAGAAGTCTTTGGTAAACATTTTTTTCTTCCCATCTCAATGCATATTTCCGTCCCACTTGCATACCCACCTACATAGTATCCTAACTACTTCCCACCCGCATAACTCTCAATGGAAAATAGAGTCATGGACAATGCAAGTATCAATGAGAAATGCACCGGAGACAACCGTATCATCATACTTTTTGATGCAAAAAATAAAGTGCTATATTGACAAGCATAAAAGGGTTCATGAACATGGTCAAAGGGTTGCTTGCCTGGCTTAGCAAAGTCTTCAACTCTTCTACTCCTTCTCCAAGTTCTCTGTCTACTTCATCAACTAACGTCAGAAACAACCATAATAAGCAACACAACAAGGCAGAAAATAAAGTGCTCCTAAAATAGGAATTTGATTTTTCTTGGACACCTCTGGTTATAAGAAAAATAACCAAAGAGGTTCTACTAGATTTGGATCGATAAGGATTTTTGAAAGGTTCAATAAGGTGGAAATGAAGGGAATTATGATTTTGCATACTTTAAGAGAGAAGACGGTTATTTTCCGGTGATTTCTTTTTGGTGGATTTGAGTCATAGGAAATCCATACTATGAAGAGGGGGTCCGCTTTTGGAAAGGTTAGGGTGGAATCAACATGTACATAGTCACTTTGCACCCCCGCCTTCCTTCCTGGCACTTGGAGCTTTCTCCTCCCATGCTTGTGCTTGCTAGAGGCAGTTAAGCAGTAGTACGCGCTAACCAGCGGTAGTACCGCTCTAGTGGAACTGCCGCAGTTCAGTGCTACTGGCACATCCGCTTATATTTTCCTCTGCAGGGCCGACTCTATGTTTCGGAAAGCCCTATGGCGAACTCGATGACATGGGCCCCTAACCCTAAGTCCTAAGACCACATATATATGTTTGTGTGTGCATGATACATACAAAATTATATATAACTTCATTTGCAGCATGATATTAAGAGTAAACTTTCAACCACACATGATTACCTTAAATAAGATTCAAATTAAAGTGACATCAAATTGCTTGACGGTTTTCTGTGACTGAATTTTCAGATCGCTTTCTTTTCTTTTTCTCCTTTCTTTTAACACCCAACAAATGCTTCTTAAGCAACATTGCAAGGCACGCTAATGTCTTGAGATTATAAAGAAAATAATACGAGGAATTTGTCCATCAAAACACTAATCATGTAGACTGTCATTGAAAGTCTGAATCTAAAATTGGGGATAGATAATAAGATGAATACGTACTAGTGAAAGACTTGATGAATTTGTGGTTGTTGTCTCGTGGATAGCCGGATGTGATGTAGGCATGCGGGGTCGCGGGTACCAGGCTATCGCGTGCAGCAGCAACGAGAAGAAGAATCCGTGCAGCCGGAGCGACGGTTGGCTTCTTGACGAAGAGACGAAGACAAACTGGCGAAGCAATCTGGTTGATCTTTTTAGAGGTTAGCAATCTTATTGATGACAAAGAAACGAAGCGGCCGAGCGTGGCGAACCCTCTCACATAGCGCTAGAGATTGACGTGGCTTGAGACTACGTCGGTATTTCCCCAAAAAGGAAGGGATGATGCAGCACAGCGATGGTAAGTATTTCCCTCAGTTATGAAACCAAGGTTATCGAACCAGTAGGAGGATCACCACCACCCAATAAGCAGCACCTGCACACAAACACCAAATACTTGCAACCCGACGCGAAAGAGAGGTTGTCAATCTCTCTACGGTAAAAAGATAGATTAGGTAGTGATGGATAGGAGAGATAGATCTCTCAAGAACACAAAATAGAAAAGGCAAATAAAAAGTGTAGCAATATATCTTTGTGTTTTTGGTTTTGTAGATCTGAAAATAAAGAGGCAAAAAGATAGATCGGAAAGCAATATGTTGGAAAAGTAGACCCGGGGGCCGTAGGATTCACTAGTGGTTTCTCTCATGAGTATAGCGCACGGTGGGTGAACAAATTACTGTTGGGCAATTGATAGAAAATCGAATAGTCGTGACGATATCCAAGGCGATGATCATTATATAGGCATCACGTCCAAGATAAGTAGACCGACTCCTGCCTGCATCTACCACTATTACTCCACACATCGACCGCTATCCAGCATGCATCTAGTGTATTAAGTTCATGGAAAAACGGAGTAATGCAATAAGAACGATGACATGATGTAGACAAGATCTATTCATGTAGGAATAGACCCCATCTTGTTATCCTTAATGGCAATGATACATGCGTGCCTTGTTGCCCCTTCTATCACTGGAAAGGACACCGCAAGATCGAACCCATCACAAAGCACCTCTTCCCGTGGCAAGAAAAATCGATCTAGTCGGCCTAACTAAACCAAAGATTCGAAGAAGAAATACAAGGCTATAAGCAATCATGCATATAAGAGATCAAAGAAGACTCAAATAATATTCATGGATAGAAACTGATCATGAACTCAAAATTCATCGGATCCCAACAAACACACCGCAAAAGTTTACATCAAATAGATCTCCAAGAGACCATTGTATTGAGAATCATAAGAGAGAGAGAGAGAGAGGAAGCCATCTAGCTACTGCCTACGGACCCGTAGGTCTATGGTGGACTACTCACGCATCATCGGAGAGGCACCTATGAAGAAGATGAACCCCTCTGTGATGGTGTTTAGATTGGATCTCGAGGTTCTGGAACTTGCGGCGGCTGGAATTGTGTTTCGTCGACTCCCCTAGGGTTTTTGGAATATTTGGGAATTTATAGGCATCAGAGGCGGTGGAGAGGTGCCCCGTGGAGGGTGACGGTGTCCTGGACTAGGGGGTACTCACCACGTCATCTCCCGGCCAGTGGGTCGGGCCGAGGACCCCCGTGATGATTCACTAATGGGCCACTTCGGGCAGCCCATGCCGAATACAATGAGGATTCCACAAGACTTGGCGCACAAGACAAGGACTCCTCTAAACCCTGGGCCTACGGTGCATATATAAACCGAGGCCAAGCTAGTCAATAGATGAATATATTACATCTCATAATCTCGTGGTAGATACATGTACTCTGTACTATCCCCCATATCAATACAATCAAAAGCAGGATGTAGGGTATTATCTCTTCAAGAGAGCCCGAACCTGGGTAAAATCATGTGTCCATGTTACCATCGCTCCAAGACGCCTAGCTTAGAACCCCTACTAAGAGATATGCCGGATTTGACACCGACATTGGTGCTTTCATTGAGAGCCTGCTGGCAGTCGCCGCGGTGCGATGGAAATTTAGATCGTCTCCGGCGCGATCTACGCGTTGGAACCGAGTTTTGTTGTCGATGTCGGCATCTTCGTCGCCGCCTCGATTGGTCACCTCGGCTGGACCGAGGACTGCGCTCCGTGCCGTATCGTCAAGATCGGACGGATACTTTCATCGTCATCATCCCCGATCTCTATCAAGATCACGAGAAATCATCCATGGAGCTCGGGGGCTCGATGTTGACATCGTTCTCGAGCAACCGTGCAGTTTTTTTGGACAGCGACTCGTGTTCGTCGTCCCCGCTTCCTCGAGCATCGCCTTGACGATTGATTTGGAGGAACTGTGTGGAATTGAGTCTCTAATGACCCCGTAAAATTTCGTCGTATTCCGATGGAGAAATCTACGACGATCTACGAAATACCGGAGCCCTGTCGAATCTGGACGGGAATCGGGATGAGTTTAGGGCGAGGTGTCCAGCTTCCAGCTCGGACATCGTTTGGAAGATCCCACCGTTCATCGGCTGCGGAATTCCCATACCGATCACCCCTCAAAATTTCAGCTCAATCCGACCGTCCAAACTCCGGGAAACGTCCGATTAGTACAATTAATTTTGGATCTATTTTCTGCGCGAAAACGAATCCGACACGAGTTCATCTTTTTCATGAACGGGTTGTCGGACGTCCTCTTTGAAAGAAATATACTCATCATCTTGGTCATCCGATCAAGAGTTCGGCATCGCGAGGGCCGAATAATCATCCGCGGGTTGTACGGGTCGGGCGCTCTGTTGCTTCATCAAGCCAGCATTGACCTCGTCACAAATTCCGACCTGCGTCGGCATCGCCGCGCCGTTACTTTTTCAAGCTGACGTCCACCACGCCGACCTGCTTTGACACGTCGGCTGGTATGGGGCTCTAGCGTCACCTTACCGATCTGCCCCGTCACCTCGGCTAGACTGGGGGCTTCGTCATCTCCTCATCAACCCGCTCCGGAGACTTCGGCGTCACCAGCCGACCAGCTTCGACACCTCGGCTAGCATGAGACTTCAACGTCACCAGCCGACCTGCTTCGACACCTCGGCTGGCCTGAGACTTCGGCGTCACCAGCCGACCTGCTTTGACACCTCGGCTGGTCTGAGACTTCGGCGTCACCAGCCGACCTGCTTCAACACCTCGGCTGGCCTAATACTTCGGCGTCACCAGCCGACCTGCTCCGTCACCTCGGCTAGACCGGGGCTTTGGCATCCCTTCATCAACCTGCTCCGGGGACTTCGGCGTCACCAGCCGACCAGCTTCGACACCCCGGCTGGCGTGAGACTTCGGCGTCACCAGCCGACCTGCTTCGACACCTCGGCTGGCATGAGACTTCGGCGTCACCAGCCGACCTGCATGAGACTTCGGCGTCCGCCGATCACAGCTTCGCCATGTTAACTGGACCGAGGAATTCATCTCGCCACATCGACCGTGCAGCGTCGCCACTTCGTCAAGCCGAACTCTTCGTTCAGGCACCTCGGCGCCCAGGCCATATTCCTTTGCTTATTTGCTTCACTTAAATTAACTAAGTAGAAGAATTTATTTTTTAAAATATTATTATATTTCTTTGTTATTACTTTTGTCTTGCACTATTTTATGAGTGCAGGAAATCGACTTCGACTGCCGTCATGCGGTCACCCTGGCATCACCTTGCCGACCTACTCCACCACCTCGGTTGGACCAGGGGCTTCGCCTCGCCACATCGGCCGAGCCGTGACACTACTTCGGAGTGCCGAACTCCTCGTTCGGTCACCTCGGGACCGGCTTGGGGGCTGGGACCTTGACCCGCTATAAGCTCGGCCTGCGTCGTCAACACCGAGCACATTAACCAGCTAAGTCGCTTTAATGCTCAAATTTCTAAATTTTTGTTCGGTTCTACCGAGCATTATATTTATGTTAAATAAAAAAGTTTGTTTGTTAACAACACTTCCTTTTCCCATGATAACTGGGGGCTTCGTCGTCACGCTGCCGAACTACTCTGTCTCCTCGGCTGGAACGGGGGCTTTGCCTCGCCGTAGCAACCGTGCTACGTTGCCACTTCTCGATCCGAGCTCTTCGCTCGGTTACCTCAGGCTTGGGGGCTGGGACCTCGGCCAGGCCGAGGACTACGTCTTTGTCCCGCCACAACCCCGGACCGCACCGAGCACATTAACCAGCTAAGTCGTTTTCGTGCTCAGCTCTCTTTAGAATTTTACTTTTTGTTCGTTTCGACCAAGCACTATAATTTTTTGACAAAAAGTTGTTTGCGAAAAACTTTCTTTGTCAAAACTTTGTTTGTTACAAACAAGTTCAAATACCCCATTTACTTGGGGGCTTCCTTTATGAAACATTTTCTCTCTGCATGTGATTATTATTGTACAGCTTCTTTCCTTGCTCGTGTATTATGCCAAAATATGCATCATGTTGACTTAAGTGTTCCGCAAAGCTGGGTTGCCTGGCTCCTGTGCTTACCCCTACGTTCCCGATTGTTCGGCTAGGGAGTAAAGGGAGCACCTCTGCGATTGTTACGATCGGGTCATCCGAACTCGTACCTCAGACGGGTGAAGCCGAAAGCTAGCGCTCTTATTGTTTTCAACTATGGTCGGCACACGACGGAAATCACGCGTACACAAATCTATTGCACAAGTCTCATAGTAATCATGAGCGACCAAAGAAAGGTACCGTTGGGGGCACTATTTTCTTTGAAGATGCTTCTTACGTTACATAAGTAATATAGCATAAGTTCCCTGGGCGCGGTTTGTCTGTTACAGCCTCATGGCCTGATTGCCTGGTTATCCGAAACACCGCCGATATTTTTGGTAGGCGGAGTAGATAACACTTTTCGGCCCTTGGCCAAAGAGGGAGAAGCCGACGGTCGGTTAAGACGCATTCAAAGTTCGGGCGAACACAGATATTATATAAGTACTTCGGTACATACAATCATTATACATAAAATTCTTTTACCCAAGTCACTTGGGGGCTCTTAAATTAATATGAGCCGTTTTATAATAGATGTTTTCTTCTTAGTCGTTGCAAAGTCTTTTTCTACCACTCCTTTCTCGACTCAAGTGTATGATCAATAGTCGGGTAGCCTGGTTTCTCTCTAAAGCCGCTCGCGTTTAGTTCGCTAAACTGGCCTGAGAAACACTCCGCCTTCGGGATACGGAGGTTGAAGCCGAAGGCTGACCCACTTGAAGTCTAGAGATCGGATGTGTCATGTCAAAGCACGACGGAAGCATAATTTTAAGACCAATTTCGTATTGGCACCAAAAAAAACTTGATTCAATCTAGACGTAAAGTTTTTTATGCAAGTTTTTTGGTCTTTTGAGCTTATAACATCTTTCACCTATTTTATGTTTTCCTTTCAGGAAGCGGGACACTCTCTTGGTTGAGGTGTTCGGCGTGATGGTCTTGCTAGGAAACTCTTTTCTAAAACTATAGTTCGGCATCTTTCCTGCTGAACTCCACCTCGGTGTTGTCAAAACATACATGACGGTTGAACTAGTTCCCGAGGAGGTACGATCCTAGGGTCGGCCATGTTGCCCAACCCAAGTCTCGGGGGCTACTGCATTGACAATTCAATGCAGAAAATTTAAGTGCAATACAGTTTCCGAGGAGATTATGATCCTCAGGTTGGTCGGCCGCACCCAACCTGAGTCTCAAAGTCTGTGCACACCGCTTTTGTGTTCCGAAGTATGCTGCCGAGCTAGGAGTTGATCCTCAGGCCGATTTTGCGAATCGACCTTAGTCTCAAGGGCTACTGGGATCAGCGGTTTTATGTCATCCTTCAGGTGCATCTCGGGTTTTAGACCGACACACACCTTGAGGGCTACTGGCTATATATCTCGGCAGAGAATAAATTGCACCAACCGAAAATATCCACAAAAAATCAGCCCACGGTCGGGGTGGTGCACCACCTCGAAAGCAGTCCGGCATAAAGCTCGGGCGCAAGTGGCTGGCTCCATAGAGAGCATTTCCGACATTAAGCTCGCATGAATTCCTTTAATTTTTTAAGGTCCAAGGTAGTTTATGATACCTCGGACGCTGATCATCATTGGAGCTCGGGTGCAGTCCGGCGTTGGAGTTCGGAAGCAGTCCGGCATAAAGCTCAAGATCGGAGACGCCTCAGAAGCAGTCCGGCATAAATCTCGGATGTGAATGGCTGGCTTCATAAAAGACTATTCCGGCATTTAAGCTCGGATGAAGTCCTTCAAATTTTCAGAGACCGAGGTAATCTATGACACTTTGGATGCCGAACAACACTAGACTTCGGCTACAAAAAGACACCTCGGACGCAGTCCGGCATTAAGCTCGGACGCGAGTGGTTGTCTCCCTAGAGGGCATTTCCGGCATTAAGCTCGGTTGAACCCCTTCAACTTTTTCAAAACCGAGGTAATCTATGACACCTCGGATACAGTTCGGCATTGGAGCTCGAACACAGTTCAGCGTTGGAGCTCGAACACAGTCCAGCGTTGGAGCTCGGACACAGTCCAGCGTTGGGGCTCGGCTGCAAAAAGATACCTCGGATACAGTCCGGCGTTGGAGCTCGGACATAGTCCGGCGCTGGAGCTCGGCTGTAAAAGGACACCTCAGATGTAGTTCGGCGTTGGAGCTCGGACGCAAGAGGACACCGCCACACGGGAAACCCTTCAAACCTGAGGTGTGGCGTAAAAAATAATAAGGCATTGATAAAGGCCGATAACTTAAAGGGGCTCCTCAGATGCCCGACGTGTGAACTCTTCGGATTCAGCTCGGCGATCCTCAAGATCGAACATGGGAAGATTTGTTGAACCAGTTTTCAAGACCGACGACCGAAGACAAAGAACTGTTTGGAAGAACCGAGGAGCATCCCCAACTTGAAGACCGGTTCAGGGGGCTACTGACGGTGTCCTGGACTAGGGGGTACTCACCACGTCGTCTCCCGACCAGTGGGTCGGGCCGAGGACCCCCGTGATGATTCACTAATGGGCCACTTCGGGCAGCCCATGCCGAATACAAGGAGGATTCCACAAGACTTGGTGCACAAGACAAGGACTCCTCTAAACCTTGGGCCTACGGTGCATATATAAACCGAGGCCAGGCTAGTCAATAGATGAATATATTACATCTCATAATCTCGTCGTAGATACATGTACTCTGTACTATCCCCCATATAAATACAATCAAAAGCAGGACGTAGGGTATTATCTCTTCAAGAGAGCCCGAACCTGGGTAAAATCCTGTGTCCATGTTACCATCGCTCCAAGACACCTAGCTTAGGACCCCTACTACGAGATATGCCGGATTTGACACCGATAGAGGGCACAACCCATCAGGGCGCGCCAGGGGCTCCCTCGCACGCCCTGGTGGGTTGTGCTCTCCACAGCCCACCTTCCTCGCTCTTCTTTGGCCCACTGGGTGTCTTCTGGTCCAGAAAAAATCTCCAAAAAGTTTCGTCGCGATTGGACTCCGTTTGGTACTGATATTCTGCGAACTAAAAACAAGGAAAAACAGCAACTGGCACTTTGGCACTATGTCAATAGGTTAGTCCCAAAAAATGATATAAAGTTGTTATAAAAGGATTGTAAAACATCCAAGAATGATAATATAACAACATGGAACAAGCAAAAATTATAGTTACGTTGGAGACGTATCAGCATCCCCAAGCTTAATTCCTACTCGTCCTCGAGTAGATAAATGATAAAAACAGAATTTTTGATGTGGCATGTTGCCTAACATGTTCATCTCATATTATTTTCTTTTGTATAGCATGGACATTTGGACTTGTAAATGATTCAAAGCAATAGTCTAGTTTTAACATAATGACTTTAATACTCAAGCATGTCAACAAGCAACCATGTCTTTCAAAATATCAACACTAAAGAAAGTTATCCCTAGCCCATCATTCTCAATCATTGATCCATTCATGAAACACACTCAAATATTAGCTATGCCCAATGCTCAAGTACGATCATAGTGCCCCCTAGTTGGTGCTTATAAGAGAAGATGGAGACTCAAAGCAAAAAATAAAAATTGCATAAAGTAAATAGATAGGCCCTTCGCAGAGGGGAGTAGGGATTTGTAGAGGTGCCAGAGCTCAAGGTTTAAAATTGAGAGAATTTTTTTTTTTTGGGTGGGATGCTTTTCCTGTCAACGAAAACGACAAAGTAGCTCACAATACTTTCCATGCTAGATATATCATAGGCGGTTCCCAAACAGAAATAAAGTTTATTCCTTTTTCCACCAAACTTTCACTTTCCATGGCGGGCCGTATCCACAGTTGCCTTCCATACCAACACTTTCCAAGGAATTTATTATTTGACAACATAAAGTAATTTTTTTTCTTTTTCATTTCGGGAATGGGCATCCCTATTACCGCCGCACTCTCGTGCAATGACAAGTGAATAAACACTCATCTTGAGAATAACACATCTAGCATGGAAAAATATTGGACACTCCTCACCGTTTCATGAGCGGTATGAGCACACAAAAGAGAAGTTTATTTTGAAAATTTAGAGATGGCACATAAAAATTTGCTTGGAACGGCATGGAAATACCGCATATAGGTAGGTATGGTGGACTCATAAGGCAAAACTTGGTTTAAGGATTTTGGATGCACAAGTAGTATTTCTACTTAGTACAAAATGGAGGCTAGCAAATAGATTTGAGAAGCAACCAAACCAAGAAACGAAAATTCACATAAGCGAGCATTGAGCATAAATAACACCGAATAATGCACCATAAGTAGGATGTAACTTCATTGCATAACTATTGACCTTCGTGCATGCATAGGGAATTACAAACCTTAACACCAATATTCCTACTAAAGCATAATTACTCACTAACATGACTCACATATTACTATCATCATGTTTCAAAACTATTACAAAGAATCAAGTTTAATTTGTCCAATGATCTTCATGAAAGTTTTTATTATATCCTCCTTGGATATCTATCACTTTGGGACTAGTTTCATATATGGCCATTGCTTTTTTGACAAGCTCAAACAAATTTAAGTGAAGCACATGAGCATAAAGATTTCATCTCTCAAAAAGGTATAAGTGAAGCATGAGAGGATTTCTTCAAAATTTACTAACTCTCAAATTAATCCGAGTGAAGCATGAGAGTATTTCTACAAAAATTTCCAAGCACACCGTGCTCAAAAAGATATAAGTGAAGCACTAGAGCAATTCTATAGCTCAAAAAGTTTAAGTGAAGCATAGAGAGCAATTCTAACAAATCATAGCATAATTTTGGCTCCCCCAAATAGGTGTGTCCTGCAAGGATACAAGTGACAAGCTAACAAGCAAATCAAGCAAATACTCAAATGATACAAGACGCTCCAAGCACAACTCATGATATGTGACGAATAAAAATATAGCTCCAAGTAAAATACCGATGGTTGTTAGAAGAAAGAGGGGATGCCACTCGGGGGCATCCCCAAGCTTAGTTGCTTGTTTCTCTTTGGATATATCTTGGGGGTGCTGTAGCATCCCCAATCTTAGGCTCTTTTCACTCCTTATTCCTTCATCCATCGTGATCTCACCCAAAACTTGAAAACTTCAATCACACAAAACTCAACAAAATATTCGTGAGATCCGTTAGTATAATGAAGCAAATCACTACTTTAGGTGCTGTTGCAAACCCATTCATATTTTATTATTGCATTATACCTACTGTATTTTAACTTTCCATGGCTCATACCCTTCAATATAACCCAAAGATTCATCAAAACAAGCACACAATGCAACGAAAACAGAATCTGTCTTAAACAGAACAGTCTGTAGTAATCTGTACTCTAACCATACTTCTGTAACTCTAAAAATTCTCAAACATTAGGACAACGTAAGGGATTTGCATATCAACACTGTGTTAAAATTTCAGCTCAAGATCACGTTCCAGCAAAAAAATGGAAAATTCATATACTGGACGCAAAGTTTCTGTTTCAGATTCAGCATCGCTTCTACTCATCTTATGAATCATCCTAAAGGCTTTACTTGGCACAAACACTAAATAAACCATAAAAACACAATCATAACAAAGGCATAATTGTGTCAACACTCAAAAACAGAAAGGAAAAAAACAAAAATTTATTTATTCATTGGGTTGCCTCCCAACAAGCGCTATCGTTTTATGCCCCTAGCTAGGCATAATGATTTCAATGATACTCACATAAAAAGTAGTAATTGAAATATGCAAGAGAGCATCATGAATCTCATTAAAAGCACATTTAAGTCTAACCCACTTCCTATGCATAGGGATTTTGTGATCAAACAATTCATGGGAACAAGAATCAACTAGCATAGGAAGGCAAAACAAGCGTAACTTCAAAACTTTGAACACATAGAGAGGAAACTTGATGTTATTGCAATTCCTACAAGCATATATTCCTCCCTCATAATAAATTTCAGTAGCATCATGAAGGAATTCAACAATATAACTATCGCATAAATCATTCTTTTCATGATGCACAAGCATAGAATTTTCATTACTCTCCACATAAGCAAATTCCTTTTCATCCATAGTAGTGGGAGCAAAATCAACAAAATAACTATCATGAGACACTTGATTGACATACCCACATTGTAAATTAAAACCATGATGATAAGTTTCATGGTTATCATTACTCATTATAGCATACGTGTCATCACCATCATCATGAATAGGAGGCATGCAATCATCATGATAAATTTGCTCATCAAAACTTGGGGGACTAAAAATATCATCGTCATCAAACATAGCATCCCCAAGCTTGTGGCTTTGCATATCATTAGCATGATTGACATTAATAGAATTTATAGTAACATCATTGCAATCATGCTTTTCAATCAAGGAGCTATCATGAATCACCTTATAAATTTCTTCTTTCAACACTTCATCAAAATTTTCATATTCATGATTTTCAAGCAAAACTTCATAGAGATAATCAAGTGCACTCAACTCACTAGCAATTGGTTCATCATAATTTGGTCTTTTGAAAAGATTAGCAAGTGGATGAGTACCCATATCAATAGATTTTTAGCAAGCGAAGATGCAAGCAAATATAAGGCACATGGCAACACAAGCAAAGATAGCAAACAAGCAAACAAAAAGAGATCTGGCGGGAAAAAAAAAGGCAAACGAAAAAGAGGGCGAATAAAATGGCAAATTGGTGAAGTGGGGAGAGGAAAACGAGAGGCAAACGGCAAATAATGTAATTGCAAGGAGATGAGATTTGTCATTAGGAACCTGGTAGATGATGATGGTGTCTCTTCGGCGCCAGAGGTAGGCACGTCGAAGAGACCGCTTCCTCCCCGGCAACGGCGCCAGAAATTCCTTTGACGTGGCTTGAGACTGCATCGGTATTTCCCCAAAGAGGAAGGGATGATGCAGCACAGCGACGGTAAGTATTTCCCTCAATTTATGAAACCAAGGTTATCGAACCAGTAGGAGGATCACCACCGCCCAATAAGCAGCACCTGCACACAAACAACAAATACTTGCAACCCGATGCGAAAGAGAGGTTGTCAATCTCTCTACGGTAAAAAGATAGATTAGGTAGTGATGGATAGGAGAGATAGATCTCTCGAGAACACAAAATAGAAAAGGCAAATAAAAAGTGCAGCAATATATTTTTGGGTTTTTGGTTTTGTAGATCTGAAAACAAAGAGGAAAAAAGATAGATCGGAAAGCAATATGTTGGAAAAGTAGACCCGGGGACCGTAGGATTCACTAGTGGCTTCTCTCATGAGTATAGCGCACGGTGGGTGAACAAATTACTGTTGGGCAATTGATAGAAAATTGAATAGTCCTAACGATATCCAAGGCGATGATCATTATATAGGCATCACGTCCAAGATAAGTAGACCGACTCCTGCCTGCATCTACCACTATTACTCCACACATCGACCGCTATCCAGCATGCATCTAGTGTATTAAGTTCATGGAAAAACGGAGTAATGCAATAAGAACGATGACATGATGTAGACAAGATCTATTTATGTAGGAATAGACCCCATCTTGTTATCCTTAATGGCAACGATACATGCGTGCCTTGATGCATTCTGTCACTGGGAAAGGACACCGCAAGATCGAACCCATCACAAAGCACCTCTTCCCATGGCAAGAAAAATCGATCTAGTCGGCCTAACTAAACCAAATATTCAAAAAAGAAATACAAGGCTATAACCAATCTTGCATATAAGAGATCAAAGAAGACTCAAATAATATTCATGGATAGAAACTGATCATGAACTCAAAATTCATCGGAACCCAACAAACACACCGCAAAAGTTTACATCAAATAGATCCCCAAGAGACCATTGTATTGAGAATCATAAGAGAGGTAGAGAGAGAGAGAGAGAGAGAGAGAGAGAGAGAGAGGAAGCCATCTAGCTACTGCCTACGGACCCGTAGGTCTATGGTGGACTACTCACGCATCATCGGAGAGGCACCTATGAAGAAGATGAACCCCTCTGTGATGGTGTTTAGATTGGATCTCGAGGTTCTGGAACTTGCGACAGCTGGAATTGTGTTTCGTCGACTCCCCTAGGGTTTTTGGAATATTTGGGAATTTATAGGCATCAGAGGCGGTGGAGAGGGGCCCCGTGGAGGGCACAACCCATCAGGGCGCGCCGGGGGGCCCCTGACGAGCCCAGGTGGGTTTTGCTCTCCATAGCCCACCTTCCTGGCTCTTCTTTGGCCCACTGGGTGTCTTCTGGCCCAGAAAAAATCTCCAAAAAGTTTCGTCGCGATTGGACTATGTTTGGTACTGATATTCTACGAAGTAAAAAACAAGCAAAAATAGCAACTGGCACTTTGGCACTATGTGAATAGGTTAGTCCCAAAAAATGATATAAAGTTGTTATAAAATGATTGTAAAACATCCAAGAATGATAATATAACAGCATGGAACAAGCAAAAATTATAGATACGTCAGAGACGTATCAGCGATCAACAAGGCGATTAGGCCTACCCGGCTAGCCCATCTCGTCCTTTCTTAATTTTTTTCCTTATTACCTAATTTTTTGATGGACTATACTAATACTATACCTGCATGCCAGATCGTGTGCCCCCCTCAGGACTGCCCCCTAGGCCTTCACCTCGTTGGCCATACACTAGGGCCGGCCCTGCGTCTCTATGTTTACAGCGGAAGTAGGGCAATAGTAGAGAGAGGTCGTACCGCTTGGGCAGTTCTGCGGCTTGATCTACTGCCCCACTACCACTGTCCTCACTATAGGCGCAAGTACTAAGCAGAAGTACCGCTCCACCAGTGCGTTAGTCTCGCTTGTGCAGTACTGCCGGTATATTCTTCCACATGGAGTACCGCTTAGTTTTTGCTCTTTGTATAGCTCAGTCCTTTGAGTGGTAGTAGAACGGCAGTAGTGGGCAGTAGTGCCGCTCCATGCGGTAGTACCACGCTGCCCTACTCTACTACCGCAGTTTCACCCACACATGCAGCACTTAGCAGTAGTACCAAGGTTGTCAGAATCACGATTCTGTTGTACGATTTTATGACTTCACGATCCAAACTAACCCCGCTGATTCTACGATTTTGGTTCATAGAATCTACGTTTTACGATCCAAGTAGTTAAGATTCCACGATTATCCGATTCGGAATTGCGATTCTGACAACCTTCGGTAGCACCACTTGTGCAAGCGGTAATACAGCTCCGGTGGCACTATCGTATCCCTGAGCTTCTCAGTTGCACGCTGCGGCTGAAACTACCATGCCAGCGGAAGTACCGCTCGCCCGAGCGGTACTACCGCTTATGCACGAGCTGAAGGGGCATAACGGTTGGATCTTTCCCCCACTATATAAGTGAGTCTTCTTCTCCAAGAGGACTCACCTCCTTTCTTCCCAAAAGATCCATTGTTGCTCAAAGCTCCACTTTCGTCCGATCTCTCTCCCTAGCTGACAACTTTTGTTGATTTTCTAGGGTTTGCTTGAGAGGGCCCCAGTCTACACTTTCACCAAGAGAAATTTGATTCCCCCCACCAATCCCTTGCAGATCTTGTTACTCTTGGCTGTTTGAGCACCCTAGACGGAAGAGGTCACCTTGGAACGACATTTCATTGTCGTGAAGCTCCGTGGTTGTGTTGTTAGCCTCCAATTAAGTTGTGGAGGTTGCCCCAACCTTGTTTGTAAAAGGTTCGGTCGCTGCCTTCAAGGGCACCACTAGTGGATCTTGCATTGTGCAAGGGCGTGAGGAGAATAAGGTGGCCCTAGTGGCTTCTTGGGGAGCATCGTTCCTCCACACCGCTCCAACGGAGACGTACCTCCCCTTAAAAGGGGGGAACTTCGGTAACACATCATCGTCTCCATCGTCGCCACTTGTGGTTACTTCTTACCTTTACTTTGTGCAAGCTTTATTGTATGTGCATCTTATGCTTGCTATCGTTGTTGTTATTGTGCTCATCATATAGCTTGTACACCTAGTTGCATATCTAGACAACCTATTTTATTGTTGAGCCTTACATGTTAAAAAGGAGCTAAAAATCGTTAGTCCTATTCACACCCCCCCCCTCCTAGTGGATGATGACCCACAAGTATAGGGGATCAATCATAGTCCTTTCGATAAGTAAGAGTGTCGAACCCAACGAGGAGCAGAAGGAAATGATAAGCAGTTTTCAGTAAGGTATTCTCTACAAGTGCTGTGAGTAGCAATGGTAGATAGTTTTACAGCAAGATAATTCGTTACAAGTGACGAGTAACAATAGTAGAAAAGGTGCAGCAAGGTAGCTCAATCCTTTTTATAGCAAAGGACAGGCCTGAAAGTATTCTTATATGAAGCAAGCATTCCCGAGGACACATGGGAATATCTATCTAGTCATGTTCATCATCTTAAGTTGATTCGCGTTCTTTACTTTGATAATTTTATATGTGGGTGGACCGATGCTAAGGTGTTGTTCTTACTTGAACAAGCAACCCACTTATGATTACCCCCTCTCGCAAGCATCCGTAACTACGAAAGAAGAATTAAGATAAATCTAACCATAGCATGAAACGTATGGATCCAAATCAACCCCTTATGAAATAACGCACAAACTAGGGTTTAAGCTTCTGTCACTCTAGCAACCCATCATTTACTTATTACTCCACAGTGCCTTCCCTTAGGCCCATTAGATGGTGAAGTGTCATGTAGTCGACGTTCACACGACACCACTAAAGGAAGCAACAACATACATATCATCAAAATATCGAACGAATACCAACTTCACATGATTACTTACAACAAGACTTCTCCCATGTCCTCAGGATCAATAGTAACTACTCACACATCATCAACATGTTCAAGATCATAGGTTTAATAATGATGATTAAGGATCTAAACATAATATCTTCCACCAAATAAACCAACAAGCATCAACTACAAGATGTAATCAACACTACTAGTAACCCACATGTACAATCTGAGGTTTTGAGACAAAGATTGAATACAAGAGATGAACTAGGGTTTGAGATGAGATGGTGCTGGTGAAGATGTTGACGAAGATTGGTCCTCCCACGAAGGAGGAAGTGTTGGTGATGACGATGGCTTCAATTTCCCCCTCCCGGAGAGAAGTTTCCCCGGCAGAATCAGCCTGCCGGAGTGCAAAAGGGCCTATGCCCAGGTTTCCGCCTCAAGACGGCGGTGCTTCGTCTCGAAAGTTCCTTCTTTATTTTTTCTCATCAAATGTGAATTTATAGGACTGGAATTAGGGTCGGGGGACCCACGTGGGCCCCATAAGCTAACAGGGCGCGCCCTGTTGGCTTATGGCCCACAGGCAGCCCCCTCCGATGGTTCTTTGCTCCATAATTCTTCATATATTCCAGAAATAATTCACAAAAAGTTTCAGGTCATCGGGAGTCCAGTGAATTTTCACCCTTTTTCTTGGTTTTCAGGTCCGGAATTTCAGTTCCCAGCAATTTCCCTCCATGTGATGTACCTTCTAAATTCAGAGAGAAAAGGCATAAGAATTGTATCATAAAGTGGAATAATCAACAAGAATAGCATAAATATCAATAGGAAATCATGATGCAAAATGGACGTATCAGTCGACCATATCGATCCTTTCAATTAGCATCAGAGCCAGGTTTCTTTAAAGGGCTTAACCGCCTAACAAGTATGGACGACGATGGGATTAATGAGGGTGAGAACTCCACGGCCGGGTCCGAGACCGTTGTCACCACAGTGATTTGAATAAGGCCATGGCCTCTCTCAAATCATTTGTGGTTGAGGAGGTCAAGAAGAGCTTCAAGCCTCTTACCGCTCCAACGAAAATGGTTAACCCATTCTCCTCGGAGACGGATGTCAACTCCACCAAGGAGTTGGCTAGTTCTTTGAATCTTAAGTCTCCTCAAGGAAATAACGGGATGGGCACACAAGTCGTGGTTCTCCCTCCCCAAACCTATGGTGGACAGGTCCACTCACCTCATATCAACAAGCATGGGCAACCACCCAAACTTGATTTGTCTAATTTTCCTAATTGGGTTTTTCATATCAAGTCTCATTTGAATCACTGCTCATGCAACTTTGGAGGGTAATCGAGCAAGGCTTCTACCCTCATGATCCAAGCAACATGACGCGCTAAGAGAAGAAGTGGACAACCAACTTAATGGATCCGCATTGTTCATTCTTCAAGAATCCATGCTACCCTAAGAGCTTCCTCACTTGCGTCCCTTCACCATTGCCAAATATGCTTGGGCGCACGTCAACTCTTTATACAAAGGAAGCTCAAGCATTCAACGTTCCAACTTTGAGGTGGTGCTTGATGAAGCCGATGAGTTTGTGATGAATGGTGATGAAGATCCTCGTGAGCTCTACCGGAGATTGACCGCTCTTGCCGTCTCACTCAGAGATCATGGGAGCAAGGATCCTGATGACAATTGGGTCAAGCGCATGTTCCTCAAGGCCATCATGCCATTCAACAAAGGCATGTCCTCCGTGATCCATCAAAGTCCGAATTTCCACACCTTGACCTCAAGTGAAGTGTTGGATGAGTTTGTGGCAATGAACATCTTGAACAAGACCGCTGACAACGTTCTAGCTCGTGTCCAATAGTCAAAGAAGCCCAACCTAGATTTGAAGGCCAAGGCGATACCGGAAGAGGAAGGGCTGCCCCGAAGACACTAAATATGCTTACCACAAGCACATGGCTCTTGCGTCAAGGCAATTTTGGGGCAATAAGAGGAACTCCAAACCTAACTTCTCCAAGAACAACTCAATTGGCCCCAAGGGCAAGCAACATGTGAGAACGCGATACAATTGTGGCAACATGATCCACTTCGTCGTGGATTGTCCGTATGAGAAGAGGGAAGACAATGGTGGCAAGCTAATCCGCAAAGACAAGGGCAAGTCCTTCCCCAACAAGAACAACTTCACAAAGCGGGTGCCACGAAAGGGGTTGGTGGTGCTCGAAGAGTACGCCCCCGACGATGATGATGATGATACAAGTGGTGAAGGAATTGTAACGGCCTCCATTGTTATTGTTGTCTCTTCTCCAACCCCAGTGCCTCTCTTTGACTCCCCCAACAAGAACTTCATCGCCCCCGTCAAGTGCCTCATGGCCAAATCCACCAACAAGGTAACCTCCAACATCAAAACTACTATCACTACTCATCCTTCCTTGACGGATTGTGTAGATGAAACGGAGGTGGTTAAGGTGGATGGAAATGAGTTTGACAAGTTTTTGAGTAAGCTCAAAGGTGAGACCAAGAAGCACTTCATTGCTCTCTTGGAACAACTTGGTGAGGCTAATGACACCATTGAGTCTCATGAAGATTCCATCACTAAGATGGAAGGCCATAGCCGTGACTATGCCAATGAGATTGAGGATCTTTCTCATGCTATTGAGGAAGATTAAGGTCTCCGTTTGGCTCTTGAGGAGTCACACAACGGAGATCTTGCTAAGTTAAAGAAAGATCATGATCATGCTCAAGTTCTAGCTCGTGTGCTTAAATCCGAGAAGGTTGAACTTGGGGTTGTCCATGCTAGACTCAAGGAGGAGTTTGAGCTACTTGAAAAGGATCACAAGGCCTTGAAGAGTGCTCATAACTCTCTCAAAGAGTCTCATGATTAACTCCAAGTGAAACCAATGAAGGAGATTGCTACTTGTCCTCCTTTTGTATTATTTGATAATGATCATGCTACTAACCCTTGTTGTGAGCATACTTATCTTGTTGAGGAGAATGCCAAGTTTAAAGAGCAACTTGAGAAAGGCATGGTCACTTGCATTCAAGGCGAGAAGAATCTCAATGACGTTTTGAGCAATCAAAAGAAAGTTGTGGTTAAGGAGGGACTTGGGTTTGCACCCAAGCCAAAGAAGAAGAAGAACACCAAGAAGAAAGATAAGAGCAAGCAAGCTCTTCCTCTCAAAACTACTTTTGTCAAAGAGGGAGAGGATGCTCCTAAGGATAACAAGAACAAGGTGGCTCATGGTGGTGCCAAGAGAGGCAAAACCACTTCACCCAATGATGTCAGCGATTTTAACCCTTCTTATGTATTATGTCGTGCTAGTGATGGGCATGTTTATGCCAAATTTGTTGGATCTTCTTTTGAGTACATTGAGTGGTCTATTTGGGTTACTAAGACCCTTGTTACTAACATGAAAGGACTCATTCAAGAATGGGTACCTAAATCCAAGCATTGATATCTTGTAGGAGTTTGCTTCCGGTGGAGGTTCATGTTTGCTTGATAGTGGAGCAACAAATCATATGACCGGAAGCAAGGACTTGGTCGTGGATGTTCAAGAATGTTAATCTATGCCCACTCAATTCCAATTTGGTGATTCTTCAACGTCAAAGGTAGTGGGTCTTGGCAAGGTGGTAATCTCTCCGGATCTAGCCATTGAGAAAGTCATGCTTGTTGAGATCCTTGCATACAATTTACTTTCCGTTCGTCAACTTGCACCCATGGGCTTCTCTACTTTCTTTGATCTTGATATTGTGGCCCTTTTGTGGAGCAAGACTCTTAAAGTGGCCTATGTTGGACATGTTGAGAATGGTCTCTATGTAGTAAACTTCTCGGAGAGGCCACTAAGACCGCAACATGTCTAATGGCTAAAGTTGATGTGGGGTGGCTTTGGCATCGTTGTTTAGACCATGTCAATATGAGATTTTGCAAAGTCTCCTCAATGGGGACCATGTTCATGGACTAACAAATGTTAGTTTTGCTAAAGATTGTGCTTGCAGTGCTTCGTGTCGAAGGAAAGCTACGTGAGAAGGCTCATCGTCCCACAACCATTATATCTTCCAAGATGCCCTTGGAGCTCCTTCACATGGATCTTTTTGGACCTCCATATTTTGATAGTCTTGGTGGGAGAAAGTATTTCTTGGTGATTGTGGATGATTATTCAAGATACACATGGGTATATTTCTTCAAGAGGAAGAGTGAGACCCAACAAACGGTGATTGACTTTGCAAATGAAGCTCAACGTCAACATGATGCAAAGATATTGATCATAAGAAGTGACAATGGCACCGAGTTCAAGAACTACACCTTGGATGAGTTTCCTAGTGATGAGGGGATCAAGCATCAATACTCCACACCTTATACCCCTTAACAAAATGGTGTAGCGGAGAGGAAGAACCGGACGTTGATGGACGCGGCAAGGACCATGATGGCGGAATTAAAATCTCCATACAACTTTAGGGCCGAAGCCATCAGCACCGCTTGTCATACATCCAATCAGCTCTACCTCCGTAAAGGCTTGAACAAGATTCCATATGAAATACTTGCCGGTAACAAGCCCAACCTCAAGTACTTTAGGGTGTTCGGGTGTAAGTGTTTCATTCTCAAAAAAGGGTGCTCGTTTTTCTAAATTCGAAACTAGAGCTCAAGAGGGCATATTTGTTGGTTATGCTACAAACTCTCATGCTTACCATGTCCTCAACAAGTCTAATGGACTCATTGAGGAGACATGTAACGTAGAGTTTGATGAAAATAATGGCTCACAAGTGGAGCAAAGTGGTCTTTGTGATGTAGGTGATGAAATTCCTCCTCAATCCATAAGAAGAATGGGTGTGGGACATTCCCTACCTGTTGAGGAACCCCTGGTGGTGGAAGGAGAAGGACAATGTTCTAACGAACTGGAACCATCACAAACACTTGACCCACATGCTTCCGAAGAACAAAGTGAAGGCCCTCAATCAAGTGAAGATGTTCAAAGTCAAGATCTACCTCATGATGAAGGTGTTGTACCGAATGATGACCAAGACCATGTTCATGACTTCGAGCAAGCTCAAGTCAAAGAGCAAGCTCATGATGATAGATGATAATGATGATACTCCTCAAGGCCACTTGAAGAGCAACTCCAGCGTTGAGCTGCAAGATTGCTTCCAACCTTATACAAAAGGGACACAACATGGAGAACATCATTGCAAGCCTAAGAACAGGGGAACTACTCATAAACAAGTAACAAACTTTTGTGAGTATCACGCGTTTGTTTCTTGTGTTGAACCCCCAGAAGGTCTATGAGGCGCTCGAGGACACGGATTGGCTAGAAGCCATCACTAGTGCAGCCGCGTGCTATACAAACGGGCTTTAACCCCTTTCCGTGACGTAGTCTTAAACCATCGCCTTGCATGTGTGGGCGATAGGGGGGCCTATCCCACACGACACGGAAAACCCGTCGGCGATGCCTGCACCCGGTCACACACGATGGGCAAAAATATATTATTTGCGATTGAAAGGGCCATCACAAACAGACATATTGGGGAAGTCGTGTGGGATGATCTTAGCATCCCACACAGGGAATCCCAAAGGTACGTCTCCGTTCATATTGCAGATCACACACAATTTTCTGCATAACATCATTTGTGATAGGGCTGGTCATCACACACGATAGTTATAATTCTGTCGTTTGCGTTATTCAAAACATCACTCACGGTGCCTAGAAGAAATTGTTTGGCATTGGGCTTCCCATCACACACACTTGCTATGTGAAAACGTTTGTGATTGGCTGTCCTAACGCACACAGTTGTCGACCGGAATTCGTGTGTGATTTCTCATCGATCCAACACGCCAACTTTCTAGAAACCGTGTGGGTTTGTTGAGGTCATCGCCCACGGTGTAGTCTTAGAACCCGTATGCAATAGGAACCCCAATAATCAGCCTAATTGCTCTATTATTTATAATCCATTTAGTAATCAAATTAACATTTCATATCAAGCACATAATATATTTCTTATTCATAGTACGGCAACCAAGATTTCATAATTGAATTACATCAGGGTACAACATCATATAGGCATATGCTGCCTAGCTACCCAATTGCACAACGGGACAAAGTTTCAAATGCAACATCTAAAACCTTTGGAAATTAAGTATCATCACAAACGGTAAATAGACAGATGTGTCTCATCTAGAAAAATGTTGAAGCGGAAGGCGAATATTGAGCCTTCAATGATGTTGAAGGTCCTCGCAACTTTAGGCCAGTGCCTGTGGATGATTGCCCGCCCATCCTTCGTCCTCTTGAGGAAGACTTCAAGATTATACCATGGGTGTTGTATGGATACCTTCCTTGCCTCTTGATCATACAGGTGGTTTGAGATGTAATCATCGATGAACTGCCTTGAAAAGGACTAAAAACAAACATACGCATAAATATCTTTTCTAAAATTTGAAATGGCGCAAAGGGAAAAGGACAAGGTGAAAGAGATGGTACCATCCTATAGTTGACTGATGTCTTCTTCATTGTGCAGACAAACATCTTGTTGTTTTTTATAGCTAGTTTCTTTATCTTAACAATCTTTCTGAGTTTCTTGATTTGACTGATATTCAAGGACACCTCATTTCCCCATGCAAAAAGGGTCGAATAGTGGGTCTAACCTCTTACAGCAGGACCTACATTTGCAAGAACAAATTATTAAAAACATTAATATTACAATGGTTCCTGCAATTGCGCAATAATGTGCTATTAGCCAAACGAACATGGATGTGCAAACCTCAATGGTAAACTTCAGTGTCCCCCATTGCTTCCCCCTGCAACATATTTAAGATAGATATTGATCAAGTTATAAGTGATATTTGGCATACTATCAGTGAAATATGTGAATGAAAAATAAACACATTGCAGATCGAACAGATTAATTCGAGCCACATGGAAAAGCCAGTTATCTAAACCAAGCGTGCTAAGAACTAGGAAGTATAGCAATTCTATATGTTTCACATGTATTTAGTACATCTAAATTCAATTTATTCATCACATGCATAACAATACAAAATTGTACCAACAACAATCGAACATGACATTGCAGAATTGAACTAAATAGTTAAATGATCACCACAACAAATGAACGAAACAGTTAACTAAGCACCACATTGCACAATAGAACATACTAGAAGGTCAGGTTGCGAGTAGCTAGGTGAACATTTCACTAGAATTTCTAAATGAAAGGCAGTAGCGGCACACGCAACAGGTAAATGAAACATGCTTAACCGGCGTAGCTAGGTGAACATAGGTCCTTAGTGATAAAGCTATGAAAAACAATCTATTCCTCATCGTTGGAGATATCGATGATCATGGGCTCCTTCAACTTGGAAGAGGGCAAGGCCTCCACACCGTGAGTGCACCCCTCATAGTGGTGAGTGGCCTGATCCTGCCCCGACACCAACATGCCGGCTCTGGAGTTGAGGTAAGCACGGGCATGCTAAGAAAACATATCGAAGTCTTGGTCGAACGCACCAGCGGTGCCCTCGAGAAAAAACCACGAGCTGTCGTTTATAGCAGTCAACCGCGTGGCGGCGTCAGCACGCGAGGCGTCGATGGTGGCCGCGATGGCGAGGTGCTCCTCCAAGATCTGGGGGTCGGCATGCATGGCAGCCATCACTGCCTCATCTGCGCGTGCAGCCGCGATTTGCCTCTCCGCTGCCAAATGCTCTTTGAGATCCTGGCTATACTATGTGCACCATGGCTTTCAGTGTCGAATATTTGGAGGATGGGGTGGTGATTTGGGTGGAAGGTGTCGCGCCAGCGGTCGGGCCATGTGGGATGGAGGAGGAGGGGGTGAGGGGGTATTGGGGAGGTGTCGATTACTTGACTAGATGGACGAGGCCGAGCAGCAGGAAGGAGTGTCGCCGGCAAGGAGGCGACGCTGCAAGCAAGCAGTGAAGGTTTGAACTAGGATAGGTCGAGGAAAAGGGGGAAATGTGGCTTTTGATTGGTACCGGGGGTGAGGGAGGTAGATATTTCCACGGCAGCCCAAAATTTTCATTCGGTGCAACGGAAAACTGGCGCAGAAAGCACCATCGGGCACAGTCCCTTATTCAGAACCGTGTGCGATATCAAAAGCTCACAAACGAAGCCTGTGCCATACCCCGTGTGTGAAGAACGTGCAAATTTTTCAGAATAGTTTTTGATATCAACACATCACAAACGAAGCATGTGCTATACACCGTGTGTGATGAACTTGGACATGCAAATTTTTGTCTCCAAGCTTCCGACGAAAGATTGGGTACTACATTGCACACGGTTCGTGCCAACAAATTTTGTGCAATGAACTTCAATTTCATTTTCAATTGGAAGACGGAATGGGGATATGGCGGCAAATTTTGGCCCGAATTTCCCTTGTTACAGTGGTCATCCACGTCGTCACATAATTTAACATCAATTGCTAGTTTGGGTACTACACAAAAGAGCCTACATCACAGCCCTCACTTACTTAATCGAGCAATTAAACATAGCTGGTTGACCTAAACATTACTCTAACAAAAGACTGATGTCTACTACGCAACCTTCTTCTTGTAGACTCATGTTGGGCCTCCAAGCGCAGAGTTTTGTAGGACAGTAGCAAATTTCCCTCAAGTGGATGACCTAAGGTTTATCAATCCGTGGGAGGCATAGGATGAAGATGGTCTCTCTCAAACAACCCTGCAACCAAATAACAAAGAGTCTCTTGTGTCCCCAACACACCCAATACAATGGTAAATTGTATAGGTGCACTAGTTCGGCGAAGAGATGGTGATACAAGTGTAATATGGATGGTAGATATAGGTTTTTGTAATCTGAAAATATAAAAACAGCAAGGTAACTAATGATAAAAGTGAGCACAAACGGTATTGCAATGCTTGGAAACAAGGCCTAGGGTTCATACTTTCACTAGTGCAAGTTCTCTCAACAATACTGACATAGTTGAATCATATGTAAATCCCTCACGTGCGACAAAGAGTTCACTCCAAAGTCACAAATAGCGGAGAACAAATGAAGAAATTATTGTAGGGTACGAAACCACCTCAAAGTTATCTTTTCCGATCAATCTTATGAGCTATCCCTATAAGTGTCATGAACAGCCCTAGAGTTCGTACTAAAATAACACCTTAAGATACACATCAACCAAAACCTTAATGTCACCTAGATACTCCAATGTCACCACGAGTACCCATGGGATTGATTATACGATATGCATCACACAATTTCAGATTCATCATGTTCAATCCAACACAAAGAACTTCAAAGAGTGCCCCAAAGTTTCTACCGGAGAGTCAAGACGAAAACATGTGCCAACCCCTATGCATAGATTCCCAAGGTCACGTAACCCGCAAGTTGATCACCAAAACATACATCAAGTGGATCAATAGAACATCCCATTGTCACCACGGATATCCCATCGCAAGACATACATCAAGTGTTCTCCAATCCTTAAAGACTCAATCCGATAAGAAAACTTCAAAGGGAAAACTCAATTCATCACAAGAAGATAGAGAGGGGAAAACTCCATATGATTCATATATATTAATAAAGCTCGCCGTACATCAAGATCATGTCATCTCAAGAACACGAGAGAGAGAGAGATCAAACAATTAGCTACTGGTACATACCCTCAGCCCCGAGGGTGAACTAATCCCTCCTCGTCATGGAGACCGCCGGGATGATGAAGATGGCCTCCGGTGATGGTTTCCCCCTCCGGCAGGGTGCCGGAACGGGCTCCCGATTGGTTTTTCGTGGCTACAGAGGCTTGCGGCGGCGGAACTCCCGATCTAGGTTTCTTTCTGGGGGGTTTTGGTATTTATAGGAATTTTTGGCGTCGGTCTCACGTCAAGGGGGTTCCCGAGGGGCCCACAAGCCAGGGGGGCGCGCCCTAGGGGGGGCGCCCCCTAGGCTTGTGGCGGCCTCGGGACTCCTCTCCGGTATCTTTTTGCTCCAGTATTTTTTATATTTTCCAAAAATATTCTCCGTAAATTTTCAGCCCATTCCGAGAACTTTTATTTCTGCACAAAAAAACGACACCATGGTAGTTCTGCTGAAAACAGCGTCAGTCCGGGTTAGTTCTAATAAAATCATACCAAAATCATATAGAATTATTGTAAACATGGCATGAATACTTCATAAATTATAGATACGTTGGAGACGTAGCAGCATCCCCAAGCTTAATTCCTGCTCGTCCTCGAGTAGGTAAATGATAAAAGAAATAATTTATGAAGTGTGAATGCTAGCAAGTGCACAAGTTTGATCAATGATAATTCCAATCACTTTTTCTAGCATCAATATAAACCATAAACAGTAGCTCATCTCATAAAACTTCTCATGATCAAGTAACAAGCTATTCACATGTTAAAGTATAGACCAGAAAGTTTCTTGAAAACTAACAAACCATATTCCTAGTCATCGAACAATTGCAATTCATCTTATTTTCAGGAAGGGTCTATGTAAGAGCTTTGATTTAGCAAATTCCACATACTCAACTATCATATAGTCTTCCATGATTATTGACACTCAAAGCATATTTTTAGAACAAATAGCATCCATCGAACACAGAGGAAGATAGGGGCTTAATGTTTCGCCTCCCAACTTATTTATCATATAGATAATTGTCAACAATAATAATTCATGATCAAATATATTTGTGTGGATATATATGTCTAGATCATTCCCCAACACATGACGCTTGCCAAGAGAAAAAGGCGAAATATAGGAAGTGGTGAAGATCACCATGACTCTTGCATAAAGGTAAGTACTAGAAAGTAAAAGATAGGCCCTTCGCAGAGGGAAGCATTGATTTACAGAGGTGCCAGAGCTCGAGCTTTTAAAGCAGGGATGAATAATAATTTTGAGCGGTATGCTTTCATTGTCAACATAACAACCGAGAGATCTTGGTATCTTCCATGCTAGATACATTATAGGCGGTTCCCAAACAGAATGGTAAAGTTTTTACTCCCCCTCCACCAATCAATCACACTCCACGGCGAGCCGAATCCACGGGTACCGTCCATACAAACAACAATCCTGGGGGAGTTTTGTTTCCTTATATTTTGATTTCATTTTTGAGCATGGAACTGGGCATCCTGAATACCAGCCACTTTCTCGTGAATGATAGTGAACCAACACATATCGTGAGAATAACCCACCTTGCATGGAAGATACTGACAGCCCCTAGTCACTATATGAGCGATTCGGGCATACAAAACAGAATATTATTTGAAGGTTTAGAGTTTGGCACATGCAAATTTACTTGGAACGGCAGGTAAATACCGCATATAGGTAGGTATGGTGGACTCATATGGAACAACTTTGGGTTTAAGGGTGTTTGGATGCACAAGTAGTATTTCTACTTGGTGCGGAAGTTTGGGCTAGTATGAGGTGGAAGCAAGCACCACATGTTGGAGGATCCATAACAATATAACTTCTATACAAATATACCCAAACATAACTCATTAAGTTGTCTTCCTTGTCCAATTTTAACTAATTTGCTCGAGTTTGAAAATAATTAATGAGCTCACAATCATAGAAGATGTCCAAGATAGTATATTTATATGTGGAATCTCTCTTCCTTCAATATTCTTTCATGAATTGTTCAAGTGACCAATGCGGTGTTTGCTAACTTTCAATAAATTTTACCACCTATACTTATTATGTGTGAAGTCATTACTCCCCATGGGATAAGTATATGAAGCATATTTAATTTCAGATTTATGATATTCAATTCATTCAACCATTTACTCATAGGATATAAGTGAAGCACGAGAGTGAATGACAAACTACTCCAAAAAGATATAAGTGAAGATCAATGCGTAGTCAACAATTAAATAACTATGTGAGGACTCTCTCATCTAAGAATTTCAGATCTTAAGCATTTTATTAAACAGCAAGCAAAAGAAAAATATCACTCCAAGAATAGCACGCATCATGTGAACGAATAAAAATTTAGGCTCAACATAGGCTAACCGATAATTGTTGATGAAGAGAGGTGGGATGCGTAGCATCCCCAAGCCTAGATGCTTGAGACTTCTTGAAATATTTACTTGGGGTGCCTTGGGCATCCCCAAGCTTGAGCTTTTGTATCTCTTTCAATCCTCTCATATCATGGTTTCACCTATTCTCAAAAACTTCATCCACACAAAACTCGAAAAGAACTCGTGAGATAGGTTAGTACACATAATAATAAATCAACTCTTTATGTACTGCAAAGACAAGTTGCACAATAATTTTCAAACATCATCTACTGTTTACTATCATCTCCACAATTTATATCTACCAATATAGGCTATGGAAACTATAGGATAAGTAGATAATGAAACTGTGACAGCAATCTGTCCAAACAGAACAGTCTGTAGAAATTTATGAAAACAATGTACTTCTGTAACTCAAAAAATTATGAAAATTTAGAAAATGCTAAATAATTTATATGACAATATTGTGTAAAAATTTCAGAAACTTTCCACGTTCCAGTAAAATATGAAAATTCAAACACTACAGAAAAAGTTTCTGTTTTACACAGCACACATCAAAACATGCAATGCAAGCATCCTAAGACAATTCTTGGAACTTTTTATTGAAAAAAAAGATTATAAATAACACCTAACATAGAAAAACAAAATAATATGATGCTCCAAGCAAAACTCATATTATGTGACGAATAAAAATATAGCTCCAAGTAAGATATACCGATAGTGTTGAAGACGAAAAAAGGAGATGCCTTCCGGGGCATCCCCAAGCTTAGGCGCTTGAGTCTTCCATGGATATTAACTTGGGGGTTCCTTGGGCATCACCAAGCTTAGGTTCTTGTCACTCTTTATTCTCCTCATATCGGTGTCTCACCCAAAACTTGAAAACTTCAATCACACAAAACTTAACGGAACTTCGTGAGAAGGGTTAGTATAATAAATAAAGATAATTCACTTAGGTACTGTCAAGACAAGATTCATAATTGTTCCCACATGATACCTACTGTATTCTATCATTCCCATAATTTATACCGCTAAATATAAGCTATGGAAACACTAAAACAAGCAAACTATGCATGCAAAACAGAATCTGTCAAAAACAGAACAGTCTGTGAAGATCTGTAGTGTAACCATACTTCCATGTCTCTAAAAATTCTGAAAGATTAGGAAAGCCTGAAGAATTTGTATATCAAGACTGTGTAAAAATTTCATATCATTATCACTCTCCAGTAAAAAATGAATATTCCTGTACTGGAGTCAAAAGTTTCTGTTTTGGTTCAGCATCAATTCTACTCATCTTGTGAGTCATCCCAAAGGCTTTACTTGGCACTTTATTGAAATAAAAGATACAAAACATGATTAATACAGTAACTTAATCATGTGAACACACAAAAACATAAAGTAAAAGTGTTGGGTTGCCTCCCAACAAGCGCTTTTCTTTAATGCCTTTTAGCTAGGCATGATGATTTCAATGATGCTCTCATAGGAATAATAATTATAACATGCAAAAGAGCATCATGAATCTCACGACAAGCACATTTAAGTCTAACCCACTTACTATGCATAGTTATTTTGTGAGCAAACAATTTATGGGAGCAAGAATCAACTAGCATAGGAAGGCAAAACAAGCATAACTTCAAGATTTTCAACACATAGAGACGAAACTTGATATTTTTGCAATTCCTACAAGCATATATTCCTCCCTCATAATAATTTTCAGTAGCATCATGAATGAATTCAACAATATAACTATCACATAAAGCATTATCTTCATGATCCACAAGCATAGAAAATTTGTCACTCTCCACATAAGCAATTTTCTTCTCATTCATAATAGTGGGAGCAAACTCAACAAAATAACTATCATGAGATACTTGATTGACATAACCACTTTGAATATTAAAATCATGATGACAAGTTTCATGGTTACTATCAATCTTTATAGCATAAATGTCATCACAATAATCATCATAGATAGGAGGCATGCCATCATCATAATAGTTTTGCTCATCAAAACTTGGGGGACTAGAAATATCATATTCATCAAACATAGCATCCCCAAGCTTGTGGCTTTGCATATCATTAGCATCATGAATATTCAGAGAATTCATACTAACAATATTTCTATCATGCTCATCATTCAAAGATTTAGTTCCAAACATTTTCATAACTTCTTCTTCTAACACTTGAGCACAATTTTCCTTTCCATCATTCTCACGAAAGACATTAAAAAGATGAAGCATATGAGGCAACCTCAATTCCATATATATTTTTAGTTTTCTTTTCTAGACCAAACTAGTGAAAAACAATAAACTAAAAGATTTAATTGCAAGATCTAAAGATATACCTTCAAGCACTCACCTCCCCGGCAACGGCGCCAGAAAAGAGCTTGATGTCTACTACGCAACCTTCTTCTTGTAGACTCGTGTTGGGCCTCCAAGCGCAGAGTTTTGTAGGACAGTAGCAAATTTCCCTCAAGTGGATGACCTAAGGTTTATCAATCCGTGGGAGGCATAGGATGAAGATGGTCTCTCTCAAACAACCCTGCAACCAAATAACAAAGAGTCTCTTGTGTCCCCAACACACCCAATACAATGGTAAATTGTATAGGTGCACTAGTTCGGCGAAGAGATTGTGATACAAGTGTAATATGGATGGTAGATATAGGTTTTTGTAATCTGAAAATCTAAAAACAGCAAGGTAACTAATGATAAAAGTGAGCACAGACGGTATTGCAATGCTTGGAAACAAGGCCTAGGGTTCATACTTTCACTAGTGCAAGTTCTCTCAACAATACTGACATAGTTGAATCATATGTAAATCCCTCACGTGCGACAAAGAGTTCACTCCAAAGTCACAAATAGCGGAGAACAAATGAAGAAATTATTGTAGGGTACGAAACCACCTCAAAGTTATCTTTTCCGATCAATCTTATGAGCTATCCCTATAAGTGTCACGAACAGCCCTAGAGTTCGTACTAAAATAACACCTTAAGATACACATCAACCAAAACCCTAATGTCACCTAGATACTCCAATGTCACCACGAGTACCCATGGGCTTGATTATACGATATGCATCACACAATTTCAGATTCATCATGTTCAATCCAACACAAAGAACTTCAAAGAGTGCCCCAAAGTTTCTACCGGAGAGTCAAGACGAAAACATGTGCCAACCCCTATGCATAGATTCCCAAGGTCACGGAACCCGCAAGTTGATCACCAAAACATACATCAAGTGGATCAATAGAACATCCCATTGTCACCACGGATATCCCATCGCAAGACATACATCAAGTGTTCTCCAATCCTTAAAGACTCAATCCGATAAGAAAACTTCAAAGGGAAAACTCAATTCATCACAAGAAGATAGAGAGGGGAAAACTCCATATGATTCATCTATATTAATAAAGCTCGCGGTACATCAAGATCGTGTCATCTCAAGAACACGAGAGAGAGAGAGATCAAACACATAGCTACTGGTACATACCCTCAGCCCCGAGGGTGAACTACTCCCTCCTCATCATGAAGACCGCCGGGATGATGAAGATGGCCTCCGGTGATGGTTTCCCCCTCCGGCAGGGTGCCGGAACGGGCTCCCGATTGGTTTTTCGTGGCTACAGAGGCTTACGGCGGCGGAACTCCCGATCTAGGTTTCTTTCTGGGGGTTTTGGTATTTATAGGAATTTTTGGCGTCGGTCTCACGTCAAGGGGGTTCCCGAGGGGCCCACAAGCCAGGGGGCGCGCCCTAGGGGGGCGCCTCCTAGGCTTGTGGTGGCCTCGGGACTCCTCTCCGGTATCTTTTTGCTCCAGTATTTTTTATATTTTCCAAAAATATTCTCCGTAAATTTTCAGCCCATTCCGAGAACTTTTATTTCTGCACAAAAAAACGACACCATGGTAGTTCTGCTGAAAACAGCGTCAGTCCGGGTTAGTTCTAATAAAATCATGCCAAAATCATATAGAATTATTGTAAACATGGCATGAATACTTCATAAATTATAGATACATTGGAGACATATCAAAGACCAATGCTCTAAACAAAGACTAATGTTCCGCCTAATGCTCGTCGATCTCCTCCGCATCCTCCATGACCAGCTCGCGCTCGACGACCTTCAGGGGAAGGGGCTCCATGGCATCCATCACCACATACAAAGCAAGCATCTCGCAGTCCGTGTCCACCATCTCTTTGGAAAAGGCCACCACAAGCCGGGTGTGGGTGGCCGCGGTCTGGGCATTGAAGGCCTCCATCTCGGCAAGGGAGGTTGCCGATGAATGGACGGTTGCTCGAGTGCTCTTGACGATTTCCAACTCTTCGGACGTAGGTTGCCGACCGGTATCGGAGAAGGCCGCTGTTATTTGTGCGGTGACCGACACGAGCTGGGCGTGGGCGGCCTCGGCATAGGCATGGGCAGCCTCCATCAGGGCTACGGCGGCCGCTGAGGAATGGACAGCTGCTGTGTCGTTCTCGCCATTTGCTATCCCGATCGCGGATGTTGCTGCCGCCATCTCAGATGCTGCAGCTGCCCTTTCGGCGACTGCAGCCACCCTGTCAGAGATTGCGGCCGCGCTCAAGGATGTTGTGAGCGCGTTCATGGCTGATGCAGCCGCGCCTGGGCTGGAGTGGGTCGCCGAAGTTGCCCTCACGACGCGGATCCACGTCCCCATCTTTCACCGGCGATGTTTGAACAGTACAGTGGTCTTGGTGAACAAGTGTGACTGTGTGGTTGACGCGCCGGCGGTGGACTGTAGCCGATGAAGCTTCCGGCCTAAGCCATATATATATGAGGATTGGCCCAAGATATTTTATACCACATCACACATGTTTCATGGTCAATAACTGTTTGCGATGTACTTGATTTTCATATTATTTTGAAACGAAAAATGAAGTTACATCGGCAATTGAAGGTGTTTGGATTGCAATAACATTTATCTGTTGTGAATGTGCAACTATAGGAGTGTCTGTTAAATATGGAATTATTCAGGGTTGTTTAGGCCCTTTTAAATATTTAAAGAGTTTTTTTAGACATTTCATGTGCATAGTTCAAATATGAACTGCAGATAAGCACATACTAGAGTGCACCTGAATGGGTTGAAAATCATTATGTGTCAGTGGATACATGTTTTGGTCCCATGCAAGAAGTGGAAATTAAATGAATTCCAAACCTCTCGGTATTTTGGCTCAGCCGTAGACTTCGAGAATTCCTGTTTTCAAATTCCAGTAAATCCAAATATCGTCAGAAATTCATGAAACTTTGCATGGTGTCATGTCATGGCCCATGTGTGTTGTGGTAAAAAATGCCCAATTCGGGACAAGTTTTGGCACAAACCTCTTACAAACCGAAGATTCTCACAAGAAGCCATGTGGTTCCGATAGGGAAGTTCACCTTTTATGTGCGAAACAACATCCGATGTCTCTTCTCGCCTTGAATTTATTTCTATAGCCACCATCGAGCAACATGACTGTGTCGTGCTAGACAATGGAATTTTATAGAGTTCATTTGGCCTTTTTAATACATTAATTGAGTTTCTAGGCATTTAATGTGCATAATTCAAATTTGAACTACAATCACAAGGTCCAGTGCATGAAAATAGGTCGACAAATCATATACGTTTCCCTGGATGCATGTTTAGGTCTCACGCGAGAAATGGGAAAGAATTTCAAACATCTCATCATCTTGGCTCGACCGCAAACATTGGGAAACTTAGTTTTTAAATTCATGTAAATGCAAACCTCGACAGAAATTCATGAAATTTGGGCATGTTGTGTGTGTTGTGGTAAAACAAATTGCCCAATTTTGGACAAGTTTTGGCACAAAGCCTCTTACAAACCGGAGATTCTCACAAGAAAGTCGTGTGTTCCGATAGGGAAAGTTCACCTTTTATGTGCGAAACAACATCCATTGTCTCTTCTCGCCTTGAATTTATTTCTATAGTCACCATAGAGCAACATGAAAGTCAGACCAAACTATGGATTTTTTCCAAGGTTCGTGTGACCTATTTAATACATCAATTGAGTTTTCTAGTCGTTTAATGTGCATAATTCAAATTTGAACTACAATCACAAGGTCCAGTGCATGAAAATAGGTTGAAAAAATCATATACCTTTCCCTTGATGCATGTTTAGGTCCCACGCAAGAAATGGGAATGGATTTCTGACATCTCATTGTCTGTTGGCTCGGCCGCAATTATTGAGATACTTGGTTTTCAAATTCCCGTAAATCCAAAACTTGTCAGAAATTCATGAAACTTGTCATGGTGTCATGACTAGGGCACACATATGTCGTGGTAAAAAATTGTCCAACTTGGACATGTTCTTGCACAAGCCCCTTACAAATTGGAGCTCCTCACAAGGAGCTTTGTGGTTTTGATAGGGAACATTATATATACATGTCACATCTGCGGGCGAAAAGACATCTGATGCCTCTTCTCTCCTTGATTTTTTTTATAGAAACAACATAGACATGTAGGTGCGAAGTGCAAAAATATGAATAAATTAAGAGATCATCTGGCTTTTAAATACATCAATTGAGTTTCCTTGCATTATTTAATGTGCATAATTCAAATTTGATCTACAATCATAAGGTCCGGTGCACCAAAATGGGTTGAAAAATCATATATGTGTCCCTAGATGCATGTGTTATGTCACATGCAAGAAATGGGAACGAATTTCAAACATCTCAGCATCTTGGCTCGACCACAAACATCGAGAAACTTGGTTTTTAAATTTTCGTAAATCCAAAACTCGTCGGAAATTCATGAAACTTGGAATGGTGTCATGACAAGGCACACATATGTCATGGTAAAAATAATACCAACTTGGACATGTTTTGTCACAAGCCTCTTACAAACCGGAGCTTCTCACACAATAAGCTACGTGGTTCCGATAGGGAACACATGCATGCCACATCTGCGGGTGAAACGACATCCGATGCCTCTTCTCTCCTTGACTTTTTTCTAGAAACAACATAAACCAATAGGTGTGTAGTGCAAAAATATGAAATTATTAAGGGTTTGTATGGCTTTTTATACACTAATTGAGCTTTATGTGCATTTAATGTACATAATTCAAATATGAACTACAGTCACAAGGTCTATGTTGGGCAGGGCCTCGTCATATAAAGCACAAATATGATGTGGTATTTTTCGTGTCCACTTTGAGAGAAGGAGCAAGCATTATTAATAGCCAACAAAGGCATTTTGGAACAAAAACTTGTCACGTTACCATCGCAAACGGGCGTATTATTTATAATTCGTGGACGTTCTACTGACCATTTACGTGCTACCACGTGTTGCACTCTGTATTGGCAAGGAGGTAGCGTGCGCACAGGTGTTTGAGTAGACGGGTGGCGTGCGAGCAGTGTTCTCCGCACACTCATTGGGGAGGCCTGTCCTTTGCCAGTCATCAAAGACGTTTTAGACTGAATACCCGTATGCAGACCGAGAGCAATGGTTCCTTCCGTACTAAGCCAAGCGGAAATCTAGCGCGAAGGAATTTTTTTCATTGCGTCATCTCAAACGGTTGTGAATGATGACCCGTGTGCCCTTCCCAATGCTCTACCTTGTACTGGTGCTAACGTTGCCATGTATCCAAAAAATCTGATGTGGGAAGGTAATTAAGAGGAGAGATATGAGTTTGGTGACCACATGAAGAAACAATGCCAAGCGCGTGAACCTTGGAAAAACACTTAAATGAAGGAAACTCACCAATGCATGCAAGAGTTTAGTTGCTAAATCATTAAATGAAGGGAGCTTAGCAACAATGCATTGTGGACTTGAGTTGCTAGGACATTTAATACCCTAAGCGCCCCATCTAAGCACCGATCGATGCATTGGCAGCAGCAGACATGTAAGATTTGAATCTGTCATATTGGGTAAATTGTCATTTGTCAAATTGGAAACACTGACATTTGTCAAATTTGGAGGAACAAAATCACTATTACGGTGCAATTTTGCAACTGAAATTCAGTAAACATAGATTTCATTCATAGATTAAGCATTGGTCTTTGTACAAAATAGTTCAAGTCGACAGCTGAATCGAACAAACTTTTCCACATTTGTTGCCAACCACATACTTAAATAGCTAGCTCAACTATATATACTAGCTAATTTAAAGTAGGTGGGACAATTCAACCATATCTATAGTTGAACTGAACAAAATAGCCCCTAAATACTACTCCGGAGGGGCTTTGTGCTATTGCCAGCAGCCTTCTCCTCTGTCGAGCGCGTTCAGTAAGAGGCAGAGCAGGAGGATCCTACCGACGAGCTGGAGGAGTCGAATTCGTCGCCTACCGCTGCTTCCCTCCGCCGCTCCTGACGCGCCTCCTCGAAGCGGCGGGACTCTGCGTCGATCTCCTCATTCCGCGCCACAACAGCGGCGTCTGCTGCGGCCATGATGGCGGTGAGCCTCTTTGCGTGCTCGACCTGGCACTCCTCCTCATGTAGGAAGTTGATGTAGCGCGCTAGGCCGTTGACGCAAAAGCCGAGTGGCTGGGCTTCGGCGGCGGCCTCCTCCTCCCGCCTTCGGACTGCGGTGGCGGAGCGGGTGATGCCCTGGAGGCTGACCATGGGGTGGCTGCCAAGGTGGACGATGCTGTGGTGGCAGCCAAGGAGGCCACTGGTGGGGTGGCGAAAACGGCGGCCTGCGCTGGGGTGGCGGCCACGGCGGTCGCCGACAGCATCTGTCTTTCGGCAAAGGTGGAGGAGCGTGTGGTGGGTGGCGTGCGCACACCTAGCAAGGATGCCACACGCACTACATGCTTCCGGGTACTGCGCCGCCGACGTGGTGCAGCCTCCCAGCTGGAGCTGCCCTCTGGCGGAGTGGCGGAGCAACGACGACAGACAGGTGCCATTGGCGATTGGGGGAGAAGCAAACTAGGGAAGCTACATGCAGGGAGGGGATGAATGCGATGTGGAGACGCCGGCCGTGAGGGTTTATAAAGCAGGCAGCCAAGGCGAGCCGGGCGGGAAGCTTGCGTGCGTTCCTGCGCGGTTGCGCG
Source organism: Elymus sibiricus (assembly GCA_039707655.1). NCBI lineage: Eukaryota > Viridiplantae > Streptophyta > Magnoliopsida > Poales > Poaceae > Elymus > Elymus sibiricus. The sequence continues at coordinate 273,531,246 of CM077665.1, forward strand.
GGAACGGGAAGCCCAAAAGAAACGTTGCGTGCTCCCGAAGCATTGGGTGTTTGGGAGATTTCGGTGAGCCGGGCGGGAAGCTTGCGCGGGAACCTACGCGCTCCCGAAGCGTGCACTAGAATCCTCGGGCGGCAACGTGGTGACAAGACGGGGCGGAGGTGGGAGAAATGACAAGTACACAAACGGTTAATAATAAAAAATCGTTTGCGTTTTATTACAAAGCAAACGGTCATTCTATACGCACCGTCGCGAATTAATCTACGCATGAGGCGGTTGATGCGGCTGCGGCGCTCTCTGCTCGCGTCCATGTGTGCCCGCTCTGCCGGTGTCCCTCCATGCGTGAATGATCACGTACGTTCAGGGCGCCATATGCATGCGGTTGCGCCGCACCCGGCGCCACCATGCAGTTAAGTGCTGCAAAAACTGCCATGCAGACATGCCGAAATTCCAGGCCGTCCGACGCAATTTATTCCCGCGGCCAATTACCTTCATCTGTTCCACCTTCCGATCGCGCCACACAACACAAGAATCACACCCACGACGGCAAATAATAGAGAGAGGATGCACATCTCTTCATCGCTTCAACCTTCCTGCGCGGATCCGATGGCGGCTGCGGTGCCGAGCGGCAGTTCGCCACTATTGTCAAAGTGGACACCCACATCAGGAAGACGGACCTCTCGGTGGTGTACACCAACAACCCGGTCATGGTGGTGAACTCCATCAACACGTTGGAGCAGCTGCTTACTGAGGATGACAAGTACAAAGTGGTCGGCTTCGACCTCGAGTACACCGGCGGTCGTGCCGGGCATGATCAGAAGGTTGTTGTCGCCCAGTTGTGTGTGCGCCATCACGTGCTCGTCTACCACTACTGCCTGGCCACAAGGCCTTGCGAGCGTTTCGCCAGGTTTGTCAACAGCCCCGACTACAGGTTCGCAACGGTGGACACCACCAACGATCTAAAGGTGCTCAAGACTTCGGGCTTGTCCTGCCAGAACCTTGTCAACATCCAAGGTCGGTACAGGGTATGGGGCGGCGAGAAGAAGAAGTAGAAGGACTCCCTGGTTGACCTCGCCGTGGCCATCATCGACCCCTACTACAGAGACATGAAGGCTGAGTGCGACAAGGACAAGTCTGCCTAGCACAAGGCCTGGGTGAACGAACTGGATGAAGAACACATCAAGTACGCGGCCAAGGACGCGTACACAAGCTACGAGATGTACAGAAGGATCATTGACATGAGGAAGTGCCTCCTTCCTGCAGACGGCGAGGGATAGCCACAAGCAGAGCAGTGTCGGCAACCGTCGTCAGAAGAACAATATGATTCGGTGATCGTCTACTTGTAAATTTATATTGAGGAATGTACATGTGTTGTGTAGTCACTTATCTAACTGGATGTTCAAGTTGGTTATGCAACAATAATGTTGGTGTTCTGTAGATAGAGCATATAGATGTTGTGCAAACAGAGCAAATCACATCTCATAAATTATTAGCCGCAATCGTCTGCCCACTACACACAAAGGTTGTCACGATGAATCATTTTGGTTATTATTGGTCTTCCCACACAATTTTGATGAATGAACTGTTTGCCGGGTACCCACAACACACACGGTTGTCAGGATGAATTGTTTGGGTTATTATTGGTCTTCCCACACAATTCTGATGAATGAACTGTTTGCCGGGTATCACACACGCCTTCGTATGCTAACTCATTTGTGTTCTGCTGGATCAGCGCAAACAGTTTGTTCGAGTGAACTGTATGTCATACTACGCACACGTATGTAGTTTTGTTAACCATTTTTGTTATCTTCCATAATCACAAACGGTTCATAAGAACAAACTGTATGCGACGCATCACACACGCAACAATTTTTTGAATCGTATTTGATGGGTCCGCCATCGCACACAGTTCGCGTCTTTGGCGACGGAGCTATAACTATACCGTTTGCGATTGGAGCATCGCACACAGTTGGGTCGAAGGGTCTCTGATTGATGTGTCGTCTTTGGACCATCCTGCAGTAGTGCATGCATGAAGAACTCAATAACTTGAAGCGTAACCAAGTGTGGAAATTGGTGCCAAGCCCAAAGGAGAATCATAATGTAATTGGAACCAAATGGATCTTCAAGAACAAGCAAGATGCACATGGCATTGTCATTCTGGTAGCTCAAGGCTACTCCCAAGTCGAGGGGATCGACTACGGTGAAACTTTCGCTCCCGTTTCTCGTCTCGTATCTATTCGCATGTTGCTTTCTTATGCTTCTCATCATGATTTTAAATTGCAACAAATGGATGTGAAGAGTGCTTTTCTTAATGGTCCTTTAAATGAGTTGGTATATGTCAAGCAACCCTAGGGGTTTGAGGATCCCAAGTTCCCCAATCATGTATATAAACTCGATAAGGCTCTCTATGGCCTTAAACAAGCCCCACGTGCATGTTATGAGCACCTTACCGAGCTGTTGCAAGATCGTGGGTTTGAAATTGGGAAAATCAATCCCACTCTTTTTACTAAGAAGGTCAAAGGGGAATTGTTCATATGCCAACTATATGTTGATGATATTATCTTTGGTTCTCCTAACAAAGCTTTCAATGATGAGTTTCCGCACTAATGACCGAGAAGTTTGAGATGTCTATGATGGGAGAGTTGAAGTTCTTTCTTGGATTCGAAGTCAAGCAACATAGAGAAGGAACCTTCATCAACCAAGCAAAATATACACAATACATGCTCAAGAGATTCAAGCTAGATGATGTCAAGCCAACCAAGACTCCAATGCAAACCAAGTGTCAACTTGACATTGATCCCGATGGTAAAGCAGTGGATCAAAAGGTATATTGTTGCATGATTGGATCATTGCTTTACCTTTGTGCATCTAGGTCGGATATTATGTTGAGTGTGGGAATATGTGCATGATTTCAAGCCGCACCAAAGGAAAGTCACTTTGTGGCGGTCAAGCGAATCTTTTGATATTTGGCTCATACCCCAAACTATGGCTTATGGTACCCCAAAGGAGGAAGCTTTGATCTCATGGGATATTCGGATTCGGATTGGGCGGGAGACCATGTAAAAAGGAAGTCCACCTCCGGAGGGTGCCAATTTCTTGGTTGCTCTTTGGTGAGTTGGTCTTCCAAGAAACAAAATTTTGTTTGTTTCTCGTCCACCGAAGCCGAGTATGTAGCTGCCGCAAGTTGTTGTGCACAATTGCTATGGATGAGGCAAACTTTAAAGGATTACGGTGTCACTTGTGACAAAGTGCCACTTCTGTGTGACAATGAAAGTGCTATCAAGATCTCCTACAATCCGGTGCAACATAGCAAGACAAAGCATATTGAGATTCGTCATCATTTCATCCGGGATCACATCAAGCATGGAGAAATTGATCTTATCTATGTCAACACTCATGAGCAACTAGCAGATATTTCCACGAAGCCATTGGACGAAGCAAGATTTTGCAAGTTAAGGCATGAGCTAAATATCATTCATTTGAGCAATGTAGCTTGAGGAAATGCACATCCCACCGCACTCATCATTCTATCTTGTTTTAGATGTAGGCATAGACATAGGGGGGTGTTGTTCTCTCAATGAACTCTCCTTCCCCCCATTATGCATAAATCGATCAACTCTTTCACATTAGCCATTTTTTATGGTACTTGTGCTCCAAAGACGAGTTTTGGCCATGGACCCAAGGTTAAGATCTTTGCGGTTCCATACCGATTGACTCAAACATAGGTGACTTCGGTCACCGCCCTCTCCTTGAGAGGTTTTGGCTCTATTTGGTTTGAGTTGTGCTTTAGCGTTTTTAGGCTTTAGAGTGTTGGACTACTCCATGCGTGCTCTCGTTTTTGTTGCTTTTGACCTTGGAGTATCCCTTTCCATTTGTTATTTTTCTTGCCTCCAACCCAAGCCTTCTCTCTCAAACCTTTTAGAATTGCATAAGCCCCATTCCCCAAACTTGATCTTGGCAGTTTTTTGGGTAGCAAGTGGTACTACCATTGGTGGTGGCCTGTACTATCGCGCAAGCGGCACTACAGTTCCCGCCTCCGGTACTATCGCTGAGTGCAGTGTTGCTGGCCTCCAGTCATTGCACCGGGGTGGTACTACCGCTCGGTGGTGACCAATACTACCGCGCAAGCGGTACTACCACTCCCACCTACGGTATTACCGCTTAGAGGACTCTCAGACGGGTTAAGTGGTGGGCACGGGGAGTTATAACTCCCTCATACCCATTCACTTCCCCCTTCTCTCGAGTTCTCTCTCTCTCTCTCAGGCGACCAAGAACCGCTCCGGAGGTTGGCTCCGGCCCTCTGATTTCGTGTCGTCTTCCTCGATTCTGACCGGTGGGATCAATCCCCCACCTTCTCCTCTTTCCATGGATGCCGGTATTGCCCTCGTTTTCCTCTCCTATGGTTCTATTTTTTGAATCTTGGTCCGAGGGAAATGCATGTGGTATTCATAGATTTTTGGCTAAATCTTGGCATGAGTAGGACATGGAATGACTGCTAGATAGGAGAATAGACGGGCCTTGCCGAAAGTTTGAATTTTTGCTCACTGGTACTATTGGGTCCATGCCGCGGTTGTATCCCCGCAGGATGGACAGTACTACCGCTGGAAACCGAATGATACTACTGCTTGTGTTCCGCGGTACTATCGCTTATCCTTGGGCGGTACTACCGTTGCTGGGCACGGTACTACCGCTTGTGACCCAAAATTCCATCTTTCTACAATGACTCATTTATTCTCAATGTATGTCTCTCTTGGCTTATGCAATGGCTTTTCACCTGCTTTTCCCTCATTGTGTGTTGTGGGTTCTAGGTGGTAGTAGCTCCGCACACCAAGCTCGTCGCAAGAATCCAGAACGTCTAGGTGGCTCCAAGTGCTTTCGCACCTCAGATGATGCTGCTACCGGTTCCAGTGGCCCTCCCAAGCAAAATGTCAAGAAGACTGTCAGCAAGCAGAAAGAAAAGAGAAGCGCACACCACCGATGAGATGACTGCTAAGGAGTTTGTTGCCTTTCGTCGGCGCAACCTGTATCACCGCCCTCGAGACGAAGCTCTTGTTGGGCGTCCCTTCTGGACCAAGGAGCAATCTCTTATCTATGTGGACATCCTGAAGGCAAAGAAGAACCTGTTCATGGATGTCAAGTCCATCGACATTCATCACATGGAGTCAGATCCCAATTACTTTGGAGAGGCTCTTGCTCTGTGCCAGCAGTGGGGTCTTATTCCTATCATTTCGTACAACAAGGACTTTGACTCCGAGATCGTGGTCCAATTCTATGCCACTGTTCACTTCCATTCCGATGAGGTAAGGACTATGACTTGGATGACTGGTGGGAGGAGGCAGAAGGTCGAATGGAAATCGATCATGAACAGGCTGGGTTATACTGATGAGGGGCTGGACAACGCTCTTGGTCTCCGACCCCACGAGGATGATCCTCCGCAACACAAGTCCAAGTTGATCCGCTACTCTAGGAAGACGATGACTGCCAAGGGGGTTGTTCGCACTGAGCTTATTCCTTTCCTGGATATTATGCATCGCATCTTTCGCAACACTCTCTTCCCTCGCATTGGGAACCTGGATCAGGTTCACTCGCATTTGGTGGACTTGCTACTGCTATGCATGAAGGAGAAGGGCAGAAGTTCTACTTTGGATGTTTCTCACATTATGTGGTGTGTTCTTCATTCAGTGGTACTTGACCGAAAGGTGCCCATCTATGGCCCTTATGTCTTTAAGCTGATTTAGGATACGTGGGCTGCTGGGTTTCCAGAGGAGCCCCTTGATATTGAGCATATGGTGTCTCATGGTGCGCTCAAGATGCGACAGAAGGAGAATTGGGGAACTGCACCTGCTATACCTGAGATGGAGATTGCTCCCACTAACTCTGATTATGAGGTTGAGCCAGACTATGAGTTTGTTCCACCTACTGAGACTGGACCATCATGGGCTTCTAAGCTGAAGTCGAAGATGAAGAGGCTTTTCTGTCTTCAGGCGTGGGGTCAGTACAAGACGCATGTGGCGGAGAAGAAGGCTCGTAGTCGTGACAAGGCGATCATGAGGCATCTTAGCCTAGAGATTCCCGGCGGGTATGAGGACAATATCATGGACGAGGGGGAGTAGACCAGGCAGCATCGCCAGTGGACAGACTCAGAGGATGATCAGCCTGCTGCTGCAGGAGTCTGACGATCATGAGGAGTGGTGATGATCTCGAGCGACGCTACCACCTTGGGTCGCTCTAGTGCTCTTTGCCCTTTTGGTGTCTCGATGCCAAACGGGGAGAGAGATTAGAGATTTGTCGAGTCACGAGTGTGTCTTATTTGCCTTTGCTTTCTTCGCTCGTGAACTCTTTTATTGTTTGCTTTGGTTTGTGGTTGTGAGACCTTGAGTACTTGTTATATGGTGTGAGACATATGCTACCCTACTACTTATCTATGTATGTCTAAATACTTTGTTAGTGTGTAAGATTATGTCTATCTTGTGCCTTATCTTTATGCTCATATGCTATCTCTTGCATCCATACTTATCTCTTATATTATGTTGTTGCAAGTGTTGTCGTGTCTATAAAATATAGGGGGAGCGTTGATCCTAGTGTGTGCACTTTGCATTCCAAAAGCGTACTCAAATAGGGCACACATCTAGGGGGAGCCCGTCTATATTTTGTAGATGTTGGGTTTGCTTAAGTCATTCTTTTCATCTTATGCGCAAATCCCGTGTTGTCATCAATCCACCAAAAAGGGGGAGATTGTTAGGGCATATTTCTCCCTTAGTGGTTTTAGTGATTGATGACAATACGCTTTGCGGACTAACCGTGTGCATTTAGTTTTCAGAGATTATGAGATGGCACGAGACGGTTTATGTCCCGTCGGTGTTTAAGAGAGAAGATGGTTATTTTTCGATGATTTCTTTTTGGTGGATTTGAGTCATAGGAAATCCGTACTATCAAGAGGGGGTCCGCTTTTGGAAAGGTTAGGGTGGAATCAACACGTACACAGTCACTTTGCACCCCGCCTTCCTTCCCGGCACTTGGAGCTTTCTCCTCCCATGCTTGTGCTTGCTAGAGGCAGCTAAGCGGCAGTACCGCACTGACCAGCGGTACTGCCACAGTTCAGTGCGACAGGCACCTCCGCTTATATTTTGCTCTCTGTGTTTACAGCGGAAGTAGGGCGGTAGTAGAGAGCGGTAGTACCGCTTGGGCGGTTCTGCGGCTCGATCTACTGTCTCACTACCACTCTCCTCACTGTAGGCGCAAGTCCTAAGCGGAAGTACCGCTCCACCAGTGCGGTAGTATCGCTTGTGCGGTACTACCGGTATATTCTTTCGCATGGAGTATGATGTCTACTACACATCTTTATTCTTGTAGACTCGTGTTGGGCCTCCAATCGCAGAGTTTTGTAGGATAGTAGAAATTTTCCCTCAAGTGGATGACCTAAGGTTTATCAATCTGTGGGAGGTGTAGGATGAACATAGTCTCTCTCAAACAACCCTGCAATCAAATACAAGAAATCTCTTGTGTCCCCAACACACCCAATACAATGGCAAATTGTATAGGTGCACTAGTTCGGCAAAGAGATGGTGATACAAGTGTAGTATGGATAGTAGATATAGGTTTTTGTAATCTGAAAATATAAAAACAGCAAGGTAGCAAGCAGTAAACAGCGAGCAAAACGATATATTAATGCTTGGAAACAAGGCCTGGCGTTCATACTTTCACTAGTGCAATCTCTCAACGGTGCTAACACAATTGAATCATATAACCATCCCTCAACGCGTGACAAAGAATCACTCCAAAGTTCCTATCTAGCGAAGAGCATAAGATGAAATTGTTGTAGGTAGCGAAACCACCTCAAATTTATCCTTTCAGATCAATCTATTGAGCCATCCCTATAAGTGTCACAAACAGCCCTAGAGTTTGTACTAGAATAACACCTTTGATACGCATTAATCAACCCTAATAATGTCACCTAGATACCCCCAATGTCACCACAAGTATCCATGGGTTAATTATTCGACATGCATCAAACAATTTCAGATTCATCATATTCAGTCCAACACAAAGAACTTCAAAGAGTACCCCAAGATTTCTATCGGAGAAAGTAGGACAAGAGCGTGTATCAACCCATATGCATAAGTTACCCCAATGTCACCGCGGGAATCCGCAAGTTGATTATCAAAACATATATCAATAGAATACCCCATTGTCAGCACGGGTATCCACATGCAAGACATATATCAAGTGTTCTCAAATCCAAAGTATTCAATCCAACATAATGAGATCTCGAAGGGAAACACCCAATTCATCACAACAAGATAGAAAGGGAAGAACACCATATGATCCAACTATATTAACAAAGCCCATGATGCATCAACATCGTGCCATCTCAAGTACACAAGAGAGAGAGAGAGAGAGAGAGAGAGAGAGAGAGAGATTAAACACATAGCTACTGGTACATACCCTCAACCCCGGGGGTGAACTACTCCCTCCTCGTCATGGAGACCGCCGGGATGATGAAGATGGCCTCCGGTGATGATTTCCCCCTCCGGCAGGGTACCGAAAAGGGCTTCGGATGAGATTTCTTCAATACAAAGAGTTGCAGCGACGGAGCGGAAGTTCTAGGTTAACTTTTGGGGGTTTCTGAATATATAAGAATTTTTGGCATTGGAATCACGCGAAGAGGAGCCACAGGGGACCCACAAGGTACCTGGGCATGGCCACCCCTCCTGGGCGCGCCCAGGTGCCTTGTGGGGCCCCTGTGGGTCTTCTGGTACTCCCTCGAAGCTTTCCGGGTCCCTTTTCTTCCAGAAAAAATCTTCAAAAAGATTTGCTCAATTTCGAGAACTTCCATTTTCTGTACAAAAACAAGACCACGGTAATTCTGCTGAAAACAGCATCAGTCCGGGTTAGTTCCAATTAAATCATGTAAAGTGCATCAAAATCATATAAAAATATTGTAAACATGGGTATATATGGCATGAATACTTCATAAATTATCGATACATTGGAGACATATCATAGTACCGCTTAGTTTTTGCTCTTTGTATACCTCATTCCTTTTAGCGGTAGTGGGCGGTAGTACCACTCCATGCAGTAGTATCGCGCTGCCCTACTCTACTACCACGATTTCACCCGCACCCACAGCACCTAGCGGTAGTACCGATGGTGGGAGCGGTAGTACCGCTCTGGCGGCACTATCGCCTCCCTGAGCTTCTCAATTGCACGCTGCATCTGAAACTACCGTGCTAGCGGAAGTACCGTTCACCCGAGCGGTACTACCGCTTATGCACGGGCTGAAGGGGCATAACGGTTGGATCTTCCCCCCACTATATAAGTGAGTCTTCTTCCCCAAGAGGACTCACCACTTTTCTTCCCAAAAGCTCCATTGTTGCTCAAAGCTCCATTTTTACCCAATTTGTCTCCCTAGCCGACAACTCTTGTTGATTTTCTTTGGTTTGCTTGAGAGGGCCTCAATCTACACTTTCACCAAGAAAATTTTGATTCCCCCCCCCCACCAATCCCTTGCGAATCTTGTTACTCTTGGGTGTTTGAGCATCCTAGACGGAAGAGGTCACCTCGGAGCCACATTCCATTGTGGTGAAGCTCCATGGTGGTGTTGGTAGCCTCCAATTAAGTTGTGGAGATTGCCCCAACCTTGTTTGTAAAGGTTCGGTCGCCGCCTTCAAGGGCACCACTAGTGGAATCATGGCATTTTGCATTGTGCGAGGGCCTGAGAAGAATACGGTGGCCCTAGTGGCTTCTTGGGGAGCATTGTGCCTCCACAGCGCTCCAACGGAGACGTACCTCCCCTTAAAAGGAGGGAACTTCGGTAACACATCCTTGTCTCCATCGTCTCCACTTGTGGTTACTTCTTACCTTTACTTTGTGCAAGCTTTATTGTGTGTGCATCTTGTGCTTGCTTTTGTTGTTTTTATTGTGCTCGTAATATAGGTTATCCACTTAGTTGCATATTTAGACAACCTATTTTATTGTTGAGCCTAACTTGTTAAAAAGGAGCTAAAAATTGTTAGTCGCCTATTCACCCCCCCTCTAGTCGACCATATTGATCCTTTCGCGTGCCTTCTCATGCTCCGACGATGGCGAGGAGCGGCAACAGACGCCGGCAAGAGTTGGCCTCGGTGGATGCGGTGGTGGTGGGGAAGTAGGTGGATGCAACGACTCCTGAGTGGTTTTGTTGTTTGCCGCAACTGGGTGGTGTGGCGAGGGTAGCGAGGCCTGGATGTAGAGTGTGGAGGCGGAGAGAGGGTGAATGGTCATTGTTCCACCGATGGGCTGGTGAGGGGGACAAGGAAGGGCGTCGCGCTCGTCCGCACAGACGCAAACTAGACCCAAATTTGAGCCGGAAATGGGTCGTGACGAAAAAAAAACGAACAATTGTCCCATTGCGTTGCCACGTTGGGTCACTTTTTTTGTCCACGCGGACCCAATCAGACGCAGCCGGATGAAATGCGTCACCGCATTGGAGTTGACCTAAGGTCCTCCCTCTTCCCTTTGCAGGTCGTCCGAATTATCGAAGCTTGGCCTCATAGTCAGTTTCTACGTAATCACTAGTTAAGGGGTACCCCTTGCAAAGCTCACTCCTACCTTCTTAGGGGTTGACAAGTGGTAGTCTGGGATTTTTCCTTCTTTTCATAGATTTGATTTTCAAAATGTTTTATCTCTTAAACCGTGCATCCAAATTCGGAACCGTTTCACCATTGGATTCCTCGCTTCGAGATCTCCGAAACTAGATCATATTTTAATAAGTTTCGATGAACTTTTTTCATGAAAACCCTGAAAAAAGATAGAAAAAAAAATATAGCCGAAGACACATTTTTCCTCCTTCACTTTTTCCCCTTTTCGAGGGGCACAGTTGTGCTTCTCGTGGAAGCAAATTTGTGCCTCGCATGAAAAAAAACCTTCCTCTTCCAAGAGGCACAACTGTACCTCTTGTGGAAAGCAAACCCATGCCTTTCACAAAAAGGAAAACATGTGTCTCTCGTGGAAGTAAAAAAGACGATTTTTTATTTTTGAGAGGCGGAGTTGTGCCTCTCACAGAAGCAAATCTATTCCTCGACGAGAAGCAAATATGTGCCTCACGTGGAGGCAAAAAAGTATGTGCCTTTGTCTCCTTTTTCGAGAAGGACAACCCGCGGAAGCAAGCATGTGCCTTCATAAAAAGCAAACATGTGCCTTCCATGAAAGAAAGAAAAAAACATATGTTTACCCTTTTCGAGAGGCATAAATGTGACTTTGTGCCTCTCATAAAAGTAAACATGTGCCTCCACGAGAAGCAAATATGTGTCTTGGGTGGAGGCATAAAAACATTTTTTTCATGCAATTTTTTTCTCCAAAATCTCGGGAAAACCAAGCGAATACCAAAAAACAGAAAACCCCAAAAAAGCATCTAAACCCCAAAAAGGCGTATAGAAAAAAATCATGAGAAAGCACCCAGCACGACACGTGACGGCGGTTTATAACATGTCAAGTGACGCACTCTCAGCCAATCAAAAGTGACTCTTAAAGGTTCCCGCAAAAGATACCCTGAGTTATTGCTCTCTTCTAGGTTCTAGCCCATTCCGCTTCAAAAATAATAAATAAAAATAAACTAGCCCCGTTTCTAGCCGTCGTAGCCAGCCCAAGCTAGGCCCATTATCTTGCGAGGATAAGCCGCGCAGTGAGACTGAGCCAGTGAACGACGCGGCCTCCCACATGTCTGCCGCAGTGCTCCCCTCTGTCGCCCCCGCCAGGGACTCCGGCGGCCACCATGGCGCCCTCACCGCCGATCGAGCCGCGTCGCTCCTCGCCGCCTGCTCGACCGCCCGCCACGCCTCCGAGCTTCACGCGGTCGTGGTTCGCACGGGCCTCGACAGCGACCGGGCCGTTGCCTTCCGCCTGCAGCGCGCCTACGCCGCGTCCGGCCGCCTCGGCCTCTCGCTCACCCTCCTCCGCCGCACCCAGGACCCTAACACCATATTCTACACCTCCGCCATCCATGCCCACTCCTCCCGCGGCCTCCACTTCCCCGCGCTCTCGCTCCTCTCCGACATGCTGTCTGAGGGTCTCTTGCCCACTGCCCACACCCTCTCTGCGTCCCTCCCCGCTTGCCGCGGGCTCGCCCTGGGGCGCGCCCTGCACGCGTACGCTTTCAAGCTGGCCCTCTCCGGCGACTCCTACGTCGCCACCGCGCTGCTCGGCATGTACGCGCGGGCGGGGGACGCCGCCGCCGCTCGTGCTCTTTTCGACGAGATGCCAGATCCGCACGTCGTGTCTGTCACGGCGATGCTCACCTGCTACGCGAACATGGGAGCGCTGGACGACGCACGCAGGCTGTTCGACGGGTTGCCCAGGAAGGACTTCATCTGTTGGAACGCGATGATTGACGGGTACACGCAACACGGGAAGCCTAATGAGGCGCTCCAGTTGTTCCGGCGGATGCTGAGGTCGAGTGCTGAGCCTGACGAGGTGACCGTTGTGCTGGTGCTGTCTGCGGTTGCACAGCTTGGTACGGTGGAGTCAGGGAAGTGGCTTCATTCCTATGTCAAGAACAGTCGGCGTGTTCAACTCAATGTCAGAGTGGGCACGGCACTCATTGACATGTACTGCAAGTGCGGAAGCTTGGAGGACGCCGTTACCGTATTCCACGGTATTGATGAAAAAGATATTGTTGTGTGGAACGCCATGATCAATGGTTATGCAATGCACGGAGATAGCAGAAAGGCACTGGAGATGTTTGTGCAATTGCGGGAGCAGGGGTTGTGGCCGACAGATATCACCTTCATTGGTTTGCTCAATGCGTGCAGTCATTCTGGGCTGGTTGAGGAGGGCCGCAGGTTCTTCCAGTCGATGGAGCATGAGTACGGCATTGATCCCAAGATCGAGCACTATGGTTGCATGGTGGACCTTCTGGGTCGTGCAGGGCTCATAGAAGAAGCATTCCATCTTGTGCAGAGCATGACAATACCAACTGACGCTGTCATGTGGGTGTCACTACTTGCTGCATGCCGGCTTCACAAGAACATGGCGTTAGGCCAGCGGATTGCGGACTTCCTTGTTGCCAAGGGGTTAGCCAACTCAGGGATGTATATCCTCCTTTCGAACATCTATGCAGCTGTTGGTAAATGGGAAGAGGTGGCGCGGGTGCGGTCGATGATGAAGGCTAGTGGCATCCAGAAAGAGCCTGGGTGTAGTGCTATTGAGATAGACCGCAAGGTATATGAGTTCGTTGCGGGGGATATGAGCCACCCCTGCACCGATGAAATATATGCCATGTTAGACAAGATGAATGGCCTTGTGAAGGAGCATGGACATGTTCCGCAGACAGAGCTGGTTCTGCATGACCTGGACGAGGCCACGAAAGAGAAGGCACTTGCAGTCCACAGCGAGAAGCTTGCCGTTGCATTTGGACTGATAAGCACGCAGCCTGGGGCGACGATCAAGATTGTCAAGAACCTACGGGCGTGCTCTGACTGCCATGCAGTGTTGAAGCTGATATCCAAGATCACTAGCAGGAAGATCGTGTTCAGAGACAGAAACAGATTCCACCATTTTGTCGACGGGTCCTGCACCTGTGGAGATTACTGGTGATGCCGTTATGCGTTATGGCATCTCAAACTTTATGCATGGTAAATAGGGCTACTGACATTTCTGCTCCAGTGCTTATGTCAACTGATATACGATGTGCCTATGTGTTGTGGAGTTAATCTTAGAAAGAGAGGAAAAAAAATGGAGAAGACAAATCGATAGTAGTTGAGATAACATGCTGATGTGTGAATTGCGGTTTGGGAGCAACCAAGAGTTTCACTTTTCACACTCTTCAAATTTACCTTGACACTGTCAACCATAAAATGGTGGACAAGTATAAATGACACTAGTAAAGATGGGAAGATTTTTGTAACGAATCTTTATCTTGTCTGTATATCAGCCATCGTTTTGTGTTAGATTGTGGCTCTGCAGGGACATAGAACACTTTAAATTTGAACTATTTCTTCCTTCCCATAAAAATAAATATATATCTCCCCTAATTCTCTGGCACATACAAGTTATCTAGTTTTCTGTGATTACGCTCTAGATTGTGAACTGATATTTTGCCGCGCTCTTGCTCACGCATCTAGGATCATTTCTTGTTATTGTTATACCTACTGCTAGTGGATTACTCTTTCAGTGAACTGCATGAGTCGGAAAGCTGATTTATTGCTTGAGAAATTGGAGCAAGTTTCTGTCAGTTCACAGCTTATAGTATATCGGATAGTCCGACAGATTATGAATTCAGCCCAGATTGTTTTTACTCAATTTTGATTTTAGGTTTGTGACTAAATTATTTCTTGACAGTATTTTCAGTGCAGTACGTAACATTTTTCGTGTCACTTGACACATTTGGCAGGTTTCAATTAAGCTGATGAGCTTTCTTTTATGCACATGCACACTGATTTGAGAAACTTTTTGCTGTTTCCCAGCTAGCAAATTTGTCTTTGTGATGTTCCACAACATACCTTTTGCATTTTGCTGAATTATAAGCATTCTTAATTTGAGTGTATATGATGTAGCTGTAGTTCCGGTGGGAGTAAGTTTAAACAAAAGAATGCAGAGAGGTGAAATGAGGAAGAGGACCAGACAAAGGAAAAGACTGAAGTGTCCCTCCTGTGTCCCCAGATCAGCAATCTGGCCGTCTGAAGAACTGAAGTTCTACATAATCGAACATTTAAACGGAGGCATTGTGTGCTCCAATTGGTGACACAGGTTAACAAAACTTGTACATTTGCAGTCGAGACCACAGCTTTATAGAAGCGTATCTTCACGCCACAAGATATTAGCTTGTGCCCGACATGAAACATGATATAATAGCAAGTTGGCAATAAATATCCAGTTCCTCTATTGTTTGAAACAAGGGATGGTGACAATGCAAGGATCTTCTTTCAGAAAGGAAAAATATTTGCAAGGTATGCAACTAATCCACATCAAGATACCGCATCAAGGGCATCAGGGCCCGAGACTACACTGCACAATTACTATTCACAACAATCGTCTGGACTCTTTGGGAACAGGCTGGAAGGTGGTGCATACGACACCTCGCTTGTATTATAATTTATTTCGAAACAGGTCCCCAGGTTGCCCAAGCCGTGGAGCTCCTCACTTGGACTGGCCAGATGATGGAGTGTTATCGTCATCTTCTTTATTGCCGTGGACACACCAAACAGCATATCCACGAAGGCGAAATCATGCTCCAATCCTCTGAAGTTACGGATTTCCACTTCCTCAAGGGCATCCAAGGTGTAAGATGTACTCCAGTTCTGTTGCTGACAACAAGCGCAAACCGAGGTGCACGGTGTATCCACCTGAAATAAAGAGAAAGTATGCTCAAGACTAACTGAAGACAACAGAGGAAAGGTACCAAAATGTAGAGATGTATCATCAGCAATTGCTACCAAAGAAATAGATCCCTAGTGCAAACATAGTGCTATGAGAAAAAAATTATTTTTGTACAATAACACCAAACCGAAGTTGTACCACCAGTTGTCAGCTATCCATATTAAAAAATTGCTTCAAATTGATCTGAGGCCAAGACCTCTAACAGCATCTGTTAGTGCTCATGGCTCGTATAGACACCATCAGTCGGGCTCGCATAGGCACCAATCTTGTGACATACATGTCCGATTTCAACGTATCTTTCAAATGTGTGAGTTCTAACTTGACATCCATTTGAACTGCTCCATCTCAACATAGCAGTGGAGTTTCCCTCAAAAAAGAAAAACATAACAATGGAACTAAATGGTAGAGGATCATTTCACAATAGTTATCACTGGAGAATAAACTAAAGAGAATCTAGAAATGCAAAATATGTATGGCAGAAAAATGAAAATACCAAAGTGGATTGAAGTAGAACTAAAACAGCCTAGACTACTGAATCAGCTACAGGATAAAAACTGGGGCCTCTTGCACCTCTGGGACATGCATGAGGAATTGACTACATGACTGAAATCAGGTCAATTTCATAGTTTCATCGGCTCATGTATTTCTAATCATAAAATTTGGAGCAAAGCAGCAGTATTAAATCTACAGAATATGCTGTTAGCAGACCAAGCCTTAGGCTGCGAATGGTGTAAATGTGTTTCAATCAATTAACATCACTCCAGCAATAACCAAAGTACTACATAAGAGAAGTTCTTATAACTTTACCTCTAAGGTATCAAGTAACGTCAGCTTCAGCTCTCTAATACCAGGACATTTGCTCAGCAGATGGAACACAGAAGGCCCAATTGCATGTCCTTCTGTGTGTAACCACAGGGACAAAATCTTAATTTTGGGAAGCCTGGTTATGATACCCATCAAGTATTCATACTGGCTTAAATCCTGCAAAAGCAAACGAAGACAGCCAAAACTGAACAACGTAGTTCCAAAAGCAAACTGTCTATTCACGAAGACTGCTTTTCTTAACAAACCAATAGATAATACAATGAATTTGCTTGAAATTATGTTTGCCGCTGAAGATTTCCACGGTAGAAGAATGAACAATTCCAATGCTAATTCTCTAGAAACATATTCTTAGTTTGAGCCTTGACTCTGAAAGTCTGACATGAGAGTATGATCTAAGCTGTTTCAATAATAGTTGTTCCTGTTCTTCCAACTCTTGAGTTAGTAAGTCATAACAAGCAAGTGTACAAAACTAATCTATTGAACTCTAAAGGTAATTTTGTGGCATCAGTTTGCTAGTTCTTACTAAGTACTCCCTCCGTAAAGAAATATAAGAGCGTTTAAATCACTATATTAGTAATCTAAACACCCTTATATTTCTTTACGGAGGGAGTACTAGTGTATTTCCACATTAAAGAGAAGGTTACTCACACATTGATAGTTCAGTTTGAGGTCAAGGCAGAAGACAGTTGGAAAGTGCTGTAAGAGCATCACGTAATCCTGAAGGAGTGCGTAATCAAAGCGCCCATAAACATGAATGTCGAAGGTGGTCAGCTGCTGGAGATTCTGCACCTCGTTGAACAGCACGAAACTCGGATCAAATGCATCACTCCACCAGAGAACCTCCAGCCTCGATGCATAAATGGCAGCGACCGGCTTCCTCCAAGCAAAGCAAGCGTGCACATTCAATGATCTGAGCATTGGCGCAACAACAGTGAGCTCCTCAAGTCCATGCAGAATATCCAATTCAAGACGCTCGAGTGTCTGCGAGATGATGCAGAGGCTGACCACTCCCCGGGCCCTCGCGATGCAGAGCTCCCGCAGCGCCGGGCACCGTGGCGACGAGACCATGTCGCCGAGCTGGAAACCACACTCGAAATTCACGTGTTCCAAGCGCAGCTCAGTGAGCCTGGCGAACACGCCGGTCGGTGGGAGCTCCAGGTCGACGAACCCTAGGCGCAGCCATACCTTGGCAGCCGTCTCGAAGCAGGGCAGCTCGAAGGTGCGGCACTGCCAGGACAGCGCCTCCGCCTGCCCCTTCTCCTCCCCCGGCGTCCTGTTGTAGAAGTAAAACTCTCCGCCTGCGATGAGCCGGCTCGCGGCGGTGCGGAGCCAAGCGTTCGCGCCGGCGTCGTCGCGGCACGCAACGTGGAAGAGGCGAAGGGCCGGGCCAGAGGCGCTGGCGGCGAGCGCGGGCCCGACGGCTGCCGGGTCGGAGGGGAAGGGGAATCGGATCTCCGGGAGCTGGGCCCAGATGCCGCGCCAGCGGCGGGAGAGGACGCTGGTCCGGGCGGCGGCGGGGGTGGAAGGGAGGCGCAGGAGGATGGAATGGAGGATATCGTCGGGGAGCGCGCTGAGCCGGTCCCCTAGACCGCCCGTGGATCCCAAGGAAAGCTCCTCGATCTCGGCGGCGAGCTGAACGGCGCCGCAGTCGCCGTCGCCGCCGTGGTTGCCCACAGGAAGAAGCATTTCGGGGAGGCGAAACCGCTAACGGGCAGTATACAGGCCAAAAGTTATGGTGGAGCCGAATAAAAGGAAGGTAGGTCTTAACTGGGCCGTAAAGCCTCGTCATATTGAGCTTCCAGGCCTATTTTACTTGGTAGCTACGGGCCCAAACTTGAAAGCTATTGCAGACCCCTCAACAAAAAAAAAGAGCTATTGCATGAAGATCTCGAAATCACTAGTTAAGAAGTACTCTTTGCAAAGGTCGTTCACACCTCCCTTAGGTTGCGATATAAGTGTCGCATTGCATGTATGCCACTTGTCGCGACCTAGGATTTTTCTTTTCGTAGATTCGTTTATTCAAAATGTTTTCTCTCTCAAACAGTGCGTCCAAATCTCGAAATATTTTCACCCTTGGATTCCTCGCGTCGCAGAAAAATCAAAAATCAAAAAAAATGCCCAGAGCACGACGCGTGGCAGCGGCTGAGAGCGCGTCAAGTACACGCTCCCAGCCCACCGCAAGTAACCCTGGGGCTCCCGAAAGAGCACTCCTTGATTATTAGTTGCTCCCGGAAGATCCACCGATTCTTTGATTTCTATGTTTTCTTATTGGGCGTTGCTAGGAGCGCCTGCATGTAACTCACGGCAAGCCCCCAGCTCCACCTCAAGCGCACACTCGCGGGCATGTAACTCGCTGGAGGCCGTGAAGATGATTGAGCCCAGGGTCTCGCAGTACCATGTTGCTTCCAGCCTGTCCAGTAGCCGATACAAAGCTTCCATCAACATTTAATTCTGCACCTTCAGTTGCCAACTTTGATAGATAACGGATTTAACAACATTTAGTTTGTGTTTCAGCAAGACCATGCTCATTCATGCGCCAGTGTGTGAGAGGTGCATCCTCCTTGTAATCTGACAAAATTTGACCTCAGTTTGATAATACACGAGTCATCTCATCTCTAGCAAGAAAATCATGCCCAGTTCGTGCAACTAGAAATAATAAACATCCTTTAGGCAAGCAAATGTTCCATACATTATTTGTTACAGCTTACAAAGAACAATTGGTTCAATGCTAAAATGATAGGTTTATTGTTCAAGTTACAACATTGCAGCATATAATTTAAACTGCAAGCCGAAAACAAACTGCACTGCTAGAATTTATGCATGCTGAAACAAGGAAAATAATTAAAACAACCAAAGCAACATGTATCATTCGTGAAACCATTCATGACTTATGTGTCGGCAGAAGTCAAGGCCGCTACAACCGATCCTGTCGTGCCGAAAGCAACGCTGATATCCGCATAATCTTTAAGGCTCTTGCTCATTTTTACAGATGGGTACAGCCAGGGCTTGACGGCGTCGACAAATGTGCCAGGATCTGGGGACAGGATCGCCTCCCAGTCGACTTGAACGCCTGGTGGGATGCTTGCTGTCACATCCATGCTTGCTGCCAGGAACAAGCCGAGCAGCACCACATAACCTACAACCGATGATCCTCTCGAGAGTGGCATGAAGTTGTACCTGCAAGTTACCCCAAATCAGTTGGCACTTGGTGGCAGAGCAATAGACAATAGTTGCAAGTTGTGACTGGTACCAGTAATATGTCATGCGCAATATTGCCGCCTTCACAGCATCAAGTGCATTGGAGTCACGCGTAGGGTTTGGGTCGCTACAATACGCCTCACAAATGGCCTGCAGAAGCATAATTAGCAAGCAAATGTGGTCTATTATAACTTAAGCTCTTTCCATTGCAACCGATCTGAAGTAACAAGTCCTCCAAAAATTGTGGCATGGCAGGATATCACAAGATATTCAGAAGCAATCTGGTACTGCTAACTAGAGAAACAGCAACCAACAAGCAGAAGAACAAATCTAAACTGTACCTCCCAAGCTGCGGTCATTTCTTCCTGGTATTCCTCCCACCTAGATGGTGTACAAGGAGTTCGTATGGCGAAGTCAAATCCTGTTTTACCCCTGTAATGCCATGATCACAAGTGAGCAGGACAGCAGGAAGGTATAGCAAAGGAAAAGTGTCCAGACAGCTTACACATTTTGAGTAGTTATTCTTGTCCCTTCAAGACGCCTCCTGAAAGAGGTTATGCTGTGTTATTAAATAAGCACAAGATATGATGCTCTTTACAAGTACTTCGCTGCAGTTTGGCATGGGAGCTATCAAGAATGAACACAAGCAACTTACCCCTGAAACGCAATACTATCACATCTAGTAGCAACCCAATAGGTCTCACCAACTACATTGAACAAATCTGAGCATGATGAGGCAACTTCTATCTGTAGGTTTTATTATCATGGGAATACTGGTTAGTTGGAAAACATAATATAGTAAGCTTCATTTGAACCATCAAAGGCAAAAGAAAGCCATGACAAACAAAGCATAATATTTGAATCAATCAACTCCTAGGTACCTAATGAAAATTTATCCAAACGGAAATCTATACTTGAGATTTTAGAGCTGATTGGGGATCACAATTTTGCTTATTTGTTTAGATATAGATGTAATGGAGCTACACAACCTTCTTTCTCTCTTGCAATCCTCCACTAGTTCCAATGTGACATGTGATACAACTAAAAGACACTTAGTTTGCTTGACTTCTAAGAAGCATATGAGCCAAAACTTCACATAAAGGATAAATATTGATATGGTTGTGCACTCATGGCACTCAAACATATTATTGTACAGCTTACCTTTTTCAACTTCTCAATATCTGTAAGAAAAATTGCACGATCCTCTGCATTATTGACATACTTCAAGTCAAGCATAATGCTTTTCGCAGCTTCCAAAGTTCTGTCATGTAAAAGAAAATAAGCTAGGACTATCAGGGGTTGACCAAAATAACCAAACAGCAAAGTAAAACATCACGAGTGTCTACAAACCTTAGGTAATATGGATAGTAGCGAACAATTTTTGCTTGACCAAGAAGCAATGGAGTGTGAGAACCAAAACCAGAATTGAACTCTTCACTGGTACATCACAAAAGAAGTTAAGCAAGAAAATGGTTTAACAGATTACTCCTCGTGCAAGTGTTTAGCTCACCTTAGCTTATTGACCCAAACAACTGGATCACAAGGTTCAGAAATCTGTCTCCACTTGACAGCAATATTATAGACATCCTGCCAGGACAGAGAAATCCCAGACGAAACCCTTTCCTCACTTGGACTAGCTGTTGGAGATCCAGCAGATAAAGTACTGGTGCTACAATAACCTCCCCTGTTTACGCTCATGTTAAGCTTATCCCTTCTCCTAACTAACTTTGCACTGTTCTTTGGATTTCTCAGAAACCGCCAAGCCTTGGAAACTTTCTGAGCAATCTCAATAGCAGCTAAACCAGCCATGCGGTACTGCAAAAGGAAAATATAGTCTGAGTAAACTGAACGATGATAAAGCAAAGCATCAGGATATGGTCATATGGAACACTCCGACGAATGAATTTAGAAACTATAAAACGAGGATGGAAAACTGAAATAACAGAATGATCTGATCTGCGCAATATCAAACAGCTGACTCCACACTCTAATGAAACGAGGCATGGCGCTTTGATCAAATTCTGAAAATATGAACTATGACAAAAAAGGACAGCATAAAAAAGAGTAATCAAGTGCACCGGCAGCCAACCTCTGCAAACACCAAACAACAGGCATAGCTTGTATATTCTATAATCAAGCCGTATTTAACTTCGATCGATACTGTCAACAAGAATGTTCTATGTATTTCTCGTATATACATCAAAAAAAGACATGGAGGTATCACAAAGTACTCTCCCTTTTACATTCATCAGAATGTTTACCATCAGTTAGCATCAACCTCTTCAAGAACATCACATTCAATTCGAAGAAAATTGTACTCCACTTAATTGTAGACAATGTCAGTGATTCAAAAGGCATAGGAAGGGGTCGTGATGCACCACGAACATTCATCTCACTATCTCAGATATGTTAAACATTTAAACAGCATTTTGATAATGAAGCAGCAATGCAGAATCTGCAGAACTTCCAGGAAGGATACCTGGCGTTGATTCGGCAAGAAGCCGCGGCAATTATACTGAATCTTCTTCCCAATTGAATCTGCGGCTAGGAGAAGGCTAGTTTGATGCTTTGTGAACTTGAAGTCTTGCTTATTAAGACGCCCACTTCTAAGTGAGATCCGTAATGGCGGTTGGCGATATACCTTTTCGGCCACATTTTTTGGGTGCAGTCGTTTGCACCAATATTCCTATTGCCATAAAGAAATTTAATTGATGCACCACAAAGATTATAGTAAGATAGATTTGAAGATAAAGTTAACCTTGAATAGTGGGTCAACATCATCATCAATATTGAACTGAGAGAACTCTAGATTCGCCTTTGAAGCAGTGTACAGAGCAATTTCCTTCTGCAAGAAGTAGCACACAATAAACCATGGTCAGCATACAAATATAAAGGCGTATAAGCCAAGTCGGTAAATAAACCTGCCAAGAGCCAAAACATTTGCATTTGATAAAAGCTGCTGGAGCTGAGCCAGGCGTTAGAAAAGTACCAATGGTGCACTATGCTAGTTGTTGCAAGAGAACAGCAGCTAAGTATACCTACAAATATATATTAACAATCTACACAAACAGAAGGTTGACCTTGTAAAACTGAATGATTGGATTCAATGTTATAAGTCTTCAGTTTGCAGGATGCCAAATGTGCAGGATTACAATGGCATGCCTAGCCTTCTCCAATCCTAGAAAGTGGCATATAATGCACCAAGGGGCATTTAATTACACCATAGCAACTGAGTGCATAGTGGCCTATAGGAAAAATTCATAAGGTTTCTAATCCTACAAATTA
Organism: Elymus sibiricus; assembly: GCA_039707655.1. Classification (NCBI taxonomy): domain Eukaryota; kingdom Viridiplantae; phylum Streptophyta; class Magnoliopsida; order Poales; family Poaceae; genus Elymus; species Elymus sibiricus. The sequence goes on from CM077665.1 coordinate 273,553,905, forward strand.
AATAACCTCTATAGGTATGATTCCTAAAAATTGAAATCCTAAAAAACAAAGAGGCCCCGCATGTGTAAATATTGCTGGAAAAGCAAAAAGGACAGCAGGCCTGGTTTTAGTACAATTTACTAGAAATGCGTTCAGATATGTTATTACTACAAAAGATAACGAATGATCAACAGGTCTAGTTCAAATTCTCGCTTCATCCAACCCGAGGAAATTGCCAAAGCATATGACGGTTGACACGTTGGAATATAAAGGACTGATAAATAACATCCTAGATAGGAAATTCGGTCGGTCTAAAAATACATGAGTTGTTAGTGGTAGAATAATACTCTCGACAGATTTGAACTTAACGGAAATAAAGGAAGGTTCGTACAATTTTATACCCCTTCCCCTTTCAAATCCTGCAATTTTTAGCCTGACAAGTTAGTGATAAGTAACAGCTGTGTTATCTTATGTGGATTTCAGAAAGGGAAAGATGGGGCTGAAGCTTTTGTACTAGTGGGAACAAAACATATGTTCTTTCACATGTTGACATTTTACATGGCTTGCAGATTTTCAGATCACGGAGTATGGTTGTGGATTCTGATATTAAGAGCAGGAAATGAAAAGGCAGAAACTGTGTACCTGATAGAAGGCTAAACATTGCAGCACAAATTTATCCATGGAATCAAGCTCCAGATCGAGTACGCCATCATAATCTTTGATCTTGAATGGAAAAAGATGTGACATCAGGAATAAAATAATAAACAGTCTTAAATTTGCTGCAGTCCATGAATAAACTAGGAATTTCAGAAAGAGCAGTAACATATAGCAAAGAAAAGGATGTAGATGAAATCAGCTCAGCAAAGATTCTTAGTAGTTCTAATAAAGCATCCTTCCTCCCTATATATTATTATTATTACTATTATTTATTATTTTATTTATTATTTTATTTATTATTTCTATATCTATATATAAAGGTTGGAGTTGGTGGTGAGTCCACATGTGGGACCAACAACCTTATATATTACCTCTGTAAACAAATGTAAGATGTCTTATAGGTCACTATTCTAGTGATTTAAAAAGTCTTATATTTGTTTAGAGAGGGAGTAATAAATAAACAAATGCACTCCTATCCACATGCGGACTGGCAACCTTCCAAAAGATGTAAATAAAAAAAGGCACTAATGACACATGCAGAAATGAGACTCTAACTCAAAATTATGCTCTTGGTTTTGTTCTCTTCCCAACCAATTGTTCCAGTTATATATCATAGCATAAGAGCAAACAAATTGTAGTTCCAAAACGGAGATAAGCCTCGTCCTCCAATCCGATCCACGACCTTGTGCAGACAACTTACTAGCGTCCATCCTGTGTTTTAAATCTTGCAAAGGCCCTACTATGGTCGCTTAAGATTCTCCAATGCCTGCCACATGCCGGACACCAACGTCTTTCGATGATGTCCTAAGCTAGTGACCTAACTACTTGTCTTTTTTATGGCTTCATAGCAACGCATTGGCATTGTACTAGTAATTATAGTTCGCTAGTTCATTAAACAAGAGGGCAACGTACCGCAGCCTTATATTCTCCAATCGCATGATGGCAAGAGGCACGCAGGTATAGGCACTCAATACTTGAAGCATCAAGTGTCAAAGCAGTTGATAACTCTTTAATAGCACTCCTGCAAAACCAAAGTTTGGTAAGGGTGACATTGGCAAGCTATCAGTTTGAGCTGAGAACACTGTAGTCATTAGCACTAACAAAGAAAACAATCTATCTGCAGGAACAACTCGCTCATGTATTAGGTAGCCAATTCTTGCTTTATCATAGTAGAGGTTCAGAATTGAAGATAAACCTCATTATCCTTGTATACGAAAATCAAATATGGTGGTGTCTAAACCCAACTCATGCTCCCAACACACCGTGAGTCACTTTGTCCCTGTAACTAATCTACTGGATACCAAAGTGCACATCAAACAAAAGGAGTAAAGGCCTTACAAGCACATTGAAAGCGACATTCATCATATGTTACCCGCTCACATATCAACATCCAAAAGTATGCAGACAACTAAATATTAATATTTTTCAATAAATCATGATGAAACTATAGTAATTATACCCGAAGAAGAAGATGTACGCCATAAACAGACAACACAACTACAAAAGTGTTAAGAGAATTAACTCAAATTTAACATGTAGATGTATGTATGACGACATGTAGTACAACTTAACACATGTCTTCATTTTAACAGCACCACATGTTGGTGGGCAAAGGGGGCATCTATAAGTCACAGATTATATAGCATATTAACATAAAGATACAAGTATCAGCAAAAGGAATTACCTATGCCTACCCATTCCATGGTAGAGAATTCCACGTAGATGGTATGCTTTTGAAAACCTAGGAAAGTAAAATAACTGAGTAAAGAAAATAAATAGTCCAGTTAGTTAGGCAGAAGATGAACACTGAAATTCACCTCGAGTCAATTTGAAGAACTTTCTCAAGGTTATCCAACATCTTCTCTGGATAAGCCAAATCAAGATAAAGCTACAATAGAAGACACCACAGAGTGGCAATTAATCAGCTCCTTACCAAAGAACAAATGTGCTTCTGGTATAATACAGAACACAAACATAAGCTTTGTTACAGAAAGTTAAATAGCTATGCTAAAGCCCATTTAAGGTACCTGAAGACCGTATATGTGACCCCTCTTCTAAAAAAAAGAATCGTGCTTAGACTAGATTCTTGAGTAACACTACTGTTTACTGGATTTTACCTAGGACAACTGCCAGACTCTTCGATAACACTTACCTATAGCATGAGGAATTATTTCATGTAGTTGCTAAGTTACAGAGATGACCAGTCTTATATCAGTAATTTGTCAACTTATCAGAATAATGCAAACCAAGTAATCTACATGTAAGTTGAATTACCGTGTGCAAGTAGTTTTAACGCAAGTAGGGTTAAGTTGACAGCTGAATTTGCTGCACGTAGTAACAAAATTACAAACTACTAGCGATCTTAAACAGTATAGCTATAACCCCTACAAAATGAAATATAAAAGGCATGGAAATTGCACACAGATTTCTAGGATCAGGAATAAACCTGAGAAAGATGAGCCCAGCTATCCAGAAAACTCCCATCGTATTTTATGCCAAGGAGATGCTCGTCTTCAGCACGTTTGTACTCTCCAACTGCTGAAAGAGTAAGACCCTACAGTAATACAAAGATTACTACTCCAAAAGTAGCAGCAAAACAAAAGAATCTTCATAGAAGCAAATACCTAATGGCTCATTCATTCAAATATGAAATATCTGAATTTTTTCCATTCTCTTGCATGCCACTTAAGAGTGCAGAAGCAAGCAAGATTGGTTATCGTCTCAGAACTGACTAAAATTCAAACATTGTTGTATTACTATGTGTTCATGAGGAAAACAATTCCTCAAGGACTAATGGCTTTTATTAAGATTGTTTACTCAAACCCTAAGGCAATTCAAACCTAGAATTTAGCTCGGATGAAATTCAAATTGCGAAGTTACAAAGGAAAGGGTTTGTACAGAAGGAACACCATTGACCCTAAAATTATACCCAAAGTAGGATCCAATAATGAAAGTACATCTTTTTACACCAAAGAAAGTGTCAATTTGATGCAAAGGAAAAGATTTCCGTTTGATTCTTGGAAGGATGGAGTTTGTGGATAAGGGATAAAAAAACATTTACTTACTAAGTAAGTGTGTGCAGAACTGTTTTTCTTGTCACGCTTCACACATGTTGAGAGATCTTCGACTGCGGAATTGTAGTCCTTGAATTTGAAGTTCACAATTCCTACCATGAGCCAGTATGTGGTATCAGAATACAAGAGTGTGCTCTAACAATCTACCTATAACACTTTACTACTAAAATGCAAGACAGCACGAATTGATCATGGAGTCCTACTGTCCTTTCGTTTTCATCAAAGATATATGAGAAATGACATTAGGCGAGATGAGATTTGGCTGTAGGAACAAAACTAACCCCTTTCGTGTAAAATATCAGGAGAATTTGGTTCAAATTCCAATGCTTTAGTCAAGTCGTCGATAGCCTGAAAAAAAAAGGAATAAAATAGAATATAGCTTCATGTTTGTTAATTTATTGCTCTTACAATGCGACTACTACCATACAATATCAGAGTTTTCTGAAATATAATCTGTCTTTATCGACTTGACCCATATTAGTTTTGAAGTTTACACAAATATAGCAAGCTTGCCTCAACGAACTCTCCTAAAGCAGCGCGAGCTTGTCCCCGCCGCTTCCACGCCTCCCCAGCTGATGGGTTTGATTGTATAGCCTGCCATTTAGAGTAAGGTCGTAAGGTCATTTTACACAAAAGTAAAGGGGAAGTTCTGGATTTAAAAGTTCTACCTTGGTGAAGTCAGAAATAGCAGAGTCCAGTTCTCTTTGAAATGCATATGCTGTACCTCTCCCAATTAGTGCCTCTGGATAAGTTGGAGTTTCCCGCAGTATCTGCAAATGTAAATGCAGATTATCAGGTTCCTTTTCTGATTAGAGAGAATAAGTGATAAAAACTGATAATAGACCAAAACAAAACCTGATCAAAAATGGATATTGCTTGGTCGTACCTCCCTTCGTTTACCTGAAAAGATGTAGCTCAGTGATAATGGTCAAGATATGAATATCGCGTGTCCATGTAAAATACCTGTGCAATGCCTCGCGAAAGTCGAAAATCCAAACTTATTGATTTGGATGATTTTGACACTTTCGTAGCAAACAGTGCTTGATCTAGTGTTATGGTTTCATCGGAACTTCTTCTCTCCTCCACATCTTCAGCCTGGCCATTTGTTTCTTTTTTAACTTTTGCTTTGTTTTTCTTATCTGGCTTTGGCTGTTTCTTGGGAGTTTGATGTGTCGCTGTGGTGTCTTTTGCTGGACTGACAGAATCTTTATGGTCTTTACTGTTGTTAGGTAACAGTGCATCACTATTTGATGAAGATTTGGAATTTGCAGTGTTCTCTTCACACACAACAGTTTTTGTATCAGTTGTAGCTGCAGTGAATGACGTGTTGATAAAACGATCTTCTGAGATAACAACTTTGGTATCACATGGTGATGCATCCACAACATCTTCACACTCGACCGTCTCACAAATTTTAACGGAAGAAACTAATTCTTCCAATTCCAGCAACTGTTTCAGGTCAATTGTGTCACGGACAGCAATCTCATGTCCTTGCTCCCAAGCAACCAAAGCTTCCTCATTTTTCCCCAATGCGCAGAGTGCCTTGCCTGATTAAAATGATAATAATGTAAAAGTTAATGGTGAACTTTGCTTCAAAACAACAGTATCCATATGTAAAAGAAATAGAGATGATATCTTCGGAAGCTTCACTGCAAACGAAAGAACTTTTTTCATTCAGGTGTTTTTTTATCATTGGTGTACCTCGGACTGAGAGGCTTCGACGGTGGCAGGGAAGAGGTGCAAAGAGGGAAAGGGCAAGGATAAAAAGGAAAGTAAATTGCAGAAAGAGAAAGTAGCATATGTAGCACAAGGCTCACATCACATTAATTTTGTAATTACACTATACTTGAATCAGTTGTGCATTAATGGCATCCACGCCTCTACCGTTGTTTGACAAGTGTCAGAATACACTTGGGTCATGTTCCTATGAGCAACAGTTTCTTTTCTGAGATCGTAACTAGAAGCTTCGACTTACAGCAAAACACATGGGACGGATACACGCTCATAAAGCTACTCTACTCTTCGGTTCATGGGGCATCATGAAATTACATACTCCCGCACATATTGGTTGTAATAACATCTTATATCATGGGACGGAGGGACAGTGAGTCAGGTTGCACTAACAAAATCTGATGGGCTATCAACACCCAATACATCTAGCAGCGGCAGTTGATCCCCAGGCATAGATCAGGCAAGGCAAATCCACGACTGTATGGGGAGGAAGGAGATGATGCATAGGCGGGTAGCGAGAGTCCCGTCGTACCTTTGAGGACATAGGCCTGGAGAAGCGCGGGGTCGAGCTGCAGCGCGCGGTCGCAGTCCTTGACGACGTGCTTGTGGAGCTCGAGCTGGAAGTAGCAGAAGGCCCGGTTGCTGCGAGGGGAGAGAAAGACAAATTCGGGATCGCCGAGTCATAACCCATAACCCTAGACTGGTAGATCAGAGACCCCGTGGGGGCGGATCGGGGAGGGGAGGAAAGCAGTAGTGTACCAGAGGTCGTGGATGGAGGAGGGGGAGCGGGCGAGGATGGAGTCGAGGAGGCGTATGGCCTTGGACCAGTTACGGCCGCTGCAGAGGCGTGCGAGCTCCCCGCGGTCGGAGCCCATGGCGGCGGCGATCGGTCGCCGGAGGAGGTCAGGGTGGGGGAACGAGCGGATGAGAGGTGGAGGCGAGGATTTGAGAATTGAGGGGGGCCACCTCACTTGCTCTGAGTTCTGCGCGACTTTAGCGCGTGGACCCCTCTCTTTTTCGGATTTTCTGTTAGGGTTGTTATTACTGCTCATCTTCTTTTATACTCGTATTCCGCTTTGATTTTCTGCCGGGAAACAGTTAGATAGAGGTCGTTGCTGATTGGGCTATGTCTATCGTCTAGGTTCTACATTTTTTTCAAAATACTAGTATAAATCTGACGTCAGATTTGTGTCAATTCCGAGCAAACCTTGTGCCTCCCGTCCGATCTTCATGCACGAATCATAACGCAGGGTTGTTGTCACGTCATCTGACTGAAAATTTTGATGTTTGTGCGCTCTTCTCTTGGCGATTTCGGCACACTGCCCATTTCTCGTTGTCGTCGCGCATGACCACGGGTTGCTTTTCCCTTTCGCCTCCAATGTGATCTACACGAGGCGCGAGCGCTGGCGCGGCTGGAGGCATGACGGGAAGAGGGGCAGCAGCAGCATTTGGCGCACGACATGAGTGCAAGGAGTTGTGGTGGCGCACGTGTTGCGAAGAGGGCTGGCGGCTGACAGAGGTTGTGGCGGTGCGGCGGGTATTGGAGCTTGGCCCGTGTGCTGCTATTCCCCTGTCACACCATGTGTTTTGTATCACATCACTATGATTAATAAAGCTTAAAAATTTGAACCAACAAAAACTTTTATGATTGATTTGATGTTTGAATGTTTGTTGTTTGCTTGATTGTTTGGATGTGCTCTAAATTCATAGAAATTTTCATACTCTCGTAACTCATCTCCTTGATCTAAAACCTTACTCAATGATCATGCCATGTGTATAGTTTTTTCATACATAAATTTTTTGTCCCAAAAACATTTATTTAATTTAGGTTTTCAAAAAACCCTAAGTTGAGACTTGAACTACAATTACTTAAATTAGGGTGTATCAAATATTTCAAAAATTATATTTGAAAGCCATTAGCTATAAGACTTCCCAAAAACCAAAAATAATAATATTTTAAAAGTTATTTTTATATTTTATTTAAAGGCTTTTTCTTCAAGTCAGAAATGGTCTTTTTATAGGAAAATTTTATTTTAATGTTTCAAAAATATTTGAGAAAATTTAGGGAAACTCAGTGGACATATATTTTCCATATATATGAGTTTCAACACATGGTCATGTTCAAAATATTGAACAAACCCCTCCAAAACCCTTTTTGGATATTTCAAGTATTTGAAATATTCCTATAAGAAATATTGTCAAATAAATCTAGGAAAATTCCAGCAAGTCATGTATGCCTCAAATGATGATCTTGTCAAGTTTCCTCTCAATCCAACTTGATTTGGATCATCAAAGTATCCCAAAACCCTCTATGTTCATTTCCAACTTTGATCAACTTTACATTGCCAAGTATCACCAATTGTGCTCAAACTTGGTGGGCATGTTCAAAATGTCTATTCTTGCATCTACACCAAGTGGTGCGTCAAAGAGAACAGTGCAACATGATTAAATCCCATCAAATCCCTTTTTATTCATTTCTAGGGTTAGAAATTATTGCATTAGCAAGTTTCTCCTAATGAGCTGAAAATTTTACAAGTCCATTTGACCCTACCCTTCACTCCTGTTAAATCTCATGTTAAGTGGATCAAGTTACCATGCTCAAACACAGCACAAACACCTTCAGGTGAAAACAAGAAATGATTGTTTTCACCACTTACCTTGTTCTCCTTGACCCTAACTTTTTACCACAACTCTTGCTAGTCCCCCTCTACCTCCAGTAGCTTTCTCTCCTCAGCAGCTCAATTATTGGAGGGGTAAAACCCTCACTTTCTACTTTGTTTCACCATGGCAGCACCCCTTCTTCCCCTCAATTATTTTTCATGGCCTCTCCCCTAGCTCCTCAGCAACCTAGAAGAATTCAGGAACATCCCAGGCACTTGTGGACAAGAGTGGCCACGACCAAGGCGCGTGGGACATGCCCTGGCATGCAAAAGACACGCTCTGGAGCGTGCTACAGTGCGCATCCGCATTGTAGCCGCCCCTGCCCGATGCACCCGACCACCTCGTGCTTCCCCTGCTCGCCCGCAGCTTCCCCTCGGTGTCCGCGGGACACCAGCAGGCCAGCCCCCTCCTTCCTCCCTCTCTCCTTCCCGTGCTGACGCATGCCCGAGCGCTGCCCGGGTCGACTAGTCCCTGTCCGTGCGAGGGACCCGCCCCTAACGCCCCTAGCTCCTCATTTTCTCTTCCTTGCGTCCTTGTCGAGCCCCATGAACACCGCAGACCCAGCCTGGCCTCTCCCAACGGCCACCACGGCCATCCCCGCGGGCACCCGTGAGCTTCGCTCACGGTGCACCGTGGCCTCGCCATATAAGGTCGCCCCGAGCTTCCCTCTAACCTTCCCTCGCCCTCTCCTGCTTGCAATCGACCGCCTGCGCCATCCATTCCTCCTCAGAAGGTCCCTGTGCTCGGGATCGAGCAGAGCCTCGCCGCCGTTCGCTTGGTACCAACCTCCCCCGCCCGCATTCTCACTCGATCTGGAACCGCCTCAACCTGCTGACTCGTTTCCCTTTGCTTCCCCCTTCGTTTGCAGCACAGGGCGACCGGAGCCTCCTTCTCCAGAAGCACCGTCGCCCGACCTCCACGTCGACGGTGAACCAGAGCTCTCTGGCGCTCCTCTCCACCTCCACCCGACTGGCGGCATCCCCGTGAGCACGTCACAGCCCTCATCTAGCCTCGGTGTCTGACGTGGCTTGAGACTGCGTCGGTATTTCCCCAAAGAGGAAGGGATGATGCAGCACAGCGACGGTAAGTATTTCCCTCGGTTATGAAACCAAGGTTATCGAACCAGTAGGAGGATCACCACCACCCAATAAGCAGCACCTGCACACAAACAACAAATACTTGCAACCCGACGCGAAAGAGAGGTTGTCAATCTCTCTACGGTAAAAAGATAGATTAGGTAGTGATAGATAGGAGAGATAGATCTCTCAAGAACACAAAATAAAAAGAGCAAATATGCAGCAATATGTTTTTTGGTTTTTGGTTTTGTAGATCTGAAAACAAAGATTGCAAAAAAGTAGATCGGAAAGCAATATGTTGGGAAAGTAGACCCGGGGGCCGTAGGGTTCACTAGTGGCTTCTCTCATGAGTATAGCGCACGGTGGGTGAACAAATTACTGTTGAGTAATTGATAGAAAATCAAATAGTCATGACGATATCCAAGGCGATGATCATTATATAGGCATCACGTCCAAGATAAGTAGACCGACTCCTGCCTGCATCTACCACTATTACTCCACACATCGACCGCTATCCAGCATGCATCTAGTGTATTAAGTTCATGAAAAAACGGAGTAATGCAATAAGAACGATGACATGATGTAGACAAGATCTATTCATGTAGGAATAGACCCCATCTTGTTATCCTTAATAGCAACGATACATGCGTGTCTTACTGCCCCTTCTGTCACTGGGAAAGAACACCGCAAGATCGAACCCATCACAAAGCACCTCTTCCCATGACAAGAAAAATCGATCTAGTCGGCCTAACTAAACCAAAGATTCGGAGAAGAAATACGAGGCTATAAGTAATCATGCATATAAGAGATCAAAGAAGACTCAAATAATATTCATGGATAGAAACTGATCATGAACTCAAAATTCATCGGAGCCCAACAAACACACCGCAAAAGTTTACATCAAATAGATCTCCAAGATACCATTGTATTGAGAATCATAAGAGAGAGAGAGGAAGCCATCTAGCTACTACCTACGTACCCGTAGGTCTATGGTGGACTACTCACGCATCATCGGAGAGGCACCTATGAGGAAGATGAACCCCTCCGTGATGGTGTTTAGATTGGATCTTGAGGTTCTAAAACTTGCGGCGGCTGGAATTGTGTTTCGTCGACTCCCCTAGGGTTTTTGGAATATTTGGAAATTTATAGACATCAGAGGCGGTGGAGAGGGGCCCCGAGGAGGGCACAACCCATCAGGGCATGTCGGGGCCCCCCTGGCGCGCCCTGGTGGGTTGTGGTCTCCTCGGTCCACTCCCCCGGCACTTCTTTGGCCCATTGGGTGTCTTCTGGTCCAGAAAAAATCTCCAAAAAGTTTCGTCGCGATTGGACTCCGTTTGGTATTGATTTTCTGCGAAGTAAAAAACAAGCAAAAACAACAAGTGACACTTTGGCACTATGTCAATAGATTAGTCCCAAAAAATGATATAAAGTTGTTATAAAATGATTGTAAAACATCCAAGAATGATAATATAATAGCATGGAACAAGCAAAAATTATAGATACGTGATACGTCTCCAACGTATCTATAATTTTTGATTGTTCCATGCTATTATATTATCTGTTTTGGTTGTTTTATATGCATTAATATGCTATTTTATATTATTTTTGGGACTAACCTGTTAATCTATAGCCTAGTGTCAGTTTCTGTTTTTTCCTTGTTTTTGAGTATTGCAGATAAGGAATATTAAACGGAGTCCAAACGGAATAAAATCTTCGCGATGATTTTTCTTGGACCAGAAGAAACCTAGCGGACTTGGAGATGAAGGCAGGAGACCTGCCGGGGAGTCACAAGCCTGCAGGGCGCGCCCTAGGGGGGCGCGCCCTCCTGGCTTGTGGCCCCCGAGCAGGCCTCCTAACCCTATTCTTTGGCCTATAAATTCCCAAATATTCCCTGAACATCAAAAAGAGCCATGCAAATACTTTTCCGCCGCCGGAAGCCTCTGTTCTCGTGAGATCCAATCTTGGAGCCTTTTCCGGTAATCTGCCGGAGGGGGTTCGATCATGGAGGGCATCTACATCAACTCCATTGCCCCTCCGATGATGCGTGAGTAGTTCACCATAGACCTTCGGGTCCATAGCTAGTAGCTAGATGGCTTCTTCTCTCTCTTTGTTCTTCAATACCATGTTCTTCATGATCTTCATGGAGATCTATCCGATGTAATACTCTTTTGCGGTGTGTTTGTCGAGATCCGATGAATCGTGGGTTTATGATCAGCTTATCTATGAATATTATTTGAATCTTCTCTGAATTCTTATATGCATGATTTCATATCTTTGCAAGTCTCTTCGAGTTATTGGTTTGGTTTGGCCAACTAGATTGGTAATTCTTGCAATGGGAGAAGTGCTTAGTTTTGGGTTCAATCTTGCGGTGTCCTCACCCAGTGACAAAGTAGGGGTAGCGAGGCACGTATTTGTATTGTTGCCATCAAGTATAAAAAGATTGGGTTTTCATCATATTGCTTGAGTTTATCCCTCTACATCATGTCATCTTACCTAATGCGTTACTCTGTTCTTCATGAACTTAATACTCTAGATGCAGGCAGGAGTCAGTCGATGTGTGGAGTAATAGTAGTAGATGCATAATCGTTTCGGTCTACTTGACACGGACGTGATGCCTATATGCATAATCATTGCCTTGGATATCGTCATAACTATGCACTTTTCTATCAATTGCTCGACAGTAATTTGTTCACCCATGTGACACCCTGATTTTGGCAACTTTTTCTTTTCAAAAATATTTGGATTTTATTTGCAATTTTCAAAACCTCTTCAGTTGAGTTGACTTATGCCTTACAAAAAATTTCTCCAAGCATTCCAAAACCTTTGTCATCTTGATAAAACCTTTCCATGCCTTTCTTGAATAATTTTTCAATATTTAATCTTTTCTATAAAATCATTTTATTAATTTGGGAATTTAGATCATCACTATGGGTTGTGAAGCAACCTATAGTTTGGGTGGTCAAATAATTCCCAAACTTTTTCCTCATCTTCTTATCATCATAGGATTCCATATTTGCCAAAAATATTTTATTGCCCAATGGGAAATTTTGGCCAGAATAATTATTTTGTTTCTGACCAGAATCTGTCCATTGTAAAGCAACCCTATTATTTTTATTCCAGAAAATTCCCAATAAATTCCCCAAGCTCCTAGGGATCCTATCTTGCCTCAATATCCAAAAATATCATCTTGGCTAGTACAACTTTTGAGCAGCAAGGCTCTGACAAGTTTCTGCATTTTTGAAACCTCTGTGAAGGAAGTGCTAGCTAGAGATGCCTAATTACCCTGAGATTTTTATGGCATCTGCTATGCATCAAATAACTCCCTTCCACCTAGTTTCATCAATTGAAGAGCAACCAGTTGAGGGCCACAAGCTCAATTGTGTTCTGGGCCAGAATGATAGTTTCCAAAGGAACCCTATCCAATTATTCTTCAAATCTTCTCAAATTTTGCCAGATGATAGTCCTTCCAACCCTGATGGCCCTAGACATCTCCTCTGGCTCCATCCTTATCCCTTTTTCCCTCCAGAAACCCCTCAAGATAGCTGGCAGAAGCTGTAGCTGAGGCTACACTTCACAGTAGGGTGAACCTGGTCGAGCCAGTGACCCAGGGAGGCTAAATGGCCAAGGGTCGACCCCATGGACAAGGTGCGCCAGGCAGGCGTGTCCTTTGGACGGCAGCCACTGTGGTGAGCACGGCACTGGCATGCCTGTGCGCGCGCTCTGCGCGGCGCCAGAACCAGATAAGCTCGCCCGAGCTGTCCATCGCTGCCCCCTTGTCTCGTGGTGCCGACGTCGCTCCTGCTAGCCACGTGGCTCCTCCCGAACCCTCCCGGTCGCCGGAGAAGGACGCCGTCGCTCCTGGCCAAGCGTCGCCACGGGCAGAACAGTGGGCTTCGGCCACTGTGGTCGTCCGCACGCCATTGATGGCTCCGGACCCGTCCCGTCGCGCCCTTCTGCTCTCTTCCATCTCGTCGACGCTCCCGGCCAGCCAGCGAAGCGTACGGGCGCCGGCGACGTGGCTGAGCCTCGCCGCTTCGGGAGAGATCCCCGCGCTCGCCCTCCGCCTATTTAAGGCCCTCCCCGTCCCTCCGAGCTCGTCAGCCATCCCCTCCTCTCCTCAATTGCTTCCCCGAGCAACGAGCCACGGCCGAGAGGCCCTTTGGCCTCGAACCTCACCGGAGCTCCGCCATCTGAGGTCTCCTCATCGCCAGCTTGCTCCGCTCCTTCCCGAGCCCATTTGACCCCGCCATTGAGCTTAGGGTAGCTCCCTGGTGCTCCTCGACCTCCTGCCGAGCCTTCCCTCGCCGGAACCGCCGTCTTCGATCCAACCCGAGCGCCGCCGTCGCCGGAGACGAAGGGGACGACGTCGTCCGGCCATCTCTTTCCATTTTGCGGGTACGTGCATGCTCACCGTTGAGCGCCCGATCCATTCCCGTAGTTCCCCGACCCCATCGCCGCCTCTGCCGCCGGCGACCATCGCCGGAGCGCCGCAGTGCTCAGCCCCCTTCTCTCCCTCTCTGTTTAAAAGGGCGACCCCACCCGTCAGCGGCTCAGCTGCGCGTGGGCGAAGGGGTAAGTGGAAGCGTACTCTGTGATTACGCCTTCGGCGTCAGCCCGCTGGGAATTTTTTTGATTTTCTATTAAATCCATTTTAAAACAGAATTTTGACTGAACTTTGACCATCAATAACTTTTTATTTATAACTCCAATGCAGTTGATTCTTTTTGCATTGTGTTTGTCTTGAGCCCCTTTATTTTCTGGTAAATTTTGGTATTTTTCCAATGTTCACAGAATTTTTATTTAACAGAAATGCTTTATGTGACATTTCCAATTATATTTGAAAATACTTTCAGAAGGAGATTTTGGTGCTTGTGAAGATCCAGAGTGTTTGAACCACCCAACAGAGCAAGGCAAGCCATGATACCCATTTCATGCATGCATTCCTATAGCATTGCATTTTATATATGCATTAGGTTGATTATTTTGATATAGTTAATTCATAGTAATGATTAAATATTAAAGTATTGAGTTGAACCACTATAGTTGATAAATAAACTTAGTGGTTGATCTTGAGTCACCTGTCCGGGCATACTCGTGCAACCACATTTGCCGGTATGGGACGGCCCTGACCGGGTCTGGCTGCGTGATCATTCACCGGTACCTCCAAAGAGGGAGGGTTATGCACGCGCGCTACCCTGATCAGGTAGGCGGTGATAATCCTGTGAGCCCAGTTGATAGTTGAGTTTATGCCGGCGTCCCCGTTTGGGACAGTAGGCCCCGTTTGGGTCTACAGAGTTTGGCCACGACGGTGGCAGGTGTCATGAGGACACAGGGGCCACCCAAGGCTGACCTCCGGGGGAGGAAGAGTGCCAGTGGTACGATGAAAGGTCACGGGTCAGGCAGGTTTTGTTGAAGCAACGCTGGTCCACCCGAGTGGGATCTCGAGGCTAGGGCCAGGTGCTTCATGGTGTGGGTAAAGTGTGCAACCTCTGCAGAGTGTCAAATCTATTCGAATAGCCGAGTCCACGGTATTGGACAGCCCGTCCAGACCTCGGTAGATGGTCAGCCAGAATAATGATGTTAATGATGGAAGAACTCGTCTTGTGTTCGGAAGTACTCCGTGGGTATGAGTATTCCGAGGGTTGTGGGACAACCCGAAAGAGAGTAAGTTGATGATCGGTAACAGTAAGTAAATTGCTTAACTGATATTGTGTTGATTGCCATGCTATTGTTTGCTGCATTACTTGGTTGTCGTGAGCTTGCGAGTACATTCAAAGTACTCACCTGGCGTATCATGCCAGATGCAGGAGAATCCGAGGACGGAGGTCCTGAAGGTGCTGGCTATGCTAACTAGGATGTGTCCACAGCAGTGTCCCTGTGGATGGAGTTGCGCTATGTTCCGCTACGCTGTAGAAGTACTCAGTATTCCGAGGCCTGCTATGTGACATAAATAATGTAGATACTGTCATAGCACCGAGGGTGCCTTTGGCCTCGTCACCATTGTAAGATACGCGCTTGTACTCGACTCCTATCAATAAAGTTCAGTTCTGTTCTGTGCCAAGTTGTTGTGTGTTTCCAGAAGACATGATCTCTGGGTTGGAAACACTGGTAATCCGGTTCTCTGAGCCGGGGTGCCACAACCCACCGTATTATTTTCCTTTATGAGAGAAGCCTCTAGTGAAACCTATGGCCCCCGGGTCTATTTTCCATATTATACTTTCAGATCTATAAACCAAAAATACCAAAAATACTTTGTTGCAATCTTTTTACTTTTGTTTTACTTTTCGTTTTAGCAATCTTTTATATCTATCTCTATCAGATCTCATCCTTGCAAATAACCGTGAAGGGATTGACAACCCCTTTTAGCGTTGGGTGCAAGAGTTTGATTGTTTGTGTAGGTGCGAAGATTGGGGACTTGCTTGTATCTCCTACTGGATTGAATACCTTGGTTCTCAACAACTGAGAGAAATACTTATCTACTTTGCTGCATCACCCTTTCCTCTTCAAGGGAAAACCAACGCAAACTTAAGAAGTAGCAAGAAGGATTTCTGGCGCCGTTGCCGGGGAGATCTACATCAAGCCTACCAAGTACCCATCACAAACTCATCTCTTGCATTTACTTTATTTGCCATTTGCCTCTCCTTTTCCTCTCTCCCACTTCTAAAATGATTTTCAGAAAAAACCAAAAAGATTTGCCTTTTTATTCGCCCTTCTTCCGTTCGTCTTTTCGTTTGCTTTTTGTTTGCTTGTGTGCTAGATTGCTTGCTTTGTCACGATGACTCAAGAGAATACTAAGTTGTGTGACTTCTCCAATACTAATAATAATGATTTTATTAGTACTCCGATTGCTCCCGCCACTAGTGCGGAATCTTATGAAATTAATGCCGCTTTGCTTAATCTTGTTATGAAAGAATAATTTTCCGGCCTTCCTAGTGAAGATGACGCATCCCATCTAAATACTTTCGTTGAGTTGTGTGATATGCAAAAGAAGAAAGATGTGGATAATGATATTGTTAAATTGAAGCTATTTCCGTTCTCACTACGAGATCGTGCTAAAACTTGGTTTTCATCTTTGCCCAAAAATAGTATTGATTCATGGAATAAGTGTAAAGATGCTTTTATTTCCAAGTACTTTCCGCCCGCTAAGATCATCTCCCTTAGGAACGATATAATGAATTTTAAGCAACTTGATCATGAGCATGTTGCACAATCTTGGGAGAGGATGAAATTAATGATTAGAAATTGTCCCGCGCATGGTTTGAGTTTATGGATGATTATACAATTTTTTTATGCGGGATTGAATTTTGCTTCTAGGAATCTTTTAGATTCCGCCGCGGGTGGTACTTTTATGGAAATCACATTAGGAGAGGCTACTAAACTCCTAGATAATATTATGGCAAATTACTCTCAATGGCATACCGAAAGATCTCCTACTAGTAAAAAAGTGCATGCTATTGAAGAGATAAATACTTTGAGTGAAAAGATGGATGAATTGATGAAATTGTTTGCTAGTAAGAGTGCTCCTATTGATCCTAATGACATGCCTTTTGTTGGGGAACGTTGCATGGGAAACAAAAAATTTCCTACGCACACGCAAGATCTATCCATGGTGATGAGCATCTACGAGAGGGAGAGTGGATCTACATACCCTTGTAGATCGCTAAGCGGGAAGCGTTAAGAAACGCGGTTGATGTAGTCGAACGTCTTCGCGATCCAAATCGCCGAGCGTCCCGTGATCCAATCACAATCCGTCTCGCGATCCAATCACGATCCGTCCCGCGATCCCATCACGATCCGTCCTGCGATCAAATCACGAATCGTCTCGCGATCCTGATCACGGTCCTTCCGATCTAGCGCCGAACGGACGGCACCTCCGCGTTCAGCACACGTACAGCTCGATGACGATCTCCGCCTTCTTGATCCAGCAAGAGGGAGCGGAGAGGTAGAAGAGTTCTCCGGCGGCGCGACGGCGCGACGGCGATGGTGGTGGAACAATTCTGGCAGGGCTTCGCCTAAGCACCGCTAAAACTAGACTAGAGGAGAAACCAATCTAGATGAAGTAGAGGGAGCACGTGGCAATTAGGGTTAGCTCTTCCCTATAAATCCTCTAGTATATATAGGAGGGAGGGAGGGGAGGAGGCAGCCTCAAACCCTCAAGGTTTGGCCGAAATTGGAGGTGGAGGAGTCCTACTCCAATCCTATTAGGAGTAGGATTCCTCCTCTCCACTTGGAAACCCTTTGCACCTTTCCTCCTTTGGATTTTTTCCACCCAAAGCCACATGGGCCTTAGTGGGGGGGGGGGGGTTAGGCCAGCCCACTAGGGGCTGGTTTGACTCCTCCCACAGCCCATGAGGTATTTTGGGTCGAGACACCCCTCCCGATGGTCCCCGGTACCCCTCCCGGCACTCCCGGTACACTACCGAAATACCCGAAACTTTTCCGATGACCAAAACAGGACTTCCTATATATCAATCTTTACCTCCGGACCATTCCGGAGCTCCTCGTGACGTCCAGGATCTCATCCGGAACTCCGAACAACCTTCGGTCACCACCATACATAACTCTACTATACCGAAACGTCACCGAACCTTAAGTGTGCAGACCCTGCGGGTTCGAGAACTATGTAGACATGACCAAGACACCTCTACGGTCAATAACCAATAGCGGGACCTGGATGCCCATATTGGTTCCTACATATTCTACGAATATCTTTATCGGTTGAACCTCTATGTCAAGGATTCAGTTAATCCCGTACGTTGTTCCCTTTGTTCTTCGGTATGTTACTTGCCCGATTCGATCGTCGGTATCTCTATACCTAGTTCAATCTCGTTACCGGCAAGTCTCTTTACTCGTTCCGTAATACAAGATCCCGTGGCTAACACTTTAGTCACATTGCTTGCAAGGCTTGTTGTGATGTTGTATTACCGAGTGGGCCCTGAGATACCTCTCCGTCATACGGAGTAACAAATCCCAGTCTTGATCCATGCCAACTCAACAGACACCCTCGGAGATACCTGTAGAGCATCTTTATAGTCACCCAGTTACGTTGTGACGTTTGATACGCACAAGGTATTCCTCTGGTGTCAGTGAGTTGCATGATCTCATGGTCATAGGAACAGATACTTGACATGCAGAAAACAATAGCAATAAACTGACACGATCATATGCTATGTTCATAGTTTGGGTCTTGTCCATCACATCATTCTCCTAATGATGTGATCCCGTTATCAAACGACATCTCATGTCTATGGCTAGGAAACCTTAACCATCTTTGATCAACGAGCTAGTCTAGTAGAGGCTTACTAGGGACACTTTGTTTGTCTATGTATCCACACATGTATTTGAGTTTCCAATCAATACAATTATAGCATGGATAATAAACGATTTATCATGAACAAGGAAATATAATAATAACCAATTTATTATTGCCTCTAGGGCATATTTCCAATAGTCTCCCACTTGCACTAGAGTCAATAATCTAGTTCAGATCACCATGTGATTTACATTGTTATGAATCTAACACCCAATGAGTTCTGGGGTTCGATCATGCTTTGCATGTGAGAGAGGTCTTTAGTCAACGGTCTGCAACATTCAGATCCGTGTGTTCTTTGCAAATCTATATGTCATACTGCAGATGCTACCACGCTCCACTTGGAACTATTCCAAATGGTTGCTCCACTATACGTATCCGGATTGCTACTCAGAGTCATCCGGATAGGTGTCAAAGCTTGCATCGATGCAACCCTTTACGACGAACTCTTTATCACCTCCATAATCGAGAAACATTTCCTTAGTCTTCTAGTTACTAAGGATAACTTTGACCGCTGTCCAGTGATCCACTCCTGGACCACTCCTGTACCCCTTGACAGATTCATAGCAAGGCACACACCAGGTGCGGTACACAGCATGGCATACTATACAGAGCCTATGGATAAGGCATAGGGGACGACCTTCGTCCTTTCTCTTTCTTCTGCCGTGGTCAAGCATTGAGTCTCACTCAACTCCACATCTTACAAATCAGGCAAGAACTCTTTCTTTGACTGATCCATTTTGAACTCTTTCAAAATCTTGTCAAGGTATGTACTCATTGAAAGTTTTATCAGACGTCTTGATCTATCTATATAGATCCTGATGCCCAATATTTAAGTAGCTTCATTCCAGGTTTTCCTTTGAAAAAACTCCTTTTCAAACAACCCTTTATGCTTTCCAGAAATTCTACATCATTTCTGATCAACAATATGTCATCCACATATACTTATCAGAAATTCTATAGTGCTCCCACTCACTTTATTGTAAATACAAGTTTCTCATAAACTTTGTATAAACTCAAAAACTTTGATCACCTCATCAAAGCGTATATTCCAACTCCAAGATGCTTGCTCCAGTCCATAGAAGGATCGCTGGAGCTTGCATATATTTTAGCATCCTTAGAACTGACAAAACCTTCCGATTGTATCACATACAACCTTTCCTCACGGATACCATTAAGGAAATGATGTTTTGACATCCATCTGCCAGATTTCATAATCGAAAAATGAAGCAACTGCTAACATAATTCCAACAGACTTTAGCATCGCTACGGGTGAGAAAGTCTCATCGTAGTCAACTCCTTGAACTTGTGAAAAACCCTTTGCCACAAGTCGAGCTTTATAGACAGTGACATTACCGTCCGCGTCCGTCTTCCTTTTAAAGATCCATTTGTTCTGAATGGCCTTTCACCCTTCAGGTAATACTTCCAAAGCCCATACTTTGTTTTCTTACATGGATCCCATCTCGGATTGCATGGCCTCTAACCATTTCTCGGAATCCGGGCCCATCATCGCTTCTCCATAGCTCGTAGGTTCATCGTTGTCCAACAACATGACCTCTAAGACAGGGTTGCCGTACCACTCAGGAGCAGTACGCGTCCTTGTCGACCTACGAGGTTCGATGGTAACTTGATCTGAAGCTTTATGATCATCATCATTAACTTCCTCTTCAACTAATGTAGGCTCCACAGAAACAACTTTCTGCGCTGCGCTACTCTCTGGTTGAAACAAAGGTTCAACAACCTCATCAAGTTCTATCTTCCTCCCACTCAATTCTTTTGAGAGAAACTCTTTCTCGAGAAAGGACCCGTTTTAGCAACAAACACTTTGTGCTTGGATCTGAGATAGAAGGTTTACCCAACTGTTACGTTAGGGTATTCTATGAAGATGCATTTGTCCGCTTTGGGTTCGAGCTCATCAGGTTGAAAACCTTTTCCACATAAGCGTCGCAGCCCCAAACATTAAGAAATGATAGCTTAGGTTTCTGCCAAACCAAAATTCATACGGTGTCATCTCAACGGACTTAGATGGTGCCCCTTTTTAAAGTGAATGTAGTTGTCTCTAATGCATAACCCCAAAACGATAGTGGCAAATCGATAAGAGACATCATAGTACGCACCATATCCAATAGAGCATGACTACGACGTTCGGACACAGCATCACACTATGGTGTTCCAGGTGGCGTGAGTTGTGAAACAACTTCCACATTGTCTTAAGTTGTATACCAAACTCGTAACTCAGATATTTATCTCTATGATCATATCGTAGATATTTTATCTTCTTGTCACGATGATCTCAAACTTCACTCTGAATTTGTTTGAACTTTTCAAATGTTTCAGACTTGTGTTTCATTAAGTAAATATCCCCATATCTACTCAAATCATCAGTGAAGGTAGGAAAATAATGATATCCACTTCACGCTACAACACTCATTGGACCGAATACATCAACATGTATCATTTCCAATAAGTCACTTGCCCGCTCCATCATACTGGAAAACGGGGTCTTAGTCATCTTGCCCATGAGGCATGGTCCGCATGTCTCAACCGATTCGAAATAGAATGAGTCCAAAGATCCATCAGCATGGAGTTTCTTCATGCGTTTTACACCAATATGACATTTAGCGGCAGTGCCACAAGTATGTGGTACTATCATTATTAACTTTGTATCTTTTGGCATCAATATTATGAACATGTGTATCACTATGATCAAGATTCAATAAACCATCCTCATTGGGTGCATGACCATTGAATGTATTATTCATGTAAACAGAATAACCATTATTCTCTAACTTGAATGAATAACCGTATTGCAATAAACATGATCTAATCATGTTCATGCTCAACGCAAACACCAAATAACATTTATTTAGGTTCATCACTAATCCCGAAGGTAGAGAGAGCGTGCGATGGTGATCACATCAACCTTGGAAACACTTCCAACACTCATCGTCACCTCACCCTTAGCTAGCCTCCGTTTATTCCGTAGCTTTTATTTCGAGTTACTAACATTTAGCAACCAAACCGGTATCCAATACCCAGGTGCTACTAGGAGTACTAGCAAGGTACACACGTATATCAAATATACTTCTATCGACGTTGCCAGCCTTCTTATCTACCAAGTATCTAGGGTTGTTCCGCTTCAGCGACCGTTCTCCTCATAATAGAAGCACTTAGTCTCGGGTTTGGGTTCAACCTTGGGTTTCTTCACTGGAGCAGCAACTGACTTGCCATCCATGAAGTTTCCCTCCTAGTCCTAGCCCTTCTCGAAACTAGTGGTTTCACTAACCATCAACACTTGATGCTCCTTCTTGATTTCTACCTTCGCGGTGTCAAACATCGCGAATAGCTCAGGGATCATTATATCTATCCCTGGCATTTTATAGTTCATCACGAGGCTCTAGTAGCTTAGTGACAGTGACTTGGAGAACTATATCAATCACTATCTTATCTGGAAGATCAACTCCCACTCGATTCAAGCGATTGTAGCACCCAGACAATCTGAGCACATGCTCACCGATTGAGCTATTCTCCTTCATCTTGCAGGCAAAGAATCTTGTTGGAGGTCTCATACCTCTCAACACGGGCACGAGCCTGAGATCCCAATTTCAGCTCTTAGAACATCTCATATGTTCCGTGACGTTCAAAACGTTTTGGAGCCTCAATTCTAAGCCGTAATGCATGACGCACTGAACTATCAAGTAGTCATCAGAACGTGCCTGTCAGATGTTCACAACATCTACAGACGACGCTTGAGGGGGTGGCGCACCGAGCGGTGCATTAAGGACATAAGCCTTCTGTGCAGCAATGAGGACAATCCTCAGATCACGGACCCAGTCCGCATTATTGCTACCATCATCTTTCAACTCTATTTCTCTAGGAATATATAAAAATTCAAGGGAGCTACAGCGCGAGCTAGTAATCTACAACATAATTTGCAAAGACATTTTGACTATGTTCATGATAATGAGTTTAGTTAATCATATTACTTAAAAACTCCCACTCAAATTGACATCCCTCCGGTCATTCGAGTGACACATGATCCAAATCCACCAACTCAAGTCCGATCATCACGTGAGTTGAGGTGGTTTCAATGGTGAACATCTTCATGTTGATCATATCTACTATATGACTCATGTTCGACCTTTCGGTCTCTTGTGTTCCGAGGCCATGTCTGTACATGCTAGGCTCGTCAAGTTTAACCCGAGTGTTCCGCACGTGCAACACTGGCTTGCACCCGTTGTATGTGAACGTAGAGTCTATCACACCCGATCATCACGTGGTGTCTCAAAACGACGAACTTTCGCAACGGTGCACACTCGGGGAGAACACAATTTTATCTTGAAATTTTAGTGAGGGATCACCTTATAATGCTACCGTCGTCCTAAGCAAAATAAGATGCATAAAAGGATTAACATCACATGCAAATCATAAGTGACATGATATGGCCATGAACTTGTGCTTTTGATCTCCATCTTCAAAGCACCGACATGATCTCCATCGTCACCGGCATAACATCATGATCTCCATCATCTTGATCTCCATCAATGTGTCGCCATGAGGTTGACGCGCCGACTGTTGCTTCCATGACTATTGCTAACTCATAGCGATAAAGTAAAGCAAAAACAGCGAAAATAATTAAAGACAACCCTATGGCTCCTGCCGGTTGCCGTACTCATCGACATGCAAGTCGTGATATTCTATACAATACATGATCATCTCATACATCACATATATCTCATCATGTAATTGGCCATATCACATCACAACATACCCTGCAAAAACAAGTTAGACGTCCTCTAATTGTTGTTGCAAGTTTTACATGGCTACTACGGGTATCTAGCAAGAACAATTCTTACCTACGCAAAAACCACAACGGTGATACAAAAATTGCTATTCAACCTTCTCAAGGACCGCCTTTGTCAAATCCGATCCGACTAAAGTGGGAGAAACAGACACCCGCCAGCCATCTTTATGCAACGAAGTTACATGTCAGTTGATGGAACCGGTCTCTCGTAAGCGTACGAGTAATGTTGGTCCGGGCCGCTTCATCCCACAATACCGCCGAATCAAGAAAAGACCAAGGGAGGAAGCAATCTGAATATCAACGCCCACAAACTCCTTTGTGTTCTACTCGAGATCTCATCTACACATAGACCTAGCTCATGATGCCACTGTTGGGGAACGTTGCATGGGAAACAAAAAATTTCCTACGCACACGCAAGATCTATCCATGGTGATGAGCATCTACGAGAGGGAGAGTGGATCTACATACCCTTGTAGATCGCTAAGCGGGAAGCGTTAAGAAACGCGGTTGATGTAGTCGAACGTCTTCGCGATCCAAATCGCCGAGCGTCCCGCGATCCAATCACGATCCGTCTCGCGATCCAATCACGATCCGTCCCACGATCAAATCACGAATCGTCTCGCGATCCTGATCACGGTCCTTCTGATCTAGCGCCGAACGGACGACACCTCCGCGTTCAGCACACGTACAGCTCGATGACGATCTCCGCCTTCTTGATCCAGCAAGAGGGAGCGGGGAGGTAGAAGAGTTCTCCGGCGGCGCGACGGCGCGGCGGCGATGGTGGTGGAACAATTCTGGCAGGGCTTCGCCTAAGCACCGCTGAAACTAGACTAGAGGAGAAACCGATCTAGATGAAGTAGAGGGAGCACGTGGCAATTAGGGTTAGCTCTTCCCTCTAAATCCTCTAGTATATATAGGAGGGAGGGAGGGGATGAGGCAGCCTCAAACCCTCAAGGTTTGGCCGAAATTGGAGGTGGAGGAGTCCTACTCCAATCCTATTAGGAGTAGGATTCCTCCTCTCCACTTGGAAACCCTTTGTACCTTTCCTCCTTTGGATTTTTTCCACCCAAAGCCACATGGGCCTTAGTGGGGGGGTTAGGCCAGCCCACTAGGGTCTGGTTTGACTCCTCCCACAGCCCATGAGGTCCTTTGGGTCGAGACACCCCTCCCGATGGTCCCCGGTACCCCTCCCGACACTCCCGGTACACTACCGAAATACCCGAAACTTTTCCGGTGACCAAAACAGGACTTCCTATATATCAATCTTTACCTCAGAACCATTCCGGAGCTCCTCGTGACGTCCAGGATCTCATCCGGAACTCCGAACAACCTTCGGTCACCACCATACATAACTCTACTATACCGAAACGTCACCGAACCTTAAGTGTGCAGACCCTGCGGGTTCGATAACTATGTAGACATGACCAAGACACCTCTACGGTCAATAACCAATAGCGGGACCTGGATGCCCATATTGGTTCCTACATATTCTACGAATATCTTTATCGGTTGAACCTCTATGTCAAGGATTCAGTTAATCCCGTACGCTGTTCCCTTTGTTCTTCGGTATGTTACTTGCCCGAGATTCGATCGTCGGTATCTCTATACCTAGTTCAATCTCGTTACCGGCAAGTCTCTTTACTCGTTCCGTAATACAAGATCCCGTGGCTAACACTTTAGTCACATTGCTTGCAAGGCTTGTTGTGATGTTGTATTACCGAGTGGGCCCTGAGATACCTCTCCGTCATATAGAGTAACAAATCCCAGTCTTGATCCATGCCAACTCAACAGACACCCTCGGAGATACCTGTAGAGCATCTTTATAGTCACCCAGTTACGTTGTGACGTTTGATACGCACAAGGTATTCCTCTGGTGTCAGTGAGTTGCATGATCTCATGGTCATAGGAACAGATACTTGACATGCAAAAAACAATAGCAATAAACTGACACGATCATATGCTATGTTCATAGTTTGGGTCTTGTCCATCACGTTATTCTCCTAATGATGTGATCCCGTTATCAAACGACATCTCATGTCTATGGCTAGGAAACCTTAACCATCTTTGATCAACGAGCTAGTCTAGTAGAGGCTTACTAGGGACACTTTGTTTGTCTATGTATCCACACATGTATTTGAGTTTCCAATCAATACAATTATAGCATGGATAATAAACGATTTATCATGAACAAGGAAATATAATAATAACCAATTTATTATTGCCTCTAGGGCATATTTCCAACACCTTTGTCTTCTTTGATTGGAAATAATAATGAATCTATGGCTGTGAATTTTGTTTGTAGGAACAATTTTGGTAATAACGCGTATAGAGGTAATTTCAATCCTAGGCCGTTTCCTAGTAATTCCTCTAATAATTATGGTAATTCCTACAACAATTCTTATGGAAATTATAATAAGATTCCCTCTGATCTTGAGAATAATATTAAAGAATTTATTAGTTCGCAAAAGGGTTCCAATGCTATGATTGAAGAAAAATTGCTCAAGATTGATGATTTGGCTAGGAACGTTAATAGAATTTCTCTTGAGATTGATTCTTTGAAAATTAGATCTACTCCACCCAAGCGTGATATTAATGAGTCGTTAAAAGCTATGAGAATTTCTATTGATGAGTGTAAGGAAAGAACCGCTAGAATGCGTGCTAAGCGTGAATGGCTTGAAAAAGTGTGTTCTCGTGATAAAATTGATGGAGATCTTAATGTGATTGATGTGACTCCTATTAAATCTTTGTTTTCTAATATAAATCTTGATAAATATGGGACTGGAGATAAGTCAACTTTAGTTAAAAGGCGTCCCAATGATTCGGAGTTTATAGATCTTAATGCTAAGATTGATAAAAGTGGGGTTGAAGAGGTCAAAACTTTAAATAGCAATGAACCCACTCTTTTGGATTTCAAGGACTTTAATTATGATAGTTGTTCTTTGATTGATTGTATTTCCTTGTTGCAATCCATGTTGAATTCTCCACATGCTTATAATCAAAATAAAGCTTTTACTAAACATATCGTGGATGCTATGATGAAATCTTTTGAAGAAAAACTTGAGTTGGAAGTTTCTATACCTAGAAAGCTTTATGATGAGTGGGAACCTACTATTAAGATTAAGATTAAAGATTATGAGTGCCATGCTTTGTGTGATTTGGGTGCTAGCGTTTCCACGATTCCAAAAACTTTATGTGATGTGCTAGGTTTCCATGAATTTGATGATTGCTCTTTAAATTTGCATCTAGCGGATTCCACCGTTAAGAAACCTATGGGAAGGATTAATGATGTTCTTATTGTTGAAAATAGGAATTATGTGCCCGTATATTTCATTGTTCTTGATATAGATTGCAATCCTACATGTCCTATTATTCTTGGTAGACCTTTCCTTAGAACGATTGGTGCAATTATTGATATGAAGGAAGGAAATATTACATTCCAATTTCCATTAAGAAAGGGCATGGAACACTTTCCTAGAAAGAAAATAAAATTACCTTATGAATCTATTATGAGAGCTACTTATGGATTGCATACCAAAGATGACAATACCTAGATCTATTGCGTTATGCCTAGCTAAGGGCGTTAAACAATAGCGCTTGTTGGGAGGCAACCCAATTTTATTTTTATGCTTTTGTTTTTGCTTCTGTTTTTGAGTGATGCACACATTATTACCTCTGTAATAATTGTGTTTTCTTGTTTTAATTAGTGTTTGAGCCAAGTAAGACCTTTGGGATGGTCTACGGTGTTTGTGATTTGATTTTGCTGAAAAACAGAAACTTTTGCGCTCAGTCCAGGAATTTTGTAAATTCACTGGAATGTGATTTTGATCTGAAATTTTTACACAAGATTGATATACATTTCCCTGATTGTCCTAATTTTTCATAATTTTTGGAGTTACATAAGTATTCGAAGTCTATAGATTGCTACAGACTGCTCTGTTTTAGACAGATTCTGTTTTCTTTGTGTTGTTTGCTTATTTTGATGTATCTATGGGTTGTATCGGGGGGTATGAACCATGGAGAAGTTAGAATACAGTAAATATTACACCAATATAAATAAATAATGAGTTCACAACAGTACCTAAAGTGGTGATTTATTTTTCTTATACTAACGGATCTCATGAGTTTTCTGTTGAGTTTTGTGTTGTGAAGTTTTCAAGTTTTGGGTAAAGATTTGATGGACTATGGAATAAGGAGTGGCAAGAGCCTAAGCTTGGGGATGCCCAAGGCACCCCAAGCCATATTCAAGGATACCAAAGAGCCTAAGCTTGGGGATGCCCCGGAAGGCATCCCCTCTTTCGTCTTCAATCCATCGGTAAATTTACTTGAGGCTATAATTTTATTCACCACATGATATGTGTTTTGCTTGGAGCGTCTTGTATGATATGAGTCTTTGATTTTTAGTTTGCCACAATCATCCTTGCTGCACACATCTTTTGAGGGGGACATGCATTTAATCGTGAATTTATTAGAATACTCTATGTGCTTCACTTATATCTTTTGAGCTAGGCAATGTTGCTCTAGTGCTTCACTTATATCTTTTTAGAGCACGGTGGTGTTTTATTTTATAGAAATTATTGAACTCTTGTACCTCACATATATTATTTTGAGAGTCTTTAAACAGCATGGTAATTGGTTTAGGTTATGAATTTAGTCCTAATATAATGGGCATCCAAGAGGGATATAATAAAAACTTTCATATTAGGTGCATTGAATACTATGAGAAGTTTGATTCCTTGCATATAGTTTTGAGATATAAAGATGGTGATATGAGAGTCATGCTAGTGAGTAATTGTGAATTGGAAGAAATACTTGTGTTAAAGTTTTTGATTCCCGTAGCATGCACGTATGGCGAACCGTTATGTAACGAAGTCGGAGCATGATTTGTTTAATGATTGTCAACCTTTATGTGAGGGTCGGGAGCGCGCGATGGTTAACTCCTACCAACCTCTCCCCTAGGAGCATGCGTCTAATACTTTGCTTCGATAACTAATAGACTTTTGCAATAAGTATGTGAGTTCTTTATGACTAATGTTGAGTCCATGGATTATACGCACTCTCACCCTTCCACCTTTGCTAGCCTCTCTAGTACCGCGCAACTTTCGCCGGTGCATTAAACCCACCTTCCTCAAAACAGCCACCATATACTTTCCTCAAAACAGCCACCATACCTACCTATTATGGCATTTCCATAGCCATTCCGAGATATATTGCCATGCAACTCCCACCGTTCCGTTTTTCATGACACGCACCAACACTTTCATATTGCATATAGAGTCATATTTTGTTCTAGGTATCGAGTTGTAATTTTTGAGTTGTAAGTAAATAAAAGTGTGATGATCTTCAAATTATTAGAGCATTGTCCCGTGAGAGAAAAGGATGATGGAAGCTATGATTCCCTCACAAGTTGGGAGGAGTCTCCGGACTTTACAAATAATAAAAGAGGCCAACGAAGCCCAAATAAAAAAAAGAGGCCCACCAAAATAAAAAGAAAGAAAAAAAATGAGAGAAAGAGAGAAGGGACAATTGCTACTATCTTTTTTCACACTTGTGCTTCAAAGTAGCACCATGATCTTCATGATAGAGAGTCTCCTATTTTGTCACTTTCATATAACTAGTGGAATTTTTCATCATATGCACGACCACTTAATTTCTTTTTGAGCTTTCATACACTTATAGCTCTAGTGCATCCGTTGCATGGCAATCCCTACTCACTCACATTGATATCTATTGATGGGCATCTCCATAGCCCGTTGATACGCCTAGTTGATGTGAGACCTTCTTCTCCCTTTTTCCTTGCAACCTCCACCATATTCTATTCCACCTATAGTGCTATATCCATGGCTCACGCTCATATATTGCGTGAGAGTTGAAAAGGTTTGAGAACATAAAAGGTGTGAAACAATTGCTTGACTTGTCATCGGGGTTGTGCATAATTTAGATACTTTGTGTGGGGAAGATGGAGCATAGCCAGACCATATGATTTTGTAGGGATAACTTTCCGAGGCCATGTTATTTCGAAAGGACGCAATTGCCTTGTTAGTATGCTTGAAGTATTACTGTTTTTATGTCAATATTAGACTTTTGTTTTGAATCTTACGGATCTGAATATTCATGCCACAATAAAGAATATTACATGGATAAATATGTTAGGTAGCATTCCACATCAAAAATTCTGTTTTTATCATTTACCTACTCGAGGACGAACAGGAATTAAGCTTGGGGATGCTTGATACGTCTCCAACGTATCTATAATTTTTGATTGTTCCATGCTATTATATTATCTGTTTTGGATGTTTTATATGCATTAATATGCTATTTTATATTATTTTTGGGACTAACCTATTAATCTAGAGCCTAGTGCCAGTTTCTGTTTTTTCCTTGTTTTTGAGTATTGCAGATAAGGAATATTAAACGGAGTCCAAACGGAATAAAATCTTCACGATGATTTTTCTTGGACCAGAAGAAACCTAGCAGACTTGGAGATGAAGGCAGGAGACCTGCCGGGGAGTCACAAGCCTGCAGGGCGCGCCCTAGGGGGGGCGCCCTCCTGGCTTGTGGCCCCCCAGTAGGCCTCCTAACCCTATTCCTCGGCCTATAAATTCCCAAATATTCCCTGAACATCAAAAAGAGCCTCGCAAATATTTTTCCGCCGCCGGAAGCCTCTGTTCCTGTGAGATCCAATCTTGGAGCCTTTTCCGGTAATCTGCCGGAGGGGGATTCGATCACGGAGGGCATCTACATCAACTCCATTGCCCCTCCGATGATGCGTGAGTAGTTCACCATAGACCTTCGGGTCCATAGCTAGTAGCTAGATGGCTTCTTCTCTCTCTTTGTTCTTCAATACCATGTTCTTCATGATCTTCATGGAGATCTATCTGATGTAATACTCTTTTGCGGTGTGTTTGTCGAGATCCGATGAATCGTGGGTTTATGATCAACTTATCTATGAATATTATTTGAATCTTCTCTGAATTCTTATATGCATGATTTCATATCTTTGCAAGTCTCTTCGAGTTATTGGTTTGGTTTGGCCAACTAGATTGGTAATTCTTCCAATGGGAGAAGTGCTTAGTTTTGGGTTCAATCTTGCGGTGTCCTCACCCAGTGACAAAGTAGGGGTAGCGAGGCACGTATTTGTATTGTTGCCATCAAGGATAAAAAGATGGGGTTTTCATCATATTGCTTGAGTTTATCCCTCTACATCATGTCATCTTACCTAATGCGTTACTCTGTTCTTCATGAACTTAATACTCTAGATGCAGGCACGAGTCGGTCGATGTGTGGAGTAATAGTAGTAGATGCAGAATCGTTCCGGTCTACTTGACACGGACGTGATGCCTATATGCATAATCATTGCCTTGGATATCGTCATAACTATGCACTTTTCTATCAATTGCTCGACAGTAATTTGTTCACCCACTGTATTATTTTCCTTTATGAGAGAAGCCTCTAGTGAAACCTATGGCCCCCGGGTCTATTTTCCATATTATACTTTCAGATCTATAAACCAAAAATACAAAAAATACTTTGCTGCAATCTTTTTACTTTTGTTTTACTTTTCGTTTTAGCAAATCTTTTATGTCTATCTCTATCAGATCTCATCCTTGCAAATAACCGTGAAGGGATTGACAACCCCTTTTAGCGTTGGGTGCAAGAGTTTGATTGTTTGTGTAGGTGAGAAGATTGGGGACTTGCTTGTATCTCCTACTGGATTGAATACCTTGGTTCTCAACAACTGAGGGAAATACTTATCTACTTTGCTGCATCACCCTTTCCTCTTCAAGGGAAAACCAACGCAAGCTCTAGAAGTAGCAATACGTTGGAGACGTATCAGCATCCCCAAGCTTAATTTCTACTCGTCCTCGAGTAGGTAAATGATAAAAACAGAATTTTTGATGTGGAATGTTGCCTAACATGTTCATCACATTCTTTTCTTTTGGATAGCATGTACATTTGGACTTGTAAATGATTCAAAGCAATAGTCTAGTTTTAACATAATGACTTCAATACTCAAGCATGTCAACAAGCAACCATGTCTTTCAAAATATCAACAATAAAGAAAGTTATCCCTAGCCCATCATGCTCAATCATTGATCCATTCATGAAACACACTCAAATATTAGCTATGCCCAATGCTCAAGTACGATCATAGTGCCCCCTAGTTGGTGCTTATAAGAGAAGATGGAGACTCAAAGCAAAAATAAAAATTGCATAAAGTAAAAGATAGGCCCTTCGCAGAGGGAAGTAGGGATTTGTCGAGGTGCCAGAGCTCAAGGTTTAAATTGAGAGAGAAAAAATATTTTGGGTGGCATGCTTTTCATGTCAACTAAAACGACAAAGTAGCTCACAATACTTTCCATGCTAGATATATCATAGGCGGTTCCCAAACAGAAAATAAAGTTTATTCCTTTTTCCACCAAACTTGCACTTTCCATGGCGGGCCGTATCCACGGTTGCCTTCTATACCAACACTTTCCAAGGAATTTATTATTTGACAAAATAAAGTAAATATTTTTTTCTTTTTCATTTCGGGAATGGGCATCCCTATTACCGCCTCACTCCCGTGCAATGAGAAGTGAATAAACACTCATCTTGAGAATAACACATCTAGCATGGAAAATATTGGACACTCCCCACCGTTTCATGAGCGATACGGGCACACAAAAGAGAAAATTTATTTTGAAAATTTAGAGATGGCACATACAAATTTGCTTGGAACGGCATGGAAATACCGCATATAGGTAGGTATGGTGGACTCATAAGGCAAAACTTGGTTTAAGGATTTTTGATGCACAAGTAGTATTTCTACTTAGTACAAATGGAGGCTAGCAAATAGATTGGGAAGCAACCAAACCAAGAAACGAAAATTCACATAAGTGAGTATTGAGCATAACTAACACCGAATAATGCACCACAGGTAGGATGTAACTTCATTGCATAACGATTGACTTTCGTGCATGCATAGGGAATCACAAACCTTAACACCAATATTCCTACTAAGCATAATTACTCACTAACATGACTCACATATTACTATCATCAGGTTTCAAAACTATTACAAAGAATCAAGTTTAATTTGTCCAATGATCTTCATGAAAGTTTTTATTATATCCTCCTTGGATATCTATCACTTTGGGACTAGTTTTCATATATTGCCATTGCTTTCTGACAAGCTCAAACAAATTTAAGTGAAGCACATGAGCATAAAGATTTCATCTCTCAAAAAGGTATAAGTGAAGCATGAGAGGATTTCTCCAAAATTTACTAACTCTCAAATTAATCTAAGTGAAGCATGAGAGTATTTCTACAAAAAAATCCAAGCACACCGTGCTCAAAAAGATATAAGTGAAGCACTAGAGCAATTCTATAGCTCAAAAAGTTTAAGTGAAGTACATAGAGCAATTCTAACAAATCATAGCATGGTTTTGGCTTTCTCAAATAGGTGTGTCCAGCAAGGATACAAGGGAAAAACTAACAAAAAAAGCAAGCAAAGATACAAGACGCTCCAAGCATATGTGACGAATAAAAATATAGCTCCAAGTAAAATACCGATGGTCGTTAGAAGAAAGAGGGGATGCCACTCGGGGGCATCCCCAAGCTTAGTTGCTTGTTTCTCTTTGGATATATCTTGGGGGTGAGGTAGCATCCCCAAGCTTAGGCTTTTTATCACTCCTTATTCCTTCATCCATCCTGATCTTACCCAAAACTTGAAAACTTCAATCACACAAAACTCAACAAAATCTTCGTGAGATCCGTTAGTATAATAAAGCAAATCACTACTTTAGGTACTGTTGCAAACCCATTCATATTTTATTATCACATTATAACTACTGTGTTTTAACTTTACCATGGCTCATACCCTTCAATATAACCCATAGATTCATCAAAACAAGCACACGATGCAACGAAAATAGAATATGTCTTAAACAGAACAGTCTGTAGTAATCTATACTCTAACCATACTTATGTAACTCTAAAAATTCTGAAACATTAGGAAAACGTAAGGAATTTGTATAGCAACACTGTGTTAAAATTTCAGCTCAAGATCACGTTCCAGCAAAAAATTAAAATTCAAATACTGTACGCAAAGTTTTTGTTTCAGATTCAGCATCGCTTCTACTCATCCTATGAATCATCCTAAAGGCTTTACTTGGCACAAACACTAAATAAACCATAAAAACACAATCATAATAGAGGCATAATTGTGTCAACACTCAAAAACAGAAAGGAAAAAAGCAAAAAATTATTTATTCATTGGGTTGCCTCCCAACAAGCGCTATCGTTTTACGCCCCTAGCTAGGCATAACGCATAGATTCAAGTATTGTCATCTTTGGTTTTGGATCCATATGATGCCCTCATGATTGATTCATATGGTGGCTTAATTCTTGTTCTAGGGAAGTGTTCCATACCCTTTCTCAAGGGAAATTGAAAACAAATATTGCCTTCTTTCATATCAATCACGGCACCTATAGTGCGTAAAAACGGTCTACCAAGTATAATGGGGCAAGACGGATGGCAATCAATATCAAGCACAATAAAATCAATAGGCACATAGTTCCTATTTGCAAGAATAAGAACATCATTAATTCTTCCCAAAGGCTTTTTAATAGTAGAATCCGCCAAGTGCAAATTAAGAGAACATTCTTCAATATTGGTAAGACCAAGCACATCACATAGAGATTTCGGAATCGTGGAAACACCAGCACCCAAATCACACAAACCAAAGCATTCATAATTTTTAATCTTGACCTTAATGGTAGGTTCCCACTCATCATGCAATTTTCTAGGAATAGAAATCTCCAACTCCAACTTTTCTTCAAAAGATTTCATCATGGCATCAACGATATGTTTAGTAAAAGCTTTATTTTGCTCATAAGCATGGGGTGAATTCAACATGGATTGCAGCAAAGAAATACATTCAATCAAAGAGCAACTATCATAATTAAAGTCTTTGTAATCCAAGATAGTGGGCACATCACTAGTTAAAGTTTTGACCTCTTCAAACCCACTTTTATCAAAAAATTCATCAAGATTTTCACCCTCCAAATTATTGGGACGCCTTCTAGCTAAAGTTGACTCTACTTTAGTCCCTTCATTATCAATTTTAATATTACTAAACAAGGAATCAATAGAAGAAACACCAATCACTTTAAGATCTTCGTCTTTCTTATGAAGGCAATCACTAGAAAACGATTTTTCTAAGATTTCTCTTTTAGCTCTAAGCATAGCGGTTCTTTTCTTACTTTCATCCATAGAGACATATAAAGCTTTAATAGATTCATCAATCTTAGGCACAAAAGCTTTCAACTTGAGATTTTCAACATCATGAGAAATTCTATCAATGCTTCTAGACATATCATCAATCTTATTCAACTTTTCCTCTATCGTCGTATTGAAAGCCTTTTGCGCATTGATAAATTCTTTAATATTACTATCAAGATCAGAGGTGTTTCTATTATTATTGTAAGAAGAATTACCATAGGAATTACCATAATTATTAGAGGAATTTCCAGGAAAAGGCCTAGGATTAAAATTACCTCTATAAGCATTGTTATTGAAATTGTTTCGCGAGACAAAATTCACATCTACGGAATCATTATTTTGCTCAATCAAGGTAGAAAAAGGCACATCATTAAGATCAATAGGAGTATTTTTACTAGCAACCAATTTCATCAAAGCATCAACCTTATCACTCAAAGTACTAATTTCCTCTACCGAATTAACTTTTTTACTAGTAGGTGCTCTTTCGGTATGCCATTGAGAATAATTAGCCATGATATTATCTAGCAAATTAGTAGCTTCTCCCAAAGTAATCTCCATAAAAGTACCACCTTCGGCGGAATCTAAAAGATTTCTAGAGACAAAATTCAATCCCGCATAAAAAAATTGTATGATCATCCAAAGATTAAAACCATGAGTAGGACAATTTCTTAGCATCAACTTCATTCTTTCCCAAGATTGTGCAACATGTTCATGCTCAAGTTGCTTAAAATTCATGATTTGCGTCCTACGGGAAATAATTTTCATGGGCGGAAAATACTTAGTGATAAAAGCATCCTTGCAATTATTCCAAGAATCGATACTATTGCGAGGCAAAGAGGAAAACCAAATTTTTGCACGATCCCGCAAGGAAAAAGGAAATAGTTTCAACTTAACAATATCATTGTCCACATCTTTTTTCTTTTGCATATCACACAATTCTACGAACGTGTTTAGATGGGACACGGCATCCTCATTAGGATTACCGGCAAATTGATCTTTCATGACAAGATTCAACAAAGCGGCATTAATATCACAAGACTCCGCACCAGTGGCGGGAGGAGCAATCGGAGTACTAATAAAATCATTGTTATTAGTATTGGAAAAATCACACAACTTGGTGTTCTCTTGAGTCATCGTGGCTACGCAAACAAGATTGCAAGCAAGGAAGAGATCTGACAAGAAAAAGGGCAAAGGAAAAAGAGGGCGAATAAAACGACAAATTGGTGAAGTGGGGGAGAGGAAAACGAGAGGCAAATGGCAAATAATGTAATTGCAAGGAGATGAGATTTGTGATTAGGAACCTGGTAGATGATGATGGAGTCCCCTCGGCGCCTACGATAGGCACTTAGAAGAGACCGCTTCCTCCCCGACAACGGCGCCAGAAATTCCTTTGACATGGCTTGAGACTGCGTCGGTATTTCCCCAAAGAGGAAGGGATGATGCAACACAGCGACGGTAAGTATTTCCCTTAGTTATGAAACCAAGGTTATCGAACCAGTAGGAGGATCACCACCACCCAATAAGCAACACCTGCACACAAACAACAAATACTTGCAACCCGACGCGAAAGAGAGGTTGTCAATCTCTCTACGGTAAAAAGATAGATTAGGTAGTGATAGATAGGAGAGATAGATCTCTCAAGAACACAAAATAAAAAGAGCAAATATGCAGCAATATGTTTTTGGGTTTTTGGTTTTGTAGATCTGAAAACAAAGATTGCAAAAAAGTAGATCGGAAAGCAATATGTTGGGAAAGTAGACCCGGGGGCCGTAGGGTTCACTAGTGGCTTCTCTCATGAGTATAGCGCACGGTGGGTGAACAAATTACTGTTGGGCAATTGATAGAAAATCGAATAGTCATGATAATATCCAAGGCGATGATCATTATATAGGTATCACGTCCAAGATAAGTAGACCGACTCCTGCCTGCATCTACCACTATTACTCCACACATCGACCGCTATCCAGCATGCATCTAGTGTATTAAGTTCATGAAAAAACGGAGTAATGCAATAAGAACGATGACATGATGTAGACAAGATCTATTCATGTAGGAATAGACCCCATCTTGTTATCCTTAATAGCAACGATACATGCGTGTCTTGCTGCCCCTTCTGTCACTGGGAAAGAACACTGCAAGATCGAACCCATCACAAAGCACCTCTTCCCATGGCAAGAAAAATCGATCTAGTCGGCCTAACTAAACCAAAGATTCGGGGAAGAAATATGAGGCTATAAGTAAACACGCATATAAGAGAGCAAAGAAGACTCAAATAATATTCATGGATAGAAACTGATCATGAACTCAAAATTCATCGGATCCCAACAAACACACCGCAAAAGTTTACATCAAATAGATCTCCAAGAGACCATTGTATTGAGAATCATAAGAGAGAGAGAGGAAGCCATCTAGCTACTGCCTACAGACCCGTAGGTCTATGGTGGACTACCCACGCATCATCGGAGAGGCACCTATGAGGAAGATGAACCCCTCCGTGATGGTGTTTAGATTGGATCTCGAGGTTCTGGAACTTGCGGCGGCTGGAATTGTGTTTCATCGACTCCCCTAGGGTTTTTGGAATATTTGGGAATTTATAGGCATCAAAGGCGGTGGAGAGGGGCCCCGAGGAGGGCACAACCCATCAGGGCGCGCCAAGCCCCCCCTGGCGCGCCCTGGTGGGTTGTGGTCTCCTCGGCCCCCTCCCCCGGCATTTCTTTGGCCCATTGGGTGTCTTCTGATCCAGAAAAAATCTCCAAAAAGTTTCGTCGCGATTGGACTCCGTTTGGTATTGATTTTCTGCGAAGTAAAAAAACAAGCAAAAACAACAACTGGCACTTTGGCACTATGTCAATAGGTTAGTCCCAAAAAATGATATAAAGTTGTTATAAAATGATTGTAAAACATCCAAGAATGATAATATAACAGCATGGAACAAGCAAAAATTATAGATACGTTGGAGACGTATCAGTGTCGACCGCATCAACGCCGGTGAGCTCCCCTGCTCCCTGTCGCGAGGTAAGGGATGAAAGGTGAACCCACCCGTCACACCCTCGCCCGTGCCCCTCTCACTGACCGGCTAGCCCCACCCGTCAGGTTTGAATCTACCGCACGCGCGCGTACCGCTTCGTCGGTGGCATATTTTAGAAATATGCCTTAGACGTGCTGCCTCGTGCGGGTTGGTTTCTCTCTAGGCCGGCTCGGCTGACGCCCTTCTGGCCCAAGTGAACAATGCTATTTTCTATTTTTCATTTTCAAAAACTTGCAAAAATTCCACAGATTGGAATATAGCTCCAAATGCATTGATTCCAATTCCTATATTCTTCTAAAATTCCAATCTATTTAATGGTGCAACTTTCGCATTTTTCCATCACATTTTTCCGTATTGTTCAAGTTTAAATTCAAATTTGAACATTTAAAGCTCACTTTGAAAATCCCTAGAACATTCATTCTAGCTCCAAATGAACCGATTCCAATTTCTCTGTGCTATGTGTATCATGCCTTATTTAGATAAAAATAGTGAAAAAATTCCTAAGGTTTGTTTCTGTTGGATCTATTAAATAGTCCAGTCCTCCATTTATTTCATCTTAGAAAACGCCTAGTCTTAGGATATTCATCTCAACTCCAAATCCAGTGAAACCAACTCCCAATTGTTTCTAAAACTATGCCTGGTTTAATGAGCGCCTTCACTCATTTTCATAAAAAAGGCATTATGTGGATTCCTTGCAGGTCCCTGTTCCCTTTTGATTCCATCATAATAAAATCCATAGTGCTCCAAATCCAGTAGAACCACTTTTGTTATTTTTCATGTAGCTAGAGATGTCCTAGAAAAATAAAATTCCTATTTTTAGAGCATTTTTATTTTTTGCCTTGTTGTTTTGCTTACTGTGATTGCTTTCAACGTTAGTTGACGAAGTAGATGGAGTGCTTGTAAAAGGACCAGAAGAGTTGAAGACTTTGCTGATACAGGCAAACAACCCTTTGACCATGTTGATGAAACCATTTTCTTGCATGTCATTATAGCACTTTCTTTATGCATCAAAGGCATGATAATTTGTGATGACAAACTTGCTAGGTTGCCTCCGTTGCATATTCCGTTGATACCTGCATTGCGCTCTATTTTTACTTAGAGTTATGTTGGTGGGAAGTAGATAGGTGCTACGCAAAGTGAGGCAGGGTTATGCACGATGAGTAACAAGTGAGATTTTACAAAGACTTTCAAAACCCCCAATGGGTGCCACTAACACCCTTGGAGCTAGGTCACCACTTGATAAAGAAGTGGTGCACCAAGGCAAGTTAAGTGTGTTGTTTTCGAAAACGGAGATATTTAAGATTTTCTGATCGTCCCAACCTTACATGTACAACCACACTACCACTATATGGGAGGGGCTTTATTGATTACCTTGTTCAATACTCGCAGAGAGCCCGCATTACTAGTGGCGGGAGTGACTTGGTCACTTTCGATACAGGGTCGTGCCTGGATGGACGACTATGGCTGTTTTCACAGATACCGGGCACACCGTTGTGTCCCCTCTTGGATATAAACTTGCGTAATGTGATGTTTTATCATGATGCATGTGTACCAACGAGTGGACTCTTTGTTAAGTATTGGTTGGGGAAAGATATTGTTCGGGTGCTTACCTCGGTTACTTAATGTATCGCAACTCATGGATGACACGGAAGTTCCCCGAGTCTTGTGGGTAAAGTGTGCAACATCTTTAGAGTGTCAAACTATTCGAATAGCCATGTCCACGGTCATGAACGGTTGGGTGGTCCTGCTTAAACTACTTCTGAGGTTTTACAAACAAATGGGTGTGAAGAGTAAACATGTGGTCTATGACTGATGGACCTTCGAGATGGTTAAACTAGAGTTGAGATACTCTATTTATATTGATATCTGTAACCTGTTGATGCATGATTTCTAAAATGCTAGGACATGTCATTGCACTCAAAACTAGTTTTCCACAAAAATACCCACTTAGTGCTATACCATGCATGTTTACCTTGTTCCAATCATGGGTTGCTTGCGAGTACATTCAAAAGTACTCATTGGCTTGTCCCTGGATATTTACTTGGCCAGGCATGGAAGAGCATGATTTTGAGGAAGAGTTCTTATGTGACGACAATGCGAATTAGGACACTTCCCAGTCAGAATGCCTGTAGGGTTAAGGCAGATGGCATGGGTCCAAGTTATCGTTGAAGATTTTCATTATGTGTGTTTTATTGGATGTATGGCCTCCATGGCCCTATCTATGTAAGATTTGACCACAATGGTCCTATTTGTGTAAGACGTTATGTAATGGATGTAAGACTCTTGATATTCAGTACGTTGTGTTCAGTGAGCATTGATCTTGAGATCACTGTGCACCCACAATCGGAGGCTTCGACTTATGAGTCGGGGTCCCCACATCCCCTTTGCCTCCATATACAACATTGAATCGCCATTTAGGGGTTTGGTGCGACGGGACCCATGCGAGGTCCGAGTTGTGGTAGAGATGAGGTCGGCAACGGGAAGAGGGGCAGTTGTATATGACGCACGACATCAGTGTGGCGAGTTGTGGCAGCGTGTGATGCGACGAGGGCTAACAGTTGGTGGGTTGTGGCGGTGTGGCAGATGTTGAAGCTCGTAGCGGTGCGCGGGGTAAGGTGCGGCGTCATCTTGCGACATCCGGTGGTAGCACGCGTATCCGCACCCATTCAATCCAGATGGCTAGATGCCAACTTCCAATGTACCAATTTCAGTCCAAATCTTTTCGAGTCGATTGCTTATTGCTTTCGCGCATTTAGGTGATGCTAAAATTGTCCAATGTCCTTTGGATTTGTTTTGGAAAAGGGTAATACCATGTATTGTGTGTCTGTTGTATGAAATTTCATAACATGCTACTATGTTTGTTCTTCGAAAAAGAAAATAAATTAGGAATGACGGCCATGTGTGAAGTCATAGGCAATAAGTTTCAACCAAGACGAACGATAGTCTCATCAAAAGCAATATTGAGCCTACCCCCTTCAAATCCATGACTAAATACTCAATTTTTGTTGTTATTTTTTCACACAATGGTATATGTGTTGCACATATTGAACATAGTAATTTTGGTTCACCTTTATAGTTGTTCATATGTGTTCCTGTGTTCCATGTACGAGAGAACAACTTTTACTAAATTTGTCATGAGAGCATTATACTTTGTTTTGCAATTTCGCCATGGATGAGACAACAACTTTTACTAAGTTTGCCTTGCGAACATTATACTTATTTTTGCTAATTTGTCATGCATGAGAGAACAAAATTCCTATAATTTGCCATGTGCGATTACAATTGGCTCTCATAGTTGCCATGTTTTTAGCAAACAATTTTTCTAACTTTGGAATGGGACATGATAAAAAAATTCAAAAAAAGTTATAATGAAAATCAGCAAACAAATTCCATGGCAAATGAAAATTCCTTTTTTTGTCACTTCAAGTAAGCCCAACCCTTTGCGCGACCATGGGAACTAAAGATACTTTGTGTGCCACGACAACTACATATGTGTTGCATGGAAATTGAATACTTTCATTTTTTCCATACACTTTGAGTAGAGTTTTTTTTGCCTGGTTATTGAAGCATGGAACTAAACTTACCCTTTTGCACCGCTACTAAATATGCACCGCCATTGCGGCTGAAGATATTTTTTCTGGCCATGGCAACAACTAAGATATTGTTAGGATGGCAAACTAGTTTTTCCAATTTTCAAGAACTCAACATGGCAACCCACTATAGCAAAATGACAAGTTAAGATGCATTTTTGCCATGGAAAATGGTTTGTCATTTTCTAGGGCGGAAAATTAGTTTGCCATGCGAAAAAAAAAATATTTTGTAAAAGTTGTCATACGACCACAGGAAGATATATTTTGTAAAACTTGCCATGATTGCATAAAAGATAAAATCTACAAGTTTTTTCATGCCATAATTTCGAAAAAATGTGCACAAAATTGCCATGATTTTATAAAAACATAGGAAAGTAAATTGCCATGATATAAAAATCATAACAGAAAATTATGGAGTTGCTTTGGTCCACTATATACATTTTGCCAGCAAAGTCACACACAAAAAGGTGGCAATGGTTACCACTTGGTATGAGTGGTAAGCTATATCAAAAACAATGAAAAAAAGGTGGCAATGGTTTTAAAAAAAGTAGGGAGCGCTTCAAGGATTTCCATGGGGGTACGCCATGCGAGCGTTACAAAAATCGCCATATCTGCTCATGTAGGGAAATAGAAAAAAAACTAAAATTTTCCATGGGAGTATTACAAAAGTTATTGTTATAATATTTGCCATGTTTGTGTTAATAAATGAAATGTTCTAAAATTGTCATTTTTAGCACAATGGAAAGTAGTTCGTGCGCATCCTGGCATTTTCATTACAAATAGCATGTAGATCTCTCTTTTTTTAGACCATGGAAATTTCCTTTTTTGCACCATGACAAATTTCTTTCCTTGGACCATGGAAAGTTTACTTCATGGACAATGGCCAATTTATTTTTTGGACCCTGGCAAAAATTATTGAACAATCCATGGTATAATATTTTTGTTGTCTACCATGACAACTTTTGTTTTTGTACCATGGCAAATTTATATTTGGACTATGGAAAAAATATTTGTTGGACCATAAGGCAAACTTGTTTCTCTTATGAAACAATGGCAACTTAGGTTCAAACAAGATTGTTAAGTTTTTATTTGATTTTAAGCTATGGCTGATCTAATTTCTCATGCATGGCTATTGTAAAATTTTCATGTATGGAATTTACGTATGGTAAACTTATGTTCAGAAGCACATCCTACCATTTAGTTCTTTTGTATTCTTAAGCCATTGTGATTGTAAATTCAATTTCCTAGCCATGGCAAATTGCATTAGCTGGATAAGGGCTAATTTTACATCTATCGCAATATTTTGGAGCCTTGGTAAATTTCACACACATGTCAAACGGTTTCTTTACATGGCAATTTGTTTAAAAGTCATGGCAATTTATCATCTAGATTTTTATTTCGAAAAAAATAAATCTTTCTTAATCCCTAAATATGTTGTTATTTTATTTTAAAAAGGATGCCAATTTTTTTTGCTAAAATAAGTCGTGTGCAAAATATTATCTCTTGTAAGGCTTGTTTGGTACTATGTTCAAGATGGGCCTTTTTTGGCCCACTTTTTCTACCGGTACGTGCTTTTTAAAGAGAATTTTATCTTGATGAAGGGGTTGGGGTTCGCGCTGGGCTTTCTTTCCATAGAATCATCAATCCGGTCGACCATCCATCACGAACCAATCATTCACTAGGGATGGCTCCGAGATGAGACGCCAGATTGCTATTGTGGTCTTTTTTTGCATCAATTGATCACTGCATTAAATATCCTATTTTGTTATAAAAATAGCCCATTACAAATTTACATCGTTGAAAGAAGTTGTACAACACAACCAGGGGTCATACCTCAAAAACATTAGGGCCTGGAGTAAAATCACATTTTCTGTCACATGTACGAGAAAGCCAACTGGGTGATTTTCATTACACCGCGATTGCTCCGTGACAAAGTAGCAAAACATAATTCCATTTTGTGGTTTTTCTAAAATGGGTTATTCAATAGATCAATGGAAGAAGTGGAAGAAAAAACTCTAATTACAGGTTACACCCAAGCAAACATGAAATAATAATAAGAGGTTGTTTGGATAAATAAAATTGGTGTAGTTTTAACTAAACATGTGTGTAGTATTTTTTTTAGGAAAATACGTTTTATTAACAATTTGGTTAGAGAAGTATGGACATAATCTTTTTCCGATGAGAATGGTAAATCTGTGTGCAGGAGATATGGTGGATTCGTTTATAGAAACACTTCGATTATCATTTTCTCACAAACTTTATCTTTTCGGTTTTATGAAAACTAAGATTTACTTATCCTTTAAGTTTGTTATGCTAACCAAGCAAATAATTAGTTAGTTAAAATCGTAGGCATGCTTAAAACAAACTCATTTAGTAGAATCTTCGTATCCAAACAATCCCCTAGGATACTTGGGAAGTCATCGGAGGAGAATCAAGGGCGAAGATGAGGAGTCTCGGAGATAACTTTCAATGATTTTATTTGCATGGATTTCTTTTGTTGTTGACGAACCGAGAAAGATAGATAAGAGAACATGGATAATTTGATGTGTCTGCATCAAAAGTTCTTCTGTGAGGCTGCAAACACTAGTGAGATGAGAGAAAGAGACCTAAGTTTGGTCATTAGCCTTGATATGTGGGTTGGTTATGAGTTGGATAGCATTATACTTGTTATCTTTACAACTTAACACCTTGTTGACTGATAACCCACAAATGTAGGGGATCGTTCGTAGCCTTTTTCGATAAGTATGAGGGAGAGGCATGAGCTAACATACTTTCCGTACTTGGATCATA
This sequence comes from Elymus sibiricus, assembly GCA_039707655.1. Taxonomy (NCBI): domain Eukaryota; kingdom Viridiplantae; phylum Streptophyta; class Magnoliopsida; order Poales; family Poaceae; genus Elymus; species Elymus sibiricus. The sequence continues at coordinate 273,597,868 of CM077665.1, forward strand.
TCCACTAATGATTGGAACTCTAGCAAGCATCCGCGACTACTAAAGATCATTAAGGTAAAACTCAACCATAGCATTAAGTAACAAGTCCCCTTTACTCCCATACGTAAACAACCCCCTTACTCGGGTGTAAGCTTTTGTTACTCTCGCCACTCACTATAAGCGAATCGTGAACACATTGCAACATCCTGCAGTGGTAATCCCACATGCTTGCGCGACACGTCGGGCACCATAGGACAACACCAAAATAAAACATACAACTCAAACCAATCACGATCATCAATCAACCCATAGGACAAAAGAAATCTACTCAAACATCATAGGATAGCCACACATCATTGGGTAATAATATATAGCATTGAGAACCAGGTTTAAGTAGAGATTACAACGGGGAAAAGAGGTGTTACACCGCTGCATAGAGGGGGAGAGAGTTGGTGGTGACAGCGGCGAAGTTGTTGGTGTAAGTCACGATGGTTGCCACGGTGGCGTTCCAGCGCCACCGGAAGAGAGGGGGAGAGATCCCCTCTACTTCTTCTTCTTCATTGGTCTCCCCCTAGATGGGAGTAGAGTTTCCCCTCTGGTCCATGGCCGCCATGGCTCCCAGAGGGCAGGAGCCCCTCCGAGATTAGATCTCTCTCTGTTTCTCTCCTATTTCGCGTCTTTTTTCTAACCCCTACCCTTTGTTTGATATCCGGAGATCCGTAACTCCGATTCGGCTGAGATTTTGAGGGGATTTTTCACGAGAAATTATTTTTCTTGCGGCGAAAGAAGGGCCCGAGCCGACTTAGGAGGTGGCAAGCCATCAAGGCGCGGCCACCCCCCTAGTCGCGCCATGTTGGCTTGGGAGCACCTCGGGCATCGTCTTGCGCTGATTCTTCTTCCCAAAATTCACATATATTCCAAAATAAATCTTCGTAAATTTTTATCGTGTTTGGACTCCGTTGGATTTTCTGCAAAACATGCAAAAACAACATGAACTTGCACTGGGCACTAGATCAATATGTTAGTCCCAAAAATATTATGAAATGTTGACAAAAGTATATGAAAGTTGTAGATTATTGGCATGAAACAATCAAAAATTATAGATACGACGGAGACGTATCAGCATCCGCAAGCTTAATTCTTGTTCGTCCTCGAGTAGGTAAATGATAAAAAAATGATGTGGAATGCTACCTAACATAATCTTGAACAAATGTCTAATCATGACATGAATATTAATATAAAAGTGATTCAAGGCAATAGTCTATCGTTTGATATAAAGACATCAATACTCAGGTTTACTAGCAAACAATCATGTCGTTTCAAAATAACAATGCTAAAGAATGTTATCCCTACAATATCATATAGTCTGTCATGCTTAGTCTTCCTAGCATAAAGTATAAATCATGAGCACCCCAATGTCAAACCAAGCAATTGACTCGTACTCATAACGTGCTTCGGCATTTTGAACTCTCACACAATACATGAGCGTGAGCCATGGATATAGCATATAGGCGGAATAGAGTATGGTGGTATATATCAAAGGAGTCAAAAGTGGAAGAAAGTCTCGCATCAACTAGGCGGATCAATGGGCTATGGAGATGCCCATCAATCGATATCAATGCGAGGAGTATGGATAGCCATGCAACGGATGCACTAGAGCCATAAGTGTATGAAAGCTCAAATGAAACTAAGTGAATGTGCATCCAACTTGCTTGCTCATGAAGACCTCGGGCATTTGAGGAAGCCCATCATAAAAATATACAAGCCAAGCTCTATAATGAAAAATTTCCACTAGTATATGAAAGTGACAAATCAGGAGACTCTTTATATGAAGAACATGGTGTTACTTTGAAGCACAAGCATGGTAAAGGATAGTAACAAAGCCCCTTCTCTCCTTTTCTCTCATTCATATTTTTACATTTTTTTTCATTTTCTCTTTTTTTCTTTTTTTTTCTTCCTTTTTTTCTTTTTTTAGTGGGCTCATTTGGCCTCCCCCGTTTTTTCATTTTTTGTCCGGAGTCTCATCCCGACATGTGGGGGAATCATAGTCTTCATAATCATTTCCTCACCGGGAAAATGATCTAATAATGATGATCATCACACTTTTATTTACTTACAACTCGATATAACAACTCAATATAACAACTCAATGATGATATAAGACGAGTCTATATGAATGCCTCTGGCAGTGTACCATGATGTGCAATGATCTAGCGTAACATGTAAACAATGATGAACGGTGGCCTTGTCACAAATACTATGTCATCCATATGATCATGCAAAGAAATATGATGATGAACACACAAGTCTTGTGATGTAACGGTGAATGTTACATGGCAATATATCTCGGAATGGCTATGAAAATGCCATGATAGGTAGGTATGGTGCCTGTTTTGAGGAAGATAATAGGAGGCTTGTGTGTGATAGAGCGTATCATATCACGGGATTTGGATGCACCGGCAAAGTTTGCACCGACTCTCGAGGTGAGGAAGGGCAATGCACGGTACCGAAGAGGCTAGAAAATTGCGGAAAGGTGAGCGTGCGTATAATTCATGGACTCACATTAGTCATAAAGAACGCATATACTTACCGTGAAAGTTTTATTAGATCTCTCAAAGCAAAGTACTACTCGCATGCCCCTAGGGAGGAGGTTGGTAGGAGTTAACCATCGCGCGCCCCCGATTATAACAACACAAAGGATTCAATCGAGGATAAATTATGATCCAACTTCATCGCATAACTAGAGACTATACGTGCATGCTTCGGGAATCACAAACCTTAACACCAATTTTCTTACTAAACCACAATCATTCACTATCACCCCCACATATTACCATCTTAATATCGCAAAACTATTGCAAGGAATCAAACATATCATATTCAGTGATCTACAAGTTTTATGTAGGATTTTATGACTAACCATGTGAATAACCAATTCATGTGGACTCTCTAAATAGGTAAAAGTGAAGCATGAGAGTTTAATTTCTTTCTACAAAAGACCACACTCTAATAAATTTAAGTGAAACAAAAGAGCATTCTACAAATAACGGTTTTCTACATGTAGAGAAACATGCATCCAAACTTCAAAAGATATAAGCAAATCACACGAAGCATTCTATAAAGCCATACTCAAAAGATATAAGTGAAGTACAAAGAGCATTCTATAAATCAACCAAGGACTATCCCATACCAGCATGGTGAATTTCTAAAATAAAAATAAAAGGCACACGATGCTCCAAGAATTTACGCATATCATGTGAACAAAACAAAAAACGAGACATACCGATAATTATCGAGGAAGAAAGATGGGATGCCTTCTGGGGCATCCCCAAGCTTAGACGCTTGAGTCTCCTTGAATATTTATTTGGGGTGCCTTGGACATCCCCAAGCTTGAACTATTGCCTCTTCTTATTATTCTCATATCGATACCTCCTCGATCTTCGAACACTTCATCCACACAAAACTTAACGGAACTTTTATTAGAAATATTAGTACATATAACATCAAATCCCATCATGTCTGGCCATCACGTTATTGTATAATTATAATCCAACATTGCCTACTATATTCTTCTATCATAATTTTATGGCTCCCAAGTCATTGAGGTTCAACAAGATTTCAAATATAAGCAGATAAAGCAACTATAACAGCAATATGTGAAAAACAGAACAGTCTGTAAAGATGCAGATGAAACCTATACTTCTGTAACTCAAAAAATTCTGAAAAATTAGGAAGTAATAATTTTTTTGCATAAAAGTACCATGCAAAAATTTCATATTTTTTTTACGTTCTAAATAAATATGAAAAATCAAACACTATAGCCAAAGTTTCTGTTTTTGCACAACACACATCAAACAAGCAATTCAAACATCCTAAAGGTAAATCTTGGCACATTATTTTTATAATACAATTGATTTTTACAAGGGGATATTTTTTTTTGAAAAGTTTTTGTAATCAAGATCCACAAAGTTTCCATGGGCATGAATCAAGGCTAGTGATGTCTACTACACAACTTGTTCTTGTAGACTCGTGTTGGGCCTCCAAGCGCAGAGTTTTGTAGGACAGTAGCAAATTTCCCTCAAGTGGATGACCTAAGGTTTATCAATCCGTGGGAGGCGTAGGATGAAGATGGTCTCTCTCAAACAACCCTGCAACCAAATAATAAAAAGTCTCTTGTGTCCCCAACACGAAATACAATGGTAAATTGTATAGGTGCACTAGTTCGGCGAAGAGATGGTGATACAAGTGTAGTAATGATAGTAGATATTGATATTTGTAATAGTAACAATAAAAAATAGCAAGGTAGCAAGTAACAAAAGTGAGCACAAACGGTATTGCAATGCTTGAAAACAAGGCCTAGGGTCCGTACTTCACTAGTGCAATCTCTCAACAATGCTAATATAATTGGATCACATAACCATCCCTCAACGTGCAACGAAGAATCACTCCAAAGTTCTTATCTAGCGGAGAACATAAGAAGAAATTGTTTGTAGGGTACGAAACCACCTTAAAGTTATCCTTTCCGATCGATCTATCCAAGAGTTCGTACTAAAATAACACCAAGTTATCCTTTCCGATCGATCTATCTAAGAGTTCATACTAAAATAACACCATATGATACACATCAACCAACTCTAATGTCACCTAGATACTCCAATGTCACCACAAGTATCCGTGAGTTAATTATACGTTACGCATCAAATAATTTCAGATTCATAATACTCAATCCAACACAAAGAACCTCAAATAGTGCCCCAAGATTTCTACCGGAGAAAGTAGGACGAAAACGTGCATCAACCCCTATGCATAGATTACCCCAATGTCACCTCGGGAATCTGCGAGTTGTGTGCCAAGACATAGATCAAGTGCTCTCAAATCCATAAAAGTATTCAATCCGGTAATAACGAAATCTCAAAGGGAAAACTCAATTCATCACAACAAGATAGAGAGGGGAAAACACCATATGATCCAACTATATTAACAAAGCCCGCGATACATCAAGATCATGCCAAATCAAGAACACGAGAGAGAGAGAGAGAGATTAAACACATAGCTACTGGTACAAACCCTCAGCCCCGAGGGTGGACTACTCCCTCCTCATCATGGAGACCATAGGGATGATGAAGATGGCCTCCGGTGATGATTTCCCCCTCCGGCAGGGTGCCGGAACGGGGTCTAGATTGGTTTTTCGTGGCTACAGAGGCTTGCGGTGGCGGAACTTCTGATCTAGGGTTATTTCTGGGGGTTTCTGAATATATAGGATTTTTGGGCGTCGGTTTCACGCGAAGATGGGCCACGAGGGGCCCACAAGAAACCAGGGCGCCACAGGGGGCTGGCGCACCCTGGTGGGTTGTGGCCACCTCGTGGCTCTTCTGGCCCTCCCACAAAGCTTCTAGTGCCTTTTTTGTTCCAAAAAAAATTGTCAAAAAGTTTCGTTGCATTTGGAGAACTTTTATTTCTGAACAAAAAACAACACCACGGTAGTTCTGCTGAAAACAACGTCAGTCTGGGTTAGTTCCATGCAAATCATACCAAAACCATATAAAATTGTTTCAAATATGGGATCATAACAATCATCATAGCGTTCATCTTTCGGTAAGCACGAAGGGAAATTAAATAATCTATGAGTTAAAGAGTTACTCTCATTAGAAGGTGGGCACGGGTAGCTAATCTGTTCTTCCTCCTTTTGTTCTTCGCTCTCCTCCTTATTTTTTTCATCCAATGAGCTCACAGTTTCAGCAATTTTTTCTTCCATAGATTCTTGCAAAATATTAATCTCTTCCAAGGCAGCATACATTCTCTCAATAAATTCATCAATATTGGCATTGTATTCATAATTACCATAGAAATATTTGAGTATAGCATAATTTTCAGATCTGTAAACAGCATCATCATAGTTATCACACTCCGAACAAAGATTCAATTTCATAAGCACCCTTAAAAGCAACAAATTCTTCTATTTGTTCCACGTCATAGTAATCATATATATCATTAGCATAAGAAGCCAATGTTTCATTATCATTAAATTCACATCGAAAGGGAAGTTATAGAGCCTTCGTCTTAAAGCAACAAGGCATACAAACACATCATTTTAATTTGATCCCATAAGTGTTTTCCTTTTTGAGTCAAGCGATAATCCCTAAGTACTCACGTTGATCCAACGTGTCTTCCATTATCAAGTTGAATGGGGATTTCTCAGGATTCCCAAAGTAGTCTTTAATGTTTTTCACATAACCAACATCGAGGATTTTAGGAGGTTCTCCATCTCCATGAGTAGCAAGTACAACTAATTCTTTTGGTATTTCGTGTCCCATATCCATAACTAAAGATATAAAACAACTTAAAACAGAAAATAAAATCTACTTAGTGATAAAGCAAACAAGCACACACGAGAATATCAGTCCCACACTATTGCTCACTGGCACCGGTGCCAGAAAAAGATCTTGATAACCCACAAGTGTAGGGGATCGTTTGTAGCCTTTTTCGGTAAGTAAGAGTGTCGAACCCAACAAGGGCTAAAGGTAGAATTAACATTCTCTCAAGTTCTATCGACCACTGATACAATTCTATGCACGCCAACACTTACTTTACCTAGAACAAGAATAAAACTACTTTACGGGAATAAAACTAGAAGTACTTTGAAGGTGTGATAAGATAGTTTTACAAGATAATAAAGAACGTGGAAATAAAAGTTAGGTGTTATTTTAATAAATATTAATTAAGTTAGTTGTTTAGTAGAAAGCTTTTTGTAACACAAGAGAAAGATTTGTCCATAGGCAATCAATAACTAGACCGGTAATCATTATTGCAGTTTTGTATGAGGGAGAGGCATGAGCTAACATACTTTCCGTACTTGGATCATATGCACTAATGATTGGAACTCTAGCAAGTGTCTGCAGCTACTAAAGATCATTAAGGTAAAACCCAACCATAACATTAAGTAACAAGTCCCCTTTACTCTCATACTTACACAACCCCCTTACTTGGGTGTAAGCTTCTGTCACTCTCGCCACCCACTATAACAGAATCATGAACACATTGCAACACCCTACAGGGGTAATCCCACACGCTTGCGCGACACAGCGGGCACCATAGGACAGCACGAAAATAAAACATACAACTCAAACCAATCACGATCATCAATCAACCCATAGGACAAAAGAAATCTACTCAAACATCGTAGGATAGCCACACATCATTGGGTAATAATATATAGCATTAAGCACCATATTTAAGTAGAGATTATAACGGGAGAAAGAGGTGTTACACCGTTGCATAGAGGGGGAGAGAGTTGGTGGTGACGGCGGCGAAGTTATTGGTGTAGATCGTCGTCACGATAGTTGCCCCGGTGGCGTTCTGGTGCCAACGGGAGAGAGGGGGAGAGAGCCCCCCATCCTCCTTCTTCTTCCTTGGTCTCCCCCTAGATGGTAGGAGAGTTTCCCCTCTCTTCCATGGCCATCATGGCTCCCGGAGGGCAGGAGCCCCTCCGAGATTGGATCTCTCTCTTTCTCTCTCTCCTGTTTTGCGTCTGTTTTCTGACCCCTTCATCGTTTCTTTAATATCCGGAGATCCGTAACTCCGACTGGGCTTAAATTTTGAGGGGATTTTTCTTGAGAAATTATCTTTCTTGCGGAGAAAGAAGGGCCCCAACCGACTTATGTGGTGGTCCCAAGCCATCAAGGCGCAACCACCCCCTGGTCGCGCCCTGTTGGCTTGGGAGCACATCGGGCACCGTCTTGCGCTGATTATTCTTCCCAAAATTCAAATATATTCCAAAATAATTTTCCGTAAATTTTTATCATGTTTGGACTTCGTTGAATTTCTTGCAAAACATGCAAAAAAAACAGGAACTGGCACTGAGCACTAGATCAATATGTTAGTCCCCAAAAAATTATAAAATGTTGCCAAAAGTATATGAAAGTTGTAGAGTATTGACATGAAACAATCAAAAATTATAGATACGATAAAGACGTATCATTGACCTTTAATTTTCTTACAGTATTATAATGTAGTATTAGCACTTAAAAACATGCCCCAAATATATGGGGGCCATGTGCATGTACGAATCTAAACACAACTCTACTCGTGACCCTCCCCAAGGTCCAATCTATGCTCTTCTCGATCTTTTGTCGTCGCTCTGCTGGCATGGGATGGACGGTATAGGATCCTTGTCAATTATTTGTTTAGATTATGCTTTGGTGTCATGGTGACATGTTGCCACAATGTGATGGCAGTGGTATCCAGAATAAACGCCATGTGCTTCTAGTTCCATCTCCTAGGGCTCGGTGCGGTGAGAGCGAGGAGTTTGAGAGTTTGTGTCCTCTTCGGTTTTCATTGGATGGTTTGTTGTATTCATTGTTTATCGGTGTGCCTCTGTGGGCATCATTAGTGATATTGTCACCATCTTCAATAATATTTCCGTTCAAGCTTTCGGAGCAAGGTCATCGGCTTGGTCTGGCGTTGTTAGCACGGTTGCCGCCTAGATCAGGCAGGTGGCTCCACCGGTATGATTGGCGTTGTTGCGCAACTCGACGAGGTTTCATCCTCTATAGGCCTTTGCAGATGCTTAAGTGGTTGAAATTCTTGATGTTTTCCATCGCAGGCAAGAGCTATGGGCACAATGACGATGGGTTTAGTTGCAGCTTTAGTGAGAATTTGAGGCCTATAGTATTGGTTGTTTTCCCTTTGTTTAGGGTCTTCCATATATTTGTGGGTTTAGCTACCACAATATGTGATTGTACTCGATGTTCTCTTTATATATAATACAAGGTAGATTAATAATAGTAAAAAGGAAACAATCCACAACAACTAGAAGATCATCCACAACATTTCATTTTCATTTTTTTTCATTTTACTTTGCTTCTACTTTGGCCTGGAACGCACTCTACTTAGTTAGGGCGTCTCCAAGGGCAATCCGCAAATTTTCTCCCGCATCTATCCGCGGACAAGGGGGGACTAGTCCGCGGACACGGATGCGGGAGGGCGACATCCAACCGTAGCCGTATACATCCGACCTTTCTCATTTTTTCAAGTCTGCACAATCAAATAGCTGGATGCAAAGGGTACATACGTTAAAATAGCCGCATGCAGCACTAGTTTAAATTTTAAAAAGTTCAAATATTACATCCCAACATTGTTGTCACGCCCACTGATGCTCAATCAAATCTTCTTTCAGTTGCTCGTGAGTTGGCTGATGCCGAATTTGTTGATGCATTTGAATAAACTCTTTAAATATGGTCGAATTCTGTTTCGGAAGTTGGATAGGATTACCCGTGTTCTCAAATTCCAGACTTGCGGCAGCATCGTCATCCTCATCATCGACGATCATGTTGTGTATGATCACACAATATGTCATCACCTCCCACAAGGTCTCCAGGTCCCATTGTTTTGCAGGTCCACGAACAACTGCAAAACGGGCCTGCGGAACTCTAAATGCCCTCTCGACATCCTTTCTAGCTGCTTCTTGTCTTTGTGCAAAGTGAGACTTTTTTGGCCTTTTGGGTTAGAGATGGTGCGGACAAAGGTAGCCCATGAAGGATAGATACCATCAACCAGATAGTAACTCATGTTGTACTCATGTCCATTGAAAGTATAGTGGCAAGGAGGAGCTTTTCCTTCAGTCAGCCTCGCAAACAACGACGATCGTTGCAACACATTGATGTCATTGTGAGACCCGGGCATGCCAAAGAAAGCGTGCCAAATCCAAAGATCATGTGATGCAATTGCTTCAAGAATGATGACGGCCTTCTTAACATGACCCTGATATTGCCCTTGCAAAGCCTTCGAGCAGTTCTTCCATTTCCAATACATGCGGTCTAGAGATCCAAGCAAACCTGGCCACTCTCTTGCTTCTGAGTTTGCCAAGAGCCTCTCGGTGTCTGCCACAGCTGGTTCTCTCAAGTATTGAGGTCCGACCACCTCGACCACGACAGTTGCAAACCTGACCATGGCATCGTACGACCGGACGCCATGGTACAAACGATTGAAGACAGTCCCGCGCATCCGAAAATGCCGGCGAAAATGGTCAATGAATAGTGCATCGGGGGCAAAGTAATCGGCCATTAGTGTCAAATGCTTGTGTGCCCTGTTGCGATTGAGGACTCGATGACCCTTGATCGAGCCCTTGAAATTGAGAACAATCTCTTCCGCACGCTCCGCGTCTTCAAGGACTGCCTCCATCATCGCCGTCTCATCGGAGTAGTCCTCCTCGTTCGACGACTCAACATAATGCTTGTATATGTACTCCAAATCGGAATCCATTGCTAGAAACAAGAAGGGACAATTGTTTCTAGCTCCGACGATTCATCGAACAGTTGGCGGGCATGGTGAGAATTAACAGTAGAGGATGGTACCTGGCAGGGCGGTCAGAGGACAGGAGGTGAACAGAGACGGAGGAGAAGCGGCAAGGAGCCCTGCTGGAGCGTCGGAGGGTGACGGAGACGCATAATTCCGGCAGGGGTGTGGCGTGGTGGCTGGAGTGATGGAGCGCCGGTGAAGGCAAGAGAGAAAGAAGGAAGGAGAGAAAATAAGGAGGATGGAGTCGTCGGGGTCCGGAAAGGGTTTTGGGTGGGTTAGGGGTGGCGGATAGCGACGTTTCTCGTGTCCGGACTCCCGCAAACCTCCCCCATTTTTGTCTTTGGTTTGCGGGAGAAATCGCGTCCGGACCGTCACCCGGACCGATACAGGGCCACGTCGAATGGCTTTCGTGGTCCGTACTGCACGGTCTGAACTGATGCGGGGGGTTTACGGTCCGTCTTGGAGATGCCCCTAGTGATCTTGCAAAATGTTCATGTGTCTTAGTGAATTATAGAGTTGTCTTTCTTCTACATGTTAATGGTCGATAGTCTGCTACTCGTGTTTAGACAGAAAAAATCCTAACGTCGCTGAGGATCATCCTGATTCAAATAAATATAGTGTACCATCTATAAAAGAAAAATATCTTACGGCTACATGATTTATTATTGTTTCCCCGTTTCAAGTTTCATAAAAAACGTACTTCATTTGGGAGGGGGCACATGATTCCAAGGGCCGAACACCCTCGTCTTGTTCATATACACATCACATGTACTCTTTAGATATTTCACAAAAAGAACTCTTTAAACATTTTTTTTCATAGCTTAGTAACAACCCAGTGTCATCCTTACACTTTATAGCTAATAGAAAATTTTCGTCTCTGTGAGACATACACGAAGCTAAGCATTATTACCTGAAAGTAGATATACACAATAGTACACTAACAAGTTGCAAGAATTTATAAATTCCGGATTATATATTGTCATTAACCAGTTTGTCCCCAAATTATATGTATAATGTTATGGTAACATCAAGTAAGAAAATTAGGGACATGAGCTGGTAAAAAATATCAACCTAATTAAGGTTATGCATAAGTTATGGATCAAAATCGAGGAGTTTGACCGCACATTACATCTTTTAAAACGACATGTTCCTGGAGACATAGTAAATGTGTCACTTGCGCTTTAGACACATGCATTGTGGCAGTGAGATGATACAGAGTTCAACAATTGGCAGGTTTAGCGCGTTAATGCACCTCGATGTTTGTTTAACTAATGACATGCCCCATGTGCACCGGCATCGGGCTTTTACATGGACAATGTTGCATGACAAGAACCACCCTCCTTTTCGCACGGAATCAAAATGAGGAATGGTTCCATTGGCCTCTCAACCGTATGATCACGGGACCTAACTGCAAATGACCCCATAAATTGTTGTGCTTAGTTAAACGGTGACCTAGTTACCCCCGCAAAAAAAAAGGTGACCTAGTAACCACAACCATCTCGAGTTGCAAAAAGAAGTACTCCCTTCCCTCCGTTCATAAATATAAGTTTTTTTAGAGATTTTAATGCGAACTTACGGAGCAAAATATGTGAACCTACACTCTAAAATAAATCTACATACATCCGTATGTAGTCCATATTAAATTTTCTAAAAAGACTTATATTTAAAAATGGAGGGAGTACTATTGTCCTCGTCTTTTATCAGTTGTTTGACACATGAACATATCTTTACCGAGTAATAAAGTACGGATTGCTTCTGCCCGTTCGTCGTCATTATTTTTGCAAAAAAGACCGTGATTTTGGGCAATTAGGGCCTCTTTGATTTGTAGGATTTTAAAAACGCAGGAATAAGAAAAATATAAGGTTGGAGTGACATGTCCATTTGAACCCTATAGGATTAGCAAGGAGTGTTTGATGCCACAAGAAAAACAAAGGAATTGTAAAAAGAGGTTGGAGTGGATGTTAGATTTTCCAATGAAATGCAGTACAAAAGATTTCATAGGAAAAAAAACCCTATGAGATCCAATCCTATGAATCAAAGGACCAATGTAAGAAAAATTCCTAAGGATCTTAATCTTTTAAAAACCCTATATAATTCATTTGAATCAAAGGAGCCCTTAACCCGCACTTCAGATTTGCTGTTGCTCGTCCGTTTCTTCGTATGCTACATTGGATGTCGCTCAGATGGGCCTAGCTCGGCATGCGCCTGTGGTAAAAAATATGTGAGAATCGAACGCATCACTAATCAAGGTAGCCTGGAATGGTACCACCTTGCTCAATTGAATGAACTCTCGCCAATTTAAATACGACCGCAAGTTTTCTGCAATATCAACCAGCAACGAGAGCACACGAGGAAGCACACATGAGGCAGAAACGGGGCGGGCTGGTTGGTACTCGTGTGCAGAGGAAAGAAGGAGGCCAGCTGCACAACAGTGGCACGAGGGAGGCCATGTCAGAGTAGGACGGTGCCAGGCATGGTGTGGTGGTGGACACTGACCCATAGCCAGCAGAAGACGGCAGACGTCCACACCGCTTCAGCGACGCACGAACCAGAGAGAAGAGAAAGGGGTGATCAGAGAGAGAAGAGAAAGGGGGGAGCAGGAGAAAGGGTTGCATGGCTCTCACACTCCCGCCATGGCTGCTGGCGGTGGCGGAAGCCGGGGTCCTAGTGGTGATGGAGCCGGGGAGTGGGGGGGGGGAGGGTCCGACGGCGCGCTGGTGCGGGGGATCTCCCAGCGGCAGCGGGGGTACCGTGTTAGCATATGGGAGACTCCTGGTCATGGAATCTAGGTGAGGGAGCTTTGGATGGAACGTGTTATTGTGTGGGGTGCCTGCCGGCTCAGTCTCTCGAAGGTGCTCATAGGGGTAGGGTATGCGTGTGTGCGTTCATAGGGGTGAGGGTATGCGCGTGTATATGAGCACTTGCGTCAGTACTGTGTTAAAAAAAAAAGATAGTGTGCACGCATTGTTGACCGATTATTATCTCCGTGTCGTGTTTTTCTCTTTTTTAAAATAGAGGTGCAATTTCGAATAAATATCTCCCAGTCCGTCATGCGGACGGTTAGCATACACATAGTGTTTGTTCTCTAAATTATTGATATTGTACTATATATTTTTGTTTTAAGGTTGAATTTGACTCACTAGAGAGAAACAAACCTAAAATAAACTCTCCTAAGAAGGTAATGCAATTTCGACCAATTAGTTTGTGCAATGTGGTGTATAAAATTATTGCGAAAATGATTGCCTCTCGCCTCAAGGTGATTCTACCAGATATTATAAGCCCGACTCAGAGTGCGTTTGTGCCGGGTAGGCTTATCACAGACAATGTGTTAGTGGCATATGAATGCTTTCACACAATTAAAAAGAAGAGAACAGGCAAAGAAGGTTTATGTGCAATAAAGTTGGATATGCACAAAGCATATGATCGAGTCGAATGGTCTTTCCTTAAGGATATCATGATCAAACTTGGCTTCCAGGAGAATTGGGTGAATTTTATTATGGAGTGTGTATCCTCTGTTGAATATCGTATTCGCTTTAATGCGGAAGAAACGGAAACTTTCAAACCGACTAGAGGTCTGAGACAGGGAGACCCACCGTCACCTTATCTATTCTTGTTATGTACGGAAGGCCTGACTGCATTACTTGAGAAGGCGGAAGAGAATGGGAATATTTCGGGAATAAAAGTATGCAGGGAGGCACCACCCGTCACGAATCTTCTCTTTGCGGATGACTCTTTAATCCTAATGAAAGCAAATTTGCACAATGGGGAAATGTTGAAATCGGTTCTGGAGTTATACTGTGCGGCGTCGGGACAGATGGTCAGTGTCGAAAAATCAAGCATCTTTTTTAGCCCAAATACAAGTGTGGAAATTAGGGAACAAATATGTTTAACTCTAAATATAATGACGGAGGCCCTCAACGACAAATACTTAGGGTTGCCAGCAAATGTGGGGCTAGATAAGACGGATTGTTTCCAGTATCTAATTGATCGTATTGTTCAGAGAATCAGTGGTTGGAAGGAAAAATTGTTGTCAGCCGGAGGAAAAGAGATCTTACTCAAAGCGGTTGTTCAAGCCATTCCCACTTATGCAATGTCAGTCTTTAAAATTCCTAAAAAAAATTGCAAAGGAATTATTGACGCGATGGCGCATTTCTGGTGGGGAGACGAGGACAATCAAAGGAGAATGCATTGGATGGCTTGGTGGAAAATGTGTGTACCCAAGAACCAAGGGGGAATGGGCTCCCGGGATATCCATTGTTTTAACTTGGCCATGCTTGCTAAACAGGCTTGGCGTCTTATTGAGAATCCAGAATCTCTTTGCGCTACCATTTTGAGAGCCAAATACTATTCTAATGGCAATTTGCCGAATACTGATCTGAAGAAGGGCTCATCATTCACATGGCAAAGTATAATGGCGGGTGTTAGTTCCCTAAAGCGTGGTCATATTTGGAGAGTGGGAAATGGTCAGAACATTGATATTTGGGAGGACGCTTGGATCCCAAACTGCGCAGAACGAAAAATTATCACCCCAAAGGGAGGTCACTTGATACGCAAAGTAGCAGATTTGATTGACCCAATTCTTAATATATGGGATGAAGAGCTTCTCAGACAGACACTATGGCCTATTGATGTGCAACGAGTGATGGCGATCCCAATCCCGCAAAATAATATGCCTGATTTTATAGCCTGGAACCTTACCAAGAATGGCATTTTTTCGGTTCGATCAGCCTATTTGGTAGAGTGGGATTATCAATATGGGGGGAGATTACGTCATAGCAATGGGATGGGACGAACCACGGTCAATCCTATATGGGAGAGAATCTGGAAACTCTCCTTCCCATCAAAGGTGAATTTTTTTACTTGGCGTACGCTACATGGTACTATTCCGTGTCGGGTTAAACTTGCAAATAGACACATCAAAGTCTCGCCCGTATGTCCTACCTGTTTTTCTAGGCTAGAAGACACAAAACACCTGCTGTTTCTATGTAGCAAGGCTAAGCAAGTTTGGGAAAGTCTAGGGATGAAGGATATTATTGACAAAGCGTGCGAAATTGATTACGCGAGTGAGGCAGTTCTGGAATATTTACTATCATTACCGGATCAGGAACTATGTATTATGGGCAATCCAAACGTTCGTGAAATGATTGCTATTTCAGCTTGGTACTTGTGGTGGGAAAGACGAAAACTGGTACATAACGAGGTTACTCAAAACGTACAACAAATCTCGATGGGGATACGAGCTATTAGCAATAATGTCATAAATGCCTACAAACCAAGGGCTTCCATAAAAAAAGGAGGATGGACTGTTCCCCCAAAAGGTTTTGTTAAACTTAACGTTGATGCTTCTTTTGACCACGACTTGCTCAGGGGTACGATGGGGGCGGTGCTTAGAGACGACAAAGGAAGGTTTATCGCGGGGGGGAAATGGTAAGATCTAATGGTGTTCAGATGTGGTGATGGCGGAAGCGCTGGCCCTAAAATTTGGTATAAATTTGGCGCAAAGAGCGGGTTGCAACCGCATAATCATTAACTCAGACAATATGGAGGTGATCCAAACTATGAACGACGGAGGACGATCATCGGGGACTGCTACAGCAATTTTTTACGACTGTTTTCATTTAGCTTGTGATTTTCCGTTGTCTAGATTTGAGCATTGTAATAGGGAAGCAAATAATGTCGCTCATGTACTAATTTGGCCAGATCTTCTTTTATTTCTGATTGGTTCGAGGAGCCACACAACGAAATTGTACCAATCCTCATAAACGATGTATCTATTATCTCCAATGAATAAAGTTTCGATTTTTGTTCAAAAAAAAAACACTACAAATAGATGGAGAAGGATTAGGCAATGTTGGATTAACATATATACACAGTTTAGGGCACACACCACAAAAACATATATGCTTGCACGTCCAATAAAGTAAATACAAAATAAATTGTTTACACGCGTTATTGATCCCAGTTCATTCGAGTGCATAATAAATCATCGGCGCCAAAATACATACATTTACATGTCATGGCAATAGTCTTTTATTGATCTCAATGAAGCTATTGTTTCGTGCCATGCCTGACGGCCCTAAAGCTGGACATATTGGATGTGGTGTGGAGGAACTTGACAATCACATTATACACACTTTTGCCTCAAATATTGATGCTATAGGGGAACAACAATAATTGCATTCCGGTAAAATTACTTTGGAAGTGCTGCATGCACAACATTTTGATTGTTTGATGGTAGTATAATGATTAATCTGTCGATGTGGTATGCTTTTTCACTAGACATCAACAATCTGATCTACAACGTCATAACATTTTTCCACTTCCAAAATTGTATCCATAAAAATATGACACTAGCAACACATGCACTGACATTAATTAACTCACGCATGCTTATTTCAAACTATGTTTAGGATACCACAAAACAAAAATATTCTTTAAACAAAAGAATATAGTAAACAAAAGTAACCTACTTTAGTGAACTAGCTTACTTCTTTAAACGAAGGTACTAAAGATAAGTTTATTCACCCGATTAGTTGACTAGGATTCATGTCGCAAGTTTTAAACTAGCGCCCCAAAGAATCCTATTATTAATCGATCCATCATTTTTGTTATCATCAAACTTATCCTTTACCTATCTAGCTCGATCAATGATAATTGGGATTTGCTTCAACTTTTTTTCTCCCGTTGCAACGCACGAGCATGTTTGCTAGTGGTCTCTAATATGTCAAGGATACAAATCTAGTAGGTAAAATTTCCATATAGTAGTTGGTTTCAGGGCAATTTAACAGTCAAATCAAGCTTTATACTAACCCGTGAACAAAACAAGGAAAATTAGTCGCTAGGCAGGAACACCATGATATGTATGAAACAAACAAGCAAACAATTTAACACCCATGTGGACAGAATACATAATTATTTCCCCGTAGATAAGTGGAAATAATTGTTTTCATATGGTATATATTAGATTCATCATGATAATTATTTTCATGTCATGTGGTATGAAACATATACATCATGATATATATTATATACTGCCAATAGATTCATCCTGATATATATTTTCATCTGGTATATATTAGATACAAACAATAGTTTGTAATCCTAAAAACTTTGTCAAAGTTTGTAACATTGGCTTTGCCGAAAGCCAATGTGCATGCCTTATGAGATAGACATGGCACTATGCACGCAACTAAGGGCATATCCAACGCCGACCGTCAAAACAGTTGTATACGTCTGGAACGAGCTGTCCGGGCGTAGTTTGCCATCCAACGGGGACCCATATTTGACCGTAGCCGCGTTCGCTTGTCCGAATTCCCGCAAACTGTGTGGGGAGGGGGAGATTTGCAGGCGTTCGGACCTCTGCCACGTAGGACTCTGATACCCCCGGCCCACTCAGAGCCCCCGCCCGGGTCACTTTTTTCACTTCGTCCCTACTCCCCCTTTGCTCTGCATCCGTCCCTCGTCCGACGCTGCTGATGTACCATTATGGCAGCCACCCAAACATTGCCGAATGTCTGCAACCCCCACTCACGCGCCTGCCCACCTTGGACTACGTTATCGTCCACCCAGGATTTGTCCGTATCCAGGTACCCTCTGCCGTCGTGCCGACGCAGTCCATGGCGGACACCACGCTCGATAGCATTCGGTCAAATGCCATCGGGCTTTTTCGTTGACCTTCGTGTCATTTTCTAGAGTAAGCACGATGAAAGGGTACTCGGTGATGGAGAATGAGTTGATGTGCGATGCGTGGAAGTTTGTATCGGCGGACTTTGTAGGCACGAGGCAAGGGGACTCAACCTTTGGGCAAAATGTGCATGTTGTGTTTCATGAGCAAAAGCACTATGTGCCCTACGACTTGCACGTGATCTATGAACGTAATGTGAAGTTGCTAACCCGTCGGTGGTACACCGTCTCCAACTCCGTCATGAAGTTTTGCGATGGGAATGCACAAATGGATAGAATGTGGCCACCGGGCATGCAAACCATTGGGATCGTAAGTTTTGCTTCTTGTTGCTCTATATGTTGGTCAATTTATTGATTCTTGTTGTTGGTCTAGGCTGCTTCTCAGGATGGGAGTTTAGCTGTGTCTTCTGTTTTTGTTTTCTTTGTTTGGGCTGAGCATCCTATGTCTATCTGCTCTGGACACCATGTTCACGCCTGTCGCGTTCGTGTCATGTGTTGGTCTATATCTTGTACTCGTTCAAACTTCTTCTATCAATGGAATGATACGCAAGCTTTGCGTATTCGCGAAAAAAACTTAATGTTGCAACTTGATAATCATTACGTTGTATAGCCTGAACGCGTTGTCGTGTTGTACCACAAGACCGAGGGCAACCCATTTACGTCCATACATTGTTTTGATGAAGCTCAAGGGGCACAATGTGTGGGATGAGTTGTGTGGATTCGGATTCGAGTATCGCTGAATCTAGTATCAATGAATTCGAAAAACTTATTGAACATCTGGTTATCTCGGATGTAATATTTACATTTGAACTATTGTTGTAATATGGATATTTGCATATTATTTATGGATGAATTGTGTTATTTTCTATAATTATTATGAGTGTTCCGGACTTAAGAAAAAAACAAAACATATGTTTAGGTACAAGGTTGGATGGTCGGCTCCCCTATCCGTGTCCGCAGACGAGTCCGGGCTAGTCCATGAAGAAATAGTGTGTTGAAGATGACTAATACTAATACCCCCTTATTAATTGTCGTTGTTTTAACTTTAGGGGTATGTGTAGTTTTATGGCGTGTAGATGCTAATTGTGGGGACTGATAATAAACTATACAAAGTGAAGAAAACAAGGCAGTAATAAGAAAATAAAGCATACATCATCATGTCAAACGATCTTTAATTCCTTATTACCTAGAGGCAGGGGACTAGACCTAATTAGGAGAAGAACCATGCTTTTGGCTTTGCCCTTTTGCTTTAGTGGGAGTAGGTCGGCACAACAAACCAGTGTCTTACGTGTGGTAACCACAAGGTTAAAAAGCTGGTTAAGAGTAAAGGATGCAGGGTTTCCATTTGAAATACTAACCCATTTCGAGAATTCTACTAGTGCCGATGTTGATTAATTCTACAAATCGACCTTCCGTTCTTGTCAAGGCAGGAATATAGCCCAAAGAAGTTTCATCATGATGAAAAGCACTGCCCTCAAGTACCCTGAACAAAAATTCCACTTTGGACACATGCTGTTTTAATAATCACAGCTCCCCATGGGCCTTCCGTTCTCGTCAAGGCTTTGTTTCGATCTTTGCATGGTGGAGCGAGCAACATGATGAGGTGGATAGGCGAGTGCATTATATGGCGCTTGAGGTGCAAGTCATCGATTGATTCTCCCGGCCGACAATGTTGCCATGCCACGCCGGCAAGCGGAACAAAAAGCAAAATGCCCGGTCTAAGAGCATCTACAACCAACACGTTATATCCGTCTCAAAGTTTGGACAGGCCGTCCGACCCAACCGGACCTCTTAAACCCGCTTCAAACGCCCGTCCTGACCGGCACCCCTCATATCCAACCCAAATGTAAGACGGATATGAGGCGGCCCGGTCACGCCCGGACGCGTCCGCCTGGCAGGCCCGGCCCACCATTGACCCATCGTTGTCCCACAAAATCCCCACTCCGTGCACCTCGCTTCGAACCGTAGCTCACTCTCTCTCGCTCCGTCCCCTCCACTCCCTCTCCGATTCCGGTCCCATCCACTCCAATGTCGAGCTCCGGCTCCGACGTCGACTCCGAGGAGCTGGCCCTCCGCATCGCCTTGGAGCGGTCCAAGGTGGAGACCGGCGGTAGCTTCGGATATGGAGCTAAGCCACAGCTCCCGCGCCGGAGCCGGACCCTCCCGGCCCGCGTGCAGCTCCGCCAGGACTGCGCAGTCCGCACCGGCTCCACACGCTCTCCTTCCCCCGCCGCCCGCTCCTCCATGCGTGCAGCGTTGGGTGCTAGTGCCCGCGTCGCCGGCCCGCACGCGCACTCCAGAATCGGAGGCGCGCGCCGCCCGCCGTGAGAGGCAGCAGGCAAGGGAGAGGGAAGCGGAGCAGTCCGCGCGCCGCCGCTGCGGGATGACGGCGGAGACCGACGAGGACGAACGCCTCCTCACATGGGTGTACCGCCGGTCTCTCACGACGGCAGAGAGACGGACGCTCGACGCATCCGATGGAAGAACGCCAAGGCGCTTCGACTTGCTATTGAGCAGTCGGAGCGCGAGGCGAAGGAGGCATCGGAGGAGAAGGCCCGTCTCACGAAGTTGAAGTGGGAGCAGGACAAGGCGGTCCGTCGGATGAAGGGCCTCATCGTTCTCTCCGACTCCGACTCCGACGACGGCGACAGCTGCACCTCCTTCGACAACGACCAAGACCCTCAACCAGTCGCGGACAGCTATAGCTGCGCCGGCGACCCAAGGGGCAAAGGGACGGCGAGGAAGTGGTGATCTCCCCCCCCCACATTGTTTATATAGATTTAGTTGTAGAAATTTAAGAACTATGTCCGGTGAACTAAGATGATCTTTTGGGTGATGTTTGATGTCCGTTTGCAGGCGATCTTGTGTTCGTTTGCTTCCGATTTTGTTGTCCGATGTTTGATCACGTAAAGTAGTTCAACATTGCATATGTAGTATGAATATAAGGTGTCTGATATGAGATATGTGAATGCAGAGTACCAAATATGAGGTGTGCTCGGTCAGTGCATGCGGACGCGTCCAGACGCGTCCGCGGGCGTTTGAGTGACCGGATTTACAAGATCCGGCTGTAGATGCTCTAATCGACGTGAGGGACGTGAGGACGTCAATCGATATGTAGCATCGTTTCCCCGATCCCTCCTCGGTACCGTTGTGCCGTGCAAGTGCAGGATCGACGGATGGCAGCGCGCGTGGTACTGGTGGAGGCCATGGCATGCTAGTGGCAGTTTTTTTTAGAAGAACGTCGCACTTTATTTCATTCAATAATGTTTAAAGGGATGCAAATATGATCCGGTGGATCAATAAGCCACACATGTCTACCAATATAGAGAGTAGTGGATGATCTAGCTAATCTGTGTGCCTCATTATTACTTGTGTGGTGTTTGTGGACAAACTCGCAACTCTACAGTCTCGTCTCTCTAAGGATCGTACAGTACCCATCAAAGTGTCGCCCGCTCTTCAGGTCATTTATGACTCTCAGACAATCAGATGCAATGCGTTCTTTTGAGACGACCAGGTCTTCTGCAAGAGGTAATGCTTCTCTGCACGTGCACGCCTCCAGAGTAGCAGGCTCTGTCACACCTTGGAAGACTACCGCGGACGCTCCCAGGAAGACGTCATGGTCACTTCGACAAACCACGCCAACGGCAGCAATGTTTGAAGATTTCGCCACTGCCGCATCAACATTCATTTTAACCTCCCCATGCCCGCCGGTAACCATTTTGTACCTCGCGAGCTAGGTGTTGTGTTTGTTGTGCGTCAGGTTCGCCGCTTGGGTAGCTCCTGTATCTCCTGCTAGTGGCGGTTGATGATGGTGTCTCGGCTAGTGGGCCTTTCATGGCGTCGGTTCCCAACCTGGTGAACCGGTCTGAAGATCCCTTTGTCGGTTTCGTCCTGAGCCATTTTGGATGGGCCATGGTGATTTCGCAAGGCTTGACATACAAGACAAGAAGACATAGTCGTGGAGAGTTCTATCTCCTTAGACATAGCCAATCTAGTTGTGTAGACCCTAGGACCCCTGGTATGATATATAAGTCGAGGGACGGGTTCGTTGTAGAACACATCTCATAAATTAGAATTTCTTGGTACTTTGTACTTTGTATACACCCCCAACGCAATAAAGTAAAGAGCAAAACGTATGGGATTATCTCCACTGTGAGAGCCCGAACCTGAATAAAAACTCGTGTCCTTGTTACCATCTCGCTCGCCAAGTAACCCAGCTAGGATACCTTACCGTGGGATCTGCTAGATTTAGCTCTGACAATGGTGATTCGTGCATGTTCTGCCAGGTGAACGTCGTGGCACGATGGGGGTGCGGATCAACGCTAAATCGACTCCGGTGCAATCTTTGTGCAGAGGCATATGTTCGTCTTTGGCAGCGTCACCTTTGTTGCCAACTCGACGGCCACCTTCGCCAAGTCGAGGCCTTCGCTCCCGTCCGGATCGTATGATTCGACAACATGGAGTACACCGTGGACTGGCACGGGGAGTTGATCTTCTCGGGTTTGACATCTCGCTCCCGATCTAGTTCTCAAATCATATCTCGGAGCTCCCGGAAGAACTCAATTTCCCGAACCACCCACCACCCATATCGTTGCCAACATTGAAGATCTTACCGACGTCCTTGAAGGAACCACTGACGAGGCGGAAGACATGGAAGAGGAGGTCAGTGAGTCCATGGAGAACCGACCACCAACCACGGTGTCCTCACACAAGTGAAAGGTGACCTCGAACTACGACATCTACATTGTGGACATGCCAAACGCCACCAACGGCGGTGGCAACGGCGCGTCGATGGCAACAACGAAGGTAACAACATCAACAACGACAATGGAAACACCAATTTCCCGATGCCAAGAGAAATCGAGCTACCATACCAAGGAGCAGCACCCTATACCACCCGAGGACAACGCTCCTCGGGCGATCTACAAGGCCAGGCGCAATGCGCCATGTCCCTCGCACCACTACGGGACATCGGTCGAGCACGCGACTCGACTACATGACTGGGCCAGGGACATGCACATGTCGACTTTCTCGAAGTACGACGATGACGCCCCACTTTAAATCTCGGTTCGCCGCTTCCATGTGCACATGATTGTCGTTGCAGCTTGGTGGCGCGTCGGTCACAACTCCCCGCACCGCTGGTTGCATCATCTGATAGTGCCCGCCCCAGTTCCATGCAAAAATGATTTTAGCTTCCGGGGGCGACGGCCCCAACTCCGCACGCTGATGGTTGCATCACCCCACGATGCCGGTCCCAGCTCCGGGTGTGCAGTTGGTAACCAGCACAACGGCTACTCCAGCGTGTGTGTGGCTTGCAGCACCGGCTGCCGCAAAATCCCAGTGCTGCCTCGCGAGGTCCGAAACAACAGGCGGCCGCACGTGGGGGTTTGCATGAGGGATGGAAGATGGCCAGCAACACGACGGTCGGCTGTACAACAAATTAGGGATCGGCCTCGCGCGGTTGTCTTTTTTTTTGTTTGTTTTTTGAGATGGCTTACCAGGCTTGCTACCTGGTGGCCTCGCGCGTTTTTTTTGCGGGGGGGGAGGAGATCTTTCATTACTTAAGGTGGTGCATCATTCTTACAAAGATTAACAACTTCATTAGTACCACCTCCTAACCACACCGCAGTGCGAGGAGTGCACCGTCCATAGGTAGCAAGATAGTGACTAACTTTATTCTGAGAACGACTAATCTTAGTGACGAAGATCTCCCTATCATCCTTCATAATCTCCTGAATCTCTCTGACTAGCACCATATGCCTTGAACGATCAGGTAATGTAGTTTGTAGCATCGTCACCGCGTCGGCGCTATCCAGTTCCAACTGTATGGGGCAGTTGGTGCGGTGTAGGGCAATAGCTAGGCCCTCCTTGCACGCCTCCAACTCGGCTTCAAGAGCGTCATCACATGCGAATAACTGCCTGCAAGCCGAGTATATGATCTGACCTTGTGCGTCCCGCAGTACCATACCACAGCCGGCTGTGTTGTTGCTTGCCACATAACTGCCGTCAGTACTGAGCTTGGCCCAGCCAAGATCCGGCTTGCTCCACTTGAGCTCCATGCATGCGTTCCCAGCAGAAGTGTCGGGTGGAAGAAGACTATAAGAAAGGAGAAAAGAACGAGGGAAAGGGGCCGAAAGTTTCCTTTTAAGTTTTGGGTGAGTATTTGATCTATTATCAATCCATGTTGTAAACCTGAAGATGACCTGCAAATTTTTTTGAATATTTGATGTCATTCCGACAATTTAGTTTTGGGTGAATATTTGGAATGTTAAAAATACGGTAGCTAAACTTGTCGAGCTAGCACAAAAAATGCATTTTACTCTAAAAGCAATCTACTAGTTTACTTTGTGTGCCTAAACTACACATCTCAGCTGCTCATTTGTGTGGCTACACATCTCATGCAAGTTTATACATTGACTGTACAATTTACTCACTATATCCACCTCTATAAGAGTTGCTCATTTTTGGCAATACTTGGTACTGTCAATTTTCTACTTGTCGAAACATTTGCTTCCTAATTTTTGGTTGTACAAACCATTCTCTTACTCGAATTTAATGTCATGTGGGGCCAACACTTCAAGCGCAGGAACAGGGAGGGTCCCAAATATGCTTAGAGCTAGGCTTTATCTTTAGTTTGCTTGCATACCAAGTTAGTTAATTATTTCCATAGATAAGGATTTAGTTAGTTGGAAAGTTAAGCTGAGTTTGTAATCAGTGAGCCCTATATATAAGGGGACCTAGGTCTAGTACGTGAACACCACAGAATCAATAAAGAAGAAACAGGAGGGTTGCCTCCGGTTATCCACAAACCCTAACCTCCCCGCGCCCACGGCGCACAAGGATCTGCACGGCTACGCTCTCTGGAGCCTGGGCCGTGACAGGTTGGTACCAGACCAGTCATTCCTGGTTGCCAGTCCATGTACGTGCAAGAAGATGGGATCACCCCTATCCCAGGATGATGTGGGGGGCATTGTCAGCAGCAAGATCGCCGGACTCGTTGACCAAGTTGCCGCTTTGTCTATCGACACTCTCGAGCTCAAGACCGATATCTGGAAGTTGATGGAAGAGATGACCAAATTTTGTGAAACACAAGGTTGTTGAAATAAATGTTGTTAGCGTGGCATATCTTCTATTAGAGGTAGTTAGCTAGAGATAGAGTTGCGCCTAAGTTAAATCATGTAATCTCTATCTCCTCCTATCTTGTACTCCAAGTTGTATGCTATCATGGGATAAGCCCCATCGCTATAATAAATACTGCGGCTCTCTCCCTTGAGAGAGTAGGAACGCTTCCACAATTTCCACATGGTCATCAGAGCCACCTCTTCCATTACGTTCTAAAAATCCATCCACCGAAAACACCAATACCAATCCCGATGGCATCCTCCTCATAAAACCCACCCTACGGCCTTTGCCAGGTCGCGAAAAAACTGACCAGGGAGAACTACCTCCTCTGGCAGGCATAGATCATGCCACGGTTCCTTTGGCGCCGACCTGTATGGCTATCTCGATGGCTCCATCGCTTCTCCTGAGAAGCTCATCATTGCCAAGGACAAGGAAGGAAAGGACCAGACCATCCCCAACCCAGCGCATGACCCATCGGTTCGACAGGACCTGCAGGTCCTCGGCCACATCCTCAACAATCTGTCGAGGGACGTGCTGGTGTCCGTGATCTCCATCAGGACATCGTATGCATTGTGGACCTCTCTCGGTAACATGTTTGCGTTGCAATCTCGATCCGTATCAATAACATTCGCATCCCTCTAGCAAATGCTCAGAAGGGAAATCAATCTGCTCCGGCGTATGTCGCACGGATGAGGGGACTAGCGGACGAGCTAGCAGTCGCAGGCAAGCCCCTTGACGAGGATTAACTCTCTCCTTCATCGTTGATGGGTTGGACCTTAACTACAACTCCATAGTCTCGTCTCTCGACGCCCGCACGGATCCGGTCACCGTCGACTTCCTCTACTTGTAGGTCTGTAATTTTGATCAGCGAGTGGAGCTCTTCTCTAGCGGGTCCGGCAGCGGAGGTTTTTTTAAGTCCTCTGCCAACGTTGCTGCACGCCGTGGTGGCCCTCCCCCGTCTCAGAAATCAGGCGGTGGTGGCGGCTACAAGAAGTAGGGCGGCGACGATGGTGGCAACAAGAAGAAATAGTCCGACGGGCGCCCTTTCTACCCTAACAACAAGGGAGCCCGCGCCGGTCCAAGAGGTCCAGGAGGCCCCGGAGGCCCCGCACCTGCCAACCATGCTCGGGGTAATGACCCTATCCAACGCCAGATCTGCTCCAAGTTTGGCCACAATGTCAAAGATTGTTGGTACCGCTTCGATGATGATGCACTCGAGGAACAAGTTGTTGCTACCACATAATATGGCGTGGACACGAACTCGTACATGGACATCGGTGTGACTAATCATCTCACCGGTGATCTAGAGAAGCTAGTGGTTCGTGAGAAGTATCATGGACTGGAGCAAATCCATGGCGCCAATGAATCAGGTACGAGGATAAAACATGTTGGTCATTTAGTTTTCAATACCCCTAGCCGTTGAAAGCACAACTTCTTCCTAGGTGGTTTTGGTAATTGATAACAACATCTATTTCATTGGACTAATGATTCCACCAAGTATATTTCAGGAAAAGTTCAATAAATGGATTAGCAAAAGGATTGTGAGGAGATCCCCTAGATGCAAGGAACATCTATTGGCAACAAGATTCAAGAGTCTACATTTTACATTTTATGAAAAATCACTTTTGAGTCCATAGGAAAGCCAATACTATTAAAAGGGGATGAGGTATCTATGATGATCTGGTTGCTCAAATGCTTAGAGATTAGCCACCAAAAATACACATGCAATTCTCCCATAAATTCTCTGTCTAAACCCTACCACTAAAATCGGTGCCACCAAGTTTTCAGAATCAGCCCTACCGAGTTTTACCCTAGACAGATCCTATGCCAAACCCTAAGGTCTCGGTGACACCAACTTCACTTTCGGTGAAACCGAAATCAGTGACCAACTTTCTGGTAAGCCATTTCTAAGAATCGGAATTTCCGAGTTTTGGAAATCGGTCTCACCGAGATTTGGAAACTGCCTAGGTCAGCCAATTCGGTCACACCGAGATTTGTATATCACTCTCACTGAAACGCCAAAAGTTACCACATTTTGCACTAGTCCTGCAACCGAGTTTTTACTCCGGTTCCACCGAGTTGGACAATAATGTTGTAACGGTTTTTTTTTTGAGATGCCTATATATACCCCTCCACCTACCTCTCACTCGTAGAGGAAGCAGTCAGAACATACCTACACTTGCCCCATCCATTTTTCTGAGTGAGAGCCACCTACTCATGTGTTGAGATCAAGATCTTCCACTCCAACCATATGAATCTTGATTTCTAGCCTCCCCAAGTTGCTTTCCACCCAATCAACCTCTTATACCAAGCCAAATCTGTGAGAGAGTGATTGTGTGTTGAGGAGACTATCTTTTGAAGCACAAGAGCAAGGAGTTTATCATTGTTACCACATCTATTACCTTTTGGAGAGTGGTGTCTCCTAGATTGGTCAGGTGTCGCTTGGGATCCTCCGTCTTCGTGTGTGGAGTTGAACCAAGAAGTTTGTAAGGGCAAGGAGATCGCCTACTTCGTGAAGATCTACCCATAGTGAGGCTAGTCCTTCGTGAACGTAAGCCGTGATGGAATAGACGAGGTTGCTACTTTGTGGACCCTAATGGGTGGAGCCCTCCATGGACTCTCGCGGGCGCTACCCTCTGTGGGTTGAAGTCTCCATCAGCGTGGACGTATGATAGCACCACCGATCAGAACCACGGGAAAAATCTTCGTGTCTACAATTGCGTTTGATCCTCCTATCCCTTCCCTCTACTTTCATGTGCATGTCTTTATTTTCCGCTGCTATACTCTTAGACTTGCATGTGTAGGGTGTGCTTGACTTGTTACAATTGTTAAAACTTGCCAACATCTAAAATTGGGAAAAGGCTAGATTTTTAATTTGGTCAAGTAGTCTAATCACCCCCCTCTAGACATACTTCGGATCCTACAAGTGGTATCAGAGCTTTGGTCTCCATTGCATTGGTTTCACAACCTAGGAGAGTATGGCATCTAGTGAGAGAAATTATCATCGTAGAGGTCCATATTTTGATGGTACAAAGTTTGCTAGTTGGAAACATAAAATGAAAATGCATATTCTTGGTCATAACCCCGCCGTATGGGCTGTTGTTCGTGTTGGATTGCAAGGTGAATTCTTTGGTGGTGGAAATGAGCCGGATCGTGAAGCGACCGCGGAAGAATTGAAGATGTTGCAATACAACGCTCAAGCATGCGACATTCTATTCAACTGCTTATGCCTCGAAGAGTTCAACAATATAAGCCGTCTTGTGAATGCAAAGGAAATTTGGGATACTTTGCTTGATATGCACGAAGGTACCGAATCCGCCAGGGAATCTAAGTTGGATGTGCTACAAAGTCAACTTGACAAGTCAAGGTGAAGGATGGTGAAGGAGTCGTGGAAATGTACTCTAGGCTTGCTCTCATCACAAATGAGATTGCCGGCTTAGGAAGTGAAGAGATGACCGACAAATTCATCATCAAGAAGATCCTTAGAGCCTTGGATGGAAAGTACGACACCGTGTGCACATTGATCCAAATGATGCCAAACTATAAAGATCTCAAGCCTACGGAAGTCATTGGAAGGATTGTTGCTCATGAAATGTCACTCAAAGACAAAGAAGCGCTTCACACCAAGTCAAGTAGTGCATACAAAGCTACAAGTGATACTCCCGCTACTTCAAGTGACAATCTTGTTACCAATGAAGAGATAAGCCTCGTGGTCAAGAAGTTCAACAAGTTCTACAAGAGTAGAGGCAAAGAGAGAAGCTCCAACGCAGGATATGAAGAGAAGCGTTCCTCTAGTCGTGACCAGAATTGTTACAATTGTGGAAGGCCCGGACACTACTCCAATGAGTGCACGACCCCCCACAAGATAAGAGAAGAGTCACCTAGAAGGAGAAGCTCAAGAGATGAGTCACCTCGTAGAGAGAGAAGGAGTAGAGAAGATCGCTATGAACGAAGACCCTCTCGGAGAAGCAAGGACTCGAAGAAGAAGGACAAGTACACCAAGAGATACACAAGAAGAAGACATCAAGCTCATATTGGTGAATGGGTTTCCGGCTCCAATTCCGACAACCAATCCAAGAGAAGCTACCACTCCAAATCCGACTATAGTCAAGATGAAGGTGTTGCTGGATTAGCACTCGTATCCTCCAATTCCTATGACATATTTGATTCACCAAATGAAGGAAGTGGAAGTTGCTTCATGGCTAAAGGCCCCAAGGTACCACACCCCGAATACAATGACTTCAATAGTGATGAGTATGACTTACTAGGAGATGATGACTTGCTCTTTGATAAAACTAGTGATGTTAGTCAAAATGAACTTGATAATAATCATGCTAGTCAAGATAAGTCATGTGATGATAAGAGGAGATTGAGCGTCTAACTAAAGAACTAAACTCTCTTAAGTTAGCCCATTAATCTACTCAAGAAGATCATAGAGAGCTTCTAAGAACTCATGAGAAGCTGCGCTTCGAGAAGCTAAATTTAGAGCAAGAGCACGAGTTTCTTAAAGCTATCAATGACGATCTTCGAAAGAAGAGTTCTTCTTATGTTGTCAAACGACTACTCTTGTCTACATTTGTTCCACAAGTCAAACCTAAGCAAACTAGTAATAAAGGCAAGAAAGGTTCTTCATCTAGTAGCAACAACACTAATGCTAAATCCAATGATGTTACTTCTATTAGTTCTATTGATTCCACTAACGATTCTCTTAGCCAAGTTACACTTGAGCAAGAAAACGATTTATTGAAAGGAATTATAGAAAAAGGTGTCTACAAGAGTCTTGCCGGAAGTAAGCAATTTGAGGAGATTGTACGCAAGCATGGAGGGCACTGGAAGAAACAAGGCATTGTCTACTTCAACGCCAATGGAGTTGAATGGGAAGAAGGTCAATACCCCAAGCCAAAGTTTGTTCCTCAAAGGGAGAAGTATGATTCTACTCTCCCCAAGGGAACAAAATCTCAAGATGACCTTCCACCACAATACCACAATCTCAAGGGCAAGGACAAGCTTCAAGAGGAGATTGACACATTTGAAGAAGAATCCCAAGCCATGGCCAAGCGAGTTCCCAAAGCTACTACAAGCTCTATTCAACAAGTGCTACTTCAACTCCAAGGATCCCCATCAAGTTGATGTGGGTCCCAAAGAAGAAGAACTAGAGAAGTTCTTGAGGGGTTGAAAGGACCACGATGTCGCCTAGAGGGGGGGTGAATAGGCGTTTTAAAATCTTTTACGGATTTGGCTATATCCTAATGCGGAAATAAACTAAACGGATACTTTTCAAGCACAAATCCTAAATATACTAGGCTCACTAAGTGCACCAACAACTTAGGATAAACAAGATGAGAATAATGAGGATATGAGTAAGCACAAGTAAGTTACACAAACTTACTCAATATATATCACAAGATATGGAAATGAATAATACACACAACCACAAGTAAGCAATACAAGCTTACACAAAGTGTATCACAATATATGGGATTGAACGATACAAGCAAACTCAAGTAAGCACTACAAGCTTACACAAGTTATGTCACAAGATATGGAAATGAATGTTACACACAACCACAAGTAAGCAATACAAGCTTACACAAAGTGTATCACAATATATGGGATTGAACGATACAAGCAAACTCAAGTAAGCACTACAAGCTTACACAAGTTATGTCACAAGATATGGAAATGAATGTTACAGGCTAGCAATTCACACTAAGAACAAGATACATCAATAGTAGCAAGTATGAATTGCGGAATATAAGGTGAAGGCCTAAATAATCTCTACAAGGGAATAGCCAACACAATACAATGAGGACAACAAGATATAGTGAATGTACGGTCAAGTGACCAAAGTAAACCACAAGTAAGGAGCTAGGGTTAGGGATAACCAAAGTCATGGAGATGAGGATGTATCCCGATGTTCACTTCCTTGGAGGGAAGCTAGTCACCGTTGGAGGGATGGATGTTACCACGAAGGCTCACCTTATTCTCCCCTTGAGATATCACCACGAAGGCGATTCTCAACCACTAGTGGTAGACCTTGAGGCGGCCTCCAAACCTTCACAAACTTTCCGGGGGACAAATCACAAGTTGATTCCTCACCGGAGCACTCCTACCGCCTAGGAGTCTCCAACCTCCAAGAGTAATAAGATCAAGGGGGAAATGCTCAAGACTTGCTCAAATCACGAATTCCTTTGGTCAAGAGAAAGGGAAGGAGTGGATCTATCTTTTGATTGGAAAATCTCTCAAGAACTCTCACAAATCTCTCCGGGATCTAAGATTTGGTGTAGGAGAAGTGAGAGGGAGCCACTTGTGTTCTTGGGGCAATTTTGGATGAAGTGGTCAACCCTCTACCGGATTGGTAGAGGGGTATATATAGTGGAGGAAGAAAATGGCCGTTGGAAGCCACTTAAGCTGCGCAGGAGCCGGACGTCCGACAGGTGTTGGTCGTCCGGACCAAGAGGAAGCACCGGACGTCCGACAGACGTCGGTCGTCCGTGCCAAGAGGAGGCACCTGGCGTCCGACAGGGCTCGGTCGTCCGACAACTTAGAGAGAGAGAGAGAGCAGGTCAGCTTAGCAGTAGGACACGGACGTCCGGAAGGGACCGGGCGTCCGGCAGTTTGGTTCTGGTGGGGTGGCGTCGGATTTTCGGCCACACACGGACGTCCGGAGCCCGGATGACCGGAAGGACCAGAAGTCCGAGGAGAACTTGCTGATATCTTACTGGTATCATTCCGGATTTCCGGAGGGAGTCGGTCGTCCGGAGGCCGGACGACCGGAGGTTGTCGGACGTCCGGACAAGAACAGAATCAAAGGTAGAACCTCAACCAAAGGTTTTTCTCTAGATTTTTGAGCAAGTCTATCACGAACCCCTTTGATCCCCTCTTAATAGTGCGGGATCCCTATAACTCAAGAATCATAAAAGAGCTACACTACATAGCTATCGAGAATCTATACTTGAGTGTATATATTTCTTCGGTGGTCATCACTCCACAACACTAACGCCAAAGGAACTAATACCTTTGACTCGAGTCTTTCACTTGAGCTTGATGTTGATGTTTCTTGTTGGCTCAAGTTGAAGGCAAGACATTGGTGAAGTCTTCAAGTAGCTCTCTCATACACAATGTGGGAAACTTTGCTTTGTATTCATCTTCACTTGTCCATCATATGATCATCCACAAGCTTCAAGCATATAATCCTTCGGGATGGTTATCTTGAACTTGCCCTTGTCAACCATGATCATGAACACTTGGTGTCACCATCTCATGGACACTTGGAATCTCTCTCTCTTGATGTGAGCCCATGAGGATGACCTAACCCTCATAAACATAGACAACACATAGTATGGGTTAGTACACAAAGTGCAATTGACAATTACTTACCATACCACAAGATCCCATGTGGTACATCATTTGCACTTGTGTGATGACCATCTTTGAGTTAAATCTTTGATCTTCATCTTGGTCAACATTTATCTTTGATCCATGGTTAAACTTGATGTCTTGAAGGCCCCATTGATTTCTTACTATGCATCATTGCTTCAAGACATAATTACCAATATCTCAATTCACCATGACCATATCAAGTTTCTTCATGAATCTCAAATTGGCTATAACTTGCACGTCTTCATGGTCCAACATAGTATCTTGAGAGGAACAAAGAATTCTTCTCTTGAATTACTTGCTTGAAGACATAATCATCCATGACTCAACATATGAGCTCATCATGATCCTATTTTCAAGACATGTAGAATTCTTCTCTTTAATTACTCTCTCAAGATCTTGATCCATCACTTGATCATATCATATTTGATTCAATCATTGAGCTCATCCTTGATGCGTGCACAACAATATGTATATGGCATTCATTTAGAATTCATTCGATCTCCTTCTTGAATCATCATGAAACAAACATCCTTCAATTCATCCAATATTCTTCATGCATTGTAAATAGAACATTCCTTCAATTGTATAACTCAATGCAAACATTAGTCCATTAGGATTGTCATCAAATACCAAAACCACACATGGGGACTACATGCACTTTCAATCTCCCCCATTTTGGTGGTTGATGACAATCTCAACAAGAGGATTTATATAATGAATTTTGACACAAGTATGCAATATACCCGAGAATACATTGAATACTTGGGATGGTTTTGATAGCATCAAGTGTCACAAAGATACTTGAGTTTATCACACTCGGTGTACAAACATCAAAATACTATGCAAGGAAATTCAAAGTTCATTCACACATGCATATATTGTGGGGGAGCTTTCTCTATATATATTCTTTCTCTATATATATTCATTCTTGCAATAAACATATGTAAATATGCATGAATGACAATAAGCCATAAGCTCTTTTAAATTATCTTAAATCCTCTAAACTTCTCCCCCATTGGCAACAAATGCCAAAATGGGACAAATCTTTCAAGACAATGAGTTCCTCCTTAAGGTATGCATATTACAAAATGTGAGTGAAATAAAATGCACATATTCAATGACAAGAAATTTGAGGAGCTCAGGATCTAGAGATTGCAATAGGTATGATATGAAAATAGGTATACGACATATGAGGAAAACATTCAAAAGATCCAAACAACATATTTTGGACATGATATAATATGAATATTCAATTCGATCATCATGATAAGTATGGGTCCAAAGTACATCCAAAGACATGAGTGCATAAGATTATATGCAAAACATACAAGCACTCACTTCACAACCTATTACCGAGACCACTAATGAATCAATAAGGAAACAACCAAGTGACCGGTAAGGATCAAGTGATATCAAGGAAAGATGGGAACTTTCTTATGGGCAAAAATTTCTAAGTGGACAATAGTAGCCTATGTATCCACAAAGAACCTTGCATACATAAAATAGTCACAATTGATAAGAACATGATATGCACAAGTGAATCCATTATTATACACTTGTGATCCTAACATAAGAGCAAGGCACATGGCACAAAGCACATGGCACAAATTGATCTTATTTGTATAACAATGAATTACTAAGGAAGATAGCAAATACCACAATCAAATAGAGTATTTTTGCAATTTCATAAAAATTGCACATGAGAGAACATTTTAGGAATTGATATGCAATGAATTGCTTAATTGGCATGTTTTGGGATAAGTGAATCATGAATATGATTTTATAGATCCCCATTAGATGCATCGACTCAAATGTCTAACCATTGCAATAGAATGTTTTCTAAGAACACGCAGGAAAACACAAATACAATAAGTACTATTACATGCTATGATGCAACCTTCACAAGGTTGACTCTATTTATATTCATGCATGAAGTAAATACTTGTTACCGAGAAAGCATTGGTATGGAGTAATGATCAATGAGTCATATAATCTTGGCTCTAATTCCTTCGTGGTGACACCACCTTCTTTATGAATAAGTCTAGACAACAATGCTTCTCCAATGTACCCGAATCACTTTTTAAGTACAATATGGTCCCCAAACTTATTGGGTCCGAAGTAGTTAGCCTAACTACAAAATATAGGGCAAAAACCACTCAAGTGTGTGCATATAGATATGAAGTTGAATTTAAATTTCATGCACATCTTAGCTATTAATAATTTGACGGATTTGCCATATATATATATTGGATCAAATAAGGTAAACAAGGCATGCATATTTACACATAGTAAATATGCATGCACAAGCGTACCAAAATCCAAAGAGATACAAATTGGACAAATGAACGCATAACCGTTAATACTTCCAATAACATCACTAATCATTCATGTTGTCCAACATAAATCAAAGACAAATCAACATATGATAGTATACAAAGTTCAACACATGAACCAAGCAAAACCAATGAGCATATAAGATATGCATTGCACATATTCTTACAAGCATATCTTACTCAAGTAGATATATGATAGTACAAGTAATAAGATACTAACTCCCATAATACCATCAAAACTAGTAAGATGAATTCAAGCAAAGGCACGGGAGATTACCGGGCGGCAAATGAATTTATCGGCTAGATATAAAATGGAAGTTGAAACAAAAGCCGAAATGACAAAGATCATCAAGGTCTACCAATTAAGGAATACCAAATGTAAGAACAAAATGGTATTTTGAATTATCATTCGGTGGTAGATTTAAATAAGCACACGATCGTCTATACTAGCACAAGCATAACATGAG
Source organism: Elymus sibiricus (assembly GCA_039707655.1). Lineage (NCBI taxonomy): Eukaryota > Viridiplantae > Streptophyta > Magnoliopsida > Poales > Poaceae > Elymus > Elymus sibiricus. The sequence continues at coordinate 273,633,131 of CM077665.1, forward strand.
AGTTTAGCAATAAACACAGTGCTTGGATAGCATTTTTTTTAATATTAGAATTAGGTAGATCATCATGCAAAGTAATAACTGGAATGGCTTGAATCAAATGATTTCCCAAATAAGATCTTTAACATAAACCATGGGCAAAACCGCACAAGAAAGCCATACTCAAACAAATCCAAAGGATGATCAACACAAAGATGTTTATGCAATTAGGCACGTGTTGATCAGATCAAGCCACATAGATATGAGATAGTCTTAAATATAAATTTTAAGTGGCATACCTCAAATGTTCACATTAAGAAGGATTGTGATATGCACAGAGCATATCTTCTCCCCCATAATGTGATTATTCATATATTATCAACAAGAGGCAAGTGAAATTCAACCAAAGATAATTAATGAATGACAATTTGAATTTCAAATGAACTCGACATACCGCATAGTAACTAGATAATCTTGCACTATAAATACTAGGTGGTATCCTATATATATACACATTTTAGGTTTGTGATGTGCGTAGAGCATAACACTCCCCCATAATGTGATGATCCATTAATAACTCAAAAGAGCCCACTAAGATGCAACTACGATGCTCTGAAGGCTCGAGACTACACACACAAATATATGACGTGCATTGCAACCTACACATGCTAGATAACACAAATCAAGCATATTAGGAGGCACAACATATACAAACACATGCTAGGTATAAAACCTAAACATGCATGGGGCTAGTAACTTTCAATGTAGACAATATAAATACAAGTTACCGCCACGTGGAGCATTGGAATGAAAAATATGATGATAATTCACTCGACTTGGCTTGAACCATAATAAATGGTGAAAATCATTTTTCTTCATGAACTAGCCAAGTCTCCAATGCCCTCCACACACCTATTGATTAAGTTTGAGCTTGATGGTCCCCAACCAAGTTGGGTCCTAAGAAGTTAGTAACAATAGGCTTGGCAATCCAAATGGTCTTTTATTTACCCAAACCACTTTGGGTGCCCACAAACTTGGCAAACAAATTGCCAACATTATCCTTTCTAAGTGAATAATGATCATTGACAATTGGAGGCTTAGAGACATTACCGTTGGGACATGATGAAGATATGTGTCCCTTCTCATGGCAAATATAGCAACATGTGCTCCCCTTTATCTTCTTCTTTACCTTCTCAACTTGGAGAACATTATCTTGGTTAAGCATGGGAAGAGGCCTTTCATTATCTTGAGATTGAACTTGAGGCCACTTCCCTTGATGATTCACACTTGAAGCCTTCTTCTTCAAAGGACAAGATCTCACATGGTGTCCAACATTCTTGCACTTGAAGCAAATAATGTTGGCCGAACTCTTGACTTGATCTTGTCCCTTCTTCTTATTCTTGGACTTCTTCTTGTTGAGGATGAAATCAAGTCCTATTTTGTCTTGAGGGTCCTTTTGCACACTCAAGATATTATCACAACATTTTTCCAAGTCTTTCTTCAAACTAGTGACTTGGGCCTCGAGCTCTTTATTTTCCTCTACAAGGTTAGTATTAACACAAGAACTAGAAGAAGTAGAAGCTTCATTGTTAGAGCAACAAGGCATGGTGAGCAATTCATCACAAGATGTATCAATATCATGTAGAGAGGAATTGCAAGGGCTAGCACATGGCAATAAGGCATTTCGGGTAGAAGATGTGCTAATGTCCACATGAGACTCACAAGATTTTACCTTGGTGATCATAGCCTCATGAGCTAACTTTAGACCATCATGAGAGATTAGAAGATCCTCATGAGTGCCCGAAAGCTTTTCATGACTTTCTTCCAATTTCCCATAATTGCTAGTTAGCAAATCAAGTTGAGTCCTCAGCTCAACATTTTCTTTCAATATTGATGCTTCACACAAGATAGAGTTAGTAGCACAAGCATCATTATCAATATGAGAGGAGCATGTAGAAACTAGAGACACCTCATGAGTAGCTTGAAGTTCCTTATGAGACTTAGAGAGTTTGGTGAGCACTCCTTTGTCATTCTTGTAGCCAAGGTCAAGGTGCTCAAATCCTCTTTAAGTTTACAATGAGTAACTTCAATCTCTTCTTTTGAAGACCTCAAGTTACTGAGAGATTGATGAGCCTTAGCAAGTTCATGTTCAAGTTGTTCACTTTTTGCTTGCTCGTTAAGAAGTAAATCATTACGTTTTTCAAAGCAAGCAAGAACATCTTGGAACCTTTTATAAGTGTTATTTTTAGCTCTATGAAGAGTTTTCCCAATCTCATAGAGATTTTGAGTCAAGTCATCATCATCATCTTCCTCATTACAACTATCATCATTATCACTAAGAGAAGATGATACCTTGTCATTACCTCTTGCCATGAGGCACATGTGAACAAAGGGGGTTGATGATGATTCTTTTGGAGAAGAGGGTTCTTCATCAATCAAGTGTGCCTCATTTTTCTTGATTACCTCAACATGGTTAGTTTCACAAAGAGAACTAGAGGAAATCAAGGCATTTTGAATATGGCAACACAAACGACCAAGCATATCATCACAGGAATTTATGAGTGAATCATTAGATGATATGCATGGACTATCTACACAAGAATGTACGAAGTTTTCGGTGTTAGATATGCTCGTGTCCATGGAACCTACAATACTAGCATTTCTATATGACGGATCATCAATGATGAGCTTGACACCATCACTCCATGAGATATCTCCACTTACCATGTCATTACCCTGTGACAAAGTGGAAGATGTTGAAGTGTCCAAGCAATCGGAGGTGGAGGCAATGGAGAGTTCTTCCATCACTTCCTCCCAAATGGCATTGGCTCCTACAAGGTTGGACCCACCATATGTAACTTCAAGTTTGGTCCAAGCCTCATGAGCCAACAAACAAGTCGAGATTGACTTGAACACCTCGAAGGTTATAGCTTGGTGAATGACACTTAAAGCTTCACTATCAAGATGCATATCCTCTAGTGACGGAGATTGTCCATCCTTTAGATTTGAATCCCCTACAACAACAATCCGTAAAGCATTTGGACCCATGGCCCGAAAGTGACAAAGCATGCGTAATCTCCACATAATGTAATTTGTGCCATTAAAACAAAATGTGTCATCGTGCACTAGTTCACTAGTCAACATCGTTACTCTCTAGGCGGTGAAGCCTAATAAGGAGAGACCTTGCTCTGATACCAATTGAAAGGACCACGATGTCGCCTAGAGGGGGGTGAATAGGCATTTTAAAATCTTTTATGGATTTGGCTATATCCTAATGCGGAAATAAACTAAACGGATACTTTTCAAGCACAAATCCTAAATATACTAGGCTCACTAAGTGCACCAACAACTTAGGATAAACAAGATGAGAATAATGAGGATATGAGTAAGCACAAGTAAGTTACACAAACTTACTCAATATATATCACAAGATATGGAAATGAATAATACACACAACCACAAGTAAGCAATACAAGCTTACACAAAGTGTATCACAATATATGGGATTGAACGATACAAGCAAACTCAAGTAAGCACTACAAGCTTACACAAGTTATGTCACAAGATATGGAAATGAATGTTACACACAACCACAAGTAAGCAATACAAGCTTACACAAAGTGTATCACAATATATGGGATTGAACGATACAAGCAAACTCAAGTAAGCACTACAAGCTTACACAAGTTATGTCACAAGATATGGAAATGAATGTTATAGGCTAGCAATTCACACTAAGAACAAGATACATCAATAGTAGCAAGTATGAATTCCGGAATATAAGGTGAAGGCCTAAATAATCTCTACAAGGGAATAGCCAACACAATACAATGAGGACAACAAGATATAGTGAATGTACGGTCAAGTGACCAAAATAAACCACAAGTAAGGAGCTAGGGTTAGGGATAACCAAAGTCACGGAGACGAGGATGTATCCCGATGTTCACTTCCTTGGAGGGAAGCTAGTCACCGTTGGAGGGATGGATGTTACCACGAAGGCACACCAACGCCACGAAGGCTCACCCTATTCTCCCCTTGAGATATCACCACGAAGGCGATTCTCAACCACTAGTGGTAGACCTTGAGGCGGCCTCCAAACCTTCACAAACTTTTCGGGGGACAAATCACAAGTTGATTCCTCACCGGAGCACTCCTACCGCCTAGGAGTCTCCAACCTCCAAGAGTAACAAGATCAAGGGGGAAATGCTCAAGACTTGCTCAAATCACGAATTCCTTTGGTCAAGAGAAAGGGAAGGAGTGGATCTATCTTTTGATTGGAAAATCTCTCAAGAACTCTCACAAATCTCTCCGGGATCTAAGATTTGGTGTAGGAGAAGTGAGAGGGAGCCACTTGTGTTCTTGGGGCAATTTTGGATGAAGTGGTCAACCCTCTACCGGATTGGTAGAGGGGTATATATAGTGGAGGAAGAAAATGGCCGTTGGAAGCCACTTAAGCTGCGCAGGAGCCGGACGTCCGACAGGTGTCGGTCGTCCGGACCAAGAGGAAGCACCGGACGTCCGACAGACGTCGGTCGTCCGTGCCAAGAGGAGGCACTGGGCGTCTGACAGGGCTCGGTCGTCCGACAACTTAGAGAGAGAGAGAGAGCAGGTCAGCTTAGCAGTAGGACACGGACGTCCGGAAGGGACCGGGCGTCCGGCAGTTTGGTTCTGGTGGGGTGGCGTCGGATTTCCGGCCACACACGGACGTTCGGAGCCCGGATGACCGGAAGGACCAGAAGTCCGAGGAGAACTTGCTGATATCTTACTGGTATCATTCCGGATTTCCGGAGGGAGTCGGTCGTCCGGAGGCCGGACGACCGGAGGTTGTCGGACGTCCGGACAAGAACAAAATCAAAGGTAGAACCTCAACCAAAGGTTTTTCTCTAGATTTTTGAGCAAGTCTATCACGAACCCCTTTGATCCCCTCTTAATAGTGCGGGATCCCTATAACTCAAGAATCATAAAAGAGCTACACTACATAGCTATCGAGAATCCATACTTGAGTGTATATATTTCTTCGGTGGTCATCACTCCACAACACTAACGCCAAAGGAACTAATACCTTTGACTCGAGTCTTTCACTTGAGCTTGATGTTGATGTTTCTTGTTGGCTCAAGTTGAAGGCAAGACATTGGTGAAGTCTTCAAGTAGCTCTCTCATACATAATGTGGGAAACTTTGCTTTGTATTCATCTTCACTTGTCCATCATATGATCATCCACAAGCTTCAAGCATATAATCCTTCGGGATGGTTATCTTAAACTTGCCCTTGTCAACCATGATCATGAACACTTGGTGTCACCATCTCATGGACACTTGGAATCTCTCTCTCTTGATGTGAGCCCATGAGGATGACCTAACCCTCATAAACATAGACAACACATAGTATGGGTTAGTACACAAAGTGCAATTGACAATTACTTACCATACCACAAGATCCCATGTGGTACATCATTTGCACTTGTGTGATGACCATCTTTGAGTTAAATCTTTGATCTTCATCTTGGTCAACATTTATCTTTGATCCATGGTTAAACTTGATGTATTGAAGGCCCTATTGATTTCTTACTATGCATCATTGCTTCAAGACATAATTACCAATATCTCAATTCACCATGACCATATCAAGTTTCTTCATGAATCTCAAATTGGCTATAACTTGCACGTCTTCATGGTCCAACATAGTATCTTGAGAGGAACAAAGAATTCTTCTCTTGAATTACTTGCTTGAAGACATAATCATCCATGACTCAACATATGAGCTCATCATGATCCTATTTTCAAGACATGTAGAATTCTTCTCTTTAATTACTCTCTCAAGATCTTGATCCATCACTTGATCATATCATATTTGATTCAATCATTGAGCTCATCCTTGATGCGTGCACAACAATATGTATATGGCATTCATTTAGAATTCATTCGATCTCCTTCTTGCATCATCATGAAACAAACATCTTTCAATTCATCCAATATTCTTCATGCATTGTAAATAGAACATTCCTTCAATTGTATAACTCAATGCAAACATTAGTCCATTAGGATTGTCATCAAATACCAAAACCACACATGGGGACTACATGCACTTTCAGGGGTGACTCCGCCAACAAAATTCACTCACATTCATCATTGACAAGAACTAATGCAATCAACTCCAACCTTATGCATAGTTCAAGGAGTCACAAATACCTCGTAGGTAAGCAAGGGACAAGGTAATGAAAGAATCAATGGACATCATCTAAATGTGTTTCACTCCATGTCCATAGATATCCTTGTATTTGTTCCTTGTGTGGGACTAACCCATGTAGGTGAGAAGAGTAAGAAACAACAAGGATGACTCCCAACTCAAGATGACCTTCATAAACTATGAGCATCCACTACTACAACACCTACATGAAGTCTTTTCAACGGCAAAACCCAAGGTTAGTTTGTCCCTCCTAGGGGGGATGTCATATAAAGGGGGAGCTTTACTCTAAGACTTGAGTCAAAGCATCTCTTAAGATGTGAACACATTAAATGCTTTATGTAAAAGTGGAAACCTCACTTGTGATTAAACGATGAGTATGACCTATGATCAAGTATTCTTACTTGGCTCCTAAGTCAATATACTCATATATAGATGACCCCGTCATCGCCAAAGTGTTTGGTAGATACTAGAGTGGTTTTTCATGTTTGCCATATTTCATTTGACATCTTAATGTGTGAGCATGCTGGTATGCATATTTTTGCTCATTCAAGGATATCCAATTGTTGTTATTTGGCTTTCATTTTTCTTTGTTCAATTGGATATACAAGAATGCCTAAGTACCTCCCTCTAGCTATCTATGCTTTCTCGTCTCAAATTCTATTCATTCTTCATCACAAAATTTGAGCAAGCACTTTTTGGACCCTCATTGTGAGGAGCACCCGGAGTTCCGTATCGACAAGAGCTAACTTCCAAAACCTCCCATGTGCCACTGAGTGTAACCAACTCCAAAAAATCGGTTTCATCGAAGCACAAGGGTTGATCTGGTTTTCAATCTCGGTGCTACTGATCCCTTAATCTCGGCGTTATCGATGTTCTCTGTTGTTAGGCAGTTGAGAATCTCGGTGGAACCGATATTTCTGAATCGGTGTTACCGACAGCAACAGGGTATATATATATCCGCGGACCTGAAATTAAAAATTCTTCAAACACTCGGTCTCCCGCAACCCTCTGTTGCTGTCGCTCGTGTCTTCGGACGTCGATCTTGTCTCCCGTGCACCCTCGCCACCGGAGTCTACCACCGTCAACGGCAATCTTGCCCGCCGTTGCCGCCGCAGCGAGGTCTTCACCGCATTAGGGTAAGATCTCGACCCCTACTGCGCTCCAAGTTCTGATTCTTGCGCATTAGGTCATGTTCCAATTCATGCCACGGTTTGCAATATTCCTATCCACGAGAAAACTCCGATAGATTAGCTGATTTTTTTAGGTTTAGGGTTCTGCCATATGCATCTCAGTGTCACCGAGTGCAAATGAGTCGGTACTACGATTCGGGTTTAGGGTTCCTGAGAACTTTCTCGGTGAGACCGAGTTACCTTTTCAATGAAACCAAAAAGGTGGCCAAGTTTCTGATAAGGAGAAAGTCTGTCTCGATGGCTCCAAAAACTAAATCTCGGTGGAACCGATACCCACATAGCAGAATTCTGAAACTAAGATTTTGAGTTCAAATTTTGCAAAATAGCTATGTTTTGTGATGCTTATCCCCTCCACTCTTCTACATCTATTCACAGGGTCTATTCAACATGTCTGGATCAGATGATAGTCAGAACGACTTCAGAGAGCAGAGCATAGACAGTGATGCCGGCACTAGCCCAGAGGCTAGCTCATCTTCTGAAGACCCTGGCACCCCTAGTTCTCATGGTTTTCCCAAGGCGGCCACTAGGGCCAGGAGAAAGCTCAACTCAGATGAGGAAGATGCTGATTTTGTGACTGATGAGGTGATAGCCAAAAAGCAGCAAGAGAAGAAGGAAAGAGCTGCAAAGAAAAATTCTGATGAAGTCACTTCTTCCAGGAGGCCTATAAGGAAAGAATATGCCAGCCCTGATGCTATGAAGGCTCCTGAGACTGCCAAGAGAGGCATGACTATCACTCTTGAGAACCCTACCTCCTCCGGGCAGACCAAGTCCATGGCTAAGAAGCCAACTCGGAAGAGAGTGAGGAAGAGAATTGTTCGTGTCCAAGGTAGACCACCTTCAATGTTTGAAGACCCAGCTGAGAATGAGGAAGAAGAGGAAGAACCAGTTGCAAACCCTCCTCCTTCCAAGAAGAAGAAGCTTTTGGCTGATGCTATGCCTAGCAAGCCACCTTCTAAGGCGAAGCCAATTGCTCCCAAGAAGCCAGCTGCCCCCAAGCCTAAGAAAACTACAAGAGACATTCCTTTAGCTGAGAAGAACAAGGGCTCTACCTCTATGCCAGAAGAGGAAGATGTAATTGTTCCGAGGAAGCTGAGACCTCACCTACCAGAGCATAATGATGATCATCTAGTGGCAGAGGACATGAAAACAAGAAGGGATCAAGGGCTCAGGAAATGGAGAGCAGCTGATCCTTATGATATCCGAAGAAGGACTGCTGTAGATGCTCGCTTCCACACTAAGGAGCAGCAGGATTTCTATGAGACTGTCTTGTTAGACAAGAGTCCAACAGTTAGCGACATGAGATATGTTGATTGGAAGTTCATCAAGGAAAATGAAGATTACTTCTCTCATGTGCTAGATAATTTCAAGGCAATTGACATTGACACATTTGTTGGCAGAGAGTTCACTGCATGGAATGATGAGATGATCATATAATTCTATTCCACAGCTCATTTCTATCCAGATGGAAGGATTGTATGGATGACTGAGGGCACCAGGTACCAGTCTACAGTTGATGAGTGGGCTACCATCTTAGGAGCCCCGAAGATTCAAGAAGGAGATCTTGATGTGTATATTGAGGCCAAGATGAACCATAACTCCATGGCCAATATGTATAATCCTATCCCCACTGCATATGTACAAACTCACAAGTTTGGCTCTGTCTACTTCTTGCAAGCAGGATTACCCACCACCAACACTATTATGAGACATACTTTGATGCCAAAATCTGGAGATGACAACATGACCAGGAGGTACTCCATCAACATGCTTCATCATGTAGACACCCACACCAGGATCAGGGTGATGGATTTGATTGTTGAGACAATCAAGAAGACTGCTGCAGATCAGAAGAGATCATGTGGATATGTTCCATATATTCATATGCTCATTAATTCCAAAGTTGGAAAGAGCCCATATGCACTTGATCGTCCACACCTGCCACTCCAGCCAGATTTCGAGGACAACGTTGTGGTGATGGATCCTACTCATCCCACTTCAGCTACGGCACAGGTAGATGCAGAGGCAGCTAGAGCCACTAGTGCTCAAATTCCAAGGACGAAGAGCGACCAAATGTCCTATCTTATCAGCACTATCCAAGGGATAGAGAAGAATGTGTCTGAGATCCTCAAGAACCAGAAGTATTGAGAGGATAGTGGAGACGAAGATTCATGCTCTAGACAACAAGGTGGATGAGCCGACAAAAACTGTCAAAGAATTGAAGCAAGAAGTGGATGCAGTGCCTAGCCCCCACTCCAGTGATGATGATGATGCTAGTCCTCCTCTCCAGCCTCACACTCAGTTCAAGATACATGCCAGATCGTCTGCCGTGCCAGCTCTAGAGGTGGGACCATCTTCATCAGCCCAAGCATCTGCTCCATCAGCTCCGTCAGCACCTTCAACATTACTCCACCACCTCAGAGGACATCAGTTGAAGCATTCACAGACGCACTTCTTTTGACTCCTTCAACGGCTACCGGAGGAGATAGAGCCCAGAGTGACGCTTAGCTCTATACCTTTGAACTTTTTGGTAACTTGTTGCCAAAGAGGTAGAAGTGTATAGATCATAGGGCTTCAAGAGAGACTGTTTTCTCTTTTGTTTGCTCTCTTGTTTCAAAACATTTGGTTTATCGTTTGGTTGTTCTTAAAGTCCTTCATGTTGGATCATACGCTTTGCTTGATGACGCTACTATTTCCTATCCATGCGATGTTCATATGATGATCATTCGCACTTGTTTGGTGTTATGTGCATTGTAATCCATTCATATCATTTATGCGCACCACCAATTGTATGTGACATGGAAGAGTTACCCTTGATCCTAATCGATTGTGCATTTGCATTCAAACGCAAATCTTAAATAATGCACAAATTTAGGGGGAGCTCTTGCTTATCACATACTTCTCAAAGCGATGATGCTATTCGTTGTTTTATCCCTAACGAAGCTTTGATCTATATGCTGTCATCAATTACCAAAAAGGGGGATATTGAAAGCACAACTTCTCCCTAGGTGGTTTTGGTAATTAATAACAACATATATTTCATTGGACTAATGATTTCGCCAAGTATATTTCAGGAAAAGTTCAATGAATGGATTGTCAAAAGGATTGTGAGGAGATCCCCTAGATGCAAGGAACATCTATTGGCAACAAGATTCAAGACTCTACATTTTACATTTTGTGAGAAATCACTTTTGAGTCCATAGGAAAGCCAATACTATTAAAAAGGGATGAGGTATCTATGATGATCTGATTGCTCAAATGCTTAGAGATTAGCCACCAAAAATACACATGAAATTCTCCCATAAATTCTCTGTCAAAACCCTACCACTAAAATTGGTGCCACCAAGTTTTCAGAATCGGCCCTACCGAGTTTTACCCTAGACAGATCCTATGCCAAACCCTAAGGTCTCGGTGACACCAACTTCACTTTCGGTGAAACCGAAATCAGTGACCAACTTTCTGGTAAGCCATTTCTAAGAATCAGAATTTCCGAGTTTTGGAAAACGGTCTCACCGAGATTTGGAAACTGCCTAGGTCAGCCAATTCGGTCACACCGAGATTTACATATCGGTCTCACCGAGAAGCCAAAAGTTGCCACATTTTGCACTAGTCGGTGCAACCGAGTTTTTGGTTCAGTTTCACCGAGTTGGGCAATAATGTTGTAACGGTTGTATTTTTGGAGATGCCTATATATACCACTCCACCTACCTCTCACTCGTAGAGGAAGCACTCAGAACATACCTACACTTGCCCCATCCATTTTTCTGAGAGAGAGCCACCTACTCATGTGTTGAGATCAAGATCTTCCACTCCAACCATATGAATCTTGATTTCTAGCCTCCCCAAGTTGCTTTGCACCCAATCAACCTCTTCTACCAAGCCAAATCTGTGAGAGAGTGATTGTGTGTTGAGGAGACCATCTTTTGAAGCACAAGAGCAAGGAGTTCATCATTGTTACCACATATATTACCTTTTGGAGAGTGGTGTCTCGTAGATTGGTTAGGTGTCGCTTGGGAGCCTCCGTCGTCGTGTGTGGAGTTGAACCAAGAAGTTTGTAAGGGCAAGGAAATCGCCTACTTCGTGAAGATCTACCCATGGCGAGGCTAGTCCTTCGTGGATGTAGGCCGTGATGGAATAGACGAGGTTGCTACTTTGTGGACCCTAACGGGTAGAGCCCTCTGTGGACTCTCGCGACCGCTACCCTCCGTGGGTTGAAGTCTCCATCAGCGTGGACGCTAGATAGCACCACCTATCAGAACCACGGGAAAAATCTTCGTGTCTACAATTGCGTTTGATCCTCCTATCCCTTCCCTCTACTTTCATGTGCATGTCTTTATTTTCCGTTGCTATACTCTTAGACTTGCATGTGTAGGGTGTGCTCGACTTGTTACAATTGCTAAAACTTGCCAACATCTAGAATTGGGAAAGGCTATATTTTTAATTTCGTCAAGTAGTCTAATCACCCCCTCTAGACATACTTCAGATCCTACAGCCGTCATATTCAACTCAAGAAAAATTTATACTCTCCTCATGCCAACATAAACCTTCTCTCCGTTCATCGCATTGCCTTACATGATCATGTTCTTACTGAATTTCACCCTTTCTTTTTCTTGATTAAGGATCTGGCAACGAGGAGGCTGCTGTATAGAGGTAGATGCGTTGGTGGGCTCTATCCGTTGATCCCACATTTTAGGAGGTCAAATAAACAAGTCTTTGCGGTCACCGAGTTGTCCTCATCAAGGTGGCACGATCGATTAAGTCATCTTTCTTTTATTATCGTTCAATGAGTTCTTAGAAAGAATAAACTTCCTTTTGGATGGCGAGCATAGCTTAGAAACTATGTATGATTCTTGTCAACAAGCAAAAATTCATCAATTGCCGTATCCAGTGTCAACTAGTGTTTCTTCCAAACCTCTTGAGTTGATTTTCTCTGGTTTCTGGGGGCAAGCACCCACTTCTGTTGGTAGACACGAATATTATGTAAGCTTCATTGATGACTATAGCAAGTATACATGTATCTATCTTATCAAGCATAAGTCTGATGTGTTTCAAGTTTTTCAGAATTTCCAAGCACTTGTTAAACGCAAATTCAATAGTAAAATTAATTTTGTCCAGTCGTATTGGGGTGGCGACTATGAGAAACTCAACTCGTTCTTTTAAACAATGGGAATTTCCCATCATGTTTCTTGTCCTCATGTCCATCAACAAAATTGTTATGTCGAACGAAAGCATATCATAGAAGTTGGCCTTTTCCTTCTTGCCAATGCCTTCATGCCACTCAAATTTTGGGATGAGGCCTTTCTCACCGCCACTCATCTCATTAATATAATATCGAGTCATGTCATTAATTATCAAACTCCCATGGAATGACTTCTTCATACCAAACCCAATTATACTTCTCTTAGAGTTTTTGGGTGTGCATGTTGGCCCAATCTTCGCCCATATAATGCTAGGAAACTCTCTTTTCGCTCCAAACAATGTGTGTTCATAGGATATAGTCCTCAACACAAAGGTGTCAAGTGCCTCGATGTGAACACCAGAAGGGTTTATGTTTCTCGTGATGTTGTCTTCGACGAGACTGTTTTTCCCTTCAAAGCTCTCCATCCCAACGCCGAAGCTCTTTTGCGAAAAGAAATCCTTCTCCTTCCTAGTCATATTCTTGGCTTAGATCAAAGGGGTGATGATACTAATGACCACGTGACTAACCCTCATAACCATGATTTTGAGTCTCATGCTGATGCAGATGGTCGAGGGGGTCATACAGGATTTTTGGCGAAGCAAACGGTGAACAAAATCCTCCAAACAACCCTGTATTTCATGTGGCAGATCGGGACAACGACGCAGAACACAGAGCCGATTCTCCTGCACGAAGCCTCGGGATCGCGCGGTGCCAGATCCCATGCAGATTCGGCACAGCAGCAGCAATCAACGGCAGCAGCGGGTGCGCGTGGGGCTGATGTGGCGCAATCATCGCGTGGCGTGGCTCACGACACGGTTCGGCGGGCGACCGACAATGCACCCGACAAGCCTTGCGCTGGAGTGCGTCGGGCTTGTCGGTCAGCGGCAGATCCCCCTTCCCCACCAGGCGCGAGACCCGCGTCTGGTGCGGCGCATGGCTCGCCCGTGACCGGCTCGCCATGATTGGCTCGCCATCCAACAGAGCAGCGGGATCGGGTGATGCAGGCGGATCCCCCTCGGGATCAGGCCTGCCTGGTGGGACAGACGGATCCACCTCGGGATCGACTTCAATCAGGTTGGCGCATGATGCTGCTGGTCCAGGATCTTCTGCGGTTTCATCAACACTGCCTACACGTGTTGGCACACTGTTGTAAACAGGAAAAATTCAGCCAGTTAATTATAAAAATGTTTTGAAATTTGGGTTTTGCTTGAAGGGTGTCATGCGGAGGAAGGCTATGGAAGATGAGTACATGGCCCTGAAGAAGAATAACACCTGGCATCTGGTCCCACGTGGTCAAGGAAATTTTTTGATAGACTGTAACTGGGTATATAAAATTAAAGGGAAAGCAGATGGAACCATTGATAGGTACAAGGCTAGATTGGTAGCTAAAGGTTTTAAGCAAAGATATGATATTGATTATGAGAACACTTTCAGTGCAGTTGTTAAAGTTGCCACTATCAAATTGGTTCTGTCTATTGCTGTGTCTAGAAAATGGTGCCTGAGACAGTTGGACGTACAGAACGCGTTTTTGCATGGTGTTCTGGAAGAGGAGGTTTACATGAAACAACCACCTGGGTTTGAAAATAAGAATGCACCATTTCATGTGTGCAAACTTGATAAGTCTCTCTATGGTCTGAAGCACGCACCAAGAGCATGGTACTCTCGTTTGAGCATGAAGTTACAAGCCATGGGTTTTGTTCCTTCCAAGTCTGACACCGCATTGTTTATTTATAAAAGATCTGATATAACGATGTACATACTCATTTATGTTGATGATATTATAGTCACTAGTTCATCTAATGAAGCAGTAACATCACTTCTGAAGGACTTAGGCTTGGAATTTGCTCTAAAGGACCTAGGAGATCTAAGTTTCTTCCTATGCATAGAAGTCAAGAAAAATCAAGAAGGTATAATCTTGACTCAAGAAAATTATGCAACTCATCTGTTGAAAAGAGTTTGTATGCAGGATTCCAAGCCGTCACCAACTCCGTTGTCTAGCTAAGAAAAATTATCTCTGCATGAAGGTGAGCTCCTGGATCAGGAGGACAGTACTCAGTACAGAAGTATGATTGTTGCTCTTTAGTATTTAACTCTGACTAGACCAGATATTTCATTCGTTGTCAACAAAGTTTGCCAATTTCTGCATGCACCCACCACCTTACATTGGACTGCTGCTAAACGTATTCTCACATATGTAAAGCATACAACTGGTATGTGATTAACATTCAGCAGGTCTTGCTCTACCCTTATCAGTGCATTCACTGATGTTGATTGGGCTGGGAATGTAGATGACAGGAGGTCCACTGGTGGTTTCACGATGTTTTTTGGTCCTAATTTAATATCATGGTGTGCAAAGAAACAGGCAATTGTCTCCAGGTCCAGCACAGAGGCTGAGTATAAGGCATTGGCTAATGCAACTGTAGAGATTATATGGCTTCAATCTATGCTCAAAGAACTTTGAGTGAAACCATTTACAACTCCTTGTTTGTGGTGCGATAATCTTGGTGCTACTTATCTTACTGGTAATCCGTTTTTTCATGCCAGGACAAAGCACATTGAGATAGCTTTTAACTTTGTCAGCGAACAGGCTGCCAACAAACAATTGGACGTTTGCTTTATTCATTCCGGAGATGAGATTGTAGATGGCTTCACCAAAGCACTACCTACCAGAGAGTTTGAGAAATTCAGACTTAATCTCAACTTAGCGAAGTTGTGATTAAGGGGGGGTGTTGAAATAAATGTTGTTAGCATGGCATATCTTCTGTTAGAGGTTGTTAGAGGTAGTTAGCTAGAGATAGAGTTGCGCCTAAGTTAAATCGTGTAATCTCTATCTCCTCCTACCTTGTACTCCAAGTTGTATGCAATCATGGGATAAGCCCCATCGCTATAATAAATACCATGTCTCTCTCCCTCGAGAGAGTAGGAAAGCTTCCAAAATTTCCACAAAGTTAGGCCGAGCGCGGCGAAGGTGAGCAGTTGCTGACTCGTGACAGCAAGCCAGAGGACGCCGATGATGATGCTTGGCAGGGCGCTCCCAAGTTCCAGAAGCTGGAATTTCTAACCTTCGATGGGTCAGAAGATGCGCTACCATGGCTACCACATGTGGAGCAATTTTTTGAAATCCATGGCACGCCCGAACGAGGCAAGGTATGGCTGCCCTCATACCACTTGGCTGGTCACGCAACGTCGTGGTACTGCCGCTACAAAATCTCCCACGACGCCCCGTCCTAGTCAGTGTTTGCTGAACGCATTGGCCGATGTTTCGGAACACCCAGCTTGGCACAATCAAGAACCTGCAACAGACCGGCATGGTAGATGAGTATAAAGAGAAATTTCTCATCCTCGTCTGCAGGTGTGAAGGACTCGCTGAGAAGCACCAGGCGGAGTTGTTCGTGGTTGGCCTCCGCAAGCCCCTCTGGACGGACGTGTGGCTGAAATACCCGTCCACCATGGAGGATGCCATGGACTACGCCCGCGCTTATGAAGAACGGGAGTGTCCAGAGGAGGGTGATATCCCCCCTCCCCACACACAGCATGCCAAAAACAAGGGGTTCCCAAGTCGTCCCTCGGTGCCGATGCTCATTGCACCTCCTCGGCCACCACCTGCACCAGCCAACAAGGCAGCAGGTCCAACCCCTGGGAAAAGACCGTTTAAAAGGCTAACACCCGCGGAGAAGGATGACCGGCGCACTAAAGTATGTGCTACAATTGTGAAGATAAAATCTTTCCGGGACATCATTGCAAAAATCTGTTTTCCCTTGTTGTGGACATGCCTGATTAATTAGAGGTGGAAGCTGAGAAAGATGAAACTGTGGAGTTGTCCCTCCCCGCCCTCACCGGCATTAAGTCCAGCATGACGATGCAACTCCCAGTGTTGGTCCATGGAACATGTTTCCTTGCTCATGTTGACTCTGGTTCCACACACAATTTTCTCTCGGGTGAAGCAGCCACTCACGGGGCGATCCTTGTCACGCAACGAGCAGATATGACTGTAGTTGTGGCTAATGGAGACCACGTTGTCAGCCGGGGCAAGTGTCGCTGTCTAAACATTATAGCGGGTGAAGCGTCGTTCGTCATCTACAACTACACCCTCGGCTTAGGTGGGTTCGACATGGTTCTTGGTGTCCAATGGCTCCAAACGCCGGGACCAATATGTTGGGACTTCGCCAAGCTTGCCATGTCATTCTGGCGGCATGATCACCTCGTCACCTTGCACGATGAGGACGCTCCAGGGCCACGGCTTGCTGTGTGCGCCAGCTCTGACCTTTTGGCAGCACTACCAACCGGGCATGCTGCAGTCTTTGTGGAACCGCACGGTCTACCTCCATCCCGATCACACGATCACCACATCCACTTACAACCCGGTGCAGGCCCAGTCGTTGTCCGTCCATATCGCTACCCCGCCATCCAAAAGGATGAGATCGAGCGCCAGTGCGCGGAGATGTTGATATAGGGGTTGATCCGCCATAGCCACTTCGAGTTCTCCTCGCCGGTGCTCTTGGTAGGGAAGCTCGACAAGTCTTGACGTTTCTGCATCGACTTTCGTGCCCTCCACGAGCGTACCGTGAAAAATAAATTTCCAATTCCGGTGGTGGATGAGCTGCTGGACGAGCTCCGTGGTGCCAAGTTCTTCACCAAGCTGAACCTTCGCTCACGCTACCACCAGGTCCGCATGCATCCAGATGATGTCCACAAAATGGCGTTTCGCACACATGGAGGCTTGTTTGAGTTCCTCGTCATGCCTTTTGGCTTGACAAATGCATCGGCGACATTCCAAGCTCTAATGAATGAAGTGTTGCGGCCTTTCTTATGCCACTTCATGCTTGTCTTTTTCGATGATATTTTGATCTACTGTCCGTCTTGGGTTGATCATTTACGACATGTTCGCGGAGTGTTGCAACTTCTACAGGAGCAAGAGCTCTTCCTCAAACAGTCCAAGTGCACATTTGGTGCAACATCTGTTGCATACCTGGGCCATGCCATTTCAGCTGGCAATGTGGCGATGCATTGCAACAAGGTGCACGCGGTCCATATCATCTCAGTTGGCAATGTGGCGATGCATTGCAGCAAGGTGCACGTGGTTGTGGACTGGCCAACACCCAAGTCGGTGCGAGCACTTCGGGGCTTCCTTGGCCTCGCGGGGTACTATAGAAAACTCATCCAAAACTTTGGCACCATTGAGGCACCCCTCACAAAGCTCCTCAAAAAGGTGGGATACAGCTGGTCCGTGGAGGCCGACGCTGCTTTCAAGCCCTCAAGACAACATTGTCTACAACACCAGTTTTGCACATGCCAGACTTCAGTCGTGACTTTATTGTTGATGTTGACGCGTCGGGCTCCGGGTCCGGGGCGGTGCTGCACCAAGGTGACGGCACAGTGGCTTTCTACAGCCGGCCTATTGCCCCCACTCATGCCAAGCTGGCGGCCAACGAGCGGGAGTTGATTGCTCTCGTTCAAGCCGTACGACACTGACGGCCGTACCTATGGGGTCGCGCTTTCCGTGTTCTCACATATCACTATAGCTTAAAGTACGTGTTGGACCAACGACTCTCCACCATCCCGCAACATCATTGGGCCAGCAAGCTCCTCAGCTACGACTTCACTGTTGAGTTCAGACCGGGCAAACTCAACACGGTGGTCGATGCGCTTTTAGGATGTTCAGAGGAGGAAGCAGCCTTGCGGCCCTTTTCTGCCCCATCCTTCGACCTCTTTGGCATGCTCCGCGCAGACATGACTAAATATACCTGGCCAAAACTCGGGCCGGGTCGGGCTTCGGGTCGGGCCTAAAAAAGCCCACGGTACAAAACTCAGGCCCAGGCCTGGCCCGACCCGATCGCCGGGCCTAGTTTCTGGGCCCAGGCCCGACCCGGCCCGACATAGGCACAAAAACTAGTTTTCGCAGGCCCGAGCCCGGCCCAGCCTGATCTTCGGGCTTGATTCTGAGGCCCAGGCCCGCCCGCGGGCAAGCCCATGCCCGTGACGGATCGGGTCGGGCCGGCCGGGCCGGGTTTCCCATGGCAGGTCTGCTCGTGAACCAGCTTTGGTGGAACAACAACAACAATATCATGATGGGACACTGGACCAGGCTTTGGGCTTTGTGGATGGTCTCCTCAACTAAAATGGTTGTGTCTACGCTGCTGCACATGATGGAGGTCACAAGGGTGTCCAGAAGACGTTGCATCGGCTGCGCCGTGATTTCCATGTCCCCCATGCACGGCAAGTGATAGAAGAGTATGTTCGGGCATGCGCCATGTGCCAGGGCAACAAGTCAGAACATCTTCAGTCAGGTGGTCTTCTCCAACCCCTCCAGGTCCCAATGCAGGTGTGGGCCGATATTTTCATGGACTTCATTGAGGGTCTGCCCAAGGTGCATAGCAAATCAGTAATCTTGTCGGTGATCGGTCGGTTCTCAAAAGCAACACACTTCATCCCATTGGCGCACTCGGACATGGTGATGCCGTGTTTACAAGCCACTTCTTGTCAGACCTTTCCGTTTGGCGGGTGTCCAACTTCATATGAGCTCAACGTTCGACCCACAGTCCGACGGCCAGGCAAGATCTGTCGGTTGACAGATCTTGCCTGGCCGTGACCCGCCTTCACTGCGTTCCTATGACCCTGGTACCGCACGAGTCCAAGCAGTGGATGCTCTTGCGAAGTCCCACGACGAGTTCCTTGCTGATGTGTGTGACCGGCTGCTCCAAGCTCAACAGCGTGACAAGCGCTTCTATGATGCCAAGCACCGGGAGGTTAATTTTGGTGTTAACCAATGGGTCTGGCCTCCCTGGCATCACTCGTGGTAAGCTGGCTCCTCGCTTCTATGGACAATACACAGAGCGCATTGGTGATGTAGCTTACCGTCTCCAGCTTCCACCAAAGGCTCGACTCCGTAATGTATTCCATGTCACCCAATTGAAGATCTTCCATGGTGAACCAGTTTTACCAGCAATACACCAAGGCCGAGTTGTCCCAACTCCACATCAAGTTATGTTTTCCATGTCACCCAATTGGAGATCTTCCATGGTGAACCAGTTTTACCAGCAATACACCAAGGCCGAGTTGTCCCAACTCCACATCAAGTTATGTTTTCCATGTCACCCAATTGAAGATCTTCCATGGTGAACCAGTTTTACCAGCAATACACCAAGGCCGAGTTGTCCCAACTCCACATCAAGTTATGTTTTCCATGTCACCCAATTGAAGATCTTCCATGGTGAACCAGTTTTACCAGCAATACACCAAGGCCGAGTTGTCCCAACTCCACATCAAGTTCTGAAGGCCCGTCTATGCCGTGGTGTGCGTCAGCTCTTGGTACAGTGGACAGGGTCCCAAATATGCTTAGAGATAGGTTTTATCTTTAGTTTGCTTGCATATCAAGTTAGTTAATTATTTCCATAGATAAGGATTGCGCTGAGTTTGTAATCAGCCAGCCCTATATATGAAGAAACGTAGGCATAGTCCCCAAACCCTAACCTCCTCCCCGCGCCCACGGCGCACAAGGATCTGCACGGCTACGCTCTCCGGAGCCTCGGCGGTGACAGTTAAAACAGCTCATGTTTGATGCATACCGACTAAAAGAGAGCAAATCCACAGAGGATTAAGATATTGTAGCACAACAGGCTGATAGTGGACGATTACATAGTAGATGGGCACACAACCAAAGCAGCTGGGACAGCAGCACACCAGAGTTCAGACCCAAGCTTAGGTCAACAACCAGTCATTGCGGAACATGATAATACTAGGTGGATTACGACAGCTTCTCTCTCTCTCTTTTTTCTCTCTCTCTCTCTCAGTCTGATTGGGCAGATATCACTGCTTGAGGTGGGGGAAGCACTGGACGAGGTCGCTCTTCGGATGCTTCGCCTCGGCATGCTCCTTGCACTTTGCTTCAGAGGTGGTGCAGATGAAAGTCTGCATGCATATCTTGCACTGCATTGGGAAGGAAGCATTGATCAGATACCGGGCAATACCAAACAATGTTTCTTGGTAGAAAGGCAGAACATTACATGATCTCTACAATAACTTATAACATATTCACTAGACTGATATGATGTGCAAGGCCAAGCCACTGAACTGTTTCAGCTATCCAATATGGTGCACATCGATGGGCAGATAAGAAGTTGATGAACTCACAGGCAACATGACTGCCAAGATTATTTGTCAAGACTAAATATACACCGCAATGGACAATTTTCATTACATCAAGGGCTACATCACTTTGTTACTAATTCAAGTTGTGAGCAGTTGGGCACCAAGAGACAAGAATTTTTCACCTGTGTCGACGGTAAGAAAATGTAGCTAACAAGCTCAGTCCATCAAGTTGGTAAGCAAACAATGGGTGCATCCACTGGGATTATACACTAACATAACAAGAGTCTTCCAGCTACCCCTCCCCCCTTGGATCCTAGTGACTAACTAGTACTCCCTCTGTAAACTAATATAAGAGCGTTTAGATCGTTCACTAAAGTAGTGATCTAAACGCTCTTATATTAGTTTACGGAGGGAGTACTACCAAGAGTACTACCATCCAGAACTAGTTTTCAGACACAAGCATAGCCTTGCTTGGTAGCAGCCCAAAGCTGATTCAGACATGCCACATCATGCCACACTCTTAAAGCTGTCAGACTATATCTCATAGAAACCACGTGTCTCTTAATACGCACCATATGCGATGAGAATACTCCAGATCTATGCCCGAAAGAGGAATTTTGTACAATAATCTAGCATACTAGTATGTCGATACGCTAGCATAGTCCTGGCAGTCAAAAGTACATGATTCCCTTCGTTTCTCTAGGCGCAATTAACAAATACAACTCCAAGTCCTACCAATAATCGCCGCAAAAAAATACCATCCACTCAGCAGAGTCCTATCGAGAAATAAGCTACCAATCGTCGTTGCAACTCAGGGGGGCACGCATCCAGCCCCCGTTAAAGGCGTAATTTCAACAAATTCCACAGATAACAGTCTCGTCGGCGGAAAAAAAAAATCCCCAATCGCTAGAGAAGGTTAGATCGATTCGATCGATTGGATAGGCGGGATTAATCGGCGCACCTGGATGTTCATGGCCTTCTTGTTGGCCTCGAGCTGGCTCCCTGCGAAGGATCAGAAGAGAAAACACCGACAGGATCAGATCAAGAGGACCAACAAGATCTGACGACCAAGAGACAGGGGGAATTAGCTCCGTTACCCTTGCCGCCCTTCAGCTTCTCGAGGTTCCTCTCCCTCGCCATCTTGGACTTCTGAGCGTTGCCGCCGCCCATGGCTATTGATTCCTCGGCGAGACGAGACGAGACGATGCTTTTCTGGTTCGGCGGAAATTTGGTGGGGAAGGCGAGAAGCAGGAGGCGGCTGCGTTTAATAGACGTGGAGGTGGAGGTGGAGGTGGTGGTGGACGTTGGCGTCAATCAATCGCGGGCAACTTGCGCGTGCCAGAGTCCGTGTGGACCCCGCTGAAGGAGGGCGTATCTGGACCGTCCGTTAGGTGCTGGTTCCGAGGTCTAGAACCATCGTTTTTTAACAATAACAAGTGGTGCTATGAAACGGGTCTAGAAATACTAGGAGCTGTAAAAAAAATTCTTCAATTCACTATGCTCCCTAGGAGTGAAAGGTAAATGATTCCTTGCAACCGACCAGCCGAATCTTGCGACGGCCGCCTCGTCACGTGACAGAAAACGAACCAACCAAAAGGCGACACATGCTTCCACGGGTCCAACTTTATGTCTTTCCTTCTCTCTTCTATTGTTCCCTTTCGTCTTTCATCCGTCGGTGTCGTGCGTTTTTTTCCAATCTTACACGAGAGAGCTCCTTCACGGCTACGTCTCGCGTCCAGCCTCCTACCTATTGTGGTCAGCGGAGCCATCGCCCACCACTCCTCCCCACTCTACCACGCATGCGTTGTTGCAGCCTGATGCTACCGGGGTTGGAGATGGTTGCCAACTGTAAAGCAAAAAGAACACAACCTATGATGTTACAACCGGCGATGCCAAAAGCTTCAATCGAGACAACAAAATTTTGGGTCGGCCACCGCGCAACCGCGGAAAGCTGAAGCCGGTCATGAAAAAGGCTTCAACCGGCAAAGGACAGTGTTTCGATGGACGATAGAAAGCTTGACTAGATGAGTTCGCCACAGAAAAGTTGCAATCAGTGACACAAAAAGCTTCAACCATATATTAAAAAGCTTCAACCAGAGATCGGCGACAAAAAGCTGTAGCGGCGAACCGATGATGCACATGACGGTTTTTCTGCACCAATGGCGTTGTGATGGATGCTGAAACCGACACAATGTCATTGCTACAACCGGCTATTATATCAACTTCATGGCGGAGTTGCGCCGTTGCAAGCGCCAGGTACCGGCGGGACGGATTCTGTTGGGTCTAGAAGCCCGATTGTGCTGCATAGGGGGGCAGTGGGCACGGGTGTTGCAACCGACGAGCAGCGACGATATGGCAAGCGGTGGCGAGTTGGCGGTGCTTCGAGGTGGCGCGTCCATGGCGAGGGTTGAGATGGCTCGCGGTCTCCTTTTTCCTGCGTATGCAGGATACAAAGGAGGATAAGGAAATAAAAGGAGAGAAAGAGAGAGACCCACGTCCGCTAGATCAGATGGCTAGCAGTCGGTCAAACTTTCGGGTCAGCTGGCCTGCACGGGCATCACCCTTGGTGAAAGCTCTATCAATCAATTGAGGTCTCCAATTTCAGATTTGGCCCTCCATTTTGACCAGGTCAATGCACTATGATTTTTGGAGTGATTTGTTGATGGGTGTGCCCCTTGGTAAGTGGCTGCGTGGTGGAGCGATGCGATTAACTTTCAGAGCAATGATTCCGAGAGCGCACAAAAATCCAGAGTTTGCTTTGCTTCTTTCCTCATCGGTCAGCCAATGTTGACCACGTCTCAGAGGCATCGGCCCAGGTGTCGTCAATCGTTCCATGTGTTCCTGTCGTGCTGCGTCTTTAGAGGGCACACGATTCTTTTATTGCTGCGCCGGTTGTGTGGATACGAAAAATACCATGTGGGGACGAAGAGAGGAAAATCATAGGCGGTTGTGGATAGATGCAATGGGAGGAGATCTTGGTGGTTGGGAGTAGGTGGCTTGAGGGGAGTTTGCTGCCTTTCCCGGTTGGGTGCTCCGCGGCTGCGAGAAACATCTTTCTTAGTTGTTCATTTGGCGGTTGGGCGTTCGGCGGATGCAACATTGCCAGCTGGGAGTAGTCTTTCGCAGGGCGTTCAGTGGTTGAGACCTCATCGCGTGGGGGTGGTGTCTTTTCCTTTCCTTTTGTTCGTTGTCTTCCCAAGGGATGGTGTGTTCTTCTCGCTTCCTTTGAGTATCTAGATTTTTTGTGTTGCCTTCCTCCTGCATTGGATTGTATGTGCAACAATCCAAGAGCAAGCCTTCCATTTATGTGATGTTATGTGTCTTGAATGCTAGCTGATGCTTGTTTTATTTTACTTTTGCATCATGCATCATCTCCATATTGCTGTTGTGCTTGTTTGTGTTTTATTTTGTTCATGTGTTTTGCTACTCCTAGCACCTCCTTGATCCTTTCATATTTCCACTTTCTCAATTTCCATCAAGAGATGCACCCGAGTTTCAAATTCCATGTAGTGCAACTTCCATTCTTCTCCCGATTAATTTTATTTGTTTGAGTCACATTTTAGTTGCTCAATTTAATGATCCTGATGTGCCCATAAATCATAATTGTTATGTAGGGTCACCATCTTAAATTTCATCCCAATGAGAGCTCATTTGAAAGGGTTTTCAAATTCAACCATATTGAATTCATTTCTTTATGTTTGAATTTTACTTCCTTAATAAATGTTCAACTTCTGTCGATATTAATTTGAGCGGGAGTGCACTTTATATTAAAATATGTTTAAACACTAGTGAAAATTAATTATGAAATATGTCTAAGTGAACATGTGTTTATCGTTGGAGATCAATGGCTCGCAATATGTTCAACTTAGACCCTATGTTAGAGAAACAAAAGTTGGGTGCAAATGGTGGAAACTATGCGGATTGGATCCAAAACCTGAGATTCACTCTTAGGAGCGCTAAGAAGGAGTATGTGCTGGATCAGCCCTTGGGTGATCCTCCTGCGAAGGATGCACCACAAGAAGATATAGTTGCTTTCACGGCTCCTAGTCACGACTATGAGTCAGTCCAGTGCCGCATGTTGACTTGCATGGATCCTGAATTACCGAAACGTTTTGAACGGTTTACCACTCAATTTATAATTGGGTCACAAGAAGTTATGTACAAGAAGCAGGAAAGGACCGAACATATTGAGATAGCCAAGGCCTTGATTGAACGCAAGATGACTGAAAGTTCCTCAGTGAGTGAGCATATAGTAAAACTTGTTGGCTATGTTGATAGACTAGCTTCTCTAGAATTTGGAATTCCTCTAACACTCGGTATAAATATTTTGCTTGCTCCACCCCACCATCTTATGATGGTTTTATCATGAATTACAGACATGAATGGGATGGAGAAAAGTGCAAACGAGTTGTTTGCTATGCTCAAAACTACGGAAGCTGGAATGCAGAAGAACATGGTGATGGTCAATGAGACCGCCAGTTTCAAGAAGAAGGGCAAGTCTAAGAAGAAGTCTTCTAGCACCGGTAAGACCGTGTCTGATGACCCATAAGTATAGGGGATCACAATAGTCTTCGAAGGAAGTTTTACCCAAATTTACTGATTCGACACAAGGGAGCCAAAGAGTATTTATAAGCCTTAGCAGTTGAGTTGTCAATTCAACCGCACCTGGGATATTATTTCTCTACAGAAAAGTATTATTAGCACAATAGTTTGATAGTTTTGATAGCAGTGGTAACGGCGTCAGAGGTAACAGTAGTAGTAGCAATTGTAATAGTAGTAACTTAGCAATCACAATATGAGGAAAGTGTAGGCATGAATTATCGATGGATATTTGCATGACATCAACCATGTGGCAGTCACAACCTAGAGCGACACAGAACTAGCTCCAATTTATCAATCATATGTAGGCATGTATTCCGTAAATAGTTATATGTGCTTATAATAAGAACTTGCGTAATATCTTTTGTCCAACCCACCCGTGGAAGCGAGGTCCTAATGGAAATCTAAGGATAATTAAGGCCTCCTTTTAATAGAGAACTAGAACAAAAAATTAACACATAGTGAATACATGCACTCCTCATACTACAGTCATCACCAGAGGGGTCCCAATTATTGTCACCTTGGTGTCTATGGATCATAACATGTACTAGGTGCATACAACTTGCGAGATAAGATCTAAAACACACTTATATTCATGAAAACATAATAGGTTCAGATCTGAAATCATGGCACTCCGGCCAAGTGACAAGTATTAAGCATAGCAAAGTCATAGCAACATCAATCTCAGAACACAGTGGATACTAGGGATCAAGCCCTAACAAATTGACTTGATTACATGATCAATCTCATCCATCTCCATCTACCTCCAGTATGCCTACAATGGAATTACTCACTCCTGGTGATGAGCATCATGAGGTTGTCGACGAAAAGGGGTTGATGATGACGACATCAATGATTTGCCCTCTCCGGAGCCCAAAACAGGCTGCAGATCTAACCTCCTCGAGAAGAACATGAGGTGGTTGCGGCTCCGTGTCGTAAAATGTGATGAATTTTTCTCTCCTATTTTTTCTGGGCAAGACGGTACTTATGGAGTTGTAGATAGGGCAAACGGAGTTGTGAAGGGCCCATAAGGGCAGGGGGCGCACCTTGAGGGGTTGGCGCGCCCTGCACTATTGTGGAGGGCCTGTTAGCCCCCTCCGACAGGTCTTTGTCCCACTAATTTTTATTTATTCCATAAAAAATCCTCGTCAAGTTTCGTCCAATTCCGAGAAGTTTTATTTTTGCACAAAAACAACACCATGATAGTCTGCTGAAAAAAGCGTTAGTTCGGGTTAGTTCCATTCAAATTGTGCAAATTAGAGTCCAAAACAAGAGAAAAAGTGTTTGAAAAAGTAGATACGTTAGGGACGTACCAACTCCCCCAAGCTTAACTCATTGGTCATCCTCAAGCAATCCAGTTGATAAACTGAAAGTGATAAATAAAGACTTTTACAAACTCTTTTGTTATTGTTTCTATATATAAGCTTAGATAGTAATCAAGTTTTCAGCACAAGTCATGAAGTAAACATACATATGATAACACTTAGAAACCACATTTACTCATGTCCAGGGCATAATCAAGTTAGCGGGTAATAATACTATATCTCAAATACCAACACTATTTCAAAACAATCATGATGCAATATGATAAAATGGTATCTCACTAGCCCTTTCTGAGACCGCAAAACATAAATGCAGAGCACTATAAAGTTAAAGCAGCGACTAAACATTGTAATTCAGGGTAGAAGAGATCCAGCCATGCTCACATCCAACATTAACTAGACTCAATGCATAAAAATGACAATAGCGCTATGAGGATTGGTGCTTTGAATGAGAATATGATGACTCAAATAATAAAAATAAAATAACATAAGGAATGTCCCTTCACAGAGGGAAGTAGGGATTTGTAGAGGTGCGAGAGCTCGAGGTTTAAAATAGAGATGAATATAAATTTTGGGTGGTGTGCTTTTCCTGTCTATGTCACGACAAAGGAATTCAACATCTTCCATGCTAAACACATTAATGGCGGTTACCAAGCATAATGATTTTTTTACTCCCCCTCCACCATACGAACACTTTCCATGGTTAGCCGCATCCATGGGTGCCCTCCAAACAATCAACTTTCTAGGGGGAGTTCTTGTTTATTTATTTTTGTATTAAGCAGAACTGGGCATCCTTTTTACCATCCTCCCTCGGAGTTGATGATTGAATAAACTCTCGTCATGAGTTAAACACACTTATCATGGAAGATACCGACCACACCCATCGCTCCATGAGCGGTACGAGCACACAAAAAAGATGTTTATTTGAATGTTTTAGAGTTGGCACATGCAAATTTACTTGGAATGGCAGGGTAATACCGTATATAGGTTGGTATGTGATACATCCATTTTGCATCATGTTGTCCTACTATTATTTACAATGTTTGGATCATTATTTTACTTTATAATGTAATTCTAATGCCTTTTCTCTCTTATGATGCAAGAATTATATGAAGAGGGAAACTGCCGACAGTTGGAATTCTGGACCTGAAAAAGCTATAACAGAGATGGATATTCTCTGGAGCTCCAAATGACCTTAAAATTTATGGAGAATTATTTTGGAATTAATAAAAAATATTTGAAGAAGAATCATCGGGAGGGGAGCTGCCAGTGGGCCACAAGCTCAGGTGGCACGCCCCTAGGGCGCGCCATGTGAGATTGTGGGCCCCCAAGCGGGCCTCCCAGCCCCCTTCTCCTATATGGTGTTATTTGTCCTAGAAAAAAAATCAAGAGATCACTTTTGGGAGGAAGCGCAACCGTCTCAAGGCGGAACCTGGGCAAGAGCACTTTTTGCTCTCCGACGGAGCAATTCCGCCGGGGATAGTTCCCTCCGGGAGGGGAAACCGAAGCCTTCGTCATCAGCAACGCGTCCCCCATCATGGGAGGACTCATATCCATCAACATCTTCACCAGCATCATCTCATCTCAAACCCTAGTTTATCTCTTGTATTCAATCGTTGTCCCTAAACCTCATATTGGTACCTGTGGGTTGCTAGTAGTGTTGATTACATTTTGTAGTTGATGCTAGCTGGTTTACTTGTCCCTAAACCTCATATTATGTACTATTCTGTAACGGGGTGATTTGGATCCATACGTTTCATGCTATGGTTAGATTTATCTTAATTCGTTGTTCGTAGTTGCGGATGCTTGCGCAAGGGGGTAATCATAAGTAGGTTGTTTGTTCAAGTAAGAACATCACCGTAGCACCTCTCCACCCACATTAAAATTTGTCAAAGTAGTGAACGCGAATAAACTAAAACATGATAGGTGATACGTCCAATTTGCATCATGATTTCCTATTAATATTTATATTGGTCTTGGTCATTATTCCATTTTATGATACAATTCTAATGCCTTTTCTCTCCTAATTTGCAAGATCTAACACAAAGAGGGAAATTGCCGGAAACTAGAATTATGGACCTGAAAGCAATGGAAAAGGCTGGAAATTTTCTGGACTCCAAATGACCTGAAACTTCAGGAGGATTTTTTGTGGAATATATCTGAATTACTGGAGCGAAGAAACACCAGAGGGGGCCACCTATGGCTCCCAAGTCAACAGGGCGCGGCCACCCCCCTAGGCGCGCCCTGATGGCTTGGGAGGCCCACAGACAGGCTCCAACCCCCCTCTTCTGCTATATGAAGGGTTTTGACCTAGAAAAAAATCAAGAGGATACTTTCGGGATGAAGCGCCGCGGTCTCGAGGCGGAAACCTGGGTAGGAGCCCTTTTGCTCTCCTATAGAGAGATTCTGTCGTGGAAACTTCCCTTCGGGATGGGGAAATCGAAGCCATCGTCATCACGAACGCTTCCTCGTTCGTGGGAGGAACAATATTTATCAACATCTTCACCAGCACCATCTCATCTCAAACCCTAGTTCATCTCTTGTATTCAATCTTTGTCTCAAAACCTCATATTGGTACCTGGGAGTTGCTAGTAGTGTTGATTACAACTTGTAGTTGATACTTGTTAGTTTACTTGGTGGAAGATAATATGTTCAGATCCTTTATCATATTCATTACACCTTTGATCTTGAACATGGTGATGATTTGTGAGTATTACTTTTGTTCTCGAGGACATGGGATAAATATTGTTATAAGTAATCATGTGAAGTTGGTATTCGTTCGATATTTTGATGATATGTATGTTCTTGCTTCCTTTAGTGGTGTCATCTGAACGTCGACTACATGACACTTAACCATACTTTGAGCCTAAGCGAAGGCACTGTGGAGTGATAAGTAGATGATGGGTTGCGAGAGTGATAGAAGCTTAAACCCTAGTTTGTGCGTTATTCCATAAGGGGTCAATTTGGATCCATATGTTTCATGCTATGGTTAGATTTATCTTAATTCCTCTTTCATAGTTGCGGATGCTTGCAAGAGGGGGTAATCATAAGTAGGTTGTTTGTTCATGTAAGAACAACACCTAAGAACTGGTCCACCCACATATCAAATTATCAAAGTAACAAACATGAATCAACTCAACATGATGAACGTGACTAGACAAAAATTCCCATGTGTCCTCGAGAGCACTTTGCTTCATATACGAGAACTTTCAGGCCTGTCCTTTGCTATAAAAAGGATTGGGCTACCTTGCTGCACACTAGCTAATTTTGTTACTTGTCACTTGTTATGAATTATCTTGCTATAAAACTATCTTTCACTGTTACTTACTGCACTTGGAGAGAATACCTTGCTGAAAACCGCTTGTCATTTCCTTCTGCTTCTCGTTGGGTTCGACACTCTTACTTATCGAAAGGACTACGATTGATTCCCTATACTTGTGGGTTGCCGGGGAGTGAAGCGCCTTTGGTGAGTGGAATTTGGTAAGGAAACATTTTCGGCATGTGCTGAAATTTACCACTGCTTGTTACTATGGATGATAATCCTGTGAGAGGTTTGTTCGGGGTATCTTCACCTTGAATGGAAGTGGCAAATGCCGCTCCCCAACCTACTAAACTTTCTGAATATATTTATTATGAGATTCCTTCGGGTATGTTAGAGAAACTGCTAGCTAATCCGTATGCAGGAGATGGAACAACTCATCCTGATTTGCACTTGATATATATAGTAAGATTTGTGGATTATTTAAGCTCGCAGGTTTATCCGAGGATAAAGTCAGCAAGAAGGTTTTCCCTTTATCTTTGGAGGGAAATGCATTGATTTTTTACATGCTATTGGATGATGCTCGAACATGGGATTGGAACTGGTTGAAGCTAGAATTTCACCAGAAGTTTTATTCAATGCACCTAGTACATCGTGATTGTAATTATATATATAATTTTTGGCCTCGTGAAGGAGAAAGCATTGCTCAAGTTTGGGGGAGGCTTAAATCTATAATGCACACTTGCCCCAATCATGAGCTCTCAAGAGAAATAATTCTACAAAACTTTTATGCTCGGCTTTCTTATGGTGACCTCCTCTGGGTTGCCCAATTCTAGGTTCTTCGGCTGCCAAGACATCAGCTTCGTCGGGCGTAGACCCGTGAAGGATGGAAGCGTGGCCTGGTCCTCGACGCGAGGCTTGATGATGTAGAACCAATCTCGCTGCCACATCTTCACTATCTCAATGAAGGTTCCCTCCATCCACTAAGGTTTTTGGATCTTGCTGATCATGGCACAACCACACTCGGCGAGATCGGCGCCGCCGCCCTTTGGCTTGACACAAAAGGTATTTAGACACAAGCCGAAGTGCAGTGGCACCCTTAGAAATGCCTCACATACCATGATAAATGCGGTGAGGTGGAGGATAGAGTTCGGGGCAAGATTGTAGAAATCTAGCCCGTAGAAGAAAAGAATCCCCCGCACGAAGTGTGCAAGGGGAATCCCAGACCTCTGAAGATGTGGGAAATGATGATTACCCGCTCCTCGGCGCAGGGAGTAGGGATGCCCTAGTCGGGCTCCGGAACCCTGCATGCCATGCAATTGGGGATGTACCCGCCGCCCGAAGCTCGGTGATGATGGCGTTGTTGACCTTCGAGAGAACCCACTTCCCCTTCAGATCTGCCTCGGCCATTGGGGCGAATGCTTTGGGCTTTGAGAAAGGATTGAGGGTGGTGGAATTGTGGAGGTTAGGGTGCTGGAGCAGGGAGAGAGCGTGGGGGGAAAGGATTAGCTAGCCCCAGTTCTTTATAGGCTGGTAAAAAGGCGAAGAGTCCCCTTGACAGCGCGGTGAAAATCTCCACGCTTCGGCTGATCATGTCGTTGTAGACGCGTGGGGTAAACAATCAATTCATGATATCCCCTAAACGCGAGGCACGGTCTCTGTTTTGATACGACATGCCAATCAAAGAGTCGCCTCGAACCGTGGTTTGAGTAAGCGGTAACCAATGCACATGATGTCACAAGTATGACGCTTCGGAAAAAGTTGCCGGTGCTTAACTGTCGGACACATCCGAATTTCTAGTCCTCGGGAATTAACTGTACACTTCGGACAAGGGAAAGCTCATTTTTACACCATGTGACCGTACTGGTTTCCTCCTTGGTTAAAGGGATAACGTGAGCCGGTTTTACAGATCTTGTGCAGTTTCTTGTGGTTGGACTATTGAACTTGCCTGCCAAGCCGGAGACTATCAAGCCGAGGACATTATCCGAAGTCAATTATCATCTTCGGCTTCGAAGACAAGTTCGGGGGCTACTGATTATGTCTTGGACTAGGGGGTCCCAACTGAACTGGTCTAGTCCATTTGCCGGACTAGAGGCCTGTCAAGGAGAAGGGACTTCGAAGGCCCTCAGGCTGTGGTGTGAGCACATCAGACTTACCGAAGACCTGGCATGTACTCCAAGGATATATGTTTTATTTGCCATGTAATCTCTGGATCTCAACCGGCCTTTGTGTAACCCTAGATACCCTCGGTGCCTATATAAGCCGGAGGGTTTAGCCCGTAGAGGATACCCATACACATTCATCATCACTCCTAGGGTTTTAGACGACAACATACGTTCTCGAGGTAGATCAACTCTGTACTTTGCTACACCTATAATACAACAAGAGCAGGACGTAGGGTTTTACCTCCATTGAGAGGGCCTGGACCTGGGTAAGAACCGTGTGCATCTTGTCTCCTGTAACCCATCCATCTGATCTCACATCTCAGGCCCCCATACCCGAGGTCTGTCGGTTTTGACACCGCCAGGCAGGCAACAAAATAATCTCACAAGAATCCTCACTAAATACCAGGTTATAATGAATATGGTGAGGAGGTTCAGGGTCATCAATGAAATGGTGATATATCATGGATTGGTGGTCAAAATAAACCTTAGGCAACATGCAATCATTAGGATGACTATTAATTTCAAAGTGTGAAGCAAGGCGAGTAGCATAAATACCACCGTGAATACTGCCGCTAGTTCTATTAGTGTGTAAGCGGCGTGCAATAATGCCTCCCAGGCTATAAGTTCTATCACCATAAAGTGCACAACGTAAAATGGAGAGGTCAAGGGTTGTCGTTGTTTTCTCACGACAGATGCCATGGGGTGGCTTATCGAACGTGGTTGGGGCCGAATGGATGTCGATGGGCTCCGGAAACGGGATCGGGGACAAGCGGTGTGAGACACGCGATGTACCTAGGTTCAGGGCCCTCCGTGGGAGGTAACACCCCTAGTCCTGCTTTTTGGTTTATGGTTCAAGTGGGCTACAAGGTTGCTCCTTGAGTTGTTTGACGGAGGAGGAAGAAGGAGCTGGCTTGCTCTCTCTGCCTCTCCTATATGTGTGGATATGTGTGTGTGTGCTCGACCGACCCCCTGCATGGGACGGCATCGGGGGGCTTTATAGGCCAGCCCCCTGGCTTACAATATGCATATGTGGTGCTGGGGGGACCCGGCAGGCAGCCTCTCTAGCCGGCCAGGGGGCCCACCAGCCGAGGAGTCTTGTCGCGTGTAGGGCCCGCTGGCTGCAGGGTCCCATCAGAAGTGGTGTCCCGCCTCGCTGGCCATCGCTATTGGCGCGTTCCCATCACGCTGCGGCATGGGCCGCATTATGCGGCGTAGCCTAGCCACAAACGGCTGCGGTCAGCGGTACGGCCGGCTGCACTATAGCCACGCGTGGGCAGGTAATGGAGTGGTTGGAGGCGTACCGCCTCGCCCGGTCGCAGTCGGCCGAGGTCAGCGGTAGGGCCGACCCTACTGTAGCCACACATGCTCTGGTCAGCGGTACCAGATGCACTGTCACATGCTTCGTCGATGCATCGCCGTCTTGTCATACAGGTCGATGGGAAAGGCGCTGACCCGCCGGCTGGCGGGCCGCCTTGGAGTCGGACCGCGTGCTCCCCTGTCCCGAGCCGGTCCATGACGGGGAGCCGGCCCTAGGCAGGGAGCCGGTCCGTGACAGGTAGCCGGCCTTCCAAGGGCGCTCGCCCCGCAATGTTTTTCAAAGTGTCTGTGGCCCGCTTGAGCCTACCCCGCGGTTTTCCCCCCGACAGTAGTCCCCAAAGGCGGGGAGGTCCGCCGGCTCGGAGTGGCGGCCCTCACAGGCTTGCCGCCCGTGTCCGCTGGGTGCGGGGCCTGCGTACCAGCCCTCACCAGAGCACCTCGGCTTCCCCGACGCATCGATTGGGAAGGCCACGCGTTGTTGGTCAAGGAATGGGGCCCGCCCGGCCCCTGCCTCGGCCCGTGCACGAGGATCCCGTGCGGCCCAAGACGTCGTTTAGGTTTCCTGTGCGTAGTAACTCCGCCCCGCATGGAGCGGGGATAGTGGGGATCGTGCGCAGTAAATCCGCCCCCTCCCCTGCCCCACGCGGGGATTTAAATGGAGGGGAAGGGGCGTGGTGCAGCTCATTCGCTTCCCATGCCCCCGTCGCCCGCCATCTCCGCTACCCCTCCTGCTCGTAGAGAGAGAGAGAGCAAGGGAGTACGAGCGTCTTGAGCACGCCGCGCCGCCGTCGACCTTCATGAGCTTGCTGGGTGGCCTCTTTCCCCGCTGCCGGACCCGAGCCCGCGCCGAACTTGGCGATGGGGAGCAAGGGCACGTGGGGAGGAAGCGATGTTGACGAGGGCTATATCAAGCACCTCCGCTATCACCGAAAGCTGCCACCGGCGGGGATCATGGAGGCGCGCCTTGCCGGGGGGGGAGTGCATCCCGACCCCTCGAGCTGGCGAGGTCATCGTCTTCGCCGAGCATTTCGCCCGCGGGTTCGGGTTGCCGGCGAGCACTTTCTTTCGCCGGTTCCTGACTCACTTCAGGCTGCAGCCGCACCACCTCGGCGCCAACGCCATCTTGCAGCTGGCCGCCTTCGTCATCCTGTGCAAGGGATATCTCGGGGTCCTGCCGCGCCTGGATTTGCGGTGCCGGTTGTTCTTACTCAAGCAGCAGACGGTCAAAGACGCGAGAACGGGGGAGAGGGACATGACCACCTGCGGGGCGGCCCTCGTCTACCACCGGAAGGGAGCCGGCTTCCCCTCGCTCCCGCTGCAGGATTTGGTGAAGAACTGCCAGAAGGGGTTCTTCTACATGAAGAATGCGTAGGAGGAGCTGGACTTCATAAACTTGCCGCCCTTCGTCAACCGGCCGCTCCGCGAGCAGACGAACTAGGGGATGAATCCGCGGCAGTCGGTTCAAATCGTGAACCAGATGTGCAGCCGGCTCGCTGAGCTGACCGACTCGCAGGGGCTCAAGGCCGTCGACCTCATCATCGCCATGGTGGAGCACCGGGTGGCGCCGCTGCAGCGCCACCCGCACCTCGTCTGTCAGATGGGCGGGCGGCATGACCCGTGCCGGCTCTACATGCAGCGGCTCAAGTCGATTGCCGTCGCGAGACGGGTGAACCTCGTCATCAAGGACAAGCTGCCAGAGGAGGGGTGGCAGTGGGGTAAGACCCCCTACAGCCGGCCGGTGCCAGCTCCGATGGTAAGTGACTCCCAGCCTCATGTTTCGCCGCTGCTTTCGCCTTTGGAATAATTGTTGGCCTGCTCCGGCTGTAGTTGTTTCCCCTGCTGCAGGAGTACGGGGAGCCGGCGGACGACATGGCGGAGTCCGACGCTGAGGAAGTGGAGGACGCCCACGACGTCGAGCCGGAGGAGGCGGCCCGAGCCGGCTGACTGGAGGCCGGGGAGTCCGAGCTGATCGGTTAGTTCCCCCTTACGCACACTTTGCGCGACTGGCCGGATGACGACGATGCTGATCTTGGAGGGACGCGCGACGCAGTGGACTCGGGGGACCCGGAGGACCCAAAATATGAAGCCACCGCGCTGAGGAGGCGGCTCCGGCGAGTCGGCTAACACCTGGAGTAGAGCGAGCTGGACGCGGATGAGCGCGCGTAGGGCAAGAAACCGACGGGCTCTCGGCCGGCCGCGAAGCATGCGGCTGGTGGGCAGCCGCGGAGGCGGCGGGAAGAAACCGCAGGTTGCCCCGACAGGCCCTGCCAGGCGGGCGGTTCCTACCAGCGCTGGGTAAGTCTTCTGGTTGCTCTGGTTTTTTCTGTTTCTCTCTTGTTTCTCTTCTCATCCTTCTACGCGCATTGCGCAGGGCCCCACGCGCCCTGGGGAGGATGGCTCCGGCGGGAGGTCCCGTAGGCGGAGGTGCGACGGCGCCGGAGGCAGGCAAGAGCGCTGAGGAGAAGGAGCGCGCCACATGGAACGAGTTGGAGGCGGCCGAACGGGCGCTGGCTAAGGAGAAGCGCCGCCCGTGGGAGGAGGCCGCCCAAAAACAGGCGCCCTCGGAGGACCGCGTGGAGATGACGGATTGGGAGCCGCGGGAGGACGGCCTGGCTCAGGACCCGTCGGTCCAGGAGAAGCGATCCAAAGGGGTTCATGACCCTGCGCGGCGGGCAGAGGCAGACGCCTTGGCCGCAGAGGAGGCGCACGCGGCTGCGAGCGTGGCGGCGACTGTTGAAGGGTCAGCGCAGAGGACCGCCGACGTGCCACCGGGGGCCGATGCCGGGCTGCCGGAGACCGACGACATGCAACTGGGGTCAAAGTCTCCAGAGGTAGAAGGAGACAACGCGGGCGGACCGGCTGACGGAGGATCCGGCTCGGGCGGGGCGGCAGGCGGCGACGAACCGGAGATCGAGACCCCAGCGCCGAAAGGCCCTCTTGGGGCCCGGTCGTCGATCGGGCTGGCCGGGTCCGCCGCTGCGACGCCCGGAAGCGGACCGACGAGTGGAACTGGCGCCCTCATTGTGCCGACGCGGGGGCCGGCTGCGTCTGGAGCCGGTTGTGGCTCCAGGACTCAGCCGCAGGAGAGCTGGGCCGTGGCTAGCAACACCCCAGGTGGAGGCGCCCCTAGCCCTCTTGGGGTCGGGGTGAGTGCGCTCATTGCAGAGTTTGCCGACTGCCGCAACAAGGCGCAACAGGAAGCCCAGGCAGCCAGGGACCGACTGGTCCACCTCGAGCAGTCTGTCGCGGTAGGCGTTCCTCCCATTTTTCCTTTTATTTCTTGCTTCGAGCCTTTACAGTGGGGGCGCGCCAGCGCACCCACTGGGTGTAGCCCCCGAGAGTCGAGCCGGTTGGGTGGCAGCCGGGTCGAGTCTAATCGCGGCGTCCTTTGGCCTTGTTCTCCGTAGGCTCACCACGGCCGCCGGGCGATTGCGTTCAACATGCTGATGGGCCGATTTCGGGAGGCCGAAAGCCAGCTGGTTGCCATGGCGGCGGATCTGCGAGGTATGGCAACTTCGTACTTTTTCAGTGGGTGCGCGCGAGCGCACCCACTGGGTGTAGCCCCCGGGTTTCAAGCTGGCTGCGCCGCAGGCAGGTCGAATCCCTTCGTACTTGCTTTCTCATTTGATGTTTCCTGATGGCGGTGCCTTCGGGCTGCACAGCTTCCTCCGACGAGTCGGTCGACTTCCGACGCCAGCTG
This sequence comes from Elymus sibiricus, assembly GCA_039707655.1. NCBI lineage: Eukaryota > Viridiplantae > Streptophyta > Magnoliopsida > Poales > Poaceae > Elymus > Elymus sibiricus. The sequence continues at coordinate 273,670,109 of CM077665.1, forward strand.
GCGCGAGCCGGCCAGCAACGAGACCTCCTGCGCGCAAAGTGTGGCTTGCTGCGCCAGGAGGCGGACCGCGTGCAGGCGGAGAGGGACGGGCGCGAAGCGGCCCACCGCAAGGAGATGGAGCAGCAGGCGGCGAGCCATCGTGAGGCGTTGAAGGCCAAGGACGCTCTGCTGGAGAAGGCTGTCGAGGACGCGCAGAAGGCACAGGCCGAGTGTGACCGCCGAGTCCGCGAGTGGTCGGTGAGGGAGAATGAGCTGCAGGAGGAGGCGCATGAGGTGGACCGGCTTCTTACCGGTAAGTTATTCTTGCCTTTGGGTTTATCGTGCGCCGCCTTGGGCTTGGTTTCTTGTTTGCCTTACGCCGCGTGCTCCCCTTCTTCCCTCTCAGGGCTTTTCCCCGAGACGCAGACGGCTGCGGAGGCGGCCGTGAAGGCCCATCGCGAGGAGCAGCGGGCGTTGGGCGTCCATATTGGGATGCTGGCCGCCTGGACGATGGACAAGGTGGGGATCGCCGCCAAAGTCCGCCTAAATAAGGTGGTTCGGGTCATTGAGCGGCTTCAGAGGGCTGGCCAGGCGCCGGTCCGCACCCTTTTGCCAGCCGCGGTGCAGCCTCGCTCTGTGAGCCGGCTGGCGCGGTGGCTGGAGGCCGGGTGTGCGTGGGTGAACGCCTGGAGGGCCTCTGCGGCGTGAGCCAGTGCAGCTATGGTGCTCTGCATCGCGAGGTCCTGGTACTCGGAGCTAGACCTGGGGCTGCTTGCCACCCAGCGTGTCGGCACCGATGCGGAGCTGGAGGCGGTTGCCGATGCGCTGGCCGCGCGGGACAGTGACCTTGCGTCGTTTGCTCTGTGGGACGAATACATTCCGAAACGGGCCGCAGACGGCACGGTGATCCCGGAGGACCAGTATGCGTTGGCCTTTGACGACCCGGACGGCAGTGCCGGCGAGACGAACGACGAGGACGCCGCCTCCAGCGCCGATGCCTACGTCGATCTCGGGTCGGGAGGGGACACGGGCGCCATGACTGACGTGGGACGCGCTGGGGCCAAGGATGGTGCCTCCACCAGCTATGACTTTTTCACTTTTCCTGCTTGTCTTAGTTAGTTTGCAGTTCCACCCAGTGGGGGTGTAATGTAATGAACTTGTGGTCGTGGGCCTTTATGCTTTTGTGTATAGATTTGTGCTTTTAACTTGCTGGGGAAAATTTTGTGCGTGCCGAGTCGCCCATTACTTTTCGTCCCCTTGGCCCCTGTTTTCCCAAGACCCCCTCCTCTCCGGCTTTGGCCCTGCCAGCCGGACAGCCGGGAGCCGGTCTGTGACTGGGACGGGGCGTCTGCTTTGAAGGAGTCGGTATGGAGTTTGGGACCGCGGGGACGTTTAGCTAAGACGAGTGCGGTAGAGGCCGGTTGGAGACAATACATGAGCCGGCTAGCCCGAGCCGGCCGTTCCTTCGCAGGAGTTGTTCATGTGTGGTGAGCTTTCATCCCTGTGGTCTCGCCAGCCGGACAACCGTGGGCCGGTTTGTAGTTGGGCGGAGAGGGAGGGATTCTGCTTAGCCCACATTACTTAACCGGCCTGGAAAGAGGGGACCCGGGCTAGCCGGCGAGCCCCCGGGCCTGGGGAGCCGGACCCGGATGCTCGAGCGAGGAGCAAGTGCTTAAAGGAGGGAATCGAAAAGGTAGGCCCCAAGCGTAGGCTTGGGGCGCCTGCTGCATTCATTGAGCCCAAAAGGTGGGGGATACATACATACACTAGTTCCTTTAGCAGTAAAACGGACGAAGGAGCGCCGCGTTCCACGGGCACTCCGTCTCCTCGCCGGAGGCGTCCCTCTTGCGCTTCTGTGACTTCTGCACATCTATCAGATAGTACGCGTTGTTGTGCAATGCCTTGCTGATGATGAACGGACCCTCCCATGGGGAGGATAGTTTATACTGGCCGGCGGTTTGCTGGACCCGCCGGAACACCAAGTCGCCCTCGCGGAAAGCGAGGGGCCGGGTCCTCTTGTTGTGGTAGTGACGCAGTTTCTGTTGGTAGATAGCCGACCGGCTCAGGGGCAGCTCACGTGCGTCCTCGAGCAGGTCGACGCCGTCTTCTCTTGCTTCTCTTGCATCCGCCTCCGTGTATAGGGTGACCCGAGGCGAGTCGAACTCGACGTCTGTGGGGATGACCGCCTCGGACCCGTACACGAGGAAGAAAGGGGTGAAGCCGGTTGACTGGTTGGGCATGGTTCTGAGTCCACAGGACCGACGACAGCTCGTCGATCCAGCAGCCGGCTGATTGCACAAGTGGTGTGACGAGCCGGGGTTTGATGCCGGCTAGGATCAAGCCATTCGCCCTCTCCGCCTGACCGTTTGACTGCGGGTGGGCCACTGACGCGAGGTCGAACCGAATACCCTATGCGGAGAAGAAACGTGCCATCGCGCCCTTGGCGAAATTGGTGCCGTTGTCAGTGATGATGCTGTGGTGGACGCCGTAGCGAACGGTGATGTCCTTGATGAACCGGACAGCCGTGGGACCGTCCAGCTTCTTGATGGTTCTTTCCTCGATCCACTTGGTGAACTTGTCGATGACCACCGGAAGGTGCGCTAAGCCGCCTCGAGCAGTTTTGAAAGGTCCCACCATGTCAAGCCCCCATACGGCAAAAGGCCACGAGATGGGATGGTTTGGAGAGCCGTAGCCGGCAGGTGGCTCTGGCTGCTGAAGCGCTGGTACCCCTCGCACTTGTCGACCAGCTGCTTGGCGTCGTCCAATGCCGTTGGCCAGTAGAAGCCGTGGTGGAAAGCCTTGGCCACCAGGGTCCTAGAGGCGGCGTGGTGGCCGCACTAGCCCTGGTGGATGTGTCTAAGGATCTCGATCCCTTTATCTGCCTCGACGCAGCACTGAAAGACGCCGGCTGCGCTGCACCGAACCAGCTCGTGGTTGATGATGGCGTAGGCGGGGGACCGGCGCTGGATCTGTTGAGCCTCGGCCTCGTAAGGAGGGAGCTCGCTGTGTGTAAGGAACGCGAGGATGGACTGGGCCCATGCTGGGGCCGAGACCGGAGCCGGCGCAGGTCCGAGCTGGGAAACGGTGGTCGTCGGGGCCGAAACATCAGTCCCAGGGGCTGGAGCTGGAGCCTCCGGGGCCGAAACCGAAGTCCCCGGGGCCGAGCCGCCAGTCCCCGGGACCAAGGCGGCGGATGGCGCATCTTCCACCATCGAGACGGTTGCGAGCTCGGTGGCGGGATTCACCAAAGTCGGTGAAGTGGGAGGAGCCCCCGGGCCTGAGGAGGAGCTGGAGGGGTCCGCCGGCACGAAGATGAACTCCGACTTTGGGGAGGGCTTGATGGACGGCTTGAGCAGCCGCTCGAGGGAGACGCCGGCTGGGATGGCCTGCCGGGTGGAGCCAATTTTTGCCAGCGCGTCTGCCGCCTCATTGTCCGCTCGGGGGACATGATGAAACTCATAGCCCTCGAAGGAGCCGGTGAGCTGCTGGACAAGAAAATGGTAGCTCGCCATGTTGGCTTCCCTGGTGTCCCACTCGCCACAGACCTGCTGCACCACAAGGTCCGAGTCGCCGAAACAGATGATGCGGCAGATGCCGATTCCTTTGGCGAGCCGTAGGCCGTGGACGAGCGCCTCGTACTCGGCCACGTTGTTGGAGGCGGCGAAATTGATCTGTAGGGCATACTTGAGCTGGTCCCCCTTTGGGGATGACAAGACGATACCGGCTCCCAAGCCGGTTCGCATCTTCGAGCCGTCGAAGTGCATGCGCCAGTGCGTGGAGTCGGGAGATGGTGGCACAAACTGGGTCTCGGCCTATTCGACGAGGAAGTCTGCCACCGTCTGCGACTTGATGGCCGTACGCGGCTCGTACCGGATGTCGTGGTCCGCAAGGGTGATGGACCATTTGGCGATCCGGCCGGTAGCGTCCCAGCTGCCCATGATCTCCAAGAGCAGAGCCGTGCTCACCACAGTGACGGTGTGCTCAGGGAAGTATTGCTTCAGCTTCTTTGCGGCGAAGTATATGCCGTAGCACATCTTCTGGTAGTGGGGGTAGTTCTGCTTGGAAGCTTAAAGGACCTCGCTCAGGTAGTAGACGGGGCGCTGGACTGGCAGCGCCCTGCCTTCCTCGGGCCGCTCCACCACTAGAACGACGTTGACCACGCGTGTGGTTGCCGCGATGTATGCGAGCATGGGTTCCTTCTCAACCGGCGCGGCCAAGACGGGCGCAGTGGAGAGGGCACGCTTGAGACCGCGGAACGCCTCGTCTGCCTGGTCGGTCCACTCGAACTTCGTCTTCTTCTTCATGAGCTGGTAGAGGGGCAGCGCCTTCTCGCCTAGCCGGCTGAGCGAGGCGAGGCAGCCGGTGAACTTCTGGACGTCGTTGAGCTTGGCCGGCTTGCGCATGTGCTCGATGGCCCTTATCTTCTCCGGGTTGGCTTCGATCCCGCGGGCAGAGACGAAGAAACCCAGGAGCTGGCCGACTGGCACGCCGAAGACTCACTTCTCCAGGTTGAGCTGGACCTTGTACTCGCGTAGGTTGGAAAAGGTTTCCTGGAGATCGTCGAGGAGGCTGAAGTGCTTCTTGGTTTTGATGATGATGTCATCCATGTAGACGTGCACGTTTCTGCCGATCTGGGCCAGGAGGCATTTCTGCATGCAGCGCTGGAAGGTGGCGCCTGCGTTCTTTAGGCCGAACGACATCGTGATATAGCAGTAGGCCCTGAAGGGAGTGATGAAGGAGGTCTTCAGCCGGTCGGCCGGGTCCAGTTTGATCTGGTGGTAGCCGGAGTAGGCATCCAGAAAGGACCGCAGATCGCAACCGGCCATGGAGTCGATCACCTGGTCGATCCAGAGCAGGGCGAAAGGATCCTTGGGGCATGCCTTGTTCAGGCTGGTGTAGTCGATACACATGCGCCAAGTCTTGTTCTTCTTCAGCACTAGGACTGGGTTGGCCAACCAGTCAGGGTGGAAAACTTCCATGATGAAGCCGGCTGCGAGCAGCCGGGCGATTTCTTCTCCTATGGTATGCCGCTTCTCCTTTGAGAAACGACACATGGGTTGCTTGACCGGCTTCGCATCCGGCCGCACGTGAAGTTTGTGCTCGGTGTACTTCCTCGGAACACCCGACTTGTCTTTGGGTGACCATGCAAATATGTCCCGATTCTCACGGAGGAAGTCGATGAGCTCGCCTTCCTATTTGCTGTTGAGGTTGGCGCCGATGGTGGCGCACTTCTTGGGGTGGCCGGGTCGAGCGGCACTTGCTTGGTGTCCTTGGATGGCTGGAATGCCGCCTCGCCGACCGACATGGACGGAGGAGCCGGCACGGCCGGCTGCTCGGTGGCCTGGGTCACGAGCTGGTCAAGCTGGCGTTTTTCCTCCGCGATGACCAGGGCCTCGGCCAGCCAGCTGCTGTCGCGCGCGCACTCGATAGACATCTTGTAGTCGCCATTGATGATGATGATGCCCTTAGGGCCCAACATCTTCAGCTTGAGGTAGGCGTAATGGGGGATCGCCATGAATTTGGTGAGCGCCGGTCTGCCCAGCAGCGCGTGGTAGGGACTGTTGAGGTCCACCACCTCGAACCACACCGACTCACGGTGGAAGTGGCTCTTGTTACCGAAGAGGACATCGAGCCGGATCTTGCCGATGGGAAAGCAGGATTGTCCCGGCATGATGCCGTGGAAGACCGTCCGGGTCGGCTGGAGATCTTTCTAATTGAGCCCCAACTTGAGCAACATGTCGCGGTAGAGGATGTTGATGCTGCTGTCTCCGTCGATCAGCACCCACGAGAAACGGCAGGTGAGCCTGTCAGAGGCGATGGTGGGGTCGAGGACGAGGGCGTAGTTGCCCGGGTTGGCATCACGGCCGGGTCATCCGCCCGGCTCCAGGTGACCGGCTTCTCGGACCAGTGCATGTACTGGGGAACCAAGGGTACCGTGGCGTTCACCTCGTGTCGGCGCTGACGCTGGCTGTGCTTGCCGCTGCCCTCGCTGGTGAAGACGACGTAGGCCCCGTCCTGGTCGGGGAACTCGTCGTGGAGGCGGCCATTGTTCGGAGCCGGCGCCGGTGGCAGAGCCGGGGCCGGTGCGGGAGCCGGGGCACGAGGAGCCGGAGGCGGGGGAGCCGAGAGGCCCTCGCCCCGGGCCAGTCGCTTTGAGAATCTGCACTGCCGGAGCATGTGAGTTGTCGGTTTCGCCCCGGTGTGCATTTTGCAGGGCGCGTCGAGCGTCTGCTCGAAGGTGAGCTTGGGTTGCTAGGCAGCCTTGCCGGTTCGCTGTCGCTGGCTGGCAGCCTGGGCAGCCGGCTTCTCTTCCTCGATTGTGGTGACCTGCTTGCTCCCGTAGCGGGGATCCGGCTGGTCGGTCTTTCTCTTATTGTTCTGCTGCTGCCGGTTGTCTCCAGCCGGCCGTGTGGCGGCGGGTGGAGCCGGGATGGCCTTACCGGCCGTATTGACCTTGATCCGCATAGCGGAGTCGGCCGTAGCATACTTGTCCGCCTTGGCCATGAGCTCCGCCAGGGTGGCCGGCTCAGAGCACATGAGCTTGTGCTTGAGCAGGGTGCCGTCTCGACAGCCTTCGGAGAAGTATTGGATTACTTGCACCTTGTGCACTCCCTCGCAGGAGTTGCAGAGCTCGGTCCAGCGTGTGAGGTAGTCGCGGAGGGACTCGTCCGGCCCCTGGACGCACATGGCCAGCTCGCGGGGGCGGCCCGGCCATTTGTAACTGCCGGTGAAGTTGCGCACGAATGCCTCTTCAAAGTCCACCCAAGTGTTGATGCTGCCAGCCGGCAGGCTGTTAAGCCAGGTCCGGGTCGAGCCAAGCAGCATGAGGGGGACGTAATGCACCGCCGGACGCTTGTTGCCTCGGGCGATGCCGAATGCGGTGGTGTAGTCGATGAGCCAGTCCTCCGGCATGGCGGACCTGTTGTACTTGGGGGTGTCGCGAGGCAGCGTGAAGCCGGCCGGGAATGGCCCGTTGCGGATGCGCGGGCCGAAACACGCCGGTCCCATCGGCCCCTCCTCTAGAAGGAGGGATTCCGCCAACCGGTCGAGACGGCTGAGGGAGTCCGGGATTAAGGGGTCCTCGGACTGCCGACCTATTTCTCATAGGTCGGGCTAATGGGCCACTCGCTGAGGATGAGATTGATCGAAGGCCTCGTCGCTATGGAGAAGACCTCAGGAGTCGTGGCGTGTCGGTCAAGTTAAACATAGTAGATTAGGCATGTTTTTCCCTCCGGTGGGCAACCGACCATATGTAACCCTAATGACCCCTGGTGTCTATATAAGCCAGAGGGTTTTAGATCATAAGACACAGAAACTCATCTAGGGTTCTAGCTAGTCGATCTCGAGGTAGATCAACTCTGTAACCTTCATACCATAAATATAATCAAGCAGGACGTTGGGTTTTACCTCCATAGGAGGGCCCGAACCTGGGTAAACATCGTCTCCTTCGTCCCTTTGTTACCATCGATCCTAGTCTCACAGCTCGGGACCCCCTACCCGAGATCCACCGATTTTGACACCGACATTGGTGCTTTCATTGAGAGTTCCGTTGTGATCACCAAAGGAATCAATGCCTCACCCCGTCATAAGCAAAGAGATCTGTAGCCCGGATGTTCCCATCTCTGGTCAGATCTTCGCTGGCGGCGATGTCTCGTCACACGCCGACCCGACTGTCCATCTTGGCCAGATCGAAAGTTTCCTCCCCGATCAAGAAATCAGATTCGGGAACCTAGAGTTCGCTGTTGATTCACGAGGAAGACTTGTTTGGATGAGGCCCTCATCTCCCCTGGAGGAGCCCGCAGAGCTCGACGCCTCGGCGCCGGAAGCCTCGGGCATCGCCTCTGAGGTGTCCCCTACCTTCGGGCCGTCTAGAACGCCCAGCCCAGTCGTCATGCCCGGACGTAATCGGCCTTTGCCGTCAGGCAGCTCCGGAACCGCGACGCCACGGATCAACCCCGAGCGCTTCGGTGACACGTGCTCCGCCGACGTCTCGCCCTTGAACGAGCTACTGGATTGGATCCGAGCCATGGGTGTGACCGACGACCAGACCCCGATCTATGATCGGATCGGGCTTAAACCCGATGACAGGGAGATTCACACTCCCTCGGTCGCTCACTTAGTCACCACCGTCGAGTGCCCGGCCGGAGGCTCGTCCCCTCAACAGCCGAAACTAAAAATAGTTTATGTCCCGGTCTCCGATCATCAAGATCCCTCGGATAACCCGGACTTGGGAGTTCGCTCCGAAAATAGTCCGGGATCGATTCCCGATCTTGCGCGCAACCCGAACCCTACGCCGAACCCCGTTGTTCCGGACTCACATCACGGCGCGGAGCCGAAATTTCCCCCCCCCGCCACCCAAGCCGAGCGCTCGCGCATCACAGGAGAGTCCAAGTCTTCGGACTTACGGAACGTCAAACAATTACCAGGGGAGTCGGTTCACCACTTTTGGGCCAGACTCCTCGTCAGAGACAGGGTATCAGTCTCTAGTGACCAGGAGATAATGACAACTTTCAATCGCAATTGTCATGATGAAGGGATCCTCAATGCCCTATCCTGGCGGCATGTTCGCAGCTTCACCGAGTTATCGGACCTGGTACAAAAATACTGTGCCATGGAGAGCACCTGGCAAGCCGAACGGCTACTCGCGGAACCAGACTTTACCGAACACTCTATAGGAGATCAGAAAAAGAGGATACCCCCGAAGCGGCTAGCCGAACACGAACCCGCCGAGAAAAGAAATAGACCCCCTACAGGGGCCAGAACCGTCCTTGATGGACTGCTGGACAAACCATGCCCTATACATTCTATCTTGCTGAACACAAACCCGACTCACATCCTTAGAGCTTGCTGGGTCATCAGGCAGGTCGCAAAAAGTGGAGAAGCCATTCTCCAGGACCAACCGCCGAACAGGCGCCGCATAATGCCACAAGAATACAATGCGGAAGTCCTGAGGATGTATGAAACGTTCCCCTCTAGGAACAGGAGAAAAGGAGCTCTTAAAGAACTCGAACAGGTCGACCATGTGGCGGCAGCAAGTCCATGGGCAGACACACCGATCACCTTCGGAGACACTGACCAACCAACCATTTGTCCCGGTCGAACATCGGCCGCACTGGTCCTAAACCCCATCGTCGACGGTTTTAGGCTGCAGAAGGTGCTAATGGATGGTGGCAGTGGTTTGAACCTCATCTGCGAAGACACCTTAGAAAAAATGCAGTTCGACCGATCTCGCATCGAGCATAGCAACACAACCTTCCGGGGGATCATCCCTGGGAAAGAGGCGCATTGCTCAGGGCGTGTCACCCTTGACATAGTGTTCGGCACGCCCGGCAACTATCGATCCGAAGAACTTCTCTTCCACATCGTGCCCTTCCCCAGTGGCTACCACGCTCTGTTGGGGCGCGAAGCCTTCACAAAATTCTAGGCTATACCCCATTATGGGTATATGAAGCTCAAGATGCCAGGCCCAAATGGGGTAATCACAATTGCCAGTGATCCGAGTACAACCCTTCGAGCCGAAAACAAAATAGCAACGCTCGCCCTCGAGGCATTAGCCGAGACCTTTGCTGCAGAGGAATTGACCGCACTCTGGTCAACAGTGGATAAGGACGATGTAATCCTTAGTAAAAGGCCCAAACCCACATTCTTTAAACCTGCAAAAGAAATTGTTAAATTTCAGGTACACCCAATGGACCCTAGTAAAACAGAGTCCATCGGAGCTCAGCTGGACCCCACGGTGGACGAAGCACTGCGAGCATTCTTACAAGAAAATTGGGACATCTTCGCCTGGCATCCTTCCGATATGCCAGGTATCCCACGGCGGCTGGCAGAACATAGTCTGAATATAATCCCAAGATTTAAGCCCGTCAAACAGACTCTGCACCGCTTCTCCGAACCCAAACGGCAAGCTATGGGTGACGAACTAGCCAAACTGCTAGTGGCCGGATTCATACGGGAGATCAAGCACCCCGAATGGTTGGCAAATCTGGTGATGGTACCAAAGAAAGATAAATCCTGGCGGCTGTGCGTCGACTTCAAAGACCTTAACAAGGCCTGCCCTAAGGACCCTTTCCCCCTACCATAGATAGACCAGATCATTGATGCCATAGCCGGACACGATTCACTGTGTTTCCTCGACGCTTACTCCGGATACCATCAGATCAAAATGAAGGAATCCGACCAAGCTGCAACCGCATTCATCACCCCATACGGGCCATTCTGCTTCAACACAATGCCTTTCGGGCTAAAAAACACCGGGGCTACATACCAGCGCATGATCCAGACCTGTCTCGAAAAACAGGTTGGCAAAACAGTCGAGGCATACGTTGACGATGTGGTCATTAAAACCAAACACGTCAGCCAGTTGATCGACGACCTAAGGCAAACCTTTGCCAGCTTACGCGAGTACGATATACGACTCAATCCGGAGAAATGTGTCTTCGGAGTCCCTGCTGGTAAACTGCTCGGATTCATTGTTTCCCATAGAGGAATAGAAGCGAATCCGACTAAGATTCGCGCCCTATCGGAACTTGCAATTCCCACAGAGCTCAAGCACGTCCAAAAATTGGTAGGTTGCATGGCGGCATTAAGCCGCTTTATCTCCCGTCTCGGCGAAAAGGCCTTACCGCTCTACAGACTGCTGAAACGGACCAACAACTTCGTATGGACCGATGAAGCAGCCGCAGCGTTAGAGGAAATTAAAACACTGCTGGCAAGCAACCCCATACTCACAGCACCAGGCGCCGGTGAACCAATGTTATTATACATATCGGCCACCAACCAAGTGGTTAGCGCAGTGCTCGTCGTTGAACGAGAAGAGGAGGGTCACAAATTCCGGATACAGAAGCCGGTCTACTATGTGTCAGAAGTACAAACGCAATGCAAGTCCATATACCCACATTACCAGAAGATAGCCTATACAGTATTTATGGCATCGTGCAAATTAAGACACTACTTTCAAGAGTGTTCGGTCACGGTGGCCTCCGAAGAACCCCTGAATGATATAATCAATAACAGGGACGCCACCGGCCGCATAGCCAGATGGGCAATTGAACTCCTTCCTTTCAAAATCGCCTACAAGCCACGACGAGCTATTAAATCTCAGGTCCTGGCAGATTTCCTCGCTGAATGGACGGAGGCCGAGCTCCCCAGGGAATATAGCACATACTCCCATTGGACGATGTACTTCGACGGGTCCAAAACACTGGCCGGACTGGGGGCTGGAGTTATTCTCACATCCCCCACAGGCGACAACGTCCGATATGTGTTACAAATCATGTATGCCGATTCCAACAACGCGGCCGAGTACGAAGCACTCTTGCATGGTCTTCGGATGGCAGCTTCAATGGGTATACAATGACTGGAGGTGCGGGGAGACTCCAACTTGGCCATCTCTCAAATCAACGACAAATTCGATGCAAAAAACCCGAAGATGGCGGCTTATAGAAACGTCGTCCTTAAAATATCCGCACGGTTCGAGGGGCTGGAATTCCATCATGTCGCTAGAGACAACAACCATGCCGCTGATATATTGGCCCGTATGGGGGCCAAACGCGACCCCGTCCCAAAAAACACCTTCCTTGAACGGCTCTTCAAGCCATCGGTGGTTTGGCAGGACGACGATAAGGGCGCCGGACCGATCAGCACGGAGGAGATTGTTCACCCTATGAACGAACCAGCCGATCAAATCATCGGCGGCTCCGTAATGGACGAAACGCCTTCGGCTCATGAGGTCATGGCAGTGATTGCACCATGGACCGAGCCCTTCCTCGCTTACCTTCTTCGCCAAGAGCTCCCCGACGACCAGACAGAGGCAAGACGCATAGTTCGGCGATCCAAGTCCTATAAAGTCCACGAGGGTGAGTTATACAAGAAAAGCACCACCGGAGTACTCCAGCGGTGCATATCAGAGGAAGAAGGAAAATAGCTTCTGGCCGAAATCCACGCAGGAATGGGCGGCCACCACGCTGCTGCAAGGGCCCTAGTAAGCAAGGCCTTTTGGGCCGGTTTCTTTTGGCCCACCGCTCGAGCGGACGCCCAGTCTCTTGTCCAATATTGCATGGGATGCCAACTTTTTGCAAATCAAAGTCACATGCCCCCAACGGCTCTTAGGACTATTCCGATTACCTGGCCTTTTGCGGTCTGGGGGCTGGACATGGTCGGACCACTTAAAGGGGGGTCCAAGAAGAATAAATATCTACTGGTCATGGTGGACAAGTTCACCAAATGGATCGAAGCAAAACCTGTTAAGTCAGCCAAGTCCGGACCAGTAATCGACTTTATATCTGGCGTGGTACACCGTTACGGTGTCCCGCACAGTATAATAATGGACAATGGATCCAACTTCACCGCCCAGGAAGTAAAGGACTGGTGCGCAAAAATGGGCATTAAGCTTGATTATGCATCGTTGTATCACCCATAGACCAATGGACAGGTCGAACGGGCCAACGGCCTCATTATGAGTGGTATTAAGCCACGTTTGGTCCGGTCTCTTCATGAGTCCGACTGTCATTGGGTGGAGGAGCTTGATTCCGTTTTGTGGGGCCTGCGCACCACCCCGAATCGATCAACGGGATACACACCGTTCTTCATGGTCTATGGCGCAGAAGCAGTCCTTCCTTGTGATATTATTCATGACGCACCTAGGGTGCACATGTACGAAGAAAAGGAGGTCGAGCTAGATCAGCAGGATGACTTGGACGCCCTAGAAGGAGAGCGCGACATAGCTTGGGCTCGCTCTACTTTTTATCAACAGCAGGCCCTGCGTTACCAGAGCTGGGAGGTCAGGGCAAAAGCATATAATGTGGGGGAACTCGTCTCACGACTCCCCGAGAAGCAGAAGCATAAGCTCAATCCCAAATGGGAGGGCCCCTTCATAATCGACGAAGTACTCGCAGGAGGGGCTTATCGTCTTCGAAGCCCGGCAGATAACCGCCTGGAACCAAACCCATGGAACGCAGCTCGTCTTCGGCGTTTTTACGGCTAGACCGGTGTCGTCATTCTTTCTACTCTCCTCTTTTCCTTTTTCCCTTTTTCTTCTCATTTTCCTTCCCTTCCACCTTGATTTTTGGCAGGTTCGGACCTTTTCTCTCCCCAAGTCTATGTTCGGCTAAACCGAGCTAGTGTTTCATATTCGGCATACATCGTCAAATGTTAAATCCGAATAAAACACCTGGGGGCTTCTTCCCGAAGCCGATGAGTTTACCTTTTAAAGCATCTATTGAAATTTATTATGCGTCCATGTTTCCTTCGTCGATTGTAAAGCCATTATATGCATCAATTCAAACTAAGATTTTTGCCAAGCTGGGTTGCCTTGCTCCTGTGTTTACCCTCTACGTTCCCGATTGTTCGGCTAGAGAGTAAAGGGAGCACCTCTGCTATTGCTATGGCCGGGTCATCTGGATACGTACCTCAGACGGGTGAAGCCAAAAGCTAGCTATCTTTAGCAGAAAATTGGTCGGCTATGACGGAAGCACCAAACAAATTAACATTATTATTACCATTGTGCGGTTTTTTCAAACAGGCCATTAGTCGCACACTAGCAGTATGCGGCCTTATTATCTACGATTTACGTAGCAACCTAAAGGAAGGCACCGATAGCGGTACTATTTTCTTTGGAAGATGTTTCTTATGCTAAGCAGTAATATAACATGTCTCCCTGTGTACCTTCTGTCTGTTCGTACCAAATGGCCGGATTGCCTGGTTCCTCGAAAGAATTCCCTCTTATCAAGGGATATTTTATACGGAACACCCCCAAGCTCTCAGCGTGGGGGGACGAAGCCGATGGCCGGTTAAGACAAAGTTTGCAACACAGATGGAGCAACTTTTTGATTTAAGGTACATAGATACATAGAATCACACATCTGGCTGCTAGTCAAGATTGTCTATTAAGGCATCCAGGGCGCAATCTTCCTGCGAGAGACAAGCAGCAGGCATCACTTGGTCGTACACCAAGTGAAGCGGCACTTCTTGCCCATCAGGTCCTACCGGCCCAACCCGAGCCATATGCTCGGGGTTAAGACCGGTATAACGGGTCTTGCTCATTGCCCACGCTTCTCGTCTCCCTCCCGGCAAGCCGATGTCTTCCATAGCTCGAACCGATTCCGGGCTTCTTTGAACCGATCTGTTAATGCGGTCATCCTTTCCGGAGGCTTCTCTGCAGGCCATAGCGCTTTTATCATGCCCCTCATAGCCTTCCGAGCCCGCTCATGCATGGCGGACAGTTCCTTCAGGAGGCTCCCCCGGAAGGAGCCGATCTCTTCTTCAGGCCTCCCGGTTAGGAGACCTATACATGAGACAAGGCATGTCCATTACACCTTATGAAGGGGAGATACCTCTCGACGTTATAATTACACTTACCGAACATGCCCCTCTGTAGTTTCTGGTTCTCTTCTTGGGCATGGGCCAATTGAGTCTTTAAACTCTCAATATCTTCGGCCTGCTGTTTGTTTTCCGCCTGGAGGTGTTTCTTCTCTTCCAGATTCCGCTGCAGCGAAAGGCAGCCGGCCTCATACTGGGATTCGGTGTATCTCTGAGATTCTCAGGCTGCATTTAAATCCTTTTGCAATTGCCCTATTGATTCAGCTGCTAAAAAGTACCATTGCGTCAGCATGGGATTATACGCTAAGATCAGCAGAATAGATATACTCACCATGTGCCTCCCGGGTAAACTTCTTCACTTGATCAAGCTCGGCCTTCACGGTTTCCACCTGTGTTCGGCTCGCTTCCAATTCATCGGCCAATTGCCCGTTCTGCTGCCTTAAGGCCTGCATCATCCACGAAATCAATTTGCGGATCCTTAATTCGGTCGTCCCGACCAATTCAAGGCTCGGGGGCTACTGGGTTTTCGTTTATGTTCGGATTTTTAATCACTCACCTTCAGGCTGGACGATATCAGTTTCACAGCTTCCCCAAGCCCGGCTCGGGCATGTCCAAGGTATGCGTCCGCCGAGCATAGAGCGTTGAACTCTTGTTCGGAAAACGCCGGGTCGCGCAGAATTTCTCGCCGCCGCCGGTGTTTCATCGCGCTCTCAGCTTCGGATTTAGTGATTGATACCTCGTCCCCGGAGTCTTCAGGGGCCGGATTGACCACAGGGGCCTCCGCGGAGGGTTCGACGTGAGCAGAAGATCTTGATTCATGCGTATTGCCAGGCGTCCCGGCAATGTCTTCGGCAGAAGATGGTTGTACTTTCTTCCTAAGTATTCAGACATAAGATCTTCTGTAATACCCTACCGATCATAACAACAATGTATTAAGCAACCGAGCAAAGTACCTTTTGGTTTGACGAGTGTTCGGCGCCGTCTCCACGACCGGCTCGCATAAAGGACTCCTGTTGGTGCTTGACCCGGGCATTGCTGCTGTGGCCGACGTTCGTCGCAAAGACCGACGACGCTTGGGAGTGGGAGCCGGCATATTTGGGTCGACGGAGGACGTTTGCCTTTTATGGGAAGAATTTTTCTTCTTGCTCGCAGTGGAGGAGGGGAGTGATCCGGGGTGATCGGCTATAATAGCCACCTTGGATCGATCAAGGCTCTCCTGGTAAAAGACCCCGTCTTCATACTCCAGTGACAGCTCCGGATCGTCATGGAATCCTGGATTATCATCACGGGAGTAGTTCTCTGGTTGGGGGGTCCGGACAGTTGATTGTCTCGGCAAAGCTCTGCCATTCCTGTTTACGCAGATTAAAAGCGTTGGTCAAAAAGGGTGAATAAACACCCGAACTCAGGTTGCAGAGTCGAAGGGCTTACCCATTCGATGGGGTTGTAACTTGAGTAGCCCTCCTTGACCGGCAACTGAACAAAGTCTTCTTTTTCTCCTTTGTATAGGTCGGCAAGGGCGGCTGCCAATGCCGCCTGATTGGCCGGGCCCAGCCGTCGGGAGCGAGTGGTGTCACTCGTGCCGTTGTAATGCCACAAAGGATGTATCCTTTGTTGAAGAGGTTGAACGCATTGGGTGATGGCGGCGGCCATCACGTCAATCATGGTCAACTTGTGATGAGCCAGTACCCTTACTTGGGCGGCCAAGCGTTGAACTTCAGCGCTGTCCTCTTGGGACGAACCCTTTGGTCGCCAATTATACCTTTTCTTCGGAAGGGCGTCGGAGTATTCGGGCAAGCCCTTCTGAGCTAGGTCGAATAGGGGAACGTCCTCGATGTAGAACCATTCCGAAGACCATTCTTTGGATTCCTTCTTCGGTGTCCCCGCCGGGTATCCTGTTCCCGCTATGCGACATACTTCGGCTCCTCCGACTTCCCGAATTGTCTCACCCCGAGTTCGGGGGACGAGGCAGAAGTACTTCCTCCATAATTCAAAGTGCGCCTCGCGGCCCAGGAACATTTCGCAAAGAGTGACAAAACCCGAAATATGCAGGATGGATCCGGGGGTAAGATGATGGAGCTGGATCCCATAGAACTCTAGTAACCCCCTCAGGAAAGGATGAATGGGGAACCCTAGGCCTCGTGAGAGGAAAGGCACGAAGCATACCCGCTCACCCTTGTTAGGGTTGGGGAAGTTCTCCGCGAAGGCTTCGCCGTCGAAAGAAGTCAAGCCGGCACGGGTAGCCGCCAGATCTGAGGAAGGAAGGTACCCTTGGGTCTCGAGGTCACGCAGCCGAAGGAGGGATACGGAGCAGCTTGCCAATCCCCGGGACGGGAGCCGTAAGGGCGCGAGGAAGAGCTGGGGGCGCTCGCCATGTTTTTGCGGTGATCTCTCGCTTGAAGTTTTTTCTAACGGGGAAGAAGAAGAAGATGTGACCCAGACCGCGATTTAACTTGTTTAAATAAGTGGTGCCTCCCTTGCGGGAAGGGCAGTCTTGTAAGAAGCTGCCGGGCCGCTCGTCTCCCCTCGACGCACAAGGATCGAGAAGCATCGAAGGTTACTACACTGGGCCCGCAAGCTCTCAGCGATCGAGGATTCTCCGATGACGGGATGGTTGCCGAGTAAGAATAGGTAGAGGGACTCACCTCGCAAGCCGAAGACTTCGACATGCAAGATTTTCCGGGTACATTCCGGCGTTGGAGGCTAGTCCGAGGGCTACTGAGGGAGTCTGGGATTAAGGGGTCCTCGGACTGCCGACCTATTTCTCATAGGTCGGGCTAATGGGCCGCTCGCTGAGGATGAGATTGATCGAAGGCCTCGTCGCTATGGAGAAGACCTCAGGAGTCGTGGCGTGTCGGTCAAGTTAAAGATAGTAGATTAGGCATGTTTTTCCCTCCGGTGGGCAACCGACCATATGTAACCCTAATGACCCCTGGTGTCTATATAAGCCAGAGGGTTTTAGATCATAAGACACAGAAACTCATCTAGGGTTCTAGCTAGCCGATCTCGAGGTAGATCAACTCTGTAACCTTCATACCATCAATATAATCAAGCATGACGTAGGGTTTTACCTCCATAGGAGGGCCCAAACCAGGGTAAACATCGTCTCCTTCGTCCCTTTGTTACCATCGATCCTAGTCTCACAGCTTGGGACCCCCTACCCGAGATCCGCCGGTTTTGACACCGACAACGGCGGCATGCATCGTTGTCGCTGTGGGGAACGCGGGGTCCGAGACGGGAGGCGAGCTCTGGTCGAACAGCCGACTCAGGGGAAGGCGCCCGATTCCGCCGCGAAGGCGGAGCGCGGGGGTCCGTCCGGAGATGGCCGATCGGGTCCTGGCCGTCAACCCGCCGGCTGGTGACAGCCGGCTGTTCTCCCTGGCGCTGAGATCGGCCATCGCGGCTTCGGCCGCCTCGGAGGCCTGTGCCAGGGGGAGAGGATGAGTGCTGAGTCTGTCGCCGGCCATCGGCGGCGCGCCGGTCGTCTCCCTCGGGGCGGCGAGATTCGGAGCCGGCATGGGAGTGGTCGAGCTGGATCTGCAGCGTATTGGTGGCGGTGATTAGTTCTTGGATGTGGCGCTCCTGCAGCACACGCTCCTCGCCTTCCAAGCCGGCCAGGTCGGCGACGGCCGCCTGGGCGGCCCTCATGTTGGTGATAACCCACAAGTATAAGGGATCGCAACAATTTTCGAGGGTAGAGTATTCAACCCAAATTTATAGATTCGACACAAGGGGAGCCAAAGAATATTTGAGAGTATTAGCAGCTGAGTTGTCAATTCAACCACACGTGGAGATTAAATATCTGCAACAGAGTGATCAGTAGCACAGTAGTATGATAGTTTTGATAGCATTAGTAGCAGTAACAGTAACGGTAACCGTGATAGCAATAGTTTTGTAGCAGTTGGAACAGTAACAGTAGCAATAGTAACTTAGCAAGAACAATATGTGGAAAAAATCGTAGGCACTTGATCAGTGAACTCGTTGGATGATATTCATCATATAACAGTCATAACATAGGCCGACACAGAACTAGCTCCAGTTCATAAATATAATGTAGGCATGTATTCCGTAAATAGTCATACGTGCTTATGGAAAAGAACTTGCATGACATCTTTTGTCCTACCCTCCCGTGGCAGCGGGATCCATAAGGAAACTAAGGGATATTAAGGCCTCCTTTTAATAGAGAACCGGAACAAAGCATTAACACACGGTGAATACATGAACTCCTCAAACTACGGTCATCACCGGAAAGTATCCCGACTATTGTTACTCCGGGGTTTACGGATCATAACACGTAATAGGTGCGTATGACTAGCAAGATCGGATCAAGAACATAGATATAATGGTGATAACATAAACGGTTAGAATCTGAAGTCATGGCACTCGGGCCCTAGTGACAAGCATTAAGCATGGCAAAATCATAGCAACATCAATCTCAGAACATAGTGGATACTAGGGATGAAGCCCTAACAAAACTAACTCAATTACATGATTAATCTCATCCAACTCCTCACCGACTAGCAAGCCTACGAAGGAATTACTCACTCCCGGTGGGGAGCATCATGGAATTGGCGATGGAGAAGGGTTGATGATGACGAAGACCGAAGATTCCCCTCTTCGGAGCCCCAAACGGACTCCAGATCTGGCCTCCCGATGAAGAACAGGAGGTGGCGGCGGCTCCGTATCGTGAAACGCGATGAAACTTTCTCTTCGATTTTTTCTCCAAAAATAGGATTCTATAGGGTCGGAATTAGGGTTAGTGGGGCCCCGAGGTGGGCACAACCCACCAGGGCGCGCCCGGGGGGCTGGTGCGCCCTGGTGTATCGTGCCCAGCTAGGGCTCCCTCTCCAGTGGTTCTTGGCTCCAGTATTTTTTATTTATTGTAAAATAAATCTCCAAAAAGTTTCGTCCAATTCCGAGAACTTTTATTTCTGCACAAAAACAACACCATGGTAGTTCTGCTGAAAACAACGTCAGTCCGGGTTAGTTTCATTCAAATCATGAAAATTAGAGTCCAAAACAAGGGCAAAAGTGTGAGGAAAAGTAGATACGACGGAGACGTATCAACTCCCCCAATCTTAACCCATTGCTTGTCCTCAAGCAATTTAGTTGACAAACTGAAAGTGATAAAGATATTTTTCTCATTGCCGGTCACATGTATCGAACTAACTTCTGAATTGGACACAATATTAAAGATCTTTTAGAAGCGCATACTCCTCCGGGGGGTCGATTAGGGCGCTCAAAAGGCACTTGAAATAGCCGAAGCTAACTTGAGTAAAGCTAAGGGTGCGAAAGATTTGGTTGAAGCAAAGCTCGCTCTTAGACAAGCTAGGATACATTTTTCGTTGGGGATTCCCTAGAATAAAACATCGCGTCTTCCTTCAATTCCTTATGCGGGATATCCAATCAATTAGAATTCAGGTTAAAGAGGGTCTTTTCCGTTTCCGAAGGCTAGTAAAATAGGCAGATTCTGGAACCCCAAGGATTCAATGGTCTCGCGAGGGTGAGCTAACTCCAAAAACCCGTCCTCAGTTCGGATTGCAGGCTGTAACTCGCCTGCATGAAGCAGGAATCGCTAGTAATCACCGGTCAGCCGTCCTCTTAATATTTATCTAGTCTTATATAGGTTTCGGTATATTGAAATATAAACATAAAAAATAAGATAGAGGATAGGCTCATTACTTATACTTAAAAAAAGATATGGAAAACTTTTATGAACTCTTTTGTTCTTGTTTACATATATATGCTTAAGTAGCACCCAGGTTTTCAGCAAAGATTATGACTAACCATGCCAGCAATAACTCTTAGAAATTATATTAACTCATATCAATGACATAAGCAACTAGCGAGCAATAATAAAATATCTCAAGCGCCAACACTTTGTCAAAACAATTGTGATATAATATGACAACAGTGGTATCTCGCTAGCCCTTTCTGAGACCGCAAAACATAAATGCAGAGCACCTCCAAAGTTCAAGCAGCGACTAAACATTGTAATTCATGGTAGAAAAGATCTAGTCACGCTGCACCCAACATTAACTATAAACAATGCATGAGGATGACAATAGTGCTATCAGGTCTGGCGCTTATTTGAGAAGGTGATGACTCAACGTAAAAGTAAATAGATAGTCCCTTCGCAGAGGGAAGCAGGGATTTGCAGAGGTGCCAGAGCTCAAAGCTTAAAACAGAGATAAATATAATTTTAGAAGGTACACCCTTCCTATCAACGTTACGACCAAGAGTTATCAATATCTTCCATGCTAAACACATTAGTGGCGGTTCCCAAGCGGTAAAAGTAAAGGTTTAACCCCCCCTCCACCAACAATCACACTCCACGGCTAGACGAATCCACGGGTACCGTCCAAACAAACAACTTTCCTGGGGGGGGTTTTGTTTAATTATTTGTAGTTTTTTTTATTTCGGGACTGGGAATCCCTATTACCGCCCCTCTCGTGTAAGGACGAGTGAATAAACACTCATCATGAGAATAACCCACTTAACATGGAAGATACTGACCGCCCCCTGTCGCTCCATGAGCGGTCCAGGCACAAAAAATAGATGTTCATTTGAATTTTTAGAGGTGGCACATGCAAATTTACTTGGAACGGCGGGGTAATACCGCATATAGGTAGATATAGTGGACTCATTTGGAATAACTTTGGTTTAAGGATTTTGATGCACAAGCAGTATTCCCGCTTAGTACAGGCGAAGGCTAGCAAATAGATTGAGAAGCGGCCAGCTAGAGAGCGAAAACGGTCATGAGCATGCATTATGCATAATAAACATTGACTACTAGCATGAGTAGGATATGGACACCATGAACATAAATATCATGAAGGCTATGTTGGTTTTGATTCAACTACATGCGTGAACATGTGCCAAGTCAAGCCACTTGAAACATTCAGAGGAGGATACCATATCATCATACCACATCACAATCATTTTAATGAATGTTGACATCCAAGATAAATCATTACCCACTCCTAACTACTTAAGCATGGCATGAACAACTATAATCTCTAATTGTCATTGCAAACATGTTTGATCATAATATGCTGAATCAAGGATGCTAGGCTAAACATATTTACAAAAACAAAAACAACTTGAGTTCATACCCGCTTTTCTCTGCCACAGTCACTTCATCAAATATCGTCATTATTGCCTTTCACTTGCAGGACCGAATGATATGAAAATAATAATAGTGCAAGAGTGCCGTGGACTAAGCTGGAATCTGTAAACATTTTATTCAAGAGGAGAAGACAAGGTAACATGGGCTCTTTGTTAGATTAACAATAGTGCATATGAGAGCCACTCAACATTTTCATCGTGATCTTCTCCTTGGTACGACTCAAATAAAAGGAAAAGAATTTCAGAGAAACACACTGAAATATTTTTGGAGTTTTTGGTTTTCCAAGAATAAAGCAAATTAAAGAGGGAAAATAAAAACGAGAAAAACTATTTACACGGGAAAGCTCCCAACAAGTAAAAGAAGAAACAAGAAATATTTTTGGGTTTTCTTTTAATACTATAATTAATCTAAGCTAGAAAGAAAAACCGAAAAGAAGTAGGAAATATTTTTAGGTTTTCTCGAAGTTTTTCAAACACGCAAGAAGAAAACAAGAAAATAAATCTAGCATGGATAATACAATGAAAAAGTATGAACACCGACAACTGGAATGAAATGTGTGAGCATGAATGTAATGTCGGTAGAAATACGTACTCTCCCAAGCTTAGGCTTTTGGCCTAGCTTGGTAATCACCATCCGTAGTAGCCATCCGGTCCTAAGTCGAAGTGAGGTAGAGGCGGCACCTGAGCGTCCCACTCCTGGGGCTCCTCCTCAGCAACTGCTAGGTTGTTTCGATAGGCTGTAATGTCATCTGGCATGATCGTGTATCCGTTCCTGGCAATAGAATCAAATAGTGCAGGTGCAGGCAACGGGATAACATCACGGGTTTCGACACTGAATACTAAGTTGTAACGAATATTATGGGAATAATCAGTTGCCTCAATAAATTGGTGATCCTGCAACGCCTTGTGATCTAGATAAACTTGGGACAAATGATAATCATGTGGGCGAATCTAAACATTAAAGTGTCTCGCTAAGCGAGTAGCATAAATTCCACCATGTATCTATCCCTTAGTCCTATTAAGGTGTAAGCAATGTGCAATAATAGCCCCCATGCTAAAGGTGTGATCATTGTATAGTGCACGGCGTAAAATGGCGAAGTCGGGGGCACTAAGTGCGCAAACCTTCTCCCTAGCGGTTAAACACTTCACAATGAATAAAGCAAAGTAGTGCACAGAAGGAAACTGCAAACTGGTAGCAGTGACTTTTGACACGCCTCTATCTTCACCCACTGTTAAAGTGAGGAGAAAGTCCTCAAACTCCGCTAGTCTTGGCTCTCTTAATTCCCCATCAGAAGGGATCAAGCATATGTCGCAAAAGTCAGTGAGCGGTATCTTGTGAGTTTCAGCGTATAGCTTAAACTGCACCTCAGGAGGATTATTCCTACTCAGAAAATGAAAACTTTGCACAAAGGAATTTGTAAGAATGTGGTGTTGGTCACACTTAGCTACGAGGAACTCGGTCAGCCCAACATTTGCAACGAATTGAGCAAACTCTTGATGGAACCCGGCCTCCTCCATGAAGGCATCATGTGGCCATTCGCACGGCCGCACCTCCACCGTTCTCGGAGTGTGGAGGTCATTGTCCGATGATTCCCCAATGACTCCTTTATCATTTTTCTTGGAGGAAAACTTCCTAAAGAAATAAAAATTCTGAAAATTTAGTCCACAAAATTTTGTCAACAAAACTTTGTAAGATTGATAGCAACTACTCCTAAGGGTGCATAAAGGCCATATTAAGCATTCAAACTACTTAGAACTCTAAGAATTCAACATGCAAGCTCATCTACAGCAGCACCAAGAGTAGCTAATTACTCTAAAAATAACCCATTAAATCAAAAACTAATTGGAGCAATGGAGGAGTCACATACCAAGTAGCAATCCCGCCAAATAGTTTCGGAAACGGAGCTTCGAGCAAAGAGATCGAAATCCGCGGGTTTGAGGGCAAGAACACGGGAATGTGAGCTATGGTGATTTTTTCTGGAGGTAGGGGATGACATGGGCTGAAGGAATAAGTGAGGGGGCCCACGTGGGGGGCCACAACCCACCATTGGTGTCTTGTGGGCACCAGGTGCATCCCCTCTGATGTTATTTGCACCAGAAATTCAGAAATATTCAGAAAAATATCATATCAAATTTTCAGGACATTCCGAGAACTTTTATTTTTGGGTCATTTTTAATTGCACGGAGAAAACAGAAAACAGGATAGGCATGGCATTTTATTTTATTCGACTAAGTAAAACAGAAAATAAAAGGTGGGAGTAGAAGATTGTGCTTACTAGATTCATCAACTTCATACCTCTCAAAAATGATCCATTAATAAGGTTGATCAAGTCTTATTAACAACCACTTTCGATTAGCATGAAACCGAAGAACTTTCGTAAAACACTAAGTTACCTCAATGGGGGTGTGCATATCCCCAACAATAAGTATATCATATTTCTTTGTGGCAGTAGGTAGAGGTAGTTGAAAACTTCCAATAGTGATTGTAGGAGATTCTTCAATAACATTTATACCATTCACTTGGAATTGTTTCTTCAGAAAGTGCACCGTATGCTCATTACCATTGATATGAAAGGTGACTTTGCTTTTATTGCAATCAATAACAGTTCCTGCAGTATTAAAAAAAGGTCTACCAAGGATAATCGACAAGTTGTCGTCCTCGGGCATCTCAAGAATAACAATTTCCGTTAAGATAGTAACATTTGCAACAACAGCGGGCACATCCTCACAAATACCGATAGGTATGACAGTTGATTTGTCAGCCATTTGCAATGATATCTCAGTAGGTGTGAGTTTATTCAAATCAAGTCGTTTATATAAGGAGAAAGGCATAACACTAACACCAGCTCCCAAATCACACAAAGCAGTTTTGACATAATTTCTTTTAATGGAGCAAGGTATAGTTGGTATTCTAGGGTCTCCAAGTTTTTTAGGTACTCCATCCTTAAAAGAATAATTAGCAAGCATGGTGGAGATTTCAGCTCCAGGTATCTTTCTTTTATTAGTGATGATGTCTTTCATGTATTTTGCATAAGGGGACATCTTTAGGATATCAGGTAAGCGTGTACGCAAAAAGAATGGCCTAATCATTTCAACAAAGCGTTCAAATTCTTCATCATCCTTTTTCTTAGATGGTTTAGGTGGATAGGGCATGGGTTTCTGAACCCATGGCTCTCTTTCTTTACCATGTTTCCTAGCCACAAAGTCTCTTTTGTCATATCGTTTATTTTTAGGTTGTGGGTTATCAAGATCAGCAGCCGGCTCTATTTCAACATCATTATCCGGTTCTTTATCATTGTTTGGTTGAGTATCCTCATGAACATCATCATTATCATTTTCATTATCACTAGGTGAATGTTCATTACCAGACTGAGTTTCAGCATCAGAAATAGAGACATCATTATTATCAGGAGGTTTTTGTATCTCAAGTTCACTAGAGGTATGCAGAGTCCTATCATTTTTCTTTTTCTTTTTAGAGGGACTAGGTGCATCAGTATTAATTCTCTGAGAGTCTTGTTCAATTCTTTTAGGATGACCCTCAGCGTATAGTGGTTCTTGGGTCATTTTACCTCCTCTAGTGACTACTCTAGCAACAAAATCATTCATTTTACTATTCATTTCATCAAGCAATTCTTTTTGAGATTTAGTGACTTGTTCTAACTGAGTTTGAACCATAGAGGCATGTTTTCCTACACCTCTAACATCATTACTGATTCTTAATAACAAGTCACTCAAGCGAGCAATCATATCGGAGTTATATTTCAATTGTTTCAGAACATGTGCATTGAAGTGGTCTTGTTTCATAATGTAGTTATCAAACTCATATAAGCATTGACTAGGATGTTTATTGTAAGGGATATCACTTTCATCAAACTTTAATAAAGAATTTACCTCTACCACCTGTGGAGGTGGTGGTGTGTCAAGGCCATGTATTTCTTCAATAGGTGGTAAATTCTTAACATCCTCAGCTTTAATACCTTTTTCCTTCATACATTTCTTTGCCTCTTGCATATCTTCGGGACTGAGAAATAAGATACCCCTCTTCTTCGGAGTGGGTTTAAGTGGTGGCATCCTAATTCTTCAATATATTATTCAACAGTTCCTCATCTTGTCCAACTGTTCGTTCCCTGAAAACACAACCAGCACAACTATCTAGGAAGTCCCTAGAAGCATCAGTTAGTCCATTATAGAAGATATCAAGTATTTCATTTTTCTTGAGAGGGTGATCAGGCAAAGCATTAAGAAATTGGAGAAGCCTCCCCCCAAGCTTGTGGGAGACTCTCTTCTTCAATTTGCACAAAGTTAAATATTTCCTGTAAGGCAGCTTGTTTCTTATGAGCAGGAAAATATTTTCCAGAGAAGTAGTAAATCATATCCTGGGGACTACGCACACAACCAGGAGCAAGAGTATTGTAACATGTCTTAGCATCACCTTTTAATGAGAATGGAAATAACTTAAGAATATAGTAGTAGCGAATCTTCTCATCATGAGCAAAGAGGGTGGCTATATCATTCAGCTTAGTAGGATGTGCCACTACAGTTTCAGTTTCATAGCCATGGAAAGGATCAGATTCATCCAAAGTAATTAACTCTGGGTCGACAGAGAATTCATAATCCTTATCAGTAACAAAGATAGGTGAAGTAGCAAACTTAGGATCACATTTCATTCTAGCATTCAAAGTCTTTTCCTTATACTTGCGTAGCAATTTCTTAAGATCATTTCTATCCTTACAAGAAAGGATTTCCCTAGTTGTCTCTTCATCCATAACATAACCTTCAGGTATCTTAGGCATTTCAAATCTAGGAGAGCCAGGTCTAGTAGGTGTTTCATAATCATCAGTTTCAAGGGCTTCATCTGTTTCAGCAATCTCATCAGTTTCAATAATTTCATTCTCTTTAGCTTTAGCAATTTGTTCATCAAGAAATTCACCTAGTGGCACATCATCATCAAGCATGGTACTAGCATCATCATAAGCATCATTCATAGCAGAAGTAGCATCATCAATAACTTGCGACATATCAAGATTAATAGCATGTGGTGGTGTTGCAAGCTTACTCATAACTGAAGGTGAATCAAGTGCAAAGCTAGATGGCATTTCCTTACCTCCCCTCGTCTTAGAGGGAAATATCTTGGGTTTTGGATCCTTCAGATTCTTCATAGTGATCAATTGATATAAATCCCAAGTGACTCAGCAAATATAGCTATGCTCCTCGGCAACGGCGCCAAAAAAAGGTCTTGATAACCCACAAGTATAGGGGATCGCAACAGTTTTCGAGGGTAGAGTATTCAACCCACATTTATAGATTCGACACAAGGGGAGCCAAAGAATATTTGAGAGTATTAGCAGCTGAGTTGTCAATTCAACCACACCTGGAGATTAAATATCTACAGCAGAGTGATCAGTAGCACAGTAGTATGATAGTTTTGATAGCAGTAGTAGCAATAACAGTAACGGTAACAGTGATAGCAATAGTTTTGTAGCAGTTGGAACAGTAACAGGAGCAATAGTAACTTAGCAAGAACAATATGTGGAAAAACTCGTAGGCACTTGATCGGTGAACTCGTTGGATGATATTCATCATATAACAGTCATAACCTAGGGCGACACAGAACTAGCTCCAGTTCATAAATGTAATGTAGGCATGTATTCCGTAAATAGTCACACGTGCTTATGGAAAAGAAATTGCATGACATCTTTTGTCCTACCCTCCCGTGGCAGCAGGGTCCATAAGGAAACTAAGGGATATTAAGGCCTTCTTTTAATAGAGAACCGGAACAAAGCATTAACACACGGTGAATACATGAACTCCTCAAACTACGGTCATCACCGGAAAGTATCCTGACTATTGTCACTCCGGGGTTTACGGATCATAACACGTAATAGGTGCGTATGACTAGCAAGATCGGATCAAGAACATAGATATAATGGTGGTAACATAAACGGTTTAGATCTGAAATCATGGCACTCGGGCCCTAGTGTCAAGCAACATCAATCTCAGAACATAGTGGATACTAGGGATCAAGCCCTAACAAAACTAAATCGATTACATGATGAATCTCATCCAACTCCTCACCGACCAACAAGCCTACAAAGGAATTACTCACTCACGGTGGGGAGCACCATGGAATTGGCGATGGAGAAGGGTTGATGATGACGAAGACCGAAGATTCCCCTCTCCGGAGCCCCAAACAGGCTCCAGATCTGGCCTCCCGATGAAGAACAGGAGGTGGCGGTGGCTCCGTATCGTGAAACGCGATGAAACTTTCTCTCTGATTTTTTCTCCAAAGGATTCTATATGGTCAGAATTAGGGTCAGTGGGGCGCCGAGGTGGGCACAACCCACCAGGGCGTGCCCGGGGGGCGGGCGCGCCCTGGTGTATCGTGCCCAGCCAGGGCTCCCTCTCCGGTGTAAAATAAATCTCCAAATAGTTTCGTCCAATTTCGAGAACTTTTATTTCTACACAAAAAAAACACCATGGTAGTTCTGCTGAAAACAGCGTTAGTCCAGGTTAGTTTCATTCAAATCATGCAAATTAGAGTCCAAAACAAGGGCAAAAGTGTGAGGAAAAGTAGATACGACGGAGAAGTATCAGTTGGCTGCGGGTGTGTCGTAGGTGGGCAAGTTCCCGCTGAGGATGGTCGCGACTGCGCGACCGCGGTTTTTTCGCACGTCCCCGCGCCGGCTGGGCTCGGTGCCAGCCGGGGTGAGGCCGTAGGTCGAGTTGTACTCGCACTGGGCGGACTCCATCCGGCGGCGTGTGGTGGTGAGCGCAGTGGCCTCCGCAAGCAGTTGCTTGCGGGTTGCCTCCAGTTCTGTCCTGGCTGCAGCCGGATCGGCCGAAGGTGCGATGGGGGTGCGCAGGCCCTACAGGGCGGAGCGCAGAGGGTCTGATTGCCCGGCTAGAGCCGCGACCGCCTTCGCCTTTGCCCTAAGGCGCCCGGAGCTCGTGGAAGATCCCGTGACCATGACTTCAACGCATGCGTCGGTGCCGACGGCGCCATCCGAGGTGTCGCGGCCAACGGACGACGAAGGGCCGGAGACATCGAGTACCACGCTGGGGTACTCGTCGACGGCGGGCGCGTCGGAGATGCAGAGCTCCGTGAAGAGCATGCAAAGGTCATCTACGTCGCCGGCGTCCACGTCACCAGGGAGAGGTGGCGGGCCGGAGACGACGAGCACCTCGCCAGGGTACTCGTCGGGGGCCGGTTTGTCGCTGAGGCGGAGCTCGCCGAAGCGTGCACACAGGCCATCAATGCTGATGGGAGTGTTTACACGACGCGGTTCATTGGTGGAAATGATGGCGCTGTCTGCGAGGCGGGCAGGGCTAGAGCCTAGCGTCGCGCCGTTTTCCACGGAAGCGGGTGCTGCCGGAGTGCTGAGCAGCCCGGGCACGTCACCGACGCCGCGCGTGGCTCCAGCCGACGCCGCGCTCGACCCCACGGTGGGTGCCAATTGTCGTTGTTTTCTCACGACAGATGCCATGGGGTGGCTTATCAAACGTGGTTGGGGCCGAATGGACGTCGATGGGCTCCGAAAACGGGATCGGGGACAAGCGGTGCAAGACACGCGATGTACCTAGGTTCAGGGCCCTCCGTGGGAGGTAACACCCCTAGTCCTGCTTGTTTGGTTTATGGTTCAAGCGGGCTACAAGGTTGCTCCTTGAGGTGTTCGACGGAGGAGGAAGAAGGAGCTGGCTTGCTCTCTCTGCCTCTCCTATATGTTTGCATATGTGTGTGTGTGCTCGGCCGACCCCCTGCATGGGGTGACATCGGGGGGCTTTATAGGCCAGCCCCCTGGCTTACAATATGCATATGTGGTGCTGGGGGGACCCGGCTGGCAGCCTCTCTAGCCGGCCAGGGGGCCCACGAGCCGAGGAGTCTTGTCGCGTGTAGGGCCCGCCGGCTGCAGGGTCCCATCAGAAGTGGTGGCCCGCCTAGCTGGCCATCGCTATTGGTGCATGCCTGTCACGCCGCGGCATGGGCCGCACTGTGCGGCGTCGCCTAGCCACAAATGGCCGCGGTCAGCGGTACGGCCGGCTGCACTGTAGCCATGCGGGGGCAGGTAATGGAGTGGTTGGAGACGTGCCGCCACTGTGCCGCCTTGCCCGGTCGCAGTCGGCCGAGGTCAGCGGTACGGCCGACCCTACTATAGCCACGCGTGCTCAGGTTAGCGGTACCAGAAGCAGAGTCGCCATGCTTCGTCGATGCGTCGCCGTCTTGTCGTACGGGTCGATGGGAAACGCGCTGACCCGCCGGCTGGCGGGCCGCCTGGGAGTCGGACCGCATGCTCCCTTGTCCCGAGCCAGTCCATGACGGGGAACCGACCCTAGGCGGGGAGCCGGTTCTTGACGGGGAGCCGGCCTTCCAGGGGCGCTCGCCCCGCAATGTTTTTCAAAGTGTCTGTGGCCCGCTTGAGCCTACCCCGGGGTTATCCCCCCGACAAGGGCACTGAGTGTGCCACCCTCGTGCCTAGCAGTTAAACATTTTCCTACAAATAAACGAAAGTAGTGCACAACTGGAAAATACAAACTAGTGACTCTCGCCTTAGACACTCCCCTATATTCTCTCACAGTTAAAGTAAGGAGGAAGTCACTGAACTCCTCAGCTCGAGGTTCCTTCAAATCTTCTTCGAAAGGGATCATGCAAATATTACAAAATTCAGCAAATGGTATTTTGAAGTGTTGAGCATATAAACCAAAGCATACCATGGGAGGATCCTGTCTAGGCATGCAATTGAGACTTTTTGCACAAAGGAATTTGTAAGGAGGTGGTACTGGTCACACTCATCTACGAGGAAGTTTGTCAGATCGGCTTTGCCACGAATTTGTGCAAACTCGTGTTGGAAACTAGCTTCACTCATGAATGCGTTGTTTGCCCACTCGCATGACCGTACCTCCACCCTACGTGGAAGGTTGAGGTCAGGTGATCCACCAGCAACTCCTTTGGGGCTTTGGCTCGACGAGCCTCTCCTGAAGAAGTTCATCTTCCTAAGAGAAAAATTCTAAAAAAATTGGTCACACAAAATTGTCAATAAAACTTAACAAAATTCATCATAACAACTCCTACAAGTGTCTAGAGGCTATATCAAGCATTCAAACTACCTAGAACCAAATGAATTCAACATGCAAGCTCATTTTCAGAGGCATCAACAGTAGCAAAATAAACAAAATATAGTCCACTAAAGCAAAAACTAATTGCACCAATAGAGGAGTCACATACCAAGGAGCAATCCCCAAAAGCAGTTTCTGAAATGGAGTTCCGAGCAAACATATCAAAAATCTTAATTTTGGAGGCAAGAACACAAGAACAAGAGCTACCACGATTTTTTCTGGAGGAAGAAGAAGCAATGGGCAGGTGGACTAAGTGAGCGGGGTCGTGTGGACCCCACAAGACATCATGGCGCGGCCAGGGGGTGGCCGCACCCTGCGGTCTAGTGGACAACAGGTGCACCCCCCTGGGGTGTGTCCAGTGCCAAAAAATCTTAATATTAAATAAAAAATCATGGCAAATTTTTACTGAGTACTTTTATGTTTGGGTCATTTTTATTGCACAAATAATTCACAAAACCGGATAATCATGGTATTCTACTTTATTAAACTTTAAATAACAGAGAGTAAACTATGATTACTAAAATTGTGTTTACAGAATTCGAAGACTACATGCCCCTCAAACAGAATCCATTATTAAGGTTGATCAAGTCTTATTAACAAACTATTTTTGAGTAACATGAACCCGAAGAATTTCTGTATAACACTAAGTTACCTCAACTGGGATATGCATTGTCCCAATAATAAGAATTTGTTCAGGTATCGGAAGAGGGAATTCAAAACCTCCAATAGTGATTGTTGTAATCTTTTCAATAGAATTGATACTATTCACTTTGTCTCGTTTCTTCGGAAAATATACTGTATGCTCTTTATGGTTGACATGAAAGGTAACCTTGCTTTTGTTGCAATCAATAACAGCCCTACAGTATTCAAAAGGGGTCTACCATGGGTAATCGACATGTTGTTGTCCTCGGGCATATCAAGTATAATAAAGTCTGTTAAGATAGTAACATTAGCGACCACAACGGGAACATCCTCACATATACCGATGGGTAAAGCAGTTGATTTATCAGCCATTTGCAAAGAGATTTCAGTGGATGTTAACTTATTCAAATCAAGTCTTCGGTATAGAGAAGAAGGCATAACACTAACACCATCTCCTAAATCACATAAAGCAGTTCTAACATAATTGTTTTTGATAGAGCAAGGTATAGTGGGTATTCCTAGATCTCCTAGCTTCCGAGGTACTTTTCCTTCAAATGAATAATTTTCAAGCATAGTGGAGATTTCAGCTTCTGGTATTTTCTTTTTATTAGTGACAATCTCTTTCATATATTTAACATATGGAGGCATTTTCATAATGTCAGTCAAAGGTGTTCTCAAATATAAAGGTCTAAGCATTTCAACAAAGCGGTTAAAAGCTTCTTCATCTCTATATTTCACAATTTTATTAGGAAATGGCATGGGTTTCTGGACCCATGGCTCTCTTTCTTTCCCTTGTTTCCTAGCAACAAAGTCTCTTTTATCATATATTTTTTTTTGGAAGGTGGGTTATCAACCTCAACTTCAAGTTCTATTTCTACATCATTATCAGATTCTCTATTATTGTCTGGTGGAGCATCAACATGATTATCATTAGCATCATTACTTTCATTATCAGAATCACTAGATGAATGTTCATCACCACATTATGTCTCAGCATCAGAAATAGAAATATTGTTAGGATTCTCAAGAGGTTTTTCTAAGGTATATCAAGTATAATAAAATTATCAGATTTAGTCCATTATAAAAGTAATGATACTGATACGGGACACGCCCGTGTGCCTCGATCTTTCACGAATTGGAGGTGGATTTGTGAATGAACACGAAGAACGCGAAGAACACGAGGGGAGAAATCACAAGAGGAAAACACTGAAGAACGATCCACGATCACACATCCACTAGAATCACCCGAGTACATGAGAATCACAGTCCACAAACAACCAAAGGATACATGTAATGGTAGTCTCCTTGCTCCGGAGGAGGAGGTCTTGAATCCCGAGGGGATCTTCCCTTAGAGGGGCCTTGGCATCACTCCGGATCTTCTCACGTAGAGGGAATCGCTCCACGAGGGAAGGGAGATAATGGAGCTAGGCTCAACAAGTGTATTCGCTAAACCAAAGCTAACCCTAGAAAGAGGGAGAGGGGTCCTTTATATAGTGCTAGTGGAAAAGGGGCGAAAGAGAGAGGGATACATGGGCCTCGGGCCCTTCCGTGCGCGCAGGCAGGCGCCGGATGTCCGGGGCTTCGGGAGTCGCCGGACGTCCAGGGCACGGGCCGGATGTCCGGCTTGGTGCTAGTCAGAGAGCCGTGGGCGCGGGCGCTCCACGCCGGATGTCTGGGGTGGAGGCCGGACGTCCGGGGCTTCGGGAGTCGCCGAATGTCCGGGCCAGGGGCCGGATGTCCGGGCTGACGCCACCGTCTTCGTTTGGTTTGGTTGCGCCGGGGCCGGATTTCCGGGGCCATGGGCCGGATGTCCGGGCTGGGGCCGGATGTCCGGCGCCTGTAGCTTCTACTGCTGGCCCATGGTGCTGGTGCAGTCTCCAGGGGCCGGATGTCCGGGCTCCTGGTCGGATGTCCGGGGCCTGGAGGATGTTCTAGCCTCCGTTTGCACGTCCATTCCCATGGGGACTTGTGCTTCTCCTCGAGTATGTTCTAGGCCCTCTTCATTCCCCTTGTACCTGATCATGCAAAGGATTTCCAATTGAGGTAGCACCCAAGTTCTGTGTACATCAAAGAGAGAATCATAAAGGAGAGATGTCACCTCATGTTCAATAGCACGCGCCCGGGCTCTAGTCACGGGTCCCTTTGTGGCTTGATGCGATGGTGTAGAGTCCATGGGGATGATGGTGGGATGCTCCGCATCATCTCCCCCCCCTTGGGGAAGATCCGTCCTCGGATCAAGATCTTCATCACCATGGTAAGGGGATAGATCCGTGACGTTGAAGGTGTCACTCACGTTGTACTTGTCGCGTGGTATGTCGATCTTGTAGGCATTGTTGTTGTAGCGTGCCAACACCTTGAAGGGGCCGTCGACTCGAGGAAGTAGCTTCAATTTGCGTTCGTTGGGGAAGCGGTCCTTGCGAAGGTGTAGCCAAACAAGATCACCGGGCTTGAACACCATGGGGTGTTTGTTGACGTTGTGCTTGTTGGTGACGCGTTCCACTTGACGTTCCATCGTGCGCCTAGTATCTTCATGCATCCTCTTGATGTAGCTTGCCCTTGCACTTGCGTCCATGTTGACGCGCTCTTGTAGAGGTAGAGGTAGGATGTCCAATGGGGACAATGGATTGAAGCCGTAAACCACTTCGAACGGAGACTTGCCGGTGGTGGAGTGACTTGCGCGGTTGTAGGCGTACTCGGCGATGGGTAGGCACTCTTCCCATTCCTTGATGTTCTTCTTGATCAACACGCGAAGTAGGGTAGAAAGCGTCCGGTTCGTCACTTCCGTTTGTCCATCGGTTTGAGGATGGTATGCCGAGGAGAAAAGAAGCTTGATTCTGAGCTTGGCGCATAGGGTCTTCAAAAAGTAGCTCAAAAACTTGACGTCGCGATCCGAGACAATGGTCTTGGGGACGCCATGTAGACGCAAGATGTCCCTACAAAAGAGATTCGCAATATGTGAAGCATCGTCTATCTTGTGACATGGAATGAAATGAGCCATCTTAGAAAAGCGGTCCACAACGACAAAAATGGAATCATGGCCATTTTTTGTTCGTGGCAAACCAAGCACAAAATCCATACTAATGTCTTCCCAAGGTTGGAAAGGTATAGGTAAAGGCATATAAAGACCATGGGATTGAGCTTTTGACTTAGCTTTGCGGCATGTAGAGCATCGGTTGGTGAAGCGTGCCACATCGCGAAACATCTTTGGCCAAAAGTACTTGTTGGATAGCGTGGCATACGTCTTGTCGTGTCCAAAGTGACCCATAAGTCCTCCACCGTGAGCCTCTTGCAAAAGCAACAAACGAAGAGAAGACTCGGGTATACACAATTTGTTAGCACGCATAAGATAGCCATCTTTCATATAATAGTTCTCCGAACAAGCTTTCACTTGGCACATAGTGTAAGGATTAGCAAAATAGGCATCATGCTCATACAAGTCTTTGATGTGTTCAAAACCAACAACATTCAATTCAAGTTGTGTAACTAGCATGCATTTGCGGGAAAGAGCATCCGCCACAACATTCTCCTTACCCTTGATATATTTGATGACATAAGGGAAGGACTCAATAAATTCACTCCATTTAGCATGTCATTTGTTCAACTTGGTTTGACCTTTCAAGTACTTAAGCATTACATGGTCGGTATGGATAACAAACTCATGTGGTCGCAAATAGTGTTCCCACACATGCAAAACTCTCACCAACGCATATAATTCTTTGTCATAGATGGGGTAGTTAAGTTGAGCGCCGGATAGTTTCTCGCTAAAGTACGCGATAGGACGCTTCTGTTGCATAAGCACACCACCTATTCCACTACCACTAGCTTCACAATGCACTTCAAATGTTTTATCAAAGTTGGGCAAAGCAAGCAAAGGTGCATGAGTGAGCAAATTTTTAAGTTCATGGAAAGCGGTGTCTTGGGAGGGACCCCATATAAATGGTGCATTCTTCTTGCTCAAAGCATGAAGAGGAGATGAAATAGTGCTAAAGTCTTTCACAAAGCGGCGATAGAAACCGGCTAATCCTAGGAAGCTACGCACTTGTTGCAAATTCGTTGGGTGTGGGCCAAGTTTTAATAGCATCAATCTTAGTTTCATCTACATGAACGCCCTTGGAAGATACTACAAAACCCAAGAAAACTACCTTCTCAACACCAAACATGCATTTCTCCATGTTTGCATAGAGTTGTTCCTTCCTAAGTATTTGCAAAACATCACGAACATGTGTAGCATGCTCCTCAAGAGACTTGCTAAAGACAAGAATATCATCAAAGTAGACCACAACACAATATCCTATGAGGGATCGCAAAACATAGTGCATAACACGCATGAAAGTACCCGGTGCTTCGGATAAGCTCATGGGCATAACCAACCATTCATAGAGTCCAAATTTAGTCTTGAATGCGGTTTTCCACCCGTCACCCTCTTGTATGCGAATTTGGTAGTAACCACTTTTTAAGTCAATCTTAGAAAATATAGTGGCACCACTAAGTTGATCTAGCATATCATCTAAACAAGGAATGGGGTGACGGTATCGAATTGTGATAGCATTGATAGGACGGCAATCGGAACACATACGCATACTACCATCTTGCTTAGGCACAAGTATGACCGGAACCGCACGAGGACTCAAGATCTCGCGTACGTGCCCTTTATCTAGGAGTTTTTGGACTTGCCTTTGTATTTCCTTTGTTTCTTCGGGGTTGACGCGGTAGGGAGCCTTGTTAGGTAGCGGTGCTCCGGGGATGAGGTCGATGCGGTGTTCGATCCCTCGTTTTGGTGGTAGTCCCGGAGGTAGCTCATCGGGAAAAACATCCTTGAATTCCTGCAACAACTTAGATAACACAAGAGGAAGATGTTGTGAAGGGTTAGTCCGAACGACTTCATCTTTGCACACAAGTACATAGTGAAGAACGGTCGATGGGCTCTCACTCACATACCTCAAATCTCGTTTGGTGGTTAAAAGAACTATCTCTCTCATGTCCCTCATCGTGGAGTCGCTCATATTTGGCTTGTGGCACTCACTCTCTTTGAGGTGGATCACTCTCTCACTTTTATCTCCACGATGGTGTGAAGCTTGCTTGTCGGCGATGACTTGACTTGGAGTCATTGGGCGGAGCACATATTGCTTGCCCTTCATCTTGAAGCTATATTGATTCGTCCGACCGTTGTGTGTGACGCCATGGTCGAATTGCCAAGGTCTACCAAGTAGGAGGTGGCAAACGGACATTGGAACCACATCACACTCCAAAGTGTCTTCATAAGCGCCTATCTTGAAAGAAACTTCCACGGTGTGGTCAACTTGGAGTGTGCCGGAATCACTAAGCCATTGGACCTTGTAAGGACGAGGGTGCTTTTTCTTGACCAATTGCAGCTTGGAACAAAGGTCTTCACTTGCCAAGTTGTGGCAACTCCCTCCGTCGATGATGACCTTGATGGACTTTCCTTTGATACCCGCCTTGGTGTGGAAGATGTGGCACCGTTGGTCCTCGTCTTCTTGTTGTTGGAGCGTCAAAACTTTGGAGACAACGAGAGCGGGGCTCGAATCGTTGTCACAAAAGATCTACGAATCTTCTTCTTCATTTACTTGGTGGTGTATTGCCACTTGCTCCAAAGCTTGCATCTCGTCGTCACTCATAGAGTCATAGGTGCCATCGTCGAGGAGGATCATGTTGCGTTTGGTTGGGCAGTCGAAAGTCTTGTGGCCTCGCCCTTGGCACGTGAAACACTTTATGGAGCTTGTTTTGGCGGTAGCATCCGGTGTCGGGGTAGAGGATGAAGCCCTTGGCTTGTAGGTGCTTGAGGTTGGTCAGCTTGACGAAGTCGTCTTGTCCTTGTAGCTTGACTTGTCGCCGGTAGGTGTTGGAGATTTCGTAGTTGAAGTTGTCGTTGTTGTAGTAGCTTGAGCACTTGAGCCGTAGGACTTGGAGGAGAACTTGGAGTACTTGTAGTCATCTTGCACTTGCCGTTCCGCCTTGGTTGCTTGATGCACAAGTTCTAGAAGGTTGGAGTATGGTTGGAAGTCGGCAATTTTCTTGACTTGGTAGTTGATGCCATTCAAGAAGCGTGCCATTGTTTGTTCGTCATCTTCCTTGACATTGGCTCGGATCATAGCAATCTCCATCTCTTGATAGTTCTCTTCTACCGACTTGGTGCCTTGTTTGAGTTGTTGGAGCTTCTTGAAGAGATCCCGGTTGTAGTGTGTAGGCACAAAACGGGCTCGCATGAGGTCCTTCATTTGGGCCCAAGTGTTGATAGGAGGTTCACCTCTTTCTCTTCTCCGCTCAATCACTTGTTCCCACCAAATAAGGACATAGTCTTGGAACTCAAGGGAAGCCATGGCGATCTTCTTCTCTTCATCATAGTTGTGTAGTTGAAAGATCTTGTCAACTTTGAGGGCCCATGACAAGTAGTCTTCGGGATCATTGCTTCCGGAAAACTTTGGCATTGTGAACTTGCGCTTGCCGAAGCATTGTTCATCATTGTGGTTGTGATGCCGAAATCCTTGTCGTGGAGGTGGATCCTCATTGTCATTGCCTTGCGCTTGTCGACGTTGATCTTGTCCATGCTCATCTTCATGGTCGGGCTCGACACGATGATCTTGAGGACGGCGATGAGGTGGACGCACTTGGTTGCGCCTTTCTTGATGCTCCTCTTAACGATTGGCTTCTTCTTGTCCTTGTCGACGAAGTTCTTCTTGATGTTCTTGGCGAAGTGCTTCTTGCTCGAGATGAGCTTGGCGGTTGCGCTCCTCCAAGGCACGAGTAGCTTCTTGTAAAGCGCGATGTGCGTCAAGCGCGCGTTCATGACGGCGATGTTGTTCTTCTTCTCGGCGTCGTTGTGCTTGTTCTTGTTCTTGACGTTGTCGTTCTTGCTCCAACACATCTTGATCTTGTTGGCGGCGACGATCTTGAGCGCGAACGCGATCTTCCAATCCGTTGCCATGGAATGGATTGACTTGACGGTGATGACCTTGTGGAGAGCTTGGGCCGGAGTGTTCGTCTTGGTGATGAACACGTGCTCGCCGGGGGCTTGCATCGGAAGAGTACTCCGATGAGTGTCGGCTCGAGCGCCGTCTTGACGTAGTCAAAGTAGAGGGAGCGCGGTTGACCATCAAGGACCGAAGTTCCTCCATTTGGCTTGATAGCTTGGTGTCTAGGTATTCCCTTGTGGGCAATTCGGATTCACGCAAGTTGGAGGCGAGATGGTCGATGCGGTCATTCAAGACATCTTGAGCTTGAGTACTTGCCTTGTGTGCGCCGAAGAAGTGCAACATGGTGACGTGGGTGTTCACGTCGTCTTCAGTCTCCTCGAAGGCCGGGTTTGACATGATGTTCCTATCCATAGCACTCAACAAGATATAAGTGGAAGAGTGAGAAGACAATACCAATTACCGTTCCAAAAGTTGAAAGTGGATCAAGATCACTCAATGTTCAAGTATGAAAATAGTAGAATTGGTACCGAAGATCGTCCTTCTCACACCTACACAAATAATGCTTATGGAGTAGCTTGGTTAGGATAGTGGCACAAATTTCAAGCAATTCGAAAGATAAGATTCAAAAATGTTGAAAGAGATTCGAAAACTTCGCAAGTGAGACAATGTAGATCAATAGCAATGGGACACGGAAACACCCACACGGAAGAAAATTGGGGTCATGCAACCAAGAATGAGCCAAAATGTGGAATCCACAGAAAATGCTGTCGTTGCACAACACTAGAGAGACGGTAGCATGATTGCTCCAATGGGCATGATACGCACTTGTGCACACCCTACTATGAACCAAAAGTGTCATCTTCCTATTCCCGACTTGCTATATGTGTATGCGGCACGTGTCACTCGCTCAATGTGATCCAAGATGATCAAGTATGCTATGCGAAACTTGCGATGCTATTGCTCTTTTGCTCTTGCTTAAAAGCTTTGCTTCTCTTTTCTTTTGCAATGATGATTTGTATGGTCACAATGCGGGACGTGCACACCAAGATAGCAATTATGTATGCGGGTACTATGTTGTAACACAAAAGATGATACTAAGATGCATGCACGCAATTGAAGCTATGCGGAGTATGTATCACTAACGTGCACAAGTAGCGTAGCCCGGCAATACTCAATGGCTAGTCTCGATAGTCAAGTAACGCAAATAGGCTTGGGGGTAACAATGCAATGGCAAGGGTATAGGGGAAGGTGACGTCGCGGTTACCGTCCTTGCTTACGGTGAGGTGTCAATGAAGAGTTGGTTGGCGACGGTCCGGGGCGATGATGAGCGGCGTTGTCGATGAAGAACCACTCCTAATTAGCCGAAACACCTTAGGAAGTGGCGATGCTCGCGACTCAAAATCTCAAATGCAAATGGGTTGCGGAAGAAATGGCGGAGGGTTGCGGAAGAAATGGCGGAAAAGAATAAAATCTGTCAAAACCGGAGGCAAAACAACTTTGCTGTTCTCCAGGGGCCGGATGTCCGGGCTGCCTGGCCGGATGTCCGGCGGGCCGGATGTCCGGGGGTACGGGCCGGATGTCCGGTCCTCCCGCAAACGGATCAAATCTCCGGATCCCTAAGAACTAGAGGATGAACACGAATTTTTTTTTGACAAAATTGGGGCGATTTGACGGTGGAAAATGATGGGGATGGTGGGGAAATGCTAGATCTACCTGTCCACAACGAAATCCACGGATCCAAATCAACAAAATGTCCTCAAATCAAACAAATCCAAGAAATTTGGGTATGGCTATTTTTGTGGGGATTTTCGAAATTAGGTCAAAACAAAACAAAATTTGCTAGAAATCGGGGGAGGGGACTCCAAATTCATGAGAAACCTTGGCTCTTGATACCAATATGATACGGGACACGCCCGTGTGCGTCGATCTTTCACGAATTCGAGGTGGATTTGTGAATGAACACGAAGAACACGAAGAACACGAGGGGAGAAATCACAAGAGGAAAACACTCAAGAATGATCCACGATCACACATCCACTAGAATCGCCCGAGTAAATGAGAATCACGGTCCACAAACAACCAAAGGATACACGTAACGGTAGTCTCCTCGCTCCGGAGGAGGAGGTCTTGAATCCCGAGGGGATCTTCCCTTAGAGGGGCCTTGGCATCACTCCGGATCTTCTCACGTAGAGGGAATCACTCCACGAGGGAAGGGAGATAATGGAGCTAGGCTCAACAAGTGTATTCGCTAAACCTAAGCTAACCCTAGAAAGAGGGAGAAGGGTCCTTTATATAGTGCTAGTGGAAAAGGGGCGAAAGAGAGAGGGATACATGGGCCTCGGGCCCTTCCGTGCACGGAGGCAGGCGTCGGATGTCCGGCCAGGGGCTGGATGTCCAGGGCTTCGGGAGTCGCCGGACGTCCGGGGCACGGGCCGGATGTCCGGCTTGGTGCTGGTCAGAGAGCCGTGGGCGCGGGCGCTCCTTGCCGGATGTCTGGGGTGGAGGCCGGACGTCCGGGGCTTTGGGAGTCGCTGGATGTCCGGGCCAGGGGCCGGATGTCCGGGCTGACGCCGCCGTCTTCGTTCGGTTCGGTTGCGCCGGGGCCGGATTTCCGGGGCCATGGGCCGGATGTCCGGGGCGGGGCCGGATGTCCGGGCTGGGGCCGGATGTCCGGCGCCTGTAGCTTCTGCTGCTGGCCCTTGGTGCTGGTGCTGTCTCCAGGGGCCGGATGTCCGGGCTCCTAGCCGGATGTCCGGGGCCTGGAGGATGTTCTAGCCTCCGTTTGCACGTCCATTCCCATGGGGACTTGTCCTTCTCCTCGAGTATCTTCTAGGCCCTCTTCATTGCCCTTGTACCTGATCATGCAAAGGATTTCCGATTGAGGTAGCACCCAAGTTCCGTGTACATCAAAGAGAGAATCATAAAGGAGAGATGTCACCTCATGTTCAATAGCACGCGCCCGGGCTCTAGTCATGGGTCCCTTTGTGGCTTGATGCGATGGTGTAGAGTCCATGGGGATGATGGTGGGATGCTCCGCATCAGATGCTAGGAGACTTATTATAAGGGATATCACCTTCATCAAATCTATAAAGAGAATTTACCTCCACTACCTGAGTCGGGATATCAAGTCCATGTATTTCTTTAATAGGTGGTAAATTTTTAACATATTCAGACTTAATACCCTTTTCTTTCATATATTTCTTTACCTCTTGCATATCTTCTTGACTGAGGAATAGAATACCTCTTTTCTTCGGAGTTGATTTGGGTACTGGCTCAAGAAGTATCCAATCATCGGCATTTGTCAAAATATTATTTAATAATCCCTGTGCCTGTTCAACATCTCGTTCCCTGGAAAACACAACTAGCACAATGATACGTCTCTGTCGTATCTACTTTTCCTCACACTTTTGCCCTTATTTTGGACTCTAATTTGCATGATTTGAATGAAACTAACCCGGACTAACGCCATTTTCAGCAGAACTACCATGGTGTTGTTTTTTTGTGCAGAAATATAAGTTCACGGAATTGGACGAAACTTTTTGGAGATTTATTTTGGAAGAAATAAAAAATACTAGAGTCAACAACCACCGGAGGGGGGCCAGAGGCTGGCCAACATACACCAGGGCGCGCCAGCCCCCCCAGGCGCGCCCTGGTGGGTTGTGCCCACCTCGTGGCCCCACTGACCCCAATTCCGCCACTATAAATTCCTATTTTCGGAGAAAAAAATCAAGGAGAAAGT
Source organism: Elymus sibiricus (assembly GCA_039707655.1). NCBI lineage: Eukaryota > Viridiplantae > Streptophyta > Magnoliopsida > Poales > Poaceae > Elymus > Elymus sibiricus. The sequence goes on from CM077665.1 coordinate 273,711,956, forward strand.
TTCATCGCGTTTTAAGATACGAAGCCGCCGCCACCTCCTGTTCTTCATCGGGAGGCCAGACCTGGAGCCCGTTTGGGGCTCCGGAGAGGGGAATCTTCGGTCTTTGTCATCACCAACCCTTCTCCATCGCCAATTCCATGATGCTCCCCACCGGGAGTGAGCAATTCCTTCGTAGGCTTGCTGGTCGGTGAGGAGTTGGATGAGATTCATCATGTAATCGAGTTAGTTTTGTTAGGGCTTGATACCTAGTATCCATTATGTTCTGAGATTGATGTTGCTATGACTTTGCTATGCCTAATGCTTGTCACTAGGGCCCGAGGGCCATGATTTCAGATCTGAACCGTTTATGTTATCACCATTATATCTATGTTCTTGATCCGATCTTGCCTAGTCATATGCCCCTATTACGTGTTATGATCCGTCAACCCCATAGTGACAATATTTGGGATACTTCACGGTGATGGCCGTAGTTTGAGGAGTTCACGTATTCACTGTGTGTTAATGCTTTGTTCCGGTTCTCTATTAAAAGAAGGCCTTAATATCCCTTAGTTTCCTTATGGACCCCGCTGCCATGGTAGGGTAGGACAAAAGATGTCATGCAAGTTCTTTTCCATTAGCACGTATGACTATTTACGGAATACATGCCTACATTACATTGATGAACTGGAGCTAGTTCTGTGTCGCCCTTGGTTATGACTGTTATATGATGAATATCATCCAACGAGTTACCGATCCAGTGCCTACGAGTTCTCCACTTATTGTTCTTGCTAAGTTACTACTGCTGCTGCTACTGTTCCAACTGCTACAAAACTATTGCTATCATTGTTACCGTTATTGTTACTGCTACTACTGCAATCAAACTATCATATTACTATGCTACTGATCACTTTGCTACAGATATTTAATCTCCAAGTGTGGTTGAATTGACAACTCAACTGCTAATACTCGCAAATATCCTTTGGCTCCCCTTGTGTCGAATCTATAAATTTGGGTTGAATACTCTACCCTCGAAAACTGTTGCGATCCCCTATACTTGTGGGTTATCAAGACCTTTTTCTGGCGCCATTGCCGGGGAGCATAGCTATATTTGTTGAGTCATTTGGGATTTATATCAATTGATCAATATGAGAATCTGAAGGATCAAAAGACCAAGATTTTTCCCTCTAAGACGAGGGGAGGTAAGGAACTGCCCTCTAGCTCTGCACTTGATTCAACTTCTATTATGAGTAAGTTTGCAACACCACCATATGCTAGTAATCCTGATATGTCACAAGTTACTGATGATGCTACCTCTGCTATGAATGATGCTTATGATGATGCTAGTACCATGCTTGATGATAATGTGCCACTAGGAGAATTTCTTGATGAACAAATTGCTAGAGCTAAAGAGAATGAAATTACTGAAACTGATGAGATTGCTGAAACTGATGAAGCTTATGAAACTGATGATGACTATGAAACACCTATTAGTGCTAGCTCTACTAAATTTGAAATGCCTAAGATACCTGAAGGTTATGTTATGGACGAAGAGGTAACTAGAGAAATTCTTTCTTGCAAGGATAGAAACGATCTTAAGAAATTGCTACGGAAGTATAAGGAAAAGACTTTAAATGCTAGAATGAAATGTGATCCTAAGTTTGCTACTTCACCTATCTTTGTTACCGATAAGGATTATGAATTCTCTGTCGACCCAGAGTTAATTACTTTGGTTGAATCTGATCCTTTTCATGGCTATGAACTGAAAATGTAGTGGCACACCTTACTAAGCTGAATGATATAGCCACCCTCTTTGCTCATGATGAGAAGATTCGCTACTATTACATCCTTAAGTTATTTCCGTTCTCACTAAAGGGTGATGCTAAGACATGGTACAATACTCTTACTCCTGGTTATGTGCGTAGTCCCCAGGATATGATTTACTATTTCTCTGAAAAATATTTTCCTGCTCATAAGAAACAAGCTGCCTTACAGGAAATATTTAACTTTGTGCAAATTGAAGAAGAGAGTCTCCCACAAGCTTGGGGGAGGCTTCTCCAATTGCTTAATGCTTTGCCTGATCATCCTCTCAAGAAAAATGAAATACTTGATATCTTCTATAATGGACTGACCGATGCTTCTAGGGACTTCCTAGATAGTTGTGCTGGTTGTTGATGACCCACAAGTATAGGGGATCAATTGTAGTCCTTTCGATAAGTAACAGTGTCGAACCCAACGAGGAGCAGAAGGAAATGACAAGCGGTTTTCAGCAAGGTAATTTCTGCAAGCACTGAAATTGTATCTAACAGATAGTTTGATAGCAAGATAATTGGTAACGAGCAAGTAACGGTAACAGTAAACAAGGTGCAGCAAGGTAGCCCAATCCTTTTGAGGCAAAGGACAAGCCAGAACAATCACTAGTAATAGGCAAAGTGTTCTTGAGGGTACACGGGAATTTCGTCTAGTCACTTTTATCATGTTGGTTTGATTCGTGTTCGCAACTTTGATGATTTGATATGTGGGTGGACCGGTGCTAAGGTGTTGTTCTTACTTGAACTAACAACCTACTTATGATTAACCCCCTCGCAAGCATCCGCAAGTACGAGAAAAGTATTAAGACAAAGTCTAACCATAACATTAAATATGTGGATCCAAATCAGCCCCTTACGAAGTAGCGCATAAACTAGGGTTTAAGCTTCTGTCACTCTAGCAACCCATCATCTAATAACTACTCCACAATGCATTCCCTTAGGCCCATGAATGGTGAAGTGTCATGTAGTCTACGTTCACATGACACCACTAAGGGAATCACAACATACATATCATCATAATATCGAACACATATCAAATTCACATGATTACTCGCAACATGACTTCTCCCGTGACCTCAAGAACAAAGGTAACTACTCACAAATAATAATCATGCTCAAGATCAGAGGAGTATTGAATAGCATAATGGATCTGAACATATAATCTTCCACCAAATAAACCATATAGTAATCAACTACGCAAGGTAATCAACACTACTAGTCACCCACAGGTACCAATCTGAGGTTCCGGTACAAAGATTGAACACAAGAGATGAACTAGGGTTTGAGAGGAGATGGTGCTGTTGAAGATGTTGATGAAGATTGGCCTCCCAAAGATGAGAGGAGTGTTGGTGATGATGATAGCTTCGATTTCCCCCTCCGGGAGGGAAGTTCCCCCGGTGGAATCGCTCCGTCGGAGGGCAAAAGTGCTCCTACCCAAGTTCCGCCTCGAGGCGGCGGCGCTTCGTCCCGAAATTCTTCCTCTGATTTTTTATAGGTCAAGAGTGACCTTATACCAGAAGATGGGCACCGGAGGTGGGCCGAGGTGGCCACAACCCATCAGCGCGCGCCCAGGGGGGCCTAGCGCGCCCTGGTGGGTTGTACCCACCTGGGAGGCCCCCTCCGGTAGTTTCAGCTCCAGTATTTTTTAGGAAATGCAAAAATAATCTCCGTAAAATTTCAGCTTCATTGGAGTTGTGCAGAATAGGTATCTGTGACGTGCTTTTCTTGGGTCCAGAATTCCAGCTGCCGGTATTCTCCCTCTTTGTGTAAACCTTGCATATTATGAGAGAAAAGGCATTAGAATCACTCCCCAAAGCATTATTATTCAACAAAACATAGTAAATAACTATAGGAAATCATGATGCAAAATGGACGTATCAACTCCCCCAAGGTTAGACCTCGCTTGTCCTCAAGCGAAAGCCGATATTGAAAAGCATGTCCACATGGTTTGAGAGAGAGGTGTCGATAAAAACAAAATACGGACATAGAAGCATCATGCTTGTTAACATAACAGCAACAAACTCTGACATAAGAACTTATTTCAATACATTTTTATCATAAAACTTCTTATGAACAAGTAACAATTCATCACAACAGAGAAGTTTGAAGCATAAACCTTATTGGGAACCAACAAACTATGTTCTCAGTCAACTTTGCAGCTACAATTCATCATATTTTCAGGAAGGGTCTCATGTTGGTGCCTTTTGGCAAGTCCACATACTCAACGATCATTTAGTTTTCTATGATTGCTAACGCTCACGGCATACCCATGAACAAAAAGTTTCAACCGGACACGTAGGAAGATAGGGGCCTATAGTTTCGCCTCCCAACTCACTCACCTCAAGGGTGACGTCAACAATAATAACTCATGCTCACCCATATCCAACTGCATATATGTGCCTAGATCTTTCCTCACCACATGATGCTTGCAAAAAAAAGTAAAAAGGAATAGGGAAGAATACTTTGACTCTTGCATAAAAGTAAGTGCATAAAAGTAAAAGATAGGCCCTTCGCAGAGGGAAGCAGAGGTTGTCATGCGCTTATTGGTTTGTATGCCCAATCCCTTAATGTAAAAGAACGTCACGCTATATTGCCCCCTATGATAGCAACCTTTATTATGTAGTCCGTCGCTTTTATTACTTTGCCATCATAAGTTCGTATAACGCTCAATTTTCTCTTACACTAATTGATCAAAACACTTTTAGAAGCAATTTTTATTGCCTTGTTGCACCGATGACAACTTACTTGAAGGATCTTTCTCGATCCATAGGTAGGTATGGTGGACACTCAAAGAAAGAGTTTGGTTTGGGTTTTTGGATGCACAAGTAGTATCTCTACTTAGTGCGGAATTTTTGGCTAGCAAAGATATTGGGCAAGCACCACATGTTAAAGGATCTATGACAATATAACTTCTATGTGGATATGAACAAACATAAATCATTACGTTGTCTTCCTCGTCCAACGTCAACAATTTTGACATATAATATTTGATGGGGGCTCACAATCATAAAAGATGTCCAAGATGGTGTATTTGCATGTGAATCTTCTGTTCCTTTATTAATTCTTTCATGAATTGCATCATTGACCAATGCTATGTTTGTCAATCTCCAATAAATTTTACTACTTATACTTTTCCTTATGTGATGTCATTACTCACCATAAAATTAGCATATGATTCTTTTCATTTGTTTTTATTTTCTTTATTTGATTGCAACAAGAAAGTAGAGAGGCAAAAACTCAAACTAAACTTTATTATATAACTCTCACTTGATTACATAGATAGATAGATCACGGAACTAACACACAAAAATAGATCATGCTAAACTTTTATTCAACTAAAGCAAAGGGAAACTAAAGATCGAACTAAAATAGGTAAAGGTGAATAAAAGTGATGGTGATACGATATCGGGGCACCTCCCCCAAGCTTGTCTCAAGCCAAGGGGAGTGCCCATACCCGTGTGCTCAAGTCTCCTTTGGTGGTGGTGATGAAGAAGGTGGAGGTGTTGATGTAAGTGGTGGTGATATGATGTCACACTTCAGCTTCAAAAGGTGCTCCAATCTGTGGATGACTCTCCTAAGGTTGATGTGCTCTTCTAGCAAAATATTTTCACGGATGAGAAATTTATTCTGAACGCGAACAACTTCGAAAGCTTTAAAGGCTTCGATTTCAATAGGGGTGAGATGACTGTAGTAAGGTTGAAGGATATCTTCTTCCTCTCCCTCCTTTGTTGGCATGGGTTGATCTCTTGCAGGGGGTGATCTACCACAGCCTCCTTGCCCTTCTCTTCCTTGTTGGCTTCTTCCGGCTCCTCCCTCTTCAACTCTATCTTCATTAGCCAAGCAACTTCTTCCACGTTGTTAGAAGAGGGAGAAGACATGATGCCTGACTAGACAGATCTGATAGGAAAACAGCAAGAAACAAGAACAAAGGATTTTTCTGCGATGCGGTCGTCAAAACACTCGGGGGTATATATAGAGAATTTTTATTCTTGGGGAACAAGTATTTGGAAGGAAAACGGAGTCGGGAAGGCATCCGAGGTGGGAACAACCCACTAGGGCGTGCCCAGGGGTGCCTGGCGCGCCCTGGTGTATCGTGCTCGCCTCGATCACCTTCCGGTTTATTTTTTTATTTCTAAAATTCTAAAATATTCCAAAACTGACAAAAAATATTTTTGTGGATTTTTCGGAGTCAGTTTACTTACCGTATCATGTACCTCCTATTTTTAAGGATTCTGGAGTGTTCCGGAAGGTTTCTTTTATGTGCTCCTCCGGTGTCATGGTTTGGATAACATTGCTTTCAACGTTAATAGGCGTACCTAAGATATAATGCTTAATTCTTTGCCCATTGACCACATTCGGGTTAGTACCTTCAGCGTTATTAATCTTGATAGCTCCAGAACGATAAACCTCTTCGATAATATATGGTCCTTCCCATTTTGAGAGAAGCTTTCCTGCAAAAAATCTTAAACGAGAGTTGAACAAAAGAACATAATCTCCTATTTTGAACTCCCGCTTTTGCATTCTTTTGTCATGCCATCTTTTTACTTTTTCTTTGAATAGCTTGGCATTTTCATACGCTTGGGTTCTCCATTCATCTAGTGAGCTAATATCAAATAGCCTCTTCTCACCGGCAAGTTTGAAATCATAGTTGAGTTCTTTAATTGCCCAAAATGCTTTGTGTTCTAATTCAAGAGGCAAACGACAAGCTTTCCATACACCATTTTATATGGAGACATACCCATAGGATTTTTATAAGCTGTTCTATAGGCCCAAAGTGTATCATCTAATTTCTTAGACCAATTCTTACGAGACCTATTGACATTTTTTTTAATATTAATTTTATTTCTCTATTGCTAAGTTCAACTTGACCACTAGATTGAGGATGATAAGGGGATGCAATTCTATGGTTAACATCATATTTAGCAAGCATCTTACGGAAAGCACCATGAATAAAGTGTGAACCACCATCGGTCATTAAATATCTAGGGACTCCAAACCTCGGAAACATAACCTCTTTAAGCATTTTAATGGAGGTGTGGTGATCAACACTACTAGTTGGAATAGCTTCTACCCACTGACGTGCTTGGACTGCGTCGGTATTTCCCCAAAGAGGAAGGGATGATGCAGCACAGCGACGGTAAGTATTTCCCTCAGTTATGAAACCAAGGTTATCGAACCAGTAGGAGGATCACCACCACCCAATAAGCAGCACCTGCACACAAACAACAAATACTTGCAACCCAACGCGAAAGAGAGGTTGTCAATCTCTCTACGGTAAATAGATAGATTAGGTAGTGATAGATAGGAGAGATAGATCTCTCAAGAACACAAATAAAAAGAGTAAATATGCAGCAATATGTTTTTGGGTTTTTGGTTTTGTAGATCTGAAAACAAAGATTGCAAAAAACATAGATCGGAAAGCAATATGATAGAAAAGTAGACCCGGGGGGCATAGGGTTCACTAGTGGCTTCTCTCATGAGTATAGCGCATGGTGGGTGAACAAATTACTGTTGGGCAATTGATAGAAAATCGAATAGTCATGACAATAGCCAAGGCGATGATCATTATATAGGCATCACGTCCAAGATAGATAGACCGACTCCTGCCTGCATCTACCTCTATTACTCCACACATCGACCGCTATCCAGCATGCATCTAGTGTATTAAGTTCTTGGAAAAACGGAGTAATGCAATAAGAACGATGACATGATGTAGACAAGATCTATTCATGTAGGAATAGACCCCATCTTGTTATCCTTAATAGCAACGATACATGCATGTCTTGCTGCCCCTTCTGTCACTGGGAAAGAACACCGCAAGATCGAACCCATCACAAAGCACCTCTTCCCATGGCAATAAAAATCGATCTAGTTGGCCTAACTAAACCAAAGATTCGAAGAAGAAATACGATGCTATAAGCAATCATGCATATAAGAGATCAAAGAAGACTCAAATAATACTCATGGATAGAAACTGATCATGAACTCAAAATCCATCGAATCCCAACAAACACACCGCAAAAGTTTACATCAAATAGATCTCCAAGAGACCATTGTATTGAGAATCATAAGAGAGAGAGAAGAAGCCATCTAGCTACTGCCTACGAACTCGTAGGTCTATGGTGGACTACTCACGCATCATCAGAGAGGCACCTATGAGGAAGATGAAACCCTCCGTGATGGTGTTTAGATTGGATCTGGAGGTTCTGGAACTTGCGGCGGATGGAATTGTGTTTCGTCGACTCCTCTAGGTTTTTTGGATTTTCTGGGAATTTATAGGCACGATAGTGAGTTGAGGGGGTGCTTGAGGAGCCCATCCCCCACCAGGCCGCGCCAGGGGGACTCTGGCATGCCCTGGTGGAAGGTGGCCACCCTGGGCCCCCTCTTCTGGTGTTCTTTGGCCCATCCACAAAAATCCCCGCAGCGTTTGGTCTCCGTTTGGTACTGATTTTCTGCGAAGTAAAAAACAAGCAAAAACAGCAACTGGCACTTTGGCACTATGTCAATAGGTTAGTACCAAAAAATGATATAAAGTTGTAATAAAATGATTGTAAAACATCCAAGAATGATAATATAATAGCATGGAACAAGCAAAAATTATAGATACGTTGGAGACGTATCAGCATCCCCAAGCTTAATTCCTACTCGTCCTCGAGTAGGTAAATGATAAAAACAGAATTTTTGATGTGGAATGCTGCCTAACATGTTCATCATATTCTTTTCTTCTTTGTATAGCATGGACATTTGGACTTGTAAATGATTAAAGCAATAGTCTAGTTTTAACATAATGACTTCAATACTCAAGCATGCCAACAAGCAACCATGTCTTTCAAAATATCAATACAAAAGAAAGTTATCCCTAGCCCATCATGCTCAATCATTGATCCATTCATGAAACACACTCAAATATTAGCTATGCCCAATGCTCAAGTACGATCATAGTGCCCCCTAGTTGGTGCTTATAAGAGAAGATGGAGATTCAAAGCAAAAATAAAAATTGCATAAAGTAAATAGATAGGCCCTTCGCAGAGGGATGTACGGATTTGTAGAGGTGCCAGAGCTCATAGTTTTAAATTGAGAGAAAAAAAATATTTTGAGTGGCATGCTTTTCCTGTCAACGAAAACGACAAAGTAGCTCACAATACTTTCCATGCTAGATATATCATAGGCGGTTCCCAAACAGAAAATAAAGTTTATTCCTTTTTCCACCAAACTTTCACTTTCCATGGCGGGCCGTATCCACGGTTGCCTTCCATACCAACACTTTCCAAGGAATTTATTATTTGACAACATAAAGTAAATATTTTTTCTTTTTCATTTCGGGAATGGGCATCCCTATTACCGCCGCACTCTCGTGCGATGACAAGTGAATAAACACTCATCTTTAGAATAACACATCTAGCATGGAAAAATATTGGACACTGCCCACCGTTTCATGAGCGGTATAGGCACACAAAAGAGAAATTTTATTTTGAAAATTTGGAGATGGCACATACAAATTTGCTTGGAACGGCATGGAAATACCGCATATAGGTACGTATGGTGGACTCATAAGGCAAAACTTGGTTTAAGGATTTTGGATGCACAAGTAATATTTCTACTTAGTACAAATGAAGGCTAGCAAATAGATTGCGAAGCAACCAAACCAAGAAATGAAAAATCACATAAGTGAGCATTGAACATAACTAACACCGAATAATGCACCACAAGTAGGATGTAACTTCATTGCATAACTATTGACTTTCGTGCATGCATAGGGAATCACAAACCTTAACACCAATATTCCTACTAAGCATAATTACTCACTAACAAGACTCACATATTACTATCATCATGTTTCAAAACTATTACAAGGAATCAAGTTTAATTTGTCCAATGATCTTCATGAAAGTTTTTATTATATCCTCCTTGGATATCTATCACTTTGGGATTAGTTTCATATATTGCCATTGCTTTTTGGCAAGCTCAAACAAATTTAAGTGAAGCACATGAGCATAAAGATTTCATCTCTCAAAAAGGTATAAGTGAAGCATGAGAGGATTTCTTCAAAATTTTACCTACTCTCAAATTAATCTAAGTGAAGCATGAGAGTATTTCTACAAAGGTTTCCAAGCACACCGTGCTCAAAAAGATATAAGTGAAGCACTAGAGCAATTCTATAGCTCAAAAAGTTTAAGTGAAGCACATAGAGCAATTCTAACAAATCATAGCATGATTTTGGCTTTCTCAAATAGGTGTGTACAGCAAGGATACAAAAGAAAAACTAACAAAGAAAACAAGCAAAGATACAAGACGCTCCAAGCAAAACACATGATATGTGACGAATAAAAATATAGCTCCAACTAAAATACCGATGGTCGTTAGAAGAAAGAGGGGATGCCACTCGGGGGCATCCCCAAGCTTAGTTGCTTGTTACTCTTTGGATATAACTTGGGGGTGCGGTAGCATCCCCAAGCTTAGGCTATTGCTACTTCTTATTCCTTCATCCATCGTGATCTCACCCAAAACTTGAAAACTTCAATCACACAAAACTCAACAAAATCTTCGTGAGATCCGTTAGTATAAGAAAGCAAATCACTACTCTAGGTACTGTTGTAAACCCATTAAATTTTTATAATTGCATTATACCTACTGTATTTTAACTTTACCATGGCTTATACCCCCCAATACAAACCATAGATTCATCAAAACAAGCACACAATGCAACAAAAACAGAATCTGTCTCAAACAGAACAGTCTGTAGTAATCTGTACTCTACCCATACTTCGGTAACTCTAAAAATTCTGAAAAATTAGGAAAACGTAAGTAATTTGTATAGCAACACTGTGTTAAAATTTCAGCTCAAGATCACGTACCATAAAAAAAATGAAAATTCATATACAGGACGCAAAGTTTCTGTTTCAGATTCAGCATCACTTCTACTCATCCTATGAATCATCCTAACGGTTCTACTTGGCACAAAGACTAAATAAACCATAAAAACACAATCATAACAGAGGAATAATTGTGTCAACACTCAAAAACAGAAAGGAAAAAGCAAAAAAATATTTATTCATTGGGTTGCCTCCCAACAAGCGCTATCGTTTGACGCCCCTAGCTAGGCATATTGGATAGATTCAAGTATTGTCATCTTTGGTTTTGGATCCATAGGATGCCCTCATGATTGATTCATATGGTGGCTTAATTCTTGTTATAGGGAAGTGTTCCATACCCTTTCTCAAGGGAAATTGACAACGAATATTGCCTTCTTTCATACCAATCACGACACCTATAGTGCGTAAAAATGGTCTACCAAGTATAATGGGACAAGACGGATTGCAATCAATATCAAGCACAATAAAATCAATGGGAACATAATTTATATTTGCAAGAATAAGAACATCATTAATTCTTCCCAAAGGCTTTTTAATAGTAGAATCCGCCAAGTGCAAATTAAGAGAACATTCTTCAATGTTGGTAAGACCAAGCACATCACATAGAGATTTCGGAATCGTGGAAACACTAGCACCCAAATCACACAAAGCAAAGCATTCATAATTTTTAATCTTGACCATAATGGTAGGTTCCCACTCATCATGTAATTTTCTAGCAATAGAAATCTCCAACTCCAACTTTTCTTCAAAAGATTTCATCATGGCATCAACGATATGTTTAGTAAAAGCTTTATTTTGCTCATAAGCATGGGGTGAATTCAATATAGATTGCAACAAAGAAATACATTCAATTAAGGAGCAGCTATCATAATTAAAATCTTTGCAATCCAAGATAGTGGGCACATCACTAGTTAAAGTTTTGACCTCTTCAAACCCACTTTTATCAAAATTTTCATCAAGATTTTCACCCTCCAAATTATTGGGACGCCTTCTAGATAAAGTTGACTCTACTTAAGTCCCTTCATTATCAATTTTAATATTGCTAAACAAGGAATCAATAGAAGAAACACCAATCACTTTAAGATCGTCATCACTTTTATAACGGCAATCACTAGAAGACGATTTTTCTAAGATTTCTCTTTTAGCTCTAAGCATAGCGGTTATTTTCTTACTTTCATCCATAGAGACATATAAAGCTTTAATAGATTCATGAATATTAGGCACAAAAGCTTTCAACTTGAGATTTTCAACATCATGAGAAATTCTATCAATGCTTCTAGACTTATCATCAATCTTATTCAACTTTTCTTCTATCGTAGTATTGAAAGCCTTTTGCGCATTGATAATTTCTTTAATATTACTCTCAAGATCAGAGGTGTTCCTATTATTATTGTAAGTAGAATTACCATAGGAATTACCATAATTATTAGAGGAATTTCTAGGAAAAGGCCTAGGATTAAAATTACCTCTATAAGCATTGTTATTGAAATTGTTGCGCGAGACAAAATTCACATCTACGGATTCACTATTTTGCTCAATCAAAGTAGACAAAGGCACATAATTAAGATCAATAGGAGCATTTTTACTAGCAACCAATTTCATCAAAGCATCAACTTTATCACTCAAAGTACTAATTTCCTCTACCGAATTAACTTTTTTACTAGTAGGTGCTCTTTCGGTATGCCATTGAGAATAATTAGCCATGATATTATCTAGCAATTTAGTAGCTTCACCCAAAGTAATCTCCATAAAAGTACCACCCGCGGCGGAATCTAAAAGATTTCTAGAGACAAAATTCAATCCCGCATAATTTTTTTGTATGATCATCCAAAGATTCAAACCACGTGTAGGACAATTTCTTATCATCAACTTCATTCTTTCCCAAGATTGGGCAACATGTTCATGCTCAAGTTGCTTAAAATTCATGATTTGCGTCCTAAGGGAAATAATTTCCGCGGGCGGAAAATACTTAGTGATAAAAGCATCCTTGCATTTATTCCAAGAATCGATATGTGACACCCTGGTTTTATGCTACAGTGATAATTGTAATTAAGCTACAGTAATGACCAAGTGATTAAGCTAATCTTTTGCTAAACAGGGCTTGATCAAGTTTGAGTTCATTTTTCAATTCAAATTCCACTGAAAAAGGCTTTGAATTTTGTGATGATAAAATAAATCCTCAAACAACAAAGGAAAAATGCTGCATACTTGTGGAATAATCCAAAACTAATGTTGTTGAGGAAAACAACATCACCAAGTTTATGGTGTGGACCCCACCATCAATAACAGCAGCTTAAAGCAATTTAAAGTGCTATTAAATTCATTTTGAAAATGCAAACAACTTCCAAAAATCCTCAAATTTGTTGTGGACATGTGGAGTATTGCAAGCTGATTATTTGACCATATGGCACATTTTTGCTGTGAAGAAAAATTGCTAAAAGAAATTAAAACAGAAGCTGTGGAATAAAACAGAAAAGAAAAAGGGAAAGAAAAGGAAAAACACCCTGTGCACTTAGGACCAGCTGAAACAGTGCCGGCCCAGCCCATCTAGCCCTCGTCCCCTACCTCCTGACGACGCCAGGGCGCGCTGTCGAGCGGGACGCGCGCGCGCTCGTCCAGGCCCCCCCTAGCCAGATATTTCGCCGCTGCTGGCGTGGGAGGATAAGACCGAGCCTCCTCTCTCCCCTGGACGCCTCTGCTCCTCCTCTCACCCTCTCCATCGCTCGCCCCCATCGTTCCCGAGCGCCACCGCCGCCATGGACGCCGGCTAGCCGCGGCCACAGCCCACCCCTCGCCTCCGTGGCCAGTCCAGAAGCTCCGCCGCCACGCGCCCTTCCTCCTCGACCGCTGGAACGAGCCCCGGAGCCCCTGCGCCGTCGCCATCACCTCTTCTTCCTCCTCGGGAGCCCGGAGCTCCGCCACCTCGATTCGCCGCCGTCGCCCTTCCCCGAGCCCACCGTTGCACATCTGCAGGTCCCGGTGAGCTCCAGCTCCTCTTCCCCCTCGTAGATGAGCTCGCCTGCGCTCCCTAGCTAGTCGCTCCGTCGGAGCCCGAAGCGTGCTGCCACCGATGAGCTTCTGGTCGTCGTTCCCGTCGCCGTCAGGCTCGCCTGAGCACAGCATCGTGCTCCTGGTGCTCCCAGGAGCACAACGCGCATAAGCACGCACTCGCTCGTGCCCCCTAACACCGTCCACGACGCGCGCCCGAACACAACCGCCGTGGAGCTCGTCGCCGACGAACCTCCGGTGACCAAATGGTCCCGGGCGTGCCACCATCGTGCTTGCCGCGTCGCGTAGGACCGATCCCGCGCTAGTCCCGCTCGTTTTGCTCCCTGTACGCACGCGCCGGAGTTCGCCCGAAGCTCGCCTCCGCCGCCGTCGACCTGCCGCTCGCCACCGTCCACCGTAGCCCCTGCCGATGCCCGGAATGGACGCGCGACGACGCCTGCTTTCGAACACCACCGGCCGCGCTCGATTTGACCCACCGTAGCGCAAACCTGAGCCCCCTCGCCGTCTCGGGCGCTCGCCGGAGTTGCTCCGGCGACGAACGCCGGCCGCCGTTGACCAGGCTGGACCGGGGCCACTACCAGGGTCATTGACCCGCGGGCCCCGCGGTCCTGGTTGACATGTTGACCAGGTCAACCATGCTGACTGGACACTGCCAGTCAATGACAGGTGGGGCCCAACACCCCTGTGTGTATGAGAGGTGGGCCACCCCTGTCAGCTAACTAATTAGTTAATTAGGTTAATTAAAATAGTTAACTTAGCCTAATGACCCTATGACAGATGGGCCCCACTTGCTAATTAACTCTGTTTAGTTTAATTAAAAATCTGAAATAGAGCTGAGTCTATGACATGTGGGACCCACAGGTCAGGTTTGACCTGGTCAGCCCCACTGTTGACTGCTGATGCAATGCTGACCTCATGCTGACGTCACCCCTGCACTGTTCTGGATAATGTTGATTTAAATAAATAGAATTAATTCCAGAAAATGATTAAAACTTTGAAAAATCATAGAAATTAATCGGTAACTCGGATGAAAATAATTTATACATGAAAATTGATTAGAAAAATCCCACGAATCCGAATACGCTATCCGTTCGTCTGTCACATGCTCCTAGCATAGCAAACATGGAACTTTCCCCTCCGGATCGTCTGTCCGATAAATCCAAAGACCCGGGAAATATCGTCAGATATTCTCCCGCTCCCTCTGCAACGTATAGTACTGCGTTAGTGCATACCTAGCTCTGCATATTGTCATGTCATACATCGTGATGCATTTGTCTGCTTTATTTTTATTGTTTCTCCCCCCTTTTCTTACCGGTAGACCTCGAGACTGACGGTGCTGCCGGGTATGACTACACCGTTGACGATCAGCCTTTTGCCGCAGAGCAGCAAGGCAAGCAACCCCCCCTTGAGCATTCCGATATCGCCTATTCCTTTCCCTCTCATTCTTGCATTAGATTTTTGCTACTGTATTAGTTAGCTCCTATTCTGATGCATAGCCTGTTTTTGATAAACTGTTACTATACCTGCAATCATATCAACTGTTTAGTATAGGTTGATCAATGAATCCCCAGTGACCCCTTAGTCCCAGTTGCCCCTGCTTCTTCATCGACGACTCGACGACTCGAAGACTCGGTCAACCGACCGATGAGCCAGGCCCCTCACATCACCGCACACCCCTTAAGTATGGCATTGCAGAGCTACTATCGAGTGTCGAGGGTGATACCTCACTTAGCACTCCCGATGTTAATTCTGTAGCGTAGCTAATCGGTCGTGGGTATCGAGGGTGATTTCTCCTTCCCATTTATCAATAGCGACTCTTGCCATACACATACCTCGAGTGGGATCCATCGAGGGTGATTCCTCGGATATCCACTTGGTGTATAACCACACAGTTACTTTAACTTGACATTGTTACATGTGGAAGACGGGACTGGAGGGACAGGCGGTACCACCCTGGTTGAGGTGGACCTGAGTTCCCGACAGTCTTGAGACGGGTCGGCCCCAAGGGTACCCGTGTGTGAGATGTGGTGGGATGCGCCAGTAAGGCATCCAAAGGATTATGTTGAGGCGTGGACGGGCAGGAGAGGCCCTTGCCACACATCCTCGAGTCGGGGTGACGGGACCGCACTTTATGGGTCGCGCTTGCCCCGCATTAATAAAATGCTAATGGGTTGGGTACTTGATCTGAGTAAGGCCGTTGGCCTTAATACGCACTAACCTTCACGTGGGAGAAGTTATGGGTACTCAGCGTCGTTGTATCAGCTGAAGCTCTTCGGACGTCAGCAATGGAGCGGCGCGCGCCGGATTGGACTGGACGGTGCAGCTCTTGGACTGGAGTGTACTAGGTCTACTTCCGGCCGCATTCGCATCGTGCAGGAGTGCGAGGGCAAGTGGGCCCACGAACCTGCGCGCTTAGGATTTAGACCGGCGGGCTGGCCTCTTCGTTGAGCCTAGGTAGGGCGACGGCGTGCTGATATCCCGAGGCCGGGCATGACCCAGGAAAGTGTGTCCGGCCGGAGGTGACTCAGGCGTGTTGGGGAATATGTGGTGCACCCCTGCAGGGATGATTAATCTATTCGAATAGCCGTGTCCACGGTAACAGGACGACTTGGAGTTGTACCTTGACCTTATACAACTATAATTGTGATTTAATTTGAAATGAATGTGGCTCCGAGATTGCTTCCTCGCAGGGGGTCGAGGGAGGATCTCTGGGCGTGGTTACTTAATAAAATTGCTACAATAATATGACTATATATGAGATACCAGTCTACTCTCTTCTAATGCTGCAAGATGCTGAAGATGCTAGTCTTCGATAGGACTAGGCCTTCCCCCTATTCTTGCTTTCTGCAGTCAGCCCAGATATAACCCCCTTCCCTTGATAATGATGCATACTTAGCATAGTTCTGATGTCAGTCTTGCGAGTACTTTGGATGAGTACTCACCGCTGCTTTGCTTTCTCTTTCCCCCTCGATACGATTGTCGCGTTCAGACGATGGAGCCCAGGAGATGGAGTATGCCGGTGACGACTACTACACCACCGCTGGAGCCTACTACTACGTGGAGAGTGCCGACGCCCAGTAGTAGGATAGGAGGTTCCCAGGCAGGAGGCCTCGCCTCTTTCGATCCGTTGTTATGTTTGTGCTAGCCTTCTTAAGGCAAAACTTGTCTAACTTATGTCTGTACTCAGATATTTTGCTTCCGCTGACTCGTGCTTGTCGAGCTTTGTATTCGAGCCCTCGAGGCCCTTGGCTTGTAATATGAAGTTGTATGACTTTAATTTGTGTCTAGTGTTGTGTTGTGATCTCAATCAGTGAGTCCCTAATCTTGGTCGTACGCATTGCGTGTATGTTTAGCGTACGGTCGAAATTGGGGGCGTCACAAGTTGGTATAAGAGCCGACTGTTGGGGATATGTACCTAGGGTAGGGTCTTAAGCCTGACCTAAATACCCTACCTAAGGACACCACATTAGAGAACTTAAAGATTACAAGATTACAAGGAAGGCTCCGACTGAAATCACCATGACGCATGAGTCACTCGACAGACAATCCATTCGGTCATGTGGCTCACTCGGATATGCGTAGACCGACAGTCGACAAGGCAGTCGAAGCATCATCTGGCGTTACGGCATCAATGCCCCACTTTGTAACATAGGAGGTGAAGGGGTGGCGCACTCTATATAAGCCACCCCCCACCACTAGACTAGGTGAGGCCCTCATTCTTCTTCTCTCTCTCATCTCTCTCACCATTTGGCTTAGACATGGCTCAGGCATGGAGATCCGTTCTCCCACACGCATTGTAATCTCCGGATATATACTCAGATAAAACAAAGCCTCTCCGGAGCACGAGACGTAGGGTTGTTATCTCCACCGTGAGAGGCCCGAACTCGCTAAAATACCATGTCACCCATATGCATCTCGGTAGATCATGCTCCTTTACCCTATCCCCTTCGTACTGTCGGAATCGTTCCCACGACAGTTGGCGCCAACCGTGGGGCATGGCGTCTATCGAACCATGATGCGGATGGTTATTTTTTCAATCCGACTCTCGATCAACGAGGCACCGCAATCGGCTGCACGACAGCAATCTCCGTTGCGGAAGCTCGAACTCAACGCGGCGCAAGCCTTGGGGCCTTTCACGATGGTCACCTCCACGGTTGAGGTTCGACCAGGGCCGGCACCGCCCTCGACCATGACTACTGCTTCGTCCCAGAGTGGCTACCTCCTCTGACATGAGCGGCTCGACGATCCTCTCCGCAGTGGAGACACACCGCAATATCGGCTACCGGGACAATTCCTGCCACGGCCGAGCGGCAGCTCCTCTCTTTGCTCGACGCGGGGCTGATTCCGGCGGACGGCCGCGCTCCGGCGCTGGTTTCGGCGGAGGTCCGCGCTCCGGCGCTAGTTCCGGTGGACAGCCGCGCTCCGGCGCTGGCGGCTCCATTACTAGCATTGCACCTCCTTCCGGCGTCGACTGAACAAGCGCGAGGCGTCGCAATAAACCGCATGTAGGGAGATAAATGACACGTAGAAAAAGGAAACTTCCATTGCATGCGTAAGAGGCTTTAACGCTTGATCAATTACCGCTAACGCCTCTTGCCTGCAGATTAATTATACGCAGGACGTGGGCAATGCCTTCCATGCATTGATTAATTACGCGTGGGACATGGTAACTCCCGCCAGGCGTTAGTAAACGCGCTCTGGATTGTGTCCGATGGCCCGTGGCAAGCAGCCGCTCGCCTCTAGCGACGGATTACCGAAGAATTTTGCACTCAAGAAGCGAACCAAGTAAGTGCGTTCGCATGTATTTTTACACTCAGGCAACTAACATACAGGCACTCGGCATGGGAGACACCGGTCGGGCGCGACGCAGGCTCTCGGTGGTCCCTTCCTTCGGCGTCTACTAGCCAACGTGACATGGACGCGCGACTGCTCCCCCCTCCGGTGTCAACCGGCCGACGCGGCGCGGTCACACGACCGGTCCTTCCTTCGGTGTCGACTAGCACACCATGTGTCGCCCCTTCGGCATATATCACTCAAACGGACAACTAAATGTCCACGATGACAACTAAAACATTCAGATGGCATTTCTATCCAGATGACTAACGTGCAGGCACTCGACCGCCCCGCGCGCCGTCACTCATCTCGGCCGCCCCGCGCATCGCCACTCGGCGAGACATGTCTTCGTCACTCGGCAGCTCCGCGCATCGCCACTCAGCCGGGCGCTCCATCGTGACTCGGCCGCCCCGCGCGCCGTCACTCTACTGGACGCGTCATCATCACTCGGCAGCTCCGCGCATCGCCACTCAGCGAGACATGTCTTCGTCACTCGGCAGCTCCGCGCATCGCCACTCAGCCGGACGCTCCATCATCACTCGGCCGCCCCGCGCGCCGTCACTCTACTGGACGCGTCGTCATCACTCGGCAGCTCCGCGCATCGCCACTCGGAGAGGCACGTCTTCGTCACTTGGCCGCCCCGCGCATCGCCATTCAGTCGGACGCTCCATCGTCACTCGGCCGCCCCGCGCGCCGCCACTCTACTGGACGCGTCGTCATCACTCGGCAGCTCCGCGCATCGCCACTCGGCGAGACGCTCCATCGTCACTCGGCCGCCCCGCGCGCCGTCACTCTACTCGACGCATCGTCATCACTCGGCAGCTCCGCGCATCGCCACTCGGCGAGGCACGTCTTCGTCACTTGGCCGCCCCGCGCATCGCCATTCAGTCGGACGCTCCATCGTCACTCGGCCGCCCCGCGCGCCATCACTCTACTGGACGCGTCGTCATCACTCGGCAGCTCCGCGCATCGCCACTCGGCGAGGCATGTCTTCGTCACTTGGCCGCCCCGCGCATTGCCATTCAGTCGGACGCTCCATCGTCACTCGGCCGCCCCGCGCGTCATCACTCTACTGGACGCGTCGTCATCACTCGGCAGCTCCGCGCATCGCCACTCGGCGAGACGCTCCATCGTCACTCGGCCGCCCCGCGCGCCATCACTCTACTGGACGCGTCGTCATCACTCGGCAGCTCCGCGCATCGCCACTCGGCGAGACGCTCCATCGTCACTCGGCCACCCCGCGCGCCGTAACTCTACTAGACGCGTCGTCATCACTCGGCAGCTCCGCGCATCGCCACTCGGCGAGACGCTTTATCGTCACTCGGCAGCCCCGCACGCCGTCACTCTGCTGCACGCTCCGTCTTCACTCGGCAGCTCCGCGCATCGCCACTCGGCGGGACGCGTCGTCATCACTCGGCAGCTCCGTTCATCGCCACTCGGCGAGACACATCTTCGTCACTTGGCCGCCCCGTGCATGGCCACTCAGCCGGACGTTTCTACTTCGCTCGACCGCCCCGCGCGTCGTCAGACAGCTAAGTCATTCTTCACAGACTACATTCAATTAATTAATTATTTATGCATTACCGAGTGTCAAGTAAGTCGCACATGATGTTCACTCGGAGGCCACGCCACCGAGTGTACCCCAGCGCTCGGTTCTTTATCTTCACGTCGGATCCTTCACTTTCACAAGTTCACTCGGATCCTTCACTCTTTAGATTCTTGCTGGTTCCGGACCAGCAAGCACCTGGCACACCCAGCGGGTGTCTATGGGTGAAATTTACACGAATCATTTCAACAAACATCAAATTACTTCGAGAATTTTTTGTGTTAGCTTGTGTTATTTTTCACACACAGGTTACCTGGATGCCTCTATGCGCCATTCTCGATGACACGCTGGGTTCGGACGCCCCGCACGCCGTCACTTGGTCGGATGCCTCCGCGACAACATTCTCGACTAGGCCGCCCCGCGCGCCGTTACTTGACCGCCCTGTGCGTTGTCACTCATTGAGATGTATCTACCTCACACGGATGCCCAGCGCATCGCCACTGTGCTGGACGCGTCTACATCACTTGGCCGCCCCGCGCGTCGCCACTCAGCCAGATGCGTCTACTTCACTCGGATGCCCCGCGCATCGCCACTCGGCGAGGCACGTCTTCGTCACTCGGCAGCTCCGCGCATCGCCACTCGGCGAGACATGTCTTCGTCACTCGGCAGCTCCGCGCATCGCCACTCAGCCGGATGCTCCAGCGTCACTCGGTCGCCCCGCGCGCCGTCACTCTACTGGACGCGTCGTCATCACTCGGCAGCTCCGCGCATCGCCACTCGGCGAGACACGTCATCGTCACTCGGCAGCTCCGCGCATCGCCACTTGGTGAGACGCGTCGTCATCACTCTGCAGCTCCGCGCATCGCCACTCGGCAAGGCACGTCTTCGTCACTCGGCAGCTCCGCGCATCACCACTCGGCGAGACGCGTCGTCATTACTCGGCAGTTCCGCGCATCGCCACTCGGCGAGACGCTCCATCGTCACTCGACCGCCCCGCGCGCCATCACTATACTGGACGCGTCGTCGTCACTCGGCAGCTCCACGCATCGCCACTCAGCGAGACGCTCCATCGTCACTCGACCTCCCGCGCGCCGTCACTCTACTGGACGCGTCGTCATCACTCGGCAGCTCCGCGCATCGCCACTCGGCGAGACGCTCCATCGTCACTCGACCGCTCCGCGCATCGCCACTCAGCCGGACGCTCCATCGTCACTCGGCCGCCCCGCGCGCCGTCACTCTACTCGACGCGTCGTCATCACTCGGCAGCACCGCGCATCACCACTCGGCGAGACACGTCATCGTCACTCGGCAGCTCCGCGCATCGCCACTCGGTGAGACGCGTCGTCATCACTCGGCAGCCCCGCGCATCGCCACTCAGCCAGACGCGTCTACTTCACTCGGATGCCCCGCGCATCGCCACTCGGCGAGGCACGTTTTCGTCACTCAGCAGCTCCGCGCATCGCCACTCGGCGAGACATGTCTTCGTCACTCGGCAGCTCCGCGCATCGCCACTCGGCGAGACGCTCCATCGTCCTTCGACCGCTCCGCGCATCGCCACTCAGCCGGACGCTCCATCGTCACTGGGCAGCCCCGCGCGCCGTCACTCTACTGGACACGTCGTCATAACTCGGCAGCTCCGCGCATCACCACTCGGCGAGACACGTCATCGTCACTCGGCAGCTCCGCGCATCGCCACTCGGTGAGACGCGTCGTCATCACTCGGCAGCTCCAGGTATCGCCACTCGGCGAGGCACGTCTTCGTCACTCGTCAGCTTCGCGCATCGCCACTCGGCGAGGCACGTCTTCGTCACTCGGCAGCTCCGCGCATCGCCACTCGGCCAGGCACGTCTTCGTCACTCGGCAGCTCCGCGCATCGCCTCTCGGCGAGACGCGTCGTCATTACTCAGCAGTTCCGCGCATCGCCACTCGGCGAGACGCTCCATCGTCACTCGACCGCCCTGCGTGCCGTCACTCTACTGGACGCGTCGTCGTCACTCGACAGCTCCGCGCATCACCACTCGGCGAGACGCTCCATCATCACTCAACCTCCCGCGCGCCGTCACTCTACTGGACGCGTCGTCATCACTCGGCAGCTCCGCGCATCGCCACTCGGCGAGACGCTCCATCGTCACTCGACCGCTCCGCGCATCGCCACTCAGCCGGACGCTCCATCGTCACTCGGCCGCCCCGCGCATCACCACTCGGCGAGACATGTCATCGTCACTCGGCAGCTCCGCGCATCGCCACTCGGGGAGACGCGTCGTCATCACTCGGCAGCTCCGCGCATCGCCACTCGGCGAGGCACGTCTTCGTCACTCGGCAGCTCCGCGCATCGTCACTCGGCAAGGCACGTCTTCGTCACTCGGCAGCTCCGCGCATCGCCACTCGGCGAGACGCGTCGTCCTTACTCGGCAGTTCCGCGCATCGCCACTCGGCGAGACGCTCCATCGTCACTCGACCGCCCCGCGCGCCGTCACTCTACTGGACGCGTCGTCATAACTCGGCAGCTCCGCGCATCGCCACTCGGTGAGACGCTCCATCGTCACTCGATCGCTCTGCGCGCCGTCACTCAGCTGGACGCTCCTTCGACATTCGGCCGCTCCGCGCGCCGTCGGACAGCTAAGTCATTCTTCATACGCTGCATTCAATTAAATAGTTATTTCCGCATTACCGAGTGTCGAGGAAGTCGTACATGACGTTCACTCGGAGGCCACGCCACCGAGTGTACCTCTGCGCTTGGTTGTTTATTTTTATGTCGGAACACTTCACTTCCGCTTCTTTTGGGTCCAGTACTCAAACGAGTTCAGTCTTCACTCTTTTAGACCCTTGCTGGTTCCGAACCAACAAGCACCTGGCACACCCAGTGGGTGTCTATGGGTATTATTTTCACAAATTATTTCAGCAAAGATCAAATTACTTTGATAAATTTTTATGTTGGCTTGTGCTATTTTTCATACACAGGTTACGCGATCACTCGACGCATCTGTGCGCCATCTTCGTCGCTACTCAGGCTCAGTCGCCGCAACGATCATTCGTGTGTTTCCACTTGTTCGGATGCCTCCGCGATGACATGCTCGACTCGGTCGCCCCGCGCGTCATCATGTGTTCAGACGCCCTCTCGATGACGTACTGGGCACGGCCGCCCTGCGTGCCGTCACTGGGTCGGACGCCTCCTCGACATACATGACTTGGCTGCCCCGCGCGTCGCCACTCAGCTGGACTCGTCTACCTCACTCGGATGCCCCGCGCATCGCCCCTCCGTGTGGCACGTCTTCATCACTCGGCCGCCCCGCGCGCCATCGCTCAGGTTAGCTGCGACTCCGTATCGCCTAAGTCAAAAACTACTCCGAGTGCGGACATCCTCCGCATTCAGGGGCTTAGCTGCGAACCTGACTTCGCCTAAGTCAAAAACTACTCCGAGTGCGGACATCCTCCACACTCGGGGGCTTAGCTGCGATTCTGTATCGCCTAAGTTAAAAAAAACCACTCCGAGTGAGGACATCATCTACACTCGAGGGCTTAGCTGCGATTCTGTATCGCCTAAGTTAAAAACCACTCCGAGTGAGGACATCATCCACACTCGGGGGCTTAGCTGTGATTCCGTATCACCTAAGTTAAAAACCACTCCGAGTGAGGACATCATCCACACTCGGGGACTTAGCTGTGATTCCGTATCACCTAAGTTAAAAACCATTTCGAGTGAGGACATCATCCACACTCGAGGGCTTAGCTACGATTCCGTATCGCCTGAGTTGAAAACTCTTCCGAGTGACGAGCGCTTCTTTCACTCGGGGGCTTAGCCGCGAACAAGTTTTCGCCTAAGTTAAATACCATGCCGAGTGAATAGCATCCCATTCACTCGGAAACTTAGCTGCGAACCAGTCTTCGTCTAAGTTAAAAACTCCCCCAAGTGACGAGCACTCCTCTCACTCGGGGACTTAGCCGTGAGTCAGACCTCGCTTAAGTTAACGGCTGTTCCGAGTGACAGGCAACACTTTCACTCGGAAACTTAGTTGCGAACCAGTTTTCGCCTAAGTTCAAAATTCTTCCGAGTAATGAGCATCCATCTCACTCAGAAACCAAACAAACTTAGCCAAGCGAAGGATTGGAAAGCAAACATGCAAACATTGTCTCTATCAGACCCCCACCGATGCAAGCACTCGACGGCGGTCTCGGGAACTACACCCAGTGGGTGCACTCAGCGTGCCCCCACTGGACCTACTATCACTCGACCGGGTCCGGCCCGTCGAGTGACAAGCGACTATCAAAACAAATCTAAGACCCCTGCCGATGTCACCGCCATTCGACAGCGGTCTCGGGGACTACACCCAGTGGGTGCACTCAGCGTGCCCCCACTGGACCAGAAACCACTCGACTAAGACCTGCTCTACTCGAGGGGAAAACAAGCAAGTATGCACCAGAAGAAAACGCATATCAAGACAGAATCGATCAGGGTGAATGACAAAGATTCCAATCGACACAGACTTCTGTGAAGCCCTAAAATGCATTCGGAATTTTTGTGTCTTACCAGAACCTGCATCGATCCCTTTTTCACTCGAACCCCGATCCATTCGGGGGCTAATGTTGGGGATATGTACCTAGGGTAGGGTCTTAAGCCTGACCTACATACCCTACCTAAGGACACCACATTGGAGAACTTAAAGATTACAAGATTACAAGGAAGGCTCCGACTGAAATCACCATGACGCATGAGTCGCTCGACAGACAATCCATTCGGTCGTGTGGCTCACTCGGATATGCGAAGACCGACAGTCGACAAGGTAGTCGAAGCACCATCTGGCGTTACAGCATCAATGCCCCACTTTGTAACATAGGAGGTGAAGGGGTGGCGCACTCTATATAAGCCACCCCCCACCACTAGACTAGGGGAGGCCCTCATTCTTCTCCTCTCTCTCATCTCTCTCACCATTTGGCTTAGACATGGCTCAGGCATGGAGATCCGTTCTCCCACACGCATTGTAATCTCCGGATATATACTCAGATAAAACAAAGCCTCTCCGGAGCACGAGACGTAGGGTTGTTATCTCCACCGTGAGAGGCCCGAACTCGCTAAAATACCGTGTCACCCATATGCATCTCGGTAGATCATGCTCCTTTACCCTACCCCCTTCGTACTGTCGGAATCGTTCCCACGACACCGACTGCCTGTATGTAGCCCCCTTTCCAACTCCTTGGCCGAAGTTGAGTCTAGTCATTGGAAAACTTTTACTAACACTGATGCTGTGGCTTACGGGCCCACATCTCAATCGGGTGATAT
This sequence comes from Elymus sibiricus, assembly GCA_039707655.1. NCBI lineage: Eukaryota > Viridiplantae > Streptophyta > Magnoliopsida > Poales > Poaceae > Elymus > Elymus sibiricus. The sequence goes on from CM077665.1 coordinate 273,737,282, forward strand.
TAGGATCTTTTACTCCTCGTCTATACTCTGGGTTCTGATCTCTCTTCTCTTTCGGGTAAAGATTTTCCTAACTCTAACATTAGGTTCTCGTGATCACATCCACCGGAGAATTGTTTCGTCGAAAATTGTCTTCTTTGAAGTTATGTTGCACACACTGTCATTTGACATCTTGAATCTCCTTGTTACAGATGCGTCCCGGTAGACAGATCGTTTGTCTGACCTACGCGCACGATACGACTGGGTACCCGGCCATTCTGGTCGGCCTTTTGAAGAAGCTGGGATATCGCTGGTACCCCAAGTACACTGTTTACGAGGACTACCGCGAGTTCAACCAGGAACAGTATGAGGCTGAGATGGTTATCTGGAATCGACAGGACCTCTCCATCACTGAGCTGCACACCTTCCGTGGCATTGGAGTGACTGTCGAGATGGCAGTACAGGATGCTGCTTATGCTGCTATTGTTTGTCTCCGTGCAGCGAACCCTTGTCTGGAAGACACGGCATACCGATACATCCCGTATGTCCCTGCTGGAGCTGATACGGCAGCCGACGCTGAGGTATTGACTCCTTTCGCTCGGCAGCGTACCGACCGATCCTACACTGCTGTCTGCACCCCCTACGTGAATCGTCGTTACGACCCACAGGTTCTGGTCCAGTACACAGAGGCTCTGGATGGCACTGTCAGGGCTCTTAACGTCGAGTTGTACACCACCCGTGCTCGTCTATATCAGGCTATGGAGCACTTGTTGCCAGCAGTCCGTGCAAGGATACATCCGGAGCACATCCTTTACCCGCCTCGGACTGAGTTTCCCCCAGGTCTTGGATGGCCTGAGGTTGGAGGTCGTACTCCGGCACGTGGACCTGCGCTCCCGCTTGGTATGCAGGTTCTGCATCGGAGTGTGCACGGGATGCAGGACCCTGCCACCGGTTTTCACAACCAGGGTCATCTGCAGTTCCGTGGCTACTTTCGTTGTCCCCGACGTTGATGTAGCTTATCGCTATGTCCCGTTGTTGTATCCCTCCACCGCGTGCCTGCGTGCTGCCTAGTTGTCTAGGTTATTTTCATGCCGGACCTATCGTCTATTTTGTAACGAACTTATGGTTTGTAATAGACCTATGTATGGATCTGTATGTTGAAGTTTGAACTACTATGTCGTATCCATTGCACTTTCTTAATTGTGCAATTTACTTCATGAATGATTCTTTGTCTTTGCTATTACCCGGTGCTAAACTACCACTGTTATAAACTTGATAGAATGGTTAAGCCAGCTGGTCGTGGTCGTGGTGCGCCTGAACCACCACCACCACCGGACTACATGGCTGGTATGATGCAGCAGTTTGAACTGAATCGCCAGTTTATGCAAGGACTGATGGACCATTTCCCGAGGCCGAATATGAATCAGCAGCCAGCCCCAATGACTCTGCAAGACTTCATGCATCTCAACCCTACGACCTACCGCAGCTCAACTCAGCCGCTTGGCGCAGATGACTGGCTCCGTGACATCACTTATGAGCTGGAATCTTCAGGCGCCCCGGTGGCTAGCTATGTCACCTTTGCCTCGTACTTTCTGAAGGGTCCCGTTGCTCAATGGTGGGACAGCCACAGGCGCTCACAGCCTGTGGGAACAATCATCACCTGGCCGGAATTCCAAGCAGCATTCCGTGCTCGTCACATTCCTCAGGGAATGATGAATAAGAAGAAGCGTGAATTCCGCAACTTAGTCCAGGGCAACAAGACCGTGGATGCTTATCAGCGAGAATTTCTGGACTTATCTCGCTATGCTGAAGAAGACATTGCAACTGATGCTCGTAGGCAGGAGAAGTTCTGTGAAGGCCTCCACCCGGATATCAAACTGGCACTCCTTGCTCAAGACTTCGGTAACTTTGCCACCTTGGTGAACAAGTCCATTCTGGTGGAAACAGGTCTGCAGGACTACAAGGACAGCAGCAAGCGCAACCATGACATGGGTTCATCTTCGGGCTCAGGAAGTCAGAAGCGCAAGATCTGGATCCCCCACAACATGTACCATGCACCGCCTCCTGCTCCGAGGCCGTCCTATGCCGCACCTCGCCTGCCTCCACCCCCACCTAGGCAGCCGAGGCTCCCAGCTCCACCACCACGAGCTCCTGTTCCCCCTTCTCGTCCTGAGGATGGGTTGTGCTTCAAGTGTGGTCGTCTAGGACACCGTGCTAGAGAATGTAGGCAGAATCAGAATCAACTTGCACTGCCTTCCAACTAGCCCCGCAACAACAATGCCAGGCCTAACACTGGTTGTGTCCAAGCTAACAATGTTGAACTGAATGAAGCTCAAGACCAGCCTGCTACTGTGATGGGTACTCTTCTCGTTAACTCCATACCAGCTTCTATATTGTTTGATACAGGAGCATCACATTCTTTCATGTCTGAAGATTTTGCATACATGCATGGCATTAAGTACGAAGAGATGAACGTTCCAATAGTAGTAAACACCCCCGCTGGCCAATGTCAAACCTCCATGGTTTGTCCAGATGTCCCCGTAGAAATAGAAGGACTGGATTTCCATGCTTCCCCCATTATATTGAAGTCTTCCAAGATCGACCTTATTCTAGGGATGGATTGGTTGAAAGCACATACTGCTTCCATCGTTTGTGCCACCAAAATTGTCCACCTTCTGCATCCTTCGAATGAGATAGTCAACTACCATGCTCATCTTGTTCGAAACGCTGAAGCCCGACTATATGCCCTGAATGCATTAAATGAGTCACCTCTTGAAGGGATTGAAAACATTCCAGTTGTCCGGGATTTTCAAGATGTCTTTCCGGAAGAACTTCCAGGGATTCCCCCTGTAAGAGCTGTCGAGTTTGTCATCGACTTGGTACCTGGTACCACTCCTATAGCCAAGCGTCCATATAAGATGCCACCACATGAACTCCTTGAACTTAAACAAGAAATTGACAATTCGCTTCGTCTGGGTTTCATTCGTCCAAGTTCCTCCGCTTGGGGAGCACCTTCCCTCTTTGTCAAGAAGAAAGATGGTACGAATCGATTGGTCCAAGATTACCGTCCCATCAACCAAGCAACGATTCAAAACAAATATCCGCTTCCTCGGATCAACGATCTGTATGATCAACTTGCTGGATCATCAGTATTTTCAAAACTCGACTTGAGGTTGGGTTACCATCAGATCCGGGTTCGTGAACAGGATATTCCCAAGACTGCATTTGTTACTCGCTATGGTTCTTACGAGTACACCGTCATGTCCTTCGGCTTAACCAATGCCCCAGCAACCTTCTCTCGCCTGATGAACTATATATTCATGGATTACCTCGATAAATTCGTCATGGTTTATCTGGATGATATCCTGGTTTACTCCAAGAATAAAGAAGAGCATGCTGAACATCTTCGTCTTATACTGAAGGGGCTTCGAGAACATCAACTCAATGCTAAGTATTCAAAGTGTGAGTTCTGGATGGACGAAGTAACCTACCTTGGTCATGTGATCTCCAAGGATGGTATTGTGGTCAACCCTAAACGAGTTCAGGCTATTCTTGACTGGACTCCCCCGAAGAATGTCAAGCAAGTCAGAAGTTTTCTCGGGCTCGCCAGCTATTGCCGTCGATTCGTCGAGAACTTCTCCAAGATTGCAAAACCCTTAACCAATCTGCTTCACAAAGGTGTTAAATATGAGTGGACAGAAAAATGTCAGGAGAGCTTTCAGGCACTTAAGGACAAGCTGACCTCTGCTCCAGTGCTTGCTCCTCCGGATACTCGTAAGGACTTTGTCATTTATTATGATGCTTCACGTCAAGGAATGGGCTGTGTCCTAATGCAAGAACGCAGAGTGGTTGCTTATGCATCTCGTCAATTGCGTCCTCATGAAGAGAACTACCCAGTTCATGACCTTGAACTTGCCGCAGTAATTCATGCACTGAAAGAGTGGCGACAGTACCTTGTTGGTAATCGTTGCGAGATCTACACCGACCACCAAAGTTTGAAGTATATGTTTACTCAGCCAGATCTGAACCTCCGTCAACAGAGATGGATGGAGCGCATAGCAGATTACAAATGTGGGTATTTCTTATACCCCAGGCAAGGCTAATGTAATGGCTGATGCTTTGAGCCGCAAGGCGTACTGCAATCACCTTCAGGTTCACAAGGTTCACCCCCTTCTCCAAGAAGAATTTCGCAAGCTGAACCTCCATATTGTTCCTCAGGGTTATCTCACTCCCCCTCCTGAAGGATCCTACAAAATGAACCTCCACGTTGTTTCCCAAGGTTCTCTCAATACCCTGGTTCCTAAACCAGATCTTGTGGACGTCATCAAGTGGATCCAGAAGTGTGACAATGAAGTCGAGAGGATTAAACGCGATCTCGCAGAAGGAAAGCCCTCACCCTTCACTATTGCTGAGGATGGCACTTTGTACTTCAAAGACCGCCTAGTGGTACCGAGTAAGGAGAAAAACCAGGATATGACTCAAGAGGTCATGAAGGAAGCACATGACACTCCGCTGTCTATTCATCCTGGTAGTACCAAGATGTACCAAGACATTCGTCGAAGATTCTGGTGGTCTAACATGAAGCAAGACATTGCACGCTATGTTTCAGAATGTGATGTTTGCCGTCGTATCAAAGCAGAACATCAAAAGCCTGCTGGAACCCTGCAACCTATTTCTATTCCTGAATGGAAATGGGATCATGTTGAAATGGACTTCATTACTGGTTTTCCCAGATCGCAGAAAGGTAATGATGCTATTCTTGTCGTCATTGACCGACTTTTCAAAGTTGCACATTTTCTAGTCGTCAAAGAAACGATCACTGCTAGTCAACTGGCAACACTCTACATGTCCAGAATTGTTTCACTTCACGGTATTCCACTGGTTATCAGTTCAGACCGTGGCAGCTTATTCACTTCAAGATTCTGGGCAAGTTTCCAGGAAGCTATGGGAACTCATTTGTCATTCAGCACCGCTTTTCACCCTCAATCCCAGGGTCAAGTTGAAAGAGTCAATCAGATTCTCGAAGACATGCTTCGAGCTTGTGTCATTTCTTTCAGCAAGAAATGGGAGGAATCTCTCCCGTATGCTGAGTTCTCCTACAACAATAGCTATCAAGCTAGTCTGAAGATGGCTCCTTTTGAAGTGTTATATGGACGTAAGTGTCGAACTCCTCTGAATTGGTTAGAAACTGGGGAACGTACACTTATCGGTCCGGATATTATCCAACATGCTGAAGATCAAGTCCGCATTATTCATGCAAATCTGAAGGCTGCTCAGTCTCGTCAGAAGAGTCAGTATGACCGTCATCACAAAGATATGGTCTATCAACCTGGTGAAAAGGCTTATCTTCGAGTCACGCCAATGAGAGGTACACACCGTTTCGGGATCAAAGGCAAGCTGGCTCCTCATTATATTGGTCCCTTCACTGTTCTCGAAAGGCGTGGTAAGGTGGCATATCAACTGGAACTACCGCCAAACCTCTCTCAGGTTCACGATGTGTTCCATGTGTCACAGCTTCGTCGCTGCTTTAAGGATCCTATCCGAGCAGTGGACCATGAAATGCTGGAACTGCAACAAGACCTTTCTTACAAGGAGCAACCAGTCCGCATTCTTGATGAAACTGAACGTCGGATTCGTCAAAAGGTTACCAAGTTCTTCAAAGTGCAGTGGGCAAATCATTCTGAAGATGAAGCCACTTGGGAACGCGAAGATCATCTTCGTGCAGAATACCCCGGGCTCTTTCCTTCTACTTCTTAATTCTCGGGACGAGAATTCTTGTTAGTAGGGGAGAATTGTGACACCCTGGTTTTATGCTACAGTGATGATTGTAATTAAGCTACAGTAATGGCCAAGTGATTAAGCTAATCTTTTGCTAAACAGGGCTTGATCAAGTTTGAGTTCATTTTTCAATTCAAATTCCACTGAAAAAGGCTTTGAATTTTGTGATGATAAAATAAATCCTCAAACAGCAAAGGAAAAATGCTGCATACTTGTGGAATAATCCAAAACTAATGTTGTTGAGGAAAACAACATCACCAAGTTTATGGTGTGGACCCCACCATCAATAACAGCAGCTTAAATCAATTTAAAGTGCTATTAAATTCATTTTGAAAATGCAAACAACTTCCAAAAATCCTCAAATTTGTTGTGGACATGTAGAGTATTGCAAGCTAATTATTGGACCATATGGCACATTTTTGTTGTGAAGAAAAATGGCTAAAAGAAATTAAAACATAAGCTGTGGAATAAAACAGAAAAGAAAAAGGGAAAGAAAAGTAAAAACACCCTGTGCACTTAGGCCCAGCTGAAACAGTGCCGGCCCAGCCCATCTAGCCCTCGTCCCCTACCTACTGACGACACCAGGGCGCGCTGTCGAGCGGGGCGCGCGCGCGCTCGTCCAGGCCCCCCTTGGCCAGATATTTCGCCGCTGCTGGCGTGGGAGGATAAGACCGAGCCTCCTCTCTCCCCTGGACGCCTCTGCTCCTCCTCTCGCCCTCTCCATCGCTCGCCCCCATCGTTCCCGAGCGCCACCGCCTCCATGGACGCCGGCTAGCCGCGGCCACAGCCCACCCCTCGCCTCTGTAGCCTGTCCAGAAGCTCCGCCGCCACGCGCCCTTCCTACTCGACCGCTGGAACGAGCCCCGGAGCCCCTGCGCCGTCGCCATCGCCTCTTCTTCCTCCTCGGGAGCCCGGAGCTCCGCCGCCTCGATTCGCCGCCGTCGCCCTTCCCCGAGCCCACCGTTGCACATCTGCAGGTCCCGGTGAGCTCCAGCTCCTCTTCCCCCTCGTACATGAGCTCGCCTGCGCTCCCTAGCTAGTCGCTCCGTCGGAGCCCGAAGCGTGCTGCCGCCGACGAGCTTCTGGTCGTCGCTACCGTCGCCGTCAGGCTCGCCTGAGCACAGCATCGTGCTCCTGGTGCTCCCAGGAGCACAACGCGCATACGCACGCACTCGCTCGTGCCCCCTAACACCGTCCACGACGTGCGCCCGAACACAACCGCCGCGGAGCTCGTCGCCGACGAACCTCCGGTGACCAAATGGTCCCGGGCGTGCCACCATCGTGCTTGCCGCGTCGCGTAGGACCGATCCCGCGCTAGTCCCGCTCGTTTTGCTCCCTGTACGCACGCGCCGGAGTTCGCCTGAAGCTCGCCTCCGCCGCCGTCGACCTGCCGCTCACCACCGTCCACCGTAGCCCCTGCCGATGCCCGGAATGGACGCGCGACGACGCCTGCTTTCGAACGCCACCGGCCGCGCTCGATTTGACCCACCGTAGCGCAAACCCGAGCCCCCTCGCCGTCTCGGGCGCTCGCCGGAGTTGCTCCGGCGACGAACGCCGGCCGCCGTTGACCAGGCTGGACCGGGGCCACTGCCAGGGTCACTGACCCACGGGCCCCGCGGTCCTGGTTGACCTGTTGACCAGGTCAACCGTGCTGACTGGACACTGCCAGTCAATGACAGGTGGGGCCCAACACCCCTGTGTGTATGACAGGTGGGCCACCCCTGTCAGCTAACTAATTAGTTAATTAGGTTAATTAAAATAGTTAACTTAGCCTAATGACCCTATCACAGATGGGCCCCACTTGTTAATTAACTCTGTTTAGTTTAATTAAAAATCTGAAATAGAGCTGAGTCTATGACATGTGGGACCCACAGGTCAGGTTTGACCTGGTCAGCCCCACTGTTGACTGCTGATGCAATGCTGACATCACCCCTGCACTGTTCTGGATAATGTTGATTTAAATAAATAGAATTAATTCCAGAAAATGATTAAAACTTTGAAAAATCATAGAAATTAATCGGTAACTCGGATGAAAATAATTTATACATGAAAATTGATCAGAAAAATCCCATGAATCCGAATACGCTATCCGTTCGTCTGTCACATGCTCCTAGCATAGCAAACATGGAACTTTCCCCTCCGGATCGTCTGTCCGATAAATCCAAAGACCCGGGAAATATCGTCAGATATTCTCCCGCTCCGTCTGCAACGTATAGTACTGCGTTAGTGCATACCTAGCTCTACATATTGTCATGTCATACATCGTGATGCATTTGTCAGCTTTATATTTATGTTTTCTCCCCCCTCTTCTTACCGGTAGACCCTGAGACTGACGGTGCTGCCGGGTACGACTACACCGTTGACGATCAGCCTTTTGCCGCAGAGCAGCAAGGCAAGCAACCCCCCCTTGAGCATTCCGATATCGCCTATTCCTTTCCCTCTCATTCTCGCATTAGATTTTTGCTACTGTATTAGTTAGCTCCTATTCTGATGCATAGCCTGTTTTTGATAAACTGTTACTATACCTGCAATCATATCAACTGTTTAGTATAGGTTGATCAATGAATCCCCAGTGACCCCTTAGTCCCAGTTGCCCCTGCTTCTTCATCGACGACTCGACGAATCGAAGACTCGAAGACTCGGTCAACCGACCGATGAGCCAGGCCCCTCACATCACCGCACACCCCTTAAGTATGGCACTGCAGAGCTACTATCGAGTGTCGAGGGTGATACCTCACTTAGCACTCCCGATGTTAATTCTGTAGCGTAGCTAATCGGTCGTGGGTATCGAGGGTGATTTCTCCTTCCCATTTATCAATAGCGACTCTTGCCATACACATACCTCGAGTGGGATCCATCGAGGGTGATTCCTCGGATATCCACTTGGTGTATAACCACACAGTTACTTTAACTTGACATTGTTACATGTGGAAGACGGGACTGGAGGGACAGGCGGTACCACCCTGGTTGAGGTGGACCTGAGTTCCCGACAGTCTTGAGACGGGTCGGCCCCAAGGGTACCCGTGTGTGAGATGTGGTGGGATGCGCCGGTAAGGCATCCAAAGGATTATGTTGAGGCGTGGACGGGCAGGAGAGGCCCTTGCCACACATCCTCGAGTCGGGGTGACGGGACCGCACTTTATGGGTCGCGCTTGCCCCGCATTAATAAAATGCTAATGGGTTGGGTACTTGATCTGAGTTAGGCCGTTGGCCTTAATACGCACTAACCTTCACGTGGGAGAAGTTATGGGTACTCAGCGTCGTTGTATCAGCTGAAGCTCTTCGGACGTCAGCAATGGAGCGGCGCGCGCCGGATTGGACTGGACGGTGCAGCTCTTGGACTGGAGTGTACTAGGTCTACTTCCGGCCGCATTCGCATCGTGCAGGAGTGCGAGGGCAAGTGGGCCCACGAACCTGCGCGCTTAGGATTTAGACCGGCGGGCTGGCCTCTTCGTTGAGCCTAGGTAGGGCGACGGCGTGCTGATATCCCGAGGCCGGGCATGACCCAGGAAAGTGTGTCCGGCCGGAGGTGACTCAGGCGTGTTGGGGAATATGTGGTGCACCCCTGCAGGGATGATTAATCTATTCGAATAGCCGTGTCCACGGTAACAGGACGACTTGGAGTTGTACCTTGACCTTATACAACTATAATTGTGATTTAATTTGAAATGAATGTGGCTCCGAGATTGCTTCCTCGCAGGGGGTCGAGGGAGGATATCTGGGCGTGGTTACTTAATAAAATTGCTACAATAATATGACTATATATGAGATACCAGTCTACTCTCTTCTAATGTTGCAAGATGCTGAAGATGCTTGTCTTCGATAGGACTAGGCCTTCCCCCTATTCTTGCTTTCTGCAGTCAGCCCAGATATAACCCCCTTCGCTTGATAATGATGCATACTTAGCATAGTTCTGATGTCAGTCTTGCGAGTACTTTGGATGAGTACTCACCGCTGCTTTGCTTTCTCTTTCCCCCTCGATACGATTGCCGCGTTCAGACGATGGAGCCCAGGAGATGGAGTACGCCGGTGACGACTACTACACCACCACTGGAGCCTACTACTACGTGGAGAGTGCCGATGCCCAGCAGTAGGATAGGAGGTTCCCAGGCAGGAGGCCTCGCCTCTTTCGATCCGTTGTTATGTTTGTGCTAGCCTTCTTAAGGCAAAACTTGTCTAACTTATGTCTGTACTCAGATAGTTTGCTTCCGCTGACTCGTGCTTGTCGAGCTTTGTATTCGAGCCCTCGAGGCCCCTGGCTTGTAATATGAAGCTGTATGACTTTAATTTGTGTCTAGTGTTGTGTTGTGATATCAATCAGTGAGTCCCTAATCTTGGTCGTACGCATTGTGTGTATGTTTAGCGTACGGTCGAAATTGGGGGCGTCACACGATACTATTGCGAGGCAAAGATGAAAACCAATTTTTTGCACGATCCCGCAAGGGAAAAGGAAATAGTTTCAACTTGACAATATCATTGTCCACATCTTTTTTATTTTGCATATCACACAATTGAACGAACATGTTTAGATGGGACGCGGCATCCTCATTAGTATTACCGGCAAATTGATCTTTCATGACAAGATTCAACAAAGCGGCATTAATATCACAAGACTCCGCACTAGTGGCGGGAGGAGCAATAGGCGTACTAATAAAATAATTGTTATTAGTATTGGAAAAATCACACAACTTAGTGTTTTCTTGAGTCATCGTGACTACGCAAACAAGATTGCATGCAAGGAAGAGATCCGACGAGAAAAAGGGCAAACGAAAAAGAGGGCGAATAAAACGGCAAATTGGTGAAGTGGGGGAGAGGAAAACGAGAGGTAAATGGCAAATAATGTAATTGCAAGGAGATGAGATTTGTGATTAGGAACCTGGTAGGTGATGATGGAGTCCCCTTGGCGCCTATGATAGGCACGTAGAAGAGACCGCTTCCTCCCCGGCAACGGCGCCAGAAATTCCTTTGACGTGCTTGGACTGCGTCAGTATTTCCCAAAGAGGAAGGGATGATGCAGCACAGCGATGGTAAGTATTTCCCTCAGTTATGAAACCAAGGTTATCGAACCAGTAGGAGGAGCACCACCACCCAATAAGCAGCACCTGCACACAAACAACAAATACTTGCAACCCGACGCGAAAGAGAGGTTGTCAATCTCTCTACGGTAAATAGATAGATTAGGTAGTGATAGATAGGAGAGATAGATCTCTCAAGAACACAAATAAAAAGAGTAAATATGCAGCAATATGTTTTTGGGTTTTTGGTTTTGTAGATCTAAAAACAAAGATTGCAAAAAACATAGATCGGAAAGCAATATGATAGAAAAGTAGACCCGGGGGCCGTAGGGTTCACTAGTGGCTTCTCTCATGAGTATAGCGCATGGTGGGTGAACAAATTACTGTTGGGCAATTGATAGAAAATCGAATAGTCATGACGATATCCAAGGCGATGATCATTATATAGGCATCACGTCCAAGATAGATAGACCGACTCCTGCCTGCATCTACCTCTATTACTCCACACCTCGACCACTATTCAGCATGCATCTAGTGTATTAAGTTCATGGAAAAATGGAGTAATGCAATAAGAACGATGACATGATGTATACAAGATCTATTCATGTAGGAATAGACCCCATCTTGTTATCCTTAATAGCAACGATGCATGCGTGTCTTGCTGCCCCTTCTGTCACTGGGAAAGAACACCGCAAGATCGAACCCATCACAAAGCACCTCTTCCCATGGCAAGAAAAATCGATCTAGTTGGCCTAACTAAACCAAAGATTCGAAGAAGAAATACGATGCTATAAGCAATCATGCATATAAGAGATCAAAGAAGACTCAAATAATACTCATGGATAGAAACTGATCATGAACTCAAAATTCATCGAATCCCAACAAACACACTGCAAAAGTTTACATCAAATAGATCTCCAAGAGACCATTGTATTGAGAATCATAAGAGAGAGAGAAGAATCCATCTAGCTAATGCCTACGAACTCGTAGGTCTATGGTGGACTACTCACGCATCATCAGAGAGGCACCTATGAGGAAGATGAACCCCTCCGTGATGGTGTTTAGATTGGATCTCGAGGTTCTGGAACTTGCGGCGGATGGAATTGTGTTTCGTCGACTCCTCTAGGTTTTTTGGATTTTCTGGGAATTTATAGGCACGATAGTCGGTTGAGGGGGTGCCCGAGGTGCCCATCCCCCACCAGGCCGCGCCAGGGGGCCTCTGGCGCGCCCTGGTGGAGGGTGGCCACCCCGGGGCCCCTCTTCTGGTGTTCTTTGGCCCATCTTCTTTCTTATGGTCCAGAAAAAATCCACAAAAATCCCCGTAGCTTTTGGTCTCCGTTTGGTACTGATTTTCTGCGAAGTAAAAAACAAGAAAAAACAGCAACTGGCACTTTGGCACTATGTCAATAGGTTAGTCCCAAAAAACGATATAAAGTTGTAATAAAATGATTGTAAAACATCCAAGAATGATAATATAACAGCATGGAACAAGCAAAAATTATAGATACGTTGGAGACGTATCACCCAGTTAGTGACATAATCAACAGCAACCAAAATATGAGTGTACCCATTAGAGGAAGGAAAAGGCCCCATTTAATCAAAACCCCAGACGTCAAATGGTTCGACAACAAGTGAATAATTCATAGGCATTTCCTGACGCTTACCGATATTACCAATTCTTTGACATTCATCACAAGACAAGACAAACTTACGGGCATCCTTGAAGAGAGTAGGCCAATAAAAACCAGATTGCAATACCTTATGATCAGTTCTATCTCCCGCATGATGTCCTCCATAAGCTTCGGAATGACATTTTCGTAGGATTTCTTCCTGTTCATGCTCAGGTACACAACGTCTAATAATACCATCTACTCCTTCTTTATAAAGGTGTGGGTCATCCCAAAAGTAATGTCTCAAGTCATATATTTTTTTCTCTTTTGTTGATAAGTGAAGCTAGGTGGTATATATTTAGCGACAATGTAATTAGCATAATCAGCATACCAAGGTGTGTTTTGTGAGACACTTATTGCAGCTAGCTGTTCGTCAGGGAAACTATCATCAATAGGTGGTGGGTCATCAAGAATATTTTCTAACCTAGACAAGTTATCAGCTACGAGGTTCTCAGCTCCTTTCCTATCAACGATGTGTAAGTCAAATTCTTGAAGCAAAAGAACCCACCTATTGAGTCTAGGTTTAGCATCTTTCTTTTCCATAAGGTATTTTATAGCAGCATGATCGGTGTGAACAATAACTTTGGAGTCAACAGTATAGGATCTAAATTTATCACAAGCAAACACAACTGCTAAAAATTCTTTTTCAGTAGTAGCATAGTTTCGTTGGGCACTGTCTAGAGTTTTACTAGCATAATGGATAACATTCAATTTCTTATCAACTCTTTGTCCTAGGATAGCACCAACAGCATAATGACTAGCATCACACATAATTTCAAAAGGCAAGTTCCAATCAGGTGGTTGAATGATAGGTGCAGAGGTTAAGGCTTTCTTGAGTGTTTCAAAGTCTTCCACACAATCATCATCAAAAACAAAAGGAATATCCTTTTGCAAAAGATTAGTAAGAGGCCTAGAAATTTTAGAGAAGTCTTTAATGAACCTCCTATAAAAACCAGCATGACCAAGGAAACTTCGAATACCTTTAATATCTTTAGGACATGGCATTTTCTCAATTGCATCAACTTTAGCTTTATCCACCTCAATACCTCGTTCAGATATTTTATGCCCCAAGACAATGCCTTCATTAACCATAAAGTGGCACTTCTCCCAATTCAAGACGAGATTAGTTTGTTCACATCTCTTCAAAACTCGATCAAGGTTGCTTAAGCAATCATCAAAAGAAGTTCCGTAAACGGAAAACTCATCCATGAAAACCTTCACAATCTTTTCACAAAAATCAGATAATATAGCAGTCATACATCTTTGAAAGGTAGCAGGTGCATTGCATAAACCAAAAGGCATACGTCTATAAGCATAGGTTCCAAAAGGGCAAGTAAAGGTAGTTTTCTCTTGATCAGATTGTGATAGAGGTATTTGAGAGAAACCAGAATATCCATCTAAGAAACAAAAGTGTGTGTGCTTAGATAGTCTCTCTAGCATTTGATCAATGAATGGTAAAGGGTAATGATCTTTCCTAGTAGCTTTATTTAATTTTCTAAAATCAATTACCATTCTATAGCCAGTGACAATTCTTTGTGGGATAAGTTCATTCTCATCATTGGGAACAACGGTAATACCTCCTTTCTTATGAACACAATGAACGGGACTTACCCATCTACTATCAGCTATGGGATAGATTATACCTGCTTCCAGAAGCTTTAATATTTCGGTTCTTACCACTTCTTTCATCTTAGGATTCAATCGTCGTTGGTGATCAACAACGGGTTTAGCATCAGGTTCCATATTGATCTTGTGTTGACATAGAGTAGGACTAATGCCCTTAAGATCATCAAGAGTATACCCAATAGCAGCCTGGTGCTTCCTCAGAACTTTTAATAATCTTTCTTCTTCATGTTCTGAAAGGTTAGCACTAATAATAACAGGATATCTCTTTTTCTCATCAAGATAAGCATACTTCAAAGTGTCAGGCAATTGTTTCAATTCAAACACAGGATCACCTTTAGGTGTAGGAGGACCTCCAAGAGTTTCAATAGGCACATTGTGTTCCAGGAGAGGCTGTTGTTCAAAGAAAATTTGATCTATTTCATTTCTTTCACGCAAGTGCATATCATTTTCATGGTAAAGCAAATATTGTTCTAACGGATCAGTAGGAGGCACAACAATGGAAGCAAGACCAATTATTTCATCCTTACTACATAACGCTTTATCACAGGGTTGTCTACTAAACTTGGAAAAATTAAACTCATGAGACACATTACCAAAACTGACACCGACAGTTTGTTTTTCACAATCTATCTTAGCATTGACGGTGCTCAAGAAAGGTCTACCAAAGATAATGGGACAAAAGTCATCCTGTGGGGAACCAAGGACTAGAAAATCAGTAGGGTATTTTACTTTCCCACACAAGACTTCAACGTCTCTAACAATCCCAAGTGGTGTGATGGTATCCCTATTAGCAAGTTTAATAGTGACATCAATGTCTTCCATTTCAGCAGGTGCTATTTCATCCATAATTTCTGGGTATAAGGTAAAAGGGATAGCACTCACACTAGCACCCAAATCACATAAACCATGATAACAATGATCTCCTATTTTGACTGAGACATCAGGCGTGCCTTCTATGGGTCTATGTTTATCTTTTTCATCAGGTTTAGCAATTCTAGCAGCTTCATCACAAAAGTAGATAACATGCCCATCAATATTTTCTACCAAGAGATCTTTAACCATAGCAACACTAGGTTCTACTTTAATTTTCTCAGGGGATTTAGGTGCTCTTATATTACTCTTACGAACCACAGTTGATACCTTAGCATGTTCCTTTATCCTAACAGGAAAAGGTGGTTTTTCAATATAAGCGGTAGGCACAACTGGATCACCATTGTAAAAGATGGTTTCTTCTTTAGATATGACCGGTTCTTTAATTTCTTCCTTAATAGGGGGGATGATATTTAAACTACTTCTCCTTAGGGAGATCAACGTGAGTAGCAAATGCTTCACAGAAAGAGGCTACTATCTCAGAGTCAAGTCCATATTTAGTGCTAAACTTGTGAAAAGTATCGGTATTCATAAAATATTTAACACAATCAAATTCAAGATTTATACCTGACTCATTACCTTCGTCGAGTTCCCAATCTTCAGAGTTGCGTTTAATTCTTTATAAGAGATCCCACTTGAATTCAATAGTCTTCATCATATAAGAACTAGCACAAGAAGTATCGAGCATGGATTGATCATTATGAGAAAGCCGAGCATAAAAATTCTGAATGATAACTTCCCTCGGAATGTCATGATTAGGGCATGAATATAACATTGACTTAAGCCTCCCCCAAGCTAGAGCGTTACTTTATCCTTCATGAGGCCAAAAATTATATATATAATTCCGATCACGATGAACTAGATGCATGGGATAAAACTTTTGGTGAAATTCCAATTGCAAACGATTCCAGTTCCACAATCCAAGATCATCACATAGCCTATACCATGTCAATGCTTTTCCCTCCAAAGATAAAGGGAAAACTTTCTTCTTAACTTCATCTCCGGGTAAACCTGCAAGCTTAAATAATCCACAAATTTCGTTCACATATAAAAGATGCATATCAGGATGTTCAGTTCCATCTCCTGCATAAGGTTTATCACGCAGTTGTTCTAACATACCCGAAGGAATTTCATAAGTAACATTTTCAGTAGGTGTTGTAAGTTGAGGGGCAACTAATTGTGGTTCCGGTCGAGGTGAAGATACCCTCAACAAACCCCTCAAAGGATTGTTCTCCATAGTAGCAAGTAGCAATAAATTTCAGCACGTAGTATAAGTTTTTCCTTACCGATATCCACTTACCAAGAGCGCTTCACTCCCCGGCAACGACGCCAGAAAAGAGTCATGATAACCCACAAGTATAGGGGATCAATCGTAGTCCTTTTGATAAGTAAGAGTGTCGAACCCAACGAGGAGCAGAAGGAAATGACAAGCGGTTTTCAGCAAGGTAATTTCTGCAAGCACTGAAATTGTAGGTAACAGATAGTTTGATAGCAAGATAATTGGTAACGAGCAAGTAACGGTAACGGTAAACAAGGTGCAGCAAGGTAGCCCAATCCTTTTGAGGCAAAGGACATGCCAGAACAATCACTAGTAATAGGCAAAGTGTTCTTGAGGGTACACGGAATTGCGTCTAGTCACTTTTATCATGTTGGTTTGATTCGTGTTCACTACTTTGATGATTTGATATTAGGGTGGACCAGTGCTAAGGTGTTGTGCTTACTTGAACTAACAACCTACTTATGATTAACCCCCTCGCAAGCATCCGCAACTACGAGAAAAGTATTAAGACAAAGTCTAACCATAGCATTAAACATGTGGATCCAAATCAGCCCCTTACGAAGTAGCGCATAAACTAGGGTTTAAGCTTATGTCACTCTAGCAACCCATCATCTAATAACTACTCCACAATGCATTCCCTTAGGCCCATGAATGGTGAAGTGTCATGTATTCGACGTTCACATGAGACCACTAAGGGAATCACAACATACATATCATCATAATATCGAACACATATCAAATTCACATGATTACTCACAACATGACTTCTCCCGTGACCTCAAGAACAAAGGTAACTAATCACAAATAATAATCATGATCAAGATCAGAGGAGTATTGAATAGCATAATGGATCTGAACATATAATCTTCCACCAAATAAACCATATAGTAATCAACTACGCAAGGTAATCAACACTACTAGTCACCCACAGGTACCAATCTGAGGTTCCGGTACAAAGATTGAACACAAGAGATGAACTAGGGTTTGAGAGGAGATGGTGTTGTTGAAGATGTTG
Source organism: Elymus sibiricus (assembly GCA_039707655.1). NCBI lineage: Eukaryota > Viridiplantae > Streptophyta > Magnoliopsida > Poales > Poaceae > Elymus > Elymus sibiricus. Next base: position 273,754,511 of record CM077665.1, read on the forward strand.
ATGAAGATTGGCCTCCCAAAGATGAGAGGGGTGTTGGTGATAATGATAGCTTCGATTTCCCCCTCCGGGAGGGAAGTTCCCGAGGCGGAATCGCTCCGTCGGAGGGAAAAAGTGCTCCTGCCCAAGTTCCGCCTCGAGGCGGTGGCGCTTCGTCCCGAAAGTCCTCCTCTGATTTTTTTCTAGGTCAAGAGTGACCTTATACTAGAAGATTGGCACCGGAGGTGGGCCGAGGTGGCCACAACCCATCAGGGTGCGCCCTGGTGGGTTGTGCCCACCTAGGAGGCCCCCTCCGGTAGTTTTCAGCTCCAGTATTTTTTAGTAAATGCAAAAATAATCTCCGTAAAATTTCAGCTTCATTGGAGTTGTCCAGAATAGGTATCTCTGACGTGCTTTTCTTGGGTCCAGAATTCCAGCAGCCGGTATTCTCCCTCTTTGTATAAACCTTGCATATTATGAGAGAAAAGGCATTAGAATCACTCCCCAAAGCATTATTATTCAACAAAAGAAAGTAAATAATAGTAGGAAATCATGATGCAAAATGGACGTATCAGTTGTGTTTTCAGGGAGCGAACTGTTGAACAAGCTGTGGAATTATTGAATAACATATTGAAGAATTATGATGATTGGACTCTTCCTGAACCACCGCTCAAACCCACTCCGAAGAAGAGGGGTATCTTATTTCTCAGTCCTGAAGATATGCAAGAGGCAAAGAAATCTATGAAGGAAAAGGGTATTAAAGCTGAGGATGTTAAGAATTTGCCACCTATTGAAGAAATACATGGCCTTGACACACCACCACCTCCACAGGTGGTAGAGGTAAATTCTTTATTAAAGTTTGATGAAAGTGATATCCCTTACAATAAACATCCTAGTCAGTGCTTATATGAGTTTGACAACTATATTATGAAGCAAGATCATTTCAATGCACATGTTCTGAAACAATTGAAATACAATTCTGATATGATTGCTCGCTTGAGTGACTTGCTATTTAGAATCAGTAATGATGTTAGAGGTGTAGGAAAGCATGCCTCTATGGTTCAAACTCAGCTAGAACAAGTTGCTAAGTCTCAAAAAGAATTGCTTGATGAAATGAATAATAATATGAATGATTTTGCTGCTAGAGTAGTAACTAGAGGAGGTAGAATGACCCAAGAACCACTTTATCCTGAGGGTCATCCTAAAAGAATTGAACAAGACTCTCAGAGAATTAATATTGATGCACCTAGTCCTTCTATGAAGAAAAAGAAGAAGAAAAATGATAGGACTTTGCATACCTCTAGTGAACCTGAGATACAAAAACCTCCTGATAACAATGATGTCTCTATTTCCGATGCTGAAACTCAGTCTGGTAATGAACATTCACCTAGTGAAAATGAAAATGATAATGATGATGTTCATGAAGATGCTCAACCTAACAATGATAAAGAACCAGATAATGATGCTGAAATAGAGCTTGTTGCTGATCTTGATAACCCACGACCTAAAAATAAATGTTATGATAAAAGAGACTTTGTGGCTAGGAAACATGGTAAAGAAAGAGAGCCATGGGTTCAGAAACCCATGCCATTTCCACCTAAGCCATCTAAGAAAAAGGATGATGAAGAATTTGAGCGCTTTGATGAAATGATTAGGCCAGTCTTTTTGCGTACCCGCTTAACTGATATATTAAAGATGGCCCATTATCCAAAGTATATGAAAGACATCATCACTAATAAAAGAAAGATACCTGAAGCTGAAATCTCCACCATGCTTGCTAATTATTCTTTTAAGGATGGAGTACCTAAAAAACTTGGAGACCCTAGAATACCAACTATACCTTGCTCCATTAAAAGAAACTATGTCAAAGCTGCTTTGTGTGACTTGGGAGCCGGTGTTAGTGTTATGCATTTCTCCTTATATAAGAGACTTGATTTGAATAAACTCACACCTACTGAAATATCATTGCTAATGGCTGACAAATCAACTGCCATACCTATCGGTATTTGTGAGGATGTGCCCGTTGTTGTTGCAAATGTTACTATCTTAACGGACTTTGTTACCCTTGAGATGCCCGAGGACGACAACATGTCGATTATCCTTGGTAGACCCTTTTTGAATACTGCAGGGGCTGTTATTGATTGCAACAAAAGCAAAGTCACTATTCATATCAATGGTAATGAGCACACAGTGCACTTTCTGAAGAAACAATTCCAAGTGAATGGTATAAATGTTATTGAAGAATCTCCGACCATCACTATTGGAAGCCTTCAATTACCTCTACCTACTGCCAAAAAGAAATATGATATACTTATTGTTGGGGACATGCACATCCCCATTGAGGTAACTTAGTGTTTTACGAAAGTTCTTCGGTTTCATGCTAATCGGAAGTGGTTGATAATAAGACTTGATCAACCTTATTAATGGATCATTTTTGAGAGGTATGAAGTTGATGAATCTAGTAAGCACAACTCTCTACTCCCACCTTTTATTTTCTGTTTTAGTTAGTCAAATAAAATAAAATGCCATGATCATCTTGTTTTCTGTTTTCTCCGTGCAATAAAAAAATGACCCAAAAATAAAAATTCTCAGACTGTCCTGAAAATTTGATACAATTTTTTTCTGAGTATTTCTGAATTTCTGGTGCAAATAATACTAGAGGGGGTGCACCTGGTGACCACAAGACACTAGGGCGCGCCAGCACCCCCAGGCGCGCCCTGGTGGGTTGTGGCCCCCACGTGGGCCCCTCACTTATCTCTTTAGCCCACATCATCCCCTACCTCCAGAAAAAATCACCACAACCACCATTCTCGTGTTCTTGCTCTCAAACCCGCGGATTTCGATCTCTTTGCTCGAAGCACCGTTTCTGAAACTGTTTGGAGGGATTGCTACTTGGTATGTGGCTCCTCCATTGCTCCAATTAGTTTTTGATTTAGTGGGTTATTTTTAGAATAATTAGCTACTCGTGGTGTTGCTATAGATGAGCTTGCATGTTGAATTCTTAGAGTTCTAAGTGGTCTGAATGCTCAATATGGCCTCTATGCATGCTTAGGAGTAGTTGCTATCAATCTTACAAAGTTTTTTTGACAAAACTTTGTGTCTCCAAAATATTTCAGAATTTGTTCGCAAATAAAAATGCAATTCTTTAGGAGTTCTTCGAGGAGGAGATCCTCGGAAGCCTCATCAAGTGGAAGCTCGGTTCGACAGTCTTATGTTGAGCCAAGTGAAAGGTCGATGCGAGATGCCGCCACCAAATCATGCTTGTGGCCATGCGACGAGTTCATGGAAGGTGCAGGTATTAAGGAGGAATTTGAATAATTTATCCACAATGCAGAACTTGCTCCCTTCATCGCAGATAAGTGCCCTCAACATCTCGAACTCACGAAAACATTCACAAAGAAATTTAAATATTTTCCTCGTGAGTCTAGAGTTTCATTCAACCTGTACGACCGTTCTTTCACCATGCCTTTAGACTTGTTCAGTGAAACATGCAAACTTCTATCTTGGGGTTCCCTTGATTAACCAACAAAATCTGAATACAAGTCATTTTTAGTTATCCTTTTCTATGGTGAAGATAGGGGAGTAGCACAAGGGAGAATTAAGAGCATCCATTTCCCATAAATACAATATTTCGCACTCTTTAATGGTAAATGTATCGTAGGCAAACAAGATTGTAGCACACTGTGTGCTCATGATTTGAGTCTCATGTACACTGCCATAACTGGAAATAAATATTATAATTTTGGTGCAATTGTTGCACGGAGACTACAGCTCAATGCTGCTAATGGTAATTTTTATGGAGGAATCTATGCCTCCCGTGTAGCGGAGAGATTAAATGTGTCACCAGCCTAGTGATCCCATCCTACCTACTCAGTATTTAGACTTTGAGGCCATGAAGCGCCATAAGTTTCTTACAGGCACGGCCACTAACTACACCTATAACTTGAGATTTAATAAAAAAAACCTTCGTGCCTGTCACTTTGCCTGCTCCTGCTCTCTTTGATTTTCATAGTAGGGGAAGATACTATGTCCTTGAGAGCGAGGCCCATGCGTACAATGCGAAGGTTGAAGCTGCCAGGAGGGCCGTGGAGCTTGCACCGAGGGCCTCGGTGAGCCATCGCCCGTATTATTATTCATATGGATGGTGATTACCAAGCTAGGCCAAAAGCCTAAGCTTGGGGAAGAACGTATTTCCACCGTCATTACATTCATGTTCACACATTTCATTCCAGTTGTCGGTGTTCATACTTTTTCATTGCAATATCCATGCTAGATTTGTTTTCTCGCTTTCTTCTTGTGTGTTTGAAAAACTTTGAGAAAACCCAAAAATATTTCCTACTTCTTTTTAGTTTTTCTTTCTAGCTTAGTTTAACTGTAGCATTAAAGGAAAACCCAAAAAGATTTCTCGCTTCTTCTTTTGCTTGTTGGGAGCTTTCCCGTGTAAATAGTTTTTCTCGTTTTTGTTTTCCCCTCTTTAATTTGCTTTCTTGGGGAAAAACCAAAAACTCCAAAAATATTTTAGTGTGTTTCTCTGAAATTCTTTTCCTTTTATTTGAGTCGTACCAAGGAGAAGACCACGATGAAAATGTTGAGTGGCTCTCATATGCATTATTGTTTATCTAACAAAGAGCCCATATCACTTTGTCTTTTCCTCTTGAATAAAATGTTTGCAGATTCCAGCTTAGTCCACGGCACTCTTGCACTATTATTATCTTCTTATCATTCGGTCGTGCAAGTGAAAGGCAATAATGACGATATTCGATGAATTGACTGTGGCAGAGAAAAGCAGGTATGAACTCAACTTGTTTTTGTTTTTCTAAATATGTTTAGCCTAGCATCCTTGATTTAGCATATTATGATCATGTTTGCAATGACAATTAGAGATTATAGTTGTTCATGCCATGCTTAAGTAGCTAGGAGTGGGTAATGATTTATCTTGGATGTCAACATTCATTAAAATGATTGTGATGTGGTATGATGATATGGTATCCTCCTCTGGATGTTTCAAGTGGCTTGACTTGGCACATGTTCATGCATGTAGTTGAATCAAAACCAACATAGCCTTCATGATATTTATGTTCATGGTGTCCATATCCTACTCATGCTAGTATTCAATGTTGATTATATGTAATGCATGTTCATCACCGTTTTCGCTCTCTAGCTGGCCGCTTCTCAATCTATTTGCTAGCATTCGCCTGTACTAAGCGGGAATACTGCTTGTGCATCAAAACCCTTAAACCAAGTTATGCTAGATGAGTCCACCATATCTACCTATATGTGGTATTACCCTGTCGTTCCAAAGTAAATTTGCATGTGCCATCTCTAAAAATTCATATGAACATCTGTTTTGTATGCCTGGACTGCTCATGGAGCGACAGGGGGTGGTCAGTATCTTCCATGCTAAGCGGGTTATTCTCATGGTGAGTGTTTATTCACTCGTCCCGAAATCAGAAATCAAAAATAATTAAACAAAACTCCCCCAGGAATGTTGTTGGTTTGGATGGTACCCGTGGATGCGGCTAGCCGTGGAGTGTGATTGTTGGTGGAGGGGGAGTAAACCTTTACTTTTATCGCTTGGGAACCGCTGCTAATTTGTTTAGCATGGAAGATATTGATAACTCTTGGTTGTGACGTTGACAGGAAGGGTGTACCTCCCAAAATTATATCTATCTCTGTTTTAAGCTTTGAGCTCTGGCACCGCTGCAAATCCATGCTTCCCTCTGCGAAGGGACTATCTATTTACTTTTATGTTGAGTCATCACCTTCTCAAATAAGCGCCAGACCTGAGAGCACTATTGTCATCCTCATGCATTGTGTATAGTTGATGTTGGGTGCAGCATGACTGGATCTTTTCTACCTTGAATTACAATGTTCAGTCACTACTTGAACTTTGGAGGTGCTCTGCATTTATGTTTTGCGGTCTCGGAAAGGGCTAGTGAGATACCACTATTGTCATATTGTATGATGATTGTTTTGACAAAGTGTTGGCATTTGAGATATCTTATTATTGCTCGCTAGTTGCTTATGTTATTGATATGAGTTAATATAATTTTTAAGAGTTATTGTTGGCATGGTTAGTCATAATCTTCGCTGAAAACTTGGGTGCTACTTAAGCATATATATGTAAACAAGAACAAAAGAGTTCGTAAAAGTTTTTCTTTATCACTTTCAGTTTCTCAACTGAATTGCTTGAGGACAAGCAATGGGTTAAGCTTGGGGATGTTGATACGTCTCCGTCGTATCTACTTTTCCTCACACTTTTGCCCTTGTTTTGGACTCTAATTTGCATGATTTGAATGAAACTAACCCGGACTAACGTTGTTTTCAACGGAACTACCATGGTGTTATTTTTTGTGCAGAAATAAAAGTTCTCATAATTGGACGAAACTTTTTGGAGATTTATTTTGGAATAAATAAAAAATACTGGAGTCAACAACCACCGGAGGGGGGGCAAAGGCTGGCAAACATACACCAGGGCGCGCCAACCCCCCCAGGCGCGCCCTGGTGGGTTGTGCCCACCTCGTGGCCCCACTGACCCTAATTCCGTCACTATAAATTTCATCGCGTTTTACGATATGGAGCCGCCGCCACCTCCTGTTCTTCATCGGGAGGCCAGATCTGGAGCCCGTTTGGGGCTCCGGAGAGGGGAATCTTTGGTCTTCGTCATCACCAACCCTTCTCCATCGCCAATTCCATGATCCTCCCCACCGGGAGTGAGTAATTCCTTCGTAGGCTTGCTGGTCGGTGAGGAGTTGGATGAGATTCATCATGTAATCGAGTTAGTTTTGTTAGGGCTTGATCCCTAGTATCCATTATGTTCTGAGATTGATGTTGCTATGACTTTGCTATGCCTAATGCTTGTCACTAGGGCCCGAGTGCCATGATTTCAGATCTGAACCGTTTATGTTATCACCATTATATCTATGTTCTTGATCCAATCTTGCCTAGTCATATGCACCTATTACGTGTTATGATCCGTCAACCCCATAGTGACAATATTTGGGATACTTCACGGTGATGACCGTTGTTTGAGGAGTTCATGTATTCACCATGTGTTAATGCTTTGTTCCGGTTCTCTATTAAAAGGGGGCCATAATATCCCTTAGTTTCCTTATGGACCCCGCTGCCATGGGAGGGTAGGACAAAAGATGTCATGCAAGTTCTTTTCCATAAGCATGTATGACTATTTACGGAATACATGCCTACATTACATTGATGAACTGGAGCTAGTTTTGTGTCGCCCTAGGTTATGACTATTATATGATGAATATCATCCAACGAGTTACCGATCCAGTGCCTACGAGTTCTCCACTTATTGTTCTTGCTAAGTTACTACTGCTGCTGCTACTGTTCCAACTGCTACAAAACTATTGCTATCACTGTTACCGTTACTGTTACTGCTACTACTGCTATCAAACTATCATATTACTGTGCTACTGATCACTTTGCTACAGATATTTAATCTCGAGGTGTGGTTGAATTGACAACTCAACTGCTAATACTCACAAATATTCTTTGGCTCCCCTTGTGTCGAATCTATAAATTTGGGTTGAATACTCTACCCTCGAAAACTGTTGCGATCCCCTATACTTGTGGGTTATCACACAACTATCTAGGTAGTCCCTAGAAGCATCAGTTAGTCCATTATAAAAGATATAAAGTATTTCATTTTTCAAGTGTATGATTGGGAAAATCATTTAATAGCGAGAGAAGCCTCCTCTAAGCTTGAGGAAGATGCTCTTCCTCAAGTTGCACAAAGTTTAATATTTCCTGTAAGGCAGCTTGTTTCATATATGAGCAGGAAAATATTTTTGGGAGAAGTAGTAAATCATATCCTGGGGACTACGCACACAAACTGGAGCAAGAGTATTAAACCATTCTTAAGCATCACCCTTTAATGAGAAAGGAAAGAATTTAAGGATATAGTAGTAGCGAATCTTTTCCTCATGAGCAAATAGGGTGGCTATATCATTCAGCTTAGTAAGGTGTGCCACAATAGTTTCATATTTATAACCATGAAAAGGATCATATTCTACTAAAGTAATTAACTCAGGATCAACTGATAATACATAGTCCTTATCATCAACAAAGAAAGAGGAAGTAGCAAATTTAGGATCATGTTTCATCATTGCATTCGGAGAATTTTTTTTCATCTTCTTCATTAAAATTTTAAGATCCTCTCTATATTTACAAGCAAGTATTTCCTTAGCAATATCCTCATCTATAGCATAATCCTCATGTATATTAAGCATCTCAGTTATACTAGGAGTGCTAGGTGTAATAGGTGATTCAACATTTTCATTGGTTGCATTTTCAATTTCTCTACATTTAGTAATTTGAGCATCAAGAAATTCACCTAGTGGCACAATTTCAGTTTCATCATGCATAGTAGTAACATCATCATAAGTATCATCTATAGCAGAAGCAGTGTCTATGACTTGCGACATTTATCAGATTGTATAGCAGGTGGTGGTGTCGCAAGCTGACATGAAACAGAAGGTGAATCTAGTGCATAGCTAGTTGACAGTTCCTTACCTCCCCTCATCTTAGAGGGCAACATCTTGGTTCTAGAGTCTTTCAGTTTCTTCATAGTAACAAGCAAAGAGATAATTCCCAACTCAATATATAAAGCTATGCTCCCCAGCAACGGCGCGAGAAAAAGGTCTTGATAACCCACAAGTATAGGAGATCATGGAAGTCTTCGAGGATAGTATTTTCACCCAAATTTATTGATTCGACACAAGGGGAGCCAAAGAATATTTATGAGCTCTAGTAGTTGAGTTGTCAATTCAACAACACCTGGAAAACTAAATATCCATGGCAAAGAGTTTAGTAGCACAATAATATGATAGTTTGATAGTAGCGGTAACAATAGCAATAGTAAAAGTAGTGGTGATAGTAGCAGTTTTGTAGTGATTGTGACAGTAGCAGCAACAATAGTAACTTAGCGAAGACAATATGATAAAAGCGTAGGCATTGGATTAGTGATGGATATTTGGATGACATTCATCATATAACAGTCACAACCTATAGCGACACAACATTGGCTCCAAATCATCAATATAGTGTAGGCATGTATTCCGTAAATAGTCATACGTGCTTATAATAAGAACTTGCATGACATCTTTTGTCCCACCCTCCCGTGGAAGCTCGGTCCATAAGGAAATGTAAGGGATATTAAGGTATCCTTTTAATAGAGAACCGAAACAAAGCATTAACACATGGTGAATACATGAACTCATCATACTACAGTCATCATGGAAGGGGGTGCCAATTATTATCACCTTGGCGTCTATGGATCATAACACATAATAGGTGCATACAACTTGCAAGATAGGATCCAAAACCCTCTCATATTCATGGAAACATAATAGGTTCAGATCTGAAATCATGGCACTTAGGCCCTAGTGACAAGCATTAAGCATAGAAAATCATAACAAGATCAATCTCAGAACATAGTGGATACTAGGGATCAAGCCCTAACAAAATGACTCGATTACATGATAAATCTCATCCAACTCCATCACTATCCAACAAGCCTACAATGGAATTACCCACTCCCTGTGGTGAGCATCATGGAGTTGTCGATTGAGAAGGGTTGATGATGACGATGGCGATGAATCCCCCTCTCCGAGGCCCCAAACAGACTCCAGATCAGCCCCCTGATGAAGAACACGAGGTGGTTGCGGCTCCGCATCGTAAAGCGTGATGAAATCTTCTCTCGTATTTTTTTCTCGGGAAAACAAAATTTATAGGCTTGGAATCAGGTCAGATGGCCGCCTATGGGCCCCACAAGACATCAGGGTGCGGCCAGGGGGTGGACGCGCCCTGTTGCCTTGTGGGTAGAATATGTCCCCTCTCTTGTAGATCTTCGTTCTAGTATTTTTTATTTATTCGATAAAAAATCTCTGCAAGTTTACGTCCGATTCCGAGAACTTATTTTTGCACAAAAATAACACCATGGTAGTTCTGCTGAAATAGCGTCGGTCCGAGTTACTTTCATTCAAATCGTGCAAATTAGAGTCCAAAACAAGAGCAAAAGTTTTTGGAAAAGTAGATACTTTTGGGGCGTATCAAGGTGAACATTAAACCCTATCTTCCTCTGTGTTTGACTGAGATTGTTTGTTCTAAAAATATTCTTTGAGTGCCAGCAATCGTGGGAGACTAAATGATGGTTTACCATGTGGAATTTGCTAAACCAAAAGCTCTTATATAGACTCTCCCCGTTAAGTTGGTAAATTGTAATTGCTTTGATGACTGAGAACATAGTTTCTTAGTTTTCAGGAAAGTTTATTGCTTATACTCTTGAAGTTGTGGATGAATTGTTACTTTCATATGAGAAGTTTTATGATGATTACTTGCTGCTATAATAATAATCATGATGCTACTCTGTCCGTATTTTATTTCATTGACTTCTCTCTCTCTCCAAACATGTGGTCATGATTATCGAGTTCGGTATTTTCTTGGGGACAAGCAAGGTCTAAGCTTGGGAGAGTTGATACATACATTTTGCATCATGTTTTCCTACAATTATTTACAATGTTTTGGGTCATTATTTCACTTTATAATGTAATTCTAATGCCTTTTCTCTCTTATGATGCAAGATTTATATGAAGAGGGAAAGTGTCGGCGGCTGGAATTCTAGACCTAAAAAAGCTACAACAGAGATGGATATTCTGTGGAGCTCCAAATTACCTAAAAATTTACAGAGAATTATTTTGGAATTAATAATAAATAGTGGAAGAAGAATCATCAGGAGGGGAGCTACCAGTGGGCCACAAGCTTAGGTGGCACGCCGCCCCCCTAGGGAGCGCCCTGTGAGCTTCTAGGCCCCCAACGGGCCTTTGGGGGGCCCCTTCTCCTATATGGTGCAATTTTCCCTAGAAAAAAATCAAGAGATCACTTTCGGGATGAAGATTCGTTGCCTCAAGGCGGAACCTGGGCAAGAGCACTTTTGCTCTCCAGCGGAGCGATTCCGTCAGGGATACTTCCGTCCGAGAGGGGGAAATCGAAGCCTTCATCATCACCAATGCTTCCTCCATAGTGGGAGGACTCAACACCATCAACATCTTCACCAGCACCATCTCATCTCAAACCCTAGTTCATCTATTGTATTAAACCTTTGTCCCTAAACCTCAGATTGGTACCTATGGGTTGCTTGTAGTGTTGATTACATCTTGTAGTTGATGCTAGTTGGTTTACCTGATCAAAGATCATATGTTTAGATTATTAATCACACATTTATCATCTCTGATCATGAACATAAATATGCTTTGTGAGTAGTTCCATTTGTTCTTGAGGACATGGGAGAAGTCTTGTTATAGACTATCATGTGAAGTTTGTATTCATTCACTATTTTGATGACATGTATGTTGTGTTTCCTGTAGTGGTGTCATGTGAATGTCGACTACACGACACTTCATCATACTTGGTCCTAGAGGAAATCATTGTGGAATAGGAAGTAGATGATGGGTTGCGAGAGTGACGGAAACTTAAACCCTAGTTTATGTACTATTCCGTAAGGGGCTGATTTGGATCTATACGTTTCATGCTATGGTTAAATTTATATTAATCCTTCGTTCGTAGTTGCGGATGCTTGCGAAAGGGGGTAATCATAAGTAGGATGTTTTTTTCAAGTAAGAACATCACCTTAGCATCGCTACACCCACATTACAGTTTATCAAAGTAGTGAACGTGAATCAACTAAAACATGATAGGCATGACTAGACAAAAATCCCATGTGTCCTCGAGAACGCTTGCTCACTGTAAGAACCATTTCTGGCTTGTTCTTTGCATAAAAAGGATTGGGATGCCTAGCTACACTTTGTTACTGTTGTTACCATTTACTTGCTATAAATTATCTTGCTATCAAACTACATGTTACTAGTACTTACATTACTTGCAGAGAATACCTTACTGAAAACCGCTTATTATTTCCTTCTGCTCCTCGTTGGGTTCGACACTCTTACTTATCGAAAGTACGACGATTGACCCCCTATACATGTGGTTCATCAGTATGGTGAACTCTCTGGAACAACTTTGGTTTAAGGGTTTTGGATGCAGAAGCAATATTCCTGCTTAATACACGCAAACGCTAGCAAATAGATTGAGAAGCGACCAACTAGAGAGCGAAAACGGTCATAGTCATGCATTGAGAATAATTAACATTGAACACGAGCATGAGTAGGATATAAACACCCTGAACATAAATATCATAGAGGCTATATTAGATTTGAATCTATTACATGGCTTGAACATGCGCCAAGTCAAGCCACTTGAATATTTCAGAGGAGGATATCATCCTAACATACTGCATCATAACCATTTTAATGCATGTTGACACACAAGATAACATATTATCCACTCCTAGCTACTTAAGCATGGCATGAGAAACTATAATCTCTAATTGTCGTCACAAATATGTTCACTCATAATATGTTGAATCAAGAATTATGAGCTAAACATATTTGCAAAAACTAAAACAAGAGGAGTTCATACGAGCTTTTCTTCACCACGACCACTTCATCAAATTATCGTCATTATTGCCTTTCACTTGCACAAACGAATGGTATGAAAATTATAATAATGCAAGAATTTCGTTGAGTAAGCTGGAATCTGGAAACATTTTATTCAAAGGAGAAGACAAGGAATAATTGGATCTTCATTAGATTAATAATAAGGGGTATATGAACCACTTGATAGTTCTTAAGAAGTCTTCTCCTTACGAAGACTCGAAGAAAAGAAAAGAAATTCAGAGAAACACACTGGAATATTTTTGGAGTTTTTTGTTTTTCTGAAGAAAGCGAAAGAAAGAAGAAAAACAAAAACAAGAAAAACTATTTACACGGGAGAACTCCCAACAAACAAAAAGAAGAATGGGGAATCTTTTTTCGGTTTTCTTTCAATTCTACTAATTAATTAAACAAGAATGAAAAACAAAAAGAAACGAGAAATAATTTGGGGGGTTTTTCAAAGTTTTTCAGACACACAAAAGAAACACAATAAAATGAAGTAAAGGAAACGATGAGCACAGACAAGTGCAATCAATGTGTGAACATGATAATGAAATGTCGATGAGAATACATACTCCCCCAAGCTTAGGCTTTTGGCCCAACTTTGTCTATGTCCACTAGTAGAATCTGCATGGTCGAGGGTAGTGTTCGTAGTGATAACTCGAGATGACTTTTTGTGTTGCCTCCCTAGTGAGGCGAGCGGCCTCCACTACAACATTGTGCTCATGGGCCTCGTTTAGATAAATATAATATCTCTGTTTGTTCTGAAAATCAAAGAGCGAAGGCATAGGCAAAACAATATGGACAGCGTGCTCTTTGTCAAATGTTATTTTATACATGTACTCATCAGTCCCATACTCAATAACCTGATGGCATTGCATACATCAAAGTCCAAAAACTTAGGAGGGAGAACGGGATCGTTAGGCCTAATAGTGACGCTCAAATGCTCAGCCAAGCGAGAAGCATAAATCCCTCCATATAAACTACCACGTGTATTTCTGGCTAAGCCGCGTACAATTATAGCACCAAAATTATATATTTTAGAACTAGTCATGGTAGTATGCAGAATACTCAAATCAGGTGCACATAATGCGCTAATTGCATGCTTACCAACCAAGCATCTCCCACTAAATATGGCAAAGTAACGAACAACGGGGAAATTAATGCTTCTAATTCTAGCTTGTGTCACACCTCTATCATCCCCATTACAAAGGCTACTGAGAAGTGCATCATAATAAATTTTCTGTGATGCAGCAAGCAAACTCAATACGGAATTTTACAGATTTCACAAAAGCTTTCTAGAGGCAAACTATATGACCTCTCATAAAGATGAAAGAGGACTCTAGAATTAGCTAAATGGTACACAAATTGTTGCATGAATGACTCAGTAAGTTGATAGTAGTGTGTGCATTTATTTGCGAGGAAGTCAGTCAGCTCGGCATTCTCAATATATTGGTCAAAATCTTGCTTAATACCGGCGCCTATCATGAAGGTGTCACAAGGCCATTGACACGACTTCACCTCGGCTCCCCCCCACGCAAAACTCTCACGGGGTTTATGATATGTCGGGTGTGCCGCGCTTTGGCTAGAGGAAGCACCTGAAGACTTCCTCCTAAACAAGTTCATTTCCCTTCCAAAATTTTGAGATTTATGACCGCAAATAAGAGGTGAATAAACTCAACAAAATTGATGGTACCGACTCATATGGATGCCTAGAGGCTATATCAAGCATTCAAACTACTTAGAACCAAATGAATTCAACATGCAAGATCATTTTATTGCTCACCAATAGTAGAAAAATATGCAAAATATAAACTAATAATAATGGAAAATAAACTAAAGTTATGGAAGGTTGTCCTTACGGTATTCATCGACCATATGACTCTCAAAAGGAATCCATTAACAAGGTTGATTAAGTCTTAGTAATGAACTGCTTTCAATTGAAATGAAATCAAAGATTTTTGTATAGCACTATGATACCTCAACCGGGATAGGCATGGTTCCAATCATAATCGCATGATTTTTCTTTTCGGGAACCGGAAGAGGGCATTCAAAAATCTCCAATAGTAATTGTCATATTTTTCCAATGGAGTTGATACTATTCATTTGCTTTGCTTCTTCAGAAAATATACCGTATGCTCTTTGTTGTTGACATGAAAAGTGTAACAGCCCGGGACCGACGCTCCAGAAGATTCCCCTTTTATTTCCATTCTCGTCTTGTGGTCCATTCGGTTGTCGCATTCATCATCGCATCATTCGCATCATCTGCATGGCATCATCACTCGTTTTTGAAAACTTGCATCAGTTCGTAGCTGCCGGTTCTCTCCATTCGTGTCGTCGACGTTGTGAGACCAACCACCCACGCACGCGCCCGCGGCATCGCCAAAATGTTGTTTTCAAAAGTGCGTTTGAAACATTCTCGGATTGGGTCGAAAGTTGGCGTGCGGTCTTGGTATATTGTAGGTAGACCGCCTGCCAAATTTCGTCGCAATCAGAGGTCGTTTGATACCCGAACGGTCGACCGTAACGGCACCGTCGTCGGTTTATTGTCGGATGTTTTACGGTGTTTAAAACCTCGTGTCACGGGCCACCATATTCCCTCTCTTCCCTACCTAGCCTCTTCTACACAGCCCACAAGCCCATCCTAGCCCCTACCCGCGACCGGAGCAGTCCGATTGCGATCGGAGGGTCCGAAACCGTCCCCAAACCCTCAAACCCTAGCCCCATTTGCTATAAATAGACCTCTCCCTTGTCCAAAATTGGGTCTAACCCTCTCCCACCTCGGGCTCCGCGCCCCACCAGTCCAGCCGCCGCCCTCCACCTCGAAATCCGCACAGCCAGCCCCTGCCTCGCCACTTGGCGGTGCCCCAACGGCCGCGCCGCCACCAGAGCCGCCGCAGCCACACCCCACAGCCAATCCGAGGCTGCCACGCGTCCCCCAGCGCCTCCCACCGCCGCGGGCCCGCCCGAGCCCATCTGCGGCCCGCCCCGGGCCGAACCGGGCCCGAGGGGAGCCGCCGCTCGCAGCCGAGCTCCCACAAGAGCAAACCCCGCCGCCTCGTCGCCTCCGGTCGACTCCGGCGAGCCCGGTCGCCGGAGGACCTCGCCGCCGCGCTGGACCCCGACCAGGTCGTGCCCCGCATGCCTCCTCTCTCTTTCTCTCCTCTCTCTCTCGGTCTCACCTTCCTCTCCCTCTCATGGCTGCCCGCAGGAAGCTTTCATGGAGGCCGGCCACGCCCTTCGCCTAGATCCAGCGAACCAAGCCGCCGTCGGAGCCCTTCCCGGCCGGATCCGGGAGCCGCGCCCCTCCCCCACCGTCAGCGAGCCTCCTCCGCGCCGGAGGCCCCGCTTGCCGCCGTTGGCCGCCGCCCCTGCTCGGGTTCAAGCGAGGAGGACGAGCGCCTCGACGCTCCAACGACCGCGCCCGTTGACCCGCGGCCCAGCTCGCCAGGCCCAGCATCGCCCAAGCTGCCTGCGCACCGAACGGGCCTTGGCCCATCTGGTGAGCAGCCCGCCCCCACGCGCACGGTGACGCCCATAGGCGCAACATAGTATATGTCGCCACTGCATGTTTTGTCCCATTGTGTTTTTTTGTCTGAACGAATTTCCTAATTAATCCTGAGCATTATAATTACAAAAAAAAGCTTGCTTTTAAAATGCTCATAATTCTTTAACCGTGCACCGTATAAAAATGTTTTATATATGAAAAATGCTCAGAAAACTGTGTAGATTAATTATATGCCATTTTCATCCATGTTAAAAATGCCTAAGCTCGCTGTTTGCATCGGTTTTGCATAATTGCCATCATTTTGCATTGTCATATTTAATTAACGTGCATCGGGATTTAATCCAATCATATATTAAAATGTTCATATTATCGGCATCGCATTTTCATGCATGACAAACCTGTTCATTGAAAAATTTGCATTTAACTTGCATTTATTGTTGCTAAATGGGATTAGGCCATAAACTTGCATAATTAATTGTGACATATTTCCCTACATGAACCTACGCATATTATATGTGTTTTCGGGGTAGAAAAATCCATAGAATTTAACTGTGCATTTAGTTTTGTCATTGGAGGAAGTTCGTGTGCATGTCATTTTTGCCATGATGCCCTTTTGTCTATTTTGTGTGATTTAATCCAAGCACCATATGAAATAATTTTGAACATGAGATATTCCCTTGGACATGTGTGCTAGGCCCTGGTATTTTTGGTTGTCATAGAAATGCATGTTTAGGTGTTGTTTTCTTGTTGCCAACATGCTATAAAAATCTGATGTTTTGAGGGTCCAAAATATTTCTAAGTCTGGAAATCTGTTATTTTGTTGCTGTGTTGCCATGTGATTTGCTATTGATCTAGGAGTCTTTTGTGTTTTCCACCAAGGAGTCTTTTGGTAAGCATGTTGTTGCCTATCGTATTGAGCCAATAGTTTGCATTAATAGAGTTAGCATCATAATTAAACCTGCTGTCCAATATGTCAATCTGTTAAAAACTGCTGCTCATGACTAGCCTAATTTTCACCAAGTCTGAGAATCTGTTTTCTTCAATATGCCATGTTGTGTTGATGGTTGCCATGAATCTCAGCATAATTTGATGTTGCCATAAAGTAATGATTTGTAGTGCATCATGCCTACTACCATGCTGTTAAGTTTCATGCCAATATATGACCTGTAGCATATAGTTTTACTGCTGCCAATATGCCTCCGTGAAATCTGCTAAGCTAAAAACCTGTTATTTTCACTAAGTCCTAATCTGCTATATTTTGTTACCATGTTGTGAGCTTCCTACCATGTGATCCATGCCTCTTTTGAGTATGATATGTGAAGATGAAATGATGTGTGTGTCATATGCTACTGCCCCATGCTTAGTTTGTGCATTTTAGAATCTTGTAGCTTGTTGTTCTCATGTGTGCAAAATGCCATGTTGCTGTTTTGGGCAGATTTGTACTAAAACTTGTGTTGGTTGTTGTGGTTGAACCGTAGCTCCGTTTTGGACATGTTGCATATGAAACTTGCTTAGATTTTCATGTAGTATCATAATATCTTACTGCATTCATGATTTGAAATGTTTTGGTTGTCATTTTCATGCATTTTGCATTCATGTCATGTTTTTCTTGTGAAGGTCATATCTTTTAGACCGTAGCTCCGTTTGAGATGTTCCATATATGTAAATCGACTGGAATGACGTGTAGAATTGCATTGTGCACTTTATTTCCCTGTTTAACAAATATAAAACATGATTAGTTCAGATCTGGACCAATTTCGAAATTAACATATGGGGTCGTTTCAGAAATGCTATATGTTGTTTCCGGCCTCATTTAAACTTGCCTAGATGTGTAGTTTACTTATGCTACACATCTTGCCATGTTTAACAATAGTTAATATTGTCGTGTACCTAAACAAGAGTGAACTAAATATTCGAATGTGGAGTGTCGTCAATATGCAACTCGTTGCATATTGAGCTTCACTTAATGTGTAGTATTTGTTTGTTGTGATTGTCATGCCTTGCATAATTAAACCGGACATGCATCATATTTGTTTGCGCATCATGTCATGCATACGTTGTGGTGATTTCATGTGTTGATTGTTGTTTTCGGATTGCTTCTTCTCGATAGAGTTCCGAAACCGCTTCGGAGTGTGAGGATTCGTTGACTACGTTGGCTCGTCTTCTTCATGGATTCGTTCTTCTTCCAAGCGGGATCTCAGGCAAGATGACCATTTCCCTGGATACCATTACTATCATTGCCATGCTAGTTGTCTCGTTTCTATCGCTGTCTCGCTACCTACCACTTGTTGTCAAGCCTCCCAAATTGCCACGAAAAGCCTCTAACCCCTCCACATCCCAGCAAACATTGTCTGGCTATGTCACCGCTTGCTCAGCCCTTCTTATAGCGTTGCTAGTTGCAGGTGCAATGTTTCCATGTGCCAACATGGATATTTTTGATCTATCACAATATTATTGCTATTTAATTTAATGCACGTATATACTTGGTAAAGGGTGGAAGGCTTGGCCTTTTGCTCGGTGTATTGTTCCACTCTTGCCGCCCTAGTTACTTGTGTACCGGTGTTATGTTCCATAATTGAGCGCTCCTAACATGCTCGGGGTTGTTATGGGGACCCCCTTGATTTTCGTTTTAGGATAAAACTTGTCTGGCAAGGCCCAACATTGGTACTACATTTGCCTAATAACTAATAAAATTGCATAGGGACTTTCCGGAGCCCGTGGATAATTAATCAACAACCCGGGCCAGTGCTCCTCATGAGTGTTGGTCCAAAACAGAGCACTGTGCGGGGCCACCCCGGGGCAACTCGGGTGATTTCTATCAGGCCTCCGTACGCGTAGCTTATCCGCCGTGGCCTGAGAACGAGATACGCGGCTCCTATCGGGATTGTCGGCACGTCGGGCGGCCTTGCTGGATTTGTTTTACCTTTCTTGAACGTCTTGTGCGAGGAATTCCGAAAATACTTTGGGCTAGCTCGAGGTTGCGGTTTTCCAGTGGAATTGCCTAGGAAGATCATGAGATTCGTGGTCGAGGTTATTCTCGCTGCGTGTGGTTAGTTTGTGATGGATGAGTTGGAGCACCCCTGCAGGGTTAAATCTTTCGGAAAGCCATGCCCGCGATTACGTGGCAACTTGGAAACTTTGTTTAACACCCGGTCATAGCAAACTTGAAGTAAACTCAAATAAAATACACCAACCGTGTGCGTAACCGTGACTGTCTCTTCTCGTGAGTCCTTATCCGGGAGAGAACACGGTGGGGTTATGTTTGACGTAAGTAGGTGTTCAGGATCTCTTAGAGATCATTACTAGCTCACGTCCGTTTATGCGACAATCATCCCCCTTTATTCTTGTACTCGTAAGTTAGCCACTTAAATAAATGCTTAATGCTTGCTGCAGCCTCACCACTTAACCATACCTCACCCATTAAGCTTTAATAGTCTTGATACCCTTGGAAATGAGATTGTTGAGTCCCCGTGGCTCACAGATTACTACAACAACAGTTGCAAGTACAGGTAATGTGATGATATGACATGAGTGCGATGCTTTGTTTGATTTGGAGTTCTTCTTCTTCTTCATCGATCTAGGATGGGTTCCAGGCGGCAGCCTGGGATAGCTAGGATGGATGTCATTTTATCGTTTGATTTCGTCCGTAGTCGGACCCTGCTCTTCTGTATGATGATTGTTATGTTATTGTATTGATGTGATATTGATGTAGCTTGTGGCGAGTGTAAGCCAATTCCATATACTCATCTCTTCTTTACATGTACTTGTAATGATATCCATTCTTGCGAAACGACGAGATGCGCTTCTATCCCTGTCGAGGCCCTCGTGCCAAAATAAGGATAGGATCGCATCTTGGGCGTTACAAAAAGTGACCTTGCTTTTATTAAAATCAATAACAACCCCTGCAGTGTTAAGAAAAGGTCTCCCAAGAATAACCGACATATTGTCATCCTCGGGCATTTTAAGGATAACAAAGTCCGTCAAGAAAGTAACATTAGCAACAACAACCGGAACGTCCTCCCAAATTCCAATAGGTATAGTAGTGGATTTGTTAGCCATTTGCAAGGAAATTTTAGTAGGAATCATCTTATTCAAATCAAGTCTTTTATATAGAGAGAAAGGCATAACACTAACACCGGCTCCTAAATCACATAATGTAGTTCTAACATAATTATTCTTAATGGAGCATGGTATAGTGGGTATTCCTAGTTCTCCAAGCTTTTCAGGTATTTTTCCTTTGAACGAATAATTTGCAAGCATGGTAGAAATTTCAGCCTCGGGTATTTTTCTTTTACTAGTAAGAATATCTTTCATATATTTAGCATACAGAGGCATTTTCATAGCATCCGTCAAAGATACTTGCAAAAAAAGGTCTAATCAATTCAACAAAGCGATTGAAAGCATCTTCATCCTTAGTTTCAGTAGCTTTGCTAGGAAAGGGCAAGGGTCTTTGGACCCATGGATCTCTTTCTTTACCATGTTTCCTAGCAACAAAGTCTGTTTTATCATATCTTTTATTCTTAGGAGGTGGATAATCAAGCTTAGTTTCTGGTTCTATTTCCACATCATTATTTGGTTCATTATTATCATTGGGTTGAGAATCAACATGATCATCATTAGCATTGTCATTGTCATTATCAGTATCACTAGATGAGTGTTCATCCCCAGATTGTGTCTCAACATCGAAAATAGAAACATTATTGGGATTCTCACGAGGTTTTTCTAAAGTAGGTTCACCAGAAGCATGCAAAGGTTTATTCTTTTTCTTTTTATTCTTAGGTGAACTAGGGGCACTATCATTAACTCTTTGAGAATCTTGTTCAATTCTTTTAGGATGACCCTCAGGATACAAAGGTTCCTGAGTCATTTTACCACCTCTAGTCATAACTCTAACAACATGATCATTATTTTTAGCAATCACCTCCTTAATCAAGTCATTTTTTGATTTATAAACTTGTTCTAGCTTGGTTTATACCATAGAATGATGTTTACATAAGCCTTTAATATCATTTGAAATTCTAACAAGTACATCACTGAAGCGTTCAATCATAACAGAATCGCGTTTCAATTGATCACATATTTGTTCATTGAAATTGTCTTGTTTAATGATGAAGTTATCAAACTCATCTAAACACTGACTAGGAGATTTGTTATAAGGAATGTCACCCTCATAAATTCTACAAACATAATTTACCTCTAATACCTGCGTCGGGATATCGAGTCCATGTATTTCTTCAATAGGTGGTAGATTCTTGACTTCTTCATACTTAATACCTTTCTCTTTCATAGATTTCTTAGGTTCTTGCATATGTTCTGAACTGAGGAATAGAATACCTCTTTTCTATGGAGTTGTCTTCGGTGGTGGCTCTAGGAGTGTCCAACCATCGACATTTTTTAGTAAGGTATTCAATAATTCCTGAGCTTGTTTAACAATTCCTTCCCTAAAAAAACAACTAGCACAACTATCTAGGTAGTCCCTAGAAGCATCGGTTAGTCCATTATAAAAGATATCAAGTATTTCATTTTTCTTAAGAGGATGATCACGCAAAGCATTTAATAGTTGGAGAAGCCTCCCTCAAGTTGCACAAATTTAATATTTCCTACAATGCAACTTGTTTCTTATGGTCCGGGAAATATTTTTCATAGAAGTAGTAAATCATATCCTGGGGACTACGCACACAACCAGGAGCAGAGTATTAAACCAATCTTTAGCTTCACCCTTTAATGAGAAAGGAAACAATTTAAGGATATATTAATTATGAATCTTTTCCTCATGTGTCGGTGTACTAAAGTTTGGGTATTTTAGAACCCCACACTTGTGCACGGACGGTTGTAGCCACACCAGCGGCAAGGCCTGCCGGGAGACAGCTAAATGCAAGCACAAGACTATCAAGAAGACATTCAAGCCGATGATCAGAAGACAGAAGACCAAAGACTGGGATCCCGGCAAGATCTTGCCGGGATGGCTTGCGAAGCCGCGGCAAGACCTCGCCACCCTGTCACCGCTCCAGCGCAGCGACCAGCCTGTCTGCCATCGCTCCAGCGCAGTGACCAGCCTGTCAGACGGGGTTTATCCTCCTGGACGCGTGTCACGGCATTAGCAACGGATGAGGTCAAGCGGTGCTGATGGGACGGGCTCTTTTTCCGTCCCCAAGAAGCTAAGGGACACGTAAACGGAGCATTTAATGCCTTTGTCCTAAGTCGTCAGTATTAGGTATGATAACGCTGCAGCAACTTTACACCTCATGTATGTACTGTGCGCCACTGTTGGTGACCCCTTCGAACGTATAAAAGGAGGCCCAATGCGTAGCTACAGGGGGAGGATCTTCTGGCCCATTCTGCATGCGTAGCTGCTGCTCGAACGTACTGTTCATTGCAAGCGCTCCTGGGGCCTGGGCTTAAACACATCCAATACACACAGCAGGAGTAGGGTTTTACACTCCTCAGCGGCCCGAACCTGGGTAAAAATCCCTCGTGTTGATCGTTGGATCTGCTCTTTGTGCAAACCTTCTTCCCCGCCGAATCGTAAAGGGATCCTCGCGATCCCATAGGTGTCGTATGCTGACATCATGAGTAAATAGGATGGCTATTTCATTCACCTTAGTAAGGTGTGCCACCACAGTTTCAGATTCATAACCATGAAAAGGAACAGATTCTACTAAAATAATTAATGCAGGATCAACAGAGAATTCATAATCCTTATCATCAACAAAGATAGGAGAGGTAGCAAATTTAGGATCATATTTCCATGGACGGTTGTACTAAAGTTTGGGTATTTTAGTACCCCACACTTGTGCATGGACGGTTGTAGCCACACCAGCAGCAAGGCCTGCCGGGAGACAGCTAAATGCAAGCACAAGACTATCAAGAAGACATTCAAGCCGATGATCAGAAGACAGAAGACCAAAGACTGGGATCCCGGCAAGATCTTGCCGGGATGGCTTGCGAAGCCCCGGCAAGACCTCGCCACCCTGTCACTGCTCCAGCGCAGCGACCAGCCTGTCAGACGGGGTTTATCCTCCTGGACGTGTGTCACGGCATTAGCAACGGATGAGGTCAAGCGGTGCTGATGGGACGGGCTCTTTTTCCGTCCCCAAGAAGCTAAGGGACACCTAAACGGAGCATTTAATGCATTTGTCCTAAGTCATCAGTATTAGGTATGATAACATTGTAGCAACTTTACACCTCATGTATGTACTGTGCACCACTGTTGGTGACCCCTTCTAACGTATAAAAGGAGGCCCAAGGCGTAGCTACGGGGGGAGGATCTTCTGGCGCATTCTGCATGCGTAGCTGCTGCTCGAACGTACTGTTCATTGCAAGCGCTCCTGGAGCCTGGGCTTAAACACATCCAATACACAAAGCAGGAGTAGGGTTTTACGCTCCTCAGCGGCCCGAACCTGGGTAAAAATCCCTCGTGTTGATCGTTGGATCTGCTCTTTGTGCAAACCTTCTTTCCCGCCGAATCGTAAAGGGATCCTCGCGATCCCATAGGTGTCGTACGCCGACATCTTTGGCACGCCAGGTAGGGGAAGAGGGTTGCGTGAACCTGATCTAGCGATCAGCGCGCCAGTTTCTTCATCATCTTCATCGCCATGGCTCCCAACAAGAAGGGTTTTACGGCGGTTGGTCCATCCGAATCTGGCGCGCCTGTAGCTACATAGACGGGCGACGCTGTGGACGTGGGCGGAGGAGGCGGAGGTCTTGAGCCTCCACGACGTTCTGGCGATCAAAGCCAAGCGAGCGGCGTCGTTCGCAGCGGCGATGGCAACCCGCGCGCCGCCAGATCTAAGGACGGAGCTGTGCTGCCTACGGGCGGCGTAGCAAACTCCAAGGATGGAAGGGCGCCTTCTAAGACACCCACGCCGGCGCATGCACCGCGGCCTTCTCAGGTCGCGCGCGATGAACAGCGCCGCGACGTTGGTGGCTCTAAGCGTCCTCATGGAAAGACTCCTGAGCATCACTCTTGAGATGCGCGGGATCAGCATGCACGCCAAAATATTGGTGGAAGCGGCGCGCGGTCGCGGGACCGTGATGGAGCTCCTTCTAACACGGTTGGGAGTCAGAGCACCTCATGTTCCTCGCACCTTTCACCGCCGCCTACACCAACAGAAGCGTTGGCGCGAGCACATCTGTTCCTGAATTTTCCTCCTGCTGCGGAGAAGCTCGAAGAATGGAGAGCAGCTATTCAGAGCCTCGTCGGCTTTGCTAATGAAGATGGGCCGCAGTGGGCGGAGCCTTCGCGGCGGCAGTCCATCAAGCCGGCGCGCGCCGATGGCGAAAAGACTGGAGGCGGTACGACCACGATGCACTCTCCTCCACGGTGGCAACAGCGGTCGCCTACTCGACAGATCGACGCCTGTGAAGACGATTCAACGGCGGTGTCTGATCCGCGAACTCGCCGCGATCAACGTCAAGTTCTTCGGGAACGAAGCAAAGAAGACGCTCGGACTACCATCAAGCGGCAGCGGGAAGCGCGCCATCAATCTGATAGGCGCGCAGGACCCACCGTAGACAAGCCTGCGCCAGGGTATCCTGGTGACCTACCTTATGAGGTGGGTTGTCCAGCTTTTACCCGTGAGCTGCGGCGAGTCCAGTGGCCCAATTCCCGAACGTTCAAACCGGAGGTCCCGGAGAAATACGACGGCAAGACTCACCCGTCGGAGTTCTTGAGCATCTACACCATTGCGGTGCAGGCTGCCGGGGCTCGCGACGACAAGATACTCGCCAACTAATTCCCGTTGGTACTTAAGCCCAACGTTAGGTCGTGGTTGATGCATCTGCCGGAAAATTCCATTTCTTCCTGGGCAGATCTGTGTCATGAGTTTGTTGGCGCCTTTACCGGAGGTCACCAGCTCCTGGCCAGGAAAGTGATTTGCATCTCATCCCCCAGAAAAAAGGCGAAACTTTGCGCAAGTACATCCAGAGATTCAGCCATGTACATCACAACATCCCAGACGTTCATCCTGCCGCTGTTGTCAGCGCGTTCCATCAGAACGTGCGCAATCGCAGGATGCGCGAAGAGCTGGCGATGAACAAAGTCAGGGATGTTGCCGAGCTCTATGCTCTGGCTGATAAATGTGCTCGAGCTGAAGAAGGGAGGAGATTCCCCGGCGAAGATGCTGGCGCAGGGATCGACTCTGAAGACGAAGACGTCGCCGCCCCGGCAAAGAAAGGCCGACGGTGCAACAGGAAATGCAAGGGCAAGGCCGTGCTTGTCGTCGAGGAATCCGGCAACCTCAACACCGCCAAGAAGGCCAAGGTTGACGGCCCCGGCAAGGAGGTTGCCGGGTGCGCCTCCTGTCAGGCCTTGGCAGCTGCCGACAAGCCGGAGGGCTCCGACAAGCAGTACTGCAAGATCCATCGCACCAAGGGCCATGATCTCCAAAACTGTCGGCAAGTTGAGCAGCTTGTCGAGAAGCAAAAAGGTGAGTATGAAAGTCGAGATAAGGAGAAGGGCCAGGATGGTGCAGAGGGGTTCGGCAAGAAATGCGGTGGCCGAGGAGGTCGCCGCGGCAAGGCCAAGCAACAGAAGGAGAGGCCTGCTCGAGGCCGCGACAAGGAAGTGGGGGGTGACGATGACAACGAGGAGGACGACGAGTCCAGCGAGCAAGAATTTCAAAAAGCTACAGAAGTCATGTGCATTGACGGGGGCGCCTCGTTGCATTCTTCCCACCGCCGACTTAAACAGTGGGCGTGTGAGGTTAATGCGACAGAGCCATTTGTCGATGCCCAGAAACCATTGAAATGGTCCAACACGCCTATCATTTTTGACGCTGAGGATCACCCTGATCGCACAACCGCGGTCGGGTGTCTGCCATTGTTGGTTTCGCCAATGATTCGCAACCTCAAAGTGACAAAAATGTTAGTTGATAGTGGGGCCGGTTTGAACTTGATCTCGCCTGATGTGATCAAAAGGTTGCAAATTCCTGATGAAGATCTCGAGGAGACGGGCACGTTTCAGGGGATCAATCCAGGAAGGAGCCAGCCGAAGGGTAAGATCACACTACTAGTAACATTTGGTAGTGACCTGAACTACAGAACAGAAAAGGTTGTTTTTGACGTCGCCAAGATTCCATTGCCATATAATGGGATCCTTGGCCGTCCAGCACTGGCCAAGTTCATGGCGGCATCGCACTATGCTTATAATACATTGAAGATGCCTGGGCCGATGAGTGTCATCGCTATCAACTCCGACAAGAAGGATGCACTTATCTGCACCGACCAACTTTACCGGGAGGCAGTTGCAGCACCTGCCGCCAAGGCACTTGCTCCTGCCGCTGAAGCTCCCGGGGGGGAAGAAGACCGGCAAGACCTCTATCACACACTCCAGCAAGCGCACCTCCTCGGAGTGCTGCGCTCCTGTTGAGGATGTGCCAGAGAGCTCCACCGGCAAGAGCAAGAAATCCAAGGCAGCTCCACCAGAAACTAAGAAGGTGCCCGCCAAGGAGTATGGTACGGGAGGAACTTTCATCATAAGTTCCACCCTCGACGACAAATAGGAAAGCGCGCTCATTGCTTTCCTGCAGGTGAATATCGATGTGTTTGCATGGCAACCATCGGATATCCCCGGTGTTCCCAGGGAAGTAAATGAGCACCACCTTGCTGTCTGTCCTCATGCGCGGCCCGTCAAGCAAAAGGTTAGGAAGCAGGCTTTGGAGCGGCAACAATTTATTGCCGAGGAAATCAAGAAGTTGGAAGCGGCAGGTTTGGTTAGAGGAGTGCTCCATCCAACATGATTGGCCAATCCAGTTGTAGTGCGCAAGGCGAATGGAAAATGGAGGTTGTGTATTGATTATACAGATATCAACAAAGCCTGTCCAAAAGATCCCTTTCCCTTGCCGCGCATCGACCAGATTGTGGACTCCACTGCCGGCTGCGATTTGCTTTCATTTCTTGACGCCTATTCAGGGTATCATCAGATCTTCATGGCTAAGGAAGACGAAGAGAAAACCGCATTTATCACCCATGTGGTACGTATTGCTTCTTACGTATGCCTTTCAGGTTGAAAAGTGTTGGTTCAACGTTTGCGAGAGCGGTTCAGATTGGTTTTGAGCCCCAGCTACATAGAAATATGGAAGCTTATATGGATGACATAGTGGTCAAAACCAAGGACAACGCGACGCTCATACAAGATTTAGAAGAGACATTTGCAAGTCTGCGCAAGATCAATTTGACGCTCAATCCTGAGAAGTGTGTGTTTGGCGTTCCGTCTGGCAAGCTTCTCATGTTCTTTATATCTCAACGTGGAATCGAAGCAAATCCCGACAAGATCAAGGCAATTGAGCAGATTGAAGCACCAAGACGTGTCAAGGATGTACGTCGACTTGCCGGCTGCGTTGCTGCTCTGAACAGGTTCATCTCGAAATCCACTGAGCGCGCCCTGCCCTTTTTCAAAATTTTGAAAAAGGCGGGTCCGATGAAGTGGACTCCGGAAGTGGAGGCAGCGCTGTAGGATTTGAAGAGGTACCTCTCCTCTCCGCCAGTACTGGTCGCGCCAAAACCACAAGAGCCGTTGCTGCTATATCTAGCAGCAACGAATCAAGTGGTGAGTGCTGCGTTAGTGGCAGAGAGACAAGTCGACGAAGAAGCAGCGGCAGCGGCAAGACCGCCAAGCGACGAGCTAGGATCTTCCTCGGCAGAGTCTGGTGCTGATAATGTAGGACCTGCGCAGTCAAGTGAAGCAACACAGAAGAAGAAGATGGTGCAGCGCCCAGTTTATTTTGTCAGCTCCCATTTGCAGTGGGCTAGATCAAGATATTCTGGCGTGCAGAAGTTGCTCTTCGGCCTCCTTATGGCCTCGAGAAAGCTGCGCCATTATTTTCAGGCACATGAGATCACCGTCGTCACTCGCTTTCTGTTGCAGCGGATTTTACGAAATCCAGATGCGACCGGCAGGATTGTGGAGTGGGCTTTGGAGCTGTCAAGTTTTGGTCTCAAGTTTGAAAGTACTTCAACTATTCAGAGCAGAGCCTTGGCAGAGTTCATTGCAGAATGGACCCCAACGCCGGACGAAGAGATTCAAGAGACAACTCTCCCCGGCAAGGAAACGAATCAAGAGTGGATTATGTATTTTGATGGGGCTTTCTCGCTGCAAGGCACCGGTGCTGGCGTGCTGCTTGTCGCACCCACCGGAGAGCACCTCAAATACGTAATTCAGATGCACTTTCCCCGGGAGAGGTCGACAAATAATACTGCAGAGTATGAAGGGCTGCTTGCCGGTCTCAAGATCGCGGCGGACCTTGGAATTAAGAAGCTCATCGTCAGAGGTGATTCGCAGCTTGCCGTTAAGCAAGTCAACAAAGATTATCAGAGTCCATTAATGGAAGCTTATGTTGATGAGGTGAGGAAATTGGAAGAGCGTTTTGACGGTCTGCAAATGGAGCACGTTCCTCGTGTGGAAAACAGTATTGCTGATGGCCTGTCAAAGTGCGCTGCCTTAAGTTGCGTGTGGAACCAGGAACTTTTGTGCTCCGATTGACTCAGCCATCCGTAACATCATCGATGGGACAAGAAAAAAGGAGGAAGTTGAGTTCCGGCAAGTATTTTCCGGCAGAGCTCCCAGAGGCCGCCGGCAAAGAAATTGCCGGGAACGACACCAAGCTTGCCGGTGAGCGACAGGCTCCGGCAGGGCCTCAAGCTCTTGCCGTAGAGACAAACGCTCCCGCCGAGCTCGCCGGGGAGCAACAGGCTCCGGCAGGGCCTCGAGCCCTTGCCGTAGAGACAAATGCTCCCACGGCAGAAGACATGCCTTTAGTCCTTGCTGTCGAGCCTCAGGCTCCAGCATGGGCGCAACACATTGTTCAGTTCCTCCAGACAGGAGAACTCCCCAAAGAACAGGAAGAAGCGGAGAAAGTAGCCCATCAGTCTAATATGTACCAGTTTGTGGACAATGTCCTGTACAGAAAGAGACCGAACGGTGTGAAATTGAAGTGCATTCCTCGGGAGGATGGGCTGGAGCTGTTGGCAGAGATACATGGAGGCATATGTGGCTCCCACATAGGATCAAGAGCCCTTGTTGGTAAGGCATTCCGGCAAGGTTTCTTTTGGCCCACTGCGCTCCAGGATGCAACTGCACTAGTAACCAAGTGTGAAGCGTGCCAGTTCCATTCAAAGAAATTGCATCAACCAGCTCAAGCTCTTCAGACAATCCCTCTCTCCTGGCCATTTTCGGTCTGGGGGCTCGACATATTGGGCCCTTTTCCCCGTGCTACCGGGGGCTTTGAGTACTTGTACGTCGCAATCGACAAGTTCACAAAGTGGCCGGAAGTGGAACCAGTGAGGAAGGTGACAGCACAATCAGCCGTCAAGTTCTTCAAAGGACTAGTTTGCCATTTTGGTGTGCCAAACAGGATCATCACCGACAATGGCAAACAGTTCACGAGCCGCACCTTCATGCAGTATGTCCAAGACCTTGGCGGCAAGATCTGTTTTGCTTCTGTTGCTCATCCAAGGACCAACAGCCAGGCGGAAAGGGCAAATGCTGAAGTGTTGCGAGGCCTCAAGACAAGAACTTTCGACAAGCTGCGCAAGTGCGGAAGACGCTGGATTGATGAGCTGCCGGCAGTTCTTTGGTCAATCAGAACGACACCAAATCGAGCTACCGGCCAGACACCCTTCTCCCTAGTATACGGGGCAGAAGCAGTTCACCCCACGGAACTCACATACGGGTCACCTCGAGTGCTCGCCTATGATGAGCTTGAGCAAGAGCAGTTGCGCCAAGACGACGTTACGCTCCTTGAGGAAGATCGTCTTCAGGCTGTTGTGCGAACTGCACGCTACCAGCAAGCCTTGCGCCGCTATCATAGCCGCAGGGTTCATGCCCGAAGTCTTGAGGAAGGCGACCTTGTTCTTCGGCGCGTTCAGTCGGCCAAGAATTCCAACAAGTTGACGCCGAAGTGGGAAGGCCCTTATCGGGTAGTACGAGTCACCAGGCCTGGCGCAGTCCACCTGGAGACCGAGGATGGTGTTCCAGTAAGCAATTCCTGGAATATCGAACATCTTCGTAAGTTCTATCCATAAGGCGCGGTTGTCGGGTCCCCCGGCAACCACCTTTTGTACGAGTCTTGCCGCCAAGGCATGTAATCCTTTGTACAAAGCCAGGCGCCGACCCTGTGCCTAGTTGAATAAGATTAAGTGTTTTACAGTTCTTGTCGATTTCCATGTTAATCTATATGCATGCTTATCTGAGACATTACACCTGCTTCCGGTAACATTAACGAACCGCCAAGGTTCCATATCTCTATTTTCTCTTCTTTCTTTTTCCCAAAGGACAGAAGGTTCCCTCGCATGCAACTTTGCGGGGGGGAATGATGGTATGGATACCGACAGGCGACGTTCAAGATTGACAAGGTTGACATCTTGCCGGAAGGAGTACAGCAACGAAAAGCTAAGTTACAGAAACTTTAAACAAATTTTTGTTTAGTAAGGTTATTCTCCTTGAACGATTTCGGCCTATGTATGGGAAACCTGCACGCGAAGGGACCTTGTCATGATCGGTTGCGCCCTTATTTTGTTTCGAGTCCGCTCAACAGTTTAAGTGGCAGCACTGAAAATGTCAAGGTTTCTTGCCGGTAGCGGCACCTCCAGCAGGCTGCTAAGTCCCGCACCTAGCGCTCGCGGCAAGGGTGCGCGCGCCGGCAAGTTCCCAATAAGCATAGGGCGTGTACCATACAGAAAGAAATCAGACAAGGGAAATAGCATACATTCATCTAGAGCATAGCAAGTTATATTACATTAATAGTTGCCGCGATTCTAACATAAGACAAAATTGTCTTTGGCATGGAATGGTGGCGACAACGAGAAGTGAAGCGGCTAGTCCCTGCGCTCGCCTTCAACTCTTTTGACTTGGCCCACCTTGTCGACGATGGGCGCGACAAGATCCTCGAGTGCCTCGAGGTCTACATCCTTCGGCAAGCGGTCAAGAACGTTGGTGAGGTTGATGCCAGGATTCTTGTGCACCACTTTGATGAGCACCTTGCGGAGGACGGCCCGGCAGAGTTTGCGGGATTCGTTGGCCAGATAGGTTTCTCGGTCAGAGTGGAGTAGCTTGAGCGCATCGATCATGCCCTCGAAGAACAAGGTCACCTTGGCGCTCGGAGACACTCTTTCATCAGAAGGATACCCGAAGTTCTGCAGGCCCATGGAGGATAGATCTGCTGCAAGCCTTTCTGCAACATCGACAAGGCGTTCAGTCCAGATCTTGACGCCTTTCTCGAAGTCATTATAAGTGGCAGCGGCGCTCTTGAGCAGGTCCTTCTCATTCCGGAGATCTTTGATCAAGACCTTCTCATGAGCCTTGCTGTTCTCAAGAGTCTCCTCCAGCGTGGACAGCTTCAGCTTCAGATCGGCGATAGAGTCATTGG
Source organism: Elymus sibiricus (assembly GCA_039707655.1). Lineage (NCBI taxonomy): Eukaryota > Viridiplantae > Streptophyta > Magnoliopsida > Poales > Poaceae > Elymus > Elymus sibiricus. The sequence continues at coordinate 273,785,872 of CM077665.1, forward strand.
CTGAGGAGAGCTGCTTGATCTTGTCGGACATGGCAATTTGTATCTCCACCAAGCTGTAGAGAGCCTTCTCTCTTTCGGCTTTGAGCGTCGAGATCTTCTTGCCGTGATCCTCAAGGTCTGCCTCCAGCCTCTTCACCTTATCGTCGAGCTCGTTCTTGGCGGCCTCTAGAGCTTCGGCAGCATTGACGGCTTCCTTCAGCTTGCCGGCGTGGTCTGTGGTCAGAGCCTCAAGGGCTTCCTTGTGTTTCTGCTCCAGCTCCTGGGTTCGCTGCGCGACAAGCTTCTCAATCTCTTCATCCTTGCCGCGAAGCTTGTCGGCAAGCGCCTTCTCGCGAGCGTCGAGGTCCTCTTCATAGGCATCAAGCCCGACACGGCGCTCTGTTAGGCGAGCTTCCTCTGCAGCGGCCTGTTGTGCGGCCTCTTCTTGTGCCTTCTCAACATCAGACTGCTTCATGAGGAGCTCGTTCCAGCTTTGATTCAGCTGCTCTTGACTTGCCTTCAGCTCCTGAAAGGCCTCAGCATACCAGATTTGTGTTTCCTCGACGCGCTTCTGGAAATCTACCTCTGCTGCTTCGACAACTACTGCCCTGGAATCCAGCTTCTCTTTCCGGGCACGGTGAAGCGCTTGGAGCTTCTGAAAGTTGTTGCTCATGGCCTGGAGGAGTTCTTTTTCTTCGGATTTGCTGCTGCTGGTGCACGGCTCGTCGACAATCTTGAGCCCAGCAGCGGCGATGGCGTCTTCGTCAAAGATTTCCCCTTCAGTTGGCACCCCAATGCTTGTCGTGCCCGGTATGCTAACGAACAGGTTGTCACCAACCTTGAGGTATTTGCTTGACGGGGGGGTGCCAGATGTTCACGGTTCATCCTCAACACCCGTCTCACCGGCAACTGGGGGCTCTGTGGCCGGCGTAGCGCCTGGCGCTCCTGCGGCAGGAATGCCGTCAGTATGGTCGCCGGTCTCCTCGCCGGCCCTCCCAGCAGACTCCTTGGTGGCCTTTTCCCGTGCGGCCTTGGCGGCCTCAGCGGCAGCATCCTTGGCGGCCTCGGCGGCAGCGGCCTCGGCGGCCTCGGCGGCAGCATTCTTGGCGGCCTCGGCAGCGGTGACTCTGTCGGCCTCGGCGGCAGCATCCCTGGCGGTCTCCTCAATAACGGCATCAACATCCATGTGTTCCATCGAGGGAAGATCTGGAGGCCAAGAAAACAAACAAGATAAGGCTGAGGTGGAAGTTCAAGAAGACAAAAAGAAAGACAGAATAACAAGTACTCTGAGAAAAACGGTTTACCTGCGTCAAGCTGTTGAGAGGTGGTTTCTCCTTTCCCGGCAACATTGGTTGCCGACGTAGGACTGCCGGTGCCTGTGCTTGCCAGCTCCTCCTCAACAAGAATGGGCTTGCCAGCGGAAGCCCTTGTCGAAGATCCATCTCTGGGCGACGTAGTTGACGGAGGCGGCACGTTAGGGATGGCCTCTGATGATGCTCCTTGTTGCCGCTCCTCTCCTACAAGCCCGGTGATGTCAGCAGTGAAGATACACACCCCGACACTTGCCAGCGGAAAGTGAGTAGTGGACTCACGCTGGGGGCTGCGTCGGGGGCTGCGTTGAGGGCTTGACTCCGGGCTGGTGGTGATCGGCTCTGGCGCACCTGTGGTGCTTGCCGGGGGCTCCTCGCCCGTTGAAGTCTTCGCCTTCTTCGCCATCCTTTGCGCCAACGTTTCCGTATCTCTACGGGGACGAGCCAAAGCAAGGCAAACAAGTTAAGCAAACCAGAAATCCAGAAGATAAAAGATGTGACAGGACCCTTACTCTTCTCCTTCCGAGCTAAAGGCGGAGAGGTCGAAGTCAACCTCCGCCACGGTGCCCGTGTGAGGAGGTGAAGGAGTGGTCCTGGGTTGCTTGGCTGCGACAGAAGCAGAAGGTTGCTGGGTTGAGGCACCAGAGATGGCCTTCCGAAGAACACGCTCCTTCTTCTTCTCGGGAGCTGGGGGCTCCTCGTGCAGCTCCTCCTCGGCTGAATCTTCGGCAGAAGGGCCCCCGGCAGCCGTGCCACTCTGCTCTCCGGCAACCTCGCCCTGCCCGGCAAGTTTCCCCTCTGACATCACTTCTTCTTCACTGGCTTCCGCTTCCGTGAAGCCAGCGCTGCCGGCCTCCGCGGCAAGATTCGCCTCTTCTGCCCTGCTGGCGATATACGCCACTTCTTCCTCAGTGGTGGGGCGGATGAGGTTCGCTTCTTCCCGGATGGCCCTCTCCGACAAGTTGTCAAAGAATTCTTGTGCCTGCTCTGCGGATGGCTCTTCCGAAGTTCCGTCAAGGCCATGAGCATTACACACCGGCATCATGGCGATGATTGAGGCCAAGGCAGAGTTGTTGCACAGAGGAATTACACCAGCCGGCAACTTGTGTTTCGCGTCAAGCCTGAACAGTTTTTGGCAGAGAGCTGTGTGCTGCATGACCGTCAAGTTATTATTCAGACCAGGGCGCAGCCTCATGATATCTGCCGCATTCTGGAATTCCCAGGCTGGTCTCCCTTTGTTCTGCAGAGGGGCGATGCGCCGGCGAAGGAAATCAGCGCCAATCATCTCTATTGTGAGCCCGGCAACTTTGAGGCGGTGGATCCTGGTAATTGCGATTGTGAACTTCTCATCTTGAGGATCGAGGGCGCTCCAGTCATTACCGCGCGCCATTTTTGTTTGTCGAGGCAAACAGAAGGGCTGAGGGTTTTTCTCCTGAATCCAGCACCACTTGGCTCGCCATTCTTCCCACTTCTCCCGGTAGACCCCGTCTGGGTATATCTCTTTGTTCCATGACCTTGGAATCCAGGTGATAGAACCAGAAAGGGCATCTCCCTTTTGAATACGGGGAATGAAATAATGGCGGAAGAGGGTTGTGTTGGGGACTACTTCGGCAAAATTTTCACAAAGATGGGCGAAGACCGACATGCATGTCACGGCATTTGGCGTAAAATCCAAGAGATGGAAGCCGTATGTGTACATGATGTCGATGAAGAAATCAGAAAACGGGGGACAGATCCCGTAGTAAAAGTAGTCGACAAAGAAGGGGAATTTATCTGGGCCACCCTTGGAGGAACCTGGGCTCATGCGAGTAGCAGGATGAGCCTTCGTCTCCTTCGCCCACATGTACAGATATCGGTCCTTCAGAGCGCTCGCATCAAGCGCCGAAGTGAAGACAGCATGCTTCCTCCGCATCTTCACCAGTTCGCTCTCCGGGATGGCGGCTTTCACCTCCTTGCCCTTGCTCGCCTTGGGCGGCATGGCGGCTGTGGGAGCAGAGGCCGAGGACGGTGAGGGCGTGGAGGCGGCGGATGAATGGGAGGGGCTCTGTTTCGAGCTCAAGGAAGGAGACGACGGCGGTTTCCAGATTGGAAAGGACAGGAGGTAAATGAGCAGCGCCTCTGCGGATTCCTTTTTATGGGGAAGGCGCGAGGCTGCCTCTTTACTAGTCAATATGAAAGCGCTTTTGCGAGCGCACTGCTGTAACGGCCGCTCCATGCACGTATCCCACGTCCCGCATTCAATGGGCGTCGTGGGGGGGGCGCAGTAAGCGGAATGATTACAACAGCTAACTCCTGCCACGCGTGCCCGTGCACTGTTTGGGCCTAGCCCAACAACGCCTCGCACCCGTGTATGGCCTAGGCCCGGGGGCTCCTGTCGGTGTACTAAAGTTTGGGTATTTTAGTACCCCACACTTGTGCATGGACGGTTGTAGCCACACCAGCGGCAAGGCCTGCCGGGAGACAGCTAAATGCAAGCACAAGACTATCAAGAAGACATTCAAGCCAATGATCAGAAGACAGAAGACCAAAGACTGGGATCCCGGCAAGATCTTGCCGGGATGGCTTGCGAAGCCCCGGCAAGATTCGCACCCGGCAAGACCTCGCCACCCTGTCACTGCTCCAGCGCAGCGACCAGCTTGTCAGACGGGGTTTATCCTCCTGGACGTGTGTCACGGCATTAGCAACGGATGAGGTCAAGCGGTGCTGATGGGATGGGCTCTTTTTCCGTCCCCAAGAAGCTAAGGGACACCTAAACGGAGCATTTAATGCATTTGTCCTAAGTCGTCAGTATTAGGTATGATAACGCTGTAGCAACTTTACACCTCATGTATGTACTGTGCACCACTGTTGGTGACCCCTTCGAACGTATAAAAGGAGGCCCAAGGCGTAGCTACGGGGGGAGGATCTTCTGGCCCATTCTGCATGCGTAGCTGCTGCTCGAACGTACTGTTCATTGCAAGCGCTCCTGGAGCCTGGGCTTAAACACATCCAATACACAAAGCAGGAGTAGGGTTTTACGCTCCTCAGCGGCCCGAACCTGGGTAAAAATCCCTCGTGTTGATCGTTGGATCTGCTATTTGTGCAAACCTTCTTCCCCGCCGAATCGTAAAGGGATCCTCGCGATCCCATAGGTGTCGTACGCCGACATCATGAGTAAATAGGATGGCTATTTCATTCACCTTAGTAAGGTGTGCCACCACAGTTTCAGATTCATAACCATGAAAAGGATCAGATTCTACTAAAATAATTAATGCAGGATCAACAGAGAATTCATAATCCTTATCATCAACAAAGATAGGAGAGTTAGCAAATTTAGGATCATATTTCATCATTTTGTTCACATATTTTTGTTTAAGCTTCTGCATCAAAAGTTTAAGATCCTCCCTATCCTTACACGCAAGAAATTCCTTAGCAATCTCCCCAACCATAACATAACCCTCGGTTATATCAAGCATCTTAGTTCTAGTAGGAGTGCTAGGTGTAACAAGTGATTCTGCATTTTCATCAATTTCAAGTTCTCTAGATTTAGTAATTTGTGCATCAAGAAATTCACCTAGTGGCACAATTTCAGTTTCATCAAGCATAGTAGTAGCATCATCATGAATATCATCTATAGCAGAAGCGGTATATATATTACTTGCGACATATCTGATTGTATAGCAGGTGGTGGTGTCGCAAGCTGACTTATAACAGAAGATGAATCAAGTGCAGAGCTAGTTGGCAGTTCCTTACCTCCCTCATCTTAGAGATTGTAGTCTTGGTCTTAGAGTCTCTCAGATTCCTTATAGGGATCATCGGATAGATAATTCCCAAGTGAACTTAATAAATAGATATATGCTCCCCGGCAACAGCACCAGAAAAATGTCTTGATGACCCACAAGTATAGGGGATTGCTACAGTCTTCGAGGTAAGTATTTTACACAAATTTATTGATTCGATACAATGGGAACCAAAGAATATTTATAACCCTTAGCAGTTGAGTTGTCAATTCAGCCACACCTGGGATATTATTTCTGTGCAGAAAGGTACTAGTAGCACAGTAGTTTGATGGTTTTGTTAGTACTGGTAACGATAATAGAGGTAACAGTAGTAGTAGCAATTGTAACAGTAGCAACAGCAGCACTAACTTAGCAAGCATACATAAGTAAAGCGTAGGCATGGAGTATCGATGGATATTTGTATGACATCAACCATGTAATAGTCACAACCTAGAGCGACACAGAACTAGCTCCAATTCATCAATCATATGTAGGCATGTATTCCATAAATAGTTATACGTGCTTCTAATAAGAACTTGCATAACATCTTTGCTCTAACCCTCCCGTGGCAGTGGGGTCCTAATGGAAATTTAAGGTTACTTAAGGCCTCCTTTTAATAGAGAACCGGAACAAAGCATTAACACATTGTGAATACTTGAACTCCTCATACTATGGTCATCATGGAAGGGGGTGCCAATTATTGTCACCTTGGTGTCTACGGATCATAACACCTAATAGGTGCATATAACTTGCAAGATAAGATCTAAAACACACTTATATTCATGAAAACATAATACGTTTAGATCTGAAATCATGGCACTCGTGACAATCATTAAGCATAGCAAAGTCATAGCAACATCAATCTCAGAACATAGTGGATACTAAGGATCAAGCCCCAACAAATTGAATTGATTACATGATCAATCTCATCCATGTCCATCTACCTCTAGTATACCTACAATGGAGTTACTCACTCCCAGCAGTGAGCATCATGAGGTTGTCGATGAAGAGGGGTTGATGATGACAACAGCGAGGATTTGCCCTCTCCGAAGCCCGAAACAGGCTCGAGATCTGGCCTCCCGGACAAGAACAGGTGGTGGTGGCGGCTCTATATCGTAAAACGCGATGAAACTTCTTCTAATTTTTTCTGGGCGAGACGGTACTTATGGAGTTATGGATAGGGCAAACGGAGTTGTGAGGGGCCCACAAGTGGACGGCCGTTTGGCCCTCTCCGGCAGGTCTTCATTCCAGTATTTTTTAATTATTCCATAAAAAATCCTCGCCAAGTTTTGCCGAATTCCAAGAACTTTTATTTTTTCACAAAAAACAACACCATGGTCATTCTGTTGAAAACAACGTTAGTCCGGGTTAGTTATATTCAAATTGTGCAAATTAGAGTCCAAAACAAGAGCAAAATTGTTTGGAAAAGTAGATACATTTTTGACATATCAGTGTCTGAGAAGAGGAATACGGGTGGATCCACTAAGGAGACTGAATGTTTCTACTGCAAACAGAAAGGACACTGGAAGCGCAACTGCAAGAAGTACTTGGCGGATAAGAAGAAGAATGGTTCTTCTGGTAAAGGTATGAAATTCATACAAAGTTAATGTAATTCTACTTTTTGATTTTCTATATGTCATGAGTATTTGATACTGATCGGTATCACTCATTTGCAAACCGATGCAGGGACTACAGAAAGCTCGCAAGTTGAGAAGGAATGAAGTCGTGATGCAAATAGGGAATGGTGATGGGATTGCTACTCAAGAATATTGAAGTCATGCCTTTAGTTTATCTTCAAGATTTGTCTTAGAACCGAATAATAGTTATTTTGTTCCGGGGTTGTCTAAAACATTATGTTATGGGTTATGTGATGACTATTCTTATAAGTTTCAAACAATGGTTCTTCAAGTTGTTATAAGAATATGTGTTGGATTTACCTCTGTTGTTAGTGGTTTATTCATGAATCTTGAATTAGAATTTATAACTTTAAATGCTAAATATCTTAAGAACACTAATGAAATAACACTTAAATGTGACACTACTTGGTTATATGGGAAAAAATGTTCATGTAGATGAAGTATTGAAGTCTTTTGATTTTGAATCAATGGACAAAATACATAGTGATGTATGTGGTCCGATGAAAAAACTAGGGCATGGTGAATATTATACTTTTACTTCACTAATATTTTAGTAAATACGATTTACTTGATGAAACATAAGATCTGAAATATTTCAAAAGTTCAAAAGATTCAGAATGAAGTTATTATGGCAAAACATAAGAATTCTTCAATCATGAAGAAATATATCTAAGTCATGAGTTTAGCATGCATTCGAATAATTGTGGAATTATTTCATACCGATTTTATTTTATTAATATTTGGGGATATATAATTGAAACAACAAAAAATACACTAAACAGAGCACCATCTAAAATTTGTTGAGACGACACCATATGAGTTACGAAATGGGAAGAAACCCATTTTGTCGCATCTCAAGATTAGGGGTTGTTAAACTTATGTAAAATGTTTATATACAAATAAACTCGATCCCGAATTAGATAAATGCTAATTTGTAGGTTATCCAAAAGTGACAATTGGGTATTCTTTCTACCAAAAGTTCAAAGCCAAAATGTTTGTCACAAAGAGTGAACACTTTTTCGAGAAGGAGTTTTCTCGCTAAAGAAGTAAGTGGGAGAACAGTGCAAGCTAGACAAGATTATTGAATCTCTGACGAAATTTAGCACGATTAACAAACTGGAAATTGTTCCAAAAGTTGTCTGCGAAATTGAACCAGAAGTTACTACACCGGTTGTAGAAACGGTAGTTAAAGCTTGTAACTAAACTGCTTAGATTAGGAAAACGTTAATGAACCTCCTGAATGATTTCACAATGAAATATTCATCTTAGAAGAAGATGAACCTACGCACTACAAGGAAGCGATGGCGGCGCACAGCTCAAAGGAATGGCTCAAAGCCATACTCTCTGAAATGGAGTTCATATAAGAGAATTTAGTTAGGAACTTGATTGATCCTATAAAAGGTATAGAACAGATGGATGTCAAAACAAATTTCTTAAGTGGATAGAATGTATGGATGATACAAACAGAAAGTTTTGTAAATCCTAAGAATACCAGAAAGGTGTGCAAGCTTCAAGAAGGTTTGAAGCAAGCATCAAGGAGCTAGATTCAACATTTTGATGAAATAGTTACAAATATTAACTTTGTTAAAATGATGAAGAAACTTGTGTATATACAAAAGTTTAGTGGGAGATCTATAGCATGTCTAATCTCATATGTAAGTGACATGTTATTGATTGGAAATAATATAAAGTTCCCAAGAACAAATAAAAGATTTTGAAGAATATGTTTCCATTAAAAGTCTAAGGCAGAGCAACTTATTGGTCATAAAGATATATATAAGATAGATCAAGATGCCTGATTGTACTAAGCTAAAATGAATACATTGACAAGGTTTTAAAAGGTTTATAATGGAGAATGTGATTTCTCCCAATGTCACATAGCATGATGTTTAGAAGAAAGCAATGTCCTAAAGACAATTGATAAGCATGAGTAGATGAGTGGAATTCAATATGTCTTGATAATTGAATCCATCATGAAAGTTATGGTATGTATAGGCCAAATGTTTCTTATGTACTAAAGCATTAGTATCAAGTACTAAAGTGACCTTGGATTAGATCACTAGGTAATTGCTCATATAATGAAGTGCCTCGCAAAGATAAAGGACTTGCTCCTTGTCAATAGAGGAGATGAAGAGATCGTTGTAAATGGTTACATAAACACCAGCTTCATGAATGAAATAAATTATTATAGGGCTATATTATTGTTTATAATAATTTACAAGCATGAACAATATTGTGGATTCTATGGTGAAAGAAAATTCTGCCGAAAAACATTAGGTGTTTTGAAAGTAGTCTGAATTAAGAAGTGTCTTGATATAGTTTAGTCTGGACCAAGAAGTGTCTTGATATAGTTGGTGTGATCCTAAGTGCAATGAAACCAATGACATTGTATTGTGAATAGTAGTGTCATTGCTCAAAGCAAAAGGAATCTAGAACCCACGTAAAGACTAGACATGACAAACAAAAATATCACAAGGATTTGTATGTCTCAAATCTAATGACGAAGGCTCAACTACGAGCAAAACATGAGCAACACCAGATAAGCCAAAGGTGTTATAAAGACTATGTAAACTATATTATTGACTCTAGTGCAAGTGGAAGACTGTTGGAAATATGCCATAGAGGCAATACTATTGTATTATTATATTTCCATATTCATAATTAAGGGTTTATATTCTATGCTATAACTGCTATGATCCTGGAATATGTGATTCAGTGGAAAACAAATATGCACGTTGTCACGCCCAAGATGCGATCCTATCCTTATTTTGGCACGAGGGCCTCGACATGTATAGAAGCGCATCTCGTAGTTGACAAGTTGGTATCAGAGTCAGTACCGACCTAGGAGCCCCCTTGATTGATCGAACTTGGCCGAGTCGAGTCTAGTAAAAACTATTTTGAGTCTAGTTATATTGGAGAGTAGGTTTCTTTTACTCCTCTTCTATGCTCTGGTGAGGTATTAGACTTAGGAATTTTGATTTTACTCCTCTTCTCGCTCAAAAAAAATTATCGTTCAGTTTCCTTAGTATCTCAAGACGGAGGATGTTCGAAATTGCTTCAATACTTTTCGTGGTGAGATAAGTTTGGAGTCACCCAGTACTGGGGAGAGCGTCCAGGGTACTGCCATGTTTAGTATCGTTGTGTTTTCGAGTGTGTGAAGTAGACGAGTTTGCGGAGTTTCTTGGCTTATGGTGTGGAAGGTTGCGGGTGCAGTTGTAGCTGATTACCTTGGGTACGTTCCTGGGTCCGCAACCCGAATCGCATAAACAAGAAAGACTTCGGAAATTCTTAGGTGGGAATTCAAGTAGTTACCTAGGACTATCCTTCCAACGAATGCATAATGGGTTATGTATTTGTTTCCGGCTTAATTCTCAAGCCTCACCCTTTGTGTTGTTTTGGAGTGTGGTAATTCGAGTTGCTTCGATGTCAAGTGGTGAATTCTTATCTTTCCTAACCGGTGTGTTTCTCATCAAGTTAATTCAACCCTCTCCAATATTTGCAAGATCAATCCTCGTATTTCTTTCCGGAGTTCATCTCATCGGTATCAAGTTGTCTTTGTTTTTCCCCACCCTCCCGCCCTTTTTCTTCAATAATTAAATTCTCATTCAAGTGCCTTTCTATTCATGTGAGGCTCCCCTATCTTCTCTTTCGTGATGTATCCGATGATTCATTGTGAAGATCCTCAAGTGCTAAGTTCATCGTTCTTCATTCTCGTTTTTCTTCTCCGGTGGATTCAATTCAAGCGTTCGGTGCTCATCATATCATTTTCATTCTCTAATTGCTCTCCCATGTTGGAATTCTTATCCAAGCCTCTCTTGCTATTCATCTCTCTCAATTCGATCCGGAGTCAGAAGTTATCTCAGAAGATTCGTGTTATCGTTCAAATCCTCTTAAGTGTTTTGAGGTTCTCACCTCATAAAGTTTTCAATTTGTACCGGTGCAATCTCTCTTCCTAAGCAATTGCTTCAACGGTGATCTCTTTGAGTGGGCCCATATCCCACAGGTTTTTCCCCAGGATCTTACCTGGCTCTTCTAATCTTTTCCGGAGATCTCAAGCTCTTGACAAATGACGTAAGAATGATTCTCATCAGTCATATTCCTTCTCCAAGTCAGCTTCTAATTATAATATTTCATCATCGAATCAACCTTTCCTTATTCATTGTTCCGGAGTGCCTCAGTAATTCTTGGTGGTGTTTCTCGCCATCATTCTCTGCATTGAAGACCGAAGAAGTGTTCCTCTTAAATCTTTGTCCATTATCTTGAGATTCATGGTTTCAGCTTCGTGTTATCCTATCAAATTGTTTTCGATCATCATAAATTCCTTCATGTCTATCCGGAGCATTCCAGAGTTGTTTTCATTTCTCGATCCTCCGAAGGCCATCATTTCAGAAGATTTCTTCGTTCTTAGCATTCAGCTTCGTTCTCCAATTCTTCTCAATTGTTGTCTCTTCGTTCATATCTCAATTATTCCGGTGCTTCGTTCAAGTTTCTATTAGGCAAATATTGATCTCTTCATTCTCATGCATTCCCATTCGTTTCAATTCTCACTGGTGGTTCGTTCAAGACTTCTTCAAGTTTGTGCTCATATCCCTCTTCAATCTTTCCAGAAGAATAAGTAGTATGCTAAATCCGTTGTTTGTCATCAATATAACTTGGTGAAGGATAAGCGTAACATAATTCTTATTCTTGTTTCATCAATTGATTTCAATCCTTCTTCCGGAGTTGTGCATGATATCAAATTCTTGGTTCCAAGTGCTTCATCTTTTCTTTCCGGAGTTCCAAGTTTTCTCAAGTATCTCATCGCGAAGCTTCATCTAAATCTGTGCAAGGTCATAATCTTATTCTTCCAACCTTCATTTCTTTTCATCATTCTTTTGCATACGGAGGTTATTCATGCTGGTTCGTTAAGGATGTAATTCTTTCTCGATGTATTCTTCAAGATTATTGTGGTAGTACCTCAAGTATTCTTTATCTTGCATTTCAAAGTGCAATTCTTTCTTCATTATCTTTTCAGATGGTGTTATAGCATTCTTGATTCATGAGGAGTCTCGAAGAGTAGTTGACAAGAATGAGATATGTAAATCCATCATCTTCCTCATTGGAGCTATCTTGGATTGGATTTCACCTAAAGCATTTCCTTAAGATTGTTGCTATCATGGTGTTTATCAATGATCCAAGTTCTCAATGTATCCTCTTGTCGAAAGGAGTTTTCATCTCTTGTTGCTCCCAAGCAATCTTTGTTTCCGTTAGTGGTGGGTTGTCACCTCATAATTTTGAGATGTTTTCCATAAGCCCATAACAAACTTATTCTTTTCGTTGTTGATTTTACAACAACTCCATTCAATCTCTCTTTGGTAAGGATGTTTTTTTTTCAATTCAATTGTGGCAGAAGTTATCATGTTCTTCTCCGTTCTTTTCTCTCCAATGATCTAGCTTCTATTCTTTTGTTCCGGAGGCGTTGTCATGTTGCTCTCTCCGCCCATCATATCATTTTGTCAAGATCATGTTCTTTCCTCGCTTGTCCATCTAAACGGAGTGTTGTGCCATGTTCTCAAGTTCTTTCATCTTATCAAGTTTTGCCTCTCTTTCCTATCGAAGTGCTGCCCAAATTTCTTTTGAATTCTTGCTTGTTCCTCATGTCATTCTTCATTTCTTTGCAATCTTCTAGGATCGTTGGTTACAATCATTTGTCAAAGAAGCAACTAAGTTTTACCTCTTTCTATTGCTCATTCTCCTACCCTTCTGATTCTAAGATCTCGGGTCGAGATCTCTTGTAAGTGGAGGAGAGTTGTAACAGCCCGAGACCGACGCTACAGAAGATTCCCGTTGTTTTCCAATCTCGTCGTGTGTTTCGTTTGTTGGTTGCATTCATCATCGCATCATTCGCATCATCCGCATTGCATCGGCACTCCGTTGCCGTCAGTTTTCAAACTTGCATCCGTTCGTAGTCGCCGGTTCTCTCCGTTCTTGTCGTTGACCGATTTGAGTCCAACCACACACGCACGCGCCCGCGGCATCGATAAAATATTGTTTTTAAAAGTGCGTAGAGAATATTCTCGGATTGGGTCGAAAGTTGGCATGCGGTCTTGTTACATTGTAGGTGGGCCGCCTGTCAAGTTTCGTCGCAATCAGAGGTCGTTTGATACCCCGACGGACGATTGTAGCGGCTCCATCATCGGCTTATTCGTCGGACGTTTTCGGTGTTTAAAACCTCTGCCACGGGCCACAATTCTTCCTCTCTTCTCAGCCCTAGACCATCTACACAGCCACCGCAGCCCACCTAGCTCCCTCCACTTCCGGACCGTCCGATCGAGATCGAACGGCTCGAAAACGGGCAAAAACCCCCTAGCCTAGCCTCCCCTGCTATAAATAGATGCCCATCCCTGCCTAATCTGGAAACCCTAGCCTTAGCCTCGAAATCCGTGCCAGCCGCCTCCATCTCCCACCTCCTCTCTCCTCCAACGCCGTCGGCCCGCCCAGGCCCGTGCGGGGCCCGCTCGAGCCCAACTGGGCCCGGGGCGCCCGCAGCCGCCGCCCGGCTCCCTGAGCCTCCCGTCGAGCAGCAGCAGCACCGGCGACCCCAACCCCGGTCGTCCCCGCCCTGCCACGCCGGCCCCGTCACCTCCCTGGCTCGCCGATGCCGCCCCGTCGCTGCGCCTTGCTCGCCGGCCGCCTCAGCTCCTCCGCCCGAACTGCTCCTCGCCGCTAGCCATGGAGGCTCGTCGTCGCTCACCTCCGGCCACAAATCCGGCGGGATCCGGACACCCCTCGACCTGCGCCCGTCCCCGGCCGAAGTTGTCACCGCCGGGCTCTTCCTCGCCGTCCCCAACCGCGCGTCGTTCGTCCTCGCCGCCCCAGCCTCAGCGCTGCCTCCTGGTCAACCCCCGATCCAGATCGGATCGGGAGGAGCCGCCTCCGCGCATGGGCCGGCTGGCCGCACCCGGCCCATCCAGCGCCTCCGGCCCAGCCGCCCGCGGCCGGACTGCCCCAGCCTCCCCACCGACCTGGGCCGAGCCCACTCTGGTGAGCACCCCCTCGCCCGAGCGTCATATAGCTAATGTGTGCCCTCTGTCTTGGCCCAGTTTGTGTCCTGCTGCTATGTGGTGCCCTATGCGCAGTATAACTATGTGACGCCCATTGCCATATTTAGCCATTGTAGTTTCGGCCCGCGTGGTATTTCTAGGCTTTGTGATTTTATCCAATTATCCAGGACATTTAGTAATTTCAGAAATAAATGCATGTTTTAAAATGGCGATATATTATTAATCGTGCATCGTATCGAAATATTGTATATATGTAAAATGCTTAGAATTTTGTGTAGATTCATAATATCACACTTTCAAATTTGTTTAAAATGTTCAAACTTGCATTTTATTTGCATAAATGTCATGTTTTTGCATTGCGGATAAATATTAAGTGTGCATCCGGTTTCATCAAAACCAAATATGTAAAATGTGTAGATTAATGGTATCGCATTTTCATGCATGATAAATATGTAATGTGATGTTTGCATTTTATTTGCATAAATAACTTGCAAAACGGGTTTATGTCCTAATCTCGCATAATTGTGGTGTCATTTTTTAATATAAAAACCCACATATTATATATGTTTTCGGGGTAGAAAAATCCATAGAATTTGTCTGTGCATTTAGTTTTGTCATTTGAGCAATCTTGTGCATGTCATTTTTGCTAGGATGCCCTTTTGTTTATTTTGAGTGAATTAATCCATGCATATTTTGGAATAGTTGCTAACATGAGATATGCCCTTTGCCATATGCACTAGCCCCTGGTCTTTTGTTTGCCATGATAATCCATGTTTAGATGTTATTTTCTTGCTGCCATCATGTCTTAAAAATGTTGCTGTTTTGAGAGGCTAAAATATTTCTAAGTCTGAAATCTGTTATTTTGTTGCCATGTTGCCATGTGATTTGCTATTAATCTAGGAGTCTTTTGTGGTTGCTCCCAAGGGGACTTTTGTTAAGCATGTTGTTGCCTATCATGTTGTGCCAATACTATGCATGAATAGGTGTAGCATCATAATTAATTATGTTGTCCAATATGTCAATCTGTTAAAAACTGCTGCACATGTCTACTCTAATTTTCACTAAGTCTGAAAATATGTTTTCTTCATAATGCCATATTGTGTTGATGCTAGCCATGATTCTATGCATAATTAGACCTTGCCAACATGGAATGATTTGTAGTGCATCATGTCTACTACCATGCTGTTAATTTTCATGCCATAATATGACCTATAGCATATAGTTTTACTGCTGCCAATATGCCTCCATAAAAATCTGCTATGCTAAAAACTGTTATTTTCACTGTCCTAATCTGCCATATTTTATTGCCTTGTTGTGAGCTTCTTACCATGTGATCCATGACTCTTTTAGGTATGATATGTGAAGATGAAATGAGGTGTGTGTTATATGCTACTGCCCCATGCTTAGTTTGTGCATTTTAAAATCTTGTAGCTTGTTGTTTTCATGCGTGCAATATGCCATGTTGCTGTTTTGGACAGATTTGAACTAAAACTTGTATTGGTGATTGTGGTTGACCCGTAGCTCCGTTTTGGTCATGCCATATATGAAACTTGCTTAGATTTTCATGTAGTATCATAATATCTTGCTGCATTCATGATTTGAAGTGTTTGTGGTTGTCATTTTCATGCATTTTGCATTCATGTCATGTTCATCTTGTGAAGGTCATATCTTTTAGACCGTAGCTCCGTTTGAGATGTTCCATATATGTAAATCGACTAGAATGACGTGTAGAATTGCATGGTATATTTTATTTTCTTGTTTAATAAATATAAAAACATGATTAGTTCATATCTGGACCAATTTCGAAATTAAAATGTGGGGTCGTTTCGGAAATGCTATATGTTGTTTCCGGCCTCATTTAAACTTGCCTAGATGTGTAGTTTACTTATGCTTCACCTCTTGCCATGTTTAACAATAGTTAATATTGTCGTGTACCTAAACAAGAGTGAACTAAATATTCGAATGTGGAGTTTCGTCAATATGCAACTCGTTGCATATTGAGCTTCACTTAATGTGTAGGAATTGATTGTTGTGCCTTGTCATGTCATGCATAACATGCATCATCCTTGTTGTGCATCATATCATGAATATGTTGTGGTGTATCTTGTGTTGATTGTTTGTTTTGGATTGCTTCTTCTCGATAGAGTTCCGAAAGCGTTCGGAGTGTGAGGATTCGTTCGACTACGTTGGCTCGTCTTCTTCATGGACTCGATCTTCTTCCAAGCGGGATCTCAGGCAAGATGATCATTTCCCTGGATACCATTACTATCATTGCCATGCTAGATGTCTCGTTTCTATCGCTGTCTCGCTACCTACCACTTGTATGTCAAGCCTCCCAAATTGCCATGAAAAGCCTCTAACCTCTCCACATCCCAGCAAAACATTGTTTGGCTATGTTACTGCTTGCTCAGCCCTTCTTATAGCGTTGCTAGTTGCAGGTGCAATGTTTCCATGTGCCAACATGGATTTTTGATATATCACAATATCATTGCTATTTAATTTAATGCACATATATACTTGGTAAAGGGTGGAAGGCTTGGCCTTTTTGCTCGGTGTTTTGTTCCACTCTTGCCGCCCTAGTGACTTGTGTACCGGTGTTATGTTCCATAATTGAGCGCTCCTAACATGCTCGGGGTTGTTATGGGGACCCCCTTGATTTTCGTTTTAGGATAAAACTTGTCTGGCAAGGCCCAACATTTGTACTATTTGCTTAATAACAACTAAAATTTGCATAGGGCATTGATCACCCCGTGGATAATTAATCAACCCCCGGGCTAGTGCTCCTCATGAGTGTTGGTCCACCTACCTAGCAGTCAGCGGTGGCACCTTGGGGCAACTCGAGGCATTTTCAGGCTACCGTCCACTTCGCATAGACGGATGATGCCCGTAGATAGAGAGCGCGCGGCTCTAGATGCGGATCTGGCTCACCGAGAGGTCTTGCTGGACTTGTTTTACCTTTCTCGAATGTCTTGTGCGCGGGATTTCGACGACACTTCGGGCTATCCTGAAGTTGAGATTTTCCATCGGAATTCCGCAATTACTACGGGTGATTCTGCGGTTGAGGAATTCTAACGCGGCGTGTGGTTAGTTTGTGATGGATGAGTTGGAGCACCCCTACAGGGTTAAATCTTTCGAAAAGCCATGCCCGCGGTTACGTGGCAACTTGGAAACTTTGTTTAACACCCGGTCATAGCAAACTTGAAGTAAACTCAAATAAAATACACCAACCGTGTGCGTAACCGTGACTGTCTCTTCTCGTGAGTCCTTATCCGAGAGAGAACACGGTGGGGTTATGATTGACGTAAGTAGGTGTTCAGGATCTCTTAGAGATCATTACTAGTTCACGTCCGTTTATTCGATGGTCATCCCCCTTTACTCTTGTACTCGTAAGTTAGCCACTCAAACAAATGCTTAGTCGCTTGCTGTAGCCTCACCACTTAACCATACCTCACCCATTAAGCTTTAATAGTCTTGATACCCTTGGAAATGAGATTGCTGAGTCCCCGTGGCTCACAGATTACTACAACAACAGTTGCAGGTACAGGTAATGTGATGATATGACGTGAGCGCGATGCTTTGTTTGATTTGGAGTTCTTTTTCTTCTTCATCGATCTAGGATGGGTTCCAGGCGGCAGCCTGGGATAGCAAGGATGGATGTCATTTTATCGTTTGATTCGTCCGTAGTCGGACCCTGCTCTTCTGTATGATGATTGTATATGTTGTTGTATTGATGTGATCTTGATGTAGCTTGTGGCGAGTGTAAGCCGATTCCATATACTCATCTCTTCATTACATGTACTTGTAATGATATCCATTCTTGTGAAACGACGAGATGCACTTCTATCCATGTCGAGGCCCTCGTGCCAAAATAAGGATAGGATCGCATCTTGGGCGTGACACACGTGTGGAATGATAAACGGTAAAATAAGATTCATAGTCTTGCCTATAAGACTGGCTCAAGTGTTGTTGGTGATCATGTTTTCCGGATCTTAGGATATCTTTAAGCGTAATGATAGTCCTAAAACAACGTTGAGAGTATGACGTTAGAAGAACGATCATATTCAATTGACCCAAACTTGCTTGTGAGATAATATCGTATGAAATCAATTGTTATAAAATGGAGTGTTAACATGTGTGTTATGTTCCTTAGACCATGAGAGTATCGTAGTCACTTCTTACCGTATGATGAGTTTTGGGGTTGCTCAAACGTCATCTGTAACTAGGTGATCATAACGACAACTTACAGGTTCATCGGAAATTTTGATAAGCGACTAGATAGCTCGAGAGTGGAATTTGCTCCTCCCATGATGTATAGATATTCTTAGGGACCTCTCGATGTGACGCCATCTATCATCGTCTTGCCAGACACGGGTGACTATGTCACGGGGATGTTGGAACACATCAACGAGAAAGAAGAACAAAAGTGGTAACGAGGATAACGATATAGTGAGCATGTGCATGACTCAACCGGATACCGATGCATCTCGAGTTTTGTAAAGTATCGCGAAGCAAAGGGAATATCACATGATAACCAAAGGTTCACTCGAATATCATTCATGTACTCATAGGGATCGATATGGACGTCCACGGTTCCGTTGTCGGTCATTGAACGAAGGGGTTTCGTTCATGTCTATGTGTTACCGAACCTACAGGGTCACAACCTTAACGTAACCACACTCTGCTAAGTGTTAGTAGGACGGGAGTGGTGAGAATATATTTGTGGAATTGTTTCATTAATATTCGAAATAGTTTCGAGAGGATCCGGAAGCGTTTCGGAGTCACCGGAAGGGTTTTGGAGACTATCCGGCAATACTGGGTATTACCGGTAAATAATATATAGGTCAAAAATATTTCTGGAGATGTTAAATTAATAATAAAAGGTTGTTATAATAGTTAGAGGGCTTTTATATTTAATTTAATATCAACGGACCTTAAAAGGCTAAGAGGTGGAAGACAACTTGGGCCACAAAGGCCCAAGTGGGGGTGGTGCCACGTTTTCCTAATTGGTAAGGGAGGGTGTAGGCCGAATTGGAGGGGGACTCCGAACCCTCTTGGCCATCCAAGGGAGAGGGACTCTCCCTCCCCTTGTGGCACCCCTCCTCTCCCCCTTCAGTTATATATACTTGAGGTATCGGCACCCTTTGGATACACAAGTTTTGAAGTCTCCTCTAGTTCTCTAGTTCTAGTTCTAGTTGGTCCTAGTTGATCAATTAGAGCTAGACCTAGATCCTATAATATTCATAATTAGAAGCCAAGTGTGGTTCTAATCTTCTCCCTTTAATTCCCCGGTGATGATTAGCTCTGGACGGCGAAGCGCTGCCAGATCGTGAAGACCGTATGCTTGCAACTCGTAGAGAGGTCGTGCTTTCGGTCTTACGTTCGAGGGACTGTTCGTGGGCGGTTTGTGGTATCGTTCATCTACGGTTCGAGGGACTCCATCAACGATCTACACTGGTTCGTCTTCTTCTACTGCAACTCGGAGTTGGTAACAATCCGATCCTAACCGTTATTGTATCTTAATAGTGTTCCTGGTTGATCGTAGGGCGATTTTTTTTGTTTTCTACTATGTTTCGCAACATAGAGATCATCGTCGGACGATTCCTCTCGACTCCGTCCTCCCCTCGATGAGCGGAGCACATCTTTGTGCTCCTAGTAATGTTGCCCGTCTCCCCCCTATTTTCACGCTCGATTCATGCATGTTTCGCTCGATTGCTTGCGAGCCCGAGAGCGCCACCACACAGCATGACCTTCGGCGAAGTTCCGGTGTCCCTTTGCTTGGCCTCTCTATCCCAGTCGCTCCTCCGCTCATCTTAGATGCGTTCTCGCTCGGGTAAGGATTTGATTCCTTGCTCTAGACGCCACCGCGATATCACCCGAGGCACGTCTCCGCCAAACCTCGTCGCTGGCGAGGATTTCGGCCACCGTTCGAAACATTATCGCCGTCCGTCATGCGATTTGGTCGTTGGAGCTCCTCCGACAAGCCCCCTTCACCGTCTGGTTTGGTCTCCAATGAGACCTGCTCAGTTTCGAGCCACCCACATCGTGCACCGTTGGATTCGTTCGCAACGACCATGATTAGAAGCTTTCATACCGCTTCGCTCCACCTCACCACGTCGTCACTGTGTTTCGCTGACATGCGGAACCCATGTGTCGGCGTTGTATCACATTATAAGGGCCTGATCATCCTCTATTTCAAAAACACCCGAGCCAGCCCACTGACTAGCACCTCTCTCTCTCTCTCTCAACCACGCGACCCGAGTTCGAGTCCCGGCGGGGGCAAGTTGAATTTAAGCACCCAATTTTTGTGCTTTGTGTTCCGCTGACACATGGGACTCGAGTGGGACCCACTGTCATCCACGCACACCCTCTCTTTCTCTACGCACACCCACTCCCACGTGCTTCCTGGCCTACTAGTCAGTCTGATTGGCTAGGTGAGTCTGGGTGCCCGTGGGTTTTCTTTTATTTTTCTGATTTTCTTTCTTTTTCTGAATTAATATTTTGTGGAATTTCTGTAGAATGCTAAAATGCCTAAAAACTTGCATAATTCAAATGTGTCTAACGTAACCATATCCATGTAATATATGTTTTTGGGTAGAAAAGTCCAGTTAACCTGATTGTGGCGTTTGTTTACTGTTTGGAGCAAGTTTGTTTCCATGTCATCCTAAAATAAAGTGGCATTTCGATCAATCCATGTTAATTCATCCATGCAAATTTGAACTAAAGCCATATATGAATTTTGCTGAGCAGCATGTCTACTTTCAGGATATGCAATTTCTTGCCATGTTAAAAACCATTAACCTGCTATTCGGTTGCATTAAAGAGGGCATGATGATGTTATTGGCAGATTTGACATAAAACTTTGCATGGGCATATCTTGAGTTTTACAAAACCACTTGGCATGATGTTTATATGTTTTCCAATCAGAATTTTATGTACCTTCCAGTGGTGTTGTTTGTTCTCAGGTTTGAGCAAGCGAACCTCATGGTTGTCTTGGATTTGTGCAAAACATCACTATCCTCACACCTAGCACAACGTTGGCATCTTAACTCCGAATCATATGATTTTCATATGTATTTGTGGCTACTATTTCCATTCCATTCAGTGGCATTTATGGAATTCCATTTTGCTGCCACATCCTCTGTTTTTCTTCCTAGTTACTTTGTGAACATTCCGAACTTGTCGTGATTGTTTGAAGAGCTTCGTAACTTTGATTGCGATGATCTTCATATGCGTTTGTACCAGTTTTATGTGTAGATCATGATTTTGTCATGTTCATGCATTATAAATAAACCATACCTTCTATTCTATCCGGAATATGTAATTCAACTAAATTGCATATGGATTTGTACTTGATCCATGCTTCACCTCGATCAAGACTTCATTTAAATTGACTAGTTAGCATGGATCAAGACTTCGTTTAATTTGACTAGTTGTAGGTTGCCATGTTAAATCACTAAACTTGACATCCATCATCTTGATTGAGCATATATGACGTGTTGTGATTGTTTATTGTGTCGTTTGCTCCTTTCCGGTTCTTGCTTCTTCTCGGTACTTCCCGTTTTTGAGTGACGGTGATTCGTTTGACTACTTCACGGAATTCGATCTTATTCAAAGCGGGATTAGAGGCAAGATGATCATTACCTTGGCTATCATTACTAACTTTGCTTGCTAGTTGTCTCGATGTTGTCGTTTGGTCTCGCTACCTACCACTTGTTTTGCAAGCCTCCCAATTTCCATGATAAAGCCTCTAACCTCCACTGTCCTAGCAAACCTTTGTTTGGCTATGTTCGCTTGCTTGGCCATCTTATAGCATTGCTAGTTGCAGGTGCAGTTTGTTCCATGTTGGGACATGGACATCAGGGGATATCACTATATCATGCTTGTTTAAGTAATCCATCTATACACTTGGTAAAGGGTGGAAGGCTCGGCCTTTTTGCCTGGTGTTTTGTTCCACTCTTGTCACCCTAGTTTATGCAATACCGGTGTTATGGTCCTTGATGAGTGCTCGTAACACATGTGGGGTTTATGGGGCCCCCTTGATCTCTAGTCTTTGTGTTGAACTTTTCCAGCGAGGCCTCAACTTTGATTCTAAAATCTGTCAAAATAAAACTATAATAAATTAACGCATAGGGCATCATGAACAGGCGTATTCTTAATTCCACATAAGTAGGTGGGCCAGCGGTGATGGTGTTGGTCCAAAACAGAGTCGTGTGCAACTTCCCCCGGGGCAACTCAGGTCTCAATTGTTGTACGTTGTGCTCATCTGGTCATGTCGTGACTACGAGATGTGTGCATCTCCAATCGGGATTGTCGACACATGGGGAGATCTTGCCAGACTAATTTTACCTTAGACGAAGGACTTGCGCACCGGATTCCGACGATGCTTCGGGCTATCCCGTTGTTGAGGTTTTCAATGTTGCATATGGTAATTATGTAATTGGACGAGATGATGCACCCCTGCAGGGTTAAATCTTTCGGAAAGCCGTGCCCGCGGTTATGTGGAGACCTGAAAATTTATAACCTCTGGTTGTACAGAACTTCAAACTAAATTCAACTAAAACTTGCCAACTGCGTGCGGAACCATGATCGTCTCTTCTTGAGTGGTTGGGATCAAGAAGAGAATACAATGGGGTTATGATTGAATCATAACTAGGTGTTCAGGATCACTTCTTGATCATACTAGATTGCGCCCGCTAATGCGTAGGAATTACTCTTCTTGTTCTAGTACTCGTAAGACTAGTTGGTTACAAATGTTTAGTGCTTGTGGCAACCTCACCACTTAACAATTTCATACCCATTAAAGTATTATTAGTTTTGATACCCATGGTAATGAGATTGTTGTTGGAAATATGCCCTAGAGTCAATAATATTGTACTATTATATTTCCATGTTTGTAATTAAGAGTTTATATTCTATGTTATAACTGATATAGTCCTAGAATATGTGATTCAGTGGAAAACTCATATGGACGTGTGGAATGATAAACGGTAAAACCATATTCCTAGTTTCGCCTCTAAGACTAACTCAAGTGTTGTTAGTGGTCATGTTTTCTGGATCTTAGATATTGTTAAGTGTAAAAATAGTCCTAAAACAACTTTGAGAATATGATGTTGGAAGAATGATCATATTGAATCAACCCAAGCTTTAACATGCCCCTTATACTGCCCCTGCCAAGCAAATGGACAGTTCTTCCACTTCAAGTGCATACAATCTATGCTACCAAGCATTGTCGAAAAGTCTCTTGATTCATTTGTCACTAACAATCGGGTTGTATCTACAGCATTTGGTTCTCTCAAGTACTCCGAGCCAAACACTGCAACCATAGCTTTGCAGAACTGGTACAATGATGCAAGGCATGTGGACATACTCATCCACAAGATCACCGGGACTTCTATATGCAAGCATTCGGATAGTTGCAGTACATTTCTGATAAGAGGGGAAGCCAACCCTTCTGAGGGCATCATTCTTGCATTTAAAGTAATCATCATACTCCACCGCTCCCTCCAGAAAACAGTTGAAGACATGTCTTGCCATGTGGAAGCTCCACATAGCCGAAGAAGTTTGGCATTGAAGAGTTGGGACGTGCACTGGAAATAATCGTTGTAGAGTAGGCAATGGCCACTCTCGCCATTAAGATTCAACGTCGGAGCATGGCCCAAGAACGACCTCCTAAACATTGGCCGCATCCTGGAAATGTGCTCATTGACGACCATAGTAGCAACAACAAAGTCTTCATCATTGAACGATGAATCTTTCGTTGAACATATGACTTCATTGTAGAAGAACTCATCCGAGCTATAAACCATGTTACCTGGTGGGCAAAAGGCTGAACACCTTGCGGGCGACGACGGAGGCGGGCGTGGTCGAGCCGCGGCCCGTGAAGGGCGGCAGGCATGTCCTCGTCCTAGTCCTCCGGCGATGACCGTGGAGGCAAGGGTGGTGCCAGGGACCCTTGGCAGGTGTCCCTTCTCGTGCTACGACAACTGCAAGGAGCGGCCACAGACGCTAACCTCGATAGATGCAACGGCGATGAAGAAGTTGGTAGATGCGATGGAAGTTGATGGATGTGGCGACAACGCGTAGGTGGTGTCGTCATGGCCAAAACTAGGCGGCAGCAACAAGGACGGGGTTGAGAATGTGTGTGTGGGGGAGGGAGGTTAGGAGAAGAATGGTCATTGTGTGACGGGCCAGGGGAAAAGCAAGGGAGGGCGTCGCGCGAACGCAAACCCAGGCCAAATTTTGGCCAAGAATGGGTCACAACAAACAAACAAAAAACGAACACCCGTCCATTTGCAACAACACGTTGGGCCATGTTTTCCATCACCAAAATGGGCCCAATGGGTCACCGCGTTAGAGTTGGCCGCGTTGGAGTTGGTCTAATGTGGACTGGATTACTCTGATCCAGTTTAATCAATGAAAACACCTTGCCCCCACAAAAAAGAAAACAATTTGATTTTTTTTTATTAGAAATGATGGATCCCAATAGAAAAGGAGTTGGCCAGCTCATCGAAATAACAAGCTAATGATCCAGTAGCTAAACTGAATTTTGAATCCAAAGCAACTTACCAAAGATATTCTTTACAAGCAAAGTCGTACAATATTACCAAACACGTTACATAAAGTGTGTTGCGAACTTTCAATCAATCAGGTTTCCATACACAAACAACAGGAGCAAATCACAGTTCTTTTCCCCTCGCCGGTAAGAGGCACACACCACACAGGCTCTAACCTTTCCCAGCTGATCCAACCATTATCGAGTCGTAATACATGACAAAGTCGCTACAAGGATGCGGCTTCGTCAAACGCTGCTCATTCAATGTCAGCAACAGTCCTGCTATTGCTATTGCGCGCGAGTCCTGCTGTTTTCGGCGGCCCTCACCTGGAGGAAGTATGGATGTGCCTGCATTAAACCTTCAAAATTAGAATAGGAACCATTGTAAATCCAAACATGACATCCTCTAAGCAACCACACTAAATAATCTATCTACAAACCAAATGATCAAACACATCATGCAGCACCAAGGAGCTGGAGATGAGAAAATAAAGTATAATTGCATGGTGAAATGGACATTAAGCACGATTGGCTGGGAGCCACTGAACAACCAGTCGAAAACAGTGAGACTTACCATAGCTTCACGTGCAGTGAGCCTGTCCTGGTGATCATAGCGCAGAAGCTTATCAAGGAAATCTATGGCCTGAAATGGAGAGGGAAAAGGCCTCGTTGAGAAACCAGGAGCAGGTTACTGCTAACAAAGTATACTGAGATATATATATGTACAGACCTCAGGGGATACCAGATGCTGGTTGTCTGCATTGATAAACTTTGACCAGGGTTTTCTGCTGTGCCTGGGTGAGGAAATTATAAAAACGGTATATCAGATGACAAATAGAGATCTTGCATCAAAATGATTGCTGAGTGCCAATATACCTTCCAACAAGGGCTTCAAGCTGAGGGTCAAGCTCAATTCTGTACTTGTTCAAATAAGCATTTAGCCCATCTGTTCCAAGTACCTGCGAATACAGGGGTGTGGTCAGACTTTAGCGCTCATGCCAAGTTCAAACAGGACTATACAGCTAGAGTAAAGCTAATAATTACATGTGAGCATGAAGTCTATGCCAAATAATTTATTTGCGCACAGTACAAATTCATCGAAACATTGAGCCAAAACCACTCAGTCACTAAGGTAAATAACAGCAAATGCTATATGGCAACTCTAAAGAATATCAGATGCCACCAAAAATAAGCCTTCAACAGTTATAATAACTATCTTTCCAAAGAATAAAGGGAATAACGGAATAAGCACCTTTGCAATCTTCACAAGTTGATCATGGTTGTCATGGCCATAGAAAAATGGTTCCTTGCGGAATATCTGCAATCAAGAATACATGATTCATAAAATCATCACCAGTTGAACAAGAAGTCGATACAAAAGAAAGCTATGAATAATATCCAACTGTACTATCATGGCGGTCATACCATTCCAGCAAACATGCAGCCAAGACTCCACATGTCCAAAGAGTAGTCATAATCTTGTAAGTCAACAAGAAGCTCAGGTCCCTTGAAGTACCTAAATCCCAGTGAAAAGGGAAATGCCAGCAAATATTTTGAAAATGATCACAGAAGTGGGATGCTACATGCATCAAGGAACATGTTGGAAATGTAGAAGGATAAGAATGTGGAAATATTTGGAATATGAAGTTACATAATGGAGCATTAACTACTGTACAAAGCAAATCATTCACCACATCATTCATTCTGTTCATGTGTATTATGAGGTTGAGATTTCTAGGAATGAAAACAAATAATACAGAAAGAAATACTCTTTGCACATAAAATGTGGATTTAAATAAACTAAATTTTGGCTATATATTGCCTCACAAGTGACCAGAAGATTGACAACCAATTGTTGGAAGTACACAAGCAAATAAGGTTATTTGGTATCAATAAGTTGGTTTAAGATAATTAAATGGCAACAACGTATTTCTATGTACCTACCTTGATGCAACACGAACGTTATACTCCTTTCCAGGATGGTAGAATTCAGCAAGGCCCCAGTCTATTAACCGGAGTTTTCGAAGCTCATGATCTATCATAACATTGTGAGGCTTCACATCTCGGTGCATAATGCCTTGTGAATGGCAGTAATCCAAAGCCTGCACTCAAAAATGGAAACTGTGATAAATCTTGGTCCCCTCAAAAGAGGAAAAAACACTGACTGGTGTGGTTGCTTGTTAGCATTAGCAAGGGATTATTCATTCCTTACTATCACAAATATCATCCGTGAACACAAGAAAGGGTCCTAGGAAATGAGTAGCCAGATGCTCAAACTAGAAAGTTACACATGCAAGTATTTAATGTATCTTCAAGGCTTTATCAGAAGAGCAAAGAAAGTTTTAGATGTTTTAACAATCAGTTTTCTTGGCAATATTATATCAACAGAAACTTGGGAAAGATTGATACCTTCAGTAACTCATAGATATAATAACGAATGTCATAATCTGTCAATGTCGGATATAGCACTTTGAAATCTGTGTTATTGATGTATTCAAAGATCAAGCTTGGTGTTTTTGAATGCTGATCTCTGACAATATCAAGCAGCTTCACAATATTTGGACCTCCACAGAGATTCTGAAGTATTTTGATCTCTCTTTTGATCTGCATAAGCATGAGAAACGTGAAAAAACTAAAATTGTAGTTAAACCGTGACCATTTAAGGCACAGATAAGTTACCTTCTTCTTCTTCACCGGCTTCAGGATCTTAATAACACATTTCTCATTATTGTTAACGTTGATGCCCTCAAAGACTTCACTGTATTTGCCCCTTCCAACTTTCCGCACAACTTCATAGTCATCCTGCTCACTGATTGAAAAACATCATACCAGTCAGAGCTCATCACTGGATATACTGGTCCATTAACATTTTGTAATTTAACAATCACATGATATATTTCAGAGGGACCGGAACTAACAAATAACCACACCATTCAAACCAAAATGGTAAGTGTTTATCCTTGTGGGGGCAGGGATACTCGCAGCTGGCATGCTAAAAGTAATCAGTTTGATTGTTCCAGGCACAGGATTTTATTTTCCTGTTTTTATGATGGAGAACGAAGAGAAAACACCTAACTATTTTAAAGAGACTCATGGCACTTTTGGGGTATTGTTACATCAAAATAAATGAGTGCATATAATTTCCGTGCAAGAAAAGGTCAAATTACCCAACTTTCTACAAACTGGTGCTTCATACTCCCTCCGTCCCGAATTACTTGTCATAGATTTGTCTAGATACAGATGTAGATACATCTGTATCTAGATAAATCTAAGACAAGTAATTTGGGACGGAGGTAATACTTGAGTTCTATCCTTTTTCATCTATATAAGAATAAGAGGGCAACAAAACCCCATGTCAAGCTCAAGGGAGGACCAAAAAATGTCTGGATCCCAACGAGAAGCTACACAAAGGCGGAGCTTGTTACAATTTTAAATATAGTTGCATAACGCTGTATTTATTACACAAATACTAATTTACAAATCAAGATACTCCAACAGCGTACATGGTTCAGTGG
Source organism: Elymus sibiricus (assembly GCA_039707655.1). Lineage (NCBI taxonomy): Eukaryota > Viridiplantae > Streptophyta > Magnoliopsida > Poales > Poaceae > Elymus > Elymus sibiricus. The sequence goes on from CM077665.1 coordinate 273,813,666, forward strand.
AACCTTATTTATCTCATGTCGCTGAGCAGAATTATCAATTCAACAGAAACAGAACAGGAGTAAATTCTCTTCAGTATATAAACCTCAATGTAAACGTGGTTTTTACTTGGAACGGATACTTTGAGATTAAATAGGTTGATATGATAATTTCTGGAAAATACAACCCATATATTATCTGAAAAACTAGTGATAACACCAAATAATCAGTCCAGCTCAATCAACAAAGTGTAAAACTAATAGAACAGCACGCTTTCCAAGAAGGGAAAAACACAGTGAACTAGCAAGTGTTCAAAACAATAAACTTAGAACATGTAGAGGTCATGGGCAGTGTTCGTTCGACTTGGGTGCTGGTGTTGTAGTCCAAGACAGGTTCAAGTCCCCAATTTGCCAATTCAGCAAAGTATTTTGGACATGGAGAATATTGCTCGTACATGAACATGGGTGACAGAAACTGACATTTGGATTCGGGCGCTCAATTTGTGGAAAGTTAGTGATAGTCCACTTAAGATGTAGAACAAAACTATGAATAATCTCCCAAAGAAATTGTGAGGGCGTCACAGACGCATAATTTCGTACTTTATTAGTACCAAGTATCACAAAACAGTGAGATCGAGTAAGTGACTACTGAAGTCGGATATTGTAAAGAAGCAATCAAACAACTGCCGGAATTATCTGAGCAAGCACATCTGGCATCTCCCTCTATCAATCTACAACACGAGGAGCCCTCTCTAGCCGCACGGCACAATCACACTCGTGCCTGACAAGACCTCCGAAAACGTATCGAGAAGTCGAAGGGCCATTGTATGTAATCCCTGAACTGCCTCGCAACGAACTGACGAAAAGGATCCACGACACGAAGATGCGCCACGGGAACGAAAAGGAAATAAAAAAAGAACTTGAGAGTTAGGGCGAGTTTGGCTACGGGCGGATTCGACTCACCCCCACTGGACGGCGAGGGCCTCGTAATCCCAGTACTCCTTGGGGCGCACAACGTTAACGTCGGCGTAGACCCTGGCCTTCGACATGGCTGAAGACGATCCGGATCACGCGGGCGAGCGACGGATCAGGGAGAGGCGAGGGCTGGGACCCGGGAGGAGTTTGGTGCTTTCTCGGCGGCGCGTCCGTCAAGCGGACATCGCCGGCGGCGAGATGGCGTTAGGGTTTCAACAACTACGATTGGTTTTCCAGAGAAACATGTTTTTGGGGATATAGTTTTGGGGATGTAGGTGGAGGGCGTGGGAGAAGTGCGGTCAGTGCAACTGACAGGTGGGTCCATGGGACAGTGTGCGAAAGGAGCTCGTGCTGGGACCCAACAAAATAGGTGGGTCGAGGCTATCGTGGGCCCACCCGGGCCGTAAGCGAAACGAATCCGAGCTGCTCCGTTTCTTGCCTTTTCTCTCTTCTTTTTTCCAATTACTAGTTGACCCGTTGCGCAAAATGGCGCAAGGGCACGTTAAAACCATGTACGCAATGAAAAAAAATTCCATGGTTTGATTACAAATCAACACCATCTAACAAAATAAGGAACTAAGCGATGAAAGTGCTAAATGTTAATTAAAAATCTGTAGGTTTGGGGGGATCCTTCTGTTTTTTTCTAAGTTTTGGAATTCCAATATACTGGTATGTTTTTCTGATTCCTGATTAAATACATCGCTAATATGAAGCAACAAATCAACACCATCTAATAAAATAGGGAAATTGTAACAGGTTTATCCATTTCCTCTTTTGTCTCTCTTAAATAGCTTGTACATATATGTTATAGTGAAAATAGCAACAACAAAAATTCGACCAGACACATCTAAGAATCTACCATATTTCTCTCATGAAGGCTTAGCTGGGTTAGGCCCAATTAGAACAGAATATAATAGGTCAGAATACATAACGACCATCTTTCTCTTTCTTTTCTCCTTTCTCGGTAGCTCGGCTCAGTGAAGCAACGGACTGGTTTTGCTTCAGCCAACTTACCTTCAACCGTACTTGTTAAATCTCCCTCTCTCCCCTTAACTTCCGCCCGTACTTATTTAATACCCCCCCTCCCTCATACCCTTCCAGTTTGTTTTTTATCGGGGAAAGGAGCTCAATTGGGGATTCTCTTAGCATCAAAAGAGATATTCCATTTTATTTGTTAAAACACCCAGAGCGGAAAGAATATTGTACTGTTTGCAACCTGCAGCATATACATAAAAGATAACTGAATGAGAAATTTCACATGAGTGGAGACTACACAAAATATTCAGAAACCACCAATTAGTATTTTACAACTATAACATACGGAAACCAAACAATCAACTTCTAAGTGCTCAAATATTAGACCGCTAAAGAATCTTGATGGAATTGAACCACCCTTCATTCAGGAACTTAATATACAATCAGTATGTATAGAGAATCTGTCCAGGCATAGAATAACATGATTCAGCATGTCTCGTATGCGACCAAAGGAGCATTAGTTTAGTAATTTGAAAAGCATGCCAAGAATCTTTCATATGCATCCAACATTCATCTTCTTTTTAAAGTTTGGTATATGTCGGACCTGCATAACATACAGGAATCCAGTCATGACTAACTTTATATTCCTATATGGCTGACTACTCTACTACTTATTGGAGTAAATAAAAGATTCTGCAAATTGCACGAGCTAAATAAGGAAACTCATGATTCACAATAACAGACCACAATATTCATTTATGCAGCTACATAATATAGGTTGTACCTTCAAATGTCCACCATAATATAAGCTGCGTCCATGGTCTGGACTGGCGCTCCCGCTGCCTGTACAGTCCGTTGTAGGTTAGAAGACGTGCCCCAACCTCCTCGTAGGTCCCGATCAAGGAGCAGATCGAGCCGCCACCAACCACAAGGCCACGCCCGACCGGTGACCCTCTCCCATTGGACCTAGAGCCTTGTAAACTCTGCATAAAAACTAAACCCATTGGGCTTATAATCAATTAAGGTAACACATATCTTTTCTTAGATAATACCTCGAACAGAACATTATATGTGCATCTCACACTACAGAAAAAAAAACGTACACTAACTACATATGAACAGATTAGAAAGTCCATCATGCCAATAAAAACATTTAGCACCCATTTAAATATGGATTTGGGTTCATAGCTACACAGAGCGCAGTAATTATTGTGAAGCTAGAACAAGAATGGTCCTACTATCAGAAATATACGCCGGCAACAGCACCATCCAGTTAGAGCATGAAAACAGGAACGGAGAAGGTATATGTAGCTATTCATGGAGCTATGTCTGAACCTCCATTTGCATATGTAGAGCTTCTGCCAAGTTCCTAAGAAAAGGAGAAGGGAACATATGTAAATTTGTAAGGTCGTGGTATTTATTATGCATGCATTCTAGCGTAATAATTCAGAGATATCACTTGTTTTTTACGGATCACTTCCACTGCTACCTCGTTGTACTTTCTTAATATCCGAGGAGGTCTTCTTGTCTGCATACAGTACGCATCAAAATTCAATATAAAAAAAGGACTACTCATAGAGTAGAAAGATCATTGTTGCAACTTGGAACGACATGTTCTAGTGTAGTCACCAAACAAAGTGGTAATCAAGGCAACATCAACCTAACAAATTCAACAGTAGCTTAATTCATAAATACTATGTTCTTAACCTGAACTTCTATCAGAATCATATACTATGAATATGCAAAGCACATTGATAACATGACCCACCATGCAAACGGTCATCATAATTCATAAATACTTTTGAAATTCGTTTTCTGACCATACCAACAAGAACTGAATATCAAGATGATTCGGGCAAACAGATTACCAACAGAACCATGCATGCTTGTGCAACTAATTCAGACATCTCTGTAAAAAGATTAGTGAATATAATTTGCTCACAGAATTATATATGCTTATGCAACAAACGAAACATCTAAGTTAAATAGCCACTGAAAAACATTTATAAAGAATAGATCAGAGAAAGTACTTTCCGCACAGAATCATGTATGCATGTTTGTGCAACTAATTAAACATCTCTATAAGCAGTTACAGAAAAAAAATTGCCCAAAAAGATCATCAACAATGGAGCACACACGAGAGACATTAGTTGAAAGCAAAACTTTGTTCCTTGAGATCGACTGAATAAACAATATAGCCAAGACCATTAACTCATCCGTGAATTCCAAGAAAAGAATAAGCTCACCCTGTACACACATCAGTTCATGAGAATAAAAAAGGAGATAATGGATACACACAAACAATGAATTGGTCAATGCTGAGATGGAAAAAAAGGCAGAAGCAGAACAAGGAAAGAGAATGTGGAAAACCTCATGCTGTCTGCACTCCTCCCTAGGCTGCTCCTTCACCCAGCGGTTGGCCTCCTCACACTCCCCTACATCTCCCCCATCACAACCAAGAGCCATCTGGAGCTCTAACCCCGCTGCTCTCAGGCCACCCTACTGAGTAGTTGTAGCATCCAAATTAAGCAATGCTCGAGAAACCCCAGCAACAAAAAAATGTGGTTCACTCTAAACAACATCCTCGCAGCCCCTATCATTTCCCATGATTTCCACAGGAAAGAACTTGTTAGGGCACAAAAATTTCATTAAACACTAATAGATAAGGAAAGGAAAGGCCATTCACCTGAGCTTCAAATGCAAGACTGACAAGAAAATCAGGCAAGATCCACGAGAGGACTAAGACTTAGCAGCAGGAAGAACAAACTGAAGAAAAAGAACCCGGTATGCCACAAGCATTTCATCAAATAGCTTACAGGCAAATATGGGAAGAGCCATCTCACCCTAGCGTTGAAGGCAAGAACTCGTGGAAAGGGGATTGCAGCGGGGAGAACCACTCGGGGAGGTCGATGGTGAGCAAGGCCATGGCGGCAGCGCGGCAGCGACGACGCGGGAAAACGGCGGCGTGGGGAGAGGAGGAGCCAGTGCTGCTGCATCCTCTGCTTGGGAGCCGACTTGACTCGCAGGATGCGCGCGCTCTCCGACCATCCTATTTCGCCCCCTGCATCGACCTCCTCCGCTCTGCTTTGCCTGCAGGACCAGCCCCCATGCGGTTGTGCTCCTCCGGCGACCCCCACCTCCGGCATGCCTTGCGCCTCCTCACCCCCTCGTCCAAATCCCTCTTCTGCTCCCACGGGCATCCTCCCATCGCCGGCGATCAAGGAAACAGAGGCAGCTGAGCAGCACCACAAGGGACGGGTCAAGGCCTCGAGGGGGTCCTTTCCTCACCATGGAACCACCTCGGTCAGCTCATCGCATCTAGGCGCGGCCGCTGCTCCCGTGTTCACCGTTGTCGTTGAAGACAAGGAGGAAGAGGCTGGCGGAGGACGCGGTGCTCGGACCGCCGTTCTTTGTCCTTCTGCCGCCTTGCGCAAAAAGAGGGTTGGGGTGGACGCGGTGCTCGGCGTGAGCACGGCGACATTAGAGGAGCGCGGGAGGAGAAGAGAACGGAGGGTCACGTCGACGAGGAGGGAGGTGGTAGCTCTCATGGCTGGCGAGGGAGGGAGGATGGGGGGGACTGGTGTGGCAGCGATGGGGATTGGGGGAGAGGAGAGCAGCGAGATACAGGAACGAGAGAGTTCCGGTGAACCAATCTCCACCCATGGGCGCGGACACAGCACGCACGTCGCACGCGGCCCGAGGCGTACGCATTCGCCCAAGGCGCTCTTGCACTTTTCCTGGATGACCCAACCAATAGGCCATCCACCGACGTATGGGACCAGCCGCCAATTCGGGCCACCCGTCATCGCGACGGGCCAAAAGCTGGCGCAGAAGCCGGGTGCACAAGCACCGGCAGACCCCTCCGCAACCGGCAATTTTGACCCATTTGACCTATTGCCACAACTAATTCACAAACTGAACTACATACGAAAAAATTTCACCGGTCTAACCCTTTCATGTGGCGCCCGACACGAAGGCGCCACACTACACTATGTGGCGCCTTAGGCAAAGGCACCACACCCCGGCCACGCTGGCGCCCCCGTGGCAGGTCGACCCCACTACCGAGAGAGCTACAGCCGTGACCAGAGCCTTCAAAATGCTAAGTACCAGTGTGGCGCCTTACACTAAGGCGCCACCCTGTGCCGTGTGACGCCTTAGTTCAAGGCGCCACACTGTGCCGTGTGACGCCTGCGCCAAAGGCGCCACATTATCAAGAACAAATGTCCCATACGGTGAGGGAGGGAGAGTGAAGCTATGCATGTCAGTTTATTGAAAAGAAAGAGGGAGGGAGAGAGACTGAGAGAGTGAAGCTATGCATGTCAGTTTGCTGAAAAGAAAGAGCGAGGAGAGAGAGCAAGCTTTGTGCATGCATGTGTGACTGCTTTCAAAGAGAGAAAAGCGTGAGAAGAGAGAGATTATTTTGTGCAAGCATGTGTCAGACTGTTTCCTGTCAGGCCTAGTCTTTCTGCATGCTACTTCCTCCCCCCGTCGTTGTTTGTCTGTTTAAAAAAGCCTGCCTAATTACTCTGGTACTGCAAAGCAACTGTAATTGGACAGTGGCTAGCACATATTTTATTGCCGCTTGACGGGCTAAGACGGGTTGGTAGATAAATTGCAAGGTAAATAAAAGATAAGTAAATTACAGCAAATAAATGGAGATTTGGTAATGTGATACCCCCAAACCCTAATTATATATTAAGCCAGTTAACTTGCCATGTCATCATGATTAATAAAGCCAAGTTGCAATTAAGGAATGTCCTAGTTGAGAGGTCCATGACCCTACCCAGGGTAGGTGACCTCGTTTGGAAGAACTGAATTCTGCAATTTCTAATTATATATTAAGCCAGTTAACTTGCCATAGTTTGGAAGAACTGAATTCTGCAATTTCTTCAAGTGCATGGAGCCTACTTTTGCAGGGCATTTTTGAGAACACTAGTGCTGAGGTGGTCAAAGGAAATGATGATAAACAAACTGTTTTGGGTACTCCAACAGAAATAGCAATATTTGAGTACGGCTTGAGCTTGCAAGGATATCGTGATGCTGAGGATAGAAGCTGCACCAAGGTTAAGGTTGAGCCTTTCAATTCGGTCAAGAAAAAGATGGCCGTGTTGGTGATTATTGTTGAGATGTGTGACAAGGTGATTAATCAAGATGGAGATGGTATTCCCTTATCAGACCCTCGGAGAAAGAGCATCACGGATACTATCAACTCATTTGCTTCAGATGCTTTAAGGACGTTGTGCTTAGCGTTTAAGGATGTGGATGAATTTGATGAGAATGCAGACAGTCCTCCTAATGGTTTTACTCTGATAATCATATTTGGCATCAAGGACCCTGTGCGCCCTGGAGTGAAGGAAGCTGTTCAGAGCTGTATAACTGCTGGCATCATTGTGAGAATGGTGACTGGTGATAATATCAATACAACTAAAGCTATTGCCAAAGAATGTGGCATATTGACTGATGATGGCATAGCAATAGAAGGACCAGATTTTCGTAACAAAAGCCCAGAAGAAATGAGGGACTTGATACCTAAGATTCAGGTTTGTTTCGTCTATCTTGTTCTAGTAAGTGCACTGAAAACCTTGAAAGATTAACATCTCATCAACCTTTGGCAGGTCATGGCCCGTTCATTACCATTGGACAAACATTTGCTCGTGACAAACTTGAGAGGCATGTTCCATGAGGTGGTTGCTGTGACAGGTGATGGTACAAATGATGCTCCTGCATTACACGAAGCAGATATTGGGCTTGCTATGGGCATTGCAGGCACAGAGGTACTGTTTTCTTATGCAGTTTTGATCCTATGGTAGCATTTTAATTTTGAATTTGAAGTTGGATCATTCCTTAATTGCAACTTGGCTTTATTAATCATGATGACATGGCAAGTTAACTGGCTTAATATATAATTAGGGTTTGGGGGTATCACATTACCAAATCTCCATTTATTTGCTGTAATTTACTTATCTTTTATTTACCTTGCAATTTATCTACCAACCCGTCTTAGCCCGTCAAGCGGCAATAAAATATGTGCTAGCCACTGTCCAATTACAGTTGCTTTGCAGTACCAGAGTAATTAGGCAGGCTTTTTTAAACAGACAAACAACGACGGGGGGAGGAAGTAGCATGCAGAAAGACTAGGCCTGACAGGAAACAGTCTGACACATGCATGCACAAAATAATCTCTCTCTTCTCACGCTTTTCTCTCTTTGAAAGCAGTCACACATGCATGCACAAAGCTTGCTCTCTCTCCTCGCTCTTTCTTTTCAGCAAACTGACATGCATAGCTTCACTCTCTCAGTCTCTCCCCCTCCCTCTTTCTTTTCAATAAACTGACATGCATAGCTTCACTCTCCCTCCCTCACCGTATGGGACATTTGTTCTTGATAATGTGGCGCCTTTGGCGCAGGCGTCACACGGCACAGTGTGGCGCCTTGAACTAAGGCGTCACACAGCACAGGGTGGCGCCTTAGTGTAAGGCGCCACACTGGTACTTAGCATTTTGAAGGCTCTGATCACGGCTGTAGCTCTCTCGGTAGTGGGGTCGACCTGCCACGGGGGCGCCAGCGTGGCCGGGGTGTGGCGCCTTTGCCTAAGGCGCCACATAGTGTAGTGTGGCGCCTTCGTGTCGGGCGCCACATGAAAGGGTTAGACCGGTGAAATTTTTTCGTATGTAGTTCAGTTTGTGAATTAGTTGTGGCAATAGGTCAAATGGGTCAAAATTGCCTCCGCAACCACTCCCCACGACGCACGACGCAGCGCCGTGTGGAGCGACCCGCCAAAAGCGGTTGACCGACTAAACTATAATCCATACCATCGAACAGGCAGCCAGGCAGCCGACGAGCGGGACCAGGGTCAGCACCGGTCCATCCGTCATACGCACAGGACAGACGCAGGTGTAGAAACTGGGTGCATATGGGCCGGCCAACCTGTCTGCGGCATCCCCATGACGAACGACGCGGTCTGCGCACATCGAGACACGCAACGCAGCATGAATGGTTGACGCAAGAAAATTAAACCCAGCCAATACAAAGCCTCGCAGAGCCCACCAACGCAGCCAATACAAAGCCTCGCAGAGCCCACCAGTCATGGTAATACATGCACGAACGGCAGGTGAAAGCAGACAGTAGAAATCGGACGGACCAGACCCTCGCGTTGACCTGACCAGGAGCCATCGAACGGCCACAACGTCGCGAAATCGCTGAAGCCCTCAGCTGAGCGGGTCGGCTAGCAGTCTTATAGTTTAGAATAAGGGCATCCAACATCCAACGGTAAACCGTAAATTTTCTCCCGCATTCGTTCACAGAGCCGGGTCGGCAAAATCAGGGACCCTATGTCAAACTATAAAAATAAGCCTACCACTACATGAAGAATGTCCGGCGAAGAGGCGCACCGCGGCATAGCACCAAGTCGTCATCTACAATCTAAGGCGTTTTCTTAGTGCATTTTCTAAAAGGACTCAAAGTTACATTTTCATACATTTTTTAAAAATTATATTAAATAATTATTTTCGTGGCGTTTTCATTAAAATGCATAAAAACACTACCCTCCGTCACATAATATATGACGTTTTTACAAGCTATTTAGCTTACAAAAATGTCTTATAATATGTGTAAACGGATGCTATACAAACAAAATTTCCGCACCAATGGCTCCTCCCCACCCTCCCCAACGGCGCTCCACCACCTCTCCGGCGATCTTGATCTCTAGCCAATAGAATCAAGTTTCTCTCCACTGGATCTCTTTGGCGTCTCAAGATCTACGTGCACATACCCATCTCATATGGGTTCTCACGTAGGATCTCTACCCTTGGCTTGGATTTCTCTAAGGGTTTGGTTTTTACGGAGGAGGTTTTTCGATCTACGGGTCTTTGCATTCATCCCTCGGATGACACGGACTATTTTACAATGGTCGTGTCTTTTAGCCGTCATGATTTTCGTCTCACGGAGAATTCAGTGGCGGCGACACTTGAGGCCGCGATTGGTGGCTCGGCTATTGAGTTTTTGGTTTTCTCCATTAGAGACAAGGTTTTTGGATTTCAGGTCTCTTGCAAAGCAGTAGGTATGATGGTTGTTAATCTGCGATATTTCTCTTGTGTTCATTTCAAATGTTTCTTTCATCTATGGAGCAATGGTGGTCCAAATTGGCGTCGTGAGTTCAAAGTCTGGAAATTGTAATGTGATGCTGAATGGGTGCTTGTTAGCCCCTCCAAACGGCGTGCTGCCCTTGGAGTTCTGGCCATGCGCTCAAAGCCACCGAAGTCTTCAATGAAGACTGATCGCTCTATCATGAAGAAACTTTCATTCGCGACATGGGAAAATTATCCAGTTTGTTCAGGTTATCGGTATCCGGCTACGCAAGAGTGCATTACAACTACTGAGATCGCTGGTTATTCAATCCCTCGCCATGAACGAGTGGTTATTCATGCAAGGCCACCGGTGAATCTTCAGTGGACGGAGACTTTGCCGTCGATCTCTTTTGGCACAGTGCAAGATTTGGTTGCTCCGGCTGATCGGACGTCGCCATCTTCGGGCGGGACTTTCGCTCCTTCAAATGCGGAGGAATTGGGCCTAGAGTCCTCTCAGCCTGGCCCACCAACGCCGGAAACCTTTGTTGAGGTGGTGCCAACGGCTGCAATTGCAGAAAAGGATTTTGAGCACTTGATTGATGATATGGTGGGCAAAATTTTAACGTGTCAGTTATGTCTTAAACCTGGGCATTTTTTGAAAAACTGCACATCTCCTTTGCGATGTATTGGGTGTTCTAGAGTGGGCCATATGAGACGGGATTGTAACAATTTTGCTGCGGAGTTGGGGCTGGTTTGGCAACCAAAGCCCGGTGACGCTGCGCCTTCCAAGGAGGACACTGTTGTACGCGAGAATATCTCTCTGACAGATCCTTTACCATGCTTGGACTCTGTTTCCGCTTCCGCATTAATCCCTCCGTCTAGTTCCATCAGCCCTGGTCCCAAGACGCCATCCGTTGCGCCGACGGAGACTCCACCTCCACCGTCGAGCACTCCTCCTCCACTTCCTACTGCAATGGCGAACTTCCACTTGAATCCGATGCAGTATGTGCCTGTTGGCCACCATGTTGTTGATGGTGGGGAATCTCGATTGCCGCGGACCTTTGTGTTGCCATATACCCCTATTGTGAGGCGGCATGAGGAGTTCATGCTTGCAGAGGTCATGCCGGTCCCCCCGCCAGAGGAGATGGGCCCTATTTGAGAAGAAGTTGCAGATTGGCTGGTGGAGCAAGGTTTTGTGGTGCGCTCTGTTCAGCCCTGGATCAATGCCGTGGGCCTTTTTGAGCTCCGAGATGTGGCTTCTCAGTTTGTTCTTCTTCAGATGCCGCCGCAAGCTTTAGGTAATGATCGATTTGTTCAATTCATGAAGCATGATGAAGGCGAGGGTTTTCGAGGGGCTCAGGGTTTTTGTCAGGGTTTTCTTATGTTTCTTGGGATTCCTTTGGATCTTCGAACACTGAAAATATTCGAGCTGCGGTCAATACTTTCGGGAAATTTCACCATTGGAATAGTGAGGACCCGTACTTGGTGAGGTCTTTGGTTTTTTCATAATTCCCGGAGGATATCCTTGTGCCGAGGGATGTGGTTTTCACTGATTATGCCGATTGGGGTGGCGCGCGTGTCTCTTGGACAGTTCCCCTATACATCCTGGGAGCCAACTTCACGAAGCAGATGCCGCAGGATGAGGATTGGATGCCCATCAATGACAATCCTCACTCGTTGCCTGGGGTGCCGTTCCCGGACATGCCCCTTTCATACTGCTTCCATACCCAGCCTTGGGGTGGAACGATGTGCCGCCGGAGCCGGAGCCGGTTGTGCAAGAGAATGTGGCTGATGCTGATGGGTGGGGGAACTGGAATGATGCGCCTGAACCTAAGCCAGAGCAGGTGCAAGACCAAGAATCTATGGTGCTAGACGTCTCCAACCATTCAAGCTCTGAAGTTGCCCCGCCGCAAGTCCCTCTGGTTGTTCTTGAAGAGGACGAAGAACCTGTGCAAGATATGCCACAGCAGGCAGACATGGCTGACAACAACAACTGGGCGATCATTGTTTACCAGCCGCCTGTTGTGGAATTTTCCCCTGTTCAGGAGGTCAGGGTCCCCTTTGGGCCTTCATTGCCGCCAGATCTCACTTGGAAGAGGTCATTTGAAAATTTATTGAAGTGTCAAACCACATTTGAAATTCCTTCCTCTGTGCCTGCTTGGCCTGTCTCTCCAGTTGTTTTGTCAAAAAGATCCTGGGATCTGGCTTTTCATAACGATCTGCCATTGCTCACCTGGAAAGAGCAGGAACGTCTAGCAAATGACCCTGCAGGGAGGGCACCGGTTGCTCGTGCTCTCTTTCCTGCCACAGAGGACACTCAGGCATCGGGGACAGCTACAGGTGCGCCGCCCAAGAAGGTTGGAAGGCCTCGGAAGACTTTGGCGCCAACGCCGGTGGTTGAAACTAAGGTCAGGCGATGCACGAGGGGGTCTGTGTAGATAGATGGCTTCAAGCCCATCTTCCACGAATTGGTGTCCGAGCCCAAGAAGAAGAAGCCCAAGCCCAGGCCCTTCACAACCCGGCTAACTGAAGGCCCAGCCCATTCTGGTGCACCTGGTGCTGCTCCACCGGCGACCCCAATCAAGAAGATTCAGGAAATTGGAGCAGATTTGGGAATTGATGAGAAACTTCTCACAGTGGAGGCGCTTATAGCGGACCCACTTGGTCCTGTTAGCAACTCTGCTGATGATTAGTTTTCAGGAAGATATTTGGGCTTGGCAGGCCCCTAATTATGCCTATATATGTAGTAAATTAAGGCTATGCACTGGAGAGCTCTTTTGTGTAATATCTCTAGAACATGTGTTATAACAACTTCTGCCTGTGACATTGGGTGTCAACATGTTTTATGATCTTTGCTTTTCATGTTTTCATGAATAGATCAAGTAGAAATTAGAATGTGTTGTGCTGGAATGTTAGGGGCCTAAATTCTGGGGCAAGGCAAAGGGCCGTGAAGCAAAAATGGAAGAAAGCCAATGTGCCATTGCCTGCCTGCAGGAAACTAAGTGCACTTCTTTTGACAGTAAGCACATTAAAAGTTTTTGCCCAAGAAAGTTTGATTGTTTTACCTACTCCCCTTCTGTGGGAGCTTCAGGGGTATTGTGGTGGTATGGAATTCTTCAGTTTTTGTGGGTACTCTTTTGGAAGTTCATCAGTTTGCTGTGGTGGTGCAATTTACCTCAAGACAAAACACTGAGCAATGGACTCTTATGTCTGTTTATGGACCATGCCAGGGTGAAGCAAGGGATTCATTTGTTAGTTGGCTTTATAACCTGCATATCCCACTGGGAGAGCACTGGCTTCTTGTAGGAGATTTCAACTTCATCAGGTCCATAGAAAATAGGAATTCGCCTGGAGGAGATTTAAATGATATGTTCATTTTCAATGAAATTATTGGTCACTTGGGCCTGTTGGAATTACCCTTAAAAGGGAGATCATTCACATGGTCAAATATGCAGGAGTGTCCTCTCTTAGAGCAGCTGGACTGGTTTTTCACCTCTTCTGACTGGATATCTGCATATCCAATGACTGAAGTGCTTCCATTAGCAAAGACCGCATCAGACCATGTACCTTGCATGATTAAAATCAATACATCAATTCCAAAGTCCAATATATTTAGATTTGAAAATTATTGGTTGGAATTGGATGGTTTTATGCAATGTGTGGAGAAGTCATGGAAGAAGCAATCATCAAAGGGGCATATAACTGCCAGAATTGCTGACAAACTGAAGAGAATGAGAATGGACCTTAAAAAGTGGCAGATCAGTGTGTCCAAACTCAAGTGTCTAATTACCAAATGCAATCATGTAATTTTATTGTTGGATAATCTGGAGGAACACAAGCCCTTGTTTAGGCCTGAGTTTAATTTTAGGAAGATTGTAAAGCTCCATGTGGAAAATCTGCTCCACTTGCAATTTTTGTATTGGAAGAAAAGGTGTACTGTTAGATACATCAAAGTGGGGGAGAAAATACCAAATTCTTCCATGCAATGGCCACTGAGAGACACAGAAGAAACTCCATAGCCAGTATGAAATTGTCTGATGGCTCTGTTGTCACTGAACATTCCCAAATGGAGGGGATCATATGGAGTTGTTTTAAAAATAGAATGGGGGTGTCCAGGGGCATTGTCATGGGCTTTGATCTGCATCCTTACTACCCCCCATTGAAGGACTTGAGGAACTGATTAAGCCCTTTGAGAAGGAAGAAATGGATGACATTGTGAAGCATATGCCAGTTGATAAGGCTCCTGGCCCTGATGGATTCAATGGACTTTTCTTCAAAAGGTGTTGGCACATTATTTGTGAGGATTTTTATGAATTAGCCCAGGCATTTTATGATGGCACGACAGCCCTAGAGAACATTTGGGTCATATATTACTTTGGTGCCAAAGAAACTTGCTCCTGAGGGGGTAGGGGACTATAGACCTATCTCTCTCACTGGTATGGGCTTGAAGTTTCTTTCTAAGATGGCGGCAAATCGTTTTCAAAAAATCATCATGCAGTGCATCCATAAGAATCAATATGGTTTCATCAAGAGGAGAACAATCCAGGATTGCATTGGTTGGACTTTTGAGTATTTGCATCAATGCCACCAGTCCAAGAGGCCTATTGTAATCCTAAAATTGGACTTTGAGCTTTTGACTCCTTAGAACATGAGGCTATTGTCCAAATCTTAAGATTCAAGGGTTTTAGTGAGAAGTGGATTAATTGGATGACACAACTATTGTCTACTGGTACCTCCTCAGTGTTACTTAATGGTGTCCTTGGAAGGAAGTTCTTATGCAAAAAAGGGGTCAGATAGGGTGATCTTGTTTCCCCACTTTTGTTTGTGATTGCTGCTGATCTCCTGCAGTCAGTAGTCAATGATATGCATACCAGGGGCATCCTTCAGCTGCCAATCCCCTGCCATGATCAGGACTACCCAATTATCCAGTATGCTGATGACACCCTTATCATTTTGCCTGCTGATAAGAACCAGTTACTTGCACTCAAGGATATGCTTAAGATTTTCTCTCAGTCCACTGGACTTGATGTGAACTACCATAAGTCCTTTATCATCCCCATCAATGTGGATGATGGAACTATAAAGGAATTAGCAGCAACCTTTGAATGTCAAGTGGGTAAAATGCCTTTCACTTACCTAGGGCTTCCTGTTGGTACTACTAGACCAAAAATGGTGGATTTCATGTGTCGGAGAAACGACACCTATGGGACCGGGAGGATCCCTTTACGATTCGGCGGGGAGAAGGTTTGCACAGAGAGCAGATCTGATGATCAACACGCGGGAATTTTACCCAGGTTCGGGCCGCAAAGATGCGTAAAACCCTACTCCTGCTTGGTTGTATTAAGAGTGTTCTAGCTCAAGTCCTGGGAGCGCTACATTACTTAGCAGCTACACATGCAGAATGAGCTCTAGCCGATCCGATCCCCCTGTAGCTACGCCTTGGGCCTCCTTTTATACGTTCGAAGGGGTCACCAACAGTGGCGCACAGTGCATACATGAGGTGTAAAAGTAGCTACAGTGCTATCATACCTAACACTGACGGTTTAGGACAAGAACATTAAATGCTCCGTTGAGGTGTCCCTTAGTGTCTTGGGGCTGGAAAAAGGGGCCGTCCCATCGCACTGCTTAAGCCCATCCACCGCTAGCACCTGACACGTTACCAGGAGGACAACAGCTAAAAGACAAGCTGGTAACCGTACTGGAGTGATGACAGGGCAGCGAAGGCTTGCCGGGTGTGAGCCTTGCCGGGATTGCAAGCCATCCCGGCAAGACCTTGCCGGGGCTCCAGCCTCCAGTCTTCTACCTTCTGATTATTGCCTTGTCTTGGATGTCTTCTTTCCCCCGGCAAAGGGCCTTGCCGGGGAATTCGGTCCTTCCTCCAAGCTTAGAAGCAAAGAGGCTTGCCGGGGGCTGGCACGCACCCGGCAAGGTCTTGCCGGCCCCAGGAATCTTGCCGCGGTCGCCCGCGCACAAGTCAGGGCAATAGGTACCCTGGTTCCTAGTGCACCGACAGGAGCCCCCGGGCCTGGGCCACACATGCGCGCGCGGCGCTTGTTGGGCTAGGCCCAAAATAGTGCGCGGACACAGGCGGCCGCAGTTTTTGTAATGATTACGATTGATGGCTTCTTCCCACGTTGCATAGTAACATCAGGTCTTAGGAGTAGTGGAGCGAGGCGGTCCACCTTCTTCCTCGGGAGGGGAAGCGACGAACAGTGCGGCGCTTGTTCGCCTTCACCATTAACGCCTTTGCTCCCACCCCTGACTTATTCGCGCCTTGGGTGACGCGTACTGTCCAGGATTACGAAGAGTCGGCCTCCCTCTTCCCTTAACACCCAGCCCTATAAAAGGGGGGTGAGGGAAGAAGAAGAACGCCGCTCATCTGCAATCCTCCACCTTCTCCTGCTGCTCAGTGCTTCCCCTTTCTGTCTTTCGCCATTTCCCCCGACGCGCTGCCCCAAGATGGTGAGGGGACGTGGCCGCGCCCGGGGTTCCCATAGCGCTGTGAGGAGCAGCCCCCGGACTCCAGCGCGCGTGGTGGTGACAGCGGCGGGCCCAAGTTCCCGCGGCAGGACAGCGTCCCGAGGCCGTGTGAGGACGATTCCGACGGGACGCGGCGGTCGCAGTAGTGTGCCTCTCCCGCAGCCCCACGTGGGGATCCACGCGGGGGAAGAGGTGCAGGAGTTCGTCGTGGTCCTCCCCCGTCGGCTCCGAAGTTGGCTGCGCCTCCCTGATCCTTTTGCAAGGGCCATGGAGAGCAGCCGGACTCGTGGCCTGTGGCTCCGAGTGGACGGCTGCAGCAACGGCCCTTGGTGGGTGGCGGTCGACCTCTCCCCTGGAGGCGCCATGCTCCTGACAAGGGGATGGAAGTCGTTCGCCCTTTCCCGGGGCCTCGCCCCTGGGCAGCTGCTTAACTTCAAGTTCGACGGTCCCGCCACCCTCTCCGTGAAGTTTTTCGGAGCGACCGGCGTCCGCCTGGAGTGCTGCGCTGAAAGCTCGAGCGGCAGCGACTCCGATTCCTCCAGCGACAGCGACGACGAGGATAGCGTCTTTGGCATGAAGTACGAGGACTCCGACTAGGCACGTCTGGCGCCGTAGTTAGGTCCTGGCGTTCCATCCGCGAGACCTTGCTTCCGGATCGGTCGCCGCGTCGTAGTGGTAGATCTCCTTTCATGTATCAGACTGCACCCAATGTAATCCCGTGAATGTTTGAGAAGAGATGCACTGGGTATCAATCTTTTAAAACTCCTTGGCTCTTGTGTACGTTTTTGCTTCCCGCTGTCCCCCGACAAGCATCTTGCCGGTGGAGCTCTCTGGCACGCCCTCAACGGGAGCGCAGCACTCCGAAGAGGCGCGCTTGCCGGAGTGTGCGCCAAAAGCCTTGCCGGGCCTTGGGCTTGCCGGTGATGTGCAGACCTGTTCCCGGCTGCTCCTCCCGCCTGGAGGTCGTGGCTTGCCGGGGGGCTCTCTAGCACGTCCTCAACAGAAACGCAGCGCTCCGAAGAGGCGCGCTTGCCGGAGTGTGTGTCAGAGGCCTTGCCGGGCCTTGGGCTTGCCGGAAATGTGGGAGACAGAGCAAGATGATGGCAGGGGTCGCGGGCTCAAAGAGGAGCGCCGCGCCGTGCGATGAAGAGCCAGCCCCCGGGCTTCCCCGTAAAGGATATCGCGGGTGCTATGCTCGATTCATGCACCATCCTTGCCGCCCCTGCCATCTACTGCGAATACCTCATCGCCATCTTGTCAACTTCCAGCACGACGTCCTTGGCTTTCCCGGCCGCCGGAAATGAAATCCTTTTTCGCATACATGCTGCTGCAATAGCACACATAAAGAAAGTAACTTGTCTTAGTCAAACCAGTCTTTATGTACGCAACACATGCTTCTTTATGCTAGATGAATATTTGCTCTCCTCTCGATTAAGCCCGTCCTCGTACACATCTTATATCCTACGCTATTCGGAAACCTTGCCGGTGCGCACACTTGCCGCGAGCGCTTTGAGGAACGGGTCCTTAGCAGCCTGCTGGAAATGCCGCCGCCGGCAAGGCGCCTTGCCGGGCCAAAACGCAGCTGCTAAGTTTGCCGAGCGGACTCGAAGCGAAACTAGAGCGCGGGCTAACCACGGCAAAGTTCCTCCGCGTGCAGATTGATGTACAAGGACGGAAGGATCAATCAAGACAGCCCACGCTTGCTGGATGACTTTCCGGTGCGCACGCCCCAGTCGGCAGCGCTCGAGGAACGGGTCCTTAGCAGCTTGCCGGGGTCGCCACCTCCCGGAAAGGTTAACCTTCCCGAAACTCGCGCAGCCGTCCAAGTTGTCGAGCGGACTCGAGACAACTCAAGATGCTATTGATTCTGGGAAGGCTCCTTCGCGTGTTGGTGCAAGGAGCAAATGAAGACAGCAAAAGGAACATGATTGCCACAAGTCTTTGTAACTTATCTTTTCTGCCGTTCATCTCGCATGACGAGGCTGCGCTCGTGGTGACGACCGGCGGCTCTCAAGAAGATTATTCTCTAGGGCGCTGCTAGCCCCCGAGCTCGCCTTCCATGCCTCAGAGGAGCTGACGCGCTAATCACCAGGTCAGGTCCGCACAACCTCCATCCCCTACCTGGCGCGCCAAAGATGTCGGAGAAACGACACCTATGGGACCGGGAGGATCCCTTTACGATTCGGCGGGGAGAAGGTTTGCACAGAGAGCAGATCTGATGATCAACACGCGGGAATTTTACCCAGGTTCGGGCCGCAAAGATGCGTAAAACCCTACTCCTGCTTGGTTGTATTAAGAGTGTTCTAGCTCAAGTCCTGGGAGCGCTACAGTACTTAGCAGCTACACATGCAGAATGAGCTCTAGCCGATCCGATCCCCCTGTAGCTACGCCTTGGGCCTCCTTTTATACGTTCGAAGGGGTCACCAACAGTGGCGCACAGTGCATACATGAGGTGTAAAAGTAGCTACAGTGCTATCATACCTAACACTGACGGTTTAGGACAAGAACATTAAATGCTCCGTTGAGGTGTCCCTTAGTGTCTTGGGGCTGGAAAAAGGGGCCGTCCCATCGCACCGCTTAAGCCCATCCACCGCTAGCACCTGACACGTTACCAGCAGGACAACAGCTAAAAGACAAGCTGGTAAC
This sequence comes from Elymus sibiricus, assembly GCA_039707655.1. Classification (NCBI taxonomy): domain Eukaryota; kingdom Viridiplantae; phylum Streptophyta; class Magnoliopsida; order Poales; family Poaceae; genus Elymus; species Elymus sibiricus. The sequence goes on from CM077665.1 coordinate 273,832,783, forward strand.
CGTACTGGAGTGATGATAGGGCAGCGAAGGCTTGCCGGGTGTGAGCCTTGCCGGGATTGCAAGCCATCCCGGCAAGACCTTGCCGGGGCTCCAGCCTCCAGTCTTCTACCTTCTGATTATTGCCTTGTCTTGGATGTCTTCTTTCCCCCGGCAAAGGGCCTTGCCGGGGAATTCGGTCCTTCCTCCAAGCTTAGAAGCAAAGAGGCTTGCCGGGGGCTGGCACGCACCCGGCAAGGTCTTGCCGGCCCCAGGAATCCTGCCGCGGTCGCCCACGCACAAGTCAGGGCAATAGGTACCCTGGTTCCTAGTGCACCGACATCATGCCACTGGTTGACTGCATGGAAAGAAGGATGACTGCTAGCTCTGCTTTTCTCAATCAAGGTGAAAGATTGCAGTTTCTAAATTCAGCTTTGTCTTCCATGCCCATGTTCTTCCTGAGCAGCTTGGCTATTCCACCTGGTATCCTCAAACAGCTTGAGAGAATCTAGAGGCAGTGCCTCTGGAGAAAGCACAAGGATGAACCTGCTCCCTCACTTGCTGCCTGGGACTTGGTTTGCAGGCCTAAATGCAAGGGGGGGCTTGGCATCATGAATCTGGGTGTTCAAAATGTGGCATTACTGCTGAAGCATACCAATCACTTTCTGAACAAAAAAGACGTGCCATGGGTGTCTCTGATTTGGGACACATACTATCATGAAAGGGTTCCACAAGCAACCAAGGATTGTGGCTCTGTTTGGTGGAAGGATATTTGCAAGGTACTAACCCAGTTTAGGTCCTCAACCTGGGTAAAAGTTAATGCTGGGGATATTGTGTTATTTTGGTCAGATAATTGGAAACTTGGCGATAGTGTTGCCACTCTGGAGTCTAGGTTCCCAAGGCTTTTCTCCTATGTGAAAGATCCATGGATTTCTACCAAGGAAGTTTTCATGGTACAAGAGTTGACTGAACTTTTTCATCTGCCATTGTCTGAGCAAGCCTACAATGACTATGTGGCCCTTCAAACCTTGACAAGGGCTTGTGATAGAGATGCAGAACTGAAGGATTCTTGGTGGTGGCAGGGTTCATCTAAGGAATTTAAGCCCAAGAGCTTCTACACACTCAAGCATTCCAACCTTTATTTAATCCACTACTTTCATGGATTTGGAGATCATGTTGTACCATGAAAATAAAGGTATTTGCATGGATGTTGATCATGGATAGGCTCAATACTAAGGATATGGTTGAAAGGAGGCATTGGCACCTGGATGATGGTGTACAGTGATCTCTCTGTCCACTGCATACAAGAGAAATCAGGGACCATCTTTTCTTCCAGTGCAACTTTAGCACAAGGGTATGGAACTACCTTCAGATTGACTGGTCTCAGAGGGATACTATGGGAGAAGTGGTCACACATGCTAGAAGGGAGTTTGCAAAGCCCTTTTTCTCTGAAGTGGTATTCATTGCTTGCTGGAATATTTGGATTATCAGAAATGCAAAAGTATTCAGACATGAAAGGCCCAGATTCAACAGGTGGAGAGCAGCCTTTGTGCATGATATTTCACTCACGCAGCACAGGATCAAGTCAGCCTTCAAGGATGAGCTTCTGAGATGGACTTCATACCTACCCCCTTGATTGTTCTTTTGTATATCTTTGTATATTAGTTTCAGTTCCTTAGCTGTATTTTATAGTTACTCCTTGTAACAGTTGTAATCCTCTTTTTTCTAATAAAGTTCTAAATGTTGTGGGGGGTTTCCCTACAGTTCCCAGTCAAAAAAAGACGTCTTATATTATGAGATAAAGGGAATATATATTAAGGCAAGTAGAGAAAATACTTCAGACCAGTTTCCATGCTAAGATGTTTTTTATTAGATGACATATTGAGGTGTTCTGCACTACGCCTCAAAACATCATTCCGTGTGAAGAGCCTAGAAAAAATGCTACCGGACAAGGCGTCTTATAGATCTGCAGTAGTGACTTATTGCTAGATATTGCGGCACCGAGGAAATAGGCCAGTTGGTTGTTGTTTCTTTTGGCTAGCATGAGGTCGTGAGTTCGATCTCTGAAGAAACGCATATAAGTCTTTTCACCTTGAGTGTTCCTGGCAGTTGCGTTGGGCATTCAGCCTATGGCTTAAATTCGGGGTCGTGAGTTCGATCTCTGAAGAAACGCATATAAGTTTTTTCACCTTGAGCGTTCCTGGCACTTCCGTTGGGCATTTAGCCTACAGCTGAAATTCAAGGCGCCTGCAAATCGTGGGCCCTGTATAGCCGGCACGTTTTGCACATATGTCGGCCCGTACCTGTTTGTCCACGGCCGGATATCATGCAAACACGACAGAATTGATACAAACACGACCGATTTCATATAAATACGATGGATTTTATTATATTTACACCAGTCCGGCTCTAGAGATGTATAATTAATACCTAATCTAAATTGTCACCGGCGCCCGTTCCTTGTGTCCGACCATGATCAGGCCGGCTCATTTCATTCCCGTAAAGACTACCTATGATGGACAGAAGCTCGCAGAGTTATATATAGCAAGAATCATTTGCACACATGGAGTTCCTAAGAGGATAGTGTCAGATAGAGGTATCCAGTTTACATCGAGATTTTGGAAGAATATACACGAGGTTTTGGAACTCGGTTGGATTTCAGTACATCATATGACATACTAGATCATTGATGGCGCGCGTTGCCGCGCCCGTCTATTGGTTCAATGTAATGCGGAATCATGTAAATATATGATGCCATTAGACAGAGCCAATATGTTCCAAATTTAGGTGGGTCACCGCACATACCAGCAACTTGATTGGCAACGCCAAAGCAAAGATAATAATATGGCAATAGCACATTGGCATGTCATCTATAGTCAATCAAATAACCAACATGTATAATACTCTCTCGGTTCACTATTATAAGATGTTTTGGATATTTTAATATGAACTACATGCAGACTGAATTGAGTGAACAAACACACTAAAACGCGTTTATAAGCATCCAATTAAGATAAAAGTTAGAAGATCTTATAATAGTGTACGGAGGGGGTAGTTAACTATAAAGATGTACTACTTTGTTAATACTTGGTCCACCTTACACCCTCACAAAGTTTATTGGAGTCCATGATGCGGCTGACTCTTAAACTACAACTGCTTCTCTTCTCTCTTCTGCAACCCAACAAAAATAAAACATATAAATCCTTATAGCGTTATACTTGCACTCAGTGGATAGTCATAAATGTGTGACAGATTTGTAAATTGGATAACTGATAGCATGTTACATAGGATCATTCCCATAGGATGTAATACAGTCCACTGCATCAATTGTTTTTGGGATGGGAACACATGGACCGATCCCTCGTGCATACCATCATATGAGAAATATGTAGCTAGCAGCAGCTGAGATCAAAAGGCTTACGGGATGGTAAGTAGTAGATAGTATGGTCTCATCATCAGAATATACATCATTCAAGTATCTTGATGCAATATGATAAATCTACCCAAAGGTAGCTTTTTGTGTTCTGCAATAGATGAAGGAAAACAATCAGTATTCTACATGTCAAAAAAAGCAGCACTAAATTTATTTCGTATACATGTAGCATGTTGGCGCTCAGTTCGAAGAGAAATTCAACCTAAAGTAACTTAACCATTAGGTATATCATGTAAAAATATTCAATACTTCAAAAAAAATCCCGGCTTAACATAGGTATATGCTTACATACCATCTACACAATGTAAAGAGTATAACATCTAAATGGAATATTAGTCACCTCACATTTCCAAATGTCCATATCAATAAGTATCATCATCAAGATTAACATCATGTCCTCATCATCGATTTCAGTAGCACTTCCACTTTGGAAGAAGAATGCTCACAACCAGAGGACCATATCTTGCAAGTTGGGAGTATGGAGCAGAATGGAAATTCAATTACCCGTCTAAGAAAGTAAAGTGGAAAAATTAAGTTAATCCTTCAAGGACAAAACCTAAGAGGAATGCACTTTGGATGCATTCATTGGTGCTAAGGATGTAGTTATATGAGAAGGGGAGTCGAGCAAGGTGCATACATAAAAATTGGAATAAAAATGAGATGTAGTTATATGAAAAGGGGAATCGGAGTGTCGGACAAGGGTGATTACATCAGTAGGGGAATCAGGTAAGATGCATAATAAACATTGGAATTTAACCCCCAAAATACTGACCAAAACAGATAAACACCAACAAGTGAGGCAGCATACATCCTCAAACACCTTCCCTACACAAACTATGTGCCATGTCTTGACATACAGAACTGTGCAATGTCTTGATACAGAATTTACCACAGCAATTTGGTGCCCTCCGCCTTCAGATCGCGCCGTTGGACGTCCGAGATTGGCTGGTCGTTGTACCGAGTATCGCGACATCATTTTTAGTGTCCCGTCATGTGTCATGGCTGCCAAATTAAAAGGGCTGCTGCTACCGAAACTGATCTGGCCGTTCTGACTGTCATCGACCGGGCAGCAAAAAAACAACAACTGTGTACGAGAGGCCTGGACATGACAATTGAGAACTAACATCTATTCCAGGCAGGTGTCCACCATTTTTATGGGCTTCTTTGCGTGCTTGTGCCAGACAGGCTGACGTGGAACGGCTGCTGCTCCAGAAGCCTATTTCTGTGGCCTTTCCGTTCACTGGACCGACGCGTCTTTTCTGGTTACTATACCTGTCCATTATAAAAACTCACTAAAAAAGTTGATCTAAAATATAACCAGACCATTAGCATTCTCCCTTGCAGCTTTGAGCCAACGAAATTTATGTCGTTCACATTCCGTGTCCGCTCAACGCTAATGAAAATTCCCTGCCCCATCGAATCATTCAGCCATGTGACCAACGTGAGAATGATGGTGATGAAGCTTCAGTTCCAAAATCACATTTGAAGCAAAGAACGGAGCTGATGGAGAAACTTTCAGTTCCGGGACTGCTACGCCATCATTCTTGGTCTGCAAATGAAAAAGGTATATTCTTATACTATATTCAGATAGTTTGAAGCGCTATTTGCTACTTGCATTGCTAGATCCTTTTACTTGAAATTTCATTTTTTTTTACTTTTGATTGTAACATATGTTTAACTGTTCCTTGCTGGTATTTCCAGCAGCTCCATCCAATCCAAATATACCCACATTAATATTAGACCATATATATTTGCATGGCTTGATCCATTTATATTCGATATCCTCCTAAATTCTTTTGGACGTTACACATTAAGCATTTATGTCAGCTCATATCCAAATATATGGGGAATGATTGATGTAATACTGTCTAAATTTTTTACGCAATCTTTTATCTAAAACTATCTTTGAACAAGAAGTGTAATCCAAACCATGTCCTTTTTTCATATTCATGTCGTTCAACTATACTCAAATATTTGCATTGTTCTATTGACACTATAAACGGGTACGGCAACACATGCCTTCATGTTCTAGTGTCTTGACATACAGAACAACCCATCTAATAAGTTTACCTCTTCGGATCATGGTCAAACTATACAGAATTGTCTCCATCTCTTCCGATAATTGCTGTCAGGGGATTCACAAACAGCATGAGGCCTGATCCACGGAGAAAGTGGAAATAAAGTCCAAATTAGTGATTTGAGATCCATCCACCAGTACAATGGGGTAGATGAGTAGACACCTGGTGTTCAAGGAGAGTAGGGGAGCTAGGAGGGAATTTCGCAGGAGCTCACCAACAACAGTTTTGAAGCATCATGACAAGGAGGAGAAGAGGATCCGATGCAATCGATGAGGGAGACTGGACCGTCGACATCCCCGACATTGACCGGGTCTTCCACAACCTTTGTCAACCGGCTTAGCCTCCAACTCTAAAAAAATTGCGGAAATTGTCGTCGGCATTACTTTGCTCCATAATAAGTAGTGAAGAATACTTGGTTCAGACCAAAAAAATTAACGAGCAATAGTTGAGACAGATATGCCTAAAAATACAACTGACATTGATTTTATAGTTTATTTGTCGGATGAGAACAATTTTATGGACTTCATCTAGGGACTGTGCAATTCATTTAGATGCCCAATGTAACTATTCATGAAAGAGTTTGGTTTAGAAGGAAAAATTCTAAGAACACTATCCAACCAACGAACAACTAACTACTGTTTGGGTTGTGAGTTCAAGCAAGGCCAGAACTCCAATTTCTGTACCCACATCTATTTGAATTAACTAAATATCGAGAACAAAAAAGGTGACATTTGTAAGTGGTTCTTCCAAAAAAAGGTTGCCAACATGATGTGTACATGGACTAATAAAATTACAGGAGACCTTCATTGGGTTTCATTTACTTAGATCATCAGCGGCCTGCCACCCGCTATCTCGTTGCCTCGGTGTGATCTCAGATCAGCATCAGTCACAACATGGCATGCTATGGTCCTATGACTTGATCTCTGTGATGACCAAACAGTATTGCAAGGGTTCGCTAGATATGGCAGTTGCAGCTGCGCGCCATGAAAATCAAATGAACATCCATGGAAATTGGAGTATCCAGAATTCAGTTAAATGACGGATCATTCAACATTACGGGTGTGGCAAACCCTAATTTATTACCCCAATCTATAGCACCTCGGCTGGACAAACAGGTTGTTTAGCACCTCGATTGGTCGAGTTACAAAACCCGAATGCATCGAGGGAAAAGAAACTTACTGGTGGGAAGAGCAACGGCAACTGAACGGCGCGGAAGGAGGCTAGCGTGATTAGTTGGGCGACTTGGTGCTGTTGGGTTGACGCGGTGGATCCGACCACGGCCGGTGAGGCGGCCTCCTCCAACCTAGCCGTCGCGCGCGGCATAGCATCAGGTAAAGTCGCCACCTCCGCCTCCAGGATCGCTGGTTCCCTGGATGGCTGAGAGAACGAGAGGACGGGGCCCGGGGTTGACTGCTGGGCACGGAAAGTGGGCCTAACAACCCAATACGAGCCCAATTAACTACAGGGGTCCAAAAAAGCTACCGGAGTAGCTGCCCTCGGACAGGTAGCGCATCTCGCAAGAAACAGCCCATTAAGGAAGATCAAATGGCCAGGAACAGCCAGCACATGAAAATGAATGGTCAAGATGTTGAATACGTGAGAGGGTTGGGATGGTGCCCAGTTTTACTGTCCTTAATCACCCACAGACCGATGGACGGACTGAGCGGGTAAACCAAATTCTCGAAGACATGCTTCGAGCTTGTGCTTTGACTTATCAACGCGATTGGGATAAGAGTCTTCCTTATACTGAGTTTTCTTATAACAATAGTCATGAAGCAAGTATAAAGATGGCTCCATCTGAGGCTTTACATGGACAGAAGTGTCATACACCACTTAATTGGCATGAAGTAGGAGAAAATCAAGTGCTAGATCCTGACACGCTAGAAGAGGCAGATAAGCAAGTGAATATGATTCAAGAAAGGTTGAAGGCAGCTTCGTCTAGACAGAAGGCTTATTTGGATAAACGTCGACATGACATATCATTTACGATTGGAGATGATGTGTACCTGAGGGTATCTCCACTACGTGGAATGCGTCGTTTTGGAATCAAGGGTAAACTAACTCCCTGATACATTGGTGTGTTTGAGATTACTGCCCGACGTGGAGAGGTAGCCTATCAGTTGGCACTCCTAGAGAAATTGTCAAATGTGCACAATGTATTCCTTGTGTCACAGTTAAAGAAGTATTTTAAGAAACCCGAGGAAGAGGCACAGAAGACTTCACTGGACAACATAGAAGTCAAGGATGATTTGACATATGAATAGCATCCTATCAAGATTCTTGATGAGCAGTTACGAACCACTAGGAAGAAGGTGATCAAACTTTGCAAGATGTAGTGGAGCAACCATACAGAGAAGGAAGCAACCTGGGAGCGAGAAGACGGCCTCAAGGAGGAACTAACCTGGACTGGCGTTGTTTCCAGCAGAATTATCGTGGTGTTATTTTTTGTGCAGAAAATAAAAGTTCTCGGAATTGTCCGAAACTTTTTTATATTTTTTTGGAGAAAATAAGAAATACTGGAGCGAAGAACCACCAGAGGGGAGCCACCTGTGGGCCATGAGCCAATAGGGCGCGCCCACCCCTCTGGGCACGCCCTGTTAGCTCGTGGGGCCCACGTGGCTCCGGTTGACGTGATTCCAACGCTGAAAAATCCTATAAATCCAGAAACCCCTGAAAGTTAACCTAGAACTTCCGGTCCGCCGCCGCAACTCTCTGTATCGAACAAAAACCCATCTCAAGACTTTCCAGTACCCTGCCAAAGGGGAAAATCATCATCGGTGGCCATCTTCATCATCCCGGCGGAGGCCATGATGAGGAGGAAGTAGTTCACCCTCGGGGCTGAGGGTATGTACCGGTAGCTATGTGTTTAATCTCTCTCTCTCTCTCTCGTGTTCTTGAAATGGCATGATCTTGATGTATCGCGGGCTTTGTTAATATAGTTGGATCATATGGTGTTCCCCCCTTGCTATCTTGATGTGATGAATTGAATGTTTCCCTTTGAGATCTCGTTATGTTGGATTGAATATTGGATTTGAGATAACTTGATGTATGTCTTGGTACTCAACTTGCGGATTCCCGTGGTGACAATGGGGTAATCTATGCCTAGGAGTTGATACACGTCCTTGTCATACTTTCTCCGATATAAATCTTGGGGTACTCTTTGAAGTTCTTTGTGTTGGATTGAATATGATGAATCAGAAATTGTTTGATGCACGTTGAATAATTAACCCGTGGATATTTGTGGTGAAATTGGAATATCTAGGTGACATTAGGGTTGATTGACATGTATCATTGGTGTTATTTTAGTATGAACTCTAGAGCTGTTTGTGACACCTATAGGAATAGCTCAATAGATTGATAGGGAAGGGTAACTTTGAGGTGGTTCTACTACCTACAACAATTTCATCTCATGTTCTTTGTTGTGATTCTTTGTTGCGCGTTGAGGGATGATCATATGATTCTATTATGTTAGCATTGTTGAGAGATTGCACTAGTGAAAGTATGAACCCTAGGCCTTATTTCCAAGCATTGCTATACCGTTTTGCTCGTTGTTTCTACTTGTTACCTTGCTGTTTTTATATTTTTAGATTACAAAAACCTATATCTACAATCCGTATTGCACTTGTATCACCATCTCTTCGCCGAACTAGTGCACCTATACAATTTTCCATTGTATTGGGTGTGTTGGGAACACAAGATATTTCTTGTATTTGATTGCAGGGTTGTTCGAGAGAGACCATCTTCATCCTACTCCTCCCACGGATTGATAAACCTTAGGTCATCCACTTGAGGGAAATTTGCTGCTATCCTACAAAACTCTGCGCTTGGATGCCCAACAGAGTCGTCAAGAATAAAGTTGTGTAGTAGACATCAAGCTATTTTCTGGCGCCATTGCCGGGGAGGTGAGTGCTTGAAGGTATATCATTAGATCTTGCAATTAAATCTTTTAGTTTATTGTTTATCACTAGTTTGGTTTACAAAAGAAAAACTAAAAATGGAGTTTAGGTTGCCTGAATTGCTTCCTCTTTTTAATGTCTTTCGTGAAAATGATGGTTCGGAAAATTGTGCTCAATTGTTAGAGGAAGAATTTATAGAAATGCTTAATGTGAAATCCTTAAATGATGAGCATGATAGCAATATTGTTAGTATGAATTCTCTGAATATCCATGATGCTAATGATGATTGCACTAGTCATGATAAAAAGATTTCCTATAAGCATGTCAATTTTTGTGGAGTGAATAAAATTTGTGAAGACATGCCATATAGGGATGATAGATTTTGTAAGAAGCATAAATATGATAAAAACCAATTGGTGGCTTAAAGTGATAGATGAATTTGCCACAATATTATGCTCTCTCCATCCCAATACTTGTGAACTTTGCAATAGGGTTGGTCATCTTAATTTCCAATGCATGCATTTTCACAATCAAACCGTTTCCAAATATTGTGATAATTTGATCTCCGGTGAACTCTATAATGAACTTTGTTTATTTTTGGGGTGTGAAGAATTGTCGCATAAAAATGATTGGTTTGATATATTCCTTATCACTGATGATAATGAAACTAACTTATAGGAAATCTATATGTTTTGCGTAGTAAATTGCAATGAGAATAATTATATTACCAACTATAGAAAGACGGGGAAACCAATAGAATATAAAAGGAATACTAATGAAAGGGTAAAGGTCTCACAATACCCTCCTATTGTTTCTCGTAATGAATAGGTTGCAAGGAGGAGCTTCCCATCGAACCAACCTCTTCAATAAGAAGCTCGAAAAAAATACTTAAACCCACACAAATATGGTACAGAAGAAGAAGAGAAGAAAATGCAAAGGTAAAAAGGTATCCCTCTCAAATAATGTTGCTCCTATCATTGTTGAGAATGAATCCGATAGTAGTATGGACGATGATACACTTGATGATTATTTTGTTATGCCTACTAGTTGTAATGAGGATGATTGGGAAGATAATGATACTCCTTATAATATTGAAAATCTTTTTGGCACCAACTTGGAAAATTATTATGATAATAATTGTTACACTATTGGTGCTATTCATACTATTGATGATTATGCTAATTATATGCAAATCCACAAGCTTGGGGATGCTATGTTTTATGAAAATGACATGTTTAAGAATTTATTTGCTGAAAATAATGTTTACCCCAAGATTGGGGATGCAATGTTATATGAAGATGATCTTTTTAGTTCCCCTACTAATTTGTTATGATGATTACATGCCTCCTATGTATGACGATTGCAATTCTTATGAGAGTGGGTTTGGAATAGTGTCAATTTTAGATGATTATTATCCCACTATTTTAGAGGGTGTTGAATCTTATTAATTATAATGATAAAAGTGGATTTGGAGAGGTCATGACTTTATTTAGTAATGATTCCACTATCTTGGAAGAGGTTTCAATTGATTATGATGAGAACCAAGTTGCTACTTATGATGATTTTTGTGATGATACTTATGTTATAAAAAGTAGTGATGATTATTATTATAAAACTTGTCACAATTATGAAGACCCTTTTTCTGAACATTATTCGTTTAATGTGGAAATAATTTATAGCATTCGAGTCCCCTATGATACTCCCACTATTATGTATGAGAAGTTTGCTTGTGGGGAGAGTAGTAAATCTTCTATGCTTGAGGATCATGAAAAGAATGCTTTATGTGATAGTTATATTGTTGAATTCCTTCATGATGCTACTGAAAATTATCATGAGGGAGGAACATATGCTTGTAGGAATTGCAATAATATCAAGTTTCCTCCCTATGTGTTGAAAATCTTGAAGATATGTTTGTTTTGCCTTCCTCTGCTAGGTGATTCTTGTTCCCATAAATTGTTTGCTCACAAAATCCCTTTGCATAGGAAGTGGTTTAGACTTAAATATGCTTTCCATGTGATTCATGATGCTCTTTGTGTCGGGCCACAAAACCTCCCTCTCATCCCCACCTAGCCCATCTACACAGCCCAACACACCCACGTAAACCTCCCCCGTGACCGGAGTTGTCCGATCGCGATCGGAGGGTCCAAATTCGGGCAAAAGCCCCTAACTCTACCACCCATTGCTATAAAAGGAAGCCTACCCCTGCCTAAAATGGAACCCTAACCCTCTCCCATCGTTTTCTGTGCCTGGCCAGCGCCCAGCCGCCACCCCCACAGCCTCCTCTCTGCCTCCCACCTCGCGCAGAGCCCGCCAAGCCCAGATCGGGGCCCGGGAAAGCCCATCTGGGCCCGAGACCTCCGCCACTGCTCCTGCCGGAGCTCCTCCCGTGCAGCAGCGAGCAGCACCAGACCTCGCTCCTCCCCGTCGCCGCCTCGCAGGAGTAGCGCCGTGATACGTCCATTTTAAATAATGATTTCCTACTGTTATTTACTTTGATTTGTTGAATAATAATGCTTTGGGGAGTGATTCTAATGCCTTTTCTCTCATAATATGCAAGGTTTACACAAAGGGGGAGAATACCGGCAGCTGGAATTCTGGACCCAAGAAAAGCACGTTAGAGATACCTATTCTGCACAACTCCAATGAAGCTAAAATTTTACGGAGATTATTTTTGCATTTAATAAAAAATACTGGAGCAGAAAACTACCGGAGGGGGCCTCCCAGGTGGGCACAACCCACCAGGGCGCGCGAGGCCCCCTGGGCGCGCCCTGATGGGTTGTGGCCACCTCGGCCCACCTCCGGTGCCCATCTTCTGGTATATGGTCACACTTGACCTAGAAAAAAATCAGAGGAGGACTTTCGGGACGAAGCGCCGCCGCCTCGAGGCGGAACTTGGGCAAGAGCACTTTTGCCCTCCGGCGGAGCGATTCCGCCGGGGGAACTTCCCTCCCGGAGGGGGAAATCGAAGCTATCGTCATCACCAACACCCCTCTCATCTTTGGGAGGCCAATCTTCATCAACATCTTCAACTGAACCATCTCTTCTCAAACCCTAGTTCATCTCTTGTGTTCAATCTTTGTACCGGAACCTCAGATTGGTACCTGTGGGTGACTAGTAGTGTTGATTACCTTGCGTAGTTGATTACTATATGGTTTATTTGGTGGAATATTATATGTTCAGATCCATTATGCCATTCAATACTCCTCTGATATTGAGCATGATTATTATTTGTGAGTAGTTACCTTTGTTCTTGAGGTCACGGGAGAAGTCATGTTGCGAGTAATCATGTGAATTTGACATGTGTTCGATATTTTGATGATATGTATGTTGTGATTTCCTTAGTGGTGTCATGTGAACGTCGACTACATGACACTTCACCATCCTTGGGCCTAAGGGAATGCATTGTGGAGTAGTTATTAGATGATGGGTTGCTAGAGTGACAGAAGCTTAAACCCTAGTTTATGCGCTACTTCGTAAGGGGCTGATTTGGATCCACATGTTTAATGCTATGGTTAGACTTTGTCTTAATACTTTTCTCGTAGTTGCAGATGCTTGCGAGGGGGTTAATCATAAGTAGGTTGTTAGTTCAAGTAAGAACAGCACCTTAGCACCGGTCCACCCACATATCAAATTATCAAAGTAGCAAACACGAATCAAACCAACATGATAAAAGTGACTAGACGAAATTCCCGTGTACCCTCAAGAACACTTTGCCTATTACTAGTGATTGTTCTGGCCTGTCCTTTGCCTCAAAAGGATTGGGCTACCTTGCTGCACCTTGTTTACCGTTACCGTAATGGCTTGCTACCAATTATCTTGCTATCAAACTATCTGTTACGTACAATTTCATTGCCTGCAGAAATTACCTTGCTGAAAACCGCTTGTCATTTCCTTCTGCTCCTCGTTGGGTTCAACACTCTTACTTATCGAAAGGACTACGATTGATCCCCTATACTTGTGGGTCATCAAGACTCTTTTCTGGCGTCGTTACCGGGGAGTGAAGCGCTCTTGGTAAGTGGAAATCGGTAAGGAAAAACTTATACTATGTGCTGAAATTTATCGCTACTTGCTACTATGGAAAACAATCCTTTGAGAGGTTTGTTCGGGGTATCTTCACCTCGACCGGAACCACAATTAGTTACCTCTCAACCTACAACACCTACTGAAAATGTTACTTCTGAAATTCCTTCAGGTATGTTAGAACAACTGCTTGCTAAACCTTATGCAGGAGATGGAACTAAACATCCTGATATGCACCTTTTATATGTGAACGAAATTTGTGGATTATTTAAGCTTGCAGGTTTACTCGGAGATGAAGTTAAGAAGAAGGTTTTCCCTTTATCTTTGGAGGGAAAAGCATTGACATGGTATAGTGTCAGGGATATAACCCCGCGATATAACCCGGCCGGAGTATAACCCGGCCAGGACTTGGCGATTCACTGAAGACTCGGAAACCAGCTTGGCGGTTCATAGTCAAGACCCATAAGGTGGGCCAGAAGACGGAGACCAAACCACATGGTGGGTTACCAAGTGGGCCAAGAGGAAGACAAGACATGAAGACCAGGCCATATGGCGGCTTACCAGATGGGCTGAGGCCAAGGCCCAAGAGGCAGGAGGCGACTCATGGGCCAGAAGGTATAAGCCGCCATAAGATGACTTGTTCTGTAAGACTAGGAAGTTCGAACCAGGATCGGTTACGTTGTATAACCCGACCCGGACTCTTGTAAGCCGTCAGACCTCAGCCTATGTATATAAAGGCGAGACCTGGCGGCGAGTTAGACAGGTTAAGACAGACAGACAAGCCTTACGGCAAGAGAGACCAAGCAGTCGAGAGCTAGGGCAAGCAAGCCGCCCCTTGTAATCGATACACCAGTTAATACAGCATAAGCAGGACGTAGGCTTTTACCTCCACCATGAGGGGCCGAACCTGGGTAAACTCGTGTCCCTTGTCCCGTTTAACCCCTTTGAGTCTACTTCCATGGCGTTGGCCTCGAACCTAAGCCTTCGGGCATCTGCCGTGACAAAACCATGACAGTTGGCGCCCACAGTGGGGCTAGCGCTCGGTGGTGTTGAGTTCTCAAAGGGTTCTCTCTCTGGGAGCGAGGGGGACGTCAATGGTGAGATGACCAAGAGTCGCCATGGGAGACTCTACCTTGACGATGCCGGCTGGGGTCCTGAGGCCGACACAATCGAGCATGGTTTCCGGGTCCCCTTCGGTGGAATCAACGTCTTCATCGGCAAGACTGGCGGATTTGAACCCGGGCCGGACATCTGCACCGACATCGTCGAGCCGGCTCGGCGCAAGCAACTCGCCCGGAGCGTGCAACCCGCCCGTGTTGACCCGGGCAAGAAGCACGTCTTCGTTGGCTTTACTCAGGGCATGAAACTTGAAGGTTCTATGTCACAGGAGGAAACTCTTATCTACTTAGAGGAAGGATCCTCGAGTAGAGAGACGGAATCGATCTATCAGCTTCATAATGGTGGACTTGGGGGCTACGACGAGCCTTACCCCGAGTCAGAGTATCATGAGCCGGAGGAGGATGAGCTGCCAAACCGCGCTGCCGTCTTTATGATGGGTTCCGCGGCGGCTCCGAGCGGTACAGCCGCCGGTGCGACCGGGTCTGGGGCTGGCAGGTCGCCGGCTCAGGTTCTTCTGGATCTGATGAACGAGTTTACAACCCTAATGGAGACTGAGGTCACTGTTGAAAACCAAGCGGCCCGTAATGCGGAAATCGCAAAGTTGAAGAATCAGATGGCCGGAGTCCAACAGGAGATCAATGAGCTGAAGGCTCAGATGGATGCGGAGGCAGAATGCCTTAAGGCAGACGCTTTTCGTTTTGTTAGAGCAGCAGTCAGCAGCGGCGGTTTATCGCATGAGACATCAATCCCGCTTGCCAGAGCAATATGAAGCTCAGAATCTTTTTAACACGCCAGTAACGGGACGGAACGTACCTTTGACCGTAACCCGGACAGCAGAAATACCTGGAAGCCGGGCGGCGGCTCAACGTCAGCAGCTAGACCCGCCCCGACGGAATCAAAACCCGCCACCTTTCTATCCAACGCCGCCGGGTCATTATGCTAACCCGGCGGAGAACATGGTGGCAGCGGCAACCAGGCTTGATACAATCCCAATCCCCGATGAGGCACCTTATGCAGAAGATGTGCGGAATGCCATCGGATATCTGCGAACGGCGATAGCCCAGCAGGAGAAGTACACTTACAGCCGGAATCGCGTGCACTCAACCCCCATCCACAGCCGTAGCTACAGCCGGCGTTATGAGTCGCCGGCGGTCTCTAGCAGTAACCCGCCGCAAGCTGATCGGGCGGTTCTGGATGTTCAAGCACGGGTGGAATGGGCAAAAGCACAGCAAGAGGCGGTGTCTCAGGCGACGGCGACGGCTCATCCAGAACCCTCAGTTGCACCCTCCGTCCCAGCAGGAGCAGGAATGACCTCCAGGGCTGTGGGAGTGCCCTGTTTGGTGCCGACTCTGCGGGATGAACGTCTGCCGAAAGATTTTAAGGGTCCTCGAAAGGTGCCCAATTACACTGCTGACTTACCTCCAGAGGCTTGGGTTGAAAGCTATGAGCTAGCAATGGAGATGTTAGACGTCAGTGATGCAATATGTGCTAAATATTTTGTCATGATGCTGGAAGGACCGGCTCGCACATGGTTGAAGGGTTTACCACCCAACAACATTACTTCCTGGGCCGAGTTAAGGGCGAAATTCATCAATAATTTCCATGGAACGTGCAAGCAGCCCATGACGATTGTGGATTTAGACCATTGTGTACAACGTACAGACGAGTCGGCTCATCACTGGGTCCGGCGGGTCTCCGAAATCATCCACTCTTCTGAGCAGATTACGGCGTCTCAGGCGGTTTTGATTCTAGAAAAGAATTGTCACTTCACGCCTTTGAAGCAAAAGCTTGGCCGGCTCAAACGGTCATGTCAAGACATGGGGGAGCTCATGGTAGCTCTCACCAAATATGCAGACTCCGACAACACAAAAGACACAAGCTCTGATGATGAGAAATCAGGTCAGGGGAAGAAAGGCAACAATGCAAAGGGTCAACAGCAAAGCATGGCTGGAAACAACCCGGGCAAACGGAAGCACCCGGACGGCGAGTCAGAACTGGTGGCAAGCACCAACACCAGGAACACCCGTGCTAAGGGTAAAGCTCCTATCAACCTAGAAGAGATGCTCAATAAGCCTTGCCCAGAACACAGCCGGCCCGATAAGCCGGCACGACATACCTGGGGGGATTGCTACATTATGCAACAGTTCCGGGATTACAGCCTTCAACAGCATCGTGATAACGGTAACGGTCCATCAGGCGGCTCAGCACCGGGCGGCTCAGGGGCCGATTTTGGTGCTGGCGGCTCAGGAACCGGTTACCAAGGTCAGAGCGATCATGGAGGTCATAATTAACAGTCTGGCGATGGAGGCCAGCAGCAGAATAACCAGTCAGGGTATCTGACTAACCCGAAAAAACAACTCGGTCAGGGTCAGTACCATGCTTAAAACCCGGCTCAAAAGAAGTCTGTCTCTCACAAAGCTTTGAGACCTTGATATCCGGCTCAGCGTCCGGTTCAAAAGAATTCATCTCTCGCAAGTTCGAGTTTTCAAGAATATTGTAAAGTCGCCCAAGAGGACAAGCCGCCATGATGTACCATTCAAATATATGGGTACCCTGGTTCATTGAATAATCATAAAAGTCATTTGGGGGCTTCCAACCCACCGGGTTTAGCTTTCAACCCTCTTGACCGGCTTTTAAGCCATAACCAGACCGGAGTAATCCTGCCTGTTTGCCAAGATGTTACTCCGACCCCCTGTACTCTTGATAAGTCATGAACTTATCCAGGTTAAAACATGATGGGTCATGTGAGAGCCGGCTTACAGAAAGCGAGGATCCTCCATGGGCTGTTAAGCCGCCTTCATTGAAACTTGGTTAAACCTGCCTGTTCGCCAAGATGCTACTCCGATCCCCTGTACTCTTGATAAGTCATGAACTTATCCAGGTTAAAACATGATGGGTCATGTGAGAGCCGGCTTACCGAAGCAAGGATAAACCAGTGGCTATCACGCTAGTTTCATTGAAATAAAACTCGACTACCAGACCGGGTTAGATACCCGAAAAGTTGACACCGTCAACAAGGTCATTTGGGGGCTTCCAACCCACCGGGTTTAGCTTACACACCCTCTTGATCGGCTCTTCAGCCACCCTCGCAACAATGAAAGACTTAACAGTTCCGGGTTATGCTTTTTCAAGCCGCCCCCACAGCAATACAGAGCATGCTCTGTACTGTTTATTTTTTGCAGGTCTCGTCTCCTAAGACAAGCCGGTCACCAAACCGGGTTACATCGTAACCTCTGCAAGCATAATAAAGACTCTAAATAGCCGACATGGCTGGATATTCTTGAAGAGCCGCCCTCTTGATTATATTGCCGGGTCATCTAATTGACCGGTTCTTGGATTTCTTCAACCGGTGCTCTGTGGTATACTACAACACTCATGGATTTCTCAAGCATATATTTGCCGGGTTGCACCGCAACCACGAGCAGGGATTTTATTATTCATACCGGGTTACAACCACGGTCAAGGAGTTATATTAATCTTATACAGCCCCGAGTCGCCGCAGGCATGCAACCCGGCGCTTGGGGGCTACATTATTCAAGTTCGGTTTATGTCAAGTACGCAAGTCCCGTGTCGCTGCAAGCATGCACCACGGCACTTGGGGGCTAATGCAAGCCGGTTTTCAAGTCAGTACATTATCAACAAGACCCTGTTATCTCAAGGAGATGAGCCAGTTTTTTACAATCCTTCTAAGTCCTGGCCCAGTACATATTACTGACCCGACACTCGGGGGCTACAGCGCTCAGATCAAATTCTCTAAAGTCCCAAGTCGCCACAGGCATGCGACCCGGAACTTGGGGGCTACAGTATTCAGCTGTTCAAGCAGACTATAAAGTTCCCATTGAAGACCCGGCCCATCATATACTGAAGAACCGGCTCTTGGGGGCTACACCAGCTGAAGCTTTATAAGGTATAAGACAGTTACAAGTCCCAGGCTGCTGCAGGCAAGACAACCTGGTACTTGGGGGATGCACAGTCAAAGATATGATTGCAAAGCGCCAAGTCATCATGGATAAACTTGGAGCTTGGGGGCTACAGGTAATATGGATATATCAAAAAATTGAAAGGAGTTATCAAAGTCAGCCGGAGTCTGGTTATTTGACCCGGCGTCACCAACATTACATGACCCGGCGGTGATGACCCGCCGAGAGTATTGGAGGCCGACTCAATGGCATATGGGTGTTGTATTCCCAGAGTTTTTACTTCAAAGGACACTGACAAGCAAGACGATTGAGAAGACGGCTCGTACACATGAAACCCGGATTTTGAAAGGAATTACTTCATTAAAGCCGGCTGATGGGGCGAGCCGGTCACTTAACATATTTATTCTTATTTCAGGAGCTTAGTATGAATAAATTCAAGCTAACCTGGGGGCTAATGTCAGGGATATAACCCCGCGATATAACCCGGCCGGAGTATAACCCGGCCAGGACTTGGCGATTCACTGAAGACCCGGAAACCAGCTTGGCGGTTCATAGTCAAGACCCATAAGGTGGGCCAGAAGACGGAGACCAAACCACATGGCGGGTTACCAAGTGGGCCAAGAGGAAGACAAGACATGAAGACCAGGCCATATGGCGGCTTACCAGATGGGCTGAGGCCAAGGCCCAAGAGGCAGGAGGCGACTCATGGGCCAGAAGGTATAAGCCGCCATAAGATGACTTGTTCTGTAAGACTAGGAAGTTCGAACCAGGATCGGTTACGTTGTATAACCCGACCCGGACTCTTGTAAGCCGTCGGACCTCAGCCTATGTATATAAAGGCGAGACCTGGCGGCGAGTTAGACAGGTTAAGACAGACAGACAAGCCTTACGGCGAGAGAGACCAAGCAGTCGAGAGCTAGGGCAAGCAAGCCGCCCCTTGTAATCGATACACCAGTTAATACAGCATAAGCAGGACGTAGGCTTTTACCTCCACCGTGAGGGGCCGAACCTGGGTAAACTCGTGTCCCTTGTCCCGTTTAACCCCTTTGAGTCTACTTCCATGGCGTTGGCCTCGAACCTAAGCCTTCGGGCATCTGCCGTGACAAAACCACGACATATAGGCTATGTAATGATCTTGGATCGTGGAACTAGAATCGTTTGCAATTGGAGTTTAACCAAAAGTTTTATCCCATGCATCTAGTTCATCGTGATCGGAATTATATATATAATTTTTGGCCTCATGAAGGAGAAAGTATATCTCTAGCTTGGGGGAGGCTTAAGTCAATGTTATATTCATGCCCCAATCATGACATTCCGAGAGAAGTTATCATTCAGAATTTTTATGCTCGGCTTTCTCATAATGCTCAATCCATGCTCGCTACTTCTTGTGTTGGTTCTTATATGAAGAAGACTATTGAATTCAAGTGGGATCTCTTAGAAAGAATTAAACGCAAATCTGAAGATTGGGAACTCGACGACGGTAATGAGTCAGGTATAAAGCTTGAATTAGATTGTGTTAAATCTTTTATGAATACCGATACTTTTCACAAGTTTAGCACTAAATATGGACTTGACTCTGAGATAGTAGCCTCTTTCTGCGAGGCATTTGCTACTCACGTTGACCTCCCTAAGTAGAAGTGGTTAAAATATCATCCCCCTATTAAAGGAGAAATTAAAGAACCGGTCATAGCTAAAGAAGAAACCATCTTTTACAATGTTGATCCAGTTGTGCCTACCGCTTATATTGAAAAATCACCTTTCCCTGTTAGGATAAAGGAACATGCCAAGGTATCAACTGTGGTTCGTAAAATTAATATAAGAGCACCTAAACCCCCTGAGCAAATTAAAGTAGAACCTAGTGTTGCTATGGTTAAAGATCTCTTGGTAGAAAATATTGATGGGCATGTTATCTACTTTTGTGATGAAGCTGCTAGAATTGCTAAACCCGATGAAAAAGATAAACATAGACCCATAGAAGGCATGCCTGTTGTCTCAGTCAAAATAGGAGATCATTGCTATCATGGTTTATGTGATTTGGGTGCTAGTGTGAGTGCTACCCCTTTTACCTTATACCAAGAAATTATGGATGAAATAGCAACTGCTGAAATGGAAGACATTGATGTTACTATTAAACTTGCTAATAGAGACACTATCACACCACTTGGGATTGTTAGAGATGTTGAAGTCTTGTGCGGGAAAGTAAAATACCCTACTGATTTTCTAGTCTTTGGTTCCCCACAAGATGACTTTTGTCCAATCTTTGGTAGACCTTTCTTGAGCACCGTCAATGCTAAGATAGATTGTGAAAAACAAACCGTCGGTGTCAGTTTTTGTAATGTGTCTCATGAGTTTAATTTTTCCAAATTTAGTAGACAACCTCGCGATAAAGCGTTATCTAGTAAGGATGAAATAATTGGTCTTGCTTCTATTGCTGTGCTTCCTACTGATCCATTAGAACAATATTTGCTCGACCATGAAAATGATATGCACTTGCGTGAAAGAAATGAAATAGATCAAATTTTCTTCGAACAACAACCTCTCTTGAAACACAATTTGCCTATTTAAACTCTTGGAGGTCCTCCTCCACCTAAAGGTGATCCTGTGTTTGAATTGAAACAATTGCCTGACACTTTGAAGTATGCTTATATTGATGGGAAAAAGATATATCCTATCATTATTAGTGCTAACCTTTCAGAACATGAAGAACAGAGATTATTGAAAGTTCTAAGGAAGCATCGGGCTGCTATTGGATATAATCTTGATGATCTTAAGGGCATTAGTCCCACTCTATGCCAGCACAAGATTAATATGGAACCTGATGCTAAACCCGTTGTTGATCACCAACGGCGATTGAATCCTAAGATGAAAGAAGTGGTAAGAACTGAAATATTAAAGCTTCTGGAAGCAGGTATAATCTATCCCATAGCTGATAGTAGATGGGTAAGTCCCATTCATTGTGTCCCTAAGAAAGGAGGTATTACCGTTGTTCCCAATGATAAGAATGAACTCACTCCACAAAGAATTATCACTGGCTATAGAATGGTAATTGATTTTAGAAAATTAAATAAAGCTACTAGGAAAGATAATTACACTCTACCGTTCATTGATCAAATGCTAGAAAGACTATCTAAGCACACACACTTTTGTTTCCTACATGGATACTCTGGTTTCTCTCAAATACCTGTGTCACAATCCGATCAAGAGAAAACTACCTTTACTTGCCCTTTTGGAACCTATGCTTATAGACGTATGCCTTTTGGTTTATGCAATGCACCTGCTACCTTTCAAAGATGTATGACTGCTATATTCTCTGATTTTTGTGAAAAGATTGTGGAGGTTTTCATGGATGATTTTTCCGTTTACGGAACTTCTTTTGATGATTGCTTGAGCAACCTTGATCGAGTTTTGCAGAGATGTGAACA
Source organism: Elymus sibiricus (assembly GCA_039707655.1). Classification (NCBI taxonomy): domain Eukaryota; kingdom Viridiplantae; phylum Streptophyta; class Magnoliopsida; order Poales; family Poaceae; genus Elymus; species Elymus sibiricus. Next base: position 273,854,647 of record CM077665.1, read on the forward strand.
AACTAATCTCGTCTTGAATTGGGAGAAGTGCCACTTTATGGTTAATGAAGGCATTGTCTTGGGGCATAAAATATCTGAACGAGGTATTGAGGTGGATAAAGCTAAAGTTGATGCAATTGAGAAAATGCCGTGTCCTAAAGATATTAAAGGTATTCGAAGTTTCCTTGGTCATGCTGGTTTTTATAGGAGGTTCATTAAAGACTTCTCTAAAATTTCTAGGCCTCTTACTAATCTTTTGCAAATGGATATTCCTTTTGTTTTGATGATGATTGTGTGGAAGCCTTTGAAACACTCAAGAAAGCCTTAACCTCTACACCTATCGTTCAACCACCTGATTGGAACTTGCCTTTTGAAATTATGTGTGATGCTAGTGATTATGTTGTTGGTGCTGTCCTAGGACAAAGAGTTGATAAGAAATTGAATGTTATCCATTATGCTAGTAAAACTCTAGATAGTGCCCAACGAAACTATGCTACTACTGAAAAGGAATTCTTAGCAGTTGTGTTTGCTTGTGATAAATTTAGATCATATATTGTTGATTCCAAAGTTATTGTTCACACCGATCATGCTACTATAAAATACCTTATGGAAAAGAAAGATGCTAAACCTAGACTCATTAGGTGGGTTCTCTTTCTTCAAGAATTTGACTTACACATCGTCGATAGGAAGGGAGCTGAGAACCCCGTAGCCGATAACTTGTCTAGGTTAGAAAATATTCTTGATGACCCACTACCTATTGTTGATAGTTTCCTTGACGAACAGTTAGCTGCAATAAGTGTTTCCCAGAACACACCTTGGTATGCTGATTATGCTAACTACATTGTCGCTAAATATATACCACCTAGCTTCACTTACCAACAAAAGAGAAAAAAATTCTATGACTTGAGACATTACTTTTGGGATGACCCACATCTTTATAAAGAAGGAGTAGATGGTATTATTAGACGTTGTGTACCTGAGCATGAACAGGAACAAATCCCACGGAAATGTCATTCCGAAGCTTATGGAGGACATCATGCGGGAGATAGAACTGCTCATAAGGTATTGCAATCAGGTTTTTATTGGCCTACTCTCTTCAAGGATGCCCGTAAGTTTGTCTTGTCTTGTGATGAATGTCAAAGAATTGGTAATATTGGTAAGCGTCAGGAAATGCCTATGAATTATTCACTTGTTGTTGAACCATTTGACGTTTGGGGTTTTGATTATATGGGACCTTTTCCTTCCTCCAATGGGTACAATCATATTTTCTTTGCGGTTGATTATGTCACAAAGTGGGTAGAAGCTATTCCAACTAGTAGTGTTGATCACCACACCTCCATTAAAATGCTTAAAGAGGTTATCTTCCCAAGGTTTGGAGTCCCTAGATATTTAATGACCGATGGTGGTTCACATTTTATTCATGGTGCTTTCCGTAAGATGCTTGCTAAATATGATGTTAACCATAGAATTGCATCCCCCTATCATCCTCAATCTATTGGTCAAGTTGAAGTTAGCAATAGAGAAATAAAATTAATATTACAAAAAACTGTCAATAGGTCTCGTAAGAATTGGTCTAAGAAATTAGATGATGCACTTTGGGCCTATAGAATAGCTTATAAAAATCCTATGGGTATGTCTTCATATAAAATGGTGTATGGGAAAGCTTGTCATTTGCCTCTAGAATTAGAACACAAAGCATTTTGGGCAATTAAAGAACTCAACTATGATTTCAAACTTGCCGGTGAGAAGAGGCTATTTGATATTAGCTCACTAGATGAATGGAGAATCCAAGCCTATGAAAATGCCAAGCTATTCAAAGAAAAAGTAAAAAGATGGCATGACAAAAGAATCCAAAATCGAGAATTCAAAATAGGAGATTATGTTCTTTTGTTCAACTCCCGTTTAAGATTTTTTTGCAGGAAAGCTTCTCTCCAAATGGGAAGGACCATATATTATCGAAGAGGTTTATCGTTCTGGAGCTATCAAGATTAATAACGCCGAAGGTACTAACCCAAAGGGGGTCAATGGACAAAGAATTAAGCATTATATCTCAGGTACGCCTATTAATGTCGAAAGCAATGTTATCCAAACCATGACACCAAAGGAACACATAAAAGAAACCTTCCGGAACACTCCAGAATTCTTAAAAATAGGAGGTACGTGATACGGTAAGTAAACGGACACCGAAAAATCCGCAAAAATATTTTTTGTCAGTTTTGGAATATTTTAAAATTTTGGAAATAAAGAAATAAACCGGAAGGTGATCGAGGTGAGCACGATACACCAGGGCGCGCCAGGCACCCCTGGGCGCACCCTGGTGGGTTGTGCCCACCTCGGATGCCTTCCCGACTCCGTTTTCCTTCCATATACTTGTTTCCTAAGAATAAAAATTCTCTATATATACCCCCGACTGTTTTGACGACCGCATCGCAGAAAAATCTTCTGTTCTTGTTTCTTGCTGTTTCCCTGGCAGATATGAAAATATGTCGCCTCAAGATTCGAAGGGGGAGAGCCATGTTGATCCTTCTGTTCAAGACCCAAAGATCTTTAGGGAAATTTACCCCTATCTATGGACCTCGAAGGAGGAAGATGATTCTACCATGCAGGAAACAAAAGATGACAGCTCTGAGGAAGAGGATGACCCATTGCCTCAACCCGGAGACATGCATGTGGAATTTAAGAAGTCAAGCCTCCCTAGAAGATACAAACCTAAGGTCCAATTTATCCCGTCTCGTTTTCTGCAGGAGAGCAAGGAGGCCTTATGCCAAAGGATATTAAAGATTAAGTTGGAGAATGATGATCTGAGGGAGGAAAACTTTATGCTTAAATACAAGTTGAAGAAGAAGGTTTCATCATCACCACCACCTCCTTCATCTCCACCACCTTCTTCATCACCACCACCAAAGGAGACTTAAGCACACGGGTATGGGCACTCCCCTTGGCTTGAGCCAAGCTTGGGGGAGGTGCCCCGGTATCGTATCATCACCACTTTTATTCACCTTTACCTATTTTAGTTCGATCTTTAGTTCCCCTTTACTTAGTTGAATAAAAGTTTAGCATTATCTATTTTCGTGTGTTAATTTTGTGGCCTATCTATCTATGTAATCGAGTGAGAGTTATATAATAAAGTTTAGTTTGAGTTTTTGCCTCTCTACTTTCTTGTTGCAATCAAAATAAAGAAAAGAAGAAACAAATGAAAAGAATCATATGCTAATATTATGGTGAGTAATGACATCACATAAAGAAAAGTATAAGTAATAAAATTTGTTGGAGATTGACAAACATAGCATTGGTCAATGATGCAATTCATGAAAGAATTAATAAGGGAAGAGAAGATTCACATGCAAATACACTATCCTGGACATCTTTTATGATTGTGAGCCCCCAATAAATATTATGTGTCAAAGTTGTTGACGTTGGACAAGGAAGACAACGTAATGATTTATGTTTGTTCATATCCACATAGAAGTTATATTGTCATAGATCCTTTAACATGTGGTGCTTGCTCAATATCTTTGCTAGCCAAAAAATTCCGCACCAAGTAGAGATACTACTTGTGCATCCAAAAACCCAAACCCAAATTCATTCTTTGAGTGTCCACCATACCTACCTATGGATCGAGAAAGATCCTTCAAGTAAGTTGTCATCGGTGCAACAAGGCAATAAAAATTGCTTCTAAAAGTGTTTTGATCAATTAGTGTAAGAGAAAATTGAGCGCTATACGAACTTATGATGGCAAAGTAATAAAAGCGAAGGACTGCATAATAAAGGTTGCTATCATAGGGGGCAATGTAGCGTGACGTTATTTTACATTAAGGGATTGGGCATACAAACCAATAAGCGCATGACAACCTCTGCTTTCCTCTGCGAAGGGCCTATATTTTACGTTTATGTATTTACTTTTATGCAAGAGTCAAAGTATTTTTCCCTCTTCCTTTTTACTTTTTCTTTTGCAAGCATCATGTGGTGAGGAAAGATCTGGGCACATATATCCAGTTGGATATGGGTGGGCATGCGTTATTACTGTTGACATCACCCTTGAGGTGAGTAAGTTAGGAGGCGAAACTATAAGCCCCTATCTTCTTATGTGTCCGGTTGAAACTTTTTGTTCATGGGTATGCCGTGAGCGTCAGCAATCATAGAAGACTAAATGATGGTTGAGTATGTGGACTTGCCAAAAGGCTCTGACATGAGACCCTTCCTGAAAATATGATGAATTGTAGTTGCAAAGTTGACCGAGGACATAGTTTGTTGCCTCCCAATAAGGTTTATGCTTTATACTTCTTTGTTGTGATGAATTGTTACTTGTTCATGAGAAGCCATATGATAAAAATGTATTGAAATAAGTTTTTATGTTAGAGTTCGTTGCTGTTATATTAATAAGCATGATGCTTCTATGTCCGTATTTTGTTTTGGTCGACACCTCTCTCTCAAACCATGTGGACATGCTTTTCAATATCGGCTTTCGCTTGAGGACAAGCGTGGGGGAGTTGATATGTCCACTTTGCATCATGATTTCCTACTGTTATTTACTTTGTTTTGTTGAATAATAATGCTTTGGGGAGTGATTCTAATGCCTTTTCTCTCATAATATGCAAGGTTTACACAAAGGGGGAGAATACTGGCAGCTGGAATTCTGGACCCAAGAAAAGCACCTTAGAGATACCTATTCTGCACAACTCCAATGAAGCTGAAATTTTTACGGTGATTATTTTTGCATTTAATAAAAAATACTGGAGCAGAAAACTACCGGAGGGGGCCTCCCAGGTGGGCACAACCCACCAGGGCGCGCCCTGATGGGTTGTGGCCACCTCGGCCCACCTCCGGTGCCCATCTTCTGGTATATGGTCACACTTGACCTAGAAAAAATCAGAGGAGGACTTTCGGGACGAAGCGCCACCGCCTCGAGGAGGAACTTGGGCAAGAGCACTTTTGCCCTCCGGCGGAGCGATTCCGCCGGGGGAACTTCCCTCCCGGAGGGGGAAATCGAAGCTATCGTCATCACCAACACCCCTCTCATCTTTGGGAGGCCAATCTTCATCAACATCTTCAACTGAACCATCTCTTCTCAAACCCTAGTTCATCTCTTGTGTTCAATCTTTGTACCGGAACCTCAGATTGGTACCTGTGGGTGACTAGTAGTGTTGATTACCTTGCGTAGTTGATTACTATATGGTTTATTTGGTGGAATATTATATGTTCAGATCCATTATGCCATTCAATACTCCTCTGATATTGAGCATGATTATTATTTGTGAGTAGTTACCTTTGTTCTTGAGGTCACGGGAGAAGTCATGTTGCGAGTAATCATGTGAATTTGACATGTGTTCGATATTTTGATGATATGTATGTTGTGATTTCCTTAGTGGTGTCATGTGAACGTCGACTACATGACACTTCACCATCCTTGGGCCTAAGGGAATGCATTGTGGAGTAGTTATTAGATGATGGGTTGCTAGAGTGACAGAAGCTTAAACCCTAGTTTATGCGCTACTTCGTAAGGGGCTGATTTGGATCCACATGTTTAATGCTATGGTTAGACTTTGTCTTAATACTTTTCTCGTAGTTGCAGATGCTTGCGAGGGGGTTAATCATAAGTAGGTTGTTAGTTCAAGTAAGAACAGCACCTTAGCACCGGTCCACCCACATATCAAGTTATCAAAGTAGCAAACACGAATCAAACCAACATGATAAAAGTGACTAGACGAAATTCCCGTGTACCCTCAAGAACACTTTGCCTATTACTAGTGATTGTTCTGGCCTGTCCTTTGCCTCAAAAGGATTGGGCTACCTTGCTGCACCTTGTTTACCGTTATCGTAATGGCTTGCTACCAATTATCTTGCTATCAAACTATCTGTTACCTACAATTTCAGTGCCTGCAGAAATTACCTTGCTGAAAACCGCTTGTCATTTCCTTCTGCTCCTCGTTGGGTTCGACACTCTTACTTATCGAAAGGACTACGATTGATCCCCTATACTTGTGGGTCATCAAGACTCTTTTCTGGCGTCGTGATACGTCCATTTTAAATAATGATTTCCTACTGTTATTTACTTTGTTTTGTTGAATAATAATGCTTTGGGGAGTGATTCTAATGCCTTTTCTCTCATAATATGCAAGGTTTACACAAAGGGGGAGAATACCGGCATCTGGAATTCTGGACCCAAGAAAAGCACGGTAGAGATACCTATTCTGCACAACTCCAATGAAGCTAAAATTTTACGGAGATTATTTTTGCATTTAATAAAAAATACTGGAGCGGAAAACTACCGGAGGGGGCCTCCCAGGTGGGCACAACCCACCAGGGCGCGCGAGGCCCCCTGGGCGCGCCCTGATGGGTTGTGGCCACCTCGGCCCACCTCCGGTGCCCATCTTCTGGTATATGGTCACACTTGACCTTGAAAAAAAATCAGAGGAGGACTTTCGGGACGAAGCGCCACCGCCTTGAGGCAGAACTTGGGTAGGAGCACTTTTGCCCTCCGGCGGAGCGATTCCACCAGGGGAACTTCCCTCCCGGAGGGGGAAATCGAAGCTATCGTCATCACCAACACCCCTCTCATCTTTGGGAGGCCAATCTTCATCAACATCTTCAACTGCACCATCTCCTCTCAAACCCTAGTTCATCTCTTGTGTTCAATCTTTCTACCGGAACCTCAGATTGGTACCTGTGGGTGACTAGTAGTGTTGATTACCTTGCGTAGTTGATTACTATATGGTTTATCTGGTGGAAGATTATATGTTCAGATTCATTATGCCATTCAATACTCCTCTGATCTTGAGCATGATTATTATTTGTGAGTAGTTACCTTTGTTCTTGAGGTTACGGGAGAAGTCATGTTTTCAGTAATCATGTGAATTTGATATGTGTTCGATATTTTGATGATATGTATGCTGTGATTCCCTTAGTGGTGTCATGTGAACGTCGACTACATGACACTTCACCATCCTTGGGCCTAAGGGAATGCATTGTGGAGTAGTTATTAGATGATGGGTTGCTAGAGTGACAGAAGCTTAAACCCTAGTTTATGCGCTACTTCGTAAGGGGCTGATTTGGATCCACATGTTTAATGCTATGGTTAGACTTTGTCTTAATACTTTTCTCGTAGTTGCGGATGCTTGCGAGGGGGTTAATCATAAGTAGGTTGTTAGTTCAAGTAAGAACAACACCTTAGCACCGGTCCACCCACATATCAAATTATCAAAGTAGCAAACACGAATCAAACCAACATGATAAAAGTGACTAGACGAAATTCCCGTGTACCCTCAGGAACACTTTGCCTATTACTAGTGATTGTTCTGGCCTATCCTTTGCCTCAAAAGGACTGGGCTACCTTGCTGCACCTTGTTTACCGTTACCGTTACTGGCTTGCTACCAATTATCTTGCTATCAAACTATCTGTTACCTACAATTTCAGTGCTTGAAGAAATTACCTTGCTGAAAACCGCTTGTCATTTCCTTCTGCTCCTCGTTGGGTTCGACACTCTTACTTATCAAAAGGACTACAATTGATCCCCTATACTTGTGGGTCATCACGCCACCGCCGGACCAGCATCGTCGGAGGCCAGCCCCTGGCGCTCGCTACTCTCCCTTCTCTCCTTTTCCCCGACCTCTCTCTCTAAATCCTCTCTCTCTCGCTGTGTCCAGGAGACTCCATGGCCATGCTCATCGAAGCGCCGACATCGCCACCACGGGAACTGGCCGGATCCGTCGAACCTCGCCCAGATCCGGTGTCCCTGGCCCCGGATCCGCCCATTCCCGGTCGCTCCACGCCTCGCCGTCGCTCCAAACCACCACATGCGCCGCCTCCTTCCAGCCAGGGCGCAGCCATGAACGGTCATCAGCAACAACTCGATCGCCGAGCTTTGACCGCATCGGCCAGGTGGGCCTCAACCCCGCGCGGCTGGCCCAACTTCGGTCGCCACCAACTGCTCCCGCACAAGCCCCGGCCCAGCTCCTAGCCGCCAGCCTACCCCGTGTGTGGGCCGGTGCACCGCATCCCAAGGCCCGCCTCACCTTGTGGACCGTTAGGCCAAGGTGAGCACCTCCAGCTATCCCACGCCCCTAAGTGTTGCATATTATGTTGCGCCCGCTTCTATTGGCCCAGCATGCTTTAGATTCGGCCCGTGTAGATTTTTTTAGATTCTGCGAATTTAGTATTTATCCCAGGAATTATAGATTTGCAGAATAGTCCCTCATGTTCATCCATTTAATATCTCAAAAATGTTTTGAATATGTAAAATGCTTAGAATTTTGTGTAGATTCATAATATCCAACTTTCATCCATGTTTAAAATGTTTAAACTTGTTGTTTGTTTAAATTTGCGTAAATGCCATGCTAAAACGGTTTTTATCATAACTAAATAACCGTAGCTCTGTTTAAAATGATCTACATATGAAACTTGACTAGAAAAATGTATAGAATCTGATGGTACACTTTGTTTTGCTGTTTAATAAATATAAAATATGTGATAGGCAGATCTGTACCAAACTTAAAATATGCATATGGGGTCGTTTCGGAAATGCATATGTTGCTTCCGGCCTCATTTAAAATGCCTAGATGATGTAGTTGTGTATGTTTCACCTCTTGCCATGATGATCAACATTTAAAATGATTGTTTAGTTAAACAATATTAACCGCATTTCTCGTAATATGGAGAGTTATTATTTTGTTGTATGTATGTTCTCCTTCTCCATTTAAAATTGCTTTAATTCCATCTTCACCTTTTGCCATGTTTAAAAACATTTAAACTTGCCATGTAAATAAACGAGAGTGAACTAAATGATTCGAACATGGAGTTTCGTCAATATGTAACTCGTTGCATATTGAACTTCACTTAATTTGTATTGTTTGATTGTTGCATGTTGCCATGCCATGCCTATTTAAAACTTGACATGCATCATCCTTGTTTGTGCATCATGTCATGAATATGTTATGGTGTTTACCATGTCATTTGTTTGTTTCTGGATTTTCTTCTCCTCGCTAGAGTTCCAATCCTTTTCGGAGTGTGAGGATTCGTTCGACTACGTTGGTTCATCTTCTTCACGGATTCGTTCTTCTTCCAAGCGGGATCTCAGGCAAGATGATCATTTCCCTGGATACCACTACTATCATTGCCATGCTAGTTGTCTCGTTTCTATCGCTATGTCTCGCTGCCTACCACTTGTTTGTCAAGCCTCCCAAAAATGCCACGATAAACCTCTAACCCCTCCACATCCTAGCAAACCATTGTTTGGCTAAGTTACCGCTTGCTCAGCCCTTCTTATAGCGTTGCTAGTTGCAGGTGCAGGTTGTTCCATGTGATAACATGGATATCTTGGGATATCATAATATTCTTGCTATTTAATTTAATGCATCTATACACTTGGTAAAGTGTGGAAGGCTCGGCCTTTTGCCTAGTGTTTTGTTCCACACTTGCCGCCCTAGTTCCGAGTACCGGTGTTATGTTCCATATTGAGCGCTCCTAACATGCTTGGGGTTGTTATGGGGACCTCCTTGATAATTCGTTTTGGGATAAAACTCTTCTGGCAAGGCCCAACATTGGTACTATATTTGCCGAACATAATAATATTGAACATCGTTAGTAATGCATAGGGAGTTAGCGCTACCTGTGGATTAATTCAACATAATACAGGGAGGTCCAGTGCTCGTCCTAAACAGAGTCGTGTGCGGGGCCAACCTGGGGCAACTCGGGTGATTTCTATTAGGCCACAGTACGCTGCGCTCATCAGGCCGTGTCCTGAGAACGAGATACGTGGCTCCTATCGGGTTCGTCGACACGCCGAGCGGCCTTGCTGGATTTGTTTTACCTTTCTCGATTGTCTTGTGCACCGGGACTCCGAGGATACCTTGGGCTATCTCGAGGTTGAGGTTTTCCGGCGCAACTTGTGGCCAGCTTGTGATGGATGAGTTGGAGCACCCCTGCAGGGTTAAATCTTTCTGAGAGTCGTGCCCGCGGTTATGTGGCAACTTGGAAATTTTATAATATCCGGTAATAGAAGACTTGAAGTAAACCCAAATTAAAATACACCAACCGTGTGCGTAACCGTGACCATCTCTTCTCGAGGGAGTTCGGGAAGAGGACATGGTGGGTTTATGTTTGACTCGTAAGTACGTGTTCAGGATCACTTCTTGATCATTACTAGTTCACGTCCGTTTATGCGTAGATCATTCTTCTTATTCTTGTACTCGTAAGTTAGCCATATATCAAATGCTTAGTGCTTGCTGCAGCCTCACCACTTAACCATACCTTACCCATTAAGCTTTGCTAGTCTTGATACCCTTGGAAATGAGATTGCCGAGTCCCCGTGGCTCATAGATTACTACAACAATAGTTGCAGGTACAGGTAATGCGATGCTTTGACGTGAGAGCGATGGTTGTTTGATTTGGAGTTCTTCTTCATCGATCATAGGACGGGTTCCAGGCCGGCAGCCTGGGATTAGCAAGGGTGGATGTCGCTTTTATCATTTGATTTCGTCCGTAGTCGGACCCTGCTCTTCTGTATGGTGATTGAATGTATTGTTGTATTTAAGATGATCATTGTTTAGCTTGTGGCGAGTGTAAGTCAATTCCATATACTCATCTCCTTTTTACATGTACTTGTAACAATATCTATTCTTTCGAAACAACGAGATGCGCTTCTATCCCTATCGAGGTCCTCGAGCCAAATAAGGATAGGACCGCATCTTGGGCATTACAAGTTGGTATCAGAGCAGTACCGACCTAGGAGCCCCCTTGATTGATCGAACTTGGCAGTCGAGTCTAGAAAAAATTATTTTGAGTCTAGTTATATATCGGAGAGTAGGATTCTTTTTACTCCTCTTCTCTGCTCTGGTGAGGAATCGTGACGTAGGAATTTTAATTCTATCCCTCTTCTCACTCAATTTTTTTAGGATCACACGGGTATTTTGGAACCTGTATGATGTCGATGTGAACGGAATTCTGTTCTTGGTGCCTCCTGTTTTCGGGGAGTAGAGATCCAGGAGATTCTTGTCACACTCTATAGTTCAGTTTCCTTAGTATCTCAGGACGAGGATGTTTGAAATCGCTTCAATACTATTTGTGGCGAGAGGAGTTTGGCGTCACCTAGTACTGGGGAGAGCGTCCAGATGTACTACCATGTTTAGTATGATTGTGATTACGAGGGTCTGAGGTAGATGAATTTTCGAGGCCTCTGGTTATGTGTTGACAGATGTGATACACTAGAGAGTAGTATTACTGCTAGGAGTTGAGTGATGGATTTTACTCCATGTTTCCGTGGACCCGATTGCATAACCAAAGGATTTCAGAAGTTCTTAGGTGGGAATTCAAGTAGTTACCTAGGTTATGTTTCAACAAATGCATGATGTCAGGTTGGGGTTCGACATCAAGTGGTTCGTTTGTTCACGGTCTTTCTTACAGAGGACAGTCTCGGTATGCTTCGTCAAGCCTTGTAGTTCGCTACGCCTCGGGAGCATATTCGAGCGTCATTTTAATATGACAATCCAATGTATGATCAAGCCCGTGCGAGCCTTACCACGAAAATATCGGACGGAATCTCTGTCATGAATTTGTTTCTAGCTTAATTTGCAAGCCTCATCCTTTGTTTGGTTGAAGTATGGTAATTCGAGTTGCTTCGATGTCAAGTGGTGATTTCATATCTTCCTAAGCAGTGTTCTCATATTTCTATGGGAGTGCTAATTCTTTTGATCAATCAATTGTCGTGTCAATTCTTTTCCATCCGGAGTGCTTCTCTTCAAGATAATTCATTCCTCTCCAATATTTGCAAGACCAATCCTCTTATTCTTCTTTCCGGAGTTCATTTCACTCGTCCTAAGTTTTCTTTCTTTTTCCCCACCTTCCCGCCCTTTTTCTTCAATGATTAAATTATCATCGAAGTGCCTTTCTTTTCAATGATGCTTCCGCTATCTTTTCTTCCGTATTGTATCCGTGATTTATTGTGAAGATGCTCATGAGTTTCAAGGTTCATCATATCCTTTTCATTCGTTAAACGATTTCCGTGTTGGAAATTCTTAATCAAGCCTCTCTTGTTTTTCACCTCCCTCTATCCTATCTAGAGTGTCAAGACATCTCAGAAGATTTGAATTTCCATTCATATCCTCTTAAATTATTTCAAGGTTCTCACCTCATCAAGTTCTTAATTTGTACCGATGCAATCTCTCCTCCTAAGCAATTGTTTGAACGGTGTTTTTGTTTTGAGTGGGCCCATAACCCAAAGGTCTTTCCCAAGATCTCACCTGGCTCTTCTAATCTTTCCAGAGATGTCCTCAAGTTCTTTTCAATATGACATAAGAATGAATATCAGTAGTCATATTCCTTCTCGAAGATCGCTTCGAATTAATTTGACCAATGCCTCAACCTTTCCTTATTCATCATTCCAGAGTGTCTCAGTAATTCATGGTGTTGTTCTCGTCAGTATTCTCAGCTTGAAGACCGAAGAAGAGTTTATCTGAAATCTTGATCCATTCACTTGAAGATTTTCGTGTTCAAACTCCGTGCTATTCTTTCAAATTGTTTTCGATCATGAGTAATTCCTTCCATATCTACCCGGAGCATTCCAGAGTTGTTTTCGTTTCTCGATCCTCCGAAGGCCATCATTTCAGAAGATTTCTTCGTTCTCAGCTTTCAACTTTCATTCTCAAATTCTTCTCAATTGATGTCTCTTTGTTCGTATCTCATTCTTACCGGTGGCTCATTCTAGTGTTCTTTTGTCGGATCATGATCTCTTCGTTCTCGTGTATTGATGCTTGTGATCTGCGTTGGGTTTTCCTTGAAGAGAAATGGGTGATGCAACACAATGCGGGTAAGTATTTCCCTCAATTAAGAACCAAGGTTTATCGAACCAATAGGAATATCGGTCATCAACCGTCTTCAGCGGTTGCACACAAAAGAGCACACACTTGCACCCAACGCGGCAAGAGTGTTGTCAATCCCCCTGATCTCGTTATTTGCAAGTAAGTGAGATGTGTAGATAATTGTAAATTGAAAAATAAAATAAAATAAAGTAACTGGCAACAAGGTATTGAAAGCGTTTGTAAACTTATAAGTGGATAGACCAGGGGGCTGTAGTTTTCTCTAGTGGCATCTCTCATATAGTAAGCATACAGTGGGTAAACAAATTACTGTTGGGCAATTGATAGAAGAGCGGATAGTTATGCAATCTTTATTCACGACAATGATCATGTATATATAGGCATCACGTCCATAAGCAAATAGGCCGACTCCTGACTACACCTATTACTATTACTCCACCCATCGATCGCTATCCAGCATGCATCTTGAGTATTAAGTAAAACAGAGTAATGCTTGGAGAACGATGACATGATGTAGACAAAGAGAAATAAATTAATATGAACTAAACCCATTGTTTTATCCTTAGTGGCAGCAATACAAAGACGTGTCTTGTCCCTTTCTGTCACTGGGATATAGAGCACTGCCAGATTGAACCCACTACAACGCACCCCTCTCACTGAAGAAATATCAATCTAGTTGGCCAAACTATCTCAATAGATCGGAGAGACTTACGCAGCTATAATGATCATGCAAATAAAAATCATAATAATCAAAGGTGACTCAAATACTTTTCATGAATAATCTGAACATAAACCCACAATTCATCGGATCCCAACAAACAAACCGCACAAAAGGATTACATCGAATAGATCAAAGCGAAGATGCGATGATCATTGTATTGAAGATCAAGAGAGAGAGAGAGATAGCCATCTAGATACTAACTACGGACCCGTAGGTCTGTGGTGAACTACTCACAACTCATCATGGAGGCAGCAAGGATGATGTAGAGCCCCTCGTGATCGATTCCCCCTCCGGTAGATCGCCGGAAAAGGTCGCCAGATGGGTACGCGGCGGAATGGAGACTTGCGGCGGCGGAAAAAGTGTTTCGGGAGCTCTCCTAGGGTTTTTGGAATATTTGAGAATTTATAGGCCAGAGAGGGACACGAGAGGGCAGCTGAGGGGGCCACGACTCAACAAGGCGTGGCCTGGCCCCCCGGGCGCCCTGTTGGCTCGTGGTTCCCTCGTACAGCCTCTCGTCTCCTCCCGAAGCTTCCAGGTCTTCTTTTGGTCTAGAAAAAATCATATTAAAGTTTCGTGGTATTTGGACTTCGTTTGGTATGGTAAACTTGAAAAGCAAAAAACATGCAGAAAATAGCAACTGACACTGGGCACTAGGTCAATAGGTTATGATACCTCTCCAATGTATCTATAATTTTTGATTATTCCATGCTGTTATATTATCATTCTTGGATGTTTTATAATCATTTTATAGCAACTTCATATCATTTTTTGGGACTAACCTATTGACATAGTGCCCAGTGTCAGTTACTGTTTTTTACTTGCATTTTACTTTGCAGAATATAAGTACCAAACGGAGTCCAATTGCCACGAAACTTTTTGGAGATTTTTTGGACTAGAAGACAACTTGGGAGCAGTGGAAGCACCTGGGGGGAGGCCCGTGGGGCCCACGATACATCAGGGTGTGCCAGGCGCGCCCTGATGTATCCTGGGGCCCACGGAGGTCTTTTCCACCACCTCTCAGCTCTATAAATCCTCATAAATTCCAGAAATCCTAGAGGGGGAAACGAACACAATTCCAGCTGCCACAAGTTCCAGAACCACGGGATCCAATCTAACACCATCATAGAGGGGTTCATCATCCTCATTGGTGCCTCTCCGATGATGCGTGAGTAGTCCACCAAAGACCTACGGGGCCGTAGGCAGTAGCTAGATGGCTTTCTCTCTATCTTTTGATTCTCAATACAATGGTCTCTTGGAGATCTATTTGATGTAATGACTTTTTGCGGTGTGTTTGTTGGGATCCGATGAAGTTAGAGTTCATGATCAATTTCTATCCATGAATATTATTTGAGTCTTCTTTGATCTCTTATATGCATGATTATTTATAGCCTCGTATTTCTTCTTCGAATATTTGGTTTAGTTAGGCCAACTAGATCGATTTTTCTTGCCATGGGAAGAGGTGCTTTGTGATGGGTTCGATCTTGCGGTGTCCTCTCCCAGTGACAGAAGAGGCAGCGAGGCACGCATGTATCGTTGCTATTAAGGATAACAAGATGGTGTCTATTTGTACATGAATAGATCTTGTCTACATCATGTCATCGTTCTTATTGCATTACTCCGTTTCTACATGAACTTAATACACTAGATGCATGCTGGATAGCGGTCGATGTGTGGAGTAACAGTAGTAGATGCAGAATCGTTTCGGTCTACTAATCCTGGACGTGATGCCTATATATTGATCATTGCCTTTGATATCGTCATGATTATTTGATTTTCAATCAATTGCCCAACAGTAGTTTGTTTACCCACCGTGTGCTATTTTCTTGAGAGAACCCACTAGTGAAATCTACGGCCCCCGGGTCTATATTTTTAATATATTGCTTTCCGATCTATCTTTTCCGCATTTGTTTTCAGATCTATTATTCCAAAAACCCAAGAATACCTTGCTGCACTTTTTATTTGCACATTTTATTTTGTGTTCTTCTATGATCTATTTATCCAATCTAATACAAACCAATCTATCTTTTTACCATGGAGAGATTGACAACCTCTCTTACGCGTCCGGTTGCAAGTATTTGTTCTTTGTGTGCAGGTACCGTTTACATAGTGTTGCTTGGTTCTCCTACTGGTTCGACAACCTTGGTTTTATAACTGAGGGAAATACTTACCGTAGCTGTGCTGCATCATCCCTTCCTCTTTGGGGAAATACCGACGCAGTCTCAAGCCACGTCAAAGGAATTTCTAGCGCCGTTGCCGGGGAGACATCATCAACATCTATCAGGTTCCTAATCACAAATCTCATCTCCTTGCAATTTACATTATTTGCCATTTTCCTTTCGTTTTCATCTCCTCCACTTCACAATTTTTTTTCGTTTTATTCCCCTCTTTTTCGTTTGCCTTTTTATCATCAGATCTCTTGTTTGCTTGCAATCTTGTTTGCGTAGTCACGATGACTCAAGAAAATACCAAATTGTGTGATTTTTCCAATACCAATAATAATGATTTTATTAGTACTCCGATTGCTCCTCCCACCACTAGTGCGGAGTCTTGTGATATTAATGCCGCTTTATTGAATGTTGTCATGAAAGATCAATTTTTCGGTACTCCTAATGAGGATGCCGCGTCTCATCTAAACACATTCGCATAATTGTATGATATGCAAAAGAAAAAAGATAGGGACAATGATATAGTGAAGTTGGAATTATTTCCTTTCTCCTTGCGGGATCGTGCAAAAATTTGGTTTTCTTCTTTGCCTCGCAATAGTATCGATTCTTGGGATAAGTGCAAGGATGCTTTTATTACTAAGTATTTTCCGCCCACGAAAATTATTTCCCTTAGAACTCAAATCATGAATTTTAAGCAACTTGAGCATGAACATGTTGCACAATCTTGGGAAAGAATGAAATTGATGCTAACAAATTGTCCTACTCATGGTTTAAATCTTTGGATGATCATACAAAAATTTTATGCGGGATTGAATTTTTTCTCTAGAAATCTTTTAGATTCTGCCACGGGTTGTACTTTTATGGAAATTACTTTGGGTGAAGCTAATAAATTGCTAGAGAATATTATGGCAAATTATTCACAATCGCATACTGAAAGAGCACCTACTAGTAAAAAAGTTAATTCAGTTGAAGAAATTAGTACTTTGAGTGAAAAAGTTGATGCTCTTATGAAGTTGGTTGCTAGTAAAAGTGCTCCTATTGATCTTAATGATGTGCCTTTGTCTACTTTGATTGAGCAAAATAGTGATTCCGTTGATGTGAATTTCATCTCGCGAAACAATTTTAATAACAATGCTTATAGAGGTAATTTTAATCCTAGGCCTTTTCCTGGAAATTCCTCTAATAATTATGGTAATTCCTATGGTAATTCTTCTTACAATAATAATAGGAACCCCTCTGATATTGAGATTAATATTAAATAATTTATCAATGCTCAAAAAGTTTTCAATACTACGATAGAAGAAAAGTTGAATAAGATTGATGATATGTCTAGAAGCATTGATAGAATTTCCCATGATGTAGAAAATCTCTAGTTGAAAGATTTTCCACCTAAGATTGATGAATCAATTAAAGCTTTATATGTTTCTATGGATGAAAGTAAGAAAAGAATCGCTATGCTTAGAGTTAAAAGAGAATTTTTAGAAAAAGCGTTTTGTAGTGATTGCTTTCATAATCATGATGAAGATCTTAAAGTGATTGGTATTTCTTCTATTGATTCCTTGTTTAGTAATATTAAAATTGATTGTAAAGGGACTGAAGAAGAGTCAACTTTAGCTAGAAGGCGTCCCAATGATTTGGAGGGTGAAAATCTTGATGAAAAAAATGATGAAAGTGGGTTTGGAGAGGTCAAAACTTTAACCAGTGATGTGCCCACTATTTTGGATTACAAAGACTTTAATTATCATAGTTGCTCTTTGATTGAATGTATTTCTTTGTTACAATCCATGATAAATTCACCCCATGCTTATGAACAAAATAAAGCTTTTACTAAACATATTGTTGATGCCATGATGAAATCTTTTGAAGAAAAGTTGGAGTTAGAGATTTCAATTCCTAGAAAATTACATGTTGAGTGGGAACCTGCCATTAAAGTCAAGATTAAAAATTATGAGTGCTTTGCTTTATTTGATTTGGGTGCTAGTGTTTCCACAATTCCGAAATCTCTATGTGATGTGCTTGGTCTTACCAATATTGAAGAATGTTCTCTTAATTTGCATTTGGCGGATTCTACTATTAAAAAGCCTTTGGGAAGAATTAATGATGTTCTCATTCTTGCAAATAAGAACTATGTGCCCATAGATTTTATTGTTCTTGATGCTGATTGCAATCCATCTTGTCCCATTATACTTGGTAGACCGTTTTTACGCACCATAGGTGCCGTGATTGATATGAAAGAAGGCAATATTAAATTTCAATTTCCACTAAGAAAGGGTATGGAGCACTTCCCTAGAACAATAATTAAGACACCATATGAATCAATCATGAGAGCAACCTATGAAGCAAAAACTAAAGATGACAACACTTGAATCTATGCATTATGCCTAGCTAGGGGCATAAAACGATAGCGCTTGTTGGGAGGCAACCCAATGAATAAAATTTATTTTTATCTTTTTCTTTCTGCTCTAGAGTGTTTCAAAATTATGCTACTGTTATGATTGTGTTTTTTTATGTTTTAATTAGTGTATGTGCCAAGTAAAGCCTTTGGGATCATGTTGGGTGATAGTTGATTTGATCTTGTTGAAAAACAGAAACTTTTGCGTCCAGTAGCAGAATTTTCGAAAATCACAGAAGTGACAAAAACTTCTGAATTTTTTACACAAGATTGATATACAAATTTCTTACGTTGTCCTAATTGCTCAGAATTTTTTGAGTTACAGAAGTATGGTTAGAGTACACATTACTACTGACTGTTCTGTTTTTGACAGATTCTATTTTCGTTGCATTGTGTGCTTTTTTTGATGAATCTATGGTTTGTATTGGAGGGTATAATCCATGGTAAAGTTAGAATACAGTAGATATAATGAATTAATAAAATATGAATGGGTTTGCAATAGTACTTAGAGTGGTGATTTGCTTTATTATACTAACGGATCTCACGAAGGTTTTGTTAAGTTTTGTGTGATTGAAGTTTTCAAGTTTTGGGTGAGATCATGATGGATGAAGGAATAAGGAGTGAAAAGAGCCTAAGCTTGGGGATTCTATGGCACCCCAAGATAATATCCAAGGAGAAACAAGCAACTAAGCTTGGGGACGCCCCGAGTGGCATCCCCTCTTTCTTCTAACGACCATCGGTATTTTACTTGGAGCTATATTTTTATTCGTCACATATCATGAGTTTTGCTTGGAGCGTCTTGTATTATATGTGTCTTTGCTTGATTTTGTTTTTAGTTTGTCACAAGTATCCTTGCTGGACACACCTATTTGAGAGAGCAAAAATTATGCTATGATTTGTTAGAATTTCTCTATATGCTTCACTTAAATTTTTTGAGCTATGGAATTGCTCTAGTGCTTCACTTATATCTTTTTGAGCATGGTGTGCTTTAAATTTTTGAAGAAATACTCTCATGCTTCACTTAGATTAATTGGAGAGTTAGTAAATTTTGAAGAAATTCTCTCATGCTTCACTTATATTATTTTGAGAGATGAAATTTTTATGCTCATGTTCTTCACTTAAATTTATTTGAGCTTGTCAAAAGCAATGGCAATATATGAAACTAGTCCCAAAGTGATAGATATTCAAGAGGGATATAATAAAAACTTTCATGAAGATCATTGGAAAAATTAAACTTGATTCCTTTTAATAGTCTTGAGACATGATGATAGTAATATGTGAGTCATGTTGGTGAGTAATTATGCTTTAGTAAGAATATTGGTGTTAAGGTTTGTGATTCCCTATGAAAGCACGAAAGTCAATAGTTATGCAATAAAATTACATCCTACTTGTGGTGCATTATTCGGTGTTAGTTATGCTTAATGCCTGTTTATGAGAATTTTCGTTTCTTGGTTGGTTGCTTCTCAATCTATTTGCTAGCCTCCACTTGTACTAAGTAGAAATACTACTTGTGCATCCAAAATCCTTAAACCTAGTTTTGCCATATGAGTCCACCATACCTACCTATATGCGGTATTTTCGTGCCGTTCTAAGCAAATTTGTATGTGCCATCTCTAATTTTCAAAATGAATTTCCTTTTTGTGTGCTCGTACCGCTCATGAAGCGGCAGGGGGTGTCCAATATTTTTCCATGCTAGATGTGTTATTCTCAAGATGAGTGTTTATTCACTTGTCATTGCACGAGAGTATGGCGGTAATAGGGATGCCCAGTCCCGAAATGAAAAAGAAATTTACTTTATGTTGTGAAATAATAAATTCCTTGGAAAGTGTTGGTATGGAAGGCATCCGTGGATACGGCTAGCCATGGATTGTGAAAGAATTGTGGAAAAAGGAATAAACTTTATTTTCTATATGGGAACCACCTATGATATATCTAGCATGGAAAGTACTGAGAACTACTCAGTCGTTTTCGTTGACAGGAAAAGCATGCCTCTCAATTTTTTTTCTCTCAATTAAACTTTGAGCTCTGGCACCTCTACAAATCCCTACTTCCCTCTACGAAGGGCCTATCTATTTACTTTATGCAATTTTTACTTTTATTTGAGTCTCCATCTTCTCTTATAAAGCACCAACTAGGGGGCACTATGATCATACTTGTGCATTGGGTGTAGCTAATATTCGAGTGTGTTTCATGAATGGATCAATGATTGAGCATGATGGGCTAGGGATAACTTTCTTTAGTGTTGATATTTTGAAAGACATGGTTGCTTGTTGGTATGCTTGAGTATTAAAGTCTTCATGTCAAAACTAGACTATTGCTTTGAACCATCTAAAAGTCAAAATGTCCATGCTACAAAAGAAAAGAATATGTGATGAACATGTTAGGCAGCATTCCACATAAAAAATTCTGGTTTTATCATTTACCTACTCGAGGACGAGCAGGAATTAAGCTTGGGGATGCTGATATGTCTCCAACGTATCTATAATTTTTGATTGTTCCATGATGTTATATTATCATTCTTGGATGTTTTATAATCATTTTGTAGCAACTTTATATCATTTTTTGGGACTAACCTATTGACATAGTGCCCAGTGCTAGTTGCTGTTTTTTGCTTGTTTTTTACTTTGCAGAATATCAGTACCAAACGGAGTCCAATTGCCACGAAACTTTTTGCAGATTTTTTTGGTCCAGAAGACAACTTGGGAGCCAAGGAAGCACCTGGGGCAGGCCCATGGGGCCCACGATACACCCTGATGTATCGTGGAGCCCACGGAGGTTTTTCCACCCCCTCTCAGCTCTATAAATACTCAGAAATTCCAGAAACCCTAGAGGGGGAGACGAAACACAATTCCAGCCGCCGCAAGTTCCAGAACCACCAGATCCAATCTAACACCATCACGGAGGGATTCATCATCCTCATTGGTGCCTCTCCGATGACGCGTGAGTAGTCCACCAAAGACCTATGGGTCCATAGGCAGTAGCTAGATGGCTTATCTCTCTCTTTTGATTCTCAATACAATGGTCTCTTGGAGATCTATTTGATGTAATGACTTTTTGCGGTGTGTTTGTTGGGATCCGATGAAGTTTGAGTTCATGATCAGTTTCTATCCATGAATATTATCTGAGTCTTCTTTGATCTCTTATATGCATGATTATTTATAGCCACATATTTCTTCTTCGAATCTTTGGTTTAGTTAGGCCAACTAGATCGATTTTTCTTGCCATGGGAAGAGGTGCTTTGTGATGGGTTTGATCTTGCGGTGTCCTCTCCCAGTGACAGACGGGGCAGCGAGGCATGCATGTATCGTTGCTATTAAGGATAACAAGATGGGGTCTATTCCTACATGAATAGATCTTGTCTACATCATGGCATCGTTCCTATTGCATTACTCTGTTTCTCCATGAACTTAATACACTAGATGCATGCTGGATAGCGATGGATGTGTGGAGTAATAGAAGTAGATGCAGAATCGTTTCGGTCTACTAATCCTGGACGTGATGCCTGTATATTGATCATTGCCTTGGATATCGTCATGATTATTTGATTTTCTATCAATTGCCCAACAATAATTTGTTTACCCACCGTGTGCTATTTTCTTGAGAGAAGCCACTAGTGAAATCTACGACCCCTGGGTCTATTCTTTTAATATATTGCTTTCCGATCTATATTTTTCCGCATTTGCTTTCAGATCTGTTATTCCAAAAACCCAAAAATACCTTGCTGCACTTTTTATTTGCATCTTTTATTTTGTGTTCTTGTGCGATCTATTTATCCAATCTAATACAAACCAATCTATCTTTTTACCGTGGAGATATTGACAACCTCTCTTACGCGTCGGGTTGCAAGTATTTGTTCTTTGTGTGCATGCACCGTTTACGTAGTGTTGCTTGGTTCTCCTACTAGTTCGATAACCTTGGTTTCATAACTGAGGGAAATACTTACCGTAGCTGTGCTGCATCATCCCTTCCTCTTTGGGGAAATACCGACGCAGTCTCAAGCCACGTCAGGTTAGTACTAAAAAATAATATTAATTGGTAAATAAACACCCAAAAAGTATCCTAGAATGATAATATAATAGCATGGAACAATCAAAAATTATAGATGCGTTGGAGACGTATCAGCATCCCCAAACTTAATTCCTGCTCGTCCTCGAGCAGGTAAATGATAAAAACAAGAATTTTTGATGTGACATGCTACCCAACATGTAATCTATTGCAGGTTTGTTCATTGAGAAACGATGAATTAATAAACATCAACATAGTAATATTTATAAACATAAGAAACATAATCATCAAGTTTCAAAGTATACGATCTGAAAAGAATCTTCACCCCCTATTCATTTTATCATATTAGAATAGCGTGGCTCCGTCTTCACCACATAAATACAAATGTCAAGCACCACGGTGTCAAGTCAGGCAATTGGATCGTACTTTTTAACGCGCTTCAGCTTTTCATTACTTGCGCAATATATGAGCATGAACCATGGATATAGCATAAAGGTGGAATAGAATATGGTGGTAGGTTTCAAAGGGGTGAAAAGTGGAGAAGAAAGTCTCGCATCAACTAGGCGTATCAACGGGCTATGGAGATGCCCTTCAATTGATATCAATGCGAGGAGTAGGGATTGCCATGCAACGGATGCACTAGAGCTATAAGTTTATGAAAGCTCAAGGGAAGCTAAGTGGGTGTGCATCCAACTTGCTTGCTGATACATCTCCAACGTATCTATAATTTTTGATTGTTCCATGCTGATATATTATCATTCGAGGATACTTTTAAGTATTTATTTACCAATTTATATTATTTTTGAGCACTAACCTATTGACCTAGTGCCCAGTGCCAGTTGCTGTTTTCTGCATGTTTTTCACTTTTCAGGTTTACAGTACAAAACAAAGTCCAATTGCCACAAAACTTTTTGATGATTTTTTTCTGGACTAAAAGAAGACCAGGGAGATTCGGAAGGAAGCCGGGAGCCACACGAGGGCCCCACAAGCCAACATGGCGCTCCCTGATGACTTGTGCCCCCCTGGCGTCTCCCCCGACCTCGTTCTCTGGCCCTCGCTTATAAATTCTCTAATATCGTGAAAACCCTGGAGGCAGTCCCGAAACTCTTTTTACGTCGCCGCAAGTCTCTGTTCCATCGGGAGGTCATCTGGAGCTCCGTTTCGGCACCCTGCCGGAGGGGGGATCGATCACGGAGGGCCTCTTCATCAACCTTGCTGCCCTCATGATGATGTGTGAGTAGTTCACCACAAACCTACGGGTCCGTAGTTAGTACCTAGATGACAATCTCTCTCTCTCCTGATCTTCAATACAATGATCATCGCATCTTCGCTTTGATCTATCCGATGTAATCCTTTTGTGCGGTGCGTTTGTTCGGATCCGATGAATTGTGGGTTTATGTTGAGATTATTCATGAAAAGTATTTGAGTCACCTCTGAATATTATGATTCTTATTTGCATGATCATTATAGCTCCGTAATTCTCTCTGATCTATTGATTTGCTTTGGCCAAGTAGATTGATCTTTCTTCAGTGAGAGAGGTGCGTTGTAGTAGGTTCAACCTGACGAGTTTCTATATCCCAGTGACAGAAGGGGACAATTTGCGTATTTGTGTTGTTGCTACTAAGGATAACACGATGGGGTTTATTCATATTGCTTGAGTTTACTTTGTCTACATAATGTCATCGTTCTCTATGCATTACTCTGTTTTACTTAATACTCTAGATACATGCTGGATAGCGGTCGATGAGTGGAGTAATAGTAATAGGTGCAGGCAGGAGTCGGCCTATTTGTTTATGGAAGTGATGCCTATATACACATAATCATTGCCGTGAAAATCACATAACTATCCGCTTTTCTATCAATTGCCCAACAGTAATTTGTTACCGACCGTATGTTTCCTACTTGAGAGATGCCGCTAGGGAAAACTATGGCCCCCGGGTCTGTTCACTTATAAATTCATAAATGCTATTATTAACTTGCTGCCATTATTTGTCTTTTATTTTATTTTGCAATTTACAATTATGTACAATTATCTACACAACTCATTTGCTTGCAAATAACGAGATCAAGGGGATTGACAACCCTCTTGCCCGCGTTGGGTGCAAGTTGTTTGCTCTTTTGTGTGCAGCCGCTGAAGATGGTTGAGGATTGATATTCATATTGGTTCGATAAACCTTGGTTTCATAACTGAGGGAAATACTTACCCGTATTGTGTTGTAATTACCCGTTCCTCTTCACGGAAAACCCAACGCAGATCACAAGTATCACTTGCTCATGAAGACCTCAGGCATTTGAGGAAGCCCGTCATTGGAATATACAAGCCAAGTTCTATAATGAAAAATTCCCACTAGCATATGGAAGTGATAAACATGAGACTCTCTATATGAAGAACATGGTGCCACTTTGAGGCACAAGTGTGGAATAAGAGGTAGTAGCACTGTCCCTTCTCTCTTTTCTCTCGTTTATTTATTTATTCTTTTTCTTTTTCTTTTTTTCTTTTTTTCTTTTCTCTTTCTTTTTTCCTTTTCTTTTTCTTTTATTTTTCGTCCGGAGTCTCATCCCGAGTTGTGGGGGGAATCATTGTCTCCATCATCCTTTCCTCACTCAGACAGTGCCCTAATAATGATGATCATCACATTTTTATTTACTTACAACTCAACATGAGAAACTATATGACTCTATATGAATGCCTCTGGCAGTGTACCAGGATGTGTAATGATCAAGCGTAATATGTATGATATTAATGATGAACGGTGGCTTTGCCACAAATACTATGTCAGCTTATATGATCATGCAAAGCAATATGACAATGGAAGTACAAGTCATATGATGTGACGGTGGATGTTGCATGGCGATATATCTCGGAATGGCTATGGAAATGACATGATAGGTAGGCATGGTGGCTATTTTGAGGAAGATATAATGAGGCTTATATGCAACAGAGCGTATCATGTCACGGGGTTTCGATGCACGTGCGAAAGCTGCACCGATCCTCAAAGTAAGAATGGGCAATGCACGGTACCGAAGATGCTAGCAAATATGTGGAGGTGAGTGTGTGTATATCTATGGATTCACATTAGTCATGAAGAACTCACATACTTATTGCAAGATTTTATTAGCTCTCTCGAAGCAAAGCACTACTCGCATGCCCCTAGGGAGGAGGTTGGTAGGAATTAACCATCGCACGCCCCCGACCTAAACAACACTAGGATTTCAACGAGGAATAAATATGATCGCACATCATCACCATGCTATAAAAATATTTGGATGAACAGCAAGTTAACAACCTCTAATTCACGATACCTTTATTAACCAATGATCATGCACTCATGCTTTTTCACATTACCACATTAATATCATTAACCATGATTTCTCTTTTTTGTGCTACATGTGGTTTTGATTATGCACTCATTGAATACCTATTATTTTTGGACTAGTATTAGGGCCCATGCAAATTACCGTCGCTATTTATTAACTCTCAAACAAATATAAGTGAAGAACGAGAGTGCAATTATTTCTATAAAATCTACACGCCACCGTGCTCTAAAAGATATAAGTGAAGTACTAGAGAAACTGCCAAGCTCAAAAGATATAAGTGAAGCATATAGAGTATTCTAATAAATTATGATGATATTGTGTCTCTCTCAAGTGGGTGTGTGCAGCAAACAATGATTGTTGGAAACTAAAATAAAAAGCAAACTAAAGCAAATGACGCTCCAAGCAAAACTTATATCACGTGATGAATAAAAATATAGCTCCAAGTGACATACCGATGGATTGAGACGAAAGAGGGGATGCCTTCCGGGGCATCCCCAAGCTTAGACGCTTGAGTCTTCCTAGAATATTACCTTGGGGTGCCTTGGGCATCCCCAAGCTTAGGCTCTTGCCGCTCCTTATTTCTTCGTCCATCGTGATAACACCCAAAACTTGAAAACTTCAGCACACAAAACTCAACAGAAAACTCGTGAGATCCGTTAGTATAATAAACATATCAAATACTTTAGGTACTGTTACAAATTGATTCATATTTTATTATTGCATAAGGTACTGTATTATAACTTCTTAATGATTTATATTGCCCAATATAATCCATGGCATCATCAAAACAAGCAAAACATGCAAGCAAAAACAGAATCTGTCTAAAACAGAACAGTCTGTAAAGATCTGTAGAGAAACTATACTTCTTTTTCTTTACAAATTCTAAAAAATTAGGAAAACCTGGGAATCCATATAGCAATACTCTGTAAAAATTTCTGGAATTTACCATGCTCCAGCAGAGAACCAAAAATTCTGCACTGGAGGCGGAAGTTCTATTTTTGCACAACATCAATTATATCCATCATGCAAATTATCCCAAAGGCTTTACTTGGCACAAACACTAATTAAAACATAAAAACACAATCATTACAGAGACAAAAATCATGTTATGACACAAAAATAGAAAGTATAACAAGAAAAATAGGATAACTATTGGGTTGCCTTCCAACTAGCGCTGTTGTTTTACGCCCCTAGCTAGGGATAACGCATATGATCAAGTGTTGTCATCTTTGACACTCCACCCAAGTTGCTCAAACTTATTATTGAGAATTTTCATTTCATCTTTCAAAGTATTTAAAGCACTAATATTTTGATCCAAAGTATCAAATCGCTTATTTTGCATTACTACATTGCCATTGATTTTAGTAGTCATGTTGTAAAGTCCCCTAAAGTCGATTTCCATAATAACCTTAGTTTCTTTTATTAGCTCAGTTTGACGATGGCTAGCTCAGTTTGGGTTGCTCGAATACAATTTTCATCTTTTCATAAGTATGAAAAGCATTGTTCCCAAGAAAATCTTTTTCAAACATAGAATCAAGAACACATCTAAAGAACAGAGGTAAGCCAACGTAAAAAAAATCTAAGAAGTAAATTAATATGACACTTGGGATTAGCTCTCCTTTGTATCACTAGCAATCTATCCCAAGCTTCTTTTAAAGATTCATCTCCCAAGTACTTAAAATTTAGAACTTCGGACACTTCTCCCAAGTAAGGAGGAAAAGACAGGTCCGAAGGAGGACTAAACGTAGCAACACGCGACAAGTAAACTAGTGACAAGGAAAGATAAATATTTTTGTATTTTTGATCTTTCTAATGCAAACTAAATATAACGGCAAATAAAAAGAAGAACAAGTGAATGATACTTTGTTTGAAGTTACTTGATAGTTGATGATGATATTCCCTGCAACGGCGCCAGAAATCCTTCCTGATGCTTGTGATCCGCGTTGGGTTTTCCATGAAGAGAAACGGGTGATGCAAAACAATGCGGGTAAGTATTTTTGTCAGTTAAGAACCAAGGTTTATCGAACCAATAGGAATATCGGTCATCAACCGCCTTCAGCGGCTGCACACAAAAGAGCACACACTTGCACCCAACACGACAAGAGGGTTGTCAATCCCCTTGATCTCGTTATTTGCAAGTAAATGATATGTGTAGATAATTGTAAATTGCAAAATAAAATAAAATGCAAATAATGGCAGCAAGGTATTGAAAGCGTTTGTAAACTTACAAGTGGATAGACCCGGGGGTGGTAGTTTTATCTAGTGGCATCTCTCATATAGTAAGCATACGGTGGGTAAACAAATTACTGTTGGGCAATTGATAGAAGAGCGGATAGTTATGCAATCTTTATTCACGGCAATGATCATGTATATATAGGCATCACGTCCATAAGCAAATAGGCTGACTCCTGCCTGCACCTATTACTATTACTCCACCCATCGTCGAGTATCGAGAGCCTCGTCGAGTATCGAGAGCTCGATCGGGCCGGTCTGCCCAGAGCTTCCGAAGTGAACCCCCGATGCGTCTATGCAGGGAGAGTGTTCGGCAAGAACAGATGTCCGGACGTCGGGCACTACGACCTGATCCGGACTGAAAGTCGGGCCCTCGCCGGGGTAGATCCCGTGGGCAGAGCCGAAAGATGGATCTGGGGTTAAAGCCTCAGAGTCTTCGGGCATGGCAGGCGAGACTGCAAGCCCGGTTAGTGATAGATCGCCTCAAGAGTCTACGGAGAACTCTAAGTTCCCGAATCTGACCTCTTGATCAGGGGCGAAACTTCCGATGCGGCCTAGATGGCCGGTCGGGTCGGCATGCAGCACAATGCTGCTGAAAGCGAAGATCTGTCCAGGGACAAAAGTGCCCGTGTTGCGGACCTCTTCGTTGATGACTAGGCGAGCCATCGATTCCTTCTGGCGATCATAGCGGAACTCTCAATGAAAGCACCAATGTCAGTGTCAAAACCGGCGGATCTCGGGTAGGGGGTCCCGAGCTGTGAGATTTGGATTGATGGTAACAAGAGACGAAGGGGACAAGGTTTTACCCAGGTTCGGGCCCTCCTACGGAGGTAATACCCTACGTCCTGCTTGATTATATTGATGATATAGGTGTTACAGAGTTGATCTACCACGAGATCGTACGACTAAAACCCTAGATGAGTTCTGTTGGCCTACAACCTAAAACCCTCCGGCTTATATAGACGCCAGGAGTCCCTAGGGTTTACACATGGTCGGTTACACGTCGAAGGGATAACCATGCCTATTTACTACTTTAAACGTGGAGGATACATCACGATTCTAGAAGCTTCCTTTCTGGAGTCCGGGTCTTCCATCAGTCCAATGTCCGGCAAACGGCCCATACAGTCCGGCCTACAATAGATAGGTCGGCCTCCCGAGGACCCCTTAAACCAGGACTCCCTCAGTAGCCCCCGAACTAGCCTCCAACGCCAAGAGTCCTAGCTTCGGCTGCTTCATGTGATCAAAGTCTTTGGCTTGCGAGGCGAGTTCCTCCTTTCCACATAATAATCGGTCGGGATAGTTCGGCCTCCGACGACGTGTAGTTTTTCCGATCATAGATCGTCCGAACACCATGAGTAACCGGCCCTGAAGGCCGATCGTCAGGGAGTAAATAGTGATTTCTGACAACCTTTCAGACAAAAGGTCACGGCCCACCACGACTACTGAACCAGTCGTAAAGACTTGATTCGCGGTTCGAGGCCGTTTCCACTAGCACGATCCATCAATGCATAGATCGTGCCCCATTTTACACGGGATATGTTTAATCATGCGCGTATAACGGCACGCACGCCTTGGGAAGCGGAGAGATTCACGGCGCCGTGAAGGGAGGCTAATCGGCAGTAAGCTCAATAAAAGGGGAAGAAAACCCCAAGGCTTATCCGCACTTCCCATTCGCATCCCTGCTTTCCCAATCTCCCGAGCTTCCAGAGCCCAGATCTAGGTTTTCCAACCCATTCCTCCTCCGAGCTCAGCCATGGCCGGCTCAGGTTCTAGCGGCAAGTGGGAGGCTTCCTCAGTCACCGACCAGGACATCCGGGACCTCAAGGAGGCCGGGTACCTCCCCGCCAACGTCTTCCACCGCGCCGCCGAGGAGGGCCAGGTGATCCCCACCCCCAAACCAGGCGAGAGGGTGGTCTTCATCCCTCATTTCATCCGACGACTAAGCTTCCTGCTCCACCCCTTCGTGAGGGGCCTCATGTACTTCTACGGGCTCGACTTCCACGACCTCCCGCCGAAATCGTTTATGCATATATCGGCCTTCATCATAGTCTGTGAGGCTTTCTTGCGGGTCGAGCCACACTTCGGGCTGTGGCTCAAGATTTTCAACATCAAGCCGAAGTGTGTTGCAGGCGCCCATGCGGACTGCGGCGGGGCGGTCATCGGCAAGCTTCCGCGCGCGGTATGGCCGTTCGGCACCTTCATCGACACCATCAAGACCTGGCAAAAAGAGTGGTTCTACATCACCGAGCCAAGGGAGGAGGGCGGAACTGTTCCTGCTGAATTCAGATCCGCCCCCCCGGCCAGATTGACCTCATGGGTCCGAAAGGGCCTTGACTGGGGGTCGGACACAGAGGTGGATGACCTGCAGAGGGGCATCGCCTCTATGATCAAGGAGGGAGTCGGGCTGACCAACGTGGTCCAGGTTATGCTCTGGCGACGCATCCTCCCCTGTCAGCACCGGGGTTCTCCCATGTGGACTTATCGGATTGACGACGATCCTACGATTCGTCGGCTCTTCCGTACCACACGGGAGAAACTGTGGAAGGCGCTGTTCAAGGCGCAGGAGAATTGGCCGGCCAAGAAGGAGGACCAGGGCTTATGCGCCGATAAGCTCCCTTCCAAGGTATGATATAGTTCTATTAGATCGGCTTTTGTCTTCTCGAAGAAAAACTAAGTGCTTTCCGATCACCTCCGCAGGAATGGCTGAGCAAGGCCACGGGCATCAAGTGTCCGGCTCCACAGCCCGAAGACCCCAAGTCTCCGCTGCTGTTGGAGATGCTCGTCGTGGCGCCTTACAAGGCGCCAGAGAAGAAGGAAAAGAAAAAGCCAGGCCGAGCAGGCCTGCGCAACAGGGACCAGCCAGGGGCTGTGTCCGAAGAAACCCATGCCTCCTAGAATCAAGAGGAGTTGCATGAGGATGAGGGGGGAGGCGATTCCCCCCTCACAGGAAAGAGGGCGGCGTCATCGGACACTTCAGAGGATGTACTTCCTCCTGCCCAGAAGAAAGCGCGCCGGACACAGGTAACCCTGTCCGGTGACAGCTCGGGCTCGGATACTGAGTCCGAGGACTTCGAGAGGGTTCCCCGAAGGAACCTCAGGGTCAAGCCCCCACCTCGAAGGTAAAGATCCGAAGACCTTTTCGAGCTATTAATGCTAAGTTTTGAGTGTTACTAACGTGTAAATGCTTATTGACCTACAGCCCTCCACAAGTCCTCCCCACCGATCAAGTTTCGGACGGGGAGACCCTGCCCGCTGAGCTAGCGGAGAGCGGGACTGGGTCGCACCCCTCTCCTCCGGGCGCCGCGAAGGATGCCACGGAGGTGTCCTCCCAACAGGCTCCTTTGGAGCCGGACACTGGAGGTAGGGGTGATGAAGTCATGGCCGAGGCTAACACCTCGGCCGCCGAAGACCCGGGGGAGGGGCTTCTCCCGGATACTGAGGAGACCAGACGAGAAGACGTCCAGTCACCTCCAAGGCGGTCTCCGGAGCGCACCATGCCTCCGGAGGTACCGGCTCAATCTCCGATTGGAGATCGGGTCAACCGATCCCCACCGGCTCCACCGACCAATGGGTGGCCGGCTATGGGGGAGGCTCTGTCAAGCGCCTCCATCTCCGGGGAGCACCGCACTCTTATGGGTCTGGTATTGCAGAGCATTCAATCTGTAGACCACGGACTGAAGGAGGCCTTCAATGGTCTCCTGACGGGCTTCCAGGTAAGCCATGTAATGCTCTTTTTTGTGAAATATTATTTTCTATGAGTTATGATTATATATATGGCAGCCCCCGAGCCCTAGGTGAGTTTGAAAAAACTTACCTAGGGGTCAAACATAGTCCCTTATCCGAACTGTGCATAGGACAATATGTGTTCGGATCGTTCTAACTGTTGGAAATATGCCCTAGAGGCAATAATAAATTGGTTATTATTATATTTCCTTGTTCATGATAATCGTTTATTATCCATGCTATAATTGTATTGATTGGAAACTCAAATACATGTGTGGGTACATAGACAACACTGTGTCCCTAGTAAGCCTCTAGTTAACTAGCTCGTTGATCAAAAGATGGTGAAGGTTTCCTAGCCATGGACATGAGATGTCATTTGATAACGGGATCACATCATTAGGAGAATGATGTGATGGACAAGACCCAAACTATAAACGTAGCATATGATCGTGTCAGTTTATTGCTATTGTTTTCTGCATGTCAAGTATCTGTTCCTATGACCATGAGATCATGCAATTCACTGACACCGTAGGAGTGCCTTGTGTGTATCAAACGTCACAACGTAACTGGGTGACTATAAAGGTGCTCTACAGGTATCTCCGAGGGTGTCTATTGGGTTGGCATGGATCAAGACTGGGATTTGTTACTCCGTGTGACGGAGAGGTATCTCAGGGCCCACTCGGTAATACAACATCACAATGAGCCTTGCAAGCAATGTGACTAAAGTGTTAGCCACGAGATCTTGTATTACGGAACGAGTAAAGAGACTTGCCGATAACGAGATTGAACTAGGTATAGAGATACCGACGATCGAATCTCGGGCAAGTAACATACCGAAGAACAAAGGGAACAGTATACGGGATTAACTGAATCCTTGACATAGAGGTTCAACCGATGAAGATCTTTGTAGAATATGTAGGAACCAATATGGGAATCCAGGTCCCGCTATTGGTTATTAACCGTAGAGGTGTCTCGGTCATGTCTGCATAGTTCTCGAACCCGCAGGGTCTACACACTTAACGTTTGGTGACAATTAGTATAGTTGAGTTATTGTGTTGGTGACCGAAGGTTGTTCGGAGTCCCAGATAAGATCCCGGACATGACAAGGATCTCCGGAAGAGTCCGGAGGTAAAGATTGATATATGTGATAATAGTGTTTTTGATCTCCGGAAGGGTTCCGGAATTCACCGGAAGGGGTTCCGGGTGTTTACCGAAGTGTTCGGGTGCAGCAACACTTTATATGGGCCAAAGGGGTAAAGCCCACGAGGTATTGGAAAGTGCAAAAGGAAGTTTTGCTGCTGCCTTAAGCGGTACTACCGCTGGTAAGGCAGTACTACCGCGTAAGCGGTACTACCGCTTGTATGAAGCGGTACTACCCCTCGTGAGCGGTACTATCGCTTGTGCGCGGTACTGCTGGAATCCGAGTTGGACTCTTTCCGTGCGGGCCAAACCGACCTTGTGCGGGCAAAACCGACCTTGTGGAGGCTTTCTCTCCAAGTTTAGACCCCAGGGCTCAACATATAAATAGAGGGGCAGGGCTAGCACACGGGATACATCAAGATTTCCCAAGCCGTGTGCTAGCAACCCTAACCCTCTAGTTCCTCCCGTCATAATCTCCGTAGTGCTTGGCGAAGCCCTGCAGAGATTGTTCCTCACCACCATCACCACGCCGTCGTGCTGCCGGAACTCATCCACTACTTCACCATCGCTCGCTGGATCGAGGAGGTGAAGGCGTCATCAAGCCGTACGTGTGTTGAACGCGGAGGTGCCGTCCGTTCGGCGCTAGATCGTGATTGGATCGAGGGACGACTTGCGATTTGGATCGCGAAGACGTTCGACTACATCAACCGCGTTTCTTAACGCTTCCGCTTAGCGATCTACAAGGGTATGTAGATTCACTCTCCCTCTCGTAGAGGCTCATCACCATGGATAGATCTTGCGTGTGCGTAGGAAATTTTTTGTTTCCCATGCAACGTTCACCAACAGTGGCATCTGAGCTAGGTCTATGCGTAGATGAGATCTCGAGTAGAACACAAACGAGTTGTGGGCGTGAGTGTATACATATTGCTTGCCGTTACTAGTTGATACTTGATTCGGCGGTATTGTGAGACGAAGCGGCCCGGACCGACATTACGCGTACGCTTACGCAAGACAGGTTTCACCGCTACATGCACTCGTTGCATAAAGGTGACTGGCGGGTGTCTGTCTCTCTCACTTTAGTTGAATCGATTTCAATGAAGAGGGTTCTTTTAGAAGATCAAAAAGCAATCACTACACCACGTTGTGGTTTTGCGTAGGTAAGAACGGTTCTTGCAAACCCGTAGCAGCCACGTAAAACTTGCAACAACAATTAGAGGACGTCTAACTTGTTTTTGCAGGGTATGTTGTGACGTGATATGGCCAATTACATGATGAGATATATGTGATTTATGAGATGATCATGTGTTGTATAGAATATCACGACTTGCATGTCGATGAGTACGGCAACTGGCAGGAGCCATAGAGTTGTCTTTAATTATTTTCGCCGTTTTGCTTTACTTTATCGCTATGTGTTAGCAATAGTCGTGGAAGCAACAGTCGGCGCGACAACCTCATGGCGACACGTTGATGGAGATCAAGATGATGGAGATCATGGTGTCATGCCGGTGACGATGGAGATCATGCCGGTGCTTTGGAGATGGAGATCGAAAGCACAAGTTCATGGCCATATCATGTCACTTATGATTTGCATGTGATGTTAATCCTTTTATGCATCTTGTTTT
Source organism: Elymus sibiricus (assembly GCA_039707655.1). NCBI lineage: Eukaryota > Viridiplantae > Streptophyta > Magnoliopsida > Poales > Poaceae > Elymus > Elymus sibiricus. Next base: position 273,888,754 of record CM077665.1, read on the forward strand.
GCTTAGGACGACGGTAGCATTATAAGGTGATCCCTCACTTAAATTTCAAGATAAATTGTGTTCTCCCCGAGTGTGCACCGTTGCGAAAGTTCGTCGTTTCGAGACACCACGTGATGATCGGGTGTGATAGACTCTACGTTCACATACAACGGGTGCAAGCCAGTGTTGCACATGCGGAACACTCGGGTTAAACTTGACGAGCCTAGCATGTACATACATGGCCTCGGAACACAAGAGACTGAAAGGTCGAACATGAGTCATATAGTAGATATGATCAACATGAAGATGTTCACCATTGAAACCACCTCAACTCACGTGATGATCGGACTTGAGTTGGTGGATTTGGATCATGTTACACTCGAATGACCGGAGGGATGCCAATCTGAGTGGGAGTTTTAAGTAATATGATTAATTGAACTCATTATCTTGAACAATAGTCTAAGTTATCTTTGCTATATTTATGTTGTAGATCATGGCTCGCGCAGTAGCACCCCTGAATTTTAATGCGTTCCTAGAGAAAGCTAAGTTGAAAGATGATGGAAGTAACTTTGTGGACTGGGCCCATAATCTAAGGATTATCCTTACGGCTTCCCAGAAGGCTTATGTCCTTGATGCACTGCTTGGTGATCCACCCGCTCCAGTTGAGTCTCTAGACGTTGTGAACGCCTGGCAGGCTCATTCTGAAGATTACTCAATAGTTCAATGTGCAATATTGTATGGCTTAGAACCGGGACTTCAAAGACGTTTTGAACGTCATGGAGCATATGAGATGTTCCAGGAGTTGAAGTTTATCTTTCAGAAGAATGCCCGGATCGAGAGGTATGAAATCTCCAATAAGTTCTATGCTTGCAAGATGGAGGAGAACGGGTCTATCAGTGATCACATACTCAGAATGTCTGGGTACTCCACCCGTCTGGCTGAATTGGGGATGCCCCTTCCGCCCGAGGCTATCACTGACAGAGTTCTTCAATCATTGCCACCTAGCTACAAGAGCTTCATGTTGAACTATAACATGCACGGGATGAACAAGTCAGTCGCTGAGCTGTTTGCGATGCTGAAAGCCGCTGAGTCTGAAATTCAGAAGGAGCATCAAGTGTTGATGGTCAATAAAACCACTAGTTTCAAGAAAAATGGCAAGGGTAAGAAGGGTAACTCCAAGAAGAGTGGCAAAGCAGTTGCTCCTCCCGTGAAGAAACCCAAGGCTGGACCCAAACCAGAAACTGTGTGCTTTCATTGCAAGGGAACTGGACACTGGAAGCGGAACTGCCCCAAGTATTTGGCTGACAAGAAGGCGGCCAACAACAAACAAGGTATATATGATATACATGTTATTGATGTGTACCTTACCAACTCTCGTTGTAGTACCTGGGTATTTGATACCGGTGCGGTTGCTCATATTTGCAACTCAAAATAGGAACTGCGGAATAGACGGAGGCTGGCAAAGGACGAAGTGACGATGCGCGTGGGAAACGGTTCCAAGGTTGATGTGATCGCCGTCGGCACGCTCGCTCTTCGATTACCATCGGGATTAGTGATGAACCTGAATAAATGTTATTTGGTGCCCGCGTTAAGCATGAACATTATATCTGGATCTTGTTTATTACGAGACGGTTACTCATTTAAATCAGAGAATAATGGTTGTTCTATTTATATGAGTAATATCTTTTATGGTCATGCACCCGATGTGAGGGGTTTATTCTTATTGAATCTCGATAGTAATGATACACATGTTCATAACATTGATGCCAAAAGATGTAGAATTGATAATGATAATACCATTTTCTTGTGGCACTGCCGTTTAGGTCATATTGGCGTAAAACGCATGAGGAAGCTCCATGCTGATGGACTTTTGGAGTCACTTGATTTTGAATCACTTGACACAAGTGAGCCATGCCTCATGGGCAAGATGACTAAAACGCCGTTCTCTGGAACAATGGAACGGGCAAGTGACTTGTTGGAAATCATACATACTGATGTGTGCGGTCCGATAAGCATTGAGGCGCGCGGTGGTTATCGTTACTTTCTCACCTTCACTGATGACTTAAGTAGATATGGGTATATTTACTTAATGAAACATAAGTCTGAAACGTTTGAAAAGTTCAAACAATTTCAGAGTGAAGTTGAGAATCATAGTAACAAGAAGATTAAATTCCTACGATCTGATCGAGGAGGAGAATATTTGAGTTATGAGTTTGGCAGTCACTTAAGACAATGTGGAATTGTTTCACAACTGACACCGCCTGGAACACCAGAGCGTAATGGTGTGTCCGAACGTCGTAATCGAACCTTATTGGATATGGTGTGATCTATGATGTCTCTTGCCGATTTGCCACTATCGTTTTGGGGTTATGCATTAGAGACAGCTGCATTCACTTTAAATAGGGCACCATTGAAATCCGTTGAGACGACGCCATATGAACTTTGGTTTGGCAAGAAGCCAAAGCTGTCGTTTCTTAAAGTTTGGGGATGTGATGCTTATGTCAAAAAGCTTCAGCCTGAAAAGCTGGAACCCAAAGCGGAGAAATGCGTCTTCATAGGATACCCAAAAGAGACAGTTGGGTATACCTTCTACCTCAAATCCGAAGGCAAAGTGTTTGTCGCTAAAAACGGAACATTTCTTGAGAAAGAGTTTCTCTCGAAAGAATTGAGTGGGAGGAAGATAGAACTTGATGAGATTATTGAACCTTTACTTCAACCTGAGAGTAGCGCAGCGCAGAAAGATGTTTCTGTAGAGCCTACATCAGCTGAAGAGGAAGTTGATGATGATCATAAAGCTTCGGATCAAGTTGCTATCGAACCTCGTAGGTCGACAAGGACGCGTACTGCTCCTGAGTGGTACGACAACCCTGTCTTAGAGGTCATGTTGTTGGACAACGATGAACCTACGAGCTATGGAGAAGCGATGATGGGCCCGGATTCCGAGAAGTGGTTAGAGGCCATGAAATCCGAGATGGGATCCATGTATGAAAACAAAGTGTGGACTTTGGAAGTATTACCTGAAGGGCGTAAGGCCATTCAGAACAAATGGATCTTTAAGAGGAAGACGGACGCAGACGGTAATGTCACCGTCTATAAAGCTCGACTTGTGGCAAAGGGTTTTTCACAAGTTCAAGGAGTTGACTACGATGAGACCTTCTCACCCGTAGCGATGCTTAAGTCCGTTAGAATCATGTTAGCAATAGCTGCCTTTTTCGATTATGAAATTTGGCAGATGGATGTCAAAACAGCGTTCCTTAACGGTTTCCTTAAGGAAGAGTTGTATACGATGCAACCAGAAGGTTTTGTCAATCCAGAGAATGCTGACAAAGTTTGCAAACTCCAGCGATCCATTTATGGACTGGTGCAAGCATCTCGGAGTTGGAATCTTCGCTTTGATGAGGTGACCAAAGCGTTCGAGTTTATACAAGTTTACGGAGAAGCTTGTATTTACAAGAAAGTGAGTGGGAGCTCTATAGCGTTTCTAATATTATATGTGGATGACATATTACTGATTGGAAACAATATAGAAATGTTGGAAAGCGTGAAGGAATATTTGAACAAGAGTTTTTCAATGAAGGACCTAGGAGAAGCTGCTTTCATATTAGGCATCAAGATCTATAGAGATAGATCAAGACGTTTAATAGGACTTTCACAAAGCACATACCTTGATAAGATTTTGAAGAAGTTCAAAATGGATCAGTCCAAGAAGGGGTTCTTGCCTGTTTTGCAAGGTGTGAAGTTGAGTAAGACTCAATGCCCAGTGACTGCAGGAGATAGAGAAAAGATGAGTGTCATCCCCTATGCTTCAGCCATAGGCTCTATCATGTATGCAATGCTGTGCACAAGACCCGATGTCAGCCTTGCCATAAGTATGGTCGGAAGGTTTCAAAGTGATCCAGGAATGGAACACTGGACGGCGGTCAAGAATATCCTGAAGTACCTGAAAAGGACTAAGGACATGTTTCTCGTTTATGGAGGTGATCAAGAGCTCGTCGTAAAGGGTTACGTCGATGCAAGCTTTGACACTGATCCGGATGACTCTAAGTCACAAACCGGATACGTATTTATTCTTAATGGGGGTGCGGTTAGCTGGTGCAGTTCCAAGCAAAGCGTGGTAGCTGATTCTACATGCGAAGCAGAGTACATCGCTGCCTCGGAGGCGGCAAAGGAAGGTGTCTGGATGAAGGAGTTCATGACAGATCTTGGAGTAGTGCCTAGTGCGCTTAACCCAATGACTCTGTTTTGTGATAATACTGGTGCCATTGCTCTAGCCAAGGAACCAAGATTTCACAAGAGGACCAGACACATAAAGCGACGTTTCAATTCCATCCGCGATTACATCAAGGAGGAGGACATAAATATTTGCAAAGTACACACGGATCTGAATGTTGCAGATCCGATGACTAAACCTCTTCCAAGGGCTAAACATGAACAACACCAGAACTGCATGGGTGTTCGATTCATTACAATGTAAATCACATAGTGATGTGAACTAGATTATTGACTCTAGTGCAAGTGGGAGACTGTTGGAAATATGCCCTAGAGGCAATAATAAATTGGTTATTATTATATTTCCTTGTTCATGATAATCGTTTATTATCCATGCTATAATTGTATTGATTGGAAACTCAAATACATGTGTGGGTACATAGACAACACTGTGTCCCTAGTAAGCCTCTAGTTAACTAGCTCGTTGATCAAAAGATGGTGAAGGTTTCCTAGCCATGGACATGAGATGTCATTTGATAACGGGATCACATCATTAGGAGAATGATGTGATGGACAAGACCCAAACTATAAACGTAGCATATGATCGTGTCAGTTTATTGCTATTGTTTTCTGCATGTCAAGTACCTGTTCCTATGACCATGAGATCATGCAATTCACTGACACCGTAGGAGTGCCTTGTGTGTATCAAACGTCACAACGTAACTGGGTGACTTTAAAGGTGCTCTATAGGTATCTCCGAGGGTGTCTGTTGGGTTGGCATGGATCAAGACTGGGATTTGTTACTCCGTGTGACGGAGAGGTATCTCAGGGCCCACTCGGTAATACAACATCACAATGAGCCTTGCAAGCAATGTGACTAAAGTGTTAGCCACGAGATCTTGTATTACAGAACGAGTAAAGAGACTTGCCGATAACGAGATTGAACTAGGTATAGAGATACCGACGATCGAATCTCGGGCAAGTAACATACCGAAGAACAAAGGGAACAGTATACGGGATTAACTGAATCGTTGACATAGAGGTTCAACCGATGAAGATCTTCGTAGAATATGTAGGAACCAATATGGGCATCCAGGTCCCGCTATTGGTTATTGACCGTAGAGGTGTCTCGGTCATGTCTGCATAGTTCTCGAACCCGCAGGGTCTACACACTTAACGTTTGGTGACGATTAGTATAGTTGAGTTATTGTGTTGGTGACCGAAGGTTGTTCGGAGTCCCGGATAAGATCCCGGACATGACAAGGATCTCCGGAAGAGTCCGGAGGTAAAGATTGATATATGTGATAATAGTGTTTTTGATCTCCGGAAGGGTTCCAGAATTCACCGGAAGGGGTTCCGGGTGTTTACCGAAGTGATCGGGTGCAGCAACACTTTATATGGGCCAAAGGGGTAAAGCCCACGAGGTATTGGAAAGTGCAAAAGGAAGTTTTGCTGCTGCCTTAAGCGGTACTACCGCTGGTAAGGCAGTACTACCGCGTAAGCGGTACTACCGCTTGTATGAAGCGGTACTACCGCTCAAGCGGTACTACCGCTTGTGCACGGTACTGCTGGAATCCGAGTTGGACTCTTTCCGTGCGGGCCAAACCGACCTTGTGCGGGCAAAACCAACCTTGTGGAGGCTTTCTTTCCAAGTTTAGACCCCAGGGCTCAACATATAAATAGAGGGGCAGGGCTAGCACACGGGATACATCAAGATTTCCCAAGCCGTGTGCCGGCAACCCTAACCCTCTAGTTCCTCCTGTCATAATCTCCGTAGTGCTTGGCGAAGCCCTGCAGAGATTGTTCCTCACCACCATCACCACGCCGTCGTGCTGCCGGAACTCATCCACTACTTCACCATCGCTCGCTGGATCGAGGAGGTGAAGGCGTCATCAAGCCGTACATGTGTTGAACGCGGAGGTGCCGTCCGTTCGGCGCTAGATCATGATTGGATCGAGGGACGACTTGCGATTTGGATCGCGAAGACGTTCGACTACATCAACCGCGTTTCTTAACGCTTCCGCTTAGCGATCTACAAGGGTATGTAGATTCACTCTCCCTCTCGTAGATTCTCATCACCATGGATAGATCTTGCGTGTGCGTAGGAAATTTTTTGTTTCCCATGCAACGTTCCCGAACACTAACAGCCATTAAGAGGACCGGATATAGGAACATTTTAGTGATAGTTCGGAGGTTGTAAACCCCTGTAACGTTATATGATTTTGTTTGTTACAGGCTTCGTCGACGGCAGCGGCTACTAACGCTGCCGAGCTAGAGGAGTTAAATCGGAAGCTCAAGAGCTGCGAAGACGAGCTTGACGCTCTAAACAAGAGATTCGACGAGGCGCAAGGTAAGCCGAATTAGAGTATCGAAACTCTTCTTTACCGTGCTATCAACACGATTTCTTGATATAAGTCGATGCTTATGCAGCTTCGGCGAAGGAGATTGAGAAGCTCAAAGCCGAGCTTGAGAAGGCGAAGCAGGAGGCTGCAGTGGAGAAGGCGGCGGCCAAGGAAGCGGCTACTGCGCTCTCCGCCCTAAGAGCCACCAGCGACAAGCACGAGGCTTGGGTGAAGGAAATCCAATAGGAGCTCAAGGACGCCGGGCAGAAATGCGAGGACCTGGAGCGGAAGGGCAAGGAGCAGGCCGCCGAACTATCCACCCTGAAAACCAATCTCCAAAAGGAGCGGGTGGATAGGAGGTCTTTTGAAGAGGAGGTTAGCTAGGCCAAGGCTATAATGGATGGTAAGCCATATTCATTGCAGTGTATCTTCGGGGATAGCAAGTTCGAGTTGCTTACCCAAGTATGGCGTTCCTCAGGCGCCTGCTCGGACCTCCAGAAGAGCATAGCGGACGCGAAGCAGTTCTATGCTTCGCGGGGAGATGGAGATGAAGCTCGGCTGTTTTGGGTGCAGTTTGAAGCCCCCGAGCGCTCTCCTCTCCTTATCGAGCAGCTGAAACAGCTGATGGAGCTACACCGGATGGCGGAGCCGGCCATGAAGGATCTCTTCATCCGGCTATGGCCCAATGAGCCACTGCCGGGCAGCTACTTCGGCCTGGTGCAGAAGCTGAGCGACGCTCGCCCCGGATCGACGCGCTAAGGCGATCTTCCTGCATCGAGGGAGCTCGGATGACCTTTGCGAAGGCCAAGGTGCACTGGCCGGGGCTGGATCCGATGAAGATCGCCACCACCCCTCCGCCTCCTGGGAAGGGGCATAGACGCCCCGAGCTGTACTTCTCTGGCGTAATGGAGGGTGCTCGGGCAATAGAGGCGCAGTGTTCGCGAGAGAATGTGTATGAGTAAACACTTATGTAATATGTCCGAAGACCTTTGAACGCATTTATATTTGAAGCTGCATGGCTTATCATGTCTCGCATGTTTTGCATCCTTTATAACTCCTGTGTGGCCGTTGAAACTGAAAGCTACGAGTCGCCGGCTTCAGCCCCCACGTAGATACTACGCGGAGTGTCTGTGCCAATTGCACTATGCCCCTTAGCCGAACTATCGGTACCCGAAGGCGGTAGTGTGAGGCGGACAAGGCAATCAGACCATAATGCTTTATTGCTTTCACTTAGCCGTAGGGGCACGAGAAAGGAGTGTGGGGGCTGATGACTAGCCCCCAGGTGTTTGTGATGTTCGGATGAACCGCGGCCAAAGCCTATATCACCTGGTTTGTACTAACACCAAACCCATCGTATGACACGGAATAACCTCTGACGAGATTTAGTTAAGCTCGGATTCGCAGACCGGTTCTCGCATACCATGACAGTCAGTTTTCGGCTTTCTCCGCTGAGGCGCTTAACCAGACTAGCCGGAAGCACAATCGCAGCGGTGCTCCCTTTGCCCTTTTAGCCGAACGAGCGGAACATAAAGGGGCAAGCATAGGAGCCGGGCAACCCAACTATTGACCCAAGACATAGTTCGGAACCAATGCATATAAAGCGGAATTCCAAGATGCCGAACACTGAATCGGTTGTGATTAGGGCGATTTTTAAGGCCGAGCCCCCGGTCTATTAGCCGGTTGCATCGTAAAGTATACCAAACAGGTTTGCGAGAAGAGGGAGAAAATAGGGAGTGTTCCGAAAAGGGACAGCAAAGAGATAATGTATGATATATCTGTATTTTACTCAACAACTCTTATTATTCAAATTGCCGATGCAACTGTTTACAAGTATTTGATAAATGAAATATAAACTTTACAGGAGAGGCTATACCAAGGGCCTTCAATGGATGACCTGACGTCCTTGATGTGCCCTGTCGCTTATCTGCTCCTGCGTCACCTAAGGAGGTGTATGCCTTTATGGGCTTTGCTTGTTCGGCGAACGGACCTTGAAGAAAAAGTCTTGAGAAGTCGCCGAAGTATGGATGGGCTTGACGCCTTAGCAGGCACTTTATGGTACCTGTAGTGTGTCCGAAGACGTGTTGATGGTAATAGTTCGGTCCAGCCGAACACCTACCCTCTAATAGTTTTTTCCCCACCGCTGCCCATGGAATTTTGAGCGCGAAGTTGTGCCTCCTTGGCACGTACTTTGCCGGTTCTAGGGCCGTGCGATGGGGGACGAGTCCCTATTTATGGGGAGAGGAAGGTTCTGGTACTTCGGATTGAGACCGCGCTCGCTTCCCAGCCTTGGGTGCCTTTACGGCAGATGTCGGCGCTTGCCAATCATCGGTGTAATGGAATTCGGCCGCCAGGGACAACGCATGTTCCTCAGTTCGGAGGGAGCGCTCTGTGTTGCCATTGACTGTAATGACCCCCCTGGGGCCGGGCATCTTGAGCTTGAGGTATGCGTAGTGCGGGACGGCGTTAAAGCGAGCGAACGCTGTACGGCTGAGCAGGGCGTGATAGCCGCTGCGGAAAGGTACGATGTCGAAGATCAAGTCCTCGCTTCGAAAGTTATCGGGCGAGCCGAACACAACCTCCAGGCTTACAGAGCCTGTGCACCGGGCTTCGACGCCTGGGATCACTCCTTTGAAGGTAGTGTTGTTGGGCTTGATCCTTGATGGATCTATGCCCATCTTTTTCACCGTATCTGAGTAAATCAGATTGAGGCTACTTCCACCGTCCATGAGGACTTTAGTGAGGTGGTACCCATCTATGATCGGGTCTAGGACGAGTGCGGCCGAACCCCCGTGACGGATACTAGTCGGGTGGTCGCGTCGATCGAAAGTGATCGGGTATGCCGACCATGGGTTATACTTCGGGGCTACAGGCTCTATGGAGTAGACACCTCGAAGGGCGCGCTTCCTCTCCTTTTTGGGTATATGAGTGGCGTAGATCATGTTTACTGTCTTTACCTCTGGAGGGAATTTCTTTTGTCCTCCACCGATCGGACCACGAGGTTCATCCTCATCCTCGCTGCGTGGGCTCTTGCCTTGGTCCTCAGATGCGAGCTTGCCGGCCTGTTTGAACACCCAACAGTTACGGTTGGTGTGATTGGCGGGCTTCTCCTGAGTGCCGTGGATCTGGCAAGGCCTCTCCAGGATCTTGTCCAGCGGGGTGGGTCCGTCGTGTTTGCCTTTAGGAGGCTTCTTCCGCTGCCCAGACCGGGAATTGCGGAAGCCGGCATTAACAGCCGTGTCATCGGCATCACTATTATTGTGCCGGCGCTTGTTCTTGTTGCGCTTTGGTTTCCCATTTCCATCCCGAACTTCAGAGGTTCTGGGGTCTTCGGGGTTGTGGCTACGTCTAGCTAGCCAGTTATCCTCGCCCGCGCAGAAGCGGGTCATGAGTGATGTTAGGGCGGACATTGTCCTGGGTTTGTTCTGGCCGAGCTGTCAAGCCAGCCATTCATCCCGAATATTATGCCTGAAGGAGGCTATGGCTTCGGCGTCCGGGCAGTCTACGATCTGGTTTTTCTTGGTCAAGAAACGATTCCAGAATAGCTGCGCGGACTCTCTTGGCTTCCGAACGACGTTGCTTAGATCGGAGGAGTCCGGCGGCCGAACATAAGTGCCCTGGAAGTTAGATCGGAATGCCTCTTCTAGGTCCTCCCAACACCCAATAGAGTTTTCGGGGAGGCTATTTAACCAGTGCCGAGATGGCCCCTTGAGCTTCAGGGGTAAGTATTTGATGGCGTGGAGGTCATCTCCTCGTGCCATGTGGATGTGGAGGAGAAAATCCTCGATCCATACGGTTGGGTCAGTTGTCCCATCGTATTGCTCTATGTTGACGGGTTTAAACCCTTCTGGGAACTGGTGCCGCATCACCTCGTCCGTGAAGCACAGTGGGTGGGAGGAGCCTCTGACCCGAGCTATGACGCGTCGGTGATCGGTGTCTGTCCTAGCTCGGGTTCATTCCCAATCTTCAATGTCGCGGTCGAACCAAGGCCGGTACCCTTCCGGTCTATCGGGTGAGTACCCTCTGGATCCGTAGATGGATCGCATACGACCTGCTCTATGGTCCAGGTCGTGTCGCAGGTCGAACCTGTCATTGGGCTCTAGTGGCTCCTTTCCCCGTCTACGGGGTATCGTCGGCCTATAGCCGGTGTCATCAGCCGTCCTGTCTCGTCCTCGAGGAGGGCGGTCTGGCTTGTCGTATGGGGTATGCTTGGGAGACAGCGTATCAGTGAGCTCGTCATCGAATTGTGGCAGCAGCCTTCTGCGTGGATAGCTCTTAGGTTGGTCCGATAGACCGGTGCCGTATTCTTCCTCAGCTGAGAGGACTCTCGTCCATCGGTCGTTGAGGTCGTCTTGTTTGGCTTTGAGCTGCCGCTCTTTTGCTTTCAGGCTGCGAGCCGTGGATATGAGCTGTTGCCTGAACAGTTCCTGATCTGCAGGATTGTCGGGGATGGCGAAGTCATCGGCTTCCGCATTGTCCTCCCCCTCGATAGAGCGTAGGTAGTCGGCGTCCTCGGGATCATCTGGATTATCGGGGTTGCGACGGTCTTCGGGTCTCTCCTGACCTTCTAGCGGGTGTTCGGGGATTTCGTGATCGCCGAGGTCTTCTGGGGTATCTCCGTCCCCGGTGCCGTAGATGGATTTTCACCCCTTTTTTCCTTTTGACCGTTTATGCGGCCTTCGGCGTCTTGACGGCGCTTCATCCGCTTTGTCGCCGTTGTTTTTCGGAGTGTCCACCATGTAGACGTCATATGTGGAGGTGGCAGTCCACTGCCCGGTCTTAGCGGTGGTGAGGGCGTGATCCTCCTCATCCATGTACTCTGCTTCCTCGGAAGCATAGTCTAGCATGTCGGTTAAATCCTCGACAGTGGCTATCAAGTGGGTGGTGGGTGGGACGAAAAATCCGTCCTGACCCGTCTGACGCCCGATCTGAGAATAGATCGGGGTTGGGTCCTCGTTGATCTTCATCGACGAGATCCGATCAAGAGCCTCGTCGAGTATCGAGAGCTCGATCGGGCCGGTCTGCCCAGAGCTTCCGAAGTGAACCCCCGATGCGTCTGTGCAAGGAGAGTGTTCGGCAAGAACAGATGTCCGGACATCGGGCACTACGACCTGATCCGGACTGAAAGTCGGGCCCTCGCCGGGGTAGATCCCGTGGGCAGAGCCGAAAGATGGATCTGGGGTTAAAGCCTCAGAGTCTTCGGGCATGGCAGGCGAGACTGCAAGCCCGGTTAGTGATAGATCGCCTCAAGAGTCTACGGAGAACTCTAAGTTCCCGAATCTGACCTCTTGATCAGGGGCGAAACTTCCGATGCGGCCTAGATGGCCGGTCGGGTCGGCGTGCAGCACAATGCTGCCGAAAGCGAAGATCTGTCCAGGGACAAAAGTGCCCGTGTTGCGGACCTCTTCGTTGATGACTAGGCGAGCCATCGATTCCTTCTGGCGATCACAGCGGAACTCTCAATGAAAGCACCAATGTCGGTGTCAAAACCGGCGGATCTCGGGTAGGGGGTCCCGAGCTGTGAGACTTGGATCGATGGTAACAAGAGACGAAGGGGACAAGGTTTTACCTAGGTTCGGGCCCTCCTACGGAGGTAATACCCTACGTCATGCTTGATTATATTGATGATATAGGTGTTACAGAGTTGATCTACCACGAGATCGTATGACTAAAACCCTAGATGAGTTCTGTTGGCCTACAACCTAAAACCCTCCAACTTATATAGACGCCAGGGGTCCCTAGGGTTTACACATGGTCGGTTACACGTCGAAGGGATAAACATGCCTATTTACTACTTTAAACGCGGAGGATACGTCACGATTCTAGAAGCTTCCTTTCTGGAGTCTGGGTCTTCCATCAGTCCAATGTCCGGCAAACGGCCCATACAGTCCGGCCTATAATAGATAGGTCAGCCTCCCGAGGACCCCTTAAACCAGGACTCCCTCACTTGGAGCATCATTTTATTTTGTTAAACTTTTCTTGCTGTTATTTATGTTTTTTTTTCCAATAAGAAGTTCCAAGAATTGCCTTCAAGGATGCTTGAATTGCATGTTTGATGTGTGTTGTGTAAAAACAGAAACTTTTGCTGTAGTGTTTAAATTTTCATATTTTACTGGAACGTGGAAATTTTCTGAAAATTTTACAAAGCATTTTCATTTTTTTTCTTCATAATGTACTAAATTTTCAAAAAATGGAGATACATAAGTGCACTTTGTAAATTAATTGCTTCAGACTGTCCTATTTAGACAGATTGATGTCATAGTTTTGTTATCTACTTCTTTTTATAGTTTTCATGACTTGTATTGGTAGATATAAATTGTGTAAATGATAGTATACAGTAGATAATGTTTGAAAATTATTATGCAACTTATCTTGGCAGTACATAAAGTGTTGATTTATTTTTATGTGTACTAACCTATCTCACGAGTTCTTTTCATATTTTGTGTGGATAAAGTTTTTGAGACATAGGTGAAATCGGGACATGAGAGGATTGAACGAGATACAAAATCTCAATCTTGGGGATGCCAAAGGCACCCCAAGACAATATTACAAGAACTCTCAACCATCTAAGCTTGGGGATGCTACGCATCCCACCTCTCTTCGTCAACAATTATCGGTTAGCCTATGTTGAGCTTAAGTTTTTATTCGTTCACATAATGTGTGCTATTCTTGGAGTATGTTTTTGTTTTGTTTGCTGTTTGAATAAAATACCAGATCTGAAAATCTTTATTGAGGGATAGAGTCCTCACAAAGCTACTTGATTGTTTAACTACTCATTGTTCTTCACTTATATCTTTTGAGAGTAGTTTGATGTGTTTCACTTTTATAGAGTAAATTGTGAATGAATGAAATATCATAAATCTAAAATTATCAATATGCTTTTTTGGTTAGTAGTAGTTTCACATTTGGTTTAGAAAGTAAAATCTATTGAAGTTTGACAATCACAATTTTGGTCATACAAGCAATTCATGAATAACTATTATAAGAAAGAGAACTTTCACATACAAATATATTATCTTGGACATCTTTTATGATTGTGAATACCCATTAATTATTTTCAACCTTGATCAAATAGTTGAAGTTGGACAAGGAAGACAACATAATGGTTATGTTTGGGTATATTTGAGAATTTATATTGTTATGGATCCTCCAACATGTGGTGCTTGTTTAGAACCTTTTGCTAGCCAAAACTTCGTACTAAGTAGAGATACTACTTGTACATCCAAATCCTTGAGCCAAGTTTCTTCCATGAGAGCCCACCATACCTACCTATATATGGTATTTCACTGCCATTCCAAGTAAATTTGCACGTGCCACCTGTAAACATTCAAATAAACATCCGTTTTGTGTGCTCGTACCGCTCATGGAGCGACAGGGCGGTCATTTCTTCCATGCTAAGCGGTTTATTCTCAAGATGAGTGTTTATTCACTTGTCATTGCACGATAGAGGCTGGTAAAAAGGATGCCTAGTCCTGCATAATACAAAAATAAGTAAACAAGAACTCCCCTTAGAAAGTTGATTGTTTGGATGGCACCCATGGATTTGGTCATCCATGAAATGTGTTTGAATGGTGGAGGGGGAGTAAAATTTCAATTCTGTTTGGGAACCGCCAATAATGTGTTTAGCATGGAAGATATTGAAAACTCTGTTGTAACGTTGACAGGAAAACTATACCCTCAAAATTACATATTTATCTCTGTATTAAACAATGAGCTCTGGCACCTCTGCAAATCCCTGCTTCCCTTTGTGAAGGGAAAATCTACTTACTTTTATGTTATTTACTTTCATGTTATTTACTTTTCATGTTGAGTCAACTTCTTATTCAACCTTAATCTATTAGTTGGCAAGCATCACGTGGTGGGGAAAGATCCAGGCATATATATCCAGTCAAATATATTTGATCATGATTCATTATTGTTGACAATTATCTTCATGATAAGTATGTTGATAGGCAAAACATTAAGCCCCTATCTTTCTATGTGTTCGATGGATGTTGTTTGTTCTAAAAATATGCTTTGAGTATTAGTAATCATAGAAGACTATATGATAATTGGGTATGTGGTGCTCTTACTTAGACTTTAAATAACTATAATTTTTTGATGACGAAGAACATAGGTTGTTAAGTTTCAAGAGAATGCATTGTTTGAACCATGGCATGTGAATTGATTGCTACTCTATCATGATGATTTTTATGAGAAAAAGTTGTCGGTTATGATGCTAGAAAAGTGACTGAAATTATCAATGATCAAAACTATTCACTATGCTAGCATTCACACTTTATAAATTACTTCTTTTATCATTTACCTACTCGAGGACGAGTAGGAATTAAGCTTGGGGATGCTGATACGTCTCCAACGTACTGATAATTTATGAAGTATTCATTCCATATTTGCCTATGTTTACAATACTTTTATATGGTTTTGATGCACTTTATATGATTTATTTAGAACTAATCCGGACTGACGCAATTTTCAGCAGAATTACCGTGATGTTGTTTTTTGTGCAGAAAATAAAAGTTCTCGGAATTGCCTAAAACTTTTTTATGTTTTTTCTGGAGAAAATAAGAAATACCGGAGCGAAGAACCATCGGAGGGGAGCCACCTATGGACCACGAGCCAACAAGGCGTGCCCTGTTATCTCGTGGGGCCCACGTGGCTCCGGTTGACGTGATTCCAATGCTGAAAAATCCTATAAATCCATAAACCCTCGAAAGTTAACCTAGAACTTCCTCTCCGTCGCCGCAACTCATTGTATTGAAGTAAAACCTATCCGGGGCCTTTCCAGTACAATGCCGGAGGTGGAAATCATCACCGGTGGCCATCTTCATCATCCCGGCGGAGGCCATGACGAGGAGGGAGTAGTTCACCCTCGGGGTTGAGGGTATGTACCAGTAGCTATGTGTTTAATATCTCTCTCTCTCTCTCTCTCGTGTTCTTGAGATGGCACGATCTTGATGTATCGCGGGCTTTGTTAATATAGTTGGATCATATGCTGTTCTTCCCTTGCTATCTTGATGTGATGAATTGAATCTTTCCCTTTGAGATCTCGTTATGTTGGATTGAATATTGGATTTGAAATCACTTGATGTATGTCTTGGTACTCAACTTGCGGATTCCCGTGGTGACAATGGGGTAATCTTTGCATAGGGGTTGATACACATTCTTGTCCTACTTTCTCCAATAGAAATCTTGGGGTACTCTTTGAAGTTATTTGTGTTGGATTGAATATGATGAATCTGAAATTGTTTGATGCATGTCGAATAATTAACCCGCGGATATTTGTGGTGACATTGGTATATCTAGGTGACATTAGGGTTGATTGACATGTATCATTGGTGTTATTTTAGTACGAACTCTAGAGCTGTTTGTGACACCTATAGGAATATCTCAGTAGATTGATCGGAAGGGGTAGCTTTGAGGTGGTTCTACTACCTACAACAATTTCATCTCATGTTCTCTGCTAGATATGAACTTTGGAGCGATTCTTTGTTGCGTGTTGAGGGATGATCATATGATTCTATTATGTTAGTATTGTTGAGAGATTGCACTAGTGAAAGTTTAAACCGTAAGCCTTATTTCCAAGCATTGCTATACCGTTTTGCTCGATGTTTACTACTTGTTACCTTGATGTTTTTTTATTTTCAGATTACAAAAACCTATATCTACCATCCATATTGCACTTGTAAAACCATCTGTTCGCTGAACTAGTGCACATATATAATTTGCCATTGTATTGGGTGTGTTGGGGACATAAGAGATTTCTTGTATTTGATTGCAGGGTTGTTCGAGAGAGACCATCTTTATCCTACACCTCCCACGGAATGATAAACCTTAGGTCATCCACTTGAGGGAAATTTGTTGCCGTTCTACAAAACTCTGCGCTTGCAGGCCCAACAAAGTCTACAAGAATATAGTTGTGTAGTAGACATCAAGCAATTTTCTGGGGCCGCTGTCAGGGATAGATGAACTTGCCACAAGATTATGCTCTCTCCATCCCATTACTTGTGAACTTTGCAATAGGGTTGGTCATCTTAATTTCCAATGCATGCATTTTCATGATCAAACCTTTCGAAATATTGTGATAATTTGATCTCCTGTGAACTCTATAATGAACTTTGTTTATTTTTGGGGTGTGAATAATTGTCACATAAAAATGATCTGTTTGATATATTCCTTATCACTAATGGTAATGAAACTAACCTACAGGAAATCTATATGTTTTGTGTAGTAAATAGCAATGAGAATGATTATATTGCCAACTATTGAAAGACGGGAAAACCAATATAATATAAAAGGAATACTAATGAAAGGGTAAAGGTCTCCTTTTCTCGTAATGAATCAGGTTGCAAGGAGGAGCGTCCCATCGAACCAATCTCTTCAATAAGAAGCTCAAAAAAATTACTTAAACCCACACAAAATGTGGTAAAGAAGAAGAAGAGAAGAAAAGAAAAAGGTAAAAAGGCATCCCTCTCAAATAATGTTGCTCCTATCATTGTTGAGAATGACTCCGAAAGTAGTATGGACGATGATACACTTGATGATTATTTTGTTATGCGTACTACTTGTTGTGATGAGGATGATTGGGAAGATAATGATACTCCTTATAATATTGAAAATATTTTTGGCACTAACTTGGAAAATTATGATGATAATAATTGTTACACTATTAGTGATATTCATACTTTTGATGATTATGCTAATTATATGCAAATCCACAAGATTGGGGATGCCATGCTTTATGAAAATGACATGTTTGAGAATTTATTTGCTGAAAATAATGTTTACCCCAAGCTTGGGGATGCAATGTTATATGAAGATGATCTTTTTAGTTCCCTTACTTTAAATGATCAAATTTATTATGATGATTACATGCCTCCTATTTATGATGATTGCAATTCTTATGAGAGTGTGTTTGGAAGAGTGTCAACTTTAGATTATCCCATTATTTTTGGAGGGTGTTGAATTTTATTATAATGATAAAAGTGGATTTGGAGAGTTCATGACTTTATTAAGTAATGATTCCACTATCTTGGAAGAGGTTTCAGTTGATTATGATGAGAACCAAGTTGCTACTTATGATGATTATTGTGATGATACTTATGTTATAAAAAGTAGTGATGATTATTATTTTAAAACTTGTCACAATTATGAATAACCTTTTTCTGAACATTATTCTTTTAATGTGGAAACAATTTATAGCATTCGAGTCCCCTATGATACTCCCACTATTATGTATGAGAAGTTTGCTTGTTGGGAGAGTAATAATTTTTCTATGCTTGAGGATCACGAAAAGAATGCTTTATGTGATAGTTATATTGTTGAATTCCTTCATGATGCTATTGAAAATTATTATGAGGGGGGAACATATGCTTGTAGGAATTGCAATAATATCAAGTTTCCTCCCTATGTGTTGAAAATCTTGAAGATATGCTTGTTTTGCCTTCCTATGCTAGTTGATTCTTGTTCCCATAAATTGTTTGCTCACAAAATCCCTTTGCATAGGAAGTGGGTTAGACTTAAACCTAACCAACCCGTTCAATCCCCTCTACTCATCTTTAATCGTGCTACCTCCTTTGAAATCTCCATGTCCATCCAGATCTTGCTAACCAACCTTCCTGTATTGTTATTTTGTTTTGGATGTTATTTGGATTGTATTGCTTGTTTATTTATTTTGCTTCACCGTTACTACGAGTAGGAGGTGACGGTACGGGAGAGGAGCACTACGAGGAAGATAGAAACGGGGGACTCAATAAAGAAGGCATGCCTCCTTCTTTGATCATCCTTATCCTATGTTTTACAAAATTGCATTGAGTTTTTGTCGGAGAAACGACACCTATGGGATCGCGAGGATCCCTTAACGATTCGGCAAGGGGAAGGGTTGTACAGAGAGCAGATCTGATGATCAACACGCAGGAATTTTACCCAGGTTCGGGCCGCAAAGATGCGTAAAACCCTACTCCTGCTTGGTTATATTAGGTGTGTTCTAGATCAAGTTCTGGGAGCGCTACAATACTCAGCAGCTACACATGCAGAAAGGGGTGAAAAGGATCCGATCCCCCTGTAGCTACGCCTTGGGCCTCCTTTTATACGTTCGAAGGGGTCACCAACAGTGGCGTACAGTGCATACATGAGGTGTAAAAGTAGCTACAGTGTTACCATACCTAACACTGACGGTTTAGGACAAGTGCATTAAATGCTCTGTTGAGGTGTCCCTAGCTTCCTTCTATTCTGTTGCCACACCATGAGATGGGTGGCATTAAAGTTGTTGTATGCTTATCTTCTCTGCCACGCGGCCTGACAATCCGCACCCAAAAGCCTGCCCCCGTCAGAGCCTCCAGACGACGTGGTTATCCAGTCGTGCGGGCTGGATGACAGCTTGGCGGGCAGGAGTCTTGCTGGGAGGCGCTCGTAACTGGTTCTCCTGGCCCCCGGCAAGGGGGCCTTGCCGGGGGGGGGGGGGGCTCGATCCTTCCTCCAAGCTTAGAAGCAAAGAGGCTTGCCGGGGACTGGCACGCACCCGACAAGGTCTTGCCGGCCCCAGGAATCCTGCCACGGTCGCCCGCGCACAAGTCAAGGTAATAGGTACCCTGGTTCCTAGTGCACTGACAGGAGCCCCCGGGCCTGGGCCACACATGCGCGCGCGGCGCTTGTTGGGCTAGGCCCAAAATAGTGCGCGGGCACACGAGGCCGCAGTTTTTGTAATGATGACGGTTGATTGCTTCTCCCCCCGATGCATGGTAACTGCAGGTCTTGGGAATGATGAAGCGAGACGGTCCATCTTCTTTCTCGGAAGGGGAAGCGACGAACAGTGCGACGCTCGTTCGCCCTCACCATTAATGCCTTTGCTCCCACCCCTGATTTATTCGCGTCTTGGGCGATGCGCGCTGTCCAGGATTACGAAGAGTCGGACTCCCTCCTCCTCTAGCACTCAGTCCTATAAAAGGGAGGCGAGGGAAGAAGAGGAACACAGCTCATCCGCAATCCTCCATCTTCTCCTGCCGCTCGGTGTTTTTCTCCTTCTGCCTTTCGCCACCTCCCCCAACGCGCCGCCCCAAAATGGTGAGGGGACGTGGCCGCGCCCGGGGTTCCCATAGCGCCGCGAGGAGTAGCCCCCGGACTCCGGCGCGCGTGGTGGTGACGGCGGCGGGTTCAAGGTCCCGCGGCAGGACAGCGTCTCGTGGCCGTGCGAGGACGACTCCGTCGGGGCGCGGTGGTCGCAGTAGTGTGCCCCTCCCGCAGCCCCACGTGGGGATCCACGCAGGGGAAGAGGTGTAGGAGTTCGTCGTGGTCCTCCCCTGCCGGCTCCGGAGTTGGCTGCGCCTCCCTGATCCTTTCGCAAGGGCCATGGAGAGCAGCCGGCCTCGTGGCCTATGGCTCTGAGCAGATGGCTGCAGCAACGGCCCTTGGTGGGTGGCAGTCGACCTCTCCCCTGGAAGCGCCATGTTCCTGACAAGGGGATGGAAGTCGTTCGCCCGTTCCCGGGGCCTCGCCCCTGGGCAGCTGCTTCACTTCGAGTTCGACGGTCCCGCCACCCTCTCCATGAAATTCTTCGGAGCAACTGGCATCCGCCTGGAGTGCTGCACTGAAAGCTCGAGCAGCAGCAACTCCGATTCCTCCAGCGACAACGACGACGAGGACAGCGTCTTTGGCATGAAGCACGAGGACTCCGACTAGGCACGCCTGGCGCCGTACTATCCATCCGCGAGACCTCGTTTCTGGATCAGTCGCCGCGTCGTAGTGGTAGATCTCCTTTTGTGTTCAGATCGTACCCGATGTAATTCCGTGAACGTTCAAGAAACAATGTGTCGGGTATCAAACTTTTAAAACTCCTTGGCTCTTGCATGCATTTGTGTTTGCCGTTGTCCGCCGACAAGCATCTTGCCGGTTGAGCTCTCTGACACGCCCTCAACGGGAGCGCAGCACTCCGGAGAGGTGCGCTTGCCAGAGTATGCGCTAGAGGTCTTGCCGGGCCTTGGGCTTGCCGGTGATGCATAGGCTTGTTCCCGGTTGCATCTCCCGCCTGGAGGCTGTAACTTGCCGGGGAGCTCTCTGGCACGTCCTCAACAGAAACGCAGCGCTCCAAAGAGGCGCGCTTGCCGGAGTGTGCGCCAGAGGCCTTGTCGGGCCTTGGGCTTGCCGGCAGTGTGGCAGACAGAGCAAGATGACGGCTGGGGTCGCGGGCTCAAAAAGGAGCGCCGTGCCGTGCGATGAAGAGCCAGCCCCCGGGCTTCCCAGTAAAGGATACCGCGGGTGCTATGCTCGATTCATGCACCCATCCTTGCCGCCTCTACCATCTACTGCGGATGCCTCACTACTGTCTCGTCGACCTCCAGCACGGCGTCCTCGGCTTCCCAGAAGTGAAGTACTTTTCCACATATATGTTGCTGCAATGGCACACACAAAAGAAGTAATTCGTCTTAGTCAAACCAATCTTTATGCACGCAATACATGTTTCTTTATGCTAGATGAATGTTTGCTCTCCTCTTGATTAAGCCCGTCCTCGTACACATCTTATATCCTACGCTATTCGGAAACCTTGCCGGCGCGCACACTTGCCGTGAGCGCTTTGAGGAACGGGTCCTTAGCAGCCTGCTGGAAATGCCGCCGCCGGCAAGGCGCCTTGCCGGACCAAAACGCAGCTGCTAAGTTTGCCGAGCGGACTCGAGGCGAAACTAGAGCGCGGGCTAACCACGGCAAAGTTCCTCCGTGTGCAGATTGATGTACAAGGACGGAAGAATCAATCAAGACAACCCACGCTTGCCGGATGACTTTCCGGTGCGCACGCCCCAGTCGGCAGCGCTCGAGGAACGGGTCCTTAGCAGCTTGCCGGGGACGCCTCCTCCCGGAAAGGTTAACCCTCTTGAAGCTTGCGTAGCCGTCCAGGTTGTCGAGCGGAATCGAGACAACTCGAGGCGCTATTGGCTCTGGGAAGGCTCCTTCGCGTGTTGGTGCAAGGAGCAAATGAAGACAACAAAAGAAGCATGATTGCCACAAGTCTTCGAAACTTATCTTTTCTGCCGTTCATCTCGCATGATGAGGCTGCGCTCGTGTCGGCGGCCGGCGGCTCTCAAGAAGATTATTCTCTAGGGCGCTGCCAGCCCCCGAGCTCGCCTTCCATGCCTCAGAGGAACTGGCGCGCTAATCACCAGATCAGGTCCGCACAACCTTCTTCCCCCTACCTGGTGCGCCAAAGATGTCGGAGAAATGACACCTATGGGATCGTGAGGATCCCTTAACGATTCGGCAAGGGGAAGGGTTGTACAGAGAGTAGATCTGATGATCAACACGCGGGAATTTTACCCAGGTTCGGGCCGCAAAGATGCGTAAAACCCTACTCCTGCTTGGTTATATTAGGTGTGTTCTAGCTCAAGTTCTGGGAGCGCTACAATACTCAGCAGCTACACATGCAGAAAGGGCTGAAAAGGATCCGATCCCCCTGTAGCTACGCCTTGGGCCTCCTTTTATACGTTCGAAGGGGTCACCAACAGTGGCGTACAGTGCATACATGAGGTGTAAAAGTAGCTACAGTGTTATCATACCTAACACTGACGGTTTAGGACAAGTGCATTAAATGCTCCGTTGAGGTGTCCCTAGCTTCCTTCTATTCTGTTGCCACGCCATGAGACGGGTGGCAGTAAAGTTGTTGTATGCTTATCTTCTCTGCCACGCGGCCTAACAATCCGCACCCAAAAGCCTGCCCCCGTCAGAGCCTCCAGACGACGTGGTTATCCAGTCGTGCAGGCTGGATGACAGCTTGGCGGGCGGGAGTCTTGCCGGGAGGCGCTCGTAACTGGTTCTCCTGGCCCCCGGCAAGGGGGCCTTGCCGGGGGGGGGGGGGGGGCTCGATCCTTCCTGCAAGCTTAGAAGCAAAGAGGCTTGCCGGGGACTGGCACGCACCCGGCAAGGTCTTGCCGGCCCCAGGAATCCTGCCGCGGTCGCCCGCGCACAAGTCAAGGTAATAGGTACCCTGGTTCCTAGTGCACTGACAGTTTTATGGTTACAATATGCATGCTTTTTAATCCCGTATTTAGCGTGTCGATTGACACATTACCTTGATCCGCTTGTCGCCTAATCATTTGACACCTGGGTAGAAGTATATAGTATCACGATAGAGTAGAAATGCTTAGCCATGCTTATTACCCTATAGGTGCTTTGTTGAATGACCTCTGAGTCATTGACAATTAAAACTTATCACTAAGTTAAGCCGGTTGGCCTTGTTTATTTCCTCTATCCTCTTCTACTCTCGGTAAACTTATCATCTGAATACTCGTGCGGGCGACAACTGAATCAAGGATTGAAGGAGCGATTGGCTGCCCTTCATAAGTTGAAGGGGCAATCGGTCGTTCGTGCCGCATGAGGCCTAATAAGTCTTGAATTTGAAGTTTGTGTAATAGTACATCCACACGCTATATGCGCACTGGCTTGGTCAAGTAAGCTAGTCAGCCTTAGGTGTCGATGTCTGATGTCTACTACACAACTTTATTTTTGTACACTCGCGTTGGGTCTCCAAGCGCAGAGTTTTGTTGGAAAGTAGCAATTTTCCCTCAAATGGATGACCTAAGGTTTATCAGTCCGTAGGAGGTGTAGGATGAAGATGGACTCTCTCAAACAACCCTACAATCAAATACAAACAATCTCTTGTGTCCCCAACACACCCGATACAATGGCTAATTGTATAGGTGCATTAGTTCGGCGAAGAGATGGTGATACAAATGTAGTATGGATAGTGGAAATAGGTTTTTGTAATCTAACATAATAAAAACAGCAAGGTAACAATTTATAAAAGTGAGCACAAACGATATTTCAATGCTTGGAAACAAGGCCTAGGGTTCATACTTTCACTAGTGCAATCTCTCAATGGTGCTAACATAATTGAATCATATAACCATCCCTCAACATGCGATAAAGAATCGCTCCAAAGTTCCTATCTAGTGGAGAACATAAGATGAAATTGTTGTAGGTAGAAAAACCACCTCAAAGTTATCCTTTCCGATCAATCTATTGAGCCATCCCTATAAGTGTCACAAACAGCCCTAGAGTTCATACTAGAATAACACCTATGATATGCATCAATCAACTCTAATGTCGCCTAGATACTCCAATGTCACCACAAGTATCCGTGAGTTAATTATTCAACATGCATCAAACAATTTCAGATTCATCTTATTTAATCCAACACAAAGAACTTCAAAGATTACCCCAAGATTTCCATCGGAGAAAGTAGGACGAAAACGTGCATCAACCTATGTGCGTAGATCACACCAACATCACCACGGGGATCCGCAAGTTCATAACCAAAACATATATCAAGTGACTTAATAGAACACCCCATTGTCACCATGGGTATCCACATGCAAGACATATATCAAGTGTTCTCAAATCCAAAGTATTCAATCCAACATAACGGAATCTCAAAGGGAAATACTCAATTCATCACATCAAGATAGAGAGGGAAGAACACCATATGATCCAACTATATTAACAAAGCCCATGATACATCAAGATTGTGACGTCTCAAGAACACGGGAGAGAGATTAAATACATAGCTACAACTACATACCGTCACCCCGAGGGTGAACTACTCCCTCCTCGACATGAAGACCGCCGGGATGATGAAGATGGCCTCCGATGATGATTTTCCCCTCCCGCTGGGTACCGAAAAAGGGATTTGGAGGAGATCGCTTTGGAACAGAGGCTTGCGGCTGCGAAGCAGAAGTTATAGGTTAACTTTTAGGGGTTTTGGAATATATAGGATTTTTCAGTGTTGGAATCACGTCAGGGAGGTGCCCGAGGGGCACACAAGGTATCCCGACACGCCGACCCCCTAGGCGCGCCGGGTTGCCTTGTCACCTCCTCGTGGCTCTTCTGGCACTCCCTCGAAGCTTCCCGTGTTCCTTTCCTTCAAGAAAAAATCATCAAAAAGTTTTTTTTTACTTCCGAGAACTTTCATTTTCTGCACAAAAACAACACCATGGTAATTCTGCTGAAAACAACGCCAGTCAGTGTTAGTTCCATTTAAACCGTATAAAGTGCATCAAAACCATACAAAAGTATTGTAAACATGGGTAAATATGGCATGAATACTTCATAAATTATCGATACGTTGGAGACGTATCAGCATCCCCAAGCTTAATTCCTACTCATCCTCGAGTAGGTAAATTATAAAAGTAGTAATATATGAAATGTGAATGCTAGCATAGTGCATAATTTTGATCAGTGATAAGTTTAGCCACTTTTCTAGCACCATAACCAGCAACTATTTTTCATATAACTCATCATGGTAAAGTAGCAATCAACTCACATGTCATGGTTCAAACTATGCATTCTCTTGGACTTTAACAACCTATGTTCTTAGTCATCAAACACTTAAAGTACCTCTTATTTTCTAAGTAAGAGATTCACTCAATTATTATATAGTCTTCTATGATTTCTAATACTAAAAGAACATTTTTAGAACAAACAACATTCATCGAGCACTGAGAAAGATAGGGGATTAATGTTTTTCCTCCCAACACACTTATCATAAAGATAATTGTCAACAATAATAACTCATGATCAAATATATTTGACTGGATATATGTGTTTGGATCTTTTCCCCACCATATGATACTTGCCAACTAGATAATGAGGTTGGAATAAGAAGGCGACTCAACATGAAAAGTAAATAGCATGAAAGTAAATAGCATACAAGTAAATAGAATGTCCGCAGAGGGAAGAAGTGATCTACAGAGGTGCCAGAGCTCATTTCTTAAAACATAGATGAATATATTTTGGTTGGTGTGCCTTTCCTGTCAACGTCACGACAAAGGATTTCAATATCTTCCATGCTAATCACATTATTGGCGGCTCCCAAACGGAATTGAAATTTTACTCCCCTTGACCATTCAAACACATTCCATGGCTGGCCGAATTCATGGGTGCCCTCCAAACAATCAACTTTCTAGAAGGTGTTTTTGTTTATTTATTCTTGTATTATGTAGGATTGGGCATCCTTTTTACCAGCCTCTCTCGTGCAATGACAAGTTAATAAACACTCATCGTGAGAATAACCCGCTTAGCATGGAAGATACTTACCGCCCCGTCGCTCCATGAGCGGTACGGGCACACAAAACAGATGTTCATTTTGAAGATTTTAGAGGTGACACATGCAAATTTACTTGGAATGACAGTGAAATACCATCTAAAATCTTTAAAATGAACATCTTTTTTTAATGAAATTATTGGCCACCTGGGCCTTCTGGAATTTCCTTTGAAGGGAAGATCCTACACCTGGTCAAATATGCAGGATAACCCCCTTTTGGAGCAACTGGATTGGTTCTTCACCTCTACTGACTGGATCTCTTCCTACCCAATGACTGAAGTGCTTCCCCTAGCCAAAACTGCTTCTGATCATGTCCCATGTATGATCAAAATTAAATCTTCAATTCCAAAGTCCAATATATCTAGACTTGAAAACTATTGGTTGGAACTGGATGGTTTTATGAAGTGTGTGTGGAGGATTCATGGCAGAAACAATCAAGAAAGGGTCATATCACAGCCAGAATTGTTGACAAACTTAAGTTAATGAGAATGGACCTTAAAAAGTGGCAGATCAGTGTCTCCAAGCTTAAAACTCTAATTGCTAAATGCAATCAGGTGATTTTGTTACTGGATGAATTGGAAGAACATAGGCCACTGTTTAGGCTTGAATTTAATTTCAGAAAGACTATCAAGCTGCATGTGGAAAAATTGCTTCACTTGCAATTTTTATATTGGAAGAAGAGATGCACTATTAGGTACGTTAAAGTGGGTGGAGAAAATACAAAATTCTTCCATGCAATGGCTACTGAGAGACACAGGAGGAATTCTATTGCCAGCCTGAAATTATATGATGGATCTGTGGTCACTGAGCACTCTCAAATGGAAGGGGTCATCTGGAGCTGTTTCAAAAACAGAATGGGGGTGTCTAGGGGCATTGTTATGGGTTTTGATCTGGCATCACTCCTCTCTCCAATTGAGGGGCTTGATGAGCCGACTAAGCCCTTTGAGAAGGAGGAAATGGATGATATTGTGAAGCATATGCCCATTGATAAGGCTCCTGGTCCTGATGGATTCAATGGTCTTTTTTAAGAGATATTGGCACATTATTTCTAATGAGTTCTATGAATTGGCCCAGGCTTTCTATGATGGTACAACAGCTCTTGAGAATATTAATGGTTCATATATTACACTGGTACCAAAGAAGCTGGCTCCTGAGGAGGTAGGGGATTACAGACCTATCTCACTGACTGGAATGGGTTTGAAGTTTCTCTCCAAGATGTCCGCAAATAGATTCCAAAAAATCATTATGAAGTGTATTCACAAAAATCAATATGGCTTCATCAAAAGTAGAACCATCCAGGATTGCATTGGCTGGACCTTTGCATACCTGCATCAATGTCACCAATCAAAGAGACCTATTGTAATCCTTAAGCTGGACTTTGAAAAAGCTTTTGATTCCCTAGAGAACGAGGCAATTGTGCAGATCTTGAGATACAAAGGCTTAATTGGATGAAGCAGCTCTTATCTACTGGTACATCATCTATGCTGCTTAATTGTGTCCCTGGGAGGAAGTTCCTGTGTAAGAAGGGTGTCAGGAAGGGAGACCCTGTTTCTCCACTTCTCTTTGTCATTGCTCTGATCTATTGCAGTCAGTGGTTAATGACATGCATAGAAGGGGCATCCTTCAGTTACCAATCCCCCGTCATGACCAGGATGACCCTATCATTCAGTATGCTGATGACATTCTAATCATCCTGCCTGCTGATACAGACCAGTTAATTGCTCGCAAGGATATGCTCAAGATTTTCTCCTAGTCCACCGGTCTAGATGTTAACTATCATAAGTCCTTCATCATCCCAATCAATGTGGATGATGCAACTATGAAGGGGCTGGCAGCAGCCTTTGCCTGCCAAATTGGCAAAATGCCCTTCACCTATCTAGGCCTGCCATTTGGAACTACAAGGCCAAAGATGGTGGACTTTATGCCTCTGGTTGATTTTAGGAAAGGAGGATGTCTGCTAGTTCTGTTTTTCTTAATCAGGGGGAAAGATTACAATTCTTAAACTCAGCTTTATCCTCCATTCCCATATTCTTTCTCAGCAGCGTGGCTATACCTCCTGGTATCTTGAAGCAACTGGAAAGAATCCAGAGACAATGCCTCTGGAGGAAGCACAAGGATGAGCCTGCCCCCTCACTTGCTGCTTGGGACTTGGTTTGTAGAACCAAGAGTAAGGGAGGACTTGGCATCATGAATCTTGGTATTCAAAATGTAGCACTGTTGTTGAAGCATGCCAATCACTTCCTTAACAAGAAAGATCTTCCTTGGGTGTCCCTAATTTGGGATACATACTACTATGAAAGGGTTCCCCAGGCAACTAAAGATTGTGGCTCTTTTTGGTGGAGAGACATTTGCATAATTTTAAACCAATGCAAATCCTCAACTTGGGTGCAAGTTAATGCAGGAGATACTACTTTATTTTGGTCTGACTGTTGGAAAATTGGTGATAGTGTCAACACACTTCAGTCAAGATACCCCATGCTTTTTTCTTATGTGAAAGACCCTTGGATTTCTGTTAAGGAGGCTTTTGGGATACAACAGTCGATCGAACTGTTTCACCTACCTCTGTCTGAGCTAGCCTTTAATGATTTCTTGGCTCTTCAGTCTTTAATGGGGACTCATGATAGAAGTGAAGACCTCAAGGATTCCTGGTTTTGGCAAGGATCTTCCAAGGAGTTCAAGCACAAGAGTTTTTACATTTCCATGCACTCAACTCTTGCCTTTAATCCATTGCTCCCCTGGATCTGGAAATCCTCTTGCACCATGAAAATAAAGGTCTTTGCATGGATGCTGGTCATGGGTAGATTAAATACCAAAGATATGGTTGAAAGAAAGCATTGTCACCTGGATGATGGAGTGGAGTGTGTTATGTGTCCCCTACATACAAGAGAAACCAGAGATCACATGTTCTTCCAGTGCAACTTTAGTGCAAGAGTGTGGAACTATCTTCAGATTGATTGGTCTCAGGGGGATACAATGGGAGAGGTGGTCATACAGGCCAGGAGGTAGTTTGCAAAGCCATTTTTCTCTGAAGTGGTATTCATAGCCTGCTAGAATATTGTGATTATTAGAAATGCAAACGTTTTCAGGCATGAAAGGCCTAGGTTTAACAGGTGGAGAGCTGCTTTTATCCATGACATTTCCCTCATGCAGCACAGGATTAAAACAACTTTCAAGGATGAGCTTCTGAGATGGATTTTATTCTTACCTCCTTGAATTTCTCTTTGCTTTGTATCTTAGCTTTTCATTAGTTTTCTTACTAGTTGTGCTTTTCTGGTTACATCTTGTAACCCTTGTACCCTGTCTGCTGTATTACTAAAATTTTGATATGCTGTGGGGTTTTCCCTACAGTTCCCAGTCAAGAAATACCATATATAGGTAGGTATGGTGGAGTATCAGGGAAGAAACTTGGCTCAAGGATTTTGGATGCACAAGTAGTATCTCTACTTAGTATGAAATTTTGGCTAGCAAAGGGTTCTAAACAAGCACCACATGTTGGAGGATCCATAACAATATAACTTCTATGCAAATATACTCAAACATAACTCAGTATGTTGTCTTTCTTGTCCAACTTCAACTAATTTGATCAAGGTTACAAATAATTAATGGGTATTCACAATCATAAAAGATGTTCAAGATAATATATTTGTATGTTAAAGTTCTCTTCCTTATACTAATCATTCATAAATTGCTTGTATGACCAATACTATGATTATCAAACTTCAATATATTTTTCTTTCTAAACCAAATGTGAAACTACTACTAAGCATAAAGAACATTGGTGATTTCAAATTTATGATTTTTCAACCATTCACGATTTACTCTTAGGATATAAGTGAAGCACAAGAGTAAACATCCAACTACTCTCAAAATATATAAGTGAGGATCAATGAGTAGTCAAACAATCAAGTAGCTATGTGAGGACTCTATCTCTGTCAATAAAGACATTCAGATCAAAGATTTATTTAAAACAACAAACAAAACAAAAAAGGCACTCTAAGAATAGCACATATCATGTGAACGAATAAAAACTTAGGCTCAACATTGTTTAACCGATATTTGTTGACGAAGAGAGGTGGGATTCCTAACGTGGCATCCCCAAGCTTAGATGCTTGAGACTTCTTGTAATATTGACTTGGGGAGCCTTGGGCATCCCAAAGCTTGAGATCTTGTGTCTCTTTAATTCCTCTCATATCACGGTTTCCTAAATCTTAAAAGCTTCATCCTCACAAAACTTGCCAAGAACTCGTGAGATATGTCAGTGCACATAAGAATAAATCAACACTTTATGTACTGCCAAGACAAGTTTCACAATAATTTTCAAACATTAGCTACTGTATACTATCATTTCCACAATTTGTATCTATGAATATAAGCCATGAAAACTCTAGGATAAGCCGATAACAAAACTATGAAAGCAATATGTCTAAACAGGACAGTCTGTAGTAATCAGTTCCAAAGGTACACTTTTGTAACTCACAAATTTCTCAAAATTAGGAAATAAGAAAAAATTGTATGAAAATGATGTGTAAAAAGTTCAGGAACTTTCCACCTTTCACTAAACTATGAAAATTCAAACACTACAACAAAAGTTTATGTTCTTACACAACACACATCAAACATGCAATTCAAGCAATCCTAAAGGCAATTCTTGGTACTTTTTATTGAAAACGTTATTATAAATAACAACAAACAAATCCTAACAAAAGAAAATGATTCTCCAGGTGAAACACATATTAGGTGATGATATATATAGCTCCAAGTAAGATATATGAATAAAAATACAGCTCCAAGTAAGATATATCGATAATGTTGAAGACAAAAGAGGGGATGCCTTCCGGGGCATACCCAAGCTTAGACGCTTGAGTCTTCCTTGAATATTGCCTTGGGAGTGCCTTGGGCATCCCCAAGATTAGGGTGTTTCCGCTCCTTATTCTCTTCATATCGATATATCACCGAAACTTGAAACTTCAATCACACAAAACTTAACGGGACTCATGAGATGGGTTGGTGTAATAAAAATAGATCATTCACTTAGGTACTGTCAAGACAAGATTCATAATTGTTCTCACATAATACATACTATATTCTATCATTCCCATAATTTATATCACTAAATATAAGCTATGGAAAAACTAAAACAAGCAAACTATGCATGAAAAATAGAATCTGTCAAAAACAGAACAATGTGTGAAGATCTGCACTAAAACCATATTTCCCTATCTCTGAAAATTATGAAAAATAAGGACAACATAGAGAATGTGCATAGAAATTATGTGTAAAAATTTCAGAATATTTTGATGCTCCAGTAAATCACATACTTCATATACTGGATGCAAAAGTTTCTATTTTTACAAAGAATCAAGTCAACAAGTATCCACACTATCCCAAAGGCTTTACTTGGCACATTATTGAAATAAAATACACAAAACATGATTAATACAATAGCTTAATCATGTTAACACACAAAAACAGAAAGTATAAACATTGGGTTGTCTCCCAAGCGTTTTTCTTTAAAGCCTTTTAGTTAGGCATGATGATTTCAATGATGCTCTCATAGGAATAGTATTTGAAACATGCAAGGAAGCATCATGAATCTCATGGCAAGAACATTTAAATCTAACCCACTTCCTATGCATACGAATTTTGTGAGCAAACAATTCATGGGAACAAGAATCAACTCTCATACGAAGGCAAAACAAGCAAAACTTCAAGATTTTCAACACATAGAGAGGAAACTTGATATTATTGCAATACCTACAAGCATATGTTCCTCCGTCATAATAATTTTAAGTAGAATCATGAAAGAATTCAACAATATAACTATCACACAAATCATTCCATTCATGATCCACAAGCATAGAAAATTTACTACTCTCCACATAAGCAATTTTCTTCTCATTCATAATAGTGGGAGCAAACTCGACGAAATAACTATCATGAGATACTTGATTGACATAACCAAATTGAACATTAAAATCAGGATGACAAGTTTCATGGTTATCATTATTCTTTATAACATACATGTCATCACCATAATCATCATAGATAGGAACTTGGTTCTCATAATCAATTGAAACCTCTTCCAAGATAGCGGAATCATCATTAAATAAAGTCATGACCTATCGAAATCCACTTTCATAATCATTGCCATAAGATTCAACACCCTCCAAAATAGTGGGATCATTAGTACCTAGATTTGACGCTCTTCCAAAGCCACTTTCATCAATATAATCATCATAAATAGGAGGCATGCTATCATCATAGTAAATATTATCATCACAAGTAGGGGGACTAAAAAGATAATCTTCATCAAACATAGCATCCCCAAGCTTATGGCTTTGCATATCATTAGCATCATGGATATTCAAGGAATTCATACTAGCAACATTGCAATCATGCTTATCATTCATGGATTTTATGCCAAACATTTTATTGAATTCTTCTTCTAACACCACAACACAATTTTTCGATCCATCATTTTCAAGACATTATAAAGATGAAGCATACGAGGCAACCTAAATTCCAATTTTTTTTGTAGTTTTCTTTTATAAAACCAAACTAGTGATAAAACAAAAACTAAAATATTCAATTGCAAGATCTAAAGATATACCTTCAAGCACTCACGTCCCTGGCAACGACGCTAGAAAAGAGCTTGATGTCTACCGCACGACATTATTCTTGTAGACTCATGTTGGCCCCCCAAGCGCAAAGTTTTGTAGGACAGTAGCAATTTTCCCTCAAATGGATGACCTAAGGTTTATCAATTCGTGGGAGGTATAGGATGAAGATGGTCTCTCTCAAACAAGCCTGCAATCAAATACAAGCAATCTCTTCTGTCCCCAACACACCCAATACAATGGCTAATTGTATAGGTGCACTAGTTCGGCGTAGAGATGGTGATACAAGTGCAGTATGTATAGTAGAAATAGAATTTTGTAATTTGAAATAATAAAAACAGCAAGGTAACAATTTATAAAAGTGAGCACAAATGGTATTTTAATGCTTGGAAACAAGGCCTAGGGTTCATACTTTCACTAGTGCAATCTCTCAACGGTGCTAACATAATTGAATCATATAACCATCCCTCAACGTGCGATAAAGAATCACTCCAAAGTTCCTATCTAGCGGAGAACATAAGATGAAATTGTTGTAGGTAGCAAAACCACCTCAAATTTACCCTTTTCGATCAATCTATTGAGCCATCCCTATAACTGTCACAAACAGCCCTAGAGTTCGTACTAGAATAACACATATGATACACATCAATCAACTCTCACTAGTGCACGCGCCTGCTATACAAATGGTTTTTAACCCCTTTCCGTGACATAGTCTCAAACCATCGCCTTGTGTCGGTGCACTAGGACTGGGGTACCCAGTGCCCCTGACTTATGCACAGGCAGTAGTAGCAGAACCCATCAACACAGTACAACCAGAACCAGTCCAACCCAGAGAAGCCGCTCTACGTGAGATCAAGGAGCGCATCAAGAAGACGAAACCAGCATTCAAGACCAAGACTCCGGCAGAAGCAACATATGCTGGCTAAGCAACGCCGGCAAGGTCGATGCAATGGCCCAGAACGGGCCTGAACCGTGCCAACCACGTCCCCGGTGCCGGTCGGGGTCCGAGGAGCGCACATCTTCAGGAAGACCCGGCAAGCCATCCCCCGGCAAGCCATCCCCCAGCAAGCGCGAGCCGATCGGCCACCGCTCCACCACATCGCAACGCCAGTCATTTGTCGATGCGGTGTCGAGCCCTCTGGTGGCTAAGTGGCTCTCGCTAAGTACGTGGCGGCTCGCTGGAAGACAGATTATGCCCGTTTGACAACCGTCCAGAGGCGTGTCAAGACATTGGGCAATAGTTAGCTAAAGCGGTGGTAAGAGCCTGCCGGGGATGCATCCCCGCACGCCACCTAGGCTAGCATTCATGACATTTTGTCCTAAGTGCCAGAGTTAGGTATGATAGCATTGTTAGCTATCTAATCACTGGATAATGTCTGTTTTGCCACTGTGGTTGCCCCTTGAGCTATAAAAGGAGGCCCAAGGCAACCTAGCTAAAGATTCGGACCTTTGGACACTTGTACTCGCGTGGCAGCTCTCCCGAAGGCAATCTTGCCAGGTTTGAGCTCTACGTGTGCTTCGTGTTCCCCCGATCAATCCACCAAAGTAGGAGTAGGGTTTTACGCTTCTCAGCGGCCCGAACCTGGGTAAAACACCAGTGTCTCGTCGTCGTGTTGTCTCGCCACCTCTGCTCTTTGTGCAACGTGACCTCACCCCCGCCGAACCACAAAGGGGCCCGTGGCCTCATAGGTGACCGTGTGCATCGTGACCCGACATCTTTGGCGCGCCAGGTAGGGGGAGCGTCATTTGCGCGAACCTGAGTTCATGAGCAGCGTGTCAATCTTCATCGCCGTCTTCTTCATCTATGGCTCCCAAGAGGAAGACTGGCACGACCGCGCATCCCTCCGCTTCGAAGGCCCCCTCGCATGCAGCTGCGGATGCCATCGGCACTGCGGCGGCGACGAGTGAGGTGGGCGTCGTGGGCGACACGACTGGCGCAGGAGGCGCCACCGTTGTGTACCCTGCGACCGAAGCTGGAGCGGGGAACGCCGAAGAGGAGCAACAGCAGCAACATTTTGGCGAGCTCGGCCCTAGTGCCGCGGGAGGAGGAATCATTCAGTCTCCACCTCCCCGCCGCGCTGGTGGCCGCGGACGCAACAACGGCGCTCGATCTGGGGCAAGCCGTGATCTTCCAGCTGCGCCTGTCACAAGCACGGCTGCTGGGCGCGCCTCGCCTAGGGCAAGACGGGGCGCCGAGCGGGACCATAGACCCACAAGCTCGACCTCCTCCACGTCAGACCGCCCCGGTGATCGGTACACGGCGACAAGAATGCAACGACGCCCCTCTTGGTTCAACCAGGAGTCGAGTGACATCGCGATCCGCCTCTCTAGCCATGCCGGCCACGACAACGGAAGCGATGGCGCGGGCCCAACTACTGTTAAATTTCCCGTGGGCGGCTGACAAGATGGACGAGTGGAGAGCCACCATCCAGAGTCTGATCGGCTTCATCGAAGCCAGCAAATCACAGCATACAGAGCCGTCGCGACGCCCGCGGACGGCGACGGTGGCCCAGGCTGATGGTCGTGTCGAGGGGGCCGCGGCAATGGTGCAATCCCCTTCGCGACAACAGACTCAGAGGTAGCCACAACGATCTCCACATGCCGACGAGCCTGACGAAGCGTCTATGGCCTCGTCCGGCCAGCACGATCGTCGGGACCAGCGACGTGTTTTGGAAGACCGGCGGAGGGAAGACGCGCGCATCACTATAGAGCGACACCGGGAAGCACACCGCTAATCCGACAGGCGCAACGGGCCAGATGCTGGCGACCCCGCGCCCAGTGCTGATGGGTACCTGCCTTATGAGGTTGGGTGCCCTGCCTTCACTGGCGGGCTACGACAGGTCCGCTGGCCATTGACCCGAGCTTTCAAGCCTTTACTGACGGAGAAATACGACGGGAAGCTAAACCCAGCGGAATTCCTGGGCTTCTATACGATAGCCGTTCAAGCCACCTGGGGAAGTGATGAGAAGGTGCTCGCCAACTATTTCCCTTTGGCGCTCAAGCCAAATGTGAGATCGTGGCTGATGCACCTGCCGGAGAACTTTATTTCATCATGGGCTGACCTGTGCAACGAGTTTGTCGGCGCCTTCACAGGTAGCCACCAGGAGCCAGGACAGTCCAGCGACCTGCAAGTTCTTCCGCGGAAGGAGGGAGAAACCTTGCGGAAGTACATCCAGATATTCAGTCGAGCACACCGCAATATTCCAGAGATACACCCTGCAGCCGTGATTGCCGCGTTCCATTCGAACGTGCGCAACAGGAGGATGCGGGCCAATATGAATGTTAGACTCCCCAAGACCGTCAATGAATTGTACACATTGGCAGACAAGTGTACTCGTGCCGAGGAAGGAAGGCGACTCCCCGGAGAGGAGGCTGGCGTTGAAGTCGACTCAGATGACGATGATGATGCCTCTGGCCCAAAGGGGAAAAGCCGAAGGCGCAACAAGAAGCGTAAGGGAAAGGCAGTGTTGGCCGTTGAGAGATCTGGTGATCTCAGTGCCGGCAAGATGGCCAAGGCCGAGGCCCCCGGCAAGGGAGCTGTCGCGTGCGCTGATTGCCGGGAGGCCATGGCGGCAGAGAAAACCGGAAAGTCCGACGGGCTATACTGCAAAATCCACCGCACCAAAGGTCATGATCTCCAAGAATGCCGCCAAGTTGAGCAGCTTGCTGAGAAGCAAAAGGCTGAATATGAGAAGCATGACAAAGAGAGAGGCCAAGATGGTGCTGCCGGGAAGGGCCGTGGTGGTAGAGGGGGCCACCGCGGCAAGGCCCCGCAGCAGAAGGAAAAACCTGCTAGAGGCCGTGAGAAGAAAGAAGGAGATGATATGAGTGATGATGGAGAAGAGTCCAGTGATCGAGAATTCCAGAAGGCAACTGAAGCCATGTGTGTTGACAGGGGTGCGTCCTTGCATTCCTCCCATCGCCAGCTCAAGCAGTGGGCGCGTGAGATCAATGCCATGGAGCCAGCTGCAGAATCCAGAAGGCCACTCAAATGGTCCCGCACGCCTATCAACTTTGACGAAGAGGATCATCCTGACCGCACCACTGCGGTCGGATGCTTGCCGTTGTTGGTCTCCCCAACAATCCGCAACCTCAAAGTAACCAAGATGTTAGTTGACGACGGGGCAGGGTTGAACTTAATCTCCCCTAAAGTGGTTGAAAGGCCGTAGATCCCTGACGGAGAGCTCAAAGCTATGGGTACGTTCCAAGGAATCAACCCCGACAGGAGCATACCCAAGGGTAAGATCACTTTGCCTGTGATGTTTGGCGGGGAGTTTAACTACCGGACTGAGAAGGTGGTGTTTGATGTGGTCGAACTCCCTCTGCCTTACAATGGAATTCTTGGTCGCCCAGCTCTGGCAAAATTCATGGCAGCATCCCATTATGCTTACAACACTTTGAAGATGCCAGGGCCCATGGGAATCATCTCAATCCCATCTCATAAGAAGGATGCGGTTATATGTGTGGACAAGATGTATCGAGACGCGGTAGCAGCCGAGGTCGTGGAAACTCTAGCTCCCGCCAAGGAATCAAAGAAGGGGAAGAAGTCTAGCAAGGACACCGGCAAGGACTCCGAGAAGCGCGCCTCTTTGGAGTGCGCTGCACCCGTCGATGACCTGCCGGAGAGTTCCACTAGCAAAAGATCCAAGGTCACCAATCCTGTGACGAAGAAGGTCTTGACAAGGCAGGATGGCGCTGATGGTATGTTTACCATCAGTGCCACCCTTAATGACAAATAGGAAAGCGCGCTCGTTGCCTTCCTGCGGGCGAATGTCGAATGTTTGCTTGGCAACCATCTGACATCCCCGGTGTTCCCAGGGAGGTAATTGAGCACCACTTTGTTGTCTACCTGCATGCCAGGCCCATCAAGCAGAAAGCTAGAAAGCAAGCCTTGGAGCGGCAGCAGTTCATTGCTGAAGAGATCAAGAAGCTCGAAGCAGCTGGTTTGGTCAGAGGAGTGTTGCATCCAACTTGGTTAGCCAACCCGGTAGTGGTGCGCAAGGCGAATGGGAAATGGAGGCTTTGCATTGATTTCACTGACTTGAACAAAGCATGCCCGAAGGACCCTTTTCCCTTGCCGCGCATCGATCAGATTGTTGATTCCACTTCCGGTGTGACTTGCTTTCCTTCTTGGACGCATACTTCAGATACCACCAGATTTTCATGGCCAAGGAAGATGAGGAAAAGACCGCCTTCATAACTCCATGTGGCACGTACTGGTTTGTACATATGCCCTTCGGGTTAAAGAGCGCTGGTTCTACCTTTGCAAGGGCCGTGCAAATTGGATTTGAACCTCAGTTGCATAGGAACGTGGAAGCTTACATGGATGACATAGTAGTCAAAACCAGAGATGAAGCAACCCTCATACAAGACTTGGAAGAAAGTTTATGAACTGGCGCAAGATCAACTTGAAGCTCAACCCTGAGAAGTGTGTGTTTGGTGTCCCATCCGGCAAGCTGCTTGGGTTCTTCGTATCTCAGCGGGGAATAGAAGCCAATCCCGACAAGATCAAGGCAATCGAGCAGATACAAGCACCCAAGTCCGTCAAGGACGTAAGACGCTTGGCCAGATGCATTGCCGCGTTGAGTAGGTTCATCTCCAAATCCGCTAAACGCTCCCTGCCGTTTTTCAAGAGTCTGAAAAAGGCCAGCCCGATGAAGTGGACCCCGGAAGCAGAAGCAGCGCTGCAAGATCTGAAAGCTTACCTTTCCTCCGCTCCCACCTTGGTCGTGCCTAAACCGCAAGAACCAAGTGGTTAGCGCAGCGAGAAGTGGATGAAGATGCAGCCGCTGCGACTGATTTCATCGGGGGTGGAACCGAAGCATTAGCGGCAAGACGTGATGCAAACCAAGGGGAACCTAAGCAAGCAAACGAAGGCAGTTTTAAGGAAGTGGCAAAGAAGAAAGTGGTGCAGCGACCAGTATACTTTGTCAGCTCCTTGTTACAAGGGGCTAGGTCAAGGTACTCTGGAGTGCAAAAGCTGATCTTCGGCCTTATCATGGCCTCGAGGAAACTGCACCACTACTTCCAAGGCCACGAGATCACAGTTGTCACCCGCTTTCCGCTGCAGCGTATATTGAGGAACCCCGAAGCCACTGGCAGGATGGTTGAGTGGGCGCTAGAGCTGTCAAGTTTTGGTTTGAAGTATGAGAGCACTTCCACAGTTTAGAGCAGGGCGTTGGCGGAATTCATTGCGGAA
The DNA here is from genome assembly GCA_039707655.1 of Elymus sibiricus. Classification (NCBI taxonomy): domain Eukaryota; kingdom Viridiplantae; phylum Streptophyta; class Magnoliopsida; order Poales; family Poaceae; genus Elymus; species Elymus sibiricus. Next base: position 273,927,178 of record CM077665.1, read on the forward strand.
TGGACGCCCATGCCAGACGAAGAGGTTCCAGAGACAATTCTCCCCGGCAAAGATGCGCCTAAGGAATGGATCATGTATTTTGATGGTGCTTTCTCGCTTCAGGGCGCCGGAGCAGGCGTGCTCCTCATCGCCCCCACCGAAGAGCATCCCAAATATGTGGTTCAAATGCACTTTCACTGGGAGGAGGCCACCAACAACACCACTGAGTATGAGGGGCTCCTTGCCGGACTCAGAATCGCGGTGGAGTTGGGAATCAAGAAAATGATCATCCGAGGAGATTCTCAACTCGTGGTGAAACAAGTCAACAAAGATTATCAGAGTCCGTTGATGGAAGCATACGTGGAAGAGGTGAGGAAGCTGGAGGAGCACTTTGATGGATTGCAAGCAGAGCATGTACCACGTGCAGAAATCAACATCGCTGATCATCTATCAAAGTGCACCGCACAGAAGTTTCCTGTGCAACCAGGAACTTTTGTCCTCCACCTCACTCAGCCATCAGTATCCCCGTCAACGATGACCAGGAAAAAGAGAAAGCTCAACTCCGGCAAGAATTTCCCGGCAGAGCTTCCTGAAGCCGCTGGTAGAGTGGCTGCCGGGGACAGTCTCGTTTCGGTTGGTGAGAAGCTCCCTCCTGTAGAACCCCGGGTTCTTGCGGTCGAGGTAAGCGCTCCCACGAATGAGGAGACGCCTTTAGTCCTTGTTGTCGAGCCACAGGCTCCAGCTTGGGCATAGCATATAGTCCACTTCCTTCAAACAGGAGAACTTCCTGAAGACCAAGAAGAAGTCGAAAAAGTAGCCTGTCAGTCAGGTATGTACCAGTTTGTCGATGACACTCTGTACAGAAAAAGACCAAACGGTGTGAAATTGAGGTGCATTCGCCGGGAAGATGGACTGAAGCTATTGGAAGAGATTCACGGAGGCATGTGTGGGTCCCACATTGGATCAAGGGCCCTTGCCAGAAAAGCCTTCCGGCAGGGTTTCTATTGGCCCACTGCCCTCCAGGATGCAACTGAGCTAGTCACCAAGTGTGAAGCGTGCCAGTTCCATTCCAAGAACATCCATCAACCAGCGCAAGCTCTCGAGACGATCCCTTTATCCTGGCCATTCTCGGTTTGGAGGCTCGATATTTTGGGCCCCTTTCCCCGCGCCGTCGGGGGCTTTGAATTCTTGTTCTTAGCAATCGACAAGTTTACAAAGTGGTCTGAGGTGGAACCAGTGAGAAAGGTGACCGCGCAGTCAGCTGTCAAGTTCCTGAAAAGACTGGTGTGCCGTTTTGGAGTGCCCAACAGGGTGATCACCGATAATGGCACCCAGTTCATGAGCCGCACCTTTATGCAATACATCCAAAGCCTTGGAAGCAAGGTCTCCTTCGCCTCTGTTGCCCACCCGAGATGCAACGGGCAAGTCGAGAGGATGAATGCTGAAGTGTTGCGTGGGCTCAAGACAAGAACTTTCGATAGACTGCGAAGATGCGGCAAGCGCTGGATAGATGAGCTGTCGATGGTTCTTTGGTCCCTCAGAACGACACCAAATCGAGCTACCAGCCAGGCGCCCTTCTCCCTAGTGTACGGGGCAGAAGCAGTTCTCCCCATGGAAGTCATATAAGGGTCACCTCGAGTACTTGCCTATGATGAAGTAGAGCAAGAGCAGCTACGGCATGACGATGCCATGCTCCTCGAGGAAGATCGTCTCCGGGCCGCTGTGCGTGCTGCACGCTACCAGCAAGCCCTACGCCGCTATCATAGCCGCAGGGTCCACGCCCGGAGCCTTGAGGAAGGCGACCTTGTCCTTAGGCGCGTTCAATCCCCCAAGGGTACCAAGAAGTTGACGCCAAAGTGGGAAGGCCCTTACCGGGTAGCACGAGTCACCAGACCTGGCGCAGTCCGTCTGGAGACCGAAGATGGCATCAAAATGATTAACTCATGGAATATTGAGCATCTTCGTAAGTTCTACCCGTAAGGCGCGGTTGCCGGGCTCAGTCCTTGACAACCACCTTTTTTACAAACATTGCCGTGGTGCATCTAACCCTTTGTACAAAGCCAGGCGCAAACCCTGTGCATGCAATAATAAAACTAGGCATTGCATCATACCATCGAACTGCATGTTTACTATGCATCTTATGTTGCAATGTTATCGCTTTTAAGTTTTAGAAAATTGCTAGAGTACTTGATGAACCTGTGATACTTGTTTCCGCATTCTCTCTCCCCAGAGGACAGAGGCCTCTTGCCCTACATGTTTGACCATCAGGAAAACAAAGAAGAAGGGCAAATAAACAAGGACGACGGCCCATCGTACTCCAGAAAGGGATACTGCCTAAAAAGATAAGTCTAATCACATATCCCAAGCTTGGTGCCATTTGCTCCCTTAAGGAAACCCTTGCTATCCTTTTTACTGTGTACAATGGAGTCCTTTGCACATTGGAAACCCTTGTCGGGACGAGCCGTCCCCCAGCTCCTGTCGCTTATCAGCTTTGGGAGGCCGCGCCGATACCGACAAGGAGCCTTGCCGGGAAATGATACCAGCCTGCTGCCGGGGGCTCGCTCCCCCTTGGCGCTCGCGGTTAGCACTGACCCGACAAATAGCTTCGTGCAGCAAGGACAAACATGATGACACAGTGTAAACAAGGGGAGAAAGGGATAGTACTTAAGGAGGAGAAATAGCATTCTTTCATTCATTTTCGGTACAAAATGGGTAAAAATTACATTATGATTGACTAAAACTCAGCAAGCGCCTAGATCTTTTGATTTATAAAAAGATAAGTGCCCTGTAATGCCTTTATTGTCCCTCTCCTCCTAGGGATTAGGTGGAGAAGAAAAAGAGGGCAAAAGGAGCGCCTGGCTGGGATTCGGCGCCTCCCCGCCAGGGCCAGTGGGACGCACCCCCAGGCAGGGCGGACGAAGCCGACAGGAAGGAAGAAGACGGAGGGCAGGTGCAGATGGTGGTGCTGCCGAAGCACAGCTGGTGATGATGGTGCTGCCGGCAATCACGACGCGTCAGAGCTGTCGTCCCCGCTCTTGAAGCATCGTGGGTTGCCACCGCCGTTATCCTCCTCATCGTCACCGCTCAAGGGGACACCTCCGCCGTCGTCCGAGCCCTCGACGCGGCAGCCGAGGCAAACGCCAAGCCTCCTGAAGAGCCTCACAGAGAGCATGGTCGTCCCCGTCGACCCGAAGCAGGGAAGACTCCCTGCCCTTAAGGAGTACACGCGGGCGAAAGGCTCCCACCCATGTGCGGGATACATAGCGCCATGGGTGGGGAACTCTGCCACGACCCATGATGGACCGCTGCTGCGACCACTCGCGCGCAGCCGACGGCCGTACGGACGATCTTTCTCCGTCGCCTTGAAGAAGGAGCGCAGAGACCGCGACCGACCACAGCACAGCGTTTCCGCTATGGACTCTAGCGCGGTCTCTTCCGCGCAGCGTTTTGCCAAGACTGAAGCAACGGGCGACGCAGCGACGGGTGCGCCACCGCAGCTGCCCCCGGTGCGGCTGCCGCGCCGCCCGCTCCCTCGTCCAAGGCCCCTCCCGCCAAAACCATCGGCCCAAGCCGTGGGCTGGGCACTAACACAAAAAAGAGCCCCTGCGGCGGCAGGCGCGCTCGCCCGACCCTCCCCCTGACCATCAGGAGGGAAAGGACAGTCCAAAGACAAAGAAGAAGGGCAAGCTATGTGAACCTGAGATCGAGGAGGAGAAGGGAATGGATGAGCATCGCCCGTTGTGACCCCCCAATTTATAGGGGAGGGCACAGGGGCTGGCTCTCCTTCGCTCCAAGGCGGCCGCCCATCTCCACCAATCCCACTACCCACGATCACAGGCGAACAGGTAACCGCCCCACTGCTCCAATCCCTGGCGCTGCAGTTTCTGCCACTCCCATGCCTTTGAGTCATGCGCATACACCGCAAACTCCCCACAATGCATGCGGCGCGCGTGGCGGAAATGGCCTGAGGTAGTAGGTAAGTGCTGGCTTGAAAGTCGGCACTTACTCCCTCATATTGCGCGCCTGTGCATAAATTTTGGGCCTAACCCAATGGCGCTGGGCAAGCGCGTTTGGGCCAGACCCGGGGGCTCCTGTCGGTGCACTAGGACTGGGGTACCCAGTGCCCCTGACTTACACACCTGCAGTAGTAGCAGAACCCATCAACACAAGTACAACCAGAACTAGTCCAACCCAGAGAAGCCGCTCTACGTGAGATCAAGGAGCGCATCAAGAAGACAAAATCAGCATTCAAGAGCAAGACTCCGACAGAAGCAACCTATGCTGGCTAAGCAACGCCGGCAAGGTCGATGCAATGGCCCAGAACAGGCCCGAACCGCGCCAACCACGTCCCCGGTGCCTGCCGGGGACCGAGGCGCGCACATCTTCAGGAAGACCCGGCAAGCCATCCCCCGGCAAGCGCGAGCCGATCGGCCACCGCTCCACCGCATCGCAACGCCAGTCATTTGTCGATGCGGTGTCGAGCCCTCTGGTGGCTAAGTGGCTCTCGCTAAGTTCGTGGCGGCTCGCTGGAAGATAGATTATGCCCGTTTGACACCCGTCCAGAGGTGTGTCAAGACATTGGGCAATAGTTAGCTAAAGCGGTGGTAAGAGCCTGCCCGGGATGCATCCCCGCACGCCACCTAGGCTAGCATTTATGGCATTTTGTCCTAAGTGCCAGAGTTAGGTATGATAGCACTGTTAGCTATCTAATCACTGGATAATGTCTGTTTTGCCACGTGGTTGCCCCTTGAGCTATAAAAGGAGGCCTAAGGCAACCTAGTTAAAAATTCGGACCTTTGGACACTTGTACTCGCGTAGCAGCTCTCCTGAAGGCAACCTTGCCGGGTTTGAGATCTGCGTGTGCTTAGTGTTCCCCCGATCAATCCACCAAAGCAGGAGTAGGGTTTTACGCTTCCCAGCAGCTCAAACCTAGGTAAAACACCAGTGTCTCGTCATCGTGCTGTCTCACCACCTCTGCTCTTTGTGCAACGTGACCTCACCCCCGCCGAACTACAAAGGGGCCCGTGGCCTCATAGGTGATCGTGTGCATCGTGACTCGACACCTTGCATGTGTGGGCAATAGGGGGGAGCCTATCGCACACGACACGGAAAACCCGTTGGCGATGCCTGCTCCCGGTCACACACGGTAGAAAAAATTATGTCGTGTGCGATTGAAAGGGCCATCACAAATAGGTATTTTGGGGAAGTCATGTGAGATGTGCTTAGCATCCCACACAGTTAATCCCAAACGTATGTTTCCGTTCGTATTGTACATCACACACAATTTTCTGCGTAACATCGTTTGTGTTAGTGGTGGCCATCACGCACGGTGCCTAGAAGAAACTGTTTGGTATAGGGCTGTCCACCACACACACGTTTTATGTGAAAACGTTTGCGAATGGGTGTTCTAACACACACAGTTTGCGCCCAAAAGTCATGTGTGATTGTTCACAGATCCAACACGCCAATTTTCCAGAAACCGTGTGGGTTTGTTAAGGTCATCGCTGACGGTGTTCTATGACAAACCGTCTGCAATATGAAACCCCAATAATCAAGCTAATTGCTCTATTATTTATAATCCAGCTAGTAAACAAATTGACACTTCATATCAAGCACAAAATATATTTCATTTCGTATTACGGCAACCAGGATTTCATAATTGAAATGCATCAGAGTACAACATCATATATGCATATACTACCTAGCTACCCAATTACACGACATGACCGAGTTTCACATGCAACATCTAAAACCTTTGGAAAATAGCATCATATACGGTAAATAGACAGATGAATCTCGTCTAGAAAACTGTTGAAGCGGAAGGCAAATATTGAGCCTTCGCTGATGTCGAAGGTTCTTGCAACTTTATGGCAATGCCTGTGGATGGTTGCCCGCCCATCCTTCATCCTCTTGAGGAAGACTTCAAGATTATACCATGGGTGCTGTATGAATACCTTCCTCGCCTCTTGACCATATAGGTGGTTTCAGACGTATTCATCGATGAACTGCTTTGGAAAGGACTGGAAACAAAGATATGCATAAATTTCGTTTCGAAAAATTGAAATGTCATAAAGGGAAAAAGACAAGGTAAAAGAGATAGTACCATCCTATTGTTCACTGATGTCTTCTTCATTGTGCAGACAAACAGCTTGTTGTTTTTCGTCGCAAGTTTCTTTATGTTAACAATCTTTCTGAGTTTCTTGATTTGACTGATATTCATGAACACATCATTTCCCCACAAGCAAAATGGGTCGAACAATGGGTCTAAACCTCTTATGGCAAGACCTACATGTGCAAGACCAAATTATTATTAGAAACCTAAATATTAGAATGGTTCCTGCAATTGCACAATAATGTGCTATTAGACGAAGGATCATGAAAGTGCCAACCTCGATGGTAAACCTCAGTGTCTCTCATTGTTCCCCCTGTAACGTGTTTAAGAATAGATATTGATCAGGTTTTAAGTGAGATTTGGCGTGCTATCAGTAAAATATGTTAATAAAAAATAAATGCATTGCAGATCCAACATATGAATTCAAGCCACATGGAAAATCCAAGTGTGGTAAACTGCCCGGCGGTGTACTGCAGCCGACGAAGCTTCCGGCCTAAGCAATGCATGATGAGGATTGGCCCAAGATATTTTGTAGTGCATCACACACGATTCATGAATGTGAACTATTTGTGAAAGACTTGATTTGCAAAATGTTTTTAAAACAAAAAATGAGGTTACTTCGACAAAGGATGGTGTTTGGATTGCAATAAGATTTATCTGCAGTGAACACTGACCAATAGCTGTGTCGTGATAAAATATGGAATTATTCAGGGTCTGTTTGGCATTTTTATAAATTAATTGAGTTTTCTAGACATTTAATATGTATAATTCAAATTTGAACTATTGTCCCAATGTCCATGCATCAAAATGGGATGAAAAATCATATTATTGTCCATGGCTTCATCTTTAGGTCACGGGCAAGAAATGGGAATGAACTTCAAACATCTCGGCATCTTGGATCGGCCACAAACATTGAGAAACTTGCTTTTTAAATTACTGTAAATCCAAAATGCGTCAGAAATTCTAAAAACTTGGCATGTTGTCATGACATGGCACATATGTGCCATGGTAAAAAAACTGTCCAACTTGGGACAATTTTAGGCACAAGTCCCTTACAAACCGGAGCTTCTCACTGCAATATTTGAGGTCCCGATACGGAACACGTCACCTTACGTGGGCAAAACGACATCCGCTCATCTTCTTGCCATGAACTTTTGTTAGAGGCAACTCGGATCAGTAAGAGTGTCTTGCTAAAATATGGAGTTATTCAGGGTTGTTTTCTCATTTTCATACGTTAATTGAGTTCTCTAGGCATATAACGTGGATAATTAAAAATTTGAACTAAAATCACTAGGCCCGGTGCATCAAAATGGGTTGAAAAATCATATAAGTGTCCATGGCTACTTTGGGCCCCATGAGAGATGTGGGAATGGATTTCAAACATCTCGGGGTCTTGGCTCGGCCACATACATTGAGAAACTTGGTTTTACATTCATGTATAAATCAAAAACTCATCTTAAATTCATGAAACTTGGCATGGTGTCATGGCATGGTTCATATGTGCCCTGATGAAAAATTGACCGATTTGGGCAAGTTTTGGCACAAGCCCCTTACAAACCTCAGCTACTCACGGGAAGCTAGCTTTTGTGGTTTCGATATGGAACGCGTCACCTTATGTGGGCGAATCGACATCCGCTGCCTCTTCTTGTCTTGAACTATATATTTCTAGAGGCAACATATACCAAAATGAGAGTGCCGTTCCAAAATATGAAATTATACATGGTTCGTTTGGCCTTTTTATACATTAATTGACTTCTATATGCATTATTTAACGTGCATAATTCAAATTTGAACTACAATCACAAGGTCCGGTGCATAAAAATGGGTTGAAAATCAAGTAAGTGTGCATGCATCTTTAGGTCACATGCAAGATATGGGAATGAATTTCAAACATCTCGGGGTCTTGTCTCGGCCACAGAAACATTGAGAAACTTGGGTTTTAAATCATGTGTAAATCAAAAACGCATCAGAAAATTCATCAAACTTGGCATGGTGTCATGACATGCATGGCTCATCTCTGCCATAGTAAAAAAAATGTCCAATTTGTGACAAGTTTTGGCACAAGCCCCACACAAACCACAGCTTCTCACGGGAAGTTTTGTTGTTTCGATATGGAATGTGTCACCTTACGTGGGCGAACCGACATCCGCTAGCTCTTCACGTCTTGAACTATTTCTATAGGCAACATATACCAAAATGAGAGTGTCATGCCAAAATATGAAATTATACATGGTTCGTTTGTCCTTTTTATACATTAATTAACTTTTATATGCATTATTTAACCTGCATAATTCAAATTTGAACTACAATCACAAGGTCCGGTGCATAAAAATGGGTTGAAAATCATATAAGTGTGCATGCATCTTTAGGTCCCATGCAAGATATGGGAATGAATTTCAAACATCTCGGGGTCTTGGCTCGGCCACAGAAACATTGAGAAACTCGGGTTTTAAATCATGTGTAAATCAAAAACTCATTAGAAAATTCATGAAAGTTGGCATGGTGTCATGACATGCATGGCTCATCTCTGCCATGGTAAAAAAATGTCCAATTTGGGACAAGTTTTGGCACAAGCTCCTCACAAACCACAGCTTCTCATGGGAAGCTTTGTTGTTTCGATATGGATGTGTCACCTTACATGGGTGAATCGACATCCACTGCCTCTTCTCGTCTTGAACTATTTCTGTAGGCAACATATACCAAAATGAGAGTGTCGTGCCAAAATATGAAATTATACATGGTTCATTTGGCCTTTTTATACATTAATTGACTTTTATATGCATTATTTAATATGCATAATTCAAATCCGAACTACAGTCACAAGGTCCGGTGCATCAAAATGGGTTGAAAACCATATTAGTGTGCATGCATCTTTAGGTCCCATGCAAGATATGTGAATGAATTTCAAATATCTCGGGGTCTTGGCTCGGCCACAGAAACATTGAGAAACTTGGGTTTTAAATCATGTAAATCAAAAACTCGTCAGAAGATTTATGAAACTTGGCATGGTGTCATGAACATGGCACATAAAGGCATCATAGCATTTTGTTTTCCTGTTTGAGACTCATTTTTTAATATATATATTCTTTTAGAGTCAACATTAAGAATATTACGTTAAATTGTAGTAAATCTAGAACTCACACAAAATTCAAGAAATTGGGCATGGCGTCATTATATAGCACAAATATGTTGTGGTATTTTTCGTGTCATTAATGGCGAACAAAAGCTTTTTGGAACAAAGAACTGTCACGTTTCCACGCAAACAGTTGCATTATTTTCAAACCGTTGGCATTCTACTGCCCTTACGTGCAGCCAAGCGTCGCACTCTTTTATTGGCTAGGAGGTGCCGTGCGAGCAGCTGCTTGAGTTGATAGGAGGCGTGCGAGCTGGCCTCCGCTGCGCAGGCTCACCGGGAGGAGTGCGGGCAGTACGCCGAAGGCTCACCGGGAAGCGAGCCCTTTGACCTCTGTATCCGCCCTCCTTGCTTCCAACGTGTCCATCAATGGCGCCCGAGCAGCTGTTTAATAGGCAGCTTTACGGCCCAGTCACTCACAATCCTCCATATATCTTTGCCTGACATTCCCCTCCATCTTTAGACCTCCACGGCGACCTATGCCATGGTGCAGAAGGATCATATGTCACTAGTCTTCCGGTTTGGTGAAGTTGACACCAAGCCGAAAGAGATGGAACATAAAGACGAATGGGACGCCATGGACAAGGCCCTGGAAGAGCTGCATGCTGCATCGGATGCTGCCCCGACGCACTCGCCAGCAACCATCACCGCGCCCGCGCCAATAAACATCCCCGTGGCATTGACGGGCTAGTCGCCCAGCATCATCACAACGCTGGAAACCGCGGGCTTCAGGGAGGTCCCCGTCGACCCACGCGAGCTCGTGTACCTGCAAGCGCCAGTGCCTCCTCCTGCCCCCGTGCTCGTACGTGCCCTTGCACACGCTACACCGGTCCCTGTGCGCGTGCCCGCACCCATGGCGCCCGACCCCTTGCGCGCGCCTGCACCCACCGCGCCCATGCCCGTGCGCGCGCCTGCACCCGTCATGGGCCCCTCAACGGATTGGGCCGCCACTGTCGATAGCTTTCTCGTAGCGCCGCTAGTCGCCGCCCCCCGGCCCCGCGCCCGTCGATCGCGCGACAAGTCTATAACATTTTGGTCTCGTTTGATGAACTGTACAACTGCGCCCCAGATCACGAGAACGCCGCCGCAGGAGGCCGCCGCCGCAACTAGTTCTCTTTATATTGTATCTAGATTGTACGAATGTAAAGTGAAAGCTTGACTGAATGAATTCTATGGTTTGACGAACTTAGTGTTTATCTCTGAATTCACATAGCAAAAAATAAAGCATCATAGTTTTATCTGAATAAACACTCATCACAAACGGTTCAGGTTGAATACCCGTTTGCAGATCGACAACTATCTTTCCTTCACCCGTAAGCCAGGTAAAAATATTGGCGCGAAGGATTGGTGCAATGCATCATCGCAAACGTTTCTCGAATATGATCCGTGTGCCTAGTACAGACAATCCGGGAAGATTTGCATCTATCATATTGGGTAAATTGCCATGTGTCAAATGGGAAACATTGGCATCTGTCGATCTAGTAAGACTGGCATTTGTCAACATTGTAGCACTGGCATTTGTCAAGTTTTGCAGGAACAAAATCACAATTAGGGTGTAATTTTGCAACTGAAATTCACTTTAAACATGGATTTCATTCATACATTAAGCACTGGTCTTTGTACAATACATTTCAACTCGACAGCTGAACCGAATAAACTTTTGCCCAATTGTTGCCAACCACGTACCGAAATAGCTAGTTCAACTATATATACTAGCTAATTTAAAGTAAGTGGTACAGTTCAACCATATCTATAGTTAGATGAACTGAACAAAATAGCCCCTAAATACTAGTACTACAGAGGGGCTTTGTACCACTTCCTGCAGAATCGAGCGCGCTCAGTAAGAGCAAGTGGAGGAGGAGCCTGCCGACGAGTTGGTGGAGTCGTGTCTGTTGCGTGCCAGTGCCGCCCTCCGGCGCTCAAGACGCCCCTCCTCGAAGCGACGAGGCTCGGCGAAGATCTCCGCATTCCGTGGTACCGCTACGGCTTCTCCTGCGGCCACGGCTGATACGTCTCCAACGTATCAATAATTTTTGCTTGTTCCATGCTGTTATATTATCATTCTTGGATTTTTTACAATCATTTCATAGCAACTTTATATCATTTTTTGGGACTAACCTATTGACATAGTGCCAAAGTGCCAGTTGTTGTTTTTGCTTCTTTTTACTTCGCAGAATATCAGTTCCAAACGGAGTCCAATCGCAACGAAACTTTTTGGAGATTTTTTTGGGGCCAGAAGACATCCAATGTGCCAAAGAAGTACCAGAGAGGAGGGCCGAGGAGACCACAACCCACCAGGGCATGCCAGAGGCCCTGGGCGTGCCCTGATGGGTTGTGCCCTCCTCGGGACACCTCTCCACTGCCTCTGATGCCTATAAATTCCCAAATATTCCAGAAACCCTAGATGAGTCGACGAAAAACACATCCAGCCGCCGCAAGTTCTAGAATCGCGAGATCCAATCTAACACCATCACGGAGGGGTTCATCATCCTCATTGGTGCATCTCCGATGATGCGTGAGTAGTCCACCATAGACCTACGGCTCCGTACGCAGTAGCTAGATGGCTTCCTCTCTCTCTTTTGATTCTCAATAAAATGGTCTCTTGGAGATCTATTTGATGTAAACTTTTTGCGGGGTGTTTGTTGGGATCCGATGAATTTTGAGTTCATGATCAGTTTCTATCCATGAATAGTATTTGAGTCTTCTTTGATCTCTTATATGCATGATTACTTATAGCATCGTATTTCTTCTTTGAATCTTTGGTTTAGTAAGGCCAACTAGATCGATTTTTCTTGCCATGGGAAGAGGTGCTTTGTGATGGGTTCGATCTAGCGGTGTCCTCTCCCAGTGACAGAATGGGCAGCGAGGCACGCATGTATCGTTGCTATTAAGGATAACAAGATGGGGTCTATTCCTACATGTATAGATCCTGTGTACATCATGTCACCGTTCTTATTGCATTACTCTATTTTTCCATGAACTTAATACACTAGATGCATGCTGGATAGTGGCCGATGTGTGGAGTAATAGTAGTAGATGCAGAATCGTTTCGGTCTACTAATCTTGGACGTGATGCCTATATAATGATCATCGCCTTGGATATCATCATGATTATTTGATCTTCTATCAATTGCCCAATAGTAATTTGTTCACCCACCGTGTGCTATACTCATGAGACAAGCCACTAGTCAAACCTACGGCCCCCGGGTCTACTTTTCCAACATATTGCTTTCCGATCTATCTTTTTGCCGTTTTTGTTTTCAGATCTATTATTCCAAAAACCCAAAAATACCTTGCAGCACTTTTTATTTGCCTCTTTTATTTTTTGTTCTTGAGAGATCTATCTACCCAATCTATCATATCGTAACCTATCTTTTTACTGTAGAGAGATTGACAACCTCTCTTTCGTGTCGGGTTGCAAGTATTTGTTCTTTGTGTGCAGGTGCTATTTACGTAGTGTTGGTGATCCTCCTACTGGTTCGATACCTTGGTTTCATAACCGAGGGAAAATACTTACCGTCGCTGTGCTGCATCATCCCTTCCTCTTTGGGGGAATACCGACGCAGTCTCAAGCCACGTCAAAGGAATTTCTGGCATCGTTGCCGGGGAGGAAGCGGTCTCTTCTACGTGCCAATCTCTGGCACCGAGGAGACATCATCAACATCTATCAGGTTCCTAATCACAAATCTCATTTCCTTGCAATCACATTATTTGCCATTTGGCTCTCGTTTTCCTCCCCCCACTTCACCAAATTTGGCGTTTTATTCGCCCTCTTTTCCGTTTGCCTTTTTCTCGTCAGATCTCTTGTTTGCTATCTTTGCTTGTGTTGCCATGTGCTTTCTATTTGCTTGCATCTTCGCTTGCTAAAAATCTATTGATATGGATCTGCATCCACTTGCTAATCTTTTGAAAAGAACAAATCATGATGAACCAATTGCTAGTGAGTTGAGTGCACTTGATTATCTCTATGAAGTTTTGTTTGAAATTCATGAATCCGAAAATTTTGATGAAGTGTTGAAAGAAGAAATTTATAAGGTGATTCCTGATAGCTCCTTGATTGAAAAGCATGATTGCAGTGTTGCTAGTATGAATTTTCTAAATATCCATGATGCTAATGATATGCAAAGCCACAAGCTTGGGGATGCTATCTCTGATGAAGATGATATTTTTAGTCCCCCAAGTTTTGATGAGCAAATTTATTGTGATGATTGCATGCCTCCTATTTATGATGATGGTGATGACACATATGCTATAATGAGTAATGATAACCATGAACCTTATCATCATGGTTTTAATTTGCAATGTGGTTATGTCAATCAAGTGTCTCATGATAGTTATTTTGTTAAGTTTGCTCCCACTACCATGGATGAAAAGGAATTTGCTTATGTGGAGAGTAATGAAAATTCTATGTTTGTGCATCATGAAAAGAATGATTTATGTGACAGTTATATTGTTGAATTCCTTCATGATGCTACTGAAATTTATTATGAGGGAGGAACATATGCTTGTAGGAATTGCAATAATATCAAGTTTCCTCTCTATGTGTTCAAATTTTTGAAGTTATGCTTGTTTTGCCTTCCAATGCTAGTTGATTCTTGTTCCCATAAACTGTTTGCCCACAAAATCCCAATGCATAGGAAGTGGGTTAGACTTAAATGTGTTTGTCATGAGATTCATGATGCTCTTTTGCATATTTCAACTACTACTTTTTATGTGAGCATCATTGAAATCATCATGCCTAGCTAGGGGCGTAAAACGATAGCGCTTGTTCGGAGGCAACCCAATGAATACATTTATTTTTATCTTTTTCTTTCTGTTTTTGAGTGTTGACACAATTATGCCTCTGTTATGATTGTGTTTTTATGTTTCATTTAGTGTTTGTGCCAAGTAAATCCTTTAGGATGATTCATAAGAAGAGTAGAAACAATGCTGAATCTGAAACAGAAACTTTGCCTCCAGTGTGCGGATTTTCATTTTTTACTGGAGCGTGATATTGAGCTGAAATTTTAAAACAGTACTGCTATGCAAATTATTTACGTTGTCCTAAGTTTTCAGAATTTTCAGAGTTACATAAGTATGGTTAGAGTACAGACCACTACAGACTGTTCTGTTTAAGACAGATTCTGTTTTCGTTGCATTGTGTGCTTATTTTGATGAATCTATGGGTTGTATTGAAGGGTATAAGCCATGGTAAAGTTAAAATACAGTAGGTATAATGCAATAATAAAATTTGAATGGGTTTTCAACAGTACTTAAAGTGGTGATTTGCTTTATTATACTAACGGATCTCACGAAGATTTTGTTGAGTTTTGTGTGATTGAAGTTTTCAAGTTTTGGGTGAGATCATGATGGATGAAGGAATAAGGAGTGAAAAGAGCCTAAGCTTGGGGATGCTACAACAACCCCAAGATATATCCAAAGAGAAACAAGCAACTAGGCTTGGGGATGCCCCGAGTGGCATCCCCTCTTTCTTCTAACGACCATCGGTATTTTACTTGGACCTATATTTTTATTCGTCACATATCATGAGTTTTGCTTGGAGCGTCTTGTATCATTTGAGTCTTTGCTTGCTTTTCTTTTTAGTTTGTCACTTGTATCCTTGCTGGACACACGTATTTGAGATAGCCAAAATTATGTTATGATTTGTTCGAATTGCTCTTTATGCTTCACTTAAACTTTTTGAGCCATGGAATTGCTCTAGTGCTTCACTTATATCTTTTTGAGCACGGTGTGCTTTGGAAACTTTTGAAGAAACACTCTCATGCTTCCCTTAGATTAATTTGAGAGTTAGTAAATTTTGAATAAATCCTCTCATGCTTCACTTATATTATTTTGAGAGATGAAATCTCTATGCTCATGTTCTTCACTTAAATTTGTTTGAGTTTGTCAAAAGCAATGGCAATATATGAACTAGTCCCAAAGTGATAGATATTCAAGGAGGATATAATAAAAAATTTCATGAAGATCATTGGACAAATTAAACTTGATTCCTTGTAATAGTTTTGAGACATGATGATAGTAATATGTGAGTCATGTTAGTGAGTAATTATGCTTTAGTAAGAATATTGGTGTTAAGGTTTGTGATTCCCCATGCAAGCACGAAAGTCAATAGTTATGCAATGAAATTGCATCCTACTTATGGTGCATTAATCGGTGTTAGTTATGCTCAATGCTCTCTTATGTGAATTTTCGTTTCTTGGTTGGTTGCTTCTCAATCTATTTGCTAGCCTCCACTTGTACTAAGTAGAAATACTACTTGTGCATCCAAAATCCTTAAACCCAGTTTTGCCTTATGAGTCCACCGTACCTACCTATATGTGGTATTTCCATGCCATTCTAAGCAAATTTGTATGTGCCATCTCTACTTTTCAAAATGAATTTCCTTTTTGTGTGCTCGTACCGCTCATGAAACGGTAGGGGGTATCCAATATTTTTCCATGCTAGATGTGTTATTCTCAAGATGAGTGTTTATTCACTTGTCATTGCACGAGAGTACAGCGGTAATAGGGATGCCCAGTCCCGAAATGAAAAAAAATTACTTTATGTTGCCAAATAATAAATTCCTTGGAAAGTGTTGGTATGGAAGGCAACCGTGGATACGGCCAGCCATGGATTGTGAAAGAATGGTGGAAAAGGGAATAAACTTTATTTTCTGTTTGGGAACCGCCTATGATATATCTAGCATGGAAAGTATTGTGAATTACTTTGTCATTTTCGTTGACAGGAAAGGCATGCCACTCAAAATATTTTTTCTCTCTCAATTTAAACTTTGAGCTCTGGCACCTCTACAAATCCCTACTCCCCTCTGCGAAGGGCCTATCTATTTACTTTATGCAATTTTTTATTTCTATTTGAGTCTCCATCTTCTTTTATAGAGCACCAACCAGGGGGCACTATGATCATACTTGAACATTGGGTGTAGTTAATATTTAAGTGTGTTTCATGAATGGATCAATGATTGAGCATGATGGGCTAGGGATAAGTTTCTTTAGTGTTGATATTCTGAAACACATGGTTGCTTGTTGGCATGCTTGAGTATTAAAGTCATTATGTTAAAACTAGACTATTGCTTTGAACCATCTAAAAGTCCAAATGTCCATGCTACAAAAGAAAAGAATATGTGATGAACATGTTAGGCAGCATTCCACATAAAAAATTCTGTTTTTATCATTTACCTACTCGAGGACGAGTAGGAATTAAGCTTGGGGATGCTGATACGTGTCCAACGTATCTATAATTTTTGCTTGTTCCATGCTATTATATTACCATTCTTGGATGTTTACAATCATTCTATAGCAACTTTAAATAATTTTTTGGGAGTAACCTATTGACATAGTGCCAAAGTGCCAGTTGCTGGTTTTGCTAGTTTTTTACTTCGCAGAATATCAGTACCAAACGGAGTCCAATCACTACGAAACTTTTTGGAGATTTTTTTTGGTCCAGAAGGCATCCAATGGGCCAAAGAAGTACCAGAGAGGAGGGCCGAGGAGACCACAACCCACCGCCTCTGATGGGTTGTGCCCTTCTCGGGATGCCTCTCCACCGCCTCTGATGCCTATAAATTCCCAAATATTCCAGAAACCCTAGAGGAGTCGACAAAAAACACATCCAGTGGCCACAAGTTCCAGAACCACGAGATCCAATCTAACACCATCGCACAGGGGTTCATCATCCTCATTGGTGCCTCTCCGATGATGCGTGAGTAGTCCACCATAGACCTACGGGTCCGTAGGCAGTAGCTCTCTCTTTTGATTCTCAATACAATGGTCTCTTGGAGATCTATTTGATGTAAACTTTTTGCGGTGTGTTTGTTGGGATCCGATGAATTTTGAGTTCATGATCAGTTTCTATCCATGAATATTATTTGACTCTTCTTTGATATCTTATATGCATGATTACTTATAGCCTCGTATTTGTTCTTTGAATCTTTGGTTTAGTTAGGCCAACTAGATCAATTTTTCTTGCCATGGGAAGAGGTGCTTTGTGATGGGTTCGATCTTGCGGTGTCCTCTCCTAGTGACAGAAGGGGCAGCGAGGCACGCATGTATCATTGCTATTAAGGATTACAAGATGGGGTCTATTCCTACATGAATAGATCTTGTCTACATCATGTCACCGTTCTTATTGCATTACTCCGTTTTTCCATGAACTTAATACACTAGATGCATGTTGGATAGTGGTCGATGTGTGGAGTAATAGTAGTAGATGCAGAATCGTTTCGGTCTACTAATCTTGGACGTGATGCCTATATAATGATCATCGCCTTGGATATCGTCATGATTATTTGATCTTCTATCAATTGCTCAACAGTAATTTGTTCACCCACCGTGTGCTATACTCATGATAGAAGCCACTAGTGAAACCTATGGCCCCCGGTCTACTTTTCCAACATATTGCTTTCCAATCTATCTTTTTGCCGTTTTTGTTTTCAGATCTAGTATTCAAAAAACCCAAAAATACCTTGCTGCACTTTTTATTTGCCTCTTTTATTTTGTGTTCTTGAGAGATCTATCTATCCAATCTATCATATCCTAACCTATCTTTTTACCGTAGAGAGATTGACAACCTCTCTTTCGCGTCGGGTTGCAAGTATTTGTTCTTTGTGTGCAGGTGCTGTTTACGTAGTGTTGGTGATCCTCCTACTGGTTCGATATCTTTGTTTCATAACTGAGGGAAATACTTACCATCACTGTGCTATATCATCCCTTCCTCTTTGGGGAAATACCGACACAGTCTCAAGCCACGTCAACGGCGTCGGTGATCTTCTTCGCGTGCGCGACCTGGCACTTCACCTCCTTCTCTAGGAAGTAGATGTAGCGTGCAAGGGTTGCGACGCAGAAGCCCGACGGCGGGCCTTTGGCGGCCTCCACCTCCCGCATTCGGGCCGCGGTGGCGGAGCGGGTGATGACCCCGCCGCCTGACAGCGGAGTCGTGGAAAAAATGGACGACGGTGGGGGTGGCTGCCCCGGCGGCTGCCAGCGTGTTGGCGGCCACGGCGGCCACCGGCAACAGCTGCCTTCGGGCAACGGTGGTGGAGCGTGTAGTTGGTGGCGTGCGCACAGCCACCAGGGATGCCACGTGCACTACACACTTAAGAGGACTGCCGCGCCGACGCGGTGAAGCCTCCCAGCTGGAGCTGTCCTCTGGCGGAGTGGCTGGGCGACGACGAACGGTCGGTGCCATTGGAGATCGGGGGAAAAGCAAACTAGACAAGCTACGGGGAAGGAGGGGATGCATGCAATGTGGAGTCGCCGGCCGTGAGGGTTTATATAGAAGGCCAGCAAGCAATGGGGATTTGGGGATTTCATCGATCCGGGCGGGAAGCTAGAGCTGTAGGATGGTTTTGTGCGCGGGAACCTGCGCGGTTGTGCGCGGGAACGGGCTCATCGAGCGGACGCGTGGCCAAAAGGGGTGTCGAAGCGTGCACTGGAATCCTCGGGCGGCAACGCGGTGACAAGACGCGAGGGAGGAGGACGGGGTGATGCGCAGGCACACGGGTCATAATAATAAAACGTCTGCGATATTAATATAGGCAAACGACACTTCCCAATGTAGCGTCGGTAATGATTTCATCCATCTGACAATTGTTTGGCAGCAATCGTTTGCCAACAACCCACACAACTTGTCAGTATGAATTGTTTGGGTTATTATTAGTCTTCCCACACAATTCTGATGAATGAACTGCTTGCCTGGTATCACACACACCTTGTTATGGTAACTCGTTTGTGTTCTAGCTCGATCAACGCAAACAATTTGTCTGAATGAACTGTGTGCCGTACTTCACACACATACGTATTTTGAGAACCGTTTGTGTTATCTTGTCTAATCACAAACGGTTCATAAGAACAAACTGTCTGCCGTAGATCGCACAGGCAACTACTTTCTGAATCGTATTTGATGGATCCACCTTCGCACACAGTTCGTGTTGGGGAACGTTGCATGGGAAACAAAAATTTTCCTACGCACACACAAGATCTATCCATGGTGATGAGCATCTACGAGAGGGAGAGTGAATCTACATACCCTTGTAGATCGCTAAGCGGAAGCGTTAAGAAACGCGGTTGATGTAGTCGAACGTCTCCGCGATCCAAATCGCAAGTCGTCCCTCGAACCGATCACGAACTAGTGCCGAACGGACGGCACCTCCGCGTTCAACACACGTACGGCTTGATGACGCCTTCACCTCCTCGATCCAGCGAGCGATGGTGAAGTAGTAGATGAGTTCCGGCAGCACGACGGCGTGGTGATGGTGGTGAGGAACAATCTCTGCAGGGCTTTGCCAAGCGCTACGGAGATTATGACGTAGGAACTAGAGGGTTAGGGTTGCCGCACACGGCTTGGGGAAATCTTGATGTATCCCGGGTGCTAGCCCAACCCCTCTATTTATATGTTGAGCCCTGGGGTCGAAACTTGGAGAAAGTGCCTCCTCAAAGTCGGTTTGGCCCGCAAGGCAAGAGTCTTGCTCGGACTCCAGGACCAGACGCCAGGGTCCTCGGCGTCTGGCCCCAGACGCCAGGGTCCCTGGCGTCTGGCCCCTGGCCTCCGCAAAACTTCCTTTTGCACCTTCCTAAAGCCTCGTGGGCTTTACCCCTTGGCCCAAATAAAGTGTTCTCGTACCCGAACATTTCGGGAAACATCCGGAACCCCTTCCGGTGAATTCCGGAACCCTTCCGGAGACCAAACACTATTATCCCATATATCAATCTTTACCTCCGGACTATTCCAGAGCTCCTCGTCATGTCCGGGATCTCATCCGGGACTCCGAACAACTTTCGGTCACCAACATAACAACTCAACTATACTTATATCGTCACCAAACGTTAAGTGTGTAGACCCTGCGGGTTCGAGAACTATGTAGACATGACCGAGACACCTCTACGGTCAATAACCAATAGCGGGACCTGGATGCCCATATTGGCTCCTACATATTCTACGAAGATCTTTATCGGTCGAACCTCTATGTCAAGGATTCAGTTAATCCCGTATGATGTTCCCTTTGTTCTTCGGTATGTTACTTGCCCGAGATTCGATCGTCGGTATCTCTATACCTAGTTCAATCTCGTTACCGGCAAGTCTCTTTACTCGTTCCGTAATACAAGATCTCGTGGCTAACACTTTAGTCACATTGCTTGCAAGGCTCATTGTGATGTTGTATTACCGAGTGGGCCCTGAGATACCTCTCCGTCACACGGAGTAACAAATCCCAGTCTTGATCCATGCCAACCCAATAGACATCCTCGGAGATACCTGTAGATCACCTTTATAGTCACCCAGTTACGTTGCGACGTTTGATACACACAAGGTACTCCTCCGATGTCAGGGAGTTGCATGATCTCATGGTCATAGGAACAGATACTTGACATGCATAAAACAATAGCAATAAACTGACACGATCATATGCTACGTTACAGTTTGGGTCTTGTCCATCACATCATTCTCCTAATGATGTGATCCCGTTATCAAATGACATCTCATGTCCATGGCTAGGAAACCTTCACCATCTTTTGATCAACGAGCTAGTTAACTAGAGGCATACTAGGGACACAGTGTTGTCTATGTACCCACACATGTATTTGAGTTTCCAATCAATACAATTATAGCATGGATAATAAACGATTATCACGAACAAGGAAATATGATAATAACTAAATTATTATTGCCTCTAGGGCATATTTCCAATAGTCTCCCACTTGCACTAGAGTCAATAATCTAGTTCACCTCACCATGTGATTTACATTGTTCTAACACCCAATGAGTTCTGGGGTTCGATCATGCTTTGCATGTGAGAGAGGTCTTTAGTCAACGGGTCTACGACATTCAGATCCGTGTGTACTTTGCAAATCTCTATGTCATACTGTAGACACTTCTACCACACTCCACTTGGAGCTATTCCAAATGGCTGCTCCACTATATGTATCCTGACTGCTACTCAGAGTCGTCCGGATAGGTGTCAAAGCTTGCATCGACGTAACCCTTTACGACGAACTCTTCATCACCTCCATAATTGAGAAATATTTCCTTAGTCCTCTAGTTACTAAGGATAATCTTGACCACTGTCCAGTGATCCACTCCTGGATCACTCTTGTACCCCTTGACAGAATCATGGCAAGGCACACATCAGGTGCGGTACACAGCATGGCATACTATACAGAGCCTATGGATAAGGCATAGGGGATGACCTTCGTCCTTTCTCTTTCTTCTGCCGTGGTCGAGCTTTGAGTCTCACTCAACTCCACACCTTACAAATCAGGCATGAACTCTTTCTTTGACTGATCCATTTTGAACTCTTTCAAAATCTTGTCAAGGTATGTACTCATTGAAAGTCTTATTAGACGTCTTGATCTATCTCTATAGATCTTGATGCCCAATATTTAAGTAGCTTCATTCCAGGTCTTCCTTTGAAAAACTCCTTTCAAACGACCCTTTATGCTTTCCAGAAATTCTACATTATTTCCGATCAACAATATGTCAACCACATATAATTATCAGAAATTCTATAGTGCTCCCACTCACTCTATTGTAAATACAAGTTTCTCATAAACTTTGTATAGACATAAAAACTTTGATCACCTCATCAAAGTGTATATTCCAACTCCGAGATGCTTGCTCCAGTCCATAGAAGGATCGCTGGAGTTTGCATACATTTTAGCATCCTTAGGACTGACAAAACCTTCCGGTTGTATCACATACAACCTTTCCTTACGGATACCGTTAAGGAAACGATGTTTTGACATCCCTCTGCCAGATTTCATAATTGAAAAATGCAGCAACTGCTAACATGATTCCAACAGACTTTAGCATCGCTACGGGTGAGAAAGTCTCATCGTAGTCAACTCCTTGAACTTGTGAAAAACCCTTTGCCACAAGTCGAGCTTTATAGACGGTGACATTACCGTCCACGTCCGTCTTCCTCTTAAAAAATCCATTTGTTCTGAATGGCCTTACGCCCTTCAGGTAATACTTCCAAAGCCCATACTTTGTTTTCTTACATGGATCCCATCTCGGATTTCATGGCCTCTAACCATTTCTCGGAATCCGGGCCCATCATCGCTTCTCCATAGCTCGTAGGTTCATCGTTGTTCAACAACATGACCTCTAAGACAGGGTTGCCGTACCACTCAGGAGCAGTACGCGTCCTTGTCGACCCACGAGGTTCGATAGTAACTTGATCCGAAGTTTCATGATCATCATCATTAACTTCCTCTTCAACTAACGTAGGCTCCACAGAAACAACTTTCTGCGCTGCGCTACTCTTTGGTTGAAACAAAGGTTCAACAACCTCATCAAGTTCTATCTTCCTCCCACTCAATCTTTCGAAAGAAACTTTTTCTCGAGAAAGGACCCGTTTTAGCAACAAACACTTTGTGCTTGGATCTGAGATAGAAGGTTCACCCAACTGTTACGTTAGGGTATTCTATGAAGATGCATTTGTCCGCTTTGGGTTCGAGCTCATTAGGTGAAAACCCTTTTTCACATAAGCGTCGCAGCCCCAAACATTAAAAAATGACAGCTTAGGTTTCCGCCAAACCAAAATTCATACGGTGTCATCTCAACGGACTTATGGTGCCCCTTTGAAAGTGAATGTGGTTGTCTCTAATGCATAACCCTAAAACGATAGTGGTAAATCGATAAGAGACATCATAGTTCGCACCCTATCTAATAGAGCACAACTACGACGTTCGGACACACAATCACACTATGGTGTTCCAGGTGGCGTGAGTTGTGAAACAACTTCCACATTGTCTTAAGTTATATACCAAACTCGTAACTCAGATATTTACCTCCACGATCATATCGTAGACATTTTATCTTCTTGTCACGATGATCTCAAACTTCGCTCTGAACTTTTCAAACGATTCAGACTTGTGTTTCATTAAGTAAATATACACTATATCTACTCAAATCATCAGTGAAGGTAAGAAAATAACGATGTCCACCGCCCACTACAAAACTCACTGGACCGCATACATCAACATGTATCATTTCCAATAAGTCAATTGCCCGCTCCATCATACCAGAAAACGGGGTTTTGGTCATCTTGCCCATGAGGCATGGTCCGCATGTCTCAACCGATTCGAAATCGAATGAGTCCAAAGATCCATCAGCATGGAGTTTCTTCATGCGTTTTACACCAATATGACATTTAGCGGCAGTGCCACAAGTATGTGGTACTATCATTATTAACTTTGTATCTTTTGGCATCAATATTATGAACATGTGTATCACTACGATCAAGATTCAATAAACCACTCTTATTGGGTGCATGACCATTGAAGGTATTATTCATGTAAATAGAATAACCATTATTCTCTAACTGCAATGAATAACCGTATTGCAATAAACTTGATCTAATCACGTTCATGCTTAACGCAAACACCAAATAACATTTATTTAGGTTCATCACTAATCCCAAAGGTAGAGAGAGTGCGCGATGGTGATCACATCAACCTTGGAAACACTTCCAACACTCATCGTCACCTCACCCTTAGCCTCCGTTTATTCCGTAGCTTTTATTTCGAGTTACCAACACTTAGCAACCGAACCGGTATCTAATACCCAGGTGCTACTAGGAGTACTAGTAAGGTACACATCAATAACACGTATATCAAATATACTTCTGTCGACGTTGCCAACCTTCTTATCTACCAAGCATCTAGGGTTGTTCCACTTCAGCAACTGTTCTCCTCATAATAGAAGCACTCAATCTCGGGTTTGGGTTCAACCTTGGGTTTCTTTACTGGAGCAGCAACTGGCTTGCCATCCATGAAGTATCCCTCCTTGCCCTTGCCCTTCTTGAAACTAGTGGTTTTACTAACCATCAACACTTGATGCTCCTTCTTGATTTCTACCTTCGCGGGGTCAAACATCGCGAATAGCTCAGGGATCATTATTTCCATCTCTGGCCTTTTATAGTTCATCACGAAGCTCTAGTAGCTTAGTGACAGTGACTTGGAGAACTATACCAATCACTATCTTATCTGGAAGATCAACTTCCACTCGATTCAAGCAATTGTAGTACCCAGACAATCTGAGCACATGCTCAACGATTGAGCTATTCTCCATCATCTTGCAGGCAAAGAATCTTGTTGGAGGTCTCATACCTCTCAACACGGGCACGAGCCTGAGATCCCAATTTCAGCTCTTAGAACATCTCATATGTTCCGTGACGTTCAAAACGTTTTGGAGCCTCAATTCTAAGCCGTAATGCATGACGCACTGAACTATCAAGTAGTTATCAGAACGTGCCTGTCAGATGTTCACAACATCTACAGACGACGCTTGAGGGGGTGGCGCACCGAGCGGTGCATTAAGGACATAAGCCTTCTATGCAGCATTGAGGACAATCCTCAGATCACGGACCCAGTCCGCATTATTGCTACCACTATCTTTCAAATCTATTTCTCTAGGAACATGTAAAAATTCAGGGGGGCTACAGCGCGAGCTAGTAATCTACAACATAATTTGCAAAGACATTTTGACTATGTTCATGATAATGAGTTTAGTTAATCATATTACTTAAAACTCCCACTCAAATTGACATCCCTCCGGTCATTCGAGTGTAACATGATCCAAATCCACCAACTCAAGTCCGATCATCACGTGAGTTGAGGTGGTTTCAATGGTGAACATCTTCATGTTGATCATATCTACTATATGACTCATGTTCGACCTTTCGGTCTCTTGAGTTCCGAGGCCATGTCTGTACATGCTAGGCTCGTCAAGTTTAACCCGAGTGTTCCGCACGTGCAACATGGCTTACACCCGTTGTATGTGAACGTAGAGTCTATCACACCCGATCATCACGGCGTGTCTCGAAACGACGAACTTTTGCAACGGTGCACACTCAGGGAGAACACAATTTATCTTGAAATTTAAGTGAGGGATCACCTTATAATGCTACCGTCGTCCTAAGCAAAATAAGATGCATAAAAGGATTAACATCACATGCAAATCATAAGTGACATGATATGGCCATGAACTTGTGCTTTTGATCTCCATCTCCAAAGCACCGGCATGATCTCCATCGTCACCGGCATGACACCATGATCTCCATCATCTTGATCTCCATCAACGTGTCGCCATGAGGTTGTCGCGCCAACTATTGCTTCCACGACTATTGCTAACTCATAGCGATAAAGTAAAACAAAACGGCAAAAATAATTAAAGACAACTCTATGGCTCCTGCCAGTTGCCGTACTCATCGACATGCAAGTCGTGATATTCTATACAACACATGATCATCTCATACATCACATATATCTCATCATGTAATTGGCCATATCACATCACAACATACCCTGCAAAAACAAGTTAGACGTCCTCTAATTGTTGTTGCAAATTTTACGTGGCTGCTACGGGTTTGCAAGAACCGTTCTTACCTACGCAAAACCACAACGTGGTGTAGTGATTGCTTTTTGATCTTCTAAAAGAACCCTCTTCATTGAAATTGATTCAACTAAAGTGAGAGAGACAGACACCCGCTAGCCATCTTTATGCAACGAAGTTACATGTCAGTTGATGGAACCTGTCTCGCGTAAGCGTACGCGTAATGTCGGTCCGGGCCGCTTCATCTCACAATACCGCCGAATCAAGTATCAACTAGTAACGGCAAGCAATATGTATACACCCACGCCCACAACTCGTTTGTGTTCTACTCGAGATCTCATCTACGCATAGACCTAGCTCGGATGCCACTGTTGGGGAACGTTGCATGGGAAACAAAAATTTTCCTACGCACACACAAGATCTATCCATGGTGATGAGCATCTACGAGAGGGAGAGTGAATCTACATACCCTTGTAGATCTCTAAGCGGAAGCGTTAAGAAACGCGGTTGATGTAGTCGAACGTCTCCGCGATCCAAATCGCAAGTCGTCCCTCGAACCGATCACGAACTAGTGCCGAACGGACGGCACCTCCGCGTTCAACACACGTACGGCTTGATGACGCCTTCACCTCCTCGATCTAGCGAGCGATGGTGAAGTAGTAGATGAGTTCCGGCAGCACGACGGCGTGGTGATGGTGGTGAGGAACAATCTCTGCAGGGCTTCGCCAAGCGCTACGGAGATTATGACGTAGGAACTAGAGGGTTAGGGTTGCCACACACGGCTTGGGGAAATCTTGATGTATCCCGGGTGCTAGCCCTGCCCCTCTATTTATATGTTGAGCCCTGGGGTCGAAACTTGGAGAAAGAGCCTCCTCAAAGTCGGTTTGGCCCGCAAGGCAAGAGTCCTGCTCGGACTCCAGGACCAGACGCCAGGGTCCTCGCCGTCTGGCCCCAGACACCAGGGTCCCTGGCGTCTGGCCCCTGGCCTCCGCAAAACTTCCTTTTGCACCTTCCTAAAGCCTCGTGGGCTTTACCCCTTGGCCCAAATAAAGTGTTCTCGTACCCGAACATTTCGGGAAACATCCGGAACCCCTTCTGGTGAATTCCGGAACCCTTCCGGAGACCAAACACTATTATCCCATATATCAATCTTTACCTCCGGACTATTCCAGAGCTCCTCGTCATGTCCGGGATCTCATCCGGGACTCCGAACAACTTTCGGTCACCAACATAACAACTCAACTATACTTATATCGTCACCAAACATTAAGTGTGTAGACCCTGCGGGTTCGAGAACTATGTAGACATGACCGAGACACCTCTACGGTCAATAACCAATAGCGGGACCTGGATGCCCATATTGGCTCCTACATATTCTACGAAGATCTTTATCGGTCGAACCTCAATGTCAAGGATTCAGTTAATCCCGTATGATGTTCCCTTTGTTCTTCGGTATGTTACTTGCCCGAGATTCGATCGTCGGTATCTCTATACCTAGTTCAATCTCGTTACCGGCAAGTCTCTTTACTCGTTCCGTAATAAAAGATCTCGTGGCTAACACTTTAGTCACATTGCTTGCAAGGCTCATTGTGATGTTGTATTACCGAGTGGGCCCTGAGATACCTCTCCGTCACACGGAGTAACAAATCCCAGTCTTGATCCATGCCAACCCAACAGACATCCTCGGAGATACCTGTAGAGAACCTTTATAGTCACCCAGTTACGTTGCGACGTTTGATACACACAAGGTACTCCTCCGATGTCAGGGAGTTGCATGATCTCATGGTCATAGGAACAGATACTTGACATGCTGAAAACAATAGCAATAAACTGACACGATCATATGCTACGTTTACAGTTTGGGTCTTGTCCATCACATCATTCTCCTAATGATGTGATCCCGTTATCAAATGACATCTCATGTCCATGGCTAGGAAACCTTCACCATCTTTTGATCAACGAGCTAGTTAACTAGAGGCATACTAGGGACACAGTGTTGTCTATGTACCCACACATGTATTTGAGTTTCCAATCAATACAATTATAGCATGGATAATAAACGATTATCATGAACAAGGAAATATGATAATAACTAAATTATTATTGCCTCTAGGGCATATTTCCAACAGTTCGTGCCATTAGCGACGGTGCTTGAACTATATCGTTTGCGATTCATGCATCGCACATAGTTTCGTCGAAGGGTCTCTGATTGATGTGTCGTCTTTGGACCATCCTGCAGTAGTGTCTAATGTCACCTAGATACTCCAATGTCATCACAAGTATCCGTGAGTTAATTATTTGACATGCATCAAACAATTTCAGATTCATCATATTCAATCCAACACAAAGAACTTCAAAGAGTACCGCAAGATTTCTATCAGAGAAACTAGGACGAAAATGTGCGTCAACCTATGTGCCTAGATCACCCCAATGTCACCAGGGGGATCCGCAAGTTGATAAGAAAAACATATATCAAGTGACTCAATGGAACACCCCATTGTCACCATGGCTATCCACATGCAAGACATACATCAAGTGTTCTCAAATCCAAAGTATTCAATCCAACATAACAAAGTCTCAAATGGAAAGACTCAATTCATCACATCAAGATAGAGAGTGAAGAACACCATATGATCCAACTATATTAACAAAGCCTGTGATGCATCAAGATCGTGCCATCTCAAGAACATAGGAGAGAGAGATTTAACACATAGCTACTGCTACATACCCTCAGCCCCGAGGGTGAACTACTCCCTCCTCGATATGGAGACCGTCGGGATGATGAAGATGGCCTCCGATGAAGATTTCCCCCTCCGGCAGGGTACCGAAAAAGGGCACCGGATGAGATCGCTTCGAAACAGAGGCTTGCGGCGGTGGAGCGGAAGTTCTAGGTTAAATTTAGGTTTTTTTGGAATATAGGATTTTCAGCATTGGAATCACGCCAGGGAGGTGCCCAAGGGGCCCACAAGGTATCCTGGCGCGCCCACCCCCTAGGCGTGCCGGGTTGCCTTGTCACCTCCTCGTGGCTCTTCTGGCACTCCCTCGAAGCTTCTTGGGTTCCTTTCCTTCCAGAAAAAATTGCCAAAAAGTTTCGTTCAATTCCGAGAACTTTCATTTTATGCACAAAAACACCACCACAATAATTCGGCTGAAAACAACGTCAGTATGGGTTAGTTCCCTTTAAATCATATAAAGTGCATCAAAAACATACAAAAGTATTGTAAACATGGGTGAATATGGCATGAATACTTCATAAATTATCAATACATTAGAAATGTATCATTGTCGCCATACCGCAGATGGGATAGATGCCCTGCGGAGGGTATCCTCAACACAGATGGTGGGACCGGTTTGAGGACGTACTCTCAGTTCTGTGCGCTAGACCCGTTGGGCATGTCACATCTTTGGGGGACCTAGCCCAAAGACCTCATCTCAATCTCCCTGCCGATATACCAAATGATGTACTACGCCAGCGGCCACTGGTGGCAACAAGTCGGGATTGTGTCGTGTGGGTTAAGTGTACAACCTCTGTAGAGTGTAAAACTATTCGAATAGCCGTGTACATGGCCACGGACGACACATGATTTTTTTACGTACATGACATGTCTTGCTTATTCCCTCTTTGCCCGTATTATTGAAACCTATGAAGAGTGTGAGTTGATCGAGGATCCTCACTTTGAGGAAAGTCATTCTAGAGAGAAAACATGTTTTCATTCAAAAACCGCTTTTATTCAACTGCTATATTTTTCTAACAAAATTTGCTTTTATGCAAATGAGCCATACAACCTTCCTTTGAATCCACATGTAGCTATTAGGTCCTTATCCGAGGGAGGCATGTTGAGTACGTAATGTACTCATGGTAATAATTTTGTTGAACAACAGAGATCTATAAAGACGAGGGTGCCGACTACGACTATTATGATGATCCCGAGGAGTGAGGTCACGTGGACTACATCGACTACCTGTGGCTTAGATGGAGTCACTACACATTTTATTTTCCGCTGTGTTTGTGAATGTAATAAATGTCATGACACATTTCTCTATGTATGCCTTGTGGCAAGAGTTATGAATCTTATACTCCCTCTGTTCCTAAATATAAGTCTTTTTAGAGATTCCACTATGGACTACATACGGAGCAAAATGAGTGAATCTATAATCTAAAGTATGTCTATATACATCTGTATGTAGTTCGTAGTGGAATCTCTAAAAAGACTTATATTTAGGAACGGAGGGAGTACTTATTTAAAATGTTATGCAATGATACCATTTCCCTGTGTTGTCAAGTTGATCCTGGATTGACAAGTTATACACGGGAGGGTCTGGAAATTATTTCTGGGTTCTCACAGGAGGAGCGGTGGCCTTCCTGGGACCTGAGCGCCGGCGACTTCCCGTGCACTACTCTTCCTCGCTACCGGCGCCGCCCGTGGATGTGCCGGCTTCTTTGGGGGCGGTATCGGTGTTGTCCTCCTCCACCACGTTAGTGTCGCCGAATAGCAGCACACCCTCCTCCTCGTCATCATCCTTGGCCGCGGCCGCCACCTCTGCCACCCGCTGCATGTACCGCCACAGGCGAGGCGAATCTCCCGTGCGGAGCCGAAGGAGTCCAGGATCGCCTCCTGCTCCTCAAGGTCTACGTCGGGCGCGGCCGCCTCGCCGGCGATGAGCTGCTCCTCTACCTGCAGGTGCTCCTGGAGGAGGGCGTGGTTGTAGGCGGCGTTGGCCTGCGCCTCTCGGAACCGCTCCACCCACACCATGTCCATGTAATGCGCACAAGCCTCGCCGATGGTCATGGTGCAGTGCACCGGCGAGGAAGGCACGACAGAGGAGGAGGGAGGCACAACCGAGGAGGAGGGTGGTGCAGCAGAGGAGGAAGACAAGGGCAGCACTACATCATCGTCGGTCGTGTCCTCCATTGGGACATCGACGTCCTCCGACTACCTGCCTGCCCACCAGCAGGCAGCAATGCTGGCCATCTCCCTCCTCTGCTCCGGCGTGAGCCCGTCCCAAAGAGCTTTGGTGGGGGGGGGAATCCATGGTGGGAGAGGGATCAGAAGCTGATGACTGCTGCCATGGTTGGGGCAATGGTTTATATAGCAATGGCGGGCACCTTATGGACTGATAGGTGGCATCAGAGGCGACACCTCAACAACCGTGTGCCATAAATGTGGGCGGCAGACGGACGGACGAGCGTTCGTCGTTCGTTTCAATGCGCAGCAATCGCCTGCACCGGGAAGCGGTGCTCTCTCGGCTGGCGTGCCGCTTCAATGCCGGGGCTAGTGAGCGGTCGTGTTCGCTCTGGTCGGGCATGAATGCAGGCACATACACTGTGGAGTGGTGCTGACCATTTCATGTGGGAGGGGGAGGGGTTTTTCATGGGCCAGGGCGATCAGAATTGGACGAAGAAGTAGTCTGGACTCCTGGAAACCTCCCCCACGGTTGTCTTTGGTTTGTGGGAGAAATCGCATCCGGACCGCTCCGCGGACTGATTCAGGACCGCGTTGGATGGCTTTCGCGGTCCGGAACGCGCAGTCTGGACCATTGCGGGAGGTTTGCGGGTCTGCCTTGGAGATGCCCTAAGGACGGTAAAACCGAGTTCAAAAGAATAAGACAGTAAGCCTAAGCCGAGCTCTCTCAATGATTAACGTTCTCGACCATTAGTTTTCACGACCTGGGCATTTCCATCCATCAGATCTCGTCTCGAAAACAATGTGTCCTGTCTGACCCAGCTGTCGTGTGGGCTGCTGCTCCGGAGGCCAAAATGAAGGCCTCTGGTGCACTGGGCCGTCGGCCAGCCCATTCTACTGCCTGGGCTTCCAGGGATCAGAGCGACTGCGTCTAGACGACGATGCAAGATGCAGAGAGAGGTGCACAGAGGAGATGTGGGTAGTCTTCCGGCACGGGTGAAGATTAGGCCAGGTTTGCGAAGGATTTCGACGCTGGTGGGAATAGACTCAAGACGAGGCATCCACCCCGGATCGATCCGACGCGACGCGCATGAGGATGCGATGCGGCGAACCCTAGGCGCCGCCAGGATGCCCTCCTACTTGCGAAGGTTACCCTCCCCCTGATGATCCTCCTTTCTCCCTCCTCCCACTGTTTGTTACCACCGGCATCATGGTCAGTAATCTCTGATCCACGAACACCGACTACATTTACCTGATGTCATATTTGGCGTACGTAAAGTGATACGTCTCCAACGTATCTACTTTTCCTCACCCTTTTCCCTTGTTTTGGACTCTAATTTGCATGATTTGAATGGAACTAACCCGAACTGACGCTGTTTTCAGCAGAACTACCCTGGTGTTGTTTTTGTGCAGAAATAAAAGTTCTCGGAATGGAACGAAACTTTTTGGAGAATTATTTCAGAATATATGTGAATTATTGGAGCCAAAATCCACCGAAGAGGTGGGCCAGGGTGGCCAGCACCCACCAGGGCGCGCTAGGGTTATGGCCCCCAGGGCGCGCTAGGGTTCTGGCACCCACCAGGACCGCGTTGGATGGCTTTCGCGGTCCGGAATGCGCAGTCTGGACCATTGCGGGAGGTGGGTGCTAGCCCCACTGACCCTAATTCTGCCACTATAAATTCCTATTTTCGGAGAAAAAAACCAGAGAGAAAGTTTCATCGGGTTTTACGATACGCAGCCGCCGCCACCTCCTGTTCTTCATCGGGAGGCCAGATCTGGAGCCCGTTTGGGGCTCCGGACAGGGGAATCTTCGGTCTTCGTCATCACCAACCTTTCTCCATCGCCAATTTCATGATGCTCCCCACCGGGAGTGAGTAATTCTTTCGTAGGCTTGCTGGTCGGTGAGGAGTTGGATGAGATTCATCATGTAATTGAGTTAGTTTTGTTAGGGCTTGATCCCTAGTATCCACTATGTTCTGAGATTGATGTTGCTATGACTTTGCTATGCCTAATGCTTGTCACTAGGGCCCGAGTGCCATGATTTCAGATCTGAACCGTTTATGTTATCATCTCTATATCTATGTTCTTGATCCGATCTTGCCTAGTCATATGCACCTATTACGTGTTATGATCCGTCAACCCCATAGTAACAATATTTGGGATACTTCGCGGTGATGACCGTAGTTGAGGAGTCCATGTATTCACCATGTGTTAATGCTTTGTTCCGGTTCTCTATTAGAAGGAGGCCTTAATATCCCTTAGTTTCCTTATGGACCCCACTGCCACGGGAGGGTAGGACAAAAGATGTCATGCAAGTTCTTTTCCGTAAGCACATATGACTATTTACGGAATACATGCCTACATTACATTGATGAACTGGAGCTAGTTCTGTATCGCCCTAGGTTATGACTATTACATGACGAATATATTCCAACAAGTTACCGATCTAGTGCCTACGAGCTTTCCACTTATTGTTCTTGCTAAGTTACTATTGCTGCTGCTTCTGTTCCAACTACTACAAAACTATTGGTACTACGGTTACCTCTACTTTTACTATTGCTACTGCTACCAAACTATCATATTACCGTGCTACCGATCACTTTGCTGCAGATATTTAATCTCCAGGTGTGGTTGAATTGACAACTCAGCTGCTAATACTCTCAAGTATTCTTTGGCTCCCCTTGTGTCGAATCTATAAATTTGGGTTGAATACTCTACCCTCGAAAACTGTTGCGATCCCCTATACTTGTGGGTTATCAAGACCTTTTTCTAGCGCCATTGCCGGGGAGCATAGCAATATTCGTTGAGTCACTTGGGATTTATATCAACTTATCACTATGAAGAATCTGAAGGATCCGAATACTAAGATTTTTCCCTCTAAGACGAGGGGAGGTAAGGAACTGTCATCTAGCTCTGCACTTGATTCACCTTCTGTTATGAGTAAGCTTGCAACACCACCACATGCTAGTAATCCTGATATGTCGCAAGTTATCGATGATGCTACCTCTGCTATGAATTGTGCTACTAATGATGCTAGTACCATGCTTGATGATAATGTGCCACTAGGAGAATTTCTTGATGAAAAAATTGCTAGAGCTAAAGAGAATGAAACTACTGAAATTGATGAGATTGCTGAAACTGATGAAGATTATGAAACTGATGATGAATATGAAACTCCTATTAGTCCTAGCTCTCCTAAGTTTGAAATGCCTAAGATACCTGAAGGTTATGTTATGGATGAGGAGATAACTAGAGAAATTCTTTTTTGCAAGGATAGAAACGATCTTAAGAAATTGCTACACAAGTATAAGGAAAAGACTCTGAACGCTAGAATGAAATGTGATCCTAAGTTTGCTACTTCACCTATCTTTGTTACCGATAAGGATTATGATTTCTCTGTCGACCCAGAGTTAATTACCTTGGTTGAATCTGACCCTTTCCATGGCTATGAAACTGAAACTGTAGTGGCACACCTTACTAAGCTGAATGATATAGCCACCCTCTTTGCTCATGATGAGAAGATTCGCTACTATTATATCCTTAAGTTATTTCCATTCTCATTAAAGGGTGATTCTAAGACATGGTACAATACTCTTGCTCCTGGTTGTGTGCGTAGTCCCCAGGATATGATCTACTACTTCTCTGAAAAATATTTTCCTACTCATAAGAAACAAGCTGCCCTACAGGAAATATTTAACTTTGTGCAAATTGAAGAAGAGAGTCTCCCACAAGCTTGGGGGAGGCTTCTCCAATTTCTTATTGCTTTGCCTGATCATCCTCTCAAGAAAAATGAAATACTTGATATCTTTTATAACGGACTAACCGATGCTTCTAGGGACTTCCTAGATAGTTGTGCTGGTTGTGTTTTCAGGGAATGAACTGTTGAACAAGCTGAGGAATTATTGAATAACATATTGAAGAATTATGATGATTGGACTCTTCCTAAACCACCGCCTAAACCCACTCTGAAGAAGAGGGGTATCTTATTTCTCAGTCCTGAAGATATGCAAGAGGCAAAGAAATCTATGAAGGAAAAAGGCATTAAAGCTGGGGATGTTAAGAATTTGCCACCAATTGAAGAAATACATGGCCTTGACACACCACCACCTCCACAAGTGGTGAAGGTAAATTCTCTATTAAAGTTTGATGAAGGTGATATCCCTCACAATAAATATCCTAGTCAATGCTTATATGAGTTTGACAACTATATTATGAAGCAAGATCATTTCAATGCTCATGTTCAGAAACAATTGAAATATAATTCTGATATGATCGCTCGCTTGAGTGACTTGCTATTTAGAATCAGTAATGATGTTAGAGGTGTAGGAAAGCATGTCTCTATGGTTAAAACTCAGTTAGAACAAGTTGCTAAGTCTCAAAAAGAATTGCTTGATGAAATGAATAATAATATGCATGATTTTGATGCTAGAGTAGTAACTAGAGGAGGTAGAATGACCCAAGAACCACTTTATCCTGAGGGTCATCCTAAAAGAATTGAACAAGATTCTCAGAGAATTAATCTTGATGCACCCTGTCCTTATAAGAAAAAAATAAAAAGAAAAATGATAGGACTTTGCATTCCTCTAGTGAACCCGAGACACAAAAACCTCTTGATAATAATGATGTCTCTATTTCTGATGCTGAAACTCAGTCTGGTAGTGAACATTCACCGAGTGATAATGAAAATGATAATGATAATGTTCACAATGATGGTCAACCTAGTAATGATAAAGAACCAGATAATGATGTTGAGATAGTGCCTGCTCCTGATCTTGATAACCCACAACCTAAAAATAAACGGTATGATAAAAGAGACTTTGTGGCTAGGAAACATGGTAGAGAAAGAGAGCCATGGGTTCAAAAACCCATGCCCTTTCCACCTAAGCCGTCTAAGAAAAAGGATGATGAAGAATTTGAGCGCTTTGCTGAAATGATTAGGCCAGTCTTTTTGCGTACCCGCTTAACCGATATCCTAAAGATGGCCCCTTATGAAAAGTATATGAAAGACATCATCACTAATAAAAGAAAGATACCTGAAGCTGAAATCTCAACCATGCTTGCTAATTATTCTTTTAAGGATGGAGTAGCTAAAAAACTTGGAGATCCTGGAATACCAACTATACCTTGCTC
This sequence comes from Elymus sibiricus, assembly GCA_039707655.1. Classification (NCBI taxonomy): domain Eukaryota; kingdom Viridiplantae; phylum Streptophyta; class Magnoliopsida; order Poales; family Poaceae; genus Elymus; species Elymus sibiricus. The sequence continues at coordinate 273,962,762 of CM077665.1, forward strand.
CATTAAGAGAAACTATGTCAAAACTGCTTTGTGTGATTTGGGAGCCGGTGTTAGTGTTATGCCTTTCTCCTTATATAAATGACTTGATTTGAATAAACTCACACCTACCGAGATATCATTGCAAATGGCTGACAAATCAACGGCCATACCTATGGGTATTTGTGAAGATGTGCCTGTTGTTGTTGCAAATGTTACTATCTTAATGGACTTTGTTATTCTTGAGATGCCCGAGGACGACAACATGTCGATTATCCTTGGTAGACCCTTTTTGAATACTGCAGGGGCTGTTATTGATTGCAATAAAAGCAAAGTCACTTTTCATATCAATGGTAATGAGCACACGGTGCACTTTCCGAAGAAACAATTCCAAGTGAATGGTATAAATGTTATAGAAGAATCTCCGACCATCACTATTGGAAGTTTTCAATTACCTCTACCTACTGCCAAAAAGAAATATGATGTACTTATTGTTGGGGTAATGCACACCCCCATTGAGGTAACTTAGTGTTCTACGAAAGTTCTTCGGTTTCATGCTAATCGGAAGTGGTTGTTAATAAGACTTGATCAACCTTATTAATGAATAATTTTTGAGAGGTATGAAGTCGATGAATCTAGTAAACACAAGTCTCTGCTCCCCCCTTTTATTTTCTGTTTTAGCTAGTCAAATAAAATAAAATGCCATTATTATCCTGTTTTCTGTTTTCTCCGTGCAATAAAAAAATGACCCAAAAATAAAAATTCTCAGAATGCCCTGAAAATTTAACACGATTTTTTTCCGAATATTTCTGAATTTATGATGCAAATAATACCAAAGGGGGGTGCACCTGGTACCCACAAAACACCAGGGCGCGCCAGCACCCCCAGGCGCGCCCTGGTGGGTTGTGGCCCCCACGTGGGCCCCCTCACTTATCTCTTTAGCCCACATCATCCCCTACCTCCAGAAAAAAATCACCACAGCCACCATTCCCGTGTTCTTGCTCTTAAACCCGCGGATTTCGATCTCTTTGCTCGAAGCTCCGTTTCTGAAACTGTTTGGAGGAATTGCTACTTGGTATGTGACTCCTCCATTGCTCCAATTAGTTTTTGTTTTAGTGGGTTATTTTTAGGTAATTAGCTACCCTTGGTGCTACTGTAGATGAGCTTGCATGTTGAATTCTTAGAGTCCTAAGTAGTTTGAATGCTCAATATGGCCTCTATGCATGCTTGGGAGTAGTTGCTAACAATCTTACAAAGTTTTGTTGACAAAATTTTTGTGGACTAAAAATTTTCAGAATTTTTATAGGAATAAAATGCAAATCTTTAGGAAGTTCTCCTCCAAGAAAAATGCTAAGGGAGTCATTGGGGAATCATTGGACAATGACCTTCACACCCCAAGAAAGGTGGAGGTGCGGCCTTGTGAATGGCCGCATGATTCCTTCATGGAGGAGGACGGGTTCCATCAAGAGTTCGCTCAGTTTGTTGGAAACGCTGGGTTGACCGAGTTCCTCGCAGCTAAATGTGACCAATATCACATCCTTACAAATTCCTTTGTGCAAAGCTTTTATTATCTAGGGAGGAACGATCCTCCTAAAGTACAGTTTAATCTTTATGTTGAGACTTATAAAATGCCGCTAATTGACTTCTGCAACATATGCTCGATCCCTTCTGATGGGGACTTGAGAGAACCTAGGCCGTCTGAGTTTGAGGACTTTCTCCTCACTCTAACCGTGGGTGAGGATAGAGGCATGTCGAGCGCCACTGCTACCAGCTTGCAGTTCTCCTCAGTACATTACTTCGCTTTGGTCATCGCTAAGTGTTTAACCGCTAGGGAGAAGGTCGGCACACTCAGTGCCCCTGACCTTGCTATTTTACGTCGTGCACTTTATGATGATCACACCTTTAATATGGGGGCTATTATTGCTCGTTGTTTACATCTTAAAAAAACTAAGGGAAAGATACATGGTGGTATTTATGCTACTCGCTTAGCGAGACACTTTAGTGTTTAGTTTCGCCCTCATGATTATCTCTTGTCCTGAGTTTACCTTGATCACAAGTCACTGCAGGCTCACCAATTCCTTGATGTAACTGATTCTACCTGTGATATTCATTATAACCTAGTATTTAGCAAGGAAACACGTGATGTTATTCCGTTGCCTGCACCTGCTTTGTTTGATTCTATTGCCAGGAACGGATACAGGATCATGCCAGATGACATTATAGCTTACTGGAACAACCTAGCAACTGCTGAGGAGGAGCCCCAGGGGTGGGATGCCCAGGTGCCGCCTCCACCTCATTACAACTTGGGACCGGATGGCTACTACGGATGGTGATTACCAAGCTAGGCCAAAAGCCTAAGCTTGGGGTAGCACGTATCTCCACCGACATTACATTCATGTTCACACATTTCATTTAGTTGTCGGTGTTCACACATTTTCATTGTAATATCCATGCTAGATTTGTTTTATCGCTTTCTTCTTGTGTGTTTGAAAAAACTTTGAGAAAATCCAAAAATATTTCCTACTTCTTTTTAGTTTTTCTTTCTAGCTTAGTGTAATTGTAGCCTCAAAAGAAAACCCAAAAAGATTTCTCGCTTCTTCTTTTACTTGTTGGGAGCTTTCCCGTGTAAATAGTTTTTCTCATTTTTGTTTTCCTCTTTAATTTGCTTTCTTCAAGAAAAAACAAAAACTCCAAAAATATTTCAGTGTGTTTCTCTGAATTTCTTTTCTTTTTATTTGAGTCGTACCTAGAAGAAGACCACAATGAAATTGTTGAGTGGCTCTCATCTGCATTATTGTTTATCTAACGAAGAGCTCATATTACTTTGTCTTCTCCTTTTGAATAAAATGTTTACAGATTCTAGCTTAGTCCACGGCACTCTTGCACAATTAATATTTTCTTATCATTCGGCCATGCAAGTGAAAGGCAATAAGGACGACATTTTATGAATTGATTATGGCAGAGAGAAGCGGGTATGAACTCAACTTGTTTTTGTTTTTGTAAATATGTTTAACCTAGTATCTCTTGATTCAACTCATTATGATCAAACATTTTTGCAATGACCATTGGAGATTATAGTTGTTCATGCCGTGCTTAAGTAGCTAGGAGTGGATAATGATTTATCTTGGGTGTCAACATGCATTAAAATGGTTGTGATGCGGTATGATGATATGGTATCCTCCTCTGAATGTTTCAAGTGGCTTGACTTGGCACATGTTCACGCATGTAGTTGAATCAAAACCAACATAGCCTTCATGATATTTATGTTCATGGTTTCCATATCCTACTCATGCTAGTATTCAATGTTGATTATATGTAATGCAGGTTCATGACTGTTTTCGCTCTCTAGCTGGCCGCTTCTCAATCTAATTGCTAGCCTTCGCGTGTACTAAGCGGGAATACTGCTTGTGCATCAAAACACTTAAACCAAGTTATGCCAGATGAGTCCACCATATCTACCTATATGAGGTATTACCCTGCCGTTCCAAAGTAAATTTGCATGTGCGACCTCTAAAAATTCAAATGAACATCTGTTTTGTGTGCCTGGACCGCTCATGGAGCGACAGGGGGCGGTCAGTATCTTCCATGCTAAGCGAGTTATTCTCATGATGAGTGTTTATTCACTCGTCCTTACACGAGAGGGGCGGTAATAGGGATTCCCAGTCCTGAAATCAAAAATCAAAAATAATTAAACAAAACTCCCCCAGGAATGTTGTTGCTTTGGACGGTACCCGTGGATGCGGCCAGCCGTGCAGTGTGATTGTTGGTGGAGGGGGAGTAAAACTTTACTTTAACCGCTTGGGAACCACCACTAATTTGTTTAGCATGGAAGATATTGATAACTCTTGGTCGTGACGTTGACAAGAAGGGTGTACCTCCCAAAATTATATCTATCTCTGTTTTAAATTTTGAGCTCTGGCACCACTGCAAATCCATGCTTCCCTATGCAAAGGGACTATCTATTTACTTTTATGTTGAGTCATCACCTTCTCAAATAAGCGCCAGACCTGAGAACACTATTGTCATCCTCATGCATTGTGTATAGTTGATGTTGGGTGCAGCATGACTGGATCTTTTCTACCATGAATTACAATGTTTAGTCGCTGCTTGAACTTTGGAGGTGCTCTGCATTTATGTTTTGCGGTCTCAGAAAGGGCTAGCGAGATACCACTATTGTCATATTGTATCATGATTGTTTTGACAAAGTGTTGGCGTTTGAGATATCTTATTATTGCTCGCTAGTTGCCTATGTTATTGATATGAGTTAATATAATTTCTAAGAGTTATTGTTGACATGGTTATTCATAATCTTTGCTGAAAACCTGGGTGCTACTTAAGCATATATATATGTAAACAAGAACAAAAGAGTTCATAAAAGTTTTTCTTTATCACTTTCAGTTTGTCAACTGAATTGCTTGAGGACAAGCAAAGGTTTAAGCTTGGGGGAGTTGATACATCTTCAACGTATCTACTTTTCCTCACCCTTTTTCCCTTGTTTTGGACTCTAACTTGCATGATTTGAATGGAACTAACCCGGACTGACGCTGTTTTCAGCAGAACTACCATGGTGTTGTTTTTGTGTAGAAAGAAAAGTTCTCGGAATGGAACAAAACTTTTTGGAGAATTATTTCAGAATATATGTGAATTATTGCAGCCAAAATCCACCGAAGAGGGGGTCAGGGTGGCCAACACCCACCAAGGCGCGCCAGGCCCCCTGGGCGTGCCCTGGTGGGTTGTGCCCACCTCGTGGCCCCACTGACCCTAATTCCGCCACAATAAATTCCTATTTTCAGAGAAAAAATCAAAGAGAAAGTTTCATCGCGTTTTACGATACGGAGCCGCCGCCACCTCCTGTTCTTTCATCGGGAGGCCAGACCTGGAGCCCGTTTGGGGCTCCGGAGAGGGGAATCTTCAGTCTTCGTCATCACCAACCTTTCTCCATCACCAATTTCATGATGCTCCCCACCGGGAGTGAGTAATTTCTTCGTAGGCTTGCTGGTCGGTGAGGAGTTGGATGAGATTCATCATGTAATCGAGTTAGTTTTGTTAGGGCTTGATCCCTAGTATCCACTATGTTCCGAGATTGATGTTGCTATGACTTTGCTATGCCTAACGCTTGTCACTAGGGCCCGAGTGCCATGATTTCAGATCTGAACTGTTTATGTTATCATCTCTATATCTATGTTCTTGATCCGATCTTACCTAGTCATATGCACCTATTACGTGTTATGATCCGTCAACCCCATAGTGACAATATTTGGGATACTTCGCGGTGATGACCGTAGTTTGAGGAGTTCATGTATTCACCATGTGTTAATGCTTTGTTCCGGTTCTCTATTAAAAGGAGGCCTTAATATCCCTTAGTTTCCTTATGGACCCCGCTGCCACGGGAGGGTAGGACAAAAGATGTCATGCAAGTTCTTTTCCATAAGCACGTATGACTATTTACGGAATACATGCCTACATTACATTGATGAACTGGAGCTAGTTCTGTATCGCCCTAGGTTATGACTGTTACATGACGAATATCATCCAACGAGTTACCGATCCAGTGCCTTTGAGCTTTCCACTTATTGTTCTTGCTAAGTTACTATTGCTCCTGCTGCTATTCCAACTACTACAAAACTGTTGCTACTACTGTTACCGCTACTGTTACTGTTGCTACTGCTACCAAACTATCATATTACTATGCTACTGATCACTTTGCAGCAAATATTTAATCTCCAGGTGTGGTTGAATTGACAACTCAACTGCTAATACTCTCAAGTATTCTTTGGCTTCCCTTGTGTCGAATCTATAAATTTGGGTTGGATACTCTACCCTCAAAAACTGTTGCGATCCCCTATACTTGTGGGTTATCATAAGGCTACAAATGAGGAATATCATAGCACCACAATCTAATTCTTTGTTTGTATTCTTGTCAGGTTATTGCTAGATCTTAAGCGAGAGATAAAGGGAGATAAATCTCTAATGGCTATTGCAGGTCATGTGTTTGACAATTTTTATTTGGCATATAAAGTTATCATTGTATGCTTGTATTTCCAGTACTTTCCCTCCATAATTATACCCCATCGACTAATATGACTATTTTCATACAGTCTTGCTCTCGATATCGTAGCAGATTGACTATCAGACACGACAAGACAGATAGCGGGCTGTAGGCCTTCCTTTCCATTGATTGGATCTTCAGGAGTAGAAGACCGTGTTGCTTCCGGCCTCACCTCTTTTTACCCGTGTTTGTTTTGCAGAAAAACTTTCAATCTATTCATCTTCAATCATCGTTGTACAACGAACACTAGAACAATACAAATTTCATCCAGATCCGTAGACCACCTAGCGACGACCACAAGTAGCGACAACCACAAGCATTGAAGCGAGCCGAAGGGGTGTTGCCGGCATCGCCCCTCCCTCGGCGGAGCTGGGCAAAACTTGTTATAGTAGACAGTCAGGAAGTCGTCGTGCTAAGGCCCCATAGGACCAGTGCATCAGAACAACAACCATCACCATTGAATAGTAGGATAGATCGAAAGGATCCAACCTGAAGACGCACGAACATAGACAAACTACGACAAGATTCGTGCAAATCCACCAAGGACAGATCCGCCGAAGACACACCTCCACACGCCCATCGACGATGCTAGACGCACCATCAGGACGGGGACTAGAGGAGAACATTATTCCATCTTCAGGGAGCTGTCACTGTCTTGTCTTCCTATGTAAGATACAAACCCTAACAAAACTCGAAGGCAGATCTAAGGAGGAAGAGTACTTGTTATTGCTGACTAGACAACTTTGAGAATTTTAATTGGAAGGGTCACATTATAGAGCAAGTAGTAGAAGAAATAATCGCTTACATCTCTTGGTTGCATTCTTTCCTCAGAGAATCGACGATTCCATTTCCAATGAATAGATAGCTCCACATTTGGTGTTATAAGCAATCGTAGATGTCTTAATTGTGGCAATAGTTCTTGTCATGGCTTTATTGTATCAGAGTTCAGGACAACTTGCTTGGTTGATGCTTAGATTTCCTTAACAACCGACCATTTTTCTTTGTTCCGGGGACATCAGCCATAGCTGACAGTTATGCACTGCCTTTTCTTTCTTATCTATACATGTGGCAACAAGAGGTGCATGCATGTGCACAGGGTCAAGGGCTTGCCACCTTCATGGCGGCGTACCTAGCGGTCAATACTCGAATGGTGAACCCTACATCCTCTCTTTTCTCATTGGAGTTTAATCTATCGTCCTAATGTGTCGGTGTAGGATCCAAAGTATGTCTAGAGGGGGGGGGGTGATTATACTACTTGACCAAATAAAAACTTAACATTTCCCCAATTTTATTGGTTGGCAAGTTTTAGCAATTTTACCAAGTCTAGCACACCCTAAACATGCGAGTCTACGAGTATAGAGGCGGAAAATAAAGACATGCAAGTGTAAGTAGAGGGTAGGGATAGGAAGATCAAACGCAATGAATACACGGAGATTTTTGGCGTGGTTGGTTGTGCTATCGTACGTCCACGTGGACGGAGACTTCAACCCACTGAGGGTAACGGTTGCGCAACTCCACGGAGGGCTCAACCACAAGGGGTCCACGAAGAAGCAACCTTGTTTATTCCACCATGGCTTACGTCCACGAAGGACTAGCCTCACTCGGGGTAGATATTCATGAAGTAGGCGATCTCCTTGCCCTTACAAACTTCGTGGTTCAACTCCACATGATTTGGAGGCTCCCAAGCAACACCTAACCAATCTAGGAGACACCACTCTCCAAAAGGTAATAGATGTGGTATGGATGATGAACTCCTTGCTGTAGTGCTTCAAAAGATAGTCTCCTCAACACTCAATCACTCTCTCAAAGAATTTGGCTTGGTAGAAGAGATTGATTGGGTGGAAAGCAACTTTGGGAAGCTAGAAATCAAGATTCATATGGTTGGAGTGGAAGATCTTGATCTCAACACATGAGTAGGTGGTTCTCTGTCAGAAAATGAATGGTGGAAGTGTTTGCTTGTTCTGAGTTCTCTCTCTACGAACGAGAGGGAGGTGGAGGGGGTATATATAGCCATCTCCAAAAATCCAACCGTTACAACATTATTGCCCAACTCGGTGGAACCGAAGTAAAAACTCGATTGCACCGACTAGTGTAAAATGCTATAACTTTTGGGTTCTCGGTGAGACCGATATGAAGCATCTCGATGAGACCGATTCAGTTGGCCTTGAGCAGTTCCTCACTTCGGTGGCACCAAAATGTAAAACTCAGAAATTCCAATTTTAACAATTAGATACAAGAAGGTTGGTCACTGCTTTTCGACCGTACCAAAGCAAAACTCGGTTGTGCCAATTTGCTAAGGTTTGGCTTGGGTTCTGTCTAAGGAAAACTCGGTAGGGCCGAAATGTGAAATATTGGTGGCACCAAATTTGATCATTTGGCTTTTGCACATAATGTTTTGTGGGAGAATTGTTGAGGTTTTTGGTGGCAACTCTCTAAGCACTTTCAGCAACCAGATCATCATAGATACCCATCCCCTTTTAATTGTATTGGCTTTCCTATGGAATCAAATGTGATTTCTCACATAAAGCAAAATGTAGAGTCTTGAAGCTCTTGCCAATTGATGTTCCTTGCATCGAGGGAATCCTCCTCACAATCCTAGCCAATCTATTCATTGAACTTTTCCTGAAATATACTTGATAGGCTCATTAGTTCAATGAACTATTTGTTGTTATTAATTACCAAAACCACCTAGGGAGAATTGTGCTTTCAGTCGGCCCAATGGAGAACAGGGTAGCCAGGGCCGACGGATCAAGGGTTTGACGGAATTGCTTGATCATAAGGCCTATTGCCGGATGAAGCACAAGGTCACTTGCAAACGCCAGCTAGGGACGACGCGTCCCGACAAGGGCCTCCTGGGGCCTGCCGGAAATGCATTTGGCCCCGCTCTTAAATGGCCACACGAGAGAAAGAGGAACGGAGTGGGAATTGTTTGAGAGCGTTGGCCACACTGCTACAGCAAATTGCATCAGGAGCCGTGATTGGACATGGCGATGACACCTTTTCACTTTGGGCCGCATCCCATCGAGGGTCATCCACAGTGGTATCGAGAGATTCGCCTACCCTGCTCAGGGAATAGGGCCGTCCCGTAGCAGCCTCTACGGGATGGTCCAAGGGTGTACTCACCTACCCTCGGGACAAGGGGGGAAGGGGAGATTTTCATCCACGCGACCCAGCTGTAATCGGCCGTGTGGTAGTCTCCCATTGGAGGAAGAGGAGGAAGAGTCTAGGATAAATAGGAGACGACTACCACACGGGGGAGAGGTCGACTCACAATTTTTACTACCACAAAGACATTTGTCGCTATACACACAACAATATCAAACCAAAGCAGGACTAGGGTATTACACCTTCACTGTGGATTGAACCTGGGTAGCTCTGGTGTACTCTAGCATTTCTCCTTTGTGTCTCTGGGCGATGACTTAGGAACGAGAACGCCTTCAGTCCCTGGCCGAACTCTCAAAGGGTTGTAGTCCACAACCCAATGTCAGGTTATTAGACACCAACATTTGCACGCCAGGTAGGTTATTGAGGCGTATTCGTTCCCTCGGTTGTGTCATCTCCTCGCTGCTTTCCTTGGTGTCATGAGGCCAGCTCGGTGATGGCATCAAAAGGGTCCAACGTGCGCACCACTCCGGCGAATAGCGGAGACATGCGCTCCAAGGTACGACGTCAACGCCAGGCCGTCCTGGATGCCACTTAGCATGCTCCTCCTCTTCCTCCAATGGGTGGGACGATGCTATCCATAGTGTTGTAGGGGTGGCCTGACACCCAGCCTGAGAAAGCAAGAATGCCACGAGAATCCGTGACGTACACGAGGTTCCCAAATCTGATGACTTGGCCTGGGATGAAGCTGTCGACCAGGCCGAGGTGGCAGGTCGAATTGGCGTGTAGTACGATGCTGCCGAAGGCGAACATCTAGTCGGGGACAAAGGAACTCTCGTAGCCGAAGTCGTTGTTAATCTCCAGACGAACCGCCGATCCTTCATGACCATGCAACATGACCTGTATGTGCCACCAATGTCAATGCTATAACCGACGGATGTCGGGTAGGGGGTCCCGAGCTGGTGATCATGGAACGATGGTGAACAGGAAGTAGAGAGACACAGATTTAGCCATGTCAGGGCCCCCTCGAAGAGGTAAAACTCTATGTCCTGCTTGTATTGTATTGATAATGGATGGGGTACAAAGTACATGATAATCTACCTCGACATCGTATGATTGTGTTCTAAGCTCTAAACTTGTACTCGTGTCTCTAAAGACTAAACCCCTCAGCTTATATAGGCACCGGGGGTATCTAGGGTTACATATGATCGATCGATGAGTCCAATTTATGTGACATTTTTCCTATATATTTTGTGCCTACAAGGTGAGCTTTGTGGAATTTTACCACCTTCGTGTACTTATTTTGTTAATGATCCCTTAGGAAACGTCTTTTGGAGCAATATTCATTTAATGGAGATCCCCCAAAATGGCAGTGGAATCACGTATTAAAGGTTATAAACACATTCCATAAAATATCGAGCAAGAAGGCCAAAGAAACAGCTGTCATCGCATTTCTAGAGCGAACGACGGTGTTCCATGAAACCGCGCACGCTCGAATGAGTGGTCGTTTGGCACGCCGCCGCCTCTGGGAGGTCAACTATTTTCACCCCGTCAAAGCAGATCGTGAAGGGGACGCATAGAGACTCCAAAAACTCGTCCAGAAGGAAGAACCCTAGAATTAGGAGCCCTATGATCTATACATTTTGTCCCCCTTTGACAATAAGTAACCAAAAAGCTCGAAAGATATAGAGCTAGACGTCACTCTGAGCTGGATCTCCTCCATGGGGCGATGAAGCTGCTCCGGTGGTCGTCGAAGGAGTCGAAATGAGAGCGCTGACGAATGCTTCTGCAAAAGTCCTCTGAGCTGGTGGAGTGGACAATGGAGGTGCTGAAGGAGGCATAGTAGATGTAGCAGCAGGTGCAGACACTGAAGGTCTTGTCTCTGGGGCTGCCACGGCAGCAGATCTAGCCTGAGTCCTGAACTGAGTGTGTACAGGGAGTATGGGACTGTCATCATCATGTGAGCTCGGCATGGGAACTCCATCTACCTCTTGCTTCAAAGTGTTGACTGTGGCGGTTAGCTCAGTTACCTTGTTGTCAAGATCATGGAATTTAGTCTCCATAATCCGCTCTAGACTCTTCTGGTTCAGCAGTAGCTCAACAATGTTCTTCTCCACACTCTGGTAGCACTGACAAGATAGGCTATCTGATCATTCTTCGTCTTTAGGACTGGAGCACTAGCGGCTCTTGTTGCTTCTGCCTGGGCCTCTGCCTCAATAGCTGCATGTGTAGTAGATGAAGTGGGATGAGATTGATCCATCACCACAAAATTGTCTTCATACTCTGGCTGGAGGGGCACATGTGGTCGATCAAGTAGATATAAGCTCTTTCCAACCTTGGAATTAATGAGCATCTGAACATATGAAGCATATCCACAAGATCTCTTCCTATCTGCAACAGTCCTCTTGATGGTCTCAACTATAAGATCCATCACTCTCTGATCTTGGTGCGCCTATCAACATGATGCGGCATGTTAATGGCATAGACACGAATCATCTTATCATCTTCTGATTTGGGCATCAATGTGTGCCTCAAGATTGTGTTGGAGGTAGTCAAGCCAGCTTAAAAAAAAGAAAATAGAGCCAAATTTGTGTGTCTTCACATACTCCTTGGGAATAGGGTTGTACATGTTGGCCATGGAGTTGTGGTTCATCTTGGACTCTCAGTACACATCCAAGTCTCTCTCCTGCACCTTGGGGACACCTAAGATGGTAGCCCACTCATCAACTGTTGATTGGTACCTGGTTCCTTCTGTCATCCACACTATCCTGCCATCTACATAGAAATGAGCAGTGGAGTAAAATTGCAAGATGAGCTCATGATTCCATGCAGTCATTTCCTTACCAATGAACTCATCAATGCCCATCATTCTGAAACTCTCCTGGATATGGGGGAAGTAGTCCTCATTGGATTTCATGTACTTCCAATCGACATATCTCATGTGACTTACTGCAGGGTTCTTGTGAAGCAACACGGACTCATAAAAGTCTTGTTGCTCCTTGGTGTGAAAGCGAGTGTCAACAATAGTTCTCCTCCTGAAAGCATATGGATCATTTGATCTCCACTTCCTCAACCCTTGGTCCTTCCTATTCTTCATATTCTCAGCAACTGGATGATCATCATTATGATCAGGAAGGTGGGGCTTTCTCAGCACATCTACATCTTCATCATCATCAGGGGGTGATGTAGCATCTCTAGAAACTGATCCCTTGTTCTTCTCTGCAGTTGAAATGTCCCTAGTTGTCCTCTTAGGCTTGGGGGCTTGCTTGGCCTTGGTGGATGGCTTGCTAGGCATGGCATCAGCCATAAGCTTTCTTTGCTTAGAAGGAGGAGGGTTTGTAGCTCATACCTCCTCTTCTTCCTCTTCATCATCCTCACCTGGGCCCTTGAACATAGAAGTTGGCCTCCCAACCACATGAATAGTCCTCTTTCTAGATCTCTTTTGTCCTACCTTCTTGGTCAAGGACTTGGTCCTTGTTGAGCTTCCTAGGCTCTCTCAAGATGTAGACATCCCTCTCTTGGTAGCAACAGACTCTTAAACTTTCCTTGCCACTACTCTTTCTTTTCTCTCAGGTTGTTTCTTAGAAGTGACCTCATCAGGGACAAAATCATCATCCTCCTCATCTAAATTTTTCTACTTCCTTCCCCTGGTGGCAGCCTTGGGCAAGCCATGTGAGCTAGGGGTTCCCGGATCCTCAGAACTGCCCTCAGGACTAGTGACTGCATCGAAGTCAACACTCTGCTCTCTGTACTGATTCTGACTGTCATCTGATCCTGACATGATGATCACTGACCCTGTGAAGTAGATATGGAGGAGTAGAGTAGATGAGCATCACAAAATTCAGAAACTTTTATAAAATATGCACTCAAAATGTTAGTTTTAGGTCTACACAATATGCAATCCGTTTCCACCAAGTTTTAGATTTTGGAAATTCCGAGGCAACAACAGAAAATTGGTCACACATTTTCGGTTGCACCGAGGTGTGATTCGGGTTCTCCAAAGCTGCTCATAGAAGCCCTAGATCCCATTTCGGTGACACCGATAGGAACATTTCGGTTTCACTGAGAAGCCCTTGTGCTGTGGTCGAAACCACATTGGTGGTACCGAGATGTTTCGACTCGGTGACTCTGAGATTACTTATCGCGGAGACCTAGCCCTAATTTTTTTTGTTTGAGCTAATCTATGGAAAGTTTTGGGAGGATAGAATCGTGCAAACTGTGGCCAGAAGATAGACAAATCCTATTGTGTTTGAATTAGAGGGAGAACGCAGTAGGGATTGATAGGTCCATTTTGCATCATGATTTCCTATTGATATTTATGCTATTATTGTTCATTATTCCACTTATGATATAATTCTTATGCCTTTTCTCTCTTAATTTACAAGGTACATCACAAGGAGAGAAGTAGCCGGGAACTGAAATTCTGGACCTAAAAACAAGAAAAAGGGTGAAAATTCACTGGACTCCAAATGACCTGAATTGTTTTGTGAATTATTTCTGGAATATATGAAGAATTATGGAGCAAAGAACTTTCGGAGGGGGGCTACCTGTGAGCCACGAGCCAACAGGGCGCGCCCACCCCCCTAGGCGCGCCCTGTTAGCTCGTGGGGCCCACGTGGCTCCCCCGACCCTAATTCCAGCCCTAGAAATTCACATCTGATGAGAAAAAAATAGAGGAGGAACTTTCGGGACGAAGCGCCACCATCTCAAGGAGGAAACTTGGGCATAGGCCCTTTTGCACTCCGGTAGGCTGATTCTACCAGGGAAACTTCTTTCCGGGAGGGAGAGATCGAAGCCATTGTCATCACCAACGCTTCCTCCTTCGTGGGAGGACCAATCTTCATCAACATCTTCACCAGCACCATCTCATCTCAAACCCTAGTTCATCTCTTGTATTCAGTCTTTGTCTCAAAACCTCAGATTGGTACCTGTGGGTTACTAGTATTGTAGATCACATCTTGTAGTTGATACTTGTTGGTTTATTTGGTGGCAAATATTATGTTCAGATCCTTAATTATCATTATTACATCTTTTATCTTGAACATGTTGATGATGTGTGAGTAGTTACTATTGTTCCTGAGGAAATGGGAGAATTCTTCTTATAAGTAATCATGTGAAGTTGGTATTCGTTCGATATTTTGATGATATGTATGTTGTTGCTTCCTTTAGTGGTGTCATGTGAACATCGACTACATGAAACTTCACCATCTAATGGGCCTAAGGGAAGGCATTGTGGAGTAATAAATAGATGATGGGTTGCGAGAGTGACAGAAGCTTAAACCCTAGTTTATGCGTTATTTCATAAGGGGCTGATTTGGATCCATACGTTTCATGCTATGGTTAGATTTATCTTAATTCTTCTTTCGTAGTTGCGGATGCTTGAGAGAGGGGGTAATCATAAGTGGGTTGCTTATTCAAGTAAGAACAGCACCTTAGCACCGGTCCACCCACATATCAAATTATCAAAGTAACGAACGCGAATCAACTCAACATGATGAACATGACTAGACATATATTCCCATGTGTCCTCGGGAGCGTTTGCTTTACATAAGTGTACTTTCAGGCCTGTCCTTTACTATAGAAAGGATTGGGATATCTTGCTGCGCACTTTCTACTATTGTTACTTATCACTTGTTACGAATTATATCTTGCTACAAAACTATCTATCACTGCTACTAACATCACTTGCAGAGAATACCTTGCTGAAAACTGTTTATCATTTCCTTCTACTCCGCGTTGGGTTCGACATTGTTACTTATCAAAAGGACTACGATTGATCCCCTATACATGTGGATCGTCAAGACTCTTTTCTGGTGCCGTTGCCGGCGAGTGAAGCGCCTTTGATGAGTGGAATTTGGTAAGGAAACATATTCGGTACGTGCTGAAATTTACTGTCGCTTATTACTAAGGACAATCATCCTTTGAGTGGTTTGTTCGGGGCATCTTTGCCCCGAACTGAAGTCGAAACAGTTGCTCCTCAATTTACTGAACCTACTTCAAATATATTTTATGATATTCCTTCGGGTATGTTAGAGAAACTGCTAGCTAATCCTTATGCAGGAGACGGTACAACTCATCCTGATTTACACATGATATATGTAGATGAGATTTGTGGATTATTTAAGCTTGCAGGTTTATCCGAAGACAAAGTTAAGAAGAAGGTTTTCCCTTTATCCTTTTAGGGAAAGGCATTGATTTGGTACAGGCTATTGGATGATACTGGATCATGGGACTGGAATCGCTTGAAGCTGGAATTTCATCAGAAGTTTTATCCTATGCATCTAGTTCATCGTGATCAGAATTACATATATAATTTTTGGCCTCGTGAAGGAGAAAGCATTGCTCCAGCTTGGGGGAGGCTTAAATCTATTATGCACACTTGCACCAACCATGAGATCTCAAGGGAAATGATTATACAAAAAAATTATGCTCGGCTTTCTCATGATGATCGATCAATGTTGGATTCTTCTTCCACTGATTTCTACATGAAGAGAACTATTGAATTTAAATAGGATCTTTTGGAAAGAATTAAACACACCTCTAAAGATTGGGAACTCGACAAGGTAAAGAGTCAGGTATAAAGCTTGAGTTTGATTGTGTTAAATCTTGTATGGAAACTGATACTTTTCATAAGTTTAGCAATAAATATGGGCTTCACTGTGAGATAGTAGCGTCTTTCTGTGAATCATTTGCTACTCATGTTGAACTCCCTAAGGAGAAGTAGTTTAAATTTCATCCACCTATTAAAGAATTTCTAGAGGAACCCATTAAGGTTTTGGAAGAATTTTTTTTGCCATCTTGATCCAGTTGTACCCACTGCTTACATTGAGAATCCACCTTTTCCTATTAGGATTAAGGAACATGCTAAAGCTAGAACTGTGGTTAATAAAAGCAATATTAGAACACCTAAAACTTATGAAAAAATAAACGTAGAAACTAATATTGCTATGGTTAAAGATATCCTAGTTGATAATATTGATGGACATGTTATTTACTTCTGCGATGATGCTACTAGAATTGCAAAACTTGTTAGACATAAGCGGGATGAGTTAGACAAAAACAAATCAGTTGCTGGCATGCCCGTTTTTTCTGTTAAAATTTGAGATCATTGTTATCATGGCTTGTGTGACATGGATGCCAGTATTAGTGCCATACCTTTTACCTTATATCAAGAAATTATGAATGACATAGCACCAGCTGAAATTGAAGATATCGATGTCACTATTAAACTTGCAAACAGTGACACTATTTTACCCCTTGGGATTGTTAGAGATGTTGAAGTCTTGTGTGAAAAAATCAAGTACCCTACTGTTTTCTTAGTGCTTGGTTCAGAACAAGATAATTTTCGTCCCATTATCTTTGGTAGACCTTTCTTGAATACCGTTAATGCTGAAATTAATTGTGTTACTGAGAAGGTTAAAGTAAGCTTTCGTGATGTGTCTCATGAATTTAATTCCTCTAAGTTTGGTAGACAGCCACATGAGAAAGAATTATCTAATAAAGATGAAATAATTGGTATTGCTTCTATTGTTGTGCCTCCTACTGATCCTTTAGAACAATATTTGCTAGACCATGAAAATGATATGCATATGAATGAGAGAAATGAAATAGATGATATATTTTTAGACAAATACCTATACTTAAACACATCTTGCATGTTGTAATCTTAGGGGATCCTCCTCCACCCAAGGGAGACTCCGTGTTTGAGTTAAACAAATTACTTGATACTTTGAAATATGCTTATCTTGATGAAAAGAACATATATCCTGTTATTATTAGTGCTAACTTTCAGAGCATGAAGAAAAGAGGTTACTCAAA
Organism: Elymus sibiricus; assembly: GCA_039707655.1. Lineage (NCBI taxonomy): Eukaryota > Viridiplantae > Streptophyta > Magnoliopsida > Poales > Poaceae > Elymus > Elymus sibiricus. Next base: position 273,979,707 of record CM077665.1, read on the forward strand.
ACTCTGAAGAAGCACCGTGCTGCTATTAGATATACTCTTGATGATCTTAAGGGCATTAGTCCCACTTTATGTCAGCACAAAATTAATATGGAGCCAGACGTTAAACCTGTCGTTGATCATCAACGTCGCTTGAACCCTAAAATGAAGGAAGTGGTAAGAACTGAAATACTAAAGCTTCTGGAGGTAGGTGATAACCCACAAGTATAGGGGGTCATAACAGTCTTCGAGGGAAGTATTTTACCCAATTTTTTTGATTCGACACAAGGGGAGCCAAAGAATATTTATTGGTCTTAGGAGCTGAGTTGTCAATTCAACCACCCTAGGAGTATCCTTGTGTAGCAAAAATTTAGTAGCAAAGTAGAACAACAATAGTAATAGTAACAATATTAGCAGCAGTTTTGTAGTGATTGTAACAGTAGCAATAGCAATAGTAACTAAGCAAGATTCAATATGTGAAAAGCGTAGGACATGGATCAGCGATGGAAAGATATGGATGACATTCATCATGTAACAGTTACACACAAGAGCGACACAGAACTAGCTCCAATTCATCAATATAATGTAGGCATGTATTCCTTATATAGTCATACGTGCTTGCAATAAGAACTTGAATGACATCTTTTGTCCTACCCTCCCGTGGCAGCGGGGTCCATAAGGAAACTAAGGGATATTAAGGTCTCCTTTTAATAGAGAACCGAAACAAAGCATTAACACTTAGTGAATAGATGAACTCCTCAAACTACGGCAATCACCGGAAAGAATCCCAATTATTGTCACCTTAGGGTATGTGGATCATGACATGTAATATGTGCATACAACTTGCAAGATAGGATCTAAAACACTCTCATATTCATGAAAACATAATGGATTCAGATATGAAATCATGGCACTCGGGCCGTAGTGGCAAGCATTAAGCCTAGCAAAGTCACAACAACATCAATCTCAGAACATAGTAGATACGAGGGATCAAGCCCTATCAAAATAACTCGATTACATGATCAATCTCATCCACACCCATCATCGTCCAGCAAGCCTACAAAGGAATTACTCACTCGCGGTGGTGAGCAACATGGAATTGTTGATGGAGAAGGGTTGGTGATGATGACAGCGACGATCTCCACTCTCCGGAGCCCCAAACGGACTCCAGATCAGCCCTCCCAAGGAAGAACAGGAGGTGGCGATGGCTCCGTCTCGTAAAACGCGATGAAATCTTCTCTTGATTTTTTTTCTCCGAAGATGTGAATTTATAGGACTGGAGTTAGGGTCGGGCAGGCCACGTGGGCCCCACGAGCTAGCAGGGCACGCCGAGGGGGTGGGTGTTCCCTGTTGGCTCGTGGCCCACAGGCAGCCCCCCTCCGGTGGTTCTTCGCTCCATAATTCTTCATGTATTTCAGAAATAATTCACAAAAAGTTTCGTCCAATTCCGGCAACTTTTATTTCTGCACAAAAAATAACACCAAGATAGTTCTGCTAAAAACGACGCCAGTCCGAGTGAGTTTCATTCAAATCATGCAAATTAGAGTCCAAAAAAAGCAAAAGTGTTTGGAAAAGTATATACGTTTGAGACGTATCAACTCCCCCAAGCTTAACTCATTGCTTGTCATCAAGCGATTCAGTTGATAAACTGAAAGTGATAAAACAAACTTTTACAAACTCTTTTGTTCTTGTTGTTATACATATGCTTTGCTTGTGTTCAGGTTTTCAACGTAAATCATAAATAACCACATCGATGATAACACTTAGCTATTATATTTACTCATGAAAATAACATAACCAACTAGCGAGCAATAATAAAATATCTCATGATATGTCTCCAACGTATCTATAATTTTTGATTGTTCCATGCTATTATATTATCTGTTTTGCATGTTTTATATGCATTAATATGCTATTTTATATTATTTTTGGGACTAACCTATTAATCTAGAGCCTAGTGCCAGTTTCTGTTTTTTCCATGTTTTTGAGTATTGCAGATAAGGAATATTAAACGGAGTCCAAACGGAATAAAATCTTCGGAATGATTTTTCTTGGACCAGAAGCAACCCAGTAGACTTGGAGATGAAGTCAGGAGAGCCGCCGTGTGGCGACAAGCCACAGGGGCGCGCCCTAGGGGGGCACCCCCTGGCTTGTGGCCCCACGGCAGCCCTCCTATCCCTATTTCTCGGCCTATAAATTCCCAAATATTCCCTGGATACTAAAGAGAGCCACGAAAATACTTTTCCGCCGCCGGAAGCCTCTGTTCCCGTGAGATCCAATCTTGGAGCCTTTTCCGGTAATCTGCCGGAGGGGGAATCGATCACGGAGGGCATCTACATCAACTCCATTGCCCCTCCGATGATGCGTGAGTAGTTCACCACAGACCTTCGGGTCCATAGCTAGTAGCTAGATGGCTTCTTCTCCCTCTTTTTTCTTCAATACCATGTTCTTCATGAAGATCTATCCGATGTAATACTCTTTTGCGGTGTGTTTGTCGAGATCCGATGAATTGTGGGTTTATGATCAGCTTATCTATGAATATTATTTGAATCTTCTCTGAATTCTTATATGCATGATTTCATATCTTTGCAAGTCTCTTCGAGTTATTGGTTTGGTTTGGCCAACTAGATTGGTAATTCTTGCAATGGGAGAAGTGCTTAGTTTTGGGTTCAATCTTGCGGTGTCCTCACCCAGTGACAAAGTAGGGGTAGCGAGGCACGTATTGTATTGTTGCCATCGAGGATAAAAAGATGGGGTTTTCATCATATTGCTTGAGTTTATCCCTCTACATCATGTCATCTTACCTAATGCGTTACTTTGTTCTTCATGAACTTAATACTCTAGATGCAGGTAGGAGTCGGTCGATGTGTGGAGTAATAGTAGTAGATGCAGAATCGTTTCGGTCTACTTGACACGGACGTGATGCCTATATGCATAATCACTGCCTTGGATATCTTCATAATTATTCGCTTTTCTATCAATTGCTCGACAGTAATTTGTTCACCCACCGTATTACTTTCCTTCATGAGAGAAGCCTCTAGTGAAACCTATGGCCCCCGGGACTATTTCCCATATTATATTTTCAGATCTATAAACCAAAAATACAAAAAATATCTCACTGCATTATTTTACCTTTTGTTTTACTTTCCGTTTTAGCAATCCAATCTATCCATCTTTATCAGATCTCATCTTTGCAATTAACCGTGAAGGGATTGACAACCCCTTTATAGCGTTGGGTGCAAGTGTTTGATTCTTACCTTGGTTCTCAACAACTGAGGGAAATACTTATCTACTTTGCTGCATCACCATTTCCTCTTCAAGGGAAAACCAACGCATGCTCGAGAAGTAGCAAGAAGGATTTCTGGCGCTGTTAACGGGGAGATCTACATCAAGCCTACCAAGTACCCATCACAAACTCATCTCTCGCATTTACTTTAGTTGTCATTTGCCTCTCGTTTTCCTCTCCCCCACTTCTAAAATGATTTTCCAAAAAGATTTGCCTTTTTATTCGCCCTTCTTCCGTTCGTCTTTTTGTTTGCTTTTCGTTTGCTTATGTGCTAGATTGCTAGCTTTGTCACGATGACTCAAGAGAATACCAAGTTGTGTGACTTTTCCAATACTAATAACAATGATTTTATTAGTACTCCGATTGCTCCCGCCACTAGTGTGTAATCTTATGAAATTAATGCTGCTTTGCTTAATCTTGTTATGAAAGAACAATTTTCTGGCCTTCCTAGTGAAGATGCCGCATCCCATCTAAATACTTTCGTTGAGTTGTGTGATGTGCAAAAGAAGAAAGATGTGGATAATGATATTGTTAAATTCAAGCTATTTCCGTTCTCACTACGAGATTGTGCTAAAACTTGGTTTTCATCTTTGCCTAAAAATAGTATTGATTCAGGGAATAAGTGTAAAGATGCTTTTATTTCCAAATACTTTCCTCCCGCTAAGATCATCTCCCTTAGGAACGATATAATGAATTTTAAGCAACTTGATCATGAGCATGTTGCACAATCTTGGGAGAGGATGAAACAAATGATTAGAAATTGCCCTGCGCATGGTTTGAGTTTATGGATGATTATACAAATTATATATGCGGGATTGAATTTTGCTTCTAGGAATCTCTTAGATTCCGCCGCGGGTGGTACTTTTATGGAAATCATATTAGGGGAAGCTACTAAACTCCTAAATAATATTATGGCAAATTACTCTCAATGGCATACCGAAAGATCTCCTACTAGTAAAAAAGTGCATGCTTTGAGTGAAAAGATGGATGAATTGATGAAATTGTTTGCTAGTAAGAGTGCTCCTATTGATCCTAATGATATGCCTTTGTCTTCTTTGATTGGAAATAATAATGAATCTATGGATGTGAATTTTGTTGGTAGGAACAATTTTGGTAATAACGCGTATAGAGGTAATTTCAATCCTAGGCCGTTTCCTAGTAATTCCTCTAATAATTATGGTAATTCCTACAGCAATTCCTATGGAAATTATAATAAGATGCCCTATGATCTTGAGAATAATATTAAAGAATTTTTTAGTTCGCAAAAAGGTTTCAATGCTATGATTGAAGAAAAATTGCTCAAGATTGACGATTTGGCTAGGAACGTTGATAGAATTTGTCTAGAGATTGATTCTTTGAAAATTAGATATATTCCACCCAAGCATGATATTAATGAGTCTTTAAAAGCTATGAGAATTTCTATTGATGAGTGCAAAGAAAGAACCGCTAGAATACGTGCTAAGCGTGAATGGCTTGAAAAAGTGTGTTCTCGTGATACTATTGTTGAAGATCTTAAAGTGATTGATGTGACTCCTATTGAATCTTTGTTTTCTAATATAAATCTTGATAAAGATGGGACTGAATATGAGTCTACTTTAGTTAAAAGGCGTCCCAATGATTCGTAGTTTATAGATCTCAATGCTAAGATTGATAAAAGTGGGATTGAAGAGGTCAAAACTTTAAATAGCAATGAACCCACTCTTTTGGATTACAAGGACTTTAATTATGATAGTTGTTCTTTGATTTATTGTGTTTCCTTGTTTCAATCCATGTTCAATTCTCCGCATGCTTATAATCAAAATAAAGCTTTTACTAAACATATCGTGGATGCTATGATGAAATCTTTTGAAGAAAAACTTGAGTTGGAAGTTTCTATACCTAGAAAGCTTTATGATGAGTGGGAACCTACTATTAAGATTAAAATTAAATATTATGAGTGCCATTCTTTGTGTGATTTGGGTGCTAGCGTTTCCACGATTCCAAAAACTTTATGTGAGGTGCTAGGTTTCCGTGAATTTGATGATTGCTCTTTAAATTTGCATCTTGCAGATTCCACTATTAAGAAACCTATGGGAAGAATTAATGATGTTCTTATTGTTGCAAATAGGAATTATGTGCCCGTAGATTTCATTGTTCTTGATATAGATTGCAATCCTACATGTCCTATAATTCTTGGTAGACCTTTCCTTAGAACGATTGGTGCAATTATTGATATGAAGGAAGGAAATATTAGATTCCAATTTCCATTAAGGAAAGGCATGGAGCACTTTCCTAGAAATAAAATAAAATTACCTTATGAATCTATTATGAGAGCTACTTATGGATTGCATACCAAAGATGACAATACCTAGATCTATTGTGTTATGCCTAGCTAGGGGCGTTAAACAATAGCGCTTGTTGGGAGGCAACCCAATTTTATTTTTATGCTTGTGTTTTTGCTTCTGTTTTTGAGTTTTCCACACATTATTACCTCTTTAGTAATTGTGTTTTCTTGTTTAAATTAGTGTTTGAGCCAAGTAAGACCTTTGGGATGGTCTACGGTGTTTGCAATTTGATTTTGCTGAAAAACAGAAACTTTTGCTCTCAGTCCAGGAATTTTACAAATTCACTGGAACGTTATTTTGATCTGAATTTTTTACACAAGATTGATATACAAATTTCCCTGATTGTCCTAAGTTTTCAGAATTTTTGGAGTTACAGAAGTATTCGAAGTCTATAGATTCCTACAGACTGTTCTGTTTTAGACAGATTCTGTTTTCTTTGTGTTGTTTGCTTATTTTGATGTATCTATGGGTTGTATCGGGGGGTATGAACTATGGAGAATTTAGAATACAGTATATATTACACCAATATAAATAAAGAATGGGTTCACAACAGTACCTAAAGTAGTGATTTATTTTTCTTATACTAACGGATCTCATGAGTTTTCTGTTGAGTTTTGTGTTGTGAAGTTTTCAAGTTTTGGGTAAAGATTTGATGGACTATGGAATAAGGAGTGGCAAGAGCCTAAGATTGGGGATGACCAAGGAACCCCAAGCCATATTCAATGATACCAAAAAGCCTAAGCTTGGGGATGCCCCGGAAGGCATCCCCCCTTTCGTCTTCAATCCATCGGTAAAATTTACTTGAGGCTATATTTTTATTCACCACATGATATGTGTTTTGCTTGGAGCGTCTTGTATGATATGAGTCTTTGATTTTTAGTTTTCCACAATCATCCTTGCTGCACACATCTTTTTGAGAGAGACACGCTGAATCGTGAATTTATTAGATTACTCTATGTGCTTCACTTATATCTTTTGAGCTAGGCAATGTTGCTCTAGTACTTCACTTATATCTTTTTAGAGCACGGTGGTGTTTTATTTTATAGAAATTATTGAACTCTCGTACTTCACTTATATTATTTTGAGAGTTACTCTAAATAGCACTGTAATTGGTTTAGGTTGTGAATTTAGTCCTAATATAATGGGCATCCAAGAGGGATATAATAAAAACTTTCATATTAAGTGCATTGAATACTATGAGAAGTTTGATTCCTTGCATATAGTTTTGAGATATGAAGATGGTAATATGAGAGTCATGCTAGTGAGTAGTTGTGAATTGGAAGAAATACTTGTGTTAAAGTTTGTGATTCCCGTAGCATGCACGTATGGTGAACCGTTATGTAACGAAGTCGGAGCATGATTTGTTTAATGATTGTCAACCTTTGTGTGAGGGTCGGGAGCGCGCGATGGTTAACTCCTACCAACCTCTCCCCTAGGAGCATGCGTCTAATGCTTTGTTTGATAACTAATAGACTTTTGCAATAAGTATGTGAGTTCTTTATGACTAATGTTGAGTCCATGGATTATACGCACTCTCACCCTTCCACCATTGCTAGCCTCTCTAGTACCGCGCAACTTTCGCCGGTGCATCAAACCCACCTTCCTCAAAACAGCCACCATATATTTTCCTCAAAACAGCCACCATACCTACCTATTATGGCATTTCCATAGCCATTCCGAGATATATTGCCATGCAACTTCCACCGTTCCGTTTTTCATGACATGCACCATCACTTTCATATTGCATATAGAGTCATATTTTGTCATAGGTATCGAGTTGTAATTTTTCTTTTGAGTTATAAGTAAATAAAAGTGTGATGATTTTCATTATTAGAGCATTGTCCCGTGTGATAAAAGGATGATGGAAGCTATGAATCCCTCACAAGTTGGGATGAGTCTCCGGACTTTACAAATAATAAAAGAGGCCAGCGAAGCCCAAATAAAAAAAAGAGGCCAAAGATGCCCACCAAAATAAGAGGAAAAAAAGAGAAAAAAATGAGAGAAAGAGAGAAGGGACAATTGCTACTATATTTTTCCACACTTGTGCTTCAAAGTAGCACCATGATCTTCATGATAGAGAGTCTCCTATTTTGTCACTTTCATATAGCTAGTGGAATTTTTCATCATATGCACAACCACTTAGTTTTCTTTTTGAGCTTTCATACACTTATAGCTCTAGTGCATTTGTTGCATGGCAATCCCTACTCACTCACATTGATATCTATTGATGGGCATCTCCATAGCCCATTGATACGCCTAGTTGATGTGAGACTATCTTCTCCTTTTTCCTTGCAACCTCCACCATATTCTATTCCACCTATAGTGCTATATCCATGGCTCACACTCATGTATTGCGTGAGAGTTGAAAAGGTTTGAGAACATAAAAAGTGTGAAATAATTGCTTGGCCTTTCATCGGGTTTGTGCATGATTTAGATACTTTGTGTGGGGAAGATGGAGCATAGCCAGACCATATGATTTTGTAGGGATAACTTTCTAAGGCCATGATATTTTGAAAGGACACAATTGCCTTGTTTGTATGCTCGAAGTATTACTGTTTTTATGTCAATATTAGACTTTTGTTTTGAATCTTACGGATCTGAATATTCATGCCACAATAAAGAATATTACATGGATAAATATGTTAGGTGGCATTCCACATCAAAAATTCTGTTTTTATCATTTACCTACTCGAGGACGAGCAGGAATTAAGCTTGGGGATGCTTGATACGTCTCCAACGTATCTATAATTTTTGATTGTTCCATGCTATTATATTATCTGTTTTGGATGTTTTATATGCATTAATATGCTATTTTATATTATTTTTGGGACTAACCTATTAATCTAGAGCCTAGTGCCAGTTTCTGTTTTTTCCATGTTTTTGAGTATTGCAGATAAGGAATATTAAACGGAGTCCAAACGGAATAAAATCTTCGGAATGATTTTTCTTGGACCAGAACCAACCCAGAAGACTTGGAGATGAAGTCAGGAGAGCCGCCGTGTGGCAACAAGCCACAGGGGCGCGCCCTAGGGGGGGCGTGCCCTAGGGGGGCGCCCCCCTGGCTTGTGGCCCCACGGCAGCCCTCCTAACCCTATTTCTCGGACTATAAATTCCCGAATATTCCCTGGATACTAAAGAGAGCCACGAAAATACTTTTCCGCCGCCGGAAGCCTCTGTTCCCGTGAGATCCAATCTTGGAGCCTTTTCCGGTAATCTGCCGGAGGGGGAATCGATCACGGAGGGCATCTACATCAACTCCATTGCCCCTCCGATGATGCGTGAGTAGTTCACCACAGACCTTCGGGTCCATAGCTAGTAGCTAGATGGCTTCTTCTCCCTCTTTTTTCTTCAATACCATGTTCTTCATGGAGATCTATCCGATGTAATACTCTTTTGCATTGTGTTTGTCGAGATCCGATGAATTGTGGGTTTATGATCAGCTTATCTATGAATATTATTTGAATCTTCTCTGAATTCTTATATGCATGATTTCATATCTTTGCAAGTCTCTTCGAGTTATTGGTTTGGTTTGGCCAACTAGATTGGTAATTCTTGCAATGGGAGAAGTGCTTAGTTTTGGGTTCAATCTTGCGGTGTCCTCACCCAGTGACAAAGTAGGGGTAGCGAGGCACGTATTGTATTGTTGCCATCGAGGATAAAAAGATGGGGTTTTCATCATATTGCTTGTGTTTATCCCTCTACATCATGTCATCTTACCTAATGCGTTACTTTGTTCTTCATGAACTTAATACTCTAGATGCAGGCAGGAGTCGGTCGATGTGTGGAGTAATAGTAGTAGATGCAGAATCGTTTCGGTCTACTTGACACGGACGTGATGCCTATATGCATAATCATTGCCTTGGATATCTTCATAATTATTCGCTTTTCTATCAATTGCTCGACAGTAATTTGTTCACCCACCGTATTATTTTCCTTCATGTGAGAAGCCTCTAGTGAAACCTATGGCCCCCGGGTCTATTTCCCATATTATATTTTCAGATCTATAAACCAAAAATACCAAAAATATCTCGCTGCATTATTTTACCTTTTGTTTTACTTTCCGTTTTAGCAATCCAATCTATCCATCTCTATCAGATCTCATCTTTGCAATTAACCGTGAAGGGATTGACAACCCCTTTGTAGCGTTGGGTGCAAGTGTTTGATTCTTTGTGTAGGTACATCAATTGGTGACTTGCTTGTGTCTCCTACTGGATTGATACCTTGGTTCTCAACAACTGAGGGAAATACTTATCTACTTTGCTGCATCACCCTTTCCTCTTCAAGGGAAAACCAACGCATGCTCGAGAAGTAGCATCTCACATGCCAACAATTTGTCAAAACAATCATCATATAATATGATGACATGGTATCTCGCTAACCCTTTCTGAGACCGCAAAACATAATGTAGAGCACCTCTGAGGTTCAAGAAGCGACTAAACATTATAATTTGGGGTAGAAAAGATCCAGTCATGCTCACATCCAACATTAACTAGGCCCAATGCATAAGCATGACAATAGTGCTCTCCGGTCTGGTGCTTTAGTAAGAATATGATGACTCAAGAATAAAAATAAAATAACATAAAAGTAAATAGAAAGGCCCTTCGTAGAGGGAAGCATAGATTTGTAGAGGTGCCAGAGCTCAAGGTTTAAAACAGAGATGAAATTGTAACTTCGGGTGGTGTGCTTTTCCTGTCAACGTCACGACTGAGTTTTCAGTATCTTCCATGCTAAACACATTATTGGCGGTTCCCAAGCGGAAATGTAAAGTTTACTCTTTCCACCATACATACACAAACCATGGCTGACCGAATCCATGGGTGCCTGCCAACATATCAACTTCTCCCAGGAGTTTTGTTTAACTATTTTTGATTATGCAGGATTGGGCATCCTTTTTACCAGCCTCTCTCGTGCAATGACAGGCGAATAAACACCCATCGAGAGAATAACCCGCTTAGCATGGAAGATACTGACCGTCTTGTCGCTCCATGAGCGGTACGAGCACACAAAAGGATGTTTATTTGAATGTTCAGAGGTGGGACATGCAAATTTACTTGGAACGGCAGGGTAATACCGTATATAGGTATATATGGTGAACTCATGTGGAACAACTTAGGGTTTAAGGATTTTGGATGCACAAGCAGTATTCCCGCTTAGTACATGTGAAGGCAGCTTTCTTTACCATGATCACTTCATCAAATATCATCATTATTGCCTTTCACTTGCACGACCGAATGATGTGATAATAATAATAGTGCAAGTGTGTCGTGGACTAAGCTGGAATCCGCGAACATTTAGACAAAGGAGAAGACAAGGTAATATTGGCTCTTTTTGTTAGACCAACATTAATGCATGTGAGAGCCACTCAACATTTTCATCGTGGTCTTCTCCTTTCAATGACTCAACGAAAAGAAAAGAAATTCAGAGAAACACACTGAAATATTTTTTGAGTTTTTGTTTTCTTGAAGGAGGCAAACAAATAAGGGAAAAACAAAAACGAGAAAAACTATTTACATGGGAAAGCTCCCAACAAGTAAAGGAAATCTTTTTGGGTTTTCTTTTAATACTACAACTAATTAAAGAAAGAAAAACCAAAAAGAAACAAGAAGTATTTTTGGATTTTTTCAACGTTTTTCAAACACACAAAAAGAAAGCGCAAAAATAAAGCTAACATGGATATACAATGAAAGAGGATGAACCCCGACAATTGATATAAAGTGTGTGAACATGAATATAATGTCGGTGAGAAATACGTACTCCCCCAAGCTTAGGCTTTTGGCCTAGCTTGGTAATCACCACTGCTGGTCTGGATAATAGTTGAAGTGATATCTCGTCGAGGCATTTCGTGCTGCCTCCTCGGCCAAGCGAGCGGCCTCTACTGCAACATTGTACTCTTGCACCTTGTCCTCAAGAACATAGTGTCTCCATCTAGTCTGAAAGTCAAAGAGAGCAGGTGTCGGAATCGGGGCTCCGCAAAACCTAACAAGGTTCGAACACTGGGGCGTGTGCGAAGATCTCAACCAGCCCAACGTCTCAACTTGTCACCCTACGGCCTAGCTAAGTCAAGTACGTTCTTGCGAGGAAGAAGATGGACACGGTGGTTTACCCAGGTTCGGGCCACCTTGCGGTGTAAAACCCTACTCCTTCTTTGTGGTGGATTGGCCTCTCGAGGAGGCTGTGGATGAACTAGTATAGTGGTTGGTTGGCCTCGCGAGGGCTCTTGGTGGTGGTGAACTCGACTTGGTTCAACCTTGTTCGACCTGCCTTCTATGGTGGGAGCTCGTCCCTATTTATAGGGGCCACGGTCCTCTTCCCTCGTCGCACCGGCGGGAAGGGATCCCACAATGGCCAAATTTGAAAGGGGACAGGTAGTACACCCTATCCTGACTAAAGGTGGTCTTCGCCTGCAAAGCCTCTGGGTGTGACGCAACGGTGGGCTCGGTGATGACATCCGTCCTGCCGAGCTCGTGGTCTTGGTCCTCTTGCACCGGGAAGGAAACCTTTGGGGGTGGGTTCCTTGGGAACCCGCGTACGTCTTTGTCTCCTTTGCACCAAACAGGAAACTGTCCTCCCTCTGCGCCCGCTGGCGCCCGCCTGTCTTGTTTGTCAGAACCCACGTCATCCCGGCCTCACGAGATCGGGTACTTGCATAGGAATCTCCTCTCCTCGGGAGGTGGCCTGAAGGGGTGCCGCTCCTCCGGAGGCCTTGGCGTTATCCTCCTCACGAGGCGGGGGCTCTCGCGAGGGCCTTGACTTGGGGGCTCGTTGCGGGGCCGTACCGGGCCTTCGTGGTGGGCCACGCACTGGGCCGCAGGCAGGCAGGTCTGGGTACCCCCGTTCCCAGAACGCCGACAGTAGCCCCCGGGCCCAAGGCGTGCCGGCCTTAGCTTCTGAACGAAGGCAAGGAGCGATGGTCGAAGCACCGCGGGCCCCCAAATTGCCTATGGGACTGGCGCGTGGCGCCTTGCTGGCCGCTTGACTTCCCCTCCTTCGGTGGGCCTCAGGAACAACCCCGAGTCGCGTCGATTCATAGCCTGCGCGCTGTGTTGATCATCATTGCTCTTCCTCGACTGACGCCCTCTTCCTGCTCTCTTGTCACCCCGGGCCCACGCCGAGGTGACCCGCCGGGGAACTGAGGCGACGCGAGGCAGAGCCGCCCACGAGCTGTGTACGGCACGTGGCGCCCGAGGGGCTCACGTCGCCTCCGCTCCAGGGCGAGGCGGACGCCCTCAGGGCCCAACTCCTGAGCGTCGAGGCTGCCCTTCAAGCCGCGCTACGGGGCGAAGAGGATGCCAAGGCGGAGCTGGCATCCCTCCAGGCCCAAGTCGAGGAGGCCGCCAACGCCGTCCAGGCAGCCAAGGACGACGCGGCACATGCGAAGATGATGGAGGCGCAGCGCTCCAAGCTATACCTGGACGTCGCCCACCGCGCAGACGGCGCGGTCCGCCGATTCGTCCGGGAAGCCGCCGCGTTGCCGTGCGCGCACGGCGACGGGGGCTACCTCACCTTCTTCCAGAAGGTGGTGGAGGCGCTTGAGTCCGGTGTCTCCCGGGTGGATGAGGATGTCGAATCCAGTGCGCGCGACCTCCTGGACAACGCGCTAACGCGCGTCTTCTCCAACTTGCACCGCCACTTCCCCGCACTCGACCTCTCCCGCGCGATGGAGCCAGTGCCCGCGGAGCTCCGAAGGCCCCTCGGGGACGATGTGCGCGAGCACGTGGAGTCCCTGATCGAGCGGTTTGCCCCAGCGGCGTCATCCGAGGGGGACGGTAGCTCCGGCGGCGAATCCTCCATAGGCCGCGACGGGGGAAGCGCCTCCTCCGCCTGATCTCCTTTTCTTTTATCCCTGTTGCATCATGAACTATTTGGCCCCCATGGGGCGTTATGCATTGTATGATACCCTTGCTTTTGGGTAGTTGTTGCCTGTAGTGCTCTGAGTTTCCTTGTTTCCTTCGCATGGTTTCTTGTTTTCCTTCGCGCGTCTCCTGCGCCCCCGCTGACTGAGGTCTGTGATGACGGCTCCGGAGGTCCTCGCTTCTAGCGTGCAGTGGAGGCTATGGGGAGGTAGCCCCCGTGCTCCTCCTGACACCTACACTCACCCTGCGTGGCTGATGCCTCCGTGATGGCCTTGCTCCTGAAGCATGGGCGGCGCTCGCGTCGGGCTCTCTAGGGTGGCGTCGTGAGAGCCCGATTCTCCCCCATCTGCGTTGTTTTCCTGTAGCATTCACGTTGGACCATGAGTGCAGCGAGAGGGGTTGTGTCTTTCATGCTCGAGCGCTGGCGCCGCGAAGGCTCCCGAGGCGCGGCACTTGGGGGCCTGCCTTGGGTATTTGGGCGACTCGCTCCGAGAAGAGCGTTGCCAGCGAGGTCTGCTCCGATAGGCCTGCAAATGAGGGTCCTGCAAGGAAGTTATCCCGTCCCGGGTGTTAGACGCACGCCCGCCTGCATTTGGGCATCCCTGCATGTAGTTGGGCGTTACGCGAGTAAGGTAGGCCTCAAGACCCTGGTGGGGTATTCTGCGTGCGATACGCTCACGAGCCGGGGCTCGGTCTCTGAATCTTCCTGTGTCGTCGGGACGGACCCAGGCACGGACACTGTATTAGACCGGGGGACCGACCCCCGTACGCGTTTTGTCTTCTCCCCAACACGGAGCGTGGGGTCCTCCACTTGGGCGTGGGCGGGAGCCCTTCCCTCTGCGACCACGACGCGGCTTGTCGTGGGCTTCCACTTTGGGGGGTCCGGAGCGTGTACATCCCCTAACTCATTATTACATGAGAGTGTCACGGCGGCGATAATTGGGTGGATACCCCAGGCACAAGGCTCAGGAGCTCCTGACCCGGTCTTCAGGTGCTCCCGCACATTTCGGTGCGGGAGGACGCTCCCGCACATTTCGGTGCAAGAGCACGTAAGTCGGCGCTGCGCCCCTACAGCCTGTGTACGAGCACCGTCGTACACCGCGCGACACAGGGATACGGTTGTGTGCCCCTAAGACCCGGACATGAGCGTCGTGGCATGCCCCGTGCGCTTGTAAGGGGACGTCTGCTGGAAAGGCGATGATCATCAATTGCATGCCCCTACGGCCCAAACATGAGCGCCGTGGCACGCCCTGCGTGTCCGTAAGGGCACGTCCGCATGAGAGGCGTTGTCCGCCAATTGTGTGCCCCTACGGCCCAAACATGAACGCCGTGGCATGCCCCGCGTGTCCGTAAGGGCACGTCTGCATGAGAGGCATTGTTGCCTGCTCCGTGGCATCGCGAGCCATGCCACCTTCCGTTCCTCCGCCCGCAATGGTTCACCGAGCGGGTGCGGCACTAAGGTAGATGATCCGCACGGGTGGCCAGCCCGTGGGTCAGAGCCCGGGTGCTTAGATTTTTCAACGATTTGCTGCGAGGACAAGTCCTACGCAGACATCGTGCCCATCCCCCGTGTGGAACCATCGCGGGGCAGTCGTGTGGGGCACGCCAGTCCCCGGTAGTGACAACACGACAGAGCCTGAGGTTTAGACAAATGATACCATCTCGAGCGGAGGGTTAGTCGGATTCATTATGTATTCAAAAAAACTCTTGTTCGGTACGATACAAAATACAACGGATTGTCTAGCAGGAACAACCCTTGGAATCACCTGACGGCTGCGCGGGGGTGGGGGGGGTGGGGTTCGATCGGCTCCCTTACGCCTTGAGGACCCGGGGTGCCCCGGCGCCTCGCGAGGCACAGGCATCTTGCGTCCTCTGCTGTACGTCGCCCTTGTGGGCACCGGATCCTCGTGCTCCTGGCGCCTCGCGCCTTGCTCCCTGCTTGCGGGGTCGCGCATCGAAACATGCCCCCGAGTGGTGTCCATGATCCTCCTCCGTTGTGCCGGTCTAATCAGGGGCTCCCCAGGCGGGAGCCCCCCGAGCCCGTCCTGTGGGAGGTGCCGGACGTTGCCTCCTACGCGCAGAGGAAAGGCGCCCCAGCAGTGGGCATGGGGCCTGCGGCGCCAGCGGCGTTTGTCCCAGCCCCCAGGCAGCTCTTGGGCAGGAGCTGCTTGAAGGCACAGTTGGGGGCCAGGGCCTGCGCGTCACTCAGGACGCAAGCGATCGCGCGGGGCTCTTGGAAGCCCCCAGCCCAGCCGTCCTGTAGGCCGTCGTTCTTCCTTGGTGGTAGTGGCAGCGGAGGGAGGCCGGCCCTGCCCCGAGGACGGGCCTCCCGAGTATGACCACATCGAGGTTCGCCACGAGGCTCGTCGCGCCGACAATCCTCGTGAGGTTGGTCTCACCAGTCCCGTCGTGAGTCACGGTTGTCCCAGCGGTTCCCGCTACGGCCCGCCCCATGGCCGCTGCAGTGGTTGCCGCGCTCGGGGCGGCGGCCAAAGTGCTCGTCGCGGAGCTCCCTGAGCTCCAGGCAGTTGCTGGTGTCGTGGGTGTTGGTGTAGTGGAAGACACAAAACGGGCGGTGGCTCTTGAGGGGTTCCTCCGGGCCGCGACCATTCTTTGCCCTGGGCGCAGCTACCAGCACGGCGGGGCCCTTGCGTTTTGCTTCCTTGGCCTCGGCCTTCTGGTCCTCGTGGTCCACCTCCGGGAGAATGCGGAGGGAGGTGCGGCCTACTTCAGCCTTAGCGCACCCGTTCGTCGGGTTGAACTTCGGGGGAAGCGTGCGCGCTCCGCCCTGCGGCTGTGGTATCACCTGGTAGCTCGTCTCGTCCTGCGCGTGCATAGGTGCCCCACGTGGTGGTTCGTGGCGTCGTGCCTCGCACATGGGCTTGCGGCCATTCGCGCGGAAGGAGGAGGTGGCGCGCCGTGAGCCACGTCTCCCGCCTGGAGAGGCTGGGGGCGGAGCGAGCGGGCAGGCGCCGGGAGTTCACTAGCGACGTCGGCAGGCTCGGCGACGCGTCTGAGCCAGTCTTCGGAGTTGTCATCGTCGGGGTGGTAACACAACAGTCCGCACGGCATGGACAGTGCAGCCGACGCCCCTACCGGTCCGCGGCGCGCGCGGGAGGGTGCCGCCGCGGTGGTAACGGGGGACGGCATTGCGATGCCACCGCCTTGCCGCTCGGAGGGTGGTAGCGGTGGGTCCTGCCTACCGCAAGCAGCCCACCCGGTAGCAGCATTGGCGGCGGAAGTGGCAGAGCGGT
This sequence comes from Elymus sibiricus, assembly GCA_039707655.1. NCBI lineage: Eukaryota > Viridiplantae > Streptophyta > Magnoliopsida > Poales > Poaceae > Elymus > Elymus sibiricus. The sequence continues at coordinate 273,996,400 of CM077665.1, forward strand.
GTGGGACACGGCTGCTCGTAGGCGTCACTTGGTCGACGCGGGCTGCCCGGCGCTCGGCGCGGGCTCGACGGGCGACAGCCATGGGAGTGGCGAAGCTGAGACGGAGTGAAACCGGAGGAAGATTCCGACACGCCCCTACCTGGCGCGCCAAATGTCGGAATCGGGGCTCCGCAAAACCCGACAAGGTTTGAACACTGGGGCGTGTGCGAAGATCTCAACCGGCCCAACATCTCAACTTGTCACCCTATGGCCTAGCTACGTCGAGTACGTTCTTGCGAGGAAGAAGATGGACATGGTGGTTTACCCAGGTTCGGGCCACCTTGCGGTGTAAAACCCTACTCCTGCTTTGTGGTGGATTGGCCTCTCGAGGAGGCTGTGGATGAACTAGTACAGTGGTTGGTTGGCCTCGCGAGGGCTCTTGGTGGTGGTGAACTCGACTTGTTTCAACCTTGTTCGACCTGCCTTCTATGGTGGGAGCTCGTCCCTATTTCTAGAGGCCACGGTCCTCTTCCCTCGTCGCACTGGCGGGAAGGGATCCCACAACGGCCAAATTTGAAAGGGGACATGTAGTACACCCTATCCTGACTAAAGGTGGTCTTCGCCTGCAAAACCTCTGGGTGTGACGCAGCGGTGGGCTCGGTGATTACATCTGTCCTGCCGAGCTCGTGGTCTTGGTCGTCTTGCACCGGGAAGGAAACCTTTGCGGGGGTCCTTGGGAACCCGCATATGTCTTTGTCTCCTTTGCACCAAAGAGGAAATTGTCCTCCCTCTGCGCCCGCTGGCGCCCGCCTGTCTTGTTCGTCAGAACCCACGTCATTCCGGCCTCACGAGGCCGGGTACTTGCATAGGAATCTCCGCTCCTCGGGAGGTGGCATGAAGGGGTGCCGCTCCTCCGGAGGCCTTGGCGTTATCCTCCTCGCAAGGCGGGGGCTCTCGCGAGGGCCTTGACTTGGGGGCTCGCTGCGGGGCCATACCGGGCCTTCGTGGTGGGCCACGCGCTGGGCCGCAGGCAGGCAGATCTGGGTACCCCCGTTCCCAGAACGCCGACAGCAGGCACATGTAACATAATAGAAACATGCTTATATTTATAAAACATTTGGTTGTACTCATAACCCACTATCCGTAATAAAGTCATGATGGCGCATGGCTTCAGAGTCTAAATATCTCTCACGCGGGAAGCATAAACTCCGCCATACAAATCATCAATACCCGCGTTAAGGTGCAGTCTCCGGGCAACAATTGCACCGAGGTTATAATGTTTTTCCCCAGTCACCACAATGTGAATAGGGCTCAAGTCAGGAGTGCACTGCAGTCTTGCTTTCCTACTACACATTGTTGGAGATATGCCCTAGAGGCAATCATGTATGATGATATTTCCTATGTGTTTATCAATAAAGATAGTCCTTGGACATTATCAATAATGGGTATTAACAAGTACGTGACTTGTTTGTGAGACTATGCATTGTATGATGACTGTCCTAAATCGTCCCTAGTCGAAAGGGTTGTGTGGACGCACAGCCAGTTAGACTAGCATATGACACGGTGGATGGTCCGGTCTCACTGACCATGTAGCATTGGATGCTAGCCGGATAATATGGACACAGAAAGATCTGGTCGGATTCGACGTAGTCGTATCCGAGTCGAGATAAGGTCTGAGTTGGATAGACCCAACTATGAGACGTAGCGATCGGTCATCTGTGAGTCTGTAGTAGAACATACGTTCTATGTCCTAAGACCTGAGCTGACGCATGTACTTGGGATGGTGATAGACCTACATTGGGCCGACCAAACGCTACTCCGTAACTGGGTAGTTATAAAGGTAGGTTTCGGGTTTGTCCTGACCCATGCTGCGAGACATGGTTGAGCAAGATGGGATTTGCCCCTCTGATCAGGAGAGATATACTCTTGGCCCCTCGGGTGATCCGACCTAGATAAGCATGGCCATGCGATGAGGAGTATGAGATAATCTGAAGTGTTGGTCGGATTCACCGGAACGAGAAAGAGGTCGTGCTGCAACAAGGATGACCATGTCGCCTTGAGCACGACAACATATATCGTGTGGCAAAGGGAACAGAAGTGTGATGTACAGGTTCGCCTGGAGTCAGCACGCTTTGCTAGAGGCCACTACCGACTAGTCGAGCTAGATGTGATATGACTTGCGACCAAGTGAACGAGAACCTAAGGGGTCGCATGCTTAAGGGAAGGAACACGTGGGCTTTAGGATCCGTGCGAGGCCCAAGAGTTGAGCCCGCGCCGGATGCCTATATATAGTGGAGGTGTGGCACACCCATCTGGTTGATCTCTTCAGTGCCGTCATTAGGGCTTTGCATGTGTTGCAACTAGCCACCTCCACATCCCACCGCCGACTGTGTGATCGGACCTAGCAGTCCACCGCATGGTGTTCCTCCTGCACACGTGGATACCGTTAGAGGCGGTGCACTTGCACTGCTCCGGCGAACCTATACGTGGGATCCGGCGACCGGCAGCGCGAGGCAGATCGGATCGGCTATTCTTGATAACCCACAAGTATAGGGGATCGTAACAGTTTTCGAGGGTAGAGTATTCAACCCAAATTTATAGATTCGACACAAGGGGAGCCAAAGAATATTTGAGAGTATTAGCAGCTGATTTGTCAATTCAACCACACCTGGAGATTAAATATCTGCAGCAGAGTGATCAGTAGCACAGTAGTATGATAATTTGATAGCAGCAGTAACAGTAATAGTAACGGTAGTAGTGATAGCAATAGTTTGGTAGCAGTTGGAACAGTAGTAGCAACAATAGTAACTTAGCAAGAACAATAAGTGGAGAACTTGTAGGCACTGGATCGGTGAATTCGTTGGATGATATTCATCATATAACAGTCATAACCTAGGGCGACACAGAACTAGCTCCAGTTCATAAATGTAATGTAGGCATGTATTCCGTAAATAGTCATACGTGCTTATGGAAAAGAACTTGCATGGCATCTTTTGTCCTACCCTCCCGTGGCAGCGGGGTCCATAAGGAAACTAATGGATATTAAGGCCTCCTTTTAATAGAGAACCGGAACAAAGCATTAACACACGGTGAATACATGAACTCCTCAAACTACGGTCATCACCGGAAAGTATCCCGACTATTATCACTCCGGGGTTTGCGTATCAGAACACGTAATAGGTGCGTATGACTAGCAAGATCGGATCAAGAACATAGATATAATGGTGATAACATAAACGGTTCAGATCTGAAATCATGGCACTTGGGCCCTAGTGACAAGCATTAGGCATAGCAAAGTCATAGCAACATCACTCTCAGAACATAGTGGATACTAGGGATCAAGCCCTAACAAAACTAACTCGATTACATGATGAATCTCATCCAACTCCTCACCGACCAGCAAGCCTACGAAGGAATTACTCACTCCCGGTGGGGAGCATCATGGAATTGGCGATGGAGAAGGGTTGATGATGACGAAGACCGAAGATTCCCCTCCCCAGAGCCCCAAACGGGCTCCAGATCTAGCCTCCTGCTGAAGAACAGGAGGTGGCAGCGGCTCCATATCGTAAAATGCGATGAAACTTTCTCCTTGATTTTTTCTCCAAAAATAGGATTTTATAGCGTCGGAATTAGGGTCGGTGGGGCCACGAGGTGAGCACAACCCATGAGGGCACGCCGGGGGGGCTGGTGCGCCCTGGTGTCTTGCGCCCATCCATGGGCCCCCCTCCGGTGGTTCTTGGCTCCAGTATTTTTTATTTATTGTAAAATAAATCTCCAAAAAGTTTTATCCAATTCCGAGAACTTTTATTTCTGCACAAAAACAACACCATGTTATTTTTGCTGAAAACATCGTCAGTCCGGGTTAGTTTCATTCAAATCATGCAAATTAGAGTCCAAAACAAGGGCAAAAGTGTGAGGAAAAGTAGATGCGATGGAGACGTATCAACTCCCCCAAGCTTAGCCCATTGCTTGTCCTCAAGCAATTCAGTTGACAAACTGAAAGTGATAAAACAAAACTTTTACGAACTCTTTTGTTCTTGTTTACATATATATGCTTAAGTAGCACCCAGGTTTTCAGCAAAGATTATGACTAACCATACCAGCAATAACTCTTAGAAATTATATTAACTCATATCAATGACATAAGCAACTAGCGAGCAATAATAAAATATCTCAAGCGCCAACACTTTCTCAAAACAATCGTGATATAATATGACAATAGTGGTATCTCGCTAGCCCTTTTCGAGACCGCAAAACATAAATGCAGAGCACCTCCAAAGTTCAAGCAGCGACTAAACATTGTAATTCATGGTAGAAAAGATCCAGTCATGTTGCACCCAATATTAATTATACACAATGCATGAGAATGACAATAGTGCTCTCAAGTCTAGCGCATATTTGAGAAGGTGATGACTCGGCATAAAAGTAAATAGATAGTCCCTTCGCAGAGGGAAGCATGGATTTGCAGCGGTGCCAGAGCTCAAGGTTTAAAACAGAGATAGATATAATTTGGGAGGTACACCCTTCCTGTCAACGTTACGACCAAGAGTTATCAATATATTCCATGCTAAACAAATTAGCGGCGGTTCCCAAGCAGTAAAAGTAAAGGTTTACTCCCCCTCCACCAACAATCACACTCCACGGCTAGCCGAATCCACGGGTACCGTCCATACCAACAACATTCCTAGGGGAGTTTTGTTTATTTATTTTTAATTTTTGATTTCGAGACTAGGAATCCCTATTACCGCCCCTCTCGTGTAAGGACGAGTGAATAAACACTCATCATGAGAATAACCCGCTTAACATGGAAGATACTGACCGCCCCTTGTCGCTCCATGAGCGGTCCGGGCACACAAAACTGATGTTCATTTGAATTTTTAGAGATGTCACGTGCAAATTTACTTTGGAACGGCAGGGTAATACCGCGTATAGGTAGATATAGTGGACTCATCTGGAATAACTTTGGTGTAAGGATTTTGATGCACAAGCAGCATTCCTGCTTAGTACAGGCGAAGGCTAGCAAATAGATTGAGAAGCGGTCAGCTAGAGAGCAAAAACGGCCATGAACAGGCATTATATATAATAAACATTGACTACTAGCATGAGTAGGATATGGACACCATGAACATAAATATCATGAAGGCTATGTTGGTTTTGATTCAACTACATGCGTGAACATGTGCCAAGTCCAGCCACTTGAAACATTCAGAGGAGGATACTATATCATCATACCACATCAAAACCATTTTAATGCATGTTGACATCCAAGATAAATCATTATCCACTCTTAACTACTTAAGCATGGCATGAACAACTATAATCTCTAATGGTCATTGCAAACATGTTTGATCATAATATGTTGAATCAAGGATACTAGGTTAAACATATTTACAAAAAAAAAACAAGTTGAGTTCATACCCGCTTTTCTCTGCCACAGTCAATTCATCAAATATCGTCATTATTGCCTTTCACTTGCACGACCGAATGATAAGAAAATAATAATAGTGCAAGAGTGTCGTGGACTAAGATGGAATCTGCAACATTTTATTCAAGAGGAGAAGACAAGGTAACATGGGCTCTTTGTTAGATAATAGTGCATATGAGAGCCACTCAACATTTTCATCGCGGTCTTCTCCTTGGTACGACTCAAACAAAAAGAAAAGAATTTTAGAGAAACACACTGAAATATTTTTGGAGTTTTTGGTTTTTTTCCTGAAGAAAGCAAATAAAAAGGAAAAATAAAAATGAGAAAAACTATTTACACGGGAGAGCCCCCAACAAGTAAAAGAAGAAATGAGAAATCTTTTTGGGTTTTCTTTCGATACTACAATTAAACTAAGCTAGAAATAAAAACTGAAAACAAGTAGGAAATATTTTTGGATTTTCTCAAAGTTTTTTTTCAAACACACAAGAAGAAAGCGAGAAAATAAATCTAGCATGGATGTTACAATGAAAAAGTGTGAATACCGACAACTGGAATGAAATGTGTGAACTTGAATGTAATGTCGGTGGAAATACGTACTCCCCCAAGCTTAGGCTTTTGGCCTAGCTTGGTAATCACCTTTCGCATGGGTAATAATCTGAGCAATAGCTCACCGAGGCCCTTGGTGCAAACTCCTCGGCCCTCCTAGCAGCTTCAACCTCCGCATTGTACGCACGGGCCTCGCTCTCAAGGACATAGTACCTTCCCCTACTGCGAAAATCAAAGAGGGCAGGAGCATGCAAAGTGACAGGCACAACGTTTTTTTTATTAAATCTCAAGTTATAGGTATAATTAGTGGTCGTGCCCGTAAGGAACCTATGACGCTTCATGGCCTCAAAGTCTAAATACTAAATAGTTAAGATGGGGTCATTAGGCCAAGGTGATACATTTAGTCTCTCTGGTACACGGGAGGCATAAATCCCTCCATAAAAATCACCACTAGCAGCATTGTGTTGTAGTCTCCGTGAAACAATTGCTCCAAGGTTATAACATTTATTTCCAGTTATGGCAGTGTGTATGAGACTCAAATCAGGAGCATACAGTGTGCTACAATCTTGTTTGCCTACGATATATTTGCCTTTAAAGAGTGCGAAGTAGTGTATTGATGGGAAATGGATACTTTTAATTCTTCCTAGTGTTACTCCCCTATCTTCACTATAGCAAAGATTAACCAAAAATGACTCATACTCAGATTTTGTTGGTTCATCAAGGGAACCCCAATATGGAAGTTTGCATGTTTCACTGAACAATTCTAAAGGCATGGTGAAGGAACGGTCATAAAGGTTGAATGAAACTCTAGACTCACGAGGGAAATATTTAAATTTCTTTGTGGATGTTTTCATGAGTTCGAGATGTTGGGGGCACTTATCTGCGATGAAGGGAGCAAGTTCTGTATTGTGGATAAATTGTTCAAATTCCCCCTTTATACCTGCACCTTCCATGAACTCGTCGCACGGCCACAAGCATGATTTGGTGGTGGCATCTCGCATCGAGCCTTCGCTTGGCTCAACATAAGATTGTCGAACCGAGCTACCACTTGATGAGGCCCCCGAGGATCTCCTCCTCGAAGAACTCCTAAAGAATTGCATTTTTAGTTGCGAACAAATTTCTGGAATATTTTTGAGACACAAATTTTTTCAACAAAACTTCAAGAAATTGGTAGCAACTACTCCTAAGCATGCATAGTGGCCATATTAAGCATTCAAACTACTTAGAACTCTAAGAATTCAACATGCAAGCTCATCTACAGCAGCACCAAGAGTAGCTAATTATTCTAAAAATAACCCACTAATTCAAAAACTAATTGGAGCAATGGAGGGGTCACATACCAAGTAGCAATCCCTCCAAATAGTTTCGGAAATGGAGCTTCGAGCAAAGAGATCAAAATCCGCTGGTTTGAGAGCAAGAACACGGGGAATGGTGGCTATGGTGAATTATTTCTGGAGGTAGGGGATGGTGTGGGCTAAAGGAATAAGTGAGGGGCCACATGGGGCCACAACCCACCAGGGCGCGCTTGGGGTTGCTCGCGCGCCCTGGTGTCTTGTGGGCACCAGGTGCACCCCCCCTCTGGTATTATTTGCACCAGAAATTCAGAAATATTCGGAAAAAATCGTATCAAATTTTCAGAACATTCTGAGAACTGTTATTTTTGGGTCATTTTTTATTGCACGGAGAAAACAGAAAACAGGATAAACATGGCATTTTATTTTATTTGACTAACTAAAACAAAAAATAAAAGGTGGGAGAAGAAGATTGTGCCTACTAGATTCATCGACTTCATACCTCTCAAAAATGATCTATTAATTAGGTTGATCAACTCTTATTAACAACCACTTCCGATTAGCATGAAACTGAAGAACTTTCGTAAAACACTAAGTTACCTCAATGGGGATGTGCATATCCCCAACAATAAGTATATCATATTTCTTTTTGGAAGTAAGTAGAGGTAATTGAAAACTTCCAATAGTGATGGTCGGAGATTCTTCAATAACATTTATACCATTCACTTGGAATTGTTTCTTCGGAAAGTACACCGTAGGCTCATTACCATTGATATGAAAAGTGACTTTGCTTTTATTGCAATCTATAACAGCCCCTGCAGTATTCAAAAGGGGTCTACCAAGGATAATCGACATGTTGTCGTCCTCGGGCATCTCAAGAATAACAAAGTCCGTTAAGATAGTAACATTTGCAACAACAACAGACACATCCTCACAAATACCGATAGGTATGACAGTTGATTTGTCAGCCATTTGCAATGATATTTCAGTAGGTGTGAGTTTATTCAAATCAAGTCTTTTATATAAGGAGAAAGGCATAACACTAACACCGGCTCCCAAATCACACAAAGCAGTTTTGACATAGTTTCTTTTAATGGAGCAAGGTATAGTTGGTATTCCTGGATCTCCAATTTTTTTAGGTACTCCATCCTTAAAAGAGTAATTAGCAAGCATGGTGGAGATTTCAGCTTCAGGTATCTTTCTTTTATTCGTGATGATGTCTTTCATGTACTTTGCATAAGGGGCCATCTTTAGGATATCAGTTAAGCGGGTACGCAAGAAGACTGGCCTAATCATTTCAGCAAAGCGTTCAAACTCTTCATCATCCTTTTTCTTAGATGGTTTAGGAGGAAAGGGCATGGGTTTCTGAACCCATGGTTCTCTTTCTTTACCATGTTTTCTAGCCACAAAGTCTCTTTTAAGATAACGTTTATTTTTAGGTTGTGGGTTATCAAGATCAATAGCATGCTCTATTTCAACATTATTATCTGGTTCTTTATCATTGTTTGGTTGGGTATCTTCATGAACATCATCATTATCATTTTCATTATCACTAGATGAATGTTCATTACCAGACTGAGTTTCAGCATCGGAAATAGAGACATCATTATTACCAGGAGGTTTTTGTATCTCAGGTTCACTAGAGGTATGCAAAGTCCTATCATTTTTCTTTTCCTTTTTCTTTTTAGCAGGACTAGGTGCATCAACATTAATTCTTTGAGAGTCTTGTTCAATTCTTTTAGGATGACCTTCAGGATAAAGAGGTTCTTGGGTCATTCTACCTCCGGTAGTTACTACTCTAGCAGCAAAATCAATCATATTATTATTCATTTCATCAAGCAATTCTTTTTGAGACTTAGCAACTTGTTCTAACTAAGTTTGAACCATAGAGGCATGCTTCCCTACACCTCTAACATCATTACTAATTCTAAATAGCAAGTCACTCAAGCGAGCAATTATATCAGAATTATATTTCAATTGTTTCAGAACATGTGCATTGAAGTGATCTTGCTTCATATTATAGTTGTCAAACTCATATAAGCATTGACTAGGATGTTTATTGTAAGGGATATCACCTTCATCAAACTTTAATAAAGAATTTACCTGTGCCACCTGTGGAGGTGGTGGTGTGTCAAGGCCATGTATTTCTTCAATAGGTGGTAAGTTCTTAACATCCTCAGCTTTAATACCTTTTTCCTTCATAGATTTCTTTGCCTCATGAATATCTTCAGGACTGAGAAATAAGATACCCCTCTTCTTCGGAGTGGGTTTAAGTGGTGGTTCGGGAAGAGTCCAATCATCATAATTCTTCAATATATTATTCAATAATTCCTCAGCTTGTTCAACAGTTCGTTCCCTGAAAACACAACCATCACAACAATCCAGGAAGTCCCTAGAAGCATTAGTTAGTCCATTATAGAAGATATCAAGTATTTCATTTTTCTTGAGAGGATGATCAGGCAAAGCATTAAGCAATTGGAGAAGCCTCCCCCAAGCTTGTGGGAGACTCCCTTCTTCAATTTGCACAAAGTTAAATATTTCCTGTAAGGCAGCTTGTTTCTTATGAGCAGGAAAATATTTTTCAGAGAAGTAGTAAATCATATCCTGGGGACTACGCACACAACCAGGAGCAAGAGTATTGTACCATGTTTTAGCATCACCCTTTAATGAGAACGAAAATAACTTAGGAATATAGTAGTAGCGAATCTTCTCGTCATGAGCAAAGAGGATGGCTATATCATTCAGCTTAGTAAGGTGTGCCACTACAGTTTCAGTTTCATAGCCATGGAAAGGATCAGATTCAACCAAAGTAATTAACTCTGGGTCGACAGAGAATTCATAATCCTTATCGGTAACAAAAGATAGGTGACGTTGCAAACTTAGGATCACATTTCATTCTAGCATTGAAAGTCTTTTCCTTATAGTTGCGTAGAAATTTCTTAAGATCGTTTCTATCCTTACAAGAAAGAATTTTCCTAGTTACCTCCTCTTCCTCCGTTTGTTTTTCGCTCTCCTCCTCATCTTTTTCATCCAATGAGCTCACAGTGTCATCATTTTCTTCTTCCATAGTTTCCTGCAAAATATTAGTCTCCTCTTGGACAGCGGAGGAGACCTAGGGAAATTTGAGGAAGCCCATCATTGGAATATGCAAGCCAAGTTCTATAATGAAAAATTCCCACTAGTATATGAAAGTGACAACATAGGAGACTCTCTATATGAAAAACATGGTGCTACTCTGAAGCACAAGTGTGGTAAAGGATAGTAGCATTGCCCCTTCTCTCTTTTCTCTCATTTTTTTGGGCTTCTTTGGCCTCTTTTATTTATTTGTAAAGTCCGGAGACTCATTCCAACTTGTGAGGGAATCATAGCTTCCATCATCCTTTCCTCACATGGGACAATGCTCTAATAATGATGATCATCACACTTTTATTTACTTACAACTCAAGAATTACAACTCAAAATATGACTCTATATGAATGCCTCCGGCGGTGTACCGGGATGTGCAATGATCTAGCGTAGCAATGACATCAAAAAACGGACAAGCCATGAAAACGTCATGCTAGCTATCTTACGATCATGCAAAGCAATATGACAATGATGGTGCGTGTCATAATAAACGGAACGGTGGAAGTTGCATGGCAATATATCTCGGAATGGCTATGGAAATGCCATAATAGGTAGGTATGGTGGCTGTTTTGAGGAAGGTATATGGTGGCTGTTTTGAGGAAGGTGGGTTTAATGCACCGGTGAAAGTTGCGCGGTACTAGAGAGGCTAGCAAAGGTGGAAGGGTGAGAGTGCGTATAATCCATGGACTCAACATTAGTCATAAAGAACTCACATACTTATTGCAAAAATCTATTAGCTATCGAAACAAAGTATTAGACGCATGCCCCTAGGGGAGAGGTTGGTAGGAGTTAACCATCGCGCGCTCCCGACCTCCACACAAAGGATGACAATCAATAAATAAATCATGCTCCGACTTCTTTACATAACGGTTCACCATACGTGTATGCTACGGGAATCACAAACTTTAACACAAATATTTCTACCAATCCACAATTACTCATTAGAATGAATCTAGTATCACCATCTTTATATCGCAAAACTATTGCAGGGAATCAAACATATCATATTCAGTGATCTACAAGTTTTATGTAGGATTTTATGACTAACCATGTGAATGACCAACTCCTGTTAACTCTATAAATAGATATAAGTGAAGCATGAGAGTTTAATTCTTTCTACAAAAGATATGCCCACGCTCTAAAAAATATAAGTGAAGCAAAAGAGCATTCTACAAATGGTGGTTTTCTATGTGTAGAGAAATAGGCAATCCAAACTTCAAATGATATATGTGAAGCACATGAAGCATTCTATAAAGCCATACTCAAAAGATATAAGTGAGGTGCAAAGAGCCTTCTATAAATCAACCAAGGACTTTCTCATACCAGCATGGTGCATTATTAAAATAAAAATAAAAAAGCACACGACGCTCCAAGATTTACGCATATCATGTGACGAATAAAAATATAGCTCCAAGTAAAATTACCGATGGTTGTTACAAGAAAGAGGGGATGCCTTCCGGGGCATCCCCAAGCTTAGTTTCTTGGGAGTCCTTGAATATTACCTTGGGGTGCCTCGGGCATCCCCAAGCTTAGTCTCTTTCCACTCCTTATTCCTTCATCCATCGTGATCTCACCAAACACTTGAAAACTTCAATCACACAAAACTTAACAAAAACCCTCGTGAGATCCGCTAGTATAATAAAGCAAATTACCACTTTAAGTACTGTTGCAAACCCATTCACATTTTATTTTTGCATTTTAGCTACTGTATTATAACTTCTTTATGGCTTATACCACCGATAAAATCGATAGTTTCATCAAAACTAGCAAAACAATGCATCAAAAACAGAATCTGTCTTAAACAGGACAGTCTGTAGCAATCTGAACATTCACCATACTTCTGTAACTCTAAAAATTCTGAAACATTAGGAAAAAATAAAAAATTTTCATAGAAGTACTGTGTAAAAAATTCAGAAACTTTTGACATTCCAGTAAAAAATGTAAATTCACGCACTACAGCCAAAGTTTCTGTTTTTGCACTACACACACCAAACAAGCAATCTAATCATCCTAAAGGCAACTCTTGGCACATTATTTTTATAATACAATGGATTTATACAAGGGGATAATTATTTTTGTTGAAAAGTTTCTGTAATTAAGATTCACAAGGTTTCCATGGGCATGAACAAAGTTCAAGGCTAGCTCCCACTTTCACAATGCTCGTCCCTCTCACTTTCACTTTTCTTTTTGAAAAAGTTTTAGGTTCCCCTCTTTATTTTTTTGTTTTTTAAACTATATAAAAGCACACAACAGAATAAAATGACTCTCTAAAACTTCCGGGTTGTCTCCCTGGCAGCGCTTTCTTTAAAGCCATTAAGCTAGGCATAAAGTGCTCAAGTAATGGATCCACCCGGATCCCAAGGTATATCAAAGCCAATTTTAATTAACAATGATTTGTAATTTAGTAGTGAGCACAAAGTAACATATATCATGCAAAAACGAAGTCTAACTCTCTTCCTATGCATCGGCATGTCATAAAAGAACAATTCATGCTCACAAAGTAAAGGCCAATACATAGCATAAGCAGTTTCTTGCAATTTTATCATATTGGAAACATAGAGAGGCGGAGATGTAGTTCCTCTCTCATAATAATTGCAAGTAGGAGCAGCAAGCACATGCATATTATATTTATCAAAATTATCATGTGCAATAGTAGAACGCAACCCATCAATATAATCCTTAATAAGTGCAAACTTCTTCGATATAGTGTAGTTGGGAGAATTCAAAAAGATAATAGGACTATCATGTGTGGGTGCAATAGAAACAATTTCATGTTTAACATAAGGAACTATAGCAAGTTCATCTCCATAAGCATCATTCATATTAGCATCATGGCCACAAGCATGGCAAGCATCAAGTTCATCAAAAAGGGATATTTCAAACGAATACAAGGGATCATAGCAATTATCATAGCATTCATCCTTCGGTAAGCATGAAGGGAAATTAAACAATGTATGAGTTGAAGAGTTACTCTCATTAGAAGGTGGGCACGGGTAGCTAATCCGCTCTTCCTCCTTTTGTTCTTTGCTCTCCTCCTCATCTTTTTCATCCAATGAGCTCACAGTGTCATCATTTTCTTCTTCCATAGTTTCCTGCAAAATATTAGTCTCCTCTTGGATAGCGGAGGAGTCCTCAATATATGGCTTAACATAAGCATTAGAAGCATAGTTTTCATAGCAATATTTAAGTATGGCAAAACTTTCAGATTTGTAAAGAGTAGCATCATACTTTTCAATCAAAGAAGCAATTTCATAGGCACCCTTAAAAGCAACAAATTCTTCAATTTGCTCAATATCATAGTAATTATAAACACCCTTGGCATAAGAAGATACGATTCCATTATCCTTAAACTCACATTGATAGGGAAGGTATTTTTTAGGGTCTTCAGAACAACAAGTAAAATCATAAATTTCGCATAAATTCCAAGCATAGCATTGCAAAGTATTAATATGATGCCATAAAAGTTTCCCTTTTTGAGATAAGCGGTGTCGCACATAATGAGCATGCTCATTTAATGATTTGCCCTCAACTAAGCTAGTTGGGGTTTCAGCACGAGCACAAGTGGATCGAAGATGACCCAAGTAATATTCTTCGGTGGTACGGAACACTAGTGGTTCCTCAACTTTTGGAGCAGCAAGTACATCTATTTTTTTTGGTATTTTGCGTTTCCTACCCATATCTAAAGATAGAAAGCAAGTTAATAACAGAAAAATAAAAATTACTTAGTGATAAAGCAAACAAGCACACACGAGAATATTCACCCCACGCTATTGCTCCCCGGCAACGGCGCCAGAAAAAGGTCTTGATAACCCACAAGTATAGGGGATCAATTGTAGCCTTTCTCGATAAGTCAGAGTGTCGAACCCAACGAGGAGCTAAAGGTAGAACAAATATTCCCTCAAGTTCTATCGACCACCGATACAACTCTACGCACACTTAACGTTCGCTTTACCTAGAACAAGTATGAAACTAGAAGTACTTTGTAGGTGTGATAGGATAGGTTTGCAAGATAATAAAGAGCACGTAAATAAAAACTAGGGGCTGCTTAGATAAAGAAACAACTAAGTTAGTCTTAGTAGAGAGCTTTTTGTCACAAGAAAGTTATTTGTCCCTAGGCAATCGATAACTACACCGGTAATCATTATTGCAATTTTATATGAGGGAGAGGCATAAGCTAACATACTTTCTCTACTTGGATCATATGCACTTATGATTGGAACTCTAGCAAGCATCCGCAACTACTAAAGATCATTAAGGTAAAACCCAACCATAGCATTATAAGGTATCAAGTCCTCTTTACTCCCATATGCAACAACCCACCTACTCGGGTTTATGCTTCTGTCACTCAAGCAACCCACCATAGGCAAATCATGAACAGATTGCAACACCCTACAGTGAGGATCCCTCACGCTTGCGCGACACGGAGAGCACCATAGGACAGCACCAATAATAAAACATGCAACTCAAACCAATCATGATCATCAATCAACCCATAGGACAAAACGGATCTACTCAAACATCATAGGATAGCCATACATCATTGGGAAATAATATATAGCGTTGAGCACCATGTTTAAGTAGAGATTACACCGGGGAGAAGGGGTGTTACACCGCTGCATAGAGGGGGAGAGAGTTGGTGATGACGGCGGCGAAGTTGTTGGTGTAGATCGCCGTCACGATGATGGCCCCGGCGGCGTTCCGGCGCCACCGGGAGAGAGGGGAAGAGAGCCCCCCTCCTTCTTCTTCTTCCTTGGCCTTCCCCCTAGATGGGAGAAGGGTTTCCCCTCTGGTCCATGGCCTCCATGGCGGCGGAGGGGCGGGGGCCCCTCCGAGATTGGATCTCTCTCTTTGTTTCCTTCTGTTTCTGCCTTCCCAGATTCTGACCTTTCACCGTTTCTTAAATTCCCGGAGATCCGTAACTTCGATTGGGCTGAAATTTTAACACGATTTGTATCCGGATATTAGCTTTCTTGCGGAGAAATAAGGGCACCAACCGCCTTACGGGGTAGCCACAAGCCAACCTGGCGTGCCCTACCCCCCAGGGCGCGCCCCTATGGCTTGTGGGCCCCTCGGGCACCGCCTTCTGTTGATTCCACTTCCCAAAATTCACATATATTCCAAAAAAATCTCCGTAAGTTTTTATCCCGTTTGGACTTCGTTTGATATGGATTTTCTGCGAAACAAAAAATATGCAACAAACGGGAATTGGCACTGGGCACTGGATCAATATGTTAGTCCCAAAAATAGTATAGAAAGTTGCCAAAAGTATATGAAAGTTGTAGAATATTGGCATGAAACAATCAAAAATTATAGATACGATGGAGACGTATCAATCATTCATAGCAGAAGTAGCATCATCAATAACTTGTGACATATCAGGATTACTAGCATGTGGTGGTGTCGCAAACTTACTCATAACAGAAGGTGAATCAAGTGCAGAGCTGGATGGCAGTTCCTTACCTCCCTTCGTCTTAGAGGAAAAACTCTTAGTCTTTGGATCCTTCAGATTCTTCATAGTGATCAATTGATATAAATCCCAAGTGGCTCAACAAATATAGCTATGCTCCCCAGCAACGGCGCCAGAAAAAGGTCTTGATAACCCAAAAGTATAGGGGATCGCAACAGTTTTCGAGGGTAGAGTATTCAACCCAAATTTATAGATTCGACACAAGGGGAGCCAAAGAATATTTGAGAGTATTAGCAGCTGAGTTGTCAATTCAACCACACCTGGAGATTAAATATCTACATAAGTGTGATCAGTAGCACAGTAGTATGATAGTTTGATAGTAACAGTAACAGTAGCGGTAGCAGTGATAGCAATAGTTTTGTAGTTGTTGGAGCAGTAGCAGCAACAATAGTAACTTAGCAAGAACAATAAGTGGAGAACTCATAGGCACTGGATCGGTGAACTCGCTGGATGATATTCATCATATAACAGTCATAACCTAGGGCGACACAGAACTAGCTCCAGTTCATAAATGTAATGTAGGCATGTATTCCGTAAATAGTCATACGTGCTTATGGAAAAGAACTTGCATGACATCTTTTGTCCTACCCTCCGGTGGCAGCGGGGTCCATAAAGAAACTAAGGGATATTAAGGCCTCCTTTTAATAGAGAACCAGAACAAAGCATTAACACACGATGAATACATGAACTCCTCAAACTACGGTCATCACCGGAAAGTACCCCGACTATTGTCACTCTGGGGTTTGCGGATCAGAACACGTAATAGGTGCGTATGACTAGCAAGATCGGATCAAGAACATAGATATGATGGTGATAACATAAACGGTTCAGATCTGAAATCATGGCACTCGGGCCCTAATGACAAGCATTAGGCATAGCAAAGTCATAGCAACACCAATCTCAGAACATAGTGGATACTAGGGATCAAGCCCAAACAAAACTAACTCGATTACATGATGAATCTCATCCAACTCCTCACGGACCAGCAAGCCTATGAAGGAATTACTCACTCCCAGTGGGGAGCATCATGGAATTGGCGATGGAGAAGGGTTGATGATGACGAAGACCGAAGATTCCCCCTCTTCGGAGCCCCAAACAGGCTCCAGATCTGGCCTCCCGATGAAGAACAGGAGGTGGTGGTGGCTCCGTATCGTAAAACGCGATGAAACTTTCTCCTTGATTTTTTCTCCAAAAATAGGATTTTATAGCGTCGGAATTAGGGTCAGTGGGGCCACGAGGTGGGCACAACCCACTAGGGCGCGCCGGGGGGCCTGGCGCGCCCTGGTGTCTTGTGCCCAGCCAGGGCCCCCCTCCGGTGGTTCTTGGCTCCAGTATTTTTTATTTATTGTAAAATAAATCTCCAAAAAGTTTCGTCCAATTCTGAGAATTTTATTTCTTTACAAAAACAACACCATTGTAGTTCTACTGAAAACAGCGTCAGTCCGGGTTAGTTTCATTCAAATCATGCAAATTAGAGTCCAAAACAAGGGCAAAAGTGTGAGGAAAAGTAGATACAACAGAGACGTATCAGCTGTTCGTGGGAGATCGGACGAGGAGGAGACGGGCCACGCGAACGCGCTGCCCCAACTCTACTTCCGCTGCATGGCACTACGCGTCTAGTGTTAACGAGCTGTGATCCTTCTCCGTAGCATGTTCTTGGATGTTCTGCGCGTAGAAAAAATTTAATTCACATGTGATGCACCTACGGTAGAACCCAATAGTGGTATCAGAGCCTCTGGTATTGGATTTGGATTCAGATCGGACGCATATTTGATATGTGGAGGCGGCGGATGAGATCTGTCGTCGTTCATGAGATTGGCTATGTGCATGGTTGATGGGATCAACTGCACATCGGGGTCATTGAGGCTATATTTTCTGTCCATCGGAATCGATGAGGTCGTGACACAACCTACCCCTACCGGTCAGTATCCGTCATCGGGGCTAACAGTGAAACATAAATCCGAATCGGGTTCGCGATGATCAATGAGATCGGTCAGATCAGAAAATCCGGTGTGATCGGAATACAGATGCATGTGTGTAACTTAACATGACCTACGTGTGCGTAGCGCCTTGTATTTCGTACACGGTCACACAAACCGGTAGAATACGATTCTATGCACAACTTTGTTTTGCAGGTTCGATGTGAATAGTATGGCTCACGTATATGTGATGCATGTGTGTAACTTAACATGACCTGCGTGTCATGATTGTCAGCCGGCAGGAGCCAAAGTGCTGTCATTATATTGTATAACGACCTGCGCGTCAACTTGTGATTCTCTGTAAATTAATTACTAGTTGTAGTAGTTGGAGGACAGAGATCAAGTTCGAGGCTTTGGCGTCCCGGCGTGACGAACAAGATTGAGTTCCGCCCTGGTCATCGGAGTTGGAGCCGGCCTGGAAGGACATCCATGAAGGAGCCATACTATTTCACATATTTATGTTTATATGTGATTTATATTGCTTCTTGTTTTCTATGCATGTTATTATGGTAGAAAGATCCCTCGTTAATATCAAGAACATTGCCATTCCGGATGTTGCACCTTCGCACGTCAAGTACGTCTAGTGGTGGGCTCATAAAATTGAGGTGCCACTAGGTGTCCTTGAACTAGAGAGTTCGTGTCGGACACGGACATGCACTGCATCAGGTTAACATGACAAGGCTATCAAAACGGTTTTGGGCCTTGTGGCAAAGAAGGTTGGGAGCCGGGGTATGAGATACCTACCCGACCGACAGGAGTCGTATAGAGATACGATTAGCAAGGAGTTGCTTACCGAATAGGCAAGTTGGCTAGTAGTGATGCTAAAGCTCACTAGTCGCTCGCGCTAGACGGGTCCTGAATCACTGAGAGTTTGCGGAGGGATGCTGACTTAAGTGGGAGTAGTTCTATTTAAGGCTTGAATTACTCTACATAAACACATTGCTTAGTGATTGCATATTTTATGTTGTAAATCAATGGCACCACCTGCTCAACCCAACTTTGCATTGAAATCAATTCTGGAAAAGGATAAACTGAATGGAACAAACTTTACCACCTGGTATAGAAATTTGAGAATTGTTCTCAAGCACGATAAAAAGGAACATGTTCTAGAGGATCCACTTCCAGAGGAACCTGCCGATAATGCTAATGCCACAACCAAGAATGCCCACCAGAAACTCATTGATGAATCAAACGAGATCAGATGCCTCATGCTGGCTTGTATGGAGCCCGATTTGCAACAACGTTTCGAAAACGTTGAGGCTTTCGATATGATCGAGAGTCTCAAGAGCATGTTTCAGGTGTAGGCTAGGACCGAAAGGTTCAACGTCTGGCAATCTTTGACAGATTGTAAGCTGAAAGAGGGTGATCCACTGAGCCCTCATGTGATCAAGATGACTGGGTATGTACAAGCTTTGGATCGGCTAGGCTTCCCACTTGGGGACGAGCTGTCCACGGATGCAATTCTGGGTTCTCTTCCACCTAGCTATGGGATGTTCGTCTCAAACTATCATATGCACGGCATGGATAAGAAGCTCACTGAATAGCATGGGATGCTTAAGGTGGCAGAGCCAGATATTAAGAAAGGCACGCATCAAGTGTTGATGGTGCAGAACTCGGCTAAGTTCAAGAAGAGTTGGTCGAAGAAAAAGGGTAAGGAAAAGGGCACGGAGAAGGTTGTCTCCGCCGCTGCGCCGAAGCCGGCACCGGACTCAAAGACCATTTGCTTTCATTGCAAGGAAACTGGTCACTGGAAGAGGAACTGTAGCAAGTGGCTTGCTGAGCATGGCAAGAAGGCCGGAAATGCTTCTTCAGGCAAAGGTACACTTGTTACATATGTTATAGACATTTACCTTGCTGACATACCTAGTAGCTCTTGGGTATTTGATACCGGATCGGTTGTTCATATTTGCAACTCGATACAGGGGCTGATAAGAACTAGGCGTGTGGCACAAGGGGAGATTGACATCAGGGTCGGCAACAAAGCAAGAGTTGCTGTGTTGGAGGTTGGCACGATGCAACTCAATCTTCCTTCTGGATTTATTTTGGAATTGAATAATTGTTATTACATTCCCGCACTTAGTCGGAACTGTATTTCTGCCTCATGCTTGATGAGTTAGGGTTATAAATTCAGTTTAAAGGACAATGGTTATTCATTTTATTTGAATGGAATGTTCCACGGCTATGCACCCATTGTGGATGGGCTATTTATTTTAAATCTAGAAACAGAACCAGTCTATAACATGAATGTCAAGAGGCATAAGCCTAATGAGATAAATCCGAATACTTCTGGCATTGCCGGCTTGGACATATTAGTCTAAAACGCATGAAGAAGCTCCATGATGATGGACTCCTAACTTCGTCCGACTTCGGGTCGTTCGAGACATGCGAATCATGCTTGCTCGGCAAGATGACTAAGTCTCCTTTTGCAAAGAGTTGTGAAAGGGCATCCGAGCTGTTGGAGCTTATACACAATAATGTGTGTGGTCCAATGAGCACAACGGCCAGAAGTGGCTATCAGTACTTCGTGACTTTTACCGACGACTTGAGTAGATATGGATATATCTATTAGATGAGGCACAATTCAGAAACTTTTGAAAAGTTCAAAGAGTATCAGAATGAGGTTGAAAATCAGCTTGGCACGACGATAAAGCTTTTGCGATCAGATCGTGGAGGTGAGTACATGAGCCAGGAGTTTGATGATCATCTGAAAAGCCGAGGTATAGTACCTCTACTCACACCTCCGGGTACGCCACAGAGAAACGGGGTGTCAGAACGGAGAAATCGAACCTTGTTGGACATGGTCTGATCGATGATGAGGAAATCGGATTTACCCTTGTCATTCTGGGGATACGCTCTAGAAACTGCACCTTTCACACTAAACAGGGTACCATCAAAATCCGTAGACAAGACACCACATGAGATGTGGACTGGGAAGAGTACTAGTTTGTCTTTTCTAAAGATTTGGGGTCGTGAAGCATTTGTCAAGCGACTCATGTCGGACAAGCTTACACCTGAGTCGGATAAATGCATATTCGTGGGATATCCGAGGGAAACCTTGGGATACAACTTCTACAACCGAGAAGAGAACAAAGTGTTTGTTGCTCGGAACGGCGTTTTCCTAGAGAAAGAGTTTCTCAGTCAGAAAGCCAATGGGAGAATGGTGCGACTCGAAGAAATTCGAGAGCCACTCGAGGATGACTCGGCTGGTGATGAGATCATACCGGAGTCGGTCAAGGAACCCGTAGTGGAGTCGACACCGGAGCCACGGAGGTCGGAAAGATTGTGCAGAGTGCGCGAAGCGACGTGCCGGCCACGTATACGGAATTGATGGTGAGCCCAGATTCTGAGGCATGTCTGGAGGCCATGAGATCCGAGTTAAAGTCCATGGATGATAATCAAGTCTGGGACTTGGTTGATCCGCCACCTGGCGTAATTGCCATTGGTTGCAAATGGGTCTTTAAGAAGAAAACCGATGTGGATGGAAATGTTCAGATCCACAAAGCTCGGCTTGTCGCTAAAGGATATGGACAAGTCAAGGAATTGACTACGACGAGACCTATTCGCCAGTAGCGATGCTAAAGTCGATGAGGATCATACTAGCTATAGCTGCAAATTTCGATTATGAGATATGGCAGATGGATGTCAAAACGGCTTTCCTTCATGGAAATTTAAAGGAGGATGTATACATGATACAACCTGAAGGTTTTGTCGATCCAAATAATGCTAGTAAAATATGCAAGCTCAAGATATCCATTTATGGATTGAAGCAAGCAGCTCGGAGTTGGAACATTCATTTTGATGAAGTCATCGTTGACCTTGGTTTCATCAAGAACGAAGAGGACTATTGTTTATACAAGAAGTCTAGTGGGAACAAAAGTTTACTTTATGTTGTCAAATAATAAATTCCTTGGAAAGTGTTGGTATGGAAGGCAACCGTGGATACGGCCAGCCATGGATTGTGAAAGAATGGTGGAAAAAGGAATAAACTTTACTTTATGTTTGGGAACCGCCTATGATATATCTAGCATGGAAAGTATTGTGAACTACTTTGTCGTTTTCGTTGACAGGAAAGGCATGCCACTCAAAATATTTTTCTCTCTCAATTCAAACTTTGAGCTCTGGCACCTCTACAAATCCCTACTTCCCTCCGCGGAGGGCCTGTCTATTTACTTTATGCAATTTTATTTTTATTTGAGTCTCCATCTTATCTTATAAAGCACCAACTAGGGGGCACTATGATCATACTTGAGCATTGTGTGTAGTTAATATTTGAGTGTGTTTCATGAATGGATCAATGATTGAGCATGATAGGCTAGGGATAACTTTCTTTAGTGTTGATATTTTGAAATAAATGGTTGCTTGTTGGCATGCTTGAGTATTAAAGTCTTTATGTCAAAACTAGACTATTGCTTTGAACCATCTAAAAGTCCAAACGTCCATGCTACAAAGAAAAGAATATGTGATGAACATGTTAGGCAGCATTCCACATCAAAAATTCAGTTTTTATCATTTACCTACTCGAGGATTAGTAGGAATTAAGCTTGGGGATGCTGATACGTCTTTTACAATCATTTTATAGCAACTTTATATCTTTTTGCTTGTTCCATGTTGTTATATTATCATTCTTGGATGTTTTACAATCATTTTATAGCAACTTTATATCATTTTTTGGGACTAACCTATTGACATAGTGCCAAAGTGCCAGTTGCTGTTTTTGCTTGTTTTTTACTTCGCAGAATATCAGTACCAAACGGAGTCCAATCACGACAAAACTTTTTGGAGATTTATTTGGACCAAAAGAAGGCCATTGGGCCAAACAAGTTACCAGGAGGGAGCCCAGGCCGCCCACAACCCACCAGGGCGCGCCAGGGGCCCCAGGCGTGCCCTGATGGGTTGTGGCCGCCTCGGGAACCCTCTCCACCGCCTCTGATGCCTATAAATTCCCAAATATTCTAGAAACCCTAGAGAGTCGACGAAAAACACATCCAGCCGCCGCAAGTTCCAGAACCGCGAGATCCAATCTAACACCATCACGGAGGGGTTCATCATCCTCATTGGTGCCTCTCCGTAGGCAGTAGCTAGACGGCTTCCCCTCTCTCTTTTGATTCTCAATACAATGGTCTCTTGGAGATTTATTTGATGTAAACTTTTGCGGTGTGTTTATTGGGATCCGATGAATTTTGAGTTCATGATCAGTTTCTATCCATGAATATTATTTGAATCATCTTTGATCTCTTATATGCATGATTACTTATAGCCTCGTATTTCTTTTTCGAATCTTTGGTTTAGTTAGGCCAACTAGATCGATTTTTCTTGCCATGGGAAGAGGTGCTTTGTGATGGGTTCGATCTTGCGGTTTCCTCTCCCAGTGACAGAAGGGGCAGCGAGGCACGCATGTATCGTTGCTATTAAGAATAACAAGATGGGGTCTATTCCTACATGAATAGATCTTTTCTACATCATGTCACCGTTCTTATTGCATTACTCCATTTTTCCATGAACTTAATACACTAGATGCATGCTGGATAGCGGTCGATGTGTGGAGTAATAGTAGTAGATGCAGAATCGTTTCGGTCTACTAATCTTGGATGTGATGCCTATATAATGATCATCGCCTTGGATATCGTCATGATTATTTGATCTTCTATCAATTTCCCAACAGTAATTTGTTCACCCACCGTGTGCTATACTCATGAGAGAAGCCACTAGTGAAACCTACGGCCCCCGGGTCTACTCTTCCAACATATTGCTTTCCGATCTATCTTTTTGCCGCTTTTGTTTTCAGATCTATTATTCCAAAAACCCAAAATTACCTTGCTGCACTTTTTATTTGCCTCTTTTATTTTGCGTTCTTGAGATATCTATCTATCCAATCTATCATATCCTAATCTATCTTTTTACCGTAGAGAGATTGACACCTCTCTTTCGCGTCAGGTTGCAAGTATTTGTTCTTTGTGTGGAGGTGCTATTTACGTAGTGTTGGTGATCCTCCTACTGGTTCGATACCTTGGTTTCATAACTGAGGGAAATATGTAATGTCGCCGTGCTGCATCATCCCTTCCTCTTTGGGGAAATATCGATGCAATCTCAAGCCATGTCAAAGGAATTTCTGGCGCCGTTGCCGGGGAAAAAGCGGTGTCTTCTACGTGCCAATCTCTGGCGCCGAGGACACACCACCATCATCTACCAGGTTCTTAATCACAAATCTCATCTCCTTGCAATTACATTATTTTCCATTTGCCTCTCGTTTTCCTCTCCCCCACTTCACCAAATTTGCCGTTTTATTCGCCCTCTTTTAAGTTTGCCTTTTTCTCGTCAGATATCTTGCTTGCTTGCAATCTTGTTTGCGTAGTCACGATGACTCAAGAAAACACCAAATTGTGTGATTTTTCTAATACTAATAATAATGATTTTATTAGTACTCCGATTGCTCCTCCCGCCACTAGTGTGGAGTCTTGTGATATTAATGCCTCTTTGTTGAATCTTGTCATGAAAGATCAATTTGCTGGTAATCCTAATGAGGATGTCGCGTCTCATCTAAACACATTCATAGAATTGTGTGATATGCAAAATAAAAAAGATGTGGACAATGATATAGTGAAGTTGAAATTATTTCCTTTCTCCTTGCGGGATCGTGCAAAAAATTGGTTTTCTTCTTTGCCTCGCAATAGTATCGATTCTTGGAATAAGTGCAAGGATGCTTTTATTACTAAGTATTTTCCGCCCGGGGAAATTATTTCCCTTAGGACTCAAATCATGAATTTTAAGCAACTTGAGCATGAACATGTTGCACAATCTTGGGAAAGAATGAAATTGATGCTAAGAAATTGTCGTACTCATGGTTTAAATCTTTGGATGATCATACAAAATTTTTATGCGGGATTGAATTTTGTCTCTAGAAATCTTTTAGATTCCCCCGCGGGTGGTACTTTTATGGAAAATACTTTGGGTGAAGCCACTAAATTTCTAGATAATATTATGGAAAATTATTCACAATGGAATACTGAAAGAGCACCTACTAGTAAAAAAGTCAATTCGGTTGAAGAAATTAGTACTTTGAGTGAAAAAGTTGATGCTCTTATGAAGTTGGTTGCTAGTAAAAATGCTCCTATTGATCTTAATGATGTGCCTTTGTCTACCTTGATTGAACAAAATAGTGATTCCGTAGATGTGAATTTCGTCTCGTGAAACAATTTCAATAACAATGCTTATAGAGGTAATTTTAATCCTAGGCCTTTTCCTCGAAATTCCTCTAATAATTATGGCAATTCCTATGGTAATTCTTCTTACAATAATAATAGGAACCCTCTGATCTTGAGAGTAATATTAAAGAATTTATCAATGCGCAAAAGGTTTTCAATACTACGATAGAAGAAAAGTTGAATAAGATTGATGATACGTCTAGAAGCATTGATAGAATTTCTCATGATGTGGAAAATCTCAAGTTGAAAGCTTTTGCAACTAAGATTGACGAATCAATTAAAGCTTTATATGTTTCTAGGGATGAAAGTAAGAAAAGAAACGCTATGCGTAGAGCTAAAAGAGAATTTTTAGAAAAAGCGATTTCTAGTGATTGCTTTCAGAAAAATGATGAAGATCTTAAAGTGATTGGTGTTTCTTCCATTGATTCCTTGTTTAGTAATATTAAAATTGATGATAAAGGAACTTAAGTAGAGTCAACTTTAGTTAGAAGGCGTCCCAATGATTTGGAGAGTGAAAATCTTGATGAAAAAATTGATGAAAGTGGGTTTGAAGAGGTCAAAACTTTAACTAGTGATGTGCCCACTATTTTGGATTGCTAAGACTTTAATTATGATAGTTGCTCTTTGATTGAATGTATTTCTTTGCTGCAATCCATGTTGAATTCACCCCATGCTTATGAACAAAATAAAGCTTTTACTAAACATATCGTTGATGCCATGATAAAATCTTTTGAAGAAAAGTTGGAGTTAGAGATTTCTATTCCTAGAAAATTACATGATGAGTGGGAACCTACCATTAAGGTCAAGATTAAAAATTATGAGTCTTTCCTTTATGTGATTTGGGTGCTAGTGTTTCCACGATTCTGAAATCTTTATGTGATGTGCTTGGTCTCACCAATATTGAAGAATGTTCTCTTAACTTGCACTTGGCGGACTCTACTATTAAAAAGCCTTTGGGAAGAATTAATGATGTTCTTATTCTTGCAAATAGGAACTATGTGCCCATGGATTTTATTGTTCTTGATATTTATTGCAATCCGTCTTGTCCCATTATACTTGGTAGACCGTTTTTACGCACTATAGGTGTCGTGATTCATATGAAAGAAGGCAATATTTGATTTCAGTTTCCACTAAGAAAGGGTATGGAACACTTCCCTAGAACAAGAATTAAGCCACCATATGAATCAATCATGAGAGCATCCTATGGAGTGAAAACTAAAGATGACAATACTTGAATCTATGCCTTATGCCTAGCAAGGGGCGTAAAACAATAGCGCTTATTGGGAGGCAACCCAATGAATAAATTTATTTTCCTCTTTTTCTTTCTGTTTTTGAGTGTTGACACAATTATGCCTCTGTTATTATTGTGTTTTTTATGTTTTATTAGTGTAGTAGCATCATCACAAGTTTCAGAAGTAGCATCATCAAGTAATTGCGACATATCAAAACAAGTATCAAGTGGTGGTGTCATAAGCTGATTCAAAACAGTAGGTGAAACAAAAGCAGAGCTAGATGGCAGTTCCTTATCTGCTCTCGTATGAGAGGGGGCGATCTTGGTTTTAGCGTCTTTCAGATTCTTCATAGTGACAATAAGATATCCTTGGTGAACAAAATAAATAGAGCTATGTTCCTTGGCAACAGCGCCAGAAAACAGTCTTGATAACCCACAAGTATAGGGGATCATAACAGTCTTCGAGGGAAGTATTTTACCCAAATTTGTTGTTTTGACACAAGGGGATCCAAAGAATATTTATTGGTCTTAGCAGTTGAGTTGTCAATTCAACCACACCAGGAGTATCCTTCTGTAGCAAAAGTTTAGTATCAAAGTAGAACAACAATAGTAGCAACAGTTTTGTAGTGATTGTAATAGTAGCAATAGCAACAGTAACCTAGCAATATTCAGTATATGAAAAGCGTAGGCCATGGATCGGCGATGGAAAGATATGGATGACATTCATCATGTAATAGTTACACACTAGAGCCACACAGAACTAGCTCCAATTCATCAATATAATGTAGGCATGTATTCCGTATATAGTCATACATGCTTGCAATAAGAACTTGTATGACATCTTTTGTCCTACCCTCCCGTGGCAGCGGGGTCCATAAGGAAACTAAGGGATATTAAGGTCTCCTTTTAATAGAGAAACGGAACAAAGCATTAACACTTAGTGAATACATGAACTCCTCAAACTACAGCAATCACCGGAAAGAATCCCAATTATTGTCACCTTGGGGTATGCGGATCATGAAACGTAATAGGTGCATACAACTTGCAAGATAGGATCTAAAACACTCTCATATTCATGAAAACATAATAGGTTCAGATCTTAAGTCATGGCACTCAGGCCCTAGTGACAAGCATTAAGCCTAGCAAAGTCATAGAAACATCAATCTCAGAACATAGTGGATATTGGGGATCAAGCCCTATCAAAATAACTCTATTACATGATCAATCTCATCCACACCTATCACCGTCCAGCAAGCCTACAAAGGAATTACTCACTCCCGGTGGTGAGCATCATGGAATTTTTTATGGAGAAGGGTTGGTGATGACGACGGCGACGATCTCCACTCTCCGGAGCCCCAAACGGACTCCAGATCAGCCCTCCCGAGGAAGAACAGGAGGTGGCGGCGGCTCCGTCTCGTAAAACGTGATAAAATCTTCTCTCTGATTTTTTCTCCGAAGATGTGATTTTATAGGACTAGAATTAGGGCCGGGGGAGCCACATGGGCCCCATGAGCTAACAGGGCGCGCCTAGGGGGGTGGGCGTGCCCTGTTGGCTCGTGGCCCATAGGCAGCCCCCTCCGGTGGTTCTTCGCTCCACAATTCTTCCTATATTCCAAAAATAATTCACAAAAAGTTTCGTCCAATTCCAGGAACTTTTATTTCTGCATAAAAAATAACACAAAGGTAGTTCTGCTTAAAACAGCGTCAGTCCGGGTTGGTTTCATTCAAATCATGCAAATTAGAGTCCAAAACAAAAGCAAAAGTGTTTGGAAAAGTAGATATGTTTCGGACGTATCAGCAGGTATAATTTATGCTATTGCTGATAGTAGATGGCTAAGTCTTGTTCACTGTGTTCCTTAGAAAGGAGGTATAACTGTCGTCCCTAATTATAAAAATAAACTTATACCACAAAGGATAGTAACTGGTTATAGGACGGTAATTGATTTCTAGAAATTAAACAAAGCGACTAGAAAATATCATTACCCTTGCCTTTTATTGATCAAATGTCAAAAAGATTATCTAAGCACACACATTTTTTGCTTTCTTGATGGATATTCTGGCTTCTCTCAAATACCTCTGTCAAAAGAGGAGCAAGAGAAAACTACTTTTACTTGCCCGTTTGGAACTTATGCTTATAGACGTGTGCCTTTTGGTTTATGCAATGCGCCTGCTACCTTTCAAAGATGTATAACTGCTATATTTTCTGACTTCTGTGAAAAGATTGTTCAGGTTTTCATGGGTGATTTTTCCGTTTACGGGACTACTTTTGATGATTTCTTAAGCAACCTTGATCGAGTTTTGCAGATATGTGAAGAACCTAATCTTGTCTTGAATTGGGAGAAGTGACACTTTATGGTGAATGAAGGTATAGTACTTGGGCATAAAATTTCTGAACGAGGTATTGAGGTAGACAAAGCTAAAGTTGATGCAATAGAGAAAATGCCATGTCCTAAAGATGCTAAAGGTATAAGAAGTTTCCTTGGTCATGCTGGTTTCTATAGGCATTTTATTAAGGATTTCTCAAAGATTTCTAGGCCATTAACAAATCTTCTTCAAAAAGATATTCCTTTTGTTTTTTATGATGATTGTGTAGAAGTCTTTGAAATACTTAAGAAAGCCTCAATTTCTGCACCTATTGTTCAACCACCTGATTGGAATCTACCATTTGAAATTATGTGTCATGCTAGTGATTATATTGTTGGTGCTGTTCTAGGGCAAAGAGTAGACAAGAAATTGAATGATATTCATTATGCTAGTAAGACCCTAGACAATGCTCAAAGAAATTATGCTACTACTGAGAAGGAATTTTTAGCAGTTGTCTTTGCATGTGACAAGTTTAGGCCTTATATTGTTGATTCTAAAGTTACCATTCACACTGATCATGCTGCTATTAAATACCTTATGGAAAAGAAAGATGCTAAGCCTAGGCTGATTAGGTGAGTGCTTTTACATCAAGAGTTTGATTTGCATATTGTTGATAGAAAAGGAGCTAAAAATCCTGTAGCAGATAACTTGTCTAGAATGGAAAATGTTCTTGATGACCCACTGCCTATTGATGATAATTTTCCTGATGAGCAATTAGCTATTATAAATGCTTCCCATAACACTCCTTGGTATGCTGATTATGCTAATTACATTGTTGCTAAATATATACCACCTAATTTCACCTACCAACAAAAGAAAAAGTTCTTTTATGATTTAAGACTTTACTTTTGGGATGACCCACATCTTTATAAAGAAGGAGTAGATGGTGTTATTAGACGTTGTGTACCTGAGCATGAACTGGAACAGATCCTACGAAAGTGCCACTCTGAGGCCTACGGAGGGCACCACGCCGGTGACAAAACTGCACACAAGGTATTACAACCTGGTTTTTTGGCCTACTCTTTTTAAAGATGCTCGTAAGTATGTCCTCTCTTGTGATGAATTTCAAAGAATTGGTAACATTAGTAGACGTCAGGAAATGCCTATGAATTTATTCACTTGCTATTGAACCATTTGATGTTTGGGGTTTTGATTATATGGGACCTTTCCCTTCCTCTAATGGGTATACTCATATTTTAGTTGCTAATGATTACGTTACTAAGTGGGTAGAAGTTATTCCAACTAGTAGTGCTGATCATAACACTTCTATTAAAATGCTTAAAGAGATTATTTTCCCGAGGTTTGGAGTCCCTAGATACCTAATGATAGATGGTTGTTCACATTTTATTCATGGTGCTTTCCGTAAACTTCTAGCTAAATATGATGTTAACCATAGAATTGCATCACCTTATCATCCTCGGTCTAGTGGTCAAGTTGAATTGAGCAACCGAGAAATTAAATTAATCTTGCAAAAGACCGTTAATAGGTCTAGAAAGAATTGGTCTAAGAAACTTTATGATGCTTTGTGGGCTTATAGAAATGCTTATAAAAAACCAATGGGAATGTTCCCATATAAAATGTTTATGGAAAGGCTTGTCATTTACTTCTTGAGTTAGAACATAAAGCTTATTGGGCAATCAAAGAACTTAACTATGATTTTAAGCTTGCCGGTGAAAAGAGGTTATTTGATATTAGCTCATTAGATGAATGGAGGACACAAGCCTATGAAAATGCCCAGTTATTTAAAGAAAAGGTTAAAAGATGGCATGATAAGAGAATTCAAAAACGTGAATTCAATGTAGGAGATCTAGTTCTTTTGTACAATTCTCGTTTTAGATTTTTTACAGGTAAGCTTCTCTCTAAAATGGGCAATAATGTTGAAGGCACACACCCGAGAGTGGTTAATGGGCAAAGAATTAAACGTTACATCTCAGGTATGCCCATTAATGTTGAAACTAATATTATTCAAGTGATGACACCGGAAGAACATATAGGGGAGACCTTCCGGAACACTCCAAACACCTGAAAAGGGGTAGGTATGTGATACGGTAAGTAAACCAACTCCGAAAATTCCATAAAAATAAATTCTGTTGGTTTTGGTATTTTAGAAAAAATATAAAAATAAAAACGAGTCAGGGGGACCCACGAGGGAGCCATGACCCAACAGGCCTCACCCACCCCTGTTAGCTCGTGGGCCCCTTGTGTGCCTCCCGGACTCTGTTTTCTTCCTGGACACATATTCTGACCTAGAAAAATTCATTATATATACTCCTGTATGTTTTGACCACCACATCGCAAGTTTCTCCTCTGTTCTTGTTTCGGACTGTTTTTCTGACAGATTTCCCAAAGAGTTGAAGCTATGTCTTCGTCCTCCTCCAACAACATTGAGGATGAGGCTTGGTTGCTGCATATGGATCACGAACGGGAAGGAACTGAGGAAGTCGTCACGGAGGAAGAATCTATGGATTCGATGGAAGTGTATCCCCCTCCCTCGGAGTGTCGGACGCTAGCTGGCATCTCTACCTCTCCTAACCCTTGTCCACGCATGGGGAGGAGAGCTCAGCTAAATCAAGGGGTGCAAGGTGAATCTACTCCGAGGAGACCCCTCGGCAGGTTACATGCAAATAACTTTCATAACTTGATTCAAAACTATGGAGTTTAGAATTTTCTCGCTCGCATATACCGTCCAATTGGAACATCTCTCGTCCAAGTGAAAGTGATGCAGGAAAAAGCTCTTGGTGGCCTGAGAATAAACATATCATGGTGGAAGTGCAAAATAACACCGTAATGATTCAACAGCTACTTCATGAGATCAAAGAGTTAAAAGCTCCTCTACTATCCATTTCAAAGGACAAGCCCACTACATCACCATCATCACCCAAGAAGGACACTTGAGTACATGGGTATGGGCGCCACTCTTAGCTTGTTACAAGCTTGGGGAGGTGTCCCGGTATCGTATCACCATCACTTTTACCATTATCATCTATATTAGTTCGATCCTTAGTTATTTCATGATTTAGAGGACTAAAATTTAGTTTTGCTTTGCTTAGAGTTTTGCTTTGTGATCTATATATATATCTTAGTTATTTCGTGCTTATATAATAAAGATTAGTTGAGTTTGTGTGCTTTATTCTCATGCATCAATCATCATAGCGTTGAAATAAAAGAAATAGAAAAATCATATGCTAATCCCAAGGGGAGTAATGACTTCACATAGAAAAATTATAAGTGATAAAAGTTGTTGGAAGTTAACAAACATAGTGTTAGTCATTGATACAATCCATGCAAATTATGATAGAGGAGAGGAGATTCACATGCAAATACACTATCTTGGGCATCTTTTATGATTGTGAGCCCCGATCAAATATTATATAATGATTGAACTGTTGATGTAGGACAAGGAAGACAACGTAATGAGTTATGTTTGTCTACATACACATATAAATTATATTGTCATGGATCCTCTAACATGTGGTGCTTGCTTTAGATCTTTTCCTAGCCAAAAATTTCCGCACTAAGTAGAGATAGTACTTGTGCATCCATAACCCTTAAACCCAATCTCTTGCCATGAGAGTCCACCATATCTACCTAGGGATTGAATAAGATCCTTCAAGTAAGCTGTCATCGGTGCATCAAAATAATTAAAAAATTGCTCCTCAATATGTATGATCTTTTATTGTGAGGCAAAATAAGCTTTGTACGATCTTGTGATGGAAAAAAAATAAAAGCGACAGACTGCATAATAAAGGTTGCTATCATAAGGGGCAATATAAAGTGACGTTCCTTTACATTAAGAGCTTGCACATACGAAAAATAAAAAGTGCATGACAACCTCTGCTTCCCTCTGGGAAGGGCCTATCTTTTATTTCCATGTATTTACTTTTATGCAAGAGTCAATAATGTTTATCCGTATTCCAACCTATTAATTCTCTAGTTAGCAAGCATCATGTGTTGGGGAAAGATCCAGATATATACATATACATATACATACATACTTATATATATATATATAAACACTATTCTGATCATGGGATCAGAATAATATTCTGATCGTAGGTTGAACTACCTGAGTTATTCGACCTGAACTGCCCTATGTAAGAACCTGGCCTTCGTGCTATCTAAGCAATCGTGGCTTCCCGCGCGAATTTTTCTAGTGTTTCGTGTTCTTTGTGATCTAAGTGTAATCCGAATACGAATTGTAGCATCTTAATGGTCGCTTTATTTCGAGATCTCGCTCGTTGGCGGATGTGCTCTCGGGACGTGATGAACTTGTATCTGTTACAAGTTAATGCATGTAACGGATGTTCTCGAACATCTAACACAACGGGAATTGTGTTTAGGTAAGAGTTTCATGGACAATTTGTTGTTATTTCTAACGATTTTGATTTCGGGTTGTGTTCTTCGTCCACGGGAGTTGTTTCCTCCGCTTTTGTCGATTTGTGATTTTCCTCTGAAGATTGCCGGCGGATTTGTGTACTTTAGTTAAATTGAAGCATTCCCACGACGTCAATTTCAGTCGGAAGGTTTCATACACTTCGAATTCGGGTGATTGGATGTTGCTCTGCCCGCGGCGGTTGCACGGGGCGTTTTTTCGTTTGTACAGATCGATTCCACGTCGTTGTTGTTGAAGGAAGGGATTTGGCAAAGCATTTCGAAATTTTGGCGGGCATGTTTTAGGAAGACATACAGGATTTTATGATTCTAGCGAATTAGTTCGGGGATAGTTTTTGGATCATCCACGGTCTGTAGTAGAAGCTGGACTTCTTTGTTATGCGTGGTTGAACTTCTGGTTTTCCACATTGCAAGGTGATTCAACTTTGTGCACTTATGCAGGCTTGCAGCTGTAGGGCATCCTCCCCCCGCTGCCTGATGCACAATTTGGACTTGTATATCATGTCTACTTGAACTTCTGCTTTTTTGTTTACATTGTAAAATAATGCAGCATTGTGCTATTTTATATTTGTTTGTTTTCTCGTAAATTTTGCTTCTGTTGTATAAGTTGAACTTTTATACCATTCGTGTTAGAACTTCTATGATTTTTCACATGTTTTTAGGTGATGAGGAAATACGATATCTTCTGTTGTTGTTGTTATAAAAAAAAGTTGTGTCTGGTTTTTGCTTTTCACAGTCCTGATGTGTGTACCTGTGGATCTGGCTCATAGAGACATGCATACTATTTTTCTATAACCATTTTTTCCATACTCTGAATAATAGTAGAACTTCAGTAGCTTCCAATGCTGAACTTCCTGTTTTTTTGCTTGTGTTCGAAACTTCAGTATTGATTTTTTCGAACTTGTCAACCAAGCACACACTGCCGCGTTAGCGCGAGGCCGAGCAGGGGGGAAGGGGGGGTCGGGACCCCCCTCCCCCTGCGAGGCCGAGCCAGGAACGAGCCGGAGCAAGCGACGACGCGGCTTGCCGCGGTGTCGCATGCGGAGGCGAGTCCGTCACATCAGTTACCCCACTATCTATCTTAGGGGTGTGGCTCTGGGTTGCGTGCGTTGGGGGTGGAAACAGAAAAACCGCATTGTGCCTATCAACCAAGCACGCACTGCCGCGTTAGCGCGAGGCCGAGCAGGGGGGGTCGGGGGGGTCGGGACCCCCCCCCCTCCCCTACCCCTGCGAGGCCGATCCAGGAACGAGCCAGAGCAGGCGAAGCCGCAGCGTGCCGCGGCGTCGCATGCGGAGGCGAGTCCGTCACATCAGTGACCCCACTATGGACTACGTTTGTTTGTGTATTTTCTTAGCGTGTCGGTGAATTTGAACTTCTGATTTGTCTCTAAGTTGTGTATTTAGTTATATATGGACAACGTTTGTTTGTGTATTTGAACTTCTCCTTTGTTTAACTGATGTTGTACTAATTTATTTTTGAACTTCCCTTGTTACTGTATTTGAACTTCTCCTTTTCTTCTGTTATAGGCTTCTAAGGGCTGGCAACATTTAATATGTGGTGGATGGGTAAATGTGTAATTATCCCATGCCTCTTCACATCTGTCTGGAAGATTCCATATATTCCCTCGGTTCCCCACCGTGTCAGAAACCCCCTCTCCCCTGTCGCTTGCTCTCTTCTCCCTCTCTGTCGCTCGCTCTCTTCTCCAACCTCCCCCGATTTCGTCGCCGCATTTGCCTCTGCTCGTGGGTGTAGTAACCGGCGCACACGCCCCGCTCCTATATCTACCGGATACCCCGCTCTCCATCCCTCGCTCTGCTCTCTACTGGTTTGATGCGGAGCCGGCAACCATGTGTGGCGTCGTGGGGTTGAAGAACTGCTGCCGATTCATGCATCAGCGTCTCGTCGAGAGGTACAAATGGTGCCTGCCCCTAATGCTCGGTCTTAGGATTCGCCAGATCTAGCGCGTGCTTGTAGTTTGTTCTGTGGGCTCTCGCATCCGCCTTCCCCATTTCTTCTGATGCTTGGTTGCAAGTGGAGGTAGAGTTGTTCTGCAGGTGGTTACAACTTGTGAGATCCGCCTCCCGCCTCCCCCATCCGTTCTGTTGTGTTATTTTAGGCTTTAGTGTTGTGTGGATTCCATTTCACCTTGTTTATTTTTACCTGTGAGATGAATGTAAGCAGGTTGTGGTGTGGTGGTTGCTGCTGGATCTGATGTAGCTTCATCCTTTTCTTCTTATTGATTTGGCAGTCTACTTTGGGTCTGTGACATACTAATAAGTTTCTGAGTGCTGTTGTTGTTGATGTGCTTGCCTTGATGTGTTGCTGTTCATCTCCATGGTTGTTGGTGTGATTTTAGTTGTTATATTCTAGGGTTTTATTTAGTTGCTTTCTTGTACTGTTGTTTGATTTTCTACTTTCTAATAAGATGTATTTTCCCCCTATTTTTTGTCTTTGTTTTTGTAGGTGGATCTAGGGCTTGGACTATGTTACATCAGGTAGTGGTGTTGTTATGGCTTCAGGACCTTCTTCAGGTATGTAAATGTATATGCATCTTTGTGAAATTGGTTATCTTGTTGAACTGCCCATGTTTGTCAGTGTAAACTTCTTTCCTGGTTGATGTGTATGCAGTTTACTTGTAGTTGAAGTTAGCATAATGTGCCTTTGTGGACTTTTGATGGAATTATCATTGAACTGTCTCATTAAGTTTATTCGTACTTCCCAGTGTTTTAATTTTAGTACATAGCTTTTTGTAATTTACATATAATTTTCATGGTATTGAATAGTGGTAGTTGGGCTTTCTGGTTGTACTTCGTTATTCATTGTTGAAGTTGTGTCATTAATTTCGATGATAACTTTGTTGTACATTTTTTTACATTGATGTACAAAGTTACCATTTTTGTCTGTGTTATTACATTTTCGTACATTGTTTTAGTGCTCATGCTTTATTTGTTTATGTAATACGCGTTCTGTTCCTAAATAACTGTTTGTTGGGGAGAACTAGTAGTTCTCCCCCACAACAGTTATTTAGGAACAGAGGGAATAGTAACTTTGTCACAAAATTGACTTTTTGTCTTTTATGGTTTGTATTTAGTAAATTATTGTGGAATTTGTTTGAATTTCTGTTTTGTTCTCTTGTTTTACTGCTTGGTAAGGTGTACTTGAACTTCTTGTTATTCATTGCTTTATTTGTTTTTGTTTTTAGTTTATGCCGAACTTCTGGATATTTTCATTGTTTTACTTCTTTGCTAGTTTTTGTTGAACTTCTTGTTATTTTTTGTTATTGATTGTTTCTTTGAAAACCCATCTTGTTTTGTATTGTACTGTTTTTGGCTTTTGTGTTTTCATTTGTAAAGCCATCTTCCTTTTTAAAACTGAGCTGTCTTTTTTTCCCTTTTTTTAGTTCGTGATGAGATTAAAAACTCTGACAAAAGTGGCTGTGATCAAGATGTTGGATCAGAAGTTAATGTTGCTGTTCCAAAGTCTGATGCAGCTAAATCATCTTCCAATTTGAGTTTAGTTGCTGAGGTTGCTTGCTTTCTTGAAAAAAATTGAAATCTCGAAGATCTTGCGTCCGCAGCCATTACTTCAACTAGTATGTGCAACTCAGCTCTCGCTTCACCTTTTGTTTTTTTAATTATAAAGCCATCATTTTGAACTTTTTTCTTTATTTTGTTTTGTGTTAGTTATTTACTCTTTTCCTTTGTTTTGTTTTTTTGTTTTTGCAGATGCAGCCAGTGAAGAAGTTGTTGATATCATAAACGATGTTCTGTCTGACTTGGGTGGGGCTGAGAAGAATGCTGAGGCTGAGCAGGTGGCTCCATCAGCTGAAGATTGCGATCCCATTGAGGAGCCTTCGGGTTCTCTTCAGTTGTCAGTGACACAGTCGCAATCTGTTGATGGCACTGAACCTGTCACTCAAGCTGATGATGTGCCATTGCAGCTTCTTCTAGAGGATGAACGCAAGAGAAATAAGCTAGAAGCCTTTGAGAGGAAGAAGGCGTCCCGCCTACTGAAAGGTCCTATTGTTTGTGAAAATGATGATCTTGCTGAAGGCGATGTGGCGTGTGCCAGTGATAACTTGATAGGCCCTGTGAAGAAGAAGTTCAAGCGCACTTCAACAAGGAAGCATCTTGTTGGTGAAGTTACTCCTCGGAGGAGCCCACGTGTTTCTAAAGTTGCAAGTCCAGGTGTAGGTGAACTTCCTGAAATTAGTGGTCAAGCTGCTGGTGTTACCCTACGTCGTAGTCCTCGTGTTCTTGGCTTTGCGGAGCCTTCGACTCCGGTTGGTTCTGGTGGTGTGTCTGGGAAGGGCAAGAGATGTGGTGATAAGCGCAAGGGTGGGCCAGCAAAAGTTAACAAGGGATGCAAGAAGCGTTCTCGTGTTAATGCAGATGGCCAAGATGATGATGATTTCGACGCTGATGATGAGGATCCTGACGATGATGCTGTCGATCAGGTATTAATTTGTTTTTTCCCTTATGTTCATATTTTTGTTTTCTTATTTGTATGATATTGTGTACGTAATACTGCCTTATGTTCTATATTGTTGAACTTCTGGTGTACATTGTAATACTAACTTTAGTACAAACTTGAGTCATTTTTGAGTGACTTATTTTGGGACGGAGGGAGTACAACATTTGAACCCTCTGGATATACTATGATTGAACTGCCTTGCAATGCATTGTTGAACTTCTGTTATATGGCACCAGAGGTTGTGCATTTGTTGAAACCTCTGGATATACCTTGATTGAACTGCCTTGTAAAGTATTGTTGAACTTCTGTTATATGCATTGCTGTACATGTATTATTTGTTTTGCCCTGCTGTGATTCTTTATGTAGTTCTTCCTTGTTTTATATTCGCTGAACTTTTTGTTTATTTTCATTAACACATTTTTCTGCCATCGTTTCTTCTTTTTTACATTTTTTGCAGTTTGTGCTTATGAAGAGGCCTGTTGATGATCTTAAAAGGGCTGTAATTAGGTATCAAGAAGGTACTAGCAGGGGAAAAGCTGTTACTCGTTGTGCCATTTCGCTGCTTCTGATGTATTTGGACTGCCTTATCCTTGGCAAGAAGCCTGTTGTTGATTTGATAACTCCTCGCATCAATTTCATGGACCAGGCCAAGCTATGTGAGCTTGCTTCTGCTGACTTGGTTAAGAAGGGTGATGATGACCCAGCCACGTGGGTTTTTGGGAATCTGCATGTGAGTCTTTTTTATGCTTTAAACTTTTCCTACATAGTATAACTTGAACTTCAGGTATTATGTTCACTTTTGTTTCTTGTCCCTTCATGATGTTTTGACCCGTTTTACTTTTATTTGCGTGTAGTGGAAGACACAGGCTGAGGTTGTGTTCTTCGTGCATATTGAACGACTTGTTCTTACCATGCCCCGTGCCACCGGTCTTGGCAGTGAAGCTGCCCCGAGAATTGAATCCTCCCAGGATGTTCACACTGGTGCTCCCCCAGAAGTACCTGGAGGTTCTTCTGCCCATATGAATGCTGGAGCTGGCATTTCTTCAGAGTCTGCGAAGGGTTTCTTCGATGCTTCCAGTGTTTCCCTTGGTAGGATTGATGGTCTTTTGAGCAGTTTTTGTGAGGAGATTGCACGTGTTCCGACAACGGTTGAGCATCTTAGTCGTGTTGATGGGATTCTTCCACCCGGTCGTGGTTTTGATGTGGAGTCTTCGAAAGAGGCTTTGTCAATTGAGGTGAAAATTCTAGCTGAGATTCGTCAGAGCACTGTCCACCTCCGTACCAGCTTTGGATTGTTCAAGCAGTTGCAGGATGCTCGTTGCAAGCCTTTTGAAGATGAGGCTAGTGTTGTTATCAGACAGATTGAAAGGCCTGATTCTGTTGATTTGGGTCATGACGGTGGGAACGAGGATCGTGCTGGAGAGGTTAGTTTTCTTGATATTGATAGTTCTTTGATTTAATGTTTAGTGTTAGTGTCCAGTTTCTAGTGCCGTTAATAGGGTGGCCTTCTTGTTTTTGTGTGTTTGAACTTCTTTTGTTAGGTATTATTGTTTATATGTGACATTCTTTCTTTACACTATCTGAACTTCTCCTTTGGCAAGTTAGTGTTAATAGGTGACGTCCTATATTTAATGTATTTGAACTTCCATGATATGTTTTGTTGTCTAACCTTTACCTTCTTTATTTTATAGTATCTGAACTTCTTGTTGAGTGTTATTTGTTCACAGTTGACCATCTATGTTTACTGTCTTTGGACCTCCTTCATATGTCAGTTGTTAAAGCTGT
The DNA here is from genome assembly GCA_039707655.1 of Elymus sibiricus. Classification (NCBI taxonomy): domain Eukaryota; kingdom Viridiplantae; phylum Streptophyta; class Magnoliopsida; order Poales; family Poaceae; genus Elymus; species Elymus sibiricus. The sequence continues at coordinate 274,035,662 of CM077665.1, forward strand.
TTTTCCTTATTTACTGAATCTGAACTTCCTCTAATTACACATTCTTCTACCTTGTCTTCTAGACTTTTTATTTTTTATGTGTTTGTATGGTATTTGTAGGCTGCTGATGATGGTGCTGGAGATGATATTGTTTTACCTAAAAGTGGAAATGCTCCTCTGGATTAATCTGCCCCGGCGAGTGCGAGTGATTTCATTGTGGCTGATGAGAATGTTTCTAAGGGTGATGAGAATGTTTCCAAGGTAGCATCTTACTTGTCCATTTGTTTACTTCTTCTTTTTTACTTCAAGGTTCTTTTTGCTATGTGCCCATTTTTACTTGAGATTTGTTGTTGTTACAGAGCGATGATATTAATGTTGCTTCAGAAAAGCTTGCAAACAACGATGTGTCAGACGTTGGCTGCTCCGATGGGCTGGATCAAACTGAACATCATTCTTCCATTGATGATTGTGATTTTGAAGCTGAGCAGGGCAAGTTAGCTGGAGGTGATACCATTATTATGCTAGCAGTCCTGAGAAAGATTTCTTCAAGGCAGCTGTTGATCCTGGTAGCGCTCAAGCGGTACCTGCGAAGCCTGTTGCAACAGAACCATCAGTGGTTGTTGGTGGTGATTCTCCAGCTTCTCCTACTGCAGCACAACCAACCGTTCTTGTTGTTTCAGATTCTCCAGCTGCTACTGTTGTTAATGAAGTTGATGTTACAATGTCTACTTGGGATGGCGATGATTCAGAAGCTGAAAGTGATAGTTTCCGAAAGGAGGAGGATCTGTCCAGTGATGCTACTGGCTTAGGCAAGAATCCATAAAAGAGAGGAGCACGTTTCTCTCTTCTTTCCCCATCCCCATGCCTTTTGTTTTTGGTTTGACTTGTGATATCCATGTGTACTGTCTGTGAAGTACTAGTTGAACTTCTGGTTTGTCATATAATGTGAAAATGTTTTCATGTGAATGCAAATAAAGTGAAGTGCAGATGTTTTTATGATGGGGGAGTGGTGTATTAGACGGGGTTGTGATGTTTATAATTTTTTGTGGGTTATCTTTTGTTGTAGAAGCTGAATGTTTTTGTGTTGTTTTGCATCTCCTGTGATGATCCATGTGTTTGAAACTGACTTTTGTTAGTTGTGTGCTTGGCATTATATTTATTTTAAGATAAAATTGCTTTTTTAGGGCCAACCCGTGTTTTCATAAATCTTGTGTACATGCAACCATTATTACTGTGTATATTCAACATCTCTTTTCTGGTATGTATTTTAAGTATGTTTGCTCTTGTTATATTGTTTTTGGTGAGCAGACAGTGAAATTGCAGCTGTGAAGAAGAAGGCTGATGATTTTTATTTCAGTGTAAGTAGGCTTAGGAATGATCGTGTTAAGAGGTGAGTGCATCCATTCAGAACTTCATGTCATCTAATTTTTGTACTGCTTGTGGTTTCATAGCTGAACTTCTTGGCATCTTATGTCGGTACTCTCTATTACTTATTAAAGCAAACTTTGAATATAAGGGGATCTTCATAGTTGAATGAATCCACATTTGTTGTCATTATTTTGTGTTTTTAGATCAAAGTCTATGTTTCGAACCAATGAGTGTGATGCTAGTGTTGAAGATGTCGCATCCTCTTTTGGTCCTCGTGGAATGCTCCGGTCTTCTGTTGCTGAGGTTGCTCTTTATTGCCTGCGTTGCAAATACCAAGGGTCAGACAAGCTTATTCTACCTTATTGGGTTTGTGTAAGTGAACTTCTCTTTTATGTTTTTATTTGCCAAATTTGTTTAAACTTGTCGTTTTCCTTATATTTATGTGTTCCTCTTTTCGTTGTACCTTATATTTTATTTTGTTGTTATCTGTTTATTAGGACAAGATTTACAGAGGGCAATTTAATGCTCGTGTGAGGAAGTTTTTCAACGCTACTGATCCTGATAGCATGGATGTCCACGATGTTGTAAGCATTTCATTGTTGATGCTCTCTATTTTGTGATTGTTTTTGTTTGTGCTCTTGATTTTAATATCAGTTTTAATGATTGTGTGTTTATCTTGCTTCAGGTTATTTTCTCTACTTTTGACCCACCTACAGTCCCTGCTCACATGGGTGGTGTTGGGCATTGGGTTTCTATATTTCTGGACTTGAAGAACGAAAGGTTTCAGCTTCTCGACTCGTACTATGGACCAGATGATGAATGTGCAGTGCGTCTTTTTCGGCGGATGACTGACAACATCAAGAAGCTTTGGAGCGATGCCAGCCAAGACAGGGAGACACCCTTCAATCCACTTTCTATTGATCACTTCCCTTTGGATTGGATTGATGTCCCCCAACAGGATAACAAGTATGAGTTCCAGTTTCTCTCTATTATTCTTGTTTATATGTATGAGTACGTAAGCTGCAACGTTTTGTTATGCTTTGACATTCTTTTATTTTTACAATGTTTCTTTGGTTGCTGGCAGTATCGACTGTGGGTTCTTCATGCTTACAAACATTAATTCGTTTCATGATGGGGTTCTTTCGAACTATTCCCATAAGGATATCACGGATATTAGGAAGACATTGTTGTACTCAATTGCAACTTCTAATCTGTTTGAAACTGATTTCTTTGGTCTGTTTGGCTACTATACATGTAAGTGTTGAAACTTACAGTTTTGGTTACTTTATATCTCTTTTTGTTATTTGTATGCTGATGCATTGTCATTTATTTACTTGTATTTTTTGTTTTAGTAGGTTTCCATGTCATTTTTTCCCTTGAACTGCAGCTTTTATTGTACAAGAACTTGAGTGATTATGCCTTGTGTTTTGGTAGATGAACTTGAATGATTTTCCTGTCAGCAATCTTTTTTTGAACTGTATCTTGTGTTGAACTTGAACCTCATTGAATATTAAATGAATCACTTTATTTAGGCTTTAGTTTTTCATTTTTTGTAGGTGAACTTGAATAGTAATCATGTCAACTATATTTTGTTGGACTGAAGCTTGTGTTGTAACTGAACTTCAATTGTTTTTATGGTCTTTTTTTTTGACAGTGGAGGATTTGGACTTGACCGACTACCACTTCGCATACCTCGGTACACAAGAATACCAGCCTAGGCAGGAACCGATGTGTACAATAACAAAGCCTGATGAGAGTGCTCGAACCGTTGTTCCTTCCAAGGTTGGTAAGCAGCCTGTCGGTATTGGGGTGTCTAAAGCCCCAAGGAGAGCCGCTCCAAAGACCCCTTGCACTGAGAAGGTGGTTGCAGTCCAGGCTGAAGAGATTTCATCGGATTCTGATTTTGAGAAGATTGCTGGCATGAGGAAAGGTAAATCTGCTGTTGTTATTGTTGCTGGGAGAGGTGGCAAGAATGTTGTCACTGCTAGAAGGAATCTGGCACTTGAGTCTGGAAACATAACCTCTTCGAAGAGAGCAACAAGATTGCCTCTGAAGTGGCGTTCTCCTGTATGTCCCCTAAAGAAATACACATACCCTCATCTAGCTGAGGCCCGGAAGATGAAAGATTTTGTGCTTGGTGAAAATGGCCTGAAAAAGTATATGGAGAGAGTTTTCTTCTTCTGTTTGCTCGCTGTTATGCTCTAATTTGAACTTTTGTTCTGATAATGTCTGAACTTCTCTTAATTTTGCAATCATTTTCTTTTCTTATGTACTTGCGCTTCTAACATTATCCCAACCTTTTCTTCTGGAGGACATCATACTGCATGTTTAGTGTCCTTGGTGGCAACGTGATGGACCTGACTGGACGTATCCTTCATAGTCTTTTTTCTGAAGGGGAGCAGATGGAAGGAGACGTAATGGACTTTCTCATAAACCAGTGGAAGGATACGCCGGAGACCTCAGAGATCTTCTCTTGTGCTGACAGGGTTATTCTGAGTCCGTACTTCATACAGGGTTTTTTTGTAACCCTATCTCTGTATTTTTGCGCTATTTTTGGTTAAGGGGTATTGCTAGGTATATTTTATTTGTTGTGTTTTAATGTTTCTTAAATATTTTTGATGGTTATGTTTCTAATGCAGTACTGCCTAGATTATGATGTGCTGTCTTCCACAATGCCAAAATTCGATGTAAAAAAGGCGGCGGGCCTTTGGGTGAGAATGTTCAGTCGTAAGGGAGAAGACCTTCTTAATGCAAAGCTGGTTAGGTTTTTATAACTATTGCTTTTTAGTTATGCATATCAATTCCTGAGTTTTCCAGCAAGTTATTGTTCATATGTGTTGTTCTACTGTTTGTTAACATGTAAAACATTTGAACTGCCTTGCAATGCATTGTTGAACTTCGGTTATATGGCACCAGAGGTTGTGCATTTGTTGAAACCTCTGGATATACCTTGATTGAACTGCCTTGTAAAGCATTGTTGAACTTCCGTTATATGCATTGCTGCACATGTATTATTTGTTTTGCCCTGCTGTATTTCTTTATGTAGTTCTTCCTTGTTTTATATTCGCTGAACTTTTTGTTTATTTTCATCAACACATTTTTCTGTGTAGTTTTTGTTCACCATGTTTTCTAATGTTTGCAGGTCTTTATGCCATTTTTCAAGCGCATTGAGAAAATAGGGCACTACAGCGTGTATGTGCTGAATAGATATCGGGGTAGCATTGACATCCTTGACTCACTTCCTTACTCTAAGAAAGGCATCTCACGAACTCGTTACCACGGAGACTGCACACATATTGTGAGTTTTCATAAGTGAAACCTCCATCCCATGTTTTTTTGTCATTAACTTCATTCTGCCTTCATATTCTGCCTTATACTTTTTTGATTTTAGTGTTGTGTCATGTCATTCAGTTCAAGAGATTTGTTGGGTTGCTGGAGGAGGTGTACGGCAAGGCTGAATACAAAGCCAGCAAGCAACCAAATTGGGTGTCTATTGCAAAGAGGCCGACTTATGTTGATGTTCCAAAGCAAGGAGCTAATGAGTGTGGTTTCTTCTGCGTGAAGGTCTGCTCTATATATGATGACGATGACCTTGTCGAGGATTTCGGTGATGTGGAGGTATGTTTCTTCTCTTTCCCACATGATCCTGCTGCGGTTTCTTTTTAGCATTACTCTTTTGTTGATTCTTGGTTGTTTTGTGCATGCAGTCTGCTGTTGAAGATTGGAAGGCCGAATACATGCATAGTCTAGTCTTCAGCCCAAAGAATGAAATTCTGCGTGAAGAGCTTCCCTCTGAGATCCTGGAGTTTGCGCCGTGAATTCTTCATTTGGAAACATTGATTTAGTGTATAGATTTGGCTTAGTATACATTTGTAATTTGTAATGGTTGGAACGACTTGTTTCCTTGAGCTATTGAACATTGGTATTAGATAATTTGTATAAATTTCTAACTTTACTGTTTTTCTTTGTGATTGAGGTCCAATGTATCTGGAATAAAAATATATATGGTTATTGTATGTGTTCAGTATTGTTTTCACAGAATGCTGTGTGGTTTCTTTGCAGCCCTTATGTGTATATGAACTTCTGCCTTTCCTCTGGTTGGACTGCTGTTTTATCAGAAGGAGTATCATGTGTTGTAAAATGAACTAGTATGACACCATCGTTCTTCTGCAGCTCATTCAACTCGTAGTTTTTTTTTTTTTGCATAGATGCTATATGAACTTTTGTAATACTTCAACTGCATATATTATTGTTATAGAACTTCACATAACAAATTTCTTCTTACACTCCTATATGGTTCAAATTTTTAATTTATTTTTGCAGCCCTAATTTGTATTTGAACTTCTGCCTTTCCTCTTCTCGCATCGCACGGCATGAATGGTACTCAAGATCCTTCTTTTCTGTAGAAGGAAAGGAAGGCCATGTCGCACCGCATGGCAGGTGCTGGCTTACCGATATGTGTATAGTTTGAGAACTGTAGACAGTGGTGTATGCACTGGGTAGAGTATGTGTCGCTGTGTGTTCTACTTGGTGAAGAGCTTGAGGCAATTTTGTATGTGTTACTTGCCGCAGCTGTTGCTGCAAGCATGTACGATGTAAATGAATATAAAAGTACTTGTTTTAGATCACTACTTTAATGATCTAAGCGCTCTTATATTTCCTTCACATTGTATCCAACTAGAACTTCATAACTTCTCGCATGACATTCGGCATACTAACTTAGTTTACACGGCAGTACCTTTTTATGTTCCGTTCTTATACCAGAACTTCTGCAGTGAAAATAGTTGAACTTCACCATGTACTGTTCCTGTTTAGTCTTTCTTATGTACCAGAACTTCTCAAGTAACATTAATTTGAACTTGTACAGTAACAACAGTTGAAGTTCATCATGTACTGTTCCTGTTAAGTCTTTCTTATGTAATATAGCAACTCCTAGTGTACCAGAACTTCTCAAGTAACATTAATTTGAACTTCTATAGTAATAACAGTTGAACTTCACCATGTACTGTTCAATCTGTGAAATAACATAACATTCCTGGCAAAGCTCCAGACATAATGGTATTTGAACTTCTCCACACATACTGGTCAATAGTGTAATAACATAATATACTTTTCAGTATAAGAATTTTTTTTGTTTAATTGTCATATTCTATATGTTCATCAGCCTTGCGCTCCTCCTAGGTTTTGCTGCTTGCGGTTTATGTTTGCGATGTACCTCTTCCTTTTGCGCTTGTTGTTGCTCTTCTTCTCCTCCTTCTTCTTCTTCTCCTGCTTCTCCTTCTTCTTCTTCTTCTTCTTCTTCTTCTTCTTCTTCTTCGAGGTCTTCTTCTTCGAGGTCTTCGCTTTCCTCTTCATTGTCTTCACCTTCGTCTTCAAATTCTTGCTCATATTCATCTTCCACCACTTTCTTTGTGTTGGCTCTAGGTTTTGTTTTCCCTTTCTTTTCTGGCTTTTGTCTCATCTTTTCTCCTTCTTCTTCGCGCTTCGGGCATGTTCTTGAATTGTGTGGAGCATATTCCTTGCATATGCTACATAGCCTACTGCTAGCTTTCTCTGGGTGTGGTCCCTTGTTATTTGTTTGAGCATTGGATTGCTTCACTTCCTTGGCATCTTTTCTTTCTACAAGTGTTGGACAAGTCAGTTTGTTGTGTCCCGCAACCAGTTTGCATAGACTGCATTGCCTTTGTCCAAGTGGCACTCCATTCTCATCCAGCTTGACCACTCTTCTATCTGCAGGTGGTGCCTTTATTTGAGCTCTCTATTCACTTTTCATTGCTGCAGATTTTTTCTTCCTACCCTTTGTTTGAGAGTACAACGGAGGTTTCATCATCCTTTGCTGCTGCTGCTGTTGTTGGTGCTACTGCTGCATTGAATGACCTGCACCATCCTGACATTTATTGGCTTGTGCAGCGGTTTGGAGCATTTCAGCTTCATAATAAGCAAGATGATCAGCTATTTCAGCATCCTCTTCAGCCATTCTTTCGTCAATATCTTCTTGATTTGCTGAATGTATGGTGTCAAGTTCTTCTACGAGCCTCTTGAGGACATAGAAGGCCCTGTCGTACTGCTGTTCACATCTCATTGCTTTCTTGTTAACCGTCAAATTTAGCTGTAGTAGGATGTCTTGCTTTGAGATTTTTGAGCTGCCATCAGACGCTATTGTGTTGTAGTCCCTCACTCCCTTGTATCAAATGTTGGTTGCGATTTAGCAGTCTTGGTGTACCGTTTAAGGATATATTTGTCCGGAAACTCGTCAGCCCTCAGGTAGTCCAGGATGTTCATGATGTGAAGGCAGAACATACCTGCAGTTAGAGAAGTGCAGAATTCATTGTTTGTGAGCCAGCAACGAGTTACTATATAGTGATATCATAATACTAGTTTTGCTGGTTATTTATTTATTTCTTTTTGCACTCACCTGTGTGTGTCCAAAGCTTGCATTCACACTCATATTTTTTTTCGCTGGATCAGCTACAACCTGGAATTCATGCTTTGACCACGCAAATATTTTTCCTCATGCTTCCCTCTTTTATGGTAGTACACAAGGTACTTATTTTCCTCTGTTGTTTTCTTAACACGGAAGAGTGTGCTCTTTCTCATCCTATCCCTCATCTCGCTGTATACGGCTCTTGTGTACTTGATAGCCATGTCTTCCTCGTAGCCATATTTTGTTTTTGTCTCTGGATCGCTCTGCATATGTCAAAAATAAGAGATTAGTCAAGCAGAGTAATTTGTTTTTTATTTAGATAGCAAATGCTCAGGCTCAAGGTTCTGAATAAGAAGGTGTTTTTTGTATTAATACCATGCTGGCCATCGTTTGCTCATTCTCCAGTGCAGCCGAGTTTGTATGCAAGCATTTACCCGCCTAGCAAACTTGTGTAGGTTCTGGGTCCCCTTGACAAACCCTCTCTTGAGCACGTGGTTCATGCTCTCGCTTCGTTGTGTAGAAGTCATTCTAGCACAGAAAATGTTCTTGTAATACGCTGAGATCCACATTTTCCTATCACTCCACAATTGCATCATCATCGGGTCATTCTGCAGGTTGTACTTCTGTACGAGTGCAGCCCAGGCAGCTTCAATTTTTTTTGGCATTAGCGGCCAGTTTAAGGGCCAGTTCTTTTGCTAGCTTTTAGAATAAGCTGAAATAAGCTGCCCCCTACCCAGCTTATTCTAGAAGCCCAACCAAATTTATTTATTTAAAAGCCTACTAATTAAGACTTCACTAGTAGGCTTCTAAAAAATTATTTTTAGTTGGGCTTCTATAATAAGCTGGGTAGGGGGCAGCTTATTCTAGAAGCCCAAAAAAACTACCAAAAGAACTGGCCCTAAGATAGATGTGAACTCGTCTTTGAATGTTGGATACTTTTTTTACAGGTACGCGAGGTGTTCCTTGAACTTTTTGAGGATGTGCCAACGGCAAAGCTTGTGGACGGTATTTGGGAAAGCTAGTGGTATAGCTTTTGCCATTGAAGGGCACTAGTCTGCATGGATATAAAATGTAATATGCAGGGTTATTGAACTTCATTGATCTTATATGCAATGTTGTAAATTGTATATTGCTTCTTACACAATTGGTGAAGTTCGGTGTTTAGTGTTCTTGAACTGCACAACCATAAGTATGTCTACCTAACCATGAAACATAATACTGCTTCCTACTGCAGTGTAGCTAGACTTCAGTGTTTAGTGTTCTTGAACTGCACAACCATAAGTATGTCTACCTAACCATGAAACATAATACTGCTTCCTACTGCAGTGTAGCTGGACTTCAGTGTTAAAGAGTATTGAACTGCATGGTTTTGCATTCTTTTTGCATTATCACTAATACACCCAACACAGCCAGAACTATAATAATGCTGAAACTTGTAATATTTTACCTGTGAGAATACATGTTGGGTGTTTGTTGTTCATGCATCGTACGAATGTATCGAAGATCCACCTGAATGATTTTGCATCTTCGTCTCTGATGAGGGCAACAGCAAATATCGTTGATTGCAAATGGTGGTTTGTTCCAACAAACACTCCTAGAGGCATATGAAATCTATTTGTTTTGTAAGTTGTGTCGAATGTTACGCAATCGCCAAAATCTTGATATGCTCCCCGACAGCTTGCATTGCACCAGAAAATGTTCTTTATTGCACCGTCTTTGTCTTCTTGTATGTCATAGAAGAACTCATCATTGATTGCCTTCATGTCTTTAAAGAAAGAGACGAGTTTCAATACATCATCCAAGTCATCTTTCCTTGCATTCATAGCTTTCCTGCAAAATATATACAAATATGCATTTGTTATTTTTTATCTAGGTTGTTTACTTAGGATGCTGTGTACATTGCATTATGTGCATTTTTCAATACTTACTGGTTTAGTAGGTCTCGTCCGGTCATGCTTAGGAAGAAGCTGCCATCTTCATTTTCTGATAGCATGGACATAATCGTTGTATGTTTGACATCATGGTACTGCAATAGCTTTACGTACTCCAAAAGAGTTGGGTCATAATTCTTGTGTGAGTGCAAGAATACCAACATGTCAGCACTTTGGATGAGGTGGTGATTATGATTGTATTCAATGTCCACCACCACACAAGTGTTATCCTCTTGCACCTTCACCCTCATTTTAGCATTGCAGCCTGTCATGTGCGAGGTTTTGTTTAGCTGCCTATTAGCTTCAGAAACAGTTGGATTATGTTTGCCTTGGTATGCACAGACAAAGTACTTGTTATTCTCATTTCTACCCATCTTCCTGATGCCAAAACCAGCGTGCCTGGCGTATCGTCTGTAAAATTCCCAGGCTTGTTCCACATTCTTGAATGTCATTGTGAGTCTTGGTATTAGATAATCTAGGAGGTCCGGGTTCTGCAGGAAAAAAACAATGTTAAAATGCAGCTTATAAATATTTTGATCCTGGTGCAAAAAAATGGCAGAACTGAACAGATCAATATATAAATATGATTTTTTTTGTTTCACTCACATGTTTGTATGATCGCAACTCCACCGGAGTCTGTTCCTGGCCTGTTGGGATGGGGCAGGGCGGAGTTACCATAGCATGGTGTAGTAGTGGATCACGAGGAGGCAGTAGGGTTGAAGATGGCCTCTCTCTTGTTTGTGTCCTTTTGGCTTGTGGCGGTTGTGGAGGCATGCCAATCCTTGTGGTAGTTTGCTCTTTTCTTATGGGAAACAATCCATCAATCCCATGTCCAGTACTCTGATGAGTTGTATCAGCAGCATCGGGATCCCTCGGCGGTAGTGTGCAGAGCACTTTCCTCCTAGTGTGTGTTGGTGTTGTAATTGTTCTTGTATTTGGTCTACTTGCTGCTCGTTCACATTGACGACCCACACCAGTATAACCTCCAAAGTATATGCAGAACCCGAGCTAACTCCTCCTCCATCGGTGTGCTTGGAAGTCTGCTGGTGGATACAAAGAATCCTCGGGGGATTTCCGGTGTCACCCAATTAGGTGGATGTGCGTACTGGTGAGGATGGGTGTTAAGGTTTTTGGGCGTCACCCATTTGGGGTGTGGAGCAGATTGGGAATGCTGAGGATGGTGTATTTCAGGTGTTACCCATTCAGGGGGCGGCACGCTGCGTACAGGCTGAGGGTTGTATACTTGTTGCTTGGAAGTTCTACCTCTTTTTCTGCGTCTCTCATCCTGAAAATATTACAATCGCATGATAATTTCGTTAGCACAAGTAGCATCTATCTGTATTTGTGTAGCTGAACTGAGCATTCTTCATAGGCTGAACTTCCCAGCATAGTATATATGTAATTGAAAAAAAATTAGCACAAGTATCATGTATCTAATACTTCTTTTTTTTGTAGCTGAACTGAGCATTATTCATAGTCTGAACTTCTAGTCTGGATAGGGGAAGGATAACAAATTGTTGTGTAGGATTCCATTGTTGAACTTATAGATATAGAGGAGTAATAACATCTATACTCCTGTGTATAGTTAAACATGGACTGTGGGTGAATGCATGGTTGTACTGATGCTCAAGATTAGATATATACCAACTTGAACTGATGCCTGGACTGAGCCTCAGTCACTAACAGAACTTCACATGGTGTACTAGTTGAACTTCACATGGTGTTTCATATCATGGACTGAGCCTCAGTCACTAACAGAACTTCACATGGTGTACTAGTTGAACTTCACATGGTGTTTCATATCATGGACTGAGCCTCAATCACTAACAGAACTTCACATGGTCTACTAGTTGAACTTCACATGGTGTTTAATATCATGGACTGAGCCTCAGTCACTAACAGAACTTCACATGGTGTACTAGTTGAACTTCACATGGTGTTTAATATCATGGACTGAGCCTCAGTCACTAACAGAACTTCACATGGTGAGTTGAACTTGACATGGTGTTTAATATCATGGACTGAGCCTCAGTCACTAATAGAAATTCACATGGTGTACTAGTTGAACTTCACATGGTGTTTAATATCATGGACTGAGCCTCAGTCACTAACAGAACTTCACATGGTGTACTAGTTGAACTTCACATGGTGTTTAATATCATGGACTGAGCCTCAGTCACTAACAGAACTTCACATGGTGTATTAGTTGAACTTCACATGGTGTTTAATATCATGGACTGAGCCTCAGTCACTAACAGAACTTCACATGTTGTACTAGTTGAACTTCACATGGTGTTTAATATCATGGACTGAGCCTCAGTCACTAACAGAACATCACATGGTGTACTAGTTGAACTTCACATGGTGTTTAATATCATGGACTGAGCCTCAGTCACTAAAGAACTTCACATGGTGTAGTAGTTGAACTTCACATGGTGTTTAATATCATGGACTGAGCCTCAGTCACTAACAGAACTTCACATGGTGTACTAGTTGAACTTCACAAGGTGTTTAATATCATGGACTGAGCCTCAGTCACTAACAGAACTTCACATGGTGTACTAGTTGAACTTCACATGGTGTTTAATATCATGGACTGAGCCTCAGTCACTAACAGAACTTACATGGTGTACTAGTGGAACAAATAGTGAAAACAAACTGTGAAAACCATATCTTAGCTAGAAGATCAACCAAACAATGGCTAGAAGTTCATCCACACCTTGGCTGGAAGTTCATCCTCAGATTGAACAAATATACTAACAGAACATAGAACAAGAAGTTCAACCACACCTTTGCTAGAAGTTCAGCTAGTCTTTTTCCTACAGTAGATAGGCCACCTTGAGAGCAAAGCACCGGCTTGTTGGAAGAGGGATCCCATGACATTTGATGGCTTGCAGATGGCGCGAAGTTCATCTGCTTGCAGCAAGAAGTTCAGGTACAACAAGAATTTATCAATGCAAGAGGAGGCAGGGGGTGAATTAGTACCTGTGGAGCTGCGTGCCTTGTTAGATCCGAAGGCTCCGCCGCTGATCCCAAGGGTCCGTCAACCTTGCTCCGGCCTTCGCCGACGTTCCCATGGTCGCACCGTAGGTAGGAAGCGATAAGGGAAGGAGGAAGGCTTCGGTGGTCCATGGCGCAGTCTCTGGCAGCTTCGCTGCCTCCAGCCATCGAGGGCTCTCTCGCGCCGGCATGCGTCATCACTCCCTCGCGGTCTCCTTCGTGGCATCGGTCGGACGGGAGGTGGCGGAGGAGGGGAGGTGGCGGCGGCAGGGAGGTGGCGGCGGAGGGGAGGTGGCTGGATCCGATTGGCAACGGAGGGGAGGTGGCGGCGGAGGGGAGATCCCGGCGGTCGACGGCGGCCGGTGCTCGAGGGGACGAGAGGGGCAGGGGAGGCTGGCATCGGGATCGGGATCAGGGCCCCGGTTTCACCGGCCCAGGTCGCGCCCGTGATTTTGGGAGTTCAGGGGGGGTCCCTGTCTGCCTTATATATGGGAGGGTTGGATTAGAATAACTATTCTAATCCTAGGATTAGAATAGTGCCACCCTATATATATAGGGTGGCACTATTCTAATCCCAGGATTAGAATAGTTATTATGATAACATCCTACTATATAGAGCCGACGAAGACCCTTCCCAACTCCCGAACACAGGGAGAAAAAAATCCCTCCCAATCTTATCCCCACGCCCTCCTCTAAGCTTCCCCCGCCTCCAGAACCTCCCTCCCCCACCAGGAAGCACAGCCGCCCTGACCTCCCTCCCCTGCAAAAGCTCCGCCGCCCAAACCTTCCCCTCGGCAAACGCGCCACCGCCCCCACCTTCCCCCCCCCCCCCGCGGTAGATGCACCGCCGCCCCTACCTTCCAGATCCTGCGGCCATCGTTTCAGAAGCATTGCCCGAAGCCCTCGATAAATCCCCGCACCACCACCCCGCTCTTCGCTCGACGCCTCCACCGGCTCTCTCTTCTCGGCCGCCGGTGGATTCACCCAGGAGCGGAGCATGTGACTTCGACCACAGACCCGCGAGGTTCTGCTTCCAGCCTTCCACCCCGTCCCCTCTCTACTCAGTTCAGGTATCAAACTCCGATACTCAGTTTAGGAGCGGAGCATGTGACAACGGAGCATGTTTCAGCGACTAACTCCGGCGCTTCAATCTTAATTATTGTGCATCGCAACAGTCGGTTGAGCCAGCTCGATCGCGAGGCCCTCGTCACTGTCGTCGACAGCTAGCGAGTGCAGGGAACACCCCGTGTGCCTGCAGCTAATTTTCTAACTTGCGTCATGGAGGCATAGGAGCGGGGCTGTCGTGCCGCGGTAGTTGAGGGGATCTCCCCTTCCCAAAGGTTGTGCGGGGTCGGGGGGAGAAGCTTCCCTGTCTTCCTGAGGTAATGCGTCGCTATGCTAATTTTGTTCTCTTGTGAGCAACTGGCTTGCACGTTGCATAATTGTGACCTCGTCTTGCTTGACTGGGCCAAAGCGCTTAGGTGTTGTGCTGAATTTTCTTACAAAATTCTCCGATCTGATGGCCACTGGCTGATGCGCTTGTGACGTGCTCTTACCATGTTTGACTCACATGCCGAACATGGCCTTCGTGGGCAAATGGATCGTTGTGTGTGTGGCCACCTTATATGAGAGCTTAGCTGATTGGGCAGATGCTCCAGCGGCGCGCTCATGCCCCATGGTGTATTGAACTTCACCGCAAGGGGGAGTAAAACTGCCGGAGATGCTCGTGTCAATTCCTCCCAAGCGACCTTTGTCCCCAAAAACAACATCGACGCCGACGTAATTTCAAAAATTCAGAGGTAGCAAAACATATGAAGTTCTGACAAAAAAAGAGCAGATAGAGTTGTTGCGCTCGAATCATGCTCGCTGGAGGTTCCTGCAAAAACAATGCAAAACGTGTTTGTGCTTGCAGGAATTTCCCAGTGCAAGCAAAAAAGATCTTCTAAACCGGATATGGTATTTACCTATTGCTGCACTGTCGTGTCAAATTTCTAAAAGAGAAATGGGTTATTGCTATGATCTTAAAAAAGAAAATACACTTGTTTATATATGTGTTCTTAAGTGATTTCCTAACATGTGCTTGTTTGACGTTATGGTAGAGTGGCCTTGAAGCTTCTTTGTCATGTTGACGTGCTCTACTACCTCCGCCCAGGCTGCACCACCATGAGCTCCAGCCGCTGGCCTCCTCCTCTACACCAAGTTGCTGCGGTTGCAACCAGTGAAAGATACCCGTCAGATGCACCGGAGGAAGTAGTTAGAAATGACGATGGAGCTTCGTTATCATGTTTAGAAAAAATGTGAGAGTTTGAAAACTATTTGTGTTCTGTTAAAAGAAATGGAGAATGAACAGAAATATAGTTGAGGAAAAGTTCATCGCATATGTTCTGAAGTTCATGTTCTCAAGATTGCGAAATTCAAAATATCGTAACTGAGAAAGTTCAGAAAATAGTTTGTGGTTCCTGAAAGTTCATGTATTATGTTCGTGGAAAAAACCGCATAGTGCTTCAAAATGAGGTCCTAGAAGTTCATACATACTGATCAAGAAGAATCACGTAGTGCTTCAAAAATATGTTCCCCGTTCTTCAAAGTCAAGAAGTTCAAATTAATAAAACAGTGTGATTCAAAATTTATAAAAACAATACTAACAAATAAAACTAAAAAGTTCAAATAAAAAACATGATGAAGTTCGATGTCTTTAAAAAAATCAGATTTTTCCTACTACTAAAAGAATAAAACCGAGAAGTTCAAAACATTATGAACAAAAAACTTCAGATTTTTAACAAGAAAAGAGGTTGTGCCTTTTTTATGGCTTTCTAACGGTATATTTTTTTGCTCAATTTCAATTAGTGTTTTAGGAGTTATGGGTAAAAACGAGAGAGAAGTTTAAAGTGAAAACAACCACAAGTTCAGGTACTACATTGTATGTGTTTTCATATGAGAAAAAAGAATAACAAAAGGCAAAGTATAAAAAGTTTGTTGCTAGAAGTTTAGATTTTTTTTCTCGTTACTAAATAATAAAATGAAGAACTTGAAATAAAAAAGGCTGAGAAGTTCAAATTAAAATAGCAAAGAAGTTCGAAGTTTATGAAAAACTCAAAAAAAAATCTTGTTACTAAAGAGAAAAATGAAGAAGTACAAATAAAAAAGCTGAGAAAGTTCACGTACTACACGGTGTGTGTTTAATATGAGAAAAATGAATACAAAGTCAAGGTCCAATTTTTTTGTTGCTATAAGTTCAAGTCCTTAGTCGGAGAAAATTAAAAAAATTATTGTGAGAGAGGTTTGTACAAAACGAATATCATTTGTGTAACACGGACTAATGGATAAGAAATTACAAACGAAAATACGCCACAGAAGTTCAACATGAAAACAGCAGAAAGTTCAATTACTATACCGAATGAATTTCAAACGAAAATCTTTTAAACCGTCGCGAGTATGAAAAAATTATGAACACGGAAAAAGTTGCGTGTTTACAGCAGCTTTCCATCGGTATATCACTTGTTCAATTCTGGTGAGTGGATGGAAAGCTACGAGCAAAAAACAACACGTAAAGAAACAGAGTGAAGTTCAGGTAGACGTGCTGATGAAGTTCAAGTTATTCACGCGGTGCATTTTCGAAGACTCTATTTCGCGGATAAAAGACACAACACATGATCTCGCTGTTTTCAAAATTGCTTGAAAACGACTAGGAATCAGAGAAAACCATCGACATGAAAAAGTTTTGCATTTTTCGTAGCTTTTCAACGGTATATTATTTGCCCCATTCCGATAAATTTTGTAGAAATTACGGCCATAAAACGTTTTTCGTCATTTTCGAAATTGACTTAAAACCGTAAAGAATTGGGAAAAACAATCTACATAAAAAAGTTTCGCATTTCTTCAAGCTTTCCAACGCCATATCATTTGCTGCATTCCGATAAACAGTTGAGAAAATAACGCGAAAATATGAACTCGGTGGGATTTCGGCCATTTTCACAATTACGTTTAAATAGTTTAAAATTAGAAAAAACTTTCTCTACGAAAAAGATGCGGATTTGCAGCAGCTATCCAACGCCATCTCATTTGCCTCATTCCGATAAACGGTTTAGAAATAGGCTCGAAAATACGATTCACGTTTTTTTGTATTAAGAAAAATAGTTTTCAAAACTGCTCTTAAACCGTGTACATTTTGCCAAAAATTTGACCTAAGCTATTATACTGGTGTCCATAGCTTTGCAACAGTATATCGCAAGCCCCATTTGAACACTTTTTAGCAGAAGTTCAACCTAGCACTCGGGGAAGTTCAAGTGATACTGTTGCGGCAGGTTCTGTAGTTATCAGAATATTATTCTCATCCCATGATCAGAATATATATATATATATATATATATATATATATATATATATATATATATATATATATATATATATATATATATATATATAACCGGTCTATTCTGCTAATATTAGCAGAATAGTTATTCCGCTAACACTTCCGAACTGCATGCTCAACGAAAGTGCACGTCATTGGTGAAGCAAGAGCACTGCAGTACTGATGCGAGTGCACTTCCAGTTGCAAAAAACTGAACGCGTTTTTTCGACACCGTTTTTGCTCCAGTTTCTAAACCTTTTGTCGGAACAAGGCGTATAATATACCGTTGGATAGCTACGGAAAATCCGCAACTTCGTCATGTTGAACACTTTTCGAGATTCCACGTGGTTTAAGAGAAGTTTCGGAAATGGCGTACGACTGACGGATGGCAGCGAGCGTATTTTCGTGTTTTTTTATAAACCACTAGTCAGAATGAAGCAAATGATATGGCGTTTGAAAGATATCGTCGAGCCACAACTTTTTCATGTAGATTACACTCGCTAATTCCTTACGGTTTAAGAGCAGTTTCAAATTTACCGAAACGCAGAATTCTGTTTTTCAAAATTTTCGATTTTTCCGGTACGGTTTTCGCTGTAGTTTTCTAACCGTTTGTCGGAATGAGGCGTGTGATACGGCGTTGGAAAGCTGTGGAATAGGCGCAACTTTCATATGTTGGGCATTTGTTGAGATTCCTAACATTTTAAATGAATTTTGAAAACGGTGCGACGGGCCACGATTCGCATCGAGCGTATTTTCGTAAATTTTTCCAAACGGCTCGTCGAAACGATGCAAATGACACGGCGTTGGAAAGATATCGATGATGCGCACCTTTTTTCATGTAGAACACTCTCTCTAATTTTTTACGGTTTAAGAGCTGTTTTGAAATTACTGAAACGCGGACACTGTTTTTCGCGACACCAAAAACAACACGCGAACCGCATCAGGCAGAAGAACCCACTGTTTCGGACTGAAGACCGCACTGCATCGAACAGGCAAGCGAGTTGCATGGTTCTCTTTTGTCCGGCGTGAATTTTTCAATATGAGGAACTAGACCGCACTTCACATCAAGCGTAAATGAATCGCACCGCTATCGAGAAGTGAACCGAATTGTTTTTTGGTCGTTTCCATAACATATTTTTTGCACTTCGCTTTGGGAGTAAGTATACCCCGACACTATGAAAAGTGAACAGTTTATCACATGGACGAAATGAACTTCTCGTCGTTTTTTAGAGATGAGCACATAGCCTTTTACTGTGAGCTGCATCATGTACTCAACATTTTTTGTACTACCTCCGTCCCAAAATAAGTGTCTCAAGCTTAGTACAACTTTGTACTAAGGTTAGTACAAAGTTGAGACACTTATTTTGGGACGGAGGGAGTAGCAAATAACCCACAAAAGTAATATGCAATAGTGAACCACATGCAATGGGCGGGCGAAAGACATCATCTATTTTCTTTGACACGTTATACAATAAATTGAGCTCCCAAAAATTGAGGAGGAGGTGGGTTGATGGCGCCCATGCCGCGGACTGCACGTCGTGCGCACAACCAACCAGCAACGCACAACAAAATCTGAAACATAAAAATTCTAACTAGTAAGGAAAAATGGTCCCATTTTCATGCATGGAGCAGCAGCATAAGTGCATGCTGGACAAGCTGGAGCTGCCCACTAGTAGACCTCGACCGGAAAGAGTCTAGCCTGACAGAGCCCCCTGAGAAATAGTAATGCTACGGGAATCCTATAATAAAAGTGATAGATCAATTGCAATGGTCTAAACCGTGCCTTTCAATTAAGTATAAAAGTGATACGACATCACCCATGAGATGAATCGAACTGCACTACAATTATACTTTTTAACGGCCGAAATTGAGCTTCAGCTTGCCGGTAAACTATAAGCCGCAGAGGGGACAAGGGGGGAGGCGCACGGGTGCGTGCTGAATTGCATCGACAACCCAGCCGAGCTGCGTCATGAGCAGCATGTACTTGGGAGCACACCAAGCTTGAACGGCACCACACTGCCATGCAAATCTGCAACGCATAGTTGACCCCAGCACACTGCAAACATCATAGGGACACAACACTCTCACGGAAAACAAAAGTGTTCAGAGAGTGTATTAAGTTCAGTGGTTGTCTAACCCGTCGAGGTAGAGCGCCGACGACGAGGTCGCAGACAAGGAGTTCCCACATGCCGGTGGGCACCGGCGAGGCAGGGGCTGACCACTCGACACCACCGCACTGGAGAGGCAAAACGAACTGCATGGGGGTATCCGGCGAACTTCACACCACAACGACCATCGAACTGCACAAATCCATCCATCCGCCTACTAAACTGCAAGTGAGCGTGTTGCAAAAGGGCTCGTTGTGGTCATCCCCGTCGGTACCCAGTGAACTTGAAGCCTGAAAAAAAATCAAATAGCAGGCAACACATTAGTGAGGAGATCTCGTCGGAGAGGAGAGGAGGGGAAGGGAGAAGAGCTAGCCGGTGGGTTGGGGAGCTAGTTCCAGGAGGGTGAGGGCAGCCGCTCGTCGGGATGGTCATGCCAGGTCACCCGAATCCCACGCGCGACAGAGCTCGCCATGGAAGGGTATAGGGGCACTAGAGACGCCTTGCCAGTGGTGCTCGCGCAGACAAGGAGGAAGGGATGGCACGCGCTGCATCGACGGACTGCACGCAGGCCAGCAAGTTGCATCAACGCCAGGAACGTACTGCACGCCGTTGGGGGGCGGACTGCTCGTGCGCCAGTGTGCACTGCGGAGAGGAGGTGAGGGCTCGGGGCCGAGCCGGCTGGGGGAACGGAGTGCAGATCTCGGCGGTGCTAGAAGGGAAGGTGGGGGCAGCGGGGGATCCCTCCATGGTCGTCTGGGATGCAGATCCCGGCGATGTGGAGACGTGGATGCCTAGGGGCACCCGGATCCAATGGCTCACGGCGCAAGAAGGGAAGGTGGGCACGGCAGGGATCCCTTCATGGCCGTCCAGGGTGCAGATCCCGCCGATGTGGCGGCGTGGTTGACTAGGGGCACTCGGATCTGGCGGCTCGCGGTGCCAGAAGGGAAGGTGGGGGGTGCTCGGGGTGGCGCGTCGACAGAGAGGGTTGGTGGAGGCGTGGTACGAGCAGGGGTGGCTGGGGAAGAAGGTGGGGTGGGTAGGCAAGGGGGCCTGCGAGGAAGAAGGTGAGGATGCGGGGGTGTGGGGCGGCGAGGAAGAAGGTGGGGTGGGTAGGGTGTTATTAGAATAAGACTCTATATATATATATATATATATATATATATGACAAATTTTTCCTACTACCGGGTGTAGTTACTCCCACTTTGGTTTCGTACGTTGTAGGTAGTATCTATTATATTGGAGAGTACGTACGTGTAGTATGTAGTATGTAAGAATGTTTGGGTAGTATATATACTATTTTTTATGTAGTATGTATCATATTTTGAGCATACTCCTTTTTACGTACAAATATGTACGTATTTCACAAATATGATAAAAACATGGGTTTACATGCAATTTTTTCACATAACTCGTTTTGTAGTATCTTAGATATAGTATATGAACATATTAAAAATGATAAAGTAGTATATATACTACCACATGGTAGTATATGAGAT
Organism: Elymus sibiricus; assembly: GCA_039707655.1. Taxonomy (NCBI): domain Eukaryota; kingdom Viridiplantae; phylum Streptophyta; class Magnoliopsida; order Poales; family Poaceae; genus Elymus; species Elymus sibiricus. Next base: position 274,056,319 of record CM077665.1, read on the forward strand.
ATGGGTGTAACTACACCCGGTAGTAGGATGCATTTTCCCTATATATATATATATATATATATATATATATATATATATATATATATATATATATATATATATATATATATATATATATATATTAAACACTATTCTGATCATATCATAGGTTGAACTTCGGAGTTATTCGATCTGAACTGTCCTATATAAGAACCTGACCTTCGTGCTATCTAAGCAGTCGTGGCTTCCCGCGCAAATTTTTCTGGTGTTTCGTGTTCTTTGTGATCTAAGTGTAATCCGGATACGAATTGTAGCATCTTAATGGTCGCTTTATTTCGGGATCTCGCTCGTTGGCAGATGTGCTCTCGCGACGTGATAAATTATCTGTTACAAGTTAAATGCATGTACTGGATGTTCTCGAACATCTAACACAACGGGAATTGTGTTTAGGTAAGAGTTTCATGAACAATTTGTTGTTATTTCTAACGATTTTGATTTCGGGTTGTGTTCTTCGTCCACGGGAGTTGTTTCCTCCGTTTTGTCGATTAGTGGTTTTCCTCTGAAGATTGCCGGCGGATTTGCGTACTTTAGTTAAATTGAAGCATTCTCACGACGTCAATTTCAGTCGGAAGGTTTCATACACTTCGAATTCGGGTGATTGGATGTTGCTCTGCCCGCGGCGGTTGCACGGGGCGTTTTTTCGTTTGTACAGATCGATTCCACGTCGTTGTTGTTGAAGGAAGGGATTTGGCAAAGCATTTCGAAATTTCGGTGGACGTGTTTTAGGAAGACGTACATGATTTTATGATTCTAGCGAATTCGTTCGGGGATAGTTTTTGGATCATCCACGGTCTGTAGTAGAAGCTGGACTTCTTTGTTATGCGTGGTTGAACTTCTGGTTTTCCACATTGCAAGGTGATTCAACTTTGTGCACTGTTGCAGGCTTGCAGCTGTAGGGCATCCCCCCCCCCCCCCCCCGTGCTACCGGATGCACAATTTGGACTTGTATATCATGTCTACTTGAACTTTTTGCTTGTGTTCGAAACTTCAGTTTTGATTTTTTTGAACTTGTCAACCAAGCACGCACTGCCACGTTAGCGCGAGGGCGAGCAGGGAGGGAGGGGGGGTCGCCTTGCGCGGCCGAGCCAGGAACAAGCCGGAGCAGGTGACGACGCGGCGTGACGCGGCGTCGCATGCGGAGGCGAGTCCGTCACATCAGTGACCCCACTATCTATCTTAGGGGTGTGGCTCTGGGTTGCGTGCGTTGGGGGTGGAAATAGAATAACCGCATTACGCCTGTCAACCAAGCACGCACTGTCACGTTAGCGCGAGGCCGAGCGAGGGGGAGGGGGGTCGGGACCCCCCTCCCCTCCCCCTGCGTGGCCGAGCCAGGAATGAGCCGGAGCAGGCGATGACGCGGCGTGCCGCAGCGTCGCATGCGGAGGCGAGTCCGTCACATCAGTGACCCCACTATCTATCTTAGGGGTGTGGCTCTGGGTTGCGTGCGTTGGGGGTGGAAACAGAAAAACCGCATTGCGCCTGTCAACCAAGCACGCACTGCCGCGTTAGCGCGAGGCCGAGCAGGGGGGGCAAGGAACGAGCCGGAGCAGGCGACGATGCGGCGTGCCGCGGCGTCGCATGCGGAGGCGAGTCCGTCACATGAGTGACCCCAGTATCTATCTTAGGGGTGTGGCTCTGGGTTGCGTGCGTTGGGGTGGAAACAGAAAAACCGCATTGCGCCTGTCAACCAAGCACGCACTGCCGCGTTAGCGCGAGGCCGAGCAGGGGGTGGAGGGGGTCGGGACCCCCCCTCCCCTCCCTCTGCGAGGCCGAGCCAGGAACGAACCGGAGCAGGCGACGACGCGGCATGCCGCGGTGTCGCATGCGGAGGCGAGTCCATCACATCAGTGACCCCACTATGGACTACGTTTGTTTGTGTATTTCCTTAGCGTGTCGGTGAATTTGAACTTCTCATTTGTCTCTAAGTTGTGTATTTAGTTATATATGGACTACGTTTGTTTGTGTATTTGAACTTCTCCTTTGTTTAACTGATGTTGTACTAATTTATTTTTGAACTTCCCTTGTTAGTGTATTTGAACTTCTCCTTTTCTTCTCTTATAGGCTTCTAAGGGCTGGCAACATTTAATATGTGGTGGTGGGTAAATGTGTAATTATCCCATGCCTCTTCACATCTGTCTGAAAGATTCCATATATTCCCTCGGTTCGCCACCCTGTCAGAAACCCCCTCTCCCCTGTCGCTTGCTCTCTTCTCCCTCTCTGTCGCTCGCTCTCTTCTCCAACCTCCCCCGATTTCGTCGCCGCATTCGCCTGCGCTCGTGGGTGTAGTAACCAGCGCGCACGCCCAGCTCCTATATCTGCCGGATACCCCGCTCTCCAACCCTCGCTCTGCTCTCTACTGGTTTGATGCGGAGCCGGCAATCGTGTGTGGCGTCGTGGGGTTGAAGAACTACCGCCGATTCGTGCATCAGCGTCGCGTGGAGAGGTACAAATGGCGCCTGCCCCTAATGCTCGCTCTTAGGATTCACCAGATCTAGCGCGTGCTTGCAGTTTGTTCTATGGGCTCTCGCATCCGCCTCCCCCATTTCTTCTGATGCTTGGTTGCAAGTGGAGGTAGAGTTGTTCTGCAGGTGGTTACAACTTGTGAGATCCGCCTCCCGCCTCCCCCATCCGTTCTGTTGTGTTATTTTAGGCTTTAGTGTTGTGTGGATTCCATTTCCCCTTGTTTATTTTTACCTGTGAGATGAATGTAAGCAGGTTGTGCTGTGGTGGTTGCTGCTGGATCTAATGTAGCTTCATCCTTTTCTTCTTATTGATTTGGCAGTCTACTTTGGGTCTATGACATACTAATAAGTTTCTGAGTGCTGCTGTTGTTGATGTGCTTGCCTTGATGTGCTGCTGTTCATCTCCATAGTTGTTGGTGTGATTTTAGTTGTTATATTCTAGGGTTTTATTTAGTTGCTCTCTTGTACTGTTGTTTGATTTTCTACTTTCTAATAAGATGTATTTCCCCCCCTGTTTTTTGTCTTTGTTTTTGTAGGTGGATCTAGGGCTTGGACTATCTTACATCAGGTAGTGGTGTTGTTATGGCTTCAGGACCTTCTTCGGGTATGTAAATGTATATGCATCTTTGTGAAAATGGTTATCTTGTTGAACTGCCCATGTTTGTCAGTGTAAACTTCTTTCCTGGTTAATGTGTATGCAGTTTACTTGTAGTTGAAGTTAGCATAATGTGCCTTTGTGGACTTTTGATGGAATTATCATTGAACTGTCTCATTAAGTTTATTCGTACTTCTCAGTGTTTTAATTTTAGTACATAGCTTTTTGTAATTTACTTATAATTTTCATGGTATTGAATAGTGGTAGTTGGGCTTTCTGGTTGTACTTTGTTATTCATTGTTGAAGTTGTGTCATTAATTTTGATGATAACTTTGTTGTACATTTTTTTACATTGTTGTACAAAGTTACCATTTTCTGTCTGTGTTATTACATTTTCGTACATTGTTTTAGTGCTCATGCTTTATTTGTTTATGTAATACTCCTTATGTTCCTAAATAACTATTTGTTGGGGAGAACCATACTAGTTCTCCCCCACAACAGTTATTTAGGAACAGAGGGAGTAGTAACTTAGTCACAAAATTGACGTTTTGTCTTTTATGGTTTGTATTTAGTAAATTATTGTGGAATTTGTTTGAATTTCTGTTTTGTTCTCTTGTTTTACTACTTGGTAAGGTGTAGTTGAACTTCTTGTTATTCATTGCTTTATTTGTTTTTGTTTTTAGTTTATGCTGAACTTCTGGATATTTCATTGTTTTACTTCTTTGCTAGTTTTTGTTGAACTTCTTGTTATTTTTTGTTATTGATTGTTTCTTTAAAGATCCATCTTGTTTTGTATTGTACTGTTTTTGGCTTTTGTGTTTTCATTTGTAAAGCCGTCTTCCTTTTTAAAACTGAGTTGTCTTTTTTTTCCTTTTTTTAGTTGGTGACGAGTTTAAAAACTCTGATAAAAGTGGCTGTGATCAAGATGTTGGATCAGAAGTTAATGTTGCTGTTCCAAAGTCTGATGCAGCTAAACCATCTTCCAATTTGAGTTTAGTTGCTGAGGTTGCTTGCTTTCTTGAAAAAAAAATCTCGAAGATCTTGCGTCCATAGCCGTTGCTTCAACTAGTATGTGCAACTCAGCTCTCGCTTCACCTTTTGTTTTTTTAATTATAAAGCCATCATTTTGAACTTTTTTCTTTATTTTGCTTTGTGTTAGTTATTTACTCTTTTCCTTTGTTTTGTTTTTTGTTTTTGCAGATGCAGCCAGTGAAGAAGCTATTGATATCATAAACGATGTTCTGTCTGACTTGGGTGGGGCTGAGAAGACTGCTGAGGCTGAGCAGGTGGCTCCATCAGCTGAAGATTGCGATCCCATTAAGGAGCCTTCGGGTTCTCTTCGGTTGTCAGTGACACAGTCGCAATCTGTTGCTGGCACTGAACCTGTCACTCAAGCTGATGATGTGCCATTGTAGCTTCTTCTAGAGGATGAACGCAAGAGAAATAAGCTAGAAGCCTTTGAGAGGAAGAAGGCGTCCCGCCTACTGAAAGGTCCTAATGTTTGTGAAACTGATGATCTTGCTGAAAGCGATGTGGCGTGTGCCAGTGATAACTTGATAGGCCCTGTGAAGAAGAAGTTCAAGCGCACTGCAACAAGGAAGCATCTTGTTGGTGAAGTTACTCCTCGGAGGAGCCCACGTGTTTCTAAAGTTGCAAGTCTAGGTGTAGGTGAACTTCCTGAACTTAGTGGTCAAGCTGCTGGTGTTACCCTACGTCGTAGTCCTCGTGTTCTTGGCTTTGTGGAGCCTTCGTCTCCGGTTGGTTCTGGTGGTGTGTCTGGGAAGGGCAAGAGATGTGGCGTTAAGCGCAAGGGTGGGCAGGCAAAAGTTAACAAGGGATGCAAGAAGCGTTCTCGTGTTAATGCAGATGGCCAAGATGATGATGATTTCGACGCTGATGATGAGGATGCTAACGATGATGCTATCGATCAGGTATTAATTTGTTTTTTCCCTTATGTTCATATTTTGTTTTCTTATTTGTTTGATCTTGTGTATGTAATACTGCCTTATGTTCTACATTGTTGAACTTCTGGTGTACATTGTAATACTAACTTTAGTACAAACTTGAGTCATTTTTGAGTGACTTGTTTTGGGACGGAGGGAGTACAACATTTGAACACTCTGGATATACTATGATTGAACTGCCTTGCAATGCATTGTTGAACTTCTGTTATATGGCACCAGAGGTTGTGCATTTGTTGAAACCTCTGGATATACCTTGATTGAACTGCCTTGTAAAGTATTGTTGAACTTCTGTTATATGCATTGCTGTACATGTATTATTTGTTTTGCCCTGCTGTGATTCTTTATGTAGTTCTTCCTTGTTTTATATTCGCTGAACTTTTTGTTTATTTTCATTAACACATTTTTTCGCCATCGTTTCTTCTTTTTTGTATTTTTTGCAGTTTGTGCTTATGAAGAGGCCTGTGAGGAGGAATAGAGGAGCCAAGACTATGGAAGGAGCTGTTGAAGGAGGTGATGATGCAAAACGTTTTAACAAGACGGTTCGTTGCTCACTGAAATAGGTGAAGGTGTGCGCAAATTTGCTAGAGCCTAGGCACAAGGAGAGGGTTGTCAACTCTGGATTTGGTTGTGTGTTTAATTTGAAGGTTGATTCGAACATTTACACCAAGATTAACCCTTCAACTATGATTCTTGACATGGGTGAGCCTAATAAGAAATTGCGCATTACAAGTGATGTTGTTCACCATCTTTTTGGTTTCCCTCAAGGTGATAGTACCCCTCCTAGGCCCTCAGAGGACGGATATGATGACGTTGTTATGAGGCTGAAGGCCAAACTTGGCTATAGGAGGAGTGATGACATCAAGACAAAGGATCTGCGAAAGATCCTGAAAGATCTTGTGAACGATGACAAGAAAGATGATTTGGCTCTGCGGGTGTTTTACCTGATTCTTTTCATGAAAGTTGTTATTCCTGGTACATCTACACGGGTTTCCAGGGAGGCAGCAATGGCTGAGAATCTTGTTTTTGAGGATATGGCAAAAATGGACTATTGCCAGCTGCTTGTTGATGATCTTAAAAGGGCTGTAATTAGGTATCAAGAAGGTACTAGCAGGGGAAAAGCTGTTACTCGCTGTGCCATTTCGCCGCTTCTGATGTATTTGGATTGCCTTATCCTTGGCAAGAAGCCTGTTGTTGATTTGAGAACTCCTCGCATCAATTTCATGGACCAGGCCAAGCTATGTGAGCTTGCTTCTGCAGACTTGGTTAAGAAGGGTGATGATGACCCAACCATGTGGGTTTTTGGGAATCTGCCTGTGAGTCTTTTTTATGCTTTAAACTTTTCCTACATAGTATAACTTGAACTTCAGGTATTATGTTCACTTTAGTTTCTTGTCCCTTCATGATGTTTTGACCCGTTTTACTTTTATTTGCGTGTAGTGAAAGACACAGGCTGAGGTTGTGTTCTTCCTGCATATTGATCGACATGTTCTTACCATGCCCCATGCCACCGGTCTTGGCAGTGAAGCTGCCCCGAGAATTGAATCCTCCTAGGATGTTCACACTGGTGCTCCCCCAGAAGTACCTGGAGGTTCTTCTGCCCATATGAATGCTGGAGCTGGCATTTCTTTAGAGTCTGCGAAGGGTTTCTTCGATGCTTCCAGTGTTTCCCTTGGTAGGATTGATAGTTTTTTTAGCAGTGTTTGTGAGGATATTGCACGTGTTCCGACGACGGTTGAGCGTCTTAGTCGTGTTGATGGGATTCTTCCACCCGGTCGTGGTTTTGATGTGGAGTCTTCGAAAGAGGCTTTGTCAATTGAGGCGAAAATTCTAGTTGAGATTCGTCCGAGCACTGTCCACCTTCGTACCAACTTTGGACTGTTCAAGCAGTTGCAGGATGCTCGTTGCAAGCCTTTTGAAGATGAGGCTAGTGTTGTTATCAGTCAGATTGAAAGGCCTGATTCTGTTGATTTGGGTCATGACGGTGGGAACGAGGATCATGCTGGAGAGGTTAGTTTTGTTGATATTGATAGTTCTTTGATTTAATGTTTAGTGTTAGTGTCCAGTTTTTAGTGCCGTTAATAGGGTGGCCTTCTTGTTTTCGTGTGTTTGAACTTCATTTGTTAGGTATTATTGTTTATATGTGACATTCTTTCTTTACAGTATCTGAACTTCTCCTTTGACAAGTTAGTGTTAATAGGTGACCTCCTATATTTAATGTATTTGAACTTCCATGATATGTTTTGTTGTCTAACCTTTACCTTCTTTATTTAACAGTATCTGAACTTCTTGTTGAGTGTTATTTGTTCACAGTTGACCATCTATGTTTACTGTCTTTGGACCTCCTTCATATGTCAGTTGTTAAAGCTGTTTTTCCTTATTTACTGAATCTGAACTTCCTCTAATTACACATTCTTCTACCTTGTCTTCTAGACTTTTTATTTTTTATGTGTTTGTATGGTATTTGTAGGCTGCTGATGATGGTGCTGGAAATGATATTGTTTTACCTAAAAGTGGAACTGCTCCTCTGGATTAATCTGCCCCAGCGAGTGCGAGTGATTTCATTGTGGCTGATGAGAATGTTTCTAAGGGTGATGAGAATGTTTCCAAGGTAGCATCTTACTTGTCCATTTGTTTACTTCTTCTTTTTACTTCAAGGTTCTTTTTGCTATGTGCCCATCTTTACTTGAGATTTGTTGTTGTTACAGAGCGATGATATTAATGTTGCTCCAGAAAAGCTTGCAAACAACGATGTGCCAGACGTTGGCTGCTCTGATGGGCTGGATCGAACTGAACATCATTCTTCCATTGGTGATGGTGTTTTTGAAGCTGAGCAGGGCAAGTCAGCAGGAGGTGATACCATTATTAATGCCAGCAGTCCTGAGAAAGATTTCTTCGAGGCAGCTATTGATCCTGGTAGCGCTCAAGCGGTACCTGCGAAGCCTGTTGCAACAGAGCCATCAGTGGTTGTTGGTGGTGATTCTCCAGCTTCTCCTACTGCAGCACAACCAACCATTCTTGTTGTTTCAGATTCTCCAGCTAGTACTGTTGTTAATGAAGTTGATGTTACAATGTCTACTGGGGATGGCGATGATTCAGAAACTGAAAGTGATAGTTTCCGAAAGGAGGAGGATCTGTCCAGTGATGCTACTGGCTTAGGCAAGAATCCATAAAAGAGAGGAGCACGCTTCTCTCTTCTTTCCCCATCCCCATGCCTTTTGTTTTTGGTTTGACTTGTGATGTACATGTGTACTGTCTGTGAGGTACTAGTTGAACTTCTGGTTTTTCATATAATGTGAAAATGTTTTCATGTGAATGTAAATAAAGTGAAGTGCAGATGTTTTTATGATGGGGGAGTGGTGTATTAGACGGGGTTGTGATGTTTATAATTTTTTGTGGGTTATCTTTTGTTGTAGCAGCTGAATGTGTTTGTGTTGTTTTGCATCTCCTGTGATGATCCATGTGTTTGAAACTGACTTTTGTTAGTTGTGTGCTTGGCATTATATTTATTTTAAGATAAAACTGCTTTTTTGGGGCCAACCCGTGTTTTCATAAATCTTGTGTACATGCAACCATTATTACTGTGTATATTCAACATCTCTTTTCTGGTATGTATTTTAAGTATGTTTGCTCTTGTTCTATTGTTTTTGGTGAGCAGGCAGTGAAATTGCAGCTGTGAAGAAGAAGGTTGATGATTTTTATTTCAGTGTAACTAGGCTTAGGAATGATCGTGTTAAGAGGTGAGTGCATCCATTCAGAACTTCATGTCATCTAACTTTGTACTGCTTGTGGTTTCATAGCTGAACTTCTTGGCATCTTATGTCGGTACTCTCTATTACTTATTAAAGCAAACTTTGAATATAAGGGGATCTACATAGTTGAATGAATCCACATTTGTTGTCATTATTTTGTGTTTTTAGATCAAAGTCTATGTTTCGAAACAATGAGTGTGATGCTAGTGTTGAAGATGTCGCATCCTCTTTTAGTCCTCGTGGAATGCTCCGGTCTTCTGTTGCTGAGGTTGCTCTTTATTCCCTGCGTTGCAAATACCAGGGGTCAGACAAGCTTATTCTACCTTATTGGGTTTGTGTAAGTGAACTTCTCTTTTATGTTTTTATTTGCCAAATTTGTTTAAACTTGTCGTTTTCCTTATATTTATGTGTTCCTCTTTTTGTTGTACCTTATATTTTATTTTGCTGTTATCTGTTTATTAGGACAAGATTTACAAAGGGCAATTTGATGCCCGTGTGAGGAAGTTTTTCAACGCTACTAGTCCTGATAGCATGGATGTCCACGATGTTGTAAGCATTTCATTGTTGATGCTCTCTGTTTTGTGATTGTTTTTGTTTGTGCTCTTGATTTTAATATCCGTTTTAATGATTGTGTGTTTATCTTGCTTTAGGTTATTTTCCCTACTTTTGACCCACCTACAATCCCTGCTCACATGGGTGGTGTTGGGCATTGGGTTTCTATATTTCTGGACTTGAAGAACGAAAGGTTTCAGCTTCTCGACTCGTACTATGGACCAGATGATGAATGTGCAGTGCGTCTTTTTTGGCGGATGACTGACAACATCAAGAAGCTTTGGAGCGATGCCAGCCAAGACAGGGAGACACCCTTCAATCCACTTTCTATTGATCACTTCCCTTTGGATTGGATTGATGTCCCCCAACAGGATAACAAGTATGAGTTCCAGTTTCTCTCTATTATTCTTGTTTATATGTATGAGTACGTAAGCTGCAGCGTTTTGTTATGCTTTGGCATTCTTTTATTTTTACAATGTTTCTTTGGTTACTGGCAGTATCGACTGCGGGTTCTTCATGCTTACGAACGTTAATTCGTTCCATGATGGGGTTCTTTCGAACTATTCCCATAAGGATATCACGGATATTAGGAAGACATTGTTGTACTCAATTGCAGCTTCTAATCTGTTTGAAACTGATTTCTTTGGTCTGTTTGGCTACTATACATGTAAGTGTTGAAACTTACAGTTTTGGTTACTTTATATCTCTTTTTGTTATTTGTATGCTGATGCATTGTCTTTTATTTACTTGTATATTTTGTTTTAGTAAGTTTCCATGTCATTTTTTCCCCTTGAACTGCAGCTTTTATTGTACAAGAACTTCAATGATTATGCCTTGTGTTTTGGTAGATGAACTTGAATGATTTTCCTGTCAACAGTCTTTTTTTGAACTGTATCTTGTGTTGAACTTGAACTTCATTGATTATTAAATGAATCACTTTATTTAGGCTTTAGTTTTACATTTTTTGTAGGTGAACTTGAATAGTAATCATGTCAATTATATTTTGTTGGACTGAAGCTTGTGTTGTAACTGAACTTCAATTGTTTTTATGGTCTTTTTTTTACAGTGGAGGATTTGGACTTGACCCACTACCATTTCGCATACCTCGGCACACAAGAATACCAGCCTAGGCAGGAACCGATGTGTACAATAACAAAGCCTGATGAGAGTGCTCGAACCGTTGTTCCTTCCAAGGTTGGTAAGCAGCCTGTCGGTATTGGGGTGTCTAAAGCCCCAAGGAGTGCCGCTCCAAAGACCCGTTGCACTGAGAAGGTGGTTGCAGTCCAGGCTGAAGAGATTTCATTGGATTCTGATTTTGAGAAGCTTGCTGGCATGTGGGAAGGTAAATCTGCTGCTGCTATTGTTGCTGGGAGAGGTGGCAAGAATGTTGTCACTGCAAGGAGGAATCCGGCACTTGAGTCTGGAAACATAACCTCTTCGAACAGAGCAGCAAGATTGCCTCTGAAGTGGCATTCTCCCGTCTGTCCCCTAAAGAAATACACATGCCCTCATCTAGCCGAGGCCCAGAAGATGAAAGATTTTGTGCTTGGTGAAAATGGCCTGAAAAAGTATATGGCGTGAGTTTTCTTCTTCTGTTTGCTCGCTGTTATGCTCTAATTTGAACTTCTGTACTGATAATGTCTGAACTTCCCTTAATTTTGCAATCATTTTCTTTTCTTATGTACTTGCGCTTCTAACATTACCCCATCCTTTTCTTCTGTAGGACATCATACTTCATGTTTAGTGTCCCTGGTGGCAACGTGATGGACCTGACTGGACGTGTCCTTCATAGTCTTTTTTCTGAAGGGGAGCAGATGGAAGGAGACGTAATGGACTTTCTCATAAACCAGTGGAAGGATACGCCGGAGACCTCAGAGATCTTTTCTTGTGCTGACAGGGTTGTTCTGAGTCCATAATTCATACAGGGTTTTTTTGTAACCCTATCTCTGTATTTTTGCGCTATTTTTGGTTAAGGGGTATTGGTAGGTATATTTTATTTGTTGTGTTTTAATGTTTCTTAAATATTTTTGATGGTTATGTTTGTAATGCAGTACTGCCTAGATTATGATGTGCTGTCTTCCACAATGCCAATATTCGATGTAAAAAAGGCGGCAGACCTTTGGGTGAGAATGTTCGGTCGTAAGGGAGAAGACCTTCTTAATGCAAAGCTGGTTAGGTTTTTATAACTATTGCTTTTTAGTTATGCATATCCATTCCTGAGTTTTCCAGCAAGTTATTGTTCATATGTGTTGTTCTACTGTTTGTTAACATGTAAAACATTTGAACTGCCTTGCAATGCATTGTTGAACTTCTGTTATATGGCACCAGAGGTTGTGCATTTGTTGAAACCTCTGGATATACCTTGATTGAACTGCCTTGTAAAGCATTGTTGAACTTCTGTTATATGCATTGCTGCACATGTATTATTTGTTTTGCCCTGCTGTATTTCTTTATGTAGTTCTTCCTTGTTTTATATTGGCTGAACTTTTTGTTTATTTTCATTAACACATTTTTCTGTGTAGTTTTTGCTCACCGTGTTTTGTAATGTTTGCAGGTCTTTATGCCATTTTTCAAGCGCATTGAGAAAATATGGCACTACAGCGTGTATGTGCTGAATAGATATCGGGGTAGCATTGACATCCTTGACTCACTTCCTTACACTAAGAAAGGCATCTCACGAACTCGTTACCACGGAGACTGCACACATATTGTGAGTTTTCATAAGTGAAACCTCCATCCCATGTTTTTTTGTCATTAACTTCATTCTGCCTTCATATTCTGTCTTCATACTTTTTTGATTTTAGTGTTGTGTCGTGTCATTCAGATCAAGAGATTTGTTGGGTCGCTGGAGGAGGTGTACGGCAAGGCTGAATACAAAGCTAGCAAGCAACCAAATTGGGTGTCTATTGCAAAGAGGCCGACTTATGTTGATGTTCCAAAGCAAGGAGCTAATGAGTGTGGTTTCTTCTGCGTGAAGTTCTGCTCTATATATGATGGCGATGACCTTGTCGAGGATTTCGGTGATGTGGAGGTATGTTTCTTCTCTTGCCCACATGCTCCTACTGCGGTTTCTTTTTAGCCTTACTCTTTTGTTGATTATTGGTTGTTTTGTGCATGCAGTCTAATGTTGAAGATTGGAAGGCCGAATACATGCATAGTCTAGTCTTCAGCCCAAAGAATGAAATTTTGTGTGAAGAGCTTCCCTCTGAGATCTTGGAGTTTGTGCCGTGAATTCTTCATTTGGAAACATTGATTTAGTGTATAGATTTGGCTTAGTATACATTTGTAATTTGTAATGGTTGGAACGACTTGTTTCCTTGAGCTATTGAACATTGGTATTAGATAATTTGTATAAATTTATAACTTTACTGTTTTTCTTTGTGATTGAGGTCCAATGTATCTGGAATAAAAATATATATGGTTTTTGTATGTGTTCAGTATTGTTTTCACTGAATGCTATGTGGTTTCTTTGCAGCCCTTATGTGTATATGAACTTCTGCCTTTCCTCTGGTTGGACTGCTGTTTTATCAGAAGGAGTATCATGTGTTGTAAAATGAACTAGTATGACACCATCATTCTTCTGCAGCTCATTCAACTCGTAGCTTTTTTTTTGCATAGATGCTATATGAACTTTTGTAATACTTCAACTGCATATATTATTGTTGTGGAACTTCACATAACAAATTTCTTCTTACACTCCTATATGGTTCAAATTTTTAATTTATTTTTGCAGCTCTAATTTGTATTTGAACTTCTGCCTTTCCTCTTCTCGCATCGCACGGCATGAATGGTACTCGAGATCCTTCTTTTCTGTAGAAGGAAAGGAAGGCCATGTCGCACCGCATGGCAGGTGCTGGCTTACTGATATGTGCATAGTTTGAGAACTGTAGACACTGGTGTATGCACTGGGTAGAGTATGTGTCGCTATGTGTTCTACTTGGTGAAGAGCTTGAGGCAGTTTTGTATGTGTTACTTGCCGCAGCTGCTACTGCAAGCATGTACGATGTAAATGAATATAAAAGTACTTGTTTTAGATCACTACTTTAATGATCTAAACGCTCTTATATTTCCTTCACATTGTATCCAACTAGAACTTCATAACTTCTCGCATGACATTCGGCATACTAACTTAGTTTACACGGCAGTACCTTTTTATGTTCTGTTCTTATACCAGAACTTCTCCAGTGAAAACAGTTGAACTTCACCATGTACTGTTCCTGTTTAGTCTTTCTTATGTACCAGAACTTCTCAAGTAACATTAATTTGAACTTCTACAGTAACAACAGTTGAACTTCATCATGTACTGTTCCTGTTAAGTCTTTCTTATGTAATATAGCAACTCCTAGTGTACCAGAACTTCTCAAGTAACATTAATTTGAACTTCTACAGTAATAACAGTTGAACTTCACCATGTACTATTCAATCTGTGAAATAACATAACATTGCTGGCAAAGCTCCAGACATAATGGTATTTGAACTTCTCCACACATACTGGTCAATAGTGTAATAACATAATATACTTTTCAGTATAAGAATTTTTTTGTTTAATTGACATATTCTATATGTTCATCAGCCTTGCGCTCCTCCTAGGCTTTGCTGCTTGCGGTTTATGTTTGCGATGTACCTCTTCCTTTTGCGCTTGCTGTTCCTCTCCTGCTTCTCCTTCTCCTTCTTCTTCTTCTTCTTCTTCTTCTTCGAGGTCTTCTTCTTCGAGGTCTTCGCTTTCCTCTTCGTTTTCTTCACCTTCGTCTTCAAATTCTTGCTCATCTTCATCTTCCACCACTTTATTTGTGCTGGCTCTAGGTTTTGTTTTCCCTTTCTTTTCTGGCTTTTGTCTCCTCTTTTCTCCTTCTTCTTCGCGCTTCGGGCATGTTCTTGAATTGTGTGGAGCATATTCGTTGCTTATGCTACATAGCCTACTGCTAGCTTTCTCTGGGTGTGGTCCCTTGTTATTTGTTTGAGCATTGGATTGCCTCACTTCCTTGGCATCTTTTCTTTCTACAAGTGTTGGACAAGTCAGTTTGTTGTGTCCTGCAACCAGTTTGCATAGACTGCATTGCCTTTGTCCAAGTGGCACTCCATTCTCATCCAGCTTGACCACTCTTCTATCTGCAGGTGGTGCCTTTATTTGAGCTCTCTATTCACTTTTCATTGCTGCATATTTTTTCTTCCTACCCTTTGTTTGAGAGTACAACGGAGGTTTCATCATCCTTTGCTGCTGCTGCTGTTGTTGGTCCTTCTGCTGCATTGAATGACCTGCACCATCCTGACATTTATTGGATTGTGCAGCGGTTTGGAGCATTTCAGCTTCATAATAAGCAAGATCATCAGCTATTTCAGCGTCCTCTTCAGCCATTCTTTCGTCAATATCTGCTTGATTTGCTGAATGTATGGCGTCAAGTTCTTCTACAAGCCTATTGAGGACATAGAAGGCCCTGTCGTACTGCTGTTTACATCTCATTGCTTTCTTGTTAACTGTCAAATTTAGCTGTAGTAGGATGTCTTGCTTTGAGATTTTTGAGCTGCCATCGGACGCTATTGTGTTGTAGTCCCTTGTATCAAATGTTGGTTGTGATTTAGCAGTCTTGGTGTACCGTTTAAGGATATATTTGTCCGGAAACTCGTCAGCCATCAGGTAGTCCAGGATGTTCAAGATGTGAAGGCAGAACAGATCTGCAGTTAGAGAAGTGCATAATTCATTGTTTGTGAGCCAGTAACGAGTTACTATATAGTGATATCATAATACTAGTTTTGTTGGTTATTTATTTCTTTCTTTTTGCACTCACCTATGTGTGTCTAAAGCTTGCATTCACACTCATATTTTTTTTCGCTGGATCAGCTACAACCTGGAATTCATGCTTTGACCACGCAAATACTTTTTCCTCATGCTTCCCTCTGTTATGGTAGTACACAAGGTACTTATTTTCCTATGTTGTTTTCTTAACACGGAAGAGTGTGCTCTTTCTCATCCTATCCCTCATCTCGCTGTATACGGCTCTTGTGTACTTGATTGCCATGTCTTCCTCGTAGCCATATTTTGTTTTTTTCTCTGGATCGCTCTGCATATGTCAAAAATAAGAGATTAGTCAAGCAGAGTAATTTGTTTTTTATTTAGATAGCAAATGCTCAGGCTCAAGGTTCTGAATAAGAAGGTGTTTTTTGTATTAATACCATGCTGGCCATCGTTTGCTCATTCTCCAGTGCAGCCGAGTTTGTATGCAAGCATTTACCCGCCTAGCAAACTTGTGTAGGTTCTGGGTCCCCTTGACAAACCCTCTCTTGAGCACGTGATTCATGCTCTCGCTTCGTTGTGTAGAAGTCATTCTAGCACAGAAAATGTTCTTGTAATACGCTGAGATCCACATTTTCCTATCACTCCACAATTGCATCATCATCGGGTCATTCTGCAGGTTGTACTTCTGCACGAGTGCAGCCCAGGCAGCTTCAATTTTTTTTGGCATTAGCGGCCAGTTTAAGGGCCAGTTCTTTTGCTAGCTTTTAGAATAAGCTGAAATAAGCTGCCCCCTACCCAGCTTATTCTAGAAGCCCAACCAAATTTATTTTTTTAAAAGCCTACTAATTAAGACTTCACTAGTAGGCTTCTAAAAAATTATTTTTAGTTGGGCTTCTATAATAAGCTGGGTAGGGGGCAGCTTATTCTAGAAGCCCAAAAAAACTACCAAAAGAACTGGCCCTAAGATAGATGTGAACTCGTCTTTGAATGTTGGATACTTTTTGTACAGGTACGCGAGGTGTTCCTTGAACTTTTTGAGGATGTGCCAACGGCAAAGCTTGTGGACGGTATTTGGGAAAGCTAGTGGTATAGCTTTTGCCATTGAAGGGCACTGGTCTGCATGGATATAAAATGTAATATGCAGGGTTATTGAACTTCATTGATCTTATATGCAATTTTGTAAATTGTATATTGCTTCTTACACAATTGGTGAATTTCAGTGTTTAGTGTTCTTGAACTGCACAACCATAAGTATGTCTACCTAACCATGAAACATAATACTGCTTCCTACTGCAGTGTAGCTAGACTTCAGTGTTTAGTGTTCTTGAACTGCACAACCATAAGTATGTCTACCTAACCATGAAACATAATACTGCTTCCTACTGCAGTGTAGCTGGACTTCAGTGTTAAAGAGTACTTGAACTACATGGTTTTGCATTCTTTTTGCATTATCACTAGTACACCCAACACAGCCAGAACTACAATAATGCTGAAACTTGTAATATTTTACCTGTGAGAATACATGTTGGGTGTTTGTTGTTCATGCATCGTACGAATGTATCGAAGATCCACCTGAATGATTTTGCATCTTCGTCTCTGATGAGGGCAACAACAAATATCGTTGATTGCAAATGGTGGTTTGTTCCAACAAACACTCCTAGAGGCATATGAAATCTATTTGTTTTGTAAGTTGTGTCGAATGTTACGCAATCGCCAAAATCTTGATATGCTCCCCGACAGCTTGCATTGCACCAGAAAATGTTCTTTATTGCACCGTCTTTGTCTTCTTGTATGTCATAGAAGAACTCATCATTGATTGCCTTCATGTCTTTAAAGAAAGAGACGAGTTTCAATACATCATCCAAGTCATCTTTCCTTGCATTCATAGCTTTCCTGCAAAATATATACAAATATGCATTTGTTATTTTTTATCTAGGTTGTTTACTTAGGATGCTGTGTACATTGCATTATGTGCATTTTTCAATACTTACTGGTTTAGTAGGTCTCGTCCGGTCATGCTTAGGAAGAAGCTGCCATCTTCATTTTCTGATAGCATGGACATAATCGTTGTATGTTTGACATCATGGTACTCTAATAGCTTTACGTACTCCAAAAGAGTTGGGTCATAATTATTGTGTGAGTGCAAGAATACCAACATGTCAGCACTTTGGATGAGGTGGTGATTATGATTGTATTCAATGTCCACCACCACACAAGTGTTATCCTCTTGCACCTTCACCCTCATTTTAGCATTGCAGCCTGTCATGTGCGAGGTTTTGTTTAGCTGCCTATTAGCTTCAGAAACAGTTGGATTATGTTTGCCTTGGTATGCACAGACAAAGTACTTGTTATTCTCATTTCCACCCGTCTTCCTGATGCCAAAACCAGCGTGCCTGGCGTATCGTCTGTAAAATTCCCAGGCTTGTTCCACATTCTTGAATGTCATTGTGAGTCTTGGTATTAGATAATCTGGGAGGTACGGGTTCTGCAGGAAAAAAAACAATGTTAAAATACAGCTTATAAATATTTTGATCCTGGTGCAAAAAAATGGCAGAACTGAACAGATGCATATATAAATATGTTTTTTTTGTTTCACTCACATGTTTGTATGATCGCAACTCCACCGGAGTCTGTTGTTGGCCTGTTGGGATGGGGCAGGGCGGAGTTACCATAGCATGGTGTAGTAGTGGATCACGAGGAGGCAGTAGGGTTGAAGATGGCCTCTCTCTTGTTTGTGTCCTTTTGGCTTGTGGAGGTTGTGGAGGCATGCCAATCCTTGTGGTAGTTTGCTCTTTTCTTATGGGAAACAATCCATCAATCCCATCTCCAGTACTCTGATGAGTTGTATCAGCAGCATCGGGATCCCTCGGCGGTAGTGTGGAGAGCACTTTCCTCCTAGTGTGTGTTGGTGTTGTAATTGTTCTTGCATTTGGTCTACTTGCTGCTCGTTCACATTGACGACCCACACTAGTATAACCTCCAGAGTTATATGCAGAACCCGAGCTAACGTCCTCCTCCATCGGTGTGCTTGGAAGTCTGCTGGTGGATACTAAGAATCCTCGGGGGATTTCCGGTGTCACCCAATTAGGTGGATGTGCGTACTGGTGAGGATGCGTGTTAAGGTTTTTGGGCGTCACCCATTTGGGGTGTGGAGCAGATTGGGAATGCTGAGGATGGTGTATTTCAGGTGTTACCCATTCTGGGGGCGGCACGCTGCGTACAAGTTGAGGGTTGTATACTTGTTGCTTGGAAGTTCTACCTCTTTTTCTGCATCTCTCATCCTGAAAATATTACAATCGCATGATAATTTTGTTAGCACAAGTAGCATCTATCTGTATTTGTGTAGCCGAACTGAGCATTCTTCATAGGCTGAACTTCCCAGCATAGTATATATGTAATTGAATTTTTTTTAGCACAAGTATCATGTATCTAATACTTCTTCTTTTTTGTAGCTGAACTGAGCATTATTCATAGTCTGAACTTCTAGTCTGGATAGGGGAAGGATAACAAATTGTTGTGTAGGATTCCATTGTTGAACTTATAGATATAGAGTAATAACATCTATACTCCTGTGTATAGTTAAACATGGACTGTGGGTGAATGCATGGTTGAACTGATACTCAAGATTAGATATATACCAACTTGAACTGATGCCTGGACTGAGCCTCAGTCACTAACAGAACTTCACATGGTGTACTAGTTGAACTTCACATGGTGTTTAATATCATGGACTGAGCCTCAGTCACTAACAGAACTTCACATGGTGTACTTGTTGAACTTCACATGGTGTTTAATATCATGGACTGAGCCTCAGTCACTAACAGAACTTCACATGGTGTACTAGTTGAACTTCACATGGTGTTTAATATCACGGACTGAGCCTCAGTCACTAACAGAACTTCACATGGTGTACTAGTTGAACTTCACATGGTGTTTAATATCATGGACCGAGCCACAATCACTAACAGAACTTCACATGGTGTAAGTAGAACTTCACATGGTGTTTAATATCATGGACTAAGCCTCAGTCACTAACAGAACTTCACATGGTGTACTAGTTGAACTTCACATGGTGTTTAATATCATGGACTGAGCCTCAGTCACTAACAGAACTTCACATGGTGAGTTGAACTTGACATGGTGTTTAATATCATGGACTGAGCCTCAGTCACTAACAGAACTTCACATGGTGAGTTGAACTTCACATGGTGTTTAATATCATGGACTGAGCCTCAGTCACTAATAGAAATTCACATGGTGTACTAGTTGAACTTCACATGGTGTTTAATATCATGGACTGAGCCTCAGTCACTAACAGAACTTCACATGGTGTACTAGTTGAACTTCACATGGTGTTTAATATCATGGACTGAGCCTCAGTCACTAACAGAACTTCACATGGTGTATTAGTTGAACTTCACATGGTGTTTAATATCATGGACTGAGCCTCAGTCACTAACAGAACTTCACATGTTGTACTAGTTGAACTTCACATGGTGTTTAATATCATGGACTGAGCCTCAGTCACTAACAGAACTTCACATGGTGAGTTGAACTTGACATGGTGTCTAATATCATGGACTGAGCCTCAGTCACTAATAGAAATTCACATGGTGTACTAGTTGAACTTCACATGGTGTTTAATATCATGGACTAAGCCTCAGTCACTAACAGAACTTCACATGGTGTACTAGTTGAACTTCACATGGTGTTTAATATCATGGACTGAGCCTCAGTCACTAAAGAACTTCACATGGTGTAGTAGTTGAACTTCACATGGTGTTTAATATCATGGACTGAGCCTCAGTCACTAACAGAACTTCACATGGTGTACTAGTTGAACTTCACATGGTGTTTAATATCATGGACTGAGCCTCAGTCACTAACAGAACTTCACATGGTGTATTAGTTGAACTTCACATGGTGTTTAATATCATGGACTGAGCCTCAGTCACTAACAGAACTTCACATGTTGTACTAGTTGAACTTCACATGGTGTTTAATATCATGGACTGAGCCTCAGTCACTAACAGAACTTCACATGGTGAGTTGAACTTGACATGGTGTCTAATATCATGGACTGAGCCTCAGTCACTAATAGAAATTCACATGGTGTACTAGTTGAACTTCACATGGTGTTTAATATCATGGACTAAGCCTCAGTCACTAACAGAACTTCACATGGTGTACTAGTTGAACTTCACATGGTGTTTAATATCATGGACTGAGCCTCAGTCACTAACAGAATCCATACAACACTAAAGCCTAAAATAACACAACAGAACGGATGGGGGAGGCGGGAGGCGGATCTCACAAGTTGTAACCACCTGCAGAACAACTCTACCTCCACTTGCAACCAAGCATCAGAAGAAATGGGGGAGGCGGATGCGAGAGCCCACAGAACAAACTGCAAGCACGCGCTAGATCTGGTGAATCCTAAGAGTGAGCATTAGGGGCAGGCACCATTTGTACCTCTCCCCGCGACGCTGATGCACGAATCGGCGACAGTTCTTCAACCCCACGACGCCACACACGGTTGTCGGCTCCGCATCAAACCAGTAGAGAGCAGAGCGAGGGATGGAGAGCGGGGTTTCCGGCAGATACAGGAGCGGGGCATGCGCGCCGGTTACTACACCCACGAGCGCAGGCGAATGCGGCGACAAAATCAGGGGAGGTTGGAGAAGAGAGCGAGCGACAGAGAGGGAGAAGAGAGCAAGCGACAAGGGAAAGGGGGTTTCTGACAGGGTGGGGAACCGAGGGAATATATGGAATCTTTTAGACATATGTGAAGAGGCATGGGATAATTACACATTTACCCATCCACCAGATATTAAATGTTGCCAGCCCTTAGAAGCCTATAACAGAAGAAAAGGAGAAGTTCAAATACAATAACAAGGGAAGTTCAAAAATAAATTAGTACAACATCAGTTTAACAAAGGAGAAGTTCAAATACACAAACAAACGTAGTCCATATATAACTAAATACACAACTTAGAGACAAATGAGAAGTTCAAATTCACCGACACGCTAAGGAAATACACAAACAAACGTAGTCCATAGTGGGGTCACTTATGTGACGGACTCGCCTCCGCATGTGACGCCGCGGCACGCCGCGTCGTCGCCTCCTCCGGCTCGTTCCTGGCTCTGCCTCGCAGGGGGAGGGGACGGGGGGGGGGGGGGGGGGGTCCCGACCCCCTCCCCCCTGCTCGGCCTCGCGCTAACGCGGCAGTGCGTGCTTGGTTGACATGCGCAATGCGGTTTTTCTGTTTCCACCCCCAACACACGCAACCCAGAGCCACACCCCTAAGATAGATAGTGGGGTCACTGATGTGACGGACTCGCCACCGCATGCGACGCCGCGGCACGCCACATCGTCGCCTGCTCCGGCTCGTTCCTGGCTCGGCCTCGCAGGGGGGGAGGGGGTTCTCGACCCCCCTCCCCCTGCTCGGCCTCGCGCTAACGCGGCAGTGCGTGCTTGGTTGACAGGCGCAATGCGGTTTTTCTGTTTCCACCCCCCAACGCACGCAACCCAGAGCCACACCCCTAAGATAGATAGTGGGGTCACTGATGTGACGGACTCGTCTCCGCATGCGACGCCGCGGCACGCCGCGTCGTCGCCTGCTCCGGCTCGTTCCTGGCTCGGTCTCGCAGGGGGAGGGGAGGGGGGGTCCCGACCCCCCTCCCCCCTGCTCGGCCTCTCGCTAACGCGTCAGTGCGTGCTTGGTTGACAAGTTCAAAAAAATCAATACTGAAGTTTCGAACACAAGCCAAAAAAAAGGAAGTTCAGCATTGGAAGCTACTGAAGTTCTACTATTATTCAGAGTATGGAAAAATAGGTTATAGAAAAATAGTATGCATGTCTCTATGAGCCAGATCCACAGGTACACACATCAGGACTGTGAAAAGCAAAAACCAGACATAACTTTTTTTATAACAACAGCAACAGAAGATATCGTATTTCCTCATCACCTAAAAACATGTGAAAAATCATAGAAGTTCTAACACGAATGGTATAAAAGTTCAACTTATACAACAGAAGCAAAACTTACGAGAAAACAAACAAATATAAATGTTCGCACACGAACACGTCAACGTGTACCCGCAGGGCCGGGGGTGATGCACCACAACTCGCCCCGCGGGAGGCCGGCTCACAGCGCGATACGCAAGACAGTAAGCCGGCGCTTTTGAGACCAGACGCCCCAGTTCCTCGGGAGGGACCCCGTCGGAGGAAGCCGGCGACGATTGGCTGAACCGGGTCGATTCGCTCGCCCCCTACTCGGTTGTCGATATCCGATGAACTTACGCGAAGTCGCCGAATAACGGAAGCATGAACAAGGGTTAAGGGGTAAAAAGTAGGTTGTATTGATACGTCGATTGTTTGCTTGATTCAATCGGCCATCACCTCTCACATATATATGAGGCGGCTGGACTTCCCGTGCAAGTAAGAGACTCCTACACGGATTACAAGTTACAATCAGAGTCGGTTTCTAGCCTTAACTAGGTAAGGCACCCGCCAGGGCCGTCTTGGGCTCGGACTCTCTGTTGGGCCGGCTTACAGTGTGAGTCGCTGAAAGCATGGGCCGGCCTTGTTCTTCTGAGTCCATCCTTAGCTTCTCGCAGTCAGCTTTCCTTCTCCTGAGCCATAGAGCCGGCTTTCTGAGTCGCCCTTTGCTCTTGGCTTCCTGAGTCGCCCGTGGCTCTCGGCTTCCTGAATCGCCCTTTGCTCTCGGCTTCCTGAGTCGCCCGTAGCTCTTCTGTGTTGATGCCAGTTCACTTTGCTTCATAATCCGCCGCTTTGCTAGTTAGCCGCCTTGCCGGGTTTCGATGGGCACGGTACCACCGCTCTAGGCACGGCTAGTGCCGTACTACGAGTCATCTTCGTGCTGGGTCATCGTCATCTGCCGAGTCCCGGTCTTGCCTGCTTTTAATAATCTTGCGAACTGAGACATAACATGATCAACAGCCCTTGAACAACGCCGGCTCAATATGATAGCGGCGGCTCATCGTCTTTGTCAGAGCCGCCGGTACTGTGAAGCTGAATCCATGATGAGCCGGCTTTGACCTTGAGCTGATTTCTGTAGCCGGGTTACTGAGTCATTGAGCCGATACTCTGCCTCTCTGGGCGGCTGTATCTCCTTCACATTGGCGCCTTTCCAGCAGTGATCCTTGAGCCGTCGCTAGCCGAGTCATCGCCACACCGGGTCACCCTCTGGGGCGAGTCATCAGCCTTGAGTTGCCTTCTGCCAAAAATGAGTGCTAACATATGCCCCCATGTTTTCTAGCAGAGCTTGCGTGCTAGAAAATATTCCATGTAGGATTTTTTACTAAGGGCGATGCTTATGTTTATCGGCCATGTGGTGTAAGGGCGATGTTTATGCTCATCGGCCATTAGCATGATCTCAGGCGGATTGCCACACACTTGGGTGGAACTTCTTTAAGTATTTCCTGTTGATAGCTCGAGGTAGTAAGTCGCCCTCCAAAGTCTCAACCAGATAAAAGTTACCGGGTGTTATTCTGGCGACCCGCAACGGTCCTTCCCAACTTGATGACCACTTGCCAAATTTCCGGCTTCTGGAGCCGACTGGTAGTATAACTTTCCACACTAAGTCGCCAACTTGAAAATCCTTGAGCCAGACTCTCTTGTTGTAAGTCTTTGCCACCCGCAACTTCTCTTTCTCAATGTCCCTTAGAGCCTTTAATCGTTTGTCGGCCACATCGTCTAGGTTATCCATCATTAAGCCGTAGTAGTCTTCGGCCGACAAATCGTTCTGCTTAGCAAACCTTAAGGCGGCCAGATTCACCTCAACTGGTAAGACGGCCTCTTGCCCATATACCAACTCAAAAGGAGTCACCTTGATAGCCCCATGCTTTGAGACCCGGTGAGCCCATAATGCTTCGGACAGTACCTCATGCCACCGCCTTGGATGATCTTTGATCTTTTTCTTAATCAATTTGATCAAGATCTTATTGCTAGACTCAGCTTGTCCATTGGCTTGAGCATAATACAGAGATGAACTGAGCATCTTGATCCCAAGTGATTCGGCAAACTGTTTAACCTCCTTTGCCATGAAGGAAGTTCCTTGATCCGTGGTGAGAGTCTGTGGAATACCGAATCTGTGAACAATATGCTTAGTAATGAATTGAATTACCTCCTTGTGAGTCATGTTCCTGAGAGGTACTGCTTCAGACCACTTGGTGAAATAATCTGTGGCAACCAACACGAACCGATGCCCTTTTGATGAAGCCGGGTGAATCATACCGATAAAGTCAAGTGCCCAACCCCGAAAGGGCCAAGGTTTTATGATAGGATTGAGCTTGGAAGCCGGAACTAGTTGGATATCCCCAAACTTCTGGCAAGCTTCGCACCCCTTGTAGTACTTGAAGCAGTCATTGATCATCGTCGGCCAATAAAATCCGGCTCGCCGGAGCATCCACTTCATCTTGTGAGCTGACTGATGTGTTCCACATAAGCCGTCATGTACCTCTCCCATGGCGACTCTAGCTTGATCCTCGTCTAAGCACTTAAGCAGAAGACCATCAGCCGTTCGGCGGCATAAGTCGCCATTATCCAATGTATACTTGAGAGCAAGTCGCCGAACAGTTCTGTCTGTTTTCTGACTCGGGTTCTTCAGATAACTCACAATAGGTGCTCTCCAGTCAAAAATCCAGGTTGCCCCTTCCTCAGTAGCCGATTCATCTGAGCCGGCTTCTTCTCTATCAGCCGGCTTATCTAGACCGGCGTCTCCCTTATTAGCCGGCTCGCCTGAGCCGGCTTTTCCTTCGCCAGCCGACTCACCTGAGCCGGCCTTCTCTGAGTCAGCAGCAATCAGCATCGGCTTTTCTGCTATGAAGAACATGCCTCTGTCGACATGATAGCCTGATGCCTATTGCGCTAACTCATTGGCGAGCCAATTATCCTGCCTAGACACGTGAGAGATAGAAAAATAATCCAAACTTGCTATAATGTCTAAGCATTTGTCAAGGTACATATTGAGTGATTCGTCATTGCACTGAAACACCTTTGCCACTTGTTGAACAACTTAGTAACGAATCACCGTATGCCTTGATATGAGAGACCCCTGTATTGACTAAAAGCTCGAGCCCGAATAGAAGTGCTTCATATTCGACTTGATTGTTAGTACAAAAGTAGTTAAGCCGGCAGGAGGCCTCAAATACAGTACCGTGGGGCGAGATGTATGCAACGCCGGCTCCCTGCCCATTCTTGCAAACTGAGCCGTCAAAATAGAGCCGCCACGGCTTAGCCGACACAACGTGTAAGCCGGCCTCTTGCTCCGGGTCAATCCGATGCTCAACAATAAAATCAGCTATGACCTGGCCTTTCACAGATTTGAGAGGTTCATAAGCCAAGTCATACTCAATTAACCCATATGCCCACTTGCCGATTCGCCCGCTGAGAATCGGCCTTTGAATCATGTGTCTGAGAACATCGGTCTGACCCACCACCTTACACTCACTAGATAAGAGGTAGTGGCGTAGCTTAGTGCAGGCATAATAAAGGGATAAGCACAATTTTTCCACAGAGCTGTATCTTGACTCGGCGTCTATCAAACGGCGGCTTAGGTATGTGATGACATACTCTTTCCCTTCGGCTTCTTGGGTTAAGGCGGCTCCTATTACTCTCTCTTCAGCAGCAATGTAGAGCCGGCATGGCTGACCGTGAGCCGGCGCCCTCAGAACCGGAGGGGTTGATAAGCACGTCTTTATCCTTTCAAATGCCTCTTGCTGTTCTGCCCCCCAAGTAAATTCATCATCGCTCTTAAGCCGAAGAATCTGAGTAAATGCATCGAGTTTCCCAGACAGGTTAGCAATAAACCGCCTCAAATAATTGACCTTGCCGAGGAACTTCTGCATGTCTCTTTTGCAAGCCGGCGCCTGCACCTTTTGAATAGCTCTAACCTTTTCCGGGTCAACCTCTATGCCATGCTCATGTATTATGAAACCCAGAAACTTCCCAGCTGACACGCCAAAGGCACACTTCAATGGATTCATCTTGAGCCCATACTTCCTCATCCTTTCAAACGTAAGTCGTAAGTCGGCCAAATGATCTAACTCACCATCCGACTTGACTACCACGTCGTCAATGTAGACTTCCAGTACGACCCCAAGAAGGTCATGAAATATTAAGTTCATCGCTCTTTGATAAGTAGCACCAGCGTTGTTTAATCCAAAGGTCATCACTACCCACTCAAATAGACCAACAGAACCGGGGCAGCGAAATGCCGTCTTAGCCGAATCTTCTTCGGCCATGAATATCTGGTTATACCCTGCGTTACCGTCCAAGAAGCTGATGATCTTGTGTCCTGAGGCTTCGTTGATAAGCATATCAGCTATTGGCATAGGATATTCGTCTTTGGGCGTAGCTCGATTTAAATCTCTGAAGTCTATGCATACCCTTATCTTTCCCGACCCCTTCTTCTCAACTGGAACAATGTTTGAAACCCACTCAGCATACTTGCAGGGCCGAATAAACTTTGCTTTTATAAGCCGGCCGATCTCTTCCTTGACCCGGCCATATATCTGTGGGTTGAACTTTCGAGCCGGCTGCTTGTAAGGTCTAAAGCCGGCTTTGATGGGTAACCGATGCTCAACGAGCTGGCGGCTTAACCCAGGCATCTCATGATACTCCCACGCGAAGCAGTCTACATACTCTCTGATCAGGGCGACTAACTCCTGCTTATAGCCGGCTTCCAGATTCCGGCTTACAAACGTCGGCCTTGGCACCGTGCCGTCTCCAAGGTCCACCTCTTCAAGCAGGTCAGCCGACGTAAAGCCTTGCCCCAATTTGTTTAAGTCGCCAGGCTCTTCAATGGTCTCAAACATATCGTTCCTGTTGGCCCGATACTTGTCAAGCCGGCTTTGAAGCCACTCATCGTTGTTATCCATTCACTTGAGTCTGAGCCGGTTTTCACCAACCAGTTTTAGAGATACTGGCACAAACCCATCCCGGGTTGCACTCAGGAAGTCAAACCCGGACAAGTCACGCCCCGAAAGACATGTAGCAGTGGAGTGTTGCCAGTCAGCTAGTGACTCGGCTAATGCAATGCAGGCCGAGTTATCTGCAGGGACGACTTCTACTTCATCGTCGACCCACTGAACCAGCTGTTGGTGCAGAGTAGACGGAACGCACTGGTTTGCATGCAACCAATCTCGTCCTAGTAGCACATTGTAGTTCCCTTGCACCTCAGCAACGAAGAAGGCAGTAGCCAGGGTCTTGCTTCCGACTGTAAGCTCTAGACTGATAACCCCTTTAGCTTCCACTCCTTCTCCGCCTTCGAACCCGTTGAGTACCATGTTCGTCTTCATCAAATCATCATCATCAAGTTGTAACTTTTTGAAGACTGAATAAGGCATTAGATTGACTACAGCACCTCCATCAACCATCATCCTGGTTACCGGCTTCCCATTGATGTGCCCTCTGATATACAAAGGCTTGAGATGCTTAACCGGTTCCTCCGGCTTCTCGAAGATAGCGTTCTTGGCTCCAAAGTCAATTTGAGCTACTGAGCCGGCTTCGTCAACAGCGCGAAACTCAGCAGGCAGATAGTACACCATGTTGATATCCATACTCATGTGAGTCGGCGTTCCTTCATAATTCAGAAGCTCTTCATCATCTGTTGACTCGCCCGGCGGCTCATCCATGGCCGACTCTCCTGAGACTGGCGGCTCATCTGACACATGACTTGGAAGTTCTTCGTCAGCCGCTGACTCGTCAGACAGGTCATCCGTGGCCGAGTCTAGGTCTGCCGGCTCTCCCAGCATTGACTCTGACATTGCTGGCTCACTCGCCGCCGAATCCTCTGGTGTGGACCATGACGTTGCCGGCTTATCAGTTGCCGGCTTATCTCTCGCTAGGTCTGCAGCTTCAACCTCATCAGCCCATGATGAATAAGTAATAGCCGGTATTGCAACTGGCTCTTTATCCTTATTTAACGCGGAGACTAGTACGCCGGGTGCTTGGGTTATGAGCTCTGTCGGCTTAGGCACCCAGACTTGAGAACGTATTATTGGATGATCCTGATTGAAACTTGCATCCCTGAGCCATTCAGCTTCTTCTGCAGCCTTCTCTTGATTCCTAACCTTTGTAGTTTCCTTTTCTATGTTTTGGTTAACCCGGCAGGGCACCACCTTGGTTGAGCGTATTTTGGGTCACGCGGCTTAGTCTGACTGGAGATGGCTTCATGGTCATTGGCTGCGCCGTTAGGCCCGATAACAAGTATCGGTCTACCTTTTGCCGGTTCTACAACCGGCTCTTTCATCTTCAGTATCTGGCTGCCAATGGTAAGTGAGCCGCCAAATATTCTGCATGTCATGCTTTCCGGCTCACCAGCCCTAGCAGCTTGCGGCTTGACACGCCACACCTTTCCTCTCTCTGGACTTGGCATATGCTCCTTGAGCTGGCTTGCTGGCCCTAGCCGGCTTTTGTCAAAAGTGCTTTCCAGAGGTGGCGTCTTTGCTATAGCCAGCTTAAAATACCGACTGAACTCTGCCGGTGACCTTGAACGCTTTCCATAGGGCCGGCTTGTGCTTGCGCCGGCTTGTCTGGCATACTTGCTCATCAACATGTCGAAAGTCGGCTTAATGCGTTTGTACTTAGCATTAGCTGTATTAACCCGCCACTGGCCGACTTCCGGGCTCTTCGGCTTAATGAACCTTTGCGGTGATCTGGGCGGCTCTTCCTGTTGCCCCCCGAGCGTAGGATTGCTGATGGTAATCTTGATAACCTCCTTGCCGCCGGGTTCTCGACTTATAGTCGCCTTCCTCCCAGACACCATGTTGCCGGCTTGCGTGTTCCTGGGCTCACCAACAACAACGTTAGCTTTGTTAGATGATCCGGCCGTCTCTGGACGAATGAGTACCTTCTTTCCCTCCAGGTCTAGCGCGTTCATTGGGAATGGCTGTTGATCAATTGCCATGCTAGCAAAGCACAATCGTCCGTCATTAAGGGCCGATTGGATCTGTCGACGAAAAACATTACAATCGTTAGTGGCATGAGAAAAAGAATGATGATATTTGCAATAAGCCCGCCGCCTTATCTCTTCAAGCGGTGGTATGACATGATTGATCTTTATAATTTTGTCCTTCAACAAGGCATCAAATATTCTATCACACTTGCCTATGTCGAAAGTGCATTTAAACTCATCTTCCCGATTCTTACGAACCGGCTTAAGATCATCACACACATAAGGTTTGGCTTTACCCGGCCAAACAAACCCAACAGTGTAAATATCGGTTTCCTCGTCTGAGCCGGCACTTCCCTCAATGGTGTTAAGCCGGCTCCGGCTCACCCGATGTGAGTCTTTCATCTCATTGGCCCGGCTCTCCTGAACCAGAGCCTTTTCTTGCACTTGGCCGACACTTAGGAACTCATACCCCTCTAATTTTTCTTTTAAGTGGGATCGTAAACCATTAAGTACTAAGTCGGCCATATCTCTCTTAGTTATAGCTAAACTATAACACCGGTTTCTTGTGTTCCTAAACCTTTTGACATAGTCGGATACCGACTCGTCATGCTTTTGCTTAACCGATGTAAGGTGGAACAATTTTAACTCAATCTCTCCGGCAAAAAAGTGTTCATGAAACTTCCGCTCTAAATGAAACCAAGTATGTATGGAGTTAGGAGCTAAAGCAAAAAACCATGAAAAAGCAGTGCCGGTTAAAGATAATGAGAACAAGCGAACTTTATGATGCTCATGATTGGCTTCACCTAGTTGAGCCAAATATTGACTAATATGTTCCCATGTTGATTTATTATCCACCCCATTAAACTTAGAAAATTCTGGAACTCAGTAACCAGGGGGATAAGGTTGTAAGTCAAAATATTCGGGATAGGGTTTAGTATAATTTCTAGGTTTTATCGTCACCCCGAATCTATCGTAAGCCATCTGGTCCAACTCACTCCTTAACTTGGCCATCACATCGTCCACATTGAGCGATTGAGCCGGCACAGTGGATGAGTTGGTCACAGAGGCGGCTTGTGTCCAAAGAGCCGAATTCTGAGTCGGCGCCGGCTCATCTCCAAAGCGTACTGCTTGATCCGGCTGTCTAGCCGAATAAGGCATGCTCTGGATAGGAGTCGGACTTGGCAGCATAGGCACAAGTCGGTTATCTCTATTCTGGCTCATCGGCTGTAACTCCGATGGCCGGCTTAACGGCGTGTTTTCTTTAGCCTTATCACGTTCCAGCATTAGATCATAAATACTATTTGTGCTTTGTCCAACATAGTACTGGATTTCGGCTAATTGCTCAGGAGTAAAGAGGCTATTGCTTACGGCGGGTTGGCTGATCTTGATGCTCAGAGGTACGTATTCCGGCTCTTTGATCGGCGAGATGACTC
The DNA here is from genome assembly GCA_039707655.1 of Elymus sibiricus. Classification (NCBI taxonomy): domain Eukaryota; kingdom Viridiplantae; phylum Streptophyta; class Magnoliopsida; order Poales; family Poaceae; genus Elymus; species Elymus sibiricus. The sequence continues at coordinate 274,086,769 of CM077665.1, forward strand.
CTTGCCGATCCTTCTTGAGACTCGCCAGATATAGCTCCCGATCTGCTTCAGCCTGCTTCTACCGCAGCACCTTGAACTCCTCGTCACGCTTCTTCTCCCAAGCCGCCAAGCCTTGGCGTTGTGCTTCTGACAGCTCCTCAAGAGCCGGTTTGATGATGTTGTCAGTGCTGATATCAGCGGAGTCGGCCTTAGAATTGGTCATTGTTGTCCAATTTTTAGATCGAATCTTCCCCAGCGGGGTCGCCAAAAAGTGTGTTCGCACACGAACACGTCAACGTGTACCCGCAGGGCCGGGGGTGATGCACCGCAACTCGCCCCGCGGGAGGCCGGCTCACAGCGCGATACGCAAGACAGTAAGCCGGCGCTTTTGAGACCAGATGCCCAAGTTCCTCGGGAGGGACCCCGTCGGAGGAAGCCGGCGACGATTGGCTGAACCGGGTCGATTCGCTCGCCCCCTGCTCGGTTGTCGATATCCGATGAACTTACGCGAAGTCGCCGAATAACGGAAGCATGAACAAGGGTTAAGGGGTAAAAAGTAGGTTGTATTGATACGTCGATTGTTTGCTTGATTCAATCGGCCATCACCTCTCACATATATATGAGGCGGCTGGACTTCCCGTGCAAGTAAGAGACTCCTACACGGATTACAAGTTACAATCAGAGTCGGTTTCTAGCCTTAACTAGGTAAGGCACCCGCCAGGGCCGTCTTGGGCTCGGACTCTCTGTTGGGCCGGCTTACAGTGTGAGTCGCCGAAAGCATGGGCCGGCCTTGTTATTCTGAGTCCATCCTTAGCTTCTCGCAGTCAGCTTTCCTTCTCCTGAGCCATAGAGCCGGCTTTCTGAGTCGCCCTTTGCTCTTGGCTTCCTGAGTCGCCCGTGGCTCTCGGCTTCCTGAATCGCCCTTTGCTCTCGGCTTCCTGACTCGCCCGTAGCTCTTCTGTGTTGATGCCAATTCACTTTGCTTCATAATCCGCCGCTTTGCTAGTTAGCCGCCTTGCCGGGTTTCGATGGGCACGGTACCACCGCTCTGGGCACGGCTAGTGCCGTACTACGAGTCATCTTCGTGCTGGGTCATCGTCATCTGCCGAGTCCCGGTCTTGCCAGCTTTTAATAATCTTGCGAACTGAGACATAACATGATCAACAGCCCTTGAACAACGCCGGCTCAATATGATAGCGGCGGCTCATCGTCTTTGTCAGAGCCGCCGGTACTGTGAAGCTAAATCCATGATGAGCCGGCTTTGACCTTGAGCTGATTTCTGTAGCCGGGTTACCGAGTCATTGACCCGATAACCTGCCTCTTTGGGCGGCTGTATCTCCTTCACATTGGCGCCTTTCCAGCAGTGATCCTTGAGCCGTCGCTAGCTGACTCATCGCCACACCGGGTCACCCTCTGGGGCGAGTCATCAGCCTTGAGTCGCCTTCTGCCAAAAATGAGTGCTAACAATAAAATAGCACAATGCTGCATTATTTTACAATGTAAACAAAAAAGCAAAAGTTCAAGTAGACATGATATACAAGTCCAAATTGTGCATTAGGCAGCGGGGGGGGGGGGGGTGCCCTACAGCTGCAAGCCTGCAACAGTGCACAAAGTTGAATCACCTTGCAATGTGGAAAACCAGAAGTTCAACCACGCATAACAAAGAAGTCCAGCTTCTACTACAGACTGTGGATGATCCAAAAACTATCCCCGAACGAATTCGCTAGAATCATAAAATCCTGTACGTCTTCCTAAAACACGTCCGCCAAAATTTCGAAATGCTTTGCCAAATCCCTTCCTTCAACAACAACGACGTGGAATCGACCTGTACAAATGAAAAAACGCCCCGTGCAACCGCCGCGGGCGGAGCAACATCCAATCACTCGAATTCGAAGTGTATGAAACCTTCCGACTGAAATTGACGTCGTGGGAATGCTTCAATTTAACTAAAATACGCAAATCCGCCGGCAATCTTCAGAGGAAAACCACAAATCGACAAAAACGGAGGAAACAACTCCCGTGGACGAAGAACACAACCCAAAATCAAAATCGTTAGAAATAACAACAAATTGTCCATGAAACTCTTACCTAAACAGAATTCCCGTTGGTTAGATGTTCGAGAACATCCAGTACATGCATTTTACTTGTAACAGATACAAGTTCATCACGTCCCGAGAGCACATCCGCCAACGAGCGAGATCCCGAAATAAAGCCGTATCCGGATTAAACTTAGATCACAAAAAACACGAAACACCAAAAAAATTCGCGCGGGAAGCCACGGTTGCTTAGATAGCACGAAGGTCAGGTTCTTACATAGGGTAGTTCAGGTCGAATAACTCAGGAAGTTCAACCTATGATCAAAATAGTGTTTATGTATGTGTGTGTGTCTATATATATATATATATATATATATATATATATATATATATATATATATATATATATATATATAGGCAAAATACATCCTACTACCGGGTGTAGTTACACCCATATCTCATATACTACCATGTGATAGTATATATACTACCTCATCATTTTTAGTATGTTCATATACTATATCTAAGATACTCCAAAATGAGTTATGTGAAAAAATTGCATGTAAGCCCATGTTTTTATCATATTTGTGAAATACGTACATATTTATACATAAAAAGGAGTATGCTCAAAATATGGTACATACTACCTACAAAATAGTATATATACTACCCAAACATTCTTACATACTACATACTACACGTACGTACTCTCCAATATAATAGATACTACCTACAACGTACGAAACCAAAGTGGGAGTAACTACACCCGGTAGTAGGAAAAATTTGTCCTATATATATATATAGAAAGTCTATTAATGGTCTAGGGTGAAGAATAAGTAATTCTTCACCCGAGTAATTCTTCACCCGGGTTGATCGACCAAGCGGTGCTCTGGTTTAAACATTGACCGATATAAAATTACGGTCGCTATGAGCTGCCGACTCCCTTGATGTGTAAAAAAAAGCTAGCCCACTCCTCCAGTCGCTATGAGCAGTTTCGCTCGACGAACGACGATGTGCCTCGCCGCCACCCCCCGCCACCAACCCCCGGAGATGGCGGCAGGGGCGGCACCGGTGGGATCACTCGGCGGCTATGGCTACTTCTGTCGAGCATGGAGTACTTCCCTTTCCCTCTCTCATGCAGTGGCGAATCGGATGGGCGTGAGCGGTGCAAAATCCAGGCGATCTTGGAGGCGGCAACGGCCTTCTCCGGCGTCCCTCCTCACCGTCGGCAGTCTTATGTAAGACCCCCTCCTCCTCTTCTTAACCTCTCCTCCATTAATTTCTGAATTTATAGGGTTAGGGTTATTAGTTTTTGGGAGCGGTGCAGCGTGGGCTGGGGAAGATATTTTTTTAGATCAACAGCTGGGGAAGAAATTAGGGAAGGAAAAGAAAAAAAGGAGCTTAGGGGGTGATGGAGGTGATGCTGGATACGGGAGCCCGACTGTGGGCTCAATTCAAGTGGGTGGAGATCATGGAGGAGGAGAAAAAGGCAAGGTCGATGACATAGAAGAGGGGGAGCTCAATGTTGCGGAGAAAAAGGAACGACAGTAGAGTATCTGCCTTCAATTCAGCTGAGATAATTTTGTTTTTCTCGCAGTACATGTGAATCCTCTCTGTGATTTTGCTTTTGTATAAAATTCACCAATATTATTCCTTGTAGCTATGAATGATGGTTCCAACTTAATTGAATGTTAGTAACTATTTACATAAATAATCAACCTGTACCTACCTGACAATGCTATGTCGCTGTTTGTATGTAGCTGACAATGCTAATTCTCTGTAAATTTGTGTTACTGAAACTTGCACAAACCTATGAGCAAAATTTCTTTAATTAAAGATTATTCATTTTAAGAGAAATTTGTTTTATGCTATTCTTAAGATAAGATTTGAAGTGAAGATGGTAGTTTTATTAGGCAAATAGGGAATTGGAATTTTGCCAAGAAATCTAGGAGCAGAACAAAATGCATGCGGGTGGATAGCGCTGTGGATGGTGGCCACGGGCTCACGGCGGGTGGTCGTGGCTGGGCTTCTTCGGTTGGGTGTGTGTAGTGTAGGTGGGGGTCTCACGGGATGAAGTGGGCGACCCAATTGTAGTGCTTTCCGTTTCAATTTTCTGATCAATTTACACTTACGTTGCTTAGTCTTATTCTTCCCAATTTGTTAATTTGGTGCTCAGTTTTTGGGGGAGCCTGCAGATTGGAGACATAACAAGGCTGGAGATTGAGCACTGACGAAAATGCATTCAATGCCAAGCACGAGAACATTCAGTCACACGCCTGCCCGTGTGGGCCTTTTTCCAAATAGATTATTTAGACTTTACCCTATATGGTTCCTATGTTTGTATTCTTGCATTTACACTCTGTAACTGCATTTTCTTATGAACACTGCCAATTTTTTCCCACTGGAACACGAAGTCATTGCGATGTTTCCAAGGATGCCAGCAATAGAGCAAGACGAGGTCGACGGAGAGGCGAGCGGCACAAAGCGAGGAGCGGCATCTGGCAGATCGTGTACAGAGGCCACGTAAGGCACGTGATACCACAACGTCGCTCCAAAATCAATCGCTAACGACCATGCAAAGAGGAGGTGACTCGCCAAGTCTAGCAGGGTGTGGCAAAGTTTGCAACTCTTCCACACTCTAATGAGATTTAGAGCAATGCAAAAGGTGAATTTGTTTCTACATCGTGCTTTACATTTTTTTAGCAACCAAGCACTAGCTTCAGATACGCCGCTTGTTGGTTCATGTAGACATGCCAACGAAGACCTGATAGAGAAAAAGACAGTGGTCTGGTTTGTTTGTTCTCTTGCGTAGATCAAAATTAGCGAGTATATGAAATTTGATTTTGCTTCCAAATTCTTTCCTTAAGTTTGTTCCTGGAATACTATTTTGTTCCTACTTGAGTAGCAACCTGTGACTTCTGGAGGCAAACTCTTCTGTCTGATGTTATTATTCAACACTTTGTAGAGAGCAAAGTAGTCAGGCTTCAACCAGATGTCCAACATCTGCAGAACCTTGATTGTTTATCGTACATACCTAAACTCTATTCTAGGAAGTAGTACATGTAATCATTAGTTCTAGGAGAGTATGGAGATTGAATTTGCTATATTCCAGTCTGGAGCATACTTCTTTCCATGTGCATATAGGCTTTATGGGATTAATCACTCTATCACAAGTTCTTCTAGTATTTGGATGGATCCTCTAAGATAATCTGGTTTAAGTATATATCATCAATCCACCTAATGGGAGCAGATTTATACTTAGTTCTATCAAATGTCTTACATTTTCTTTAAACCTAGTTGCCTTAATCTACTATCTTCTTACAGTAACATTCTGACCTTTATCTGAGAATTTTGTAGCTCCTGTATGTCAACAATAATGATTCACTAAGCTCCTATCTCACCAGATGGCCCGTTTTATTCACGACATTTAGATATAATATCACCCCCTATTCACCAAGCTCCTAGCACGCTTTGTGTTTCTAGATCAAACTATTCTTCTGCAAAAAAATTGAACTGTTTGTCTGAAACCAAAATTGTTTTGAAAGAAACTGAATTGTACTATCTTCTCATTTTCTACAATTTACACTACTACAACAGGTGGGACATGCCAGACAACATATTGTTTATAACAAATTTCAGCATCTGGCATCATTCTGTTGTTCTTTTGAATCACGTGCTATTATTTTCGGTCATAGCATTCATGATTTGAGTTTCTGTGAAGGTATCTGAAAGAGAACATATTTTTGATAAATGATGTGTGATGCATCCTTTTGCGCACCTAACTGCCTACTTACAAGAAAAATAGAAGTATATCCATTCACCTATATTCTAGAGTGTGTATAGATGCCAAAAGAGTTGCACGCTTGCTTCCTACTAATCAGTTTTTACACTGTAGGTAGCTCATCTATAAGTACCCTGATAACAGTAGGCTGATATAATACTTTTGAAAATCCGGAAAAACCACATGGATCTTTGACAGCACACAGTTATGCTAAGAGGATGTTTGAGCCTATCAACCATGAGTTTCAATCCACGAGAGCTGGAGGCGGGTTGTCTTGTTTCTGGATCATGTTTTTGTTCCTTTCTGTCTGGTCGAATTGTATTAAAGTTTTATATGGAGGGTTGTGTAATCAGCATGTCTGAGGTTATGAGTAGAGTTCTAGTTCTGTTTTCTCAAGAGCTGACCCTGTAAATACTAGCTCCATGTTTCTTAGAGATAATCTATAAATTATTCCCGCTATTTCAATAAAGTTTGGGGTTAGGCCCTTCGAGATAAAATTACTCCCCATATTATAGAAGTCAATGTGAGGTTATAGTTGGAAATTTAAGTTACCATTCGAGGTAGAAACTTTTGAATAATCGAGGATGCAATTCCATAAATGGTACTCCCCCGTAAATAAATATAAGCGATATTATATTTATTTACAGAGGGAGTACCTCCGAATAAAATTCCAAATGAGATTTTACTACATCAATCCATGGCGCCTAATGAAAGTCAAGATAGAAATATAGGCGAGAAGAAGAGATAGTATGCATCACTACCTCGTTGTTTTTCTGGGAGTAGAAAAGAAGATCTTTTTAGAGAAAAGCGATCAGATGCAGATAGGAAGGGTCTTGCGATGCAATCAGCTCGTGCAGATAGTGGCAGTTTAGTCTGTGATGTAAATTTACCTCACGAACTATTGTTTCTTTCAGCAATGATTGTAGTGTCCGAGTATTGCATGCGCCGTAACTTTCTTTGCGTGCATGAGAAAATTTCACGTCACAAGTCTTGTTTCTTATGGCTGCTCCATAGTATACATTTTCTTCTCCCTGTTGTAATCTTACCTCGGGTGTTTTTATCTCTTACGTTTTCAAGTTCTGGCCGTAGGGTGGCTGGGGTGAGGAATAAGAATTCCTGTGACGAATAGTCGATCCCTATATATATATCCAGTTTAATGTAGGTGACTATGAGTCATTATTGTTGACATTATCCTTGAGGTAAATAAGTTGGGTGGCAAAACAATAAAGCCCCTATCTTCCTATGTGTCCGATGGAAACGTTAGCTTCAAAAATATGCAATGAGTATCATCAATCATAGAAGACTAAATGAAAGTTGAGCATGTGAACTTGCTAAATTGAAAGCTCTTACATAGACTCTTCTCTGAAGTATGATGAATTGATTGTCTCAATGACTAAGAACATAGTTTGTTGATTGTCAATAAGATTTATGCTTCATACTTCAATATTGTGGATAGATTGTTACTTGTTTATGCGAAGCTATATGATGAAAAACTAGCTGCTATGTTAATATTCATGATGCTCTCATGTCCGTATTCTATTTTTATCGACACCTCTCTCTCAAATTATGTGGTCATTATTATTGAGTTCGGCTTTCGCCGAGGTCTAAGCTTGGGGGAGTTGATACGTCCATTTTGCATCATGATTTCCTATTGATATTTATGCCATTCTTGTACATCATTCTACTTTATGATACAATTCTTATGCCTTTTCTCTCTGAATTTACAAGGTACATCAAAAGGAGGGAAATAGCTGGGCACTGGAATTCTGGACCTGAAACCAAGAAAAAGGGTGAAAATTCACTGGACTCCAAATGACCTGAAACTTTTTGTGAATTATTTCTGGAATATGTGGAGAATTATGGAGCAAAGAACTGTCGGAGGGGGGCTGCCTGTGGGCCACGAGTAAACAGGGCACGCCCACCCACCCCCTGGGCGCGCCCTGTTAGCTCATGGGGCCCACGTGGCTCCCTCAACCCTGATTCCAGTCCTACAAATTCACATATGATGAGAAAAAAATAGAGGAGGAACTTTCGGGACGAAGCGCCGCTATCTCGAGGCGGAAACCTGGGCAGAGGCCCTTTTGCACTACGGCAGGCTGATTCTACCGGGGAAACTTCTCTTCGGGAGGGGGAGATCGAAGCCATCATCATCACCAATGATTCCACCTTCGTGGGAGGACCAATCTTCATCAACATCTTCACCAGCACCATCTCATCTGAAACCCTAGTTCATCTCTTGTATTCAATCTTTGTCTCAAAACCTCAGATTGGTACCTGTGGGTTACTAGTAGTGTTGATTACATCTTGTAGTTGATGCTTGTTGGTTTATTTGGTGGAAGATATTATGTTCAGATCCTTAATCGTCATTATTACATCTCTGATCTTGAACATGTTGATGATGTGTGAGTAGTTACTATTGTTCCTGAGAACAGGGGAGAAGTCTTGTTATAAGCAATCATGTGAAGTTGGTATTCGTTCGATATTTTGATGATATGTATGTTGTTGCTTCCTTTAGTGGTGTCATGTGAACGTCGACTACATGACACTTCACCATCTATTGGGCCTAAGGGAAGACATTGTGGAGTAATAAGTAGATGATGGGTTGCGAGAGAGTGACAGAAACTTAGACCCTAGTTTATGCGTTATTTCATAAGGGGCTGATTTGGATCCATACGTTTCATGCTATGGTTAGATTTATCTTAATTCTTCTTTTGTAATTGTGGATGCTTGCGAGAGGGGGTAACCATAAATGGGTTGCTTGTTCAAGTAAGAACATCACCTTAGCACTGGTCCACCCACATATCAAATTATCAAAGTAACGAACGCGAATAAACTCAACATGATGAACATGACTAGACAGATATTTCCATGTGTCCTCGGGAGCGCTTGCTTTACATAAGAGTATTTTCAGGCCTGTCCTTTGCTATAAAAAGGATTGGGCTATCTTGCTACACACTTGCTACTATTGTTATTTGTCACTTGTTACGAATGATCTCGCTACAAAACTATCTATCACTGCTACTAACATCAATTGCAGAGAATACCTTGCTGAAAACTACTTATCATTTCCTTCTGCTCCTCGTTGGGTTCGACACTCTTACTTATCGAAAGGACTACGATTGATCCCTTATACTTGTGGGTCATCAGGGATCGAGGATTACCCTAACTTGGCGGATCCTCTCTACGGCGGCAATGGCGAGGACGAATGCCGTTGATGACGACGGATTACGACGGTGAGGGCGCGCTAGAGACGACGAAGAACGTCCGAAGATAGGGCGACGACAACAGTGGGGTGTGGGAGTAGAGCGTCTGAAGAAATTTTCAAAGCCCGACGTGCAGATATATATACCCATCTACTGTCGATGACACCGAGATAGAAAAATCAGTTCCACCGAGATGCATAACTGCCAGTTGACAGAACAAACCGGTGACGCCGAAAACTCTTAATCGGTGGTACCAAGGTAGAAAACCCGATCAACCCTAGTGAATCGGTGGAGCTGAGTTTGCAGGTTTTGGTCACACCTAAAAACACTTGGGAGGTTTTGGAAGTCAGCCTTAGTCGAATCGGTGACTGATACTCATGATCTGCGTTGGGTTTTCCGTGAAGAGGAACGGGTAATCACAGCACAAAGTGGGTAAGTATTTCCCTCAGTTATGAAACCAAGGTTTATCGAACCAATAGGAATACCAATCCTCAACCTCTTCAGCGGCTGCACACAAAAGAACAAACAACTTGCACCCAACGCCGGCAAGAGGGTTGTCAATTTCCTTGATCTTGTTATTTGCAAGCAAGTGAGTTGTGTAGATAATTGTAGATAATAGTAAAGTGCAAAATATAATAAAAGGTAATAAATAACAGTAAGGTAATGATAGTGTTTGTGAATTTATAAGTGAATAGACCCGGGGGCCGTAGAGTTCTCTAGTGGCATCTCTCATAAGCAAAGCATACGGTGGGTAAACAAATTACTGTTGGGCAATTGATAGAAAAGCGAATAATTATGCGATGTTCACGGAAATGATCATGTGTATATAGGCATCACGTCCATAAGCAAATAGGCCGACTCCTGCCTTCACCTACTACTATTACTCCACTTCAAGAGCGCTTCTATGCTTGCCTCTCTACGTATTAAGTTCATGACAAATGGAGTAATGCTTGGAGAACGATGACATGATGTATACAAAGTAAACTCAACTAATATGAATAAACCCCATCGTTTTATCCTTAGTAGCAACAACACAAGGACGCAACTTGTCCCCTTCTGTCACTGGGATATAGAAACTCGTCCGGTTGAACCTACTACAACGCACCACTCCCACCGAAGAAATATCAATCTAGTTGGCCAAACTATCTCAATAGATCGGAGAGCATTACGAAGCTATGATGATCATGCAAATAAGAATCGTAGTAATCAGGTATGACTCAAATACTTTTCATGAATAATCTGAACATAAACTCACAATTCATCGGATCCCAACAAACACACCATACAAAGGGATTTCATCCGATAGATCAAGGCAAAGATGCGATGAACATTTGTATTGAATATCAAGAGAGAGAGAGAGAGAGATTGCCATCTAGGTACTACCTACGAACCCATAGGTCTATGGTGAACTACTCACACATCATGGTGAGGGCAGCAAGGTTAATGAAGAGGCTCTCCGTGATCGATCTCCCCTCCGGCAGGCTACCGGAACAGAGGTGTAGATGGTCTCCCGTCGGAACAGAGAATTGAGGTGGCGAAAAAAGTGTTTCGGGAGCGCTTCTGGTGTTTTTAGGGTAGATGTGAATTTATAGGCCAGAGAACGACGTCGGGAGGCGCTCCAGGGGGCCACAACATATCTGGCCGCCCCCAGGGTGCGCGGCCAGATGGCTTGTGGGCCCCTGGTGCATCTCCTAGCCCTCCTCCGAAGCTTCTAGGTCTTGTATTTGTCCAGAAAAATCACCAAAAAATTTCGTGACAATTGGACTCCGTTTGGTATTGTAACTCTGAAAAGGCAAAAAAACACAGAAAACAGGAACTGGCACTGGGTCAATAGGTTAGTGCTCAAAAATATTATAAATTGGTAAATAAATACCCAAAAAGTATCCTAGAATGATAATATATCAGCATGGAATAATCAAAAATTATAGATACGTTGGAGACGTATCAGCATCCCCAAGTTTAATTCCTACTCGTCCTCGAGTAGGTAAATGATAAAAGCAGATTTTTTGATGTGACATGCTACCCATTATGTAATCTTTGGTATGTATGCTCATTGAGAAATGATGAATTAAAAAACAGCAACATAGTAATATTTATAAGTATAAGAAACAAAATCATTAACTTTTCAAAGTATACGATCCTAAAAGAATGTTTTACCCCTATTCATCTTATTATATTAGCAAGGCATGACTCATCTTCACCACATAGATACAAATGTTAAGCACCACGGTGTCCAAGTCAGGCAATTGGATCGTACTTTTTCAATATGCATCAACTTTTTATTCTTCACGCAATACATGAGCGTGAACGATTGGACATAGCATATAGGTGGAATAGAATATAGTGATAGGTATCAAAGGGGTAAAAAGTGGAGAAGATAGTCTCGCATCAACTAGGCGTACCAACGAGTTATGGATATGATCATCGATAGATATCAATGCGAGGAGTAGGGATTGCCATGCAAATGATGCACTAGAGTTATAAGTGTATGAAAGCTCAACTGAAGCAAGGTGGGGTGTGCATCAAACTTGCTTGCTCATGAAGACCTAGGGCATTTGAGGAAGCCCGTTATAGGAATATGCAAGCCAAGTTTATTATATGAAATGGTAATTCCCACTAGCATATGGAAGTGTCAACATAGAGACTCTCTATATGAAGAACATGGTGCCACTTTGAGGCACAAGTGTGGTAAAGGATAGTAGCAAAGTCCCTTCTCTCTTTTCTCTCATTTTTTTATTTTTATGGTGGGCTTTTCTCTTTTTTTTGCCTCCCCCATTTTCTCTTTTTTTATATGGTGGGCTCATTTGGCCTCCCCCATTTTTATTTCATTTTTCGTCCGGAGTCTCTTCCCGACTTGTGGTCAAGTAGTGAATTGCTAAAATCTGCCCACAACTAAAATTGGGAAAAGGATAGATTTTTATTTGGTCAAGTAGTCTAATCACCCCCCTCTAGATATACTTTGGATCCTACAAGTGGTATCAGAGCTTTGGTCTCCATTGCATTGGTTTCACAACCTAGGATAGTATGGCGTCTAGTGAGGGAAACTATCACCGTAGAGGTCCATATTTTGATGGTGCAAATTTTGCTAGTTGGAAGCATAAGATGAAAATGCATATTCTTGGTCATAACCCCGCCGTATGGGTTGTTGTTCGTGTTGGATTGCAAGGTGAGATCTTTGGTGATGGAAAGGAACCGGATAGTGAAGAGACCTCGGAAGAATTGAAGATGTTGCAATACAATGCTCAAGCATGGGACATTTTATTGAACTGCCTATGCCCCGAAGAATTCAACAAAATCAGCCATCTTGAGAATGCAAAGGAAAATTGGGATACTTTGGTTGATATGCACGAAGGTACCGAATCCGTCAGGGAATCTAAGTTGGATGTGCTTCAAAGTCAACTTGACAAGTTCAAGATGAAGGATGGTGAACGAGGTGCGGAAATGTACTCTAGGCTTGCTCTCATCACCAATGAGATTGCCGGCTTAGGAAGCGAAGAAATGACCGACAAATTCATCATCAAGAAGATACTTAGAGCCTTGGATGGAAAGTATGGCACCATGTGCACATTGATCCAAATGATGTCAAACTACAAAGATCTCAAGCCTACGGAAGTCATTGGAAGGATTGTTGCTCATGAGATGTCACTCAAAGACAAGGAAGAACTTCACACCAAGTCAAGCGGTGCTTACAAAGCTACAAGCGACACTCCCGCTACATCAAGTGACAACCTTGTAACCAATGAAGAGATAAGCCTCATGGACAAGAAATTCAACAAGTTCTATAAGAGTAGAGGCAAAGAGAGAAGCTCCAATTCAAGATATGAAGAGAAGCGTTCATCTAGTCGTGACCGAAATTGCTACAATTGTGGAAGGCCCGGACACTACTCCAATGAGTGCACGACCCTCCACAAGAGAAGAGAAGAATTAGCTAGAAGACGAAGCTCAAGAGATGAGTCACCTCGAAGAGAGAGAACGAGTAGAGATGATCGTTATGAACGAAGACCCTCAAGGAGAAGTAGGGACTCGGAGAAGAAGGACAAGTACACCAAGAGCTACACAAGAAGAAGACATCAAGCTCATGTTGGTGAATGGGTTTCTGGCTCCGAATCCGACAACCAATCCGAGAGAAGCTATCACTCCAACTCCGACTATAGTCAAGATGAAGGTGTTGCCGGACTTGCACTTGTAACCTCCAACTCCTACGACATATTTGATTCACCAAATGAAGGGAGTGGAAGTTGCTTCATGGCTAAAGGCCCCAAGGTATCTGATACGTCTCCAACGTATCTATAAGTTTTGCTTGTTCCGTGCTGTTATATTATCATTCTTGGATGTTTTACAATCATCTTATAGCAACTTTATATCATTTTTTGGGACTAAGCTATTGACATAGTGTCAAAGTGCCAGTTGCTGTTTTTGCTTGTTTTTTACTTCGCAGAAAATCAATACCAAACGGAGTCCGATCGCGACGAAACTTTTTGGAGATTTTTTCTGGACTAGAAGACACCCAGTGGGCCAAAGAAGTGCCGGGGGAGTGGGCCAAGGAGACCACAACCCACCAGGGCGCGCCAGGGGGGCCCGGCACACCCTGATGGGTTGTGCCCTCCTTGGGGACCCTCTCCACCGCATCAAACCAGTAGAGAGCAGAGCGAGGGATGGAGAGCGGGGTATCCGGCAGATATAGGAGCGGGGCATGCGCGCCGGTTACTACACCCACGAGCGCAGGCGAATGCGGCGACGAAATCAGGGGAGGTTGGAGAAGAGAGCGAGCGACAGAGAGGGAGAAGAGAGCAAGCGACAGGGGAAAGGGGGTTTCTGACAGGGTGGGGAACCGAGGGAATATATGGAATCTTTCAGACATAAGTGAAGAGGCATGGGATAATTACACATTTACCCATCCACCAGATATTAAATGTTGCCAGCCCTTAGAAGCCTATAACAGAAGAAAAGGAGAAGTTCAAATATAATAACAAGGGAAGTTCAAAAATAAATTAGTAGAACATCAGTTTAACAAAGGAGAAGTTCAAATACACAAACAAACGTAGTCCATATATAACTAAATACACAACTTAGAGACAAATGAGAAGTTCAAATTCACCGATACGCTAAGGAAATACACAAACAAACGTAGTCCATAGTGGGGTCACTGATGTGACGGACTCGCCTCCGCATGTGACGCCGCGGCACACCGCGTCGTCGCCTGCTCCGGCTCGTTCCTGGCTCGGCCTCACAGGGGGAGGGGAGGGGGGGGGGTCCCGACCCCCCTCCCCCCTGCTCGGCCTCGCGCTAACGTGGCAGTGCGTGCTTGGTTGACATGCGCAATGCGGTTTTTCTGTTTCCACCCCCAACACACGCAACCCAGAGCCACACCCCTAAGATAGATAGTGGGGTCACTGATGTGACGGACTCGCCTCCGCATGCGACGCCGCGGCACGCCGCGTCATCGCCTGCTCCGGCTCGTTCCTGGCTCGGCCTCACAGGGGGAGGGGAGGGGGGTCTCGACCCCCCTCCCCCCTGCTCGGCCTCACGCTAATGCGGCAATGCGTGCTTGGTTGACAGGCGCAATGCGTTTTTTCTGTTTCCACCCCACAACGCACGCAACCCAGAGCCACACCCCTAAGATAGATAGTGGGGTCACTGATGTGACGGACTCGCCTCCGCATGCGACGCCGCGGCACGCCACATCGTCACCTGCTCCGGCTCGTTCTTGGCTCGGCCTCGCAGGGGGGGGAGGAGGTTCTCGACCCCCCTCCCCCCTGCTCGGCCTCGCGCTAACGCGGCAGTGCGTGCTTGGTTGACAGGCGCAATGCGGTTTTTCTGTTTCCACCCCCAACGCACGCAACCCAGAGCCACACCCCTAAGATAGATAGTGGGGTCACTGATGTGACGGACTCGTCTCCGCATGCGACGCCGCGGCACGCCGCGTCGTCGCCTGCTCCGGCTCGTTCCTGGCTCGGCCTCGCAGGGGGAGGGGAGGGGGGGTCCCGACCCCCCTCCCCCCTGCTCGGCCTCGCGCTAACGCGTCAGTGCGTGCTTGATTGACAAGTTCAAAAAAATCAATACTGAAGTTTCGAACACAAGCAAAAAAACAGGAAGTTCAGCATTGGAAGCTACTGAAGTTCTACTATTATTCAGAGTATGGAAAAATAGGTTATAGAAAAAGAGTATGCATGTCTCTATGAGC
The DNA here is from genome assembly GCA_039707655.1 of Elymus sibiricus. Classification (NCBI taxonomy): domain Eukaryota; kingdom Viridiplantae; phylum Streptophyta; class Magnoliopsida; order Poales; family Poaceae; genus Elymus; species Elymus sibiricus. The sequence continues at coordinate 274,101,952 of CM077665.1, forward strand.
CAGATCCACAGGTACACACATCAGGACTATGAAAAGCAAAAACCAGACACAACTTTTTTTATAACAACAGCAGCAGAAGATATCGTATTTCCTCATCACCTAAAAACATGTGAAAAATCATAGAAGTTCTAACACGAATGGTATAAAAGTTCAACTTATACAACAGAAGCAAAATTTACGAGAAAACAAACAAATATAAAATAGCACAATGCTGCATTATTTTACAATGTAAACAAAAAAGCAAAAGTTCAAGTAGACATGATATACAAGTCCAAATTGTGCATTAGGCAGCGGGGGGGGGGGGGTGCCCTACAGCTGCAAGCCTGCAACAGTGCACAAAGTTGAATCACCTTGCAATGTGGAAAACCAGAAGTTCAACCACATATAACAAAGAAGTCCAGCTTCTACTACAGACTGTGGATGATCCAAAAACTATCCCCGAACGAATTCGCTAGAATCATAAAATCCTATACGTCTTCCTAAAACACGTCCGCCAAAATTTCGAAATGCTTTGCCAAATCCCTTCCTTCAACAACAACGACGTGGAATCGACCTGTACAAATGAAACAACGCCCCGTGCAACCGCCGCGGGCGGAGCAACATCCAATCACTCGAATTCGAAGTGTATGAAACCTTCCGACTGAAATTGACGTCGTGGGAATGCTTCAATTTAACTAAAATACGCAAATCCGCCGGCAATCTTCAGAGGAAAACCACAAATCGACAAAAACGGAGGAAACAACTCCCGTGGACGAAGAACACAACCCAAAATCAAAATCGTTAGAAATAACAACAAATTGTCCATGAAACTCTTACCTAAACAGAATTCCCGTTGGTTAGATGTTCGAGAACATCCAGTACATGCATTTTACTTGTAACAGATACAAGTTCATCACGTCCCGAGAGCACATCCGCCAACGAGCGAGATCCCAAAATAAAGCGACCATTAAGATGCTACAATTCGTATCCGAATTACACTTAGATCACAAAGAGCACGAAACACTAGAAAAATTCGCGTGGGAAGCCACGGTTGCTTAGATAGCACGAAGGTCAGGTTCTTACATAGGGTAGTTCAGGTCGAATAACTCAGGAAGTTCAACCTATGATCAAATCAATGTTTATGTATGTGTGTGTCTATATATATATATATATATATATATATATATATATATATATATATATATATATATATATAGGACAAATTTTTCCTACAACCGGGTGTAGTTACTCCCACTTTGGTTTCGTATGTTGTAGGTAGTATCTATTATATTGGAGAGTACGTACGTGTAGTATGTAGTATGTAAGAATGTTTGGGTAGTATATATACTATTTTATAGGTAGTATGTACCATATTTTGAGCATACTCTTTTTTACGTACAAATATGTACGTATTTCACAAATATGATAAAAACATGGGCTTACATGCAATTTTTTCACATAACTCGTTTTGAAGTATCTTAGATATAGTATATGAACATACTAAAAATGATAAAGTAGTATATGAGATATGGGTGTAACTACACCCGGCAGTAGGAAGCATTTTCCCTATATATATATATATATATATATATATATATATATATATATATATAGAAAGTCTATTAGTGGTCTAGGGTGAAGAATAAGTAATTCTTCACCTATTAATTCTTCACCCGTGTTGATCGACCAAGCGGTGCTCTGGTTTAAACATTGACCGATATAAAATTACGGTCGCTATGAGCTGCCGACTCCCTTGATGTGTAAAAAAAAGCTAGCCCACTCCTCCAGTCGCTATGAGCAGTTTCGCTCGACGAACGATGATGTGCCTCGCCGCCACCCCCCGCCACCAACCCCCGGAGATGGCGGCAGGGGCGGCACCGGTGGGATCACTCGGCGGCTATGGCTACTTCTGTCGAGCATGGAGTACTTCCCTTTCCCTCTCTCATGCAGTGGCGAATCGGATGGGCGTGAGCGGTGCAAAATCCAGGCGATCTTGGAGGCGGCAACGGCCTTCTCCGGCGTCCCTCCTCACCGTCGGCGGTCTTATGTAAGACCCCCTCCTCCTCTTCTTAACCTCTCCTCCATTAATTTCTGAATTTATAGGGTTAGGGTTATTAGTTTTTGGGAGCGGTGCAACGTGGGCTTGGGAAGATATTTTTTAGATCAACAGCTGGGGAAGAAATTAGGGAAGGAAAGGAAAAAAAAGGAGCTTAGGGGGTGATGGAGGTGATGCTGGATACGGGAGCCCGACTGTGGGCTCAATTCAAGTGGGTGGAGTTCATGGAGGAGGAGAAAAAGGCAAGGTCGATGACATAGAAGAGGGGGAGCTCAATGTTGCGGAGAAAAAGGAACGACAGTAGAGTATCTGCCTTCAATTCAGCTGAGATAATTTTGTTTTTCTCGCAGTACATGTGAATCCTCTCTGTGATTTTGCTTTTGTATAAAATTCACCAATATTATTCCTTGTAGCTATGAATGATGGTTCCAACTTAATTGAATGTTAGTAACTATTTACATAAATAATCAACCTGTACCTACCTGACAATGCTATGTCGCTGTTTGTATGTAGCTGACAATGCTAATTCTCTGTAAATTTGTGTTACTGAAACTTGCACAAACCTATGAGCAAAATTTCTTTAATTAAAGATTATTCATTTTAAGAGAAATTTGTTTTATGCTATTCTTAAGATAAGATTTGAAGTGAAGATGGTAGTTTTATTAGGCAAATAGGGAATTGGAATTTTGCCAAGAAATCTAGGAGCAGAACAAAATGCATGCGGGTGGATAGCGCTGTGGATGGTGGCCACGGGCTCACGGCGGGTGGTCGTGGCTGGGCTTCTTCGGTTGGGTGTGTGTAGTGTAGGTGGGGGTCTCACGGGATGAAGTGGGCGACCCAATTGTAGTGCTTTCCGTTTCAATTTTCTGATCAATTTACACTTACGTTGCTTAGTCTTATTCTTCCCAATTTGCTAATTTGGTGCTCAGTTTTTGGGGGAGCCTGCAGATTGGAGACATAACAAGGCTGGAGATTGAGCACTGACGAAAATGCATTCAATGCCAAGCACGAGAACATTCAGTCACACGCCTGCCCGTGTGGGCCTTTTTCCAAATAGATTATTTAGACTTTACCCTATATGGTTACTATGTTTGTATTCTTGCATTTACACTCTGTAACTGCATTTTCTTACGAACACTGCCAATTTTTTTCCACTGGAACACGAAGTCATTGCGATGTTTCCAAGGATGCCAGCAATAGAGCAAGACGAGGTCGACGGAGAGGCGAGCGGCACAAAGCGAGGAGCGGCATCTGGCAGATCGTGTACAGAGGCCACGTAAAGCACGTGATACCACAACGTCGCTCCAAAATCAATCGCTAACGACCATGCAAAGAGGAGGTGACTCGCCAAGTCTAGCAGGGTGTGGCAAAGTTTGCAACTCTTCCACACTCTAATGAGATTTAGAGCAACGCAAAAGGTGAATTTGTTTCTACATCGTGCTTTACATTTTTTTAGCAACCAAGCACTAGCTTCAGATACGCCGCTTGTTGGTTCATGTAGACATGCCAACGAAGACCTGATAGAGAAAAAGACAGTGGTCTGGTTTGTTTGTTCTCTTGCGTAGATCAAAATTAGCGAGTATATGAAATTTGATTTTGCTTCCAAATTCTTTCCTTAAGTTTGTTCCTGGAATACTGTTTTGTTCCTACTTGAGTAGCAACCTGTGACTTCTGGAGGCAAACTCTTCCGTCTGATGTTATTATTCAACACTTTGTAGAGAGCAAAGTAGTCAGGCTTCAACCAGATGTCCAACATCTGCAGAACCTTGATTGTTTATCGTACATACCTAAACTCTATTCTGGGAAGTAGTACATGTAATCATTAGTTCTAGGAGAGTATGGAGATTGAATTTGCTATATTCCAGTCTGGAGCATACTTCTTTCCATGTGCATATAGGCTTTATGGGATTAATCACTCTATCACAAGTTCTTCTAGTATTTGGATGGATCCTCTAAGATAATCTGGTTTAAGTATATATCATCAATCCACCTAATGGGAGCAGATTTATACTTAGTTCTATCAAATGTCTTACATTTTCTTTAAACCTAGTTGCCTTAATCTACTATCTTCTTACAGTAACATTCTGACCTTTATCTGAGAATTTTGTAGCTCCTGTATGTCAACAATAATGATTCACTAAGCTCCTATCTCACCAGATGGCCCGTTTTATTCACGACATTTAGATATAATATCACCCCCTATTCACCAAGCTCCTAGCACGCTTTGTGTTTCTAGATCAAACTATTCTTCTGCAAAAAAATTGAACTGTTTGTCTGAAACCAAAATTGTTTTGAAAGAAACTGAATTGTACTATCTTCTCATTTTCTACAATTTACACTACTACAACAGGTGGGACATGCCAGACAACATATTGTTTATAACAAATTTCAGCATCTGGCATCATTCTGTTGTTCTTTTGAATCACGTGCTATTATTTTCGGTCATAGCATTCATGATTTGAGTTTCTGTGAAGGTATCTGAAAGAGAACATATTTTTGATAAATGATGTGTGATGCATCCTTTTGCGCACCTAACTGCCTACTTACAAGAAAAATAGAAGTATATCCATTCACCTATATTCTAGAGTGTGTATAGATGCCAAAAGAGTTGCACGCTTGCTTCCTACTAATCAGTTTTTACACTGTAGGTAGCTCATCTATAAGTACCCTGATAACAGTAGGCTGATATAATACTTTTGAAAATCCGGAAAAACCACATGGATCTTTGACAGCACACAGTTATGCTAAGAGGATGTTTGAGCCTATCAACCATGAGTTTCAATCCACGAGAGCTGGAGGCGGGTTGTCTTGTTTCTGGATCATGTTTTTGTTCCTTTCTGTCTGGTCGAATTGTATTAAAGTTTTATATGGAGGGTTGTGTAATCAGCATGTCTGAGGTTATGAGTAGAGTTCTAGTTCTGTTTTCTCAAGAGCTGACCCTGTAAATACTAGCTCCATGTTTCTTAGAGATAATCTATAAATTATTCCCGCTATTTCAATAAAGTTTGGGGTTAGGCCCTTCGAGATAAAATTACTCCCCATATTATAGAAGTCAATGTGAGGTTATAGTTGGAAATTTAAGTTACCATTCGAGGTAGAAACTTTTGAATAATCGAGGATGCAATTCCATAAATGGTACTCCCCCGTAAATAAATATAAGCGATATTATATTTATTTACAGAGGGAGTACCTCCGAATAAAATTCCAAATGAGATTTTACTACATCAATCCATGGCGCCTAATGAAAGTCAAGATAGAAATATAGGCGAGAAGAAGAGATAGTATGCATCACTACCTCGTTGTTTTTCTGGGAGTAGAAAAGAAGATCTTTTTAGAGAAAAGCGATCAGATGCAGATAGGAAGGGTCTTGCGATGCAATCAGCTCGTGCAGATAGTGGCAGTTTAGTCTGTGATGTAAATTTACCTCACGAACTATTGTTTCTTTCAGCAATGATTGTAGTGTCCGAGTATTGCATGCGCCGTAACTTTCTTTGCGTGCATGAGAAAATTTCACGTCACAAGTCTTGTTTCTTATGGCTGCTCCATAGTATACATTTTCTTCTCCCTGTTGTAATCTTACCTCGGGTGTTTTTATCTCTTACGTTTTCAAGTTCTGGCCGTAGGGTGGCTGGGGTGAGGAATAAGAATTCCTGTGACGAATAGTCGATCCCTATATATATATCCAGTTTAATGTAGGTGACTATGAGTCATTATTGTTGACATTATCCTTGAGGTAAATAAGTTGGGTGGCAAAACAATAAAGCCCCTATCTTCCTATGTGTCCGATGGAAACGTTAGCTTCAAAAATATGCAATGAGTATCATCAATCATAGAAGACTAAATGAAAGTTGAGCATGTGAACTTGCTAAATTGAAAGCTCTTACATAGACTCTTCTCTGAAGTATGATGAATTGATTGTCTCAATGACTAAGAACATAGTTTGTTGATTGTCAATAAGTTTATGCTTCATACTTCAATATTGTGGATAGATTGTTACTTGTTTATGCGAAGCTATATGATGAAAAACTAGCTGCTATGTTAATATTCATGATGCTCTCATGTCCGTATTCTATTTTTATCGACACCTCTCTCTCAAATTATGTGGTCATTATTATTGAGTTCGGCTTTCGCTTGAGGACAAGCGAGGTCTAAGCTTGGGGGAGTTGATACGTCCATTTTGCATCATGATTTCCTATTGATATTTATGCCATTCTTGTACATCATTCTACTTTATGATACGATTCTTATGCCTTTTCTCTCTGAATTTACAAGGTACATCAAAAGGAGGGAAATAGCTGGGCACTGGAATTCTGGACCTGAAACCAAGAAAAAGGGTGAAAATTCACTGGACTCCAAATGACCTGAAACTTTTTGTGAATTATTTCTGGAATATGTGGAGAATTATGGAGCAAAGAACTGTCGGAGGGGGGCTGCCTGTGGGCCACGAGTAAATAGGGCACGCCCACCCACCCCCTGGGCGCGCCCTGTTAGCTCGTGGGGCCCATGTGGCTCCCTCAACCCTGATTCCAGTCCTACAAATTCACATATGATGAGAAAAAAAATAGAGGAGGAACTTTCGGGACGAAGCGCCGCTATCTCGAGGCGGAAACCTGGGCAGAGGCCCTTTTGCACTACGGTAGGCTGATTCTACCGGGGAAACATCTCTTCAGGAGGGGGAGATCGAAGCCATCATCATCACCAATGATTCCTCCTTCGTGGGAGGACCAATCTTCATCAACATCTTCACCAGCACCATCTCATCTGAAACCCTAGTTCATCTCTTGTATTCAATCTTTGTCTCAAAACCTCAGATTGGTACCTGTGGGTTACTAGTAGTGTTGATTACATCTTGTAGTTGATGCTTGTTGGTTTATTTGGTGGAAGATATTATGTTCAGATCCTTAATCGTCATTATTACATCTCTGATCTTGAACATGTTGATGATGTGTGAGTAGTTACTATTGTTCCTGAGAACAGGGGAGAAGTCTTGTTATAAGCAATCATGTGAAGTTGGTATTCGTTCGATATTTTGATGATATGTATGTTGTTGCTTCCTTTAGTGGTGTCATGTGAACGTCGACTACATGACACTTCATCTAATGGGCCTAAGGGAAGACATTGTGGAGTAATAAGTAGATGATGGGTTGCGAGAGAGTGACAGAAACTTAGACCCTAGTTTATGCGTTATTTCATAAGGGGCTGATTTGGATCCATACGTTTCATGCTATGGTTAGATTTATCTTAATTCTTCTTTTGTAATTGTGGATGCTTGCGAGAGGGGGTAACCATAAATGGGTTGCTTGTTCAAGTAAGAACATCACCTTAGCACTGGTCCACCCACATATCAAATTATCAAAGTAACGAACGCGAATAAACTCAACATGATGAACATGACTAGACAGATATTTCCATGTGTCCTCGGGAGCGCTTGCTTTACATAAGAGTATTTTCAGGCCTGTCCTTTGCTATAAAAAGGATTGGGCTATCTTGCTAAACACTTGCTACTATTGTTATTTGTCACTTGTTACGAATGATCTCGCTACAAAACTATCCATCACTGCTACTAACATCAATTGCAGAGAATACCTTGCTGAAAACTACTTATCATTTCCTTCTGCTCCTCGTTGGGTTCGACACTCTTACTTATCGAAAGGACTACGATTGATCCCTTATACTTGTGGGTCATCAGGGATCGAGGATTACCCTAACTTGGCGGATCCTCTCTACGGCGGCAATGGCGAGGACGAATGCCGTTGATGACGACGGATTACGACGGTGAGGGCGCGCTAGAGACGACGAAGAACGTCCGAAGATAGGGCGACGACAACAGTGGGGTGTGGGAGTAGAGCGTCTGAAGAAATTTTCAAAGCCCGACGTGCAGATATATATACCCATCTACTGTCGATGACACCGAGATAGAAAAATCAGTTCCACCGAGATGCATAACTGCCAGTTGACAGAACAAACCGGTGACGCCGAAAACTCTTAATCAGTGGTACCAAGGTAGAAAACCCGATCAACCCTAGTGAATCGGTGGAGCTGAGTTTGCAGGTTTTGGTCACACCTAAAAACACTTGGGAGGTTTTGGAAGTCAGCCTTAGTCGAATCGGTGACTGATACTCGTGATCTGCGTTGGGTTTTCCGTGAAGAGGAACGGGTAATCACAGCACAAAGTGGGTAAGTATTTCCCTCAGTTATGAAACCAAGGTTTATCGAACCAATAGGAATACCAATCCTCAACCTCTTCAGCGGCTGCACACAAAAGAACAAACAACTTGCACCCAACGCCGGCAAGAGGGTTGTCAATTTCCTTGATCTTGTTATTTGCAAGCAAGTGAGTTGTGTAGATAATTGTAGATAATAGTAAAGTGCAAAATATAATAAAAGGTAATAAATAACAGTAAGGTAATGATAGTGTTTGTGAATTTATAAGTGAATAGACCCGGGGGCCGTAGAGTTCTCTAGTGGCATCTCTCATAAGCAAAGCATACGGTGGGTAAACAAATTACTGTTGGGCAATTGATAGAAAAGCGAATAATTATGCGATGTTCACGGAAATGATCATGTGTATATAGGCATCACGTCCATAAGCAAATAGGCCGACTCCTGCCTTCACCTACTACTATTACTCCACTTCAAGAGCGCTTCTATTCTTGCCTCTCTACGTATTAAGTTCATGACAAATGGAGTAATGCTTGGAGAACGATGACATGATGTATACAAAGTAAACTCAACTAATATGAATAAACCCCATCGTTTTATCCTTAGTAGCAACAACACAAGGACGCAACTTGTCCCCTTCTGTCACTGGGATATAGAAACTCGTCAGGTTGAACCTACTACAACGCACCACTCCCACCGAAGAAATATCAATCTAGTTGGCCAAACTATCTCAATAGATCGGAGAGCATTACGAAGCTATGATGATCATGCAATGAAGAATCGTAGTAATCAGGTTTGACTCAAATACTTTTCATGAATAATCTGAACATAAACTCACAATTCATCGGATCCCAACAAACACACCATACAAAGGGATTTCATCCGATAGATCAAGGCAAAGATGCGATGAACATTTGTATTGAAGATCAAGAGAGAGAGAGAGAGATTGCCATCTAGGTACTACCTACGAACCCATAGGTCTATGGTGAACTACTCACACATCATGGTGAGGGCAGCAAGGTTGATGAAGAGGCTCTCCGTGATCGATCTCCCCTCCGGCAGGCTACCGGAACAGAGGTGTAGATGGTCTCCCGTCGGAACAGAGAATTGAGGTGGCGAAAAAAGTGTTTCGGGAGCGCTTCTGGTGTTTTTAGGGTAGATGCGAATTTATAGGCCAGAGAACGACGTCGGGAGGCGCTCCAGGGGGCCACAACATATCTGGCCGCCCCCAGGGTGCGCGGCCAGATGGCTTGTGGGCCCCTGGTGCATCTCCTAGCCCTCCTCCGAAGCTTCTAGGTCTTGTATTTGTCCAGAAAAATCACCAAAAAATTTCGTGACAATTGGACTCCGTTTGGTATTGTAACTCTGAAAAGGCAAAAAAACACAGAAAACAGGAACTGGCACTGGGTCAATAGGTTAGTGCTCAAAAATATTATAAATTGGTAAATAAATACCCAAAAAGTATCCTAGAATGATAATATATAAGCATGGAATAATCAAAAATTATAGATACGTTGGAGACGTATCAGCATCCCCAAGTTTAATTCCTACTCGTCCTCGAGTAGGTAAATGATAAAAGCAGATTTTTTGATGTGACATGCTACCCATTATGTAATCTTTGGTATGTATGCTCATTGAGAAATGATGAATTAAAAAACAGCAACATAGTAATATTTATAAGTATAAGAAACAAAATCATTAACTTTTCAAAGTATACGATCCTAAAAGAATGTTTTACCCCTATTCATCTTATTATATTAGCAAGGCATGACTCATCTTCACCACATAGATACAAATGTTAAGCAGGACGGTGTCCAAGTCAGGTAATTGGATCGTACTTTTTCAATATGCATCAACTTTTTATTCTTCACGCAATACATGAGCGTGAACGATTGGACATAGCATATAGGTGGAATAGAATATAGTGATAGGTATCAAAGGGGTAAAAAGTGGAGAAGATAGTCTCGCATCAACTAGGCGTACCAACGAGTTATGGATATGATCATCGATAGATATCAATGCGAGGAGTAGGGATTGCCATGCAAATGATGCACTATAGTTATGTGTATGAAAGCTCAACTGAAGCAAGGTGGGGTGTGCATCAAACTTGCTTGCTCATGAAGACCTCGGGCATTTGAGGAAGCCCGTTATAGGAATATGCAAGCCAAGTTTATTATATGAAATGGTAATTCCCACTAGCATATGGAAGTGTCAACATAGAGACTCTCTATATGAAGAACATGGTGCCACTTTGAGGCACAAGTGTGGTAAAGGATAGTAGCAAAGTCCCTTCTCTCTTTTCTCTAATTTTTTTATTTTTATGGTGGGCTTTTTTTTTTTTTTTTGCCTCCCCCATTTTCTCTTTTTTTTATATGGTGGGCTCATTTGGCCTCCCCCATTTTTATTTCATTTTTCGTCCGGAGTCTCTTCCCGACTTGTGGTCAAGTAGTGAATTGCTAAAATCTGCCCACAACTAAAATTGGGAAAAGGATAGATTTTTATTTGGTCAAGTAGTCTAATCACCCCCCTCTAGATATACTTTGGATCCTACAAGTGGTATCAGAGCTTTGGTCTCCATTGCATTGGTTTCACAACCTAGGATAGTATGGCGTCTAGTGAGGGAAACTATCACCGTAGAGGTCCATATTTTGATGGTGCAAATTTTGCTAGTTGGAAGCATAAGATGAAAATGCATATTCTTGGTCATAACCCCGCCGTATGGGTTGTTGTTCGTGTTGGATTGCAAGGTGAATTCTTTGGTGATGGAAAGGAACCGGATAGTGAAGAGACCTCGGAAGAATTGAAGATGTTGCAATACAATGCTAAAGCATGGGACATTCTATTGAACTGCCTATGCCCCGAAGAATTCAACAAAATCAGCCATCTTGAGAATGCAAAGTAAAATTGGGATACTTTCGTTGATATGCACGAAGGTACCGAATCCGTCAGGGAATCTAAGTTGGATGTGCTTCAAAGTCAACTTGACAAGTTCAAGATGAAGGATGGTGAACGAGGTGCGGAAATGTACTCTAGGCTTGCTCTCATCACCAATGAGATTGCCGGCTTAGGAAGCGAAGAAATGACCGACAAATTAATCATCAAGAAGATACTTAGAGCCTTGGATGGAAAGTATGGCACCGTGTGCACATTGATCCAAATGATGTCAAACTACAAAGATCTCAAGCCTACGGAAGTCATTGGAAGGATTGTTGCTCATGAGATGTCACTCAAAGACAAGGAAGAACTTCACACCAAGTCAAGCGGTGCTTACAAAGCTACAAGCGACACTCCCGCTACATCAAGTGACAACCTTGTAACCAATGAAGAGATAAGCCTCATGGACAAGAAATTCAACAAGTTCTATAAGAGTAGAGGCAAAGAGAGAAGCTCCAATTCAAGATATGAAGAGAAGCGTTCATCTAGTCGTGACCGAAATTGCTACAATTGTGGAAAGCCCGGACACTACTCCAATGAGTGCACGACCCTCCACAAGGGAAGAGAAGAATTAGCTAGAAGACGAAGCTCAAGAGATGAGTCACCTCGAAGAGAGAGAACGAGTAGAGATGATCGTTATGAACGAAGACCCTCAAGGAGAAGTAGGGACTCGGAGAAGAAGGACAAGTACACCAAGAGCTACACAAGAAGAAGACATCAAGCTCATGTTGGTGAATGGGTTTATGGCTCCGAATCCGACAACCAATCCGAGAGAAGCTATCACTCCAACTCTGACTATAGTCAAGATGAAGGTGTTGCCGGACTTGCACTTGTAACCTCCAACTCCTACGACATATTTGATTCACCAAATGAAGGGAGTGGAAGTTGCTTCATGGCTAAAGGCCCCAAGGTATCTGATACGTCTCCAACGTATCTATAAGTTTTGCTTGTTCCATGCTGTTATATTATCATTCTTGGATGTTTTACAATCATCTTATAGCAACTTTAAATCATTTTTTGGGACTAACCTATTGACATAGTGTCAAAGTGCCAGTTGCTGTTTTTGCTTGTTTTTTACTTCGCAGAAAATCAATACCAAACGGAGTCCGATCGCGACGAAACTTTTTGGAGATTTTTTCTGGACTAGAAGACACCCAGTGGGCCAAAGAAGTGCCGGGGGAGTGGGCCAAGGAGACCACAACCCACCAGGGCGCTCCAGGGGGGGCCGACGCACCCTGATGGGTTGTGCCCTCCTTGGGGACCCTCTCCACCGCCTCTGATGCCTATAAATTCCCAAATATTCCCAAAACCCTAGGGGAACCACCGCTTTTAGGAAATTTTGACAATTCTCTTTCACTTGCATTTTCTTTCGTGAAGGCTCGCTCTCGTTCTTCTTACATCTTTCCCTTTTTTCTTGAGAATTGTATCTGTGGCTACTGCTGTTTTGCCAGTCTGTCTGTCCCCAATAATGAACTCTCGCTGACCGCGCCCTATAGGGATCATCGAATCGATAGCAATAAGCCCTGTTTGAAGAGGTTCGTATATGGAACGCCTGGAAATTCTACTTGGAGCAGGAGATTCAATTAAGCGAGATTCGGAAGCTCAATTCCAGCCGCCGCAAGTTCCAGAACCTCGAGATCCAATCTAAACACCATCACGGAGGGGTTCATCTTCCTCATAGGAGCCTCTCCGATGATGTGTGAGTAGTCCACCATAGACCTACGGGTCCGTAGGCAGTAGCTAGATGGCTTCCTCTCTGTCTCTTATGATTCTCAATATAATGGTCTCTTGGAGATCTATTTGATGTAAACTTTTGCGGTGTGTTTGCTGGCATCCGATGAATTTTGAGTTCATGATCAGTTTCTATCCATGAATATTATTTGAGTCTCCTTTGATCTCTTATATGCATGATTACTTATAGCCTCGTATTTCTTCTTCGAATCTTTGGTTTAGTTAGGCCGACTAGATCGATTTTTCTTGCCATGGGAAGAGGTGCTTTGTGATGGGTTCGATCTTGCGGTGTTCTTTCCCAGTGACAGAAGGGGCAGCAAGACATGTATGTATCGTTTCCATTAAGGATAACAAGATGGGGTCTATTCCTAGATGAATAGATCTTGTCTACATCATGTCATTATTCGTATTGCATTACTCTGTTTTCCATGAACTTAATATACTAGATACATGCTGGATAGCGATCGATGTGTGGAGTAATAGTTGTAGATGCAGGCAGGAGTCGGTCTACTTATCTTATACGTGATGCCTATATAATGATCATCGCCTTAGATATCGTCATGACTATTCGATTTTCTATCAATTGCCCAACAATAATTTGTTCACCCACCGTGCGCTATACTCATGAGAGAAGCCACTAGGGAACCCTATGGCCCCAGGGTCTACTTTTCGAACATATTGCTTTCAGATCTATCTTTTTGCATCTTTGTTTTCAGATCTACAAAACCAAAAACCCGAAAACATATTGCTGCATATTTTATTTGCTCTTTTTCATTTTGTGCTCTTGAGATATCTATCTCTCCTATCTATCACTACCTAATCTATATTTTTACCGTAGAGAGATTGACAACCTCTCTTTCGCGTCGGGTTGCAAGTATTTGTTATTTGTGTGCAGGTGCTGCTTATTGGGTGGTGGTGATCCTCCTACTGGTTCGATAACCTTGGTTTCATAACTGAGGGAAATACTTATCGTCGCTGTGCTGCATCATCTCTTCCTCTTTGGGGAAATACAGACGCAGTCTCAAGCCACGTCAAAGGAATTTCTGGCGCCGTTGCCGGGGAGGAAGCAGTCTCTTCTACGTGCCTATCGTAGGCGCCGAGGGGACTTCATCATCATCTACCAGATTCCTAATCACAAATCTCATCTCCTTGCAATTACATTATTCGCCATTTGCCTCTCGTTTTCCTCTCCCCCACTTCACCAATTTGCCATTTTATTCGCCCTCTTTTTCGTTTGCCTTTTTCTCGTTAGATCTCTTGTTTACTTGTCACCATGAGTGATTTTGGTATGGCAGAAACAGATGATGGCAGCACTCCTAAAATTGGACGTTCTGGTAATCTGGTCTAAAACTTTTGTTTTGGGGCAATGGAACGTTATAGGAAAAGAAACTATCCAGGAGTTTTTCAATTGTGTTGGGAATTTGGCTCTTGATGATACTCCTACATTGAAAAGAACTAAATCTTATGCGGAAGCTATTTCAGTGCTAGTTCTAAAACTTGAAAATAGATTTATCCGTACCCATCCTACCTTGCAAAGATTGTTGTATGAGCTACCCATCATAAAGGATCCCAAAACTAAGAAGTTAGTCACACTTGTTCTTATGAATGAATTTGATCACATAGTACGGGAAACTAGGGAGATCTTTGACTTTTATGGTATGAGCCGTGAAAAACCGGTAATAGGAGAAATCCTTTACAATAGTGATTACATGATGAGATATTTGCTTGGAAATAATCAAAATTTTTATGAGAATCTCAAGAATGAAGTCCCTGTTTTAGATATGATCCAACAAGTTTTCAATGACGTGAACCAACAATATTCCTGGATCGTGGCTGGTAATCAAAGGGGGTACGTAGAGGGACAACTTGATAGTGCTAAGATTTCTATGGATGATATGTTTCAAGTTCTATTTGCAAAACCTCTTGACAAAAACACCTCAACCAAAACTAAAGATGACAATACTTGAATCTATGCGTTATGCCTAGTTAGGGGTGTAAAACGATAGCGCTTGTTGGGAGGCAACCCAATGAATAAATACATTTTTGCTTTTTATTTTCTGTTTTTGAGTGTTGACACAATTGTGCCTCTGTTATGATTGTGTTTTTATGGTTTATTTAGTGTTTGTGCCAAGTAAAGCCTTTAGGATGATTCATAGGATGAGTAGAAGCGATGATGAATCTGAAACAGAAACTTAGCGTCCAGTATATGAATTTTCATTTTTTTCTGGAACGTGATATTGAGCTGAAATTTTAACATCGTGTTACTATACAAATTCTTTACGCTATCCTAATTTTTCAGAATTTTTAGAGTTACAGAAATAGGGTTAGAGTACAGATTACTACATACTGTTCTGTTTAAGACAGATTCTGTTTTCGTTGCATTGTGTGCTTGTTTTGATGAATCTATGGGTTATATTGAAGGGTATGAGCCATGGTGAAGTTAAAATACAGTAGGTATAATGCAATAATAAAATTTGAATGGGTTTGCAACAGCACCTAAAGTAGTGATTTGCTTTATTATACTAACGGATCTCACGAAGATTTTGTTGAGTTTTGTGTGATTGAAGTTTTCAAGTTTTGGGTGAGATCACGGTGGATGAAGGAATAAGGAGTGATAAAAGCCTAAGCTTGGGGATGCTACCGCAACCCCAAGATATATCCAAAGAGTAACAAGCAACTAAGCTTGGGGATGCCCCCGAGTGGCATCCCCTCTTTCTTCTAACGACCATAGGTATTTTACTTGGAGCTATATTTTTATTCGTCACATATCATGAGTTTTGCTTGGAGCGTCTTGTATCTTTACTTGATTTGTTTGTTAGTTTGTCACTTGTATCCTTGATGTACACACCTATTTGAGAGAGCCAAAATCATGCTATGATTTATTAGAATTGCTCTATGTGCTTCACTTAAACTTTTTGAGCTATAGAATTGCTCTAGTGCTTCACTTATATCTTTTTGAGCACGGTGTGCTTGAATTTTTTTTGTAGAAATACTCTCATGATTCACTTAGATTAATTCGAGAGCTAGTAAATTTTGAAGAAATCCTCTCACTCTTCACTTATACTATTTTGAGAGATGAAATCTTTATGCTCATGTGCTTCACTTAAATTCGTTTGACCTTGCCAAAAAGCAATGGCAATATAAGAAACTAGTCCCAAAGTGATAGATATCCAAGGAGGATATAATAAAAACTTTCATGAAGATCATTGGGAAAATTAAACTTGATTCTTTGTAATAGTTTTGAAACATGATGATAGTAATATCTGAGTCATTCTAGTGAGTAATTATGCTTTAGTTGGAATATTGGTGTTAAGGTTTGTGATTCCCTATGTATGCACGAAAGTCAATAGTTATACAATGAAGTTACATCCTACTTATGGTGCATTATTCGGTGTTAGTTATGGTCAATGCTCACTTATGTGAATTTTCGTTTCTTGGTTTGGTTGCTTCCCAATCTATTTGCTAGGCTCCATTTGTACTAAGTAGAAATACTACTTGTGCATCCAAAATCCTTAAACCAAGTTTGCCTTATGAGTCCACCATACCTACCTATATGCGGTGTTTCCATGCCGTTCCAAGCAAATTTGTATGTGCCATCTCTAAATTTTCAAAATAAAATTTCTCTTTTGTGTGCCCGTACCGCTCATGAAACGGTGGGGAGTGTCTAATATTTTTCTATTCTATACGTGTTATTCTCAAGATGAGTGTTTATTCACTTGTCATTGCATGAGAATGCGGCGGTAATAGGGATGCCCATTCCTGAAATGAAAAAGAAAAAAAATATTTACTTTACGTTGTCAAATAATAAATTCCTTGGAAAGCGTTGGTATGGAAGGAAACCGTGGATATGGCCCGCCATGGAAAGTGAAAGTTTGGTGGAAAAAGGAATACACTTTATTTTCTGTTTGGGAACCGCCTATGATATATCTAGCATGGAAAGTATTGTGACCTACTTTGTCGTTTTCGTTGACAGGAAAGGCATGCCACCCAAAATATTTTCTCTCTCTCAATTTAAACCTTGAGCTCTGGCACCTCTACAAATCCCTACTTCCCTCTGCGAAGGGCCTATCTATTTACTTTATGCAATTTTTATTTTTGCTTTGAGTCTCCATCTTCTCTTATAAAGCACCAACTAGGGGGCACTATGATCATACTTGAGCATTGGGAATAGCTAATATTTGAGTGTGTTTCATGAATGGATCAATGATTGAGCATGATGGGCTAGGGAAAACTTTCTTTAGTGTTGATATTTTGAAAGACATGGTTGCTTGTTGACATGCTTGAGTATTGAAGTCATTATGTTAAAACTAGACTATTGCTTTGAATCATTACAAGTCCAAATGTCCATGCTATACAAAAGAAAAGAATATGATGAACATGTTAGGCAGCATTCCACACCAAAAATTCTGTTTTTATCATTTACCTACTCGAGGACGAGTAGGAATTAAGCTTGGGGATGCTGATACGTCTCCAACGTATCTATAATTTTTGCTTGTTCCATGCTATTATATTATCATTCTTGGATGTTTTAAAATCATTTTATAGCAAATTTATATCATTTTTCGGGACTAATCTATTGACAAAGTGCCAAAGTGCCAGTTGTTGTTTTTGCTTGTTTTTTACTTCGCAGAAAATCAATACCAAATGGAGTCCAATCGCGACGAAACTTTTTGGAGATTTTTTCTGGACCAGAAGACACCCAGTGGGCCAAAGAAGTGTCGGGGGAGTGGGCCGAGGAGACCACAACCCACCAGGGTGCGCCAGGGGGGACTGGCGCGCCCTGATGGGTTGTGCCCTCCTCGGGGCCCCTCTCCACCGCCTCTGATGCCTATAAATTCCCAAATATTCCCAAAACCCTAGGGGAGTCGACGAAACACAATTCCAGCCGCCGCAAGTTCCAGAACCTCGAGATCCAATCTAAACACCATCACGGAGGGGTTCATCTTCCTCATAGGTGCCTCTCCGATGATGCGTGAATAGTCCACCATAGACCTACGGGTCCGTAGGCAGTAGCTAGATGGCTTCCTCTCTCTCTCTCTCTCTCTCTCTCTCTCTCTCTCTCTCTCTCTCTCTTATGATTCTCAATACAATGGTCTCTTGGAGATCTATTTGATGTAAACTTTTGCGGTGTGTTTGTTGGGATCCGATGAATTTTGAGTTCATGATCAGTTTCTATCCATGAATATTATTTGAGTCTTCTTTGATCTTTTATATGCATGATTACTTATAGCCTCGTATTTCTTCTTCGAATCTTTGGTTTAGTTAGGCCGACTAGATCAATTTTTCTTGCCATGGGAAGAGATGCTTTGTGATGGGTTCGATCTTGCGGTGTTCTTTCCCAGTGACAGAATGGGCAGCAAGACACGCATGTATCGTTGCCATTAAGGATAACAAGATGGGGTCTATTCCTACATGAATAGATCTTGTCTACATCATGCCATCGTTCTTATTGCATTACTCCATTTTTCCATGAACTTAATACACTAGATGCATGCTGGATAGCGGTCGATGTGTGGAGTAATAGTGGTAGATGCGGGCAGGAGTCGGTCTACTTATCTTGGACGTCATGCCTATATAATGATCATCGCCTTGGATATCGTCATGACTATTCGATTTTCTATCAAGTGCCCAACATTAATTTGTTCACCCACCGTGCGCTATACTCATGAGAGAAGCCACCTACTTTTCCAACATATTGCTTTCAGATCTATCTTTTTTGCATCTTTGTTTTTAGATCTACAAAACAAAAAACCCAAAAACATATTGCTGCATATTTTATTTGCTCTTTTTCATTTTGTGCTCTTGAGAGATCTATCTCTCCTATCTATCACTACCTAATCTATATTTTTACCGTAGAGAGATTGACAACCTCTCTTTCGCGTCGGGTTGCAAGTATTTGTTATTTGTGTGCAGGTGCTGCTTATTGGGTGGTGGTGATCCTCCTACTGGTTCGATAACCTTGGTTTCATAACTGAGGGAAATACTTACCGTCGCTGTGCTGCATCATCCCTTCCTCTTTGGGGAAATACCGATGCAGTCTCAAGCCACGTCAGTATCACACCCCGAATATATTGACTTCAATAGTGATGAGGATGACTTACTTGGAGATGATGACTTGCTATTTGATAAAACTAGTGATATTAGTCAAAATGAGCTAGACAATGATCATGCTAGTAAATATAAGTCGTGTGATGATGATAAAAAGGAAATAGAACGCCTAACTAAAGAATTAAACACTCTTAAGTTAGCTCATGGAGAACTCTTGAGAAGCTACGCTTCGAGAAGCTCAATTTAGAGCAAGAACATGAGTTTCTTAAAGCAATCAATGACGATCTCCGAAAGAAGACTTCTTCTTATCTAGCCAAACGACTACTCTTGTCTACATTTATTCCACAAGGTAAGATTAAGCAATCTAGTAACAAAGGAAAGAAAGGTTCTTCATCTAGTAACAACAAAGCTAATGCTAAATCAAATGATGTTGTTTCTAGTAGCTCTATTGATTCCACTAATGATTCTCTTAGCCAAGTTACACTTGAGCAAGAAAACAATTTATTGAAAGGAATTATAGAGAAAGGTGTCTACAAAAGTCTTGCCGGATGTAAGCAATTCGAAGAAATTGTACGCAAGCATGGAGGATACCGGAAGAACCATGGCATTGGCTACTTCAATGCAAATGGAGTCGAATGGGAAGAAGGTCAATACCCCAAGCCTAAGTTTGTTCCTCAAAGGGACAAGTATGAACCTACTCCTCCCAAGGGAACAAGCTCTCAAGATGACCTTCCTCCACAAGACCTCAAGGGCAAGGGGAAGCTTCATGATGACATTGACACACTTGAAGATGAG
This sequence comes from Elymus sibiricus, assembly GCA_039707655.1. Taxonomy (NCBI): domain Eukaryota; kingdom Viridiplantae; phylum Streptophyta; class Magnoliopsida; order Poales; family Poaceae; genus Elymus; species Elymus sibiricus. The sequence goes on from CM077665.1 coordinate 274,121,657, forward strand.
TCCCTAGCCATGGTGAAGTGGGTTCCCAAGGCTACTCCAAGTTCTACTTCAACTAATACTACTTCAACACCAAGTATCGCCATCAACTTGATGTGGGTCCCCAACAAGAAGAACTAGAGAAGTTCTTGAGGGGTGACTCCGCCAATGAAATTCTCTCATATTCATAATTGGCAAGAGCAATTTGCAATCAACTCCAACTCTATGCAATAGTTCAAGGAGTCACGCATTCCCTCAAAGGTATGCAAGAGACAAGGTAATGAAAGAATCCATGGACATCATCATGTATACATTGCACTCCATGTCCATAGATATCCTTGTATGTGTCTCTTGTTTGGGACTAACCCATGTAGGTGAGAAGAGTAAGAAACAATGAGGATTGCTCCCGACTCAAGATGATCTTCATCAACTATGAGGATCCACCACTACATCACCCACATGAAGTCTTCTTTGACAAAACCCAAGGTTAGTTTATCCCTCTTAAGGGGGATGTCACATCAAGGGGGAGCTTTACTCTAAGACTGGAGTTAAAGCATCTCTTAAGAATGTGACAACATTAAATGCTTTATGTAAAAGTGGTAACCCCACTTGTGCTTAAATGATGAGTATGACCTATGATCAAGTATTCTTTCTTGACTCCTAAGTCAATGTACTCATATATAGATGACTCCCTCATCGTCAAAGTGCTTGTTAGATGCTAGAGTGGTTTTGCATGTTTGCCATGATTTCATAGGACATCTTATTGTGTGAGCATGTTGGTATGCATATCTTTTCTCATTCGAGGACATCCAATTGTTGCTATTTGATTCTTGTTTTTCTTTTGACCAATTGGATGTACAAGGATGACTAGGACCCCTCTCTAGCTATCTATGCTTTCTTGTCTCAAGTTCTATTCTTGCTTCATCACAAAACTTGAACAAGCACTTCTCGAACCCTCTGTGTGAGGAGCACTCGGAGTTCTGTTTCATCAAGGCTGACTTCCAAAACCTCCCTAAAGTGCAACTCGATGTAACCAATCAAAAATTCTTGGTTCCACCGAATGCTCCGGGTTGATTTATTTTTGCACCTCGGTAGCACCGATACCATAATCTCGGCTTCACCGAGTTTCCCTGTCAACTGACAGTAGTGGAACTCGGTGGCACCGAAATTTTAGTATCGGCGTCACCGACAGTAAAGGGTACTTAATCCTGGTGGACCTGACATTTTGAAATTCATCATCAAACACTCGATTCTCCAACCCTAAGCTACCGCACCGGACCCCTTGGTCATCGCCCTTGTCTCCTCGAGCGCCTTTGCCATTGGGATCCTCGCCGTCGACGGAAATCGTCACCGCCATCGTCGTAGTAGTCGGACCATCGCCAAGTTAGGGTATGGTTTCGATCCCCTCATGTGTTCCAATGTCTAATTCAAACACATTAGGGTTGCTCCGTAATCTTGCCACAGATTGAAAGCCTTCTATTCCACCAAATACTTCCATAGATTAGAGAACGAGGAAACTTTGGATCTGACCTCCCGCAACATGCATCTCTGTAACACCGAGTTGATAAAATCGGTTCTACCAATTTAGTTTTTAGGGTTTCTGAGAACCGCTTCAGTGAGACCGAGCAGTTCTTTTCGGTGACACCGAAAAGACTGCCCAAGTCTCTGTTAATGCAAGTGGTTTGTCTCGGTGACTCCAAAAATTTCAACCCGGTGCAACCGAAATACATTTTGCAGTAGATCAAACCCAAGTTTCTAAGTTCAATTTTTTTGAAAAACTCCAATATTTTGTGATGCTCAACCTATCTGCTCTTCTATAATCTATTCACAGGGTCAGCATGTCTGGATCAGATGACAGCCAGAACACCTACGGTGTTTGCTCTAGAGTTGAGGCCATCTTCTTCAGCACCTGCCACAGCTCCATCAGTTCCAATAGCTCCAGTGTCTACTCCACCACCCCAGAGGACTTCAGCTGAACTCTTCGCGAATGCTCTTCTCTCAACTCCTTCGATAGCTACAGGAGCAGCTTCATCATCTCATGGAGGAGATCCAAGCCAGAGCGACGCTTAGCTCTATAGCTTTGAACTTTTTGGTAACTTGTTGCCAAAGGGGGAGAAGTTGTAGATCATAGGGCTTCGAGAGAGAGAGAGAGAGAGCGTGTTGCATTTTGTTTTCTCTCTACTAGTTTCAAAAAAGTTGGTTTATCGTTTAGTTGAAACTTTGTTGGTGATTGATCACATACCCTTGTGTGATGCTACTACTTTACTATCTTTGAGATATATCTTGATGATCATTCACTTAATGTTTGGTGTGTTGTGCTTGTTATTCACTCATATTAATGCTTGCGCACCACCAAGTTGTATGTGACATGGAAGAGTGACCCAAAATCCTAATCGATTGTACATTTGCATGCAAACGCAAATTTAAAATAATGCACAAATTTAGGGGGAGCTCTTGCTTATCACATACTTCTCAAAGCGACGATGCTATTCATTGATTATATCTCTCATCGAAGCTTTGATCTATATGTTTTCATCAATTACCAAAAAGGGGGAGATTGAAAGCACAACTTCTCCCTAGGTGGTTTTGGTAATTAATAGCAACATATATTTCATTGGACTAATGTTTCCACTAAGTATGTTTCAGGAAAAAGTTCAATGTTTGATTGGCAAAGGACTGCGAGGAGACCCCAAGATGCAAGGAATAGGATTGGCTAAGCTACAAGCATGAAGACTCTACATTTTACTTTGTGAGAAATCACTTTGAGTCCATAGGAAAAGACAATACTATCAAAAGGGGGTGAGGTAATAATGGTGAATGAAATGCTCAAAGTGATCAAGTGTTAGTCACCAAAAACACCCACAAGCTCTCCCACAAATATTCTGTCATAGAGCCTACCACTCAAAATCGGTGTCACCAACATTTCCATACCGGCTACACCGAGTCAAAAGCCCAGACAGAAACCCTAGCCAAGACCCACAACTCGGTACTACCAACATTCCCTTTCGGTGCCACCGAAACCAGTGACCAACTTCCTGGTTAGCCATTTGCATGATTCGGTCCCACCGAGTTTTGCAAATCGGTTTCACCGAGAAGTTGGGCCAACTCTCTATTAACCCATTTCTCCAAATCGGTCCCACCGAGTTTGAGAAATCGGTCTCACCGAGATTTGGTAACTGCCTAGATCACCCATATCGGTACCACCGAGTATTCCATATCGGTCTCACCGAAAAGCCTAAAGTTGCCACATTTTGAACAAGCCGGTGCCACCGAGTTTTACTTCGGTTCCACCGAATTGGGCAATAATGTTGTAACGGTTGGATTTTTGGAGATGCCTATATATACTCCTCCACCACATCCCACTCGCAAGAGAAGCACTCAGAACACACACCCACTTGCCATATCCAATTTTCTGAGAGAAAACCACCTATTCTTGTGTTGAGCTCAAGATCATCCACTCCAACCATATGGATCTTGATTTCTAGCCTCCCCAAGTTACTTTCCATCCAATCAATCTCTTCTACCCAAGCCAAATCTATGAGAGAGTGATTGAGTGTTGAGGAGACTATCATTTGAAACACAAGAGCAAGGAGTTCATCGTTACTATCGAGCCTATTACCTTTTGGAAGGTGGTGCCTCCTAGATTGGTTAGGTGTCGCTTGGGAGCCTCCTACTTCATGTTGTGGAGTTGAACCAAGAAGTTTGTACGGGCAAGGAGATCGCCTACTTCGTGAAGATCTACCCATGGTGGGGCTAGTCCTTCGTGGACGGAAGCCGTTATGGAATAGTCAAGGTTGCTACTTCGTGGACCCTTATGGGTGGAGCCCTCCGTGGACTCTCGCGACCGCTACCCTCCATGGGTTGAAGACTCCATAAACGTGGATGTACAATAGCACCACCTATCAAAACCACGGGAAAAATCTTCGTGTCTCCAAATTGTGTTTGATCTTCCTACCCTTATCCTCTTACATATGCTTGTGTTTACTTTCCGCTGCAATACTCGTAGACATGCATGTGTAGGGTGAACTTGACTTGTGCGAATTGCTAAAATCTGCCCACAACTAAAATTGGGAAAATGATAGATTTTTATTTGGTCAAGTAGTCTAATCACCCCCCTCTAGACATACTTTGGATCCTACACACTTTTACATAAAGCTTTTAATGTGTTCAAATCATTTGAGATGCTTTAGCTGAAGTCTTAGAGCAAAGCTCCCCCTTGATGTGATATCCTCTTTTAGAGGGATGAACTAACCTTGTGTTTTCTCGTTGAAGACTTCATGTAGGTGTTGTAGTTTTGGATGCTCATTGTTGATGAGGATCGTCTAGAGTTGGGAGCAATCCTAGGTGTTTTGTACTCTTCTCACTGATACGTCTCCAACGTATCTATAATTTTTGATTGTTCCATGCTATAATATTATCATTATAGGATGCTTTTTGGGTGATTATTTACCAATTCATATTATTTTTGAGAACTAACCTATTAACCCAGTGCCCAGTGCCAGGTGTTGTTTTCTGCAAGTTTTTGACTTTTCAGGTTTACAGTACCAAACGAAGTCCAATTGCCCCGAAAGTTTTTTATGATTTTTTCTGGACCAAAAGAAGACCTGGAAGCTTTGGGAGTTGACCGGAGGTTGCACGAGGGAGGCAACACATAACACGGCGTGCCCAGGGGGGTGGCCGCGCCCTGTTGTGTGCTGGCCCCCTCGGGTGGCCCCTGATGCCCCTCTCTACCCTATAAATTCTTATTAATCCCAAAAACCCTAGAGAGCCTCCCGAAACACTTTTCCGCAGTGTGCCCATCTGGAGCAATGTTCCGGTGCCCTGCCGGAGGGGGGATCGATCACGGAGGGCTTCTACATCAATGTTGTTGCTCCCATGGTGATGTGTGAGTAGTTCCCTACAGACCTACGGGTCTGTAGTTAGTACCTAGATGGATATCTCTCTCTCTTGATCTTCAATACAAAGTTCATCGCATCTTCGCGGTGATCTATCCGATGTAATCACTTTCGCGGTGCATTTGTTGGGGTCCGATGAATTGTGGGTTTATGTTCAGATTATTCATGAAAAATATTTGAGTCTTCTCTGATTTGTATTATGATTCTTATTTGCATGATTATTATAGCTTTGTAAATCTCTCCGATCTATTGAAATAGTTTGACCAACTAGATTGATATTTCTTCAGTGAGAGGGGTGCGTTGTAGTGGGTTCAACCTGACAGATTTCTATATCCCAGTGACAAATTAGGGGACATGATACATCTTTGTGTTGTTTCCACTGGGGATAAAACGATGGGGTTAATTCATATTGATTGAATTATCTTTGTCTACGTCATGTCATTGTTCTCCAAGCATTACTCTGTTTACTTAGTACTCTAGATGCATGCTAGATAGCGATCGATGGGTGGAGTAATAGTAATAGTTGCAGGTAGGAGTCGGCCTATTTGCTTATGGACATGATGCCTATATATACATAATCATTGTCGTGAATAAATATTGCATAACTATGTGCTTTTCTATCAATTGCCCAACAGTAATTTGTTTACCCACCGTATGCCTACTAAACGAGAGAAGCCACTAGAGAACACTACGGCCCCCGGGTCTATTCACATATAAATTTAAAAAAGCCTTCAATACCTTGCCGCCATTATTTACTTTTCATTTTATTTTACAGTTTACAATATCCATCTATCATCCATATACTTCACTAGCTTGCAAATAACGAGTCCAAGGGGATTGCCAGCCCTCTTGCCTGCGTTGGGTGCAAGTGTTTGCTTCTTTGTGTGCAGTCGCTGAAAACGGGGGTTGAGTGTTAATCCTATTGGTTCGTAAACCTTGGTTCTCTACTGATGGAAACACTTATCTATACTGTGCTGCATCACCCGTTCCTCTTCACGGAAAACCCAACGCAGATCACAAGTATCACTCAGCTACATTGGTTAGTCCCACACAAGGAACAAATACAAGGATATCTATGGACATGGAGTGAAGTTTATATGAGATAATGTCCATTGATGTATTGATTACCTTGTCCCTTGCTTACTAACGAGGGATTTTGTGACTCCTTGAACTATTGCATAAAGTTGAAGTTGATTGCATTAGTTCTTGCCAAGAATGAATGTGAGTGAAGTTTGTTGGCGGAGTCACTCCTCCAGAACTTCTCTTGTCATTCTTCTTGGGGACCCACATCAACTTGATGGGGATCCTTGGATTTGAAGTAGCACTTGATGAAGTAGCTAGTAGTGGCCTTGGGAACCCACTTGACCATGGCTTGAGATTCTTCTTCAAATGAGTCAATTTCCTCTTGAAGCTTGTCTTGGCCCTTGAGCTTGTGGTCTTGTGGTGGAAGATCATCTTGAGCTTGTGTTCCCTTGGAGAGAGTAGGATCATAGTTCTCCTTTTGGAGAACAAACTTCATCTTGGGGTATTGATCTTCTTCCCATTCAACTCCATTGGCATTGAACTTTCGTTCAAAACCAATACCTTGGTTCTTCCGGTGCCATCCTTGCTTGCGCACAATCTCCTCAAATTGCTTACTTCCGGCAAGACTCTTGCAAACACCTTTCCCTATAATTCCTTTCAATAAATTGTTTTCTTGCTCAAGTGTAACTTGGCTAAGAGAATCATTAGTGGAATCAATAGAGCTACTAGAAGCAACATCTTTAGATTTAGCATTTTTATTGTTGCTACTAGATGAAGAACCTTTTCTTGCCTTTGTTACTAGTTTGCTTATATTTGACTTGTGGCACAAAAGTAGACACGAGAAATCATTTGGCGAGATAAGAAGAACTCTTCTTTCGAAGATCGACATTGATAGCTTTAAGAAACTCATGTTCTTGCTCTAAATTTAGCTTCTCGAAGTGCAGCTTCTCATGAGTTCTTATAAGCTCTCTATGATCTTCTTGAGTAGATTCATGATCTAACTTAAGAGTGTTTAGTTCTTTAGTTAAGCGCTCAATTTCCTTCTTCTTATCATCACATGATTTATCTTGACTAGCATGATTATCATGAAGTTCATTTTGGCTCACATCACTAGTTTTATCAAAGAGCAAGTCATCATCTCCTAGTAAGTCATCCTCATCACTATTAAAGTCAATGTGTTTGGGGCGTGATACCTTTGGGCCTTTAGCCATAAAGCAACTTCTAATTCATTCATTTGGTGAATCAAATAAATCATAGGACTTGTAGGAAACGAGTGCTAATCCGGCAATGACTTCATCTTGACTATAGTAAGAGTTGGAGTGGTAACTTCTCTCGGATTGGTTGTCGGATTCAGAGCCGGAAACCCATTCACCAACATGAGCTTGATGTCTTCTTCTTGTGTAGCTCTTGGTGTACTTGTCCTTCTTCTCCGAGTCCTTGCTTCTCTGGGAGGGTCTTCGTTCGTAGCGATCTTCTCTACTCCTTCTCTCTCTTCGAGGTGACTCATCTCTTAAACTTCTTATTCTAGATGACTCTTCTCTTCTCTTGGAGGGGGTTGTGCACTCATTGGAAAAGTGTCCGGGTCTTCCACAATTGTAACAATTTCGGTCACGACTAGAAGAATGCTTTTATTCATATCCTGAGTTGGAGCTTCTCTCCTTGCCTCTATTCTTGTAGAACTTGTTGAATTTCTTGACCATGAGGCTTATCTATTCATTGGTAACAAGGTTGTCACTTGAAGTTGCGGGAGTGTCACTTGTGGCTTTGTAAGCACCGTTGGACTTGTTGTGAAGCTCTTCTATGTCCTTGAGTGACATCTCATGAGCAACAATCCTACCAATGACTTCCGTGGGCTTGAGATCTTTGTAGTTTGGCATCATTTGGATCAATGTGCACACGGTGTCGTACTTTCCATCCAAGGCTCTAAGGATCTTCGTGATGATGAATTTGTCGGTCATCTCTTCACTTCCTAAGCCGACAATCTCATTTGTGATGAGAGCGAGCCTAGAGTACATTTCCACGACTCCTTCACCATCCTTCATCTTGAACTTGTCAAGTTGACTTTGAAGCACATACAACTTAGATTCCCTAACGGATTCGGTCCTTCTTGCATATCAACCAAAGTATCCCAAATTTCCTTTGCATTCTCAAGACGGCTTATCTTGTTGAGCTCTTCGGGGCATAGGAAGTTGAATAGAATGCCACATGCTTGGGCGTTGTATTGCAACATGTTCAATTCTTCTGCTGTCGCTTCACGACCTGATTCCTTTCCATCACCAAAGAATTCACCTTCCAATCCAACACAAACAATAACCCAAACGGCGGGGTTATGACCAAGAATATGCATTTTCATTTTATGCTTCCAACTAGCAAAGTTTGTACCATCAAAATATGGACCAATATGGTGGTAATTTCCCTCGCTAAATGCCATACTCTCCTAGGTCGTGACTCTCCTAGGTTGTGAAACCAATGCAATGGAGACCAAAGCTCTGATACCACTTGTAGGGTCCAAAGGATGTCTAGAGGGCGGGTGATTAGACTACTTGACCAATTTAAAACTTAACCTTTTCCCAATTTTATCGGTTGGCAAGGTTTAGCAATTTTACCAAGTCTAGCACACCCTACACATGCGAGTCTACGAGTATAGCAGCGGAAAGTAAAGACATACAAGTGTAAGTAGAGGGTAGGGGTAGGGAGATCAAACGCAATGAAGACATGAAGATTTTTGGTGTGGTTCTGATAGGTGGTGCTATCGTACGTCCGCGTTGATGGAGACTTTAACCCACGAAGGGTAACGGCTGTGCGAGTCCATGGAGGGCTCCACCCACAAGGGGTCCACAAAGAAGCAACCTTGTCTATTCCACCATGGCTTACGTCCACAAAGAACTATCCTCACTCAGGGTAGATCTTCATGAAGTAGGCGATCTCCTTGCCCTTACGAACTTCTTGGTTCAACTCTACACGATTTTGAGGCTCCCAAGCGACACCTAACCAATCTAGGAGACACCACTCTCCAAAAGGTAATAGATGTGGTATGGATGATGAACTCCTTGCTCTAGTTCTTCAAAAGATAGTCTCCTCAACACTCAATCACTCTCGCACAAAATTTGGCTTGGTAGAAGAGATTGATTGGGTGGAAAGCAACTTGGGGAGGCTAGAAATCAAGATTCATATGGTTGGAGTGGAAGATCTTCATCTCAACACATGAGTAGGCGGTTCTTTGTCAGAAAATGAATGGTGGAAGTGTTTGTTTGTTCTGAGTGCTCTCTCTACAAATGAGAAGGAGGTGGAGGGGTATATATAGCCATCTCCAATAATCCAACTATTACAACAGTATTGCCAACTCGGTGGAACCGAAGTAAAAACTCGGTTGCACCGACTAGTGCAAAATGCTCTAACTTTTGGGTTCTCGGTGAGACCGATATGACGCATCTTGGTGAGACCGATTCAATTTGCCTTGAGCAGCTCCTCACTTCGGTGGCACCGAAATGTAAAACTAGGAAATTTCGATTTTTGACAATTAGATACTAGAAGGTTGGTCTCTGCTTTTCGGCCGCACCGAAGCGAAACTCGGTTGTACCAATTTTCTAGGGTTTGGCTTGGGTTTTGTCTAAGGAAAACTTGGCAAGGCCAAAATGTGAAATATTGGTGGCACCGAATTTGATCATTTGGGTTTTGGACAAAATGTTTTGTGGGAGAATTGTTGAGGTTTTTGTTGGCAAATCTCTAAGCACTTTGAACAACCATATCATCATACATACCTCATCCCCTTTTAACAGTATTGGCTTTCCTATGGACTCAAATGTGATTTCTCACATAAAGCAAAATGTAGAGGCTTGAGGCTCTTGCCAATTGATGTTCCTTGCATCTAGGGAATCCTCCTCACAATCCTAGCCAATCCATTCATTGCACTTTTCTAGAAATATACTTGATAGGCTTATTAGTTCAATGAACTATATGTTGTTACTAATTACCAAAACCACCTAGGGAGAAGTTGTGCTTTCAGTCGGCCCAACGGAGAACAGGGTGGCCACGGCCGACGGATCAAGGGTTTGATGGTGTTGCTTGATCATAAGGCCTATTGCTGGATGAAGCACAATGTCACTTGCAAACGCCGGCTAGGGACAAGACGACGTGTCCCGGCAAGGGCCTCACGGGGCCGGCCGGAAATGCATTTGGCCCCGCTCTCAAACGGCCACGCGAGAGAAAGAGGAATGGAGTGGGAATCGTTTGAGAGTGTTGGCCACACTGTTACAGCGAATTGCATCAAAAGCCGCAATTGGACATGGCGATGACGCCTTTTGACTTTGGGCCGCGTCCCATCGAGGGTCATCCACAGTGGTATATAGAGATTTGCCTACCCTGCTCAGGGAATAGGGTCGTCCCGTAGCAGCATATACGGGATGGTCCAAGGGCGTACTCACCTACCCTCAAGATAAGGGGAAGGGGGGATTTTCATCCACCCGACCCAGCTGTAGCCGGTCGTGTGGTAGTCTCCCATTGGAGGAAGAGGATGAAGAGTCCAGGATAAATAGGAGACGACTACCACATGGGGGAGGGCTCGACTCACAATTTTCACTACCACAAAGACATTTGTCGCTATACACATAACAATACACTACTACAGAATGGTCCAAACACGACACATCAATCAGAGACCCTTCGACGAAACTGTGTGCGATCCATCAATCGCAAACGGTATGGTTCAAGCTCCGTCGCTAATGGCACGAACTGTGTGCGAAGGTGGGTCCATCAAATACGATTCAGAAAGTAGTTGCGTGTGCGACCTACGGCAGACAGTTTGTTCTTATGAACCGTTTGTGATTATATAAGATAACAGAAACGGTTACCAAAACTACATACGTGTGCGAAGTACGGCATACGGTTCACTCGGATAAATTGTGTGCGCTGATACAGCAGAACACAAATGACTCGGCATAACACGATGTGTGCGATATACAGCAAACAGGTGAGTAATGAGAATTGTGTGCGAACACCAGAAATAACATAGACGATTCATACTGACAAGTTGTGTGTGTTGTGGGCAGACGGTTGCTGCCAAGTAATTGTCAGCGCTGGATGAGATCATTACAGACGCTACGTTGGAAGTGTCGTTTGCCTGTATTAATATCGCAGACGTTTTATTATTTTGACGCATGTGCCTCCGCATCAGTCCGTCCTCCTCTCTCACGTCTTTTCACCGCGTTGCCACCCGAGTATTCCAGTGCACGCTTCGGCACCGCTTTTGGGTTTTGGCCACGCGCCCGCTCGATGATCCTGTTCCCGCTCAGAACCGCGCTGGTTCCCGTGTGAAAAACCGTCCTACGGCTCTAGCTTCCTGCCATGCTCGGTGAAATCCCCAATGCTTGCCGGCCTGCTATATAAACCCTCACGGCCGGCGACACCACATTGCCTTCATCCCCCCCTCCCCGTAGCATATCTAGTTTGCTTCTCCCCCAATCGCCAATGGCACCAGCCGTTCGTTGTCGCCCAGCCACACCGCCAGAGGACAGCTCCAGCTGGGAGGCTTCGCCGCGTCGGCGCGGCAGTCCTCTGAAGCGTGTAGTGCACGTGGCGTCCCTGGTGGGTGTGCGCATGCCACCAATTACACGCTCCACCACCGCTGCCCGAAGGCAGCTGCTGCCGGTGGCCGCCGTGGCCGCCACCACGCCTTCCGCCGCCGGGGCCGCCACCCCACCGTCGTCCGTCTTTGCCATGACCCCGCTGTCAGGCTGCGGGGTCATAACCCGCTGCCACCAAGGCCCGAATGCGGGAGGTGTAGTTCGCCAAAGGCCCGCCACCGGGCTTCTGCGTCGCAACCCTTGCGCGCTACATCTACTTCCTAGAGAAGGAGGTGGAGCGCCAGGTCACGCACGCGAAGAAGCTCACCGACGCCGTGGCCGGAGGAGAAGCCACAGCGGCGGCGCGGAATGCGGAGATCTACGCAGAGTCCAGTCGCTTCGAGGAGGGGCGTCTTGAGCATCGAAGGGCGGCACTAGCAGGCAACGGACACGTCTCCGCGAACTCATCGGCAGGCTCCTCCTCCACTTGCTCTTACTGAGCGCGCTCGATTCTACTGGAAGTAGTACAAAGCCCCTCCGTAGTACTAGTATTTAGGAGCTATTTTGTTCAGTTCATCTAACTATGGATATGGTTGAACCGTACCACGTACTTTAATTAGCTAGTATATAGTTGAACTAGCTAATTCAGTACATGGTTGGCAACAATTGGGGAAAAGTTTGTTCGGTTCAGCTGTCGAGTTGAACTGTATTGTACAAAGACCAGTGCTTAATGTATGAATGAAATCCATGTTTAAAGTGAATTTCAGTTGCAAAATTACACCCTAATTGTGATTTTGTTTCTGCAATACTTGCCAAATGCCAGTGCTAAAATGTTGACAAATGCCAGTGTTACTAGATCGACAGATGCCAATGTTTCCGATTTGACACATGGCAATTTACCCAGTATGATAGATGCAAATCTTCCCTGATTGTCTGTACTAGGCACACGGATCATATTCGAGAAACGTTTGCGATGACGCATTGGACCAATCCTTCGCGCCAATATTTTGACTTGGCTTACGGGCGAAGGAAAGATAGTTGTCGATCTTCAAACGGGTATTCAACCTGAACCGTTTGTGACGTGTGTTCATTCAGATCAAACTATGATGGTTTTTTATTTGCTACGTGAATTCAGAGATAAATACTTAGTTTATCAAACCATAGATTTCATTCAGTCAAGCTTTCACTTTACATTCATACAATCGAGATACAATATAAAGAAAACTAGTTGCGGCGGCGGCGATGGCCTCCTACGGTGGTGTTCTCGTGCTCCGGGGCGCAGTTGTACAGTTCTTCAACCAAGACCAGAATGTTATGGACTTCACAATCAAAGAGTCGATCGTCACGCGATCGACGGGCACGGGGCCGGGGGGCGGCGACTAGCGGCGCTGCGAGAAAGCTGTCGGCGGCGGCGGCCCAATCCGCTGAGGGGCCATGACGGGTGCAGGCACGCGCACAGGCACGGGCGCGGTGAGTGCATGCGCGCGCAAGGGGTCGGGCGCCGTCGGTGCGGGCACGCGCACTGGGACCGGCGTGGTGTGTGCAAGGGCGCACACGAGCATGGGGGCAGGAGCAGGCGCTGGCACTTGCACGTACACGAGCTCACGTGGGTCGACGGGGACCTCCCTGACACCCGCGGTTTCCAGCGTTGCGATGATGCTGGGCAACCAGCCCGTCAATGCCACGGGGATGGTTGCCGGCGCGAGCGCGGTGATGGTTGATGGCGAGTGCGTCGGGGCAGCATCCGCTGCGGCATGCAGCTCTTCCAGGGCCATGTCCATGGCATCCCATTCGTCTTCATGTTCTATCTCTTCCGGCTCGGTGTCAACTTCACCAAACCGGAAGACTAGTGGCATATGATCCTTCTGCAGCATGGCGTAGGTCGCCGTGGAGGTCTGAAAATGGAGGGAAATGTGAGGCGAAGATATATGGAGGATTGTGAGTGAGTGGGCAGTAAAGCCGCCTATTAAACAGCGGCTCGGGTGCCATTGATGGACAGGTTGGAAGCGAGAAGGGTGGATACAGAGGTCAAAGGGCTCGATTCCCGGTGAGTCTTCGGCGTACTGCCCGCACGCCTCTCGGTGAGCCTGCGTGGCAGATGCCAGCTCGCACGCCTCCTGTCAACTCGAGTAGCTGCTTGCATGGCACCTCCTAAGCCCTAGCCAATAAAAGAGTGCGACGCTTGGCAGCACGTAAAGGGCAGTAGAACGCCAACGGTTTGAAAATAATGCAACCGTTTGCGTGGAGACGTGACAGTTCTTTGTTCCAAAAAGCTTTTGTTTGCTATTAATGACACGAAAAATACCACAGCATATTTGTGCTATATAATGACAACATGCCAAATTTCTTGAATTTTGTGTGAATTCTAGATTTACTATAATTTAATTAATATTCTCAATGTTGGCACTAAAAGAAAATATATATTAAAAAACGAGTCTCAGATAGGAAAACAAAATGCTGTGACGCCTTTATGTGCCATGTTCATGAAACCATGCCATGTTTCATGAATCTCCTGACGAGTTTTTGATTTACATGATTTAAAACCCTATAGTTTCTCAATGTTTCTGCGGCCGAGCCAAGACCCCGAGATGTTTGAAATTCATTCACATGTCTTGCATGGGACCTAAAGATGCATGCACACTAATATGGTTTTCAACCCATTTTGATGCACCAGACCTTCTGATTGTAGTTTGGATTTGAATTATGCACGTTAAATAATGCATATAAAAGTCAAATAATGTATAAAAAGGCCAAACGAACCATGTATAATTTCATATTTTGGCACGACACTCTCATTTTGGTATATGTTGCCTATAGAAATAGTTCAAGACGAGAAGAGGCAGCGGATGTCGATTCGCCCACATAAGGTGACACATTCCATATCGAAACAACAAAGCTTCACGTGATAATTAATCTTTGGTTTGTGTGGGGCTTGTGCCAAAACTTGTCCCAAATTGGACATTATTTTACCAGGGCACATATGAGCCATGCATGTTATGACACCATGCCAAGTTTCATGATTTTTCTGACTAGTTTTTGATTTACACATGATTTAAAACCCGTGTTTCTCAATGTTTGTATGGCTGAGCCAAGACCGCGAGATGTTTGAAATTCATTCCCATATATTGCATGGGATCCTAAAGATGCATGCACACTTATACGGTTTTCAACCCATTTTGATGCACCGTACCTTGTGAATGTAGTTCAAATTTGAATTATGCACGTTAAATAATGCATATAAAAGTCAATTAATGTATAAAAAGCCCAAATGAACCAAGTATACTTTCATATTTTGGAATGACACTCATTTTGGTATATGTTGCCTATAGAAATATATAGTTCAAGACGAGAAGAGGCAACGGATGTCGATTCGACCACATAAGGTGGCGCGTTCCTTATCGAAACCACAAAAGCTAGCTTCCCGTGAGTAGCTGAGGTTTGTAAGGGCTTGTGCCAAAACTTGTCCCAAATCAGACAATTTATCATCAGGACACATATGAGCCATGCCATGACACCATGCCAAGTTTCCTGAATTTCTGACAAGTTTTTGATTTATACATGAATGTAAAACCAAGTTTCTCAATGTATGTGGCCGAGCCAAGACCCCAAGATGTTTGAAATCCATTCCCATATCTTGCATGGGGCCCAAAGTAGCCATGGACACTTATATGATTTTTCAACCCATTTTGATGCACCGGACCTTGTGATTTTAGTTCAAATTTTAATTATCCACATTGTATGCCTAGAGAACTCAATTAACGTATGAAAATGAGAAAAGAACCCTGAATAATTCCATATTTTAGCAAGACACTCTTACTGGTGCGAGTTGCCTCCAACAAAAGTTCATGGCGAGAAGATGAGCGGATGTCGTTTTGCCTACATAAGGTGACGTTTTCCTTATCGGGACCTCAAAGATTGAAGTGAGAAGCTCTGCTATGTAAGGGACTTGTGGCTAAAATTGTCCCATGTTGTACATTTTTTTACCATGGCACATACCTGCCATGTCATGACAACATGCCAAGTTTTTAGAATTTCTGACGCGTTTTGGATTTACAATAATTTAAAAACCAAGTTTCTCAACGTTTGTTACCGAGCCAAGATGCCGAAATGTTTGAAGTTCATTCCCATTTATTGCCCGTGACCTAAATATGAAGCCATGGACACTAATATGATTTTTCATCCCATTTTGATGCACGGGCATTGGGACGATAGTTCAAATTTGAATTATACACATTAAATGTCTAGAAAACTCAATTAATTTATAAAAATGACAAACAGACCCTGAATAATTCCATATTTTAGCACCACACAGCTATTGGTCAGTGTTCACTACACATAAATCTTATTGCAATCCAAACACCGTCCTTTATCGAATTAACCTCATTTTTTGTTTTAAAAACATTTTGAAAATTAGGTCTTTCACAAACAGTTGACGTTCATGAATAGTGTGTGATGCAGTACAAAATATCTTGGGCCAATCCTTGTAATGCATGGCTTAGGCCGGAAGCTTCGTCGGCTGCAGTACACCGCCGGCCAGTTTACCGCACTGACTCCTCACACCATTTTACTTTTCAATCATCGCCGGTGAAAGACGAGGACGTGGATCCCCGTCGTGAGGGCAACTTCGGCAACCGACTCCGGCCCGAGCGCAGCCGCATCAGCCATGAGCGCGCTCTCAACATGCTTGAACGCGGCCCCTACCTCCGACAGAGCGGCTGCAGCAACCGAAAGGGCAGCTGCTGCAGCTGAGAGGGCGGCAGCAACAACTGCGTCGGGGATAGCAAATGGCGAGAACGGCACATCAGCTGTCAGTTCCTCGGCGGTCGCCATAGTCCTGATGGCGGATGCCCAGTCCCATCTCGAGGCCGCTCACGCCCATCTCGTGTCGGTCGCTGCACAAATCACATCGGCCTTCTCCCACACCGGTCGACAACCCACCTCCGTTGAGTTGGTAATCGCTGAGTGTGCTCGAGCAGGCGTCCGTTCGTCGGCGGCCTCCCTAGCCAAGATTGTGTCCGTCCATGCCCGGAGCAAGGCCGCCCACGCCCGACTCATGGCGGCCTTATCCAAAGAGATGGTGGACGAAGACTGCGAGATCCTGGAGTATGTGGCGATTGATCTCCTTTCCTCGGAGTTCGTCGAGCGGGAGCTGGTCATCGAGGAGGCGGCGGAGATCGACGAATGCCAGGCGGAATATTAGTCTCTGTCTAGAGCGATGGTGTTTTGTTAGAGTAATGTTTAAGTCAATTAACTAATGTTTATTAGTTGCTCGATTAAGTAAGTGCGGGCAGTGTTGTAGGCTCTTTTGTGTAGTACTACTCAAATTTGCAAGTGTTGTTAAACTAAGCAATGACCAATGTAACGAGGGAAATTCGGACCAAAATTTGTCGCCGTATCCCCATTTTCTCTTCCAAATGAACATGAAATGCAAGTACCATGTGCAATGTACTATCCGATATCTTACGCCGGAAGATTGGAGACCAAAATTTCCACGTTCAGTCTCATCACACACGGGATAAACTATAGCATACGTTTGTGTTGTTGAATATCGCACACAGTTATGGTAAAGGTACTGTGTCCGATGTGACTGTGCGCTACTTTTTCGCCACACCGAACGAAATTTTGGGCTGTCGCGCAAATATCTACCTCCCCCGCCCCTCGTACCAACCAAAAGCCACATTTCTCATTCCCCCTGCCCCCCCCCTTCATTTCCTAAGTTCAAACCTTCACTACTTGCTTGCAGCGCCGCCTCCTCGCCGGCGATGCTCCTTCCTGCTGCTCGGCCTCATCCATCTAGTCATAGTCAGGTAATCCAAACCTTCCCCATACCCCCTCCCCCCTCCACCCCCTCCTCCTCCATTCCACATGGCCCGACCGCCGGCGTGACACATTCCACCAAAATCACCGGCCCACCGCCCACATAATCGCCGCCGAAAGAAATGGTGCACGCAGTATAGCCAGGATCTCAAGGAGCACCTGGCAGCGGAGAAGCAAATCGCGACCGCACGTGCGGATGAGTCCCCGATGGCTGCCATGCGTGCTGACCCCCAGATCTTGGAGTAGCATCTAGACGTCGAGGCCACCGTCGACGCCTCGCGCGCGGACGCCGCCACGCGGTTGGCTGCTTTGAACAACAGCTCGTTGTGTTTTCTCCAGGGCTCCGCTGTTGCCTTCGATGACGCCTCCTTGTTGTTTTCTCAGCGTGCCCGTGCTTTCCTCAACTCCATAGCAGGCAGGTTGGTGCCCAGACAGGCTGAGGCAACTCACCACTATGAGGAGGGCACCCACGATGTGGAGGCCTCGCCCTCGTCCAAGCCCATCGTTATCGATATCTCCAACGACGAGGAATATCTTGTTTTTTAAGCTTAATTACTAATGACCTATGTTCAGCTAGCTACGCATGTTACGCATGTTTCTTTTACCTGCTGCATGTGCTGCTCCTGCCTTTCCTTAAGAAACTATAGTGAAATATGCAATGTAATGCTACTATGCAATCTGACCTTCTACTACTATGTTGTATTGTGCAATGTGATGCTCAGTTAACTGTTTGATTCAGTTGTTTTGGTGATCATCTGCAATGTCATGTTCAATTATTGTTGGTACAATTTTGTTTTGTTATGCACGTGAAACCTACAATTGCTATATTTCATAGTTCTTAGCACGCTTGTCTTTTCCATGTGGCTTGAATTCATATGTTGGATATGCAATGCGTTTATCTTTCATTAACAGATTTTACTGATCAATATCTATTCTTAAACACGTTACAGGGGGAACAATGGGAGACACTGAGGTTTACCATCGAGGTTTGCACTTTCATGATCCTTTGGCTAATAGCACATTATTGTGCAATTGCAGGAACCATTCTAATATTTAGGTTTCTAACAATAATTTGGTCTTGCACATGTAGGTCCTGCCATAAGAGGTTTAGACCCACTCTTCAACCCATTTTGCATGTGGGGAAATGATGTTTTCATGAATATCAGTCAAATCAAAAAACTCAGAAAGATTGTTAAGATAAAGAAACTTGCGATGAAAAACAACAAGCTGTTTGTCTGCACAATGAAGAAGACATCAGTGAACTATAGGATGGTACTATCTCTTTTACTTTGTCTTTTTTCCCTTTGTGACATTTCAATTTTTAGAAACGAAATTTACGCATATCTTTGTTTCCAGTCCTTTCCAAAGCAGTTCATCGATGAGTACGTCTCAAACCACTTGTATGGTCAAGAGGCGAGGAAGGTATTCATACAACACCCACGGTATAATCTTGAAGTCTTCCTCCAGAGGATGAAGGATGGGAGGGCAACCATCCACAGGCACTGGCATAAAGTTGCAAGAACCTTCAACATCAGTGAAGGCTCAATATTTGCCTTCCACTTCAACAATTTTCTAGACGAGATTCATCTGTCTATTTACCGTATATGATGCTATTTTCCAAAGGTTTTAGATGTTGCATGTGAAACTCGGTCCTGTCGTGTAATTGGGTAGGTAGGTAGTATATGCCTATATGATGTTGTACTCAGATGTATTTCAATTATGAAATCCTGGTTGCCGTAATACGAAATAAAATATATTGTGTGCTTGATCTGAAGTATCAATTTGTTTACTAGCTGGATTATAAATAATAGAGCAATTAGCCTGATTATTGGGGTTTCATATTGCAGACGGTTTGTCATAGAACACCGTCAGCGATGACCTCAACAAACCCACACGCTTGCTGGAAAATTGGCGTGTTGGATCAGTGAACAATCACACACGATTTCCGGGCGCAAACTGTGTGTGTTAGAAAACCCATTCACAAACGTTTTCACATAAAACGTGTGTGTGATGGACAACCCTATGCCAAACAGTTTCTTCTAGGCACCGTGCGTGATGGCCACCCCTAACACAGACGATGTTAAGCAGAAAATTGTGTGTGATGTACAATACGAACGGAAACACATGTTTGGGATTCATTGTGTGGGATGGTAGGCACATCTCACACGATTTCTCCTAAATACCTGTTTGTGATAGTCCTTCCAATCGCACACGACATAATTTTGCCTATCATGTGTGATCGGGAGTAGGCATCGCCAACGGGTTTTTCGTGTCGTGTGCGATAGACCCCCCCTATCTCCCACACATGCAAGGCGACGGTTTGAAACTACGTCACGGAAAGGGGTTAAAAACCGTTTGTATAGCAGGCGCCTGCACTAGTGATATCAAACCAAAGCAGGAGTAGGGTATTACACCTTCACGGTGGATTGAACCTGGGTAGCTCCGGTGTACTCTAGCATTTCTCCTTGTGTCTTCGGCGGGCGATGACTTAGAAACGAGAACGTTTTTAGTCCCTGGCCGAACTCTCAAAGGGTTGTAGTCCATAACCCAATGTCAGGTTCTTAGACACTGACATTTGGCACGCCAGGTATGGTATTGAGGCGTATTCATTCCCTTGGTTGTGTCATCTCCTCGCCGCTTTCCTTGGTGTCATGAGGCCACCTCGGTGCTGGCATCAAAAGGGTCCAAGGCGCCCACCACTCCGGCGAATATCAAAGACACACGCTCCGAGGTACGACATCGACGCCAGGCCGCCCTGGATGCCGCTCAGCATGCTCCTCCTCTTCCTCCAATGGGTTGGACGATGGTATCCATAGTGTTCTCGGGGTGGCCTAACACCCAGCCTGAGAAAGCAAGAATGCCACGGGAATCCGCGACGTACACCAGGTTCCCAAATCTGATGACTTGGCCTGGGATGAAGCATTTGACCCGGCTGAGGTGGCCGACCAAATTGGCGTGTAGTACGATGATGTCAAAGGCGAACATCTGGTCGGGGACAAAGCAACTCCCATAGCCGATGTCATTGTTGATCTCCAGATGAGCCATCGATCCTTCATGACCACACATCAAGACCTGTATGGGCCACTAATGTCGGTGCTATAACCGGCGGATGTCGGGTAGGGGTCCCGAGTTGGTGATCGTGGAACGATGGTGAACAAGAAGTAGAGAGACATAGATTTAGCCATGTCCGGGCCCTCTCGAAGAGGTAAAACCCTACGTCTTGCTTGTATTGTATTGATAGTGGATGGGGTACAAAGTACAGGATAATCTACCTCGAGATCGTAAGATTGTGTTCTAAGCTCTAAACTTGTACTCATGTCTCTAAAGACTAAACCCCTCGGCTTATATAGGCACCAGGGGTATCTAGGGTTACATATTGTCGGTTGATGAGTCCAATTTACGTGACATTTTTCCTATATATTTTGTGCCTAGAAGGTGAGCTTTGTGCAATTTTACCGCGTTCGCGTACTTCTTTTGTTGATGATCCCTTAGGTAAAGTATTTTGGAGCAATATTAATTTAATGGAGAAAATCCCCCAAAATGGTAGTGGAATCACATATTAAAGGTGATAAACATGTTCCATAAAAAATCAAGCAAGAAGGCCAAAGAAACAGTCATCGTCGCATTTCCAGAGCGAACGACGGTGTTCCATGCAAATGCGCGCGCTCGCATGAGTGGTCGTTTGGCACGCCGCCGCCTCTGTGAGA
This sequence comes from Elymus sibiricus, assembly GCA_039707655.1. Lineage (NCBI taxonomy): Eukaryota > Viridiplantae > Streptophyta > Magnoliopsida > Poales > Poaceae > Elymus > Elymus sibiricus. Next base: position 274,142,636 of record CM077665.1, read on the forward strand.
TCAGCTATTTTCACCACGTCGAAGCAGATCGTGAAGGGGACGCACAGAGACTCCAGAAACTCATCCAGAAGGTAGAACCCTAGCCTCCAAAGCCCATCTGGAGGGAGGATCGACGAGGAGAAGAAGGGGATTCTGCCCACCGCGAGAGGAACATCGTCATCATCACCACCTTCCTCATCATCATTTGCATCCTTATCATTTGCAACATCAAGAACCCTAGTGGATCCTTTGGTGTATCGGTTGAATCATCTGTCCATGTATTCCATTACCATTACCATGATGATTGTTGTTCCCATGTGTGAGTAGACCCCTAGTTCTCGGGGATACGGATGAACCTTGGTATGTGTAGGATCTGAAACGTTTATTATGGATATGAGATCCTTTGTTGAATGCTTAGTTTAATAACTTCGTGATTGTTGTGAAGGTGCCCCAATCAGCATTTGTGCCTTTGTTGGCCATGAAGTATATCACTGTCTTTGCATAGGTTCAGAATGTGGAGGTAATTCGAGGTGACAATAAAAGCCTACTGCTCCTAACCTTTACAAGTGACCGGGGATTTACGGAGAGCTCTTAGTGAGGCCTTGTCCATGGGGAAACCAATTAATTATCACAAGTTGTAACCCACAAGGGGGAGACTATGATGGTGGCGTGTGTGGCACGAAGTCTACCACGAGTACAACATGTTCTGTACCCGGCTCCACCAAGCATAATCGTCAATAGTGGCTCAAGTTTTCGTTCCATGCTATGCTTGTGCATAGTAGTAATAGAAACATACCAATGGGGATTCCAAACTCCCTAAGAACGCCTTTTTAGTTTTGTTGTTTCACCGTCATTACAATTCTTGTCTTTTATTTACCTTTATGTCATTTAGTTACAAGTCACTATTTTACTCAATCCTTATTTAAATCCGCCCTCACTCTGCTGCAAGTTTACAATTATCTGCAGGTAGGAAGTTACATAATTCTCTACAAGAGGCAAAAGCCCAATTCCTATGCTCCATGTGTTATCGATACTCTTAGTTCGAAAAGGCTACAACTTAACCGTGTGCACTTGCAGGCTATCAAGCTTTTTCTGGCGCCGTTGCCAGGGACTTGAGCGCTTTTGGGCCTTGCCTTGAGTTCTGAAATATTTTGTGATCTAACAATTTTTGCAGACTAAGAGTAACCATGGTCCTTCAAGAACAAATTTATTAGGTAGGTGATTAGTTAGTAGTAGGACCGGCTCGAGGAGAGAACTTTATAACAACCGATCCTGACTTACCTGGTAAAGTATATGAGATAAACCCTCAGTTAATTACTATGATAAAAGAAAATATATTCCGAGGTGATGCAACCAAATGTCCTTATGAGCACATTGACAATTTTAATCTTACATGTGGAACTCTTCAGTTGCAGGAGTTAACTAATGAAAAGATCGAAGCAAAAGTATTTCCATATTCTCCCCAGGGAGCAGCTACAAGATGGCTAAGATGCCAAGATATAAATACACTAAGTAACTGACCAAAATTATTGGCTGTATTTTCTTATTATTATTTTCCCCAAGGGAAGCTATATACAATCAGGAGAAAGATAAGCAGCTTTGGACAACGCGAAGGTGAGAAGCTAGTAGATGCATACATAAGGTTTCGTGAAATACTTCTTGCAAGCCCTAAACATCATTATCCTGACTATTTAATAGTCAACTTATTTTATGTTGGGCTTAACTCAAAAAGTAAACAAGCTTTAGATCTTGCCTCTAAAGGTTCCTTTTTGGGAACCGAGATATCAGATGGTTGGAGTTTACTTGATAGGATGAGGTACAATGCTGAGAATTGGTACCTTTGTGTAACAGCCCGAGACCGACGCTCCAGAAGATTCCCCTTTTATTTTGAGTTTCGTCATGTGTTCCATTTGGTTGTCGCATTCATCATCGCATCATTCGCATCATCTGCATCACATCAGCTCCTTGTTGCCATCACTTTTTTTTTCAAAACTTGCATCCGCTCGTAGTCGGCGGTTCTCTCCGTTCTCGTCGACGACCGTTTCAAGACCTACCACACACTCACGCGCCCGCGGCATCATTCAAAAAATATTGTTTTTAAAGTGTGTATAAAATGTTCTTGGAATGGGTCGAAACTTGGCGAGCGGTCTTAATATAGTGTAGGTAGACTGCCTGCCAAATTTCGTCGCATTCCGAGGTCATTTGATACCCGAGCGGATAGACATAGAGCGGCACTATAGCCGGGTAATTCGACAGTCGTTTCAGTATTTCTAAAACATGTCACGGGCCCAAACCTCCCTCTCCTCTTAGCCCACCACCTCTCTACACAGCTCACTAGGCCTACCCTAACCCCCTCCGCGTACGGAGCCATCCGATCGACATCGTACGGTCCGAATTCGGGAAAAAAAACCCTAACCCTAGCCCCCAGCCTATAAAAGGAAGGCCTTCCCTGCCAGATTTGGCCTCCTAGACTCCCTCCTCCTTGAAATCCGCACCAAGCCGCTGCCCCGTCGCCACTTGTCGCCGCCAGCTCCACCAACGCCGCCGCAACCAGCTCCACCAGCGCTGCCGCCGCCGTTTTCAGCCAATCCCCGCTTGCCACGTCGCCTCCCCACGCCCCAGCCACCGCAGGCCCGCCTGAGCCCGTGCGTGGCCCTCCCGGGCCTGAATCAGACCTTGTGCCTCCGCTCATGCCCCGGTGCCCGAGCAGCTCGTTCCCGAGTGTCCATCCCCGCGCCCGGCCTCCCTTGAGCCGTCGGAGCTCGCCGGAGCCGCGTTGCCAGCGACCAAGGACCCCGCCGCTGGTCGCCCTCTCCTTATTCCTCCTCTCTCCCTCTGCCCTAACTTCTTGTCGGCCTCTCTCTCCCCTCGTAGGAGCTTCCGCCGCCCGAACTCCGGCCTCTGCCCCGCCGTTTGTCGCCGGCAGCCACCGAATCTGGTGCCCCATCACCGAATCTCTCCATCCTGGCCTTCCCTGCGCCGGATCCGCTCCGCCATCGTCGCCCCTCGCCGCCGTTGACCGTGCTGCCGTCGGCCCCGCATCTCTCGATCCAGGCGGGATCGGGATCGGGAGGACGACGCCCAGCGGCAGGCCTCGCCCGTGTGGGCCTCCCCCGTCGTCAGCTGAGCCGGCCCAAACCTCCACCAAGCCGGCCCATGGCCGCTAGGTGAGCATGTTCCCAGCCCCTCTAAGAAGCGCTTAGTGCGCTAGATAGCTATCTGACACATGCCCCTGTGTAGCCCGGTAGCTGCAGATTCGGCCCAACGTGTTTTATTTTTCCCGAGAACGAATTTGCTAATAAAACAAGGATTTTGCTATTTATAGAAAAATGTCATTATTTTGAATTGCTCATAAATAATTAACCGTGCATCGGAATTGAACATGTCCTATATGTAAAATGTGTAGAATTTTGTGTAGATTATCAATATCCCACTTTTATCGATGTTTTAAAATGTTTATCTTGCTGCTTGTACTAATCTGCGTACATAACGTGCAAAAACGTTTTATGCCACAACCATGCGTAATTGTTGCGTCATATTTTTAATGTAAACACCAACATATTATATATGTTTTCTGGGTATAAAAATCCATTGAATCCATCTGTGCAATTAGTTTTGTCATTTGAGTAAGTTTGTTGTGCATGTTATTTTTGTTGTGATGCCCTTTTGTTATTTTCGTGTGATTAAATCCATGCATCATATGAATTATTTTTGAACATGAGATATGCCCTTTGACATGTGCACTAGCCCCTGGTATTTTTGTTTGCCATGATAATCCATGTTTAGGTGCTATTTTCTTGTTGCCAACATGCTATTTGGGGATATTCCCCACGACCAAGACCCGGTTCATAAGGATAAGCCGCCCTAAGGCTTAAGACATTTCTGGGTCTAGGTTGCCCTGACGTTAAGTCATCTTTGGACTTAAGCATCCCTGGTGAGACCCGGTGGGTGAGACCAGACAGTTATGACCCGGCAGACACTTAGCCATGAAGATGAGTCCCTGAAGATAAGTCCCGGAGATGAGTCCCGGAGATGAGTCCCTGAAGATGAGTCTTGAAGATAAGCCCGGTTGTAAGCCGCCCGGCTGGAGATAAGAAGTCCAGGCGTTAAGAAGCCCACGAAGAGAAGCCCGCGATGGGAAGTCATAATAGGTTAAGTCTTAATCCGACTTGGACTCTACATGTAAACCGCCCCTTCAACTTATATAAGGAGGGGCGGGTCACCCTAAGAGGGTCAAGTTTTTAGACGTCTCAATAGACAGGTCTTAGATAGACAAATCTTAGACGACTTCAAGTCATTAGAGATAGACAGATTAGAGGCTCTCGAGATTAGAGGTAGCAAGACAACACCCTTGTAATTGAGATCACCCTCATCATCAATACACACAAAGCAGGACGTAGGCTTTTACCTCCATTGGAGGGGCCGAACCTGGGTAAACTCGCGTCTCTCGATTCCGACCAACCCCTCTCAAGTCACCACCTAGTTGCAATGGCCTCACCCCTAAGTTCTCTCACGAGGACATCATGCCGTGACAAAACCACGACACAACATGCTATAAAAAATGTTGATGTTTTGATATGCCCAAATAATTCTAAGTCTGGAATCTTATATATTTTGTTGCCATGTTGCCATGTGATTAGCCATTGATCTAGGGTTCCTTTGGGTTTGCCACCATGGGATGTTTTGTTAAGCATGTTATGCTCTGTCATGTTGTTCCATTGGGTTGCATTTATAGGATTGGCATCATAGATATTGTTGTTGTCAAACATGTCAACTTGTTAAAAACTGCTGCACATGTCTACTCTAATTTTGACCAAGTCTGAGAACCTGATTATTTCAAATTGCCATGTTGTGTTGATGATATCCATGTTTCTGTGCATAATTAGATCTTGCCACTATGTGATGAAATGTAGTGCATCATGTCCTCTACCATGCTGTAAATTTTCATGCCATGATATGCCCTGTAGCATATAGTTTTATTGCTGCCAATATGCCTTCGTGAAAAACTTCTCTGCCTTGCACCATGATAATTTTTCTAAGTCTGAAGAACTGCTTAGTTCAATGTGCCATGTTGGGTGGATGCTAGCCAAGTCTCTATGCATATTTTGATGATGCTCCAATGGAGTTATTTGTTGTGCATCATGTAGGCTACATCACCATGTCTTTGTTGTGCATTTTAGGTTGCTGTAGCTTGTTGATTTGTGGGTTGCAATATGCCATGTTGCTGATTTGGACAGATTTTAGTTATAACTTGTGTTGGTTGTATATGTTGAACCGTTGCTCCGTTTTGGGCATGCCATATATGAAACTTGCTTAGAATTTCATGTAGTATCATATTATCATGTTGCATCCATGTTTTAACATGCTTGTGGTTGTCATTTTCATGCATTTTGCATTCATGGCCTATTCATCTTGTGTTGCTCATATCTTCTAGACCGTAGCTCCGTTTTAAACGCTCTATATATGTAAATCACCTAGAATGGCGAGTAGAATCACATGGTGCATTTTATTTCCCTGTTTAACAAATATAAATATGACTAGTTCAGATCTGGACCAAATTCTATATTAACATATGGGATCGCCAGTGAAATACTATATGTTGTTTCCGGCCTCATTTAAGATGCCTAGATAGTGTAGTTTCATTATGCTTCACCTCTTGCCATGTTAAACAACATTTAAACTTGCCGTGTAAATAAACGAGAGTGAACTAAATGCTTAATGTGGAGTCTCATCAATATGCAACCCGTTGCATATTGAGTTTCACTTAATGTGTAGTACTTGTTAGTTGTGCTTCGTCATGCCTTGCATAATCGTATGGACATGTATCATATTTGTTTGCGCATCATGTCATGCATATATTGTGGTGTTTACTGTGTCATTTGTTTGTTTCCGGATTTTCTTCTCCTCTCTAGAGTTCCATCCGTTTCGGAGTGTGAGGATTTGTTCGACTACGCCTGTTCGTCTACTTCACGGATTCATTCTTCTTCCAAGCGGGATCTCAGGCAAGATGAACATTTCCCTGGATACCACTACTATCATTGCCATGCTAGTTGTCTCGTTTCTATCGCTATGTCTCGCTACCTACCACTTGTTTGTCAAGCCTCCAAAAATGCCATGATAAGCCTCTAACCCTCCACATCCCTGCAAACCATTGTTTCGCTATGTTACCGCTTGCTCAGCCCTTCTTATAGCGTTGCTAGTTGCAGGTGCAAGTTGTTTCCATGTGACAACATGGACATTTTTGAGATATCACAATATTATTGCTATTTAATTTAGTGCACATATATACTTGGTAAAAGGTGGAAGGCTTGGCCTTTTGCTCGGTGTTTTGTTCCACTTTTGCTGCCCTAGTTACTTGTGTACCGGTGTTATGTTCCATATTGAGCGCTCTTAACATGCTTGGGGTTGTTATGGGGACCCCCTTGATTTTTGTTTTGGGATAAAACTCTTCTTGCAAGGCCCAACATTGGTACTATTTGCTTAATAACAACTAAAATATGCATAGGGCATGATCACCCCATGGATAATTAATCAACCCCTGGGACAGTGCTCCTCATGAGTGTTGGTCCAAACTAGAGTCGTGTGCGGGGACAACCCGGGGCAACTCGAGAGATTTCTATCAGGCCACTGTACGCTGTGCTCATCCGGTTGTGCCCCGAGAACGAGATACGCGGCTCCTATCGGGATTGTCGGCACGTCGGGCGGCCTTGCTGGATTTGTTTTACCTTTCTCGAACATCTTGTGCACGGGATTTCAAGGATACTTTGGGCTATCTCGAGGTTGAGGTTTTCCACTAGAATTCTGAGGATACTACGGGGCTATCCCGTGGTTGAGGTTTTCCACGCAGCGTGTGGTTAGTTTGTGATGGATGAGTTGGAGCAACCCTGCAGGGTTAAATCTTTCTAAGAAGCCATGCCCGCGGTTATGTGGCAACTTGGAAATTTGTTTAACATCCGGTCATAGAAAACTTAAAGTAAACTCAAATAAAATACACCAACCATGTGCGTAACCGTGATTGTCTCTTCTCGTGAGTTCTGAACCAAGAGAGAACATGGTGGGGTTATGTTTGACCATAAGTAGGTGTTCAGGATCACTTAGTGATCATTACTAGTTCACGTCCGTTCATGCGTAGATCACCCTTCTTATTCTTGTACTCGTAAGTTAGCCACTCAAACAAATGCTTAGTGCTTGCTGCAGCCTCACCACTTAACCATACCTCACACATTAAGCTTTGCTAGTCTTGATACCCTTGGAAATGAGATTGCTGAGTCCCCATGGCTCACAGATTACTACAACAACAGTTGCAGGCACAGGTAATGCGATGCTTTGGCGTGAGAGCGATGCTTTGTTTGATTTGGAGTTCTTCTTCTTTTTCATCGATCATGGGATGGGTTCCAGGCCGGCATCCTGGGATATCAAGGATGGATGCCGCTTTTATCATTTGATTTCGTCCGTAGGCGGACCCTGCTCTTCTGTATGATGATTGAATGTATTGTTGTATTTGATGTGATCATGATTTAGCTTGTGGCGAGTGTAAGCCAATTCCATATACTCATCTCCTCTTTACATGTACTTGTAACGATATCCATTCTTGCGAAACGACGAGATGCGCTTCTATCCCTATCGAGGCCCTCGAGCCAAAATAAGGATAGGACCGCATCTTGGGTGTTACACTTTGTTCAAAGGAAAAGAGTGAAGTTGATCCTGTTTATGAAAGCATTAAATCTTTCTTTAGAACTTTGAAAGTAAAAGATTTACGTCGTGAGCTAAATATTGGAATTGACCCCATGCTACATGTTTTGAAAGATTTTTCTAAGTTCTTGAACTTGCTAGAGAAGAAGTACTTAAAATTCAGCGGGGAGTCTAAGGCTATTCGTATGGTGGAAGCTATAAAGAAAAAGACTACTCCGCATGAAAGGCGAAAAGAAGCTTATTGGAGGCCAAATGGTAAAAAGCTAGAAGGAATGCCCTCTGAAAAAGGGAAAAAGAATGTCAAGGTGGAACAATGTGGGACTCCATCCTATGTTAACATAATTAAAGAACTTACTACACCTATACCGGGGGTTAATAAAAAAGTCTATTTAGATAGAGACACCACCTCTTATCTTAATGTGTGTACCAAAGGTAAAAATGTAGGTAAGCAAATTTTATCATGTTCCTTTGGATGCAAGACATATTTTGGGTTGTGTGACCCTGGCTCACCCGTTATTATTATTCCTTATAGTCTTCATGCTAAAATTTATGATGAGATTTCTCCTTGCACTCTTGAGCCTACTAACGTTATTATCAAGCTTGCAGATAAAACCGATAGGAAACCCTGTGGCATCCTTAAATATGTCAACATAATAATAGGCTCTCTCGTTTATCCCATTGATATCTATGTACTAATGATCTCTAAGATAAAGATTGTCCTATTGTTTTTGGAACTTCCTTTTTGAATGTTGTGGGAGCCTACATAAATAATAAATCTATCTCCATGAAGCGGGGAGACAAAATGATAAAGTTTTCATTTTCCTTTATGTTAAGCAAGCCGTATGAAGAGGAAGCTCAGGATATTGAGGAGCAGGAATTAAATCACCTAGCTGAAATCCATCTCCAATCACCAGAAGATGGAGTTGAACGGGTATTGGTGAGTCCAGTATCCTTATATGAAGATGAAGAGAAAGAGGAGATTGAGATGATAATGGATACTACACCAATATTATGCCCGTGTCTTAATAAATTTTATGAAGCACTTGAGAGAAAGGGGGATGAGGAATTACCTCCTCCAACTTTAAAACCATTACCCAAAGGGTTAAGGTATGAGTTTATGGATGATATAGAAAGATTTCCTGTTATTTTCAATGCCGACCTTTCAGGTAAAGAAAAAGAGAAACTCTTAGTAGTGCCGAGTAAGCACCAAAAGGCTTTGGGCTACTCAATCCGGGATGTAAAAGGGATACATCCTTCTATCTATTCTCATGCAATACCTATTAAGGAAGGGGCTAAACCCGTAATTGAGAACCAACGGAGACTTCATCCGGCTTGCAAAAATGTGGTAAGAAAAGAAATAATGCATCTCCTTGATGGAGGGGTAATTTACCCCATATCTGATAGCAAATGGGTAAGTCTGGTCCATTGCATTCCTAAGAAAGGAGGAGTTTCCTTAGTAACTAACGAAAACAATGACCTAGTCCCTACTGGGGCTGTTATTGGATATGGAATGTGTGTTGATTTCAAGAAATTAAATAAATATACGAAGAAGGATCACTACCTGTTGTCGTTCATAAATGAGATACTGGAGAGATTGGCCAACAACTCTTATTTTTGCTACCTTGACGGATATTCTGGGTTCTCTCAAATACCAATCCGACCTAAAGATCAAGAAAAGACTACCTTCGCTTGCTCGTATGGTACATATGCGTATCTTAGAATGCCATTCGGTCTATGTAATGGACCACCGTCATTTAAAAAATGCATATCTCAATTTTTTCCTGGTTATATTGAAAAAATTGTTGAAGTGTTCATGGACAGTTTTGATGTCCAAGGCACATCCTTTGATAATTGTCTCTATAATCTCATGAAGGTTTTGCAGAGATGTGAGGAAACAGGTTTTGTGCTAGATTGGGAGAATAGTCATTTTATGGTCACCAAAGGGGGGGTGTTGGTACATAGAGTCTCAGGAAAGAGTATTGAGATAGACCAAGATAGGATTGACGTAATAGAAAATTTACCTTACCCCCAAGATGTAAAAGGTACGCAGGCTTTTATGGGACATGCTAGTTTCTATAAAAGATTTATCAAAGATTTCTCCAAAATATCTAAGCCTTCGACTGACATGTTGCACAAAGATGTGCCTTATTCTTTTGATAAGATTTGTGTGCAGGATTATGAGAAATTAGGAGATGCTTTGATCACAGCCCCCATCATCCAACCTACAAAGTGGGATGAGCCCTTTGATATCATGTGTGATGCTAGCAATTATGTTGTTGGTGCTGTTCTAGGACAGCATCCTGATAAAAAACTTAACATGATCTTTTATGCTATCAGGAGTTTGGATGAAGACCAAGTACAGTTGGCAACTACTGAAAAAGAATTATTGGCTATTGTTTTTTGCTTGTGACATATTTCTTCCTTATATTATTAATTCAAAAGTGATAGTCCATACTGATCACCGTGCTTTATGTTACCTTCTTGCAAAGAAGGATGCTAAACCCTAGTTGATTAGGTGGATATTACTGCTTCAGGAATTTGATTTGCAGATAGTATACCGCAAAGGAGAGGACAACCCAGTAGCAAACCACCTATCACGCATGGAAAGAATACCTTATGATCCAGTACCTATAAATGAATCCTTTCTAGGTGAGAGTTTTGCTATGATTAAAAATATAGAACCTTGGTTTGTAGATTATGCTAACTTTCTTGTAGGAAGGTACATGCCGCCCGATATGAGTTATCATCAAAGGAAAAAGTTCTTCAGTGGTCTAAAGTATTATTTCTGGGATGACCCGTTTCTCTATCCGCATGGACCAGATGACATGATAAGGCGTTGTGTCCCAGAACATGAGAAGAATGCTATACTAGAAGGGTGCCATAGTAGCCCTTATGCAGGACATCATGCTGGAGATAGGACCGCCACCAAGGTGCTTCAATCAGGGTTTTACTGGCCTACCCTCTTCAGAGATGCTCACAGGTTTGTTAAAAATTGTGACGTGTGTCAACGTACAGGTAATATTGGAAGGAGACAAGAAATGCCTATGAACTATAGTTTGGTTTGTGAACCTTTTGATGTTTGGGGATTGGACTATTTAGGACATTTCCCTGTCTCAGATGGGTACACTCATATTCTTGTGGCTGTAGATTATGTTACAAAGTGGGTTGAAGCTCTGCCAACCAAGCATGCAGATGCGACAACTTCTTTGAAGATGATAAATGACATCATACTACCTAGGTTTCGAGTTCCTAAAATTCTTATGATGATGGTGGATCTCATTTTATACATGGAATATTCAGAAGGGTACTTCGTAAGTATGGGGTGACTCACCGAGTAGCTTCACCATATCATCCACAAACTAGTGGCCGGGTGGAACTCTCTAACAGGGAGATAAAGACAATACTGCAAAAGACAGTGCAGAAGTCCGGGAAAGGTTGGGCAGCAAAACTGAGTGAAACACTCTGGGCTTACCGCACCGCTTACAAGAATCCCATGGGAATGTCACCATACAAAATGGTGTATGGTAAGGCTTGTCATATACCTTTAGAACTAGAGCATAAAGCTTTCCGGGCAATCAAAAATATTAATCTTAATCTTAAAGAAGCTGGAGAAAAGAGATTGTTGGATATGCATGCTCTAGGTGAACTTCGCAACAGTGCTTACGAGAGTGCCATGTTGTTCAAAGAAAAATTTTAAGATGTGGCATGATCGTAAGATACTGAAATGAACTAACACTGCAGGGAACAAGGTCCTGCTATTTAACTCTAGTCTCAAGTTGTTTCCAGGAAAGCTTAGGTCTCGCTGGGACGTGCCTTATGAGATACAAGAGGTGTACAATTCCGGAGCTGTTCATCTTAAAGGAGGGAAGAATGGTCCCTAGATTGCGAATGGACAACGCTTAAAGACATATCCTGCGGATGAACAGAAAGAAGAGAGGTATATAGAAGAGATAAGTTTCCACACGATCAAGCAAGCGGAAGCCCTCATTAAGGAACAATGATTATAGATTAGAACTCTAATAAGGTATATGTGAATACCTAATTATAAATTATATCGTTTTTCTAGACTTGTTAATTCTCACGTCTCAGAGGTTGGAATTCTCGCCTATAGTCGGGAGCTTTGCCACTAATCTTTTAGGGATGAAAATTGTTCTAAGGAAGAAACTGGCACAGCGGCCAACAGAACCGAAGATGGCATTCAAAACGACCGCGAGCGTCCGTTTGGGTGGTCATATGAGAAGGAAACGGAGGAGCCGCAGAAGACAGAGACAAAGACGGCGTACCATATGGATGAAAGCGCCCGTTTGAGCTATCATTTGGAATGCCCTCGGCGAACGCTGCGGGAACAAAGTCAAAGACGGTGTTCCCATCGACCGGACGCACCCGTATGAGCGGTCGTTTAGTCCCTATTCCGTGGCATATGTGAAAAAAAGAGATATCCTGATAGTAGGTTAAACGGCCGGCCATACGAGGCGCAAGCACTCACATGGAAGGCCATCGTTGAGCCGGCTGGCACGATTCTTTCCCGATTTCGTTTTGATTTCTTTCTAACTAACTTTTTATCTCATATCTCACGATTACCTATAGGATTAGCCTTTATAAAAAGGAGAGAGGGATGTCCATAAACCTAAAACCATCCCATCTTCTTTGCTTCCCATCTCCTCCAAAGAGCTTTTAGTTGCACATAACAAACACAATCGTCACCATGAGCAACAAGACCTCGTCCACCTGTGCTTGCATCATCCCCTTCCCCAACTTGGATGATGTTGTTCCCTCAGGATGGGAAGACCTGAGGAAGCTTAGCATCAAGTAAGAACCTCGTGAGGAGAAGAAGGATATGGAGGAGAAGGTCGAGGTGGTGGAGATCAAGGAGGAAAAACAAGCGAAAGAGGGAGATGATGACATTATTCCAGATGGGTATCCTCCTAATCCTTATCAATTCAATATCCGCGGATCTATTCCATTATTTCCTCTAGGGTCTCCTCAATCTGAGTGGGGAAAGGAGCCACCTACCTTAGAGGAGATCAAGGAAAAGAATCGGGAGTTGGTGAAAGTCTCAAAGGCTTGTGTTAATGTGATCGGAGTTGGGGTTGATTCTTATTGGTTGATGAGCAAGGATTTGGAAGCAAGAGTAGATGGCATTTTCCATAAGATCAGGATTATGATCGATACTCTTAACAACAACACTGCACAACTTGAGTTTTTGACCTAGGTTGTAGATGATCATCAAGCCGTGATCGAAGAACTGAAGAACAAGCTTAAGAGCATCTGCACTGCCTTCCAAGGATTCCAGGAGTGAGCATGAAACGCTTAGTGCCTGGATCTCCCCGACTTGATTGAAAGCTTGGGGGAGATTCATGTGCACTTTGTGTCTTTGCCCTTTCTGCGTTTACTTTTCAGCAAGATTAGAGGATAAGCTTTATTTTCAATAAGGTTGAACTATCATTTTTCTCTTGAATAAGGGATGATCCCTTCTGATGAGTTTAGGGATATCTTGATGTGTGAGATCATTACTTTTGTTTGAAGAACGTGCTTGATGGTTGTTGTGATCCAAATAGTAGTGCATATTTACTTACATGATGATTATAAGTCCCTCACATCTTAGCTGTGTAATTTTACGAAGGGAGATAAGACAACTATATATGCTAGCTCAATTAAGGGTTCAACTTACTTAAGGGCAAGCAAATAAATCAATCCTCTGCTAAAAATACTTGGGAAATGAAGTCTCTCTGATAAATAAGGCTGGCTTGCACATAAATTTTTTATTGATCCTTCAGTATGATTCAATGAGGAGAGACTGAACCCTTTTTAATAAAAACTCTCTATAAGAAAAATGAGGGAAAAAGAAGACTGCTTGCCTGGTTGAAACAACAATGAATTAGGATATGAAGTTGTTACTTGTCCTCAATAAAATTAAATGACAAGATGTGGATGCCTACATGATCATTACCAGAGTAGGTATGGGCTATTGTTTGCCATGTATACTCATCAACAAACGTTCCTCTTGGGAGTAATGGACTCATACCTTTTGATATCCGTATCTTATAAACACAATGGTGACCTCATTCTTTACAAGCCACAGTACTTGCTCGGGGACGAGCAAGACTTAAGCTTGGGGGGAGTTGATGAGTCCAATTTAGGTGACATTTTTCCTATATATTCTGTACCTACAAGGTGGGCTTTGTGGAATTTTACCGTGTTCGCGCACTTCTTTTGTTGATGATCCCTCAGATAACATATTTTGGAGCAATATCCATTTAATGGAGAAAATTCCCAAAATTGGCACTGGAATCACGTATTAAAGGTGATAAACACTTTCCATAAAAAATAAAGCAAGAAGGCCAAAGAAACAACCGTCGTCGCGCTTCCATAACAAACGACGGCGTTCCATGCGACCGCATGCGCTCGCATGACCGATTGTTTGGTGCGCCTCCACCTCTAGGAGATTAGCTATTTTCACCCGTCAAAGCGGATCGTGAAGGGTACAACAGAGACTCCAGAGACTCATCCAGAAGGCAGAACGCTAGCCTCCGGAGCCCATCCGGAGGGAAGATCGACTGATGTGGCTTGAGACTGCGTCAGTATTTCCCCAAAGAGGAAGGGATGATGCAGCACGGCTACGGTAAGTATTTCCCTCCGTTATGAAACCAAGGTTATCGAACCAGTAGGAGAACTGCACACAAAGAACAAATACTTGCAACCCGACGCGTAAGAGAGGTTGTCAATCTCTCCACGGTAAAAAGATAGATTAGTCTGTATGAGATTGGATAAATAGATCGCACAAGAACACAAAATAAAAAAGGCAAAGAAAAAGTGCAGCAAGGTATTTTTGGGTTTTTGGAATAATAGATCTGAAAACAAATGCGGAAAAAGATAGACCGGAAAGAAAAATATTAAAAGGATAGACCCGGGGGCCATAGATTTCACTAGTGGCTTCTCTCATGAGTATAACACGTGGTGGGTAAACAAATTACTGTTGGGCAATTGGTAGAAGATCAAATAATCATGATGATATCCAAGGCAAAGATCAATATATAGGCATCATGTCCAAGATTAGTAGACCGAAACCATTCTGCATCTACTACTATTACTCCACACATCGACTGCTATCCAGCATGCATCTAGTGTATTAAGTTCATGGAGAAACGGAGTAATGCATTAAGAACGATGACATGATGTAGACAAGATCTATTCATGTAGAAATAGACCCCATCTTGTTATCCTTAATAGCAACGATACATGCGTGCCTTGCTGCCCCTTCTGTCACCGGGAGAGGACACCGCAAGATCCAACCCAATCGCAAAGCACCTCTTCCCATGGCAAGAAAAATCGATCTAGTTGGCCTAACTAAACCAAAGATTCAAAGAAGAAATACGAGGCTATAAATAATCATGCACATATGAGATCAAAGAAGACTCAAATAATATTCATGGATAGAAACTGATCATGAACTCAAACTTCATCGGATCCCAACAAACACACCGCAAAAAGTCATTACATCAAATAGATCTCCAAGAGACCATTGTATTGAGAATCAAAAGAGAGAGAGAAAGCCATCTAGCTACTGCCTATGTACCCGTAGGTCTATGGTGAACTACTCATGCATCATTGGAGAGGCACCAATGAGGATGATGAACCCCTCCGTGATGGTGTTAGATTGGATCTCGCGGTTCTGGAACTTGCGACAGCTGGAATTGTTTTTGGACCAGAAGACAACCTCTAGGGTTTCTAAAATTTCTAAGGATTTATAGAGCTGAGAGGCGGTGGAAAAGACCTCCGTGGGCCCCACGATACATCAGGGCGCGCCAGGGGCCTCTAGCGCGCCCTGGTGTATCGTGGGCCCCATGGGCCTCTTCCCAGGTGCTCCCTTGGCTCACAAGTTGTCTTCTGGTCCAAAAAAATCTCCAAAAAGTTTCGTGGCAATTGGACTCCGTTTGGTACAGATATTCGGCGAAGTAAAAAACAAGCAAAAAACAGCAACTGGCACTAGGCATTATGTCAATAGGTTAGTCCCAAAAAATGATATAAAGTTGCTATAAAATGATTATAAAACATCCAAGATTGATAATATAACAGCATGGAACAATCAAAAATTATAGATACGTTGGAGACGTATCATCGACCAGGAGAAGAAGGGGGTTCCTCTCACCGCGAGAGGAACGTCATCATCATCATCATCACCATCTACATCATCACCACCTTCATCATCCTTATCATGTACAACATCAAGAACCCTAGTGGATCCTTCGGTGTATCGGTTGAATCATTTGTCCATGTATTCCATTACCATTACCATGATGATTATTGTTCCCATGTGTGAGTAGACCCCTAGTTCTCGGGGATATGGATGAACCTTGGTATGTGTAGGATCTGGAATGTTTATTATGGATGTGAGATCCTCTGTTGAATGCTTAGTTAATTAACTTCGTGAATGTTATGAAGGGGCCCCACTCAGCAATTGTGCCTTTGTTGGCCACGAAGTATATCACTATCTTTACATAGGTTTAGGATGTCGAGGTAATTTGAGGTGACAGTAAAAGCCTATTGCTCCTAACATTTACATGTGACCCGGGATTTACGGAGAACCCTTAGTGAGTCCGCGTCTATGGGGAAACCCTTAATTATCATGAGTCGTAACCCACAGAGGAAGACTATGATGGTGGCGTGTGTGGCACGAAGTTTACCACGAGTAGAACATGTTCTCTACCCGACTCCGCCCAGCATAATCGTATCCGTTCCATGCTATGCTTGTGCATAGTAGTACTAGAAACATGCCAATGGGGATTCCAGAATCCCTGAGAACGCCTTTTTAATTCTGTTGTTTCACCGTCATTACAATTCTTGCCTTTTATTTACTTTTATGTCATTTAGTTACAAGTCACCATTTTACTCGATACTTATTTAAATCCGCCCTCACTCTGCTCCAAGTTTACAATTATCTGCAGGTACGAAGTTACATAATTCTCTACAAGACGCAAAAGCCTGATTCCTGTGCTCCCTGTGGGATCGATACCCTTACTTCGAAAAGGCTACAACTAAATCCTGTGCACTTGCAGGCTATCATAGACAAGCTAGGGATAAACATGTCAACTATTCAAATATGCCTTGAAGTATACGCTAAGTCTTCAGAGGGTTCCATGTTGAGCATGCCGAAGAAAACCGCTTTGGGAGTCCTTCCTTCAATGGTTGATAGGCGTTCGGCCCGACCCATAGATGACAGGCCGATATGCTATGCACCCCTTAATTCAGGATACTGTAACCTAGGACGAATTGGAATAGGGAGGGAGTCCTTCCCTCCTTGCACCAAGTGAAAGAAGAGAAGGACTCCTCCTTCATGGGATGCCCCCCCTCCTCCACCTATATATATGTGTGGAGGGCTCCCCCTTGAGACACATCAATCCTAAGGGGCTCTCTCCTGCATAGCTCCACATTCTTCTAGTGTAATTGGCCTAATTGTTTGGGCTCCTAATTACACGAGCTCTAATATAGGTATAATTGGTCTAATATAATTAGACTCCTAATTAGACATGAAGTGCCGCTAGGCTCTCTCTCTCAAGTTTTCCCGCAGTTCTTCTTCCTAGACGTCGAAGCTCTGTCGGACTACTACTTTGGAACGCGTGGATACCTTGGAGGGGTCGTCTACTTCGACTCTCATATTGGAGAACTTTCTTGCGGCTGAGAGGTGTAACCTACCCGCGGGAAATCGTCCCTACTTCCGCTACACTTCTAAAGTTTGATCGTTACCACCATCTTCATAGTGTTCCCGGGTGTGATCGTGTAGCATAATTTTGTTGTTGCGTAGCACGTTCCCCTACATCAACGATGTTTTCCTCTCAGAGACAATTTTTCTGAGTGTGTCGTCATGGGGCATGTTGCTCATCTACGTGACCGAGTTCGGCATGTTACAGTTTGGAATGTTGGCACAAACTCAAATGGAAAAGTTCATGGCTTCTGTCTATGCAGGGGGGTGCTCCTAAAAAAATGGCAGTCAACGCATTACAGCAGCGCCACCCGAGGGAAAGACCCATCGCTTTTACGATTCACACGTGTACACCTCCCCGCCGGCCTCCGACAACATTGACAAACACAACACAGTATAACCCATCGTCACCCTCGCAAACTCGTTGTTGCATTCACTCCCGCAGACCCCTCTCATCCCTTTTCACAATGATACCGAAAAGGACTGCGCCGAAAGAGAATTATATGAGAGAACGTGGGAGCACCCAGGATGGGTCGAGAAGAACCACATGGCCCAAACAACCATCGGTCACTCCTGTTTTCCCTACGCTCTCGCCTGCCTCGAGTGCCTTATCCCGCATCCAAGACACGTGTGCATTCATACAAGGTGTGACCATGGAAATGGAGGCAACTGAAGTCTTCCCTGCCTACGAGGTCACTTCGAAATGGAAGAAGAGGACATAACTCACAAGATTGTGACCTAGACGGGTGCCCAAACCATCAACAACTTTCAATATTGGGGATAAAAACGACATCAAAAGTCAAACAGAGGAAACACCGGCAACGACTTTCACGGATCAATACTCACATGGTCCCGGGCCTTGTAGTGTTAGGATGAAAAGAGAAGGACGGCAATGGAAGAGATCACGAGCACGAGCAATCTCACTTGTTGTTTGAGA
Organism: Elymus sibiricus; assembly: GCA_039707655.1. Taxonomy (NCBI): domain Eukaryota; kingdom Viridiplantae; phylum Streptophyta; class Magnoliopsida; order Poales; family Poaceae; genus Elymus; species Elymus sibiricus. Next base: position 274,160,944 of record CM077665.1, read on the forward strand.
TGCATGCTATTGTTCCTCATGATAAATCTACGAAGATGGTGGTCACGCTGTGGGCAATCTTGATAACGCGCAGGAACGCGATCCACAAATCCATTTTTTGAGAGCCCTCAGGCAACTAGCCAGTTTGTCCTTTGACATCTCTAGGATTTCCATATTCTGGCTAAACCTCAAGCTGCAACTGCTAAGCCTATGCCATATTCCTGTCCAATGGCTACCTCATCCAAATGATATGTCAAGAATCGATGTTGATGCTACACTCTATGGTAATGAAAGGGGAGCGGTAGGAGTTATTTGTAGAGATCAGGATGAAAAGTACCACGGAGCTTTAACACTTGTTTTTACCGGCTTGTTTGATCCAAATACTCTGTGAGGCTTTAAGGCATCTGCAACGGCAACCTGCAAATTTCCCCCCACATCCGTCCGCGGACAGGGCGGGATCAGTATGTGGTCACGGATGCGGGAGGATGCCGTCTAACCGTAGCTTTATATATTTCAACCCGCATTTTAACAAACCAGACGAAATTCATGCAAACCGGACGATATTCATCAAAGTTCGGATAGAAAATAGCATAAATCATTCATACATACCATGCAAATTAAGTCTGGTACAACAAGGTCTCAAATTCGACTACATTAACCATATGTCCAACAAGTTTTTGATCAACGGATCATGTCGCCCCACACATACTGCCCCTTCAGCTTCTTCGAACGGTGTGTGTACGTAAATACTCGTCCTCTGTCCTGTGGTACGCCACGGCAGCGCGTGCAGGCTACATATAATGTGTAGACCAACATTGAATGAATGAGTCAATCGACAAGCTGAGCAAGAGGAAGTAAAACATACGATCTCGTCCTCTGCCGCGTGCAGAGGCCACCTTGCCTCCAGCTGATTAACCACGTTAAACTTGGTGATGCTGATCTGGATAGCGCGCCAGGATACGACAATGACTTCACGTCGTAACGGCCAGCGAGCGCGTCAGTCCTGGTTGCAGACGTCCGACAATGTCTCTGTGGCGACCGAAGATGTGCAAGGAGCAGCGGCAACGGAGGTGGAGGGTGTGGATGCAAAACAAGGGGGAGAAGTGGCGGAGTGCAAGGAAATGGGACCGGGAGGAAGGATTTGGCGGGCCGGGGTGTCGGAGTCCTACGTTTCGTGTGCCCGGACTCCCGCAAAGCTCCCCACGTGTGTCTTCAATTTACGAGAAAATTCGTGTGCGGATCGCGCCGTGGACCGATACATGCCCGCGTTGGATGGCTTTCGCGGTCCGAACAATGCGATCCGGACGGATGCGACCGATTTACGGGTCCGCCTTGGAAATGCCCAGAGAAAAGGATTTCTCTTCGAAGAATTCATGCTGGTTTTGACGGCAAGGTGGTCGCGGATGAAATTCCAGGTGGTTCTTTGGAAAGGTATGGAGTGATCTTAAAAGAGATTCAAGGGTGGTCGTCAAGTTTCACATATGTTGCTTCCGTTCCTGAGATGAGAAACTGTAATTTTGAAGTTCATAACTTAGCTAACCATGCTATATCGTCAAGGGTTAGTCATCATGTTTGGCATATAACACCTTCTGATTCTGCTTTGGTGCCTATAAACATCTTGATTAATTAATAAAGCTTAGCTGTGATTTCTAAAGAAAAGCTGTGACGAGATAGCTAGACTAATTGAAAAGAAAATATACTAGTACTAGTGTTTGTTGGTTTGACCACACACGCATAAACCTACGCGCTTAGAAAACCCCGTCCACTTACTACATGCATTACGCAACGATGAAACCAACGACCTGCCTACGAGGCTATGACACGCAGGGCCGGTCCTGAGATTTCGGGGGCCTGGGGCGAAATGACAACCTGAGGCCTCTAAATATGAACATCAAACTAATATTTTTCAATGTTGAAAAGCTTCCCTTGGAATGAACTTTGTGCAAGTTTTAAGGTTTTTTTTGCTTGTTCAACATAATATTCAAAGTATATATTAGTAGGAATCACGAATGTTTTCTATGAGAATTGTTTGGACACTATCTTTCATTGATCCGTAAATCCATCTGCACTCATTTACAACATTATTCTTTCTTTTCTTACTTTATTATTGTCCTAATTAATCCAGTAAAGTTAACCATCTATACTAAGATTTTATTTTATAGCGTGCTGGGCTATATTTTTTACAGTGAATTCAAAGCAATAAATTTTTTGATGACTTCTCAAAAATAAATTCAAAGCAATTTCACATTGCATGAACACACGACCACTATCTTTCATTAGGCAATTTAATAACTCCGCCAAAAGACGGAAAGCAAATATATATACCTGGATGCAGCACATGCAGTACTTTCCCTTATACCAGCATACTGAACTCTCAAGCCATCCATTGATCCACGAGCTTTTTTGTCAGGCTCGGAGGACTTAAGGGCATGCACAAGGTGACCAGCGCTTTCACCATGTCCATCTGACGTCCAAGCTATCATCACGCCCCAGTCGTGCGCAACCAGGAAAAACTGCTTCTGGCCGAGGTAGTTGATGAGCGCGACGAGATCGTCGGAGACCTACAACGTGGAGTACTGTTCCGGCTCGCCGGAGGGAGCGCTGGAGTCGCCGCCGCAGCAACAAGACGAACCTGACTACAACAACCAGCACGCATCTGGCACAACTCCAGGAACGCAGCAGCAGCAGATGGAAAATTTGGGAGATCGTGCAATCAATCTCCATGGTCACAGGCGGAGATCACGGTATGATTTAGGATATGCATTGGGCTACCGTGGAGATCGTGGGATCCAAAACTGCCGTCCGTGATGTGCGCTTCTGGCCAGGCCTAGTAGGGAAGAAAGATCACGTCCGGGGCCCCTCGGTGTTGGGAGCCCGGGGCGGCCGCCCCGTTCGCCCCCCCCCCCCCCCCCAGGGCCGGGCCTAATGACACGGCCAGACTTTCTGCCCACTCTGTCTCCAGAGTAGAGCTGATCAAGTACTGTGTTCAGAAAAGAGCTGATCAAGTACTCGATCTTCGATATGATGTGGATGCAAAAATAATTAATGAGATAAGGCCCAAAATCCTATCTTCAATTTTTTTACACCATCCCTTTCAAATGATGTAAAATACAGTATTTGAAGATGCAAATATGTATCTTCATCTACAGGTGATATAAAACGGTTAGTTCCGTGACAACCGCCCAACCACTTTCATTTCTATTCCGCCCGCCCGCTCGCCGCCCGTGCGTCGTTCGCCACTCGGGCCATGGCTGACTCCGATGAGGTCGGGGCCTCCTCCTCCTCCTCCTCCTCCTCCGCCACCGGTTTGACCCACCTCGCCACGGCCGCCGCCGGTGCAAACACCTTCACCGGTACCGCCTCCGCCGCCATGCCTTCGCCCCGGATTTGCCACACCCCGGTCGATCGCCGTCGCGGCTGCGCCCTCGGCGAAGAAGCAGCCGGCGGCCAAACCCCGAGGTGGAGGCATGAAGCGGCCGACAAGGCGCAACCTGACGATGAATCCAGGCGCGACCAAGAAGGCGAAGCCGACTGCGGCTTCTTCGGCCGATTCACTGCCGCCGCCGGCTGTGGCAGCTGCATCCACTAAAGGAACTCCTCCTCCACCTCCGTCACCGTCACCGACGGCCATGGAGGAAGACGCGGCCACACCCATGGCCACCATTGTCGGCTTCCTGGGAACGGGGGTACCCAGACTTGCCTGCCTGCGGCCCAGGGCGTGGCCCACTTCGACAGCCAGTACGGCCCGGCGCGGTTTCACTCAAGACAAGGCCCTCGCAAGAGTCCCACCCTCGCGAGGAGAACGAAGCCAAGACCCCCGGAGGGAGGAGGCCACCCCAGGTTACCTCCCGAGGGGCGAAGATCTCTATGCAACGCCCGGCCTCGTGAGGTCGAGGGTGACGCAAGCCAGGCCAAGCGGGCTCCAGCGGGCACAGAAGAAGCAGTTTCCTCTTTGGTGCAAAGGAGGCAAGGATGTACGCGGGTTCCCAAGATAGCCCCCCAAAGGTTTTCATTCCGACGCAACAAGACCAAGACCGCGAGCCCCGCAGGACGGACGTCATCATCAAGCCCACCTCTGCATCACCACCAGCTACTTTGCAGGCGAAGACCACCTTTCATCAGGATAAGGTGTACTGCTTGTCCCCCTTTGAATTCAGCCACTGTGGGATCCCTTCCCGCCAGTGCGATAAGGGAAGAGGACCCGGGCCACTATAAATAGAGGCGAGGCTGCGCCGTAGAGTGGGGATCCAGAAAAACGACTCGAGCGCCCTCGCGAGGTGGCTCACCACTGTACCAGTTCATCCCCAAACCTCCTCGTGAGGCAATCCACAAAAAGCAGGAGTAGGGTTTTACGCTTCGCAGCGGCCCAAACCTGGGTAAATCTGCATGTTAGTCTTCTTCCCCGTGATTGAGTAAGTTCGATTCGGCTAGGCTGTGGAGTTGCGAGCGTGAGGCCGAAGCTAGTGGGGATCTTCGCACACGCCCCTGAGTTCGAACCTCTTTGGGTTTTGCGGAGCCCGAAATCCGACATTTGGCGCGCCAGGTAGGGGCGTGTCGGAATCCTCCCACGAGCCTCGCATCCTCTCCGTTCCGTCGTTTCGATGGCCGACGCCCATCAAGTTTTCTTCGGCCCCGACGGTTCCACCTTCACCAACCTCGCTGCCACCCCTCAAGACGCGCGCCCTGGCAGCTCGGTGTTGGGCGGTCGTTATCAGGCCACCAGCGTCATCTCCATCGCCGTCGCTGCTCGTGCCGGCCAGGCGCCTCCGGGCTCCACACGCCCACCGCCGCGGCAGAGCACTGGCCTCGTGGCACCGCCCACGGGACCGCCATCACCCTATGTTCACATGGGAGATCTGAACGCGCATGACGCGCTGCTGATGGCAAGTGAGCTGCTTCGTCATCGCCCGACAGACGAGGGCTTCGACGCTTGGGCCGACCACATCGCCGTGTTGGTCGCCGTCGCGAGGAGGGCCTGGGCCCCGCACCTCCCCTCTCGGCCCTCGACGCTGGGCGCCGGGGGCTCGCCCGCCGCACAGCTCCCTTCATCGACTGACAGCATGCCCGGCCCATGCCCGGGCAAGCCCGGGCAAGGCCCGCCCCACGCTGTGCTCCTTCTCCTCCGGATCCCGGTGACCGGCTTAGGGGAACCGCCCGGCCCCGTCGGTGGTGCATATGAAGAAGGTGACGGGACACTCCGCGTGCGCCTCAACGCGCGCGCTCATGACCCGGTGGACCATTGACAGCCTGGGTCGTCCCGGCGCGAGCGCGCCAACCGGCGCAGGGACCAGGCGGCTCAAGCTTCCGAGCAAGCAGGTAACCATAACGGAGGCGCGATGGGTGACCACGGAGGCAACCCACGTCAAGACGTGTGCGCCCAACCTCGCGGCGACGGCAAAGGAAAGCAACTTCGGGCGGAGGCTCGGCGCGGGAGGGTCTGTGGGCCGCGCGTCCCGGGTATCGCCGTCTTGCCACCCGGGGAGGCTGACCGCGGGGCGCACGGAGACGGTTCAGGAGGAAGCCAAGGCCTTTACACAGAGGCCTATGTTCCGAGTAGCATCGTACCTACGGACGGCACCGTGGATCGCACGCCCCCCGCGGGTGCCAGCATCCTCCCGGAGTAGGGAGGTGTCCCGGACGCCCTCTTCAAGCCGGGCCAGGGGACTCCCACTGAGGGAGCATCGGGCCAGGTTGGTGCAAGAGAGGGGGCGTCCCAGGATGCGCGGGGGCGCGGTGCGGGCGCCGCCCTCACGAGCAAGCAGCACGCAGCTGGGCCCCCTGGGCTGCAGGAGCAACCGCCTAGGGGATCGGCAGGATACAAGCAGCGCGGGCCACGCGCGGCTCCGGGGGCGCTGGCGCGGCCATCAGGAGGCAGGGCCTCGCGAGGCCTCCGGGTCGCGGCCTGGACGGCGCCCCGACGCCTCACGAGGCGGCTTCACCGACACAACACCCCTATGGTTATGCGGGGTGCATTGCGCTCATGTTTGGGCCGCGGGAGCGCAATCCCGCGGCTATGCGGGGAGCAATGCACTCATGTCTGGGCCGTAGGGGCGCGCAACTGCGCAGAAATGCGCGGGGTGGCTCATGGCCGAGCTGGGAGCACCTAGGCCTTGCGCCTGGGGGTTCGCCCAGCTATCTCCGACCATGACACTCTCACGTAATAATGAGTGGGCTGTATACGCCCGGAGCCCCCCGAGGAAGCGGAGGGGTTCCCACCCACGTCCAAGTGGAAGCCCCATGCTCCGCGCTGGCGGACAACACTGTCCTCCAATGACTATGCCCACGCCTAGTGGAAGCCCTACGCTCCGCGCTGGGGAGAAGATGAAGACGAAGACTAGCCTAGGTGCCGGACGCGGCTGTTCCTTGCTCCTTTTTTGTATTCGAATTGCCACTTTTTAAATGAAGCTCGAAGTTTCGCAACCTTATTTGAAAAAAAGGGGGAATTTTTTCTCTTTGCAATCTTCTTGATCTTGAAGTCTCGTTTTTTGAATCGACACATGTCGGTCTCCCCTCACGCGCCCCGCGAGCGGGGGCTACATGGGCACAGTATGCACGCCTTGCCAAGGCCTTGGCATCCTGGTCCTCGCGCGGCGCTCTCGATCATGCCGACAGGAGCATGCTACCTCAGAGGCACTCATCTCCTGGCCACTGCTGAGCATCGCGACTCAGCATACCAGCGACGATCGACCCTCGCTCAGGGGCTCTAGCCACGGCTTGGTGCGCCGCCATGTACCCTCAAGAGGCTCGAGCACCTCTCGAGGCAGGAGCTGGCAAGGAAAGGTAAGGGAGCCACTCGAGCGTTAAGGAGGACTCCTGAGCAACGCGACTCAGGAGCCTCACTGGTCACGTAGCCCCTCGCCCCTTGGTCTCGCCCTGGTGATCCGGACGCCCCAACGGCGGTCGAGGTATGCGCGGGATTGGGCCCTACCGACGCAGAGCACCAAGAGGGCTCCCTAACCGCCTCACTCGCAAGGAAGAAGACCCCCCTGGCGAGATCCCCGAACTTCCCAAGTGCTCCAGCTGCACCTCAGAAAGCATTAGCTCGCCACGGCCCGCCAAGCTAAGTACCCCAACCGTAATGAGCAGGAATTTTTTGATTCAATGGCAGCCCAAATATTGGAGTATGAGACGGGAGCGCTAACGTGAAAGTGCAGGCGCTATGGTTTACTGCGTGCCCCCATGGGGCCTATTGTGGCTTCAGATACAGGAAGGACGACGCAAGGGAAGGAGTTCGGCTTCTCTAGGCATCGCCGCTAAAACCTCGGCTTTGGAGCAGCACGCGTCCCCTCAGGAGTGCCCACCTCGTGAGGTCCCGGCGGGCTGGTATCGCTGGACACTATGCGATACCCCCGCGGACCCCCCGAGGAGCGTCAGGCGCGGAGCAACGACACAACAAGGCAAGCGAAGGTGCGAAGGGGTGTGCGGAGGCACACCAACAACGACGTAAAACCCCGAGGAGGAGATGAGGACGCGCAGCACAAAACAAGCAATCGACGGCTCAAAAAAGGAAGACGAGGTATAACACAAAAGTTTAACGCCCCCAGGGGCCAGGTGTTTCTTGATGCAACAGGAACCAGAGGGAAAAGAATAGGGGAAGCTCAGGCGGAGGAGGCGTTGTCCCCATCGTGACCCTCGCCAGCCACGGCGCCGGAGTCGCCGCCCTCTTCGGAAGGAGGTTCTTGGACGAACCGCTCCACCAGGGACTCCACCTGCCCACGCACCTCGTCCCTGAGGGGCCTCTGGAGCTCCTCGGGCACCGGCTCCATCACGCGGGAGAGATCGAGCTCTGGGACGTGGCGGCGCAGATTGGAGAAGATGCGCGTCGGCGCGATGTCCAGGAGGTCGCGCGCGCTGGACTCGTTGTCCTCATCCACCCGGGAGACGCCAGTCTCCAGCGCCTCCACCACCTTGCCGAAGAAGTGGAGATAACCCCCGTCGCCGTGCGCGCACGGCAGCGCGGGGGCTTCTCCGATGAACCGGCTAATTGCACCGACCGCGCGGCGGGAGATGTCCAGATAGTGCTTGGCGCGCTGCGCCTCAAGCATCCTCACGTGTGCCACCTCATCCTTGGCGGCCTGCACGGCGTTGGCTGCTCCCTCAACCTGGGCTTGGAGGGATGCCAGCTCTGCCTTGGCATCCTCCTCACCTTTGAGCGCGGCCTGGAGGGCGACCTCGGCGCTCGCTAGCTGGGCCCTGAGCGCGTCCGCCTCCTCCTGGAGTTCGTCGAGCTTGCGCCTCTCGGGCGCGGGCGCCCTGAGAAGAGGAGGCAATCAGATTCGGCATGACGGGCATGGTCCGCAAGAAAGGGAGGAGGACGACGGAACACTCACTCGTCAGTGACGGTCCAGCGCCGGCGTGCTTGGGCCGGCCTCGAAGGCCCCCCTCTGCTGCATCCGGAGGCCGGTGGCGGAGCCGGAGACCCCGTGCGCCTCCCCGCGCCTGCTGCACTTCCACCAGACGCCATGGAAGGGAAGGAAAGAGAAGAGGATGATGTCTTAGGAAAGATGGGAAGCGAGAGAGCGTGTTAGGATGGCATGACCCCCAGGGCGAGGCGAGTTTATAGGTGCAACCGCTGTCCATGAGGCGTCGTGGGGAGTGGAGGCGGCGCATGTTCCCCAGTCGCCACGTGCCCGGCTCGACCGGCGTGCTGCCCTACTTCACATCGCCTCGTCTGCCCTCGTCGGGTCACATCCGCGTGGGTCGAGGGCAGGGGAGACACAAGGACTCGGCTACATTCAAGGAAGGGCAATGATGGCTGGCACTGCGCACAGGCTTCGTGTCAGCTTGACTCGGGGCGGTTCCCGAAGCCTTCGGGAAGTGGAGGCGACCATGTCTCGTTACGCGCCACGCGTCAGGCTAGGCCCGCAGGCTATTGGGGCCCGCGACGCTCGGGTCGGCTCCTTCGGCTTCGCCCCGAAGCCAACCCAAGCGCGCCTTGGGCCCGGGGGCTACTGTCGGCGTCCTGGGAACGGGGGTACCTAGACTTGCCTGCTTGCGGCCCAGGGCGTGGCCCACTTTGACAGCTAGTACGGCCCGACACGGTTTCACTCAAGACAAGGCCCTCGCAAGAGTCCCACCCTCGCGAGGAGGACGACGCCAAGACCCCCGGAGGGAGGAGGCCACCCCAGGTTACCTCCCGAGGGGTGGAGATCTCTATGCAACGCCCGGCCTCGTGAGGTCGGGGGTGACGCAAGCCAGGCCAAGCGGGCGCCAGGGGCACAGAAGAAGCAGTTTCCTCTTTGGTGCAAAGGAGGCAAGGATGTACGCGGGTTCCCAAGATAGCCCCCCAAAGGTTTCCATTCCGGCGCAACAAGACCAAGGCCGCGAGCCCCGCAGGACGGACGTCATCGTCGAGCCCACCTCTGCATCACCACCAGCTACTTTGCAGGCGAAGACCACCTTTCGTCAGGATAAGGTGTACTGCTTGTCCCCCTTTGAATTCGGCCGTTGTGGGATTCCTTCCCGCCAGTGCGATAAGGGAAGAGGACCCAGACCACTATAAATAGAGGCGAGGCTGCGCCGTAGAGTGGGGATCCAAAAAAACGACTCGAGTGCCCTCGCGAGGTGGCTCACCACTATACCAGTTCATCCCCAAACCTCCTCGTGAGGCAATCCACAAAAAGTAGGAGTAGTGTTTTACGCTTCGCAGCGGCCCGAACCTGGGTAAATCTGCGTGTTAGTCTTCTTCCCCGTGATTGAGTAAGTTCGATTCGGCTAGGCTGTGGAGTTGCGAGCGTGAGGCCGAAGCTAGTGGGGATCTTCGCACACGCCCCTGAGTTCGAACCTCTTTGGGTTTTGCGGAGCCCGAAATCCGACAACCATCTCTAACATGCTCAACGAAATGTACCAAAGGTAAAAAAAAATCTTTTTTCTTGACTTTGCTTTTTTTAATTTCCAAATAGAATGTGAGGTTAATTACGTGTACGTTCATTTGTAGTCTTGATTATGTGAAAATATTGCTATTTCAATGTTCGGATGTGGTTGTATAGTGGATGTACAACGGTTGTACACAAGCGCGCGACCGTCGGCCTGCATCATCTATTGGAGTTGGATTTTTACATCACCAATATAAAATTATCTGTTGGAGTCGGCTTTTTTTTAAGATATAAAATGCATTTTGTGGTGATGTAAATTTATATAACACCTAGTTTTACCTCTTCAAATTTGCAACTGGAGATGCTCTTAACATAATAGAAATGCAAGTGTAAGTTGCAATCTTTCTAAAGCACTCGAGTACTCTCTGTGCCGCAGATTTTCAGGCTGGCTTAATTTTGTGGGTATCGGAATATTCAAGAGTAGCATCGTTTTCTGGTCACTGTCACGAAGGCAACGGACACTTCGCTGCCTGCACTGCACGCCGATAAGGGTAATCGATGGAGAGACCACCACCGATCGATTCATTAGTGGCGCTCTCTGTGTGACCTTATCCTTCGGTGCCCCTACCACAAACCCAAACTTGCCGTCGTCGCGTCGCCTTGCGCTCCACCAAGACAAACAAACACACACGGCGCCGCCCCACTGCGGGTACGTCTGCGTCCGCATATGTTTGTGGCGGCGGCGAACACGCGCGATCTACCGAGAGCTAGGACGACGGGCGACATGAGTCCGGTCGTGGCCGCGCTGCTGGCGGTGGCGGTACTTGCCGCGAGCGCCAGCGTGTGCGCAGGCCAGCTCCGGCGGGACCATTACGCCGGCGTGTGCCCCGACGTCGAAGCCATCGTCCGCGGAGCCGTCGCCAAGAAGTTCCAGCAGACCTTCATCACCGTCGGCGCCACCGTGCACCTCTTCTTCCACGACTGCTTCGTCGAGGTAACAAACATGCACCCTACGTGCATGAATAACCATGCCGTCATACGCTTCAACGTTTGTGTGCATGTCTATAGGGCTGCGACGCGTCGGTTCTGATCGCGTCCACGGCGAACAACACGGCAGAGAAGGACAGCACCGCCAACCTGTCGCTGGCTGGCGACGGCTTCGACACGGTGATCAAGGCCAAGGCTGCCGTCGACGCCGTGCCACGGTGCCGGAACCGGGTCTCCTGCGCCGACATACTAGTCATGGCCACCAGGGACGCCATTGCACTGGTAATAATAAGTTCATGCGTCGATCTCTTCCGGCTTATTCTCATACGTAGGCACGCAAGTACTGTACTGTAAGTTAACGCAAGACACGGTTTCAGGCCGGCGGGCCGTCGTACGCGGTGGAGCTGGGGCGGCTGGACGGGCTGCGCTCGACGGCGAGCAGCGTCCCCGGCAAGCTGGCCCCGCCGACGTCCAGCCTCGACCAGCTCACGGCGCTCTTCGCCACCAACGGGCTCTCGCAGACCGACATGATCGCCCTCTCCGGTACGTACGTACTCCGTATAATTAACTCAAATATAATGATGCTTCGGAAAGATTCAATATGAAGGCGGCAAATTACGCATTGCTTCGATGGTGTACGTACGGGCTCTATGTGCGTTTGCTTTGCTTGCGCATTGAAATCGGGGAGGGACGACGGTGAAAGCTAGGTAAACCAGGCTTGCACACAATTCCAAATCGGACATGCCATGTTTACCTGCCCTGTTTGGAGTGTGCAAAGCCGCCGAATTCCAGTCCAGCCTCATCAATGGAGAAGACGTCGAATGCGACGAAACAAAACTACGTGCCGGGCTGCCGGCCCATGACCACGTCCTACAATGGCATCTTTGGTGGATCATCAACTTAATAGATTACGCTATCCATCTAGAGTATTGCTAGAATATGTTTTCGTGATTTTCCGTGAGGGTCGAGTTGGATGATTCCGCAACACCCTCCTAAAAAAATACTCCCTCGGTTTCATATAATTTTTTTGAAAAGTCAAATTTTACAAACTTTGACCAAGTTTATAAAGAAAATTATCTATATTTATAATACCAAATATATACAATATGAAAGTACATCTTGCGATGAATCTAATGATATGTATTTGATATTCTAAATGTGTATATATATTTTTACAAACTTGATCAAAATTCGTAAAGTTTGACTTTTTAAAAAATCTATATGCACTACATTATAGAACGGAGGAAGTAGTTGAGTAATGTTACATCTACGTGAAACACATACCTAATTAAACGTAAACAACAACATGGTGGGCTGGTATTGGAGAGAAGGGGAGGAAGGGCCCACCCCGTTAAAATCAGGGGGGGGGGGGGGGGGGGGGGATTTGGTATAGACATGTTACATAAGCTTTCGTGCTTTTTTGCGTAGATGTAGTATCTTCTATATCTAAATAGCTAGCCCCCACTAGCATATTTCTCTTAACATGCAAGCGTGCCGCCTCATCATTCAAGATGCATAGAAAAATGCACACCTCAACATGCAACCATGCATATTACAAATCCACTTCAACATGCAAACATGCATGCATGTAAAATTCCATTATATTATGCTATTTACTATTAATTATTATATACTTTCAAGAACTATTATTTCAAATATTGATGCTTCATATAACCAAAACCTCATTGTAATATTGCAAAATATTCCCACAACAACGTACGGGGCATCATCTAGTTATTGATAATAGTTGGACCCTAAAATCTGGGGAACGATCATCGACGACGAGGATGTCCCCATTGAAAGATTCGTTCACCAGGGGAGGGCGATCAAGCAAACGTTGCACCCTCTCCCCAATCGCTCGCTCGCTCGCTCTGGTGGGTTCAATGCTTGCACTCGTACTCAGGTAATCAGGCCATAGCGCACGTGTCGGATGTCCTAAAGACTAGAAATGACCGACGAGCAGATGCTAGCCACAGCCACCCTTACCAAATTCAGATTGCTTGCTCATGGTACAACTTCTCAACATCCAATCGCTTCTAGAATCTCTAGGTCATCAACCCTTTGGAACACCATCCCAACTGCTCCTAGGTAGCCCCGCCTGCTCATCTCAGGGCATAGTAGGAGATGCACCCCATTCTTTGATTCTTTCATACAACATCATCAAGTCATCAATATTAACATGCATGTCCCATTGGGGGATGCGATGGATGATGGACTAGGCAATTGCATTGATGGACCAACACGACGGTCCGACTCAAGGCACGACAATCGGGCTCGGCTCTAGTTTGAAGCTTGAAGGCTCCCCCGTAAGAAAAAATATATATAATGTAGAAATAGGATTTCAGTATAAATATAGGTCAATAATGTATTTCTATTTTCTTAAGATAAATTTTAAAATAAGAGAACACCACCTTTTGTTTTTTAGGGTCTGGTCAGGCCCGAGCTTGAGATTTTAGGGCCGGGAACCTATACCTGGTCCATTTACTGTCATCTCCCACATAAAACCGTGATAGATGGTGATGTTAGATGTAGTTATCTTTGAGCTGACTTGCCAATTTCTCATTTTACTTCTTAGTTTGGATAACATTAGTCGACCGAGAACTAGTTAAGGTTGCATTTGCATGACGATGGATTACGGTAAGTCTATCTTTCCCTCCTAAACTATTAGCTTGCATATATTATTTTTAGACTCACTTGACCCTTCAAGCTCCCGTATCTTAGAGCATTTTAACGCGCGTCAATTTATATAACGCAAAAAATTCTTTTGTAATAAAACTATATAGAAATGTTGAATGTGTAGTTTATATAAATATCAGATATTTAGTATACGACAAGAGACGTGTGCGCATAAAGTTTGGTTTAATAATCTCGTCATTTATGCTTTACGTTATGTAAAACAAAGTACAGCATGCATACTTTTTTTTGCACATAGTCATGTTTTGCAGCCACAAATTACACAAATATACTTCATCACATACATACTTATATACATACACGCATACATATAAAAATGTATTCTTTTTTTATTTTTATGAAATCGTAGGTATGTTTTTTGTCCCTTGAAAACCATTGAAGTTAAAATGTTCCGAGATTTGAATGCTTATGGGATTATGTGAGCCCAATATATGTCTAGGGAAAAAGTGAGCCAAATGAATATAGGGGGAAAAATGCATATTATCCCTGTGACAATTTTGCTTGTCAAAACATTTTTTTATCGATTTTACCGATTGGCTGGCCAACTTTTTTCCCACTCTTGGGCTTATCCTCTAGGTTTAATTATAATTATAATTATTAATAATAATTATGTAATGGATAGTATCGACAACCTCAAATTGAGTTCATACCCGATTGAATTGAATATAATCAGGCTTCACATATAAGTCTAGAGTGAAAAATACATGTCTACTAGTATTATTATTTTTAGATCACATTCACCATTGTTGGTACTTTTCTAGTTGGATGTTGTTGGTAATTAAAAAAATCCAGCTAATTAAAGATTTCTTCACAAGCTCACATTCACCTTCTTAGAAGCAAAGACAGGTCGTGTTTCATGTACTCCCTCCGTTCACTTTTATAAGTCCTTTCAGACAACTGAAATTGAACTCTTTTGCACTATGCCTGAATGTCTACAAGGACTTATAAAAGTGAACAGAAGGAGTACATCATTTAGTCTTAACCATTGAGCTATCATATGGCGTTATGACACGGCTGTATCCAAACTCTTATTCTGGAAACGGGACATATCCAAATTCTGATGTTATCCTTACTTTTTTGACTTGCTGTGCATGAAGGAGGGCACACGGTGGGGCTGGCTCACTGCAGCACGTTCGCCGGGCGGCTGCGGCCGACCGCCGACCCGACGCTGAGCCCGCGGTTCGCAGCCCAGCTGCAGGCGTGGTGCCCACCCAACGTGGACCCACGGACCGCCGTGCCCATGGACACAGTGACGCCGCGGGCTTTTGACAACCAGTACTTCAAGAATCTTCAGGGCGGAATGGGGCTGCTGAGCTCCGACCAGCTGCTGTTCACAGACCCGAGGTCCAGGCCCACCGTCGATGCGTGGGCCCGGAGCGGTGCCGCGTTCGACCGGGCCTTCGTGGCGGCTATAACAAAGCTGGGCCGCGTGGGAGTGAAGACCGATGCGTCCCAGGGGAACATACGCCACAACTGTGCAGCGTTCAACTGAATTCCGTTCAACTACTATTGCTCTGCCATTGTCCACAAATGAATGAGGAATAGTATATATCAAAATTGTTCTTCGAGGGAAAAGTATCCTGATTATTTGTGATGGTGCCCGTTCAGTTGGTAGTAACCGACAGCTTGTTCTTTTAATGTTTCAGTTTGGAACACAATACGAAAGTTTCAGCCAACAGAGAGGAGAAGCCGTAGCACCAAGTTTGTGCAAACAACCTTCTGTCGTGTGCCTCGCCAAAATAATAAAGAAGTACTATCGTACTTTTGTTTTTCTTTTCTGATAAGAAAATCAAACATAACGCGCTTTGGTTGCCTGCTGTCAGCAGTGGCGGAGCTTCTCAGGGGCCAACCTGGGCCGTTGCCCCCCCAGCCCATGGAATTTTTCTGAAATACCCCTTAGTATTTGGCCCATATATCAAGGAAAATCAGCCCAAAATACATATTCTTTGCCCCCCCAGCCCATTGCCCCCCCTAGAATTCAGCCCAAGCTCCGCCACTGGCTGTCAGTCAAGCTGATGGACTGTCAGAAAAAACTCAGAAAAATGCATAGAATATACTCATGCATTTGGACAACGTGTTGTTCTGCAGGTACAGTGTGTCCCTGGACACAAAAGGAAGAAACCGAGAACAATCACTTGATCAGAGGATCAAACAGAACCAGATATTTCTTCTCCACGAACATATATGGTCCAATCTTAGCTAGAGATGCACACGCACTCTGAAATTTTCAGAGGAAGAGAATTAATTTTATAAGAAATCCTATGCGCTTGACATCCACTTAAAAAGGCGTTTGCCCATGATTTTGTCCTTTGCACAATCTGAAGAGACACGTCGTTTTTGCTGCCTCTGGTGGAGATCAAGTGGATGCCCCAAAAAACAGTTGCGAATTTGGTTAGACCATTAAGGCCGCCGCCGACCGATCGACGTCAACAATCTACGCCAAATATGATAGGACGGGCATGCGTTTATCCAGGTGTCCATCCATCTCTGAAATAACAGGCCTGAATCAGTGGCTTTGGCACTACAAGAGGCTCATTTGGTGGCTAATAATTCTTGTTTCATGTGGTGAGAAGTTCAGAGTGGGGGGTGACTGAAATGGCGGCCGAGTGCGTGGCCGGCTAGGGGGAGTACCTGCAACAAGCATCCGCAGACGCACGCGCGCAGGAACCAGCTCATAAATATCTAAAAGGAAAAGAGGAAGAAAATCACTTATACTTCCTAAGGGCTCATTTGGTTTGCAGGATTCTAAAGACTTAGGAATAGAAAAGGCACAGAAATATGACAAAAATGCATGTACAAAAGAGAATATTGGTAAACATACGATTTCTATCAACTATGATGTTTGATTAACTCAAAAAAACAAGATCCTAATAAACATGATCAAATCAAAGTCAAACCACGTGAAAATGTATAGTTAGAGTGTTATTAGGCCACAAAAGATCTTATTCTCCTTTTTCGTGCATAGAAATTTGAAAAAGAGGTCCTATTAGAATTCCTTTTTTTAAATAAGCTGAAAGGAAACTTTTCTTCGTTGTTTCCTTTTACACATTTCTTTGAACCAAAGACATGAATAACACCATCATATAAAAATCTTATCCCTACCTTTTGTCCTCACTTTTTCTTTGAATCAAAGGAGCCCCAAGTACGTACAAAGATAAAAGGTCGCAGATTTAAGAATTTTAACCAATTCTTGCCCTAATAATAAGTATGTTTTGTTGGGGAACGTTGCATGGGAAACAAAAATTTTCCTACGCACACATAAGATCTATCCATGGAGATGAGCATCTACGAGAGGGAGAGTGAATCTACATACCCTTGTAGATCGCTAAGCGGAAGCGTTTAAGAAACGCGGTTGATGTAATCGAACGTCTCCGCGATCCAAATCGCAAGTCGTCCCTCGATCCGATCACGAACTAGCGCCGAACGGACGGCACCTCCGCGTTCAACACACGTACGGCTTGATGACGCCTTCACCTCCTCGATCCAGCGAGCGATGGTGAAGTAGTGGTTGAGTTCCAGCAGCATGACGGCGTGGTGATGGTGGTGAGGAACAATCTCTGCAGGGCTTCGCCAAGCACTACGGAGATTATGACGGAGGAACTAGAGGGTTAGGGTTGCCGCACACGGCTTGGGGAAATCTTGATGTGTCCCGTGTGCTAGCCCTGCCCCTCTATTTATATGTTGAGCCTTGGGGTCTAAACTTGGAGTAAAAGACTCCTCCAGGTCGGTTTTGCCCGCACAAGGTCGGTTTGGCCCGCAGGGAAAGAGTCCAACTCGGATCCCTGCCGAACCGTGCACAGCCGCGCACAAGCGGTAGTACCGCTTCACACAAGCGGTAGTACCGCTTGGGCGGTAGTACCGCTTCACACAAGCGGTAGTACCGCTCGGGCGGTAGTACCGCTTCACACAAGCGGTAGTACCGCTTACGCGGCAGCAAAACTACTTTTGCACTTTCCAATACCTCGTGGGCTTTTATCCCTTGGCCCATATAAAGTGTTCTCGCACCCGAACACTTCGGTAAACATCCGGAACCCCTTCCGGTGAACTCCGGAACTCTTCCGGAGATCAAAACACTATTATCACATATATCAATCTTTACCTCCGGATTATTCCGGAGATCCTCGTCATGTCCGGGATCTTATCCGGGACTCCGAACAACCTTCGGTCACCAACATAATAACTCAACTATACTAATCGTCACCAAACGTTAAGTGTGTAGACCCTGCGGGTTCGAGAACTATGTAGACATGACCGAGACACCTCTACGGCCAATAACCAATAGCGGGACCTGGATGCCCATATTGGCTCCTACATATTCTACGAAGATCTTTTATCGGTCGAACCTCTATGTCAAGGATTCAGTTAATCCCGTATGCTGTTCCCTTTGTTCTTCGGTATGTTACTTGCCCGAGATT
Organism: Elymus sibiricus; assembly: GCA_039707655.1. Classification (NCBI taxonomy): domain Eukaryota; kingdom Viridiplantae; phylum Streptophyta; class Magnoliopsida; order Poales; family Poaceae; genus Elymus; species Elymus sibiricus. Next base: position 274,178,834 of record CM077665.1, read on the forward strand.
CGATCGTCGGTATCACTATACCTAGTTCAATCTCGTTACCGGCAAGTCTCTTTACTCGTTCCGTAATACAAGATCCTGTGGCTAACTCTTTAGTCACTTTGCTTGCAAGGCTCAATGTGATGTTGTATTACCGAGTGGGCCCTGAGATACCTCTCCGTCATACGGAGTAACAAATCCCAGTCTTGATCCATGCCAACCCAACAGACACCCTTGGAGATACCTGTAGAGCACCTTTATAGTCACCCAGTTACGTTGCGACGTTTGATACACACAAGGTACTCCTCCGGTGTCAGTGAGTTGCATGATCTCATGGTCAAAGGAATAGATACTTGACATGCAGAAAACAATAGCAATAAACTGACACGATCAAATGCTACGTTCTTAGTTTGGGTCTTGTCCATCACATCATTCTCCTAATGATGTGATCCCGTTATCAAATGACATCTCATGTTAATGGCTAGGAAACCTTAACCATCTTTGATCAACGAGCTAGTCAACTAGAGGCTTACTAGGGACACAGTGTTGTCTATGTACCCACACATGTATTTGAGTTTCCAATCAATACAATTATAGCATGGATAATAAACGATTATCATGAACAAGGAAATATAATAATAACCAATTTATTATTGCCTCTAGGGCATATTTCCAACAGTCTCCCACTTGCACTAGAGTCAATAATCTAGTTCACATCACTATGTGATTTACATTGTAATGAATCGAACACCCATGCAGTTCTGGTGTTGTTCATGTTTAGCCCTTGGAAGAGGTTTAGTCACCGGATCTGCAACATTTAGATCCGTGTGTACTTTGCAAATATTTATGTCGTCCTCCTTGATGTAATCGCGGATGGAATTGAAGCGTCGCTTTATGTGTCTGGTCCTCTTGTGAAATCTTGGTTCCTTGGCTAGAGCAATGGCACCAGTATTATCACAAAACAGAGTCATTGGGTTAAGTGCACTAGGCACTACTCCAAGATCTGTCATGAACTCCTTCATCCAGACACCTTCCTTCGCCGCCTCCGAGGCAGCGATGTACTCCGCTTCGCATGTAGAATCTGCTACCACGCTTTGCTTGGAACTGCACCAGCTAACCGCACCCCCATTAAGAATAAATACGTATCCGGTTTGCGACTTAGAGTCATCCGGATCAGTGTCAAAGCTTGCATCGACGTAACCCTTTACGACGAGCTCTTGATCACCTCCATAAACGAGAAACATATCCTTAGTCCTTTTCAGGTATTTCAGGATATTCTTGACCGCCGTCCAGTGTTCCATTCCTGGATCACTTTGAAACCTTCCGACCATACTTATGGCAAGGCTGACATCGGGTCTTGTGCACAGCATTGCATACATGATAGAGCCTATGGCCGAAGCATAGGGGATGACACTCATCTTTTCTCTATCTTCTGCAGTCACTGGGCATTGAGTCTTACTCAACTTCACACCTTGCAATACAGGCAAGAACCCCTTCTTGGACTGGTCCATTTTGAACTTCTTCAAAACTTTGTCAAGGTATGTGCTTTGTGAAAGTCCTATTAAGCGTCTCGATCTATCTCTATAGATCTTGATGCCTAATATGAAAGCAGCTTCTCCTAGGTCCTTCATTGAAAAACTCTTGTTCAAATATTCCTTCACGCTTTCCAGCATTTCTATATTGTTTCCAATCAGTAATATGTCATCCACATATAATATTAGAAACGCTATAGAGCTCCCACTCACTTTCTTGTAAATACAAGCTTCTCCGTAAACTTGTATAAACTCGAACGCTTTGATCACCTCATCAAAAAGAAAATTCCAACTCCGAGATGCTTGCACCAGCCCATAAATGGATCGCTGGAGCTTGCAAACTTTGTCAGCATTCTCTGGATCGACAAAACCTTCTGGTTGCATCATATACAACTCTTCCTTAAGGTAACCGTTAAGGAACGCTGTTTTGACATCCATCTGCCAAATTTCATAATCGAAAAAGGCAGTTATTGCTAACATGATTCTGACGGACTTAAGCATCGCTACGGGTGAGAAGGTCTCATCGTAGTCAACTCCTTGAACTTGTGAAAAACCCTTTGCCACAAGTCGAGCTTTATAGACGGTGACATTACCGTCCGCGTCCATCTTCCTCTTAAAGATCCATTTGTTCTGAATGGCCTTACGCCCTTCAGGTAATACTTCCAAAGTCCATACTTTGTTTTCATACATGGATCCCATCTCGGATTTCATGGCCTCTAACCACTTCTCGGAATCCGGGCCCATCATCGCTTCTCCATAGCTCGTAGGTTCATCGTTGTCTAACAACATGACCTCTAAGACAGGGTTGCCGTACCACTCAGGAGCAGTACGCGTTCTTGTCGACCTACGAGGTTCGATAGCAACTTGATCCAAAGCTTCATGATCATCATCATTAACTTCCTCTTCAGCTAATGTAGGCTCCACAGAAACAACTTTCTGCGCTGCGCTACTCTCAGGTTGAAGTAAAGGTTCAACAACCTCATCAAGTTCTATCTTCCTCCCACTCAATTCTTTCGAGAGAAACTCTTTCTCAAGAAATGTTCCGTTTTTAGCGACAAAGACTTTGCCTTTGGATCTGAGGTAGAAGGTATACCCAACTGTCTCTTTTGGGTATCCTATGAAGACGCATTTCTCCGCTTTGGGTTCCAGCTTTTCAGGCTGAAGCTTTTTGACATAAGCATCACATCCCCAAACTTTAAGAAACGACAGCTTTGGCTTCTTGCCAAACCAAAATTCATATGGCGTCGTCTCAACGGATTTCGATGGTGCCCTATTTAAAGTGAATGTAGCTGTCTCTAATGCATAACCCCAAAACGATAGTGGCAAATCGGCAAGAGACATCATAGATCGCACCATATCCAATAAGGTTCGATTACGACGTTCGGACACACCATTACGCTGTGGTGTTCCAGGCGGTGTCAATTGTGAAACAATTCCACACTGTCTTAAGTGACTGCCAAACTCATAACTCAGATATTCTCCTCCTCGATCAGATCGTAGGAATTTAATCTTCTTGTTACGATGATTCTCAACTTCACTCTGAAATTGTTTGAACTTTTCAAATGTTTCAGACTTGTGTTTCATTAAGTAAATATACCCATATCTACTTAAGTCATCAGTGAAGGTGAGAAAGTAACGATAACCACCGCGCGCCTCAATGCTCATCGGACCGCACACATCAGTATGTATGATTTCCAATAAGTCACTTGCCCGTTCCATTGTTCCAGAGAACGGCGTTTTAGTCATCTTGCCCATGAGGCATGGCTCACATGTGTCAAGTGATTCAAAATCAAGTGACTCCAAAAGTCCATCAGCCTGGAGCTTCCTCATGCGTTTTACGCCAATATGACCTAAACGGCAGTGCCACAAGAAAGTGGTATTATCATTATCAATTCTACATCTTTTGGCATCAATGTTATGAACATGTGTATCATTACTATCGAGATTCAATAAGAATAAACCCCTCACATTGGGTGCATGACCATAAAAGATATTACTCATATAAATAGAACAACCATTATTCTCTGATTTAAATGAGTAACCGTCTCGCAATAAACAAGATCCAGATATAATGTTCATGCTTAACGCAGGCACCAAATAACACTTATTTAGGTTCATCACTAATCCCGACGGTAATCGAAGAGCGAGCGTGCCGACGGCGATCACATCAACCTTGGAACCATTTCCCACGCGTATCGTCACTTCGTCCTTTGCCAGCCTCCGTCTATTCCGCAGTTCCTGTTTTGAGTTGCAAATATGAGCAACCGCACCGGTATCAAATACCCAGGCACTACAACGAGAGTTGGTAAGGTACACATCAATAACATGTATATCATATATACCTTGTTTGTTGTTGGCCGCCTTCTTGTCAGCCAAATACTTGGGGCAATTCCGCTTCCAGTGTCCAGTTCCCTTGCAATGAAAACACACAGTTTCTGGTTTGGGTCCAGCCTTGGGTTTCTTCACGAGAGGAGCAACTGCTTTGCCACTCTTCTTGGAGTTACCCTTCTTACCCTTGCCATTTTTCTTGAAACTAGTGGTTTTATTGACCATCAACACTTGATGCTCCTTCTGAATTTCAGACTCAGCTGCTTTCAGCATCGCAAACAGCTCGGCGACTGACTTGTTCATCCCGTGCATGTTATAGTTCAACACGAAGCTCTTGTAGCTAGGTGGCAATGATTGAAGAACTCTGTCAGTGATAGCCTCTGGCGGAAGGGGCATCCCTAACTCAGCCAGACGGGTGGAGTACCCAGACATTCTGAGCACGTGATCACTGATAGACCCGTTCTCCTCCATCTTGCAAGCATAGAACTTATCGGAGATCTCATATCTCTCGATTCGGGCATTCTTCTGAAAGATAAACTTCAACTCCTGGAACATCTCATATGCTCCATGACGTTCAAAACGTCTTTGAAGTCCCGGTTCTAAGCCATACAACATTGCACATTGAACTATTGAGTAATCATCAGAACGAGCCTGCCAGGCGTTCACAACGTCTAGAGACTCAACTGGAGCGGGTGGATCACCAAGCGGTGCATCAAGGACATAAGCCTTCTGGGAAGCCGTAAGGATAATCCTTAGATTACGGGCCCAGTCCACAAAGTTACTTCCATCATCTTTCAACTTCGCTTTCTCTAGGAACGCATTAAAATTCAGGGGTGCTACTGCGCGAGCCATGATCTACAACATAAATATAGCAAAGACAACTTAGACTATTGTTCTAGATAATGAGTTTAGTTAATCATATTACTTAAAAACTCCCACTCAAATTGACATCCCTCCGGTCATTCGAGTGTAACATGATCCAAATCCACCAACTCAAGTCCGATCATCACGTGAGTTGAGGTGGTTTCAATGGTGAACATCTTCATGTTGATCATATCTACTATATGACTCATGTTCGACCTTTCGGTCTCTTGTGTTCCGAGGCCATGTCTGTACATGCTAGGCTCGTCAAGTTTAACCCGAGTGTTCCGCACGTGCAACATGGCTTGCACCCGTTGTATGCGAACGTAGAGTCTATCACACCCGATCATCACGGCGTGTCTCGAAACGACGAACTTTCGCAACGGTGCACACTTGGGGAGAACACAATTTATCTTGAAATTTAAGTGAGGGATCACCTTATAATGCTACCGTCGTCCTAAGCAAAATAAGATGCATAAAAGGATTAACATCACATGCAAATCATAAGTGACATGATATGGCCATGAACTTGTGCTTTTGATCTCCATCTCCAAAGCACCGGCATGATCTCCATCGTCACCGGCATGACACCATGATCTCCATCATCTTGATCTCCATCAACGTGTCGCCATAAGGTTGTCGCGCCGACTGTTGCTTCCACGACTATTGCTAACGTTTAGCGATAAAGTAAATCATTACATAGCGCTTAATGATTGACACGCAGGTCATACAATAATTAAAGACAACTCTATGGCTCCTGCCAGTTGCCGTACTCATCGACATGCAAGTCGTGATATTCTATACAACACATGATCATCTCATACATCACATATATCTCATCATGTAATTGGCCATATCATATCACATCATACCCTGCAAAAACAAGTTAGACGTCCTCTAATTGTTGTTGCAAATTTTACGTGGCTGCTACGGGTTTGCAAGAACCGTTCTTACCTACGCAAAACCACAACGTGGTGTAGTGATTGCTTTTTGATCTTCTAAAAGAACCCTCTTCATTGAAATCGATTCAACTAAAGTGAGAGAGACAGACACCCGCTAGCCATCTTTATGCAACGAAGTTACATGTCAGTTGAAGGAACCTGTCTCGCGTAAGTGTACGCGTAATGTCGGTCCGGGCCGCTTCATCTCACAGTACCGCCGAATCAAATATCAACTAGTAACGGCAAGCAATATGTATACACCCACGCCCACAACTCGTTTGTGTTCTACTCGAGATCTCATCTACGCATAGACCTGGCTCATGATGCCACTGTTGGGGAACGTTGCATGGGAAACAAAAATTTTCCTACGCACACATAAGATCTATCCATGGAGATGAGCATCTACGAGAGGGAGAGTGAATCTACATACCCTTGTAGATCGCTAAGCGGAAGCGTTTAAGAAACGCGGTTGATGTAGTCGAACGTCTCCGCGATCCAAATCGCAAGTCGTCCCTCGATCCGATCACGAACTAGCGCCGAACGGACGGCACCTCCGCGTTCAACACACGTACGGCTTGATGACGCCTTCACCTCCTCGATCCAGCGAGCGATGGTGAAGTAGTGGTTGAGTTCCAGCAGCTTGACGGCGTGGTGATGGTGGTGATGAACAATCTCTGCAGGGCTTCGCCAAGCACTACGGAGATTATGACGGAGGAACTAGAGGGTTAGGGTTGCCGCACACGGCTTGGGGAAATCTTGATGTGTCCCGTGTGCTCGCCCTGCCCCTCTATTTATATGTTGAGCCTTGGGGTCTAAACTTGGAGTAAAAGCCTCCTCCAGGTCGGTTTTGCCCGCACAAGGTCGGTTTGGCCCGCAGGGAAAGAGTCCAACTCGGATCCCTGCCGAACCGTGCACAGCCGCGCACAAGCGGTAGTACCGCTTTACACAAGCGGTAGTACCGCTTGGGCGGTAGTACCGCTTCACACAAGCGGTAGTACCGCTCGGGCGGTAGTACCGCTTCACACAAGCGGTAGTACCGCTTACGCGGCAGCAAAACTACTTTTGCACTTTCCAATACCTCGTGGGCTTTTATCCCTTGGCCCATATAAAGTGTTCTCGCACCCGAACACTTCGGTAAACATCCGGAACCCCTTCCGGTGAACTCCGGAACTCTTCCGGAGATCAAAACACTATTATCACATATATCAATCTTTACCTCCGGATTATTCCGGAGATCCTCGTCATGTCCGGGATCTTATCCGGGACTCCGAACAACCTTCGGTCACCAACATAATAACTCAACTATACTAATCGTCACCAAACGTTAAGTGTGTAGATCCTGCGGGTTCGAGAACTATGTAGACATGACCGAGACACCTCTACGGCCAATAACCAATAGCGGGACCTGGATGCCCATATTGGCTCCTACATATTCTACGAAGATCTTTTATCGGTCGAACCTCTATGTCAAGGATTCAGTTAATCCCGTATGATGTTCCCTTTGTTCTTCGGTATGTTACTTGCCCGAGATTCGATCGTCGGTATCACTATACCTAGTTCAATCTCGTTACCGGCAAGTCTCTTTACTCGTTCCGTAATACAAGATCCTGTGGCTAACTCTTTAGTCACTTTGCTTGCAAGGCTCAATGTGATGTTGTATTACCGAGTGGGCCCTGAGATACCTCTCCGTCATACGGAGTAACAAATCCCAGTCTTGATCCATGCCAACCCAACAGACACCCTTGGAGATACCTGTAGAGCACCTTTATAGTCACCCAGTTACGTTGCGACGTTTGATACACACAAGGTACTCCTCCGGTGTCAGTGAGTTGCATGATCTCATGGTCAAAGGAATAGATACTTGACATGCAGAAAACAATAGCAATAAACTGACACGATCAAATGCTACGTTCTTAGTTTGGGTCTTGTCCATCACATCATTCTCCTAATGATGTGATCCCGTTATCAAATGACATCTCATGTTAATGGCTAGGAAACCTTAACCATCTTTGATCAACGAGCTAGTCAACTAGAGGCTTACTAGGGACACAATGTTGTCTATGTACCCACACATGTATTTGAGTTTCCAATCAATACAATTATAGCATGGATAATAAACGATTATCATGACAAGGAAATATAATAATAACCAATTTATTATTGCCTCTAGGGCATATTTCCAACATGTTTTCCATTTTGCACTTCAATTTGAGTTTTTGAGTTAAATACTTAAATGTGACTCGAGTGGCTAGCTCCTCATGATGATATAGTTGGATCTATCGGGTGATTGCCGCTACCGCACCTCCTCCACCACCCTGAGAAATCGTGCTCTTCAGGTAATCGAATGATTACCCAACATGTAGAAAGAGCTCTTGTTTCCTCTCATCGAGATAGAGGTAGGCAAAAGAGGGGTTTTCCTCGTATGGACCACTCAGATAAACAAAACAACACGTGTATATAAAGTAGTCAATAGTTATAGTAAATTAATACACAACCTGTACAACAAAAAAATGATTCTTAATTGTAAAATGCTTGCACAAGTAGATGTATCAAATTCCAATAATCTTTACACGATTTTCAATAAAATAAAGATCACCAATTAAAGGTATAAAGAAAGTAATATAGTGGGATAATAAACGATGAATTCCCGGAGGGGGGAATATAAACACGACTTAATAAGAGCCATGTTGCCACCATTAAGATAAGGAATTCACTCTCAAAGCCTCCATCCTATTCTATACCTTTTGACATAAAAAATTATAGTGTTTTTTCAAGAACCTCTAAAGTCGTTGCTAGAGACTAACAAACAATAGCCACCTCCACCTCTGATATCCCTTCCCAGTCGCAGCCGCCTCCTACCTATTCATCATTCCTTTCCCTCACCCTGGTCGAGACTAGTGGTCGAGCTAAGCCCCGACAATGGTCGATGACAGTGGCGGTAGGAAGATCTCCTCTCTCGTAGCCTTTAACAGTGAGATACAATTTATGGACATAGACTTGATGGATGAAAATGACGGCGGCGGTATTTCAAGCCTAGCCAGCGGTCTCTGGTGGCGAGACATTAGTTGTTGTGATCCCGTCTACAGGCACGCCGAAGGTAGCGGTGGCATCATGGTCTTCCGTTGTTAGCCGATTGTCACGATGAACCAGAGGGGCTTGGATCTTCAAATCCGGGGGCAATGAAAAGTAAGTTTTGTCGAGCGATTCTGCCACCACAAGAAAGGACGATGTAGGTTTGCCGGAGTGTCCCAAATTGGGCTTTTACAATATCAGTGACCTTCTTCCCTCATCAATTCCCGTTGCATGTGCGACGATGACCTTCGCCATCGGAGCCTTTGATAGCAAATAACTTTTGTCGCGGCTCGACTAGCTGGTTATGCGTCCATGGTCTGCACTTTGCTGGCATCTCATATGAAGACCATAACACACATGTAGCTAATGTGATAACGGAAAATAGTAGTGACGACACATGATTTATTTTCATTTGGTGGTGCTCGAGTACCCCGGTCTCGAGCTTCAGGGTGAAAACCCTAGGTCCGAACCTACTTAGTTATATATGAAAATGACGACATTTTTGAATCATTAACTGTTTGGAGGAATTGCCCGGATATGCTCGAACTTGTTTTTCAGGATGAAAACCTAGAATCTTACCTTCGTTGGTTGGATCTAGCGATGTCGGCGTCTGAGCATCATTTCCTTCCTGAAGGTGTTGCTGTTGAAAAACTATTTTTGTTGTCTTTGTGATGTCAAGAGATGGTTAATGCGGATATGGCCGTTGTTGTAGTTTCTCTTGTATGACTTTGCTCTTTGCCAGGGTGATTCTTTGTGTGTGCACCTTGACGTTGGATGTGTGCATCTATTTTTTTAATAGTTAGTTGTGTGCATCTTAATTATGTAGAGACCAGATATGCGTAGTTTTGGTCTTGTATGACTATGCCCTTTGTCGGCGTGTTTTTTGTGTGTGCACCTTGATGTTGGCTACGTGCATCTATTTTTTTAGTTGGTCTTATGCATCCTAATTATGCATAGATCAGTTATGCGCCCGTTGTATTTGTATCCCCTTGATATTTCACCAATAAAATCCACTTTTTATTGATATAAAAAACCATAAAACCAATGTGCCAAAAACTCGTGAAATTTATCTAAAGCACACGCACCATCTCATCGATAGAAAAGAATGGTAAGTTTCAAAAAAATGCTAATGGAGCTTGAGCTCGATGGGGATCTTAATTCTAAATATTCCAAAATACCAAATTTCAGGTTTTATTTAAAAGAAAAAATACACACATACATATGGATGCATATACTGCTTGCCTACAGAGTTTCATGGCGAAATACATTTGTATGTGAGCTACACAAAAATGATAAAATCATTTATCTCTAGCACATGTACTATTCACTAGTATAAAAGTACACGATTTTTTTTGTAAGCTCACATCAAAATGTATTTCGTGATGAAATTTCACACACATCTAATATACATCTACAAGTACTTGTGTGTTTATTTTAAGATATTTTGAAAACTTGAGATGCTGATTTTATAGTTTTTAAAAATTTCAGGCTTCACGCCATTTCCAAGAAAGAGCGTAGTGTGACCCGCATATATTGTAGAGCAACCACGCATGATGAGTCACGTGTGCACCCAAACCAGCAATCAGGTCGTGCTTTATGATATGGGCCACATCATCCTGCAACTTTGGAAATAGAGGCCATGTGTGAGTGTGACACGATTGCATGATTGGATCAAGGAAGAGAACCCTACTAGTTGGATCATGCACACAGCCATGATCAGGCACCTGATTTAGCTGCAACTCCGGCCGTCGCAAGTCGCAACAGGACAAGTAACACCGATCATAGCATGCATGTGATATCTTAACTTAAACCACGGCACTTATTTGGATATGAAGGATTACTGTAGAAGAAAGGAAATTAAGGAGGGGATATAGCTCATGAGGAATAGATAACTGATTGAGCACTAATCACTCCTGGCGCAGGTGGAGTTAAGAACCACATCAGTCGATTTATAGAACAATAAAAAAGAGCCGGCTCCTTTTTGTCTCTTGTGTACATTTTTTTCTGTACAGCACCAAGGTCCACGTAACGGTTATTTTTAGTTGGAGGCGACAGGTATGTTTTAAGTTTGTGAAACTGGAGGCGGACGCTGTGCCGTTGATTCAGATAGCTACTAGTCGTACACACTCCTAGTTTATTTCGAATTTGTTTCCACGCACCGTTGAAAACCTCTCCTCCACACTAACACGGCTCCGTGCATGTATGGAATCGATCATGCACCCATCGCCACGGTCCATATCACGGCTGGCAACATTCCAGAAAATATATATGTCTCCGTCCATCTTCAGGGTGATGTGCGTGCATGTACTACCTAATCGTAAGGTTATCAAGAGGGGCCAAATTTTTTTTTTTCGAGGAACCAGCAGGAGCTCTGCTTTTACATTAAGAAGAAGAGAATTGGACAGTTTATAAGGAAAACTGGCCGAAAACCGATACATCGACACACACCAGCCCCGGGGCTGCGTACCTAACGAGCCGACTTCCCCGTCGCCCAAACAACCAGAGTTGCCACTCCACCACACGACCCGGAGCCGCCGCTCCGGCTTACAAACCACAGAAACGCACACACGTCGGCCCCGAGGCCGCACTCCACACGAGCCGACGACTCTGCCGCCCACGCGACCAGAACCGACACTCCACAGCACAGAGGTGCTCTTCGGAGCCGCCGCTCCGACCTCCCCGCCGACCCCGAGGCCGCGCTCCATCTGAGCTGTCAACGCTGCCGCCCACACGACCAGATCCGACACTCCACAACATTGCTCTCCGGAGCCGCCGTTCCGACTCCCTCACCGGCCCCGAGGCCGCGCACACGCCTGGCCGACGAATTATCAACGCAGAAAGAACAACAATTAGTTTTGCAAATCAATACATCATATACGTATTATTACGAAGAGTATGTACGGTGGCTGGCTAACCCTAGCCAGGAGCGCTAGCTGCTGGCCATGGCCGATTTTACCGGGACACGCGTCGGTCTGTGTGCGTTTTCCTGCAACCGAAAACGAAACACGTAGGAAGAAAAAACAAAATGGGCATCAAATAGTAGAGTAGAAATTATGTGACGACGAGTATTACTAGGAAGAGCACGTACAATGATGTTCAGCTAATCCTAAGCCGCTTGTTCAGACGCGCTAGGCCGGGTGCAGTGCGCGGCGAGAAGACGCGCGGCCAGAAGGGCCCGGCGTCGCCGACTGCCATTCATGCTCCATCCACGTGCTCAATCGCCGGACTCCGGCGCGTCCGCGTCAGACGGTCAGGTCAGTGCCGATGGACGCCGTATGTCTGGGAAGACCGTAATAACGAGGGCAACACAGTTACACAACGGAAAGAAAGAAATCGAACGGTCCTTCTCCCCTCTCACCCAGCTCGCCTATAAAGCAGGCCACAACGGGCGCCACACACAGAATCAGACAGAGAAACAGAGAGGGTGTGTGTTCTGGAGCTTGCTTGATTATTAATTCTTCGGCTCCAAGGGCGGGTCAGCTGGCCAGCAGAGGCAAAGATTTCTCTCGGCCAGCAGTGCAATCTTCACACTCCAAGGCTCCAACCTAGAGGGCTCGCGCGCTAATTAAGCTAGCAGCATGTCGTACCCCTGCCTTCGCCGCGCGGCCGTGCCGGTAAAGCGGGTTTGGCTCGGCCTCCGCGGCCGCCTCGGCCTCCGTCGATCCACCGGTGAGTTTCTTCCTCCTCCTCCTACTGTCTCTCAGTCTCTTTTCCTCGTGGACGATCGAGCTGACGAGTGGTGATGCATCCATGAGTTGCAGGTCTTGGTGAGCTGCGCAGAGAGGTCCGGACGTGCGAGTACGACGACGTGCACGTCATGTGGGAGCTGCTCAGCGGCATGGACGGCAGCGCGCCGCGGAAGTACGTACACGTAGCCGCCACCGCCGCCATGGCTGACGCCGTCGCAAGGAAGAAGCTGAGGGGTAGGAGGCGGACGAGGAGGGCCGATGCCGAATCGGCCGCGTGGAGCCGCCTCTTCTCCTCCTGCTGCGCCTTCTGATCTCGCAAAATAAAAGGGATTCCAGCTGCCGTGCCGCCTCGCCGGGTTTGGAAAGGATGTTTTCGAGATCGATGAATCCTCTCTCTTCGCTCTTGACCGCATGCAGCTATGATATGAAGCAGCAACCGTGGGAAGACGGAGGGACAAGTGATGACCCAGTGTCGATTTGCGTATACGTATGTATTGGGAGTTGTAAATACAGGCGGCTCTGCTTCCATCTTGAGGTAGCTATAGTAAACCGGACCATGTAAAATTACCATCATCACCACAAAGGGACAGTTTTGTTCGTGTGCTAGTACATGCTAGTAATTTGGTTGTCCATTTCAACGTTCAATTGGCGTTGCCAAAAAACAAGAACCCAACAAAAAAGTACAATCTACTCTGAATAGCTTAGTTGCGGATACCATCGTAAGGAGTTGACAATTACCACGATAATGTATTTTGGATATGTAGCGAGGTTCAAACCCCACGCCACTGCGTTCTGACCACTGAGCTAAGGGCCCATCCACACATTATTATTTTTTGACGGGAAAGCCCATCCTCACATTGGTGTATTCGACATGATATTTTGTACTGTATTATACACATGTATAATCACCAGAGTGTTTTTGGTTCAATGCTCCTCAAGATTATTTATTTTTACAATCTGTTTCTTTTCTCTAGTTTCTGCAGAAACGGTTTGAAGTAACATACTCACAGAAACACAGTGGAAATAAACAACTGAGAAATTGCAGTTCAACTCTTTGCAGGTTTTGTTGCCTCAGCTTATTGTGCGAGTTATTTGGCGAAAATCTATAATATTGCTGAACTCAAATGATGTGACGAGTCTATAATACACATGAACTGAAATTGTCTGGATTGTTTGACGAGAAGTGGAGAACCACTCGGAGAAGATGGGCTAGCACGCTAGGACACAACTGAGGCAAAGTCATTTTGAGCGGTTACGGCATGGGTCGGCAATGATCTCATCATTAAGTAGCTGCTTTAAGATTTGGTTCACGAAAATCAATTATTTCTTTCTTTTTATCATACAAAATAAATACTCGGTCAAATATAGCTATTGTCCCACACATTTTGTCCTTACATCACAGGCATGGATGTGACAGCTCACTCTCTTGCTCTTCTCTCACACACATATGCATATGTCTTTTCTCTCTCCCTTGCAAACAAATTCATGGACGTTTTTTTTATTTTGACCAATTAAAAACACTTACATCTTTCAAATTATAAGTCCGTTTGTGAAATAATTTATATATTTGAACTCCTGGCGTCAAGACCTTTAGAAGTAAACCAATTTTGGATATATTTCAGACATGTTTAAATTTTAACTTTTCTCATTTCGTATGTCAAACAAACTTATTTCACTTGAAAAATGTGATTTTTGTGAATTAATACAGTAGAAGTGAAATATCTGTTTTGAAAGTGGAAAAGATATGAAATTAAAATGTCAACTTGTGAAACCGATTAATTGAAAATGTGTAACCATTTATTTTTAAAATATTTAAATATATTGTTTTAAAAATGTACACCTGAAATAGATGTGATTTTTATGAAACAAGCCAGTGAAAAGTGAACTGTAGCTTCTGGATTGTGAAATAGCAACCACGGAAAGTGAAATTATAATGTATTATTGTGAAACCGATTATTCAAAAATGTGAAACAATTTATTTCAAAAAAATGAAATAGCTTATTTGAGAAATGTGCAATTGAAATATATGTCTTTTTTGAAACAAGCCGGTGAAAAATGAAATGTAGGTTCCAAATTGAGAAATAGTAACACAGAAAGTGAGATGACACATTTTTTACACTTTTGAAACACACGGTTCCACATTTTTTAATACTAATCAGTCTCACAATCATACATTACAATTTCACTTTATGTAGTTATTATTTCACAATTCAAAAATATGTTATTGGTGTGGTTCACAAAAGTGAAAAGTCACATCCTTTTAATTGTACATTTGTGGAATGGCACATTTTCACACTATTGAAATACGCTGTTCACATTTTCAAATAATTAGTTTCACAATCGTATATTACAATTTCTTCACAATTCTGAAATATGTTATCGGCTTGTTTCACATTTTCAAGTGAAATATGTTAGTTCCAAATGCGAAATGTGAAATGTTGAATTTAAATGTGTTTGAAATGTATCCAAGATGAGTCTAGTTTTAAAGGTCTTGGCGTCAAGAGTTCAAATATGTAAATTATTTCAAATACAAACTTATGGTTTAAAAGATATGAATGTTTTTAATTTGCCAAGATGAAGTAAAGTCTATGTATTTGTTTGCAAGGGAGAGAGAAGAGGCTGATGCATGCACGCCCTTGTTTGGCAAAAAGTATTGTAAGAGCACATTTATCCATGTGTGATTTTGGTAATTGATAACAATCCCTATGGACTAATGATTGCCTTGAGTTATATTCGAAGGATTTGTCCATAGGCACTTCTTGAAGTCCATCTGTTGGTTTCAAGGAGTTTATATGGTGACCAAGGTGGTATTAAAGGTTTTATCCAAAGATTGCTCATGTGATAGTTGAGCTTATTGCAAGCATGTCTTGCAGAAGAAGATTGTGTGAACACTCATGTTTACCTTCAAGACATCATCTTTATGAAGAGAAGATAAGATACAAGGTTGATCAAGACTAAGGCAAAGAATGATTCAAGTTGATCAACACACAAAGCATAGAAGATGGACCAAGTGGGATCAAGTGATCTCATGGTACGGTAAGTATTGTCCATTACGCTTTGTGTACTAACCCATGATCCTTGTGACTGTTCTTTGTGGGGTTAGGTATATTTCCATGGACTTGCATCAATAGGAAGATCACATACAACCCATGGAGGATGACATCAAGTGGTGATCGTCATTAAGGTTGTGGTGTGCAAGTTCAAGTGAAGCATCACGGAGAGATCATACTTGAAGCTTGCCGTTCATTGTGGTGACAATGGACTTGTGAAGATGTGCCGATGAGTGGCTCACCCATAGTGGAGTATGGGGAGAAATCTACTAGTCTTCATTGAGCCAGCGCAATCAAGAAAGGTGGTTCATCTTGAGGAGGAAAAGATCGTCATCATCTAGCTCAAGTGGACTATGTGCAAGGCAAAGGTTTGACCTTGATAGGGTTTTCTATTTTACCGGTCTCATGGTGGTAGTTGGGAGACCGGGTTATAGGATCGATAGCCATACTATCAAGGGGGCTCTCAAGTGAGTAGCTTGATCGTATCGTCCATTGAGAGCTCAAACCATGGCATTCTTGGCATCATCATCTTTCTTGGTTTTTGGTTGGCTTTTCTCTATGTGGGTTCTTGAGCTTATGGTCAGCTTCATGACAAGCTCAAGTTCATCAAAAACGGAGTCCATATGCATCTTCTATGATGTTTTCGATGTTGGAGTTTTTACCGGTTCTTCATTCATAGAGGTTTCACATCTCTATATCATTGGTATTTTCATACTGCCTCTTCTTAAGATAACCGGGCCATCCGCTCCATAGATGTTTTCATACATCTATATATCATTCATAGATGTTTTCATACTGCATTCATAGAGGTACCCGGAGGCACCATCCGCTCCATCCTCATGTTGCGCTTCCTCCGAGACCGAGCCGTGAATCCGTTGTAGCCACCGCCGTCAAGGCTAGCTTCTAGGCCAGCTCCGATGTGTCTGGCAGGTGATCGTAGATGCCTTCGCGTGGCTCAAGAGCTAGTGGGTGTGCCTGCATAAGCGCATGGATGTGAAGCTCCAAGGCTTCCTCGTGGTGCTCGGCACTTACCGCGTGCTGCACAACATCTGCGAGGCCAGAGGGAATATCATACCGCCGATGCTCCGGGTGGAGCTTGAGGACAACCTGACCTTGCTGGAGAAGTGATGTCTACTACGCAACTTTATTCTTGTAGACTATGTTGGGCCTCCAAGCGCAGAGTTTTATAGGACATTAGCAATTTTCCCTCAAGTAGATGACCTAAAGTTTATCAATCCGTGGGAGGTGTAGGATGAACATGGTCTCTCTCAAACAACCCTGCAATCAAATACAAGAAATCTCATGTGTCCTCAGCACACCCAATACAATGGCAAATTGTATAGGTGCACTAATTCGATGAAGAGATGGTGATACAAGTGCAATATGGATAGTAGATATAGGTTTGTAATCTGAAAATATAAAAACAGCAAGGTAGCAAGTGGCAAACAACGAGCAAAATGGTATACTAATGCTTGGAAATAATGTCTAGGGTCCATACTTTCACTAGTGCAATCTCTCAACAATGCTAACATAATAGAATCATATAATCATCCCTCAACGTGCAACAAAGAATCACTACAAAGTTCATATCTAGCGGAGAACATGAGATGAAATTGTTGTAGGTAGTAGAACCACCTCAAAGTTACCCTTTCCGATCGATCTATTGGGCTATTCCTATAGGTGTCACAAACAGCCCTAGAGTTCATACTAAAATAACACCAATGATACATATCAATCAACCATAATGTCACCTATATACTCCAATGTCACCACAAGTATCCATGGGTTAATTATTCGACATGCATCAAACAATTTCAGATTCATCATATTCAATCCAACACAAATAACTTCAAAGAGTACCCCAAGATTTCTATCGGAGAAAGTAGGATGAAAACGTGCAATCAACCCCTATGCATAGATCCCCAAGGTCACCGGAATCCGCAAGTTGATGCCATAACATATATCAAGTGAATCAATAGAATACCTCATTGTCACCACGGGTATTTGATATATACGTCTCCAACGTATCTATAATTTTTGCTTGTTCCATGCTGTTATATTATCATTCTTGGATGTTTTACAATCATTTTATTATAATTTTATACTATTTTTGGGACTAACCTATTAACCTAGAGCTCAGTGCCAGTTTCTGTTTTTTTCGTGTTTTTGAGTTTTACAGAAAAGGAATATCAAACGGAGTCCAAACGGAATAAAAATCTACGGTGATTTTTTTTGGACCAGAAGAAGCCCAGGGAGCATTGGAGTTGGGCGAGAAGAGCCACGAGGCCACCACAAGCCTGGGGGGCGCCCCCCCTAGGGCGCGCCCCCCTGGCTTGTCGTCACCTTGTGGCCCCCCTGGACTTGTTTCTACCGCCAAAAATTCCTATAAATACAGAAACCCCCAGAAACAAACCTAGATCAGGAGTTCCGCCGCCGCAAGCCTCTGTAGCCACGAAAAACCAATCGGGAGCCCGTTCCGGCACCCTGCCGGAGGGGGAAACCATCACCGGAGGCCATCTTCATCATCCCGGCGGTCTCCATGATGAGGAGGGAGTAGTTCATCCTCGGGGCTGAGGGTATGTACCAGTAGCTATGTGTTTGATCTCTCTCTCTCTCGTGTTCTTGAGATGACACGATCTTGATGTACCGCAAGCTTTATTAATATATATGAATCATATGGAGTTTTCCCCTCTCTATCTTCTTGTGATGAATTGAGTTTTCCCTTTGAAGTTTTCTTATCGGATTGAGTCTTTAAAGGATTTGAGAACACTTGATGTATGTCTTGCGATGGGATATCCGTGGTGACAATGGGATATTCTATTGATCCACTTGATGTATGTTTTGGTGATCAACTTGCGGGTTCCGTGACCTTGGGAATCTATGCATATGGGTTGGCACATGTTTTCGTCTTGACTCTCCGGTAGAAACTTTGGGAAACTCTTTGAAGTTCTTTGTGTTGGATTGAACATGATGAATCTGAAATTGTGTGATGCATATCGTATAAGCAAGCCCATGGGTACTTGTGGTGACATTGGAGTATCTAGATGACATTAGGGTTTTGGTTGATGTGTATCTTAAGGTGTTATTTTAGTACGAACTCTAGGGCTGTTCGTGACACTTATAGGGATAGCTCATAAGATTGATCGGAAAAGATAACTTTGAGGTGGTTTCGTACCCTACAATAATTTCTTCGTTTGTTCTCCGCTATTTGTGACTTTGGAGTGAACTCTTTGTCGCACGTGAGGGACTTACATATGATTCAACTATGTTAGTATTGTTGAGAAAACTTGCACTAGTGAAAGTATGAACCCTAGGCCTTGTTTTCAAGCATTGCAATACCGTTTGTGCTCACTTTTGTTACTTGCTACCTTGCTGTTTTTATATTTTCAGATTACAAAAACCTATATCTATCATCCATATTGCACTTGTATCACCATCTCTTCGCCGAACTAGTGCACCTATACAATTTACCATTGTATTGGGTGTGTTGGGGACACAAGAGACTCTTTGTTATTTGGTTGCAGGGTTGTTTGAGAGAGACCATCTTCATCCTATGCCTCCCACGGATTGATAAACCTTAGGTCATCCACTTGAGGGAAATTTGCTACTGTCCTACAAAACTCTGCGCTTGGAGGCCCAACACGAGTCTACAAGAAGAAGGTTGCGTAGTAGACATCAGTATTCACATGCAAGACATACATCAAGTGTTCCCCAAAATATTCAATCCAACATAACGAGGTCTTAAAGGGAAAGATTCAATTCATCACAACAAGATAGCAAGGGAAGAACACCATATGATCCAACTATATTGACAAAGCCCGCGATACATCAAGATCTTGCCATCTCAATAACACGAGAGAGAGAGAGAGAGAGAGATAGAGATTAAACACATAGCTACTGGTACATACCCTCAGCCCCGAAGGTGAACTACTCCCTCCTCGTCATGGCCTCCGCCAGGATGATGAAGATGGCCACCGGTGATGGTTTTCCTCCTTTGGCAGGGTACTAGAAAGGCTCCATATTGTTTTTTTTTTGATACAGAGAGTTGCGGCGGCGGAGCAAAAGTTCTAGGTGAACTTTCGAAGGTTTCTGCAAATATAGGATTTTCAGCGTTGGAATCACGTCAACCGGAGCCACGAGGGGGCCACCACAAATCAGGGTGCGACCACCCCCTCGGTGCGCCCTGTTGCGTGGTGGCTCCCTTGTTGAGCCTCTAGTCTCTTCCCGAAGCTTCCAGGTCTTCTTTCGGTCCAGAAAAAATCATAAAAAAGTTTCAGGCGATTCTGAAAACTTTTATTTTCTACACAAAAAAAACAACACCACGGTAATTCTGCTGTAAACAGCGTCAATCTGGGTTAGTTCTAAATAAATCATATAAAGTGCATCAAAACCATATAAAAATATTATAAAGATAGGCAAATATGACATGTGTTGGAAATATGCCCTAGAGGCAATAATAAATTAGTTATTATTATATTTCCTTGTTCATGATAATCGTTTATTATCCATGCTATAATTGTATTGATTGGAAACTCAAATACATGTGTGGGTACATAGACAACACTGTGTCCCTAGTAAGCCTCTAGTTGACTAGCTCGTTGATCAAAGATGGTTAAGGTTTCCTAGCCATTGACATGAGATATCATTTGATAACGGGATCACATCATTAGGAGAATGATGTGATGGACAAGACCCAAACTATAAACGTAGCATATGATCGTGTCAGTTTATTGCTATTGTTTTCTGCATGTCAAGTATCTGTTCCTATGACCATGAGATCATGCAACTCCCTGACATCGGAGGAGTACCTTGTGTGTATCAAACGTCGCAACGTAACTGGGTGACTATAAAGGTGCTCTACAGGTATCTCCGAGGGTGTCTGTTGGGTTGGCATGGATCAAGACTGGGATTTGTTACTCCGTGTGACGGAGAGGTATCTCAGGGCCCACTCGGTAATACAACATCACAATGAGCCTTGCAAGCAATGTGACTAAAATGTTAGCCACGAGATCTTGTATTACGGAACGAGTAAAGAGACTTGCCAGTAACGAGATTGAACTAGGTATAGAGATACCGACGATCGAATCTCGGGCAAGTAACATACCGAAGAACAAAGGGAACAGCATACGGGATTAACTGAATCCTTGACATAGAGGTTCGACCGATAAAGATCTTCGTAGAATATGTAGGAGCCAATATGGGCATCCAGGTCCCGCTATTGGTTATTGATCGTAGAGGTGTCTCGGTCATGTCTACATAGTTCTCGAACCCGCAGGGTCTACACACTTAACGTTTGGTGACGATTAGTATAGTTGAGTTATTTTGTTGGTGACCGAAGGTTGTTCGGAGTCCCGGATAAGATCTCGGACATGACGAGGATCTCCGGAAGAGTCCGGAGGTAAAGATTGATATATGTGATAATAGTGTTTTGATCTCCGGAAGGGTTCCGGAATTCACCGGAAGGGGTTCCGGATGTTTACCGAAGTGTTCGGGTGCAGCAACACTTTATATGAGCCAAAGGGGTAAAGCCCACGAGGTATTGGAAAGTGCAAAAGGAAGTTTTGCTGCTGCCTTAAGCGGTACTACCGCTGGTAAGGCAGTACTACCGCGTAAGCGGTACTACCGCTTGTGTGAAGCGGTACTACCGCATAAGCGGTACTACCACTTGTGTGAAGCGGTACTACCGCTCAAGCGGTACTACCGCTCGTGAGCGGTACTACCGCTTGTGCGCGGTACTGCAGGGATCCGAGTTGGACTCTTTCCCTGCGGGCCAAACCGACCTTGTGCGGGCAAAACCGACCTGGAGGAGGCTTTTACTCCAAGTTTAGACCCCAAGGCTCAACATATAAATAGAGGAGCAGGGCTAGCACACGGGACACATTAAGATTTCCCAAGCCATGTGTAGGCAACCCTAACCCTCTAGTTCTCCCGTCATAATCTCCGTAGTGCTTGGCGAAGCCCTGCAGAGATTGTTCCTCACCACCATCACCATGCCGTCGTGCTACCGGAACTCATCTACTACTTCATCATCGCTCGCTGGATCGAGGAGGTGAAGGTGTCATCAAGCCGTACGTGTGTTGAACGCGGAGGTGCCATCCGTTCGGTACTAGTTCATGATCGGATCGAGGGACGACTTGCGATTTGGATCGCGGAGACGTTCGACTACATCAACCGCGTTTCTTAACGCTTCCGCTTAGCGATCTACAAGGGTATGTAGATTCACTCTCCCTCTCGTAGATGCTCATCACCATGGATAGATCTTGTGTGTGCGTAGGAAAATTTTTGTTTCCCATGCAACGTTCCCCGACAGTGGCATCTGAGCTAGGTCTATGTGTAGATGAGATCTCGAGTAGAACACAAACGAGTTGTGGGCGTGGGTGTATACATATTGCTTGCCGTTACTAGTTGATACTTGATTCGGCGGTATTGTGAGATGAAGCGGCCCGGACCGACATTACGCGTACGCTTACGCGAGACAGGTTCCTTCAACTGACATGTAACTTCGTTGCATAAAGATGGCTAGCGGGTGTCTGTCTCTCTCACTTTAGTTGAATCGATTTCAATGAAGAGGGTTCTTTTAGAAGATCAAAAAGCAATCACTACACCACGTTGTGGTTTTGCGTAGGTAAGATCGGTTCTTGCAAACCCGTAGCAGCCACGTAAAATTTGCAACAACAATTAGAGGACGTCTAACTTGTTTTTGCAGGGTATGTTGTGATGTGATATGGCCAATTACATGATGAGATATATATGATGTATGAGATGATCATGTGTTGTATAGAATATCACGACTTGCATGTCGATGAGTACGGCAACTGGCAGGAGCCATAGAGTTGTCTTTAATTATTGTATGACCTGCGTGTCAATCATTAAACGTTAGCAATAGTCGTGGAAGCAACAGTCGGCGCGACAACCTCATGGCGACACGTTGATGGAGATCAAGATGATGGAGATCATGGTGTCATGCCGGTGACGATGGAGATCATGCCGGTGCTTTAGAGATGGAGATCAAAAGCACGAGTTCATGGCCATATCATGTCACTTATGATTTGCATGTGATGTTAATCCTTTTATGCATCTTATTTTGCTTAGGACGACGGTAGCATTATAAGGTGATCCCTCACTTAAATTTCAAGATAAAATTGTGTTCTCCCCGAGTGTGCACCGTTGCGAAAGTTCGTCGTTTCGAGACACGCCGTGATGATCGGGTGTGATAGACTCTACGTTCACATACAACGGGTGTAAGCCATGTTGCACGTGCGGAACACTCGGGTTAAACTTGACGAGCCTAGCATGTACAGACATGGCCTCGGAACACAAGAGACTGAAAGGTCGAACATAAGTCATATAGTAGATATGATCAACATGAAGATGTTCAGCATTGAAACCACCTCAACTCACGTGATGATCGGACTTGAGTTGGTGGATTTGGATCATGTTACACTCGAATGACCGGAGGGATGTCTATTTGAGTGGGAGTTTTTTAAGTAATATGATTAACTAAACTCATTATCTAGAACAATAGTCTAAGTTGTCTTTGCTATATTTATATTGTAGATCATGGCTCGCGCAGTAGCACCCCTGAATTTTAATGCGTTCCTAGAGAAAGTTAAGTTGAAAGATGATGGAAGTAACTTTGTGGACTGGGCCCGTAATCTAAGGATTATCCTTACGGCTTTCCAGAAGGCTTATGTCCTTGATGCACCGCTTGGTGATCCACCCGCTCCAGTTGAGTCTCTAGACGTTGTGAACGCCTGGCAGGCTCGTTCTGAAGATTACTCAATAGTTCAATGTGCAATATTGTATGGCTTAGAACCGGGACTTCAAAGACGTTTTGAACGTCATGGAGCATATGAGATGTTCCAGGAGTTGAAGTTTATCTTTCAGAAAAATGCCCGGATCGAGAGATATGAGATCTCCGATAAGTTCTATGCTTGCAAGATGGAGGAGAACGGGTCTATCAGTGATCACGTACTCAGAATGTCTGGGTACTCCACCCGTCTGGCTGAATTGGGGATGCCCCTTCCGCCAGAGGCTATCACTGACAGAGTTCTTCAATCATTGCCACCTAGCTACAAGAGCTTCGTGTTGAACTATAACATGCACGGGATGAACAAGTCAGTCGTCGAGCTGTTTGCGATGCTAAAAGCCGCTGAGTCTGAAATTCAGAAGGAGCATCAAGTGTTGATGGTCAATAAAACCACTAGTTTCAAGAAAAATGGCAAGGGTAAGAAGGGTAACTCCAAGGAGAGTGGCAAAGCAGTTGCTCCTCTCGTGAAGAAACCCAAGGCTGGACCCAAACCAGAAACTGTGTGCTTTCATTGCAAGGGAACTGGACACTGGAAGCGGAACTGTCCCAAGTATTTGGCTGACAAGAAGGCGGCCAACAACAAACAAGGTATATATGATATACATGTTATTGATGTGTACCTTACCAACTCTCGTTGTAGTCCCTGGGTATTTGATACCGGTGCGGTTGCTCATATTTGCAACTCAAAACAGGAACTGCGGAATAGACGGAGGCTGGCAAAGGACGAAGTGACGATGCGCGTGGGAAATGGTTCCAAGGTTGATGTGATCGCCGTCGGCACGCTCGCTCTTCGATTACCATCGGGATTAGTGATGAACCTGAATAAATGTTATTTGGTGCCTGCGTTAAGCATGAACATTATATCTGGATCTTGTTTATTGCGAGACGGTTACTCATTTAAATCAGAGAATAATGGTTGTTCTATTTATATGAGTAATATCTTTTATGGTCATGCACCCAATGTGAGGGGTTTATTCTTATTGAATCTCGATAGTAATGATACACATGTTCATAACATTGATGCCAAAAGATGTAGAATTGATAATGATAATACCACTTTCTTGTGGCACTGCCGTTTAGGTCATATTGGCGTAAAACGCATGAGGAAGCTCCATGCTGATGGACTTTTGGAGTCACTTGATTTTGAATCACTTGACACATGTGAGCCATACCTCATGGGCAAGATGACTAAAACGCCGTTCTCTGGTACAATGGAACGGGCAAGTAACTTATTGGAAATCATACATACTGATGTGTGCGGTCCGATGAGTAT
Source organism: Elymus sibiricus (assembly GCA_039707655.1). Taxonomy (NCBI): domain Eukaryota; kingdom Viridiplantae; phylum Streptophyta; class Magnoliopsida; order Poales; family Poaceae; genus Elymus; species Elymus sibiricus. The sequence continues at coordinate 274,203,366 of CM077665.1, forward strand.
TGAGGCGCGCGGTGGTTATCGTTACTTTCTCACCTTCACTGATGACTTAAGTAGATATGGGTATATTTACTTAATGAAACACAAGTCTGAAACATTTGAAAAGTTCAAACAATTTCAGAGTGAAGTTGAGAATCATCGTAACAAGAAGATTAAATTCCTACGATCTGATCGAGGAGGAGAATATCTGAGTTATGAGTTTGGCAGTCGCTTAAGACAATGTGGAATTGTTTCACAACTGACACCGCCTGGAACACCACAGCGTAATGGTGTGTCCGAACGTCGTAATCGAACCTTATTGGATATGGTGCGATCTATGATGTCTCTTGCTGATTTGCCACTATCGTTTTGGGGTTATGCATTAGAGACAGCTGCATTCACTTTAAATAGGGCACCATCGAAATCCGTTGAGACGACGCCATATGAACTTTGGTTTGGCAAGAAGCCAAAGCTGTCGTTTCTTAAAGTTTGGGGATGTGATGCTTATGTCAAAAAGCTTCAGCCTGAAAAGCTGGAACCCAAAGCGGAGAAATGCGTCTTCATAGGATACCCAAAAGAGACAGTTGGGTATACCTTCTACCTCAGATCCGAAGGCAAAGTGTTTGTCGCTAAAAACGGAACATTTCTTGAGAAAGAGTTTCTCTCGAAAGAATTGAGTGGGAGGAAGATAGAACTTGATGAGGTTGTTGAACCTTTACTTCAACCTGAAAGTAGCGCAGCGCAGAAAGATGTTTATGTAGAGCCTACATCAGCTGAAGAGGAAGTTAATGATGATGATTATGAAACTTTGGATCAAATTGCTATCGAACCTCGTAGGTCGACAAGGACGCGTACTGCTCCTGAGTGGTACGGCAACCCTGTCTTAGAGGTCATGTTGTTGGACAACGATGAACCTACGAGCTATGGAGAAGCGATGATGGGCCCGGATTCCGAGAAGTGGTTAGAGGCCATGAAATTCGAGATGGGATCCATGTATGAAAACAAAGTGTGGATTTTGGAAGTATTACCTGAAGGGCGTAAGGCCATTCAGAACAAATGAATCTTTAAGAGGAAGACGGACGCGGACGGTAATGTCGCCGTCTATAAAGCTCGACTTGTGGCAAAGGGTTTTTCACAAGTTCAAGGAGTTGACTACGATGAGACCTTCTCACCCGTAGCGATGCTTAAGTCCGTCAGAATCATGTTAGCAATAGCTGCCTTTTTCGATTATGAAATTTGGCAGATGGATGTCAAAACAGCGTTCCTTAACGGTTTCCTTAAGGAAGAGTTGTATATGATGCAACCAGAAGGTTTTGTCGATCCAGAGAATGCTGACAAAGTTTGCAAACTCCAGCGATCCATTTATGGACTGGTGCAAGCATCTCGAAGTTGGAATCTTCGCTTTGATGAGGTGATCAAAGCGTTCGAGTTTATACAAGTTTACGGAGAAGCTTGTATTTACAATAAAGTGAGTGGGAGCTCTATAGCATTTCTAATATTATATGTGGATGACATATTGCTGATTGGAAACAATATAGAAATGTTGGAAGGCGTGAAGGAATATTTGAACAAGAGTTTTTCAATGAAGGACCTAGAAGAAGTTGCTTTCATATTAGGCATCAAGATCTATAGAGATAGATCGAGACGCTTAATAGGACTTTCACAAAGCACATACCTTGACAAAGTTTTGAAGAAGTTCAAAATGGATCAGTCCAAGAAGGGGTTCTTGCCTGTATTGCAAGGTGTGAAGTTGAGTAAGACTCAATGCCCAGTGACTGCAGAAGATAGAGAAAAGATGAATGTCATCTCCTATGCTTCAGCCATAGTCTCTATCATGTATGCAATGCTGTGCACAAGACCCGATGCCAGCCTTGCCATAAGTATGGTCGAAAGGTTTCAAAGTGATCCAGGAATGGAACACTGGACGGCGGTCAAGAATATCCTGAAGTACCTGAAAAGGACTAAGGACATGTTTCTCGTTTATGGAGGTGATCAAGAGCTCGTCGTAAAGGGTTACATCGACGCAAGCTTTGACACTGATCCGGATGAATCTAAATCACAAACCGGATACGTATTTATTCTTAATGGGGGTGCGGTTAGCTGGTGCAGTTCCAAGCAAAGCGTGGTAGCTGATTCTACATGCGAAGCGGAGTACATCGCTGCCTCGGAGGCGGCGAAGGAAGGTGTCTGGATGAAAGAGTTCATGACAGATCTTGGAGTAGTGCCTAGTGCGCTTAACCCAATGACTCTGTTTTGTGATAATACTGGTGCCATTGCTCTAGCCAAGGAACCAAGATTTCACAAGAGGACCAGACACATAAAGCGACGTTTCAATTCCATCCGCGATTACATCAAGGAGGACGACATAAATATTTGCAAAGTACACACGGATCTAAATGTTGCAGATCCGATGACTAAACCTCTTCCAAGGGCTAAACATGAACAACACCACAACTGCATGGGTGTTCGATTCATTACAATGTAAATCACATAGTGATGTGAACTAGATTATTGACTCTAGTGCAAGTGGGAGACTGTTGGAAATATGCCCTAGAGGCAATAATAAATTAGTTATTATTATATTTCCTTGTTCATGATAATCGTTTATTATCCATGCTATAATTGTATTGATTGGAAACTCAAATACATGTGTGGGTACATAGACAACACTGTGTCCCTAGTAAGCCTCTAGTTGACTAGCTCGTTGATCAAAGATGGTTAAGGTTTCCTAGCCATTGACATGAGATGTCATTTGATAACGGGATCACATCATTAGGAGAATGATGTGATGGACAAGACCCAAACTATAAACGTAGCATATGATCGTGTCAGTTTATTGCTATTGTTTTCTGCATGTCAAGTATCTGTTCCTATGACCATGAGATCATGCAACTCCCTGACATCGGAGGAGTACCTTGTGTGTATCAAACGTCGCAACGTAACTAGGTGACTATAAAGGTGCTCTACAGGTATCTCCGAGGGTGTCTGTTGGGTTGGCATGGATCAAGACTGGGATTTGTTACTCCGTGTGACGGAGAGGTATCTCAGGGCCCACTCGGTAATACAACATCACAATGAGCCTTGCAAGCAATGTGACTAAAATGTTAGCCACGAGATCTTGTATTACGGAACGAGTAAAGAGACTTGCCAGTAACGAGATTGAACTAGGTATAGAGATACCGACGATCGAATCTCGGGCAAGTAACATACCGAAGAACAAAGGGAACAGCATACGGGATTAACTGAATCCTTGACATAGAGGTTCGACCGATAAAGATCTTCGTAGAATATGTAGGAGCCAATATGGGCATCCAGGTCCCACTATTGGTTATTGATCGTAGAGGTGTCTCGGTCATGTCTACATAGTTCTCGAACCCGCAGGGTCTACACACTTAACGTTTGGTGACGATTAGTATAGTTGAGTTATTTTGTTGGTGACCGAAGGTTGTTCGGAGTCCCGGATAAGATCTCGGACATGACGAGGATCTCCGGAAGAGTCCGGAGGTAAAGATTGATATATGTGATAATAGTGTTTTGATCTCCGGAAGGGTTCCGGAATTCACCGGAAGGGGTTCCGGATGTTTACCGAAGTGTTCGGGTGCAGCAACACTTTATATGAGCCAAAGGGGTAAAGCCCACGAGGTATTGGAAAGTGCAAAAGGAAGTTTTGCTGCTGCCTTAAGCGGTACTACCGCTGGTAAGGCAGTACTACCGCGTAAGCGGTACTACCGCTTGTGTGAAGCGGTACTACTGCATAAGCGGTACTACCACTTGTGTGAAGCGGTACTACCGCTCAAGCGGTACTACCGCTCGTGAGCGGTACTACCGCTTGTGCGCGGTACTGCAGGGATCCGAGTTGGACTCTTTCCCTGCGGGCCAAACCGACCTTGTGCGGGCAAAACCGACCTGGAGGAGGCTTTTACTCCAAGTTTAGACCCCAAGGCTCAACATATAAATAGAGGAGCAGGGCTAGCACACGGGACACATTAAGATTTCCCAAGCCGTGTGTCGGCAACCCTAACCCTCTAGTTCTCCCGTCATAATCTCCGTAGTGCTTGGCGAAGCCCTGCAGAGATTGTTCCTCACCACCATCACCACGCCGTCGTGCTGCCGGAACTCATCTACTACTTCATCATCGCTCGCTGGATCGAGGAGGTGAAGGCGTCATCAAGCCGTACGTGTGTTGAACGCGGAGGTGCCGTCCGTTCGGCACTAGTTCGTGATCGGATCGAGGGACGACTTGCGATTTGGATCGCGGAGACGTTCGACTACATCAACCGCGTTTCTTAACGCTTCCGCTTAGCGATCTACAAGGGTATGTAGATTCACTCTCCCTCTCGTAGATGCTCATCACCATGGATAGATCTTGTGTGTGCGTAGGAAATTTTTTGTTTCCCATGCAACATTCCCCAACAACATGAATACTTCATAAATTATCAATACGTTGGAGACGTATCAAGAAGCACATGCACTCTGACGCCGCCGCCAAGGCCAAGGATAAGATTGCGCATAACCTCCTCCACTGTGGCCTTGCTAGCTCTGACTACGGGATGAGCACCGCCGGGCTAGGGACGACGACGACGATGAGTGCCTCCGTGGATGGAGATGATGGAAAGGACAAAAAAATAAAGAAAAAAAGATCATCGGAATTTGACCAGGTCGGTGGGGCTGCAGGTTGTCCACGGTGGCCGACGGAGGCAAGATGGGCGGCATCGGAGTGGATGCGGCCGAGCGAGGCAGAGCGGTGGGCGGGAATGAAGAGAAAAAAAGTTTTATTCCACATGTGGACGTGAGTATATTTAGTTCCCAGGGAGGCCGTGAAGGATAATTATCCTCCTTCAACCGTTATACGATATCGGTTAGATTCGCGTTAGAGAAGGAAACCAAAATTTATGTTTCTCTAAGGACATCTCCAAGGTGGACCGGCAAACCTCCTGCAACCGTCCGGACTGCGGGAGCCATCCAACACCGACCTGTATCGGTCCGCGGAGTGGTTCGGACGCGATTTCTCCCGCAAACCATAGACAAACGTGGGAGAGGTTTGCAGGAGTCCGGACCGATACTTTGCTTGATTCTGACCGCCTTGGCCCACCAAAAACCCCTCCACCCTCCGGTGTGCGCTTCCTGCCCGGCGCCAGCTGCCCGCATTCATGCCATTGTAGAGCGCGCCGCTTCACATTGAAGGCGGCTCAGGGCGGACGCGACCTCTCACTGCCTCCGCCATTGAAGCGGCCCGCCAGTCGAGGGTGTCGCCCACTGCACGCCCGGCTGAACACGCTTCCTCGCCGCATTGAAACGCCTCCATTAAACCTGCGGGGAAGTCGAGAAACCTACTCCGGCTACACGTCCGTTCATGAGCAGGCCGACATTAAACTCAACGCTGGTCGAGCTCCTCCCTTCCGCCCTTTGTTTAAACGAGGCCAAACGCCAGACAAGAATCGCACTCCTCCGCCGCTCCCCCATCTCCTCCTTCATCATTTTCTCCACTCTTTCGATGGATTTCGTCGATCGGTTCCCCGGCATACAGGCCGACGGGGTGGCCCGTCGAGCCCGCATGATACTAGCACGAGCGAGGCAGCTCGCTGCTCCGCCTCCCTCGCCTAGCCCAACAGAGCCAGTAGCCGCCCCAAGCCAACGCGTGGTTCAACAACTCGCCGCTCCAAGCCATCTCGATGAGGAGTGGCGAGTTGCTGCATGCAGACACGTTAGGGAGCACGGCGACAACCGCGCCTCTCGTGCCTGCGACCACGCCATCGCCGTCTACGCGCACGGAGCCGTGCCATGCAGGCAAAGAAATAAGCCAGCTGCATGGAGAGCGACGAGCCGGTGGCCAGCGCGTCCACGCCCGCCACCATCATCGAGGAGAAGTAGAACACGGGAGGCAGCCACCGCTCGGGTCCCAAGAAGGACACCATCGGGGCGACGCCGACGCATACAGTCGGTGTCTTGCCCTGTTCTTCTCTTGCGAGGACCTTCGTCGACCCCGGACAAGCTGCACGGAAGCGGAGGTGCCCGCTTCCCCTCCCGCTGAAGCATCAGGAGAGGGTTCCGCTCCGATGAGCGGTGCGAAAGCGAGGCATCCTTTGCGCTGAAGCATATACCTCTGGGGATCCCGGCAGTCCGGTGAACGGGCTGCCGGACATGGGGAAGACAAATGGATCCACCGCGGTCGGCCGAAGACTAGTGTAGTGTATCCGTGTCGTGTGAGTGGAGCTCCGCGCGGACGTACGTGCACATAGTCTTAGTTTTTTCGTTAAATAAGTTCGAAATGTAATGAAATCCGTCGTGTTTGCATGAAATCCGGCCATGTTTGAATGAAATCTGGTGTTTGCACGAATTTTTCCGATTGGTTCGAGTCGTTGTCAAAATGTATGCGGCTACAGTTGAATGTCGTCCTCCCGTATCCATGTCAGCGGACTGACCCCCCTGACCGCGGATGAATGTGGAAGGAAATTTACGGGTTGCTGTTGAGGATCAGAAGATCGGAATCACTTTTCCCACGTTTTTTTCTACCAACGTGGGAAGAGGTGGATTAGGAAATAAGGCTAGGCAAAATTTAAGTTATTTTTAGCTTATGCTTATTTTCACTTAAAAGGTCTGAAACAATCTGAAAATAACTGATCGATTATAAATCAAGCTGCTAAAGGTTGGTGCTAAAGTTTGCTTTCATGGTGCCATGGTGGAATGGTAGGTATTCCAATCAAGACAAAATGTGAGAGGGGGAGAGAGAGGGGGCAGATATTATGCGGACGGGATGGATGGGAGTGCCTGCCGACCATGCACAATCGGGAAGTGGATGCAGATACAGCTGAATTCGACATCTCTGCACCTGTGGTTGTCCCACGCTTGAAATGATTCAACTTGCGTAACTGATGATGGATATTGTGATAGTACTGAATTACTAGGCGAGTACGCGACGTGTGTTACGTGCTACCCTGCATCTCTAGCTATAGCTAAATGATATTTATGGATATTTTAATTTATGTATACATACACGCCTGCTACTACTACGTGACAACACATCTTGGTCCGACAAGACGCGGAAGCCACAGCACGGAGGACGGCGGCGATGTGATGGGCAATACCCCGTCTCCTGTGTTTCTCGTTTCACACCGAGGCGAGGTGCATGCATACATGGCAGAGGTGATGGGTCAATAATGCATGTGGATTCAGACAGACCTTCATGCAAATGATGCAAGTGTAAATGGGAGATGGTCCACGAGTAATATATCTGCACGTGGAGCTGTCTCGTGCTGCAAATTATTGACCTCTGCGCCGCATGACCCATCGATATGCTCATGAATTGGGTGGTAGCCTGACGTGTGGTGTGGCCTGCGCCGCTGGTTAAGCTAGTGATCTGTCGACACACATTCATCTCACGCGCGTGATTAAGCGATGTGGGACGTCGACTAGGCGTCCGACAATCCATTTCAACCCGGCGCGTCAGTGAAACATCTACGTACACGGGCCATTAACTGCCGTCAAAATCGTTAGAAGCTGGTGTGTGACGCTATCATGGACAACGAACCGCCTATGGCACACACACGTGACTGAATAATCCTTAGGGTCCAGCCACTTCTAGCGCCTTTTTGATTCAAAGGATTTTTAAATAGGATCTTTAAGAGCATCCACAATGTAACGTTTTACCGTCTCTATACCCGCCTCTAACACCTTAGCGACTGCCTCTATACGTTGCAGCGTGCAGCCTCTAAGCCAAAAAGATTGGAAGCGCCTCCAAGCTTAGAGGCAGGCGCTAAAATTGCCACCGATTAAAATATTTGTTTGGGCCCTTTAGTCAGCGTGTGTATGCTAGTCTCAGTCATCGATCTGCTCAACAAAGCAATGTATTTTATATTATCTGAGCCTGTCACTAGAGGCCAAGAACTAGAGGCTGCACACTGCGAGGACTTGGTTAAAATTAGAGGCAGATGTATGGGGCCCATCTTAGAGGCTGGGTTGCCTCTACACGTTGTGGATGCTTTAAAGGATTAGAATCCTTAGAAATTTTTCTTGCGTTGATCCGTATAATCGAATCTTATAGGATTTTTTCCTATGGGTTCATTTGTACTACATTTCATAGAAATCTTAACATTCACTCCAACTTCTTAAAAGAAATCCTTTGTTTTTTCTGTGACACAATCAAACAAACTCAAATTCTATAGGGATCCAATGGACATGCCGTTCCAATCCTATGTTTTTTCTATTCCTTCGTTTTTGCAATCATATGAATCAAAGAGGCCCCTATGCACTCTACCAAAGTGAAATTAGAAAATATACAACTACGATAAATAAAAGATTAATAAAAATAATCAGCATTAAATATAAAACTAAAACAAATACAAATGTGACTAAAACACCATCGAAATAAAAGTTGTTGGAACTTCACGAAACTACATGTGTGTGTGTGTGTGTGTGTGTACGCGCGCATAATATTGCAACTTAGGGCTCGTAGGGAGCCCCGGTTAACCAAAATCGGCCGTTGCATGTGATTGCGACGACGTTGGTCTTTCCGTAGACAAGTGGTTCCAGCGCTACACACTAAAAGCATCGCTTAGGGAGAACTTCAAGGGGAGGAGCTTTTCTGGCAGTTGCGAGGCAACCAGAATTGGCTCCTCAAGGGGATGTCAATACCGCTTATTTCCATGCCGTTGCGAATGGACAACGTTGGAAGTGCTCAATCCCATGTTTGTGAGATGATGATATCCTCTTGGAGCATGTTGGCCCGCTCGTGTCGCACATCTACTCCTTCTATAAGGAGATCTTCACAACAATGTCCTGGTCTGGGGTTTCTCTAGCGATGACTGACAGTGCAAAATGCCGTCAGATCCCTCGGTAGGGGTTCGAGTGTAGCTGGAAGTCTTGGATCGAAGGTCGCACAAAGGTTTTACCCTACTTCAGGCCTCCGTAGAGTAATACCCTACATCATGCTTGTTTTTGTTATTCATGGTGGAGGGATACCTCGTGTGAGGGGTTACAATGGTGTATGAGGTTGCTACCGAGAGTTGCTATCTGAGATTAGATGAATGAGGACTCCCCAACCTCCCTTTATATAGCAGGAGAGGCCTAGTGTTTTACAAGAGGGGAGATAGATCTATATCGCCGTCTTCCTTTGTCTTGGAGGGCAAGAAGGTTGCCGAGCCTCCCCTTAGGGTTTCCGTCCTGCCTTAGGCCTTGCGGGCCCTGTGTGGAGGCCTAGACCGTATCCATTAGCCACCCCAGTCCTTGACACTGTCAGTAGCCCCCGAGTGTGGCGGAGGTCGCAGGAGGGGTCTCCGAGACCTTCGGCAAGCTCATGTACTTCTTGGTGTTCCAGTCTGATCTTCTTTCTTCAGGGGGCCGGATGCTGGCCCTGTTTACCCGCTTCTTCTCTAGGGAGGCCGCGCATCTCAGCTGCCTCTCAGCTTAGGGTGGGGCCGAGCCTTGCCCGAAAAAGACTGCTTGGAGCGTATCACAATATCTTTAGGGATGCGCGATAATGTGGCCACGGTTTTCGCGCCCACCCCCTGGAAAACAGGGAGTCACTAGAAGGGGGATACCTGTCACGTCTCGACAAGCCTTGGTGTTTCTGCTTCGGGCGACTATAAGAGGAGGGAAAACGGAGGGTTTTCGGTTTCACCTCGCATCCTTGTCATTTCAATCCCTCCTCACGTCGCTCGTTCTGCCGTTGCGATGCCAATCCTCTTTTCGTGCATCTTTGCATCGAGTCTCACAGCTCCCGCTTCGCCCAACACCCATGGGCAGGACGAGGAGTGTGAAGGGGGAGAGGGCCTCCAGCCATGAGCCGTCGGTCAGAATCGGATGCGGGCGGCCTCCAAGAGTGGCAAGAAGTCAGTGCGGGCCGCCCCTAAGTCTACGGGAAAGTGGTTCCCCTCCATGGTTATGGAGGAGGAGATCCGTTCATATAAGGACCAATTTCTGATGCCCGCCGATCTGCGAGTCCGACGCCCATCTGGGGAAGTCCCGCCGGAGCCTCGCGATGGCGAGCGCGTCTTCTCTTTGGGATACTTTGGGATGTGGCTTGGCTCCCGCTCCACATCTTCGTGCGTGGCCTCCTCTGATTCCTCGGTTGCACGCTGCACCACATCCCACCAAGCAAGGTGCTCCAAATCGCTAACTTCATCACTTTTTGCGAGTGCTCCCTTGGGACCACCCCTCATTTCGAGTTGTTTCGACATTTCTTAAAGGTGTGTGTCGAGTCAAATGAAGGTGCTGTCTGTGACCTTGGGGGGGTATCTTGCAGCTCCGCCCTGATTCCACTTTCTTTTCCTTTGAGCTCCCAAAATCCGCCCGGGAGTGTCACAAGTTTTGGTTCTACATAGAGGGCCTTGGCGACGACCTACTAGCCTTCGTGAACATGCCCCCACAAAAGTTGAAGTCGTGGGTTATGACACCTTGATTTTTGCAACCTTTTCTTTTTCTTGTTATTTTCAAAATTTGGCTTTGCATTTGGATTTTTGTGTCAACTCTTTTGGACTTCACATTTGGAAATATTTTTTCTTTCCTTTCCAAGTTGTAAGAGCACATTTATCCATGTGTGGTTTTGGTAATTGATGACAATCCCTATGGACTAATGGTTGCCTTGAGTTATATTCGAAGGATTTGTCCGTAGGTACTTCTTGAAGTCCATCTGTTGGTTTCAAGGAGTTTATATGGTGACCAAGGTGGTATTCAAGGTTTATCCAAAGATTGGTCATGTGGGAGTTGAGCTTATTGCAAGCATGTCTTGAAGAAGAAGAGAGAAGATTGTGTAAGCATTCATGTTTACCTTCAAGACATCATCTTTATGAAGAGAGAAGATAAGACACAAGGTTGATCAAGATTAAGGCAAAGAATGATTCAAGTTGATCAACACACAAAGCATAGAAGATGTACCAAGTGGGATCAAGTGATCCCATGGTATGGTAAGCATTGTCCATTACACTTTGTGTACTAACCCATGGTCTACGTGAGAGTTCGTTGTAGGGTTAGGTATATTTCCATGGGTTTGCGTCAAGAGGAAGATCTCATACAACCCATGGAGGATGACATCAAGTGGTGATCGTCATCAAGGTTGCGGTGTGCAAGTTCAAGTGAAGCATCACGGAAAGATCATGCTTGAAGCTTGCCGTCCATTGTGGTGGACTTGTGAAGATGTGCCGAAGAGTGGCTCTCCCATAGTGGAGTATGGGGGAGCAATCTACTAGTCTTCATCGAGCCGACGCAATCAAGAAAGGTGGTCCATCTTGAGAAGGACAAGATCGTCATCATCTAGCTCAAGTGGACTATGCGCAAGGCAAATGTTTGCCCTTGATAGTTTTTCTATTTTACCGGTCTCATGGTGATAGTTTGGAGACCGGGTTATAGGATCGATAGCCGTACTATCAAGGGGGGCTCTCAAGTGAGTAGCTTGATCGTATCGTTCGTTGAGAGCTCAAACCATTGCATTCTTGGCATCATCATCTTTCTTGGTTCTTGGTTGGTTTTTCTCTTTGAGGTTTCTTGAGCTTATGGTCAGCTTCATGACAAGCTCAAGTTCATCAAAAACGGAGTCCATATGCATCTTCTATGATGTTTTCGATGTTGGAGTTTTTGCCGATTCTTCATTGATAGAGGTTTCACATCTCTATACCATTGGCATTTTTATACTGCCTCTTCTGGTTTGAGTTTGCTCAATTCGGAGCTCATTTGCAGAAGTTATGGCAGTTCTGGTTTTTCTGTATCCATCTGGTTGCTTGGTTTCTTTATTTCTCTTAAGCGGAAGTACCGCTCTTCCGAGCGGTAGTACCGCTCCAGCGGTACTACCGCCCTTAAGTGCCGCTTAACTTTTTAAGCGGTAGTACCGAGCGGTACTACCGCCCTGCAGTGCCGCTTATTCTTTTTAAGCGGAAGTACCTGGTGGTACTGCCGCCCTGAGGGTCCGCGGCCTCTTTCGCATGCTTTTTCTTCCGGACTTCTGGGACTTCTGAGCGGAAGTACCGCTCTCTCCAGAGCGGTACTACCGCCCCAAGCGGATGTACCTCTCCCTCCAGAGCGGTACTACCGCTCTGTTGTTCCTGGACGAGTGTAAGCGGAAGTACCGCTCCCTTGAGCGGTACTACCGCTTGTGTGCGGGCTGTGGGGGTAACGGTTGGATTTTCCCCCACCTATAAAAGGGGGGCTTCTTCCCCATTGCTTTCTAACTCTTGAGCTCGTGTTCTTCCCCCATTGTTGACCTTCTTCGAGCTTGCTAACTCTCAATCCCTCCAATGATTCTTGCTAGTTCTTGAGGGAAAAGAGAGAGGAGATCTAGATCCACATTTCCACCAATCACTTTCTCCTCTTTGTGAGGGGAACCCCTTGGATCTTGATCTTGGAGTTCTTCGTGTTCTTCTTCGTTCTTCCTCTCATTTCCTCCATAACATTTGTTGTTTTGGTGGGATTTGGGAGAGAAGGACTTGGGCACTCCGTGTGCCCTTGCCATTGCATTTGGTGCATAGGTTTGAGTTCTCCACGGTGATACGTGGAAGTGAGAAGTTGAGAAGCTTATTACTCTTGGGTGTTTGAGCACCCTAGAGCTTGTTCCTCTTGGGTGCCTTGGCGCCCTAGACGGTTGGTGGTGCCTCGGAGCTCAATCATTGTGGTGTAAAGCTCCGGGCAAGCGTCGGGGTCTCCAATTAGGTTGTGGAGATTGCCCCGAGCAATTTGTACGGGTACTGGTGAACCGCCCCCAAGGGTTGCCAAAGTGTACGGGTACCGGTGACCGCCCCCAAGGGTTGCCATTTGTACGGGTTCGGTGACCGCCCTCAAGGGTCCCTTAGTGGAATCACATCATCTTGCATTGTGCGAGGGCGTGAGGAGATTACGGTGGCCCTAGTGGCTTCTTGGGGAGCATTGTGCCTCCACACCGCTCTGAACGGAGATTAGCATCCGCAAGGGTGTGAACTTCGGGATACATCATCGTCTCCTCGTGCCTCGGTTATCTCTTACCCGAGCCCTTTACTTATGCACTTTACTTTGTGATAGCCATATTATTTGTTGCTATATATATCTTGCTATCACTTAGTTGTGTATCTTGCTTAGCATAAGTTGTTGGTGCACATAGGTGAGCCTAGTTGTTTTAGGTTTTGTGCTTGACATATTAAACGATAGTTTTATTCCGCATTTGTTCAAGCCTAAACCGTAATTATTTTAAAGCGCCTATTCACCCCCCCTCTAGGCGACATCCACGTCCTTTCACAAGTGAATTCAAGCACTCTAAACCATCTACGATCCTTGTCCCACACTTTCTACCCCAAGTGATATTTTTTCTTTTCAATGAATATTCATTTTCTTTATTAGGAATGTTTATTTCTTCATTCTATTGTGAAGCAAACTTCATTTCTGCTTCACAATAATTCACCAAATAATTCCCACTGGTCCTTGGCATCATATCTCTCCTCAATATCCGAAAATATGCCATGGTCCAATACAAATAATTTTCTAGAAAATTCAGTTTAGCTTCTGGACATAAATGTCACAGTGTGAAGCAACTATATTTTTCCACCCTCCATTGTGGCTGAAATTTTTACCACTTAAGCACCCTACTAAGTGATCATTCTCCACCAAATTTAAGCCAAAACGCCGATGCTTCCTTTTTTAATGATCCGGTAACGGAACATAAAGTATCCCACACCTATTTCCCAAAGAGGTGACCTTTGGTTATCGAACCCGCGAAAGGAAGGTTCCCTTGAAGTGATGGCCTCTAGCATGCAATTGTTAAAGGAATAATTCTAGTTTTGACCGGATCAGTCAAGCTAATAGTGATGTAACACTTATAATAAAAAGTGGTACAGGTATGAGGTATTAATGCTTACAACCATGTATTTGTGTTGGTGCCATATATGATCTTCAGTTGTGCGGTGGAAGTCACCCATAGAGATGTGCTTGTTACGAACCGAAGTGGGGATGTGTCCAAATAACATCTTGACCTGCACGAGTCCTGCATCAAGAATCCGCTGTCCTACCTCAGGCCCTATTCGTCGCGCGGGGTTGCCTCTATAATTAAGAATAATGAGATAAGAGCTTTGGATTTTTAATGACTACACCTCATGAATCCCCAAGGATTGGATCCATGTTACTGTACTAGACCTTTCTGGCACTGGTGTTCAGAATAATTCTTCACGTTCTCCCTGCCCTTAGCCTCACTGTGACTCGATCTCCATGATCATGGGTACCTACAGGGATGAAGAACACGGACAAGACAAGAGACATCTACGAAAAAAATATTTCACACATACGGGACATTAATTCAAAGCTCTTCCATTGATACCCACAACAAATACAGAGGGTTGCAAGGCCTATGCCTCAAGCCATACCTTACCGAACTGCTCACACATGAAGATCAGATCGCATGAAGAAAACATTAAAGAACACATCTTGAAGATCGATTGATTTATAATATGTCTTACAATGGTTGCCTTGTGCGATGCAGGATTACAAGTATGAACTAGAGGAAGATGAATTTATGGTGGTGATGGTGGCTATGAAGATGGAGATGTCGACGACTAGGGTTGATGGAAGGGTATGAATATGACTCTGTTCTGGACGTTTTCCTCGATGTCCTATTAACATTTTGGCATGGTCCCCTTTATAAAAGTCGTTCAGGTGGACATGGCGCCTCAGAGTCAACGCCATACGACCGCTCATACGAGTGGTCACGGTGTCTCGATCTGACTGCTTACCTACGCCTGTGCATACCTCAGACGACCGCTGAAACGACAAAACACATACACACTCCCCTTTAATAGTAGACATACTCCAAAACTTAATAGTAGACATACTCCAAAACCACAAAGGAGGCACTAGATGCACTTACAAGTTGTAATAAGAAACATGTGACTATGTCACTATGCGAGACTTGATTTTTTTGCTTTGTGAGTTGTTACAAACTTGCAAATTCATATAGACCTTTAAGTATTGATCATATTACGTTGTGCTAATCATGATTACGATGTGTGTAAACACTACAACAGGACAGAGCTTTGGTAACACCATTTTGTGTTACTACAGGCCCAAAAGTGTGTTACTAAGCCATATAGTAACACAATTTGAAATGTGTTCCATTAGACCGTGTTACTAACTGATGTCAACGGTCACACATAGTAATTGTTACCATATATTAGAAAATGTGTTACAGTTACATTATAGTAACATGCGTATTATGTGTTACCAAACATGCTGGTAACACATTTTTGGAATTCTAGTAACACCCATAATAACATGTTTTCATAGACGTAGAACATTGATGGTAACATGTTTTTGTAAGTATAGTAACACAACTGGTAACCCATTATTTTAGCGTCGAAACAGAACTAGTAACATAATATCCAAATATCGTAACACTATATTCTTTTAGTTGTCAACTATTCTAGTAACAAATTTTGTAACTATGGTAACACCATGGGTAACACAAAAATATTAACCACAAAATTCGATATCCATTTTATGTAATATCATTTTATTTAATAAAATCGATGTAATTGCGCAAATAGTTAATCATTTTATTATTATGCTTGGCAGCATCAAAATAATATAGAAATTGAAGCGCAACACATATATAAATTCAAAATGAAGATTTTTATTACAAATATAAAAGAATGTATGATACATATGCATTACAATAAAGATATCATTCATATCATTTGAGCATAGAAAACACAACTATGGAGAATATTACAGCATAGCACTTGCATCAATTCGACGAAAGAAAAAGATCTTGTGGATGATATTACATTTTCAATCTATCAATGTACAACTACGACTATTGGTAGCTAAAATCATCAAATTTTTATTTGCTTCTTGATCCAGAATTCAACTGCAACTCAATTATCCTTCGCTCTAATATGTAAAATAAAATTGCACCATAGATATATGTGATTTAATGTACACAAATATGTTTTCATAATGTTAAACAGAAGATTTGAACTTGCAAAAGCTGAAGGCCAGGCAATTAAGTATCCTGAAGAGAAAGCCTCATCAATTGTCTTGCAATCAGAAACTTCCCTTACCAACTCCTCACTATCAAGAATAGGTTGATCTATGCGCACAAGGGCAAATTCAACACCTAACTTAATACCACCAGCCTTAGTTCTTGGATCAGTACTCCGAATAGTACCATACGCAACATTCCGCTTGTTGGGATATGTTGAAGTCTTTAAAACTACTTTGGAAGCAACCTATATTATGGTCAATATTAGCATTCAACGACAATGCTAATAGAATTTGCATGAACAATATGAGCTCCTTTTAATGTCAGCCCAGTATAGGTGCCCCAAAAAACTAAATAAACTGGACCCGACATCGAAGTCTAATGCCCAAGGTTACCTCAACAGGTTCATTGCATTGGATTCTCTGCAAACTGGAATATTAATACAAAGGTTTCAAGTGACAAGCAATGATATAGCCATGTGTTAACATTACCTTTGTTTTACCATGTAGTATTGGTAACCGAGAAATACCATTCTCATTTGATTGGAGGTTTTCCTACAAAACTAACAAATCTGAGTAAAATGTTGATAGAAATGCATACAAAAGGTGGCATAAAGAAGTCCTTTACCTCTCTTTTATTCCATTATTCACATAGTCTTTTTTGTTATTCATATCATCAATAATCTGGTCTTGCCTTTCTATATATTCCTTCATCTTTGCTATTTCCTCCCAAACATCATGTTCAACTTCATATGGTAATCCATCAGTTGTAGTCATATTGATGTTCTTTAGATACCGTGGTGTCCGGCCGTAGACTTGCTTAGGAGTTGGAAGCAAACCCATGCCATGCACTTGTCCAATCTTTTCTTCCCCTAATACTTCCTGCAGGGCATCACCTTCCCATGCGACTCAGCAATTTGTGTCCCAGAACAGATGAAACCTACCAAAAGAAACATGCGAATGGAGAGGGCAGAGAAGTAAACAGTAGCACATCAATGCACTATCAACTTAACATAAATCAAAACAAAGAGAGGAGGTACAAGACCATGGGTCCAGCCATACCCACACTCCGATATAACGCTGTCGACATATGGATTCAGGACAGGTTTAAGTTGAAAACTGTACAGATTATGCAAACTAAGCATTATTCAAGCGACGGATAATATTATGTTAAGCAGTAGGTGATAAGAGCGCAGCAGCATGTTGCCTCATGTGTCATCCAATAAGTCGTTCATGAAGCAGCAGTCAGGATGGCCACATTGTGCCAACAAACAATATTAGTTTGGATGTTCGCCATGATATTCCTACATTAGGCGTATGCGCAACTACAATTCCACCAACTATTCGGGGCGATATAAAATCCATAACTACATCAGGGACACTGAAAATTGATTCAAATGCAAATATATCTAATAATTTAAAGATGGGTGAGATGTCAAAATCTTCGAAGAAGCAAGAGGCTCCTACAAGTAGAGGTCCTGATGATGTTGACTGCTTCCCTAAACAGAACATAAAACCAAAGTACATAGGATCATCAGGTGATGGTGCAACTCTTAAGCATTTTATCTATTCCTAATTTCAGTCATTTGATTCTAGTGGTTATTTACGCAGGCAAAATTGTTGCACTAGACCGGCTGCATCCAGAATCAAAGAGTAGAGTAGGGTTTGATCATGATAGTCTTAGGGCATCAAAGAAAATGGACCCTTTGTACTACTCGCAATAAGATGGTGATTGAGCGGGTCTTCCCGCGGCGTGCTTCTGACTCGTTCTTCAAATTCCTTGCTTTCCTGCAGCACTGGCATCCGCTCGCTAGATCGAGGGACCGTGACCGGCTTGGACTTCTCCTAGATGCTTTGGTGGCCACCGCGCGCCGGCTCGACGATCGTTCGTCAGTCTCTTAGCTTGCCCCAGGTGGCCTTTTATGTTTCTTTTCTCTTTTTTGGGCGCATTTGTGCTGTGGCCCCAGCAGTCTTCTTTTCTGGTTACGGTTGGTACTCGGATGTATGGACTTATGCTTTATCTATAAAGCGGGGCGAAAGCCTGTTTCGAGAGGGCATCAAAGAAAATGATGAAGGAACCTAATGAGCCAGCCTAGAATCATCCATGTGAGTTTGAGATTAACAAAAGAAATCCTTCAATCAAGGGAACTCCAAAAAGCTTTGCACCTGTATAGGGAAAATAATTGGTACATGAAAAAAAAGTCAATTCTCCACAAGAATGTTGCAGCTTGAAGTTGAAGCAATTGGTTTGAAAAATAATTTACCACATTAGTTTTTCATGTCTTTCGTTTCATCTTTGACTACTATATATAAAAAGACACATAATTACTAGACTACTTTACTGTTTTATATGAAACATTAATTAACCAGTTTAAGGTCTGCCATATTTCTATATAAGTTTTATTAGATTTAAACAATAGTCAATGGATCGATCTAGCAGAAGTGTAGAACACACACATATATCAATGGATCGATCTGATTGATGGATTAGGCATTGTCACATCGCAAAATCATAGTCAGACACAACCGTACATGCTTTATGGGCCTTTCTACATCAGTGATGGTTTAATTATTTGTCTATGGGCTAATTAAGAAATTAGTTGCGGTCATTAGGCATCTACAGTACACACTGTGCTATGAATCGTTGAGGGGGGCGAGTGATTAGCAGGGATCTGACCCATGCTCGCCACTGCTTGTCTCCGCTCCTGCATCAGTACAACTATGTTTCACCTAGCATGCACCTTAGAGAATTCGTAGCAGTCAGATCAGGGAATGGATGGGCGTTCAGATCCATACCAGCCACGAGATCGTACTCCTTCAGGATGTAGGTGCCGGAGGCGAAGACCAACGAAGCCGTCGCTGCAACGAACCAAACGGCGCCGAGGCAGGTCGAGGAAGCGGCAGATCGATACAGGGGTTGAGGTGGGGGTGGAAGGGGGGTTGCGGGTGGCGGCCGCGCTGGGCGTTGGAGGGGCGGCGTGTTGGGCATTGGAGTGCGGCAAGGTAGCTGCCTCGGCTGGATGTGGATATGGGTTTGAGGCCCAATTTATTTAGAGTGTTCTAGTTAATTGGAGGGAAATCCCTAAAAAAAGTTAATTGAAGGGAAAAGTAAGGGGAAAAGCTTCTCATCAGCCGGCGCCCGGCGGATACGGCATCAGCATCGACCGCCTCGTGCAACTGACACGTGCCCCCACGCAGCTGTCCCACCTTCCATCCTTATCCTTATCTCGGAACGTCTCACAACCACTAATCTTTGTCTCCATGAATCAATTCCTTTTTGTCTCTCCCTCAAATCCAGAAAAAGCTCACCGTAGCACACCTTTTTCCATCCCACGAGCCGTTGCTGCAGCTACAAGCGGGAGGTTATGCGGAGTAACTGCAGCTTGCGGCCGTCAGCTGCTTCCACCATGGCCGTCGGCCGCCACGGGGCACCCGAGCAAGGCACGGTCGTTGCCGACTTCCTCCATGCCATTCTTGCCCATCACCGGCTGTCTCCTTGAAATTCCAACAACGAAGTTGTAAACCGTGACGGCGAATGATGGTTGCTGCTATGACATGGGCCGGCAATGGCGGTAGCGTTTCTGCAACTTCATCTTTGTTGCATTTTTTCTGCAACTTCATCTTTGTTGCAATTTTTTTCTGTAACTTCATCTTTGTTGTAATTTTTTCTGCAACTTCATCTGTGTTGCAATTTTTTCTGTAACTTCATCTTTGTTGCAATTTTTTCTGCAACTTTATCTGTGTTGCAAAAATTTCTTCCACAATAACATTTATGTTGCAAAAAAATGAAAAAAAAACTGCAACATCACCTCTGTTGCAATTTTTTTTTGCAACAAGACCATTGTTGCAAAAATATTTTGCAATAAGACATCTGCAACGTGACCTCTGATGCAAATGTTTCTGCAACATTACCTCTGTTGCAGAAGTGAACAACGCCGCTCGGCCGCTGGATGACACACGATCTGACGGCTCGCGACCCGGCTGATCTTTTAAAAAGATCGGCCGGCGGACGCGTAGCACGCCCCAAAAGTAAGCGCGGAAGTTAGAGATTTTGCACAAGGAATTAATTTTTCACCATCGAGAACTGGAGGGAAATTTGGATCTACCTTATTTTTATCCAAGGAGAACTGAATGGAAATTGTTTTTGAAGAACCAGGACATTGTTACGTATATTTTTTTGTTTGGCGTGGAAATTTTCCAAAAAGTGTTTTTAGCATGGAAAAATAGAGTATGTTTTATTTATTATCGATTGAAGGGGAAATTAGATATATCTAAATACTAATGACTTTATAAAACTGATTTACGTAACATGTGCTAAATAAACTATAGCACGGTTTCCCTCGGCTAACTAGTTGATATAAAAAAACATCGAACTTGAAGCTCCGACAGACCTTGGAGGATGTTGTGATCGGGACATCCCCGATGCTGGGACAGTGGACGCGATGGTGTTGTCATGAACATCGGCGATCAGCTGACAGATCTCGCTCCTGATCGGCCGTCTCGACCAAGATCGCGTCATTCCCACACGGTACACATGGAAGCTGCGACCGATGTGGGAGAAAGCTACACATGGAAGCCGCGACTCGCTCGGGAGCATGTTGTGACCAGCGTGGCTGGCGACTTTTGATCCGCGATGGGAGCGCATGCGGTGATGCTACAAAGTGGCGACGACAATATGTGTCGGCTGTGACCGACCAACGACGGTGTTGTAACGATACATCCGAGAGGGTGGCACATCAATCTAGTCTCCTCCTTTGTTCCACCTCCACGGCGACAGAGCATAAGGGGAGGGTATCCTAGCTACATCCACGATTGAAAAAAACGCCCGTACTTGCAGTAGTAACAGAAAAGGGAAATTTGCGACCTTGAAGGTTGGTTAAAGAAAAATATTGTAACTTGACGGACCGATATTGCTCCTCATTGGTCGCCTCAACCAAGATCGTGTCATTTCCACACAGCTACACATGGAAGCTATGACCGGTGTGGGAGAAAGCTACGACCGGCCCGGGAGCATGTTGTGACCAGCAAGGCTGGCGACTTTTGATCCGCGCTGGGAGCGCATGCGGTGATGCTACAAAGTGGCGGCGACGATATGCGTCAGCTGCGATCGACCGCCGACGGTGTTGTAACGATACATCCGAGAGGCTGGCACATCAATCTAGTCTCCTCCTTTGTTCCACCTCCACGGCGACAGAGCATAAGGGGACGTATCCCAGCTACATCCACGATTGAAAAAAACGACCGTACTTGCAGTAGTACCAGAAAAAGGAAATTTGCGACCTCGATGATTGGTTAAAGAAAAACATTGTAACTTGACCGACCGATATTGCTCCTCATCGGTCGCTTCAACCAAGATCGTGTCATTCCCACACGACTGCACATGGAAGCTATGACCGGTGTGGGAGAAAGCTACAACCGACAATAATAGAAGCTGCGACCGGCCCGGGAGCATGTTGTGACCAGCGAGGCCGGCTCCTTTTGATCCGTGCTGGGAGCGCATGCGGTGATGCTACAAAGTGGCGGCGACGATATGCGTCAGCTGCGACCGACCGCTGACAGTGTTGTAACGACATATCCGAGAGGGTGGCAAATCAATCTAGTCTCCTCCTTCCTTCCACCTCCATGGCGACAAAGAATAAGGGGAGGGGATACCAGCTCGCTTCTGATCAGTCGCCTCGACCAAGATCATGTCATCCCACACGACTACCCATGGAAGATATGACCGATGTGGGAGAAAGCTACATGACGACAAAAAATTATAAGGAGAGGGGATACCAGCTACACCCACGGTTTAAAAAACCGACTGTACTTGCAGTCGGACCAGTAAAAGAAAATATGTGATCTCGATGGTTGGTTAAAGAAAAACATTGTAATCTTGCCCCGGACGTTAACCGGATGACCCGGGCAGTTGGCTTAGCTCTATGGACCGTCCACGCAATCGAAAAAGAAACAGTCGAACCAAGTGTTCTTATAAAAAAAAGTTGAACCGGTTTTTCTGGAAAGTGAAAACCCATCGTTGGACTCATTTTCAAGTGGCCGTAAAAAGAAAAAAAATCATGTGAATAAGGTAGGGATTTGTCCCGAATCGGTGGAAATCCATCCACTATCCCCTTCCGCCGCCGCTTCCAACATCGGGCGCAACCGCCCCTTCCGCCGCCGCCCTCAACCAGTGCGGCGACGCCGCCCCGCGCCACTAGGAGCCCAGGACCAACACGCCGGCACCTACCCGTACGACCGCGCCACCGCTGCTGCGTGCTGGTCCAGCGATCCCAGCCATCCAGGGGACGCCATCGCCGCCGCCTGGTCTGGTAATATGCCTGCGCCGCGTGGGCCCGGGCGCGCTGCGCCGCGCCCCGGACCCCGCCGTGCTCGTGCTCCGCGCCGTCGGCCGCTGCTACATCTGCGCCGAGAGCGAAAACGCCGAGACCGCCTGCGTGCTCCTCCTGGAGCTGTACGTGCGCGCGGGCTGCCCCCGCCGGTCGGAGGGGGAGGCCGAGCTGCGGGCGGAGGCGCGCGTGGGGGCGCTGTCCTGGCGCAGCCGGATCGGGCGGGAGAAGGGCCGGGTCGCCGACGCCAGCCCCAGGGACGCCCGCGGCCTCATCCTCGTCATGGCCGGCTTCGACGTGCCCACCGAGTTCCCTCTGCAGGAGTTCTACGAGCTGGTGCTTTCCAGTGGCTACTTGACATGCGTCGAGGTGCTCAGATGCTCCCAGCTCTTCATGAAGAAGCTGCGTGGTGAGGGCACCCTGCCACACCTTTTGCGTCGGCACATTCTAATTATCCCTGCTTCCTGACTAATCAAGACTGTTCTTCTATTGCAGATGTTGTTGCTGATATGCTGAATAGGGGAAGTTATCGCGAAGTGATTGGTGTGATCCTTGCATTTGACCTGCGAGAGGCGTTCCTGCTCGCGGACATACTGACTTACATCGTTGACAAGGTTGTGCGCAATAGGAAGGAGCAAGAGATCGAGGTGGAGTGTGATTTGGCGGGATCGGTATGTTTTGTCGTTTTCTCATGCAATCAGTTTATCACTACTAAAAAGAGAGTTAACTGATGTATGTGGTAAGAAGGATTTAATGACAGACCTGGCAAATTCTTTCCACTATTGCGTAGATTCGATAACCGTTATAGATGTCAGATATAATCCTCAACACCTTCATATGTTGCGATATATTTCGATAACTCTTATATCAGATGTTACCTATAATCTTCAGCACCTTCTATATGTCGTGATATACTCAGTAACCATTGTATGATATGTTTAATATAGTCTTCAGCACCTTCTGTATATCGCGATGACACGATATATTAGATAACCATTATGTATCCTGTGCTATATTTAGTCGTCGCGATATATTCTAGAACCATTATATATCCTGTGCTATATTTAGTAGTGTTGGATGAACGCCTAGGCAGAGCTTCAGGAACTGAACATGCTTGCTGGAGCACTCCTTTAAACTTGCCTTTTACAGTTCTTTTCTCCTTACTAATCCCTGGGTGCTAGCTTTGTTTTATTTCTAGACCATTTATCTATTATATATACACAGAACATCTAGTTATATGTTCTAAAAATATTTGTATTAAATTCTTTCAGGGTTTGACTCTGCTCCTAAGGATCTATCAGTTTAGTTGGCTTTTGTCGAACACGGTGCATCTTGTTCTGTTCTGTGCAGCATGGAGCGCAACCACATAATATGACTATAGGCCTGCACCAAATATATGAAATCTACCTTTTGGTGTGCATTACTGCACATGTAGGATATTGCCTTTGTGACGTTTCAATGTTAGATATCACAATGTGCACTACTTTTTGACTATAGGCTATTGTTGTAGCAAGACAGAATGGAGCTGCAAAACATGTTAAGTTGGAGCTGAGCATCCTAACTTAACATAGTACCACATCTTTCTCATTTTGAACAGAATTACATGTTAAATAAGAAATGATAATTCATGTACATCAGGTAGAGTCCAGCAAAAATTCGTTTCTCTAGTTAGATTAGATCTCACTTGCAGATTTGGCCATGCTCCAATTAGTTCCAGTCGCTTCACTGAACACAAACCATATCTTCTAGATTTATTTTAACTTTAATTCCCTCTGCTCTAGGCCTCTAACTACCAGGGAATCCACATTCATTCTCATGGGATGTGCATTAGTATGAAGGACACACACATATATGCTAAGTTTAGGTAGTCTGTACAACTGCAAAATATTTTTAGCCTTGTGATAAGACACCATATTTCACATGCAGGATTTAGCAGGTAAGTCTGACTTCTCACTTGAATGCACCTGAAAATAAACCTTGACTTCGGACTGTTGCAACAATGCTACATTTAAGTGCGGTACATATCAAGCATAAAATGAAAGAGATCACTTAAGAGGAGAAAAATGTCCAACATTGTAGTAATTTTGTAGTTAGAAAAAATCACAGTAGGATTCCTAGAACGGGAAGACCTCAGATCTTGGATCTGGCTGCTCTTGGACAGGGAAGACCTTGAATCTTAGGTTTCTTTTCTTCTGGTCATGGAAGACGTCAAAGCTTGGGACTGGCTGCTCGGGTTTGAGAGATGCAGATCAACCTTTATGGCCAGGTTGTGAACCGGCTTCTCCAACGTCTTGAGACCGAGCCAGGTCAGGTTTGAGAGTGGTAGCTAGACCATCCGACCAATCTATCTTCTGTTGTTGCAGTAAAGACCAAGTCTGTTTAAGGAATTATAGGAAGACATGTTAGTTTTGTCCCTTGTCACTCATCTATCTTCTGCATTTTCATGATTATATATACACTGTAGTTTTACCTGAAGTCAAAGCTGAGTTTACAGGACACTAAGAAGTAAGAACCATTGTATGTTCTTGCAGATTGTTGGCTGAGCTTACACCCTTCAGAAAATTCGAAAGAATGAGGTCTTCCACTCAACATATAAACCCAACTTTTCTTTTTCTTTTTTGCTTTTCAGTTTCTCATGTTCTACCATAAAGCACTAGTTGTCCATATATGTATTGAATTTAACTTGACTCTTTTCATTTGTTATGAACTTTTGCTCATGCCCTTCACTGAATCTTCCTTTTTAGGAAATTTTGCAAGTGGAGATTAGAAGGATTGTTCTAAACTGATGGATGAAGCAATGTGTTCTTTTAGCGGACTTTTATATGTTTGCATAGTTTTTGCTCTTCAAAATAAAGCTTGGAATATTTCAGAAATTTTTAGCGGACTTAAGTTTCATGTATGACAGATTGTCATTGGAAATATATACATTTTTGTTGCAGAAGTTTTATGTCGGACTTACTATCTTGTAACCTAAGTTTACGTATGTTTGAACTTAAACCTGGATGGCTGATTCAATATTTTCTTCTTTGTCGTTGTGAACCAACCTTTGCGTGTGTAATTCAACATGTTTTTTGTGTGTGGTTATTTTATAGTTAATTAAACAGGCAAATAAACACTAGCATAGAGTAGAGGATTCGGCCATCACACACATCTCACGCATCAGATCAAATTCACTAGTACACACACATCTCATGCATCAGATCAAATTCACTAGTAACTCACAAGTTGTCTCATACAAATTTAACTACTATCTCAATTTCCAGCAAAGGTTAACAGTAACAAGAGAAGAGAGAGATTTAGAGATTAGTTCCTAGTCAATTCAAGTTGTAGATGTAGCAGCTGTAGGTGATGAAGAAGAACAACCGTGGAGAGCTGAGTTGAGTTGCAGAAGATCTGCAGAGGAGGTTGAGGTGTTGCAGAAGAATAGTAGCAGAGGAGCCTTGGGGATGCACTACATCACAGTCACAGATACGCTAGAAAAAAGAGCAGCGGGGCCTCGCGCAGATTACCAGACTGCACGACTGCCTTGTCTGGTGATTTCCTCTAGTTTGATCCCGCTTGACGCCAGGAGAACGAGAGCGAGGCCTCACACGGCCTGCCAGACGTCGTTGCTGAGGTGTCTGGTGGTCGTGCGACCATCTGCGAATTTGAGGAGACGCATGACAACGCCAAACGCGACCACATCGGCGTCAGCGAGGAGCATGGCTTCGTGCCCGGTCGTGTCGTGCGGGTGCAGGAATGATCGATCTACCCGGCGGCTATGTAGTTGTGCGTACACATCTGGCCGACTCTGTTTGCTAGGTGCACGAGCCAACTTCCAATGAAAATCGATCAGCTGCTTCTACTAGCTCATGTGTATGTACGTGTACAAGTGTTCTGGCCGGAAGGAATCGCCACCGTTTGCCGTGTCGGACATTGATGTCAGCCTAGACCACCTCCGCCTTATCTGTTGCGCCAGCAGCCTTGTCTCACCGTGCACTATCCACTCCTTCTCACAACTCTCTCCCTCCTCTCCGTTCTCTCTCGAGCTCGTGTTCCCGAGAAGGTCGCCAAGTCATCCTAAAATTCGCGTAAAAATATGGTTAATATGATATTTACTGCAACCATACCGAAAATAATTTGGTATTTACCAACCAAATTGTATTGCTTTTTCATACCATATTACCAAAGAATGAAAAGATTATTACCAAAACAAGAACATATTTATGAAAAATCATGTTGACACATGGGCCCTATGTGTCAAGGTATTTGTGATCTATGTATGCAATTGATTTTAGTTTTTCTATTCCCCCGTATAATAGAGCCTGTAACATTATGTATCAACCATGATTGTGTTTACTACATTGAACTACGTAACACATTTCACTAACACATATTTATATGTTACCATGTCAAAATATACGTAACACATTCGACCAACACATATTTATATGTTACTATTACAATATCCCTGTAACACATTTTGAGGCTTATATAGTATGTGTTACTACCTGTCGTTGGACACAAAATAATGTGTTACAATAATTTCACTTGTCACACATTTTTCAATGTGTTACATGATTATGTTACTTAAAGTCTGTTTTGTTGTAGTGAAAACTGAATATTTGTATTGCCTATCATGTCATGTGACCTTTTATTGTTATTATTGATGTTACCATCTACACACTGTTGTGGTTGGTGTTTTGATTGCCTCATGAGCCTGGATATCCATCAATAGTTGGATATCCAATGGTATGGGCACGGTAGTATTTTTTCGAGCCATGGGTATTTTCACGCCGGGAGGGGGGGCAACGGATGAGCTCGTAGATATGGGTATGGATTTTGATCATCTCAACCCATCCAAACCTGCCCCATTGCCATCCCTAAACCATAGTAATTTTATTCGTAAAATCCGACGACTATCACTAGATGTCGATGAAGACTACAATTTTAAGATCTAAGTCTCCCTTCCTCACAACGCCATCATGGCAGCCGGAGACGAGGGGACGAGAAGATTCTACTATGGCATTTGGTAGAGTTCTGTCCCATCATTGGCTTTTCCATCCCAATCCTAGATAACAAGAGTCTTGTACCGCCGAAGTATGATAGCCATATGTTAGCCCAAACCCAATTAGGCCTCTTTTGGTTCATAGAATAGGAATATCGTAGGAGTAGGAAATTTGTAGGAAATGAGGCCTCCTTTAGTTTGTACGAATTTTGTAGGAATTTTATAGGATAGGATTTCTAAAGGAAAAATTCCTATAGACCCCTTTGGTTTGTAGGAATAAATTCCTATTCCTATGTAGTATTGGTTTATATCCTTCACATTTCAAGGAAATAAACTATTAGCTCAGAACTAATGGAAAAATTACTATCCTATGAACCAAGTGACATCGCTTTCCCTGTAGGAAGCTGTAGGAAGTGAGATGCAAGCCATCTCATTTCCTATGACTTTTTATATTCCTATGATTTTTTTATCCTGTAAATGAAAGGACGCCTAAGATGTCATGTATGTCAAATCTTATGAACAGGAAAAAGAAAAGAGCAGTCATTCGGTTCATATCATATGATTTTTTTCATTGATTCTAGGCTAATATTTATTTCCTTTAAAATGGGAAGGGTACAAATAATTCCTAGGTCAAAATAAGATTCTACTAGAGGCTAACATTTGCTTCGCCGCACCGTTCTTCACTCGTGGGATAACTCTTTTTTCTCTAGCAGGTTATTGCAGTCGGTTATTTCGTTTTGATTTTATCTATGTTGTCTTGGGTTTTAATTATGTTCTAACAGTGTTTTTTATTTGTACTCCTTCAGTTCCAGAATATAAGGTGTATTGTTTTCCGTGCAAGTCAACCATTTAAATGTTTGACCAAGATTATACAATAAACTAACAATATCCGCAATACCAAATAGATAAAATATGAAACTACTTGTCATGATGGTTCAACTAATATAAATTTTGTATTATGGATATTGATAATTTTTTCTAAAAACTTGATCAAACATGACCTCATTTGACTTTTGCAAAAACAAATATACCTTATATAAAGGAACGAACGGAGACTCTATTCGTTCTAAAATGGAGTTGCCCAGTGCGTTGTTGTGGTGTCCTAGCACGTTTCAACATCAATGTCGACATGTCGTTGTTCTATGAGTCCCTTGGAAGCTCTCATTCCATCCTGAAACCTTGGAATTGCTCCTATAGCGCTCATATGGGACTACCAATGAATCTCTCGCTCGCTCAGCTTAGCTTTTTTCTGGCTCGTACCACTCTTAGCTTGGGAAAAACCATTATCATATTTTTTTATTGAAAAAGTTTGTTCAATAAAAAGTTGTTCACATTGTTTTTCCAAAGTTACGAATTATCATGAATTAAAAAAATGTCCACGACTTTAAAAAATATCCTTGAATTTCAAACAATCTTTAGAATTTGAAGAAAAATGATCACACATTTAAAAGTCGACAGACTGTAAAATAGGGCCATGAACTTTGGAAATACTCATGAATTAAAAATGTTCATGAATTTAAAGGAATGTCTATGGATTTTAATAAATATTCAAGTTTTTAAAATGTTCATGATTTTTAATAAATATTTATGCAATAAATGCAGATAAATTAAATGAGAAAAAAGACACAGAAACAAACAAAAAAAGAAAGCAAAGCCCAAAATAATAACTATTAAAACTGTGAAAAGACACACAAAAAAGAAAAAAACAAGAAAACCATGCAATACATTAAGAAAATCGCCCGACACGTTATGACCTTGTTTGCTTTACTCTCAATGGGTGACACATACCCTTACAAGAGGATCCATAACGGCCCCTACAACCCCCGACACATTAGAAGGCTCCAAACCATGAAACTTATTCATGTATTAAATGTGAAAAATAAATTAGTAAATAAAAATAGAAGAAAAAATCAGTAGAGCGAAAAGAAAAAAAATAGAAGACAAACCATTAAAAACAGTAGGAAAATAGAAAAGGCAATATCTGTTCAAAACTAGGAAAACTGGTAGGCCCACTATGGGTAGGTGTCCGTTATGCTCAACCGACGACACACCCTTAATAGTCTAGGTCCAAAGCACCAGCAACCTCCGAGGCATCAGGATGCTCGAAATCTAGGGAATTAGTCTTAGAAGATTCCTTATAAACCAAAGGACTCTATAGGAATATTTTCTTTAGAAATCCTATCTTATAGAATTTCTACAAAATTCCTTCAAATCATTGGTGGCCTTAGTACTTCTCTTTGATAATGGAACACAGGAAGAGAATTAGAGGATGTCGGGTCTTGTGCTAGATTACCCGCTGGGAAGCACAACTCCCTAAATGGCAAATGCTATTTGAAAACATACACAGAGAGTGCGCCATTGTTTGCGGGCCATTGAAGTTTCTACGCGGTTTTTCTAGTATTGTGTAGGTTTATATTCTGTTTTCTTGTGAGGTTCCTCAGGTATTTTTTTTGTGTGCTGGTTTTTCGACCGGTCTTTCCTTTTATACATCTGTTTCTTTTTTCATTTATTTTTAAATGGATGAGAACATTTTTCAATTTTATTTCTGATTTTGTGACATGCTAACTTTTTTACAACCATGTGAACATATTTTAAAATACATGAACATATTTAAATTTATGAATAATTATAGTACATGACTTTTCAACTATGTGAGCATTGAATTTTTTAAATGTAATTATTTTGACAGATTTTAAACTTTTCGACTTATAAAAACACATGACCACTTGTAAATGGTACATGAATATTTCTCTTAATGCATGAACCTTTTTATAAATAAGGGTGATTTTATTTTATGTTTTTGTAATAGATTTTTATAAATCTGCTAAAAAATAACTGAAGCTATATGGGTCGTCGCATATAGATGCCCTTTAGGTGGTTTGCGTGCTAACAGGTAAACACTATATATATGTTGCTTAAAGGCGTCTAGCGCGTGGGCCGGCCCAGTAGTGTGGAAGCATGCAACATTTCCCTTTTGTTTTTTGTTCTTTTTTTTATTAAAAAAGGCTTCTCACCCCGCTTTATAGATAAAGCAAATGCCCAATGCCAAGTATCAAAGACACACACAGAGCACATCGAGGTTCAATACAGACACACAACGAAAAGAAAAGAAAGTACAACACATAGTGGATGGCCAATCTAACTACTGACAAATCTCAAGGAGGGTAAATGATCATGAGGAGCCTGGCCGCCAGCTCCTTGTGCTTCGTGCTGAGCTCGTGGATGGCCAATTTATCCCACCGCTTGGAGAGAGGTTTCCATTCCTGCAAGAAGCCACAATGTTTGTAAGTTGCATCGGTGGCCCTGGAAGGAAAAATATGTTCAATAACAACTTTGTTCCTGTCACACCACAGGGTCCAAGCCAAAGTCCCAAAATTCACCCACATCAATCTGCGGACTTGGCCCGCTCAACTCGACACTAGTTTGTGCCACTCTGGGAACGAAGTGGGGTACCAACTGTTTGCCTAGACCTCCCGAAAGCAACTCCACAATAACTGCATGGAGTCACGGTAGAAGAGGATGTGGTTCAAGTCCTGTGCCACCCACACAACGGGCATTGGCCATCCCATGCCCGTTCCTCTTCAAGACTTGGTCACCCGACAACAATCTCCCTCTAATGAGCTGCCAAAGGAACACTTTTATTTTAGGGGGGGGGGGTTGGTCTTCCATAGCTCCTTCAATTCCTCCGGCTCCACGCTCGCTCCCTCTGACAGATGTGTGTACAATGACTTGGTGATGAACGTCCCTGGGGACTCAAGCCTCCAGGAAGTCACGTCCGGCTCCGCCGAAAGGGTAGTACTCGCCAACACTAAGGATAGCTCCATCCATTCTCTGGACTCAACCGGGCCAAACGATCGGCAGAAGGACAGCCGGCGTCCCACCTCATTCACCGTCGTCGCCACCGAAATCGTTGGCTATTCCGATATAGCGAACAGAGCAGGGAACACAACCCGCAAGGGACGGACTCCTGATTAACAATCCAACCAAAATTGCATGTTCGTGCCTCGGTGAACCGACACGAACGCGCCCATGCGGGACAATGGTTTCAACGCTTAAATGGCCTGCCAGAACTACGAGCTCCGCAAAGTTGGGCATCATGAGAAGGACTCGCCTCACAGGTATTTGGCGCGGATAATATCCAGCAAGAGGCCGTCCTCCCCTGGACAATGCGCCAAATCCATTTCGTCATGAGGCATAGGTTTGTGCGCCTGGATAGAGGTGATGCCACTCCACCCTGGTCCTTGGGCAGGCAGATATCAAGCGAGCTGACCATATGATACTTTTGTTTGTCTGCCTGTCCCTGCCAGAAGAACCTGGACTGAGATTTATCCATCTCCGCATGAACTCCTTCCGGAAAGAGGTATAAACTCATAACAAACATCAGAAGGCTCGACAGGGAGGATGTTATGAGGACCGACTTCCCAGCTTTATCAAGTAGTCTACCCTGCCACGGGTCTACACGGTGACGGACCTTCTCTACGACCGGTTGCAACTCCCAGATACGAATGAGGTTGTCACTGGCCGGGAGCCCAAGATAGGAGAATGGGAGTTTCCAGAGGCGACGGTTGAGGCGGTTGGCAATGTCGGAACTCTCCTGTTTCGAGTAGCCCAACACGATAACCTCACTCTTGGCGAAGTTAATCGTCAAGCCTGACATCTCCTCGAAACATAACAGAAGGAACCTTAGGGAAATAATTCCCTCGACGTCCGTTCGATCATGAGGATGGTGTCGTTGCATATTGGAGATGCGTGACGCCGCCTCCTGGAATTAAGTTGGGAACGACCCCTCTTAGATGCCCGCCCCTCCTTGCCGCATCGAGAATGGCCGCCAACCCGTCTACTATGATGTTAAACAAGAACGAGGAGGACGGGTCCCCCTGTCGCACCCCCCTAGAGGGTTTGAAGTAGGGTCCCGTTTCACCATTTATATTGATGGATGTGTTACCACACGACACCAACTGCATCATTCTAGTAATCCATCTGTCGTTGAAACCCTTACGTTGGAGGGAGTCCTGTAGGAAATCCCAACTAATGCTATCGTAAGCTTTATGAAAATCGATCTTGAATAAGACGACCTTTTGGCACTTAGTCTTAATCTCATGAACGATCTCATGCAGTGCCAGTACCCCATTGTGAATGAGGCGGCCATGGATGAAGGCCATCTGATTCGGGTGGGTGATTCTTGCCGCCACCGCCGCTGCCTTAATAGCGTACGCCTTGGCAAGAATCCGAAAGATCACATTAATAACTGTGATTGGTCAGAACTGACGGATGCCCGTTGCCCCAACTACTTTGGGGATCAACGAGATCACGCCATAGATCAAACAGGCGATGTCTAGAATCCCGCTTTGATGACCCTTGAGAACTTAATGAAAAAGTGGACCGGGAGGTCGTCCGGCTGCGGGGCAGAATCCAGTCTCATGGATTTGATGGCCTCCTCCACCTCTGCCTCCGAGAACGGTTCCAACAGGGAGGTGTTCTCCGCAAACACTCGCAGGTCCAAGTCCAAGGGCCATACATCCTCTCTGAGAATAACCCCCGGTCGTGGCTTAGCCGTGAACAAGTCCTTGTAGAAGGATTCGACATGGGCCCTAATGGACGCCTTATCCTGGATCAACACCAGACCATCCCAGAGGAGCGAGATTAAGGAGTGTCTACGATGACCATTGGCAATAACCTGGAAATAGGCCGTGTTAGAGTCGCCCCGGAGGGTACAGTTGAGCTGGCCACATAATCTCCAATAGATCTCTTTGTTCTGGAATAGAGTCATGAGATTGTCCTCCAGGGCGTATCGTTCCATCCATTCCTCCGGGTCCAGCCCTGCCGAGTCCGCTCGCTCATCATACGACTGAATAGCCGCGTGCAGATCCGCCTTGCGGACCCTAAGCTCATGATACGTCTCCAACGTATCTATAATTTATGAAGTATTGATGCCATGTTTACAATAATTTTATATGATTTTGGTATGATTTGATTAGAACTAACCCGGATTGACGCTGTTTTCAGCAGAGCTACCGTGGTGTTGTTTTTGTGCAGAAATAAAAGTTCTCGGAATGGGCTAAAAATTTACGGAGAATATTTTTGGAAAATAGAAAAAATACTGGAGCAAAAAGCTGGGCCAGGAAGTGACCTAGGAGGCCACAAGCCTGGGGGGCGCCCCCCCTAGGGCGCGCCCCCCTGGCTTGTCACCTCCTCGGGAACCTTCCGAACGTGGGACCAACGCCAAAAACTCTTATAAATATAGAAATCTCTGAAAAGAAACCTAGATCAGGAGTTCCACCGCCGCAAGCCTCCAGAGCCACGAAAAACCAATCGGGAGCCCGTTTCGGTACCCTGCCGGAGGGGGAAACCATCACCGGAGGCCATCTTCATCATCCCGACGATCTCCATGACGAGGAGGGAGTAGTTCACCCTCGGGGCTGAGGGTATGTACCAGTAGCTATGTGTTTGATCTCTCTCTCTCTCTCTCTCTCTCTCTCTCTCTCTCTCGTGTTCTTGAGATGGCACGATCTTGATGTACCGTGAGCTTTATTGATATAGATGAATCATATGGAGTTTCCCCCTCTCTATCTTCTTGTGATGAATTGAGCTTTCCCTTTGAAGTTTTCTTATCGGATTGAATCTTTAAGGATTTGAGAACACTTGATGTATGTCTTGCGATGGGATATCCGTGGTGACAATGGGATGTTCTATTGATCCACTTGATGTATGTTTTGGTGATCAACTTGCGGGTTCCGTGACCTTGGGAATCTATGCATAGGGGTTGGCACACGTTTTCGTCTTGACTCTCCGGTAGAAACTTTGGGGCACTCTTTGAAGTTCTTTATGTTGGATTGAACATGATGAATCTGAAATTATGTGATGCATATCGTATAATCAAGCCCATGGGTACTTGTGGTGACATTGGAGTATCTAGGTGACATTAGGGTTTTGGTTGATGTGTATCTTAAGGTGTTATTTTAGTACGAACTCTAGGGCTGTTCGTGACACTTATAGGGATAGCTCATAAGATTGATCAGAAAAGATAACTTTGAGGTGGTTTCGTACCCTACAATAATCTCTTCGTTTGTACTCCGCTATTTGTGACTTTGGAGTGAACTCTTTGTCGCACGTGAGGGATTTACATATGATTCAACTATGTTAGTATTGTTGAGAGAACTTGCACTAGTGAAAGTATGAACCCTAGGCCTTGTTTCCAAGCATTGCAATACCGTTTGTGCTCACTTTTGTTACTTGCTACCTTGCTGTTTTTATATTTTCAGATTACAAAAACCTATATCTACCATCCATATTACACATGTATCACCATCTCTTCGCCGAACTAGTGCACCTATACAATTTACCATTGTATTGGGTGTGTTGGGGACACAAGAGACTCTTTGTTATTTGGTTGCAGGGTTGTTTGAGAGAGACCATCTTCATCCTACGCCTCCCACGGATTGATAAACCTTAGGTCATCCACTTGAGGGAAATTTGCTACTGTCCTACAAAACTCTGCGCTTGGAGGCCCAACACGAGTCTACAAGAAGAAGGTTGCGTAGTAGACATCAAGCTCTTTTCTGGCGCCGTTGCCGGGGAGATGAGTGCTTGAAGGTATATCTTTAGATCTTGCAATTGAATCTTTTAGTTTCTTGTGTTATCACTAGTTTGGTCTATAAAAGAAAACTACAAAAAATATGGAATTGAGGTTGCCTCATATGCTTCATCTTTTTAATGTCTTTCGTCAAAATGATGGAAAGGAAAATTGTGCTCAAGTGTTAGAAGAAGAAGTCATTAAAATGTTTGGCACTAAATCTTTGTATGATGAGCATGATTGCAATGTTGTTAGTATGAATTCCTTGAATATCCATGATGCTAATGATATGCAAAGCCACAAGCTTGGGGATGCTATGTTTGATGAATATGATATTTTTAGTCACCCAAGTTTTGATGAGCAAATTTATTATGATGAAAGCATGCCTCCTATCTATGATGATTATTGTGATGACATGTATGCTATAAAGAATAATGATAACCATGAAACTTGTCATCATGATTTTAATTTTCAATTGGATTATGCTTCACATGATAGTTGTTTTGTTGAGTTTGCTCCCACTACTATTGATGAGAAGAAAATTGCTTATGTGGAGAGTGACAAATTTTCTATGCTTGTGGATCATGAAGATAATGCTTTATGTGCTGGTTATATTGTTGAATTCGTTCATGATGCTACTGAAAATTATTATGACAGAGGATCTTATGCTTCTACATATTGCAATAATATCGAGTTTCCTCTCTATGTGTTCAAAGTTTTGAAGTTATGCTTGTTTTGCCCTCCTATGCTAGTTGATTCTTGCTCCCATAAATTGTTTGCTCACAAATTCCCTATGCATAGGAAGTGGGTTAGACTTAAATGTGCTTTTCATGAGATTCATGATGCTCTTTTGCATGTTTCCATTACTATTCCTATGTGAGCATCATTGAAATCATCATGCCTAGCTAAAAGGCTTCAAAGAAAAGCGCTTGTTGGGAGACAACCCAACACTTTTACTTTCTGTTTTAGTGTGTTCACATGATTAAGCTACTGTATAATCATGTTTTATAGCTTTTGTTTCAATAAAGTGCCAAGTGAAGCCTTTGGGATAGTGTGGATGATAGTTGACTTGATTCTATGCAAAAACAGAAACTTTTGCTCTCAGTCCAGGAATTTTGTAAATTCACTGGAACGTGCTTTTGATCTGAATTTTTTTACACATGATTGATATACAAATTTCCTAGATTTTCCTAATTTTTCAGAATTTTTAGAGACAGGGAAGTATGGTTACACTACATATCTTCACAGACTGTTCTGTTTTTGACAGATTCTGTTTTGCATGCATAGTTTGCTTGTTTTAGTGTTCCCATAGCTTATATTCAGTGATATAAATTATGGGAATGATAGAATACAGTAGGTATCATGTGGGAAAAATTAGGAATCTTGTCTTGACAGTACCTAAGTGAATGATTTATCTTTACTACACTAACCCTTCTCACGAAGTTCCGTTAAGTTTTGTGTGATTGAAGTTTTCAAGTTTTGGGTGAGACAACGATATGAGGAGAATAAGGAGTGACAAGAACCTAAGATTGGGGATGCCCAAGGAACCCCAAGGTAATATCCAAGGAAAACTCAAGCGCCTAAGCTTGGGGATGCCCCGGAAGGCATCCCCTCTTTCGTCTTCAACACTATCGGTATATCTTACTTGGAGCTATATTTTTATTCGTCACATAATATGTGCTTTGCTTGGATCATCATTATATTTTTTTATTTTCTGTTAGGTGTTATTTATAATCTTGTTTTCAATAAAAAGGTTCCAAGAATTGCATTAGGATGCTTGCATTGCATGTTTTGATTTGTGCTGTGTAAAAACAGAAACTTTTGCTGTAGTGTTTGAATTTTCATATTTTACTGGAACGTGGAAAGTTCCTGAAATTTTTACAAAGTATTTTCATATAAATTATTTAGCATGTCCTAAATTTTCATAATTGTTTGAGTTACAGAAGTACACTGTTTTCATAAATTGCTACAGACTGTTCTGTTTGGACATATTGCTGTCATAGTTTTGTTATCTACTTATCCTATAGTTTCCATAGCCTATATTGGTAGATATAAATTGTGGAAATGATAGTATACAGTACCTAATGTTTTAAAGTTATTATGCAACTTGTATTGGCAGTACATAAAGAGTTGATTTATTATTATGTGTACTAACCTATCTCACAAGTTCTTTTCGAGTTTTGTGTCGAAGATGTTTTTGAGAATAGGTGAAACCATGATATGAGAGGATTGAACGAGATGCAAAAGCTCAAGCTTGGGGATGCCCAAGGCACCCCAAGTAAATATTTCAAGAAGTCTCAAGCATCTAAGCTTGGGGATGCTACGCATCCCATCTCTCTTCGTCAACTATCGGTTAGCCTATGTTGAGTCTAAATTTTTATGTACCAGTAGCTATGTGTTTGATCTCTCTCTCTCTCTCTCTCTCTCTCTCTCTCTCTCTCTCTCTCTCTCTCTCTCTCTCTCTCTCTCTCGTGTTCTTGAGATGGCACGATCTTGATGTACCGCGAGCTTTATTGATATAGATGAATCATATGGAGTTTTCCCCTCTCAATCTTCTTGTGATGAATTGAGCTTTCCCTTTGAAGTTTTCTTATCGGATTGAATCTTTAAGGATTTGAGAACACTTGATGTATGTCTTGCGATGGGATATCCGTGGTGACAATGGGATGTTCTATTGATCCACTTGATGTATGTTTTGGTGATCAACTTGCGGGTTCCGTGACCTTGGGAATCTATGCATAGGGGTTGGCACATGTTTTCGTCTTGACTCTCCGGTAGAAACTTTGGGGCACTCTTTGAAGTTCTTTATGTTGGATTGAACATGATGAATCTGAAATTATGTGATGCATATCGTATAATCAAGCCCATGGGTACTTGTGGTGACATTGGAGTATCTAGGTGACATTAGGGTTTTGGTTGATGTGTATCTTAAGGTGTTATTTTAGTACGAACTCTAGGGCTGTTCGTGACACTTATAGGGATAGCTCATAAGATTGATCAGAAAAGATAACTTTGAGGTGGTTTCGTACTCTACAATAATTTCTTCGTTTGTTCTCCGCTATTTGTGACTTTGGAGTGAACTCTTTGTCGCACGTGAGGGATTTACATATGATCCAACTATGTTAGTATTGTTGAGAGAACTTGCACTAGTGAAAGTATGAACCCTAGGCCTTGTTTCCAAGCATTGCAATACCGTTTGTGCTCACTTTTGTTACTTGCTACCTTGCTGTTTTTATATTTTCGGATTACAAAAACCTATATCTACCATCCATATTACACTTGTATCACCATCTCTTCGCCGAACTAGTGCACCTATACAATTTACCATTGTATTGGGTGTGTTGGGGACACAAGAGACTCTTTGTTATTTGGTTACAGGGTTGTTTGAGAGAGACCATCTTCATCCTACGCCTCCAACGGATTGATAAACTTAGGTCATCCACTTGAGGGAAATTTGCTACTGTCCTACAAAACTCTGCGCTTGGAGGCCCAACACGAGTCTACAAGAAGAAGGTTGCGTAGTAGACATCAGCTCACGCCCTAAGTTGGATCCCCAATCGCGCATGAACTGTCTGGATAACTTGGTACAATGGTGCCAAGTATCCTGAACATACATTGACCTGTGTGGGGAGTCCAACGCCTCGAACCACTTATCCCCCACCGCCTCCACAAATCCAGGTTGCCGCAGCCAGAATGCCTCAAGTGGAAACGAGGGGGAGGCCTCGGGGAAGTATCCCCCGAGTCCAAGAGGAGGGGGGCGTAGTCGGATCCCACCCTCGTGACTGCCTGAAGCGTGGCTAATGGGAACTGTTGGTCCACCCCATGGAGATCAACACCCGGTCGGGCGCACTCATCACCGGGATAATCTGCTTATTGGTCCAAGTGAAGCAGTCGCCAATCCGATCAACTTCCGGCAGACCCATCGCCGCAATGCACTCATTGAATTGGGCCATGAGCGGTTGGTTAATCCGGTCATTATTCTTGTCCGAGGCCACCCTAATGAGGTCAAAATCCCCTCCGACCACTACCGGCAACGTGGCCCGCTCCACCTTCGCGGCCAGCTCTGCGAGGAAAGCATTCGAATGACTATGGTCTACTGGGCCGTAGACCACAATAACTTCCCATTTGAAGTTATTGTTGCGTTGTAGTAGCTCCATACTCACGTAAAATTCCTCATGATCCATGCTCCCCGCCTCGAACAATTCATCCTTCACCCCGAGAAGGATACCGCCCGAGTGCTCCGCCACTCCACTAGACGGGAGCCAGTGCTAGGCAAATAACTGCTTGCTCATACCCTGTAACTCTTGTAATGTGAACTCTTGCCTCACAGTCTCCTGAATACCTACTATGTCAACCTCCTCTTGACGTAAGTAATCCACCAACTGTCTCCGTCTCCCGTCCTGTCCGAACCCCTGAATGTTCCAGAGCATCATATGCATGATAAACTCGCCGACTTGGACCTGGTCCTGGGTCCACATGAGGCACCAACGGCCCTAGGAACATCTGCGGCATGACCTCGTTGCCGGCCACGGCGCACCCCCTTAGGTGTGATGTCGGGCCCCGAGCCACTCGGAACGGGGGCTGCTTGCACCCCAAGTGCAGCCACCCTTTCCGCCCGTGCCTTGGCCGCCGCCACTCTTCCAGCAAGAACCTCCATTGCCCGGATAGCCTCAATTTGCTCAAGGGGCGGCCCTTTCTCACCCCGAAACACCACTGGAGAGTCTGTCGCTATTGTGGCCAGATGGGCCAAAGGGACCGATTCCAGAACCGAGAAAGAACAAGAGGGCGGCCGGGGGGGGGGGGGGGGGGGGGGGGAGTACCTGACTCCATAGGCATGTTCACGCGCGCCACCCGCCGCTTGGCCTTGTCGCTGATCAAAGGCACGCACTCGCCGTCACCAAGCTCCAGCATGAGACGTCCGCTTCGCCGCGACGCCGTGGCCCGCGAGGAGCTCGCGCGAGCCTTGGCCCTGGTACGCTGAGTGCCGGGGGTGTGCATTGGCCCAACACCTCGAGCTCCAGCGCCACTGGCTCCTTCCCAAGCCGCGTCCCCACCATCTTGACATGGCTACCTGCGCCGCACCACGAGGGGTGTTCGTTTTTAAGTGTCGCGTGTCCACCCACTTCTATTTTCTATTCATTTTCCCCTTTTCCTTCCTTTTTCTTTTCTGATTCTTTTCTTGATTTCTAGTTTCTTCTGTAAAAGAAATGTAAATATTTTCTTTCACAAAAAAACAAAAACTATTTTCTTCGTTTTATATACATGAACACATTTTAAATACACGATGTACATTTTGGAAGTAATATTGAACATTGTTTAATGAGATAATGTTTTTAATATGCGATGAAATTAAAAAAATACACAAACACTTTTATATGAAAGAAATATAAATACATTTTTGTAAAATGCATGCTTTTTTTATAAACTACATAAATATTTTTTAATTGTGTTGAACGTATTCTTACTTATATTAATAT
This sequence comes from Elymus sibiricus, assembly GCA_039707655.1. Taxonomy (NCBI): domain Eukaryota; kingdom Viridiplantae; phylum Streptophyta; class Magnoliopsida; order Poales; family Poaceae; genus Elymus; species Elymus sibiricus. The sequence goes on from CM077665.1 coordinate 274,243,629, forward strand.
TTAGTAAAAATAGTGAAACACTTCATGGCAGCGGCCCGATTCATTTTGCGTACGGCTTAATCTCCACCGTGGGCGATGACTTGCTAAGGTCCAGCTGAATGAGCGTTGTTTATTGCTCGCAACGGGACCCGAGCGAATCTATGGCGCGCGCGTGCATGCATGGGAGGCTAGTGGCCACTGGCCACACATATGAAGACGAACATGCCGGTTTCCACACGGAGAAGACAACTCTCAACCACACGTACGAAACTGCCGCACGCGCACGCAACGTCGATCCGTACATATATGTAAGCTTATATATTTGGCTCCATCCTCCGTGCATGCATGCAAGTTTGGTTGTCCAACTTGTGGTATTCCGTGACGAGAGACTGGGAGTAAATCGACAATGGCGATCGCGACGCCTCGCAGCTCCCTCACCTTCTTCTTCGTCCTCCTCGTCTCGGCCGCTTCCTTGGTCGTCGACGGTGGCAGCACCGTCAAGGAGGCCTGCGCCAAGACGCCGCAGCCGAGCTACTGCGAGGAGCTCCTCAAGTCCAGCTCCGCGTCGGACGCGCGCTCGCTGGCCCAGGCCGGCGTCGCCGCCGCCCTTAAGACGGCCACCGAGGCTGCTACAGCCGCCAAATTGGAGCGGGACAAACTCCCCAACAACAAGACGCAGTGGCGGTGCATGGACAGCTGCGCAGAGGGGTTCGATGAGGCGACGAATAAGTTTAAGCCAGCCGCTGGCGGGAACGCCGCGGGAGTCGACGCGGGTCTCACGGAGGTGCTCGACTTCATCGTGGTGGATGAAGATGTGGAGAAGTCCAAGGACTGGGAGTGGAAGTGGAGCTGCAACGAGTGCAAGGCGGATCCCACCGCGCCGGCAGGACTCGTCGCCAAGAACAAGGAGTTCGACAAGATCATGGAGGTCCTGCCTTCCATCATCAAGCAGGCAGTCGCCGGCGCGGACAATTCCACCAAATCGGCCGCCAAATCCTAGGGAGTCAACGCTTGGTCATGGCTTTCAACCTTCGCTCCTTTTTTTTTTTTTGCGGGGTTCAACCTACGCCGTTGATGCATTGCGATTGCGCCAACCCGTCTGGTCCACACCAGCACGGTGTCGTGATGATAGTTGTTAGAGAAGCTGGTCACTGGAAGGCCGTCAACGCTGGCTTTAGCTTTCGGACCATAATTTGGTCCTGTCATTTCCCTTTTGCAAATTGACCGTTTCGTTCTTAAATTTGTTCCTTTTGGTACATTTTGGATACGAGATGTGCTTTAGTACACCCTCTTTTGGAGAGGAGGTTAAAACTTAATCCTTCAATTACCACTAATGGAATACGAAACTTTGCCCACTGTCAAGTGTTAGCCGAGTGCATTTTATCAGGTACTAGGCAAAAATGATCTTTGTCGAGTACTCTTTTTCTTTGCGCTCGCTTCTTCTTTCTCTTTCCGAGGGCGCAAACACTTCCTTTTCCGTTTTCCTCTCCTTTCTCTTGTTTCTTTCCTTTTTGTACTTTGTTTGTTTTATATTTTTCCTTTTATGCTCTGTTCTTTCCATATTTTCCTTTTCTATCTCACTCTCCCTTTTCTTTTATACTCACTCCATTCCTAAATATAAAACCTTTTAATTTTTTTTAATATGAATCAAACCGGTGTATGTGTATGTAGACGTATTTTAGAGTATATACTCACTCATTTTACTCTGTATGTAGTTCATATTGAAATCTCTAAAAGGTCTTATATTTAGAAACAAAAGGAGTAGGCATTAATTGAATTTCTAGGCATTAGACATTTGGTGAATATAAATAAATTTTGAACTACAAGTGCATGAAAAACTTGGGTTGAAAAATCATCTTATTGTTCTTAGTCCGTATTTAGGCCTTATCTAAGAAAAGAGAAGGAATTTTAAACATAAGGGTGCCAAGGGTCGATCCTGAAAATGAAGTTTACTGGTTTTTAATTCTGACAAATCCGAACAAAGTTCGAAAAGCATGAAACCCGGCGTAGTGTCCTCATATGACACAGGTTGTGGTTAAAAATTGATAAGCTTTCCCAAATTTTATGATGTACGCTGCTTAGAAATTAGACCATCTCCGGGGTAAAACGTGGTTTCGAGAGGGATCGAGTAAGTTTTGAAAGCGACGTGACCATTGCTTCATCCGTTGGCATTGATATATATTTTTCGACACTCAAGACGCACCATTACATGATATAAATTTGGCATCTTTTGAGGTTCTTTTGCAACATCTAAGCCATTGAGTGCATTTTTGGAATTTAGTGAACATATTTTTTTTTGGAAAGACAAGTGCATGAAAATTTTAGTAAAATTAAGTTGAAAAATCATATTGATATTATTGATTTTGTGTTTACATATTATACAAAGAAACAAAATCCATATATGAGGGTGCCAAGAGTCGACCCCAAGGGCCAAACATGGAGTTTATTTGTTTTTAAATTCCAAAAAATGAAAATCAATGTGTGAAAAGTATGGAACTTTGCCATGTTGTCACTATATATGATAATTAGAGGCCATGGTAAAATTTTGAGAAGGTTCCACAAAAGTTCTTACATACACTCTTTGAAACATAACCATCTTTGAGGAATAAATGTTCTTTCAAGCAGAAACGACTGGTGATTGAATGTGATGCGACTGTCGCTTCATCTTTTGGTCTTGAATATGTTTGAACGTGTGTGAAGCCTGGCGCAAACACATCATCAAATTCTGCAAGACGAAGAAATGCAGTGCACACCGGGCCTAATACAACTACATATAAGAAAAAAGGGCACGAAACAAAATGGTGACGTCACCACCAACGAAAAACAGAGCACGAACACAAACCTAAGGTGCTACGAAAAACGAACGATGCATCGAATGCCAGTGACACCGATTAAGATCAAAGCCCTTGTAAGATGAAGCGAGAGGAAGACAGTGTGCATCGCATCCGACAAATGACATAATACAAAAAATTATAGAAAAACTCAACTGACTTCGTAAAAAAGACTGGAACACCCCAACTCGAACATGTCGGGCATCTCACGGGGCAGCAGTCATGTCCGATCCTGCTCGGGAATGAGGTAGCCCGTCGGGGAGAGAGAGATGAGAAATATGAAGAAGACCAAGTCAATGCCCAAGTGGCACCTTTTTTGCCAACTCAGCCTGATTGGAGGGCCCTGCTAATTAGAAAATTCATCACAGAGATTAGCTTGGTCTTCGAGTGTATTTTGCCACTGTCAAACACTATGTGTGGCACATTTCATCACAATTTGTACTGTGATGATTTTGTGTATATCATGACACTATTGTGATGATTTTATGCATTTCACTCAACTAGTTGGGCATGTATACGCTTCGCTTTGCGAAAACAAACTGACCGTAACTGCCTCGAAGTTCCCCGTCGGATATGTAGCTGATGCAACGAAACAATATTTGTTCATTGGTGATTTCTGTATGTTTTAGTACTATCTTTTTACACACATGAATTGCCATGTATGGTTATAATATCGGTCATTATGTCGATCGCATAGATCCGACCTCTCTGCTAGAGTTATTCTTATACTTAACAAATGACCCAATACGAAATGCCGGTCATAAAAGAATGGGAAACGCTTTGTACCTGTTGTCTGATGAAAGCCATATGTCAAGCCGGTCCAGAGGCGTTGATGCAGTTTTTATCTCACGGACGAAATTTACTTTAAATCCCATTAGTGACTTCAAAAAACGGCATGATTTTCTCAACATCTATTCACCCATAATCCCTCCCGCACTAACCTCACCTACCTCAAAACCACCCATCGCTCCTACTCGTCTCGATTGCCTGCTCCCATGCCGTTGACCTCGCCAATCCCCTCATCGCCCTCACACTCCACCATGACCCAGCCCCCGCCATTGTGCCCGTGAGAAGCACCGTATCATGCTGCTACCTCCTTTCCAATGCCATCCTCCTTGTCGACATCGTCCCGCCGCCCCACTGCTGCTCTCAGATGCCAGATCTTCTTCTCGTTGCTGCACTTCTCATGTGGTGCCAATGTCCATGGTGAAGGAGTACGACGCTCAAGATTGCATTGATGCTCCTCCTCAAGACATGCTCATGTTGCAACAGGGGTGTTGTCCCCATAGATGTGCTACCCTCCTATCGTTTGGCTAAATGGAAGCAAAAAAGTTCAAATCTATTTGGAAGCAGAATTTGTTTTCTTTGGAAGCAAATTCTGATCTCATTTGGAAGCAATGTTCATGGCAATATATGTGAATCACAATTTTGTTCATTGGATTTATATGTAACTGATGTTGAAAACAAACTTCCACTTCTTTGGAAGCACATGCTCATTTTTTTAGAAGCAGATGTAATTGTGAGGTCGCACATGTATGATGCAACAATGTATTAATTTTGTATCCAGCATTTTTTATTTTTCTTCCAGCCCACAAGAATGAAGAGATCTCGTTACACAATAATCAAATTTGCAGTTCTCACAAAAACATGTATGCTTCCTACATAGTTAAACAAAAGTTATGTTAGACACTAAGCATGCTTCCTAGCCCCCGATCTGCCTAGTCCCAGCCGCTCCTCACTCTGGCCGCGGCGGCCACAACTCCATCTCCCGCCGCCGATCACTCCGATCGCGGCGGCCAACATCCAACGATTGCACTCTCAGACTCAGGCTCAATCATCATGTCCCTAGGTGATCTCCATTTCGTCTGAGGCCAGTCCTTTGCAGAGGAAGTATGGAGGAAATGGGGGGTCCTGATCAACTTCGAAGAAGGTGGTAATCATCAAGAATTTTTCTTAGTTGCGGAATTCACCAGAACCCATATTAGCCTTACAAAAGAATATGTGGCCACTATCCTTGTCTCCTACTTTGGTGGATGTTCTTCGTTGTTCAAAGTTAAGTTGCTACAGAATTAGTCTTTCAAGTTCCCTTATCTTCCAAAGAATTGGTTTCTCGATTACCAAAGAAGGTAACATTTCACTTCCTGAGCTTAATGGCAACTTCTTGCTATGGGGTAGTGGAGGACCCAATTCCTCATGTGAGCTTGATCATTATCTTCAAGCGAAAGAGGATGAATGGACCCATATTTTCCGCAAACATCCAAGGAAATCCTACTTACAAGCCCTTAGATCCCCTGGCGTTTATGTTGATCTTGATCCAAATCCTCCCAGATCTAACCATCGTCATAATTCAAACCCAATCGAAGCTACAGCGTGGTCATCACATTAGGAGCAAGGCAGTTTCCAATCCGGGGGCGGGAGATCCAGGCATTCAAAGAGAGTGCTTTAACTCTCATTATTCCTCCAGCCCATTTCGCTTTCACTGCCTCTTGTCGGGCCATAGCAGGCCCGACTGCACCAACGAGATCAAATGCAGGGCCTGCAAGAGGTGGGTTCACATTGCCAGGAATTGTTTCTTCTCAGCAAGGCCCAACGAATCGATTGAGCCCACTCGCACTACAAGCAACACAAGGCCATCATCTACGGTTCCTGCTACCAACGTGACACCAGAGCCCACCTGACCAATCACGCTTCCAGTCAACAATGAGAGGCAAATTGCCATAGTTCGCGTGATTGAGACCAATCAGTCCATTCTTATAGCTACCAAGCATGGCAACCGCATAAATGCCTCGATTCCACCCTCTTCTACTGCAGTTTGCCTTTTCTCTGCCGCATCACAATCTGTCACACATCGCCTCCAATGCTCTATTCTTCGTCCCACAAACCCCCTCTCTAATGCCACTGAGCCCAACACCAATATGCCGATGGCATTGATGGCTTCATCCCCTTTCGATCCGACACCCTTCATTCCCCGCAACTTCCATTGCATTGCTGTGGAGGGCAGGCCAGCTAGGGTTCGTATTCTGGCTGGAGCAGTTCTGCCTACGCATGAGGAATGGGTGATTGCAACCATTGTGTGGATGCCTAATCTCCCAGTCCAATTTGCTATGCTGCGAGAGGTACTTTCTGATTTTCTGACCGGGGTTAAGCATATGGGTTTATCTAAAATTTCCCCATGCCCTTTCGGTCAAGCATATATCAAGATGGATAGTGTTTTTGATAGAGATGAGTTGGTGCAGAATAGTCCACATGCTTTTACGGATGGTCACGTTATTTTTTAGAAGCATAATAAAGGTATGAACTGGAAAAGATTGATCCTAAACAGGGAGGTGTGGATTATGCTTTGTGGATTTCCTTTTGACAGACGTCGCATTCACGAAATTAATAATGTTGTTAGCAAGTGTGGCAAGTTTGTTATGTGGGATAGGATCAAGAGTACTAGAGCTAGCTAGTGTTGTTATTGGTGAAGGGGATGATTTCCAGTCTGAATCCCACACTGTTCCGGTGTTTATTTTACAACAAAATATTTTGGGTGCTGAAGCCCCACATGAGGATCCAATCACTACTACAGAATGGTCCAAACACGACACATCAATCAGAGACCCTTCGACGAAACTGTATGCGATTCATGAATCGCAAACGATATAGTTCAAGCTCCGTCGCTAATGGCACGAACTGTGTGCGAAGGTGGATCCATCAAATGCGATTCAGAAAGTAGTTACGTGTGCGATCTACGGTAGATAGTTTGTTCTTATGAACCGTTTGTGATTAGAGAAGATAACAGAAACAGTTACCAAAACTACATACGTGTGCGAAGTACGGCATACAGTTCACTCGGATAAATTGTGTGCGCTGATACAGCAGAACACAAACGATTCGGCATAACAAGATGTGTGCGATGTACATCAAATAGGTGAGTAATGAGAATTGTGTGCGAACACCAGATATAACACAGACGATTGGTGCTAATAATCCGTGTGTGTTGTGGGGAAACGTTTGCTGGTATACTGATGGGGATATGTACCTAGGGTAGGGTCATAGGCCTGACCTACATACCCTACCTAAGGACACTGCCCTAGAAAGCTTAAGGACTACAAGGAAGTCTCCGACTGAAATCACCAAGACGTACGAGTCACTCGACAACATCCACTCGGAGGTTTCTTCCTTCACTCGACGGCTACCTTTCACTCGGAAGAAACAGAAGACAGTCGACCGCAGAAGATCAGAAGCCACCCCAGGGAGGCCAACGGGCAGGCGTTCGGCTAGACCATAAGTAGCATTTATTACATACGTTACCAGTAACGTCCCTCTTTATTACCATGATCAGACCCTTAGATGCCGGGCATTCATGAGGGGCAGTGTACTCTATATAAGCCGCCCCTCCCCTCTGGCACAGGGGTTCGCACCCGGTAACTCACATATTCCACATGACAAAGCCTCTCCGGAGCACGAGATGTAGGGTTGTTATCTCCACCGTGAGAGGCCCGAACTCGCTAAAATACCGTGTCACCCATATGCATCTCGGTAGATCATGCTCCTTTACCCTACCCCCTTCGTACTGTCGGAATCGTTACCACGACAGTTGGCGCCCACCGTGGGGTATGGCGTCTATCGAACCATGATGCAGATGGTTATTTTTTCAATCGGACTCTCGATCAACGAGGCACCGCAATCGGCTGCACGACAACAATCTCCGTTGCGGAAGCTCGAACTCAACGCGGCGCAAGCGTTGGGTCCTTTCACGATGGTCACCTCCACGGTTGAGGTTCGACCAGGGCCGGCACCGCCCTCGACCACGACTACTGCTTCGTCCCAGAGCGGCTACCTCCTCCGACATGAGCGGCTCGACGATCCTCTCCGCAGTGGAGACACACCGCAATATCGGCTACCGGGACAATTCCTGCCACGGCCGAGCGGCAGCTCCTCTCTTTGCTCGACGCGGGGCTGATTCCGGCGGACGGCCACGCTCCGGCGCTGGTTTCGGCGGAGGTCCGCGCTCCGGCGCTGGTTCCGATGGACAGCCGCGCTCCGGCGCTGGCGGCTCCATTACTAGCAGAGCACCTCCTTCCGGCGTCGACTGAACAAGCGCGAGGCGTCGCAATAAACCGCATGCAGGGAGATAAATGACACGTAGAAAAAGGAAACTTCCATTGCATGCGTAAGAGGCTTTAACGCTTGATCAATTACCGCTAACGCCTCTTGCATGCAGATTAATTATACGCAGGACGTGGGCAACGCCTTCCATGCATTGATTAATTACGCGTGGGACATGGTAACTCCCGCCAGGCGTTAGTAAATGCGCTCTGGATTCTGTCCGATGGCCCGTGGCAAGCAGCCGCTCGCCTCTAGCGACGGATTACCGAAGAATTTTGCACTCAAGGGCGCGACGCAGGCTCTCGGTGGTCCCTTCCTTCGGCGTCTACTAGCCGACGCGACATGGACGTGCGACTGCTCCCCCCTCCGGTGTCAACCGGCCGACGCGGCGCGGTCACACGACCGGTCCTTCCTTCGGTGTCGACTAGCACACCATGTGTCGCCCCTTCGGCATATATCACTCAAACAGACAACTAAACGTCCACGATGACAACTAAAACATTCAGATGGCATTTCTATCCAGATGACTAACGTGCAGGCACTCGACCGCCCCGCGCGCCGTCACTCTACTGGACGCGTCGTCGTCACTCGGCGGCTCCGCGCATCGCCACTCGGAAGGACGCTCCATCGTCACTCGACCTCCCGCGCGCCGTCACTCTACTGGACGCGTTGTCATCACTCGGCAGCTCCGCGCATCGCCACTCGGCGAAGACGCTCCATCGTCACTCGACCGCTCCGCGCATCGCCACTCAGCTGGACGCTCCATCGTCACTCGGCCGCCCCGCGCGCCGTCACTCTACTGGACGCGTCGTCATCACTCGGCAACTCCGCGCATCGCCACTCGGTGAGACGCGTCGTCATCACTCGGCAGCTCCGCGCATCGCCACTCGGCGAGGCACGTCTTCGTCACTCGGCAGCTCCGCGCATCGCCACTCGGCGAGACGCTCCCTCGTCACTCGGCCGCCCCGCACGCCGTCACTCGGCCGCCCCGCGCGCCGTCACTCTACTGGACGCGTTGTCATCACTCGGCAGCTCCGCGCATCGCCACTCGGCGAGGCACGTCTTCGTCACTTGGCCGCCCCGCGCGTCGCCATTCAGTCGGACGCTCCATCGTCACTCGGCCGCCCCGCGCGCCATCACTCTACTGGACGTGTCGTCATCACTCGGCAGCTCCGCGCATCGCCACTCGGCGAGACATGTCTTCGTCACTCGGTAGCTCCGCGCATCGCCACTCAGCCGGACGCTACATCGTCACTCGGCCGCCCCGCGCGCCGTCACTCTACTGGACGCGTCGTCATCACTCGGCAGCTCCGCGCATCACCACTCGGCGAGACACGTCATCGTCACTCGGCAGCTCCTCGCATCGCCACCCGGTGAGACGCGTCGTCATCACTCGGCAGCTTCGCGCATCGCCACTCGGCGAGGCACGTCTTCGTCACTCGGCAGCTCCGCGCATCGCCACTCGGCGAGACGCTCCCTCGTCACTCGGCCGCCCCGCACGCCGTCACTCGGCCGCCCCGCGCGTCGTCACTCTACTGGACGCGTCGTCCTCACTCGGCAGCTCCGCGCATCGCCACTCGGCGAGGCACGTCTTCGTCACTTGGCCGCCCCGCGCATCGCCATTCAGTCGGACGCTCCATCGTCACTCGGCCGCCCCGCGCGCCATCACTCTACTGGACGCGTCGTCATCACTCGGCAGCTCCGCACATCGCCACTCGGCGAGACATGTCTTCGTCACTCGGCAGCTCCGCGCATCACCACTCAGCCGGGCGCTCCATCGTGACTCGGCCGCCCCCGCACGCCGTCACTCTACTGGACGCGTCGTCATCACTCGGCAGCTCCGCGCATCGCCACTCGGCGAGATGCTCCCTCGTCACTCGGCCGCCCCGCACGCCGTCACTCGGCCGCCCCGCGCGCCATCACTCTACTGGACGCGTTGTCATCACTCGGCAGCTCTGCGCATCGCCACTCGGCGAGACGCTCCATCGTCACTCGGCCGCCCCGCGCGCCATCACTCTACTGGACGCGTCGTCATCAGTCGGCAGCTCCGCGCATCGCCACTCGGCGAGACGCTCCATCGTCACTCGGCAGCCCCGCACGCCGTCACTTTGCTGCACGCTCCGTCTTCACTCGGTAGCTCCGCGCATCGCCACTCGGCGGGACGCGTCGTCATCACTCGGCAGCTCCTTCATCGCCACTCGGCGAGACACATCTTCGTCACTTGGCCGCCCCGTGCATGGCCACTCAGCCGGACGTTTCTACTTCGCTCGACCGTCCCGCGCGTCGTCAGACAGCTAAGTCATTCTTCACAGACTACATTCAATTATTTATTTATTTATGCATTACCGCGTGTCAAGTAAGTCGCACATGATGTTCACTCGGAGGCCACGCCACCGAGTGTACCCCTGCGCTCGGTTCTTTATCTTCACGTCGGATCCTTCACTTTCACAAGTTCACTCGGATCCTTCACTCTTTAGATTCTTGCTGGTTCCGGACCAGCAAGCATCTGGCACACCCAGCGGGTGTCTATTGGTGAAATTTACACGAATCATTTCAACAAACATCAAATTACTTCGAGAATTTTTTGTGTTAGCTTGTGTTATTTTTCATACACAGGTTACCTGGATGCCTCTATGCGCCATTCTCGACGACACGCTTGTGTTATTTTTCATACACAGGTTACCTGGATGCCTCTATGCGCCATTCTCGACGACACGCTGGGCTCGGACGCCCCGCACGCCGTCACTTGGTCGGATGCCTCCGCGACAACATTCTCGACTAGGCCGCCCCGCGCGCCGTTACTTGACCGCCCTGTGCGTCGCCACTCATTGAGATGTATCTACCTCACTCGGATGCCCAGCGCATCGTCACTGTGCTGGACGCGTCTACATCACTTGGCCGCCCCGCGCGTCGCCACTCAGCCAGACGCGTCTACTTCACTCGGATGCCCCGCGCATCGCCACTCGGCGAGGCACGTCTTCGTCACTCGGGAGCTCCGCGCATCGCCACTCGGCGAGACATGTCTTCGTCACTCGGCAGCTCCGCGCATCGCCACTCAGCTGGACGCTCCATCGTCATTCGGCCGCCCCGCGCACCGTCACTCTACTGGACGCGTCGTCGTCACTCGGCAGCTCCGCGCATCGCCACTCGGCAAGACGCTCCATCGTCACTCGACCTCCCGCGCGCCGTCACTCTACTGGACGCGTCGTCATCACTCGGCAGCTCCGCACATCGTCAATCGGCGAGACGCTCCATCGTCACCCGACCGCTCCGCGCATCGCCACTCAGCCGGACGCTCCATCGTCACTCGGCAGCTCCGCGCATCGCCACTCGGCGAGGCACGTCTTCGTCACTCGGCAGCTCCGCGCATCGCCACTCGGCAAGGCACGTCTTCGTCACTCGGCAGCTCCGCGCATCGCCACTCGGCGAGACGCGTCGTCATTACTCGGCAGCTCCGCGCATCGCCACTCGGCGAGACGCTCCATCATCACTCGACCGCCCTACGCGCCGTCACTCTACTGGACGCGTCGTCGTCACTCGGCAGCTCCGCGCATCGCCACTCGGCGAGACGCTCCATCGTCACTCGACCTCCCGCGCGCCGTCACTCTACTGGACGCGTCGTCATCACTCGGCAGCTCCGCGCATCGCCACTCGGCGAAGACACTCCATCGTCACTCGACCGCTCCGCGCATCGCCACTCAGCCGGACGCTCCATCGTCACTCGGCCGCCCCACGCGCCGTCACTCTACTGGACGCGTCGTCATCACTCGGCAGCTCCGCGCATCACCACTCGGCGAGACACGTCATCGTCACTCGGCAGCTCCGCGTATCGCCACTCGGTGAGACGCGTCGTCATCACTCGGCAGCTCCGCGCATCGCCACTCGGCGAGGAACGTCTTCGTCACTCGGCAGCTCCGCGCATCGCCACTCGGCAAGGCACGTCTTCGTCACTCGGCGAGACGCGTCGTCATTACTCGGCAGCTCCGCGCATCGCCACTCGGCGAGACGCTCCATCGTCACTCGACCGCCCCGCGCGCCGTCACTCTACTGGACGCGTCGTCGTCACTCGGCAGCTCCGCGCATCGCCACTCGGCGAGACGCTCCATCGTCACTCGACCTCCCGCGCGCCGTCACTCTACTGGACGCGTCGTCATCACTTGGCAGCTCCGCACATCGCCACTTGACGAAGACGCTCCATCGTCACTCGACCGCTCCGCGCATCGCCACTCAGCCGGACGCTCCATCGTCACTCGGCCGCCCCGCACGCCGTCACTCTACTGGACGCGTCGTCATCACTCGGCAGCTCCGCGCATCACCACTCGGCGAGACAGGTCATCGTCACTCGGCAGCTCTGCGCATCGCCACTCGGTGAGACGCGTCGTCATCACTCGGCAGCTCCGCGCATCGCCACTCGGCGAGGCACGTCTTCGTCACTCGGCAGCTCCGCGCATCGCCACTCGGCAAGGCACGTCTTCGTCACTCGGCAGCTCCGCGCATCGCCACTCGGCGAGACGCGTCGTCATTACTCGGCAGTTCCGCGCATCGCCACTCGGCGAGACGCTCCATCATCACTCGACCGCCCCGCGCGCCGTCACTCTACTGGACGCGTCGTCATCACTCGGCAGCTCCGCGCATCGCCACTCGGCAAGACGCTCCATCGTCACTCGATCGCTCTGCGCGCCGTCACTCAGCTGGACGCTCCTTCGACATTCGGCCGCTCCGCGCGCCGTCGGACAGCTAAGTCATTCTTCATACGCTGCATTCAATTAAATAGTTATTTCCGCATTACCGAGTGTCGAGGAAGTCGTACATGACGTTCACTCGGAGGCCACGCCACCGAGTGTACCTCTGTGCTCGGTTGTTTATTTTTATGTCGGAACACTTCACTTCCGCTTCTTTTGGGTCCAGTACTCAAACGAGTTTAGTCGGATCCTTCACTTGCGCAAGTACAGTCGGATCCTTCACTCTTTTAGACCCTTGCTGGTTCCGAACCAACGAGCACCTGGCACACCCAGTGGGTGTCTATGGGTATTATTTTCACAAATTATTTCAGCAAAGATCAAATTACTTTGATAAATTTTTATGTTGGCTTGTGCTATTTTTCATACACAGGTTACGCGATCACTCGACGCATATGTGCGCCATCTTCGTCGCTACTCAGGCTCAGTCACCGCAACGATCTTTCGTGTGTTTCCACTTGTTCGGATGCCTCCGCGACGACATGCTCGACACGGTCGCCCCGCGCATCATCACGTGTTCAGACGCCCTCTCGATGACGTACTGGACACGGCCGCCCTGCGTGCCGTCACTGGGTCGGACGCCTCCTCGACATACATGACTTGGCCGCCCCACGCGTCGCCACTCAACCGGACTCGTCTACCTCACTCGGATGCCCTGCGCATCGCCACTCCGTGTGGCACGTCTTCATCACTCGGCCGCCCCGCGCGCCATCGCTCAGCTTAGCTGCGACTCCGTATCGCCTAAGTCAAAAACTACTCCGAGTGCGGACATCCTCCACACTCGGGGGCTTAGCTGCGATTCTGTATCGCCTAAGTTAAAAAAACACTCTGAGTGAGGACATCATCCACACTCGGGGGCTTAGCTGCGATTCCGTATCGCCTAAGTTAAAAACCACTCCGAGTGAGGACATCATCCACACTCGGGGGGCTTAGCTGTGATTCCATATCACCTAAGTTAAAAACCACTCCGAGTGAGGACATCATCCACACTCGGGGACTTAGCTGCGATTCCGTATCGCCTAAGTTAAAAACCACTCCGAGTGAGGACATCATCCACACTCGGGGGCTTAGCTGTGATTCCGTATCACCTAAGTTAAAAACCACTCCGAGTGAGGACATCATCCACACTCGGGGGCTTAGCTGTGATTCCGTATCACCTAAGTTAAAAATTTCTGCCGAGTGGATAGCAATCCATTCACGCGGAAACTTAGCTGCAAACCAGTCTTCGCCTAAGTTAAAAAACTTCTCCGAGTAAAGAGCGATCCTCTCACTCGGGGGCGTAGCCGCGAACAAGTTTTCGCCTAAGTTAAAAACCCTGCCGAGTGAATAGCATCCCATTCACTCGGAAACTTAGCTGCGAACCAGTCTTCGTCTAAGTTAAAAACTCTCCCAAGTGACGAACACTCCTCTCACTCGGGGACTTAGCCGCGAGTCAGACCTCGCTTAAATTAAAGGCTGTTCCGAGTGACAGGCAACACTTTCACTCGGAAACATAGTTGCGAACCAGTTTTCGCCTAAGTTCAAAATTCTTCCGAGTAATGAGCATCCATCTCACTCAGAAACCAAACAAACTTAGCCAAGCAAAGGATTGGAAAGCAAACATGCAAACATTGTCTCTATCAGACCCCCGCCGATGCAAGCACTCGACGGCGGTCTCGGGGACTACACCCAGTGGGTGCACTCAGCGTGCCCCCACTGGACCTACTATCACTCGACCAGGTCCGGCCTGTCGAGTGACAAGCGACTATCAAAACAAATCTAAGACCCCTGTCGATGTCACCGCCATTCAACATCGGTCTCGGGGACTACACCCAGTGGGTGCACTCAGCGTGTCCCCACTGGACCAGAAACCACTCGACTAAGACCTGATCTACTCGAGGGGAAAACAAGCAAGTACAAGTTCACTCGGACGCATATCAAAACAGAATTGATCAGGGTGAATGACAAAGACTCCAATCAACGCAGACTTCTGTGAAGCCCTAAAATGCATTCAGAATTTTTGTGTCTTATCAGAACCTGCATCGATCCTTTTTTCACTCGAACCCCGATCCATTCGGGGGCTAATGATGGGGATATGTACCTAGGGTAGGGTCATAGGCCTGACCTACATACCCTACCTAAGAACACTGCCCTAGAAAGCTTAAGGACTACAAGGAAGTCTCCGACTAAAATCACCAAGACATACGAGTCACTCGACAACATCCACTCGGAGGTTTCTTCCTTCACTCGACGGCTACCTTTCACTCGGAAGAAACAGAAGACAGTCGACCGTAGAAGATCAGAAGCCACCCCAGGGAGGCCAACGGGTAGGCGTTCGGCTAGACCATAAGTAGCATTTATTACATACGTTACCAGTAACGTCCCTCTTTATTACCATGATCGGACCCTTAGATGCTGGGCATTCATGAGGGGCAGCGTACTCTATATAAGCCGCCCCTCCCCTCTGGCACAGGGGTTCGCACCCGGTAACTCACATATTCCACATGACAAAGCCTCTCCGGAGCACGAGACGTAGGGTTGTTATCTCCACCGTGAGAGGCCCGAACTCGCTAAAATACCGTGTCACCCATATGCATCTCGGTAGATCATGCTCCTTTACCCTACCCCCTTCGTACTGTCGGAATCGTTCCCACGACATATACAACTGTCAACGATTGATGATATCATCACCGACGGGTTTCGTAGTTTAGTCCGTGTGTACTGTGATTTGCTCGGTCTGCACAACATCAATGCTGCGTCTACAGAACAACAACATATGTACTTATAAGAACATGATTGCATAAACAAAATAGAACACAATGCAATTTCAAATATTGTATCACAAATACCAGCAATATTACAATGTTCAAATTCCAGCATAACGAGGCCCAAATCCAAAGATTACAAGGTACAAACTGACATTAGAAATCAAATCCAATCATGAAATATTTCTGTGAAGGGATCATTCACCGAGAAGTCATATATCGGCTCGATAGAATCGTTTTCGAATAATCTGTCATATGAACTTCGAAAGTAAAAATCAGCTTCTGCAGAGCCTTTTCCATTCCGCTGTAGACGCCTCCGCTGGTCAGTAAACCATCCATTGTGGTGCACTAAATAGCAGCGGGCCAGTGTGTGTGTGATGTAGCATATCACTGCACACGTTGTTAAAAATGCAAATGTGTGTGATGCCTTGCACACGTTTTTTCCATATATTGTGTGTGCGATGTAGCCTGTCATCGCACATACTTTCATAAATGGAACCGTGTGTGATTCCTGAAATTATTATTTTTCCAAAGAATAATGGTTTGCGCGATATGTTTGAAGGCGAACTGACATTTTCCTTTGTCGTTTGACTTGTAACTTTTTTCTACACTTAACATGAACCATAGAATCCTCCATGTTAAAATTTGGCACTTTTTCAGAGCTCATTTGCTATATTTGAGTCATTAACTGCATTTCCAGTCATTTAATGGATATAATTCAAATTTGAACTACGAATGCATGAAACAGTATGCAAAAATGATTTGAAAAATCATATTTAGGGTATTGAGTATATTTGTATGCCTCATACAAGAAATGAATATAAATTTATTAGACATATGTGGCAAGAATCAACCGCGAACATGGAGTTTATTGGTATTAAAATTATAAAAACTATAAATGAAGTCTGAAAAATATGAAACTTGGCATAGTGTCATGATATGACCTCACAATGATGTGGTAAAAATTTGAGAAGGTTTCACATTTTTTTATGTACATCCTTTAGAAATCTGACAACCTCCGAGGAACGATCATGATTTCGAGAGTGAATGCACCAAATTGTTGGTGAACTTATGTTTTCCTTTATCATTTGACCTTGAATTTTTTTCTATAGTTAAGATACAGCATAGAATCCTCCACATTAAAATTTGGCATTTTTCGAAGCTCATTTGCTATATTTGGGTCATTAACTACATTTCTAGTCATTTATTGGATACATTCAAATTTGAACTACAAGTACAGAAAAAAGTATACAAAAATGATTTGAAAAATCATATTTAGGGCACTGAGTATATGTGTGTGCCTCATACAAGAAATAAATATAAAAGTCAAATATCTATGTGGCAAGAATCAAGCGTGAACATGAAGTTTATTGGTATTTTAATTCTAAAAAATGTAAATAATATCTAATAAAAACGAAACTTGACATGGTGTCAATATAAGACCTCAGTATACTGTAATAAAAATTTGAGAAGGATTCACAATTATTTTGATGGTGTACAAAAATCAAATGGCAAGAAAGCACACATATGTGTACTGAATTCCTATTGGTGAAGAGATTGAAGCCTTGGATCGATGACATGGCATGAATCTATCCGTCCATACTTCATAGCCAAGAAAAATATCTAGCCTTATGTCCTCACCACGTACTCTACCACATCCACACATATATCTAACTAGCATCAATCCAACCTCCTATAGAACCACGAACATAACACACACTTCTTCCATGTCATGGCCGGCGAGGCAGACGACGCCTGCTCCAATCTCCGACTAGGAGCAAGACACGGTGGGGTCGCTCGGCGTCGGGCGGCCGTACGTGAAGTGGGTTCCATGGACGCCATGAGGCTCATCGTCGGCCGTAGACGCGAGCACGAGCACGAAGCGACCGTACAACTCCGGGATCTCTATCCGGTGGCACAACTGTTTCAACAAGTTATGCTTCCCGAGAGGCAGCGTCATGAAGGTGCAGTTCGTGGCCATGTAAGCTAGCTTCCCGTGCATCTCTTTCCAAGAATCCATCCACCAGGCTGGATGCTAGCTAGCTTGCCGGACAGTACTAATCCAATCTTGTTTTTTGTATGTCTAAGTATGATGTCTCTAGCCATCTAATCGATTCTTGATTCTTCTTATCCATCAAGATTCTCCAAGACATCAAACTAATCACAAAATCTCTCTTGTGAAGTCCTGAACTTTTTCTTCCTATACTTTTTGGAAAAAAAGAATTATGCATAACTAGTGTAAGAACTAATTTCAAGTAGGACACTTGAGTATGTAATGTAAAAAATCATTAAAAATAGAAATAAAATTCAAAAAAATCCAATTTTTTCTGTATGTTAGATAATTTAGTGCGTGAGGTACGCTCCAAATTTCAGCTCATTTGGATATGTGAGTCGCTGTCAGCAAAAAAGACAAATTGGGTCAGAACAATACATGAACAATAAACATTTTTATCGATCCCAAATTTTTCTTTTTTGTCGAGGGACACTCAGATGTTCAAATGATCTGAAATTTGGAGCGAACCTCACGCACCAAATTCTCTACCATGCAAAAAAAATTGGAATTTTTTGAATTTTTCTAGAATTTGTTTTGATTTTTTTATGATCGAAGGTGCAGGTGAGCCTCGACACTAAATCCCTGCTCTGTGTAAGGATTTCCTTTTTTTTTGACCTTGTAACCCTTTTCTCTTGGTTTTTCAGGATGAGATACAATAAGAAATCTAGAAAGGTTTGGGATTTGATGTCATCGATGAACAAGAGACTGATGAAGCTTTACGACGTAATTAGATGTGATTGCTAGTTGTATGTGTTGGCTGTCATGTCATGTGAGATAGTATGTTTGTACTTTTGTATGTTGTATGAGAAAGCTTGAAAAGAAACCATATAGTGGATTTTGAATGTGCATTTTTGTGTTATGTTTGATTGTCAAAAGATGATCATAGTAAATTGATTACGTCTAGCTGATTTTAGGACTAATTAACACATCGTTAAGATCACACATTGCACACAGTTTTTTGGATCCAATTGTGTGTGATGGCATTTACATCACACATAGTTTTTTTATTTTTATCGTGTGCAATGAATCACACATTACACACAGTTTTCGTGAAATAACTGTGTGTGATGCTAATTGAAATTGCAAACAGTTTTTGTGTTGAACTGTGTGGGATGTATAGCGTGTGCGATGGACCCCCCTATCGCCCACACTAGCAAGGTGACGGTTTGAAACTGCGTCACTAAAAGGGGTTAAAAACCGTTTGTATAGCACGTCGCTACACCAGTGAATCCATCCATTTGGTAACCCACATCCAATGCCACAGCAAGCCAATTTCCACCCAAACCAGCATAATCATTTTTTGGGACCTATTCGATAGCATGAACATGAAGATCCACTAGAAGAACCTATGTGATGACCCAGAAGTATAGAGGATCAATCGTAGTCCTTTTGATAAGTAAGAGTGTCGAACCCAACGGGGAGCAGAATGAAATGACAAGCAATTTTCAGCAAGGTATTCTCTGCAAGTGCTGTAAGTAACAATAGTAGATAGTTTTGTAGCAAGATAAACCGTAACAAGTGACAAGTAACAATAGTAGCAAATGTGCAGCAAGATAGCCCAATCCTTTTTGTAGCAAAGGACAGGCCTGAAAGTACTCTTATATTAAGCAAGCACTCCCGAGGACACAAGGGAATCCTGTCTAGTCATGTTCATCATGTTGGGTTGATTCGCGTTCGCTACTTTGATAATTTGATATGTGGGTGGACCGGTGCTAAGGTGTTGTTCTTACTTGAACTAACAACCTACTTATGATTACCCCCTCTCGCAAGCATCCGCAACTACGAAAGAATAATTAAGATAAATCTAACCATAACATGAAATATGTGGATCCAAATCAGTCCCTTATGAAGCAACGCATAAACTGGGGTTTAAGCTTTTGTCACACTAGCAACCCATTATCTACTTATTACTCCACAATGACTTCCCTTAGGCCCATAGCATGGTGAAATGTCATGTAGTCGACATTCACACGACACCACTAAGAGAAGTAACAACATACACATCATCAAATTATTGAATGAATACCAACTTCACATGAATACTTATAACCAGACTTCTCCCATGTCCTCAGGAACAATAGTAACTACTCACACCTCATCAACATGTTCAAGATCAGAGGTGCAATAATAATAATTAAGGATCTGAACATAATATCTTCCACCAAGTAATCCAACAAGCATCAACTACAAGATGTAATGAACACAACTAGTAACCCACAGGTACCAATCTGAGGTTTTGGGACAAAGATTGAATACAAGATTTGAACTAGGGTTGGAGATGAGATGGTGCTGGTGAAGATGTTGATGAAGATTGGTCCTCCCACGAAGGAGGAAGCATTGGTGATGACGATGGCTTCGATCTCCCCCTCCCGGAGAGGGATTTCCCCGGCAGAATCTGATTGCTGGAGTGCAAAAGGGCCTCTACCCAGGTTTCCGCCTCGAGACGGTGGCGCTTCATCCCGAAAGGTTGCTTATGATTTTTTCTATGGTAAAACACACCATATAGGAGAAGATGGGTGTCGGGCGGCCAGCCAGGGCCCCACCACACATCAGGGCGCGGCCCTGGGGGGCGCCCTGATGTCTTGTGCCTGGCTGGTGGGCCCCCTATGGTATATTTTTGGCCCACAAATTCACATATATTCAATAAAAATTCCTCTAGAAGTTTCAGGTCATTTGGAGTCTGGTGATTTTTCTGCCTTTTTCTCGGTTTTCCGGTCCAGAATTCTAGTTTCCAGATAATTTCCTCTTTGTGATGTACCTTGCATATTCAGAGAGAAAGGGCATAAGAATTGTATGATAATAGGGAATAATGGACAAGAATAACGTAAATATGAATAGGAAATCATGATGCAAAATGGACGTATCAACTCCCCCAAGCTTAGACCTCGCTTGTCCTCAAGCGAAAGCCGAACTCGAGAGTAATGACCACATAATTTGAGAGAGAGGTGTCGATAAAAACAGAATACGAACATGAGAGCATCATTCATATCTTTATAGCAGCAATCATTTCATCATATAGCTTCTCATAATCAAGTAAAGATCTATTCACAATTATCGAAGTATGAAGCATAAACCTTATTGACAACCGACAAACGATGCTTTTAGTCATGGCGATAATCCTAGTTCATCATATTCAACAGAAGAGTCTATATAAGAGCTTTCATTGTAGCAAACCCACATACTCAACTATCATTTAGTCATCTATGATTGTTGAAACTCATTGCATATTTTTGGAGCTAATATTTTTGCCGGACACATAGGAAGATAGGGGCTTCATTTTCCACCCAACTCATTTACCTCAAGCATAATGTCAACAATAATGAATCATGGTTTCTTACATTCAACTAGATATATATACCTGGATCTTACCTTAACATGTGATGCTTACCACTAAGAGAGTTTTTTACTTAGAAGAAGATAAGATATTGATGACTCTTGAATAAAGGTAAGAACTTTATGAGAGTGAAAGATAGGCCCTTCGCAGAGGGAAGCCGAGGTTGTCATGCGCTTTTATTTGGTTAGATGTGCAATCTCTTAATGCAAAGGAACTTCACTTAATATTGCCCCTTGTGATAGCGAACTTTATTATGCACTCCGTCACTTTTATTGCTTCACCATCACAAGATCGTACAAAGCTAATTTTCCTTTTCAATAAAAGATCATACATGATTAGAGGCAATTTTTATTGCTTATGCACCGATGACAACTTACTTGAAGGATCTTATTCAATCCCTAGGTAGGTAAGGTGGACTCTTACAAAGAGAAACTGGGTTCAAGGGATTATGGATGCATAAGTAGTATCTCTACTTGGTTCGGAAATTTTGGCTAGCAAAAGTTCTAAAGGAAGCATCACATGTTAAAGGATCCATGTCTATATAACTTCTATGAAAATGTAAGCAATCATGACCATTACGCTGTCTTCCATGTCCAACTTCAACATTTGATGATTATTTAATATTTGGTGAGGGTACGTAATCATAGATGATGTCCAAGATAGTATAT
Source organism: Elymus sibiricus (assembly GCA_039707655.1). Lineage (NCBI taxonomy): Eukaryota > Viridiplantae > Streptophyta > Magnoliopsida > Poales > Poaceae > Elymus > Elymus sibiricus. Next base: position 274,265,068 of record CM077665.1, read on the forward strand.
TTGTATGTGAATCTTGTCCTCTCTATCATGATCTTGCATTGATTATAACAATGACTAAGGCTTTCCCAACAATTTTCATAGTTCATACTTCCTTTTTATGTGAAGTCATTACTTCCCATGGGATAAGCATATGATCTTTACTATTCTATTTATTGTCTTGCTATGATCATTGGTGCAAGAGAGTAATGTAACGCCCAAGATGCGGTCCTATCCTTATTTTGGCTCGAGGGCCTAGATAGGGATAGCAGCGCATCTCGTATTTTTGCAAAAATGGTTATCGTTAGAAGTACATGTAAAGAGGAGATGAGTATATGGAATTGGCTTACACTCGCCACAAGCTAAATCAAGATCACATCAATACAACAACATATTCAATCATCATACATAAGAGCAGGGTCCGACTATGGACGAAAGCAAACGATAAAAGCGACATCCATCCTTGCTATCCCAGGCTGCCGGCCTGGAACCCATCCTGTGATCGATGATGAAAAAGAAGAACTCCAAATCAAACAAGCATCGCTCTCATGTCAAAGCATCGCATTACCTATACCTGCAACTATTGTTGTAGAATCTGTGAGCCACGGGGACTCAACAATCTCATTTTCAAGGGTATCAAGACTAGCAAAGCTTAATGGGTAAGGTATGGTTCAGTGGTGAGGCTGCAACAAGCACTAAGCATTTATTTGAGTGGCTAACTTACGAGTACAAGAATAAGAAGGGTGATCTACGCATAAACAGACATGAACTAGTAATGATCACTAAGTTATCCTGAACACCTACTTACGGTCAAACATAACCCCACCGTGTTCTCTCTCGGTTCAGAACTCACGAGTAGAGACAGTCACGGTTACGCACACGGTTGGTGAATTTATTTGAGTTTACTTTAAGTTTTCTATGACCGGATGTTAAACAAATTTCCAAGTTGCCACATATCCGCGGGCACGGCTTCTCAAAAAGATTTAACCCTGCAGGGGTGCTCCAACTCATCCATCACAAACTAGCCACACGTTGTGTGGAAAACCTCAACCGCGGGATAACCCCATAGTATCCTCAGAATTCCGATGGAAAACCTCAACCTTGAGATAGCCCAAAGTATCCTCGTAATCCCGTGCACAAGACGTTCGAGAAAGGTAAAACAAATCCAGCAAGGCCGCCTGGCATACTGACAATCCCGATAGGAACCGCGTATCTCGTTCTCAGGGCACGACCGGATGGGCAAGACGTCGGGTTGGCTGAGACCCCGGGTGACCAGGGGGCGCCGGACATCGCCCGGTTTGGACCAACACTCATGAGGAGCACTGGCTCGGGGGTTGATTAATTATCCACGGGGTGATCATGCCCTATGCATATTTTAGTTGTTATTAAGCAAATAGTACCAATGTTGGGCCCTGCCAGAAGAGTTTTACCCCAAAACTAAAATCAAGGGGGTCCCCATAACAACCCCAACCATGTTAGGAGCGCTCAATATGGAACATAACACCAGTACACAAGTAACTAGGGCGGCAAAAGTGGAACAAAACACCAAGAAAAAGGCCAAGTCTTCCACCTTTTACCAAGTATGTATGTGCATTAAATTAAATAGCAATAATATTGTGATATCTCAAAATATCCATGTTGGCACATGTGAACGACTTGCACCTGCAACTAGCAACACTACAAGAAGGGCTGAGCAAGAGGTAACATAGCCAAACAATGGTTTACTGGGATGTGAAGGGATTAGAGGCTTATAATGGTATTTTGGGAGGCTTGACAAACAAGTGGCAGGTAGCGAGACATAGCGATAGAAACGAGACAGCTAGCATGGCAATGATAGTAGTGGTATCTAGGGAAATGTTCATCTTGCCTGAGATCCCGCTTGAAAGAAGAACCAATCCTTGAAGAAGATGATCCAATGTAGTCGAACGAATCCTCACACACCGAACGCTTTCGATACTCTATCGAGAAGAAGCAAATCCGGAAACAAACAAATGACACGGTAAACACCACAACACATTCATGAAATGATGCGCAAGCAATGATGATGCATGTCAAGTTTAAATATGCAAGGCATGGCATGACAAGATGCAACAGTCAAAAACTACACATTAAGTGAAGCTCAATATGCAACAAGTTGCATATTGACGAAACTCCACATTCGAATCATTTAGTTCACTCTCGTTTAGGTACTCATCAATATTAAATGTTGTTTAACAGGTGGTCATGGCATAAGGTGAAGATGGAATTAAAGCAATTTTAAATGGAGAAGGGTAACATACATAAAACAAAATAATAACTCTCCATATTATGAGAAATGTGGTTAATGTTGTTTAACTAAACAATCATTTTAAGTATTGTTTATCATGGCAAGAGGTGAAGCATGAACAACCACATCATCTAGGCATTTTAAATGAGGCCGGAAGCAACATATAGCATTTCCAAAACGGCCCCATATGCAAATTATAAATTTGGTACAGATCTGTCCTAAGCATATTTATATTTATTAAACATGAAAATAAAGTGTTCCATGTGATTTTACACGTTTTTTAGTCAAGTTACATATGTGGATCATTTTAATCGGAGCTACGATTATTTAGTTAGAAAATAAATCATTTTAACATGGCATTTACGAAAATTTAAAAAAACAGCAAGTATAAACATTTTTAACAATGTGTGGAAGTTGGATATTGTGCATCTACACAAAATTCTAATCATTTTTCATATATAAAGTTTTTACATATGATGCACGGTTGTGATGTTATTATATGCATGAAGTTGAGGGTCTTTTCTGTAAAACAGCAGTTCACGGGATAATAGCAAAATCATTATGCGAAAAAAATGTGGCATGGGCCAATTCTGGCTACAGGCCAAAACAAGCAGTGGGCGGCAAATACTTTATTGCGCCTACGCGCGAGGTTTAGCGGGTGCGGGCTGTCACCTTAGTGGGCTAGGCCCATTCGGTGGATGTGGAGGTCGAAAGGCGATGCACGCCGACCGGAGGTGTGGCTGGGCCGTGGGAAGGTGATACGTCTCCAAAGTATCTATAATTTTTGCTTGTTCCATGCTGTTATATTATCATTCTTGGATGTTTTACAATCATTTTATAACAACTTTATATCATTTTTTGGGACTAACCTATTGACATAGTGCCAAAGTGTGAGTTGCTGTTTTTGCTTGTTTTTTACTTCGCAGAATATCAGTACCAAACGGAGTCCAATCGCGACGAAATTTTTTGGAGATTTTTTCTGGACCAGAAGACACCCAGTGGGTCAAAGAAGAGCCAAGAAGGTGGGTTGTGGAGAGCACAACCCACCAGGGCACGCCAGGGGCCCCCCGGCGCGCCCTGATGGGTTGTGCCCTCAACGGGCCCCCTCTCCACCGCCTTTGATGCCTATAAATTCCCAAATATTCCGAAAACCCTAGGGGAGTCGACGTAACACAATTCCAGCCGCTGCAAATTCCAGAACCTCGAGATCCAATGTAAACACCATCACGGAGGGGTTCATCTTCTTCATAGGTGCCTCTCCGATGATGCGTGACTAGTCCACCATAGACCTACGGGTCCGTAGGCAGTAGCTAAATGGCTTCCTCTCTCTCTTATGATTCTCAATACAATGGTCTCTTGGAGATCTATTTGATGTAAACTTTTGCGGTGTGTTTGTTGGGATCCGATGAATTTTGAGTTCATGATTAGTTTCTATCCATGAATATTATTTGAGTCTTCTTTGATCTCTTATATGCATGATTACTTATAGCCTCATATTTGTTCTTCGAATCTTTGGTTTAGTTAGGCCGACTAGATCGATTTTTCTTGCCATGGGAAGAGGTGCTTTGTGATGGGTTCTATCTTGCGGTGTCCTTTCCCAGTGACAGAAGGGGCAGCAAGGCACGCATGTATCGTTGCCATTAAGGATAACAAGATGGGGTCTATTCCTACATGAATAGATCTTGTCTACATCATGTCATCGTTCTTATTGCATTACTCTGTTTTTCCATGAACTTAATACACTAGATGCACGCTGGATAGCGGTCGATGTGTGGAGTAATAGTGGTAGATGCAGGCAGGAGTCGGTCTACTTATCTTGGACGTGATGCCTATATAATAATCATCGCCTTGGATATCGTCATGATTATTTGATCTTCTATCAATTGCCAACAGTAATTTGTTCACCCACCGTGCGCTATACTCATGAGAGAAGCCACTAGTGAATCCTACGGCCCCCGGGTCTACTTTTCCAACATATTGCTTTCCGATCTATGTTTTTGCCTCTTTGTTTTCAGATCTACAAAACCAAAAACCCAAAAATATATTGCTGCACTTTTTATTTTCCCTTTCTATTTTGTGTTCTTGAGAGATCTATCTCTCCTATCTATCACTACCTAATCTATCTTTTTACCGTAGAGAGATTGACAACCTCTCTTTCGCGTCGGGTTGCAAGTATTTGTTATTTATGTGCAGGTGCTGCTTATTGGTTGGTGGTGATCCTCCTACTGGTTCGATAACCTTGGTTTCATAACTGAGGGAAATACTTACCGTCGCTGTGCTGCATCATCCCTTCCTCTTTGGGGAAAACCGACGCAGTCTCAAGCTACGTCAAATGAATTTCTGGCGCCGTTGTCGGGGAGGAAGCAGTCTCTTCTTCGTGCCAATCTCAGCCGCCGAGGAGACTCCATCATCATCTACCAGGTTCCTAATCACAAATCTCATCTCCTTGCAATTACATTATTTGCCATTTGCCTCTCGTTTTCCTCTCCCCCACTTCACCAATTTGCCGTTTTATTCGCCCTCTTTTTCGTTTGCCCTGTTCTCGTCAGATCCCTTGCCTAGTCATTATGGCTAGTTCTTCCTTTATTGCGTGTACTCCCGATAATGAGGTTCTTAATTTTAAGCAAAGGGGAGGGGAGAACCTAAAAGATGCTTGGTATAGGATTTGCAATGCTCATAATAGATCTATCCATAAGCAATCTACCGTTGTTCTTCTTCACAATTTTTATGTGGGCATCACCACTTGGTATAGATTCGTCCTTGATATGATTAGCGATGGGAATTTCTTGATGTGTCCATCTTTGGATGCTTTTAATATTGGGGAATGTTGCATGGGAAACAAAAAATTTCCTACGCACACGCAAGATCTATCCATGGTGATGAGCATCTACGAGAGGGAGAGTGAATCTACATACCCTTGTAGATCGCTAAGCGGGAAGCGTTAAGAAACGCGGTTGATGTAGTCGAACGTCTTCGCGATCCAAATCGCCGAGCGTCCCGCGATCCAATCACGATCTAGTACCGAACGGACGGCACCTCTGCGTTCAGCACACGTACAGCTTGAGGACGATCTCCGCCTTCTTGATCGAGCAAGAGGGAGCAGAGAGGTAGATGAGTTCTCCGGCAGCGCGACAGCGCGGCGGCGGCGGCGGTGGAACTATTCCAGCAGGGCTTCGCCTAAGCACTGCTGAAAACTAGAGGAATCAATCTATCGGGAGAGAGGGCTGCACCGTGGCTTAGGGTTTTCTGGTGCGGCTGCCCTCTCTCCCCTCCAGTATATATAGGAGGAAGGGTAGGGAGACCGGCGCCCCTAGGGTTCCTCCTAGGGTGCGGCCGAAGTGGGGAGGTGGAGGAGTCCAACTCCAATCCTACTAGGAGTAGGATTCCTCCCCCACTTGGTTTTCCTTTCTTCCACTTGGACTTTCCCACCCCTAGCCGCATGGGCCTTGTTGGGAGGGTTCGGCCAGCCCACTAGGGGCTGGTTTACCTCATCCCACAGCCCATGAGGCCCTTTGGGGCGAGAGGCCCCTCCCGATGGTCCCCCGGTACCCTCCCGGCACTCCCGGTACACTACCGAAGTACCCGAAACTTTTCCGGTGACCAAAACGGGACTTCCTATATATCAATATTTACCTCCGGACCATTCCGGAGCTCCTCGTGACGTCCTAGATCTCATACGGGACTCCGAACAACCTTCGGTCACCAACATACATAACTCAATACTACCGAAACGCATCGAACGTTAAGTGTGCTGACCCTGCAGGTTCGAGAACTATGTAAACATGACCGAGACACCTCTACGGTCAATAACCAATAGCAGGACCTGGATGCCCATATTGGTTCCTACATATTCTACGAAGATCTTTATCGATTGAACCTCTATGTCAAGGATTCAGTTAATCCCGTATGCTGTTCCCTTTGTTTCTTCGGTATGTTACTTGCCTGAGATTCGATCGTCGGTATCTCTATACCAAGTTCAATATCGTTATCGGCAAGTCTCTTTACTCGTTCCGTAATACAAGATCCCATGGCTAACTCTTTTAGTCACTTTGCTTGCAAGGCTCATTGTGATGTTGTATTACCGAGTGGGCCCTGAGATACCTCTCCGTCACACGGAGTAACAAATCCCAGTCTTGATCCATGCCAACTCAACAGACACCCTCGGAGATACCTGTAGAGCATCTTTATAGTCACCCAGTTACGTTGCGACATTTGATACACACAAGGTATTCCTCCGGTGTCAGTGAGTTGCATGATCTCATGGTCACAGGAACAGATACTTGACATGTAGAAAACAATAGCAATAAACTGACACGATCATATGCTATGTTCATAGTTTGGGTCTTGTCCATCACATCATTCTCCTAATGATGTGATCCCGTTATAAAATGACATCTCATGTCTATGGCTAGGAAACCTTAACCATCTTTGATCAACGAGCTAGTCTAGTAGAGGCTTACTAGGGACACTTTGTTGTCTATGTATCCACACATGTATTTGAGTTTCCAATCAATACAATTATAGCATGGACAATAAAAGATTATCATGAACAAGGAAATATGATAATAACTAAATTATTATTGCCTCTAGGGCATATTTCCAACAGTCTCCCACTTGCACTAGAGTCAATAATCTAGCTCACATCACCATGTGATTAACATTGTAATGAATCTAACACCCAATGAGTTCTGGGTTTCGATCATGTTTTGCATGTGAAAGAGGTTTTAGTCAACGGGTCTGTGACATTCAGATCCGTGTGTACTTTGCAAATCTCTATGTCATACTGTTGATACTGCTACCACACTCCACTTGGAGCTATTCCAAATGGCTGCCCCACTATACATATCCGGATTGCTACTAAGAGTCATCCGAATTGGTGTTAAAGCTTGCATCGACGTAGCCCTTTACGATGAACTCTTTATCACCTCCATAATCGAGAAATATTTCCTTAGTCCTGTAGTTACTAAGGATAATCTTGACCGCTGTCCAGTGATCGACTCCTGGAAAAAACACTTGTACCCCTTGACAGACTCATGGCAAGGCACACACAGGTGCGGTACATAGCATGGCATACTATATAGAGCCTATGGCTAAGGCATAGGGGACGACCTTCGTCCTTTCTCTTTCTTCTGTCGTGGTCGAGCTTTGAGTCTTACTCAAGTTCACACCTTACAAATCAGGTAAGAACTCCTTCTTTGACCGATCCATTTTGAACTCTTTCAAAATCTTGTCAAGGTATGTACTCATTGAAAGTTTTATCAGACGTCTTGATCTATCTCTATAGATCCTGATGCCCAATATTTAAGTAGCTTCATTCCAGGCTTTCCTTTGAAAAACTCCTTTTCAAACAACCCTTTATGCTTTCCAGAAATTCTACATCATTTCCGATCAACAATATGTCATCCACATATACTTATCAGAAATTCTATAGTGCTCCCACTCACTTTATTGTAAATACAAGTTTCTCATAAACTTTGTATAGAACCAAAAACTTTGATCACCCCATCAAAGTGTATATTCCAACTCCGAGATGCTTGCTCCAGTCCATAGAAGGATCACTGGAGCTTGCATACATTTTAGCATCCTTAGGACTGACAAAACCTTTCGGTTGTATCACATACAACCTTTCCTCAAGGAAACCGTTAAGGAAACGATGTTTTGACATCCATCTGCCAGATTTCATAATCGAAAAATACAGGAATTGCTAACATAATTCCAATAGACTTTAGCATCGCTACGGGTGAGAAAGTCTCATCGTAGTCAACTCCTTGAACTTGTGAAAAACCCTTTGCCACAAGTCGAGCTTTATAGACTGTGACATTACCGTCTGTGTCCGTCTTCCTTTTAAAGATCCATTTGTTCTGAATGGCCTTTTGCCCTTCAGGTAATACTTCCAAAGCCCATACTTTGTTTTCATACATGGATCCCATCTCGAATTTCATGGCCTCTAACCATTTCTCGGAATCCGGGCCCATCATCGCTTCTCCATAGCTCGTAGGTTCATCGTTGTCCAACAACATGACCTCTAAGACAGGGTTGCCGTACCACTCAGGAGCAGTGTGCGTCCTTGTCGACCTACGAGGTTCGATAGTAACTTGATCCGAAGCTTCATGATCATCATCATTAACTTCCTCTTCAACTAACGTAAGCTCCACAGAAACAACTTTCTGTGTTGCGCTATTCTCTGGTTGAAACAAAGGTTCAACAACCTCATCAAGTTCTATCTTCCTCCCACTCAATTCTTTCGAGAGAAACTCTTTCTCGAGAAAGGACCCGTTTTAGCAAGAAACAATTTGCTCTTGGATCTGAGATAGAAGCTATACCCAACTGTTATGTTAGGGTATTCTATGAAGATGCATTTGTCCGCTTTGGGTTCGAGCTCATCAGGTTGAAAACCTTTTTCACATAAGCGTCGCAGCCCCAAACATTAAGAAATGACAGCTTAGGTTTCTGTCAAACCAAAATTCATACGGTGTCATCTCAACGGACTTAGATGGTGCCCTATTTAAAGTGAATGTAGTTGTCTCTAATGCATAACCCCAAAACGATAGTGGCAAATTGATAAGAGACATCATAGTATGCACCATATCCAATAGAGCACGACTACGACGTTCAGACACACCATTACACTATGGTGTTCCAGGTGGCGTGAGTTGTGAAACAACTTCCACATTGTCTTAAGTTGTATACCAAACTCGTAACTCAGATATTTACCTCCACGATCATATCGTAGACATTTTATCTTCTTGTCACGATGATCTCAAACTTCACTCTGAATTTGTTTGAACCTTTCAAACGTTTCAGACTTGTGTTTCATTAAGTAAATATACCCATATCTACTCAAATCATCAGTGAAGGTAAGAAAGTAACGATATCCACCGCACGCTACAACACTCATTGGACCGAATACATCAACATGTATCATTTCCAATAAGTCACTTGCCCGCTCCATCATACCAGAAAACGGGATCTTAGTCATCTTGCCCATGAGGCATGGTCCGCATGTCTCAACCGATTCGAAATCGAATGAGTCCAAAGATCCATCAGCATGGAGTTTCTTCATGCGCTTTACACCAATATGACATTTAGCGGCAGTGCCACAAGTATGTGGTACTACCATTATTAACTTTGTATCTTTTGGCATCAATATTATGAACATGTGCATCACTACGATCAAGATTCAATAAACCATTCTCATTGGGCGCATGACCATTGAAGGTATTATTCATGTAAACAGAATAACCATTATTCTCTGACTTAAATGAATAACCGTATTGCAATAAACATGATCTAATCACGTTCATGCTCAACGCAAACACCAAATAACATTTATTTAGATTTATCACTAATCCCGAAGGTAGAGAGAACGTGCGATGGTGATCACATCAACCTTGGAAACACTTCCAACACACATCGTCACCTCACCCTTATCTAGTCTCCGTTTATTCCGTAGCTTTTATTTTGAGTTACCAACATTTAGCAACTAAACCTGTATCTAATACCCAGATGCTACTAGGAGTACTAGCAAGGTACACATGAATAAAACGTATATCAAATATACTTTTGTTGACATTGCTAGCCTTCTTATCTACCAAGTATCTAGGGCAGTTCCGCTTCAGTGACCGTTTTCCTCATAATAGAAGCACTTAGTCTCGGGTTTGGGTTCAACCTTGGGTTTCTTCACTGGAGCAGCAACTGGCTTGCCATCCATGAAGTTTCCCTCCTTGCCCTTGCCCTTCTCGAAACTAGTGGTTTTACTAACCATCATCACTTGATGCTCCTTCTTGATTTCTACCTTCGCGGTGTCAAACATCGCGAATAGCTCAGGGATCATTATTTCCATCCCTGGCATTTTATAGTTCATCACGAAGCTCTAGTAGCTTAGTGGCAGTGACTTGGAGAACTATATCAATCACTATCTTATCTGGAAGATCAACTCCCACTCGATTCAAGCGATTGTAGCACCCTGACAATCTGAGCACATGCTCACCGATTGAGCTATTCTCCTTCATCTTGCAGGCAAAGAATCTTGTTGGAGGTCTCATACCTCTCAACACGGGCAACGAGCCTGAGATCCCAATTTCAGCTCTTAGAACATCTCATATGTTCCGTGACGTTCAAAACATTTTGGAGCCTCAATTCTAAGCCGTAATGCATGACGCACTGAACTATCAAGTAGTCATCAGAACGTGCCTGTCAGATGTTCACAACATCTATAGACGACGCTTGAGGGGGTGGTGCACCGAGCGGTGCATTAAGGACACAAGCCTTCTGTGCAGCAATGAGGACAATCCTCAGATCACGGACCCTGTTGGGGATATAACCCCAGGATAAGACCCGCCCAGGTGGGGCCGGGTCATGCGGTTGGCGGCTTACGACAAGATTAGGAGTAAGCTTATCCAATGGGCCAGGAGGCCCAGAGCCAGAAGACAGGATGTAACCCGGTGGGCTTGAGCCGCCGGGGGCGACTTGTTAGATAAGGCATGTATAGTTAGAGGCGAGGTCGGTGGTCAAGTATAACCCGGCCCGGACTCTTGTAAGCTCAGGGGCCTTGACCCGTGTATATAAGGGCGGGTTACCTGGGCGGCTTAGGCCACGAAACAACTCATCGATAGCTAGGTCAAGCGAACTCGCTCCCTTGTAATCGATACCCAATCAATACAACAGAAAGCAGGACGTAGGCTTTTACCTCTTTCCAAGGGGCCGAACCTGGGTAACTCTTGTCTCTTGATTCCGATCAACCCCTTCGAGCTCACCTTAGCGATGGCCTCGAACCTAAGTCCTTTCACGAGGACATTTGCCATGACAAAACCACGACAGTTGGCGCCCACCGTGGGGCACGCGCTCGGTGGTGTCGAGTTCTCGAAGGGTTCTCTCCCAGGGATCGAGGGATACGCCGTTGGCAGGATGACCAAGAGTCGCGCGGCAAGCTCTACATTGACAATGCCGGTTGGGGCCCCGAGGCCGACTCAATTGAGTACGGGTACCGGGTCCCCTTCGGCGGAATTCACGTCTTCATCGGCAAGATCGGCAGATCTAAACCCGAGCCGGACATCTGCACCGACCTCGTCGAGCCAGCCCGGCGTGTGCGACCCGCCCGTGTTAACCCGGGCAGGAAGCATGTCTTCGTCGGCTTTACCCAAGGCATGGAGCTTGAAGGTTCCATGTCGAGGGAGGAAACTCTAATCTGCTCAGAGGATGGATCCTCGAGCGGAGAGACGGAATCAATCTATCAGCTTCACAACGACGGGCTTGGGGGCTACGTCGAGGATTACCTCGAGCCAGAGTATCATGAGCCGGAGGACTATGAGCCGCCGAACCGCGCTGCTGTCTTCATGGCGGGTTCAGCGCCGGCCCCTAGTAGCACAGCCGCTGGTGCAACCGGGTCTGGAGCTGGCAGGCCGCTGGCTCAAGTTCTTCTGGATCTGATGAACGAGCTCACAACTCTGATGGAAACCGAGGTCACTGCTGAAAACCAAGCGGCCCGTAACATGGAGATCACGAGGTTGAAGAACCAGATGGCCGGAGTCCAACAAGAAATCAACGCGCTGAAAGCTCAGATGGATGCTGAGGCGGAGCGCCTTAGGGCGGATGCTTTTCGCCTTGAGCTAGAGCAGCAGTCTGCAACATCGGTTCATCGGATGAGGCATCAATCCCGTCTGCCGGATCAATATGAAGCCAGAAATCTTTTTAACACCCTAGGGACGGGACGGAATGTGCCTCTGACCGTAACCCAGAAGGCGGAAGTACCTGGAAGCCGGGCGGCGGTTTAGCGTCAGCAGCCAGACCCGCCCCGCCGGAACCACACCCCACCACAGCCTTTTCCGATGCCGCCGGGTCATTATTCTAACCCGGCGGAGAACATGGTGGCGGCGGCAACCAGGCTTGGTACAATTCCCATCCCCGACGAGGCGCCTTTTGCAGAGGAGGTGCGGAACGCTATTGTGTACCTGCAGACGGCGGTGGCCCAGCAGGAGAAATATACTTACAGCCGGAGCCGCGTGCATTCAACCCCCATCCCCAGCCGCAGCTAAAGCCGGCGTTATGAGTCGCCGGCGGTTTCCAGTAGTGACCAACATCGAAACCCGCCGCGAGATGATCGGACGGCTCTGGATGCTCAGGCGCTGGTGGATCGGGCAAGAGCACAGCGAGAGGCAGTGGCTCTGGCAGTTGCGGTGGCTTATCAAGAACCCACGGTCGCACCTACCGTTTCGGTAGGAGCCGGAGTAACATCCAGGGCTGTGGGAGTGCCGTGCTTAGCGCCGGCTTTGCGTAATGAGCGTCTGCCAAAAGACTTCAAAGGTCCTCGCAAGGTGCCCAATTATACTGCTGACCTGCCTCCAGAAGCTTGGATTGAAAGCTATGAGCTAGCCATGGAGATGTTGGATGTTAGTGATGCGGTATGTGCTAAGTATTTCATCATGATGTTGGAAGGGCCGGCTCACACGTGGTTGAAGGGTTTGCCACCTAACACCATTAATTCCTGGGCCGAGTTAAAGGCGAAGTTTATCAAGAACTTTCAGGGAACGTGCAAGCAACCCATGACCATTGTGGATCTGGATCATTGCGTGCAGCGTGAGGACGAGTCGGCTCATCACTGGGTCCGGTGGGTCTCAACCATCATCCACTCTTCTGATAACATTATGGCGGCTCAAGCGGTTTTGATTCTAGAGAAGAATTTCCACTTTACGCCCTTGAAGCAGAAGCTTGGCCGGCTCAAACGCTCTTGCCAAGACATGGGGGAACTCATGGCGGCTCTCACCAAGTATGCAGACTCTGATAACACGAAGGACCCCGGCTCTGATGATGAGAAATCGGCCAAGGGTAAGAAGAATAACAATGGCAAGGGTCAAACGCAGAACGGGGGAGGAAACAACAACAATGGCAATGGCGGAAAGCGGAAACACCAGGACGGCGGGTCAGATCTAGTGGCCAACACCAATACTGGGAATAACCGTTGCAAGGGGAACGGCAAGCCGCCATTTAAGCGGAAGCCGGCTGACATGGAGGCGATACTGAATGCTCCTTGCCCAAAACATAGCCTTCCGGATCAACCGTCTACTCATGCTTGGAGAGATTGTTGGATTATGCATGAGTATCGAAACCTCAACGCTAACCAACAACAAGGCGGCGGCGGTGGACCGTCCGGTGGGTCAGGATCCGGTCCTTCCGGGTCTGGCTTTTGGTCTGGGCGGCTCAGGCTCTGGCCATCAGGGCCAAGGAAACCATGGAGGTAATAATCAACAGTCTGGCGGTGGAGGTCAGCAACAAAATAACCAGTCTGGGTATCAGAGTAACCCCAAGCAGCTTAATGGAGGGCAGTACCATGTTTTCGCAACCAGCCTTGACAAGCGAGACCGGAAGGTGCGCAAGCGGGCGGTTAATGCAGTCATGCCGGCTCTCCCGCAATATTTGAAGTGGTCTGAGTATGACATAACTTGGAGCAGGGAGGATCACCCGCCGCGTGTTGATAACCCGGGGCAGTTGGCTTTGGTAGTTGCCGCCCAAGTGGGAGGATACGTGTTTACTAAAGTACTTATGGATGGTGGCAGCAGCATCAACATCCTGTACTATGACACTTTCCGCCGGATGAATTTGCTTGACAAGGATCTTAAGCCTTCATCAACAGTTTTTCATGGTGTGGTACCCGGAAAGTCGGCTTATCCAGTGGGAAAGATTTCCTTGGAGGTAGATTTTGGCGATGAATTCAATTACAGGGTGGAGTCTTTGTGGTTTGAGGTGGTCAAGATCAAGAGCCTCTACCACGCTCTGTTCGGTCGACCGGCTTATGCCAAATTCATGGCTAGACCTTGCTACGTTTACTTACAGCTCAAGATGCCCGGGTTAAATGGGACGATTACTGTGCATGGTGATCGGAAGACGGCTCTTGAGTGTGAGGAAGGTGATGCAGCATACGCAGAGTCGAGTTGCGCTGAGGCGGAGCTGAAGTTTTATAAAGAAAATGTTGACCCGGTAGATATGACTCCATTGAAGAAGCCTAACACGGAATCTGAGCCGCCCCTCAAGTTTGTGGCAGAAGATACCAAGATGGTGGACTTTACGCCGGGCGACTCATCACAACAGTTCACTATTGGGGCCAATATGGATCCCAAATAGGAAAGCGCGCTCATCGAATTCATCCGTGATAATCGGGACATCTTTGCATGGAAACCTTCTGACATGCCGGGTGTACCGAGAGAATTCGCTGAGCACCACCTTAATGTGGATCCTAAATTTAAGCCAGTCAAACAGTTCCTCCGTCGGTTTAATGAGGAGAGGCGCAAGGCTATTGGGGAAGAGGTGGCCCGGCTCTTGGCAGCAGGGTTCATCGTTGAAGTTTTTCACTCGGAGTGGCTTGCTAACCCGGTGTTGGTCCTAAAGAAGAACGACACGTGGCGTATGTGCGTGGATTACACGGATCTTAACAAGGCGTGTCCAATAGACCCGTTTGCTCCCCCCCGTATTGATCAAATCATTGATGCGACGGCGGGTTGTGAGAGTCTGTGTTTCCTGGATGCTTATTCAGGTTATCATCAGATCAAGATGGCAATTAAAGACCAAGAGAAGACGGCTTTCATTACACCTTTTGGGCTCTAGAGTGCCCAGGCGATTTACCAGCGTTGTGTGCAAAACTGTCTTCATGGTCAAATTGGGCGCAATGTTCATGCTTATGTGGATGATATCGTGGTTAAGTCAAGGAAGAAGGAAACTCTGCTGGCTGATTTGAAGGAAACCTTTGACAATTTGCGGGTTTACAAGATGATGCTTAACCCGGCAAAGTGTGTTTTTGGTGTACGTGCAGGCAAGCTCTTGGGATTCTTAGTCTCTGAGCGTGGCATTGAAGCTAACCCGGACAAGATAAAAGCTATTACTTCCTTGTCTGAGCCGGCATGCATCAATGATGTTCAGCGCCTGGCGGGTCGTATCGCTGCGTTAAGCCGGTTTATAAGCCGCCTGGGTGAGAAGGCTATTCCTCTGTATCAGATGATGAAGAAGACAGACAATTTCGTCTGGAGTGATGCAGCTAAGGAGGCGTTTGAGGCGCTCAAAAGGCAGTTGGCTGAGCCGCCTGTTCTGGCCGCTCCCATGGAAAAAGAACCTCTGCTCTTATATGTGGCGGCTAATAACAAGGCTGTTAGTGCTGCAGTTGTGGTGGAGCGCAAGGAGGCGGGTAAGGAGTATCCAGTTCAGCGGCCGGTTTATTATGTCAGTGAGGTCCTGACGGAGTCTAAGCAAAGATACCCTCATTGGCAAAAGCTGGTGCTTGGGGTGTTCATGGCCAATCGCAAGTTGAAGCATTATTTCCTTGGTCATCCGATCATAGTGGTTAGTTCTGCTCCTTTGGGAGATATAATCCAAAATACAGAAGCCACTGGAAGGATTGCTAAGTGGGCAATTGAGCTTGGGCCTCTCAATCTGAAATATGTGCCCCGGACAGCTATCAAGTCTCAAGCCCTGGTGGATTTCATCAATGATTGGACAGAATGTCAAATTCCCGAGGAGAAGCCGGACAATACTTATTGGACGATTCACTTCGATGGATCCTGGCAATTGGAAGGCTCGGGGGCTGGAGTTGTTTTAACTTCCCCACGAGGTGACAAGTTCTGTTATGTTTTAAGGCTAATGTTTCCTTGTACTAACAATGCAACGGAGTATGAGGCTTTGCTTCATGGGCTCCGGGTTGCCAAGGAGATGAACTTGAGCCGGGTCAGATGTCTTGGCGACTCAGACCTGGTGGGTCAGCAAGTCTCGGGCACCTGGGATTCTAAGGACCCTCGCATGGCGGCTTATCGTCAGGCGGTTGACGTTATTGCTGGCCACTTTAAAGGTTATCAGGTGGATCATATTGATTGCCGGAAGAACGAGGCGGCTGACGCTTTATCAAGGCTGGGGTCTCAGCGTAAGCCGGTGCCGCCTAATGTGTTCTTGGACGTGTTGCATCACCCGTCAGTCAAGTTACCGTCGGAGGAGGACTTGGCTATACCTGACCCGGAGGAGCAATTGGTGGCGGCTCTTCGCGCGATACCTGACTGGACGTTGCCTTATCTGACGTACCTGACTCGCGGCGAGTTACCTCAAGATGAGACTCTGGCACGGCAGATCACAAGGCGGTCTAAGTCTATGACTATTGTCAACGGCGAGTTACATCGACGCAGTGTGACTGGTGTTTTCCAGTGCTGTGTTTCTCCTGATGAGGGCCGTGAGATCTTGCAAGAAATTCATGCTGGTGATTGTGGTCATCACGCCGGGTCAAAATCATTGGTGGCCAAGGCTTTTTGACATGGGTTTTACTGGTTAACAACTCATAAGGATGCGGAGGATTTGGTCACTAAATGTGGCGGGTGTCAAAAATTTGGGCGACGTGCCCATGTGCCGGCTCAAGAACTACGGATGATTCCAATCACCTGGCCGTTTGCGGTCTGGGGGCTTGATATGGTGGGACCTTTCAAGAGGTCTAAAGACAAGAAGACCCACCTCTTGGTGGCGGTTGACAAGTTTACTAAGTGGGTGGAAGCTGAGCCGGTCAGCAAGTGTGACACAGCAACAGCAGTTCAGTTTTTCAAAAAATTGATCTTTCGTTTTGGTTACCCGCATAGTATCATCACTGATAATGGTACAAATCTATCAAAGGGGGCTATGAAGGAGTTCTGTGATGAGGAGCATATCCGTCTTGATGTATCTTCGGTAGCTCACCCGCAGTCTAATGGTCAAGCTGAGCGTGCTAACCAGGAAATTTTGAGAGGTATCAAACCCCGGCTTATGGTCCCTTTGGAGCGCACGCCGGGTTGTTGGGTGGAGGAGTTGCCGTCTGTTCTTTAGAGTATAAGAACCACCCCCAACAGATCTACAGGCTATACGCCTTTCTTCATGGTTTATGGCGCAGAAGCTGTTCTCCCTAGTGATATCCGTCATGACGCGCCCAGAGTGGCGGCTTACGTGGAAACTGATAATGAGGCGGCGCGTCAAGATGCTTTGGATGCCTTGGACGAAGCGCGTGATCTTGCAGCTGCTCCGTCGGCGATTTATCAACAAGACCTGCGTCGCTATCATAGCCGTAGGGTCAAGACCCGGACGTTCCAAGAAGGCGACTTAGTGCTCCGGCTGATTCAAGACCAGTCAGATATGCATAAGTTGTCACCTCCCTGGGAAGGGCCGTTTGTGATCAGCAGAAATCTCAACAATGGCTCTTATTACCTCATGGATATACGGGAAAGTGACAAGTCTCGCACTTCTGGTGAGGAGACCAAGAGGCCATGGAATATTGCTCACCTTCGGCCATACTATACTTAAGCCGCCGGCCGACTCTCATGAATGTAAATATCCCTGTCATTGTATAAACCATCTTTTATGATATAATAAAGTTGGCATCCCCATGATTAGGGGCCTCTGCCATTTTTCTCCACACTGAGTGTCATACAAAGGAGTTGATCCTTTCATCCGGTCACTTGGGGGCTTTTAAACCCTCTTGGCCAGGCTTTCTATTACAAAGGAGTTGATCCTTAACCAGGTCACTTGGGGGCTTTTAAACCCTCTTGGCCAGGTTGATATTACAAAGGAGTTGATCCTTAATTTGGTCACTTGGGGGCTTCCAACCCTATGGGTTTAGCTTATTTACCCTCTTGACCCGGCTTTCCGCCATATCCGAGTTAAACCTGCCTGTTTGCAACTTGCTACTCCGCCATGTGACCCGCCGAACTCTTCACAGTTATTCTTGATAAGAGACCCTGAACTTTTCTAAGTTATTCTCGCACAAAGACACTGAACTTGTCAAGGTTTAAACGGCGGCTTTTGTCACGAGAGAGCCGGCTTACAGTGAGCGAGGACAAACTCGTCTTTTCTATCGTACCCCCTCCGCTATGTGGCCTGTTCGTACTCTTCGCAATGTCAATCTTTTAAAGACCCTGAACTTGCTAAGGTTTAAACGACGGATTTATGTCACGTGAGGCCCGGTTTACAAGTTTTCAGGCTTTCCGCCTAGTTTCTGCGGAAACAAAATATTTTCATAAAAAACAAATTATCTTGTCCTGCCGTGCCTTTAAAGCCGGCTTATAGGATGAGACATACAAATTGCTTGTTCTTGCAGGTGCTCTCATGGTAAGATTCTAAGTTTTGGAAAATTTCTGGCTTGGTCCATGGAGTATAATCCGCCCGGCGAGTGAAAACAATCAAAGTGATCACATGTTAAAAGATGAGTTTGATGAGTCGCCAGCAGAGCTTTTAAGCATGACGTCAAAAGGTGCAAGAACATGCAGTTAAGAGTTTTTCTACAACTATTACAAGGCTATTCAAAAGCCCCAAGCATTGCAGACTTCAAAGTTTTTCAACAAATTTTACTCGGCGACTTAGACAAGGCCGGGTTACAGGATGAACAGTTTTTAACTCGCCGCCGGGTCATCCAGCGCTGGGTCTTCGATTTCTTCGATCTGGAGGTTGTCCACATCCCAATTGCAATTGGTCAAAGCTTCAAACATAGCTTCATCATGCATGATTGGAGACGGGTCAACATCAGGAGCGAAGAGATGCTTACGGCGTTGCGGAATCAAGCTCTTCGCCTCAAAAGTCGGCCCTCGAACCCGCCTGTTGTCTTCAGTGTAAGCCGCCTGGTAGACTGATAGATCAGCTTCCGCGGCCAGCCGGCTCGCCAGGATCCGGGACGCCTTATGACAACGAGTGTAGTCCTCTTGTGTAAATTGCGAGCCGTCGTCCTTCAGCTGAGGGAAGCCGTCCATCATCTCTTCTGGATTAAGATCCGGGGCATAAGCCAATGACCGGCTCAAAGCAGCAATTGCGCCCTTACGGGCGGCTGATCTCTTTAGTTCCTGAAGCTGCATTGGGATAGTTGACATGGTCTCCAGCACGCCCTTCATAAACTTCGGGATACCCCTTTCAGACATAACGGCTTTGATGGTGATTAAAGACCCGGCATACAATTGTTCTGTTAAAGAATACAAGGCCTTGAGCTTCAGCAGGCTATCACTGGACAATTGGCGGCTCCGTTCACCTACAGGCAAGTCAAAAAATTTGTAAGCCGCCAGGGAAGAGTATTAAACAGTGTTTGCATATAGTTGACGGATAAGCACTTACCAAACTTGGCTCCAATCATACGGGTGATGTGGCCCTTCAGAGTGTTCAGCTCATCAGTCACCTCTTTGAGCCGGCCTTCTGCGTCTTCAGCATGCTTGACAAGGGCAGTTTGGCTTGATTCAGCATTCTGTTTGAAAGTCTCAAAATCTGTCTTGACCTTCTCAAGTTCTATGGAGCAGAGCCGCCATTTTTCTTCCGTTTCTGCTCGGCCTGTCTGTTGCTGGGCTAGGCTCTTCTTCAGGTCGGTCACAACCAACTCAGCGGCGTTCAAAGATTCCTGCATAGGACAAGTCATGACAGAGAAAAATTGTCAGTTTTAAGCCGCTAGTCCGGCTCACACAGTTTACAGCAAAATCTGGTACAATGATTACAAGTCCCAAGCATATTGCAAGCAATTCACTTGACACTTGGTGGCTAATGTGCCTCAGTTCTTTCTATAGAACCGGCTCTATGACGGAGTGCCGACTCATTACTTAGGTAATGACCCGGCCCTTGGGGGCTACGATCGGCGCTTACTCTTTGATTGAGTACCGGCTCATTACTTAGGTAATGACCCGGCCCTTGGGGGCTACGATCGGCGCTTACTTTCTGATTGAGTGCCGGCTCATTACTTAGGTAATGACCCAGCCCTTGGGGGCTACAATTGACTCTTATTCTATTTCAGCTCTTTCTTATAGAGCCGGCTCATTACTTAAATAATGACCCGGCCCTTGGGGGCTACAGATTGGCTTTTACTCTTTTCTTGAGTGCCGGCTCATTACTTAGGTAATGACCTGGCCCTTGGGGGCTACATAAGTATATGCATGAAGAGGCAAGGGAGGTGAAGTACCTCATATTTTGCCTTCATCTTGGCAACCAGGCCGGCTTCCATGTCTCGGCTGGCAAACAGACGGCTCAGATAGCCGGAGTGTAGTTCTTCAGCAGTGAGCTTGTCCAAGTTTGAAAGGTCAGAAGGAGTCTTCTCTTCCTGGGAAGGAGCCGCCTCATCGACCTTCATATGCTTGGATAGTGCACATGAAGGAGTGGGAGGTTTGTAAGCCGCCCCGGTGACAATGACTTCTTCATGAGAAGACACGTTCTCAGTTGACGGCCGGGGGCTGGGTGGTTTAGGAGCAGAGTCTGCACGGGCTTCAGGAGCCTCAATATCAATGGCAGCCGACTCAGCCTGTGGTGGAACCTCTTCAGGGGCATCTTTAGCAGCCTCAGAAGGCTCAATATGAGAATCAGGAATATTGGGCGGTAGGATCTCCGGGTCTTGGACGTCAGGAGTTGAGGATGACCCGGCCCCTTTCCTTCGTTTGGCTTGAGCCCTGTGAACAAAGACAATGTTGGATATGTCATGATAAGGTGTGAGACATTAAAGCACATTTCGGGATATAGAAATACTTACCCCGGGTTAATAATGAGAGGGGGCAGCTTTGAGGCGGTTGAATCGCCAGAAGAAGGAGGCGAGTCCTGGAAAAAGTTAGCATTACATAACAATCAATAAGCTGCAAGGATAATGTACAGACATAGCAAGTTTAAGGCAAGGAAATACCTCAATGCGTTGTTTCCGAGGGGCCAGCTCATTTGGTAAGCCGGTTAAAAGGTCTCCAGAGCCGGCGCTCCGGGTCTGACGTCTGCTATCGTCTTGCTGTTTCTTCAAAAGAAAGTTATGACTCAAGTAAGCAAAAGGACGGGAACTCTTTACCTTCTGTACAGCTCGCCGTACTCTCTTTATTGGTGAAAGATCCGAGTCAGAGGAGACAATGGTTACCTCGGCAACGTCGGCATGACTTGTTTCAGCTTCTTCCTGTGAGTGATTGCCGTCAATAAGTTGCATAAAGAGAAGGCCAAGGGAGTCAAGTTCTACCTCTGAATCGTCTAAGTCAAATAGCTCTTCTGCGGACTGTTTCCTCTTGCGGCTCGGCGCCTTAGGCTTTGACGCCTTTGGGACCTTGCTCTTCTTCTTGAGAGTCGGAGGCAACATCTTTTTCCAAAAGGAAGAGCCGGCCTATGTATGAAAAAGCATGTTGGCAGAAAAGGTTCAATAAGAATGTAACATACAACAACAAAAGAATGGATGGAGGCTAGGATGAAATGACTTACATCCGGAGCCGGGTTAAGTGCAGAAAAGGGGTGTAGGCTAGTCTTGCTGTAGGCGGCTAATGTCTCCCCCAGCAGAGACTTGACGATGGTGTTAAGATCCTGGTCCTTCAGAGGGGTCCGGGTGAAGCGTTGAGGGTCATCCAATTTGCCGGTGTACTGGCACATCAAAGCGCCACGGCGGCTCAGCGGCAGAATCCTCCAGGAGACCCAGCAGCGGGTTAGGTCAACACCCGTCAATCCGTTGGCCAGCAGGGCCCTGACCTTTGAGAAGGTGGTAGCATATTGAGCACTCCCGGCGGCTGACATTCTGTCTGGAAGCTCTGTATCTGTGCTAAGTTGGTAAGGACGGTAACCCGGCAGTGGGTTCTCCCCCTCTGGTGAAGTGTCTCGGCAATAAAACCAAGTCTTGTTCCACTCCTTGGGGTGACTTGGCAGAGTCGCCGCTGGGAAGAGTATGTCTCTCCGCCTCTGAAGCGTGACAACCCCGAGCTCAAGGCTTAACCCGTCTGCCATTTCTGTCTGGCGGTTGATGTAAAAGTATTCCTTGAAAAGGTCAACCGACGGCTCTTCCTGAAGGTAGGCTTCGCAGAAGGTTTGGAATTGGCACATGTTGGTCACATAATTTGGGCCGATGTCTTGGGGGTGCAGATTGAACGCGTGTAAGACGTCCCGGAAGAACTTTGACCCGGGCGGGGAAAAGCCCCGAAGAAGGTGATCGGTAAAGATAACGACCTCCCCGTCTTTGGGCTTAGGGGTGGTTTCACTTCCTGGAACCCGCCAATGGATGACGTCCTGAGCCGGTAGAACCCCCGTGGTGACGAATTCCTTGAGGGATTCTTCTGTCACTCCAGACTTTACCCAATTGCAAGTAGATGGAGTCTTCGACATGGTGGCGGCTTAGGAAGCTGCGGGAAGGCATGAATATTTGGCGGCTTACAAATACATTTTGACCAAGATTGCTACAGCTATAAATGGTGAGAACATTGGGTGGGTCAATAAAAATTGTGAGCCGCCGAAGCTACTTGTGACAAAACAAAAGTGAGCCGGCAGCATTTTGGGCGGGTCAAGGTTATCCACGCAGATTGAGAGAATAACTAAGTGTTGAGAAACAACTTCCGCAACTACAGCTACGGATTCAAGATCTACGGACGAGGAAAAAAGAAAAATATTCTAGCCCTAAAAGAACTAGCGGAAGAACAGGTGGCCGTTACTCCGATTCAAACAAGTTCCAGATCTACAATGAGTGCGGAGCAGGCGGCCGCGGTATTCCGGCAGTATCGTGAGGCTTCAAAGAAGGTGGTTTCCACCAATCGATGAAGAGCGCTCCCGCAAATGGTGATGAACACCGATGAACTCCATGGATTCAAAGAAACCCTAGTGCAGATCTGCAGGGGGCAGGATTGGAACCTTAAGGGTGTGGCGGCTGCGCGGGAACTCTGGTTCGTTTCAGGTTGATGCAGCGGCCAATGTCGGTGAAGACGACGAGGATCGAGCGGAGCGACTGGCTTCGGCGGCGCGGGCGTTCGGAAGAAGAAGAAGAAGCTGGAGGCGGGGGAAAATGAAAACGATAAGCCCCCGTGCCTATTTATAAGGGCATAATGGTCTTTCAAACGGTCCGGTGCGGGAATCGAGGGAGCACGATGATGATTAAACTAAGAAGACGCCTCGATTTTCGGGCTGGTCATATTAATGACGAAGATCCGCTCTGACGTCAGAGGAATCTTTTTTGATTTTTTCTGATGACGTCACGACGGGTCATGAAAGCTTGTCAGACGCAACGATCACCCATTTTCGGCGGGTCATGAAGATTATAAAAGAAGGCAAGACTCGCCAACCAGAAGACTGAAGATTGACATGAACCGGTTCAAATCAATCTGGGGCCTAATGTTGGGGATATAACCCCAGGATAAGACCCGCCCAGGTGGGGCCGGGTCATGCGGTTGGCGGCTTACGACAAGATTAGGAGTAAGCTTATCCAATGGGCCAGGAGGCCCAGAGCCAGAAGACAGGATGTAACCCGGTGGGCTTGAGCCGCCGGGGGCGACTTGTTAGATAAGGCATGTATAGTTAGAGGCGAGGTCGGTGGTCAAGTATAACCCGGCCCGGACTCTTGTAAGCTCAGGGGCCTTGACCCGTGTATATAAGGGCGGGTTACCTGGGCGGCTTAGGCCACGAAACAACTCATCGATAGCTAGGTCAAGCGAACTCGCTCCCTTGTAATCGATACCCAATCAATACAACAGAAAGCAGGACGTAGGCTTTTACCTCTTTCCGAGGGGCCGAACCTGGGTAACTCTTGTCTCTCGATTCCGATCAACCCCTTCGAGCTCACCTTAGCGATGGCCTCGAACCTAAGTCCTTTCACGAGGACATCTACCGTGACAAAACCACGACAGACCCAGTCCCCATTATTGCTACCATCATTTTTCAACTCAATTTCTCTAGGAACATATAAAAATTCAAGGGAGCTACAGCGCGAGCTAGTAATCTACAACATAATTTGCAATAGACATTTTGACTATGTTCATGATAATGAGTTTAGTTAATCATATTACTTAAAAACTCCCACTCAAATTGACATCCCTCTGGTCATTCGAGTGTCACATGATCGAAATTCACCAACCCAAGTCCGATCATCACGTGAGATGAGGTGGTTTCAATGGTGAACATCTTCATGTTGATCATATCTACTATATGACTCATGTTCGACCTTTCGGTCTATTGTGTTCTGAGGCCATGTGTGTACATGCTAGGCTCGTTAAGTTTAACCCGAGTGTTCCGCACATGCAACACTGGCTTGCACCCGTTGTATGCGAACGTAGGGTCTATCACACCCGATCATCACGTGGTTTCTCGAAACGACGAACTTTCGCAATGGTGCACACTCGGGGAGAACACAATTTTATCTTGAAATTTAAGTGAGGGATCACCTTATAATGCTACCGTCGTCCTAAGCAAAATAAGATGAATAAAAGGATTAACATCACATGCAAATCATAAGTGACATGATATGGCCATGAACTTGTGCTTTTGATCTCCATCTCCAAAGCATTGGCATGATCTCCATCGTCACCGGCATGACACCATGATCTCCATCATCTTGATCTCCATCAACGTGTTGCCATGAGGTCGTCGCGCCAACTGTTGCTTCTACGACTATTGCTAACTCATAGCGATAAAGTAAAGCAAAGCGGCGAAAATAAATTAAAGACAAGCCTATGGCTCCTGCCGGTTGCCGTACTCATCGACATGCAAGTCGTGATATTCTATACAATACATGATCATCTCATACATCACTTATATCTCATCATGTAATTGGCCATATCACATCACAACATACCCTGCAAAAACAAGTTAGACGTCCTCTAATTGTTGTTGCAAGTTTTACGTGGCTGCTACGGGTATCTAGCAAGAACAATTCTTACCTACGCAAAAACCACAACGGTGATACACAAATTGCTATTCAACCTTCTCAAGGACCGCCTTTGTCGAATCCGATCCAACTAAAGTGGGAGAAACAGACACCCGCCAGCCATCTTTATGCAACGAAGTTACATGTCAGTTGATGGAACCGGTCTCTCGTAAGCGTACGAGTAATGTTGGTCCGGGCCGCTTCATCCCACAATGCCGCCGAATCAAGAAAAGACCAAGGGAGGAAGCAATCTGAATATCAACGCCCACAAACTCCTTTGTGTTCTACTCGTGATCTCATCTACACATAGACCTAGCTCATGATGCCACTGTTGGGGAACGTTGCATGGGAAACAAAAAATTTCCTACGCACACACAAGATCTATCCATGGTGATGAGCATCTATGAGAGGGAGAGTGAATCTACATACCCTTGTAGATAGCTAAGCAGGAAGCGTTAAGAAATGCGGTTGATGTAGTCGAATGTCTTCGCGATCCAAATCGCCGAGCGTCCCGCGATCCAATCACGATCTAGTACCGAATGGACGGCACCTCCGCGTTCAGCACACGTACAGCTTGATGACGATCTCCGCCTTCTTGATCCAGCAAGAGGGAGCGGAGAGGTAGATGAGTTCTCCGGCAGCGCGACGGCGCGGCGGCGGCGGTGGTGGAACTATTCCAGCAGGGCTTCGCCTAAGCACTGCTGAAAACTAGAGGAATCAATCTATCGGGAGAGAGGGCTGCACCGTGGCTTAGGGTTTTCTGGTGCGGCTGCCCTCTCTCCCCTCCAGTATATATAGGAGGAAGGGGAGGGAGGCCGGCGCCCCTAGGGTTCATCCTAGGGTGCGGCCGAAGTGGGGAGGTGGAGGAGTCCAACTCCAATCCTACTAGGAGTAGGATTCCTCCCCCACTTGGTTTTCCTTTCTTCCACTTGGACTTTCCCACCCCTAGCCGCATGGGCCTTGTTGGGGGGGTTCGGCCAGCCCACTAGGGGCTGGTTTACCTCCTCCCACAGCCCATGAGGCCCTTTGGGGCGAGAGGCCCCTCCCGATGGTCCCCCGGTACCCTCCCGGCACTCCCGGTACACTACCGAAGTACCCAAAACTTTTTCGGTGACCAAAATGGGACTTCCTATATATCAATATTTACCTCCGGACCATTCCGGAGCTCCTCATGACGTCCTGGATCTCATCCGGGACTCCGAACAACCTTTGGTCACCAACATACATAACTCAATACTACCGAAACGTCACCGAACGTTAAGTGTGCAGACCCTGCGGGTTCGAGAACTATGTAGACATGACCGAGACACCTCTACGGTCAATAACCAATAGTGGGACCTGGATGCCCATATTGGTTCCTACATATTCTGAGAAGATCTTTATCGGTTGAACCTCTATGTCAAGGATTCAGTTAATCTCGTATGCTGTTCCCTTTGTTTCTTCGGTATGTTACTTGCCCGAGATTCGATCGTCAGTATCTCTATACCTAGTTCAATCTCGTTTCCGGCAAGTCTCTTTACTCATTCCGTAATACAAGATCCCGTGGCTAACTCTTTTAGTCACTTTGCTTGCAAGGCTCATTGTGATGTTGTATTACCGAGTGGGCCCTGAGATACCTCTCTGTCACACGGAGTAACAAATCCCAGTCTTGATCCATGCCAACTCAACAGAAACCCTCGGAGATACCTATAGAGCATCTTTATAGTCACCCAGTTACGTTGCGACATTTGATACACACAAGGTATTCCTCCGGTGTCAGTGAGTTGCATGATCTCATGGTCATAGGAACAGATACTTGACATGTAGAAAACAATAGCAATAAACTGACACGATCATATGCTATGTTCATAGTTTGGGTCTTGTCCATCACATCATTCTCCTAATGATGTGATCCCGTTATCAAATGACATCTCATGTCTATGGCTAGGAAACCTTAACCATCTTTGATCAACGAGCTAGTTTAGTAGAGGCTTACTAGGGACACTTTGTTGTCTATGTATCCACACATGTATTTGAGTTTCCAATCAATACAATTATGGCATGGACAATAAACGATTATCATGAACAAGGAAATATGATAATAACTAAATAATTATTGCCTCTTGGGCATATTTCCAACATTTAATGCTATGGGATGTTTAGTGGGATCACCACCTCTTATGATCAATGAAACAACTTTAACTCTCGAACATGTTATGGAGAGATTAGATGCTATTGAAAAGAAGATGATTACTGTTGTCGTTTTGTCACGGCAGATGCCATGGGTAGGCTTATCGAGAGTGGTTGGGGCCGGAGGACGCCGACGGGCTCCGGGAGCGGGGTTAGGCACAAGCGGTGGCGGACACACGATGTACCCAGGTTCGGGGCCCTCCGTGGGAGGTAACACCCCTAGTCCTGCTTGGTCTAGTTTAGACAATTGTGACGTTACAATGGAGCTCTTGGAGCTGTATGGCTAGAGGAGGAAGAAAGAGCTAGACTGCCCTTGCTGCCTTTCTATGTGAGTGTGTGTGCGTGGAGAGCGTCGCCCCCTTGCATGGGGGAGGCCCGGGGGGTTTTATAGGCCAACCCCCCGGAGTACAATATGAATAAGAGATCCTGGGAGGCCCCAGCCGGCAGCCTCTCGGGCCGGCCGTGGGTCCCCCGTCTGAGGGGTCTTGTCGCTGATAGGGCCCGCCGGCTGCAGGGTCCCGTCGGGAGCCGGCGGGGCCCGCACGGTGGGTCCCTGTGCCAGTCGCGTCGCGGCACGGGTCGTCCTTCGGGGCGTCGTCTTGTGGCAGCCGGCCGTCGTCAGCAGTACGGCCGGTCGCACTGTAGCCATGCCGGGGCAGGTAATGGAGTAGGTTGGAGCGTGCCGGCACTGTTGCCTCGCCCGGTCGCGGTCGGCCAGGGTCGGCGGTCACTGTGGCCATGCACGGCCGTGCGCCAGCGGTCACTGTGGCTGTGCTGGGATACGTCGTGGGGGTCTTGTCTTGTCGCCGTACTGGCGCGCAGAGGGAAGGGACAGGAGTTGGTTCGTCCGAAGGTCAGCGGAAGAGCCGGTCGGGAGGCAGCCGGCCGTGAGCGAGCCGGCTCCCTGTCAGCCGGTCTTGAGGCAACCGGCGGCCCGCAGCCGGCCGTGACCCAGCCGGCCGCGGACCAGCCGGCGGTATCAATTTTCTTCAAACGGGGAGGGAAGGATCCCGCAGCTTTGGCCTACCCGGGGGTAATAACCCCGTCAGTAGTCCCCGAAGCCGGCGGGGGGCCCACGTCTGTCTGACGAGGGGGAGCCGGCGGCTTCCTTCAGGCGGTGGCTTTATTTTCCACGCGAAGCCGAACGGTCGGGCGAGGCAGTGGCTGCCTCTGACGCCTCGGGCTCCGTCACGTCGCCCCGGGGCTCGCACCGGCCCGCGGTGCGCCACGCGGGGCGTAATGAAGCCATGGGGCCTGCGCGCGTAGGCAGACGGGACGTCGCCCCGGGCCTAGCCCGCTAGGCCGCGGGCGTAGCCTAGTAGGCCTCGGGCCGCAGGCCGAGATCTTCTGTGCCCAGACCGCAGTGGTCTCGTCCTGAGGCGCCCACGATCTCGCGGGTATCCCGGGTGAGTGGGCGCAGTTAATCCTCACCTCCCCCGGGCGTCGCCCCCTTATTTAAAAGGGGAGGGCGAGGGGCGGAAGCAGTTGCGCTCCCCTCACCCCCTTCGTCTTCTTCCTCTTCGACCTCCTCGCTCGCCTTGCGCCACAGAACCGCCCGCTCGCCGCTCCGCGCCGCCCCGCCGCAGCGATGGCTGACGGCCCTTCTGGTTGCTGGGGAGGCTCCGTCGTCACGGAGGAGGATATCGCGAAGCTCCGCCATGCCCGCATGCTGCCGCCGGAAGAGCGCGTGGTCGCTCGCGCACCAGGCGGCGAGGTAGTGCCCAGACCTCAGGCGGGGGAGCACGTCGTCTTCGCCTGTCACTTCCTGCGCGGCTTCGGCCTGCCGGTGAGCCTCTTCTTCCGTCTGCTGATGGACACCTTCGATCTCCAGCCGCACCACCTCGGCCCCAACGCCATTCTCTACGTCGCGAGCTTCATGACCTTGTGCGAGGGTTATCTTGGGATGCTTCCCTTCGTGGAGCTCTTTAGGAAGCTCTTCTATCTTAAGGCCCTGAAGAACAAGGACGACGTGCCGTACGCTTGCGGGGGCGCGGTGGTGTGTTGCCGCGGCCTGCTGTTTCCCCGTATCGACCTCATCGATTCCGCCAAGGGGTGGAATCGGATGTTCTTCTATGTGAAGAACGCCGACCCGCGGCGGGATTACATCCGGCTGCCGACGTTTGTCAATGCCCCGTCCTCCGGGGTGAACTGGTCGGGGACCGGCCCGCCCGGGACCGTGCTCGGGGAGCTGGGCCGGCTCCAGGCAATGAGGAGCGGAGAGGGGCTTGTTGCCTCCGACCTGGTGGCTGCCTTCATCGCGCGCCGGGTGCTGCCCCGTCAGCTGAGGCCGCACCGGATCTGCGACATGTCCGACCGGCGGGACCCCTGTCGGCTGTCCACCGTCGAGCTGACGCCGGCTCAAGTGGAGGCGCGGGTGAATGCCATTACAACCTTCAAGCTGGCACCGGGGACCTGGTCCCTTGGCAAGGAGCCGTACAGCCGGCACAATCCGGCGTCCCTGGTACGCCCCGTTGAGGTGAATTTTCTTTTTCTCTTTGAATCTTTCCAGCCGGACCCCGACCTCACTCGGCGCTCACCACAGCTTTTCGTTCGACAGAACACGCCGGACGGCCCGCACCCCCAGATTTTCGAGGCGGAGCACGCCAAATCCGACTCTGAGGACTTCGAGCCGGGGGGCGGAGCCGAAGAGGGGGTCGACTCCTCGGGAGAGGCCGAGGCGGGGGGCGACCCGGGAGCCGGCGGGTCCCGAGCGGCTGGTGAGTTCCCCTCCGGCCCCATGATCAAAGATTGGACCGATGATGACGGCGATGATGATGACGTCCGGATCCTGGACGCGCCTCCCCCCGCAGTTCAACAGAGCCCGCGCGGGCGGAGCGAGGAGCGGCCGTCGCGCAGCCAGGCGGCCGGGACCTCCCGTCAGGAGAAGAGGCCGGCTCAGGGGGAGCCGGTAGCCCAACCGCCGGCTCGTAAGCGGGTGAAGGCGGTCACAGCGAAGCCGCCGGCGCGGGCCAAGCGGGCCCTTCCCGTCGTCGCCGGGTAAGTACCATGGTTCTTGGGGGTGTTTTTCTCAGTAAGTTACGCGCCGGCAGGCGGCTGAGCGTTCGCCTGTTCCAGGGACCCCATCGCGCTCCACGATGTGGAGTCGACAGCCGGCCCGGTGGAGCCCGCCAGCCAGCCGGCCCTGGAGCACGCAGCCATGCTGCGTGAGGAGAAATGGAGGCTCGCGGAGCTGCGAGCCTCGAAGTCAGGAGCCCAGGGCGGAACCTCACGCTCCGGGGCCTCGAGTGGCGGGAGGCGGAGGCGGTCCGCGGACCCCGCATGGGCGTCGGATTCGGCGGCGGAGTCGGCTCGCATGTCGAGGCCTCCGCCGAGCGAGCCGCGAAGGCCGGCTGCGGAGGCGGTCGCGACTTCGCCCAGGGCGGAAGTGGCCCGGCCGGGAGGGGCGGCCCCTGAGCCGGCCCCGGAGGGGCCCCGGCAGGCGGAGCCGGTGGTGACGCCGCCCGTCACCGAGCCGACCACAGTCGTCGTGCCGGAGGCCCCGGTGGTGCCGGAGGCGGCGCCGAAGGTGCCGGCCAAGGAGACGGAGACGCCGGCCGCCGCGACCGTCGCGTCGAACCGGACGGGAGAGGAGGCAACGGCGCCCGGCGTGGGGCAGTCGGGAACCGATTCCCGAGCCCTTGTGGTCAGCGACCGCCCCCGGCAGCCGGCGCCATGGTGGATGCCGGAGCGAGCGGTGGGGGGAGCCGATCCCGGAGGACCATGCTGGACGTGATCCAGGACTGGGAGGCGCTGGCTCGCGTCCCGGCCGTCCTGCCCCCACCGGTCGGCGGCCCGGTCCCGACGTTCGAGGAGCTGGGCATCGTCCTGGCGCGGTGCCGCGAGGAGCTGGCCAAGTTTGCTGAAGCGGCCAACTGCTGCCTGCAGCGTGCAGAGGTAAACCTTTTTTGTCTTCGTCGAATTTCCAGTGGGGGCGCGCAAGCGCACCCACTGGGTGTAGCCCCCGAGATGCGGGCCGGCTGACCAGCTGCGAGGTAGCCGGGCCGGATCTTCTTTTGCCTGTTTTTGACTGGTTTCTTGGAGCAGGCGGGGAGCTCCAGGCGGCAGGAGCTTTTTGACGAGGCGGTCGCCATCCACAACCGTGGCAAGCACGGCTACTACCGTCTGGAGGAGGAGCTGAAGAAGGCGAAGGGTACGTCAGTTCCAGTGGGGGCGCGCTAGCGCACCCACTGGGTGTAGCCCCCGAGAGTCGGGTCGGCTGCTCGGCAGCCGGCGCGGGTCTTATGCGTTTTGCTGATCGCAGCCGATATTTCTGCAAGAGACCTGGACGTCCTGACCTCCATCCGGGAGAAGAGGGATGAGGTGGCCTCCGAGCGGGACCGGCTGGCGTAGAGCGTCCAGGCGATCACCTCGGAGCGAGACCGGCTGGCCGACCTGCTGGTGGACGGGCAGGCGGCCCAAGAGCGTCTGAGGGCGGAGCTGCAGCGGGAGGTGACGGCCAAGGAGGGCGCCGTCAAGCAGGCGGCTGACGCCGCCCAAAGGACCGCCGCCCTCCAAGGCGAGGTGACCCGCCTCGAGAAGGCGCTTGAGGTGCGCGGAGCCGCCCTTGCCCAGGCGGAGGCGGCGCTGGCAAGGGAGAAGGAGGCGGCGCTGCAATTTGCCCTCGAGATGGACGAATCATTTCAGCGTTAGTCTTGATTTTCTCCTCAGCCGGCTGCGTTTTTCTCGCCCTCGAGGTGTTTTCTGATTCCAACTTTCCTTCCTTCAGAGCGGTTCCCGGAAACCCAGCGCTGTGCTGAGCGAGCCGTGGCGGGCCACCGGGAGGATCTGCGGCAGCGCGGGCGGGAGCGCGAGGAGGATGCCGGCTGGGACGTGGATGAGCTTGGGTTGGCCGTGGAGAACCGGCTGATCCACCTTCAGCGCAGTGTGGAGCGGCTAAAGACAGCCGGCAAGGAGGTGATCGCCGCCTTGTGGCCGGGTCATGGGGCCCCGGAGAACCGCGTGGCGCTGTGGCTGGAGAATGCCAAGGCCCGGCTCGAGGTCTGGAAGGCGTCGGCGGCTCGAGCCGGTGCGCAGATGGCGCTCCGGTTCGTCACGTCGTGGTATACCGGTGTCAACTTAGACCGGCTGGCCACGATGCGTGACGTCCCGGAGGCGGGGCGGGTGGCCCGTGAAGGTGCCCTTGTCCGCCGGGCCAACGAGCTTGCCTCGTATGTCGACCCGGACGAGCTTCTGCCGGCACTTGGCGAGGACGGCGAGCCGGTCGCTGAGGACTCCTTCGGCAACCCCCAAGGCCCGGAGGACGATGAGGTCGCCGACGAGAGCACCGCCTCCAGCACCGACGGTGGCACCGGTGCCACAGAAGCCACAGAGGCGGACCCGAAGGCCGCAGCTTCTTCTGGGTGGACCGTCGAGCCGGCTGACGACGCGCCGGTGGCCTGAGCCGCCCCGCATATTTACCTGTTTCTGCCTTTTGCTGCAACATTGTGTTTAAGACACTTTTCCACCCACTGTGTGTATTGTAATGAACCCATGGCCGTGGGCCCTCTTTAAATTGTATTAGATTTTTGGTTGCTGAAATGTTATCTTGTGCGTGCCGGATCATCCTTACCCTTTTTTGCTCTTTTGGTTCTGTTCGCTCAAAACCTTTTCCCTCTTGGCTTTGGTCCTGCCAGCCGGACAGCCGGGAGCCGGTCTGTAGCTGGGCCGGGGCGTCCGACTTGAGGGAGCCGGTCGTGAGGTTGGAAACCGCGGGAGTTTTTTGGGTAAGGTGAGTGACAGAGGCGAAAAGAGAGTGTTCCGGCTAGCCCTAGCCGGCAATCCTCTTGGCAGTCGATTTTTCATGTGCGCTAAGCTTTGCCGTCTCGCAGCCCTGTCAGCCGGACAGCCGGGAGCCGGTCTGTAGCCGGGAGGGGTGGGAGGGCTCTTTTTAGTTCACATTACTTGACCGGCTTCGGGGGAGGAGGGCAGGACTAGCCGGCGAGCCCCCGGGACCGGGAGCCGGACCCAGGAGCCAGCGAGCTAAAGTTTTTAGAAAGAGACGAAAAGGGGCATGTCCCAAGAGCAGGCTTGGGGCACCCATTGCATTCGTAGGCCCGAAAGGGAAGGATATATACATACACTGGTTCTTAGCAGTAAAACGGACGGAGGAGCGCCGCGTTCCACGGGCGCTCCGTTTCCTCACCGGAGGCGTCTCTCTTGCGCTTCTGCGGCTTCTGGGCGTCTATTAGATAGTACGCGTTGTTGTGCAGCGCCTTGCTGACGATGAACGGGCCCTCCCATGGGGAGGACAGCTTGTGCTGGCCGGCGGTTCGCTGGATCCGCCTGAGCACTAATTCTCCTTCGCGGAAGGAGAGTGGCCGGATCCGCTTTCTGTGGTAGTGCCGGAGCTTCTACTGGTAGATGGCCGTCCGGCTCAGAGCCAGCTCGCGAGGCTCCTCGAGGAGGTCGACGCCATCTTCTCTTGCCTCTTTTGCGTCCGTCTCGGTGTACAGGGTAACCCGAGGCGAATCAAACTCGACATCGGTGGGGATGATTGCCTTGGACCCGTACATGAGAAAGAACGGGGTGTAGCCGGTCGACCGGTTGGGCGTGGTCCTGAGGCTCCAAAGGATAGCCGACAGCTCTTCGACCCAGCAGCCGGCCGACCGGACCACTGGCGCTATGAGCCGGGGCTTGATGTCGGCCAAGATCAGGCCGTTTGCCCTTTCGACCTGGCCGTTCGACTGTGGGTGGGCGACGGACGCCAGATTGAGCCGGATGCCCTGCCTGGAGCAGAAACGCGCTAGCGCGCCCTTGGCGAAGTTCGTGCCGTTGTCGGTGATGATGCTGTGGGGGACGCCGTAGCGGACCGTGATGTCTTCGATGAACCGGACGGCCGTGGGGCCGTCCAGCTTCTTGATTGGCCTGGCCTTGATCCACTTGGTGAATTTGTCGATGGCTACCAGCAGATTTGTCATGCCGCCTCGTGCGGTCTTGAAGGGTCCTACCATGTCCAGCCCCCAGACGGCGAAAGGCCACGAGAGGGGGATGGTTTGGAGGGCTGAGGCTGGCAGGTGGCTCTGCGTGCTGAAGCGCTGGCAGCCTTCGCACTTGTCGACCAGCTGCTTGGCCGCCTCCAAGGCAGTCGGCCAGTAGAAGCCGTGGCGGAACGCCTTGGCCACCAAGGTCCTGGAGGCGGCATGGTGACCGCACTCGCCCTGGTGGATGTCGAGGAGGATCTCTTGCCCTTTTTCCGGCTCGACGCAGCGTTGGAAAACGCCAGTGGTGCCGCGATGAACCAGCTCGCGGTTGATGATGCTGTAGGCCGAGGCTCGGCGCTGGATTTGTCTTGCTGTTGCCTCGTCGGAGGGGAGCTCGCCGCGTAGGAGGAACGCCAGGATGGGCTGGGCCCACGAGGGAGCCGAGACGGGAGTCGGCTCGGGCCCAAGGGGGGCGTCGGCTGCGGCAGGAGCCCCCGGGTCCGAGGGACGAGTCCCCGGGCCCGGCTCGCCAGCCCCCGGGTCCGGCTTGCTAGCCCCCGGGGTTGAGGCGGTGTAAAGGGTGTCGATTGCCATCATGACGGCCGTGGGTTCGGAGCCGGCCGCTGCGGGTGCGGCCGGCCCATTGGCCGGAACTGGTGCTGCCGGCTGGGCAGCCGGCGTTGGTGGAGCCGGCGGAAGGGTCGACGCCGATGGTGCCGGCTGGGCAGCCGGAGCTGTTGGTGGGCCGGCTGCGTTAGCCGGCACGAAGATGGACTCTGATTCGGGGGAGGGCTTGATCGAAGGCTTGAGCAGCCGCTCGAGGGAGACGCCGGCTGGGATGGCCTGCCGGGTGGAGCCGATCTTCGCCAGCGTATCGGCCGCCTCGTTGTCCGCACGGGGGACGTGATGGAACTCACAGCCCTCGAAGGAGCCGGTGAGCTGCTGGACGAGGAAGCGATAGCTGGCCATGTTGGCGTCCCTGGCGTCCCATTCTCCAGAGACTTGTTGCACCACAAGGTCGGAGTCGCCGAAGCATATGATGCGCTGGATGCCGATCTCCTTGGCGAGCCGGAGGCCGTGGACGAGGGCCTCGTATTCGGCCACGTTGTTGGAGGCGGCGAAGTGGATCTGGAGTGCGTACCTGAGCTGATCTCCCCTTGGGGATGACAGGACGATGCCGGCTCCCAAGCCGGCTCGCATCTTCGAGCCGTCGAAGTGCATACGCCAGTGCGTGGAGTCGGGTGGAGGCGGCACGAACTGGGTTTCGGCCCAGTCGACGAGGAAGTCGGCCATCGCTTGTGACTTGATGGCGGTGCGCGGCTCGTACCGTATCTCGTAGTCGGCGAGGGCGATGGTCCACTTGGCTATCCAGCCGGTGGCGTCCCGGCCGCACATGATTTCGCCCAGCGGCGTGGTGCTGACCACGGTGATGACATGCTCCTGGAAATACTGCTTGATCTTCTGGGCGGCGAAGTATATGCCATAGCACATCTTCTGGTAGTGGGGGTAGTTCTGCTTGGAGGCGGAGAGGACCTCGCTGAGGTAGTAGACGGGATGCTGGATTGGCAGCGCTTTGCCTTCCTCCGATCGCTCCACCACCAAGACGACGCTGATGACGCGTGTGGTCGCCGCGATGTAGGCGAGCAAAGGCTCCTTCTCAGCCGGCGCGGCCAGGATGGGCGCGCTGGTGAGGGCCTGCTTGAGGCCGCGGAACGCCTCGTCCGCCTCGTCGGACCAGTCGAACATGGCCGGCTTCTTCGAGGAGTCGCGGCCCGGCTCGACCAGAGCCATCTTCCGCAGGAGCCCGTAGAGGGGCAGGGCCTTCTCGCCCAGCCGGCTAATGAACCGGCTGAGGGAGGCGAGGCAGCCGGTGAACTTCTGGACGTCGCGGAGCCGGCACGGCCTGGGCATGCGCTCGATCGCCCTGATCTTCTCGGGGTTAGCTTCGATGCCGCGGGCGGATACGAAGAAACCCAGGAGCTGGCCGGCTGGAACGCCGAAGACACACTTCTCCGGGTTAAGCTTGATCTTGTATTCGCGCAGGTTGGCGAATGTTTCCCGGAGATCGTCGAGGAGGCTAAAGTGTTTCTTGGACTTGACGACGATGTCGTCAACATAGACGTGGACGTTCCTGCCTATCTGAGGCAGGAGGCACTTCTGCATGCAGCGCTGGAAGGTAGCGCCTGCATTCTTCAGGCCGAAGGACATGGTGATGTAGCAGTAGGCCCCGAAAGGGGTGATGAAGGAGGTTTTCAGCCGGTCGGCCGGGTCCAGCTTGATCTGGTGGTAGCCGGAGTAGGCGTCTAGGAAGGACAGCAGGTCGCAGCCGGCCGTGGAGTCGATGGCCTGATCGATCCGCGGCAGGGCGAACGGGTCCTTGGGGCACGCCTTGTTCAGTTTCGTGTAGTCGATACACATGCGCCAAGTTTTGTTCTTCTTCAGCACCAGGACTGGGTTGGCCAGCTAGCCCGGGTGGAACACTTCCATGATGAAACCGGCTGCGAGCAGCCGGGCGATTTCTTCTCCTATGGTACGCCGCTTCTCCTCGGAGAAACGGCGCAGGGGTTGCTTGACCGGCTTCGCATCCAGCCGTACATGGAGCTTGTGCTCGGTGAACTTCCTCGGAACACCCGGCATGTCCTTGGGAGACCATGCAAAGATGTCCCGATTCTCACGGAGGAAGTCGACGAGCTCGCCTTCCTATTTGCTGTCGAGGCGGGAGCCGATGGTGACGCACTGGCTGGGGTTGGCCGGGTCGAGTGGCACTTGCCTAGTGTCCTTGGACGGCTGGAACGAGGCTTCGCCGACCGACTGGGATGGAGGAGCCGGCATGGCCGGCTGGCCAGATGAGTGGGCCACGAGCCGGTCGAGCTGACGTTTCTCCTCTGCTATCTCCAGCGCTTCGGCCAACCGGTTGCCGTCTCGCGCGCACGCGAGCGATATCTTGTAGTCGCCGGCGATGGTAATGATGCCCTTGGGACCCGACCTCTTGAGCTTGAGGTAGGCGTAGTGGGGGATCGCCATGAACTTGGCGAGAGCCGGCCGGCCCAGCAGCGCGTGGTAGGGACTGTCGAGGTCCACTACCTCGAACCACACTGGTTCGCGGCGGAAGTGGCTGTGGTCGCCGACGAGGACGTCGAGCTTGATCTTGCCGACGGGGGTGCAGGATTTTCCCGGCACGATGCCGTGGAAAACCGTCCGGCTCGCTTGCAGGTCCTCCTCCTTGAGTCCCAGCTTGTGCATTGTATCGAGGCAAAGGATGTTGATGCTGCTGCCCCCATCGATCAGCACCCGCGAGAAGCGGCACGAGCGCCTCTCGGAGGTGATGGTGGGATCGAGAACGAGGGCGTAGCTGCCCGGGCTCGGCATCACAGCCGGGTGGTCAGCCCGGCTCCAGGTGACCGGCTTCTCGGACCAGTGCATGAACTGGGGAGTCGCGGGCATAGTGGCATTCACCTCGCAGCGGAGCCGGCGCTGAGCGTGCTTGTCCGTCTCTTCACTGGTGAAGACGACGTAGGAACCGTCTTGGACGGGGAACTGATCGAGCAGCCGGCCATCGTTCCGAGCCGGAGCCGAGGCCTGAGCCGGAGCGGGAGCCGGAGGCGGCGCCGGCGCGCGAGGAGGCGCTGGGGGAGGAGTCGGAAGACCCTCGCCCCGGGCCAGCCGTTGCGAGAAGCTGCACTGCCGGAGCGTGTGCGTGGCCGGCTTCGCACCGGAATGGTGTTTGCAGGGGAGGTCGAGCATCTGCTCGAACGTGAGCTTGGGCTGCCAGGCAGCTTTGCCGGTGCGCTGACGCTGGCTGGATGCCTGGGCAGCCGGCTACTCTTCCTCGATTGAGGCAACCTGCCGGCTCCCGTAGCGGGGATCCGGCTGGTCGGCCTTGCGCTTGTTGTTCTGCTACTGCCGGTTGTCGGCGGCCGCCCGCGGCGCGGCGGGCGGTGGAGCCGGCTTGGCTGGCGTGGCGACCTTTATCCGCATAGCGGAGTCGGCCGTGGCGTACTTGTCCGCCTTGGCCATCAGGTCCGCCAGGGTAGCCGGCTCGGAGCACAGGAGCCTGTGCTTAAGGTGGGTGCCGTCTCGGCAACCCTCGATGAAGTATTGGATGGCCTGCACCTCGTGCACCCCTTCGCAGGAGTTGCGGAGCTCGGTCCAACGCATGAGGTATTCGCGGAGGGGTTCCTCCGGCCCCTGGACGCACATGGCCAACTCGCGGGGCCGGCCGGGCCGCTTGTAGGTGCCGGTGAAGTTGCGGACGAACGCTTCTTCGAAGTCCATCCAGGTGTTGATGCTGCCGGCCGCCAGGCTGTTTAGCCAGGTGCGGGCCGAGCCGATCAGCATGAGGGGGGCGTAGCGGACGGCTACGCGCTTGTTCCCCCTGGCGATGCCGACCGCGGTGGTGTAGACGATCAGCCAGTCCTCCGGCTTGGCTGCCCCATTGTATTTCGGGGTGTCGCGTGGAAGCGTGAAGCCGGGCAGGAATGGCTGGCCGCGGATCCGGGGACCGAAGCACGCCGGGCCAATCGAGCCCTCCTGCTCGAGGAGAGCCGACTGCGCCAGCCGGTCGAGGCGGAGCCGCGCGTCGTTTTCGCTGTGGGGGACCCGCGGCCCGAGCCGGGCCGCAAGCTCGGGACGGACGGCCGGCGGGATGGACCATGCCGGTTCCTGTCGTGGAGGCGGAGTGTGTCCGCGGCTGCGCCGGCTACCGCCAGCCGGCGCTTCGTCGCGGCGGTTGCCGCCAGCCGGGTTGTTGCTGCACCGGCTGTTCACAGCCGGCTGCTCGTTCCCGCGCGACTGGGAACGCCGAACGTTGCTTCCCTCGGCGTGCCGGCCGGAGGGACGAGGGGTGCTGGAGTGCTGAGCCGGCCGACGGTCTGCCGCCCCAGCGTCCTCGCCCTCGGGACGGGGAAGCTCGGAGACGGCTCCGCCTGGGGCGAAACCGACTTGTTGCGCGTTGGCAGTGTCGATGAGGTCCTTGATGTGCCGCTCGCGCGCGGCACGCTCCTCACCCACCAAGGTAGCCAGATCCTCGTAGGCTACCTTGGCGGCCCGCAGATTGGCCGCGGGGGTGTCGTAGACGGGAAGGCGGCCACCAAGGATTTCCGCGACCACGCGGCCACGGTCACGCACAGCCCCACGCCGGCTGAGCTCGGTGGCAGCCGGGGTGAGACCATACGCGGAGGCGTATTCCCGCTGCGCGGCTTCCATCCGGCGCTGCTCAGTCGCGAGGGCGCTGGCATCTTCGAATAGTACACGGCGAGCCGCCTCCAGCTCGGTTCTAGCGGTGGCCGGGTCCGCCGTCGGGGCGATAGGGGCGCTCAGACCCCGGAGGGTGGCGGCAAGCGGGTCGGAGGTACCGGAGCGGGCGGCGGCCGCGTTGGCCTCGGCCCGCGCACGGCCCGAAATGTTGGAGGAAGTGGTGACGAAGACTCCCACGCAGCGGCGGGAGCCGTCAGCCTCGCCCGTGGTGAGTGTACCCACGGACGTGGGGGGATCGGTGCAATCTAACACCCAGCTAGGGTACTCGTCGGCCGCCGACTCGCCGGCGAGGCTTAGCTTGCCGAAACGCTCGGCGAGCGCGGCGACGTCGAGTGCGGGGTCGCGGCCGAGGCACTCGTTGGAGAGGCCGGCGACGTCGCCCGCAGGGCCTGCCGGAGCAAGCCCCACGAGCATGCAGTTACGCCTAGACGCGGGGCGGCCGGGGGAGGTGGTGAAGGGTCCCGCCCGGAGCGTGACTCCGGCCGGCGCCGCGGATGGCCCCACGGTGGGCGCCAACTGTCGTCGTTTTGTCACAGCAGATGCCATGGGTAGGCTTATCGAGAGTGGTTGGGGCCGGAGGACGCCGACGGGCTCCGGGAGCGGGGTTAGGCACAAGCGGTGGCGGACACACGATGTACCCAGGTTCGGGGCCCTCCGTGGGAGGTAACACCCTTAGTCCTGCTTGGTCTAGTTTAGACAATGGTGAGGTTACAATGGAGCTCTTGGAGCTGTATGGCTAGAGGAGGAAGAAAGAGCTAGACTGCCCTTGCCGCCTTTCTATGTGAGTGTGTGTGCGTGGAGAGCGTCGCCCCCTTGCATGGGGGAGGCCCGGGGGGTTTTATAGGCCAACCCCCCGGAGTACAATATGAATAAGAGATCCCGGAGGCCCCAGCCGGCAGCCTCTCGGGCCGGCCGTGGGGCCCCCGTCAGAGGGGTCTTGTCGCTGATAGGGCCCGCCGGCTGCAGGGTCCCGTCGGGAGCCGACGGGGCCCGCACGGTGGGTCCCTGTGCCAGTCGCGTCGCGGCACGGGTCGTCCTTCGGGGCGTCGTCTTGTGGCAGCCGACCGTCGTCAGCAGTACGGCCGGTCGCACTGTAGCCATGCCGGGGCAGGTAATGGAGTAGGTTGGAGCGTGCCGGCACTGTTGCCTCGCCCGGTCGCGGTCGGCCAGGACCGGCGGTCACTGTGGCCATGCACGGCCGTGCGCCAGCGGTCACTGTGGCTGTGCTGGGATATGTCGTGGGGGTCTTGTCTTGTCGCCGTACTGGCGCGCAGAGGGAAGGGACAGGAGTTGGTCCATCTGAAGGTCAGCGGAAGAGCCGTCCGGGAGGCAGCCGGCCGTGAGCGAGCCGGCAGGCGACCTGCCGGCTCCCTGTCAGCCGGTCTTGAGGCAACCGGTGGCCCGCAGCCGGCCGTGACCCAGCCGGCCGCGGACCAGCCGGCGGTATCGATTTTCTTCAAACGGGGAGGGAAGGATCCCGCAGCTTTGGCCTACCCGGGGGTAATAACCCCGTCAATTACCCAAGAACATCTTGAAAGTTTGGATAAGAAAATGCATAATCTTGCTAATAAAATTGGTTCTAAGGCGGGAGATGCTTTTAAATTGCTAAAGGAAAAAGAAACCGTAGTTAACGAAAGGGTAGAAGAGAGTCCTTACCGGATTGATAAGTTGGAGGAGATTTTTAGTAATTTGGGTTCAGCTTTTTATTCTATCAAAACTATTGAAAAAACTCCCGTAAACATTGGCAAGACCACGCAAGTCACTAAGAACAAAACTGCTACACCTAGTAGTCACAAGGGTGATCTTAAAATGATTAGTATTCATCCCGACTTTATTGAAATCATAAGGGACCCTATTTACAGGAATGATTTTTTTGGTTTTCTTCCTAGGAGTGTTGTCGTCGAGAATATGCATGCTAAATCCTTGAAGAAATCTAGTTGTGTGATTGAAGAGTTGAAAACCAAGGATGACAATACTTGAATCTATGTGTTATGCCTAGCTAGGGGCGTAAAACGATAGCGCTTGTTGGGAGGCAACCCAATGAATAAATAAATTTTTGCTTTTTCCTTTCTGTTTTTGAGTGTTGAAACAATTATGCCTCTGTTATGATTGTGTTTTTATGGTTTATTTAGTGTTTGTGCCAAGTAGAGCCTTTAGGATGATTCATAAGATGAGTAGAAGCGATGCTGAATCTGAAACAGAAACTTTGCGTCCAGTATATGAATTTTTTTTTTTTACTGGAATGTGATCTTGAGCTGAAATTTTAACACAGTGTTACTATACAAATTCCTTACGTTTTCCTAATTGTTCAGAATTTTTAGAGTTACATAAGTATGGTTAGAGTACAGATTACTACAGACTGTTCTGTTTAAGACAGATTCTGTTTTCGTTGCATTGTGTGCTTGTTTTGATGAATCTATGGGTTATATTGAAGGGTATGAGCCATGGTAAAGTTAAAATAAAGTAGGTATAATGCAACAATAAAATATGAATGGGTTTGCAACAGCACCTAAAGTAGTGATTTGCTTTATTATACTAACGGATCTCACAAAGATTTTGTTGAGTTTTGTGTGATTGAAGTTTTCAAGTTTTGGGTGAGATCACGATGGATGAAGGAATAAGGAGTGAAAAGAGCCTAAGCTTGGGGATTCTACAGCACCCCCCAAGATATATCCAAAGAGAAACAAGCAACTAAGCTTGGGGATGCCCCCGAGTGGCATCCCCTCTTTCTTCTAACGACCATCGGTATTTTACTTGGAGCTATATTTTTATTTGTCTCATATCATGAGTTTTGCTTGGAGCGTCTTGTATTATTTGAGTCTTTGCTTGATTTGCTTGTTAGTTTGTCACTTGTATCCTTGCAAGACACACCTATTTGAGAGAGCCAAAATTATGCTATGATTTGTTAGAATTTCTCTATGTGCTTCACTTAAACTTTTTGAGCTATATGATTGCTCTAGTGCTTCACTTATATCTTTTTGAGCACGGTGTGCTTGGATTTTTTTTATAGAAATACTCTCATGTTTCACTTAGATTAATTTGAGAGTTAGTAAATTTTGAAGAAATCCTGTCATGCTTCACTTATACTATTTTGAGAGATGAAATCTTTATGCTCATGTGCTTCACTTAAATTTGTTTGAGCTTGTCAAAAAAGCAATGTCAATATATGAAACTAGTCCCAAAGTGATATATATCCAAGGAGGATATAATAAAAACTTTCATGAAGATCATTGGAAAAATTAAAATTGATTCCTTGTAATAGTTTTGAAACATGATGATAGTAATATGTGAGTCATTTTAGTGAGTAATTGTGCGTTAGTAGGAATATTGGTGTTAAGGTTTGTGATTCCCTATGCATGCACGAAAGTCAATAGTTATGCAATGAAGTTACATCCTACTTATGGTGCATTATTCGGTGTTAGTTATGCTCAATACTCGCTTATGTGATTTTTTGTTTCTTGGTTTGGTTGCTTCTCAATCTATTTGCTAGCCTCCATTTTTAATAAGTAGAAATACTGCTTGTGCACCCAAAATCCTTAAACCAAGTTTTGCCTTATGAGTCCACCATACCTACCTACATGCGGTATTTCCATGCTGTTCCAAGCAAATTTGTATGTGCCATCTCTAAATTTTCAAAATAAATATTCTCTTTTGTGCGCTCGTACCGCTCATGAAACGGTGGGGAGTGTCCAATATTTTTCCATGCTAGATGTGTTATTCTCGAGATGAGTGTTTATTCACTTGTCATTGCACGAGAGTGCGGCGGTAATAGGGATGCTCATTCCCGAAATGAAAAACAAAAAATATTTACTTTATGTTGTCAAATAATAAATTCCTTGGAAAGTGTTGGTATGGAAGGCAACCGTGGATACGGCCCGCCATGGAAAGTGAAAGTTTGGTGGAAAAAGGAATAAACTTTATTTTCTGTTTGGGAATCGCCTATGATATATCTAGCATGTAAATTATTGTGAGCTACTTTGTCGTTTTCGTTGACAGGAAAGGCATGCCACCCAAAATATTTTCTCTCTCTCAATTTAAACCTTGAGCTCTGGCACCTCTACAAATCCCTACTTCCCTCTGCGAAGGGCCTATCTATTTACCTTATGCAATTTTTATTTTTACTTTGAGTCTCCATCTTCTCTTAAAGCACCAACTAGGGGGCACTATGATTGTACTTGAGCATTGGGCATACCTAATATTTGAGTGTGTTTCATGAATGGATCAATGATTGAGCATGATGGGCTAGGGATAACTTTCTTTAGTGTTGATATTTTGAAAGACATGGTTGCTTGTTCGCATGCTTGAGTATTGAAGTCGTTATGTTAAAACTAGACTATTGCTTTGAATCATTTACAAGTCCAAATGTCCATGCTATACAAAAGAAAAGAATATGAGATGAACATGTTAGGCAGCATTCCACATCAAAAATTCTGTT
Source organism: Elymus sibiricus (assembly GCA_039707655.1). Taxonomy (NCBI): domain Eukaryota; kingdom Viridiplantae; phylum Streptophyta; class Magnoliopsida; order Poales; family Poaceae; genus Elymus; species Elymus sibiricus. The sequence continues at coordinate 274,308,675 of CM077665.1, forward strand.
TTTATCATTTAGCTACTCGAGGACGAGTAGGAATTAAGCTTGGGGATGCTGATACGTCTCCAACGTATCTATAATTTTTGCTTGTTCCTTGCTGTTATATTATCATTGTTGAATGTTTTAGAATCATTTTATAACAACTTTATATCATTTTTTGTGACTAACCTATTGACATAGTGCCAAAGTGCCAGTTGTTGTTTTTTGCTTGTTTTTTACTTCGCAGAATGTCAGTACCAAATGGAGTCCAATCGCGACGAAACTTTCTGGAGATTTTTTCTGGACCAGAAGACACCCAGTGGGACAAAGAAGATCCAGGAAGGTGGGCTGTGGAGAGCACAACCCACCAGGGCGCGCCAGGGGGCCCTCGACGCGCCCTGATGGGTTGTGCCCTCCACGGGCCCCCTCTCCACCACCTCTGATGCCTATAAATTCCCAAATATTCCGAAAACCCTAGTGGAGTCGACGAAACACAATTCCAACCGCCGCAAGTTCCAGAACCTCGAGATCCAATCTAAACACCATCACGGAGGGGTTCATCTTCTTCATAGGTGCCTCTCTGATGATGCGTGAGTAGTCCGCCATAGACCTACGGGTCCGTAGGCAGTAGGTCGATGGCTTCCTCTCTCTCTTATGATTCTCAATACAATGGTCTCTTGGAGATCTATTTGATGTAAACTGTTGTGGTATGTTTGTTGGGATCCAATGAATTTTGAGTTCATGATTAGTTTCTATCCATGAATATTATTTGAGTCTTCTTTGATCTCTTATATGCATGATTACTTATAGCCTCGTATTTCTTCTTCGAATCTTTGGTTTAGTTAGGCCGACTAGATCGATTTTTCTTGCCATGGGAAGAGGTGCTTTGTGATGGGTTCGATCTTGCGGTGTCCTTTCCCAGTGACAGAAGGGGCAGCAAGGCACGCATGTATCGTTGCCATTGAGGATAACAAGATGGGGGTCTATTCCTACATGAATAGATTTTGTCTACATCATGTCATCGTTCTTATTGGATTACTCCATTTTTCCATGAACTTAATATACTAGATGCATGCTGGATAGTGTTCGATGTGTGGAGTAATAGTGGTAGATGGAGGCAGGAGTCGGTCTACTTATCTTGGATGTGATGCCTATATAATGATCATTGCCTTGGATATCGTCATGATTATTTGATCTTCTATCAATTGCCCAACAGTAATTTCTTCACCCACCGTGCGCTATACGCATGAGAGAAGTCACTAGTGAATCCTACGGCCCCCGGGTCTACTTTTCCAACATATTGCTTTCCGATCTATCTTTTTGCCTCTTTGTTTTCGGATCTACAAAACCAAAAACCCAAAAATATATTGCTGCACTTTTTATTTGCCCTTTCTATTTTGTGTTCTTGAGAGATCTATCACTACCTAATCTATCTTTTTACCGTAGAGAGATTGACAACCTCTCTTTTGCGTCGGGTTGCAAGTATTTGTTATTTGTGTGCAGGTGCTGCTTATTGGGTGGTGGTGATCCTCCTACTGGTTCAATAACCTTGGTTTCATAACTAAGGGAAATACTTACCATCGCTGTGCTGCATCATCCCTTCCTCTTTGGAGAAATACTGACGCAGTCTCTAGCCATGTCAGAAGGCATGGCCCGTGCAAGGGCACTGCAGGGGCGAGTGGTTTGTCCAGGCGCTCGTCCTCTAAGGAGGCATGGCGGCGGCGCTGGTCCATGGCGGGACTCCGGTGGCGGTAGGGCGACCTGGGCAGGCGGGAGCCGTGGATCGAGTCCGGAATGGGCGGGTCTTGGCGTGGGGAACTCGATCCGATGGGCAGGGCCCCTATCCGGCCACCGACAAGGCTCCAAGGGCCATGGCGAAGCTCCTGCAGAGGGGGTTCACGGGGAGAGAGAGCACGGAAATGAGAGAGAGAGAACGGGGGGAGGATAGGGATGCGGGGTCCCGGTGCTGGCCTACGATGGTCGACGGCGGCGGCGGCTCGCCGGAGCTCCGGTGGCCGGATCTAGTGGTGGTGCGCGGGGTCAGGCGAGGCTCTGGGGCAGGGGAAGCTCGGGAGACTCTGGATCGGGAGCTCCTTTCCCGATCTGGAGCGAGGGCGGCGGCGCAGATCCGGTCCCGGGCGGGCCTCCCGTGGGCTCGGCGGGCCGCAGTGGCTGGTGGGGAGACCGGGGCGACGTGGCGGCTTAGGGTTGGCCGAGGCGGACGGCTGCGGCGGCGCTGGCTAGGCCAAGTGGCTGCGGTGGAGAGGTGGGAGGCGGCGCAGGATTCGAGGAGGATGACTAGGGATCCATTTTGGTCATGGCTAGGCATCCATATATAGCATGGGGGCTAGGGTTAGCTGGTTTTGCTCCGTTTTCGGACCGTCGGATCTTGATCGGGCTGTCCGAAACAGAGGGGTAGGCTAGGTGAGTTTAGGTGGGCTGTGTAGAAGTGTTGGGCTGAGAGAAGAGAGAGGTTTGCGGACTGGCAACGGAGTTTTAAACTGCGAAAAACGTCCGATAATTTGACCGATGACAGTGCAGCTACAGTTGCACGTTGGGGTACCAAACGACCTCCAAATGCGACGAAATTTGGCAGGCGGTCTACCTACATTAATTTGAGACTGCACACCAACTTTTGACCCAATCCGAGAATATTTTATACGCACTTTTGAAAACAATATTTTAATGACGTCGCGGGCGCGTCTGTGTGTGGGTGGTCACGAAACGGTCAATGACGAGAACGGAGAGAACCGACAACTATGAACGGATGCGAGTTTTGAAAAATGACGGCAACGGAGTGCCGATGCTATGCAGATGATGCGATGATGAATGCGACAACCAATTAAAACACACAGCCATAACGGAATAAAACAGGAATCTTCTCGAGCGTCGGTCTCGGGCTGTTACAAGTAAAGCACACGAACTCAACTAATCTTTACTATATAACTCTCACACTCGATTACAAGGATAGATAGAACTCAAAGCAAAATTCTAAGCAAAGCAAATATGAAACTTTATTTCTCTAGACCACTAAATAGCTAAAGATCAAACTAAAATAAAAGATGGCGGTGAAAAAGTGATGGTGATACGATACCGGGGCACCTCCCCCAAGCTTGGAACAAGTTAGGGGTTGTGCCCATACCCATGTACTCAAGTGTTCTTCGGTGATGGTGGTGGAGTTGGAGTAGTGGTGCCCTACTTCCCTAGCTTACGCCTGAGGATGAAGTTTTCCTCCCTTAAATCATCGTTTTCTTGTTCGAGCTTCAAAACCCTTTTGCGTAAATTTGCTTTGCTTTCCTGCAGAAAACGAGACATGATAAATTGGATCTTAGAATTATCTACTCCATTGGGGAGGCTTGACTTCTTGAACTCCACCTGCATATCTCCAGGTTGAGGAAGCGGATCTTCCTCTTCATCCGAACTAGCGTGTGGACCGGCGTCTTCCGTCTCCTCCATATCGCAATCTCCCTCCTCTTTTGTGGACCATAAGTAGGGGTAGATGTCCCCAAAGATCTTTGGGTCCACCACATAGTTAGACACATAGCTCTCTCCATCAGAATCTTGAGACGACATATTCTCCGTTCTGCCAAGAAAACAGCTCGAAACAAGAACATAGGAGAAACTTGCGATGCAGTGGTCAAAACATCCGGGAGTATATATAATGATTTTTTCTAGGTCAGAATACGTGTTCGAGAAGGAATCGGAGTCGGGAAGGCACACGAGGGCCGCACAAGCCATGAGGGCACGCCCCAGGGGGGCCACGCCCTGTTGGCTTGTGCGTCCCTCGTTGGTCCCCTCACTCGGTTTTATTTTTGGAATTTTTCTAAAATACAAAAACCAACATAAATTATTATTTTTAGAATTTTTGGAGTCGGTTTACTTACCGTATCACATACGTACCTCTTTTTCAGGTTTCTGGAGTGTTCCGGAAGGTCTCCCGTATGTGTTCTTCTGGTGTTATCACTTGAATGACATTAGTTTCTTCATTAATGGGTGTACCTGAAAGGTAATGCTTGATTCTTTTCCCATTCACCACTCTCGGGGTTTTGCCTTCAAAGTTGTTAATTTTTCTAGCACCGGAGCGGTAGACCTCTTCGACAACGTATGGACCTTCCCATTTGGATAAGAGTTTTCCTGCAAAAAACCTGAAACGAGAATTGTACAAAAGCACAAGGTCTCCTACATTGAATTCCTGTTTTCGGATCCTTTTGTCATGCCATCTCTTAACCTTATCTTTAAACAACTTAGCATTCTCATAAGCTTGTGTCCTCCATTCATCTAGTGAGCTAATATCAAATAACCTCTTTTCACCGGCAAGTTTAAAATCATAATTCAATTCCTTAATTACCCAATAAGCCTTATGTTCTAGTTCAAGAGGCAAATGACAAGCTTTTCCATATACCATTTTATATGGGGACATCCCCATGGGGTTTTTATATGCAGTTCTGTAAGCCCATAGAGCATCATCTAGTTTCTTAGACCAATTATTCCTGGATCTATTGACAGTCTTTTGCAAAATTAATTTTAGTTCTCGATTACTCAATTCAACTTGGCCACTACACTAAGGATGATACGGCGATGCAATTCTATGGTTAACATCATATTTAGCTAGAAGTTTACGGAAAGCACCATGAATAAAATATGAACCGCCATCAGTCATTAAATATCTAGGGACTCCAAACCTCTAAAAAATAATTTCCTTAAGCATTTTAATAGAGGTGTTATGATCAGCACTACTAGTTGGAATAGCCTCTACCCACTTAGTAACGTAATCAAAAGCAACTAAAATATGAGTATACCCATTTGAGGAAGGAAAAGGTCCCATAAAGTCAAAACCCCAAACATCGAATGGTTCAATGGCAAGTGAATAATTGATAGGCATTTCCTGACGTTTACCAATGTTACCAACTCTTTGACATTCATTACATGAAAGGACATACTTACGAGCATCTTTGAAAAGAGTAGGCCAATAAAAACCAGATTGTAATACCTTGTGTGCAGTTCTGTCTCCAGCATGATGTCCTCCGTAAGGTTCAAAATGGCACTTCCTTAAGATTTGTTCTTGTTCATGCTCAGGTATACAACGTCTAATGATACCATCCACTCCCTCTTTATAAAGATGTGGGTCATCCCAAAAGTAATGTCGTAACTCATAAAAGAATTTTTTCTTTTGTTGATAGGTGAAACTAGGTGGGATATATTTAGCAACAATCTAATTAGCATAATCATCATACCAAGGAGTACTACATGAAGTATTTATAGCAGCAAGTTGTTCATTAGAAAAATTATCATCAATAGGCAATGGGTCATCAAGAACATTTTCCATTCTAGACAGGTTATCTGCTCCGGGGTTTTCAGCTCCTTTTCTATCAACAATATGCAAATAAAATTCTTGAAGCAAAAGCACCCACCGAATAAGTCTAGGCTTAGCATCTTCCTTTTCCATAAGGTATTTAATAGCGGCATGATCTGTGTGAATAGTTACTTTGGAATCAACAATATAAGGTCTAAACTTATCTCATGCAAAGACAACTGCTAAAAATTCCTTTTCAGTGGTGGCATAATTTCTTTGAGCAACATCTAGTGTTTATTAGCATAATGGATAACATTCAATTTCTTGTCTACTCTTTGCCCTAGAACAGCCCCAGCAGCATAATCACTAGCATCACACATAATCTCGAATGGTAAGTTCCAGTCAGGTGGTTGAACAATAGGTGCAAAAATCAAGGCTTTCTTAAGTATTTCAAAAGCTTCTACACTATCATCATAAAAAACAAAAGGAATATCTTTTTGAAGAAGATTAGTTAGCGGCCTAGAAATCTTTGAGAAATCTTTAATGAAACGCCTACAAAAACCAGCATGACCAAGGAAGCTTCTTATACCTTTGATATCTTTGGGGCACAACATCTTCTCAATGGCGTCAACTTTAGCTTTATCCACTTCAATACCCCATTCAGAAATTTTATGCCCAAGCACTATACCTTCATTAACCATAAAATGACACTTCTCCCAATTCAAAACAAGATTAGTTTCTTCACATCTCTGCAAAACTCGATCAAGGTTGCTCAAGCAATCATCAAAAGAAGTTCCATAAACGGAAAAATCATCCATGAAAACCTCAACAATCTTTTCACAAAAATCACAGAATATAGCCATCATACATCTTTGAAAGGTAGCAGGTGCATTGCATAAACCAAAAGGCATACGTCTATAAGTATACGTTCCAAAAGGGCAAGTAAAAGTAGTTTTCTCTTGATCCTATTTGGACACAGGTATTTGAGAAAAGCTAGAATATCCATCAAGAAAGCAAAGGTGTGTGTGCTTAGATAATCTTCCTAGCATTTGATTGATAAAAGGTAAATGATAATGATCTTTCCTAGTAGCTTTGTTTAATTTCCTGAAAACAATCACCATCCTATAACCAATTACTATTCTTTGTGGGATAAGTTCATTTTTATCATTAGGAACAACAGTTATACCTCCTTTCTTAGGAACACAATGAACAAGACTTACCCATCTACTATCAGCAATAGGATAAATTATACCTGCCTCCACAAGCTTTAATATTTCAGTTCTTACCACTTCTTTCATCTTAGGGTTTAAGCGGCGTTGGTGATCAACGACAGGTTTAGCATCTGGTTCCATGTTAATCTTGTGCTGACATAGAGTGGGACTATGCCCTTAAGATCATCGAGAGTATATACAATAGTAGCCCGGTGCAGAGTTTTAAGTAATCTCTTTTCTTGATGCTCTGAAAGGTTAGCACTGATAATAACATGATATTTTTTCTTTTCATCAAGATAAGCATATTTCAAAGTATCGGGTAGAGTCTTTAGCTCAAACACGGGATCTCCCTTGGGTGGAGGGGTATCCCCTAAAATATTAACCGGTAAGCTGTGTTTAAGAACAACCGTTTGTTTCAAAAATAAGTCATCTATCTCATTTCTCTCATTCATATGCATATCATTTTCATGGTCTAGTAAATATTGTTCTAATGGGTCGGTAGGAGGTACGACAATAGAAGCTAGACCAATAATCTCATCTTTGCTTGATAATTCTTTCTCATGAGGTTGTTTACTAAACTTAGAGAAATTAAATTCATGAGACACATCACCAAAGCTTACTTTAACCTTATCAGTAACACAATTAATTTCAACATTAACAGTATTCAAGAAAGGTCTACCAAATATAACGGGGGCAAAAGTTATCTTGCTCTGAACCAAGTACTAGAAAATCAGTGGGGTACTTGACCTTTCCACACAAGACCTCAACATCTCTAACAATCCCAAGTGGTGTAATAATATCTCTGTTTGCAAGTTTAATAGAAAAATCAATGCCCTCAAGTTTAGATGGTGTTATGTCATTCATAATTTCTTGATATAAGGTAAAAGGTATAACACTAACACTAGCACCAATATCACACAAGCCATGATAACAATGATCTCCAATTTTAACTGGAACCACAGGCATGCCAACAACTGGTTTATTTTTATCTAGTTCATCTCACGCGTTTCTAGAAGGTTTTGCAATTCTAGCAGCTTCACCATAGAAGTAAATGACTTGACCATCAATGTTGTCAACTAGCAGATCTTTAACCATAGCAACTTTAGGCTCAACATTTATTTGTTCAGGAGGTGTAGGTGTCCTAGCATGACTTTTATTAACCACAGTTGTAGCTTTAGCGTGTTCCTTAATTCTAACAGGGAAGGGTGGTTTCTCAATGTATGCAGTAGGAACAATTGGATCAACATGGCTAACAATTATTTCTTCCTTCTCAAGTTTAATAGGTTTCTCTAATTGTTCTTCAATGGGTGGATGGTACTTAAACCACTTCTCCTTAGGGAGATCAACATGAGTAGCAAATGATTCACAGAAAGAAGCTACTATCTCAGAGTCAAAGCCATATTTATTACTCAACTTATAGTAGGCATCAGTTTCCATAAAAGATTTTATACAATCGAACTTGAGCTTTATACCTGACTCTTTACCTTTGTCGAGTTCCCAGTCTTCAGAGTTGCGCTTAATTCTTTCCAGGAGATTCCATTTGAATTCATTAGTTCTATTCATGATGGAAACAGTAGAGGAAGAATCGAGTAGGGTTTGATCATCATGAGAAAGCCGAGCATAATTTTTTTGCATAATAGTATCTCTTGAGATATCATGGCTAGGACAAGTGTGCATCATTGATTTAAGCCTCCCCTAAGCTTGAGCGATACTTTGTTCTTTATGAGGCCAGCAATTATAAATAAAATTCCGATCACGATGAACTAGATGCATGGGATAAAACTTCTGATGAAATTCCAACTTCAAACGATTCAAGTCCCATGATCCAATATCACCCAATAACCTATACCACATTAATGCCTTTCCCTCCAAAGATAAAGGGAAAAATTTCTTCTTAACTTTGTCTCCAGACAACCCTGCAAGCTGAAATAATCCACAAACTTCATCGACAAATATCAAATGATAATCATGATGAGTCGTTCCATCATATGGGTGTGATAATAGTTTTTCAAGCATACCAGAAGGAATCTCATAATAAAAAAATTCAGTAGGTTCAGTAGGTTGAGGAGCGATTTCCTCATCTTCAGTTCGGGGCGAAGATGCCCCGAACAAGCCACTCAAAGGGTGAACGTTCATAGTGACAAGCAACAGTAAAATTCAGCACGTATAGAAAATGTTACTTTACCAATTTCCACTTACCAAAGGCACTTCACTTCTTGGCAACAGCGCCAGAAAAGAGCCTTGATGACCCACAAGTATAGGGGATCAATCATAGTCCTTTCAATAAGTAAGAGTGTCAAACCCAATGAGAAGCAGAAGGAAATGATAAGCAGTTTTCAGCAAGGTATTCTCTGCAAGTGCTATACGTAACAATAGTAGATAGTTTTGTAGCAAGATAAATCTTAACAAGTGACAAGTAACAATCGTAGCAAAGGTGCAGCAATATAGACCAATCCTTTTTGTAGCAAGGACAGGCCTGAAAGTACTCTTATATTAAGCAAGCGCTCCCGAGGACACATGGGAATCCTGCCTAGTCATGTTCATCATGTTGGGTTGATTCACGTTCACTACTTTCATAATTTGATATGTGGGTGAACCGGTGCTAAGGTGATGTTCTTACTTGAACTAACAACCTACTTATGATTACCCCCTCTCGCAAGCATCCGCAACTACGAAAGAAGAATTAAGATAAATCTAACCATAGCATGAAACATGTGGATCCAAATCAGCCCCTTATGAAGCAACGCATAAACTGGGGTTTAAGCTTCTATCACTCTAGCAACCCATCATCTACTTGTTACTCCAAAATGACTTCCCTTAGGCCCATATCATGGTGAAGTGTCATGTAGTCGACATTCACACGACACCACTAAGAGAAGTAACAACATACACATCATCAAATATCAAATGAATACCAACTTCACATGATAACTTATAACCAGACTTCTCCCATGTCCTCAGGAACAATAGTAACTACTCACACCTCATCAACATGTTCAAGATCAGAGGTGCAATAATAATAATTAAGGATCTGAACATAATATCTTCCACCAAGTAATCCAACAAGCATCAACTACAAGATGTAATCAAAACAACTAGTAACCCACATGTACCAATCTAAGGTTTTGGGACAAAGATTGAATACAAGATATGAACTAGGTTTGGAGATGAGATGGTGTTGGTGAAGATGTTGATGAAGATTTGTCCTCCCACGAAGGAGGAAGCGTTGGTGATGACGATGGCTCCAATCTCCCCCTCCTGTAGAGGGATTTCCCCGGCAGAATCTGACTACCGGAGTGCAAAAGGGCCTCTGCCCAGGTTTCCGCCTCGAGACGGCGACGCTTCATCCCGAAAGGTTGCTTATGATTTTTTCTAGGGTTAAACACACCATATAGGAGAATATGGGCGTCGGGAGGCTAGCCAGGGCCCGACCACACATCAGGGCGCGGCCTTGGGGGACGCACCCTGATGGCTTGTGCCTGGCTGGTGGCCCCTCTCTGGTATATTTTTGGCCCATAAATTCACATATATTCAAGAAAAATTCCTCGTGAAGTTTCAGGTCATTTGGAGTCTGGTGATTTTTCTGCCTTTTTCTCGGTTTTCCGGTCCAGAATTCCAGTTTCCAGATAATTCCCTCTTTGTGTTGTACCTCGCATATTCATAGAGAAAGGGCATAATAATTGTATCATAATAGGGAATAATGGACAAGAATAACGTAAATATGAATAGAAAATCATGATGCAAAATGGACGTATCATTGTGCAAGACCATCAACTTGATCTCTAGTTGGGCTTTGCACAAGATGAAGAGGACCTCCCTGGTTGGGGCCACTGGGCCCTCCCACAATAGAAGCAGAACATTGATATTGAGCTTCATCAGGGAGAATTTTTGGTGCTCAATGATCTTATGGCTCCACTACAGGAGAATGATATGGAGGTGGTCCATAACCTTCAACATGAAGATGGTAATGGTAACATCACATTGGCTACAGCAGGATCTGCTGCTGGAGATTTGCCGCCAATTTTCCAAGATCTACCTGATTTAAGCATTGATGTTGGGCCACCAGATATGGTGGATGGGCCTCCACTCAGTAATTTGCCTCCCCTTGCCCCATAGCAGCCTGATACAATTGGAAGAGGTCCACCAATTATTGCACCAGACCTCACTGAAGACTTCAATCTGACGGCTATCCTTCTGAAGGATGACCCTCTGCAGTTTAAGGTTTTTGATGACCCTATGCAACAGGAAATAATAGGCACTATTGGTGCTGCTCCCAATGCTTTGTCTTCTACTGCTCAAATAACAGTTATTGTACTCAATCCCATATTTGAACAAAATGAAACTTTAGGCAAGAGTGTCACTAATGAGGAGCCTAGGCTGCATTTGGAACAAACCAAGGAGGATTTGACTGTCAAGAAGATCACTGAACAATTGGTCACACATGATGACACTGAAAAAGATGTTCGTCATCCTCAAACATCTGGTGCAGAAAGTTCTTATATGTCTCCCCCACCAGGTTTCCCTAAACCTATTTACTTGCATCCAGACCATAACTCTATATGTGGTTTCACATCTATTCCATATAATCAGTATGATCCAACTCTTAAGGATCATGAAGAAAGCATGGCTACTGACACTAAACTATTGGGAAAGGAGGGGGATTTTATTTGGCAGAAATTTTTTGCTCCCAAGAAAGAAAGCAAGGAGATCATTCAGGTACCCTATGAATGGATTAATTTGTTATATGTCACTCTTCTATCACCTGAGAAATTTGATTGGGCAAATAATTTATCAATTTTAATGTCTGGAATATTATTACTCAAAGCTCTGACAGATCCATCACAAAGCCATTTGTTGTTCCTGATAAATGTCCCACTAATAATATACCCCTTGACCTATCATTTTTGCAAAAAAAAACAGAGAATAAGAGAACACCCCTAACTTGCCAACTTCTTGGCATGAGGAAGTTTCATCATCACCTACCTCTGCCATGCACATCAATAGGAAAAGAAAAGAAAAGGGCCCACTGGTGGAGACAAAGGTAAGGAGGAGTTGTAGTTGCAACAAGTTAATAACGGTTTCAAAAAGAAAACTTGCATGTATAAAGATTGTTTAGCCTGTCATGCAATTCCACCACCTTTGACCGCAAAAGTTGTTAAAAATCTTAATACTACTTTTTGCAAGGTCAATCCTCAAGACTCTACTGAAGACAAGTTCAACAACAAGAACAAGAAGCAGAAAGGCATCAATGTAGTCAAAGAAAAGCCCAAGATCACTAAGGGATGAACCGAGAGTCATGAAAGGATCGATATGGTCAACAAAAGGGGGAGGGGTGAATAGGAAACTAACAATTTTTAGCTCCTTTTAACAATTTAGGCTTAACAATAAAATAGGTTGTCTAGATATGCAACTAGGTGGACAATGACGGTGTGTTGGACTAGGGGGTACTCACCACGTCGTCTCCCGACCAGTGGGTCAGGCCGAGGACCCCCAGGGTGATTCACTAACGGGCCACTTCGGGCAACCTATGATGCATACAAGGGAGATTCCACAAGACTTGGCACGCAAGACAAGGACTCATCTAAACCCTAGGTCAGGCTAGAAAATAGACAACCTCAATCTCATATTCATTACTACAATCTCGTGGTAGATACCTGTACTATGTACTATCCCCCATATGAATATAATCAAAAGCAGGACGTAGGGTATTATCTCCTCGAGAGAGCCCGAACCTGGGTAAAATCATGTGTCCATGTTACCATCGTTCCAAGACGCCTAGCTTAGGACCCCTAGTACGAGATATGCCAGATTAAGAACCGACATTGGTGCTTTCATTGAGAGCCTGCTGGGCGATCGACGCGGATTGAAGGGATGATCAGGTGATATTTTTTCAGATTAGATCTATTTATTATGAGTTAATCTCTATGAGAATTATTAGTGTCGCCTCGCAAAATTTATTTGCAGAATTGTCCGAGACTGGATCAAAGAAATTTTCGGCGGCGGCATTTGTACGTGACGTCCGCGGTCAGGCTGATCCGATCAGAAAGCAGCATCCAACAAGTGCATGCGGGCGTGCGGGGCAAAGGACTGTAGGCTGCAGCGGGGCGTCCTCTGGCTGGCGCCGGTCTAACATCAAATAATCATGGCCGCCTTCTGCACGCCTATCCTGTTAACGTAGTAAAGCGCCACACCCAAGGACAGGGAAGTCGAGCACTAGTAGCACACGTTTTGGTTTCTTCTTTGTTTGTTCTAATCTGATTTGATAAGGCTACTACTAACTAATTTCTATTAATGGTAGTACTATCCTACTTGCCTATACGAAAGATTGGATCAGCCAAAGAACAACTCAAGCACTACTACAACTTCATGTGATGGTTGGCTTTCCAAGGATTAAACGCGTGCAAGTACCGATCGCGTCGTCGCATCATCAAACCGACGAGATCATCGTTCCGTGAATTCCGACCTGTGACAACATTGCCGTGCCACAACGCCGTCACGCCGTCCAACAGACCTTGGCGCGAGGGCCATATTTATTTTATAATTTACTTTATGTAAATTAATTATGCAATTTATATGATATATGGATATTATTCTTTTTTGGCTTGCACTCTTTTATGTGTGCAGGCAATTGATTTAGACCGGACCGCGCTGTCACCTCGGTGTGCCGACATCGTCGTCCTGCCTTCGTCGTCTAAATTGTGTCGTCATCTTGACGCATTGCCCAATGTCGGCATACCAGCGCCGTCACTTCATTAAGTCGGCGTCACGCTGCCAACCTCACCTCGGCTGGATTGGAGGCTTCGACATCACTTCACCAACCCACTCTTGGGGCTCCGACGTCACCTTATCGAGCTGTTGCGTCCCCATGGCTAAACCGAGGGCTGCGCCCGCCAAGTCGGCAATGTTGTGTCATTTCTTCATCAAGCCGAGCTCCTCGCTTGGCCACCTCAGAACCGACTTGGGGGCTTGGACCTCGGCCAAGCCGAGGACAACACACCATACCGGATTTTTCAGAGATCAATGGGCTCCTTCATCCTGCCTCAAGTCCGGACTGCTTCATCAATGCCGAGCACATTAACCAGCTAAGTCGCTTTCATGCTCATCCACTTTTCAATTTTTAAATTTTTGTTCAGTTCGACCAAGCATTATATTTGTGTTAAATAAAAAAGTTTGTTTGTTAAAAACACTTTCTTTTCCCATGATAATTTGGGGCTTCGCCGTCACGCTACCAAACTAATCTGTCTCCTCTGCTGGACTTGGGGCTTTGCCTCGCCGCAACAACCATGTTGAGTTGCCGCTTCTCGCCCGAGCTCTTCGCTCTATTACCTCGGGCTTGGGGGTTGGGACCTCGGCCAGGCCGAGGACTACGTCTCCGTCCCGTCACAACCCCGGACCGCACCGAGCACATTAACCAGCTAAGTCATTTTCGTGCTTAGCTCTCTTTGAAATTTTACTTTTTGGTCGGTTCAACCAAACATTATATTTTTTGTTAAACAAAAAAAAATGTTTGTTAAAAATTTCTTTACCCGATTTAACCGGGGGCTCTTAAATTTGTATGAGCCGTTTTTAAATAAATGTGTTTTCTTCTTGGTCGTTGCAAAGTCTTTTCTACTACTCCTTTTTTCCGAAACTAGTGTGTGGTCAATAGCCGGATAGCCTGGTTTCTTTCTAAAGCCGCTCGAGTTCAGTTCGCTAAACAGGCCTCGGAGAAACACTCCGCCTTCGGGATATGGAGGATGAAGCCAAAGGCTGACCCGCTTGAAGTCCGAAGATCGGATGTATCATTTTAAAGCACGACCGAAGGACATATTAATTTGAATACCAATTTTGGATTGGCACCAAAAAATTTGATTTAGTTCGGATGTCAAAGTTTTTACATAAGCTTTTTGGCTTTTCGAGTTTATGGCACTTTAAAGCTATTTGTATGTTTTTTTTCTTTTAGGAGGCGGGACACCCTCATCCCCGAGGTGCCCTGCGTAATAATTCAGCTTGGGAGATCTTTTCCAACCCACAGCTCGGCATCTTTCCTGTCGACCTACACCTCGGCATTGGTGAAACGCACATGACATGTGGACTAGTTTTCAAGGAGATTCGATCCCCATGTTGGTCGGCCGCACCCAACCTGAGTCTCGGGGGTTACAGTGTGTCTCCGGCATAGCTCTCGTAGTACAATATCGGATGCCTTTAAAATATCAACAATATCAACGGGGGACTCCAACTAGAGCCGAACCCACCAAAAGCCAAGGTACTCCGAGCAGTCCTCGGCAAAACATTCTCGGATATTGCTTTTATATGCATCCGTTTCGAATTGTGTCTTCGGTCAATAGTTGGGTTGCCCTGCTCCTATGATTTCCTCCTACATTCCGCTTTGTTCGGCTAGGTGTGCAAAGGGAGAACAACTGAGATTGTTCATCCGATTTAACTGGTCAAGTACCTCAGTGGAGAAAGCCGAAAACTGACTGTCACAAGGAGCGCAAACTGATCAGCGATCCGATGACTCTATCAAACTATAGACCGATAGAGGTTACCCCGTGGGCCTTTCATAAAATTGGCCAAAGTGTTAACGACTTGACCTCGGCTGACGCCGAACACTAACCGGGGGCTAGTAACCGGCCTCCCAAACTTTAAGCTCCCATGACTAAGTGATAAACGGTCACAAAGGAGTCAAAATACCATATAGCATAACCAGCATTTGTATTCAATATGCGAGTGCTGCCTTCCATAGTCATCGTTATAAAGCCATAAATATGCATCAATTTGACTTAAGATTTTGACCAAGCTGGGTTGCCTGGCTCCCGTGCTTACCCCCTACGTTCCCGATTGTTCGGCTAGGGGGTAAAGGGAGCACCTCTGTGATTGTTACTTCCGGGTCATCCGAGTTAGTACCTCAGACTGGGTGAAGCCGAAAGCTAGTCATCTTAAGAATATAATTGGTCGGCAATGACGGAAGTGAAAATTTCGGTTCATTAAAGACCATTGATTTCGGGAACATTTCCCAAACTAAATCCTCGCTATTTTCCTCCCACATTGATCGGAGGTGAGGTTTCACGATCATGGTCAACATGATAGCCTGGGAAAAGGAACTTATAAAGGAACTATTTTTCCCAGAAGATGTTTCTTACATTAAATAGTAATATAACATATCTCTCTACGTACCTTTGTTTATAAAACCGTATGGCCGGATTGCCTTGTTTGCCGTAAATCTTTGCCCTTATACAGGCTTTATAAAGTAGGACAAACACTCCTCGGCTACTGGCCGAGGAGGTTGAAGCCGATGGTCGGTCAACAAAGTCTTGTACAATGCGGATCCGAGCATTAATGATGTAAAGTACTTGGATACATAGAATCATTATACATAAATTGTGTCGAACGTAGCAACGTTTGTGTCAAACAAATGTCGATCCTTAATTCGACCACCCGTGCCCAAATTAAGGCTCGGGGGCTACTGCATTACCTATTCAATGCAACAAATTCAAAGTGCAATACGGTTTCCAAGGAGATTCGATCCTCAGGTTGGTCGGCCGCACCCAACCCGAGTCTCGGAAACTATGGCACACCGCGTTTCTATTCCTCAGTATGCTGCCGAGCAAGGACTTGATCCTCAGGCTGATTTCACAAATCGACCAAAGTCTCAGGGGCTACTGGGATCTGTGGTTTTATTATTTCCTTCAGGCGCATCTCGGGTTTTAGACCGACACACACCTTGAGGGCTACTGGCTATACATCTCGATAGTAAATAAATTGCGCCGATCGGAAATAAATCCTGCAAAAAACAGCCCGATACTGAGGTGGTGCACCACCTTGGAAGCATGTCCGGCATAAAGCTTGGATGCGAGTGGCTGGCTCCATAAAGGGCATTTCCGGCATTAAGCTCGGATGAACTCCTTCAACTTTTTCAAGACCGAGGTAATCTATGACACCTCGGATGCATACCGGCATTGGAGCGCGGCTGCAAAAAGATACCTCGGATACAGTCTGGCGTTGGAGCTCGGACACAATCCGGCGTTGGACCTCGGCTGTAAAAAGACACATCGGACGTAGTCCGGCGTTGGAGCTCGGATGCGAGAGGAGACCGCCACACGGGAAACACTTTGAGCCCAAGGTATGGCGTGTGAACACTTTGAGCCCAATATTACAAGGCATTGATGAAGGCCGAGAAATTAAAGGGGCTCCTCGGATGCCCTACGTGTGAACTCTTCGGATTCAGCTCGGCGATCCTCAAGATCGGACATGGGAAGATATGTTGAACCAGTTTTCAAGATTGACGATCGAAGACAAAGAACTGTTTTGAAGAACCGAGGAGCGTCCCCAACTTGAAGACCGGTTCAAGGGGCTACTGACGGTGTCCTGGACTAGGGGGTACTCACCACGTCGTCTCCCGACCAGTGGGTCGGGCCGAGGACCCCCAGGGTGATTCACTAATGGGCCACTTCGGGCAACCCATGATGCATACAAGGGAGATTCCACAAGGTTTGGCACGCAAGACAAGGACTCCTCTAAACCCTAGGCCTACGGTGCATTATATAAACCGAGGCCAGGCTAGAAAATAGACAACCTCAATCTCATATTCATTACTACAATCTCGTGGTAGATACCTGTACTATGTACTATCCCCCATATGAATATAATCAAAAGCAGGACGTAGGGTATTATCTCCTCGAGAGAGCCCGAACCTGGGTAAAATCCTGTGTCCATGTTACCATCATTCCAAGACGCCTAGCTTAGGACCCCTACTACGAGATAGGCCGGATTAAGAACCGACAGACAACCTATATGATGAGCCCAACGATAACAACAATAGCAAGCACATGATACAAACACAACAAAGCTTGCACAAAGGAAAGGTATGAAGTAACCACAAGCGGAGTTGATGGAGACGAGGATGTGTTACCGAAGTTCCCTCCTTTTAAGGGGAGGTACGTCTCCGTTGGAGCGGTGTGGAGGCACAACGCTCCCCAAGAAGCCACTAGGGCAACTGTATTCTCCTCACGCCCTCGCACAATGCAATATGTCGTGATTCCACAAGCGGTGACCTTGAAGGCGGTGATCGACCCTTTACAAACAAGGTTGGGCAATATCCACAACTTAATTGAAGGCTCCCAACTCCACCATGGAGCTTCACCACAATTGAATGTGGCTTCGAGGTGACCTCTTCCGTCTAGGGTGCCCAATCCCCCAAGAGTAACAAAATCCACACAGGAAAGTATGGGAATCAAATTTTGTTTGGTCGAAGTGTAGATCTAAGTCTCCTCCTTCAATCCCTAGCAAGTCAACAAGTTTGAGTGGCTAGAGAGAGAGTGATCAGGTAAGAAAACTTGAAGGGAAACAATGGAGGAGAGAGAGAGGCAAGAGGTAAGAAGGTAGGTAGAAGAACTACCTATTTATATGGGGGACCCTCAAATCCAACCGTTCCTGTAGTTTTTATACTGCAGCAGTACAACCGCTTGAAGCACCTGTACAACCGGGATTCCCGAGGTACCTTGCAGAACAGCAAGGGGCGGTACAACCACAAGGTGTACCGGTGGTACCGGTACAACCAGAACAATAGGCCCCTCATCGCCCCACCACCGACTCGAAGAAAGAACTGGGGCATCCCTGTTCTAGTGGTAGAGCGGTGCAGGAGACGGTAGAACCGCCTAGACATCGTACCTGGTGACGGCTAAGTCCGGAGAGGTACAACCATTGCAGACACCGGTAGTACAGGTACAACCGGAACTATCAGGCCACGACCGTGCAAGAACCAGAACACCAACAGAACCGGGGCACCTCTGTTCCTGTGGTAGGGCGTACTGGCCGGTACAACCTCCTTGCAGTGACTCCAGGGTAACAGTCAAGGACCAGGCGGTACAACCGCTTGGACTTTCTTGGAGACTGCAAACCCTGGGGCATCACCCCCAGGGCGGTGTTTGTGCCAGAAGTACATGACCAGCTGGTACATCCTCTCAAGGAGGCGATACAACCGCTTGCTGTCAAACCACAGCTTCAACTGAGATTTGATGAACTCTCTCCTCGAACGAAGGGATATGGTGGGTGCAATATGACTGTGTACATGCATTGATTCACCCAATACCATCTAATGCAAATTCCCTCTTAATAGCACGGATTTCCTATGACCAAATAAATAAATGTGTCGGAAACACCGCCATTGATCTTTTCCGTCCAGAGGGAAGGACTAACCGTCTTGTGACGTATGAAGATAACCTGAGAGCTAGGGCACACAAATAGTCCACAAATTGCATTGTCATCAACACCAAAACAATTAGGGCAAGATATGCCCTTTCAATCTCCTACTTTTCGGTGGTTGATGACAAAGACAGATTTTCACAAAGGGTCTATGAAGTATAGACTGGCTCCCCTACATGTAAGCACCATTTCGAATTTGCTTTGGACTGCAAGGTGCTCACAACTAGGATCAATGCTCCCCCATAAACTTTACAGACCGAGCATATGTTGCAATAGAAAATAGAGTAACCAATGAGCATGTAGTGGCAACAAAAGTAGTAGATCAACAACCATACGCGACAAGAATAATAGGTAATAGATATCGCGGGATAGCATGTCTCACACCATGCATAATGAAGGTCTCCACATAAACCAAGTTCTCAAACCAACTCAAACCAAATAGTTCAACGAAAGCAAATAAACACGCCCATGGAAATCCCGACCTAATAGATCCCTCTCCCCCTTTGGCACCAAGACACCAAAAAGAAAAAGTCCGATGCTAATGTCCCACGGCTCATTACTCCTCCTCGGACTCCTTGGTTGCGTCCTCATCGTTAGGCTCCTCCTCATCCTCCATGATATCATCATTTGCGACGACATCAGAGGTGGAGGTAGCGGGCGGGGCAGAGACATCGTCATCAGTCCAGGTTTTGTGCTCAAAGTTCCACAGCTCCTCAGGGGTGATGCTTCTCTCTGTCCCACTATCAACCTAAACACCGGTACCATTATGTGCTATACAAACGGTTTTTAACCCCTTTCCGTGACGTAGTTCCGAACCGTCGCCTTGCATGTGTGGGCGATAGGGTGGGGTCATCCCACACGACACCGAAACATCGTCTGCGATGGTGCGAGCGCGTGCTGACGATTCGCCTAACGTAAACGTATGCGAAGTCGTAGCCTCTCCCACACGCCACAATTTGATACTACATTTGTGGTCAAGCACACATCCGAGATGATGGCACAAATATATTCGTGTGCGATACTTATTTGAATCGCACACGCGAAACGTATGTCAACCGTCTCTTGATCGTCCTACATTACACACACACGCAGGTTCATAACCGTTTGTGCTATTAACGGCAAGCGCACACAGTTATGGCGTGCAAACGCGTGTGTGACAGTGCGCGCATCCCACACGCGCAAAATATGCGACCGTGTGTTGTAAAGCTGATAATCACACACACTATTATTCAAACAATCGTGTGTGACATATGACACCATCGCACACGGTTTAATCGTTCTAGCTGTGTGCGCTATAATTTATTACCTAATAGCTTATTTTCGTTAATTTAGTATTAGAATAGGAAATTTCAAATTTTTAGTTATGAAATGTGGATTTCACATCCATCAACACATACCCTAATTACAATGGTTCAACAGCCAATGCATAAATCAAAAGCTCAGTACATGTTCCATGGTTACATAGTTCGGTAGAAGATTAAATATGATGAACCACAATATATAGTACTAGAGGCGGTAAAGGTGAAGAGAGAATTGTAAATGCTTTTGGTTGTCGATGGTGTTGAAGAAGCGGAATACCCATAATGTGCCCTCCTCCATGCCAAAGGTGCGCACAACTTTTGTCCAACCCCTTGTGATGATCACCCGTCCATCCTTCACCGCCTTTAGGAAGACTTCTAGACCGTTATCATGGTAGCATGAATTATATACTATAACCTTCATTGCCTCCACATCGGTCAGGTAGTTTGCTAGGTAATCTTGAGTAAATTCCTTCGGAAACCACTGAAAAGAGACAACTTTCAGGTATTCATGTCTAATAGAGTAACTTGTTCTGGGCTGGAAAAGAAGGCAACAGATTACTTACCATCCTAAAGTTCACTGATGTCTTGGATAAAGTATAAATAAAGAGTTTAATGCCAATCCTATGTCTCTTTTGCCTAAATTTTTTTCTTAGTTTCCTCACTTGATGCTTGTTCATGTTTATCTCATTGCCCCATATGCAAAGAGGGTCGAAGCGTGAATCAGTACCGCTGATATATGTACCTACAAGCAACAAATAAATTTTAGAACAAAAGCTGCAATTGCACAAATGATGTAAAATATTATAACAAAATGGGAGGTGACTAACCACGATGGTAAGCAACAGCATCATGCATCGTAGCCCTACATAAGCACATAGAAAGGCGTGTTAAATACAACAGGGTTAACATCCACCAAAAATAGCAAATGTTAACTAAATGACAATATCTCCGTTGATATTTTCATTGCGAGGAGTAGCACGGTAACAAAGGGACAGGTATTGGTGAAATTAAACTGGATGTGTTAACTTCAGAGTTCAGACAACCTAACATAGTCATTAAAACTTGTACCAGTGAAACAAAAATTGACACAGTTAAACATCACGAGCCAGTTCATACTTGGTAAATCCTGAGGGGTAGTTGCTGGGGTACTTCAACTCGGCGAGAGACCGCACAAAGTCGATGGCAAGGTGTTCCTGCTGGTCGCAGCGTGGATCAGTACCGCTAACATATGTACCTACAAGCAACAAGTAAATGTTAGAAGCTAAACTTCAATTGAGCAAATGATGTAAAATACTATAAGATATTGGGATGTGACTAACCTCGGCGGTAAACAACATCGTCGTGCATTATGAAACTGCGTAAGTACAAGGAAAGACATGTCAACTATAACAGGGTTAACATGCACCAAAAATATCTAATGGTAATTGAAGGACATCATCTCCAGTGATATCTTCTTTGCGAAGAGTAGCACAATACCGAATAGACAGCGTAAATAATGGATATAACTGTTCACTACAGTAGGCTTAACAGCAACCTAGCATAGGCATTGTAAGTTTGTAACTGGTATTGGTAAAATTGAACTGCACAGTTCATACTTGAACAACACACTGCGCATAACTGAAATGAACAACGGACGTGTTGACTACAGAGTACATACAACCTAACATGGCAATTTAAACGTGTACCGTTGATACTGAAATTGACATGGTTAAACATTGCTATACTAGTATTCATAAAAATGAACTAGACAGTTCATACTTGGTAAGTCCCGGGGGGTCATTGCTTGGGGATTTCATCAAGGCTAGAGCCCGCACCAAGTTGGCGGCGTCGGCGGCGAGGTGTTCCTCCGGGTCGGCATGCATAGCGTTCACCACGTCATCGACCGCCATGGCCAGCTCCTCGACATCCGCGTGATATGTGGTTGGGCTTACGCGGGGATGCTCGGCGATAGGGGGTGGGGATGTGGAGGCGTGAGGGTGGTTCGCATGCTCCATCTGAGCTATCGGGCCAGGGCGGTGATGGAGATCGGAGGTTACCTCACTAGATCGACGAGCGAGACTGGTGCAGAACGTAGATTTGGTTGCGGCAGCGGCAGCGGTTTGGGCTGCAGTTAGAGCGGGGGGAGAGGGGGGCGGTGGGGATAGGGGGGAAATGTGATGGGTGGGTATGGGGTGGGAGGAATAACTACTGAAATCGCGTGCCTATTGAAAATTTGGCGGCGAAACTCGAACCTTACGGGGGGGCGGGGGGGGGGGACACGCAATGCAGACAAAGCGCATCGAAAAAAAAGAGAAAATTGGTGATCCCGCATCGGAAAAAATTCAAGTCTTCTCTCTCTCTCTCGTGCAATCTGACGCTTTGCAAACGGTTTGTTGTAAGAAAACGTTTGTCATTAAAGATGTATTATAAACACAAAAGGCCTAGAAAATACACAAAAGGGACTAAATACGATAAACGAGCCTGAAAATTGTGAAATTTGGACGTGGTGCATTCTAGTGGGTATGTTGATCGTAGAAAATAAATCAAGTTGAAAGGACCAAGGAAATATGGGGTCCCCTCGAAAACATGGTGATTTTCTCTCCCCGAACCATGAAACTCCATAGGTGATGGTCCTGTTTATGAAGAGTGTCTATCAAGACATTATCCATACCTCCTCAAATTTTTACCGAATCATATTGAGGTCATGCCCGGGCACCACACGAGATAACATGTTCTTCAAGCATGTTTTCCATTTTTCTAGACTTACAAAATAAATAAATGACACATCTCTGGTTGCCTCTTCCCACATATATCCTTTAAAATTGTATTAGTTTCCTATAAAATACATGAAAACTTATTCAATGACACAATTACCAATTTTCGAGTCCTTTTTGAACGCCTTTTCATGTACATAACGTTCTAACCTGAATTATAAGCACAAAGGACCTAGAAAGTACACAAAAGGGACCGAATACGATAAACGAGCCTAAAAATTGTGAAATCTGGACATGGTGCATGCTAGTGGGTATGTTGATCGTAAAAAATAAATCTAGTTGAAAGGACCAAGGAAATATGGGTTCCCCTTCAAAACATGGCGATTTTCACTCTCCGGGCCATGAAACTCCATATGTGATGGTCTGGTATATGAAGAGTGTCTATCACGACATTATCCATATATACCTCCTCAAATTTTTACCGAATCGTATTGAGGTCATGCCCGGGCACCACATGAGATAACATGTTCTTCAAGCATGTTTTCCATTTTTCTAGAGTTACAAAATAAATAAATGTCACATCTCTAGTTGCCTCTTCCCACAAATATATATCCTTTCAAATTGTATTAGTTTCCTATAAAATACATGAAAACTTATGCAACAACACAATTACGAATTTTCTAGTCCTTTTTGAACGCCTTTTCATGTACAAAACAATCTAACCTGAATTATAAGCACAAAGGACCTAGAAAGTACACAAAAGGGACCAAATACGATAAACGAGCCTAAAAATTGTGAAATTTGGACATGCTGCATTATTCTAGTGGGCATGTTGATCATAGAAAATAAATCTAGTTGAAAGGATCGACCAAGGGAAAATATGGGTTCCCCTTGAAAACATGGCGATTTTTGCTCCCCGAACCATGAAACTCCATAGGTGATGGTCCGGTTTATGAAGAGTGTCTATCATGACATTATCCATACCTCCTCAACTTTTTACCTAATCATATTGAGGTCATGCCCGGGCACCACACGAGATAACATGTTCTTCAAGCATGTTTTCCATTTTTCTAGAGTTACAAAAATAAATAAACGACACATCTCTGGTTGCCTCTTCCCACACACATCCTTTAAAATTGTATTAGTTTCCTATAAAATACATGAAAATTTATTCAACGACACAATTACAAATTTTCGAGTCCTTTTTGAACGCCTTTTCATGTACAGAACGTTCTAACCTGAATTATAAGCACAAAGGACCTAGAAGGTACACAAAAGGGACCAAATAAGATAAACGAGCCTGAAAATTGTGAAATTTGGACATGGTACATTATTCTAGTGGGCATGTTGATCATATAAAATAAATCTAGTTGAAAGGACCAAGGAAAAATATGGGTTCCCCTAGAAACCATGGCGATTTTTGCTCCCCGAACCATGAAACTCCATAGGTGATGGTCCGGTTTATGAAGAGTGTCTAAAACGACATTATCCATACCTCCTCAAATTTTTACCGGATCATATTGAGGTCATGC
Source organism: Elymus sibiricus (assembly GCA_039707655.1). Classification (NCBI taxonomy): domain Eukaryota; kingdom Viridiplantae; phylum Streptophyta; class Magnoliopsida; order Poales; family Poaceae; genus Elymus; species Elymus sibiricus. Next base: position 274,332,861 of record CM077665.1, read on the forward strand.
TCGGGCACCACACGAGATAACATGTTCTTCATGCATGTTTTCCATTTTTTTTATAGTTACAAAACAAATAAATGACACATCTCTGGTTGCCTCTTCCCACACATATTATCTAAAATTGTATTAGTTTCCTATAAATACGTGAAAACTTATTCAATGACACAATTACGAATTTTCGAGTCCTTTTTGAACGCCTTTTCATGTACAGAGCGTTCTAACCTGAATTATAAGCACAAAGGACCTAGAAAGTACACAAAAGGGACCAAATACGATAAATGAGCCTGCAAATTGTGAAATTTAGACATGGTGCATTCTAGTGGGTATGTTGATCATAGAAAATAAATCAAGTTGAAAGGACCAAGGAAATATGGGTTCCCCTTGAAAACATGGCGATTTTTGCTCTCCGAGCCATGAAACTCCATAGGTGATGGTCCGGTATATGAAGAGTGTCTATCACGACATTATCCATATATACCTCCTCAGATTTTTACCGAATCATATTGAGGTCATGCCCGGGCACCACACGAGATAACATGTTTTGAACACCTTTTCATGAATAAAACGTTCGAACTTGAATTATAAGCAGTAAATGCCTAGAAAAGTGCACAAAAAAGACTAAGTATGGTAAACGAGCATGAAAGAATGTGAATTTTGGACACGTTGCATTCTAGTGGGTATGTTGATAGTAGAAAAATAATAATGGAGAAACGACCAAGGAAATATGGGTTTCCCTTGAAACTTTGTGATTTGTTTGGGCAAACAGTTACTTTGCGAATGTCGTGTGCATTCACCCCATCCTGCGGTGTGTTCTGATTGGCTAGAACACCAGCAACACGGATCGCGCATGCGCACCGTAGGATGCACCGCGATCGAACGGCAATCCAAACTTCTCCCGTCACACCCGTATACTGTAGGTGGGATTTTAGTTCGTACATGCACTAAATTAAGGTCCCAACAAAACTTTAATGGCAGTAATCACACACGGTTCATGGTTACGAACCGTTTCCTACGCGGACCCTCTACCCCGAGTCCCCGACCCTCTCCCCCTTCTTCCTCATTCGCATTGTTGTATACTTGCTCGTTCTCGACCTCGGCCCGACCAAATCATCGAGCTCGACGACGCCTGTCGTAGCCGGCTGCCGCCGACGAACGCAACTGTTGTGTCCACAATGCAAGCACAAATCAGGCATTAGCAATTCAATCGAGCATTTACCTGCTCGGTGCATTGTTGGCGGAGTAATTTACAAAACATTAGCTTGCTATTAATTTTACATCAATATAATACATATGAACTGAACGCGCACAAAAGTGCTACTGCCCCTAACGCCGTCCCAGCACGCACAGCTGCCATCGTCCATCGATATTGTGTCGTTCCTTGGCTCAGGAGGACAGGAGGTCACCAAGTCGATGACCAACACCTTGATGTACCGAGGAAGAGTCAGCCTCGACAAGGGCGGCCGACGAGACCCTGACCATCGCCAATTCTGCAGCAACGGCCGCAAGTCCTCCCCCGACGTCCGGAGCTGCGTCCTCCTCCATCTGGGACATAAGCCTGCGCCTCGTGCGGTGGCCACTGACGCAGTTGTCCTTGCGGCGTCGCGGTTCCTACTCCGTCACCCGCACCGTCCGGCGCGCTCTGCGCCGAGCTCGCAATATCGCCCGCTGGTGATCGCTAGCTGCTTTCAAGACGACCCTGGCTAACTTCTTGGCTTTCTCATGTCGTAATTCCTGCCTCCTCTGGCTGTCGTCGGGAGAGGTAGTGGCATGGCCATCGATCCTCAAGCCGACCATCGCGCACGCAGCCTCGATTCCACCGTCGCCAAACTCCATCCTGTCGTCGGCCATTGGAGGTTTGATGGTGTGTGTGTGGCAACTAGCCAGGGGATCATTGACTCGCCGTCGCTGGCCATCGCTGTGGTTATTTATAGCTAGCTGCTGCCAAGGGGGTCAGGGATTTTATCATTTTATAATTTACCGCTGTGGCTGGCGTGTGCGCTTGCGCAGGAAGCATTTTCACAGTCTTTGAGGTCTTTTCCGTACACACATAATCGCACACGGAACACATATAGCAACTGTCTGCAATCGTGTATAGGGTCATAAATAAATATCACCACTCTTCGCTCTCCACCGTCTCTTTCCCCTCTCGCACCCCCCAAATCTGTCCTTCTTCTCCCCATTGTCCTCGCCTCCACAAAATCCTCAACATTAGACATGTCATCCGCGCGGAGGACCCCGCTGTGGAGGAGCGCGCGGTTGAGGCAGGTACGCGCTGCTGAGGGTCCGGAGGCCTTGGCGGCGATACGCACTGCTGAGGGTCCGGAGGCCTTGGCGGCAATAGCAGAAGAGATGAAGGTTACATCAGATCGGTTGCGGGCAAGCGCGGTTCTGTACGCGGAACGCGCGGCTGTGGCCTTCGAAAGGGCATCATCCGCCGACCAGTTCGCTGTTGCCTTGCCGGCTCGCATGGATTTGGCCTCGATAAGGGCAGCAGCCTCCTTACTGCAGTCTCCTACTGCTCTAGCACAACGCGCATCTCTTGACTATGTTGTTTACGACCGCTTTAAATATCTCCGTCGTAAGCGGGCCGTACGCAGGCATTTGGCCGTGGACGGGATTTTCGATGAGACCGGAGCTACCGTGATGGGGTATGAGCAGAGGAAAGTCCGGGCCTATGAAGCGTTCAAGAATATGGTCATCGCCGACCCGAAAGCGGATCCTACTTCCGTAGAGAAGATGTTGCATGAGTGCAGAAGCTATTTCTACATTGGCGAACCAACAGGCCAGCCCCGCAACAACGACGACGAGTAGCTGTTTCCATTTTGTTGTTTTCTGAACCTTGCTGATATGTAATGTCGCTATTATGTTCTTTAGTCGATTATGTAGGAGTGCGAACGAAAATTTGTGCTATCACTTTCTGAATCAGGCGCTTATTACCACGAATCGTCTATGTTATTATCTGTATGTGTTATTTTCTGTCTTTCCACACAATTTAGATTACTGACCTGTTTGCTGGGCATCACACACATCTTGTTACGCCCAATTGTTTGTGTTATTTTGGCTCGCACATTTCATCCGAGTGCACGGTATGCCGTCTGTCGCACACATCTTGATCTGTGCAATTCTTTGTGTAGGCAACATAGATGTTGTGCAGACAGAGCAAATCACAGTACACACGGACAAAACTACGAAACCCGTTGGTGATGATTTCATCAATCACTGACAAATTGTATACCAGCAACCGTTTGCCCACAACACACACGGGTTATTAACACCAATCATTTATGTTATTTCTTGTGTTCGCATACGATTGTGATTACTGACCTGTTTGCCCTCTATCGCACACATATTGTTATGCTGAATCGTTTGTGTTCTGCTATATCATTGCACGCAGTTTATGTAGTGAACTGTGTGCCCTATATCGCACACATCTTGTTACACTGAATCGTTTGTGTTCTGCTATATTATCGCACACAGTTTGTAGTGATGATCCATGTGCCCACTATCGCACACATCTGGATCTATGCAACCGTTTCTGTTATCCTCGCTAATCGCAAACGGTTCATAAGAACAAATTGTCTGTCGTAGATCGCACACGCAACAACTTTCTGAATCATATTTGATGGATCCCCCTTCACACACAGTTCGTGCCATTAGCGATGGAGCTTGAACTATACCGTTTGCGATTCATGCATCGCACACAGTTTTGTCGAAGGGTCTCTGATTGATGTGTCGCGTTAGCAGCATCCTGCAATAGTGAAATGTTCAAAACCCTCATCATCCAGAGCTATCGGCGTCTGGCAAGTTTCTCATTAACATGGGCTTCATAAAGCTCCTTTTGGAAGTGAGCTTTGATGCATAAGGTCTTCTTGACCTTGTGTATGAGCTTGGTGACCCATGAGGGCTTGTGCCTGGCCTCCAGCTCAAATTCATTGTCACTCGATGTAGCAAATACATCCTCTGGATGGTCACTGATACGTCTCCAACGTATCTATAATTTTTGATTGTTCCATGCTGTTATATTATCATTCTTCGATGTTTTACAATCATTTTATAGCAACTTTATATCATTATTTGGGACTAACCTATTGACATAGTACCAAGTGCCAGTTGCTGTTTTTGCTTGTTTTTTTTACTTCGCAGAATATCAGTACCAAACGGAGTCCAATCACGACGAAACTTTTTTGAGATTTTTTTAGACCAGAAGACATCCAGGGAGTGAAGAAGTACCTGGGAGGAGACCCGTGGAGCCCACAAGACACCAGGGCGCGTCAGAGGCCCCCGGCGCGCCCTGGTGGGTTGTGGTGGCCTCAAGAGTCCTCACCACCACCTCTGAGCTCTATAAATACCCAAATATTCCAGAAATCCTAGAGGAGTCGACGAAAAATACTTCCAGCTGCCGCAAGTTCCAGAACCGCGAGATCCAATCTAACACCATCACAGAGGGGTTCATCATCCTCATTGGTGCCTCTCCGATGATGCGTGAATAGTCCACCATAGACCTACGGGTCCATAGGCAGTAGCTAGATGGCTTTCTCTCTCTCTCTCTTTTGATTCTCAATACAATGGTCTCTTGGAGATCTATTTGATGTAATGACCTTTTGCGGTGTGTTTGTTGGGATCCGATGAATTTTGAGTTCATGATCAGTTTCTATCGATGCATATTATTTGAGTCTTCTTTCGATCTCTTATATGCATGATTACTTATAGCCTCATATTTCTTCTTCGAATCTTTGGTTTAGTTAGTCCAACTAGATCGATTTTTTTGCCATGGGAAGAGGTGCTTTCTGATGGGTTCGATCTTGCGGTGTCCTCTCCCAGTGACAAAAGGGGCAGCGAGGCACACATGTATTGTTGCTATTAAGGATAACGAGATGGGGTCTATTCCTAGATGAATAGATCTTGTCTACATCATGCCATCGTTCTTATTGCATTACTCTGTTTCCCCATGAACCTAATACACTAGATGCATGCTGGATAGCGGTCGATGTGTGGAGTAATAGTAGTAGATGCAGAATCGTTTTGGTCTACTAATCTTGGACGTGATGCCTATATAATGATCAGCGCCTTGGATATCGTCATGATTATTTGATCTTCTATCAATTGCCCAACCATAATTTGTTTACCCACCGTGTGCTATACTCATGAGAGAAGCCACTAGTGAAACCTACGGCCCCCGGGTCTACTTTTCCAACATATTGCTTTCCGATCTATCTTTTGTTGCTTTTGTTTTCCGATTTATTATTCCAAAAACCAAAAAATACCTTGCTGCACTTTTTATTTGCCTCTTTTATTTTGTGTTCTTGTGCAATCTATCTATCCAATCTACTACAATCTAATCTATCTTTTTACCGTGGAGAGATTGACAACCTCTCTTACGCGTCGGGTTGCAAGTATTTGTTCTTTGTGTGCAGGTACCATTTACATAGTGTTGCATGGTTCTCCTACTGGTTTGATAACCTTGGTTTCATAACTGAGGGAAATACTTACCGTAGCTGTGCTGCATCATCCCTTCCTCTTTGGGGAAATACCGACACAGTCTCAAGCCACGTCAAAGGAATTTCTGGCGCCGTTGCCGGGGAGACATCATCAACATCTATCAGGTTCCTAATCACAATCTCATATCCTTGCAATTTACATTATTTGCCATTTGCCTCTCGTTTAACTCTCCCCCACTTAACAAACAATTGTCGTTTTATTCGCCCTCTTTTTCGTTTGCCTTTTTCTTGTCAGATCTCTTGTTTGCGTAGTCACGATGACTCCGATTGCTCCTCCCAATAATACCAAATTGTGTGATTTTTCCAATACCAATAATAATGATTTTATAAGTACACCGATTGCTCCTCCCTCCACTAGTGCAGAGTCTTGTGATAGTAATGCCGCTTTGTTGAATCTTGTCATGAAAGATCATTTTTCCGGTACGCCCAATGAGGATGCCAAGCCCCATCTAAACACATTCATAGAATTGTGTGATATGCAATATAAAAAATATGTGGACAATGGTATAGTAAAGTTGAAATTATTTCCTTTCTCCTTGCGGGATCGTGCAAAATTTTGGTTTTCTTCTTTGCCTCGCAATAGTATCGATTCTTGGAATAAGTGCAAGGATGCTTTTATTACTAAGTATTTTCCGCCTGCGAAAATCATTTCCCTTAGAACTGAAATCATGAATTTTAAGCAACTTGAGCATGAACATGTTGCACAATCTTGGAAAAGAATGAAATTGATGCTTAGAAATTGTCCTACTCATGGTTTAAATCTTTCGATGATCATACAAAATTTTTATGCGGGATTGAATTTTGTCTCTAGAAATCTTTTAGATTCCGCCGCGGGAGGTACTTTTATGGAAATTACTTTGGGCGAAGCTACTAAATTTCTAGATAATATTATGGCAAATTATTCACAATGGCATGCTGAAAGAGCACCTACTAGTAAAAAGGTCAATTCGGTTGAAGATATTAGTACTTTGAGTGAAAAAGTTGATGCTCTTATGAAGTTGGTTGCTAGTAAAATGCTCCTATTGATCTTAATGATGTGCCTTTGTGTACTTTGATTGAGCAAAATAGTGATTCCATAGATGTGAGCTTCGTCTCGCGAAATAATTTTAATAACAATGCTTATAGAGGTAATTTTAATCCTAGGACTTTTCCTAGAAATTCCTCTAATAATTATGGCAATACCTATGGTAATTCTTCTTACAATAATAATACGAACCCCTCTGATGTTGAGAGTAATATTAAAGAATTTATCAATGCTCAAAAATTTTTCAATACTATGATAGAAGAAAAGTTGAATAAGATTGATGATATGTCTAGAAGGAATAATAGAATTTCCCATGATGTACAAAATCTCAAGTTGAAAGCTTTTGCACCTAAGATTGATGAATCAATTACAGCTTTATATGTTTATATGGATGAAAGTAAGAAAAGAACTGCTATGCTTAGAGCTAAAAGAGAATTTTTAGAAAAAGCTTTTTCTAGTGATTGCTTTCATAAAAATGATGAAGATCTTAAAGTGATTGGTGTTTCTTCTATTCATTCCTTGTTTAGTAATATTAAAATTGATGATAAAGGGACTTAAGTGGAGTCAACTTTAGCTAGAAGGCGTCCCAATAATTTGGAGGGTGAAAATCTTGATGAAAAAATTGACGAAAGTGGGTTTGAAGAGGTCAAAACGTTAACTAGTGATGTGCCCACTATTTTGGATTGAATTTTTTTTAATTATGATAGTTGCTCTTTGATTGAATGTATTTCTTTGCTGCAATCCATGATAAGTTCACCCCATGCTTATGAACAAAATAAAGCTTTTACTAAACATATTGTTGATGCCATGATGAAATCTTTTGAAGAAAAGTTGGAGTTAGAGATTTCAATTCCTAGAAAATTATATGATGAGTGGGAACCTACCATTAAAGTCAAGATTAATAATTATGAGTGCTCTGCTTTATATGATTTGGGTGCTAGTGTTTCCACAATTCCGAAATCTCTATGTGATGTGCTTGGTCTTACCAATATTGAAGAATGTTCTCTTAATTTGCACTTGGCGGATTCTACTATTAAAAAGCCTTTGGGAAGAATTAATGATGTTCTTATTCTTGCAAATAGAAACTATGTGCCCATATATTTTATTGTTCTTGATATCGATTGCAATCCTTTTTATCCCATCATACTTGGTAGACCGTTTTTACGCACTATAGGTGTCGTGATTGATATGAAAGAAGGCAATATTAAATTTCAATTTCCACTAAGAAAGGGTATGGAATACTTCCCGAGAACAAGAATTAAGCCACCATATGAATCAATCATGAGAGCATCCTATGGAGCAAAAACTAAAGATGACAATACTTGAATCTATGCTTTATGCCTAGCTAGGGACGTAAAACGATAGCGCTTGTTGGGAGGCAACCCAATGAATAAATTTCTTTTTTACCTTTTTCTTTCTGTTTTTGAGTGTTGACACAATTATTCTACTGTTATGATTGTGTTTTTATGTTTTAATTAGTGTTTGTGCCAAGTAAAGCCTTTAGGATGATTCACAAGATGAGTAGAAACAATGTCGAATCTGAAACAGAAACTTTGACTCCAGTGCAGGAATTTTGATTTTTTACAGGAGCGTGATAATGAGCTGAAATTTTAACACAGTATTTATATACAAATTATTTACGTTGTACTAGTGTTTCAGAATTTTAGAGTTACATAAGTATGTTTAGAGTACATATTACTACAGACTGTTCTGTTTTTGACAGATTCTGTTTTCGTTGCATTGTGTGCTTGTTTTGATGAATCAATGGTTTGTATTGAAGGGTATAAGCCATGGTAAAGTTAGAATACAGTAGATATAATTCAATAATTAAATATGAATGGGTTTGCAACAGTACTTAGAGTGGTGATTTGCTTTATTATACTAACGGATCTCACGAAGGTTTTGTTGAGTTTTGTGTGATTGAAGTTTTCAAGTTTTGGGTGAGATCATGATGGATGAAGGAATAAGGAGTGAAAAGAGCCTAATATTGGGGATTCTACAGCACCCCCAAGATAATATCCAAGGAGAAACAAGCAGCTAAGCTTGGGGATGCCCCGAGTGGCATCCCCTCTTTCTTCTAACGACCATCGGTATTTTACTTGGAGCTATATTTTTATTCGTCACATATCATGAGTTTTGCTTGGAGCGTCTTGTATTATTTGAGTCCTTGCTTGATTTTCTTTTTAGTTTCTCACAAGTATCCTTGCTGGACACACCTATTTGAGAGAGCCAAAATTATGCTATGATTTGTTAGAATTGCTCTATATGCTTCACTTAAATTTTTTTGAGCTATGAGATTGCTCTAGTGCTTCACTTGTATCTTTTTGAGCACGATGTGCTTTAAATTTTGAAGAAACATTCTCATGATTCAGTTAGATTAATTTGAGAGTTAGTAAATTTTGAAGAAATTCTCTCATGCTTCACTTATATTATTTTGAGAGATGAAATTTTTATGCTCATGTTCTTCACTTAAATTTGTTTGAGCTTGTCAAAAGCAATGGCAATATATGAAACTAGTCCCAAAGTGATAGATATTCAAGAAGGATATAATAAAAACTTTCATGAAGATCATTGGACAAATTAAACTTGATTCCTTCTAATAGTTTTGAGACATGATGATGGTAATATGTGAGTCATGTTGGTGAGTAATTATGCTTTAGTAAGAATATTGGTGTTAAGGTTTGTGATTCCCTATGCAAGCACGAAAGTCAATAGTTGTGCAATGAAATTACATCCTACTTATGGTGCATTATTCGGTGTTAGTTATGCTTAATGCCCGTTTATGTGAATTTTCGTTTCTTGGTTGGTTGCTTCTCAATCTATTTGCTAGCCTCCACTTGTACTAAGTAGAAATACTACTTGTGCGTCCAAAATCCTTAAAACCAGTTTAGCCATATGAGTCCACCATACCTACCTATATGCGGTATTTCCTTGCCGTTCTAAGCAAATTTGTATGTGCCATCTCTAATTTTCAAAATGATTTTCCTTTTTGTGTGCTCGTACCGCTCATGAAACGGTAGGGGTTGTCCAATATTTTTCCATGCTAGATGTGTTATTCTCAAGATGAGTGCTTCTTCACTTGTCATTCCACGAGAGTACAGTGGTAATAGGGATGCCCAGTCTCGAAATGAAAAAGAAATTTACTTTATGTTGTCAAATAATAAATTCCTTGGAAAGTGTTGGTATGGAAGGCAGCCGTGGATACGGCTAGCCATGGATTGTGAAAGAATGGTGGAAAAAGGAATAAACTTTATTTTTGTTTGGGAACAGCCTATGATGTATATAGCATGGTAAGTATTGAGAACTACTCGGTCGTTTTCATTGACAGGAAAGACATGCCACCCAAAACATTTTTCTCTCTCAATTTAATCTTTGAGCCCTGGCACCTTTACAAATCCCTACTTCCCTCTGCGAAGGGCCTATCTATTTAGTTGATGCAATTTTAATTTTTCAATTTGAGTCTCCATCTTCTCTTATAAAGCACCAACTAGGGGGCATTATGATCATACTTGTGCATTTGGTGTGGCTAATATTTGAGTGTGTTTCATGAATGGATCAATGATTGAGCATGATGGGCTAGGGATAACTTTCTTTAGTGTTGATATTTTGAAAGACATGGTTGCTTGTTGGTATGCTTGAGTATTAACATCTTCATGACAAAACTAGACTATTGCTTTGAACCATCTAAAAGTCCAAATGTCCATGCTACAAAGAAAAGAATATGTGATGAACATGTTAGGCAGCATTCCACATCAAAAATTCTGTTTTTATCATTTACCTACTCGAGGACGAGTAGGAATTAAGCTTGGGGATGCTGATATGTCTCCAACGTATCTATAATTTTTGATTGTTCCATTCTGTTATATTATCATTCTTGGATGTTTTACAATCATTTTATAGCAACTTTATATCATTATTTGGGACTAACCTATTGACATAGTGCCAAGTGCCAGTTGCTATTTTTGCTTGTTTTTTACTTCACAGAATATCCGTACCAAATGGAGTCCAATCACGACGAAACTTTTTGGAGATTTTTTTTGGACCAGAAGACATCCAGGGAGCGAAACAAGTACCTGGGAGGAGGCCCGTAGAGCCCACAAGACACCAGGGCGCGCCAGAGGCCCCCGACGCGCCCTGGTGGGTTGTGGTGGCCTCGGGAGTCCTCTCCACCGCCTCTGAGCTCTATAAATACCCAAATATTCCAGAAACCCTAGAGGAGTCGATGAAAAATACTTCCAGCCGCCGCAAGTTCCAGAACCGTGAGATCCAATCTAACATCATCATGGAGGGGTACATCGTCCTCATTGGTGCCTCTCTGATGATGCGTGAATAGTCCACCATAGACTTACGGGTTCGTAGGCAGTAACTAGATGGCTTTCTCTCTCTCTTTTGATTCTCAATACAATGGTCTCCTGGAGATCTATTTGATGTAATGACTTTTTGCGGTGTGTTTGTTGGGATTCGATGAATTTTGAGTTCATGATCAGTTTCTATCCATGAATATTATTTGATTCTTCTTTTGATCTCTTATATGCATGATTACTTATAGCCTCGTATTTCTTCTTCGAATCTTTGGTTTAGTTAGGCCAACTAGATCGATTTCTCTTGCCATGGGAAGAGGTGCTTTGTGATGGGTTCGATCTTGCGGTGTCCTCTCCCAGTGACAGAAGGGGCAGCGAGGCACGCATGTATCGTTGCTATTAAGGATAACAAGATGGGGTCTATTCCTACATGAATAGATATTGTCTACATCATGTCATTGTTCTTATTGCATTACTCCGTTTCCCCATGAACTTAATACACTAGATGCATGCTGGATAGCGGTCAATGTGTGGAGTAATAGTAGTAGATGCAGAATCGTTTGCCGCTTGTCTACTAATTTTGGACGTGTTGCCTAATCGTTTAAGGTCGATGTAGTAATAGTAATAGCGGTCGACGTGTGGAGTAATAGTAGTGGATAGCGGTCGATATTGTCTACTAATATTGGACGTGATGCCTATATAATGATCATCGCCTTGGATATCGTCATGAATATTTGATCTTCTATCAATTGCCCAATAGTAATTTGTTTACCCACCGTGTGCTATACTCATGAGAGAAGCCACTAGTGAAACCTACGGCCGTCGGGTCTACTTTTTCAACATATTGCTTTCCGATCTATCTTTTGCCTCTTTTGTTTTCAGATCTATTATTCCAAAACCCCAAAAATACCTTGCTGCACTTTTTATTTGCCTCTTTTATTTTGAGTTCTTGTGCGATCTATCTATCCAATCTACTACAATCTAATCTATCTTTTTACCGTGAAGAGATTGACAACCTCTCTTACATGTCGGGTTGCAAGTATTTATTCTTTGTGTGCAGGTACCGTTTACATAGTGTTGCGTGGTTCTCCTACTGGTTCGATAAACTTGGTTTCATAACTGAGGGAAATACTTACCTTAGCTGTGCTGCATCATCCCTTCCTCTTTGGGGAAATACCGACGCAGTCTCAAGCCACGTCAGTCACCAGTGAAGCGAGGCTCAACATGCTTCTTCTGCCCAAACTGCTTTACCTCATGCTCGGTGAGGTTATTCGGTGATGTAAGGTGCTCGCGAGGCTTGTGAAATGCCCACATCGAGTTCAGCAAGCACATCACAAAAAGAGCATAGATGGGCACCTTCATGTGCATGACCATGGAGTACATCTCCTCCCATAGAGATGCAACGGGAACCTCACAAGGGTTCTGAATGTGGAATCCTTCTAAATCCTTAGAAGGCCACTTGTGCATTGGAATAGCAGAACGTTGCTTGCCTGCAGCAGACTTCTCACGACGAGTGGGTTTGGTGGGAACTAATACGTCTCCAACGTATCTATAATTTTTGATTGTTTCATGCTATTATATTATCTATCATGGATACTTTATATGCAATTATATGCTATTTTATATCATTTTTTGGGAATAACTTATTAACCCAGTGCCCAGTGCCAATTCCTGTTTTTTGCATGTTTTTGACTTTTTCAGAAAATCAATACCAAACGAAGTTCAAACGCGATGAAACTTTATGGGGGTTATTTTTGGACATAAAGAGACCATAGAGTACGGGAGGAGGCTAGAAGACCTACGAAAGGGCCACGAGCGCGTAGGACGCCCCCTGGGGGGTAGGGCATGCCCCCTGAGTTCCTGGGCCCCTTGCAACTCTGCCTGACCTAATTCCACTTCTATATATTCACATATACCCCAAAACCAATAAAGAGACACCCGTAACACTTTACTGCAGCCGCAAGCCTCTGTTCTTCAGCGATCCCATCTTGAGACCTTTTTCAGTACTCTGTCGGAGGGGGAATCGATCACGGTGGACATTTACATCAACCTTGCTGCCTCCATGTTGATGTGTGATTAGTTCAACACAGACCTACGGGTCCATAGCTAGTAGCTAGATGGCTTCTTCTCTCTCTTTGATCTTCAATACCACGTTCTCTGCGATTCTCGCGCAGATCTATTTGATGTAATCTTGTTTTGCGGTGTGTTTGTTGGGATCCAATGAATTGTGGGTTTATGATCAGATTATTCGCTGAAAGTAATTTATCTTCAGCGGGAGGGGTGCATTGTAGTGGGTTCAGTCTTGCGGTTCTCTATATCCCAGTGAAAGAAGGGGACAATACACGAATTGTATTGTTGCCATTAAGGATAAAACGACGGGGTTTATTCATATTTATTGGGTTTACTTTGTCTACGTCATGTCATCTTGCTTAATGTGTTGCTCAGTTTGTCATGAAGTTAATACCATAGATGCATGCAGGAGTCGGTCGATTGGTGGAGTAATAGTAGTAGATGCAGGATCGTTTTGATCTACTTGTCATGGAAGTGATGCCTATATACATGATCATTGCCATGAATAACATCATAACTATGCGCTTTTCTATAATTGCCCAATAGTTATTTGTCTATCCACCGTATGCTTTGCCTTCGAAAGTGAAACCACTGGTGAAAACTATGGCCCCGGGGTCTATTTAATCATATTGCTAAAAACAAATAATACCTTGCTGCAATTATTTACTTTCTTTTTTCTTTTCCTTTTTATTCATCTATCACTATCAAAATTAATCCTTGCAAGTAATGAGTTCAAGGGGATTGACAACCCTCTTTCTCGCGTTGGGTGCAAGTGTTTGGTCTTGTGTGTGTAGGTACCGACAACGAGAGTTTGCCTTGATTCTCCTAATGGTTTGATAACGTTGGTTCTCACTGAGGGAAATACTTATCGCTACTATATTTATTCACCCTTCCTCTTCGGGGAAAAACCCAACGCAACTCACAAGTAGTAGAAATAATTTCTCGCGCCGTTGTCGGGGAGATGTTGTCAAATTCTCATCAGGTCCCTTCATACAAATTCTCATACACTTGTTGCTTTTCTATATTTTCCTTTGTAAAAAAATCAAAAAAACAAAAATATTATGTTTACTTAGTTTTCTTTCTTTGTCGTCATGTCTAGTTCTTCTCTTAGTCCTTGTACTCCCGAAAATGATGTGCTTAATTTTAAACAAAGGGGAGGAGAAAGTTTAAAAGATGCTTGGTATAGGATTTGCGATGCTCAAAATAGACCAACTCTTAAGCAATCGACTACCGTTCATCTTCGCAATTTTATGTGGGTGTTACTACATTGTATAGATTTGTGCTTAATACTATTACCGGAGGGCTTGAGTAGTGACACCATGGATGCTTTCAATGTTATGCGAAATCTAGTGGGATCACCACCTATCATTCTTAATTAAACAAAATTAAGAATAAGATGCCTACTATTGAGCGTATTGAAAAATTAAATAAAAAGTTCCATGATCAAGTTAAGCAATTTGGTTCAAAAGTAGGAATTGTTCTAAAGGTGCCTACCATTGAGCATATTGAAAAATTAGATGCCTACCATTGAGCATATTGAAAAATTAGATAAAGAGGTCCATTATCAAGTTAAGCAATTTGGTTCAAAAGTAGGAATTGTTCTGAAGATGTTAAAAGAGAATGAACAAATAATTAGTGAATGGTTAGGGCAAAGTCCATCTAGAGTTGATAAGTTCGAAGAAATCATTAATAAATTGGGTTTCACTTTTTCTTTCGCTAAAGCTACTGAAAAGACTCCACCTAATAGGAATTCCAAGGTTATGTGTGTTCCTAAGAATAAAAGTGCCACATCTAGCAAATGATATGATGATCTTAAAATGATTAGTGTGCACCCCAACTTCATTGATGATTTTACTCTAATTATTTGAAGGATGAAAATACTTGAAACAATGCATTTTGCCTAGCTAGGGGCATAAAACAATAGCGCTTGTTGGGAGGCAACCCAATAGTTATCTTAAATTTTTTTCTTTTACTTTCTGTTCTGGAGTGATGACATGATTATTTCAACTATAGTGATTGTGTTTTTATGTTTTAATTAGTGTTTGTGTCAAGTAAAGCCTTTGGGATGATTTGGATGATAGTTCAATCCATTATTTGCAAAAACAGAAACTTTTGCACCCAGTATTTAATTTCTCTGATTTTAGTGGTGTGTCCTTTTGATCTGAATTTATTAAATTGTACTGCTATATGAATTTCCCAGGTTGTCCTATTTTTTAAGAATTGTTTGAGTTACAAAAGTATGGTTTTAGTATACATCATTACATATTATTCCTTTTTAGACAGATTCTTTTTTTTTTGCTTGCATAGTTTGCTTGTTTTAATGATGCTATGGATTATATCAGGGGGTATAAGTCATGGAGAAGTGAGAATAAATTACCTATTATGCAATACATAAACTTGAACCAATTTACAACACTACATAAAGTTTATGATATGTCTATTATACTAACGAATCTCACGAGGTTTCTGTTGAGTTTTGTGTGCTGACGTTTTCAAGTTTTGGGTGAGGCAAAGATAGATGAAGGAATAAGGAGCGGCAATTCCCTAAGCTTGGGGATGCCCAAGGCACCCCAAGGTAATATTCAAGGAAGAACCAAGCATCTAATCTTGGGGATACCTGATGAGTGATATTTTTACACTCATTTAAACCTTGTATAAACCGAGATATGTCATTAAAAGAGAGATATTCGCTTCGATATTGCCACTAATGACTAATGAATGCAAAGGATTTCAAAAATCCTCTCTTTGATATTTTCCACAGGAAATGGGCTAAAAAGGGAAGTAATCACGTGGGGGAATGTAAAGGAAGGAAAATGGAGAAGGAATAAGTCACCAGGAGGCGACCAGAGTCAAAGACGGCGTTTCATGCGACCGCACATGCTTGCATGAGCGTTCGTTTGGCATCAAAACCGAGGCAGGCCATCCACCTGAAGAACTTTTAGACAGGGACCCCATCATAATGTCCAAAAAAACAACGTCGAGCGCAACCAGAACCTCTTCATAGCCATCTCCATCCACAAACCCCTAGCCCCCACCATTTTCATCCCCATATCCATCTCCACCACCAGAGTGCTCTCTCATCTAGTTCATACTTGTAATCGTGCATCACACAAGGTATCCGTTGTAAGACATACTACAATCAATCAATCCCAAGATGTGTTCTTCAATGTTTCTTGCCGCGATCTGATCTCCATGTGTGAGTAGTTTGGTATGGTATGGGGTGAGGCATGAGACTTGCAACCCCAGGTATTTGTTGAAGGGATCAATGGAAGTTTTTGACAGAATGTCTCGTATGTGTGAAATAAAATTGTTTCGTGAAGTGTCTCTTGTCTTGTCCGTGATCTTCATCCCTGCAGGTACCCAGGATCATGGAGATCGAGCACCAGTGAGGCTAGGAAACTCTTTTGTGCATTCCCGGCAAGCAAGTGTTGTCTAGATTAAATGAAATGAAGTGTTGCAAAGTTGTTTTATCTAGTAGATCAGAAACTTTGTGTTGATTATCTTTGCTTCACTGACACATGCACTATAACCATGCCACCACTATATCTATGCTAAGTTTTCAGGTCAAGAAGTTGAGGGCTATCTAGGCATACCGATCGTAAGTGAACCAAAACCTTCTTGTTATTTCGGTTTAAACAACTGAGTTCCTTATGCTTAGGATTTCTCTCTATGTTGCTCGAGGATGATCATGTTTAAGCTTGGGGATTTGATGAGTGATATTTTTACACTCATTTCAACCTTGTTTAAACCAAGATATTTCGTTAAAAGAGAGATATTCGCTTCGATATTGCCACTAATGACTAATGCATGCAAAGGATTCCACAAATCCTCTCTTTGATATTTTTCCATAGGAAATGGGATAAAAAGGGAATAAATCACGTGGGAGAAAGGAAATGAAGGAAAATGGAGAAGAAATAAGTCATGAGGAGGCAACCAGAGTCAAAGAATACATTTCATGCGACCACACACGCTCGCATGAGCGGTCGTTTGGTGTGGAAACCGAGGAAGTCATCCACCATCGAAATGTCAGAAAAAACATTGAGCACACCCAGAACCTCTTCATCGTCATCTCCATCCACAAACCCTAGCCGTCGCCATTTTCATCTCCATATCCATCTCCACTACCATAGTGCTCTCTCATCTAGTTCATACTTGTAATCGTGCATCGCACAAGGCATACATCATAAGACATATTGCAATCAATCAATCCCAAGATGTGTTCTTCAACGTTTTCTTCTCGCGATCTGATCTCCATGTGTGAGTATTTCGGTGAGGCATGAGCCTTGCAATCCCAGGTATTTCTTGAAGGGATCAATGGAATTCTTTGACACGACGTCTTGTATTTGTGAAATAAATTTGTTTCATGAAGTATGTCTTGTCTTGTCTTGCGATCTTCACCCGTGTAGGTACCCAGGATCATGGAGATTGAGTACCGGTGAGGCTAGGAGCAAGGGGGCATGAAGTGTTATACTGAACACTTGTGACAGTAAGGCTTAATCTAACATGGATGATATCCTTCGGGATTCATGAGGTGTAGTCATTAAACACCCAATGCTTTTGTCTGATATTATTATCTTAAATATCGGGGCAACTCTGCGAGACGAACAGGACCTTCGGTAGGACAACTTATTCTTGATGAAGGACTCATATCGGTCAATATGTTATTTGGACACATCCCCCACTCCGATATGAAGCAAGTACCTCTTGATGGGTGATTTCCCAAGCAGAAATTAATATCATTTTTTATCCCAGCGCAAATACAAGATTGTAAGCATTAAGACCTCATCCCCGTATCTTCTTTTTATTATAAGTGTTTGAATCACTATTTGCTTGTTCATCCGGTCAAAAGATGGATTTGACACTTTGGCAAAAGCTTGCTAGAGGTCATCGCTTAAAATGAATCTTCCTCTCGTGGGTTCGATTCCTAGGGTCACCTCTGGGGAAATAGGTGCAGGATAGCCTTTCTTTTTCCAATATCGGATCATTACAAAGAGATATCAATGCCCCGAATGGCATCCCCTCTTTCGTCTACATTCTATCGGTATGTCACTTGGAGCTATATTTTTATTCATCACATGATATGAGTTTTGCTTGGAGTGTAGTGTATTATTGTTTGTTTTCTTTTTTAGTTTACCACAATCTTTGTTTTCTACACACACCTTTTGAGAGACACACATTATCATCATAATTTGTTAGAATACTCTATGTGCTTCACTTATATCCTTTGAGCTAGGCAGTTGCTCTAGTGCTTCACATATATCTTTTAGTTCACGGTGGTGGTTATATTTTATTGAAATAGTTGCACTCTCATGCTTCACTTATATCTTTTTTGGAGTCTAGTAAATAGGAATGGCAATTTGCACGTGTTATAAGACTAGTCCAAAAAGGATAGTTATTCAAGGGGGATATAATAAAAACTTTCATGTAGCTCACTAAATAAACGTATGGCTTGATTATATTGATGTAGTAATATGAAAGGATAGGTTCATGATCATTGGTTAGTAGAAATATCGGTATTCACGCTTGTTATTAACTTCTCATCTACGTATTGGTCATGGCATGGTGATGACGTGTGAGCATTTTTATGTCTGAAATGAAATCCTATCGTGTTGTTTGAATCGGGGGCACGCGATAGTTAACTCCTCCCAACCTCCTCCCTAGGGGCATGCGGTAGTACTTTGCTTCGAGAGAGATAATAGATTTACAATAAGTATGTGAGTTCTTTATGACTAATGTGAGTCCATCAATTATATGCACTCTCATCTTTCCGCAATTTGCTATCCTTTTCAGTACCGTGCATTGCCCTTTCTCACCTCAAGAGTCGGTGCAAACTTCGTCGGTGCATCCAAACCCCGTGATATGATATGCTCTATCACACATAAGCCTCCATATATCTTCCTCAAATCAGCCACCATACCTACCTATCATGGTATTTCCATAGCCATTCCGAAATATATTGCCATGCAACTTCCACTCTTCTGTCACATGACTTGTGTGTTCATACTCATATTTCTTTGCATGATCATATAGAGCTGACATAGTATTTGTGGCAACGCCACCGCTCATCATTGTTTTACATGTTACGCTAGATCATTGCACATCCTCGTACACTGCCAGAGGCACACATAGATAGTCATCTTGTATAGTTTTTATCGAGTTGTAATATCGACTTGTAAGTAAATAAAAGTGTGATGATCATTATTATTAGAGCATTGTCCAAGTGAGGAAAGGATGATGGAGACTATGATTCCCCTACAAGTAGGGATGAGACTCCGGAGGAAAAAAAGAAAAAAAGAAGAAGAAGGAAAAAAAGAAAAAGAAAAAAGAAAAAAGAAAAAGAAAAAAAGAAAGAGAAAAAAGAGAGAAGGGGCAATGTTACTATGCTTTTTCCACACTTGTGCTTTAAAGTAGCACCATGTTCTGCATATAGAGAATATCGTGAGTTGTCATTTTTATATACTAGCGGGAATTTTTCATTATAGAACTTGGCTTGTATATTCCAATGATAGGCTTCCTCAAATGCTTGAGGTCTTCATGAGAAAGCAAGTTGGATGCATGCCCACTTAGCTTCATTCGAGCTTTCATACACTTATAGCTCTAGTGCATCCGTTTTTTTGCATGTTTTTTACTTTTTTAGAAAATCAATACCAAACGAAGTCGAAACACGATGAAAATTTACGGGGGTTATTTTTGGGAATAAAGAGACCCTAGAAGCTTTGGCAGGAGGTCAGAAGATCTACGAGAGGGCCACAAGCTCGCAGGGCATGCCCTGGGTGTAGGATGCGCCCCTTGAGCTCGTGGGCCCCTCGCAACCCCGTATGACCTAATTCCACTTCTATATATAGACATATTGAAAGCACAACATGCTCCCTTGGTGGTTTTGATAATTCATGACAACATACATTGTCTCTTGGACTAATATCTCTAACTAGTGTATTTCAGATGAAAGTCCATAGAGGAAGATAGGGATGGCAAAAGGGTTGTGTGGAGATACCCCAAGATGCAAGGAAATTGATTGACAAAGCTTCAAGCAAGAGGACTCTACATTTTACTTTGTGAGAAATCACTTTGAGTCCATAGGAAAGCCAATACTATTAAAAGGGGGTAAGGTACTATTGGTGAACAAGATGCTCCACGTGCACAAGAGATAGTCACCAAAAACACCCACAAGCTCTTCCACAAAAGTCTGTCCAAAGCCAAATATCCAAAATCGGTGCAACCAACACTTCCCACTCGGTGCTACCGATTCCCAAACTCAGACAGACCCATGCCAAACCCAAGCACATCGGTGCAACCGATTCCACTTCGGTGCCACCGAGTTCAGGTTGCCAACTCTCTGTTTCGCCATTTTTAGTCTTCGGTACCACCGAGTTTTGCCAATCGGTCTCACCGAGTTTTGGACCAACTCTCTGGATAGCCATTCACAAGAATCGGTACCACCGAGAATTGTGAATCTGCGCCACCGAGTTTCTGGACCAACTCTCTGGTAAGCCATGGTCAAGAATCGGTACCATCGAGATATGAAAATCGGCGTCACCGAGTTGCGCAATCTGACCGTTGGTCACCTGATCGGTACCACCGAGAATTATATATCGGTCTCACCGAGATTCAAAAGTTGTCACGTTTTGGTCACTTCGATACCACCGAGATTCACACATCGGTGTCACCGAGTTGGTCACTTTAGGTGTAACGGTTGGATTTTTGGGGATGCCTATATATACCCCTTCACCACCACCCACTCGAAAAAGAAGCACTCAGAACTATTCCATACTTGCCCCATCATATTTTCTGAGAGAGAGCCACCTACCCTTGTGTTGAGATCAAGCTATTCCACTCCATCCATAAGAATCTTGATCTCTAGCCTCCCCAAGTTGCTTTCCACCAAATCAATCTCTTCCACCATAGCCAAATCTGTGAGAGAGTGATTGTGTGTTGAGGAGTCTATCATCTTGAAGCACAAGAGCAAGGAGTTCATCGACATTGCCAAGCCTATTACCTTTTGGAGGGTGGTGCCTCCTAGATTGGTTAGGTGTCGCTTGGGAGCCTCCTACTTCGTGTTGTGGAGTTGAACCAAGAAGTTTGTACGGGCAAGGAGATCGCCTACTTCATGAAGATCTACCCATAGTGAGGCTAGTCCTTCGTGGACGGAAAACGTTATGGAATAGTCAAGGTTGCTAATTCGTGGACCCTTATGGGTGGAGCCCTCCGTGGACTCTCGCGACCGTTACCCTCCGTGGGTTGAAGACTCCATAAATGTGGATGTACGATAGCGCCACCTATCGGAACCACGGGAAAAATCCTTGCGTCTCCAAATTGCGTTTGATCTTCCTATCTCAACTCTTTACTTCATGTGCAATGTCTTTACTTTCCGCTGCCATACTTGTTGACTTGCATGTGTAGGGTGTGTTAGACTTGCTATAATTGTTAAAATCTGCCAACCAATTAACTTGGGAAAAGGTTAGGTTTTAAATTCCTGCTTGTAGTCTATTCACCCCCCTCTAGACACTCTTCTAGTGATCCCACAATTGGTATCAGAGCATTGGTCTCCATTGCTTCGGTTTAATCACTATGGAGGAAGATGGACGTGTCTAGTATAGGAAGTTTGAGTTGTAGAGTGCCTATTGTTGATGGGGAGTACTATAGTCAATGGAAACATCTGATGCTTGAGCTATTTAATGAATTTCAATTGAGCAAGTATGTTAAAAAACCCTATGTACCTCCTATTGATCCTTTACATCCCACACACGAAGAGGAAATTGATATGCTATGCAATCTTAGAACCGTTAATCTTATTGTTAGAGGATTGCCTAGGATTGTGCTTAATCAAATGAAGAATTTTGAATGTGCTTATACTTTGTGGAATGACTTGGAGAAACGATATCCAAGTTATTCATTGAGTAATCTTGATGAAATTCTTCATAAAACTATTGCCTTTCACAAAATGATGCCTAGTGATCCCAAGTTTGATGACTATCTATTTGAGCTTAGAGACCTCATGCGTGCTAAAGGAGATGTCATCACTATCAACAATATCATTGTTGAAGCCATTCGAATTCACAAGTTTGAACATTGTCATGATCACAACCCTAATGAATTTCTTGTTCCTTGTGACGAGGATTTCCCACTTGATGATGACAATGTGGAACATGGCTACTATGATGAAGATGAGTTGTTCGACATCGAGCATGAGAAGGTCATGAAGAATCTAAGTCTCATGGCAAACTTCAAGGATTACATGTCCGGAGGAAAAGAGTGGATTCTCGATAGCGGATGCACCGATCATATGACCAGAGATAGAGAAATGTTTGAAGAGATCAGACCAAACCATGGACCGCGAAGGTACGTGACATTTGGAGACAACTCCAAGGGTAAGGTGCTTGGTGTTGGTAAGGTGGCCATATCCCATGATAGCTCTATTCAAAACGTCATGCTTGTTGAATCCCTTGGCTACAATCTTCTTTCCGTATCTAGACTTGTCGACTTTGGTTTTAATGTGCTATTCACGAAAATAGATTGCCAAGTGTTTCGTCAAGACAATCATAAAATGGTCTTTACCGATTTCCATAGAGGTGATCTATACATTGTCGATTTCACTAAGAGATCCAAACCTCGTACTTGTCTTATTGCAAAATCTTCTAAAGGCTGGCTCTGGCATAGAAGACTAGGACATGTTGGCATGCGTAATCTAGACAAACTTATCAAAGGTGATCATATACTTGGTGTTAAAGATGTTATCTTTGACAAATATAGACTTTGTAGTGCTTGTCAAGCTGGAAAGCAAGTAGGTGGAAGTCATCCCGTAAAGAATATCATGACTACTAGGAGACCACTCGAGTTACTTCACATGGATCTTTTTGTTCCCAATGCTTACAAGAGTCTCGGTGGAAATTCCTATGGTCTAGTTATAGTTGATGATTTTTCCAGATTTACGTGGGTATTCTTTCTTGATGATAAGTCGCAGGTACAAAAGATCTTCAAGAACTTCGTTCGCAAAGCGCAAAATCAGTTTGAAGTGAAGATCAAGAAGGTTCGGAGCGATAATGGATCGGAGTTCAAGAACACCCATACGGATACCTTTCTTGACGAAGAAGGTGTCTCACATGAGTTCTCGGCCACATACACACCTCAACAAAATGGAGTTGTTGAGAGGAAGAACCGAACTCTTATTGAGATGGCAAGAACGATGCTTGACGAATACAAGACGCCAAGACACTTTTGGGCAGAAGCCGTGGAAACAGCATGTCATGCCACAAACCGACTCTATCTTCACAAGCTTCTCGGTAAAATGGCATTCGAGCTACTCACCGGTAACAAACCCCAAGTTGGATACTTTCGGGTATTCGGCTCAAAGTGCTACATTCTTGATAAGCACCGTCGCACTAAATTTGCTCCTAAATCTCATGAAGGATTCCTACTTGGTTACGGATCGAACTCTCACACTTACCGTGTCTACAACAATTTCACTCGAAAAGTTGAAGAGACGGTAGATGTGAAGTTTGATGAATCTAACGGTTCGCAAGTCGAACAATTGCCAAATGATGTAGGTGATAAGGACCCTTCGGAAGCTATCCAAGACTTGTCCATCGGCAAGATTCGTCCCATGGAGTTGAAGGAAAGTACTTCTTCAACTCAAGTGGAAGCCCCCACTTCACGTCAAGGTGAACCTCAACACGACATGGAGGCATCCACGAGCGGTACACGACAAGATGATGAAGAAGAGGAAGTACATCATGAAGATCCACCACAACCTCCTTCACCACCACCTCAAGGAAACGACACCTTCAACAACAACGAAGATGAAGATGATGATGATGATGAAGAAGCTCCTCCATCCAACAAGCAAAAGCTATCCCGAGTTCGAGCAAGAGTGACCAAGAACCATC
Organism: Elymus sibiricus; assembly: GCA_039707655.1. Taxonomy (NCBI): domain Eukaryota; kingdom Viridiplantae; phylum Streptophyta; class Magnoliopsida; order Poales; family Poaceae; genus Elymus; species Elymus sibiricus. The sequence continues at coordinate 274,356,631 of CM077665.1, forward strand.
CTCTAAACCAAATCTTTGGTGACATACAAACCGGGAGAATCACTCGCTCTAAAACTCGCTTAGCTAATTTTTGTGAGCATTATTCTTTCATCTCTAGCATTGAACCCTTGAAGGTAGAACAAGCTCTTGAAGACCTGGATTGGGTGAATGCAATGCATGAAGAGCTTCACAACTTCGAGAGGAACGAAGTGTGGACACTCGTGGAGAAGCCAAAGGACGAGCACAACATCATCGGAACCAAATGGGTGTTTCGGAACAAGCAAGATGAAGACGGTCAAGTCGTACACAACAAGGCACGTCTCGTAGCCCAAGGATATACGCAAGTCGAAGGTATGGACTATGGTGAGACCTATGCCCCCATCGCTAGACTTGAAGCTATTCGCATCCTTCTTGCTTATGCTAATCACCATGATATCACGCTTTATCAAATGGACATTAAAAGTGCCTTTTTAAATGGTGAGATTGAAGAAGAGGTTTATGTTAAGCAACCACCTGGTTTTGTGAATCCTAAGAAACCTGATCATGTTTACAAGCTTCGTAAAGCTCTTTATGGTCTTAAGCAAGCCCCACGTGCTTGGTATAAATGTTTAACGAAGTTTCTCATTGAAAAGGGTTTTGAAATTGGTAAAATTGACGCAACCTTATTCACTAAGAGAGTTAATGGTGAATTATTTGTGTGCCAAATCTATGTGGATGATATTATCTTTGAATCTACTAACCCACAATTTAGTGAAAGATTTGGAAGGTTGATGTCCGAGAAGCATGAGATGTCCATGATGTGTGAGCTGAAATTCTTTCTTGGTTTGCAAATCAAGCAAACGAGAGAAGGAACTTTCATCTCTCAAACCAAGTATACCAAGGACTTGATCAAAAATTTCAACATGCAAGAGTGCAAAGGTATGAAAACTCCTATGCCTAGTAGTGGACATGTTGATCTTACCAAGGAGGATGAACCGGTTGATCAAAAGGTTTATCGATCTATGATTGGTTCATTGCTATATCTATGTGCCTCCCGTCCCGATATTATGCTTAGTGTTTGCATGTGTGCTAGATATCAAGCTGCACCTAAAGAGTGTCATCTTTTGGCCGTGAAACGTATTGTGAGATATTTGATACAAACACCGAACTTTGGCATTTGGTATCCCAAGGGATCTTCCTTTAACCCTGTTGGCTATTCCGATTCGGACTATGCCGGTGACAAGGTTGATAGAAAATCCACCTTGGGTACTTGTCAATTTCTTGGTAGATATCTTGTATCTTGGTCCTCCAAGAAACAAAACTCGGTATCTCTATCTACTGCCGAAGCTGAGTATATTGCTGCCGGATCGTGTTGTGCTCTATTACTATGGATGACACAAACGCTTAAGGATTATGGAATTCATGTTAAAGGTGTTCCATTAATTTGTGACAATGAAAGTGCTATTAAAATTGGTCATAATCATGTGCAACATTCTCGAACTAAACATATTCAAGTTAGACATCATTTCATTCGTGATCATGTTGCCAAAAGAGATATCGATCTTAAGCATGTTCGTACTAACAAGCAATTGACCGATATCTTTACTAAGCCTCTTGATGAGAAAACGTTTTGTCACTTGAGGAGTTAGTTGAACATCATTGATGCTTCAAACTTGAGCTAGACTCACTCGGTTGCATGCAAGGGCAAGAGCTAACATGATACTTCCATGATATTCTTAACATGTTATCTTATACCATGGAATTCTATGCTCCCTTGTATTGCATCTAACCTTTGTAGGTACTAGGAAGAACTTCATTCCACAAGATTGCATTCAACTCCAATCATAAGCAATCTTGTCATGACCAAGTATCCACAAGCTCTCTTGTTGATGGAAGGAAGAAGACAACTCAACCATATCCTTGACATATATTTGATGTGATCACATTTGCGAATTCTCGATTGATATCATGTCAAATGGATATATATTCTTCTTCCTTGCATGACTAACTTATGTAGGTGATAAGTGTACCAAAACAAGAAGGATTGCTCCCAACTCAAGATGAACTTCATCAACATCAAGCATCCTCAACAAGTTCACCTACAAGCCACGTCATCAACATCACTCAAAGGTATGTACTCATCCTTGAAAAAGCTTTACTCCAAATCATGAGATAAAGCAACTCAAGCGATATGAAGACATTAAAATGCTTAATCAAAAAATGGTAACCCCATTTTGAGCATAACGATGAGTATGACCTATGATCAAGTATCCTTGCTTGGCTCCTATGTCAATATACTCTAATATAGGTGACCTAGTCACCGCCCATCATCTAGTTAAGTATCTTGTTTGGTTCATTCTCTTTTCACAAGATTTCTTGGAACCACTCAAATCTTCTCTAGTTGGTATCTCTTTGTAAAGTCTTTTGCACTTGCTTCGAAAATTTCTTTTGACACTTTGTTACAAGTCTTCTAAATTTATTTGCAAGTTTCTCAAACATTCCCAAGTTTCTGCTTTAGCCTCGGAGCCGCCGATACAAATAACTCGGTTCTACCGAATTAGCAGATGAGCTGCAAAACAACATCTCGGTACCACCGACTTGTTTGTCTCGGAGCCACCGATTTGATATCTTCTCCAGTTTGTGTTCATGTTTGTAAATCTTTGCTTTCTTAGTGATCCTATAGTGATATTTTCATTTCTTCGATGATCCCTTATTTAAAGGGGGGGGGGAGAAACTTTACTCAAGGACCCCTAACTCAAAGGAGGAGAAGTCTTACAAGCTCTCAGATCAGCCAAAGAGAGAGAGAGAGATTATTTTCCCTGATTTCCTTAGTCTTAATGATCTCTAACAATCTCATGTCTATGAACCCTACATTCAATGACCCTTGTCCTCAAGGATCCCTTCTTAATCAATGATCCCTGTATCTAACTCTGTCTATGAACCTTTTTGGGAATTAATGCCAAGGGGGGAGAAATACCAAAGCTTCAAAGCTAAAGAGGGAGATACATGCTTATGCAAAGGGGGGGATATAATCAAGGGGGAGAATATGCAAAGTTTATAATTATATAGACAAGGTGAGAATACCAAAGTAGGGGGAGAAAAATATGTTTGGAGAATATGCTTATTTCATTTGACTACTCATGTTAGACTTTTCTCACCCTATCCAATCCCAATATCTACATGCTAAGATTCAGGGGGAGAGGATGATCTACTATTTTCATATCTAAGGGGAGAAAGCTCTAAATATTCTTGGAGACATATCAATCTTAAGGATTATTACCTCCTATATGATTTCCATATCTTGGTACTATTGAGCTCTATTGCTTTTGTTTGGTAGAATATTCTTGTGTTTCCTAACATTGTTTTCTCAAGCGTGTTTCTACTACAACAATGGTCAAGAACTCAAGGTAAGTATACGCATCATATCTTTGATCAAGATGATCTCTTGCTTCTTGCACATATTTGATGCATATAGCCAAGATAGACATGACTCCTTATATCCCTTCTACTATATGTGTGTCCATGCATTCCAAAGCAACTATCCTTTAAAGGGATTGCACACATTTAGGGGGAGCAAGTCTAAGTCATGTGTCTCTCAAAGTCTTCAGTATATCCATGCATATCATTATTTGAAGCTTTGATTGTATGTTGTCATCAATTACCAAAAAGGGGGAGATTGAAAGCACAACATGCTCCCTTGGTGGTTTTGATAATTCATGACAACATACATTGTCTCTTGGACTAATATCTCTACCTAGTGTATTTCAGATGAAAGTCCATAGAGGAAGATAGGGATGGCAAAAGGGTTGTGTGGAGATACCCCAAGATGCAAGGAAATGGATTGGCAAAGCTTCAAGCAAGAGGACTCTACATTTTACTTTGTGAGAAATCACTTTGAGTCCATAGGAAAGCCAATACTATTAAAAGGGGGTAAGGTACTGTTGGTGAACAAGATTCTCTATGTGCACAAGAGATAGTCACCAAAAACACCCACAAGCTCTTCCACAAAAGTCTGTCCAAAGCCAAATATCCAAAATTGGTGCAACCAACACTTCCCACTCGGTGCCACCGATTCCCAAACTCAGACAGACCCATGCCAAACCCTAGCACATCGGTGCAACCGATTCCACTTCGATGCCACCGAGTTCAGGTTGCCAACTCTCTGTTTAGCCATTTTTAGTCTTCGGTACCACCAAGTTTTGCCAGTCGGTCTCACCGAGTTTTGGACCAACTCTTTGGATAGCCATTCACGAGAATCGGTACCACCGAGAATTGTGAATCGGCGCCACCGAGTTTCTGGACCAACTCTCTGGTAAGCCATGGTCAAGAATCGGTACCACCAAGATATGAAAATCGGCGTCACCGAGTTGCGCAATCTGACCGTTGGTCACCTGATCAGTACCATCGAGAATTATATATCGGTGTCACCGAGATTCAAAAGTTGTCACCTTTTGGTCACTTCGGTACCACCGAGATTCACACATCGGTGTCACCGAGTTGGTCACTTTAGGTGTAACGGTTGGATTTTTGGGGATGCCTATATATACCCCTTCACCACCACCCACTCGAAAGAGAAGCACTCAGAACTATTCCATACTTGCCCCATCATATTTTCTGAGAGAGAGCCACCTACCCTTGTGTTGAGATCAAGCTATTCCACTCCATCCATAAGAATCTTGATCTCTAGCCTCCCCAAGTTGCTTTCCACCAAATCAATCTCTTCCACCATAGCCAAATATGTGAGAGAGTGATTGTGTGTTGAGGAGTCTATCATCTTGAAGCACAAGAGCAAGGAGTTCATCGACATTGCCGAGCCTATTACCTTTTGGAGGGTGGTGCCTCCTAGATTGGTTAGGTGTCGCTTGGGAGCCTCCTACTTCGTGTTGTGGAGTTGAACCAAGAAGTTTGTACGGGCAAGGAGATCGCCTACTTCGTGAAGATCTAGCCATAGTGAGGCTAGTCCTTCATGGACGGAAGCCGTTATGGAATAGTCAAGGTTGCTACTTCGTGGACCCTTATGGGTGGAGCCCTCCGTGGACTCTCGCGACCGTTACCCTCCGTGGGTTGAAGACTCCATAAACGTGGATGTACGATAGCGCCACCTATCGGAACCACGGGAAAAATCCTTGCGTCTCCAAATTGCGTTTGATCTTCCTATCTCAACTCTTTACTTCATGTGCAATGTCTTTACTTTCCGCTGCCATACTTGTTGACTTGCATGTGTAGGGTGTGTTAGACTTGCTATAATTGTTAAAATCTGCCAACCAATTAACTTGGGAAAAGGTTAGGTTTTAAATTCCTGCTTGTAGTCTACCCCCCTGTAGACACTCTTCTAGTGATCCCACACATATACCCCAAAACCAATAGAGAGACGCCCGAAACACTTTTCTTTTGCCGCAAGCCTCTGTATTCCGCGATCCCATTTGGAAACCTCTTCTAGTACTCTGCGAGAGGGGAATCGATCATGGCGGCCATCTACATCAACCTTTCTACCTCCATGATGATGTGTGAGTAGTTCACCACACACATACGGTTCCATAGCCAGTATCTAGATGACTTCTTCTCTCTCTAATCTTCAATACCATGTTCTCCGCGATTCTCATGGAGATCTATCCGATGTAATCTTCTTTTGCAGTGATGTTGGGATCCGATGAATTGTAGGTTTATGATCAGATTATTCAATGAAAGTAATTTTGTCTTTTCTGAAATTTATTATGCATGATTATTATAGCTTTGTATTTCTATCTGATCTATCTGTTTGGTTTGGCCAACTAGACTGATTTATCTTCAGCGGGAGGGGTGCATTGTAGTGGTTCAATCTTGCGGGGCTCTATATCCCAGTGACAGAAGGGGACAATACATGTATTATATTGTTGCCATTAAGGATAAAACGTTGGGGTGTATTTATATTGATTCGGTTTACCATGTCTACTTCATGTCATCTTGCTTAATGCATTGCTCTGTTTGTCATGAACTTAATACCATAGATGCAGGTAGGAGTCGATCAATTGGTGGAGTAATATTAGTAGATGCTAGATCGTTTCGGTCTACTTGTCACGGATGTGATGCCTATATACATGATCATTTCCATGAATAACAACATAACTATGCGCTTTTCTATCTATTGCCTAACAGTAATTTGTCTACCCACCGTATGATATGCGTTCGAGAGAGAAGCCACTAGTGAAAACTGTGGCCCTGGGTATATTTAATCATATTGCTAAAAACGAAAAATACCTTGATGCAATTATTTACTATATATTTACTTTTCCTTTTTATATATCTATCACTATTAGTATTAATCCTTTTAAGTAATGAGTTCAAGGGGATTGACAACCCTCCTGCCCGCGTTGGGTGCAAGTGTTTGGTTTTGTTTGTGTAGGTGCTGACGACGAGAGTTTACCTTCATTCTCCTATTGGTTCGATAACCTTGGTTCTCACTGAGGTAAAAACATATCGCTACTATATTGCTTCACCCTTCCTCTCTGGGGAAAAACCCGACGCAGCTCACAAGTAGCAGGAACCACCACCTCTGGCTCTTCTTCTGAATCAGCTGGACGCCCACATCTTCGGGCTATCTTTTTGGACTTCGAACGAGGAGCTGAGTGAGAGCGAGAGCCACCTGCACACACACATAGGAATCACACACGTTACACAGAAAAGATGAGAGCCATGTACACAAGATCGGGGGAAAATGACTTGCAACACAGAGAGGAAAAGAAACATAGCATATACGTTCAGTAACACCGGTAGTACCGGCCACGTGGGCGGTGGTACCGCTCTGGCGGTTGTACCGCCCGCCAGGAGCAGTTCCACACGTCCAAAGCCACAAAAATGACAATCTACCAAGAATACGTGCATTATTGCGATTTCTAACAACGAGCAAGTAAGGAAGCATGAAGGGGGATCTCTTCCACCCAAAGGTTTAGCCAAGACATCGACGAACAAGTAATGCCCTAGCAATGGAGGATTGAAAGATTGAAACCTAAAATAGAACACATCAGGGCATTACCGGTGTCCATGGGATGAGATCGGGGAGGAGACGCCCCCACGGAGCAGATTCGGGAAGAGCCCGCGAGATCGGAGCACCGGAGGGCGCTCTGGGGCAATGGGGGCGACAACTGGCGGCTAGTGCAGGAGGAGTTCTCGGGCACGAAGGGGTAAAGAGAAATACCCCTTCGGCCCGCAGGTTAAATTCCTGCCCAGACCACGGAGCGGTTGTACTGCTCAGGTGAGCGGTTGTACTGCTGCCCCAATACTACAGTGGGGGTTATGGGTGGTGCTTCCGTCACATGGGATGGTGATACTTGTGATCTGCGTTGGGTTTTCCCCGAAGAGGAGGGGATGATGCAGCACAATATAGATAAGTATTTCCCTCAGTGAGAACCAAGGATATCAAACCAATAGGAGGACCACACAACTCCCGTCTTGAGTGCCTACACACAAAAGAGCAAACACTTGCACCCAACGCGGGCAAGAGGGTTGTCAATCCCCTTGAACTCGTTACTTGCAAGCAAATGAGCATTATAGTCGATAATTATGAATTGCAAAATAAAAAGAAAAAAAATAAATGGCAGCAAGATAATAAGAGCATTTATAAATATATATGTGAATAGACCCGGGGGCCATAGTGATCACTAGAGGCTTCTCTCACAAATAAAGCATACGATGGGTAAACAAATTACTGTTGGGCAATTGATAGAAAAGCGCATAGTTATGCAATATTTATTCACGACAATGATCATGTATATATAGGCATCATGTCCATAAACAAGTAGACCAACTCACACCTGCATCTACTACTATTACTCCACTTCGAGAGCGCTTCTATGCTTGCCTCTCTAGGTATTAAGTTCAAGCAAACAAAATAATTCTTGGAGAACGATGAAATGATGCAGACAAAGTAAACTCAATTAATATGAATGAACCCCATTGTTTTATCCTTAGTGGCAGCAATACAAATACGTGTCTTGTCCCCTACTTTGTCACTGGGATATAGAGCACCGCAAGATTGAACCCACTACAATGCACCCCTCTTGTTGAAGATAAACCAATCTAGTTGGCCAAACTAAACCGATAGATCGGATAGATTTACGAAGCTATGATGATCATGCAAAAAAGAATCAAATAAGTATTCAGAGGAGATTCAAATCTTTTATCATAAATAATCTGAACAGAAACCCACAATTCATCGAATCCCAACAAACACACCGCAAAACAAGATTACATCGAATAGATGACCACAAAGATTGCGATGAACTTTGTATTGAAGATCAAACAGAGAGAAGAAGCCATCTAGGTACTAGCTATGGACCCATATGTTTGTGGTAGACTACTCACACATCACCATGGGAGCAGCAAGGATGATGAAGAGGCCCTCCGTGATCGATCACCCCTCCGGCAGGGCACCGGAAAAGGGCTTCAGATGAGATCCTGATAGAACAGAGGCTTGCGGCGGCGAAAAAGTGTTTCGGGGGCTACCCTATGGTTTTTGGAATATATGTGAATTTATAGGCAGGGTACGGGGTCAGGAGAGCCGAGGGGAAGCCACAAGCTAACAGGGCGCGACCACCCCCCCTAGGCGCGCCCTGTTTGCTTGTGGGACCCCCGTGCAGCCTCCGGTCTTCTCCCAACGCTTATAGGTATTCTTTTGGTCCAGAAAAAATCATAAAAAGTTTCTTGGCAATTGAATTCCTTTGGTACTGTAAACCTGAAAAGGCAAAAACATGCAAAAAATAGCAATTGGCACTTGGCAATGGGTTAATAGGTTAATGCTAAAAAATAACACGAATCAGCAAATAAATGCCCAAAAAGTATCCTAGAATGATAATATTATAGCATGGAACAATAACAAATTATAGATATGTTGGAGACGTATCGACATCCCCAAGCTTAATTCCTGCTCGTCCTCGAGTAGGTAAATGATAAAAACAGAATTTTTGATGTGACATGCTACCCAACATGTAATCTCTTGCATGTATGCTCATTGAAAAACGATGAATTAACAAACATCAACATAGTAATATTTATAAGCATAAGTACCACAATTATCAATGTTTCGAAATATACGATCCTCAAAAAATGATTACCCCATTTATTTTATCATATTAGTAAGGCATGACTCCGTCTTCACCACATTAATACAAATGTCAAGCACCATGGTGTCCAAGTCAGGCAATTGGATCGTACTTTTTAACGCGACAACTTTTTATTCTTCACACAATACATGAGCGTGAACCATGGACATAGCATATAGGTGGAATAGAATATGGGGGTATATATCAAAGGGGTAAAAGTGGAGAAGAAAGTCTTGCGTGAACTAGGCGTATCAACGGGCTATATTTTGCCCATCAATAGATATCAATGCAAGGAGTAGGGATTGCCATGCAACGGATGCACTAGAGCTATAAGTGTATGAAAGCTCGAATGTAGCTAAGTGGGTGTGCATCCAATTTGCTTGCTCATGAAGACCTCAGGCATTTGAGGAAGCCCATCATCAGAATATACAGGCCAAGTTCTATAATGAAAAATTCCCACTAGCATATGGAAGTGACAAAACATGAGACTCTCTATATGAAGAACATGGTGCTACTTTGAAGTACAAGTGTGGAAAAAGAGGTAGTAGCATTATCCCTTCTCTCTTTTCTCTCATATATTATATATATATATATATATTATTTTTCTTTTCCTTTCTTTAGTTTTCTCTTTTTCTTTCTTTTTTTCCTCACTGAGATAGTGCCCTAATAATGAAAATCATCACACTTTTATTTACTCACAACTCGACATGAAAAACTATGAAACCATATGACTCAATATTAATGCCTTTGGCGGTGTACAAGGATGTACAATGATCTAGCGTAGCATGCATGATAATGATGAACAGTGGCTTTGCCACAAATACTATGTCAGCTACATGATCATGCAAAGCAATATAACGATGAGTGTACTAGTCATATGATGTGACGTTGGAAGTTGCATGGCAATATATCTCAGAATGGCTATGGAAATGCCATGATAGGTAGGTATGGTGGCTGTTTCGAGGAAGATATAAGGAGGTTTATGTGCAACAGAGCATATCATGCCTCGGGGTTTGGATGCACCGGCGAAGTTCGCACCGATCCTCAAAGCGAGAATGGGCAATGCACGGTACCGGAGAGGCTAGCAAAATATGAGGAGGTGAGAGTGCATATGTCCATGGATTCACATTAGTAATAAACAACTCATATACTTATTGCAAAGTATTATTATCTTTCTCGAAGCAAAATACTACACGCATGCCCCTAGGGAGGAGGTTGGGAGGAGTTAACCATCGCGCGCCTCCGACTCAAAACAACACTAGGATTTCAACGAGGTTTAATAATGCTCAGACATCCCCGCCATGCCATAACATATTTAGATAAGCGGGAAATTAAAAACTTTTAATATCGATACTCCTACGGACCGACAACCATGCACTCACACCTTTTCACATTACCACATCAATATTATTAACCCACTATTTCTCTTTATTGTGCTATATAAAGGTTTTGATTATGCACTCCTTGAATACCTATTATTTTTGGACTAGTCTTATAACCCATGCAAATTACCGTCACTATTTATTAACTCTCAAACAAATATAAGTGAAGAACGAGAGTGCAATTATTTCTATAAAATCTATACGCCGCCATGCCCAAAAAGATATAAGTGAAGCACTAGAGCAACTGCTAATCTCAAAAGATATAAGTGAAGCACATAGAGTATTCTAAGAAATCACGGTGAAGGTGTGTACCTCAAAAATAGGTCTATCCAACAAATAATTATTGTGGCAAAATAAAAGAACAAAATAAAACGACGCTCCAAGCAAAACTCATATCATGTGGTGAATAAAAATATAGCTCCAAGTGACATACCGATGGATTGAGACGAAAGAGGGGATGCCTTCCGGGGTATCCCCAACCTTAGACAATTGATTTTTCCTAGAATTTTACTTGGGGTGCCTTGGTAATCCCCTAGATTAGTCTCTCGCCGCTCTTTATTCCTTCATCGATGGTGATAACACCCAAAACTTGAAAACTTCAGCACAGAAAACTCAACTAAACTTCGTGAGATCCGTTGGTATAATAAACATATCAAATACTTTAGGTATTGTTATAAATTTATTCATATTTTATTATTGAATAAAAGTTACGGTATTCTAACTTCTCCATGGCTTATACCCCCCGATACGATCCATAGCATCATCAAAACAAGCAAACTATGCAAGCAAAAACAGAATCTGTCTAAAACAGAACTGTCTGTAATGATCTGTAAAGAATCTATAATTCTTTACTCCAAAAATTCTGAAAACTTAGGACCACTTGTTGAATTTTTATACCAATAATGTGTAAGAAATTCAGATAAAAAAGACGTTCCAGTAAAATCAGAGAAATTCTGCACTGGACGCTAAAGTTTATGTTTTTGCATCATATCAATTCACTCATCATGCAAGTCATCCCAAAGGCTTTACGTGGCACAAACACTACTTTAAACATAAAAACAAAAACATTATAGAGGAAATAATCATATTATCACACAAAAATAGAAAGTAAAAACAAAATTTTAAAGATAACTATTGGGCTGTGATACGTCCATTCTACATCATGATTTCTTATTCATACATATGTTATTCTTGTCCATTATTCCCTATTATCATACAATTATTATGCTCTTTCTCTGTGAATATGTAAGGTACATCACAAAGAGGGAAATATCTAAAAACTGGAATTCTGGACTGAAAACCGAGGAAAAGGCAGAAAAATCACCAGACTCCAAATGACCTAAAACTTCACAGAGAATTTTTATTGAATATTTAAGAATTTCTGGGCCAAAAATATACCATAGGGGGGCCACCAGCTGGCTACAAGCCAACAGGCCGCCCCCAGGCTGTGCCCTGATGGCTTGTGGGGCCCCTGCTAGCCTTCCGACGCCCCTCTTCTCCTATATGGTGTGTTTTACCCTAAAAAAATCATAAGCAACCTTTCGGGACAAAGCGCCGTTGTCTCGAGGCGGAAACCTGGGCAGAGGCCCTTTTGCACTCCGGCAGTCAGATTCTGCCGGGGAAATTCCTCTCCGAGAGGGGGAGATCAAAGCCATCGTCATCACCAACGCTTCCTCCTTTGTGGGAGGGCCAATCCTCATCAACATCTTCACCAGCACCATCTCATCTCCAACCCTAGTTCATCTCTTGTATTCAATCTTTGTCTCAAAACCTCAGATTGGTACCTGTGGGTTACTAGTTGAGTTGATTACATCTCATAGTTGATGCTTGTTGGATTACTTGGTGGAAGATATTATGTTCAGATTCTTAATCATTATTATTGCACCTCTGATCTTGAACATGTTGATGGGGTGTGAGTAGTTACTATTGTTCCTGAGGACATGCGAGAAATCTTGTTATATGTAATCATGTGAAGTTGGTATTCGTTCGATATTTTGATGATATGTATGTTGTCACTTCTCTTAGTGGTGTCATGTGAACATCGACTACATGACACTTCACCATGTTATGGGCCTAAGGGAAGTCATTGTGGAGTAACAAGTAGACGATGGGTTGCTAGAGCGACAGAAGCTTAAACCCCAGTTTATGCGTTGCTTCATAAGGAGCTGATTTGGATCCACATGTTACATGCTATGGTTAGATTTATCTTAATTCTTCTTTCGTAGTTGCGGATGCTTGCGAGAGGGGGTAATCATAAGTAGGTTGTTAGTTCACGTAAGAATAGCACCTTAGCACCGGTCCACCCACATATCAAAATATCAAAGTAGCGAACGCGAATCAACTCAACATGTTGAATATAACTAGACAGAAATTCCCATGTGTCATCAGGAGCGGTTGCTTAATATAAGAGTACTTCTAGGCCTGTGCTTTGCTACAAAAAGGATTGGGCTACCTTGCTCCACCCTTGTTACTATTGTCACTTGTAACTTGTTATGAATTATCTTGCTAAAAAACTATCTACTATTGTTACTTACAACACTTGCAGAGAATACCTTGCTGAAAACCGCTTGTCATTTCCTTCTGCTCCTCGTTGGGTTCGACACTCTTACTTATCGAAAGGATTACGATTGATCCCCTATACTTGTGGGACATCAAGACTCTTTTCTGGCGCTGTTGCCGGGGAGTGAAGCGCCTTTGATAAGTGGAATTGGTAAGGAAATATTTTCTATACATGGTGTAATTTACTGTTGCTTGTCGCTATGAATGGTGACCCTTTGAGTGGCTTATTCGGGGCATCTTCGCCTCGAACTAAAGATGAGGAAATGGTTCCTCAACCTACTGAACCTACTGAAAATATTTATTATGAGATCCCTTCGGGTATGCTTGAAAAATTGTTATCTAATCCATATGATGGAACGACTCATCCTGATTATCATTTGATATTTGTCGATGAAGTTTGAGGATTATTTCAGCTTGCAAGGTTGTCTGGAGAAAAAGTTAAGAAGAAAGTTTTCCCTTTATCTTTGGAGGGAAAGGCATGTGGTAGAGGCTATTGGACGATATTGTATCATGGGACTGGAATCGCTTGAAGCTGGAATTTCATCAGAAGTTTTATCCTATGCATCTAGTCCATCGTGATCAGAACTTTATTTATAATTGCTGGCCTCGTGAAGGAGAAAGTATCGCTCAATCTTAGGGGAGGCTTAAATCTATGATGCACACCTGTCCCAACCATGAGTTCTCAAGAAAAATTATTATACAATTTTTTTATGCTCGGCTTTCTCATGATGATCAAATACTACTCGATTCTTCTTCTACTCGTTCCTTTATGAATAGGACTATTGAATTCAAATGGATCTTCTGGAAAGAATTAAACGTAACTCTGAAGATTGGGAACTTGACAAAGGTAAAGAGTCAGGTATAAATCTCAAGTTTGATTGTGTTAACTATTTTATGGGAACCAATGCTTTCTATAATTTTAGAAATAAATATGGCCTCGACTCTGAGATAGTAGCTTCTTTCTGTGAATCATTTGCTACTCATGTTGATCTCCCTAAGGAGAAATGGTTTAAATATCATCCACCCATTGAAAAGCAATTAGAGGAACCTATTAATATTGAGAAGGAAGAATTAATTGTTAGCCATTTTGATCCAATTGTTCCTGCTTCTTACATTGAGAAGCCACCTTTCCCTGTTAGAATTAAGGAACACGCTAAGGCTACAACTATGGTTAATAAAAGTCATGTTAGAACACCTAAGCCTTCTGAACAAATAAATGTAGAACCTAATGTTGCTATGGTTAAAGATCTCCTAGTTGATAATATTGATGGACATGTTATTTACTTCTGTGATGAAGCTACTAGAATTGCAAAACCTGATAGACATAAGCGGGATGAGTTAGACAAAAATAAACGAGTTGCTGGCATGCCTGTTGTTTCTGTTAAAATTGGAGACCATTGTTATCATGGCTTGTGTGACATGGGTCATAGTGTTAGTGCCATACCTTTTACCTTATATCAAGAAATTATGAATGACATAGCACCCGCTGAAATTGAAGATATCGATGTCACTATTAAACTTGCAAACAGAGACACTATTACACCACTTGGGATTGTTAGAGATGTTGAAGTCTTGTGTGGAAAAAGTAAGTACCGAACTGACTTCTTAGTACTTGGTTCAAAACAAGATAACTTTTGTCCCATTATACTTGGTAGACCTTTCTTAAATATTGTTAATGCTGAAATTAATTGTGTTACTGAGAAGGTCAAGGTAAGCTTTGGTGATGTGTCTCATGAATTTAATTTCTCCAAGTTTGGTAGACAACCACATGAGAAATAATTACCAAGTAAGGATGAAATCATTGGTCTTGCTTCTATTGTCGTACCTCCTACCGATCCGTTAGAACAATATTTACTAGACCATGAAAATGATATGCATATGAATGAGAGAAATGAAATAGATGACATATTTCTTAAACAAACACCTATTCTTAAACATAACTTACCAGTTGATATTTTAGGAGATCCTCCTCCACCCAATGGAGGCCCCGTGTTTGAGCTAAAGACACCCGACACTTTGAAATATGCTTACCTTGATGAAAGCAAGATATATCATCTTATTATCAGTGCTAACCTTTCAGAGCATGAAGAAAGAAGATTACTTAAAACTCTAAGGAAGCACAAGGCTGCCATCAGATATACTCTCGATGATCTTAAGGGCATAAGCCCTATGCTATGTCAACACAAGATTAATATGGAACCAGACGCTAAACCAGTTGTTGACCACCAACGTCGTCTCAATCCTAAGATGAAGGAGGTGGTAAGAACCAAAATATTAAAACTTCTGGAAGCAGGTATAATTTATCCTATTGCTGATAGTAGATGGGTAAGTCCTGTTCATTGTGTCCCTAAGAAAGGCGGTATAACCGTTGTACCTAATGATAAAAATGAGCTTATTCCACAAAGAATAGTAACTGGTTATAGGATGGTGATTGATTTCAGGAAATTAAACAAAGCTACTAGGAAAAATCACTACCCTTTGCATTTTATCGATCAAATGCTAGAAACATTATCTAAGCACACGCACTTTTGTTTTCTTGATGGATACTCTGGTTTTTCCCAAATACCCGTGTCAAAAAGGATCAAGAGAAAACCACCTTCACTTGCCCGTTTGGAACTTATGCTTATAGACGCATGCCTTTTGGTTTATGCAATGCACCTGCCACCTTTCAAAGAAGTATGACTGCTATATTCTCTGATTTTTGTGAAAAAGATTGTTGAGGTTTTCATGGATGATTTTTCCATTTATGGGACTCCTTTTGATGATTGCTTAAGCAACCTTGATCGAGTTTTGCAGAGATGTGAAGAAACTAACCTTGTCTTGAATTGGGAGAAATACCATTTTATGGTGAATGAAGGCATAGTGCTTGGGCACAAAATTTTCTGAACGAGGTATTGAAGTGGACAAAGCTAAAGTTGATGCAATTGAGAAAATGCCATGCCCGAAAGGTATCAAAGGTATAAGAAGTTTCCTTGGTCATGCTGGTTTCTATAGGCGTTTCATCAAAGATTTCTCAAAGATTTCTAGGCCGTTAACTAATCTTCTTCAAAAAGTTATTCCTTTTGTTTTTGATGATGATTGTGTAGAAGCTTTTGAAATACTTAAGAAAGCTTTGATTTCTGCACCCATTGTTCAACCACCTGATTGGAACTTACCATTTGAAATTATGTGTGATGCTAGTAATTATGATGTTGGTGTTGTTCTAGGGCAAAGAGTAGACAAGAAATTGAATGTTATTCATTATGCTAGTAAAACTCTAGACACTGCCCAAAGAAATTTTTCCACCAGTGAAAAGGAATTTTTAGCAGTTGTCTTTGCATGTGATGAGTTTAGACCTTATATTGTTGATTCCAAAGTAACTATTCACACTGATCATGCTGCTATTAAATACCTTATGGAAAAGAAAGATGCCAAACCTAGACTTATTAGGTGGGTCCTTTTACTTCAAGAGTGTGATTTGCACATCATTGATAGGAAGGGAGCTGAAAACCCGGTAGTAAATAACTTGTCTAGAATGGAAAATGTTCCTGATGACCCACTACCTATTGATGATAATTTTCCTGATGAGCAACTTGCTGCTATAAATACTTCACATAGTACTCCTTGGCATGCTGATTATGTGAACTATATTGTCGCTAAATATAGACCACCTAACTTCACCTACAAACAAAAGAAGAAATTATTTTATGATTTTTGACATTACTTTTGGGATGACCCACATCTTTATAAAGATGGAGTAGATGATGTTATTACACGTTGTGTACCTGAGCATGAACGGGGACAGATCCTACGGAAGTGTTACTCCGAGGCTTACGGAGGACACCATGCTGGTGAAGAACTGCATACAAGGTACTACAATCTGGTTTTTGTTGGCCTACTATTTTCAAAGAAGCTCGTATGTATGTCGTTTCATGTAATGAATGTCAAAGAGTTGGTAACATTGGTAAACGTCAGGAAATGCCTATGAACTATTCACTTGCCATTGAACCATTTGATGGTTGGGGTTTTGACTTCATGGGACCTTTTCCTTCCTCAAATGGATATACTCATATTTTAGTTGTTGTTGATTATGTTATTAAGTGGGTAGAGGCTATTCCAACTAGTAGTGCTGATCATAACACTTCTATTAAAATGCTTAAGGGCATTATTTTTCCGAGGTTTGGAGTCCCTAGATACTTAATGACTGATGGTGGTTCACATTTTATTCATGGTGCTTTCCGTAAACTTCTAGCTAAATATGATGTTAACCATAGAATCACATCACCTTATCATCCTCAGTCTAGTTGCCAAGTTGAATTGAGCAATCGAGAAATAAAATTAATCTTGCAAAAGACTATCAATAGATCCAGGAAGAATTGGTCTAAGAAACTGGATGATGCTCTTTGGGCTTATAGGACTGCATATAAGAACCCCATGGGGATGTCCCCATATAAAATGGTGTATGGAAAAGCTTGTCATTTACCTCTCGAGTTAGAATAAGGCTTATTGGGCAATTAAAGAACTTAACTACGACTTTAAGCTTGCCGGAGAGAAGAGGTTATTTGATATAAGCTCATTAGATGAATGGAGGACACAAGCCTATGAAAATGCTAAATTGTTTAAAGAAAAGGTTAAAAGATGGCATGACAAAAGGATTCAAAAACGGGAATTCAATGTGGGAGACCTTGTGCTTTTGTAAAATTCTAGTTTTAGATTTTTTGCAGGAAAACTCTTATCCCAATGGGAAGGTCCATATGTTGTCGAAGAGGTCTATCGCTCCGGTGCTATAAAAATTAATAACTTCAAAGGCAAAAACCCAAGAGTGGTGAATGGGCAAAGAATCAAGCATTATATTTCAGGTACACCTATTAATGAGGAGACAAATATCATTCAAGTTATAACACCGGAAGAACACATATGGGAGGCCTTCCAGAACACTCCAGAAACCTGAAAAAGGGGTAGGTATGTGGTACGGTAAGTAAACCGACTCCAAAAATTCCAAAAATAAATAAATTATGTTGGTTTTAGTGTTTTAGAAAAATTCCAAAATAAATAAATTATGATGGCTTTTGGAGCCATCGTGTGCCTCCCGGACCCCATTTCTTCCTGAACACGTATTCTGACCTAGAAAAATCATTATATATACTCATGTATGCTTTGACCACCGTATCGCGAGTTTCTCCTCTGTTCTTGTTTCGAGCTATTTTTCTGGCAGAGCTAAGAATATGTCGTCTCAAGATTCGGATGGAGAGAGCTATGTCTCTCACTATGTGGTAGACCTAAAGATCTTTGGGGATATTTACCCCTACCTATGGTCCACTGAGGAGGAGGGAGATACCGATCTGGAGAAGACGGAAGATGCCGGTCTAGACGCCAGTTCGAATCAAGATGAAGATCCGCTACCTCAACCTGGAGATAGGCATGTGGAATTCAAGAAGTCAAGCCTCCCCAACGGAGTAAACAAATCTAAGATCCAATTTATCTCGTCTCGTTTTCTGCAAGAAAGCAGGGCAGCTTTATGCAAAAAGATCTTGAAGCTCGAACAAGAAAACGATGATTTAAGAGAGGAAAACTTCATCCTCAGGCGTAAGCTGGAGAAGAAGGGTACCACTACTTCATCACCACCACCATCACCGAAGAACACTTGAGTACATGAGTATGGGCACCACCCCTTGCTTGTTCCAAGCTTGGGGGAGGCGCCCTGGTATCGTATCACCATCACTTTTTACCATCATCTTTTGTCTTAGTTCTATCCTTGGTTATTTCGTGGTTTAGAGAATTAAAGTTTCAAGATTTGCTTTGCTTAGTATTTTGCTTTGAGTTCTATCTATCCATGTAACCGAGTGTGAGAGTTATATAATAAAGTTAGTTGGGTTCGTGTGCCTTACCCTCATTGCATCCTACACCATAGTAAGGATATAAGAAGAAATAGGAGAGATCATATGCTTATCTCATGGGGGGTAATGACTTCACATAAAAAAGGAAGTATGAGCTATAAAAATTGTTGGGAATAAAACAAACAGAGCCTTAGTCATTGTTATAATCTATGCAAGACTATGATAGAGAAGAGAAGATCCACATTCAAATACACTATCTTGGACCTCATCTATGATTGCGAACCCTCACCAAATATTAAATAATGATCAAGTGTTAAAGTTGGACATGGAAGAGAACCAGATGGTCATGATTGCTTACATTTGCATAGAAGTTATATAGTCATGGATTCTTTAACATGTGATGTTTCTTTTAGATCTTTTGCTAGCCAAAATTTCTGCACCAAGTAGGGATACTACTTGTGCATCCATAACCCCTTAAATCCAGTTTCTTTTCATGGGAGTCCACCATTCCTACCTACGGTTTGAATAAGATCCTTCAAGTAAGTTGTCATCGGTGCACAAGCAATAAAAGTTGCCTGTGATCATGTATGATCTTTTGTTGAAAGGGAAAATAAGCTTTGTACGATCTTGTGATGACGAAGAAATAAAAGTGACGGAGTGCATAATAATGTTCGCTATCACAAGGGGCAATATAAAGTGACATTCCCTTGCATTAAGAGATTGCACATCTAAACGAATAAAAGCGCATGACAACCTCTGCTTCCCTCTGCGAAGGGCCTATCTTTTACTTTCATAAAGATTTTACTTTCACACATGATTCATTATTGTTGACATTATCCTTGAGGAAAGATTTCACCTTCCCTCTTTTAATTTATAAACTCTCTTAGTTGGCAAGCATCACGTGTTGAGGAAAGATTTAGATATATATCCAGTTGAATGTAAGAAACCATGATTCATTATTGTTGACATTATCCTTGAGGTAAATGAGTTGGGTGGCAAATGAAGCACCTATCTTCCCATGTGTCCGGCAAAAACAGTAGCCCCAAAAATATGCAATGAGTGTCAACAATCATAGATGACTAAATGATAGTTGAGTATGTGGGTTTGCTAGAATGAAAGCACTTATATAGACTCTTCTCTTGAATATGATGAATTATGATTATCTCCATGACTAAAAGCACCGTTTGTTAGTTGTCAATAAGGTTTATGCTTCATACTTCGACAATTGTGAATATATCTTTACTTGTTTATGAGACATTATATGATGAAAAGCTTTCTGCTATAATGATATTCATGATGCTCTCATGTCCGTATTCTGTTTTTATCCACACCTCTCTCTCAAATTATGTGGTCATTATTCTCGAGCTTGGCTTTCGCTTGAGGACAAGCAAGGTCTAAACTTGGGGGGAGTTGATACGTCCATTCTGCATCATGATTCTTATTCATACTTATGTTATTCTTGTCCATTATTCCCTATTATCATACAATTTGTATGCTCTTTCTCTCTGAATATGCAAGGTACATCACAAAGAGGGAAATATCTGGAAATTGGAATTCTGGACTGAAAACCGAGGAAAAGGTAAAAAAATCACTAGAATCCAAATGACCTGAAACTTCACGGAGAATTTTTATTGAATATTTAAGAATTTCCGGGCCAAAAATATACCATAGGGGAGCCACCAGCTAGCCACAAGCCGACAACCCCCCCCCCCACGAGGTCGCGCCCTGATGGCTTGTGGGGCCCCTGCTGGCCTCCCGACGCCCCTATTCTCCTATATGGTGTGTTTTATCCTAAAAAATCATAAGAAACCTTTCGGGACAAAGCGCCGCTGTCTCGAGGCGGAAACCTGGGCAGAGGCCCTTTTGCACTCCGGCAGTCAGATTCTGGCGGGGAAATTCCTCTCCGGGAGGGGGAGATCGAAGCCATCGTCATCACCAACGCTTCCTCCTTCGTGGGAGGACCAATCCTCATCAACATCTTCACCAGCACCATCTCATATTCAACCCTAGTTCATATCTTGTATTCAATCTTTGTCTCAAAACCTCAGATTGGTACCTGTGGGTTACTAGTTGTGTTGATTACATCTCGTAGTTGATGCTTGTTGGATTACTTGGTGGAAGATATTATGTTCAGATCTGTCGGTGTACTAAAGTTTGGGTCTTTAGTATCCCATACTTGTGCATGGGCAGTTGAAGCCATACCAAGCGGCAAGGCCTGCCAGGGGATAGTTGAAGGCAAGCTCAAGATTATCAAGGAGTATTTGAGGCAATACTCAGAAGACTGAAGACCAAAGGATGGAGCCCCGGCAAGATCTTGCCGGGATGGCTCACGGCCCCGGCAAGACTCGCACCCGGCAAGGCCTCGTCACCCTCTCACCACTCCAGTGCAGCGACCAGCTTGTCTTTTAGCCGTTGTCCTCCTGGTAACGTGTCGGGACGCTAACGGCGTTGGGCTTAAGCGGTGCTGATGGGACGGCCCTTTTCCCGTCCCCAAGAAGCTAAGGGACACCTCAACGGAGCTTTAAATGCACTTGTCCTAAGCCGTCAGTATTAGGTATGATAGCACTGTAGCAACTTTACACCTCATGTATGCACTGTACGCCACTGTTGGTGACCCCTTCGAACGTACAAAAGGAGGCCCAAGGCGTAGCTACAGGGGGATCTTCTCAGGCCCGTTCTGCATGTGTAGCTGCTATGTATTGTTCATCACAAGCGCTCCTAGAACCAGGGCTTAAACACATCCAATATACTAAAGCAGGAGTAGGGTTTTACGCTTCTCAGCGGCCCGAACCTGGGTAAAATCCCTCGCGTTGATCGCTTGATCTACTCTTTGTGCAAGCCTTTCTCCCTGCCGAACCGTAAAGGTATCCACGCGATCCCATAGGTGTCGTTTCTCCGACATCTTTGGCGCGCCAGGTAGGGGGAAAGGCTGCATGAACCTGATCTGGTGATCAGCGCGCCAGTTTCTTCATCAGCTTCATCGCCATGGCCCCCAAGAAGAAGGGTTTCACGGCGGTTGGTCCATCCACGTCCGCTGTCCCCGTGCCTACACAGACGGGTGACGGTGTAGACACGGGCGGAGGAGGCGGAGGTTCTGAGCTTCCATGACGTTCTGGTGGTCAAAGCCAAGCGAGCGGCGTCGTTCGCAGCGGCGACGGCCACCCGCGCGTCCCTAGATCTAGGGACGGAGCTGTGCTGCCTGCGGGCGGCGTAGCAAACTCCAGAGATGGAAGGGCACCTTCTAAGAAACCCACGCCGGCGCATGCGCCACGGCCTTCTCAGGTAGCGCGCGATGAACATCGCCGTGACGTTGGTGGTGTTAGGCGTCCCCACGGAAAGTCTCCTGAGCATCACTCTCGAGATGCGTGGGACCAGCATGCACGCCAACATGTTGGTGGAAGCGGCGCGCGGTCGCAGGACCGTGATGGAGCTCCTTCTAACATGGTTAGGAGTCAGAGCACCTCATGTTCCTCGCACCTGTCGCCGCCGCCTATAGCAGCAAAAGCGCTGGCGCGGGCACAACTGCTCCTAAATTTTCCTCCTGCTGCGGACAAGCTCGACGAGTGGAGAGCTGCTATTCAGAGCCTCGTCGGCCTCACCAATGATGATAGGCCGCAGCAGGCGGAGCCTTCTCGGCGGCAATCCATCGAGCCGGCACGCGCCGGTGGCGAAAAGACGGGAGGCGCTACGACCACGGTGCACTCCCCTCCACGGCGGCAACAGCAGTCGCTGACTCGACGGGTCGACGCCTGTGATGACGATTCAACGGCGTCGTCTGATCCGCGGACTCGCCGCGATCAATGTCAAGTTCTTCGGGGACGACGCAGAGAAGACGCTCGGACTACCATCGAGCGGCGTCGGGAAGCGCGCCATCAATCTGATAAGCGCGCAGGACCCACTGTAGACAAGCCTGCGCCAGGGTATCCTGGCGAACTACCTTATGAGGTGGGTTGTCCAGCGTTTACCCATGAGCTGCGGCGAGTCCAGTGGCCCAATTCCCGTACGTTTAAGCCAGAGGTCCCGGAGAAATATGATGGCAAGACCCATCCGTCGGAGTTCCTGAGCATCTACACCATTGCGGTGCAGGCTGCCGGGGCTCGCGACGACAAGATACTCACCAACTACTTCCCGTAGGTGCTTAAGCCCAACGTCAGGTCGTGGTTGATGCATCTGCCGGAGAATTCCATTTCTTCCTGGGCAGACCTGTGTCATGAGTTTGTGGGCGCCTTTACCGGAGGCCACCAAGCTCCTGGCCAGGAAAGTGACTTGCATCTCATCCCCCAGAAGGAAGGCAAAACTTTGCGCAAGTACATACAGAGATTCAGCCGAGTACATCACAACATTCCAGACGTTCATCCTGCCACTGTTGTCAGCTCGTTCCATCAAAACGTGTGCAACCGCCGGATGCGCGAAGAGCTGGTGATGAACAAAGTCAGGGATGTAGCCGATCTCTATGCTCTGGCTGATAAGTGTGATCGGGCTGAAGAAGGGAGGAGACTCCCCGGCGAAGATGCCGGCGCAGGAGTCGACTCCGATGACGAAGACGCCGCCGCCCCGGCAAAGAAAGGCCGGCGGCGTAACAGGAAGCGCAAGGGCATGGCCGTGCTTGCCGTCGAGGGATCCGGCAACCCCGACACCGCCAAGAAGGCCAAGGTGGATGGCCCCGGCAAGGATGTTGCCGGGTGCGCCTCCTGTCAGGCCTTGGCGGCTGCCGACAAGCCAGAAGGCTCCGGCAAGCAGTACTGCAAGATCCATCACACCAAGGGCCATCATCTCCAAGACTGCCGGCAAGTTGAGCAGCTTGTCGAGAAGCAGAAAGCTGAGTATGAGAGGCGAGACAAGGAGAAGGCCCAGGATGGCGCCGAGGGGTCCGGCAAGAAACGCGGTGGCCGAGGAGGTCGCCGCAGCAAGGCCAAACAACAGAAGGAGAGGCCCACTCGAGGTCGCGACAAGGCAGAGGGGGGTGACGATGACAACAAAGAGGACGACGAGTCCAGCGAGCAAGAATTCCAGAAAGCTACAGACATGATGTGCATTGACGGGGGCGCCTCGTTGCATTCTTCCCGCCGCCAACTTAAACAGTGGGCGCGCGAGGTTAATGCGACTGAGCCATCTGTCGGTGCCCAGAAGCCACTGAAATGGTCCAACATGCCTATCATTTTTGACACTGAGGATCACCCTTATCGCATAACTGCGGTCGGGTGTCTACCATTGTTGGTTTCACCAACGATTCGCAACCTCAAGGTGACGAAAATGTTAGTTGACGGTGGAGCCGGCTTGAATCTGATCTCGCCCGAGGTGATCAAAAGGTTGCAAATCCCTGATGAAGATCTCGAGGAAACGGGCACGTTTCAAGGGGTCAATCCAGGG
Organism: Elymus sibiricus; assembly: GCA_039707655.1. Classification (NCBI taxonomy): domain Eukaryota; kingdom Viridiplantae; phylum Streptophyta; class Magnoliopsida; order Poales; family Poaceae; genus Elymus; species Elymus sibiricus. Next base: position 274,380,793 of record CM077665.1, read on the forward strand.
AGGAGCCAGCCGAAGGGTAAGATCACACTGCCAGTAACATTTGGTAGTGACCTGAACTTCAGAACAGAGAAGATTGTTTTCGACGTCGCCAAGATTCCATTGCCATATAATGGGATCCTTGGCCGCCCAGCATTAGCCAAGTTCATGGCGGCATCGCACTATGCTTACAATGTATTGAAGATGCCCGGGCCGATAAGCATCATCACTGTCAACTCCGACAAGAAAGACGCGCTTATCTGCACCGACCAGCTTTACCGGGAGGCAGTTGCAGCATCTGCCGCCAAGGCACTTGCTCCTGCCGCTGAAGCTCCCGGGGGGAAGAAGACCGGCAAGACCTCTCGCACTCACTCCGGCAAGCGCGCCTCCTCGAAGTGTTGCGCTCCTGTTGAGGATGTGCCAGAGAGCTCCACCGGCAGGAGCAAGAAGTCCAAGGCAGCTCCAACAGAGACCAAGAAGGTGCCCGCCAAGGAGGATGGTACGGGAGGAACTTTCATCATAAGTTCCACCCTCGATAACAAATAGGAAAGCACGCTCGTTGCTTTCCTGCGGGCGAATATCGATGTGTTTGCATGGCAACCATCTGATATCCCCGGTGTTCCCAGGGAAGTAATTGAGCACCACCTTGCTGTCTGTCCACACGCGCGGCCCGTCAAGCAGAAGGTCAGGAAGCAGGCTTTGGAGCGGCAACAGTTTATTGCCGAAGAAATCAAGAAGTTGGAAGCGGCAGGTTTGGTAAGAGGAGTACTTCATCCAACATGGTTGGCCAATCCAGTTGTAGTGCGCAAGGCGAATGGAAAATGGTGGCTATGTATTGACTATACGGATATCAATAAAGCTTGTCCAAAAGATCCTTTTCCCTTGCCGCACATCGACCAGATTGTGGACTCCACTGCCGGCTGCGACCTGCTTTCATTTCTTGATGCATATTCAGGATATCATCAGATCTTCATGACAAAGGAAGATGAAGAGAAGACCGCATTTATCACCCCATGTGGTACGTATTGCTTTTTACATATGCCTTTCGGGTTGAAAAGTGCTGGTTCAACATTTGCAAGAGTGGTCCAGATTGATTTTGAGCCCCAGCTACATAGAAATATGGAAGCTTATATGGATGATATAGTGGGCAAGACCAAGGACAAAGCAACACTCATACAAGATTTAGAAGAGACATTTGCAAATCTGCGCAAGATCAATTTGAAGCTCAATCCTGAGAAGTGCGTGTTTGGCGTTCCATCCGGCAAGCTTCTCGGGTTCTTTGTATCTCAACGAGGAATCGAAGCAAATCCCGACAAGATCAAGGCAATTGAGCATATTGAAGCACCAAGACGTGTCAAGGATGTGCGTCGTCTTGCCGGCTGCGTTACTGCTCTGAGTAGGTTCATCTCCAAATCTGCTGAGCGCGCCCTGCCCTTTGTCAAAATTTTGAAAAAGGCAGGTCCAATGAAATGGACTCCGGAAGCGGAGGCAGCGCTGCAGGATTTGAAGAGGTACCTCTCCTCCCCGCCAGTACTAGTCGCGCCAAAACCACAAGATCCGTTGCTGCTATATCTAGCGGCAACGAATCAAGTGGTGAGTGCTGCATTAGTGGCAGAGAGAGAAGTTGATGAAGAAGCAGCAGCGGCGGCAAGACCGCCGAGCGACGAGCTGGGATTTTCCCCGGCAGAGTGTGTTGCTGACCAAGTGGGATCTGCGCAGTCAAATGAAGCAACACAGAAGAAGAAGATGGTGCAGCGCCCAGTTTATTTTGTCAGCTCCCTTTTACAGGGGGCTAGGTCAAGATATTCTGGTGTGTAGAAGCTGCTCTTCGGCCTCCTTATGGCCTCGAGGAAGCTGCGCCATTACTTTCAGGCACATGAGATCACCATCGTCACTCGCTTTCCATTGCAGCGGATTTTGCGAAATCCAGATGCGACCGGCAGGATTGTGGAGTGGGCTTTGGAACTGTCAAGTTTTGGTCTCAAGTTTGAAAGTACTTCAACCATTTAGAGCAGAGCTTTGGCAGAATGGACCCCAACACCAGACGAAGAGATTCCAGAGACAACTCTCCCCGGCATGGAAACCAATCAAGAGTGGATCATGTATTTTGATGGGGCTTTCTCGCTGCAAGGCGCCGGTGCTGGCGTGCTGCTTGTCGCACCCATCGGAGAGCACCTCAAATACGTGATTCAAATGCAATTTCCCCGGGAGAGATCAACAAATAACACTGCAGAGTATGAAGGGCTGTTTCCGGTCTCAGGATCACGGCAGACCTTGGAATTAGAAAACTCATCGTCAGAGGTGATTCACAGCTTGTCTTCAAGCAGGTGAACAAAGATTATCAAAGTCCATTAATGGAAGTTTATGTCGATGAAGTGAGGAAATTGGAAGAGCATTTTGACGGTCTGCAAATGGAGCACGTTCCTCTTGCGGAAAACATCATTGCTGATGACTTGTCAAAGTGCGCTGCCCTTAAGTTACTTGTGGAACCAGGAACTTTTGTGCTCCGATTGACTCAACCATCCGTAGCACCATCGATGGGACAGGAGAAAAGAAGGAAGTCGAGTTCCGGCAAGTATTTCCCGGCAGATCTCCAAGAGGCTGCTGGCAAAGAAGTTGCCGGGAATAACCCCAAGCTTGCTGGTGAGCGACAGGCTCCGGCAGGGCCTCAGGCTCTTGCCGTAGAGACGAACGCTCCCGCCGAGCTTTCCGGGAACGACAGGCTCCAGCAGGGCCTCGAGCCTTTGCTGTAGAGACAAACGCTCCCATGGCAGAAGACATGCCTTTAGTCCTTGTTGTCGAGCCCCAGGCTCCAGCATGGGCACAGCACATCGTCCTTTTCCTTCAGACAGGAGAACTCCCCGAAGAGCAGGAAGAAGCGGAAAAAGTAGCCCGTCAGTCTAGTATGTACCAGTTCGTGGACAACGTTCTGTACAGAAAGAGAACGAACGGTGTGAAATTGAAGTGCATTCCTCGGGAGGATGGACTGGAGCTGTTGGCAGAGATTCATGGAGGCATATGTGGCTCCCACATAGGCTCAAGAGCTCTTGTTGGTAAGGCGTTCCGGCAAGGTTTCTTTTGGCCCACTGCTCTCCAGGATGCAACTGCACTAGTAACCAAGTGTGAAGCGTGCCAGTTCCATTCGAAGAAATTGCATCAACCAGCTCAAGCTCTTCAGACAATCCCTCTTTCCTGGCCATTTTCGGTCTGGGGGCTCGACATATTGGGCCCTTTTCCCCGTGCTACCGGGGGCTTTGAGTACTTGTACGTCGCAATCGACAAGTTCACAAAGTGGCCGGAAGTGGAAGCAGTGAGAAAGGTGATAGCACAGTCAGCCATCAAGTTCTTCAAAGGAATAGTTTGCCATTTTGGTGTGCCTAACAGGATCATCACTGACAACGGCACACAGTTCACGAGGCACACCTTCATGCAGTATGTCCAAGACCTTAGCGGCAAGATCTGTTTTGCTTCTGTTGCTCATCCAAGGAGGAACGGCCAAGCGAAAAGGGCAAATGCTGAAGTGTTGCGAGGTCTCAGGACAAGAACTTTCGACAAGCTGCGCAAGTGCGAAAGACGCTGGATTGATGAGTTGCCGGCGGTTCCTTGGTCAATCAGAACGACACCAAACCGAGCCACCGGTCAGACACCCTTCTCCCTAGTATATGGGGCGGAACCAGTTCTCCCCACGGAAATCATATACGGGTCACCTCGAGTGCTCGCCTATGATGAGCTCGAGCAAGAGCAGCTGCGGCAAGATGATGCGTTGCTCCTTGAGAAAGATCGTCTTCAGGCTGCTGTGCGAGCTGCACGCTACCAGCAAGCCTTGCGCCACTACCATAGCCACAAGGTTCATGCCCGAAGTCTTGAGGAAGGCGACCTTGTTCTTCGGCGCGTTCAGTCGGCCAAGAATTCCAACAAGTTGACGCCGAAGTGGGAAGGCCCTTATCGGGTAGTACGAGTCACCAGGCCTGGCGCAGTGCGCCTGGAGACCGAAGATGGTGTTCTAGTGAGCAATTCCTGGCGAACATCTTCGTAAGTTCTATCCATGAGGCGCGGTTGCCGGGTCTCCCGGCAACCACCTTTTGTACAAGTCTTGCTGATGAAGCATGTAATCCTTTGTACAAAGCCAGGCGCAGACCCTGTGCATAGTTGAATAAAGCCTAAGTGTTTTACAATTCTTGTCGATTTTCATGTTTACTTATGTGCATGCATATCTGAGATATTGTATTACACTTACTTCCGGTAAGCATTAACGAACCGCCAAGGTTCCATATCTCTATTTTCTCTTCTTTCTTTTTCTCAAAGGACAGAAGGTTCCCTCGCATGCAAGTTTGCCGGGGGGGAAGGATGGTATGGAGACCGACATGCGATGTTCAAGGTTGACATCTTGCCGGAAGAAGTACAGCAACGAAAAGCTAAGTTGCAGAAACTTTAAACAGATTTTTGTTTTGTAAGGTTATTCTCCTTGAACGATTTCGATTTTTGTATGGAAAACCAGCACGCGAAGGAACCTTGGCACGATCGGATGCGCCCTTACTTTGTTTCGAGTCCGCTCAACAATTTAAGTGGCTGCACTGAGAACGCCAAGGTATCTTGCCGGTAGCGGCACCACCAGCAGGCTGCTAAAGTCCCGCACCTAGCGCTCGCGGCAAGGTTGCGCGCGCCGGCAAGTTTCCAACAAAGCGTAGGGTGATTACCATACAGAAAGGAATTAAGCAAGGGGGATAACATACATTCGTCCAGAACATAGCAAGTTATATTACAATAATAACTGCCACTGTTCTAACATAAGATTAAATTGTCTTTGGCATGGAATGGTGGCGGCGACGAGAAATAAAGCAGCTAATCCCGGCGATCGCCCTCAACCCTCTTGACTTGGCTTACCCTGTCAACGATGGGCGCGACAAGCTCCTCAAGTGCCTTGACGTCCACATCCTTCGGCAAGCGGTCGAGGACGTTGAGGTTGATGCCGGGGTTCTTGTGCACCACTTTGACCAGCACCTTGCGGAGGACGGCCCGGCAGAGCTTGCGGGATTCGTTCGCCAGATGAGTTGTTCGGACAGAGTGAAGCTGCTCCAGGACCTCAAGCATACGGTCAAAGAACATGGTCAGCTTGGCGCTCGTGGATACCCTATCGTCAGAAGAATACTTGAAGCCCTGTAGGCCCATGGTGGACAGTTGTGTGGCAAGCTTCTCCGCAACGTCGACGAGCTTTTCAGTCCAGACCTGCACGCCTGCCACATAGTCATTATGTGAAGTGGCGGCGCTCTTGAGAAGGTCCCTCTCATCCAGGAGGTCTTTGATCAGGGTCTTCTCACGAGCCTTGGCGGTCCCCAGAGTCTCCTCCAGCGTGGACAGTTTAACCTTCAGATCTTCGATGGAGTCAGTAGCTGAGGAGAGCTGCTTGGTCTTGTTGGATATGGCAACCTGCATCTCCATCAAGCTGTGAAGAGTTTTCTCTCTCTCAGTTTTAAGTGTCGAGATCTCCTTGTCGTGACCTTCAAGATCTGTTTCCAGCCTCTTCACCTTCTCCTCCAGCAAGTTCTTGGCGGCCTCTGCAACTTCGGCAACATCAATGGCCTCCTTCAGCTTGCCGGCGTGATCTGTGGTCAGAGCTTCGAGCGTCTCCTTGTGCTTCTGCTCCAGCTCCTGGGTCCGCTGCGCGACAAGCTTGTCAATCTCCTCATCCTTGGCTCGGAACTTGTCGGCAAGAGCTTTCTCGCGAGCGGTGAGGTCATCGTCATGAGCCTCAAGCCCGACACGGAGCTCTTTCAAGCGTGCCTCCTCTGCAGCGGCCTGCTGTTTGGCCTCCTCCTATGCCTTCTCAACATCAGATTGCTTCAGGAGGAGATCGTTCCAGCTTTGGTTCACCTGCTCTTGGCCTGTCTTCAACTCCTGAAAAGCTTCGGCAAACCAGGCTTGCGTTTCCTCAACGCGTTTCTGGAGATCTGCCTCCACTTTCTCGACAACCGCTGGCCTGGAGTCTAGTTTCTCTTTCCGGGCGCGGTGGAGTGCTTGGAGCTTTTGGTAGTTGTCGCCCATGGCCTGGAAAAGTTTCTCTTCTTCAGATTTGCTGCTACTAGCGCATGGTTCATTGACGATCTCGAGCCCAGCAGCGGTGATGGCGTCTTCATCGAAGACTTCCCCTTCAGTTGGCGCCCTAGTGTTTGCCGTGCCTGGAATGCTGACGAACAAGTTGTCGCCAATCTTGAGGTACTTGCTCAACGAGGGGGTTTCGGATGTTGACGGCTGTTCTTCAACAGCCGCTTCATCGGTAGCTGGGGGCTCCGTGGCCGGCGTAGCGCCTGGCACTCCTGCGGCAGGGATGCCGTCAGTATGGTCACTGGCCTCCTCACCGGCCCTTTCAGTAGACTCCTTGGCGGTCTCTCCTTGTGCGGCCTTGGCGGCCTCAACAGCAGCGTCCTTGCTGGCCTCGGCAGTAGCATTCTTGGCGGCCTCTTCAGCGGCAACCCTTTCGGCTTCAGCGGCAGCATCCCTGGCGGTCTCCTCGATAACAGCATCAATGTCCATGTGCTCAGTCGAGGGAAGATCTAGAGGCCAGGAGAACAAGCAAAATACGGCTGAGGAGGAAGTTCAAGAAGACAAAAAGAAAGACAAAGTGACAAGTACTCTGAGGCGAGCGGTTTACCTGTGCTGAGCTGCTGAGAAGGGTTGTCGGAGCCTGTGCTTGCCGGCTCCTCTTCATCGCGGTAAAGCTCGCTTGCCGAAGACTCATCTCTGGGCGGCATAGTTGACGGTGGCGGCGCATCAGGGATGGCTCCCGTTGGTACTCCTTGTTGCCGCTCCACTCCTGCACGCCCGGAGATGTCAGCAGTGAAGATACACACCCCGGAACTTGCCAGCGGAAAGTGAGTAACGGACTCACGCTGGGGGCTGCGCCGGGGGCTGTGTTGAGAATTGCGTCGTGGGCTTGACTCCGGGCTGATGTTGATCGTTTCTGGCGCACCTAAGGTGCCTGCCGGCGGTTCATCACCCGTCGAGGTCTTCTCCCTCTTCGCTACCCTTTGCGCCAATGTTTCTGTGTCATCTCTGCAGAAACAAGTCAAAGCAATACAAATCAGTTAAATAAAAATCAGAAAATCAAAGGTTAGAGGATGTGACGGGACCCTTACTCTTCTTCCTCCGAGCTGAAGGCAGAGAGGTCGAAGTCGACTTCCGCCGCGGCGTCTGGGGGAGGAGGGGAAGGAGCGGTCCTGGGTCATTTGGCTGCAGCGGGTTGCTGCGCAGCTTTGCCGGCAACCCCTTTGCGGGAGGCCTCACTGCTCGAGGAAGGCTGGCGGGCAGAGGCACCAGAGGTAACTTTTCGAAGAGCGCGCCTCTTGCTTGGCTCGAGAGCTTGGGGCTCCTCGTGCAGTTCCTCCTCAGCTATGTCTTCAGCAGATGTGCCCCCGGCAGCAGTGCCACCCTGCTTCCCGGCAACCTCGCCCTGCCCGGCAAGATTTTCCTCCGACAGCACCTCGCTTTTGGTGGTTTCCCCTTCCACGAAGCCAGCGCTGCCGGCCTCCGTGGCAAGATTTGCCTCCTCCGCCCTGCTAGCGATGTACGCCACCTCTTCATCAGTGGTGGGGCGGACAAGGTTTTCTTCCGCGTGGATGGCCCTCTCCGACAGGTTATCAAAGAATTGATGCGCCTGCTCTGCGGATGGCTCAATCCAATTTCCGTCAAGGCTGTGAGCGTCAAACACTGGCATCATGGCGATGATTGAGGCCAGAGCGGAGTTATTGCACAAAGGGACTATGCTTGCCGGCAGCTTGCCTACCGTATCAGTCCTAAAGAGTCCCTGGCATAGAGTTGCATGCTGCAGGAATGTCAAATTATTGTTCAGTCCAGGGCGCAGCCTCATGATGTCTGCCGCGTTCCGGAATTCCCAAGCTGGCCTCCCTTTGTTCTGCAGAGGAGCGATGCGCTGGCGAAGGAAATCGGCACCTACCATCTCTATTGAGAGCCCGGCAGCTCTGAGGCGGTGAATCCTGGTAGTTGCGATTGTGATCTTCTCATCGCCAGGATCGAGGGCGCTGCAGTCGCTGCCGCGCACCATCTTCATTTGCCACGGCAAATAGAAGGTCTGGACCGTTGTCTCTTGAATCCAGCACCACTTGGCCCGCCATTCATCCCACTTTTCGCGGTAGGCCCCGTCTGGGTATACTTTCTTGCTTCCTGGCTGTGGGATCCAAGCGATGGAACCGGAAAGGGCCTCACCCTTTTGGATGCGGGGAATGAAGTAATGGCGAAAAAGGGCTGTGCTAGGGACTACTCCGGCGAAGTTTTCGCAAAGATGAGCGAAAACTGACATACACGTCACGGCATTCGGCGTAAAATCCAAGGGTTGGAAGCCGTATGTGAGCATGATGTCGTTGAAGAAATCAGAGAACGGGGGGCAGAGCCCGCAGTAAAAGTAATCGGCAAAGTAGTGATATTTGTCTGGGCCACCCCTGGAAGAACCTGGACTCACGAGAGTTGCAGGATGCGCCTTCGTCTCCTTCGCCCACATGCACTAGTACCGCTCCCTCAGTGTGCTCGCGTCGAGCGCTGGGGGGAAGACGACATGTTCCTTCCGCTTCTTCGCCAGCTTGCTCTCCGGGACGGCCGCCTCCACCTCCTTGTCCTTGCTCATCTTGGGCGGCATGGTGGCTATGGGGGAGGAGGCCGAGGACGGTGAGGGTGTGAAGGCGGCGGATGAGTGGGAGGGACTCTGTTTCGGGCTCGAGGAAGAGGATGACGGCGGTTCCCAGATTGGAAAAGACAGGAGGTAAATGAGCAGCGCCTCTGCGGATTCCTTTTTATGGGGAAGGCGCGGGGCTGCCTCTTTACTAATCAATATAATAGTGCTTTTGCGGGCGCGCGGCTGTAACGGCCGCTCTGCCCACGTCTCCCACATCGCGCATAGTGGGGGGGGGACGCAGTAAACGGAATGATTACGACAGTTAATCCCTGCCACGCGTGCCCGTGCACTGTTTGGGCCTAGCCCAACAACGCCTCGCACCGTGTATGGCCTAGGCCCGGGGGCTCCTGTCGGTGTACTGAAGTTTGGGTCTTTAGTACCCCATACTTGTGCACGGGCAGTTGAAGCCATACCAAGCGGCAAGGCCTGCCAGGGGATAGTTGAAGGCAAGCTCAAGATTATCAAGGAGTATTTGAGGCAATACTCAGAAGACTGAAGACCGAAGGCTGGAGCCCCGGCAAGATCTTGCCGGGATGGCTCACGGCCCCGGCAAGACTTGCACCCGGGAAGGCCTCGTCACCCTGTCACCACTCCAGCGCAGCGACCAGCTTGTCTTTTAGCTGTTGTCCTCCTGGTAATGTGTCGGGACGCTAACGGTGTTGGGCTTAAGCGGTGCTGATGGGACGGCCCTTTTCCCGTCCCCAAGAAGCTAAGGGACACCTCAACGGAGCATTAAATGCACTTGTCCTAAGCCGTCAGTATTAGGTATGATAGCACTGTAGCAACTTTACACCTCATGTATGCACTGTACGCCACTGTTGGTGACCCCTTCGAACGTATAAAAGGAGGCCCAAGGCGTAGCTACAGGGGGGTCTTCTCTGGCCCGTTCTGCATGTGTAGCTGCTGTGTACTGTTCATCACAAGCGCTCCTAGAACCAGGGCTTAAACACATCCAATATACTAAAGCAGGAGTAGGGTTTTACGCTTCTCAACGGCCCGAACCTGGGTAAAATCCCTCGCGTTGATCGCTTGATCTGCTCTTTGTGCAAGCCTATCTCCCTGCCGAACCGTAAAGGGATCCACGTGATCCCATAGGTGTCGTTTCTCCGACAAGATCCTTAATCATTATTATTACACCTCTGATCTTAAACATGTTTATGAGGTGTGAGTAGTTACTATTGTTCCCAAGGACATGGGAGAAGTCTAGTTATAAGTAATCATGTGAAGTTGGTATTCGTTCGATATTTCGATGATATGTATGTTGTTACTTCTCTTAGTGGTGTCATGTGAAAGTCGACTACATGACATTTCACCATGTTATGGGCCTAAGGGACGTCATTGTGGAGTAACAAGTAGATGATGGGTTGCTAGAGTGACAGAAGCTTAAACCCCAGTTTATGCGTTGCTTCATAAGGGGCTGATTTGGATCCACATGTTTCATGCTATGGTTAGATTTATCTTAATTCTTCTTTCGTAGTTGCGAATGCTTGCGAGAGGGGGTAATCATAAGTAGGTTGTTAGTTCAAGTAAGAACAACACCTTAGCACCGTTCCACCCACATATCAAATTATCAAAGTAGCGAACGCGAATCAACTCAACGTGATGAATATGACTAGACAGAAATTCCCATGTGTCCTCGGGAGCGCTTGCTTAATATAAAAGTACTTCTAGGCCTGTCCTTTGCTACAAAAAGGATTGGGATACCTTGCTGCACCCTTGTTACTATTGTCACTTATTACTTGTTATGAATTATCTTGCTACAAAACTATCTACTATTGTTACTTATAGCACTTGCAGAGAATACCTTGCAACAAAGCGCTTGTCATTTCCTTCTGCTCCTCATTGGATTCGACACTCTTACTTATCGAAAGGACAATGATTGATCCCCTATACTTGTGGGTCATCAGGTTGCCTCCCAACTAGCGCTATTGTTTTACGCCGCTAGCTAGGCATAACGCATAGTTAGAGCACCGCCAGATTTGTCACCTTAGTGGTAACAATACAAAGACGTGTCTTGTACCCTTTTGTCACTAGGATATAGAGCACCGCCATATTGAACCCACCACAACACACCCCAATGGTGGGGCTCTAACTATGCATTATGCCTAGCTAGGGGCATAAAACGATAGCGCTTGTTGGGAGGCAACCCAACAGTTATCTTTATTTTTGCTTTTTTACTTTATGTTTGTGTGTGATAACATGATTATTGCCTCTGTAAGGATTGTGTTTTTATCCTTAGTGGAAACAATACAAAGACGTGTCTTGTGCCCTTCTGTCACTCGGATATAGAGCACCGACGTGGCTTGAGACTGCGTCGGTATTTCCCCAAAGAGGAAGGGATGATGCAGCACAGCGACGGTAAGTATTTCCCTCAGTTATGAAACCAAGGTTATCGAACCAGTAGGAGGATCACCACCACCCAATAAGCAGCACCTGCACACAAATAACAAATACTTGCAACCCGATGCGAAAGAGAGGTTGTCAATCTCTCTACGATAAAAAGATAGATTAGGTAGTGATAGATAAGAGAGATAGATCTCTCAAGAACACAAAATAGAAAGGGCAAATAAAAAGTGCAGCAATATATTTTTGGGTTTTTGGTTTTGTAGATCTGAAAACTAAGAGGCAAAAAGATAGATCGGAAATTAATATGTTGGAAAAGTAGACCCGGGGGCCGTAGGGTTCACTAGTGGCTTCTCTCATGAGTATAGCGCACGGTGGGTGAACAAATTACTGTTGGGCAATTGATAGAAGATCAAATAATCATGACGATATCCAAGGCGATGATCATTATATAGGCATCACGTCCAAGATAAGTAGACCGACTCCAGCCTGCATCTACCACTATTACTCCACACATCGACCGCTATCCAGCATGCATCTAGTGTATTAAGTTCATGGAAAAACGGAGTAATGCAATAAGAACGATGACATGATGTAGACAAGATCTATTCATGTAGGAATAGACCCCATCTTTTTATCCTTAATGGCAACGATACATGCGTGCCTTGCTGCCCCTTCTGTCATTGGGAAAGGACACCGCAAGATCGAACCCATCACAAAGCACCTCTTTCCATGGCAAGAAAAATCGATCTAGTTGGCCTAACTAAACCAAAGATTCAAAGAAGAAATACGAGGCTATAAGTAATCATGCATATAAGAGATCAAAGAAGACACAAATAATATTCATGGATAGAAACTGATCATGAACTCAAAATTCATCCGATCCCAACAAACACACCGCAAAAGTTTACATCAAATAGATCTCCAAGAGACCATTGTATTGAGAATCATAAGAGAGAGAGGAAGACACCTAGCTACTGCCTATGGACCCGTAGGTCTATGGTGGACTACTCATGCATCATCGGAGAGGCACCTATGAAGAAGATGAACCCCTCCGTGATGCTGTTTATATTGGATCTCGAGGTTCTGGAACTTGCGGCGGCTGGAATTGTGTTTCGTCGACTCCCCTAGGGTTTTCCGAATATTTGGGAATTTATAGGCATCAGAGGCGGTGGAGAGGGGCCCCGTGGAGGGCACAATCCATCAGGGCGCGTCGGGGGCCCCCTGGCACGCCCTGGTGGGTTGTGCTCTCCACAGCCCACCTTCCTGGCTCTTGTTTGGCCTACTTGGTGTCTTCTGGTCCAAAAAAAATCTCCAAAAAAGTTTCCAGGTTTTGGGATGCCCCTTAGGATTTTTGGAATATATGTTAATTCATAGGCCAGAGAACGGAGGTAGGAGGTCCACCAGGGAGGGACAAGCCATCAGGGCGCGCCGACCCCCCTGGGCGTGCCCTGTTGGCTTGTGCCTCCTTCATGTGGCCTCCGGTCTTCTCCCAAAGCTTCCAGGTCTTCTTTTGATCCAAAAAAATCATAAAAATGTTTCAGAGCTATTAGACTTCATTTGGTACTGTAAACTTGAAAAGTAAAAAACACGCAGAAAACAACAACTAGCACTGGGCAGTGGGTCAATAGGTTAGTGCTCAAAACTAATATAAATTGGTAAATTATTACTCAAAAAGTATCCTAGAATGATAATATAATAGCATGGAACAATAAAAAAATATGGATACATTGGAGACGTATCAATCTCCTATAGCACCGAAGAACATCGTCTTTTGCTGGCAGTTAATCATTCAAAGCATAAAGATATTTTTCCTGATCTCTCATGGGTTCAGGTCAAGCATCACAGCGAAGTTAAGCTTCGAGAACTTGTACCCCTCTTAATAGTACGGTGGTCCTATAATTCAATGAAAGATAAATATAACAACGAAAGAAATGCCACGTCTTCACTTCGTCTTTATCTTCTGGACTGCGGTCATTTCCTTCGAACTTATCGAACGGATTGATTTGCTTCAGCAGTATATTAAGGGGTAAATTCTTTCACCATGAGAACAGTACCAACACTTCATCACACAGGATAGATCATCCTTGTCTATACATCAGTAGGGATTCAGAGAAGTTCCTCAAACTTTGTCCTGAATCATGCATTCTTCTCGGATTTACATGGACTATTTCTCTTTGTAAGCACTAGCAAACAAATCAGTCCATGCATGTTTCTGGCAATAATCTCCAAACACAAGAGGGCAAATCATTGCACCAACAATCTCCCCCTTTCTTGATGATGGTTGACAAAACAGAGCACATCGAAAGATAGATGAAAGAAGTGGTGATAAGGCAAAAATAAGTTGGTGAAAGATAATCACAAAGATAGAATACGCTCCCCCTAAAAGTGTGGATATCACTTTAAAAGATTATGAGTGGAATCATACATATGAGTGAAGACAATTTGGGAGCGATAGAAATCTTCAGTAGAGTGTCATTGAGGTAAGATATCATTCGTTTAATAGGTCAATGCACTCGGGTCAATGAAATTTTCCTGTGACACAATATCTTAAAATGAATTGTCAGAAATTATTGATACTTTGAAATGATTTGTCGCAGAGATATACCGTGAAGATTTTTATGGACGCACATATTTGAAGTATATGAGAAAGTGAGTATCCTGCAGGATAGATATACATGAATAAATTTTATCACAGGATATATGAAGAGATTCTCAAGACAGATATGTTACTCGTACTCGGAGATTTTTAACTCGAGAATAGTGTTGGAAATTTGCCCTAGAGGTAATAATAAAGTGGTTATTATTATATTTCCTTGTTCATGATCATCGTTTATTATCCATGCTATAATTGTATTGATTGGAAACTCAATTGCATGTGTGGATACTTAGACAACACTGTGTCCCTAGTGAGCCTCTACTAGACTAGCTCGTTGATCAAAGATGGTCAAGGTTTCCTGGCCATAGACATGAGTTGTCATTTGATAACGGGATCACATCATTAGGTGAATGATGTGATGGACAAGACCCAAACTATGAACGTAGCATATGATCGTGTCAGTTTATTGCTATTGTTTTATGCATGTCAAGTATGTGTTCCTATGACCATGAGATCATGTAACTCGCTGACACCGTAGGAGTAACTTGTGTGTATCAAACGTCACAACGTAACTGGGTGACTATAAAGATGCTCTACAGGTATCTCCGAGGGTGTCTGTTGAGTTGGCATGGATCAAGACTGGGATTTGTTACTCCGTGTGACAGAGAGGTATCTCAGGGCCCACTCTGTAATACAACATCACAATGAGCCTTGCAAGCAAAGTGACTAAAGTGTTAGCCACGGGATCTTGTATTACGGAACGAGTAAAGAGATTTGCCGGTTACGAGATTGAACTAGGTATGGAGATACCGACGATCGAATCTCGGGCAAGTAACATACCGATGAACAAAGGGAATAGCGTACGGGATTAACTGAATCCTTGACATAGAGGTTCAACCGATAAAGATCTTCATAGAATATGTAGGAACCAGTATGGGCATCCAGGTCCTGCTATTGGTTATTGACCGTAGAGGTGTCTCGGTCATGTCTACATAATTCTCGAACCCGCAGGGTCTGCACACTTAACGTTCGGTGACGTTTCGGTATTATTGGGTTATGTATGTTGGTGACCGAAGGTTGTTTGGAGTCCCAGATGAGATGCCAGACGTCACGAGGATCTCCGGAATGGTTTGAAGGTAAAGATGTATATATGGGAAGTCATATTTTGGCGATCGGAAAAGTTTCGGGTTTTCCGGTATTGTACCGGGAAGCTTCTAGAAGGTTTCGGAAACTTCCGGAGGAGTCATGAAGTCCACCAAGGGTGCCACCACATCCCAAGGGTTTGCATGGGCTGAGGGGAGGCGCCCTGGCCTTATTGGTCCAGGCGCACAAGTCCCTCAAGGCCCATGTGGCTTGGGAGAGGTGGAAAGTCCACCTGTTTATGGAAAGGGAGGGAATTGGACTAGGAGTCCAACTCCTCCCCCTTGGCTGCGCCCTAGGGCTTGGAGGGGCTGATCTCCACGCCCCTCCACCTATATATAGAGGGGAGGGGGCGCCCCAAGAGCACACATGAAGCCCTTGGCGCCTCTCTCTCTCCCTAGATCGTTTTCTCCTCCGTTCGCGGTTTTGGTAGCGCTAGGCGTAGCCCTGCCGGGATAGCACCACCGCCACCGCCACCACACCGTCGTGTTGCCGGAGAACTCATCTACCTCTCCGCCCCCTCTTGCTGGATCAAGAAGGCGGAGATCGTCATCGAGCTGTACGTGTGCTGAACGCGGAGGTGCCGTCCGTTCGGCGCTAGATCGGGACGGATCGTGATTGGATCGCGGGATGGCTTGCGATTTGGATCGCGAAGACGTTTTACTACATCAACCGCGTTTCTTAAGGCTTCCCGCTTAACGATCTACAAGGGTATGTAGATCCACTCTCCCTCTCGTAGATGCTCATCACCATGGATAGATCTTGCGTGTGCGTAGGAAATTTTTTGTTTCCCATGCAACGTTCCCCAACAGTGGCATCATGAGCTAGGTCTATGCGTAGATGAGATCACGAGTAGAACACAAAGGAGTTTGTGGGCATTGATATTCAGATTGCTTCCTCCCTTGGTCTTTTCTTGATTCAGCGGTATTGTGGGATGAAGCGGCCCGGACCAACCTTACTCGTACGCTTACGAGAGACCGGTTCCATCAACTGACATGTGACTTTGTTGCATAAAGATGGCTGGCGGGTGTCTGTCTCTCCCACTTTAGTTGGATCGGGTTTGACAAAGGCGGTCCTTGAGAAGGTTGAATAGCAATTTGTGTGTCACCGTTGTAGTTTTTGCGTAGGTAAGAATCGTTCTTGCTAGATACCCGTAGCAGCCACGTAAAACATGCAACAACAATTAGAGGACGTCTAACTTGTTTTTGCAGGGTATGTTGTGATATGATATGGCCAATTACATGATGAGATATATGTGATGTATGAGATGATCATATTTTGTATAGAATATCATGACTTGCATGTCGATGAGTACAGCAACCGGCAGGAGCCATAGGGTTGTCTTTAATTTATTTTTGCCGTTTTTGCTTTACTTTATCGCTATGAGTTAGCAATAGTCGTAGAAGCAACAGTTGGTGCGACAACCTCATGGCGACACGTTGATGGAGATCAAGATGATGGAGATCATGGTGTCATGCCGGTGACGATGGAGATCATGCCGGTGCTTTGGAGATGGAGATCAAAAGCACAAGTTCATGGCCATATCATGTCACTTACGATTTGCATGTGATGTTAATCCTTTTATGCATCTTATTTTGCTTAGGACGACGGTAGCATTATAAGGTGATCCCTCACTAAAATTTCAAGATAAAATTGTGTTCTCCCCGAGTGTGCACCGTTGCGAAAGTTTGCCGTTTCGAGACACCACGTGATGATCGGGTGTGATAGACTCTACGTTCACATACAACGGGTGCAAGCGAGTGTTGCACATGCGGAACACTCGGGTTAAACTTGACGAGCCTAGCATATACAGACATGGCCTCGAAACACAAGAGACCGAAAGGTCGAACATGATTCATATAGTAGATATGATCAACATGGAGATGTTCACCATTGAAACCACCTCATCTCACATGATGATCGGACTTGGGTTGGTGAATTTGGATCATGTAACACTCGGATGACTGGAGGGATGTGAATTTGAGTGGGAGTTCTTTAGTAATATGATTAACTGAACTCATTATCATGAACATAGTAAAAATGTCTTTGCAAATTATGTTGTAGATTACTAGCTCGCGTGATAGCTCCCTTGAATTTGTATATGTTCCTAGAGAAATAGAGTTAAAAGATGATGGTAGCAATAATGCGGACTGGGTCCGTGATCTGAGGATTGTCCTCATTGCTGCACAGAAGGCTTATGTCCTTAATGCACCGCTCGGTGCGCCACCCCCTCAAGCGTCGTCTATAGATGTTGTGAACATCTGACAGGCACGTTCTGATGACTACTTGATAGTTCAGTGCGTCATGCATTACGGCTTAGAATTGAGGCTCCAAAACATTTTGAACGTCACGGAACATATGAGATGTTCTAAGAGCTGAAATTGGGATCTCAGGCTCGTGCCCGTGTTGAGAGGTATGAGACCTCCAACAAGATTCTTTGCCTGCAAGATGAAGGAGAATAGCTCAATCAGTGAGCATGTGCTCAAATTGTCTAGGTGCTACAATCGCTTGAATCGAGTGGGAGTTGATCTTCCAGATAAGATAGTGGTTGATATAGTTCTCCAAGTCACTGCCACAAAGTTACTAGAGCTTCGTGATGAACTATGAAATGCCAGGGATAGAAATAATGATCCCTGAGCTTTTCGCGATGTTTGACACCGCGAAGGTAGAAATCAAGAAGGATCGTCAAGTGTTGATGGTTAGTAAAACCACTAGTTTCGAGAAGGGCAAGGGCAAGGAAGGAAACTTCAAGGATGGCAAGCCAGTTGCTGCTCCAGTGAAGAAACCCAAGGTTGAACCCAAACCCGACACTAAGTGCTTCTATTATGAGGAGAGCGATCGCTGAAGCGGAACAACCCTAGATACTTGGTAGATAAGAAGGCTGGCAACGTCAACAGAAGTATATTTGACATACGTTTTATTCATGTGTACCTTACTAGTACTCCTAGTAGCACCTGGGTATTAGATACCGGTTCAGTTGCTAAATGTTGGTAACTCGAAATAAAAGCTACGGAATAAACGGAGACTAGCTAAGGGTGAGGTGACGATGTGTGTTGGAAGAGTTTCCAAGATTGATGTGATCACCATCGCACGCTCTCTCTACCTTCGGGATTAGTGATGAACCTAAATAAATGTTATTTGGTGTTTGTGTTGAGCATGAACATGATTAGATCATGTTTATTGCAATACGGTTATTCATTTAAGTCAGAGAATAATGGTTATTGTGTTTACATGAATAATACCTTCAATGGTCATGCATCCAATATGAATGGTTTATTGAATCTCGATCGTAGTAATACACATGTTCATAATATTGATGCCAAAAGATGCAAAGTTAATAATGATAGTACCACTTACTTGTGGCACTGCCGCCAAGGTCATATTGGTGTAAAACGCATGAAGAAACTCCTTGCTGATGGATCTTTTGACTCACTCGATTTCGAATCGGTTGAGGCATGCGGACCATGCCTCATGGGCAAGATGAATAAAACCCCGGTTTCCGGCTTGATGGAGCGGGCAAGTGACTTATTGGAAATGATACATGTTGATGTATGCAGTCCAATGAGTGTTGAAGCGTGCGGTGGATATCGCTATTTTCTTACCTTCACTGATGATTTGAGTAGATATGGGGATATTTACTTAATGAAACACAAGTCTGAAACGTTTGAAAAGTTCAAACAAATTCAGAGTGAAGTTTGAGATCATCGTGACAAGAAGATAAAATGTCTACAATATGATCGCGGAGGTAAATATCTGAGTTACGAGTTTGGTATACAACTTAAGACAATGTGGAATTTGTTTCACAACTCACACCACCTGGAACACCATAGTGTGATGGTGTGTCCGAACGTCGTAGTTGTACTTTATTGGATATGGTGCGTACTATGATATCTCTTATCGATTTGCCACTATCGTTTTGGGGTTATGCATTAGAGACAACTACATTCACTTTAAATAGGGCACCATCTAAGTCCGTTGAGATGACACCGTATGAATTTTGGTTTGGCAGAAACCTAAGCTGTCATTTCTTAATGTTTGGGGCCGCGACGCTTATGTGAAAAAGGTTTCAACCTGATGAGCTCGAACCCAAAGTGGACAAATGCATCTTCATAGAATACCCTAACGTAACAATTGGGTATACCTTCTTTCTCAGATCCAAGCGCAAAGTGTTGGTTGCTAAAAACGGGTCCTTTCTCGAGAAAGAGTTTCTCTCGAAAGAATTGAGTGGTAGGAAAGTAGAACTTGATGCGGTTGTTGAACCGTCACTTCAGTTGGATAGTAGCACAATGCAGAAAGATGTTTCTGCGACGCCTACACCATGTGAATAGGAAGCAAATGATGATGATCATGAAGCTTCGGATCAAGTTACTACCGAACCTCGTAGGTAGACAAGGACTCGTACCGCCCCTGAGTGGTACGTCAATCCTGTCTTGGAGGTCATGTTGTTAGACAACAGTGAACCTACGAGCTATGAAGAAGCGATGGTGGGCCCGGATTCCAACAAATGGCTAGGAGCCATGAAATCCAAAAAAGGATCCATGTATGAAAACCAAGTATGGACTTTGGTAGACTTGCCCGTTAAACGGCAGGCCGTTAAGTACGAATGGACCTTTAAGAAGAAGGCAGACGCTGATGGTAAATGTCACCATTTATAAAGCTCGACTTGTCGCAAAGAAGTTTCCGACAAAGTTCAAGGAGTTGACTATGATGAGACTTTCTCACACGTAGCGATCCTAAAAGTCTATTGGAATTATGTTAGCAGTTGCTGCATTTTTCAATTATGAAATCTGGCAGATGGATGTCAAAACATCGTTTCCTTAACGGTTTCCTTGAGGAAAGGTTGTATGTGATACAAACCGGAAGGTTTTGTCAGTCCAAAGGATGCTA
Organism: Elymus sibiricus; assembly: GCA_039707655.1. Classification (NCBI taxonomy): domain Eukaryota; kingdom Viridiplantae; phylum Streptophyta; class Magnoliopsida; order Poales; family Poaceae; genus Elymus; species Elymus sibiricus. Next base: position 274,400,421 of record CM077665.1, read on the forward strand.
AAATGTATGCAAGCTTCAGCAATCCTTCTATGGACTGGAGCAAGCATCTCAGAGTTGGAATAAACGCTTTGATGAGGTGATCAAAGTTTTCTGGTCTATACAAAGTTTATGAGAAACTTGTATTTACAATAAAGTGAGTGGAAGCACTATAGAATTTCTGATAAGTATATGTGGATGACATATTGTTCGGAAATAATGTAGAATTTCTGGAATGCATAAAGGGTTGTTTGAAAGGAGTTTTTTCAAAGGAAGACCTGGAATAAAGCTACTTAAATATTGGGCATCGAGATCTATAGAGATAGATCAAGACGTCTGATAAGACTTTCAATGAGTACATACCTTGACAAGATTTTGAAAGAAGTTCAAAATGGATCAGTCAAAGAAAGAGTTCTTGCCTAATTTTAAGGTGTGGAGTTGAGTGAGACTCAAAGCTCGACCACGGCAGAAGAAAGAGAAAGGACGAAGGTCGTCCCCTATGCCTTATCCATAGGCTCTGTATAGTATGCCATGTTGTGTACCGCACCTGGTGTGTGCCTTGCCATGAGTCTGTCAAGGGGTACAAGAGTGGTCCAGGAGTGGATCACTGAACAGCGGTCAAAATTATCCTTAGTAACTAGAGGACTAAGGAAATGATTCTCTATTATGGAGGTGACAAAGAGCTCGTCATAAAGAGTTACGTCGATGCAAGCTTTGATACCAATCCGGATGACTCTGAGTAGCAATCCGGATACGTATAGTGGGGCGGCTATTTGGAATAGCTCCAAGTGGAGCGTGGTAGCATCTGCAGTATGACATATAGATTTGCAAAGAACACACGGATCTGAATGTTGCAGACCGTTGACTAAAACCTCTATCACATGTAAAACATGATCGAACCCCAGAATTCATTGGGTGTTAGATTCATTACAGTGTAAATCACATAGTGATGTGAACTAGATTATTGACTCTAGTACAAGTGGGAGACTGTTGGAAATATGCCCTAGAGGCAATAATAAAGTGGTTATTATTATATTTCCTTGTTCATGATAATCGTTTATTATCCATGCTATAATTGTATTGATTGGAAACTCAATTGAATGTGTGGATACATAGACAACACTGTGTCCCTAGTGAGCCTCTACTAGACTAGCTCGTTGATCAAAGATGGTCAAGGTTTCCTGGTCATATACATGAGTTGTCATTTGATAACGGGATCACATCATTAGGTGAATGATGTGATGGACAAGACCCAAACTATGAACGTAGCATATGATCGTGTCAGTTTATTGCTATTGTTTTATGCATGTCAAGTATGTGTTCCTATGACCATGAGATCATGTAACTCGCTGACAATGGAGGAGTACCTTGTGTGTATCAAACATCACAATGTAACTGGATGACTATAAAGATGCTCTACAGGTATCTCCAAGGGTGTCTGTTGAGTTGGCATGGATCAAGACTGGGATTTGTTACTCCGTGTGACGGAGAGGTATCTCAGGGCCAATACAACATCACAATGAGCCTTGCAAGCAAAGTGACTAAAGTGTTAGCCACGGGATCTTGTATTACGGAACGAGTAAAGAGACTTGCCGGTAACGAGATTGAACTAGGTATGGAGATACCGACGATCGAATCTCGGGCAAGTAACATACCGATGAACAAAGGGAACAGCGTATGGGATTAACTGAATCCTTGACATAGAGGTTCAACCGATAAAGATCTTCGTAGAATATGTAGGAACCAATATGGGCATCCAGGTCCCGCTATTGGTTATTGACCGTAGAGGTGTCTCGGTCATGTCTACATAGTTCTTGAACCCGCAGGGTCTGCACACTTAACATTCGGTGACGTTTCGGTATTATTGAGTTATGTATGTTGGTGACCGAAGGTTGTTCGGAGTCCCGGATGAGATCCCGGACGTCAAGAGGAGCTCCGGAATGGTCCGGAGATAAAGATTTATATATGGGAAGTCATATTTTGGCGACCGGAAAAGTTTCGGGTTTTTCCGGTATTGTACCGGGAAGCTTCTAGAAGGTTCCGGAAACTTCCGGAGGAGTTCGGAAGTCCACCAAGGGTTCCACCACGTCCCAAGGGTTTGCATGGGCTGAGGGGAGGCACCCTGGCCTTATTGGGCCAGGCGCACAAGTCCCTCAAGGCCCATGTGGCTTGGGAGAGGTGGAAAGTCCACCTGTTTATGGAAAGGGAGGGAATTAGACTAGGAGTCCAACTCCTCCCCCTTGGCCGCGCCCTAGGGCTTGGAGGGGCTGATCTCCACGCCCCTCCACCTATATATAGAGGGGAGGGGGCGCCCCAAGAGCACACACGAAGCCCTTGGTGCCTCTATCTCTCTCCCTCCCTAGATCGTTTTATCCTCCGTTCGCGGTTTCGGTAGCGCTAGGCGTAGCCCTGCCGGGATAGCACCACCACCGCCGCCACCACGCCGTCGTGTTGCCGGAGAACTCATCTACCTCTCCGCCCCCTCTTGCTGGATCAAGAACGCGGAGATCGTCATCGAGCTGTACGTGTGCTGAACGCGGAGGTGCCGTCCGTTCGGCGCTAGATCGGGACGGATCGTGATTGGATCGCAGGACGGCTTGTGATTTGGATCGCGAAGACGTTCGACTACATCAACCGCATTTCTTAACGCTTCCTGCTTAGCGATCTACAAGGGTATGTAGATCCACTCTCCCTCTCGTAGATGCTCATCACCATGGATAGATCTTGCGTGTGCGTAGGAAAATTTTTGTTTCCCATGCAACGTTCCCCAACAAATAGACCTTTCTCAAATAATCCTTGCATATTAGATAGAAACGGAAAAGCTTAAGAAGAGAATGTATTCAATCAATAGCATGAATTCATAACTTTCTTGCAATCTTGTTATATTGCCTGCAAGAAGAGTTAGTGACCAAAATTTAACAACGATAGTAACGAACCCTGCAAGCATAGATACGAAAGAAAACCTGATTGCAGGGGTTATTGACATTACATGACTACAAGGTTCATGGGCACCACAGGTGGTGCATATAAAGTTTTACGGTCACTGAGAAGCAACAAGTTCGAGTGCAGAAATACCAAATTGTAAGGAAGACCAAAAGACGAATGCAAATCCCCTGCAAATAGCCCGTTCATCTGTCCACTCGATGTTCTCCTCCCCCTTTTGTCAACAAGTGTCAAAAAGGACAAGAAGGACACGATGATCTACTCGTCTAAAGAACCCTCAGAGCTTTAGTTGTTTGGCGATGGAGATCAAGCAACGGTAGAAGCCAAAGCTGGAGTTGAGCTCTTGGCTTGATCTTCTTGATCAGTGGATTGGCCTTCGGAGCAGGGAGCCTCTGGCTTGTAGATCAAAGTGCATGCAGTGTCATCGATTTCATCAGCAGGCTCAACAAGTAGAAGATCCATGGAATCAGAACTCTGAGGCAAAACTAGAGTTTGCCTTCGAATGCGAGGTACTTCAAATAGCTCGAGATAATCGTAGTTCTTCTCGATTCCCTTCGCTAGAAGCTGCTTGCGATCATAATGCGTTCGAAGATGAGTCTAGGAGCACTTCTTCTGTTCTTGGTCATGCTGAAAAGTTTGACGGAGATAGTTGTGCAACAAGTTGATTTCAATCATCATTTTAGTCTTTACCTTGCGTTGAATCATGATATGGCTCTCAACGGCTTGCTAAGTGCGAAGACAAACTTCATAGAGCGATGTATTTTCATTGCGAGGAACTTCAACCTTAACCTTCTTGACTCGAGGAGCATGACCTGAGGCAGAAGCAACAACACCAACAGGAGTTTTCCTTTACAAGTGTCCTTGATCACACGAAGGGTATCTCTCATAGCAAGGGTGAAAACCTTCGGCTTGTGAGGGTAAAAGAAATCCTTCCCAGTAAGCTTCTCAATGGCGAACATGACCCAAGGTGCAAACGGCTTTAGAGCTTGAGTATTATCAACAACATATGCTAAGTTTTGGATGAATGGATCTGGGAGATCAAAGTTTATCCCGATAGATAATGCCTGAAGCGTATTTGCTAAAATGCCTCCAATGTTGCCAGGCATGTTTGTTGGAGTGAGAGTATTGCAAAGAATATAGAAGAGAACCTAGTTCTCATATGCCTGATTCGTTGGATTTGTTTTGGTGCAGGCATCTCCAACAAGGTTAGGATCCATGAGAAGATGGATTTGAGCAGATGTGACTTCCCAGAAGTGCAAACGATGTTCATTTTCTTCGTCAAACTCAAATCGAGGGAACTCTAGCAGTGCAAGAAATTGTTCATCCGAGCATTTGATGAGTTCTTCCTCGGTCATCCATTTGATCACCCAAGAACTGATATCCTCAAGATTTCCAGAGATATACAGGGTTGCATAGAACTGAAGAATTACTTTTCTATTCAATCCGTGGTTGAACCTCATGAACCCTTTTAGATAAGTTTGTTCAAATAGCTCGATGGTTTTGTGGAAGCTGGGCAACCTTTGGAGTTCGGCGAAATCCAACAGCTTGTGCTGATTATGGGATTCTTGCATTACTAAATTCTTGCATAGTATACGGCCTGCTCCTTGGTCCAGACCTGGGCAATAGAGAAGTTATTTCTCCTTCATAAGGTCTCATTTCAAAGAAACCAAGTTTTGAGCGATGGATCTGCTCATTGAAAGCCGGTCCATTCGGGCCATCCTCAACAAGAAACAATGTGAATGTTTCTAGAGGGTTTCTTGGTGCATTTTCTTTGGGTTCATCCTGGGATGCATGATCATCAGGTGCAGGAACACTTTCATCTATTGGCTTCAGAGGAGCACGTGGCATCCTCTTTCTCTAAGTTGACGGCTTTGAGAGACTTGAAGAACTGACACTCTTGCTCGCTGGAACTCCTTCAATGGCTTGCAGATCATCACATTTCGGGGCTACATCTTTTATTTCCTTCTCGGATGACACCATAGGTGCAATTTCCTCAGGAAATGGTGGAACAAGGGTTGACTCAATCTCTTCATGAGCCATGGGCTCTTCAAATCCCTCATCTTCCCCTTCCTTCTATGCGGCTAAGGAACAAAGAGCGGGATCAACATCCATGGGTAGGGGCATGAGATGATGCATCTGGGGTAGTTTTCTCTTGGGAAGCATTCAACTCCCCCTGAATCTTTCCAGTCTCCTTAAAAATTTTGTAGGGCTCAACATGCAAATATTTCAGAGGTGATGGGACCGCCTTTTCAACTTCAATGTCCTCATCGGTCTCTTCGACTTGAGCTTGTGGGTCGGGAGAAACAATTTCATCGACAGTTTTCTTGAGAAAAACTTCAGCTTCCTGATGCTGCTCTTGTTGGCTCATAGGCACAGGAATGATAACCTCTTTGGTGCCAACTTGCACGGGTTGTTCTTCGCAAAGAGAAGATGGAGGGACTTGCTTCAAAGGCACCGTGGTGCTAAAAGGAACAACATCAATGAACACGGTTTCAAGATGGTGATCTTTATTTTCTTTCGGCTTGCATACCTTAGCCCTTGCCTTTTGTTGTTTCCCTTCTTTCTCCCTTCTTTGAACAAGATCCTCCTGGCGAGAAATTTCATCATTTCTCCTGTCACATAGTTGAGAAATGTCCAGGTGCATGCGGGAGTGCCAACCAACCTTCTCTTTGCGAAATACGCTCACAGTTTTGGTGAGATCGATAATTTCCTTGCTTGGTCTCCTCTCTTCTGCATCAGTTTTGGCTTCCCGTCGCATTTTCTCTAAGGCTAGTTTATCGCTCACAACTTGCTTTATCTTCTTGGTAATTTTATTCATATCAGCAAAGTGTTTGGCCACCATCTTAGTAACATCATCTGGCAAACCAAGACTGCCCAGTTCATCAGACTTGGCATCATAAGCAACATTGTCAATGATATCGATTATCAAGTTGTAATCATACTTTGGTTCCTCTATGGGAACATGAACACTTGGCTTGGCTTTCTTGGACGTAGCTTCAACCTTTTTTCGGTCTGTAGCTTTCTTTTTTGCTGAGCTGCTGGCGAAAGGATTCGTGACAACAGGGCCCGAAAGCTTGTCAAGTCCAAGGGTTGGAGCATGTCTTGGAGACCTCCTTGGAGAGGGAAAAACCTTCTTTGGTGAGGGACTCTCAGCTCGTTTGTTGAGAAGAGCAGGCTTTTCATATAGAGGAATTTCATTAGTTATATCTTTGCTTGACTCATCAGACGAGTCAGAGGCAGCTCTCTTTGATCTCTTTGCCACGGTTTTATTTCGAACGGTGGGAGGTGGGGTGGACTTCTTTGACTGTCTCGCCTTAGAGGCAGAATCAAGCTCTTTCTTTTTTCTCAACATCCTTCTTGGTCAGGGCCACATTCTTGGCTTCAACTTGGCTTTTCTTTGCCTCCTTGGCCTCACGCCTAGTTTTAGCCAAAGATCACTTTCTACTTCCTTCGAGAAGTCAGCTGGGTTTTTCATGGAGTCATGATGAGGATTTTCTTTCGGTGTCCCGACTTTTGAACCACCTTCACTCATCAGACCTTCAGCAATGCGTTCGTTCCATGGAGGAGTGAAAGCGAATATAATCTGATAGTTCATTCGAACATTTTCATGAAAGTACCACTTCCTTGCCCAGTGGCGACGGATCCTTTGCAACCTATTGTTGCGATCAGTTGCAGGCTCAAACCTGGTGGAGTAGCATATCCTTCGGGATCAGACATTTCTGCTGCAGTATTTCTCTCTCTGCCATGACCACCTTTGCATGGATTTCCATCAGAGAAGATGGTTAGAGCATCAGCGACCAGTTCATCCTCAGGCTGACAAACGACAATAGGAACTTCTCCATTAGATTCCTCGGTTTCAGCAGCTTTCTCTTCGGAACCTTTGGGGGCTTCGAGGTTTTTCCACCCCAACCATTAATTTTTTGCTGGACTTGGGTGACAGCCGAGGCAAATCTTCCTCAGATTCAGAATGATCTCTTGAGCTCGAAGCCATGAACAACTATGATAAAAGAGGAGGATATGAGGGAAAACAGGGCAGGGTCACAAACACACACAAATTGATTTTTAGAGAAAATATTTGAGGGTAACTTATTCACTGGGATTATTGAAAATATCCTTTATAGATTCTCGTCTAGTCACATCAACTACCGGACATAATAATTTTGTCTAATCTTTGGTAACATCTAGTGAACAAGAGTAGGAAGGATGTGTGAGAGGAAAAACTACAAACCGTACACATTAGAACTTAGTGAAGCTAGAAGATCTACTGGAGCAAAATAAAATCATGAGAAATAACTGCTATATGAACAATTCCTAGAACAGATAAGTTGGAGGGAGTAGTTCATGATCTATACGCCCTAACTTGGAAGTATAGATCTACTATGGCAATGCGGCGAGAGGATTTACCTCGCCGGTGAGATCTTCTAGGACGAGGATCCGCCGGAGTCGCACGACGGAGCTCCTTGCCGGAGAAGCTTTGAGCAAGGGCTTAGACTATAGTGGAGGTTAGGTATTGACGAACAATGCAAGCAGAGGAATAGAGGAAGAAGATGAGGGGAGGAGTGTTCATAGCCTTGAGGGCAAACCACCTCTCCGAAATCTACGGTCCTCACAAAACGGAAGCTCCACATTCAACGGACGAGAACATGATCAGAAGATCGTGGGAACATGTCAAATATTTCCTGCAAGAAAATCTGGAAAGTGGAGCAGATGGTCGAAAGGTTTGAAATGGGATTGATCCAAAATTAGATATACATTCAAGATCCATTTCTTTTCTGATCAAAAACATCGGAGAGAAACTTCCTTTTGATCAAGTTGCATGACATAGATTTAGAAGAGATGGAATAGAGAGGAAACAAGGTCCGAAACAAAACACTTAGCCTATGATAACACAAACACTTTGAGAAACTATAAGTGAGTGGTCTATCGGACAGAATACAAAAATAGGTCAACTCTATCAGAATCAACAATAGTACGAAAAAGAAAGAACAGCCATCAATGTAAGTCTCAGAACTTGTGATATGCGAAAGAAGATTCCCGAGACATGTCCTACAGTAAACGGTTAGTTCTTCTTCACAACCCACACTTGAGTGGGAGGTGGAGATAATTTGTTTCTTCTGTGGACTAGAGCCATTCCGCTTCATGGGTTCATGAAACCTATCTGTGAATCGTGATAGTAATCATACGAGTAAGCATTGAAATTGTGTCTAGATACATGAACATGATGATATGAGGAGGTGCGCATGTATTCCTTTTGGCGACAGTTTAACCAGTTTCCCTTCAATTGAATCACATTGCAATATTGTGAGTGATCTTCATTTCGCCGAATGGAATATCCCTGCACTGTAAGGTTAGGAGTGAGAGACAAATTTTCAATCGAGGACTTTTCCACCCAGATTTGTTTCTTAGGAGAACCCCGCCTGCAGTTAGCTCCAACATATTGAGCAAAAACCTTACCATTCTGTTGTTTGAAGAACTTGCAGTTGGAGTCATCAGACTCATCAGAAACAACAGGAACGAGAGATTCATACCCCAAGAGCATAGTTGGTTTGAGAATTTTGCTTTTGATGAGAACCCAGCTAGTGTGTTCATATTGTTCGGGGGTCCAGTAAGTTCCATCAACATTGAGTTTTTTTCGAAACCCAAACCCTCTTTGCAACGGTTCTTGTGCAGAATGGATTTCTTGAGCACGTCACATAAGGATTTATTGCCTTTGAGACTCTTGAGCTTGTTGGTTTCTATCAAGATTTTTAGCCTGCAATTTTCATCAAAGAGAGCAACAAATTCCTTGGAGAAGGGGTTAGATATATCATCGGTAACTGTTGCCACATTTATAGATTTCTCATGTGAAGTTTCAGTAGTGGAATAATTATTGCTGCGTTCTAAGCAAGGAGGAACAAAATCATCAAGAAGTTTTTCAAATTTCTCAGCGAAAAGAGAACCTTTTTCTTTCACAAGTGCACTATAAATCTCTTTCAGTGACTCGAGTTCTTGATTCCTGTGAAGGAGATCTTCTTATAAACTCTCAAAGTCAACTGTGAGAGTATTGTAGCGATTTGAAAGATCATCAATAATTGATGAAAGAGCTTCATGCTCTTCAGTCAACTCTTAATTTTTCTTCGTCTCTTGGAACATCAATCCTTCGGACTTCCTCAAATTTTTCTCAAGTTGTTCAAATTCATCTTGTTGAGATTTAGCTATCTTGGCAAGTTTGGTGAAAGCAATGCTTTCCGAAGAGATATTGATACGTCTCCAACGTATCTATAATTTTTTATTGTTCCATGCTATTATATTATCTGTTTTGGATGTTTTATATGCATTAATATGCTATTTTATATTATTTTTGGGACTAACCTATTAATCTAGAGCCTAGTGCCAGCTTCTATTTTTTCCTTGTTTTTGAGTATTGCAGATAAGGAATATTAAACGGAGTCCAAACGGAATAAAATCTTCGGAATGATTTTTCTTGGAACAGAAGAAACCCAGAAGACTTGGAGATGAAGGCAGGAGAGCCGCCGTGTGGCGACAAGCCACAGGGGCGCGCCCTAGGGGGGGGGCTGGCTTGTGGCCCCACGGCAGCCCTCCTAACCCTATTCTTCGGCCTATAAATTCCCAAATATTCCCTGGATACTAAAAAAGAGCCACGAAAATACTTTTCCGCCGCCGGAAGCCTCTGTTCCCGTGAGATCCAATCTTGGAGCCTTTTCCGGTAATCTGCCGGAGGGGGATTCGATCACGGAGGGCATCTACATCAACTCCATTGCCCCTCCGATGATGCGTGAGTAGTTTACCACAGAACTTCGGGTCCATAGCAAGTAGCTAGATGGCTTCTTCTCTCTCTTTGTTCTTCAATACCATGTTCTTCATCATCTTCATGGAGATCTATCCGATATAATACTCTTTTGTGGTGTGTTTGTCGAGATCCGATGAATTCTGGGTTTATGATCAGCTTATCTATGAATATTATTTGAATCTTCTCTGAATTCTTATATGCATGATTTCATATCTTTGCAAGTCTCTTCGAGTTATTGGTTTGGTTTGGCCAACTAGATTGGTAATTCTTGCAATGGGAGAAGTGCTTAGTTTTGCGTTCAATCTTGCGGTGTCCTCACCCAGTGACAAAGTAGGGGTAGCGAGGCATGTATTTGTATTGTTGCCATCAAGGATAAAAAGATGGGGTTTTGATCATATTGCTTGAGTTTATCCCTCTACATCATGTCATCTTACCTAATGCGTTACTCTGTTCTTCATGAACTTAATACTCTAGATGCAGGCAGGAGTCGGTCGATGTGTGGAGTAATAGTAGTAGATGCAGAATCGTTTCAGTCTACTTGACACGGATGTGATGCCTATATGCATAATCATTGCCTTGGATATCTTCATAATTATTCGCTTTTCTATCAATTGCTCGACAGTAATTTGTTCACCCACCGTATTATTTTACTTCATGAGAGAAGCCTCTAGTGAAACCTATGGCCCCCGGGTCTATTTTCCATATTATACTTTCAGATCTAAAACCAAAAATACCAAAAATACCTCGCTGCATTATTTTTACTTTTGTTTTACTTTACGTTCTAGCAATCTATCAAACCTATCTCTATCAGATCTCATCCTTGCAAATAACCGTGAAGGGGTTGACAACCCCTTTATTGCGTTGGGTGCAAGTGTTTGATTATTTGTGTAGGTACATCTATTGGGGACTTGCTTGTATCTCCTACTAGATTGATACCTTGGTTCTCAACAACTGAGGGAAATACTTATCTACTTTGCTGCATCACCCTTTCGTCGTCAAGGGAAAACCAACGCATGCTCGAGAAGTAGCAAGAAGGATTTCTGGCGCCGTTGCCGGGGAGATCTACATTAAGCCTACCAAGTACCCATCACAAACTCATCTCTTACATTTATATTATTTGCCATTTGCCTCTTGTTTTCCTCTCCCCCACTTCTAAAATGATTTTCAGAAAAAACCAAAAAGATTTGCCTTTTTATTCGCCCTTCTTCCGTTCGTCTTTCCGTTTGCTTTTTGTTTGCTTTTGTGCTAGATCGTTTCGTTGCCATCATGTCTGAATCTGGGGAGGTTTTCATTGAAAAGGATAGTAATAATCTTGAGGGGAATTTTGACAATCTTGCTAATAATGACTCTCATGAAGAACCTACTATCATGCATACAAAAAAAATTCCGCATAGGTAGCGGTAATATTATTGGAAAAGGTGTTATTCAAGATTTCTTTACTTGTGCTGGTACGCTACCTACCTTAGGAGGGTCCATTCTCAATAAAACTAATAGTCTTGCGGATGCCATAACCCTACTAATAATTGAACTTGAGAGACAATTTGTTCATATGCATCCTTGCATACAAAGGATTTTTCTTGAGTTCTCTAATATTCAGTATTCTTCTGTTAAGCGTGTCGCCACTATATTTCTAGCCCACGAGTTTAGATTCATCATGAAAGAGGCTAGTGAAATTTTTGCTCATTATAAAATTAATGGTGGATGTCCCCCCATAGAGGAGATCCTTTTTAATCAAAAGGAAATAATAAGATTGCAATCTTCGGATTATGTTGCCTATAATGAAATTTTGAGAAAAAGGGTCCCTATCGAGGTTTTGATTGATAAGATTTCTGAACTCAATGATAATTTTGCTATACAAAACAACGGATTAGAGTTCATATTAAGAGATAGACTTATGACTTTCCACCAAAGGAAAGCTTACAATGATGAATTGATTATACACTATAGGGGCCCGAAGGAGGAACCTATCACTCCCGCACTAGATCTCAAGGATCCTTATCCTATTAAATTTAGCCCTTTTGATTACTTTTGCTTGCCACAAAGAAAGCTTGCTGCTGAAAGAAGGGAGTATGAGATGAGCATGGATGATCTCCCTTACTATTATGAAAAGACCTAGATCTATTGCGTTATGCCTAGCTAGGGGCGTTAAACAATAGCGCTTGTTGGGAGGCAACCCAATTTTATTTTTATGCTTTTGTTTTTGCTTCTGTTTTTGAGTGTTTTACACATTATTACCTCTGTAGTAATTGTGTTTTCTTGTTTAAATTAGTGTTTGAGCCAAGTAAGACCTTTGGGATGGTATACGGTGTTTGCAATTTGATTTTGCTGAAAAACAGAAACTTTTGCTCTCAGTCCAGGAATTTTGTAAATTCACTGGAACGTGCTTTTGATCTGAAATGTTTAAAAAAGATTGATATACAAATTTCCCTGATTTTACTAATTTTTCAGAATTTTTGGAGTTACAGAAGTATTCGAAGTCTATAGATTGCTACAGACTATTCTGTTTTAGACATATTCTGTTTTCTTTGTGTTGTTTGCTTATTTTGATGTATCTATGGGTTGTATCGGGGGGTATGAACCATGGAGAAGTTAGAATAAAGTAGATATTACACCAATATAAATAAAGAATGAGTTCACAACAGTACCTAAAGTGGTGATTTATTTTTCTTATACTAACGGATCTCATGAGTTTTCTGTTGAGTTTTGGGTTGTGAAGTTTTCAAGTTTTGGGTAAAGATTTGATGGACTATGGAATAATGAGTGGCAAGAGCCTAAGCTTGGGGATGCCCAAGGCACCCCAAGCCATATTCAAGGATACCAAAAAGCCTAAGCTTGGGGATGCCCCGGAAGGCATCCCCTCTTTTGTCTTCAATCCATCGGTAAATTTACTTGAGGCTATATTTTTATCCACCACATGATATGTGTTTTGCTTGGAGCGTCTTGTATGATCTGAGTATTTGCTTTTTAGTTTGCCACAATCATCCTTGCTGCACACATCTTTTTGAGAGAGACACGCTGAAACGTGAATTTATTAGAATACTCTATGTGCTTCACTTATATCTTTTGAGCTAGGCAATGTTGCTCTAGTACTTCACTTATATCTTTTTAGAGCACGGTGGTGTTTTATTTTATAGAAATTATTGAACTCTCGTACTTCACTTATATTATTTTGAGAGTCTTTAAAACAGCATGGTAATTGGTTTAGGTAATGGGCATCCAAGAGGGATATAATAAAAACTTTCATATTAAGTGCATTGAATACTATGAGAAGTTTGATTCCTTGCATATAGTTTTGAGATATGAAGATGGTAATATAAGAGTCATGCTAGTGAGCAGTTGTGAATTGGAAGAAATGCTTGTGTTAAAGTCTGTGATTCCCGTAGCATGCACGTATGGTGAACCGTTATGTAACGAAGTCGGAGCATGATTTGTTTAATGATTGTCAACCTTTGTGTGAGGGTCGGGAGCGCGCGATGGTTAACTCCTACCAACCTCTCTCCTAGGAGCATGCGTCTAATGCTTTGTTTCGATGACTAATAGACTTTTGGAATAAGTATGTGAGTTCTTTATGACTAATGTTGATCCATGGATTATACGCACTCTCACCCTTCCACCATTGCTAGCCTCTCTAGTACCGCGCAACTTTCGCCGGTGCATCAAACCCACCTTACTCAAAACAGCCACCATATATTTTCCTCAAAACAGCCACGATACCTACCTATTATGGCATTTCCATAGCCATTCCGAGATATATTGCCATGCAACTTCCACCGTTTCGTTTTTCATGACACGCACCATCACTTTCATATTGCATATAGAGTCATATTTTGTTCTAGGTATCGAGTTGTAATTTTCTTTTTGAGTTGTAAGTAAACAATAGTGTGATGATTTTCATTATTAGAGCATTTGTCCCGTGAGAGAAAAGGATGATGGAAGCTATGAATCCCTCACAAGTTGGGACGAGTCTCCGGACTTTACAAATAATAAAACAGGCCAGCGAAGCCCAAATAAAAAAAAAGAGGCCAAAGAAGCCCACCAAAAAAATGAATGAGAGAAAGAGAGAAGCGACAATGTTACTATCTTTTTCCACACTTGTGCTTCAAAGTAGCACCATGATCTTCATGATAGAGAGTCTCCTATTTTGTCACTTTCGTATAACTAGTGGAATTTTTCATCTTTTGCACAACCACTTAGTTTTCTTTTTGAGCTTTCATACACTTATATCTCTAGTGCATTTGTTGCATGGCAATCCCTACTCACTCACATTGATATCTATTGATGGGCATCTCCATAGCCCGTTGATACGCCTAGTTGATGTAAGACTATCTTCTCCTTTTTTTTCCTTGCAACCTCCACCATATTCTATTCCACCTATAATGCTATATCCATGGCTCACGCTCATCTATTGCGTGAGAGTTGAAAAGGTTTGAGAACATAAAAAGTGTGAAACAATTGCTTGACTTGTCATCGGGGTTGTGCATGATTTAGATACTTTGTGTGGGGAAGATGGAGCATAGCCAGACCATATGATTTTGTAGGGATAACTTTCTAAGGCCATGTTATTTCGAAAGGACGCAATTGCCTTGTTAGTATGCTTGAAGTATTACTGTTTTTATGTCAATATTAGACTTTTGTTTTGAATCTTATGGATCTGAATATTCATGCCACAATAAAGAATATTGCATGGATAAATATGTTAGGTAGCATTCCACATCAAAAATTCTGTTTTTATCATTTACCTACTCGAGGACGAGCAGGAATTAAGCTTGGGGATGCTTGATACGTCTCCAACGTATCTATAATTTTTGATTGTTCCATGCTATTATATTATCTGTTTTGGATGTTTTATATGCATTAATATGCTATTTTATATTATTTTTGGGACTAACCTATTAATCTAGAGCCTAGTGATAGTTTCTCTTTTTTCCTTGTTTTTGAGTATTGCAGATAAGGAATATTAAACGGAGTCCAAACGGAATAAAATCTTCGGAATGATTTTTCTTGGACCAGAAGAAACCCAGAAGACTTGGAGATGAACGCAGGAGAGCCGCTGTGTGGCGACAAGCCACAGGGGCGCGCCTTAGGCGGGGCGCACCCCCCTGGCTTGTGGCCCCACGGCAGCCCTCCTAACCCTATTCTTCGGCCTATAAATTCCCAAATATTCCCTGGATACTAAAAAAGAGCCACAAAAATACTTTTCCGCCGCCGGAAGCCTCTGTTCCCGTGAGATCCAATCTTGGAGCCTTTTCCGGTAATCTGCCAGAGGGGGATTCGATCACGGAGGGCATCTACGTCAACTCCATTGCCCCTCCGATGATGCGTGAGTAGTTTACCACAGACCTTCGGGTCCATAGCTAGTAGCTAGATGGCTTCTTCTCTCTCTTTGTTCTTCAATACCATGTTCTTCATGATCTTCATGGAGATCTATCCGATGTAATACTCTTTTGCGGTGTGTTTGTCGAGATCCAATGAATTGTGGGTTAATGATCAGCTTATCTATGAATATTATCTTTGCAAGTCTCTTCGAGTTATTGGTTTGGTTTGGCCAACTAGATTGGTAATTCTTGCAATGGGAGAAGTGCTTAGTTTTGGGTTCAATCTTGCGGTGTCCTCACCCAGTGACAAAGTAGGGGTAGCGAGGCACGTATTTGTATTGTTGCCATCAAGGATAAAAAGATGGGGTTTTCATCATATTGCTTGAGTTTATCCCTCTACATCATGTCATCTTACCTAATTCGTTACTCTGATCTTCATGAACTTAATACTCTAGATGCAGGCAGGAGTCGGTCGATGTGTGGAGTAATAGTAGTAGATGCAGAATCGTTTCGGTCTACTTGACACGGACGTGATGCCTATATGCATAATCATTGCCTTGCATATCTTCATAATTATTCGCTTTTCTATCAATTGCTCGACAGTAATTTGTTCACCCACCGTATTGTTTTCCTTCATGAGAGAAGCCTCTAGTGAAACCTATGGCCCCGGGGTCTATTTTCCATATTATACTTTCAGATCTAAATCCAAAAATACCAAAAATACCTCACTGCATTATTTTTACTTTTGTTTTACTTTACATTCTAGCAATCTATCAAACCTATCTCTATCAGATCTCATCCTTTGAAATAACCGTGAAGGGATTGACAACCCCTTTATTGAGTTGGGTGCAAGTGTTTGATAATTTGTGTAGGTACATCTATTGGGGACTTGCTTGTATCTCCTACTGGATTCATACCTTGGTTCTCAACAACTGAGGGAAATACTTATCTACTTTGCTGCATCACCCTCTCCTCTTCAAGGGAAATCCAACGCATGCTCGAGAAGGCTTTCGCCTCGAAGGCTTCTGAAATGTCTGAACATCACTCGAAGCATTTCACTATGATTTTTGGCCTTAGCAACTAACAAGTCATGAATGTCCTTAATAGCATCCCAGATCTGCTTAGCAGTTTTGAATTTTTGAACTCGAATGAAAATTTCTCCGGAGATGCTGTCATAGCTGATGTCTTTAGCTTGAGAATCCAGTTTAATGTTTGTGAGATCTTCGAGAGTTGTTTTTTTATCACCAACAACATATCCATTTTCAATCATTTCCCACATCTCGATGCTTCTAGCTTGGATCTTGATTCTCATTCGGTTTTGCCATTGAAGATAATCCTTTCCATGAAATATAGGAATCCTATCAGAGTGCCTGGATCCACCCGTGTGCGACATACTCACTCCAAGGTTGTTATACCTTAATAAGCAGAGACAAGGAGTACCTTGCTCTGATACTGATTGTAGGGACCAAGAGTATATCGACTAGAGGGGGTTAAATCGGAGATTCAAAATTTCTTTCGAAACTTTGAATGATTCCAAACACCGCAGCAAAAAGAGTACAATGAGTGAATAGCAAGAGGCACAAGCGATGGAATAGCTATGTGATAAATGTCACAGAGAGCGCGCTGAGCATATTTATTGACGAAGTACTTGACTACACTTTTGGCATAGCGATTGATAATATTCACATATTATATATGATGGTGATGCGGCAATAGAGTACTTCGGCTGTCATCAAACCAAACTCACTTTGAGAGAAATACTATCGAATGTGTTCAGTTGAGCAGGTACATGTATGATAGTGAAGCTTAATCAGGGTAAAGAATTAGAGCATAACGAGTGACAATCAATGATGATAAATGAGAGGAGAGAGTAAACAAGTGGTGATCGATGGCAATAGATGATTTGGTAGACCAGTTCACTCTTCTACAAAAGAGCTACGCCTGGTTGGAGGGACTTGTGATTTAACACATGAGGAAAACTCTCTCCATCCTGTTCTCCCTCAACTCGAAGATGATTAGACTTTAGTTGACTTCACTCATGGTAGATACTTTCGGTGATCTCCAAACCTTCGATAAACTTTGTCTTCGGTGACCACAACTACTCTTGATCACACCATGAACCACAATTACTCTTAGTTCCCGAAGACTAACTTGGAGACAACAATTTCTTTTTGTCACTCAAGTCGACGCTTATCCGTCTAGAGAGTGTGCAGCTCTCAAGAGTAATAAGCACAAGAACACTAACTTAGCTCTACTCTGATGCTCAGCCACATTCTAAGTTTTGGCTCTTAATTTTTCTCTCGTTGGATTTTAAACTCAAATCATTCGGAGAGGGGATGTTCAAGCAATCATCTCTGAAATCTCAAGCGGAGAAGCCAATGATCAACGTTCGAGCGGGGTGGCTATTTAACCTTCCCTGGAGGGAAAAGACCAAACTGGACATGGGCATCGGCCAATGGTTGAATGCCATGAATCCAATGGCCGGAAATTGAGCACAACGGTAACATTCCTTGTTGAGGAAGAAATGCTAACTCCTTAGTCGGAAAGATATCACCTGTACCACCGAAGAACATCGTCTTCTACTGGCAGGTAATTGTTTGAAGCATAAAGATATTTCTCTCGATCTCTCATGGGTTCAGGTTAAGCAGCACAGCAAACCTAAGCTTCGAGAACTTGTACCCCTCTTAATAGTACAGTGGTCCTATTACTCAATGAAAGAGAAGGATAATAACAAAAGAAATGCTAGATCTTCACTTTGTCTTCATCTTCTCGATTGCAGTCATTTCCTTTGGACTTACCGAACAGATTGCTTTGCTTCAACAACATTTTAAGAGGTCAATTATTTCACCACGAGAAGATCATAAACACTTCATCAAACAGGATAGCCAATCCTTCTTTGTACTTCAGTAGGGATTCGGAGAAGTTCCTCGAACTAGATGTTGAATCCTGCATTCTACTCGGATTTGCATGGACTATTTCTCTATGAAAACACTAGCAAACAAATCAGTCCATGCCTGTTTCTAGCAACAATCTCCAAAACAAAAGAGGGAAAATCATTGCACCAACAAGCCTGATTGGAGTTTCACATCTGAGGCTTGGACCTCAATTACCCTGCTACATTTGCCTATCCACTTGCCAAAACAACCTCTAATCATTTCCTGTTATGATTAAGATTGGTACTCCTATACCTACATCACACATCTTTAGATTTGAGAACTATGGACTTGAGCATAGTCAGATCAAGGAGGTGGTCAAAAACATTTGGGGGCAAGTGATTGAAAATTAGAGTGCTAAAGTCATTGCGGCCAAATTTAAAATATTAAGGAAAGGACTTAAAATATGGGTAAAATCACTGTCTTACCTCAAGAATGTTATCAATAACACTAATTTTATGATTTTATGTTTTGACACTATTGAAGAATATAGAGATCTTACTACTCAAGAGTCCAAAGGCGGAAACATACTTAAAGATCACATGAGTAATCTTTTGAATCACCAGAGAATCCACTGGAAGCAAAGCGCCACCATTAGAAACATCAAATTGGGAGAGGCCAACAACAAATATTTCCATGCCAAGGCCACCATTAAAATTAGGCACAGTCAGATTGCTATGTTAAAAGATGAGCAAGGTTTTGAACATAATGATCACCAATCCAAAGTTGCAATTCTGTTAAGGGCATTTAAAGGTAGAATGGGCACTACTTCCCCAGCAAAAAAATCCATTGTTGTTACATAACCTCCTGCTTCCTCATGATGGTTTGGAAGAGCTGTAATCACCTTTTAGTAGGGAAGTAATTGATGACGTGGTCAAAAAACTCCCTACTCATAAATTACCTAGGCCTTATGGTTTTAATGCTACTTTCATCAAGGCATGCTGGTCCATTATTGCCGGGAATTTTTACAAGTTAATTGAGGATTTCTTCCATGGAATAGTTAATCTTCAAAGCATAAACTATTTCTTCATAACTCTTATTCCCAAGAAGGATATTGCTGATACACCTAGGGATTTCAGACCCATCTCTCTTCTTAACTGCTCACTGAAGATTATTAGTAAGCTATTGGCCAACAGACTTTAGAATATCATCCTTAGTCTTGTACCTAAAAATCAATATGGTTTTCTCAACAACAAGTGCATTCAAGATTGCATTGCTTGGTCCTATGAATATATTCGTCAGTGTCATCAATCTAAGAAAGAACTCATTCTTCTTAGATTGGATTTTGAGAAAGCTTTTGGTATGCTTAATCATGACACTATTATCCAGATCATACAGACCAAAGGTTTTGGCACTAAATGGTATAATTTGATTAAAATTGTCTATGGAACTGGCTTCTCCTTTGTACTGTTAAATGGAGTCCATGGCAGGTAATTTTTATGTAAAAAAGGGGGCCAAACAAGGAGATCGTCTCTCTCCCTTCATCTTTGTCATTGCAACTGATCTATTACAATCCATGATTAATGATGCCATGCATAATCCTCTGATTGAGACCCCATTGCTTCACCACTCATGTCCTGATTACCCAATCATTCAATATGTAGATGACACAGTCCTTATTGTCAAGGCTAACTCTGGTCAATGGATCCACATTAAGAACTTGTTATTGTATTATGAAGCATACACAGGCCTAAAAGTTAACTATCCCAAATAAATCATGATCCCCATTAACACTCCTAATAACAATATGATTACTCTCTCTTAGAATTTTGGGCGTCAAGTTGGAAGTTTACCACATTCCTACCTTGGCCTCCCTTTGAGCATCAGTAAGCCCAAGATTGAGGATTTTATGCCTTTGCTTGAGAGAGTCCAAAATAGATTGATGGGGTGCTCTACTATGTTATCTTCTCAAGATAAACTCATTCTGATCAAATATGTGCTCTCTTGTCCATCAATTTACTTCATGTGTCCTCTCATGATTCTTATATCAGTGATCAATCAACTCAATACTTTCTTCACACACTGTTTTTGGAGAAAGTATGGAGAGCAAGAAAAAGGAATCTGATTGCTTGGGACAAGGTTTGCAAACCTAAAAATCAGGGAGGGCTTGGTTGTGACGCCCCATTTTGATCGTACGCTAATCATACACACAAATGCGTACGACCAAGATTAGGGACTCACGGGAAGATATCACAACACAACTCTAGACACAAATTAAAGTCATACAAGCTTCATATTACAAGCCAGGGGCCTCGAGGGCTCGAATAAATAAGCTCAGATTCAAACGAGTCAGCGGAAGAAAATATTATCTGAGTACAGACATAAGTTAAACAAGTTTGCCTTAAGAAGGCTAGCACAAACATACGTAGCGAATCGGAAGAGACAACGCCTCCTACCTAGGAACGTCCTAACTACTCCTGAGCGTCGGCACTCTCCACGTAGTAGTAAGCTCCAGCGGTGGTGTAGAAGTCATCGGCGGGGTACTCCATCTCCCGGGCTCCGTCATCTGAACGCAGTAATCGTATCGAGGGGGAAAGAGGGGAGAAAGCAGCGGTGAGTACTCATCCAAAGTATTTGCAAGACTTATATCAGAACTATACTAGAATATGCATCAGTATCAAGGAATGGGATTATATCTTTGGACTGGCTGCAGAAAAGCAAGAATAGGGGGAAGGCCTAGCCCTATCGAAGACTAGCATCTTCTACATCTTGCAGCATTAGAAGAGTGTAGATTGGTAACTCATATGTAACAATATTATTATGGCAATTTTATTAAGTAACCACGCCCAGAGATTCATCCTCGACTCCCTGCGATAAAGCAATCTCAGATCCAAATATTTCAATTTTAACTCACCATTCTAGTTGTATTAGATCGAGGTACAACTCCAATTCGTCCTGTTACTGTGGACACGGCTATTCGAATAGTTGAATTCATCCCTGCAAGGGTGCACCACATTTCCCAACACACTTGATAACCTTTGGCCGGATACACTTTCCTGGGTCATGCCCGGCCTCGGGAAATCAACACGTCATCACCCTACCTAGGCTCAAGAGAGAGGCCAGCCCGGCGGTCTAAATCCTAAGCGTGCAGGGGTCATGGGCCCACTCGCCCTTTGCACTCCTGCACGATGCGTGGGCGGCCGAGGTCAGTCCTAGCACCTCTTATACAATATCAATGCCGTCGCAGACCACTCGGGCGCGCGCCGCTCCATTGCTGACGTCCGAAGAGCTTCAACTGATACAACGACGCCGAGTACCCATAACTTGTCCCACGTGAAGGTTAGTGCGAAAAAGGTCAATCGACCAACTCAGATCTAATACCCAACCCATTAGCATTTTATTAAGTGCGGTGACGAGCGCGACCCATGATGTGCAGTCCCGTCGCCCCGTCTCGAGGACATGTGGCAAGGACCTCACCTGCCCGGCCACGCCTCGTCGTTATTAATCCGTGGGTACCCTTCAGGGCAGACCCATCACCAACATCTTGTTGTAACCAAGACATAGTAACCGTGTGTATAAAACATCAAGGTGGGACCTGAGGAATCACCCCACGATGGTTCCCGCTCGATGTAGCTGTAAAGGTGGACTTAGAGAAATCAACCTCGGGGGTCCCACACTTGAGGGGTTGCACGACAGAGTCGTATTGGGAGTGGCGAAGAGGTATCACCCTCTGGTTACCACGACCGATTACTTCACTATAGAGTTATCATCCGGAGTACCTACAAGGTATCACCCTCGGTACCCGATAGTAACACTACAGAGTCATACAACTAGGGGGTGTGCGGTGGTATGATCGTCTCTGCACATCGCTCACGATGATCGAGTAACTGATAAGTAAAGCGGGGCAACTGGGACTAAGGGGTTGACGTGGCTTGAGACTACGTCGGTATTTCCCCAAAGAGGAAGGGATGATGCAGCACAGCGACGGTAAGTATTTCCCTCAGTTATGAAACCAAGGTATCGAACCAGTAGGAGGATCACCACCACCTAATAAGCAGCACCTGCACACAAAGAACAAACACTTGCAACCCGATGCGAAAGAGAGGTTGTCAATCTCTCTACGGTAAAAAGATAGATTAGGTAGTGATAGATTGGAGAGATAGATCTCTCAAGAACACAAAATAAAAAGAGCAAATAAAAAGTGCAGCAATATATTTTTGGGTTTTTGGAATAATAGATCTGCAAACAAAAGAGGCAAAAAGATAGATCGGAAAGCAATATGTTGGAAAAGTAGACCCGGGGGCCGTAGGTTTCACAAGTGGCTTCTCTCATGAGTATAGCGCACGGTGGGTGAACAAATTACTATTGGGCAATTGATAGAAGACCAAATAATCATGACGATATTCAAGGCGATGATCATTATATAGGCATCACGTCCAAGATAAGTAGAACGACTCCTGCTCGCATCTACCACTATTACTCCACACATCGACCGCTATCCAGCATGCATCTAGTGTATTAAGTTCATGGAAAAACAGAGTAATGCAATAAGAACGATGACATGATGTAGACAAGATCAATTCATATAGGAATAGACCCCATCTTGTTATCCTTAATGGCAATGATACATGCGTGCCTTGTTGCCCCTTCTGTCACTGGGAAAGGACACCGCAAGATCGAACCCATCACAAAGCACCTCTTCCCATGGCAAGAAAAATTGATCTAGTCTGCCTAACTAAACCAAAGACTCGAAGAAGAAATACGAGGCTATAAGTAATCATGCATATAAGAGATCAAAGAAGACTCAAAATAATATTCATGGATAGAAACTGGCCATGAACTCAAAATTCATCATATCCCAACAAACACACCGCAAAAGTTTACATCAAATAGATCTCCAAGAGACCATTGTATTGAGAATCATAAGAGAGAGAGAGAGAGGAAGCCATCTAGATACTGCCTACGGACCCGTAGGTCTACGGTGGACTACTCATGCATCATCGGAGAGGCACCAATGAGGATGATGAACCCCTCTGTTATGGTGTTAGATTGGATCTGGAGGTTCTGGAACTTGCGGCAGCTGGATGTGTTTTTCGTCGACTCGCCTAGGGTTTCTGGAATATTTGGGAATTTATAGGCATCAGAGGCGGTGGAGAGGGGCCCCAAGGAGGGCACAACCCATCAGGGCGCGCCGGGGGCCCCCTGGCGCGCCCTGGTGGGTTGTGCTCTCCACAACCCACCTCTCTGGCCTTTCTTTGGTCCACTAGGTGTCTTCTGGTCCAAAAAAAATCTCCAAAAAGTTTCGTCGCGATTGGACTCCATTTGGTACTCATATACTGTGAAGTAAAAAACAAGCAAAAACAACAACTGGCACTTTGGCACTATGTTAATAGGTTAGTCCCAAAAAATGATATAAAGTTGCTATAAAGTGATTGTAAAACATCAAAGAATGATAATATAACAGCAGGGAACAAACAAAATTGTAGATACGTTGGAGACGTATCAGCATCCCCAAGCTTAATTCCTACTCGTCCTCGAGTAGGTAAATGATAAAAACAGAATTTTTGATGTGGAATGCTGCCTAACATGTTCATCTCATATTCTTTTCTTTTGTAGCATGGACATTTCAAAACAATAGTCTAGTTTTAACATAATGACTTCAATACTCAAGCATGCCAACAAGCAACCATGTCTTTCAAAATGTCAACACTAAAGAAAGTTATCCCTAGCCCATCATGCTCAATCATTGATCCATTCATGAAACATGCTCAAATATTAGCTACACCCAATACTCAAGTACGATCATAGTACCCCCTAGTTGGTGCTTTATAAGAGAAGATGGAGACTCAAAGTAAAAAAAATTGCATAAAGTAAATAGATAGGCCCTTCACAGAGGGAATCAGGGATTTGTAGAGGTGCCAGAGTTCAAAGTTTAAATTGAGAGAGAAAAAAAATTGGGTGGCACGCCTTTCCTATCAACGAAAACGACAAAGTAGTTCACAATACTTTCCATGCCAGATACATCATAGGCGGTTCCCAAATAGAAAATAAAGTTTATTCCTTTTTCCACCATTCTTTCACATTCCATGGCTGGCCATATCCACGGTTGCCTTCCATACCAACACTTTCCAAGGAATTTATTATTTGACAACATAAAATAAATATATTTTTTTCTTTTTCATTTCGGGAATGGGCATCCCTATTACCGCCTTACTCTTGTGCAATGACAAATGAATAAACACTCATCTTGAGAATAACACATCTAGCATGGAAAAATATTGGACACTCCCTACCGTTTCATGAGCGGTACAAGCACACAAAAGAGAAATTTATTTTGAAAATTAGAGATGGCACATAGAAATTTGCTTGGAACGGCATGGAAATACCGCATATAGGTAGGTATGGTGGACTCATAAGGCAAAACTGGGTTTAAGGATTTTGGATGCACAAGTAGTATTTCTACTTAGTACAAATGGAGGCTAGCAAATAGATTGTGAAGCAACCAACCAAGAAACGAAAATTCACATAAGCGAGCATTGAGCATAACTAACACCGAATAATGCATCATAAGTAGGATGTAATTTCATTGCATAACTATTGACTTTCGTACTTGCATAGGGAAACACAAACCTTAACACAAATATTCTTACTAAAGCATAATTACTCACAAATATGACTCACATATTACTATCATCATGTCTCAAAACTATTATGAGGAATCAAGTTTAATTTGTCCAAGGATCTTCATGAAAGTTTTTATTATATCCTCCATGGATATCTATCACTTTGGTACTAGTTTCATATATTGCCATTGCTTTTTTACTAGCTCAAACAAATTTAAGTGAAGCACATGAGTATAGAGTTTTCATCTCTCAAAAAGGTACTCCCTCCGTCCGAGAAAACTTGTCACTGTCGTAGTTCATTGCCATTTTTACAAAAACAACCTCCGACTATTAAACATCACACTAATTACACCCTCTCCTTCCTCTGCCTGCCGTCGCCCGCGGTAGCACCCAAACCCGGCCACCGTCGCGCGAGCAAGGTCCACCAGAGCAGCCGCCCGCCTGCGGCGCCCCTGCACACCTGCGCCTCCGCTGCTACCCTCTAGCGCCGCCCGCCCAGGAGCAGGACCATCGCCGCCCAGAGCAGGAATTCCGTCGCCTATCCACGAGCAGGAACTACGTCGCCCACACACGAGCAGGATCGGGGTCGCTGAGGGAGTCCTGGAGTAAGGGGTCCTCGGGCCGCCGGCCTGTCTCTCAATAAACCGGCTTGGTGGGCCACACTTTGACTGTCGCGGGAAGGGCCGGATACATCGAGACCTTGTGTTCTAGAAGGAAGTCCCGAAGGCGCATCATGCACTCCAAGTCAAGATGAGGGAATCGACGTCTCCATTATCGGCAGGAGACCTGTCATGTGTAAACCCTAGGTACCCCCCGTTGTCTATATAAACCGGGACGGTTTTAGATTGTGAGATAGAAAAACTCATCTAGGGTTTTAGCTAGTCGATCTCAAGGTAAATCAACTCTGTAACCTTCATACCATCAATATAATCGAGCAGGACGTAGGGTTTTACCTCCATAGGAGGGCCCAAACCTGGGTAAACATCGTCTCCTTCGTCCCCTTGTTACCATCGATCCTAGACTCACACCTCAGGACCCCCTACCCGAGATCCGCCGGTTTTGACACTGACATTGGTGCTTTCATTGAGAGTTCCGCTGTGATCGCCAAAGGAATCGATGGCTCGCGTTGTCATTAACGAAGAAGTCCGGAGCATGGACTCCTTCGTCCCTGGACAGATCTTCGCTTTTGGCAGCATTGTGCTGCACGCTGACCCAACCGGACGTCTTGGCCGGGTCGGGAGTTTCGCCCCTTATCAGGAGGTCAGATTCGGGAACTTAGAGTTCTCCATAGACTCTCGGGGTGATCTTTCGTTCACCGGGCTCGCAGTCTCATCTGACGCACCCGAGGACTCCGAGGCCTTAACCTCGGATGTCGCTTTCGACCCCGCTCACAGGACTAACCTCGGCGATAATCTGGCTTTTAATCCGGATCCGGCTGCAGCGCCAGATGACCGGGTACCAGCTCCTGCCGAATACACTTCTTGTGTGGACGCATCGGAGGTTAACTCCGAAGGCGCTGAGCAAATTGACCCGATAGAGCTCTCGACACTCAACGAAGCTCTAGATCGGATCTTATCAATGAAAATTACTGACGACCCATCCCCGATCCACGATCAGATCGGTCTTAAGGCGGGTCGAGAAGAATTTTTCATCCCACCCACCACCCACTTCGTAGCCACTATCGAAGACTTAACCGATATGTTGGACTATGCCTCCGAGGAGGCAGATCACATGGATGAAGAGGATCGCGCTCCCACCCCCGTCAACACCGGGCGATGGACTGCCACCTCCACCTACGACGTCTACATGGTGGATACTCCAGCCGATAACGGCGAGCGCACACCCGCAAACAATGGTGATGAATCGGGTGAAGCGCCGTCAAGGCGCCGGAAACCGCGCAAACGATCAAAGACAAAAAAGGGAAGGGAAGCTATTGCTGGCACCGGGGAAAATGATACCCCAGAAGACCTCGGCAATCCCGATATCCCCGAGCATCCGTTAGAGGACCAGGAAAGGCCGGAGGACCAGCGCGACCCCGAAGATCCAAACGATTCCGAAGATGACAACTACCTACCCCCTGTAGAGGAGGAGGATAGCCCGGAAGGCGAAGACTTCACCGTCCCCGAAAGCATTAAGGATCAGGAACGGTTTAGGCAACAGCTTATAGCCACCGCCCGAAGCCTAAAGCCAAAAGAATGGCAGCTTAAGGCTGAACAAGACACCTTAATGCTAGATGGACGAGGGTCCTGTCAGCCGAGGAAGGATACGGTACCGGCCTATTGGACCAACCCAAGAGCTATCCACGCCGACGGCTACTGCCACAATTCGATGACGAACTCCCTAATATGCCATCCCCCAAGCACACTCCATACGACCAGCCAGACCGCCCTCCTCGAGGACGAGATAGGACGGCTGGCGATGCCGGTTATAGGACGGCGATACCCCGCAGAAGGGGAAAGGAGCCAATGGAGCCTGAGGACAGGTACAACCTCGACACGACCTGGATTATAGAACAGGCCGCACGAGATCCATCTACGGATCTAGAGGGTACTCCCCCGATAGACGGGACGGGTGTCGACCTTGGCTTGACCGAAACAATAGAGGTCGGGAACAAAACCGGGCTAGAACAGACGCCGACTACCGGCGTGACATAGCCCGAGTCAGAGGCGCTGCCCACCCACTATGCTTCACTGATGAGGTGATGCAGCATCAGTTTCCGGAAGGGTTTAAACCCGTGAACATCGAGCAATACAACGAAACAACTAACCCAGCAGTGTGGATCGAGGATTTCCTCCTCCACATTCACATGGCACGAGGAGACGATCTCCACGCCATCAAGTACCTTCCCCTTAAACTTAAGGGGCCAGCTCGACACTGGTTAAACAGTCTCCCCGAAAATTCTATCGGGAGCTGGGAGGATCTCGAGGATGCATTCCGATCTAACTTCCAGGGCACCTATGTACGGCCTCCGGACTCCTCCGACCTAAGCAACGTCGTCCAAAAGGCAGGAGAGTCCACTCGAGAATTCTGGAATCGGTTCTTGACCAAGAAAAACCAGATCGTCGATTGCCCAGATGCCGAGGCTATAGCCTCTTTGAGGCACAATATTCGGGACGAATGGCTGGCTCGCCAGCTCGGTCAGGATAAACCTAGGACCATGTCCGCCCTTACATCACTCATGACCCGCTTTTGTGCGGGCGAGGATAACTGGCTAGCGAGACGAAGCCACAACCCCGAAGACCCCGGCACCTCCGAAGTTCGGGATGGAAACGGGAAACCACGACGCAACAAAAATAAATGCTGGCACAGCAATAGTGACGCCGATGACATGGCCGTTAACGCCGGCTTCCGCAACCCGCGATCCGGGCAGCGGAAGAAGCCTCCTAAAGGCAATCGCGACGGACCCACCCCGCTGGCCAAAATCATGGAGAGGCCTTGCCAGATCCATGGCACTCAAGACAAGCCCGCCAACCACACCAACCATAACTGTTGGGTGTTCAAACAGACCGGCAAACTCACAGCCGAAGAGCAAGGCAAGGGCCCACGCAGCAAGGACAACGAGGAGTGCCGCGGTCCGAGCAATGGAGGTCAGAAGCAGTTCCCTCCCGAGGTAAAGAGTGTGAACATGATATACGCCACTCATATACCTAAAAAGGAGAGGAAGTGCGCCCTTCGAGAGGTCTACGCCGTAGAGCCTGTAGCCCCGAAGTTTAACCCATGGTCGGCCTACCCGATCACTTTTGATCGACGAGATCACCCGACCAGTATCCGTCATGGGGGTTCGGCGGCCCTCCTCTTAGACCCCATTATCGATGGGTATCACCTCACTAAAGTCCTAATGGACGGAGGAAGTAGCCTCAATCTGATTTACTCAGATACGGTGAAAAAGATGGGCATAGATCCGTCAAGGATAAGGCCTAGCAACACTACCTTTAAAGGAGTGATCCCAGGTGTCGAAGCCCGGTGCACAGGCTCTGTTAGCCTGGAAGTAGTGTTCGGTTCGCCCGACAACTTCCGCAGCGAGGACTTGATCTTCGACATTGTCCCCTTCTGCAGCGGTTATCACGCCCTGCTGGGCCGCACAACGTTCGCTCGCTTTAATGCCGTCCCACACTACGCATACCTCAAGCTCAAGATGCCCGGGCCCAAGGGGGCCATTACTGTCAATGGAAACACAGAGCGTTCCCTCCGAACGGAGGAACATGCATTGGCCCTGGCGGCCGAATTCCATTACAAGGAAGATCGGCAAACACCGAAATCTGCCGTAAAGGCACGTAAGGTTGACAAACGAGCTCGGTTTCAGCCCGAACTCCCAGAATCTTCTTCTCCCCAGCAATAGGGACACACTCCCCATTGCACATCCCTAATGACCGTCAAACACATGCTAAGAAGGCACAACTTCGCACTCAAGATTACATGGGCAGCAGTGGGGAACAACCATTAAAGGGTAAGTGTTCGGCTGGACCGAACCATTACCAGTACGCGTCCTCAGACATCGCACAGGTACCATCAAGGACCTGCTAAAGCGTAAAGCTCATCCATACTTCGGCGACTTCTCAAGACCTTCTTCCCAAGGCCCGCTCGATGATAGCATCACTCTTAAAGGAATGCAACTCCCTAGGAGGCACAGGAGTAGACGGACGACAAAGCACATCGAGGACGTCAAGCCACCAATCGAAGACCCCTGGTACAACCTCTCCTCTTAAAATTTTATATTTCATCTTCAAATACCTGTAAACAGTTGCTTTGGCCATCTGAGCTATAAGAATTATTGAGCAAATACAAGACCATTATACATGGCCACTTCGCTGTATTTTATATATACTCTGTTCTTTCCTCAACAACGCTTCTTGCGAAAACTGTTCGGTATACATTACGATGCAACTGGTTAATATACCGGGGGATTGAATTTAAAATATCACCCTAAGCATCACTCCGATACACCTGATTGTGTGTTCGGCATCTTGAATTTTGCTTTATATGCATCGGATCCGAACTATGTCTTGGGTCAATAGTTGGGTTGCCCGGCTCCTGTGCTTGCCCTCCTACGTTCCGCTCGTTCGGCTAAAAGGGCAAAGGGAGAACCACTGTGATTGTGTTTCCAGCTCGCCTGGTCAAGCACCTTAGGGGAGAAAGCCAAAAACTGACCGTCATAGTAAGCGAGAACCGGTCTGCAAATCCGAGCATAAGTGTCATACTAAAAAGATCGATAGAGGTTATTCCGTGTTATACGATGGGTTTCGTACTTGTACAAACCATGTGATGCTGGCTTCGGCCCCGGTACATCCGAACATCACAACACACTGGGGGCTGGTCATCAGCCCCCGCATTTTTTTACGCTCCTACGGCTAAGTGAAAGCGATAAAGCATCATAGTCCGATTGCCTTGTCCCCCTCGCACTACCGCCTTCGGGCTTCGATACCTCGGCTAAGGGTCGCAGTGCGGAGACAGAGACACCTCGCGTAGTATCTACGTGGGGGCTGAAGCCGACGACTCGCAACTTTCAGATAAAACGGCCACATGGTAGTCAAAATAAATATTAAAAACTTATAAGACATGATAAACCATGCAACACTGATTATAAAGCATTAAAAGTCTTCGGACATATTACAATGCGCTCATTCATACAAAACGTCTTTGGAGCATTGGGCCTCTATTGCCCGAGCACCCTCCATCACCGCGGAGAAGTATAGCTCGGGGCGCCTATGCCCCTTTCCCGGAGGCGGAGGTGCGGTGGCCATCTCGGTCGGCTTGACCTTCGGCCAGTGCACCATGGTCTTTGCAAAGGCCATCCGAGATCCCTCGATGCATGTAGAGCGCTTGAGCGCGTCAATCCGAGGCGCAGCGTCGCATAGTTTCTGCACCAAGCCGAAGTAGCTGCTCGGCAACGGCTCTGCAGGCCACAACTGAATGTAGAGATCCTTCATCGCCGGCTCCGCCATCCTGTGCAGCTCCATCAGTTGCTTCATCTGCTCGATCAGGAGAGGAGAGCGCTCGGGGGACTCAAACTGTGCCCAGAATAGCCGAGCCTCATCCTCCTCCTCCCGCGAAGCATAGAACTTGTTCGTGTCCGCTGCACTCTTCTGGAGATCCGCACAGACGCCTGAGGAACGCCATACCTGGGTGAGCAAAGCAAACCTGCTACCACCAAAGACGCATTGTAGTGAATACGGCTTACCATCTGTGACAGCCTTGACTTGGTGAACCTCCTCTTCAAAGGACCGCATGTCCACCCGCTCCTTTTGGAGCTCGGATTTCAGCGCGGATAGCTCGGTGGCTTGCTCTTTGCCTTTCTGCTCAAGGACCTCGCACTTTGCGCTGGCGTCCTTGAGCTCCTGCTGCACTTCATCCACCCGGGCCTCCTGTTTAGCACTCGAAGCTTTCAAAGTGGAGAGTGCGGCTGCTGCTTGTTCGGCAGCCGCCTTCTCATTTGCGGCCTCTTGCTTCATCTTTTGGAGCTCGGCCTTGAGTTTTTCAACCTCCGCAGCTGAAGCTGTGGGAGCAATAAATACATAATTACACTGGGGTACCAGTACGGATCATTACCAATATACAGCCCGGATGTTCCAATTCGGCTTACCTTGTGCCTCGTCGAACCTCTTGTTCAGGCTATCAAGCTCCTCTTCGGAGATCTTGAGCTTGCGATTTAGCTCGGTAAGCTCAGCGGCATTAACGGTCGCCGCCGATGATGAGGCCTACAAAAAATAAGAAACATATATCCGTTAATGTGTGTTCCAACCCCCGAACTATCAAGGATATGACTCTATGTTCGGTCCTCTTAAGGGCTTTCAGAACATTGCGGGACCGTTGGTGCCTTGCGCATCGTTGATCACTCCTGGATGTTTGACCCCCGGGTGCGTTTTTGCAAACCCATTCGGGGCTAGGGGGCTACTACATATATAAAGATAGCTTAAACTTAAAATTAAAATTGTTCGGGAAAAGGGTATTACGTGACTCACCGTGAAGCCCGTCAAGAGACCATTGAAGGCCTCTTTCAATCCGCTATCGACGGGCTGAATTCCTTGCAAAACCGCACCCATAAGAATGCGGTGATCCTCGGAGATGGAGGCGTTTGATAAAGCCTCCTCCATGACCGGCCACCCAGTCGTCGGTGGCACCGGTGGTGACCGGCCAGCCCGATCTCTGATCGGGGACTGAACCGGTAGCTCCGGAGGGGCAGCATGCTCCGGAGATGTCCTCGGAGGGGACTGGACATCCCTCCGTCCTTCCTCCTTAGCGGCTAGGGGAGTTTTCTCCCCCTGCTCTTCAGCGACCGAGGCATCGACCTCGGCCATGGCGTGGTCACCCCCACCGCCTGTGTTCTGCTCCAAAGGAGCCTGGTGGGATGACACTTCCGCGGCATCCTTCGCAGCCCCTGGAGGTGTGGGGTGTGATGCAGTCCCACTCTCCGCCAGCTCGACGGGCGGAGACTCCCCATCCGATATTTGGTCAGTGGGGAGAATGCGTGGTGGGCTGCAGATTAAAAGATGCTCTTGCATTTAAGACATTAAAAAAACTTTGCATAAATGACCCAGGAAGTCTTCGGATTCATACCTTCGAGCTGGGGGCCTGACCCTTAGGTTCCTTTGGGGAACCTTCTCAAAGTCCTCGGACTCAGCATCAGAGTCCGAGCTGTCGTCGGCCAGGATTAACCTTGGCCTACGCGCCTTCTTCTGGGCAGGAGGGGGTAGATCCTCCACGGCGTCCCGCGACGTCGCCCTCTTTCTCGTGAGGGGGGAATTGCCTTCCCCTGATCTTCATGCTCTTCCTCATGACTAGAAGAGGCATGGGTTTCCTCGGACATGGCGTCCGGCTGGTCCCTTATGCGGAGACCTTCTCTGCCCTTCTTCTTCTTCTCCTTCTTCTCGAGCGCCGAGTATGGCGCCACGACGAGCATCGCCGTCAACAACTCCGACCTGGGGTCTTTGGGTTGTGGCACCGGGCAGTTAACTCTCGCGGCTTTTCTCAACCATTTCTACGAAAATGAAGAAAGGCGTTCAGTCCTTTTGTCAAAGAGATAGAGTCAGTGGATTAAAATTATACCGTACCTGGGTGGGTGGGTTATCGGCGCTTAGGCCCGAATCCTCTTCCTTGGCCAGCCAGCTTTTCTAAGGCTTGAATAATGCCTTCCACAACTTCTCAGAGGTAGTGCGGAAGAGTTGGCGCACGGTAGGCTCGTCCTCAAGCTGATAAGCCCACATCGGGGAGGCCCGGCGCTGGCAGGTAAGAATACGGCAGTGGAGCATGACCTGGACCACGTTGACCAACTCGACCTTGGCCTCGATCACCGAGGTAATGCGCTTCTGCAGCAATTTCACCTCTGCATCCGACCCCCAGTCGAGGCCCTTCTTGAGCCACGAGATTAATCTCGTAGGAGGTCCAGATCTGAACTCGGCAGGCGCCACCCAGCTTTCATCCCTTGGTTCGGTGATGTAGAACCATTCCTTCTGCCAGGTCTAGATTGTGTCGATGAAGGTGCCGGTTGGCCACTCGACGCGCGGGAGCTTGCTGATTACCGCCCCTCCGCAGTCTGCGTGCTCGCTCACGACGGTCTTCGGCTTAACTTTGAAGACCTTGAGCCACAGGCCGAAGTGCGGTTCAACCCGCAGGAAGGCTTCACAGATAATAATGAATGCCGAAATATGCATGAAGGAGTTCGGGGGGAGGTCGTGGAAGTCCAACCCGTAGAAGAACATGAGGCCCCTGACGAAGGGGTGGAGCGGGAAGCTTGGTCCCCGGATGAAGTGGGGGACGAACACCACCCTCTCTCCTGGCTTGGGGGTGGGCACCACCTGGTTAGCCTCCGCAGCACGGTGGAAGACGTTGGCGGGGAGGTAACCGGCGAGCTTTAGATCCCGGATGTCCTGGTCGTTGACCGTGGAAGCCTCCCACTTGCCCATGGAACCCGAGCCCGCCATAGCTGAAGCTCGGAGGAGGGGTTGAGGGAAAACTGGATCTGGGCTCCTGGAGCTTGGGGAGATTGGGGAAGCAGAGGATGCGAATGGGAAGCGTGAGTAAGCCTTCGGGTTTCTTCCCTTTTTATGAGGCGACACGCCGATTAGCCTCCCTTTGTTGCGTCGCAAGTCTCTCCGCTTCCCAAGACGTGCGTGCCGTTAAGCATGCGCAAAGGGAACTCGAGATGCTAATCATATCCCGTGTGAAACGGAGCACGATCTGCACATTGATGAGTCGTGCTAATGTAAAAACGGCCTCGAACCGCGAATCGAGTTTTCCTAACTGGTTCAGCGGTCATGGTAGGCCACGACCTTCTGTCAGAAAGGTTCTCAGGAAAAAACACTGTTTACACTTTGACGTTTGGCCTTCCGGACTAAACAACTCATGGTGTTCGGGCTATCGTGTGATCGGAAGCCGGACAAGTATCAGCCGATCTTTAATGGGAAGAAGAACTCACCCTGCAAGCCGAAGACTCCAATCAAGCGGAGCTACCAGATCTGAAGCCCTTGGCATTGGGGGCTAGTTCGAGGGCTACTGAGGGAGTCCTGGACTAAGGGGTCCTCGGGCCGCCGGCCTGTCTCTTAATAAACCGGCTTGGTGGGCCGCACTTTGACTGTCGCGGGAAGGGCCAGATACATCGAGACCTTGTGTTCTAGAAGGAAGTCCCGAAGGCGCATCGTGCACTCCAAGTCAAGACGAGGGAATCGACGTCTCCATTCTCGGCAGGAGACCTATCATGTATAAACCCTAGGTAGCCCCCGGTGTCTATATAAACCGGGAGGGTTTTAGATTGTGAGATAGAAAAACTCATCTAGGGTTTTAGCTAGTCAATCTCGAGGCAGATCAACTATGTAACCTTCATACCATCAATATAATCGAGCAGGACGTAGGGTTTTACCTCCATAGGAGGGCCCGAACCTGGGTAAACATCGTCTCCTTCGTCCCCTTGCTACCATCGATCCTAGACTCACAGCTCGGGACCCCCTACCCAAGATCCGCCGGTTTTGACACCGACAGTCGCCCACCCAGGAACTCCGTCGCCTACCCACGAGCAGGAACTACGTCGCCCACCCACGAGCAGGACCGTCGCCACCCAAGACACAGGTCGCCACCGCCGATTCCGCCGCCTAACAGCGCCGCGCTGGTCCGCTTGGCCGCCGGCTGCTGGTACTGATGATGTCCAATTGTCCAATTTAGAGGGAGTAAATGTTAAATGAGATGTCAATTGAAAGGAAATGAGATGTCAATTGAGATGACAGATCATCTTACTCTAAATTGTCATCCTGCTATCCAATTTCAAATTGTTTTCCTGCTATTCAATTTAAATGTTAATATCAGGTTCACTATAAGGTTCATCTTACTCTAAATTGATGCATTCAATACTCGTGTGTAGATCATTCAATAGGTGTTCGGTGTTGGAAAAAAGTGAAAACTGAAACATATTTCTTGCAGAAAACTGAAAATATTCAATACTCCAATGTTATCTCAAACAATTGCTGTCATTTCTTCTTATAACCACTGAAAAGCATAAACAGGAGAAGGGTAAAAACTGTTAATTTTGATTGTTACTCCAGACCGAGGGTAGTAGATGATGATCATTTTGTTTCCTTTCTTTAATTTGTTCAGATTATAAATAAAGAGAGCATGATTGCACAGAAAAGAATAGATCAAATTCACTGTTAATTTGGAGTAGATCAAAACCAGACAATTAAGAGTTGAAAAGTCAGTACACTGATCCTAGGCTGATGTTGATTCCACTTCTTTTTTTAATAAATGTATTACTGGTCAAGTGTTTCATAGGGACATGTTAAATGTTAAATGGAGATGATCCTATGTTCAGTTAGAGAAAAATTGAAAAGGAGCAAAAAATGGTCAATACACCATTTGAGATCAATACTTGGATATTCAGGCCATTTGTCGAAAAAGGAGCAGAATATGCATGCTTGACAAAAAGAGAACATTCTTGCCATTTGCTGACAGATTACAAATATTGATAGTAAAAAATAAGCATACACAATGTGTGCTTATACCAGCCGTGTAGGATATGACACCAACACCAAATCCTTCAAGCAACCGTCCCATATACAGAAAAGAAGTGTCCTGTAAAAAACGTCAGCAAGTGTCAGGTTCAGAAGAAGCAAATGGGGAACTAATTAAGCCTTTGAAAAGTGTACTGCCATACTTTTGCAAAGGAGATGGCAAGCCAGCCAATGATGTTAGGAATAGCGGAAATCATACAGGAGATGGCAATCACCTGAATTAAAGATTCAGGAAATAAGATCACTTTTCAGGAAATAAAGATCCTAGACTCACTACTGCAAACCAAATGTTCTCAAAATTGAGAACTTGAGATCCTTACTGAAAACAAAATCTAAGCAAGCTACTGAAACCAAATGTTCACAAGATCCTTACTGTAACCAAATGTTCACATAGTCTAAACGAAATGTTCAGAGACAATCAAATCAAAACAAGGAAGCAAGGAAAGGTGAAGATGGACTGCACTTTAGTTTACTTCATTTCATTTCAGACAAGCAAACCAAAGGTAAGTTTATCTTTACTTACTTCACTTTGACTGCACTTTAGTTTAAGTGAATGTACAGTTTCAGTAACAATAAACTTGCTTGTCTAAAAAAATAGGATCTAGTTCACATCCATTGAAAATGAAATCTCATGCATAATGGTCTGGTCCAGTAATATTCATGAATCAAAAAAATGTGCCCTGACAGGAACACTACCAGTCTCTTATGTCCATCTCACATCAGGCATGGAAAGATCAAAAGTGGTGATATGTGGCACGTTTAATTGGCTACAAACCAAACTGAGACCCAACCATTTTGCCAAAAAATTGGCAGGTGCTATGGCTACAATTCAAACAACACTATCACACAAAAATTTTGGTCAATTCTCTTGCTTTGGCTATGCCAAATTTTTGGCAAGGCAAGTTGGGGCACAAACAAAACAGCCCCATAGGCGAGCAGGGGAAATCAGTTAACTTTTCAACACAAGTAAAATTTAGTTAACTTTTCAACACAAGTTAACTGCATTCAGATCTCTTGATGCATTTAGACGACCAGGGGAAACGAGTAAAATGCAGACTTGCTGTTGACATTTGACATTTGAAATCCTCTTTTCTGAGATAAACAATGACCAACATTATATAGATAGAGCCTGACTAGACTAGAACATTGATTCTGAAGATTTTGCAAGACCATAAGGTTCTGACTGTCCACTACGGAGTACCACGCAAAATATGAAATGACACTGTCTTCACTCTTTGCCTTCTCCACCTTATGCTAGATGAATTTGTATGGCTGAAACAGAGACAACTCAAAGAACAGTAATACACGGCCAACCTTGACATCGCTGGGAGACTCGCTTGTCCCACATTCCTCCTCCGAGTTGTTGGGTTTGGAGCAGCAACCGATCTGAGTTCGCACTGAAACACACACATGAAAACCATTTTCAACACCTAGTTCAGTAGAGATGTCTCTCCAGGAAAACCATGTCTCCCACAAGCAACCAACAAACAGCGGATAATTCTGCGTATCTGAAGAACGGAACACCATCGGAGCTTCACAAATTTGAGTATCACAGATGGTGATAACATCGGAGCTTCACAAATTTGCAGCCCCGAAATGAGCACTCCCCCCTCCCATATACAGGTGTAAAAAACTCACTCTGGCCGACGGCCAGTGGGCTTGGGCGCCGACGGCGGGGAAGCTCGGGTGGGACCTCAGCGGCCTCGTCGGCGCCGGTGAGGGGAGGAAGTGGCAGCTAACGCCTGCCATTGTCATCGCTCTCCCTTCCGCTCGCTTCTCCCCACCCAGGCATGGTGGCGTTGTGAGGACTGGAACACAAGTAAATCAGCATCGGGTCGGGGCTGGCACGGGGCCGGCACTCACCAAGGTCGAACCTTGATGAGTAGGCGCGGATCTAGCCGCAACCATGGCCTGCTCGATGGCAAACAAGGATGGGGGCAACAGGGAGGATCTCGCCATGCAGGAGGAAGGAGGGTCGTCCACAAGCAGAGGCAACCGAGAGGAGCTCGCCATGGCGACGACGAGAGCCTCGTGGAAAGCCACGGCGAGGGACTCAACGAAGTAGAAAAGCCATTCCTTGAGCTTCGTGGGGGAGCTACAGCGCGGTGGAAGGCGGATTCCTTGAGCTTCCCGGGGGAGTGGAGGAGGGACTACACGAGGCACCTGCAGTGCGGCAGAAGGGAGGATGGACTGCGCGGGAGCTACGGCGTGGCGGGGGTGGAGGCGTCGGCTAGTGGGCGAGCGGGCGTGGTCGGGGGAGGGGGAAGGGGACGGGGACTGCGGGTTGTGTCGGGATAACATAAAGGTCTTTTCTGTAAAATGAGCGCGGTGACAAGTTTTTTCGGACGGAGGGAGTATAAGTGAAGCATGAGAGGATTTCTTCAAAATTTAATAACTCTCAAATTAATCTAAGTGAAGCAAGAGAGTATTTCTTCAAAAGTTTCCAAGCACAACATGCTCAAAAAGATATAAGTGAAGCACTAGAGCAATCCTATAGCTCAAAAAGTTTAAGTGAAGCATAAAGAGCAATTCTAACAAATCATAGCATAATTTTGGCTCTCTCAAATAGGCGTGTCCAGCAAGGATACAAGTGACAAACTAACAAGCAAAGACTCAAATGATACAAGACGCTCCAAGCAAAAACTCATGATATGTGACGAATAAAAATATAGCTCCAACTAAAATACCGATGGTCGTTAGAAGAAAGAGGTGATGCCACTCGGGGGCATCCCCAAGCTTAGTTGCTTGTTTCTCTTTGGATATATCTTGGGGGTTCTGTAGCATCCCCAAGCTTAGGCTCTTTTCACTCCTTATTCCTTCATCCATCGTGATCTCACCCAAAACTTGAAAACTTCAATCACACAAAACTCAACAAAATCTTCGTGAGATCCGTTAGTATAATAAAGCAAATCACTACTTTAGGTGCTGTTGAAAACCCATTCATATTTTATTATTGCATTATACCTACTGTATTTTAACTTTACCATGGCTCATCATACCCTTCAATACAACCCATAGATTCATCAAAACAAACACACAATCCAACGAAAACAGAATCTTTCTTAAACAGAACACTCTGTAGTAATCTGTACTCTAACCAGACTTATGTAACTCTAAAAATTCTGAAAAATTAGGAAAACGTAAAGAATTCGTATAGAAATACTTTGTTAAAATTTCAGCTCAATATCACATTCCAGTAAAAAAGGAAAATTCGAACACTGGAGGCAAAGTTTATGTTTCAGATTCAGCATCGTTTCTACTCATCTTATGAATCATCCTAAAGGTTCTACTTGGAACAAACACTAAATAAAACATAAAAACACAATAATAAAAGAGGAATAATTGTGTCAACACTCCAAAACAGAAAGGGAAAAGCAAAAATAAATTTATTCTTTGGGTTACCTCCCAACAAGCGCTATCGTTTTACGCCCCTAGCTAGGCATAACGCATAGATTCAAGTATTGTCATCTTTAGTTTTGGATCCATAGGATGCTCTCATGATTGATTCATATGGTGGCTTAATTCTTGTTCTACGGAAGTGTTACGTACCCTTTCTTAGTGGAAACTGAAACCTAATATTGCCTTCTTTCATATCAATCACGGCACCTATAGTGCGTAAGAATGGTCTACCAAGTATAATGGGACAAGACGGATTGCAATCAATATCAAGAACAATAAAATATATGGGCACATAGTTCCTATTTGCAAGAATAAGAACATCATTAATTCTTTGCAAAGGCTTTTTAATAGTAGAATCCGCCAAGTGCAAATTAAGAGAACATTCTTCAATATTGGTGAGACCAAGCACATCACATAAAGATTTCGGAATCGTGGAAACACTAGCACCCAAATCACATAAAGCAAAGCACTCATAATTTTTAATCTTGAGCTTAATGGTAGGTTCCCACTCATCATGTAATTTTCTAGGAATAGAAATCTCCAACTCCAACTTTTCTTCAAAAGATTTCATCATGGCATCAACGATATGTTTAGTGAAAGCATTATTTTGTTCATAAGCATGGGGTGAATTCAACATGGATTGCAGCAAAGAAATACATTCAATCAAAGAGCAACTATCATAATTAAAGTCTTTGCAATCCAAAATAGTGGGTGCATCACTAGTTAAAGTTTTGACCTCTTCAAACCCACTTTCATCAAACAAGATTTTCGCAATCCAAATTATTGGGACGCCTTCAAGCTAAAGTTGACTCTACTTCAGTCCCTTTATCATCAATCTTAATATTACTTAACAAGGAGTCAATACAAGAAACACCAATCACTTTAAGATCTTCATCATTTTTCTCCTCTAGAAAGATTGGTTTAGTAGCCATTTGATTTATTAAAGTGGCTTGTGCATCGGAGATTTTACCAAGAAAATTTTCAGCATGATCATACTTAGATTGGAGATTACAAACTTATGTACTAATATCATCAAGTTGCTTTGTTATGGCATCTAGTATGGTAGAGTGTTCTCTAAGCTTATCGTTAAAATACTTGTTATGCTCAAATTGTGTAGTCATATATTCCTTAGTACTTGTCTCAATTTCAAGCAAAATATTGGGGTAAGGAATACCATAGTACTTTCATCGAGGCATCATGACTACGCAAACAAGATTGCAAGCAAGCAAGAGATCTGACGAGAAAAAGGCAAACGAAAAAGAGGTCGAATAAAACGGCAAATTGGTGAAGTGGGGGAGAGGAAAATGAGAGTCAAATGGCAAATAATGTAATTGCAAGGAGACGAGATTTGTGATTAGGAACCTGGTAGATGATGATGGTGTCTCCTCGGCACCAGAGATTGGCACGTAGAAGAGACCGCTTCCTCCCCGGCAACGGCGCCAGAAATTCCTTTGACGTGGCTTGAGACTGCGTCGGTATTTCCCCAAAGAGGAAAGGATGATGCAGCACAGCGACGGTAAGTATTTCCCTCAGTTATGAAACCAAGGTATCAAACTAGTAGGAGGATCACCACCACCTAATAAGCAGCACCTGCACACAAAGAACAAATACTTGCAACCCGACGCGAAAGAGAGGTTGTCAATCTGTCTACGGTAAAACGATAGATTAGGTAGTGATAGATTGGAGAGATAGATCTCTCAAGAACAAAAAATAAAAAGAGCAAATAAAAAGTGCAGCAATATATTTTGGTTTTTTGGAATAATAGATCTAAAAACAAAAGCGGCAAAAAGATAGATCGGAAAGCAATATGTTGGAAAAGTAGACCCGGGGGCCGTAGGCTTCACTAGTGGCTTCTCTCATGAGTATAGCGCACGGTGGGTGAACAAATTACTGTTGGGCAATTGATAGAAGATCAAATAATCATGATGATATCCAAGGCGATGATCATTATATAGGCATCGCATCCAAGATAAGTAGACCGACTCCTGCCCGCATCTACCACTATTACTCCACACATCGACCGCTATCCAGCATGCATCTAGTGTATTAAGTTCATGGAAAAACGGAGTAATGCAATAAGAACGATGACATGATGTAGACAAGATCTATTCATGTAGGATTAGACCCCATCTTGTTATGCTTAATGGCAACGATACATGCGTGCCTTGCTGCCCCTTCTGTCACTGGGAAAGGACACCGCAAGATCGAACCCATCACAAAGCACCTCTTCCCATGGCAAGAAAAATCGATCTAGTCGGCCTAACTAAAACAAAGATTCGAAGAAGAAATACGAGACTATAAGTAATCATGCATATAAGAGATCAAAGAAGACTCAAATAATATTCATGGATAGAAACTAATCGTGAAGTCAAAATTCATCGGATCCCAACAAACACACCACAAAAATTTACATCGAATAGATCTCCAAGAGACCATTGTATTGAGAATTAAAAGAGAGAGAGTAAGCCATCTAGCTACTGCCTACGGACCCGTAGGTCTATGGTGGACTACTCACGCATCATCGGAGAGGCACCAATGAGGATGATGAACCCCTCCGTGATGGTGTTAGATTGGATCTCAAGGTTCTGGAACTTGCGACGACTGGATGTGTTTTTCGTCGACTCCCCTAGGGTTTCTGGAATATTTGGGAATTTATTAGCATCAGAGGCAGTGGAGAGGGGCCCCGAGGAGGGCACAACCCATCAGGGTGTGTCCTGGTGGTTTGTGCTCTCCACAGCCCACCTCTCTGGCCCTTCTTTGGCCCACTGGATGTCTTCTGGTCCAAAAAAAATCTCCAAAAAGTTTCGTCGCGATTGGACTCCATTTGGTACTGATATTCTGTGAAGTAAAAAACAAGCAAAAACAACAACTGGCACTTTGGCACTACGTCAATAGGTTAGTCCCAAAAAATGATATAAAGTTGCTATAAAGTGATTGTAAAACATCCAAGAATGATAATATAACAGCATGGAACAAGCAAAAATTATAGATACATTGGAGACATATCAGGGGTCACAGGGGATCATTATCAACCTATGCTAAGCAGTTTAATGAAGACTAGGTAATAGCAGTTTATCAAAAGCAGGCTATGCATTAGAATAGGAGCTATATGCAATAGTAGCAAAATCTAATGCAAGCATGAGAGAGAAGGGAACGGGGCGA
The DNA here is from genome assembly GCA_039707655.1 of Elymus sibiricus. NCBI lineage: Eukaryota > Viridiplantae > Streptophyta > Magnoliopsida > Poales > Poaceae > Elymus > Elymus sibiricus. Next base: position 274,442,496 of record CM077665.1, read on the forward strand.
TATCGGGATGAGCAAGGGGGGTTGCTTGCCTTGCTGCTCTGTTGTAAAAGGCTGGTCGTCAGTGGCGTAGTCGTACCCGACAGTAGCGTCAGTCTCGATGTCTACTGGAGAGAAGAGGGGGGAGAAACAATAAATATAACGCAAGCAGATGCAACACGATGCATGACATGGCAATATGCAGTGCTAGGGATGAGCTAACGCAGTACTACACGTCATAGGCGGAGCGGGAGAATACCTGACGATATTTCCCAAGTCTCGGGCTACTGATAACCCACAAGTATAGGGGATCGCAACAGTTTTCGAGGGTAGAGTATTCAACCCAAATTTATAGATTCGACACAAGGGGAGCCAAAGAATACTTGAGAGTATTAGCAGTTGAGTTGTCAATTCAACCACACCTGGAGATTAAATATCTGCAGCAGAGTGATCAGTAGCACAGTAATATGATAGTTTTGATAGCAGTAGCAATAGTAACAGTAACGGTAACAGGAGTAGCAATAGTTTTGTAGCAGTTGGAACAACAGCAACCGCAGTGATAACTTAGCAAGAACAATAAGTGGAAAGATCGTAGGCACTGGATCGGTTACTCATTGGATGATATTCATCATGTAACAGTCATAACCTAGGACGATACAGAACTAGCTCCAGTTCATCAATGTAATGTAGGCATGTATTCCGTAAATAGTCATACGTGCTTATGGAAAAGAACTTGCATGACATCTTTTGTCCTACCCTCCCATGGCAGCGGGGTCCATAAGGAAACTAAGGGATAGTAAGGCCTCCTTTTAATAGAGAACCGGAACAAAGCATTAACACATGGTGAATACATGAACTCCTCAAACTACGGTCATCACCGTGAAGTATCCCAAATATTATCACTATGGGGTTGACAGATCATAACACGTAATAGGTGCATATGACTAGGCAAGATCGGATCAAAAACATGGATATAGAGATGATAACATAAACGGTTCAGATCTGAAATCATGGCACTCGGGCCCTAGTGACAAGCATTAGGCATAGCAAAGTCATAGCAACATCAATCTCAGAACATAATGGGTACTAGTGATCAAGCCCTAACAAAACTAACTCGATTACATGATGAATCTCATCCAACTCCTCACCGACCAGCAAGCCTACGAAGGAATTACTCACTCCCGGTGGGGAGCATCATGGAATTGGCGATGGAGAAAGGTTGGTGATGACGAAGACCGAAGATTCCCGTCTCCGGAGCCCCAAACGGGCTCCAAATCTGGCCTCCCGATGAAGAACAGGAGGTGGCGGCGGCTCCGTATCGTGAAACGCGATAATTCTTTCTCTCTGATTTTTTTCTCCAAATTTAGGAATTTATAGTGGCGAAGATAGGGCAAGTGGGGCCCCGAGGTGAGCACAACCCACCAGGGCGCGCCGGGAGGGGCTAGCGCGCCCTGGTGTCTTGTGCCCAGCCTGGGCCCCCTCTCCGATGGTTTTTGGCTCCAGTATTTTTTACATTTTCCAAAATAAATCTCCAAAAAGTTTCGTTCCATTTTGAGAACTTTTATTTCTGCACAAAAACAACACCGTGGTAGTTCTGTTGAAAATAGCGTCAGTCCGGGTTAGTTCCATTCAAATCATGCAAATTAGAGTCCAAAACAAGGGCAAAAGAGTGAGGAAAAGTAGATACGTTGGAGACGTATCAACTCCCCCAAGCTTAAACCTTTGCTTGTCCTCAAGCAATTCAGTTGATCAACTGAAAGTGATAAAGAAAAACTTTTATAAACTCTTTTTTTCTTGTTTACATATATATGCTTAAGTAGTACCCAGGTTTTCAACAAAGATTATGACTAACCATGTCAACAATAACTCTTAGAAATTATATTCACTCATCACAATAACATAAGCAACTAGCGAGCAATAATAAGATATCTCAAGCGCCAACACTTTAACAAAACAATCATGATACAATATGACAATCGTGGTATCTCGCTAGCCCTTTCTGAGACTGCAAAACATAAATGTAGAGCACCTCCAAAGTTCAAGCAGCGACTAAACATTGTAATTCATTGTAGAAAAGATCCAGTCATGCTGCACCCAACATCAACTATACACAATGCATGAGGATGACAATAGTGCTCTCAGGTCTGGCACTTATTTGAGAAGGTGATGACTCAACATAAAAGTAAATAGATAGTCCCTTCATAGAGGGAAGCATGGATTTGCAGCGGTGCCAGAGCTCAAAGTTTAAAACAGAGATAGATATAATTTTGGGAGGCACACCCTTCCTGTCAACGTCACGACCAAGAGTTATCAATATCTTCCATGCTAAACAAATTAGCGGCGGTTCCCAAGCGGTAAAAGTAAAGGTTTACTCCCCCTCCACCAACAATCACACTCCACGGCGAGCCGCATCCACGGGTACCATGGAAACTAACAACATTCCTGGGGGAGTTTTGTTTAATTATTTTTGATTTTTGATTCCAGGACTGGGAATCCCTATTACCGCCCCTCTCGTGTAAGGACAAGTGAATAAACACTCATCATGAGAATAAGCCGCTTAGCATGGAAGATACTGACTGCCCCCTGTCACTCCATGAGCGGTCCAGGCACTCAAAACAGATGTTCATTTGAATTTTTAGAGGTGGAACATGCAAATTTAATTTGGAACGGCAAGGTAATACCGCATATAGGTAGATATGGTGGACTCATCTGGCATAACTTGGTTTAAGGATTTTGATGCACAAGCAGTATTCCCGCTTAGTACAGGTGAAAGCTAGCAATTAGATTGAGAAGCGGCCAGCTAGAGAGCGAAGACGGTCATGAACATGCATTACATATAATCAACATTGAATACTAGCATGAGTAGGATATGGACACCATGATCATAAATATCATGAAGGCTATGTTGGTTTTGATTCAACTACATGTGTGAACATGTGCCAAGTCAAGCCACTTGAAACATTCAGAGGAGGATACCATATCATCATACCGCATCACAACCATTTTAATGCATGTTGACACCCAAGATAAATCATTATCCACTCCTAGCTACTTAAGCATGGCATGAACAACTATAATCTCTAATGGTCATTGCAAACATGTTTGATCATAATGAGCTGAATCAAGGGATACTAGGTTAAACATATTTACAAAAACAAAAACAAGTTGAGTTCATACCCGCTTTTCTCTGCCACAGCCAATTCATCAAATGTCGTCATCATTGCCTTTCACTTGCACGACCGAACGATAAGAAGATAATAATAGTGCAAGAGTGCTGTGGACTAAGCTGGAATCTGCAAACATTTTATTCAAGAGGAGAAGACAAAGTAATATGGGCTCTTTGTTGGATAAACGATAATGCAGATGAGAACCACTCAACAATTTCATCGTGGTCTTCTCCTCGGTACGACTCAAGTAAAAAGAAAAGAATTTTAGAGAAACACACTGAAATATTTTTGGATTTTTTGGTTTTTAATGAAGCAAACAAATTAAAGAAAAAAAAACGAGAAAAACTATTTACACGGGAAAGCTCCCAACAAGTAAAAGAAGAAGCGAGAAATCTTTTTGGGTTTTCTTTTGATGCTACGATTAAAATAAGCTAGAAAGAAAAACTAAAAAGTAGTAGGAAATATTTTTGGGTTTTCTCAAAGTTTTTCAAACACACAGGAAGAAAGCGAGAAAACAAATCTAGCATGGATATTACAATGGACAAGTATGAACACCGACAACTGGAATGAAATGTGTGAACATGAATGTAATGTCGGTGGAAATACGTACTCCCCCAAGCTTAGGCTTTTGGCCTAGCTTGGTAATCACCATCCGTAGTAGCCATCCAGTTCCAAGTCGTAGTGAGGCGGATGCGGCACCTGAGCATCCCACCCCTGGGGCTCCTCCTCAGCAGCTGCCAGGTTGTTCCGGTAAGCTACAATGTCATCTGGCATAATCCTGTATCCGTTCCTGGCAATAGGATCAAACAAAGCAGGTGCAGGCAACGGAATAACATCACGTGTCTCCTGACTAAATACCAAGTTATAATGAATATCACGGGGAGACTCAGTTACGTCAAGGAATTGGTGAGCCTGCAGTGTCTTATGATCGAGGTAAACTATGGGTAAAAGATAATCATGGGGGCGAAATGGGATTCTAAAGTGGTCCGCCAAATGAGTAGCATAAATACCACCATGTATCTTTCCCTTGGTCTTGTTAAGATGTAAGCGTCGAGCAATAATAGCTCCTATACTAAAGGCGTGATCATCATAAAGTGCACGACGTAAAATAGCAAGGTCAGGAGCACTGAGTGCGCCGACCTTCTCCCTAGCAGTTAAACACTTAGTGATGACCGAAGCAAAATAATGCACTGAGAGAAACTGTAAACTAGTAGCAGTGGCGCTCGACACGCCTCTATCCTCACCCGCGGTTAATGCGAGGAGAAAATCCTCAAACTCAGATGGCCTAGGTTCCCTCATATCCCCATCAGAAGGAATCAAGCATATATTACAGAAGTCGGTTAGCGACATTCTGTGGGTTTCAGCATAAAGATTAAATTCCACTTCAGGAGGATTGTTTCTCCCTAGATAATTAAAGCTTTGCACAAAGAAATTTGTAAGGATGTGATATTGGTCACACTTAGCTGCGAGGAACTCGGTTAATCCATCATTTGCGACAAACTAAGCGAACTCTTGATGGAACCCGGCCTCCTCCATGAAGGCATCATGCGGCCATTCACACGGTCGCACCTCCACCTTTCTTGGAATATGAAGGTCACTGTCCGATGATTCCCCAATAACTCCCTTGGCATTTTTCTTGAAGGAAAACTTCCTAAAGATTTGCATTTTATTCCTATAAAAATTCTGAAAATATTTAGTCCACAAAAATTTTGCCAGCAAAACTTTGTAACATTGTTAGCAACTACTCCCAAGCATGCATAGAGGCCATATTGAGCATTCAAACTACTTAGAACTCTAAGAATTCAACATGCAAGCTCATCTACAGCAGCACCAAGAGTAGCTAATTACTCTAAAAATAACCCACTAAAACAAAAACTAATTGGAGTAATGGAGGAGTCACATACCAAGAAGCAATCCCTCCAAACAGTTTCGGAAACGGAGCTTCGAGCAAAGAGATCGAAATCCGCGGGTTTGAGAGAAAGAAAACGAAAATGGTGGTTGTGGTGATTTTTTGCTGGAGGTAGGTAACAATGTGGGCTAAAGGGATAAGTGAGGGGGCCCACGTGGGGGCCACAACCCACCAGGGCGCGCCCTGGGGGTGCTGGCGCGCCCTGGTGTCTTGTGGGCACCAGGTGCACCCCCCCCCTCAGGTGTTATTTGCACCAGAAATTCATAAATATTCGGAAAAAAATCGTGTTAAATTTTCAGGGCATTCTGAGAATTTTTATTTTTGGGTCATTTTTTTATTGCACGGAGAAAACAGAAAACAGGATAAACATGGCATTTTATTTTATTTAACTAGCTAGAACAGAAAATAAAAGGTGGGAATAGAGAGTTGTGCTTACTAGATTCATCGGTGTCATACCTCTCAAAAATGATTCATTAATATGGTTGATCAAGTCTTATTAACAACCACTTCCGATCAGCATGAAACCGAAGAACTTTCGTAAAAACACTAAGTTACCTCAATGGGGATGTGCATATCCCCGACAATAAGTATATCATATTTATTTTTAGCAGTAGGTAGAGGTAATTGAAGACTTCCAATAGTGATGGTCGGAGATTCTTCAATAACATTTATACCATTCTCTTGGAATTGTTTCTTCGAAAAGTGCACCGTATGCTCATTGCCATTGATATGAAAAGTGACTTTGCTTTTATTGCAATCAATAACAGCCCCTGCAGTATTCAAAAAGGGTCTACCAAGGATAATCGACATGTTGTCGTCCTCGGGCATCTCAAGAATAACAAAGTCCGTTAAGATAGTAACATTTGCAACAACAACAACGGGCACATCCTCACAAATACCAATAGGTATGGTTGTTGATTTGTCAGCCATTTGCAATGATATCTCAGTAGGTGTGAGTTTATTCAAATCAAGTCTTTTATATAAGGAGAAAGGCATAACACTAGCACCGGCTCCCAAATCACACAAAGCAGTTTTAACATAGTTTCTCTTAATGGAGCAAGGTATAGTTGGTATTCCCGGATCTCCAAGTTTTTTAGGTACTCCATCCTTAAAAGAATAATTAGCAAGCATGGCGGAGATTTCAGCTTCCGGTATCTTTCTTTTATTAGTGATGATGTCTTTCAATATACTTTGCATAAGGAGCCATCTTCAAAATATCAGTTAAATGGGTACGCAAAAAGACTGGCCTAATCATCTCAGCAAAGCGCTCAAATTATAACCCACAAGTATAGGGGATCGCAACAGTTTTCGAGGGTAGAGTATTCAACCCAAATTTATAGATTCGACACAAGGGGAGCCAAAGAATACTTGAGAGTATTAGCAGTTGAGTTGTCAATTCAACCACACCTGGAGATTAAATATCTGCAGCAGAGTGATCAGTAGCACAGTAATATGATAGTTTTGATAGCAGTAGCAATAGTAACAGTAAGGGTAACAGGAGTAGCAATAGTTTTGTAGCAGTTGGAACAACAGCAACCGCAGTGATAACTTAGCAAGAACAATAAGTGGAAAGATCGTAGGCACTGGATCGGTTACTCATTGGATGATATTCATCATGTAACAGTCATAACCTAGGACGATACAGAACTAGCTCCAGTTCATCAATGTAATGTAGGCATGTATTCCGTAAATAGTCATACGTGCTTATGGAAAAGAACTTGCATGACATCTTTTGTCCTACCCTCCCATGGCAGCGGGGTCCATAAGGAAACTAAGGGATAGTAAGGCCTCCTTTTAATAGAGAACCGGAACAAAGCATTAACACATGGTGAATACATGAACTCCTCAAACTACGGTCATCACCGTGAAGTATCCCAAATATTATCACTATGGGGTTGACAGATCATAACACGTAATAGGTGCATATGACTAGGCAAGATCGGATCAAAAACATGGATATAGAGATGATAACATAAACGGTTCAGATCTGAAATCATGGCACTCGGGCCCTAGTGACAAGCATTAGGCATAGCAAAGTCATAGCAACATCAATCTCAGAACATAATGGGTACTAGTGATCAAGCCCTAACAAAACTAACTCGATTACATGATGAATCTCATCCAACTCCTCACCGACCAGCAAGCCTACGAAGGAATTACTCACTCCCGGTGGGGAGCATCATGGAATTGGCGATGGAGAAAGGTTGGTGATGACGAAGACCGAAGATTCCCGTCTCTGGAGCCCCAAACGGGCTCCAGATCTGGCCTCCCGATGAAGAACAGGAGGTGGCGGCGGCTCCGTATCGTGAAACGCGATAATTCTTTCTCTCTGATTTTTTTCTCCAAATTTAGGAATTTATAGTGGCGAAGATAGGGCAAGTGGGGCCCCGAGGTGAGCACAACCCACTAGGGCGCGCCGGGAGGGGCTAGCGCGCCCTGGTGTCTTGTGCCCAGCCTGGGCCCCCTCTCCGATGGTTTTTGGCTCCAGTATGTTTTATATTTTCCAAAATAAATCTCCAAAAAGTTTCGTTCCATTTTGAGAACTTTTATTTCTGCACAAAAACAACACCGTGGTAGTTCTGCTGAAAATAGCGTCAGTCCGGGTTAGTTCCATTCAAATCATGCAAATTAGAGTCCAAAACAAGGGCAAAAGAGTGAGGAAAAGTAGATACGTTGGAGACATATCAGCTACTACCGGACAGACGAATCCGATGGAAACGTTCAATGTTCATCAGGTTAGGGGCATGTGATAGATGAACGGACAGCGTATTCGGATTCGTGGGATTGTTCTGAGCAACTTTCATATATAAATTATTTTCATCTGAGCTACAGATTATTTTATATTAATTTTCAAAGTTTTATTAATATTCTAAAATAAACAGATTTAATTTAATTCGAAAAATATTATTATGACATCAGCATGAGGTCATGCTGACGTCTGCAGTCAACCTAGCTGTCTCAGGTCAAACCTGACAGCTAGGCCCCACCTGTCATAGATAGTGGGTTAAACAAGGTTTAGTTCTAATTAAAACGGATTAATTAATAGTGGGGGACCCACCTGTTAGTGGCCAATTAGATTAAATTAATTATAAAAATTAAACTAACAAATTTAGTTAACACTAATTACCCTGGGCCCACATGTCAGCGGCTCGGGCTGCCTAGTCAGCCTATTGACCATGGTCAACAGGTCAACAGGGGCCCGGGGGGCCACTAGCCAGTGACCCGGGGGTGGCCCCGGTCGCCAGGTCAGCGGCCGCCGGCGTTTTGAACGTGGTGGCGCGCCGGAGTTGCTCCGACGAGCACCATAATCCACGGCGACTCTCGGAAACGCAGCTCCGTCCACCATTTCGAGCGCCGCGGCCATCTACGAGACCCTGGCAGTGGCGCGCGTCGATCTGGGCCGTCAGCAGCGCCGGTGGTGGTTGGTAGGGTCGTCGGCGACGAGCCGCGACGGCGCAAGCTCTCGGGCATCGGCGAAATAGCAGTAGCAGCACGCGGGCGACCTATCTAAGGGTTGGGATCGGCGCAGGAGAGGCTCTTGAGCACGCCAGTGGCCTGCGTGCGTGCTCAGGGGCACGCACGGCCCGTGCGCGACGGCAATGGAGGCCGGCAGAGCTCGGCTACGGCGGCAGCTACCTCGCGGACCTACGGGAGCGTGCAGAGGGAGGGGGCTACAAGAGGGAGCTCAAGGCCGTTGCAAAGAGGGCCCGGGGAAGATGTTGATGCAGCGGAGGCAGCGAATCGGTGCGGCTATTTGTGTCATAACCGGCGGATCTCGGGTAGGGGGTCCCGAGCTGTGAGACTAGAATCGATGGTAACAGGAGACGAAGGAGACGATGTTTACCCAGGTTCGGGCCCTCCTATGGAGGTAATACCCTACGTCCTGCTTGATTATATTGATGGTATAGGGGTTACAGAGTTGATCTACCTCGAGATCGAATAGCTAAACCCTAGATGAGTTCTCTCTTGCCCTACAACCTAAAACCCTCCGGCTTATATAGACGCCGAGGGTACCTAGGGCTTACACATAGTCGTTGCACATCAAAGGGAAAAAACATGCCTATCTACTGTCGACAACTTGGAGGACACGCCATGGCTCCTTGAAAGTTCCACCTTGGCGACGGGGCCCTTGATCACCCAATGCTCATCCAGTGTCCCACATAGTCCGGCCCATGAGAAACAGGTCGCCTATCCGAGGACCCCTTAAACCAGGACTCCCTCAGTAGCCCCCGGACTACCCTCTAACGCTGAGGTATATCCGAACAATCTTGTGCGCCGAAGTCTTCGGCTTGTGAGGCGAGTCCCTTCATCCCTTCTAGTTCGGCAACCATCATGTCATCGGTGAAATCCCAAACGTCACGGGCTTGCTGGGTCCATCATAATAGCGTTTCTTGATTTTCGCGCATCGTGGGGAGACGAGCGGTTCAATAGCTTTTTACAAAACTACCCCTCCCTCAAAGGAGGCACCACTCATTTAAACAAACTGAATCGTGGTCCAAGCCATATCTTCTTCTTCCCCATCGGAAAAAGCTTCCAGCGAAAGATCACCACCAAAATATGGCGAGCGCTCACAGTTCTTCCTCGCACCCTTACGGCTCCCGTCCCGGGGACTGGACAAGCTGCTCCGTGTCCCTCCTTCGACTACGCGACCTCGAGACCCAAGGGTACCTTCCCTCCTCGGATCTGGCAGTTATCCGCATCGGTTTGTCTTCATTCAACGGCGAGGCTCTCGCGGAGAATTTCCCTCATCCACAAAAGGGGGAGCGTGTATGTTTTGTGCCCTTTCTCCTGCGGGGTCTCGGGTTTCCCATTCATCCGTTCTTGAGAGGGTTACTGGTGTTTTATGAATCCAGCTCCACCACCTCACCCCAGGGTCTATTCTGCACATCTCGGGCTTCGTCGCCCTTTGTGAGATGTTCCTGGGCTGTGAGGCACACTTCGAATTGTGGAGGAAGTACTTCTGCCTCGTCCCTCGGACTCAAGACAAGACAATTTTTGAGATCGGTGGAGCCGAAGAATGCCGCATAGCGGGGACGGGATATCCCGTGGGGACGCCGAAGGAGTCCGAAGAATGGTCTTCAAAATGGTTCTACATCGAGGACGTCCCCCTATTCGATCCAGCTCGGAGGGGTTTGCCCGAGTATTCCGACGCCCCTTTGAAGAAAAGGTACAACTGGCGCCCGAAGAGCCTGTCCCAAGAGGACAGCATTGAAGTGCAGCGCTTAGCAGCCCGTGTGAGGGTGCTAGCCCATCACAAGCTAACCATGATAGACGTCATGGCCTCCGCCATCACCCGGTGCGTCCAACCCTTCAACAGAGGATACACCCCCAGTGGTGTTACAACGGGACAAGCAACACTACTCGCTCCCGAAGACTGGGCCCTGCCGATCAAACAGCATTAGTCGCTGCTCTTGCCGACCTATACAAAGGGGAGCAAGAAGATTTTATTCGGCGGTCGACCAAGGAGGGATACTCAAGCCACAATCCCATCGAATGGGTGCGCCTTTCAACCCCGTGACCACAATTCGGGTTTTCAATTTGTCCCTTGTTGACCGAAGCCTTTAATTTTATGTGAACAGGAATGGAGGAGCTTCATCGAGACAGTTAACTGTCCGGCCCCCCAACCCGAGGACTATTCCCGTGATGATGATCCGGGCTTTCATGATGACCCGGATCTGTCAATCGAGCTTGAAGACGGGGTTTTCTATCAGGAGGGCCTCGACGGTTCCAAGGTGGCTATCATAGCCGATTACCCCGGATCCTTCCCTTCCCCTGCGATAAGCAAGAAGAAGAGAAACTCATCTCGCAAGCGGCAAGTATCCTCCAATGACCCAAATGTGCCGGCTCCTACTCCCAAGCGCCGTAGATCCACGTCACTTACATCGGCAACGGAGGTAGTGCCTGGGTCGGAAAGCAACAGGGATCAGACAAATGAGCCGGTCGCGGGGACGAGCCCGTCTACACGTTCGTCCCAAAGGTACTTCGCTCGACCGTTTGATCTATTATCATGATTGATAAAGCCTCACCAGAGACCTTATGTCGAAATACTCAGGCAAAGAGTTCAGCCATCTCCCGCCAAGGATGTCTCCAGGACGTCTGGCGGTGCTCAAAATTCCAGGCCTTCCGCTCATGCTGAACATACTGCGGAGGTCCCCATAGTCAATCCGGCCCCTGCCGATTTCGGTGATGTTGTGTCCGTTACCAAATCTGAGGTAGGAAGCGCCATGAATCATCGGCGGCGATGAGAAGCCCTGCGTCACCCAGTCTTCTCCGAATAAGAGTTCACTGCTCTACGCACGGCGGACGCGCACATCGGTGCTGCCCGAGCTGGGTTCGGGGAGGCCATGAAATTGATATCGTCCAGCCTGCAGGTGAGTAATCGGTTGTTAGAGTCCGAACACTCGTGTGAACCCAGTAGCCCCCGAGCCTTAAATTGATCGGAACGACCGAATTAAGGATCCTTGTATTGTTTTACTGCTAATGCAAGCCTCGAAGCAACAGAGCGAGCAGCTGGCCAAGGAACTGGAAGATAGCCGAACACAGGTGGAATCTGTAAAGGCCGAATTGGAGCAAGTGAAGAGTTTTACTCGGGAGGCACATGGTGAGTATATCTGTTCTGCTGATCTTAGTATATTCCCATGCTGATGCGAGGGTACTATGTAGCAGCTGAATCAATAGGGGAATTACAAAGAGATTTGGATGTAGCCCGAGAATCTCAGCGATATGCCGAGTCCCAGCAAGAGGCTGGCTGTCGTGTTTTGCAACGACACCTTGAAGAGAAGAACCGCCTTAAGGAGGAGAACAAACAGCAGGCCGAAGAAATTGAGAGCTTAAAGACTCAATTGGCCCAGGCCCAAGGAGAGAACCAGAAATTACAGAGGGGCATGTTCGGTAAGTGTGATTCTAGCATCAGAAGGTATTTCCTATGAATGAAGCATAATACGCATGCCGTGACTCATGTACAGGTCTCCTGTCTGGGCGACCCGAAGAAGAGATCGGATCCTACTAGGGAAGCCTTTTGAAAGAGTTATCCGCCCTTCATGAGCGGGCTCGGAAGGCCATGAAGAGCATGGTGAAAGCATTGTGGCCCGCCGAGCAACCTCCGGAGGGGATGACCGAACTAGTCGATCGGTTCAAGGGAGCCTGAAGTAGGTTCGAGCTGTGGAAGACATCGGCTTGTCGAGAGGGAGCACGAGAGGCGTGGGCGATGATCAAGACCCGCTATACCGGACTTAACCCCGAGCGTATGGCTCAGGTTGGGCCAGTAGGGTCAGATGGACAAGAAGTGCCGCTCCACCTGGTATACGACCAGGTGATGCCTGCCGCCCGTCTCTCGCAAGAAGATTGCTCCCTGGACACCATAATCGACAATCTCGACTGGCAGCCAGATGTATGATTATATGTAACTATGTACTAATAATCGAGGAATTGCTCCGTCTGTGTTGTAAACTTTGTCTTAACCGGCCATCGGCTTTGGCCTCCCGCGCTAAGAGCTTGGGAGTGTTCCTTGGAAATTATCACCCTAGGGGAGTGAATTATGTTCGGGGAAGCAGGCAATCCGGCCATGTGGTGCGAACAGACAGAAAGCACACAGGGAGATATGTTATATTACTGCTTAGCGTAAGAAACATCTTCCGAAGAAAATAGTACCTCTATCGATACCTTTCTTCAGGGTGCTACATAAATCGTAGGTAGAAGGCCGTATACTGTTAGTATGCGACTAGGGGCTTTTGTAAGAGAAGAAGCCCGAGTAATGGTCATGACGACCATAGTCTTATTAGTTGATTCCGTCGTAGCCGATCAATTGTCTGCTGAAGATAGCTAGCTTTTCGCTTCACCCGTCTGAGGTACGTATCCGGATGACCCAGTCGTAACAATCGCAGAGGTGCTCCCTTTACCCTCTAGCCGAACAATCGGGAACGTAGAGGGTAACCACAGGAGCGAGGCAACCCAGCTTGGCAAAGTCTTAGTTCGAATTGATGCATATGATGGCTTAAAAATGACAAGGGAAACATGCATACACAATAAATGTGAATAAGTGCTTATAATATAAAAACATTGGCTTCAGAAAAGAAGCCCCCAGGTGTTGTGTTCGGATTTAACACTTAAGGGTGTAGGCCGAAAATCTTTAGTACAAGATCGGTTGAGCCGAACATAGAGTTGGGAAGAAAAGGAAAGAATTCAAACCTGCCAAAAATCTAGGTGGGAGGGAAAAGAAACAACAAAGAAAAGAAAGAAAAGAGGAGGGTAAAGAGTATGACGACACCGGTCTAGCCGTAGAAGCGCCGAAGACGAGCTGCGTTCCATGGGTTTGGTTCAAGGCGGTTGTCCGGCGGGTTCCGAAGACGGTAAGCCCCTCATGCGAGTACTTCGTCAATGATGAAGGGGCCTTCCCATTTGGGCTTGAGTTTATGCTTCTGCTTCTCTGGGAGCCGTAGGACGAGTTCGCCCGCGTTGTATGCTTGTGCCCTGACCTCCCTGCTCTAGTAACGCCGAGCCTGCTGTTGATAAAAGGTAGAACGGGCCCGAGCTATGTCGCGCTCCTCTTCCAAGGCGTCCAAGTCGTCTTGCCGATCTAACTCTGCCTCCTTTTCTTCGTACATGCGCACCCTTGGTGCGTCGTGAATAATATCACAAGGAAGGACCGCTTCTGCCCCATAGACCATGAAGAACGGTGTATATCCCGTTGATCTATTCGGGGTGGTGCGCAGGCCCCATAGAACGGAGTCGAGCTCCTCAACCCAATGACAGTCAGACTCTTGAAGAGACCAGACCAAACGTGGCTTAATGCCGCTCATAATGAGGCCGTTTGCTCGTTCAACTTGTCCATTGGTCTGCGGGTGATAAACCGATGCGTAATCGAGCTTAATGCCCATTTTTGCGCACCAGTCTTTGACCTCTTGGGCCGTGAAATTGGATCCATTGTCCGTTATTATACTGCGCGGAACGCCGTAACGGTGTACCACGCTGGATATAAAGTCGATTACTGGTCCGGATTTGGCTGATTTGACAGGTTTTGCCTCTATCCATTTGGTGAACTTGTCCACCATGACCAGGAGGTATTTATTCTTCTTGGTCCCCCCTTTAAGTGGTCCGACCATATCCAGCTCCCAGACCGCGAAGGGCCAGGTGATCGGAATAGTCCGAAGAGCTGTTGGGGGCATGTGACTTTGATTCGCAAAAAGTTGACACCCCACGTAGTGTTTGACAAGCGACTGAGCGTCCGTCCGAGCTGTGGGCCAGAAAAAACCAGCCCGGAAGGCCTTGCTAACTAAGGCTCTTGCTGCGGCGTGATGACCGCCCATCCCTGCGTGGACTTTGGCTAAGAGCTGCCGACCTTCTTCCTCAGATATGCGCCGCGGTAGTATTCCAGTGGTGCTTTTCTTGTATAACTCACCCTCGTGTACTTTGTAGGCTTTGGATCGCTGAACTATGCGCCGCGCCTCCGTCTGATCGTCGGGAGTTCTTTGCGAAGAAGGTAGGCGAGGAAGGGCTCGGTCCATGGCGCTATTACTGTCATGACCTCGTGAGCCGAAGGCGTTTCGTCCATTACGGAGCCGCCAATGATTTGATCGTCTGGTTCATTTATAGGGGGAACAACCTCGTCCGCACTGGTGGGTCCGGTGCCCATATTGTCGTCCTACCAAACTACTGATGGCTTAAAGAGCCGTTGCAGGAAAGTGTTTTTTGGGACGGGGTCGCGTTTGGCCCCCATGCGGGCCAACATATCAGCGGCCTGGTTGTTGTCCCTAGCGACATGATGAAATTCCAGCCCCTCGAACCGTGCGGATATTTTAAGGACGGCGTTTCTATATACCGCCATCTTCGGATTTTTGGTATCGAACTCGCCGTTGATTTGAGAGATGGCCAGGTTGGAGTCTTCCCGTACCTCCAGCCGTTGTACGCCCATTGAGGCTGCCATCCGAAGACCGTGCAAGAGGGCTTCGTATTCGGCTGCATTGTTGGAGTCGGCATACATGAGCTGCAACACGTATCGAACGTTGTCGCATGTGGGGGATGTGAGAATAACTCCAGCCCCCAGTCCAGCCAAAGTTTTGGATCCATTGAAGTACATCGTCCAATGGGAGTATGTACTATATTCCCTAGGGAGCTCGGCCTCTGTCCATTCGGCGAGAAAATCTGCCAGCACCTGAGACTTAATAGCTCGTCGTGGTTTGTAGGTAATTTCAAAAGGAAGGAGCTCAATGGCCCATTTGGCTATGCGGCCGGTGGCGTCCCTGTTGTTGATTATATCGTTCAGGGGTACTTCGGATGCCACCGTGACCGAACACTCTTGGAAGTAGTGTCTTAGTTTCCGTGATGCCATAAATACTGTATAGGCTATCTTCTGGTAGTGCGGGTATCTGGACTTGCATTGCGTTAGTACTTCTGACACGTAATATACCGGCTTCTGTATCCGGAATTTGTGTCCCTCCTCCTCTCGTTCGACGACGAGCACTGCGCTAACAACTTGGTTGGTGGCCGATATGTATAATAACATGGGCTCACCCGCGCCTGGTGCTGTGAGTATGGGATTGCTTGCCAGGAGTGTCTTAATTTCTTCTAACGCAGCCTTTGCTTCATCGGTCCATTTGAAATTCTTGGTCCGTTTCAGCAATTTGTAGAGCGGTAAAGCCTTTTCACCGAGGCGGGAGATAAAGCGACTTAACGCCGGCACGCAACCAGCCAACCTTTGGACATGCTTTAGCTCTGTGGGAACTGCAAGTTCTGATAAGGTACGGATCTTGGCCGGATTCGCTTCTATTCCTCTATGGTAAACGATGAATCCGAGCAGTTTACCAGCGGGAACTCCGAAGACACACTTCTCCGGATTGAGCCGTATATCGTACTCGCGTAAGCTGGCAAAGGTTTGCCTAAGGTCGTCGACCAGCTGGCTGGCGTGTTTGGTTTTAATGACCACATCGTCAACGTATGCCTCGACTGTTTTGCCAACCTGTTTTTCGAGACAAGTCTGGATCATGTGCTGGTATGTAGCCCCAGCGTTCTTTAGCCCGAAAGGCATTGTGTTGAAGCAGAATGGCCCGTATGGGGTGATGAATGCAGTTGCAGCTTGGTCGGATTCCTTCATTTTGATCTGATGGTATCCGGAGTAAGCGTCGAGGAAACACAGTGAATCGTGTCCGGCTGTGGCGTCGATGATCTGGTCTATCCGTGGTAGGGGGAAAGGGTCCTTGGGGCAGGCCTTGTTAAGGTCCTTGAAGTCGACACGCAGCCGCCAGGATTTGTCTTTCTTTGGTACCATCACCAGATTTGCCAACCATTCGGGATGTTTAATCTCCTGAATGAATCCGGCCTCTAGCAGTTTGGCTAATTCTTCACCCATAGCTTGTCGTTTGGGCTCAGAAAAGCGGCGAAGAGTCTGTTTGACGGGCTTGAAGCCTTCGATGATATTCAGACTGTGTTCTACTAGCCGCCGTGGGATTTCGGGCATATCAGAAGGGTGCCAGGCGAAGATGTCCCAATTTTCTTGTAAGAATGCTCATAGTGCTTCGTCTACCGTGGAGTCCAGCTGAGCTCCGATGGACGCTGTTTTGTTGGGGTCCGTCGGGTGTACCTGGAATTTGACGATTTCATCAGCAGGTTTAAAGGACGTGGATTTGGGCCTTTTGCTAAGGATCACATCGTCCTTGTTTACCGTTGACCGGAGCATGGTCAACTCTTCTGCAGCGAAGGTCTCAGCTAGTGCCTCGAGGGCGAGCGCTGCTGTTTTGTTTTCGGCTCAAAGGGCTATGTTCGGATCACTGACGATTGTGATTACTCCATTTGGGCCTGGCATTTTGAGCTTCATATACCCATAATGTGGTATAGCCTGGAATTTTGTGAAGGCGTCACGCCCCAGCAGGGCGTGGTAGCTGCTGGGGAAGGGCACGATATGGAAGAGAAGCTCTTCTGATCGGTAGTTTTCGGGCGTGCCGAACACTACGTCCAGGGTGATACGTCCTGAACAACGCGCCTCTTTCCCAGGAATGATCCCCCGGAATGTTGTGTTGCTATGCTCGATGCGAGATCGGTCGAATTGCATTTTTTCCAGGGTATCTTCATAGATCAGGTTTAAACCACTGCCGCCGTCCATTAGCACCTTGTGTAACCTGAAGCCATCGATGATGGGGTTCAGGACTAGGGCGGCCGATGAATGACCAGGAAGAGTGGATGGTCGGTCAGTATCTCCGAAGGTAATGGGCATGTCTGCCCATGCACTTGTTGCTGCCACATGATATATCTGTTCGAGTTCTTTAAGAGATCTTTTCCTCCTGTTCCTTGAGGGGAACGTTTCGTAGATCGTCAGGACTTCGGCGGTATATTCTAATGGCGATGTGGAGCGCCTGTTCAGTGATGGTGCCTCAAGAATGGCTTCACCGCTTTTTGCGATCTGCCTAACGACCCAGCAAGCTCTAAGACTATGAGTCGGAGCTGTGTTCAGCAATACAGAGTGTATAGGGCAAGGTTTATCTAGTAGTCCATCAAGGACGGTACTGACCCCTGAAAGGGGCCTATTTCTCTTTTCAGCGGGTTCAAGTCTGGCTGGCCGCTTTGGAGGTATCCTCTTTTTCCGATCTCCTCTAGGGTATTCGGTAAAGGTTGGTTCCGAAAACAGCCGTTCGGCTTGCCAAGCGCTTTCCATGGCACAATATTTTTGTACCAAATCTGACAGCTCGGTGAAGTCACGAATGTGCCGACGAGCCAGGGCATTGAGAATTCCTTTGTCATGGCAGTTGCGATTAAAGGTTGCCATTATCTCTTGATCACTGAGGCCCCGTACTTTGTTTCTAGCGAGGAGGAGTCTGGCCCAGTAATGATGAACCGACTCTCCTGATAACTGCTTAATGTCCCGTAAGTCCGAAGACTTGGGCTCTGCTGCGATGCTTGAGTGATCGGCCTGGGAGGTGGGTGGGAAAAAAATTGACTCCACGCCACGGTGAGATTTCGGAATCATGGACTCCGAACTATGTGATAGATCAGGGCCCGATACCGGTCTGTTTCCAGAGCGAACTCCAGAGTTTGGGTTGCAGGCGAGGTCTCGGTGATCGGAGACTGGGGTATAAACCGTCTTTAATTCCGGTCGCTGGGGGGACGAGCCCCCAGCCGGACACTCGACGGTGGCGACAAGGTGGGTGACCGTGGGGATGTGAATCTCCCTATCGTCGGGTTTAAGCCAGAGCCGGTCATAGACCGGGATCCGGTTATCAGCCATACGCATGATCTCGATCCGATCAAATAGCTCGTTCAGGAACGAGGCGATGGTAGGATGCGTGTCGCTGAAGCGAGTGGAGTCGGTATGCGGCGTCGCAGTTCCGGAGTCGCACGAAAGCGGACCCGGCTCCTGTTTAACCATGGTAGATCCGGTCACAACGACCAGATTGGGCTGTCCAGACGGCCCGGGTATAACGACCTCATCGTCGGAGGCGGGGCCCGATGTCTTCGGCGTCGAAGCGTCGGGATCTGCGGGCTCCTCCGTAGGAGTCGAAGGTTCTATCAAGACGAGTTCTCCCCGTGGATCAGCGACGAACTTTAGGGTTCCAAACCTGATTTCTTGATCGGGGGAAAAGTTTCCGATCTGGCCTAGGTGGCCGATCGGGTAAGCGTGCGACGAGATGTCGCCGCTTGCGAGGATCTGATCCGGGGCGAGAGTCCCCTGGGTGCAGATCTCGTTGCTTGTGACAAGGCGAGCCATCGATTCCTTTGGCGATCACAGCGGGACTCTCAATGAAAGCACCAATGTCGGTGTCAAAACCGGCGGATCTCGGGTAGGGGGTCCCGAGCTGTGAGACTAGAATCGATGGTAACAGGAGACGAAGGAGACGATGTTTACCCAGGTTCGGGCCCTACTATGGAGGTAATACCCTACGTCCTGCTTGATTATATTGATGGTATAGGGGTTACAGAGTTGATCTACCTCGAGATCGAATAGCTAAACCCTAGATGAGTTCTCTCTTTCCCTACAACCTAAAACCCTCCGGCTTATATAGACGCCGAGGGTACCTAGGGCTTACACATAGTCGGCTGCACATCAAAGGGAAAAAACATGCCTATCTACTGTCGACAACTTGGAGGACACGCCATGGCTCCTTGAAAGTTCCACCTTGGCGACGGGGCCCTTGATCACTCAATGCTCATCCAGTGGCCCACATAGTCCGGCCCATGAGAAACAGGTCGGCTATCCGAGGACCACTTAAACCAGGACTCCCTCAGCGGCGATCGCCGGAGTTCGAAGACGAAGGAGCGGACGGGGGCGACGTTGATGGAGCTCCCCGGCTTTGATCCAGTGCACGAGGAGGAAGAGGCAGACGTCGCGGAGCTCCATGACAGGCTACGGGGGCGAGGGAACGGCTGTGGCCGCGAGCTTCAACACGGCGCAGTCATGGCTGCGGTCGGACGAGCGCGAGGGAGGAGCGGCGAGCGAGGAGAGGGGGATCTGAGGGCGCTAGGGTTTGCGGGGGGAGGGAGAGAGAGCGCGGGGGCGATCTTATCTGCGAGGGGAGCCGCGGGATGCTCGCCAGCGAGCGCATCCATGCGCGGACGGCCCTGACGCCATGGCCTCCCCTGCCTCTATCGAGAGGTGGGAGAAAGGACGACGCTGTTGGGCCGGGCCAGCCTGTAGCAGCTGGGCCTAAGTGCCTAGTAGCTTTTCTTCTTTTTATTTCATTTTCTGTTTCTGTTTTCTTTTATTCTTTTCTGTTTTATTTATTTTAGTAACCAAAAACACTTTTGTAAAATATGGGATAGGGTGCATTAGTTGTGTTGCTAAATAAGGTGTTGCCACAAAATGATTGGGGTGTTTTTGAATTTATTTGAAATTCTCATAAATCAAAAGGACATTTAATAAAAAAAATTGGCCTCTGTTAAATTGTTTTAGAGGCACTTAAATACATGATAAAAAGCTGGTTCAAGTTTTATAAATGCTTAAGGATTATTTGTAACCCATTTATGATTTTTATTTCCTGGTTTGCAAAACTTTTAAATCTACTTTTCAAATGAATTTGAATTGCAAAAGAAATTGAATTAGGAAATGATTTCATGTGTGATCACACATGGATTAGCAAAAGCATTAGCTTAATCTTGGCCATCACTGTAGCTTAATTACATTGATCACTATAGCACTAAATCCAGGGTGTCACATTGGTGTACTTGATATTAATATCCACAATCAAGCTTTGCTCATGAAATACCTGCACAAATTCCTAAACAAAGAGTGCATACCATGAGTCATGATCATATGGGAGGCACATTACTCATCATCTCTGCCAGGAGAAAACTAGTGGGCTCATTTTGGTGGAAAAGTCTGTTAAAGTTGCTTCCCACTTACAAACAATATGCAATTTGTAAGGCTGGGGAGAGGGGATACTGTACTTTTCTGGTTGGATAATTCGTGGGATATCCCCCTCCAATCAAAGTTCCCCGAGTTGCTCTCACTACAAGGATTCCGGTCTATTGCAACAAAATTTATTGCTACAACTACCTTTTGTTGCAATAAAATGCAACATTACCACAAATTCTCCGGTTATGGTAATAGACCGCACATATTGCCATAACTAAGTTTGGTCGCGATAAATACTAATTTTGTTGCAATAGAGGCCTCATATTGCAACAAACTATACCGGCGTTGCATTATGGTAGCGGTATTGCGACAAACAAATTCCGTTGCGCGGGGTAGTCATTTTGTTGTAATAGTGACTAGGTATTTCAACAGAATAACTATTCGTGGCAATATTCGGAAAGTTATTGCAACATCGGCGTGACATTGCCATAAGTTAATGCCACAAGTGTAGCGGTTCGTGGCAAAATGCCCAATGCCACGAAAACAAGGATTGTTGTCATAGTTTATTGCCACAATTGACTACTGCCACGGAAGAGTATGCGCCACGAAACGTGCGTCGTTGGCATAGGTTGTTGCCACAAATGTCTATTGCCACGAGATATCGGTTGCCACGATTAGTTAAATGTTGCATTAAAGCTATCTCCACAAAGAAAATTGTGGCATCATGTGAGTGTTGCCACGGGAAAACATGTGGCAACTTCCCACATGGTTGTTGCAATAGCACACTTTATTGCCACGGTTGCTTTTTGTGGCAATAACATATTACTATGCGTCCAGTTGCAACGGCAGGCAACGAATGATGTTTCATGGCAATATGTACTTATCGCCACAAATCGACATGTATTGCGACGAACGATTTTGTTGCAATAGACTCGGATCCTTGTAGTGTCTTTCTCCATTTCCAGAGATATCACACTGCATCGGGTCACAAATCTCCAAGAGATGGATTCACTATTTCACAGGCCCCTACCCCAACAAACTTATAACCAGTGCAATGCTTTGCAAGTTTACCTGAATAATAGATAGAACAATCAGGTCACTGATCTTTGGACATATCCTTGGACTACAAAACAGTTCCTCCCCATGAAAATACAAACTGTTGATTGGTGACATGTAGGCTCATCAGGTCTTCTCAGAGTTATGGATAACTTCCCGCAGACTCAAGACATAAATTTTCTTCTGGCTGCTCCTCCATGATAGAGTTAATACCGGAAATCTGCTCCATACAAAATCTATGTACCTGGAGAGTTATTGTTGTGCCTTGTGTAATGAGGAGACTGAGGAAAATTCCATTCATCTTAGAATTGCCCATTTATACTCTACTACAGGGATTTCATTACACCACTCAAGAATAGAGGTATTTCTACATTCGACGAGATCCAAACTGCCAGCATTGAATTACGAGTGGATTTTGCACTTGATATCATCATCATGGCCTGTTGTGCTACTTAGTCAGTCAGAAATGATAAAATCTTTAGGTTTGCTCCTGCGCACCGACAAGGATGGCTTCACTACATGAAGGAGGGACTCTGGGCAACACAGATCAGAGCTAAACCGACAAAAGCTACCAGGATTAGAAATTGGATTGAACTGTAACTACCTTTATAAGATGATGGTTTATTTTCTTAGAGAGGGTGTTGGATAATTTTGACTACTCTGTATTTTTTTGTACCTTGATTTATTAATAAAAATAACGTAGAACAATTGTTCTACGGTTTCAGGTAACAAAAACTAAGCATGCTTCCAACATTAGCGCAGTATGCTTCTCATGCATCTTGAATAAGTTAAGCTTCTCATTCTCAATTTTAACTATGCTTCCACCATTACACAAAGTTCATATTTTAGGAACTCATTTTTTGGACCGAAGCAAGCTTTGGCTCCGTCGGAAACAATGACGAGTCACATTGGAAGCAGGATCAGTGATTGGATTAGGGAACACACGATGTTGATTTACATGGGTTAGGTGTGCCACTTTCTTAGATCTGGGTGGGGAGGAATAAACGCATGGAGAGAAATAACTGAACATATATCTGGCGTACAATGCGGGAGCTGTTATGAGTAGCAACCAGTTAACGAAGCAAAATAGCAAATCTCTGGTGGAGCGTAACTACCAGATCAAACGATCTGCATGCTTATGATCGGACGGCCAAGGACTAGTCTGATAGGAAGCAAAACATCAGTAGTCTGATGCTTAGTGATGCCCTAAAAGAATTGACGAGTTGTTATAGTGTTCTAATAACTTGATGCATTACTATAATATATGATATGCATGCTTGTGGTATTCGAGTATAAAATGAAAAAGAAAGAGTGATGCTATCCATACAGGCATTGATTACATGTTGACATGGCAAAGGGTGAGGGGGAAGGAGAGTGAGGCGGGCCACCCCGGTAGAAATTCTCGGAGAGGCAGAGAGATTTACCGAATATACCTTTCGCCCCGCTTTATATACAAAGCAACGATCATCAATAATCCGATATAAACATACGCTATCATAACACACCCACGCACCCAAGGCGGGATACAGAGGAGCTGAGCACAGCAACAACACCCCTACCACTACACAAGCTACCAGGGTCCTCAACCGTGAATGCGTCACCGCGACGAGATGAAGCCGCATACGACGAACCGTGAGCTCCACAATGACGCCTTCAGAAAGGTTACGACACCGAAACACCGTCACCACCCGATCCAAGAATCACGGCAGAGAGATTTAAGGAAGGCTCCGTAACAACCCTGTAAATTACAGGGCATGTACGTCTAGGATTATTGAAAAAGGAATTACCCACATCACTGCACACTGGACCAAGATGGATGGATCCGTCAATTCTGCAATTTGTTCGGCTGCTTGCCTTTCACACCTTGCCATCCACAGCCAATGCTTCCATCTCTGGCATTCCCGCAAGCGAAAAAGTGCAAGCAATTAAATCGCTCCTTGGAATTCACGTTCCGCAAACCTGCCATTTTGCCGTAGAGTAGATGCACATCAACGCAGCCTATAAATCCACAACACCAACAGAGGCTTCCATCTCATCGCCAAGAAGCATCAAGCCGAGTTAGCTCTACATCTACAAGCAGCAAAGAGATCGGAAGCCATGAAGTTGCACTGCTCCCTGGCCCTCCTGATCGCCCTGAGCGTCGGCTGCGCGGCAGCGCAGGAGAGCAGGAAGCAGGCGGGCTACGATTTCTTCTACCTCGTGCTGCAGGTGAGTGCGCGTGTGGCCGGTTCGTTTCACCCGTAGTTGCAGCCTTGCCGAGACGTGCTGGTTGCTGATGGTTCGTGCCGGCGGTTGGCCTTGGTGTGGTGGGTGTGCAGTGGCCGGGGTCGTACTGCGACACGAAGCAGAGCTGCTGCTACCCGCGGTCCGGCAAGCCCGCGGCGGACTTCGGGATCCACGGGCTCTGGCCCAACCGCGACGATGGGTCCTACCCGCAGAACTGCAGCCCCGACAGCGCCTTCGACCCCTCCAAGATCAGCCCTTCTCTCCATCTTTTTTTTGTTTTTTTTCGAAACGGAGGCAAAAGCTTTGCCTCATCTCATTAATAAAGACGAAGAGAGTTGCCCGGTTAATTAACGAAAAACCGGGCAAAAACCGTTACAACACGCCCACTCAGGACACACAGGGCGACCTGGCTACCCACACAAGAACGCACACACGTCACCAAGGAGAGAGCGCCACCAAGGTTGTAACCCGGTGCCATCGTCATCACACCTCCACGCGGGCGACTCCGACTCCACCATCGACGACCATCGATGTAGCCCTCACCAGAAGCAAACGTCGAGGCCTGCGCTGGCCGATGCCAAACAGTCAACCGCACGCGCCGGCTACCAGGCAGCTCCGATTCTGTCGACGAGCATTGCAGGAGAAAAGCGCTGAGCCTGCGCCGAGCCAGCGCCGGAACCGACCACCCGCCTCGCGTCATCGTCGCCGCAAGGCCCCTCCTCAGCAGCTCCGACTCCAGAAAGACAAGGTGAGGCACGGCAACCCCTCGAACACGCCGGATGGGACCGACTACCAAAACTCAGCTGCAAACCAACTCCGCCCGACGCCGCCATCGTTGCCACACAAGAAGCCTTGCGGCGAAACAGGAAACAGGAAATGAAAAACAATTCAATAGGACTTCGAGAGAAACAGGAAAGAACTGAGGTCCCGTCTATCTTTTGATTGCCCATTTGATACGCAACCCTCGTGTCATTTCTGCTGCCGTTTCTCGAATAAATCCGTGCCTGATTTATTTTTGACCGAAATCAATGCCTTCTACTCACAAAATTCCGAAATCAATGCTGCGATATATGTATATCCATTGCTAGATGTCTAACTTCATGCATACATTATTCTTTTGGAATGACCTTGCGTGCACGCACGGTTGTTCCTTCTTGCACGACATGCACCACACAAATGAAGTGACCAGAAATACTACTGTATGTTGCGTGCAGGTGAGCGACCTCCTGAGCAGCCTACGCACCAGCTGGCCGACGCTGGCGTGCCCGACCAACGACGGCCTCCGGTTCTGGGCGCACGAGTGGGAGAAGCACGGCACCTGCGCGCAGAACCTCTTCAACGAGCACGGCTACTTCCAGGCCGCCCTCCGCCTCCGCGACCAGCTCCGCGTCCTCGACGCCCTCGCCACCGCGGGCATCTTCCCCGACGGCGGGTACTACACGCTGGGCGCCATCAAGGGCGCCATCCAGGATGGGACGGGGTTCGCGCCTCACGTGGACTGCAACCGCGACGAGTCAGGCAACAGCCAGCTGTTCCAGCTCTACTTCTGCGTCCACGCCGACGCCTCGCGGTTCGTCGAGTGCCCCGTCCAGCCCGGCGGCAGGCCCTGTGGCAACAGGATCGAGTTCCCGGCTTTCTGATCATCCTCCAACCCAAAGGAGCCATCATGATCGATTCGTAGATATTCATTTGGTATTAATTTCTTGCCGTTGGCAGAATAAACTGAGGGTGCACATTCGGACATGTGCTCCTTTTCTTTCTTTCCCCCCTTAATTTTCATGTTGAAAATGAAGACTATATATACATATATGAAAAAATGGCGTAAACATGCGGAGCCGATTAATATTGCATATTCAGAGCTTTTTCTTTTTGTTTTCGAGTTGGCGTATTCAGAAGATGATATATATGTATATCAAAAAATGGCCAAAACATGCGGAGCCGATTACTCTTGCACATTCAGAGTTTTTTTTTTTTTTTGAGTTCGTGTACTCAGAGATTAGTTGATAGCACGGAGCATTGTTTGGCCGTCATAAATTCAACTCAGAGTCGATGCCCGTGCAAATGTCTGATTACTGCCGCAGCTTCATAGATTGGCACAATAGAGCTAAATGCTTTGGCCGTTTTGCTGCGTGTCTTGTGACTTGATCTCAGGTGACAATTGAGGTTGCGACTAGCACTGATAAGTAATCAGTGTAAACAGACTCATAATAGTTTTGCCATCCGTGAAGCTGGTGGTTCACAGGTTCCATGTGTTCTGTACACGCCACAACAATTACACCTGTATATCATACCGTGGGACGGAAACACGGGTAGCGTAAGGCAAAACATCCGAACTCTAGTTGGCTAGCAGGTATATTTTGAGATACATTTTTTTTCGAAATGGCAATTATCCTGCATTCATTAAGAAGAAAAGAGTTGCTCAGTTAATTAAGGAAAAACCGAGCGAAAACCAGGTTGTCCGGTTCATTATGGAGAACCGGACGAAAACCATCCCAACCGCTGGGCGGCACACATAAGAGATCTCACACACACCACTCCAAAGTGGGTGAAGCCGAGACCGCACACAGGCGTCATCGTCATCACTCCTCCCCTAGAGGCATCATCGCCATCCCTAAACCTTGAGCAAACGACTCCGACTTCGCCATAGGCGATCATCAACTGAAGCACACACTGAAGAAGCCGCGTGGAGATGCATGAAGGCCTTCGCCAGACCCAGCCACCGGCGACCAGACAACGCAGCTCCGACTCTGACGGAGAACCATGAAGAAGAACTAGGCACGGCCGGCGTCGCAGAGATCATCGAACGGACCACCTGCTGCCTGTCATCGTATACCACCTGGACCCCGCCACCGCAGCTTCGACTTCACAACAACAAAGCAGCCGAGACGACCCCGCAGACACGTCAGAGAAGAGCCGACTACCGCAACCATAGCCACGTCTCCGACATTGCTCACCCCATCATCGTTGCCACAGAAGCCTCGTGCTAACACTGCCATCTTCCACCGATCTCGCTCGCCAACATACAGCTCCAAAAACGAAGCCCCCAAGAGGGAATACGACACCAAGGCCCCGTCTTCGTTCGATCAAACCAGATCAAGGTTTCCCCCGAAGCTGTAGTGATCCGCGCGGGAGGGGTGCAACAACAATACAACGATGTCTTCAAGAAGACGAGCGACGGCCACGGCCGCCGCCATCGCTGGTCCCGGCCACAACCAAGACAAGGTTTTCACCCAAGCTGAGACCACCTCATCCGCACATCATCTCACAGCGACCCACCTAGCACCACCATCGAGCCGGCTCGTAGACGAAGAAGCTCATCGTCGGAGCAACCGCCGCTGCCCCAGTGCCGTACATGCCACTGGAACCCCTCCACCATGCGCCCCGCCGTAGCAGCAGCACCACAATGGGCCTCGGTCCTCCCATCGCAGACCCGAGCTGCCCGGATATCCTGCGCGCGCCTGCCAAGCCTCCCTGCTCCGCCTCGCCCGAGTCGCCGCTCCCCACGCGCGACCGCGCCACACGCCTCGCCAGATGACCCAGCACGCGACCACATGGCCCCTTGCACGTCCCCGTCGGGCCTCTTGCACATCCGCCCCTCCTGTGCAGCCGCATGCCATGCCGCCGCTGCCGCTGCCGTGCCCTTGCCTGCATGCCCTCACAGCCTCGCTGGCATCTCCGCCGTGGCTGCAAGCGCCCCGCCCCACACACAGCAGCACCGGGCAACCGCAGCTCCGCGCGCATAGCAGGGCGTGCCTGCCGCGCCGCGCGCCACCGGACGCGGCCACCACGCCTCGCCGCGCCCTGGCCGCGGCCGCCGCGTCGCGCCGCCCCTGCTCGCCAGGAAGCCCCGCGCCCCCACGCCGTCTCTGCTCGCCAGGAAGCCCCGTGCCCCCATGCCGTCTCTGCTCACCTAACCCGCGAGAGAAGAGAGAAAAGGCCCGCCGCCGCCAACACCGCGCGGGCTCCGCCCGGCGGCGGCAGGGGGAGGAGCGCCGGGATCTGGGGAAGGAGTGGCTGGATCTAGGATACCCCCGGGTCGCCCGCAGCAGGAGCGACACGGGAGTCGTGGGGAGAGTTTTGGTGATTGTGAACTCTGATTGTACCAAAACCATATATTGGGCGTCATCCAACGACTGTAGATAAACCACTCGTCGATCGAACGAATGAAATTTGCTAGGACACGTCGACATGGCTAGGCAGCGTGTGGACGCTCGATGAGCTGCCCGAGCAGACCTACCTTATTAGGAAGCAGACGCTCCACGGCACCCTAGCTGGTCCTCAGACAAGATATTACGTGCATTTATTCGCACATTGGCCCTGACCACACGTCGCTGCTTGCTGACTCCGTGGAGTCCTCTTCTCGTCCACTTGCTTCCTTGTTGAGGATTCCAATCCAAATGGTCATCTCTCCTTCGCAGGAGATTAGAGCATCTACAACCGGACCTCTCAAACCCGTCTCAAACGCCCGGGCGGGCCGCCTGGTCACTGCCCGGTCATTTTTTTTATCCAGACAGACCCCTCAAACGGCCCTCAAACGCCCGGGCTGACCGGCACCCCCCATATCCAGCCCAAATATGGAGCGGATATGGGGCGCCCGGGCGCGTCCGGGCACGCCCGCCACGTCGGAGCCGACCCATGCTGGCCCACCCCTACCCCACATATATTCGTCCCCATCCGATCGTCGGGCCAAACCCTAGCCACTTCACTCCCTCCCCTCCACTCCCCTCCGCCACCCGAGCTCTCCTCCAGCTCCTTTCGGTCGTCTCCGGCATGGCGGGCAGTGGATCCGAGTCCTTCAACTCTAGATCCGTCGACCCCGAGCTCATCCCGCGCATCATCGATCTGACGTCCACCGGCACCGTTCGGGTTCCGGTCTCCGACGAGGAAGAGTAGGGCATGGGAGACAGCGGGGCCACGAGTCCCGTGAGCCAGCTCGTGTCCCATGCCATACTCTACCTTTTCGGCGACCGGACCAACACTCTGGGGAGTGCAGCCGGCCGCCGGACATGGCCACGGCGGAGGGGCGAGCTGGGAACGGATCACGTTGCATGTAATAATATGGATTTGAGGTTTCTAATTTGAGATGTCCGGATGTGGAATGCGTTTTATGAGGGGTGACCGGTCACTGTCCGCGGACGCGGGCGTTTGAGGGGTCGGATTTGCCAAGTCCGACTGTAGATGCTCTTAGATCTTTCGGCCTTGTTAGCGACTGACGCTACTGCTTGTAGCGCTTGCGTAAACTCCTGAAAGGTTGGGGAGCTAACAAATGTGTTGAGGTCATGAAATCCAAACGAGCCCTCTCTGACCAGATCAAATCAAACTCCCCGATGCCATGGCGAACTCTTCGGATCTAGATGCTTCTGGATGCCACGACAGACTCCTCGATGCCATCATTGCAATGCATCATATTAACTTTTCCAAATATGCAACCCTTATTAATGTTGCTATACGATCATCGTGGGAGCAATATCATCCCATTCCCTTTTGGTCTCAATCACCGAGGCTCACTCCCAAACTTTGCACATGGTGCTCTTACATAATATTTGAGCTACCACACAAAATTGAGAATTTCTATACGCCCATATCTTGGACCTATAGTTCAAACTGTTTCTCTTAAGTAAATGGGGCTATTTTTAATGGGAATTTGAACGAAGTTCGAATGACTTGAGACATTTTGTGTTGCCTTGTTAAGTATAGAAAGGCCATGTCTAAAATTTCAAGCCATTCCGAGTCCGTTTGATACCCAAACGATTTAATATGGAGACGCTATAGCCGGTTGAATCGTGAAATAAAATTTTCTTATAAAACTTGTCTAATATTTTTTAGGGAAAAAACTTGTGTGGTGGGCTGACACTTCCCTCTCTTTCATCTGAGCCCAAGAGCTCACCTAAATCCCTCTAAAAACCTAGCCCAACCAGCCCCAAAACACCACATGCATTGGATCTAGTTTTTCTGTTCTAGCTTCTACATGCATTGGATCTAGTTTTTTCAGACTTGTTATGTAATGGACGTGCTATGTTGTGACTTGGATGTAATATTTGGATTTTATCTCATCCTATGTAAACCACGTATCATATAACCATGCGTGTATAGTTAAAGTTATAAAGTACGATGAGGCATCAGATGCGCCTCTATTCCGGATTTGGCATCAACACGCTGAGTCTAGAATACTTCCACATCCGGGGCCTTACACATCGCCTACCAGAAGAAGGGTGATATGTCATTTATGTCCTTATCAGGAGCTATGCATCCCTTCCGGCAAAATGTACAACCCCCCATCATATACATGGGGAGACTAGAAAGGCATGAGTCTTCTTATCAGCAGTGCTTGACAGTCTCCCTACCTATTTCATGCTATATTTCACACTTCCGAAAAGTTTCATTAAGGAGATTGACAAACACAGATGAATTTTTTTCTGGTCCAATGATGACTCTTTCTCAGGGGCTACATGCCTTGTTGCATGAGACCGTGTATGCATGCCCAAAGTTGTGGGTGGTCTCTGTGTTAAAAGTTTGAAATATATTCACGTGGGGGGTCTCCCCCTCCCCCTAGTTTCAAAAAAGGCATGAGCCGATGAGCATGCAATTAGTCCCTTTGGACATAAAGAGACTACACCACCGCTCAGACCAAGAGGCAACCCGACCCATAAGGGCGTCGAAACATTGATACAACATATGTTCAAAACAAGCTCCAGTAAGGTTAACACAAGTCCTTCCACCTCTTACAACCCTTGTTCCTTGCCAGCATAAACTTTGATTCACGAATCTCACAGCTAGCTATGTAACTGTAATAGGGCTTCAAGTGAGATTTCCTTACAACAACATCAAATCTCCCTCATGGTGCGATACTACCGGAACTTACATCATCCATGCTTATTTTAGGGATTTCTTCATCAGCAAGCCCTACTCGAACATGAATGCCAACTACACAATCCTGAGTAAGTTTAGCTACTCTTTGAATATAAAGACGTTTATTTTGCACCCTACTGGTATCACTTGGAACTGTACTAAGCCGAAGTGGATTTCTCAGCCTATTACCCTTGACACATGTAAGAATCCTTTGCCAATCCTGTATGTCAGTATTAGCTCTTAAAAATCCAACGATTTTACTGAATTTGCAAAAGGACCAGTAAAATCATGAAATACTTGTAGGTCGATGTACTCCTCAAGTATATGCATTGTTATGGATGCTAGCTTCGGTTGCTCTGGAAGATTGGTGCTTCTAAACACAAGCACCCGAAAGAAGTACCACATCGCTTCTGGAGGTCAAAATTTTAACCAAACAGCCTATGCAATTCCATATCTTGTGGTGCTCTCACCGCGGTTGGTGATTAATTTTACTTCCGCTTGGAACGAAGGTTCGAGAAGCAGACTAGATCTTTCTACATGCCTCCTCAGCAATGTTCCCCATCTAATTCGATGGCAATTAACAATTTTCCTCATCCATAGCACAACTTTGATGATTAATTATGCCTCCATATCTAAGGTCGAAAAGCTCTCCTTCAACAATTTTGTTTCCACAGAAGAGGACAAATTGAGAAAAGTGATCATGTATTGAATCACCGCAAACATGCTCGACGAGTGTGCTATTTCCTACTTTTCCTTGATTGTCACGACCCACCTTTTTAGGCATACGGTCTCCATGTGTCTCTATGCCAACCCCTGGATCAAATCGTCGGCATACACGATAACAATGTTGTATCATACACAAATGCGTTCTTTATTACATCGCATGATCTAGAAAGCAAATAGTCTTACAAACTCTAGCTAGTGGCTAGTCAAATAGATAGTCTTACAATAATCAAACAGAGTTCATAACAAGCGGAAACGAAAGCAAATCTAACATAGATGTCTTGGTAAGCTCCATCAACGCCACGGGGAAGCATGTCGGGTGGAGGCACGAAACCCTACGTAAGTCACTCCTCATAATAATCACCTGCAACATGATACGTTACAACCACTAGGGTCAATACATTGAATGTATTGGCAAGTCCACAGTTAATGGAAACCTAATCACCTACATGCACTTTGGCTGGTGGGGTTCAAGGATTTTTGCAGAAAATAAGATTTGCCCTATAATTTATAGTATAGCGGTCTACTCTAATAGCTGGTCATGTCGTATCATGCGGTAGACCTGGACATATTGTATCACGCGGTAGCCCAATGCAGTTTGAGTGTGTGGGCCTCCTGTTGGAAATATGCCCTAGAGGCAATAATAAATTAGTTATTATTATATTTCCTTGTTCATGATAATCGTTTATTATCCATGCTATAATTGTATTGATTGGAAACTCAAATACATGTGTGGGTACATAGACAACACTGTGTCCCTAGTAAGCCTCTACTAGACTAGCTCGTTGATCAAAGATGGTTAAGGTTTCCTAGCCATTGACATGAGATGTCATTTGATAACGGGATCACATCATTAGGAGAATGATGTGATGGACAAGACCCAAACTACGAACGTAGCATATGATCGTGTCAGTTTATTGCTATTGTTTTCTGCATGTCAAGTATCTGTTCCTATGACCATGAGATCATGCAACTCCCTGACATCGGAGGAGTACCTTGTGTGTATCAAACGTCGCAACGTAACTGGGTGACTATAAAGGTGCTCTACAGGTATCTCCGAGGGTGTCTGTTGGGTTGGCATGGATCAAGACTGGGATTTGTTACTCCGTATGACGGAGAGGTATCTCAGGGCCCACTCAGTAATACAACATCACAATGAGCCTTGCAAGCAATGTGACTAAAGTGTTAGCCACGAGATCTTGTATTACGGAACGAGTAAAGAGACTTGCCGGTAACGAGATTGAACTAGGTATAGAGATACCGACGATCGAATCTCGGGCAAGTAACATACCGAAGAACAAAGGGAACAGCATACGGGATTAACTGAATCCTTGACATAGTGGTTCGACCGATAAAGATCTTCGTAGAATATGTAGGAGCCAATATGGGCATCCAGGTCCCGCTATTGGTTATTGATCGTAGAGGTGTCTCGGTCATGTCTACATAGTTCTCGAACCCGCAGGGTCTACACACTTAACGTTTGGTGACGATTAGTATAGTTGAGTTATTTTGTTGGTGACCGAAGGTTGTTCGGAGTCCCGGATAAGATCCCGGACATGACGAGGATCTCCGGAATAGTCCGGAGGTAAAGATTAATATATGTGATAATAGTGTTTTGATCTCCGGAAGGGTTCCGGAATTCACCGGAAGGGGTTCCGGATGTTTACCGAAGTGTTCGGGTGCAGCAACACTTTATATGGGCAAAGGGATAAAGCCCACGAGGTATTGGAAAGTGCAAAAGTAGTTTTGCTGCCGCGTAAGCGGTACTACCGCTTGGTGAAGCGGTACTACCGCCCGAGCGGTACTACCGCTTGTGTGAAGCGGTACTACCGCCCAAGCGGTACTACCGCTTGTGTGAAGCGGTACTACCGCTTGTGCGCGGCTGTGCACGGTTCGGCAGGGATCCGAGTTGGACTCTTTCCCTGCGGGCCAAACCGACCTTGTGCGGGCAAAACCGACCTGGAGGAGGCTTTTACTCCAAGTTTAGACCCCAAGGCTCAACATATAAATAGAGGGGCAGGGCTAGCACACGATATACATCAGGATTTCCCAAGCCGTGTGCCGGCAACCCTAGCCCTCTAGTTCCTCCGTCATAATCTCCGTAGCGCTTGGCGAAGCCCTGCAGAGATTGTTCCTCACCACCATCACCACGCCGTCGTGCTGCTGGAACTCAACCACTACTTCACCATCGCTCGCTGGATCGAGGAGGTGAAGGCGTCATCAAGCCGTACGTGTGTTGAACGCGGAGGTGCCGTCCGTTCGGCGCTAGTTCGTGATCGGATCGAGGGACGACTTGCGATTTGGATCGCGGAGACGTTCGACTACATCAACTGCGTTTCTTAAACGCTTCCGCTTAGCGATCTACAAGGGTATGTAGATTCACTCTCCCTCTCGTAGATGCTCATCACCATGGATAGATCTTGTGTGTGCGTAGGAAAATTTTTGTTTCCCATGCACCATAACCCAACACCTCCACATCACACTTCAGCCCCGAGCGTCCCTCCAGAGACTCTAGTTCACTCCCAGTCCTCTGAGGAACAGCGCCACAACTCCCCGTTGGTTCAACCCATTGTTTTTAGATGGAAAAGGTGATGAGATCAAGATGACAATTCTCCGATGAGTTACTCAAGAGTTGTCCATAATCGGGGACACTGATAATCATGATCAGTTTTTATACACTCTGCAGAGATTTGTGTACTTTACCCGTTGTCGGTGTCAAAACCGGTAGACCTCGGGTAGGGGGCGAGCTGTGAGATCGGATCGATGGGTAACAAGAAACAGGGGGCACGAAGCTTTTACCCAGGTTCGGGACCTCTTTAAGGAGGTAAAACCCTATGTCCTGCTCTTGCTTATTATGGGTGTATCGAATTACAGAGTTGATCTACCTTGAGATCATAAGTTGTGGTCTAAACCCTAGGGTGATGATGATGAATGTTTGTATATCCTCTGCGAACTAAACCCTCTGGCTTATATAGGTACCGGGGGTATGTATGGTTACATATGGTCAGTTGCCATCTAGGAATTACATGTCGAATCTACGCCAGGTCCTTGGTGAAACACGATATGCTTACGCCACAGGTTAAAGGCCTCCGGAGTCCTTCCTTCTTGGCGGGCCATCAGCCCAGCCCATGGACTAGGCTAGCTCGGCCGGGACCCCCTAGTTTAGGACACCGTCACCCGTGATTCCCGATCACACCCTCCTGCTACTAAACTTCAATTGTGAAGTAGCTAGGTTGATCAAGACAAGACTTTTGGGAAGTAGTCTCCCTCTCATAAATGAAACACCCAGTCCAACCTACACACCTACATCTACTGGTCTGCCGTAGGAGGGTTCCCACAACCTACTCGGTCCAGACAGAGCCCATATTATCTCATAGTTACACATGGAAGCTACTCAACTTTGAACTCGTACAATCTCTTTGAGCTTGGGCAGTCGCCCACAAAACACGCGGCCACCAAAGCAATACGGAAGCACCGCCCAGATGATTCATTAAATAAGTTGTAGTTGAGTAGTCAACCATGAGGTTGTATGGTGGAATTAATAATTGATGTTTCCCAATCCACGTCATAGCAGCTAAGCAACTACTTGCTGGTTACAAGGTCAGGGTAAGTTTGGACCTAAGTTGTCAACTACTGGGTTGTACATAATTTAGCATCCTAAACTCACACACCTATCATGGCAAACAACAATGCAATTAAAATATTGGTAACATGATCAAGTGGAACTTGCCTTGGTTGTTATTGTCATTGGTGCACTCCTCAAAGTCATAGGGGTTGCACTCCTTGTAATCTAACGTTAACAAACAAATAGCACATAACAATCATAAGCAATCAATTCATGCAGAGGAAAACTTGCATGAATGCAAATGCACAACACACAAATACAAGTGTTGGATTTGTGGTTTGATCCTTGCCCACTTGTTCTTTTAATTTGAATTCATGATTTGACTGGCCTTGCCTATTAGGTTTATTTAGTCACAACAATTGGGTTTGAACGCATCAATAAAATAAGTTACATTATTCAATTTCAAAATGAACTTTAATAAGTTTTGAATTTCTATTTGAATTCTATTTGACTCTTAACTATATTTTAAATTAATTAACTTCAATTGAATTGACTTACTTTGTTTTGAAAACATTTGAAATAAATGTTTAACCTAAGTTTGAATTTTAATTCATTCGAAAATAATTGATTTGGGTATGACTTGCATTCATTTGAAAATATTAGATTCATGTTTGACTTGAATTCATTTGAAAATATTTGAGTCAGGTTTGACTTGAATTCATTTGAAAAATAATAAATTAGTTTTGACTTGCAAACTATTTGAAAATAATTCAGATCATAATGTCTCACTAAATGATTTTGATTTAATTCAATAATAAATCTTGAATTTTAATTCTATTTTGATTTGGGTTTCTTATTTGATTTCCCTAATTCAAATAATGTTTCAAATTATTCTTAAATAATCTATAACATGTCACAATTGGTTCTAGCAGCAATCTGAAATGTTCTTAATTTATTTATAAATTTTATTTAATTAAAAGAATTCAAATATATTTGAATGTAGAGTTTATAGATTTCTCTCCAGAAACTATTTAAATATATTTATAATTTAAATAGAGTGGACTAATTTGAACTACATTTCATTAGTTCCAATTTGCAAAAGAATCATTTCATTTGGATTTATAAATAAAAATTTATGGCCTATTTGGTATTTAAATGAATCTATTTGAAATTCAAAGTCAAATTTGATTTTTTTTTAATTATTCTGAAACTACAGTTCATAAGGATTCATTTGCAAAAATAATTATTCAATGTGGACCTCTGGATAATTAGTTATGACTAGTCGCCAACCCGTGCAGTTGCACGGGCTAGCTATTTGCCCAAACATATGGATGTTTTAAAATTCGATTCCTTGTGTCAATATTGTCGAAAATGAAATATTAATCTTCCAAACATATAATAGTTTGGACCAGAATATATGCAATTCTTCAATTGGAATTATTTACTTAAGTCTTTCTATGGTTACTAAAGAACTTATGTTTTCCGAGTTGTGAGAATCATAAAAATTTACATTATACACATGTTGCAAAACCAATTTCCATTTTCTCTAACATCCAAGCACAGTACACAATAGTGTGGCGGAAATAAATTAAAAATATGCATTGGAGTAGAAACTGAGGCACAACTCGTTCCTTTCTCCCAAAAAATAACTTAGGCAACCAAAAGTCTCATTTTCATTTTCTCTGTATTTTGTTTGCCACTCTTAATGAATTCTGCAGATCTAAAAAATTGAATTCGGCAGAGCTCATGCATTTCTCCCAAAAAAGGAATTTGAGGTAGCAAATAATCTAAGTGGTAGCTCAAAGCCTGAAATCTTTGGTTGTCAAATAACATTTTACCTAGTCAATGAAGATTAGAAGTGTACATGAGTATCTTATGATCTACTCCCTCCGTTACTAAATATACGACTTTCAAATGTTTCAATATGGACTACATACGGAGCAAAATGATTGAATCTACACTCTAAAATACGTCTATATACATCTGTATGTAGTCCGTATTGAAATCTCTAAAAAGTCTTATATTTAGAAACGGTGGGCATAACATATATAGTGGTATCAGAAAATATTGAAATTAAAACATAATGTTTCATTTTTCAGTGGAAATGTCCAATCAAGATACACCAACGTACCCAGGTGTAGTAATACAACCCTTTTTGAAGACAAATACACCATGAATCATGCCACTTCAGTAACATTTTTTCTTAAAAAACACTTTGCCGCAGAACATTTAAAACCTGTTTTGCCAGCCTAGAGCCATGTGAAGCGGAAAAGGTGAATCGCCCCTACTTTAACTAAACAACATGCTGACTACTACAATAATAGAAGCATTTCATCACAACATTTAATTAAACCTCATTTGTAGAGGAGGTCCATCCTATGAAAGTTCTGTTGTGCTACATTTCAGGTTCTATCATGCTCACCTTGAATGAATTTCGATGACTGTCTCATCAATACATCACGAAATGAATAAAATGCTCCGATTAATATTGCTGATTTTGAGACATGGTGCAATCGCCTCGTTTGCTTGATATACTTATCAGAAGTTTTTTTTGCGCGGTGAAGAAAAAGCATATTGCATTTTCCTGGGTGCTTATCAGAAGTTTTTCTTTAACTTGGGTGCTTATCAGAAGTTACTACCAAGAGCACACTAAAAGAAGTTAGAGAAGTCTTTACAAATAAGTACATGCATAACACTTTAGAAATAAACAAATGGGTCACGTAGCCTCCACCACATAGCAGGATGAAAGGCGGCTAATTGACTTTTTTCATTCACTATAGAGGGCCAAATTCAAGGTGACATCTAATTGCAAATTATGATTAACATGTTGAAGGAATATACTCATGCAGAGTAGAGTAGGGCAGCCGACTTGTCTATCGTACGTACATTTGCACAGAAAGTACAGTCACATGTAGCTGTCAGCAAATCCGTAGAGAGGGTCAGACCATACGCAAGAAAAGTATTGATGATATCAATATTTTGTTGCTTCCAGTCTGGTAGAAAATTGAGATGGCATTCCAGGGAGTCGGGGGAGTAAGAACATCGAGGAAGCCATCATGATCACCACCAACCGATCAATGCCTGCTTGTCTGACAATACTTTTCTTCCTTTGTCCAAGAAGAGAGCAACAACAATATATGCATTGTTAACTGTGTTTCATTTATTCAATGGTGCGACAATAGAAGCATATAAAGCGATACATATAGGTTGTGCTTCTGCTATACTCCATCGGGCATCCTGAAAACAGAAAATTTTCAGGAGAGCGCCATCAGGTTTAATCTTGTACATCAAGAAAAGGGATTTGTAGTCTAAACAAAAAAGATGCAGTGGAAAGGAAAATAAACATTATATAATTGCTTGTGCCTCTTGCTTCTCCTTCCAATTAGAGGAGGCAACCTACTTTTGAATTCCGAGGGCTTGCAGATCATTTGACCTTACATATAGCTTTCAAAACTGTTTAACATAGGGAAAGCTCCTAAGTCCTAACTCATATCTTCTGGATCATGAGCTCAAGACACGAAGAGTAAAAACCGCAAAGAAGAATGTATGTGAATTCAGGTAACATTATCCATGAAACATTACATTTGAGTTTTATTTGTGCTAATGAAGTTAACATTATCTGTGAACTACCAGAACTGAAACAACAAAGCATATGGTGAGCTAACATATATGTGATATATTCGTAATCAAACTGCAAAATGAATGATGCTTATATTTACATGGAGAACAGTCATTCTAGCTTCTATAAGAACAGGGTAATACACTAATATTCCATATAAAAATTAAACCATGTAAGAATATATATAGCGACTTTTCATAAGAAAAACCGAGCTTTTGTGAGAAAAGAAGTTCAGTGTTTCTGCAACTATGTGGATAATTATAAGATCTGGAGAACAGAACTTAATAAGAAACAGTTTGTGCAGAGATGTTAGCTTATCTAGTTTAGAAGAATGATGTGGCCTAGAACTGAGAATAGCAACATTTAAAGGGTTGTGAGATCATAGAGCTTGGTATGCTCCTGTAGCATAATTGCAACAAACATATAGTACCAGATATATCTGAATTTAAGATTAAATTTACCCTAAATTGGGAGAACCACACGATTTGGTTTCTCTTTTCTGGTTTAAGAAAATAGCAGAATCTGGGAGTGCTCCTTAGTAAATAAGAGTCGATACTGTAGAAACTCGAACGACTGAACTTGATCAGTATTTTTAAACAAATAAAGGCTCTTATTTTCGGATATCCCTACTACTACAACACTTTGATTTACTTCACTTGAGAACAAAGCGCCAACCTTTTATCTCGTCTAGAAGGCATGAACACCACAGTAACAGATCTGCACAATAAGACACCGAGATGATAGAACCTTGCATGTCAAATATTCCATGCTTATAATTTAATTGATTGTTTATGGGTGTCAATTCTGCAATTTCATATAGAATGTCGACTTGGCGCATCAATTATTTGAATCGTAGAACTGGTAAGTAGTTAGTACATAGGCCTATCAACTGAATGCTTCCTTAAATCAGAAGAAGTAAACATTAATTGGTCACCCATCTTTTATCGATCTGGTATTCATAAGAAAACTAAATCTTGTTATTTTTGCTTTTTGTCTACTTTGAAACGTCTACCTTCTTTCAGTTCACAAAAAGGAGACTATATGCATGAACGATGGTTCATATATGTGCACAGGTATTATGCATGCAAAGAACAGGGGCGAAAGTAAAGGATAGAGGAAGCGACTTTTCCATGAGGGTCAGTTCAATAGCGTTGCACATGAATCCTGCTTCTTTTCTCTTGCTATTTCAATCCACATCCTTCCATCATCATCAGTTAGTGCCATCCATAGTTCCGTTTCTTCCAGCCGCCGGTTCTCTTCCTGCAGCGAACATCCGATTCAGAACCTGTGCTGAAGTCTATGTAAAAACTCCACGCTTTATAATGCTTTTAAAAATTCATGTTACTCGACCAAGGTCGTTGAATAACACGCATCTGCACATCTAGTTGATTCACACTGAACATAAAAAATCTGCTGTGGCGCACATGTGCATCGTGCGACATAGCTGTGTAGCATGAGTTACTCGTCCGTCGCCACCGCTTGGACGTCTTAATAAGAACGATCTGATGGACCTGCAGAGGAGACGCTGCCTTGAGATTTCCTTTTCATTTTTTTGTTTGGATGACATATTCTTAGGGGGACTATTTCTGGACTACAAATTCTGAAAAAAAAAGGATCTGCCCACGTGACCACTGGCGAGGCACCCACAAAAGCAGTCGAGCAGCGTCGCCTATGATAAGCAAAGGAGAGCACGACCAAATCTGCTCTTGGGGTCATAGAAAAACAGTAGGGGAAACAGCGGCCGTGTGGATCGAGGGGCAGCTTTTTTCGGATAGAGAGGAAGGAAAAGAATCGGCAGTGATTTTAAGGGAGAAGTTTCTGAAACCTAGATGAAGGAGAGGAGTCACGGCAGGGTTTTTAGAGTAGAAGTCGTGAGGGGTAGTAGGGAGAGGAGCGATTTTGATAAAGTCGTTTTCTGGATACACATGAAGCAGGAGTCCGTGAGAATTGCCAGAGAGAGACGTGAGAGAGAGAGAGATGGATACAGATTGTTTTTTAGTTTTTTAGGAGTCGTGAGAGATTGCCAGAGAGAGACATGAGAGAGAGATGGATACCTCAGATTGGTTTTTTAGGGTTTTGAACTAAGTTTTTTTAGATGCAATTTATGAGTCGATCTACACCGTAATAATTCGGTCCCACCAGATTAAATCTAATTTACGTGGAAATTTCTAGGAAGTCTAGAATTAGTATAGGTATAGATAGAAATAAGTTCGAGGGGCTTTTCTGCAAAAGTGCATTTTCAATTTATTAATGAATTAATTCAGGATAATGTTTTTGATAATTTTGTACACGTGTCAGTCTCTGATTGGTCAATATCGTTTCGGAATTAAATTAAAACGTACGCGTCCGATCTGGATCTAACGGTTGAGATTAAAACGTACCAATTCGAATAAGTGATATAATCTAACGCGTCGGGTCTAAATCGAATGGCCAGGGGTTGATCGGAGCTCACCACGGCGGCTAGGTCGCCGGAGCTTCGCTAGAAAAGGCTGGTGCGGCTCGGGTGTGGATGAACTCGATGCTCCGGTGCTCCCTGGCGGTGGCGAGGTGGTCGGACGAGTGCAGACGACGACGACAATGCTCCTGGTGGTCCTGGCTTGCATCGGGGTGGTCAGAGGTGATGACCTGCAAGTGCACAGGGCTATTGTAGCACTTTCGTGATAAGTAAGGTGTCGAACCCACAAGGAGCTGATAGGAAGGCACCACAGACCCTGCAACCACGTTGTCACTTAACCCAGTTACGTACGCACCCAAACCGGAGTTTGGAAATAGGCAATTCCATAAGTTGCTAGGACACTAGATAAAAGGGTGTTACTACATTAAGAACGAGAAGGTAAAACAGTAATGAAATATACTATGTTAGTGATGGAGGTGCTTGAGTAGCAAAGTGTTCTCCACGACTCCGGAGTCATCACCACAAATATGACTTGTGCAACTAGTGCGGAACAAGCGCTCTATTTCGTATCCTCTATCCACTCTTCATATGCATAAGTGGGTGGTCCCCGGTACAGAACATGTTCTACTCTAACGTGGACTTCATGCCACAAACGCCACCAACCGTTGCTTCCCCACACCGGTTATCACAAACGGCAATTAAGGGTTTCCCCGTGGACGCGGCCAGATATAGGTTTACCTGAACTCTCCTATCAACTTGCAAAGGCTAGGCCTTGAGGCTTTACTGTCACCTCAAGTTCCCTCAACGACCTAACCCGTACAACGACAGTAGTTCCTCCACAGCCAATCATGGCAAAAGTGCGAGCGAGGCCTTCTATCAACACTCGCTAGAATACTAACTTGAATATGAACAAGGGCATATTGGATCACTTGGGAATAAAAAATGACTCTAATCATAAAGTAGTTCATCTGTATCCTTGGGAAAAAATTCATCTACTCAAACATAAAGGTAAGGGTCAAGTTACAAGCCGGCATCATGCCGGTGAAGGAAGGATGTGATGGTGGTGATCATGATGATGGCGGCGGCGCGGTGAAGATGGTGGTGATGGCGCTAACGTGGTGGAGGGGGGCACCGGCCTGAAGGCCGG
This sequence comes from Elymus sibiricus, assembly GCA_039707655.1. Lineage (NCBI taxonomy): Eukaryota > Viridiplantae > Streptophyta > Magnoliopsida > Poales > Poaceae > Elymus > Elymus sibiricus. Next base: position 274,484,405 of record CM077665.1, read on the forward strand.
TGCTCGCGCGGTGCAGCCTCCTCCTCCTCTTGATCTTGTCCCTTCCTCTATTGTGGTGATGGAGCATCAATGGGGATGAACTTGTATGTGTTCTTGATGAATGACGTGAGATGGTGGCGGCCACGGTTGAGGAGGTGTATATAAGGAGCCTCCCTAGCCGTCTATCTTGATGGGCTTCATCCAAGGGCCCTCAATGAGCCAAATTCTCTCCCAATCTCTTATTTACAAGACAAGACTGTCATGGGATCGAACGAGGACAAAATCGGTGAAGAATTCCGACTGGAAGGGCAACTTTCGGAGTTGTCTACATGTCAAACGACCGCGTCCGTTCGTTCGGAACGTCGTCTTTCGGTTTGTCCTCCTCCGGTAAAACGACCGCCAATTCTTCATCGAACGCGGAATTTGACATTCTTGGGCTCATTGGATTCGTATGATCAACGCATATTCATTTCAGGTCTTAGATCTTGATTTGGAGCACTTTGGAAAAATGACTTTTTCCCACCTCCGAAATGGCTAAGTGTGCCCCCTAGCTGTCTCCATATAACCCCTCCTTGGTCCTTTCATAGTGCTTGGTCCTAGGTTGCTCCAAAACACCTATAGACACAAGAAAACAAACAAAACTAATAAAAACCAAATAAAATACAAAATGTGCAATGCTCATAATGAAAAGTATAAATACTGGTAATCATGCATCAAGGACAACTATTTGGTTCAATGGGACATGATATATGAAGATAACATGCAAAAAATGAGCTCTAAAAATGCGTAAAACATAGAACTATTAGGAGGCGACGGTGCGGGGTGGACGGAGTTGCACACGATGGCGAAAAGCTTTGGGCATCGACGACGAGCTCACTCATGGGCGTTTCGGGGTGAACCAAAAGGCCAGGACGAAGCACGCGAGCGTGGGAGGATGATTGGACAAGGTGCAAACGAAAACGGACGGTGGAGCTCACTGGAGTTACCGCGACGGTGGCGTTGAGCTTCGGTTGCCGCCGAGGTCGATGTTCCGGGGGGCTTTGGGCACGACAGGGGTGTCCAGGAGGTTTGTCGTGGAGCGGCGGTCCTCGGGCTTCGCTGGAATCGCGACGGCTAACTCTTGACCGAGGCGGAGAGGGATACGGTGGCGCGGGCAGCCCGATGGCGCTCCAGTGGAATAGAATGGGGGTTTGAGAGAGAGGATCCGGGGCTATTTAACGGGCGGCTCAGGCGGTGCGGGCGTACACGGAGAGCGCGATGAGTGGAGGTCGTGGGCATGACCACGCTTGGGTCATGGCGAGTGGAACACGGTGACGGTTGCGGGAGGTGGGAGAAGAAGGTGATATGCTCTCCATTTTTTATTTTCAGAAATGAATTTGAATTTTCTTTAAAACAGAATTTGTTTCTAAAATGCCCTCGGAATATTTTGCACACTAAAAATAGTGACAAAACCTAGTGGGCCTATTTGAATTGTTTTAAAATTCTTTTTCGTCTTTTTTGTTTGCTTATTAATTCCAGAAATTGACTTATAGTTTAATTGCCCAAATTAAACTATTTTCAACTCTTGGACAACTCAAAATATTTAGGGCAAATATTATCTTAGGAGATTCCTTTCCTGTCCTTTATGCAAAATTTTGAAAACAATATGGAGACCTCCCATGACTTTCATTTGAAGTCAATGTTGGTCTTGTTGGCCTCAAAATTCAAATATGCAAGGAAATCATGGATGCATATGCTTCTATTTTCACAACAAAAATTTAAGAAAAATTAGGGTTGTGACATTGACCAACTATGGGCAGGACACCCAGCTTGTGCTCACCAGGAGGCTTCCCTTGCAACAAGAAAGCGATGATTCATTCCATTTCTGCCTGTCGACCAAACATGCATTTTTGCCAAGAACAAAGCATGTTCTCTAGTTGACGACAAATCAGAGGGTAATTCTTCAGAAAAACAACAAACTCGTTCATATCAGTAACTTTATATGTTCGACAAAATCAAGCATCCGTTTTAATTCCTTTTCACCATGTTGACTGAAGAGAGAGCGCTTGCGTGGATTGGATATAGACAGGGCCAAGGAGCACTTGGTTTCATGATCTTGGTCACTCCCTTATTCATGTGCAAGGTACCTAAATTTGTCAAGCACGTAATGGCCTCTACACATCTCTTCTCTCGGCATGTTCATTTGCTGAAGCATGTCCTAGTTCATGATGCACTTCCCCTCGTCCTCTTCCACGGTGATGAGGACCCGGAGCAACATCCGATCTAGTATCAGTAGAATCTCCACATTGGACAACAATGGCGTCGTTGAATATTTGTTGATAAAAAAGGATATACATCTGCTACCAAGTTCGCATAAAGCAGCAAAAAATAGCCCCCCCCCCATCTTGTAGCTAAGAGGGGGAAATACTAGTGTGGATCTTGATCGGTTTGTACCAAGTCTATATCTCAAAGAAATGATGGTTACTTAACTATGCAGAGGGAATGGAGGTCAGGAGCTCATGGCGTGTCCCTCCTATTATTGTACTATCAGTCAATTAAATCTTGGATAGGAACATCTATCTGTGCATGTGATGATAAGGCTAAGCTCAAACCCTTGTCAGGATGATATATGAGCCTTGTGAAAAATGCTAGAAGAAACACAGAACAATGGCTTTGTATAGCCTTGTATAGTATAGTCATGTTTTTTAGCTACCTATCTCTTAGTTTGTAAGTCTGTACACACAACCATAAAATCTTTACAAATACACAGAGACATGTTGTACAATAGTACTACTTCTTGTCAAAAAAAGAAAAAAAATCTTTGCATTTTCCTCTTATTTATTTCTTTCTTCCCCATCAAATTAGATTTAGTAGTTCGTACTTCAAGAACAAGAGCGGATGGGACAGTATACACTCCTATTTTTCTCGTTGTATTTGACCATGTGTTCTAGCTTCACATGGACTATGGATGTTCTGGCTAGTTCAGACGGGGAGTTTCATATTAAACTCCATGTTCGAAACAAAGCTGACAACTTCACATGGACCCTCATCGCCGTGTATGGGGCAGCCCAGGATGAGCTCAAGGTCGTTTTTCTCCGAGAACTGGTTGATATGGCGAAGATAATCCCTAGACAATTCTTATTGGTTGGGATTTTAATTTGCTATGAATTCCAAATGAGAAAACAGAGGTAGGTTTTCTAATCATTGGCGCTGTCATAGACAGTCTAGATTTGCGAGACGTTTCCATGATTGGAAGACAGTTCACTTGGGAGAACAGTCTTCCGGAGCAAACATATGAGAAACTAGATCGCGTTTTAATGGACACCGACTGGGAACCAAAATTCCCTATGGTTTCTGTTTGCACTCTACCTCGTATAGAGGCCATTTCAGACCATGCACCCATCCTCTTAACCACTGGATTGCCCAGACCACAGCACCAATGCAAGTTCAAGTTCGAATTGGGTTGGTTGCATCGGGATGGATTCCATGAAATGGTCAAGGAGGTGTGGGATAAACCGGTTGTCAGGCTTACCCCAATACACAAATGGAACAACAAAATGCGTGCATTACGTAAGTTCCTTGGTGGTTGGGCGAGGTACACTGCGAGTATCCTAAAAAATGAGAAGCTTCGTCTTTCATCTATTATTAATGATTTAGAAGCTTAGGCGGAGATTAGACCTCTCTCTGACCTCGAAATAGAGATCATGAGTCAATCGAATGCCCAGTTAGCTCGTATGTTGCGCGAGGAAGAACTCAAGTGGTACCAACATTCAAACTCTCAGTTTATCCTGAAAGGTGATTAGAAGACGAGATATTTCCATGGTGTCGCCAATGGTAGACACCGGAAGAAACTTATTCATTCCGTACAACAGGAGGATGGCATGATTGAAGGGCATGAGCAACTTAAGTCTTCTATCACTAGTTGTTATAAAAATCTATTCGGAAACCCTGAGGAAGGAAACTTCTCAATGGATGAGTCTCGAACAGATGACATCCCTCAAGTTTCTGATGCGGAAAACAGCCATCTAACATCTCCATTATCTGAGGAGGAAGTTAGAAAGGTGGTTCTCCTAATGGAACATAACAAAGCACCGGGTCCAGATGGTTTTCCCACTTAGTTCTACTAGAACTTTTGCGAGGTCATCAAGAACGATCTCCTACTCTTGTTTGGCTGCCTTCACGCTGGCCAACTTGAGTTGTTTCGCTTAAACTTTGGTGAAATCAATGACCTCGTTAGCTTCCCTCGCATGCAGCTCTTTAATGACTGCATCGCTGACCTTGGCCTCCGCAAGATTGAGCGGGTTGGTGCCAGGTTCACCTGGACCAACCGGCAGTCCGACCCGATGCGATCCGTCCTTGATCGGGTCCTAGTTTCCCCGGAATGGGAGTTGCGCTGTCCCCTTGCCTCCCTGCGCGCCATCACGCGGATTGGATCTGATCACGTCCCGCTCCTCCTGTCCTCTATGGACGAGCGCCCCCCTGTCCCCCCCGGTTCCGCTTCGAGACATTCTGGCTTAACCAGAATGGGTTTGTCGAAGCCGTTCGTGACCGTTGGGTTGAGGCTCAGACGTTTCCTCACAGGACTCCCTCGGCGGTTGACTCCTGGCACTTCTGCGCCAAGCGTTCCCGCCAGTTCATGAAGGGATGGGGTGCCAACCTTAATCGTGATCTCCGTGAGCGCAAGCGGACCCTTCTCGTCTCCATCCAAGCCTTGGACCTTCGTGCAGATTCTTCGGGCCTCTCCGCTGACGAGTGGCTGCTCCGATACGACTTAGAGGACCAGCTCTCGGTCATCTACTAGGACGAGGAGGCCTATTGGCGCATCCGTGGGACCCAGAAGTGGGTGCTTAAGGGCGACGCCAACACCGCCTATTTCCAAGCCATCGCCAATGGCCGGAGGCGGTGCAACACCATCCCCCTCCTTTGGGATGGGGATACTCTCCTCCAGCGCCCCTGCGACATTCGCACACACGTTGACGGCTTTTACAAAGCCCTCTTCTCCGCCACCTCTCGGGGCGGCCTAGCTCTGGCCCCCGACTTCTGGACTGGCCCCCAGCTTGTCTCCCCCGCAGATAACGCGGCCCTCACGGCGCCCTTCTCTGAGGAAGAGGTCTGGCTTGCCATCAAAGGCATGAACCCTTCCTCGGCCCCGGGCCCCGATGGCCTTCCGGTCAGATTCTTCCAGACCTTCTGGAATGTCATCAAGCCGGAGATCATGGCCCTTTTTGACGAATTCTATGTGGGCTCCATCGACCTCGCTCGCCTGAACTTTGGGATCATCTCTCTCATTCCCAAGGTTCCCGGCACCTCGGACATCCGGCAATTCCGGCCCATCACGGTGATTAACGTGATCTTCCGGATTCTGGCCAAAGGGTACGCCAATAGGGTGACCCTGCTTGCTGACCGCATCACCCACCCCAACCAGACGGCCTTCATTCGCGGCCAATTTCTCCTGGATGGGGTCTTAGTCTTTCATGAGGTCCTTCACGAAGTCCGCTCGAGGCATCTCAAAGCGGTATTCCTGAAGATTGACTTTCATAAAGCCTATGACATGGTATGCTGGTCCTTCCTTCGGGAAGTTTTGCTCCAGAAAGGATTTGACGATCGCTGGGTTTCTCGGGTCATGCAGATGGTGTCTTCTGGTCGGACTGCGGTGAACATTAACGGCGAGATCGGCCCCTACTTCCCCACCCTTTGTGGGGTTAGACAGGGTGACCCCTTCTCGCCGTTCTTGTTCAACATGGTGGTTGATCCTCTCGCCTCCATCCTCGACCGTGCGAAGGCGACTGGCCATATCCATGGGATCATCCCACATTTGGCTGGCGGTTGTGGGATTTCCCTCCTCTAGTATGTCGATGACACCATCATTATGGTGGAAGGCTCTGATGCTGACATCTCCAACCTCAAATTCCTCCTCATGTGCTTCCAGCAGCTGTCCGGTCTCACAATCAACTTCGACAAGAGTGATGTGATGGTCCTTGGGTACTCCCCATCTGAGTCTCAGAGCATTGCCGACCGCTTCAATTGTCGGCTGGGCTCCTTCCCCACGACTTACTTGGGGATTCCCATTAGTGACTCTCGGCTCTCGGTTGCCGATCTCCGTCCCTCGGTGGCCAAGCTCCAGCTTCGTATCGAGCCTTGGCAGGGGCGGTGGCTCTCCAAGGCCGCCCGCACGGTCCTCATCAACTCTTCGCTCTCTAGCCTGCTGTTGTTCCTCATGAGTTTCTACAGTCTCCATGAGACCCTTCACCATGAGATAGCCTCGGTCCAGGCTCGCTTCTACTGGGCGGGCGAGAACAATAAGCAGAAGTACCATATGGTTAGCTGGCCTGACATCTGCAAACCCCACGACCAGGGAGGCCTTGGGATCATGTGCTCCAAGCGCATGAACATTGCCTTGCTGTCTCGGTGGCTCTGGCGCATTGCTCGCGGCGAGGGTGGTCTCTGGCTTGACATCATCCGGAATAAATACCTTAAGGGCCAGCCCCTCGCCTTCTGTCAGCGATCCGGTGGCTCGCAATTCTTGCAGTCCCTCGTCCAGTTGCTACCCATCCTTCGCATTGGAACCTCCATCTTGGTAGGCTCCGGCGTCGCTACGCTGTTCTGGTTCGATCGCTGGGCCGGTGACCTCCCCTTTGCGGCTCGCTTCCCCGACCTGTTCTCCATTGCAGTTGAGCCGCGGATCTCCGTTGCGACGGCCCTTGCCGATCTCGGGCGCCTCGCCTTTCGTCGGTCGTTTGGCCCTCCTGACACCGCGGCCTGGCATGAGCTCCTCGACTGCATTGCCCTCCACCAGCCTGATGTTGACCAGGGGATGGACCACGCCTCATGGCGTCTTGAGCCCTCGGGTGTGTTTTCCACTAAATCCCTTTACCGGGCCATTGCTCCCTCCACCGCCCCCTCCCTCTAGTGCAGGTTTGGTCCATCCGTCTACCTCTGAAGATTAGGATCTTCATGTGGCAATGGATTCGGGGCCGGACTCCTTCGGGTGTGGAGGTTCGCAAGCGGAATGGCCCGGGAGATGGTTTGTGCCCGCTGTGTGGGACTGCCGAGGATTCCAACCACATATTTTTCACCTGTGTTGCCGCTCAGTTCCTATGGAGTTGCTTTCGAGAGACTGTAGGTGGGAATTGGTGCCACACCAACTTCCCAGACCTCTTTGCCGAGATCCAGGACTCCCCACCCTCCACTCGCCACATTAGGTGGCTTGAGATTGGTGTCCTCGCTTGGACCCTTTGGACGGTTCGCAATAAGCTCGTGATCCAGCGCACTCCTCTTCGACGTGCTTCTGACGCGGTTTTCAAACTTTGTGGTTACTTGTAGCTCTGGCGGCCGCTTAGCCGCCCTCAGGACCGTGATGCCATCAGCTCCTCCATCGCCGCCCTTCGACGGAAGGCCCTTCACTTGGTGCCTCCGCTACCGCCGCCACCACCCGAGCCGGATTAGCTCCCTTCGGGATGCTTCCCCCTTTTTTGTTTTCTTTTAGGGCTTGTTGAGTTGTGCCCTCAGCAGAACCCTTGCACTTTCGTTCTTGTGTGTGTGTGTGTGGTGTGAACTTTGTGTACTTTGTTGCTTGGGCGGTTTGCTTTATCTATAAAGCAGGGCGAAAGCCTTTTTCGGTAAATTATTTTATTATCTAAGGTTAATGAGGCTAAAAGGATACAACAGTATCGTCCAATCTGCCTCCTTAATGTTAGTTCTAAAATCTTCACGGGTAGCGACGATTAGGCTAAATTCGGTTGTTGAACATGTGGTTCATCCTTCTCAATCTGCTTTTATGCAAGGCGGAAACATTCTAAATGGGGGTGTTGTCCTTCATGAAACAATTCACGAATTTCATCAGAAAAAACCGAATGGGGTGGTTCTTAAAATCGACTTTGAAAACGCTTATGACAAAGTCAAGTGGCCTTTTCTTCAACAGACTCTCAGAATGAAAGGATTTTCTGCAGAGTGGCACGCAATGATCCATATTTTCGTGACTGGAGGTAGTGTTGCCATTAAAGTCAATGATGACGTTGGCAACTATTTACAAACGAAGAAATGTTTGCGACAAGGTGACCCAATACCGCCCATGCTATTCAATATAGTGGCGGATATGTTAGCGGTCACGATTGAGCGAGCCAAGGTTGATGGCCAAATTGATGGGGTAGTGAATCATCTAGTGGACGGTGGCCTCTCTATCCTTCAATATGCCGATGATACGATTCTTTTTATTGATCATGACCTCGAGAAAGCAAGAAATCTGAAATTAATTTTATCAGCATTCGAGCAACTCGCAAGGCTTAAGATCAATTTCCATAAAAGTGAATTTTTTTAATTTTCGTGAGGCTTAAGACGAGGCCCATCTGTATGCTGACCTATTCGGATGCGGGTTGGGTCAGTTTCCGATCACTTATTTGGGGATACTGATACATTATCGAAGACTCACAAATGCTGAATGGGAACACGTCGAGGAGAGACTACAAAAAAGACTTAGTAGTTGGAAAGGTAAACTGTTATCTCTAGCTGGAAGGTTGGTTCTCATAAACTCAGTACTAAGTAACATGGTATTATACATGATTTCCTTCTTCCAGTTGCCGAAAGGAGTATTACATAGATTGGATTAGTTCCGATCGAGATTCTTTTGGCAAGGAGATAGCGAGAGAAATAAATATCGGCTAGCTAAATGGAGTGTGGTGTGTCGTCCGAAGGACCAAGGCGGGTTGGGCATTCATGACCTTGAGCTTAAGAATAGGGCCTTCCTCGACAAATGCTTGTTTAAGTTGTTGACGGAAGATGGTGTATGGCAAACCCTCCTAAGGAGAAAATATGTGAGTTCAAATACGGTATCCCAAGTATACTGGAAGCCTGGGGACTCTCATTTTTGGGCGGAACTAATGGCAACGAAGAAATATTTCTTTCGCTATGGTTCCTTCTCAATTAAGGTTGGCTCAGAAATTGGATTCTGGAAGGATAAGGGGCTAGGTGTGACGCCCCCATTCTTGTCCGTACACTAATCAATCACGCAATGCGTACGACCAAGATTAGGGACTCACTGATTGATACCACAACACAACACAAGACACAAATAAAGTCATACAGCTTCATATTACAAGCCAGGGGCCTCGAGGGCTCAAATACAAAGCTCGACAAGCACGAGTCAGCGGAAGCAAATAATATCTGAGTACAGACATAAGTTAAACAAGTTTTGCCTTAAGAAGGCTAGCACAAACATAAGCAGCGGATCGAAAGAGGCGAGGCCTCCTGCCTGGGAACCTCCTAACTACTCCTGAGCGTCGGCGTTCTCCACGTAGTAGTAGGCTCCAGCGGTGGTGTAGTAGTCGTCTCCGGCGTACTCCATCTCCTGGGCTCCATCGTCTGAACGCGGCATCGTATCGAAGGGGAAAGAGAAAGCAAAGCAGCGGTGAGTACTCATCCAAAGTACTCGCAAGACTGACATTAGAACTATGCTAAGTATGCATCATTATCAAGAGGAGGGGTTATATCTGGACTGACTGCAGAAGGCAAGAGTAGGGAGAAGGCCTAGTCCTATCGAAGACTAGCATCTTCAGCATCTTCAACATCTCGCAGCATTAGAAGAGAGTAGACTGGTATCTCACATATAGCCATATTATTGTAGCAATTTTATTAAGTAACCACGCCCAGAGATCCTTCCTCGACTCCCTGCGAGGAAGCAATCTCGGAGCCACAATTCATTTCAAATTTAAATTACAGTTATAGTTGTATAAGGTCAAGGCACAACTCCAAGTCGTCCTGTTACCGTGGACACGGCTATTCGAATAGTTTGTTCTTCCCTACAGGGGTGCACCGCATTTCCAACACGCCTGATCACCTCCGGCCGGACACACTTTCCTGGGTCATGCCCGGCCTCGGGATAGCAGCACGTCGTCGCCCCACCTAGGCTCAACGAAGAGGCCAGCCAGTCGGTCTAAATCCTATGCGCGCAGGGGTCATGGGCCCAATCACCCTTTGCACACCTGCACGATGCGTGGGCGGCCGGAAACAGACCTAGTACACTCCAGTCCAAGAGCTGCACCGTCCAGTCCAATCCGGCGCGCGCCGCTCCATTGCTGACGTCCGAAGAGCTTCGGCTGATACAACGACGCTGAGTGCCCATAACTTTCCCACGCGATGATTTGGTGCGTAAAAAGGCCAACGACCCAACTCAGATCAAATACCCAACCCATTAGCATTTTATTAATGCGGGGAAAGGGTGACCCATAAATTGCGGTCCCGTCGCCCCGTCTCGAGGATGTGTGGCAAAGGCCTCTCTCGCCAGTCCACGCCTCATCATCATCAAACCGTGGGTACCCCTCAAGGCCGACCCATCACCAACATGTTTCAGTAACCCGGTCATCGTAACTGTGTGTATAAATCATCGAGGCGGGAACTGAGGAATCACCCTCAATGGTCCCTGCTCGATGAAACCGTCAAGGTGGACTTAGAGGAATCACTCTCGAGGGTCCCACACTTGAGGGGTTGCATGACAGAGTCATCGTCGGGAGTGGTGAAGGAGGAATCACCCTCGATAACCACGACCGACTAGCTGCACTACAGAACTAGCATCATGAGTACTTCATGAGGTGTCACCCCCGGTACTCGATAGTAGCGCTGCAGAGTCGTACACTAAGGGGTGTGCGGTGATGTGAGGGGCCTGGCTTGTCGGTCAGTTGACCGAGTCTTCGAGTCTTCGGGTCGTCGAGTCGTTGATGAAGAAGCAGGGGCAACTGGGACTAAGGGGGTCACTGGGGATTCACTGATCAACCTATACTAAGCATTTGGTAAGATTGCAGGTATAGTAACAGTTTATCAAAAACAGGCTATGCATCAGAATAGGAGCTAACTAATACAGTAGGAAAATTCTAATGCACGAATAAGAGGGAAAGGAATAGGCGATATCGGAATGCTCAAGGGGGGTTTGCTTGCCTTGCTGCTCTGCGGCAAAGGGCTAAACGTCAACGGCGTAGTCGCCCGGCAGCAGCGTCGGTCTCGGGGTCTACCGGAGAGAAGAGGGGGAAGAAACAATAAATACAAGCAAACAGATGCAACATGATGCATGACATGGCAATATGCAGGGCTAGGCATGCACTAACGCAGTACTACGCGTTGCAGACGAAGCGGGAGAATATCTGACGATATTTCCCGGGTCTTTGGATTTACCGGACAAACGATCCGGAGGGGAAAAGTTCCATGTTCATCATGATAGGAGCATGTGACAGATGAATGGATGGCATATTTGGATACGTGGGATTTTTCTGATCAACTTTCATGTATAAAGTTTTTCCATCTGAGATACAGATTATTTTATATGATTTTTCAAAGATTTAATCAATTTCTGGAATTATTCTAATTATTTAAATCAACATTATCCAGAATAGTGCAGGGTGACGTCAGCATGACACAATGATGACATCAGCAGGTCAAACCCAGCTGTCTCAGGTCAAACCTGACATGTGGGGGCCACATGTCATAGACTCAGCTTTAAACCAGTGTTAATTTAATCTAAACATGTTTAATTAGGGGAGGGCCCCACTGGTCAGTGTCACATTAGACAAATTAATTAGTTTTAATTTAACCTATTTACTAATTAATCTACTGACAGACGTGGCCCACATGTCATAGGCACAGAGGGACTGGGCCCCACCGGTCAGTGACTGGGCTGTGCCCAGTCAGCCAGTTGACCAAGTCAACTGGTCAACTGGGTCGCCCCTGGCCCACTGGCAGGGTCACTGGGGGTGGTCCCAACCCAGCCACGTCGGCGGCGGCCGGCGGCTCAACGCCGGCGATGCCAAAACGCGGCGGAGGGCTCGGGCCGGCGTCGGCATTCGCCTACAGGCGGCCGTTTCGTGCGCGGCCTGGCTCGTTCGAACGGCCACTCGACGCCGCGTCGAGTGGTGGCGGTGGCACGGTCGGACTTGGCCGGAAACGGCGCCGGCGACGAGCGGAGGCGGCGGCACGTACGGGAGCGCGGGGGAAACGGGGCTACGGCGAGCTAGCGAGCAAACGGAGAGGCTGGGGAGGATCTACGGGGTGCGGTGAGTGCAACGGGCAGGAGCCCGGGGCCGTTTGGTCGCCGGAACGGCGCCGGCGACGAGCACAGGCGGCGATGGGTTCGGGCACGTCGGGGATCGGTGCTAGGGGCCGAATGCGACGGCGAGAGGAGAGGGGGAGCGATGCGAGGCTTACAGCGGTCCCGTAGGTGTGCTAACGTGGGCTCGGGGAGGGCTTGCCGGAGCGAATCGACGGCGACGATCCCGGCAGCCGTAGAGGAAGGAGGAGGTCGAGGGCGGCGATGCAGGGGCCCCCGGGTCGGTCTTGTGGTCGGGATGGAAGCGCCGGTCGACGGTGGAGCTCCTGGACGAGGTGACGGGGCGAATGGAGCTCGGGGGCCGCGGCTAGCCGACGGCCATGGTGGCGGCGCGGCGGATCTGGAGGAGGGAGAGGGGGAGGAGAGTGAGCGAGGCGAGGGGGGGAATGGCGAGGGCGTCCAGGGGGAGTGGATGGCCTCGGCCTTATCCTCCCCGAGGCCCTGTGGCGGCAGGTGGCGAGCAGCGGCGGCGAGGACGAGCTCCGGCCATGGCGCGGGCGACAGCGGGGCGGGAGCAGGTAGGAGGCGGCCTCAGTGGGCTGGGCCGCACTGTGTCTACGGCCCAGAGGCCAGGTAAGTGGCCTCCTAGCCCTTTCCCTTTATTTCTTTGTTTTCCTTTCTGTTTTCATTTAACAGTAGCATTTTGCATTTTCTTTTGCACCAATATACCTTTTGCAAAAATGTGCCACTGGTGAAAACAAATACTAGGGTCAGTGGTGCACTGCCACAATAAGTTTGGGATTTATTTGAATCCATTTTGGAATTTCCATAAATGAAAAAGGCATTTAAAATGCTTCTTTTGGCACTGTTTTAAATGCTTTATCCCACTATAGTTGATGGTGATGTTGTTTTCCTTAACAACATATTGTTTTGGAATATTTGCTGAATGATGAACATTTTTCCAGCAATAATTGAGCAACTTCAAATCTCACTTGCCAATTGAATTTGATTTCAAAATGGAGTTTTAAATGATATTTGAATCACAGGTGATCAAGCACTGTTTAGCAAAAGATTAGCTTAATCACTTGGCCATTACTGTAGCTTAATTACAATCATCATTGTAGCAAAACCCAGGGTGTCACAACTCTCCCCTACTAACAAGAATTCTCGTCCCGAGAATTAAGAAGTAGAAGGAAAGAGCCCGGGGTATTCTGCACGAAGATGATCTTCGCATTCCCAGGTGGCTTCATTTTCAGAATGATTTGCCCACTACACCTTGAAGAACTTGGTAACCTTCTGACGAGTCCGATGTTTAGTTTCATCGAGAATGCGGACCGGTTGCTCTTTGTAAGAAAGGTCTTGTTGCAGCTCAAGCATATCATGATCCACTGCTCGGATAGGATCCTTAAAGCAGCGACGAAGCTGTGACACATGGAACACATCGTGAACCTGAGAAAGGTTTGGCGGTAGTTCCAGCTGATAAGCCACTTTACCACGCCTTTCGAGAACAGTGAAAGGACCAATATATCGAGGAGCCAGCTTGCCCTTGATCCCAAAACGGTGTGTACCTATCATTGGCGTGACTCGAAGATAAGCCTTTTCGCCAGGTTGATAGACCATATCTTTGTGATGACGGTCATACTGACTCTTCTGACGAGACTGAGCAGCCTTCAGATTTGCATGAATGATGCGGACTTGATCTTCGGCATGTTGGATAATATCCGTACCGATAAGTGTACGTTCCCCAGTTTCTGACCAATTCAGAGGAGTCCGACACTTACGCCCATATAATACTTCAAAGGGAGCCATCTTCAGACTAGCTTGATAGCTATTGTTGTAGGAGAACTCAGCATACGGGAGAGATTCCTCCCATTTCTTGCCGAAAGAAATGACACAAGCTCGAAGCATGTCTTCGAGAATCTGGTTGACTCTTTCAACTTGTCCCTGAGATTGAGGGTGAAAAGCGGTGCTGAAGGACAAACGAGTCCCCATAGCTTCCTGGAAACTTGTCCAGAATCTTGAAGTGAATAAACTACCACGGTCTGAACTAATCACTAATGGAATACCGTGGAGTGAAACAACTCTGGACATGTATAGATCTGCCAGCTGACTAGCAGTAATAGTTTCCTTGACAGCCAGAAAATGTGCAACCTTGGACAACCGGTCAATGACGACAAGAATAGCATCATTACCTTTCTGCGATCTGGGAAAACCAGTAATGAAGTCCATTTCAACATGATCCCATTTCCATTCAGGAATAGAAATAGGTTGTAGAGTTCTAGCAGGCCTTTGATGTTCTGCTTTGATCCGACGGCAAATGTCACATTCTGAAACATAGCGTGCAATGTCTTGCTTCATGTTAGACCACCAGAATCTTTGCCGAATGTCTTGGTACATCTTGGTACTACCAGGATGAATAGACAGCGGAGTGTCATGTGCTTCTTTCATGACTTCCTGAGTCAAATCATTGTTTTTCTCCTTACACGGTACCACTAGGCGGTCTTTGAAGTACAAAGCGTCATCCTCAGCAATAGTGAAGGGTGAGGGCTTTCCTTCTGCGAGATCGCGTTTAATCCTCTTGACTTCACTGTCACACTTCTGGATCTACTTGATGACGTCCACAAGATCTGGTTTAGCAACCAGGGTATCGAGAGAACCTTGGGAAACAACGTGGAGGTTCATCTTGTAGGATCCTTCAGGAGGGGGAGTGAGATAACCCTGAGGAATAATATGGAGGTTCAGCTTGCGAAATTCTTCTTGAAGAAGAGGGTGAACCTTGTGAACCTGAAGGTGATTGCAGTACGACTTGCGGCTCAAAGCATCAGTCATTACATTAGCCTTGCCTGGGGTATAAGAAATACCCACATTGTAATCTGCTATGCGCTCCATCCATCTCTGTTGACGGAGGTTCAGATCTGGCTGAGTAAATAGATACTTCAGGCTCTGGTGGTCGGTGTAGATCTCGCAACGATTTCCAACAAGGTATTGCTGCCACTCTTTCAGTGCATGAATTACCGCGGCAAGTTCAAGGTCATGAACTGGGTAGTTCTCTTCATGAGGACGCAATTGATGAGATGCATAAGCAACCACTCTGCGCTCTTGCATTAGGACACAACCTATTCCCTGACGCGAAGCATCACAATAAATGGTAAAGTCCTTACGAGTATCCGGAGGAGCAAGCACTGGAGCAGAGGTCAACTTGTCCTTAAGTGCCTGAAAGCTCTCCTGACATTTTTCTGTCCACTCATATTTAACACCTTTGTGAAGCAAATTGGTTAAGGGCTTTGGAATCTTGGAGAAGTTCTCGACGAATCGACGGCAATAGCTGGCGAGTCCGAGAAAACTTCTGACTTGCTTGACATTCTTCGGGGGAGTCCAGTCAAGAATAGCCTGAACTCATTCAGGGTTGACCGCAATACCATCCTTGGAGATCACATGACCAAGGTAGGTTACCTCATCCATCCAGAACTCACACTTTGAATACTTAGCATAGAGTTGATGTTCTCGAAGCCTCTCCAGTATAAGACGAAGATGTTCAGCATGCTCTTCTTTATTCTTGGAGTAATCCAGGATATCATCCAGATAACCCACGACGAATTTATCGAGGTAATCCATGAATATATAGTTCATCAGACGAGAGAAAGTTGCTGGAGCATTGATTAGGCCGAAGGACATGACGGTGTACTCGTATGACCCATAGCGAGTAACAAATGCAGTCTTGGGAATATCTCCTTTGCGAACTTGGATCTGATGGTAACCCAACCTCAAGTCGAGTTTCGAATACATTGCTGAACCAGCAAGTTGATCATACAGATCGTTGATCCGGGGAAGTGGGTATTTGTTTTGAATCGTTGCTTGGTTGGTGGGACGGTAATCTTGGACCAACCGATTCGTATCATCTTTCTTCTTGACAAAGAGAGAAGGTGCTCCCCAAGCAGAGGAACTTGGACGAATGAACCCCAGACGAAGCGAATTGTCAATTTCTTGCTTAAGCTCAAGGAGTTCATGTGGTGGCATCTTATACGGACGCTTGGCTATAGGAGTGGTACCAGGTACCAAGTCGATGACAAATTCGACAGCTCTAGCGGGGGGAATCCCTGGGAGTTCTTCCGGAAAAACATCTTGGAAATCCCGGACAACTGGAATATTTTAAATCCCTTTAAGAGGTGACTCATTTAATGCATTCATGGCATATAGTCGGGCTTCAGCATTCCGAACAAGATGAGCATGATAGCTTACAATCTCATTCGAAGGATGCAGGAGGTGGACGGTTTTTGTGTCACAAACAATTGAAGCGGTATGCGCTTTCAACCAATCCATTCCGAGAATGAGATCAATATTGGAAGACTTCGGCATCTAACAGTTTGGAATGACATGATCGAGTACAACTCATAATCAAAGAGGATTACTAAGAGTTGCTGAATCGCAACGCGGACTCGATTCAATTATCGGTGTCCTTGAGTGTCCAACAATTTAGAACACGAGGAAACTGGAAGCAGTGAAATATCATTGAGGAGCTCATAAAAAGTTATATAGCTCCGTGATATTCATCAAGATACCAGGGACAATACCCGGAGGTAGATCAGAATAGAGGTTAGACTGGTGTATTGATCTGTGGAAGACAAGCACTTTAACTTGTGTGAGAATGAAATCAAAGTAGAACAACATGGTCGGAACCACGATCGCAAAGAACAAAAGCAAAGATACAATATCAAATCATACAATGAATGAATATATGAAAGGAGAAACTTGTATGATAAGATCAACATCGTTTCCATGGGCATGAACACAAGGTTCAAGGTCGACTCCCACTTCATCAATGTATAACATTTCATTCATTTCTTGCTTTGGACGATGTTGTAGTGTTGAAAATTTATCTGGCAAAACTCCATAAGAGTATGACCCGTGAAAACTTCTGGGTTCTCACGGATTAGGGAGGGCATAGGTTCAACCCATCGAGGTATCTTAGGAACAAATACCACAAGCTTCAAGAGTAATTAACACAAGCTACGAAGGTAGAGCATGGTTGGCAAAACAGAGGATATAATTTACCAAAGGCATTATGTATCAGAGGAAGAACTCACAAGGTGATTGAATATGAACGACACTGTCGGATAATAACCCAACAATGGATCGGGTGACCCACAACGGAGTTGATGTGAGTATCGGTACTCAATCAGAGGAAGAAAGAATGCAGAGGTATCGGATTCAAGAAACACCTGAATAGTCTGATGCTTAAAATACAAAGGAATTATGATTTCCAAAACTAAGGATCAGAAGTAGACGCTCTGATCAAGGATGGATAAGTTGAAAAGACTTAGTCGGACAATCAATAAAGGTTTGAATTGCCGAGAACCAACTCATGTCCGGAAGGACGTCTGAGCCGGAAAGATAATTTAAAAGGATCACCTGATGACTGCGTGCATACACACACATTGAATCAATAGGCTCAAAATGGCAAGGACAAGGGATGTCAACGAAGACTACTAGACAAATGGAATTAACCATTATGCGAGCAGGCAAGAATTTCAAGAGCAACAAGCTGCAGAGGATTTTCGGAAGATCGAAAGTATTTCGAAGAATTTTGTGAAACACATGAACAACTGGGGTGAACGGATCCTCGACAATTGTGAGGAATTATCCGTAAGGCTTCCATGCGGAAAAGAACTATAAGGCAGTAAACTCAAAGGGCTATCGGGGAAATGGAGAGTATTTTGGGGCATCTTGTAATAACAAGAGCAACGAGAAAAGATTGTATGAATGACAAGTGCAATTAGTCATCCATAGGGACTTATCGGTGGTAGGGAATTGCAAAGCCGATGAGCACAAAGTTCTCGGAAGGACATCGGAGAGTATCTTCGGAATCTTCTGATGAGGCAGGCGATCTTCTGGAATGAGGGGCTCTCCGAGAGAAAGTAGTTACGAGAACCTAAGGTTAGACTTTAGTAAAATCTTTAACCCGAAAGAGAAGAGAGATCAGAACCCAGAGTAAGGATGAGGAATAAAAGATCCTAATACCACCCGATTGAGATGTGGGCCCGTAAGCCACAGCATCAGTGTTAGTAAAAAAATTCAATGACTAGACTCAACTTCGGCCAAGAAGTTGGAAAGGGGGCTACCTACAGGCAGTCGGCTCTGATACCAACTTGTGACGCCCCCATTCTTGTCCGTACACTAATCAATCACGCAATGCGTACGACCAAGATTAGGGACTCACTGATTGATACCACAACACAACACAAGACACAAATAAAGTCATACAGGTTCATATTACAAGCCAGGGGCCTCGAGGGCTCGAATACAAAGCTCGACAAGCACGAGTCAGCGGAAGCAAATAATATCTGAGTACAGACATAAGTTAAACAAGTTTTGCCTTAAGAAGGCTAGCACAAACATAAGCAGCGGATCGAAAGAGGCGAGGCCTCCTGCCTGGGAACCTCCTAACTACTCCTGAGCGTTGGCGTTCTCCACGTAGTAGTAGGCTCCAGCGGTGGTGTAGTAGTCGTCTCCGGCGTACTCCATCTCCTGGGCTCCATCGTCTGAACGCAGCATCGTATCGAAGGGGAAAGAGAAAGCAAAGCAGCGGTGAGTACTCATCCAAAGTACTCGCAAGACTGACATCAGAACTATGCTAAGTATGCATCATTATCAAGGGGAGGGGTTATATCTGGACTGACTGCAGAAGGCAAGAGTAGGGAGAAGGCCTAGTCCTATCGAAGACTAGCATCTTCAGCATCTTCAACATCTCGCAGCATTAGAAGAGAGTAGACTGGTATCTCACATATAGCCATATTATTGTAGCAATTTTATTAAGTAACCACGCCCAGAGATCCTTCCTCGACTCCCTGCGAGGAAGCAATCTCGAAGCCACAATTCATTTCAAATTTAAATTACAGTTATAGTTGTATAAGGTCAAGGCACAACTCCAAGTCGTCCTGTTACCGTGGACATGGCTATTCGAATATTTTGTTCTTCCCTGCAGGGGTGCACCGCATTTCCAACACGCCTGATCACCTCCGGCCGGACACACTTTCCTGGGTCATGCCCGGCCTCGGGATAGCAGCACGTCGTCGCCCCACCTAGGCTCAACGAAGAGGCCAGCCCGCCGGTTTAAATCCTATGCGTGCAGGGGTCATGGGCCCAATCACCCTTTGCACACCTGCACGATGCGTGGGCGGCCGGAAACAGACCTAGTACACTCCAGTCCAAGAGCTGCACCGTCCAGTCCAATCCGGCACGCGCCGCTCCATTGCTGATGTCCGAAGAGCTTCGGCTGATACAACGACGCTGAGTGCCCATAACTTTCCCACGCGATGGTTTGGTGCGTAAAAAGGCCAACGACCCAACTCAGATAAAATACCCAACCCATTAGCATTTTATTAATGCGGGGAAAGCGTGACCCATAAATTGCGGTCCCGTTGCCCCGTCTCGAGGATGTGTGGCAAAGGCCTCTCTCGCCAGTCCACGCCTCATCATCATCAAACCGTGGGTACCCCTCAGGGCCGACCCATCACCAACATGTTTCAGTAACCCGGTCATCGTAACTGTGTGTATAAATCATCGAGGCGGGAACTGAGGAATCACCCTCAATGGTCCCTGCTCGATGAAACCGTCAAGGTGGACTTAGAGGAATCACCCTCGAGGGTCCCACACTTGAGGGGTTGCACGACAGAGTCATCGTCGGGAGTGGTGAAGGAGTAATCACCCTCGATAACCATGACCAACTAGCTGCACTACAGAACTAGCATCATGAGTACTTCACGAGGTGTCACCCCCGGTACTCAATAGTAGCGCTGCAGAGTCGTACACTAAGGGGTGTGCGGTGATGTGAGGGGCCTGGCTTGTCAGTCGGTTGACCGAGTCTTTGAGTCTTCGGGTCGTCGAGTCGTCGATGAAGAAGCAGGGGCAACTGGGACTAAGGGGGTCACTGGGGATTCACTGATCAACCTATACTAAGCATTTGGTAAGATTGCAGGTATAGTAACAGTTTATCAAAAACAGGCTATGCATCAGAATAGGAGCTAACTAATACAGTAGGAAAATTCTAATGCACGAATAAGAGGGAAAGGAATAGGCGATATCGGAATACTCAAGGGGGGTTTGCTTGCCTTGCTGCTCTGCGGCAAAGGGCTGAACGTCAACGGCGTAGTCGTACCCGGTAGCAGCGTCGGTCTCGGGGTCTACTGGAGAGAAGAGGGGGAAGAAACAATAAATACAAGCAAACAGATGCAACACGATGCATCACATGGCAATATGCAGGGCTAGGCATGCACTAACGCAGTACTACGCGTTGCAGACGAAGCGGGAGAATATCTGACGATATTTCCCGGGTCTTTGGATTTACCGGACAGACGATCCGGAGGGGAAAAGTTCCATGTTCATCATGATAGGAGCATGTGACAGATGAATGGATGGCATATTTGGATACGTGGGATTTTTCTGATCAACTTTCATGTATAATGTTTTTCCATCTAAGATACAGATTATTTTATATGATTTTTCAAAGATTTAATCAATTTCTGGAATTATTCTAATTATTTAAATCAAAATTATCCAGAACAGTGCAGGGTGACGTCAGCATGACGCAATGATGACATCAGCAGGTCAAACCCAGCTGTCTCAGGTTAAACCTGACATGTGGGGGCCACATGTCATAGACTCAGCTTTAAACCAGTGTTAATTTAATCTAAACATGTTTAATTAGGGGAGGGCCCCACTGGTCAGTGTCACATTAGACAAATTAATTAGTTTTAATTTAACCTATTTACTAATTAATCTACTGACAGACGTGGCCCACATGTCATAGGCACAGGGGGACTGGGCCCCACCGGTCAGTGACTGGGCTGTGCCCAGTCAGCCAGTTGACCAAGTCAACTGGTCAACTGGGTCGCCCCTGGCCCACTGGCAGGGTCACTGGGGGTGGCCCCAACCCAGGCACGGCGGCGGCGGCCGGCGATGCCAAAACGCGGCGGAGGGCTCGGACCGGCGTCGGGATTTGCCTACAGGCGGCCGTTTCGTGCGCGGCCTGGCTCGTTCGAACGGCCACTCGACGCCGTGTCGAGTGGTGGCGGTGGCACGGCCGGACTTGGCCGGAAACGGCACCGGCGACGAGCGGAGGCGGCGGCACGTACGGGAGCGCGGGGGAAACGGGGCTACGGCGAGCTAGCGAGCAAACGGAGAGGCTGGGGAGGATCTACGGGGTGCGGTGAGTGCAACGGGCAGGAGCCCGGGGCCGTTTGGTCGCCGGAACGGCGCCGGCGACGAGCACAGGCGGCGATGGGTTCGGGCACGTCGGGGATCGGTGCTAGGGGCCGAATGCGACGGCGAGAGGAGAGGGGGAGCGATGCGAGGCTTACAGCGGTCCCGTAGGTGTGCTAACGTGGGCTCGGGGAGGGCTTGCCGGAGCGAATCGACGGCGACGATCCCAGCAGCCGTAGAGGAAGGAGGAGGTCGAGGGCGGCGATGCAGGGGCCCCCGGGTCGGTCTTGTGGTCGGGATGGAAGCGCCGGTCGACGGTGGAGCTCCTGGACGAGGTGACGGGGCGAATGGAGCTCGGGGGCCGCGGCTAGCCGACGGCCATGGCGGCGGCGCGGCGGATCTGGAGGAGGGAGAGGGGGAGGAGAGTGAGCGAGGCGAGGGGGGGAATGGCGAGGGCGTCCAGGGGGAGTGGATGGCCTCGGCCTTATCCTCCCCGAGGCCCTGTGGCGGCAGGTGGCGAGCAGCGGCGGCGAGGACGAGCTCCGGCCATGGCGCGGGCGACAGCGGGGCGGGAGCAGGTAGGAGGCGGCCTCAGTGGGCTGGGCCGCACTGTGTCTACGGCCCAGAGGCCAGGTAAGTGGCCTCCTAGCCCTTTCCCTTTATTTCTTTGTTTTCCTTTCTGTTTTCATTTAACAGTAGCATTTTGCATTTTCTTTTGCACCAATATACCTTTTGCAAAAATGTGCCACTAGTGAAAACAAATACTAGGGTCAGTGGTGCACTGCCACAATAAGTTTGGGATTTATTTGAATCCATTTTGGAATTTCCATAAATGAAAAAGGCATTTAAAATGCTTCTTTTGGCACTGTTTTAAATGCTTTATCCCACTATAGTTGATGGTGATGTTGTTTTCCTTAACAACATATTGTTTTGGAATATTTGCTGAATGATGAACATTTTTCCAGCAATAATTGAGCAACTTCAAATCTCACTTGCCAATTGAATTTGATTTCAAAATGGAGTTTTAAATGATATTTGAATCACAGGTGATCAAGCACTGTTTAGCAAAAGATTAGCTTAATCACTTGGCCATTACTGTAGCTTAATTACAATCATCACTGTAGCAAAACCCAGGGTGTCACACTAGGTAATGCTACTCTCCGGGAACAATATCCAACTCTATACAATATTGTGTGTCACACAGGTGATACTATTGCCAAGGTTTTGTAATCATTTCCGCCAAATGTGACGTTCAGAAGGGATTTAATTGGACCTAGACTCCAATCATGGAACATACCACTCCAACGGTTAACCAAGGTACAATTTTCACAAGGGTTTGATGTCTTTCGTTGGAACCTACATGGGAATGGGAAATTCCCAGTAGAGCCTATGTATAGAGATTTTATCCAGTGTGACGTGCTAGTTGATAATAATAAAAAGATCTGGAAGATGAAGATACTTCTTAAGAAAAAAAAATCTTTGCATGGTATCTTCATCATGGAGTCATTCTTACTAAAGATAACGTTATTAAAAGGAATTGGCATGAAACTACACAAATTGTATTTTGTCCGCATGACAAGACAATAATACACTTGTTCTTTCAGTGTAAATTGGCTCAATCTATATGGTCAGTCATCCAGATAGCTTCTGGCTTGTATCCTTCTTATAGTGTTGCTAATATATTTGGCAATTGGTTACATGGAATTGATCACAAATTTATACTTCTTCTCAGGGTGGGAGCGCTTGTCGTGATTTGGTCGCTTTGGCTATGTAGAAATGATAAGGTTTTTAACGATAAAAGTACTTCTCTTATGTAGGTTATGTACAGATGTATCATGAGCTTCATTTATTGTCCTCTCTACAATGAGTGGATAATTGACACGTATTTATGGAGATGTGTATACGATTGGAGGCTACGCATGATCCTTTTACCAACATGGGTGGCACCATGATCTTAGAATTGGGCCACCTACTATTTAAGTGTTATACATATATTTTCTTTGCATTTCGTCTTCTTTTTTTATTTTGCCTTGTCACAAGGACTTTGTTGGTTGTGTGCATCTTAGTTACGTGGAGGTCAGGTGTAATACTTGAACATTTTAAGTAATAAAACGCCTTTTTTGTCTTGGCGTCAGGGGCAAACTGGGGGGCATCAATCGTTCTCGGTGATCCACTTGTTATGCAACTCGTATGATGATTGGGCCCAAAGAGAATAGTGCTCCAGGTTAGCAAGCCATGTCGACCAAGTGACTATTGATGATATACTACTTCCTACAGATAATTGTGGTCATTGTCAAGGTGATTAGTGACACGGACGGCATATATGGTCCAGCAAAAACACAACAGGTAGAAGAAAAAGAAAAAGGACTCTCTAGATTATTGTACTGTACTTATTAATTTGTGCCGTTATGAGCTTTTTATGTATCCAATTGTTAAAAACCCGACGTCAGTTTTTTAGATGCCTAGCGCGAACTCCATTTTAATCGTTCAATATGACACATAGATCTTGCACCAGAAAAGCGTGACACATCAGATATAGTTTTTGTTCGCGCGAAAAAATAAAACTTTGAACAATCTCCTAAATGAACACACAAGCCCACAGCACTGTCTAGGGCATGTAGCTTCCTGCTGGTAGACCTAGGGCCTAGTTCTTTTGAGCATATTATGGAGAATCTCGGTCTGAAAAATCGTAGGCGGAAAAAACTTGATTTGACTTTCAAAATCTTTAGAGGATGTAGAATCCTAGTGCAACCCAAAATCTCCACAAAACTTGGATTCTCCTAGAATCTCAGGATTTTGAAGAGTTCCTCAAAACAAAATTGTTCGAATTAAAGAGTACCCCTATTGTAACATGTAATTACTAGCAGAATGCCATTGGCCAATCCACGACCCTCTTCACGCATCGGACGAGAAAAGAACAAGCACGCCGCCGGACATGCCTCACCGACCCAGTCATCGCGACCGCCGGACCTGCCTTGCTGGCCCGGCCCTCGTCGCCGCCAGACCTGCCTCGCCGTAAACAGATCTGCCTCGCCGGCCTTGTCCTCACCGCCCCAGGACCTATCTCCGGGCGCCGCCCCTCTTCCTCCGTGCCCCTCTCTCACTGGGACACCGAAGCCGGCTGTCGGCCCTCTGCCTAGTTTTGAATCCCAACTTCTCTTTTTTTACCAAGGGTGGTAAAATATGCAATAATAATAATATTTTGGATGCATGGCAAATTTAGAACAAAAAACTTTGATTTTCTTTTCACTAGGTGGCAAAATATGCAAGATTTAGTTTTAGATACATGGCAAAATTCTTTTTCCCCTTTTAAAATCCGTCCATGGCAATTTTATTAAAAAAAATTGTATTTATCATGTCAGATTTATTTTGTGGACCATGGAAAATTTTAATTTATAGACCATAGCAATTTTACTTTTCCATCATCGTAATTTTAGTTTTTGCACCATGCTAATTTTAGTTTTTAACCATGGCAATTTTAATTTGTGAACCATGGCAAATTTATTTTCATAGCGTGGCAAATTTATTTTTGGATCATTGCAAACATAGTAAATTTGTTTTGGATCATGGAAAATTTCACCCAAAAAAACTTAACACAAACGCCACGGGAAAATTGACATGCTTATATAATTTTTTCCTTCAAATTATTAGCGATTTTTGTAATTGCTTCTTCTTGGTTACATGGCAATTGCAATGTTTTAATAGTGTTTTGCATATAGTCTCATAGCAATTTTTGGTTTTTAAAACATGCAAAAAATGCACCTTACTATGCATTATTATTATTTTAATGGGAATTTTGGTCATGACAAATTTTCTTTCAGAAAAACAGCTAATTGGGGCTCGCCTGCTGCATGTTCATAGTTTTTTTAGGTAACCATGCATTCCATTAAATCAAAGCGAGATGGATCCACATACATGGAAACAAAGAAAAACATATGAACATGATAGTTATCCTAGAAACCTTGCATGACAGAGCCTGTTGAGACTATAATACAAACAAGATCCAAGGGCTCCTTGCACATGCTGGAACTATTGACCATCTCCAGCCTCCACAACCATCGAGACGCTCGCCGGAGATAGAGGAGAAAGGCCTCCATTGTTGCCATAGCCACAGAGGCACCATCACCAGCACGGCTTTATGAACCGAAGACCAGGCCAGCCCACGCGGTAGAGCACATAACGTTGTGGAATGTTGGACGGGGGTCATCTCGGTGCCACCCTAACTTTGGATCTGAAACTTCCTGTCGATGTCTTCGAGGAAGACCGGTGATCACCGGTGCAGCGACGTGCTATACAAACGGTTTTTAACCCCTTTCCGCGACGTAGTTCCAAACCGTCGCCTTGAATGTGTGGGCGATAGGGGGGGTCCATCCCACACGACACCGCAAACCCGTCGGCGATGGTGGCCAACGAATGCAAACGATCTGCAAATATAATCGTGTGCGGTACAGGAACAGATCGCACACATAATCTTTTCGGCCTACGTGTGGGATTTGCGATCAATCACACACGTCCAAGACGAGTGAAACGCGTCTAATTGCTCATGGAAAACAAACGGAGTTTGACCTTTGACCGTTTGCGAAACGTTACCTAATCCACACGGGCCATTGTAGACACCGTGTGTGATATCTTCATCATCGCACACGAGATTTATCTGGGAACCGTGTACCATGTATAACATCATCGGACACGTTTCCCGAAAAATGTACGCGTAGGATCGTCTTTGCATCGGGCACGGTTTCCTGTTGGCTCACGTGTGAGATACGGTGCTATTGCAAACGACTGAGTAGCTCCTACGCACACGTACAAGTGTTGCAAACCGTTTGCGATTTCTTATGTATCACCGACGTTTTAGATTATATCTCGTGTGCTTTTCCTGTGGATCACAGGCGGTTGTGCTATGAGTTGCGTGTGCTTTCCGTTCTGGACCGCACACGCTTAGTTGCTTGAACTGTGTGCGCCGAAATTGCCAGGTTATTGTAAAATATCGCATTTAATTCACCCTGCAAATAGCAAATTCGCCACAATATGCAATCGACAAATAGTGTCCACATGAAGAACATTCATCATAATTCGTCACAATATGCAATTGAACGAATAGTATCCACAAACAAAGGATTCATCATAATTCATGACAATATGCAATTGAAAAAATGCTAGCTAAATTCCATAACTGTTAAACCGACATATCCAGTACATAATCACAGTGTACGAAATACGAAGACATGATCACATGGAAAATAATGCATCCATGTGTATATGTTTAGCTGATAACACTATATGAATGCGTACTTATTTTTCAGAGATTTGAATCCGGAAATCTTCGACGTCTTTAGAGGGCTTGATATGGTGTTTCACAAAGAAGGTGCTGATAAATTTCTTAACAGACAACAATTCATCGGCGGCGAGCGGTTCAGAAGTCATTGGTGCCAAGATCAGCTGCGTGACTTTTAGATCAGAATGTGACATACGTATGGAGTAGAAGATAGTAATTAAGAAGCAGACTTACTGGTTTTATCCTGTCAGCATTGACACCACATGCAGCATGTCTGCATAGGTTCATCATGTGTGCACAAACCTAGTATCCACATAGGCTGGTACCTTGTTGTTGCTGAGGACACTGGAATTTTTTGTACAGTATTAGTCATGTATTTGCCCTGTTAGGAACAACCTAACCGGTGTAAGTTGTTTCTTCTTTTTTCTATGGAGAGAAATAGTAAGAGGTTTACTTAGAAACTTGAACATCTGACTAGCATTTTCTGAAAATAACGGATTTCGTTGTCTTACCGGAGAAATGATCACGTGCTGCAGAGGTAGTTGGCGGTCGAACCAATACCCTCCTAAAGTTATGTTCTTTGACAATACACTGGAAATGAAGATGAATTTTCACACACTCAATTCTGGAACCAGATATGAACACAACACATTAACATCAAAGAATTCAATACCTATCCATGAAATCCTAAAGATGACTCAGATCCTGCGGCGCATTTGACTCTATGAGAGAATCCATGTAGTAAACTGTGTTGCGTTTTGGAACAATGACCACCAAGATCCAGTGACCTCTACAGTTTAAGAAAACCATGAACGTACAAACTATGTCTAAAACTGAAAGACGATCAATGTATGCGTGGTTGTATATTTATACTTACTCTTCATGATATGGTCACATGAAGAATTCTCCTATCTGTAAGTCGAACAAGATCTTGGCGTCAAAATCAATGGAATCCGTGCGTGAGTCATTATCTTGTAATAAAACGCCGTTTGCTAAATCAGGATCTATGAAATACGCATGCACCCTTGTTGTTCTCTGCGTCGTTAATCCCCTGAGGGGAATACAGTACAGTTAGCTTTTTTGCGATTTACAGCCTTGTATGGAGAAGTTGATCAGAGTTTGTGAAGTACTTACAACATCAAGCATTTGACAAGATTGACAGCAAGCTCATCGAAGTTGAAGAAGAGATGAAAGTTCTCGAATTCCACACTGATGGTACCTGGAATGTGAGAGAAATGCCAGTTGTCGTACTGCAATTCCACAATGTTATGATCTTCTCCTTTTGACATTATGTCCATGCAATATTTATGTTACTTGCGACAACTGGAACTGCACTCATCAAAGTATTCGCCAACAAGAAATGGCTGGCCATGCTTGTACTTGCGTGCGTCAAATGGGTCTTCATCAGAACCGGGATTACATGGGTCTTCATCGGCCATGCCATGGTTCTGCTCGAAGAGTCTTTTCTGCTCGAAGAGTCTTTTATGCTCGAAGAGTCTTCGTAATAGGATGCTCGGGTACTCGACCCTCCTCTGTTTCTGTCATGTGTAATAACAAATTGCCAATTTTACCAGGAAGCTAAACATAAATGCAACAGTCTTTGTAGTACAGGACGCACATCGGCAGTGTTTGAATGAAAACAAATTAATAGTGACAGCTATGTACATTCTGATGTCAAACATTCCAATCTGTTAAAAACTATGGTCTTGCACCATGTTTTTTTTCACTAAGTCTGAGAATCTGTTTATTTCAGATTGCCATGTGGTGTTGATGCTAGCCATGTTTCTGTGCATAATTGGACCTTGCTCGTGCTGAATGAAATTAAGTGCTTCATGTGTACTATCTTGCAGTAAATTTTCATGCAATGATAACTCATGTCGCATATAGTTTTCTTGCTGTCAATATGCCTTCAGGTTAAAACTATGACAGTGTCTTAATCACATCCAGAATCAAATAGCACACGGGAAGTCTGAATCACACCTAATATAACAAATGATTTCTAACAACGAGAGTTAGGCTTACCTTCTTTGCACGTCACAGAAACTTCCTCCCACTGTACCCAGATTCAAAAGCTCGCAAGTTTACGGATTGAAATTGATGTTGACCATGAACAGGCAGGTCTTCAGCTACCCCTCTTCATTCGTTGGAAGTGATTGTCCTAGGGAGCTACAAGAGAAAGAAATGGTGCAAATGGACCTGCCGCTTTAAAATCCCCAATTCCAAAACAAAACCCTAAGCCTAGTTGAGCCAGAGAGAAGAGAGACGAATACCTGGCTGGTGAGAGATTCGTCGTCGTCGGAGATACCGCTTGAGGGGTCACTCGAGGAGACCATGGCGTGTCCGCAACAGTCGGATGCTAGAGGGAGAGATGTGGGTGGCGGCGCGGGGTGGAGGGGTTGCAGGGGAAATGTGGCCCTTTGGCGAGGGGGAGGGGGGAGGCAGATATTTCGGCGGTCGGCGAAATTTTTCGCTCGTTGCAGGGAATCTTGGCGCGCAAAGATTCATCAGACACGGTCTTTCAGCTTTTATCGTGTGCGATGATACAGAACATACAAAAATTCACCCCTCCCCACGTATTCCCTGGTTATAGTGCACATCCACGTCATTGCATAATGTAACATCAACTGCTAACTTGGGTATAGAAAATAGCGGACACACATAGCTCACAGTTACTAAACCGAGCAAGTTCACTAAATAATCAAGCTGCTTGAACTAGACATAGCTCTTACAAAAGACCGGCTCTCTGAACAAAGGCTATTAGTACTACGCATAATTTTTACAAAGACGCCGACGAGCAGCCGCCCTATGCCTCGCCGATGTTCGATGAGATGTCAACGACTTGTCCGTGCGACATTCCGCAGGTGCTGGACTCCGCGTCCCCCAGGCTGACTTCGACCGCGGCGAAGTCCTCATCCTCGGCATTGTCCTCGTCATCGCCGTCACCCTCATCTTCGTAGTACTCGTAGTAGTGGCGCCGCCATAGCTCACGTTGGTACTCCATCACCGATTCCTCGATGAACAGGCGCTTCTCGACCTCCTCCTGAGCCACGCGCAGCTCCTCCTAGCAGTCGGCGCTCTCGGATGGCTCCCGCATCTCCAGCTCTCGCTCGGAGATCTCGTGCGGAAGGGGATCCATGGCCTCCGCCGCGGCATCGTCGACATTCATCTCGGCATCCTCAGCATCCGCCTCTTCGGACTTGTGGTGCATGCTGGATTTCGGCGAAGCTTGGAGTATCTTGGCGTGGGCGTTCTCGATGATATAGGCCTAGATGGCCTCGACCCGGGCCAGGGCGGCCTCCGCGGCACGGCATGCTGCTCGAGCGCTCTTGGCGTTTGCAGCCGCCGTCGTAGCAGCTGCAGTTGCCGTCTCCGCGGCTACAGATGCCCTTTCGGCCGCCGCAGAAGCCCTGTCGGCCGCCGCAGAGGCCCTTTCGGCGGATGCGGCTGCGCTCTCGGTCGAGGCGGTCGCGTTCTCGGCAGAGGCAGGAGCGCTCGGGGCCGAGGGGGCGGTCGTACGCACCCTTACGAAGCGTTCCCACGGCGTCATTCTTTGCACAGAGGGTTTGTTAGGGAATGGGGGTCGAGGGTGAACGGAATCCGAGCTAGACGAAGCCGACGAAGCTTCCCTCGTAAGACATAAATAGATCAATGAATTTTCATCGCCAACGGTTTCCGTATGGAACCGTGTGTACGCGGTTAACTTTTTGTATCGAGTTGTAAAACTATTTTTGGATACAGCAGTAACGGATATTGTTTTATTTGTAAGAAAAAGATCCCTACTGTCAAAATCCACTAACGACATCCTAAAATTATGAAATATTCGGGGTACAATTGGCATTTTTATACATTAATTTAGTTTGTACAAATTTTACGGCCATAATTCAAAATTGTAACACACGAACATGCAAGATGAAGCAAAAACTGCTGGAAAAATCATATTTATGTACTACTTGCTTCCCAATATATGCCGCTTGCAATAAATTTTAAGGAGTTCCAAACATCTTGGGTAACGGTTTGGACACACATGCACGCATTGGGAATCTAGATTTTAAAATTCAAAAAAGGAAAAAAATACTCTGAAGTACATGATAGTAATCTGCATGATTTCCCGACATGGGGCCAAGATGTCGTGGTCAAAGTAATAGCTTGTTCGAGATAAGCTTTGAGACATGCCTCTCACAAAATGTAGCATCACACGAAGGGTCGCTGTTCCGAGAGGGGACATGAGCCTTGTTTGATGACGAGCCGCTAGTCGTTGTCTCATTTGGTCTACCTTTTTTGAATTCTTTACAATGCACGAATACGTCCGGCAACCTGAAATTTGGACATTTTCGGGGTTCAATGAGCATTTTTGTACATGAAGTTAGTTTCTACATATCTAGGGGCCATAATTCAAAACTAAAACACATGGACATGTTCCAGATGAAGCAAAAAACTGCAGGAAAAAAATCATTTTTATATATGTACTAGTGCTTCCGTCTATATGCCACGTGCAATAAATTTGAAGGAGTTCCAGACATCTTGAGTAACGGTTTGGACACAAGCATTGAGAATAATCTAGGTTTTTAAATTTAAAAAATAAATAAAAATGCTATGAAGTACATGAAAATCAGCATGATTTCCCGACATGGGGCCAAGATGTCATGGTCAAATTGACGGCTTGTTCGAGATAAGCTTTGACACATGCCTCTCACAAACCGGAGCACCACACGCAGGCTCGTATATATAGTTCCGAGAGGGGACGTGGGGTGTTGTGTGATGATGAAACAGATCGCTGCCTCATTCGGCCTAGTTTTTTTTCATCGATGCAATGTACGAATACGACCGTCATCCTAAAATCTGAAAAAATACGGCATTCAATTGGCACTTTTATACATGAAGTTAGTTTCCAGAAATTTAATGGCCATAGTTCAAAACTAAAACAGATGAACAAGCAAGATAAAGCAAGAACGGCTGGAAAATCATATTTATGTACTACTTGCTTCCGTATATATACCACATGCAATAAATTTGAAGGAGTTCCAAACATCTTGAGTGACGGTTTTGACACAAAAGCATTGGGAATCTAGGTTTTTAAAGTCAAAAGTTGAAAAATGCGCCGAAGTACATGAAAATATGCATGATTTCCCGACAGGGAGCCAAGATGTCGTGATCAAAGTAACGGCTTGTTCGAGATAAGCTTTCACACATGTCAAAGCTGGCAATGCATGCATGGTTAACTGTTGCTCGCGTCCCCATGGGTAATTACTCTATTAGGGCACGGGTGCGAGCTTGAATGCCCATCTGGAAGTTGGTGGGTCAAATACCTTACGTACCGAGCGTGCAGGACGGGGATGAAGATGGGATAGGATTACCCGCCTTACACATGAATTGAAGTACTTACATGTGGGCTCTAAAATTAGTAGACGCCACGTAATTTGGGGCCTCGGTCACCCAAATTTACACACATCCCACCCCTTTGGCCTAAAATTCCCTAAG
This sequence comes from Elymus sibiricus, assembly GCA_039707655.1. Taxonomy (NCBI): domain Eukaryota; kingdom Viridiplantae; phylum Streptophyta; class Magnoliopsida; order Poales; family Poaceae; genus Elymus; species Elymus sibiricus. The sequence goes on from CM077665.1 coordinate 274,516,342, forward strand.
AAATCCCAAACCTAGCCACAACATATTGTTTATTGCATTGAAATACTATTTTTGTACTAAAATACGCTAAGGACATTGTTCTTAAATGAATGTGTGAGTTTCCCCACGGTGATAAAGAACTCGGTGGGGACATGGATGGGAAACTTTTTATCCCCGCGCACGGGTATGTAGACGGGGACGGGGATGGGAGGGCGGTGATTGGGACTGAGATGGGACTCCAATACTCGCCTAAGAAATCCCCAGCTTTAGACACAAGCCTCTCACAAAATGGAGCAGCACACGAAGGTGTGTGGTTCCGAGGGGGAACGTGGGGGCACGTGTGATGACAAACCACCAGTCACTGTCTCATTCGACCTAGTTTTTTTTTCATCGATACAATGCATGAATACGACCGACATCCTATTTTTTTAAAAAAAAATGGCGTTCTATTGGCAATTTTATACATTAAGTTAGTTTATAGAAATTTAATGGCCATATTTCAAAAGTGAAACACATGAACAAGCTAGATGAAGCAAAAACCGCTCGAAAATCATATTTATGTACTACTTGCTTACATATATATGCCACGTGCAATAAATTTGAAGGAGTTTCAAACATCTTGAGTGACGGTTTGGACACAAAAGCATTAAGAATCTAGGTTCTAAATTCAAAAATAATGATAAAAAATTCACCGAATTCTGAAGTACATGAAAATATGCATGATTTCCCGCCATGGGGCCAAGATGTTGTGGTTACTTCTCTCGGACTTGCTTCCGTAACACGAATGGCATGCATGCATTACATTTGGATAGAAAATGTAAATATTTGGCAAAACAAACGGGTCCCACATGATTGGCGTAAGTTGCATACCAAACTCGTAACTCAGATATAAACCTCCACTATTATATCGTAGACATTTTATCTTCTTGTTACAATGATCTTCAACTTCACTCTAAAATTGTTTGAACTTTTCAAACGTTTCAGACTTGTGTTTCATTAAGTAAATATACCCATATCTACTCAAATCATCAGTGAAGGTAAGAAAATAACGATATCCACCGCATGCTTCAACACTCATTGTACCGCATACATCAACATGTATCATTTCCAATAAGTCACTTGCCCGCTCCATCATACCGGAAAACGGGGTCTCAGTCATCTTGCCCATGAGGCATGGTCCGCATGTCTCAACCGATTCGAAATCGAGTGAGTCCAAAGATCCATCAGCATGGAGTTTCTTCATGCGCTTCACACCAATATGACCTTAGCGGCAGTGCCACAAGCATGTGGTACTATCATTATTAACTTTGCATATTTTGGCATCAATATTATGAACATGTGTATCACTATGATCGAGATTCAATAAACCATTCACATTGGGTGCATGACCATTGAAGGTATTATTCATGTAAACAGAATTACCATTATTCTCTGACTTAAATGAATAACTGTATTGCAATAAACACGATCTAATCATGTTCATGCTCAACGCAAACACCAAATAACATTTACTAATCCCGAAGGTAGAGGGAGCATGCGGTGGTGATCACATCAACCTTGGAAACACTTCCAACACACATCGTCACCTCACCCTTAGCTAGTCTCCATTTATTCCGTAGCTTTTACTTCGAGTTACCAATATTAGCAACTGAACCGGTATCTAATGCCCAGGTGCTACTAGGAGTACTAGTAAGGTACACATCAATAACATGTATATCAAATATACTTTTGTTGACGTTGTCAGCCTTCTTATCTGCCAAGTATCTGGGGCAGCTCCGCTTCAGTGACCGTTCCCCTCATAATAGAAGCACTCGGTCTCGGGTTTGGGTCCAACCTTGGGTTTCTTCACTGGAGCGACAACTGTCTTGCCATTCTTGAAGTATCCCTTCTTGCCCTTGCCCTTCTTGAAACTAGTGGTCTTACCATCAATACTTGATGATCCTTTTGATTTCTACCTTTCGTGGTGTAAACCATCGCGAATAGCTCAGGGATCATCATCTCTATCCCTGGCATGTTATAGTTCATCACGAAGCTCTAGCAGCTTGGTGGCAGTGACTTGGAGAACTATGTCAATCACTATCTTATCTGGAAGATCAACTCCCACTTGATTCAAGCGATTGTAGCACCCAGACAATCTGAGCACATGCTCACCGATTGAGCTATTCTCCTTCATCTTGTAGGCAAAGAATCTTGCTGAAGGTCTCACACCTCTCAACACGGGCACGAGCCTGAAATCCCAATTTTAGCTCTTGGAACATCTCATATGATCCGTGACGTTCAAAACGTCTTTGGAGCCTCAATTCTAAGCCATAAAGCATGACGCACTAAACTATCAAGTAGTCATCAAAAACGTGCCTGTCTGATGTTCTCAACACGCACAGACGACCCTTGAGGGGGTGGCGCACCGAACGGTGCATCAAGGACATAAACCTTCTGTGCAGCAACTGAGGACAATCCTCAGATCATGGATGGTCCGCATAGTTGCTACTACCAACTTTCAACTTAGTTTTTCTCTAGGAACGTATCAAAATCTAGGGGAGCTACAACGTGAGCTTTCGATCTACAGCATAAACTGCAAAGATATTTTGACTATGTTCATGATAATGAGTTCAGTTAATCATATTACTAAAGAACTCCCACTCAAATTGGCATCCCTCCGGTCATCCGAGTGTTACATGATCCAAATTCACCAACCCAAGTCCGATCATCATGTGAGATGAGGTGGTTTCAATGGTGAACATCTCCATGTTGATCATATCTACTATATGACTCATGTTCGGCCTTTCGGTCTCTTGTGTTCCGAGGCCATTTATGTACATGCTAGGCTCGTCAAGTTTAACCCGAGTGTTCCGCATGTGCAAAACTGGCTTGCACCCGTTGTATGTGAACGTAGAGTCTATCACACCCGATCATCACGTGGTGCTTCGAAACGACGAACTTTCGCAATGGTGCACACTCGGGGAGAACACAATTTTTATCTTGAAATTTTAGTGAGGGATCACCTTATAATGCTACCGTCATCCTAAGAAAAATAAGATGCATAAAAGGATTAACATCACATGCAAATCATAAGTGACATGATATGGCCATGAACTTGTGCTTTTGATCTCCATCTCCAAAGCACCGGCATGATCTCCATCGTAACCGGCATGACACCATGATCCTCATCATCATGATCTCCATCATCGTGTTGCCATCGAGGTTGTCGCGCCAACCATGCTTCTACTACTAGTGCTACCGCTTTGCGATAAAGTAAAGTATTACATAGCGCTTAATGAGTGACACACATGCCACATAATAATTAAAGACAACCCTATGGCTCCTGCCGGTTGCCGTATCAACATGCAAGTTGATATAAACTATTACAAAAACATGATCATATCATACATCAAATATATATCATCATGTGTTTGGCCATATCATATCACAACATACGTTGCAAAAACAAGTTAGACATCCTCTAATTTGTTGTTGCATGTTTTACGTGGCTGCTATGGGTATCTAGCAAGAACGATTCTTACCAACGCAAAGCCACAACGGTGATATTCAAGTTGCTATTTAACCTTCTACAAGGACCGCCTTTGTTGAATCCGATTCAACTAAAGTGGGAGAGACAGACACCCGCCAGCCATCTTTATGCAACAAGTTGCATGTCAGTCGATGGAACCGGTCTCTCGTACATGGACGAGTAAGGTTGGTCCGGGCTGCTTCATCCCACAATACCGTTGAATCAAGATAAGACTAAAGAAGTAAGCAATCTGAACATCAACGCCCACAAACTCTTTTGTGTTCTACTCGTGCATATCATCTACGCATAGACCTAGCTCATGATGCCACTGTTGAGGAACGTTGCATGGGAAACAAAAGAAATTCCTACGCACACGCAAGATCTATCCATGGAGATGCATAGCTACGAGAGGGGGAGTGTGTCTACATACCCTTGTAGATTGCTAAGCGGAAGCGTATATAACGTGGTTGATGTAGTCGTACTCTTCACGATCCAATCGCGATCCGACCCGATCTAGCGCCGAACGGACGACACCTCCGCGTTCCGCACACGTGTGGATCGATGACGTCTCCTCCTTCTTGATCCAGAAAGCATGAGAGGAGAAGTATATAGGATCTCAACCAGCACGACGGCATGGTGGAGATGGTGGTGGAGCAATCCCGGCAGGGCTTCGCCAAGCGCTACCGTAGATGCAATCTGAGGAGAAAACGATCTAGGGAGAGAGGTAAGGCTGCCACCGGGGCATGGGATTGTTGTGCCCAGCCCTCCCCCTCTCCTCTACTATATATAGGAGGCAAGGGACAGGGTTTGGTCGCAGCCCTAGGCCCCTCCTCCAAGGAGGGCCGGCGGCTAGGGAGGAAACTTGCCTCCCAAGGCAAGTGGACTCCCTCCCACTTAGGGTTTCCCCTTCCCCTTGCGCATGGGCCTTGTGGGGCTAGTGCCCCTGGCCCAATAAGGCTAGGGCCCCCCCTACAGCCCATGCACGCCCTAGGGGCTGGAGGGATCCTTCCGGACTCCTCCGAAACCCTCCGAAAGCTTCCCGGTACAATACCGGCAAAACCCCAAACTTTTTCGGTCGCCAAAATATGACTTCCCATATATAAATCTTTACCTCCAGACCATTCCAGAGCTCCTCGTGACGTCAGGGATCTTATCCGGGACTCCGAACAACATTTGGTCACCAACGTACATATCCCAATACTACTCTAGCGTCACTGAACGTTAAGCGTGCGGACCCTACGGGTTCGAGAATCATGTGGACATGACCGAGACACCTCTCCGGTCAATTACCAATAGCAGGACCTGGATGCCCATATTGGTTCCCACATATTCCACGAAGATCTTTATCGGTCAAACCACGATGCGAAGGATTCAATCAATCCCGTATGCAATTCCCTTTGTCCAGCGGTATGTTACTTGCCCGAGATTCGATCATCGATATCTCCATACCTAGTTCAATCTCGTTACCGGCAAGTCACTTTACTCATTCTGTAATACAAGATCCCGTGACTAACTCCTTAGTCACATTGCTTGCAAGCTTCTTGTGATGTTGTATTACCGAGTGGGCCCAGAGATACCTCTCCGTCATACAGAGTGACAAATCCCAGTATCGATCCATGCCAACCCAACAGACACCCTCGGAGATACCTGTAGAGAACCTTTATAGTCACCCAGTTATGTTGTGACGTTTGATACACACAAGGCATTCCTCCAGTGTCCGGGAGTTGCATGATCTCATGGTCGTAGGAACAGATAGTTGACATGGATAACACAGTAGCAATAAAGTGACACGATCAACTGCTATGCTTACGGTTGGGTCTTGTCCATCACATCATTCTCCTAATGATGTGATCCCGTTATCAGATGACAACTCGTGTCTATGGTCAGGAAACCTTGACCATCTCTGATCAACGAGCTAGTCTAGTAGAGGCTCACTAGGGACATGGTGTTGTCTATGTATCCACACATGTATCTGAGTTTCCGATCGATACAATTCTAGCATGGATAATAAACGATTATCATGAAAAAGGAAATATGATGATAACCGATTTATTATTGCCTCAAGGGCATATTTCCAACAGGAGATGACTTCCCCCCTCCTACAGGGTACTGGAAAGTCTCCAGGTGGGTTTTTCTTCGATACAAAGAGTTGCGGCGGCGGAGCGGAAGCTCTAGGTTAACTTTCGGGTGTTTCGGGATTTATAGGAATTTTCAGCGTTGGAATCACGTCAACGGGAGCCACGTGGGCCCCACAAGCTAACAGGGCATGATACGTCTCCAACGTATCTATAATTTTTGCTTGTTCCATGCTGTTATATTATCATTCTTGGATGTTTTACAATCATTTTATAACAACTTTATATCATTTTTTGGGACTAACCTATTGACATAGTGCCAAAGTGCCAGTCGCTGTTTTTGCTTGTTTTTTTACTTCGCAGAAAATCAATACCAAACGGAGTCCAATCGCGACGAAACTTTTTGGAGATTTTTTCTGGACCAGAAGACACCCAGTGGGCCAAACAACTGCCAGAGAGGTGGGTTGTGCCCTCCTCGGCCCCCGTTCGCACCGCCTCTGATGCCTATAAATTCTCAAATATTCGGAAAACCCTAGGAAAGTCGACGAAACACAATTCCAGCCGCCGCAAGTTCCAGAACCGCGAGATCCAATCTAAACACCATCACGGAGGGGTTCATCTTCCTCATAGGTGCCTCTCCGATGATGCGTGAGTAGTCCACCATAGACCTACGGGTCCGTAGGCAGTAGCTAGATGGCTTCTTCTCTCTCTCTTATGATTCTCAATACAATGGTCTCTTGGAGACCTATTTGATGTAAACTTTTGCGGTGTGTTTGTTGGGATCCGATGAATTTTGAGTTCATAATCAGTTTGTATCCATGAATATTATTTGAGTCTTATTTGATCTCTTAGATGCATGATTGCTTATAGCCTCGTATTTCTTCTTCGAATCTTTGGTTTAGTTAGGCCAACTAGATCAATTTTTCTTGCCATGGGAAGAGGTGATTTGTGATGGGTTCGATCTTGCGGTGTTCTTTCCCAGTGACAGAAGGGGCAGCAAGACACGCATGTATCGTTGCTATTAAGGATAACAAGATGGGGTATATTCCTGTCTACATCATGTCATCGTTCTTATTGCATTACTCCGTTTTTCCATGAACTTAATACACTAGATGCATGCTGGATAGCGGTCGATGTGTGGAGTAATAGAGGTAGATGCAGGCAGGAGTCGGTCTATCTATCTTGGACGTGATGCCTATATAATGATCGTCGCCTTGGATATCGTCATGACTATTCAATTTTCTATCAATTGCCCAACAGTGATTTGTTCATCCACTGTGCGCTATACTCATGAGAGAAGCCACTAGTGAACCCTACGGCCCCCGGGTCTACTTTTCCAACATATTGCTTTCCGATCTACGTTTTTGCAATCTTTGTTTTTAGATCTACAAAACCAAAAACCTAAAAATATATCGCTGCATATTTGCTCTTTTTATTTGTGTTCTTGAGAGATCTATCTCTCCTATCTATCACTACCTAATCTATCTTATTACCGTAGAGAGATTGACAACCTCTCTTTCGCGTCGGGTTGCAAGTATTTGTTGTTTGTGTGCAGGTGCTGCTTATTGGGTGGTGGTGATCCTCCTACTGGTTCGATAACATTGGTTTCATAACTGAGGGAAATACTTACCGTCGCTGTGCTGCATCATCCCTTTCTCTTTGGGGAAATACCGACGCAGTCTCAAGCCATGTCAGGGCACGCCCTGTTGGCTTGTTGCCCACAGGTGGCTCCCTCCAGTGGTTCTTCACTCCGGTATTTCTTATTTTCTCCAGAAAAAACCATTAAAAAAATTCGGGCGATTCCGAGAACTTTTATTTTCTGCACAAAAAACAACACCACGGTAATTCTACTGAGAACAGTGTTAGTCCGGGTTAGTTCTAAATAAATCATATAAAGTGCATCAAAACATATAAAGTATTGTAAACATAGGCAAATATGGCATGCATACTTCATAAATTATCGATGCGTTGGAGACGTATCAACCACCAGAATCACCATCCATGAACCTATTCCCATGTTCCAGTCATGTCATCTTGTTCCGCACAAATCCACCACCAAGAATAGTAAATGCCAGCCACCTCCTGAACAAGGAAGAGGCGATCTCACCTGTGCCGCCAGGGGTTTCTTCACCGCCGTCTTTCAGCGGCTCCCCTCCGCCGATGACCTCGCTCGTTGGTGGTGAGGGGGGTCGCCGGATCCACGTGTGTGGATAGTTTTAGGCCAACGTAACTTAGTTTTTTAGGTTGTTCATCGTCTTGGCTTCGGCGGCATCGATGGAGGCGATGGATAAAATTTCTTCAGATCCTACTCCGATGAGGCGATTGGTCCTATGGTTGGGGATGAATTTGGAATCCAGTTTGTTCAAGCAATGATGGTGTGGCGGCAGCGGCATTCTCATGGTGGACCTGTGTCTTCGGGCTCCATCGGTGCGACGACGTTTGCTCCAACGCCGACACAAAGCATGGGAGGTACTCCAGGAGCAGATGTAGATTGGGTCCGCATCAGCGGCATCTGGAAGATGGTGGATCGTGTGTTGGGTTCGTGGTACATGAATGGCAGGTATGGTTTCCTCCTCCGACGTCTTAGTCATGTGGGGGTGTCAGATCTGGAGTTCGATGGCATGTCCGGGGTGTTGCCCCAGTCTGATTCATTCAACGGTAATGGTTTCGCCTTTGGCGAGCCACCTTGGAGGTCCGTAAAGCTGCATATCAGTGATGGTGTCGCGTCGAGCTCGGGTGTGGAGGTGATCTGTCATTTTTTCCTTTGGTGGTTGTTGTGGTGGTGCTAGAGGCAAGTGACGGACGTTGGTGTCAAGCTCATAGGTTTCTTCGGTCTTGTTTGTAGTTTTACTTCTTGGTCATTGTTCCTTTGCGTAAAGACAAGTGTTCTGCTATTTGTTCAGTTTTGCTAGGTCGGTATGTACATGGCTTGTATTATGATCTTTGTGATATAAATAAGACACGTATTATCTTAAAAGAAAAGGAGGAGAAAGATAGAAGGGATTGTTGCATCGTGCACATGGGCCACGTTATTTGGACCCAGCCCGTGAACTCCTGTATGCACGCACGATTAATTAGCAAGTCTTTCAAGCAACGCATACACACGGAGACACGAACGCACAAACCCTATAGTGTGAGCCAATGCGCAGGGTAGGGACCACGATGGTGGCTGAAATTTGACGGCGGCAAAAATCACATGAGATCCACTAATCGAAGTTAGCATGCTAGATGTAGGCGCGCAGGCACGACGCAAGGCTGCGCCGCTGGCAATGGCTGACTAGGTGGTGCGATGGCATGCCGACATTGCCCTGAAGCAGAATTGGGAAGGAAAGAGGTATAATTTTTTAAAATTCCTGCATTTACGTATATTGTGAGTTTGTGATGTCGATTTTCGTAGTTAAAGATTTTCAAACTATTTCGTATTGCATCATACTTTAGCACACTAGTGAGTTCGCCCCACCTCAAAATTTATCCGTCCTCCGCCACTGGCTGTGACCTAGTTCAATATTGGTCTGTACCACAAGGGGTTCGTCTGATGGAGCGAATTACCGTTAGATTCCTCGGTAGGGTTCAGGACGAGGTCGGAAGTAACGGTCCGGCCTTGCGGAGCCCACGCGACATTCCACTCGCGTTCCCGTGTGAGGTGGTTAGGGCCGGGGCAGACCCCCATGGCCTTCCCTTGTTCATCGTAGATGTGGTCAATGAGGTGTGGGGGCGAGATGTCGAGGAGTCTCCCTGAACCATCGACGGTGAGATCAAATGAGCCGAACGTGAAGGTCTGGCCTGGTGAGAACTCGTTGGCTTCTTTTGATCTTCACACCGGGTTAGGTTTCCAATCAAAAACTCCTCCTGAGCGAATAGAGTAAATTGCTCAAAACCACCACATTTGTGTCTAGAGTAACAGGGTGCCCCCGCTTTTGCCAAAAATCACAAATCACCACCACTTATGCGACAAGTGAGTAAAAATGCCACTGGGTCACATATTAACCACGTCTAATAGCAAAACTGGTAGGTTTGTCCCACACGTCAGGGTGACATGGCAGGCCTATGTGGATAAGATACTGAGGTGGCCATGGGTCCCACATGTCATCCCCACTGTCTTCTTCACCTCTCTTCATACCTCATCTCTCTCGCCCGCCTCCTGGCCGCGTCACCCCGCCATCCCTTCTGGTCCGCTGCTCCGCCCTCCTCTGATCGCCGCCCGTCTCCTAACGTCGCGTCGTCGTCCCTCCTTGTCCGCCGCTCGAGCACCATGGCCAACGAGCCAGAGGAGGTGCTCGCCTCGCCCGACCCTCTTCTGTTTGATATGGTTGTTGACCCGGCAGAGCTCCTAGCGCGCTCAAGAGCCATGGCCAGCGGGCCAGAGGAGGTGCTCGCTTCGCCCGACCCTCCTCTGCTTGATCTAGACGCCAAACCGGCCACCGCCGCAGCTTCTAGCACGCCCGAGATCCATGGCCACAACTTGAGTGCCATGGTCGACAGTCCAGAGGAGGTGCTCGCCTCGCCCGAGCCCTCCTCTGTTGGATCCGGTCACAGCACCATGAGGAGCCTCGTCGGCAGGTAGGCGCACACCTCCAGCCGTTGGAGCTCATTGCTAGCCTTGTGGACGTGGACGCTGTGAGCTGCCATCCCCTCCTGCAACCTCATCCATGCCATAGCCCGCTCCGGCAAGTAGAAATGCCCATGAGAAAAATGGAAGAGTAGAATTACAAAAATGAAAAAATAAATACTTGAGTCATTGGCAGGTGGGTCTATTGTCTAACTCAACATGTTGTGCACGCAAGCACGCCACGTCAACCGAGTTGACGCAAGAATTAGTGTGATTTGTTACTTACTTGCCTCAATGGTTGTGGTTTTTTGTGGCTTATAGCAAAGAGATAGGATTACGCTACCCTAGTCATACCGAAAAAGGCTTTCGCCCCGCTTTATAAATAAAGCAAACCGCCAGAGCACAATATCCAACATAAGTTCAACCCACACACACAGAGAGAGAGGTAGCACAGGACAACAATAATGGGTTCTGTTGAGGGCACAACTCAACAAGCCCTAAAAACACACACGCCCCGACCCAGCACTGGGTGGGGCAACCACAGCAGGCTAATCAGGCTCAGGAGGAGGCGGCGGAAGCGGGGGTGCCATACGAAGCGCCATCGAGCGGAGGTCGGCGATGATGGTGTTGATGGCGTCTCGGTCGGAGGGGCGGCTAAGCGGCCGCCAGAGCTGCAGGAAACCACACATTTTAAAGACAGCGTCAGTGGAACGTCGAAGGGGGGCACGCTGAATCACAAGCTTATTGCGGACCGTCCAGAGAGTCCACACTAGTGCCCCAATTGTCATCCACCTAATGTGGCGAGCCGACGGGGGAACGGACTGGATTTCCGCGAAGAGGTCGGGGACGTTGGTATGGCACCAATGACCGCCAACGGCTTCGCGGAAGCTACTCCAAAGGAATTGAGCCGTGGCACACGCAAAGAAGATGTGGTTCGAGTCCTCCACCGTGTCGCATAAGGGGCACATCCCATCCCCAGGACCATTCCGTTTGAGCACCTCCACCCCAGAAGGTACCCATCCTCTAATCCACTGCCACAAGAAAATCCTGATCTTGAGTGGCAGTTTGATTGCTCAGACAGCCGTGAGAGCATCTGGGGCCGTCGTCGGGGCGATGGCCTGGTATAACGACTTAGTGGAGAAGCGGCCCGAGGGCTCCAGGCACCAAGATATGCGGTCCGAAGCAGTGTCAACGTCGGGGGGGTGGAGGGCGATGCACTCGAGCATGTCCTCCCAGGCAGCAACATCTGGGGGACCGAAGGGGCGGCGGAACGCGAGGCGCCCTAGATCCGAAAGGGCGACCTTGACGGAAACTCTAGGCTCCACCGCGATGGAGAAGAGGTCAGGGAGGCGGGCAGCAAAGGGTGCGTCACCCGCACATCTATCGTACCAGAATAGCGTAGCGGACCCGGATCCAATCGAGATGGAAGAGCCAATGCGCAGGACCGGGAGCAACTGGATGACAGACTGCCAGAACTGGGATCCTCCGGAACGTTGGCAAAAGGCCAGCGGTTGTCCCCGAAGGTATTTATTCCTAATGATGTCAAGCCACAGACCACCGTCGCCATTGGCGATCCTCCACAGCCATCTGGTCAGCAGCGCGATGTTCATGTGTTTGGACGACATGATCCCAAGACCCCCCTGGTCGCGAGGTTTGCATATATCGGGCCAGCTGACCATATGGTATTTCTGCTTATCACCCTCGCCAACCCAGTAGAATCTAGACTGGTACTTGGCAATCTCGTGGTGCAGGGTCTCGTGGAGACTATAGAAGCTCATCAGAAACAGGAGGAGGCTGGACAGCGAGGAGTTGATGAGCACGGTCCTGGCTACCTTGGACAGCCATCTGCCCTGCCAGGGCTCGATCCGGTGTTGAAGCTTAGTCACTGTGGGTCGCAACTCCGCGACGGAGAGGCGCGAATCACTAATGTGAACCCCCAGGTAAGAGGTGGGGAAGGACCCAAGCTGGCAATTGAGGCAGTCAGCAATGAGCTGGGACTCCTCTGGAGAATATCCAAGGATCATAACTTCACTCTTGTCGAAGTTGATTTTCAGCCCAGACATCTGCTGGAAGCACAAGAGCAAGAACTTAAGGTTGGCTATGTCCTCGTGAGAGCCTTCAACCATAATGATGGTGTCATCGGCATATTGTAGGAGGGAGACCCCTCCCCCTCCCACTAAATGCGGGACCACCCCGCGAATATGGCCCGCCACCTTAGCCTTATCTAGGATGGTGGCAAGGGCGTCGACCACCATGTTGAACAAGAATGGGGAGAAGGGGTCACCCTGCCTAACCCCACAGAGCGTGGGGAAGTAGGGGCCAGCCTCCCCGTTGATGTTAACTGCGGTCCGACCAGATGAGACCATCTGCATAACCCGGGTGACCCACCGGTCATCAAAGCCTTTGCGGAGAAGAACTTCCCGCAAGAAGGCCCGGGAGATGGTGTCGTAAGCCTTGTGGAAGTCGATCTTCAAGAAGACCGCACGCTATCGCCTAGTGCGCACCTCGTGCAGGACCTCATGGAAGACCAGGACGCCATCCAAAATATATCGACCGTGGATGAAGGCCGATTGATTAGGATGGTTTATACGGTCGGCGAGGAGGGTCACCCTATTGGCGTACCCCTTCGCCAGAATACGTAAGATCACGTTGATCACCATGATGGGTCGGAACTGGCGAATGTCGGAGGCCCCCGCCACCTTGGGAATGAGGGTGATGAGCCCATAATTGATGCGGGAGAGGTCGATGGCTCCCACATAGAACTCCTCGAACAGGTCCATCACCTCTGGCTTAATCACATCCCAGAAGGTCTGGAAGAACTTCACGGGGAGGCCATCCGGGCCAGGCGCGGAGGTAGGGTTCATCCCCTTGATGGCCGCCCACACCTCATCCTCAGAGAAGGGCGCCGTGAGAGCCACGCTCTCATTGTCGAAGACACGCTGGTGAGAGGCCCAGAAGGCCGGAGCTAGAGACAACCCTCCCCGAGGGGAGGGAGAAAAAGGGCTTTATAGAAGCCATCGACGTGAGCGCGAATCTCGGCAGGATGCTGGAGGAGGGTCTCCCCATCCCAAAGGAGGGGGATGGAGTTGCGACGACGACGGCCGTTAGCAATGGCCTGGAAGTACGCCGTGTTGGCATCTCCCTGCAAGACCCAACGTTGGGTGCCGCGCTGGTGCCAGAAAGCCTCCTCATCGATGTAAATCACCGTCAACTGGTCCTCAAGATCATAGCAGAGGAGCCACTCATCTAGGGACAGACCGGAGGTGTCAGCCCGAAGGTCTAAGGCCTGGATGGATTCAAGGATACCCCTTTTCCGCTCACAGAAATTATGGCCCAAGTTGGCACCCCAGCCTTTCATAAACTGTCGGGCAAGCTTAGCACAGAACTGCCAGGAGTCAACGGCGGAGACTGAGCGGTGAGGGGAGACGCGTGCGGCCACCCAACGTGCACGGACAGCGTCAACGAAACCGGCCTGGTTAAGCCAGAAGGACTCGAACCGGAAACGAGGAGGAGGAGGCGGTCTATCATTCTCCGAAGAGAGCAGGAGAGGGACGTGATCTGAACCAACGCGGGTAATGGCGCGGAGAGAAGCCAGGGGGCATTTGAGCTCCCATTCCGGGGCCACAAAAACCCTGTCAAGAACTGACATCATCGGGTTAGCCGGGCGGTTGGTCCAGGTGAACCTGGCACCAACCCTGTCAAGCTCTCGAAGGCCAAGGTCCGCAATGCAGTCATTGAAGAGTTGCATACGCGGAAAGTTCACCCGGTCATTGCTCTTGTCTTCAGCGCAGCGGATGAGATTGAAATCGCCGCCTACCACAACCGGAAGTGAGGCGGCGGAGACCTTCCTGCGTAGCTCCGCAAGGAAGGTCTCGGAGCGACGGTGATCAGCCAGGCCATAGACAACCACAATCTCCCACTTGAAGTTGATGGCCCGCTCATACACCTCCATGCTAACATAGAACTCACCCCGGTCCATGCTACCTATCTCAAAGGTGGCATCCTTCACCCCTAGAAGGATGCCACCCGAGTGACCAGTCGTCCCACTAGAAGGGAGCCAATGCCAAGCAAAGAGGTGAGGGCTCAGGTGTTCCAGCTCTTGGAGGGAGAAGTCAGTACGCATGGTCTCTTGGATAGCCACAATGTCTATTCGCTCATTGCGCATATACTCGATGAGTTGGCGGCGCCGGCCATCCTGGCCGAAACCGCGGAGGTTTTAGAAGAGGACTCGCATCAAGCAACCATGGAGGGGCTGCTTGACCCCCGGACAAGGGAGGCACTTTGTGCGCGAAGTGCGGCAGTGCGGGACCGGGTCCGGCCACGAATTTCCGCCCTAGCTACATCTGCAGCAGGGGGGCGGGAGGAGGACGGTTCCGAAGCAGGAGCCCGGAGGAGGCGAGTGCGTGATTCCGCAAGTTTACTGTCAAGGATCTCACGGGCCCGGATAGCCTCAATCTGCTCTAAGGGGGGACCTACTTCCCCCCTGAAAACAATCGCAGAATCGGTCGCGACCTTAGCCAGCTGGCCAAGAGGGACCAATTCAAGAGCAGAAAACGAGCAGGAAGACGAAGATGCAGGGATCACTGGAGTACCTGTCTCGAGGTTCCGGACCGCAGCCCGGAGCTCCGCCTGCTCGGCGATGGACGGCGCAGGGCGGTCCACCAGACGAGCCGCGTCAAGTCTGCCGCTGCGCCTGGAGGTAGTCACCGGGGTCGACGCCGACGGGGCCCGCCTGGAGTACCCGGCACTCCGAGGGGGGGCGGGGTGGGCGGCCACCGACGTAGTCACCTCCTCAGCCCCCATCGAGGACCTGGCCAGGGGTGAAGCAGGGGCCGGGTCGGGCAGTAGGGAGCTGAGCAGCGTGGAAGCGGGCATCGGAGTCAGGAGGCGGCCCTGGCCCGGGGATGGCATGTCCGTGACCAGGGTCGAGACCGGAGCCACGACGATCTCCGGGGTCGGGTTGGGCAGCTCGGAGCTCAGCTACACGGGACCCAGCAGCGGAGTCATGAGGCGTCCCTGGCCCGGAGATGGCACGTCCGGGACCAGGGTCGAGACCGGAGCGACGACGACCTCCGGGGCCGGGTCGGGCAGCTCGGAGCTCAGCTGCACTGGACCCAGCACCGGAGTCAGGAGGCGTCCCTGGCCCGGGGATGGCACATTCGGGATCAGGGGGAGAGCGGCGTGACGGGCGGAAGGAGGCCCGGAGATGGGGCGGAGGCGGCAGGGGCGCTCGTAATGGGCAGAGCCACCCCAACCGGGTCCGCAGCCATCATCGCGGGAAGGGGCTCCGACACCGGAACAAGCTCAGAGGACGGGGGGTCGAAGCAGACAGCAGCAGAGGGCCCAAAGAGCGAGGGCGAGGCCGGGGAGCGGGGTGACGCAGCGGGGGCCACGAGCATGCTGGCCCCGGATGCGTCACTGCCACCCGGAGAGGAGAGACCGGCAGGCGGCGAGAGAGCGGCCACCGTGTGGGTGACACCACCTCCAGACGAGCCTCGAGGCTGGAGGGGAGCGGGAGGCTCGTGGGAGGGAGAGCGGCTGCGGTCAGAGTAGTCATCCTCATCATCAGACCGGTGGCGCCTACGGCGGTTGGAGTGGTCCTCCCGACCACCACCACCACCAGCGCCTCCCCTCCCATCATGACCACCATCCAAGAACCGGGGGCGGCCGACGTGGTTGGGAGGCTCCGGCCGAATCCTGAGGTGGAAGCCCTGGTCATTAAAGAAGACACGAACAGTGGCCCGAAGCTTGTCGGAGTCGAGGGACTTGGTCTTGACACGGACCTCCACCTCCTTGCGGAGGGAGAGCTCGTCGACCACCACCACCTTGCCGATGATCCGCGACATGTTGCGGATGACGCGCTCGGACCGGGCGATGTCGGGGAGGCCCGCGATCAGAATCCAAGCCGTGTCGAGGACTGCGATCGCCTTCGGGTCCATCGTCGGCTCGGAGATGCCGACCACCAGCTTGTTGAGGGGGAGGGTGATATCATCAGGTCGGGTGCAGAAGCCGTGGCTGGCGATGTCGGGGAAGACAACGGAGAACTGGGTACCAGTGATCGGGGTGACCTGCCAATCCCACTGGCAGCGGCAGAGGTGGTTGAGCTCAGCCTCAATCATCTCCGGAGAAGCCACCCCATCACCCAACACCGAGACAATGGCCGAGAGGGAGGGCTCCGGAGGCGGGACATCGGGGATCTCCATGTGGAAGAAAGCCATTCCCTCGATGCCATGCCCGTACACCATCAGCTCCTCGGCCACCGACCGATCAGGGCAAAGGACGGCGGGGTGACCAGGGTCCTTGCATAAGTAGCAGAGCGGGGGGTTGGGGCAGGCGACCTGGAAGTGCCCGGGGAGGCCGCAGTTGAAGCATGGAGGAGCTTCATCCGAAGTCGCGTCGGTCCCCTTGGCAACCGCGGGCACGGGAGCGGGGTTGCGGAGGGGGTTCTTTCGCTTCTTCTTCTTGGCCCCTAGGCGGCCGCGGCCGTTGTTGGGACCCTTCGCCGGCGGAAGCTGCGGCTGGGAGCGCGGGGGGACATAGCGCCGCATGGGAGAGGCCTCGGCCGAGGCGCGGGGACGGGCCGGCGAGACCAACTGGCCGCGGCGGCGGTCGGGGGACAGCGAGCGGCGGGCGTTCCGGTCGTCCCGGGCCGGGGACCGGCGTCCCTCCCGAGCCGGCGAACGGTAGCCAGAGCGCGCCGGAGAGCGGCCACGGTCAGGCGAACGGCGACCATCCCGTGGCGGAGACCGGCGCTCATTCGGGCGAGCAGGGGACCGACGACCGCCCCGCGAGGAAGCCGCCGCCGTCGACTGCTGGAGCTGCCTCCGTCTCCCGCCGGGACCCGTCGGGGGAGGGCCGAGCAGAGGAGCGGCCGTCGCGGTCGTCCAGGTGCCGTTTCGGGCGCTGGCCCTCGTCGTCGCGTTCCCAGGCCATGGCCGCGACGGGCACCGGCGCGAGGATTGGGGGGGGGGGGGGGGGGCGGGGAGGGGCCGGAGGGGGGAGCCGCGGCGGAGGAGACCGGAGGGAGTAGAGGAGGCGGCGTCGGGGAGGAGGAGGGGATGTGTGACGGGATTAACGCGTCGAGTATACGAGACGCTGGCGGCTGTAGGGGAAACCCTACAGGCAGCCACACCCAGCCCCGTTGGGCCAGGCGAGGCGACTGGGCCGCGGCCCGCGGGGAGAGGCCCACGGCCGGAGGGGGTAGCGGGGGCGGGGCGCAGACCAGGGGAGCCGGCGGCTGGGCCGTGGCAGATTGGGCCGAAGCGGGCCGGGCAGCCCTATCCTGGGCCAAGGCGATCCGAGCCGTCTCCTCCCGGGCGGAGGGAACCCTAGGGCCCGCGCGGCCCACCACGGCGGCCCAGGACACCCCGTCCTGGACGAGCGCCGTCGGGCGCGGCGGCGATGGCGAGGGTTGGCCGGCGGGAGGAGCAGCGGCAGCGCGACCGTCCTTAGGAGGGGAGGAGCGGCGCGAGGGACCGGCGGGGATCGCCTTGAACGGCCGAAAGGCGGCGCGACGAGTCATCGGGGCGGGGAGCGACCGGATCGGAGGGCGGGCGGAGGGCGTAGGCCGGTGGAGCTCCGGCGAGGCGGCGCACGGAGGGGCGGGGACCGGCATGTGAACCCAAGGCCGGTCGACGGAGCCGCAGTCAGCGCGTCCCTGGACACCCCAGTCCCTGGGACGGCGACGACGGCCCGCGCGTTGCAAGGAGCGACCTTTTGAACTCGGCGACCCACCCTGGGTTTGAGGCAGCGGCGGGCGCGGCCGCGCCGGCCGGGCGGCACTCCCACCCCTGGGAGTGCCACCGGAGCCAGCGATGGCGGTGGGAACGAGAGGCCTGTGGGTGGCAGCGCCGCGCGCCGACGGGCCAGCAGCCTCGTCAGTCACCTCGTCCGCGAGGTCGGACCAGCGGGCCGGGAGCGGAGCGTCAGGTTCTCCGACGGAAGCGGGCGGGGACGGCGAAGCGGAGGCGGAGCGGGCGTCGGCGGACGGCGCGGAGACCGCGGCCGGAGCGGTGGAGGCAGGCGTCGGCGCGGCGGCGTCCGGGTCGCCCCCGGAGTCGCCAGAGGCGGACGCGCGTTCAAACTCCATCCTCCTGCTTCGTTTCTTCGCATTCTTCTACCCTAGTCATAAATGTGGTGATGGTTAGTTCGCTCGATCTGATCGTTCGCTTCCCCTCAGCTACCCACCTCGCGTCAGTTTCCAATTGAGGTCCTTTTTTATTTATCTTCACCTGTGTGCTCATGTACTTATTTACGTAAAAAAACATCCTTGTGTTTGTTATAGAATGATAGATGTATGACACGGATATACATTGGGGCTATAATAGATACGTCTACTTCTCAGTGGTTTTAATTCACGTGGAAGAGTCATCACCTCGGTTTCTAACATTTCAGAAAAAAGAAAGAAACTAGTTTTCTGTCAAGTACTTATGGAGAGGCGTTAGCTTGAATTGCAGGTGAAACTGGCCACTCAGATCAACATCTATCATAATCAACAGCCGACATGCATACTCAACGCCGACAACGACAATTTTGTACTTTTTCTGTTCTTAAATATAAGTCATTTTAGACATTCCATTACGGACTACTTACGGATGTATATAGACATATTTTAAAATGTAGATTCACTCATCTTGCTCCGTATGTACCCTTTCCGTCTCAAAATAAGTATTCTTAAGCTTAGTATAACTTTATACTAGAGCTAGCACAAAGTTGAGACAGTTATTTTGGAACGGAGGAAGTAGTTCGTAGTGAAATCTCTTAAAAGACTTATACTATTTAGGAACGAAGAAAGTAGAAGCTATGGACTTATACTATTTAGGAACGAAGAAAGTAGAAGCTATGGCGAGCGTTGTTAAAAGTTAGGAAAATATGCTCACTCTGGGAAGCTATCATCAATAACAGTTGGGTCTTCAAAATCAAACCACCGTCAGACACCCTGGGCTCTTCAGGATTACATTTCTCTAATCAAACGGACAACATCTCTTGGAAATGGACGCCGAGCGGCCAATATTCAGCGAGGAGTGCTTATCTGATTCAATTCCAGGGGCTCATTTGCTCCAGCTTGGTCGATCTGATCTGGAAATTAAGTGTGTGTTCGGTGTCCCAAGCCCGAGCTTTCAGCATGGATTGCGATGCAAGGTCACTACCTCACTGCCGACAGATCGACTAACTAGATGTGGATTGGTCGATCTCATCTGGGAAACAAGTGCGTGTTACAATATAACCCAATCTGCTCACTATGCCGTTGCCACGGCCACCCTGAAACTACTCTTCACATGTCTCGCAGCCACTTCCTCTATGATTCAGAGGGTGCAGCTGCATTCTTGGTGGGAGAACGTTTGTGCTTCAGCTCAGTCGTCGAAACTCAGAGAGAAATGGAATGCCATCACAGCCCCCGTCCGGTGGACAGTTAATCTGGAATGAAAGGAATGGCCCAATCTTCCGCAACAAAGCAAAGACGACGAGCCTGTTCGGCAACGCCCCAGCTCTCAACTCCAAAAACTTCTCGTGAGAAGTCGCCCCGAACGCCTGAGACTCGTGAAGCTGGATTCTAGAAGTTATGCCCGATGGCAGTGCAAAACCGTGAAGCAGCCTCGGCCCAGCTCCACCAATCACGGAAGCTGGAGCTAGCCGATATTACAACTGAATTGCCACCGCCAAGTCAGGCCAACCGAACCGGTACGCTCGCTAAACATATCGCTCCTCGTTCCCTCGCCCGTGCTCTCTCGATGCTGCTGGTGGTGGCCCGATTTGGGCTGCCTCCAGTCAGCCCAACTAGCCCGAACAGGCCACAGGCCTTCCAGCTGGGCTGTAGCGTTGAGAGAAGTTGCAAACCGAGCCGAACGGAATTTCCATCGCTGCTTGGAGTTAGAAGCTACTCTGAGAAGCTAAATTTGTGAAGTTTTGGGAAGCTAGAGGAGATCAGAACAGGCCCGACATATGCCTCCTTCCAGCGTATCAAAGACGACGTTGCTGTTTGGAAGCTAGCTACTAACCTTGAAGGGTGCAGACATGTTCTAATCTGCCTCCCATGGCGACGAAGCTGACAAACTTGCTAACGCTGGCTCTTCTATGACAGGAAAGAAGACTTCTGCCGAATATTGTGCCACGTAAGGCATCTCTAACACTGACTTCTAAAACGGATACGGTCTCCTACATTACAAACCACATTTAAACAAACCGAACAAATTACATGCAAACCGGATGATTTTTCATCTAACCTAGAACACATTCATTACATTTTCGACATATTTATTAAACAAAAGCGATCGGACCTAAATCTAGTCTAAATCTATGGCATCGGTCGTCCTCCAAGTCCTTGTTGTTCTCCTCCGTGCCCATTTCAGGCGATCGTGTCCATGCCTAGCGGTCGTGATAGACCTGCGGAGTGAAGGTGCGGTTGCCGATGAGGAATAGTAGGACATGGGACACAGACCGGATCGCAGGACTCGAGGCCTTGCCATCACTCATGCCCTACTCCTCCTCGTCAGTGTTTGCGACCTGTTCGCCGCCGTGGACGTAAGGTCAATGCTGGATGTGAACGGACCGGCCTCGTCGTGGAACCAGCGCCAACAAGGCGTCATTCTCGTTGGCGACGCAAACGACATGCAGTAGCCGGTGTTCTTGTCCACGATGGCCTGCGCCGCCAGCGCCGTGCCCACTTTACAACCGGCACGAGCGCGCTGCCTCGTACATTGTCTGTTGCTCGGCCACGAAGATGGGGTTCTCCGTGGCCATGGCTGCCATGGCCTCCTCGCTCGCGAGCTCGCCGCAGATTTGGCCCTCCGCCAACCGGTGTTGCTCAAGGAGGGAGATGTTGTACCGCTGCTTCTCTTGCGTCTGCCGAAACACCGACATCGGCTGCTCCTCTGTGGCGTCGTTGAAGTGTGCATGCGCCTTCTCCATGGTCAAACCGGCATGGAGAGGTGCGGGCAGGGGCGTCGACTCATCGTCAGAGGCCATCTCCATCGTCGGGTTGTCGTCGGAGACCTCATGGGAGCTGGCCGGCCTTTATCCGCCTCGCACGGCGACCCTGCCAGCTGGCAGTAAGGGCGGCCAGCTCATGCTTTAGCTCCATCGTGAGGCTCTCCCACAACGCGCTAGAGCTCGCGGTCATGGCGGAGGTGGTGCACGAAGGAGGATGTGGAACGGGACGTGGTGTGGTGCGGTTTGTGCCGGGCATGGCCTCGTTTAAATAGCGGATGATGGCGAGGACAAGTTGCACGCTGTGTCAATGCGGACATCGGTGTTGGTTTCTCGATCGACGTGCTAGTTTAATGACGACAGGCGGATGGACGGGCAACCTGTTTGAATGTAGTAGATATTCGTCTTGTCCCGTCCAGTGACGTCTCTCCGACATTGAATAAGCATGGACATTGGGACATGGCGCGGGCAGCGCTCTGGGCTGGCGCGCTGCTTAAATGTTCGCACCATTGAGAGGTCACGTCCGCTATGGGCCGGCATAAATGCGGCGATGGCGCTATGGAGCAACCTTGAGCGGCATGAATGCCTGGCAACCGCTTCGTGTAGGACAGGGCACTGGCGGGAGAGAGATTTTCGAGTGGGTTCGTGGTGTCCAACGCGTGCATGATAGCGGTTTGGACCCCCCTCCCCCGCGCGTTTGCCTCCGGTTGTAGGTATACGGACATATAGACCGGTCCGTGGACCGATGGGGTGTTGCATTCGATGGCAAAATGGGTACGTACCGCTTGATCCGGAGGGTTTGGGGATCACCGTTGGAGATGCTTTAATATATGTGTCAGCTTAGTTTTTCAGAGTTTTGCTAGAATATTGTGGTTTTCTCTAAACCATGATTTTTAGATTTTTGGTTATGTTTGAGTAAATACTCCAGCTTCATAAACCATAGTATCTCTAACACTATCATGAATGTGAATCAACCTGTGATTAGATGGTTAGGAGGATAGTGGTATACCCAGCCCTCCAGGGTTCAAGTCCTAAACTTGAAACCGACACTCGCATTTTCCTGGATTTATTTCAGACTTCTTGCGATGTGTGTTTAGTGGGAGGAGATGTTCCCGTCAACTATGCAGGCGTCTGTGGCGACTTCGTCAATCTCAAGATTATGTGTCGGCTCGGTCTCTCGGAGATGCTTATAAGGGTAGGGTGTGCGTCCATGCGTTCATAGGAATGAGTGTATGTACGTATGGATGAGTGTCTGTGTCTGTATTGTGATAAAAAAAACTACTACCATGAATATAGATCTTTACTGCAACAACAAATACAACATCAACAACAAAAACAACAACAACAAAAGCCTTTAGTCGCAAATAAATTGGGATGGGCTAGCCGTGAAACGCATAAGATCCGCCGCGGAATGACCCACACCACCACCATGGATTGCCACCACGTCGTCGCTGCCCACATCTTTGCAATGACCCGATCGATCGCCTATGACTAGGGCCGGATCCGGCTGAATCTGACCATGCTTAGCATGCACCCACCAGGCACACCCTCTAGCCATACCAAGCCGACCAAGCAGAGGAGGAAGAAGGCGCCCACCCCTGTCACACCGCCACCCCAGCCAGCGAAGGGCCACAGCAGGGGCAGCTGCCCGCGAGCCGAGCCACCCACAGCCTGCAGCCCCTGAAGCCAGATCCAAACGTATGTCTCAACCCACTGCATATGTCACCAGGACCCAGAGCAGCACCTCCTCGGTGTCGCCCGTCCTACCACCCCCTAGGGCAGGCGTCACCCGCACCGGCCCGACGGCGTGCTACCGCACCCCACAAAGCGATGTATCCAGGCGAGGCAGCCTCAGCCCGTGCCAAGGCCCCCGCGTGAGGAGATGTGGACTCCCCGCCACCGCGACGGTGGTAGGGTTTGCCTCTGCCGCCCATGGAAGCTCCAGATGTGGGAAGGGAAAAAAAGGCTTCCTAACTCGAATGGCGATTGTTTCACTCGCCTATGAGTAAATATGATACGGAACATTACGAAAAAGGGTTTCCCCCCGCTTTATATTATAAAGCAAAGCACCAACAACCAACATCCAAGGGTTCAAGGTTCAAGTACAACAAGAAAAATAAAAGGCAAGTCTGGCTAGGGGCACAACACAACAAACCCCAAACATAAATTATACTAGCTAATCCCGGCTCCGGAGGCAGAGGCGGGAGCGGTGGCATGAGGGGGGAGGCGATGGAGCGGAGAGCAGCGATGATGGTGTTGATGTCGTCCCGGTGGCGCCGCTTGCTAAGTGGACGCGAGATCTGCAAGAAACCGCACATATTGTAGATGGCGTCAGTAGTCCGTACGAGGATCACACGCTCAATCACAAGTTTGTTGCGCACAGTCCAAGGCGTCCAAGCTAACGCACTAATGAAAACCCAAAGGGCCGGCCGCATCACGCTAGGGGAATCAAGCGCCTCGCGGAATAGGTCGGGGAGGTTATCATGGCACCAATTGCCCCCAACCGCTTCACGGAAGCAACTCCACAAGAAAATAGTGTCCAGGCAACGGAGGAAGATGTGGTTGGTGTCTTCCGGGACGCCACAGAGAGGGCAAGTCACGTCACCCGGTCCATTGCGCTTAAGCACCTCAGTACCGGAGGGAAGGCGGCCACGCACCCATTGCCAGAGGAAGATCCGAATCTTCAGTGGCACCTTAATCTCCCAAAGGAGATTCAACTCGTGAGGTCCAGGAGTGGCCACCAAGTCCTGGTATAAGGACCTGGTGGAAAAACGCCCATTGGGCTCTAAGTGCCAGGACATGGCATCGGGTTCCAAGGAAGGAGAGTGTAAAGCAATGCATTCCAACAATTCCTCCCATTGGCCCTGTTCCTGGGGACCAAAAGTATGTCTGAACGTCACTCGTGAGAGGTCAGCCAGGGCCGCACCAACCGTGAGCTGAGGAAGGGCACAGATAGTAAAGAGCAATTGGAACCGTTCGACGAATGGCCTAGTGCCAGATCAACGGTTTAACCAGATGAGCGTATTCGAGCCCGAGCCAATACTAATCGAGAAGCCTATCCGCAGGACCGGCAACAGCTGGATGATTGACTGCCAGAACTAGGAACCGCCAACCCTAGGGGCGAAGGCAAGCGGCTGGCCCCGCTAGTATTTATTGCGGATGATGTGGAGCCAGAGGCCTCCATCGCCGGTCTCAATACGACATAGCCATTTAGATAGGAGGGCAATGTTCATTCTCTTAGACGAGATAACCCCAAGCCCTCCTTGGTCTTTAGGTTTGCAGATCTCAGACCACTTAACCATATGGTATTTATGCTTATTGCCTTTTTCTGCCCAGAAGAACTGGGATTGGTATTTGGCAATCTCCTGATGAAGGGATTCATGCAAACTATAGAATCCCATCAGGAACATCAAAAGAATAATTATAGAGGAGTTGATAAGAACAACCCTCGCAGCCTTCGAGGGCCACCGACCCTGCCAAGGTTCCACACGATGTTGGACCTTGGACACTGCCGGCCGGAGGTCCTTCTCCTGGATCCGAGAATCACTAATCGGTAATCCGAGGTAGGTCGTCGGGAAGGAGCCCAAACGCCAGTTGAGCCGGTTGGCAATGTGGAGAGCCTCCTCAGAGGAATACCCTAAGACCATGACTTCACTCTTGGAGAAGTTAATGGTCAAGCCAGACATCTCCTGGAAGCAGAGCAGGAGGAACTTCAGGTGGGCAATATCCGCATCTGATCCTTCAACCATCAGGATCGTGTCATCATCGTCTGGGTCTTGGATCATGCGATCCCCACCCCAAAGAAGGGGGATCGTACATCGCCTACGGTGGCCATTCGCATTGGCCTGGAAATAAGCCGTATTGGCGTCACCAAAGAAGATCCAATTCATGGATCCTCGCTTCCTCCAATATTCCTCCTCCTTGGAGTAGATATCCATCAGCGTGTCCTCAAGGCTATACCGAAGCGCCCACTCATCCGGGAAGAGGCCGACACCATCAGCACGCAAGTCTAAAGCCTGGATCTCGGCCAGGATTGAACCCTTCTGGATCCGAAGATCCCTGCCTACATTCGCACCACAACCCTTCATAAACTGTCTGGAACGCTCGGCGAGATGGTGCCATTCATCCATCATAGACATAGCTCTGTGTGGCTCGGCTCTGGCCGCGTCCCAGTGCTCCTTCATCGCAGGGATGAAACCCTCCCGACGAAGCCAGAAAGTTTCAAACCGGAACCGAGGAGGAGGACGGGGGCGCTCGTCAACCGAGGATAGCAAGAGTGGGACATGGTCAGAGCCAATGCGCGTGATCGCCTGAAGGGTGGCTAAGGGGAACCGAAGTTCCCATTCCGGGGAGATAAACACCCGGTCAAGGACACTATGAGTAGGGGCCACCTGTCTATTAGTCCAAGTGAATCTGGCCCCTACTCGGTCAAGCTCACAGAGACCGAGAGCCACAACCCAGTCGTTAAATCGCTGAATGCTGGGAAGATCAACCCTCGCATTATTTTTATCAGCAGCAGAACGAAGGAGGTTGAAGTCTCCTCCCACCACCACCGGGAGGGAGGCAGAACCTATCTTGAGACGGAGCTCCTCAAGGAAGGCCGGGGGACCGTCGGTGGTCAGCAGGGCCATAAACAACTATCACCTCCCACTTGAAGTTAACCGCCCGTTCCCAGACTTCCATGCTGACATAGAATTCACCACGGTCCATGGATCCGACCTCAAAAGTGGCATCCTTCACACCAAGGATACCATTGGAGTGACCAGCCACTCCACCAGATGGCAACCAGTGCCATGCGAACAGGTGCCTACTAAGGCCCTCTAACTCTGCCACAGAGAATTCAGTGCGCATCGTCTCCTGAATCGCCACAACATCAATGGCTTCCTCACGCATGTATTCAATCAACTGCCGGTGTCGGCCATCATGGCTGAAGCCACGCAGGTTCCAGAAGAGCGAACGCTTCAATGGCCATGTGAGTTTCGAGATAGCTATAAGGCCTAAAAAACATGTATTGATATTGGATTAGCTGATCGTTTCGGTCGGCTCTTTTTTGCATATTGATAAAATTACGTATTTCTTTCGACTAGCACAGATTTTAAGACGACTCGTATTTTTGTGCGTGACACTAGCATCAGTTGACTGAATGTTTGAATCCAGCGAGCACTTGTTCGGCTGCTGAATCATGCAGCTACTAGAAATCCTCCATCAGGAAAGTGGTATTTTTCTTTCCTCTAAAATATTCTCTTGCCTTAACAGTATGGAGTATGGGCGTATGGAATGCTCTTGATGCCAGCTAGACACCTACGAGCTGGGCTCTCATTGGTTCTCCTTTCCACCTCACACCCCCCACGTGGCCATCAGCCCTTGGCCCCACTCACAGGTCGACACCCCTCCCCGCGTGCGTCCTCCGACCCCGTGCACCCGGTCCATGGGCGCCTTCTTCCTCGCCCGCTTTATAAGCTCGCTCGTACACCTCACACCTCTCACTCACTCCGCCCCCGCCACCTCATCGACGCCTCGAAGCCGAACCCTCGGCAAGGAAAAACACCTAACCCTAGCTCGTCCGCCATGGCCAGTGAGGCGTCGTCCTCCTCCGCGCCGGGCCCCTCGGAGTTGCCGCCGGCCGCTGGTGGCAGCGGCAGTGGAAGCGGCGGGGACACGCCGCGAGTGCCGCGGCGACGCGCCCCCGGCGACCCCCTCCTCATCGTGTGCGGCTGCTTCAGCGTCGTCACGGCCGCCACCGCCTTGCTCTGCGTCGCCGTCAACGTCCTCTCCGCCGTCCAGTCCTTCCGCCGCAACGGTGGCGAGGTGAGTCCCCTCTTCCACTTTCAACCCTGCTCGACCCGCCGCGCTCACGGGCTGATTCGGTGTCTTCCTGCCGGGCTTTCAGATATTCGGCGGCATATTCCGGTGCTATGCGGTGGTGATCTCGCTGTTCGTGGCCGTCCTTGAGACCGAGTGGGGATTCATCATAAAATTCTGCAAGGTTCGCTTCGTTGCCCGGCCTTGTCATCCATTTCACTCGATCTTACATTAATATATGCATCTTTAGGATTTGTCAATGGTTTTTTGCATCTTTGGGCGATGTTGACGTTATTGAACACATAGTGTATTGCTTGCACGTTGTCCAATTTTAGCTGTCTTGCTTCACACAAATCAATTGTTGGCTACTATTGGCTGACAGCGGTATGTTCTATGTTGGGGTCGGAATTTTAATTGGTTTGGGTAGCAGTCCATTTAGTTTTTATAAAATTAGGCTATTATTTGTTCTTTCATATGCCATGTCACTATTAAAGTGAATGATCAGATTGTCTTTTTAAGGTCATCTCTTACTCCAACTGAGTGTAATCTTAAGTTGCCTCTAGGAGGAGAAAGAATATACTGACTTGCTCTCTCTCCCACCTCGGAGATTGTGCTTGGCTTGTTGGTTTAGGAACATGCGAACTTGCTTTCTTTCCTCTTTTATTTTCTTCCACATCATCACCAATGATGATGACGGAACTTTGGAGATTCCCTAACTGCTCCTGTCAGTGAACACCAAGCCTTATTTCGGCTGCCCTTTAGATTTAAACTTATGGATTAGGCTTCATGCAATTTTATTGTCCATGAATGGAGTTAGAATTTTAGTGGCTTTCTAGTTTTGTAAACTTTCTACTCTTTGACATGAATAGATATTGGAATACTGGCCTGCAAGGGGGATGCTACAGATATTGTAAGTATTCAGGATGACTATATGTTTCTCAACTCCTATTATGTTCACAAAATTCAATTCTTGGTCGGACCTTTCCCCAGACCCTGTGCAAGCCGGAGCTACGTGCACCAGGCTGATGCTCATCTAGCGTTTACCTATATAATTGGTATATTAGTTTTGGTTCCTTCATTTTTGGTAGTAATGACAAAATAAACCTCAAAAGAAAATTGTGAGAGGTGTTGCTTCATAATTTTCAAACTGGATGGTTCTTGAAAATTGTGGAAGGTGTGGCTTCATAAATTGGCTGTTACTAGATATATAGTATAAATTGCTAATTTCACGAATACTACCCTTCAGCATAGCTATGACATAGAGAAAAGCATGACAAACACAGATCTTTGTTGTATTCAGCAACCTTAACCTTCATCAGCAAATTGGCTGATGAGATGCATATTTCATATTAGTACTATACTACTATTACAACAGCAAGGACAGCTATGAGCAACTTTGGACTTCATTCTATCAATATTTTCCCATGCAATCATACCCTCCCATTGCCTATGTTAGCATGCATCATTGCAGAGGAATACTTTTGTAGCTTATGGAACACAGGATGCCACCCTAGTTCTGCTAGAAATATCTCTTGTGTCTTTATCTAGGTTTCATGTTATCATTTCATCGACATAGTTTCAACCAGGGCCCTCAAAAAAAAAAATAGTTTCAACCAGGGTGACTAGAAATGCAATAACAGTATTAAGTGTGCACACTTCAGTGCAATACTTGAGTATTACTGGGATGAGAAAATTTGTGAACTTAGTCATGAGTTCAGAGTAAAAGCTCTTATCAGGTTATCATCATGGGGGGTTTCAACATATTGACCTCTTTGCATTCACAGCACATGCACCAAGAACTATCGCAATCGCATGCACCAGCCACTGTAAAAATTCTGGGATCCTGAACCTTTTAAATTTCCATTTGTTTCCTAGGACACTATGAGCAGTGTCATGATCACAGAAACAGGAATGGGAAGTGCTATTGATTATTTCTTGCTTGTGTTAAAAATGTAACCCATGTCTGTTCCTCTTGTTATTCATTTTTCCTTTGGTTCCTGTCAGTGTTGCTGTCATGACGAAGGCATACCCAAACGTTGAAAGGAGCGATCTGATTTTGCTTCAGGACATTGCCAGCTATCTGCTCCTTGCATGTGGGCTAATCTATGTAATCTCGGTGAGTCTAGAGAACTTTGGGTGTTAGTCTTTGGTCTGTTATAATCTATGATGCCTTTCTATCCTAAAAGATAAAAGTGGACAAAAAGCTGGAAATTAATTTTGTTAGCAAAAATTGATGCCATGTAATTTTTGAATCATTTCCTGTTCCAGAAAATTAGCCTGACAACTATATGAGCCTATTTGAAGGACTATATAGATAGCATTATACACCAGTTGAAAACTTGGAATTCAGCTTCTCACAAACACTAGTATCAGATATTGCTAACCAGGCATTCCTATTATAGCAAAGCATTATCCTGCAATGTGCAGTGGAACAAATGATCGGTATTGGAGTCCGTTTATGTTGTACCACCACGTTTTTACTTGCACTAACAACTTTGAATGTGCAGGGGGTATTATGTCTTGGTGTACTAAAGCGTTCTAGGCAGCAGAAAGCAACGTCACGAGGGCAAGCAGCTAAAGATCTGCAGGCAAGTACTCAGTCCCTATTTTTGTTAAGAGTAATGAATGCATTTAAATTAAGCTTGAGTGTCTATAGTGGTATGTTTTTTTCTCTTGTTTGACCCTGGAGATTTTATTCTTTCCGTGGTTCTTGCCTGGTAGTTTTTTCCCTCTTGTTTTGATCACTGGTTACTGTACGTTTGATTCATACATATGTCATACGATTCTTCTGCTATGATTGGTAAGTTTGGTATGAATGTTTTCCGAGTCATACCTTGAGATTGAAACAAAATATCCGTTCACAAGAGAATCATTATTACCCATTTATAGAAGGGTACATATTGTTGTAATCCTTTGGTCTGAGTCAAGCAACTGTCTACTGCACACTGTTATATCATTGCCTTTGTGAACTACTGAAGTTTCTTCTTAACATTTGTCAAGGGTACAGTTTACAGTACAACTATAGTTCTTGTTGCTACCATGATGTCATCTGCTGACCATTCCTTAATTTCTGTTGGTATTCCAGGAGCTGGAGAAGCGGAGAGAGGAACTTGAGGCACTGTTAATTGCTGAGAGGTCCGAATTGGTCTGATGAATCTGAGCACGACGATCTAGCATTTCTCACGTGGTGTAGGTAGATTGTTACTCCTGCTAATTGCATACCGCTTTTTCATGGTCATCGATTTGTCTCCCCAGACATTTTCGTTGGGAGTGCCCCCTTTTCCTGTAAGTGCTAACCTTTACCAATCATTTGCTTCCTATGTTTACATGGATTGCAGTGGACCATATTGCTTTTTTATTTTATTTTTAGCTAATGTCTTGCTAACATTATTTGGTATATAAATCGACAGGTGTTCCAGTTTTCGTCTAGATTTCTGCTGAATTTGGTTTCTGGTGTGAGCATTTTCGTGTATGCATGGATCAAGCGGGATTGTGTTGTCTCAGTTGTATTGGATTTATGTCAATGCCGTAGGCCTCAAAATGTAGTTGTGTTGGATGTATGTCAATGCGTAGGCCTCAAAATGTACCTTGCTGACATGGTGTGTTTGTTGTCTTTGTAGTCTTTGTCTGAACTGTGGATACTAAATAATTTTCTGGATTTTGTGTATAGAGGGTCCACGCTTGGTAACTTCTGAGATTTGAATTCAAATAGGTTGGTTTCAAGCAATTTATAGTTGGGATTCTTGCTCTGGATAATTTGTAAGTGCCGTTGCAAACTTGAAAACAAGTGTTAAGAAAACCATTCATATACATTCTGCTAATATGTATATGAAAAATAGTATCTTCATTTGTGGCGTGCAAAGGAGAAAAATGAATTCACCTATGCATCAGGATATAATAATTACGAAAGAATGAAAATATGTAAGCTCCTTGTGCTCCCGATCCAAGCATAAACAGATGTACATATTGAGACAACCAAACATCTTCAGACTCAAAGCTAACATTCAAATTTCATTTCAAATTCAGATTCTTTTTTGTGGGGTTGGGGGTTGGGGGGGGCCTAGATTTTCACTCCTTGAAAATTTCATTTGCAAGTTTTGGCTTATGTCTTTTTGTTTTGGTGTTCTTGGATTTTCTTTGAACTTTGTGTATATGTGATGATGCTTGATTTTCCTTGTTACTCAAAGCCTATATGACCTACCCAAGTGACCTAAATCCTGAGAATATTTTGTACCTCTGTTGCCATAAAGAAATTTAATTTTCTTTGTTGAGCTAGACTCCCTTAATTGTTGAAAAGACTCTCCTATACCTATGGATCATACGAGTGCCACAATATTACCATGTCAAATGCAATATTTCTCTTTCAGAGACAATGTAAGTTTCTGCCACTTTGGAGAGTTAAATCCAGAAGAAAATATTTAGGCACCTTGAAATCATGAAATTATTTGAAGATGATCATTGTGCCTCTATTAGACTGGCAAAAATATTAATTCAACTAGGGCAAGAGAAAGCTTTGCTTTAATTAGTGAAGCTAGTATGCCCTAGGATGTTGTTCTAAGAAAACTGCCATATTGGTAGATCTGAAAATTCCCAAAGAATTTGTACTACTCCTAATAGTCACACATGACCAAATTTCACCATACACTTTGTCATTCACAGTCACACAAAAGCACAAGACCAAGTGCAAAGCTTCTGCCCCTACTGTGAGCTTGTGAAGGAAGTGCCGGAAGCTTTTTGGAGCTGTGTCGCCCTAGCATAGGAATACTCTCAGCCAAAATTCACAGCCCAACTCACAATACATCTCCCTGCTCAGTACAAATACTGTGTGCATACATCTGTGTTATTTGGCAGCGGTGTATTTGCTGAAACATGCTCGGCTGAGACTTTATTTGGCAGCTTGCATCTGTTTAGACATGCTGAACAATTTTGAATTCCGGATCCTTGTTTTAAATGGTGAACACAATTTGAAAAACGCAAACAACTTTTGAAAATACGAACATGATTTGAACATTTAAACATATTTTTGAATTTTGAACATTTTCTGAAAATTTAAACAAAATTTGAAATTACGAACAATATAAAAAAATGAAAATCTTAACATTTTTTTAATTCAGTTTTTTTTTGAAAATTTAAACTGTTTTGGAAATTTGAATCTTTTTTCAAAATTTAAACAAAATTTGAAATTCTAGATATTTTTTGAAAACTTAAACAAAATTTGAAATTCTGATCATTTCTAGAAAATTGAAACAAATTTTAAAAATCTGAACATATTTTGTAATTTTGAACATTTTTTGAACTTTAAACAAATTTTGAAATTTTATCATTATTTTAAAATTCCGATTTTTTTTAAAAATGTAAACGAACTTTGGATTTTTAAACATTTTTTTGAAAATTTAAACAATTTTTGATTTTTTGAACATTTTATGAAACACGTCTTCGCTCGTGCATGTTGACGAGTGAACGATTGTTGGGGTCTTCTCTTTTCATGCATGCTACGAGGGTATTTGGGCTGAACTCGTGCATTCTAAGAAGGCCCCATGATCGCTACCAAACACCTAAAAAGTGGGTTGAGTAGGGAACTTTTGCCCTAAAGCAGCCTTCATGCACCCTGCCAAACACACCCTGATAGATCACTGGAGCACTCAATGCTAGTGGTGACCACGCAAGCTGACAAGCAGTGGCGAGCACAGGGCCTTAGACCTCATCTTCTTTCGGTCCCCGGCGCGTCCCAGCTTGCCCGAGGACTCGCAGTAACCCCAGGACCCACCTGACGTCTTCATATCGCATGCGTGGCTCCCAAACCACGACATCACCGTGCCGACGACACCCGTGACCCCCCCATGGCACCCTGACGCCACTCCTTGCTCGAGCTCCCCAAGTTTGCCTACAGCTCACCACGCCCTTGCTCCTCCCCAAACTCATTGGACGCCAAGCCCGTCGCCATCCATGCCCGGGTCCCGGCAGAGCTCTGCCTCGGCCGCCCTTGCGCCATAGCCTCCGGTCGGCTATAAATGCCCCCCGGAGCCCCATCCCACTCGCACCGCACCCTCAAACCTCCATCGAGCCAACCCCCCCTTCCTCACAAATTCCTCCGGAGCACGGCCCTAGGGCAAACATTGACCGCGGCTGACGGTGTTCGTCGCGGGAGTTGAAGCTCCGCTCTTTTAGTGGTCACTAGTGGTCGTGCCGATGAGAAGGAGATGCGGCGTTGCCCGGAGCACACCCGTGTATGCGGCGCAGCCAATGGTGGCCTCCTCACTGGTGCCATCACTTTCCTCGGGTGGGAGAAGGAGAAGAACCCGACAGGAGGGCCCCACCTGTCGAGAAGAGAGGAGAAAGACGGTCTGTTGATGGCGTGGGCCCGCATGTCGGATTAAGTGAAAGCATATTGAAGAGGTTTACGTCTTCGGCCGCGGGGAGGCATAGAAGAAAGCAGGCACGTCCGACGACCTCCTCAGCACAGTGGGTCGGCCCATTGGAACAGTGAAGACAACGATAAATTGGGCCTAGTGAGGCCCAAGCGCGTTTTTTCGCAGAAAAATCAGTCACGGACCTTTAGGTAAGTTATTTATTTACAAAGAAATCCTAACACTTCACACACTCACAACTTTTTACTCGGGACTCCGAATCACGTGATTCCAACGCTCACATTCACCACTCGTCGAGAACGTTCCGATGAAACTACTTTCACAAGGTTGCACTAAAAATATAGTTTTTCCCTATAGGCTTTTCGGAGTGGCGTTTCTCATGAGATCTTTTCACGGATCTCGGGCTTCCTCCCGGTAGACCCCGAGGTTGCAAGGCAAGCTAATCATCTGATGTATACCCTGAGTTTCTAATTTGATGTTACTCTTGCGTGTTCTTGGTTCTTTGACTTGCTTATGTCTGTATGTTTCTCGGTTGAATTACTTTCAGTTGTTACTTTGGGTTTACAATATGTTATTGTTATTACCGCACTAGTGACTTATATCGGTAATCTCTTGGAGTTAGGTTGTTATACTTTCATACTGTCGCCTGTTTATATATCTTGTGTAGGACTAGTGTGACAAGTGGAACACATTTACAGTAATGGATGGGGAATTATAATGACAACCACCTCCATCAACTAGATTCAGTCACGGTGCCACCGAATCAAACTAACCCGTGCGACCACATGACTTTGTGGGAAGGCCCATTTCAGGTTCAGTTATGACTCTTACGCGTATCACCAAAGAGGGAAGGTTGGACGGTTAGTATCTCCTTGACCGAGAGATTGACGTCCAAGCCTCGAGAGCTTAGGTTGGTATGATGATGTCAGGAAAGTATTGTTGAATCCCGGAGTGGATGAGTTGTGCCAGTGGGTGGCAGGGACCCATATTCTCTCACCCATGGCTACTGCGGGAGGTTAGTGATGAAGTAGGAGGGCTATGCTGTATACGGGGTTTGTTGGACTATATGTCCATGGTGTGGGTAAAGTGTACAACCTCTGCATAGTATTCAAAACATATTCGAATAGCCGCTCCTTCGGTATTGGACATAATTCTTACTAGAAGGGCAATGCGTGCTTTGCCGCGCCGCTTATATTTTTAGGGCTGTACATGTTTATGTAATTTTTTTGAAGTTGTGAAAAATGGTTACGTATTAGTTGGTTTGGCGTGTG
Organism: Elymus sibiricus; assembly: GCA_039707655.1. Taxonomy (NCBI): domain Eukaryota; kingdom Viridiplantae; phylum Streptophyta; class Magnoliopsida; order Poales; family Poaceae; genus Elymus; species Elymus sibiricus. The sequence continues at coordinate 274,550,820 of CM077665.1, forward strand.
GGGATACAATGAAGTGCATTTTTTATCAGATATGCTACTGCTACGGACAAATTTTATGAAATCATGCTTACAGATTGATGTGTCAATTTATGGTATGAGATTAGGAAAAAAAATGGGCCAACGGTGCAAATCGAGGAAGTGATTGGTGGGACAATGTTTGGTAAGACCAATCCGTAGCGAATCGTTCGTGAGTTTATCATTTTTTTATTGTGGTATTTGGGTGGATGTTTTTTACCATGTGATTGGAGGACGTCTTTTAATTAGTACAAAAACATGAGAAAGTTACTTACGTTGTTGGACACATGTGTTATGTTGGTGCTAAACGTGTCATGGGCGACACTTCCGTTTTGTCACCCATTCATCGAGAGATCCCACCATGAAGCCAGGGTGAACGACCCAATCAATTATGTATCCAATCCAAATTGAAGAGTTGAATGAGGGGCTTTAAAACGGGATAGCTTAACGAAATTAGAGCTTTCATTGCCACAAAAAAGGATTGACGGAGTCAAAATCAAGGATTGACTAGAGAAACTTTAAAATTAGGGAGCATAGTGTATTAAAAATTGAATGAGAGAGCTCATTGTGAAATTGTTGAATTGAATGAGGGGCTTTAAAACGGGATAGCTTAACGAATTTAGATATTTCATTGCCACAACAAAGGATTGACGGAGTCTAAATCAAGGATTGACGGGAGAAGGTTTAAAATTAGGGAGCATAGTGTGTTAAAAAATGAATGAGACAGCTCGTTTTGAAATTGTTGACTTTTTCAAAATTGGATGACCCAACCCCAAATTAAGACCTCAATTGATTGTGAGGCCTTAAAAAATAGGGAGTTGACCCGGTCAAAATTGGTGACCCAATTCCAAATTGATGACCTCAATTGAATAAGAGGCCTTCAATTCTAGGAGGATTAGTGATATAGTATATTAATTTACACTTGTTGGTCTTGCCGAATTTGGAGGTATAAACATGAAACGATGAAATTGTTAAAGAACGAAACATGAGAAGTCGAGGTTTGTCAGACTTAAGGTATAAGCAGCCTGTGCATCATGGATGTTAGGAACTTGAGGTTAAGCCAATAAAGGAACAACTATGAGAAAGACGGCGAGAGGACCGCAGGAAAGTAACCTTTGATCTTGAAGCGATTATGGTGACAACTTGGACACTAAGTTTATTTACTTGTTATGCTTTATCGTTGTTTGAGGAATGACTTTAGCGTTATAAATGATCACATTTGAGGAATGACCATAGTCTTATAAATGATGTCACTTGGGGAATGACTTTAGTGTTAGTAATGATATCTTGGTGGACATACTTTAGTATTAGAAATGATATTATTTGGGGATAACTTTAGTGTTAGTAATGATAACTTTGGTGGAGAGACTGTAGTATTAGAAATGATATTATTGGGGGAATGACTTTAGTGATTGATGCCAAGGATAGATATTTATGATAATAGTGTTCATACTACTCCAGTTGCTTATCTTGTTGGGAAACGTAGTAGAAAATAAAAAAATCGCCCTACGATCAACCAGGAACACTATGAAGATACAATAACTGTTGGGATCATGATCGTTACCGTCATCGAGTTACAGCGGAAGAAGAACGTGACAATGTAGATCGTACTTGGAGTCCCTCGAACCGTTGATGAACAATACCTCGAACTGAAGACCAAAAGCACGACATCTCTACTTGGTTGCAAGCGTGTGGTCTTCACGACCCGGCATTGCTTTGCCGTCCAGAGCTAATCGTCGTCAGAGAATTAGAGGGAGGAGATTAGAACCACACTGGGCTTCTAATTATTAGGATTAGAGGAACTAGATCTAGCTCTAATTAGTCAACTAGGACAAACAAGAACAAGAATTAGAATAACTAGAGGAGGCTCCAAAACTTGTGTGCCTCTATAGGGTAAATACCTCAAGTATATATAGGTTAGAGGGGAGGGAGAGGAAGCCACCCAAGGAGGGAAACTCCTCCCCTGGTAGGATTCCACCCCCCCCCCTCACACACACACAAGGAAAGGGGGGCACCTCCTCCACTTGGGCCCTTGTGGCCCAAGTTGCCATTCACCTTTAGGCCTTTTAGGCCCCTTGATATTTAATTAAATATAATATTGTTCTAAACAATTTCATACCATTTTATATATAATTTAACATCTTTGGAAACATTTTCCACCTATATATATATATTTATCGGTAATACCCGATATTACCCGATACTTCACTGAAAGCCTTCCAGTGACCCCGGAACGCTTCCGGATCCTCTCAAAACTATTCTGAATATTAATGAAACAATTCCACAAATAAATCTTCGATACTCTCGTTCTACTAAAACTCAGAAGATCGTGATTACCTTAAGCTTTTGACCCCATAGGTTCGGTAACTCATAGACATGAACGAAAACTCCTTCGTTTAATGACCGATAGCGGAACCGTGGACGTCCATATCGATCCTTATGAGTAGATATTCGAGTGAACCATTGGTTACCATGTGACAATCCCTTTTCTTCGCGATACTTTACAAGACCCGAGAATCATCGATATCCTCTTAGTCATCCACATGCTCATTATACCGTTATTCTCGTTGCCAGTTTTGTTCTTCTTTCTCGTTGATGTGTTCCGGCATCCTTGTGACATAGTCACATGTGTCTAGCCAGACGATGACAGATGCCATCAAACCGAGAGGGACCTAATACTATCCCTCCATCGTTGGAGGAGCAAATCCCACTCTCGAGCTATCTTGTCCCTTGTTAGACTTCCCGGTGAACCTGTAAGTTGTCGTTGTGATCACCTACTTACAGATGACGTTTGAGCAACCCCAAATATCATCATATGGTAAGAAGTGACTACAATACTTTCATGGTCTAAGGAACATAAAACACATGTTAACACTCCGTGTTATAACAATTGATTTCAGACGATGTTATCTCAAAGTATAAAAACAAGTTTGGGTCAATTCAATATGATCGTTCTTCTAACGTCATACTCTCAATGTTGTTTTAGGACTATCGTTACACTTAACGATATCCTAAGATCCGGAAAACATGATCACCAACAACACTTGAGCCAGTCTTAGAGGTGAGACTAGGAACCTTTATTTTACCATTTATCATTCCACACGTGCATATGAATTTTTCACTGAATCGCATATTCTAGGATCATAGTAGTTATAGCATATAATATAAACTCCTAATTATGAATATGTCCATATTGTTGGATCTAGGGCATACTTTCAACATATCTTGATCGATGTTTATGCTATGTTTTGATGGTTGGTTGATACGTCTCCAACGTATCTATAATTTTTTATTGTTCCATGCTATTTTATATTATCATTCTAGGATATTTTATATGCATTTATATGCTATTTTATATCATTTCTGTGAACTAACCTAGTGCCCAGTGCCAATTGTTGTTTTCTGCTTGTTTTTGGTCTTTCAGGAAACCAGTACCAAACGAAGTCCAAATGACCCAAAACGTTTTGATGCTTTTTTCTAGATAAAAATAAGACCCGAAAGCTTCGGAGGGAGTCCGGAGGCCACACGAGGCGGTGCCAAGGAAAGAGGGCGCGCCCCGGGGGCGCCCCTTGCCTTGGGACCACCTCGTGGCTCGGTTTGACCTATCTCCGCCTCTATATATTCTTTAAAATTGAGAAATCAATAGAGAACCACCCGAAACCCTTTTTCCGCCGTCGCAAGTCTCTGTTCCGTCGTGTGCCCGTCTAGATCCCTGTTACGCTACTCTCCCAGAGGGGGGATCGATCACGGAGGGCATCTACATCAACCTTGCTGCTCCCATGATGATGTGTGAGTAGTTCACCACGGACCTACGGGTCCATAGCTAGTACCTAGATGTCTCTCTCTCTCTATATATATATTATCTTCAATACAAAGTTCATCACATCTTCGCGATGATCTATTCGATGTAATCTTCTATGCGGTGTGTTTATTGGGATCCGATGAATTTTGGGTTTATGATCAGATTATTCATGAATTTTAGTTGAGTCTTCTAAGTATTCTTTTACGCAGGATTGTTATAGCTTTGTATTCCTCTCCGATCTATCGGTTTGGTTTGGTCAACTAGATGATTTATCTCCAACGGGCGTGGTGTGATACGTCTCCAACGTATCTATAATTTTTGATTGTTCCATACTGATATATTATCATTCTTAGATACTTTTTGGGTCATTATTTACCAATTATAATATTTTTTAGCACTAACCTATTGACCCAGTGCCAAGTGCTAGTTGCTGTTTTCTGCGTGTTTTTTACTTTGCAGATTTCCTTTACCAAACGAAGTCCAATTGCCACGAAACTTTTTGACAGTTTTTTCTGGACCAAAATAAGACCAACAAGCCTCGGAGGATAGACGAGAGCCTCAGGGAGGCTCCACAAGCCAACAAGGCGCGACCCAGGTGGGACGCTCCCTGATAGCTTGTGGGCCCCGTGTGGCTCTCCCGACCTCGTTCTCCGGCCTATAAATTCTTATTAATCCTGGAAACCCACAGGAGAGCCTCGATAACCTTTTTCCGCCGCCGCAAGTCTCTGTTCCACCGCGATCCCATCTGGAGCTCCGTTCCGGCACCCTGTCGGAGGGGGGATCGATCACGGAGGGCCTCTTCATCAACCTTGCTGCCCTCATGATGATTTGTGAGTAGTTCACACAGACCTACGGGTCCATAGCTAGTACCTAGATGGCTATCTCTCTATCATATGATCTTCAATACAATGATCATCGCATCTTCGCTTTGATCCATCTGATGTAATCCTATTATGCGGTGTGTTTGTTGGGATCCGGTGAATTGTGGGTTTATGTTCAGATTATGCATGAAAAGTATTTGATATACCTCTGATATATATTGTCTCTTAATTGCATGATCATTATAGCTTCGTAATGCTCTCCGATTTATTGATGTGCTTTGGCCAAGTAGATTGATATTTCTTCAGTGGGAGTAGTGCGTTGTAGTAGCTTCAACCTGACGAGTTTCTATATCCCAGTGACAGAAAGGGAGAAGATGTGTCTTTGTGTTGCTGCTACTAAGGATAAAACTATGGGGTTTATTCATATTAATTGAGTTTACTTTGTCTACATCATGTCATTGTTCTCCAAGCATTACTCTGTTTTACTTAATACTCTAGATGCATGCTGGATAACGGTCGATGGGTGGAGTAGTAGTAATAGGTGCAGTCAGGAGTCGGCCTATTTGCTTATGGACGTGATGCCTATATAGACATGATCATTGCCGTGAATATCGCATAACTATCCGCTTTTCTGTCAATTGCCCAACAGTAATTTGTTACCCTCCGTACGTTGCCCATATGAGAGATGCCGCTAGGGAACACTATGGCCTCCGGGTCTATTCACTTATATATTCGCAAACGCAATTGCTACCTTGCTGCCTTTATTTACCTTTTATTTATTTTGCAATTTATATTCATTAACAATTATATACACAACTCATTTGCTTGCAAATAACGAGATCAAGGGGATTGACAACCCTCTTGCCCGCGTTGGGTGCAAGTCGTTTGTTCTTTTGTGTGCAATCGCTGAAGACGGTTGAGAAGGGATATTCCTATTGGTTCGATAAACCTGGGTTTCATAACTGAGGGAAATACTTACTCACCTTGTGCTGCAACTACCCGTTCCTCTTCACGGAAAACCCAACGCAGATCATAAGTATCAGGAAGGATTTCTAGCACCGTTGCCAGGGGATATCATCAACAACTATCAAGTAGCTTCTCACAAATTTTCATTCACTTGTTTATCTTTTTATTTGCTGTTATATTTAGTGTGTCTCATAAAAATAAAAAATACAAAAATATTTATCTTTGCTTGTTGTTACTTCGTTTGTTGCTTGTCACTGTGTCTAGTTCCTCTTTTGTTCACGTTGCTCCCGAGAATGAAGTGTTCACTTTTAAACAAAGGGGAGGAGAAAATTTAAAAGATGCTTGATATAGGATTTGCAATGCTCAAAATAATTCAACTCGTAAGCAATCTACTACTACCTTGCTTAGAACTTTTTATCCGGGTGTGACAACTTGGTATAGGTTTTTCCTTGACACCATTACCGGTGGTAACTTCCTAATGTGTCACACTTTAGATGCTTATAATTCTATTGAAAATCTTGTAGGGTCACCTCCCACTATTATTAATGGAACCATTTTCACATTGGAAGATGTTATGCGGAGGTTGGATGCTATAGAAAATAAAATAGCCACTAAAGAAGAAATTGAGGAGTTATACAAAAAGACTCATAATCATATTACTCAATTTGGTTCAAAGGTAGGAAACACTTTGAAAGAACTAAAAGGGAAAGATACAATATTTAACGAAAATGTTGAACTAGGTTTTAGTAGAATTGACAAGATGGAGGAGGTTATGGATAAAATGGGCTCCGCTTTTTCTCCTCCTAAGACTAAACCTAGCACACCTCAAGGAGGAAATTTCAAGGTTATGTATGTTCCCAAAAATAATAGTGTTTCTTCTATCAAACGAAATGAGGACCTTAAAATGATTCGTGTGCACACCAATTTCATGAACATCATAAAGGACCCCATTATCAAGTCTCCAAGTTTTCCTAAGAAGCATAATTGTGTTATTGAGGAGCTTGATGTCAAAGATGACAATACTTGAAACTATGCATTATGCCTAGCTAGGGGCATAAAACAATAGCGCTTGTTGGGAGGCAACCCAATAGTTATCTTACTTTTTTGTTTTTAATTTATGTTTGGTTGTGATAGCATGATTATTGCCTCTGTAATGATTATGTTTTTATGTTTTAATTAGTGTTTGTGCCAAGTAAAGCCTTTGGGATGACCCACATGATAAGTAGAATTGATACGGTGCAAAAACAGAAACTTTAGCGTTCAGTACAGGAATTTTCATTTTTTAATGGAACGTGATCTTTGTCTTAAATTTTTACACAATATTTCTCTGCAAATTCTCCAGGTTTTACTAATTTTTCAGAATTGTTGGAGTTACATAAGTATGCGTGATTACAGATCATTATAGATTGTTCTGTTTTAAACAGATTCTGTTTTACTTGTGTAGTTTTCTTGTTTTGATGATGCTATGGATTGTATTGGGGGGTATAAGCCATGGAGAAGTTAAAACACAGTAACTATTGTGAAAAATTGAAATTTGAATCAATTTATAACAGTACCTATAGTATTTGATATGTCGCTTATACTAACGGATCTCACGAAGTTTTGTTGAGTTTTGTGTGATTGAAGTTTACAAGTTTTGGGTGTTATCACGATGAGCTAAAGAATGAAGAGAGGCAAGAGCCTAAGCTTGGGGATGCCCAAGGCACCCCAAGGTAATATTATAAGGAATACTCAAGCGTCTAAGCTTGGGGATGCCCCGGGAAGGCATCCCCTCTTTCGTCTCAATTCATCGGTATGTCACTTGGAGCTATATTTTTATTCATCACATGATATGAGTTTTGATTGGAGCGTCTTTTGCTTTAGTTTGCTTTTACTTTTAGTTTACCACAATCATTGTTTGATGGACACACCTATCTAAGAGAGACACACCTTCATCATTATTTGCTAGAATACTCTATGTGCTTCACCTATATCTTTTGAGCTCGGCAGTTGCTCTAGTACTTCACTTATATCTTTTTGAGCACGGTGGCGTGTAGATTTTATAGAAATGATTTCACTCTCGTTCTTCACTTATATTTGTTTGAGAGTTATCAAATAGTGACAGTAATTTGCATGGGTCATAAGACTAGTCCAAAAATATTAGGTATCCAATGAGTGATAATCAAAACCATCATGTAGCACATATAGAGAATGCGGATTGATACTATTGATGTAGTAATCTGAAAAGGTGTGAGTCCAAAATTTTTAATTTGTAGAAGTGTCGATATTCAGAGATGTTAATTTCTTATTTGTCTAAAAATTAAAAGGTCATGGTGATGATGTGTGAGCATTTCTATTCCTCGTTGAAATCCTAGTGTTGTTTCGGGTCGGAAGCGCGCGATGGTTAACTCCTCCCAACCTCTTCCCTCGGGGCATGCGGAGAATGCTTTGATTTGTGTTAAAACTAATAAAACTTTGCAATAAGTATATGAGTTCTTTATGACTAACGTGAAACCATGGACATACGCAATCACACCTCCCCATGTTTGCTAGCCTCTTCGGTGCCGTGCATAGCCCATTCTCACCTCGAGGATCGGTGCAACTCTCGCCGGTGCATCCAAACCCCGTGACATGATACGCTCTGTCACACATAAGCCTTATTATATCTTCCTCTAAACAGCCACCATACCTACCTATCATGGCATTTCCATAGCCATTCCGAGATATATTGCCATGCATATTCCATCGTCACTTCACATGACTAGTTCGTTCATCATCATATTGCTTTGCATGATCATATAGAGCTGACATAGTATTTGTGGAAAATCCACCGTTCTATTTTTGATACATGTCATGCTAGATCATTGCACATCCTGGTACACTGCCAGAGGCATTCATATAGTCATATCTTCATATCAGTTCTCCATATTGAGTTGTAAGTAAATAAAAGTGTGATGATCATCATTGTTAGAGCATTGTCCCAGTGAGGAAAGAATGATGGAGACCATGACTCCCCCACAAGTCGGGTAGAGTCTCCGGACGAAAATGAAAATGGGGGAGGCCAAATGAACCCACCATAAATATAAAAAAATGATGAAAGAAAATGAGAGAAGGGACTTTGCTACTATCCTTTACCACAATTGTGCCTCAAAGTGGCACCATGTTCCTCATATGTCGAGAGTCTCATGATATATCACTTCCATATTGCTAGTGGGAATTTCATTATTTTAAAACTTGGCTTGTATATTCCGATGACGGACTTCCTCAAATGCCCGAGGTCTTCATGAGCAAGCAAGTTGGATGCACACCCACTTAGCTTCATTTGAGCTTTCATACACTTATAGCTCCAGTGCATAATTTTTGCATGGCAATCCCTACTCCTTGCATTGACATCTATCAATGGGCATCTCCATAGCTCGTTGGTATGCCTAGTTGATGCGAGACTATCTTCTCCACTTTTACCCTATTGATATCTACCACCATATTCTATTCCACCTAAACGCTATGTCCAATGGCTCACGCTCATGTATTGCGTGAAGAATAAAAAGTTTATGCACCTTGAAAAAGTACGATCCAATTGCCTGACTTGGGCACTGTGGTGCTTGACATTTGTATTAATGTGGTGAAGATGGAGCCATGCCTTGCTAATTAAATAAGATGAATAGGGGTAGACATCTTTTGAGGATCGTATGCTTTGAAAAAGTTAATCATTTTGTTTCTTATACTTATAAGTATTACTATGTTAATGTCTATTGATTCATCATTTCTCATTGAGCATACATGCATAAAGATTACATAGTGGATAGCATGTCACATCAAAAAATTTGTTTTTATCATTTACCTACTCGATGACGAACATGAATTAAGCTTGGGGATGCTTGATACGTCTCCAACGTATCTATAATTTTTTATTGTTCCATGCTGATATATTATCATTCTTAGATAATTTTTGGGTCATTATTTACCTATTTATAATATTTTTGAGCACTAACCTATTGACCCAGTGCCAAGTGCCAGTTGTTGTTTTCTGCGTGTTTTTTACTTTGCAGATTTCCTTTACCAAACGAAGTCCAATTGCCACGAAACTTTTTGACGATTTTTTCTAGACCAAAACAAGACCAACAAGCCTCTGAGGATAGCTGGGAGCCTCAGGGAGGCTCCACAAGCCAACAGGGCGCGACCCCAGGGGGGGTGCGCCCTAATAGCTTGTGGGCCCCGTGTGGCTCTCCCGACCTCATTCTTCGGCCTATAAATTCTTATTAATCCTGGAAACCCTCAGGAGAGCCTCGAAAACCTTTTTCCGCTGCCCCAAGTCTCTGTTCCGTCGCGATCCCATCTGGAGCTCCGTTCCGGCACCCTGCCGGAGGGGGGATTGATCACGGAGGGCCTCTTCATGAACCTTGCTGCCCTCATGATGATGTGTGAGTAGTTCACCACAGACCTGCGGGTCCATAGCTAGTACCTATATGGCTATGTGTCTCTCATATGATCTTCAATACAATGATCATCGCATCTTCGCTTTGATCCATCCGATGTAATCCTATTGTGCGGTGTGTTTGTTGGGATCCGATGAATTGTGGGTTTATGTTCAGATTATTCATGAAAAGTATTTGAGATACCTCTGATATATATTGTCTCTTAATTGCATGATCATTATAGCTTCATAATGCTCTCCGATTTATTGGTGTGCTTTGGCCAAGTAGATTGATATTTCTTCGGTGGGAGTAGTCACTAGTAGAAAAGGGCCCATTTGTCCCGGTTCCAGAGGCCCATTTGTCCCGGTTCTGGAACCGGGACTAAAGGGTCGGGACTAAAGCCCAAAACCTTTAGTCCCGGTTCTCTTACGAACCGGGACCAAATGGGCTCCACGTGGCCGCTGCGGGAGCCCAGGCAGGAGGACCTTTAGTCCCGGTTGGTAACACCAACCGGGACCAAAAGGAGGCCACGCGTCAGTAGCTCGCAGGCGCTGGGGTTTTTTTTTTGGAAGGGGGGTTTTTGGGGTTTTGGAGGGTTAATTTAGGGGTTTCATATTGTGTTAGCGTGCTAATAGGGAGAAGTGACCTCTCTTTTTCCGTGCTTGGTCGACGCTAGCTACTACACATATAGAGAGAACTCGACGCTAGCTAGTAAGCAAATAAAGGAAACCATTAATTACACAAGATCGCCATGAACATATATAGAGAGAAGTGACATCTCTTTCTTCGTGCTTGGTCGAACAACAAGTTTTCGTATATCTATCCGACGCTGCTACATATGTACAATATATAACATCCCTTACAACCATTTCAATTTCACATGGTATTCTCCGTGTTCAGGTATGACGTGGTCAAGAAAGAATCCCGCCAATTCCTCTTGAATTGCTCGTATGCGATCATGTGGTAGGAGTTCATCCCGCATCTGCCAGATCTAATTTAAAGAAGGGGGTCAATACATATATATGAATGAAACTCAACACAATTGATGGTAATATATAAAATAAAATTGTGAATATTGTTTACGTACTTCAAATTGTTTCTCAGAGGAGGACCGTTCAGAGGTATAGTAGCGAATGAACTCGCATACGTAGTATCCACATAAATGAGTGTTGGGTGCCTGCAACAAGCACTTTACAAGAATAGAGTTCAATCAAACTGATAAGCAAGCATGATAATGGTATTGATGAAACTAGAATCAATGAGAGATGTGCGGAACTAGCTAGTACTACTTACTTTGGGGTGTGTAAATCGTAGCTCCTTCTTCAGACCCGGAACCATAGCGGTGAACGTTTTCCAAACCCTGGCAGGCAAAGAAAATGATTACTTGATATCAGGAAATGAACGAAAGTTGCCGATATGGTCCCGGTATTGATTGAACTTACTTCTGGAGCATTGCAGTCATGTCCGCATAATACTTGGGATCTTTACGGAGCGAGTCTAAGACAGTTACTAATGCCCCGTCAAGGTTAATGGATAGCAGAATATAGTGGAAGCTGCGCACGCATAACTCATCAATTACATTACTTAACCACGAGTAAGCGAAACCGAATATGCAGAAGACAGTAACACTCACTTGAAGTTGTAAGGAAAGAGTATTTCCCTTTTCTTTTGATGTCTAAGGAACGTTTCTAGCAAGTTGTTCTCGGTATCTTCAGCCTCCTTTCGTACCGACCATTCATTTATGGTATTTGGGCTAATGAACCCAACGTCGAAGATTCCTGTTTTTTTGCATTCGACCATCTTCAATCTGCATAATATAGTGAGGATAATTATATATACATGCAATGAACGAGCTGAGCTAGAGACTTAATTATAGAAGTAATACTTACAGACAGTAGCAAGTCATGAGTTGTTTGTCGAGGGCCTTTTGATTGTATAATTGAAATAACTCCACAAATTCAACAGGCAGCAGGTCGACTCCAGGGAAGTCATGCTCTTTTTTAATTCCGACAAACAAACTATCTTTCCCAGACTTCCTGCAGGTTTCCATGTACCAGTCATGCAATTTTTGCATCATCGTTGTTAGATGAGGATGATCAGGTTTGACGAGAGGCTTCCCGTGCTCGTATCTAAAGACGTCTACTACCTCAGCCATTTCAAACTGTACATCATCGGGCAGGTAATCATCAAGAGGGGGTAGACGACAACGACGCTCACCCCTCATGTCATGTCTGACGTCCCCCCTCATGTCAAAGTTATCGGGGAGGGGGTAGACGATAACGACGCTCTCCCCTCATGTCATGTCCGACGTCCCCCCTCATGTCGAAGTTATCGGGGAGGGGGTAGACGACAACGACGCTCACCCCTCATGTCATGTCCGACGTCCCCCCTCATGTCGAAGTTATCGGGGAGGGGGTAGACGACAACGACTCTTACCCCTCATGTCATGTCCGACGTCCCCCCTCATGTCGAAGTTATCGGGGAGGGGGTAGACGACAACGACGCTCACCCCTCATGTCATGTCCGACGTCCCCCCTCATGTCGAAGTTATCGGGGAGGGGGTAGACGACAACGACGCTCACCCCTCATGTCATGTCCGACGTCCCCCCTCATGTCGAAGTTATCGGGGAGGGGGTAGACGACAACGACGCTCATCTCTCATGCATGTTCGATGTCGCCCCTCATGTCGAAATTATCGGGGAGGGCCAGGGTAGATCGACAACGACGCTCTTTCTTCTACGGTCTGGGTAACCTCGATAGTTGGTCGGGTGAGCGTACCGCCTCTCTCACTCATGCATGTCCGACGTCCCCCCTCATGTCGAAGTTATCGGGGAGGGGGTAGATCGACAACGACGCTCTTTCTTCTAGGGTTTGGGTGGCCTCGATAGTTGGTCGGGCGAGCGGACCGCCTCTCTCTCTCATGCATGTCCGACGTCCCCCCTCATGTCGAAATTATCGGGGAGGGCCGGGGTAGATCGACAACGAATGCATCCATCCATACACACATACATATATACATCCATCCATCCATACACACATACATATATACATCCATCGGAGTATATTAACAGTAAATTCATACATATATACAAAAAATGCTATGAACAAAAAAAATTCTATGAACAAAAAAAAATGGCAGCGGCGGCGGCAGCGCAGGGGCGGCGGCGGCGGCAGAACAGGGGCGGCGGCGGCGGCAGCGCGGCGGCAGCGCAGGAGCAGCGGCGGCGGCAGCGCAGGGGAAGGGGAGCTCACTGGGGGTCGGTGTGTCGGGGCAGGGAGCGGCGGACGACGACGGCGACGGCGACGACGGGGAAGAGGCGAGGGCGACGGCGAGGGCGAGGGCGACGGCGAGCACGACGGGGGCGGCGGGCGAGGGCGACGACGGGGGCGGCGGGCGACGGTGACGACGGGGGCGGCGGGCGGCGGCGACGGCTGGGGCGACGACGACGGCGACGGCGGGCGGCGAGCGGGCAGCCTGGCGGCGTCGATTTCGTCGGCGTCGTCGGGGGTGAGATGAGAATGCTGAAAATTCCTAAGTGTGGGCTTATATACACAGAGCATTGGTCCCGGTTGGTGGCACCAACCGGGACCAATGCACCCCTTTAGTCCCGGTTGGTGCCACCAACCGGGACCAAAGGTCTCTTTTCAGCAGCCCAAAGGGCGGGAAGCAGAGGCCTTTGGTCCCGGTGGTGGCACCAACCGGGACTAAAGGGCGGCATTGGTCCCGGTTGGTGGCACCAACCGGGACCAAAGGTCTCTTTTCAGCAGCCCAAAGGGCGGGAAGCAGAGGCCTTTGGTCCCGGTTGGTTGCACCAACCGGGACTAAAGGGCAGCATTGGTCCCGGTTGGTGGCACCAACCGGGACCAATAGCCTGGCACAGCGGTGTGGTGGAAGTTTAGTCCCACCTCGCTAGCTGAGAGGCGCCGAGAGTGGTTTATAAGCGCTGCTGCGCCAACCCTCTCGAGCTCCTCTCTTTAGCAGGCCTACGGGCCTAAACGCACTCTGTGCCTATGGGCCTACTGAGGCCGTGTTGGCCCAATAGGCGGCATTTTTTTTTAAAAAAATCCAGTATTTTTGTTTTGTTTTTTGCTTTATTTATTTTCTTTTTAGTTCATTCTTTTTACTATTAAAGTTTTTAACAAATAAATACTTTGATAATTTTAGTTAATATTATTTTGATTCTTTTTAGTTGATTCTTTTTGCTATTGAAAAATATTATATTTAATTGATTCTTTTTAGTTCATTCTTTTTACTATTAAAGTTTTTAACAAATAAATACTTTGATAATTTTAGTTAATATTATTTTGATTCTTTTTAGTTGATTCTTTTTGCTATTGAAAAATATTATATTTAATTGATTCTTTTTAGTTCATTCTTTTTACTATTAAAGTTTTTAATAAATAAATACTTTGATAATTTTAGTTAATATTATTTTGATTCTTTTTAGTTGATTCTTTTTGCTATTGAAAAATATTATATTTAATTGATTCTTGTTAGTTCATTCTTTTTGATATTAGAGTTTTATGAAAGCTTTTTAGTTGATTCCTTTTGCTATTAGAGTTTTATAAAAGCTTTTTAGTTGATTCTTTTTGCTATTGAAGAATATTATAGTTTTGTTTTAGTTGATCATAACAGAATATTTTAATTGATTATTTTTAGTTCATTCTTTTTGATATTAGTGTTTCATAAAAGTTTTCTAGTTCATTCTTTTTGCTATTAGTTCATTCTTTGAGCTAAATGACCCTGAAATTGAAAAGCACTACAAATGAACTCTGAAAAGGTTGAAAGTTGGCATGGTATCATCATTTCACCCACATAGCATGTGCTAAAAAGTTGAGAGGGTTACGGCAAAAACTGGATGCACTTCGTGTACAAAACGGACAATCTCTTTCGAAGTATCAGGGTTTCGGACGAAAACTCATCTGTTACAAAGGGATTTCATTTTTTTGAACTTATTTGAACTCCAGACTTTTTGTGTGTTCAAAATGAACCATTCAAAGCCACATCATCAATTTTCAACCCTTTGTGACTTCATCTGGTATTTTTCATGCATTTACTGATTTTTTTTAAGCTAAATGACCCTGAAATTGAAAAGCACTACAAATGAACTCTGAAAAGGTTGAAAGTTGGCATGGTATCATCATTTCACCCACATAGCATGTGCTAAAAAGTTGAGAGGGTTACGGCAAAAACTGGATGCACTTCGTGTACAAAACGGACAATCTCTTTCGAAGTATCAGGGTTTCGGACGAAAACTCATCTGTTACAAAGGGATTTCATTTTTTGAACTTATTTGAACTCCAGACTTTTTGTGTGTTCAAAATGAACCATTCAAAGCCACATCATCAATTTTCAACCCTTTGTGACTTCATCTGGTATTTTTCATGCATTTACTGATTTTTTTAAGCTAAATGACCCTGAAATTGAAAAGCACTACAAATGAACTCTGAAAAGGTTGAAAGTTGGCATGGTATCATCATTTCACCCACATAGCATGTTATAAAAAGTTGAGAGGGTTACGGCAAAAAACTGGATGCACTTCGTGTACAAAACGGACAATCTCTTTCAAAGTATTAGGGTTTCATACGAAAACTCATCTGTTACAAAAGGCATTTCATTTCTTCACATGTAACTGCAATGATATAGTTGTGGAGAGAAAGTCTTCACTTTTTCTTCGCTTGTGTCCTTTGCTTATTGCGCCGTAACCATGGATAATCTTCATCGTTTAACAAGGTGCTTGGGTCAGCCTTGACTTTGAAGGGAGGAATTTCATGAAACTTTTCATAATCTTCAGACATGTCTGTCTTGCCCTCCAATCCCACGATGTCGCTTTTTCCTAAAAGAACTATGTGGCGCTTTGGCTCATCGTATGATGTATTCGCTTCCTTATCTTTTCTTTTTCTCGGTTTGGTAGACATGTCCTTCACATAGAAAACCTGCGCCACATCATTGGCTAGGACGAATGGTTCGTCTGTGTACCCAAGATTGTTCAGATCCACTGTTGTCATTCCGTACTGTGGGTCTTCCTGTACCCCGCCTCCTGACAGATTGACCCATTTGCACTGAAACAAAGGGACCTTGAAATCATGTCCATAGTCAAGTTCCCATATGTCCACTATGTAACCATAATATGTGTCCTTTCCCCTATTGGTTGATGCATCAAAGCGGACACCGCTGTTTTGGTTGGTGCTCTTTTGATCTTGGGCGATCATGTAAAATGTATTCCCATTTATCTCGTACCCTTTGTAAGTCAATACAGTCGAAGATGGTCCCCTGACCAACGAGTACAATTCATCAGAAACAGCGTTGTCACCCATGAGACGTGTTTGCAACCAACTGCCGAAAGTCCTGATGTGTTCATATGTAATCCAGTCGTCACACTGCTCCGGGTGTTTGGAGCGCAGAATATTCTTGTGTTCATCGACATACGGGGTCACCAAGGTGGAATTCTGTAGAACTGTGTAGTGTGCTTGAGACCAAGAATGCCCGTCCCTACATATTATTGAGTCCGCTCCTAGCGTGCCTTTTCCAGTCAGTCTCCCCTCATACCGCGATTGAGGGAGACCAATCTTCTTAAGGTCAGGAATGAAGTCAACACAAAACCCAATAACATCCTCTGTTTGATGGCCCAGGGAGATGCTTGCTTCTGGCCTAGCGCGGTTACGAACATATTTATTTAAGACTCCCATGAACCTCTCAAAGGGGAACATATTGTGTAGAAATACAGGGCCCAGAACGACAATCTTGTCGACTAGATGAACTAGGACGTGCGTCATGATATTGAAGAAGGATGGTGGGAACACTAGCTCGAAACTAACAAGACATTGCACCAAATCACTCCTTAACCTTGGCAGGATTTCTAGATCGATCACCTTCTGAGAGATTGCATTGAGGAATGCACATAGCTTCACAATGGCTAATCGAACGTTTTCCGGTAGAAGCCCCCTCAATGCAACCGGAAATAGTTGCGTCATAATCACGTGGCAATCATGAGACTTTACGTTCTGGAACTTTTTCTCTGCCATATTTATTATTCCCTTTATATTCGACGAGAAGCCAGACGGGACCTTCATACTGAGCAGGCATTCAAAGAAGATTTCCTTCTCTTCTTTGGTAAGAGCGTAGCTGGCAGGACCTTCATACTGCTTTGGATGCATGCCGTCTTTTTCATGCACACGTTGCTGTTCCTCCCGTGCCTCCAGTGTATCTTTTGTCTTCCCATACACTCCCAAGAAGCCTAGCAGGTTCACGCAAAGATTCTTCGTCACGTGCATCACATCGATTGCAGAGCGGACCTCTAGGTCTTTCCAATAGGGTAGGTCCCAAAATATAGATTTCTTCTTCCACATGGGTGCGCGTCCCGCATCGTCAGTCGGAACAGATAGTCCGCCAGGACCCTTTCCAAATATTACTTGTAAATCATTGACCATATCAAGTATGTGATCACCAGTACGGAGGGCGGGCTTCTTCCGGTGATCTGCCTCACCTTTGAAATGCTTTCCTTTCTTTCGACATTGATGGTTGGTCGGAAGAAATCGACGATGCCCCAGGTACACATTCTTCCTGCATTTGTCCAAATATATACTGTCGGTGTCATCTAAGCAGTGTGTGCATGCGTGGTATCCCTTGTTTGTCTGTCCTGAAAGGTTACTGAGAGCAGGCCAATCGTTGATGGTTACAAACAGCAACGCATGTAGGTCAAATTCCTCCTGTTCGTTCTCATCCCACACACGTACACCTCTTCCATTCCATAGCCGTAAAAGTTCATCAACTAATGGCCTTAGGTACACATCAATGTCATTGCCGGGTTGGTTAGGGCCTTGGATGAGCACTGGCATCATAATGAACTTCCGCTTCATGCACAACCAAGGAGGAAGGTTATACATACATAGAGTCACATGCCATGTGCTATGCTTGCTGCTCTGCTCCCCAAAAGGATTAACGCCATCTGCACTTAAACCAAACCATACGTTCCTCGGGTCACCTGTAAAGTCGCTCCACTTTCTCTCGATCTATCTCCACTGCGACCCGTCAGCGGGTGCTCTCAACTTCCCGTCTTTCTTACGGTCTTTTATGTGCCATTGCATCAACTCGGCATGCTTTTTGTTTCTGAACAGACGTTTCAACCGTGGTATTATAGGAGCATACCACATCACCTTGGCAGGAACCCTCTTCCCGGCGCGCTGGCCCTCAACATCACCAGGGTCATCTCTTCTGATCTTATACCGCAATGCACCGCATACCGGGCATGCGTTCAAATCCTCGTACGCACCGCGGTAGAGGATGCAGTCATTAGGGCATGCATGTATCTTCTGCACCTCCAATCCTAGAGGGCATAGAACCTTCTTTGCTTCGTACGTACTGCCGGGCAATTCGTTATCCTTTGGAAGCTTCTTCTTCATTATTTTCAGTAGCGAACTAAATCCCTTGTCAGATACACCATTGTCTGCCTTCCATTGCAGCAATTCCAGTGTGGTACCGAGCTTTCTGTTGTCATCTTCGCAATTTGGGTACAACCCTTTTTGTGATCCTCTAACATGCGATCGAACTTCAACTTCTCCCTTTCACTTTCGCATTCTCTCTGTGCATCAACAATGACCCGGCGAAGATCATCATCGGGCACATCGTCTGGTTCCTCTTGATCTTCAGCTTCCCCCATTGCAGCATCACTGTATTCAGGGGGCGGGTAGTTGTCATCATCCTCTTCTTCTTCGTTGTCTTCCATCATAACCCCTCTTTCTCCATGCTTGGTCCAAACATTATAGTGTGGCATAAAACCCTTCTCAAGCAGGTGGAAGTGAAGGGTTTTAGAGTTGGAGAAAGCCTTCGTATTCTCACAGACAGTACATGGACAATGCATAAAACCATTCTGCTTGTTTGCCTCAGCCGCTTCGAGAAAATTATGCAGGCCCTTAATATACTCGGAGGTGCGTCGGTCACCGTACATCCATTGCCGGTTCATCTGCGTGCGTTATATAGTTCTCATTATTGAACAACATATAACTCTCTAGAGCATCTAATTAAAACATACATTGAAACTATGTAAAAAATTTATATGCAACAACAAATGCGATCATAACCGCAACTAAGGTACCAATTGATCCAACGGCATAATGATACCAAGCCTCAGTATGAATGGCATATTTTCTAATCTTTCTAATCTTCAAGCGCATTGCATCCATCTTGATCTTGTGATCGTCGACGACATCGGCAACATGCAACTCCAACTTCATCTTCTCCTCTTCAACTCTTTGTAATTTTTCTTTCAAGTAATTGTTTTCTTTTTCAACCAAATTTAACTTCTCGACAAGAATTTCTATGTCGGTTGGAATTTCCGGTTCACATACCTCCTAGATTAAAAAATCTATGTCACGTTGGTCGGCATAATTGTCATAAACACTAAATAAAACAAATAGTTATCAAAGATAATATATACCACATCCGAATCATAGACAGGACGAGGGCCGACGGAGGCGGATACCAAAACCATCGCACTATATAATAACAAACAATAATAAAAGTAAGAAAGTTACACAAGTATCTATCTAAATCATACAAGTAAGAACTTTTTTCTTTTAGAAAGAAGATAAGAAGAAGAGGCTAACCACGGTGGTGCCGGCGCCGAGATGGGCGCGGGCGATCGACGGCGGTGAGGACGGGGACGGGACAGGACGGACCGCCAAACCTAGACAAATCTTGAGGAAAATGGAGCTTGGACAAGGAGCTTCCAGAGGAGAAAGCTTAAGTGCGGCTCGGGCATTTCATCGAACACCTCATGTGCATAGGAGGTGAGCTAGAGCACCACAAAGCTCTCCCACGGCTAGCCAAAAAAACAGAGCAGTGCACTGCTCTCCTCGCGGGCAGGGGGGTATATATAGGCCAACCATTGGTCCCGGTTTGTGGCTGGAACCGGGACTAAAGGACACCATTCGGTCCCGGTTCCAGCCACAAACCGGGACCAATGGTTGTGGGCCAGGAGCGAGGCCCATTGGTCCCGGTTCGTGTCTGGAACCGGGACCAAAGGGGTCAGACGAACCGGGACCAATGGCCCACGAGGCCCGGCCGGCGCCCTGGCCTCACGAACCGGGACCAATGCCCCCATGGGTCCCGGTTCGTGAGTGAACCGTGATTAATGGGCTTTTCAGGGCTGGACCAAAGCCCTGTTTTCTACTAGTGAGTGCGTTGTAGCAGGTTCAACCTGACGAGTTTCTATATCCCAGTGGCAGAAAGGGAGAAGATGCGTCTTTGTGTTGGTGCTACTAAGGATAAAACGATGGGGTTTATTCATATTAATTGAGTTTACTTTGTTTACATCATGTCATTGTTCTCCAAGACTTACTCTGTTTTACTTAATACTCTAGATGCATGCTGGATAGCGGGCGATGGGTGGATGACGTGGCTTGAGACTGCGTCGGTATTTCCCCAAAGAGGAAGGGACGATGCAGCACAGCGACGGTAAGTATTTCCCTCAGTTATTAAACCATGGTTATCGAACCAGTAGGAGGATCACCACCACCCAATAAGCAGCACCTGCACACAAACAACAAATACTTGCAACCCGACGCGAAAGAGAGGTTGTCAATCTCTCTACGGTAAAAAGATAGATTAGGTAGTGATAGATAGGAGAGATAGATCTCTTAAGAACACAAAATAAAAAGAGCAAATAAAATATGCAGTAATATGTTTTTGGGTTTTTGGTTTTGTAGATCTGAAAACAAAGAGGCAAAAAGATAGATCGGAAAGCAATATGTTGGAAAAGTAGACCCGGGGGCCGTAGGATTCACTAGTGGCTTCTCTCATGAGTATAGCTCATGGTGGGTGAACAAATTACTGTTGGGCAATTGATAGAAAATCGAATAGTCATGACGATATCCAAGGCGATGATCATTATATAGGCATCACGTCCAAGATAAGTAGACCGACTCCTGCCTGCATCTACCACTATTACTCCACACATCAACCGCTATCCAGCATGCATCTAGTGTATTAAGTTCATGGAAAAACGGAGTAATGCAATAAGAACGATGACATGATGTAGACAAGATCTATTCATGTAGGAATAGACCCCATCTTGTTATCCTTAATGGCAACGATACATGCGTGCCTTGCTTCCCCTTCTGTCACTGGGAAAGGACACCATAAGATCGAACCCATCACAAAGCACCTCTTCCCATGGCAAGAAAAATCGATCTAGTTGGCCTAACTAAACCAAAGATTCAAAGAATAAATACGAGGCTATAAGTAATCATGCATATAAGAGATCAAAGAAGACTCAAATAATATTCATGGATAGAAACCGGTCATGAACTCAAAATTCATCGGATCCCAACAAACACACCGCAAAAGTTTACATCAAATAGATCTCCAAGAGACCATTATTGAGAATCATAAGAGAGAGAGAGATAGAGGAAGCCATCTAGCTACTGCCTACGGACCCGTAGGTCTATGGTGGACTACTCACGCATCATCGGAGAGGCACCTATGAAGAAGATGAACCCCTCCGTGATGGTGTTTTGATTGGATCTCGAGGTTCTAGAACTTGCGGCGGCTGGAATTGTGTTTCGTCGACTCCCCTAGGGTTTTTGGAATATTTGGGAATTTATAGGCATCAGAGGCGGTGGAGAGGGGCCCCGTGGAGGGCACAACCCATCAGGGCGCGCTGGGTCCCCTAGCGCGCCCTGGTGGATTGTGCTCTCCATAACCCACCTTCCCGGCTCTTCTTTGGCCCACTGGGTGTCTTCTGGTCCAGAAAAAATCTCCAAAAAGTTTCGTCGCGATTGGACTCCGTTTGGTATTGATATTCTGCGAAGTAAAAAACAAGCAAAAACAGCAACTAGCACTTTGGCACTATGTCAATAGGTTAGTCCCAAAAAATGATATAAAGTTGTTATAAAATTATTGTAAAACATCCAAGAATGATAATATAACATCATGGAACAAGCAAAAATTATAGATACGTTGGAGACGTATCAGCATCCCCAAGCTTAATTCCTACTCGTCCTCGAGTAGGTAAATGATAAAAACAGAATTTTTGATGTGGAATGCTGCCTAACATGTTCATCTCATATTCTTTTCTTTTGTATAGCATGGACATTTGGACTTATAAATGATTCAAAGCAATAGTCTAGTTTTAACATAATGACTTCAATACTCAAGCATGCTAACAAGCAACCATGTCTTTCAAAATATCAACACTAAAGAAAGTTATCCCTAGCCCATCATGCTCAATCATTGATCCATTCATGAAACACACTCAAATATTAGCTATGCCCAATGCTCAAGTACGATCATAGTGCCCCCTAGTTGGTGCTTTATAAGAGAAGATGGAGACTCAAAGTAAAAATAAAAATTGCATAAAGTAAATAGATAGGCCCTTCGCAGAGGGAAGTAGGGATTTGTAGAGGTGCCAGAGCTCAAGGTTTAAAATTGAGAGAGGAAAATATTTTGGGTGGCATGCCTTTCCTGTCAATGAAAACGACAAAGTAGCTCACAATACTTTCCATGCTAGATATATCATAGGCGGTTCCCAAATAGAAAATAAACTTTATTCCTTTTTCCACCAAACTTTCACTTTCCATGGCGGGCCGTATCCACGGTTGCCTTCCATACCAACACTTTCCAAAGAATTTATTATTTGACAACATAAAGTAAATTTTTTTTTTCATTTCGGGATTGGGCATCCCTATTACCGTCGCACTCTCGTGCAATGACAAGTGAATAAACACTCATCTTGAGAATAACACATCTAGCATGGAAAAATATTGGACACTCCCCACCGTTTCATGAGCGGTACGAGCACACAAAAGAGAAAAAATATTTTGAAAATTTAGAGATGGCACATACAAATTTGCTTGGGACGGCATGTAAATGCCGCATATAGGTAGGTATGGTGGACTCATAAGGCAAAATTTGGTTTAAGGATTTTGGATGCACAAGTAGTATTTCTACTTAGTACAAATGGAGGCTAGCAAATAGATTGAGAAGCAACCAAACCAAGAAACGAAAATTCACATAAGCAAGCATTGAGCATAACTAACACCTAATAATGCACCATAAGTAGGATGTAACTTCATTGCATAACTATTGACTTTCGTGCATGCATAGGGAATCACAAACCTTAACACCAATATTCCTACTAAAGCATAATTACTCACTAACATGACTCACATATTACTATCATCATGTTTCAAAACTATTACAAGGAATCAAGTTTTAATTTGTCTAATGATCTTCATGAAAGTTTTTATTATATCCTCCTTGGATATCTATCACTTTGGGACTAGTTTCATATATTGCCTATTGCTTTTTTGACAAGCTCAAACAAATTTAAGTGAAGCACATGAGCATAAAGATTTCATCTCTCAAATAGGTATAAGTGAAGCATGAGAGGATTTATTCAAAATTTATGGACTCTCAAATTAATCTAAGTGAAGCATGAGAGTATTTCTTCAAAAATTTCCAAGCACACCGTGCTCAAAAAGATATAAGTGAAGCACTAGAGCAATTCTATAGCTCAAAAAGTTTAAGTGAAGCGCATAGAGCAATTCTAATAAATCATAGCATAATTTTGGCTCTCTCAAATAGGTGTGTACAGCAAGGATACAAATGACAAACTAACAAACAAATCAAGCAAAGATACAAGAAGCTCCAAGTAAAACTCATGATATGTGACGAATAAAAATATAGCTCCAAGTAAAATACCGATGATCGTTAGAAGAAAGAGGGGATGCCACTCGGGGGCATCCCCAAGCTTAGTTGCTTGTTTCTCTTTGGATATATCTTGGGGGTGCAGTAGCATCCCCAAGCTTAGGCTCTTATCACTCCTTATTCCTTCATCCATCGTGATCTCACCCAAAACTTGAAAACTTCAATCACACAAAACTCAACAAAATCTTTGTAAGATCCGTTAGTATAATAAAGCAAATCACTACTTTAGGTGCTGTTGAAAACCCATTAATATTTTATTATTGCATTATACATACTGTATTTTAAATTTACCATGGCTCATACCCTTCAATATAACCCATAGATTCATCAAAACAAGCACACAATGCAACAAAAACAGAATCTGTCTTAAACAGAACAGTCTGTAGTAATCTGTACTCTAACCATACTTATGTAACTCTAAAAATTCTGAAAACTTAGAACAACGTAAATAATTTGTATAGCAACACTGTGTTAAAATTTGAGCTCAATATAACGTTCCAGTAAAAAATGACAATTCGAACACTGGAGGCAAAGTTTCTGTTTCAGATTCAGCATTGTTTTTACTCATCTTATGAATCTTTACCTTATTATTTATATTATATATATATATGTAATATATATAATTAATATTAATTATATATATTTTTTATATCAATAAAGCAGCTATCGCTTCTGTCATCCGTCGTCGTGGCATTTTTGCATAAAAGACCCTGTTGTTTTGCGTATTCAACCCGCAGTACAATTTTAAGTGTTATAAACAGAGAAAAAACGTTTCGTTTTTGCAGATAGCCCCCTATGGTACTTGGGCGTGATGCACAGGAGGAAAACGCATGGGAGGGGCTCTCCTCGATGCGGCGGCGGCGACGACGGCTGGAGCTTGCAGAGGCCGGATCCGTGCGCGTCAGGGGCTGAGGAGGCGGATCCGAAGGCGGGCGTCGTGGCGGGAGTCACCGGTGACGACAAGGAAGACCGGAGCGCGGCTTCCTTGGCATCCGCGGCAAAGGAAGGGAGGTGCGGCGACCTAGGCAGGAGCTCGCCGGAGCCAGGCGACGATGGACGGGCGCGGGTAACGGAGGGATCCGGCGCGCCGACGCGAAATCCTTGCAGGTGCGAGCCGCTCGTCTCCTGGTCCTGGAACCATGTTTTTTTTGCAATAAAGTCATGGAACCACGCTTAGGATGACGGCGCCGTGGACGGCTGGGCGCACGACGACGCGGAGCCCTCCCGTTGCTATGGCTCCCCAGTGGAGTGTCCTGAGGCCGCGGATGCTGCTGCTACACCCGCACCACCAGCCCAAGGTCAGTATCCTCCACTAGCGCAGCTCCTGTCTCGCACCATGCTGCTGAACTTCTGCCCCTCGGGTGTGAGAGTGTGTGCGCTCAGCTCTGCTGGGCCGGCCGTGCTTTAGTGCGTGCAAGCAAGGGAGAAGAGCGAGCTTGCTGATTCTTATCTGCATCTCCAACACGAAAGCCTACCAATCGACTCTTGAGATTTGTCTTCTACAAAACAGGATTTTTTTTACTGTTACATACTCATCAAAGTTACATGATGTGCAGTTTAGAAATTTGATTACTAGGGGAATTTTACTACATGTCCAGTTATGGATTCATGATAAAAGGAGCACACACCAAACGTTTGTTGAATTGTTGCTTGAAGAAAATGTATGGAGTTTCTGTTGCGTGCTTCAAGTCATCAACCAGGTAAAATAAATCCTATAAGCTGTTCTCGCCATAGATATATTGGAGCTATTAATTCTGCAAAAGCCACTAAAATATATCTGTAGACTTGCATAGAAATAATTCATTTTCAATTGTTATTTGGTGATTGTGGCTTGCCGCCAATTTCTAGAAGCTTTTAAACATACAGTAACATTACACAAACAATACAAGAATTTGGTGATTGTGCTCCCGTCGTTGTTCGGCTGTTGGCTGTCCAATTTGTGATACAATCTGTCCCTACGTCTGTGTCTTCACCACTTCGTCCTCCCGCACAATCAGCAAAATAGAGTAGCTGCCGCGATTTGGCCATTCATCTCTTCGAGTGATTCAAATCTAGGAAGCCTGCTACTTGTGCAGGCAACATGGTAAGAAGTTTCAGTTTTCTCACTAATGCACGTCAATTGGTAAGGATAGAAGAATGTCAGTTTGCTTTATGTTGGTTTTCTAATTTCTACATATTCCTTTCTTACAGACTCTGCCTTCAAGGAAATCTAATTATCTTGGTATATGGAAAGGAGGCAAATTGTGTAACTATTTGGGTGTACTCATGCTCTACTATGCAGATTGAGGAGAAAGAGTTATTTTATTGTGATGATGATTAATTTTTTCATCTTGTGATCTTTTTCCCCCAGTTGTGCTAATACTTTTTTGCACGTCAGTGGGACTGAAATGTTCCTGTTACCAGGAGGTTTTTTAGTTCTGTCCCAGCATCTTGATTTTGGAAAATGTGGTGTACTA
Source organism: Elymus sibiricus (assembly GCA_039707655.1). Taxonomy (NCBI): domain Eukaryota; kingdom Viridiplantae; phylum Streptophyta; class Magnoliopsida; order Poales; family Poaceae; genus Elymus; species Elymus sibiricus. The sequence goes on from CM077665.1 coordinate 274,576,982, forward strand.
ATGGCTCATGAGGATAATTTCCACTAAGTACTCCAGGTCAGCCTACATATGTTCTTTTAAGCACAACTGTATATTTTAGTCATCAGGAAATGAATTGATCCAAAATGCACAGTGCATCTTTTTGGCAAGTAGTACCCTGTTAGGTTTTCAGGTTCAGTTAAAAAAACTTTCAAGAAGGGAGGATGCAATCTTCTACTTTTCTTTTGCGAATCAATCTTGTTCTTAATTCAGGAGCTCTCCCTTTTCATTGTTAAGATCGTCATCACTTGCTATATATTATGCAGCTACAAATTAGAATTGCATGAGTGGGTAATATCCCTTTATTCAAGACAAACATGCAACAAGACATGCTTTAATTTTCAGGACATGCTACAGTATTTTTAGAGATGGGATGAATGTGAGTTGCTGCTGTACTGAAAACAGTCGGATATGTGAGTTCAGTCCTTTTAGTTTTAGGTTCTGGTACTTGATACTGAACTTCAAGAATGGAAGTACTTAGTTTGCCTTTGGACCCCCGCTAGAAAGTTAATCTATGTGAAACTTAGAGTGACTGTACTTTGTATATAGATCATTTAGCTCTTTTAATAATGCACATACGACATGATTTGTCCAAGCATGCTACTGTGTAAATCTTGCAGGGCGACAGTTTGGTAAATCGTCCCACCATTCTACCCCTCACCTTGTTCCGTGTGAGTTCCAAACAAAATGAATCATTTTGTCTGAAATGTAACGGGCATTCATATTTGACAAAGTTACCCGCACAAAGTTATCTAATAAAACTTGCACAAAGTGTCTCTGCTTTGGGTGTGTGCAGGCAAGCGATTATAACAAGTGTCTCTGCTGCGTGTGTTTGCTGGGCGACCGAGAATGCCAGAGCGAGAAGCGAAGACCATCAACAGCGACGACCATATTGTGTTCATGACTACCTTGAAATAATGCCATGTATGTTAATTATGTGTAGCAAATTCTTATTTTCTTTGGCGTGGGAAGTGTTGTAACATGCCTGAATGTCCTATAATGCTCCCCCTTCTGTCTTGCTGTTTGCTTTGCCAGTTTTGCTACAGTGCAACGCAGAGCAGAAAATCAACCCGTAGCAACGCACTGTCACATCTATTAGCATGTTATTTTTTTCTCCCGTTGCAACGCACGGGCATGTTTGCTAGTCATCCTAAAGCCTTTACTTGGCACAAAAACTAAATAAAACATAAAAACACAATCATAACAAAGGCATAATTGTGTCAACACTAAAAAACAGAAAGAAAAGTATGAAAATAAATTTATTCATTGGGTTGCCTCCCAACAAGCTCTTTCTTTATAGCCATTAAGATAGGCTTGAGATTTCAATGATGCCCTCATGAAAGATAATAACAACAACACAAAGAGAGCATCATTAAGCATATGGAAAACAAACTTAAGTCTAACATACTTCCTATGCATAGGCATTTTATAAGCAAACAAATTATCAAGGCAAGCAAAAACTAGCATATGGAAGGAAGAAGAAAGAGACAGTAGCAATCTCAACATGAAGAGAGATAACTTAGTATCATGAAAATTTCTACAACCATAATTTCCTCTCTCATAATAATTACATGTAGGATCATAATCAAATTCAACAATATATCTATCATAAACAATACCCTCTTTATGATCAACATGCATAAAGCTTTTATCATCTTCCAAAATAGTGGGATTATCATCAACTAAAGTTATGACCTCTCCAAACCCACTTTTATCAGATTGAACACTCTCCAAATATGTGGGATTCTTTTTACCTAAAGTGGACACTCTCCCAAACCCACTTTCGATACTATTGCAAACATTATTATCAATAACAAATTCAACATGAGGCTTAAATAAATTTTCAAGATCATAAGAAGCATTATCACCCCAATCATGATCATTGCAATAAGAAGTGGACATGACAAAATTATCATCCCCAAGTATGACGCCCTGGATTTGCAGCTACAGTAATCCTTGTAATTAAGCTACAGTAACCTGAGGATTATGCTAAATCCATTTTTCTAATCCTATTATGATCACTGTTTGAATCAACCCTGATTCAAAATTCCTTGCAATTCAAAATTCATTTCAAAAGTGGATTTAACAATTTTGCAAACTTGAAAATAAAAATCATGAATATTTTCCAAATATTCAGTAGTCATTTATAGAAATTGTAACCAACTTTTTATCAGGTATTTTAGTGCCTCAAAACTATTTTTATCAGGGGCCAAAGTATTTATTAAATGCCCTTTAAATTGTTGCAGCCTTCTAGTACTTCAAAAAAAGCCTGCAAACTTTTAGTAGTACTAGCAAATATTGCAATAAGTAGCATTGGGTATGTCCTCTAATTTTCATAAAAGTATTTTGCAAACAAAACATTAATAAGCAGAAATTTTTTAAAAGAATAAAACAGAAAACAAAACTAAAAAGAAAAATAAGCAACCCCCCCGGGGCCAGACCAACTGGGCCTTGGCCCATTTGCCCCCCAGGTCGGCCCACCCCCGGGCTACTAGGTCACCCCACCCCCACCCCACCGACAGCACCATCGCCCACTCGCCCCCACTTTCCCCCTCTCACCCACAGCCAAACCCTAACCCCACCCCACTCCCCCACTCGCCCCCCACCCCCCTCCTGATCCGATCTGGATCGGGCGCCCGCGTCGCCGCCCCGTCGCCCCGCTCCACCGGCGCCGCCGCCCGCGACCACGCCGCCGCCCCACCGGCACCCGGCACTGCCCCACCGGCGCCACCACCACCGCATCGCCTCCCCACGCCCCCACCGCCGCCGGTCCACCTCGAGCCTCGCCGCCCCCCCTTCTCGCCTACGCCGGTGAGCCTCCGGGCTCCTCCCTCCCCTCACCTTGCCCGCCGCGCCCCCCTCACCGTCGCCAGTGCCCTCCACCACGCCGTCTTGCCTCCGGCCATGCAGCCCGCCCTCCTGCCGCCGCGGACCGCGCTCCCCGCCCCCCAGTCGTGTCCCATCGCCACGCGGTCCCCGCTCGCCGGCGCGTGTTCGCGCGCCGCCGGCGGCGCCCGCTCCACCCTTGCCGCGCCGTGCGCTGGGCGCCCGCGCGTGCACCACCACCGGCCGCCGGTGGCCCTACCCCTCCCCTAAACCGGCCATGTTTAGTGGGGGATTAGGCCCCCACTAGCCTCCCTGTGAGTATGACATGGGGGCCCCGCCCCAAAACGTTAAAAAAAGGATAATAAAATGAAAAGAAAAATAAATAATTATATAATTAAGTAATTAGTTAATTAATTAATTAGGTGTTTAACCTAATTAGGTTAATTAAACCCTGTTATTGTATGAGAATGACATGTGGGCCCAACCCACATTAGGACTAATTAATATTGATTAATTAAAACTGTTAATTAAAATAATTAATATGTCACTTACAGGTGGGTCCCACCCCCCCTAATTAATTCTGTTTAAAGTTAATTAAACTTAATTAATCCTGTGTCAATGACATGAGGACCCACTGGTCAGTTTGACCAGTCAACATGACAGTTGACTGCTGATGTCAGCATGATGTCATGCTGACCTCATAATTGCATTTATTGAATTAATTTAAATTTGTTAATTTCTGAATATTAATAAAACTTCAAAAATTAATATAAAATAATCTGTAACTCAGATGAAAATAATTTATACATGAAAGTTGATCACAGAAATCCCATGGTTCCGAATACGCAGTCCGTTCGTCTGTCACGTGCTCCTATCATAACGAACGTGGAACATTTCCATCGTTTTCGTCTGTCCGGTAGTAGCCCGAGACCATGAAAATATCGTTAGATATTCTTCCGATCCGTCTGCGACGTGTAGTACTGCGTTAGTGCATGCCTAGCTCTGCATATTGCCATGCCATGCATCGTGTTGCATCTGTCTGCTTATATTTATTGTTTCTTCCCCCCTCTTCTTACCGGTAGACCCCGAGACTGACGGTGCTGCCGGGTACGACTACGCGACTGGCGATCAGGCCTTTGTCGCAGAGCAGCAAGGCAAGCAACCCCCCCTTGAGCATTCTGATATCGCCCATTTCTTTCCCTCTCATTCTTGCATTAGATTTTGCTACTGTATTAGTTAGCTCCTATTTCTGATGCATAGCCTGTTTTTGATAAACTGCTACAGTACCTGCTTTCATATCAACTGCTTAGTATAGGTTGATCAATGAATCCCCTGTGACCCCTAGTCTCAGTTGCCCCGCTTTAATTATCAATTACTCGATCTTCATGATCGACGAGCCAGGACCGTCACATCACCGGACACCCCCTTAGTTGTACGACTCTGCAGAACTACCATCGAGTACCGAGGGTGACACCTCGTTAAGTACTCATGATGTTAGCTATGTAGTGTAGCTAGTCGGTCGTGGTAAACAGAGGGTGATACCTCTCTGCCACTCCCGATAATGACTCTGTCATGCAATCCCTCAAGTGTGGGACCCCCGAGGGTGATTCCTCTAAGTCCACCTTGATGGTTACATCGAGTGGGGACCATTGAGGGTGATTCCTCAGTTCCGCCTTGATGTTTCCTACACACGGCTACTATGACTTGGTTACAGAAAGATGTTGGTGATGGGTCGGCCCGGAAGGGTACCCACGGTTTATTGACGACGAGGCGTGGCCGGGAAGGTGAGGCCCTTGCCACACATCCTCGAGACGGGGCGACGGGACCGCACCTCATGGGTCGCGCTCGTCCCGCATTAATAAAATGCTAATGGGTTGGGTATTTGATCTGAGTTGGTTGATTGACCTTTTACGCACTAAACATTCACGTGGGACAAGTTATGGGTACTCAGTGTCATTGTATCAGCCGAAGCTCTTCGGACGTCAGCAATGGAGCGGCGCGCGCCCGAGTGGTCTGCGACGGCACAGATCTTGTATTAGAGTGTGCTAGGACTGACCTCGGCCGCCCACGCATCGTGCAGGAGTGCAAAGGGCGAGTGGGCCCATGACCCCTGCGCACTTAGGATTTAGACCGGCAGGCTGGCCTCTCTGTTGAGCCTAGGTAGGGCGACGACGTGGTTATATCCCGAGGCCGGGCATGACCCAGGAAAGTGTGTCCGGCCGGAGGTGATCAAGCGTGTTGGAAATGTGGTGCACCCCTGCAGGGATGAATTCAACTATTCGAATAGCCATGTCCACGGTAACAGGACGACTTGGAGTTGTACCTTGATCTACTACAACTAAAATTGTGACTTACAATTGAAATGAATGTTGGCTCCGGGATTGCTTCCTCGCAGGGAGTCGAGGAAGAATCTCTGGGCGTGGTTACTTAATAAAAATTGCTACAATAATATTGCAATATATGAGTTACCAATCTACCCTCTTATAATGCTGCAAGATGTTGAAGATGCTAGTCTTCGATAGGACTAGGCCTTCCCCCTCATTCTTGCTTTCTGCAGTCAGTCCAAATATAACCCCATTCTTTGACACTGATGCATATTTAGCATAGTTCCGATGTCAGTCTTGCGAGTACTTTGGATGAGTACTCACCGCTGCTTTGCTTTCTCTTTTCCCCTCGATACGATTACTACGTTCAGACGATGGAGCCCAGGAGCTGGAGTACGCCGAAGACGACTACTACACCACCGCTGTAGCTTACTACTATGTGGAGGCTGCCCCCGACCAGCAGTAGGATAGGAGGTTCCCGGGCAGGAGGCCTCGCCTCGTTCGACCCGTTGTTATGTTTGTGCTAGCCTTCTTAAGGCAAAACTTGTTTAACTTATGTCTGTACTCAGATATTTTTTTGCTTCTGCTAACTCGTGCTTGTCGAGCTTTGTATTCGAGCCCTCGAGGCCCCTGGCTTGTAATATGAAGCTGTATGACTTTAATTTGTGTCTACTGTTGTGTTGTGATATCAATCAGTGAGTCCCTAATCTTGGTCGTACGCATTGCGTGTATGATTAGCGTACGGTCGAAATTGGGGGCGTCACAAGTTGTTATCAGAGCCGGCTGCATGTAGGTAGCCCCCTTTCCAACTCCTTGGCCGAAGTTGAGTCTAGTCATTGAAAAACTTTTACTAACATAGTTGTGTGGCTTACGGGCCCAGATCTCAATCGGGTGGTATTAGGATCTTTTATTCCTCGTCTATACTCCGGGTTCTGATCTCTCTTCTCTTTTGGGTTAAAGATTTTGCTAACTCTAACATTAGGTTCTCGTGATCACATCCACCAGAGAGTTGCTTTATCGACAATTGTTTCCTTTGAAGTTATGATACACACACTGTCATTTGACATCTTGAATCTCCTTGTTACAGATGCATCCCGCTAGGCAGATCGTTCGTCTGACTTTGGCTTACGATACGACTGGGTTCCCGGCCATTCTGGTCAACCTCTTGATCAGGCTGGGATATCGCTGGTACCCCGAGTACACTGTTTATGAGGACTACCGCGAGTTCAACCAGGAACAGTATGAAGCTAAGATGGTTATCTGGGATCGGCGGGATCGCTCCATCACTGAGCTGCACACCTTTCGTGGCATTGGAGTGACCGTTGAGATACCAGTACAGGATGCTGCTTATGCTGCTATTGTTCGTCTATGTGCAGCGAACCCCTGCTTGGAGGAGACGACATTCAGATACATCCCGTATGTTCCTGCCGGAGTTGATACTGCAGCCGACGCCGAGGTCTACACCCCTTTCGTGCGGCGGCGTAATGACCGATCCTACACTGTTGTCTGCACCCCCTACGTGAGTCGTCGTTACGACCCACAGGTTCTAGTTCAGTACACTGAGGCACTGGATCGCACTGTCCGAGCTCTTAATGTCGAGCTATACGCCACCCGTACTAGTCTTTATGAGGCTATGGAGTAGTTGATGCCAGCAGTCCGTGCGGGGATACATCCAGAGTACATCCTTTACCCGCGCCGGACAGAGCTATCACCAGGTCTTGAGTGGCCTGCTGTTGGAGGTCGTACTCCTGCACGTGGACCTGCGCTCCCCGTTGGGCACCAGATTCTACATCAGAGTGTGCATGGGATGCAGAATCCTGCCCCCAGGTTTAACATTCAGGGCCACGTGCAGTTCCCCGGCTTCTTTCGTTGTCCCCGACGTTGATGTAGCATATCGCTATGACCCGTTGTTGTATCTCTTCACCGCGTGCCTGCGTGCCGCCTAGTTGTCTAAGTTAATTTCATGCCGGACCTATCGTCTATTTCGTAACGGACTTATGGTTTGTAATAGAACTATGTATGGATCTGCATGTTGAATTCAAAGTACTATGTTGAATCTATTGCACTTCCTTCTTTGTGCAATTTACTTCATGAATGATTCATTGTCTTTGCAATTACCCAATGCTAAACTACCACTGTTAAAAATTTGACAGAATGGTTAGGCCAACTGGTCGAGGTCATGGTGCGCCTGAACCACCACCGCCGCCTGAATACATGGCTGGAATGATGCAACAGTTTGAGCTGAATCGCCAATTTATGCAAGGGATTATCAACCAGTTCCCGAGGCCGAATATGAATCAACAGCCAGCCCCAATGACTCTGCAGGACTTCATGCGCCTCAACCCTGCTATCTACTGCAGCTCAACTCAGCCGCTTGACGCTGATGACTGGCTCCATGATATCACCTATGAGTTGGAGTCTTCAGGCGCCCCAGTGGCTAGCTATGTCACCTTTGCCTCGTACTTTCTGAAGGGTCCCGCTGCTCAATGGTGGGACAGCCACAGGCACTCACAGCCTGTTGGAACAATCATCACCTGGCCGGAGTTCCAGGCTGCTTTCCGTGCTCGTCACATTCCTCAGGGACTGATGGACAAGAAGAAGCGTGAGTTCCGCAATCTCGTCCAGGGCAACAAGACTGTGGATGCTTATCAGCGGGAATTTCTGGACTTGTCTCGCTATGCTGAAGAATACGTTGCAACTGATGCTCGTAGACAGGAGAAGTTCACTTGAAGGCCTTCACACTGATATCAAACGGGCGCTCCTTGTTCAGGACTTTGATAACTTCGCCATCTTGGTGAACAAGTCCATTCAAGTGGAAACAGGTCTACAGGACTACAAGGACAGCAGCAAGCGCAACCGTGACATGGGCTCATCTTCGGGCTCATCTGCTCAGAAGCGCAAGATCTGGATCCCCCACAACATGTACCATGCACCGCCTCCTGCTCCGAGGCCGTCCTATGCTGCACCTCGTCTGCCTCCACCCCCACCTAGGCAGCCGAGGCTCCCAGCTCTGCCACCACGAGCTCTTGTTCCCCCTTTTCGTCCGGAGGATGAGCTGTGCTTCAAGTGTGGTCGTCCAGGACACCGTGCTAGAGAAAGCAGGCAGAATCAGAATCAACTTGCACTGCCTTCCAACCAGCCCCGCAACAACAATGGCAGGCATGAACAGGGACGTGTTCAGGCTAACAATGTTGATCTGAATGAAGTTCAAGACCAGCCTGCTACTGTGATGGGTACTCTTCTCGTCAACTCAGTACCAGCTTCTGTATTGTTTGATACAAGAGCATCGCATTCTTTTATGTCTGAAGATTTTGCATACATGCATGACATTAAATGTGAAGAGATGAATGTCCCAATAGTGGTAAACACTCCCGCGGGCCAATGTCGGACCTCCATTATTAGCCACAATGTCCCCATTGAAATTGAAGGGTTGGAATTCCTTGACTCCCCCATAATGCTTAAGTCTTCCAATATCGATCTCATTCTTGGAATGGATTGGTTGAAAGCACATAGCGCTTCAATTGTTTATGACACCAAAACCGTCCACCTCCTACATCCTTCGAATGAGATTGTAAGCTATCATGCTCATCTTGTTCGAAATGCTGAAGCCCGGCTATATGCCTTGAATGCGTTAAATGTGTCACCTCTTGAAGGGATTGAAAACATTCCAGTTGTCCGGGATTTCCAAGATGTATTCCCAGAAGAACTTCCAGGGATTCCCACTATAAGGGATGTCGAGTTTGTCATCGATTTAGTGCCAGGCACCACCCCTATAGCTAAGCGGCCATATAAGATGCCTCCACATGAACTCCTTGAACTGAAGCAAGAAATCAATGATTCGCTTCGTCAAGGGTTCATCCGTCCAAGTTCCTCTGCTTGGGGAGCACCTTCCCTCTTTGTCAAGAAGAAAGATGGTACGAATCGGTTAGTTCAAGATTACCGTCCAATCAACCAAGCAACGATTCAAAACAAATATCCGCTTCCTCGAATCAACGATCTGTATGATCAACTTGCTGGTTCGTCAGTGTTTTCAAAACTCGACTTGAGGTTGGGTTACCATCAGATCCGGGTTTGTGAAGAGGATATTCCCAAGACTGCATTTGTTACTCGCTATGGTTCATATGAGTACACCGTCATGTCCTTCGGCTTAACCAATGCTCCAGCAACCTTCTCTCGCCTGATGAACTATATATTCATGGATTACCTCAACAAATTCGTTGTGGTTTATCTGGATGATATCCTGGTTTATTCTAAGAATAAAGAAGAACATGTTGAACATCTTCGTCTTATACTGGAGAAGCTTCGGGAGCATCAACTTTATGCAAAGTATTCCAAGTGTGAGTTCTGGATGGACGAAGTAACCTACCTTGGTCATATGATCTCCAAGGATGGTATTGCGGTCAACCCTGAACGAGTTCAGGCTATTCTTGACTGGACTCCCCCGAAGAATATCAAACAAGTCAGAAGTTTTCTCGGACTCGCCAGCTATTGCCGTCGATTTGTCGAGAACTTCTCCAAGATTGCCAAGCCCTTAACCAATCTGCTTCACAAAGGTGTTAAATATGAGTGGACAGAAAAATGTCAGGAGAGCTTTCAGGCACTTAAAGACAAACTGACGTCTGCTCCAGTGCTTGCTCCCCCGGATACTCAAAAGGACTTCGTCATCTATTGCGATGCTTCACGTCAAAGAATGGGTTGTGTCCTAATGCAAGAACGCAGAGTGGTTGCTTATGCCTCTCGTCAATTGCGTCCTCATGAAGAGAACTACCCAGTTCATGACCTTGAACTTGTTGCAGTAATTCATGCACTGAAAGAGTGGCGACATTACCTTGTTGGTAATCGTTGCAAGATTTACACCGATCACCAGAGTTTGAAGTACCTATTTACTCAGCCAGATCTGAACCTCCGTCAACAAAGATGGATGGAGCGAATAGCACATTACAACATGGGTATTTCTTATACACCTGGCAAGGCTAATGTAATGGTTGATGCTTTGAGCCGTAAGTCATACTGCAACCATGATAACCCACAAGTATAGGGGATTGCAACAGTTTTCGAGGGGTAGAGTATTCAACCCAAATTTATAGATTCGACACAAGGGGAGCCAAAGAATACTTGAGAGTATTAGCAGTTGAGTTGTCAATTCAACCACACCTGGAGATTAAATAGCTGCAGCAGAGTGATCAGTAGCACGGTAATATGATAGTTTGGTAGCAATAGTGACGGCAACAGTAGTGGTAACAGTAGTAGCAATAGTTTTGTAGCAGTTGGAACAGCAGCAACAGTAGTAGTAACTTAGCAAGAGCAATAAGCGGAAAGATCGTAGGCACTGGATCGGTAACTCGTTGGATGATATTCGTTATGTAACAGTCATAACCTAGGGCGATACAGAACTAGCTCAGTTCATCAATGTAATGTAGGCATGTATTCCGTAAATAGTCATACGTGCTTATGGAAAAGAACTTGCATGACATGTTTTGTCCTACCCTCCCATGGCAGCGGGGTCCATGAGGAAACTAAGGGATATTAAGGCCTCCTTTTAATAGAGTACCGGAACAAAGCATTAACACATGGTGAATACATGAACTCCTCAAACACGGTCATCACCGCGAAGTATCCCAAATATTGTCACTATGGGGTTGACGGATCATAACACGTAATAGGTGCATATGACTAGGCAAGATCGGATCAAGAACATAGATATAGAGATGATAACATAAACGGTTCAGATCTGAAATCATGGCACTCGGGCCCTAGTGACAAGCATTAGGCGTAGCAAAGTCATAGCAACATCAATCTCAGAACATAATGGGTACTAGTGATCAAGCCCTAACAAAACTAACTCGATTACATGATGAATCTCATCCAACTCCTCACCGACCAGCAAGCCTACGAAGGAATTACTCACTCCCGGTGGGGAGCATCATGGAATTGGCGATGGAGAAAGGTTGGTGATGACGAAGACCGAAGATTCCCTTCTCCGGAGCCCCAAACGGGCTCCAGATCTGGCCTCCCGATGAAGAACAGGAGGTGGCGGCGGCTCCGTCCCGTGAAACGCGATAATTCTTTCTCCTTGATTTTTTTCTCCAAATTTAGGAATTTATAGTGGCGGAGTTAGGGAAAGTGGGGCCACGAGGTGGGCACAACCCACCAGGGCACGCCGGGAGGGGGCTGGCGCGCTCTGGTGTATCGTGCCCAGCCTGTGCCCCCTCTCCGGTGGTTTTTGGCTCCAGTATTTTTTATATTTTCCAAAATAAATCTCCAAAAAGTTTCGTTCCATTCCGAGAACTTTTATTTCTGCACAAAAACAACACCATGGTAGTTCTGCTGAAAACAGCGTCAGTCCGGGTTAGTTCCATTCAAATCATGCAAATTAGAGTCCAAAACAAGGGCAAAAGAGTGAGGAAAAGTAGATACGTTGGAGACGTATCAACTCCCCCAAGCTTAAACCTTTGCTTGTCCTCAAGCAATTCAGTTGATAAACTGAAAGTGATAAAGAAAAACTTTTATGAACTCTTTTGTTCTTGTTTACATATATATATGCTTAAGTAGCACCCAGGTTTTCAGCAAAGATTATGACTAACCATGTCAATAATAACTCTTAGAAATTATATTTACTCATAACAATAACATAAGCAACTAGCGAGCAATAATAAGATATCTCAAGCGCCAACACTTTGTCAAAACAATCATGATACAATATGACAATAGTGGTATCTCGCTAGCCCTTTCTGAGATCGCAAAACATAAATGTAGAGCACCTCCAAAGTTCAAGCATTGACTAAACATTGTAATTCATGGTAGAAAAGATCCAGTCATGCTGCACCCAACATCAACTATACACAATGCATGAGGATGACAATAGTGCTCTCATGTCTGGCGTTTATTTGAGAAGGTGATGACTCAACATAAAAGTAAATAGATAGTCCCTTCGCAGAGGGAAGCATGGATTTGCAGCGGTGCCAGAGCTCAAAGTTTAAAACAGAGATAGATATAATTTTGAGAGGTACACCCTTCATGTCAACGTCACGACCAAGAGTTATCAATATCTCCCATGCTAAACAAATTAGCAGCGGTTCCCAAGCGATAAAAGTAAAGGTTTACTCCCCCTCCACCAACAATCACACTCCACGGCGAGCCGCATCCACGGGTACCGTACAAACCAACAACATTCCTAGGGGAGTTTTGTTTAATTATTTTTGATTTTTGATTTCGGGACTGGGAATCCCTATTACCGCCCCTCTCGTGTAAGGACAAGTGAATAAACACTCGTCATGAGAATAACCCGCTTAGCATGGAAGATACTGACCGCTCCCTGTCGCTTCATGAGCGGTCCAGGTGAGGGAGTCCCGGACTAAGGGGTCCTCGGGCTGCCGGCTCATCTCTCAATGGGCCGGTTCAATGGGCCATTCTCCGAAGAAGGGCCGGACACATCAAGACTCCACTTTCCAGAAGGAAGCCCCGAAGGCGCGTCCTGCACTCCAAGTCAAGAGGAGGAAGTCGCCATCTCCATCCTCGGCAGGAGGCCCACCATGTGTAAACCCTAGTACCCCCCGGTGTCTATATAAACCGGGAGGGTTTTAGATCATAGGACACAGAAACTCATCTAGGGTTTTAGCTAGTCGATCTCGAGGTAGATCAACTCTGTAACCTTCATATCATCAATATAATCAAGCAGGACGTAGGGTTTTACCTCCATAGGAGGGCCCGAACCTGGGTAAACATCGTCCCCTTCATCCCTTTGTTACCATCGATCCTAGTCTCACAGCTCGGGACTCCCTACCCGAGATCCGCCGGTTTTGACACCGACATTGGTGCTTTCATTGAGAGTTCCGCTGTGATCGCCCAAGGAATCGATGGCTCGCATCTTCATCAACGAAGAGGTCCGTAGCATGGACTCCTTTGTCCCTGGACAGATCTTCGCTTTCGGCAGCATCGTGCTGCATGCTGACCCGACCGGCTGCCTTGGCCGGGTCGGGAGCTTCGCCCCTGATCAAGAAGTCAGATTCGGGAACTTAGAGTTCTCCGTTGACTCTCTGGGTGATCTCTTGCTCACCGGGCTCGCAGTCTCACCAGATGCGCCCGAGGACTCCGAGGCCTTAACCTTGGATGTCGTTTCCAACCCCGTTTACGGGGCCAATCCCGATGATGATCTGGACTTCAATCCGGATCCGGCTATAGCGCCAGATGGCTGGGTATCAACCCCGGCCGAATACGCTTCTCGTACGGACGCGTCAGAGGTTAACTCCAGACACGCCGGACAGATTGACCCGATTGAGCTCTCGACGCTCTGCAAGGCTCTAGATCGGATCTCCTCGACGAAAACTACTGATGACCCAATCCCGATCCATACTCAGATCGGTCTTGAGGCGGGTCAAGAGGAATTTTTCGTCCCACCCACCACCCACTTAGTAGCCACTATCGAAGACTTAACCGATATGTTGGACTACGCCTCTGAGGAGGCAGAAGACATGGAAGAAGAGGATCGCGCTCCCACCCCCGTTAACACCAGGCGATGGACCGCCACCTCCACCTACGATGTCTACATGGTGGATACGCCATCCGGTAACGGCGAGTGCACACCAGCTAACAATGGCGATGACTCATGTGAGGCGCCGTCAAGGCGCCGGAAACCGCGTAAGCGGTCAAAGACAAAAAAAGGGGAGGGAAGCTATTGCTGGCACCGGGGGAAACGATACCCCGGAAGACCTCGGCGATCCCGATATACCAGAATACCCGTTGGAGGACCAGGAAAGGCCGGAGGACCAGCGCGACCCCAAAGATCCGAACGACTCCGAGGATGACAACTACCTCCCCCCTATAGAGGAGGAGGATAGCCCGGACGACGAGGACCTCATCGTCCCCGAAACCATTGAGGATCATGAACGGTTCAGGCAACAGCTTTTAGCGACCACCCGAAGCCTGAAAGCAAAAGCGCGGCAACTCAAGGCCGAACAAGACACCCTCAACGATAGATGGACAAGGGTTCTATCAGCCGAGGAAGAACACGTCGCCGGTCTATGGGATCAACCCAAGAGCTACCCCCGCCGGCGGTTGTTGCCACAATTCGATGACGAGCTCCCCAACACGCCGTCCCCCAAGCACACTCCATACGACCAGCCGGACCGCCCTCCCCGAGGACGAGATAGGATGGCTGGCGAGGCCGGTCATAGGCCGGCGGTACCCCGCAGAAGGGGAAAGGAGCCAATGGAGCCTGACGACAGGTATGACCCGCGGCGCGACTTGGATGAGAGAATAGGCCGCACGAGATCCATCTACGGATCTAGAGGGTACTCCCCTGGCAGAAGGGACGAGTACCGGCCCTGGCTCGATCGAACCAATAGAGTTCGGGACCAAAACCGGGGCCGAACAGACGCTGACTACCGGCGTGATATAGCCCGGGTCAGAGGCACTGCCCACCCGCTCTGCTTCACTGACGAGGTGATGCAGCACCAGTTCCCTGAAGGGTTTAAACCCGTGAACATCGAGCAATACGACGGAACAACTGACCCTGCAGTATGGATCGAGGACTTCCTCCTCCACATTCACATGGCACGAGGAGACGACCTCCACGCCATCAAGTACCTACCCCTCAAGCTTAAGGGGCCAGCTCGGCACTGGTTAAACAGTCTCCCCGAAAATTCTATCGGGAGCTGCACTACTAGAAAAAAGGCTATTAGTGGCACACCTGTTTTTGCTATTAATGGTGCACTATAGGTGCGCCACTATTACCACGCCACTAGTAATGGTTAGTAATGGCGCACCTCTGGTGCGCCATTACTATTCCAAATACCAGTGGCGCACCTGGTGGTGCGCCACTACTAACCCTTATGTGCTCCACTGGTATTCCCTCCAGGTGCGCCACTAATAGCCTTATAGGTGCGCCACTAGTAATAAAGGAAGGTGCGCCACTAATAAGGGCTGAAATGCGCCACTAGTAATGTATTTGGAAAACAAAAAAAAATCCAAATTTACAGAAAACAACCTATAAGGAAAAATAATTTAAAAACAAAAAATGAAATAGAATCATAATTTTTATTATAGTAAGAATATTACAATGTCTTTACAAGTATCCAATAAAAGGAAAATTGCAAGGAAATAAAAGAAAATCCTAAAACTAATCTTCTAGTAATCTTTTCTTCTTTTTCTTCACTTTATCCCTGTAAAATGTAACAAAATAAACAGAAAGACAAACACACTATTTATAACATGTCAATACTATATATCAACAGAATGGCATCATCATACTCATCACCAAGATCATCATGTGCATCAATGACATCATCATACTCATCATCTGGATAGTGACACACTTGGCCTTAGGTCAATAGCAAATCTTTCATATAAATAGGCAGGTGACCGACAAAAACAAAAACAATACATTGCTAAATCTGAGATATAGGAAGGAACAAAGAAAAATGGTTTTTGACGAAGACAAACCATTTTGGTAGGGAAAGTAGACAAATTTTATACGTTGATAAGTACACATCAAGAAAAATCAAACACTTGGTTTATTCATACAGTTCAAAATATCCAACATGAATAAGAACTAAGCTCTAACACAGTTTTTTCTTAAGCCCGACAACAGAGATGTTGATTCCATTGACAAAAGGAGTAAATACCATAGGGAACACATGAAAAGCAGAAGAAAATCCACTACGCTAGACTACACTATCGGCTTGTTCCAACAGAGATGTTGATTCCATTGACAAAAGGAGTAAATACCACCATAGGGAACACATGAAAAGCAGAAGAAAACCCACTACCCTAGACTACTATCGCAAAATGGTGTGTTGTGTGTCACCCTTCTTCCAACATTGGCTTCGTCAGTGGAAAGATGATGCCCGACAACTCCAAATTGTTAAAAATGCGGCGAGTGCGCTCCTGCCACATCAGAAACATCAAAGTCTTGAAATTTTACACCTATCTAACATGTTGCTGTACTGATAAGGCATCAAAAAATAAAGCAGAACACTGGGAACAGAGTAGAGGATATGCAAATTATTACCTGTAGATCTCAGTGTACAAGCTGATGTAGGGGATGAATCAGAGTAGTAAATTCCGTCGGAGAGGGGGCCGATGGATCTTGTGATCTGGGGCAGTGGCCGGCTGGTGGTGGGGCTGGGCGGCGCAGGTCGATGGGGGAAGGCCGGGGAGGCCGGCGGCGGCGGGGCAGGGGGCCGGCGTAGCCGGATCTAGCCGGATTCGGGCGGCTTAGGCGGCGCAGTGGCGGGCTTCGGGCTCCTGGCGGCTGTGGTCATGGTGGCTCGGCCGAGCTCCTGCTCGGAACACAGAGAGAGAGAGAGAGATGAGAGAGCCGGGAGGAGAGGAGAGGAAGGGGCGCAGGGAGGAGGAGACCTGCGGGGCTCGCCGGGCAGGGGCGGCGCGCGGCCTCGAGCTCGGCGGCTCAGAGCTCGCTCATGGGCTGAGGCGGCTGGATCGTGACCGTGGCGCGCGGTGCGATGGCGCACGGATCTGGTCGCGGGGAGGCCGCCGACTGGCGGGCTCCAGGGGAGGCGCGGGGCTCGGCCGAGCTCGAGCTCGAGCCATGGCCATGGCGGGCTCCTGCGCAGGGAGATAGAGGGAGGTGAGAGGAGGAGAGGAAGGAGACGGGGCGCGGGGAGGAGACCTGCGGCGGGTGCGCGGGGGGGGGGGGCGGCGCGGCTGGCGGCAGCGGGCTGGGGGGATGTGGGGTAGGTGGTGGCTGCTAGCTCACTGGACATGAATAGGTGCATAGCAATGGCGCACTTCGTGTAGGTGCGCCACTGTTACCTGAAATAGCAGTGGCGCATCTATACATAGTGCGCCATTGGTATGTCTAGGGGATGGGTCAAACCTTGGTCAAACTTAGTAGTGGCGCACTATACACCAGGTGCGCCACTGGTAATTGTGATAGCTATGGCGCACCATACATATGTGCGCCACTGCTACATAGTAGTGGCGCACTACTAGCATAGTGCGCCACTAGTAGAGATATTGGGGATAGGCCTTTTTCTAGTAGTGCTGGGAGGACCTTGAGGATGCATTCCGATCTAACTTCCAGGGCACCTATGTACGGCCCCCGGACTCCTCCGACCTAAGCAATGTCGTGCAAAAGGCAGGAGAATCTGCTCGACAATTCTGGAACCGGTTCTTGACCAAGAAAAACCAGATCGTCGATTGCCCAGATGCCGAAGCCATAGCCTCTTTCAAGCACAATATTCGGGACGAGTGGCTGGCTCGCCAGCTCGGTCAGGATAAACCCAGGACCATGTCCACACTCACATCACTCATGACCCGCTTTTGCGCGGGCGAGGACAACTGGCTAGCAAGGCGAAGCCACAACCCCGAAGACCCCGGTACTTCCGAAGTCTGGGATGGAAACGGGAAATCAAAACGCAACAAAAACAAACGTCGGCATAGCACTAGCGACGCCGATGACACGGCCGTTAACGCCGGTTTCCGCAACCCAAGATCTGGGCAGCGGAAGAAGCCTCCTAAAGGCAATCGCGACGGACCCACCCCGTTGGACAAGATCATGAAGAGGCCTTGCCAGATCCATGGAACTCCGGACAAGCCCGCCAACCACACCAACCGTAACTGTTGGGTGTTTAAACAGGCCGGCAAACTCGCAGCCGAGGAGCAGAGTAAAGGCCCACGTAGCGAGGACGACGAGGAGCCCCGCGGTCCGAGCAATGGAGGTTAGAAGCAGTTCCCTCCAGAAGTAAAAACTGTGAATATGATATACGCCACTCATATACCTAAAAAGGAGAGGAAGCGCGCCCTTCGAGAGGTCTACGCCGTAGAGCCTGTAGCCCCGAAGTTTAACCCATGGTCGGCCTACCCGATCACTTTTGATCGACGAGATCACCCGACCAGTATCCGTCATGGAGGTTCGGCGGCCCTCGTCCTAGACCCCATTATCGATGGGCATCACCTCAATAAAGTCCTAATGGACGGAGGAAGTAGCCTCAATCTGATCTACTCAGACACGGTGAAAAAGATGGGCATAGATCCGTCAAGGATAAAGCCTAGCAACACTACCTTTAAAGGAGTGATCCCAGGCGTCGAAGCCCAGTGCACAGGCTCTGTTAGCCTGGAAGTAGTGTTCAGTTCGCCCGACAACTTCCGCAGTGAGGAATTGATCTTCGACATCGTTCCTTTCCGCAGTGGCTATCATGCCCTGCTCGGCCGTACAGCGTTCGCTCGCTTTAATGCCGTCCCACATTACGCATACCTCAAGCTTAAGATGCCCGGTCCCAAGGGGGTCATCACCGTCAATGGCAACACAGAGCGTTCCCTCCGAAGTGAGGAGCATGCATTGGCCCTGGCGGCCGAATTCCATTATGAGGACGGTCGGCAGACACCTTAATCGGCCATAAAGGCCCGTAAGGTCGACAAACGAGTTCGGTTTCAATCCGAACTCTCAGATTCCTCTGCTCCCCAAAAATAGGGATACGCCCCCCATTGCACAGCCCTAACGGCCGCCAAACACGTGCCAAGAAGGCACAACTTCGCGCTCAAGGTTCCATGGGCAGCAATGGGGAACAACCATCAAATGGTTAGTGTTCGGCTAGACCGACCAATACCAATACACGTCCTCGGACAAAACACAGGTACCATCAAGGACCTGCAAAAAAGCGTAAAGCTCATTGATACTTCGGCGACTTCTCAAGACCTTCTTCCCAAGGTCCGTTCGGCGACCGCATCACTCTTAATAAGATGCAACCCCCACGGAGGAACATGAACGGTTAGGCGACAAGGCACATCGAGAACGTCATGTCATCAATCGAAGACTCCTGGTACAGCCTCCCCTCTGTAAATTTTATATTTCACCTACCTGTAAACAGTTGCTTCGGCAATCCAAGTTATAAGAATTATTGAGCAAGTACAAAACCATTATATATGGTCACTTCGTTGTCTTTTATACATCCTCTGTTCTTCTCTTGGTAACGCTTTTTGCGAAAACTGTTCGGTAGATATTACGATGCAACCGGCTAATAGACCGGGGGCTCGAATTTAAAATCTCCTTGAACCTCAGTACAACTGGTTATGTGTTCGGCGTCTTGGGTTTTGCTTTATATGCATCGGATCCGAACTATGTCTTGGGTCAATAGTTGGGTTGCCTGGCTCCCGTGCTTGCCCTCTTACGTTCCGCTCGTTCGGCTAAAAGGGCAAAGGGAGAACCACTGCGATTGTGCTTCCAGCTCGTCTGGTCAAGCACCTCAGGGGAGAAAGCCGAAAACTGACCGTCATAGTAAGCGAGAACCGGTCTGCGAATCCGAGCATAAGTGTCATACTAAAAAACCGATAGCGGTTATTTCGTGTTATACGATGGGTGTTGTGTTAGTACAAACCATGTGATGCTAGCTTCGGCCCCGACACATCGGAACATCACAAAACACAGGGGGCTTGTCATCGGCCCCCGCCTTTTTCTACACTCCCACGGCTAAGTGAAAGCTATAGAGCACCATAGTCCGATTGCCTTGTACCGCTCGCACTACCGCCTTCGGGCGCCGATACATCGGCTAAGGCTAAAAGTGCGGATACAGAGACACCCCGCGTAGTATCTACGTGGGGGCTGAAGCCGACGACTCGCTGCTTTCAGATGAACCGGCCACATAGGAGTCTAAATAAACATAACCTATTTATAAGACATGATAAACCATGCAACATTAAGTATAAAGCGTTAAAGTCTTCGGACACATTACATCGTGCTCATTCATACAAAACATCCTTGGAGCATTGAGCCTCTATTGCCCGAGCACCCTCCATTACATGGGGGAAGTATAGCTCGGGGCACCTATGACTCTTGTCAGGAGACGAAGGTGCGGTGGCCATCTTGGTCGGCTGGAGCTTTGGCCAGTGCACCATAGTCCTTGCAAAGGCCATCTGCGCGCCCTCGATGCACGTAGAGCGCTTCAGCACGTCAACCCGAGGCGCAACATCACATAGCTTCTGCACCAGGCCGAAATAGCTGCTCGGCAACGGCTCATCGGGCCACAGACGGATGCAGAGGTCCTTCATGGCCGGCTCCGCCATTCTGTGCATCTCCATCAGTTGCTTCATGTGGTCAACGAGGAGGGGAGAGCGCTCGGGGGACTCAAATTGCGCCCAGAAGAGCCGGGCCTCATCATCCTCCGCCCGCGAAGTATAAAGCTTGCTCGCGTCCGCCACACTCTTCTGGAGATCCGCACGAATGCCTAAGGAACGCCACACCTGGGTGAGCAAAGCAAATTTGCTACCACGCATCGCAGCGAATATGGCTTACCATCGACGACAACCTTGACTTGACGAACCTCCTCCTCGAAGGACCGCCTGTCCACCCGCTCCTTCTGGAGCTCGGATTTCAGTGCGGCTAGCTCGGCGGCTTGTTCTTTGCCTTTCCGCTCAAGGGCCTCGCACTTCGTGCCGGCATCCTTGAGCTCTTGCTGCACCTCCTCCACCCGGGCCTCATGCTTGGCGCTTGCAGCCTTCAAGCTGGAAAGCACGTCTGCTGCCTCTTCGGCGGCCGTCCTCTTCTCCTCGGCCTCTTGCTTCGTTTTCTGAAGCTCGGCCTTGAGTCTTTCAACCTCCGCAGCTGAATCTGTGGAAGCAAATCACACTGGGTCACCAGTGCGGATCATTATCAATATAGAGCTCGGATATTAGAATTCGGCTTACCTTGTGCCTCGTCGAACCTCTTGTTCAGGCTGTCAAGCTCCTCTTCGGAGATTCTGAGCTTCCGATTCTGTTCGGTTAGCTCAGCGGCATTACCGGCCACCGCCAATGACGAGGCCTGCCAAAAACGAAAAATATGCATCCAGTTATGTGCGATTCAAACCCCCGAACTATGAAGGATATGACTCCCTGTTCGGTCCTTTCAAGGACTTTTCCGAACATTGCAGGACCAAATGGTGCCTTGTGCATCATTGTTCATTCCTCACTATTTGACCCCCGGATGCGTTTTTGCATACCCATCCAGGGCTCGGGGGCTAGTACATATATAAAGAGATAGTACAAAACTTAAAATTAGCATTGTTCGGGAAAAGGTATTACATGACTCACCTTGAAGCCCGTTAAGAGACCATTGAAGGCCTCCTTCAGTCCGCCATCGACGGACTGAATTCCTTCCAAAACCGCACTCATAAGAGTGCGGTGATCCTCGAAGATAGGGGTGCTTGCTAGCGCCTCCTCCACGACCGGCCACCCCGCCGTTGGTGGCATCGGTGGTGACCGGTCAGTCCGATCTCCGATCGGGGACCGAGTCGGTAACTCCGGAGGCACAGAGTGCTCCGGAGATGTCCTCGGAGGGGGCTGGGCATTTCTCCGCCCTTCCTCTTCGGTGACTAGGGGAATGTTCTCCCCCTGGTCCTCAGCAGCCCGGGGAGTTTCCTCTCCCTGGCCCTCGGTGGCCGTGGCGTCAGCCTCGGCCATGACATGGTCACCCCCTCCGCCCGTGTTCGGCTCCAACGGAGCCTGGCTGGATGACACATCCGCGGTGTCCTTCATGACCCCTGGGGGTGTAGGGTGCAATGCGGTCCCGCTCTCCGCCAGCTCGGTGGGTGGAGACTCCCCATCCGATATTTGGTCAGTAGGGAGGACGCGCGGTGGGCTGCGAGATGTTCTTGTACATAAAACATTGGAAACTTTGCATAAATAACCCAGGGAGTCTTCGGATTCATACCTTCGAGCTGGGGGCTTGACCCTTAGGGTCCTTCGGGGAACCCTCTCAAAGTCCTCGGACTCTGCGTCAGAGTCCGAGCTGTCGTTGGCCAGGATCAACCTCGGCCGAAGCGCCCTCTTCGGGTCGGGAGGAGGTACATCCTCCGCGGCGTCCTGCGATGCCGCCCTCTTTCTTGTGAGGGGGGAATCTCCTTCCCCCCCGTCTTCGTGCTCCTCCTCATGACTAGAGGAGGCGTGAGTCTCCTCGGACGCAGCGTCTGGCTGGTCCTTTAAGCGGAGGCCCTCTCTGGCCTTCTTTTTCTTCTCCTTCTTCTCGGGCATCGAGTACGGCTCCACGACAAGCATCGCCGCTAACAGCTCCGACCTGGGGTCTTCGGGTTGTGGAGCCGGGCAGTTAACCTTCGCGGCTTTGCTCAGCCACGTCTGCGATAGTGAAGGAGAAGGCGTTCAGACTTTTTGCCGAAGAGACAGAATCAATGAATTGAAATTATACCGTACCTTGGTCGGTGGGTTGACGGCGCTTAGGCCCGTATCCTCTTCCTTGTCCGGCCAGCTCTTCTGAGGCTTGAACAAAGCCCTCCACAGCTTCTCAGGGGTGGTGCGAAAGAATTGGCGCACGGTAGGCTCATCGTCAGGACGGTAAGCCCACATGGGGGATGCCCGGCGCTGGCAAGGGAGGATGCGGCGATGGAGCATGACCTGGACCACGTTGACCAGCTCCACCTTGGCCTCGATCACCGAGGTAAGGCGCTTCTGCAGCAGCTTCACCTCAGCATCCGATCCCCAGTTAAGGCCCTTCCTGAGCCACGAGGTCAGTCTCGTTGGGGGTCCGGATCTAAATTCGGCAGGCGCCGCCCAGCTCTCATCCCTTGGCTCGGTGATGTAAAACCACTCCTTCTGCCAGATCTTGATTGTGTCGATGAAGGTGCCGGTAGGCCACTCGACGCGGGGGAGCTTGCTGATTACCGCCCCTCCGCAGTCTACGTGCTTGCTGGCCACGGTCTTCGGCTTGACATTGAAGACCTTGAGCCACAAGCCGACGTGCGGTTCGACCCACAGAAAGGCCTCGCAGATGATGATGAATGCCGATATGTGCATGAAGGAGTTCGGCGGAAGGTCGTGGAAGTCCAGCCCGTAGAAAAACATGAGACCTCTAACGAAAGGGTGGAGCGGAAAGCTCAGTCCCCGGATAAAGTGGGGGACGAACACCACCCTCTCGCCTGCTTTGGGGGTGGGAACCACCTGGTTCTTCTCCAGGGCGCGGTGGAAGATGTTGGCGGAGAGGTAGCCGGCCTGCTTTAGGTCCCGGATATCCTGGTCAGTGACCGTGGAGGCCTCCCACTTGCCGTTGGAGCCAGAGCCCGCCATGGTTAAGCTCGGAGGAAAGGGCGGGGAGAAACTGGATCTGGGCTCTCGGAGCTTGGAAAGATTGAGGAGGCGGAGGATGCGAATGGGAAGCGTGAATAGGCCTTGGGTTTTTTTCCCTTTTTATGGGACGTGTCACCGATTAGCTTCGCTGACCGCGCCGCAAATCCCTCCGCTTCCCAAGACATGCATGCCGTTATGCGCGTATGGAGATTAATCATATCCCGTGTAAAACGGAGCACGATCTGCATTGATAAGTCGTGTCGCTGTAAAAACGGCCTCGAGCCACGAATCGAGTTTTCGTAACTGGTTAGGTGGTCATGGCAGGCCACGACCCTTCGTCAGAGAGGGGTGTCAGAAAACACTGTTTACACTTTGGCGATTGGCCTTCGGGGCTAAGCAATCCATGGTGTTCGGTCAATCA
The DNA here is from genome assembly GCA_039707655.1 of Elymus sibiricus. Taxonomy (NCBI): domain Eukaryota; kingdom Viridiplantae; phylum Streptophyta; class Magnoliopsida; order Poales; family Poaceae; genus Elymus; species Elymus sibiricus. The sequence goes on from CM077665.1 coordinate 274,600,583, forward strand.
TATGATCGGAAGGAATACGTGTCATCGGAAACCGAACTAGTCTCAGCCGATCATGGAAAGGGAAGAAGAACTCACCCCGCAAGCCGAAGACCCTGATCATACGAAGCAGCTGGAGCTGAGACTCTTGGAGTTGGCGTTAGTTCGGGGGCTACTGAGGGAGTCCCGGACTAAGGGGTCCTCGGGCTGCCGGCTCATCTCTCAATGGGCCGGTTCGATGGGCCATTCTCCGAAGAAGGGCCGAACACATCAAGACTCCACTTTCCAGAAGGAAGCTCCGAAGGCGCGTCGTGCACTCCAAGTCAAGAGGAGGAAGTCGCCATCTCCATCCTCGGCAGGAGGCCCACCATGTGTAAACCCTAGTACCCCCCGGTGTCTATATAAACCGGGAGGGTTTTAGATCATAGGACACAGAAACTCATCTAGGGTTTTAGCTAGTCGATCTCGAGGTAGATCAACTCTGTAACCTTCATATCATCAATATAATCAAGCAGGACGTAGGGTTTTACCTCCATAGGAGGGCCCGAACCTGGGTAAACATCGTCCCCTTCGTCCCTTTGCTACCATCGATCCTAGTCTCACAGCTCGGGACCCCCTACCCGAGATCCGCCGGTTTTGACACCGACACCAGGCACACAAAACAGATGTTCATTTGAATTTTTAGAGGTGGCACATGCAAATTTACTTTGGAACGGCAGGGTAATACCGCATATAGGTAGATATGGTGGACTCATCTGGCATGACTTGGTTTAAGGGTTTTGATGCACAAACAGTATTTCCGCTTAGTACAGGCGAAGGCTAGCAATTAGATTGAGAAGCGGCCAGCTAGAGAGCGAAGACGGTCATGAACATGCATTACATATAATCAACATTGAATACTAGCATGAGTAGGATATGGACAGCATGAACATAAATATCATGAAGGCTATGTTGGTTTTGATTCAACTACATGTGTGAACATGTGCCAAGTCAAGCCACTTGAAACATTCAGAGGAGGATACCATATCATCATACTGCATCACAACCATTTTAATGCAAGTTGACACCCAAGATAAATCATTATCCACTCCTAGCTACTTAAGCATGGCATGAACAACTATAATCTCTAATGGTCATTGCAAACATGTTTAATCATAATGAGCTGAATCAAGGGATACTAGGTTAAACATATTTACAAAAAAAAACAAGTTGAGTTCATACCTGCCTTTCTCTGCCACAGTCAATTCATCAAATGTCATCATTATTGCCTTTCACTTGCACGATCGAACGATAAGAAGATAATAATAGTGCAAGAGTACTATGGACTAAGCTGGAATCTACAAGCATTTTATTCAATAGGAGAAGAGAAAGTAACATGGGCTCTTTGTTAGATAAACGATAATGCAGATGAGAACCACTCAACATTTTCATTGTGGTCTTCTCCTTGGTATGACTCAAGTAAACAGAAAAGAATTTCAGAGAAACACACTGAAATATTTTTGGAGTTTTTGGTTGTTCATGAAGAAAGCAAATTAAAGAAGAAAAAACAAAAACAAGAAAAACTATTTACACGGGAAAGCTCCCAACAAGTAAAAGAAGAAGCGAGAAATCTTTTTGGGTTTTCTTTTGATGCTACAATTAAACTAAGCTAGAAAGAAAAACTAAAAAGAAGTAGGAAATATTTTTGGGTTTTCTCAAAGTTTTTTTTCAAACACACAAGAAGAAAGCGAGAAAACAAATCGAGCATGGATAATACTATGAAAAAGTATGAACACCGACAACTGGAATGAAATGTGTGAACATAAATGTAATGACGGTGGAAATACGTACTCCCCCAAGCTTAGGCTTTTGGTCTAGCTTGGTAATCACCATCCGTATGAATAATAATCTGGGCGATGGCTCATTGAGAACCTCGGAGCAGACTCAGCGGCCCTCCTGGCAGCTTCAACCTCCGCGTTGTACTCATAGGCCTCGCTCTCAAAAACATAATATCTTCCCATAGTGTGAAAATCAAAGAGAGCAGGAGCAGGCAAAATAACAGGCACAACGGGTTTCTTATAAAATCTCAAGTTATAGGTATAGTTGGTGGCCGTGCCCGTAAGGAACATATGACGCTTTATAGCATCAAAGTCTAAATACTGAGTGGGTAGGATGGGGCCATTAGGCCATGGTGACACATTTAATCTCTCGGCTACATGGGAGGCATAGATTCCTCCATAAAAATTACCACTAGCAGCATTAAGCTGCAACCTCCGTGCAACAATTGCACCAAGATTATAATCCTTATTCCCAGTTATGGCAGTGTGTAGGAGACTCAAATCATGAGTACACAATGTGCTACAATCTTGTTTGCCTACAACACATTTACCGTTAAAGAGCGCAAAATATTGTAGTGATGGAAAATGGATACTGTTAATTCTCCCTTGTGTAACCCCCCTATCTTCGCCAAAGCAAAGATTAACTAAAAATGACTCGTACTCAGATTTTGTTGGTTCATCGAGGGAACCCTCATAAGGAAGTTTGCATGCATCGCTAAACATTTCTAATGGCATGGTAAAGGAATGGTCGTACAAGTTGAACGAAACTCTAGACTCACAAGGAAAATATTTGAATTTCTTTGTGAAGGTTTTCGTGAGCTCGAGGTGTTGGGGACACTTATCTGCAATGAAGGAGACAAGCTCTGTGTTGCGAATAAATTGAACAAATTCCTCCTTAATACCTGCACCTTCCATGAACTTGTCGCAAGGCCACAAGCATGATTTGGTTGCGGCATCTCGCATCGAGCTTTCGCTTGGTTCAACATAAGACTGTCGAACTGAGCTTCCACTTGATGAGGCTCCCAAGGATCTCCTCCTCGAAGAACTCCTAAATAATTGCATTTTTATTCCTATAAAAATTCTGAAAAACATTTAGTCCACAAAAATTTTGTCAACAAAACTTTGTAAAATTGTTAGCAACTACTCCCAAGCATGCATAGAGGCCATATTGAGCATTCAAACTACTTAGAACTCTAAGAATTCAACATGCAAGCTCATCTACAGCAGCACCGAGAGTAGCTAATTACTTTAAAAATAACCCACAAAAACAAAAACTAATTGGAGCAATGGAGGAGTCACATACCAAGAAGCAATCCCTCCAAACAGTTTCGGAAATGGAGCTTCGAGCAAAGAGAACGAAATCCGCGGGTTTGAGAGCAAGAACACAAAAATGGTGGCTGTGGTGATTTTTTGCTGGAGGTAGGTGGTGATGTGGGCTAAAGAGATAAGTGAGGGGGCCCACGTGGGGGCCACAACCCACGAGGGCGCGCCTGGGGGTGCTGGCGCACCCTGGTGTCTTGTGGGCATCAGGTGCACCCCCCTCTGATGTTATTTATACCAAAAATTCTTAAATATTCAGAAAAAAATCATGTTAAATTTTAAGGGCATTCTGAGAATTTTTATTTTTGGTCATTTTTTATTGCACGGAGAAAACAAAAAAACAGGATAATCATGGCATTTTATTTTATTTAACTAACTAAAACAGAAAATAAAAGATGGGAGCAGAGAGTTGTGCTTACTAGATTCCTCAACTCCATACCTGTCAAAAATGATCCATTAATAAGGTTGATCAAGTCTTATTAACAACCACTTCCGATTAGCATGAAACTGAAGAACTTTCGTAGAACACTAAGTTACCTCAATGGGAATGTGCATATCCCCAACAATAAGTATATCATATTTCTTTTTGGCAGTAGGTAGAGGTAATTGAAAACTTCCAATAGTGATGGTCGGAGATTCTTCAATAACATTTATACCATTCACTTGGAATTGTTTCTTCGGAAAGTGCACCCTGTGCTCATTTCCATTAATATGAAAAGTGACTTTGCTTTTATTGCAATCAATAACAGCCCTTGCAGTATTCAAAAAGGGTCTACCAAGGATAATCGACATGTTGTCGTCCTCGGGCATCTCAAGAATAACAAAGTCCGTTAAGATAGTAGCATTTGCAACAACAACGGGCACATCCTCACAAATACCGATAGGTATGGCCGTTGATTTGTCAGCCATTTGCAATGATATCTCAGTAGGTGTGAGTTTATTCAAATCAAGTCTTTTATATAAGGAGAAAGGCATAACACTAACACCGGCTCCCAAATCACACAAAGCAGTTTTGACATAGTTTCTCTTAATGGAGCAAGGTATAGTTTGTATTCCAGGATCTCCAAGTTTTTTTAGGTACTCCATCCTTAAAAGAATAATTAGCAAGTATGGTGGAGATTTCAGCTTCAGGTATTTTTCTCTTATTAGTGATGATGTCTTTCATATACTTAGCGTAAGGGGCCATCTTTAGGATATCGGTTAAGCGGGTATGCAAAAAGACTGGCCTAATCATTTCAGCAAAGCGCTCAAATTCTTCATCATCCTTTTTCTTAGATGGCTTAGGTGGAAATGGCATGGGTTTCTGAACCCATGACTCTCTTTCTTTACCATGTTTCCTAGCCACAAAGTCTCTTTTATCATACTGTTTATTTTTAGGTTGTGGGTTATCAAGATCAGGAGCAGGCTCTATTTCAACATCATTATCTGGTTCTTTATCATTACTAGGTTGAGCATCATCATTATCATTATCATTATCACTAGGTGAATGTTCACTACCAGATTGAGTTTCAGCATCGGAAATAGAGACATCATTATTACCAGGAGGTTTTTGTGTCTCAGGTTCACTAGAGGTATGCAGAGTCCTATCATTTTTCTTTTTCTTCTTCTTCTTAGAAGGACTAGGTGCATCACTATTAATTTTCTGAGAATCTTGTTCAATTCTTTTAGGATGACCTTCAGGATAAAGTGGTTCTTGGGTCATTCTACCTCCTCTAGTTACTACTCTAGCAGCAAAATCATGCATATTATTATTCATTTCATCAAGCAATTCCTTTTGAGACTTAGCAACTTGTTCTAACTGAGTTTGAACCATAGAGGCATGTTTTCCTACACCTCTAACATCATTACTGATTCTAAATAGCAAGTCACTCCAGCGAGCAATCATATCAGAATTATATTTCAATTGTTTCAGAACATGAGCATTGAAATGATCTTGCTTCATAATATAGTTGTCAAACTCATATAAGCACTGACTAGGATGTTTATTGTGAGGGATGTCACTTTCATTAAACTTTAATAAAGAATTTACCTCTACCACCTGTGGAGGTGGTGGTGTGTCAAGGCCGTGTATTTCTTCAATAGGTGGTAAATTCTTAACATCTTCAGCTTTAATACCTTTTTCCTTCATAGATTTCTTTGCCTCTTGCATATCTTCAGAATTGAGAAATAAGATACCCCTCTTCTTCAGAGTGGGTTTAGGTGGTGGTTCAGGAAGAGTCCAATCATCATAATTCTTCAATATGTTATTCAATAATTCCTCAGCTTGTTCAACAGTTCGTTCCCTGAAAACACAACCAGCACAAATATCTAGGAAGTCCCTAGAAGTATCAGTTAGTCCATTATAAAAGATATCAAGTATTTCATTTTTCTTGAGAGGATGATCAGGCAAAGCATTAAGCAATTGGAGAAGCCTCCCCCAAGCTTGTGGGAGACTCTCTTCTTCAATTTGCACAAAGTTAAATATTTCCTGTAAGGCAGCTTATTTCTTGTGAGCAGGAAAATATTTTTCAGAGAAGTAGTAGATCATATCCTGGGGACTACGCACACAACCAGGAGCAAGAGTATTGTACCATGTCTTAGCATCACCCTTTAATGAGAACGGAAATAACTTAAGGATATAATAGTAGCGAATCTTCTCATCATGAGCAAAGAGGGTGGCTATATCATTCAGCTTAGTAAGGTGTGCCACTATAGTTTCAGTTTCATAGCCATGGAAAGGATCAGATTCAACCAAAGTAATTAACTCTGGGTTGACAAAGAATTCATAATCCTTATCGGTAACAAGGATAGGTGAAGTAGCAAACTTAGGATCACATTTCATTCTAGCATTCAAAGTCTTTTCCTTATACTTGCATAGTAATTTCTTAAGATCGTCTCTATCCTTGCAAGAAAGAATTTCTCTAGTTATCTCCACGTCCATAACATAACCTTCAGGTATCTTGGGCATTTCAAACTTAGGAGAGCTGGGACTAATAGGAGTTTCATAGTTATCATTAGTTTCATAGGCTTCATCAATTTCAGCTATTTCATCAGTTTCAGCAGTTTCATTCTCTTTAGCTCTAGCAATTTGTTCATCAAGAAATTCTCCTAGTGGCACATTATTATCAAGCATGGTACTAGCATTATCAATAGCATAATTCATAGTAGAGGTAGCATCATCAATAACTTGCGACATATCAGGATTACTAGCATGTGGTGGTGTTGCAAGCTTACTCGTAACAGAAGGTGAATTAAGTGCAGAGTGTGATGGCAGTTCCTTACCTCCGCTCGTAGTAGAGGGAAAAATCTTAGTCTTAGTATCCTTCAGATTCCTCATAGTGATAGATTGATATAAATCCCAAGTGACTCAACAAATATTGCTATGCTCCCCGGCAACGGCGTCAGAAAAAGGTCTTGATAACCCACAAGTATAGGGGATCGCAACAGTTTTCGAGGGTAGAGTATTCAACCCAAATTTATAGATTCGACACAAGGGGAGCCAAAGAATACTTGAGAGTATTAGCAGTTGAGTTGTCAATTCAACCACACATGGAGATTAAATAGCTGCAGTAGAGTGATCAGTAGCACAATAATATGATAGTTTGGTAGCAATAGGGACGGCAACAGTAGTGGTAACAGTAGTAGCAATAGTTTTGTAGCAGTTGGAACAGCAGCAACAGTAGTAGTAACTTAGCAAGAGAAATAAGCAGAAAGATCGTAGGCACTGGATAGGTAACTCGTTGGATGATATTCGTCATGTAACAGTCATAACCTAGGGCGATACAGAACTAGCTCAGTTCATCAATGTAATGTAGGCATGTATTCCATAAATAGTCATACGTGCTTATGGAAAAGAACTTGCATGACATCTTTTGTCCTACCCTCCCGTGGCAGCGGGGTCCATAAGGAAACTAAGGGATATTAAGGCCTCCTTTTAATAGAGTACCGGAACAAAGCATTAACACATGGTGAATACATGAACTCCTCAAACTACGGTCATCACCGCGAAGTATCCCAAATATTGTCACTATGGGGTTGACGGATCATAACACGTAATAGGTGCATATGACTAGGCAAGATCGGATCAAGAAGATAGATATAGAGATGATAACATAAACGGTTCAGATCTGAAATCATGGCACTCGGGCCCTAGTGACAAGCATTAGGCATAGCAAAGTCATAGCAACATCAATCTCAGAACATAATGGGTACTAGTGATCAAGCCCTAACAAAACTAACTCGATTACATGATGAATCTCATCCAACTCCTCACCGACCAGCAAGCCTACGAAGGAATTACTCACTCCCGGTGGGGTGCATCATGGAATTGGCGATGGAGAAAGGTTGGTGATGATGAAGACCGAAGATTCCCCTCTCCGGAGCCCCAAGCGGGCTCCAGATCTAGCCTCCCGATGAAGAACAGGAGGTGGCGGCGGCTCCGTCTCGTAAAACGCGATAATTCTTTCTCCCTGATTTTTTCTCCAAATTTAGGAATTTATAGTGGCGGAATTAGGGCAAGTGGGGCCACGAGGTGGGCACAACCCACCAGGGCGCGCCGGGAGGGGGCTGGCGCGCCCTGGTGTATCGTGCCCAGCCTGGGCTCCCTCTCCAGTGGTTTTTGGCTCTAGTATTTTTTATATTTTCCAAAATAAATCTCCAAAAAGTTTCGTTCCATTCCGAGAACTTTTATTTCTGCACAAAAACAACACCATGGTAGTTCTGCTGAAAACAGCATCAGTCCGGGTTAGTTCAGTTCAAATCATGCAAATTAGAGTCCAAAAAAAGGGCAAAAGAGTGAGGAAAAGTAGATACGTTGGAGACGTATCAAACCACCTTCAGGTTCACAAGGTTCACCCCCTTCTTCAAGAAGAATTCTGCAAGCTGAACCTCCATATTGTTCCTCAGGGTTATATCGTTCCCCCTCCACCGGAGGCCCGTAAAAAACCTCCGTGTTGTTAACCAGGGTTCTCTGAGTAACCTGGTTGCGGTACCAGATCTCGTGGGCAGCATCAAAACTATGCAACACTATTGTAGTGAAGTCGAAAAGATTAAACGCTATCTGGCGGAAGGTAAACCCTCATGCTTCACCGTTGCTGATGATGGTGCCGTGTACTTCCAGGGTCGCTTATCCGTCCCAACTAAGAAAGAAAACCTGAATATGACTGACAGAATACTGAAAGAAGCTCATGATACACCTTTATCTATTCATCCGGGTAGTACCAAGATGTACCAAGACATTCGTCAAAGGTTCTGGTGGTCAAACATGAAACAAGACATTGCACGCTATGTTTCAGAATGCGACATTTGTCGTCGGATCAAAGCGGAACATCAAAAGCCTGCTAGAACTCTGCAACCTATTTCTATTCCTGAATGGAAATGGGATCATGTTGAAATGGACTTCGTCACTGGTTTTCCCAGATCGCAGAAAGGTAATGAGGCTATTATTGTCGTCATTGACCGGCTGTCCAAAGTTGCACATTTTTTGGCTGTCAAGGAAACTATTACTGCTAGTCAGCTAGTAGATCTATACATGTCCAGAGTTGTTTCACTCCACCGTATTTGATACGTCTCCAACGTATCTATAATTTATGAAGTATTCATGCCATGTTTACAATAATTTTATATGATTTTATTAGAACTAACCCGGACTGACGCTGTTTTCAGCAGAACTACCATGGTGTCGTTTTTTGTGCCGAAATAAAAGTTCTCGGAATGGGCTGAAAATTTACGGTGATTTTTTATGGACCAAAAGAGACCCCCGAAGCACCGGAGCTGGTCCAGGAAGTGACCGAGAAGGCCACAAGCCTGGGGGGCGCCCCCCCTAGGGCGCGCCCCATGGCTTGTCGCCGCCTCGAGCACCCCCTTAACGTGATTCCAACGCCAAATATTCTTATAAATACAGAAACTTCCGAAAAGAAACCTAGATCGGGAGTTCCGCCGCCGCAAGCCTCTGTAGCCACGAAAAACCAATCGGGAGCCCGTTCCGACACCCTGCCGGAGGGGGAAACCATCACCGGAGGCCATCTTCGTCATCCCGGCGGTCTCCATGACGAGGAGGGAGTAGTTCACCCTTGGGGCTGAGGGTATGAACCAGTAGCTATGTGTTTGATCTCTCTCTCTCTCTCGTGTTCTTGAGATGACACGATCTTGATGTACCGTGAGCTTTATTAATATAGATGAATCATATGGAGTTTTCCCCTCTCTATCTTCTTGTGATGAATTGAGTTTTCCCTTTGAAGTTTTCTTATCGGATTGAGTCTTTAAAGGATTTGAGAACACTTGATGTATGTCTTGCAATGGGATATCCGTGGTGACAATGGGATGTTCTATTGATCCACTTGATGTATGTTTTGGTGATCAACTTGCGGGTTCCGTGACCTTGGGAATCTATGCATAGGGGTTGGCACATGTTTTCATCTTGACTCTCCGGTAGAAACTTTGGGGCACTCTTTCAAGTTCTTTGTGTTGGATTGAACATGATGAATCTGAAATTGTGTGATGCATATCGTATAATCAAGCCCATGGGTACTCGTGGTGACATTGGAGTATCTAGGTGACATTAGGGTTTTGGTCGATGTGTATCTTAAGGTGTTATTTTAGTATGAACTCTAGGGCTGTTCGTGACACTTATAGGGATAGCTCATAAGATTGATCGGAAAAGATAACTTTTAGGTGGTTTCGTACCCTACAATAATTTCTTCGTTTGTTCTCCGCTATTTGTGACTTTGGAGTGAACTCTTTGTCGCACGTGAGGGATTTACATATGATTCAACTATGTTAGTATTGTTGAGAGAACTTGCACTAGTGAAAGTATGAACCCTGGGCCTTGTTTTCAAGCATTGCAATACCGTTTGTGATCACTTTTGTTACTTGCTACCTTGCTGTTTTTATATTTTCAGATTACAAAAACCTATATCTACCATCCATATTACACTTGTATCACCATCTCTTCGCCGAACTAGTGCACCTATACAATTTACCATTGTATTGGGTGTGTTGGGGACACAAGAGACTCTTTGTTATTTGGTTGCAGGGTTGTTTGAGAGAGACCATCTTCATCCTACGCCTCCCACGGATTGATAAACCTTAGGTCATCCACTTGAGGGAAATTTGCTACTGTCCTACAAAACTCTGCGCTTGGAGACCCAACACGAGTCTACAAGAAGAAGGTTGCGTAGTAGACATCAAGCTCTTTTCTGGCGCCGTTGCCGGGGAGGTGAGTGCTTGAAGGTATATCTTTAGATCTTGCAATTGAATCTTTTAGTTTCTTGTTTTATCACTAGTTTAGTCTATAAAAGAAAACTACAAAAAAATATGGAATTGAGGTTGCCTCATATGCTTCATCTTTTTATTGTCTTTCGTGAAAATGATGGAAAGGAAAATTGTGCTCAAGTGTTAGAAGAAGAAGTTATTAAAATGTTTGGCACTAAATCTTTGAGTGATGAGCATGATTGCAATGTTGTTAGTATGAATTCTTTGAATATCCATAGTACTAATGAGGATTGCACTAGTCATGATAAAAAGATTTCTTCTAAGCATGTCAATTTTTGTGGAGTGCATAGAGTTTGTGAAGACATGCCTAAAAGGGAAGATAGATTTTGTAAGAGGCATAAGTATTTAGAAACTAAATGGTTGCAAGAGAGGCTATATGTTTGTGCTGAAAGACTTAATATTTCTCGCCGTCCTTGTGAACTTTGCAATGAAAGTGGTCATTTTAATTTCCAATGTGAATTATTTCATGATCGAATTGTGTCCAAAAATTATGATAACCTCATTACCCTTGAGCATCATAATGAACTTAGTCTAATTTTGGGGTATGAATAAATGAAACATAAAACTAAGGATGTTCCAGCTTGGGTTCTCATGAAAATGATTGATTTTGATCTAAATGAAATCTATATGTATTGCGTGGTAAATTGCATTGAGAATCCTTATATTGCCAATTACTTAAAGACAAGAAAACAAATAGAAGATGAAGATAATACTAATGAAGGGGAAGAGGTTTCCCAATATCCTCCTATTTTTTCTTATGATGAATCAGGTAACGAGGAGGAGCTTTTTATTCAACCAACCTCTTCAAAAAGAAGCTTGGAGGAACTAAATAAACCCACACATAATGTGGTGAAGAAGAAGAAAAGAAGGAAAAGTAAAGGTAAAGAGGTATCTCTCCCAAATAATGTTGCTCCCATTATTGATAGGCCTCATGAGAATGAATCAAAGATAGTTGTGGAAGATGATACACTTGAGGATGATTTTGTTATGCCTATTGCTTGTTGTGATAATTATGATTGGGAAGATAATGATACTCCTTATAATCTTGAAAATATTTATGGCACCAACTTGGAAGATGATGATTATAATTGCTATACTATTGGTGCTATTCATACTATTAATGATGAGAGTGATTATGTTTATGATATACAAAGCCACAAGCTTGGGGATGCTATGTTTGATGAAAATGACATGTTTGAGAATTTATTTGCTGCAATTAATGTTTGTCCCAAGCTTGGGGATGCTATGCTTAATGAATATGATCTTTTTATTCCCCCTACTTTGAATGATCAAATTTGTTATAAAGATTGCATGCCTCCTACTTATGATGATTATTGTGATGATACTTATGTGATGAAAAAGAGTGATGATTACTATTATGATACTTGTCATAATTATGAATATCCTTTTACTGAATATTACTCTTTTAATGTGGAACCAATTTGTAGTATTCAATTCTTTTATGATACTCCCACTATTAGTCATGAGAAGAAATTTTCTTGTGTGGAGAGTAGTAAAATTTCTATGCTTGTAGATCATGAAAAGAATGCTTTATGTGCTGGTTATATTGTGAAATTCCTTCATGATGCTACTGAAAATTATTATGAGAGAGGATCTTTTGCTTCTACATATTGCAATAATATCAAGTTTCCTCTCTATGTGTTCAAAGTTTTGAAGTTATGCTTGTTTTGCCTTCTTATGCTAGTTGATTCTTGCTCCCATAAATTGTTTGCTCACAAAATCCCTATGCATAGGAAGTGGGTTAGACTTCAATGTGCTTGTCATGAGATTCATGATGCTCTTTTGCATGTTATAATTATTATTCTTATATGAGCATCATTGAAATCATCATGCCTAGCTAAAACGCAGTAAAGAAGAGCGCTTGTTGGGAGACAACCCAATATTTATACCTACTGTTTTTGTGTGTCCACATGATTAAGCTACTGTATAATCATGTTTTATAGCTTTTGTTTCAATAAAGTGCCAAGTAAAGCCTTTGGGATAGTATGGATGATAGTTGACTTGATTCTGTGCAAAAACAGAGACTTTTGCTCTCAGTCCAGGAATTTTGTAAATTCACTGGAAAGTGATTTTGATCTGAATTTTTAACACATGATTGATATACAAATTTCCTAGATTTTCCTAATGTTTCAGAATTTTTAGAGACAGGGAAGTATGGTTACGCTACAGATCTTCACAGACTGTTCTGTTTTTGACAGATTCTGTTTTGCATGCATAGTTTGCTTGTTTTAGTGTTTCCATAGCTTATATTTAGCGGTATAAATTATGGGAATGATATAATACAGTAGGTATCATGTGGGAACAATTATGAATCTTGTATTGACAGTACCTAAGTGAATTATCTTTATTTATTACACTAACCCTTCTCACGAAGTTCCATTAAGTTTTGTGTGATTGAAGTTTTCCAGTTTTGGGTGAGACACCGATATGAGGAGAATAAGGAGTGACAAGAACCTAAGCTTGGGGATGCACAACGCACCCCCAAGGTAATATCCAAGGAAGACTCAAGCGCCTAAGCTTGGGGATGCCCCGGAAGGCATCCCCTCTTTCATCTTCAACACTATCGGTATATCTTACTTGGAGCTATATTTTTATTCGTCACATAATATGAGTTTTGCTTGGAGTGTCATTTTATTTTCTTTTTTTATGTTAGGTGTTATTTATAATCTTGTTTTTTAATAAAAAGTTCCAAGAATTGCCTTAGGATGCTTGCATTGCATGTTTTGATGAGTGCTGTGTAAAAACAGAAACTTTGGCTGTAGTGTTTGAATTTTCATATTTTACTGGAACGTTGAAAGTTTCTGAAATTTTTACACAGTGATGTCATTATAAATTATTTAGCATGTCCTAAATTTTCATAATTTTTTGAGGTACAGAAGTACACTGGTTTAATAGATTGCTACAGACTGTTCTGTTTGGACAGATTGCTGTCATAGTTTTGTTATCTACTTATCCAATGGTTTTCATAGCCTATATTGGTAGATATAAATTGTGGAAACGATAGTAAACAGTAAATGATGTTTGAAAATTATTGTGCAACTTGTCTTGGTAGTACATAAAGTGTTGATTTATTATTATGTGTACTAACCTATCTCATGAGTTCTTTTCGAGTTTTGTGTTGATGAAGTTTTTGAGAATAGGTGAAACCGGGATATGAGAGGATTGAACGAGATTCAAAAGCTCGAGCTTGGGGATGCCCAAGGCACCCCAAGTAAATATTTCAAGAAGTCTCAAGCATCTAAGCTTGGGGATGCTACGCATCCCACCTCTCTTCATCAACAATTATCGGTTAGCCTATGTTGAGCCTAAATTTTTATTCGTTCACATTATGCGTGCTATTCTTGGAGTTCTATTTTTGTTTAGTTTGCTGCTTGAATAAAATACTCAGATCTGAAAATATTTATTGAGAGAGAGAGAGAGAGAGAGAGAGTCCTCGCATAGCTACTTAATTGTTTGACTACTCATTGATCTTCACTTATATCTTTTGAGAGTAGCTTGTCATTTCCTCTCATGCTTCACTTATACCTTTTTGAGGGATGAAATATTTATGCTCATGTGCTTCATTTAAATTTGTTTGAGCTTGTCGAAAAAGCAATAGCAATATATGAAACTAGTCCCAAAGTGATAGATATCCAAGGAGGATATAATAAAAACTTTCATGAAGATCATGGGACAAATTAAACTTGATTCTTTGTAATAGTTTTGAAACATGATGATAGTAATATGTGAGTCATGTTAGTGAGTAATTATGCTTTAGTAGGAATATTGGTGTTAAGGTTTGTGATTCCCTATGCAAGTACGAAAGTCAATAGTTATGCAATGAAGTTACATCCTACTTGTGGTGCATTATTCGGTGTTAGTTATGTTCAATGCTCACTTCTGCGAATTTTCGTTTCTTGGTTTGGTTGCTTCCCAATCTATTTGCTACCCTCCATTTGTACTAAGTAGAAATACTACTTGTGCATCCAAAATCCTTAAACCAAGTTTTGCTTTATGAGTCCACCATACCTACCTATATGCGGTATTTCCATGCCGTTCCAAGCAAATTTGTATGTGCCATCTCTAAATTTTCAAAATAAATTTTCTCTTTTGTGTGCCCGTACCGCTCATGAAACGGTGGGGAGTATCCAATATTTTTTCATGCTAGGTGTGTTATTCTCACGATATGTGTTGATTCCCTATCATTCACGAGAAAGTGGCTGGTATTCGGGATGCCTAGTTCCATGCTCAAAATTCAAATCAAAATATAATGAAACAAAACTCCCCCAGGATTGTTGTTTGTATGGACGGTACCCATGGATTCGGCTCGCCGTGGAGTGTGATTGATTGGTGGAGGGGGAGTAAAAACTTTACCATTCTGTTTGGGAACCGCCTATAATGTTTCTAGCATGGAAAGTATTGTGAGCTACTTTGTTGTTTTCGTTGACAGGAAAAGCATGCCACTCAAAATATTTTTCTCTCTCAATTTAAACCTTGAGCTCTGGCACCTCTACAAATCCCTACTTCCCTCTGCGAAGGGCCTATCTATTTACTTTATGCAATTTTTATTTTTTCTTTGAGTCTCTATCTTCTCTTATAAGCACCAACTAGGGGGCACTATGATCGTACTTGAGCATTGGACATAGCTAATATTTGAGTGTGTTTCATGAATGGATCAATGATTGAGCATGATGGGCTAGGGATAACTTTCTTTAGTGTTGATATTTTGAAAGACATGGTTGCTTGTTGACATGCTTGAGTACTGAAGTCATTATGTTAAAACTAGACTATTGCTTTGAATCATTTACAAGTCCAAATGTCCATGCTATACAAAGAAGAAAAGAATATGATAAACATGTTAGGTAGCATTCACACTTCATAAATTATTTCTTTTATCATTTACCTACTCGAGGACGAGCAAGAATTAAGCTTGGGGATGCTGATACGTCTCCAACGTATCTATAATTTATGAAGTATTCATGCCATGTTTACAATAATTTTATATGATTTTAGTATGATTTTATTAGAACTAACCCAGACTGACGCTGTTTTCAGCAGAACTACCATGGTGTCGTTTTTTGTGCAGAAATAAAAGTTCTCGGAATGGGCTGAAAATTTACGGTGATTTTTTATGGACCAAAAGAGACCCTCGAAGCACCGGAGCTGGGCCAGGAAGTGACCGAGGAGGCCACAAGCCTGGGGGGCGCCCCCCCTAGGGCGCACCCCCCTGGCTTGTCGCCGCCTCGAGCACCCCCTTGACGTGATTCCAACGCCAAATATTCTTATAAATACAGAAACTTCCGAAAAGAAACCTAGATCGGGAGTTCCGCCGCCGCAAGCCTCTGTAGCCACGAAAAACCAATCGGGAGCCCGTTCCGGCACCCTGTCGGAGGGGGAAACCATCACTGGAGGCCATCTTCATCATCCCGGCGGTCTCCATGACGAGGAGGGAGTAGTTCACCCTCGGGGCTGAGGGTATGTACCCGTAGCTATGTGTTTGATCTCTCTCTCTCATGTTCTTGAGATGACACGATCTTGATGTACCGCGAGCTTTATTAATATAGATGAATCATATGGAGTTTTCCCATCTCTATCTTCTTGTGATGAATTGAGTTTTCCCTTTGAAGTTTTCTTATCGGATTGAGTCTTTAAAGGATTTGAGAACACTTGATGTATGTCTTGCGATGGGATATCCGTGGTGACAATGGGATGTTCTATTGATCCACTTGATGTATGTTTTGGTGATCAACTTGCGGGTTCCGTGACCTTGGGAATCTATGCATAGGGGTTGGCACATGTTTTCATCTTGACTCTCCGGTAGAAACTTTGCCTCTTTGAAGTTCTTTGTGTTGGATTGAACATGATGAATCTGAAATTGTGTGATGCATATCGTATAATCAAGCCCATGGGTACTTGTGGTGACATTGGAGTATCTAGGTGACATTAGGGTTTTGGTTGATGTGTATCTTAAGGTGTTATTTTAGTACGAACTCTAGGGCTGTTCGTGACACTTATAGGGATAGCTCATAAGATTGATCGGAAAAGATAACTTTGAGGTGGTTTCGTACCCTACAATAATTTCTTCGTTTGTTCTCCGCTATTTGTGACTTTGGAGTGAACTCTTTGTCGCACGTGAGGGATTTACATATGATTCAACTATGTTAGTATTGTTGAGAGAACTTGCACTAGTGAAAGTATGAACCCTAGGCCTTGTTTTCAAGCATTGCAATACCATTTGTGCTCACTTTTGTTACTTGCTACCTTGCTGTTTTTATATTTTCAGATTACAAAAACCTATATCTACCATCCATATTACACTTGTATCACCATCTCTTCGCCGAACTAGTGCACCTATACAATTTACCATTGTATTGGGTGTGTTGGGGACACAAGAGACTCTTTGTTATTTGGTTGCAGGGTTGTTTGATAGAGACCATCTTCATCCTACGCCTCCCACGGATTGATAAACCTTAGGTCATCCACTTGAGGGAAATTTGCTACTGTCCTACAAAACTCTGCGCTTGGAGGCGCAACACGAGTCTACAAGAAGAAGGTTGCGTAGTAGACATCAGTATTCCATTGGTGATTAGTTCAGACTGTGGCAGCTTATTCACTTCAAGATTCTGGGCAAGTTTCCGGGAAGCTATGGGAACTCATCTGTCCTTTAGCACCGCTTTTGACCCTCAATCCCAGGGACAAGTTGAAAGAGTCAATCAGATTCTCGAAGACATGCTTCGAGCTTGTGTCATTTCTTTCGGCAAGAAATGGGAGGAATCTCTCCCGTATGCTGAGTTCTCCTACAACAATAGCTATCAAGCTAGTGTGAAGATGGCTCCCTTTGAAGTGTTATATGGACGTAAGTGTCGGACTCCTCTGAATTGGTCAGAAACTGGGGAACGTACACTTATCGGTCCGGATATTATCCAACGTGCCGAAGACCAAGTCCTCATTATTCATGCAAATCTGAAGGTTGCTCAGTCTCGTCAGAAGAGTCAGTATGACCGTCATCACAAAGATATGGCCTATCAACCTGGCAAAAAGGCTTATCTTCGAGTCACGCCAATGAGAGGTGCACACCATTTCGGGATCAAGGGCAAGCTGGCTCCTCGATATATTGGTCCATTCACTATTCTCGAGAGGCGTGGTAAAGTGGCATATCAATTGGAATTACCGTCAAACCTTTCTCAGGTTCACGATGTGTTCCATGTGTCACAGCTTCGCCGCTGTTTCAAGGATCCTATCCGAGCCATGGAACATGATATGCTTGAGCTACAAGACCTTTCTTATAAAGAGCAACCGGTCCGCATTCTTGATGAAACTGAACGTCGGACTCGTCAGAAGGTTACCAAGTTCTTCAAGGTGCAGTGGTCAAATCATTCTGAAGATGAGGCCACTTGGGAACGCGAAGATCATCTCCGTGCAGAATACCCTGGGCTCTTCACTTCTACTTCTTAATTCTCGGGACGAGAATTCTTTTTAGTAGGGGAGAGTTGTGACGCCCTGGATTTGCAGCTACAGTAATCCTTGTAATTAAGCTACAGTATCCTGAGAATTATGCTAAATCCATTTTGCTAATCCTATTACGATCACTGTTGGAATCAACCCTGATTCAAAATTCCTTGCAATTCAAAATTCATTTCAAAAGTGGATTTAACAGTTTTGCAAACTTGAAAATAAAAATCATGAATATTTTCCAAATATTCAGTAGTCATTTATAGAAATTGTAACCAACTTTTTATCAGGTATTTTAGTGCCTCAAAACTATTTTTATCAGGGGCCAAAGTATTTATTAAATGCCCTTTAAATTGTTGCAGTCTTCTAGTACTTCAAAAAAGCCTGCAAACTTTTAGTAGTACTAGCAAATATTGCAATAAGTAGCATTGAGCATGTCCTCTAATTTTCATAAAAGTATTTTGCAAACAAAACATTTATAGGCAGAAAACTGTTAAAAGAATAAAACAGAAAAGAAAACTAAAAAGAAAAATAAGCAAACCCCCCCGGGGCCAGGCCAACTGGGCCTTGGCCCATTTCCCCCCCCCCCTCAGGACGGCCCACCCCCAGGCTACTAGGTCACCCCACCCCCACCCCACCGACAGCGCCATCGCCCACTCGCCCCCACTTCCCCCCTCCCACCCACAGCCAAACCATAACCCCACCCCACTCCCCCACTCGCTCCCCCACCCCCCTCCCAATCCGATCTGGATCGGGCGCCCGCGTCACCGCCCCGTCACCCCGCTCCACCGGCGCCGCCGACCGCGACCATGCCGCCGCCCCACCGGTACCCGATGCTGCACCGCCGGCGCCACCGCCACCGCATCGCCTCCCCACGCCCCTATCGTCGCCGGTCCACCTCGAGCCTCGCCGCCCCCCTTCTCGCCTACGCCGGTGAGCCTCCGGGCTCCTCCCTCCCCTCACCTTGCCCCGCCGCGCCCCCCCGCACCGTCGCCGGCGCCCTCCACCGCGCCGCCTCGCCTCCGGCCATGCTGCCCTCCCTCCTGCCGCCGCGGACCGCACTCCCCCCCCCCCCCCCCCCCCCCCCGTCGTGTCCCATCGCCCCGCGGTCCCCGCTCGCCGGCGCGTGTTCGCGCGCTGCCGGCCATGCCCGCTCCCCCCTTGTCGCACCGTGCGCTGGGCGCCCGCACGTGCACCACCACCAGCCGCCGGTGGCCCTGCCCCCTCCCCTTAACCGGCCCTATTTAGTGGGGGATTAGGCCCCCCCACTAGCCTCCCTGTGAGTATGACATGGGGCCCCCGCCCCAAAACGTTTTTAAAAAAAGGATAATAAAATGAAAAGAAAAATAATTATATAATTAAGTAATTAGTTAATTAATTAATTAGTTGTTTAACCTAATTCAAGTAATTAGTTAATTTGCATAACCAGGGTTAATTAGGGTAATTAAACCCTGTTATTGTATGAGAATGACATGTGGGCCCAGCCCACATTAGGACTAATTAATATTGATTAATTAAAAATGTTAATTAAAATAATTAAGATGTCACTTACAGGTGGGTCCCACAACCCCCCTAATTAATTTTGTTTAAAGTTAATTAAACTTAATTAATCCTGTGTCAATGACATGTAGGACCCATTGGTCAGTTTGACCAGTCAACAAGACAGTTGACTGCTGATGTCAGCATGATGTCATGCTGACCTCATAATTGCATTTATTGAATTAATTTAAATCTGTTAATTTCTGAATATTAATAAAACTTAAAAAATTAATATAAAATAATCTATAACTCAGATGAAAATAATTTATACAAGAAAGTTGATCAGAAAAATCCCACGGTTCCGAATACGCAGTCCGTTCGTCTGTCACGTGCTCCTATCATAACGAACGGGGAACATTTCCATCGTTTTCGTCTGTCCGGTAGTAGCCCGAGACCCAGAAAATATCGTCAGATATTCTTCCGATCCGTCTGCGACGTGTAGTACTGCGTTAGTGCATGCCTAGCTCTGCATATTGCCATGCCATGCATTGTGTTGCATCTGTCTGCTTATATTTATTGTTTCTTCCCCCCTCTTCTTACCGGTAGACCCCGAGACTGACGGTGCTGCCGGGTATGACTACGCGACTGGCGATCAGGCCTTTGTCGCAGAGCAGCAAGGTAAGCAACCCCCCCCCCCTTGAGCATTCCGATATCGCCCATTTCTTTCCCTCTCATTCTTTCATTGGATTTTGCTACTGTATTAGTTAGCTCCTATTTCTGATGCATAGCCTATTTTTGATAAACTGCTACTGTACATGTTGTCATATCAACTGCTTAGTATAGGTTGATCAATGAATCCCCTGTGACCCCTAGTCTCAGTTGCCCCGCTTTAATTATCAGTTACTCGATCTTCATGATCGACGAGCCAGGCCCGTCACATCACCGCACACCCCCTTAGTTGTACGACTCTACAGAACTACCATCGAGTACCGAGGGTGACACCTCGTTAAGTACTCATGATGTTAGCTCTGTAGTGTAGCTAGTCGGTCATGGTAAACAGAGGGTGATACCTCTCTGCCACTCCCGATAATGACTCTGTCGTGCAACCCCTCAAGTGTGGGACCAATGAGGGTGATTCCTCTAAGTCCACCTTGACGGTTACATCGAGCGGGGACCATTGAGAGTGATTCCTCAGTTCCGCCTTGATGTTTCATACACACGGTTACTATGACTTGGTTACAGAAAGATGTTGGTGATGGGTCGGCCCGGAAGGGTACCCACGGTTTATTGACGACGAGGCGTGGCCGGGCAGGTGAGGCCCTTGCCACACATCCTCGAGACGAGGCGACGGGACCCCACCTCATGGGTCGCGCTCGTCCCGCATTAATAAAATGCTAATGGGTTGGGTATTTGATCTGAGTTGGTCGATTGACCTTTTACGCACTAAACCTTCACTTGGGACAAGTTATGAGTACTCAGCGTCGTTGTATCAGCCGAAGCTCTTCAGACGTCAGCAATGGAGCGGCGCGCGCCCGAGTGGTCCGCGACGGCACAGATCTTGTATTAGAGTATGCTAGGACTGACCTCGGCCGCCCATGCATCGTGCAGGAGTGCAAAGGGCGAGTGGGCCCATGACCCCTGCGCGCTTAGGATTTAGACCGGCGGACTGGCCTCTCTGTTGAGCCTAGGTAGGGCGACGACGTGTTGATATCCTGAGGCCGGGCATGACCTAGGAAAGTGTGTCCGGCCGGAGGTGATCAAGCGTGTTGGAAATGTGGTGCACCCCTGCAGGGATGAATTCAACTATTCGAATAGCCGTGTCCACGATAACAGGACGACTTGGAGTTGTACCTTGATCTACTACAACTAAAATTGTGACTTAAAATTGAAAGTTAATGTTGGCTCCGGGATTGCTTCCTCGCAGGGAGTCGAGGAAGAATCTCTGGGCGTGGTTACTTAATAAAAATTGCTACAATAATATTGCTATATATGAGTTACCAATCTACCCTCTTCTAATGCTGCAAGATGTTGAAGATGCTAGTCTTCGATAGGACTAGGCCTTCCCCCTCATTCTTGCTTTCTGCAGTCAGTCGAAATATAACCTCATTCTTTGACACTGATGCATATTTAGCATAGTTCTGATGTCAGTCTTGCGAGTACTTTGGATGAGTACTCACCGCTGCTTTGCTTTCTCTTTTCCCCTCGATACGATTACTACGTTCAGACGATGGAGCCCAGGAGCTGGAGTACGCCGGAGATGACTACTACACCACTGCTGGAGCTTACTACTACGTGGAGGCTGCCCCCGACCAGCAGTAGGATAGGAGGTTCCCAGGCAGGAGGCCTTGCCTCGTTCGATCCGTTGTTATGTTTGTGCTAGCCTTCTTAAGGCAAAACTTGTTTAACTTATGTCTATACTCAGATATTTTTTTGCTTCCGCTGACTCGTGCTTGTCGAGCTTTGTATTCGAGCCCTCGAGGCCCCTGGCTTGTAATATGAAGCTGTATGACTTTAACTTGTGTCTAGTGTTGTGTTGTGATATCAATCAGTGAGTCCCTAATCTTGGTCGTACGCATTGCGTGTATGATTAGCGTATGATCGAAATTGGGGGCGTCACACCAAGCTTGTAGTTTTGCATATCATTAACATAATTGACATTAATAGAATTTATAGTAACATCATTGCAATCATGCTTTTCAATCAAGGAGCTATCATGAATCACCTTATAAATTTCTTCTTTCAACACTTCATCAAAATTTTCAGATTCATGATTTTCAAACAAAACTGCATAGAGATAATCAAGTGTACTCAACTCTCTAGCAATTGGTTCATCATAATTTGGTCTTTTGAAAAGATTAGCAAGTGTATGAGGATCCATATCAATAGATTTTCAGCAAGCGAAGATGCAAGCAAATAGAAGGCACATGGCAACACAAGCAAAGATAGCAAACAAGCAAACAAAAAGAGATCCGGCGAGAAAAAGGCGAACGAGAAAGAAGGCGAATAAAACGGCAAATTTGGTGAAGTGGGGGAGAGGAAAACGAGAGGCAAATGGCAAATAATGTAATTGCAGGGAGATGAGATTTGTGATTAGGAACCTGGTAGATGATGATGGTGTCTCCTCGGCGCCAGAGATTGGCACATAGAAGAGACCGCTTCCTCCCCGGAAATGGCGCGAGAAATTCCTTTGAGGTGGCTTGAGACTGCGTCGGTATTTCCCCAAAGAGGAAGGGATGATGCAGCACAGCGACGGTAAGTATTTCCCTCAGTTATGAAACCAAGGTTATCGAACCAGTAGGAGGATCACCACCACCCAATAAGCAGCACCTGCACACAAACAACAAATACTTGCAACCCGACGCGAAAGAGAGGTTGTCAATCTCTCTACGGTAAAAAGATAGATTAGGTAGTGATAGATGGGAGAGATAGATCTCTCGAGAACACAAAATAAAAAGAGAAAATAAAATATGCAGCAATATGTTTTTGGGTTTTTGGTTTTGTAGATCTGAAAACAAAGAGGCAAAAAGATAGATCGGAAAGCAATATGTTGGAAAAGTAGACCCAGGGCCGTAGGATTCACTAGTGGCTTCTCTCATGAGTATAGCGCACGGTGGGTGAACAAATTACTATTGGGCAATTGATAGAAAATTGAATAGTCATGACGATATCCAAGGCGATGATCATTATATAGGCATCACGTCCAAGATAAGTAGACCGACTCCTGCCTGCATCTACCACTACTACTCCACACATCGACCGCTATCCAGCATGCATCTAGTGTATTAAGTTCATGGGAAAACGGAATAATGCAATAAGAACGATGACATGATGTAGACAAGATCTATTCATGTAGGAATAGACCCCAACTTGTTATCCTTAATGGCAATGATACATGCGTGCCTTGCTGCCCCTTCTGTCACTGGGAAAGGACACCGCAAGGTCGAACCCATCACAAAGCACCTCTTCCCATGGCAAGAAAAATCGATCTAGTTGGCCTAACTAAACCAAAGATTCGAAGAAGAAATACGAGGCTATAAGTAATCATGCATATAAGAGATCAAAGAAGACTCAAATAATATTCATGGATAGAAACTGATCATGAACTCAAAATTCATCGGATCCCAACAAACACACCGCACAAGTTTACATCAAATAGATCTCCAACAGACCATTGTATTGAGAATCATAAGAGAGAGAGAGAGGAAGCCATCTAGCTACTGCCTATGGACCCGTAGGTCTATGGTGGATTACTCACGCATCATCGGAGAGGCACCTATGAAGAAGATGAACCCCTCTGTGATGGTCTTTAGATTGGATCTCGAGGTTCTGGAACTTGCAGCAGCTGGAATTGTGTTTCGTCGACTCCCCTAGGGTTTTTGGAATATTTGGGAATTTATAGGCATCAGAGGCGGTGGAGAGGGGCCCCGTGGAGGGCACAACCGATCAGGGCGCGCCGGGGACCCCCTGGCGCGCCCTGGTGGGTTTTGCTCTCCACAGCCCACCTTCGTGGCTCTTCTTTGGCCCACTGGGTGTCTTCTGGTCCAGAAAAAATCTCCAAAAAGTTTCGTCGCAATTGGACTCCGTTTGGTATTGATATTCTGCGAAGTAAAAAACAAGCAAAAACAGCAACTGGCACTTTGGCACTATGTTAATAGGTTAGTCCCAAAAAATGATATAAAGTTGTTATAAAATGATTGTAAAACATCCAAGAATGATAATATAACAGCATGGAGCAAGCAAAAATTATAGATACATTGGAGACATATCAGTGGAGTAATAGTAATAGGTGTAGGCAGGAGTCGGCCTATTTGCTTATGGACGTGATGCCTATATAGACATGATCATTGCCGTGAATATCGCATAACTATCCGCTTTTCTGTCAATTGCCCAACAACAATTTGTTACCCTCCGTACGTTGCCCACATGAGAGATGCTGCTAGGGAACACTATGGCCCCGGGTCTATTCACTTATATATTCGCAAACACAATTGCTACCTTGCTGGCTTTATTTACCTTTTATTTTATTTTGCAATTTATATTCATCAACACTTATCTACACAACTCATCTGCTTGCAAATAACGAGCTCAAGGGGATTGACAACCCTCTTGCACGCGTTGGGTGCAAGTCGTTTGTTCTTCTGTGTGCGGTCGGTGAAGACGGTTGAGAAGTGATATTCCTATTGGTTCGGTAAACCTTGGTTTCATAACTGAGGGAAATACTTACCCACCTTGTGCTGCAACTACCCGTTCCTCTTCATGGAAAACCCAACGCAGATCATAAGTATCATGGTGCATTGTGATGGGTTTAGTCTTGCGGTGCTCTACCCTCGTGACAGAAGGGGTCAACACATGTATTGTATTACTACCATTAAGGATAAAGCAATGGGGTTAATTCATATTAGTTGAGTTTACTTTGTCTACATCATGTCATCTTGCTCAAAGCGTTACTCTGTTTCATACTTAATACCCTAGACGCATGTTGGATACCGGTCAATGAGTGGAGTAATAGTAGTAGATGCACGCAGGAATCGGTCTACTTGTTCACGGACGTGATGCCTATATACATGATCATTGCCTTGAATAACATGTCATAACTATGCGCTTTTCTATCAATTGCCCAACAGTAATATGTTTACCAATTGTATGCTTTCTTCGAGAGAGAAGCCTCTAGCGAACACTATGGCTCCGGGTCTACTTAAACATAAAAACTAAAAATCCTTATTTACCTTGATGCAGTTTTATTACTTTTATTTTATTTCGCATTTACTATATCTATCTATTAAGATTTCATCCTTGCAAGTAACGAGTTCTAGGGGCTTGACAACCCTCTTGCCCGCGTTGAGTGAAAGTGTTTGATTTTGTGTGCGTAGGTGCTAACGATGAGAGTTTGTGTAATTCTCCTATTGGTTTGATAACCTTGGTTCTCACTGAGGAAAATACTTATCTCTACTTTGCTGCATCTCCTTGATACTTGTGATATTTGTTGGGTTTTTGCGTGAAGAGAAGCGGATGATGCAACACAGTATAGATAAGTATTTCCCGCAGTGAGAACCAAGGTTATCAAACCAATATGAGGACCACACAACTCCCATCTTCAGCGCCTACGCACAAAAGAGAAAACACTTCCACCCAACATGGCCAAGAGGGTTGTCAAGCCCCTTGAAATCATTACTTGCAAGCAGATAAGTAGTGTAGTTGATAGTTGG
Organism: Elymus sibiricus; assembly: GCA_039707655.1. NCBI lineage: Eukaryota > Viridiplantae > Streptophyta > Magnoliopsida > Poales > Poaceae > Elymus > Elymus sibiricus. Next base: position 274,626,084 of record CM077665.1, read on the forward strand.
ATAAATATAATTTGAAAAATACATAAAAAGTAAATAATGGCAACAAGGAAATAGTAGCATTTGTAAATTTATATGTGAATAGACCCGGGGGCCATAGTGTTCTCTAGTGGTATCTCTCTCGAAGTAGGCATACGGTGGGAAAAAAATTACTATTGGGCAATTGATAGAAAAGCGCATAGTTATGTAATATTTATTCACGGCAATGATCATGTGTATATAGGCATCACGTCCATAAGCAAGTAGACCGACTCCTGCCTGCATCTACTACTATTACTCCACCCATCGACCGCCATCCAGCATGCATCTAGAGTACACCTGGGCATACCCCGGGCCGGGCCGGGTTTCGGGTCGGGCTTTACAAAGCCCGAACTGGAAATCCCAAGCCCGAGCCCGGCCCGGCCCGAACAAAAAACCTATATCCAAGCCCGAGCCCAGCCCGAACGGCCTAAAAACATGAATTTCGGGCCGGGCCTCCGTGTAAAATGCCGTTTTTTATAAGCCCGAGCCCGGCCCGAACTGCTACCCGGGCCTAGTGTGCAAGCCTGAACCCGGCCCGAACGTAAAGCCCGGCCCGGGTTTTTCGGGCCGGGTTCGGGCCGGGTTGCCGAGCCGGGCTGCCCATGCCCAGGTTTAATCTAGAGTATTAAGTAAAACAGAGTAATGCTTGGAGAACAATGACATGATGTAGACAAAGAAAATCCAATTAATATGAATCAACCCCATCGTTTTATCCTTAGTGGCAGCAATACAAATATGTGTCTTGTCCCTTTCTGTCACTAGGATATAGAGCACCGCAAGATTGAACCCACTACAACGCACCCCTCTCACTGAAGATAGATCAATCTAGTTGGCCAAACCAAATCAATAGATCGGAGAGATTTACGAAGCTATAATACATTCAAATAAGAATCATATAATTCAGAGAAGGCTCAAATCTTTTTCATGAATAATCTGAACATAAACCCACAATTCATCGGATCCCAACAAATGCACCGCACAAAGTGATTACATCGAATAGATCATCGCGAAGATGTGATGAAGTTTGTATTGAAGAACATAGAGAGAGAGACATCTAGACACTAGCTATGGACCCGTAGGTCTGTGGTAGACTACTCGCCCATCATCATGGGAGCATCAAGGTTGATGAAGAGGCCCTCCGTCATCAACCCCCCTCAGGCAGGGCACCGGAATAGGGCTCCAGATGGGCACACGGCGGAATAGAGACTTGCATCGGCGGGAAAATTGTTTCGAGAGCTCCCCTAGGGTTTTCAGAATATATGTGAATTTATAGGCCAGAGAGGGGCGTCGGGAAACAAGGGGTGGCCCACAAACTAACAGGGTGCGACCACCCCCCTGGGCGCGCCCTGTTGGCTTGTGGGTCCCTCGTGCGGCCCCGGGCCTCCTCCTAAGCTTCCAGGTCTTCTTTTGGTCCAGAAAAAATCATAAAAAGTTTCGTGGCAATTGGACTTAGTTTCGTATTGTAAACCAGAAAAGCCAAAAACATGCAGAAAATAGCAACTCGCACTGGGCACTAGGTTAATAGGTTAGTGCTCAAAAATAATATGAATTGGCAAATAAATGCCCAAAAAGCATCCTAGAATGATAATATTATAGCATGGAACAATCAAAAATTATAGATACGTTGGAGACGTATCAAAATCCCCAAGCTTAATTCCTTCTCGTCCTCGAGTACGTAAATGATAAAAATAGAATTTTTGATGTGACATGCTACCCAACATGTAATCTATTGCACGTATGACCAGGAGAAACGATGAATCAATAAACATTAACATAGTAATATCCATAAACATAAGTAACATAATCATCAAACTTTCAAAATATACGATCGTTAAAGAATGTTTACCCCCCATTCATTTTATCATATTAGCATGGCATAGCTCCGTCTTCACCACATAAATACAAATGTCAAGCACCACAGTGTTAAGTCAGGCAATTGGATCGTACTTTTTAATGCGCTTTAGCTTTTTATACCTCACGCAATACATGAGCGTGAACCATGGATATAGCATATGGGTGGAATAGGATATGGTGGTAGGTATCAAAGGGGTAAAAGGTGGAGAACAAAGTCTCGCATCAACTCGACATATCAACTGGCTATGGAGATGCCCACCAAAAGATATCAATGCGAGGAGTAGGGATTGCCATGCAACGGATGCACTAGAGCTATAAGTGTATGAAAGCTCGAATGAAGCTAAGTGGGTGTGCATCCAACTTGCTTGCTCATGAAGACCTCGAGCATTTGAGGAAGCTCGTCATCGGAATATACAAGCCAAGTTCTATAATGAAAAATTCCCACTAGCATATGGAAGTGACAAAACATGAGACTCTCTATATGAAAAACATGGTGCCACTTTGAGGCACAAGTGTGGAATAAGAGATAGTAGCACTGTCCCTTCTCTCTTTTCTCTCATTTATTTTTTTCTTTTTTCTCTCTTTTTTTCTTTTTCGTTCTTTCTTTCTTCTTTTTCTTTCTTTCTTTTTCTCTTTCTTTCTTTTTCTTTTCTTTTATTTTTCGTCCGGAGTCTCATCCTAACTTGTGGGGGAATTATTGTCTCCATCATCCTTTCCTCACTGAGACAGTGCCCTAATAATGATGAATATCACACTTTTATTTACTTACAACTCGATACAAAAATACTACTGAACAATATGACTCTATACGAATGCCTCTGGCAGTGTACCAGGATGTGCAATGATCTAGTGTAGCATGTAAACAATGATGAACGGTGGCTTTGCCACAAATACTATCAGCTACATGATCATGCAAAGCAATATGACAATGAGTGTACTAGTCATATGATGTAACGATGGAAGTTGCATGACAATATATCTCGGAATGGCTATGGAAATGCAATGATAGGTAGGTATGCTGGCTGTTTTGAGGAAGATATAATGAGGCTTATGTGCAACAGAGCGTATCATGTCGCGGGGTTTGGATGCACCGGCGAAGTATGCACCGATCCTCGAGGTGAGAATGGGCAATGCACGGTACCGAAGAGGCTTGCAATATATGAAAAGGTGAGTGTGCACACATCCATGGATTCACATTAGTCATAAAGAACTCACATACTTATTTCAAGGCTTTATTAGCTCTCTCGAAGCAAAGTACTACTCGCATGCCCCTAGGGAGGAGGTTGGGACGAGTTAACCATCGCGCTCCCCCGACCTAAATAGCACTAGGATTTCAACGAGGAATAAGAATGCTCACACATCATCACCATGCCATGACCAATATTTAGATGAACAAAAAATTAACATCCATTAACTATCGATATTTCTACTAACCATTAACCACGCACTCATGCCCTTTCATAGTACCACATCAATATCATTAATCCACAATTTCTCTTTTATGTGCTACATGTGATTTTGATTATGCACTCCTTGAATACCTATTATTTTTGGACTAGTCTTATAGCCCATGCAAATTACCATCACTATTCATTAACTTTCAAACAAATATAAGTGAAAAACGTGAGTGCAATTATTTCTATAAAATCTATACGCCACCGTGCTCAAAAGGATATAAGTGAAGTACTAGAGCAACTGCTAAGCTCAAAAGATATAAGTGAAGCACAAAGAGTATTCTAACAAATCATGATGAACATGTGTCTCTCTCAAATATGTGTGTCCAACAAACAATGATTGTGGAAAACTAAAACAAAAACAAACAAAAGCAAACGACGCTCCAAGCAAAACTCATATCAGGTGATAAATAAAAATATAGCTCCAAGTGACATACCGATGGATTGAGACGAAAGAGGGGATGCCTTCCGGGGCATCCCCAAGCTTAGACGCTTGAGTCGTCCTAGAATTTGACTTGTGGTGCCTTAGGCATCCCCAATATTAGGCTCTTTACCGCTCCTTATTCCTTCATCCATCGTGATAATACCCAAAACTTGAAAACTTCAACACACAAAACTCAACAGAAACCTTTGTGAGATCCGTTAGTATAATAAACATATTCAATAATTTAGGTACTATTATAAATTGATTCATATTTTATTATTGCATAAGGTACTGTATTCTAACTTCTCCATGACTTATACCCGCCGATATAATCCATAGCATCATCAAAACAAGCAAACTATGCAAGCAAAAATAGAATCTGTCTAAAACAGAACAATCTATAATGATCTATAGAGGAACTATAATTATGTAACTCTAAAAATTCTAAAAATTAGGAAAACCTGGGGAATTTCCATAGAAATACTTTTTAAAAATTTCAGATCAAAAATACGTTCTAGTAAAATCAGAGAAATTCTGCACTAGACGCTAAAGTTTCTGTTTTTGCACCGTATCAATTCTACTTATCATGCAAGTCATCCCAAAGGCTTTACTTGGCACAAACACTAATTTAAACATAAAAACACAATCATTACATTAGCAACAATCATGTTATCAAACCAAAACAGAAAATAAAACAAGAAAAATAAGATAACTATTGGGTTGCCTCCCAACTAGCGCTATTGTTTTATGCCCCTAGCTAGGCATAATGCATATGATCAAGTGTTGTCATCTTTGGCACTCAATCCATAAGTATCCCTCATGATAGATTTATAAGGTGGTTTAATTCTCTTCCTAGGGAAGTGTTCCATTCCTTTCTTTAACGGGAATTGGAATCTTATATTTCCCTCTTTCATATCAATAATTGCACCTATAGTTCGCAAGAAAGGTCTTCCTAGTATAATTGGGCAAGTAGGATTGCATTCAATATCAAGCACAATTAAATCTACATGCACATAATTCCTATTATCAAGGATAATCACATCATTTATTCTACCCAAAGGTTTCTTAATGGTAGAATCCGCAAGATGCAAGTTTAGGGAACAATCTTGAATATAGGTGAGAACTAGCACATCACAAAGAGATTTAGGTATAGTTGAAACACTAGCACCAAAGTCACACAAAGCATTGCATTCATATTATTTCATTTTTATTTTGATAGTAGGTTCCCATTCATCATGCAATTTTCTAGGTATATAAACTTCTAACTCAAGTTTCTCATCATAGGCTTTTATCATCGCTTCTACAATATGTTTAGTAAAAGCCTTGTTTTGTTCATAAGCATTGGGTGAGCTAATAATGGATTGCAACAAGGAAATACATTCTACTAAAGAACAAATTTCATAATTAAAGCCCTTGTAATCCAAGATAGTGGGCACATCACTAGTTAAAGTTTTGACCTCTCCAAACCCACTTTTTTCAATTTTATCATTAGAATCATCACCCTCCGAACAAACGGGGCACCTTCTAGCTAAAGTTGACTCATCTCCAGACCCTTTATAATATATTTTCATATTAGTAAACAAAGATTCAATGGGAGAAGTACCAATCATTTTAAGATCTTCATCATGATTACGGTAAAAACCGGGTGGAAGAGCCTTTTCTAAGAATTCTCGCTTAGCTCTCAACCTTGCAGTCCTCTCCTTAATTTCATTAATAGATATTTGGATAGATCTAATGGAATTATTTATATCATGCTTGGGTGGCAAAATTTTATTTTTAAGAGTTTTCACATCAAGAGCAATCATATCCATGTTTCTAGCCATATCGTCAACCTTATGCAACTTTTCTTCTACCATAGTATTAAAAATCTTTTGAGAACTAATGAATTCTTTAATGGTGTTCTCAAGATCAAAGGGTATCCTATTATTAGTAGTAGAAGTATTTCCATAGGAATTTCCATAAGAGTTTCCATAATTGTTAGAGGAATTACCGGGATACGGTCTAGCATTGAAATTTCCTCTATAAGCATTGTTGTTGAAATTGTTTTGCGAGATAAAGTTCACATCAATAGCATCATAATTTTGTTCAATAAAGGTATACAAATTCATATCATTGGGATCAACATGAGCATGTTTACTAGCGACCATATTCATAAGAGCATCCACTTTTTCACTCAAAGTAGTGATTTCTTCAATAGAATTTACCTTCTTACCTGTTGGAGCTCTTTCGGTATGCCATTGAGAATAGTTTTTCATGATGTTGTCCAGAAGTTTGGTGGCCTCTCCTAATGTCACCTCCATGAAGGTACGACCTGCAACAGAATCTAGAAGATTTCTAGACACAAAGTTTAGTCCAGCATAGAAATTTTGTATAATCATCCATAAGTTCAAGCCATGTGTTGGGCAATTTTTAATCATCATTTTCCTCCTCTCACATGCTTGTGCAACATGTTATTGGTCATGTTGCTTAAAATTAATAATTTTATTTCTAAGGGAGATAATCTTAGCAGGAGGAAAATACTTGGTAATGAAAGCATCTTTACATTTATCCCATGTTCCAATACTATTGCGTGGTAAAGATGAAAACCAAGCCTCTGCTTTATCTCTTAGTGAAAAAGGAAATAATTTTAATTTGACCACATCATTATCCATATCCTTTTTCTTTTGCATGTCGCGCAATTCAACAAAGGTGTTGAGATGCGTAGCCGGATCCTCACTAGGACTTCCGAAAATTTGTTCTTTCATCACAAGATTTAGCAATGCAGCATTAATATCATAAAACTCCGCACTAGTGGCGGGCGGTATAGGAGTACTAATAAAATCATTCTTATTAGTATTTGATAAGTCACACAATTTGGTATTATCTTGATGCATGGTGACCAAGCAAGCAAAGTAACAAGCAAAACAAGTAAACTAGCAAGCAAAAAAGTAAACTAGCAAACTAGCAAAGCTAAATATATTTTTATTTTTTGTTTTTATAGCAAGCAAAATATAACAACAAATAAAAAGTAGAACAAGTGAATTATAATTTGTGAGAAGGTACTTGATAGTAAGTTGGTGATACTCCTCGACAACGGCGCCAGAAATCCTTCCTGATACTTGTGATCTGTGTTGGGTTTTTCCGCGAAGAGGAGCGGATGATCCAACACAGTATAGATAAGTATTTCCCTCAGTGAGAACCAAGGTTATAGAACCAATAGGAGGACCACGAAACTCCTATCTTCAACGGCTACGCACAAAAGAGCAAACACTTGCACCCAACGCGGGCAAGACGGTTGTCAAGCCCCTTGAACTCGTTACTTGCAAGCAGATAATAAGTAGTGTAGTTGATAGTTGGATAAATATAAATTGCAAAATACATAAAAATTAAATAATGGGAGCAAGGAAATAGTAGCGTTTGTAAATTTATATGTGAATAGACCCGGGGGCCATAGTGTTCTCTAGTGGCATCTCTCTCGAAGTAGGCATACGGTGGGTAAACAAATTACTGTTGGGCAATTGATAGAAAAGCGCATAGTTATGCAATATTTATTCATGGAAATGATCATGTGTATATAGGCATCACGTCCATAAGCAAGTAGACCGACTCCTGCCTGCATCTACTACTATTACTCCATCCATCGACCGCTATCCGGCATGCATCTAGAGTATTGAGTAAAACAAAGTAATGCTTGGAGAACAATGACATGCTGTAGACAAAGAAAATCTAACTAATATGAATCAACCCCATCATTTTATCCTTAGTGGCAACAATACAAATACGTGTCTTGTCCCTTTCTCTCACTGGGATATAGAGAACCGTAAGATTGAACCCACTACATGCACCCCTCTCACTGAAGATGGATCAATCTAGGTGGCCAAACCAAATCAATAGATCAGAGAGATTTATGAAGCTATAATAATCATGAAAATAAGAATCATATAATTCAGAGAAAACTCAAATCTTTTTCATGAATATCTTAACATAAACCCACAATTCATCGGATCCCAACAAATGCACCGCACAAAGTGATTACATCGAATAGATCATCGCGGAGATGCGATGAACTTTGTATTGAAGAACATAGAGAGAGAGAGCCATCTAGATACTAGCTATGGACCCGTAGGTCTGTGGTAGACTAGTCACACATCATCATGGGAGCAGCTAGGTTGATGAAGAGGCCCTCCGTGATCAACCCCCCCCCTCCGACGGGGCACCGGAATAGGGCTCCAGATGGGCACACGGCAGAACAGAAACTTGCGACGGTGGAAAATTTGTTTTGGGAGCTCCCCTAGAGTTTTCAGAATATATGTGAATTAATAGGCTAGAGAGGGGCGCCGAAAGACGAGGGGGTGGCCCACAAGCTAACAGGGCGCGACCACCCCCCTGGGCGCGCCCTATTGGCTTGTGGGGCCCTCGTGTGACCCCCGGCCTCCTTCCGAAGCTTCCAGGTCTTCTTTTGGTCCAGAAAAATCATTAAAAAGTTTTGTGGCAATTAGACTTCGTTTGGTACTGTAAACCTGAAAAGCCAAAAATATATAGAAAACAGCAACTGGCACTGGGCACTAGGTTAATAGGTTAGTGCTAAAAAATAATATGAATTGGCAAATAAATGCCCAAAAAGCATCCTAGAATGATAATATTATAGCATGGAACAATCAAAAATTATAGATACATTGGGGATAAAGTTTTTGCTTCCATAGATAAAGTTTTTGCTGCCGACATCTCTGGAGATGGTCATACTCAAGTGCAGCAGCCACCGCCTGGTGAGCGGTCTCACTCCGACGAGCGGCTTCCTCGGCTGCCCTATATGCCTCAGCCTCCTCCAAATGTATATAATATCTTTGTTCCTAAAAGTTAAATAAATAAGGAGCAGGCAAAGTAATAGGGATAACATGAATTTTGTTAAAGATTAGCCTATACTGATATATTGGATTTCCTCTTACAAGAAATTGATGGCGAGCCATGGCATCATAATCTAGAAAACTAGCGGGCAACTGGTGATCGTCATTTCTAATAGGTACACCAAGATAAGCAGCTATGCGTGTTGCATAAATCCCCCCATAAAAATCACTATCGAATGAATTTTTATTTAAACGACACGCAACTATTGCCCCCAGATTAAATTTCCAATCACAAAGCACAACCCTCTTTAGGATACTTAAGTCGGGGGCACAAGTAGTATTGAGGTCATGTTTACTCCGTCTCCTGGGCTCCGTCGTCTGAACGCAGAATCGTATCGAGGGGAAAAGAGAAAGCAAAGCAGCGGTGAGTACTCATCCAAAGTACTCGCAAGACTGACATCAGAACTATGCTAAATATGCCTCATTATCAGGGGGAGGGGTTATATCTGGACTGACTGCAGAAAGCAATGTCTAGTTCTGATGTCAGTCTTGCGAGTACTTTGGATGAGTACTCACCGCTGCTTTGCTTTCTCTTTTCCCCTCGATACGATTCTGCGTTCAGACGACGGAGCCCAGGAGACGGAGTATGCCGGAGACGACTACTACACCACCGCTGGAGCCTACTACTACGTGGAGAACGCCGACGCTCAGGAGTAGTTTAGGAGGTTCCCAGGCAGGAGGCCTCGCCTCTTTCGATCCGTTGTGATGTCTGTGCTAGCCTTCTTAAGGCAAAACTTGTCTAACTTATGTCTGTACTCAGATATTATTTGCTTCCGCTGACTCGTGCTTGTCGAGCTTTGTATTCGAGCCCTCGAGGCCCCTGGCTTGTAATATGAAGCTGTATGACTTTAAATTGTGTCTAGTGTTGTGTTGTGGTATCAATCAGTGAGTCCCTAATCTTGGTCGTACGCATTGTGTGTATGATTAGCGTACGGTCGAAAATGGGGGCGTCACAAGTTGGTATCAGAGCCGACTGCCTGTAGGTAGCCCCCTTTCCAACTCCTTGGCCGAAGTTGAGTCTAGACATTGAAAAACTTTTACTAACACTGATGTTGTGGCTTATGGGCCCACATCTCAATCGGGTGGTATTAGGTTCTTTTACTCCTCGTCTATACTCTGGGTTCTGATCTCTCTTCTCGTTCGGGCTAAAGATTTTGCTAAATCTAACATTAGGTTCTCGTGATCACATCCACCGGAGAATTGTTTCATCGAAAATTGTCTTCTTTGAAGTTATGATGCACGCACTGTCGTTTGACATCTTGAATCTCCTTGTTACATATGCGTCCCGCTAGGCAGATCGTTCATCTGACCTTTGCGCACGATACGACTGGGTTCCCGGCCATTCTGGTCGGCCTCTTGAAGAAGCTGGGATATCGCTGGTACCCCGAGTACACTGTTTATGAGGACTACCGCGAGTTCAACCAGGAACAGTATGAGGCTGAGATGGTTATTTGGGATCAACAAGACCTCTCCATCACTAAGTTGCACACCTTCCGTGGCATTGGAGTGACTGTTGAGATGGTAGTACAGGATGCTGCCTATGCTGCTATTGTTCGTCTCCGTGCAGCGAACCCTTGTTTGGAGGAGACGGCATACAGATATATCCAGTATGTCCCTGCTGGAGTTGATACTGCGGCCGACGCTGAGGTCTTGACACCTTTCGCGCCGCAGCGCAACGACCGGTCCTACACTGCTATCTGCACCCCCTACGTGAGTCGTCGTTATGACCCACAGGTTCTGGTCCAGTACACTGAGGCACTGGATCGCACTGTCAGGGCTCTTAATGTCGAGCTGTACGCCACCCGAGCTCGTCTGCATCAGGCTATGGAGCAGTTGATGCCAGCGGTCCATGCGAGGATACATCTGGAGCACATCCTTTACCCGCCTCGGACTGAGTTTCCTCCAGGTCTTGAATGGCCTGAGGTTGGAGGTCGTACTCCGGCACGTGGACCTGCGCTCCTGCTTAATGTGCAGGTTCTGCATCGGAGTGTGCACGGGATACAGGACCCTGCCACCAGGTTTCACATTCAAGGACACCGTGCTAGAGAATGTAGGCAGAATCAGAATCAACTTGCACTGCCTACCAACCAGACCCGCAACAGCAATGCCAGGCCTGCTCAGGGACGTGTTCAAGCCAACAATATTGTTCTGAATGAAGTTCAAGACCAGACTACTACTGTGATGGGTACTCTTCTCGTCAACTCAGTACCAGCTTCTGTATTGTTTTATACAGGAGCATCGCATTCCTTTATGTCTGAAGATTTTGCATACATGCATGGCATTAAGTACGAGGAGATGAACAATCCAATAGTGGTAAACACCCCCGCTGGCCAATGTCGAACCTCAATGGTTTGTCAAGATGTCCCCATTGAAATAGAAGGAATGGAATTCCATACTTCCCCCATTATATTGAAGTCTTCCAAGATCGACCTTATTCTGGGAATGGATTGGTTGAAGGCACATACTGCTTCCGTCGTTTGTGCCACCAAAACTGTCCACCTTCTACATCCTTCGAATGAGATCGTCAGCTACCATGCTCATCTTGTTCGAGATGCTGAAGCCCGACTATATGCCATGAATGCATTAAACGAGTCACCTCTTGAAGGAATTGAAAACATTCCAGTTGTCCGGGATTTCCAAGATGTTTTTCCGGAAGAACTTCCAGGGATTCCCCCTGCTAGAGCTGTCGAGTTTGTCATCGACTTGGTACCTGGTACCACTCCTATAGCCAAGCGTCCGTATAAGATGCCACCACATGAACTCCTTGAACTTAAGCAAGAAATTGACAATTCACTTCGTCTGGGTTTCATTCGTCCAAGTTCCTCTGCTTGGGGAGCACCTTCTCTCTTTGTCAAGAAGAAAGACGGTACGAATCGATTGGTCCAAGATTACCGTCCCATCAACCAGGCGAGAATTCAGAACAAATATCCGCTTCCTCGGATCAACGATCTGTATGATCAACTTGCCAGTTCAGCGGTGTATTCAAAACTCGACTTGAGGTTGGGTTACCATCAGATCCGGGTTCGTGAAGAGGATATTCCCAAAACTGCATTTGTTACTCGCTATGGTTCATACGAGTACACCGTCATGTCCTTCGGCTTAACCAATGCTCCAGCAACCTTCTCTCGCCTGATGAACTATATATTCATGGATTATCTTGATAAATTCGTCGTGGTTTATCTGGATGATATCCTGGTTTACTCCAAGAATAAAGAAGAGCATGCTGAACATCTTCGTCTTATACTGGAGAGGCTTCGAGAACATCAACTTTATGCAAAGTATTCAAAGTGTGAGTTCTGGATGGACGAAGTAACCTACCTTGGTCATGTGATCTCCAAGGATGGTATTGTGGTCAACCCTGAACGAGTTCAGGCTATTCTTGACTGGACTCCCCCGAAGAATGTCAAGCAAGTCAGAAGTTTTCTCGGACTCGCCAGCTATTGCCGTCGATTCGTCGAGAACTTCTCCAAGATTGCAAAGCCCTTAACCAATTTGCTGCACAAAGGTGTTAAATATGAGTGGACAGAAAAATGTCAGGAGAGCTTCCAGGCACTTAAGGACAAGCTGACCTCTGCTCCAGTGCTTGCTCCTCCGGATACTCGTAAGGACTTTGTCATTTATTGTGACGCTTCACGTCAGGGAATGGGCTGTGTCTTAATGCAAGAACGCAGAGTGGTTGCTTATGCATCTCGTCAATTGCGTCCTCATGAAGAGAACTACCCAGTTCATGACCTTGAACTAGCAGCAGTAATTCATGCACTGAAAGAGTGGCGACAATACTTTGTTGGTAATCGTTGCGAGATCTACACCGATCACCAAAGTCTGAAGTACATGTTTACTCAGCCAGATCTGAATCTCCGTCAACAGAGATGGATGGAACGAATAGCAGATTACAATGTGGGTATTTCTTATACCCCAGGCAAGGCTAATGTAATGGCTGATGCCTTGAGCCGCAAGTCATACTGCAATCACCTTCAGGTTCACAAGGTTCACCCCCTTCTTCAAAAGGAATTCCGCAAGCTGAACCTCCATATTGTTCCTCAGGGTTATCTCGCTCCCCCTCCTAAAGGGTCATACAAAATGAACCTCCACGTTGTTTCCCAGGGTTCTCTTAATACCCTGGTTGCTAAACCAGATCTTGTGGACGTCATCAAGTGGATCCAGAAGTGTGACAGTGAAGTCGAGAGGATTAAATTCGATCTCGCAGAAGGAAAGCCCTCACCCTTCACTATTGCTGAGGATGGCGCTTTGTACTTCAAGGGCCGCCTAGTGGTACCGTGTAAGGAGAAAAACAATGATTTGACTCAGGAGGTCATGAAAGAAGCACATGACACTCCGCTGTCTATTCATCCTGGTAGTACCAAGATGTACCAAGACGTTCGTCAAAGATTCTGGTGGTCTAACATGAAGCAAGACATTGCACGCTATGTTTCAGAATGTGACATTTGTCGTCGGATCAAAGCAGAACATCAAAGGCCTGCCGGAACTCTGCAACCTATTACGGTTCCCGAATGGAAATGGGACCATGTTGAAATGGACTTCGTCACTGGTTTTCCCAGATCGCAGAAGGGTAATGATGCTATTCTTGTCGTCATTGACCGACTATCCAAAGTTGCACATTTTCTGGCCGTCAAAGAAACGATCACTGCTAGTCAGCTGGCAACTCTCTACATGTCCAGAATTGTTTCACTTCACGGTATTCCACTGGTTATTAGGTCGGACCGTGGCAGCTTATTCACTTCAAGATTCTGGACAAGTTTCCAGGAAGCTATGGGAACTCAATTGTCATTCAGCACCGCCTTTCACCCTCAATCCCAGGGACAAGTTGAAAGAGTCAATCAGATTCTCGAAGACATGCTTCGAGCTTGTGTCATTTCTTTCGGCAAGAAATGGGAGGAATCTCTTCCGTATGCTGAGTTCTCCAACAACAATAGCTATCAAGCTAGTCTGAAGATGGCTCCCTTTGAAGTATTATATGGACGTAAGTGTCGGACTCCTCTAAATTGGTCAGGAACTGGGGGAACGTACACTTATCGGTCCGGATATTATCCAACATGCCGGAGATCAAGTCCGCATTATTCATGCAAATCTGAAAGCTGCTCAGTCTCGTCAGAAGAGTCAGTATGACCGTCATCACAAAGATATGGTCTATCAACCTGGCGAGAAGGCTTATCTTCGAGTCACGCCAATGAGAGGTACACACCATTTCGGGATCAAGGGAAAACTAGCTCCTCGATACATTGGTCCTTTCACTGTTCTTGAAAGGCGTGGTAAAGTGGCATATCAACTGGAACTACCGCCAAACCTTTCTTCGGTTCACGATGTGTTCCATGTGTCACAGCTTCGTTGCTGCTTCAAGGATCCTATCCGAGCAGTGGATCATGATATGCTTGAGCTGCAACAAGACCTCTCTTACAAAGAGCAACCAGTCTGCATTCTCGATGAAACTGAACGTCGGACTCGTCAGAAGGTTACCAGGTTCTTCAAGGTGCAGTGGGAAAATCATTCTGAGGATGAAGCCACTTGGGAACGCGAAGATCTTCTTCGTGCAGAACACCCAGGGCTCTTTCCTTCTACTTCTTGATTCTCGGGACGAGAATTCTTTTTAGTAGGGGAGAATTGTGACGCCCTGATTTTGTGCTATAGTAATCCCTGTAATTAAGCTACAGTAATCCCACGCTAATGTTGCCACGTCACCACGATTACTGTTGTTAAACTCGCGTTGGTTTAAACCCCGTTCAGATTTCCGTTGCAATTTAAATTCGTCTGAAAGGTGGATTTAAAAGTTGCGCAAAATTGAAATTGAAAATGTTGGATGGATTGCAAATATTCCGTAATGTTTTATAAAATTAAAACTTGTATTTTCGAATTATTATAATGCCCCAAATGTTTTAAAAACGGGCGTTGTTTGTCTTTTTAAAAATAAGGGGAAAAGGCCCCTTTTGGGCCAAAATTAGGCCGGCCCAGCCGGCGTATATAAGGGGCCAGGGGCAACCCTAGCCGTCCCAGCCCCTGCCCCCGCGCTGTCCGCCCCCCAGCGCGCCGCCGCTCGTTTGCCCCCCCCCGACCGCGCCCGTCGCCGCAGGCCGCCTCGCCCCGCCGCCACGCCGCCGTTCCCCGACGCGCCCGGCCCGACGCTCCCCCGCCGCCGACCGACTCCTCCCCGACCGGCGCCGTCCCGCCCGCCGTCCGACGCCGCCGCGACCGCCGCCTCCGTCGCCTCCCCGCCAGCCCGACGCTGCCCCGCCGTCCGCCTCCGCCTCGCCGCCGCCCGACGCGCCGCCGCCCCTCCGCGCCCGCGCCGCCCTTCGCCTCCCCGACCGCCGATCGCCACCCCGCGGTGAGCCCGCCGCTGCCCCCCCCCCCCCCCCCCCCGCGACGACCGCCGGTGGCCGGCCGGTGCGTGCATGCATGTGTGTGTGTGCTGTGATGTGAGTGTGTGTGCGTGCGCGCGCTTTGCGCACCCGGACATGTCCGGTGTCCGAAGGGACACAGCCGGATGTGTCCGGCCTGGCCCACTAACAAACGGGGCCCAGTGCCCCTATTTAAAAATAAAATAAAATAGAAAACATTAAAAAATGAATTTAGAAAATAAATAAATAAATAAATATTAATATTAATAATTAGTTAATTAATTAATTAATTAATTAATTAATTAGGTAATAAATTAGTTAATTAGGAAATTAAGATTAATTAGATTAATTGACTAAACTGTTAATTAATTAATTAAACAGTATTTTACTGTTTTGGATAATTCGAATTTAATAATTAAATTAATTCCAGAATATTATTAAATCTTTAAAAATTAATATAAAATAAACCGTAGTCCGGATTAAAAAGTTTTGAACATGAAAGTTGCTGAGAAAAATCCTACGGTTCCGAATACGCGGTCTGTTCGTCTGCCACAGGCCTCTAGCATAGCAAACGTGGAACTTTTCCATCGATTTCGTCTGTCCGGTAGTAGCCCGAGACCCGGGAAATATCGTCAGATATTCTTCCGACCCGTCTGCGACGTGTAATACAGCGTTAGTGCAAGCCTAGCTCTGCATATTGCCATGTCACGCATCGTGATGCATTTGTCTGCTTTATATTTATTGTTTCTCCCCCCTCTTCTCTTCGGTAGACCCCGGGACTGACGTTGTTGCCGGGTACGACTACGCGACTGACGATCAGCCTTTTGCCGCAGAGCAGCAAGGCAAGCAACCCCCCCCCCCCCCTTGAGCATTCCGATATCGCCCATTTTCTTTCCCTCTTATTCTTGCATTAGATTTTGCTATTGTATTTAGTTAGCTCCTATTCTGATGCATAGCCTGCTTTTGATAAACTGCTACTATACCTGCAACAATATCAACTGCTTAGTATAGGTTGATCAATGAATCCCCAGTGACCCCTTAGTCCCAGTTGCCCCTGCTTCTTCATCGAACACTCGACGACTCGAAGACCCGAAGACTCGGTCAACCGACCGTCAAGCCAGGCCCCTCACATCACCGCACCCCCCTTAGTTGTACGACTCTGCAGCGCTACTATCGAGTACCGAGGGTGACACCTCACGAAGTACTCATGATGCTAGCTCTGTAGTGCAGCTAGTCGGTCGTGGTTATCGAGGGTGATTCCTCCTTCACCACTCCCGACGATGACTATGTCGTGCAACCCCTCAAGTGTGGGACCCTCGAGGGTGATTCCTCTAAGTCCACCTTGACGGTTTCATCGAGCGGGGCCCCTTGAGGGTGATTCCTCAGGTTCCGCCTTGATGTTTTATACACACAGTTACTATGACCGGGTTACTGAAACATGTTGGTGATGGGTCGGCCCTGAGGGGTACCCATGATTTGATGATGATGAGGCGTGGACTGGCGAGAGAGGCCTTTGCCACACATCCTCGAGACGGGGCGACGGACCGCATTTCATGGGTCGCGCTTTCCCCGCATTAATAAAATGCTAATGGGTTGGGTACTTGATCTGAGTTATGTCGTTGGCCTTAATACGCACTAACCTTCACGTGGGAGAAGTTATGGGTACTCAGCGTCGTTGTATCAGCCGAAGCTCTTCGAACGTCAGCAATGGAGCGGCGCGCGCCGGATTGGACTGGACGGTACAACTCTTGGACTGGAGTGTGCTAGGTCTGCTTCCGGCCGCCTTCGCATCGTGCAGGAGTGCAAGGGCAAGTGGGCCCACGAACCTGCGCGCTTAGGATTTAGACCGGCGGGCTGGCCTCTTCGTTGAGCCTAGGTGGGGCGACGACGTGCTGATATCCCGAGGCCGGGCATGACCCAGGAAAGTGTGTCCGGCCGGAGGTGACTCAGGCGTGTTGGGGAATATGTGGTGCACCCCTACAGGGATGAATAATCTATTCGAATAGCCGTGTCCACGGTAACAGGATGACTTGGAGTTGTACCTTGACCTTATACAACTATAACTGTGTTTTAAATTTGAAATGAATTGTGGCTCCAAGATTGCTTCCTCGCAGGGAGTCGGGGAAGGATCTCTGGGCGTGGTTACTTAATAAAATTGCTACAATAATATGACTATATATGAGATACCAGTCTACTCTCTTCTAATGTTGCAAGATGCTGAAGATGCTAGTCTTCGATAGGACTAGGCCTTCTCCCTATTCTTGCTTTGTGCAGTCAGTCCAGATATAACCCCTCCCCCTGATAATGAGGCATATTTAGCATAGTTCTGATGTCAGTCTTGCGAGTACTTTGGATGAGTACTCACCGCTGCTTTGCTTTCTCTTTTCCCCTCGATACGATTCTGCGTTCAGACGACGGAGCCCAGGAGACGGAGTATGCCGGAGACGACTACTACACCACCGCTGGAGCCTACTACTACGTGGAGAACGCCGACGCTCAGGAGTAGTTTAGGAGGTTCCCAGGCAGGAGGCCTCGCCTCTTTCGATCCGTTGTGATGTTTGTGCTAGCCTTCTTAAGGCAAAACTTGTCTAACTTATGTCTGTACTCAGATATTATTTGCTTCCGCTGACTCGTGCTTGTCGAGCTTTGTATTCGAGCCCTCGAGGCCCCTGGCTTGTAATATGAAGTTGTATGACTTTAAATTGTGTCTAGTGTTGTGTTGTGGTATCAATCAGTGAGTCCCTAATCTTGGTCGTACGCATTGTGTGTATGATTAGCGTACGGTCGAGAATGGGGGCGTCACATATGTGCTTTTCTATCAATTGCCCAACAGTAATTTGTTTACCCACTGTATGCCTACTACATGAGAGATGCCACTAGAGAACACTACGGCCCCCGTGTCTATTCACTTATGTATTTACAAAAGCTTTCAATACCTTGCTTCCATTTATTTACTTTTATTTTATTGTGCAATTTACTTTATTCAACAATCATCTACTGATATAACCTAATGTGCCATCACGAACAACATTGTTACTTGATGACCCACAAGTATAGGGGATCAATCGTATCGATAAGTAAGAGTGTCAAACCCAACGAGGAGCAGAAGGAAATGATAAGCAGTTTTCAGCAAGGTATTTTCTGCAAGTGCTATGAGTAGCAATAGTAGATAGTTTTGCAGCAAGATAATTCGTAACAAGTAACAAGTAACAATAATAAACAAGGTTCAGCAAGGTAGCCCAATCCTTTTTTATAGCAAAGGACATGCCTGAAAGTACTCTTATATTAAGCAAGCGCTCCCAAGGACACATGGGAATTTCTGTCTAGTCATGTTCATCATGTTAAGTTGATTCGCGTTCGCTACTTTGATAATTTGATATGTGGGTGGACCGGTGCTAAGGTTCTGTTCTTACTTGAACTAACAACCTACTTATGATTACCCCCTCTCGCAAGCATCCGCAACTACGAAAGAATAATTAAGATAAATCTGACCATAGCATGAAACATGTGGATCCAAATCAGCCCCTTATGAAGCAACGCATAAACTGGGGTTTAAGCTTCTTTCACTCTAGCAAACCATTATCTACTTGTTACTCCACAATGACTTCCCTCAGGCCCATAACATGGTGAAGTGTCATGTAGTCGACGTTCACATGACATCACTAAGCGAAGTAACAACATACATATCATCAAAATATCGAACGAATACCAACTTCACATGATTACTTATAACAAGACGTCTCCCATGTCCTCAGGAATAATAGTAACTACTCACACCTCATCAACATGTTCAAGATCAGAGGTGTAATAATAATGACTAAGGATCTGAACATAATATCTTCCACCAAGTAATCCAACAAGCATCAACTACAAGATGTAATCAACACAACTAGTAACCCACAGGTACCAATCTGAGGTTTTGAGACAAAGATTGAATACAAGAGATGAACTAGGGTTGGAGATGATATGGTGTTGGTGAAGATGTTGATGAGGATTGGTCCTCCCACGAAGGAGAAAGCGTTGGTGATGACGATGGCTTCGATCTCCCCCTCCCGGAGAGGAATTTCCCTGATAGAATCTGACTGCCGGAGTGCAAAAGGGCCTCTGCCCAGGTTTCCGTCTCGAGACGGCAGCGCTTCGTCCCCAAAGGGTTCTTATGATTTTTTTCTAGGGTAAAACACACCATATAGGAGAAGAGGGACGTCGTGAGGCCAGCAGGGGGCCCACAAGCCATTAGGGCGCGGCCGGCGTCCTATTGGCTTGTGACCAGCAGGTGGCCCCCTCGGGTATATTTTTGGCCCAGAAATTCTTACATATTCCATAAAAATTCTCCGTGAAGTTTCAGGTCATTTGGAGTGTGGTGATTTTTTGCCTTTTCTCAGTTTCCAGTCCAGAATTCCAGTTTCCAGATACTTCCCTCTTTGTGATGTACCTTGCATATTCAGAGAGAAAGAGCATAAGAATTGTATGATAACAGGGAATAATGGACAAGAATAACATAAATATCGATAAGAAATCATGATGCAGAATGGACGTATCAACTCCCCCAAGCTTAGACCTCGCTTGTCCTCAAGCGAAAGCCAAGCTCGAGAATAATGACCACATGACTTGAGAGAGAAAAGTCGATAGAACAGAATACGGACATGAAAGCATCATGAATTTCAACATAGCAGCAAATTTTTCATCATATAGCTTTTCATAAACAAGTAACAATCTAATCACAAATGAAGTGGTATGAAGCATAAAATACATTGGAAACCGAAAAACAGTGACATTAGCCATAGATATAATCATAACTGTCATAGTCAAGAGAAGAGTCTATGTAAGAGCTTTCGTTTCTAGCAAGTTCACATACTCAACTATCATGTAGCCTTCTATGATTGTTGACACTCATTGAATATTTTTGGAACTAATGTTTCCGTCGGACACAAAGGAAGATGGAAGATTTATTATCGCCATCCAACTCAATTACCTCAAGGATAATGTCAACAATAATACCTTGCTTCCATTTATTTACTTTTATTTTATTGTGCAATTTACTTTATTCAACAATCATCTACTGATATAACCTAATGTGCCGTCACTAACAACATTCTTACTTGATGACCCACAAGTATAGGGGATCAATCGTAGTCCTTTCGATAAGTAAGAGTGTCAAACCCAACGAGGAGCAGAAGGAAATGATAAGCAGTTTCAGCAAGGTATTTTCTGCAAGTGCTATGAGTAGCAATAGTAGATAGTTTTGCAGCAAGATAATTCGTAACAAGTAACAAGTAACAATAGTAAACAAGGTTCAGCAAGGTACCCCAATCCTTTTTATAGCAAAGGACATGCCTGAAAGTACTCTTATATTAAGCAAGCGCTCCCAAGGACACATGGGAATTTCTGTCTAGTCATGTTCATCATGTTAAGTTGATTCGCGTTCGCTACTTTGATAATTTGATATGTGGGTGGACCGGTGCTAAGGTGTTGTTCTTACTTGAACTAACAACCTACTTATGATTACCCCCTCTCGCAAGCATCCGCAACTATGAAAGAAGAATTAAGATAAATCTAACCATAATATGAAACATGTGGATCCAAATCATCCCCTTATGAAGCAACGCATAAACTAGGGTTTAAGCTTCTGTCACTCTAGCAACCCATCATCTACTTGTTACTCCACAATGACTTCCCTTAGGCTCATAACATGGTGAAGGGTCATGTAGTCGACGTTCACATGACATCACTAAGAGAAGTAACAACATACATGTCATCAAAATATCGAACGAATACCAACTTCACATGATTACTTATAACAAGACTTCTCCCATGTCCTCAAAAACGATAGTAACTACTCACACCTCATCAACATGTTCAAGATCAGAGGTGTAATAATAATGATTAAGGATTTGAACATAATATCTTCCACCAAGTAATCCAACAAGCATCAACTACAAGATGTAATCAACAGAACTAGTAACCCACAGGTACCAATCTGAGGTTTTGAGACAAAGATTGAATACAAGAGATAAACTAGGGTTGGAGATGAGATGGTGCTGGTGAAGATGTTGATGAGGATTGGTCCTCCCACGAAGGAGGAAGCGTTGGTGATGACGATGGCTTCGATCTCCCCCTCCCGGAGAGGAATTTCCCCGGCAGAATCTGACTGCCAGAGTGCAAAAGGGCCTCTGCCCAGGTTTCCGCCTCGGGACGGCGGCACTTCGTCCCGTAAGGGTTCTTATGATTTGTTCTAGGATAAAACACACCATATAGGAGAAGAGGGACGTCGGGAGGCCAGCAGGGGCCCCACAAGCCATCAGAGCGCGGCCTGGCGGGCGTGCCCTATTGGCTTCTGGTCAGCAGGTGACCCCCCTCAGGTATATTTTTGGCCTAGAAATTCTTAAATATTCCATAAAAAATTTCCGTGAAGTTTCAGGTCATTTGGATTCTGGTGATTTTTCTGCCTTTTTCTCGGTTTTCAGTCCAGAATTCCAGTTTAGAGATATTTCCCTCTTTGTGATGTACCTTGCATATTCAGAGAGAAAGAGCATAAGAATTGTATGATAACAGGAAATAATGGACAAAAATAACATAAATATTAATAAGAAATCATGATGCATAATGAACATATCATTACTAAGGCTAGGCAAGAAACAAAGAAGAAGTATGTTGTGCTCGCATTACGTCAGCAAGTCATTGGGAAATCTGACTGTTCAACATTGGATCGACGACAGGAAAAATATGCTCAGAAAATAAGCTACAAGGTTCCCGCATTACATAGCCAGATTGCAGCAAACGAAGGGCGTGGAAGTTATGCACGGCTCGGCTACGTTGCCAGGAAACACCAAGAACATACGTGTATGTTTGCCATGGCAAAAGAGATGTGTGTTGATTTCAAAAGGAAGCAGACCAGCGTACATGATAAAAACACCTACATCTACAAGTCTTTTGTTAGGAAAGGTAATGGCCTGCGTGCCTAATTGCCGTGCTAATTGGCCGGTTGTTAATTAGATTAGATTAGAATAAAGGTCCGGTTATAATATTTGGAGAAGTACTAGTCCGGTACTGTTGGCTTTGAACGGCCAACACATTATATATACTTTTGGTGTCTTAGCAAGTCGAACAAAGACTGGCAAGCCAGGGCATCTTCCCGTAGCGAGTCGTGTGTGTTTTTTTGGCGAGGAGCTTTATTTTCTACTTTGTGATTTTGGCGAGGGATTGGAGACGCCGTCTCTAATTTGCTGCTGATCTTTTGAAGATCGTCCACGTACTTCTTTATCAAGGTGTGCGTGTTGTTTTCGTGGTGATTGCATCTACAAGATCGCAAGCGCCACGTCGTGTTAGGTGACACCATACCGTGAAAGATTGGACAAATTATTCGCGTCATTGATTTTCTGTCGACGGCTTCATCAAGTGGTATTCAGAGCAAGGTTGATCACGGTACAATTTTTTTTCCTGCTATTTGATCCAATTGTTTGAGAGATGGTGAACTCACAACATGGGAAATCTAATCATGAGGAGGGTGACGAACTTCCGATGGATCTCGAGATAAACGATGATTTACGTATCCATCTGATGTCGATCAAGGGAGACAACAAGAAGCTTCATACAAGGGTTGAGGAGTTGTCTACAAATATTGTAGGCGTTGAGGACAGGTTAAACGAGCGTTTGACTGCCAGCAATCGAGAGCGCACTGATAGTCTACAGGTGGTGACCGAGAGTCTTAATCGTCCCACTGCAGCAGTTCAGCGCCTTCAAACGAGAGATGTGGAACCCCGACAGTCCCGCTCACCATGACGACGTCGTGACCATGACAACGGCGGTTATGGTGATTTTTCTGGGGACTCCGATGCACATGGAGGCTTACCTCACCAACCACGGCATGAGGCGAAGGCTCACCACCATGCTGGCGGGCGCCGCGACCATGGTGGCAATGGTTCCCAGGAGGATGATGGATTAGGTCGAATCAAGATAACCATACCTGAATTCTCGGGACGTTGTTCTGACCCCGAGAAATATTTGGAGTGGGAGATGCGCATAAATCAGATTTTTGATGGCCACGGCTACTCCGAAGAAAAGAAGGTTCGTGTTGCATCAATGGAATTTATAGAGTATGCTCTTGTATGGTGGGATAATAAGAACCGTACTCACGAGCGACCAGCGACATGGGCTGAGATGAAGAGAATCATGAGGGAACGTTTTGTGCCTGCTTATTACACTCGCCAACTTCATAGTAGATTGCGTCGTCTAGTGCAAGGTACAAAATCGGTTGATGAGTACTACAAAGAGATGCAAGTTTTGATGATCCGCACAGCTGTACGCGAGTCTGCAGAGGCGACCATGGTACGTTTCTTTGAGGGGCTAGAACAAAAGATTCGCGATCGTGTTGATTTAATGCAATATAATGATATTCATCAGTTACTTCATCAAGTGGAGCGTGCTGAACGTTGGGTATTGGAGAAGCAAGCTTCTGAGACTCGTCCAACTTACAATAGTGGGCGACGTGGTTCTTTTCCTATTGATGGTGGGTTTAGTGCTAAACCGGCTCCTTTTTATAAGTCGGGAAATATTAAACAAAGAAAAGTGGCGGCTGCATCGAAGGAGGTTCCCAGGTTTAATCTAGTTCAACGTCATCTCATCATCGTAATATTATTTGCCACAAGTGTGGAGGACGTGGACACATGAAGCATGAATGTTCCAATCAACGAAGGGTTCTACTTGTTGATTCGGAATATATTTCTGAATCTGAAGATGAGACGCCTAAGTTAGAGGATGGGATCGAAAGAGGTCATGGTGATATCATACTATGTTATCCTCAAGATGATTCTGATATGGAGAGTTTGCTAGCACATAAGGTCCAGCGAGATGACAAGACCATTGTTGAACAAGGACATCGACGGAGTATTTTTCAAACTGCATGTACCATCAAGGAAGAAGTTTGCAAACTAATAATTAATGGTGGCAGTGCTAGCAACATGATTAGCAAGGATGTGATGGGGTCTCTCTCGTTGACAACATGGGACCACCCAAAACCATACTATATGAAGTGGATAAATGATGTGGGCAAAGTGAAGGTAACACATAGGGTGAAGGTGCCTTTTTGTGTTGATGGCTATGTTGATAAGGTGGAATGCGATGTTATGCCACTACATGTTTGTCATCTTATTTTGGGGCGTCTGGGGTAGCATGATGTTAATGCTCTTCATCATGGAAGAACAAGCAAGTACACTTTTATGCATAAGGGTGAGTTTTATGCTATTATTCCCAAGGATGCGAAGGATATAACATATACTGTTGAAGTGTTCAAGAAAAAATTAACAAAGTATAGGTCAAAACCGAGGACGGTTTTCTTTGAAGAGAGGGAGGATGATATAACCTCATGTGCCGTCACTAACAACATTGTTACTAAGGCTAGCCAAGAAACAAAGAAGAAGTATGTTGTGCCCGCATTATGTCATTGTTCAACATTGGATCGACGACAAGAAAAATATGTTCAGAAAATAAGCTACAAGGTTCCCGCATTATGTAGCTAGATTGAAGGGCGTGGAAGTTATGCACGGCTCGACTACGTTGCGAGGAAACGCCAAGAACATGCGTGTATATTTGCCATGGCAAAAGAGACGTGTGCTGATTTCAATTGGAAGCAGACCAACGTACATGATAAAAACACCTACACGTACAAGTCTTTTGTTAGGAAAGGTAATGGCCTGCGTGCCTAATTGATGTGCTAATTGGCCGTTGTTAATTAGATTAGATTAGAATAAAGGTTCGGTTATAATATTTGGAGGAGTGCTAGTCCGGTACGGTTGGCTTTGAACCGGCCAACCCATTATATATACTTTCGGTGTCTTAGCATTAGGGGAGGATTTTTGGAGTTGTCGAACAAAGACTGGTAAGCCGGGGGATCTTTCCGTAGCGAGTCGTGTTTTTTTTTTGTTGAGTAGCTTTATTTTCTGCTTTGTGATTTTGGCAAGGGATTGGAGATGCCGTCTCTAATTTGCTGTTGATCTTTTGAAGATCGTCCACGTACTTCTTTATCAAGGTGTGCATGTTGTTTTTGTGGTGATTGCATCTACAAGATCGTGAGCGCCACGTTGTTTCAGGTGACACCGTACCGTGAAAGATTGGACAAATTATTCGTGTCATTGATTTTCTGTCGACGGCTTTATCATCTACACACTTCATTTGCTTGCAAATAACGAGTCCAAGGGGATTGACAACCCTCTTGCCCGCATTGGGTGCAAGTGTTTGCTTCTTTGTGTGCAGTCGCTGACGGCGGGGGTTGCGTGCTACTCCTATTGGTTCGATAAACCTTAGTTCTCACTGAAGGAAATACTTATCTATACTATGTTGCATCACCCGTTCCTCTTCACGGAAAAACCAACGCAGATCACAAGTATCAGGAAGGATTTCTGGTGCCACTGTCGGGGAGTATCACCAACCTACTATCAAGTAACTTCGCAGAAATTATCATTCACTTGTTCTAAATTTTATTTGCTTTTATATTTTGCTTGTTTTATAAAAATAAAAAATACAAAAATATTTATCTTTGCTAGTTACTAGTTTACTTCTTTTCTTGCTAGTTTACTTGTTAGCTTGTTACTATGGCTAGTTCCCCTCCGGACATGCCTTCCCCTCCTTGCTATGGAGAGGGTTCCCCAGTCTTGGATTTTAAGCAATTGGGTGATGAGTCGCTTAAAAAATCTTAGGATAGATTACTAGAGATACAAATGAGAGCTAATCCCAAAAGTCATATCAAATTACTCCTTAGAAGTTTTTATGTTGGTCTATCCTTATCTCATCGACGTATCTTAGATTCTATGTTCGAAAAAGATTTCCTTGGGAATAATACTTTTGACACTTATGAAAAGATGAAAAACATATTTGGATAACCCAAAATAGAAATCATTGAACCAACCATATTGGTGTGTTTTCGTCAAACCTAGTTAATAAAGGAAACTAAGGCCCTTATGGAAACCAATTTCAGAGGGTTATACAACATGTCTACTAAAATCAATGGGAACCCAATAGTTATCTTATTTTCTTGCTTTTTACTTTTTGTTTGTTTGTGATAACATGATTATTGCCTCTGTAATGATTGTGTTTTTATGTTTAAATTAGTGTTTGTGTCAAGTAAAGCCTTTGGGATGACTTGTGTGATAAGTAGAATTGATACAATGCAAAAACAGAAACTTTAGCGTTCAGTGCATAATTTCTCTGATTTTACTGGAATTTCCTTTTGATCTAAATTTTTTATAAAGTATTTCTATACAAATTCTTCAGGATTTCCTAAGTTTTCAGAATTTTTGGAGTTACAGAAGTATAGGTTCTCTACAGATCTTTATAGACTGTTCTGTTTTAGACAGATTCTGTTTTTTGCTTGCATAGTTTGCTTGTTTTGATGATGCTATCGACTGTATCGGGGGCTATAAGCCATGGAGAAGATATAATATAGTACCTTATTCAATAATAAAATAAGAATCAATTTATAACAGTACCTAAAGTATTTGATATGTTTACTATACTAACGGATCTCACGAAGGTTTTGGTGAGTTTTGTATGCTGAAGTTTTTAAGTTTTGGGTGCTATCACGATGGATGAAGGAATAAGGAGCGGCAAGAGTCTAAGCTTTGGGATTCACAAGGCACCCCAAGGTAATATTTAAGGAAGACTCAAGCGTCTAAGCTTGGGGATGCCCCGGAAGGCATTCCCTCTTTTGTCTCAATCCATCGGTATGTCACTTGGAGCTATATTTTTATTCATCACATGATATGAGTTTTGCTTGGAGCGTCGTTTGCTTTAGTTTGTTTTTGTTTTAGTTTTCCACAATCATTGTCTGCTGGACACACCCACTTGAGAGAGACACAAGATCACCATGATTTGTCAGAATACTCTTTGTGCTGCACTTATATCTTTTGAGCTTAGCGGTTGCTCTAGTACTTCACTTATATCTTTTAGAGCACGGTGGCGTATAGATTTATCAAAATAATTGCACTATCATTCTTCACTTATATTTGTTTGAGAGTTAATAAATTGTGACGGTAGTTTGCATGGGTTATAAGACTAGTCCAAAAATAATAGGTATCCAATGAGTGCATAATCAAAACCACATGTAACACATAAAAGAGAAATTGTTGGTTAATGATATTAATGTGGTAATATGAAAGGGCGTGGGTGCATGATCATTGGTTAGTAAAAGTATCGTGAATTAGAGGGTGTTAACTTGCTGTTCGTCTAAATATTTTTTATAGCATGGTGATGATGTGTGAGCATACTTATTCCTCGTTGAAATCCTAGTGTTGTTTAAGTCGGAGGCGCGCGATGGTTAACTCCTCCCAACCTCCTCCCTAGGGGCATGCGAGTAGTACTTTGCTTCGAGAGAGCTAATAAAATCTTGCAATAAGTATGTGAGTTCTTTTATGACTAATGTGAATCCATGGATGTACGCACTCTCACCACCTCATATTTGCTAGCCTCTTCGGTATCGTGTATTGCCCATTCTCACCTCGAGGATCGATGCAACCTTCGCCGTTGCATCCAAACCCCGTGACATGATACGCTCTGTTGCACATAAGCCTCATTATATCTTCCTCAAAACAACCACCATACCTACTTATTATGGCATTTCCATAGTCATTCCGAGATATATTGACATGCAACTTCCACCGTTACATCATATGACTAGTACTTTCATTGTCATATTGCTTTGCATGATCATATAAGCTGACATAGTATTTGTGGCAAAGCCACCGTTCATCATTTTTTATACATGTTACGCTCGATCATTGCTCATCCTGGTACACTGCCAGAGGCATTCATATAGAGTCATACTATATTTTTCATGTTGAGTTGTAAGTAGATAAAAGTGTGATGATCATCATTATTAGGGCACGTCTCAGTGAGGAAAGGATGATGGAGACAATGATTCCCCCACAAGTCGGGATGAGACTCCAGACGAAAAAAAGAATAAAAAAGAGAAAGAAAAAAGGGGAAAAGAAACAGGAAATAAAAATAAATGAGAGAAAAGAGTGAAGGGACAGTGCTACTACTTCTGTTTCCACACATGTGCCTCAAAGTGGCACCATGTTCTTCATATAGAGAGTCTCTTGTTTTATCACTTTCATATGCTAGTGGGAATTTTTCATAGAACTTGGCTTGTATATTCCGATGACGGGCTTCCTCAAATGCCCGAGGTCTTCATGAGCAAGCAAGTTGGATGCACACCCACTTAGCTTCATTTGAGCTTTCATACACTTATAGATCTAGTGCATCCGTTGCATGGCAATCCCTACTCCTCGCATTGATATATATTGATGGGCATCTCCATAGCCCGTTGATACGCCTAGTTGATGCGAGACCTTCTTCTCCACGTTTACCCCTTTGAAACCTATCATCATATTCTATTCCACCTTTATGCTATATCCATGGTTCACGCTCATATATTGCGTAAGTAACAAAAAGCTAAAGCGCGTTAAGAAGTACGATCCAATTGCCTGTCTTGACACCATGGTGCTTGACATTTGTATTTATGTGGTGAAGACAGAGCCATGCCATTCTAATATGATAAAATGAATAGGGGGTGAACGTTCTTTAAGGATCGTATATTTTGAAACTTGATGACTATGTTGCTTATGTTTATAACTATTACTATGTTGATGTTTATTAATTCATCGTTTCTCAATTATCATACCTGCAATAGATTACACGTTGGGTAGCATGTCACATCAAAAATTCTGTTTTTACCATTTACCTACTCGAGGACGAGCAGGAATTAAGCTTGGGGATGCTGATACGTCTCCAACGTATCTATATTTTTTGATTGTTCCATGCTATAATATTATCATTCTAGGATGCTTTTTGGGTGATTATTTACCAATTCATAATATTTTTGAGCACTAACCTATTAACCCAGTGCCTAATGCCAGTTGCTGTTTTCTGCATGTTTTTGAGTTTTCAGGTTTACGGTACCAAACGAAGTCCAATTGCCCCGAAACTTTTTTATGATTTTTTTCTGGACGAAAAGAAGACCTGGAAGCTTTGGGAGGAGGCCGGAGGCTCCACGAGGGAGCCACCACACAACAGGGCGCGCCCAGGGGGTGGTTGCGCCCTGTTATTTGGTGGCCCCCTCGAGCGTCTCCCGACGCCCCTCTCTGGTCTATAAATTCCAATAACTCCCAAAAACCCTAGGGAGCCTCCCGAAACACTTTTTCCGCCGCTGCAAGTCTCTGTTCCACCGTGTACCCATCTGGAGCCCTGTTCCGGTGCCCTGTCGGAGGGGGGATCGATCACGGAGGGCCTCTACATCAACCTTGCTGCTCCCATGGTGATGTGTGAGTAATTCCCTACAGACCTACGGGTCCTTAGTTAGTACCTAGATGGCTATCTCTCTCTCTCTCTCTCTCTCTCTCTCTCTCTCTCTCTCGATCTTCAAAACAAAGTTCACCGCATCTTCGCGATGATCTATTCGATGTAATCACTTTGTGTTGTGCGTTTGTTGGAATTCGATGATTTGTGGGTTTATGTTCAAATTATTCATGAAAAAAATTGAGACTTCTCTGATTTCTATTATGATTCTTATTTGCATGATTATTATAGCTTAGTAAATCTCTCCGATCTATTGAAAAAGATTTGAGTCTTCTGTGATTTCTATTATGATTCTCACTAGATTGATATTTCTTCATTGAGAGGGGTGCGTTGTAGTGGGTTGAATCTGGCAGTGCTCTTTATCCCAGTGACAGAAGGGGACAATACACGTCTTTGTATTGTTGCCACTGATGATAAAACGACGGGATTGATTCATATTGATTGAGTTTTCTTTGTCTACACCATGTCATCGTTCTCCAAGCATTACTCTGTTTGTCATGAACTTAATACTTAGAGAGGCAAGCATAGAAGCGCTCTCAACATGGAGTAATAGTAATATGTGCATGCAGGAGTCAACCTATTTGCTTATGGACGTGATGCCTATATACACATAAGAGGTGAACAAAATTCAACCAAAATTGATAGCAACTACTACTGGAAGTGCCTAGAGACTATATCATGCATCAAAACCACTTATAACCAAGTGAATTCAACATGCATGCTCATATTCATGGTCTCCAACAGTAGCAAAATATGCAAAATATAAACCACTAGAACAAAAACTAATTGGACCATCCGAGGAGTCACATACCAAGGAGCAATTTCTCCGAACAGTTTCGGAAACGGAGCTCCGAGCAAAGAGATTGAAAATCTCAGGTTTCGGGGCAAGAACGTAGGAAAGGGAGCAAACACAATTTTTTTGGAGGAAGAAGAAGCAGCGGGCAAGTGCACCAAGTGAATGGGGCACTATGGGTCCCACAAGCTCACATGGCGCCCAGGGCGGCAGGCGCGCCACCTAAGCTTGTGGCTTACTGGTGCACTCCCTGGGTTTGTTCAGTCCCAAGAATTATAAAATATTCCAGAAAAGATCATACTGATTTTTCAGGACATTCCGACAACTTTTATTTTCTGAACATTTTTATTGCATTGATAATTCAGAAAACGGTTTAAATGGAATATTCGAATGCATTAAACTTTATTTGAAACTCAATATAACAGAGGATAAACTAAAGTTACAGAAAGTTGTGCTTACGGAATTCATCGTCTCTATGCTTCTCGAAAAGAATTCATTAACAAGGTTGATTAGGTCTTATTAACGAACTATTCCCGAGTGGCATAAAACCGAAGAATTTTTGTATAACACTAAGTTACCTCAACCAAAATATGCACGATCCCAATTATAAGACTTTGATAATTCTTTACGGGAACCGGGAGAGGAAATTCAAAACCTACAATAGTAATAGTCATAACTTTTTCAACGAAATTGAGACGGTTTACTTTATTCATCTTCTTCAAAAAAATATACCGTATGCTCATTGCCATTAACATGAAAAGTGATCTTGCTTTTACTACAATCAATAACAGCCCCTGTAGTATTCAGAAAAGAACTTCCAAGGATAACTGACATGTTGTCGTCCTCGGGCATATCAAGCATAAAAAAGTTCGTCAAGATAACAACGTTAGCAACAACAACGGTAACATCCTCACAAATACTGACAGGTATAGGAGTTGATTTGTCAGCCATTTGCAAAGAAATTTCAGTAGGTGTCAACTTACTCAAGTCAAGTATTTTATATAGAGAGAAGGGCATAACACTAACTCCAGCTCCGAAATCACATAAAGTAGTTCTAACATAATTATTCTTAATAAAGCATGGTATAATGGGTATTCGTGGGTCTCCTAATTTCTGAGGTATTTTTCCCTTAAAGGAATGATTTGCAAGCATGGGAGAGATTCCAGCCTCAGGCATTTTTCTTTTATTAGTAATTATATCTTTCATATATTTTAGCATAACGAGGCATTTTCATAGCACCAGTCGAAGGTACTTGCAGAAATAAAGGTCTAAGGAATTCAACAAAATGATTGAACACGTCTTCATCTTCAGATTTTAAGGCTTTACTAGGGAAAGGCATAGGTTTTGAACCCATGATTATCTTTCTTTACCGTGTTTCCTAGCAACAAAGTTTGTTTAATTATATCTTTTATTCTTAGGAGGTGGGTCATCAAGCTCAACTTCAAGTTCTATTTCTATTTCATTACTAGATTCTTTATTATCATCTGGTGGAGTATCAACATGATCATCATTAGCATCAACATTATCATTATCACCAGATACATGCAACGGCGCGAGAAAATAGTCTTGATGACCCACAAGTATAGGCGGTCGCAACAGTCTTCGAGGGTAGTATTTGACCCAATTTATTGATTTGACACAAGGGGAGCCAAAGAATATTTATAAGCCTTAGCAGTTGAGTTGTCAATTCAACCACACATGTGAAGTTATTTCTCTGCAGCAAAGTATTAGTAGCACAGTAGTATGATAGTTTGATAGCGATGGTAACAATAGCAATAGTAATAGTAAAAGTAGCAGTAGCAGTTTTGTAGCAGTTGGATCAATAGCAGCAATAGTAGTAACTTAGCAAAGACAATATTATGAGAAACCGTAGTCATGGAGTAGCCATGGATATTTGGACAGAATTCATCATGTAACAGTCACAATCTAGAGCGATACACAATAGATCCAATTCATCAATTAAATGTAGGCGTGTATTCCTTATATAGTTATACGTGTTTATAATAAGAACTTGCATAACATCTTTCCTACCCTCCCGTGGTAGCGGGGTCCTAATTGAAATCTAAGGACAATTAAGGCGCTCCTTTTAATAGAGAACGGAAGAAAGTAATACACTTAGTGAATACATGAACTCCTCAAATTACAGTCATCCCCGGAGAGTATCCCAATTATTGTCACCCTGGGGTCTACGGATCAGAACAATAGCATGTGCATATAACTTGCAGATAGGATCAAGAACTCAAATATATTCATGAAATCATAAAGGGTTCAGATTTGAAATCATGGCACTCAAGCCCTAGTGACAATCATTAAGCATAGCAAAGTCATAGCAACATCAATTTTAGAACATAGTGGACACTAGGGATCAAGCCCTAAAAAATTGACTCGATTACATGAAGAATCTCATCCATATCCATCTACCTCCAGTATGCCTACGATGAAATTACTCACTCTCGGTGGTAAGCATCATGAGGTTGTTGATGAAGAAGGGTTGTGGATGACGGCGACGATGATTTGCCCTCTCCGGAGCCCCGAACGGACTCCAGATCAAGCCTCCCGATGAAGAACGGGAGGTGGCGGTGCCTCCGTATCGTAAAACGTGAATATAATTTCTCTCTTATTTCTTTCTCGGGAAGACGGTACTTATGGCCTTGGAGGTAGGGCAAACGGAGCATCGAGGGGCCCACAAGCTCAAGTGGCGCCCCCCGGGGGGCACCACTTGAGCTTGTGGCTCTGTGGTGGCGCCCTCCAGTAGATATTTTCGCCAGTATTCTTTACATATTCTGAAATAATTCTCCGTAAAATTTCATCCAATTTTGAAAATTTCTATTTCCACAAAAAACAACACCAAGGTAGTTCTGTTGAAAACAATGTCAGTTCGGGTTAGTTTCATTGAAATCATGCAAATTAGAGTTCAAAACAAGAGCAAAAGTGTTTGGAAAAGTCGATACGTTAGAGACGTATCAGCAACTGGAACGTCTGGCATTGTCCTGATGATCCGGGTAACAGCCAGGATGGTTTGGCTTCGTGGTTGAGCTTTGGTATGTGTTGCCTAATGTCCGCCTAGTAGCCCGGATATCCTGCTTGATTCCGGATGTCCGGCCTGGCACCAATAATCGCTCTATCTTCTTCTCCTTTCATCCGTCTTCGCTTCCACGCTTCCTTCTTGGATGACGTAGTCGTACTCTTCTGCATGAAATCCTCCTCGCCATGTGTGAAGCCCCACTCAAACCTATGCATATACACGAGTGGAGTGTCAAGTAGCATACCATCCTTAAAGGGCACAAGTAAACACATGTAAAGGAGAAGATTCACCTTTATATATTTGAAGTGGATGTTGCACGTGTCTCCTGACAAAGGTGCTCTTGACATGGTGATGTTCGTAGGATGCTCCGCATCATGAGCCCAATGGAAGAGGATCCATGTGGCACAGAGGACGGTGGAGATGGTGGGCGTAGACCGAACATGAATAGGAACCAAGGAAACACACGTACCCGCCGCTGCCGCCCCTAGATCACCCCTATGCCCACGACCTCCCTACTCCATTTGTGAGGCATGCCTATCCACACAATATTAGTACAACCCATATGACCATGGCAAAATTTTGAGACATATTAAAAAGAGAACATGATAGGGGAGAGTGGATGAAATTAGAGCTCACTCCCTCGAGTCGCGACATCCCTACCTATCTAGCATGCACGCGTCTTCCCCCCACTGACCACCAATCTGTGGCGCCCCTTATGGTCGTGGCTCACCTGCCGATGCCGCCTGAGTTAGGGAAGTTGAGCGTGTTGTTGTGATCAAGATGCTGTCACAAATCGATTGCACGACCACCACATTTGGATGTAGATCCATGGCGGATTGGCACGTCACCCAACCATAGACCGGTTGGTAGGCGCCGCCAATCATCCTGTTGTTGCTCACCGACACACCGCGTCGCGTCCCTCGACAAAGCGGCGACGATGTTGTCAAACATTTGTGGATGCGTCCTTCCCGAGGGTGGTTAGTAGTTAGCCGCATCGAAGCATGTGATGGTGAGGCGGAAGAGGCCGGGCACTTTTAATGTGTCAAGCAAGGGTAGGAAACCTCCAATTCTGTGGAAGTTAACTATGTATGGAAAGAGCCTGAAGAGGAGGGATCGGTACCCATATTTGTGGCAGGCCTCGTGCTGATCAGTAGACTTTGGTACGTGTAAAATAGAAACCATCAACGGTGAAAGTTAATTCTGTATGAAAAAAACGGATGGGAGGTGGGCTTTATATTTGCATAAAATCGGATCGGTGGGAGCATAGGATGGGTTCGAACGATAGGAGGGGTACCAAACGACATACATATTGAGCTTTAATAATAGTAGAAATATGTGATTTGGTAGGTAAGAAAAAATATGTTATTTTTATTGTATTAGAAAAATTATGATTGTCATTCAATAGTAGATGTCCTAGTGTGTGGGATTAGTGATTTGTTATTGAGAAATGTCTGGTTATGTTTTGGAAGGTTGTCGAGAAAATCCGTTGTCTGTCTTTTAGGATGGTGATCTCACGTATATGATGTGTTATATGAATTTTTTTATTACAATTTACATACTATTTTACATGATTGGATAAAATTAGCACCTGTCGAAACAAACACGAAAAAACGAAAGAAGTGTAGGCTTAATTGATTTGGTTTTTAAGAAAATGATGAAAAAACTAACATGTGAAATAATGATGGAAGTTGCGGCAATACTAAACCAATGAGACGAATTAAACCATCATTACCAGCCTACCAACTTTCCTTTATGAGTTCTGGACTGATAAAAAGAGAATATTTATCTTGCATAATGAGTATAAACCCTAGCCGCCGTGTTCTCGCTGGCATAGAGGTGTAATCTGAAATTCGCCATAGTTTCCTCACAATCATCTAGCGAAGTCCCCCACCTTCCATTTTTCCTTCTGAATCTGCGGTTCTAGTTCTAGCCACTCTTCAGTTAGCAGATCCTGATAGCCGGCCCTACTCCCAACTCCCAACTCCCAAGAGTACAGCGAGACATGTGACTGTGAGTGTGAGACAGATCCCTTCTCCTCCATGGAGCACAGTGACGCCAAGCGAACCAGGCTCTCCGCCGCCGCCGGTGGCGGAGGCACTGACGACCTCCTCAGCGCGCTGCCCGATGACTTGGTTCTCCACATCCTTCACACGCTCCGCGATTCCCCCGTCGCCGCCCGAACCAGTCTCCTATCCCGCCGCTGGCGCCGCCTCTGGGCCCTTCTACCGAAGGTCTACTTCCCCGGGTACACCGCCCCCCACCTTATAGCCCCCGCCCTCGCCACCCATGAAGCGCCGACCCTCCATCACCTCGTCGTCTTCGTCCAGGACGCCCATGCCGACTCCATGGCGGCCTGGCTCCCCATTGCTTCACGCCGCCTCTGCGGCGATCTCTTCTTCGACAACAAGGTGCAGCAGAATGGTGGGCGGGACGAGGCCGGGGAAAGAGGGGCATTTGAGCTGCCCTGCTTCGAGAAAGCCACCTTGCTCTCGCTCCACCTAGGGTTTCTCGGCCTCGCGGCGCCGCCTACCGGGGTATTCGCCCGGCTCACCAATCTCTGCCTCGTCCAGTTCAGGCTACACGGTCCGTGCCAGCTCGGGGACGCCCTCTCCTCTCCGCGGTGCCCGGCCTTGCGAGAACTCACTGTCTGCGATGCCCGAGGCCTGGACAATTTCACCATACATTCGGAGTCTCTAGTGAAGATAAAGCTCAGGAAATTGCGTGGCCTGCAGCGCCTCATCGTTGTGGCCCCGGCACTCAAAGAGTTAACTGTCTTCTACAGCTTTGCTAATGCCCCTAATCCGAGTCGACCGGTTGCCACCATCTCAGCCCCTCGGCTGGTGTCGCTCGAGTGGGGTGATGCTTATGATCCAGTCTCTGTCCAGCTTGGCAAAATGGCACATCTTCAATGGCTGGGTACAAGCTTTTACGTTGTATATGGACCAAATGGCGTTGAACACAATCGCGATTTGATGAGGCTCTTGCGGCACTTTAAGGTCATCCACAGTTTGAGACTTACACTGAACTATCAGCGGGTAAGTTCATCCTTCTCTTATTTGGAGTTATGCAGTCACTTGTAACATGCTAGCAAGCCAATAGATAAGGAAGAAAACATGAAGTTTTAGGAAAGGAACATGTCATTCGGGTGATGGTGGCATTTGACAATAGCAGGTGCAAAATTCTCACCAGTGTTCGGGGTGGTACATAATCATCTAGATGATGGTGGCATTCCAGAATAGCTGGTGCAAAATTACACTTGTGTATCTTGCTGAGTCGGAGCTGTTCTTCACTGTTCAATATTTAGTGGTGGAATACAAAGAATTACGTAGAAGAATACTGCCCAGATCTTTCATATCGCCAAATTAGAGTCACAGTCATCTGTAAAGAGAATACTTTTGACAATCTAGTTCAAACCACGGATTCATCAAATTATCATTAAATACCCTCCTAAATGAGAGCTCGATAGACTGACCATCCCACACTTGCTGTATGGTATTGCACTGCTCTCTACAGATGCAATAAAGGTCCCAGTATTGAACAGTTAATGGAGAAGAGCCAAACCAGTATCTTCCCAGAACCTAATATTCTTACTATCACCTACTGCCCACCTAGAACCAAATTTAACTGCTTTTGCAGCTCACATGACCCCTTTCAAGAAAGTAGAGGCTCCGACAGAGTCATTACAGATAATGTTAGGGGAAGAAAACCAGGTATCAACTGCGCTTCTCCTAATCTTTGCCTCACCAGCCATATACCTCTTAATCCAAGATCCTAAAAGGCAGATGTTAAGGTTAGGCAGGTTAGGTATACCTAAACCTCCAAATTCCTGTTTCATACGTACTACTCCTTCCGTCCACGAATAAGTGTACATATAGTGATTTTAGGACAGATTATGGAGTGGAGTAAAAAATGCATTGGGAAGGTGCAAGCCACCATCTCTCTCCTCTTTAATTACCCCACCCCTAATGAGTTACTCCAAATTCCTGTTTCATGCGTACTACTCCCTCCGTCCACGAATAAGTGTACATATAGTGATTTTAGGACAGATTATGGAGTGGAGTAAAAAATGCATTGGGAAGGTGCAAGTCACCATCTCTCTCCTCTTTAATTACCCCACCCCTAATGAGTGGAGTAAGTGCATGTAAAAAGTGAGGAGACCATGTGTTGAATGTTATTGGTTTTGATTACCGTGTGATGAGAGAGGAGCATTTTTTTTTCTACTTTAAAGTGCATTGAGAAGTTAGAAGTACACTCTTTTGTGGACAAATTTGGATGCCAAATGTACACTTATTTGTGGACGGAGGGAGTAGTTGCCAGTGGGCTAAGTGGATCTTCTTATGGCCTTCAAAATCATTCCATAGGCAAATAGCCATTTGGGAATTGATCATATCAATAGCCCATTTAGGGAACTTTATGAATGAGAGAAGGTAGACAGGGATGCTAGCTAAACAAGTTCTTATCAAAATAATTCTCCCTTTATAGGATAAAAGCTTCACTCTTCACCCAGCTATCCTCTTAAGGATCTTGTCAATAATGGGTTGAAAGTCTTCCCTTGACAGCTTATCGAAATGCAAAGGCACACCTAGGCACTTGATTGGGAAGCACCAACAGGGCACCCAAAGATATCAGCTAAACTATCTATCTCATGAGGTTCCATATTCAGGGGAATCATTTCACTCTTATCATAGTTAATTTTCATCCCTGAGACATGTTCAAAACAGGTTAGAACCCATTTCAAAGTGGTTGCTAAGACAGGGTCTCTATCTACAAACATGATAGTATCATCTGCATATTGGAGGCTAATCACACCCCCAGGACACACAGAGTGGCAAAGCCCTCTGATCAGCCCAGAACTAACAGCTCTAGATAGCATCCTGGTTAGCATCCTGAGAACAACTAGACTAAAGAGCAGAGGGGAAAGGGAACCCCCCTGCCTAAGACCCTTACCAGTAAGAAAGACATCACTATCAGCATAGTTCAGTTTAACACCACCTTTGTGGGTAATCTCATGGATAGGGATGCAAACGGACGGCATCCGCATGTCCTCTACTGTCCGCGAATAGAAAATTTACACTAACACGGCTACTTATGGATCCAACCTAACCATTTGCAACCAAACCCCCTAATTTTGAGCTACCCATCTAGGAAATCTGAATTGACCATGTCAAAAGCTTTCTCATAATCCAGCTTGAGCACCACCCCTTCATCATGTAATCTAGCTAGAGAATAGATAGCGTCATGAACAGTTAAGACATCTATCAAGGTTACACCCTGAATGCCCTCACCGTGCCAAAAATGTTTGGACTTCATACAGAAAATCAGCATTGAGTTTTGTTTTTGTTTTTTAGAGCTAGGCTTACAATGCCCAGGTTTTGTGTAATAGAAATCCAAAGTGAACTTGTTAGCTTATAACAACCTTTTTCCGTGTGCTAATCACAGTTTACATGACCATGTGCTCGACTTCTTTTACAAGTATTATACATTCCAATGTACAACCCTTTTTTTTGTGACATCTTAAAAATCTGCAGGACCTAAGTAACAGGCAATACTTGATGGAGGATATGACAATGCTCCCAGTCATTTCATTATTGAGCATTGGTGTAATCGCACATGGACATGCCTGTGGAGCTAGCTTATTCCATGTTCTCAGGATGTGTACCGGTGTAAGAAGGCTGATCCTAACATTAAATCCTCATACCAGTTTGGAGGTAAAGCTTTCCTTAATTGTTTATCTAACACTTGATTTCTAAGGAAGTCAGAAAAGCAATATGCATTTGCATTTCATGGCATGCCTTAACTTGATCTGATAGTGCCCAAATTTAATAACAAACCACCCTGTCCAGTCTTTCCCTGATATCCCCTCTCCTCCAAGTAAAGGGGTCACCAATATAACCCATATCATCTAAACTACACTCAGCAAGACAATCTCTAAACTCTTTCATCGTTGCATTGGGTCTCGCATTTCCGCCTTCTTTTTCCGAGTAGTAAGGAATTTCATTAGAATCTCCTAAAACCACCCAAGGGTGAGCTCCGTTATTATGCAAATTACGAATGTCATCCCATGACATATGACGATAAAGATGGCAGACTGTTGGAAATGCATGGCTGTGGATGTGAAGTTAAGTGAGTTATTGCATGACAGGCCTGATCTTGGGTTTAAGGCAAGATATGAATCAGTCACTCCATAACACAGCTAGAGCTAGGAGTTGGGACATACGTTCTACTAAAGCTCGATGCTTATTTCCTGTAAAGGTTCCATGAGCAGCAAAGGCAAATTAGGCATTCTTGTTATTCTTGTGTTTGTTTATAGAAAGTTTGATGTATATTTTGTTGGTGGCATATCTTGAAGAATTCAGGCAGTCTGAAAACATTTTTGTTTTTTTGTCCTTTTGTGTAATAAAATCGTTACTCCTGATACATTCCTGTTTCAGGTACAAACATGTCCATTAGGTTGCATATGTGATCAGCCACTAAACTGGAGATCTGAGGAGCTTGTGCTGGATTGCCTCCAAGATGTAGAAATCAGAGGGCTGAGAGGAACCGAATGGGAAGTAGCTTTGGTGGAACGGTTGTTCGGCTGGTCTACAGCACTAAAGACAGCGAAAATAACTTTCTTTCAAATAATGACTGAAAGCTGGGCCAAGGAGTTGCGCCAGATGTTACTACGCTTCTCCAGTCCAGACACAGGTGTGAAATTTTAGGTACTGTGATTCCTGTTCAGTATGTTGTAGAATACTCGTTGAGCTCCAGGAGTGCAAGAACCGGCTGTTGCCATGCTCAAGAGTGGCGATGCATTTTTCTTGTGAGATGGTGAATAATTTGCTGGGATTTGTGTAGAACAACTGGGACATGGATTTTTAGCTATCTTGTCACAAAGTACTTCCTCTGTCCCATAATGTAAGATGAGTATATTAGATGTAATAACCATTGAAGTGTATATGTGGATTGCTTAGCTTTTTCATCTGTTCGTACTTTTTGTTGCGTTGGCTAGTGTATGAAGCTTAACATGATATCGGAGCTAGGGTCTTGAGTTCAAGTCCTGTCTTTCGCAATTTATCTAAAAATTGGTGTTGCGTCTCTTTGTGTTCGCATATAGGCCTCTTAAGTCATACCTCTGAGTTTATTCACATGTTGATTTTCTGCATCACACATGGGAGGGGATGTTGAAGTGTATATGTGGATTGTCTAGCCATTTTCATCGGTTCGGACTTTTAGTTGCTTTGTTTAGTGCATGAAGCTTAACAATCATGTCTTACAGAGTAGTACAGAAAGAGTAGACTGTAACGAAAGGACTTCATGTCCAACATGCAGGGATTCATGAAACAAGGACTGCAAACAAAGATTTTACATTTGGGCTTGAGCTTCAACAACCTTTTCAAAAACTAGCTGCACAAAATGAAGACACAACCTCCATGATGGCGGTGGGGTGCATTGGGAAAAAATATTTTTTAGAATCCGTTAGCTAATATAAACATATGCTGCTATTTTTGGAAGAATGACAAACTATGAGGGGACATAACCGCTTGTAGCAACATATGTGTACAAATAGTGCAATGGTTAAAAAGAGAAATTAAATAAGTGATGCAAAAACTGTTTGTGACATACTCCCTCTGTCCAAATATAAGAGCGTTTTTGACACTACACTAGTGTCAAAAACGCTCTTATGTTATAAGACGGAGTGAGTATATGAGAAAGCAATAAATATGTGACAATGTTTGCTGAAAAAAATATGAGCAAATATAGGAAACAAAGAAGCATGGATGTCATGCAAGCCCATGGGAGAAACCAGACATAACTTGTCGAACAGGAATCAATAATTTTGTTTTATCACCACATATGTGAGATGCAATGGAAGCATACAAATTTGATTTCTCGGTTTGGCATGTTTGAAGGATCAAGATAGACCACGAGGGTTGGGGAAC
The DNA here is from genome assembly GCA_039707655.1 of Elymus sibiricus. Classification (NCBI taxonomy): domain Eukaryota; kingdom Viridiplantae; phylum Streptophyta; class Magnoliopsida; order Poales; family Poaceae; genus Elymus; species Elymus sibiricus. Next base: position 274,667,156 of record CM077665.1, read on the forward strand.
GGCGAGCTTCATGCTCTTGGTGTTATCTCAGTTCATCTATGCTCAATGATGGCGCAAGACGTCTCCCCAACTTGCTAATCGTTTTGGATTCCCGTGGCAGAGCTCCCACGCAAGGTTCGTGTTTAGCACTCATTGATTGTGGATGCTCCTGTTTTGCGCCGTGGGGTTCGATACGCATGCCGGTTTGGTGCGTTAGGCTAATTGTGAACTCTTAGTATTGTGATCTATCGATGACACCCCACATCTCTTGTGTTTTTCTTGGTGATGGTCTAACTGTCTGCTACCGTGGTCTTGCTAGTGCGGCCTTGTACGTGGTTCGGCATAATCGGTGCTGCTCCTCCCAACCATCTTTTCTTTAGGTAGTTGGCTCTTGTGTTGTGTTGTAACTATGTATGTGGTATTCTTTGCACGTAGGGTTGTATGGTATTTGGGTCCGGTTTCCCTTATAAACTGGATCATGGTTTTTGATTCGGTCTTCCTCATAAACCGGATCACGGTTTTCGACCTGGTTTCCCTCATAAACCGGATCATTTTCTTTGAATAGAGATCAATATTCAGGTGGGGATCCCCCCCCCCCCCTCATGACATGTTCAAAAAAAAGATAGACCAGGAGGAGGGTTGAATAGGTATCTACAAATTTTAGCCTTTTCCTTTACAAGGGTAGGCTTTGTGGAATATATGTTGGGGAACGTTGCATGGGAAACAAAAAATTTCCTACGCACATACAAGATCTATCCATGGAGATGAGCATCTAGGAGAGGAGAGATCGGATCCACATACCCTTGTAGATCGCTAAGCGGGAAGCATTAAGAAACGCGGTTGATGTAGTCGAACGTCTTCGCGATCCAAATCGCAAGCCGTCCCACGATCCAATCACGATCTAGCGCCGAACGGACGGCACCTCCGCGTTCAGCACACGTACAGCTCGATGACGATCTCCGCCTCCTTGATCCAGCAAGCGAGGGTGGAGAGGTAGATGCGTTCTCCGGCAGCACGACGGCATGGCGGCGGTGGTGGTGGAGTTGATCCGGCAGAGCTTCGCTAAGCAACGTGGAGTCGAACTATACTAGAGGAGAACCAATCTAGGGGAGAGGGAGGGCTGCGTCGTGGCTAATGGTGTGGCAGCCCTCCCTCCCCTCTCATCTATATAGGGGGAGAGGGAGAGGGGGTCGGCCCCCTAGGGTTCCCACCCCTAGGGTGATGGAAATATGCCCTAGAGGCAATAATAAAATGGTTATTATTATATTTCCTTGTTCATGATAATCGTTTATTATCCATGCTATAATTGTATTTGATCTGGAAACACTAATACATGTGTGGATACATAGACAACAATGTGTCCCTAGTATGCCTCTAGTAGACTAGCTTGTTGATCAAAGATGGTCAAGGTTTCCTAGCCATAGACATGTGATGTCATTTGATAACGGGATCACATCATTAGGAGAATGATGTGATGGACAAGACCCAAACTATGAACGTAGCATATGATCGTGGGACGGATTGCGATTTGGATCGCGAAGACGTTCGACTACATCAACCGCGTTTCTTAACGCTTCCCGCTTAACGATCTACAAGGGTACGTAGATCCACTCTCCCTCTCGTAGATGCTCATCACCATGGATAGATCTTGCGTGTGCGTAGGAAAAAATTTGTTTCCCATGCAACGTTCCCCAACATAGGGGTGGCGGCCGAGAGAGAGAGGGAGGGGGCGGCGGCCAAGGGGTGCATTGGCTCCCAAGGCAAGGTGGCCGGCCCCCTCTAGGGTTCCCCCCCTTCACCCTTCGGCCGCATCGGCCTTGTGGGAGGGGCGGCCAGCCCACCAAGGGCTGGTGTGCCCCCTCTCACTGCCCATGGGGCCCTCCGGAGCTGGTGGGCCCCTTCCGATGGACTCCGAAACCCTTCCGGCACCCCCGGTACATTACCGGTGACGCCCGAACCTTTTCCGGTGACCAATACGGAACTTCCGATATATCGGTTTTTATCTCCGGACCATTCCAGAGCTCCTCGTGACGTCCGGGATCTCATCCGGGACTCCGAACAACCTTCGGTCACCAACATACATAACTCAATACTACCGAAACGTCACCGAACGTTAAGTGTGCAGACCCTGCAGGTTCGAGAACTATGTAGACATGACTGAGACACCTCTACGGTCAATAACCAATAGGGGGACCTGGATGCCCATATTGGTTCCTACATATTCTACGAAGATCTTTATCAATTGAACATCTATGTCAAGGATTCAGTTAATCCCGTATGATGTTCCCTTTGTTCATCGGTATGTTACTTGCCCGAGATTCGATCGTCGGTATCTCCATACCTAGTTCAATCTCGTTACCGGCAAGTCTCTTTACTCGTTCCGTAATACAAGATCATGTGGCTAACACTTTAGTCACTTTGCTTGCAAGGCTCATTGTGATGTTGTATTACCGAGTGGGCCCTGAGATACCTCTCCGTCACATGGAGTAACAAATCCCAGTCTTGATCCATGCCAACTCAACAGACACCCTCGGAGATACCTGTAGAGCATCTTTATAGTCACCCAGTTAAGTTGTGACGTTTGATACACACAAGGCACTCCTCCGGTGTCAGTGACTTACATGATCTCATGGTCATAGGAACACATACTTTGACATGCAGAAAACAATAGCAATAAACTGACACGATCATATGCTACGTTCATAGTTTGGGTCTTGTCCATCACATCATTCTCCTAATGATGTGCTCCCGTTATCAAATGACAACTCTTTGTCCATGGCTGGGAAACCACAACCATCTTTGATTAACGAGCTAGTCCATTAGAGGCTTACTAGGGACACATTGTTGTCTATGTACTCACACATGTATTTGCGTTTCCAGTCAATACAATTATAGCATGGATAATAAACATTTATCATGAACAAGGAAATATAATAATAACCATTTTATTATTGCCTCTAGGGCATATTTCCAACAGTCTCCCACTTGCACTAGAGTCAATAATCTAGCTCACATCACTATGTGATTTACATTGTAATGAATCTAACACCCATACAGTTCTGGTGTTGATCATGTTTCCCTCGTGGAAGAGGCTTAGTCAACGGATCTGCAACATTCTGATCCGTGTGTACTTTGCAAATATTTATGTCCCCTCCCTCGATGTAATCGCGGATGGAGTTGAAGCGTCGCTTTATGTGTCTGGTACTCTTGTGAAACCTTGGTTCCTTGGCTAGAGCAATGGAACCAGTGTTGTCACAGAACAGAGTCATTGGGTCCAGTGCACTGGGCACAACTCCAAGATCCGTCATGAACTGCTTCATCCAGACACCTTCCTTCGCCGCCTCCGAGGCAGCTATGTACTCCGCTTAACATGTAGAATCAGCTACCACGCTTTGCTTGGAACTGCACCAGCTTACCGCTCCTCCATTAAGAATGTATACATATCCCGTTTGAGACTTAGAGTCATCCGGATCAGTGTCAAAGCTTGCATCGACGTAACCCTTTACGACGAGCTCTTGATCACCTCCATAAACGAGAAACATCTCCTTAGTCCTTTTCAGGTACTTTAGGATATTCTTGACCGTCGTCCAGTGATCCACTCCTGGATTACTTTGAAACCTTCTGGCCATACTTATGGCAAGGCTGACATCTGGTCTTGTGCACATCATTGCATACATGATAGAGCCTATCGCAGAAGCATAGGGGATGACACTCGTCTTTTCTCTATCCTCTACAGTCACTGGGCATTGAGTCTTACTCAACTTCACACCTTGTAACACAGGCAAGAACCCTTTCTTGGACTGATCCATTTTGAACTTCTTCAAAACTTTATCAAGGTATGTGCTCTGTGAAAGTCCAATTAAGCGTCTTGATCTATCTCTATAGATCTTGATGCCTAATATGAAAGCAGCTTCTCCTAGGTCCTTCATTGAAAAACTCTTGTTCAAATATTCCTTCACGCTTTCCAAAAATTCTATATTGTTTCCAATCAGCAATATGTCATCCACATATAATATTAGAAACACTATAGAGCTCCCACTCAGTTTCTTGTAAATACAAGCTTTCCATAAACTTGTATAAACCCAAATGCTTTGATCACCTCATCAAAGCGCTTATTCCAACTCCGAGATGCCTGCACCAGTCCATAAATGGATCGCTGGAGCTTGCAAACTTTGTCAGCATTCTCTGGATCGACAAAACCTTCTGGTTGCATCATATACAACTCTTCCTTAAGGAAACCGTTAAGGAATGTTGTTTTGACATCCATCTGCCAAATTTCATAATCGAAAAATGCAGCTATTGCTAACATGATTCTGACGGACTTAAGCATCGCTACGGGAGAGAAAGTCTCATCGTAGTCAACTCCTTGAACTTGTGAAAAACCCTTTGCCACAAGTCGAGCTTTATAGACGGTGACATTATCGTCCGCGTCCGTCTTCTTCTTAAAGATCCATTTGTTTTGAATGGCCTTTCGCCCTTCAGGTAATACTTCCAAAGTCCACACTTTGTTTTCATACATGGATCCTATCTCGGATTTCATGGCCTCTAACCATTTGTTGGAATACGGGCCCACCATCGCTTCTCCATAGCTCGTAGGTTCATCATTGTCCAACAACATGACCTCCAAGACAGGGTTACCGTACCACTCAAGAGCAGTACGTGCCCTTGTCGACCAACGAGGTTCGACAGTAACTTGATCCGAAGCATCATGATCACTATCATTAGCTTCCTCTTCAACTGATGTAGGCTCCACGGAAACATCTTTCTGCGCTGCGCTACTCTCTGGTTGAAGTGAAGGTTCAACAACCTCATCAAGTTCTATCTTCCTCCCACTCAATTCTTTCGAGAGAAACTCTTTCTCGAGAAATGACCCGTTCTTAGCGACAAACACTTTGCCTTCGGATCTGAGATAGAAGGTGTACCCAACCATCTCTTTTGGGTATCCTATGAAGACGCATTTCTCCGCTTTGGGTTCCAGCTTTTTAGGCTGAAGCTTTTTGACATAAGCATCGCATCCCCAAACTTTAAGAAACGACAACTTTGGTTTCTTGCCAAACCACAGTTCGTACGGCGTCGTCTCAACGGATTTAGATGGTGCCCTATTTAAAGTGAATGCAGCTGTCTCTAATGCATAACCCCAAAACGATAGTGGCAAATCGGCAAGAGACATCATAGACCGCACCATATCCAATAAGGTTCGATTACGACATTCGGACACACCATTACGCAGTGGTGTTCCAGGTGGCGTCAGCTGTGAAACAATTCCACATTGTCTTAAGTGATTGCCAAACTCATAACTCAAATATTCTCCTCCTCGATCTGATCGTAGGAATTTAATCTTCTTGTTACGATGATTCTCAACCTCACTCTGAAATTGATTGAACTTTTCAAACGTTTCAGACTTATGTTTCATTAAGTAAATATAACCATATCTACTTAAGTCATCGATGAAGGTGAGAAAATAACGATATCCACCGCGCGCCTCAATGCTCATCGGACCGCACACATCAGTATGTATGATTTCCAACAAGTCACTTGCCCGTTCCATTGTTCTAGAGAACGGGGTCTTAGTCATCTTGCCCATGAGGCATGGTTCACATGTGTCAAGTGATTCAAAATCAAGTGACTCCAAAAGTCCATCAGCATAGAGTTTCTTCATGCGTTTTACACCAATATGACCTAAGCGGCAGTGCCACAAGAAAGTGGTGCTATCATTATCAACTCTACATCTTTTGGCATCAATGTTATGAACATGTGTATCATCACTATCGAGATTCAACAAGAATAAACCCCTCACATTGGGTGCATGACCATAAAAGATATTACTCATATAAATAGAACAACCATTATTCTCTGATTTAAATGAGTAACCGTCTCGCAATAAACAAGATCCAAATATAATGTTCATGCTTAATGCAGGCACTAAATAACAATTATTCAGGTTCATCACTAATCCCGATGGTAATCGAAGAGCGAGTGTGCCGATGGCGATCACATCAACCTTGGAACCATTTCCCACGCGCATCGTCACTTTGTCCTTTGCGAGCCTCCGTCTATTCCGCAGTTCCTGTTTTGAGTTGCAAATGTGAGCAACCGAACCTGTTGGGGATATAACCCCGTGGTGAGACCCGCCCAGGAGGGGCCGGGTCATACCTGGCGGCTCGTAGCCAAGACCTATAAGGTGGGCCGGAAGATGAAGGCCAGGCCGCATGGCGGCTTACCTGACGGGCCAAGACGAAGGCCCAGAGACAGAAGATGGTGTGAAGACCCGGGCGGTTAAGCTGCCCGGAGACGGCTTGCCCAAGACGGCAAGGCGGCTTAGAGACAGGATCAACTACGATGTATGAGTCGGTTTAGGACTCGTATAACCCAGAGCCTCGACCTCCTATATATAGGTGAGACTCTGGGGCGGCTTAGACAAGAAACCAATCAATCGAGAACTAGGTCAAGAGAATCCGCTCCCTTGTAATCGATACTCCAATCAATACAGCACAAGTAGGACGTAGGCTTTTACCTCTTCTCGAGGGGCCGAACCTGGGTAAACTCGTGTCTCTCGTCTCGACCAACCCCTTTGAGTCCACCGTCTTAGCGATGGCCTCGAAACTAAGTCTTCGGACATCTGCCGTGACAAAACCACGACAGTTGGCGCCCACCGTGGGGCTAGCGCTCGGTGGTGTTGAGTTCTCAAAGGGCTCTCTCCCAGGGATCGAGGGGTACGTTGTTGGCAGGATGACCAAGAGTCGCCGCGGCCGGCTCTACATCGACGACGCCGGCTGGGGCCCCAAGGCCGACTCCATTGAGTATGGGTTCCGGGTCCCCTTCGGCGGAATCCACGTCTTCACCGGCAAGATCGGCGGATCTGAACCCGGGCCGGACATCTGCACCGACATCGTCGAGCCGGCCCGGCGCGAGCCACCCACCCGACGCGTGCAACCCGCCCGTGCTGACCCGGGCAGGAAGCATGTCTTCGTCGGCTTCACCCAGGGCATGGAGCTTGAAGGTTCTATGTCGCGGGAGGATACCCTCATCTGCTCAGAGGATGGATCCTCGAGCGGAGAGACGGAGTCAATCTATCAGCTTCACAATGGTGGGCTTGGGGGCTCCATCGAGCATTACCCCGAGTCAGAATATCATGAGTCGGAGGAATATGAGCCGCCGAACCGCGCTGCCGTCTTCATGGCGGGTTCAGCGCCGGCCCCCAGTAGCACAGCCGCCGGCGTGACTGGGTCAGGAGCTGGCAGGCCGCCGGCTCAGGTTCTCTTGGATCTGATGAATGAGCTTACAACCCTGATGGAAACCGAGGTCACTGCTGAAAACCAAGCGGCCCGCAATGTGGAGATCACGAGGTTGAAGAACCAGATGGCCGGAGTCCAACAGGAAATCAACGCGCTGAAGGCCCAGATGGATGCTGAGGCGGAGCGCCTTAGGGCGGATGCTTTCCGCCTTGAGCTAGAGCAGCAGTCTGCAGCGGCGGTTCACCGGATGAGGCATCAATCCCGCCTGCCGGATCAATATGAAGCCAGAAATCTTTTTAACACGCCAGGGACGGGACGGAATGTGCCTTTGACCGTGACCCGGACGGCGGAAGTACCTGGAAGCCGGGCGGCGGTTCAGCATCAGCAGCCAGACCCGCCCCGACGGAACCAAAACCCGCCACAGTTTTTTCCGACGCCACCGGGTCATTATTCTAACCCGGCGGAGAACATGGTGGCGGCGGCCACCAGGCTTGTTACAATTCCCATCCCCGACGAGGCGCCTTTTGCAGAGGAGGTGCGGAACGCTATTGGATACCTGCGGACGGCGGTGGCCCAGCAGGAGAAATACACTTATAGCCGGAGTCGCGTGCATTCAACCCCCATCCCCAACCACAGCTACAGCCGGCGCTATGAGTCACCGGCGGTTTCCAGCAGTGAACGACATCGGAACCCGCCGCGAGTCGATCGGGCGGCTCTAGATGCTCAGGCGCTGGTGGATCGGGCAAGGGCACAACGAGAAGCGGCGGCTCTAGCGGCGGCGGCGGCTCATCAGGAACCCACAGTTGCACCTTCTGTCTCGGTAGGGGCAGGATTAACCTCCAGGGCTATGGGAGTGCCGTGTCTAGCACCGGCTCTACAGAACGAGCGTCTGCCGAAGGATTTCAAAGGTCCTCGCAAGGTGCCCAATTATACTGCTGACCTACCTCCAGAGGCTTGGATCGAAAGCTATGAGCTGGCCATGGAGATGTTAGACGTCAGTGATGCAGTATGTGCCAAATATTTCATCATGATGCTGGAAGGGCCGGCTCGCACGTGGTTGAAGGGCTTGCCACCCAACACCATTAATTCCTGGTCTGAATTAAAGGCGAAATTCATCAAAAATTTCCAAGGAACGTGCAAGCAGCCCATGACGATTGTGGATCTGGACCATTGCGTGCAGCGTGATGACGAGTCGGCTCATCACTGGGTCCGGCGGGTCTCAACCATCATCCACTCTTCTGAACAGATTACGGCGGCTCAAGCAGTTTTGATTCTGGAGAAGAATTGCCATTTTACACCACTGAAGCAGAAGCTTGGCCGGCTCAAGCGCACGTGCCAGGATATGGGGGAGCTCATGGCGGCTCTCACCAAGTATGCAGACTCCGATAACACGAAGGATCCTGGCTCCGATGATGAGAAATCGGGTCAGGGTAAGAAAAACAACAATGGCAAGGGTCAACAGCAAAACGCGGCCGAAAATAGCAACCCGGGCAAGCGGAAGAACCCGGACAGCGGGTCAGAATTGGTGGCGAACACCAGCACTGGGAACAATCGTGCTAAGGGCAATGGGAATTTCAGGCCACCCTTTAACAAGGGCAAAGCTCGTTTCAACCTGGAAGAGATGCTCAATAAACCTTGTCGAGAGCACAGCCGGCCTGATAAGCCGGCAGGCCATACATGGAGGGATTGCAGTATTATGCGGCAGTTTCGGGATTACAGCCTTCAACAGCATCGTAATAATGGTAATGGCCCGTCAGGCGGCTCAGAGCCGGGCGGATCAGGAGCCGGCTTTGGTGCTGGCAGCTCAGGATCCGGGTACCAGGGTCAAGGCAATCAAGGAGGTCATCATCAACAGTCTGGCGGTGGAGGCCAGTAGTAGAATAACCAATCGGGGTACCAGACTAACCCGAAACAGCTCAGTGGGGGTCAGTATCATGTTTTTACAACCATCCTCGACAAGCGAGACCGGAAGGTGCGCAAGCGGGCAGTTAATGCAGTCATGCCGGCTCTCCCGCAGTATTTGAAGTGGCCCGAGTATGACATAACTTGGAGTAGGGAGGATCACCCACCGCGTGTTGATAACCCGGGGCAACTGGCTTTAGTAGTTGCCCCCCAAGTGGGAGGATATGTGTTCACTAAGGTGCTTATGGATGGTGGCAGCAGCATCAACATCCTGTATTATGACACTTTCAGCCGGATGGGTTTGCTTGATAAGGATCTTAAGCCCTCTTCAACAGTTTTTCACGGTGTGGTTCCCGAAAAATCGGTTTATCCAGTGGGAAAGATTTCTTTGGAGGTAGCTTTTGGTGATGAATTCAACTACAGGGTGGAGTCTTTGTGGTTTGAAGTGGTCAAAATCAAGAGCCCATATCACGCTCTGTTTGGACGATCGGCTTACGCCAAGTTCATGGCTAGGCCTTGCTATGTTTACTTACAGCTCAAGATGCCCGGGTTGAACGGGACGATTACCGTGCATGGTGATCGGAAGACGGCTCTTGAGTGTGAGGAAGGTGACGCAGCTTACGCAGAGTCAAGTTGTGCTGAGGCAGAGCTCAAGTTTTATAAGGAAAATGTTGACCCGGAAGATATGACTCCACTGAAGAAGCCTAACACGGAATCTGAGCCGCCACTCAAGTTTGCGGCGGATGATACCAAGCAGGTAGATTTCACTCCGGGCGACTCATCACAACAGTTCACTATCGGGGCTAACATGGACCCCGCATAGGAAAGCGCGCTCATCGAATTCATCCGTGAGAATCGGGACATCTTTGCATGGAAGCCGTCTGACATGTCGGGTGTACCGAGAGAATTCGCTGAGCACCACCTTAATGTGGATCCTAAGTTCAAGCCGATCAAGCAGTTCCTTCGCCGTTTCAATGAAGAGCGGCGTAAAGCAATTGGGGAAGAGGTGGCCCGGCTCTTAGCAGCGGGGTTCATCGTGAAGGTTTTTCACCCGGAGTCGTTAGCTAACCCGGTGCTAGTGCTTAAGAAGAATGGCACGTGGCGTATGTGTGTGGATTACACGGACCTTAACAAGGCCTGTCCAGTTGACCCGTTTGCTCTCCCCCGTATCGACCAGATTATTGATGCAACGGCGGGTTGTGAGAGTTTATGCTTCCTGGATGCTTATTCAGGGTATCATCAGATCAAGATGGCAGTTAAAGACCAAGAGAAGACGGCTTTCATTACGCCTTTTGGTGCTTTCTGCTATGTGTCTATGCCTTTCGGGCTCAAGAGTGCCCAGGCGACTTACCAGCGTTGTCTACAGAACTACCTTCATGGTCAAATTGGGCGCAATGTTCATGCTTATGTGGATGATATTGTGGTCAAGTCAAGGAAGAAGGAGACTCTACTTGACGACCTGAAGGAAACGTTCGATAATTTGCGGGTTTACAAGATGATGCTTAACCCGGCAAAGTGTGTTTTCGGTGTATCTGCAGGCAAGCTCTTGGGGTTTCTAGTCTCTGAGCGTGGTATTGAAGCTAATCCGGACAAGATAAAGGCTATTACCTCCCTGTCTGAGCCGGTGTGCATCAATGACGTTCAGCGCCTGGCGGGTCGGATCGCTGCATTAAGCCGGTTCATATGCCGCCTAGGTGAGAAGGCTATTCCTCTGTATCAGATGATGAAGAAAACAGACAATTTTGTCTGGAGTAAGGCGGCGGGTGAAGCGTTTGAGGCGCTCAAGAAGCAGCTGGTTGAGCCGCCGTCTTGGCCGCTCCGGCTGAGAAGGAACCTTTACTCCTCTATGTGGCAGCTAACAACAGGGCAGTCAGCGCTGCGATTGTTGTGGAGCGTAAGGAGGCAGGAAAGGAATACCCGGTTCAGAGGCCGGTTTACTACGTCAGTGAAGTCCTGATCGAGTCCAAGCAAAGGTACCCGCATTGGCAGAAACTGATATATGGGGTGTTCATGGCAAATCGTAAGTTGAAGCATTACTTCCTGGGACACCAGATCACTGTGGTTAGCTCTGCCCCGTTGGGTGACATAATTCAAAATAGAGAAGCCACTGGCAGGATTGCTAAGTGGGCATTGGAGCTTGGGCCTCTTAATCTGAAATATGTGCCTCACACGGCTGTCAAGTCTCAAGCCTTGGTGGACTTTATAAATGATTGGACAGAGTGTCAGTCGCCCGAGGAGAAGCCGGATAACACATACTGGACAATTCACTTTGATGGATCCAGACAGTTAGAAGGGTCAGGGGCAGGAGTTGTCCTAACTTCCCCTAGAGGTGACAAGTTTTGTTATGTGTTACGGTTGATGTTTCCCTGTACTAACAATGCAGCTGAGTATGAGGCTTTACTTCATGGCCTCCGTGTGGCTAAGGAGATGAATCTGAGCCGGGTTAGATGTCTTGGCGACTCAGACCTCGTGGCTCAGCAAGTTTCAGGCACGTGGGATTCCAAAGACCCACGGATGGCGGCTTATCGTCAGGCGGTAGATATCATTGCTGGACACTTCAAGGGTTATCAGGTGGATCATATTGACCGTCGCAAGAACGAGGCGGCTGATGCATTGTCAAGGCTGGGCTCTCAGCGTAAGCCGGTGCCGCCTAACGTTTTCTTGGATGTGTTATATCATCCGTCTGTTAAGCTACCTTCAGAGGAGGATCTGGCTGTACCTGACCCGGAGGGGCAGCTGGTGGCGGCTCTGCATGCTATCCCTGACTGGACGCTGCCTTACTTAGCGTACTTGACTCGCGGCGAGTTACCCGAGGACGAGACCTTGGCAAGACAAATCATCAGGCGATGTAAATCCATGACTATCATCAATGGCGAGTTACACAAGCGCAGTGTCACTGGTGTTTTCCAGCGTTGCGTTTCTCCTGAAGAGGGTAAGGAGATCTTAAATGAAATTCACGCCGGCGATTGTGGTCATCATGCCGGCTCAAAATCTTTGGTGGCTAAGGCTTTCCGGCATGGTTTCTTCTGGCTGACGGCTCATAAGGACGCAGAAAACTTGGTCATCAAGTGTGATGGATGTCAGAAGTTTGGGCGACGTGCTCACGTGCCGGCTCAGGAATTGCGTATGATTCCAATTACCTGGCCGTTTGCGGTTTGGGGGCTTGATATGGTCGGGCCCTTCAAGAGATCTAAAGACAAGAAGACCCACCTTTTGGTGGCGGTGGATAAGTTTACCAAGTGGGTTGAGGCTGAGCCGGTCGGCAAGTGTGACGCGGCTACGGCGGTTCAGTTTGTCAAAAAATTGATCTGCCGTTTTGGTTACCCTCACAGTATCATCACGGACAATGGCACAAACCTATCCAAGGGGGCTATGCGGGCGTTCTGTGAAAGGGAGCACATCCGGCTTGACGTCTCTGCTGTTGCTCATCCACAATCCAATGGTCAGGCGGAGTGTGCTAACCAGGAGATCTTGAGAGGCATCAAGCCCCGGCTTATGGTTCCTCTACAGCGAACGCCAGGTTGTTGGGTAGAAGAGTTACCATCAGTTTTATGGAGCATCAGAACTACTCCCAACAGGTCAACAAGCTATACGCCTTTCTTCATGGTTTATGGTGCAGAAGCCGTGTTACCAAGTGATATACGTCATGACTCGCCGAGGGTGGCAGCTTACGTTGAGGCAGATAATGAGACAGCGCATCAGGACACGTTAGATGCTTTGGATGAAGAGCGTGATCTGGTGGCGGCTCGATCGGCGATTTATCAGCAAGACCTGCGTCGCTATCATAGCCGCAGAGTTAAGACCCGGACGTTTCAGGAAGGCGACTTGGTGTTGCGTCTGATTCAAGATCAGACGGATGCGCACAAGCTATCTCCCCCATGGGAAGGACCCTTTGTGATCAGCAGAAATCTCAACAATGGGTCATACTATCTCATTGACGTACGAGATGAGTCACGCACTTCTGGGCAGGAGACCCACCGGCCGTGGAATATTGCTCATCTGCGGCCTTACTATACCCGAGTCATCGACTCCCACCATTGTACATCATCATTGTATATATCACTTATACATATATATAATAAAGTTGGCATCCCTGCAAGCCGGGGCCTCTGCCGTTTTCTATATCTCAGATTGTGCAAAAGTGGATACAACCATAAGGTCACTTGGGGGCTTCTAACCCGCCAGGGTTCAGCTTACACACCCTCTTGATCGGCTCTTCAGCCACCGTAAGGCCAGGTTATATACCCAAAAAGTTGACTCCATCAACAAGGTCATTTGGGGGCTTCTAACCCGCCGGGTTTAGCTTACACACCCTCTTGATCGGCTCTTCAGCCACCGCAAGTTTGAGTTAAACCTGCCTGTATGCTGCTGCTGCTCCGCTAGGTGACCCGCCGAACTCTTACCAGTTAATCTCGATTAGAGACCCTGAGCTGTTCAAACATATTTGACAGTCACTCTCGCTAGAGACCCTGTACTGGTCAAGGTTAAACCGGCGGCTCTTATCACGTGAGGGCCGGCTTACGGAAAGCGAGGATAAACTCACCCATCTACTGCCGACTCTCCGCTATGTGGCCCGTTCGTACTCTTAAACAGTTACTCTTTTAAAAGACCCTGCACTGTTTAAGGTTCAAACGACGGATTTATGTCACGTGAGAGGTAGCTTATGGGCCCTGGGGGTACTCATGCCCTGCTGCGTCTCTCTCTGGTTCGTTGCGCTCTTATCAGTTAATCTCGCTTGGAGACCCTGAGCCGTTCAAAGGAATTGACGGTCACTCTCGCTAGAGACCCTGTACTGTTAAAGAGTTCAAGTAGCGAGTCCACCCAGAAGAACCGGCATATGAGTTTTCGAAAAAGCAAGGTTATGAAAGATTTAACATCTCTGGGTTGTGCTTTTTCAAGCCGCCCTCACAGCAATACAGAACATGTTCTGTTGTTTCTTTTGCAGGGTTTATCTCTTAAGATGAGCCGCCGTGAAATATGATGAAAAGATGATTGTGAGCAGAACACAAGACAGATAAGCATGCATCAAGTTGTGCAAAGATTCATACGTGCGCGATGGCACGGCTCAGGCAAACAAGTTTTTTCTATGCCTATTACAAACTCCACAGGGAGCCCAAAATACCACGGACTTAAAGTTTTTGTACACTGCTAGCCTTGGCGGGTCAAGAAGCCGGGTTATCAATTTCAGAAGCAAGATTTCAGCTTGATGGCGGGTCATCCTGCGCCGGGTCTTCGACCTCTTCGATCTGAAGATTGTCCACATCCCAGTTGCAGTTTGTTAAAGCTTCAAACTGACCCTCGTCAAAGAGGGGGGACGGGTCAATTTCAGGAGCAAAGAGTTGCTTACGGCGTGCAGGTGTCAAGTCCCTGGCTTCGAAGGTTGGGTAGCACACTCGTTTGCTGCCCACACCGTAAGCCGCCTGGTATGTAGTCAGATCAACTTCGTCCGCCAGTGTTGATGCGAGTACTCTGGAGGCCTTCATACACTTGGCATAGTCAGCTTCTGTGAAATCTGAGCCGTCGTCTTTCTTGGACAGAAAGCCATCCATCATCTCTTCTGCAGTCAGTTCAGGGGCAAAGGCCAAAGACCGGCTTAGCGCGGCCATTGCTCCCTTCCTGGCGGCTGATTGTTTGAGTTCTTCGATTTGCTTAGGCAGAGTTGATAAGAGTTCTATCACTCCCTTCACGAATTTGGGGATGCTTTCTTTGTTCAGCATTGCTTTGATGGTACAAAGGGTCCCACAGTATAGTTGTTCTGCCAAGGAATATACTGCTTTTAACTTCAACAAGCTGTCTGAAGATAGTTGGCGGCTTCTTTGACCTGCAAGGAAAGATTTTGGTGTTATAAGCCGCCCGCACAAGTTTTTAAACAAGGCAAGGAAATTTGCTAAGTATTCAGTGCTTACCAAAGATAGCTGAAGTCATCCTAGAGATATGGCGCTTGAGGGTTTGCAGCTCATCTGACACACGCTTGAGTTGCTGGTCAGCATCGTCTGCGTGCTTGGTCAGGGCGGCTTGGGTAGACTCATCGCTCTTTTTTAAAGCCGCAAAATCAGCTTGTACCTTCTCAAGTTCCTTAACGGCAACCCGCCATTTTTCTTCCGCCTCAGACCGGGCGGTTTGTTGCGAAGCAAGGTTTTCCTTTAAGCCGGTCAGATCAGATTCGGCCGCCTCCAAGGCTTCCTGTATTGCACAAAAAACAAAACAGTTCAGGAGGTTTAAGTCGCCAGGATAAGATATTCATAGATGATTGATGAAGCTGGTATGCTACAAGTCTCAAGCAGATTGCAAGCAATATACTTGACACTTGGGGGCTAATGTCTGTGTTTTCTCTCCAAATCTACAATGAAGTTCCGGCACATCTTCGTAAAGTTAAGCCGGCACTTGGGGGCTACACATGGCGCTCTCCAAATCTACAATGAAGTTCCGGCTCATCTTCGTAAAGTTAAGCCGGCACTTGGGGGTTACACATGGCGCTTTCCAAATCTACAATGAAGTTCCGGCTCATCTTCGTAAAGATAAGCCGGCACTTGGGAGCTACAATCGGCGCTTTGTCAAACAATGAGGATCTTCAGGTTCATTTTAGCAGTGAAGTTCCGGCTCATCATAACTATAATGACCCGGACTTGGGGGCTACAATTGGATCAACTTTTCAACTCAGTACCGGCTTAATATCTATATTAACCCGATACTTGGGGGCTACAAGCTAAGCAATTCAAATTATGACAAGGATTGGAAGATCCGGTCTACTATTTGCAATATTAAACCAGCTCTTGGGGGCTACATAAGGGTACAAGGAAAAGCAAAAGTAGGAGGAGTACCTCATATTATTTCTTCATCAGACCAATAAGTTTGAGCTCCATGTTCCGGCTTGTGGAGAGGCGGTTCAGATAACCAGCATGTAACTCATCTGCAGTTAGCTTCTCCAACACGGGGAATTCAAAATCAAGCTTCTCAGGCGAGGAAGCTTCAGCCTTGCTGGTGTGTTTTGTCAGTACATGAGGCTCGGGAGATTGATAACCCGTCCCAGTGATGATAACGTCTGGAAGAACTGTGTCTTTGACGGCTGTTGAAGGACTGGGCGGCTTAGGATCGGCCCTTGGAGGACTTTCAGTTGCCATGTCGTGATCAGCCGGTTCAGAGTGCTGATGAGTATCTTCAGGCGCATCTTTCATAACGTCAGTAGGCTCAGCATGAGTTGAAGGGGAGTCCGGCTTAGCAATCTCTGGCTCTTGGGCAGTAGGAGCAGCGGTAGACCCGCCTGTCTTCCTTCGTTTTGCTTGAGCCCTGGAAAACAAAAAGGTTGTCACATAAAGGACAAGGACGGTAAAAAGGTATGATGCAAATACAAAGGTACGCACTCTGGGTTGATCTTCAGAGGAGGCAGCTTGGTTGCAGTAGAGTCGCCAGATGAAGGAGGCGTCTCCTAAAAGAAGGTTAAGACGATGAAAGCAGAGTAAGGCTACAATGCAAGATTGTTAAAACTGGACTTAGTTAAAAAAGTACCTCAGCCGGCCGTTTCCACGGAGCCGGAGAGTTTGATAAGCCGGCCAAAAGCTCTTCAGAGCCGGCGCTCCGGGTCTGACGTCGGGAGTTGTGCTGTTGCTTTTTCAAAAGAAAATTGGGGTCTAAATAAGCAAGAGGATGAGAAAATGGGACTTTCCGGATGACCCGCCGTATTTTCTCTGGTGGAAAGTTTTCTGAGTCAGAGGAAATGTAGGTTACCTCAGGGGCGTCTGCATGGCTTGTTTCCGTTTCTTCCTGTGAATTATTGTTGTCAATAAGTTGCATAAAGAGACGGCCAAGGGAGTCAAGTTTTACCTCTGAGTTGTCAAGCTCAGGCGGTTCCTGAGCGGCAGTTTTCTTCTTATGGACGCGGGTTTTACCCACCTTAGGCTTCCTCACAGGAGGGTTATACTTCTTCTTCCAGAAAGAAGAGCCGGCCTGCGCATAAGCCGCCGAAAAGGTTAAAAGGAGCAAGGTAAAAGGTTAAGACAATAATGGCCAATTTTGTGGAAAAAGATTTCTTACAGCTGGAGCCGGGTTCTTGACACAGAAAGGTTTCGGCCCAACCTTGTTGCAAACTGCTTGCTTTTCGCCAAGAAGTGTTTTGACGGAGGACTTGATGTCTTGTTCTGTCAGAGGGGTGGTATTGAAGCAGAGAGTATCATTGGGCTCACTCGTGAATTGGTGCACGAGTCGGTCACGCCGGCTCAGTGGCAAGATCTTCCAGCTAACCCAGCAGCGGGTTAAGTCGACGCCAGTTAAGCCGTTGGCCATTAAGGCCCTGATCTTCGCGAAAGCTGGAGCATATTTCGCTCGCTCTGCGGCGGACATCCGGTCTGGGAGATCTCCAGTGTTGCAAAGCCGAGTAGGACGATAACCCGGCAGCGGATTTTCTTCTTTGGGAGAAGTGTCTTTGCAGTAAAACCAGGTTTTGTTCCAATCCTTGGGGTGACTTGGTAAGATAGCCGCTGGATAGGGCAATTCTCTCCGTCTCTGGATAGAAACGCCGCCAAGCTCCAAACTTGGTCCAGCCGCCACTTCAGTTTGGCGGTTGACGTAGTAATAATCACGGAAGAGGTCAACAGACGGCTCTTCTTGCAGGTAAACTTCACATAAGACTTGAAACTGACACATATTGGTGACAGAGTTTGGGCCTATGTCTTGAGGGTGAAGCTTGAAAAAGTGAAGAACGTCCCGGAAGAATTTTGACCCGGGCGGGCTAAACCCACGAAGGAGGTGATCAGTGAATATGACAACTTCTCCTTCCTTGGGAGTAGGTCTTATCTCTGGCCCGGGAACCCGCCAATGTATAACTTCCTGAGCCGGCAGGATACCCGATTCTACAAAGTCGAGTAGAAGTTGCTCGGTGACTCCGGAGCCGACCCAATCGCGGGATGAGGGAGCTCTCGACATAATGGCGGATCAAACTGCGAGAAGGCGTAGAGTATGGCGGGTTAGAAAAATATTAACTAGTCAGGGCAGCTGTGGTCAACATAGTGGTGAGGTGTTAAGCCGCCGAAGTATTTTTATCAGAGAGCCGCCAATGCAATGGCGGGTTAGATGGACAAGGCGATGTTGGAAAATACAGTTAAGTGCAGATAAACAGGTTTTGCATATTGCTTCTATAGCTGCAAGATCTACGGGCGAAGGTAAAATGAAATATATTCAAAAACCTAAAAAGACAGAGGAAGAACAGGCAGACAGCGCGCAGTGGAGATTGGTATGTAGATCTAAATTAAGCGGGCATTGACAATAAAAGGATGGCCGCGACGGATAAGCAGCAGTACGAGATTCAAGAAGATGCTTGGGGGGTTTGCACTACGAAGAACACCTTGATGAACAGCTGGGAAAAACGATGAGCTCGGGGGACCCTAATGGAGATGACTCCAGATTTAATGAGAGCTGAGAAGGGTACCTCATGGATGCGGACGGGCTGGCGGAGTTCTGGTCCGAATCAGGTCGATGCAGCGGCCGGTGTTGGGGACGACGGCGAAGTCCGGTTAGGTGCGGCGGAGCTCCGGAGGTGCGGCTGTTGGAAGGAGGAAGAAGAAGACGTGGCGGCGGAGAAGGAAAAAGGGGGGCCCTTCGTATCCCTATTTAAGAGGTGGGATGGCAACAGTGTGAGCAACCGAACCTGTTGGGGATATAACCCCGTGGTGAGACCCGCCCAGGAGGGGCCGGGTCATACCTGGCGGCTCGTAGCCAAGACCTATAAGGTGGGCCGGAAGATGAAGGCCAGGCCGCATGGCGGCTTACCTGACGGGCCAAGACGAAGGCCCAGAGACAGAAGATGGTGTGAAGACCCGGGCGGTTAAGCCGCCCGGAGACGGCTTACCCAAGACGGCAAGGCGGCTTAGAGACAGGATCAACTACGATGTATGAGTCGGTTTAGGACTCGTGTAACCCAGAGCCTCGACCTCCTATATAAAGGTGAGACTCTGGGGCGGCTTAGACAAGAAACCAATCAATCGAGAACTAGGTCAAGCGAATCCGCTCCCTTGTAATCGATACTCCAATCAATACAACACAAGCAGGACGTAGGCTTTTACCTCTTCTCGAGGGGGCGAACCTGGGTAAACTCGTGTCTCTCGTCTCGACCAACCCCTTTGAGTCCACCGTCTTAGCGATGGCCTCGAACCTAAGTCTTCGGACATCTGCCGTGACAAAACCACGACAGAACCGGTATCAAATACCCAGGCACTACAACGAGAGTTGGTAAGGTACACATCAATAACATGTATATCATATATACCTTGTTTGGTGTTGGCCGCCTTCTTGTCGGCCAGATACTTGGGGCAGTTCCGCTTCCAGTGGCCAGTACCCTTGCAATGAAAGCACTTAGTTTCTGGCTTGGGTCCAGCCTTGGGTTTCTTAACGGGAGGGGCAACTGCTTTGCCACTCTTCTTGGAGTTACCCTTCTTGCCCTTGCCATTTTTCTTGAAACTAGTGGTTTTATTGACCATCAACACTTGATGCTCCTTCTGGATTTCAGACTCAGCGACTTTCAGCATCGCAAACAGCTCGGCGACTGACTTGTTCATCCCTTGCATGTTATAGTTCAACACAAAGCTCTTGTAGCTAGGTGGCAGTGATTGAAGAATTCTGTCAGTGATCGCCTCCAGCGGGAGGGCAATTCCCAACTCAGCCAGACGGTTGGAATACCCAGACATTCTGAGTATGTGCTCACTAACAGACCCGTTCTCCTCCATTTTGCAAGCATAGAATTTATCGAAGGTCTCATACCTCTCGATCCGGGCATTCTTCTCAAAGATAAACTTCAACTCCTGGAACATCTCATATGCTCCATGACGTTCAGAACGCCTTTGAAGTCCCGGCTCTAAGCCATACAGCATAGCACACTGAACTATTGAGTAATCATCCGAACGCGGCTGCCAGGTGTTCGCAACATCTGGAGACGACACTGGAGCGGGTGGCTCACCGAGCGGTGCGTCAAGGACATAAGCCTTTTGGGAAGCCGTGAGGATAATCCTCAGATTACGGGCCCAGTCTACAAAGTTACTTCCATCATCTTTCAGCTTAGCTTTCTCTAGGAACGCATTGAAATTCAGGGGAACTACTGCGCGAGCCATTGATCTACAACATAAAATTTGCAAAGACAACTTAGACTATTGTTCAAGATAATGAGTTTAGTTAATCATATTACTTAAAAACTCCCACTCAAATTGACATCCCTCCGGTCATCCGAGTGCTACATGATCCAAATTCACCAACCCAAGTCCGATCATCACGTGAGATGAGGTCGTTTCAATGGTGAACACCTCCATGTTGATCATATCTACTATATGACTCATGTTCGACCTTTCGGTCTCTTGTGTTCCGAGGCCATGTCTGTACATGCTAGGCTCGTAAAGTTTAACCCGAGTGTTTCTCATGTGCAACACTGGCTTGCACCCGTTGTATGCGAACGCAGAGTCTATCACACCCGATCATCACGTGGTGTCTCGAAACGACGAACTTTCGCAACGGTGCACACTCGGGGAGAACACAATTTTATCTTGAAATTTTAGCGAGGGATCACCTTATAATGCTACCGTCGTCCTAAGCAAAACAAGGTGCATAAAAGGATTAAAATCACATGCAAATCATAAGTGACATGATATGGCCATGATCTTGTGCTTTTGATCTCCATCTTGAAAGCACCGGCATGATCTCCATCGTCACCGGCATGACACCATGATCTCCATCATCTTGATCTCCATCAATGTGTCGCCATGAGGCTGTCGCGCCAACTATTGCTTCTACAACTATTGCTAACTCATAGCGATAAAGTGAAGCAAAAAAGGCAAAAATAAATTAAAGACAACCCTATGGCTCCTGCCGGTTGCCGTACTCATCGACATGCAAGTCGTGATAATCTATACAAAACGTGATCATCTCATACATCACATATATCTCATCATGTCTTTGGCCATATCATATCACATCATACCTTGCAAAAACAAGTTAGACGTCCTCTAATTTGTTGTTGCATGTTTTACGTGGCTGTTATGGGTATCTAGCAAGAACGATTCTTACCTACGCAAAACCACAATGGTGATATACAAGTTGCTATTTCACCTTCTACAAGGACCGCCTCTGTCGAATCCGATTCAACTAAAGTGGGAGAGACGGACACCCGCCAGCCATCTTATGCAACAAAGTTACATGTCAGTCGATGGAACCGGTCTCTCGTACGTGGACGAGTAAGGTTGGTCCGAGCCGCTTCATCCCACAATATCGCTGAATCAAGAAAAGATTAAGGAGGGAAGCAATCTGAATATCAACGCCCACAAACTCCTTTGTGTTCTACTCGTGATCTCATCTACTCATAGACCTAGCTCTGATACCACTGTTGGGGAACGTTGCATGGGAAACAAAAAATTTCCTACGCACATACAAGATCTATCCATGGAGATGAGCATCTACGAGAGGAGAGATCGGATCCACATACCCTTGTAGATCGCTAAGCGGGAAGCGTTAAGAAACGCGGTTGATGTAGTCGAACGTCTTCGCGATCCAAATCGCAAGCCGACCCGCGATCCAATCACGATCTAGCGGCGAACGGACGGCACCTCCGCGTTCAGCACACGTACAGCTCGATGACGATCTCCGCCTCCTTGATCCAGCAAGCGAGGGCGGAGAGGTAGATGGGTTCTCCGGCAGCACGACGGCGTGGCGGCGGTGGTGGTGGAGTTGATCCGGCAGAGCTTCGCTAAGCAACGCGGAGTCGAACTATACTAGAGGAGAACCAATCTAGGGGAGAGGGAGGGCTGCGCCGTGGCTAATGGCGTGGCAGCCCTCCCTCCCCTCTCATATATATAGGGGGAGAGGGAGAGGGGGTCGGCCCCCTAGGGTTCCCACCCCTAGGGGCGGCAGCCGAGAGAGAGAGGGAGGGGGCAGCGGCCAAGGGGTGCCTTGGCCCCCAAGGCAAGGTGGCCGGCCCCCTCTAGGGTTCTCCCCCTTCACCCTTCGGCCGCATGGGCCTTGTCGGAGGGGCGGTCAGCCCACCAGGGGCCGGTGCGCCCCCTCTCACTGCCCATGGGGCCCTCCGGGGCTGGTGGGCCCCTTCCGATGGACTCCGAAACCCTTCCGGCACCCCCGGTACATTACCGGTGACGCCCGAACCTTTTCCGTTGACCAATACGGAACTTCCTATATACCAGTTTTTACCTCCGGGCCATTCCGAAGCTCCTCGTGATGTCCGAGATCTCATCCGGGACTCCGAACAACCTTCGGTCACCAACATACATAACTCAATACTACCGAAACGTCACCGAAAGATAAGTGTGTAGACCCCGCGGGTTCGAGAACTATGTAGACATGACCGAGACACCTCTACGGTCAATAACCAATAGCGGGACCTGGATGCCCATATTGGTTCCTACATATTCTACGAAGATCTTTATCGGTTGAACCTCTATGTCAAGGATTCAGTTAATCCCGTATGTTGTTCCCTTTGTTCATCAGTATGTTACTTGCCCGAGATTCGATCGTCGGTATCTCCATACCTAGTTCAATCTCATTACCAGCAAGTCTCTTTACTCGTTCCGTAATACAAGATCCTGTGGCTAACACTTTAGTCACTTTGCTTGCAAGGCTCATTGTGATGTTGTATTATCGAGTGGGCCCTGAGATACCTCTCCGTCACACGGAGTAACAAATCCCAGTCTTGATCCATGCCAACTCAACAGACACCCTCGGAGATACCTATAGAGCATCGTTATAGTCACCCAGTTATGTTGTGACGTTTGATACACACAAGGCACTCCTCCGGTGTCAGTGAGTTACATGATCTCATGGTCATAGGAACACATACTTTGACATGCAGAAAACAATAGCAATAAACTGACATGATCATATGCTACGTTCATAGTTTGGGTCTTGTCCATCACATCATTCTCCTAATGATGTGCTCCCGTTATCAAACAAAAACTCTTTGTCCATGGTTGGGAAACCACAGCCATCTTTGATTAACGAGCTAGTCCATTAGAGGCTTACTAGGGACACATTGTTGTCTATGTACCCACACATGTATTTGCGTTTCCAGTCAATACAATTATAGCATGGATAATAAACATTTATCATGAACAAGGAAATATAATAATAACCGCTTTATTATTGCCTCTAGGGCATATTTCCAACAATATAAAGTATGCCAATTTAGATATGGTGAGAACAATTTATAGATGTTTTGCAAGGTCAAGAAACCAAAGCAAAACATTGATGAACGAACTCCTGTAAGAGTTAACCAAAGACACTTGGAGATGAAGATGTATCACATGTTCACTTTATTGAAGGGGATTGGAGGTGTGGGAAACCACAATGGCTTCCTTCATCACAAAGGCTCGCCTTCTCCTTGAACTACCATCACAATAGCTATGCTCAACCACTCGTGGTAGACCTTGAGGCGGCCTCCAAACCTTTACAAACGATAGGGTAAATCACATATTAATTCCTCCACGGTGACTCCTACCACCTAGGAGTTTCTAACCTTCAAAAGTGCCAATGCTCCAAACCTCGCTCAAACAAGAAAGTGATTGGTAAAGGTGTGAAAATGGATGGAATTTGCTAGAGTTGGCTTCCCTATTGAATCTCCCCAAGAATCTCCAACAATCAAAGGATTAGGACTCGAGACAAATGGGGAAACTTGCTTCGTGCTTGATCTAGAATGAATGCTCAAGAGGTAATTCTAGCATAGTGAAAAGGGACACGTCCAAACAGTGATAGGGAGCCGGCAATCCAACACTAGTCACCAAGTTTTCCCTATTTGTCTGCCAATGCCCAGCTCGGGCATGATGGCCACCCATGCATTGCACTCACACAACGACAAAGGAAGACCCCGGCGAAGAGGTAGGCGACGCACGCGGGCGGTTGAAGAGGTAGGCAACCCCTAGCCATATTCAGGTAGCCCGTCAAGCGGATGGAGATGCCCTTGGCCATCACCGTGTGCTTCTTGGCCGAGAGGCGGGACGCGACATGGCCAACACCGGGGGAGCCGACACACCCTGCATTTGCCCGAGGTCGTTGTTGGCAACACGGATCCCCGAGTTCTCGTGGCGGAGCGCGGCGGATGTAGCCACTGCGTTGAGTCGTGGCGCGCCATTTTGAAGTAACGTATGCTAGGAGGAGTTACGCCAGGGCCTGCTCCGCCCTAGGCTGCAACGGAGCGGCCGAGCCAAGGACCACGTTTGTGTGCCCTTCTTCTGTTGCTCCGATTTGTGCCACGGTGACCGTGTGGCTGCTACGCCCGCGGACCCTGTTGCATCTTAGGCCCCTCCACGCTCTCCATCAATTGCATCTGCCTCGATGAGGACCTCCACCGCACATGGCACGCTAAACAACACTCAACCAGTTCAACACTGGATCACCAGCGCGACACGATCACCTCACACCTCTCTCTCCTCAGCGACACTGCGTCGCCACAACATTCCCCCGCACCAAGCGGGAATTTGTGGGCAAGGCATCGACGGGGCCAAAATCGGGGGCACTAGCAGGCGGTTCGGGAAGCACGTGCATGCAAATCACTTGTGTCGGACCTCCTCCTCCCTCTCGGGTCTTTCTCTGCAGGACTCCGTGGCTGCCTCTCAGAGCTAGAAAAATCAGGAGGCACTTGCGCGAATGGGGGTGGAGCGCCTTTTTTTAGAAATGCCTAGCTTTATTACTCAAAGTTTACATAGTTTGGGATACATAAAGGATCGTGAGGTTGGCCCAACCAAACGTGACACCATTTTTTTTTACGAGAAGGCCTTCTGGCTAGCTTTATTAAAATCAAATAACGCTTACATCATCCGCTAAGAATTTAACGAGAAAATCGGGGGGATCAAATAACGCCCAACCAAACGTGGCGCCCTTGATCTAATGAATGAGAACACTTGGCTAGCAAATGAGCTTCAGGATTTGATGCATGTGCTAATAACTTGATCTCAGCTATAATTTGTCCATAGTTCTCGTTACTTCCATTGAGCTTGGCAACTTGCTTCAAATCCATGGCTACCATAATATTATGAAGAAGATCATCTGCCAGAGCTAGTGCTTCCCTGCATACCATAGTCTCAAGAGTTGCGACACCCCTGACACTTTGTATAACAAGTGATGATGAACCGAGATAATTCCCCGGTGAGCCTCAGCATGCTGCAGCCGCAGTCCCTCCGATACCTGATCTAGATAGACCAGCATCGACATGAATCTTTGCAAAGCCCGCCGGAGGTGCTAATATGCGCCTAGGCGCTGTCCTCATGATCCCCACTGGTCGGTCAGTGGTGGGTTTCTTAGTTATTTCTTCCAACTCTGAAATGAACCGTTTGCTGAACAAGTAGGTAGAAAGCCGAAAATTAGCAATGGTGGACGGGCACCATGGTGCCCGTTTCAAAAAATCATATTTCTACAACGTACAAAAAACTGAAATTTTTTGTAGACACACACACGCATGTATATTATGTATCTGCAAAATTTCAAATCATTTTACTTTCACACGTGGCATACAGAAAAATGACAAATATTTATTTTTAAATGGGCTTCTTTTTTTTGTTATTGGGCCGGAATTTTTTTATTTTTGTACAGCTTACAAATTACATTTTTTCAAAGTTACTGACAGTCGCACAAATGCTTCATGGGATAGCAAATCCATCATCGTGAACCATTGTTTGGCACTAGGGAACACACGAAGTTGCCGGAAGATGGTCAAGCCCAAACTGAACTGAACATGATAATTCAACCTGATGTGTATCGCCCCTAAAAAAGGGTTAGGGGGAAATGTGTCCCAAATCTAATAATTTAGGGGATCAAGCACACTTATCTCCAGGACCCCCAGCAACAGTGTGGTGCTCCATCAAAATAGACAGGAAAAGGTTTCAGTATAGTCCACTTCTTGACCGTGTCAACTGGGTAGTAAAAAATTATCACAACAAATGTGAAATGTACAGAAGCGGAGCCCTCTATAGATACGCTGTGGTATTGCACTAACAGCTAAAGCTATACATTACAAAAATTACCACAAATTGCATTCTCTCTCAATATATGCAGTGAAACTATCAATTATCACATTCTCACAAGCCTCAAGCAGGAAACAACAACAGCATGCTCATAATAGAGTGCTAGACTTCGATATTCTTTGAGCCTCCCCCAGGTTTTCAAGAAATCTGCAAAGTCATCAGTAACATCATCAAATCATGATCCCTCTCATCTAAATCTAATTTAGTGGAAACCAACTGCAAAAATTGTAATTCAAATATTCCGCTCCAAGTAAAAAAGAACATCTAACACCAAATAGAGTTATCACATTATGAACCATTGTCAGGAGACTGATGGTCAACAGTGCATACCTCTTCGAATTTAGAACAACTGAACCTCCAAGGAAGAAACGAACTCCAGGATTTGCTGCATTATAAAGGGCCACTGATCTTGCTTCCTCATAAGTTGTCCCACCAACGATGAATATCACAACATCTTGAGGCCTGTGGGGATGCATTCACTTCTATAAATTAGCCTGTCGCATTTTGAAAACTAAAAAAAAGAAGCTAAAGTGTACCCTATCATGATTTAGCTTTATTTTGTAGGATGTGCTCAAGGACGGAATGTACACGTCCATCACCAAACCAAGTTAGTGATTTACAGAAAGTAGTTTCACAGACACTTAGCACAGCACATGTTTGACCAACCTGCCCTGCTGGAAATGGTTGCCAACAAGTGGATAGTCAGCATCCCGTAATCGCCCCTTGACAATTCCTTCCATTGTTTGGAAGATCAGAGGCTGGTGTTGGGTGTATACGTTCTCAACACCCTGCAACCAATAAGCGCATAAGAAACAAGCTACAGAGATGTAACATAACTGTGGGGATAAACTTTTGTGTCACCTTAAGTCCACGAGCCATGTTGCGAGCAATATTTAATAGGTCACGGTTCCCGTACAAGTCGCCTGTTCTTTTATCAACACCAGCCTGCTTAAGCAGGAATTGAACAAGCTGCGTAGAGTAGTAACACACATTAGACTCACCCCAACCTCCAATAAAAATACAACTGACTACTTCCATCTTTTGCCTACAACAACAACAACAACAAAGCCTTTAGTCCCAAACAAGTTGGGGTAGGCTAGAGGTGAAACCCATAAGATCTCGCGACCAACTCATGGTTCTGGCACATGGATAGCAAGCTTCCACGCACCCCTGTCCATGGCTAGTTCTTTGGTGATGCTCCAATCCTACAGGTCTCTCTTTACGGACTCTTCCCATGTCAAGTTCGGTCTACCCCGGCCTCTTTTGACATTATCAGCACACTTTAGCCGTCCGCTATGTACTGGGGCTTCTGGAGGCCTGCGCTGAATATGTCCAAACCATCTCAGACGATGTTGGACAAGCTTCTCTTCAATTGGCGCTACCCCAACTCTATCTCGTATATCATCATTCCGGATTCGGTCCTTCCTTGTGTGGCCACACATCCATCTCAACATGCGCATCTCCGCCACACCTAACTGTTGCACATGTCGTCTTTTAGTCGGCCAACACTCAGCGCAATACAACATTGCGGGTCGAACCGCCGTCCTATAGAACTTGCCTTTAATTATGTTTATTAAAAATGAGTAAAAAGGTAATTTAGAGTATTCAAGCCTAATTAACACCATGTTTCATTCACTTCAAGGGATATTGCGCTGTCTGATTTACAGAAATTATATTTCCTAGAATCTGAGGAACCATGTGTACCATCGATTCTAGAGATCTGCTGCATAATGGAGTTCATACGGTAAAATGAAGATATTAAATAGTATAAGAACTTATCGTTAAAACTGTTAAAAGTATATATGTGGATTGCCCAACCTTCTCCATCAGTTCATTCTTTTGGTTCTACCTGTTGGTGCATGAAATTTAATATGGTATCAGAGCTAAGAGGTGCTGGGTTCAAGACTTCAAGTCTCGGCTTTTGCAGTTTGAATAAAAAAATTGCTTGCCATCTTTCTGTCCATGTTGGCCTTATCTAGCCACACGCAAGAGAGGCTCCACCAGCATCGCCCCTCCCGCAGCTGCTAACGCCTCCGTGGCCAGCCCTCCCGCCAGCTCCCCTCGCACCCTTCATCCCCGCCCTTCTCTGTTCCGACCTGGACCACCGCTGAAGACTTTGGCCATGTTTGGGTAAAGCACGTTAGGGGCCAGCCATTAGGTGCAAGATTGCGTATGTATAAATTTCAGAGATTTGACAAATTTCAGACGCACAATTATTTTCCGATGTGCTAATACAATTGATCCTATGTTGTGTTATTCTATCCCTTTTGTAATGCCTATTATTAGTTAAGTGTTGGAATATGTTTTTTCATATTTACATATAGTTGAAATATTGGTTGAATGTTGTATTGGCGCCAAAAACTCCATTGAAGTGTGCACACAATTTTCTTTATCATGTGTTTGTAACTATTGTGGTATCCTTACCATCTTAAGAGGAGGTAACCACATCTACCTCAGATACAGACTACCAAACACAGTCTCAGCCCAGCATGCCTAACCAGATGCAGGCTACCAAACAAAGTCTCAGCTCAGCATGTCTCAGCACATACAGAACTACCAAACAACGGCAGTTGCACACACTCAGCACATCTACACTCAGCATGTCTCAAACAGGAGCAGCCATGCTAGGATGAGAACAGCTACCAAACACACACTATGTGACAAGCTGATGAGAAAGCTCCATTTAAGTTATCTTAGTGGCCATGTTAGAAGCAACAATACTAGCTAAGCTAGAGGATCGTTACTTTTGATCACAACTAAAAAGAGATGCTGGAAAGTTTGTCCAAAGGTGCCCCATATGTGAAACTTGCAAAGGCTAGGTCCAAAACATGGGGTTACACATGCCTTTGCATGTTCCTGTTGCTCCATGGGAGGACATCTCTATGGATTTTGTCGTGGGCTTGCCAAGAACAGGACGAGGAAATGATCTGTTTGTGGTGGCCGACAGATTCTCTAAAATGATTCATTTCATTCTATGCCGCAAGACAACGGATGCTAGCCTTTCTTTTGTGAGATGTACTGTCACCTTAATCACCTTCATAGGAGGATTTCAACCTCCGTTTGCAGCCAGCTAACTGTTTGTACTTCTGAGTGCTTCCAAAACACTGTGAATTTCTTTGAATAATCCATTGTAGTTATCAGCAAAGGACAATGCTGATTTGACTCTCCCCTTGATGGTAGCTTCACCAGTTCCACCACATGTGTTGGAACTTTAGTGTCAACAACAACAACAACAACAAAGCCTTTAGTCCCAAACAAGTTGGGGTAGGCTAGAGGTGAAACCCATAAGATCTCGCGACCAACTCATGGTTCTGGCACATGGATAGCAAGCTTCCACGCACCCCTGTCCATGGCTAGTTCTTTGGTGATGCTCCAATCCTTCAGATCTCTCTTTACGGACTCTTCCCATGTCAAGTTCGGTCTACCCCGGACTCTTTTGATATTTTCAGCATGCTTTAGCCGTCCGCTATGCACTGGGGCTTCTGGGGGCCTGCGCTGAATATGTCCAAACCATCTCAGACGATGTTGGACAAGCTTCTCTTCAATTGGCGCTACCCCAACTCTATCTCGTATATCATCATTCCGGATTCGGTCCTTCCTTGTGTGGCCACCCATCCATCTCAACATGCGCATCTTCGCCACACCTAACTGTTGCACATGTCGCCTTTTAGTCGGCCAACACTCAGCGCCATACAACATTGCGGGTCGAACCGCCGTCCTATAGAACTTGCCTTTTAGCTTTTGTGGCACCCTCTTGTCACAGAGAATGCCAGAAGCTTGGCGCCACTTCATCCATCCGGCTTTAATTCGATGGTTCACATCTTCATCGATATCCCCATCCTTCTGCAACATTGACCCCAAATATCGAAAGGTGTCCTTCTGCGGCACCACCTGCCCATCAAGGCTAACATCCTCCTCCTCCTCGTGCCTAGTAGTACTGAAAGCGCACCTCATGTACTAGACTTAGTCAATAGAAAATAACTCCTGCTTGGACTTTTTATTGGAGAACTCAGCAGAAGATAACGCCAAATCCCATTGTCCCTTTCTTTCCACATTGCAACAGACCAGATTACCAAAGACTTCTGCACCACTTCTATTTGTGGATGGACAGTACTAGAAGATTTTAATTCAGTGCAGCAAGAAACTTTCTATCACGATCTGAGACGATTGACCTTGGAAAACCATAAAGTCTGATCACTTCTCAAAAGAGTAGTTTTGCCACATGATGAGTTCAATGGGAAACTTAGACAAAGAAAGTATGGCCCATTCCTTACTTTAAAGAAGATAAATGATAATGCTTATGTGATATATCTTCCAAGCAAGATGGGTATATCCAACACATTCAATGTTGCGACTTGACTCTCTACCATCCAGAACAAGCACTCTATGAAGATAAATCGAGGTCGAGTTCCAAAGAACTAGGGGAGAATGATAAGGAACATTAGAGAAAAAAAGAGAGGTCAAATTGACTTCTTCTGCATATTTCTACTCCATTCTAGATAAGTTTGTCCTTCAGTCAAATGTTGTTGTATTTGTTTTTTTAACCTTTTAAGTAATATTTCTAGAGTCTTGTATCTATGGGTAGAAGCTGAGATGTCTTGACCTTTAAGTAACTCAAACTACGTACCAATTACACTTAATAGAACTTCTTGTTCTTATCTTAAGATCTTAGATCTTGTGTTCTAGGAGTTCTTGTATTGAACTCATGCAGCCATACCGGCCTATCTTCGCCTCTAGAGTGATATCAAGCACAACACATTGAAGCAGTTCCTTCAACACTTCGTACCAGCAAGGTGGAGTTGCTCCTCCACAACCTTGTGCTGCTTCAACTTTAATATTTAGAATTAAGAACAATCAATATTGGCTGTAGCCAGAGCAAACAATGGATCAGCACTTTCAGTCCATTGGCCAGCAAGAAGGTAGTTAACAAGCATAGAAGAAATGGTTCGATGGTGTATTAAACTGCAATTCATTACGCTTCAAACAGTACAAATAGAAAAAAACTTCCTGTGAAGAACTAGAAAGACCATTAACTGAAATACTCCCTCCATTCCTAAATATAAGTCTTTTTAGAGATTCAACTATGGACTACATACGGATGTATATAGACATACTTTAGAGTGTAGATTCACTCATTTTGCTCCGTATGTAGTCCGCAGTGGAATCTCTAAAGGGACTTATATTTAGGAACGGAGGGAGTAGAACTAAAGCAATATGTGCAATAGAAGAAAACAAGGAGAACATGTTCTACCACAAGAGCTAGTACAGTTCACATACCCCCGACTTGTATTTAGCAGAGCGAGAAGCCAATTTGTTGAAAAGCTGCATCAGCTGAACTGGACTCTCTTTTTCATACCGCAAAGCATAGAGCATTACAAGTCGCAAACGGTCAATATCAGATACACTTTCATTGTTAAGTAAAGAAGTAACAGCCTGCGGAAAAGCAACTGGTCAGTGGTTGGCAAAAAAAATCAACTGGTAAGTTTCTCTGTGGAGTAAAACCTACTCACATTCATTCAACTAGCATCAAACTGATCAGACAAATGAGCCTAAAGTCATAATAATGTGTTTCTATCTTAATGAGCAAGTCAACAGATAGGCCAGCAGTTCCAAGAATAGGTACAGTTTGACCTGATGGCAGCGGCCAAAGAAACAGAAATGTACATTTTCTTCTAAAGAAAAATCAACTCCTTAAGCCGCTTCTAAGGAGAGGCACAGTTCGACATTTCAACAGCAAAGCAATAGTTGAAATGTAAAAGTTAGCAGTCTTACATCACAAACATATAAGCAGCTTTACAATCTAATAACTAATTCTAAAATCAAGCTATACTAAGACCAAGTTACCCTGAAAGGTGTGAAATAGTTTCCGGGCATCAAATGAATACCTCAAAGGCTGCTGCTTGTCCGCTTGCGCATGCTAGCTCTTGTTCCGTCTGCGAAACTTGCATAAGCTTCCTTTCCTCCACCATTCTGCTCATCTCGCTCACCAAAGCAACATGCTTTGTCACATTTCCATGTGTCTTTCGATATTCAGGATAGTTGGTCACAAATTTTGCCATATCATCTACAACCATTAGCATATCAGGCATTGAGTTTAAAACAAACCACAAAACACATTTACTTTTCAGACTATAAACCAACAAACCGTATTGTACAAAGTGACATTGGTATAATGTTCAAGAACTAGAGATATATTGTCACATCCAAGATTTCGAAGGTAATTCTGGGTTTCAGGGCGAGGGCGAGGAGCCGAGGATACTTGGGCTTCCGGACGGCTGTCATGGCAAACTCCATCAGCCTGGGTTGCTGCTGTACATGGAGCCTAATATCCTTTAAGGTATTGCTTGATTGATTCCCTACGCCACTTTATATACTCCCTCCGTTCCTTTATACAAGGGGTATTATTTTGGGCGCGTGACCAAGGCACAAAATTGAGGAGAATTTTGGGCGAAAATACCCTTAACTGATTAGGTAGTAGCAGCTTAATTAACAGAAACTAAATAACCAGCGGCCTAATAAAAGGCAACTAAATCTCGCTGCAACGGAATAAAATTAACCGGTGGGATGGGAGAGAGAGAAATGTGAGTGCATGCAATCAGGGAGAGATTCTTTTTTTACTACCTTCCTATTGGGAACTACGTAGTACTTTTTATGTAAGGCATGTAATGGACGGTGGATGGTGGATGGGCACGTATGGGAAACTGAGAGGAAAAGAGATATACACCTTACATTGTGGAATTTTGGGAAAAATAAATACACCTTATATAAAGGAATGGAGGGAGTATAAGGGATGCATTGCATAATACGGACTGGAACAGAACTCCTAGAAACATAGCCTAAACTGACACAGACTACTAGTTACTACCTCCGTCCGAATTTAAAGGGCCCGTTGGCCACCGAGCTTCATCCGTAATTGTTAGGCCCGCACGCTAAGCCTACTCCAATAGCTGCAATTTTCCTTTCCTATTCCCATGATGTGCCTTGTTTACCGCGTGCCGCAGTTATGAGCTTTGCATGCAAGCCAATGCATGCAACCCGTTGCTAGCAAACCGCTACAGGCTGTCCCTTGTTTCCCGTGCCTGCAGTTTTATTTTATAAGTTTGCATGCGCATGGAAGCCGCTCCCCCTCACTAATTTAGCATTTACTCTAAGCCAGTTGGAGAATGCTAATTGGCTAATTTCAGCTCTAATTTTCACACCCATCTTTTCAATACTGTCTTGGTCCTGTCAAAGTGGTCTTTAGGACTAATAAACCCGGACGGAGGGAGTACTAATCAGGTGCTTTCTCCGGATATGGTAAGAACTCTACTAACAACTAGTAAGGTGCTTCTTCTGACCAAGCTTAATGCGAACAGATCCCTTAGGGTGGAAGATCAAGGTGGCTGCCCTCCAGACACCTTGCAGCAGCACACATATGTGTGGCCCCACATGACAGATATCTCCTTCCTGTTCCCTTTTTATGACCCACAGTCTATTACAGTTATTTGCATTCCACCACCCAACCCCAAAAAAGTTCATAGCATGTTGGGTTGTTAGTTATGGGTTTATGGGCCATTCATTCAACAAGCGCTACGATTTATTCAACTGCAGTTACTACAAGAGGATATCTTTTATTGTGAAAATACTCATGTTTTAAAATATAAACTGACACCATAACATAGTAAGGAGAGGACGGGAACACATTAAGTTCAACACTTAAATCATTATAAATGTACTTGTCCATAAAAGTAACAATAACTAATATGATAGTAAAGGATATTATAGCAAGATTTATGATTCAAAGAAATCAAATTAACTGGGGATGAGAAGACAGTATTTATGTATAAGGTGTGAGACTACGAATGGATTAAAAAAAACAAGGTAAATAGACACAATTTCCTCATGATCCATTTCTTTCATAGAAAACAACAAAAGCAAAAACCCATATCACTTACCTATACTCTGAAAATTCTGGCTGCTTTTTGAAAGATGTTGAAAGTCATCTACCATTCTTTTGACATTCATACCAAGGTCACCAAAATTCTCGAACATGTTCACTCTATAAAAGTCGTCTTGTACCGCTGATAGAACCACCTCCTATATGAGCATATTTCACATCAATCATATTTAAATAAGATTTCATGCAGTATTTTGTCATGATATGAAAAGAAGAAATTCAATCTCAACCTGCTGGTCTTTAGGGACATTAGCGAACTCCTTAAGATCAACTTTATTGTTCTCAATTCCAATAAGCTCATGGACCATTGCCTGTGAATTCAAATTTGCACACAAATCAACAGAAAAGTACATTCAAAACAGCCAAAGATTATAATCTTTTTTGGAGTACCTGATAAGTCCACTGATTAAGTAACGGAGTAACAGGATCATCCCTTCTGTCAATCACCAATAACAAGGAAGAGTTTTCAGTTCGTCTAAAATCAAACAGGCCACTTTCCTGCTCATACATCAACCTCTGCACATTCCAAATTGCAAGTGCTTCAGCAACAAGTATTCTAAACAGAAGTCACAATGGCGTCACGAAATCCTTAAAACAGAAGTAAGCCATAATCATGATACAGAATTACTGACATTTTTTGGCACAGAAAAGATTTTCAATCTTCCTCTATTTCTATAAATTGCACTTCTTCCTACTCCCGTTTGTAGAATGTGAAGTTCATCATAAAAAAAATCTATTAAACATGCATAATTGACCAATGATTGTAACATAGTGCCATCCAGAAGCACACAATTAGGTAAATGCCACGTGAAAACTAATGTCGTTATACTCGTAACACTATCCTTTTACATGAATAAAATTTAACTATAACTTTTTTGGTTGTATTCTCATTATTTCATTGTTGATTCAACAGATCAGAGCCATACTAACTCCTTCGTAATCTCATTGTTGGTTCAACAACTCTAAGCAGTCTCTGAGAATACCTATCTGAGACAAACTTACAACCGATACAAATTGCATTGCTCATAATCCTCCAGCTCACTGACGACAAAGTGCAGAATAACTAAACCATTCTAACATGCTCTGGCAATAAAA
Organism: Elymus sibiricus; assembly: GCA_039707655.1. Taxonomy (NCBI): domain Eukaryota; kingdom Viridiplantae; phylum Streptophyta; class Magnoliopsida; order Poales; family Poaceae; genus Elymus; species Elymus sibiricus. The sequence goes on from CM077665.1 coordinate 274,702,300, forward strand.
GCCCAGATTCACGTTATGTAACTTAAGATCGTTGATAAATAATGAAAAGGTATAAGAGAAATTCAAGTTTTCAGTAAGAACTGCACAAAATTCCACCTAGGACTAGCTTGCAGTGTGTGCAGAGATGAACATATCGCTTGGGAGGAAGAAGATGCTATATGCAACTGTGCCTTCAAGATCAGACAATGGAAGTACAATCGGACGGGCATAAGTGATGTGGATCACAGCACAGAAAGCAGATATGAACAGCACAATCAAGAGAGTACAAAAAAGAACCATATGTCAGTGTAGGCATCATCACTACTGTATAAAGGTTAAGTGTTTCTGCTTTCTAGTGAGTCAACACCTGAAGATGTGCTAGAGTAACAAAAATATAATAGTTGACAGTGATATTTCAACAGTTTCAATCGTTGGGATAAGCATGTAAAAAGATTTCTCTACAATGGTCTTCGTGTACTAATATTAAATATTGACATGTACTGAAATTCTAAGTTGATGAAAAAAAATTCATGGTCTTCGTGCAGTAATATTTAATATTGACAGTGAACCCACCGTAGTTTCTTGTGCAATCCTTTTTGCAACATCTGATGTCCTTTGGTATCTAATAACAGGGCGACGCTTCAGAGCCAGGAAGACAGAAGCGATGCCATCAACAGCTCGATCGCAGAAGCTTTGCATGCCAGGAGGATCAACCACCGTTGGAAGCATGTAGATGTGGTTATTGTGTATATTCAGAGTGAAATGAAAAGGATCAATGGCACAAAAGTCAGCATAGAACTCCTGCAAAACAAAATGGCATTCATATACCAACTCCATCCTCCCTTTCAACTCTCAAACACTTCATTCCGATGTGTATTTACAATCATAAACGACATATACCTGAATTTGCTGCACAACCTCCTGCTCATCAGAATCGGCAAGCACTTGAATCTGTGGAATCTTCAATATATTGGAGAAGACTGCAAGGAAACAAACAATAAATGAACAGAATCAGCAAAAGTATGCCGCAACAAGCCACACATTTATCCCTCTTTCAAACCCCGCTACTAGATACAACACCATCGCCCAAACTCTTACATTGTATTTGATTTTAATTTTATTATTTCTAGTTACACATAACTTAAAAACCTTCTTAGACAGTATGATGAGCAACATGTTTTCCAGAAAAGAGCAAGTAGTCCTGATTAGTTGCTTTAGTAACTTGTTTGCCCCAAACTTCATGTGCTGGTTTTCCTTTTGTTGGGGTTATCTAGCAAATTGTTTGCATCCTCATCACAATCAACTCTTGCGTCTTCTCACAGTAAAACACACAGAAAAGACTTGAACTAAAAGGGGTGTAGCAAGTTCACGGGTTGAATGTAGCAACTGGGGATCAATTACGCACAGAGGTGGCACTCGGCAAATCGCGGCGCAGAGAGGTGGCGGCGAAGCTTCTGGACGTTGTCAGAGGACGGGCGGAGGAAGTAGACGGCCTTTAGGTGCGCCATGGACGCCCTGGAGCTGGAGGCGTCGTCGACCGTCTCCACGAGGAACACCTCTTTGCGCAGAAGATCCGACTGGCTGTACACTACGCTAACCATCCCCACCTGTAACGAGCCGCGCGGATCTGGTGAGAAAAATGGGGAGGAGCAGAGGCCTACCAGGGCTAGGGTTTCGGGGGCGCGTACGTACGGTTTGGGGGTCGAGGATGAGGACCTTCATGCCGGAGATGTCCTGGAGCATGCGGTCGATGTAATCCCGGATGAGAGGGATCAGCACCATTTCTGCTGTTGCTGCGCCTTCTTCTTCAGTGCGTTGCGGTGTAGGGCTAGGGGTTAGATCCCGAGCCGCCGCCGGCGAGGTCTCGGCGGAGTAGGAACAGGGAGCGCTTGAGACTTCAGACGGCAGATGGCAAAGGGGAAGAACCGGGGGGTTGGAAGGAGAGCGTAGACGGCAGATGGGCAAAGACGATCGGTTCGCTTCTTTGGTTCTGCACAATTTCAGTTTGCAGCGAAACTTGCCAACGACGTGTATTGAAAGTCAATCTCACGAACCTTAGCCGAATTTAAATTGAGAACATTATCTACGTCTTCTACAATACTCCCTCCGTTCCACAATGTAGTGCGCCCGCGTTTCCCGAAATCTAAGTTTGATCATGAATTCGATACGAATTCAAAGGTATAGTTTTTACCCCGCCGCAGTCGGTCTCGTTGGTCAAATTCATGGTCAAAGTTCATGCTCGGAAACCGAGGACGCAGTACATTATGGAACGGAGGGAGTAGCAAATATGTATCATATCAAGCCGCACAATCGATCGTAAACATGCGGCCAGCTCTCCCAGCCCCCCGTCCCCGCAGCTCCGTTCCCCCGTCTTGCACCATCGGTGTCGCCGCAGCTTCGGTCCCCTGTCCCACACCCACCGTCCCCAATCTCCCTCCTTCCTTTCCTTTTCTCTATGATGGCCAACGCTCGACTCTGAATCCCGTGATCCCCGACGACCATCTCTCATCGGAGATGCACACGGCAGCAAGGGGGGGGGGGGAGCGTTGCGCGGCTGCGATGCTGGAACCAGCATCTATTTTTGCTGCAACCGGCCAGCCCAGAAGCTGCAACCGGTGACAGCGGCAATTACCACCGCCGGCGGCTTCAGCCGTTTTGCTGCAATCGACCCAGCCCAGTGTTGGAGCTAGCTAGCCCAGTGCTACAACCGGTCAACGACGGGGATGGCTACCTCAGATGGCGAGTTGCAACCAAACGACAACGATGATTTTTTTGCCACTGCCATCGGATTTTGCTATAGCCGATGAGGATTTTTGATACATTCATCCATGGCTAAGTTGCGACCCCGCGACGACGACGATGTTGCAAACATCATGTTTTTTTGCTACGTTCAGCGATTTTTTTTTGCTACGTCAATTCACAGCGGAGCTGCGACCCGTCAGGGTGGCAAGATGACTTTGCTGCAACCGTCGTTGATTTTTGCTACATCCATTCATGGCGAGCTGCGACGAGAGGTGAAGACGACGGAGTTTTTACTGCAATCGTGGTTGCTTTTTGCTATGGCCGACAAGGTATTCTGCTACATCCGTTTCGTGGTGCGACTGGTGGCTGTTTTGTTCACGGAAACTCATGGAGAGAGCGTAGACAGACATATGGCAAAGACGATCGGTTCGCTTCTTTGGTTCTGCACAATTTCAATTTGCAGTGAAACTTGCCAACGACGTGTATTGAAAGTCAATCTCACGAAACTTAACCAGATTTAAATTGAGAACATTATTTATGTCTAAAATATCAAATATGTATCATATCAAAATATATTGGAAAATGTTTGCCTACGACCACCGGCGAAACACTGCGCCGGTCGCATGCAAGCCACACAATCGATCGTAATCATGCGGCCAGAAACAACACCCCATCCCTTATCTGTGGGGTATCTTCCTTCTCCATTCTCTAGAACATCTTAGCTCCCCCCCAGCCCCCGTCCCCGCAGCAATGTTCCCATGTCCTGCACCACCATCATTGCCGCAACTTCGATCCCTATCCCATACCACCGTTGTCGCTATCGCGACCCTTCTCCCCCCCCCCCCCCCATCGTCCCCAATCTTCGTCCTCCCTTTCCTTTTCTCTATGATGGCCAACACTCGGCCCTGAATCCTATGATCCCCGACGACCGTCTCTCATCGGAGATGAACACGACAGCAAGGGGAGAGCGTTGCGTGGCTGTGATGCTGGAACCAACAACTGTTTTTGCTACAACCGGCCAACCAAAAAGCTACAACCGGTGACAATGACAATTACCACCGCCGGTGGCTTCAGCAGTTTTGCTGCAATCGACCCAGCCGAGTGCTAGAACTAGCCAGCCCAGTTCTACACCCAGTCGACGATGGGAACGACTACATCAGGCGGCGAGTTGCAACCAAACGGCGACGGCGATTTTTGCTGCCACTGTCGTTGGATTTTGCTACAGCCGGCGAGGATTTTGGATACATTCATCCATGGCTAAGTTGTGGCGCCCGCGTCGGCGGCGGTGTTGCTTGCAAATTATTCTTTCAAAGGGAACATACTTGAAAAGCTAGGAGATCCAAGGATACCTACTATACCATGCTCCATTAAAAACAACTACGTCAAAACTGCTTTATGTGATCTTGGGGCTAGTGTTAGTGTTATGCCTTTCTCTCTTTATAAGAGACTTGATTTGAGTGAGTTGACACCTACTGAAATTTCCTTGCCAATGGCTGATAAATCCACTGTTATACGTGTTGGTATTTGTGAGGATGATCCGGTTTGTTAGGGCATATTTCACCCTTAGTGGTTTTGTTGATTGATGACAATGCGTCTTGCGGTCTAACCGTGTGCACTGAGTATTTCAGAGATTATGTCAGATGGCACGAGACGGTTTATTTCCCCTCGGTGACTAAGAGTGAAGACGATTATTTTCTGACGATTTATTTTTGGTGGTTTTGAGTCGAAAGGTTAGGGTGGAATCAACACATACACATTTCATTTGCACCCTCCTTCCCTTCCCGGCAACACGGAGTTCCTCCCTGTTCTCTGCTTGGGCTTTCTTGAGGTGCCCAAGCGGTTCTACCACCATGGAAGCAGTAGTACCACTTAATGCAGTACTACTGCAGTCCAGTTCCGTTGTACCACCACCTGGGGTTTGAGCTTCTGTTGCCCTCCCTGTTCTCGCAGTGGTAGGGGGGAGGTGAAGTGCGGTTGTACCACCATAAGCGGTAGTACCGCTTAGTGCGGTACTGTAGCTCCTACTACCGTTGGGACTACTGCGGCTCATTCAATGCCTCAAAAAACTCATGTTCGCATTCACGGTTGTAGAGTGAATGTAGATCGCGGTAGTACCGCTCCAAACGGTACTTCCGCCCTGCCCGTCTCCACTACTGCGGGCTTGCGGCTCCATCGCATTGTGCAATACGCAATGATTGTACTGCTCGTAGGGTCGGTAGTATCGCTCCGGTGGAACTACTGTGCCTGTGGCTCGCCCACTTGAACGCGTTGGCCGGTACCATCACGTCGAGAGGTAGTACCGCTCCCTCTAGCGGTAGTACCGCTTGTGCACATCTGCGGGCAAAAAACGGTTGGGTTTGTCCCCCCACTATATAAGGAGGTCTTCTTCCCCAAGAAGACCTTCCTCTTTCCCCCTAGCTCCATTATTGCCCCTAAGCTCATTTTCGTCCGATCTCACTACCTAGCCATCAAAACTTGTTGATTCTCTGGGCTTTTCTTGAGAAGGCCTCGATCTACACTTCCACCAATAGATATTTGATTCCCTCACTAATCCCTTGCGGATCTTGTTAATCTTTGATGATTGGGAACCCTAGACGAAAGAGGTCACTCGGAGCCACAATCCATTGTGGTGAAGCTTCATGGTGGTGTTGGGAGCCTCCAATTAAGTTGTGGAGAGAGCCCCAACCTTGTTTGTAAAGGTTCGGTTGCCGCCTTCAAGGGCACCACTAGTGGAATCACGACATCTTGCATTGTGTGAGGGCGTGAGGAGAATATAGTGGCCCTGGTGGCTTCTTGGGGAGCATTGTGCCTCCACACCGCTCCAAAGGGAAGGAACTTCGGTAACACATCCTCATCTTCACCGACTCCACTTGTGGGTATTGCTTACCTTTACTTTGTGCAAGCTAATATTGTGCCATGCCCTTTGCATGCTTGCTTGTGTTGTTGTTAGCATCATATAGGTTGTTCACTGATAACCCACAAGTATAGGGGATCGCAACAGTTTTCGAGGGTAGAGTATTCAACCCAAATTTATAGATTCGACACAAGGGGAGCCAAAGAATATTTGTAAGTATTAGCAGTTGAGTTGTCAATTCAACCACACATGGAGATTAAATATCTGCAGCAGAGTGATCAGTAGCACAGTAGTATGATAGTTTTGATAGCACTAGTAGCAGTAACAGTAACGGTAACAGGGATAGCAATAGTTTTGTAGCAAGTGTAACAGTAGCAGCAGCAATAGTAACTTAGCAAGAACAATATGTGGAAAACTCGTAGGCATTGGATCGGTGAACTCGTTGGATAATATTCATCATGTAACAGTCATAACCTAGGGCGACACAGAACTAGCTCCGGTTCATAAATGTAATGTAGGCATGTATTTCGTAAATAGTCATACGTGCTTATGAAAAAGAACTTGCATGACAACTTTTGTCCTACCCTCCCGTGCCAGCGGGGTCCATAAGGAAACTAAGGGATATTAAGGCCTCCTTTTAATAGAGAACCGGAACAAAGCATTAACACATAGTGAATACATGAACTCCTCAAACTACGGTCATCACCAGAAAGTATCCCGACTATTGTCACTCCGGGGTTTACGGATCGTAACACATAGCAGGCGCATATGACTAGCAATATCGGATCAAGAACATAGATATAATGGTGATAACATAAACAGTTCAGATCTGAAATCATGGCACTCGGGCCCTAGTGACAAGCATTAAGCATGGAAAAGTCATAGCAACATCAATCTCAGAACATAATGGATACTAGGGATCAAGCCCTAACAAAACTAGCTCGATTACATGATGAATCTCATCCAACTCCTCACCGACCAGCAAGCCTACGAAGGAATTACTCACTCCCGGTGGGGAGCATCATGGAATTGGCGATGGAGAAGGGTTGATGATGACGAAGACCGAAGATTCCCCTCTCCGGAGCCCCAAACGGACTCCAGATCTGGCCTCCCGATGAAGAACAGGAGGTGGCGGCGGCTCCGTCTCGTGAATCGCGATGAAACTTTCTCTCCTATTTTTTCTCCAAAAATAGGAATTTATAGTGCCGGAATTAGGGTCAATGGGGCCACGAGGTGGGCACAGCCCACCAGGGCGCGCCTGGAGGGGGTGGCGCGCCTGGTGTATCGTGCCCAGCCAGGGCACCCCCTCCGGTGGTTCTTGGCTCCAGTATTTTTTATTTATTGTAAAATAATTCTCCAAAAAGTTTCGTCCAGTTCCGAGAACTTTTATTTCTACACAAAAACAACACCATGGTAGTTCTGCTGAAAACATCGTCAGTCCGGGTTACTTTCATTCAAATCATGCAAATTAGAGTCCAAAACAAGAGCAAAAGCGTTAGGAAAAGTAGATACGACTGAGACATATGAACTCCCCCAAGCTTAACCCATTGCTTGTCCTCAAGCAATTCAGTTGACAAACTGAAAGTGATAAAGAAAAACTTTTACGAACTCTTTTGTTCTTGTTTACATATATATGCTTAAGTAGCACCCAGGTTTTCAGCAAAGATTATGACTAACCATGTCAGCAATAACTCTTAAAAATTATATTAACTCATAACAATGACATAAGCAACTAGCGAGCAATAATAAAATATCTCAAGCGCAAACACTATGTCAAAACAATCATGATATAATATGACAACAGTGGTGTCTCGCTAGCCCTTTCTGAGACCGCAAAACATAAATGCAGAGCACCTCCAAAGTTCAAGAAGTGACTAAACATTGTAATTCATGGTAGAAAAGATCCAGTCATGCTGCACCCAACATTAACTATACACAATGCATGAGGATGACAATAGTGCTCTCAGATCTGGCGCTTATTTGAGAAGGTGATGACTCAACATAAAAGTAAATAGATAATCCCTTCGTAGAGGGAAGCAGGGATTTGCAGAGGTGTCAGAGCTCAAAGCTTAAATCAGAGAATAATATAATTTTGGGAGGTACATCCTTCCTGTCAACGTTACGATCAAGAGTTATCAATATCTTCCATGCTAAACACGTTAGCGGCGGTTCCCAAGCGGTAAAAGTAAAGGTTTACTCCCCCTCCACCAACAAACACACTCCACGGCTAGCCGAATCCATGGGTACCATCCATACCAACAACATTCCTGGGGGAGTTTTGTTTAATTATTTGCAATTTTTGATTTCCGGACTGGGAATCCCTATTATCGCCCCTCTCGTGCAAGGACGAGTGAATAAACACTCATCATGAGAATAACCCGCTTAACATGGAAGATACTGACCGCCCCCTATCGTTCAATGAGCGGTCCAGGCACACAAAACAGATGTTCATTTGAAATTTTAGAGGTGGCACATGCAAATTTACTTGGGATGGTAGGGTAATACCGCATATAGATAGATATAGTGGACTCACCTGGAATAACTTTGGTTTAAGGATTTTGACGCACAAGCAGTATTCCCGCTTAGTACAGGCGAAGGCTAGCAAATAGATTGAGAAGCGGCTAGCTAGAGAGCGAAAACGGTCATGAACATGCATTACGAATAATAAACATTGAATACTAGCATGAGTAGGATATGGACACCATGAACATAAATATCGTGAAGGCTATGTTGGTTTTGATTCAACTACATGCGTGAACATGTGCCAAGTCAAGCCACTTGAAACATTCATAGGAGGATACCATATCATCATACTACATCACACTCATTTTAATGCATGTTGACATCCAAGATAAATCATTATCCACTCCTAGCTACTTAAGCATGGCATGAGCAACTATAATCTCTAATTGTCATTGCAAACATGTTTGATCATAATATGCTAAATCATGGATACTAGGTTAAACATATTTACAAAAACAAAAACCCGCTTTTCTCTACCACAGTCACTTCATCAAATATCGTCATTATTACCTTTCACTTGCACGACCGAATGATATGAAAATAATAATAGTGCAAGGGTGCCATGGACTAAGCTGGAATCTGCAAACATTTTATTCAAGAGGAGAAGACAAAGTAATATGGGCTCTTTGTTAGATTAACAATAATGCATATGAGAGCCACTCGACATTTTCATCGTGGTCTTCTCCTTGGTACAACTCAAATAAAAGGAAAAGAATTTCAGAGAAACACACTGAAATATTTTTTAGAGTTTTTGTTTTTTCTTGAAGAAATCAAATTAAAGAGGGAAAAACAAAAACGGGAAAAACTATTTACACGGGAGAGCTCCCAACAAGTAAAAGAAGAAACGAAAAATCTTTTTGGGTTTTCTTTTGATACTGCGTACGAGTTATTAAGCGCCGAATCAAAAAAAATTAATTTAAACTAGAAAGAAAAACCGAAAAGAAGCAGGAAATATTTTTGGATTTTCTCGAAGTTTTTCAAACACGCAAGAAGAAAGCAAGAAAATAAATCAAGCATGGATAATACAATGAAAAAGTGTGGACACCGACAACTGGAATGAAATGTGTAAACATGAATACAATGTCGGTGGAAATATGTACTCCCCCAAGCTTAGGCTTTTGGCCTAGCTTGGTAATCACCATCCGTAGCCTGGATAATAGTCTTAGTGATAGCCCACCGAGGCTCTTGGTGCAGCCTCATCAGCCCACCTGGCAGCTTCAACCTCCGCATTGTACGCGCGGACTTCGCTCTCAAGAACATAGTATCTTCCCTTACTGTGATAATCAAAGAGAGCAGGAGCAGGCAAAGTAACAGGTACAATGGGATCTTTATTGAACCTCAAGTTGTAAGTATAATTAGTGACTGTGCCCTTAAGGAACCTATGACGTTTCATGGCCTCAAAGTCTAAGTACTGAGCAGGTAAAATGGGATCGTTAGGCCAAGGTGTTACATTTAAATTCTTAGCTACACGGGAGGCACAAATCCCTCCATAAAAATGACCACTAGCAGCGTTGTGCTGCAATCTCTGTGCAACGATTACTCCAAGATTATAATGTTTATCCCCTGTTATAGCAGTGTGTATAAGACTCAAGTCAGGGGCACACAGTGTGCTGCAATCTTGCTTGCCTATGATGCATTTGCCATTAAAGAGTGCAAAGTAGTGTATTGATGGAAAATGGATGCTTTTTATTCTACCTTGTGTCACTCCTCTATCTTCACCGTAGCAAAGATTAATCAAAAATGACTCATACTCAGATGTTGGTGGTTCGTCTAGCGAACCCCAATATGGAATTTTGCACGCTCCTGACGTGGCTTGAGACTGCGTCGGTATTTCCCCAAAAAGGAAGGGATGATGCAGCACATCGACGGTAAGTATTTCCCTCAGTTATGAAACCAAGGTATCGAACCAGTAGGAGGATCACGCAACACTATGTAAACAACACCTGCACACAAAGAACAAATACTTGCAACCCGAGGCGAAAGAGAGGTTGTCAATCTCTCCACGGTAAAAAGATAGATTAGGTTGTGATAGATTGGACAAATAGATCTCGCAAGAACTCAAAATAAAAGAGGCAAATAAAAAGTGCAGCAAGGTATTTTTGGGTTTTTTGGAATAATAGATCTGAAAACAAAAGCGACAAAAAGATAGATCGGAAAGCAATATGTTGGAAAAGTAGACCCGGGGGGCGTAGGTTTCACTAGTGGCTTCTCTCATGAGTATAGCACACGGTGGGTGAACAAACTACTGTTGGGCAATTGATAGAAGATCAAATAATAATGACGATATCCAAGGCAATGATCATTATATTGGCATCACGTCCAAGATTAGTAAATCGAAACGATTCTGCATCTACTACTATTACTCCACACACCGACCGCTATCCAGCATGCATCTAGTGTATTAAGTTCATGGAAAAACGGAGTAATGCAATAAGAACGGTGACATGATGTAGACATGATCTATTCATGTAGGAATAGACCCCATCTTGTTATCCTTAATAGCAACAATACATGCGTGCCTCGCTGCCCCTTCTGTCACTGGGAGAGGACACCGCAAGATCGAACCCATCACAAAGCACCTCTTCCCATGGCAAGAAAAATCGATCTAGTTAGCCTAACTAAACCAAAGATTCGAAGAAGAAATACGAGGCTATAAGTAATCATGCATATGAGAGATCAAAGAAGACTCGAATAATATTCATGGATAGGAACGGATCATGAACTCAAAATTCATCGGATCCCAACAAACACGCCGCAAAAAGTCATTACATCAAATAGATCTCCAAGAGACCATTGTACTGAGAATCAAAAGAGAAAGAGAGAAAGCCATATAGCTACTGCCTACGGACCCGTAGGTCTATGGTGGACTACTCACGCATCATCGGAGAGGCACCAATGAGGATGATGAACCCCTCCGTGATGGTGTTAGATTGGATCTCGCGGTTCTGGAACTTGCGGCGGCTGGATGTATTTTTCGTCGACTCCTCTAGGGTTTCTGGAATATTTGGGTATTTATAAAGCTCAAAGGCGGTGGAGAAGGTTCCCGAGGCGGCCACAACCCACCAGGGCGTGCCCGGGGCCCCTGGCGCGCCCTGGTGTCTCGTGGGCGGCCTGGGCTCCCTCCTGGTTACTTCTTTGGCCCACTGGCCTTCTTCTGGTCCAAAAAAATTATCCAAAAAGTTTCGTCGCGATTGGACTCTGTTTGGTACTGATATTCTGCGAAGTAAAAAACAAGCAAAAAACAGCAACTGGCACTTGTCACTATGTCAATAGGTTAGTCCCAAAAAATGATATAAAGTTGCTATAAAATGATTGTAAAACATCCAAGAACGATAATATAACAGCATGAAACAAGCAAAAATTATAGATACGTTGGAGACGTATCAGCTCCACAGAACACTTCTAAAGGCGTGGTAAAGGGATGGTCATAAAGGTTGAATGAAACTCTAGACTCACGAGGAAAATATTTAAACTTCTTGGGCATTGTGGATAAATTGCTCGAATTCCTCCTTGATACCCGCACCTTCCATGAAGTCGTTACATGGCCATAAGCATGATTTCGTAGCGGCATCTCGCATCGAGCTTTCACTTGGCTCAACATAAGATTGTCAGACCGAGCTTCTACTTTATGATGCCTCCAAGGACCTCCTCCTTGAAGAACTCCTAGAGAATTGCATTTTTATTTGCAAACAAATTTCTAAAAAAATTTGGGACACAAAATTTTGTTAACAAAACTTCGTAAGATTGATAGCAACTACTCCTAAGGATGCCTAGAGGTCATATTAAGCATTCAAACTACTTAGAACTCTAAGAATTCAACATGCAAGCCCATCTACAGCAGCACCAAGAGTAGCTAATTATTCTAAAAATAAACCACTAACTCAAAAACTAATTGGAGCAATGGAGAAGTCACATACCAAGTAGCAATCCCCCAAAACAGTTTCGGAAACGGAGCTTCGAGCAAAGAGATCGAAATCCGCGGGTTTGAGAGCAAGAACACGGGAGTGAGAGCTATGGTGATTTTTTTGGAGGTAGGAGATGACATGGGCTAAAGGGATAAGTGAGGGGACCCACACGGGGATGACAACCCACCAGGGCGCGCCTGGGGCTGCTGGCGCGCCCTGGTGTCTTGTGGACACCAGGTGCACACCCCTCTGATGTTATTTGCACCAGAAATTCAGAAATATTCAGAAAAAAATCGTGTTAAATTTTCAGAACATTCCGAGAACTTTTATTTTTGGGTCATTTTTTTATTGCACGGAGAAAACAGAGAACATGATAAACATGGCATTTTATTTTATTTGACTAAGTAAAATAGAAAACAAAAGGTGGGAGCAGAAGGTTGTGCCTACTAGATTCATCAACTTCATACCTCTCAAAAAATGATCCATTAATAAGGTTGATCAAGTCTTATTAAAAACCACTTCCGATTAGCATGAAACCGAAGAACTTTCGTAAAACACTAAGTTACCTCAATGGGGATATGCATATCCCCAACAATAAGTATGTCATATTTCTTTTTGGCAGTAGGTAGAGGTAGTTGAAAACTTCCAATAGTGAGTGTCGGAGATTCTTCAATAACATTTATACCATTCACTTGGAATTGTTTCTTCGGAAAGTGTACCGTATGCTCGTTACCATTGATATGAAAAGTGACTTTGCTTTTATTGCAATCAATAACAGCCCCTACAGTATTCAAAAAGGGTCTACCAAGGATAATCGACATGTTGTCGTCCTTGGGCATCTCAAGAATAACAAAGTATGTTAAGATAGTAACATTTGCAACAACAATGGGCACATCCTCACAAATACCGATAGGTGTGGCAGTTGATTTGTCAGCCATTTGCAATGATATTGCAGTAGGTGTGAGTTTATTCAAATCAAGTCTTTTATATAAAGAGAAAGGCATAACACTAACACCAGCTCCCAAATCACACAAAGCAGTTTTGACATAATTTCTTTTAATGGAGCAAGGTATAGTTGGTATTCCAGGATCTCCAAGTTTTTTAGGTACTCCATCCTTAAAAGAATAATTAGCAAGCATGGTGGAGATTTCAGCTTCAGGTATCTTTCTTTTATTAGTGATGATGTCTTTCATGTATTTTGCATAAGGGGCCATCTTTAAGATATCAGTTAAGCGGGTACGCAAAAAGGCTGGCCTAATCATTTCAGCAAAGCGTTCAAATTCTTCATCATCCTTTTTCTTAGATGGTTTAGGTGGAAAAGGCATGGGTTTCTGAACCCATGGCTCTCTTTCTTTACCATGTTTTCTAGCCACAAAGTCTCTTTTATCATATCGTTTATTTTTAGGTTGTGGGTTATCAAGATCAACAACAGGTTCTATTTCAACATCATTATCTGGTTCTTTATCATTATTCGGTTGAGTATCTTCATGAACATCATCATTATTATTTTCATTATCACTAGGTGAATGTTCATTATCAGATTGAGTTTCAGCATCAGAAATAAAGACATCATTATTATCAGGAGGTTTTTCTATCTCAAGTTCACTATAAGTATGCAAAGTCCTATCATTTTTCTTTTTCTTTTTAGAAGGACTAGGTGCATCACTGTTAATTCTCTTAGAGTCTTGTTTAATTCCTTTAGGATGACCTTCAGGATAAAGAGGTTCTTGGGTCATTCTACCTCCTCTAGTTACTACTCTAATAGCATGATCATTCATATTATTACTCATTTCATTAAGCAATTCTCTTTGAGATTTAGCAACTTGTTCTAGCTGGGTTTGAACCATAGAGGCATGTTTTCCTACACCTCTAACATCATTACTGATTCTAAATAACAAGTCACTCAAGTGAGCAATCATATCAGAATTATATTTCATTTGTTTAAGAACATTTGCATTGAAGTGAACTTGTTTCCTAATGTAATTATCAAACTCATATAAGCATTGACTAGGATGTTTATTGTAAGGGATATCACTTTCATCAAACTTTAATAAATAATTTACCTCTGCCACCTGTGGAGGTGGTGGTGTCTCAAGGCCATGTATTTCTTCAATAGGTGGTAAATTCTTAACACCCTCAACTTTAATACCTTTTTCCTTCATACTTTTCTTTGCCTCTTGCATATCTTCACGACTGAGAAATAAGATACCCCTCTTCTTCGGAGTGGGTTTAAGTGGTGGTTCAGGGAGAGTCCAATCATCATAATTCTTTAATATGTTATTCAATAGTTCCTCAGCTTGTTCAACAGTTCGTTCCCTGAAAACACAACCAGCACAACTATCTAGGAAGTCCCTAGAAGCATCAGTTAGTCCGTTATAGAAAATATCAAGTATTTCCTTTTTCTTAAGAGGGTGATCAGGTAAAGCATTAAGCAATTGGAGAAGCCTCCCCCAAGCTTGTGGGAGACTCTCTTCTTCAATTTGCACAAAGTTAAATATTTCCTGTAAGGCAGCTTGTTTCTTATGAGAAGGAAAATATTTTTCAGAGAAGTAGTAAATCATATCCTGGGGACTACGCACACAACCAGGAGCAAGAGTATTGTACCATATCATAGCATCACCCTTTAATGAGAACGGAAATAATTTTAGAATATAGTAGTAGCGAATCTTCTCATCATGAGCAAAGAGGGTTGTCGGTGTCAAAACCGGCGGATCTCGGGTAGGGGGTCCCGAACTGTGAGTCTAGGATCGAATGGTAACAGGGGACGAAGGAGACGATGTTTTACCCAGGTTCGGGCCCTCCTATGGAGGTAAAACCCTACATCCTGCTCGATTATATTGATGTGTATGAAGGTTACAGAGTTGATCTACCACAAGATCAAGTAGCTAAAACCCTAGATGAGTTTCTCCTCCTAGAATCTAAAACCTCCCCGGTTTATATAGACACCTGGGGGGTACCTAGGGTTTACACATGATAGGTCTCATTCCGGGGATGGAGATGCCAATTTCCTCATCTTGACTTGGAGTGCACGACGCGCCTTCGAGACTTCCTTCTAGAGCACGGGGTCGTGGCATATCCGGCCCTTCTTGCAATAGCCAGAGAGCGGCCCACCAAGCCGGCCTATTGGGAGACAGGCCAGCGGCCCGAGGACCCCTTAGTCCAGGACTCCCTCAAGGGTGGCTATATCATTCAACTTAGTAAGATGTGCCACTACAGTTTCAGTTTCATAGCCATGGAAAGGATCAGATTCAACCAAAGTAATCAACTCTGGGTCGACAGAGAATTCATAATCCTTATCGGTAACAAAGATAGGTGAAGTAGCAAACTTAGGATCACATTTCATTCTAGCATTCAAAGTCTTTTCTTTATACTTGCATAATAATTTCTTAAGATCATCTCTATCCTTACAAGAAAGGATTTCTCTAGTTATCTCCTCATCCATAACATAACCTTCAGGTATCTTAGGCATTTCAAATCTAGGAGAGCTAGGTCTAATAGGTGTTTCATAGTTCTCAGTTTCAAAGACTTCATCAGTTTCAGTAATCTCATCAGTTTCAATAATTTCATTCTCTTTAGCTCTAGCAATTTTTTCATCAAGAAATTCACCTAGTGGCACATTATCATCAAGCATGGTACTAGCATCATCAATAACTTGCAACATATCAGGATTAATAGCATGTGGTGGTGTTGCAAGCTTACTCATAACCGAAGGTGAATCAAGTACAGAGCTAGATGGCAATTCCTTACCTCCCCTCGTCTTAGAGGGACAAATCTTGGTTCTTATATCCTTCGGATTCTTCATAGTGATCAATTGATATAAATCCCAAGTGACTCAATGATACGTCTCCAACGTATCTACTTTTCCAAACTCTTTTGCCCTTGTTTTGGACTCTAATTTGCATGATTTGAATGGAACTAACCCGGACTGACGCTGTTTTCAGCAGAATTGCCTTGGTGTTATTTTTGTGCAGAAATAAAAGTTCTCGGATTGACCTGAAAATTTACGGAGAATATTTTTGGAATTAATAAAAAATATTGGCGAAAGAATCAACCGGAGAGGGGCCACCACCTGGTCACAAGCCAGGGGGCGCCCCCCCCTAGGGCGCGCCCCCCTGTCTTGTGGGGCCCCTGAAGCTCCTCCGACCTCGTTTCCACTTCTATATATTCCTATTCGGGGAGAAAAAAATCAAGGAGAAGAGTTCATCGCGTTTTACGATACGGAGCCACCGCCACCTCCTGTTCTTCCTCGGGAGGGCAGATCTGGAGTCTGAATTGGGCTCCGGAGAGGGGAAATCGACGCCGTCGTCATCACCAACCATCCTTCATCACTAATTTCATGATGCTCTCCGCCGTTCGTGAGTAATTCCATCGTAGGCTTGCTGGACGGTGATGGGTTGGATGAGATCTACCATGTAATCGAGTTAGTTTTGTTAGGGTTTGATCCCTAGTATCCACTATGTTCTGAGATTGATGTTGCTATGACTTTGCTATGCTTAATGCTTGTCACTAGGGTCCGAGTGCCATGATTTCAGATCTGAACCTATTATGTTTTCATGAATATATATGTGTTCTTGATCCTATCTTGCAAGTTGTAGACACCTATTACGAGTTATGATCCGCATCCCCCAGGGTGACAATAACTGGGATTCTTTCCGGTGATTACCGTAGTTTGAGGAGTTCATGTATTCACTAAGTGCTAATGCTTTGGTCCGGTTCTCTATTAAAAGGAGGCCTTAATATCCCTTAGTTTCCATTAGGACCCCGCTGCCACGGGAGGGTAGGACAAAAGATGTCATGCAAGTTCTTTTCCATAAGCACGTATGACTATATATGGAATACATGCCTACATTACATTGATGAATTGGAGCTAGTTCTGTGTCACCCTATGTTATAACCGTTACATGATGAATGCCATCCGACATAATTATCCATCACTGATCCATTGCCTACGAGCTTTTCACATATTGATCTTTGCTAAGTTACTTTTCCGTTGCTACTATTACAATCGCTACAAAACTGCTACTGTCACTTTTGCCATCGTTACCGTTACTTCCATACTACTTTGCTACTGAATACTTTGCTGCAGATATTAAGTCTTTCAGGTGTGGTTGAATTGACAACTCAGCTGCTAATACTCGAGAATATTCTTTGGCTCCCCTTGTGTTGAATCAATAAATTTGGGTTGAATACTCTACCCTCGAAAACTGTTGAGATCCCCTATACTTGTGGGTTATCAAGACCTTTTTCTGGCGCCGTTGCCGGGGAGCATAGCTCTATTCTCTGAGTCACTTGGAATTTGTATCTGTTGATCACTATGAAGAATTTGAAAGATGCTAAAACCAAGATCTACCCCTTTACTACGAGGAGAGGTAAGGAACTGCCATCTAGCTCTGCACTTGATTCACCTTCTGTTATGAGTAAACTTGCGACACCACCACCTGCTATTGAATCTGATATGTCGCAAGTAATTGATGATGCTACTTCTGCTATGCATGATGCTTATGATGATACTTTGCTTGATACTACTGTGCCACTGGGTGAATTTCTTGATGAACAAATTGCTAGAGTCAATGCTGCAACTGATGATATTTCTGAAACTGATGAAATTATTGAAACTGAACACTATGAGACACCTGCTAGACCTAGCTCTCCTAGATATGAATTGCCAGATATACCTAAGGGTTATGTTATGGAAGGAGAGGTAGCTAGGGACTTTCTTGCTTGTAAAGATATAGATGATCTTAAGAAATTACTATGCAAGTGGAAAGAAAAATCTTTGAATGCTAGAATGCAATATGATCCCAAGTTTGCTACTTAACCTATCTTTGTTACTGATAAGGATTATGAATTCTCTGTCGATCCTGAGTTAATTACTTTGGTTGAATCTGATCCTTTCCATGGTTATGAATCTGAAACTGTTGTGGCACATCTTACTAAATTGAATGATATAGCCACCCTGTTCACTCATGAGGAGAAAATTCGTTATTACTATATTCTTAAGTTGTTTCCTTTCTCATTAAAGGGTGATGCTAAGATATGGTTTAATTCTCTTGCTCCTGGTTGTGTGCGTAGTCCCCAGGATATGATATATTACTTCTCTGAAAAATATTTTCCTGCCCATAAGAAACAAGCTGCCTTGCAGGAAATATTTAACTTTGTGCAAATTAAAGAAGAGAGTCTCCCACAAGCTTGGGGAAGGCTTCTCCAGTTCCTTAATGCTTTGCCTGATCACCCTCTCAAGAAAAATGAAATACTTGATATCTTTTATAATGGACTAACCGATGCTTCTAGGGACCACCTAGATAGTTGTGCTGGTTGTGTTTTCAGGGAACGAACTGTTGAACAAGCTGAACTACTATTGAATAATATATTGGGCAATGATAATGATTGGACTATTCCCGAACCACCTCCAAAGCCAACTCCGAAGAAAAGAGGTATTCTATTTCTCAGTCCTGAAGATATGCAAGAGGCAAAGAAATCTATGAAAGAAAAAGGTATTAAAGCTGAAGATGTTAAGAATCTACCATCTATTGAAGAAATACATGGTCTTGATAACCCGACACAGGTAGTAGAGGTAAATTCCCTCCGTAGATTTGATGAAGGTGATATTCCTTATAATAAGTCTGCTAGCCAATGCTTGGATGAGTTTGATAACTTTATTGTTAAGCAAGAAAATTTCAATGCTTATGTTAGTAGACAATTGAAACACAATGCTTACATGCTTGATCACTTAGGCAATTATATGAGCAGAACTGTTAATGATCTTAAGCTTATTAGTAAACATGCTTCCATGGTAACTACTCAAGTAGAACAAGTACTTAAGGCACAGAATGATTTGCTTAAAGAGATGATTAGTAAGAATAACGATCATTCTGTTAGAGTTGTCACTAGAGGTGGTAGAATGACTCAGGAACCTTTGTATCCTGAGGGCCATCCTAAGAGAATTGAGCAAGATTCTCAGCGAGTTAATACTGATGCACCTAGTCGTCCCAGTAATAGTAGGAAAAAGAATGACGATAGGACTTTGCACGCTGCTAGTGAACCTGTTATAGATTCACATGACAACCCAAATGATATTTCTATTTCTGATGCCGAGACACAATCTGGTAATGAACATGAGCTTAGTGATAATATTAATGATGATGTTCATGTTGATGCTTAACCTAGTAATGATAATGATGTGGAGATTGAACCTGCTGTTGATTTTGATAACCCACAACCTAAGAATAAGAGATATGATAAAAGAGACTTTGTTGCTAGGAAGCATGGTAGAGAAAGAGAACCATGGGTTCAGAAACCCATGCCCTTTCCTCCTAAACCATCCAAGAAAAAGGATGATGAGGATTTTGAGCGCTTTGTTGAAATGCTTAGACCTGTCTTTTTGCGTATGCGCTTGACTGATATTTTGAAAATGTCTCCTTATGCCAAGTATATGAAAGATATTGTGACAAATAAAAGAAAGATACCGGAAGCTGAGATTTCCACCATGCTTGCTAATTATACTTTTAAGGGTGGAATACCAAAGAAACTTGGAGATCCCGGGGTACCTACTATACCATGCTCTATTAAAGGAAATTATGTTAAAACTGCTTTATGTGACCTTGGAGCTGGTGTTAGTGTTATGCCTTTCTCTTTATATCGTAGACTTGATTTGAATAAGTTGACACCTACTGAAATCTCTTTGCAAATGGCTGATAAATCAACTGCTTTACCCATCGGTATTTGTGAGGATGTGCCTGTCGTGGTTGCAAACGTTACTATTTTAACGGACTTTGTTATTCTTGATATTCCCGAGGACGACAGTATGTCAATCATCCTTCGTAGACCCTTTTTGAATACTGCAGGGGCTGTTATTGATTGCAACAAGGGCAATGCCACTTTTCATGTTAATGGTAATGAGCATACGGTACACTTTCCGAAGAAACAATCTCAAGTTGATAGTATCAACTCCATTGAAAAAAAAATCAACGATTATTATTGGAGACTTTGAATTCCCTCTCCCTACTGTCAAAAAGAAATATGATATACTTATTGTTGGGGACATGCATATCCCCATTGAGGTAACCTAGTGTTATTCAAAAATTCTTCGGTTCCGTGTCATTCGAAAAAAGTTTGTCAATAAGACTTGATCAACCTTATTGATGGATTCTTTTTGATGAGCATGAGATGGATGAATTTAGAAAGCACAACCTTCTGTACCCACTTTTATTTTCCGTTCCTTAGTTTCAATTTAGTAAAAATGCTATTATTTCTCTGTTTTCTGATTTATCCGTGCAATAGAAAAATGACCTAAAAATAAAAGTTCCCAGAATTCCCTGAAAATTTAGTATGATTTTTTCTGGAACATTTAAGAATTTTTGGCACTGAGAACACATCAGGGGGCTGCACCAGTGGGCCACAAGCCTGCAGGGCGCGCCCACCCCCCTGGGCGCGCCCCCTGGCTTGTGGGTCCCACGTGGGGCCCCCTCACTTATTCCAGCACCCATCCACTTCGTCTTCCTCCAGAAAAAATCCCACCATTGCTCAAACCCGTGTTCTAGCTCATCTTGCTGCCATTTTCGATCTCCTTGCTCAAAGCTCCATTTGCAAAACTATTTTAGGGGATTGTTCATCGATATGTGACTCCTCCAATGGTCCAATTAGTTTTTGTTCTAGTGCATTATATATTGCAAATTCTTGCTGCTGTGGTGACCTTGTTCTTGAGCTTGCATGTCAAATTTGTATGGTCCCAAGTAGTTTTGATGCATGATATAGCCTCTAGGCACTTGTGGGAGTAGTTGCTATAAGTTTTGTTGAGCTTTGTTCACTTTTATTTGGAGTCACTAAAATTTTTAGAAAATTTTCAGAGAACGAAAAAAATGTTAAGGAGAATATACCACGGCGGTCCCTCGAGCAAGAAGACCCCGAGACTCGCGATACGCGAGCCAGACTTTGAACCACCGAGGGAAGCTCAAGTGCGGCCTTGTGAATGGCCGTCGGATCCATTCATGGTCCATGCCGGATTCAAGGAAGAATTTTACGCATACATACGAAATGCTGGCCTTGAAGAATTTGTCTCAGACCAATGCAAGCAATATTATCAACTCACTAATTCCTTCGTGCGGAGGTTTGAATTTTCATCCAGGCGTAATACGCATTCCGTTCTATTTAGTCTTTATGATGAATCTTATACTATGGACTTACAGGATTTTAACCTTGCATGCAAAATTCCACAATGGGGCAGCCATAGTGATCCTCACAAAACTGAATATAATGATTTTCTTGCTAGCATCACTGTGGGAGAAACTAGAAACATTACACAGGCTACCTTGGGGAGCATTCACTTTCCTGCCATACATTATTTTGCTCTCTTCATAGGTAGATGTATTAACGGTAAACATGACCATAGCCACCTTTGTGTACCTGATCTTAGTATTCTCAAGAGTGCGGTCATGGGTGATAGACGATATAACTTGGGAGCTATTATTGCTAGGAGGCTACATAAAAATGCTAAGGATGGAGATTTCTTTGGTGGAATTTATGCCACCCGTGTAGCTAATTATCTTAGGGTACCCATAAGGGAGAATGATATTGAGTTACCACCTGCTTTTCTTGATTATGAGGCTATGGTGTGTTACCAGTTTCTTGAGAGGAACGAACAGTCCCTCCTGTACCGACTAATTTTTGACAGACAACGTGCTGTCCATATTACCCTTCCTGCTCCTGCCTTCTTTAACTTTTAGGAAAAACGGAGGCACTTTATAACCAGAGAGGAAGCAAACGAGTACGAGAGAGAGGCGGAAGCCGTCCGCCTCCGCGCTGCAGCCGCTCAGGCAGTAGCTGCCGCAGCCCAGTTTAACCCCAACTATGACTTTGGATACTATCCGGGCCAGCCATGGCCCTAGACCAACTTAGGCCAAAAGCCTGGGGGAGTACATATTTCTCACCGACATTACATTCATGTTCACACACTCATTCCAGTTGTCGGTGTTCATACTTTTTCATTGTACCATCCATGTTAGTTTATTTCTTCTTTTTGCTTTCTTCTTGTGTGTTTAATTAACCTTGAGAAAATCCAAAAAAATTAGTTCTAGCTTTACCTTCTTGTTTGTTTAGTTCTAGTATTAAAAGAAAACCCAAAAAGATTTCTCATTCTTCTTTTGCTTGTTGGGAGCTTTCCCGTGTAAATAGTTTTCCTTTCTTCTTTGGGTCGTAAGGAGAAGACCACGATGACATGTTGAGTGGCTCTCATATGCATTATTGTTTATCTATCAGAGAGCCCATATTACCTTGCCTTCTCCTTTGAGTTATTGCTTGCAGATTCCAGCTTAGTCCAATGCACGTGCACTCTTATTATTATTCATACTGTTCGATCGTGCAAGTGAAAGGCAATAATGACGATATTTGATGAAGTGATTGAGATGGAGAAAAGCTGGTATGAACTCGACCTATTTTGTTTTTGTAAATATGATTAGCTCATCGTTCTGGATTCAGCTCGTTATGGGTTGAACATGTTTGCAATGACAATTAGAGATTATAGTTACTCATGCCATGCTTAATTAGCTAAGAGTGTATAATGGTTTGTCTTGAGTGCCAACATGCATATTAAAATGGTTGTGATGTAGTATGATAGGATGGTATCCTCCTCTGAATGATTCAAGTGGCTTGACTTGGCACATGTTCACGCATGTAGTTGAAACAAAACCAACATAGCCTCCACGATGTTTATGTTCATGGTGATTTATATCCTACTCATGCTTGCATTCAATGTTGGTCAATCTCAAAGCATGTTTATGACTGTTGTCGCTCTCTAGTTGGTCGCTTCCCAGTCTTTTGCTAGCCTTCACTTGTACTAAGCGGGAATACTGCTTGTGCATCCATTTCCATAAACCCAAAGTTGTTCCATATGAGTCCACCATACCTACCTATATGCGGTATTTACCTGCCGTTCCAAGTAAATTTGCATGTGCCAAACTCTAAACCTTCAAATAATACCCTGTTTTGTATGCCCGAATCGCTCATGTAGTGACTAGGGGCTGTCAGTATCTTCCATGCTAGGTGGGTTATTCTCTCGATATGTGTTGATTCACTATCATTCATGAGAAAGTGGCTGGTATTCGGGATGCCCAGTTCCATGCTCAAAAATCAAATCAAAGTATAATGAAACAAAACTCCCCCAGGATTGTTGTTTGTATGGACGGTACCCGTGGATTCGGCCTACCGTGGAGTGTGATCAATTGATGGAGGGGGAGTAAAAACTTTACTATTCTGTTTGGGAACCGCCTATAATGTATCTAGCATGGAAGATATCGAGATCTCTTAATTGTTATGTTGATAATGAAAGCATACCTCTCAAAATTATGATTCATCCCTGTTTTAAAAAGCTCGAGCTCTGGCACCTCTGTAAATCAATGCTTCCCTCTACGAAGGGCCTATCTATTTTATTTACTGTTGAGTCATCCTCCTCTTATAAAGAGCACCAGTTAGAGAGCACCTCCGTCATTTGTATGCTTTGTTATTAATTGATATTGAGTATGAGTGTGACTGGATCTCTTTTACCATGAATTACAATGTCTAGTCAGTCCTTGTTCTTCAGAGGTGCTCTGCATTTATGTTTTGCGGTCTCAGAAAGGGCTAGCGAGATACCATTATATCATATTGTATCATGATTGTTTTGATAAAATTGTTGTCATCCGAGACTTATTATTATTACTCGCTAGTTGATTATGCCATTGATATGAGTAAATGTGAGACCTAAATGTTATTGTGAATGTGGTTAGTCTATAATCTTTGCTGAAAATCTGAACATCAGTTAGACCTATTTACAACAACAAGATCAAACAGAGTTTATAAAAGTTCTTCTTTATCACTTTCAGTTTATCAACTGAATTGCTTGAGGACAAGCAAAGGTTTAAGCTTGGGGGAGTTGATACGTCTCCAACGTATCTACTTTTCCAAACTCTTTTGCCCTTGTTTTGGACTCTAATTTGCATGATTTGAATGGAACTAATCCGGACTGACGCTGTTTTCAGCAGAATTGCCTTGGTGTTATTTTTGTGCAGAAATAAAAGTTCTCGGATTGACCTGAAAATTTACAGAGAATATTTTTGGAATTAATAAAAAATATTGGCGAAAGAATCAACCGGAGAGGGGCCACCACCTGGTCACAAGCCAGGGGGGCGCCCCCCCTAGGGCGCGCCCCCCTGTCTTGTGGGGCCCCTGAAGCTCCTCCGACCTCGTTTCCACTTCTATATATTCCTATTCGGGGAGAAAAAAAATCAAGGAGAAGAGTTCATCGCGTTTTACGATACGAAGCCGCCGCCACCTCCCATTCTTCCTCGGGAGGGCAGATCTGGAGTCTAAATTGGGCTCCGGAGAGGGGAAATCGACGCCGTCGTCATCACCAACCATCCTTCATCACTAATTTCATGATGCTCTCCGCCGTTCGTGAGTAATTCCATCGTAGGCTTGCTGGACGGTGATGGGTTGGATGAGATCTACCATGTAATCGAGTTAGTTTTGTTAGGGTTTGATCCCTAGTATCCACTATGTTCTGAGATTGATGTTGCTATGACTTTGCTATGCTTAATGCTTGTCACTAGGGTCCGAGTGCCATGATTTCAGATCTGAACCTATTATGTTTTCATGAATATATATGTGTTCTTGATCCTATCTTGCAAGTTGTAGACACCTATTACGAGTTATGATCCGCATCCCCCAGGGTGACAATAACTGGGATTCTTTCCGGTGATTACCGTAGTTTGAGGAGTTCATGTATTCACTAAGTGCTAATGCTTTGGTCCGGTTCTCTATTAAAAGGAGGCCTTAATATCCCTTAGTTTCCATTAGGACCCCGCTGCCACGGGAGGGTAGGACAAAAGATGTCATGCAAGTTCTTTTCCATAAGCACGTATGACTATATATGGAATACATGCCTACATTACATTGATGAATTGGAGCTAGTTCTGTGTCACCCTATGTTATAACCGTTACATGATGAATGCCATCCGACATAATTATCCATCACTGATCCATTGCCTACGAGCTTTTCACATATTGATCTTTGCTAAGTTACTTTTCCGTTGCTACTATTACAATCGCTACAAAACTGCTACTGTCACTTTTGCCATCGTTACCGTTACTTCCATACTACTTTGCTACTGAATACTTTGCTGCAGATATTAAGTCTTTCAGGTGTGGTTGAATTGACAACTCAGCTGCTAATACTCGAGAATATTCTTTGGCTCCCCTTGTGTTGAATCAATAAATTTGGGTTGAATACTCTACCCTCGAAAACTGTTGAGATCCCCTATACTTGTGGGTTATCACTCAACAAATATAGCTATGCTCCCCGGCAACGGCGCCAGAAAAAGGTCTTGATAACCCACAAGTATAGGGGATCGCAACAGTTTTCGAGGGTAGAGTATTCAACCCAAATTTATAGATTCGACACAAGGGGAGCCAAAGAATATTTGCAAGTATTAGCAGTTGAGTTGTCAATTCAACCACACCTGGAGATTAAATATCTGCAACAGAGTGATCAGTAGCACAGTAGTATGATAGTTTTGATAGCACTAGTAGCAGTAACAGTAACGGTAACAGCGATAGCAATAGTTTTGTAGCAAGTGTAACATTAGCAGCAGCAATAGTAACTTAGCAAGAACAATATGTGGAAAACTCGTAAGCACTGGATCGGTTAACTCGTTGGATAATATTCATCATGTAACAGTCATAACCTCAGGCGACACAGAACTAGCTCCAGTTCATAAATGTAATGTAGGCATGTATTCCGTAAATAGTCATGCGTGCTTATGGAAAAGAACTTGCATGGCATCTTTTGTCCTACCCTCCCGTGGCAGCGGGGTCCTGATGTCTACTACGCAACTTTATTCTTTTAGACTTTGTTGGCGCTCCAAGCATAGAGTTTTGTAGGACAGTAGCAATTTTCCCTCAAGTGGATGACCTAAGGTTTATCAATCCGTGAGAGATGTAGGATGAAGATGGTCTCTCTCAAACAATCCTGCAATCAAATACAAGAAATCTCTTGTGTCCCGAACACACCCAATACAATGGCAAATTGTATAGGTGCACTAGTTCGGCCAAGAGATGGTGATACAAGTGCAATATGGATGGTAGATATAGGTTTTTGTAATCTCAAAATATAAAAACAGCAAGGTAGCAAGTAACAAAAGTGAGCACAAACGGTATTGCAATGCTTGAAAACAAGGCCTAGGGTCCGTACTTTCGCTAGTGCAATCTCTCAACAATGCTAATATAATTGGATCACATAACCATCCCTCAATGTGCAACGAAGAATCACTCCAAAGTTCTTATCTAGCGGAGAACATAAGAAGAAATCGTTTGTAGGGTACGAAATCACCTTAAAGTTATCCTTTCCGATCGATCTATCCAAGAGTTTGTACTAAAATAACAACAAGTTATCTTTTCTGATCGATCTATCTAAGAGTTCGTAATAGAATAACACCATATGATACGCATCAACCAACTCTAATGTCACCTAGATACTCCAATGTCACCACAAGTATCCATGAGTTAATTATACGATACACATCAAACAATTTCAGATTCATAATACTCAATCCAACACAAAGAACCTCAAAGAGTGCCCCAAGATTTCTATCGGAGAACAAGCCATGAAAACGTGCAATCAACCCCTATGCGTAGATCCCCAAGGTCATCGGAATCCGCAAGTTGACGCCATAACATATATCAAGTGAATCACTTGAATACCCCAATGTCACTACGGGTATCCGCATGCAAGACATACATCAAGTGCTCTCAAATCCATAAAAGTATTCAATCCGATAATAACAAAATCTCAAAGGGAAAACTCAATTCATCACAACAAGATAGAGAGGGGAAAACACCATATGATCCAACTATATTAACAAAGCCCGTGATACATCAAGATCGTGCCATCTTAAGAACACGAGAGGGAGAGATTAAACACATAGCTACCGGTACAAACCCTCGGCCCCAAGGTGGATTACTCACACACTATCATGGTGAGAAAGAGAGAGTTGTTGATGGAGAGGTGCAGCCCCAAAGAGATGGAGGCGATAGCGGCCACGACGCCGGCGACGGGCGGCGGCACCTTGCCCCCCTTCTTCCTTGGTCTTGGTGCTGCAATGGAGGAGCCTCTCCCCTTCTTTGCGGCTGCCAAGGGAGAGGCAAATCCGTGGCTTTTGGTGGGCTCTCCCGAAATTAGGGTTTTTCTCTCCTTATACGTGCCTCTATGGTGCTCTATGTCCCTCCGATGGATGGACCCTTGATCCAATGGCTCTTGGGCACCTCTATAACCTTCCTAGGGACTCCTCACAGCCCTCATGAGTCCTCAAAGTCGTGGCTTGGCTGAATACATCAGATATGGTAATAAATGGACTCAATCACGTCATCAATTCTCGTAATCCCGTAATCAGATATTTTCCTCCAGTAAAACAGCTCTACAGATCGCATCTGAACTCCGTTTTGGACGAATTTGGAGTCCAGAATCAATGCCATAAAATTCCCCACACTTTCCTAGTTTCAGCTTTTTCCATTTGACGCCGTATTCGGGGGTCAAACTGACGATCTCTAAAAACTGTTCGTGGACATATTTCAGGAAAGTCAGAGTCCTCCTCCAACAAGACTCCTTTTGCGTTTTTTTGACAATTTCCAATTAATTCCTGCACATCAAGGTGTGAAATAAGAATGTGTGCACTTTTGCAACCATTAATAGGTTAGTCCCAATAAATCATAAAACCATATTAAAAACATAGGCAAATAAGACATGAATACTTCATAAATTATCGATACGTTGGAGACGTATCAGCATCCCCAAGCTTAATTCCTACTCGTCCTCGAGTAGGTAAATGATAAAAGAAATTATTTATGAAGTGTGAATGCTAGCATAGTGCATAAGTTTGATCAATGATAATTTCAACCACTTTTCCTAGCATCACAACAGCATCTTTTTCTCATAAAAATCATCATGATAAAGTAGCAACCAATTCACATGTTATGGTTCAAACAATGAATTCTCTTAAAACTTAACAACCTATGTTCTTAGTCACCAAACAATTGCAATTCAACTTATTTTCAACAAAGTCTAAGTAAGAGCCCCACATACTCAATCATCATATAGTCTTCTATGATTGCTAGTACTCAAAGCATATTTTTAGAACAAATGGCATCCATCGAACACAGAGAAAGATAGGGGCTTAATGTTTGCCTCCCAACTCATTTATCATAGAGATAATTGTCAACAATAATAAATCATAATGAAATATATTTGACTGGATATATATGTTTGTATCTTTCCCCACCACACGATGCTTGCCAACTAATAGACTAAGGTTGGAATAAGAAGTTGACTCAACATGAATAGTAAATAACATGAAAGTAAATAGATTGTCCCTTCGCAGAGGGGAGCAGGGATTTGCAGAGGTGCCAGAGCTCAAAGCTTAAATCAGAGATAAATATAATTTTGGGAGGTACACCCTTCCTGTCAACGTTACGACCAAGAGTTATCAATATCTTCCATGCTAAACACATTAGCGGCGGTTCCCAGGCGGTAAAAGTAAAGATTTACTCCCCCTCCACCAACAAACACACTCCACGACTAGCCGAATCCACGGGTACCGTCCATACCAACAACATTCCTGGGGGAGTTTTGTTTAATTATTTGCATTTTTTTATTTCGGGACTAGGAATCCCTATTACCGCCCCTCTCGTGCAAGGACGAGTGAATAAACACACATCATAAGAATAACCCGCTTAACCTGGAAGTTACTGACCGCCCCCCGTCGCTCCATGAGCGGTCCAGACACACAAAACATATGTTTATTTGAATGTTTAGAGGTGGCACATGCAAATTTACTTGGAATGGCAGTGGAATACTTATAGGTAGGTATGATGGACTCTTATGGAAGAAACTTGGCTCAAGGATTTGGATGCACAAGTAGTATCTCTACTTAGTACGAAGTGTTGGCTAGCAAAAGGTTCTAAACAAGCACCACATGTTGGAGGATCCATAACAATATAACTTCTATGCAATATACACAACCATAACTCATTACGTTGTCTTCCTTGTGCAACTTCAACTAATTTGCTCAAGTTTGAAAATAATTAATGGGTATTCACAATCATAGAAGATGTCCAAGATAATATATTTGTATGTGAAATTTCTCTTCCTTATACTAATCATTCACGAATTGCTTGTATGACCAATATTGTGATTGTTAAACTTCAATAGATTTTACTTTCTAAACCAGATGTGAACTTGCTACTAAGAATATAACACATTGATAATTTCAGATTTATGATATTTCATCCATTCACAATTTACTCTTAGGATATAAGTGAAGCACAAGAGTAAACATCAAACTACTCTCAAAAGATATAAGTGAAGATCAATGAGTAGTCAAACAATTAAGTAGCTATGTGAGGACTCTCTCTCAATAAAGATTTTCAGATCTGATTATTTTATTCAAACAGCAAACTAAATAAAAATAGCACTCCAAGAATAAAACATATCATGTGGACAAATAAAAATTTAGGCTCAACATAGGCTAACCGATATTTGTTTGATGAAGAGACGTGGGATGCGTAGCATCCCCAAGCTTAGATGCTTGAGACTTCTTGAAATATTTACTTGGGGTGCCTTGGGCATCCCCAAGCTTGAGCTTTTGTATCTCGTTCAATCCTCTCATATCCCGGTTTCACCTATTCTCAAAAACTTCATCCACACAAAACTTGAAAAGAACTCATGAGATAGGTTAGTGCACATAATAATAAATCAACTCTTTATGTACTGCCAAGACAAGTTGCATAATAATTTCAAACATCATCTACTGTTTACTATCATTTCCACAATTTATATCTACCAATATATACACATCAAACAAATTCAGATTCATAATACTCAATCCAACACAAAGAACCTCAAAGAGTTCCCCAAGATTTCTATCGGAGAACAAGGCATGCAAACGTGCAATCAACCCCTATGCGTAGATCCCCAAGGTCACCGGAATCCGTAAGTTGACGCCATGACATATATCAAGTGAATAACTTGAATACCCCAATGTCACTACGGGTATCCGCATGCAAGACATACATCAAGTGCTCTCAAATCCATAAAAGTATTCAATCCGATAATAACAAAATCTCAAATGGAAAACTCAATTCATCACAACAAGATAGAGAGGGCAAAACTTCATATGATCCAACTATATTAACAAAGCCCGTGATACATCAAGATCGTGCCATCTCAAGAACACGAGAGCGAGATATTAAACACATAGCTACCGGTACAAACCCTCGGCCCCAAGGTGGATTACTCACACATTATCATGGTGAGAAAGAGAGAGTTGTTGATGGAGAGGTGCAACCCCAAAGAGATGGAGGCGATGGCGGCCACGGCGGCGGCACCTTGCCCCCCCTTCTTCCTTGGTCTTGGTGCTGCAATGGAGGAGCCTCTCCCCTTCTTGGCGGCTGCCAAGGGAGAGGCAAATTCGTGGCTTTTGGTGGGCTCTCCCGAAATTAGGGTTTTTCTCTCCTTATACGTGCCTCTATGGTGCTCTATGGCCCTCCGATGGATGGACCATTGATCCAATGGCTCTTGGGCACCTCTAGAACCTTCCTAGGGACTCCTCACAGCCCTCATGAGTCCTCAAAGTCGTGGCTTGGCTGAATACATCAGATATGGTAAGAGTTGTACTCAATCGCGTCATCAATTCTCGTAATCCCGTAATCAGATATTTTCCTCCAGTAAAACGGGTCTACAGATCGTATCCAAACTCTGTTTTGGACAAATTTGGAGTCCAGAATCAATGCCATAAAATGCCCCACACTTTCCTAGTTTCAGCTTTTTCCATTTGACGCCGTCTTCGGGGGTCAAACTGACGATCTCTAAAAACTGTTCGTGGACAGATTTCAGAAATGTCAGAGTCCTCCTCCAACAAGACTCCTTTTGCGTTTTTTCGACAATTTCCAATTAATTCCTGCACATCAAAGTGTGAAACAAGAACTTGTGCACTTTTGCAACCATTAATAGGTTAGTCCCAATAAATCATAAAACCGTAGTAAAAACATAGGCAAATAAGACATGAATACTTCATAAATTATCGATACGTTGGAGACGTATCAGGTCCATAAGGAAACTAAGGGATATTAAGGCCGAAAAAGCGCATTGACGGACGAGCGTCTGGTAGGACTTTATCCAGTCCATTGACGTTCTTTGGGGATCCGAGCTTCCCTGTATTCCCGGTTCTTCCACTCCGTACAGACTAGCCACAGTATGGGTCGGGTAGGCAAGCAGTACTAGCCTACTAGTAGGTGCCGAATGCAGCACAGATCATTGACCAGTGTTTTGAGGTAAAGGCAAAAGCGTGGTGGGGCTGCACATGTGAGCTGATGTGACTACTCCACAGCATGATCCGTAATTGGCAGCGCCTTCTAGCAGCGCCAAAACTGGAATAAATTTCATGCCAATTAGTGTTGATTATTCTGTGTGTTTAGACATGTTCCACCACGCACACATGCCTTGGCAATATTATGTTGTGCAGACATGTAATTATTTTGAAATTAAGAGATCATTAGAACTGTTTAACCAGTCAAGTACAGACAACAGGGTATAAAGTGCATCGGCTTGTACAATGTTGTTCAAACTTTTCAGTCGTGTGCTGACTAGGTGTAAATCTTTCAAAAAATAATAATATCTAGTGACAGACTACAGTAAGGACGCACCTGACATGGACCAAGCTAACCATGAGACATGGTGTTGCATTGATTGCATCCTTCCAGTCCTATTTAAGTTCTTATTTACAGCTAATCTTGATACATAAAATAGTGCCATGTTGCGTTGACACCGGCCGGGACCAAGCATGTGTTCCATTCCAAATCAGCACAAGCTGCACAATGCTGACTTGCTAACCATCAAAGCTGCGCTAGCAGTGTAAAGTGTACGCCTACACGCCTACAAAAGCTACTGCTAGCGCATACACTGGGCCTACAAAGTGTACAGTGTACTCCTACTCGCCTACGGGCCTGACCATACCATGCCTGCATGTGGCCGACACACACACGGATCGTGATGGCCATCGGAACGACTGTGATAAAGTCCACCGATGCCGCCGTCTGCTAAAACTTCGCACTCATATTAAGGCCTCCTTTTAATAGAGAACCAAAACAATGTATTAACACATAGTGAATATATGAACTCCTCAAACTACGGTCATCACCGGAAAGTATCCCGACTATTGTCATTCCGGGGTTTACGGATCATAACACATAGTAGGTGCATATGACTAGCAAGATCGGATCAAGAACATAAATATAATGGTGATAACATAAACGGTTCAGATCTGAAATCATGGCACTCGGGCCCTAGTGACAATCATTAAGCATGGCAAAGTCATAGCAACATCAATCTCAGAACATAATGGATACTAGGGATCAAGCCTTAACAAAACTAACTCGATTACATGATGAATCTCATCCAACTCCTCACCGACCAGCAAGCCTACGAAGGAATTACTCACTCCCAATGGGGAGCATCATGGAATTGGCGATGGAGAAGGGTTGATGATTGATACGTCTCCAACGTATCTATCATTTTTGCTTGTTCCATGCTGTTATATTATCATTCTTGGATGTTTTACAATCATTTTATAACAACTTTATATCATTTTTTGGGACTAACTTATTGAC
The DNA here is from genome assembly GCA_039707655.1 of Elymus sibiricus. Classification (NCBI taxonomy): domain Eukaryota; kingdom Viridiplantae; phylum Streptophyta; class Magnoliopsida; order Poales; family Poaceae; genus Elymus; species Elymus sibiricus. The sequence goes on from CM077665.1 coordinate 274,734,991, forward strand.
ATAGTGCCAAAGTGCCAGTTGCTGTTTTTTCTTGTTTTTTACTTCGCAGAAAATCAATACCAAACGGAGTCCAATCGCGACGAAACTTTTTGGAGATTTTTTCTGGACCAGAAGACACCCAGTGCGCCAAACAACTGCCGGAGAGGTGGGCTGTGGAGAGCACAACCCACCAGGGCGCGCCAAGGGGGGCATGGCGTGCCCTGATGGGTTGTGCCCTCCTCGGCCCCCTTCCGCACCGCCTGTGATGCCTATAAATTCCCAAATATTCCAAAAACCCTAGGGGAGTCGACGAAACACAATTCCAGCCGCCGCAAGTTCCAGAACCGCGAGATCCAATCTAAACACCATCACGGAGGGGTTCATCTTCCTCATAGGTGCCTCTCTAATGATGCGTGAGTAGTCCACCATAGACCTACGAGTCCGTAGGCAGTAGCTAGATGGCTTGTTCTCTCTCTCTCTTATGATTCTCAATACAATGGTCTCTTGGAGATCTATTTGATGTAAACTTTTGCGGTGTGTTTGTTGGGATCCGATGAATTTTGAGTTCATGATCAATTTCTATCCATGAATATTATTTGAGTCTTCTTTGATCTCTTATATGCATGATTACTTATAGCCTCGTATTTCTTCTCCAAATCTTTGGTTTAGTTAGGCCGACTAGATCGATTTTTCTTGCCATGGGAAGAGGTGCTTTGTGATGGGTTCGATCTTGCGGTGTTCTTTCCCAGTGACAGAAGGGGCAGCAAGACACGCATGTATCGTTGCCATTAAGGATAACAAGATGGGGTCTATTCCTACATGAATAGATCTTGTCTACATCATGTCATCGTTCTTATTGCATTACTCCGTTTTTCCATGAACTTAATACACTAGATGCATGCTGGATAGCGGTCGATGTGTGGAGTAATAGAGGTAGATACAGGCAGGAGTCAGTCTATCTATCTTGGACGTGATGCCTATATAATGATCATCGCCTTGGATATCATCATGACTATTCAATTTTCTATCAATTGCCCAACAGTAATTTGTTCACCCACCGTGCGCTATACTCATGAGAGAAGCCACTAGTGAACCCTACGGCCCCCGGGTCTACTTTTCCATCATATTGCTTTCCGATCTACGTTTTTGCAATCTTTGTTTTCAGATCTACAAAACCCAAAACCCAAAAATATATTGCTGCATATTTACTCTTTTTATTTGTGTTCTTGAGAGATCTATCTCTCCTATCTATCATTACCTAATCTATATTTTTACCGTAGAGAGATTGACAACCTCTCTTTCGCATCGGGTTGCAAGTATTTGTTGTTTGTGTGCAGGTGCTGCTTATTGGGTGGCGGTGATCCTCCTACTGGTTCGATAACCTTGGTTTCATAACTAAGGGAAATACTTACCGTCGCTGTGTTGCATCATCCCTTCCTCTTTGGGGAAATACCGACGCAGTCTCAAGCCATGTCAAAGGAATTTCTGGCGCCGTTGCCGGGGAGGAAGCGGTCTCTTCTACGTGCCTATCGTAGGCGCCGAGGGGACTCCACCATCATCTACCAGGTTCCTAATCACAAATCTCATCTCCTTGCAATTACATTATTTGCCATTTGCCTCTCGTTTTCCTCTCCCCCACTTCACCAATTTGCCGTTTTATTCGCCATCTTTTTCGTTTGCCTTTTTCTCGCCGGATCTCTTCCTTGTTTGCAATCTTGTTTGCGTAGTCACGATGACTCAAGAGAACACCAAGTTGTGTGATTTTTCCAATACTAATAACAATGATTTTATTAGTACACCTATTGCTCCTCCCGCCACTAGTGCGGAGTCTTGTGATATTAATGCCGCTTTGTTGAATCTTGTCATGAAAGATCAATTTGCCGGTACTCCTAACGAGGATGCCATGTCCCATCTAAACACGTTCATAGAATTGTGTGATATACAAAAGAAAAAAGATGTAGACAATGATATTGTGAAGTTGAAACTATTTCCTTTCTCCTTGCGGGATTGTGCAAAAAATTGGTTTTCCTCTTTGCCTTGCAATAGTATCGATTCTTGGAATAAGTGCAAGGATGCTTTTATCACTAAGTATTTTCTGCCCACGAAAATTATTTCCCTTAGGACGCAAATCATGAATTTTAAGCAACTTGAGCATGAACATGTTGCACAATCTTGGGAAAGAATGAAGTTGATGCTAAGAAATTGTCCTACTCATGGTTTAAATCTTTGGATGATCATACAAAAAATTTATGCGTGATTGAATTTTGTCTCTAGAAATCTTTTAGATTTCGCCGCGGGTGGTACTTTTATGGAGATTACTTTGGGTGAAGCTACTAAATTGCTAGATAATATCATGGCTAATTATTCTCAATGGCATACCGAAAGAGCACCTACTAGTAAAAAAGTTAATTCGGTAGAGGAAATTAGTACTTTGAGTGATAAAGTTGATGCTTTGATGAAATTGGTTGCTAGTAAAAATGCTCCTATTGATCTTAATGATGTGCCTTTGTCTACTTTGATTGAGCAAAATAGTGATTCCGTAGATGTGAATTTTGTCTCTCGAAACAATTTCAATAACAATGCTTATAGAGGTAATTTTAATCATAGGCCTTTTCTTGGAAATTCCTCTAATAATTATGGTAATTCCTATGGAAATTCTTCCTACAATAATAATAGGAACACCTCTGATCTTGAGAGTAATATTAAAGAATTTATCAATGCGCAAAAGGCTTTCAATACTACGATAGAAGAAAAGTTGAATAAGATTGATGATATGTCTAGAAGCATTGATAGAATTTCTCATGATGTTGAAAATCTCAAGTTGAAAGCTTTTGTGCCTAAGATTGATGAATCTATTAAAGCTTTATATGTCTCTATGGATGAAAGTAAGTAAAGAACCGCTATGCTTAGAGATAAAAGAGAAATCTTAGAAAAATCGTTTTCTAGTGATTGCCTTCATAAGAAAGATGAATATCTTAAAGTGCTTGGTGTTTTTTCTATTGATTCCTTGTTTAGTAATGTTAAAATTGATAATGAAGGGACTGAAATAGAGTCAACTTTAGCTAGAAGGCGTCCCAATAATTTGGAGGGTGAAAATCTTGATGAAATTTTTGATAAAAGTGGGTTTCAAGAGGTCAAAACTTTAACTAGTGATGTGCCCACTATCTTGGATTGCAAAGACTTTAATTATGATAGTTACTCTTTGATTGAATGTATTTCTTTGCTGCAATCCATGTTGAATTCACCCCATGCTTATGAGCAAAATAAAGCTTTTACTAAACATATCGTTGATGCCATGATGAAATCTTTTGAAGAAAAGTTGGAGTTGGAGATTTCTATTCCTAGAAAATTACATGATGAGTGGGAACCTACCATTAAGGTCAAGATTAAAAATTATGAATGCTTTGCTTTGTGTGATTTGAGTGCTAGTGTTTCCACGATTCCGAAATCTCTATGTGATGTGCTTGGTCTTGCCAATATTGAAGAATGTTCTCTTAATTTGCACTTGGCGGATTCTACTATTAAAAAGCCTTTGGGAAGAATTAATGATGTTCTTATTCTTGCAAATAGGAACTATGTGCCTATTGATTTTATTGTGCTTGATATTGATTGCAATTCGTCTTGTCCCATTATACTTGGTAGACCGTTTTTACGCATTATAGGTGCCGTGATTGATATGAAAGAAGGCAATATTCATTTTCAATTTCCCTTGAGAAAGGGTATGGAACACTTCCCTAGAACAAGAATTAAGCCACCATATGAATCAATCATGAGAGCATCATATGGATCCAAAACCAAAGATGACAATACTTGAAGATATGCGTTATGCCTAGCTAGGGGCGTAAAACGATAGCGCTTGTTGGGAGGCAACCCAATGAATAAATAAAATTTTGTTTTTTACTTTATGTTTTTGAGTGTTGACACAATTATGCCTCTGTTATGATTGTGTTTTTATGGTTTATTTAGTGTTTGTGCCAAGTAAAGCCTTTAGGATGATTCATAGGATGAGTAGAAGCGATGCTGAATCTGAAACAGAAACTTTGCGTCCAGTATATGAATTTTCATTTTTACTGGAACGTGATCTTGAGCTGAAATTTTAACACAGTGTTTCTATACAAATTTCCTTATGTTGTCCTAATTTTTCAGAATTTTTAGAGTTACAGAAGTATGGGTAGAGTACAAATTACTACAGACTGTTCTGTTTAAGACAGATTCTGTTTTCGTTGCATTGTGTGCTTGTTTTGATGAATCTATGGGTTATATTGAAGGGTACGAGCCATGGTAAAGTTAAAATACGGTAGGTATAATGCAATAATAAAATATGAATGGGTTTGCAACAGTACCTAAAGTAGTGATTTGCTTTCTTATACTAACGGATTACACGAAGATTTTGTTGAGTTTTGTGTGATTGAAGTTTTCAAGTTTTGGGTGAGATCACGATGGATGAAGGAATAAGGAGTGATAAAAGCCTAAGCTTGGGGATGCTACTGCACCCCCAAGATATATCCAAAGAGAAACAAGCAACTAAGCTTGGGGATGCCCCCGAGTGGCATCCCCTCTTTCTTCTAACGACCATCGGTATTTTACTTGGAGCTATATTTTTATTCGTCACATATCATGAGTTTTGCTTGGAGCGTCTTGTATCTTTGCTTGCTTTGTTTGTTAGTTTTTCCTTTGTATCCTTGATGTACACACCTATTTGAGAAAGCCAAAATCATGCTATGATTTGTTAAAATTGCTCTATGTGCTTCACTTAAACTTTTTGAGCTATAGAATTGCTCTAGTGCTTCACTTATATCTTTTTGAGCACGATGTGCTTGGAAATTTTTGTAGAAATACTCTCATGCTTCACTTAGATTAATTTGAGAGTTAGTAAATTTTGAATAAATCCTCTCATGCTTCACTTATACCTTTTTGAGAGATGAAATCTTTATGCTCATGTGCTTCACTTAAATTTGTTTGAGCTTGCCAAAAAGCAATGGCAATGTATGAAACTAGTCCCAAAGTGATAGATATCCAAGGAGGATATAATAAAAACTTTCATGAAGATCATTGGACAAATTAAACTTGATTCCTTGTAATAGTTTTGAAACATGATGATAGTAATATGTGAGTCATGTTAGTGAGTAATTATGCTTAGTAGGAATATTAGTGTTAAGGTTTGTGATTCCCTATGCATGCACGAAAGTCAATAGTTATGCAATGAAGTTACATCCTACGTGGTGAATTATTCGGTTTAGTTATGTTCAATGCTCACTTATGTGAATTTTTGTTTCTTGGTTTGGTTGCTTCCCAATCTATTTGCTAGCCTCCATTTGTACTAAGTAGAAATACTACTTGTGCATCCAAAATCCTTAAACCAAGTTTTGCCTTATGAGTCCACCATACCTACCTATATGCGGTATTTCCATGCCGTTCCAAGCAAATTTGTATGTGCCATCTCTAAATTTTCAAAATAAATTTTCTCTTTTGTGTGCCCGTACCGCTCATGAAACGGTGGGGAGTGTCCAATATTTTTCCATGCTAGATGTGTTATTCTCAAGATGCGTGCTTATTCACTTGTCATTGCACGAGAGTGCGGCGGTAATAGGGATGCCCATTCCCGAAATGAAAAATAAAAAAATATTTACTTTATGTTGTCAAATAATAAATTCCTTGGAAAGTGTTGGTATGGAAGGCAACCGTGGATACGGCCCGCCATGGAAAGTGAAAGTTTGGTGGAAAAAGGAATAAACTTTATTTTCTGTTTGGGAACCGCCTATGATATATCTAGCATGGAAAGTATTGTGAGCTACTTTGTCGTTTTCGTTGATAGGAAAAGCATGCCACCCAAAATATTTTTCTCTCTCAATTTAAACCTTGAGCACTGGCACCTCTACAAATCCCTACTTCCCTCTGCGAAGGGCCTATCTTTTACTTTATGCAATTTTTATTTTTGCTTTGAGTCTCCATCTTCTCTTATAAGCACCAACTAGGGGGCACTATGATCGTACTTGAGCATTGGGCATAGCTAATATTTGAGTGTGTTTCATGAATGGATAAATGATTGAGCATGATGGGCTAGGGATAACTTTCTTTAGTGTTGATATTTTGAAAGACATGGTTGCTTGTTGACATGCTTGAGTATTGAAGTCATTATGTTAAAACTAGACTCTTGCTTTGAATCATTATAAGTTCAAATGTCCATGCTATACAAAAGAAACGAATGTGATGAACATGTTAGGCAGCATTCCACATTAAAAATTCTGTTTTTATCATTTACCTACTCGAAGACGAGTAGGAATTAAGCTTGGGGATGCTGATACGTCTCCAACATATCTATAATTTTTGCTTGTTCCATGCTGTTATATTATCATTCTTGGATGTTTTACAATCATTTTATAACAACTTTATATCATTTTTTGGGACTAACCTATTGACATAGTGCCAAAGTGCCAGTTGCTGTTTTTGCTTGTTTTTTACTTCACAGAAAATGAATACCAAACGGAGTCCAATCACGACGAAACTTTTTGGAGATTTTTTCTGGACCAGAAGACACCCAGTGGGCCAAACAACTGCCAGAGAGGTGGACTGTGGAGAGAACAACCCACCAGGGCGCGCCCTGATGGGTTGTGCCCTCCTCGGCCCCCTTCCGCACCGCCTCTGATGCCTATAAATTCCCAAATATTCCAAAAACCCTAGGGGAGTCGACGAAACACAATTCCAGCCGCCGCAAGTTCCAGAACCGCGAGATCCAATCTAAACACCATCACGGAGGGGTTCATCTTCCTCATAGGTGCCTCTCCGATGATGCGTGAGTAGTCCACCATAGACCTACGGGTCCGTAGGCAGTAGCTAGATGGCTTCTTCTTCTCTCTCTCTCTCTCTTATGATTCTCAATACAATGGTCTCTTGGAGATCTATTTCATATTCCAAAAACTCTGTCAGTGATAGCCTCTGGCGGAAGGGGCATCCCCAATTCAGCCAGACGGGTGGAGTACCCAGACATTCTGAGTACGTGATCACTGATAGACCCGTTCTCCTCCATCTTGCAAGCATAGAACTTATCGGAGATCTCATATCTCTCGATCCGGGCATTCTTCTGAAAGATAAACTTCAACTCCTGGAACATCTCATATGCTCCATGACGTTCAAAACGTCTTTGAAGTCCCGGTTCTAAGCCATACAATATTGCACATTGAACTATTGAGTAATCTTCAGAACGAGCCTGCCAGGCGTTCACAACGTCTAGAGACTCAACTGGAGCGGGTGGATCACCAAGCGGTGCATCAAAGACATAAGCCTTCAGGGAAGCCGTAAGGATAATCCTTAGATTACGGGCCCAGTCCACAAAGTTACTTCCATCATCTTTCAACTTAGCTTTCTCTAGGAACGCATTAAAATTCAGGGGTGCTACTGCGCGAGCCATGATCTACAACATAAATATAGCAAAGACAACTTAGACTATTGTTCTAGATAATGAGTTTAGTTAATCATATTACTTAAAAACTCCCACTCAAATTGACATCCCTCCGGTCATTCGAGTGTAACATGATCCAAATCCACCAACTCAAGTCCGATCATCACGTGAGTTGAGGTGGTTTCAATGGTGAACATCTTCATGTTGATCATATCTACTATATGACTCATGTTCGACCTTTCGGTCTCTTGTGTTCCGAGGCCATGTCTGTACATGCTAGGCTCGTCAAGTTTAACCCGAGTGTTCCGCACGTGCAACATGGCTTACACCCGTTGTATGTGAACGTAGAGTCTATCACACCCGATCATCACGGCGTGTCTCGAAACGACGAACTTTCGCAACGGTGCACACTCGGGGAGAACACAATTTATCTTGAAATTTAAGTGAGGGATCACCTTATAATGCTACCGTCGTCCTAAGCAAAATAAGATGCATAAAAGGATTAACATCACATGCAAATCATAAGTGACATGATATGGCCATGAACTCGTGCTTTTGATCTCCATCTCCAAAGCACCGGCATGATCTCCATCGTCACCGGCATGACACCATGATCTCCATCATCTTGATCTCCATCAACGTGTCGCCATGAGGTTGTCGCGCCGACTGTTGCTTCCACGACTATTGCTAACTCATAGCGATAAAGTAAAGCAAAACGGCGAAAATAATTAAAGACAACTCTATGGCTCCTGCCAGTTGCCGTACTCATCGACATGCAAGTCGTGATATTCTATACAACACATGATCATCTCATACATCACATATATCTCATCATGTAATTGGCCATATCACATCACAACATACCCTGCAAAAACAAGTTAGACGTCCTCTAATTGTTGTTGCAAATTTTACGTGGCTGCTACGGGTTTGCAAGAACCGTTCTTACCTACGCAAAACCACAACGTGGTGTAGTGATTGCTTTTTGATCTTCTAAAAGAATCCTCTTCATTGAAATCGATTCAACTAAAGTGAGAGAGACAGACACCCGCTAGCCATCTTTATGCAACGAAGTTACATGTCAGTTGAAGGAACCTGTCTCGCGTAAGCGTACGCGTAATGTCGGTCCGGGCCGCTTCATCTCACAATACCGCCGAATCAAGTATCAACTAGTAACGGCAAGCAATATGTATACACCCACGCCCACAACTCGTTTGTGTTCTACTCGAGATCTCATCTACGCATAGACCTAGCTCAGATGCCACTGTTGGGGAACGTTGCATGGGAAACAAAAATTTTCCTACGCACACACAAGATCTATCCATGGTGATGAGCATCTACGAGAGGGAGAGTGAATCTACATACCCTTGTAGATCGCTAAGCGGAAGCGTTAAGAAACGCGGTTGATGTAGTCGAACGTCTCCGCGATCCAAATCGCAAGTCGTCCCTCGATCCGATCACGAACTAGTGCCGAACGGACGGCACCTCCGCGTTCAACACACGTACGGCTTGATGACGCCTTCACCTCCTCGATCCAACGAGCGATGGTGAAGTAGTAGATGAGTTCCGGCAGCACGACGGCGTGGTGATGATGGTGAGGAACAATCTCTGCAGGGCTTCGCCAAGCACTACGGAGATTATGACGGGAGAACTAGAGGGTTAGGGTTACCGACACACGGCTTGGGAAATCTTGATGTATCCCGTGTGCTAGCCCTGCCCCTCTATTTATATGTTGAGCCTTGGGGTCTAAACTTGGAGTAAAAGCCTCCTCCAGGTCGGTTTTGCCCGCACAAGGTCGGTTTGGCCCGCAGGGAAAGAGTCCAACTCGGATCCCTGCAGTACCGCGCACAAGCGGTAGTACCGCTCACGAGCGGTAGTACCGCTTGAGCGGTAGTACCGCTTTACACAAGCGGTAGTACCGCTTATGCGGTAGTACTGCCTTACCAGCGGTAGTACCGCTTAAGGCAGCAGCAAAACTTCCTTTTGCACTTTCCAATACCTCGTGGGTTTTACCCCTTTGGCCCATATAAAGTGTTGTTGCACCCGAACACTTCGGTAAACATCCGGAACCTCTTCTGGTGAATTCCGGAACCCTTCCGAAGATCACAACACTATTATCACATATATTAATCTTTACCTCCGAACTCTTCCGGAGACCCTCGTCATATCCGGGATCTTATCCGGGACTCCGAACAACCTTCGGTCACCAACAAAATAACTCAACTATACTAATCGTCACCAAACGTTAAGTGTGTAGACCCTGCGGGTTCGAGAACTATGTAGACATGAATGAGACACCTCTACGGCCAATAACCAATAGCGGAATCTGGATGCCCATATTGGCTCCTACATATTCTACGAAGATCTTTATCGGTCGAACCTCTATGTCAAGGATTCAGTTAATCCCGTATGCTGTTCCCTTTGTTCTTTGGTATGTTACTTGCCCGAGATTCGATCGTCGGTATCTCTATACCTAGTTCAATCTCGTTACTGGCAAGTCTCTTTACTCGTTTCCGTAATACAAGATCTTGTGGCTAACACTTTAGTCACATTGCTTGCAAGGCTCATTGTGATGTTGTATTACCGAGTGGGCCCTGAGATACCTCTCCGTCACACGGAGTAACAAATCCCAGTCTTGATCCATGCCAACCCAACAGACACCCTCGGAGATACCTGTAGAGCACCTTTATAGTCACCCAGTTACGTTGCGACGTTTGATACACACAAGGTACTCCTCCGATGTCAGGGAGTTGCATGATCTCATGGTCATAGGAACAGATACTTGACATGCAGAAAACAATAGCAATAAACTGACACGATCATATGCTACGTTTATAGTTTAGGTCTTGTCCATCACATCATTCTCCTAATGATGTGATCCCGTTATCAAATGACATCTCATGTCTATGGCTAGGAAACCTCAACCATCTTTGATCAACGAGCTAGTTAACTAGAGGCTTACTAGGGACACAGTGTTGTCTATTTACCCACACATGTATTTGAGTTTCCAATCAATACAATTATAGCATGGATAATAAACGATTATCATGAACAAGGAAATATAATAATAACTAATTTATTATTGCCTCTAGGGCATATTTCCAACAGAGAACTCCGCGGCCACGGCCGAGACCGTGGTCACTCCGGTGATTTGAGTGAGGCCATGGCCTTCCTCAAATCATCCGTGGTGGACGAGGTCAAGGACACGCTAAATAAATTCCTTGAGAGTTTCAAACCTCCTACCGATCCCAAGGAAGTGGTTGATCCCATTTCCTCGGAAAGGGATGCTGACGACTTGAATGTTAGGTATCCTCAAGGAAAGAATGGGTTGGGCACCCATTCCGCGGTTGCGCCTCCCCAGGTCTATGCTGGACCGGTCCCCTCGCCTCATATTAACTCTCATGGGCCTCCACCCAAACTTGATTTGACTAACTTTTCTAACTGGTTTTTTTGTATCAACTCTCATTTGAATCACATCTCAACACAACTTTGGAGGGTAATTGAGCAAGGCTTCTACCCTCATGATCCCAACAACATGAACCCAAGAGAAGAAGTGGACAACCAACTTAATGCATCTGCATTGTTCATTCTTCAAGCCACCATGCCTCTGGAAGAACTCACACATTTGCGCCCCTTTACTATCTCCAAAGATGCTTGGGCACACATCAACTCCTTGTACAAAGGGAGCCCAAGCATTCAACACTCCAACTTTGAGGTCGTGCTTGACGAAGCCGATGAATTTGTGATGAATGAAGACGAAGATCCCCGTGAGCTTTACCGGAGATTGACCACCCTTGCCATCTCTCTTCGAGACCATGGGATCAAGGACACAGATGACAATTGGGTCAAGCGTAAGTTCCTCAAGGCCATCATGCCATTCAACAAAGGCATGTCCTCTGTGATCCGTCAAAGACCGGACTTCCACATATTGACCTCAAGTGAAGTGTTGGATGAGTTCATTGCAATGAACATCTCGAACAAGACCGCTGACAACACTCTAGCTCGTGTTCAAAGTTCAAAGAAGACCAACCTTGCCTTGAAGGCCAAGGCAATTCCAGAAGAGGAAGAAGAAGAGTGTTGCCCCAAAGATACCAAGTATGCTTATCACGAGCACATGGCTCTTGCGTCAAGGACATTTTGAGGAAACAAGAGAAACTCCAAGCCCAACTTATCTAAGAACAACTCAAGTGGATCCAAGGGCAAGCAACGTGTGAGAACTTGCTACAATTGTGGAAATGTGAGTCACTTCATCGTGGATTGCCCCTATGAGAAGAGGGAAGACAATGGGGGCAAGATCATCCACAAAGACAAGGCCAAGTCCTTCCCCAACAAGAACAACTCCACGAAGAGGGTGCCACAAAAGGGTTTGGTGGCGCTCGAAGAGTACAACTTCGATGATGATGATGATGATGATGAAAGTGGTGAAGGGATTGCAATGGCCTCCGTCGCCATTGCTACCTCTTCCCCAACCTCGGGTCTCTCTTTGACTCTCCCAACGAGAACCTCATCTCCCCTATCAAGTGCCTCATGGCCAAGTCCACCAACAAGGTAACCTCCAACATCAAAACTACTATCACTACCAATCCCTCTTTGATGGATTGTGTGGATGAAAATGAGGAGGTAAAGGTGGATGAAAATGCTTTTGAAACATTCTTAAGTAAGCTCAAAGGTGAGACCAAGAAGCACTTTGTCGCTCTCTTGGTACAACTAGGTGAGGCCAAAGACATCATTGAGTCACATGAGGAGATCATCACTAAGATGGAAGGGCATAGCCATGACTATCACGATGACATCACGGATCTTTCTCATGCTCTTGAGGAAGAGCAAGGTCTTCACGTGGCTCTTGAGGAGTCACAAAACATTGACCTTGTTAAATTAAAGAAAGATCATGTTCATGCTCAAGTTCTTGCTCGTGTGCTTAAATCCGAGAATGTTGAACTTGGGGTTGACCATGTGATACTTGTGATCTGCATTGGGTTTTCCGTGAAGAGGAACGGGTTATTGCAACACAATACGAATAAGTATTTCCCTCAGTTAAGAACCAAGGTTTATCGAACGAATAGGAGTAACGGTCAACCACCATCTTCGGCGACTGCACACAAAAGAGCAAACACTTGCACCCAACGCGGGCAAGAGGGTTGTCAATCCCCTTGGACTAGTTATTTGCAAGCAAGTGAAGTGTGTAGATGATAGTAGATAATTGTAAATTGCAAAATAAAATAAAATATAAATAATGGCAGCAAGGTATTGAAAGCGTTTGTAAATATATAAGTGAATAGACCCCGGAGCATAGTTTTCCCTAATGGCATCTCTCATGTAGTAGGCATATGGTGGGTAAACAAGTTACTGTTGGGCAATTGATAGAAAAGCACGTAGTTATGTTCATATTCACGACAATAATCATGTATATATAGGCATCACATCCATAAGCAAATAGGCCGACTCCTGCCTGCACCTATTACTATTACTCCACCCATCAACCGCTATCCAGCATGCATCTAGAGTATTAAGTAAAACAGAGTAATGCTTGGAGAACAATGACATGATGTAGACAAAGAGAATTCAATTAATATGAACTAACCCCATCATTTTATCCTCAGTGGCAACAACACAAAGACGTATCTTGTCCCCTTCTGTCACTGGGATATAGAAACCCGTCAGGTTGAACCCGCTACAACGCACCCCTCTCACTGAAGAAAGATCAATCTACTTGGCCAAAGCAAATCAATAGATCGGAGAGAATTACGAAGCTATAATAATCATGCAAATAAGAATCATAATATATTTCATAGGTGACTCAAATACTTTTCATGAATAATTTGAACATAAGCCCACAATTCATCGGATCCCAACAAACGCACCATACGAAATAATTACATCGGATAGATCAAAGCGAAGATGCAATGATCGTTGTATTGAAGATCAAGAGAGAGAGATAGCCATCTAGGTACTAACTACGGACCCGTAGGTCTGTGGTGAACTACTCACACATCACCATGGGAGCAACAAGGATGATGTAGAGGCCCTCCGTGATCGACCCCCCTCTGGCAGGGCACCGGAACAGGGCTCCAGATGGGATCACGGCGGAACAGAGACTTGCGGCGGCGAAAAAGGTGCTTCGGGATGCTCTCTAGGGTTTTTGGAATCTATGGGAATTTATAGGCTAGAGAACGAGGTCGGGAGATCCATCAGGGAGTGACAAGCCATCAGGGCGCGCCGACCCCCCGGGAGCACCCTGTTGGATTGTGCCTCCCTCGTGCGGTCTACGGTCTCCTCCTGAAGCTTTCAGGGCTTCTTTTGGTCCAGAAAAAATCATATAAAAGTTTCGGAGCAATTGGACTTCGTTTGGTACTGTAAACCTGAAAAGCCAAAACATGCAGAAAACAACAACTAGCACTGGGCACTGGGTCAATAGGTTAGTGCTAAAAAATAATATAAATTCGTAAATAAATACTCAAAAAGTATCCTAGAATGATAATATTATATCATGAAACAATCAAAAATTATAGATACGTTGGAGACATATCACCATGCTAGACTCAAAGAGGAGTTTAAGTTACTTGACAAGGCTCACAAGACCTTGAAGAGTGCTGATAAGTCACTCAAGGAGTCTCATGATCAACTCCAAGTGAAGCTAATAAAGGAAATTGCTACTTGCCCTCCGTTTGTTTTAATTGATAATACTCATGCTACTAACCCTTGTTGTGAGCATCCTCATCTCGTTGAGGGGAACGCCAAGTTGAAAGAGCAACTCAAGAAAGGCCTTGTCACTTGCATACAAGGTGAGAAGAATCTCAATGACCTTTTGAGTAATCAAAAGGAAGTTGTGGCTAAGGAGTGACTTGGGTTTGCACCCAAGCCAACGAAGAAGAACACCAAGAAGAAAAATAAGACCAAACCAGCTCTCCTTCTCAAAAATATCTTCATCAAAGAGGGAGATAGTGCTCCTAAGGAGATGAAGAACAAGGTGGTTGGTGTGGCGCCAAAAGGGGAAAAGCCACTTCACCTAAAAAAGCCGGCGATTTTAATCCTTCTTATGTTTTGTGCCGTGCTAGTGATGGGCATGTTTATGCCAAATTTGTTGATTCTACTTATGAGAACATTGAATGGTCTATTTGGGTTCCTAAGACCCTTGTTACTAACATCAAAGGACCCATTCAAGAATGGGTACCTAAAACCAAGCATTGATCTTATGAAGGAGTTTGCTTCCGGTGGAGGTTCATGGTTGCTCGATAATGGAACGACAAATTATATGACCGGAAGCAAGGACTTGGTGGTGGACGGTCAAGCTAGTTCATCTATGCCCAACCATGTCAATTGGTGTTGTGTCCATGTCAAAGGTATTGGGTCTTGTCAAGGTGTTGATCTCCCCGGATCTAACCATTGAGAAAGTCATGCTTGTTGAGAACCTTGCGTACAATTTACTTTCCGTTCGTCAACTCGCACTAATGGATTTTTTCTACTTTCTTTGTTCTTAATACCGTATCCTTTTGTGGAGCAAGACTCTTAAAGTGGCCATGTGTTGGATATGTTGAGAACGGTCTCTCTATGGTCAACTTCTCGAAGAGGCCCACTAAGACCGTAGCATGTTTAATGACTCAAGTTGACGTGGGGTGGCTTTGGCATCACCATTTACTCATGTCAATATGAAATCTTTGAAAAGTCTCTTCAATGGGGACACCATGTTAATGGACTAAGAAATGTTAGTTTTGCTAAAGATCGTGCTTGCAGTGCTTGTATCGAAGTAAAGCTACATGAGACGGCTCACCGACCCACAACGATTATATCTTCCAAGAGGCCTTTGGAGCTCCTTCACATGGATATTTTTGGCCTCCCTCTTTGATAGTCTTGGTGGTAGGAATATTGATTGGTGATTGTGGATGATTATTCCAGATACACTATCTATCGGCCCCGACCCGGACCAAGTTGTCAGATTGCTGAGATGCTTTCCATGCCTGGAGAAGCTACATGTCGAGGTGATGCTCTTTCATGTAAATTTTAACCACAAGGGAGTTCATTTTTTGAAACCCTGCAAATCATAAGAGGTCCCTTGTGTGTCCAAGCACTAATACATTCTCTTCTTTTGCAGATACGGTTAGGCCCGGTAGTGGATGATGTGATGCAATATAACAATCCCATCGAATGCCTTGATCTCCATCTCTCAGAAATTACTTTGAACTCCTACTGAGGGACCTTACCGGAGATTATATTCGCCAGGTTCTTTGTTGTGACAGCAAGTGTGCTAAAGATAATGAGATTTTCCCTACATTTATTATGCAAAAAAGAATGATTTGCTGACCAGCTCCGGTGACAAGGACAGAATGGAAAAGGCTATGCAGAAGCTCAATTTCGTTTTGTAACTTCAGTTGACAAACTATTCAGAAGTCCTTATGTCAAGCCCATAAATGACATGTCAGTGACGGATCCCTTTGCAGAAATATTGAAGTTGCCAAACTAGTAGTAATATCAGTATGAGCCTATCATATATGTTCATGTTCAGCTGATCAGCGCGGGCGTCTAGAGCTGCATGACAAAGTTTCTGCATAAGCTGAATTTCATTTCTATTATCGGTTTGAACCTTGTAATCTTTGAATTTGAACCTTGTAATGCTGGAATTTGAACCTTTGTACTATTTCTGTCATTTTTGATACGACCATGCAAATGGCATCTCATGAGGGAGACTCGTATTTTGATAGTACCATCTTTTCTTTAGTTTCTTTAGTATGCAATGGACGATTAATATCTGGACATTAATATGCAATTGACGATTAATATCCGGACCTTAAGAAGCATAACCACGACCGAGGGTATCCTGCGTGGCTCCAATGGAGCTCCCAGCGGCTGCCGACGACGAGCGCCAATTCACCATGCATGACGTAGTGGACACGCATAGAAGGTTCGCGGGGCTCTCGGTGGTGTACACCAAACATCCGATCTGGGTGGAGAACTCCAACGTTATGAACATTCGGGGCTCCATATGCATGCGGTTGCGCCACGCGCGTCGCCCCATGCAGTTACGTGCTCCACGACTGAATCACGCGCTGCAAAAACTGCCATCCGGACGTGCCGGTTTTCCAGGATGTCTGGCCCCATTTATACCCACGGCCATTAACCACAGTCTCTTCACGCTTTCGACCGCGCCCCACAACACAATAAGCACACCCTCAACGACGCATACAGAGAGGATGTCCAGCGGCGCTCCAATAGAATTCGGCGTGCATCATGTGGAGACCCACATGAGGAAGACGGACCTCACGGTGGTGTACACCAATAACCCGGGCATGGTGGAGGACTCCATCGACACTATGGAGCGGTTGCTTGATGCGGATGACAAGTACAAAGTTGTCGGCTTCGACCTCGCTTACACCGGCGGTCGTGCCGGGCATGATCAAAAGGTTGCCGTCGCCCAATTGTGTGTGGGCCATTACTCCTCCTCTACCACTACTGCTTGGCCACAGTGCCTTCCGAGCGTTTCACCAGGTTTGTCAATAGCCCCGACTACAGGTTCACTACGGTGGACACCACCAACGATCCAAAGGTGCTCAAGACTTCGGGCTTGGTCTGCCAGAAGCTTGTCAACATCCGTGGGCACTACAAGGTCTGGGGCAGCAAGAAGAACATGGACTCCCATGTTGACCTGGCTGAGGCCATCATCGACCCCTACTATAGAGACGTGAAGGCTAAGTGCGACAAGAACAAGCCTGTCTGGCATAGGGCCTCGGTGAAGAAACTGGATGAATATCACCTCCAGACCACGGCCAAGGAAGCGTACACATGCTACGAGATGTTCAGGCGGATCGTTGACATGAGGAAGTGCCTCCTACCTGAAGACGACGAGGGATCGAGCCACAAGCAGAGCGGTGACGGCAAGCGTCAGAGGAAGTAGATGATTTGATGATCGTTTCTCATACTCCCTCTATGCCAAAATATTTGTAGTTTTAGAGGGATAAGTTTATTATGCATGTAATAGTTTATTGAGGTGTGCGCCAATGTTATGTGTGTATTTGGATGTTTAATTTGGTTATGCAATCATGTTCTTCTAAACAAAGAGCATAGATGTTTGTGGGCAGATTGAGCAAATCACATCGCATACGGAATAAACAACCAAATCCGCCGGTGATGATTTCATCAGTCCCTGACAGTTCTTTATCCAAAACCATTTGCCCACAACACATCCGAGTGCCCTGTGTATGTTGTACATCACACACATCTTGATCTGAGCAGCCGTTTGTGTTTTTTTGCTTATCGCACACAGTTCATCCCTGTGGCCTGTATGCTGTCTATCACACACATCTTGATCTATGTAACCATTTATGTTATTTTATCTCATCACAAACATTTCATCCGAGTGACCTGTATGCCATTTATCGCACACGTAATCATCTGGACAATCGTTTGTGTTCTGTTGGATCAGAGCAAACAATTTATCAGGGTGAACTGTATGTTGTACATCGCGCACACTTGTATTTTTCTAACCGTTTGCGTTATATTATCCAATCCCAAACAGTTTATCTAGGCCAGCTGTTTGCAACATATCGCACACACAACTATTTTTTAGATTGTATTTAATGGATCTGACATCGCACACAGTTCACGTCATTAGCGACGGAACTATAACTATACCGTTTGCGATTTGGTCATCGCACACAGTTTGGTCGAAGGGTCTTTGATTGATGTGTCGTCTTTGGACCATCTTGCAGTAGTGTACATCCAACTACAACGTACGGAAGAAGTTAAAGACGAGGTGAGCAGTCTGGTCTTGCACAGTATGAGATGGATGGTGCTAAGGTTTGAGATGAATGATGCTAATTTTCTGTTAATTGATGTAATAGGTTTGCTAGGGTTTGGTTTGGAATCTAGTATATTATCTTTTCTCATGAAAGTTTCAGAAATTGAGTTGAAGCTAGTACACTCTTGCAAGAAAGAAACAAAATGGATTCGAAATACATACATACATTGCTACTGTTTTAGTATACTCTTGCAAGAAATACATATAGTAGAGCCCAAATTGCTACTTCCACGATGTCAAAAAAAAACCAAAGCTAATACTTCTATTTTTGACCTTTTTAATAGGTTAATTGATTCATTGGCAACACCGTCAGCAGAAACTACAGTTGTACATTCAGTTACAGGTAGTGTGCCTGAATATGAGGATAGGGACGAATAATTTGATGAGTCTGTTGATTATGATGCAATGTTTGCTGAAGAACATGTTGAAATTACGGATGAAGAGGAAGCTGTGGATGAAGGAGATGAAGAGGAAGATGGGGATAAGGATGAGGATGGAGAGGAAGATGGGGATGAGGATGAAGAGGAAGATGGGGATGAGGAAGGACATGTAGTTGGTTCCAAGAGAAAGCTCACTTCAATTGCTTGGGTTGATTTCAAGAAAGTGAAGGTTTGTGGGAGATGGAAGGTACAATGTCTTCATTGTAAGAAGAAACTTGGAGGGGAATCAAGGAATGGGATAAATCATCTTCATGTTCATTTGGCGGCTTGTACTATGAAGAAGGTCAATAGCAATGGTAAAACATTGAGCCAATCTTCTTTGAGGTCCAGTTCTAGTAGCCATGGAAAAGTTTTGATGGAGAATTATACTTTTGACCAAGATTTTGCTAGAAAGATGCTTGCTTCCATGATTGTGTTGCATGAGTACCCCTTATCCATGGTTTATCATACATGGTTTCAAAGATTTGTTAGTGCATTGCAACCCTTGTTTAATATGGTGACAAGAAACACTATTAGGTATGCCTTATGCTACTATGAATTGTTGAACTAATATCCTATGTTTTGTTTAACATTCATAGGAAGGATATTTTGGACGCTGACAAAGTTGAAAGGAAGAAGGCTATTGAGTGCATGGCTGCAAATCGATCAAGAGTGGCTATAACTACTAATTTATGGACGACTGACAATCAAAAGAAAGGATACATGGCAATCACGGGCCATTTCATTGATGACTCCTGGAAACTTGGGAGTGTTATCATGAGGTATATGAATATATGATGCTAATTGCATCGATAGTTGCTATTGTATTACATTGTTTTGATGTTGTTTTTATCAATATTTGCTGCTATAGTACATTGTTTGATGTTGTTTTTATCAATATTTGCTGCTGTAGTACATTGTTTGATGCTGTTTTTTATCAATATTTGCTGCTGTAGTACATTGTTTGGTGTTGTTTTTATCAATATTTGTTGCTGTAGTAAATTGTTTGATGTTGTTTTTACCAATATTTGTTGTTGTAGTAAATTGTTTGATGTTGTTTACCAATATTTGTTGTTGTAGTACATTGTTTGATGTTGTTTCTATCAATAATTGTTGCTGTATAACATATATTCATTGCATTTTTAGGTTTATTTATGTGCCAGATCCTCATACCGCCGAAGTTATAGCTGAAGAACTTCATGAATAATTGATAGCTTGGAATCTTCATGAGAAGCTATCAACGGTGACTGTTGACAGTTGTTCTTCAAATGACAAGACAATTGACTTGTTGGTGAAGAGGACAGGGAAGGACAAGCTCATGTTGCAAGGTACCTTGGCTCACATGCGTTGTTGTGCCCACATTCTGAATTTAATTGTCAAAGGTGGCTTAGATGCTATGAAACGAACAATTGAAAAGATTAGAGATAGTGTAGCTTTTTGGATTGCCTCACCAAAACGAATAGAGAAGTTTGAGGAAATTGCTAAGTTTCAAAAGGTCAAAATAACAAGAAGATTAATACTTGATTGTAAGACCAGGTGGAATTCAACTTAGAAAATGCTTAGTGTGGCTCTACTATACAAGGTTGTTTTTGAGCGACTAAAGAAGGTTGAGAAGCAATATGAGAGTCTCCCTTCTAAGGAAGAACAAGCTTTTGCTATCGATGTTGTAGAGAGGCTGCGACTGTTCTTTGTAATCACTGAAATTTTTTCCGGGGCTGATTATGTAACCACCAACATCTATTTTCCCAAGATTTGTGAAATTAAAATTAATATGAGGCAATGGTTAACTTGTGGTAATGAGGTGATAGAAGTCATGACATTTAGCATGGATGAGAAATTTAACAAGTATTGGACTGATATTCAAGGTCTAATGTGAATGGCTACACTTCTTGATCCTCGGTACAAAAATGAAATGTTGCTTGTTTGCTTTGCTATGTTGCATGGTATTAGTCCTTCTCGTCCATAATGTGAGGCTCATGTTAATGGAATAATTGCCAAGATATGCACATTGGTGGAGGAGTACAATCTTGAGAGTGATAATGATCATGGACAACCATCTTCCTCATTCTGTTCTTTGGAAGCTCCATCCCTTATGTCACTCTTCAATGAACATGTTGCTCAAAATAGGCCAACATCTTTTAGGATGAAATCTGAACTAGATCGTTACTTGGAAGATGAGCTAGTTCCATTGTCCAAAGGTAAATTCAGTGTGTTAGATTGGTGGAAAGTTGGTGGAACACGCTATCCAACTTTGAGGCTGCTAGCACATGATATTTTTGCAACTCCGGCCAACATGGTTGCCTCAGAATCAACATTCAACACAAGTGGTAGAGTTCTAAGTGACCACCGTAGCCGTCTTAGCCCTGAAATCTTAGAGGCCTTGATGTGTTCACAAGACTGGATAAGAAACAAATATAAAAGTGTGCCTTTCTTTACATATCATTGTTGGAAATATGCCCTAGAGGCAATAATAAATTGGTTATTATTATATTTCCTTGTTCATGATAATCGTTTATTATCCATGCTATAATTGTATTGATTGGAAACTCAAATACATGTGTGGGTACATAGACAACACTGTGTCCCTAGTAAGCCTCTAGTTAACTAGCTCGTTGATCAAAAGACGGTGAAGGTTTCCTAGCCATGGACATGAGATGTCATTTGATAACGGGATCACATCATTAGGAGAATGATGTGATGGACAAGACCCAAACTATAAACGTAGCATATGATCGTGTCAGTTTATTGCTATTGTTCTCTACATGTCAAGTATCTGTTCCTATGACCATGAGATCATGCAATTCACTGACACCGTAGGAGTGCCTTGTGTGTATCAAACGTCACAACGTAACTGGGTGACTATAAAGGTGCTCTATAGGTATCTCCGAGGGTGTCTGTTGGGTTGGCATGGATCAAGACTGGGATTTGTTACTCCGTGTGACGGAGAGGTATCTCAGGGCCCACTCGGTAATACAACATCACAATGAGCCTTGCAAGCAAAGTGACTAAAGAGTTAGCCACAGGATCTTGTATTACGGAACGAGTAAAGAGACTTGCCGGTAACGAGATTGAACTAGGTATAGAGATACCGACGATCGAATCTCGGGCAAGTAACATACCGAAGAACAAAGGGAACAGTATACGGGATTAACTGAATCCTTGACATAAAGGTTCAACCGATGAAGATCTTCGTAGAATATGTAGGAACCAATATGGGCATCCAGGTCCCGCTATTGTTTATTGGCCGTAGAGGTGTCTCGGTCATGTCTACATAGTTCTCGAACCCGCAGGGTCTACACACTTAACGTTTGGTGACGATTAGTATAGTTGAGTTATTGTGTTGGTGACCGAAGGTTGTTCGGAGTCCCGGATAAGATCCCAGACATGACAAGGATCTCCGGAAGAGTCCGGAGGTAAAGATTGATATATGTGATAATAGTGTTTTGATCTCCGGAAGGGTTCCGGAATTCACCGGAAGGGGTTTCGGGTGTTTACCGAAGTGTTCGGGTGAAGCAACACTTTATATGGGCCAAAGGGGTAAAGCCCACGAGGTATTGGAAAGTGCAAAAGGAAGTTTTGCTGCTGCCTTAAGCGGTACTACCGCTTGTGTGAAGCGGTACTACCGCTCGTGAGCGGTACTACCGCTTGTACGCGGTACTGCTGGAATCCGAGTGGGACTCTTTCCGTGCGGGCCAAACCGACCTTGTGGAGGCTTTCTCTCCAAGTTTAGACCCCAGGGCTCAACATATAAATAGAGGGGCAGGGCTAGCACACGGGACACATCAAGATTTCCCCAAGCCATGTGCCGGCAACCCTAACCCTCTATTTCTTCCTCCGTCATAATCTCCGTAGTGTTTGGCGAAGCCCTGCGGAGATCGTTCTTCACCACCACCGTCATCACGCCGTCATGCTGCCGAAACTCATCTACTACTTCACCATCGCTAGCTGGATCGAGGAGGTGAAGGCGTCATCAAGCAGTACGTGTGTTGAACGCGGAGGTGCCGTCCGTTCGGCGCTAGATAGTGATTGGATCGAGGGACGACTTGCGATTTGGATCGCGAAGACGTTCGACTACATCAACCGCGTTTCTTAACGCTTCCGCTTAGCGATCTACAAGGGTATGTAGATTCACTCTCCCTCTCGTAGATGCTCATCACCATGGATAGATCTTGCGTGTGCGTAGGAAATTTTTTGTTTCCCATGCAACGTTCCCCAACAATCATCATATAGTTTATCATTATCTTGCTGCAATGTTTCATTAGATGTTCATTACTAGTTATTTGATTCTTATAGATACTGACAATGAACAAGGACAAAGCTTTTGGAGTTGTCTTCAAGACATTCAAGAGGGAATGCAGGTGAAGTACAAGTACTTGCACATTCCATATACCAATCTGCATATTTTTCATGTTTAACTTTAGCTTGAGCGAATTTTGATCTTCTCTAGGACTTGGAACTTTGAATTGGCATTGGAAGCTTTGAAGATGGTCTTTTGGAGGCTTGGAGATGTGAAAGATGCCATGATGATGCCCACTTTAAATTGATTTGTGAACTATGAAATCTGTTTTAGAACTTATGTATTGGACCATTTCGTATCATTTGTGCTCGTGTGTGAACCATGATTTCTATTTTAGAACTTGTATAATTGGACATCTTGTTGAACCATGTATGGCTGAAATATGCTCTTGTTTGTTGCTGAAATATGCTTATCTTCGTTGTTGAAATGGGCTATTGTTGTGTTGAAATAGGATCCTTTTAGCTGATGTTATTGCTGAGTATTGTGCTGAAATTTACTAATGTTTTGCTGCTAAAATATGCTATTTTTGCTGCTGGAATATAATATGTTGTTGCTGAAATGATATTCATTGTTGCTACTATTTATCTTATGTCACAACATGGTAGAATATGCCTTCAGTGGTTGCAGAAATTAAGACATGTCAAAAATTGCTACATGGTAGGAGGACTATGCAGTATTGTACTAGCACCCATCTGTTTTGTTTCTTGTTTTTGAAGTTAACATTTTGCTTACCTACTTCTACAAGTACAGTAATAAGGCTTTTGAAGTTGCTTACACTCTTCGAGGACCAACTCCAGCATAATGGAAATGTCATTCAAGGACTAAGTCCATCATCGTTTTTGGGTTAGCCTGCAAGTTTTTAATCTTAATGCATTGCATGCATGGTGAGCGGCTAGCGAAGCGAAAGATGTTTGTCGTTATTTGTCTGTGACACTGCCAACCTCAACACTTGGCCAAGGAAGGTTTAGGTCAACTTCTTATTCTGCTAGACAACAAGCTTCACTTGCAGTGCCGCTACGCCGCTACCAATCGTTGACCTTCACGTAATGGGCCTAGGGAGGAACTTCCTGGTGGAGCCGCCGTAGAGCCTACAACTTATAAAATCACTAGGTGTACTTTATCATTTCTCACGACAAATACTTGTCTTGCATCTATGGGGAATTGAAGCATGGAAGGTTGCATATTATAAGTCTGTTTTTTTTTGACAGAATGTCTTCCTGAAACGACATCAACTCTTGGTGGACATGTTGTGTGTGTATATATGCTTAATATATTGCTTTTGTTGTTGTTATCTGTTATATGTAGAGTTGCAAACATTTGCTTCGCAAATCCTGAAGACTTTAATGGCGCACCCTACATTTCTAGTAGTTTATATTTGCTGCATATACAGTTATGGTTATCCTTTGGATTTTTTATCACAGATAACAAGATAATAATGGGCTTTTACCATCACAGTGATTCAAACGATTTAAAGACCCTGTTTTGAACGTTAGTATATTTTAAATGCCTGGCCTGGCAAAAAGAAAAGAAAACTCAACGTTGTGCCGCTGGGCTGAAATTGTTCAACTGAGCTTCATGGGCCTGGGCGTTCGCTTGACGTCCGTCCCTTGGCCGCAGTGGCGACGGCGCCGCCCTTCTACCGACCCGCTCCCGCAACTCGACGCCGACCCATCCCAATCCCGCGCCGCAGCTCCCTGTCCCCATCCCCATCCCCATCCCCAACTCGCGAGCGTGAACTCGATGTGAGGCGCGCGAAATCCCTCCGCCATGGAGCATAGTGACGGCGAGACCGCCGCCAAGCGAGCCAAGCTCTCCGCCAGCGGCAGCGAGGACCTCCTCAGCGCGCTATCCGACGACCTTCTCATTCACATCCTTCTCAAGCTCCGCAACACCGCCGTCGCCGCTCGGACCAGCGTCCTCTCCAGGCGCTGGCGCCGGCTCTGGGCCCTCCTCCCGGGCCTGGACTTTCTCCCCGACACCAACCCATACAGCGTACCCGCCGTCCTCGCCGCCCATCAAGCGCCCGCCCTCCTCTCTCTCCGCGTCCTCGCTAGGGACGCCTCTGCCGACTTCATGGCCGCGTGGCTCCCCATCGCCGCCGGCCGCCTCTCCGGCGATCTATTCTTCATCAACACTGTATCGCCGAACGACGAGGCCGGGGACAGAAGCGCCTTTGAACTGCCATGCTTCCAGAACGCCGCCTCGATCTCGCTCCACTTAGGGTTTCTTGGCATTGCAGTGCCAACCTCCGCCATATCCTCTCGGCTCACCGATCTTTGCCTGAATAGCTTCCAGATACAGGGTCCGTGCGTGCTGGGTGACGTTGTATCCTCGGCTTGGTCCCCATGCTTGCAAAGGCTCGCCATCAACGATGCCCGAGGCATCGATAAATTCACCATCCGCTCAGAGTCTCTCTTGCAATTGAAGCTGAAGGATCTATATGGCCTGCAGCAGCTCACTGTCGTGGCGCCGACACTCAAAGAGCTAAGTGTGATCCTTTGCTTTGCTCCAAATCAACCTATTGCTAGCATCTCAGCGCCTGAGCTAGTGTCGCTCCAGTGGAATGATGCTTATGATCCATGCTCTGTCCAACTTGGCGAGATGGCACATCTCCAATGTCTGCATGCTGGCATTTTTCTTGTATATGGACCAGTTGATTTTATACTCAATCGCGATTGCCTGAGGATCTTGCAGGACTTCAAGGTCATGAACAGTCTAACCCTCCTACTTCTCTATAATCCGGTGAGTTCAATCTTATATGCGAAGTTATGTCATCATGGCAAGTTTGTTTCACGCTAATAAGTCAATAGATAATGAGATAAACATGTAGTTTAACTGAAGGAATGTGTCATTGGGACAATGTGATCAATTGATAATGAGGCAAACATGTAGTTGAACTGAAGGAATGTTCATCTCTTATATTTGTATTGTTTTTTTTTTCTGACTAGAATATTTGTTATCCAAGAGGATAACGAACTTTTCAACTGTGATACATTACTCTCCTTTGTGATTTACCTACAAACCTTGATGGATGACATGCCAAGGCTCCCGGACATTACATATAATCCTTTTTTGTGACGTCATCTGAACCTGCAGGATATAGGTAACGATCGATACTTGATGGAAGACATGACAAGGCTCCCTGACGTTACATGCTTGTCCCTGACCTTGATGTCAAACGGACATTGCTTTGGCGCCTGCTCATTCCACATTCTCGGACTGTGTACTGGTGTAAGAAAGTTGACACTCAACTACTTTGAGGTAAAACTGTCATTAATTTCTTTATAACTCTTTTAAACATTTATAATGTCCGAGTTATCAGGTTAGTCACATAAAACAATACACATTTGCACTTTTGGGCATACATTGACTTGATTGCCAGTTGCCCTACTCTAGGGGCGTGTTTGGTTGCCGTAGCAACTTTTGCCTGCATCGCATCCTTGACTCTGTTGAGCCTGGCTGAGGTAAAACAGGCAGAAAACTAACATCTGCACTTTGTTTGGTCGCCCGCATCTAGGCCTCTTGCATTAGGGGTGTAAAACAAGATGGGTTGCAGTTTAGCACACATCAATTGATGCGGCCCTGGCCATCTATTTATATCCAGCGAATACAAGATCAGGTAGGTACAGAGATCGATCTAGCAGATCATAACAGAATCAGGAGTACGCTACAAGCTAAGCTAGAATCCTACCTACCTACCTTGGTGTACAAGATGATATACATCGGTTGTTTAACACTCCCCCTCAATCACAACCGTAAACGTTGAGATTGTGTCTAAAGAACCGAAGTTGCTGCACACCAACTGGTTTGGTTAGGCCATCTGTGAGCTGCTCTTGTGTAGGAATGAACCGTATCTCCAGAGCCTTGCTTGCCACACGTTCTCGAACAAAGTGAAAATCTACCTCATTGTGCTTTGTCCGTGCATGAAACACTGGATTAGCAGAGACATACGTGGCTCCATGATTGTCACACCAAAGAACCGGTGCACGTGCCTGGTAGATCCCTAGTTCACCGAGCAAAGACTGTAGCCAGATAATTTCTGCTGTAGCATTTGCCAATGCCTTATATTCTGCTTCTGTACTCGACCTTGCCACTGTGGCCTGCTTACGTGAACTCCACGATATAAGATTGCTTCCATAGAACACTGCAAAGCCACTAGTGGACCTTCTGTCATCAGAGGAGCCAGCCCAGTCAGCATCTGAAAACGCGTTGACCAAGGAAGAGGTGGACTTGCGTATGTGAAGGCCAGTGTGTACAGTGTGCTGTACATACCGAAGAATCCTCTTGACTGCTGTCCAATGCTCATCTGTGGGCTCATGTAAGAACTGACAGACCTTGTTAACCGAAAAAGAGATGTCAGGGCGTGTCAATGTGAGGTACTGCAAAGCCCCAACCATGCTGTAGTACTTGGTGGTGTCATCGGCAGAAAGTAGAGAGCTACCCTCACGAGAGAGTTTATCTGTGACTGCCATAGGAGATGTAGCTGGTTTACACTGGTTCATTCCTGCTTTAGCAAGCAATCAGCTGCATACTTGCCTTGAGATAGAACAGGATCCCCCCCCTGATCGCCTCACTTCAATGCCCAGAAAGAAGCAAAGATCACCAAGATCCTTTAGAGGAAACTCAGTGTGCAGATCAGCAATCAAACGAGTGACAGCCGATGAAGAGGAGCTAGTGACAATAATGTCATCCACATAGACCAGAATAAAAATAATCACACCACCAGAATTATACACAAAGAGTGATGTATCTGCATGGGAAGGCACAAACCCCAGTTCCTGAAGTCTGAGCTGAGACGAGAGTACCAAGCACGAGGAGACTGCTCCAATCCATAAAGCGCCTTGTCCAACTTGCACACATGATGCGGAAAGTGTGAGTCGACATAACCAGGGGGTTGTCTCATGAACACGTCCTCTTCCAGAATACCATGCAAAAACGCATTCTGAACGTCTAGTTGTCGAAGAACCCAGCCACTAGAAACTGCAAGTGACAAGACCAAGCGGATGGTGGCAGATTTAACCACAGGATTGAAGGTACCCTCGTAATCAACACCATACCGTTGTTTGAAGCCCTTGGCAACAAGGCGAGCTTTGTGATGCTCAACGGTGCCATCTGCACGATGTTTAATCTGAAACACCCACTTGCAATCAATTAGATTGCGTCCACGAGCGGGGGGTACGAGATGCCATGTGCGATTCCGTAGAAGCGCCTGATATTCTTCCTCCATGGCAGCAGCCCATGATGCTCGTTTGCTCATGAAGGGACGAAGAAGCGGCCAAAAACACTCATTTGCGGATCGTACGTGACCGTACCGTCCGTACGCACGAACAACCTTTGGAGACCGTGCTAGGCACGCGTCGCGGGTGGATTGGCTCCAACCTGCATGGGCTGGACACGGGACCCGCGGCGGTCAGGCGCAGATGAGGCGGCGGGTTGCGCCACAGGAGAGCCCATCACCGAGTTGGGCGGGGCCGGTGGAGACGCGCCAGATGGCGCGCGGGCAGGCGTGTTGTCCATTGAATCGGGCGCGGCCGGTGGAGATGCGCCAGATGGCGCGCGAGCAGGCATCTTCGGCCCACACTGGGCACACGACTCGATGGAGGAGACCGGATCCGTACCGTGATCCACGTGGGTCGGGGAGGTAGATGCGGTAGGAGCGGACCAGCCGAATCCACCCTGGGATCTGCGCGATGCAGATCAGCACCGGGATCCGTGACCTATACCATTCGTTGCATGGACTTATCTTTGCCAGTGTAACGCTCGTGCATGGTGAGCTTGTCCAGGTCTCCTGTGATGTGATCCGTGACCCCTGAATCATGGTACTAGCTAGGATCAAACCCCTGACTGGTGGAGGCAGTGTTGGCGGAGCGGTCTTTGCGGACGAAGGAGTGGTCGAAGCGCCTGTAGCAATCGAACACATCGTGGCCATGGCGCTTGCAGAGATGGCAGTAAACATCATTCTTACCATTGTTGCGTCCGCCTCCATCAGAGCAGCCAGAATTGCATGAGTTGCCGTGGTTGTGGTTTGGATCGCCACAACTGTGGTTGTGGCCGGCCGATCCACACATGCGGCTGTTGCCGCCGCTGCCAGAACCGCCACCGCCACCACCATTGCGGTTGACCGCTGCCGCCAGAATTGCGGCTGACGTTATTCATCGAGGAGCTGCCGGAGCCATGAAGCTGAGGAACATGATCATGGTGCTGATGATGGATCTCAAAATCGAGCATGTGGGAGTAAAGATCTTTGAGGGAGACCGCGTCGACCCGCGTGGTGACAGAGGTGAACAGGGGGTCATAGCTGGAGTCAAGCCCGGTGATGAGGTAGATGACGATGTTGTCCTCATCGAGCTGCTTACCACCAGCAGCAAGAGCGTCGGTGATGCCCTTGACCTTGGTGAAGTAATCTACCATGGACATGTCACGCTTCTGGATTGTGGCGAGCTGTCGGCGAAGCTGCATGATGTGCGCCTTGGAACGAGTCGCATACGTCCGCTCCAAAGCGCTCCAGACTGCAGTAGAGGACGTCAGGAACAAGACCTGCAGCAGGGTCTGGTTGGAGAGCGTGGAGAGGAGAAAGCTGAGGCAGTGTTGATCCCGTGTCACCCACGAGATGTACGCCGGGTTGGGTTCCGGCGGAGCTCCATCGGCGCCGGCAATGACCTTGTTAGGGGCCGGCTCCGATCCATCAGCGAGAGCCATCCAACGGGCACCGCGCAAAGTCGGGAGGATTTGCGCCTTCCAGAGGAGATGTGTGCCGTGGGAGAGCCTGACGGTGACTAGGCCGGTGAGGGATGGTGAGGCATGTGAGCTGGATGCCATGAGGCTGGTTGACTAGGTGGTGAGCATGTCGGAGGTTTGCGACGTGAGGGCGGAGCTGGTGGTGACTGCAGCGGTGGACGAGGTTTGGCTGGAAGTTGTTGACATCTAGACGGGAAGGGGATGCTCTGATACCATGTAAAACGAGATGGGTTGCAGTTTAGCACACATCAATTGATGCGGCCCTGGTCATCTATTTATATCCAGCAGATACAAGATTAGGTAGGTACGGAGATCGATCTAGCAGATCGTAACAGAATCAGGAGTACGCTACAAGCTAAGCTAGAATCCTAACTACCTAACTTGGTGTACAAGAGGTATACATCGGTTGTTTAACAAGGGGATCAATTTTGGCATAGCGTTTGGTGTCCTGCATTGTCTCGGCTCATGTAACTACACGGTGTTTGGTTGTATACACGGGATATGATTAAGAGCTAACACTTACACTTAACACACAGAGTTACACCGTGCCTCGCGACTGCGGTGGACGGCGACCGTGCCGCCGCGTCCGACACGACGAGCACGGAGTCTCGGGCGAGCGTTCCTGCCGGCGCCGCGGCGAACTAGTTGCTAGCGTCGCCGCTGCGGAGAAAGTCTGTGCAGAGGAGCGCTGAGGCAGAGGACAGGGGAGGAGAAATGCAATGCGTGTCGGACCATGGCGACTGCGATGGACGGTGGCCGTGATGCTGCGTCCGACATGACGAGCGACCCCATCGGCGGCGCGGCGAACTAGTTGCTTGCATCATTGTCGCAGAGAAAGTCCGCACGGATATAGATGACAGACGAGGAGAAATGCAGTGTGCACGCCATGGCAACATCAGTGCAGTAGCACGAGAGAGGAGAGGCCGGGATGAACGACGTCGGAAACGACTCCAGTGTAGTAAGACGCGGGTAAGGAGGTCAAGAGGAACAACATCGGCGTCGAGAGGGACGTATAGGAGGGCTCTGAGGCAGAGGACAGAGGAGAATAAATACAGTGTGCACGCCATGGCGGCGTCAGTGCAGTAGGATCCAGGAGAGAAGACCAAGATGGACGATGGCGACGATAACGTCACTGCAGCAAGACGCGAGAGAGGAGATCGAGAGGAACCATGCCGGCCTAGAGAAACGATTAAGCACACATATGCATATGTACAATCACGAGGATGTAGATCTTCTCGTTTAGGATGACCAAAACAGAAAACTTGCAACACGAATGTCGTGTGGAACTGCGAGATGAAGTTAATGGTCAAAGGAAATTTCAAACAGTCGGCTATGCGCGACGAATTTGACAAAATTCGTCCAAAATAGCTCCAAACATGAACACAAAATTAAGCATGTACGGTCGATGAAACTAAGAACCGATCGCAAAAATGGAACCATAACATGGATGTGCATCTTTTTCGTGTAGAGCTTACCTTGAATCGAAGCACCGTTGTGTAGATTAGAGGGGAGAAGCAAGAAAGGAGATTAGGGAGGAGCTTACTAGAGGTAGAAGAAGATAGCACGTACAGGCTGTGTACTAGCTCGCATCCCTCCAGCCTCCTCTCATGCAAGGGGCCCCACCATGTGCGCTTGATGTGGCTCACGGCTCACCTCAGTCTGGCTCGCTGGAAACTGCTGATTTGAGCGTTTCCAGCGGTCCTGGCTGTGAGCTGCTGTAAGTTCCGTGCGATGCAGTCCCAATAGTGAACCTAGGGAGCCAAACAGCCCATTTAAGTTCCGTGCGATGCAGTCCCAACAGTGAACCTAGGGAGCCAAACAACCCATTTTCATCCCGCGCGGGCCTGGTTGGCCTCTACGCGGGCTACCAAAAACGCCCTAGGTGTTGGTTTGATACTAATACCTTGTCTTGTTAGGAATATGCAACTTGTATTCCGTAAGGGCCAATGGCCAATATATATACATGTACAGGTGGTAACTATGCAGGAAACCCCTCATACAATGGGAAAAAAATATATGGCTAGAATATAACTCTAACACCCCCCCCCCCCCCCCAAAAAACTCATGGTGGATAAACAACACTGAGTTTGGAAAGATAGAAGTTGTTAGGAAGTATTAGTATTAGTCTAGGAGTCCTTATTAGTCTATGTTTACTTTCCTTGCACCTCAAGTCTTGGGTAATATATATATGCCCCTTGGGCTTTCAATAGAGATAAGTTGCTTTCCTAACATGGTATTAGAGCCTAGGTTTAGGTCCCCTTTGGCGCTGAAACTCGCCTCCTATCAATTTTTTTTCGGTCTTCGTCTTCGTCTTCGTCTATCTATTCTTGGATCGATTTCATCCGCTGCTACCTACGATGCGCCGTTGCGCGTCACGGCTGCCTTTGCCCAGGTCAACGCCCACACGCCAGGCTCTAGATCGGGCCGCTCCGTTGCAGTCCTCATCGGGCCGCAAGTCCTCGATCCAGATTGGGCTGGGACACGAGGTCATCGCCGCCAACCTCCGCCTGTGTGCCCCCGCCCACGCTCGCGATGCCAGCCGCCACCCCGTTGATGTCTCTCATCCAGGTCGAGCGACACCCGACCGTCTTGTCAGCCTCCTTGCTCTCCGCTTTGGCCACGCTCGTGCACAAGGCTGCCCTTGAGAGTGTCGTCATAGCATGATGAGTCTTGAAAACCTGTCAAGTCAAGCCAAAGGCGATAATGAAGAGACGCGGATTTGGATTATCATTTTTTTCTAGTGTTATACTTCTTCAAATGTAATGCTATTGCATACGCTTTGCATTTGAGGGGGGGGGGGGGGGGGGGGGTGTTAGGAAGTATTAGTATTAGTCTAGGAGTCCTTATTAGTCTATGTTTACTTTCCTTGCACCTCAATAGAGATAAGTTGCTTTCCTAACACAAGCCATGCTGCGCTCAAGTCTGGGCCTTTGTAAAGAAATCCGCCAACTGTAACTTGGAAGGCACATACTGAAGAGCAGTAACCTGATCCTTCATGCCAGCGTGCACATAGAAAGCATCAACACCAATATGCTTGATGAGCTCATGCTTCACAGGGTCGCGCGCAATGCTAATAGCACCTGTACTGTCAGAAAATAGCAGAGTAGGTGTAGTGACAGAAACACCAAAGGCAACTTGTATTCCCTGAGGGCCAATGGCCAATGTACAGGTGGTAACTATGCAGGAAACCCCTCATACAACGGGGAAAATATATATGGCTAGAATATAACTCTAACATCTCCAAACTTTAACTGTTGAAATTATATGGCTCATGTAAGTGCTAATACTTTCATCTTCAAGTTTAACAAAGTGGCGTACTATTTTCTGATGTATGTGACGATATATGGCGCTTTATTGCCTGGCAAGCTCAGTCGCACGCTCAATCTTGATAACACACTTAAAGCAAGTACTTGGAGATAATTTTATTTTCTTACGATATGCTTTTCTAAGAGGTTTCATTGACAATGAAGTCCAAAGGTCAAACTGAACATCATCATGCTTAAGAATTCGTGTAACTTCTATAACGGTGTTTGTCCTACCAGTTTCTCTTTGTACAGAACAAACATATTTTCTGCAGTATGCTGGCTTCAAACTATTTCCGGGTGTTGTTCTTTTGTAAATGTTGTTGACGCATCTCGAAGTACTCAGGCAGTCTGATAAATTATAATTTTGTCTCTTCTAGTCATGAAACGTATCGGTTAATCTTACAAAGTTGATATGCGCGCAGACTCCATGCCCATCGAGTTGCATTTGTGATCAGCCAACACACTGGAAAACTGAGAAACTTGTGCTCGATCGCCTCCAAGAAGTAGAAATTGGTGAACTATCAGGAACTGAACATGAACGCGATTTTGTGCAACGGCCTTAAAAAAGATGACAGTATCTTTTCATCACTCAATTACGGAAAGCAAGGCCAGGGGGTTGTGCCAGATGTTACGAAGCTTCTCCACATCGGAACTATATATGGAATTTTATGTGCACCGCTGCTTGGTGGGGAAAGTTCTGTATGTTCCTGAAGATTAACACACTGATTTGCCAATTCTCTTCACAAGCTTCTGGTTTGCTTGGTCCTAATGCTGGCATGCTCAGGGGTGGTGACGAATTCATGTTGCCAGAATATGCCAATGCTGTTGGGATTATCTTTCTGGGATGCGTGTTTATCTCTGTAATCTGTATGAAACTATGGATGCTAGTTAATTTGCTAGAATATTAGCAGCTTACCCTGATTGCTAACAATGCTGAGAGCATCTGTTAAGTGGGTTGCACTGCTATTTAGTAGTCTCATGGTGATTTCTGCTATGAATTTCTATTATTGTAACGGTATCCGGGACTGGATGTTCACTCTCTTAATAACTTTTGCTGGAATTTGTGTAAAGGTATGTCTCTTTCATGAATTGTGTGACTGAAGTTAAGTAGCTTGGTCTCAAATATGAATTCATGTCATGAAGCTACAAGTCCAATGGTCTTTCATGTTGGGTGAACTACGATAAGCTGTTTAGATGCGAGATTAATATACAGAGCATTAACTGCTAATCAAAGCTGGTGGTATTTATCATGTGACGAGTGCACTTACGTATCTAGTAGTACTGCAGAGGGCAAGTGTTCCAAACAAGGTTGCCAGAACATGACTCCATGCCAGAGGTAATAATTAGTCTTCCTGATATACTTTTATTCTTGTTGGTAGGTCACCCTTGGTTAATTATGTATGATTGATGGGTTGATTTTCTTAAGGCCGGGGATGAGTTTTGCCGAATCTAACAAAAATGAGCGTCGGCTCTAGGTACCGGGTGGTTTCGCACTCGAAGACTCCTGTGGACATGCGTTGTCTTCTTCCCTCTCTGACCATTGCCCCCTGCTGCTTGTTGAAAACAATGGGCCTAGGCGGCCACGATCTTTTAAATTCGAAAACTTCTGGATATCTTTGCCCGGGTTCATTGAAGTGGTCCAGAACGTGTGGGATGAGCGTGTCAACCACACAGAGCCTTTCCAAATCCTTCATCATAGGCTCAAGAAAACCGCGACCCGACTTACTGTATGGAGCAAGAAGTTTTTCTCCAAGGCCAAGATACAACTTCATGCAGCTCTCCTGGTGATCCTGCACTTGGATATTGCACAGGAAGGAAGAGCCCTCTCCCTTGCGGAACGTGACCTCCGTGCTAGGCTCAAGAGAAGAGTGGTTAGCTTGGCAGTCCTTGAGCGGGCAAGGAAGAGCCAATGTGCTAGGTTGGCAAATTTGAGGGAGGGTGATGCCAGCACCAAATTCTTCCACCGTCGCATCAATGCCCGTAGGCGCGGAAACCACATTCATCGTTTAAAGCATGTGCATGGTTGGGTGACCGACCACAAGGACAAGGAGAAAATCATACACGACCACTTCTCTGAGGTGATGGGACGGGCAAGTACGAGCAACAAGGACTTCAACTGGGAGGAACTGGGTATTGAGCCTCATGCTTTACAAAACCTCGATTCCGCCATCACCGAGGAGGAGGTATGGGTGGCTATAAAAGAGATGCCTAGTGATAAGGCACCGGACCGGATGGTTTCACGGGGATGTTCTTCAAGAAGTATTGGGGAACCATCAAACACTCCGTCATGAGGGTCATTCAACGCTTCGACGTTGCACACTTCCAACCTGCAATGGCTAAATTCTGCCAACGTTGTCCTTCTGTCGAAGAAGGATGGCGCGGAAGGCATATCTGACTTTAGGCCCATTAGCCTCATGCACACCATCGCTAAGCTCATTGCCAAGATTCTTTCGCTTCGGCTTGCGCCTCACATGGATGATCACGTTTCCAACGCCCAAAGTGCTTTTACCAAAAGACGAAGTATCCATGACAACTTCATGTATGTCCAAAATTTTGCCCGGCGGCTTCACAAGTGTAGAACGCCTGCACTCCTCTTCAAGCTGGATATTAAAAAGCCGTTCGACTCTCTAAAGTGGGGATACATCCTCGAGCTCCTCCAACGTTTGCCCCCCCCCCCCCCCCCCGGCCCCCAAATTCCGGGCTTGGATTGCCGCGCTCCTATCCTCTTCTTCATCCTGGATTATGCTCAATGGAATGCCCGGACCTCCAGTCAAGCACGGTCGCGGTTTCCGGTAGGGGGACCCCCTTTCCCCCCTTCTCTTTGTCCTGGAGATCGAGCTCTTGCATAAGATCCTTGATTTGGTGACGAGGAAAGGGCTCCTTCACAAGATTCGTGGGCGCGGTTCCATGGTGCGTACCTCCCTTTACGTGGATGACGCGGCGGTCTTTGCAGCTCCCATCAAGCGGGACATTGATAACCTCGCTTCTATCCTGAGAGGTTTTGGGGAAGTGACATGTCTTTGCTCCAACTTCCAAAAAAGCTCGGTTGTGCCTATTCGTTGCAACCACCTTGACCTTGAGCGAATCTTTAGAGTATGCCGGTGGCTCGCGCCACCTTTCTGGTCAAATAACTAGGCCTACCACTTCAATTTTAACATGTTATACATGGAATTTGATTAAAAAATGTGTAGAATCTTAATATTATGTTATTTTTCCTGTTAAACATTTTTAAAATGTTGTTTTGGGTGCAAACTTAATAAATAGTGCATGACCCGTCTTTATTTCGTATCAGTGCAGATCCAGATAGAAAATGAACAACTCAGCAAAACCATCTATAAAGAACATGGACCTATTTAGGTCTTGAGTCATGATTATTGAGTTAGGGGCTTATGTTTTTTTTTTCCGTTGCAACGCACGGGCTTTTTTTGCTAGCCGTCTTTATTTGCAAACAGAAAAAAACATCTATAAAGAACATGGACCTATTTAGGTCCCGAGTTATGATTATTAGGTTAAGGACGTGTGTTATTTTTTTCCGTTGCAACACACGGGCTTTTTTACTAGTAATAATAAAACAAGGAGTGCTTCTGGTCGTCCGTCGCTCTTTTTACAAAAAACCCATGTGTTTTCTTGAAATAAACCCGCAGTCCAGACTTAAGTGACAAAATCGAATATTTTTTGTGTTTTTTAGAAACACCCTTGTGTTTTCATGAAATAATCCCACAGTCCGGACTTAAGTAAAAAAGGAATATTTTTTCGTATTTTTTCAGAAACCCCCTGCCATTTCTATTAACCTTAACTATAAGTGACAAATGGTTTTAAAAAATAATATCTTTTAAACCGTAACTTCAATTTTAAATTGTTATATATGAAATTTGTTTAGAAAAATGTGTAGAATCTGAATATGATATTATTTTACCTATTTAACATTTTTAAAATTCTATTTATGGTGTTATTTTAATCAACAACGTTGCGTACAATCTGAATTTGATGTTATACTATTTATGATGCAATTTTAATCAATAGCACACAATCCGTCTTTTTCTGTATTGAGTTCGATCGTGTTGCGTAACCACACATGCATGCCTCGGCAAAACATTGCAGGGAAAAAGGAAAATCGATGTTCATCTTATGTAGAGAGAGAGAGAGAGAGAGAGAGAGAGAGAGCATAGATGGGATGCCATGTTTAAATAAAGGACATGGATCTATTGGGGGTCTTGAGTCATGATTATTGGGTTAGGGGCGTATCCTATTGTTTCCTCCAGTTGCAAACGCATGAGCCTTTTTCCTAGTAACTTAAAACTCATAAAAATCCACAAGGCCTTCAGCCCCACCACAAAGAAGACCATCCAAACAATGGGTCAGGATAGCACTGGCACAGCACGATGTGAAACATTGGGTGCTGGGACTGGCGTTTTAGCTATAGCCTATAGCAGCTGATCGCGCTGTTGTTATGGGAGTAGCTGGTTGGTGGCGTTTCACTGTCCATTTGGACTTCCTTTGGCTGTGTCATCCCGTTCCTAGCTCCCTTGATGCTCACTTGAACAGTGCCTTCTTTCTCTGCCACCACCACCAAGGCCTCTCCTTTATAAGCTATCATCAGACTGACACAAGTCGAGAGAAGCAGCAGCCATTCCACCGGCGGCAGCAACCTACAAGCAGCGCAGATCTGAGAGAGAGAGAGGGAGGGAGGGCATGGGCAGCTCATCAGGGCTCGTCGACTGGAGGGGAAGGCCGGTTAACCCCAAGAGGCATGGAGGAGTAAGAGCTTCGATCTTCATTCATGGTATGGAATGGGATGGAACACCTGCATACAGCATACTCCATTATTCATGCCTTCCCTCCTTTGATTTGCTCGCTCCAATAGTCTTGGCGCCCACCCCATTTGTCTACTATGATAGCATTCTTTAGTATATATAACTATGAAAACAACAGATCGATTTGGATTTTTCTTGCACACCTTTTTTCTCCCTCTAGCTAGCTAGCAGGTTTCTTGCTCACTTTTCCCATGCTGTGCTGACCAAGTAACTAGCTTGCTAGGCTAGCTAGCAGGTCACTGCCACTTTTGCTATCAGTCGTGTGTTTCCACAAAACATGTACTCACTAGAAAGCTTAATCTCTTTGGCCAAGATTAGAAATCTTATTAATCGATGCTTCCCACTCTAATAATCTCCTCGTGTGCGACGGACGGACTGCAGCTCTGGTGCTGCTGAGCAACGCTGCCAACATCGCCAGCATCATGAACCTGGTGACCTACCTTCGCGGCACCATGCACATGGGGGTGGCGGAGGCCTCCACCACGGCCAGCAACTTCTTCGCGGCGCTGCAGATGTTCTCCATCCCGGCGGCCTTCCTCGCCGACTCCTACATCAAGCGCTTCTACACCGTCCTCATCTTCGGCCCAATCGAGATTCTGGTACTACCTACTGTACTATATACTCCATGTTCATGTCCATGCGCGCGTTTAGGAGATGGATTTTGTTTTTGTTACTTTTTATCCATGGAAGTGGAAGGAGCTTTTGTTTTCTTAAATCTACATCAACCATCTCATGCATGCATGATTGCTTTTACTTTCATTCGGTAACAGTCAGTTTTTTTTTTTGAGGGAATGAACAGTCAGTATTTCCAACTAAGCACTTGAGTCAACGTTTTAGCCTAAGGTTACACCTTGAGTTTAATGCTACGTACGACTAGAAGCTAGCAAGTTGCTGTATTTTCCCAGCCAGAACTAGACAAAGGTGGCAAAGGTGCTATCGGCACGTCACCGGGAGCGAGAAAAAGGAGGAGCGACGATCAAAGTGGCATGGATGGGGTCGACACAACGGGGGAGTTGGTGGGCACTGTGTCTGTTGGATGATCCACATTTTTTTCCGCGGGAACCAAAATATCAACAAGTTTCTAGAAGCCTTGGGACCATTTACTGGCTTCTCATTTGGTTTCAGCTGCACGCTTCCTCAAACCGTGTAGGGTACCTGATTGATGGTCCGTTTTTGTCCTTGGCCTTTGCGATTAGATCTTTGATTGAAACAAAACTTTATGTTTATATGTTTTATTACATTTATTTTTCTCGCCATTGATCGTCAGGTCATAGCTATTGTTGCTTACCAGCACTACCGGAATAAAGCTCGATGCCGACGGCCTAATCTATGCCGACGGTGGCCGTAGGCATCGTCGGTGCTATCCCGACGGCCCTGGTTTAACCGTAGGCGTAGAAAAGCCGTCGGCGTCCCACAGCCTATCCCGACGGTGGCCGTAGGCACCGAAAAACCGTCGGCGTATCTACAACTACCCTGACGGCCCTTGTCGGCATAAACGGGCCGTCGGCATAGAAATGACCTAGACAGCCCGGGAACGAACGGTGAGCTGACGACGTTAGATCTACGCCGACGGTTAAACCAAGGGGTACGCCGACGTTCGAGTTGCCGACGGGGTTACGCAGACGGCCACCATCGGCGTAGCCCTATGCCGACGGCTTTCGGGCCTATGCCGACGGCCTTAGGCCGTCGGGATAGGTGGTTATTCTGGTAGTGCAGGTTATGGATGTGTTATAGTCTTTTTTTTTTTTTCGGGTTACTTTGTTATCATGCGCTGTAGGAAAATATATGCTATCGGGGCATATCTACTGGTAGTTAGATTTACCAAACAATCTACTATTAGCAAAATTATCTTGTTTTGGTTTGGGTTTCGATCAACACAAAAACACGAGAGTGACCCGCGCTGAAGAAGGCGGTTTGGCAAAACGTCTCAACAAAGTGGGCCTTCTCGTGTGAGATGCCAACCGCCTTGGCAACTCCTTTTTTTTCCATTTCGCAGTAGATATGACAATCACTTATTGTGTTCCCCAAAATTGGCAAACACTTGTGTTATTTGATTTTCGGAAAGTTGGAAAAGTAAAAAAAAAACACTATCAAAATTTTGTTTCACATTGAAAACCTTCAAATAACATCAGCATCAACCAGCAAGGTTGTGTGCCCTGAGGTAAGAGGAGAGGTCCTTCGACAGCTGACACCTCAAAAAAAGGAACAAAGCATGGGCGTTGTTGGCGTTGTATCCAGCCACCAAGGCCAAATTATGTGTTTTGAGCAATGACTTCAACAAAGGAATGTTGCATGAATGTCACCATTGTTAGCTTCAACCAACATGTCAGGTCTAGAGTTGTCACCCTCTAACCGGGATCGTCTTGTGCTCTAGAGAAGTACTCCGTCCCAAATTAAGTGACCCAACTTTGTATTAACTCTAGCGGAGGGAGTACTAGTTTAAATAGTTTGTAATGTGATGGGATTTTATGATCGATCCGTCGCCCAAATAATTCTTCACATTTAACTCTACTTTGCTCTGGTCTGTTGACGCGCCAGAACTTAGTACCAGATCATTGCAATTTGGGTTTGACAACTAACTAATCGGTGTAACGGCTTGTCGCTGTGCAATCCTAATCTCACATTCAGCGCACTTGGCACTCATCGCATTTGCATTTGCAGGGGTACATTCTACTAGCAGTCCAAGCGCACGTCCCATCCCTGCACCCGCCGCCCTGCAGCCCCACTGGCACGCAGACCTGCGAGACGGTCAGTGGCTCCAACCTGAGCCTGCTCCTCCTGGGCCTCTACCTGATCCCCATCGGCGACGGCGCGGCGCGCGCGTGCCTGCCGGCGCTGGGGGGCGACCAGTTCGACACGGCCGACCCCGTGGAGCAGCGGCAGGAGACGAGCTTCTTCAACTGGTACACCTTCGCCGTGTCCTCGGGCGGCTTCGTCGGCCTGGTGCTCCTCGTGTGGGTGGAGAA
The DNA here is from genome assembly GCA_039707655.1 of Elymus sibiricus. Lineage (NCBI taxonomy): Eukaryota > Viridiplantae > Streptophyta > Magnoliopsida > Poales > Poaceae > Elymus > Elymus sibiricus. The sequence goes on from CM077665.1 coordinate 274,775,694, forward strand.
CCGAAGAGGATGGGACATCGGCTTCACCCTGTGCGCTCTCTGCGTGCTGCTGGGGATGCTCATATGGATGGCCGGCTTCCCTTTCTACAGGAATCAGCTGCCCGGTGGAAGCGCCATCACGAGAATCTTGCAGGTATATATCCGCCGCGTCTTTGTTTATTCAGATTCATTCAAGACTACAATCCGTTCCAAGTAGCAATGATGGCAATTCGTGGCATCAAACAGGTTCTTGTGGTGGCCTTCAAGAAAAGAAATGTTCAGTTGCCTGACAACGCAAGTGAACTCAAGCAACTGAACCAAGATGATCAGAATGTCCTTGAAGAGCTGCAGCGGACAGATGGCTTTCGGTAAGTAGCTCCCTGAAATATGATGACATGCTCGTATACTCCTACTTGGCTGAAGAGATGAAGCTTTCTTGTTCAGGTGCCTCGAGAAATCGGCGGTCGAGACCGGAGAGACAGGGCCATGGTCGCTGTGCACCGTGACCCAGGTGGAGGAGACCAAGATCGTCCTCCGGATGGTGCCCATCTTCCTCAGCTCCGTCCTGGGATACATCCCGGTGCCGCTCATCCTCAACTTCACCGTGCAGCAGGGGAACACCATGAACACCAAGCTCGGCAGCGTCCACATCTCCCCGGCCACGCTCTTCGTCATCCCGACCGTCTTCCAGATGGTGATCCTCATCCTCTACGACCGGTTCATCGTCCCGTCCCTGCGCAGGGTCACCGGATACGTGGGCGGCGTCACGCACCTGCAGCGCATCGGGATAGGGTTCCTCTCCGCCACCGTGGCCACCGGCGTCGCCGCCCTGGTGGAGGCCAAGAGAAAGAGGATCGCGGAGGACAACGGCCTCATGGATGCCACCACCGGGATCCCCATGTCCGTCTTCTGGCTGACCGTGCAGTTCTTCCTCCTCGGGGTGGTGGACGTCACCTCCTTCGTGGGGCTCCTCGAGTTCTTCTACAGCGAGGCGTCGACGGGGATGAAGTCCGTCGGCAGCTCCATCTTCTACTGCATCCTCGGGGTGTCGGCTTGGCTGGGGAGCCTGCTCATCCAGGTGGCCAACCGGGTCACCAGGCGCGCCGATGGAACGGGAGGCTGGCTGGACGGGACCAACTTGAACATGGGCAAGCTCGATAACTTCTAGTGGCTGCTTGCTGTGCTTGAGCTGCTGTCGCTCGTCGTCTACACCTTCTTCGCGAGGAGGTACGTGTATAGGAATGAGCAAAGGGTTGTGGACGCCAAGGCTCCACTGGAAGGTGCCACCGTTGGTGATGTAATGATCTAGTAGATTCTAGATGATACACGACCAAACTACAGTAGAAAAAATGCAAACTTCAGTTGTAACGTACAACCACCACCAAGTGTTTTGAATGGACCAATGTGAATGTGCCGGGACGTATATGACTTTTTTTTAGTGTTTCGCTACCGTGTAAATTATCGGGAAAAAAATAACACTCGATGTGCTCAAGTTAAAAAAAGGAAAATCAGACATAAGAAAATAAAATTGCTACTCTAAGATGGGAATTTTTGAAGCGTTTTGGAGTGCATGTTTTGTTTCTTTACTCGAATGTCGTATTTTTCACAAAAAAGTATACATATGGAGCACTCAATAATACTTGAAGAACAAATTCAGTGCTAGAAGCTCCCATCCCACACAGGGTCTGGGCAACGGTAATATGAGATGGACCTAGGCATAGGCAACCCGGCCCGAGCCCGGACCAAAAAACCCGTGTCGGGTCAGGTCGGGCTTGCCATGTTTTACAGCCCAGAAGGTAGTTCGCGCCAGTCTTGGGCTTCTCTTTTTATGTAATTTGCATCGGGCTTTCGGGTTTAGGGTCAAGCTTACACGTGTGTACACTAAAAAACAATGTTCGGGTCGGAATTTTTGGGCTTTGCACTTGATTTCGGGTCGGGCTCGGGCTTGAAAACATAGTGTATTTCGGGCTTTGGGCCAGACTCATGCCTGAGAAAGGAAGTTCGGACTTTTACAAGCCCGGCCCGGCGTTTGCCCAGGTTTAATATGAGGCATGCCTTACCTCTGTGTGGTGCAATGTAGAGAGGCCGCTTTGAATTCAGGACCTTTTACCACAAGTGAAAAATAATTCACCACAGCGCCACACCTATTCTTCGTTTATCTTCAAAAATAGAATGAATTGTTATTGCAAATTTCCAGAATTTATTATTCATCTGGCATAATGCACCTGGGAACAAAATGACACTTTCGAATGATGTTTTTTTTGGGTGTTCATTACAACTACTTCGTGAATTTTAAAATAATATTCAAGAATCTAAAAAATGCTCATTTTTTAAACATAGATTTATAATAATGTTTGTGAATTGTAAACAAATGTTTATGAAATGTTATGTATACAAATATTTATGATTTTTTTAAATATTCATGAATCTATAAAATATGTTTGAATTTTAGTAATGTTCATGATTTTTTTAAAATGATCACGGTTTCAAAATGTGTTCATATAATAAGAAAATAAATTAATAAAATAAGAAGAATTAAATGTCAAAAATTTAAAAATAGAATAAAAAAACCAGGACAAAAAGTAACATGTTTTCTTCTAAAAAACGAGAAAAAGAAAAAATGGACGGAAAACCGGTGCAAAAACTAACAGAACGGACTAGGAAAACGCCGCAAAAAACTAGTGAACAGGAAAAATGCGGTTAAAACGTGTCGGCCCAAGTTATTCATGGGGCGCGTGTTTTATACCAAAAGATTATTATTGCACGCAACGAGCATGGAATAGGAAATTCCACTAACCAGTTAGAAGGTACTCCCAGTTTAGTGACCTAAAACGTCTTATATTTCCTTATAGAGGAAGTACCTACTACCTAGCAAGTTACTTTTCTTGCATGTAGAATAAACATGAAACGCTATGGTGCTATCACGTGTCACGCCTTGACCGTACTGTCCAAAACTTTATTTATTTTATGTCTATTTCTTGTGGAATTATCAAATCTGTGTGGAGTACATAAGCGACTGTAGGGTTTGGCCAAGAATCTGAGGCCACCTTAAACTCGAACATGATTAGGAGCTGTATAAACAAGATTTCTTTGAAAAGGGCGCCTACGAATTCGTCGAATGGGAGAGAGGAGCGGGACCAAGGACATTGATGTGGAGGAGACTTGGTGGCAGCTAGGGTTAGGAAAAGGATTGTCACAAGCGCAGGTTTCCCTCTTGATGACAATTTTTTGAAACATATTAAATTGTATTGTATTCTGGTATGAGAGGATCTCGGTGTTGTTGTTCACGCTTAGTATGTACTCCCTATGTTCACAAATATAAGATATTCTAACTTTTTTTTAAATCGGATGTATATAGATATGTCTAGCGTATTTGTTCACTCATTTCAGTCCGCATGTACTTCATATTACAATATTCAAAACATCTCATATTTTTGGAAAAAGGAAGTCCTAATTTTCTAATTCTTCTGGAATCTGCTCCATCCGCCCAAAAACTACACCGAAAATATTGAAAATAAGACAATAACGCACATTCCAGAGGAAAGTTCTTTTTTTAGAGAAGGAGGATAACCCTTGGCCTCTGCATCGCATGCAGACCAGGGAAAAGTTCTTATTGAATATAAGTTGAATTCTAAAAAAAGTTATATTGTTAAGGTGACCCAAATCTTGTGATTTTAAATTAAGCTTATTGAATATTTTCTATCGATGAAAAAGGCTCGCGCCCTGCTTTATAGATAAAGCGATAAACCGTACAACCAAGTTTCACAAGTCAACCCAAATACGACGGATGGGGCCACAACACAAGCAAGCCCAAGAGGACAGAGAAGAAAAGAAAATAAGCCACCGAGTGGCAAAGCTCTGGCGAGGCTACTGAGAAGATATGTGTCGTGAAGGGGCCTGAAGAGCGTCCAACATGCGTCCCAGGCGATCACGGTCCCGCTGACTAGAGCGGGTGCCAGTGCTGCAAGAAGGCAAGAAATTTGTAGAAGGAGTTAGAAGCCCGTTGTGGTAGAACCCGCTCAATCATCATCTTATTACGAGTATCCAAAGCGTCCAAGACATCCCCGCAAAAACAAGCCAGAAAAGCCGCTTATTGCGGCCAGTGTGCGAATCTCTCAACTGAAGAAACTCAGCGAGGTCGAAGGCGTCCCCCTAGGGCCTCCCTAACAAGACACCAAATAGGTTGCGCAACGATGCAAGAAAACAGGATGTGGGTCCCGGTCTCCAGAACATCGCACAACGGGCATATACCAGTACCCGGACCGTGCCCTTTAAGGACCTCGGTTCCTGAAGGCAACCGGTCACGCACAAGCTGCCACACGAAGATCTTGATCTTTAGAGGCAGAGGGGCCTTCCATAGAGGGGGAAGCCACGAGATAGAAAGTGCTCGACATAGTGCCTGATATGCCGAACTAACAGAGAATTCGACCGAGGGCGAGATGCTCCAAGAAACGGAGTCGGGGACTGCCGGCAGCAGAGACTGTAGGGCAGCCCGCAATCTGTCCCACTCGACGACTTCCTCCGGGCCAAACGAGCGGCGGAAAGGAATACTCCATCGACCGTCCTGGAAAGCCATAAACACCGTGATCCTATGATCAAAATAGATCGCGAAGAGACGAGGGAAGCCCACTCTAAGGGTGTCTCCATCGACCCAAGGGTCCAACCAGAATTGGGTACCTGTCCCATTTCAAATGGAGAAGAAAATCCCAAGCCACATGTCCTCCTTAATCGATTGGATGGCTCGCCAAAACTGGGAGCCGCCCAGCCTAGAGCATGCCAGCAGGGGTTCGCCACGAAGGTACTTAGCCTGGATGAGCTGGAGCCAAAGACCACCCTCACCTCTCAGAATCCGCCACACCCATCTAAGCATGAGAGCAACGTTAATGCAACGCGAGGCCAGGATACCTAGGCCACCCCGATCCTTGGGCAAGCAAATCTCCGCCCATTTGACCATGTGGTACTTTGGGCGGCCTTTAGCGGCCTGCCAGAAGAACCTAGCCAGGTCCTTATCGAACGCGCTATGTACGCCCTCCGGAAGGAGGTACAACTTGATACGTCTCAAGCGTATCTACTTTTCCAAACACTTTTGCTCTGGTTTTGGACTCTAATTTGCATGATTTGAATGAAACTAACCCGGACTAGCGCTGTTTTCAGCAGAACTACCTTGGTGTTATTTTTGCGCAGAAATAGAAGTTCCTGGAATTGGACGAAACTTTTTCTGAATTATTTTTGGAATATATAATGAATTATGAAGCAAAGAACCACTAGAGGGGGGCTGCCTGTGGGCCACAAGCCAACAGGGTGTGCCCTGTTAGCTTGTGGGGCCCACGTAGCTCCCCCGACCCTAATTCCAGTCCTATAAATTCACATCTTCGGAGAAAAAAATAGGAGAGAATATTTCATCATGTTTTATGAGATGGAGCCGCCATCACCTCCTGTTCTTCCTCGGGGGGGGGGGGGGGGGGGGCTGATCTAGAGTCCTTTTGGGACTCCGGAAAAGGGAATTCATCGCCGTCGTCATCACCAACACTTCTTCATCAACACCGCCATGATTCTCACAACCGGGAGTGAGTAATTCCTTTGTAGGCTTGCTGGACGGTGATGGGATTGGATGAAATTGATCATGTAATCACGTTAATTTGATAGGGCTTGATCCCTAGTATCCACTATGTTTTGAGATTGATGTTGCTATGACTTTGCTATGCTTAATGCTTGTCACTAGGGCCCGGGTGCCATGTTTTCAGATCTGAACCTATTATGTTTTCATGAATATAAGAGTGATTTGGATCATATCTTGCAAGTTGAAAGGATCGATATGGTTGACTAGAGGGGGGGGGGGTGAATAGGCAACCAACAATTTTTAACTTTTCTTTAACAATTTAGGCTTAGCAACAAATAGGTTGGCTAGATGTGCAACTAGGTGAGCAACCTATATGATGCTAATCACAACAACAAGCTAAGCAAGCAAGATATAACAATATAAGTAGCTTGCACGAAGTGAAGGTAAGAAGTAACCACAAGAGGAACCGATGGAGACGAGGATGTGTTCCCGAAGTTCCTTCCCGGTAAGGGGAAGTACGTCTCCGTTGGAGCGGTGTGGAGGCACAATGCTCCCCAAGAAACCACTAGGGCCACCGTATTCTCCTCACGCCCTCACACAATGCGAGGTGCCGTGATTCCACTAGTGGTGCCCTTGAAGGCGGCAACCGAACCTTTACAAACAAGGTTGGGGCTCTCTCCACAACTTAATTGGAGGCTCCCAACGAAACCACGAAGCTTCACCACAATGGAATATGGCTTCGAGGTGACCTCTTCCGTCTAGGGTGCTCAAACACCCAAGAGTAACAAAATCCACACAAGAAACTATGGGGGAATCAATTTTCCTTTGGTGGAAGTGTAGATCTAGATCTCCTCCTTCAATCCCTAGCAAGACAACAAGTTTGGGTGGCTAGAGAGAGAGATCGGGCAAGAAAGCTCAAGGGCATCAATGGTGGAGAGAGAGAGGTAAGAGATAAGAGAGAGGTGGAAGAAGCACCTCCTTATATAGGCCCCCCCATTTCCAACCGTTATAGCTAGATCTGCATAGGAGCGGTACAACCGGAGTGGTGAGCGGTACAACCGGTATAACCAGTATAACCGGTACAACCGGCCAACCACCGCCCAACCACCGGACCACAACAGAAGGTTGGCCCGGATGCAGCAGCCAGGCCTGATCCCCGGACCAGGCAAAGTCCTAAGCGGTACAACCGCTCGGGACCCCAATATAGCCCAGTACAACCGGTCCGGGTCCGCCCAACAACCGGGGCACAACAGAACCATGTCCGGTTGTAGCCCGGTGCTGGGCCGGTTCAACCGCCCAGAGCTGCCACCCTGGGTCACCCAGCCTTTGGCGGTACTACCGCTGGGGACCACTTAGTGGCAGCACCCCCAGGGTATCACCCCTAGAGTGGTGGTCGAACCGGAAGCTAAGAGCAAGCTGAGCATTTAGGTTGAGACAGCAGAATACCTGGCAAGTAACTGAGGAAAGAGGGGCCTCTCTCTCTATGATGCGGAGAAGAGAGTTGGGTGAAGATGGATGTGCGAAAGAACTGATTCACCCAAGACTTTCCAATGTGGATTCCCTCTTAATAGTACGGGATCCCTACGACCAAAGAGAATAAACACGTAGAGAATCCCGTTCTTCAATCTTTTCCGTTTGGAGGATCCACCTAACCGTCTTGTGTACCACATACAATCCCTGTATAACTTGACACACGGTTAGATCATAGTGAGTTGTCATCATCGCCAAAACACCAAGGGTAGAGAATGCCCTTACAATCTCCCCCTTTTTGGTGGATGATGACAACAACACGATTTGCATTGATGAACTATAAAATAAAAGTGGAGCTCCCCCTCAATGTGTGCAACAGATAAAACATGTGCAAGAGTTGAAGCTCCCCCTTGATTTTATAGACCAACCAATGGGGACAAAAATAAGATGAAACATTAAGGAGCAATATGAATGAGATAATAAGTAGAGCTTTAATAGTAAGGGTACGATGAGTCTCAGACTCTACTTAAACACACATAGTCTCCGCACAAGCCGATAAAAAGCAAATAAGAGTTCAACTGGAAGATGCAGCAAAGAGACCAATAAACAACCACGCAACTCCCATGCAAATCCCGTAAGAGTACTTTCTCCCCCTTTGGCATCAAGACACCAAAAAGGAAAAGAGTGATGCTAGCGCCCCGGAACTCAGTAGATCTCCTCGTTGGTGTCGTACTCCTCGGAATCATCATCTCCAGAGCCATCCCCATCATCATCATCAGAAGCATCATCAGCAGCGGCAGCAGCAGAGGAGGTGGCAGCAGGCTGATTCGGGATCTCATCATCAGTCCAAGTGCTATGTTCATAGATCCACTATGCCTCAGGAGTGATGGTCTTCTCAGAACCACTGGCGGCCTCAAGATTGAGAGCCCGCATAATCTGAATCTGTCTGCGTCGGGCATGCTTCTCGTTGACATGGGCTTCATAGAGCTTCTTCTGAACATGAGTCTGGAGGCAGAAGGTCTTCTTAATCTTGTCAGAGAGCTTGGAGGCCCAAGATGGCTTGGCACCTGCTGGAAGCTCAAAATCACTGTCACTGGAAGTAGCGAAGACATCCTCAGGGTTGGCATCAGGGTAGCGAGGTGCATGATGTTTCTTCTTCCGGAGTTGCTTGACCTCATGCACAATAAGGTTGTCTGGAGAGGTGAGAAGCTCGCTCGGCCGACGAATTGCCCACATAGAGTTGAGGAAACTCATAATATAGGGAGCATAGGTGGGAACCTTCCGGTAGATGACCGTGGAGTACAACTCCTCCCACATCCATTTCGAAACATCAAAGGTAGCTCCAGAGCCAGCTTTAGTCTTCATGGCAACGAGCAGATCAACAAAGTACCCATGAATCTCATCCTGATTTCCAACTTTGGGCAGAAGAACATTCCGGAACACTCGGTGCAAAATGTCATAGACCTGCTGCAGGTCCTTAGAAGCTCCCATAACCCCCTGCCCGGGAATGTACAGGGGGGCTAACCCGTTCTTATCCATAGATTGAGCCCGATCATGAGGACGAATGCCGCCATTCCCAGTGAGCCCAGTATCATCATAGCCAAGGACATTGCAGAAGGCGCGCCACGGAACATGGAAGAATTCATCACGACACATGAAGGAAAGATGACGCTCTGCATCAGTGCCAAAGTGGACCGTGGCGTAGAACTGGTGAATGAGCTGCACATCAAAGGCACGGTTGAAAGTCATGAGCTTGATCAGGTCAAATTCTTCGCACAATGCCAAAGCCTCGCCAAAGTAATCCATGTTGTTCCTCCAGTGCTCGATGTCAATTGTCCATTGCTTGGCATACTTGTTCTTGTGATGTTCATAGAGCTCATGCACGATCCGAAATTGCAACTCATTCCGGAACTGAGGGGTGGTCCACCTGGTAGCAACTGGAATCTCATACGGATTTTGAAGACGGACCCTCTCCCAAGCAACTTGCTTCCAGGAATGCACGGGCTTGGCAGTTTTCTGCTTGGCGGCCACGGACTTCTCACGGCGAGTGGGATTGGTGGGGATCACAACTTCCTCATTCTCAGACTCTTTGACAATCCTGCACCTGCGAGCACGTTTCTTGGTCTTCTTCCGAGGAGCAGAACGAGAGCTAGAACCACCTGCAAACAAGCACACGAGAAACACAGAGTGGAAACCCAGAAAAGATGAGATGATTGTACGCAAAAGAAGGAATAAATTAGGTGCGTGGATAAGAAACAAAAAAACAAGGGGCAGGAATCAAATGAGGCCGGTAGAACCGGTTGCCCTTGCGGTTGTACCGCTAACTAGAGCGGTTGTACCGCTGCTGGGAAACCGGTGGATCCAGATGCAGAGAAATGCCCCCTCTTTGAGGTTTCTAATCAGCACAGCTAATTGGAACTTTGATATACGATCTTATCCCGTCAATAGTTTTGCCTAAAAACGCAGGAACCGAGCAATGCCCTAACAATGGAGGATTCCAAGAGAATCCAAGAGCAAGGAGGAAAAAGGCATTACCGACATCCATGGGAGAAGATCGGGGAAGGAAGGGCCTCCACGGAGCAGATCTGGGAGGAGGCCACGAATCCGGGGTGCCGGGGGCACTCCGGGGAGGTGGTGGCGGCGGCCGGCGACAGGGGGCACCAGGAGGAGTCGGGCACGAAGGGGATAACTGAATACCCCTTCGGCCCGGCCCTCCCGTTCTAAGTACCGGGTCGCGACCGGTTGTACCGCTCCAGAGGAGCGGTTGTACCGGTCCAAATACAGGGCCAGGGAATTAGCGGTAGAACCGCATGCACCCCCGGTTGTACCGCTGGGACGGGACAACCGATGGATTAGCGGTAGAACCGCTTTCCCCACCGGTTGTACCGCCTGGCCACAGGCACCACCACCAGATGATCAAAGCGTACAATCTTTTTAAAAGAATGGGTATGGTGGGGAAGCCTCCATGGTTGGAAGAAAACAAAAACGCCAATAAAGAGCCATGGAGAATGCCCACACCTAGGACTCAAAGCATCACGAACACAAATGTCGGACTCAATTAAGAGCAAAAAGGGGGCGGTGGCCGAGGCCACCTATGTATGAGTCAATTGGTATGGCACCGCGAAGATATGAACCTTGGGCCCATGACCAAAACTCGTCTTTGAAGCACAGGAGTCATCAAAAATGACGAATGTGAAAGACTTGATTTATTTATGCATAATAGGAGGAGGGATAGTTCATTGAGAGAACTAGACTCCCCCTATGTCCATGCCTACACCTAAACAAGACATGATGATGAGTGTGGTGGGGTGTGCACTAATTCAAGCCACATTGCTCGAATCAATGATATTTAGCTCACGCCTTAACTCGCGAAATCTTGCTTCATCCAATGGCTTCGTGAATATATCGGCAAGCTGTTCCTTAGTATATAGATGAATAAGATCTATGTCTCCACGCTTGATGTGATCCCGGATGAAGTGATGACGAATGTCAATATGCTTTGTCTTGCAGTGTTGAACCGGGTTGTTGGAGATCTTGATCGTGCTTTCATTGTCGCAGTAAAGAGGCACTTTGTCATAGTTGACACCATAATCCTTTAAAGTTTGCCTCATCCAAAGAATCTGAGCACAACAGCTTGCGGCAGCTACATACCCGGCCTCGGTGGACGAGAGAGAAACACAGTTTTGTTTCTTGGAAGACCAACTTACCAGAGAGCGGCCAAGAAATTGGCAACTTCCGGAAGTGGACTTCCTTTCCTCACGGTCTCCCGCCCAATCCAAGTCAGTATATCCAATGAGATCAAATGAAGCACCTTTGGGGTACCATAAGCCAAAGTTTGGGGTATGAGCCAAATATCGAAAGATTCGCTTGACAGCCACATAGTGACTCTCCTTAGGTGTGGATTGAAATCGTGCACAAATTCCCACACTCAACATGATATCCGGCCTAGATGCACAAAGGTAAAGCAGAGATCATATCATGGAGCGATATACCTTCTGATCCACAGCTTTACCATTGGGATCACTGTCAAGTTGGCATTTGAGTGGCATCGGAGTGTTGGCCTTCGGAAGATTTAGCTCATCCATCTTGAACCTCTTGAGCATGTCTTGAGTGTATTTGGCTTGGTTGATGAAGGTTCCTTGGCTTCGTTGCTTGACTTCGAATCCAAGGAAGAACTTCAACTCTCCCATCATAGACATCTCAAACTCTTTGGTCATTAGTGCGGCGAACTCATCATTAAAAGCTTTGTTAGAAGAACCAAAGATAATATCATCAACATATAGTTGGCATACAAACACGTTCCCGTTAACCCTCTTAGTAAAAAGAGTGGGGTCGATTTTCCCAATTTCAAACCCACGATCTTGCAACATCTCGGTAAGGTGCTCATACCACGCACGTGGGGCTTGTTTAAGGCCATAGAGTGCCTTATCGAGAACGTACACATGATTGGGGAACTTGGGATCCTCAAACCCCGGGGGTTGCTTGACATAAACCAACTCCTTAAGTGGACCATTAAGAAAAGCACTCTTCACATCCATTTGATATAATATGAAATCATGATGAGAAGCATAAGCAAGCAACATGCGAATAGATTCAAGGCGAGCAACAGGGGCAAAGGTTTCACCGTAGTCGATACCCTCGACTTGGGGGTAGCCTTGAGCCACCAGTCTTGCCTTGTTGCGAATAATGATACCATGTGCATCTTGCTTGTTCTTAAAGATCCATTTGGTTCCAATGACATTGTGATTCTCCTTTGGTCTTGGCACCAATCGCCACACTTTGTTGCGCTCGAAGTTGTTGATTTCATCATGCATGGCTTCAAGCCAATCCTCGTCTTCGAGCGCATCTTGTACCTTGAGGGGTTCAAAGCAAGAAACAAACGCATGATGTGCACAAAAGTTTGTTAATTGACGACGAGTAGTTACCCCTCTTTTCAAGCTTCCGTAGACGTTCTCTAGGAGGTGTTGCTTTTTCTGAAGCTTGGAAGCAATCGTGGCAGCTCGTCTTTCAAGAATTTCCTCCATGGAAAGTTGAGGCTTGGTAACTTGATGAGATTTGGGACTAGCACCGGCTTGCTCATGATCTTGAGCCTGATCTTGATCTTTAGCTTGACCTTGATCTTGAAGTTGATCTTGGTCCTGAGCTTCATCTTGATCTTGAGCTTGCACGGGGGTGTGAACAAGATCTTGAGCATCATGTGAAGTAGAAACATCACTATCAAGTTGATCTTGCCCTTGATCTTGATCACGGGGTTGAGGGCCTTCACTGCGTTCTTCGGAAGCGTGTGGGTCGTGCGTCAGTGATGGTTCCACTTGAGTGGAACATTGTCCTTCTCCTTCAGCCACAAGGGGTTCCTCAACGGGTAGGAAGTATCCCACACCCATTCTTCTTATGGCTTGGGGAGGAATTTCATCACCAACATCACAAAGACCACTTTGCTCCACTTGGGAACCATTATTTTCATCAAACTCTACGTTACTCGTCTCCTCAATGAGTCCCGTGGACTTGTTGAGGACACGGTAAGCATGAGAGTTTGCAGCATAACCAACAAATATGCCCTCATGGGCTCTAGATTCAAATTTAGACAAACGAACACCTTTCTTGAGAATGAAACACTTACAACCGAACACCCGGAAGTATTTGAGGTTGGGCCTGTTCCCGATATGAATCTCATAAGGAGTCTTGTTCAAGCCTTTGCGGAGATAGAGCCGATTTGATGCATGACACGCTGTGTTGATGGCTTCGGCCCAAAAGTTGTATGGAGATTTAAACTCTGCCATCATGGTTCTTGCCGCATCCATCAACGTCTGGTTCTTCCTCTCCGAAACTCATCTAGGGTGTAGTTCTTGAACTCAGTGCCGTTGTCACTTCTAATCATAAAAATCTTTGCTTCATGTTGACGTTGGACTTCATTTGCAAAGTTGATGACGGTCTGTTGGGTCTCACTCTTCCTCTTGAAAAAATATACCCATGTGTATCTCGAGTAATCATCCACAATCACCAAGCAATATCTTCTTCCTCCAAGGCTGTCAAAAGATGGAGGCCCGAAGAGATCCATGTGAAGGAGCTCTAAGGTCCTCTTTGAGTAGATTGTAGTAGTTGGACGATGAGCTTTTTCATGTAGCTTTCCTTCGATACAGGCACTGCAAGCACGATCTCTGGCAAAACTCACATTTGTTAGTCCAAGAATGTGATCCCCTTTGAGGAGACTTTGCAAAGATCTCATATTGACATGGGCTAGTCGACGATGCCAAAGCCATCCCACATCAACTTTAGCCATTAGACATGTCGCGGTCTTAGTGGGTCGCTCTGAGAAGTTAATCACATAGAGACCGTTTTCGACATGCCCAACAAAGGCTACTTTAGGAGTCTTGCTCCACAAAAGGGTCATGGTATTAATGCCAAAGAAAGTACTAAAACCCATGAGTGCAAGTTGACGAACGGAAAGTAAATTGTATGCAAGGGTCTCAACAAGCATGACTCTCTCAATGGTTAAGGTCAGAGAGATAACCACCTTGCCAAGACCCAATACCTTTGAGATTGCATCATCTCCAAATGAGACTTGGGTGGCCACGGATGCATCGGGTCGAACATCCACCACCAAGTCCTTGCTTCCGGTCATATGATTTGTTGCTCCGCTATCGAGCAACCATGAGACTCCCCCGGAAGCAAAGTCCTACAATAGATCAATGCTTGGATTTAGGTACCCATTCTTGAATGGGTCCTTTCATGTTAGTGACAAGGGTCTTAGGAACCCAAATAGACCACTCAATATACTCATAAGAAGAACCAACATATTTGGCATAAACATGCCCATCACTAGCACGACACAAAACATAGGAGGGGTTAAAATCGCCGGCCTTGTTGGAGGGAGTGATCTTGCCCTTCTTGGCACTATCACTCACAACCTTGTCTTTCTTCTTCTCATGAGTAATGTTCCCCGCTTTGAAAAATGTTTCCTTGAGCGGAGGAGCCTGCGTGGTCTTCTTCTTCTTCTTTTTGGATTTGGGTGCAAACCCAACTCCTTCCTTTGAATCACTTCCTTTTGATTGCTCAAAAGGTCATTGAGATTCTTCTCACCTTGTATACATGTCACAAGGCCTTTCTCAAGCTGCTCTTTTAGCTTAGCATTTTCCTCCACAAGATGTGCATGCTCACAACACGGGTTAGTAGCAGATGCATTATCAATTAAGACAAAGGGAGGACACGTGGCGATTTCCTTAGTGAGTTTTACTTGGAGTTGATCATGCGACTCTTTAAGGGAAGCATGAATGCTCTTTAATGCCTTATGAGCATTGTCAAGAGAGACAAACTCATCCTTGAGTCGAGCATGGTCAACCCCAAGTGCAACCTTTTCAGATTTAAGAACACGGTTAAGAACAATAGCATGATCATAATCTTTACGTAATTTAGCAAAGTCGTCATTTTGTGACTCCTTAAAAGTCAAATGAAGACCACGCTCTTCCTCTAGAGCAATAGAAAGATCTACTATCTCGTCGGCATAATCGCGACTATGGCCTCTCATCTCCTCAAGAGATTCTTCTTGAGAATCAATCGTGTCATTGGCCTCACCAAGTTGTTCCAAGAGAGCAACGAAGTGCTTCTTGGACTCTCCCTTGAGTTTACACAAGAACTTGCCAAACTCATTCTCACCCTCTATCGCCTCCTCAAGTTCATCCACACAATCTAACAAAGATGGAGTGGAAGAAATAGAAGTCTTAATGTTTGAGGTTTTGGCGTTGGAGGTTACCTTGGTGATACCTTTTGCCATGAGGCACCTAGCGATGTGGTTCTCATTGGGGGCGTCGAAGAGTGACACCTTTGTTGGGGTAGAGGATGCAATTGCCACAGATGCCATTGCCATTCCTTCACCACTTGTGTCTCCGTCATCACCATCATCATCCGATGCATACTCTTCTTGAGCCACCAACACTTTGTGTGAAGTCTTCTTGGTGAAGTTGGTCTTGTTGGGGAAAGACTTGGCCTTATCTTTGCGGATGAGCTTGCCACCATTGTCTTCCCTCTTCTCGTATGGACAATCCACCACAAAGTGACTCACATTGCCATAGTTGTAGCAGGTCCTCACACGTTGCTTGCCCTTTGACCCGTTTGAGTTGTTCTTGGAGAAGTTGGGCCTTGTGTTTCTCTTGTTGCCCCAAAATTGCCTGGACGCAAGAGCCATGTGCTCATGATAAGCATATTTGGTGTCCTCGGGGCAACCCTCTTCTTTTTGTTCTTCTGCTTCTTCCTCTTGACAGACCTTGGCCTTCAAAGCAAGGTTGGGGGATGATTTCTTTGACCATTGCACGCGAGCGAGAGCATTGTCAACTGTCGTGTTCAAGATATTCATTGCAATAAATTCATCCAACACATCACCAGAAGACAAGGTGTGAAAGTCCGGTCTTTGACGGATGACAGCAGACATGGCCTTGTTGTAGGGCATGATGGCCTTCAGAAATTTACGCTTGATCCAAGTATCATCCACATCCTTGCTGCCATGATCTTTGAGGGCAACAGCGAGGACAGTCACCCTTCTATAGAGCTCACGCGGTTCCTCATCCTCTACCATTACAAACTCATCTGACTGATCAAGTACAACTTCATAGTTTGACCGTTGAATGCTTGAGCTGCCCTTGTACATGGAGATAATGTGTTCCCAACACTCTTTAGCAACAGTGAAGGGACGGAGGTGAGGTAGGTCTTCAGTAGGAACAGCAGCTTGGAGTATGAACAAGGCAGAGGAATTTAGCTGTTTATCCGCTTCTTCCCTTGGAGTGAGGTTGCGTGGATCACGAGGGTAGTATCCTTCTTCAATGACTCGCATGACTTGAATTGAGCTGTGATCCAAATGAGACTTGATACAGAAAACCCAATTAGCAAAATCATTTTTAACAAGCTTAGGAGGAGGACCGTGATTAACTATATGAGGTGGGTGCACCGGTCCTCCATAGACCAAGGGGGGGGGGGAACTGAGGCAAAAGTCCCCGACCCATTAATTCCTTGAGAACGATTATCTTTATCAGCACTAGCCCCCTCCTTACCGGAGTTGACATCCGATGTCGAGTTAGTGGGATTAACCACTTGAACCGCATCGGTGGAAAGTTTAAGTGTGTCAAGGAATTCTTTAAACATGGATTTGACCTCGGCCGTCATGGAGGATTTAAGCGAGGACAAGGCCTCATTTAAATCCTCGCGAGAGACTGTGTTCACTCCCATGGCCTCGGGAAGTTCTCCCAACCGCTCCTCTTCACCCTCCATACTCTTCGGGTGGTGAAACCCTTAATAAAGAGACGAGGCTCTGATACCAATTGAAAGGATCGATATGGTTGACTAGAGGGGGGGGGGGTGAATAGGCAACTACCAATTTTTAACTTTTCTTTAACAATTTAGGCTTAGCAACAAATAGGTTGGCTAGATGTGCAACTAGGTGAGCAACCTATATGATGCTAATCACAACAACAAGCTAAGCAAGCAAGATATAACAATATAAGTAGCTTGCACGAAGTAAAGGTAAGAAGTAACCACAAGAGGAACCGATGGAGACGAGGATGTGTTCCCGAAGTTCCTTCCCGGTAAGGGGAAGTACGTCTCCGTTGGAGCGGTGTGGAGGCACAATGCTCCCCAAGAAGCCACTAGGGCCACCGTATTCTCCTCACGCCCTCACACAATGCGAGGTGCCGTGATTCCACTAGTGGTGCCCTTGAAGGCGGCAGCCGAACCTTTACAAACAAGGCTGGGGCTCTCTCCACAACTTAATTGGAGGCTCCCAACGAAACCACGAAGCTTCACCACAATGGAATATGGCTTCGAGGTGACCTCTTCCGTCTAGGGTGCTCAAACACCCAAGAGTAACAAAATCCACACAAGAAACTATAGGGGAATCAATTTTCCTTTGGTGGAAGTGTAGATCTAGATCTCCTCCTTCAATCCCTAGCAAGACAACAAGTTTGGGTGGCTAGAGAGAGAGATCGGGCAAGAAAGCTCAAGGGCATCAATGGTGGAGAGAGAGAGAGGTAAGAGATAAGAGAGAGGTGGAAGAAGCACCTCCTTATATAGCCCCCCCCCCATTTCCAACCGTTATAGCCAGATCTGCATAGGAGCGGTACAATCGGAGTGGTGAGCGGTACAACCGGTATAACCGGTACAACCGGCCAACCACCGGACCACAACAGAAGGTTGGCCCGGATGCAGCAGCCAGGCCTGAGCCCCGGACCAGGAAAATTCCTAAGCGGTACAACCGCTCGGGACCTCGGTTGTACCGGGCTATATGAATATAGCGGTACAACCGGTCCGGGTCCGCTCAACAACCGTGGCACAATAGAACCATGTCCGGTTGTAGCCCGGTGCTGGGCCGGTTCAACCGCCCAGAGCTGCCACCCTGGGTCACCCAGCCTTTGGCGGTACTACCGCCCGGGGGCAGCGGTACAACCGCTGGGGACCACTTAGTGGCAGCACCCCCAGGGTATCACCCCTAGAGTGGTGGTCGAACCGGAAGCTAAGAGCAAGCTGAGCATTTAGGTTGAGACAGCGGAATACCTGGCAAGTAACTGAGGAAAGAGGGGCCTCTCTCTCTATGATGCGGAGAAGAGAGTTGGGTGAAGATGGATGTGCGAAAGAACTGATTCACCCAAGACTTTCCAATGTGGATTCCCTCTTAATAGTATGGGATCCCTATGACCAAAGAGAATAAACACGTAGAGAATCCCGTTCTTCAATCTTTTCCGTTTGGAGGATCCACCTAACCGTCTTGTGTACCACATACAATCCCTGTATAACTTGACACACGGTTAGATCATAGTGAGTTTTCATCATCGCCAAAACACCAAGGGTAGAGAATGCCCTTACACAAGTTTTATGCACCTATTACGTGTCATGATCCGCATACCCCAAGGTGACAATAATTGAGATTCTTTCCGGTGATTGCCGTAGTTTGAGGAGTTCATGTATTCACTATGTGTTAATGCTTTGTTCCGGTTCTCTATTTAAAGGAGGCCTTAATATCCCTTAGCTTCCATTAGGACCCCGCTGCCATGGGAGGGTAGGACAAAAGATGCCATACAAGTTCTTATCGCAAGCACGCATGACTATATACGGAATACATGCCTACATTACATGAGAGAATTCCTTATTTGGCTTTTTGTTAAAATTTGATTCCCTTTTTGACCCTCCAAAATATTCTCCCCCCTTTTTGACACTCAATTTTCATTTTGTTCCCTTCATGACACTTCTGTCAGTTCTGGCACATAAAAATGTTAAGTCTAATGTGAAAATACCATTTTACCCTTGGCGTATTATGTGACCAAAATTATTCACAAGTCAAAAGCAGTGGTAATGTGATATGTTTTGTCTTGACTACATGAGCAAATGAAGAAAAATCTACCATTTTACCACCACGTAATGGATCTGAATCAAGTGAGCGGCTCGTCTTGTCGCCGTCACACACCCACACACACTAAAAGAACAACAGTGGCTAGCACGTGCGCGCACCCTGCGCGAGCGGCAACACACATCCGCACGTACTCCTAGGTGGTAGGCCAACAACACACATACCCAGCGCGAGCAGAAACACACACAATCACACATCATGCACGCATGGCACACGGCAACACACAGACTAGCACACATCACACACACACACGGAAGCACACGTGTTGCATGCCTAGTGCTAAAAACATGTACGACAACGAGCATGAAGGCCATCTGGTGCGTGGCGGGTCGACTGGAGGCAGAGTGCGTGCTGCCTCCCAAGCCAGGGTTGGCCGTGGGCGAGCTTCGGAGCATCGTCGTTTTCGCCGGAGGATGGTGCGTGGACACACCAACCGCGTGATCTAACGCGAAGCACCTAGCCGGACTGTTGCTCGACCCTGCAGCCGCGGCAGTCCAAGCACCATGTCCCGATCCCTTCCTCGCCTTCTCCACTGTGCCACCATGGCCGTCGAGGCCGAGAACGCACGACTCTCCTCCATCGCGCTACCATGGTCGTCTATGGCTGCTGCAGGTCCGTCGCCCTCCTCCGTCTTCCCTGCATGGCCGCACGACGCCGATACCGCATGCCCCAAGGCCGCTGCCCCGGCATGACCCTCCTCCGCCTTTCCTCCATGGCCGCGCTGCACAGGCCGCCGCCCGCCCGCAATCCGCGGCAACAACATCGGTCTAGCCCTCCGATATATCGCTCTATCACTCTCTCAGCCTCGCGTTGCCGCTGCTATTTGCCTCATACAACTACCACTGTAGCTCGGGTGGAGTCGAGAGAGAAGTTGTGTTGGAGATTTTTTTTACCGGTGAGCTAAAGCAGGGGTAAGGAAGACCTTTCATGTTGCACTTCACGGTGTTAGTGGTCAAAACTGACATAAGTGTCGTGTAGGGAACAAAATAAAATTAAAGTGTCAAAAATGGGAAAAAATTGTAAGGGCCAAAAAGGGAAGCAAATTTTAAAAAAGGGTCAAATAAGGAATTCTCTCACATTACATTGATGAATTGGAGCTACTTCTGTGTCACTCTAGTGTGTAACTGTTACATGATTGATGTCATCTAAATCATTATCCATAACCGGTCCACGTGCCTACACTTTACATATACTGAATCTTGCTAAGTACTACTGCTGCTGCTACTATCACAACTGCTACAAAATTGCTGCTGTCACTATTATTGTTACTACTATCACTTGTTGTGCTACTAAATCTTTGCTGCATAGAGATATCCGAGGTGTGGTTGAATTGACAACTCAACTGCTAAGGCCGGTAAATATTCTTTGGCTCCCCTTGTGTCGAATCAATAATCAGGATGTAATACTACCCACAAAGACTGTTGCGATGCCCTATACTTGTAGGTTATCACAACGCCATCATGTACATGTGTAGGCTCGAGAGGTTGGTGCTAATAAGGACGGTTTTACTCCCCTTGGAAGTAAACCGGCCGCACCATGGTTCGGACTGGGATGCAACCCGTCCCACTAGAGGATCAAACTCACTAAGCCGGATCCTGGATCCTGACAACGGCATCCCAAGGTATGTTATGGGGAAGGTTGCAAGTTTGCAATTCAGATTGTCCGCGATACGTTGACGCTCAGCCTTAGAGTAGCCCAAGAGAACCACCTCACTCTTGTCAAAGTTAATCTTAAGTCCCGACATGCCCTCAAAGCATAATAGAAGGAACCTAAGATTAACGATGTCGAGGTGCGAGCCTTCCACAATAATCCTTGTTCGTCCACATGCTGCAGGTGGGTGACACCGCCCCCCCCAGGGATCAAGTGCCCCACCACTCCAGAGTTGTTCCCGGCTCGCCTAGCTTTATCCAAGATGCCAGCAAGCGCATCGACGACAAAGTTAAAAAGCAGAGGGGATATAGGGTCCCCTTGCTTCACACCCCTTGAAGATCTAAAGAAGGGGCCCAACTCGCCATTGATATTGATTGTCGTATTCCCAGATCTCACCGGCTAAATGATCGAGGAACACCACCTCTCGTCAAAGCCCCGATGCATGAGCACCAGCCTCAAGAAGGACCAGTCCAGGCAGTCATATGCCTTTTGGAAGTCCAACTTGAGGAAGATGCCCTTATGGCCCCGCTAGGACACCTCATGAACTATTTCATGAAGGGCCAGCATTCCATCATGGATGTGCCGACCCTTCAAGAACGAGGTCTATAGCGGGCGATTCATGTGTTCCGCCACCGGGGCCAGACGGGTCGTGCAGACCTTCGCGAAGATCCGTTCGAGCACGTTAATCACCGTGATCGGCCTAAAGTGGCGAATATCCGTCGCCCCAACTATTTTGGGGATGAGGGTAATAATGCCATAATTAATCCTAGCCATGTCAAATGTCCCGATATAGAACTCATGGAACATTGGCATGATCACCGGTTTCAGGACCTCCCAGAATTTCCTAAAGAAAATCACAGGGAGGCCATCTGACCGAGGGGAAGACCCCGAAGGTATGGCCTCAACATCACTAAAGACCTCTTCAGGAGAAAATGGGAGAGTCAAGTCCGCATTTTCCCTGTCCGACACTCTGTCAGGACCCAGCCAAAAGGCTTCCGCCAACGAGACCCCATTGCTGGTTTGCGCCGTAAACAACTCCTTGTAGAAGGAGTAGATATGGTCGCAAATCTCTTCTGGGTGTTCTAAGAGGTTGGGACCTGCCCAGAGACACGAAATAACGCATTTCTGGCGTCGGCCATTGGCAAGAGCCTGGAAGTATGCAGTATTCGCGTCGCCTTTGAGGAGCCACGTTTGTCCCCCTCGGCGTTGCCAATAAAGCTCTTCACCCTTATAAATCTCCATAAGGGCAGCTTCCAGGGCAGACCGCTGAGTCCAACCGTTATCAGAGAGGCCGGGGCCATCCGCAGCCGCATCAAGCGCACCAATCTGGGCTAACAGAGCCCCTTTGCTAGCCCTAAGCTCAGCCCCAAGATTGTCCCCCCACCCTCACATGAATTGGCGAGATAACCGGGCAAAATAGTGCCAGACGTCCGTCGCACAAAAGACTCGAGGAGGAGGCCGCTGCTTCACTCCAACGGAGCTTCACCATGTCGGCAAAACCTGGCTGCAGAAGCCACAACGCTTCAAAGTGAAAGCGTCACGGCCACGACGTCAAGTCCTCCCGGAAGGCAAACAAAAGAGGCGAATGATCAAATATAATCCTCGTGACAGCTCTAAGGGAGCACAATGGAAACATGAGCACCCATTGGGCAGAAACCAGGACCCTGTCGAGCACACTCCGGATAGGGGCGACTTTCTTATTATTCCAAGTGAACCTAGCCCCTACTCGGGCTATCTCCCAAAGGGCTAGGTCCGCAATGCGGTCATTACATAGTCGCATGAGGAGACGATCGACGTTAGCTGAGCTCTTGTCCATAGATAGCCTAATGAGGTTTAAATCGCCAACAACCACCACCGGGGTGGAGCAGCGTTTTACCTTGTCTTTAAGCTCGGCCAGGAAGTCCGCCGGGTGCCCATGATCCGTCGGACCGTAGAAAATGATCACCTCTTAGATGAGGTTCACACGTAGGTCCGTGACAGACATGCTAAGGAAGAATTCTCCTCGGTCCATATCATCGACCGAGAAGGAATCCTCCCTAACGCCTAGCAGAATACCCCCGGACAGGCCGACAGTGGATATCCACTGCCAGGAAAACGTGTGTCGAGAGAGGCCCTCGAGCTCCTGGATGGAGAAATCTTGTCGAATGGTCTCTTGAAGGCCCACCATGTCAATGTTTTCCTGCCTCATATAGTCTATCAACTCGCGGCGCCGGCCCAAGTGGCCAATGCCCGTGATATTCCAACATAGGAGCTTCATCTTGGAACATCACTCGATTCTCTAGGCCCCTCGGGCGGGGCCAAACTAGCCCGTCCGACGATCGGGGGACGGGGAGTCTGGTTAGCTAGATGGCCGTGTCACCCCCGTCCGCGAGTGGGACCGGCGGCGATGCCCTCCTGCAGAGGAGACTCCACGCGAACCCCTCGCACAGATATCTGGTGCTCCGAGGGGTGAAGGCGGGTAGGCGGGCGCTGATACTTGTGATCTACGTTGGGTTTTTCCGGGAAGAGGAACGGGTGATGCAACACAGTATAGATAAGTATTTCCCTCAGTGAGAACCAAGGTTATCAAACCAATAGGAGGACCACACAACCCCCGTCTTCAACGCCTACACATAAAAGAGAAAACACTTGCACCCAACGCAGGCAAGAGGGTTGTCAAGCCCCTTGAACTCGTTACTTGCAAGTAGATAAGTAGTGTAGTTGATAGTTGGATAAATATAAATTGCAAAATAAATAAAAAGTAAATAATGGCAGTAAGAAAATAATAGCGTTTGTAAATTTATAAGTGAATTGACCCGGGGGTCATAGTGTTCTCTAGTGGCATCTCTCTCGAAGTAGGCATACAGTGGGTAAACAAATTACTATTGGGCAATTGATAGAAAAGCGCATAGTTATGCAATATTTATTCATGGCAATGATCATGTGTATATAGGCATCACGTCCATAAGCAAATAGGTCGACTCCTGCCTGCACCTACTACTATTACTCCACGTCGAGAGCGCTTCTATGCTTGCCTCTCTAAGTATTAAGTTCATGACAAACTGAGTAATGCTTGGAGAACGATGACATGATGTAGACAAAGAGAATCCAATCAATATGAATTAACCCCATCGTTTTATCCTTAGTGGCAACAATACAAATACGTGTCTTGTCCCTTTCTATCACTAGGATATAGAGCACCGCAAGATTGAACCCACTACAAGGCATCCCTCTCACTAAAGATAGATGAATCTAGTTGGCCAAACCAAGTCAATAGATCGGAGAGATTTACGAAGCTATAATAATCATGCAAATAAGAATCATAAAAGAATTCAGAGAAGACACAAATCTTTTTCAAGAATAATCTGAATATAAACCCACAATTCATCGGATCCCAACAAACGCACCGCACAAAGTGATTACATCGAATAGATCATCGCGATGATGTGATGAACTTTGTATTGAAGAGCAAAGAGAGAGAGAGAGAGCCATCTAGATACTAGCTATGGACCCGTAGGTCTATGGTAGACTACTCACACATCACCATGGGAGCAGCAAGGTCGATGAAGAGGCCGTCCGTGATCGATCCGCCCTCCGACTGGGCACTGGAACAGGGCTCCAGATGGGCACACGGCGTAAGAGAGACTTGCGTCGCCGGAAAAATTGTTTCGAGAGCTCCCTTAGGGTTTTCGGGGCATATGCAAATTTATAAGCCAGAGAACGAGGTCAGGAGAGCCACGAAGGGCCCATGACCCAACAGGGCACGACCACCCCCCTTGGGCGCGCCCTGTCGGCTCATAGGGGCCCTCATGTGGCCCGTGGCCTTCTCTCAAAGCTTCCAGGTCTTCTTTTGGTCCAGAAAAAATCATCAAAAAGTTTTGTGGTATTTGGACTCCATTTGGTACTGTAAACCTAAAAAGCAAAAACATGCAAAAAACAACAACTGGCACTGGGCACTAGGTTAATAGGTTAGTGCTAAAAAATAATATTAATTGGCAAATAAATGCCTAAAAAGCATCGTAGAATGATAATATTATAGCATGGAACAATCAAAAATTAGAGATACGTCGAAGACGTATCAGCATCCCCAAGCTTAATTACTGCTCGTCCTCGAGTAGGTAAATGATAAAAACATAATTTTTGATGTGACATGCTACCCAACATGTAATCTATTGCAGGTGTGATCATTGAGAAATGATGAATTAACAAACATTAACATAGTAATATCCATAAGCATAAGTAACATAATCATCAATATTCAAAATATACGATCCTTAAAGAATGTTTACCCCCTATTCATTTTATCATATTACCATGGCATGGCTCCGTATTCACCACATAAATACAAATGTCAAGCACCACGGTGTCAAGTCAGGCAATTGGACCATACTTTTTAACGCGCTTCAACTTTTTATTACTCACGCAATACATGAGCGTGAACCATGGATATAGCATATGGGTGGAATGAATATGGTGGTAGGAATCAAATGGGTAAAAATGGAGAAGAAAGTCTCGCATCAAATTGGCATATCAAACGTGCTATGGAGATGCCCATCAATAGATAAATGCGAGGAGTAGAGATTGCCATGCAACAGATGCACTAGAGCTATAAGTGTATGAAAGCTCGAATGAAGCTAAGTGGGTGTGCATCCAACTTGCTTGCTCATGAAGACCTCGGGCATTTGAGGAAGCCCGTCATCGAAATATACAAGCCAAGTTCTATAATGAAAAATTCCCACTAGCGTATGGAAGTGACAAAACATGAGAATCTCTATATGAAAACATGGTGCCACTTTGAGGCACAAGTGTGGAAAAGGAGGTGGTAGCATTGACCCTTCTCTCTTTTATCTCATTTATTATTATTATTATTATTATTATTATTATTATTATTATTATTATTATTATTATTTTCCTTTTTTCCTTTTTTTCTTTTTTTTTCTTTCCTCTTTTTTTCCTTTTTCTCCTTTTATTTATTTTTCGTCTTGAGTCTCATCCCAACTTGTGGGGAAATCATTGTCTCCATCATCCTTTCCTCACTGAGACAATGCCCTAATAATGATGAACATCACACTTTTATTTACTTACAACTCGATATGAAAAACTACTAAACAATATGACTCTATATGAATGCCTCTGGTAGTGTACCAGGATGTGCAATGATCTAGCGTAACATGTATGATAATGATGAGCGGTGGGTTTGCCACAAAACTATGTCAGCTACATGATCATGCAAAGCAATATGGTAATGGGCGTACAAGTCATATGATGTGGCGGTGGAAGTTGCATGGCAATATATCTCGGAATGGCTATGGAAATGCCGTAATACGTAGGTATGGTGGTTGTTTTGAGGAAGATATAATAAGGCTTATGTGCAACAGAGCGTATCATGTCGCGGGGTTTGAATGCACCGGCGAAGTTTGTACCAATCCTCGAGGTGAGAATGGGCAATGCACGGTACCGAAGAGGCTAGCAAATATGGAAATATGAGAGTGCGTAGATCCATGGATTCACATTAGTCATAAAGAACTCACATACTTATTGCAAGGTTTTATTAGCTCTCTCGAAACAAAGTACTACTCGCATGCCCCTAGGGAGGAGGTTGGGAGGAGTTAACTATCGCGCGCCTCCGACCTAAACAACACTAGGATTTCAACGAGGAATAACAATGCTCACACATCATCACCATGCCATAACCAATATTAGATGAACAACAAATAAACACCCTTTAACTATCAATATTTTCACTAACCAACAACCATGCACTCACGCCTTTTCATATTACCACATCAATATCATTAACCCACAATTTCTCTTTTATGTGCTACATGTGGTTTTGATTATGCACTCATTGAATACATATTATTTTTGGACTAGTCTTACAACCCATGCAAATTACCATCACTATTTATTAACTCTCAAAAAAATATAAATGAAGAACGAGAGTGCAATTATTTCTATAAAATCTATGCGCCATTGTGCTCAAAAAAATATAAGTGAAGTACTAGAGCAACAGCTAAGCTCAAAAGATATAAGTGAAGCACATAGAGTATTCTAACAAATCATGGTGAAAGTGTGTTGATACGACCATTTTGCATCATGATTTCCTACTATTATTTATAATGTTTTATGCATAATAATGCTTTATGGAGTAATTCTAATGCCTTTTCTCTCATAATATGCAAGGTTTACACAAAGAGGGAGAATGTCGGAGCTGGAATTCTGGACCTGAAAAAGCATGTCAGAGATACCTATTTTGCACATCTCCAAATAAGCTGAAACTTCACTGAGAATTATTTTGGAATAAAAAAAAATACTGGAGCAAATAACTACTCGAGGGGGGCCACCTGATGACCACAAGACATCAGGGCGCGCCAGGCCCCCCCAGGCGCGCCCAGGTGGGTTGTGGTCAGCCCAGCCCACCTCCGGTGCCCATCTTCTGGTACTTAAGGTCTTTTGACCTAGAAAAATAAGGAGAGGACTTTCGGGACGGAACACCTCCGTCTCGAGGCGGAACTTGGGCAGGAGCACTTTCTCCCTCCGGCGGAGCGATTCCGCCGGGGGAACTTCCCTCTAGGAGGGGGAAATCGAAGCCATCGTCATCACCAACAACCCTCTCATCTTTGGGTGGCCAATCTTCATCAACATCTTCAACAGAACCATCTCCTCTCAAACCCTAGTTCATCTCTTGTGTTCAATCTTTGTACCGGAACCTCAAATTGGTACCCGTGGCTGACTAGTAGTGTTGATTACATCTTGTAGTTGATTACTATATGGTTTATTTGGTGGAAGATTATATGTTCAGATCCATTATGCTATTTAATACCCCTCTGATCTTGATCATGAATATTATTTGTGAGTAGTTACCTTTGTTCTTGAGGTCACGGGAGAAGTCATGTGGCAAGTAATCATGTGAAGTTGATATGTGTTCGATATTTTGATGATATGAATGTTGTGATTCCCTTAGTGGTGTCATGTGAACGTCGACTACATGTCACTTCACCATCTTTGGGACTAAGGGAATGCATTCTGGATTAGTTATTATATGATGGGTTGCTAGAGTGACAGAAGCTTAAACCCTAGTTTATGCGCTATTTCATAAGGGGCTGATTTGGATCCAAATGTTTAATGCTATGGTTAGATTTTATCTTAATACTTTTCTCGTAGTTACGGATGCTTGCGAGGGGGCTAATCATAAGTGGGAGGTTTTTTCAAGTAAGAACAGCACCCAAGCACCGGTCCACCCACATATCAAATTATCAAAGTAGCGAACGAAAATCAAACAAACATGATGAAAGCGACTAGATGAAATTCCCGTGTACCCTCAAGAACGCTTTGCTTATTATAAGAGACCGTTTTGGCCCGTCCTTTGCCACAAAAGGATTGGGCTATCTTGCTGCACTTTATTTACCGTTATCGTTACTTGCTCGTTACCAATTATCTTGCTATCAAACTACCTGTTACCTACAATTTCAGTGCTTGCAGAAAGTACCTTGTTGAAAACCGCTTGTCATTTCCTTCTGCTCCTCGTTGGGTTCGACACTCTTACTTATCGAAAGGACTACGCTTGACCCCCTATACTTGTGGGTCATCAAGGCTCTTTTCTGGCGCCGTTGCCGGGGAGTGAAGCGCTCTTGGTAAGTGGAAATCGGTAAGGAAAAACTGATACTACGTGCTAAAATTTATTGGCACTTGATACTATGGAAAACAATCCTTTGAGGGGTTTGTTCGGGGTATCTTCACCTCGACCGGAACCACAATTAGTTGCCCCTCAACCTACTGCACCTACTGAAAATATTGGTTATGAAATTCCTTTGGGTGTGGTAGAACAACTGCTAGCTAATCCTTATGCAGGAGATCGAACTGAACATCCCGATATGCATCTAATACATGTGGATGAAATTTGTGGATTATTTAAGTTTGCAGGTTTATCCGGAGATGAAGTTAAGAAGAAGGTTTTCCCTTTACCTTTGAAGGGAAAAATATTGACATGGTATAGGCTATGTGATGATATTGGATCATGGAACTGAAATCGATTGCAATTAGAATTCCACCAAAAGTTTTATCCTATGCATCTAGTTCATCGTGATCGGAATTATATATATAATTTTTGGCCTCGTGAAGGAGAAACAATCGCTCTAGCTTGGGGGAGGCTTAAGTCAATGTTATATTCATGGCCCAATCATGAGCACACGAGAGAAATTATTATTCAGAATTTTTATGCCCGGCTTTCTCATAATGATCGATTCATGCTCGATACTTCTTGTACTGGTTCTTTAATGAAGAAGACTATTGAATTCAAGTGGTATCTCTTAGAAAGAATTAAACGCAACTCTGAAGATTGGGAACTCGACAAAGGTAATGAGTCAGGTATTAAGCTTAAGTTTGATTGTGTTAAATCTTTTATGAATACCGATTCCTTTCACAAGTTTAGCACTAAATATGGACTTGACTCTGAGATAGTAGCCTCTTTCTGTGAAGCATTTTCTACTCATGTTGACCTCCCTAAGGAGAAGTGGTTTAAATATCATCCCCCTTTTAAAGAAGAAATTAAAAAACCTGTAAAAGCTAAAGATGAAACTATCATTTACAAGGTTGATCTAGTTGTGCCTACTGCTTATATTGAAAAACCACCTTTCCCTGTTAGGATAAAGGAACATGCTAAGGTATCAACCGTGGTTCACAAAAGTAATATTAAAGCACCTAAGCCCTCTAAATAAATTAAAGTAGAACGTAGTGTTGCTATGGTTAAAGATCTCTTGGTTGAAAATATTGATGGGCATGTTATTTGCTTCTGTGATGACGCTGCTAGAATTGCCAAACCCGATGAAAAAAATAAACATACCCGTAGTTGGCATGCATGTTGTCTCAGTTAAAATAGGAGATCATTGCCATCATGGTTTATGTGATATGGGTGCTAGTGTGAGTGCTATTTCTTTTACCTTATACCAAGAAATTATGAATGATATAGCACCCGCCGAAATAGAAGACATTGATGTTACTATTAAACTTGCTAATAGAGACACCATCATACCACTTGGGATTGTTAGAGATGTTGAAGTCTTATGTGGGAAAATACAATATCCTATTGATTTTCTAGTTCTTGGTTCCCCACAAGATGACTTTTGTCCCATTATCTTTGGTAGACCTTTTTTGAACACTGTTAATGCTAAGATAGATTGCAAGAGAGAAACCGCCAGTGTTAATTTTGGTGATGTGTCTCATGAATTTAATTTCTCCAAGTTTCGTAGACAACGTCGTAATAAAGAATTTTCTAGTAAGGATGAAATAATTGGTCTTGCTTCTATTGCCGTACCTCCTACCGATCCACTAGAACAATATTTGCTTGACCATGAAAATTATATGCACTTGCATGAAAGAAATGAAATAGATAAAAAATTTCTTTGACGAACAACCTCTCCTAAAACACAATTTGCCTATTAAAACTCTAGGAGGTCCTCCTCCACCTAAAGGTGATTCTGTGTTTGAATTAAAACAATTGCCTGACACTTTGAAGTATGCTTATCTTGATGAGAAAAACATATATCCTGTTATTATTAGTGCTAACCTTTCAGAACATGAAGAAGAAAGATTATTAAAAATTCTGAGGAAGCACTGGGCTGCTATTGGATATACTCTTGATGATCTTAAGGGCATTAGTCCCACTCTATGTCAGCACAAGATCAATATGGAACCTGATGCTAAACCCGTTGTTGATCACCAACGACGATTGAATCCTAAGATGAAAGAAGTGGTAAGAACTGAAATAGTAAAGCTTCTGGAAGCAGGTATAATTTATCCGATAGCTGATAGTAGATGGGTAAGTCCCGTTCATTGTGTCCCTAAGAAGGGAGGTATTACTGTTGTTCCTAATGATAAAAATGAACTTATCCCTCAGAGAATTGTCACTGGCTATAGAATGGTAATTGATTTTATAAAATTAATTAAAGCTACTAGAAAAGATCATTACCCTCTGCCTTTCATTGATCAAATGCTAGAAAGATTATCTAAGCAGACGCACTTTTGTTTTCTGGATGGATATTCTGGTTTCTCTCAAATACCTGTTTCACAACCTGATCAAGAGAAAACCACCTTTACTTGTCCTTTTGAAACCTATGCTTATAGACGTATGCCTTTTGGTCTATGCAATGCACCTGCTACCTTTCAAAGATGTATGACTGCTATATTCTCTGATTTTTGTGAAAAGATTGTGGAGGTTTTCATGGATGATTTTTCCGTTTACGGAACTTCTTTTGATGATTGCTTAAGCAACCTTGATCGAGTTTTGCAGAGATGTGAACAAACTAATCTCGTCTTGAATTGGGAGAAGTGCCACTTTATGGTTAATGAAGGTATTGTCTTGGGGCATAAAATATCTGAACGAGGTATTGAGGTGGATAAAGCTAAAGTTGATGCAATTGAGAAAATGCCATGTGTCGGTGTCAAGTCTAGCATATCTCGTAGTAGGGGTCCTAAGCTAGGCATCTTGGAGCGATGGTAACATGGACACAGGATTTTACCCAGGTTCGGGCTCTCTCAAGGAGATAATACCCTACGTCCTGCTTTTGATTGTATTGATATGGGGATAGCACATAGTACAGGTATCTACTACGAGATTGTAGTAATGAATATGAGATTGGGGTTGTCTATTTTCTAGCCTGGCCCCGGTTTATATAATACACCAGAGGCCTAGGGTTTAGAGGAGTCCTTGTCTTGTGCACCAAGTCTTGTGGAATCTCCCTTGTATGCATCATGGGCTGCCCGAAGTGGCCCATTCGTGAATCACCCTGGGGGTCCTCGGCCCAACCACTGGTCGGGAGACGACGTGGTGAGTACCCCCTAGTCCAGGACACCATCAGTAGCCCCCTGAACCGGTCTTCAAGTTGGGGACACTCCTCTGTTCTTCCACACAGTTATTTGTCTTCGGTCGTCGGTCTTGAAAACTGGTTCAACAAATCTTCCCATGTCCGATCTTGAGGATCGCCGAGCTGAATCTGAAGAGTTCACACGTCGGGCATACGAGGAGCCCTTTAAGTTTTTGGCCTTTATCAATGCCTTGTAATTTTTACGCCACACCTCGGGCTCAAAGTGTTTCCCGTGTGGCAGTCTCCTCTCACATCCAAGCTCCATCACCGGACTACGTCCGAGGTGTCTTTTCACAGCCGAGCTCCAACGCTGGTCGGCATCCGAAGTATCATTCTACAGCTGAGCTCCAACGCTGGTAGGCATCCGAGGAATTTCCGAGCTTTACGTCGGACTGCTCCCGAGCTTTATGGAGCTAGCCATTCACATCCGATCTTTACGTCGGACTGCGTCCGAGCTCCAACACCGGACTGCATTCGAGGTGTCATAGATTACCTCGGACTTGAAAAAGTTGAAGGAGTTCAGCCGAGCTTAATGCCGGAAATGCCCTTTATGGAGCCAACCACTTGCATCCGAGCTTTATGCCGGACTGCTTCCGAGGTGGTGCACTACCTCGGTCTTGGGCTGTTTTTTGTGGAAATTATTTCCGATCGCTGCAATTTATTTACTACCAAGATTTACAGCCAGTAGCCCTCAAGGTGTGTGTCGATCTATAACCCGAGATGCACCTGAAGGGAAAAATAATAATCAAAATAAAACCACTGGTCCTAGTAGCCCATGAGACTTAGGTTGATTTGCAAAATCGGCCTGAGGATCAAGTTCTTGCTCGATAGCATACGTTAGGGATGGAAACACGGTACACAGTAGTTTCCGAGACTCGGGTTGGGTGCGGCCGACCAACCTGAGGATCGAATCTCCTCGGAAACCATATTGCACTTTGGATTGTTGCATTGAATAGGCAATGTAGTAGCCCCCGAGCCTTAATTTAGGCACGGGTGGTCGAATTAAGGATCGATATTTGTTTGACACAAATTTTGTTACGTTTGACACAATTTATGTGTAATGATTCTATGTATCCCGGTACTTTACATCATTAATGCTCGGATCCGCATTGTACAAGACTTTGTTGACCGACCATCGGCTTCAACCTCCTCGGCTAGTAGCTGAGGAGTGTTTGTCCTACTTTATAAAGTGTTTACAAGGGCAAAGATTTACGGCAAACAAGGCAATCCGGCCATACGGTTTTATAAACAAAGGTACGCAGAGAGATATGTTATATTACTATTTAACGTAAGAAACATCTTCTGGGAAAAATAGTTCCTTTATAAGTTCCTTTTCCCACGATATCATGTTGACCATGATCGTGAAGCCTCAACTCCGATCAATGTGGGAGGAAAATATTGAGGATTTAGTTCGGCGAATGTTCCCGAACTTTGTGGTCTTTAATGAACCAAGATTTTCACTTCCGTCGTTGCCGACCAATTATATTCTTAAGATGGCTAGCTTTTGGCTTCACCCAGTCTGAGGTACTAACCCGGATGACCCGGAAGTAACAATCACAGAGGTACTCCCTTTACCCCCTAGCCGAACAATCGGGAACGTAGGGGGTAAGCACAGGAGCCAGGCAACCCAGCTTGGCCAAAATCTTAAGCCAAATTAATGCATATTTATGGCTTTATAACGATGATTACGGAAGGCAGCACTCGTATATTGAATACAAATGCTTTTATGCTATATGCTATTTTGACTCTTTTGTGGCCGTTTATCTTTTGAGAGTGGCCCATCGTCGGCTTCTACCCCTTTGTAGATGCTACGCAGGGTGTTTCCGCAGTAACCCTTAGCCGACGTCTCGGTGCCTGGAGGCGGTTGTGTTAGTGGAAACAAGGCAATCAGATATCTAGGCTTTATAACTTTCACTTAGTCATCGGAGCTTAAAGTTTGGGATGCCAGTTACTAGCCCCCGGTTAGTGTTCGGCGTTAGCCGAGTTCAAGCCATTAACACTTCGGCCAATTTTATGGAAGGCCCATGGGGTAACCTCTATCGGTCTATAGTATGACAGAGTCATCGGATCGCTGACCAGTTTGCGCTCATTGTGACAGTCCGTTTTCGGCTTTCTCCACTGAGGTACTTGACCAGTTAAATCGGAAGTACAATCGCAGTGGTTCTCCCTTTGCACACCTAGCCGAACAAAGCGGAATGTGGGGCACAATCATAGGAGCAGGGCAACCCAACTATTGACCGAAGACACAATTCGAAACTGATGTATATAAAAGCAATATCCGAGAACGTTTTGCCGAGGACTGCTCGGAGTACCTTGGCTTTTGGTGGGTTCGGCTCAAGTCGGAGTCCCTCGTTGATATTGCCGATACTTTAAAGGCATCCGACGTTGTACTACGAGAGCTATGTTGGAGACACACAGCATCCCCCGAGACTCAGGTTGGGTGAGGCCGACGAACCTGAGGATCGAATCTCCTTGGGAACTACTCCAGACGTCATATGCTTTTTGCAAACGCCGAGGTGTAAGTCGGCAGGAAAGATACCGAGTTGTGCGTCGGAAAAGAACTCCCGAGCTAAATTATTATGCAGGGCACCTCGGTCACGAGGATGTCCCGCCTCCTAAAAGAAAACATACAAATAGCTTAAAAGTGCCATAAGCTTGAAAAGCCAAAAAAACTTATGTAAAAACTTCGACGCCCGAACTAAATCAAGTTTTTTTTGTGCCAATCCAAAATTGGTCTTAAAACTAATATGTCCTTCGGTCGTGCTTTAACATGATACATCCGATCTCCGGACTTCAAGCGGGTCAGCCTTTGGCTTCAACCTCCATATCCCGAAGGCGGGGTGTTTCTCCGAGGCCTGTTTAGCGAACTAAACTTGAGCGGCTTTAGAAAGAAACAAGGCTATCCGGCTATTGACCACACACTAGTTTCGGAAAAAAGGAGTAGTAGAAAAAGACTTTGCAACGACCAAGAAGAAAACACATTTATTAAAAAACGGCTCATACAAATTTAAGAGCCCCCGGTTAAATCGGGTAAAGAAATTTCTAACAAACAAAGGTTTTAACAAACATTTATTTTGTTTAACAAAAAATATAATGTTCGGTTGACCCAAACAAAAAGTAAATTTTCAGAGAGAGCTGAGCACGAAAACGACTTAGCTGGTTAATGTGCTCGGTGCGGTCCGGGGTTGTGGCGGGACAAAGAAGTAGTCCTCGGCCTGGCCGAAGTCCCAGCCCCCAGGCCCGAGGTAATTGAGCGAAGAGCTCGGATCGAGAAGTGGCAACGCGACACGGTTGCTGCGACGAGGCGAAGCCCCCGGTCCAGCCGAGGAGACAGAGTAATTTGGCAGCGTGACGGCGAAGCCCCCAGTTATAATGGGAAAAGGAAGTGTTTTTAACAAACAAACTTTTCAATTTAATACAAGTAAAATGCTTGGTCGAACCGAACAAAAATTGAAAATTGAAAAAAAAATTGAGCATGAAAGCGACTTAGCTGGTTAATATGCTCGGCGTTGATGACGTGGGCTAAACTTGCGACGGATCGAGGTCCCAGCCCCCAAGCCGGTCCAGAGGTGCCCGAGCGAAGAGCTCGGCTTGATGAAGTGGCGACGCAGCACGATCGATGTGGCGAGGCGAAGCTCCTAGTCCAGCTAACATGACGAAGCTGGTCGGCTGTTGACACCGAAGTCCCCGGAGCAGGTTGATGAATAGATGGAACGGGGATGCCGACAGAGGGCAGCACACCAAGGTGATGACACAATTCGGTCGACGGAGGCGAGACGATGACTCCAGCGCGCCGAGGTGACCCCGTTACACAGTCGAAGTCAATTACCAGCACATGGACGCGCATCAAGGTGATGCCAAAACTTCATTGGAGCAGGCGGGACAAGGGCATCGGCTTACCAAGGTGGCAATGTGGCATAGTCAAGGCCGATTATATAGGTCGACTGGGCGACAAAGTTGGTACACCGAGGTGTTAGCGCGGCACGACCCAAATCATTTACCTGCACACATAAAGTAGTACAAGCAAAAATAATAATAATTGAAAAGAATAGAAAATCTTTTGCATAATTAAGTCCATACAAAGTGAATAAAAGAGTTATAGCCCGGCGCCAAGGTCAATGGCAATGAAAGAAGGAGTGTTGGCGTGTTTTTCATAGGGTAGATCTAGTTGTAGATGCGACATTCGTCAGATTGCAGACAAAAAAATCAGAGGCGCTGACGAAACGTCACTGCAATGCTGGTCTACGCTGTTCATCAATTAGACCTAAAAAAGGCTGCAAAAAACTAATCACTTGATTGCATTAGTGCTTAGTTCCATGCATGCGGCACAAAACACCGCTAGTGGACGGACGACCATCTATGGGCAGATTTTATTTTGAAGGGAAACATGCATATAAAGAAAGAGCAAAGAAATCCCCAGGCCGGCTGTTGACCGTGCGGGATCATCCTAGGTCTGGGCGGTACTCGCCGTCCTCGGCATGTACTCTGCGGGATGCATACGACGTGTGAAGCCATCGCATCATGTGGTTTAGTGCTTTGATTAGACGCTGCCGTCTACCGATCTCCAGACCGTGGTAGTGGAACACATGGTGCCATGTATGAGTGCTTGATTGATTTGATCTGCCGTGTAGACAGCACGACTGGTCGGTGCAGCTCAATGCCGGAGCGACAAGGTATGTGCGATGAGGTCCGTGCAGGATAACCTGCGTACACGTAATGCAAATCGAAGCAGATAATTGGGAGAATTAAATTATGTAAAAGAAATACTTAAAACAATTGCACCTGTGTCCAGACGTATCCATAAGAGAAGAAAAGGAGTGCACCAAAGTGCTATGTTGCTTCATGTGGGATATAGTCAAAAAAGGATAGCACATTGCCTCAATCAAATCGATTGATGTGCCCCTACTAGTGAGCGGCTGACTGCTCCATGGAAAAGTGCATGAATAAAAGGATCATTAATGAAAAGCATAGGGGACCCAGCTTAATTAAATAATAAAGAAAAGGAAAGATCCATCTTCCTGCAGTCGCCATCGAGTCAAACTTTGCTCGCACGCTGTTGTGAGCCAGCATTATTGGTCCAGGTTCCTCGGCACGGGCGCCGCTTGATGGCTCCCCGGCTGCAGCGCGTGGGACTTGCAGCAGAGGCCGGACCTGGAGTACCGCCAGCCGCCAGACACTTTTTACTACGATCTTAATTTAACTGCGAATAGGGTAGCTCAAGGCCGTAGCCATAATTTTGGAAAAAGATAGTTTATATGGTACATATCTAATTGAAAAAATATCACCTGATTGTTGATCTTGATTTCCATCGAACCATGACGAACACCTAGCAGGCTCTCAATGAAAGCACCAATGTCGGTGTCAAATCTGGCATATCTCATAGTAGGGGTCCTAAGCTAGGCGTCTTGGAGCGATGGTAACATGGACACATGATTTTACCCAGGTTCGGGCTCTCAAGGAGATAATACCCTACGTCCTGCTTTTGATTGTATTGATATGGGGATAGCACATAGTACAGGTATCTACTACGAGATTGTAGTAATGAATATGAGATTGGGGTTGTCTACGTTCTAGCCTGGCCCCGGTTTATGTAATACACCAGAGGACTAGGGTTTAGAGGAGTCCTTGTCTTGTGCGCCAAGTCTTGTGGAATCTCCCTTGTATGCATCATGGGCTGCCCGAAGTGGCCCATTAGTGAATCACCCTGGGAGTCCTCGGCCCAATCCACTGGTCGGGAGACGACGTGGTGAGTACCCCCTAGTCCAGGACACCATCACCATGTCCTAAAGATATTAAAGGTATTCGAAGTTTCCTTGGTCATGCTAGTTTCTATAGGAGGTTTATTAAAGACTTCTCTAAAATTTCTAGGCCTCTTACTAATATTTTACAAAAGGATACTCCATTTGTTTTTATGATGATTGTGTAGAAGCCTTTGAAACACTCAAGAAAGCATTAACTTCTGCACCTATTGTTCCACCTCCTGATTGGAACTTGCCTTTTGAAATTATGTGTGATGCTAGTGATTATGTTGTTGGTGATGTTCTAGGACAAAGAGTTGATAAGAAATTAAATGTTATCCATTATGCAAGCAAAACTCTAGACAGTGCCCAAAGAAATTATGGTACTACTGAAAAAGAAATTTTAGCAGTTGTGTTTGCTTGTGATAAATTTAGATCTTACATTGTTGATTCCAAAGTTATTGTTCACCCTGATCATGCTGCTATAAAATATCTTATGGAAAAGAAAGATGCTAAACCTAGACTCATTAGGTGGGTTCTCTTGCTTCAAGAATTTGATTTACACATCACTAATAGGAAAGGAGCTGAGAATCCCGTAGCTGATAATTTGTCTAGGCTAGAAAATATTCTTGATGACCCACTACCTATTGATGATAGTTTTCCTGATGAACAGTTAGCTGCAATAAATGTTTCTCAAAACACTCCTTGGTATGCTGATTATGCTAACTACATTGTTGCTAAATATATACCACCTAGTTTCACATACCAACAAAAGAAAAAAATTCTTCTATGATTTAAGACATTACTTTTGGGATGAACCGCATCTTTATAAAGAAGGGGTAGATGGTATTATTAGACGTTGTGTACCTGAGCATGAACAGGAACAAATCCTACGGAAATGTCATTCCGAAGCCTATGGAGGACATCATACGGGAGATAAAACTGCTCACAAGGTATTGCAATCTGGTTTTTATTGGCCTGCTCTCTTCAAGGATGCCCGTAATTTTGGCTTGTCTTGTGATGAATGTCAAAGAATTGGTAATATCGGTAAGTGTCAGGAAATGCCTATGAATTATTCACTTGTTGTTGAACCATTTGATGTTTGGGGTTTTGACTATATGGGACCTTTTCCTTCCTCTAATGGGTATACTCATATTTTGGTTGTTGTTGATTATGTTACTAAGTGGGTAGAAGCTATTCCAACTAGTAGTGCTGATCATAACACCTCCATTAAAATGCTTAAAGAAGTTATTTTCCCGAGGTTTGGAGACCCTAGATATTTAATGACTGATGGTGGTTCACACTTTATTCATGGTGCTTTCCGTAAAATGCTTGCTAAATATGAAGTTAACCATAGAATTGCATCACCCTATCATCCTCAATCTAGTGGTCAAGTTGAACTTAGCAATAGAGAAATAAAATTAATATTACAAAAAACTGTCAATAGGTCCCGAAAGAATTGGTCTAAGAAACTAGATGATGCACTTTGGGCCTATAGAACAGCTTATAAAAATCCTATGGGTATGTCTCCATACAAAATGGTATATGGAAAAGCTTGTCATTTGCCTCTAGAGTTAGAACATAAAGCATTTTGGGCAATTAAAGAAGTCAATTATGATTTCAAACTTGCCGGTGAAAAGAGGTTATTTGATATTAGCTCACTAGATGAATGGAGAACCCAAGCTTATGAAAATGCCAAACTATTCAAAGAAAAAGTTAAAAGATGGCATGACAAAAGAATCCAAAAGCGAGAAATTCAAAGTTGGAGAATATGTTCTTTTGTAAAACTCCCGTTTTAGATTTTTTGCAGGAAAGCTTCTTTCCAAATGGGAAGGACCATATATTATCAAAGAGGTTTATCGTTCTGGAGCTATCAAGATTAATAATGCCGAAGGTACTAACTCGAAGGTGGTCAATGGACAAAGAATTAAACACTATATCTCAGGTACGCCTATTAATGTTGAAAGCAATATTATCCAAACCATGATACCGGAGGAACACATAAAAGAAACCTTCCAGAACACTCCAGAATCCTGAAAAACAGGAGGTACGTGATACGGTAAGTAAACGGACTCCGAAAAATCCGCAAAAATATTTTCTGTTAGTTTTGGAATATTACAAAAATTAGGAAAATAAGAAATAAACAGGAAAGTAACCGAGGTGAGCACGATACACCAGGGCACGCCTGCTCTGCCTGGCGCTCCCTGGTGGGTTGTGCCCACCTCGGGCACCTTCCCGACTCCGTTTTCCTTCCATATTCTTGCTTCCCAAGATAAAAAATCTTTATATATACCCCCAATTGTTTTTACCACCGCATCGCAGAAAAATCCTCTGTTCTTGTTTCGTGCTGTTTTCCTATCAGATCTATGAAGCGAGGCATCATTTCTTCTCCCTCCTCCAATAACGTAGAAGAAGATTCTTTGTTGATGAAGATGGAGCTGAAGAGAGAGGAGCCAAAAGAAGCCAACAATGAAGACAAGGGCAAGGAAGCTATGGGGGATCAAGCTCAAGAAGAAGGGCAATCCATGCCAACAGAAGAGGAGGAAGAAGAAGATATCCTTCGACCTTATTACAATCATCTCACCCCCACTAAAATTGAAGCTTTTAGGGCTTTCGAAGCGGTTCGTGTTCAGAATAAATTTCTCACTCGTGAAAATATTTTGCTACAGGAGCACATCATCACCCTTCGGAGCATTATCCGTAAATTGCCTATTGAGGCTAAAGTGTGACCCTTCATCATCACCACCTTCATCATCTTCCCCACCAAAGGAGATTTGAGTACACGAGTATGGGCACTCCCCTTGGCTTGAGCCAAGCTTGGGGGAGATGCCCCGGTATCGGATCACCATCACTTTTATTTACCTTTACCTATTTTAGTTCGATCCTTAGCTCTTTCGTGATCTAGTTGAATAAAAGTTTAGTGTGATCTATTTTCGAGTGCTAGTTTCGTAATCTATCTATCTATGTAATCGAGTGAGAGTTATATAATAAAGTTTAGTTTGAGCTTTTGCTTCTTTACTTTCTTGTTGCAATCAAAATAAAAAGGAAATAAATGAAAAGGATCATATGCTAATCTTATGGTAAGTAATGACATCACATAAAGAAAAGTATAAGTGGTAAAATTTATTGGAGATTAACAAACATAGCATTGGTCAATGATGCAATTCATGAAAGAATTAATAAGGGAACAGAAGATTCACATGGAAATACACTATCTTGGACATCTTTTATGATTGTGAGACCCCATTAAATATTATATGCCAAAATTGTTGACATTGGACAAGGAAGACAACGTAATGATATATGTTTGTTCATATTCACATAGAAGTTATAATGTCATAGATCCTTCAACATGTGGTGCTTGCTCAATATCTTTCCTAGCCAAAAATTCCGCACTAAGTAGAGATACTACTTGTGCATCCAAAAACCCTAAACCCAAACTCATGTTTTGAGAGTCCACCATACCTACCTATGGATTGAGTAAGATCCTTCAAGTAAGTTGTCATCGGTGCACTAAGGAAATAAAAATTGCTTCTCAATGTGTTTGATCAATTAGTGTAAGAGAAAATTGAGTGTTGTACAAACTTATGATGGCAAAGTAATAAAAGTGACGGACTGCATAATAAAGGTTGCTATCATAAGGGGCAATATAACGTGACGTTCTTTTGCATTAAGGGATTTGGCATACAAACCAAAAATCGCATGACAACCTCTGCTTCTTTCTGCGAAGGGCCTATCTTTTACTTTTATGTATTTACTTTTTTGCAAGAGTCAAAGTATTCCTACCTATTCCTTTTTACTTTTTATTTTTGCAAGCATCATGTGGTGAGGAAAGATCTAGGTACATATATCCAGTTGGATATGAGTGAGCATGAGTTATTATTGTTGACAACACCCTTGAGGTGAATACGTTGGGAGGCAAAACTATAAGCCCCTATCTTTCTATGTGTCCGGTTGAAACTTTTTGCTCATGGGTATGCTGTGAGTGTTAGCAATCATAAAAGATTAAATGATGGTTGAGTATGTGGACTTGCCAAAAGACTCCCACACGAGACCCTTCCTGAAAATATGATGAATTGTAGTTGCAAAGTTGAGTGAGAACATAGTTTGTTGGTTTTCAATAAGGTTTATGCTTTATACTTCTATGTTGTGATGAATTGTTACTTGTTCATGAGAAGTTATATGATGAAGTTATATAATAAAAGTTATATGAATAAGTTCTATGATAAAGTTTGTTGCTGCTATGATAATAAGCATGATGCTACTATGTCCGTATTTTGTTTTTATCGACACCTCTCTCTCAAACCATCTGGACATGTTTTTCGATATCGGCTTTCGATTGAGGACAAGCGAGGTCTAAGCTTGGGGGAGTTGATACGTCCATTTTGCATCATGATTTCCTACTATTATTTATAATGTTTTTCTGCATAATAATTCTTTATGGAGTAATTCTAATGCCTTTTCTCTCATAATATGCAAGGTTTACACAAAGAGGGAGAATGTCGGCAGCTGGAATTCTGGACCTAAAAAAGCATGTCAGAGATACCTATTATGCAGATTTCCAAATAAGCTGAAACTTCATAGAGAATTATTTTGGAATATATAAAAAATACTGGAGCAAATAACCACCGGAGGGGGGGGCACCTAGTGACCACAAGACACCAGGGCACGCCAGCCCCCCCCCCCCCCCAGGCGCGCCCTGGTGGGTTGTGGTCAGCCCAGCCTACCTCCGGTGCCCATCTTCTGGTACTTAAGGTGTTTTGACCTAGAAAAAATAAGGAGAGGACTTTCGGGACGGAACACCGCTGTCTCGAGGCGGAACTTGGGCAGGAGCACTTTTGCCCTCCGGCGGAGCGATTCCGCGGGGGGGGGGGGGGGGGGGACTTCCCTCCCGGAGGGGGAAATCGAAGCCATCGTCATCACCAACAACCCTCTCATCTTTGGGAGGCCAATCTTCATCAACATATTCAACAACACCATCTCCTCTCAAACCCTAGTTCATCTCTTGTGTTCAATCTTTTTACCGGAACCTTAGATTGGTACCTGTGGGTGACTAGTAGTATTGATTACATCTTGTAGTTGATTACTATATGGTTTATTTGGTGGAAGATTATATGTTCAGATCCATTATGCTATTTAATACCCCTCTGATCTTGAGCATAAATATTATTTGTGAGTAGTTACCTTTGTTCTTGAGGTCACGAGAGAAGTCATGTTGCATGTAATCATGTGAAGTTGATATGTGTTTGATATTTTGATGATATGAATGTTGTGATTCCCTTAGTGGTGTCATGTGAACGTCGACTACATGGCACTTCACCATCTTTGGGCCTAAGGGAATGCATTGTGGAGTAGTTATTAGATGATGGGTTGCTAGAGTGACAGAAGCTTAAACCCTAGTTTATGCGCTATTTCGTAAGGGGCTGATTTGGATCCAAATGTTTAATACTATGGTTAGATTTTATCTTAATACTTTTCTCGTAGTTGCGGATGCTTGCGAGGGGGTTAATCATAAGTGGGAGGTTTGTTCAAGTAAGAACAGCACCCAAGCACCAGTCCACCCACATATCAAATTATCAAAGTAGCGAACG
Source organism: Elymus sibiricus (assembly GCA_039707655.1). Lineage (NCBI taxonomy): Eukaryota > Viridiplantae > Streptophyta > Magnoliopsida > Poales > Poaceae > Elymus > Elymus sibiricus. The sequence continues at coordinate 274,817,909 of CM077665.1, forward strand.
CAAATCAAACCAACATGATGAAAGTGACTAGATGAAATTCCCGTGTACCCTCAAGAACGCTTTGCTTATTATAAGAGACCGTTTTGGCCTGTCCTTTGCCACAAAAGGATTGGGCTATCTTGCTACACTTTATTTACCATTACCGTTACTTGCTCATTACCAATTATCTTGCTATCAAACTACCTGTTACCTACAATTTCAGTGCTTGCAGAAATTACCTTGTTGAAAACCGCTTGTCATTTCCTTCTGCTCCTCGTTGGGTTCGACACTCTTACTTATCGAAAGGACTAAGATTGACCCCCTATACTTGTGGGTCATCATGTGTCTCTCTCAAGTAGGTATGTCCAACAAACAATTATTGTGGCAAACTAAAACAAAAGCAAACTAAAGCAAATGAAGCTCCAAGCAAAACTCATATCGTGTGATGAATAAAAATATAGCTCCAAGTGACATACCGATGGATTGGGACGAAAGAAGGGATGCCTTCTGGGGCATACCCAAGCTTAGACGCTTCAGTCTTCCTAGAATTTGACTTGGGGTGCCTTGGGCATCCCCAATCTTAGGCTCTTTGTCGCTCCTTATTCCTTCATCCATTGCGATGACACCCAAAACTTGAAAACTTCAGCACACAAAACTCAACAGAAACCTTCGTGAGATCCATTAGTATAATAAACATACGAAATACTTTAGGTACTTTTATAAATTGATTCATATTTTATTATTGCATAAGGTACTATATTCTAACTTCTCCATGACTTATATCTCCCGATATAATCCATAGCATCATCAAAACAAGCAAACTATGCAAGAAAAACAGAATCTATCTAAAACAGAACAATGTGTAATGATCTGTAGAGAAACTATACTTCTGTAACTCCAAAAATTCTGAAAAATTAGGAAAACCTGGGGAATTTGTATAGCAATACTGTGTAAACATTTCATATAAAAATACATTCCAATAAAATCAGAGAAATTCTACACTGGACGCTAAAGTTTCTGTTTTTGCACCGTATCAATTCTACTCATCATGCAAGTCATCCCAAAGGCTTTACTTGGCACAAGCACTAATTAAAACATAAAAATACAATCATTACAGTAGCAAAAATCATGTTATCAAACAAAAACAGATAACAAAACAAGAAAAATAAGATAACTATTGGGTTGCCTCCCAACTAGCGCTATTGTTTTACGCCCCTAGCTAGGCATAATGCATATGATTAAGTGTTGTAGTAATCGTGGAGACGATCCGTCATGCTATAATCATATCCCCTTCTTTCAGCAGCAAGTTTTCTAATAGTTAAGCAAAAGTAATTGAAGGGATTAAACTTCACAACACAAGGATCCGTAAGATCTATCTCGGGAGGAATAGGAGGCTCCTCTTTAGGCTTTTCATAAGTGATAATCAACTCCTCATTGTATAAGTTTCGATAGAGGTATTTCCTTAATTTTCTTTCAAGCTCATAGCCCAATCCAAAATTTGGTATAGCAAATTTATCATTGTGTTCAGGAATCTTATTAACTAGGACATTAGGTGGAACCTTTTTTCTAAGGTTTTCATCATAAGCAACATAGTCTGTGGATCTTAGTTTTCTTATTCCTTCCAACTCATAAAGAATCACTTCTATGGGTGGGCACTCACCGTTAACCCTATAATGAGAAAATATATCTCTAGCCTCTTGCATGATATTATCAAATTCCTGAACAAGAAATATAGTGGCTAGACGTTTAATGGAGGCTTCCTGAATATTAGAGAATTCTAGAAACAACCATTGTATGAAAGGATGCATATGCACGAATTGTCTTTCCAATTGTACTATAAGCAAAGATATAGCATATGCATAAATCGTAGTTCTAGCAACAATGGAGCGTCCTATCAAGGGTAATGATCCCGCACAAGTGAAAAAAAATCTTGAATCACGCTCTTTCCAATAATATTACCACTACCTATGCGGAGTTTCTTTGTTTGCATAGTAGGTTCTCCTTTAGAAGGATCATCGTCCGCAAGGTTAGCAAGTTTTTCTTTAGCAACTTCATCAAAATTTCTTTTAGCATTCTCATCCCAAGGTGAACTTGGACATTCAAAAGCTTCCGCACCAGAGGCGGAAGCACCACTAATTTCAAACTCAGACATGATAGCTACTTTAAGCAAACGACTAACAAACGAAACAAGTAAACTAGCAAAGATAAATATTTTTGTATTTTTAATTTTTATAATGAGAAAAATATAACAGCAAATAAAAAGCAAAACAAGTGAATTATAATTTGTGCGAAGGTACTTGATGGTAAGTTGGTGATACTCCCCGACAACGGCGCCAGAAATACTTCCTGATACTTGTGATCTGCGTTGGGTTTTTCCGGAAAGAGGAACGGGTGATGCAACACAGTATAGATAAATATTTCCCTCAGTGAGAACCAAGGTTATCGAACCAATAGGAGGACCATGCAACCCCCGTCTTCAGCGCCTACACACAAAAGAGCAAACACTTGCACCCAACGCGTGCAAGAGGGTTGTCAAGCCCCTTGAACTCGTTACTTGCAAGTAGATAAGTAGTGTAGTTGGTAGTTGGATAAATATAAATTGCAAAATAAATAAAGAGTGAATAATGGCAGCAACAAAATAATAGCATTTGTAAATTTATAAGTGAATAGACCTAGGGCCACAGTGTTCTCTAGTGACATCTCTCTCGAAGTAGGCATACGGTGGGTAAACAAATTACTGTTGGGCAATAAATAGAAAAGCACATAGTTATGCAATATTTATTCACGGCAATGATCATGTGTATATAGGCATCACGTCCATAAGCAAATAGGCCGACTCCTGCCTGCACCTACTACTATTACTCCACGTCGAGAGCGCTTCTATGCTTGCCTCTCTAAGTATTAAGTTCATGACAAACATAGTAATGCTTGGAGAACGATGACATGATGTAGACAAAGAGAATCCAATCGATATGAATTAACCCCATCGTTTTATCCTTAGTGGAAACAATACAAATATGTGTCTTGTCCCTTTCTGTCACTGGGATATAGAGCACCGCAAGATTGAACCCACTACAACGCACCCCTCTCACTGAAGATAGATGAATCTAGTTGGCCAAACCAAGTCAATAGATCGGAGAGATTTACGAAGCTATAATAATCATGCAAATAAGAATCATAAAAGAATTCAGAGAAGACTCAACTTTTTCAAGAATAATCTGAACATAAACCCACAATTCATCGGATCCCAACAAACTCACCACAAAGTGATTACATCGAATAGATCATCGCGAAGATGTGATGAACTTTGTATTGAAGAGCAAAGAGAGAGAGAGAGAGATCCATCTATATACTAGCTATGGACCCGTAGGTCTGTGGTAGACTACTCACACATCACCATGGGAGCAGCAAGGTTGATGAAGAGGCCCTCCGTGATCGATTCGCCCTCCGGCTGGGCACCGGAACATGGCTCCAGATGGGCACACAGTGGAAGAGAGACTTGCGGCGCCGGAAAAATTGTTTCGAGAGATCCCTTAGGGTTTTCGGGGCATATGAGAATTTATAAGCCAGAGAACGAGGTCAGGATAGCCACGAAGGGCCCACGACCCAACAGGGCACGACCACCCCCCTGGGCGCGCCCTGTTGGCTCGTGGGGCCCTCATGTGCCCCCCGGCCTTCTCTCGAAGCTTCCAGGTCTTCTTTTGGTCCAGAAAAAATTATCAAAAAGTTTTGTGGTATTTGGACTCCATTTTGTAGTGTAAACCTGAAAAGCAAACACATGCAAAAAACAACAACTGGCACTGGGCACTAGGTTAATAGGTTAGTGCTAAAAAATATTATGAATTGGCAAATAAATGCCTAAAAAGCATCCTAGAATGATAATATTATAGCATGGAACAATAAAAAATTATAGATACGTCGGAGACGTATCAACATCCCAAGCTTAATTACTGCTCGTCCTCGAGTAGGTAAATGATAAAAACATAATTTTTGATGTTGCATGCTACCCAACATGTAATCTATTGCAGGTGTGATCATTGAGAAATGATGAATTAACAAACATTAACATAGTAATGTCCATAAGCATAAGTAACATAATCATCAATATTCAAAATATACGATCCATAAAGAATGTTTACCCCCTAGTCATTTTATCATATTACCATGGCATGGCTCCGTATTCACCACATAAATACAAATAGGCCGACTCCTGCCTGCACCTACTACTATTACTCCACGTCGAGAGTGCTTCTATGCTTGCCTCTCTAAGTATTAAGTTCATGAAAAACAGAGTAATGCTTGGAGAACGATGACATGATGTGACAAATAGAATCCAATCAATATGAATTAACCCCGTCGTTTTATCCTTAGTGGCAACAATACAAATACGTGTCTTGTCCCTTTTTGTCACTGGGATATAGAGCACCGCAAGATTGAACCCACTACAACGCACCCCTCTTACTAAAGATAGATCAATATAGTTGGCTAAACCAAATCAATAGATCAGAGAGATTTACGAAGCTATAATAATCATGCAAATAAGAATCATATACGAATTCAGAGAAGACTCAAATCTTTTTATCGAATAATCTGAACATAAACCCACAATTCATCGGATCCCAACAAACGCACTGCACAAAGTGATTACATCGAATAGATCATCGCGAAGATGCGATGAACTTTGTATTGAAGAGCAAAGAGAGAGAGAGTCGTGTACATATTAGCTATGGACCCGTAGGTCAGTGGTAGACTACTCACAAATCACCATGGGAGCAGCAAGGTTGATGAAGAGGCCCTCCGTGATCGATCCCCCCTCCGGCAGGACACCGGAACCGGGCTCCGGATGGGCACACGGCAGAACAGAGACTTGCGGCCACAGAAAAATTGTTTCGGGAGCTCCCTTAGGGTTTTCGGGGAATATGAGAATTTATAAGCCACAGAACGAGGTCAGGAGAGCCACGAGGGGCCCACGACCAAACAGGGCGCAGCCACCCGCCCTGGGCGCGCCCTGTTGGCTCGTGGAGCCCTCATGTGCCCCCCAGCCTTCTCCCGAAGCTTTCAGGTCTTCTTTTGGTCCAGAAAAAATCGTCAAAAAGTTTCTTGGTATTTGGACTCCATTCGGTACTGTAAACTTGAAAAGCTAAAAACATGTAGAAAACAGCAACCGGCACTGGGCACTAGGTTAATAGGTTAGTGCTAAAAAATAATATGAATTGACAAATAAATGCCTAAAAAGCATCTTAGAATGATAATGTTATAGCATGGAACAATCAAAAATTATAGATACGTCGAAGACGTATCAGGCGCCCCCTCGGGACCCTTCCTAGTGAAGGACCACCGTGGGGGATAGCCCCAGCCACCATTCCATCCGAGCCCAACGCAACCCCGGGCTCACTATGCCCAAAGTCGGTACTAGCCCCAGGAACTGCACTGACCGAACCCAGATCAAACCCGGGCTCTCTATGCTTCGGGTCAATGGGGTCCGAGGCCGGGGGCTGCATAGCATCGCACACAGCTCAGGCGCGAGCCTCTGCAAGCGCCCCATCCAGCATCTCCTTGGCGCAGATGGCGGAGATCTGCTCCAGACGAGGACTATTTCCCCCTCGGAACACAATGTCACAATCTAAAGCCACGCTGGCAAAATGTTCTAGCGGAACCAAACCGAGAATAGAGAAATTAGAACTCGAACTAGGACCGGATGAGGAAGGTGTCATACCTGGAGAGAGGTCATGGGAAGCGGCGCTCATAGCTGTTTTCTCCGAGATCGTCAGCACACGGCCGTCAGGTAGGGTCTTGGTCAGGCTCAGCCGCACACTCTGCCGCGACACCACCGTCGACGAGGGCGCCCCACGGGGCCTGGGCCCAGGCAAGGCAAGGGAGACCTTGGGAGGCCCAGTGCCCGAGGGAGGGGTCGCATGAACCATCGCCGGGGACTCCAAAGCTGGAGGGGGGGTCCTGGGCGAGCTCTGGTAGCAAACCACCCCCGGGGAGCGCGGGGAAGACGGATGACACACGACCATCCCGACACTCGGGACATCCTCCTCCTCCCAAGAGGACAGGAATCGCGGAGCCACATCCCCGCCACCCCTGACCGGCGAGGTAGACCGCAGGGCACCGCAGGACGGAGAGGGAATGCTCTCCCCCCAATAACCAGGAGGGCGGAGGTCGTAGTCGACCCAGAGATAGTGCCTCCTGACGAGGCCTTGCCCCGTCGGACATCAGTCAGGGCCTGAGAGCCGCCGCCGTCGTCGGACGATGACTCCTCGAATAGATCCTCATCCCCGTCCTTCCGGCCGTCGGAGGGCGCCGGAGGGGGGGGGGGAGGGGGGCAATCCCCGTTTGGCTCTCGAACTCGTCCAGGTCGATCTCGTAGGTGAGGCGCCTACCTCTTGTGCCGAAGTAGAAAACCAGGGACATGCCGTCCACATCTACCAGAGCCGAACAAAGTACCTCAATGCGGTCGGGCCGTCGCCCTCAAGGGAGGCCAGGTCGACGGTCAGGAGCTTGCCCACCGGCTCCGAGATCGCCTTGAGGATGTACTCCAGCTTGCCTCCGCTTGGGGCAAACCTGTTCCCTCTGGGGAGACCGTAGACCAGCACCCACACTCGAGTGAGCGAGGGAACTGGGTCTGGCTCAGCGACGCCCTCCCTGATGGAAATGAGGAACTTGTTGATCGGGCACTTGATATTGTCCTGGGTGCAGACGCGAAGAATCTCGACGGAGGGGAAGGGCACCGAAAAAACCAGAGGAGACATCTCGGTGACCACCCAGGAGAAGTCACTGTCCCGGTAGTCACCGATGTATGCGGACAGCTCATCCCTGATGAGATCGACAGTGATCACCAGAGAGGACGGGATCGTCTAATCGGGCACATGCGAGACCGTCGCCAGACGCGGCCTGGCGGGAGCCTCCTCCAGGTCCGCATCAATGTAGTAGAAGCCACCCACTCGGTCCCATACCCCAGGTAGGCGAGGGTCATGGGGCACCTTGGCGGTGTGCGGCACTCTGATCTGAAGTGTCCCGCACAACCGCAGTTGACACACATCGTCTCCTCCTGGGTCCTTGGGCGGCCGGTCTTGGTCTGGGTCGGCGCCGGGGGCTCATAACCTGACGCCCCGATGCTCACGTGGAGCTCCTCCAGCTCACCCCCCAAAGGAGGTGGCGCGACATCGCCACTGGTGCACTTCTTCTTCTTGTTCTTCTTCCGACTAGGGACCGGGGCGGGCGAGGCCGGTGCATTCGCGAAGCGGCGAGGCGGAGAGTAACGCAGAACCTCAGCGGACAGGCGGGGCAAGTCACGCGAGTCCGCACCCTCACGGTGCCAATCGGGATCGTCTGCGCGTGATGGCGGGGACTCAGCGCGGTGTTCGCGGTCGCGACAGTCAGCCCGTCGAGGCCATTGGTCCGCCTCCCAGTTCGACTCCTGGTCGAGCGAGTGTCCACGCATGTCCGAGGCAGAGGCACACGAACGGTCAGAGGACTCTTGGGCGCGTCCAACATCACAGCGGGGCGCCGTCCCTTGGCGTGCGCGCTCGGCCAGCAGCGGCCAGGCCTCCAGTTCGCGGCGGAGGGACGCCTCCCGCTCCACATCATCAGCGCGGCGGTGAGCCTCGGCCTGCCGGCGCAGGTCGCCCGGAGAGCCGGGCAGGGGCAGCCGACATAGCTTGTAGATCAAGGAAGGAGAGATATAGTACATGAAGAATACAATGCATGAGATAGACTAGGAGATGCGCCTAACAACCTATCAACGTAACACGGTAAACCTCCTGGAGATAAGTCCTTCAACGTTCCCCTCCGAAATCGGTTTTGACCCTATATGATCTAATAAACAAGTTTACCAACTAAATTGATCACTTTTCGAGTTGTTGGTCTAATTGGTGCATCTAGTTTGAGTTAGCAGAGTAATGACGCATTTCAGTCGGCACTTTCGAAAGGAGCCCACTTAGCCTCCTTCCCTCATAGGAACCAGAAGACAACCTAGTCAAAATCAATGACCAAAATCCAAATCAGTAGCCTCAATTGATTGTGAGACTTTTAGACTTAGGGAGCATATATAGTGATTTTAAGGATAACCCTGCAATTATGTTCCAATGTTGGTAAAGTTTGCTCCATCTTATTTTTGGCCAAAGTATATCTACTACCTAAAAAGAATGTAAGGTTTCATGTTTCATTTTTCTTCCCATCATCCTTCATCCAACCTTCCCCATATGATAATCAATCATCTTAATTTACTTACCTTCTAAATCAATTTCATTTCAATTTACTTACCAAACTTCTCATCAAAATATAAGATAAATCATGGGATTCGATAAACATTTAGGGGCTGTTTGATTTGTAACTAAGTTTGTCAAAGGTTGCCACACCTAAGGGTCACACATCACATACACTCAAAAAGTATGGCAAGATTTCTTAGGCTTGCCAACTTGTGGCTCTCATTTTGAAGAACTAACCTTAGGCAAGTGTGGCAACATTGTGTGGCAAAGTGTGGCATTGCTAGGTGTAGAACCAAACATCCCCTTATTTAAGCAATCACATTAATATGGGCAGGCAAATCACAAGCTAACATACTAGTGTCAAAAACGCTCTTATATTATGAGACAGAGGGGGTAGAATATTTATATCCCGTTACAACGCACGTGTCATTATCCTAGAGTTAAAAGGAATGTCAGAGGAGCTCAAATAAACCTTCTAAACAGGAAAAAATAAAACCTGTTATGTACAATCTCTCAATAAATAATCGATGGTAGAACAAAAGATTGTGGCATGGCAACATAGAGCTACACCTGATTCCTACTAGAGAGAGAGAGAGAGAGAGAGAGGGAGGGAGGGAGGGAGGGAGGGAGAGAGAGAGAGAGAGAGAGAGAGAGAGAGAGAGAGAGAGATGAACTTTCAGCTTTATCTACAGCTAATTCTAATTCTATGTTACACAATAAATGCCAACAATATTTCCCCGAACGAAAGGCACCCATGCTCTCATGGATCTCCCCTCATTCAGCAGCATTCAGTTGTCATCATACTTTGAGTCTTGACAGCCTGACAAACATCTAATCTTTTCTATTATATATACCACAACCCGATAAACTGTGGGATATCATAGATGCAAGTGTAACTGCTGCTCAATTACTAGAAATTCAGACGGCGTCTGCGAAATATTGATGTTCTCCATCACATGACTGTTGGTGCTGGAAGGGATCTGCAAGGATGTGGTGTTCCTTCCACTATTACCATGTGCAGATGATCCTTATAAAGTTTCTAGCTGCGCGAGATTTCATTTCCCTCTCTTATATTTCCTTTCTTTCTCTGTTATGCTTTAATCAGTTCTTGATTGGTATTGTGCAAAGAAGCTGTGCACCTGAACAAGATCCCAGATATCAGTCGCTTTACTCATTGCATGCAGCACCTTATATGCTTAGAAGAGAACCTCCTTTCCATTGGGCCTTGGCAGTGGGCTAGGCTGAGGGTTCGCCATCGGAAAGTGCATGGGGTTCGTTGAGATGGCAAAGGAACCAGGATTGGAGGCTAAACCAAACGGTTGAGGGGAGAAATTAGGTGTTACTTCCTGGATAGTTAGTGGCGTCAGTCGAAAGGTTGATGGTTCGAATGGCCTAGCACTGTTGGGTTCACTGGCAATGAAAAGAATTAAATTATCTTAGCATCCCTAGCAAATGATATTGGAAGCGGTTTATTAGGTACTAACAGAACAATAAATAAAAGGAAGCTACTCACCCAATAGTATTTCTTCCTTTCACATATGGTTCACTCTTGGAGGATGTTTTGTCCCTGAAACCGTATCCGTTATCCTGCCATACAACAGTGATATCAGCTATATGTATCATCCCTTGTTTATAAGGCGGTAAGACGGCCCAAGGCAAGCACCAACCGCCCTGACGCCCAAGAGCCTTAAGCGGGCAAAATTGTAAGGCGCTGCCAGGAGCCTTGCCGCCTAAGCGTCCAAGGCGGGACGCCTCATAAACAATATTATGTAATCTTGGGGTCTTTTACAGAGGGGGGATGCCATGCAGGAGACAGACTTACATGGACTTTAATCCCCGCAAACGCATGTATGGAACCATGTTTGTTGTAGTGACTTGAATTCCGGATAAATGGATGGTCCAACAACTCGCTTGCGGTCGGCCTCTCTGCTGGATTCCTCTTGAAACAGCATTGAAGAAAATCTTTTGCCTCTTGGGATAAATTCTCAGGAATTGGTGGGTCTTTATGCAAAACCTTAAACATTGCAGCAGGCTGTAGTACAGAAAAGGTTCCTCAGAATAACGTTTTAGAATACAATTTCTTTTTTTGCGGGGTATTAGAATACAAAGTTATGATGTTCATATCCAGATTAGCAAGTTACGGATTCCGATAAACTAATAACATCATTTATGTTAACTTCCGTAACTATTTATGTGATCTGGTGCTACTCCTATAAAATTAAGATTATACTACCACAGAAACACAGGCCCTCGAGCCCCATTTTTGCTTGTTACAGCCCCAAAATGAGAGTATGAGAAGTAAAGCTTCAAGCTTTCGAAACTCACAATTTGTGTAACATAGACCTTTGAGAATATCATGCGTTTATTTGCATGAAAATTCTGCAAATTCAGTGAGCAATCACATGGTTGCATCTATATCGCATAGACATGTAAGAAGGGCTATTATACACATAATGGCCATGTATGTGAAACTAACGTGAAAAATCTATACTTTCAAACCAATATTTTCGGTCGGGTGAAGTTCTTCCATTTTGATTAATTTTATCCTTGGCAAAAGAAAATGATTTTATGCATACTAGGCAAAGTCATGAAATGCATGTTAGTAAGCTTACTGTAAAGCTAAACGCTCCAAGTTATTACCCCTTCAAGATCACTCCAAGGAGGTTTTCCATCGAACATCTCAATGATGGTGCAACCAAGACTCCAGATATCAACAGCAAGATCATAGCCTACATCTTTAGCTAGTGTAGCCTGAACCATCTGCAGAAGAAGAAACAAACCAAAATGCAGTCAGAATCAGCTGAATTCGTGTAGCCTCAAACATGCTAATTAACTCGAATCTGCTGAATAGGAGTTGCTAAAATACTTTATCAGTATTGTTTGTAACATGATAATTTAATTTCCATAAGGGACTTAATAGCTTGCATTGTGCACTAGAGAAATTCAGTGCTAGAGAAAAAGAAAAGACTAGCGAAATGCAGTGCTATTGAGGTTGTTTCAGCCTTCCAGGTCACATATCGGTCGTGTACTTTTGTTAGGGAAACCATCTTCCCTGTGGCAAGATAGATATAACACAAATTACTGCTAAGGTTGTTGCTTTAACTGATTTCAGGCAAAGAAAAAACAACTAATCCCATCTACTTAAGAACAGTGCACATTTCTTTTGTTACATATAAACCGAGTTTGGAGCTGTAGCGGCCCATGTAAGATGTAATAGGGATATGCTTTGGATAGTGTGCTTTTACTTTGCAATGTCATTACAAATTGCGGGTCTTTTTTATATATAAAAGGAGGATTGCCCCTGGCCTCTGCATGAGAGTGATGCATGCAGCCCCTTTATTAAGCAAAGTAACCAAAAGGTCTGTGGTCCAGAACAACATATTGCAGGTCTGCAAGCAGGAAAGTGAGCTTGACGAACCACGACAGTATAAGGTTGAAGAAAAACATTGTGTGCAAGAACTATCTAAGCATACCTCTGGGGCCATCCAGTACGGTGTCCCCTTCAATGAAAGATTTGGGGCTGCAGTACTTAACTGGTAAAACAGAAAAGTGTCAACAGGGCATAATGAGAGGATACTTAGGAAATGTTTCCAACTATTTAGCAGAGTGAGCTTTCAAAAATTTGTGGAGTGGCCCTTCTCTTAACAAAGTTATTTTGGATGATACAATTAGCACAACAAAAGATGACAACATACCAATAATTGTGCAAACAAAAAACATAATTAAATTAATAGCATCTTTAGTTTTACTTGTTCGACTCAAAAACAAGTCCATACATCTGCGCCTGCCAGTTTCCCAAAAATAAATCAACCAATAGTACCACACAAAATGTGATACAAAATGCTACCGAACACAATTATATTTGTTTTTAGTGATCAATAACATACAGCAGACGAGAGACACGAGAGATATGCACTTATTTCACACACAAAAAAGAGATATGCACTTAAACTACTTTTAAGCACATCCAACAACTAGCCACTATCGTAATGATAGACAGATTTGGATTAATATTTAGATGGTTGCCTCAGTTGGTATTCAACTAATATCTTGCCAATGCGCCTTTAAAAGTTAAAATGGATAGACATAGCACAATACAATGTGAAAAAACTGCTATGGAAGGATATACTCACATGCTTGGCCATTCCAAAGTCGGCCAATTTCACTACACCGTTGATATCAACTAGCAGATTTGCTCCTTTGATATCCCTGTAAGAGTAAATTCACTTTTTTACATAAATGCCATAAAGTGACATTAAATGCAGGAGTGCATATCAACAAAAAATAATCAGGAAGTTGGCCATAAAGACTTGGCAGAATGAAAAAAATCATCCGAGTCCTCCACCAGTGTAAATACATCTAGAGCAAGTACAAAAACGAACGAACATTCACGCAACCGTTCAACCTGCCATTCTATACCACATTGTACATTTCAGATGGCAAAACAAACTAAAGCATTGAAGTCTATCTCCAACACATGGCTGAACATAGGGATCATAGTGTTAAGCTTCATGCACTAGCCAACGCAACCAAAAGTCCGAGCTGATGGAACGGGCTAGGCAATCCACATATACACTTCAACACCCCCTCTCATGTGTGACGCGGAAAGTCAACACGTAGACAAACTCAGAGGTATGGCTCAAGAGGCCTATACGTGGACACAAAGGGGGGAATAACATTTTTTAGATAAATGGCGAAAGCCAGGACTTGAACTCAAGACCTTAGCTCTAATACCATGTTAAGCTTCATGCACTAGCCAACGCAACCAAAAGTCCGAACTTATGGAAAGGGCTAGGCAATCCACATATACATTTCAACACATAGATGATGATTATTTCTCTTATGATGATTGTCTTAAACACCTTCTACCAGGTTCCAGCTGTATCTACAGACATCTAACATGGAATAAAGCTCGCGAATACAGAAACAAGATTTGAGATGATAATTTCTCCATCTTCGGTCCTATATATCCAAATGCATGGAGTAGTGGCAAGAAAGATAGAGCTGGTGATGAGCTGAGTAGAGCAAGACAACCAAGAACAATATTACTGTCCCTTACAAGAATTTACAAAAATAGATTAGCGTATTACTCCCTCTGTATCAAAATATAAGACGTTTTTTGTATTTTTATACAGAGGGAGTACAGTCTAGTAACTAAACTCAGCCAGAACACGGCAACATAAACAGAAAACGGAAAGTCGTGCGTGATGGTTGATGCGCGAAAATCTAAAAGAGCAGAAGGATAAGGATACAGAAAATCACATGCAGCAGTGAGAGGCAAATCATGAGTTCACATAAAAGCTGGTCTAGCAATAAAAAATCGTTCATTTCAGAACATCACGGTTTCATTTCTTGCAGGTTATCTTCCGAGCTACGGCACTGATCCGTTCGTGGTCGCTACTCACTCCGATGGAGGCCAGGGAGCATTTGGTTACTGGATCTATCCGTTGGGAGATGGTAGCTCGGGATATCTTCAACCGGTTTGGATGGCGGTCATGTAATAGGATAGGCAATTAGTTTCCCTATCTATTTGTAGCCAGCCGGTTGTGGCACCTTTTCCTGGCTAGATTGTGTCTAGCCGTTGGTCGCTCTGTGTGAGCTGCATTTTTCTTTTCTTTTTCTTTTAGCTGGAGACTGTGGATCCTTGTTGGCACTTTTTGTTATTTGGTTAATTAGATGGCCGTATGCATCATTCTGATGCAGAGGCCGGGGAGCCCCCCCTTTTCGAAAAAAAAAAAGCAATAAAAAATCGTATAAACAAGTATATGTATGAGCACACACCTATGCATAATCTTTTGGCCATGCAAAAAAGCTAGGCCTCTAAGAATATGTCGGGTGAAGTTACGGACAACTGATTCTGTTATTGCTCCATAATGTTGTTTGACATACTTATTAATCGAACCCGGATGTACATATTCCAGGTAAATGTAGAAACGGTCTTCAATCTGCAAGGTCCTCAAAGAAATAAGATGTTGTGACGGTAAGAAAAGGAAATACTTAGCTCACGATACAGTGTGGAACTTACAGTGTCACTGCCATAATACTGAACTATGTTTTCATGTTTAAATTGACTTAGGAACTTTATTTCCTGAAATACATGAATGTAGGTCAGCAAACGCAGCTTGTAACTTGCATATAAATCATTATCAAGGATAAAAGGCAAATACTAAATTGTAAGAATATAGATCAATTCTCAGAAAGCCGCTACACTACAGTGTTCTAGATACTAAGTTCATCTGTGGTGAAGATCATAAGTATTTCAATGAGCACATGGCATACTACTGTCATAGTTAATTGTTGGAAGAAGCACAATAAACTGAAGCAGCTAGAACTTGTTTATCAGAATAAGAAACTCAACAGGAATGATAACATATGAAATACTCCAAAAGAACGAATGGAACTGATTGAGAAGAGTCAAATTCCCTGTTTCTGCAACAAAAAACAGCATGCACTTTCTTCAGATAATAAGTCAAATTTGCTAACCTGCTCCAGTTGCTGCAAAGACTCGGCAGATTTAGCATCGTCTGGAATTATGTTGACCTCTTTCATAGCACAAAGAGCTCCAGTGTTCCTAGAAGCAAATGGCAGTACACCAACATTCAGAACTCAACGAAGTAATAGTCACAATGATATGGCGAATGCACTTCCATACCTGTTGGTAGCTTCATATACACAGCCAAATGTACCACTACCTAGAAGTTTTCCTTTTTGCCACTGACAAGCCACCGAGGGCATTTCAACTTTTGGAGCAGGCTGGTTGCTGAACGATGTTTGCATTGGGCTTATAGCACTAGGGGGAAGTGGTAATGGATGGAGACTAACACTTCCATTGACTTCAGTACGTGAAATTTGGTTTTCTGGGAATAACTTTGGGTGCGGCGATGGAGGGGCACTGGTATTCCTTGGCATAAGAATAGGACTTCTGAATGTACTAGAGTAAGGAGATGGCTCTGAAGCCCCTATAAGTTTTTCAGGCGAAGTCCGAGGAGATGAAGCTCCCAGAAAATCAATGGTGTGGATCGATGGAACTGACCACGCTTGAGGAGCATAAGAAGATGCCACAGTAGATGAGACGTCAGCATTGCTCAATCTTCGAGGGCTGCCTATGGGACTGGAAAATCCACTGGTTGGAGCACTTTTAGTGGGAATGTTCAAACGGAAGTTCCCTGTTTCAGCTGAACTCTTATCCTGGAACTTGTCATGGAGTGCTTTTCGGTGGTGACTAGAGGCAGGCCGCTTTGTACCATTTGGGCCGAAATCATTATGTTCAGGAAACTTTTGCACAGTCTGACCTGTCACCCTGTAACCACATGATTATTAAGAACCAGGAAATGATGCAAGGAGCAATGCAAGTTTAGATACAGATGTCTTTCAAGCTTAAATACTGGAGTAGTACTATATGGGATGTACATATATATATCCTTAAAAGTGGAGAGAGAAAGGACCGGTCAGCAAAGAAGACATGGTAATGCAACTAATTTGCTAGTAACAGCAGCGGATCCCTACCACCTAAGTCATTCTGATTACCGCACAAGTTTTGTTCTTCAGTCAGATGTCATAGTGTACGAACGTAGGTAAACCATTGATAAGAAATGCAATAACACCATGTCCCAACCAGGAACATTCTAGTTCAGAGAATGTTCTGACTTCTGAACCCATGTCCCTTCATTTCTGTAACCCATAATTAATACGTACAAGCAGTGGCCAAACAATCATAGCAAGCTTCTGCCTGCAGATGGTTAGACTGGAACCCCACCTATCTTTCACCTCGATGTAAATCCTGAAGAGATTCATCTATATTACAACAGCTGGATGGCGTAATGAAAAACAAGTCTACTTCATTGCAATCCTTGTATTCCTACACATGTCAATCCCATTATCAATAACAGGTCGCAAATTGTTTACGTGGTAAAAGATCACAAGTTGTACCATCGTTTCCTCATCGATCACGTTCAATCACACAACGGCACGCAATTCTGAGCAGTCGGCGATAGGGAAAATAAGATATCGCAAGTTGCAACGATTTTTATTAATTTATGAATCAACATTACCTCGGTATTTGCAACGACGTCCTCTCGTTCCCGCCTTCCGCGACCCCCGCCGGCTCCGGCGTATCCGGCTCCGCGGGGGGCTTGGGTGACGGCAACGGCAGCGGGTGCAACACGGGGGACGACGCGGACCTAGGAGGCGGAGCTACCACCCCCTCCGCGGCGTTGGAGGACCTCGAGGTCGGGGGACCGAGCCCGACGGCATCGGATGCGGAGGCGCGGCCCCTGGCGTGCGGCGGCGAGGAGGAGGACGCGACGTCGATGCCGAGGTCGGCGAGCAGCGCGTCGATGTCGTAGACGTGGCGCAGCTTCCGCTGCCGCGTGAGCTGCCGCGGCTGGCGGTGTGGCCGCGCGAGGAGGAGGTTCCCGGCGTCGTCGGAGCCCGCGCGTCGCGGCTGTGAGCGCGAGGTGGACGCCCGCGAGGGGGAGACCGGGGCGGAGGAGGAGGAGGAGGAGGCGGCGGTGGCGGAGCGGTGGAAGGCGGACTTGGAGCGCTTCCACCACGACGGCATCACGGGGGCTCGCGACGAGAGGCTGGCCGTGGGAGTGGGGTTAATGGCATCGGAGGCGGAGAGGAGGTGGACGGAGACGACGACGACGACGACGACCTCCTCCCAAAAGAATCAACTATTTTTTTCGGGTGGTCATTTTGGGTGGTCTGTCGTTGTGATGTGCGGCGTTTTAGGGAGGGAAAAGAATGGAACGCACGCGGCATCCAGGAAGAAGATTGTCTTTCCAGTCAACTCGCGCCAGGGAACCCGTCCACTGCTTATTTCCATTTTTGCCACTGATGACCCAGAAGAGAGCTAGATATGTGAAAGGGTTTTTATTCATTTGTGAAAGGAGTAGGTTGATAAAAGCCGGTAATCCACGGATGAGATCATGCTCATCTACTCCCTATGAACAGTGAATTTATAAAAAATCATAAAAATAAACCATTTTGGCATCTAAGATGTTTGAGTTCATACTAACACAAATGCCCGTGCGTTGCAACGGAAAAAACAACTGTCCCTATGAATCGGCCGGGTCAAGAAATTATGTCATGAGACAAATAGTCACTGATGACAAAAAAAGATGGGTCATTTGATCAGGACATGGGGTATGATTTCCAGTAAATTAATCGACTGAGCAACGTTAATTAACTTTATCATTAGTTCATTCTTTTCATAACAATTTTGTACATTCTGAAATTCAAAAGTATAACATGAAAAAAACAACAATATCAACAAATCTGAAGTAATAGCAGCAGGAAGCAAACCAGCCCAGACTAACAATTGGAACAACAAGCTAACCAGCCGAGTGTAATAGTTGTAGCAAGCATCTACGCAAAAAGAAATCTAGTCATATTTTTTATTTTAAAAAACTATTTTTTTTTGTGTGTAGCTCATATCAAAACATATTTTATCAAGAAAATTTATAGACACGTTTCTTTTCTTGAGGGATTCATATCAATATGTTTGATGCTTCCTGGGTTTGAACTGAATATGTAATTATATTCCATAAAAAAGAATATATTAATATATGCTTGATACCCTGAACTGAAGCTACGAATCTGATTTCTTTCTCACTTCCTATGTTTATTATCTATATCTACTTCGTGCTTCTTCTTTTTTAACTCAAAGATATATGGCCAATTCAGTTCACAAGTGATACCAATATAACCATATCATATGTTCAAGTCACAGCCCACCCCTCACCTCCTACTATGCAACCACACAATTAGAGATGTGTACCAAAGCACATATAGGCGAACAGAAAACCCAGGGATGCTTCCTTCCTGATGCATGTTGTTCTTGATGCCCAAGGATCGTAGCTAGTGCACCAAAGAGTAGACCATCAGGTAAGTACGCGCACCAAGCCCATCACGTTGGACACACACACACACCACGCACACGACGCCGGAGACCCATGCAGCCAGCCAACAAGCGTTGCCGCCCGGATGGCGCACATGTGCGTGCGTCGCACATCATGCTCGCCGGATTCAGCCACCGCACGCACACGGTATACCCGCACAGCCACATGTTGTACATCAGCTCAGCCGCTGCCGTCGTTAAACTCACGCTATTGTGCCGCCCATGATGCAAAGGCTCGTACAGTGCCGTCTGCTGCTAGACAACGCACGTCTCGTTCGTCTCGCCCTCGTGTTCCCTTCTTTCTCCTCCCCAATTGGAGGCTGCTCATTCCCTCGACAGCTTAGACCGGGGTGTAGGCGACGGACGGTCTCGAGCGTCGCGGGGCTCTGGGACTTGCTTGTCAACTGGTTCCGAAGGTTCCCCGTCCAGCTCTCCTCTTCCTTCCTTTTCGTTCACGCTCGGCAGGAGGGACGAAGCACCCTATGGCTTTGGCGGCGGCGTAGGCCTCCTCGTCTAATGGCTCCATCTGCTAGTCCTCCTCTGCCATGGGATCCACCCTTTGCTTTCTCTTTCCCGAGCCGGTACTTATTGGAGGGTTAGAGGATGCGGTCAGGGTTGTGGAGTTTGACTCAAATTGAAGATTGCCATCTCTTATACGAAACAAACACAACAGGGAGACGGGGGTGCGTGCGAAGGAAAAAAAACTTTAGGTGGGCCACATAGAACAAATCAAAAATACCACTTAAGCGGGACGAAACCAAGAATATCACCTTGCTTTATTAGTAAAAAAATAATATATATATATATATATATATATATATATATATATATATATATATATATATATATATATATATATATATATATATATATATATAGGTATAGATAGGTGGCATTGGTGGGTAATATTTTGCAACTTCAAGGGCAATTTCGATGACGTACGGGCAGAAACACTCCGTACTTTAATAGTAGGTATATAATTTTATTTCAACATTCTTAGTATTTTAATTTTTCGACACTTTTGAATTTCCAAATTCTTTAAAGTGGAAAAAAACAATGAGGAAAAATAAAAACGAAATGTAAAAGCAGGTCGCCCGTACATGGGCCGGCCCAAATAGGGATCTATGTGATCTCCTAGCGCACAAGGCGCAGTATAGGAGGTTCCTACATGGACCGGCCCAGTCTGAGATTTTTCTGTGTGAAATGTTTTTTATAACTTATAGGTGGCATTGGTGGGTAATATTTTGCAACTTCAAGGGCAATTTTGATGACGTACGAGCAGAAACACTCCGTACTTTAATAGTAGGTATATAATTTTATTTCAACATTCTTATTATTTTAATTTTTCGACACTTTTGAACTTCCAAATTCTTTAAAGTGGAAAAAAACAATGAGGAAAAATAAAAACGAAATGTAAAAGCAGTTCGCCCGTACATGGGCCGGCCCAAATAGGGATCTATGTCATCTCCTAGCGCACAAGGCACGGTATAGGAGGTTCCTACATGGACCGGCCTAGTCTGAGATTTTTCTGTGTGAAACTTTTTTTATAACTTATAGGTGGCATTGGTGGGTAATATTTTGCAACTTCAAGGGCAATTTCGATAACGTACGGGCAGAAACACTCCGTACTTTAATAGTAGGTATAGAAAGAGCATGCAAAAGTTTGTAATGAAACGGCATTCAAGGAGCTATAAAAGACCCAAAATTAGGTCTGCAAAATGCCCATTTTTAAAGTTTATTCGAAAGCTGAATTTGTGTGTGTAAACCTCCTCGAATGTGGTTTCAATATGAAAATATACACACTCCTTGTTAATTTGAGTTTCTTGGATGCCGAAAAATGTCATATCATTTTTAACTATTTATTTTGAATTTTATTATTCACGCATAGGTGTAAGTACTCCTAGGCACCGAAACGTCGCTATCGATAAAAGCAGTGTTTTCTTTGTTTTTTGTCTCTAAAGTTTCCCATGGTAGTTGGATGATAGAAGGTTGTGTGTTGAGTAAGGAGGCGTGTGTGTTAACAGAGGGGAACAACTTGCACAGATATGATACTAGTTGAATTGATCTGTAAAGCTATACATGTACATATGACAGTTGTTGGATTGATCTGCAAGTTATAACTATCTATACCTACTAATGAAGAAAATAGGTATTCTTGGTTCTGTCATGCTATTTTTCAAAAAACCCTCTGATGATGTTTGGGGCAATCATCCCGCGGCTCAGTTTTAAGTTAGATTTTTGCTTTTGTAACTTCTTGTACAAGGTAATCTCAAAAATGATAGCCCTCCGCTTGATTGGTTTTAGATGATATTATCTCACCTGTACAAAGTGCCTTCGTTCGGAGTAGGCTTGTCACAGATAATATTTTGCTGGCTTTTGAAAGCATCCATGCTATAAAGAATAAGAAAAAAGGCAGGTGGGGTTACTGTGTTGTTAAATTGAACATGCACAAGGCCTATGATCGTGTGGAGTGGACGTTTTTGCGTAGTATGATGACTCGTTTGGGATTTTATAGTGATTTTGTAAATCTCTTGAGGCTTGTGTCCACTCTGTTACATACAAAGTCAGATTCAATAATCAAGACAGAGATGCTTTCACACCTGAAAGGGGCCTCCAGCAGGGCGACCCCTTATCCCCACATTTTTTCTTGATCTGTGCAGAAGGACTGTCTAGTCTTCTGGCTCATAGTGAGGAGGTTCGTGGCATTGAAGGTGTTAGGGTTTGCAGAAATGCACCATCAGTCTCACATTTACTATTTACCGATGATTCTCTTATCCTTATGAAAGCTGATATGACTAATGCAACCTCGTTGAGACAGGTTCTGGACCAATACCGTGGAAGTTCTGGACAGTTGATAAGTGAAGCAAAGTGCAACATCTATTTCAGTCCAAATGTAAGTGTTGAAACAAAAGCTAATATTTGTAGGGAGCTTAACATCATGTCTGAAGCATTATCAAATAAGTACTTAGGATTACCTACCATTGTTGGGACCGACAGAAGTGATAGTTTTGTTCATCTCTTGGAGAGAATTATAAACAGGCTGGAAAGTTGGAAGGAAAAGTTTTTATCTATAGAAGGGAAAGAAATATTGCTGAAGGCGGTTATACAATCTATTCATGTGTTTGCTATGTCCGTCTTTAATATTCCCACAAAACTTTGTATGGAAATGACTGATGCAATGGCTGAGTTTTGGTGGGGTGATACAGATGAGATTAAACGCATGCATTGGATGGCGTGGTGGAGAATGTGTATCCCTAAGAAAGATGGAGGTATGGGTCGTGACTTACACTCTTTTAATTTGACTATGTTGGCAAAACAATCCTCGAGACTGATCTCTACTCCGGATTCTCCGTGTGCACGAGTTCTTAAAGTCAAATATTATCCAAACTTTAATTTACTCAAGGCAGGTCCGAAGAAGGGTTCCTCTTTTACTTGGCAAATTATTGTGGCTGGTCTGAATAATTTTCAAAGAGGTCACATTTGGAGAGTGGGCTCAGGTCATATGATCAATATTTGGAAGGACCATTGGATCCCAGGAAGCCCATCACGTATGGTACTAACCCCGAAGGGACAAATACTACTGTAAATAGTAAATAAGCTCATTGATCTGATGACATGTAACTGGGATGAGGTGCTAATTCGAGATGTTTTTTATGGGATTGATGTGGATAGAACTCAGTGAACATCAAGAAGACAATTTCGTGGCTTGGCACTACATTAAAGCATATTCTTTCTCTGTTTGTTCGGCTTACTATGTTGAATGGGATAGTTCTCACCGACGTAGACTTACTCGGGCTGATGGTGAAGGAGCATCTACACACAATCCTGTTTGGGAAATTTTATGGAAGCTACTAGTGCCTAGTAAAGTTAAAACTTTTGCATGGAAGGCTCTCCATGGAATAGTACCGGGATTGGCAGTTCTAGGAAATAGACATATCCCTACTACATCACAATGTCCAGTTTGCTCTATGGGTCATGAAGATGTCAAACACTTGATGTTTTCATGTTCTTGAGCGAAACAAGTATGGAGTTTTTTGGGACTTTTGGATGTAATTCAAAATGCTGCAAACATTGATAAATTAGGATCTATTGTGTTGGAGGAGCTTTTGTGCAGACCAGGTAATAAATCCCCTGTCCTTGGTCATGTTGATATGAAAGAATTAATTATCGTCAGAGCTTGTTATATTTGGTGGCATCGAAGGGAGTTTGCAAAAGGAAATCAAGTGGCTAAGCCACCATGCACAACTTTTGCAATTCAGGCCTTGACGAGTAATTTTGGGGCAGCATGTTCACATACTGTTTCAAAGGAAACCAAATGGTGTAAACCTACAAAGGACACTTATAAATTGAATATTGATGATGCATACTTGGGTGATGGTTTGGGTGGAGTAGGAGCAGTGGTGCGAAACTGCAATAGAGAAGCTATAGCTGGAGCATGCATGCCTTTACAAAACTTGATTGATGTGACAACGGATGAAGCAAAAGCATTACAGTATGGCATGAATCTTGCTGACAACTTGGGCGTGTTCCTGTGATTGTAGAATCAGATTCGTTGGAGATTGTTGAGGCATTTACTGGAACCATCCAAGTTTGGATCCCCTACTCAACGATTCTTGCAGACTACTTTCAGATGGCTCGCATGATTGGTGCAATTTCTATACAACACTACAACCTGGAAGCAAATTACGTGGCGCATAATTTAGCTAGACATGTTGTTACTTCAAACTCTTCTATTTTTTGGGATCACAATCCTCCTAGCTTTATTATTTCGGATGTAATAAACGATGTAACTATTATGAATCACCAATAAAATGCGCCATGAAGGCTTTCCCTAAAAAAGTCAGATTTTTGCTTTTTTGGAAAAAAACTGATAATTGATTTGATCAAACCACGGTACATATCAAATGCTTTTTAAAAATATTCATATATTTTAAATCCTAATTACAAATATAACATGTTATATATGAAATTTGACTAGAAAAATGTGTAGCATCTGAATATGATGTTATTTTGTCCACTATCCATTTTTAAAATGTTGTTTAGGGTGTAATCCTAATCAATAGCGCATGATTAGTCTTTTTTTATACCGGTGCCCGTTCGGAGTAAAACAAGAATTGGAGACGAAAGAAACCATCTATAACCACACATGCACGCCTCGCCAAAACCTCATAGGAAAAAAAGCATATTTCTCATCTTATGGCGAGAGGGACGCCTTAGGATTGTCAATATTCGAACGCGTTGTGATTATGTGAGCACTGAGGCCACCATCAGTGAGGGTGAGAAGGGGCATAAATGGCAACACAATTGGATGCCATGTGTTGAAAGAAAGGATGTGGACCTATTGGAGTCTTGACTCATGCATGATTATTGGGTTAGGGGAGTTTGGTATTTTTTTTCTCCCTGTGCAACGCACGATCTCTTTTGCTAGTATATAGTATATATAGGATATAATCAATCTTAACAACCTAATCATGTACAACTGAAAGAGCATCTAAGGATCTGGGTAATTAATGTCAATGTATCTCACGAAACATATGATTAAAAAGAATTATCTCGACAATGTTAAAAGGTTGAAACAAAGGAGATAAAAGGTGACCTCCAAGAAAACAATCACATAGAATGATGAAGCACACGATGTGAATGACTCCATTGGATGTCACATGATGCATTTTGGAGTTGATAAAAGTACATCAGCCCCCAAGGGAGCGACATGCCTCTGATGATGAACGGCGCGAACATCACGCGCTCGTTGTTGCGCACCACCGGTATGACTTCCGTGAATGAGTCATTATCTGTCACCTAAGAGTTCTAGGCAACATGCCCACGCAGTAGCAAGTAGCACAAGTTGGAGAGGCTTGCAAGCTACGCAGTGGACGTCGCCGAGAGCATCCACTTGCCCGTCGTGTTCGACGGAACGGTGGGGATTTTTGCCTGGCTGGTAGCGGCACCCTTGCTCATGGTGGCCTCCTTTCCCGAGGTGTAGTTCCGCATGCCGCCATGCCCCTTCGCTTGCTTCGCTGCCATTGGTCCCCAGATTTGGCTCGGGGAAGTGGGGAAAAGAGGTGGTTCGTGAGAGCTTCATACGTCTCCAACGTATCTATAATTTTTGCTTGTTCCATGCTGTTATATTATCATTCTTGGATGTTTTACAATCATTTTATAGCAACTTTATATCATTTTTTGGGACTAACCTATTGACATAGTGCCAAAGTGCCAGTTGCTGTTTTTGCTTGTTTTTTTACTTCGCAGAATATCAGTACCAAACGGAGTCCAATCGCGACGAAACTTTTTGGAGATTGTTTTTGGACCAGAAGACATCCAGTGGACCAAAGAAGTGCCAGAGAGGTGGGCCGTGGAGACCACAACCCACCAGGGTGCGCCAGAGGCCCCAGGCGTGCCCTGATGGGTTGTGCCCTCCTCGGGACCCCTCAACACCGCCTCTGACGCCTATAAATTCCCAAATATTCTAGAAACCCTAGAGGAGTCGACGAAAAACACATCCAGCCGCCACAAGTTCCAGAGCCTCGAGATCCAATCTAACACCATCACACAGGGGTTCATCATCCTCATTGGTGCCTCTCCGATGATGCATGAGTAGTCCACCATAGACCTACGGGTCCGTAGGCAGTAGCTAGATGGCTTCCTCTCTCTCTTTTGATTCTCAATACAATGGTCTCTTGGAGATCTATTTCATGTAAACTTTTGCGGTGTGT
The DNA here is from genome assembly GCA_039707655.1 of Elymus sibiricus. Classification (NCBI taxonomy): domain Eukaryota; kingdom Viridiplantae; phylum Streptophyta; class Magnoliopsida; order Poales; family Poaceae; genus Elymus; species Elymus sibiricus. Next base: position 274,842,715 of record CM077665.1, read on the forward strand.
TTGTTGGGATCCGATGAATTTTGAGTTCATGATCAGTTTCTATCCATGTATATTATTTGAGTCTTCTTTGATCTCTTATATGCATGATTACTTATAGCCTCGTATTTCTTCTTCGAATCTTTGGTTTAGTTAGGCCAGCTAGATCGATTTTTCTTGCCATGGGAAGAGGTGCTTTGTGATGGGTTCGATCTTGCGGTGTCCTCTCGCAGTGACCGAAGGGGTAGCAAGGCACGCATCTATCGTTGCTATTAAGGATAACAAGATGGGGTCTATTCCTACATGAATAGATCTTGTCTACATCATGTCATCGTTCTTATTGCATTACTCCGTTTTTCCATGAACTTAATACACTAGATGCATGCTGGATAGCGGTCGATGTGTGGAGTAATAGTAGTAGATGCAGGCAGGAGTCGGTCTACTTATCTTGGACGTGATGCCTATATAATGATCATCGTCTTGGATATCGTCATGATTATTTGATCTTCTATCAATTGCCCAACAGTAATTTGTTCACCCACCGTGTGCTATACTCATGAGAGAAGCCACTAGTGAAACCTACGGCCCCCGGGACTACTTTTCCAACATATTGATTTCTGATCTATCATTTTGCCGCTTTTGTTTTCAGATCTATTATTCCAAAAACCCAAAAATTCCTTGCTGCACTCTTTATTTGTTCTTTTATTTTGTGTTCTTGAGAGACCTATCTCTCCAATCTATCATATCCTAATCTATATTTTTACCGTAGAAAGATTGACAACCTCTCTTTCACGTTGGGTTGCAAGTATTTGTTCTTTGTGTGCAGGTGTTGTTTACTAGGTGGTGGTGATCCTCCTACTGGTTCGATACCTTGGTTTCATAACTGAGGGAAATACTTACCGTCGTTGTGCTGCATCATCCCTTCCTCTTTGGGGAAATACCGACGCAGTCTCAAGCCACGTCAGAGCTCAGGAGCAATAATGACGATATGGGAACAAGGAATAAGATGGGGGTGGGAAGGAATGGGAGACTGGCATTCTATAGGACACATGGGATTTCACCAAGCTACTTTCATCAAGATCCATTGAGTTATCATTCATTGCTTGATAGTTTCTTCTACGGTGGAACCTATGATGATGTGTTGTTCTTAGTTGAACAAAAAACATACTTATGATTATACTCTCTATGCGAGCATCCGCAAATACAAAAGAATAATTAAGATAACATCTAACCATAGCAATAAATTCTATGGTTGTAGCACCCCTCATGTAATAGTTCATAAATTTAGGGTACCGTAATATCTGTCATTTTGGCCACCCATCCATGAACAAACTAATCACACGATGCACTCTCTAGATCCTTAAAGGTAAAATGATATGCAGTCGATGTTCGCACATCACCAGTAGAAAAATCACACCACAACACAATATCAAAACATTAAACTAAGATTCAATTTCAAAATATTACTAACAACGAGGTTTATCCCATCTCCTCAAGAACGTAGCAAACTACTCACAACACATCATATGGATCATCATTAGTGGAGATGAATATATTAATAACAATTTGAACAAATGAATCTTTCACCAATAAAACTTCTAAGCATCACCTACAATGAGTAATCAATACCAGAAACTATACTCAGCATTGGGTGAAGGGAATTGATGAAGATGGCGATGATGTTCAAAATGTGATGACGATGATGATCCCAACGATGATTGGAGTGTTGGCGATGACGATGAATTTGAATTTCCCCTCTCGGAGGGATGGATCTCCAGCTAAATCAGCTTGTTTGAAGCAAAAGTGCTTCACCTCAGTTACGCCTCGTAGTGGAAATATACGAGAAAAAATCCACATATGTTTTAGTTCAGATTGGAATTTATGACTAAAGGACGTCAAGAGGTGGTGGGCCCCTATGACTCTCCACTGGCCCATCTTCTAGCTCCCAGCTTCTTTTCTTAGGGAAAAAATTAGTAAAATTTTCAGACTTTTTGGAGCTTCGAAAATGTCACACCCTAGATTTTTCCCAAATCCGGTATGTTGAAAATTTCACAGGGGATTAAAAAATTTCAAACGAAAATCCATGTTTGATTGATTGCTAGTCAGAAGTGCTTGATTGTTTGATTAAAAGGGTTGAAACCCACTACCAAGAGTGGAAACCTAGCTAGCCATTAGGTGGAACCCCAAGCATTGAAAAATTGTTGGGCAAGATCATCCAAGTAAGCCCCAAGAATATTCAAGCTAAATAAAAGATTCCCCTAAAGGAAATTGATTTGATTTATTTAAAAAAATCAAATTGAAATCAATAGGGAATTATCAAATATGGCTTGGTAAATTATTAGCAGGAAATGAAATTTCACAAGGCCAAATGATGACCTAGACCTTTTGCACAATCTCAAAATTTGATTTGAAACATATTTGGTTTGAAACCAAATTCAAATTGAAAATGGAATTATAAGTGCATATTTTAGTTGCCCACTTTGCCCAAATGAAATGTTCACATAATCAAAAATATTCACAATGGAATTTAGGACAAGTTTGTTTTGAAAGCAAATTCAAATTCAAACTACATTTGAATTTACAAGAAGACAGAAAAAGAAAAAGAAGAAAACAAAAACAAAAACTAAAGACAAAGAAAAGGCCTAGCAAGCCTGGCCGGCCCAGCGAGCACCGAGCCAGCCCAGCCGGCCAGGACAGCGCACACGTGCACTCCCCTCTCCCTCTCTCGCTGACTGACGGGCCCCATCCGTTAGGTCATCGCCCACCTCCCGCGTGCCCATGATCCGCATGCACGCACGCAAACGAGCACGTCGGCGCGCACGACCGCGTGCCCCGCGCCATCCGGGCATGCCCGCCCGCACGACCGTGTCCTATAAGTAGCCCCTGACCCGCTCTCCTAAGCCCCAAAGACGCCGCACCCCTTGCCGCCAGTCTGCCCGCTGATGAGCCCCCGCATCCGCCGCTGACCTAGGAACTCCGACAGCGATTTTGATCGCCGCAGAGGTTACCGAGCCAAACCTCCACCACCAGTCAACCCAACCCACCGCGGCAAACACCGTGGACATCTCTGACGTGGCCAGGACCCCCTAGGAGCCCGTGTCCACCGGAGACCGAAGCTCGCCACCGCCTCGTGCTCAACTCCGGTGAGGTGAGGCACCGTCCGAGTGCCCCACTTTGTACATCGAGTTTGTGACGATTTTACGCGTGTTCTGACCCAGCCATTCATCCCCTGACGCCGGATTTGGAGCATTTCGACCACGCCCGACTATCTGTCGCCGTGTCCGAACTTTGGCGAGCTCGCAGCCGCCACCTCTGTCGTCCCCGAGGCCAGCTGCCGCTACCTGGAGCTCCATCTTGATGCCCCGAGCCCATTTGTGCCCTCCGCCATTGCCAGAACCCACCAGAGCGACATCCCCGTTGACTCCCGAGTCGCGCGCTATCGTCGAGCTCGACACCGGCAAGGTTTTCCGGTGAGGACTGAAACCCTAGCCCCTCCTTTTAATCTCAGTCGTTGGATCTTCATCGCACGCACCATGGCCACCCACTTAAACCGCGAACCGTTTTTTCTGCTAGTGATCGGCCCTTCGCCGCATCGGACACCCCTGCAACCAACCAGACCATGCCACGTAGCCCCTGTCCGATCAATTTAATTATGAGAAAATCGGTAAAAAAAGAAATTTACAGAAAAATCCCTGAACTTAGAATGATCATAAATAATTATCTACAAGTCCAAATTGGGTGATTCTTCTTGCAAAGTGAACCTTATGAAATCTACTTTCATGTTTGAATAATTTAAAATTCAAATTCAAACAGATTGAATTCAAATTTGAATAGGACATAACTTGCAATTTATAAATCCAGATTAATTGATTATTTTTGCAAATTGAATCTAATTAAATATACTTTCATCTCAGAACACTTTATTTCAAATTTCAAATTATATTTTGAAACAGAATCCAATTGGGGTAGAAACCAAATAGAAATCAAACCTACCTAGATCTAATTTGAGTTAAGGAATTGTTTAATAAAAAAATATTGAAAAATGTTTCAGAAACTTAAATGAAACTTTAGTAAATAATTTTTAATATTTGACCGTAGGAATATTTAAATGCCAAATAAATATCAACTCAAACTTAGTTTGAAATTTATATTGAAACCAAAGTTTAGTTTGGACTAAGCCAAATCAAATGGATTGTTAAATCAAATTAAACTTAGTAGCGTGTTGGATTTAATATTTGACTTTAGGGAATGATGAACTCAAATTAATTTAGGTCCAAACTCAAACTAGTTTATAAACTAATGAACCATAGTTATTGTTTTGGAGTTATACTTGACTCTAGTTGAACCAAATCAAATGAGACAAATACAATGGGATACAACCAACCCAGCTGAAGTACCTAGTAGTTGTTTGGCTTGTGAATGACTTCAGGATGGCATATAATAAAAATCTAGATGAAACTAACTTGTACTTCATGGAGGTTCATAATTCAATTGAACTTGTGAAATTAAATCAAATGGTAAACTCAATTCAAATTGAAGCCAATTAGGATGAACCCTAATGATACGTCTTCAACGTATCTATAATTTTTTATTGTTCCATGCTATTATATTATCATTCTAGGATACTTTTTGGGCATTTATTTGCTGATTATTATTATTTTTGAGCACTAACCTATTAACCCAGTGCCAAGTGCCAGTTGTTGTTTTCTGCATGTTTTTGGCTTTTCAGGAATACCATACCAAACAAAGTCCAAATACCTCGAAACTTTTTGAGGATTTTTTCTGGACAAAAAAAGGACCGGGGGGCACACGAGGTGCCCCGAAACCAACATGGCACGCCCAGGGGGGTGGCCGCGCCCTGATGGCTTGGGGCCACCTCCCCGGCCCTCTGGCGTTGTTCTTTGGCCTATAAATTCTTATTAATCCACAAAACCGTAGGGAGCCTCCCGAAGCACTTTTTCTGCCGCTGCAAGTCTCTGTTCCACTGTGTGCCCATATACAGCCTTGTTGTGGTGCCATCCCGGATGGGGGATCGATCACGGAGGGCCTCTACATCAACCTTGCTTCTCCCATGATGATGTATGAGTAGTTCACCACAGACCTACGGGTCCGTAGTTAGTACCTAGATGTATCTCTCTCTACGTTCTTTGTTGCCATGATCACCGCGATTCCCGCGGTGATCTATCTTATGTAATTAATCTTTGCGGTGTGTTTGTTGGGATCCGATGAATTTTGGATTTATGTTCAAATTATTCATGAAAAAGATTTGAGTCTCCTCTGAATTCTTATTTGCATGATTATTATAGCTTCGTAATTCTCTCCGATCTATCGGTTTAGTTTGGCCAAGTAGATTGGTTTATCTTCAGTGGGAGAGGTACGTTGTAGTGGGTTCAATATTGCGGTGCTCTATATCCCAGTGACAAAGTAGGGGACAAGACATGTATTTGTATTGCTTCCACTAAGGGTAAAACGATGGGGTTTATTCATATTAATTGGATTTACGTTGTCTATATCATGTCATCATTCTCCAAGCATTACTATGTTTAACTTAGTACTCTAGATGCATGCTGGATAGCGGGTCGATGGGTGGAGTAATAGTAGTAATGCAGGAAGGAGTCGGTCTACTTGTTTATGGACGTGATGCCTATATGCATGATCATTGACGTGAATAAATATTGCATAACTATGCGCTTTTCTATCAATTGCCCAACAGTAATTTGTCTACCACCATATGCCTTCTTCGAGAGAGAAGCCTCTAGCGAACACTATGGCCCCCGGGTCTATTCACATATATATTTACAAACGCTCTTATTTCCTTGCTGCCATTATTACTTTTTATTTATTTTCTATTTTATATTTATCCAACTATCATCTACACTACTTATCGCTTGCAATTAACGAGTTCAAGGAGATTGACACCCCTCTTGCCCGTGTTGGTCAAGTGTGTGCTCTTTTGTGTGTAGGCGTTGAAGACGGGAAGTTGTGTGATCCTCCTATTGCTTCAATAACCTTGGTTCTCATTGAGGGAAATACTTATCTATACTGTGCTGCATCATCCCCTCCTCTTCGGGGAAAAACACAACGCAGATCACAAGTATCAGGAAGGATTTCTAGCGCCGTTGCCGGGGAATGTCATCAACTTACTATCAAGTACCTTCTCATAAATTATCATTCACTTGTTCTACTTTTTATTTGCTGTTATATTTTGCTTGCTATAAAAATCAAAATACAAAAATATATATCTTTGCTTGTTTGCATGTGTGCTTGCTTGAAGTTGCTATGAATTTGAGATGGTTATTGTAGAATGTGCTAGTGAATCGGACGAGGAAAGACCGAAATTTATCGATGCTACTCATGATCCTCCTAAAGTCAAGTTCCTAATAGTGATATTCACACGGTTTTAAAATCCAAAATTTATCATGTGGGTAGTGGGAACATTATTGGAAAACATGTCATTCAAGAATTTTTTTTGAGTGCTCCGGAGCCATCCCTTTTACTAAAGGGACTATACTTGATGAAACAAATTGTTACGTGGATGCAAATACTAAAGCTAGAAAGAAAGTTTGTGCATCTTCATCCTATGCTTCAAAAGATTTTTTTGGGACTCCCGAGCATACACAATCTTAAGATTAAGAAAATTGCTACTATTATCCTTATTCATGTGTTTGATTACATAGTGCGGGAAGAGAGAGACATATTTGCTTTCTGTAGAATAAAATATGAAGCTCCTCCCATAGAAGTAATCCTACATAATAAAGATGCTTTACGTATGCTGGAATCTAGTGATTGTCAAGGTTTTAGTGAGAATATGAGGAGGAATGTTCCTCCCGAGGAATTAATGCAAGCCTTGTTACTCCACACTTGTAATAAATTTGAATGGATTGCTAAAGGAATTAATGAAGATTGGCATGAAAATACTATTAGGGAACCTATTAATGATGAAATTCATATCTTATATGATGGTCCCTATGATGATGGTGATGTTAGTGATGATATTATAAATCCTTTTGAACACTTGAGCTTGTCAACTAGATTTTATAAAGGTGATTTATTAAGTAAGATTTTGGAAGAGCTAGTCCTGAAGGACATGAAGGGGTCCAACACTTAATCATATGCACGATGCGTAGCTAGGGGCATAAAACAATAGCTCTAGTTGGGAGGCAACCCAACAGTTATCTTATTTTTCTTGTTTTACTTTCTGTTTGTTTTATATAAAATGATTGTTGATACTGTAATGATTGTGTTTTTATGTTTAAATTAGTGTTTGTGCCAAGTAAAGCCTTTGGGATGACTTGCATGATAAGTAGAATTGATACGGTGCAAAAACAGAAACTTTTGCGTCCAGTGTAGAATTTTCCTTATTTTACTGGAACGTCTTCTTGACCTGAATTTTTTACAAAATATTGGTATACAAATTCCCCAGGTTTTCCTAAATTTTCAAAAAAATTGGAGTTCCAGAAGTATAGTTTCTCTACAAATCATTATAGTTTGTTCTGTTTTATAGAGATTCTGTTTTTGCTTGCATAGTTTGCTTGTTTTGATGATGCTATGGATTGTATCGGGGGATATAAGCCATGGAGAAGTTATAATACAGTACCTTATGAAATAATAAAATATGAATCAATTTATAACAGTACCTAAAGTATTTGATATGTTTATTATACTAACGGTTCTCACGAAGGTTTCTGTTGAGTTTTGTGTGCTGAAGTTTTCAAGTTTTGGGTGCTATCACGATGGATGAAGGATTAAGGAGCGGCAAGAGCCTAAGCTTGGGGATGCCCGGGGCACCCCAAGTCAAATTCTAGGAAGACTAAAGCATCTAAGCTTGGGTATGCCCCGGAAGGCATCCCCTCTTTCTTCTCAATCCATCAGTATGTCACTTGGAGCTACATTTTTATTCATCACATGATATGAGTTTTGCTTGGAGCGTCGTGTGCTTTTGTTTGCTTTTGTTTTAGTTTTCCACAATCATTGTTTGATGGACACACCTACTTGAAAGAGACACATGTTCACCATGATTTGTTAGAATACTCTTTGTGCTTCACTTATATCTTTTGAGCTAAGCAGTTGCTCTAGTACTTCACTTATATCTGTTAGAGCACGGTGGCGTATATATTTTATAGAAATAATTGCACTCTCATTCTTCACTTAAATTTGTTTGAAAGTTAATAAACAGTGATGGCAATTTTCATGGATTATAAGACTAGTTCAAAAATAATAGGTATTCAAGGAGTGTATAATCAAAACCTTCATGTAGCACATAAAAGAGAAATTGTGGTTAATGATATTGATGTGGTAATATGAAAGGGTGTGAGTGCATGGTTGTCAGTTAGTAGGAATATCGATCGTTAAAGGATGTTAATTTGTTGTTCATCTAAATATAGGTTATGGCATGGTGATGATGTGTGAGCATTCTTATTCCTCGTTGAAATCCTAGTGTTGTTTAGGTCGGAGGCACACGATGGTTAACTCCTCCCAACCTCCTCCCTAGGGGCATGCGAGTAGTACTTTGCTTCGAGAGAGCTAATAAAGCTTTGCAATAAGTATGTGAGTTCTTTATGACTAATGTGAATCCATGGATGTACGCACTCTCACATTTTCATATTTGCTAGCCTCTTCGGTACCGTGCATTGCCCATTCTCACCTCGAGGATCGGTGCAAACTTCGTCGGTGCATCCAAACTCCGCGGCATGATATGCTCTATTGCACATAAGTCTCATTATATCTTCCTCAAAACAGCCACCATACCTACCTATCATGGCATTTCCATAGCCATTCCGAGATATATTGCCATGCAACTCCCACCGTTACATCATATGATTAGTACACTCATTATCATATTGCTTTGCATGATCATGTAGATGACATAGTCTTTGTGGCACAGCCACCGTTCATCATTGTTTACATGCTACACTAGATCATTGCACATACTGGTACACTGCCAGAGGCATTCATATAGAGTCATATTGTTAAGTAGTTTTTCATATCGCGTTGTAAGTAAATAAAAGTGTGATGCAGAAAGGATGATGGAGACAATGATTCCCCCACAAGTCGGGATGATACTCCGAATGAAAAAAAAAGAAAAAAAAGAGAAGAAAGAAAAAAAGAAAAGAAAAAGAAAGAAAAAAGGAGAAAAAGAAAAAATAATAAATGAGAGAAAAGAGAGAAGGGACAGTGCTACTATCTGTTTTTACACACTTGTGCTTCAAAGTAGCACCATGTTTTTCATATAGAGAGTCTCATGTTTTGTCACTTCCATATGCTAGTGGGAAATTTTCATTATAGAACTTGGCTTTTTTATTCCGATGACAGGCCTCCTCAAATACCCGAGGTCTTCATGAGAAAGCAAGTTGGATGCACACCCACTTAGCTTTATTCGAGCTTTCATACACTTATAGCTCTACTACATCCGTTGCATGGCAATCCCTACTCTTCACATTGATATCTATTGATGGGCATCTCCATAGCCCGTTGATATGCCTAGTTGATGCGAGAATTTCTTCTCCACTTTTTACCCCTTTGATATCTATCACCATATTCTATTCCACCTATATGATATGTCCATGGTTCACGCCCATGTATTGAGTGAGGTATAAAAAGCTGAAACGCGTTAAAAAGTATGATCCAATTGCCTGACTTAACATCGTGGTGTGTCGTTGCACTAGGAACCAGGGTACCTATTGCCCTGACTTGTGCGCGGGCGACCGCGGCAGGATTCCTGGGGCCGGCAAGATCTTGCCGGGTGCGTGCCAGCCCCCGGCAAGCCTCTTTGCTTCTAAGCTTGGAAGAAGGACCGAATTCCCCGGCAAGGCCCTTTGCCAGGGGAAAGAAGACATCCAGGACAAGGCAATAATCAGAAGATAGAAGACTGGAGGCTGGAGCCCCGGTAAGGTCTTGCCGGGATGGCTTGCAATCCCGGCAAGGCTCACGCCCGGCAAGCCTTCGCTGCCCTGTCATCACTCCAGTACGGTTACCGGCTTGTCTTTTAGCCGTTGTCCTCCTGGTAACGTGTCAGGTGCTAGCGGTGGATGGGCTTAAGCGGTGCGATGGGACGGCCCCTTTTTCCAGCCCCAAGACGCTAAGGGACACCTCAACGGAGCATTTAATGTTCTTGTCCTAAACCGTCAGTGTTAGGTATGATAGCACTGTAGCTACTTTTACACCTCATGTATGCACTGTGCGCCACTGTTGGTGACCCCTTCGAACGTATAAAAGGAGGCCCAAGGCGTAGCTACAGGGGGATCGGATCGGCGAGAGCTCACTCTGCATGTGTAGCTGCTAAGTACTGTAGCGCTCCCAGGACTTGAGCTAGAACACTCTTAATACAACCAAGCAGGAGTAGGGTTTTACGCATCTTTGCGGCCCGAACCTGGGTAAAATTCCCGCGTGTTGATCATCAGATCTGCTCTCTGTGCAAACCTTCTCCCCGCCGAATCGTAAAGGGATCCTCCCGGTCCCATAGGTGTCGTTTCTCCGACATCTTTGGCGCGCCAGGTAGGGGTAGAGAGGTTGTGCGGACCTGACCTGGTGATTAGCGCGTCAGCTCCTCTGAGGCATGGAAGGCGAGCTCGGGGGCTGGCAGCGCCCTAGAGAATAATCTTCTTGAGAGCCGCCGGCCGTCACCACGAGCGCAGCCTCGTCATGCGAGATGAACGGTAGAAAAGATAAGTTACAAAGACTTGTGGCAATCATGTTCCTTTTGCTGTCTTCATTTGCTCCTTGCACTAACACGCGAAGGAGCCTTCCCAGAATCAATGGCATCCTGAGTTGTCTCGAGTCCGCTCGACAACTTGGACGGCTGCGCGAGTTTTGGGAAGGTTAACCTTTTCGGGAGGCGGCGACCCCGGCAAGCTGCTAAGGACCCGTTCCTCGAGCGCTGCCGACTGGGGCGTGCGCACCGGAAAGTCATCCAGCAAGCATGGGTTGTCTTGATTGATCCTTCCGTCCTTGTACATCAATCTGCACGCGGAGGAACTTTGCCGTGGTTAGCCCGCGCTCTAGTTTCGCTTCGAGTCCGCTCGGCAAACTTAGCAGCTGCGTTTTGGCCCGGCAAGGCGCCTTGCCGGCGGCGGCATTTCCAGCAGGCTGCTAAGGACCCGTTCCTCAAAGCGCTCACGGCAAGTGTGTGCACCGGCAAGGTTTCCGAATAGCGTAAGATATAAGATGTGTACGAGGACGGGCTTAATCGAGAGGAGAGCAAATATTCATCTAGCGTAAAGAAGCATGTGTTGCGTACATAAAGACTGGTTTGACTAAGACAAGTTACTTTCTTTATGTGTGCTATTGCAGCAGCATGTATGCGAAAAAGGATTTCATTTCCGGCGGCCGGGAAAGCCAAGGACGCCGTGCTGGAAGTTGACAAGATGGCGATGAGGTATTCGCAGTAGGTGGCAGGGGCGGCAAGGATGGTGCATGAATCGAGCATAGCACCCGTGATATCCTTTACGTGGAAGCCCGGGGGCTGGCTCTTCATCGCACGGCGCGGCGCTCCTTTTTGAGCCCGCGACCCCTGCCGTCATCTTGCTCTGTCTCCCACATTGCCGGCAAGCCCAAGGCCCGGCAAGGCCTCTGACACACACTCCGGCAAGCGCGCCTCTTCGGAGTGCTGCGTTTCTGTTGAGGACGTGCTAGAGAGCCCCCCGGCAAGCCACGACCTCCAGGCGGGAGGAGCAGCCGGGAACAGGTCTGCACATCACCGGCAAGCCCAAAGGCCCGGCAAGGCTTTTGGCGCACACTCCGGCAAGCGCGCCTCTTCGGAGTGCTGCGCTCCCGTTGAGGGCGTGCCAGAGAGCTCCACCGGCAAGATGCTTGTCGGGGGACAGCGGGAAGCGAAAACGCACACAAGAGCCAAGGAGTTTTAAAAGGTTGATACCCAGTGCATCTCTTCTCGAACATTCACGGGATTACATTGGGTGCAGTCTGATACATGAAAGGAGATCTACCACTACGACGCGGCGACCGATCCGGAAGCAAGGTCTCGCGGATGGAACGCCAGGACCTAACTACGGCGCCAGACGTGCCTAGTCGGAGTCCTCATACTTCATGCCAAAGACGCTATCCTCGTCGTCGCTGTCGCTGGAGGAATCGGAGTCGCTGCCGCTCGAGCTTTCAGCGTAGCACTCCAGGCGGACGCCAGTCGCTCCGAAAAACTTCATGGAGAGGGTGGCGGGACCGTCGAATTTGAAGTGAAGCAGCTGCCCAGGGGCGAGGCCCCGGGAACGGGCGAACGACTTCCATCCCCTTGTCAGGAACATGGCGCCTCCAGGGGAGAGGTCGACCGCCACCCACCAAGGGCCGTTGCTGCAGCCGTCCGCTCGGAGCCACAGGCCGCGAGGCCGGCTGCTCTCCATGGCCCTTGCGAAAGGATCAGGGAGGCGCAGCCAACTTCGGAGCCGACGGGGGAGGACCACGACGAACTCCTGCACCTCTTCCCCCGCGTGGATCCCCACGTGGGGCTGCGGGAGAGGCACACTACCGCGACCGCCGCGTCCCGTCGGAATCATCCTCGCACGGCCTCGGGACGCTATCCTGCCGCGGGAACTTGGGCCCGCCGCCGTCACCACCACGCGCGCTGGAGTCCGGGGGCTGCTCCTCGCAGCGCTATGGGAACCCCGGGCGCGGCCACGTCCCCTCACCATCTTGGGGCGGCGCGTCGGGGGAAATGGCGAAAGACAGAAAGGGGAAGCACTGAGCAGCAGGAGAAGGTGGAGGATTGCGGATGAGCGGCGTTCTTCTTCTTCCCTCACCCCCCTTTTATAGGGCTGGGTGTTAAGGGAAGAGGGAGGCCGACTCTTCGTAATCCTGGACAGTATGCGTCACCCAAGGCGCGAATAAGTCAGGGGTGGGAGCAAAGGCGTTAATGGTGAAGGCGAACAAGCGCCGCACTGTTCGTCGCTTCCCCTCCCAAGGAAGAAGGTGGACCGCCTCGCTCCACTACTCCCAAGACCTGCAGTTACTATGCAACGTGGGAAGAAGCCATCAACCGTAATCATTACAAAAACTGCGGCCGCGTGTGCCCGCGCACTGTTTTGGGCCTAGCCCAACAAGCGCCGTGCGCGCATGTGTGGCCCAGGCCCGGGGGCTCCTGTCGGTGCACTAGGAACCAGGGTACCTATTGCCCTGACTTGTGCGCGGGCGACCGCAGCAGGATTCCTGGGGCCGGCAAGACCTTGCCGGGTGCGTGCCAGCCCCCGGCAAGCCTCTTTGCTTCTAAGCTTGGAGGAAGGACCGAATTCCCTGGCAAGGCCCTTTGCCGGGGGAAAGAAGACATCCAGGACAAGGCAATAATCAGAAGATAGAAGGCTGGAGGCTGGAGCCCCGGTAAGGTCTTGCCGGGATGGCTTGCAATCCCGGCAAGGCTCACGCCCGGCAAGCCTTCGCTGCCCTGTCATCACTCCAGTACGGTTACCGGCTTGTCTTTTAGCTGTTGTCTTCCTGGTAACGTGTCAGGTGCTAGCGGTGGATGGGCTTAAGCGGTGCGATGGGACGGCCCCTTTTTCCAGCCCCAAGACGCTAAGGGACACCTCAACGGAGCATTTAATGTTCTTGTCCTAAACCGTCAGTGTTAGGTATGATAGCACTGTAGCTACTTTTACACCTCATGTATGCACTGTGCGCCACTGTTGGTGACCCCTTCGAACGTATAAAAGGAGGCCCAAGGCGTAGCTACAGGGGGATCGGATCGGCGAGAGCTCACTCTGCATGTGTAGCTGCTAAGTACTGTAGCGCTCCCAGGACTTGAGCTAGAACACTCTTAATACAACCAAGCAGGAGTAGGGTTTTACGCATCTTTGCGGCCCGAACCTGGGTAAAATTCCCGCGTGTTGATCATCAGATCTGCTCTCTGTGCAAACCTTCTCCCCGCCGAATCGTAAAGGGATCCTCCCGGTCCCATAGGTGTCGTTTCTCCGACATGGTGCTTGACATTTGTATTTATGTGGTGAAGACGGAGCCATGCCATGATAATTTGATAAAGTGAATGGGGGGTCAACATTCTTTAAGGATCGTATATTTTGAAAATTGATGATTGTGTTATTTATGCTTATGGATATTACTATGTTAATGTTTATTGATTCATCGTTTCTCAATGATCATACCTGAAAGAGATTACATGTTGGGTAGCATGTCACATCGAAAATTATGTTTTTATCATTTACCTACTCGAGGACGAGCACGAATTAAGCTTGGGGATGCTGATACGTCTCCAACGTATCTATAATTTTGATTGTTCCATGCTATTATATTATCATTCTAGGTTACTGTTTGGGCATTTATTTGCTGATTCATATTATTTTTTAGCACCAACCTATTAACCCAGTGCCAAGTGTCAGTTGCTATTTTCTGCTTGTTTTTGGCCTTTCAAGAATACCATACCAAAGGAAGTCCAAATACCCCGAAACTTTTTGATGATTTTTTCTGGACAAATTAAGGACCTGGAAGCTTCGGAGGGAGACCGGGGGCCACATGAGGTGCCCCCAAGCCAACAGGGCGGCCCAGGGGGTGGTCGCGCCCTGATGGCTTGGGGCCACCTCCCCGGCCCTCTGGCGTTGTTATCTGGCCTATAAATTCTTATTAATCCCCAAAACCCTAGGGAGCCTCCTGGAACACTTTTTCCGCCGCCGCAAGTCTCTGTTCTTCCGTGTGCCCAACTGGAGCCCTGTTCCGGTGCCCTGCCGGAGGGGGGATCAATCACGGAGGGCCTCTACATCAACCTTGCTGCTCCCATGGTGATGTGTGAGTTGTTCACCACAGACCTACAGGTCCGTAGTTAGTACCGATACATCCATTTTGCATCATGATTTCCTACTGTTATTTATAATGTTTTTATGCATAATAATGCTTTATGGAGTAATTCTAATGCCTTTTCTCTCATAATATGCAAGGTTTACACAAAGAGGGAGAATGCCGCCAGCTGGAATTCGGGACCTGAAAAAGCATATCAGAGACACCTATTCTGCACATCTCCAAATAAGCTGAAACTTCACGGAGAATTATTTTGGAGTATATAAAAATACTAGAGCAAATAGCTATCGGAGGGGGGCCACCTGGTGACCACAATACACCAGGGCGCGCCAGCCCCCCCAGGCGCGCCCTGGTGGGTTGTGGCCAGCCCAACCCACCTCTGGTGCCCATCTTCTGGTACTTAAGGTCTTTTGACCTAGAAAAAATAAGGAGAGGACTTTCGGGACAGAACGCCGCCGTCTAGAGGCAGAACTTGGGCAGGAGCACTTTTGCCCTCCGGTGGAGCGATTCCGCCGGGGGAACTTCCCTCCCAGAGGGGGAAATCAAAGCCATCGTCATCACCAACACGCCTCTCATCTTTGGGAGGCCAATCTTCATCAACATCTTCAACAACACCATCTCCTCTCAAACCCTAGTTCATCTCTTGTGTTCAATCTTTGTACCAGAACCTCAGATTGGTACCTGTGGGTGACTAGTAGTGTCGAGTACATCTCGCAGTTGATTACTATATGGTCTATTTGGTGGAAGATTATATGTTCAGATCCATTATGCTATTTAATACCCCTCTGATCTTGAGCATGAATATCATTTGTGAGTAGTTATATTTGTTCTCGAGGTCACGTGAGAAGTCATGTTGCAAGTAATCATGTGAATTTGATATGTGTTCGATATTTTGATGATATGAATGTTGTGATTCCCTTAGTGGTGTCATGTGAACGTCGACTACATGACACTTCACCATCTTTGGGCCTAAGGGAATGCATTGTGGAGTAGTGATTAGATGATGGGTTGCTAGAGTGACAGAAGCTTAAACCCTAGATTATGCGCTATTTCGTAAGGGGCTGATTTGGATCCAAATGTTTAATGCTATGGTTAGATTTTATCTTAATACTTTTCTCGTAGTTGCAGATGCTTGCGATGGTGTTAATCATTAGTGGGAGGTTTGTTCAAGTAAGAACAACACCCAAGCACCGGTCCACCCACATATCAAATTATCAAAGTAGCGAACGCAAATCAAACCAACATGATGAAAGTGACTAGATGAAATTCCCATGTACCCTCAAGAACGCTTGCTTATTATAAGAGACCGTTTTGGCCTGTCCTTTGCCACAAAAGGATTGGGCTATCTTGCTGCACTTCATTTACCGTTACCGTTACTTGCTCGTTACCAATTATCTTGCTATCAAACTACCTGTTACCTACAATTTCAGTGCTTGTAGAAATTACCTTGCTGAAAACCGCTTGTCATTTCCTTCTGCTCCTCGTTGGGTTCGACACTCTTACTTATCGAAAGGACTAAAATTGACCCCCTATACTCGTGGGTCATCCAGAATCTTTTCTGGCGCCGTTGCCGGGGAGTGAAGCGCTCTTGGTAAGTGGAAATCGGTAAGGAAAAACTTATACTATGTGCTGCAATTTATTGTCACTTGCTACTATGGAAAACAATCCTTTGAGGGGTTTGTTCGGGGTATCTTCACCTCGACCGGAACCACAATTTGTTGCCCCTCAACCTACTACACCTACTGAAAATATTGTTTATGAAATTCCTTCGGGTATTGTAGAACAACTGCTAGCTAATCCTTATGCAGGAGACGGAACTGAACATCCCGATATGCATCTAATACATGTGGATGAAATTTGTGGATTATTTAAGCTTGCAGGTTTACCCGAAGATGAAGTGAAGAAGAAGGTTTTCCCTTTATCTTTGAATGGAAAAAGCATTGACATGGTATAGGCTATGTGATGATATTGGATCATGGAATTGGAATCGATTGAAATTAGAATTCCACCAAAAGTTTTATCCTATGCATCTAGTTCATCATGATCGGAAATATATATATATAATTTTTGGCCTCGTGAAGGATAAAGCATCGCTCTAGCTTGGGGGAGGCTTAAGTCAATGATATATTCATGCCCCAATCATGAGCTCCCGAGAGAAATTATTATTCAGAATTTTTATGCTCGGCTTTCTCATAATGATCGATCCATGCTCGATACTTCTTGTACTGGTTCTTTTATGAAGAAGGCTATTGAATTCAAGTGGGATCTCTTATAAAGAATTAACGCAACTCTGAAGATTGGGAACTCGACGAAGGTAATGAGTCATGTATTAAGCTTAAGTTTGATTGTGTTAAATCTTTTATGAATACCGATGCTTTTCACAAGTTTAGCACTAAATATGGACTTGACTCTGAGATCGTAGCCTCTTTCTATGAATCATTTGCTACTCATGTTGACCTCCCTAAGGAGAAGTGGTTTAAATATCATCCCCCTATTAAAGAAGAAATTAAAGAACCGGTAAAAGCTAAAGATGAAACTATCATTTACAATGTTGATCCAGTTGTGCCTACCGCTTATATTGAAAAACCACCTTTCCCTGTTAGGATAAAGGAACATGCTAAGGTATCAACCGTGGTTCGCAAAAGTAATATTAAAGCACCTAAGCCCATCTGAACAAATTAAAGTAGAACCTAGTGTTGCTATGGTTAAAGATCTCTTGTTAGAAAATATTGATGGGCATGTTATTTACTTCTGTGATGAAGCTGCTAGAATTGCCAAACCTGATGAAAAAGATAAACATAGACCCGTAGTTGGCATGCCTGTTGTCTCAGTTAAAATAGGAGATCATTGCTATCATGGTTTATGTGATATGGGTGCTAGTGTGAGTGCTATTCCTTTTACCTTATACCAAGAAATTTTGAATGATATAGCACCCGCCGAAATAGAAGACATTGATGTTACTATTAAACTTGCTAATAGAGACACCATCACACCACTTGGGATTATTAGAGATGTTGAAGTCTTGTGTGGGAAAATAAAATATCCTACTGATTTTCTAGTTCTTGGTTCCCCACAAGATGACTTTTGTCCCATTATGTTTGGTAGACCTTTCTTGAACACCATCAATGCTAAGATAGATTGCAAGAGAGAAACCGTCGGTGTTAATTTTGGTGATGTGTCTCATGAGTTTAACTTCTCCAAGTTTAGTAGACAACCTCGTAATAAAGAATTATCTAGTAAGGATGAAATAATTGGTCTTGCTTCTATTGTCGTTCCTCCTACCGATCCACTAGAACAATATTTGCTAGACCATGAAAATGATTTGCACTTGCATGAAAGAAATGAAATAGATTAAATTTTCTTTGAATAACAACCTCTCCTAAAACACAATTTGCCTATTGAAACTCTGGGAGGTCCTCCTCCACCTAAAGGTGATCATGTGTTTGAATTAAAACAATTGCCTGACACTTTGAAGTATGCTTATCTTGATGAGAAAAAGATATATCCTGTTATTATTAGTGCTAACCTTTCAGAATATGAAGAAGAATTACTATTAAAAATTCCGAGGAAGCACCGGGCTGCTATTGGATATACTCTTGATGATCTTAAGGGCATTAGTCCCACTCTATGTCATCACAAGATCAATATGGAACCTGATGCTAAACCCGTTGTTGATCACCAACGATGGTTTAATCCTAAGATGAAAGAAGTGGTAAGAACTGAAATAATAAAGCTTCTCGAAGCAGGTATAATTTATCCCATAGCTGATAGTAGATGGGTAAGTCCCGTTCATTGTGTCCCTAAGAAGGGAGGTATTACTGTTGTTCCTAAAGATAAAAATGAACTTATCCCTCAGAGAATTGTCACTGTCTATAGAATGGTAATTGATTTTAGAAAATTAAATAAAGCTACTAGAAAAGATCATTACCCTCTGCCTTTCATTGATCAAATGCTAGAAAGATTATCTAAGCACACACACTTTTGTTTTCTGGATGGATATTCTGGTTTCTCTCAATACCTGTATCACAATTTGATCAAGAGAAATCCACCTTTACTTGTCCTTTTGGAACCTATGCTTATAGATGTATGCCTTTTGGTTTATGCAATGCACCTGCTACCTTTCAAAGATGTATGACTGCTATATTCTCTGATTTTTGTGAAAAGATTGTGGAGGTTTTCATGGATGATTTTTCCGTTTACGGAACTTCTTTTGATGATTGCTTAAGCAACCTTGATCGAGTTTTCCAGAGATGTGAACAAACTAATCTCGTCTTGAATTGGGAGAAGTGCCACTTTATGGTTAATGAAGGTATTGTCTTGGGGCATAAAATAATTGAATGATGCATTGAGGTGGATAAAGCTAAAGTTGATGCAATTGAGAAAATTCCATGTCCAAAAGATATTAAAGGTATTCGGAGTTTCCTTCGTCATGCTGGTTTCTATAGGAGGTTTATTAAAGACTTCTCTAAAATTTCTAGGCCTCTTACTAATCTTTTGAAAAAGGATATTCCATTTGTTTTTGATGATGATTGTGTAGAAGCCTTTGAAACAGTCAAGAAAGCCTTAACTTCTGCACCTATTGTTCAACCACCTGATTGGAACTTGCCTTTTGAAATTATGTGTGATGCTAGTGATTATGCTATTGGTGCTGTTCTAGGACAGAGAGTTGATAAGAAATTGAATGTTATCCATTATTCTAGCAAAACTCTAGACAATGCCCAAAGAAATTGTGCTACTACTGAAAAAGAATTTTTAGCAGTTGTGTTTGCTTGTGATAAATTTAGATCTTACATTGTTGATTCCAAAGTTATTGTTCACACTAATCATGCTGCTATAAAATATCTTATGGAAAAGAAAGATGCTAAACCTAGACTCATTAGGTGGGTTCTCTTGCTTCAAGAATTTGATTTACATGTCACTGATAGGAAAGGAGCTTAGAATCACGTAGCTGATAACTTGTCTAGGTTAGAAAATATCCTTGATGACCCACTACCTATTGATGATAGTTTTCCTGATGAACAGTTAGCTGCAATAAATGTTTCTCAAAACACTCCTTGGTATGCTGATTATGCTAACTATATTGTTGCTAAATATATACCAACTAGTTTCACATACCAACAAAAGAAAAAAATCTTCTATGATTTAAGACATTACTTTTGGGATGACCCGCATCTTTATAAAGATGGGGTAGATGGTATTATTAGACGTTGTGTAACTGAGCATGAATAGGAACAAATCCTACGGAAATGTCATTCCGAAGCCTATGGATGACATCATGCGGGAGATAGAACTGCTCACAAGGTATTGCAATTTGGTTTTTATTGGCCTACTCTCTTCAAGGATGCCCGTAAGTTTGTCTTGTCTTGTGATCAATGTCAAAGAATTGGTAATATCGGTAAGCGTCAGGAAATACCAATGAATTATTCACTTGTTGTTGAACCATTTGATGTTTGTGGTTTTGACTATATGGGACTTTTTCCTTCCTCTAACGGGTATACTCATATTTTGGTTGCTGTTGATTATGTTACTAAGTGGGTAGAAGCTATTCCAACTAGTAGTGCTCATCATAACACCTCCATTAAAATGCTTAAACAAGTTATTTTCCCGAGGTTTGGAGTCCCTAGATATTTAATGACTGATGGTGGTTCACACTTTATTCATGGTGCTTTCCGTAAAATGCTTGCTAAATATGATGTTAACCATAGAATTGCATCACCCTATCATCCTCAATCTAGAGATCAAATTGAACTTAGCAATAGAGAAATAAAATTAATATTACAAAAAACTGTCAATAGGTCCCGAAAGAATTGGTCTAAGAAACTAGATGGTGCACTTTGGGCCTATAGAGCAGCTTATAAAAATTCTATGGGTATGTCTCCATACAAAATGGTATATGGAAAAGCTTGTCATTTGCCTCTAGAGTTAGAACATAAAGTATTTTGGGCAATTAAAGAACTCAATTATGATTTCAAACTTGCCGATGAAAAGAGGTTATTTGATATTAGCTCACTAGATGAATGGAGAACCCAAGCTTATGAAAATGCCAAACTATTCAAAGAAAAGGTTAAAAGATGGCATGACAAAAGAATCCAAAGCGGGAATTCAAAGTTGGAGAATATGTTCTTTTGTACAACTCTCATTTTAGATTTTTTGCAGGAAAGCTTCTTTCCAAATGGGAAGGACCATATGTTATCAAAGAGGTTTATCGTTCTGGAGCTATCTAGATTAATAATGCCGAAGGTACTAACCCTAAGGTGGTCAATGGACAAAGAATTAAACACTATATCTCAGGTATGCCTATTAATGTTGAAAGCAATATTATCCAAACCATGACACCGGAGGAACACATAAAAGAAACCTTCCGGAACACTCTAGAATCCTGAAAAAGAGGAGGTGTGTGATACTGTAAGTAAACGGACACCGAAAAATCCGCAAAAATATTTTCTGTTAGTTTTGGAATATTACAAAAATTAGGAAAATAAGAAATAAACAGGAAAGCAACCGAGGTGAGCACGATACACCAGGGCACGCCTGCCCTGCCTGGCGCGCCCTGGTGGGTTGTGCCCCCCTCGGGCACCTTCCCGACTCCGTTTTCCTTCCATATTCTTGCTTCCCAAGATAAAAAAATCTTTATATATACTCCTGATTGTTTTGACCACCGCATCGCAGAAAAATTCTCTGTTCTTGTTTCGTGTTGTTTCCTCGCCAGATCTAGATCTCCATGGCTCCACCAAGCTCCTCCAAGGACAAGTTCTTCGAGAAGGTCATCAACTCGTACTTGTCGGAGGTGATGAAGCACCCTCAAGCCATTGAGATGCGTGAGGGGGTGCTCCACATCCGAGATGTTCAGGGGCCCAAGAGGATGGGAAGCATGGAGGCCAGGCTCGAGGCGGTGGAACAAGACATCTTCAAGTGCCAAGGGATGGTGGAGCGTGGACTTAGTGCCAATCACTCTATGATCACGGAATTCACCCCTGATCACATGGTGGATGGCCGGTCCATGAAGGACATCGTCTTCACCTTCAACGAGCAAATCAATTTTCTGCAAAGTCAAATCTATGATCTTCAAAACCAAGTTTTTGAGTATGAAGCAAGATTTAAAGGTATGAGTTTAGCTGCCAATTGCAGGACTCGGGAGACTCGTGCATCATGTTTTGATGGTGAGCCCTTGCCCTGGAAGCCGGAGGACAAACCTACTGCTTCATCACCACCACCTTCATCATCTTCACCACCAAAGGATATTTGAGTACACGGGTATGGGCACTCCCCTTGGCTTGAGCCAATCTTGGGGGAGATGCCCCGATATCGTATCACCATCACTTTTATTTACCTTTACCTATTTTAGTTCGATCCTTAGCTCTTTCATGATCTAGTTGAATAAAAGTTTAGTTTAATCTATTTTTGAGTGCTAGTTTCATGATCTATCTATCTATGTAATCGAGTGAGAGTTATATAATAAAGTTTAGTTTGTGCTTTTGCTTCTTTACTTTCTTGTTACAATCAAAATAAAAAGGAAATAAATGAAAAGGATCATATGCTAATCTTATGGTAAGTAATAGCATCACATAAGGAAAAGTATAAGTGGTAAAATTTATTGGAGATTGACAAACATAGCATTGGTCAATGATGCAATCAAAATTGTTGACGTTGGACAAGGAAGACAACGTAATGATTTATATTTGTTCATATTCACATAGAAGTTATATTGTCATAGATCCTTCAACATGTGGTGCTTGCTCAATATCTTTTCTAGCCAAAAGTTCCGCACTAAGTAGAGGTACTATTTGTGCATCCAAAAACCCTAAACCCAAACTCATGTTTTGAGAGTCCACCATACCTACCTATGGATTGAGTAAGATCCTTCAAGTAAGTTGTCATCGGTGCACTAAGGCAATAAAAATTGCTTCTAAATGTGTTTGATCAATTAGTGTAAGAGAAAATTGAGCGTTGTACGAACTTATGATGGCAAAGTACTAAAAGCGACATACTGCATAATAAAAGGTTTCTATCATAAGGGGCAATATAACGTGACGTTCTTTTGCATTAAGGGATTTAGCATACAAACCAAAAAGCGCGTGACAACCTCTGCTTCCCTCTGCGAAGGGCCTATCTATTACTTTTATGTATTTACTTTTATGCAAGAGTCAAAGTATTCTTCCCTATTCCTTTTTACTTTTTCTTTTTGCAAGCATCATGTGGCGAGGAAAGATCTAGGCACATATATCCAGTTGGATATGAGTGGGCATGAGTTATTATTGTTCACATCACCCTTGAGGTGAATACGTTGGGAGGCGAAACTATAAGCCCCTATCTTTCTATGTGTCCGGTTGAAACTTTTTGCTCATGGGTATGCTGTGAGTGTTAGCAATCATAGAAGATTAAATGATGGTTGAGTATGTGGAGTTGCCAAAAGGCTCCGACACGAGACCCTTCCTAAAAATATGATGAATTGTAGTTGCAAAGTTGACTAAGAACATAGTTTGTTGGTTTTCAATAAGGTTTATGCTTTATACTTCTATGCTGTGATGAATTGTTACTTGTTCATGAGAAGTTATATGATGAAGTTATATAATAAAAGTTATATGAAAGAGTCCTATGACAAAGATTGTTGCTGTTATGGTAATAAGCATGATGCTACTATGTCCGTATTTTGTTTTTATCGACACCTCTCTCTCAAAACATGTGGACATGTTTTTCGATATTGGCTTTCGCTTGAGGACAAGCAAGGTCTAAGCTTGGGGGAGTTGATACGTCCATTTTGCATCATGATTTCCTACTGTTATTTATAATGTTTTTATGCATAATAATGCTTTATGGAGTAATTCTAATGTCTTTTCTCTCATAATATGCAAGGTTTACACAAAGAGGGAGAATACCGGTAGCTGGAATTCTGGACCTGAAAAAAGCACATCAGAGATACCTATTTTGCACATCTCCAATGGAGCTGAAACTTTACGGAGATTATTTTTGGAATTAATAAAAAATACTGGAGCAAAGAACTAGGGGAGGGGGCCACCCTGGTGGGCACAAGACACCAGGGCGCACCCTGGTGGGTAGTGCCCTCCTCGGCCCACCTCCAGTGCCCATCTTCTGGTATATAATATCTTTTGACCTAGAAAGAATAAGGAGAGTACTTTCGGGACGGAGCGCCACCGTCTCGAGGCAGAACTTGGGCAGGAGCACTTTTGCCCTCCGCCGGAGCGATTCCGCCGAGGGAACTTCCCTCCCAGAGGAGGAAATTGAAGCCATCATCATCACCAACACCCCTCTCATCTTTGGGAGGCCAATCTTCATCAACATCTTCAATAGCACCATCTCCTCTCAAACCCTAGTTCATCTCTTGTGTTCAATCTTTGTACCGGAACCTCAGATTGGTACCTGTGGGTGACTAGTAGTGTTGATTACATCTCGTAGTTGATTACTATATGGTTTATTTGGTGGAAGATTATATGTTCAGATCCATTACGCTATTTAATACCCCTATGATCTTGAGCATGAATATCATTTGTGAGTAGTTACCTTTGTTCTTGAGGTCAGGGGAGAAGTCATGTTGCAAGTAATCATGTGAATTTGATATGTGTTCGATATTTTGATGATATGAATGTTGTGATTCCCTTAGTGGTGTCATGTGAACGTCGACTACATGGCACTTCACCATCTTTGGGCCTAAGGGAATGCATTGTGGAGTAGTTATTAGATGATGGGTTGCTAGAGTGACAGAAGCTTAAACCCAAGTTTATGCGCTATTTCGTAAGGGGCTGATTTGGATCCAAATGTTCAATGATATGGTTAGATTTTATCTTAATACTTCTCTCGTAGTTGTGGATGCTTGCGAGGGGGTTAATCATAAGTGGGAGGTTTGTTCAAGTAAGAACAACACCCAAACACCGGTCCACCCACATATCAAAATATCAAAGTAGCGAACGCAAATCAAACCAACATGATGAAAGTGACTAGATGAAATTCTCGTGTACCCTCAAGAACGCTTGCTTATTATAAGAGACCATTTTGGCATGTCCTTTGGCACAAAAGGATTGGGATATCTTGCTGCAATTCATTTACCGTTACCGTTACTTGCTCGTTACCAATTATCTTGCTATCAAACTACCTGTTACCTACAATTTGAATGCTTGCAGAAATTACCTTGCTGAAAACCGCTTGTCATTTCCTTCTGCTCCTCGTTGGGTTCGACACTCTTACTTATCGAAAGGAATACGATTGAACCCCTATACTTGTGGGTCATCAAGTACCTAGATGTCTCTCTCTCTCTCTCTCTTTCTCTTTCTCTCTCTCTCTCTATGTTCTTTGTTGCCATGATCACCGTTGATTCCCGCGGTGATCTATCTTGTATAATCACTCTTTGCGGTGTGTTTGTTGGGATCCAATGAATTGTGGGTTTATGTTCAGATTATTCATGAAAAATATTTGAGTCTCCTCTGAATTCTTAATTGCATGATTATTATAGCTTCGTAATTCTCTCCGATCTATCGGTTTAGTTTGGCCAACTAGATTGATTTATCTTCAGTGGGAGAGGTGCGTTATTGTGTGTTCAATCTTGCGGTGCTCTATATCCTAGTGACAAAGTAGGGGACAAGACACGTATTTGTATTGCTTCCACTAAGGGTAAAACGATGGGGTTTCTTCATATTAATTGGATTTGCTTTGTCTACATCATGTCATCATTCTCCAAGCATTACTCTGTTTCACTTAATACTCTAGATGCATGCTGGATAGCGGTCGATGGGTGCAGTAATAGTAGTAGATGCAGGCAGGAGTCAGTTTACTTGTTTATGGACGTGATGCCTATGTGCATGATCATTTCCATGAATAAATATTGCATAACTATGCACTTTTCTATCAATTGCCCAATAGTAATTTGTCTACCCACCGTATGCCTTCTTCGAGAGAGAAGCCTCTAGGGAACACTATGCTCCCCAGGTCTATTCACATATATATTTACAAACGCTCTTATTTCCTTGATGCCATTATTTAGTTTTTATTTATTTACTACTCTATATTTATCCAACTATCATCTACACTACTTATCGCTTGCAAGTAACGAGTTCAAGGGGATTGACAACCCTCTTGCCCGCGTTGGGTGCAAGTGTGTGCTCTTTTGTGTGTAGGCGCTGAAGATGAAAAAGTTGTGTGATCCTCCTATTGGTTCGATAACCTTAGTTCTCACACTGAGGGAAATACTTATCTATACTGTGCTGCATCATCCCCTCCTCTTCGGGGAAAAACCCAACGCAGATCGCAAGTATCACCTAACCCAAATTCAAATTGAATTGTAAGCCCCTTTCAAATGAAACCAAGTAGGTTGAAACCTAGTGCAAAACCAACGAGTAATGAAAGCCAGACCAAGTTATTATTTTTATATCTTAGTGTATTCAAGCTCATGAAAGTCAACAAGTTTGAATTGTCATTCAAACTTGAACGTGAACTTGGCTACCTAAGATTCATAGACCATGACTTTGTTGCCATGATCCATTGTCTGGATCAGAGAACCACCATTGACATCACATAGTCCTTATGTGATGAACCATGATTGAAACTTGCATGTGAACCCTTATGTCACATGTGTCCCATAGACAACCACTATGTTGTCAACCCAAACTCTTATGAGTTAAGCCTGGACACTTGATCTACCAGCACAAAGACACTGACACCTTGCACATCACTGACCATTGCTTGATTGTTTGTATTGTTGTTAATGAATGCTCTTTACTTATGATAGATTATTACGGAGAGCGAAGTGTGTTGATTCGTGAAGTCAAAGAATCGTCGATATAGGCAAGTGGAACATTTGATCATAACCTATGTTTTATGCATTGTAGCTGATTTTCAACTAGGAATCCCTATAGGATTTTGCTTTATGCTTGGAAAGCCCAGTAGTATGGATAGGACCATTATACCCTGACCTTGTAACCCATGAGTAGACGCTTAGCAGCCAAACGTGGATTGGGAAACACCATTATTAATTCCACTATACAACCGCATGGTTGACTGCTTAATTATTACCACCTAATCAATGACGCGATCTGGGTGGACTTGCTTTTATTGGGTCATCGGAGTGTAGTCATTGGTGGGGAATGCCACCCAGTCACCAGAGATCATATGAGTTCACAAGTTGAGTAGCTTTCATGTGTGACCGTGAAGCAATATGGGCTCTGTCAGGATCGAGTAAGTTGTGGGAACCCTCCTGCGGTAGACCAGCAGATGTAGCTCTTGCATGTAGGTTGGACGGGGTATGTCTTTCCGAATAGGGTGACTACTTCCCAAAAGTCTTGTTTTGATCTACCTAGCTACTTCACATTTGAAGTTTAGTGGCTGAAAGGTGTGATCGAGAATCACGAGTAAAGTGCACAAACCTCTACAGAGTGTAAAAACTGATCATGATTAGTCGTGTCCCCGGTTATGGACCACTTTGAGCAACTCATCCGACAATTTTCAGATTGATCTCATTCACCTCTTCCATCGAAAAATTAATGGTTTGAACCAATGGGGAGTATCGAGTTGATCACAGAGGTCTAGGGTTCACCAGGATCTGTGGAGAGGCTTGGGATGATGAGGGAGTCCGGGATTAAGGGGTCCTCGGGCTGTTGGCTTACCTTCTATGGACCAGCCCTGTGGGCCGCCTTGTGGCATCTTCGGGAAGGCCGTACTATAGAATGACCCCATGCTTAGGGGGAAAGGTTCCGAAGACTTGGTGTGTCCTCCAAGTAAGAATGGGCGTATCTATGCCCGGATGGAAACCGACCATGTGTAACCCTAGGTACCCCTCGTGTCTATGTAAACCAGGGGGCTTAGTTCGTAGAGGGACAAGTCAACTCATCTAGGGTTTAGCTCATTGGATCTTGAGGTAGATCAACTCTGCAACCTACATACTCATCAATACAATCAAGTAGGACGTAGGGTTTTACCTCTTCACGAGGGCCTGAACCTGGGTAAACACCGTCTCCTTCGTCCCCTGTTAACCATCGATCCTAGATCCATAGTTCAGGACCCCCTACCCGAGATCCTCCGGTTTTGACACCGACATTGGTGCTTTCATTGAGAGTTCCACTGTGAGATCACCTGTGGATCGATGGCTCGCGTAATCATCAATGAACAGGCCCGTAACGAGGACATCTTCGTCCCCGGACAGGTCTTCGCATTCGGCAGCGTCGTGTTGCATGCTGACTCGACTAGCCGTCTAGGCCAGATCAAAAATTTCGCCCATGGTCAGGAGATCAGGTTCGGGAACCTAGAGTTCACCGCCGACTCCCGTGGCGATTTGTTCCTCGCGGAGCCCTCGGTTTCGTTCGACGGACCCGAAAGTCCCAGAGCTTTAACTTCGGGCCCTCTATCCGGCTCGACCCTCAGATCTATCTCCGCCGGAGGACCAGCCTTGAGCTCGGACTCCGTGATAGTACCTGAATACCAGAGTTCGGACCTTGCCGAACACACCCATCCTGAAGACACCTTGGAGTTTAACTCCAAGGGTCCCCACAAAACTGATCTGATCGACCTCTCGTGGTTGAACGAGGCTCTAGACCGGATCCAGTCAATGGCAATCGAGGACGATCTTACCTCGACCCACGTTCCGGTTGACCTAGAGGCCGGTTACGGGGAATTTTACGGCCCACCCGCTGATACGTCTCCAACGTATCTATAATTTTTGATTGTTCCATGCTATTATATTATCTGTTTTGGATGTTTAATATGCATTAATATGCTATTTTACATTATTTTTGGGACTAACCTATTAATCTAGTGCCTAGTGCCAGTTTCTGTTTTTTCCTTGTTTTTGAGTATTGCAGATAAGGAATATTAAACGGAGTCCAAACGGAATAAAATCTTCAGAATGATTTTTCTTGGACCAGAAGAAACCTACCAAGCTTGGAGACCAAGGCAGGAGAGCCGCCGTGTGGCCACAAGCCACAGGGGCGCACCCAGGGGGGGTAGGGCGCGCCCCCCTGGCTCGTGGGCCCACGGCAGCCCTCCTAACCCTACTCTTCGGCCTATAAATTCCGAAATATTCCCTGGATACCAAAAAAGAGCCATGAAAATACTTTTCCGCCGCCAGGAGCCTCTGTTCCCGTGAGATCCCATCTGGGGACCTTTTCCGGTAATCTGCCGGAGGGGGATTCGATCACGGAGGGCATCTACATCAACTCCATTGCCCCTCCGATGATGCGTGAGTAGTCCACCACAGACCTTCGGGTCCATAGCTAGTAGCTAGATGGCTTCTTCTCTCTCTTTGCTCTTCAAAACCATGTTCTTCATGATCTTCATGGAGATCTATCCGATGTAATACTGTTTTGCGGTGTGTTTGTCGAGATCCGATGAATTGTGGGTTTATGATCAGATTATCTATGAATATTATTTGAGTCTTTTCTGAATTCTTACATGCATGATTTCATATCTTTGCAAGTCTCTTCGAGTTATTGTTTTGGTTTGGCCAACTAGATTGGTAATTCTTGCAATGGGAGAAGTGCTTAGTTTTGGGTTCAATCTTGCGGTGTCCTCACCCAGTGACATAGTAGGGGTAGCGAGGCACGTATTGTATTGTTGCCATCAAGGATAAAAAGATGGGGTTTTCATCATATTGCTTGAGTTTATCCCTCTACATCATGTCATCTTACCTAATGCGTTACTCTGTTCTTCATGAACTTAATACTCTAGATGCAGGCAGGAGTCGGTCGATGTGTGGAGTAATAGTAGTAGATGCAGAATCGTTTCGGTCTACTTGACACGGACGTGATGCCTATATGCATAATCATTGCCTTGGATATCGTCATAACTATGCGCTTTTCTATCAATTGCTCGACAGTATTTTCTTCACCCACCGTAATATTTGCCTTCATGAGAGAAGCCTCTAGTGAAACCTATGGCCCCCGGGTCTATTTTCCATCTTATATTTTCAGATCTATTTATTTGTGTTTTTACTTTCCGCAATCTTTTCCATCTATCTCTATCAGATCTCATCCTTGCAAGTAACCGTGAAGGGATTGACAACCCCTTTATAGCGTTGGGTGCAAGTGTTTGATTCTTTGTGTAGGTACATCTATTGGGGACTTGCTTGTATCTCCTACTGGATTGATACCTTGGTTCTCAACAACTGAGGGAAATACTTATCTACTTTGCTGCATCACCCTTTCCTCTTCAAGGGAAAACCAACGCATGCTCAAGAAGTAGCAAGAAGGATTTCTGGCGCCGTTGCCGGGGAGATCTACATCAAGCCTACCAAGTACCCATCACAAACTCATCTCTTGCATTTACATTATTTGCCATTTTCCTCTCGTTTTCCTCTCCCCCACTTCTAAAACGATTTTCGAAAAGATTTGCCTTTTTATTCGCCCTTCTTCCTTTCGTCTTTTCGTTTGCTTTTTGCTTGCTTGTGTGCTTGATTGCTTGCTTTGTCACGATGACTCAAGAGAATACCAAGTTGTGTGACTTTTCCAACACTAATAATAATGATTTTATTAGTACCCCGATTGCTCCCGCCACTAGTGCGGAATCTTATGAAATTAATGCTGCTTTGCTAAATCTTGTTATGAAAGAACAATTTTCCGGCCTTGCTAATGAAGATGCCGCATCCCATCTAAATACTTTCGTTGAGTTGTGTGATATGCAAAAGAAGAAAGATGTGGATAATGATATTGTTAAATTGAAGCTATTTCCGTTCTCACTACGAGATCGGGCTAAAACTTGGTTTTCATCTTTGCCTAAAAATAGTATTGATTCGTTGAATAAGTGTAAAGATGCTTTTATTTCCAAGTACTTTCCGCCCGCTAAGAACATCTCCCTTAGGAACAATATAATGAATTTTAAGCAACTTGATCATGAGCATGTTGCACAATCTTGGGAGAAGATGAAATTAATGATTAGAAATTGCCCCGCGCATGGTTTGAGTTTATGGATGATTATACAAATTTTCTATGCTGGATTGAATTTTGCATCTAGGAATCTCCTAGATTCCGCCGCGGGTGGTACTTTTATGGAAATCACATTAGGAGAAGCTACTAAACTCCTAGATAATATTATGGCAAATTACTCCCAATGGCATACCGAAAGATCTCCTACTAGTAAAAAGGTGCATGCTATTGAAGAAATAAATACTTTGAGTGAAAAGATGGATGAATTGATGAAATTGTTTGCTAGTAAGAGTGCTCCTATTGATCCTAATGATATGCCTTTGTCTTCTTTGATTGGAAATAATAATGAATCTATGGATGTGAACTTTGTTGGTAGGAACAATTTTGGTAACAACGCGTATAGAGGAAATTTCAATCCTAGGCCGTTTCCTAGTAATTCCTCTAATAATTATGGTAATTCCTACATCAATTCTTATGGAAATTATAATAATATTCCCTCTGATATTGAGAATAATATTAAAGAATTTATTAGTTTGCAAAAGGGTTTCAATGCTATGATCGAAGAAAAATTGCTTAAGATTGATGATTTGGCTAGGAACGTTGATAGAATTTATCTTGAGATTGATTCTTTGAAAATTAGATCTATTCCACCCAAGCATGATATTAATGAGTCTTTAAAAGCTATGAGAATTTCTATTGATGAGTGTAAGGAAAGAACTGCTAGAATACGTGCTAAGCGTGAATGGCTTGAAAAAGTGTGTTCTCGTGATAATATTGATGAAGATCTTAAAGTGATTGATGTGACTCCTATTGAATATTTGTTTTCCAATGTAAATCTTGATAAAGATGGGACTGGAGATAAGTCAACTTTAGTTAAAAGGCGTCCCAATGATTCGGAGTTTATAGATCTTAATGCTAAGATTGACAAAAGTGGGATAGAAGAGGTCAAAACTTTAAATAGCAATGAACCCACTCTTTTGGATTTCAAGGACTTTAATTATGAGAATTGTTCTTTGATTGATTGTATTTCCTTGTTGCAATCCATGTTGAATTCCGCATGCTTATGATCAAAATAAAGCTTTTACTAAACATATCGTTGATGCTATGATGAAATCTTTTGAAGAAAAACTTGAGTTGGAAGTTTCTATACCTAGAAAGCTTTATGATGAGTGGGAACCTACTATTAAGATTAAAATTAAAGATTTTTAGTGCCATGCTTTGTGTGATTTGGGTGCTAGCGTTTCCACGATTCCGAAAACTTTATGTGATGTGTTAGGTTTCCATGAATTTGATGATTGCTCTTTAAATTTGCATCTAGCGGATTCCACTATAAAGAAACCTATGGGAAGGATTAATGATGTTCTTATTGTTGCAAATAGGAATTATGTGCCCATAGATTTCATTGTTCTTGATATAGATTGCAATCCTACATGTCCTATTATTCTTGGTAGACCTTTCCTTAGAACGATTGGTGCAATTATTGATATGAAAGAAGGAAACATTAGATTTCAGTTTCCATTAAGGAAAGGCATGGAACACTTTCCTAGAAATAAAATAAAATTGCCTTATGAATCTATTATGAGAGCTACTTATGGATTGCATACCTAAGATGACAACACCTAGATCTATTTCGTTTTGCCTAGCTAGGGGCGTTAAACAATAGCGCTTGTTGGGAGGCAACCCAATTTTATTTTTGCTTTCTGTTTTTTTGTTTATGTTTTGGTGTGTTTTGCACATTATTACTTCTGTAGTAATTGTGTTTTTATGTTACTATTAGTGTTTGAGCCAAGTAAGACCTTTGGGATGGTCTACGGTGTTTGTTGATTTGATTTTGCTGAAAAACAGAAACTTTTGCGCTCAGTCCAGGAATTTTATAAATTCACTGGAACGTGATTTTGATCTGAAATTTTTACACAAGATTTATATACAAATTTCCCTGGTTGTCCTAATTTTTCAGAATTTTTGGAGTTACAGAAGTATTCGAAGTTTAGAGATTGCTACATACTGTTCTGTTTTCAACAGATTCTGTTTTCTTTGTGTTGTTTGCTTATTTTGATGAATCTATGGGTTGTATCGGGGGGTATGAACCATGGAGAAGTTAGAATACAGTAGGTATTACACAAATATAAATAAATAATGATTTTACAACAGTACCTAAAGTGGTGATTTATTTTTCTTATACTAACGGATCTCACGAGTTTTCTGTTGAGTTTTGTTATGTGAAGTTTTCAAGTTTTGGGTAAAGATTTGATGGACTATGGAATAAGGAGTGGCAAGAGCCTAAGCTTGGGGATGACCAAGGCACCCCAAGCCATATTCAAGGATACCAAAAAGCCTAAGGTTGGGGATGCCCCGGAAGGCATCCCCTCTTTCGTCTTCAATCCATCGGTAAATTTACTTGAGGCTATATTTTTATTCACCACATGATATGTGTTTTGCTTGGAGCGTCTTGTATGATATGAGTCTTTGCCTTTTAGTTTGCTACAATCATCCTTGCTGCACACATCTTTTTGATAAGGACACGCTGAATCATGAATTTATTAGAATACTCTTTATGGTTCACTTATATCTTTTGAGCTAGGCAATTTTGCTCTAGTGCTTCACTTATATCTTTTTAGAGCATGGTGGTGTTATGTTTTATAGAAATAATTGAACTCTTGTACCTCACTTATATTATTTTGAGAGTCCCTAAACAGCATGGTAATTGGATTAGGTTATGAATTTTGTCCTAATATAATAGGCATCCAAGAGGGATATAATAAAAACTTTCATATTAAGTGCATTGAATATGATGAGAAGTTTGATTTCGTGCATATAGTTTTGAGATGTAGAGATGGTAATATTAAGAGTTATGTTAGTAAGTAATTGTGGATTAGTAGAGATACTTATGTTAAGGTTTGTGATTCCCGTAGCATGCACGTATGGTGAACCGTTATGTAATGAAGTCGGAGCATGATTTGTTTAATGATTGTCATCCTTTGTGTGATGGGTCGGGAGTGCGCGATGGTTCACTCCTACCAACCTCTCCCCTAGGGGCATGCGTGTAACACTTTGCTTCGATGACTAATAGACTTTTGCAATAAGTATGTGAGTTCTTTATGACTAATGTGAGTCCATGGATTATACGCACTCTCACCCTTCCACCTTTGCTAGAGTGATGATCTTCATTATTAGAGCATTGTCCCATGAGAGGAAAGGATGATGGAAGCTATGATTCCCTCACTAGATGGGATGAGTCTCCGGACTTTACAAAAAAAATAAAAGAGGCCAGCGAAGCCCAAATAAATAAATAAAAGAGGCCAAAGATGCCCACCAAAAGAAAGGAGAGAATAAAAAAGAAAAAAATGAATGAATGAGAGAAAAGAGGGAAGGGACACTGCTACTATCCTTTTCCACACTTGTGCTTCGAGTAGCACCATGTTCTTCATGATAGAGAGTCTCCTATTTTGTCACTTTCATATACTAGTGGGAATTTTTCATTATATAACTTGGCTTGTATATTCCAATGATGGGCTTCCTCAAAGTGCCCTAGGTCTTCGTGAGCAAGCGAGTTGGATGCACACCCACTTAGTTTCCTTTTGAGCTTTCATACACTTATAGCTCTAGTGCATCCGTTGCATGGCAATCCCTACTCACTCACATTGATATATATTGATGGGCATCTCCATAGCCCGTTGATACGCCTAGTTGATGTGAGACCATCTTCTCCTTTTCCCTTGCACCTCCACCACATTCTATTCCACCCATAGTGCTATATCCATGGCTCACGCTCATGTATTGCGTGAGAGTTGAAAAAGTTTGAGAAAATAAAAGGGGTGAAACAATTGCTTGACTTGTCATCGGGGGTGTGCATGATTTAGATACTTTGTGTGGGGAAGATGGAGCATAGCCAGACTATATGATATTGTAGGGATAACTTTCTTTAGCCATGGTATTTTGAAAGCTATGATTGCTTGTTAGTATGCTTTAAGTATTATTGTCTTTATGTCAATATTAAGCTATGGTATTGAATTTTACGGATCTGGATATTCATGCCACAATAAAGAATATTACATGGATAAATATGTTAGGTAGCATTCCACATCAAAAATTCTGTTTTTATCATTTACCTACTCGAGGACGAGCAGGAATTAAGCTTGGGGATGCTTGATACGTCTCCAACGTATCTATAATTTTTGATTGTTCCATGCTATTATATTATCTGTTTTGGATGTTTTATATGCATTAATATGCTATTTTATATTATTTTTGGGACTAACCTATTAATCTAGTGCCTAGTGCCAGTTTCTGTTTTTTCCTTGTTTTTGAGTATTGCAGATAAGGAATATTAAACGGAGTCCAAACGGAATAAAATCTTTGGAATGATTTTTCTTTGACCAGAAGAAACCTACCAAGCTTGGAGACCAAGGCAGGAGAGCCGCCGTGTGGCCACAAGCCACAGGGGCGCACCCAGGGGGTAGGGCGCGCCCCCCTGGCTCGTGGGCCCACGGCAGCCCTCCTAACCCTACTCTTCGGCCTATAAATTCCCAAATATTCCCTGGATACCAAAAAATAGCCACGATAATACTTTTCCGCCGCCAGGAGCCTCTGTTCCCGTGAGATCCCATCTGGGGACCTTTTCCGGTAATCTGCCGGAGGGGGATTCGATCACGGAGGGCATCTACATCAACTCCATTGCCCCTCCGATGATGCGTGAGTAGTCCACCACAGACCTTCGGGTCCATAGCTAGTAGCTAGATGGCTTCTTCTCTCTCTTTGCTCTTCAATACCATGTTCTTCATGATCTTCATGGAGATCTATCCGATGTAATACTCTTTTGCGGTGTGTTTGTCGAGATCCGATGAATTGTGGGTTTATGATCAGATTATCTATGAATATTATTTGAGTCTTTTCTGAATTCTTATATGCATGATTTCATATCTTTGCAAGTCTCTTCAAGTTATTGGTTTGGTTTGGCCAACTAGATTGGTAATTCTTGCAATGGGAGAAGTGCTTAGTTTTGGGTTCAATCTTGCGGTGTCCTCACCCAGTGACATAGTAGGGGTAGCGAGGCACGTATTGTATTGTTGCCATCGAGGATAAAAAGATGGGGTTTTCATCATATTGCTTGAGTTTATCCCTCTACATCATGTCATCTTACCTAATGCGTTACTCTGTTCTTCATGAACTTAATACTCTAGATGCAGGCAGGAGTCGGTCGATGTGTGGAGTAATAGTAGTAGATGCAGAATCGTTTCGGTCTACTTGACACGGACGTGATGCCTATATGCATAATCATTGCCTTGGATATCGTCATAACTATGCGCTTTTCTATCAATTGCTCGACAGTAATTTGTTCACCCACCATAATATTTGCCTTCATGAGAGAAGCCTCTAGTGAAACCTATGGCCCCCGGGTCTATTTTCCATCTTATATTTTCAGATCTATTTATTTGTGTTTTTACTTTCCGCAATCTTTTCCATCT
This sequence comes from Elymus sibiricus, assembly GCA_039707655.1. Classification (NCBI taxonomy): domain Eukaryota; kingdom Viridiplantae; phylum Streptophyta; class Magnoliopsida; order Poales; family Poaceae; genus Elymus; species Elymus sibiricus. The sequence continues at coordinate 274,878,758 of CM077665.1, forward strand.
ATCTCTATCAGATCTCATCCTTGCAAGTAACCGTGAAGGGATTGACAACCCCTTTATAGCGTTGGGTGCAAGTGTTTGATTCTTTGTGTAGGTACATCTATTGGGGACTTGCTTGTATCTCCTACTGGATTGATTCCTTGGTTCTCAACAACTAAGGGAAATACTTATCTACTTTGCTGCATCGCCCTTTCCTCTTCATGGGAAAACCAACGCATGCTCAAGAAGTAGCACCCGCCACCCATTTAGTAGCCACTGTCGAAGATTTAACCGACATGTTGGACTACACCTCTGAGGAGGCAGAAGACATGGATGAAGATAGTGGCGCCCCCGCCCCTGTGACTACTGGGCGGTGGAGAGACACCTCCACCTACGATGTCGATATGGTGGACACCCCCAATGATAGGGACGAACACACCCCCATGAAGTACGGTGACAAATCCGGCGAAGCATCCAAACACCAGAAACAGCGCAAACGATCCAAGGCAAACAAAGGAAGGGGCACTACTGGAATCAGGGAATTTGCCGTCTGCCAGTTCTTTGCCATCTGCCAGCGGACGGCAAAGAAGGCCATTGTCGTCTGCTGGCAAAAAGCGGACGGCAAAGAAATGCCAGATGGCAAAGATTGTTTTTGCCGTAGGCCGAATCTTTGCCGTCTGCCAGCGGACGACAAACTTTCTTTGCCGTCCGCTGGCAGACGGCAAAGGAGCCAGCTGGGCCCACTGGGCCCTGTTCAAGATTTAGGTCAGATGGGTTATCCCTTTGCCGTCTGCCAGCGGACGGCAAAGAATGTTTGCCGTCCGCTGGCAGACGGCAAAGGGAACGGACTAGTAACGGTCGTTCTCTTCTAAAAAAAAAACAAGTAACGGTCGTGCCCCGCCCCCACTCCACTCTCTCTCACTCCCCCTTCCTGCGGACGCCACCTCTCGCCGCCGCCACCCCCTGCGCCCGCCGCCGCCACCACCAGCGCCCGCAGCGCCGCCGCCAGCCCCCTCTTCGCCCATTCGCCACCCCCGCCGCCGGCATCCCCTGCCCTCCCTCCCCGCGGGGCTCCTCCACCACCGTGCCCCCCTCCCCGCGCCCCCCTCGCCGCCGCCACCCCCTGCTCCCTCCACCGCCACCAACGCGCCCCCTCCCCATGGCCCTCTCACCGTCGCCACCCCCGTCCCCGTGCGGCCCCCTCCCCTCGGCGGCTCCCCCGCTCTGCCCCCTCTCCCCGAGCCGCCCCTCCCCTTGCCGGCCCCCAGCACCGGCCCCCTCCCTGTGCCGCCCCCACCACCACGTCGCCGCCCTCCTTGCGCCGCCCCCACCACCGCAACGACCCCCTCCCTGCGCCGCCCCCTCCCCTCGGCAGCTCCCTCGCGGGCCCCGCCTCCCCGAGCCACCCCTCCCCTCGCCGGCTCCCGAAGCCCCCCTCCCCGCGGCTCCCCCCTCCCCCCGCCGCCCCGTCCACCCCCACCCAACTCCGGTGAGTGCCCGGCCGCCGCCCCCTCACATTTTGTTTGTTTTTCCTATTTTTTTAGTTAGTTAGTTAGTTAGTTAGTTAGTTAAATTAGATAGTTAGTTTATTTTCTGTTTTATTTTCTGTTAAATTAGATAGTTAATTTATTAGGTAGGAAAAACTTAGATAGAAAAGAAAAAACTTAGAATAAAAGAAGAAAAGAAAAAAAACTAGAAGAAAAAAGAAGAAGAAGAAGAAGAAGAAGAAGAAGAAGAAGAAAGAGGAGAGGAGGAGAAGGAGAATAGGAAAAAGGAAAAGAAGAAGAAAAAGAAGAAGAAATATATATATATATATATATTCCGATTCTAGCTGTTATGAAAAACATCATATTTTGTGTTGATCGGGTGGATTTAAATGTGCAGTTGTTTCGTCGCTGCGAGGGTCTGTTGTTCGACGACCTCCCCGTGCGTTTGACGAGCTTCCCGACGCGTTCGTGGGTGAGCACAAATGACATCTCCTCCCCCCCTTAATTTGCTATGTTCCGGTCTTCATGCCGATGAAACTTGCTAGCTATAGGTGTCTTCAATCATCAGTATGCGTGACCAGTATGCGTCTCCCGTTCGAAAGGGCGGCATCTATAAATATGCATGTCTTTGCAAATTTATAACCGCCATCCTTTCGAATTGTGCAACGTTATCCATGGACAGCCCGAGTATGTGTAGATTGGGTTCGTTTCCCTTATGCTTTGCTCCGGATCTGATGCGGAATTTCGTCAGTGCCTCCCTGTTGTTCTCCGGGTACATATCCTCTCTGCTTATTGCCGAGACGTGTATCAAGAGAACAACGGGGAGGTGCTGCCGAAATTCTGCGTCGGATCCGGAGCAGAGCATTGGAAAACGAACCCAATCTACACATACTCGGGTGGGATTAGGACCTATCATTACCTATTAGCGTGTAGGTTGCATGGACGTAATAAAACTGACAAACTTGATTAACTGATGAATATAGATGATGAATTATATATATATTTCTTGTGTGTTTAGTAGGTAGGCAAGATGAGTGATCGTGCGTGGATGTACACCGGTCACCCTAGTTAGAAAGACATGACCATTGAATGGTTTACAAAAACCAAGGGGTTTCTGAGCGCCGCATTTGCAAATGGCCAGGAAATAACCTGGTGCCCCTGTGTCCGGTGCGACAACCATAAAAAGTGGACACGGGATGAAATGGGTAAACACTTGCAGAAGTGGGGTTTTACGCCTGATTATACGGTGTAGAGATTTCATGGTGAGTCTGCCCAACGTGTCAGAGCTGAGGTGGTTCGTCGTCGCACCGACGAGCATGGTACCGGGATCGAAGACATGGTGCAAGACTTTGATGATGCTCGGGATTCGGACGATGAGATGGAGGAATCTGCAAAGTCCTTCTATGAAATGTTGGAGTCTTCAAAACGTCCTCTCCACGAGCACACTGAGCTTTGTCAGCTGGATGCCATCGCGCAAGTAATGGCTCTGAAGGCTCAGTTCAACCTGGGCAGAGAATGCTACAACGCGATGATGACGATATTTGGACGCTTTCTACCCAAAGGCCATGTATTGCCTGCAAACCTGTACCAGTCGGACAAAATCCTACGTGCGCTTAAGATGCCCTATGAGAAGATAGATGCCTGTGAGAATGGATGTGCCTTATTTAGGCTTGAGTATGCGGGCTTGAACAATTGTCCCATTTGCAAGTCTTCCAGGTATGTTGTGGTAGACAACGGTATGGGTGAGAAGAGTCAGACCAAAATCCCAGTTAATGTTCTTCGGTATATGCCAATCATACCAAGACTTCAACGTCTTTTCATGGTCGAAGAGACGGCCAGACAGATGACGTGGCACAAATTGGGCAAAAGAACCGAACTAGAGTAGATGGGAATCCGATGTTAGGACACACTTCAGACGCTTTTGCGTGGAAGCACTTCGATGCATTACATAAGGATAAAGTGGCAGATCCAAAGCATCCTCGAGTCGCCATCAGCACGGATGGGTTCAATGTGTTTGGTATGACGGCAACCCAATACAGTTGTTGGCCTGTATTTGTCATTCCACTAAATCTCCCACCCGGAGAGATTATGAAAAGAAAGAACATTTTCTTAACGTTGATAATTCCAGGGCCCAACTATCCGGGGAAGAATATGAATGTGTACATGCAGCCGCTTAAGGATGAATTGCAAGAAGCTTGGGATATTGGGATCAAGACATATGACGCCGCTACAAAACATAACTTCAAAATGCATGTGTGGTACATGTACTCGATGCATGACTTGCCGGCGTATGCGCTATTCATTGGCTGGTGTGTGCATGGAAGGTTCCCGTGCCCCACATGCAAGGCAGCTCTTGAGTTCCATTGGCTGCAGGCTGGTCGCAAGTATTCTTGCTTCGACTTGCATAGACAGTTCCTGGATCCTCGCCATGAGTTCAGAAAAGACAAGAAGAATTTCATCAAAGGTAGAGTTGTCAAAAACTATGCACCACCTGCATTGACAGGCCAACAGACCCTGGATCAGTTAAACGCTCTCGAGCCTGATCCAGCGTGTCCAGGTTATTTCAAAGGGTATAATTCGTAACACGCCTGGACTCACAAGATATGCTTGTGGGATCTGCCTTACTTTAAAGACCTCCTTTGCCCACACAACATCGACGTGATGCACACTGAAAAGAATATCGCCGAGGCCCTTTTTGGTACATTGTTCGGCATAGAGGGGAAGTCAAAGGATAATCCTAAGGCTAGAGTCGATCAGGAGGCTCTATGTGATAGACCGTTACAAAACATGCGACAACCGAAAGGAAAGAAGAACTGGAGGAAGCCAAAGGCATGGTTCAATCTTGGAAGGCCAGCTATGAGTGAAATGATCTTGTGGGTGAAAATGCAGTTGATGTTCCCCGATGGGTATGCAGCGAATCTAAAGAGGGGAGCGAGTCTTGACAAATTGAAAATATTTGGTCTCAAGAGTCATGATTGGCACATATGGCTTGAGCGGGTAATGCCGGTGATGTTGCGTGGCTTTATCCCTGAGGATGAATGGCTAGTACTGGCAGAGCTGAGCTATTTCTTCCATGCACTTTGTGTGAAAGAACTATCGCCTGACGTGCTAGACGAACTGGAAGAGTTGGTGCCAGAGTTGATCTGCAAGTTAGAAAAGATCTTTCCATCGGGATTCTTTAATCCAATGCAGCATTTGATTTTGCATCTCCCGACCGAGGCAAGATTGGGGGGGCCCGTGCAAAATCGTTGGTGCTTCGCAACTGAGAGGATGCAGAAGACGCTTCGAGCAAAATGTAAAAATAAATGTAGAATTGAAGCATCGATGGCCGAGGCATTCATTACTGAGGAGGCGGCAAACTTCGTGACAGCACACTACGAAGCCAAGAATCGTCATTTGCATAATCCGAAGCCTCGGTACAATGATGGCGACCATGAAAAAGGTCGATCCATTCTCACCCTATTCAAAGGGAAGCTCGCACCAGCCGGTGCTTCGAAAGCAATAGCGTTGGATGTCGAAGAATGGCGGACCATTTCGTTGTATATCTTCAACAACCTAACAGAAGTGCGGCCGTACATCGAGTAAGTTCTCGGTACATTGTTTTGCAACTTCTAATTCCTTTGAAATGCTCTTATTCCCGGATATGTGATACAGTCGATACGTCGCCAAATTCTCGGATGGAGCGGTGATCCAAAAGGATTCCATCGAAGAGTATGAGCTTCTGGTAAAGCATGGAGGCGGCTATCCTGGTTTCATCTCTTGGTTCAAACAAACGGTAATTTCCATTAGACCATTACATTTCTTCATCTAGTTTGCGGCTAATGCAACAATCCTTTCGTATTAAACTTGTAGGCTAATGCAGAGTCTATGGACTCCGAATTGAGACAAGTCGCTAATGGTTTTGACTATAAGGTCCGTTCATTTGACAAATACGACATCAACGGGTATCACTTTCGTACTTTTGGCAAAGAGCTATCTATGCCCGACCGAAAGTCTACAAATTGTTGTGTCTCTGCTATCGGCGAAGGAGGTGTCGAGTATTATGGAAGAGTTGAAGCAATTTATGAACTTATATTCTTTGGTGAAAACCCACCAAACGTCGTAGTCTTCAAATGTTATTGGTTCCAGCCGAAGGAGACTAGAAGGACTCATGAACATATAGGGCTAGTCGAAATCAAACAAAGCACCCATTTAGATGTTCCCGATGTCTATATTATGGCTCAACAGGCGACCCAAGTTTTTTATCTACCGTGGGCCTGCCAAACTGATCCAAATCTGAATGGTTGGGATGTCGTTTATGATGTGCCACCACGTTTTAGACCACCTCCCCTCAATGAAGATGATTATGAACCTCACATTAACCCAGACACATATGAAGGAGAATTCTTCCAAGAAACACGTCTTTCCAAAAAAACGTTTGAAGAACCGCTCTACTTCACCCCAGAACATTGAAGTAGACATCGACAGTGAATCCGACTTCACCCCTGAGCCGGAACAAGAAGAGACGGAAGAAGAAGAGGTTACTGCTGCGGATGACCTCTCAATGCTTGACCGATTACATAAAGGAGGCCTTCCACATGTTGTTCTCGATAGTGATGATGATGATGCATTTATTGATGATAGTGATGATGACGATGCATTTATTGATCCCGGAGCATATATAGACGATGAAGATTATTATTAGTTCATGTCAGGTATTATTCAATTTTTATTATATACATGATGATGATACACTCAAATTATATATATACATATTATTATTCATGTCGGTATTCAATTTTTTTATGTTGTACTAATTTCGTTTACTCTTTGTCATGGCAGGTGTTGAAAGATGGTGGGCGCGGGTCGAGAGCGATCCAAGGCTCCTTCGTCGGCGCGTGGTGGGAGGGGTACTTCCATTCCACCCCAAACTCTCCAGAGAGCGTTGTACGACAGTATTGGGACACCCGAGGGTGCTTCTTCGTCGGCGAAGTTGCCGACCGAGAGAGGAGGTCGGGGGAGAGGTAGGAAGGCTCCTAAAGTTACACGTGGTGGCCGTGGGAGAGGTAGGAAGGCTGCTACGCCTTCCTCGCCGCCACCCCCAGCTGATTCACCCGAGCACAGGACTGCTACGGTGGACCCGTTTGAGGTGGAGGCTACAAGGACTCCTGTCCACGAGCCTCGGGTCGACGATCCTTCTGTCTCAGAAGCGGCCACCCGCGACACTCCTGTGCCAGACGCTTCGTCCCGCGAGACTCCTGTGCCAGACGCTTCGTCCTACGAGACTCCACACGCTTCGACCGGATGGGATACCTGGCCGGATCTGCATCAGCCGGAGCCGAGTGGCCATGCTGATGGTGGCGGGGATCAGCTTTCTGATAGCGGGGAGGAGGTGGCTGAGGGGGCCACCGTCTACCAGCGTGGGTGTACACGGCTCCCGTCCGTGCCGGCGACCCGCGAGCAGAGGTGGCCGATTAGGCCTGAGTCCCTGAAGTAAGTGCATTTACTCTTTTTAAACCTTTTGCCTTCATGTTTCTTCACATATCTAATGCGTTGGCTTTGTCATACTGCAGGGGTTGGATTCACGCCAAGGATGTCCGCATGCCCAACTCCATCCTTGGTGTGCTTTTACGGCATAACTTCCCGGGGTTTGTCACGTTGCCTGGCGAGGGTCAGCTTCGAGAGTTAGGATTGAAATGGGAGCACTACTTGGCTGCCCCGGCCCCGCCGGAGGAGATGATCGACGATGTGTTGTGCCACATGAGGGCCGACATGGTGATCAGAAAGTTCTGGGTAATTTCTCCTTTACACAATTAAAAATCAATAATAGCTATTTATTGTACTAATCAGTGTTGTCTCGTTTGATTGCAGACCTTCTACAGGTGTGAGGAGGGATACGAGGAGGCCGCGGCAAATCTTATCGATTACGAGTGCAGGCGCCTACTACAGAACTTACGGCATGAGGCTCGGGTACAGGCTGTTCGAGACTACTACGCCTCGCGGCGTATTAAGAAGGACAAGTCGTCGTCCCGCCGAAAGTTTCTGGACAAGGAGCAGTAAATGAAGGTAATTATCTATTCTTAAGGCCTTCTACTTAGTTTCCTTGCTTTGATTCGTAGGCGTAGCTCTCAAATTTCTCTTTACTAACTTAGGTGCCCCCGAGATGGTGTGCGGATAAGATGGATTGTTGGGAGGCGTTGGTGAATGAGTGGTGCTTTGACGAATGGCGAGCCGTCCATGACGATGCCAAGGAACGGCGTGCCCAAATGGAAGGTGTACCACACCATTAAGGCAATGCCAACTTATTTCAGTTTGGGCGGAACTGGGTACGTAGTTTGCTTCATGATTCCTGCAATTCATTTTTTGATGCTAGCTTGACCCATTTATTAATACTTTGTTCCTCTCTTGTAGGCGCATTACAATAAGACGGAGGTGCCACAGGTGTACGGCCTCTATGCCATGGCCCATACTGCCTCGTACAAGAAGGCCAAGGCATTCTCTAAGTCTGACCTCGATAATCCCCAGAACTTCACCAACATCTCCTCCCACAACAAGCTCGTGAGGTACAGAGATGTGGGGAAGGCGGTGAATGGGGAGGACTTCAACCCGAGCCAGCATCCTATTGATCCAGACCTGGTGATGATAGCTGGCGACGGGAGGCCCCATGGCCATATAGCCATTGGAGATGGACTTATACGGTCTTCGCGCACTCTCCGGCAGATCAAGGCGCGCCAAACGAGATCCTACCCTGAGATGACGCCTCGTCCACGGCCAGTCTAGCTCGCCATCAAGGTTAGTCATACGGACTCAGATAGCTTCCCTCCATTACATTGTGTGTGCGAACAAAGATGATTACAATGCTAAGGAGGAGTTGTGTTGCAGGCTGCTCTACAGAAAGAGAGAGAGACAACCTAGGCGCTTCTGGCGGAACAGGCCCGGCAGGCGGCGGAGGAGAAGAGGGATTTGGAGGAGAGGACGGCTAGGTTGTTGGAGGAGGAGAGGGCACGGAACGATGCGTCTAACCGGGCCATGTACGAGCTCATCGTGGTAAGTTTCTTCTTCATATTAGCCAAATCATGCACTACATGTTCTTTGCATTAATAACCAATATGATTGACTTGTCAAAACCAAATGTGCAGACTTTGTGCGAGAAGACCGGCCAGACCCCTCCGCCGATGCCAGTCATTACCACGGCTGGAACGGTGAGTTTCATTTCAATGTTCATTAGTTACTAGTCTTAACGTTTCAGTGTCATCATTCTAACGCAAATGATCTTTGGTGCAGCATAACTCCCGAGCCGCATCGCACGATCCTTCTCCAGGGCCAAGTAGTGCTCCAGGTGAAACCGGCCCGAGGAACCCCGATGCTTCACCTCCGTGATGACGAGGACGGTAAGCCGTAATATGCCACTTACTTGGCTCATTTTCTCAAACAAAGACAAACTTAGCACGTAGACAAACTTAGCACAAAGACAAACTTAGCACTTAGACAAATGTCATATTTTACCTAAGTTAGCTTTGTTTCCTCTAAAAAGACATAGTAAGCTTACTTACCTCCAAAATGACATATTGTACCTAAGTTAGCTCTAAAATGACCTATACTTAGCATTGTTTCCTCCACAATGACATAATAAGCTTAGTTAACTCAAAAATGGCATAATAGACTTGGCAACCTCATAGAAGCCATAGACTTAGCTTATTTTCTTGCAAAATGACACAATAAGCTTAGTTAGGTCAAAAATGTGATAATTACCTAGGTTAGCTCTAAGATGACACAAATAAACAATAATAAGAAGAAAAACAAGAGGATAAACAGAGAGAAGAAAAATGCGTCTTCATCATCTTCTTCTTCTAGATCTTCTACTTCTTCTAGTATTCTTAGTCTAACTTTCTTATTTCCAATTTTGCAGATTTGATTGAGTTCACGGAAGCTTGCTTTGATGTAGTGCTAGTGTTTACTTTCTGTTTTCATTTTGTATCGATGAACTTACATGAAACTTTATTCCTATGTATGAGACTATGTATGTATGGATGAAACTAATGTAATATGGTGAACAATGTGACATTTGATACTTTTAATTTGGTATAATTGTTGGTTGATCATATCCATATGACAGGGATATTGTTGCTGTGAAATATATATATATATTGTTGCTGTAAAATTGTTGAATATAACAAAAACAAACAAAAAAGAGGCAATACATCCTCTTTGCCGTCTACCCCGGACGGCAAAGCCGCTATGCCGACGGCCGCCGTCGGCAAAGAGGACACGTGGCAGCCAACTGTTAACCCTGGGAGCGCGAGGCCGCGGGCCATTTGGCTTCTTTGCCGATGGCAACCGTCGGCATAGCGGGGGCGGACGGCAAAGGGTGGCTTCTATGCTGACGGTGGCCGTCGGCATAGAGGGGCGGACGGCAAAGGGTGGCTTCTATGTCGACGGTGGCCGTCGGCATAGAGGGGCGTACGGCAAAGGGTATGTGTGGGGCCGTCCACGGCAGACGGCAAAGGTTTTGTGTGGGGCCGTCCGGGGCAGATGGCAAAGGCTTGTGTGGGGCCGTGCACGGCAGACGGCAAAGAGTTTGTGTGTTTGCCGTCCTAGGGCTGACGGCAAAGACTTTGGTGAGGGCCCGTTAGCCACCTAACGGTGCTAACGTCAAACTTCGCCGTCCGCGCTCGTTGCCGTCTGCAGGCCGACGGCAAAAAATCTTTGCCGTCCCCTGTGCCAAGGCAGACGGCAAAGGACCTCTTTGCCGGACATTATTCGGCCCAAAATTGTGCCGTCCGCTGGTAGACGGCAAAGGTCTTTGCCGTCTGTGGTTGTGCCTTTGCCGTCTGCCATGGCGGACGGCAAAGAACCTGATTCCTGTAGTGGGGAAGCCATGGGAGGCACCAGGGAAATTAACACCCCGGAGGACCTCGACGACCTTGAAGCCCCCGTGGAGCCGCTAGAGGACCCGGAAAGACTAACGGATCAACAGGATGCCGAGGACCTCCATGATTCTGAGGACGACAACTACCTCCCACCCACTGAGGAGGAGGAAAACCTCGAAGCCGAAGACTTCATCGTCCCTGAAAACCCAAGGACCAAGAAAGATTCAGGCAACAACTCATAGCCACTTCTCGAAGCATAAAGGCAAAGCAGCAGCAGCTCAAAGCCGAACAAGACACCATCAACAATAGATGGACGAAAGTCTTGGCAGCCGAAGAAGGGTTCGGCATTGAGCGGCCAGATCAAAACAAGAGTTACCCGCATCGGCGCCTACTGCCGCAATTCAACGACGAGGCTTTCAAGCCCGAATCTCCCAGGCGTGCCTAGTACGACCAGCCAGACCGCCCCCCTCGAGGACGGGACAGGGTGGCTGGAGACGTCGAATACTGGCCTACGTTACCTCACAGGAGGGGAAAGGGGCCAGCATAGCCTGAGGATCGATACGATCTACGGCAAGACCTGGACTATAGGGCAGGTGACACTAGATCCATTTACGGATCTAGGGGACGCTCTCCCGCTAGACGGGATGGCTACCAATCGTGGCTCGACCGCAATCACAGAAGCCGGGAACAACACCGGGCCCAGACCACAGATGACTTCCGGCGTGATGTAGCCCGGATCAGAGGCGCCGCGCACCCACTGTGTTTCACAGACGAGGTCATGCAGCACCAGTTCCTCGAAGAGTTTAAACCCGTGAACATAGAACCATATGACGGAACGACGGACCCGGCCATGTGGATCAAGGACTTCCTCCTTCACATACATATGGCCAGAGGCGCTGATCTCCATGCCATCGAATACCTACCACTCAAGCTTAAAGGACCAGCTCGACATTGGTTAAACAGTCTCCCCGAAAGCTCCATTGGGAGTTGGGAGGAGATCGAGGACGCCTTCCGATCTAACTTCCAAGGCACTTATGTCCGGCCCCCGGACTCTTCTGATTTAAGCAACGTCGTCCAGAAAGCCGGTGAATCAGCCAGGCAATTCTGGAATCGGTTCCTCACTAAGAAGAACCAGATCGTCGACTTCCCGGACGCTGAGGCAATAGCCTCGTTCACACACAACATCCGAGATGAATGGCTAGCCCGCCAGCTCGGCCAGGATAAGCCAAGAACAATGTCTTCCCTCACCTCACTCATGACCTGCTTTTGCGCAGGCGAAGACAATTGGCTAGCTCGTCGAAGCCACAATCCCGAAGACCCCGGCACCTCTGAAGTGCGGGATGGTAACGGAAAGCCAAGGCGCAATAAAAACAAATGCCGCCATAACAACGGCGACTCAGAAGACACGGCCGTAAACGCCGGTTTTTCCGCAATTCCAAATCTGGACAACAGAAGAAGCCCTCTAAAGGGAACAGGGATGGACCTACCGCTTTGGACAAAATCATGGATATGCCTTGCCAGATCCACGACACACAAGACAAGCCGGCCACCCACACCAACAGAAACTATTGGGTATTCAAACAAGCCGGCAAGCTCGCAACCAAGGAGCAGTGCAAGGGCCCGCGCAGCGAGGACGATGAAGAACCTCGCGGCCCGAGCAATGGCGGGCAGAAGCAATTCCCTCCTGAGGTAAAAACTGTGAACATGATATATGTCACACATACACCAAAAAAGGAGAGGAAACGCGCCCTTCGGGGGAGCTGCTACGCGAGTACAAGTTTCCAAAGGTCCGAATCTTGAGCTAGGTTGCCTTGGGCCTCCTTTTATAGGTCAAGGGGCAACCACAGTGGCAAAACAGACTTTATCTAGTGATTAGATAGCTAACAGTGCTATCATACCTAACTCTGGCACTTAGGACAAAATGCCATAAATGCTAGTCTAGGTGGCGTGCAGGGGTGCGTCCCCGGCAAGCTCTTACCACCGCTTGACTGCTTGTTGCTTAGCATCTTGACACACTTCTGGACGGGTGTCAACTGGGCATAATCTGTCTTCCGGCGTGTTGCCATGTGCTTAGCAAGAGCCACTTAGCCATCTGAGGGCTCGACACCGCATCGACAACTGACTGGCGTTGGGATGGGGTGGAGCGGTGGCTGAGTAGCTCGCGCTTGCCGGGGGACGGTCTGTTGGGTCTTCTTGAAGGTGTGTGTGCCTCGGTCCCCGGCAGGCACCGGGGACGTGGCTGGCACGGCTTGGGTCTGTTCTGTACTGTTGCATCGACCTTGCCGGCGTTGCTTGCCAATGGAGGCTGTCTTTGCCAGGGTCTTGGTATTGGATGTTGGCTTCATCTTCTTGATGTGCTCCTTGATCCCATGTAGAGCGACTTCTCTGGCTTGGGTTGGTGTCGACGGGGTAGCAGCTTTCCCGGTAGGCTTAGGCCATCGGGTCGGAGGCTTATCGTTCATGCACAAGTCAGGGGGGGAATAAACACCCCTGTTTGTGTACCCCGACAGAAGCCCCCGGGCCTGAGCCATACGTGTCGCTTGGCATCGTTGGGTTAGGCCCCAAACTGTGCACGAACACGCGTCGGAGGGATGCTGCCCTCTCGTCCTTGGCCGTGATGACTTGTCAAACCCACGTCCATCCGCGTAATTACCGCATGTCGTGGGGTCGTGGAACAGTAGCCATTGCTAGTGAAGAAATGGCATTTTTCCGAAAAGATCGCGAAGAGCCAGCCCCCGCATGGATTCCCAATAAAAAGTTAGCGCGCAGGGGCGTCGCTCATCCGCGTCTGTTTCTCCGTCCTTCATCTTCCTCCTCAAGCCAAGAAACCGCTTCCGCCGCCGCCATCCGCCCACCAAGCGCTGCTAGATCTTCCGCCGCCCTTGAGAACCCAAGAGATGGGGAAGAAGATGAGCGTTGTGAAGGGGAAGCAGGCGGCCGCGCCGACGGACCCAGCGGTTGAAGAGAGGAAGAGGAAAGCGGAAGAGCTAGAGAAGCGGCGACAGAAAGACGTCATTTTCTCCCCGTCGAACCTAGACGGCAATGCCTTGATCGCAAGGTACATCTATATGTGGGGGAGGGATACAAGCGGGCACGGAGCGCCCACAGTTCTCCCGGACAGCCCCAAAGAGAAGACTCCATCAGATTCGTACCGCTTCTTCTGCGTGTACTTTCTCTGTGGCCTCTCTCCCCCCTTCTTAGACTTCTTCTGTGCCATGATGACGGTGTATGGATTCCACCTTCTGGATTTCACGCCCAATGCAATGGCGTGCATGGCGATCTTCGCCCATCTGTGCGAGAACTTTGTTGGAGTCGCCCCCAATGTGGATTTGTTCAAGCACTTCTTCATCCCCCAGATAGAGGACAAATCCCACCGCTCGGGAAATATCAGCTGGATTCCCCGGTGCAAAAGAGAGGACTGGGATTATCTCCCTGGCCAGCAGTGTGGGAAGTGGGAAGAGTGGAGGTGTGACTGGTGCTGGATCAAGGATGAAAAAGCCCCCGAGTTCTGCTTGCCGCGGACTGGATGTGTCACGCGTGGAAGCGACTGGAGCAAGTTGGGCCTCACTGACGACAAGCTCCGCTCGGCGCTGAACAGGATTACTCGTCTGAAAGCTGCCGGGCTAACCATCGAACATGTGGGGTCCGACTTCCTCCGGCCCCGCATCACGCCGCTGCAGAAGAGGGACAAGTTTGCATGGGAGTTCAACGGCTCTGCCGACAGGATGCGGCTGTACCCAGGCCCTGCCAACAACTTGTCGGTTTATGGCCATGGCTGGCTGTGCGAGCAGCTGTTCGGCCAGCTTGGGCCGTTCCACCTGCCGGAAAGAGTTGTTCCCCTACACCTCAATTCCGCACGGAGTCAGATTCTGCAATGGATGCCCGACTGCAACGCCTCTGGGGTCAAGCCTGATTGGGAACTGCCTGCCCTGGATGATGAGATGGACTGGATCTCTCTCTTGGAAGAAAGAGCTTCCAAGGCGGAGGATAAGCTGATCAAGCCAACCACCAGGGCAGAGGAGGCATTCATTGCCGCTCGGATTTCAGAGGACAAGGAGAATAGAGCCGCCGGGAAGATGGGCTCTGGGGAAGAGGAAGAGGAGGAGCCCGATGGTGGTGTTCTTCTGAGGAGGAGAGCGAGAAGCGCTCCACGGAGGAGGCTGCCGGGTTCGAATCTGCCGGGGCTTCCCAAACCACGGCGACAGGAACCCAAGAGGAGGCGGAGGAAGAAGGGCTTGAAATGATCCCTCAAGCTCCAGAGCCGGGGCGCCGCCTTCGCGAGCGCGTCAACCGAGAGACTGTGGCCCCTGCGTCTTCGCGGAGCACCTAGAAGGTGAAGAAGACGACCACCAGGGGATGCAAAACCCGACGTAACACGCCGCCATTCCTTCCGCCTCTCTCAGGCCAAGCCTCCTTCCGCCAAGTGACGGTTGGTCACCGGGGTGGACCCCAGTCCCCCGTCAAGCCCAACTTCCCCTCCAAGGTTGACCCTGCCGGAGGTCCCGGTCCCTCCGCCAAGCCCCGCTCCCCCATCTTTGAAGAGGGGCAGATCAACTCCGCCGCCTGTGTCATACGAGCTGGGCTCCATGCTCATCGCCTCGGAGTGAGTCACTCAATTATGATCTTTGTCAATGCTTTTCCGTTCTTGATTTCTTGACTGATCTTGTATAGCTGAATCTGACAGGGATAGAGAGACCCCTGCGCATCAAGCCAAGCAGGCCAAGTCCGTGGCAGAGCCGGGTTCCACGGCAGGCATGGCCCCAGCAGGAGGTGCGGAGAAAGATCTCACGCCTAGCCCTCGGCCCAGCCCTCTTCGCGAAACTCTAGGGCTGACTCCAACTGCTGGCGGGGATGAGGAAGGGCATCTTCCCACACTTGACAGGGAGGCGGGAGAGATCTGTCAAGGAGGGGTTCGCCAGGGGAGCCCTCTTTCCAAGATCCTCCATCGACCATCGCCCGTGGGGAGGAGTCGCCAGAAGGGCCTCCACCGAGGGGTTTGCCCGTACTGAGGCCTCCACCGAAGGGATGGTGACGGACAGCACGCCGGCAACTGATGTTGTCGGGGGAGGGGATGTCCCTCCTCAGCAACTCCTATCGGGTATCCCACTTGCTTGCGTCTTTACTTCCCCCTTTTCTTTCTTCTCATGTGCTTTGTTGATTTCTGACTTTCATTTTTCTGCACACTGTTTTTGTCTGCAGCTCTGCCATTTGAAGAGCCTGAGCTGGTGGAAGAAGTGGCCGGCATCGGGAAGGATGCTGCTGAGGAGGCGATGAAGATTGCTGCCGCGGAGGGGCACGGGCAGGTTGCCGGGGAGGTTTAGAAATCCCCAGAAAGGGCGGAGCCAGCCCCCGGCAGCGCACCTCGCCCGGATACAGTTGTGGAGGATAAGACTCCTCTCCAGTCTATGGGGCCCTCCATGTCAAGTTATCCTCTGGTATCGGCCCCGCGGTCTCCCCTGAGCCAACTGGCGTTGGTCACTGCTCAACTGGGTCCCACAACTCCTGGCTCACCCTTCTTAGCGGGCGAAAACCTCGACGAGGAAATCTGTAGGATACTGGCACCGCTATCTCAGAGGGTCGAAGAAGCTGACGGTTCCGCTGATGGCGCCAAAGATTTGGCTTTCTTGGAATCCATGGCAGCAGGGCTCAAGGACGTGCAGAGCAGGTACAACCTCAAATGGTAGGCGGTTAAGGAGCAGCGTGACTCGGCCGAGCTCGTGGACCAGCAGCTGAGGAACAAAGGGACGAGCTGCGGGAGTGGTACAACCGGCAGGTCCATTCTCTTAAGAGGCAGCATGAGACGCTAGCCATGGCCAAGGAGGACGTTGCAGCCCGGGAGGCTCGACCGGTGGAGCGCGAAGCGCTTCTGGACACCAGAGAGACGAACATTTCCTCCCGGGAAGGGGCCCTCGAAGCTACTCTCTGTGGCAAGGATGAGGAGCTGGAGGCCCGTGTTCAGCAATTCACCAAAGAGCTGGAGGACGGCCACAAGGCCACTCTCGACGCGCTCTCTCTGGAGTCCTCAGCCCAACTGAAGAAAGTGGCCGACGAGATCGCTGTCACATCCTCCGCCAAGACCAATCTTGAGGTTCATCTGAACAAGCTGACGGAATACCTTGCCGGGAGTAACAGGGAGATCGGGGCCCTCAAGGAGGAAGCGTAGAAAGCGAAAGTAACTCTGGAAGAGGCACAATCGCAGCTTTCCTCCAAGAGCAAAGATCTCGACGCCGCCAATGATACCTTCTCCAACATGAAATCCAGGCTTGCCTCTTTGGAGAAAGACCTTGAATCTGCCGGTGTTCGCGAGAAGCTGCTGCTGACAGATTTGAACAGCGCGAAGACCCTCCAAAAAGACGCAGAAGACAAGCTAGAGAACCAAATTTAGTAGCGCGACCTCTGGATCAAGAGCATGATTGATATCGCCGAATGCCTCACTGCCCAGATTGCAAATATGGACATGAAGAGCTACGCCTTCTCCATTGGCAAGCATGATGTTCCAAGCGTCAAGCTAACACTCTTCTTTGAAGGCTTGATCGAGGGGTTGAAGATGTACGAGGACGATCGGGCCGCTTGTTTTGCCAACGAATCCTGGAAGCTAGCTCGCGAGGCCCTCTTCCTGGTCGTGAGCAACCTTGCCTTCTTCCACCCGGAGCTCGACCTCTCCGATGGTTTCAAGAAGCTGCCATCGGGCGCCGACACCTCTGCTGCCGTGGAGAGGTCCGGCCCCCTTGCTGACAGGGTCCTCTCGGTCCCAAGGACCCAGGGGAGTCGCCATTGTTAGCCTTGAGTCACCCTCGCTGCCGTGCTGTCCTGTACTTAAGACACAATATGTATAACGTATTAGGCCATGCACTATCTTTGCTTTAATGTTCGCTGAACTGATATCTTTATGCAAACGCATGCTACCCCCTTTGCCTTCCTTCTGGCATTCATATAGTCGTTTTCTTTTTTGCGCTCTGGTTATCCGCCAACAACGTGCTGCTGCGATTACTTTGAGGAACGGGTCCTTAGCATTCTGCTGGCAAGGACACGCTACCGGTGAGTTTTTCCTTGATGGTGTTTGATGCTGCCGCATGTTTGTTGAGCAGACTCGAAACAAAGCAAGGGCGCAAACAAATACAGTAAGGTTCGATCGCGCACAAGACCCGACATACGAAACCTTGGGTGATAGAAGGGGGGGGGGATATACAAATGCGAGCCCTTAATGAAAGTTGATAATCATGCCAACTTAGATTTTATTATGGCTCCCCTTTCGCCTTGGCGCAAATTTGTTCGCGCGCATCGTCCCTTCCTCCACTCAAAGCCACCCCTCCTCTTCGCGTTTCCCGGTGAACACACGCGTGTGCACCGGCCCTTGCCCTGGGATGAAAGGGAAACGAAGAGGGGCAAATGGAGAAACTTGGGAGGCCCATTAGTCATGAGTACAACCCTCGGCACAAGCCTGCCGGGTTAATGTAGACATTCATAACTAAGGAACAACGGGGGTAGTAAATATGAATGGCCGAGCCTTCTCTCCCCTTCCTTCGCGCCCAACGGTCCCGTAGCGACTAATGCGACGGAGGCGTTGGCGAACGGGACCTTGCCGTGGTTCGCTTGCCGGGAGTGCCAACCGATGGATTCGCTCTAGCGTCCGACTCGGGATTTAACCTTGACAGAATAAATGCTGGACCGAGCCTGACGCGAGCTTATCGACATTGGCGGCACCGCCGCTATGCAGAGCTGACCACGGGCGGGGAAGGAGAGGAGAGAGGGGTATAGCTGAGTACCTCTTTCTTTCCTTTGCCTATCGGATCAAGCTGCACCCTGGGATTAGGCGGGCTTGCTCCTCTTCGGCGTTCCTTGCTCCAGCCTCGGCCGTGGGGGACACGACGGTGGTGTCGCCTACGCCAGTCGTGTCGCCCGCGATGCCCATCTCATTCGCCGCCACTGCGGTGCCAATGGCACCCGCGGTTGCATGTGAGGGGGGCCTTCGAAGTGGAGGGATGCGCGGTCGCGCTGGCCTTATTCTTGGGATTCATGGACGAAGAAGACGGCGATGAAGATCGACGCGCTACTCACGGACTCAGCTCGCACAAATGACGTCCCCTACCTGGCGCGCCAAAGATGTCGGGGCAGGATGCACACGATCACCAATGGGGCCATGAGCCCCTTTGTGGTTCGGCCGGGGAGAGGCCACGTTGCACAAAGAGCAGAGCTAGTGAGACGGTGCGGCAATGAGACACTGGTGTTTACCTAGGTTCGGGCTGCTGAGAAGCGTAAAGCCCTACTCCTGCTTTGGTGGATTGATCGGAGGAACATAAAGCACGCGCAGCACTCAAGCCCGACAAGGTCGCCTTCGGGGGAGCTGCTACGCGAGTACAAGTGTCCAAAGGTCCGAATCTTGAGCTAGGTTGCCTTGGGCCTCCTTTTATAGGTCAAGGGGCAACCACAGTGGCAAAATAGACTTTATCTAGTGATTAGATAGCTAACAGTGCTATCATACCTAACGGTGGCACTTAGGACAAAATGCCATAAATGCTAGTCTAGGTGGCGTGCGGGGGTGCGTCCCGGGCAAGCTCTTACCACCGCTTGACTGCTTGTTGATTAGCATCTTGACACGCTTCTGGATGGGTGTCAACTGGGCATAATCTTTCTTTCGGCGTGTCGCCACGTGCTTAGCGAGAGCCACTTAGCCATCTGAGGGCTCGACATCACATCGACAACTGACCGGCGTTGCGATGCGGTGGAGCGGTGGCTGAGTAGCTCACGCCTAACGGGGGACGGTCTGTCGGGTCTTCTTGAAGGTGTGTGTGCATCAGTCCCCGACAGGCACCGGGGATGTGGCTGGCGCGGTTTGGGCCTGTTCTATGTTGTTGCATCGACCTTGCCGGCGTTGCTAGCCAATGGAGGCTGCCTCTGCCGGGGTCTTGGTCTTGGATGTTGGCTTCATCTTCTTGATGCGCTCCTTGATCCCACGTAGAGCGACTTCTCTGGCTTGGGTTGGTGTCAACGGGGTAGTAGCTTTCCCGGCAGGCTTAGGCCATCGGGTCGGAGGTTATCGTTCGTGCACAAGTCAGGGGGAAATAAACACCCCTGTTTGTGTACCCCGACAATCACCATGGGGTCAGCAAGCTTAAGGTTGATGTAGAGGCCCTCCGTGATCGATCCCCCCTCAAGTAGGGCACCGGAACAGGGCTCCATATGGGCACACGACGGAACATAGACTTGAAGTGGTATAAAAAGTGTTTCGGGAGGCGCTCTAGTTTTTTTGAATATATGTGAATTTATAGGCCAGAGAACGATGCCAGAGGGTCGGGGAGGTGGCCCCAAGCTATCAGGTCACGGCCACCCCCCTGGGCGCTCCTCGATGGCTTGGGGGCACCTCGTTTGCCCTTCGGTCTTCCTCCAAAGCTTCCAAGTATTATTTTGGTCCAGAAAAATCATCAAAAAGTTTCGGGGTATTTGGACTTCACTTGGTATAGTATTCCCGAAAAGCCAAAAACACGTAGAAAACAGCAACTGGCACTTGGCACTGGGTTAATAGGGTAGTGCTAAAAAATAATATAAAACAACACGTAAATGCCTAAAAGCATCCTAGAATGATAATATAATAGCATGGAACAATTAAAAATTATAGATACGTTGGAGACGTATCATCAGATGACACAAAATCAGATGACTTCAAAATTCATCACTATGGAATTTCTCCATGCGGGTTTCTCCAATGTGACTAGATGTAGTGCCACGCATATGTTGTATTCTTTTAGTCTTGCGACATTCAACGTCAGTGTTATGGACGATCAATTATATTATCAATGTTCATGACATATATCCTATTCACAATAGGTGAAAGGGCTTTTGTTCAATACATCGAACTACTATTGTTCTCTCACGAACAACCTCCTTGCAACTTCTATGCAATGGGCTAGAGTGTACAAAACTCTAAAATAAATCATGTCAATAAATTATGGAGGTAATATGTTGATGGGACGTATTGTAACTTCTGCAAAATTTCCATCAAATATTTTAACCTCATCATTTGTTTGATCATTTAGGACGTAGTGGTTCTAGCATCGATTTGCAACAACATGCAATCGAGTCGGTATCCTTATGACCAACTTTTAACCACACTACCGAAGAATTTAGTGATCACCAATTGAATCATAATTCCCAAGAGTTACTATTACTTGACCAACATTTTCTTCATCTCATAACTTGTATGACATTCAAACCTGAGTTGGACATTCCATCTTCTTTCTTTCTGCCTTTTAACTTTTTATAGTTTTACTTCCAATAGTTCTCCTACTCACAGAAGAACCATCCCACTTTAAGAGTGGCGTTAGCCTCCAACTTCCCTAGGCATGTAAGTATTATTACATCCTTCGGATTTGTTCATTCTCTTTTAAGTTCTCACCATCAACTCATGACTCGTGTTCTTCCGGATCCTACGCAATTCAGTCTTAAACATAGTTGAACATTTCACTAGAACTTGCAAACAAAATACTTCTTTAGATATGACATATCTTTCGGTCTTTGTTTGTTTCTGAAAACAATTTTCAGTACCAATAGTATCACATAACTACCCCAAACATTTTGAAGTTCGGGTTTCCTGGAAGCAAGCAGGCCATAATGTAATTCTAACCTTTTGGATCGAAGGACGTGAGTCTCGTCATCCATAGCATTAGCAGAAGGGTATCGTAAGCATGCAATAGATACAATCTTTCTCGACACTTTTAGAGGACGATCCTCTCATTATGTTTACCAATCGTAAAGATTCAACCATATAAATAATAGTTAATCAATTTCAATAACAAAGGTGGAACTGTGAGCCATATACTCTACAACTATAATGCAAACTACACATAGACATTGTTCATAATTAAATACACTAGTGATGCAACTTAATTAATACATAAATGTGCTCCCACCCAAATCAATATCTCTCATAACTGATTTTAAGTGATTCAAGACCCTGATCTTATTCACAGCCCTTGATGTGGACATCACTGATGATGTGAAGTCAACCTGTAAGCAATCTTTTTTCGTTCATATCTCCATATGACTCTTGTTCATCTTTCGATGTTTTGTGCTTCCAGCTTAGAACGATTCTGCCAGAACTTCAAGACAACCGAGTGTTATCTACTACATGTCTGACCATCTACCCGTCTTACACCTCACATACAGTGTGTGCTCATGTGGACATGACGCACTCCGGAATGATATGTGTTATAGACAGTATCAACACGAGAAGAGCACCTTTTTAACTTGATATTTACTGTGAGAGATCACCCTAATAATTGACTACTGCGCAATCAAGGGTGCGCACAACAAAGGGATAAACATCTCAGGCAATTCATAATAGCATGATATGGTATAGCCCCGGGCGCGGGGAATCCTTCATGACCATCTTCAATCTTCAGTTGAAGCGTCATGATGGCAAATATTTTGTTGTCGTGGCGGCAATTTCAGTAAATGTTGTCATGGCAACCGTTTCAAAAAAAATTGTCGTTCGACCAAATTCAAAAATTCTATTGTGGCACGAAATTATAGCTCCTCGTCCCGCGCCTACTACACCTTCTCCACGTTAGGGTCCTCCGTGTATGCTCAGCATCGTCACCTGTAACATGTACGCTATCTCTACGATATTTACATTAACGTGGCAATCTCGTGGCTCCAGCCATCATACCTTGACGCACATGCCACTAACATTACAACATATAACCACACTACTGCAGGAAGGTCCTAAGACGACACGTGTATCGGAGACCCTTCGACCAAACTATGTGCGATGCATAAATCGCAAACGGTATAATTATAGATCCGTCGCCAATAAAACAAACTGTGCGCGATGGCTGATCCATCAAGCACGATTCAGATAAGACTTGCGTGTGTGATACATGGCATACAGTTGGTCCTCATGAACTGTTTGCGATTAGGCAAAATAACACAAACGGTTAACCAAAAGCAGATGTCTGCAATGTACGACATACAGTTCACTCGGATAAATTGTTTGCACTGATTCAGCAGAACACAAACGATATAGTGTCAAAAGATGTGTGTGATACCCGGCAAACAGGTCAGTAATCAAAATCGTCCGCGAACACCAAAAATAACACACACGATTCCTGCTAACAAGTTGTGTGTGTTGTGGGCAAACGCTTGCTGGTAAACAATTGTCTGCGATTGATGAAATCATTATCGATGCTACATAGGGAGTGGCTGTTTGCTATGTTTTAAAATCGTAGAATTTTTATTATTATTACCCGTCTCCCTGCGCGACATCCCGTCCTCCTCTCGCACCTCTTGTCACCGCATTACAGCCAGAGGATTCCAGTGCACGCTTGAGCACCGCACATGTGCTTCGTTTGGCCACGTGTCGGTGAGCCTTGATACGTCCATTTTGCATCATGATTTCCTACTGTTATTTACTTTGTTTTGTTGAATAATAATGCTTTGGGGAGTGATTCTAATGCCTTTTCTCTCATAATATGCAAGGTTTACACAAAGAGGGACAATGCCGGCAGCTGGAATTCTGGACCGAAGAAAACCACGTCGGAGATACCTATTCTTCACAACTCAAATGAAGCTGAAACTTTACGGAGATCATTTTTGGAATTAATAAAAAATACTGGAGCAAAAATATACCGGAGGGGGGCCACCTGGTGAGGAGCACCCACCAGGGCGCGCAAGGCACCCCCTGGCGCGACCTGGTGGGTGGTGCTCACCCAGGCCCACCTCCGGAGCCCATCTTCTGGTATATATTCCAAAAAAACCTAAAAAAATAGGAAGATGACTTTCGGGACGAAACGCCGCTGCCTCGAGGCGGAACTTGGGCAGGAGCACTTTTGCCCTCCGGCGGAGCGATTCCGCTGGGGGAACTCCCTCCCGGAGGGGGAAATCGAAGCTATCGTCATCACCAACACCCCTCTCATCTTTGGGAGGCCAATCTTCATCAACATGTTCAATAGCACCATCTCCTCTCAAACCCTAGTTCATCTCTTATGTTCAATCTTTGTACCGGAACCTCAGATTGGTACCCGTGGGTGACTAGTAGTGTTGATTACCTTGCGTAGTTGATTACTATATGGTTTATTTGGTGGAAGATTATATGTTCAGGTCCATTATGCTATTCATTACTCCTCTGATCTTGAGCATGATTATTATTTGTGAGTAGTTACCTTTTTTCTTGAGGTCACGGGAGAAGTCATGTTGCGAGTAATCATGTGAATTTGACATGTGTTCTATATTTTGATGATATGTATGTTGTGATTCCCTTAGTGGTGTCATGTGAACATCGACTACAAGACACTTCACCATTCATGGGGCTAAGGGAATGCATTGTGGAGTAGTTATTAGATGATGGGTTGCTAGAGTGACAGAAGCTTAAACCCTAGTTTATGCGCTACTTCGTAAGGGGCTGATTTGGATCCACATGTTTAATGCTATGGTTAGACTTTGTCTTAATACTTTTCTCGTAGTTGCGGATGCTTGCGAGGGGGTTAATCATAAGTAGGTTGTTAGTTCAAGTAAGAACAACACCTTAGCACCGGTCCACCCACATATCAAATTATCAAAGTAGCGAACACGAATCAAACCAACATGATAAAAGTGACTAGACGAAATTCCCGTGTACCCTCAAGAACACTTTGCCTATTACTAGTGATTGTTCTGGCCTGTCCTTTGCCTCAAAAGGATTGGGCTACCTTGCTGCACCTTGTTTACCGTTACCGTTACTTGCTTGTTACAAATTAGCTTGCTATCAAACTATCTGTTACCTACAATTTCAGTGCTTGCAGAGAATACCTTGCTGAAAACCACTTGTCATTTCCTTCTGCTCCTCGTTGGGTTCGACACTCTTACTTATCGAAAGGACTACGATTGATCCCCTATACTTGTGTGTCATCAAGACTCTTTTCTGGCGCCATTGCCGGGGAGTGAAGCGCTCTTGGTAAGTGGAAATCGGTAAGGAAAAACGTATACTACGTGCTGAAATTTATTGCTACTTGCTACTATGGAGAACAATCCTTTGAGGGGTTTGTTCGGGGTATCTTCACCTCGACCGGAACCACAATTAGTTACCCCTCAACCTACAGCACCTACTGAAAATGTTACTTATGAAATTCCTTCGGGTATGGTAGAACACTTGCTTGCTAAACCTTATGCAGGAGATGGAACTGAACATCCTGATATGCATCTCTTATATGTGAACGAAATATGTGGATTATTTAAGCTTGCAGGTTTACCCGGAGATGAAGTTAAGAATAAGGGTTTCCCTTTATCTTTGGAGGGAAAAGCATTGACATGGTATAGGCTATGTGATGACCTTGGATCTTGGAACTGGAATCGTTTGAAATTGGAATTCCATCAAAAGTTTTATCCTATGCATCTAGTTCATCGTGATCGGAATTATATTTATAATTTTTGGCCTCGTGAAGGAGAAAGTATCGCTCTAGCTTGGGGGAGGCTTAAGTCAATGTTATATTCATGCCCCAATCATGACATTCCGAGGGAAGTTATCATTCAGAATTTTTATGCTCGGCTTTCTCATAATGATCAATCCATGCTCGATACTTCTTGTGCTGGTTCTTATATGAAGAATACTATTGATTTCAAGTGGGATATCTTGGAAAGAATTAAAAGCAACTCTGGAGATTGGGAACTCGACGAAGGTAATGAGTCAGGCATAAAGCTTGAATTTGATTGTGTTAAATCTTTTATGAGTACCGATACTTTTCACAAGTTTAGCACTAAATATGGACTTGACTCTGAGATAGTAGCCTCTTTCTGCGAAGCATTTGCTACTCACGTTGATCTCCCTAAGGAGAAGTGGTTTAAATACCATCCCCCTATTAAAGAAGAAATTAAAGAACCGGTCATAGCTAAAGAAGAAACCATCTTTTACAATGTTGATCCAGTTGTGCCTACTGCTTATATTGAAAAACCACCTTTCCCTGTGAGGATAAAGGAACATGCTAAGGTATCAACCGTGGTTCATAAGAGTAATATAAGAGCACCTAAAACCCCTGAGCAAATTAAAGTAGAACCTAGTGTTGCTATAGTTAAAGATCTCTTGGAAGAAAACATTGATGGGCATGTCATTTACCTTTGTGATGAAGCTGCTAGAATTGCTAAGCCTGATAAGAAAGATAAACATAGACCTATAGAAGGCTTGCCCGTTGTCTCGGTTAAAATAGGAGATCATTGCTACCATGGTTTATGTGATTTAGGTGCTAGTGTGAGTGCTATCCCTTTTACCTTATACCAAGAAATTATGAATGAAATAGCACCTGCTGAAATGGAAGATATTGATGTTACTATTAAACTTGCTAATAGAGACACTATCACACCACTTGGGATTGTTAGAGATGTTGAAGTCTTGTGTGGGAAAGTAAACCCTACCGATTTTCTAGTTCTTGGTTCCCCACAAGATGACTTTTGTCCCATTATCTTTGCTAGACCTTTCTTGAGCACCGTCAATGCTAAGATAGATTGTGAAAAACAAACTGTCGGTGTTAGTTTTGGTAATGTGTCTCATGAGTTTAATTTTTCCAACTTTAGTAGACAACCTCGTGATAAAGCGTTACCTAGTGAAGATGAAATAATTGGTCTTGCTTCTATTGCTGTGCCTCCTACTGATCCATTAGAACAATATTTGCTCGACCATGAAAATGATATGAACATGCGTGAAAGAAATGAAATAGATCAATTTTTCTTCGAACAACAACCTCTCCCGAAACACAATTTTCCTATTGAAACTCTTGGAGGTACTCCTCCACCTAAAGGTGATCCTGTGTTTGAATTGAAACAATTGCCTGACACTTTGAAGTATGCTTATCTTGATGAGAAAAAGATATATCCTGTTATTATTAGTGCTAACCTTTCAGAACATGAAGAAGAAAGATTATTGAAAGTTCTAAGGAAGCACCGGGCTGCGATTGGATATACTCTTGATGATCTTAAGGGCATTAGTCCCACTCTATGTCAGCACAAGATCAATATGGAACCTGATGCTAAACCCGTTGTTGATCACCAATGGCGATTGAATCCTAAGATGAAAGAAGTGGTAAGAACTGAAATATTAAAGCTTCTGGAAGCAGGTATAATCTATCCCATAGCTGATAGTAGATGGGTAAGTCCCGTTCATTGTGTCCCTAAGAAAGGAGGTATTACCGTTGTTCCTAATGATAAGAATGAACTCATTCCACAAAGAGTTGTCACTGGCTATAGAATGGTAATTGATTTTAGAAAATTAAATAAAGCTACCAGAAAGGATCATTACCCTCTGCCTTTCATTGATCAAATGCTAGAGAGACTATCTAAGCACACACACTTTTGTTTCCTAGATGGATATTCTCGTTTCTCTCAAATACGTGTGTCACAATCCGATCAAGAGAAAACCACCTTTACTTGCCCTTTTGGAACCTATGCTTATAGACGTATGCCTTTTGGTTTATGCATTGCACCTGCTACCTTTCAAAGATGTATGACTGCTATATTCTCTGATTTTTGTGAAAAGATTGTGGAGGTTTTCATGGATGATTTTTCCGTTTACGGAACTTCTTTTGATGATTGCTTTAGCAACCTTGATCGAGTTTTGCAGAGATGTGAACAAACTAATCTTGTCTGGAATTGGGAGAAGTGCCACTTTATAGTTAATGAAGGTATTGCCTTGGGGCATAAAATATCTGAGCGAGGGTATGAGGTGGATAAAGCTAAAGTTGATGCAATTGAGAAAATGACATGTCCTAAAGATATTAAAGGTATTCGAAGTTTCCTTGGTCATGCTGGTTTTTATAGGATGTTCATTAAAGACTTCTCTAAAATTTCTAGGCCTCTTACTAATCTTTTGCAAAAGGATATTCCTTTTGTTTTTGATGATGATTGTGTGGAAGCCTTTGAAACACTCAAGAAAGCCTTAACCTCTGCACCTATCGTTCAACCACTTGATTGGAACTTGCCTTTTGAAATTATGTGTGATGCTAGTGATTATGCTGTTGGTGCTGTCCTAGGACAAAGAGTTGATAAGAAATTGAATGTTATCCATTATGCTAGTAAAACTCTAGACAGTGCCCAACGGAATTATGTTACTACTGAAAAAGAATTTTAGCAGTTGTGTTTGCTTGTGATAAATTTGGATCCTATATTGTTGACTCCAAAGTTATTGTTCACACCGATCATGCTGCTATAAAATATCTTATGGAAAGGAAAGATGCTAAACCTAGACTCATTAGGTGGGTTCTCTTGCTTCAAGAATTTGACTTGCATATCGTTGATAGGAAAGGAGCTGAGAACCCCGTAGCTGATAACTTATCTAGGTTAGAAAATATTCTTGATGACCCACTACCTATTGATGATAGTTTCCCTGACGAACAACTAGCTTCAATAAGTGTCTCACACAACACACCTTGGTATGCTGATTATGCTAATTATATTGTTGCTAAATATATACCACCTAGTTTCACATACCAACCAAAGAAGAAATTCTTCTATGACATGAGACATTACTTTTGGGATGACCCACATCTTTATAAAGGAGTAGATGGTATTATTAGGCGTTGTGTACTTGAGCATGAACAGGAACAGATCCTACGGAAATGTCATTCCGAAGCTCATGGAGGACATCATGCGGGAGATAGAACTGCTCACAAGATATCGCAATCTCGTTTTGATTGGTCTACTCTCTTCAAGGATGCCCGTAAGTTTGTCTTGTCTTGTGATGAATGTCAAAGAATTGGTAATATCGGTAAGCGTCAAGAAATGCCTATGAATTGTTCACTTGTTGTTGAACCATTTGACGTGTGGGGTTTTGATTACATGGGGCCTTTTCCTTCCTCTAACGGGTACACTCATATTTTAGTTGCGGTTGATTATGTCACTAAGTGGGTAGAAGCTATTCCAACTAGTAGTGTTGATCACCACACCTCCATTAAAATGCTTAAAGAGGTTATTTTCCCGAGGTTTGGAGTCCCTAGATATTTAATGACCGATGGTGGTTCACACTTTATTCATGGTGCTTTCCGTAAGATGCTAGCTAAGTATGATGTTAACCATAGAATTGCATTACCCTATCATCCTCAATCTAGTGGTCAAGTAGAACTTAGCAATAGAGAAATAAAATTAATATTACAAAAACTGTCAATAGGTCTCGTAAGAATTGGTCTAAGAAATTAGATGATGCACTTTGGGCCTATAGAGCAGCTTATAAAAATCCTATGGGTATGTCTCCATATAAAATGGTATATGGAAAAGCTTGTCGTTTGCCTCTAGAACTAGAACATAAAGCATTTTGGGCAATTAAAGAACTCAATTATGATTTCAAACTTGCCGGTGAGAAGAGGCTATTTGATATTAGCTCACTAGATGAATGGAGAACCCAAGCGTATGAGAATGCCAAGCTATTCAAAGAAAAAGTAAAAAGATGGCATGACAAAAGAATCCAATAGCGGGAATTCAAAATAGGAGATTATGTTCTTTTATTCAACTCTCGTTTACGATTCTTTGCAGGAAAACTTCTCTCCAAATGGGAAGGACCATATATCATTGAAGAGGTTTATCGTTCTGGAGCTATCAAGATTAATAATGCCGAAGGTACTAACCCGAAGGTGGTCAACGGCCAAAGAATTAAGCATTATATCTCACGTACGCCTATTAACGTTGAAAGCAATGTTATCCAAACCATGACACCGGAGGAACACATAAAAGAAACCTTCCGGAACTCTCCAGAATACTTAAAAATAGGAGGTACGTGATACGGTAAGTAAACGGACACCAAAAAATCCGCAAAAATATTTTCTGTTAGTTTTGGAATGTTTTAGAATTTTAGGAATGAAAAAATAAACCGGAAGGCGATCGAGGTGAACACGATACACGAGGGCGCGCCAGGCACCACTGGGCGCGCCCTGGTGGGTGCTGCCCACCTCGGATGCCTTCCCGACTCCGTTTTCCTTCCAAATACTTGTTTCCCAAGAATACAAATTCTCTATATATACCCCCGACTGTTTTGACGACCGCATCGCAGAAAAATCCTCTGTTCTTGTTTCTTGCTATTTTCTCGTTAGATCTAGATTTCCATGGCTCCACCAAGCTCCTCCAAGGACAAGTTCTTCGAGAAGGTCATCAACCCGTATTTGCTAGAGGTGATGAAGCACCCTCAAGCCATTGAGATGCGTGAGGGGGTGCTCCACATCCGCGATGTTCAAGGACCTAAGAAGACTGGGAGCGTGGAGGCTAGGCTCGAAGCGGTGGAGCAGGAAATCTTCAAGTGCCAGAAGATGGTGGAGCATGGACTTAGTGCCAATCACTCCATGATCACGGAATTCACCCGTGATCAGACGGTGGATGGCCGGTCTGTGAAGGACATCATCTCAACCCTCAACGAGCAAATTAATTTTTTGCAGAGCCAAGTTTATGATCTTCAAAACCAAGTCTTCGAATATGAAGCAAGATTTAAAGGTATGAGTTTAGCTGCTAGTTGCAGGACTCAGGGGACTCTCGCATCAACCTTTGATGGGGAGCCTTTGCCCTGGAAGCTGGAGGACAAGCTTACTACATCATCACCACCACCTACTTCTACACCTCCACCTTCTTCATCACCACCACCAAAGGAGACTTGAGTACATGGTATGGGCACTCCCCTTGGCTTGAGCCAAGCTTGGGGGAGGTGCCCCGGTATCTTATCACCATCACTTTTATTCACCTTTACCTATTTTGGTTCTAGCTTTAGTTTTCCCTTTGCCTTAGTTGAATAAAAGTTTAGCGTGATCTATTTTCGTGTGTTAGTTTTGTGGCCTACCTATCTATGTAATCGTGTGAAAGTTATATAATAAAGTTTAGTTTGAGTTTTTGCTTATAAAAGTGTTTTGATCAATTAGTGTAAGAGAAAATTGAGCGTTATACGAACTTATGATGGCAAAGTAATAAAAGCGACGAACTGCATAATAAAGGTTGCTATCATAGGGGGCAATATAGCGTGACATTCTTTTACATTAAGGGATTGGGCATACAAACCAATAAGTGCATGACAACCTCTGCTTCCCTCTGTGAAGGACCTATATTTTACTTTTATGCACTTACTTTTATGCAAGATTCAAAGTATTCTTCCCTATTCCTTTTTACTTTTTCTTTTGCAAGCATCATGTGGTGAGGAAAGATCTAGGCACATATATCCAGTTGGATATGGGTGGGCATGAGTTATTATTGTTGACATCACCCTTGAGGTGAGTGAGTTGGGAGGCGAAACTATAAGCCCCTATCTTCCTATGTGTCCGGTTGAAACTTTTTGTTCATGGGTATGCCATGAGCGTTAGCAATCATAGAAGACTAAATGATGGTTGAGTATGTGGACTTGCCAAAAGGCTCCGACTTGAGACCCTTCCTGAAAATATGATGAATTGTAGTTGCAAAGTTGACTGAGAACACATTTTGTTGGTTTCCAATAAGGTTTATGCTTCATACTTCTATGTTGTGATGAATTGTTACTTGTTCATGAGAAGCTTTATGATAGAAATATATTGAAATAACTTCTTATGTTAGAGTTTTTTGTTGTTATGGTAATAAGCATGATGCTTCTATGTCCGTATTTTTTTTATCGACACCTCTCTCTCAAACCATGTGGACATGCTTTTCAATATCGGCTTTCGCTTGAGGACAAGCGAGGTCTAAGCTTGGGGGAGTTGATACGTCCATTTTGCATCATGATTTCCTACTGTTATTTACTTTGTTTTGTTGAATAATAATGCTTTGGGGAGTGATTCTAATGCCTTTTCTCTCATAATATGCAAGGTTTACACAAAGAGGGAGAATGCCGGCAGCTGGAATTCTGGACCCAAGAGAAGCACGTCAGAGATACCTATTCTTCACAACTCCAATTAAGTTGAAACTTTACGGAGATCATTTTCGGAATTAATAAAAAATACTGGAGCAAAAATATACCGAAGGGGGGCCACCTGGTGAGGAGCACCCACCAGAGCGCGCCAAGCACCCCCTGGCGCGGCCTGATGGGTGGTGCTCACCCAGGCCCACCTCTGGAGCCCATCTTCTGGTATATATTCCCAAAAAACCTAAAAAAATTAGGAGGAGGACTTTCGGGACGAAGCGCCGCCGCCTCGAGGCGGAACTTGGGCAGGAGCACCTTTTCCCTCCGGCGGAGCGATTCTGCCGGGGGAACTTCCCTCCCGGAGGGGGGAATCAAAGCTATCGTCATCACCAACACCCCTCTCATCTTTGGGAGGCCAATATTCATCAACATCTTCAACAGCACCATCTCCTCTCAAACCCTAGTTCATCTCTTGTGTTCAATCTTTGTACCGGAACCTCAGATTGGAACCTGTGGGTGACTAGTAGTGTTGATTACCTTGCGTAGTTGATTACTATATGGTTTATTTGGTGGAAGATTATATGTTCAGATCCATTATGATATTCATTACTCCTCTGATCTTGAGCATGATTATTATTTGTGAGTAGTTACCTTTGTTCTTGAGGTCACGGGAGAAGTCATGTTGCGAGTAATCATGTGAATTTGATATGTGTTCGATATTTTGATGCTATGTATGTTGTGATTCCCTTAGTGGTGTCATGTGAACGTCGACTACATGACACTTCACCATTCATGGGCCTAAGGGAATGCATTGTGGAGTAGTTATTAGATGATGGGTTGCTAGAGTGACAGAAGCTTAAACCCTAGTTTATGCGCTACTTCTTAAGGGGCTGATTTGGATCCACATGTTTAATGCTATGGTTAGACTTTGTCTTAATACTTTTCTCGTAGTTGCGGATGCTTGCGAGGGGGTTAATCATAAGTAGGTTGTTAGTTCAAGTAAGAACAACACCTTAGCACCGGTCCACCCACATATCAAATTATCAAAGTAGCGAACACGAATCAAACCAACATGATAAAAGTGACTAGACGAAATTCCCGTGTACCCTCAAGAACACTTTGCCTATTACTAGTGATTGTTCTGGCCAGTCCTTTGCCTCAAAAGGATTGGGCTACCTTGCCACACCTTGTTTACCGTTACCGTTACTTGCTCGTTACAAATTACCTTGCTATCAAACTATCTGTTACCTACAATTTCAGTGCTTGCAGAGAATACCTTGTTGAAAACCGCTTGTCATTTCCTTCTGCTCCTCGTTGGGTGCTACTTCTTGAGCTTGCGTTGGTTTTCCCTTGAAGAGGAAAGGATGATGCAACAAAGTAGATAAGTATTTCCCTCAGTTGTTGAGAACCAAGGTATCAATCCAGTAGGAGATACAAGCAAGGCCCCAATCTTTGCACCTGCACAAACAATCAAACACTTGCACCCAACGCTATAAAGGGGTTGTCAATCCCTTCACGGTTACTTGCAAGGATGAGATCTGATAGAGATAGATATAAAAGATTACTAAAACGAAAAGTAAAATAAAAGTAAAAAGACTGCAGCAAAGTATTTTTGGTATATTTGGTTTATAGATCTGAAAATATAATATGGAAAATAGACCCGGGGGCCATAGGTTTCACTAGAGGCTTCTCTCTTGAAGGAAAATAATACGGTGGGTGAACAAATTACTGTTGAGCAATTGATAGAAAAGCGCATAGTTATGACGATATCCAAGGCAATGATTATGCATATAGGCATCACGTCCGTATCAAGTAGACCGAAACGATTCTGCATCTACTACTATTACTCCACACATCGACCGACTCCTGCCTGCATCTAGAGTATTAAGTTCATGAAGAACAGAGTAACGCATTAAGTAAGATGACATGATGTAGAGGGATAAACTCAAGCAATATGATGAAAACCCCATCTTTTTACCCTTGATGGCAACAATACAAATACGTGCCTCGCTACCCCTACTTTGTCACTGGGTGAGGACACCGCAAGATTGAACCCAAAACTAAGCACTTCTCCCATTGCAAGAATTACCAATCTAGTTGGCCAAACCAAAGCAATAACTCGAAGAGACTTGCAAAGATATGAAATCATACATATAAGAATTCAGAGAAGATTCAAATAATATTCATAGATAATCTGATCATAAATCCACAATTCATCAGATCTCGACAAACACACCGCAAAAGAGTATTACATCGGATAGATCTCCATGAAGATCATGAAGAACATGGTATTGAAGAACATAGAAAGAGAAGAAGCCATCTAGCTACTAGCTATGGACCCGAAGGACTGAGGTGAACTACTCACGCATCATCGGAGGGGCAATGGAGTTGATGTAGATGCCCTCCGTGATCGAATCCCCCTCTGGCAGATTACCGGAAAAGGTTCCAAGATGGGATCTCACGGGAACAGAGGCTTCCAGCGACGGAAAAGTATTATCGTGGCTCTCTTTTTGGTATTGGGGGAATATTTGGGAATTTATAGGCCGAAGATTAGGGTTGGAGGACCTGCAGGGGGGTCACAAGCCAGGGGGGCGCCCCCCCTAGGGCGCGCCATGTAGGCTTGTCGCCTCCCGGCAGGTCTTCTGCCTTCCTCTCCAAGTCTGGTAGGTTTCTTCTGGTCCAAGAAAAATCATCACGAAGATTTTATTCCGTTTGGACTCCGTTATATATTCCTTATCTGCAATACTCAAAAACAAGGAAAAACAAAAACTGGCATTGGGCTCTAGGTTAATAGGTTAGTCCCAAAAATAATATAAAATAGCATATTAATGCATATAAAACATCCAAAACAGATAATATAATAGCATGGAACAATAAAAAATTATAGATGCGTTGGAGACGTATCAAGCATCCCCAAGCTTAATTCCTGCTCGTCCTCGAGTAGGTAAATGATAAAAACAGAATTTTTGATGTGGAATGCTACCTAACATATTTATGCATGTAATTTTCTTTATTGTGGCATGAATGTTCAGATCCATAAGATTCAAAACAAAAGCTTAATATTAACATAAAAACAATAATACTTCAAGCATGCTAACAAGGCAATTGTGTCCTTTCAAAATAACATGGCCAAAGAAAGTTATCCCTACAAAATCATATGGTCTGGCTATGCTCCATCTTCCCCACACAAAGTATTTAAATCATCCACAACCCCGATGACAAGTCAAGCAATTGTTTCACACCTTTATGTTCTCAAACCTTTTCAACTTTCACGCAATACATGAGCGTGAGCCATGGATATAGCACTATAGGTGGAATAGAATATGGTGGAGGTTGTGAGGAAAAGGAGAAGATAGTCTCACATCAACTAGGCGTATCAACGGGCTATGGATATGCCCATCAATAGATATCAATGTGAGTGAGTAGGGATTGCCATGCAATGGATGCACTAGAGCTATTAGTGGATGAAAGCTCAAAAAGAAAATAAGTGGGTGTGCATCCAACTCGCTTGCTCACGAAAACCTAGGGAAATTTGAGGAAGCCCATCATTGGAATATAAAAGCCAAGTTATATAATGAAAAATTCCCACTAGTATATGAAAGTGACAAAATAGGACTCACTATCATGAAGATCATGGTGCTACTTTGAAGCACAAGTGTGGAAAAAGGATAGTAGCATTGTCCCTTCTCTCTTTTCTCTCATTTTTTTTGGTGGGCATCTTTGGCCTCTCTTTTTTTATTTGGGCTTCATTGGCCTCTTTTATTATTTGTAAAGTCTGGAGACTCATCCCAACTTGTGAGGGAATCATAGCTTCCATCATCCTTTTCTCTCATGGGACAATGCTCTAATAATGATGATCATCACACTTTTATTTACTTACAACTCATGAATTACAACTCAATACTTAGAACAAAATATGACTCTATATGAATGCTTCCGGTGGTGTACCGGGATGTGCAACGATCTAGCATAGCAAATGACATCAAAAAAACGGACAAGCCATGAAAACATCATGCTAGCTATCTTACGATCATGCAAAGCAATATGAAAATGATGGTGCATGTCATAATAAATGGAACAGTGGAAGTTGCATGGCAATATATCTCGGAATGGCTATGGAAATTCCATAATAGGTAGGTATGGTGGCTGTTTTGAGGAAAGAAATATGGTGGGTTTAATGCACCGGCGAAAGTTGCGCGGTACTAGAGAGGCTAGCAAAGGTGGAAGGGTGAGAGTGCGTATAATCCATGGACTCACATTAGTCATAAAGAACTCACATACTTATTACAAAAGTCTATTAGTTATCTAAGCAAAGTATTAGATGCATGCTCCTAGGGTAGAGGTTGGTAGGAGTTAACCATCGCGCACTCCCGACCCTCACACAAAGGATGACAATCGTTAAACAAATCATGCTCCGACTTCGTTACATAACGGTTCACCATACGTGCATGCTATGGGAATCACAAACTTTAACACAAGTATTTCT
The DNA here is from genome assembly GCA_039707655.1 of Elymus sibiricus. Classification (NCBI taxonomy): domain Eukaryota; kingdom Viridiplantae; phylum Streptophyta; class Magnoliopsida; order Poales; family Poaceae; genus Elymus; species Elymus sibiricus. The sequence continues at coordinate 274,914,350 of CM077665.1, forward strand.
ACCAATCCACAATTACTCACTAGCATGACTCTAATATCACCATCTTTATATCTCAAAACTATATGCAAGGAATCAAACTTCTCATAGTATTCAATGAACTTTATATGAAAGTTTTTATTATATCCCTCTTGGATGCCCATTATATTAGGACTAAATTCACAACCTAAACCAATTACCATGCTGTTTAAATACTCTCAAAATAATATAAGTGAGGTATGAGAGTTCAATTATTTCTATAAAATAAAACACCACCGTGCTCCAAAAAGATATAAGTGAAGCACTAGAGCAAAATTGCCTAGCTCAAAAGATATAAGTGAAGCACATAGAGTATTCTAATAAATTCACGATTAATGCGTGTCCCTCTCAAAAGATGTGTGCAGCAAGGATGATTGTGGCAAACTAAAAAGCAAAGACTCATATCATACAAGACGCTCCAAGCAAAACACATATCATGTGGTGAATAAAAATATAGCCTCAAGTAAATTTATCGATGGATTGAAGACGAAAGAGGGGATGCCTTCCGGGGCATCCCCAAGCTTAGGCTCTTTGGTATCCTTGAATATGGCTTGGGGTGCCTTGGGCATCCCCAAGCTTAGGCTCTTGCCACTCCTTATTCCATAGTCCATCAAATCTTTACCCAAAACTTGAAAACTTCACAACACAAAACTCAACAGAAAACTCGTGAGATCCGTTAGTATAAGAAAAATAAATCACCACTTTAGGTACTGTTGTGAACTCATTATTTATTTATATTGGTGTAATATCTATTGTACTCCAACTTCTCCATGGTTCATACCCCCCGATACAACCCATAGATACATCAAAATAAGCAAACAACACAAGGAAAACAGAATCTTTCAAAAACAGAACAGTCTGTAGCAATCTGTAAACTTCGAATACTTATGTAACTAAAAAAATTCTGAAACATTAGGACAATCTGTGAAATTTTTATATCAATCTTGTGTAAAAAATTCAGACTCATTCGACGCTCTGGTGAATTTATAAAATTCATGGACTGAGCGCAAAAGTTTCTGTTTTTTAGCAGAATCAAATCAACAATCACCGTAGACCATCCCAAAGGTCTTACTTGGCTCAAACACTAATTAAAACACTAAAACACAATCACTACAGAGGTAATAATGTGTATAGCACTCAAAAACAGAAACAAAAACAGAAATAAAATTGGGTTGCCTCCCAACAAGCGCTATTGTTTAACGCCCCTAGCTAGGCATAACGCAATAGATCTAGGTATTGTCATCTTTGGTATGCAATCCATCAATTGCAAACTTATAAACCCTAGGAGGTTCTTTGCTCTTATCAATAATAATGCTCCTAGGCAAGAAGTCAAGAAATTCACTTGTGGCAATTGGTTCCCTAACAATATTGATAAAGTCGGGGTGAACACTTATCATCTTAAGATCTTCATCCCCTTTTCTAGAGGATCCACCCTTATTTTTGGGAACATAAACAAACTTGTCAGTCTTAGAAGGAGGAAAATTTGGAGTGGTTTGAACCGAAGCAAAAGCAGAACCCAAGTTGGTAATAATGTCCTCTAGCTTGCCAATTCTAGAGGAATCTTGATCCAATTTTTCATTAACTATGGGTTCTTTTTCCCTTAGATTTTTAAAGTAACTCCTACCTTAGATCCATATTGAGTGATATGATTATGAATCTTTTTATCCAAGTTTTCAATGAGCTCTACAGTAGCATCTTTATTTTCAATAATATCAAGCTTTCGCATCACATGTTCCAAAGTTAAGATTGTTTCATTAACCATGAGTGGGGGTGAACCTACCAAATTTATCATAGCATTATAAGAATCAAAGGTATGGCTTCCCAAGAAATTTCCTCCCGTAATGGTATCCAGAATATATCTATTCCAAGGAGAAACACCCACATAAAAATTGCGAAGGAGAACGGTAGTAGATTGCTTACGAGTAGATCTATTTTGAGCATTGCAAATTCTATACCAAGCATCTTTTAAGTTTTCTCCCTCCCTTTGCTTAAAATTAAGAACCTCACTCTCGGGAGTACTAGCGATAGTAGTAAGGCTAGTCATGAGTTTAAGCGATCTAACACACAAGCAAACAAAAAGCAAACGAAAAGACGAACGGAACAAGGGCGAATAAAATGGCAAATCTTTTTGGTTTTTTCTAAAAATCGTTTTAGAAGCGGGGGAGAGGAAAACGAGAGGCAAATGGCAAATAATGTAAATGAAAGAGATGAGTTTGTGATGGGTACTTGGTAGGCTTGATGTAGACCTCCCCGGCAACGGCGCCAGAAATCCTTCTTGCTACTTCTTGAGCTTGCGTTGGTTTTCCCTTGAAGAGGAAAGGGTGATGCAGCAAAGTAGATAAGTATTTCCCTCAATTGTTGAGAACCAAGGTATCAATCCAGTAGGAGATACAAGCAAGGCCCCAATCTTTGCACCTGCACAAACAATCAAACACTTGCACCCAACGCTATAAAGGGGTTGTCAATCCCTTCACGGTTACTTGCAAGGATGAGATCTGATAGAGATAGATATAAAAGATTACTAAAACGAAAAGTAAAAAGATTGCAGCAAAGTATTTTTGGTATTTTTGGTTTATAGATCTGAAAATATAATATGGAAAATAGACCCGGGGGCCATAGGTTTCACTAGAGGCTTCTCTCTTGAAGGAAAATAATACGGTGGGTGAACAAATTACTGTCGAGCAATTGATAGAAAAGCGCATAGTTATGATGATATCCAAGGCAATGATTATGCATATAGGCATCACATCCGTATCAAGTAGACCGAAACGATTCTGCATCTACTACTATTACTCCACACATCGACCGACTCCTGCCTGCATCTAGAGTATTAAGTTCATGAAGAACAGAGTAACGCATTAAGTAAGATGACATGATGTAGAGGGATAAACTCAAGCAATATGATGAAAACCCCATATTTTTACCCTTGATGGCAACAATACAAATACGTTCCTCGGTACCCCTACTTTGTCACTGGGTGAGGACACCGCAAGATTGAACCCAAAACTAAGCACTTCTCCCATAGCAAGAATTACCAATCTAGTTGGCCAAACCAAACCGATAACTCGAAGAGACTTGCAAAGATATGAAATCATGCATATAAGAATTTAGAGAAGATTCAAATAATATTCATAGATAATCTGATCATAAACCCACAATTCATCGGATCTCGACAAACACACCGCAAAAGAGTATTACATCGGATAGATCTCCATGAAGATCATGAAGAACATGGTATTGAAGAACATAGAGAGAGAAGAAGCCATCTAGCTACTAGCTATGGACCCGAAGGTCTGAGGTGAACTACTCACGCATCATCGGAGGGGCAATGGAGTTGATGTAGATGCCCTCCGTGATCGAATCCCCCTCCGGCAGATTACCGGAAAAGGCTCCAAGTTGGGATATCACGGGAACAGAGGCTTTCGGCAGCGGAAAAGTATTATGGTGGCTCTCTTTTTGGTATTGTGGGAATATTTGGGAATTTATAGGCCGAAGATTAGGGTTGGAGGACCTGTAGGGGGGGCCACAAGCCAGGGGGGCGCCCCCCTAGGGCGCACCCTGCAGGCTTGTCGCCTCCCGGCAGGTCTCCTGCCTTCCTCTCCAAGTCTAGTAGGTTTCTTCTGGTCCAAGAAAAATCATCGCGAATATTTTATTCCGTTTGGACTCCGTTTGATATTCCTTATCTGCAATACTCAAAAACAAGGAAAAAACAAAAACTGGCACTGGGCTCTAGGTTAATAGGTTAGTCCCAAAAATAATATAAATAGCATATTAATGCATATAAAACATCCAAAACAGATAATATAATAGCATGGAACAATCAAAAATTATAGATATGTTGGAGACGTATCATTGGGTTCGACACTCTTACTTACCGAAAGGACTGCGATTGATGCCCTATACTTGTGGGTCATCAAGCCTGTTCCCGCGCAATCGTGCAGGTTCCCACGTGCAACCACACAAGATTCCTTCCCGGCTCGCTGAAATCCCCAAAAAAATCATCCTTATCAGGCTTCCTTCTTTCCTAAGCATTCCATTGATGGCGTTATCCGAACATGCCACGATTTGCCACCACTTCCCCATCGGTTATCCGCCACAAGCAATTGAGCATAAGAGCCTAGGTGACGCGCGACAAACGCAGAGGCACACCTAGCGCAGCCTAGCCCCACTACCATTTCCAAGCATCCCAACCCGACGAGGCGCCGCCTCTGCCATCAACCTCCTCGACGACAAAAATGATCTGGTGTAGGCACATAGGCCCGTCGAGGCTAGGGGCGTCCCCAGCAATGCGCCGGACAACGATGTGTTGCGCGTCATCGCCAGGGTTGAGCAGACCCTTGGCATAGGGCGCGGCAGCGTTGTCGAGCAACATAGTCGCCACACTACCGAGAGGCCGCAGAGTGCCGCACAACAAGATTATCGGTGGTGCTCCGTAGAGCAAAACATGTGCGTCCACGCCAAGAGGGCATGGTTTGCCGCACAACAAGACCGATGGTTTTTCCAACCATTTTTTGCTTCATCGTACGTGTTCATGCATTTCAAATTTGAATTATGGTCATTAAATGGCTAGAAACTCACTTACTGTCTTAAAAAGGCCAAATGAACACTGCAAATTTTCAAATCTTAGCAGGACGTTTGTATTCGTGCATTGTAACGATGACAAAAAAGCAAGGCCAAATGAGGCAGCGACTGGCGGTTCGTCATCAAACATACTCCCCGTTCCCTCTCGGAACCATGAGCTAGCCTTTCTGTGATGCTTCGGTTCGTCAGAGGTATGTGCCAAAGCTTATCTTAAACAAAGCCATAATTTTTAGCACAACATCTTGGTGCCATGTCATGAAATCATACAAATTTACATGTATTCCAGAGCATTTTTCGATTTTCTGATTTTGAAAACCTAGATTCTCAATGTTTGTGTCCAAAGAGTGACTCCAAGATTTTTGAAATTCATGCCAATTTATTGCATGGGGCATGACACTGGTGCACCGACGTGCTATATAAATGATTTCTAACCCCTTTCCGTGACGTAGTTGTAAACCGTCGCCTTGCATGTGTGGGCGATAGGGGGGTCCATCCCACACGACACGGAAAACCCGTCGGCGATGGTGACCAACGAACGCAAATGATCTACCAAACGTAATCGTGTGCGGTGCAGGAATATATCGCACACGCTATATTTTGGGCGTACGTGTGGGATTTGGGATCAATCACGCACGTCTATCATGAGTTAAACGTGTCTAATTGCTCATGGAAAACAAACGGTGTTTGACCTTTTACCGTTTGTGAAACATTACCTAATCCACACGGTCCATGGTATAAAATGTGTGCGATATCTTCATTATCGCACACAAAATTTCCCTGGAAACCGTCTGCCATGCATGATATCATCGCACACATTTCCTGAAAATTTTACGCGTGGGATCGTCTTTGCATCGGGCACAGTTTCCTGTTGGCTCACGTGTGAGATAAGGTGCTATCACAAACGATTGAGGAGCTCCTAAGCACACGTACAAGTGCTGCAAATCGTTTGCGATTTCTTATGTATCACCAACGTTTCATTTTATATCTCGTGTGCTTTTCCTGTAGATCACAGGCGGTGGCGCTATGAGTTGCGTGTGCTTTTACTGTTGATCACAGGCGGTTCCGCTATGAGTTACGTGTGCTTTTCCTGTAGATCACAGGCGGTTACGCTATGAGTTGCGTGTGCTTTCCATTTTGTATCGCAGACGCTTAGTTGCTTGAACCGTGTTGTCGGGTCATGATGCACACGATCACCTATGGGGCCACGGGCCCCTTTGTGGTTCGGCAGGGGTGAGGTCACGTTGCATAAAGAGCAGAGGTGGTGAGGCAGCACGACGACGAGACGCTGGTGTTTTACCCAGGTTCGGGCCGTTGGGAAGCGTAAAACCCTACTCCTGCTTTGGTGGATTGATCGGGGGAACACAAAGCACACGCAGCGCTCAAACCTGGCAAGGTTGCCTTCGGGAGAGATGCTACGCGAGTACAAGTGTCCAAAGGTCCGAATCTTTTAGCTAGGTTGCCTTGGGCCTCCTTTTATAGCTCAAGGGGCAACCACAGTGGCAAAACAGACATTATCTAGTGATTAGATAGCTAACAGTGCTATCATACCAAACGCTGGCACTTAGGACAAAATGCCATAAATGCTAGCCTAGGTGGCGTGCGGGGATGCATCCCCGGCAGGCTTCCACCACCGCTTTGGCTAACTATTGCTTAGTATCTTGACACGCCTCTGGACGGCTGTCAAACGGGCATAATCTGCCTCCCAGCAAGTTGCCACGTACTTAGCGAGAGCCACTTAGCCACCTGAGGGCTCGACACCGCATCGACAAAGGACTAGCGTTGCGATGCGGTGGAACGGTGGCCGATCGGCCCGCTCCTATCGGGGGATGGCTTGCCGGGTCTTCCTGAAGGTGTGCGTGCCTCGGTCCCCGGCAGGCATCGGGGACGTGGCTGGCACGGTTCAGGCCCGTTCCGGGCCGTTGCATCGACCTTTCCGTCGTTGCTTAGCCAGCGTAGGTTGCTTCTGCCTGAGTCTTGATCTTGAATATTGATTTCGTCTTCTTGATGCGCTCCTTGATCTCACGTAGAGCGGCTTCTCTGGTTTGGACTGGTCTTGACGGGGCAGTAGCTTTCCCCGGCAGGCTTATCGTCCGTGCACAAGTCAGGGGGAAATAAACACCCCTGTTTGTGTACCCTGACAGAAGCCCCCGGGCCTGAGCCATACGTGTCGCTTGGCATCGTTGGGTTAGGCCCCAAACAGTGCATGGACACACATCGAAGAAATGCTGCCCTCACGTCCTTGGTCGTGATGACTTGTCAAGCCCACGTCCACTCCGCGTAATTACCGCAGGTCATGGGGTCATGGAACAGTAGCCGTTGGAGAGTAAAAAACGCCAGTAAAAGAAATGACATTTTTCCGAAAAGATAGCGAAGAGCCAGCTCCCGCGCGGGTTTCCAATAAAAAGGTAACACGCAGGGGCGCTGCTCATTCGTGTCCGTTTCTCCTTCCTTCATCTTCCTCCTCATGCCAAGAAACCGCTTCTGCCACCGCCACCCACCCACCAAGCGCTGCTATATCTTCCGCCGCCCTTGAGAGCCCAAGAGATGGGGTGGAAGACGAGTGCCGTGAAGGGGAAGCAGACGGTCGCGCCGGCGGACCCAGCGAATGAAGATTGGAAGAGGAAAGCAGAAGAGCTGGAGAGGCGGCGACAGAAAGATGTGGTTTTCTCCTCGTCGAACCTGGACGGGAACACCTTGATCGCAAGGTATGCCTATATGTGGGGGGAGGGAAACAAATGGGCATGGAGTGTCCGTAGTTCTGCCGGACAGTGCCAAAGAAAAGACACCATCAGATTCGTACCGCTTCTTCTGTGCGTACTTTCTATGTGGCCTCTCCTCCCCCTTCTCTGATTTCGTTTGCGCCATGATGACGGTGTATGGATTTCATCTCTTGGATTTTACGCCCAATGCAATGGCGTGCATGGCGATCTTCGCTCATCTGTGCGAGAATTTTGTTGGAGTTGCCCCCAATGTGGATTTGTTCACACACTTCTTCGTCCCTCGGATAGAAGACAAATCCCACCGCTCGGGGAACATAAGCTGGATTCCTCGGTGCAGGAGGGAAGACTGAGATTATCTCCCTAGCCAGAAGCACGGGAAGTGGGAAGAGTGGAGGGGCGCCTGGTGCTAGATCAAGGATGAAGAAGCCCCCCGAGTTCTGCTCGACGCGGACTGAATGCATCACGCATGGAAGCGACTGGAGTAAGTTGGGCCTCACCGACGACAGGCTCCGCCCGGCGCTGAACAGGATTACCCGTCTAAAAGCTACCGGGCTGACCATCGAACATGTGGGGGCCGACTTCCTCCGGCGCCGCATTGTGCCGTTGCAGAGGAGGGACAGGTTTGCATGGGAGTACAACGATTCCGCCGACAGGATGCGGTTGTACCCAGGCCTCGCCGACAATCTGATGGTTTACGGCCATGGTTGGCTGTGTGAGCAGCTGTTCAGCCATCTTGGGCCGTTCCATTTGCCGGCAAGAGTCATTCCCCTGCATCTCAATTCCGCCTGGAGCCAGATTTTGCAATGGATGCCCGACTGCAATGCCTCTAGGGTCAAGTCAGATTGGGAGCTGCTTGCCTTAGATGACGAGATAGATTGGGTCTCTCGCTTGGAAGAAAGAGCTTCCAAGGCGGAGGACAATCTGATCAAGCCAACTACTAGGGCGGAGGAGGCATTCATTGCCACTCGGATTGAGGAGGACAAGAAGGTCAGAGCTGCCAAGAAAATGGGCTCCGGGGAAGAGGAAGAGGAGGAGCCCGAGGGTGATGATTCTTCTGAAGAGGGGAGAGAAAAGTGCACCCCGGAGGAGTCTGCCGGGTCTAAAGCTGCCGGGGCCAGGGCTTCCCAAGCCGTGGCGACAGGAACCCAAGAGGGGGTTGAGACGAAGGAGGCGAAGGAGCCGGAGGTGGAGGAAGAAGGGCTCGAGATGGGCCCTCAAGCTCCAGAGCCAGGGCGTCGCCTCCGCGAGCGTGTCAACCAAGAGTCAGCGGTCCATGCGTCTTCGCGGAGCACCCAGAAGGTGGAGAAGACGACCACCAAGGGAGGCAAACACAACGCAGCACGCCGCCATTCCCTCCGCCTCTCTCGGGCTAAGTCTCCTCCCGCCAAGCGATGGACGGTCACGGGGGTGGACCCCAACCCCCCGGCAAGCCCAACTTCTCCGCCAAGTTCGACCCTGCCGGAGGTCCCGGTCCCACCGCCAAGCCCCGCTCCTCCAACTTTGAAAAGGGGCAGATTAACTCCGCCTCCTGTGTCATACGAGCTGGGCTCCATGCTCATCGCCCCAAAGTGAGTCACTCAATTATGATCCTTGTCAATGTTTTCCGTCCTTGACTTCTTGACTGATCTTGTATAGCTGAATCTGACAGGGATAGGGAGACCCTTGCGCATCGAGCCAAGCGGGTCAAATCCGTGGTAGGGCCGGGTTCCGCGGAAGGCATGAGCCCGGCAGGAGGCGCGGAGGAAGATCCCGCGCCTAGCCCCCGGTCCAGCCCTCTTCACAAAACTCTAGGGCTGACCTCGTCTGCTGGCGGGGATGAGGAAGGGCATCTTCCCACACCTGACAGGGAGATGGGAGAGAGCTATCAAGGAGGGACTCGCCAGGGGGAGCCCTCCTTCCAAGATCCCTCATCGACTATCGCCCGTGGGGAGGAGTCGCCGGCAAGGGCCTCCACCGAGGGGTTTGCCTGTGCTGAGGTCACTACCGAAGGGGTTGTGACAGACCACACGCCGAGATCTGATGTTGCCGGGGAAGAGGATGCCCCTCTTCCGCAACCTCCATCGGGTAACCCACTTGCCTGTGTTTTCACTTCCCCTTTTCTCTCTTCTTGGGTGTCTTGTTAATTCCTGACTTTCATTTTTCCGCTTATTGCTTTTGTCCGCAGCTTCGCCACTTGAAAAGTCTGTGTTGCTTGAAGAAGTCGCCGGCATCGGGAAATATGCTGCTGAGGAGGCGATGAAGATTGCTGCCGCGGAGGACCACGGGCAGGTTGCCAGGGACGTTCAGGAATCATCAGAAAGAACGGAACCAGCCCCCGGCGGCGCATCTGGACAGGATACAGTCATTGAGGAGAAGACTCCTCTCCAGTCCATGGGGCCCTTCACTTCGAGCTATCCTCTGGCCTCGGCCCTGCAATCTCCCCTGAACAAACTGGCGTTGGTCACTGCTCAACTTGGTCCCACAACTCCTGGCTCATCCTTCTCAGCGGGCGTGGATTTTGATGAGGAAATGAGATGGATAGTGGCGCCGCTGTCTCAGAGGGTTGAAGAAGCTGACGGTTCCGCTGATGGCGCCAAAGATTTGGCTTTCTTGGAATCCATGGTGGCAGGGCTGAAGGATGTGCACAACAGGTACAGCCTCAAATGGCAGGCGGTCAAGGAGCAGTGTGACTCGGCCGAGCTCGTGGACCAGCAACTGAGGGACTAAGGGAACGAGCTGCAAGAGTGGTACAACCGGCAGGTCCTTTCTCTTAAGAGGCAGTATGAGACGCTGGCCATGGCCAAGGAGGACGTTGCAGCCTGGGAGACTCGACTGGTGGAGCGCAAAGCGCTTCTGAACACCAGAGAGACGAACATCTCCTCCCGGGAAGGGGCCCTCGAAGTTACTCTCCACGGCAAGGATGAGGAGTTGGAGGTCCGTGTTCAGCAACGCGCCAAAGAGCTGGAGGATGGCCACAAGGCCACCCTCGACGCGCTCTCTCTGGAGTCCTCAGTCCAACTAAAGAAAGTGTCCGACGAGCTCGCTACCGCATCTGCCGCCAAGACCAATCTCAAGACCCAACTGAGCAAGCTGACGGAAGACCTTGCCGGGAGCAGTAGGGAGATCGAGGCCCTCAAGGAGGAAGCGCGGAAAGCGAAAGCCACTCTAGACGAGGCGCAATCGTAGCTTTCCTCCAAGAGCCAAGATCTCGACGCCGCCAACGACACCATCTCCAGCATGAAATCCAGGCTTACGTCTTTGGAGAAAGACATTGAATCTATCGGTGTCCGCGAGAGCTGCTGATGACAGACCTGACCAATGTGAAAACCCTCCAAAAAGATGCAGAAGACAAGCTGGAGAACCAGATTCAGCAGCGCGACCTCTGGATCAAGAGCATGAATTACATCGCCGAGCGCCTCACTGCTCAGATTGTGAGTATGGACATGAAGAGTTGGGCCTTCTCCGTCGGCAAGCACGAAGTTCCAAGCGTCAAGCTGACACTCTTCTTTGAAGGCCTGATCGAGGGGTTGAAGATGTATGAGGACGACAGGGCCACCTACTTTGCCAACGAATCCCAGAAGCTGGCTCGCGACGCTCTCTTCCTGGTCCTGAGCAACCTCGCCTTCTTCCACCCGGACCTCGACCTCTCCGATGGTTTCAAGAAGCTGCCGCCGGGCACCAACACCTCTATTGCCGCGAAGAAGGCCGGTCCCCTTGCTGACAGGGTCCTCTCAGTCTCAAGGACCCAGGGGAGTCGCCGGGGTTAGCCTTGAGTCACCCTTGATGCCGTGTTGTCCTGTACTTAAGACACAATATGTATCCCGTATTAGATTATGCACTATCTTTGCTTTAATGTTTGTTGAACTGATGTCTTTATGTAAACATATGCTATCCCTCTCGCTTTCTTACTGGCATTCGTATAGTCGTTTTCTTTGCGTGCTCTGGTTACCCGCCAACAACGTGCTTCCGCGATTGCTTTGAGGAACGGGTCCTTAGCATTCTGCTGGCAAGGACACGCTGCCGGTGAGTTTTTCCTTGACGGTGTTTGATGCTGCCGCATGTTTTGTTGAGTGGACTCGAAAAAAAGCAAGGGCGCAAACAAATAGGGTAAGGTTCCATCGCGCACAAGATTTGCCATACGAAACCTTGGTTGCTAGGGGGGATATGCAAACACGATCTCTAATGAAAGTTGATAATCATGTCAACTTAGCTTTCGTCATGGCTACCCTTCCGTCCTGGCGCATATTTATTCACGTACGTTGTTGCTCCCTCCATTTATGGCCGCCCCTCCTCTTCTTGTTTCCCGGTGAATACATGCGCTTGCACCCACCTTTGCCCTGAGATAAAGGGAAAACGAAGAGGGGCAAATGGAGAAACTTGGGAGCTCGTTAATTATGAGTACAATCCTCGGCGCGGGCCTGCCGGGTTAATGTAAACATTCACAACTAACGAAAAACAGGGAGCAAACATGAATGGCCGAGCCTTCTCTCCTTTCCTTCGCGTCCAACGGTCCCGTAGCGACCAATGCGATGGAGGTGTTGGCGAACGGGACCTTGCCTTGGTTCGCTTGCCGGGGGTGCCAACCGATGGATTCGCTCTAGCATTAGGCTCGGGATTTACCCCTGACGAGATAAATGCAGGACCCAGCCTCACGCGAGCTTATCGACACTGGCGGCACCACCGCCATGCAGAATTGATCACATGCGGGGAAGGAGAGGAGAGAGGGGTATAGCCGTGTACCTTTTTTTTGCCTATCGGACCGAGCTGCACCTCCCTGGGATAAGGTGGGCTTTCTCGATGATTGCGAAAGGGACGGCGCCGCCGCTCAGTTCGCCTCCTCCTCGACCGTGGTCTACACTGCGGTTGTGCTGTCTACGTCGGACGCATCAGCCGCAGCGCCGACGCCCCTCATCCTTGTCGCCGCCATCGCTGCAGCGGCGACAGGCGATGGGATCCGGGGAGGAAGTGTGGCACCCTGGCTCAGAGAACCGGATTACCAGTGTTTCCAGCCAAGAGATCATGTCCTCTGGAAACACACAACAACTTGGAATAGAACAAAACTGACTTTATTAATAGATTTCGGGTACAAGCTCATATTTTACAACGATAGCGAGGCCAAAGGCACACTCGGTGCTATGACAGTATCTACATTATTTGTGAAACATAGCAGGGCCTCGAAACTACTAAGTACTTCTACGGCATAGCGGAACATAGCGGCAACTCCATCCACAGGGACACTGCTGTGGACACATCCTAGTTAGCGTAGCAAGAACCATCGGGACCTCCGTCCTCGGCTTCTCCTGCATCTGGCATGATACGCCAGGTGAGTACTTTGAATGTACTCGCAAGCTCATGACAACCAATTAATGCAGCAAACAATAGCATGGCAAGCAACAGGTTAACTTCTTAAGTGATTCACTTACGGTTACCGGTTATCAACTTAGTCTCTTCCGGGTTGTCTCACAACCCTTGAAATACTCATAAACCATCGAGTACTTCCGATCATAAGACGAGTTCTTCCATCATTATCACCATTGTTACGGTTGACCACCTAATGAGGTCTGGACGGGCTGTCCAATACTGTGGACGCGGCTATTCGAATAGATTTTTCACTCTGCAGAGGTTGAACACTTTACCCACACCATGGAGCACCTGGCCTCGTGATCCCATTCGGGTGGACCAGCGTTGCCCCAACGAAACCTGCCTGGCCCGTGACTCTCCCATCGTACCACCGGCATTCATCCTCCCCCGGAGTCCTGCCCTGGGTGGCCCCTGTGTCCTTATGACACCTGCCACCATCGTGGCCAAACTAAACTGTCCCAAACGGGGACGCCGGCACAAAACTCAACTGGGCTCACAGGGTCATCACCGCCTACCTGATCAGGGTAGCACGCACGCATAACCCTCCCTCTTTGGAGGTACCGGTGAAAGAGCACGCGATCAGACCAAGTCAAGGCCATCCCATACCGGCAAATGTGGTTGCACGGTTAAGCCCGGACAGGTGACTCAAGATCAACCACTAAGTTCATTTAGCAAATATAGTGGTTATCACAATAGGCAACTAAGCATTTAAATTAATTACTATGAATTATCCTATAGCAAATAAATAAACGTAATGCATTAAAATATGAAATGCTATTGGAATGCTCCATGAAATGGGTTTCCTGGCTTGCCTTGCTCTGTTGGGTTGTTCAAAAGCTCCTGGTCTTCAAATGCACCAAAGTTTCCTTCTGAAATCATTTTTTAATGGCAAAAGAAATGTCATATAAGGCCTTTTTGTTAACCAGAAATTCTGTGAATATTGGAAAAATATCAAATTTTGTCAGAAAATAAAGGGGCTCAGTACAAACACAATGCAAAAAGAATCAACTGAATTGGACTTATAGATAAAAAGTTATTCAAGGTCAAAGTTCTGGTCAAAATCTGGAATTTAAATGAAATCAAGAAAAACCTGGCAGAGGCCACGTCGAAGGCGTAAAGTGGAAATGCACTTCCACTCATACCGCTTCGGCGCGGGCCTGAGCCGCTGTCAGGTGGGGCCGGCTCAGTTTAAACAGGGGGGGATGAGAGCCAGAGAGGTGCGGCGGCTCACCGGAGGAGCTCGCCGGCAATAGGGACGGCGGCGAGGTTAGGCGATTGCGGGGATGGAACGGGTGCACGTCGGCGAGCACGCACGTACCCGCAGATCCTCCGGAGGTGGTCGGATGGCGTCACCCCCTTCTTCTCCGGCGGGTGGAGCTCACGGTGGTCGCCGGCGATGGCGATTCCGATGCAAAAACGGCTGGGCAAGGGTCGAGGAGGACCAGGGGGTTTCACTGAGTGTTCTGGTGGAGGTGATTGGGGCTAGAAGGGAACGGGAGGTGCTAGTGGCGTGGTTGCTACAAACGGCGGAGCTCCGGTGAGATTCGAGGCCAGAGGGCCTCTCGGCCATGGCTCGCTACTCGGGAGGCCGATTGGAGGTGGAGGGGAAGAGGTGAGGGCTCGGAGCGCTGGGCAGGCCTCTTTTATAGGCCGGAGGCGAGCGCGGTGATTTCTCTCAAAGCGGCGAGGCTCGGGCCACGTCGCCGGTGCCAGGACGATGCGCTGGCTGGCCGGAAGCGTTGAGGAGACGGGAGAGGGCAGGAGGGAGTTATTGTGGATATTGTGGCTAGATAGGATCCCTAGTATCTCAGGGAATTTATTGAGAATTTTCTAAGATAGGAAAATAGGGGTTGCTTCACAATGGACCAATTCTGGCCAGAGAAGAAATAATTATTCTGGCCACAATTTTGTATTGGGCAATGGAATATTTTTGGAGATTATGGGATCATATGATGATAAGAAGGTGTGACAATAATTTGGGAATTTTCTGATCATCAGAGCTTTAGGTTGCTTCACAACCCATAGTGTTGTCATAATTTCCCAAAGGAAGAAAATGAATTATTGGAAAAAGATTAAATATTGAAAATTGATCCAAGAGAGGTGTAGAAAGGTTGTGGCAAGATGATGAGGGTTTTGGGTTACTTGGGAAAAGATTCAAAGAATCATAGGTCCAATTCAACTGAAAAGGTTTGGAAATCAATCAAATTGCAAATAAAACCCAAAAAGATTTCGAAAAGAAAAAGTTGCCAAAATCAGAGTGTCACAGGAAGAGGCTTAGGGACCAGCATTGCTCCTCTCCTTCAACGCTCCCGACGGAGGAAATGATGACGAAAATCAATGTGCTGCCCACGACCTCAGGTTCGCGCCAATGACGTCAGCCCCTACCTGGCGCGCCAAAGATGTTGGGTCGCGATGCACACGATCACCTATGGGGCCACGGGCCCATTTGTGGTTCGGCAGGGGTGAGGTCACGTTGCACAAAGAGCAGAGGTGGTGAGGTAGCACGACGACGAGACGCTGGTGTTTTACCCTCGTTCGGGCCGCTGGGAAGCGTAAAACCCTACTCCTGCTTTGGTGGATTGATCAGGGGAACACGAAGCACACGCAGCGCTCAAACCCGGCAAGGTTGCCTTCGGGAGAGCTGCTACGTGTGTACAAGTGTCCAAAGGTCCGAATCTTTTAGCTAGGTTGGCTTGGGCCTCCTTTTATAGCTCAAGGGGCAACCACAGTGGCAAAACAGACATTATCTAGTGATTAGATAGCTAACAGTGCCATCATACCTAACTCTGGCACATAGGAAAAATGCCATAAATGCTAGCCTAGGTGGCGTGCGGGGATGCATCCCCGGCAGGCTTCCACCACCACTTTGGTTAACTATTGCTTAGTATCTTGACATGCCTCTGGACGGGTGTCAAACGGGCATAATCTGCTTCCCAGCGAGTCGCCACATACTTAGCAAGAGCCACTTAGCCACCTGAGGGCTCGACACCGCATCGACAAATGACTGGCGTTGCGATGCGGTGGAACGGTGACCGATCGGCCCGCGCCTGCCGGGGGATGGCTTGCCGGGTCTTCCTGAAGGTGTGCGCGCCTCGGTGCCCGGCAGTCACCAAGGACGTGGCTGGCGCGGTTCGGGCCCGTTCCGGGCCGTTGCATCGACCTTGCCGGCGTTGCTTAGCCAGCGTAGGTTGCTTCTGCCGAAGTCTTGGTCTTGAATATTGGTTTCGTCTTCTTTATGCGCTCCTTGATCTCACGTAGAGCGGCTTCTCTGGTTTGGACTGGTCTTGATGGGGCAGTAGCTTTCCCCGGCAGGCTTAGGCCATCGAGTCGGAGGCTTATCGTCCGTGGACAAGTCAGGGGGAAATAAACACCCCTGTTTGTGTACCCCGACACGTGTGCACTGAAAAAGCCAGATTATTGTAAAATATCACATTTGAATCACCCTGCAAATAGCAAATTTGCCACAATATGACAAATAGTGTCCACATGAAGAACATTCATCATAAGTCGGCACAATATGCAATTGAACGAATAGTGTCCACAGGAAGAACATTCATCATAATTCGCGACAATATGCAATTGAGCAAATGCTAGCTAAATTCCACATATGTAAGACCGACATATGCAGTACATAATCATAGTGTATGAAATACAAAGACATGATCACATGGAAACCAATGCATCCATGCGTATATGTTTAGCTGATAACAGTATATGAATGCGTACTTATTATTGGGGGATACGAATCCTGAAATCTTCGACGTGTTTAGAGGGCTTGATATAGTGTTTCACAAAGAAGGTGCTGATAAATTTCCTTAAGGACAGCAATTCATCTGCAGCAAGCGGTTTAGAAGTCATCTGTCCGAAGATCAACTGTAGGACTTTTAGATCAGAATGTGACATACGTGTGGAGTAGAAGATAGTAATTAAGAAGCAGACTTACTGGTTCTATTTTGTCAGGATCGGCACCACATCCAACATGTCTACATAGGCTAATCATGTGTGAGAAAACGTAGTATCCACATAGGCTGGTCCCTTGTTGTTGCTGAGGACACTGCAATTTTTTGTACAGTATTAGTCATGTATTTGCCCTGTTAGGAAGAACCTAAACGGTGTAGGTTGGTTTTTTTCTTTGGAGAGAAATAGAAAGAGGATTACTTAGAAACTTAAACTATGACTAGCATTTTCTGAAAATAACAGATTTTGTTGTGTTACCGGAGAAACGATCACGTGCTGCAGAGGTAGTTGGGTGTCGAACAGTCTCCCTCCTAAAGTTATGGTCTTACACAATACACTATGAATGAAGATGAATTTTCACATACTCAATTCTTGAACCAGATATGAACACAACATATTAACATCAAAGAATTCAATACCTATCCATGAAATCCTGAAGATGACTCAGATCCTGAGGCGCATTTGACTCTCTGAGAGAATCCAGGTAGTAAACTGTGTTGTGTTTTGGAACAATGACCACCAAGATCCAGTGATCTCTACAGTTTAAGAAAACCTTGAACTTATGAACTATGTCGAAAACTGAAAGACGATCAGTGTATGCGTGGTTGTACATTTAACTTACCCTTCATTATATGGCCACATGAAGAATTCTCCTATCTGTAACTCCCACAAGATCGTGGCGACATGCCCGATGGAAGCCTCGCGTGTGTCATTTTTACTTAACAAAATGCCGTTTGCTAAATCGAGATCTATGAAATGCGCATGCACCTTTATTGATCTATGTGTCTTCAATCCCTTGAGAGGAATACAATACAGTTAGCTTTTTTTCATGTACAACCTTGTATGGAGAAGTTGATCAGAGTTTGTGAAGTACTTACAACATCAAGCATTTGACAAGAGTGGCAGCAAGCTTATCGAAGTTGAAGAAGAGATGAAAGTCCTCCAATTCGACACTGATGGTACCTGCATCGTGAGAGAAATGATGACGGTCGTAGTGCAATTCCATAATGTTATGATCTTCACCTTTTGACATTATGTCCATGCAATATTTATGTAACTTGCGACAACTGGAACTGCACTCCTCAAAGTATTCGCCAACAAGAAATGGCTGGCCATGCTTATACTTGCGTGCTTCAAATGGGTCTACTTTCTGACTAGAAAGTAGCTTTTCAACTTCTGCTTCAGACATTTCATCAGAACCGGGATTACCCATCCCTTCGAAAAACTTGTTGTTAATTTGGTTATGGGCGATGGATCTTTATAGTAGGAGGCTCTTGGTCACGTCCCTCCTCAGTTTTGGGGGCCCCATCTGCCTTTTGTGCAACCGTGCCCGCTTTCGTCTTGTTAGCTGAAGAACTTCTTGTTTGACGTCCGTTTTCATGAACAACGTGCTGCTGTGAAGCCTATGAAGGTACAATGGACTGCTGAACAGATGATGCCGCTATGATGGACTGCTGAGCTGTAGTACAAGAGGCGACGAACAGTTGACCAGCTGTTGAAGCTATGCCGGGGTTCTGAGAAGCTGGTGCCAACATGTCGGTGTGTTGATGCGGCTGTGACAACGCGTTGGTTTGCTGAGCAGGCAGTGCCGACACATCGGTATGCTTATCTGGCGGTTGTGAACCGCTGGACTGTTGAGCAGGTGGTTCTTGACTTTCGGACTGCTTAGCAGGCGGATCCAAACTTTCATACTGGTTAGGAGGTGGTTCCGGACTTTTAGACTGCTTAGCAGGTGGTTCGACTGGGTTTGTGTGCTGAGCATGCAGTGCCGATGTGTCTGCACTATCTGCTTCAGTGGCCGGCATCTGAACTGATGTTACGTCTTCAGCAGTTGTAGGCCTTGCCACATGCTTCTTACGATGGCCTGGCCTATACGGCAGGAAGTCGGGTGGGCTGATCACAGGTTGATGCCTCGGGCATCGGATTCCCAAGAGTATGTTCATCGGGGGAGTCACACAAGATCTGCTGTGGCGAGAAGAGAGTCACCGGTTCGAGGGCGATATTGGTTGCTTTGGGGGGGGGTGGAGGGATCTCATCCAGGAAGTCTATTTCTTTCCGTGGCCACTGGATATGATTTAACCGTGTTTCATCCAAGGTCCTCTGCTCATCAGGGTCCCCAAGGACATTCTTCAGGGAAAAATTACTGAATCCAGGCTTTATTTTAGTCACGTAGCACTTCACACAACCCGGCTTCAATGGCACATTGTCCAACAAGAGTCCCCCGTCAAAGTCAGGATTGTAAACCCACGCTGTTGCACATTTTAAACTACCTTCATAATGTGTAAGCACTCTCCCCCCTGTCCATATAGATCAGATATAGCACCATCATGTCCAGCTACAACATCTTGTCGCTGGGGTCAGCTGATGCACAGCTACTCTTGTGCGGTGTTGCCATACAATAAGTGGCATCATCCATGCCAACATCCCCTTGCATCTCATGGCTATCTCTCGGCATTAGTGTCTTCTCCTGCATATATGACTCCTCAACTTCCTTTCGAACTCCAGGATACATGTCCCTCTTAACCATTTCGTACATTGCTCTCCGCTTACCATCACTCCTAGCTTTTTTGCATGCTAAGCCTCTCTTCTTTGCTTAGTGAGAAAGCCCTCTTGTGTGGGACATTGACCCCAATAACCCTTGCACGGCCAGGGAGCTCTTTGGTAGTCAGAGCCTCGGACAGAATGTCACATGGCCCTAAGTTCCTGTAGAACCTTCCAGTGTTTTTGGAAGCCTTTGCCATCACATTATACAGTTCTTGGTCTATTGAGATTTCAAAGTAATAAGAACCGTCTCCATGCCTCTTTGCACGTGCCCGCAAGTAGTCCCTAGCGCGAGTGCCCCTAATTTCACTAAAGACCGGGTTGCCACCCGCAGTTACTGCTTCTTTGTCCTCCTGCTCCCATATCGGTATCGTGCCGTAGTATCCTACCACACCCATACGGTGGGTGTGTGTGTTCTTCTTCTGAAGTTCCGATTGCATGGCACTCTTCTTAATAAAATCTTCACTGGCCCTGACCCTTTTGAATTATGTCCAGTCTTCCTTTGTAATTTAGGAGTATGAGGGGATTGGGTCCTTGCCTTGACTCAAGAACTTCTTGTACAACACATGCTTCCAGTTTCTCCAAGCATCCCTGGCCTTCTCCAGTGCAGCGTGTTGCACCTGTTCTCTCCACTCCTCAGGAACATTAAAGTGCGCCATGATCTCCCGGACTATCCTCTGCCATGTTTCTGTACACACTCCACACACACTCCTGAACCTCATGCGTGCTTTATCTGGTTTAGTTGGAGCCCAAGACTTCAAATCGATGTCAGTTACTTTGTATACACCTTTAGGCTGGCGTTTGGGATTTCTTGGAGCGCTCTTCTGGCTCTTGACCGGAAGGGTGATTGTGGCAGCTCTATCCCGTTCATCATTTCTTGATACACGATCATCTGTTGCAGACATGTTGGCTTCGGACTTAGATGAAGATACATCTGCAGAAGTATGACTGTCGTCGCTGCTAATAGACATCTACAGAGGACACATGCAAAATTCAGAAAAGGGGGATAATCATAAATAAAACGTAACAGCTTGGCAGCTAGCTGCCTAAACATGGCATGTGATCATTTGGAAATATACGGCTAATCTGTTCATTTTGAGTGACTCGTGCGCACATGATTGTAACTCGACAATAACTAATTGGAACAAATACAACTTGTATGTTAGAAGGTAGATGATGAACATAAATATGCTCTCCATTATTTTATAATCATTTTGGGGACAAACCGAACCAAATAGGAAAAGGGATCGCGAGATAGTAGACCTCACCGCGATGGAGGGCATCAACTGAACGGGTTTTTTTGTGCAAATCCGGCAGGAGAGGCGAGGGTATAGGATCGATATGCTCGAGGGCGGTTGGCAAGCAAATGAAGACGGTGAGGCATGGGCAGCCACGTGTTCGGAGCGGCAGTGAAGGGTAGGGTTGACGTCGAGAAGCGGGTACACGGCCGGGTTGAGCACGACGGCACCGAAAAGGGTTCTGGTGTGGATCTAGGGGACGGGAGGGGGAGGGAGCTAGTTGTCGATGGAGTTTGGGTTGAATACGCGGACAATTGAGCGAAACGGGGGAGGGCGTGGGTTTGCGGGAAGGGGAGGGGGCATGTTGGCGGCTTCGGTGAAAAGGGTGAAAAAAGACCGCCGTGAGCCCCATGGAAATGCCTATGCAAACGGTTTCATATAGTAACCCATGTGCACAAGCAGCATAAATTTGTTCAAAATGAAAACCTGACAACTTTGAAATGTAGACGTGACCTCATCGTTTTGTCTCAAAAAATTTCCCAAGGTACACAGCTATCGTTGTACCCTAGTATTGATTTTGTGCCACATTTCTGGGCTCGTTTGATATTTTTCAGCATTTTTTATCATTTACGGAGCATTTAGTGCATATAAATCAAATCCCAACTTCAACAATGTGTGTTGGCGAAGGTATAAGGACTGCCGTTCGATCTGGGTGAATCCTATGGTGCAGACGTATGATCTGTGTGGTTTGGGTTTTGGCCAATCAGAACGCACGACTCACTTTGCGCGCATTAGGTGTCATCGGCCACGGTTTAGAAAGCACACAATTTTAGTGAATGAACCGTGTGCTATTTGTTTATGGACAACAATCATATTTTCATTTCAAATGAATTTGTGACTTCATCATTTCGCCTCGAATTATTTTCATCGGCAGACAATCACCTATTAACCCCTGTATTGATTTTCGGCCGCATTTCATGACTTGTTTGCTAATTTTAAGACATTTTTTCCACCAACATTGGGCTTGTTAGTAATTGAATTGGAGGAAATGCAGATGTATTCCGAAAATCTTGAAAATGGGTGTGTCACCGTGGCATGATGTGAATACCCCGTGGGAAAAAAATTGGTAATGTCTCGCGGAAGTTGTGATGTACGGCCCTTTGAAAACCAAGGCATCTCACACGAAGGGATCATAGTTTCCAAATGTAGAGTTGTCATTTTGGACTCTCCAATCGGTGTCAACCTCATCCTTTCGCCTCGATTTTTCCCATGGTACACAAGCATCATTGTACTCCTATTATTGATCTTCTGGTGGATTACATGGCTCGTTTGCTATATCTAAGGCATTTTTTGCATTTACCATGCATGCATTAGTGCATAAATAAAATCCCAACATGAATTATGTGTGGATGCTGACAAAGAATCTCTTACAAATCATTTGTGTGTCACTTTTGCATTATTTTCGTAATTGTGCAAGGAATGAGATGAATTTTCAAACATTTCGGATGGGAGATGCGTAAATGTCGGTAATTTAATTACTGAAAATGCAAATGGACTCAGAAAATAACGAAAATCAGTGTGTCATCGTGGTGTGATCTCGAGACACCGTGGAAATGTTTTTGTAAATTTTGGCACAAGTTACGATGATCGCTCCTTGGAAACCGTAGCATCTCACTAGAAGGATCATAGTTCCTAAGGGAGAAGTGGCAAATCGAACTCCAATCGACGGTGTCTTCATCACCTCTCCTCCAATTTTTATCCCACGGTAGTCAATAATAATTATACGCCGGGTTTGATTTTCTCGCGCATTTGTGGGCTCGTTTGATATTTTTCAGCATTTTTTATCATTTACTGGGCATTTAGTGCATATAAATCAAATCCCCACTTCAAGAACGTGTGTTGACGAGAGGTATACGGACCATCGTTTGATCTGGGTGAATCCTACGGTGCAAACATACGATCCGTGTGGTTTGGGTTTTGGCCAATCAGAACGCACGACTCACTTTCGCGCATTAGCTGTCATCGACCATGGTTTAGAAAGCACACGGTTTTAGTGAATCAACTGTGTGCTATTTGTTTATGCACAACAATCATATTTTCATTTCAAATGAATTTGTGACATCATCATTTCGCCTCGAATTACTTTCATCGGCAGAGAATCACTTATTAACCCATGTATTGATTTTCGGCCGCATTTCATGACTTGTTTGCTAATTTTAAGACATTTTTCCACCAACATTGCGATTGTTAGTAATTGAATTGGAGGAAATACAGATGTATTCCGAAAATCACGAAAATGGGTGTGTCACCGTGGCATGATGTGAATACCCCGTGGGAAAAAATGGTAATGTCTGGCGGAAGTTGTGATGTACGGCCCTTTGAAAACAAAGGCATCTCACATGAAGGTATCATAGTTTCCAAATATAGAGTTGGCATTTCAGACTCTCCAATCGGTGTCAACCTCATCCTTTCACCTCGATTTTTCCCATGGTACGCAAACATCATTGTACTCCTATTATTGATCTTCTGGTGGATTACATGGCTCATTTGCTATATCTAAGGCAGTTTTTGCATTTACCATGCATGCATTAGTGCATAAATAAAATCCCAACATGAATTACGTGTGGATGCTGGCAAAGAATCTCTTACAAATCATTTGTGTGTCACTTTTGCGTGATTTTCATCATTGTGCAAGGAATGAGAAGAATTTTCAAACATATCGGATGGGAGATGCGTAAATGTTGGTAATTTAATTACAGGAAATGCAAATGGACTCAGAAAGTTACGAAAATCGGTGTGTCATCGTGGTGTGATCTCGAGACACCGTGGAAAAATTTGGTAAATTTTGGCACAAGTTACGATGATCGCTCCTTGGAAACCGTAGCATCTCACTAGAAGGATCATAGTTCGTAAGGGAGAAGTGGCAAATCGAACTCCAATCGACGGTATCTTCATCGCCTCTCCTCCAATTTTTATCCCACGGTAGTCAATCATCATTATACGCCAGGTTTGATTTTCTGACGCATTTATGGGCTCGTTTGATATTTTTCAGCATTTTTTATCATTTACGGGGCATTTAGTGCATATAAATCAAATCCCAACTTCAACAACGTGTGTTGACGAGAGGTATAAGGACTGTCGTTCAATCTGGGTGAATCCTATGGTGCAGATGTACGATCCGTGTGGTTTGGGTTTTGGCCAATAAGAATGCACGACTCACTTTGCGCGCATTAGGTGTCATCGGCCACGGTTTAGACAGCACACGGTTTTAGTTAATGAACCGAGTGCTATTTTATTTATGCACAACAATCATATTTTCATTTCAAATGAATTTATGACTTCATCATTTCGCCTCGAATTATTTTCATCGGCAGACAAACACCTATTAACCCGTGTATTGATTTTCGGCCGCATTTCATGTTTGCTAATTTTAATACATTTTTTCCACCAACATTGGGCTTGTTAGTAATTGAATTGGAGGAAATGCAGATGTATTCCAAAAATCACGAAAATTGGTGTGTCACCGTGGCATGATGTGAATACCCTGTGGAAAAAAATTGGTAATGTCTGGCGGAAGTTGTGATGTACGGCCCTTTGAATCCCAACATAAATTACGTGTGGATGCTGGCAAAGAATCTCTTACAAATCATTTGTGTGTCACTTTTGCGTGATTTTCGTCATTGTGCAAGGAATGAGAAGAATTGTCAAGCATTTCGGATGAGAGATGTGTCCACCTAAATAAATGTCAGTAATTTAATTACAGGAAATGCAGATGGACTCAGAAAATCACGAAAATCGGTGTGTCATCGTGGCGTGATCTCCAGACACCATGGAAATGTTTTAGTAAATTTTGGCACAAGCTATGATGATCTCTAATTGGAAACCATAGCATCTTAGTAGAAGGATCATAGTTCCAAAGGGAGAAGTGGCAAATCGAACTCCAATCGACGGTGTCTTCATCGCCTCTCCTCCTAATTTTTGCCACGGTAGTCAATAATCATTATACGCCAAGTTTGATTTTCTGGCGCATTTGTGGGCTCGCTTGCTATATTTAAGCCATTTTTTGCATTTACTGGTCATTTAGTGCTTATAAATCGAATCCCAACTTCAACAATGTGTGTTGGCGAGAGGGATTAGGACTGCCGTTCGATCTGGGTGCATCCTATGGTGCAAACGTACGATCCGTGTGGTTTGAGTTTTGTCCAATCAGACCGCACGATTCACGTTGCGCGCATTAGGTGTCATCGGCCACGGTTTACGAAGCAAACGGCCTTCGTGAATGAACAGTGTGCGATTGGTAAACCAAACTGCACATGTTCAGTTCATACATACCGGAGTGAGATCAACTGAGCGTTCTAGCTATAGGGTAAATTATCATAAATATTTAAAATTCATTGATAAGGTTGGCAACATATTAATCTAGATCAACATAAGGCCAGGCATACCTCACAATACAGTACATGCGAAACTTCTAACGGAACGAACTCAGTACACATCGCTCACGATTCAGTACATGCAATAATTCAGTACAGTAGACATAATGATTAGTTTTTTGAATCAATTCCCATGTACATGGGGTGATCGCGATCATTAGGTTGACCCCTAATGAACTTAGGATTTCTGATGATTTTACGCTTCTCCTCTTTTATGTTGCGTGCCCCCTGAGGTGGCAACTCATCATATTGATTGTACTCCTCCTCATCACCAACATTCTCGATGCCTAGTACCCTCCTCTTACCATACATCACTACATGGCAGTGCGTATGCAAGAGGTCTGGCACAAAGAAAATCCAGGTAGCATCGCTGGCAAGAATAAATGGGTCCTTGTGATATGCCATAACTCTGCGGTCAAAATATGTCTTCCTGCTGTAAGCATCAACCTTTACACTACTAAGAGGGACCCATCTGCACTTGAATAATGCCACCTTCATTGGAACATAGTTAAGCTCCCAAATCTCTTTGATGGTTCCATAGTACACCTGTTTATCATCTTCCTCTACAGTTAGGCATTCTATTCAATCAGAGTTGTTCTGATACGAGGTCTTAGCATCATGTTCCTCAGTGTAGAACGTGTTGCCATTTATGTTATACGCTTGGTACTTCATAATCGTCGTTGATGGCTTTTGTGCCAACCACGTTGCAAGGTCTTGATCGGATCTGCTTGCCAAACGATCCTTCAGCCATCTTACATAGTCCTTATTGTGTGCATTTGTCTCGGTAGCTGGTGATAGCACATTGGGTAAGTTGCTTCATCGTATCTCCTCCATGTGTTCTGCAGCATAAGCGTCGAGTATCGGGCTGTTAAGCAGTACCGTCAAATGGGCTTGATCGGCCATTTCTCTAGGTGCACAAAACGGTGTGCCAGCAAGGACTGGCTTACCAGCCAGCCTTCCCTCATGGCGAGAGAGGGGCACACCTATAGGTCTAAGTTTCATGTATTCGGTGCAAAACTCAACCACCTCCTCTGCGGTATAACCTTGTAGGATGCTTGCCTCTGGATGACATCAGTTCCGACAATAGCTCTTCAATATTCCCATGTACCGCTCGAAGGGATACATGTTGCGAAGAAACACAGGACCACAATACTTTATCTCGTCCACAAGGTGCACGGTGAGATGGACCATGACATCAAAGAATGACGGTGGGAAGAACATCTCTACGTTTGACAATATTCTTGCAATATGAGCCTGCATATTATCGAGCTCTTCAATATCTACCACCTTCTGCCGTAGTTTGTTGAAGAAATCACAGAGATCAATCAATGTGTTTCTTATGTTTGTGTCCATCATACTCCTTATGGCCACCGGGAGGATTTGTGTCAACATTACGTGGCAATCATGTGACTTCATGTGAGACAACTTGTTTTTAGCCAAGCTTTCATCCACGAGACTTCTAATGTTTGCGGAGTAGGAAGAGGATGTCTTAATTGACAACCAAAATTCGAAGAACTCTTTTACTTCTGTTGCAGTGAAATTGTAACTCTGGTGTTGGTGGAGCAATTTGTCATCATCTTCTGCTTCATTCATGCGTTCTGATTGATCACCAAGCATATCGAGTCATGCATCGTCACCATCCTTTCTTTGCCTTTAATCTTGAGCAGAGTACCAAGAATGCTTTCACAAACATTCTTCTCTACGTGCATGACATTAATGCAGTGACGTACACTTAGGAACTCCCAGTAAGGTAATTCCCAGAACACTGATTTCTTCTTAAACACTTGGTCCTTGGTTGTTATTTTTGACGTCGAACCGGATCCCTTGCCAAGCACAACTTCAATTTTTTAACCATGTTGTGGACTACTTTCCCATCATAGGGTCTTGGGCCCGTTCCTTTCTCTATCGTACCATCAAATTCAGTTGTCATTTTTCTGTAAGGGTGACTTTTCCTTAAGAACCTACGATGACGCAAATACACAGTTTTGCGCGAGTTGGAAAGAAATCTAGTCGTTGTCCTATCCATGGATGTGACACATCCTACTGGTCCCTTTGTTTAATGCCCCGAACTGTTGCCTAATGCCGGCATATCTTGAATGGTGTGCAGCAGCAACGCATGTAGCCAGAAAACTCCTTTGCGCAGGCATCATAACAGTTCACACCAGGCTCCCACAATGTCTGCAGTTCTTCTACCAGTAGCTGAAAGTAAATGTTGACATCATTTCCAGGTTGCTTCGGGCCTTGGTTAATCATTGACATCATGATGTATTTTTTTCTTCATACACAACCAAGGAGGAAGGTTATATATGCACAGAAGCACTGGCCAAGTGATGTGTTTGGTGTTCATATTGCCAAATGGATTAAATCCATCAGTACACTCCCCTAGCCATATATTTCTAGGATCCTTTGCAAAATCTTTAAACTTGTCCGCGATTTGTTCCCACTAAGCCCCATCTTTCGAGTGCCTCATATATTTATCCGCAGTTCGCTCATCATGATGCCACCGCAACCTCTTTGCCTCTCTAGGGTTTGCAAACAAATGCTTCAACCTTGGAATTATAGAAAAGTACCAAACAACCTTGAACGGGATTCCTGTCTCAATCTCTTCCTCCATTTTGTACTTGTCCTTTGCTCTCCTGCGCTTGTATCGTGCGCGCTTGCATATGGGACATGAACGCAAATCTTTGTAGTCACCGCGGTACAACATACAATCATTCACACAAGCGTGTATCTTCTGGACTTCAAGTTCCAATGGGAAAACAACTTTCTTCGCTTCGTTCGTGCTTTTGCCTCTGGAAGAATGTCTTCGAATAGAGTCAACAACTGTGTGAAGGCCTTGTAGGATAGACCGCTTTCTGCTTTAAATCTGTGAAGCGTCAGTGTGACACTCAACTTGGAATATTTCTTTTTGCAACCTGCATACAAATCTTTCTTGGAGGCCGCATCAATGCGTGGCAGCTCCTTTTACCCGACTATATCTTTATCTGGGCCCTGGAAATCTGCAATCATAGCAGCAAAATCTAGCATATCATCAAGGTCAGTGTTGTCTGCTTCACACTCTTGGTTTTTGTTTGGGTTTTTTGGCATGCCAGTCTTCTGTCTGTAGCTTGGCGTCTGAGCCCCGAGGTTAAATTCGACACCCATGTGACTCTGATAGGGGTTTGGCACCTCGCCGACATGCACGTTATTACCTTCATCCATAACCGGCTCTTCACCATGTTTAGTCCATCTTGTGTATCCACCCATGAATCCTCATTTGTATAAGTGTAACTCGACCTCATCAATAGGAAATGACACCGTATTGGTACAATCCTTGCATGGACAAAGGACGTAATATTCTTTGCAAATGCTCTTCTTTGTCCGTTTAACCAAAGCCATGAACTCCTTCACGCCATCCCTATACCTTGAGCTTGTCCGATCCCCCATCCATTCAGATCATTCCATCTGCACATGTTGTATCCTTAATGGATGCACAAAGATGGGTGAATAAATCACAAGATTTTATTTTCAAAATTTATGGAGGGCGCTACATAATATTATCCAGTCGTGCAATGATACTAATAAACCAGTCAATTTACACGCATCATCAGTAGTGTCCTTATATGAATTTAATACCTTAATGAGGCCACTCAAGGAAAAGAATACCTTAATTAACTAGCAGCGTCACGGCGAGATAGCTGGGTCGAGGAGAAGAGCTTAGCGGGGCACCTGCCTGAAGTTCGGGCTCCACTATCCCGCCTACGACCGCGAGGGACGTGCTCCAGTCACGCCGGCACCGACCACGAGGATTGAGCTCCTCCTATATCTCCCGCCGCCGACCGTGGATTGACCTCCTATCATGCCGCCACTGCCGACCGACCGAGGCTGGACTTCCTATAATGTCGACACCGTCGACCGACCAGGGATTGACCTCCTATCCGGCAGCCGCTCCCTCGGTCGCCGCCGACATCTCTATTAGCATAACATTTTTTTGGGTTTCCGGAGAGCGGTTGTTTACCGCACCCATATGTACAGGGAAGCACATCAAAAACGGTCATGTTACGGAAATCGTGTATCACGCACCATCTCACACGATTTGGTTAGGAAAATCGTGTGATGTATACAACAGAATGCGATAAATAGTTCCCCGCCCGTTATCATCAGATCCCCATAGTTTCCCCGTCTTCCCCAAATCCCTAAATAGCTTCCAAATCCCTAGAGCCCAAATTCCCTAGCGTGGTGCTGACATTGGGGGAATGCGGACGAGTGGTGCTGATGGTTTCAGTGCCGCTGCACCGGTTCGTACAGTCGCTCTTGGCAGCGCCATTGGCGGCGCCACCACGACGGCGGTCACCGCCGAGCACTTGCCTAAGGTCACCAGGAGGCCGGTGTACTACGGATCTGAATCGTCTTGTCAGGTCCCAATCATTCCTCATATTTTTAGCATGTCCAAAGCAAGCAGCTCACTCAGTCCGTCCTGAATTGGACCCCCACCCCCCCACACACACAGGAAAGCGATCAAATGTCGGATCCAGAGTATGACTCCAGCAGACTCCCGCAACATGAGTTCGATTCTGAGTTTTGCACCACCGAGAAGTACCAAAATATGAGTTATGTGCACGGACACACTCCCGCTCGATGTGTATGCACGAAGGGATTCGACATTGGCAGATAGTTTCTCGGTTGCCCCTTAGAGGTTAGTGATAAGTTCATCCCTTAAGTTCAGTTAATGCCCCCCACTCATCCTGATTATTAAACATTCGCAGGGATATGAGGCTTATGCCTTTGTTAACTGGTTGGATGATGAATGGCATGGCAGGGCTCGGAGTGTTATCACCAAGCCTGCAGAAGATAACGTAAAGCTGAAGAAGAAACTGACTAATCTGGAGTGTACAATCACTACGATGAAGCAAGAAAGAGTCAATCACACGCAACAGATGAAAGCAAGAGACAAGAAGGAACTAGCATGTGTAGTTGTAGTTGCCGCATTAGCCATCTTCTATGCGCTATTTGCAATGATCATTAGGGGTTTCGTTTGATTATTAATGGCTACATCAATAAGCAGAGCTCGCCATTGCTTACGAACCGTCCTATGTTAAATGCTTGTTTCACACCCGTTGTGTTTCATATAAGCGTGTGGGTAGTTAAACAATGCATCTAGCGAACCTTGTGAACTGCTAAAATGTACACATGTGAAACAATTGGCATATTGCACACATTTGGACGCTCCAATCCATGCGCTTAATTATCACATTGAGAACTGCACAATAGTGGGAATTTAGAGCGACGGGCCGGGTACACACAATTGCGGTTGATTATATTGGAATTCTAACCGCCTACCAAGGCGCCAATAGAATCCGTCAATCCCTCGCTTCAATTGCCATTCCTCTTTCCTTCACAACACGCTTCAGTTGCCACCATCTTCATCGTCCCGACCGGCCACGCTACACTTCCACACACTCTGCAATCTCGCTTTCTCGCCGGTTGTTTAGGTAGCGCAGCAATATCGAGCGAAAGCGAGGACAATAGTTCCGCCAGTCTGGCCTCCGATCTGGGGTCAACATCAGAATCATCGCGCTCGTCTTCTAGGATGAGTCCGGTGTCAAGCCCTGACCTTCATTTTATCCAGCTCATGGAAAGGACGCCGCCGCCGGAGTCATCGGACGACGACCAGACGGACGAGGAGCCCCCAAAGGACGAAGACGACAATGATAAGGAGGAGGAATGGTTGAACAAGGAGGATGACGACGAGGAGCCGCCGAAGGATGAAGAAGACGATGACGATGAGGAGGAGGAGGAATGGTCGAACAAGGAGGACGACAACGAGGACGCCAAAGGACGAAGAAGACGACGACGATGAGAAGGAGGAGGAATGGTCGAACAAGGAAGACGACGACGAGAACGCCGACGAGGACATCAATGACTATGGTGACGACGGTGGCGATGAAGAGCCAAGGTCAGCGGCAAGAAGCGTCCACGGCAAGACGATGGCGCGGGGCCATCCAACAATAACAAGAAGTAAAACAGACTGTACTCCTTAACTCTGTTGTCGTTTGCTCATATTTATTCCTTAACTCTGTCTACACTGTCGATATCCTCGCAAACGGTTAAGAATACAGATTCGACAGTGATCATTCCCAAAATCGCACACAGTTGGTTTCTTGAATTGTGTGCCCTGTCGAGCACACAATTCAGAACAACAAATTGTATGTGTTGTCCATAATTATAGCACACAATTCTGATTATAGAATATCACACACACCTTGTTACACCAAACCGTTTGTGTTCTTCCATACCATCGCAAACTGTTCATCTGAGGGACCTGTATGCCGTACAACGCACAGATCCGGATCTACGTAACCATTTGAGTTATATTATGTCTTCGCAAATAGTTCTACACTTTGAACTGTATGCCATACATCACACACATCTCTGTTTGATTAACCGTTTGTGTCGTGTCGCCTCATCACAAACAGTTCGTAAAAGTCAACTGTCTGCCGTAGATCGCACGCGTAACAATTTTCTGAATCGTATTTGATGGATCCACCATCGCACACAGTTCGTGTCATTGGCGGCCGAGCTTGAACTATACCGTTTGCAATTCATGCATCGCACACAGTTTCGTCAAAGGGTCTCTCATTATTGTGTCGTCTTTGGACCTACCTGCAGTAGTGTAAGGACGCATGCAAGGACACAAATATGATTTTTCCAACCAGTTTTGGCTTCATCCTGCGTGTTCTTGTATTTCAAATTTGAAATATGGCCATTAAATGGCTAGAAACTCACTTAATTCTTAAAAGGCCAAATGAACACTGAAATTTTTCAAATCTTAGCATGATGGTTGCAATCGTGCATTGTAACGGTAGGAATGTTTTCTTACAATTAAAACACTATCCGTTCCTGCTATATCCCAAACTAGTTTTACAGATCAATACAAAAGGTGAACTGCATACATAGTTCTATATAAGAACTGTTTGCGATGAAAATTCATGGATCTATTTATGCTTACGTCAGAAGCTTCATCGACTTCGTTGAGCTCGGATTCTGTTCACCCTCGATCCCCATTCCCCAACAAACCCTTTTTGCAAATAATGATGCCTTGGAGACTCTTCGTGAGGGCACGTACGACTGTCGCCTCTACCCCGAGCACTTTCGCCTCCATCAAGAGCGTGTCCGCCTATGCTAAGAGCATAGCCGCATCCACCTTAAGCACGGCCGCATCCGCCGAAAGGGCCTCTACGGCGGCCGACAGGGTGTATGCAGTCATGGAGACGGCAACTGCAACTGCTGTGACAACGACTGCAAATGCCAAGAGCGCTCGAGCAGCCTTCTGTGCCGTGGAGGTCGCCCTGGCCCGGGTCGAGGCCATCCAAGCCAAGATCGAGGACGCCCACACCAAGATACTCCAAGCCTCCTCGGAATCCAGCCTGCACCCCACGTCCGAAGAGGTGGCCGATGAGGGGGCAGAAAAGCTTGCCAACGATGCGACGATGGAGGCCATGGAGCCCCTTCCCCACGATATCGCCGAGTGAAAGCTGGAGATGCGGAAGTCATCCAAGAGCGAAGAGCATCGGGAGGAGTTGCGCATGGCTGAGGAGGAGGTCAAGAAGCGCATGTCCATCAAAGAATCGGCGGTGGAGTACCAACGCCATCTCTGGCAGTGCCATTACTACGACTACTACAACGGTGAGGGCGACACCGAGGATGAGGGTGGCACTAAGGACAAGCACAGTGTCGTGGTCGATTTCAGCCTGGGGGACGCGGAGTCCAGCACCGGCAGAATGTCGCCCGGACAAGTCGTCGATATCTCATCAAACATCGGGGGGGGGGGGCATAGGGCGGCACATCGGCGTATTTGTTAAAATTATGCGTAGTACTAATAGCCTTTGTTTAGAGAGTCGGTCTTTTGTTAGAGCTATGTCTAGGTTAAGCAACTCTATTTATTTAGTGAACTTGCTCGATTAGGCAACTGCGATCTATGTGTCTGCTAATTTGTTTACCCAAGTTAGCAGCTGATATTAAATTATGCAATGACGTGGATGAGCACTATAACCAGGGAATACCCGGGGGGTTTGTATGTTCTAATTCATCGCACGTGCTCAAAGCAGAAGAATTGTTTGCGATGGTATGGTATCCCACACATTTCTCCGCAATCGTGTCTGATGAAACTTTGCGCGCCAAGTTTCCCTGCACCTAGCAAAAAAATCGGCAACCGCCGAAATATCTACCTCTCCCCGCCCTCCCTCGCCACCACCAAGGGCCACATTTCCGCTGTTTCCTCCTTCCTTCCTAAGCACTATATCCACTTCCTTGCTTGCTTTCTTGCTCTCTCCGTCTCGCATCCGACCGCCGCAGACGCCATGGTCTCCTCGGATGACCCCTCCAGTGGTATCTCCTCCCCCGACGAATCTATCACCAACCGGGTATTCCTCTCTCATCTCTCTCGCTCACCTAGGGTGAGGGTTATGGTTTGGAATTGGGGATTTTTAATGCGGCGACCGATTTGATCCATCCCTTCCTCTTGTACCTCCCTAGGAGCACCACTTCCAAGGAATGGAGCGGGGTAGCTGAAGATCTGCCTGCTCATTGTCAACAATCTCCATGCATGAACTTAGTTGCTTTTGAATCCGTGGAAAGTGGGAGGAACTTTTTTTAGATGTGCACAGAAGGTTAGCCCTACTCTTGTTGCTAGAAATCATTTGTTATATTAGATTTGATTCAGACACTTAGCGTGTGCTATTTTATTCTGGATGTGATTAAGACACTATCACAATTCTACATTTGTGACTGCTATTTTAATTGATGTCATCAGTTCTATGTTATAATATTCTGGATTGAATCGATGACAGTGCTATTTTAATTGACATCATCAGTTCTATGTTGTAAAGTTTGTTAATGTACTTACCTGATAGTATTAATTTGATGTCATCCAAACACTGTCGCTATGCAACCTATACTACAAAGACTGTTGCAGTTATATTTAGCTTCCTCATAAAATTTGCAATTTGTTATTACACATACAAAAACAGAGGAGGGATGAGAACTAGAGCATCATACTACAAACATTCTTCGACCAGAACCATGGCACGTCCAATGAAGAAATTGGCATGCCACTTTCTAAGCAAAAAGCAGACGCACTTGAAGCACGCAAGTACAAACATAGCCAGCCATTTCTTGTTAGCGAATACTTTGATGAGTGCAGTTCCAGTTGCCGCAAGTTACATAAATATTGCATGGAGAAAATGTCAGAAGGTAATACCGTTCTGGAAGTACACTATGCCAGTATGGATTTCTGTCACATGTCGGGTACCATCTTTGTGGAATTCGAGGACTTTCATCTCTTCTTCAACTTTGATATGCTCACTGGCACTCTTGTTCAATGTTTTATGTTGTAAGAATTTCACAAGCTCTGATCAAACTTCTCCATACAAGGTTGTAGACGAAATAAAAATAATTGTATTGTATTCCTCTCAGGGAATTGATCAAGCAGAGATCAATAAGGGAGTGTGTGTATTCCATAGATCTTGATGTAGCAAACAACACTGTATTACTTGATAATGGTCTACGTCTGGACTCCGTGCATCAGGTCACCAGGATCATGTCTATGCTACACATAGCATAATTCTTTGTTTGGCCATATCATGAATGGTAAGTTATATATACAACCACACATGCACTGATCATCTTTTAGTTTTCTACATTGTTTTTAAGTTCATGGTTTTCTTAATCTATAGCAATCACTGGATCTTGGTAGTTATTGTTCCAAAGCGCAACACAGTTTACTACCTAGGTTCTCTCAGAGATTCAGAAAACCCTCAGGATCTTACGCATCTTCAGGAATTCATGGATAGGTATTGAATTCTTTGATGTTCAAATTTGTATTCATATTTGGTTCAAGAACTGAGTATGTGAAAATTCATCTTCATTTAGTGTGTATTGTCAAGGTACATAACTATAGGAGGGAACCGGTTCGACCATCAACTACCACTACAGCACGAGATCGTTTCTCCGGTAAGACATCGAAATCTATTATTTTCAGAAAATGCTAGTGAAATGTTCAAGTTTCTAAGTAAACCTCTTTCTGTTCTCTCGAAAGAAAAAAAGAAATAGCTTACACTAGTTAGGTTGTTCCTAACATGACTAATTATGTACAGGAAATTTCAGTGTCCTCAACGACAAGAAGGGACCAACCTCTATGGATACTATGTTTGCAGACACATGATCTCCATATGCGGATCTTTTAGTTGTTGTAGGATGCTGACAGGATAGCACCAGTAAGTTTGTATCTTAATTAGTATCTTCTACTCCACACGCATGACACATTCTAATCTAAAAATCATGCAAATGATCTTTAAACTGATGACCCCTGAACCTCTCCCCGCAGCTGAATTGCTGGCTATTAGGAGATTTATTGGCAACTTCTTCCTGAAACACTATATCAAACCCGATAAACATGATGAAGATTCCAGCGTTCCTTTTCCTTGAACAATAAGTATGCATTCAGTTAGTGTTAGCAGCTAAACTTATATGCATGGATGCATTTTTCCCTATGATGACGTCTTCGTATTTCGTACACTATGATTATGTACCGCATATGTCGATACATCTGTGGAATTTATCTAGCATTTGTTTAATTGCATATTGTGGCATATTTTGATGAGTGTTCCTCCTCTGGACACTATTTGTTCAATTACATATCGTGGCGAATTTGCTTTTTGCAGGGCATTTCAAATGTGATATTTTTCCATAACTTGGCCATTTAAACAAACACGGTTCAAGAAACTAAGCGTGTGGGATCCAGAACGGAAAGCACACATCACCCAATGCGCAACCGCCTGTGATTTACCGCGAAAGCACACGGGATCTGAACTGAACAGTTGGTAGTACACATCAAATCGCAGACGGTTTGCAGCACATTATCTCACATGCGAGCTTAGAGGAAACCGTGGCCGATGAAAAATGCAATCCCACTCATTAATTATTCAGGAAACGTGTGCAATGATATCATGCATGGCAGACGCTTGCCATACAAGACTCGTGTGCGATGATCCAGATATTGCACGCAGTTTCTATGATCGCCCGTGTGGCTTAGGTAATACTTCAAAAATGGTTAAACGTCAAACACCTTTTGGTTTCAATGAGAAATTCGATGCGTTCAACTTGTGTTAAACGTGTGTTATTGGTCCTCAATCCCACATGTTGTACCAAAATATAGTGTGTGCGATATGTTCTTGCATCGCACACGATTATATTTGGCAGAGCGTCTGCTTCAACGGTCACTATCGCCGATGATTTTTCTGTGTCGTGTGGGGTGGACACCCCAATCGCACACACATGCAAGGCGATGGTTTAAACCTCTGTCGCAGAAAAGGGGTAAAAACCGTTTGTATAGGACGTCGCTGCACCAGTGCCATCTCATACATAAACTCATTATCACGATGTAGGTTATACCACATCACATGCAATCCTACAAAACCAAGTTAGAAGTCCTCTAATCAGTTTGGCAAATTTTAATTACGTGGTTTCTAGGGTTTCCGAATAACACTAGCTACCTACGTCCACCATTAAGGTGATAATCCTTGTTGCCAAATTAACTTTCGGAGCGTGTGAGGGAAGATACTTAATTAAAAATCTCTAGCCCCCACTACTGTAGGATGATCCAAAGACGACACATCAATCAGAGACCCTTCGACGAAATTGTGTGCGATGCATGAATCGCAAACGGTGTAGTTCAAGCTCTGTTGCCAACAACGTGAAGTGTGTGCGTTGGCGGACCCAT
Organism: Elymus sibiricus; assembly: GCA_039707655.1. Lineage (NCBI taxonomy): Eukaryota > Viridiplantae > Streptophyta > Magnoliopsida > Poales > Poaceae > Elymus > Elymus sibiricus. The sequence goes on from CM077665.1 coordinate 274,950,933, forward strand.
CAAATACGATTCAGAAAAGACTTACGTGTGCGATTTGTGCCATACAGTTCTTCCATATGAATTGTTTGCGATGAGCTAAAATAACACAAACGGTTACAGAGATCCAGATGTGTACGATAGAGGGCACACAGTTCACTACCATCAACTGTGTGCGATGATACAACAGAACACAAACGATTTAGCATAACAAGATGTGTGCGATATGCAACAAACATGTGAGTAATCGGAATCGTGTGTGAACACCAAAAATAACACAAACGATTGGTGCTAATAACATGTGTGTGTTGTGGGGAAACTCTTGCTGGTATACAATGTCAGTGATTGATGAAATCATCACCGACGGGTTTCGTAGTTTAGTCCGTGTGTACTGTGATTTGCTCTGTCTACACATATATGCTGCATACAGGTCACTCCGGTGAAGTATTTGCGATGAGCCAAAATAACACAAACGGTTGCACAGATCAAGATGTGTGCGACAGATGGCATACCATGCGCTCGGATGAACTGTGCGCGATGAGCCAAAATAACACAAACAATTCAGCTTAACAAGATGTGTGTGATGCCCAGCAAATAGGTCAGTAATCTAAATTGTGTTGAAAGACTGACAATAACACAAACGATTCCTGGTAATAAGCACCTGCTTCAAAAAATGATTGCAAAAATTATTGTTCGTACTCCTACATAATCAACTAAACAACATAATAGTGACATTACATATCAGCAAGGTTCAGAAAATAGCAAAATGGAAATAGCTACTCGTCGGCATTGTTGTGGGGCTGGCCTGTTGGTTCGGCGATGTTGAAATATTGTCTGCACACACGCAACATCCTCCTTGGGGAAGAAGGATCCACATCCGGGTCGGCAAGGACCATGTTCTTGAACACTTCATAGGCCTGGCCATTCCTGTGCTCCTGCTCCATCACAGTAGCTCCGATATCATGGAAAATCCCGTCCATGGCCAAAGGCGGGCGTGCGACTCTCCCATGACAGATAATTTTCCAAGCGGTCGTAAACAAGAAAGCCATAAGCAGCGCGCTCTGCTAGAGCGGTAGTAGACTCTAAGGAGGCTGCTGCCCATACCGCGGCCAAATCCGAGCGAGCCATCAAGGAAACGGCAACCTCATCGGTGCGTGCTACCCTTTCGAAGTCCAAAGTCGCGCGTTCCACATATAGAACCGTGCTTGCCCGCAATAGATCTGATCCAACCTTCATCTTTTCCGCTCTTGCCGCCAAGGCCTCTGCACCCTCATCAGCGCGTACCACCGTCGCGGGCTCCTCCGCGCGTAAGATCTGCCTCAACTACGTGCTTTCCACGATGGAGAGGCGGGGCCAAGATTCTGATGACATGTGTAATGTTGAGGGTTTTGTGGAGGCGAGGATAGTGGGGAGAAGAAGGCCAAATTTGGGGGCTGCCAGTGGGGAAAGAGACGATGGAGACTGGAGAGCGAACAGTGGTGATATTTACTTATGACCCTATACACGATTCTAGACAGTTGCTACATTTTTCCGTGTGCGATTATGTGTGCGCCAAAAAGAATTCAAAAACGGTGACGTTATAAACATGTCCCGCAAACCGTGTGCCATGCAGAATAGATATATCACACCCAGGTGTAAAATACGAAGCACCTCCAATGAGTCACGCAACCACACACGGGTGTAATGTAACAACTCTATGCCACGACTTGTCGCCCGTCGTCGTATATACCCTCACCAATGTTTGCTGGTCGTCGCTCATGGGCTGCATTTAGTCTTCCCGCCCTCGAGCCAATGCTTCCCGCGCAAGCGCAAGCGCCAGCCACAGTGGTAAATTGTAAAATCCCTAATCCCCTTGGCAGCAGCTAGCTATAAACAACCACAACAATGGCCGGCGGCGGCGAGTCACTGATCCCCTGGCTAGTTGCCACACATAGCGTCAAACCCCCAATGGCCGACGAGAGGATGGAGTTGGGCGACTGCGGAATCGAGGCTACCGGCACGATGGTCGGCTTGAGGGTCGACACCCATGCCGCCACCTCTCCCAACAACAGCCAGAGGAGGCAGGAATCATGACACGAGCAAGCCAGCAGGTTAGCCAGGGTCATCTCGAAAGCAGCTAGGGATCGCCAGCGGGCGATATTGCGGGCTCGACGCATAGTGTGTCGGATGGTGCGAGCGGCGAAGCAGGAACCGCGATGCTGCAAGGATAAATGCGGCAGTGGCCGCCGCATGAGGGGCAGGCTTATGTCCCAGATGGAAAAGGACGCAGCTCCGGACTCCAGGGGAGGCCTAGCGGCCGTGGATGCAACACTGGCAGGGTCTCGTCGACCGTCGGGACAATGTACGAAGACCCGGCGGATGCGGCAGTCTTGGTGAGAGCTGCGCTCGAGGCAGCACCGGCGATCACCAATGTCAAGGCTGACCCTGCCTCGGTCGATCAAGGTGTACGTCATTGATTTGGTGACCTCATGTCCTCCTGACCCAAGGAACGACACGATGGACGATGGCAGCTGTGCGTGTTGGGTCGTCGTTAGGGGCAGTAGTACTTTTGTGTGCGCGCAGTTCATATATATTATATTGATGTAAATTAGCGAGCTAATGTTTTGTAAATTACTCCGCCTACTAGGCACTGGACCAATTTGAGCATGTAAATGCTCGATTGAATTTTTCATGCATGCCAAATGTGTCAATTGTATGTGCTGGCCTATCTATCTATATAATCTCATTTTGGAATGTGAACAATTAACGTGAGAAATGCCTTCTGGAAATCAGCGCTAATCACCACTTGGAAACACATGGATATCATATGATCCATAACTTAACAATCTTGACAACCATATGATCCATAACTACGTACTTAAGATAGTAACAACCAGCGCATTTTATGAAGCACATGGCCAACAACCACAACTATACACTGGAAGAAGTTGATCACGACATTTCGGTATCTCGTGAATGAAAAGGTAGACCCCTTCACTGCCTTTGTAGAGCATGAGTATAACAGTGTCTCCAATTTTCAAATGTGGACGCATTGCCAGGACAACGGAGAACCTATTAATTTGAAGGGTTCCATTTGTGCGGGAAATGCAGTACCTTGCAATCACTTTGGCGTTCCAAGTAGGAACAAGTGTTAGGACCACGCCGGGGAATACGTTCAGGAATAGCTGCACTTGGCAATTTCTATTGCAATGAAGAACAAAAACCAATTATAACCTACCATTGAAGCTATCTATAGTTTATGAACAACAACATAAAAATAATATTTTTTACCAGCATTTCGTTGACACAATTGGTCTTGTTCAATGTGTGCAGCAGTGGCAGTTTTGTTCCATCCTAAATCCAGTGTTCAAACGTTCTATTGGTAGTTTATGAACAAATTTTATGACATGCTCGAAGTCTTTCCAGTGAAATTTGGTATGGTGAGTAACATACAAATTTTTAGCTATGCATCGAACATAGCTTGCGTAAAAAGTTGAAAGTGCTTATTTATTCAGGACGGTGCAGAAGAATAGGGGGCATACATTGGTAGTTGGAAGTTGCTGCTGGCTAGGAAACAGAGTCAGAAAAGGAAATCCCAATTGGTTGCTGGCTAGGAAACAGAGTTGAAAGAACACTAACCTAGATCAGAATCTGATCGGATGATGTCGTTGGGGAAGTAAACATCCATGTTAAAACTAGGCTTTGGTGTACGCACTAGAATTTTACTGTTAGCTTTAAGTTCATAAAACTGAGATAATTTCCTCCAAAGGCACGCATCAAAATAGGGGTGACCAACGTTATCATTTTTTACCCGTACTTTCATTGTACACCCATGGTTCGTGGTCAATATGATATCAATGGAGTCATCAACTAAGTAAAGGCCAAGATTTCCGTGTACACGTGTTCTTTCAAAGCAGGGGATGTACTGCGGGAAATGATAAGATCGTTACATATAATAGAGCAACAAAGCAATTATGGGAGAAATTGAGAGAACATAGCAATAGCTGAATTCAAAGTACAAAAATATGTAATTAAACAGATAATGTACTCCCATATTTGCATGTAATTAAACAAATAACCAAGATGACATGCAAATATGAGGGTAGTTGAAAGAACAGTACAACATAAATTTCCCTAATTTAGAAGAAAAAATCCTCTTTGACGTCTATGCTGCATGTGACCCCTTTTATCCAAATTTAGCAATGTATAGTACATGCTCAAAATATTAGGCCATGCCAACCGCGGTAGGCTGAGATTGAACATATACTGTGCGCCCCCTGAAGTCGTCTAGTATGGTGAGATAGAACTTCTTGGCCGTCTAGACGCCGCCATCACACTTGCCTGATTTGTTCTTGCACCGTGGACACTACAAATGAAAACACTCGAATTAGCTACAAGAAAAATTCATCGACGGCTATTTCCCCCAGGTGATTAACAGGGACATACAAACTACGATAAGGGATCACTGGTGCAGTGACGTGCTATACAAACGGTTTTTAAACCCTTTCCGCGACGTAGTTTTAAACCGTCACCTTGCCTGTGTAGGTGATAGGGGGGTCCATCCCACACGACACAGAAAAATCATCGGTGATGGTGACCAACGAACGCAAATGTTTGGCCAAACTAAGCGTATGGGATGTCCGTGTCTATCACAAACGAGAGTCACAGGTGAACCGTTTGAGATATGGTGTACTTCCCATACGGCCCATCCTTGCAACTTGTGTGAGATCGCACTAACATCGCACGCGCTATTCTATGGCGCACCGTTTACGATGTGCACCGAATCACAAACAGTTCACGATTATAAAGCGTGTATGATAAGGAGTATATCACAAACATGCACATTTTTCGACCCGTTTGTGATTGTGTAACTGAGAAGATAATTTAACCGTCGTATGAGTGGCGGGTAAGTTTAAGAAATGTCTGAATGTCGTACTCGTGTCGGACAGGATAAATATCGCACGCGCAATTCTGTGGTGCAACGTTTACGATGTGTGTTACATCACAAATAGTTTATACTTTTGAATTGTGTGCGATAGAGATTCTATCATCAACGCTGAATTCGGTTGCACCGTTTGTGATATTTTCTTTCATCACACACGGTTTGCAAACGGCAATTGAGTGCATGGTCGAACACGTTTCCTATCTGTGAAACGTGTCGGATTATTAGCTATTTCACAAACGTTGAAATTTACAAACCGTGTGTGGCATAATGACCCACAGAGCACCTTTTTCTATTTTAATCACTACAATTTAAAATTGTACATAATTTGAATTTGAAAGTAGAGAATAGCTTTTTACATTTCCACAAATAGATAAGTTCAACAACCAATGCATTATTCGATTCACAGGTACAGAGTTCAAGAATTACGTCAACAAGAGAATTATATAAGCACCAAATAAAGAATGATGAACGACGGTTGAATACTTGTATTAAAGACGGTAAAGAAAGAGACAAAAGATATTCTGGTTGCTGTAAAAGGTGAAGCGGAATGCCCGTAGTGTGCCCTCCTCCATGTCGAATGCACACACGACTCTAGGTCAACCCCTTGTGATGGCCGACTGCCCATCCTTCAATATCTTCATGAGGACTTCCAAATAGTCATTGTAATCTGGGAGAAATACGTGTACATTTGCATGTCCAACAATCATGTAGTTTGAGAGGTGATCTTGAGTAAACTGCGTACCGCTGCAAAGGAAAAAGATACACACAATGTCAGCTAACAACTCATTACGGGCAGTAAAAAGGCTACAGAGTTCTGAGTTCAAATACTGCAGATCACTGTTGTCTTGGACAAACTGTGAATAAGTAGTTTAATTGCCACATTTTGACCCATGGTACTAACAACCTTTATTAGTTACCTCGCACGATGCTGGTTCATGAATACCTCATTGCCCCATACACAGAAAGGGTCTAAGCGCGGATATTTACCAGTGACATATGTACCTACAAGCAACAAGTAATATTAGAAGCTAACCTACAATTGCACAATGATGTAGTACAATACTCTCTCTGAACCACTATATAAGATCTAATTACATCCAATACACTAACATATTGGATGTATTAACATGTTATGTTATGGGGCGGAGGGAATATAACATGGGAAACAAATATATCCATGGGAACCAAAAACTAAAATAGGCATATGCTCACTATAACAGGCTTAAGAGCAACCAAGTATAGTCATTGATAATGGTATTGTTGAGATTGCATAGAACAAAGCTTGTACTTAAACATCAAATTGTATAATTGAACATCACAGGGTGAAAAAAACAAGGGGTGTATTACCTACACCAGGCTTAACAGGAAACAAATATGGACATTCAACTGGTATTGATCAAATTGCAATACACATTGTGAATAACTAAATAAACAAGGCATACTACAAACAACCAAATATAGCAATTGAAACTAGACAAATGCTAACCACAAACAACCAAAAACCTTTAAAGGAGGCATATGCTCACTACAACAGACTTATGAGCAACCAAATAGTCATTCATATCGGTATTGTTGAAAATGCATAGAACGTACCATGTGCTTAAACATCAAATTGTATGATTAAACATCACATTGCGAGAAAACTGAAATAAACAGGGGCGTGTTAACTACACTAGCTTTAACAGGAACCAAATGTATGATTGAACAACCAAATCTAGCAATTGAAACTAGACATATATATGTTCACTACAAACAACCAAAAACAGCTAAACAATGTATATGCTCACTACGCACAACCAAAAACAGCTAAACAATGTATATGCTCACCCCTTGGAAGAGCCCGGACGGTGGGTGCGCACCGTGCGCTCCCTATTGTCGCAGCTTGGCTCCTTCCCTTTGGAAGAGCACGTCTGCAGGGTGCCCTCCCTGATGCCGTGCATGGGCTATTTCCCCTTGGAAGAGACGGATAGGGCGCCATTGGCATCGTTGTCGTCATCAGTGAGGCATGACTTGGCAGCTGACGATGCCGAGACACCGCCATGGAACGCGACCTTCAGAAATGAAGGCAAAATCCTGACAACAAAGCAGAGTAGATCAGCAGCGGGGCAATGGACGAGATCCACGTGGGTTGAACCTGAGGGGTGGGGGTGCGCCACTTAACCTGTGGCATAGCCCGCGTCAAGCCTGTCGCTGTCGTAGCCGGCTGCTGCGACATATAGACATGCGCGAGCCCGCTTATTTAAATCCCCCGGCCAGTCATCATAGTGAGCTTCCCAGTGGGCCTCGGCGGCCACCTCGCCGTTGTCCAGCGGACAGGTCTCGGTATACCTCTTTTTTTCCCATTCGCTCCTTGAGCTCCCTAGGAAGCGTAGCCGGGCTTAGGATGAAACGCTCTGCAGTGGGGGTCGGGGTGGGGATGGGGATGGGGATCTGTGGGAAAGGGGGTGTTTCACAGGCCGGCAGAAGGGGGTGGAGCCGAGTGGTGCGTGAATTCAACATGGATGAGCACTACTGTCGAATGCACACACGACTCTAGTCCAACCCCTTGTGATGGATCTTCATGAGGACAGTCGGGCCAAGCGGCGGCGGCAAGCTAGCTAGGGTTCGAGCGAGGGAGGAGTGGTGTGTGTGTGTGTGAGCAGAGGTTTGCCTCTTCTTTTTTGACGTAATCTGAGCAAAGTTTTTGTGGTGCGGGGAGGGGGGAGGGGGCAGGTGGTGTTTGAGGAAATGTCACGGCTACTGAAAATTTTACTAGGCGGGAGTCTAATGCTGGGATGCCGGGGCTACTGAAAATTTAGATTACGGGATTGAAGCGGCACGGCCCGCGCGGGAGCAACAAACATCGCACACTGCCCAAACATAATAAGTGTGTGCTATCAAATAGGAAAAACCCGCGGAACAACCATTTTTCAAATCGCTCAAGGCGGTAGATATTTTTTAGATTGTGAGGGAGGTCTCGTGGAGCACAATCGTGTGACCGTGCTAATGTGACAGGGCACGGCCGTGGCACACGGGTAGTCGGAGCCTCGGATGAATGGTGTATGTTGAGTGTATAATCGCAAACGGTCGTTTTGTTGGAATCGTCTGCTATTTACTTTTGTAATAATAATATAAATGAGAATTTTCGCCAAAAAATGCAGTAAATGGGTCAGAACACAATCACACCTGCATGTGGAACAAAAATATGTATGCAAAGGGTGGTTTGATATGTTCAAATACTCAATGCGCAACTTTGATGTGGCACATGTCACGTGTGCCGCCACGTCATGTCGGCAAGAGGGGATCATAGCTATGAATACATGCCCCCAACTAGGTCTCACGTCTCATCCTGCCATAACACGAAAATGAAACCTACATGAATCCAGCATGGTCAAACCACCCCTGTCTCGCTTCTGGTCGAAGGTGGACGGAGGCACATGCGCCTCACAACACAGACATCCCCGACCCCACCGAGGTTCATGATGTACACGCATTATATATAGCCCCCCCCCCCACACACACACAGAGAGAGGGAGAGACTTTGAGTCGGTTGGAGGGCATCTCACCAAGACTTTCTCTAACACAGACCAAATAATCAACCTTGGTCAAACCTCTCTCGTTGTCGAACGAAGTGGTGGACATCCACCGAGGCCCACGAATGGGGCGTGTCGCCGATAACCATGCGGTGGAGTGTCCGAAGACAGCAATCACATGCATGTGGTACACACATATGTACGAAAGTGTTGTGTTGCATTTGAACTAATTAATATATATACATGATACACAACTTTCATGGCACATGCTTTGGAACCGAAAGCCCCCCCCCCCACACACACAAGAGCGAGGGTTCATGGCGCGTATTGCTAGTCTGTCGAGCGCCGATGGGAACGATTCACGCGTACGTAGCCGTGCGCTCAGATTTTGGTAATTAGGAAACTCATTGACCTAAGATATATACCATAACACAAACCAAGAAGAAACCACCATGGTAAGCACTCTCTCGTTGTCAGTCAATGTGAGATGGACATCCACGCGGGCCCATGAATGGCTTCCCGTTGACAACCTTATGATGGAGTGTCCGAAGACAACCACCATCTAAGCGTGGATCAACATATGGATGGAAATATTGTGCGATGTTTAAATACCCAACCCACAAACTTTGATGTGGCACCCGCGCTAATCACAAAGTCCCCACGTGGAGCGAGGTTCACGACACATATTATATATATGCCCCCCAATTCGAGCTGACGGGAGGCATTCATGCGTACACATGCGCTCAAATTATACCATGTGATAATCTCACACCATGACCTACCGCAAACACAAACCAAGAAAGAATCCACGGTAATTAACCTATCTCGTTGCGGTCAAAGTGATGGACCACACACAAGGCCACAGATGGGAGCGACGCTGATAACTGCGTGAGGGGGGGGGGCGATGTCTGACGACAACTACCGCCTCCATGTGTACGGAGGTGATGTGTGATGTTTTGAATACCCAATGCACACCTTTGATGTGTCACCTTCGCAAACCGGACCCCCCCACGGAGGTGCACGATGTTACACTTACTTGTAGCCAGTGGGTGCATGTGTACACATGCGCTCAAAATTTCATGTAGAATCTCACCATGATCTACACCGAAACACATACCAAAAGACTAATCTACCTTTGATCAAACCCCCCTCGCCGCGCCATTCAAAGTGACATAGATAGAGTGGGGGGCATCGAATGGGTGTGTCTTTGGTAACCGCACGAGGGAGTGTACGAGGACCACCACCACATGCATGTGACACAAACATATGCGTGAAAAAGGGCATGCGATGCTTTTGATTTGGCACGTGCCTCACAAACCGGACAACCCCACACAGTGGCTCACGACACATAGTGTGCCGGACCCCCCCCCCAACCCGTCCCACCACACCACCGCCACTTCGAGGCATGCATGTCCAACTTTTTCTGTAGTGAACATGTGACAATAAGAGCGTCGTGGTAAAATTTATTTTTTAGAGAATCTTAATACATTTTATACATTAAATTGATTCCTTAGGGATTTAATTTATAAATTTCAAATTGAATTATAAATACACGTGGTTGTGCGCCAGAATGGATTAGAAAATCAAAATTTATGTCTTGGGTGCATGTTTAGTCCCCATGCAAGGAAAGGCAATACATTTCAAACATCTCGACATCGTGCATGGCTCGGCCGCTAATAACCCACAAGTATATGGGATCGCAACAGTTTTCGAGGGTAGAGTATTCAACCCAAATTTATAGATTCGACACAAGGGGAGACAAAGAATATTTGCAAGTATTAGCAGTTGAGTTGTCAATTCAACCACACCTGGAGATTAACTATCTGTAGCAAAGTGATCAGTAGCACAGTAGTATGATAGTTTTGTAGCAAGTGTAATAGTAGCAATAGCAATAGTAACTTAGCAAGAACAATATGTGGAAAACTCGTAGGCACTGGATCGGTGAACTCGTTGGATAATATTCATCATATAACAGTCATAACCTAGGGCGACACAGAACTAGCTCCAGTTCATAAATGTAATGTAGGCATGTATTCCGCAAATAGTCATACGTGCTTATGGAAAAGAACTTGCATGACATCTTTTGTCCTACCCTCCCGTGGCAGCGGGGTCCATAAGGAAACTAAGGGATATTAATGCCTCCTTTTAATAGAGAACCAGAACAAAGCATTAAAACATATTGAATACATGAACTCCTCAAACTACGGTCATCACCGGAAAGTATCCTGACTATTGTCACTCCAGGGTTTACGGATCATAACACATAGCAGGTGCATATGACTAGCAAGATCGGATCAAGAACATAGATATAATGGTGATAACATAAACGGTTCAGATCTGAAATCATGGCACTCGGGCCCTAGTGACAAGCATTAAGCATGGCAAAGTCATAGCAACATCAATCTCAGAACATAGTGGATACTAGGGATCAAGCCCTAACAAAACTAACTCGGTTACATGATGACTCTCATCCAACTCCTCACCGACCAGCAAGCCTACGAAAGAATTACTCACTCCCGGTGGGGAGCATCATGGAATTGGCGATGGAGAAGGGTTGATGATGACGAAGACCGAAGATTCCCCTCTCCGGGGCACCAAACGGGCTCCAGATCTGGCCTCCCGATGAAGAACATGAGGTGGCGGCGGATCCGTATCGTGAAACGCGATGAAACTTTCTCTCCTATTTTTTCCTCCGAAAATAGGATTTTATAGCACTGGAATTAGGGTCAGTGGGGCCAGGAGGTGGGCACAACCCACCAGGGCGCGCCTGGAGGGGGTGGCGCGCCCTGGTGCATCGTGCCCAACCAGGGCACCCCCTCCGGTGGTTCTTGGCTCCAGTATTTTTTATTTATTGTGAAATAAATCTCCAAAAAGTTTCGTCCAGTTTCGAGAACTTTTATTTCTGCACAAAAACAACACCATGGTAGTTCTGCTGAAAACAGCATCAGTCCGGGTTAGTTTCATTCAAATCATGCAAATTAGAGTCCAAAACAAGAGCAAAAGCGTTAGGAAAAGTAGATACGACGGAGACGTATCAACTCCCCCTAGCTTAACCCATTGCTTGTCCTCAAGCAATTCAGTTGACAAACTGAAAGTGATAAAGAAAAACTTTTATGAACTCTTTTGTTCTTGTTTACATATATATGCTTAAGTAGCACCCAGGTTTTCAGCAAAGATTATGACTAACCATGTCAGTAATAACTCTTAAAAATTATATTAACTCATACCAATGGCATAAGCAACTAGCGAGCAATAATAAAATATCTCAAATGCAAACACTTTGTCAAAACAATCATGATACAATATGAAAATAGTGGTATCTCGCTAGCCCTTTCTGAGACCGCAAAACATAAATGCAGAGCACCTCCAAAGTTCAAGCAGCGACTAAACAATGTAATTCATGGTAGAAAAGATCCAGTCATGCTGCACCCAACATTAACTATACACAATGCATGAGGATGACAATAGTGCTCTCAGATCTGGCGCTTATTTGAGAAGGTGATGACTCAACATAAAAGTAAATAGATAGTCCCTTCGCAGAGGGAAGCAGGGATTTGTAGAGGTGCCAGAGCTCAAAGGTTAAATCAGAGATAAATATAATTTTGGGAGGTACACCCTTCCTGTCAACGTTACGACCAAGAGTTATCAATATCTTCCATGCTAAACACATTAGCGACGGTTCCCAAGCAGTAAAAGTAAAGGTTTACACCCCCTCCACCAACAAACACACTCCACGGCTAGCCGAATCCACGGGTACCGTTCATACCAACAACATTCCTAGGGGAGTTGTTTAATTATTTGAAATTTTTGATTTCGTGATTGGGAATCCCTATTACCGCCCCTCTCGTGCAAGGACGAGTGAGTAAACACTCATCATGAGAATAATCCGCTTAACATGGAAGATACTGACCGCCCCCTATCGCTCTATGAGCGGTCCAGGCACACAAAACAGATGTTCAATTGAAATTTTAGAGGTAGCACATGCAAATTTTACTTGGAACGGCAGGGTAATACCGCATATAGGTAGATACAGTGGAATCATCTGGAATAACTTTGGTTTAATGATTTCGACGTACAAGTAGTATTCCCGCTTAGTACAGGCGAAGGCTAGCAAATAGGTTGAGAAGCGGCCAGCTAGAGAGCGAAAACGATAATGAACATGCATTGTGAATAATAAACATTGAATACTAGCATGAGTAGGATATGGACACCATGAACATAAATATCATGAAGGCTATATTGGTTTTGATTCAAGTACATGTGTGAACATGTGCCAAGTCAAGCCACTTGAAACATTCAGAGGAGGATATCATATCATCATACCACATCACAATCATTTTAATGCATGTTGACATCCAAGATAAACCATTATCCACTCCTAGCTACTTAAGCATGGCATGAGCAACTATAATATCTAATTGTCATTGCAAACATGTTTGATCATAATATGCTAAATCATGGATACTAGGTTAAACATATTTACAAAAACAAAAACAAGTTGAGTTCATACCCGCTTCTCTCTGCCACAATCACTTCATCAAATATCGTCATTATTTCCTTTCACTTGCACAACCGAATGATATAGAAATAATAATAGTGCAAGAGTGCCGTGGACTAAGCTCGAATCTGCAAACATTTTATTCAAGAGGAGAAGACAAAGTAACATGGGCTCTTTGTTAGATTAACAATAATGCATATGAGAGCCACTCAACATTTTCATTGTGGTCTTCTCCTTGGTATGACTCAAACAAATGAAAAGAATTTTAGAGTAACACACTGAAATATTTTTAGAGTTTTTAGTTTTTCCTAAAAGAAATCAAATTAAAGAGGGAAAAACAAAAACGAGAAAAACTATTTACACGGGAGAACTCCCAACAAGTAAAAGAAGAAATGAGAAATCTTTTTGGGTTTTCTTTTGATACTACAATTAATTTAAACTAGAAAGAAAAACCGAAAAGAAGTAGGAAATATTTTTTGGATTTTATAAAAAAAATCAAACACACAAGAAGAAAGCAAGAAAATAAATCTAGCATGGATAATACAATGAAAAAGTGTGGACACCGACAACTGGAATGAAAAGTGTAAGCATGAATATAATGTGGGTGGATATACGTACTCCCCCAAGCTTAGGCTTTTGGCCTAGCTTGGTAATCACCATCCGCGGCCTGGATAATAGTCTGAGTGATAGCCCACTGAGGTTCTTGGTGCAGCTTCCTCAGCCCACCTGGCAGCTTCAACCTCCGCATTGTACGCACAGGCCTCGCTCTCAAGAACATAGTATCTTCCCCTATTGTGATAATCAAAGAGAGCAGGGGCAGGCAAAGTAACAGGTACAATGGGATCTCTATTAAACCTTAAGTTGTAAGTATAATTAGTGACTGTGCCCTTAAGGAACCTATGACGTTTCATGGCCTCAAAGCCTAAGTACTGAGTAGGTAAAGTGGGATCGTTAGGCCAAGGTGTTACACTTAAATTCTTAGCTACACGGGAGGCATAAATTCCTCCATAAAAATGACCACTAGCAGCGTTGTGCGGCAATCTCCATGCAATGATTGCTCCAAGATTATAACATTTATCTCCTGTTATAGCAGTGTGTATAAGGCTCACATCAGGGGCACCCAATGTGCTGCAATCTTGCTTGCCTACGATGCATTTGTCATTAAAGAGTGCGAAGTAGTGTATTGATGGGAAATGGATGCTTTTTATTCTACCTTGTGTCACTCCTCTATCTTCACCATAGCAAAGATTAATCAAAAATGACTCATACTCAGATGTTAGTGGTTCGTCCAGCGAATCCCAATATGGAATTTTGCACGCTTCACAGAACCTCTCTAAAGGCATGGTAAAGGGATGGTCATAAAGGTTGAATGAAACTCTGGACTCATGAGGAAAATATTTAAATTTCTTTGTGAATGTTTTCGTGAGTTCGAGATGTTGAATGCACTTATCTGTGATGAAGGAGGCAAGTTCTGCGTTGTGGATAAATTGCTCGAATTCCTCCCTTATACCTGCACCTTCCATGAATTCGTTACATGGCCATAAGCATGATTTGGTAGCGGCATCTCGCATCGAGCTTTAACTTGGCTCAACATAAGATTGTCGGACCGAGCTTCCACTTGATGATGCCTCCGAGGACCTCCTCCTCGAAGAACTCCTAAAGAATTGCATTTTTATCCGCGAACAAATTTCTGAAAATTTTTGGGACACAAAATTATTGTCAACAAAACTTCGTAAGATTGATAGCAACTACTCCTAAGGATGCAAAGACGCCATAATAAGCATTCAAACTACTTAGAACTCTAAGAATTCAACATGCAAGCCCATCTACAGCAGCACCAAGAGTAGCTAATTATTCTAAAAATAAACCACTAAATCAAAAACTAATTGGAGCAAGGGAGGTGTTACATACCAAGTAGCAATCCCCCAAAACAGTTTCGGAAACGGAGCTTCGAGCAAAGAGATCAAAATCTGCGGGTTTGAGAGCAAGAACACGGGAGTGAGAGCTGTGGTGAATTTTTTTCTGGACGTAGGAGATGACATGGGCTAAAGGGATAAGTGAGGGGACCCACGTGGGGACCACAACCCACTAGGGCGCGCCTGGGGCTGCTAGCGCGCCCTGGTGTCTTGTGCACACCAGGTGCACCCCCCTCTAATGTTATTTGCACCAAGAATTCGGAAATGTTTAGAAAAAAACGTGTTAAATTTTCAGAACATTCTGAGAACTTTTATTTTTGGGTCATTATTTTTGCACAGAGAAAACAGAAAACAGGATAAACATGGCTTTTATTTTATTTGACTAAGAAGAATAAAAACAAAAGGTGAGAGCAGAAGGTTGTGCCTACTAGATTCATCAACTTCATACCTCTCAAAAAGGATCCATTAATAAGGTTGATCAAGTCTTATTAACAACCACTTCCGATTAGCATGAAACCGAAGAACTTTTGTAAAACACTAAGTTACCTCAATGGGGATATGCATATCTCCCACAATAAGTATGTCATATTTCTTTTTGGCAGTAGGTAGAGGTAGTTGAAAACTTCCAATAGTGAGTGTCAGAGATTCTTCAATAACATTTATACCATTCACTTGGAATTGTTTCTTCAGAAAGTGCACCGTATGCTCATTACCATTGATATGAAAAGTGACTTTGCTTTTATTGCAATCAATAACAGCCCCTGCAGTATTCAAAAAGGGTCTACCAAGGATAATCGACATGTTGTCGTCCTCGGGCATCTCAAGAATAACAAAGTCTGTTAAGATAGTAACATTTGCAACAACAACGGGCACATCCTCACAAATACCGATAGGTATGGCAGTTGATTTGTCAGCCATTTGCAATGACATTTCAGTAGGTGTGAGTTTATTCAAATCAAGTCTTTTATATAAAGAGAAAGGCATAACACTAACACCAGCTCCCAAATCACACAAAGCAGTTTTGACATAATTTCTTTTAATGGAGCAAGGTATAGTTGGCATTCCAAGATCTCCAAGTTTTTTAGGTACTCCATCCTTAAAAGAATAATTGGCAAGCATGGTGGAGATTTCAGCTTCATGTATCTTTCTTTTATTAGTGATGATGTCTTTCATGTATTTTGCATAAGGGTCCATCTTTAAGATATCAGTTAAGCGGGTGCGCAAAAAGATTGGCCTAATCATTTCAGCAAAGCATCCAAATTCTTCATCATCCTTTTTCTTTGATGGTTTAGGTGGAAAGGGCATGGGTTTCTGAACCCATGGCTCTCTTTCTTTACCATGTTTTCTAGCCACAAAGTATCTTTTATCATATCGTTTATTTTTAGGTTGTGGGTTATCAAGATCAACAGCAGGCTCTATTTCAACATCATTATCTGGTTCTTTATCATTGTTTGGTTGAGTATCTTCATGAACATCATCATTATTATTTTCATTATCACTAGGTGAATGTTCATTACCAGATTGGGTTTCAACATCGGAAATAGAAACATCATTATTATCAGGAGGTTTTTCTATCTCAGGTTCACTAGAGGTATGCAAAGTCCTATCATTTTTCTTTTTCTTTTTAGAAGGACTAGGTGCATCAATATTAATTCTCTGAGAGTCTTGTTCAATTCTTTTAGGATGACCTTCAGGATAAAGAGGTTCTTGGGTCATTCTACCTCCTCTAGTTACTACTCTAGCAACAAAATCATTCATATTATTATTCATTTCATCAAGCAATTCTTTTTGAGATTTAGCAACTTGTTCTAACTGGGTTTGAACCATAGAGGCATTTTATCCTATGCCTCCAACATCATTACTAATTCTAAATAACAAGTCACTCAAGCGAGCAATCATATCAGAATTATATTTCAATTGTTTCAGAACATTTGCATTGAAGTGATCTTGTTTCATAATGTAGTTATCAAACTCATATAAGCATTGACTAGGATGTTTGTTGTAAGGGATATCACTTTCATCAAACTTTAATAAAGAATTTACCTCTACCACCTGTTGAGGTGGTGGTGCGTCAAGGCCATGTATTTCTTCAATAGGTGGTAAATTCTTAACATCCTCAGCTTTAATACCTTTTTCCTTCATATATTTCTTTGCCTCTTGCATATCTTCAGGACTGAGAAATAAGATACCCCTCTTCTTCGGAGTGAGTTTAAGTGGTGGTTCAGGGATAGTCCAATCATTATAATTCTTCAATATAATATTCAATAGTTCCTCAGCTTGTTCAACAGTTCGTTCCCTGAAAACACAACCAGCACAACTATCTAGGAAGTCCCTAGAACCATCAATTAGTCCATTATAGAAGATATCAAGTATTTCATTTTTTTTAAGAGGGTGATCAGGAAAAGCATTAAGCAATTGGAGAAGCCTCCCCCAAGCTTGTGGGAGACTCTCTTCTTCAATTTGCACAACGTTAAATATTTCCTGTAAGGCAGCTTGTTTCTTATGAGTAGGAAAATATTTTTCAGAGAAGTAGTAAATCATATCCTGGGGACTACGCACACAACCAGGAGCAAGAGTATTGCACCATATCTTAGAATCACCCTTTAATGAGAACGGAAATAATTTGAGTATATAGTAATAGCAAATTTTCTCATCATGAGCAAAGAGGGTGGCTATATCATTTAGCTTAGTAAGATGTGCCACTACAGTTTCAGTTTCATAGCCATGAAAAGGATCAGATTCAACCAAAGTAATTAACTCTGGGTTGAGAGAGAATTCATAATCCTTATCGGTAACAAACATAGGTGAAGTAGCAAACTTAGGATCACATTTCATTCTAGCATTCAAAGTCTTTTCCTTATACTTGCGTAGTAATTTCTTAAGATCATCTCTATCCTTACAAGAAAGAATTTCTCTAGCTATCTCCACATCCATAACATAACCTCCAGGTATCTTAGGAATTTCAAATCTAGGAGAGCTAGGTCTAATAGGTGTTTCATAGTTCTCAATTTCAAAGACTTCATCAATTTCAGTAATCTCATTAGTTTCAGTAATTTCATTCTCTTTAGCTCTAGCAATTTGTTCATCAAGAAATTCACCTAGTGGCACATTATCATCAAGCATGGTACTAGCATCATCATCATAAGCATCATTCATAGCAGAAGTAGCATCATCTATAACTTACGACATATCAGGATTAATAGCATGTGGTGGTGTTGCAAGTCTACTCATAACCGAAGGTGAATCAAGTGCAGAGTGTGATGGCAATTCCTTACCTCCCCTCATCTTAGAGGGAAAAATCTTGGTTCTTGTATCCTTCAGATTCTTCATAGTGATAAATTGATATAAATCCCAAGTGACTCAACAAATATAGCTATGCTCCCCGGCAATGGCGCCAGCAAAAAGTCTTAATAACCCACAAGTATAGGGGATCGCAACAGTTTTCGAGGGTAGAGTATTCATCCCAAATTTATAGATTCGACACAAGGGGAGCCAAGGAATATTTGCAAGTATTAGCAGTTGAGTTGTCAATTCAACCACACCTGGAGATTAAATATCTGTAGCAGAGTGATCAGTAGCACAGTAATATGATAGTTTTGATAGCAGTAGTAACAGTAACGGTACCAGTGATAGCAATAGTTTTGTAGCAAGTGTAACAGTAGCAGTAGCAATAGTAACTCAGCGAGAACAATATGTGGAAAACTCATAGGCACTGGATCGGTGAACTCGTTGGATAATATTCATCATATAATAGTCATAACCTAGGGCGACACAGAACTAGCTCCAGTTCATAAATGTAATGTAGGCATGTATTCCGTAAATAGTCATACGTGCTTATGGAAAAGAACTTGCATGACATCTTTTGTCCTACCCTCCCGTGGAGCGGGGTCCATAAGGAATTTAAGGGATATTAAGGCCTCCTTTTAATAGAGAACCAGAACAAAGCATTAACACATAGTGAATACATGAACTCCTCAAACTACGGTGATCACCGGAAAGTATCCCGACTATTGTCACTCCGGGGTTTACGGATCATAACACATAGCAGGTGCATATGACTAGCAAGATCGGATCAAGAACATAGATATAATGGTGATAACATAAACGGTTCAGGTCTGAAATCATGGCACTCGGGCCCTAGTGATAAGCATTAAGCATGGCAAAGTCATAGCAACATCAATCTCAGAACATAGTGGATACTAGGGATCAAGCCCTAACAAAACTAACTCGATTACATGATCAATCTCATCCAACTCCTCACCGACCAGCAAGCCTACGAAATAATTACTCACTCCCGGTGGGGAGCATCATGGAATTGGCGATGGAGAAGGGTTGATGATGACGAAGACCGAAGATTCTCCGTTCCCGAGCCCCAAACGGGCTACAGATCTGGCCTCCCGATGAAGAACAGGAGGTGGCGGCGGCTCCGTATCGTGAAACATGGTGAAACTTTCTCTCCTATTTTTCTCTCCGATAATAGGATTTTATAGCATTTGAATTAGGGTCGGTGGGGCCACGAGGTGGGCACAACCCACCAGGGCGCGCCTGGAGGGGTGGTGCGCCCTGGTGTATCGTGCCCAACCAGGGCACCCCCTCAGGTGGTTCTTGGCTCCAGTATTTTTTATTTATTGTGAAATAAATCCCCAAAAAGTTTTGTCCAGTTTTGAGAACTTTTATTTCTGCACAAAAACAACACCATGGTAGTTCTACTGAAAATAGCGTCAGCCCGGGTTAGTTTTATTAAAATCATGCAAATTAGAGTCCAAAACAAGAGCAAAAGCGTTAGGAAAAGTAGATACGATGGAGACATATCAGCCCCAAACATTGAGAGTCTTGGTTTTCAAATTCCAGCAAATCACCAGCTAATCTAGAATTCATGAAACATTGACATGATTTCATGATATGGAACAAATAGGTCTTGGTAAATAAATCGTACAATTTGAGACAAGTTTTCATCTAAGCTTAATTCGCAAATGGTTTATTAATTCGACCCGTTGCCGTTACAACAACACTGCACGTGTCGTAGCTTTGGTTAAGTAATAATGAAGCGGTAGAATTAATCCTCAAAAAAGAAAAACAATACACGCCCCGCGATTCGTGCAAGAAGATATGATTTAACGGGACGCATGCTTGCAGGCCGCCGCGTAGGCTGACCGGGAGGCATGCGAACATGTGCGTGAATTGATGGGGGTGTGTTCGCTGCGCAGTCTCACAGGGAGACGTGCCATCAGACGTGTGAATTGACGGTACACAGGATCACCGGGAGGCGAACCGCCCCTTTGAACCACCACCCGCCTCCCTCCCAACTGCTCTATTAACGGCGCCCGAGACGCTAGTTTCAACAGGCGGCCGTACTCCCCATTCTTGCTACACACACACACACACACACACACACACACACACACAATCCTCTCCCCCCTGCATCCGCGTCGTCATTCTTAGTCGTGATCAACAGCCTCCCCTAAGTGCACCATGGGAGGGAGTGACCATGTTGGGGCCGGCGAAGCACCCGAGCACAGCATGAAGCTTGGCACAGAGATTGTCGTCGCCGCAGATGATGTGCCGCATGGACAATAGCGCGGCCTTGACGTCGTCGGCGCCATCGTGCTTCCCCAGACAGAGCCGGTGGTCCACAACGACTCCGACGACCACTCCGGCGTCGACAACGACTCCGACGGAGAACCGGTTGGTCATCTATACCCATTTTTGGTAAATACATCGTAGCTAGGTTTTCTCTGGTTACAGACTGTGTGTACAAATGATTTTGCTAATGATCTAACTAGATTAAGTGATTGTGCTAATAATTCGTAGCCAGATCTTACAATCCATTTGAATGTACTACATAGATGATTGTCAATTTTTTTTACCATGTATAGGTGCTATCTGACGATGTCGACTGATACGTCTCCAACGTATCTATAATTTTTTATTGTTCCATGCTATTATATTATCTGTTTTGGATGTTTTATATGCATTAATATGCTATTTTATATTATTTTTGGGACTAACCTATTAACCTAGTGCCTAGTGCCAGTTTCTGTTTTTCCTTGTTTTTGAGTATTGCAGATAAGGAATATCAAACGGAGTCCAAACGGAATAAAATCTTCGCGATGATTTTTCTTGGACCAGAAGAAACCTGCCAGACTTGGAGATGAAGGCAGGAGACCTGCCGGGAGATCACAAGCCTGCAGGGCGCGCCCTAGGGGGGGCGCGCCCCCCTGGCTTGTGCCCCCCCTGCAGGTCCTCCAACCCTAATCTTGGGCCTATAAATTCCCAAATATTCCCCCAATACCAAAAAGTGCCATGAAAATACTTTTCCGCCGCCGGAACCCTCTGTTCCCGTGAGATCCCATCTTGGAGCCTTTTCCGGTAATCTGCCGGAGGGGGATTCGATCATGGAGGGCATCTACATCAACTCCATTGCCCCTCCGATGATGCGTGAGTAGTTCACCTCAGACCTTCGGGTCCATAGCTAGTAGCTAGATGGCTTCTTCTCTCTCTATGTTCTTCAATACCATGTTCTTCATGATCTTCATGGAGATCTATCCGATGTAATACTCTTTTGCGGTGTGTTTGTCGAGATCCGATGAATTGTGGGTTTATGATCAGATTATCTAAGAATATTATTTAAATCTTCTCTGAATTCTTATATGCATGATTTCATATCTTTGCAAGTCTCTTTGAGTTATTGGTTTGGTTTGGCCAACTAGATTGGTAATTCTTGCAATGGGAGAAGTGCTTGGTTTTGGGTTCAATCTTGCGGTGTCCTCACCCAGAGACAAAGTAGGGGTAGCGAGGCACGTATTTATATTGTTGCCATCGAGGATAAAAAGATGGGATTTTCATCATATTGCTTGAGTTTATCCCTCTACATCATGTCATCTTACCTAATGCGTTACTCTGTTCTTCATGAACTTAATACTCTAGATGCAGGCAGGAGTCGGTCGATGTGTGGAGTAATAGTAGTAGATGCAGAATCGTTTCGGTCTACTTGACACGGACGTAATGCCTATATGCATAGTCATTGCCTTGGATATTGTCATAACTATGTGCTTTTCTATCAATTGCTCGACAGTAATTTGTTCACCCACCGTGTTATTTTCCTTCAAGAGAGAAGCCTCTAGTGAAACCTATGGCCCCCGGGTCTATTTTCCATATTATATTTTCAGATCTATATACCAAAAATACCAAAAATACTTTGCTGCAATCTTTTTACTTTTGTTTTACTTTTCGTTCTAGTAATCTTCTATATCTATCTCTATCAGATCTCATCCTTGCAAGTAACCGTGAAGGGATTGACAATCCCTTTATAGCGTTGGGTGCAAGTGTTAGATTGTTTATGTAGGTGCGAAGATTTGGGACTTGCGTGTATCTCCTACTGGATTGATACCTTGGTTCTCAAAACTGAGGGAAATACTTATCTACTTTGCTGCATCACCCTTTCCTCTTCAAGGAAAACCCACCGCAAGCTCAAGAAGTAGCAAGAAGGATTTCTGGCGCCGTTGCCGGGGAGATCTACATGAAGCCTACCAAGTACCCATCACAAACTCATCTCTTACATTATTTTCCTTTTGCCTCTCGTTTTCCTCTCCCCCACTTCTAAAACAATTTTCAGAAAATACCAAAAAGATTTGCTGTTTTATTCGCCTTTTTCTCTCCGGATCTCTTTTTGTTTGCTTGTGTTGCCATGTGCCTTCTATTTGCTTGCATCTTCGCTTGCTAAAAATCTATTGATATGGATCCTCATCCACTTGCTAATCTTTTCAAAAGGCCAAATTATGATGAACCAATTGCTAGTGAGTTGAGTGCACTTGATTATCTCTATGAAGTTTTGTTTGAAAATCATGAATCTAAATTTTTGATGAAGTGTTGAAAGAAGAAACTTATAAGGTGATTCATGATAGTCCCTTGAATGATGAGCATGATTGCAATGTTGCTAGTATGAATTCTCTAAATATCCATGATGCTTATGATATGCAAAGCCACAAGTTTGGGGATGCTATGTTTGATCAAGATGATATTTTTTGTCCCCCAAGTTTTGATGAGAAAATTTATTATGATGATTGCATGCCTCTTATTTATGGTGATGGTGATGACACGTATGCTATAATGAGTAATGATAACCATGCAACTTATCATCATGATTTTAATTTGCAATATGGTTATGTCAATCAAGTGTCTCGTGATAGTTATATTGTTGAATTACTTCATGATGCTACTGAAATTCATTATGAGGGGGGAACATATGCTTGTAGGAATTGCAATAATATCAAGTTTCCTCTTTATGTGTTTAAAGTTTTGAAGTTATGCTTGTTTTGCCTTCCTATGCTAGTTGATTCTCGTTCCCATAAATTGTTTGCTCACAAAATCCCTATGAATAGGAAGTGGGTTAGACTTAAATGTGTTTTTCATGCTATTCATGATACTCTTTTATATATCTCAATTACTACTTTTTATGTGAGCATCATTGAAATCGTTATGCCTAGCTAGGGGCATTAAACAATAGCGCTTGTTGGGAGGCAACCCAATTTTATTTTATGTTTTTGTGTTTGTTTTTGTTTCTGTTTTGGAGTGCTTTACACATTATTACCTCTGTAGTAATTGTGTTTTATTGTTTTAATTAGTGTTTGTGCCAAGTAAGACCTTTGGGATGGTTTACGGTGATTGTTGATTTGGTTTTGCTGAAAAACAGAAACTTTTGCGCTCAGTCCAGGAATTTTATAAATTCACCAGAGCGTCAATTGGATCTGATTTTTTTTTAAAAGATTGATATACAAATTTACCTGATTTTCCTAATTTTTCAGAATTTTTGGAGTTACAGAAGTATTCGAAGTTTACAGATTGCTACAGACTGTTCTGTTTTTGATAGATTCTGTTTTCTTTGTGTTGTTTGCTTATTTTGATGTATCTATGGGTTGTATCGGGGGGTATGAACCATGGAGAAGTTAGAATACAGTAGATATTACACCAATATAAATAAATAATGAGTTCACAACAATACCTAAAGTGGTGATTTATTTTTCTTATACTAACGGATCTCACGAGTTTTCTGTTGAGTTTTGTGTTGTGAAGTTTTCAAGTTTTGGGTAAAGATTTGATGGACTATGGAATAAGGAGTGGCAAGAGCCTAAGCTTGGGGATGCCCAAGGCACCCCAAGCCATATTCAAGGATACCAAAGATCCTAAGCTTGGGGATGCCCCGGAAGGCATCCCCTCTTTCGTCTTCAATCCATCGGTAAATTTACTTGAGGCTATATTTTTATTCACCATATGATATGTGTTTTGCTTGGAGCGTCTTGTATGATATGAGTCTTTGCTTTTTAGTTTGCCACAATCATCCTTGCTGCACACATCTTTTGAGAGGGACACGCATTAATCGTGAATTTATTAGAATACTCTATGTGCTTCACTTATATCTTTTGAGTAGGCAATGTTGCTCTAGTGCTTCACTTATATCTTTTTAGATCACGGTGGTGTTTTTTATTTTATAGAAATAATTGAACTCTCGTACCTCACTTATATTATTTTGAGAGTCTTTAAACAGCATGGAAATTGGTTTAGGTTATGAATTTAGTCCTAATATAATGGGCATCCAAGAGAGATATAATAAAAACTTTCATATAAAGTGCATTGAATACTATGAGAAGTTGGATTCCTTGCATATAGTTTTGAGGTATAAAGATGGTGATGTTAGAGTCATGCTAGTGAGTAATTGTGGAATGGTAAAAATACTTGTGTTAAAGTTTGTGATTCCCGTAGCATGCACGTATGGTGAACCGTTATGTAACGAAGTCGGAGCATGATTTGTTTAATGATTGTCATCCTTTGTGTGAGGGTCGGGAGCGCGCGATGGTTAACTCCTACCAACCTCTCCCCTAGGAGCATGCGTCTAATGCTTTGTTTGATAACTAATAAACTTTTGCAATAAGTATGTGAGTTCTTTATGACTAATGTGGGTCCATGGATTATACGCACTCTCACCCTTCCACCATTGCTAGCCTCTCTAGTACCGCGCAACTTTCGCCGGTGCATTAAACCCACCGTATACCCTTCCTCAAAACAGCCACCATACCTACCTATTATGGCATTTTCATAGCCATTCCGAGATATATTGCCATGCAACTTCCACCGTTCCGTTTTTTATGACACGCACCATCATTGTCATATTGCTTTGCATGATCGTAAGACAGCTAGCCTGATGTTTTCATGGCTTGTCCGTTTTTTGATGTCATTTGCTATGCTAGATCGTTGCACATCCCGGTACACCACCGGAAGCATTCATATAGAGTCATATCTTGTTGTAGGTATCGAGTTGTAAGTAAATAAAAATGTGATGATCATCATTATTAGAGCATTGTCCCATGAGAGGAA
Organism: Elymus sibiricus; assembly: GCA_039707655.1. Taxonomy (NCBI): domain Eukaryota; kingdom Viridiplantae; phylum Streptophyta; class Magnoliopsida; order Poales; family Poaceae; genus Elymus; species Elymus sibiricus. The sequence goes on from CM077665.1 coordinate 274,976,130, forward strand.
AGGATGATGGAAGCTACGATTCCCTCACAAGTAGGGATGAGTCTCCGTACTTTACAAATAATAAAATAGGCCAATGAAGCCCAGATAAAAAAAAAGAGGCCAAAGATGCCCACCTAAATAAAAAAAATAAAAAAATGAGAGAAAAGAGAGAAGGGACAATGTTACTACCTTTTTTTCCACACTTGTGCTTCAAAGTAGCACCTTGATCTTCATGATAGAGAGTCTCCTATTTTTTTGTCACTTTCATATACTAGTGGGAATTTTTCATTATATAACTTGGCTTGTATATTCCAATGATGGGCTTCCTCAAATTGCCCTAGGTCTTCATGAGCAAGCAAGTTGGATGCACACCCACTTAGTTTCTTTTTGAGCTTTCATACACTTATAGCTCTAGTGCATCCGTTGCATGGCAATCCCTACTCACTCACATTGATATCTATTGAAGGGCATCTCCATAGCTCGTTGATACGCCTAGTTGATGTGAGACTATCTTCTCTTTTTCCACACAACCTCCACCATATTATATTCCACCTATAGTGCTATATCCATGGCTCACGCTCATGTATTGCGTGAAAGTTGAAAAGGTTTGAGAACATAAAAGGTGTGAAACAATTGCTTGACTTGTCATCGGGGGTGTGCATGATTTAGATACTTTGTGTGGGGAAGATGGAGCATAGCCAGACCATATGATTTTGTAGGGATAACTTTCTAAGGCCATGTTATTTTGAAAGGACACAATTGCTTGTTAGTATGCTTGAAGTATTACTGTTTTTATGTCAATATTGAGCTTTTGTTTTGAATCTTATGGATCTGAACATTCATGCCACAATAAAGAATATTACATGGATAAATATGTTAGGTAGCATTCCACATCAAAAATTCTGTTTTTATCATTTACCTACTCGAGGACGAGCAGGAATTAAGCTTGGGGATGCTTGATACGTCTCCAACGTATCTATAATTTTTGATTGTTCCATGCTATTATATTATCTGTTTTGGATGTTTTATATGCATTAATATACTATTTTATATTATTTTTGGGACTAACCTATTAACCTAGTGCCTAGTGCCAGTTTCTGTTTTTTCCTTGTTTTTGAGTATTGCAGATAAGGAATATCAAACGGAGTCCAAACGGAATAAAATCTTCGCGATGATTTTTCTTGGACCAGAAGAAACCTGCCAGACTTGGAGATGAAGGCAGGAGACCTGCCGGGAGATCACAAGCCTGCAGGGTGCGCCCTAGGGGGGGCGCGCCCCCTGGCTTGTGGCCCCCCTGCAGGTCCTCCAACCCTAATCTTCGGCCTATAAATTCCCAAATATTCCCCCAATACCAAAAAGAGCCACGAAAATACTTTTCCGCCGCCGGAACCCTCTGTTCCCGTGAGATCCCATCTTGGAGCCTTTTCCGGTAATCTGCCGGAGGGGGATTCGATCACGGAGGGCATCTACATCAACTCCATTGCCCCCCCCCCCCCCGATGATGCGTGAGTAGTTCACCTCAGACCTTCGGGTCCATAGCTAGTAGCTAGATGGCTTCTTCTCTCTCTATGTTCTTCAATACCATGTTCTTCATGATCTTCATGGAGATCTATCCGTTGTAATACTCTTTTGCGGTGTGTTTGTCGAGATCCGATGAATTGTGGGTTTATGATCAGATTATCTAAGAATATTATTTGAATCTTCTCTGAATTCTTATATGCATGATTTCATATCTTTGCAAGTCTCTTCGAGTTATTGGTTTGGTTTGGCCAACTAGATTGGTAATTCTTGCAATGGGAGAAGTGCTTGGTTTTGGGTTCAATCTTGCGGTGTCCTCACCCAGAGAGAAAGTAGGGGTAGCGAGGCACATATTTGTATTGTTGCCATCGAGGATAAAAAGATGGGGTTTTCATCATATTGCTTGAGTTTATCCCTCTACATCATGTCATCTTACCTAATGAGTTACTCTGTTCTTCATGAACTTAATACTCTAGATGCAGGTAGGAGTCGGTCGATGTGTGGAGTAATAGTAGTAGATGCAGAATCGTTTCGGTCTACTTGACACGGATGTGATGCCTATATGCATAATCATTGCCTTGGACATCGTCATAACTATGCACTTTTCTATCAATTGCTCGACAGTAATTTGTTCACCCACCGTATTATTTTCCTTCAAGAGAGAAGCCTCTAGTGAAACCTATGGCCCCCGGGTCTATTTTCCATATTATATTTTCAGATCTATAAACCAAAAATACCAAAAATACTTTGCTGCAATCTTTTTTACTTTTGTTTTACTTTTCGTTCTAGTAATGTTCTATATCTATCTCTATCAGATCTCATCCTTGCAAGTAACCGTGAAGGGATTGACAACCCCTTTATAGCATTGGGTGCAAGTGTTTGATTGTTTGTGTAGGTGCGAAGATTGGGGACTTGCTTGTATCTCCTACTGGATTGATACCTTGGTTCTCGACAACTGAGGGAAATACTTATCTACTTTGCTGCATCACCCTTTCCTCTTCAAGGGAAAACCAACGCAAGCTCAAGAAGTAGCATCGACAGTGAGGATGAAGACATCCAGGAGAGGTTCAAGTGGCAAATGCTCAGGAAGCTTAAGGCTGGAAAGCATAACAGGTGTGTCTGGAAGAATGGGGGCTATGGATGCCCGTTCTGCAACCATAAGATTAACAATGCATATTTTAGTGTTCTGGCGCATGCAAGATGACAAGCTATTGGCTCCTTCAAGCATAAGTATTCTTGCAGGATGGCGCACGCTGCATATGCCGAGTTCCTGGAGAATCTTAAAGATCAAGCATGAAGATGAGATGTTGGATTGAATCTATCTAGTTGGTGTGTATTATATCTATGCTTGAGTATATATGTTTATCGGTTGATTCTACATGTTGGTGAGACTATGTGTAATGAACTAATAGTGCAATGTAATTGCAGTCTTGAGCTGCAATCAGTCTGGTTTATTTGATTTTATTCCTCTCTTAATTAGACCAACCTATGATTGCCCATAGCACACACAGCTAATTATCATGAATAGTCTGTGTTACTTTCAGTCTTTCCACACAGTTTTATAATAGAAACCGTTTGCCAAAAAAATTGAACACGTACGATGCATATTATAGGGTGAATGTTTAGCGTTGGTATTTTTCCCTAGATTAGAACTGTATGCGATGACTTTAATTGTCCGAGTCACTTGTGTTCTGATTGGCCAGAACGCATCCCCACGAATCACACGTCTGAACCGCTGCATGTACACAGATCGAACGGCTGCCCGTATCTCCGCCACACCGGGCTGCTAGTTTTTTTAGAGTGATATTTACGATTCATCACAAACGGTTGGGTCTTGTGAACCGTTGCCTCCAAAGCACATTATTCTGGAGTATATAGTAGTACTAATATTTACGCTTTTTCAAACACGGTTGGGTCTACGATCCATTGCCTCTGAAGCACATTATTCTAGGACAGAAAACCCTCAGCACGCACACGTCACAAAACCCTCACCCCCGCCCGCCCCCTCCCCCTCCACTCCCCCTCCCCAGTAGCACCTACACTCCTCCGCGACTCTCCATGTCACCGCCTATCCCCGCGGCAACCACTTAGCTCGACGCCTGTCGCCGCCGCCGGCTGCCGCCAAACACCACCGCATTTCCCCACTGCCGCTTGCCGCGGCCTATCGGCACTGACTTTCTCGACGCTGCTCACCGTCGACCCAAGCTCGCTCGATTGGGGAATCATCGGTACTGGGTTTTTTTCCCATGGAGAACCAGGTAACTAATCTATTGAAATATTTCCGCTCATCTCTTATCCCAGTCCGTCTGCCCCTTTTAATCACCCGTCCTAAATCGTTGTGGATTCATGTTTCTTCTAGCTGATTCGAGGGTTTTCATTCATAGAGTGTACAGTGCAAGGACACACTAGAGCTATGCGGCCTCGGCCATACAGCCAAGGAGTTCCATCTCACCAGACCAGACGACTTCATGAAGCACACGGTACATTCAATCTCACACTACCTGGGTTGACATGGCCTATACTTTTTCTGAATGTATACTATATATTGCTACATTTGGATAAGAGGTGCCACATGCATCATATACGTCAAAGGTCTTCTTCTTCTATATTAGGCAAATTAATGTTGTATTGTTCTTTCATTTACTCTCATATATATATATTTGCATGACATCCTGGTTACATTATCTGTTTACTTATAATTTTTTGTCCTTTCATATCAACTGATGTGTTGTTCTTTTAACTACTCACATACTAGGATTTAACCTGTTCTTTAACAATCTTATCAATTCCTGCAGTACATCCCTTGCTTTGCAACAACAACTGTAGTGCTAAATCTTGGCCTTTACATAACTGAAGACTCTAGGAATGTCATATTGAGCACAAACCATGGATTTACAATCGTTGTTTCTGTAAAACTTGATGAAGATTGTCACTCCTATTTTGATATAGGACTTTGGCTAGAAATTTCTAAGTTTTATGTACTGAAAGTTGGCACTAAAATTGCACTACACCTAAAAGAGCCTGGACATATGATAAATGCTAACTTCCCCGACGACATCATCCGTCCATACTTTGTTGGAAGTAATTGTTCTTTCTAGTATCTTCATGTTGACTTGCGTAGAAATATCAAAGTAGTTATGCAGTATTTCAGCAACCAATTGGGATTTCATTTTTCGAATCTGTTAAATTTGTTCCTACCTAGTAACTTGTAATTAACAATGCACTACTCTTCTGCCCTGATCTAGCTACATAATCACTATCCTCCCATTGCTCTACTCATGACAGAAAGTGCTGCCGTCGGCGATACTCCGGAGGTGGAGAACGAGGTTGCCAACTAGCGGAGGCGGGCTGAGCCAGAAACACAAGCGCCTCCGGAAGGCCTAGACTTCATCAACAGCGTCCCCGACGATATGTTGACAATCATCATCTCCCTCCTCCCAATCAAAGATGGTGTGCGCACAACCGTCCTCTCCCGACGGTGGTGCCCCCTATGGCGTTGTGCCCCTCTCGTCCTCATCAACGAGCACATGCTCTGCAATGGCTATCACAAACTCTTGGATGCATTGTCCCAGATCCTCAGCACACACTGTGGCCCAATCAAAGGCCTTACTATGGGCAAGTTTCGTTCCAACGGCAAGGACCGAGGCAAGATTGACGAGTGGTTCTTATCGACCGTCCTAGATCAGCTCTAGGAGCTCACTTTTAATGATGGACATATGTGCTTGCTGCCACCCTCCGCGCTGCGCCTCGCTCCAACGCTGCGCATCGCTAGGTTCATGAACTGCCATTTCCCCCAGATTAACGTCGATCCCGCTCTTTTGCTACCTCGACTGAAGCACCTCGAGCTAGTCACCGTCTGCATCCACAATGACGATGCTTTATGTTCTAACTCTAGAGGCAAATGACAAGCTTTTCCATATACCATTTTGTATGGAGACATACCCATAGGATTTTTATAAGCTGTTCTGTAGGCCCAAAGTGCATCATCTCATTTCTTAGACCAATTCTTTCGAGCCATATTGACAGTTTTTTGTAATATTAATTTTATTTCTCTATTGCTAAGTTCAACTTGACCACTAGATTGAGGATGATAGGGTGATGCAATTCTATGGTTAACATCATATTTAGCAAGCATCTAACGGAAAGCACCATGAATAAAGTGTGAACCACCATTAGTCATTAAATATCTAGGGACTCCAAACCTCGGGAAGATAACTTCTTTAAGCATTTTAATGGAGGTGTTATGATCAGCAGTACTAGTTGGAATAGCTTCTACCCACTTAGTAACATAATCAACAGCAACCAAAATATGAGTGTACCCATTAGAGGAAGGAAAAGGTCCCATATAATCAAAACCCCAAACATTAAATGGTTCAACAACAAGTGAATAGTTCATAGGCATTTCTTGACGCTTACTGATATTACCAATTCTTTGACATTCATCACAAGACAAGACAAACTCACGGGCATCCTTGAAGAGAGTAGGCCAATAAAAACCAGATTGCAATACCTTGTGACCAGTTCTATCTCCCGCATGATCTCCTCCATAAGCTTTGGAATGACATTTCCGTAGGATTTGCTCCTATTCATGCTCAGGAACACAACGTCTAATAATACCATCTACACCTTCTTTATAAAGATGTGGGTCATCCCAGAAGTAATGTCTTAAATCATAGAAGAATTTTTTCTTTTGTTGGTATGTGAAACTAGGTGGTATATATTTAGCGACAATGTAGTTAGCATAATCAACATACCAAGGAGTGTTTTGAGAAACATTTATTGCAGCTAATTGTTCATCAGGAAAACTATCATCAATAGGTATTGGGTCATCAAGAATATGTTCTAACCTAGACAAGTTATCAGCTACGGGGTTCTCAGCTCCCTTCCTATCAATGATATGTAAATCAAATTCTTGAAGCAAGAGAACCCACCTAATGAGTCTAGGTTTAGCATCTTTCTTTTCCATAAGATATTTTATAGCAGCATGATCAGTGTGAACAATAACTTTGGAATCAACAATGTAGGATCTAAATTTATCACAAGCAAACACAACTGCTAAAAATTCGTTTTCAGTGGTAGCATAGTTTCTTTGGGCACTGTCTAGAGTTTTGCTAGCATAATGGATAACATTTAACTTCTTATCAACTCTTTGTCCTAGAACAGCACCAACAGCATAATCACTAGCATCACACATAATTTCAAAAGGCAAGTTCCAATCAGGTGGTTGGATGATAGGTGCAGAGTGTTGGAAATATGCCCTAGAGGCAATAATAAATTAGTTATTATCATATTTCCCCGTTCATGATAATAGTTTATTATTCATGCTAGAATTGTATTGACCGGAAACTAAATACATGTGTGAATAGATAAACAAATATTGTGTCCCTAGTAAGCCTCTACTAGACTAGCTCATTGATCAAAAGATGGTCAAGATTTCCTGACCATGGACATGAGTTGTCATTTGATAATGGGATCACATCATTAGGAGAATGATGTGATGGACTTGACCCAACCGTTAGCATAGCAAATGATCGTTCAGTTTATTGCTATTGCTTTCACTATGTCAAATACACGTTCCTCTGACCATGAGATCATGCAACTCCCGGATGCCGTAGGAATACTTTGGGTGTATCAAACGTCACAACGTAACTGGGTGATTATAAAGGTGCACTACAGGTATCTCCGAAAGTGTTTGTTGAGTTGGCATGGATCGAGATTGGGATTTGTCACTCCGACTATCGGATAGGTAACTCTGGGCCCTCTCGGTAATACAGCATCACAGAAGCCTTGCAAGAACCGTGACTAAAGAGTTAGTTGCAAGATGATGTATTACGGAACGAGTAAAGAGACTTGCCGGTAACGAGATTGAACTAGGTATTAGATACCGACGATCGAATCTCGGGCAAGTAACATACCGCCGGACAAAAGGGAACAACATATGTTGACATATGAGGTTCACCGATAAAGATATTCGTGGAATATGTAGGAACCAATATGAGCATCCAGGTTCCGCTGTTGGTTATTGACCGGAGAGTCGTCTCGGTCATGTCTACATCATTCCCGAACCCGTAGGGTCCGCACACTTAAGGTTCGATGACGATTTAGTATTATATGAGTTATGTGATTGGTGGCCGAAGTTTGTTCGGAGTCCCAGATGAGATCACGTACATGACGAGGAGTCTCGAAATGGTTGAGAGGTAAAGATTCATATATTGGAAGGCTATATTCGGACGTCGGAAAGGTTCCGAGTGATTCGGGTATTTTTCGGAGTACCGGGGAGTTACGGGAATTCACCGGGAGAAGTAATGGGCCTTATTGGGCCATATGGGAAAAGGAGAGGCAGGCCACGTGAGGAGGCGCCCCCCCCCCCCCCTTGCCAAAACCGAATTGGACTAGGGGAGGGGGCGCAGCCCCCTCTTTCCTTTCCCTCTCCCTTCCCCCTTTCCTACTCCGTATGGGAGGTGGAATCCTACTAGGACTAAGGAGTCCTAGTAGGACTCCCCACACTTGGCGCACCCCTAGGGGGCCGGCCTCCTCCCTCCCTCCTTTATATACGGAGGAGGGGCACCCCTTGGAGACACACAATTGTCCCATAGCCGTGTGCGGTTCCCCGATCTCCGTTATCCACCTCGGTCATATTTTCGGAGAGCTTAGGCGAAGCCCTGCCGGAATCACTTCACCGTCACCGTCGCCACGCCATCGTGCTGACGGAACTCATCTACTTCCTCGACGTCTTGCTGGATCAAGAAGGCGAGGATCGTCACCGAGCTGCACGTGTGTAGAACTCGGAGGTGCCGTACGTTCGGTACTCGATCGGTGGAGCTCGAAGGATTGTTCGACTACATCAACCGCGTTGTGAGACGCTTCCGCTAACGGTCTACGAGGGTACGTAGACACACTCTCCCCTCTCGTAGCGATGCATCTCCATGGATAGATCTTGCGTGAGCGTAGGAAATTTTTGAAATTCATGCTCCGTTCCCCAACAGTGGTATCCGAGCCAGGTCTATGCGTAGATGTGATTTGCACGAGTAGAACACAAGTGAGTTGTGGGCGTGGGTGTATACATATTGCTTGCCGTTACTAGTTGTTACTTGATTCGGCGGTATTGTGAGATGAAGCGGCCCGGACCGACATTACGCGTACGCTTAGGCGAGACAGGTTTCACCGCTACGTGCACTCGTTGCATAAAGGTGACTGGCGGGTGTGTGTCTCTCTCACTTTAGTTGAATCAGTTTCAATGAAGAGGGTTCTTTTAGAAGATCAAAAAGCAATCACTACACCACGTTGTGGTTTTGCGTAGGTAAGAACGGTTCTTGCAAACCCGTAGCAGCCACGTAAAACTTGCAACAACAAAGTAGAGGACGTCTAACTTGTTTTTGCAGGGTATGCTGGTGATGTGATATGGCCAAGACATGATGTGATATAAGTTGTTGTATGAGATGATCATGTTTTGTAAGTTATCAGGCAACCGGCAGGAGCCTTATGGTTGTCTCTTTATTGTATGCAATGCCAACGCTATGTAATTGCTTTACTTTACCGCTATAAGTTAGCAGTAGTAGTAGTAGCAATAGCCGGCGAGATGACCACGATGCTACGATGGAGATCAAGGTGTCACGACGCTACGATGGAGATCAAGGTGTCAACCCGGTGACGATGGAGATCATGACGGTGCTTTGCTGATGGAGATCAAAAGCACAAGACGATGATGGCCATATCATGTCACATATATTGAATTGCATGTGATGTTAATCCTTTTATGCATCTTATTTTGCTTAGGACGACGGTAGCATTATAAGATGATCCCTTCACTAAATTTCAAGATAAGTGTTCTCCCCTAGTATGCACCGTTGCGAAGGTTCGACGCTTCTAAGCACCACGTGATGATCGGGTGTGATGGATTCTTTCGTTCGCATACAACAGGTGTAAGCCAGTTTTACACACGCAGAATACTTGGGTTAAACTTGACGAGCCTAGCATGTACAGACATGGCCTCGGAACACAAGAGACCGAAAGGTCGAACATGAGTCATATAGTAGATATGATCAACATGAAAGATGTTCACCATTGATAACTAATCCACCTCACGTGATGATCGGACGTGGTTTAGTTGATGTGGATCATGTTACACTTAGACAACTTGAGGGATGTTAATCTAAGTGGGAGTTCTTAAGTAATTTGATTAATTGAACTTCAATTGTCATGAACATAGTCTTACTTGTCTTAGCAAATTTATGTTGTAGATCCATAGACCGCGCTGTAGTTCCCCTGTTTTTATTATGTTCCTAGAGAAAACGAAGTTGAAAGTTGATGAAAGCAACTATGCGGACTAGGTCCGTGATCTGAGGATTGTCCTCACTGCTGCACAGAAGGCTTATGTCCTTAATGCACCGCTCAGTGAAATACCCCTACGGCTTCGTCTGAGGACGTTATGAACGTCTGGCAGACAAGAAAAGATGACTACTCGATAGTTCAGTGCGCCATACTTTACGGCTTAGAACCGGAGCTCCAAATATGTTTTGAGCAACACGGAGCATATGAGATGTTCCAAGAGCTGAAAATTTGTTTTTCAAGCTCACACCCGGGTCGAGAGGTATGACACCTTCGACAAGTTCTATAGCTACAAGATGGAGGAGAACAGCTCCATTAGTGAGCATGTACTCAGAATGTCTGAGTACTTCAAACACTTGAATCAAGTGGGAGTTAGACTTTCGAATAAAGTGGTGATTGATAGAGTTCTCTAGTCACTATCACTAAGCTACTGGATCTTCGTGATGAACTATAAACATGCAAGGGATAGAAGATCCTTAAGCTATTCGCGATGCTACAATCTGCGGATGTAGAAATCAAAAAAAGGGAGCATCAAGTGTTGATGGTTAATAAGACCACTAGTTTCAAGAAGGGCAAGGGAAAGAAAAGGGAACTTCAAGAAGAACGGTAAAACAGTTGCCGCTCACGCAAAGAAACCCAAGGCTGAACCAAACCTGAGACTTAGTGCTCCCATTGCAAAGGGAAATGTCATAGGGAGCGGAACTTCCCCAAAGTAACTGGCAGATAATAAGACTGGCAATGTCAACAAAGATATTTGATATACATGTTATTGATATGTACCTTACTAGTACTCGTAGGAGCACCTGGGTATTTGATACTTGTTCAGTTGCTTACAACTTGAAACATGGAGCTTCGGAATAAACGAGGGCTAGCTAAGAACGAGGTGACGATGTGCATTGGAAGTGTCTCCAAGGTTGATGTGATCACCATCGCCACGCTCTCTCTACCTTCAGGATTAGTGATGAACCTAAATAATTGTTATTTGGTGCTTGCGTTAAGCATGAACATTATATCTGATAGTGTTTATTGCAAGACGGTTATTCAATTTCAGAGAATAATTGTTATTCTATTTATTTGGATAATATCATTGATGATCATGCACTTAAAATGAAAGGTTTATTGAATCTTGATCGTAGTAATACATATGTTCATAACACGAATGCCAAAAGATAATGATAGTACCACATATTTGTGGCACTACCGCTTAGGTCATATCAGTGTTAAACACATGAAGAAACTCCATGCAGATGGGTTTTTGGAATCTATTGATTATGAATCATTTGAGACATGTGAATCGTGCCTTATTGGCAAGATGACTAAAACTCCGTTCTCCGGAACAATGGAGCGAGCAACCAACTTATTGGAAATAATACATACCGATGTATGCGGTCTGATGAGTGTTGAGGCGCGCGGTGGATATCGTTATATTCTCACGTTCACTGATGATTTGAGTAGATATGTTTATGTCTACTTGATGAAGCTTAAATCTGAAACATTTAAAAAGTTCAAAGAATTTCAGAGTGAAGTAGAGAACCATCGTAACAAGAAAATAAAGTTCTTACGATCTGATCATGGAGGAGAATATTTGAGTTACGAGTTTGGCAATCACTTAAGACAATGTGGAATTGTTTCACAGCTCACGCCACATGGAACACCACAGCGTAATGGTGTGTCCGAACGTCGTAATCGTACTCTATTGGATATGGTGCGTTCTATGATGTCTCTTACCGATTTGCCACTATCATTTTGGGGTTATGCATTAGAGACAGCTGCATTCACTTTAAACAAGGGCACCGTCTAAATCCGTTGAGATGACACCGTATGAACTGTGGTTTGCAAGAAACCTAGAGATGTCGTTTCTGAAAGTTTGGGGATACGATGCTTATGTCAAAAGGCTTCAGCCAGATAAGCTCGAACCCAAAGCGGATAAGTGCGTCTTCATAGGATACCCAAAGGAGACCGTTGGGTACACCTTCTACCACAGATCCGAAGGCAAAGTATTCGTTGCTAAGAATGGATCCTTTCTAGAGAAGGAGTTTCTCTCGAAAGAAGTGAGTGGGAGGAATGTAGAACTTGATGAGGTAATTGTACCTCCTCTGGATAGTAGTACGTCACAGGAAGAAATTTCTGTGACACCGACACAGACCAGAGAGGAAGTAGATGATGATGATCATGAAGCTTCGGATCAAGTTGTTACAGAACCTCGTAGGTCAACCATGACACGCTCCGCACCAGATTGGTACGGCAATCCTGTCTTGGAGGTCATGTTGTTAGACAACGGTGAACCTACGAACTATTAAGAAGCGATGGCGAGCCCGGATTCCGACAAATGGCTTGAGGCCATGAAATCCGAGATTAGATCCATGTATGAGAACAAAGTGTGGACTTTGGTAGACTTGCCCGATGAACGGCGAGCTATTAAAAATAAATGGATCTTTAAGAAGAAGACGGACGATGATGGTAATGTCATCGTCTATAAAGCACGACTTGTTGCTAAAGGTTATCGACAAGTTCAAGGAGTTGACTATGATGAGACTTTCTCACCCGTAGCGATGCTAAAGTCTGTCAAAATTATGTTAGCAATTACCGCATTTTATGATTATGAAATCTGGCAAATGGACGTCAAAACGGCATTCCTTAATGGATTCCTTAAGGAAGAATTGTATATGATGCAACCGGAAGGTTTTGTCGATCCTAAAGGTGCTAACAAAGTATGCAAGCTCCAGCGATCCATCTATGGACTGGTGCAAGCATCTCGGAGCTGGAATACTCGCTTTGATGAAGTGATCAAAGCGTTTGGGTTTATGCAAGTTTATGGTGAAACTTGTATTTACAACAAAGTGAGTGGGAGCTCTATAACATTTCTAATAAGTATATGTGATTGGAAATGATGTAGAATTTCTGGAAAGCATAAAGAATTAATTGGAAGGAGTTTTTCAATAAAAACCTGTTTTTGAGTTATCCACGGTTTGGGCATCGAGATCTATAGAGATAGATCAAGACACCTGATAAAAGATTTTCACACACCTTGATGAGATTTTGAAGAAGTTCAAAATGGATCAAGTCAAAAGAAATAAGTTCTTGGCTGGTGTGAAGTGGAGTAAGACTTGAAGATCTAGGTAAAGGTTGTTTACATGTTAGGCATCAAAATCTATAGAGATAGATCGAGACGCCTCATATGACTTTCACAAAACATATACCTTGACAAGATTTTGAAGAAGTTCAAAATGGATCAGTCAAAGAAGGAGTTCTTGACTGTGGTGAAAGGTGTGAAGTTGAGTAAGACTCAAATCTCGACCACGGCAAAATAAATAGAATGGATGAAGGTTATCCCCTATGCCTCGGCCATAGGTTCTATAAAGTATGCCAAGCTGTGTGCCTTGCCATGTGTCTGGCAAAAGAGGTACCAAAGTGATCCAGGAGTAGATCACTGGACAGCGGTCAAATTATCCTTAAGATGACTAAGGAAGAATTTCTCGGGAATAGAGATGATAAAGAGTTCGTCGTAAGGGGTTACGTCGATGCAAGCTTTAAACACTGATCCGAAAGACTATGAGTCTCAGACCGGATAAGTATAGTGGGGAAATTTTTTGGAGTAGCTCCAAACAGAGTGTGGTAGCAGCATCTACATATAACATAGAGATTTACCAAGAACACATGGATCTGAATATTGCAGACCCGTTGACTAAAACCTCTCTCACAAGCAAAACATGATCAGCTTTAGAACTGATTAAGTGTTAATTACATGGAGATGTAATCTAGATTATTGACTCTAGTGCAAGTGGGAGACTGTTGGAAATATGCCCTAGAGGCAATAATAAATTAGTTATTATCATATTTCCCCGTTCATGATAATAGTTTATTATTCATGCTAGAATTGTATTGACCGGAAACTAAATACATGTGTGAATAGATAAACAAATATTGTGTCCCTAGTAAGCCTCTACTAGACTAGCTCGTTGATCAAAAGATGGTCAAGATTTCCTGACCATGGACATGAGTTGTCATTTGATAATGGGATCACATCATTAGGAGAATGATGTGATGGACTTGACCCAACCGTTAGCATAGCAAATGATCGTTCAGTTTATTGCTATTGCTTTCACTATGTCAAATACACGTTCCTCTGACCATGAGATCATGCAACTCCCGGATGCCGTAGGAATACTTTGGGTGTATCAAACGTCACAACGTAACTGGGTGATTATAAAGGTGCACTACAGGTATCTCCGAAAGTGTTTGTTGAGTTGGCATGGATCGAGATTGGGATTTGTCACTCCGACTATCGGAGAGGTAACTCTGGACCCTCTCGGTAATACAGCATCACAGAAGCCTTGCAAGCACCGTGACTAAAGAGTTAGTTGCAAGATGATGTATTACGAAACGAGTAAAGAGACTTGCCGGTAACGAGATTGAACTAGGTATTAGATACCGACGATCGAATCTCGGGCAAGTAACATACCGCCGGACAAAAGGGAACAACGTATGTTGACATATGAGGTTCACCGATAAAGATCTTCGTGGAATATGTAGGAACCAATATGAGCATCCAGGTTCCGCTGTTGGTTATTGACCGGAGAGTCGTCTCGGTCATGTCTACATCATTCCCGAACCCTTAGGGTCCGCACACTTAAGGTTCGATGACGATTTAGTATTATATGAGTTATGTGATTGGTGGCCGAAGTTTGTTCGGAGTCCCGGATGAGATCACGGACATGACGAGGAGTCTCGAAATGGTCGAGAGGTAAAGATTCATATATTGGAAGGCTATATTCGGACGTCGGAAAGGTTCCGAGTGATTCGGGTATTTTTCGGAGTACCGGGGAGTTACGGGAATTCACCGGGAGAAGTAATGGGCCTTATTGGGCCATACGGGAAATGGAGAGGCAGGCCACGTGAGGAGGCACGCGCCCCCCCTTGCCAAAACCGAATTGGACTAGGGGAGGGGCGCAGCCCCCTCTTTCCTTTCCCTCTCCCTTCCCCCTTTCCTACTCCGTATGGGAGGTGGAATCCTACTAGGACTAAGGAGTCCTAGTAGGACTCCCCACACTTGGCGCACCCCTAGGGGGCCGGCCTCCTCCCTCCTTCCTTTATATACGGAGGACGGGCACCCCTTGGAGACACACAATTGTCCCATAGCTGTGTGCGGTGCCCCGATCTCCGTTTTCCACCTCGGTCATATTTTCGGAGAGCTTAGGCGAAGCCCTGTCGGAATCACTTCACCGTCACCGTCGCCACGCCATCGTGCTGACGGAACTCATCTACTTCCTCGACGTCTTGCTGGATCAAGAAGGCGAGGATCGTCACCGAGCTGCACGTGTGTAGAACTCGGAGGTGCCGTAGGTTCGGTACTCGATCGGTGGAGCTCGAAGGATTTTTCGACTACATCAACCGCGTTGTGAGACGCTTCCGCTAACGGTCTACGAGGGTACGTAGACACACTCTCCCCTCTCGTAGCGATGCATCTCCATGGATAGATCTTGCGTGAGCGTAGGAAATTTTTGAAATTCATGCTCCGTTCCCCAACACAGAGGTTAAGGCTTTCTTGAGTGTTTCAAAGGCTTCTACACAATCATCAGAAAAAATAAATAGAATATCCTTTTGTAAAAGATTAGTAAGAGGCCTAGAAATTTTAGAGAAGTCTTTAATGAACCTCCTATAGAAACCATCATGACCTAGGAAACTCCGAATACCTTTAATATCTTTAGGACATGGCATTTTCTCAATTGCATCAACTTTAGCTTTATCCATCTCAATACCTCGTTCAGATATCTTATGCCCTAAGACAATACCTTCATTAACCATAAAGTGACACTTCTCCCAATTCAAGATGAGATTAGTTTGTTCACATCTCTGCAAGACTCGATCAAGGTTGGTTAAGCAATCATCAAAAGAAGTTCCGTAAACGGAAAAATCATCCATGAAAACCTCCACAATCTTTTCACAAAAATCAGAGAATATAGCAGTCATACATCTTTGAAAGGTAGCAGGTGCATTGCATAAACCAAAAGGCATACGTCTATAAGCATAGGTTCGAAAAGGACAAGTAAAGGTGGTTTTCTCTTGATCAGATTGTGATACAGTTATTTGAGAGAAACCAGAATATCCATTCAGAAAACAAAAGTGTGTGTGCTTAGATAATCTTTCTAGCATCTGATCAATGAAAGGCAGAGGGTAATGATCTTTTCTAGTAGCTTTATTTAATTTTCTAAAATCAATTACCATTCTATAGCCAGTGACAATTCCTTGCGGGATAAATTCATTTTTATCATTATGAACAACAGTAATACCTCCTTTCTTAGGGACACAATGAACGGGACTTACCCATCTACTATCAGCTATGGGATAGATTATACCTGCTTCAAGAAGCTTTAATATTTCAGTTCTTACCACTTCTTTCATCTTAGGATTCAATCATCATTGGTGATCAACAACGGGTTTGGCATCAGGTTTCATATTAATCTTGTGCTGACATAGAGTGGGACTAATGCCCTTAAGATCATCAAAAGTATATCCAATAGCAGCCCGGTGCTTCCTCGGAATTTCTAATAATCTTTCTTCTTCATGTTCTGAAAGGTTAGCACTAATAATAACAGGATATATCTTTTTCTCATGAAGATAAGCATACTTCAAAGTGTCAGGTAATTGTTTTAATTCAAACACAGGTTCGACTTTAGGTGGAGAAGGACCTCCTAGAGTTTCAATAGGCAAATTGTGTTTTAGGAGAGGTTCTTGTTCAAAGAAAATTTTATCTATTTCAATTCTTTCACGCAAGTGCATATAATTTTCATGGTCTAGCAAATATTGTTCTAGTGGATCCGTAGGAGGGACGGCAATAGAAGCAAGACCAATTATTTCATCCTTAATAGATAATTCTTTATCATGTGGTTGTCTACTAAACTTGGAAAAATTAAACTCATGAGACACATCACCAAAACTGACACTGACAGTTTGTTTTACACAATCTATCTTAGCATTAATGGTGCTCAAGAAAGGTCTACCAAAGATAATGGGACAAAAGTCATCTTGTGGAGAACCAAGAACTAGAAAATCAGTAGGATATTTTACTTTCCCACACAAGACTTCGACATCTCTAACAATCCCAAGTGGTGTGATGGTGTCTCTATTAGCAAGTTTAATGGTAACATCAATTCCTTCTATTTCAGCACGTGCTATTTCATTCATAATTTCTTGGTATAAGGTAAAAGGACTAGCACTCACGCTAGCACCCAAATCACATAAACCATGATAGCAATGATCTCCTATTTTAACTGAGACAACAGGCATGCCAACTACGGGTCTATGTTTATCTTTTTCATCAGGTTTGGCAATTCTAGCAGCTTCATCACAAAAGTAAATAACATGCCCATCAATATTTTCTACCAAGAGATCTTTAACCATAGCAATACTAGGTTCTACTTTAATTTGCTCAGAGGGCTTGAGTGCTCTAATATTACTCTTGCGAACCACAGTTGATACCTTAGCAAGTTCCTTTATCCTAACAGGGAAAGGTGATTTTTCAATATAAGGAGTAGGCACAACTTGATCAACATTGTAAATGATGGTTTCATCCTTAGCTTTTATCGGTTCTTTAATTTCTTCTTTAATAGGTGGATGATATTTAAACCACTTATCCTTAGGGAGATCAACATGAGCAGCAAATGATTCACAGAAAGAGGCTACTATCTCAGAGTCAAGTCCATATTTAGTGCTAAACTTGTGAAAAGCATCGGTATTCATAAAAGATTTAACACAATCAAACTTAAGCTTTATACCTGACTCATTACCTTCATCGAGTTCCCAATCTTCAGAGTTGTGTTTAATTCTTTCTAAGAGATCCCACTTGAATTCAATAGTCTTCTTCATAAAAGAACCAGTGCAAGAAGTATCGAGCATGGATTGATCATTATGAGAAAGCCGAGCATAAAAATTCTGAATAATAATTTCTCTGGGGATACCATGATTGGGGCAGGAATATAACATTGACTTAAGCCTCCCCCAAGCCAGAGCGATGCTTTCTCCTTCACGAGGCCAAAAATTATATATATAATTCCGATCACGACGAACTAGATGCATAGGATAAAACTTTTGGTGGAATTCTAATTGCAATCGATTCCAGTTCCATGATCCAATATCATCACATAGCCTATACCATGTCAATGTTTTTTCCTTCAAAGATAAAGGGAAACCCTTCTTATTAACTTCATCTCCGGGTAACCTGCAAGCTTAAATAATCCACAAACTTCATTCACATGTATTAGGTGCATATCAAGATGTTTAGTTCCATCTCCTGCATAAGGATTAGCTAGTAGTTGTTCTACCATACACGAAGGAATTTCATAACCAATATTTTCAGTAGGTGCAGTAGGTTGAGGGGCAACTAATTGTGGTTCCAGTCGAGGTGAAGATACCCCGAACAAACCCCTCAAAGGATGGTTTTCCATAGTAGCAAGTGACAATAAATTTCAGCACGTAGTATAAGTTTTTCCTTACCGATTTCCACTTATCAAGAGCGCTTCACTCCCCGGCAACGGCGCCAGACAAGATTCTTGATGTCCCACAAGTATAGGGGGTCAATCGTAGCCCTTTCGATAAGTAAGATTGTCGAACCCAACGAGGAGCAGAAGGAAATGACAAGCGGTTTTCAGCAAGGTAATTTCTGCAAGCACTGAAATTGTAGGTGACAGATAGTTTGATAGCAAGATAATTGGTAACAAGCAAGTAACGGTAATGGTAAATAAAATGCAGAAAGGTAGCCCAATCCTTTTGTGGCAAAGGACAGGCCAGAACAGTCTCTTATAATAGGCAAAGTGTTCTTGAGGGTACACGGGAATTTCATCTAGTCACTTTTGTCATGTTGGTTTGATTCGCGTTCGCTACTTTGATAATTTGATATGTGGGTGGACCGGTGCTTGGGTGCTGTTCTTACTTGAACAAACCTCCCACTTATGATTAACCCCCTCGCAAGCATCCGCAACTACGAGAAAAGTATTAAGATAAAATCTAACCATAGCATTAAATGTTTGGATCCGAATCAACCCCTTACGAAGTAGCGCATAAACTAGGGTTTAAGCTTCTGTCACTCTAGCAACCCATCATCTAATAACTACTCCACAATGCATTCCCTTAGGCCCAAGGATGGTGAAGTGTCATGTAGTCGATGTTCACATGACACCACTAAGGGAATCACAACATACATATCATCAAAATATCGAACACATATCAAATTCACATGATTACTTGCAACATGAATTCTCCCGTGACCTCAAGAACAAAGGTAAATACTCACAAATAATATTCATGCTCAAGATCAGAGGGGTATTGAATAGCATAATGGATCTGAACATATAATCTTCCACCAAATAAACCATATAGTAATCAACTACAAGATGTAATCAACACTACTAGTCAACCCCAGGTACCAATCTGAGGTTCCGGTACAAAGATTGAACACAAGAGATGAACTAGGGTTTGAGAGGAGATGGTTCTGTTGAAGATGTTGATGAAGATTGGCCTCCCAAAGATGAGAGGGGTGTTGGTGATGACGATGGCTTCGATTTCCCTCTCCAGGAGGGAACTTCCCCCGGCGGAATCGCTCCGTCGGAGGGAAAAGTTCTCCTGCCCAAGTTCCGCCTTGAGACGGCGGCGCTTCATCCCGAAAGTCCTCTCCTTATTTTTTCTAGGTCAAAAGACCTTAAATACCAGAAGATGGGCACCGGAGGTGGGCCGTGCTGAGCACAACCCACCAGGGCGCGCCTGGGGGGCCTGGCGCACCCTAGTGTCTTGTGCTCACCAGGTGGCCCCTCGCCGGTAGTTATTTGCTCTAGTATTTTTTATATATTCCAAAATAATTCTCCATGAAGTTTCAGCTTATTTGGAGATGTGCAGAATCGGTATCTCTGATGTGCTTTTTTAGGTCCAGAATTCCAGCTGCCGGTATTCTCCCTCTTTGTGTAAACCTTGCATATTATGAGAG
This sequence comes from Elymus sibiricus, assembly GCA_039707655.1. Taxonomy (NCBI): domain Eukaryota; kingdom Viridiplantae; phylum Streptophyta; class Magnoliopsida; order Poales; family Poaceae; genus Elymus; species Elymus sibiricus. Next base: position 274,995,931 of record CM077665.1, read on the forward strand.
AAAAGGCATTAGAATCACTCCCTAAAGCATTATTATGAATAAAAACATTATAAATAACAGTAGGAAATCATGATGCAAAATGGACGTATCACATAGTCTCTTCACGCTTTCGATCGCGCCCCACAACACAATAAGCACACCCTCGACGACGCATATAAAGAGGATATCCAGCGGCGTTCCAATGGAGTTCGGCGTGCATCTTGTGAAGACCCACATTAGGAAGACGGACCTCACGGTGGTGTACACCAACCCGGTCATGGTGGAGGACTCCATCAACACTATGGAGCGGTTGCTTGCTGTGGATGACAAGTACAAAGTGATCGACTTCGACCTCGCTTACACCGGTGGTCGTGTCGGGCATGATCAGAAGGTTGTCGTTGCCCAGTTGTGTGTGCGCCATCACGTCCTCCTCTACCACTACTGCCTGGCCACAGTGCCTAGCGAGTGTTTCACCGGGTTTGTCAACAGCCCCGACTATAGGTTCACAACGGTGGACACCACCAATGGTCCAAAGGTGCTCAAGACTTTTGGCTTGGCCTGCCATAAGCTTGTCGACATCCGCGACCACTACAAGGTCTGGGGAAGCAAGAAGGACATGGACTCCCATGTTGACCTGGCCAAGGCCATCATCGACCCCTACTATAGAGGCATGAAGGCTGAGTGTGACAAGAACAAGCCTGCCTAGCATAGGACCTGGGTAAAGAGACTGGATGAACATCACCTCCAGACCGCGGCCAAGGAAGCGTACACATGCTACGAGATGTTCAGGCGGATCGTTGACATGAGGAACTGCCTCCTACCTGAATATTTCGAGGGATCAAGCCACAAGCATAGCGGTGGCGGCAAGCGTCACGGGAAGTAGATGATTTGATGATCGTTTTTCCATACTCACTCTGTGCCGAAATATTTATAGTTTTAGTAGGTTAAGTTTATTATGCATGTAATAGTTTATTGAGGTGTGCGCCAATGTTATGTGTCTAGTCACTTATGTATTTGTATGCTTAATTAGAATATGCAATCATGTTGTTATGTGTGTAATTGTTTATTGAGGTGTGTCAATGTTATGTCTGTAGTCACTTATGTATTTGGATGTTTAATTTGGTTATGCAATCATGTTCTTCTACACAGAGCATAGATGTTTGTGTGCAGACTGAGCAAATCACACCACATACGGATTAAACTACCGAATCCGTCGGTGATGATTTCATCAATCGCTGACAGTTCTTTACCAACAACCGTTTGCCCACAACACATCTGAGAGTGACCTGTACGTTATACATCACACACATCTTCATCTGAGCAACCGTTTGTGTTATTTTGTCTCATCGCAAACAGTTCATACGGGCAACGTGTTTGCCGTCTATCTCACACATCTTGATCTGGGTAATCGTTTGTCTTATTTTATGTCATCGCAAACAGTTTATCCGGCTGACCTGTATGCCGTCTATCGCACACATAATCATCTGGCCAATCGTTTGTGCTCTGTTGGATCAGCGCAAACGGTTTATCAGGGTTAACTGTATGACGTACATCACAGACACTTTTGTTTTGTTAACCGTTTGCGTTATTTTGTCCCATGGCAAACAATTTATCTTGGTGAACTGTTTGCCACCGATCGCATACGCAACTTTTTTCTAAATCGTATTTGATGGATCCGCCATCGCGCATAGTTTTCATTATTGGCGACGGAGCTATAACTATACCGTTTGTGATTCATGCATCGCACACAGTTTCGTCGAAGGGTCTCTGATTGATGTGTTGTCTTTGGACCATCCTGCAGTAGTGGATGCTCAACTATTTCGCAAAAATTAATTACCTGGTTTTCCATTAGAAAAAACACCGGTCCAATCCCGCAAAAAATCCAACAGAAATCCCCAATCAAGCAGCGTCGAGAAAGTCGACTCCAATAGGCGGTGACGAGGGGATGAAACAAAATGCGTTAGCGTTCGTCGGCGGCAGCAAGCTGCAATAGGCCTCGTCGAGCTCGAAGATTTGAGCAGGCCGGGGTCGAGAACGAGCAACTATACATCAGTGTGAATGAGGACGAAGGGGGAGAGGGCCGGGCCGGTTGAGGGTCTGCGTAGGAAACGGTTCGTAGATAGGAACCATGTGTGATTAATGTCATTATGATATGTCATTACGAACTAAAATCCCAACAACAGTATACGGGTGTGATGGGAGAGGTGTGGATTGTCGTTCGATCAAGGTGCATCCTACGGTGCACATGCGCGATCCGTGTGACCGGGGTTCTGACCAATCAGAACGCAACACACAATAGGGTGAACGCACACGGTTCCAGAAGGCACACGGTCTTCACAAAGTAACTGTGTGCCCAAACAAATCACAAAGTTTGAAGAAAAACCTATTTCCTTGGTCGTTTCTCCATGATTTATTTTCTACAATCAACATACCCACTAGAATGCACCGTGTTCAAAATTGACATTTTTTCGAGCTTCTTTACTATATTTCGGCTTTTATGTGCACTTTCTAGGCATTTACTGCTAATAATTCAAGTTTGAACGTTCCGTGCATGAAAAAGTGTTCAAAAACAGTTCAAAAAATCATAATTGTGTCATTGAATAACTTTTTATGTATTTTACAGGAAATTAATAGAATTTTAAAGGATATGTGTGGGAATAGGCAACCACGGATGTGTCGTTTATTGGTTTTGTAACTCTAGAAAAAAGGAAAACATCCTTGAAAAACATGACACCTCGTGTGGTGACTTGGCATGACCTCAATATGACGTGGTAAATATTTGAGGAGGTTTGGCTAATGTCGTCATACACACTTTTCATATATTGAACCATCACATATGAGGTTTCATGGTTTTGGGAGGGAGATCGCCATGTTTTGAAGGGGAACCTATATTTTGTTTGTCCGTTCTCCTTGATTTATTTTCTATGATCAACCTACCCACCACAATGCACCGTGTTCAAATTTGACATTTTTCCGGGCTCGTTTACTATATTTAGGCTTTTATGTGCACTTTTCTAGGCCTTTTGTGTTTATAATTCAATTTCGAACAATCTATACATGAAAATTGTAAAAAAAAGGTTCTAAAAATCATAATTGTGGTATTACATGACATTTCATTTATTTTAAAAGAAATTAATTGAAATTAAAATGATATGTGTGGGTAGAGGCAACCATAGATGTGTCGTTTATTGGTTTTTTAACTCTAGAAAATGGAAAACATGCCCGAAAAACATGATACCTTGTGTGGTCGCCTATCACGACCTCAATATGGTGTGTCAAACATTTGAGAAGGTTTGGCTAATGTCGTCATACAGACTCTTCATATATCGAACCGTCACCTATGAGGTTTCATGGTTTTGGAAGGGAGATCGCCATGTTTTGAAGGGGAACCTATATTTCCTTTGTCATTTCTCCTTGATTTATTTTCTACGGTCAACATAGCCACCACAACGCACCTTGTTCAAATTTGACATTTTTGGGCCCGTTTACTATATTTAGTCTGTTACGTGCACTTTCTAGGCATTTACTGCTTATAATTCAAGTTCGAACATTCCGTACATGAACATGTGTTCAAAAATGGTTCGAAAAATCATAATTGTGTCATTAAATAACTTTTCATGTATTCTACAGGAAATTAATAGAAAATTAAAGGATATGTGTGGGAAGAGGTAGTCACATATGTGTCGTTTATTGGTTTTTTAACTCTAGAAAAAGGAAACCATGCCTGAAAAACATGATACCTTATGTGGTCCCCTGTCACGACCTCAATATGGTGTGTCAAACATTTGAGAAGGTTTGGCTAATGTTGTCACACACACTCTTCATATATCGAACCATCACCTATGAGGTTTCATGGTTTTGGGAGAGAGATCGCCATGTTTTGAAGGGGACCTATATTTCCTTTGTCCTTTGTCCTTGATTTATTTTTCTACGATCAACATACCCACCACAACGCACCGTGTTCAAATTTGAAATTTTTCTGGGCTCGTTTACTATATTTAGTCTTGTACGTGCACTTTCTAGGCATTTACTGCTTATAATTCAAGTTCGAACATTCCGTACATGAACGGATGTTCAAAAAGGTTCAAAAATTATAATTGTGTCATTGACTAAATTTTCATGTATTCTACAGGAAATTAATAGAAATTTAAAGGATATGTGTGGGAAGAGGCAGCCACATATGTGTCGTTTATTGGTTTTTTTACTCTAGAAAAAGGAAAACATGCTTTAAAAACATGATACCTAGCGTGGTGTCCTAGCGTGGTGTCGTTATGTGTCACCAGTATGCTGTGGTAAATATTTGAATACCAAGCAAAGAATTAATTATGTCTATCTGATACTATCAGTTTACCAAAAATACAGTTTTAATCGCAAACATTTTTTTACAACGAACTGTTTGCAAAATGTTGGATGACACGAGAGAGAGAGAAGGCTTGTAATATGCATGCGAGCTCCCTTTTAATGTCAAGCTGTGCATGCTGGAGCTTTTCCACTCTGCAGTTATTTGAAGTGGCAACTGCATGGCCACTTAAGTGCCTTGGCAACGCTACCGCGCCTGGTGTGTTGAGACCGCGCGTTTGGCAGCATGCAACGACGACGACACAGGTTCTCGACGATCACGCAAGTTCTCGATGACCATGCATGTTTTGGAAACATGCATGCTTGCAAAGCACAGCCAGGGCACGCCGTGACAAATTAAGTAGCCAGAGTGCGGACTACGACATCGTATACATCGATATCGAGTGCTATAAAAAACCACCGAACTATACGGCTTTCTGGCCAGGTCCTAGAGCCATCTCCACTCGTCGATCATGCCACCTCGCCGCACACTAACTGGTAAGGAAGCGATGGCATGCCGCCGCGCCGAGTTCATCGCAGCCCGCGACCGCACAATAACTGGTAAGGAGGCGATGGCATCCCACCGCATTGAGTTCTTCGCCACCCGCGACCGCATACCAACATGGGCAGACTATGATGTTGCCTACGCCGAATGGGCGAAGGATGAAGTGGAGGCCAAAGCCGCACAGGCCGAGCGGAAAAGGAAAAAAGCACGCAAGAAAAGAGAGTCCATCCGTGCCAAGAAAGAAGCGGTCGCACGCGCTGCTGACGAGAGCTAGGCGGAGATGCAAGCACAGTGGGTTGCCGTCGGCATGGCCGAGAAGGAGAACGACGGCCTCTGGCCAGCATGGCCTGATGCCTCCACCTTCCATGAGGATCATGACGGTAGCTACCAAAGCCATTGACGAGAGCTGGCCGAAGATCCAAGCATGGTGTGGGCTGCCGCCGATAAGGCCGATAGTGATTAGCGAGGGCGTCTGGCCAGCATCGGAGAAGTAGTTTGCGTGTGTGTCGCCCAAATATTTGTTTAATTAATTATGAGCATCCAAGTACTAGTACTTACCCCTACTAGTAGTTTTTAGAGCAAATTATGATCTGCGAATTTAAGTATGTTCATCGGGTGTACAATTTTTTCGACGCGGGATCACCAATTTTCTCTTTTCTCGCACACAGGTATTTGATGCGCTTCGTCTGCGTTGCGTGTTTCCCCCGTGTAAGGTTTGAGTTTCGTAGTGAAATTTTCAATAGGCGCTCAATTTCAAAAGTTGTTCCTCCCACCCCATACCCACCCATCACATTTCCCCCATATCCCCCCCCTCCCTGCAGCCCAGACCGCCGCCACCGCAACCAAATCTATGTTCTCCCCCAGACTCGCTCGTCGATTTAGTGAGGTAACCACCAATCTCCATCACTGCCCTGGCCCTATCGCTTAGATAGAGCCTGCAAACCACCCTCATGCCTCCACATCCCCACCCCCTATCGCCGAGCATCCCCATGTAAGCTCAACCACATATAACGCGGAGGTCGAGGAGCTCATGGTGGTCGATGGTGCGGTGGCCGCTATGCGTGTCGACCTGGAGGAACACCTTGCCACCGACGCCACCAACTTGGTGCGGGCTCTGGCCGAGATGAAGTGCCCCACGCTTAACATTTACTTGTTGCTTGTACACGTACATATGTTAGCGGTACTGATCCAGACTTCATCCCGCGGGAACACCTCGCTGCCGACTTTGGACGGGCTCTAGTCGCGATGAAATGCCCAAGCAACTACCCCTCGGGATTTACCAAGTATGAACTGTCCAGTTCAATTTTACCAATACCAGTTGCAATGTTTAACGATGTAAATTTCAATTTCACCGGTACAAGTTTTAATCACCATGTTAGGTTGTCTGTACTCTGTAGTTAACACGTCCGTTGTTTATTTTACTTATTCGCACCGTGTTGTTCAAGTACGAACTATCCACTGCAATTTCACCAATACCGGTTACAAACTTACAATGCCTATGCTAGGTTGCTGTTAAGCCTACTGTAGTGAACAGTTATATCCATTTTTTACGTTGTCCATTCGATGTCGTGCTACTCTTCGCAATGAAGATATCACTGGAGATGCTGTCCTTCAATTACCATTAGATATTTTAGTGGATTTTAACCCTGTTCTAGTTGACATGCATTTCCATGTACTTACGCAGGGTCACAATGCACGATGATGTTGTTTACCCTCGAGGTTAGTCACATCCCAATATCTTATAGTATTTTACATCATTTGCGCAATTGGAGTTTAGCTTCTAACATTTACTTGTTGCTTGTAGGTACATATGTTAGCGGTACTGATCCACACTTTAACCCGCAGGAACACCTCGCCACCGACTTTGGGTGGGTTGCGGACGAGATGAAGTGCCCCAGCAAGTACCCCTCGGATTTACCAAGTATGAACTGTCCAGTTCAGTTTTACCAATACCAGTTGCAATGGGTATATTCTGTACGGTTGATGTGTTAAGCCTGTTGTAGTAAACACGGCTAACACATCTTGGCTATTTCCCTTGCCCTTTTCTAGACAACTGGTCCATTTTCTGCTCTAGCAGCACCTGGCTTGCGATGTTTAACCTTGTCAATTTCAGTTTCACCGGTACAAGTTTTAATGAGTATGTTAGGTTGTATGTACTCTGTAGTTAACACGTCAGTTGTTTATTTAAGTAATGCGCACTGTTGTTCAAGTATGAATTGTCCAGTTTAATTTCATAAATACCAGTTACAATCTGACAATGCCTATGCTAGATTGTTGTTAAGCTTGTTGTAGTGAACAGTTATATCGACTACTTTTCCTCTATCCCTTTTCTACTATGCTACTCTTGGCAATGAAAATATCACCGGAGATATTGTCGTTTAATTAACATTTGCTATTTTTGGTGGATGTTAACTGACGTGGCTTGAGACTGCGTCGGTGTTTCCCCAAAGAGGAAGGAGCACGGTGATGGTAAGTATTTCCCTCAGTTATGAAACCAAAGTATCGAACCAGTAGGAGGATCACGCAACACTATGTAAACAGTACCCGCACACAAAGAACAAATACTTGCAACCCGACGCGCAAGAGAGGTTGTTAATCTCTCCACGGTAAAAAGATAGATTAGATTGTAGATTGGATAAATAGATCTCGCAAGAACACAAAATAAAATAGGCAAATAAAAAGTCCAGCAAGGTATTTTTGGGGGTTTGGAATAGTATATCTGAAAACAAAAGCGGCAAAAAGATAGATCGGAACTCAATATGTTGGAAAAGTAGACCCGGGGACCGTAGGTTTCACTAGTGGCTTCTCTCATGAGTATAGCACACGGTGGGTGAACAAATTATTGTTGGACAATTGATAGAAGATCAAATAATCATGACGATATCCAAAGCGATGATCATTATATAGGCATCACGTCCAAGATTAGTAGAGCGAAACGATTTTGCATCTACTACTATTACTCCACACATCGACCGCTATCCAGCATGCATCTAGTGTATTAAGTTCATGGAAAAACGGAGTAATGCAATAAGAACGGTGACATTATGTAGACAAGATCTATTCATGTAGGAATAGACCCCATCTTGTTATCCTTAATAGCAACGATACATGCGTGCCTCACTGCCCCTTCTGTCATTGGGAGAGGACACCGCAAGATCGAACCCATCATAAAGCACCTCTTCCCATGGCAAGAAAAATCGATCTAGTTGGCCTAACTAAACCAAAGATTCGAAGAAGAAATATGAGGCTATAAGTAATCATGCATATAAGAGATCAAAGAAGACTCAAATAATATTCATGGATAGAAACTGATCATGAACTCAAAATTCATTGGATCCCAACAAACACACCGCAAAAAGTCATAACATCAAATAGATCTCCAAGAGACCATTGTATTGAGAATCAAAAGAGAGAGGGGAAGCCATCTAGCTACTGCCTACAGACCCGTAGGTCTATGGTGGGCTACTCACGCATCATCGGAGAGGCACCAATGAGGATGATGAACCCCTCCGTGATGGTGTTAGACTGGATCTCGCGGTTCAGGAACTTGTGGCGGCTGGAAGTAATTTTCGTCGACTCCTCTAGGATTTCTGGAATATTTGTGTATTTATAGAGGTCAGAGGCGGTGGAGAAGGTTCCCGAGGTGGCCACAACCCAACAGGGCGCGCCCAGGACCGCTGGCGCGCCCTGCTGTCTTGTGGGCGGCCTAGGCTCCCTCCTGGTTACTTCTTTGGCCCACTGGCCTCCTTCTGGTCCAAAAAAAATCTCCAAAAAGTTTCGTCACGATTGGACTCCGTTTGGTACTGATATTCTGCGAAGAAAAAAACAAGCAAAAAACAGCAACTGGCACTTGGCACTATGTCAATAGGTTAGTCCCAAAAAATGATATAAAGTTGCTATAAAATGATTGTAAAACATCCAATAATGATAATATAACAGCATGGAACAAGCAAAAATTATAGATACGTTGGAGACGTATCATTAACCCTGTTGTATTTAACACACCTTTATATGTACTTATGCAGGGATACAATGTGCAATACTGTTATTTACCATCGAGGTTAGTCACATCCCATTGTCTTATGGAATTTTACATCATTTGTGCACTTGCAGCTCAGGTTCTAACATTTATTTGTTGCTTCTAGGTACATATGTCAGCGGTACTGATCCACGCTTCGACCCCCTTTGCATATGGGGCAATGAGATAAATATGAACAAGCATAAGTGAGTAAACTAAGAAAAATTGTTAGGCAGAAGAGACATATGATTGGAATTAAACTCCTTATCTACACTTTATCCAAGACATTAGTGAACTTTAGGATGGTAAGTAATCTATTGCCTTCTTTTCCTGCCCAGAACAAGTTACTCTATTAGACATGAGTACCTGAAAGTTGTCTCTTTTCAGTGGTTCCCGAAGGAATTTACTCAAGATTACCTTGCAAACTACCTGCCGGAGTGGAGGTAACGAAGGTTAAAGTATATAATTCATGCTACCATGATAATGGTCTAGAAGACTTCCTGAAGGCGGTGAAGGATGGACGGGCGATCATCACAAGGGGTTGGACAAAAGTTGTGCGCACCTTTGGCATGGAGGAGGGCACATTATGGGTATTCTGCTTCTTCAACACAATCGACAGCCAAAAGAATTTACAATTCTCTCTTCACCTTTACCGCCTCTAGTACTATATATTGTGGTTCATCATATTTAATCTTGTGGCGAACTATATATGTAACCATCGTTTTAAAAAAAATATGTAACCATCGAACATGTACTGAGCTTTTGATTTATGCATTGGCTGTTGAACCATTGTCATTTGGGTATGTATTGATGGATGTGAAATCCACATTTCATAATTAAAATTTTGAAATTACCAATTATAATAATAAACTAACGAAAGTAAGCTATTAGGTAATAAATTACAGTGCATACAGATGTGCGATGGTCTCATATATTACACACGATTGTTCGAAAAATAGCGTGTGTGATTATCAGCTTCACAACACACAGTCGCATATTTTGCGCGTGTGGGATGTGCACAATGTCACACACGCGTTTGCACGCCGTAAGTGTGTGTGATTGGCGTCAATAGCACAAACGGTTCCAAACCTACGTGCGTGTGTAATCTAGGACGATAAGAAGACGGTTGGCATATGAAGCGCGTGTGTGATCGAAATAACTATGGCACACGATTATTAAATTGGCACGTTGGCGACAGTAGAGCCACCGCACACGGTTAAAAGTTTCGGACTGTGTGTCATAATGTACCTATCGCAAACAGGTCATGGGATTAAATGTTTGTGATGTCCATATTTCGCATATGAATATATCTGCGCCATCATCTCGGGTGTGTGGTTGATCACAAACGTAACGTCAAAGTGTGGCGTGTGGGATAGGCTACCACTTCGCATACGCTTACTTTAGGCGAATCATCAGGAAGCGCTCGCCCCATCGCATACGATGTTTCGGTGTCGTTGGGATGGGCCCCCCTATCGCCCACACAGGCAAGGCAACGGTTTGGAACTGCGTCACGGAAAGGGGTTAAAAACCGTTTGTATAGCACGTTACGGTGCCAGTGCCCACAGTAAACTTCGTCATTACGCGTGACCCCTTAGAAGATCGACCATCTTTGTTGCCCTCTTGTGTTTGCTATAGTTCACTATTCTTGACTATGATGAAGCCCAAAGAACTGTTAGCAGATTGTCGATAGCCAGAGCTGACCGATTGTCAGAACTTTGTACAAAGCTACATCATGTCGTCAATGAACTGAAGCGAAGAAACACTCGAGGGAAGCATAGCAAGAACATCAAACCCTCACATCCACATGTGCTCTAGAGCGCAACGTGTATCTACTCATAGAACCGTTCATGATGCCACTGTTGGGAAACGTAGTAGAAAACGAAAAAAATCGCCCTACGATCAACCAGGAACACTATGAAGGTACTATAACAGTTGAGATCACGATCGTTGTCGTCATCGAGTTGCAGCGGAATAAGAATGTGACGATGTAGATCGTACTTGGAGTCCTTTGAACCGTAGATGAACGATCCCGCGAACCGCTCACGAACGATCCCTCGAACTGAAGACCGAAAGCACGACCTCTCTACTTGGTTGCAAGCGTGCAGTCTTCACGATCCGGCAGCGCTTCGCCGTCCAGAGCTAATCGTCATTGGAGAATTAGAGGGAGGAGATTAGAACCACATTGGGCTTCTAATTATGAGGATTAGAGGACCTAGACCTAGCTCTAATTAGTCAACTAGGACCAACTAGAACTAGAACTAGAAGAACTAGAGGAGGCTCCAAAACTTGTGTATCTAAAAGAGCCCAACACCTCAAGTATATATAGGTGGGAGGGGATAGGGGGCAGCCAAGAGGAGGATAAGGACTCTCCTCCCCTTGCGCCGCCCAAGGAGGGAAGAGGAGTCCTTCCCCTTCCCCAATTCGGCCTCCTTCCATAGGGAAGGGGGCGCCTCCCCACTTGGGCCCTTGTGGCCCAAGTTGCCTTCCTCCACTTGGCCTTTTTAGACCCGTTGCTATTTAATTAAATATAATGTTGTTTTAAATCTTTTCAGACCATTTTATATATAATTTAACATTTCTGGAAACATTTTGAACCTATATATATTTATCGGTAATACCAGGTATTACCCAATACTCTCGAAACCCTTCGGTGACCCCGGAACGCTTCCGGGTCCTCTTGAAACTATGTCGAATATTAATGAAACAATTCCACAAAAAATTCATGATACTCTTGTCCTACTAACACTCAGTAGAGTGATATTACATTAAGCTTGTGACCCCGTAGGTTCGGTAACTCATAGACATGAACGAAACTCCATCGTTCAATAACCGATAGCGGAACCGTGTACGTCCATATCGATCCCTATGAGTACATGAATGATATTCGAGTGAACCATTGGTTACCATGTGACAGTAACTTTGCTTCATGATACTTAACAAGACCCGAGAATCATTGGTATCTTCTTGAGTCATTCACGGGCTCACTATACCGTTATTCTCGTTACCGGTTTTGTTCTTCTTTCTCGTTGATGTGTTCTCGCATCCCCGTGACATAGTCACATGTGTCTGGCCAGATGATGACGGATGCCGTCACACCGAGAGGGCCCTAAGAATATCTCTCCATTGTTGGAGGAGAAAATCCCACTCTCCAGCTATCTAGTCCCTTGTCAAACTTTTCGATGAACCTGTAAGTTGTCCTTATGATCACCTAGTTACAAATTACGTTTGAGCAACCCCAAAGCTCATCATACGGTAAGAAGTGACTATGATACTCTCATGGTCTAAGTAACATAAAACACATGTTTAACACTCTATGTTGTAGCAATTGGTTTCAGACGATATAATCTCAAAGTATAACAAGCCTGGGTCGATTCAATATGATTGTTCTTCTAACGTCATACTCTCAATGTTGTTTTAGTATCATCGTTACACATAATGATATCCTGGGATCCAGAAATTGTGATCACCAACAACACTTGAGCTAGTCTAAGAGGCAAGACTAGGAACCTTTTATTTTACCGTTTATCTTTCCACACGTGCATATGAGTTTTCAACTGAATCGCATATTCCAGGATCATAGCAGTTATAGCATAGAATATAAACTCTTAATTATGAATGTGGAAATATAATAATACAATATTATTTCCTCTAGGGTATATTTCCAACACGATTATTGTGGTGTAAAGCTTCGGGCAAGCGTCGGGGTCTCCAATTAAGTTGTGGAGATTGCCCTAAGCAATTTGTACGGGTTCTAGTGACTGCCCCCAAGGGTTGTCAATTGTACGGGTTCGGTGACCTGTGATCACCCCCAAGGGTTGTCATTTGTACGGGTTCGGTGATCGCCTTCAAGGGTCCCTTTATGGAATTACGACATTTTGCATTGTGCGGGGGTGTGAGGAGACTACGGTGGCCATAGTGGCATTTTGGGGAGCATTGTGCCTCCACACCGCTCCAAACGGAGATTAGCATCCGCAAGAATGTGAACTTCGGGATACATCGTTGTCTTCGCGTGCCTTGGTTATTTCTTACCCAAGCCCTTTACTTATGCACTTACTTTGTGATAGCCATACTGTTTCATGTTATTTATCTTGCTTAGCATAAGTTGTTGGTGCACATAGGGGAGCTTAGTTGGTTTAGGTTTTGTGCTTGACAAATTAAACGATAGTTTTATTCCGCATTTGTTCAAACCTAAACCGTAATTATTTTAAAGCGCCTATTCACCCTCTCCTCTAGGCGACATCCACACCCTTTCACCAACGCGCCATGTGACACGTCCCAGCAACGTCATGTGGCTTGCGGTGGGTGCTTCCCCATTGGGAGTTTTATTTTGTGTTTTTCATTTTTTTAGGCCTTTCTCTCATTTTCAAATGTTGCTTTTGTTCGAGCGTGGGGTACAATTGTGCTTCTGCATGAAAGCATATGTGGTGCGATACTTATCATCATCAAAGAATATGGGAGGGACCTTTACATGCGGTATTTCTTAATTAGTGATTCAGAGGGTTTGAGGTTTTGAAAACTTTATGGATGGTTTCCTTTGTCGTTCAGGCCGCATTTTTGTTTTGTGTTCTTTCGTTGTTTTTAGTTTGTTTTGTTCTGTTTTTTATTTTTTATTTTCTTTTATATTTTTTAGTTTGTTTTGTTCTGTTTTTAGTTCGAGCCATTAGAGTTTTTGCCTAAATAAAAACCCGTGAGATCTTTTTTTTGGCAAAAGCCGCGAGAGATATATCTCACCTAACGCGAGACAAGCTTCTGGTTCACCTGAAGCTTTTGTGGCCATACAGTCTTGGCTGGCCCATTTGGCACGTTCACGTTTGTTCACTCATTGTTCATGTGGTTTTCCCCGTTTTTTTTCTTTTTTTTTCTCTGTTTCTCTGTTCTTCTTTGTTTGTCACCATTTTTTTTGTCTGTTCCTCAGTTTTCATTCTTTTTTCTTTTCTTTCCTATTCCTACGTTTTTCTTTGGTTTTTCTGCGTTTTCTTTTCCGTTTTCACTGTTTTTTATTTTCTTTCTTGTTTTCCTTTATTTTCTTAAGATTTCTGATTTATTGGTTTTTCATTTTACTAATTTTTAAAATATTCATTTTTATGTCTATTTTTTTCTATTCACACTGTACCTTTTATATGTTAGGAAAATTATTTATACATAACTTTAATATTTTCTAAATACAAATTCAACACATTTAAATAAATTAGTGATAAATTTAATAAAAAAAATTGATGACCACTATTTCTCATACAGATTGTAAAAAATAATATACATCGGGAACATTTCTTATATACACGTTTAACCCTTTTCAAGTACAGGTTTAACCTATTTTAAATATATTATAATATTTTTTGGATGACTGCTATTATCCATACAGATTTAATGTTTTTGTATACATCAAGAAAATTTCTTATATACATGTTTAACATTTTTCAAAAACATGATTAAATTGTTAAAATTTTATTTTTAAATCTATTTTCATCATACACGTTCTAACTTTTCCATATATATGATTATCGTGTTTTTGTACATAATAAACATTGTTTTATACATGCTTAACATTTCTAATATACATAATTAATATTTTTCTGTATACATATTTTTGACGTCTATTTGCTTCCATAGATCTTGTACATTTTTCGCATACATCAGGAATAGTGCTTTTTATTTTCTTTCTTTTTCCTTTGGTTTTACTATGTTTTTTTCTCAGTTTTCACTGTTTTTTTTTTACTTTCTATCGTAGTTTTATTTATTTTCTTAAGTTTTTTTTATTGGTTTTCTTCATTTTACATATTTTTAAAATATACATTTTTATGTCTAATTTTTTTTCCAATCACATTGTAATTTCTTGTTATGTTAGGAACATTATTGATACACAAGCTTAACATTTTATAAATACACATTTAACATATTTAAAATACATTATTAACAAATTTAAATAATTTTTTTGATGACCACTATTTTTCAAACACATTTAAAAAATATATACATCGGGACCATTTCTTACATACACGTTTTACCTTTTAAAATTACATTTTTTAACTTATTGCAAATATATTATAATATTGTTTTGATGACTACTATTATCCATACACATTTTACATTTTTTGTATACATCAGAAACATTTCTTATATACACATTTAACATTTTTAAAATACGTGATTAGCTTTTTAAAATTTTCTTTTTTATGTCTATTTTTGCCATACACGTTCTAAATTTTCCTTATACATGATTAACATTTGTTATACAGGAGAGACGTATTTTTTATACATTTTTAACATTTTGAATATACATAATTAACATTTTTGTGTATACATGTTATCGGCATCTATTTGTTCTCATAGATGTTGTACATTTTTGTGCATACATCAGGAACATTTTTTATACACGTTAACCATTTTTCCAATACATGATTAGCAGTTTTTCATACATATGCTTTGATGCCTACTTTTCCGTACATGTTGTACATTTTTCGTATACATAGGATACGTTTTTTACACATGTGTAACATTTTCAAAATCAATAATTAACATTTTTAACACACACACACACACACACACACACACACACACGTAATATTATAGTATATATAAAAACAAAAGCAAAACAAAACGAAACGAAAACGAAATGCCAAAAAAAAAGGAAAAACGTGCGCTTCTGTGCAGCGCTGCTCCCGCGCACTGGGCCGCCCATTTTTGGCAGCCGCTTGAAGCGAGGTGTGCCTGTGTCTGGCGTCAGGCGAGTCATAGCTCTGTCCAGTTCCAGCGCCTCGCCGCAAAATAGGACCTCCTAGTTTTGTTGGGATCCCGACGCTGCTCCGTCGTGTTACCTCCTCCTCCAGTGATACTATTGCGTCTCTGCAGCTATAAGCCTATAATAACAGTCACAGCGAGGGCGAGACTGTAAACTGAACCTAGTTCCAAGGAAGAATTAACAGCGACTTGTGCGGATGCTGTTGTCGCGACGCATCCTTGTCGATGCAAATTGCGTGAATATGCTCTGCTCAGCGGAATCGAATCTGCGCGAATCCACTGTGGACTGTGGTAGATAGCGACCTATGCCTATGTATGTACTGTACGCATCCAGAGGTAGATAGAGTATATGGTTGTGCTGCCGCTCACGTAGTACATACTCAACTGTTGCAGTTTCTGTTTGTATTTACGTACGGCATTGATAAGTTTGTTCGGAATATTCTTTCGCATTCAGGAGAGGAGATCCCTAGTTCTGGGCTCCAGCTAGCGAGTGGATGATCTCGTCTGGAACTCAAGAATTTTTCTGAAGATAACCGGTACAATCAGTAAAATGAATTTTTATTCTTGCCTCTTCGTCTCATCAGGCTATCACAGGCTCACCGCCAGTAAAATGACAGATGGAGATGGACCATGCAAATCAATGCCACCGATCAGGCCGTCCGGATCCTGGCAAGGTGCCGTCGTTGTCTTGAAAGATTGGCGCCATGATTCCATCGAATAGCGCTACGTCTCGACCGTACACGTGTCTTGCAGTTTGGCCGCCAATTAATTCTCCAAGACACTGACCGGCGAATTACTACATGCATGTAAAGCACGGCAAAGGAAAGAGGAGGGCCGTGGATTGGGTTGTGTTTGATTTTGATTTTGATCCTATTGCATCCTGTGGCCCTGTGCAATATAAACTTGGTGTCTTGGTGTATGAAAGTACATCAATGTACCACAGAAAGAAAGAGTACTGCATATCACTAGCTCCACTTGGCATGAATGATCATGCATAGAATAGATGGTTCTTCTCAGTGTTGTGAATGTCTGCCACTATGGATTGCAGCATGCCCTTTACACAAGAACAAGATTGCCCACTGCACCACCTTTCCTCCTTCCTCTTTCTGTTGAAAGGAACACGCATGTGAATTTCATTGTATGCAATGGACGGAACTGCAACTCCAATATCCATCCATGGGCTGATGGGCTCGTTTCTCCATGACCGGTTGACATTGCTCCATGCTACCTGCACCTAAACTGTGAAAGGTTGTTTGGGTCAGATCTTAAAAAAAAAATGGTTGTTGATAAGAAGCGACGGGGGACCGGATAGAAAGGAAGGACAAGGTCGGCAAATTTATTAGACGTACTAGTAGGTAAATTACATCCAACTGTGTGCCCTTGATGAGCAGACAGATAAGGAGGATAAACTGACATGGTGCTAAGTCAGTTTGGTGCAGTCCAGCCCACTCTCTTGTGTTGGCCAATATGAATGAGTTTCTAAGAGCAGGGACACAAGACAAATCTGGAACAGTAACCGCTTTCTGCCCACTTGTAGTTGCCCCCTCATCCTGATTTGCATCAACTAGAACAAGGGATGGATGGCCCTGCACGTACCCTTTACCTTTAGGCTTTAGGACAGGGCCAGGGTCACTGCTCGTACGTACTTACTATACCTAATACAGTACTACTCTCTAGTACTACTATTGTTTGTTCTTGGTTACATTGCACAAAGTCAATAGCCTTTTCGTGTGTTGGGCTTGGCCACTTGGGCATGCAGGTTCCACCATTAGTTAAATCTCTACTTTTCTAGGTCAAACATTTTTTTTTAGCCTCTAGGTACCATTGAACAGATCATGCATCACTGTTCCTTGTGTAGATGCCTTAAAAACCACTATGTCAATCCTCTTACTTGTTACTATATGATCTCAATAGACCTTTCTTTTTTTAGTGCTCCTTTACTGTTTTCATCAGCTGGAATGTACATGGATGTTATGATGGATAGATACAGCATACAAAACGCATCCTGTTACTAGCATCATGCATACAGGCTACGAAGATACTGTGACTCATCAAACATATACAATAATTTCCGCGAGATACGCATCTTCCAAGTGGCAACGAAATATTCTACCATGTTAGCACAAGAGAGAAACCACACGTGTAATCTCCTAAGGAGCTGGCAATTAACAAGAGCAGCCTAACTAGTGCCGCAGCTCCAGTATTCCGAGATCGACGTCTGATTAACCCACAAAATTTAATATTGGGTCGACCGGTCAGACGAAGAAGGCGGGAGAAGAAAAATGTGCATGTTTGGTCAAATGGAGAGACTTTGTCGATCAAGATATTCGCTGTCGAATCTTGGGGAGATATACTCCAGATTCCAGGCTACAATGCTCGTACTATATGTTATCTTGTCGATCGGAGCGTGGAATCTTGCATCGAGATCATCTATCCTGTTATGGTTTAACTAGCAAGGGAATGTGGCCCAAACGGGGAGCAAAGGCCGGTTATGGCCAGGATGATTAAGTTAGTGCAGAAGAGGCATTTTGTGCCTTAGATATGACCAAGGTTAGGTGTTCCAACATGGCAGCTACCTAAGGTTCTGATTCTGCTGGCAGCTGGCCCTACTGGCCAATCAGGAGCCACTGATAAGTAAACTTCACTCCAGATTTAATCTAGTAAGAGTGTATTCCTTTTTTCCAAAAAAGAGATGAGTATTTGATAGTAGTTTTATTCCATTCCATATATGATTTTGTGTCAAGTTTCGGTGCTTTCATATGGAGAAGCCAAGTAAACCAATAAAATTTTTTGGGGGAAATGTGATAAGTGATACAGTGTGCAGGATCAAATTTGGGGCAGTAAAAGATAAACTGACTGACAAAATCTCTAGATAAGCATAAATGAAGCCCATGCATGCTCTCTTTTCTTTGGCAGAGATGTCTCTTACTCGTCATGTAGTATTTTGATCTCTATTTTATTCGCAGAAAACTTAGCCAGAAAAATAAATAAACAGTCGCATATTCGACGCAGGCCTTATCAGGTTCCGTGGCTTGCAGGGAAAAACAATGATAGAAAAGATTGTAGACGCAAAGGTGAATCTCTATAGCTGTCAATGGGAAGCTTCTCTTCCCGCTGGAAAAACAGTTTTTCTTCATTGGAGTAGGACAGGCGAGAAGAGATGGAGAGAGAGTAGTAGTCCGTAGTACAGCTAAAACTAATCTACAACCGTACGTAACACCCAAGGGAATATCGAGGGGCCGTCTGTAATAGCGATCCGAATCTGCTGGGGGGTGATAACCTTTAATTTGCCTCCTGGAAGCAGCGAGGAGGCGTTTGATATGTTGTGTGGCGTCTCCTGTGACCCCAAGAAACCAGGGATGCGCCAACCACCACCTGTTTGCTGCGCAGCGGCTGTGTACGTCCACTCGTTGATTGGGTTTTTGGATCCCTTTCCCTTTCCCTTTCTCCTTGTGATCCACGATCATGAATATTCCAGGGCCTGACCGATCTGGATTGCTGCTTGCTACAAGTCAATTATTGGCCCCTGTACCATCGTTTCTCTGGAAAATGTTTCTTCCACAAACAACAGCAAATAATCTGTTCACACTTGCTACTCTTTCCCTGTTTGTTTGTTTCCTCTGCAAGATCAATGGTGCAAGCGATGGCGATTCGGGATCGAATGCGTTGGTACAAGAAACTCAATGCTAAAAATTTATTCTTTTTTTCGATTTTTTTCTAAATGAAGGATAATCCTCGGCCTCTGCATCGAGCGATGCACACAGTATTTTCAAAAATAATAATCATGAATGCTTGATTTTGTTTCCACCTAGTTACGGAATTGAAAGAAGGTGCACCGTAACACGCGCCAGGTCCGTCCGTCCAATTCATCGTGTACCTCAAGGTTGGAATACAAATCCTGCTATTGGAGACATGCTTCTGATGGAAGCTCCCATCAATATGGTGACAATAATTGCAGCACATGCATATATACCTCTGCCTCTACCATTCCTCCATCTATCGTATCGTCTCATGTTGCAGGAGGAGAATCATCTGCACTAGCAAGAAAGGGACCAAGCGATGCAACCCAGAGGTTGCCATCACCACAAAGGAGGAAGGAGAACCCAATTCAGCCATGCATGCAATGCAATGCAATTGGAAGCATATTTTAGCTCATCATGCACTGCGTGCACCAGGAATCTAATCCAATCCACCACTACTGAAAAGAAAATGCCGGCCATGTCCTTGAATGGTACTACTACTCCTTGCATCCTCCACCTCTACCTTTTGGGTGGTGGGATGGGAGAGATTCCTCAGCCAAATGCATGCACACATCCAAAGTGATTTGCCTAATCTCTCTCCCTCTCTCTCTCTCTCTCCCCCCCCCCCCCCCCCCCCCCCCCCCCTCTTGCTTGCCTTAGAATCTACCACTATGAAAAGGCAGCATGGTGCTATGCTATGGATGTGGTGCTATGCTATGGATTCTCTCTCTTATCTGTATTGGAGGACATGTAAAGTTTCTCTTTCCATAAAACAAGTTCCTAATGTTCCATTCGAATCCAGTTGGAGATATTCCGTTGAATTCGGAGTTGAAATATTTTTCAACATTACAGATGATATAGTTTTACTTTTTCGAATGTGAAGTTTATACAGCCTGGGCTCGTGCATTCATGGATGCACACAACGATCATATTATTTATTATATTTAAGATAACAACGTAAAAACATCTAACGAAAAGAGTACAATAAATAATATGGGCAATAAAAGTGACAAGGAAACACATGCGACTAATTTGTCATACTTCCACAACAAACACCTTCACGAAGCAAGTACATACATGCAACAATGTCGTCAAGTCCGGTCTAAAAGCATGACAAGGATTTTCATCCTCGATGTTGGATCCAATCAGCATTAGCACAAAACCAATGCCTTCAGTAAAAAAGATGATGCAGGATTCAACAAACAAATGCTAGCATGCAAGTTTTCACCTAGGGTATGGAGTGATGCTTGAGTCACCGTCTTGGTGGTGGATCTATCAACAGCCGCTTCACCGATTACTCCGGAAAAAAATCCATTGTGGTTCACACGCTTAAGGATCATCGATTTGTTGAGTACTAAATGGCCAGGAGCTTGGGAGATAGTCACAAAAAAAGTTTCATATATGTTGAAAATGTTCCAAAGAGAGAATCATAAGTGTTTCGAAGAAACCGGAAGCGTTTTGGAGAAAACTGACAAACTAGAAAAATTCCGGAGTAAATAAACTGACCACATGATGGCATGGGAAGGTTCCGGATTCTCCCGAGAGTGCCTAGAGCACCATGGGCCATCCCCGTGGCAAGGCACGAGTGGGAGGGGCAGTCGCATGGGCCCTCGGGGCCGATACGTCTCCATCGTATCTACTTTTCCAAACACTTTTGCTCTTGTTTTGAACTCTAATTTGTGTGATTTGAATGAAACTAACCTAGACTGGTGTTGTTTTCAGCAAAACTACCTTGGTGTTATTTTTGTGCAGAAATAAAAGTTCTCGATATTGGACAAAACTTTGCGGGGATTTTTATGAAATAAATGAAAATACTGGAGCTAAGAAGTACCGGAGGGGGGCTACCATGAGGCCAAAAGCCAGGGGCACCACCCCCACAAGACGCACCCATGTGGCTTGTGGGCCCCATGAGCCTTCGACCGACATAATTCCAAGCCTATATTCGTCTTCTAGAGAGAAAAAATAGAGAGAATGTTTTATCGTGTTTGAAGATATAGAGTCCGCCACCTCCTGTTTTTCATCGGGAGCCCTAATTTGGAGTTCGTTCGAGGCCTGGAGAGATGGATTCATCGCCATCGTCATCATCAACCTTTTTCCATCAACAATCCATGATGATCACCGCCATGATTGATTAATTTCATTGTAGGCTTGCTGGATGGTGATGGATGAGATTTCTTATTCAATTGAGTCAATTTGTTAGGGCTTGATCCCTAGTATCCACTATGTTCTGTGGTTGATGTACCTATGACTTTGCTATACTTAATGCTTGTCACTAGGGCCCGAGTGCCATGATTTCAGATATGAACACTTATGCTTTTCATGATTATATAATTGAGTTGTTGATCTTACCTGCAGGTTGTATGCACCTTTCATCGTTCTGAACCCTAGACACCCAATGTGAAAATAATTGGGATATCAACGAGGATGACTTTGATTTGGGGAGTTCATGTATTCACTATGTGTTAATATTTTGTTATAGTTCTCTATTAAAAAGAGCCTCTTAATTACCCATAGTTTCCATAAGGACCCCGCTGCCAAGGAGGATAGGACAAAGATGTTATACAAGTTCTTATCGCAAGCATGTATGACCATATATGAAATACATGCCTACATATGGTTGATAAATTAGAGATATTGTGTGTCGCCCTAGGTTGTGACTATTTCATATTGAATATCATCTAAATATCCATCGCTACTCCATTGCCTACACTTTACTACTATTGCCTTTGCTCAAGTTACTATTATCGATGTTGCTTTACTTGCTACAAAACTACTATTGCTATCTTTACTGTCATATTACTGTGCTACTAATAAATTGTTGCGAGGAAGTGATTCTCAGGTGTGGTTGAATTGACAACTTAACTGCCAAGGCTAATAAATATTCTTTCGCTCTCCTTGGGTGAAATACTACCCTTGAAGACTGTCGCGATCCCTTATACTTGTGGGTCAACAGGGGCCCATACGTGGGGCGCCCCCACAAAGTTAGTGGGCCGCCTTTGGGCGGCTAAGGTTTGGTTGGGCACCCACCATGGTACGCCGGTCCTAGGACGAGGTGCCCCGTCCACCAAGGAAGCCCCACCTCCGAGGCCTCTATATGTATGAGAAGGGGCAATCCCACCAAAGGCATCTTTTCAGGCACAAGGGTTGACTCTCTCTCTCTCTCTCTCTCTCTCTCTCTTGGAAAAAGTTTCCTACACCATTGGGCTGCTCCACCTTCTAGTTCTCCGGTGGCGCCTAGTTCTGGATGGTGAAGTACTGTGGGATCACTGATCTCGTATGCGTGCAACCTGGTAGAGAGATCATGCTTTTTATCTTTGTTCGGGGGAGAAATTTCTCGCTGTTGAGGGGTTGTAAATCCTAGTTGTGGGAATATGCATCAACCGTTCTACACCAACTCATTTTTCGCCGCAACTCTGAGTTGATAATGATCTGATCTAACCCCAACGCTTCATAGTGATCCCGGGAACTTGATTCGTAGGATGTTTTTTCTACTACATTTCCCAACATATTGTTGCTCTACAACAACACTATGAACCCAAACACCGCGGGCGGCGTGGTGTCCATGACCATGGCCTCCTCTTGCACAAGCTGCTTCTTTATGATGACCACCGCCATGGCGATAGTGTTTACCTTCACCCCCTCTCCCACCCACACGTCCTCCTCCGAGATCGGCTATGAATAGTTCGTAGGTTGGCCTACCTCAATGCGGGACTAGCGCCAGTCGTCCATAGCGCGTACCGCCGCAATTTTGACAGAGTGTCCTGAGACAACCACTTGAACCACGAAGCCCTGGAACTAGCCATTGCGATGGTAGACGACAGCTCAGACGATGGGAGAAGGGCTCAGAGGTAGGGGGTTTGGGGTGTGATCGGCCATATTTAAATAGCCGGGGTAGGCGAAGCGGCAAAGGCGTGATTGCAGGTAGCTGGAATACGCTTCTAGGTCACCATGCCGGTGTGAATGCGGGTAGGTGGATGGTGGGTCATGTCTGGTGTGAATATGCGGAGGGTTCTAGAGCCAAGAAAGCTAAGAGAGGTTTTAGGGTGGGTCTGGGCTGTCGAAGTCCAAACTTCCCCAGAGCTACGGGATTTAGGATGTCGGGACCGGTCCGACATAATTTGAAGATCTGCGTTGGAGGCCTAAAAGTTTACATGCCATCTCATGCAGACATTTATGGGAATGTTGGTAATCCGTGTTGGAGATGCCTTGAGAGCTCATGGCTCACCTCGATGGAGATGATCCTACCGAGTGACATGTAGTCAGACCCTCTTTCCGCCGGTGACTCGTCTTTTAGACTTCATACACACTTTTCATTTGGGAAAAGTATGAAAAGAAACTTGAATTGGTACTTGAAGTCTATATCAAACCCTAACCTCTCGATCCTGAAACAAGCATCTTGTATTTTATCGATCCCGGTCAATCTTCTCCCTGAAACTGTTTGTTGTCCTAAGAAAAGCAAGACCTCGGCTGTGATTGCTTACTTCGCTCACTGACTAATTGGGGCCACATGCCATCTCCATCCTTTTCCACGCCAAGATAAAAGTGGGTCTGTCTGATACAGTGAATCTAGTTTGGGTCTCCCCGATCTTGTTGCTGCTCTCGCCGGTGCGTGGTATGGGTGGCATGTGGGGCTTCACGGTTGCGTATCGAGTGGGGGACACTAGGTCATCCATAATCCACTATTCGGTTGAATTGGATTCAAACACATTAAGTCCATTGTAAAAAAAATGTTTTTACCTCACTAAGTGTGACGTTAAATTAAGACCATGAAGCGTTTTTATCCCTCTCCTTTCCACGAAATCCTAGGAGATAGGGCTGACAGCGCCAATCTACCTCCACGCCGGCGAGATCACACGCCCCCTCTACCTCTGTACGCCATTTCGACGATGGGAGGGGGCAGGGACCCCACCCTCTCAGGCATGTGATAATGTGAGATTTTTACTTAAGGATTTGTTCCCCAATTTTGGGTGATGAGACTATATCGTCGCCGTCGGCATGGAATAAGTCCTCCCCGCCCCATTTGTCGCTGTGATGGTGCTTCTTCGCATTGTTGGAAGGCGTGTGGAGGGTGGTATGTGAGGGATCACTAGAAGAGTGTCTAGAGGAGGGGTGAATAGACTACTAGCAGGAATTTAAAACCTAACCTTTTCCCAAGTTAATTGGTTGGCAGATTTTAACAGTTTTAGCAAGTCTAGCAAGTCTAACAGCCCTACACATGCATGTCAATGAATATGGCAGCGGAAAGTAAAGACATTGCACATGAAGTAAAGAGTTGAGATGGGTAGATCAAACGCAATTGGAGACGCAAAGATTTTTCCCGTGGTTCCGATAGGTGGTGCTATCGTACGTCCACGTTTATGGAGTCTTCAACCCACGGAGGGTAACGGTCGCGAGAGTCCACGGAGGGCTCCACCCATGAGGGTCCACGAAGTAGCAACCTTGACTATTCCATAACGGCTTCCGTCCACGAAGGACTAGCCTCACTATGGGTAGATCTTCACGAAGTAGGCGATCTCCTTGCCCTTACAAACTTCTTGGTTCAACTCCACAACACGAAGTAGGAGGCTCTCAAGCGACACCTAACCAATCTAGGAGGCACCACCCTCCAAAAGGTAATAGGCTCGGTAATGACGATGAACTCCTTGCTCTTGTGCTTCAAGATGATAGACTCCTCAACACACAATCACTCTCTCACAGATTTGGCTTGGTGGAAGAGATGGGATTGGTGGAAAGCAACTTGGGGAGGCTAGAAATCAAGATCCATATGGTTGGAGTGGAAGATCTTGACCTCAACACAAGGGTAGGTGGCTCTCTCTCAGAAAACTGGATGGGGCAAGTATGGAATAGTTCTGAGTGCTTCTGTTTCGAGTGGATGGTGGTGAAGGGGTATATATAGGCATCCCCAAAAATCCAACCGTTACACACAAAATGACCAACTCGGTGACACCGATGTGTTAATCTCGGTGGTACCGAAGTGACCAAAAAGTGACAACTTTTGAATCTCGGTGAGACCAATATAGGAAACTCGGTTGCACCGATAAGTTGACCAACGGTCAGATTGCCCATTCTTGGTGACGCCGATCCAACAATCTCGGTGGTACCGATATTGTGAATTTGCGTAACAGAAAGTTGGCAACCTAAACTCGGTGGCACCGAAGCAGAATCGGTTGCACCGAAGTGGCTAGGGTTTGGCTGAGTCTGTCTGAGTTTGGGAATCGGTGGCACCGAGTGGAAAGTGTTGGTTGCACCGATTTTGAATATTTAGCTTTGACAGACTTTTGTGGAAGAGCTTGTGGGTGTTTTTGGTGACTATCACTTGTGCACGTATGAGCATTTTGTTCACCAATCAAAACCTTACCCCCTTTTAATAGTATTGGCTTTCCTATGGACTCAAAATGATTTCTCACAAATGTAAAATGTAGAGTCCTCTTGCTTGAAGCTTTGCCAATCCATTTCCTTGCATCTTGGGGTATTTCCACAGTCTTCACAATCCTTTTGCCAGCCCTCTCTGTGGACTTTATCTGAAATACACTAGGTAAAAGTATTAGTCCAAGAGACAATGTATGTTGTCATGAATTATCAAAACCACCAAGGGAGCATGTTGTGCTTTCAATCTCCCCCTTTTTGGTAATTGATGACAACATACAATCAAAGCATCAAATAAGGATATGCATGGATATAATGAATACTTTGAGAGACACATGACTTAGATTTGCTCCCCCTAAATGTGTGCAATCCTTTTAAAGGATAGTTGCTTTTGAATGCATGGACACACAAATAGTAGAAAGGATATAATGAGTCATGTGTATCTTGGCTATATGCATCAAACATATATGAATGAGATGTATCTTTGTTCAAGACTTCACTCTTGCAAACAATATGTGCAAGAAGCAAGAGATCATCTTGACCAAAGATACGATGCATATACTTACCTTGAGTTCTTGAGCATTCTTGTAGTAGAAACACACTTGAGAAAACAATGTTAGGAAACACAAGAGTATTCTACCAATCAACAAGGCAATAGAACTCAAAAGTACCAAGATATGGAGAACATATAGAAGATAGTATTTCTTAAGATTGATATGTCTCCAAAATCATTTAGAACTTTCTCCCCTTATATATGAAAATAGTAGATTATCCTCTCCCCCTGAATCTTAGCATGTAGATATTGGGATTGGATAAGGTGAGAAACAACTAACATGATCACAAAACAAACACATTTTCTCCAAATATATTTTTCTCCGCCTGCTTTGATATTCTCCCCTTGTTTATATGAGTATAAATATTGATATTGGCTCTCCCCCTTGATCATATCTCCCCCTTTGCATATGCATGTATCTCCCCTTTAGCATGAAGCTTTGTTATTCTCCCCCTTTGGCATTAATTTCCAAAAAGGTCAAAAACAGGGATAGATACAGGGATCATTGACTGAGAAGGGATCCTTGAGAACAAGGGTCATTGAATGTAGGGTTCATAGAAATGAAAACTGAGGGAATCATGGAAAATAATTTCTCTCCCTTTGAGATGTTGTAAGACTTTGTTATTCTCCCCTTTCTTCCTTTAAGTTAGGGATCCTTGAATAAAGAATGTCTTCCCCTAAGTTTAGCTTTTGTTATTCTCCCCCAATTTTTTTTTCGAACAGGATCATCGAAGTAACAGAATTATTGCTTGTAGGTTTGCAAAAGAAACATATATTTGCAAAAGAACACAAATAAGAAAAAGAAAACACATCGGTGACTCCGAGACAGATAAATCGGTGGTACCGAGATTTTGTGGTGCAGCTCATCTGCAAATTCGGTAGAACCGAGATATAAGTATCGGCGGCTCCGAGGCTAAAACAGCTAAAACAGAAAAAATAAGGGACCAAGTCTCTGTTTTCAAAGAGTCCAAAGAGAAATTTTCAAAAGAAATGCAAAAGGTTTTTACAAGAGAATATCAACTAGAGAAGATTTGAGTGGTTCCAAGAAATCTTGCAAAATAAAGAATGAACCATCCAAAATACTTAACTAGATGATGGGCGGTGACTAGGTCACCTATATTAGAGTATATTGACTTAGGAGCCAAGCAAGAATACTTGATCATAGGTCATACTCTACGTTAAGCTCAAAATGGGGTTACCATTTTTCGATTAAGCATTTTAATGTCTTCATATCACTTGAGTTGCTTTAGCTCATGACTTGGAGTAAAGCCTTTTCAAGGATATGAGTACATACCTTGAGTGATGTTGATGACGTGGCTTGTAGGTGAACTTGTTGAGGATGCTCGAGGTTGATGAAGATCATCTTGAGTTGGGAGCGATCCTTCTCGTTTTAGTACACTTGTCACCTACATAGGTTAGTCATGCAAGGAAGAACAATAGATATATCCAATTGACATGATACCAATAGAGATTTAGCAAGTATGATCAGATCAAGTATATGTCAAGGATATGGTTGAGTTGTCTTCTTCCTTCCATCATCAAGAGGGGTTGTGGATACTTGGTCATGACAAGATTGCTTATAATTTGAGTTGATGGCAATCTTGTGGAATGAAATTCTTCCAAGTACCTACAAAACGTTAGATGCAATACAAGGGAGCATAGAATTCCATGGCACAAGATAATATGTTAGGAGTGCATGGAAATATCAAGAAAGCTCATGCCCTTGCATGCAACCGAGTGAGTCTAGCTCAAGTTTGAAGCATCAATGATGTTCAACTCACTCCTCAAGTAACAAAATGTTTTCTCATCAAGTGGCTTGGTAAAGATATCGGCCAATTGCTTGTTAGTACGGACATGCTTAAGATTGATATCTCCTTTGGCAACATGATCACAAATGAAATGATGTCTAACTTGAATATGCTTAGTTCGAGAATGTTGCACAGGATTATGACCAATTTTAATAGCACTTTAATTGTCACAAAGTAATGGAACATTTCTAACATGGATTCCATAATCCTTAAGTGTCTGTGTCATCCATAGTAATTGTGCACAACAAGATGCAGCAGCAATATACTCAGCTTCGGTAGTAGATAGAGATACCGAGTTTTGTTTCTTGGAGGACCAAGACACAAGATGTTGGGGAACGCAGCAGAAAACAAAAATTTCCAACCTACGCACCAGCCCAGGACCACTATGGAGACTGCATACAAGGTTTGATCCTTTTCGTTACCGACTCGTAGCGCAGCGGAAGTAGAGTCGATGACGATCGGCGGTGCAGATCCCCGCAGCTAGGATTTACAACCTCCCAACCGCGAGGATGTATACCCTCATCCGCCCCACGGACAGCCCTCCGGGAGGCGGTCGGACAGTCCCCCGGACGGTGTCACGGACAGCCCTTCGGGAGGACCATCGAAACTCGGACAGTCACTCGGACAGCCCTTCGGGAGGACCTTCAAAACTCGGACAGTCACTCGGACAGCCCTTCGGGAGGCACTCTCGAACTAAGACCGAAACTACGATCTCTCTACAGAGTTGCACACATACGGTGTCATCTATCCGGCAGGGCTTCGCCGTCCAGAACTAGTTCCTGCCGGAACCCAGACAGCCTTTCGGCTCTACGAAACTATTTCGCTGGGAGGGAGAGAGAAGGCCAGATCATGCATGTCTTGTGTATGAGAGCAAGGATGAAGATATGGCAGCCCACACCTTCTCTATTTATAGGAAAGCCAAGGGGTATGACGGTCACACAAAGTACCAAAGTACCCCCACTTTATGTCACACATAAAGGCCATAAGAGGGAAAAATGGGTGCCATGTGGAGCTCCATGGAGGAGCTCCACCCTTGGCCGGCCACCCCTTGGGGGCCCCCCATGAGGGGCTTCCTTGGCCCCCAAGCCCTTCTAGAAGCCTTTTGGAAATATCCCAAAAGGTGACTTTCCAAAAATATCCCAAAAAGCAATTTCACTATTCACGACGACATTTTTCAGCGTCCGGTCGAACTGAAAATATTTATGTGGGCTTAGAACATTTCCAGTACCCACTAAAATAATTTTCAATGCGATCCGGAACAATTCCGGATTAGTGATTTTCATCTGCGAAAAGCATCCGAAGCGGTTCCGGCAGCTCCGGAACATTTCCGGTTTTTCTTCCGGAAAATTCCCAGAAGTTTCCAGAACGATTCTGGCACCCTCCAAGAATTATCAGGCATGTGCCAAAACCAATTTGACTTAATGGTATCCCCTGAAACAACTTTTCAGTTTTACCGAAACTGTTCCGGTGTTCTCTCTGCGGAACTTTTCCGCTGTCCGAAACTTTTTCGGTGTCCGAAACTTTTTCGGTGATTTTCTCTCAGACTCCCTGTCTAGTATTCAGCAGATAGATGACCCTTAAGCGTGTGACCCTATAGGTTCGGTGAAGTATAGAAATGACCCGGAACCCCTTCCGATCAATGATCAACATCGGAGCCGTGGACACCCATATTGACCCCTATACCCACACGAATGAATATTCGAGTGAACCTCCAGTTGCCGTGTGCTATTCCTGTTGCTTCGCGATATGTTACAAATACCCGAGGTGAGACATGTTGGCATCCCCGTGGATCAACAACTTGTCCACTATGCCAGTTACCTCGTTACCGGTATTGTTCTCTTTTCTCGTTCCCGTGTTCCGGCATCCCCGTGATTAAATCACACAGTGTCTGGCCAGACGATGATGGATACCGTAACACCGAGAGGGCCCAGATATATCTCTCCATCGTCGGAGGAGCAAATCCCAATCTTGAGCTATCAAGTTACTTGACATACTTTTCCATGAACCCGTAAGCCGCCGTAATAGCCACCCATGTACGGATGACGTTTAACAAACCCCAAAGTTCATGAAGCAAGCATGAAGAAACTCGACACTCTCATGGTCTAAGGAATCATGCAAACGTAAACCATCTCTGTGTTATTAACCATTAACTAGTGACGAATGTATCTCATAGCATAACATCAATTCGGGTCGATTCAACACAAGTGTTCTACCAACAATTGCGCCCTCAAAAATTGCCGGCATAGTCATGCCCATGATCAGGAAAACAGGATCATCATGCAATACTTGAGCCAGTCATAGAGGCTTGACTAGGAATACATTTTACCGTTTATTATTCCACACGTGCATATGAGTCTTCCTTCGAGCCTCGTGGTTATTGTAGACTCGAGAACCATAGCAGTTATAGCATGGAACATAAACCTAATTATGAACAGGGAGATAATCAATAACATTTATTATTGCCTCTAGGGCATATCTCCTACAGACTCCCACTTGCACTAGAGTCAATAATCTAGTCAATGCTAATGCACTTTACACCTATGGCATACTGGTGTAAAATATGCTTCGCTTGTGGTATAGCCTGATGTCCAACGAATCTAACGACTTCAGCTCCGTGTGTAACTTTGCATATCCTTGCGTTTTCACGCTTTCACAAAATCCATATTTTGTGTGGACTTGGCTTTGCATATGTGTGAATCATTGGTTGAAACCTGATTCCTCAGACTGAGCTATGGGGCAACTATCTGCAATAGTGTCCCATAGACCAAAGCCATCTTGGAACCATACTAAGTTCATGAATGAACTATATGATTCAACAACTTCTTTGTCGCTTCTAAAGCGTCAACATACTTAGCCTTTGTTATAGAATTCGCCACAGTATCTTGTTTGGAACAATTTCCAACTACCGTGCCACCATATTGTGTATTACACAAAAACCCTTAACTTAAATCGAAAATCGCATGGAGCATTGATGAAGACTGTATCGATGTAATTACTTACAATGAGCACTTCATAATCTCTGCTTGCGAGAAAACATGTCATCAGTACTACTCTAGTACTCAATGACATCTTTCACTGTTGTCCTATGATCAGTCCTTTTGATCACTTTGGTATCTATACTCGCAACAACTTTGGAGTATTGGACACATCTGGTTGTTTTTACATACCATGGAATACATGATTAATCCAAACACAAGAGTGTGTGGAATCACCATCATGTATTTTTCTCATGTGTGTTTTGAGACACCGAGTCTTGCAAAACTCTTTCCATGTGACTTCGGCAAGAATCACTCCTTGGCGTTTTAAATGCTAAAAGGTTTTAGCACCTTGTCAATATGTATTCATTGCTTAGCCCCATTAGGTAAATCTATCTCCATAGATCATCATGCCTAATATTGAGGCTATTTAGCCTAAGTACTTCATCGAAAAACTATTTTCAAATGAAGTCCTAATTCGTGTCAAGAAATTTATTTCCAATTAACAATGTGTCAAGCACACAAGGTTTTTAGAAATATTATTATGCTCCCACTTATTTTCTTGAATCACAAGCATCTTCGATACCCATTTGATGAAGTCAAACTCTTTTGACCATTTCATCAAAAACGAAGATTCCAACTCCATTTTGCTCTCTTCTGTCCATTGCTGGAACTCTGAAGTTTGCATACTTACTAGCATCCTCTGGATCGACAAATTACTTTGGACTGTATCACATACAAGTCCTAGGTTTCATTTCCATCAGATGGAAATCCTTTTGTCATCCATGTTTCATATCTCATGATTGAAATATGTATTAATTGCTAGTTCAACCCGAACCGACTTTAAGCATTGCTACGGTGAGACAATCTCATCGTAGTCAACTCCTTGAACTTGTTATTGCAACAAGTCGAGCTTTATGGATAAAACATTTTATCCGTATCAGTTTTTAGTTCCATAAATATTTGTTAGACTCTAAGTCTTCCGAAAGGTGTATCAAGATTTTAATCTTGAATCACTTATATGGAAACTATCTCGGATTGTATTGGCATTTAGCCAATTCTAGAGTCAGGGCCCATCAACTCTTCCTTGTGTATTGTAGGTATACTGTTGTCTAACAACAATATCTCGTTTGCGCACCTGATAGGTTTGCACGAGCTTTGCCTACGTGGTTCAGCTGCAAGTTCGACCGAAGTCCATACATTTTATTGTATAGACTTCTGTATCAGTCGCAGTAGGAAACTCCGGAATCACTTCCAAGGTTCCTTTCCTTTGATCTGATGACGAAGATACTGATTATCTCGTCGAGTTGCACTGTCCTCCCACTCACCTTTTGTAAGATCTATTCTCTTTTAAAAGCATACCGTTTTGCGGCAAAATCCTTTGCCTCGGTATAGTGGTGGGGAAATACCCAATGACTTGGGATAACCTTATAAAGTAGCACTTGTCTGATTTGGAATAGGTTTGTAACCTTTTACACAAGCCCCATATTCCAAATGTTTAACAAAAGATATAACATGGTTGGGCGTACCATACCATGGCGTCATTTCAACAGACCCGATGGAGCTCTTTTCAGTGTAAACTTTTGAACCTGCGACTTATCATCAAGAAAGAATACCCACGTAAATCTGGAAAAATCATCAACTATAACTAGACCATAGGAATTTCCACCGAGACTCTTGTAAGCATTGGGACCAAAAAGATCCATGTGAAGTAACTCAAGTGGTCTCCTAGTAGTCATGATATTCTTAACGGGATGACTTCCACCTACTTGCTTTCCAACTTGACAAGCACTACAAAGTCTATCTTTGTCAAAGATAACATATTTAACACCAAGTATATGATCACCTTTGATAAGCTTGTCTAGATTACGCATGCCAACATGTCCTAATCTCCTATGCCAAAGCCAGCCTTTAGAAGATTTTGCAATAAGACAAGTACGAGGTTTGGATCTCTTAGTGAAATCGACAATGTATAGATCACCTCTACGGAAACCGGTAAAGACCATTTTATGATTATCTTGACAAAACACTTGGCAATCTACTTTCGTGAATAGCACATTAAAACCAAAGTCGGCAAGTCTAGATACGGAAAGAAGATTGTAGCCAAGAGATTCAACAAGCATAACATTTTGGATAGAGCTATCATGGGATATGGCCACCTTACCAAGACCAAGTACCTTACCCTTGGAGTTGTCTCCAAACGTTACGTACCTTCGTGGTCCATGGTCTGGTGTGATCTCTTCAAACATTTCTCTATCTCCGGTCATATGATTGGTACATCCGCTATCGAGAATCCACTCTTTTCCTCCGGACATGTAATCCTTGAAGTTTGCCATGAGACTTAGATTCTTCATGATCTTCTCATACTCGATGTCGAACAAATCATCTTCATCATAGTAGCCATGTTCCACATTGTCATCATCAAGTGGGAAATCCTCGTCATAAAGAACAAGAGATTCGTTAGGGTTGTGATCATGACAATGTTCAAGTTTATGAATGCAAAGGGCTTCTATAATGATATTGTCGATAGTAGTGACATCTCCTTTAGCACGCATGAGGTCTCTAAGCTCAAATAGACAATCATCAAACTTAGGATCACTAGGCGTCATTTTGTGGAAGGCAATAGTTTTATGAAGAATTTCATCAAGATTACTCAATGAATAACTTGGATAACGTTTCTCCAAGTCATTCCACAAAGTGTAAGCACATACAAAATTCTTCATTTGATTGAGCACATTTCTAGGCAAAGCTCTAATAATGAGATTGACAGTTCTAAGATTGTATAGCATATCAACTTCCTCTTCGTGTGTGGGATGCAAAGAATCAATGGGGGGTACATAGGGGCACTTGACATATTTGCTCAGTTGAAATTCATTAAACAACTCAAGCATCAAGGTTTTCCATTGACTATAGTACTCTCCATCAAGAATAGGCACTCTACAACTCAAACTCCCTATACTAGACACATCCATCTTCCTCCTCGGTGGTTAAACCGAAGCAATGGAGACCAAAGCTCTGATACCAATTGAGGGATCACTAGAAGAGTGTCTAGAGGGGGGGTGAATAGACTACTAGCAGGAATTTAAAACCTAACATTTTCCCAAGTTAATTGGTTGGCAGATTTTAACAGTTTTAGCAAGTCTAGCAAGTCTAACAGCCCTACACATGCATGTCAATGAATATGGCAGCGGAAAGTAAAGACATTGCACATGAAGTAAAGAGTTGAGATGGGTAGATCAAACGCAATTGGAGACGCAAAGATTTTTCCCGTGGTTCCGATAGGTGGTGCTATCGTACGTCCACGTTTATGGAGTCTTCAACCCACGGAGGGTAACGGCCGCGAGAGTCCATGGAGGGCTCCACCCATGAGGGTCCACGAAGTAGCAACCTTGACTATTCCATAACGGCTTCCGTCCACAAAGGACTAGCCTCACTATGGGTAAATCTTCACGAAGTAGGTGATCTCCTTGCCCTTACAAACTTCTTGGTTCAACTCCACAACACGAAGTAGGAGGCTCCCAAGCGACACCTAACCAATCTAGGAGGCACCACCCTCCAAAAGGTAATAGGCTCGGTAATGACGATGAACTCCTTGCTCTTGTGCTTCAAGATGATAGACTCCTCAACACACAATCACTCTCTCACAGATTTGGCTTGGTGGAAGAGATGGGATTGGTGGAAAGCAACTTGGGAAGGCTAGAAATCAAGATCCATATGGTTGGAGTGGA
Source organism: Elymus sibiricus (assembly GCA_039707655.1). NCBI lineage: Eukaryota > Viridiplantae > Streptophyta > Magnoliopsida > Poales > Poaceae > Elymus > Elymus sibiricus. The sequence continues at coordinate 275,030,679 of CM077665.1, forward strand.
AGATCTTGACCTCAACACAAGGGTAGGTGGCTCTCTCTCAGAAAACTGGATGGGGCAAGTATGGAATAGTTCTGAGTGCTTCTGTTTCAAGTGGATGGTGGTGAAGGGGTATATATAGGCATCCCCAAAAATCCAACCGTTACACACAAAATGACCAACTCGGTGACACCGATGTGTTAATCTCGGTGGTACCGAAGTGACCAAAAAGTGGCAACTTTTGAATCTCGGTGAGACCGATATAGGAAACTCGGTTGCATCGATAAGTTGACCAACGGTCAGATTGCCCATTCTCGGTGATGCCGATCCAACAATCTCGGTGGTACCGATATTGTGAATTTGCGTAACAGAAAGTTGGCAACCTAAACTCGGTGGCACCGAAGCAGAATCGGTTGCACCGAAGTGGCTAGGGTTTGGCTGAGTCTGTCTGAGTTTGGGAATCGGTGGCACCGAGTGGAAAGTGTTGGTTGCACCGATTTTGAATATTTAGCTTTGACAGACTTTTGTGGAAGAGCTTGTGGGTGTTTTTGGTGACTATCACTTGTGCACGTATGAGCATTTTGTTCACCAATCAAAACCTTACCCCCTTTTAATAGTATTGGCTTTCCTATGGACTCAAAATGATTTCTCACAAATGTAAAATGTAGAGTCCTCTTGCTTGAAGCTTTGCCAATCCATTTCCTTGCATCTTGGGGTATTTCCACAGTCTTCACAATCCTTTTGCTAGCCCTCTCTGTGGACTTTATCTGAAATACACTAGGTAAAAGTATTAGTCCAAGAGACAATGTATGTTGTCATGAATTATCAAAACCACCAAGGGAGCATGTTGTGCTTTCAGTATGTCCCCGGAACTTTTCTCCAGGTTGTGTTTTTCTTATGCAAGTTCCTCCAGGTGGTGATGTGCTACGGTGTGCATGGTGCGGTTGTGTGATAACCCACAAGTATAGGGGATCGCAACAGTTTTCGAGGGTAGAGTATTCAACCCAAATTTATTGATTCGACACAAGGGGAGCCAAAGATTATTCTCAAGTATTAGCAACTGAGTTGTCAATTCAACCACACCTGAAAGACTTAATATCTGCAGCAAAGTATTTAGTAGCAAAGTAGTATGGAAGTAACAGTGACGGTGGCAAAAGTGACAGTAGCAGTTTTGTAGTGATTGTAACAGTAGCAACGGAAAAGTAACTTAGCAAAGATTAATATGTGAAAAGCTCGTAGGCAATGGATCAGTGATGGATAATTATGTCGGATGGCATTCATCATGCAAAGGTTATAACATAGGGTGACACAGAACTAGCTCCAATTCATCAATATAATGTAGGCATGTATTCCATATATAGTCATACGTGCTTATGGAAAAGAACTTGCATGACATCTTTTGTCCTACCCTCCCATGGCAGCGGCGTCCTAATGTTAACTAAGGGATATTAAGGCCTCCTTTTAATATAGAACCGGAGCAAAGCATTAGCACTTAGTGAATACATGAACTCCTCAAACTACGGTAATCACCGGAAAGAATCCCAGTTATTGTCACCCTGGGGGATGCAGATCATAACTCGTAATAGGTGTCTACAACTTGCAAGATAGGATCAAGAACACATATATATATATTCATGAAAACATAATAGGTTCAGATCTGAAATCATGGCACTCGGGCCCTAGTGACAAGCATTAAGCATAGCAGAGTCATAGCAACATCAATCTCAGAACATAGTGGATACTAGGGATCAAACCCTAACAAAACTAACTCGATTACATGGTAAATCTCATCCAACCCATCACCGTCCAGCAAGCCTACGATGGGATTACTCACGAACGGCGGAGAGCATCATGAAATTGGTGATGAAGGATGGTTGGTGATGACGACGGCGTCGATTTCCCCTCTCCGGAGCCCAAAACGGACCCCAGATCTGCCCTCCTGAGGAAGAACAGGAGGTGGTGGCAGCTCCGTGTCGTGAAACGCGATGAACTCTTCTCTTTGATTTTTTTTCTCCCCGAATAGGTTTATATGGAGTTGGAGTTGAGGTCGGAGGAGCTCCTGGGGGCCCACAAGACAGGGGGGCGCGCCCCCCTGGCTTGTGACCAATGGGTGCCCCCCCTCCGGTTGATTCTTTCGCCAGTATTTTTTATTAATTCCAAAAATATTCTCCGTAAATTTTCAGGTCAATTCGAGAACTTTTATTTCTGCACAAAAATAACACCAAGGCAATTCTGCTGAAAACAGCGTCAGTCCGGGTTAGTTCCATTCAAATCCTGCAAATTAGAGTCCAAAACAAGGGCAAAAGAGTTTGGAAAAGTAGATATGTTGGAGACGTATCAACTCCCCCAAGCTTAACCCATTGCTTGTCCTCAAGCAATTCAGTTGATAAACTAAAAGTGACAAAGAAAAACTTTTACAAACTCTGTTTGATCTTGTTGTTGTAAATATGTCTAACTGATGTTCAGATTTTCAGCAAAGATTATAGACTAACCACATTCACAATAACATTTAGGTCTCACATTTACTCATATCAATGGCATAATCAACTAGCGGGCAATAATAATAAATCTCGGATGACAACAATTTTATCAAAACAATCATGATACAATATGATATAATGGTATCTCGCTAGCCCTTTCTGAGACCGCAAAACATAAATACAGAGCACCTCTGAAGAACAAGAACTGACTAGACATTGTAATTCATGGTAAAAGAGATCCAGTCACAATCATACTCAATATCAATTAATAGCAAAGCATACAAATGACGGTGGTGCTCTCTAACTGGTGCTTTTTATAAGAGGATGATGACTCAGCAATAAAGTAAATAGATAGGCCCTTCGCAGAGGGAAGCATTGATTTGCAGAGGTGCCAGAGCTCGAGCTTTTAAAACAGAGATGAATAATAATTTTGAGCGGTATGCTTTCATTGTCAACATAACAACCGAGAGATCTCGGTATCTTCCATGCTAGATACATTATAGGCGGTTCCCAAACAGAATAGTAAAGATTTTACTCCCCCTCCACCAATAAATCACACTCCACGGCGGGCCGAATCCACGGGTACCGTCCATACAAACAACAATCCTGGGGGGGGGGGGTTGTTTCATTATATTTTGATTTGAATTTTGAGCATGGAATTGGGCATCCTGAATACCAGCCACTCTCTCGTGAATGATAGTGAATCAACACATATCGTGAGAATAACCCACCTAGCATGGAGGATACTGACAGCCCCTAGTCACTATATGAGCGATTCGGGCATACAAAACAGAATATTATTTGAAGGTTTAGAGTTTGGCACATGCAAATTTACTTGGAACGGCAGGTAAATACCGCATATAGGTAGGTATGGTGGACTCATATGGAACAACTTTGGGTTTATGGAAATGGATGCACAAGCAGTATTCCTGCTTAGTACAGGTGAAGGCTAGCAAGAGACTGGGAAGCGACCAACTAGAGAGCGACAACAGTCATAAACATGCATTGAGATTAACCAACATTGAATGCAAGCATGAGTAGGATATAAATCACCATGAACATAAATATCGTGGAGGCTATGTTGATTTTGTTTCAACTACATGCGTGAACATGTGCCAAGTCAAGCCACTTGAATCATTCAGAGGAGGATACCATTCTATCATACTACATCACAACCATTTTAAAATGCATGTTGACACTCAAGACAAACCATTATACACTCTTAGCTAATTAAGCATGGCATGAGTAACTATAATCTCTAATTTTCATTGCAAACATGTTTCATCCATAACGAGCTAAATCCAGAACGATGAGCTAATCATATTTACAAAAACAAAATAGGTCGAGTTCATACCAGCTTTTCTCTACCTCAATCACTTCATCATATGTCGTCATTATTGCCTTTCACTTGCACGACCGAACGGTGTGAATAATAATAAGAGTGCGCGTGCATTGGACTAAGCTGGAATCTGCAAACAATTATTTCAAAGGAGAAGACAAGGTAATATGGGCTCTCTGTAAGATAAACAACAATGCATATGAGAGCCACTCAACATTTTCATCGTGGTCTTCTCCTCTCGACCCAAAGAAATTTCAAAACAAGAACGAGAAAAACTATTCGCACGGGAAAGCTCCCAACAAGCAAAAGAAGAACGAGAAATCTTTTTGGGTTTTCTTTTAATGATACAACTAAACAAACTAAAAGGTAAAGCTAGAACTAATTTTTTTTGGATTTTTCTCAAGGTTAATCAAGCACACAAGAAGAAAGCGGAAAGAAGAAATAAAATACCATGGATGATACAATGAAAAAGTATAAGCACCGACTACTAAGATGAGTATGTGAACATGAATGTAATGTCGGTGAGAAATACGTACTCCCCCAAGCTTAGGCTTTTGGCCTAAGTTGGTCTAGGGCCATGGCTGAAAATAACCCTCTCCCGGATACTCCGGAGGATACTGAGGGTTCCACTGGTTGGCGAGCTCCTGTGGCTCCCACTGAAAAACTGGATCCTGATACGGATCAAGGGCTAGTGCCGGCTCAGGTGCTGGGGGTTGCGACAGACCCCAATATCTGTAGATGTCCTCGGGCATAATAGTGTACCTGCCTGAATGGAGATCGAACAAAGAAGAAGCAGGCAGAGCAATAATTTCACAAGTACCCTGACTAAATACTAAGTTGTAAAGCAGCCTCTTATCATTATCATTCCTAATAAAATCATGTGCTACCATACTATCATAGTCTAAATATCTTGTGGGTAGCAGCATTTCCTCTTCCTCGTCAAGCCTGATGGGTATCTTAAAGTGTTTGGCTAGACGAGATGCATAGATACCTCCGAATATGGGGCCCTTCTAACGGTTTAAGTTCAACCGTTGGGCCACAATAGCGCCCAGACTAAAAGTTCTATCAGCAAGTAAAGCATGGCGCAAAATGGCGAGGTCGGGAGCACTAAGGCTTCCACTCTCCCCACGACCAATTAAACATCTCTCCGCAAATAATGAATAATAGCGTAGAACAGGAAAATGTAAACTAGCTGCTCTTGCCTTTGACACCCCTCTCTCTTCCCCCACAGTGGTTGCGGCAATAAAGTCCTCCATGTCTCTAGGACGTGGTTCGCTGATGCTGCCCTCATAAGGTATTTTGCAAACATTGCAAAAATCGTAAAGCTTCATCTCCTTAGGCACATCATATAAGTAAAACTCTACCATGGGAGGATTCTTCCTAGGATAAAAGTGAAAGTTTTGCACGAAGATATTAGTGAGTAGGAGGTATTGGTCACACTTATCGTTGAGGAAGTCGGTGATGCCTGCATTCTCTGCCAAATAATAGAAATCTTCATAAATTCCGGCCGCCCTCAAGAATGCATCACTTGGCCATTCACATGGCCGAACCTCCGCGACGCGAGGAAGATTGTATTTGGATTTCTTCTTCACCCCATTTTCATCTTCTTTAGAACCCCGGCTCGAAGAGCCCCTTAACAATCTCCTCATCATTTCTTTCTCTGAAAAATTTCTGAAATTTTTAGTGACTCAAAATAAAGGTGAACAAAACTCAATAAAACTTATAGCAACTACTCCCACAAGTACCTAGAGGCTATATCATGCATCAAAACTACTTGGAACCATACAAATTTGACATGCAAGCTCAAGAACAAGGTCGCCACAGCAGCAAAAAAATTGCAATATATAAAGCACTAGAACAAAAACTAATTGGACCATTGGAGGAGTCACATAGCGAAGAACAATCCCCCAAAACAGTTTTGCAAATGGAGCTTTGCACAAGGAGATCGAAAATGGCAGCAAAATGAGCTAGAACACGGGTTTGAGCAATGGTGGGATTTTTCTGGGGGAAGACGAAGTGGATGGTGGCTGGAATAAGTGAGGGGGGCCTACGTGGGACCCACAAGCCAGGGGGCGCGCCCAGGGGGGTGGGCGTGCCCTGTAGGCTTGTGGCCCACTGGTGCAGCCCCCTGGTGTGTTCTCAGTGCCAGAAATTCTTAAATATTCCAGAAAAAATCATACTACATTTTCAGGGCAATTGGAGAACTTTTATTTTCAGGTCACTTTTTTATTGCACGGACAAATCAGAAAACAGAAAAATAATAGCATTTTTACTTTATTTAATCTAAATAACAAAAAGTAAAAGTTGGGTACAGAAGGTTGTGCTTTCTAAATTCATCCATCTCATGCCCGTCAAAAAGAATCCATCAATAAGGTTGATCAAGTCTTATTGACAAACTTTTTTCGAATGACACGGAACCGGAGAATTTTCGAATAACACTAGGTATCCTCAATGGGGATATGCATGTCCCCAACAATAAGTATATCATTTTTTTTGGCAGTAGGGAGAGGGAATTCAAAATCTCCAATAATAATCGTTGAAATTTTTCCAATGGAGTTGATACTATGAACTTGAGGTTGTTTCTTCGGAAAGTGTACCGTATGCTCATTACCATTAACATGAAAAGTGACATTGCCTTTGTTGCAATCAATAACAGCCCCTGCAGTATTCAAAAAAGGTCTACCAAGGATGATCGACATACTGTCCTCCTCGGGAATATCAAGAATAACAAAGTCCGTTAGGATAGTAACATTTGCAACTACGACAGGCACATCCTCACAAATACCGATGGTAAAGCAGTTGATTTATCAGCCATTTGCAAAGAGATTTCAGTAGGTGTCAACTTATTCAAATCAAGTCTTCGATACAAAGAGAAAGGCATAACACTAACACCAGCTCCAAGGTCACACAAGGCAGTTTTAACATAGTTTCCTTTAATAGAGCATGGTATAGTAGGTACTCCGGGATCTCCTAGTTTCTTTGGTACTCCACCCTTAAAAGTATAATTAGCAAGCATGGTGGAAATCTCAGCTTCCGGTATCTTTCTTTTATTTGTCACAATATCTTTCATATACTTAGCATAAGGAGACATTTTCAGAATATCAGTCAAGCGCATACGCAAAAAGACAGGTCTAAGCATTTCAACAAAGCGCTCAAAGTCCTCATCATTCTTTTTCTTGGATGGCTTAGGAGGAAAGGGCATGGGTTTCTGAACCCAAGGTTCTTTTTCTTTACCATGCCTCCTAGCAACAAAGTCTCTTTTATCATATCTTTTATTCTTAGGTTATGGGTTATCAAGATCAACAGCAGGTTCAATCTCCACATCATTATCATTACTAGGTTGAGCATCATCATTAATATTATCACTAGGCTCATGTTCATTACCAGATTGTGTCTCAGCATCAGAAATAGAAATATCATTTGGGTTTTCATGTGCATCTATAACAGGTTCACTAGCAGTATGAAAAGTCCTATCATCATTCTTTTTCCTTTTATTACTAGAATGACTAGGTGCATCAGTATTAACTCTCTGAGAATCTTGCTCAATTCTCTTAGGATGGCCCTCAGGATACAAAGGTTCCTGAGTCATCTTACCACCTCTAGTCACAACTCTAACAGAATGATCATTGTTCTTACCATTCATCTCATTAAGCAAATCATTTTGTGCCTTAAGTACTTGTTCTACTTGAGTAGTTACCATGGAAGCATGTTTACTAATAAGCTTAAGATCATTGATAGTTCTACTCATATAATCACCCAAGCGATCAAGCATGTAAGCATTATGTCTCAATTGTCTACTAACATAAGCATTGAAATTTTCTTGCTTAGCAATAAAGTTATCAAACTCATCCAAGCATTGGCTAGCAGACTTATTATAAGGAATATCACCTTCATCAAATCTACGGAGAGAATTTACCTCTACTACCTGTGTCGGGTTATCAAGACCATGTATTTCTTCAATAGGTGGTAGATTCTTAACATCTTCAGCTTTAATACCTTTTTCTTTCATAGATTTCTTTGCCTCTTGCATATCTTCAGGACTGAGAAATAGAATACCTCTTTTCTTCGGAATTGGCTTTGGAGGTGGTTCGGGAATAGTCCAATCATTATCATTGCTCAATATATTATTCAATAGTAGTTCAGCTTGTTCAACAGTTCGTTCCCTGAAAACACAACCAGCACAACTATCTAGGTGGTCCCTAGAAGCATCGGTTAGTCCATTATAAAAGATATCAAGTATTTCGTTTTTCTTGAGAGGATGATCAGGAAAAGCATTGAGTAATTGGAGAAGCCTCCCCCAAGCTTGTGGGAGACTCTCTTCTTCAATTTGCACAAAGTTAAATATTTCCTTCAAGGCAGCTTGTTCTTATGGGCAGGAAAATATTTTCCAGAGAAGTAATATATCATATCCTGGGGACTACACACACAACCAGGAGCAAGAGAATTAAACCATATCTTAGCATCACCCTTTAATGAGAAAGGAAACAACTTCAGAATATAGTAATAGCGAATTTTTTCCTCATGAGTAAATAGGGTGGCTATATCATTCAATTTAGTAAGATGTGCCACAACAGTTTCAGATTCATAACCATGGAAAGGATCAGATTCAACCAAAGTAATTAATTCAGGATCGACAGAGAATTCATAATCCTTATCAGTAACAAAGATAGGTGAAGTAGCAAACTTAGGATCATATTGCATTCTAGCATTCAAAGATTTTTCCTTCCATTTGCATAGCAATTTCTTAAGATCATCTCTATCCTTACAAGCAAGAAAGTCCCTAGCTACCTCTCCTTCCATAACATAACCCTTAGGTATATTAGGCAATTCATATCTAGGAGAGCTAGGTCTAGCAGGTGTCTCATAGTATTCAGTTTCAATAATTTCATCAGTTTCAGAAATATCATCAGTTTCAGCATTGACTCTAGCAATTTGTGCACCAAGAAATTCACCCAGTGGCACAGTATTATCAATCAAAGTATCATCATAAGCATCATGCATAGCAGATGTGGCATCATCAATTGCTTGCGACATATCAGAATCAATAGCAGGTGGTGGTGTCGCAAATTTACTCATAACAGAAGGTGAATCAAGTGCAGAGCTAGATGGCAGTTCCTTACCTGTCCTCGTAGTTGAGGGATAGATCTTGCTTTTAGCATCTTTGAAATTCTTCATAGTGATCAACAAATATAAATCCCAAGTGACTCAGAGAATAGAGCTATGCTCCCCGGCAACGGTGCCAGAAAAAGGTCTTGATAACCCACAAGTATAGGGGATCGCAACAGTTTTCGAGGGTAGAGTATTCAACCCAAATTTATTGATTCGACACAAGGGGAGCCAAAGAATATTCTCGTGTATTAGCAGCTGAGTTGTCAATTCAACCACACTTGAAAGACTTAATATCTGCAGCAAAGTATTTAGTAGCAAAGTAGTATGGAAGTAACGGTGACGGTGGCAAAAGTGACAGTAGCAGTTTTGTAGTGATTGTAACAGTAGCAACGGAAAAGTAACTTAGCAAAGATCAATATGTGAAAAGCTCGTAGGCAATGGATCAGTGATGGGTAATTATGTCGGATGGCATTCATCATGCAAAGGTTATAACATAGGGTGACACAGAACTAGCTCCAATTCATCAATATAATGTAGGCATGTATTCCATATATAGTCATACGTGCTTATGGAAAAGAACTTGCATGACATCTTTTGTCCTACCCTCCCGTGGCAGCGGGGTCCTAATGGAAACTAAGGGATATTAAGGCCTCCTTTTAATAGAGAACCGGACCAAAGCATTTGCACTTAGTGAATACATGAACTCCTCAAACTACAGTAATCACCGGAAAGAATCCCAGTTATTATCACCCTGGGGGATGCGGATCATAACTCGTAATAGGTGTCTACAACTTGCAAGATAGGATCAAGAACACATATATATATTCATGAAAACATAATAGGTTCAGATCTGAAATCATGGCACTCGGGCCCTAGTGACAAGCATTAAGCATAGCAGAGTCATAGCAACATCAATCTCAGAACATAGTGGATACTAGGGATCAAACCCTAACAAAACTAACTCGGTTACATGGTAAATCTCATCCAACCCATCACCGTCCAGCAAGCCTACGATGGGATTACTCACGAACGGCGGAGAGCATCATGAAATTGGTGATGAAGGATGGTTGGTGATGACGACGACGTCGATTTCCCCTCTCCGGAGCCCAAAACGGACCCCAGATCTGCCCTCCCGAGGAAGAACAGGAGGTGGCGGTGGCTCCCTGTCGTGAAACGCGTTGAACTCTTCTCTCTGATTTTTTTCTCCCCGAATAGGTTTGTATGGAGTTGGAGTTGAGGTCGGAGGAGCTCCTGGGGGCTCACAAGACAGGGGGGCACGCCCTAGGGGGGGGGGGGCTGGCTTGTGACCAATGGGTGGCCCCCCTCCGGTTGATTCTTTCGCCAGTATTTTTTATTAATTTCAAAAATATTCTCCGTAAATTTTCAGGTCAATCCGAGAACTTTTATTTCTGCACAAAAATAACACCAAGGCAATTCTGCTGAAAACAATGTCAGTCCGGGTTAGTTCCATTCAAATCATGCAAATTAGAGTCCAAAACAAGGGCAAAAGAGTTTGGAAAAGTAGATACGTTGGAGACGTATCATTGTGTGTCTTGGTGCTCCTGCTCCAATTTTGATAGATGAAGGTTGGCCAGTTTCGGACTCGTCGGGTACCATGTGAGAGTTATGTTCCCCGACTCCATATGGCTGGACCTGAGTTGTTATACAATTCCTCCTGTCGTTTTCTTTTTTGACGCAGCAACACAAATCACAGTCGTCGACATCTTCAGGTCTCCTTGGACGATTCTCAGCCGCTGCTTTTAGAAGCTCCTTGGTTTAGAGAATCTCTAGCAGATCCGGCATACCCCGTCTCGTAAAAATCGATTTACGGGATACCACGAAACGTTTTTTCACGTTTTTACTGTACGGCTTTTGTTTCGCCAAAACAGATCCTATACAAAATGATGCCCCCGGCAAAATTACATACCCCCCTAAAAGCGTAATCTAAATTACAATTGGGTCTTTCAATTCCCAGGCCGCGCCGGTGCCGGCCGATGTCTTGCTGTCACACGCTCGCCGGAGGCTCCTCCCGCCGCCGCTGTTGGCGCGCACCATGTCAGACGCGTACGAGCTCTTGCTCGTGCCTGCGACCGAGCCCTTGTCGCTGCCTCGCTCGCGCTAGCTAGCGCTGTTGCGCCGAGGGTGGCCAGCGGCGAGCTCGTCCGCGGCTTGCGCGTACGACAGCAAGTGGTGGATGCACGTCACAGACTCACAGGCGGTGGCGGTGGCGTGCGGCAGCGCGCGTGTGCCGGTGGTTGTGGCGCCGGCTGCGAGGGAAGAGGTTGGGGCTGAAATATCCCTCCTGCCAAGGATAGATGATACCGTAAAAAGAGTAGCTTCTTCCGCGGTTTGGAGGATCCCTCAAAAAAATCCGAGATGGATGAATATACATATTCTATTCAGGCTTGCAAAATAGGCTCCGTCCCGTAAACCGACGATTATTTTGCCGGATGACCCGGTTTACTAGATCTGCTAGAGATGCTCTTAATCAAGTTTGATCCGTTGATACAGAGGCTCAGAGGCGATAGCCATCTTTTCTCACGGGCTGAGGCTGGTGGACGAAGGAGGCAGAAAACTTTGACTGCGTTAACAATAAGGAAGCATTTATTTAATTTCCGCAAGGGTGTTTTTATAAGGGTATATGCTTCTTAATATATGGACTTTGTTTTTCCGATAAAATGAAAGTTCATTTCTAAAGAACAAGGAAAACCCCGGAGAAAAACCGGAAAAGAAGAAGAATACCCAGAAAAAATAGGGGCGTGCTACGCGTCCGCTGGTTGATCTTTTTTAAAGATCAACCGGGTCGCGAGCCGTCGGATCTGCCGCATCGAGTGGCCGAGCGCTCTTTCACCATTGCAGCGCAGACGTTGTTGCAGAATTATTTCTGCAACACACGTCTTGTTGCATAATTTTTTGCAACAATTATTTTGTTGCAAAAAATATTTGCAACTGTGGTTTTGTTGCATTTTTTTTTGTAACTAGGGTCTTGTTGCAAAAAAAATCTGCAACAGAGATTTTGTTGCAAAACATAAGCCCGCCGTAGACCATTGCAATACCGCATATGTTTGAGAAACATTGCCCCTGTTGCAGAAGAGAGTTTGTCGAAGGATGGTATGCGGCCCTTATCTGGACGCGTGTCAGGCGGAGAACGTGGCGGACGCGACCACTGCAATCCTCCGGGTGATGGTAAGCGTTTTCCGAAAAAATAGCAGGCGGGGGGATAAGCGCAGAAGAGAAGTAAAGACAAATGATGGGGCCCACCACAGGCGATGCGGCGAACCGAACCGATTCCATCTACCCACGAGACGAGAGAGAGAGAGCACGCAGGAGGCCGACCGCGTCCGCGTGGGCGTTTGGCCCCACCCACGCGCGCGCGAGAGAGACGACGGCGTCGCTTCTCCTCACTTTCTCTTCTCTCCCCAACGGAACGGAATCTCCTCGCGGCCCGTCTTGTCCTCTTGCCACCCCACACCCACACGTCTCTCTCTCTCCCTCTCTCCGAGGCACGCTCCGTACCCTGTTGAAGCTTTCAAGAAGAGATCACACATGAGCGCGCATTAACAAACCACTATATTCCCAGTCCATTAGATATTACTCGCAATGATCGGATACGACCCTTGACTTTTACAAAGTCAGAGTCTACATGCATGATGTACGCCCAAGTTATTATAGCAGCTTGTTATGTGTATTTCTTGTGTGTGTGAATGTATATGAGACTATTTCATGTGTGTGTGTGAATGTATATGAGACAATTTGTTTCCCCCCTGCCAGTCGCCCAAATAATCAATTGACCTCGTTTAACTTAGCACGACGATGGACGCATATCTCATCACGAGATAAACGGGAGCGTATCGTATATATGGCTAAAGTATTACTAGTAAATGGAGTGTCTTGATGAAGCCAAGAAAGTATATATTCCATCTCTTATCTCATCGTACAAGGCAAGGGATCACTCATTTATTCGCAACAAACTGGCTAGTGGTCACTAGCGGACGAGAGCCGTATATCATACAGTAGAGCCTATCTAAAAGACTTACATTACGTGTGCATTTTTGACATATACTCCTACAGTCCTACTCCATACGCCGTACGCAGGTACGCTTTGTGGCTGGGCATGCATGCATGGTACTCCAAACACGGAGATCCATACGGTCAGATATGTCTTGGAATACACATTTTTCCTGTAAGATAGGTCAACAAAAATTCAACACAGCGAAATATAGCCAGCCCCACCAATGCAGATGCAGAGAGATAATCTTGCAGTGCGTCACATCTACTGTACGGATAGATCATACTCCCTCTTTTCCGGTTTATAGGGCTTAATTTCAAAATCTCTTCAACCAAGGTAGATGGTGAGTGATGGAATACATTTCGTAGTTTTTTTTTTTTTTTGAAACGGGGCATAAGATTTGCCTTTATATTGATATCGAAGGAGCAAAAACAAGGGGGGCCTAAGCCAGAAAAAAAGAAAAAAGGTACAACCACGAAGAGGTAAAAGCTCAGCCCATAAGTTCCGCAAGGTTTTTTGCTCCCGCTAAGATCCAAGCCTTCCCTTCGTCAGTGATCTTGCGCATGACCTCCGAAGGTATCGAGGACTTGTTGTTGAAGACCCTCTCGTTTCTTTCTTTCCAAATCTCCCAAGCGATGAGAATAATGGCGGTTTTCAGGCCTTTGGGAGAGGAGGTGGGCGTCCTAGCCGTAGCATGCAAGTAATCCAAAACCTTAGGGCGATTGGAGCCCATGCTGAGGAGCAAATCTGGGCATGAGAGCCAATTAGCGGCAGCGGACCAGATCCTCTTGGAATATCGACACTCAAAGAGAAGATGCCGTGCCGTCTCGGGGGTACACCTGCAGAGTTGACAAGTAGGATGGTGTGGCCACCCGCGCTTCGCCAAGCGATCAGCGGTCCAAAGGCAGTTCTGGACGGCAAGCCAAGCAAAGAAACGGCATTTGGGAGGGGCCCAAGTCTTCCACACGATAGTCCCAAAGGAGCACGGAAGGGAGCTCATGAATTGAGCCCTGTAGGCGGAGCTTGCCGAATAGCAACCGCTAGGCGACAGAGTCCAGGTAATGGTGTCCTCAATACCCGGAGAAAGCTGAATGGTCGACAGAAGCTCCCAAAGGTCAACGAATTGGATGATGTGTTCCACAGTAAAGGAATCCACCGCAAGATCGGTGATCCAGTTTTGGTTGTTAAGCGCGTCTTGGACCGTCCGGTTTTTTCTTCTAGACCCTTTAAAGAGCAAAGGCACCAGGTCTTTAGGCGGCGTTCCGTTGAGCCAAGAGGAAGACCAGAAGGAGGCTTTTCTACCATCGCCAATAGTAACTCTAGTAGCCGCGTTGAAGAGTTGTCGATCGGCGTCGTCGTGGGGGGTTTCAGTTCCCACCCAAGGTTTTTCCGGTGCCGTCCACTCCTACCACAGCCAGCGAAGCCTTAGAGCACGGGAGAACCTATCCAAGTCGAGAATCCCCAGACCGCCCAGCTCCTTGGGACGATAGACCTTTTGCCAATTAACTTTGCACTTTCCCCCGCTGACATTTTCTTTGCAATCCCAAAGCATTCCCCGGCTGATCTTGCTAAAAGCCTTAAGGATACCCTTATCTGCTTTGAGAGCCGTGAGGAGGAAAATCGGCATGGAAGAAAGAACAGACTTCACGTAAGCACAGCAGCCAGCCCGGGAGAGGAATTTGCCTTTCAAAGGATCCAGTCGCGCAGCCACCTTATCAATGTAAGGTTGGAGGTCGGCTTTTTTGAGTCTGCCGAGGGCAAGAGGCAAACCCAGGTACTTGAACGGGAACTGAACGATGTTAGCCGGAAAGTTTGCCAGAACCGAGGCAAGATCAATATCGGGGCAGCATATGGGAGCCACGGAGCTTTTGGCCACGTTAGTCATCATCCCTGTAACCTCCCCAAAACTCTGAAGGATATCAACCAAATTGGTCACATCCTGCTCGTCAGGAGCCAAGAAGATGGCCGCGTCATCCGCATATAAGGAGGTGCGAGGTCCCTGAGAACCACCGGGCATCTCATGAAGCAGACCGGAGGCAGTGGCCCTGTCCAAAATTTGTTGCAGCGGGTCAATGGCGATATCGAAGAGCAAGGGGGACAGAGGGTCCCCCTGTCGAAGACCACGGCCATGAATGATGTCCTTTCCGGGGATGCCATTGAGGATGACCCGCGATGAAGCAGACGAGAACAAAGTAGCCAGAAGAGCTCGCCACCTCGGAGGGAACTCGAGGCGTTGCAAGAGATCCAGGATATAGTCCCAGCGTACCGTGTCGAAAGCCTTGGCGACGTCAAGTTTGACGAGAAGGGCTGGGGTCTTGCTGCGATGAAGCTTGCGAGCGGTGTTCCTCACGTACAAAAAGTTGTCGTGAATGGATCTAGTCTTGATAAAAGCGCTCTGGCAGCGGGAGACAAGAACATCCATCTTCGGGCCGAGCCACCGAGCCATAGCTTTGGCGATGATCTTCGGGATTGCGTGGATCAGGCTTATGGGCCTGAAATCCGTGATAGACTCCGCACCATCCTTTTTAGGAAGAAGAACAATGTTGGCCGTATTGATGATATGGAAATTGGAGACCGAAAGCTCGGAGAAGGTGTTGATGACCCTCATCAGATCAACCTTAATGATATCCCAACATGACCGGAAAAAAGAAATGGAGAAGCCATCCGGGCCGGGAGCCTTGTCCGCAGGCATGTCCTCAATCGCTTCTTTTATCTCGAGCTCGGAGAAAGGCAGGTCAAGATCTTCCAAAGCATGTGAGGCAGGGTTTACAGCTGCCCAGTTGAAGTCAAGCCGGCGGGGAGGCGGACGACCCAAAGTTTGGGAGAAGTGGTCGAAGACCAAATTCTCCTTATCCTCATGGGTAGCCGCCCAGCCATCACCATTCTTGAGCCTTTGAATGTGATTTTTACGCCTCCTAGAATTTATCCGCAAATGAAAGAACTTGGTGTTAGCATCCCCCTCACGAAGGCAGTTAATTCTGGAAGCCTGCCGTTTCCGTGAACGCTCAAGGGCCGCCAACCCCAGAACACGACGCTTAAGACCGGCACGAAGGGCTCTCTCATCCATCGACAGGGTGCGAGTTTCCTGGGCGACATCCAGCTGGAGAATAACGTCCAATGCCATCATAAGCTGAAGCTTGCCATTTGAAAAAAGGCCTTTGCTCCAGGATCGCAAGCTTCTCGCCGTATTTCGCAACTTATGATTGATCACATGCACCGGCTGGGTATGGGAAGAAGGCGCCGACCAAACCTGCAGGACCGTATCATAAAAGCC
Organism: Elymus sibiricus; assembly: GCA_039707655.1. Taxonomy (NCBI): domain Eukaryota; kingdom Viridiplantae; phylum Streptophyta; class Magnoliopsida; order Poales; family Poaceae; genus Elymus; species Elymus sibiricus. Next base: position 275,046,866 of record CM077665.1, read on the forward strand.
AGGCATCTTGGGCCAGAAAGATTCGAAGCGGAAAGTACGAGGCTTCCGAGGGCCACTCTGATTTGAGAGAAGGAGAGGGCAGTGATCCGAGAGGGATGACGAGAGAGCATGCAGCACATGATTTTCGAACATCAGATCCCAGCTGGAGTTGCAGAAAGCACGATCCAAACGCACCAGGGTGGGGTCTTCTCGCTCATTGCTCCAGGTATATTTTCTGTTTTGTAGCTTGATCTCCTTGAGCTGACAATTGGTGAGAGCGCGCCTGAACTGACCCATAAGTCGAAAATTCAGGTTGTTATTATTCTTGTCTTCCACCTGATATATGAGATTAAAATCTCCTATGATGAGCCATTTATGATCATTTGCGGGGATGGTGTCGGAAACCTTAGCCAAGAAAGCAGCCTTGTCGGCATCGGTACTGGGACCATAAACCGTGGTGAGCCTGAAAGAAGTGCCGCAAGCCCGGATGGCGACCTCAGCGGAGATCAAGTGATTGCCAATATGGATGCTGCTAACGGAGACATGCTCATCGTCCCAAAGGAGAAGAATTCCCCCACGAGTACCGATAGCCGGCCTGTGGGCGAAAGATCTAAGTCTATGACCACCAATAAATGCCGCGGTACGATGATCAAAAAAATCCATCTTGGTCTCTTGGAGGCAAGCTATATGGCGCGGGGTGTCCGCCAGGAAGGCATGGACGGTATCCTTGCGATCTTGATTATTTAAACCACTAATGTTCCAATTCACCAAACTTAGGTTCGGACCAATCATAGAGTCTGAAAAACAAGAAGAAGCAGGCGACCACAACCGAACGCAGACGAGAACAACTAGACGAGGACTTCTTCATCAACTGGGGCTTCAGCACCATAAGGCCCGCCCAAGGCGATCAGGGCCTCATCGGCTTCAAACATGCTTCTGACATTGAGCTTAAAGAGGGCGGCCAGCGCGTCAATCGTCTTGTCGGTCAGCTGATTTTTGAAAAGCTCGATGTAGCTGTTACGAGCCTGGATCAGCGACATCCCATCGGAGGCAACTCCCATCTTTGCGTTCAGCACTTGAATGGCCTTGTCCATAGCATGCATCTTTGGCTTCACGCCAAGCCGCGCGCTGTGCCTAGCGTCAGAGGTTAAGGAACCAGAGGCAGGCCTCAAGCGAGGTGTTGGGGGGGCAGGCAGAGGCAGGATTGGCACCAGGGGGCGATCAAACAGATTCTCCACGCAGTCCAGGGGCGGACGATCATCATCAGCATCATTTGTAGATAGTCGTGGACTCTTTGAATCAGTGAGAGGCGAAGGAGAGATCTGCAGCATAGCGGACGACGCCGTCGCGGTAGGGCGAGGTGGCCTCGGCCCGAGGGTGCGCGTCTCCGAAGCCTCAAGTGGCGCAAGGGCCACTTTATCTGCCAGGACAGCGGCGTCGCCGTTCATCTCGTACCAGGCCTCGTCTTCGGGCAGCAACTCCCAGGAAACGGGCACGTTCGCCCGGACGTTTGGTGGCGCGACGGGGACGCACCGACCACATGGAGGCGTCATAGCAGCGGCAGGTTCATCAGGTTCCCAGGAACTGGGCAGCGTCAGAGACGTCGGCGACGTAGGGTCATTGGCCACGCCATGCGGGGGCGAAGCGAGCCGGGAGAAGCCCGACGCGAAGGAGTCCGGGAGCTCCTTGATGGCCGCAGACCAGTCGCGACAGGTTCCCCGGGTAGGCGCCAAGGCAGGGGGTGTGGCGTTCGCGAGGTCACCCTCCTCCTTCCGGGGGCTTGGCTTCAGAGCGGACGATGGCGCGACGATGATGGAGGACAAAGGGCGCGTGGCCGTAGCCGAATAGGTCGTCCGCTGGCAGCTAGAGACGCTGGAGTGCAGCCACGCCGTGGAGGAAGGGCGCTGGTGGCCGCCTTGCCCGCCTGAGGAGTACCGGGAGGAGCGACGCTGATCGTGGCTGCCCCGGCGACCAGCCTTCGAGAGTGCGCTCTGTCCACGCGAGCTGCCGTACGAGCGACGGGGAAGATGACGGCCAGGTTCGTCGTCGTCGTCATGGCGGCGGCGCATGCTTGGTAGCCGATCGTCGCAACGGTGACCCGCCCTTGAGCGGCTTCGACGTCGTTCGTTACGTCCCCGAGAGCGGGAGCGCCTGGAGCCGTCAGCATGACGAGAGTGGGAGCGGCGAGGACGATCCGCGGCGCCATGGCCGGTATGGCGAGAGCGGGAGCGGTGAGCGCGACCGCGGCTGTCGTGGCGAGAACGAGAGCGTCCGCCATCCCCGCGACCGTTGCGCTCCGTCGCATGCACTACCGAGCCGTTGCCCTTGTCCCTGGTGTGCAGCTCACCAAGAGGAGGAATCGGGGCCGGGAGGACGGAGCCCGAACCCATCCCCACCGGCATGCCGTCGATGGAACCCAGGTTACAGGGCGGGAAAGAGTGCACCGCCGGCCTGAAATCTGTGATGGCCTCGGTGCCGTCCAGCACCGGCGCGCCGTTGAAGTCTTCGATGCAGTCGATGGGAAGAAGAACCCGGAATGTCATTCCCCTTTTCCATTGATCCGAACGGTCCTCGTCGATGCGGAGCCGTGAAGAGAGGCCGCATGGCGCCTTGTTGACGAAAGTGCACCACAACACCTTGGTGATGCGGCGAGGAGACGGCGTCCACACCCAAACGCCGAAGCAGGATGTATCCTCCATGGTGGTGAAGCCATCGTCGAACCGCTGCACCGCACAGCTCCTTCCCACCAGCTGGTCCACGACCTCCGGGCGCCAAGCAAAAAGAGGTAGCCCATCGACCACCACATGCGCGCGGTAGTGCAGGTCCGCATTGAAGGCATGCGCAACGGCGCGCCATGGCCGAAAGTGGACGTCGAGGCCGTCGAGCTTGAAGTTGCAGCGTTCGGTGCGCATCACCCGGTCCCGATGCTCAGTGGCGGAGAACTTGACGAGGTATTGCTCGGGGAAGTGGGTGCTGACCACCAAGTCCGACGAACAGCGGTGAAACTTGCGGCAGAACACATCCTCGATGTCCGTGCGGTCGGTGCCTGAAGGAGCGGAGATCACCCAGGCCACTATGGCCGTGCCCTCCCAGTCCAGGCGCGAGCGATCGAGATCATAGGTGGTGGCGATGTAGCAGGAGTCCTCCTCCGTACGGATTGACGGGTCGCCGATATCGACCGAGTCCATCGGGGCGGCGCTGCCACGAGCGGGAGGCGTGGCCAAGGCAGCGTGAGGAGGAGGCGCGGTGTGCTGCAGCGGAGAGCGCGTTGGAAGCCTGCTGTAGGGCGATGGAGGGGTGCCCCGAGAGCGGATACGGGGGGCGTAATTTGTAGCTTTGAGCGGAGGCGCCTCGTCTCCCCGATGTAGGTGGGGCAGCGAAAAGGGGCGGCGGTGCCTTGAAGGTGGAGCGACCGCACGAGCGACGCGGCGGGCCTCGCGACGCGCGGCGTGAAACGACGCGTGTCCAGCCGTCTTCCTCCGCAGAGACCGAAGCGACGTGGCGGCGTGGTGGGCTGGGGGCCGATGCGCCATGACTGCGGGGGGTGGGATGGCGAACCGCACCGTCTTCCTTGGATGCCCCGGCCTGGGAGCCGAGGAGTAACGGAGGATGCCAGTTGGGACGAAAGGCGGGGGAGAGGGGCAGCCCGCCTGCCGCCAGGCCGCCAAAGCCTTGTTGATGCGGCCGCAGGCCCGCTCAGACGGCGCGTCCAGGGCCAGAGAGCCGACGACCAGGCTCCGAAGAGGCCGCGGGGCGCGACTCGGCAGCGCCGGCGGCGAGGGAGCCAGCGAGGGGTGGGCGGCGCCAGCTCCAGATCTTGGCGTCCAGGAGGTTGAGGGGCTTGAGAAGCCCTGGAACTCCGGCGAGAAGTTTGGGGGAAGGGTGGGTGGGGGTGGTGGGAGCTGGGTCAGGGGAGGGGAGCGGCTTGAGGGGCCAGAGGCACCGGCGGGGGGCGGCGGCGCCGGCACACCGTGGGAGGCGGACGGGACGCAGGAGCGCTCCCGGCTAACGGTCATATTCCCCATTACTTTTATTTCGTAGTTTTCATAAGTACTTAATTAATACGCTCGTTTTTAAAAAAAGTTATGTTTACCAATGCATTAATTAAAATGCATGCATGCATGACCACTAAATGTCAATGAACTTTCACATGCATTGGTTGGTTTTCTCTTGATACTTGCATCGGTTGATTTAATGCACCTCGAAATCCAAACATGTCATGATAAGTAGTAGAATTGAGACTTATAAAACGGAAAAACGAAATTTTTGAGATGAGCACTATAAACCGGAAAGGAGGAAGTACAACACTATCCCAGGTCCCATAATTGCTAGTCATACGTATTCTCAAACGCGCGACTACATTGGCCGGCTCGCACATACACATTCGGTGCTTGATGATCGATTATTTATGTACGTACTTACTTCAATTTGACCACGCCAAAAACGTAAGAGAAATTAAACTCCACGGGTCTATCTATGGTTGCATGTAGCGTGACGGGCCTATATACCACTAGTACATTACAGTACTCGTAGCACACCAGATGATGCACGAAACGGCTGAGGCCGGGTCAAGTTGCTGTCTTCTCTCTTATCTTCACCCTAGACACGTACGTGGCGAGCCGAGCGCGCATAATCTTTCCACCGGAGACAAACCCCAAACTACCCCTCGCCCCGTGCACAAATGACATGAATGCCGTTTCACAGAATATTCCCGGCCACCAGCAATCCTCTTCTACAGGTCCAGCCAAGGCATCTCGTGGAAAAATAATGGAGAACATTTCCACTATACTTCCCACGCTTTCTATCTCTGGCCTTTCACTTTCTCTTTTCAAAGAACGAAAGATATATACTCTTTCTAGAGATTTCACTATTGGACTACATACGGATGTATATAGACATATTTTAGAGTGTAGATTCACTTATTTTGCTCCGTATGTAATCCCTTGTTCGAATGTCTAAAAAGACTTATATTTAGGAACGGAGGGAGTATATTCTAATGGAGACATCTTGGTATTGGATTCAAAACAAAGGCATCGGAATCTGAATCGCGGGCCGTCCATGGCATATCCTCCAATAATCCACAATACTTCTTTATTGTAAAGATTTTGCTGTTGGTTTTCACAATTTGGGATGAACACAAAAAGATTTGGATCGGACAGCTGGGAGTGTGTTAAATTAATTTGTCTACTCTTCTAGGCAAGTGCGAACGATCGAGATGCTGCTTCATCAAATATTCATAGGGTACACCTAAACTTAGTTCTAATATTAAAAGTTAATACTGATTCAACTTTTGGTTTAGATTAGAGTGTCCTATGGTCCGTTGTAGATGATAACATATTCTGCATTTTACTTTAAGCTAGCAATGGCTAAAATTAGTAGTGGGAATCACACCATATAGCATGCTAGCTTTCCTACGGGTGAAGCATATTTGGAGGTGTTTCCTAGAAAAGGGATATCTTGTGGCTGGATATTCCAAAAAAACCATGAATATGCCATTGTGAAATGATGTCACCACTCTAATGAGACAAAGATCAAAGGGGGTAATTCATATCTTCTCACGGATATTGGGTCCCTAAATTTTAACTATGGAATCGGTGTTGTGCTTGAAGTTACTTTATTTCCATAGTTGTCAAGTGCTACTTTTTACATGGACATGATATACGTATATTCTACTAGGTTGCGTGGTACATACACTTTCTGGGACCATATACGGGGTTTATATTTTTCACAAGAAAATACCTCATAACCATGTGTGACAACTATTTATACAAGGCATGCTATCTTTTACTAATTCTGATTGTTGAAAACTTGACAACCGAGTGACCACCAACCAAACATGCCTAGGCTGCACTTAGGGATGTAAACGACACACCATTTATGGATTCATTGGTCAATTTCATTATCACCAAGCTAGGTATGCATAGGAAATTGAAGTGAAGATGGTTTAGAGAGCAGTTTATGTCATATTTTTGCACGAAAATCCAATGTTGGTTAGAGTGTTTAGTGTTACAAGTATTAGAGTATAGGTCGGTTACGGATACTATGGCCGGCAGGTTTTGGATTGTAATCTATCTCTCTTAGTCTTGGAGTCCAAGTTTTGTAATCTATATAAACAACCTTTGAGGCCTCAATCAATACAGTTATTATTCTCCAATTATCATGGTATCAGACGCCTAGGTTTTCCGCACCTGGCATGGCACCGCCAACCGCGCCGCCGCCCCGGCCGACTCGGCCCCTCTTCTCCATGGCCGAGTTCCGCGCCGCCGGTGCCCCTACTTCTTCTTCCTCCTCTACAACTACCCAAACAACCCCTCCTCAAATCCCAATGATCTCCCTAGCCGACGTCTCCCCCTTCATCCCGATCTCGTTAGATCTTGGCGCCCACAACTACTACCATTGGCGCCACCTCTTCACCATCCACCTCGGTCGCTGCGGCCTCCGCCACCACATAGACCCATCCTACCCTCCGCAGCACGCCGATCCTCGCTGGGTGAAAGATGATCTCGCCATCATCCAGTGGATTTACACACGCATCTCCACGGAGCTCTTCAATCTGGTCTCCTCCGACGACGCCACCGCCGCCGAGCTTTGGGCATCTCTCCAGCAGCTGTTCCAGGACAACTCCGACGCGCGCATCAACGCCCTCAACACCGAGCTACGTACGACCGTCCAAGGAGACGCCCCGGTCACCGTTTTCTGCCAGCGGATCAAGGCTATCGGCGACAAACTTCGTGAACTCGGCGATCACGTCGACGATCGCGCCCTCATCAACGCCCTCCTCGTCGGCCTCGGCGAGCAGTTCGAGAAGCAGCAGTCCTTCATACCCATGCTCAAGCCCTACCCCACCTTCAAGGAGGTTCGCTCCCTCCTCCAGCAAGAAGAGAAGAATCAAGCTCGCAAGGCGCAACGGCCACCACAGGTGTTTCACGCTGCCGCTCCTGCCGCGGCCGCACCTCCCGCGCCTGGGCTGCCGCGCCACTCTGCCGCACCCTCCCTTCCTACCGCGGCGGCAGCAGCTCCTCCACCGCCCCCAGGCTGGCGCCCGAGCCCGAACTACCGGGGCAAGAATCCGATCTACCGGCCCCCTGCTTCTCGCTCCGCCGGCGCTGCACCAGCTCCGCCATCGGCCGCTCCATCGCCACCGGCTCCCTCGACATGGCAGCCTCAGCACGATCCCTGGACCGGCGTTGTTCAAGCTTGGCCGATGCCCTGGTCGGCCCCTTCGCCGTACGACGCCCCACCTGCTTACACGGGCACGTGGAGCCCTGGTCTCCGCCCGGCCACCGGCTCTCCTAGACTCCTTGGGCCCAAGCCGCCGACGCACATCTACACCGCCACTCCTACGCCACCTCCCAGCGCGCCAGGACTACCGCCACCCTACTACACCTTGCCGGCTTCTTACGACACCTTGCCGGCCCCGGCAGCATACTACCAGTCGCCGACCCTGCCCTACGCTCCCATGCACGCTCCTGGCCCCTCTGCTCCCCCACAGCAGCCGGCCTGGGATCAAGCCGCCTTCATCAACGCCATGAACAACTTTACTCTCAATAACGAAGGTACGGATTGGATTTTCGATTCTGGTGCATCCTCGCATATGTCTTCAAATATGAATTTGCTGTCAGCTTGTTTCCCTTCTGTTTTTTCTACGATCACCATTGGTGATGGTTCCACCATACCTGTTTCCTGCACCGGTCATTCTTACATCTCTTCCTCTTACGCCAATTTTCTTCTCCGCAATATTCTTGTTGTCCCTTCCCTAATCAAAAATCTTATTTCTGTTCGCCAATTTTGCATTGACAATAAAGTTATTTTGGCTTTTGACCCTTTTGGTTTGTCTGTGAAGGATCTGACAACGGGGGAGGTCCTCGCTCGGTACAATAGCACGGGCGATCTTTATCCGCTTCATGGCGCACCTACATCCACTCCCCAAGCCATGCTTGCATCAGTTGATTTGTGGCATCGTCGTCTAGGACACCCCAATAAAAACACCTTGTCATCTTTGCTTCAAGAATTTTGTATTCCTAGTTCTAGTGTTCCTCATAATCCCTCTCTTTGTAATGCCTGTCAATGCGGCAAACATGTTAGATTACCTTTTGGAACCTCTACTACCCTTAGCACTTTTCCATTTGAATTAATTCACTGTGATTTATGGACCTCTCCCGTCCCTAGTGTCTCTGGTTACAAATATTATCTTGTGATTTTGGATGATTATTCTCATTATATTTGGACTTTTCCTATTCGTGCTAAATCTGAAGTACATGCCATCTTTCTCAATTTTCGACAATATGTTCTTACACACTTTGGCTTGCCAATTAGATTTATTCAATGTGATAACGGTCGAGAATTTGACATCACTCAAAACCGCAACTTCTTTCTCTCTCAAGGCATTCTTCTTCGTTTTTCATGTCCTTATACCTCCCCTCAAAACGGTAAAGCTGAACGCTCTATTCGCTCCATTAATGATATTCTTCGCACCTTGCTATTACAAGCTTCTCTTCCCTCTCGTTTTTGGGCCGAAGCCCTTCGCACTGCCACACTACTTCTAAATATTCGACCTACTAAGACATGTCCTCTTTATTCGCCTTTTCAATCTCTTTTTCTATCCCATCCCGATTATTCTTTTTTGCGTGTTTTTGGCTGTCTTTGTTTTCCGAACACCGCCTCTACCGCCTCCAACAAACTCGAACCACGTTCACTACCTTGCATTCATCTTGGTCTTTCTGGCGATCACAAAGGATATCGTTGTTTCGATCCATCTTCTGGTCGCGTGCTTGTCTCTCGCCATGTCACATTCGATGAAAACACTTTTCCTTATTCTGTCACTAACACCGCAACAATCCCTACCACCACCCCCTCTACCGCGGCCTCTCCCTCTCCCGCGGCGAGGCCGGCAAGCCTGGCAAGCCCGGCAAGCCCGGCAGGCCCGGCAAGCCCGGCCAGTCCGGCAAGTCCGGCCAGTCCGGCAAGCCCGGCAAGCCCGGCCAGTCCGGCAAGCCCGGCAAACCCGGTAACCTCGGCAAGCCCGGCACCGGCAGGCCCGGCAAGCCCGTCCCTGGCAAGCCAGGCAAGTCCGGCAAGCCCGGCAAGCTCCCAACCACCACTACCACCCAACGCCGTACCCATTCCACCACCCACTAATGATCACGTCATGTGCACCCGCGGCAAACGTGGATTCTTTCTACCCACAAAACGCCTCAACCTAACAGCCACCCCAACCCTCTCTCCTATTCCCACTTCTTACAAACGAGCTCTTCTTGATCCTCTTTGGCTCTCAGCTATGCGCGATGAATTTAACGCTCTTCAGCAAAATACTACATGGACTCTTGTCCCCAAACCTCCTGGTGTTAATGTTGTTTCTGGAAAATGGGTTTTTCGTCATAAATTTCATTCTGATGGCACTCTTGCTCGTTACAAAGCCAGATGGGTGTGTCGTGGTTTCTCTCAGCAACATGGCATTGATTTTGATGAAACTTTCTCTCCCGTTGTTAAACCAAGCACTATTCGCGTTGTTCTTAGTCTTGCTGTTTCCTTCTCTTGGCCCATTCATCAGCTAGACGTTAAAAATGCTTTTCTTCACGGCACTCTTAATGAAACAGTTTATTGTCAGCAACCATCTGGTTTTGAGGATCCCTCTTCTCCCAATTCGGTTTGTCTTCTTAGCAAATCTCTTTATGGTCTTAAACAAGCTCCTTGTGCATGGTTTCAACGTTTTGCTGCCCTTATTCAAACAGTAGGCTTCATTCCCTCCAAATCTGATTCTTCCTTATTTATTTTTCGCTCCTCTTCCCACACTGCCTATCTCTTGCTTTATGTTGATGATATAGTTCTCACGGCTAGCTCTGAATCTTTTCTCCAACATATAATCTCTTCTCTTAGTCATGAATTTTCCATGACTGATCTTGGTCCTCTTCATCATTTTCTTGGCGTTACTGTTTCTCGCACAAAGTCTACCATTTTCTCTCTCTCAACGATCCTATCTTTTAGACTTGCTTTCTCGTTCTGGTATGTCTGATTGTCAACCCTCTCGTACCCCGGCCGACATTGGTGCCAAATTGTCGGCTGATGGTGATCCTGTTTCTGACCCCACTTTGTATCGTAGCATCACCGGTGCCCTTCAATATGCCACTCTCACTAGGCCCGACATTTCATACTCCGTTCAGCAAGCTTGTCTTTTTATGCATGATCCTCGTGCTCCTCATCTTGCTCACGTCCACCGCATTCTTCGCTATTTAAAAGGAACTCTTGATCATGGTCTTCTCATTAATTCTTCTTCTCCAACAAGCTTGACAGTTTATTCTGATGCAAACTGGGCAGGTTGTCCAGATACTCGACGGTCCACATCCGGATTTTGTGTTTATTTGGGTGATAATCTTGTTTCTTGGTGTTCTAAAAGGCAGGCAACAGTTTCCAGGTCTTCTGTTGAGGCTGAGTATAGGTCGGTTGCTCATGCTGTGGCTGAAGCGGTGTGGCTGCGTCAGCTTCTCGTGGAACTTCATCGCCCACTTGATCGTGCAACCATCGTTTATTGTGATAACATCTCTGCAGTATACATGGCTTCCAATCCAGTTCAGCATCGTCGCACCAAGCACATTGAGATTGACATACACTTCGTTCGAGAGAAGGTAGCTCTTGGCGAGGTCCGTGTTCTTCATGTACCTACCAGTGCTCAATTTGCTGACATTTTCACCAAAGGACTTCCAACTGCATCTTTCACCGACATACGCTCCAGTCTCAACATCGTTACTCCTGATGCTGAGACTGCGGGGGGATATTAGAGTATAGGTCGGTTACGGATACTATGGCCGGCAGGTTTTGGATTGTAATCTATCTCTCTTAGTCTTGAAGTCCAAGTTTTGTAATCTATATAAACAGCCTTTGAGGCCTCAATCAATACAGTTATTATTCTCCAATTATCAACAAGTCGCAAAACTAATATAACGACAAATAATGAACTTGACCCATGAGCGCAACACACCGTGTTCCCAAGGAGCATAAATTTTACGAAAACCAAATTAAAAAGATAAAAAGAGAAAACTATAATGACCAATCGCAAAAATTAAAGAAAAGAAAATCAAAGACGGCTTTTTACTAGACCATGAATGCAAACTTATTATGTAACATCAGCACCACATATGCATGCATATCCAGACAAATCATTGTATCCAACTAAAATAATTCCAAAATAAAAGAGAATATGTATACAATTAAATTTGTAATTTTTGTAACATTCCCCTTTTTATTGTATGTGGCCGATATACCTTGATAAGATGCACACGTATTTGGTGCTTATGAGTAATTACTTCCAGAAACCCCATGCATATGCCATTTTGAAGTGATGTTACTACTCTAATGAGACAAAGATCAAAGGGGGTAATTCATATCTTCTCACGTATTGAGTCTCTAAATTTAACTATGGAATTGGTGTTGTGCTTGAAGTTACTTTATTTCCATAGTTGTCAAGTGCTACTTTTACATGGACATGGACATGATATGCATATATTCTACTAGGTTGTGCGGTAGATACACTTTCTGTGGCCAAATGAGAGGTATAGATTTTTCACAAGAAAATACCTCATGGCCATGTGTGACTACTATTTATATAACACATGACATACTTTTACCTATTCTAGTTGTTGAAATTAAAACATCACAACCGGGTGACCACCCACAAAACATGCCTAGGCCGCACTTAGGGATGTAAACGACACACCATTTATGGATTGAATGGTCAATTTCGTGATCACCAAGCTAGACATGTATAGGAAATTAAAGTGAAGACGGTTTAGAGAGCAGTTTATGTCATGTTTTTGCACGAGAAGCCAATGTTGGCTATAGTGTTCAGTGTTACAAGTCTCGAAACTAATATTAAAACAAATAATGAACTTGGCCCATGAGTGCAACACACTGTATTCCCAAGAGCACAAATTATACAAAAACAAAATTCAAAAGATAAAACCAAAGGAAGTTATAATGACCTACCACAAAAATTAAATACAAGGACATCACGCACTTTTATGAGACAACGAATACAAACTTATTATGTAACCTCAGCGCCGCGTATGCATGCATATCCAGGTAAATCAATATATCCAACTAAAACAAATCCAAAATATAGAGCGAATACACATATAATTAAATTTGTAATTTATATGCATACGCCCATTTTTATCGTATGTGACCGATATACCTTGATAAGATACACATGTATTTGACGCTTATAATTAATTGCTTGCAAAAACCCCATATATATGACATTGTGAAATGATGTCACTACTCTAATGAGACAAAGATCAAAGGGGGAAATTCATATCTTCTCACGGATTGGGTCTCTAAATGTAACGATGGAATTGATGTTGTGCTTGAAGTTACTTTATTTCCATAATTGTCAAGTGGTACTTTACATGGACATGATATGTGTATATTCTACTAGGTTCTGCGGTAGATACACTTTCTCTGACCATATGCGAGGTATACGTTTTTCACAAGATAATACCTCATGACCATGTGGCATGGCGTAGTTTTACCTATCTAGTTGTTGAAAACTTCACACCCAGGTGACCACCAAGCAAACATGCCTAACCCGCACTTAGGGATGTAAATGACACACCATTTATGGATTCGATGCTCAGTTTCATGATCACCAAGCTAGGTATGTATAGGATATTAAAGTGAAAACGGTTTAGAGAGCATTTATGTCATATTTTTGCATGAGAAGCCAATGTGGATTAGAGTGTTGAGTGTTACAAATCGCAAAACTTATATAACAACGAATAATGAACTTGACCCATGAGCGCAACACACTGTGTTCATAAGAAGCATACATTGTACAAGTACTAAATGCAAAAGATAAAGCAAAAGAAAATTATAATTATAATGACCAACCGCAAAAAATAAAGAAAAGGAAATCAACGAAGCGCTTTTACGAGACAATGGATACAGACTTATTATCTAACCTCAACGCCGTGTATCCATGGATAAATCGATATATCCAGCTAAAACAAATCCAAAATATAGAGCAAATACGTATATAATTAAATTGTAATTTATGTACATATTCCCCCTGTTTATTGTATGTGGTTGATACACTTTGATAAGATATACACGTATTCTGCGCTTATGATTAACTGCTTCCAAAAACCCATGCATATGTCATTGTGAAATGATGTCGCTACTCTATGAGACAAAAATCAAAGGGGGCAATTCATATCTTCTCATGGATTGGGTCTCCAAATTTAACTATCGAATTGGTGCTGTGCTTGAAGTTACTTTATTTCCATAGTTGTCAAGTGCTACTTTTACATGGACATGATGCGCATATTCTACTAGGTTGTGCGGTAGATACACTTTCTGTGGCCATATGCGAGGTATACATTTTTCACAAGAAAATATTTCATGACCATGTGTGGTAACTATTTATATAAGTCATGACATACTTTTACCTATCTGGTTGTTGTTAACTTCACAACGGGGTGACCACCAACCAAAACATGCATAGGCCTCACTTAGGGATGTAAACGGCACACCATCTATTGATCCAGTTGTCAATTTCATGATCACCAAACTAGATAATAGGAAACTGAAGTGAAGACGGTTTAGAGATGAGTTTATGTCATATTTTCGCACGAGAAACCAATGTTAGTTAGAATGCTGAGTATTACAATTCGCAAAAATAATATAATAAGAAATAACGAACTTGATCCATGAACGCAACGCACTATGGTCGCAAGAAGCATAAAATTGTACACAAACTAAATTCAAAAGATAAAACGGAAGAAAAATGATAACTACGAACCAAAAAAAAAGAAAAAAGAAAAGGAAACGGAAGACGCGCTTTTACAAGACAATGAATGTGGACCTATTATGTAACTTCAGCGCCGCGTACGCATGCATATCCAGACAAATCAATATATCCAGCTAATACAAATCTTGAATATTGAACGAATACGTATACAATTAAATGTATAATTTATGTACATATCCCCATGTCTATCGTATCAGGCCGATATACTACCTTGATAAGATACACACGTATTTGACGCTTACGATTAATTGCTTCCAAAACTCGACATATCCAATTAATACCACCGCGTATTTTTCTTTGTTCTAGCAGCCTGAACAATATAGCATTTTGCATCTTCTCTCTGCAAAAACTCAATCTGGTTGAAAGTGCGTACAAGACACATTCTCAATTTGTTGGGCAAGCGGGCTAAATCTTAAAAGTGCTAAACCCCAAGGGCCTTGATGCAAACTGCTACTAACGTCCATTGTGAATAGCTATCTGTAGGTGACGTGAAAAATCGTCCTCGTCTCATCCCCGCACCCTCTCGAGATTCTCCTCCCTGAATGCTTCTCCTCCTCCTCTATATAAACGTCCCCATTCACCCACCTCCTCCCTCCAGTTCACATCCACCTCGTACTTTCTCTTGCAACAAGTCAGTAAAGATTCCGTTTGGAGCTCCCGATGGGTCTGGATGTAGGGGAGATCGGGATGGGCGCAGATTTGAGCCTGGATTTGAAGATGTTCGCGGCCAAGAGCCTGGGGCGGGTCAGGGAAGCGCCGCCGGCCGCCATGGACGACTGTATCCGGAGGCTGGAGGAGGAGAAGAGCAAGATCGAGGTGTTCCGGCGCGAGCTCCCCCTCTGCGCACGCCTCCTCGCCGACGGTGAGAGAAAAACCGCTTGCTTGCCCTTGCTAGCTACTATGTATTATCCCTTTATTTTGTTGTTTTCTTCTCTTTGGGGAGCCTTTTTTTTTTGACGTGGTTTGGTTGCTTGCGCAGTGATTGATGTGATGAAGAAGGAGGTGGAGGAGAAGAAGAGAGGCGGTGATCGAGGAGAGAACAAGGAGGACGCCGGCGCAGGCGACAAGAGCAACTGGATGAGCACAGCGCAGCTCTGGACCGGCGATTCCGTCCGGGGGGACGATGCTTCCGAGGTACGAATAGGATCCGGTGATTCACTTGCCCGCGTGCTTGTTTGCTGGCGATGAAGCATTTATGATCATTAAATCCTGTGGTTTCATTTTGTTTGGGGTCCTGAAAGTTTGCGCCTTTTTACGATTGCAGAAGCAGGATGAGAGGAGGAGGTCGTCGGAGCCGGAATCTCGCAACGGCGCCGCCGTCTTGCCGTTCAAGGCCGTGGGCTCCGGCGCGCCGGCGTTCGCACCGCCGAGTTTGAGGAAGGATGACAAGGCTGTGCGGATGCCGGATCTGCCGTTTCTGTCGCCGGCACCGATCAAGACCTCTCCGGCTGCTGCTACCGGCGGCGCTGAAGAAAGCCGCCGTCAGCTTGTGGGATTTGCACAAGAAGCGGCGAGGGCTGCGGCCGCCCTGGCACCGGCTGCCCCTTCCCTGAGCCTTCAGGCTCAGTCGCAGCAGACAGCACAACAGCAGCAACAAGCGAGGAAGGCGCGGCGGTGCTGGTCGCCGGAGCTGCACCGCCAGTTCGTCACTGCCCTGCACCAACTCGGTGGTCCCCAAGGTGAGAGCTTCACAAATAAATCACAGAAATTTCCTGCCATTTCTAGATATAATAGCAAATTATTGAGTGCTTACATGGTTGTTCTTCTTGGCATGATTGCAGTTGCTACTCCAAAGCAAATCAGGGAGCTGATGAAGGTGGATGGCCTGACCAATGATGAAGTGAAGAGCCATCTCCAGGTGAGCAATTCACCACAATCTACACAAACTTCTATCCTTGTAATGATGGAATTTATTGCTGGCTTTTATTTTGCATTGACACTAATGTGAATCCTGTACTGTTTTCTTATTGTTCAGAAATACCGTCTGCACAACCGAAGGGCGCCAGGATCTCCGGTAGCCAACCGGCCCATCGTGCTCATGGGAGGGCTGTGGATAACGCAGGAGCAAAGCAGCTCCCAGTCAGGGGGATCACCTCCGGGGCCCCTACACTTGTCAAGCTCAGGCGTAGCTGCCTCATCGGTGACGGTCAGCGGCGAGGAGGAAGATGGCAGATCCGAGAGCTATGGCTGGAAATGATCAAGAAGTTGTGTTAGTGTTTATTCAGAGTTTCCGGGGCGATGACAGCGGCATCTTGAGAGATTCCTGAGACATGATTGTAGTTTAGTCTTTTTTGTTGTATGCTGCAGGGAGATCAAGCCTTGAGTGCTTTGAGATGAAACTCTGGCTGTTATTATGTAAGTACACCGGAAAGAGGTTATACTAGTTACAATTTTGCGGATATGTTAAATCTAAAAGGTTGGGGCAGAGCTACAATTTTCGCCCAGAGAATTTACCCATGTTCAGTGTCAGACTTTCTCTCGATGAGCAATTTTCCATTTCAATCAAGTACAAATGCAGCTTTTCATAAGGCTTGCTGCTGCTCTTGGTTGATACAGTACTGTACAACTGAAAGTCAGTCGCAGGTAGATTCTGAACTTGTGATGGTGCCTGTGTTTTGTTTCTCCTCAGCAAATTAAGGTACAATTTTCTGGTTATTGATGGCCATGAGTTCTGGCATCTTGTGGAAAAATTTGATGGGCCTGAGCATCCCACCAGGAGCATCAAGATCCAATTGAAAGACCGGATGCTCTGGATTCCAGCATTCAAGAAAAACGCTTTGGATCCTCATCCTTTGGCTTGGAACTTGAGGTGGTCCTGAATGCTGATCATAACTAGTACTACCACCACTACTCACCATCCTGTCAAGAACCTATCATAAACTTGACATGATCCTATTCCTACCTACTAGTACGTATCAAGCAAAGCTTCATGTGTTTCACCTGACCAAATATCTGCTCTGGGATGTTGGGACACCAAGAATCTGATCATGATCTGTCGCCTGAAAATAAGGATGGCAGGAGTGCACACCAAGAATCTTCTTGGGCTCCGTTCATTTCTCACCTGCTGCTGCTGCTGGTGCAGAACGTAACTAACTGTGCATTCTTGGCATGAAAGTCTAGGTCTCCCGCACACCCTTGATTTGTTGCCAGTTTGTTGCTGCGTCGTAAGGGTCACAGGACCGGAAGTCAGCATCACATTCTTCCTCCTTCATGATACCGTTTTTTTGTTTTTGCTGATAATGTTTAATTTTGTCATGCTTATCGTCTCTGCGAGTCAAACAAGTGTTACAGGATTGATTACTGGGCTGGGTTCTGCCCATACCTATCCGGGAGATTAGTATAATACTATAATATGAGGTGTTGTTGGCATGCTTCTTTGAACATGTCCCAGCCTTGACTCTGCATTCATGTGCTGATCTTGCGGTGTTATCCAAATTTTGGTCCACACTACTCTTCAACTCTTTGGCAGTAGTTTGGCGAAACCAGAAAAAACTAGACGCGGATCGCATTGCCTGAACGAAGAGCTGAGATTGCACATCCAGTTTCAGGTAGGTATGGCTTGCTCCAGTTTCAGTTAAGGGTTAATGCCCCGGCTGGAACACTGAATTTTCCGTTTGTGTGCGTGTGCGTGTGTGAAGTTACATTTCATTCATGCATTCGTTGGGATAATGCAGATGAAACAAATCACTAGGACAGCAGCGAAGAGACCGGAGTTGGTGATCGATCAACGGTCGGTCACTGCTAATTTCTGGACGTGGAATCGTTCTTGGATCCTACGACGAACGTAGGATCCCGTGATGGATGTGCGGATGAATATTCCTGGAGCTTTCCCTGTCTGTCGTCACCGCCAAATGTTGAACAATCAGACGCTGGCTTGGAGTATATGCTTGTTGGTACTGACCCATGAATTGGCTGCTGCTTCTTCTTCTCCAACCATCATTTTTAAAATGTATTTCTCGTTTTCTAGGCGTGCACTTGGCTTGCGTGTTTTCTTCGATCCGGACCGCCTACATGTGCTGCTGAATTTTCTTGGTCTTACCGATGTCATTCATGGTTTAGCTGTAGCAGACGATGAATATGAGTATGGTAGAGTAGTTTCATTATACCAGAGGAATGGAAATTAATATTGTGGTTGCATTGCACCAACAGCAACGGGGAAACTGTTTGCAGCGGAGGAGTGCTGCGGACGTACAAAGAAACATCCTCAGACTAGCACGGCCTCGAAGGCGCCAGTATTCGACATATGCCACGAGAGGAGAAAGATCGGGAGGGGTGGTGATATGCTAGGAGGGTCGAGCTCCCAGATGGGCATCACCTAGAGAACGCCGGCTCCAGCTCGCCGCCGCCGCCGCCGCCAGCGCGGTCCTCCGCCCTAACCGCACAGGCGCAGGATACGAGGGACGCTTGGATTTTCGCGCGCAAATAGACAGACGGGCAGTGATCTGATAGAATGCGGCCTACTTAAAGCCCATTAGGCCCAATGAAACATCAGAATTGGAAGGACATCGAACGGCCGGAAGTGTGCAATACTAGGGATCCAGTGCCCGACAAAAATAAATGCCATGACAGGGCTGGAAGAGTCCACATTCGTAATAATGTCTAAAAAAATTTCTGCAGATTCAGGGCATTATCGTATCCGTTTTGCTATTTTTTAGGTTCCTGAATTTTTGTGTGCGCCAGTCATCTTTCCTTCTTCCTTCTTTCTTCCCGAGCTAAGGCCAGACCTCACCGAGGAAGAAGCAACCTCGCCGGAGAAGCAACACCCCGTTATCTATCTCGGGGGGAAGCAACAACCCCATTATGTATATTAGGGGTGGGGGTACAGGGGATCGCCGAAGTTTTTCACTAGTGGCGAGTGTCGAGGGAACGAGCCTGACAATGAATATTAGGTGTACGAATGAGGGCGGAGCCTAGCTACGGCACAGGTGTCTCACTCGGATTTAGCGAGTTCGGACCCCTCTCGGAGAGGTAAAGACACTACGTCTTGTGCCCGGAGGCTTTGTGTTTTCTCTGGGGGCGTCTGATTACAGAGGGTGCTGAACCCTTGTCATAGAGCTCAGGGGTGGCTTATATAGAGTTTGCCAGGACCCGCCGTGCATCATTACAAGGGCAATTAATGCAAGTAACTAGGGGCGTTACCATAAACTGCAGTCCTAACTACGGCTGTTACTGGTAACGCTAGCTATGACTGCACTTTATGTGCACTAGTAAAAAACAGGGCTTTGGTTGAGGCGAGGATAAGGGCATTAATCCCGATTCACTTACGAACCGGGACCAAAGGGTGCATCAGTCCCGGTTCGTGAGGCCAGGGCGCCGGCCGGGCCTCGGGGGCCATTGGCCCCAGTTCGTCTGACACTTTTGGTCCCGGTTCTAGACACGAACTGGGACCAATGGGCCTCGCTCCTGGCCCAACACCTTTAGTCCCGGTTGGTGGCTGGAACCGGGACCAAAGGTCGGTCTTCTGTCCCAGTTCTGGCCACCAACCGGGACTAAAGATAAGCCTATATATATCCCTGCCCCTGCCCGCTCACTCTGTTTTTTGGCCGGCCGGCGTGTGCAGGTGTGTGTTGCTCTAGCTCTCACCTCCTATGCACATGAGGTGTTCGATGAAATGCCCGAGCCACACTTAAGCTTTCTCCTCTCCAAGCTCGACCTCCAAGCTCCATTTTCCTCAAGATTTGTCTAGGTTTGGCGGTCCGTCCTGTCCCGTCCCCGTCCTCACCGCCGTCTATCGCCCGTGCCGATCTCGTCGCCGGCACCACCGTGGTGAGCCTCTTGTTCTTATCTTCTTTCTAAAAGAAAAAAAATTCTTACTTGTATGATTTAGATAGATACTTGTACAATTTTCTTACTTTTATTATTGTTTGTTATTATATAGTGCCATGGTTTTGGTATCCGCCCTCGTCGGCCCTCGTCCTGTCTATGATTCGGATGTGGTATATTATCTTTTATAACTATTTGTTTCATTTAGTGTTTATGACAATTATGCCGACCAACGTGACATAGATGTTTTTATCTAGGAGGTATGTGAACCGGAAATTCGAACCGACCCTCTTGTCGAGAGGTTAAATTTAGTTGAAAAAGAAAACAATTACTTGAAGAAAAAATTGAAAAGAATTGAGGAGGAGAAGATGGAATTGGAGTTGCATGTTGCCTATGTCGTCGAAGATCACAAGATCAAGATGGATGCAATGCGCTTGAAGATTAGAAAGATTAGAAAATATGCCATTCATACTGAGGCTTGGTATCATTATGCCGTTGGATCAATTGGTACCTTAGTTGCGGTTATGATCGCATTTGTTGTTGCATTTAAATGTTTTACATAGTTTCAATGTATGTTTTAATTAGATGCTCTAGAGAGCTATATGTTGTTCAATGAGAACTATGTATGAACTTTATGTATTTATTTTGGTCACTATTGTACTTTGGTTTTAATGTGATGATGAACTTCTATTAATTTGGTCACTTCTCTATTCATGATGTTCTGTAATGGTTTTTGATACACTTAATTATATAATGCACGCAGATGAACCGGCAATGGATGTACGGTGACCGACGCACCTCCGAGTACATTAAGGGCCTGCATAATTTTCTCGAAGTGGCTGAGGCAACCAAGCAGAATGGTTTTATGTATTGTCCATTTACTATCTGTGGGAATACGAAGGATTACTCTAACTCGAAAACCCTTCACGTCCACCTGCTTGAGAAGGGTTTCATGCCACACTATAATGTTTGGACCAAGCACGGAGAAAGAGGGGTTATGATGGAAGACAACGAAGAAGAAGAGGATGATGACAACTATCCGTCCCTTAAATACGGTGATGCTGCAATGGGGGAAGCTGAAGATCAAGAGGAAGGCGATGTGCCCGATGATGATCTTCGCCGGGTAATCGTTGATGCAAAGAGACAATGCCAAAGTGAAAGGGAGAAGTTGAAGTTCGATCGCATGTTAGAGGATCACAAAAAAGGGTTGTACCCAAATTGCGAAGATGACAACACAAAGCTCGGTATCACACTGGAATTGCTGCAATGGAAGGCAGCCAATGGTGTATCTGACAAGGCATTTGAAAAGGTGCTGAAAATAATGAAGAATAAGCTTCCAAAGGACAACGAATTGCCCGACAGTACATACGAAGCAAAGAAGGTTGTCTGCCCTCTAGGATTGGAGATGCAGAAGATACATGCATGCCCTAATGACTGCATCCTCTACCGCGGTGCGTACGAGGATTTGAACGCATGCCCGGTATGCTGTGCATTGCGGTATAAGATCAGACGAGATGACCCTGGTGATGTTGAGGGCCAGCGCACCGGGAAGAGGGTTCCTGCCAAGGTGATGTGGTATGCTCCTATAATACCACGGTTGAAACGTTTGTTCAGAAACAAAGAGCATGCCAAGTTGATGCGATGGCACAAGGAAGACCGTAAGAAAGACGGGAAGTTGAGAGCACCCGGTGATGGGTCACAGTGGAGAAAGATCGAGAGAAAGTGGGGGGACTTTACCAGTGACCCAAGGAACGTATGGTTTGGTTTAAGTGCAGATGGCGTTAATCCTTTTGGGGAGCAGAGCAGCAAGCATAGCACATGGCCTGTGACTCTATGTATGTATAACCTTCCTCCTTGGTTGTGCATGAAGCGGAAGTTCATTATGATGCCAGTGCTCATCCAAGGCCCTAAGCAACCCGGCAATGACATTGATGTGTACCTAAGGCCATTAGTTGATGAACTTTTACAACTGTGGAATGGAAAAGGTGTACGTGTGTGGGATGAGCATGCACAAGAGGAATTTGACCTACGAGCATTGCTGTTTGTAACCATCAATGATTGGCCTGCTCTCAGTAACCTTTCCGACGCGTCAGGGCACTCCGCCTCCTCCTTCGCCTCCTCCGGCACGTCAGGGCACTCCGCCTCCTCCTCCTCCTCCGCGCGTCAAGGCACTCCGCCTCCTCCGGCGCGTCAGCAACGACAGAAGAGAGTCGACGCCGCCGCTCCGGCGGCTAGCAGTATAATAGGCGGGAAGAAATACAAATTTGGTCCAAGCCTCAAGCCTCTTCCAAAGTTACCATATGAGTGTTGGAAATATGCCCTAGAGGCAATAATAAATTGGTTATTATTATATTTCCTTGTTCATGATAATCGTTTATTATCCATGCTATAATTATATTGATTGGAAACTCAAATACATGTGTGGGTACATAGACAACACTGTGTCCCTAGTAAGCCTCTAGTTGACTAGCTCGTTGATCAAAGATGGTTAAGGTTTCCTAGCCATTGACATGAGATGTCATTTGATAACGGGATCACATCATTAGGAGAATGATGTGATGGACAAGACCCAAACTGTAAACGTAGCATTTGATCGTGTCAGTTTATTGCTATTGTTTTCTGCATGTCAAGTATCTGTTCCTTTGACCATGAGATCATGCAACTCACTAACACCGGAGGAATACCTTGTGTGTATCAAACGTCGCAACGTAACTGGGTGACTATAAAGGTGCTCTACAGGTATCTCCGAGGGTGTCTGTTGGGTTGGCATGGATCAAGACTGGGATTTGTTACTCCGTATGACGGAGAGGTATCTCAGGGCCCACTCGGTAATACAACATCACAATGAGCCTTGCAAGCAATGTGACTAAAGTGTTAGCCACGAGATCTTGTATTACGGAACGAGTAAAGAGACTTGCCGGTAACGAGATTGAACTAGGTATAGTGATACCGACGATCGAATCTCGGGCAAGTAACATACCGAAGAACAAAGGGAACAGCATACGGGATTAACTGAATCCTTGACATAGAGGTTCGACCGATAAAGATCTTCGTAGAATATGTAGGAGCCAATATGGGCATCCAGGTCCCGCTATTGGTTATTGGCCGTAGAGGTGTCTCGGTCATGTCTACATAGTTCTCGAACCCGCAGGGTCTACACACTTAACGTTTGGTGACGATTAGTATAATTGAGTTATTATGTTGGTGACCGAAAGTTGTTCGGAAGTCTCGGATAAGATCCCGGACATGACGAGGATCTCCGGAAGAGTCCGGAGGTAAAGATTGATATATGTGATAATAGTGTTTCGATCTCCGGAAGAGTTCCAGAGTTCACCGGAAGGGGTTCCGGATGTTTGCCGAAGTGTTCGGGTGCAGCAACACTTTATATGGGCCAAAGGGATAAAGCCCACGAGGTATTGGAAAGTGCAAAAGTAGTTTTGCTGCCGCGTAAGCGGTACTACCGCTTGGTGAAGCGGTACTACCGCCCGAGCGGTACTACCGCTTGTGTGAAGCGGTACTACCGCCCAAGCGGTACTACCGCTTGTGTGAAGCGGTACTACCGCTTGTGTGCGGCTGTGCACGGTTCGGCAGGGATCCGAGTTGGACTCTTTCCCTGCGGGCCAAACCGACCTTGTGCGGGCAAAACCGACCTGGAGGAGGCTTTTACTCCAAGTTTAGACCCCAAGGCTCAACATATAAATAGAGGGGCAGGGCTAGCACACGGGACACATCAGGATTTCCCAAGCCGTGTGCCGGCAACCCTAGCCCTCTAGTTCCTCCGTCATAATCTCCGTAGTGCTTGGCGAAGCCCTGCAGAGATTGTTCCTCACCACCATCACCACGCCGTCGTGCTGCTGGAACTCAACCACTACTTCACCATCGCTCGCTGGATCGAGGAGGTGAAGGCGTCATCAAGCCGTACGTGTGTTGAACGCGGAGGTGCCGTCCGTTCGGCACTAGATCGGAAGGATCGTGATTGGATCGCGGGACGCTCGGCGATTTGGATCGCGAAGACGTTCGACTACATCAACCGCGTTTCTTAAACGCTTCCGCTTAGCGATCTACAAGGGTATGTAGATTCACTCTCCCTCTCGTAGATGCTCATCACCATGGATAGATCTTGTGTGTGCGTAGGAAAATTTTTGTTTCCCATGCAACGTTCCCCAGCAATGAGAGGACTGACAAGGAACGCGCTAAAATCAGTGCAGCCGAAGTGAAGGCCCATTTTGCACGGAAACATCCACCTCCGAAGGAAACGGTAGATCCGGTGAAAGCGAAGCACACTCTGCATGCCCTGAAGCGACCACCACCGCCTCGGCTATCCAACTGTGACCGCATAATTACAAAGACACATGATGAAGCGCTGCGGTCGGGAAGTACTTCCAGTGCTTCAAGAGACAAAAAACGAAGAAGTGGGAAAACAATTCCCCAGCTCGACGAACGGGAGAAGCAATCGTGCCCCCCGCTCAAGGTGTCTAGCGATATCGCTAATCATCCGGTGCTACTGCCCGGTACCACTCTTGGTGATTACGTGGGCGATGATGTACAGTTTGAAACGGCTGAGGTAGTAGCAGCAGAGGACTTTAGATACGAGCACGGGAAGCCTCTCGTCAAACCTGATCATCCTCATCTAACAACGATGATGCAAAAATTGCATGAGTGGTACATGGAAACCTACAGGAAGTCTGGGACCGATAGTTTGATGATCAGAATTAAAAAAGAGCACGACTTCATTGGAGTCGACCTGATGCCTGTTGAATTTGTGGAGTTATTTCAGTTATACAATCAAGAGGCCCTCGACAAACAACTCATGACTTGCTACTGTCTGTAAGTATTACTTCTATAATTAAGTCTCTAGCTCAGCTCGTTCATTGCATGTATATATAATTATCCTCACTATATTATGCAGATTGAAGATGGTCGAATGCAAAAAACAACAAATCTATGACATTGGGTTCATTAGCCCAAATACCGTAAATGAATGGTCGGTACAAAAGAGAGCCAAAGTTACTGAGGACAACTTGCTAGAAGCGTTCCTTAGACATCAAAACAAAAGGGAAATACTCTTTCCTTACAACTTCAAGTGAGTGTTACTGTCTTGTGCATATCCGGTTTCGCTTACTCGAGGTTAAGTAATGTAATTGATGAGTTATGCGTGCGCAGGTTCCACTTTATTCTGCTATCCATTAAGCTTGACGGGGCATTAGTAACTGTCTTAGACTCGAGACGTAAAGATCCCGAGAATTATGCGGACATGACTGCAATGCTCCAGAAGTAAGTTCAATCAATACCGGGACCATATCGGCAACTTTCGTTCATTTCCTGATATCAAGTAATCATTTTCTTTGCCTGCCAGGGTTTGGAAAAAGTTCACCGGAATGGTTCCCGGTCTAAACAACGAGCTGCGATTTACACACCCCAAAGTAAGTAGTACTAGCTACTTCTGCGCATCTCTCATTGATTCTAGTTTCATCAATACCATTATCATGCTTGCTTATCAGTTTGATTGAACTCTATTCTCGTAAAGTGCTTGTACCAGGCACCCGAGAATCATTTATGTGGATACTACGTATACGAGTTCATTCGCCACTCGACCTCTGAGCGGGGCTTCTCTGAGAAACAATTTGAAGTACGTAAACAATATTCACAATTTTATTTTATATATTACCATCAATTGTGTTGAGTTGCATTCATATATATGTATTGACCCCCTTCTTTAAATTAGATCTGGCAGATGCGGGATGAACTCCTACCACATGATCGCATACGAGCAATTTAAGAGGAATTGGCGGAATTCTTTCTTGACCACGTCATACCTGAACACGGAGAATACCATGTGGAATTGCAATGGTCTTAGGTAGATGATGTTAGGGATTGTAAGAGATGTTATATTGTACATATGTAGTAGCGTCGGATAGATATACGAAAACTTGTTGTTCGACCAAGCACGGAGAAAGAGATGTCACTTCTCTCTATATATGTTCATGACGATCTTGTGTAATTAATGGTTTCCTTCATTTGCTTACTAGCTAGCGGCGAGTTCTCTCTATATGTATAGTAGCTAGCGTCGACCAAGCACGGAGAAAGAGAGGTCACTTCTCTCTATTAGCTAGCTAACACAATATGAAACCCCTAAATTAACCCTCCAAAACCCCAACCCCCCCCCTTCCAAAAAAAAACCCAGCGCCTGCGAGCTGCTGACGCGTGGCTGCCTTTTGGTCCCGGTTGGTGTTACCAACCGGGACTAAAGGTCCTCCTGCCTGGGCGCCCCGCAGCGGCCACGTGGAGCCCCTTTGGTCCCGGTTCGTAAGCAAACCGGGACTAAAGGTTTTGGGTATTAGTCCCGTTTGTTTTGTCCCGGTTCCAGAACCGGGACTAAAGGCCCTCTGGAACCGGGACTAGTACCCTGTTCTCTACTAGTGGTGTGGTGTTAAGTCCCTCGGCCGTTACAGCTCCCACGTCTACCACGCCTCCTTTCTATCGAGTGTTGGTGTCTGGCCGACTAGCGGGGTGACGTCCGAGTGGATCCGAAGTATGCATCCGGATGCATCCATAGTCCTGAGACTTTAATGGTCATGAGGGGCCCTAGGTGGGCCCTGGATGTCTGGTCCATGGCCCTACCACTATTATGTGACCCCATCATTAGCCCCCGAATCGGTTAAGGTTTAGTTGGATGAGTGAGCGACACTTCTGAGTGTACCTGGCGCCTCTGGGAGCGCTCAGAACGTAGCTCAGGGCTTCGTTCACTCGGTTACAGGATGAAACCACAAAGGATTCAGAACTGAAGATTTTCGAATGATCGGATCAGGTTGACTGCAACGCGCAATCCCATGGCACTCGGTTGTCTCTCAGGAGAGATAGCCTAGTGGCTCGCATGCGAGCGCACCAGGAGTTCCGAGTGATCACAGAGGAGTGAGGACTGATCCTCTCTGGGTCCTGGGGGACCTCCTTTGATCACGTTTGTATTCGCCCAAGTGGGCGGGGACCGCAGGGGGTATTTGATGGACCGAAATGCGTTGTTTTGTGCAAGTGGGAGTAGAGACCACTCGGGCCGATTCACAGCGAAAACTCTGCGGGTTTGAAATGTGGGCGGCCCGCACGCGGAAGTGGTTGCGTCGCGGTAGTGGGGAAAGTGGGCACGACACCTCGATTATCGCGCCGGGGATTTCGCCACGCGCCCTCACCGTGCTGTCCGTGGGATCTCGCGGGTCTCGCCGCGTCCGCTGATTGACGGTTGAAGATCTGCCGGTCTAAAGTATAAATTGTGCCGGGCAGAGAGGGAGAGAGAGAGAGAGATATCTCATCTCCCCTTTATCCGTTCCTCTGCTACTCCGTCGAGTTCGGTCACCTTCTTCCATCCATGACTCGCCCCTCAGTGTCAATCCGACCGGAGAAGATGACGAGGGGCTCGACTGCGAAGGCCGAGCGGGCAAAAAAAGGGGTCACGAGGGTCTTCGTCGAGTGAGGGCGCTCCATCGGGCCGGATCCAGGGCGACTGGTTCGCGTCGCGGGTCTCGAAAGGCCGCCTGCTGGAGCTGGGAAGCCAAAGGCTTCTGGCCGTCGGGAGATGGTGGTTGCTGGAGGCCAGAGAGCTCGAGCCGTCGCCGCTGGGGGACGAGTGAGTCCTCCTCGTGACCCACGTTGAGAGAGGTTTTTCTATGGCCCAGCATCCCTTCTTCCGCTTTCCTCGACTACTTCGGAGCATAACTCCACCATCTCCCCCAATGTCGTCTCCTACATAGCTGCTTTCATTTTCCTCTGTGAGAACTTCATAGGATGCCCTCCCCATTGGGGGCTCTTTAAACACCTTTTACTTGTCGCCGATGACCGTGAAGAAGTCCTCTTCGAAAGGAGAGAAGACCCATGTGAACTAGCTATGCGGCGGCTTAGGGATAAAGCTTAGGGGGAAGGTTAGCTTTCCGTCCATGTCATTTCCCGACCCGGTGAAGGGTTGGCAGGACACTTGGTTTTACTGTAAGGATGTCTCTGTCGACAGCGGTCAGTCGGGCCTTCGGTTGTACTCGGCAGAATGGGTGATGTCCCCTCCATCCTTGACCGTGTCCAAGAGGAGAAGACAGACGTGGAGATCTTGGTGATGGCCATTGTGACCATAGTGAGGAAAGGCCTCAACGGGATGGATCTGCTGGAGGGTTTCCTTCAGTGGAGGATCCAGCCCCTGTAGGCAAGGGTCCACCCCATGTGGTAGTATGAGGGGCCGAGTGACCCCACGCGAGCTCACCCGGAGGAGCTCGACACGAAGGCGCTGGAGGCGAAGCTCATGGCTATCACCTCAGCGCATGACAACCCCCGGGGTACCAGGGTGATAGCTCCTTTCGACAAGGAGAACCCACCGATTGAGTTAATCTTGAGTTTTCTGGTCCGAGTGATTTTGACATCTTTACTTGACTGTTTTCTTGACTCATTTACTTTTTTCTCAATCTGCAGAGTTTCACGGAGATGGTAAGCGTGGTGCCGGTCGTTAACCGTGCACCCGTAGATGTGGCAAGCGACACCGAGCGCTAGGAGCACTCGGGAGGCGAGGACGACGACGATGAAGATGAGGACAAGGAATCGGAGGAGAATGACGACGGCCCAGAGGCCGGAGAGAAGGCGGAGTCCTCCCCGTTAGAGAACGTCCCGACTGAGGGCCGCTCCAAGTCGCGCCACGATCCAAGGGTACACATCAGCGGCGCCAAGGGGACGAGTGGTCCTAGGCCGACTGCGGCAGCCCTTCCGACTCGCAGCCCAAAGCGCGGGCGAGGTGAGCCCATAGGGTCGCCCGAGAGGGCGGCCAAATAGCCCAAGATACCAGCGGCCAAGCCTCGGAAGGCGGCCATGCCGCAGATCAAGGTGGACGTGCCTGTAGCGTCAGCATAAGCGTCTTGGTCACTTGCTCTTTTCTCCTCGAGTGTTGTTTTTGATCAATCTCCGAATGACTCCTTTCCAAATGACTTTTTTGTTGTAGTGCTGACACTTCGACCGCCTCGCTCGACCCGAAGGCTGCGGAGAAGGGCCAAATGGAAAACGGATGTCGCGTCTTCCAAAGGTAATCTTTGAATTTGACTTGGTTTCATTTGATTGACATGTTCTTCCAAACTTTTGATGCCCGAGTGACATGTTCCTTCAATTCCTTGACCTTGAATGTTCGTAGGGCCGCGTGAGGTGATTGAGCTCGATGGGGACGACAAGGTCGACCTGGCAAGTCTAGATACGGAAAGAAGGTTGTAACCAAGAGATTCAACGAGCATGAAATTTTGAAGAGAGATGTCATGAGATATGGCCACCTTACCAATGCCAAGTCCCTTACCCTTGGAGTTTTCTCCAAAAGTCACATACTTGCATGGACCGTCATTTGTTGCAAGCTCACGAAACATGTATATGTCACCTGTCGTGTGATCGGTGCATCCACTATCAAGAATCTATTCCTTTCCTCCGGACATGTAGTCTCTAAGGTCAGCCATGAGACTAAGATTCCTCATAGTCTTTTCATATTCGATGTCGAACTCTTTATCTTCATCATAATAGCCATGTTCATCATTGTCACCATCATTTGGGGTGCATTCATCACCTAGGGCAATGAACTCATTAGTTTCATGATCATGACATTTTTCAAGAGTATGGATTCGAATAGTCTCTAAGATGATATTGTTAATAGTTCTATCATCTCCTTTAGCACGCATGAGGTCTCAAAGCTCAAAAAGGCATTCATCAAACTTAGGGTCACTAGGTTTCATCTTTTGAAAGGCAATAGTTTTATGAAGAATTTCATCAACATTCTTTAGAGATAAATTTATACATCATTTTTCCAAATCTTTCCACAAGGTGTAAGCACACATAAAGTTTTGCATACAATTATGCATAATTTTAGGTACTCTTCTAATGATAAGACTGGTAGTTCTAAGATTACGAAGAATGTCAATTTCTTCCTTGGGAGTTGGGTGCAAGAGATCAATGGGAGGCATAGGGGCAATGAACATACTTGCAGAGGCTAAGTTCATAAAATTTGTCAAGCATTTCATCTCTCCATGAGTTATAGTGCTCTCCATTGAGAATAGGCACTCTACATCTAGGACTCACTAAAGTAGACACATCCATCTTACTCCAACGGTGATTACACCAAAGCAAAGCATACCAAAGCTTAGATACTAATTGAAAGATCGAGAAGAGGGGTCTACAGGGGGGTGACACGGGTACAACGATATGCTATACAGATGGGTTTTAACCCCTTTCCGCGACGTAGTTTTAAATTGTCGCCTTGCGTGAGTGTGCGATAGGGGGCTCCATCCCACACGATACGGAAAAATCATGGGCGATACGGAACAAGAACACAGACGTTTGGCATAAACAAGCGTATGCGATGTGTGCATCTATGAGAAACGAGAGTTTTAGGTCAATCGTTTGAGATACATCATATTTCCCATATGGCCCATCCTTGCTACTCGTGTGGGATCGCATTACCATTGCACACGCTATTCTGTGGTGCACTGTTTATGATGTGCGTTGCATCACAAACGGTTCATGATTGTAAAGCGTGTATGATAAGGGACTATCACACACATTTTATTCCACGGGACCGTCCGTGATAGGATCTAAGAGTGCATACTGATGGGGATACGTACCTAGGGTAGGGTCATAGGCCTGACCTACATACCCTACCTAAGGACAGTACCTAAGAGAACTTAAGGATTACAAGAAAGTCTCCGACTGAAATCACCATGGCGTATGAGTCACTCGACAACATCCACTTGGAGGTTTCTTCCTTCACTCGACGGTTGCTTTTCACTCGGAAGGACTAGAAGACAATCGACCGCAGAAGACCAGAAGCCACTCCAGGGAGGCCAACGGATAGGCGTTCAGCTGTATTTCATTAGTAGCATTTATTATATACGTTACCAGTAACGTACATCTTCATTACCACGATCGGACCCTGGATGCCGGGCATTGATGAGGGGCAGCGCACTCTATATAAGCCACCCCTCCCCTCTGGCACAAGGGTTCGCACCCCCTGTAACTCTCATATTCCACACGACAAGAGCTCCCGAGCACTGAGACGTAGGGCTGTTACCTCCACGAGAGGGGCCTGAACTCATACATCTATGTGTACACCCTCGCCATAGCTAGGACTCGGCCCTCTCCTTTCGTACCCCTATCTTCTACTGTCAGGTTCGTTCCCACGACAGTTGGCGCCCACCGTGGGGCAAGCGTCTAAGCGACTTCCGGCGAGGTTGCATTTTTTCTCCTTCGTCATGTCTTCCGGCGGTGATTTGTTTCTGGGCCACGAGATCCGTCTCGGAGCGCTCACCTTCATCGCCGATGATTCGGCATGGCTCCAGGAAGTGCCTCTAGATGTTGAGGCGCTCCCGATCCGCGGGGCGACGCACTTCTGCGCAAGCTCCTGCGGCGTTCTTCTACTACAGGCGTCGACTCCGTACGTGTCGGCTCTCCCCGCTGTTCATCGCCGCAAGCGATCCGGTCGTTCACGGCACCAGCGCTGGGTGAGGCATGCAGCGGCTCGCCAAATTTCGTCTCTGCAGATTGCGGCTATCGAGCCCGCCGAATCACTTCACGGTGTGTTCGACTCGGCGTCGGATCAGTCTGGCGTTCCCTCCGAGTGTGAGAGCTGTGATCCTGCGGCTGAGGTTCTCATGGCTGGTTCGCATCAGAGTCCACCGCCTGGCTTCGGCTGCGGCAGACGCGAAGCTGGAGGACCGTTGGGTGAGCAGCAGCACCGGGATGAGGAGATTCTCCATACCCCCATCGTCGGTGCGACTGCTAAGGCCTAGGCCATGGAGGCTACACGCCTTCGGCTCAAGGAGATGCAGGAGGCACTCGACGAGCGTGCCCGTCAGCGTCCACCCGTTTCCAGTCGACGTCAGCGACAGCTGTTTCCGAGTGGATCTCATAACAACGTCAAGGTATTCCGTACTCCAATTCTGAATGTTGCAGCAGCTGCTAAGATTGCAGACTCCATTCAGCCTTCCCGTTCGGAGGCTGGTAGAGGTTTGCAGCAGATCCGGGCGTTGCTTGATGCAGCGCAACAGCAGAATTCAGTTGTTTCGCAGTCGCACAACAGATTTCATAGTAACTCTCCCAGAGCAGACACAGTTCAGTCGGCGCACAGTCCAGGGTCACCTCTGCGTCGCAGGGGCGGAGGTTACGGTGAGGATCAGTACCAAGATCAGGGGCGAGATCATTTTGCTCCTCGTTATCACCGTGATGACCGCCGTCGAGTGCCTACTCCTCCGCGGAGTGGTTCATATGTGCCCCGGCACTATGACGATAGGCGCCCGTTCGGCGATGAGCGGAATCCTGGGTTTGATGCAAGGAATGTCCTCGCACAAAGGCGGATCGACAGAGGCAGAGCCCACGGAGATGGTAATGACAGAGCTTATTCGAGTGGAAGTGGTACCGTTGTTTCCGGCCCCGAATGTTTTAGCAGAGCCATTCGCTCTGCAGAGATTCCCCCCAACTTCAGGTTGGCGGCTGGAATAAGCAAGTTCTCCGGCGAATCGAAGCCGGAAACATGGTTAGATGATTACCGAGTGGCTGTGCAGATTGGTGGAGGAAATGACAACGTAGCCATGAAGCATTTATCCTTGATGTTGGATGGTTCGGCCCGGACGTGGTTTAATCGTTTGGCTCCTTCTAGCATCTATTGCTGGGAAGATCTTGCCCGAGTGTTCATCAATACCTTCGAAGGCACTTGCAAGCGCCCTGCGGGTTTGATCGATTTACAGCATTGTGTTCAGAAGCCCAATGAGTCCTTGAGAGATTACATTCAGCGTTGGTCCACCTTGCATCACACAGTGGAGAATGTTTCCGAGCATCAAGCTGTTTGTGCTTTCAAGGCTGGTGTGAAGTACAGAGAGCTTTACCTGAAGTTTGGGCGGACAGGTGACATTTCCCTTAGCAAGATGATGGAGATTGCCACCCGGTACGCCAATGGCGAAGAGGAAGACCGCCTCCGCAGCGGCAAAGGAAAAGCAGTCGACAATGAAGCCGGTGGCAATTCCAGTCGTAAGCAGAAGCGCAAAGCGGATGGCCCTGCTCAGGCAGAGGCAGCCACTCTGGCGGCACAAGGAAAGAGTAAGGGGAAGTCCAAAGGGCAATTTACCCCAAGAAAGGAAAGAATCAGTCGGGAACAGACGTTCTGGATTTACCGTGTGCAATCCACACGAAGAAAGATGAGGAAGGGAATTTGATATTGCCTAAGCATACCACTCGATAGTGTCGTCTATTGATCCAACAGTTCAAGGAGGGTCAGTCGAGTGAGAAAGCTCCTGAAAAGGAGGATGATGAAGACAAAGAAGAGTTTCCTGAGGTCAATGCCACTCTGTTGATTTTTGCTGATGTAGAAAGCAAGAGTCGACTGAAAGTTATCAACAGAGAAGTCAACATGGCTGTTCCTGCCACTCCCACATACCTCAAATGGTCTCAGACTGCTATCACATTCGACCAGTCAGACCACCCTGCTCATATCGCTACCCCCAGTCGGCAAGCGCTGGTGGTGGACCCGGTTGTGGGAGGCACCCGACTCCGCAAAGTCTTGATGGATGGCGGGAGCGGTTTGAACATCTTGTATGCGGATACCCTAAAGGGGATGGGCATTCCGATGTCCCGACTCAGCGAAAGCAACATGCAGTTCCACGGAGTCATCCCTGGGAAGAAGGCTCAGTCACTCGGCCATATAGCATTGGATGTGGTGTTTGGCACTGACAAGAATTTTCGTAAAGAGAAATTGACGTTTGAAGTTGTGGACTTCCAGAGCGCTTATCACGCCATCCTTGGCCGTCCGGCTTACGCCCGTTTCATGGCCCGTCCATGCTACGTGTATCTCAAGCTGAAGATGCCCAGGCCCAAGGGTGTGATCACAGTCACTGGCAATCGGCAGAGGGCTGAGGAGTGCCTTCAGCACGGCTCCAAAATTGCTGATCATTAGATGGCTATGGTCGAGTTGGAGGAATACAAGAAGAGTGCTGATCCTGCTGATCTGCTGCGTGCCAAGAAGCCCGCGTCTGAGTCAGCTTTCCAGTCGGCAGGCGAGGTGAAGCAAGTGCACATTCACCCGATGGATCCAAATGCTGCCCGGACCAACATTTCAACGACACTCGACAGCAAATAGGAAGCCGAGCTCATCCAGTTCCTCCGTGAGAACTGGGACATCTTCGCATGGAAGCCTGCTGACATGCCGGGTGTACCCAGGGAACTGGCTGAGCACCGACTGAGAGTCGACCCGAAGGCGAAGCCTGTGAAAGAGCACTTGCGTCGGTCCGCAGCAGAGAAGCGGAAGGCAATCGGCGAGGAGGTGGCTCGTCTCTTGGCGGCTAAGTTCATACGCGAGATTTACCACTCCGAGTGGCTCTCGAACGTCGTTATGGTCCCCAAGAAAGATAAATCACTCCGCATGTGTATTGACTTCAAACATATCAATCGGGTCTGCCCGAAAGATCATTTTCCGCTCCCCCGCATCGACCAGATTGTCGATTCGACTGTGGGGTGCGAGAGTTTATATTTTCTTGATGCATACTCCGGTTACCATCAGATCCGTCTGTTTGGTCCGGATGAAATAAAGACAGCCTTCATCACCCCATTCGGGTGTTTCTGTTATATCACCATGCCTTTTGGTTTGAAAAATGCGGGCGCTACTTTCATGCGCATGATTCAGAAATGCTTGCTTGATCAGATCCCTCGGAATGTTGAAGCATACATGGATTATATTGTCGTCAAGTCTCGCAAAGGTTCCGACCTGCTGACTGACTTGGCTGAAACATTCGCCAACTTGGGGAGGTATGACATCAAGTTAAACCCGACAAAGTGCACTTTCGGCGTTCCTGGTGGCAAGTTGCTCGGTTTTCTCGTTTCCGAACGAGGAATCGACGTCAATCCTGAAAAGATCAGTGCTATTACCCGAATGAAGAGCCCTGAGCGTGTGCACGATGTCCAGAAGCTCACAGGTTGCCTGGCAGCGTTGAGTCGATTCATTTCTCGTCTCGGTGAGAAGGCATTGTCTTTATACCGACTGATGAAGAAGTATGATACGTTCGAGTGGACTCCAGAAGCTGAAGCAGCGTTTGTCGAGCTCAAAGCCCTGCTTTCCACCCAGCCGGTGCTTGCTGCTCCGCACAGCAAAGAGCCCTTGCTCCTGTACATCGCGGCCACTAATCAGGTCGTTAGTACAGTTCTCACTATCGAGCGGGAAGAGGAAGGCAAAGCTTACAAAGTCCAGCGTCCTATTTATTACATTTCTGAAGTGTTGACTCCTTCAAAGCAAAGGTACCCACATTACCAGAATCTCGTATACGGTATATATCTGTCAGCGAAGAAGGTGGCACACTACTTTCAAGATCACTCAATTTCAGTCATCAGTGATGCTCCATTGTCTGAGATCCTCAACAATCGAGATGCGACTGGTCGAGTGGCCAAATGGGCTATTGATCTCCTTTACTTTGATATCAAGTTTGAAGCGAAAAAGGCAATCAAGTCTCAAGCACTTGCTGATTTCTTGGCCGAGTGGATAGAACAGCAGCAGCCAATCCAAGTCCACTCGGCACACTGGACCATGTTCTTTGACGGCTCGAAGATGCTGAATGGGTCTGGTGCTGGCGTAGTATTGGTATCCCCAAAAGGTGACAAACTCAGTTATGTCCTGCAGATTCACTTTGATTCCTCCAACAAAGAAGCTGAGTATGAAGCACTCCTATACGGGTTGTGTATGGCCATCTCACTCAGCGTCCGGCGCCTGATGGTATACGGTGACTCTGATTTGGTGGTCAATCAGGTGATGAAAGAGTGGGATGTCAGGAACCCTGCTATGACTGGATACTGCAACGCAGTAAGAAAGCTTGAGAAGAAGTTCGAAGGTTTGGAACTCCATCATGTTCCCCGAGTGAAGAATCAGGCAGCTGATGAGCTAGCAAAGATTGGATCCACTCAGAAGCCTGTCCACAGCAATGTGTTTCTAGAACACCTACATACTCCTTCAGTGCAGGAAGATCCCTTCACTGAAGAGCCCCCGCAAGCAAAGAGCGCCTCTGATCCGACTGAAGTTGATGTCCCAGCGGTCATAGATCTGGTCATGGAGATCTTGGTGATCACGCCCGACTGGACAGTGCCTTACATTGCATACATTCTGAGGCAAGAACTCCCAGGTGATGAGGTTGAAGCTCGACAGATTGTCCGCAGATCCAAGGCCTTTACTGTTATGGATGGACAACTTTACAGAGAAAGCGTAACTGGCGTGACTCAGCGGTGTATCTCTCCTGAAGAAGGTCGACTGATTTTGGAGGAGATTCACTCGGGAACCTGTGGTCATCATGCGTCCTCTAGGACAATTGTTGCCAAGGCATACCGGTCTGGTTTCTTCTGGCCGCGTGCCAACGAGATGGCTAAGGAGATTGTTGATCACTGTGAAGGGTGCCAGTTCTATTCAAACTTATCGCACAAGCCCGCATCTGCCTTGAAGACTATTCCACTCATCTGGCCATTTGCTGTATGGGGTTTGGATATGGTCGGACCCCTTCTAACAGGCCAGAGTGGATTTACTCACCTGCTTGTAGCAGTCGACAAGTTCACTAAGTGGATTGAGGCTAAACCCATAAAGAAGCTGAACTCACGCACTGCTATCAAATTCATGAAAGAGATAACATTCCGGTATGGAGTTCCCCACAGTATCATTACAGACAACGGCTCAAACTTTGACTCGGAAGAGTTCAGACACTTTTGCTCCTCTCAAGGCACTCGGGTGGATTACGCATCTGTTGCGCACCCCGAGACTAACGGTCAAGCCGAGCGAGCAAATGGCCTTATCCTTCAAGGGCTGAAGCCTCGACTCATGCGAGATCTTGATCATGCAGCTCGAGCTTGGGTCACTGAATTGCCGTCTGTTTTGTGGGGTTTGAGGACGACTCCTAACCGGTCGACTGGACGCACTCCTTTCTTCATGGTGTATGGAGCCGAAGCCGTTTTGCCAAGTGATGTCCACCACAATTCTCCCCGAGTAGACCTTTACTCCGAGGCCGAAGCTGAACAAGCATGACAAGATGGTGTAGATCTCCTGGAAGAAGAACGCGAGATGGCTCTGATTCGGTCGACTGTATATCAGCAAGATCTGCGCCGCTTCCATGCGAGGCATGGCAAGAGTCGGTCGTTTCATGAAGGTGATCTTGTGCTCTGAGTGGATCAGCAGCGACCTCACAAGCTGGCTCCGGCATGGGAAGGCCCGTTCGTCGTCACCAAAGTATTGAACAATGGAGCCTACCACCTCTTCAACCTCAAGAAGAATATCGACGAGCCGCGCGCCTGGAACGCGGATTTACTTCGACGGTTTTATACTTGACGACTGAGTTGTTTTGATGTAATAAGAGTACTCCAAACAGTTTCGTTTGTTAAAGTTATGACTCCCGCAGTCTATTGTCGATTCCGATCGCACAATTTCGCATTCAAAAACTACTCCGAGTGACGAGCGGTCCTCTCACTCGGGGGCTTAGCTGCGAACCAGCTTTCGCCTAAGTTAAAAACCCCTCCGAGTGGATAGTATTCCATTCACTCGGAAACTTAGCCGCGAACCAGTCTTCGTCTAAGTTCAAACTTCTCCGAGTGACGAGCGATCCTCTCACACGGGGGCTTAGCTGCGAACCTGCTTTCGCCTAAGTTAAAAAACCCTCCGAGTGGATAGTATTCCATTCACTCAGAAACTTAGCCGCGAACCAGTCTTCGTCTAAGTTCAAACTTCTCCGAGTGACGAGCGATCCTCTCACTCGGGGGCTTAGCTGCGAACCAGCTTTCGCCTAAGTTAAAAACCCCTCCGAGTGGATAGTATTCCATTCACTCGGAAACTTAGCCGCGAACCAGTCTTCGTCTAAGTCCAAACTTCTCCGAGTGACGAGCGATCCTCTCACTCGGGGGCTTAGCTGCGAACCAGCTTTCGCCTAAGTTAAACACCCTTCCGAGTAGATAATATTCCATTTACTCGGAAACTTAGCCACGAATCAGTCTTCGTCTAAGTTCAAAACTTCTCCAAGTGACGAGCGATACTCTCACTCGGGGGCTTAGCTGCGAACCAGCTGTCGCCTAAGTTAAAAATGTTGGGTAACGCAGCAGAAAACAAAAAATTTCCAACCTACGCACCAGCCCAGGACCACTATGGAGACTGCATACAAGGTTTGATCTTTTTCGTTACCGACTCGTAGCGCAGCGGAAGTAGAGTCGATGACGATCGGCGGTGCAGATCCCCGCAGCTAGGATTTACAACCTCCCAAGCGCGAGGATGTATACCCTCATCCGCCCCTCGGACAGCCCTCCGGGAGGCGGTCGGACAGTCCCGGACGGTCTCTCGGATAGCCCTTCGGGAGGACCCTCGAAACTCGGACAGTCACTCGGACAGCCCTTCGGGAAGACCATCAAAACTCGGACAGTCACTCGGACAGCCCTTCGGGAGGACCCTCGAAACTCAGACAGTCACTCGGACAGCCCTTCGGGAGGCACTCTCGAACTAAGACCGAAACTACGATCTTTCTATAGAGTTGCACACATACGGTGTCATCTATCCGGCAGGGCTTCGCCGTCCAGAACTAGTTCCCACCGGAACCCAGACAGCCTTTCGGCTCTACGAAACTATTTCGCTGGGAGGGAGAGAGAAGCCAGATAACATCAGATGGCATGTGTATGTGAGAAAGAGTGAGTGTGGATAGTGCATCTCCACCTCTATTTATAGGAAAACCCAAGGGGTAGGGTGACACTTGAAATACCCAAAATGCCCTTCACAAGGGCACAAAGGTAAAAGCAAGTGGGCAGCCCTTATCCTTCCATGTCATCCCTAGAGATATTTGTGAGTAAAGCCCCAAAAGGTGGCTTTCCATAAAGTAATCCAGAAAGCACTTTCACTATTCACGACGACATATTTCAGCGTCCGTTCGAACTGAAAATATTTATGTGGGCTTAGAACATTTCCAGTACCCACTAAAATAATTTTCAACGCGTTCCGAAACAATTCCGGTTTAGTGATTTTCATCTGCGAAAAGCATCTGAAGCGGTTCCGGCAGCTCCGGAACATTTCCGGTTTTCTTCCCGGAAAATTCCAGAAAGTTTCCAGAACGATTCTGGCACCCTCCAAGAATTATCAGGCATGTGCCGAAACCAATTTGACTTTATGGTGTACTCCGAAACAACTTTTCGGTTTAGTGATTTTCATCTGTGAAAAGCAACTAAAGCGGTTCCGGCAGTCCAGAACATTTCCGGTTTTTGTCTCTGAAAAATCTCAGAAGTTACCGGAACAATTCTGGTACCTTCCAATAATTTCCAGGCATGTGCCGAAACCAATTTGACTTAATGGTACACTCCGAAACAACTTTTCGGTTTTACCGAAACTCTTCCGGTGCTCTCTCTCCGGAACTCTTCCGTTGTCTCCGAAACTTTTTCGGTGAATTTCTCTCAGACTCCCTGTCTAGTATTCAGCAGATAGATGACCCTTAAGCGTGTGACCCTATAGGTTCGGTGAAGTATAGACATGACCCGGAACCCCTTTCGATCAATGATCAACATCGGAGCCATGGACACCCATATTGACCCCTATACCCACACGAATGAATATTCGAGTGAACCTCCAGTTACCGTGTGCTATTCCTGTTGCTTCGCGATATGTTACAAATACCCGAGGTGAGACATGTTGGCATCCCCGTGGATCAACAACTTGTCCACTATGCCAGTTACCTCGTTACCGGTATTGTTCTCTTTTCTCGTTCCCGTGTTCCGGCATCCCCGTGATCAAATCACATAGTGTCTGGCCAGACGATGATGGATACCGTAACACCGAGAGGGCCCAGAGATATCTCTCCATCGTCGGAGGAGCAAATCCCAATCTTGAGCTATCAAGTTACTTGACATACTTTTCCATGAACCCGTAAGCCGCCGTAATAGCCACCCATGTACGGATGACGTTTAACAAACCCCAAAGTTCATGAAGCAAGCATGAAGAAACTCGATACTCTCATGGTCTAAGGAATCATGCAAACGTAAACCATCTCTGTGTTATTAACCATTAACTAGTGACGAATGTATCTCATAGCATAACATCAATTCGGGTCGATTCAACACAAGTGTTCTACCAACAATTGTGCCGTCAAAATTGCCGGCATAGTCATGCCCATGATCAGGAAAACATGATCATCATGCAATACTTGAGCCAGTCATAGAGGCTTGACTAGGAATACATTTTACCGTTTATTATTCCACACGTGCATATGAGTCTTCCTTCGAGCCTCGTGGTTATTGTAGACTCGAGAACCATAGCAGTTATAGCATGGAACATAAACCTAATTATGAACAGGGAGATAATCAATTACATTTATTATTGCCTCTAGGGCATATCTCCTACAGACTCCCACTTGCACTAGAGTCAATAATCTAGTCAATGCTAATGCACTTTACACCTATGGCATACCAGTGTAAAATATGCTTCGCTTGTGGTATAGCCTGATGTCCAACGGATCTGACGACTTCAGCTCCGTGTGTAACTTTGCATATCCTTGCGTTTTCACGCTTTCACAAAATTCATATTTTGTGTGGACTTGGCTTTGCATATGTGTGAATCATTGGTCGAAACCTGATTCCTCAGACTGAGCTATGGGGCAACTATCTGCAATAGTGTCCCATAGACCAAAGCCATCTTGGAACCATACTAAGTTCATGAATGAACTATATGATTCAACAACTTCTTTGTCGCTTCTAAAGCGTCAACATACTTAGCCTTTGTTATAGAATTCGCCACAGTATCTTGTTTGGAACAATTTCCAACTACCGTGCCACCATATTGTGTATTACACAAAAACCCTTAACTTAAATTGAAAATCGCATCGAGCATTGATGAAGACTGTATCGATGTAATTACTTACAATGAGCACTTCATAATCTCTGCTTGCGAGAAAACATGTCATCAGTACTACTCTAGTACTCAATGACATCTTTCACTGTTGTCCTATGATCAGTCCTTTTGATCACTTTGGTATCTATACTCGCAACAACTTTGGAGTATTGGACATATCTGGTAGTTTTTACATACCATGGAATACATGATTAATCCAAACACAAGAGTGTGTGGAATCACCATCATGTATTTTGCTCATCTGTGTTTTTGAGACACCGAGTCTTGCAAAACTCTTTCCATGTGACTTCGGCAAGAATCACTCCTTGGCGTTTTAAATGCTAAAAGGTTTTAGCACCTTGTCAATATGTATTCAATGCTTAGCCCCATTTGGTAAATCTATCTCCATAGATCATCATGCCTAATATTGAGGCTATTTAGCCTAAGTACTTCATCAAAAAACTATTTTCAAATAAAGTCCTAATTCGTGTCAAGAAATTTATTTCCAATTAACAATGTGTCAAGCACACAAGGTTTTTAGAAATATTATTATGCTCCCACTTATTTTCTTGAATCACAAGCATCTTCGATACCCATTTGATGAAGTCAAACTCTTTTGACCATTTCATCAAAAACGAAGATTCCAACTCCATTTTGCTCTCTTCTGTCCATTGCTGGAACTCTGAAGTTTGCATACTTACTAGCATCCTCTGGATCGACAAATTACTTTGGACTGTATCACATACAAGTCCTAGGTTTCATTTCCATCAGATGGAAATCCTTTTGCCATCCATGTTTCATATCTCATGATTAAAATATGTATTAATTGCTAGTTCAACCCGAACCGACTTTAAGCATCGCTACGGTGAGACAATCTCATCGTAGTCAACTCCTTGAACTTGTTATTGCAACAAGTCGAGCTTTATGGATAAAACATTTTATCCGTATCAGTTTTTAGTTCCATAAATATTCGTTCGACTCTAAGTCTTCCGAAAGGTGTATCAAGATTTTAATCTTGAATCACTTATATGGAAACTATCTCGGATTGTATTGGCATTTAGCCAATTCTGGAGTCAGGGCCCATCAACGCTTCCTTGTGTATTGTAGGTATACTGTTGTCTAACAACAATATCTCGTTTGCGCACCTGATAGGTTTGCACGAGCTTTGCCTACGTGGTTCAGCTGCAAGTTCGACCGAAGTCCATACATTTTATTGTAGAGACTTCCGTATCAGTCGCAGTAGGAAACTCCGGAATCACTTCCAAGGTTCCTTTCCTTTGATCTGATGACGAAGATACTTATTATCTCGTCGAGTTGCACTGTCCTCCCACTCACCTTTTGTAAGAACTATTCTCTTTTAAAAGCATACCGTTTTGCGGCAAAATCCTTTGCCTCGGTATAGTGGTGGGGAAATACCCAATGACTTGGGATAACCTTACAAAGTAGCACTTGTCTGATTTGGAATAGGTTTGTAACCTTTTACACAAGCCCCATATTCCAAATGTTAAGAAAAGATATAACATGGTTGGGCGTTCCATACCATGGCGTCATTTCAACAGACCCGATGGAGCTCTTTTCAGTGTAAAAGCCGCAGTCTCTAAAGCATCACTTTAAAAGGGATAATGGCAAAGCTATTTATGTCATCTTTGATCTTACCATGTCATAAATGGTTCGATTACATCTTCACGGACTTTCCACTTGCAGTGGTGTTCCGGGAGGTGCAAGTTGTGAAACCCCTTTCACAACTCATCAGACATTCGCTAAACTTGTAACTCAAATATTCCTTTCTGCAATCGAATTGTAGAAACATAATTTTCTTGTTACAATATTTTCTTCTTCATTTTGAAAACCTTTCGAATGATTTCAAAAGATCCAGACTCACGTCTCATCAAGTAAATATCCATATATCTACTTGAGTCATTTCTGAAGATAGATAAATCCACTACTTGCAACAACATTTATTGGACTACACATCATAATGTATGATCACCAATATGTTCTATGCTCGTTCCTTATGGCCTGTGAACGGTATTTCAGTCACTTCACTTTTTAGAGGAAAGTTGCAAGTGTCAGATGATTCAAAATCAAACGACTTCAAAATCCATCATAATGGAATTTTCCATGCGGGTTTCTCCAATGTGACCAAATGCAGTGCCACACTTGTGTGGTATTCTTTTAGTCTTGCGACATTTAGCGTCAGTGTTATGGATGTATCATATTTCCATCAATATTCATAACATACATCCCATCTAGGATGGAAGCGTGTCCCTTCATGTTATTCATAATACTGAACAACAATTGTTGTTTTTATGAACAACTCTTTTGCAACAAACATTGTGCAATGGGCTAGAGTGTATGAAACTCTAAAATGAATTATGAAAGTAAACACAGAGGTAATATATTAATATCATTATTCATAACATACATCTCATTCATAATGAAAGTATGGCCCTTATGTTATTCATAACACCGAACATCAAAAGTTCTCTTATGAACAACCTTCTTGCAAGATACCTTATGCAAAGGGCTGGAGCGTGAAACTCCAAAAGAATTATGAAAATAAATTCATAGGTAATACACCGATGGAAGGTATAGTAACATTTACTATGTTCCCTGTGTGTATCTTAACCTCGTTCCTGGCTAGTCTTTCAGGCCATAGTAGTTCTTACATCGAGTTGCAACAGAATGCAATCAAGCGGGTATCTTTGTGATCAACTCACAATACCCAAGAATTAGTGATCAACATGTTTAACCATAATTCCCAAGAACTATATCTTTGACCAGCCTTCTATACATCAAAAACTTGTATGACATTCATACTTGAGCTGGATATTCCAGTCTTCTTTCTTTCTGCCTTCATACTTCTAACAGTTTAACTTTCAGTATTTCTCCTACTCTCAGAAGAAGCACCCAACTTAAGAGTGGCGTTAGCCCCGAACTTCCTAGGCGTGAAAAGTCTCACTAACACCCTTCGGACACTTCCTTTCTCTTTAAGTTGTTGTTTTATTGACCTTCATATCATATGATAGGCGTTCTACTGGATCCCTCTCTTATCAGTCAAATGCATAGTAAACACCTTTACTAATAGTTTGCAAACAAACATTGCTTTGGATATCTCATATCTTTTAGCCTTTGTCTGTCTCTGAAAATGATTTTCAGATTCCATGAATATCACATAACTATCCAGACTTTCAAAGTTCGGGTCTCATGGAAGCAAACATATTGCACTTG
This sequence comes from Elymus sibiricus, assembly GCA_039707655.1. Classification (NCBI taxonomy): domain Eukaryota; kingdom Viridiplantae; phylum Streptophyta; class Magnoliopsida; order Poales; family Poaceae; genus Elymus; species Elymus sibiricus. The sequence continues at coordinate 275,090,497 of CM077665.1, forward strand.
ACTGAAACGGAATTCTAGCTTTTGGATCGATGGACGAGAGTCACATGATCCATAGCATTAGCGGGAGAATACCGAAAGCATGCGATAGGACAAGTCCTTCTCGGCACTCTTGAGGACAATCCTCACATTACGTCACCAACTGTAAAGTTTTAACCAGATATTTAACAGCTATTCAATTTTAATAGGGAAGGTGGAAACGCGAGCCATTATTCTACAATTATTATGCAAATCACACTTAGACAGTGTTCAAAATTAATTGCACTAAGAATTAAAAGAATTAATTCTAAAGTGCGCTCCCACTCAAATCAATATCTCTCATAATTGATTGTGAGTGATACAAGACCCGCATTTAAATTGTTCGCAATTGGTGTAACACCACTGATGACGAAAATCTCAACCGGTAGGCCAACTTGCCAATCACATCTCTATGTGACTCTTGTTCATCTTTCGATGCGTGTGTTCCGAGCTCATGACGGTCATGCCTGAACGTCAAGACAACCAAGTGATCTCGCTGCGAGGTCTCAACTCACCCGCCTCACACTTCTCTAATCGTTCGTACCCGTGTGACACGGCGCACCCCGAAAAGATAGGTGCCGTGACGGTGCTACACTTGGGAGAACACTAACTACTTGATATTTTTGTGAGAGATCACCCTAATAAAAGCGACTACCGTGCAATCCAGAAGGGTGCATCATAAGGGATAAACATCTTAGGCAATTCATAATAGCATGATATGGTATAGCCCTTTCTGACGGAGAAGTCTTTCATTTCTTCGTCTTCGGCATTCGCGTCGGTGTTCACCTTCGCGAAGATTGCCACCACCTTGTCGATGCACCAGATAATATTGCTATCTCTATAGCTAATAAAATAAGTGCATTACATAAGGTTGACACGCAGGTCATTAAAGTGCAATCATATGGCTCCAGCCATCATGTCGAATCATGACACGCAGGTCATGTTAATCAAATTACATCATATAGTCATCTCATACATAATCAAATTATTATGAGCACTGCTATACCACATCATATGCACATGCAAACCATCCTGCAAAACCAAGTTAGACGCCTCTAATCGGTTCATGCAAAATTTTATTTTTCGTGGCTTCTAAGGTTTCGAAACAAACCGAAGCTACCAACGTCCATCATCAAGCATGATAATCCAAGTCGCTAGATTAACATTGCGGGGTGTATGAAACACGAGATAATAAAATCTCGAGCCCCATACTAAACTTCGTCATACGCGTGACCCCCGTGCAGATCACATCTGCATTGCCCTTTCGTCTGCGAAACATCCATCTTTCTTTAACTATGGTGGAACCCAAAGAACTGTTAGCACTTCGTTGATCTGTCAATCAGCATACTCAGGAGCAGCATGAAAGGATCGCGGATTGCCAGAACTTTGTGAGATTCCACCATGCCGTCAAGATAAGGACTACGCAAATTCAGGGGAAGCAATAGGAACATCGGGTAACAGATTTCATCTGCTACCCGCACAAATAATTTTCAGTAATAGAACTCATCTACTACCTAATTATATTGTGCAACACCCATACATCTCTATGTATTCTAGATCGCAACCTGCATCTACGCATAGCACGGCTCTGATACCACTGTTGGGTAATGCAGCAGAAAACAAAAATTTTCCGACCTACGCACCAGCCCAGGACCACTATGGAGACTGCATACAAGGTTTGATCTTTTTCGTTACCGACTCGTAGCGCAGCGGAAGTAGAGTCGATGACGATCGGCGGTGCAGATCCCCGCAGCTAGGATTTACAACCTCCCAACCGCGAGGATGTATACCCTCATCCGCCCCTCGGACAGCCCTCCGGGAGGCGGTCGGACAGTCCCGGACGGTGTCTCGGATAGCCCTTCGGGAGGACCCTCGAAACTCGGACAGTCACTCGGACAGCCCTTCGGGAAGACCATCAAAACTCGGACAGTCACTCGGACAGCCCTTCGGGAGGACCCTCGAAACTCGGACAGTCACTCGGACAGCCCTTCGGGAGGCACTCTCGAACTAAGACCGAAACTACGATCTTTCTATAGAGTTGCACACATACGGTGTCATCTATCCGGCAGGGCTTCGCCGTCCAGAACTAGTTCCCACCGGAACCCAGACAGCCTTTCGGCTCTACGAAACTATTTCGCTGGGAGGGAGAGAGAAGCCAGATAACATCAGATGGCATGTGTATGTGAGAAAGAGTGAGTGTGGATAGTGCATCTCCACCTCTATTTATAGGAAAACCCAAGGGGTAGGGTGACACTTGAAATACCCAAAATGCCCTTCACAAGGGCACAAAGGTAAAAGCAAGTGGGCAGCCCTTATCCTTCCATGTCATCCCTAGAGATATTTGTGAGTAAAGCCCCAAAAGGTGGCTTTCCATAAAGTAATCCAGAAAGCACTTTCACTATTCACGACGACATATTTCAGCGTCCGTTCGAACTGAAAATATTTATGTGGGCTTAGAACATTTCCAGTACCCACTAAAATAATTTTCAACGCGTTCCGAAACAATTCCGGTTTAGTGATTTTCATCTGCGAAAAGCATCTGAAGCGGTTCCGGCAGCTCCGGAACATTTCCGGTTTTCTTCCCGGAAAATTCCAGAAAGTTTCCAGAACGATTCTGGCACCCTCCAAGAATTATCAGGCATGTGCCGAAACCAATTTGACTTTATGGTGTACTCCGAAACAACTTTTCGGTTTAGTGATTTTCATCTGTGAAAAGCAACTAAAGCGGTTCCGGCAGTCCAGAACATTTCCGGTTTTTGTCTCTGAAAAATCTCAGAAGTTACCGGAACAATTCTGGTACCTTCCAATAATTTCCAGGCATGTGCCGAAACCAATTTGACTTAATGGTACACTCCGAAACAACTTTTCGGTTTTACCGAAACTCTTCCGGTGCTCTCTCTCCGGAACTCTTCCGTTGTCTCCGAAACTTTTTCGGTGAATTTCTCTCAGACTCCCTGTCTAGTATTCAGCAGATAGATGACCCTTAAGCGTGTGACCCTATAGGTTCGGTGAAGTATAGACATGACCCGGAACCCCTTTCGATCAATGATCAACATCGGAGCCATGGACACCCATATTGACCCCTATACCCACACGAATGAATATTCGAGTGAACCTCCAGTTACCGTGTGCTATTCCTGTTGCTTCGCGATATGTTACAAATACCCGAGGTGAGACATGTTGGCATCCCCGTGGATCAACAACTTGTCCACTATGCCAGTTACCTCGTTACCGGTATTGTTCTCTTTTCTCGTTCCCGTGTTCCGGCATCCCCGTGATCAAATCACATAGTGTCTGGCCAGACGATGATGGATACCGTAACACCGAGAGGGCCCAGAGATATCTCTCCATCGTCGGAGGAGCAAATCCCAATCTTGAGCTATCAAGTTACTTGACATACTTTTCCATGAACCCGTAAGCCGCCGTAATAGCCACCCATGTACGGATGACGTTTAACAAACCCCAAAGTTCATGAAGCAAGCATGAAGAAACTCGATACTCTCATGGTCTAAGGAATCATGCAAACGTAAACCATCTCTGTGTTATTAACCATTAACTAGTGACGAATGTATCTCATAGCATAACATCAATTCGGGTCGATTCAACACAAGTGTTCTACCAACAATTGTGCCCTCAAAATTGCCGGCATAGTCATGCCCATGATCAGGAAAACATGATCATCATGCAATACTTGAGCCAGTCATAGAGGCTTGACTAGGAATACATTTTACTGTTTATTATTCCACACGTGCATATGAGTCTTCCTTCGAGCCTCGTGGTTATTGTAGACTCGAGAACCATAGCAGTTATAGCATGGAACATAAACCTAATTATGAACAGGGAGATAATCAATTACATTTATTATTGCCTCTAGGGCATATCTCCTACAGACTCCCACTTGCACTAGAGTCAATAATCTAGTCAATGCTAATGCACTTTACACCTATGGCATACCAGTGTAAAATATGCTTCGCTTGTGGTATAGCCTGATGTCCAACGGATCTGACGACTTCAGCTCCGTGTGTAACTTTGCATATCCTTGCGTTTTCACGCTTTCACAAAATTCATATTTTGTGTGGACTTGGCTTTGCATATGTGTGAATCATTGGTCGAAACCTGATTCCTCAGACTGAGCTATGGGGCAACTATCTGCCATAGTGTCCCATAGACCAAAGCCATCTTGGAACCATACTAAGTTCATGAATGAACTATATGATTCAACAACTTCTTTGTCGCTTCTAAAGCGTCAACATACTTAGCCTTTGTTATAGAATTCGCCACAGTATCTTGTTTGGAACAATTTCCAACTACCGTGCCACCATATTGTGTATTACACAAAAACCCTTAACTTAAATTGAAAATCGCATCGAGCATTGATGAAGACTGTATCGATGTAATTACTTACAATGAGCACTTCATAATCTCTGCTTGCGAGAAAACATGTCATCAGTACTACTCTAGTACTCAATGACATCTTTCACTGTTGTCCTATGATCAGTCCTTTTGATCACTTTGGTATCTATACTCGCAACAACTTTGGAGTATTGGACATATCTGGTAGTTTTTACATACCATGGAATACATGATTAATCCAAACACAAGAGTGTGTGGAATCACCATCATGTATTTTGCTCATCTGTGTTTTTGAGACACCGAGTCTTGCAAAACTCTTTCCATGTGACTTCGGCAAGAATCACTCCTTGGCGTTTTAAATGCTAAAAGGTTTTAGCACCTTGTCAATATGTATTCATTGCTTAGCCCCATTTGGTAAATCTATCTCCATAGATCATCATGCCTAATATTGAGGCTATTTAGCCTAAGTACTTCATCGAAAAACTATTTTCAAATAAAGTCCTAATTCGTGACAAGAAATTTATTTCCAATTAACAATGTGTCAAGCACACAAGGTTTTTAGAAATATTATTATGCTCCCACTTATTTTCTTGAATCACAAGCATCTTCGATACCCATTTGATGAAGTCAAACTCTTTTGACCATTTCATCAAAAACGAAGATTCCAACTCCATTTTGCTCTCTTCTGTCCATTGCTGGAACTCTGAAGTTTGCATACTTACTAGCATCCTCTGGATCGACAAATTACTTTGGACTGTATCACATACAAGTCCTAGGTTTCATTTCCATCAGATGGAAATCCTTTTGTCATCCATGTTTCATATCTCATGATTGAAATATGTATTAATTGCTAGTTCAACCCGAACCGACTTTAAGCATCGCTACGGTGAGACAATCTCATCGTAGTCAACTCCTTGAACTTGTTATTGCAACAAGTCGAGCTTTATGGATAAAACATTTTATCCGTATCAGTTTTTAGTTCCATAAATATTCGTTCGACTCTAAGTCTTCCGAAAGGTGTATCAAGATTTTAATCTTGAATCACTTATATGGAAACTATCTCGGATTGTATTGGCATTTACCCAATTCTGGAGTCAGGGCCCATCAACGCTTCCTTGTGTATTGTAGGTATACTGTTGTCTAACAACAATATCTCGTTTGCGCACCTGATAGGTTTGCACGAGCTTTGCCTACGTGGTTCAGCTGCAAGTTCGACCGAAGTCCATACATTTTATTGTAGAGACTTCCGTATCAGTCGCAGTAGGAAACTCCGGAATCACTTCCAAGGTTCCTTTCCTTTGATCTGATGACAAAGATACTTATTATCTCGTCGAGTTGCACTGTCCTCCCACTCACCTTTTGTAAGAACTATTCTCTTTTAAAAGCATACCGTTTTGCGGCAAAATCCTTTGCCTCGGTATAGTGGTGGGGAAATACCCAATGACTTGGGATAACCTTACAAAGTAGCACTTGTCTGATTTGGAATAGTTTTGTAACCTTTTACACAAGCCCCATATTCCAAATGTTAAGAAAAGATATAACATGGTTGGGCGTACCATACCATGGCGTCATTTCAACAGACCCGATGGAGCTCTTTTCAGTGTAAAAGCCGCAGTCTCTAAAGCATCACTTTAAAAGGGATAATGGCAAATCTATTTATGTCATCTTTGATCTTACCATGTCATAAATGGTTCGATTACATCTTCACGGACTTTCCACTTGCAGTGGTGTTCCGGGAGGTGCAAGTTGTGAAACCCCTTTCACAACTCATCAGACATTCGCTAAACTTGTAACTCAAATATTCCTTTCTGCAATCGAATTGTAGAAACATAATTTTCTTGTTACAATATTTTCTTCTTCATTTTGAAAACCTTTCGAATGATTTCAAAAGATCCAGACTCACGTCTCATCAAGTAAATATCCATATATCTACTTGAGTCATTTCTGAAGATAGATAAATCCACTACTTGCAACAACATTTATTGGAGTACACATCATAATGTATGATCACCAATATGTTCTATGCTCGTTCCTTATGGCCTGTGAACGGTATTTCAGTCACTTCACTTTTTAGAGGAAAGTTGCAAGTGTCAGATGATTCAAAATCAAACGACTTCAAAATCCATCATAATGGAATTTTCCATGCGGGTTTCTCCAATGTGACCAAATGCAGTGCCACACTTGTGTGGTATTCTTTTAGTCTTGCGACATTTAGCGTCAGTGTTATGGATGTATCATATTTCCATCAATTTTCATAACATACATCCCATCTAGGATGGAAGCGTGTCCCTTCATGTTATTCATAATACTGAACAACAATTGTTGTTTTTATGAACAACTCTTTTGCAACAAACATTGTGCAATGGGCTAGAGTGTATGAAACTCTAAAATGAATTATGAAAGTAAACACAGAGGTAATATATTAATATCATTATTCATAACATACATCTCATTCATAATGAAAGTATGGCCCTTATGTTGTTCATAACACCGAACATCAAAAGTTCTCTTATGAACAACCTTCTTGCAAGATACCTTATGCAAAGGGCTGGAGCGTGAAACTCCAAAAGAATTATGAAAATAAATACATAGGTAATACACCGATGGAAGGTATAGTAACATTTACTATGTTCCCTGTGTGTATCTTAACCTCGTTCCTGGCTAGTCTTTCAGGCCATAGTAGTTCTTACATCGAGTTGCAACAGAATGCAATCAAGCGGGTATCTTTGTGATCAACTCACAATACCCAAGAATTAGTGATCAACATGTTTAACCATAATTCCCAAGAACTATATCTTTGACCAGCCTTCTATACATCAAAAACTTGTATGACATTCATACATGAGCTGGATATTCCAGTCTTCTTTCTTTCTGCCTTCATACTTCTAACAGTTTAACTTTCAGTATTTCTCCTACTCTCAGAAGAAGCACCCAACTTAAGAGTGGCGTTAGCCCCGAACTTCCTAGGCGTGAAAAGTCTCACTAACACCCTTCGGACACTTCCTTTCTCTTTAAGTTGTTGTTTTATTGACCTTCATATCATATGATAGGCGTTCTACTGGATCCCTCTCTTATCAGTCAAATGCATAGTAAACACCTTTACTAATAGTTTGCAAACAAACATTGCTTTGGATATCTCATATCTTTTAGCCTTTGTCTGTCTCTGAAAATGATTTTCAGATTCCATGAATATCACATAACTATCCAGACTTTCAAAGTTCGGGTCTCATGGAAGCAAACATATTGCACTTGACTGAAACGGAATTCTAGCTTTTGGATCGATGGACGAGAGTCACATGATCCATAGCATTAGCGGGAGAATACCGAAAGCATGCGATAGGACAAGTCCTTCTCGGCACTCTTGAGGACAATCCTCACATTACGTCACCAACCGTAAAGTTTTAACCAGATATTTAACAGCTATTCAATTTTAACAGGGAAGGTGGAAACGCGAGCCATTATTCTACAATTATTATGCAAATCACACTTAGACAGTGTTCAAAATTAAATGCACTAAGAATTAAAAGAATTAATTCTAAAGTGCGCTCCCACTCAAATCAATATCTCTCATAATTGATTGTGAGTGATACAAGACCCGCATTTAAATTGTTCGCCATTGGTGTAACACCACTGATGACGAAAATCTCAACCGGTAGGCCAACTTGCCAATCACATCTCTATGTGACTCTTGTTCATCTTTCAATGCGTGTGTTCCGAGCTCATGACGGTCATGCCTGAACGTCAAGACAACCAAGTGATCTCGCTGCGAGGTCTCAACTCACCCGCCTCACACTTCTCTAATCGTTCGTACCCGTGTGACACGGCGCACCCCGAAAAGATAGGTGCCGTGACGGTGCTACATTTGGGAGAACACTAACTACTTGATATTTTTGTGAGAGATCACCCTAATAAAAGCGACTACCGTGCAATCCAGAAGGGTGCATCATAAGGGATAAACATCTCAGGCAATTCATAATAGCATGATATGGTATTGCCCTTTCTGACGGAGAAGTCTTTCATTTCTTCGTCTTCGGCATTCGCGTCGGTGTTCACCTTCGCGAAGATTGCCACCACCTTGTCGATGCACCAGATAATATTGCTATCTCTATAGCTAATAAAATAAGTGCATTACATAAGGTTGACACGCAGGTCATTAAAGTGCAATCATATGGCTCCAGCCATCATGTCGAATCATGACACGCAGGTCATGTTAATCAAATTACATCATATAGTCATCTCATACATAATCAAATTATTATGAGCACTGCTATACCACATCATATGCACATGCAAACCATCCTGCAAAACCAAGTTAGACGCCTCTAATCGGTTCATGCAAAATTTTATTTTTCGTGGCTTCTAAGGTTTCGAAACAAACCGAAGCTACCAACGTCCATCATCAAGCATGATAATCCAAGTCGCTAGATTAACATTGCGGGGTGTATGAAACACGAGATAATAAAATCTCGAGCCCCATACTAAACTTCGTCATACGCGTGACCCCCGTGCAGATCACATCTGCATTGCCCTTTCGTCTGCGAAACATCCATCTTTCTTTAACTATGGTGGAACCCAAAGAACTGTTAGCACTTCGTTGATCTGTCAATCAGCATACTCAGGAGCAGCATGAAAGGATCGCGGATTGCCAGAACTTTGTGAGATTCCACCATGCCGTCAAGATCAGGACTACGCAAATTTAGGGGAAGCAATAGGAACATCGGGTAACAGATTTCATCTGCTACCCGCACAAATAATTTTCAGTAATAGAACTCATCTACTACCTAATTATATTGTGCAACACCCATACATCTCTATGTATTCTAGATCGCAACCTGCATCTACGCATAGCACGGCTCTGATACCACTGTTGGGTAATGCAGCAGAAAACAAAAAATTTCCGACCTACGCACCAGCCCAGGACCACTATGGAGACTGCATACAAGGTTTGATCTTTTTCGTTACCGACTCGTAGCGCAGCGGAAGTAGAGTCGATGACGATCGGCGGTGCAGATCCCCGCAGCTAGGATTTACAACCTCCCAACCGCGAGGATGTATACCCTCATCCGCCCCTCGGACAGCCCTCCGGGAGGCGGTCAGACAGTCCCGGACGGTATCTTGGACAGCCCTTCGGGAGGACCCTCGAAACTCGGACAGTCACTCAGACAGCCCTTCGGGAGGATCATCGAAACTCGGACAGTCACTCGGACATCCCTTCGGGAGGACCCTCGAAACTCAGACAGTCACTCGGACAGCCCTTCGGGAGGCACTCTCGAACTAAGACCGAAACTACGATCTCTCTACAGAGTTGCACACATACGGTGTCATCTATCCGGCAGGGCTTCGCCGTCCAGAACTAGTTCCCACCAGAACCGAGACAGCCTTTCGGCTCTACGAAACTATTTCGCTGGGAGGGAGAGAGAAGCCAGATAACATCAGATGGCATGTGTATGTGAGAAAGAGTGAGTGTGGAGAGTGCATCTCCACCTCTATTTATAGGAAAACCCAAGGGGTAGGGTGACACTTGAAATACCCAAAATGCCCTTCACAAGGGCACAAAGGTAAAAGCAAGTGGGCAGCCCTTATCCTTCCACGTCATCCCTAGAGATATTTGTGAGTAAAGCCCCAAAAGGTGGCTTTCCATAAAGTAATCCAAAAAGCACTTTCACTATTCACGACGACATATTTCAGCGTGTGTTCGAACTGAAAATATTTATGTGGGCTTAGAACATTTCCAGTACCCACTAAAATAATTTTCAACGCGTTCCGAAACAATTCCGGTTTAGTGATTTTCATCTGCGAAAAGCATCTGAAGCGGTTCCGGCAGCTCCGGAACATTTCCGGTTTTCTTCCCGGAAAATTCCAGAAAGTTTCCAGAACGATTCTGGCACCCTCCAAGAATTATCAGGCATGTGCCGAAACCAATTTGACTTTATGGTGTACTCCGAAACAACTTTTCGGTTTAGTGATTTTCATCTGTGAAAAGCAACTAAAGCGGTTCTGGCAGTCCGGAACATTTCCGGTTTTTGTCTCTGAAAAATCTCAGAAGTTACCGGAACAATTCTGGTACCTTCCAATAATTTCCAGGCATGTGCCGAAACCAATTTGACTTAATGGTACACTCCGAAACAACTTTTCGGTTTTACCGAAACTCTTCCGGTGCTCTCTCTCCGGAACTCTTCCGTTGTCTCCGAAACTTTTTCGGTGAATTTCTCTCAGACTCCCTGTCTAGTATTCAGCAGATAGATGACCCTTAAGCATGTGACCCTATAGGTTCGGTGAAGTATAGACATCGGAGCCATGGACACCCATATTGACCCCTATACCCACACAAATGAATATTCGAGTGAACCTCCAGTTGCCGTGTGCTATTCCTGTTACTTCGCGATATGTTACAAATACCCGAGGTGAGACATGTTGGCATCCCCGTGGATCAACAACTTGTCCACTATGCCAGTTACCTCGTTACCGGTATTGTTCTCTTTTCTCGTTCCCGTGTTCCGGCATCCCCGTGATCAAATCACATAGTGTCTGGCCAGACGATGATGGATACCGTAACACCGAGAGGGCCCAGAGATATCTCTCCATCGTCGGAGGAGCAAATCCCAATCTTGAGCTATCAAGTTACTTGACATACTTTTCCATGAACCCGTAAGCCGCCATAATAGCCACCCATGTACGGATGACGTTTAACAAACCCCAAAGTTCATGAAGCAAGCATGAAGAAACTCGATACTCTCATGGTCTAAGGAATCATGCAAACGTAAACCATCTCTGTGTTATTAACCATTAACTAGTGACGAATGTATCTCATAGCATAACATCAATTCGGGTCGATTCAACACAAGTGTTCTACCAACAATTGTGCCCTCAAAATTGCCGGCATAGTCATGCCCATGATCAGGAAAACATGATCATCATGCAATACTTGAGCCAGTCATAGATGCTTGACTAGGAATACATTTTACCGTTTATTATTCCACACGTGCATATGAGTCTTCCTTCGAGCCTCGTGGTTATTGTAGACTCGAGAACCATAGCAGTTATAGCATGGAACATAAACCTAATTATGAACAGGGAGATAATCAATAACATTTATTATTGCCTCTAGGGCATATCTCCTACAAAAAACCCTCCGAGTGGATAGTATTCCATTCACTCGGAAACTTAGCCGCGAACCAGTCTTCGTCTAAGTTCAAACTTCTCCGAGTGACTAGCGATCATCTCACTCGGGGGCTTAGCTGCGAACCAGCTTTCGCCTAAGTTAAACACCCTTCCGAGTACATAATATTCCATTTACTCGGAAACTTAGCCACGAATCAGTCTTCGTCTAAGTTCAAAACTTCTCCGAGTGACGAGCGACCCTCTTACTCGGGGGCTTAGCTGCGAACCAGCTTTCTCCTAAGTAAAAAACCCTGCCGATTGAATAGCATCCTATTTACTCGGAAACTCAGACGTAAACCAATCTTCGTCTAAGTCAAAAACTTCCCGAGTGATGAGCGCTCCTCTCACTTGGGGACTTAGCCGCGAACCAGTCTTCGCCTAAGTCTGAAATTCTTCCGAGTGCTGAACGTCTGTTCCTTTCAGGAGCAAAACAAATTCAGCCAAACAAAGGATTGACTGCAAAATGCAGATAAATCCAAAGTTTCTAGCGCGGTTAAAAGTTATTCGCGCAAAGGAAAGTACTCAGGCCCAAGGCCCGAACGAAGTTTTAATCGGTTACACCATCACTCGGCATACCGAGGCAAATAAAGTTTTTTCAAGCACCAGTAGGACTCGAGGGCTCGACGAAGGTCTCCAGGTCAATTCCATCGGCGATCCGAGTGGCTGCTTCAATGAAGGTCTCCATGAAGTCTTCGAATTGAAGTTTCTTTGTGTTGATCATCCGTAGAGCCTTCAGTTTGTCCTCCTTCGCCTCCTTGCAATGGACCCGGACGAGTGAAAGCGCCACGTCGGCCCCGCAGCGAGCAACAGACTTTTTCCACGCTTGCACTCGACCAGGAATCTCGTTGAGGTGGGTCATCATCGACTCGAGATCAGTCTGGAGGGTGTCTTCTGGCCGCAGTTCTTTGTCGACCTTCTCCAGCACAACCCTCAGTCGAGTGATATATCCTTGAACACTCCTGAGACGAGCTTCAAGTCGTAACATGTCCATGGCCACGGCGTCCCCGACAGGTGACTTGGTGGGATCCAGATTTGGTTCGATCTCCTTGGTCTCCTTTTCAAAATCTTGACAGAATTCTGCGCGAAGAGAAAATGAAAAGATGATCACAGTGCTGTTCTGAAGAAATCAAAGAAATTCACTCGACGGAAGAAAGATACCTTCAAGCATGCTGAACATCTTCTTCGCGAAGTCTCCCAAGTATTTCTCCAGAGTGTTCCTTCTCTTGGTCAGCTGTTCAACCTTCTGGATCCAATCGGCCTGTTCCTGCTTGAGTTTGGCGTTCTCCTCTTCCAACTTATTGGCTGCAGCAAGCTTCATCTCAGCAGCCTCGGTTTTCTCCCTCGCCACCTTCTGAGCATCGGCGAGTGCCTTGTCTTTATCTTCAAGCGCCTCCTTCATGGTATCTAAAGAAATAACATTGTTGAGTTGCGCTCGGAGTCGACGGTTCTCATCATGCACGTCTGTTCGAGTGAGGACACTCGGTTCAAAGGATAGAACATAAAAGTGATAGTGCAATTGGTCGACAAGGATTACCTCCCAGAGTCTTCAGCTCAGTCTGTGCACGGTCCAGGTCATTCTTGGTCACTTCTAGATCCAGCTGAAGTTGGTTTTTCTCCTTCTCCAGGTCGACGAACTTGGTCCCAAGCTCACAGGCTTTCTGAAATCAGCAAATAAGTAGTTCAGTCGACATGAATATTTCTCTACTCCCGAGTGGAAAGACACAAGTTCAGTCGACTGGACGGCAGCCCGCCGCCCCACCCCACACCCCTACAAAGCGTCATATCATGGTTGGTGGAAATGATGTCCATGAAACCTGCAGGATAGTTCTTAAGACTACTGCCCATCGTAAACGATCGACAGTAGTCTCGGGGACTACACCCAGTGGGTGCACTCAGCGTGCCCCCACTGGACCAGAGACCACTCGACCAGGTCCGTCCTGTCCGAGTATAAAAAAAGAGCAAACATGCAAATATTGTCTTTATCAGACCCCCGCCGATGCAAGCACTCAACGGCGGTCTCGGGGACTACACCCAGTGTGTGCACTCAGCGTGCCCCCACTGGACCTTCTATCACTCGACCAGGTCCGTTCTGTCGAGCGACAAGCAACTATCAAAACGAATCTAAGACCCCTGCCGATGTCTTCGTCATTCGACAGCGGTCTCGGGGACTACACCCAGTGGGTGCACTCAGCGTGCCCCCACTGGACCAAAAACTACTCGACCAAGACGTGATCTACTAGAGGAAAAAACAAACAAGTGTGCATCTGAAGAAAACACCCAGTGGGTGTAAAGTCAAGATGGACAGGAATTCAATCGGAAATGAACTTACAATCGCACTTACTCGGACATTGGCTTGAAGCGATGAGCTGGCATCATAGGCTAACTTGCTGGCCTCATATGCCTCCTTCGTTTGCAGCATCATTTGCCCAGCCTGGATCATGGCTTCTTTGGCAGCTCCAGTCTGGTCTTCTGGGACGTGGTACAGAGGGTATGCAGGCGCCAGATGAGTAGGTGCTGCAGTTGAGGTCGCGAGAGGTGCTTGAGGTTGCCCAATCGGCGCTGAAACCACAAGAGTTGAAGTCGCTGGTGGGGCACTCGACAGCGGAACCACATGATCAGTTTTGGCTCGGGAGGAATCACCAAGCTCTTGAGAGGATGCAACAGTCGACCTATGTGGTGCTTGTCCTGATGACGTTCTCCGAGTGCGTACACGTGGAGTGTCCAAGGCCACAACTTCACCCTCAGCACCCTGCTGTGGCTCCTCGTCGTCCTCCACATGGATGATGTCATCAACTATCAATCGACAACGTTGACTTAGTCATTCGACGAATTGCCTTCAAAAAATCAGTCTACAGTGAAGATTTATTATACCTCGTTGTGAGGTGGCCACGTCAGCAGTGTCCACTTCCATGTGATCCTCCTCATCCCGCAGAGGCGACGTCACCGAGGTAGCAGCTCTGGCGAATAAATTTCACTCGGTCAGCAAAGACGTGAAGTTTCTCAACAGCAGAAAAAGGAAAATGAACTCTTATGTTGAGGCGACAGGCACGGTGATCTTCATGCGAGGCAGAGCCTTCCGAGGTTTTGGTGCGTCCGACCTGGGCTGTTTCGCGGCCTTTTCAGTCGACTCAGGTGTCACCACCCGGTCACGCTTTGAATTCCTTGTGCTCGATGCCAAGGTTCTGCTTGGAACAGCTTCTGGATCTTCGCGATGTTTGGTTCGACGCTCGATACGCGGAGGATCCTGGGCTTCTTCGTCGATCTCTTCCAGGTCGTCGTCGCTGCCGTCACTATCGTCGGCGTAGTCGACGTCTGCGCTGCCGCCCGCGCTCTCTTCTACGTCTTCAGGTTGCACTCCATTCGGCACGGGTGAATACATGTTCGTAAACTCCTACAAGATACAAACTGTAAAGTCAGTCGACTGAAGGCCCAGTCACTCGACGAAATATGAAATCACTCGACAAAAATATGACTCACCTGGTTCGTCGGTGGGTTCAAAGCAGAGAAGGGCAAGATTCGCTTGGCTCCCAAAGGGTTATCACAGGCTCCGGTGATGCTCCTGAGCAACTGGGCAACAGTCTCGTCGGAGACTTCCTCTGGATGTGTCCGAGTGGTATCTTCGGGGCCCGAATAATGCCACATAGTATGATCCCTGGCTTGAAGAGGCTGGATTTGTCGACTGAGAAACGCCTCCAGGAGGTCCATACCAGTCACTCCGCCACGGATCAGATCTACTACTGCGTTCACTAAAATCCCTACCTGGACTTTCTCTCCCTCTGTCACACTCAGTGTTCTGGGAGTAGTGGGTCGGTCCAATGTGAAGGGAGGAAGACCAGTCGACATATTGGGAGAGGCAACATCTTTGCAGTAAAACCAGGTAGACTGCCAGCCTCGAACAGATTCAGGAAAGGTCATTGATGGAAACGAGCTCCTACCCCTTTTTTGGAGTCCCAAGCCACCGCATAGCTGGATGACATGAGTCTTACTATCGCTAGGATTGGCCTTTTTAACACACTGAGATCGGATGGTGAATATGTGTTTGAACAAACCCCAGTGAGGAGGACAACCCAAGAAACATTCGCACAGAGTTATGAACACAACGAGATACGCGATGGCATTCGGAGGGAAGTGGTGAAGTTGTGCCCCGAAGTAGTTCAAGAATCCGCGAATGAATGGATGGGGAGGCAGATAAAAACCTCGCTCGACATGGGTGAGGAGGAGGACTCGCTCGCCGTCGCGTGGCTCCGGCTCGGCCTCTCCCTCCGATAGCCTCCACGACCCTTCAGCAATCAGCCCGTCGTCGACAAGGTTCTGGACGTCCTCCGCCTTCACGGTCGACCGGAGGAAATCCCCTTGGATCCACCCCGGTGGCACCGCAGACCGAGCGCCCGACGGCTTCTTCGCCTTGGCTCCCTTCTTGGCGCGCTCGAGCTTCTCCGTCTTCCCCTTCGTCATCGCGGCGGCGGCGGTCAAGGTGGAGCAGAGCGGTGCGCGTGGAGCAAGGGAGGCGGAGGAAAAGAGGGGAACAGAGGAGAAGCACTGTGCTGGCCCTCACATCGCCCCGTCTTATAACTACCCGAGTGGGTCACTGACCTGCGGGCCTGCCGGATCCCTGTATATCCTGATTACAAAGGAAGCGCGGTACATGGCGATAAAGGCGGCATGATAATCGAGGCGTCGTGCTCCCACTTGCCCCAGTCGTTGCGTCATCATCGCGCAGCGCGTACTTCTCAAATTTTCAAATCCCGCAGAATCCGGGCCTGGCGAAGCGACCCGTCGCATCAAGAGGTTCCGTTGATCACTCAGATCTGAGTCAGTGCTCAAGTTCACTCGGACGCATTTCAAAACGGAATCGATCAGGGTGAATGACAAAGACTTCAATCGACGCAGACTTCTGTGAAGCCCTGAAATACACTCGGAATTTTTGTGTCTCATCAGAACCCGCATCGATCCCTTTTTCACTCGAACCCCGATCCATTCGGGGGCTAATGATGGGCATATGTACCTAGGGTAGGGTCATAGGCCTGACCTACATACCCTACCTAAGGACAGTACCTAAGAGAACTTAAGGATTACAAGGAAGTCTCCGACTGAAATCACCATGGCGTATGAGTCACTCGACAACATCCACTCGGAGGTTTCTTCCTTCACTCGACGGTTGCTTTTCACTCGGAAGGACTGGAAGACAGTCGACCGCAGAAGAGCAGAAGCCACTCCAGGGAGGCCAATGGACAGGCGTTCAGCTGTATTTCATTAGTAGCATTTATTACATACGTTACCAGTAACGTACATCTTCATTACCACGATCGGACCCTTGGATGCCGGTCATTGATGAGGGGCAGCGCACTCTATATAAGCCACCCCTCCCCTCTGGCACAAGGGTTCGCACCCCCTGTAACTCTCATATTCCACACGACAAGAGCTCCCGAGCACTGAGACGTAGGGCTGTTACCTCCACGAGAGGGGCCTGAACTCATACATCTATGTGTACACCCTCGCCATAGCTAGGACTCTGCCCTCTCCTTTCGTACCCCTATCTTCTACTGTCAGGTTCGCTCCCACGACACATACCGTTATCCTTATAAGCTCGTATGCGAAAGTTGAATCTATCCCACACGTTGCGCTATTGATAAACGTTTGTGGTATATATAATATCCCAAATGTTTCATCCGTACTACCCGTGTCGGATGAGGACCAATTGCATGCGTTCTTCTAAACCCAATGTTGATGATGGGCACGACATCATAAATAGTTGACGATAGCAAATTGTGTGTGATAAGGAGACCATCACAAACACTTGATAAGAAGTAACTGTGTGCTCTGGTGTTCTTAATCTCACACGTTATTTCCTGGGTGATCGTGTGTGCAGTAGAGATTCATCGCACATGTCGTGAGTGGAGAAACGTGCCTGATCTTGACGTTGATCGCACACGTTTTGCTTTCTCAAATTGTGTGCAATGTAATGGCTCGCAGAGCATAATTTATCTGTAATGTAATACCTCCGTTTAAAATTCACATAATTTAAATTTGAAAGTAGGAAATCAATTATTTCATTTCGAATCAAGATTACAAATATAGGTTCAAGAACGAATGTATAATTTGATTCACGTGTACATATACTCAAGAACTACAGAAGGACCTATTATCAAAAAAGGAAAACAACAGAAGCACCAAATAAAGAATGATGGAACCACAGTTGTATTAAAGAAGGTAAAGAGAGATCCGAAAGGCATTCTGGTTGCTAAAGAAGGTGTAGCTGAATGCCCATATTGTGCCGTCCTCCAGGCCTAACGCACGCATGACTCTGGGCAAACCCCTAGTGATGGCCGCTCGCCCATCCTTCACTGTCTTCATTTCGACTTCTCGATACTCATTGTAGTCTCGATGAAATACTTTAACCTTCATTGCATGTCCTGTTGGAAATATGCCCTAGAGGCAATAATAAAAGTAGTTATTATTATATTTCCTTGTTCATGATAATTGTTTATTATCCATGCTATAATTGTATTGATTGGAAACACTGATGCATGTGTGGATAGATAGACAACACTGTGTCCCTAGTGTGCCTCTAGTAGACTAGCTTGTTGATCAAAGATGGTCAAGGTTTCCTAGACATAGACATGAGATGTCATTTGATAACAGGATCACATCATTAGGAGAATGATGTGATGGACAAGACCCAAACTATAAATGTAGCATATGATCGTGCCAGTTTATTGCTATAGTTTTCTGCATGTCAAGTATCTGTTCCTATGACCATGAGATCATGCAACTCACTGACACCGGAGGAGTACCTTGTGTGTATCAAATGTCGCAACGTAACTGGGTGACTATAAAGATGCTCTACAAGTATCTCCGATGGTGTCTATTGAGTGGGCATGGATCAAGACCGAGATTTGTTACTCCGTGTGACGGAGAGGTATCTCAGGGCCCACTCGGTAATACAACATCAAAACAAGCCTTGCAAGCAATGTGACTAAAGTGTTAGCCACAGGATCTTGTATTACGGAACGAGTAAAGAGACTTGCCGGTAACGAGATTGAACTAGGTATATAGATACCGACGATCGAATCTCGGGCAAGTAACATACCGAAGAACAAAGGGAACATCATACGGGATTAACTGAATCCTTGACATAGAGGTTCAACCGATAAAAGATCTTCGTAGAATATGTAGGAACCAATATGGGCATCCAGGCCCCGCTATTGGTTATTGACCATAGAGGTGTCTCGGTCATGTCTACATAGTTCTCGAACCCGCAGGGTCTGCACACTTAACGTTCGGTGATGTTTCGGAAGTATAGAGTTATGTATGGTGGTGACCGAAGGTTGTTCGGAGTCCCGGATGAGATCCCGGACGTCACGAGGAGCTCCGGAATGGTCCGGAGGTAAAGATTGATATATAGGAAGTCCCGTTTTGGCCACCGGAAAAGTTTCGGGTACTTCGGTAGTGTACCGGGAGTGCCGGGAGGGTACCGGGGACCATCGGGAGGGGCCTTTCGACCCAAGGGGCCTCATGGGCTGTAGGAGGAGGTGAACCAGCCCCTGGTGGGCTGGCCGAACCCCCCAACAAGGCCCATGCGGCTGGAGGTGGGAAAAACCCAAAGGGAGGAAAGGTGGAAAAGGTTTCCAAGTGGAGAGGAGGAATCCTACTCCTAGTAGGATTGGAGTAGGACTCCACCTCCCACTTCGGCCGACTCCTAGGAGGAGGTCTTGGCCGGCCAGCCCCTCCCCCTCCCTCCTATATATACTAGAGGTTTAGAGGTGAGGGCTAACC
The DNA here is from genome assembly GCA_039707655.1 of Elymus sibiricus. Lineage (NCBI taxonomy): Eukaryota > Viridiplantae > Streptophyta > Magnoliopsida > Poales > Poaceae > Elymus > Elymus sibiricus. The sequence goes on from CM077665.1 coordinate 275,109,802, forward strand.
CTAATTGCCACGTGCTCCCTCTACTTCCTCTAGATCGTTTTCTCCTCTAGTCTAATTTCGGCGGTGCTTAGGCGAAGCCCTGCCGGAATAGTTCTACCACCTTCGCCGCCGCGCCGTCGCGCTGCTGGAGAACTCATCTACCTCTCCGCTCCCTCTTGCTGGATCAAGAAGGCGGAGATCGTCATCGAGCTATACGTGTGCTGAACGCGGAGGTGCCATCCGTTCAGTACTAGATCGTGATTGGATCGCGGGACACTCGGCGATTTGGATCGCGAAGACGTTCGACTACATCAACCGCGTTTCTTAACGCTTCCCGCTTAGCGATCTACAAGGGTATGTAGATCCACGCTCCCTCTCGTAGATGCTCATCTCCATGGATAGATCTTGCGTGTGCGTAGGAATTTTTTTTGTTTCCCATGCAACGTTCCCCAACAGTGGCATCATGAGCTAGGTCTATGTGTAGATGAGATCTCGAGTAGAAACACAAAGGAGTTTGTGGATGTTGATATTCAGATTGCTTCCTCCCATGGTCTTTTCTTGATTCGGTGGTATTGTGGGATGAAGCGGCCCGGACCAACATTACTCGTACGCTTACGAGAGACCGGTTCCATCAACTGACATGTAACTTCGTTGCATAAAGATGGCTGGTGGGTGTCTGTTTCTCCCACTTTAGTCGGATCGGATTTGACAAAGGCGGTCCTTGAGAAGGTTGAATAGCAATTTTTGTATCACCGTTGTGGTTTTTGCGTAGGTAAGAATTGTTCTTGCTAGATACCCGTAGAAGCCACGTAAAACTTGCAACAACAATTAGAGGACGTCTAACTTGTTTTTGCAGTGTATGTTGTGATGTGATATGGCTAATTACATGATGAGATATATGTGATGTATGAGATGATCATGTATGTTATAGATTATCATGACTTGCATGTCGATGAGTACGGCAACCGGCCGGAGCCATAGGGTTGTCTTTAATTATTTTCGCCGTTTTTTGCTTTACTTTATCGCTATTAGTTAGCAATAGTCGTGGAAGCAACAGTCGGCGCGACAACCTCATGGCGACACATTGATGGAGATCAAGATGATGGAGATCATGGTGTTATGCAGGTGACGATGGAGATCATGCCGGTGCTTTGAAGATGGAGATCAAAAGCACAAGTTCATGGCCATATCATGTCACTTATGATTTGCATGTGATGTTAATCCTTTTATGCATCTTATTTTGCTTAGGACGACGGTAGCATTATAAGGTGATCCCTCACTTAAATTTCAAGATAAATTGTGTTCTCCCCGAGTGTGCACCGTTGCGAAAGTTTGTCGTTTCGAGACACCACGTGATGATCGGGTGTGATAGACTCTACGTTCGCATACAATGGGTGCAAGCCAGTGTTGCACGTGCGGAACACTCGGGTTAAACTTGACGAGCCTAGCATGTACAGACATGGCCTCGGAACACAAGAGACCGAAAGGTCGAACATGAGTCATATAGTAGATATGATCAACATGAAGATGTTCACCATTGAAATCACCTCAACTCACATGATGATCGGACTTGAGTTGGTGGATTTGGATCATGTGACAGTCGAATTGACCGGAGGGATGTCAATTTGAGTGGGAGTTTTTTAAGTAATATGATTAACTAAACTCATTATCTTAAACAATAGTATAAGTTGTTTTTGCAAAATTTATGTTGTAGATCATGGCTCGCGCAGTAGCACCCCTGAATTTTAACGCGTTCCTAGAGAAAGCTAAGTTGAAAGATGATGGAAGTAACTTTGTGGACTGGACCCGTAATCTGAGGATTATCCTTACGGCTTCCCAAAAGGGTTATGTCCTTGATGCACCGCTTGGTGATCCACCCGCTCTAGTTGAGTCTCTAGACGTTGTGAACGCCTGGCAGGCTCGTTCTGATGATTACTCTAAGGTTCAATGTGCAATGTTGTATGGCTTAGAACCGGAACTTCAAAGACGTTTTGAACATCATGGAGCAAATGATATGTTCCTTGAGTTGAAGTTTATCTTTCAGAAGAATGCCCGGATCGAGAGGTATGAGACCTCTGATAAGTTCTATGTTTGCAAGATGGAGGAGAACGGGACTGTCAGCGAACACATACTCAAAATGTCTGGGTATTCCACACGTCTAGCTGAATTGGGGATGCCCCTTCCAGCAGAGGCGATCACTGACAGAGTTCTTCAATCATTGCCACCTAGCTACAAGAGCTTCGTGTTGAACTATAACATGCACGGGATGAACAAGTCAGTCGCCGAGCTGTTTGCGATGTTGAAAGTCGCTGAGTCTGAGATTCAGAAGGAGCATCAAGTGTTGATGGTCAATAAAACCACTAGTTTCAAGAAGAATGGCAAGGGTAAGAAGGGTAACTCCAAGAAGAGTGGCAAAGCAATTGCCCCTCCCATGAAGAAACCCAAATCTGGACCCAAGCCAGAAATTGAGTGCTTTCATTGCAAGGGAACTGGTCACTGGAAGCGGAACTGCCCCAAGTATTTGGCTGACAAGAAGGCGGCCAACAACAAACAAGGTATATATGATATACATGTTATTGATGTGTACCTTACCAACTCTCATTGTAGTGCCTGGGTATTTGATACCGGTGCGGTTGCTCACATTTGCAACTCAAAACAGGAACTGTGGAATAGACGGAGGCTGGCAAAGGACGAAGTGACGATGCGCGTGGGAAATGGTTCCAAGGTTGATGTGATCGCCGTCGGCACGCTCGCTCTTCGATTACCATCGGGATTAGTGATGAACCTGAATAATTGTTATTTAGTGCCCGCGTTAAGCATGAACATTATATCTGGATCTTGTTTATTGCGAGATGGTTACTCATTTGAATCAGAGAATAATGGTTGTTCTATTTATATGAGTAATATCTTTTATGGTCATGCACCCAATGTGAGGTGTTTATTATTATTGAATCTCGATAGTGATGATACACATGTTCATAACATGGATGCCAAAAGATGTAGGATTGATAATGATAATACCACTTTCTTGTGGCACTGCCGTTTAGGTCATATTGGCGTAAAACGCATGAAGAAGCTCTATGCTGATGGACTTTTGGAGTCACTTTATTTTGAATCACTTGACACATGTGAGCCATGCCTCATGGGCAAGATGACTAAGACGACGTTCTCTGGGACAATGGAACGGGCAAGTGACTTGTTGGAAATCATACATACTGATGTGTGCGGTCCGATGAGCATAGAGGCGCGCGGTGGATATCGTTATTTTCTCACCTTCACTGATGACTTAAGTAGATATGGGTATATTTACTTAATGAAACACAAGTCTGAAACGTTTGAAAAGTTCAAGCAAATTCAGAGTGATGTTGAGAATCATCGTAACAAGAAGATTAAATTCCTACGATCTGATCGAGGAGGAGAATATCTGAGTTATGAGTTTGGCAGTCACTTAAGACAATGTGGAATTGTTACACAGTTGACACCGCCTGGAACACCACAGCGTAATGGTGTGTCCGAACGTCATAATCGAACCCTATTGGATATGGTGCGATCTATGATGTCTCTTGCCGATTTGCCACTATTGTTTTGGGGTTATGCATTAGAGACAGCTGCATTCACTTTAAATAGGGCACCATCGAAATCTGTTGAGACGACGACATATGAACTGTGGTTTGGCAAGAAGCCAAAGTTGTCGTTTCTTAAAGTTTGGGGATGTGATGCTTATGTCAAAAAGCTTCAGCCTGAAAAGCTGGAACCCAAAGCGGAGAAATGCGTCTTCATAGGATACCCAAAAGAGACAGTTGGGTATACCTTCTATCTCAGATCCGAAGGCAAAGTGTTTGTCGCTAAAAACGGAACATTTCTTGAGAAAGAGTTTCTCTCGAAAGAATTGAGTGGGAGGAAGATAGAACTTGATGAGGTTCTTGAACCTTTACTTCAACCTGAGAGTAGCACAGCGCAGAAAGATGTTTCTGTAGAGCCTACATCGGTTGAAGAGGAAGTTAATGATGATGATCATGAATCTTTGGATCAAGTTGCTATCGAACCTCGTAGGTCGACAAGGACGCGTACTGCTCCTGAGTGGTACGGCAACCCTATCTTGGAGGTCATGTTGTTGGACAACGATGAACCTACGAGCTATGGAGAAGCGATGATGGGCCCGGATTCCGAGAAATGGTTAGAGGCCATGAAATCCGAGATGGGATCCATGTATGAAAACAAAGTATGGGCTTTGGAAGTATCACCTGAAGGGCGTAAGGCCATTCAGAACAAATGGATCTTTAAGAGGAAGACGGACGCGGATGGTAACGTCACCGTCTATAAGGCTCGACTTGTGGCAAAGGGTTTTTCACAAGTTCAAGGAGTTGACTACGATGAGACCTTCTCACCCGTAGCAATGCTTAAGTCCGTCAGAATCATGTTGGCAATAGCTGCATTTTCCGATTATGAAATTTGGCAGATGGATGTCAAAACAGCGTTCCTTAACGGTTTCCTTAAGGAAGAGTTGTATATGATGCAACCAGAAGGTTTTGTCGATCCAGAGAATGCTGACAAAGTTTGCAAACTCCAGCGATCCATTTATGGACTGGTGCAAGCATCTCGATGTTGGAATCTTCGCTTTGATGAGGTGATCAAAGCGTTCGGGTTTATACAAGTTTACGAAGAAGCTTGTATTTACAAGAAAGTGAGTGGGAGCTCTATAGCGTTTCTAATATTATATGTGGATGACATATTGCTAATTGGAAACAATATAGAAATGTTGGAAAGCGTGAAGGAATATTTGAACAAGAGTTTTTCAATGAAGGACCTAGGAGAAGCTGCTTTCATATTAGGCATCAAGATCTATAGAGATAGATCGAGACGCTTAATAGGACTTTCACAGAGCACATACCTTGACAAAGTTTTGAAGAAGTTCAAAATGGATCAGTCCAAGAAGGGGTTCTTGTCTGTATTGCAAGGTGTGAAGTTGAGTAAGACTCAATGCCCAGTTACTGCAGAAGATAGAGAAAAAATGAGTGTCGTCCCCTATGCTTCAGCCATAGGCCATATCATCTATGCAATGCTGTGCACAAGACCCGATGTCAGCCTTGCCATAAGTATGGCCGGAAGGTTTCAAAGTGATCCAGGAATGGAACATTGGACGGCGGTCAAGAATATCCTGAAGTACCTGAAAAGGACTAAGGACATGTTTCTCGTTTATGGAGGTGATCAAGAGCTCGTCGTAAAGGGTTACATCGATGCAAGCTTTGACACTGATCCGGATGACTCTAAGTCGCAAACCGGATACATATTTATTCTCAATGGGGGTGCGGTAAGCTGGTGCAGTTCCAAGCAAAGCGTGGTAGCTGATTCTACATGCGAAGCGGAGTACATCGCTGCCTCGGAGGCGGCGAAGGAAGGTGTCTGGATGAAGGAGTTCATGACAGATCTTGGAGTAGTGCCTAGTGCATTAAACCCAATGACTATGTTCTGTGACAACACTGGTGCCATTGCTCTAGCCAAGGAACCAAGGTTTCACAAGAGGACCAGACACATAAAGCGACGTTTCAATTCCATCCGCGATTACATCAAGGAGGACGACATAAATATTTGCAAAGTACACACGGATCTGAATGTCGCATTGTGATGTGAGCTAGATTATTGACTCTAGTGCAAGTGGGAGACTGTTGGAAATATGCCCTAGAGGCAATAATAAAAGTAGTTATTATTATATTTCCTTGTTCATGATAATCATTTATTATCCATGCTATAATTGTATTGATTGGAAACACTGATGCATGTGTGGATACATAGACAACACTGTGTCCCTAGTGTGCCTCTAGTAGACTAGCTTGTTGATCAAAGATGGTCAAGGTTTCCTAGCCATAGACATGAGATGTCATTTGATAACAGGATCACATCATTAGGAGAATGATGTGATGGACAAGACCCAAACTATAAACGTAGCATATGATCGTGCCAGTTTATTGCTATAGTTTTCTGCATGTCAAGTATCTGTTCCTATGACCATGAGATCATGCAACTCACTGACACCGGAGGAGTACCTTGTGTGTATCAAACATCGCAACGTAACTGGGTGACTATAAAGATGCTCTACAGGTATCTCCGAGGGTGTCTGTTGAGTGGGCATGGATCAAGACTGGGATTTGTTACTCCGTGTGACGGAGAGGTATCTCGGGGCCCACTCGGTAATACAACATCACAACAAGCCTTGCAAGCAATGTGACTAAAGTGTTAGCCACGAGATATTGTTTTACGGAACGAGTAAAGAGACTTGCTGGTAACGAGATTGAACTAGGTATATAGATACTGACGATCGAATCTCGGGCAAGTAACATACCGAAGAACAAAGGGAACAGCATACTGATACGTCTCCATCGTATCTACTTTTCCAAACTCTTTTGCCCTTGTTTTGGACTCTAATTTGCATGATTTGAATGGAACTAACCCGGACTGACGCTGTTTTCAACAGAATTGCCTTGGTGCTATTTTTGTGCAGAAATAAAAGTTCTCGGATTGACCTGAAAATTTACGGAGAATATTTTTGGATTTAATAAAAAATATTGGCGAAAGAATCAACCAGAGGGGGTCCACCCATTGGCCACAATCCAGGGGGGCGCGCCCCCCTAGGGCGCGCCCAGGTGGCTTGTGGGCCCCCTGCAACTCCTCCAACCTCAACTCCAACTCCATATAACCCTATTCGGGGAGAAAAAAATCGAGGAGAAGAGTTCATCGCGTTTCACGATACGGAGCCGCCGCCACCTCCTGTTCTTCCTCGGGAGGGCAGATCTGGGGTCCGTTTTGGGCTCCGGAGAGGGGAAATCGATGCCGTCGTCATCACCAACCATCCTTCATCACCAATTTCATGATGCTCTCCGCCGTTCGTGAGTAATCCCATCGTAGGCTTGCTGGACGGTAATGGGTTGGATGAGATTTACCATGTAATCGAGTTAGTTTTGTTAGGGTTTGATCCCTAGTATCCACTATGTTCTGAGATTGATGTTGCTATGACTTTGCTATGCTTAATGCTTGTCACTAGGGCCTGAGTGCCATGATTTCAGATCTGAACCTATTATGTTTTCATGAATATATATGTGTTCTTGATCCTATCTTGCAAGTTGTAGACACCTATTACGAGTTATGATCCGCATCCCCCAGGGTGACAATAACTGGGATTCTTTCCGGTGATTACCGTAGTTTGAGGAGTTCATGTATTCACTAAGTGCTAATGCTTTGGTCCGGTTCTCTATTAAAAGGAGGCTTAATATCCCTTAGTTTCCCTTAGGACCCCGCTGCCACGGGAGGGTAGGACAAAAGATGCCATGCAAGTTCTTTTCCATAAGCACGTATGACTATATATGGAATACATGCCTACATTATATTGATGAATTGGAGCTAGTTCCGTGTCACCCTATGTTATAACCGTTGCATGATGAATGCCATCCGACATAATTATCCATCACTGATCCGTTGCCTACGAGCTTTTCATATATTGATCTTTGCTAAAGTTACTTTTCAGTTGCCACTGTTACGATTGCTACAAAACCGCTACTGTTACTTTTGCTACCGTTACCGTTACTTCCATACTATTTTGCTACTAAATACTTTGCTGCAGATATTAAGTCTTTCAGGTGTGGTTGAATTGACAACTCAGCTGCTAATACTCGAGAATATTCTTTGGCTCCCATTGTGTCGAATCAATAAATTTGGGTTGAATACTCTACCCTAGAAAACTGTTGCGATCCCCTATACTTGTGGGTTATCAAGACCCTTTTCTGGCGCCGTTGCCGGGGAGCATAGCTCTATTCTCTGAGTCACTTGGGATTTATATCTGTTGATCACTATGAAGAATCTGAAAGACCCAAAAACCAAGATCTATCCCTCTACTACGAGGGGAGGTAAGGAACTGCCATCTAGCTCTGCATTTGATTCACCTTCTGTTATGAGTAAATTTGCGACACCACCACCTGCTATTGATTCTGATATGTCGCAAGCAATTGATGATGCCACTCCTGCTATGCATGATGCTTATGATGATACTTTGCTTGATAATACTGTGCCACTGGGTGAATTTCTTGATGAACAAATTGCTAGAGTTAATGCTGAAACTGATGATATTTTTGAAACTGATGAAATTATTGAAACTGAACACTATGAGACACCTGTTAGACCTAGCTCTCCTAGATATGAATTGCCTAATATACCTAAGGGTTATGTTATGGAGGGAGAGGTAGCTAGGGACTTTCTTGCTTGTAAGGATAGAGATGATCTTAAGAAATTACTATGCAAGTGGAAGGAAAAATCTTTGAATGCTAGAATGCAGTATGATCCTAAGTTTGCTACTTCACCTATATTTGTTACTGATAAGGATTATGAATTCTCTGTCAATCCTGAATTAATTACTTTGGTTGAATCTGATCCTTTCCATGGTTATGAATCTGAAACTGTTGTGGCACATCTTACTAAATTGACTGATATAGCCACCCTATTTACTCATGAGAAAAAAATTCGTTATTACTATATTCTTAAGTTGTTTCCTTTCTCATTAAAGGGTGATGCTAAGATATGGTTTAATTCTCTTGCTCCTGGTTGTGTGCGTAGTCCCCAGGATATGATATATTACTTGTCTGAAAAATATTTTCCTGCCCATAAGAAACAAGCTGCCTTGCAGGAAATATTTAACTTTGTGCAAATTGAAAAAGAGAGTCTCCCACAAGCTTGGGGGAGGCTTCTCCAATTACTTAATGCTTTGCCTGATCATCCTCTCAAGAAAAATGAAATACTTGATATCTTTTATAATGGACTAACCGATGCTTCTAGGGACCACCTAGATAGTTGTGCTGGTTGTGTTTTTAGGGAAACGAACTGTTGAACAAGCTGAACTACTATTGAATAATATATTGAGCAATGATATGATTGGACTATTCCCGAACCACCTCCAAAGCCAACTCCGAAGAAAAGTGGTATTCTATTTCTCAGTCCTGAAGATATGCAAGAGGCAAAGAAATCTATGAAAGAAAAAGGTATTAAAGCTGAAGATGTTAAGAATTTACCACCTATTGAAGAAATACATGGTCTTGATACCTCGACACAGGTAGTAGAGGTAAATTCTCTCCGTAGATTTGATGAAGGTGATAGCCCTTATAATAAGTCTGCTAGCCAATGCTTGGATAAGTTTGATAACTTTATTGTTAAGCAAGAAAATTTCAATGCTTATGTTAGTAGACAATTGAGACATAATGCTTACATGTTTGATCGCTTAGGTGATTATATGAGTACAACTATCAATGATCTTAAGCTTATTAGTAAACATGTTTCCATGGTAACTACTCAAGTAGAACAAGTACTTAAGGCACAAAATGATTTGCTTAATGAGATGAATGGTAAGAACAATGATCATTCTGTTAGAGTTGTGACTAGAGGTGGTAAAATGACTTAGGAACCTTTGTATCCTGAGGGCCATCCTAAGAGAATTGAGCAGGATTCTCAGAGAATTAATACTGATGCACCTAGTCGTCCCAGTAATAAAAGGAAAAAGAATGATGATAGGACTTTGCAGACTGCTAGTGAACCTGTTATAGACACACCCGAGAATCCAAATGATATTTCTATTTCTGATGCTGAAACACAACCTGGTGATGAACATGAACTGGGTGATAATATTAATGATAATGTTCATGTTGATGCTCAACCTAGCAATGATAATGATGTGGAGATTGAACCTGCTGTTGATCTTGATAACCCACAACCTAAGAATAAAAGATATGATAAACGAGACTTTGTTGCTAGGAAGCATGGTAAAGAAAGAGAACCATGGGTTCAGAAACCCATGCCCTTTCCTCCTAAACCATCCAAGAAAAAGGATGATGAGGACTTTGAGCGTTTTGTTGAATTGCTTAGACCTGTCTTTTTGCGTATGCGCTTGACTGATATTCTGAAAATGTCTCCTTATGCTAAGTACATGAAAGATATTGTGACAAATAAAAGAAAGATACCGGAAGATGAGATTTCCACCATGCTTGCTAATTATACCTTTAAGGGTGGAATACCAAAGAAACCAGGAGATCCCGGAGTACCTACTATACCATGCTCTATTAAAAGAAATTATGTTAAAACTGCTTTATGTGACCTTGGAGCTGGTGTTAGTGTTATGCCTTTCTCTTTGTATCATAGACTTGATTTGAATAAGTTGTCACCTACTGAAATCTCTTTGCAAATGGTTGATAAATCAACTGCTTTACCCATCGGTATTTGTGAGGATGTGCATGTCGTAGTTGCAAATGTTACTATCCTAACAGACTTTGTTATTCTTGATATTCCCGAGGATGACAGTATGTCGATCATCCTTGGTAGACCTTTTTTGAATACTGCAGGGGCTGTTATTGATTGCAACAAAGGCAATGTCACTTTTCATGTTAATGGTAATGAGCATACGGTGCACTTTCCGAAGAAACAACCTCAAGTTCATAGTATCAACTCTATTGGAGAAACTCCAACAATTTCTATTGGAGGTTATAAATTCCCTCTCCCTACTGTCAAGAAGAAATATGAAATAATCATGGTAGGGGACATGCCTGTCCCCGTTGAGGTAACTTAGTGTTATTCGAAAATTCTCCGGTTTCATGTTACTCGAAAGAAGTTTGTTAATAAGACTTGATCAACCTGGTTAATGAATTCCTTTTGACGGGCATGAGATGGATGAATTTAGAAAGCACAACCTTCTATACCCAACTTTTACTTTCTGTTATTTAGATTAAATATAGCAATAATACTATTATACTTCTGTTTTCTGAATTATCCGTGCAATAAAAAATGACCTAAAAATAAAAGTTCTCCAAATGCCCTGAAAATGTAGTATGATTTTTTCTAGAATATTTAAGAATTTCTGGCGCTGAGAACACATCAGGGGGCTACACCAGTGGGCCACAAGCCTACAGGGCGCGCCCACCCCCCTGGGCGCGCCCCCCTGGCTTGTGGGTCCCACGTAGGCCCCCCTCACTTATTCCAGCACCCATCCACTTCGTCTTCTTCCAGAAAAAATCCCACCATTGCTCAAGCCCGTGTTCTAGCTCATTTTGCTACCATTTTCAATCTCCTTGTGCAAAGCTCCATTTGCAAAACTGTTTTGGGGGATTGTTCTTCGGTATGTGACTCCTCCAATGGTGCAATTAGTTTTTGTTCTAGTGCTTTATATATTGCAAATTTTTGCTGTTGTGGTGACCTTGTTCTTGAGCTTGCATGTCAAATTTGTATGGTCCCAAGTAGTTTTGATGCATGATATAGCCTCTAGGCACTTGTGGGAGTAGTTCCTATAAGTTTTGTTGAGTTTTGTTCACCTTTATTTTGAGTCACTAAAAATTTCAGAGATTTTTCAGAGAAAGAAAGATGTTGAGGAGAACATACCAAGGTGGTTCCTCGAGCAAGAAGGCCCCGAGACTCGCGATACGTGAGGCCGACTTTGAACCACCGAGGGAAGCTCAAGTGCGGCCTTGTGAATGGCCGTCGGATCAATTCATGGTTCATGCCGGTTTCAAGTAAGAATTTTACGCGTACACACGAAATGCTGGCCTTGAAGATTTCATTTCAGACCAATGCAAGGAATATTATCAACTCACTGATTCCTTCGTGCGGAGGTTTGAATTTTCATCCAGGCGTAATACGCATTCTGTTCTATTAAATCTTTATGATGAATCTTATACTATGGACCTAGAAGATTTTAACCGTGCATGCAAAATTCCACAATGGGGCAGCCATAGTGATCCTCAGAAAACTGAATATAGTGATTTTCTTGCTAGCATCACTGTGAGAGAAACTAGAAACATTACACAGCCTACTTTGGGGAGCATTCACTTTCCTGCTATACATTATTTTGCTCTCTTCATAGGTAGATGTATTAACAGTAAACATGATCATAGCCACCTTTGTGTACCTGATCTTAGTATTCTTAAGAGTGCGGTAATGGGTGATAGACGATATAACTTGGGGCCTATTATTGCTAGGAGGCTACATAAAAATGCTAAGGAAGGAGATTTCTTTGGCAGTATTTATGCCACTCGTGTAGCTAATTATCTTGGGGTACCCATAAGGGGGAATGATATTGAGTTACCACCTGCTTTTCTTGATTATGAGGCTATGGTGCGCTACCAGTTTCTTGAGAGGAACGAACAGTCCTTCCTTTACTGACTAATTTTTGATAGACAGCGTGCTGTCCATATTACCCTTCCTGCTCCTGCCTTCTTTAACTTTCAGGAAAAACGGAGACACTTTATAACCAGAGAGGAGGCAAACGAGTACGAGAGAGAGGCGGAAGCCGCTCGCCTCCGCGCTGTAGCCGTTCAGGCAGTAGCCGCCGCAGCCCAGTACAACCCCAACTATGACTTTGGATATTATCCGGGCCAGCCATGGCCCTAGACCAACTTAGGCCAAAAGCCTAAGCTTGGGGGAGTACGTATTTCTCACCAACATTACATTCATGTTCACACACTAATCTTAGTAGTCAGTGCTTATACTTTTTCATTGAATCATCCATGGTATTTTATTTCTTCTTTCCGCTTTCTTCTTGTGTGCTTAATTAACCTTGAGAAAATCCAAAAAAAATTAGTTCTAGCTTTACCTTTTAGTTTGTTTAGTTGTAGCATTAAAAGAAAACCCAAAAAGATTTCTTGTTCTTCTTTTGCTTGTTGGGAGCTTTCCCGTGTAAATAGTTTTCCTTTCTTCTTTGGGTCGTAAGGAGAAGACAACAATGAAATGTTGAGTGGCTCTCATATGCATTATTGTTTATCTATCAGAGAGCCCATATTACCTTGCCTTCTCCTTTGAGTTATTGTTTGCAGATTCCAGCTTAGTCCCATGCATGTGCACTCTTATTATTATTCACACCGTTCGGTCATGCAAGTGAAAGGCAATAATGACGATATATGATGAAGTGATTGAGATGGAGAAAAGCTGGTATGAACTCGACCCATTTTTTTTTTGTAAATATGATTAGCTCATCGTTCTGGATTCAGCTCATTATGGATGAAACATGTTTGCAATGACAATTAGAGAATACAGTTACTCATGCCATGCTTAAGTAGCTAAGAGTGTATAATGGTTTGTCTTGAGCGCCAACATGCATTTTTTAAAATGGTTGTGATGTAGTATGATAGGATGGTATCCTCCTCTGAATGATTCAAGTGGCTTAACTTGGCACATGTTCACGCATGTAGTTGAAACAAAATCAACATAGCGTCCATGATGTTTATATTCATGGTGATTTATATCCTACTCATGCTTGCATTCAATGTTGGTCAATCTCAATGCATGTTTATGACCGTTGTCGCTCTCTAGTTGGTCGCTTCCCAGTCTCTTGCTAGCCTTCACCTGTACTAAGCAGAAATACTGCTTGTGCATCCACTTCCATAAACCCAAGGTTGTTCCATATGAGTCCACCATATCTACCTATATGCGATATTTACCTGTCGTTCCAAGTAAATTTGCATGTGCCAAACTCTAAACCTTCAAATAATATTCTATTTTGTATGCCCGAATCGCTCATGTAGTGACTAGGGGCTGTCGGTATCTTCCATGCTAGGTGGGTTATTCTCACGATGAGTGTTTATTCACTTGTCATTCACGGGAAAGTGGCTGGTGATCGGGATGCCCAGTTCCATGCTCAAAAATCAAATCAAAATATAATGAAACAAAACTCCCCCAGGATTGTTGTTTGTATGGACGGTACCCGTGGATTTGGCTCGCCGTGGAGTGTGTTTGATTGGTGGAGGGGGAGTAAAAACTTTATCATTCTGTTTGGGAACCGCCTATAATGTATCTAGCATGGAAGATGGCGAGATCTCTCGGTCATTATGTTGACATTGAAAGCATACCGCTCAAAATTATTATTCATCCCTGTTTTAAAAGCTCGAGCTCTGGCACCTCTGCAAATCAATGCTTCCCTCTGCGAAGGGCCTATCTATTTTGTTGGGGAACGGAGCATGAATTTCAAAAAAATTCCTACGCTCACGCAAGATCTATCCATGGAGATGCATCGCTACGAGAGGGGAGAGTGTGTCTACGTACCCTCGTAGACCGTTAGCGGAAGCGTCTCACAACACGGTTGATGTAGTCGAACAATCCTTCGAGCTCCACCGATCGAGTACCGAACGTACGGCACCTCCGAGTTCTACACACGTGCAGCTCGGTGACGTTCCTCGCTTTCTTGATCCAGCAAGACGTCGAGGTAGTAGATGAGTTCCGTCAGCACGACGGCGTGGCGACGGTGACGGTGAAGTGATTCCGGCAGGGCTTCGCCTAAGCTCTACGAAAATATGACTGAGGTGGAAAACGGAGATCGGGGCACCGCACACGGCTATGGGACAATTGTTGTCCTTTGGGGTGCCCTCTTGCCCCCGTATATAAAGGATGAGAGGGAGGAGGCCGGCCCCCTAGGGGTGAGCCAAGTGTGGGGAGTCCTACTAGGACTCCTTAGTCCTAGTAGGATTCCACCTCCCATACGGAGTAGGAAAGGGGGAAGGGAGAGGGAAAGGAAAGAGGGGGCTGCGCACCCTCCCCTAGTCCAATTCGGTTTGGGCAAGGGGGGGCTTGCGCCTCCTCACGTGGCCTGTCTCTCCTTTTCCCGTATGGCCCAATAAGGCCCATTACTTCTCCCGGTGAATTCCCGTAACTCCCCGGTACTCCGAAAAATACCCGAATCACTCGGAACCTTTCCAACGTCCGAATATAGCCTTCCAATATATGAATCTTTACCTCTCAACCATTTCGAGACTCCTCGTCATGTCCGTGATCTCATCCGGGACTCCGAACAAACTTCGGCCACCAATCACATAACTCATATAATACTAAATCGTCATCGAACCTTAAGTGTGCGGACCCTACGGGTTCGGGAATGATGTAGACATGATCGAGACGACTCTCCGGTCAATAACCAATAGCGGAACCTGGATGCTCATATTGGTTCCTACATATTCCACGAAGATCTTTATCGGTGAACCTCATATGTCAACATACGTTGTTCCCTTTGTCTGGCGGTATGTTACTTGCCCGAGATTCGATCGTCGGTATCCAATACCTAGTTCAATCTCGTTACCGGCAAGTCTCTTTACTCGTTCCGTAATACATCATCTTGCAACTAACTCTTTAGTCACGGTGCTTGCAAGGCTTCTGTGATGCTGTATTACCGAGAGGGCCTAGAGATACCTCTCCGATAGTCGGAGTGACAAATCCCAATCTCGATCCATGCCAACTCAACATACACTTTCGGAGATACCTGTAGTGCACCTTTATAATCACCCAGTAACGTTGTGACGTTTGATACACCCAAAGTATTCCTACGGTATCCGGGAGTTGCATGATCTCATGGTCAGAGGAACGTGTATTTGACATAGTGAAAGCAATAGCAATAAACTGAACGATCATTTGCTATGCTAACGGTTGGGTCATGTCCATCACATCATTCTCCTAATGATGTGATCCCGTTATCAAATGACAACTCATGTCCATGGTCAGGAAACCTTGACCATCTTTTGATCAACGAGCTAGTCTAGTAGAGGCATACTAGGGACATAGTATTTGTCTATTATCCACACATGTATTTAGTTTCCGGTCAATACAATTCTAGCATGAATAATAAACCATTATCATGAACGGAGAAATATGATAATAATAAACACTTTATTAATTGCCTCTAGGGCATATTTCCAACAGTCTCCCACTTGCACTAGAGTCAATTACATTGTAATGAATCTAACACCCATCACATTCTGGCGCTGATCATGTTTTGCTCGTGGAAGAGGTTTAGTCAACGGGTCTGCCACATTCAGATCCGTGTGTACTTTGCAAATCTCTATGTCTCCATCCTTAATCAAATTCCGAATGGAGTTGAAGCGACGCTTTATATGCTTGGTTCTCTTGTGAAACCTGGGCTCCTTTGCTATAGCAATTGCTCCAGTGTTGTCACATAAGATAGTCATTGGACCCGATGCACTAGGTATGACACCTAGATTGGATATGAACTCCTTCATCCAGACTCCTTCATGTGCTGCTTCGGAAGCAGCTATGTATTCCGCCTCACATGTAGATCGCGCCACGACGCTCTGCTTGGAACTACACCAACTGACCGCTCCACCATTAAGAATAAATACGTATCCAGATTGTGACTTAGAGTCATCTGGATCTGTGTCAAAGCTAGCATCGACGTAACCCTTTACGACGAGCTCTTTGTCACCTCCATAAACGAGAAACATGTCCTTGGTCCTTTTCAGGTACTTCAGGATATTCTTGACCGCTGTCCAGTGATCTACTCCTGGATCACTTTGGTACCTTCCCACCAAGCTAATAGCGAGGCACACATCAGGTCTGGTACACAGCATGGCATACATAATAGAGCCTATGGCTGAAGCATAGGGGATGACACTCATCTTCTCTTTGTCTTCTGCCGTGGTCGGGCTTTGAGTCTTACTCAATCTCACACCTTGCAATACAGGCAAGAACCCTTCTTTTGACTGATCCATTTTGAACTTCTTCAAAATCTTGTCAAGGTATGTGCTTTGTGAAAGTCCAATGAGGCGTCTTGATCTATCTCTATAGATCTTGATGCCTAATATGTAAGCAGCTTCTCTGAGATCCTTCATTGAAAAACTTTTGTTCAAATAACCCTTTATGCTTTACAGAAATTCTATGTCATTTCCCATCAATAATATGTCATCCACATATAATATGAGAAATGCCACAGAGCTCCCACTCACTTTCTTGTAAATACAAGCTTCTCCATAAGTTTGTATAAACCCAAACGCTTTGATCACTTCATCAAAGCGAGTATTCCAGCTCCGAGATGCTTGCACCAGTCCATAGATGGATCGCTGGAGCTTGCATACTTTGTTAGCACCTTTAGGATCGACAAAACCTTCCGGTTGCATCATATACAATTCTTCCTTAAGGAATCCATTAAGGAATGCCGTTTTAATGTCCATTTGCCAGATTTCATAATCATAAAACGCGGCAATTGCTAACATAATTCTGACAGACTTTAGCATCGCTATAGGTGAGAAAGTCTCATCGTAGTTAACTCCTTGAACTTGTCGATAACCTTTAGCAACAAGTCGTGCTTTATAGACGGTGACATTACCATCAGCGTCCGTCTTCTTCTTAAAGATCCATTTATTTTCAATAGCTCGCCGTTCATCGGGCAAGTCTACCAAAGTCCATACTTTGTTCTCATACATGGATCCAATCTCGGATTTCATGGCCTCAAGCCATTTGTCGGAATCCGGGCTTGCCATCGCTTCTTCATAGTTCGAAGGTTCATCGTTGTCTAGCAACATGACCTCCAAGACTGGATTTCCGTACCACTCTGGTGCGGAACGTGTCCTGGTTGACCTTCGAAGTTCAGTAACAACTTGATCCGAAGTTTCATGATCATCATCATCAACTTCTTCTCTGGTCTGTGTCGATGTCACAGAAATTTCTTTCTGTGGCGTACTACTATCCAGAGGAGGTACAATTACCTCATCAAGTTCTACTTTCCTCCCACTCACTTCTTTCGAGAGAAACTCCTTCTCTAGAAAGGATCCATTCTTAGCAACGAATACTTTGCCTTCGGATCTGTGGTGGAAGGTGTACCCAACGGCCTCCTTTGGGTATCCTATGAAGACGCACTTATCCGCTTTGGGTTCGAGCTTATCTGGCTGAAGCCTTTTCACATAAGCATCGCATCCCCAAAGTTTCAGAAACGACAACTTAGGTTTCTTACCAAACCACAGTTCATACGGTGTCGTCTCAACGGATTTAGACGGTGCCCTGTTTAAAGTGAATGCAGCTGTCTCTAATGCATAACCCCAAAATGATAGTGGCAAATCGGTAAGAGACATTATAGAACGCACCATATCTAATAGAGTACGATTACGACGTTCGGACACACCATTACGCTGTGGTGTTCCAGGTGGCCTGAGCTGTGAAACAATTCCACATTGTTTTAAGTGATTGCCAAACTCGTAACTCAAATATTCTCCTCCACGATCAGATCGTAAGAACTTTATTTTCTTGTTACGATGGTTCTCTACTTCACTCTGAAATTCTTTGAACTTTTCAAATGTTTCAGATTTATGCTTCATCAAGTAGACATAGCCATATCTACTCAAATCATCTGTGAACGTGAGAACATAACGATATCCACCGCGCGCCTCAACACTCATCGGACCGCATACATCGGTATGTATTATTTCCAACAAGTCTGTTGCTCGCTCCATTGTTCCGGAGAACGGAGTCTTAGTCATCTTGCCCATGAGGCATGGTTCGCACGTCTCAAATGATTCATAATCAAGTGATTCCAAAAGTCCATCTGTATGGAGTTTCTTCATGCGTTTTACACCAATATGACCTAAGCGGCAGTGCCACAAATATGTGGTACTATCATTATCAATTTTACGTCTTTTGGCATCAATATTATGGATGTGTGTATCACCACGATCGAGATTCAACAAGAATAAACCGTTCACAAGCGGTGCATGACCATAAAAGATATTATTCATCAAAATAGAACAACTTTTATTCTCTGATTTAAATGAATAACCGTCTCGCAATAAACAAGATCCAGATATAATGTTCATGCTCAATGCAGGCACCAAATAACAATTATTTAGGTTCATCACTAATCCCGAGGGTAGATGTAGAGGTAGCGTGCCGACGGCGATAACTTCAACTCTTGAACCGTTCCCGACGCGCATCGTCACCTCGTCCTTAGCCAATCTTCGTTTATTCCGTAGCTCCTGTTTCGAGTTACAAATATGAGCAACCGAACCAGTATCAAATACCCAGGTGCTACTACGAGTATTGGTAAGGTACACATCAATAACATGTATATCAAATATACCTTTGTTGATGTTGCCAGCCTTCTTATCTGCCAGGTACTTGGGGCAGTTCCGCTTCCAGTGACCAGTCCCCTTGCAGTAGAAACACTCAGTCTCGGGTTTGGGTACAGACTTGGGTTTCTTCGTGGGAGCAGCAACTGATTTGCCGTTCTTCTTGAAGTTCCCCTTCTTTCCCTTGCCCTTCTTGAAACTAGTGCTCTTCTTTACCATCAACACTTGATGCTCCTTCTTGACTTCTACCTCCGCAGATTTGAGCATAGCGAAGAGCTCGGAAATAGACTTTTCCATTCCTTGCATATTATAGTTCATCACAAAGCCCTTATAGCTTGGTGGCAGTGATTGGAGAATTCTGTCAATAACCGAATCATCTGGAAGATTAACTCCCAACTGAGTCAAGCGGTTATGCAACCCAGACATCTTGAGTATATGCTCACTGACAGAACTATTCTCCTCCATCTTACAGCTAAAGAACTTGTCGGAGACATCATATCTCTCGACCCGGGCATGAGCTTGAAATACAAGTTTCAGCTCTTGGAACATCTCATATGCTCCGTGATGCTCAAAACGTCTTTGGAGCCCCGGTTCTAAGCCGTAAAGCATGGCACACTGAACTATCGAGTAGTCATCAACACGTGTCTGCCATGCGTTCATAACGTCAACAGACGAGGGAGGGGGCGCGACACCTAGCGGTGCATCAAGGACATAAGCCTTCTGTGCAGCAATGAGGATGATCCTCAGATTACGGACCCAATCAGCATAGTTGCTTCCATCATCTTTCAACTTAGCTTTCTCTAGGAACGCATTAAAATTCAGTGGAACTACAGCGCGGGCCATTGATCTACAACATACAATTGCAAAGATTATTTAGACTATGTTCATGATAATTGAAGTTCAATTAATCAAATTACTTAAGAACTCCCACTTAGATTAACATCCCTCAAGTTGTCTAAGTGTAACATGATCCACATCAACTAAACCACGTCCGATCATCACGTGAGGTGGATTAGTTATCAATGGTGAACATCTTTCATGTTGATCATATCTACTATATGACTCATGTTCGACCTTTCAGTCTCTTGTGTTCCGAGGCCATATCTGTATATGCTAGGCTCGTCAAGTTTAACCCAAGTATTCTGCGTGTGTAAAACTGGCTTACACCCGTTGTATGCGAACGAAAGAATCCATCACACCGGATCATCACGTGGTGCTTAGAAGCGTCGAACCTTCGCAACGGTGCATACTAGGGGAGAACACTTATCTTGAAATTTAGTGAAGGGATCATCTTATAATGCTACCGTCGTCCTAAGCAAAATAAGATGCATAAAAGGATTAAAATCACATGCAATTCAATATATGTGACATGATATGGCCATCAACGTCTTGTGCCTTTGATCTCCATCAGCAAAGCACCGTCATGATCTCCATCGTCACTGGGTTGACACCTTGATCTCCATCGTAGCGTCGTGACACCTTGATCTCCATCGCAGCGTCGTGGTCGTCTCGCCGGCTATTGCTACTACTACTACTGCAAACTTATAGCGGTAAAGTAAAGCAATTACATAGCGTTGTCATTGCATACAATAAAGAGACAACCATAAGGCTCCTGCCGGTTGCCTGATAACTTACAAAACATGATCATCTCATACAACAACTTATATCACATCATGTCTTGACCATATCACATCACCAGCATACCCTACAAAAACAAGTTAGACGTCCTCTACTTTGTTGTTGCAAGTTTTACATGGCTGCTACGGGTTTGCAAGAACCGTTCTTACCTACGCAAAACCACAACGTGGTGTAGTGATTGCTTTTTGATCTTCTAAAAGAACCCTCTTCATTGAAACCGATTCAACTAAAGTGAGAGAGACAGACACCCGCCAGTCACCTTTATGCAACGAGTGCACTTAGCGGTGAAACCTGTCTCGCGTAAGCGTACGCGTAATGTCAGTTCGGGCCGCTTCATCTCACAATACCGCCGAATCAAGTATCAACTAGTAACGGCAAGCAATATGTATACACCCACGCCCACAACTCACTTGTGTTCTACTCGTGCAAATCACATCTACGCATAGACCTGGCTCGGATACCACTGTTGGGGAACGGAGCATGAATTTCAAAAAAATTCCTACGCTCACGCAAGATCTATCCATGGAGATGCATCGCTACGAGAGGGGAGAGTCTGTCTACGTACCCTCGTAGACCGTTAGCGGAAGCGTCTCACAACGCGGTGGATGTAGTCGAACAATCCTTCGAGCTCCACCGATCGAGTACCGAACGTACGGCACCTCCGAGTTCTACACACGTGCAGCTCGGTGACGTTCCTCGCTTTCTTGATCCAGCAAGACGTCGAGGTAGTAGATGAGTTCCGTCAGCACGACGGCGTGGCGACGGTGACGGTGAAGTGATTCTGGCAGGGCTTCGCCTAAGCTCTCCGAAAATATGACCGAGGTGGAAAACGGAGATCGGGGCACCGCACACGGCTATGGGACAATTGTTGTCCTTTGGGGTGCCCCCTTGCCCCCGTATATAAAGGATGAGAGGGAGGAGGCCGGCCCCCTAGGGGTGCGCCAAGTGTGGGGAGTCCTACTAGGACTCCTTAGTCGTAGTAGGATTCCACCTCCCATACGGAGTAGGAAAGGGGGAAGGGAGAGGGAAAGGAAAGAGGGGGCTGCGCCCCCTCCCCTAGTCCAATTCGGTTTGGGCAAGGGGGGGCGTGCGCCTCCTCACGTGGCCTGCCTCTCCTTTTCCCGTATGGCCCAATAAGGCCCATTACTTCTCCCGGTGAATTCCCGTAACTCCCCGGTACTCCGAAAAATACCCGAATCACTCGGAACCTTTCCGACGTCCGAATATAGCCTTCCAATATATGAATCTTTATCTCTCGACCATTTCGAGACTCCTCGTCATGTCCGTGATCTCATCCAGGATTCCGAACAAACTTCGGCCACCAATCACATAACTCATATAATACTAAATCGTCATCGAACCTTAAGTGTGCGGACCCTACGGGTTCGGGAATGATGTAGACATGATCGAGACGACTCTCCGGTGAATAACCAACAGCGGAACCTGGATGCTCATATTGGTTCCTACATATTCCACGAAGATCTTTATCGGTGAACCTCATATGTCAACATACGTTGTTCCCTTTGTCTGGCGGTATGTTACTTGCCCGAGATTCGATCGTCGGTATCCAATACCTAGTTCAATCTCGTTACCGGCAAGTCTCTTTACTCGTTCCGTAATACATCATCTTGCAACTAACTCTTTAGTCACGGTGCTTGCAAGGCTTCTGTGATGCTGTATTACCGAGAGGGCCCAGAGATACCTCTCCGATAGTCGGAGTGACAAATCCCAATCTCGATCCATGCCAACTCAACATACACTTTCGGAGATACCTGTAGTGCACCTTTATAATCACCCAGTAACGTTGTGACGTTTGATACACCCAAAGTATTCCTACGGTATCCGGGAGTTGCATGATCTCATGGTCAGAGGAACGTGTATTTGACATAGTGAAAGCAATAGCAATAAACTGAACGATCATTTGCTATGCTAACGGTTGGGTCATGTCCATCACATCATTCTCCTAATGATGTGATCCCGTTATCCAATGACAACTCATGTCCATGGTCAGGAAACCTTGACCATCTTTTGATCAACGAGCTAGTCTAGTAGAGGCATACTAGAGACATAGTATTTGTCTATTATCCACACATGTATTTAGTTTCCGGTCAATACAATTCTAGCATGAATAATAAACCATTATCATGAACGGAGAAATATGATAATAATAAACACTTTATTAATTGCCTCTAGGGCATATTTCCAACATATTTTACTTTACTGTTGAGTCATCCTCCTCTTATAAAAAGCACCAGTTAGAGAGCACCACCGTCATTTGTATGCTTTGTTATTAATTGATATTGAGTATGACTGTGACTGGATCTGTTTTACCATGAATTACAATTTCCAGTCAGCCCTTGTTCATCAGAGGTGCTCTGCATTTATGTTTTGCGGTCTCAGAAAGGGCTAGCGAGATACCATTATATCATATTGTATCATGATTGTTTTGATAAAATTATTGTCATCCGAGATTTATTATTATTGCTCGCTAGTTGATTATGCCATTGATATGAGTAAATGTGAGACCTAAATGTTATTGTGAATATGGTTAGTCTATAATCTTTGCTGAAAACCTGAACATCAGTTAGACATATTTACAACAACAAGATCAAACATAGTTTGTAAAAGTTTTTCTTTGTCACTTTCAGTTTGTCAACTGAATTGCTTGAGGACAAGCAATGGGTTAAGCTTGGGGGAGTTGATACGTCTCCATCGTATCTACTTTTACAAACTCTTTTGCCCTTGTTTTGGACTCTAATTTGCATGATTTGAATGGAACTAACCAGGACCGACGCTGTTTTCAGCAGAATTGCCTTGGTGCTATTTTTGTGCAGAAATAAAAGTTCTCGGATTGACCTAAAAATTTACGAAGAATATTTTTGGAATTAATAAAAAATACTGGCGAAAGAATCAACCAGAGGGGGTCCACCCATTGGCCACAAGCCAGCCCCCCCCCTAGGGCGCACCCAGGTGGCTTGTGGGCCCCCTACAACTCCTCCGACCTCAACTCCAACTCCATATAACCCTATTCGGGGAGAAAAAATCAAGGAGAAGAGTTCATCGCGTTTCACGATACGGAGCTGCCTCCACCTCCTGTTCTTCCTCGGGAGGGCAGATCTGGGGTCCGTTTTGGGCTCCGGGGAGGGGAAATCGACGCCGTCGTCATCACGAACCATCCTTCATCACCAATTTCATGATGCTCTCCATCGTTCGTGAGTAATCCCATCGTAGGCTTGCTGGACGGTGATGGGTTGGATGAGATTTACCATGTAATCGAGTTAGTTTTGTTAGGGTTTGATCCCTAGTATCCACTATGTTCTGAGATTGATGTTGCTATGACTTTGCTATGCTTAATGCTTGTCACTAGGGCCCGAGTGCCATGATTTCAGATTTTAACCTATTATGTTTTCATGAATATATATGTGTTCTTGACCCTATCTTGCAAGTTGTAGACACCTATTACGAGTTATGATCCGCATCCCCCAGGGTGACAATAACTGGGATTCTTTCCAGTGATTACCGTAGTTTGAGGAGTTCATGTATTCACTAAGTGCTAATGCTTTGGTCCGGTTCTCTATTAAAAGGAGGCCTTAATATCCCTTAGTTTCCCTTAGGACCCCGCTGCCACGGGAGGGTAGGACAAAAGATGTCATGCAAGTTCTTTTCCATAAGCACGTATGACTATATATGGAATACATGCCTACATTATATTGATGAATTGGAGCTAGTTCCGAGTCACCCTATGTTATAACTGTTGCATGATGAATGCCATCCGACCTAATTATCCATCACTGATCTGTTGCCTACGAGCTTTTCATATATTAATCTTTGCTAAAGTTACTTTTCCGTTGCCACTGTTACGATTGCTACAAAACCGCTAATGTTACTTTTGCTACCGTTACCGTTACTTCCATACTACTTTGCTACTAAATACTTTGCTGCAGATATTAAGTCTTTCAGGTGTGGTTGAATTGACAACTCAGCTACTAATACTCGAGAATATTCTTTGACTCCCCTTGTGTCGAATCAATAAATTTGGGTTGAATACTCTACCCTTGAAAACTGTTGCAATCCCCTATACTTGTGGGTTATCACATACGGGATTAACTGAATCGTTGACATAGAGGTTCAACCGATAAAAGATCTTCGTAGAATATGTAGGAACCAATATGGGCATCTAGGTCCCGCTATTGGTTATTGACCGTAGAGGTGTCTCGGTCATGTCTACATAGTTCTCGAACCCGCAGGGTGTGACACCCTGGATTTGCAGCTACAGTAATCCTTGTAATTAAGCTACAGTAATGGCCAGGTTTAAGCTAATCCATTTTGCTAAACAGTGCATGATCACAATGGAATCATTTCTCATTTGAAATCCCTAGTGATTTTCAAAATTCATTCAAAGGTGGGTTAAATAAGTTTTGCAAACCTGAAAATAAAAATCATGAATGGGTTTCAAATAATCCCCTAGTAATATTAACATTATAACCAACTTTTTGGAAAGTGTTTTGGAGCCTCAAAACTATTTTATGAGTGGCCAAAACCATTATTAAATGCCCTTTTGAATTATGTAAAATTCCAAATCAAATTAAAATTTCTCAAACTTTGTGTGGCCATGCAGAATATTGCAAGATATTTATTGGAGCCTTTCACACATTTTTGTTATGCAGAAATAAAGCTAAAATAAAAAGAAACATAAAGTTTAAAAGCAAAATCAAAAAAAGAAAGAAAAGAAAAAGCCCCCCCTGCCCTGGGCCTTAGGCCACAGTGGCAGGCCCAGGTCGGCCCAGCCTGCTTCCCCCCTCGTCCCCTATCTCCCTCCTCCACCTGGCGAAGGGCGACCGAGCGCGGCGTCGTCCCCGCCGGGCCAGCTCGCCGCCCGCGTCGCTACAGCGACCCCTAGAGGGAATAAAGCCGCCCCCGCGCCCCCCTGGCAAACCCTAGCCCCCTCCAGATCCCCCCGATCTCGCTCCCTGCCTCCTCCCTCGCTAGATCCTGCGCCGCCGTCGCCATGGCCGCCGGCTAGCCGCGGCCACCGTGCCTCCCACGCGACGCCACCATGCCAGGAAGAACCACCGCGAGCCCCTGCATCGACCACGCTCTGCCGTTCGAGCTCAATGCCGCTGCATCCTCGCCCCCGAGCTTCTTCTTCCTCGGATCGCCGCCACGCTCCGGCGACCGTTCCGGCAACTCCAGGCCTCCCCCGAGCCCGCTAAGCACAACTACGGGACCGCTGTGAGTCCCTGGACCTTTTCCCCCTCCTAGCTAGCTCGATTGCGTGCTCTAGCCACCGATTTCACCGGAGCCCGAACGCTCCTCTGCCTGAGCTCGACGCCGGCGACCATACGGTGACCATTTGGTCCTGCCGTCGCTACCGTTCGACTCCACGCACTGCGTAGGCTCGCGTAGTACCCGTAGTTAGCTCGAAATCGCGTTGGTTTGCCACTTGCCATCGACGCCCGAAGCTCTGCTACGCCGCCGTCGATGTAGCGCTCCCTACCGTCCACCATTGCTCGCCCTGATGGCCGGAATGGATCGGCGGTGACCTCTGCTCACGAACGCAAGAAACGGCGACCGATTGGGTGCCCTGTGCGCGAAACCCGAGCCCCGCAGTGTTCTCTGGTGCTCGCCGGAGCTCCTCCGGTGACCCAGCGCCGCCGCCGCCGACGTGGCCAGGTCGGGGCCACTGCCAGGGTCGCTGACCGGTGGGCCAGGCCGACCCTGTTGACCTGTTGACCAGGTCAACCTGCTGACTGGACTGGGTCCAGTCAATGGCAGGTGGGTCCCAGACCCCCTGTGTGTATGACAGTGGGCCAGCCTTGTCATTAGCTAATCTGGTTAATTAGATTAATAAAAATGATTAATAAAACCCTAATGTCTCAGTGACAGATGGACCCCACCCTGTTAATTAAACCTGTTTAGATTAAATTAACACTGGATTAATTCTGAGTCACTGACATGGGGGTCCCACATGTCAGCTTTGACCAGTCAACAGCACTGTTGGCTGCTGACGTCATCCTGACCTCACGCTGACATCATAAATGCTTTTTCGAATTAATTTAATTCTGTTTAATTTCAGAATATTAATAAAACTCTGAAGATTAATATAAAATAATCTGTAACTCGGATGAAAATAATTTATACATGAAAGTTGTTCAGAAAAATCCCACGAATCCGAATACGCAGTCCGTTCGTCTATCACGCACTCCTATCATAACGAACGTGGAACTTTTCCATCGTTTTCATTTGTCCGGTAAAAGCCAGAGACCCGGGAAATATCGTCAGATATTCTTCCGACCCGTCTGCGACGTATAAAACAACGTTAGTGCATGCCTAGCCCTGCATATTGCCATGTCATGCATTGTGATTGCATCTGTGCTTTATATTTATTGTTTCTTCCCCCCTCTTCTTACCGGTAGACCCCGAGACTGACGGTGCTGCCGGGTACGACTACACCGTTGACGACCAGGCCATTTCCACAGAGTAGCAAGGCAAGCAACCCCCCCTTGAGCATTCCGATATCGCCCATTTCTTTCCCTCTCATTCTTGCATTAGATTTTGCTACTGTATTAGTTAGCTCCTATTCTGATGCATAGCCTGTTTTTGATAAACTGCTACTGTACCCGCAATCATATCAACTGCTTCGTATAGGTTGATCAGTGAATCTCCTGTGACCCCCTTAGTCCCAGTTGCTCCTGCTTCCTCATCGACGACTCGACGACTCGAAGACTCGGTCAACCGACCGACAAGCCATGCCCATCACATTCACCACACACCCCTTAGTTGTACGACTCTGCAGAGCTACTATCGAGTACCGAGGGTGACACCTCGTGAAGTACTCATGATGCTAACTCTGTAGTGCAGCTAGCCGGTCGTGGTTATCGAGGGTGATTCCTCCTTCACCACTCCCGACGATGACTCTGTCGTGCAACCCCTCAAGTGTGGGACCCTCGAGGGTGATTCCACCTTCACCACTCCCGACGATGACTCTGTCGTGCAACCCCTCAAGTGTGGCACCCTTGAGGGTGATTCCTCTAAGTCCACCTTGACGGTTTCATCGAGCGAGACCCTTTGAGGGTGATTCCTCAGGTTCCGTCTTGATGTTTTATACACACAGTTACTATGACCTGGTTACGGGAACATGTTGGTGATGGGCCGGCCCTGAGGGGTACCCACGGTTTGTTGGTGATGAGGCATGGACGGGCAGGAGAGGCCCTTGCCACACATCCTCGAGACGGGGCGACGGGACCGCACTTCATGGGTCGCGCTTGCCCCGCATTAATAAAATGCTAATGGATTGGGTATTTGATCTGAGTTGGTCGATTGACGTTTTACGCACCAAACCTTCACGTGGGAGAAGTTATGGGTACTCAGCGTCATTGTATCAGCCGAAGCTCTTCGGACGTCAGCAATGGAGCGGCGCGCGCCCGAGTGGCCTGGATGGTACAACTCTTGGACTAGAGTGTGCTAGGGCTGACCTCGACCGCGTTCGCATCGTGCAGGAGCGCAAAGGGCAAGTGGGCCCACGACCCCTGGGCGCTTAGGATTTAGACCGGCGGGCTGGCCTCTCTGTTGAGTCTAGGTGGGGCGACGACGTGTTGATATCCCGAGGCCGGGCATGACCCAGGAAAGTGTGTCCGGCCGGAGGTGATCAAGCGTGTTGGAAATGCGGTGCACCCCTGCAGGGATGAATTCATCTATTCGAATAGCCGTGTCCACGGTAACAGGACGACTTGGAGTTGTACCTTCACCTTATACAACTATAACTGTGATTTAAATTTGAGATGAATGTGGCTCCTAGATTGCTTCCTCGCAGGGAGTCGAGGAAGAATCTCTGGGCGTCGTTACTTAATAAAATTGCTACAATAATAATGCTATATATGAGATACCAGTCTACTCTCTTCTAATGCTGCAAGATGCTGAAGATGCTAGTCTTCGATAGGACTAGGCCTTCCCCCTATTCTTGCTTCCTGCAGTCAGTCCAGATATACCCCATTCTTTGTTAATGATGCATGCTTAGCATAGTTCTGATGTCAGTCTTGCGAGTACTTTGGATGAGTACTCACCGCTGCTTTGCTTTCTCTTTCCCCCTCGATACGATTCTGCGTTCAGACGATGGAGTCCAGGAGATGGAGTACGCCGGAGACGACTACTACACCACCGCTGGAGCCTACTACTACGTGGAGAGTGCCGACGCTCAGGAGTAGTTAGGAGATTCCCAGGCAGGAGGCCTAGCCTCTTTCGATCCGCTGCTTATGTTGTATTCGAGCCCTCGAGGCCCCTGGCTTGTAATATGAAGCTGTATGACTTTAATTTGTGTCTAGTGTTGTGTTGTGATATTGATTAGTGAGTCCCTAATCTTGGTCGTACGCATTGCGTGTATGATTAGTGTACGGTCGAAATTGGGGCGTCACAAGTTGGTATCAGAGCCGACTGCCTGTAGGTAGTCCCCTGTCCAACTCCTTGGCCGAAGTTGAGTCTAGTCATTGAAAAAACTTTTACTAACATAGTTGTGTGTCTTACGGGCCCACATCTCAATCGGGTGGTATTAGGATCTTTTAGTCCTCGTCTATACTCTGGGTTCTGATCTCTCTCCTCTTTCGGGTTAAAGATTTTGCTAACTCTAACATTAGGCTCTCGTGATCACATCCACCAAAGATTTGTTTCGTCAACAATTGTTTCCTTGAAGTTATGATGCACACACTGTCATTAGACATCTTTAATATTCTTGTTACAGATGCGTCCCGCTAGGCAGGTCGTTCGTCTGACTTTGGATCACGATACGACTGGGTTCCCGGCCATTCTGGTCAACCTCCTGATTAGGCTAGGATATCGCTGGTACCCCGAGTACACTGTTTACGAGGACTACCGCGAGTTCAACCAGGAACAGTATGAGGCTGAGATGGTTTTCTGGGATCGGCGGGATCTCTCCATCACTGAGCTGCACACCTTTCGTGGCATTTTAGTGACCGTTGAGATGGTAGTATAGGATGCTGCTTATGCTGCTATTGTTCATCTCCGTGCAGCGAACCCCTGTTTGGAGGAGATGGCATACAGATACATCCCGTATGTTCCTGCTGGAGTTGATACTGCAGCCGACGCTGAGGTCTTGACCCCTTTCGTGCGGCAGCGCAACGATCGGTCCTACACTGCTGTCTGCACCCCCTACGTGAGTCGTCGTTACGACCCACAGGTTCTGGTTCAGTACACTGAGGCACTGGATCGCACTGTCAGGGCTCTTAACGTCGAGCTGTACGCCACCCGTGCTCTTCTTTATCTGGCTATGGAGCAGTTGTTGCCAGCAGTCACTGCGGGGATGCATCCGGAGTACATTCTTCACCCGCGCCGGACTGAGTTTCCCCCAGGTCTTGAGTGGCCTGCAGTTGGAGGTCGTACTCCGGCACGTGGACCTGCGCTCCCGGTTGATCATCAGATTCTACATCAGGGTGTGCACGGGATGCAGAACCCTGCCCCCAGGTTTCACATTCAGGGTCACGTGCAGTTCCGTGGCTACTTTCGTTGTCCCCGACGTTGATGTAGTGTATCGCTATGCCTCGTTGTTGTATCCCTCTACCGCGTGCCTGCGTGCCGCCTAGTTGTCTAGGTTAATTTCATGCCGGGCCTATCGTCTATTTTGTAACAGACTTATGGTTTGTAATAGACCTATCTATGGATCTGTATGTTCAATTCGAACTACTATGTTGAATCTATTGCACTTCCTTCTTTGTGCAATTTACGTCATGAATGATTCTTTGTTTTTGCAATTACCCAATGCTAAACTACCACTGTTAAAATTTGACAGAATGGTTACGCCAGCTGGTCGTGGTCGTGGTGCGCCTGAACCACCACCACCACCAGAATACATGGCTGGTATGATGCAACGGTTTGAACTGAATCGCCAGTTTATGCAAGGGCTTATGGACCAGTTCCCGAGGCCGAATATGAATCAGCAGCCAGCCCCAATGACTCTGCAAGACTTCATGCGTCTCAACCCTGCAATCTACCGCAGCTCAACTCAGCCGCTTGACGCAGATGACTGGCTCCGTGACATCACTTATGAGCTGGAGTCTTCAGGCGCCCTAGTGGCTAACTATGTCACCTTTGCCTCGTACTTTCTGAAGGGTCCCGCTTTTCAATGGTGGGACAGTCACAGGCGCTCACAGCCTGTTGGAACAATCATCACCTGGCCGGAATTCCAAGCTGCGTTCCGTGCTTGTCACATTCCTCAGGGACTGATGGATAAGAAGAAGCGTGAATTCCGCAACCTAGTCCAGGGCAACAAGACTGTGGATGCTTATCAGCGGGAATTTCTGGACTTATCTCGCTATGCTGAAGAAGACGTTGCAACTGATGCTCGCAGGCAGGAGAAGTTCCGTGAAGGCCTCCACCCGGATATCAAGCTGGCACTCCTTGTTCAAGACTTTGATAACTTTGCCACCTTGGTGAACAAGTCTATTCTGGTGGAAACAGGTCTGCAGGACTACAAGGACAGCAGCAAGCACAACCGTGACATGGGCTCATCTTCGGGTACATCTTCTCAGAAGCGCAAGATCTGGATCCCCCACAACATGTACCATGCACCGCCTCCTGCTCCGAGGCCGTCCTATGCTGCACCTCGTCTGCCTCCACCCCCACCTGGGCAGCCGAGGCTCCCAGCTCCGCCACCACGAGCTCCTGTTCCCCCTTCTCGTCCTGAGGATGGGCTGTGCTTCAAGTGTGGTCGTCCAGGACACTGTGCTAGAGAATGCAGGCAGCATCAGAAACAACTTGCACTGCTTTCCAACCAGCCCCGCAACAACAATGCCAGACCTAACAATGGTCGTGTTCATGCTAACAACGTTGATATGTCTGAAGCTCAAAACCAGCCTGCTACTGTGATGGGTACACTCCTTGTTAACTCCGTACCAGCTTCTGTATTGTTTGATACAGGAGCATCGCATTCTTTCATGTCTGAAGATTTTGCATACATGCATGGCATTCAGTACGAGGAGATGAACATTCCAATAGTGGTAAACACCCCCGCTGGCCAATGTCAAACCTCCATGGTTTGTCCAGATGTCCCCATTGAAATAGAAGGACTGGAATTCCATGCTTCCCCCATTATATTGAAATCTTCCAAGATCAACCTTATTCTGGGAATGGATTGGTTGAAAGCACATACTGCTTCCGTCGTTTGTGCCACCAAAACTGTCCACCTTCTGCATCCTTCGAATGAGATAGTCAACTACCATGCTCATCTTGTTCAAGATGCTGAAGCCCGACTATATGCCTTGAATGCATTAAATGAGTCACCTCTTGAAGGGATCGAAAACATTCCAGTTGTCCGGGATTTCCAAGATGTTTTTCCGGAAGAACTTCCAGGGATTCCCCCTGCTAGAGCTGTCGAGTTTGTCATCGACTTGGTACCTGGTACCACTCCTATAGCCAAGCGTCCGTATAAGATGCCACCACATGAACTCCTTGAACTTAAGCAAGAAATTGACAATTCGCTTCGTCTGGGTTTCATTCGTACAAGTTCCTCTGCTTGGGGAGCACCTTCTCTCTTTGTCAAGAAGAAAGATGGTACGAATCGATTGGTCCAAGATTACCGTCCCATCAACCAAGCAACGATTCAAAACAAATATCTGCTTCCTCGGATCAACGATCTGTATGATCAACTTGCTGGTTCATCAGTATTTTCAAAACTCGACTTGAGGTTGGGTTACCATCAGATCCGGGTTTGTGAAGAGGATATTCCCAAGACTACCTTTGTTACTCGCTATGGTTCATACGAGTACACCGTCATGTCCTTCGGCTTAACCAATGCTCCAGCAACCTTCTCTCGCCTGATGAACTATATATTCATGGATTACCTCGATAAATTCGTCGTGGTTTATCTAGATGATATCCTGGTTTACTCCAAGAATAAAGAAGAGCATGCTGAACATCTTCGTCTTATACTGGAGAGGCTTCGAGAACACCAACTTTATGCAAAGTATTCAAAGTGTGAGTTCTGGATGGACGAAGTGACCTACCTTGGTCATGTGATCTCCAAGGATGGTATTGCGGTCAACCCTGAACGAGTTCAGGCTATTCTTGACTGGACTCCCCCGAAGAATGTCAAGCAAGTTAGAAGTTTTCTCGGACTCGCCAGCTATTGTCGTCGATTCGTCGAGAACTTCTCCAAGATTGCAAAGCCCTTAACCAATTTGCTTCACAAAGGTGTTAAATATAAGTGGACAGAAAAATGTCAGGAGAGCTTTCAGGCACTTAAGGACAAACTGACGTCTGCTCCAGTGCTTGCTCCTCTGGATACTCGTAAGGACTTCGTCATCTATTGTGATGCTTCACGTCAAGGAATGGGCTGTGTCCTAATGCAAGAACGCAGGGTGGTTGCTTATGCATCTCGTCAATTGCGTCCTCATGAAGAGAACTACCCAGTTCATGACCTTGAACTTGCTGCAGTAATTCATGCACTGAAAGAGTGGCGGCAATACCTTGTTGGAAATCGTTGCGAGATCTACACCGATCACCAAAGTCTGAAGTACCTGTTTACTCAAGCAGATCTGAACCTCCGTCAACAGAGATGGATGGAGCGCATAGCAGACTACAATGTGGGTATTTCTTATACCCCAGGCAAGGCTAATGTAATGGCTGATGCCTTGACCCGCAAGTCTTACTGCAACCAGCTCCAGGTTCACAAGGTTCACCCCCTTCTTCAAGAAGAATTTCGCAAGCTGAACCTCCATATTGTTCCTCCGGGTTATCTCGCTCCCCCTCCTGAAGGGTCCTACAAAATGAACCTCCACGTTGTTTCCCAGGGTTCTCTTAATACCCTGGTTGCTAAACCAGATCTAGTGGACGTCATCAAGTGGATCCAGAAGTGTGACAATGAAGTCGAGAGGATTAAACTCGATCTCGCAGAAGGAAAGCCCTCATCCTTCACTATTGCTGAGGATGGAGCTTTGTACTTCAAAGGCTGCCTAGTGGTACCGAGTAAGGAGAAAAACAATGATGTGACTCAGGAGGTCATGAAGGAAGCACATGACACTCTGCTGTCTATTCATCCTGGTAGTACGAAGATGTACCAAGACATTCGTCAAATATTCTGGTGGTCTAACATGAAGCAAGACATTGCACGCTATGTTTCAGAATGTGACATTTGCCGTCGGATCAAAGCATAACATCAAAAGCCTGCTGGAACTCTACAACCTATTTCTATTCCTGAATGGAAATGGGATCATGTTGAAATGGACTTCATTACTGGTTTTCCCAGGTCGCAGAAAGGTAATGATGCTATTCTTGTCGTCATTGACCGGTTGTCCAAATTTGTACATTTTCTGGCTGTCAAGGAAACTATTACTGCTAGTCAGCTAGCAGATCTTTACATGTCCAGAGTTGTTTCACTCCACGGTATTCCATTGGTGATTAGTTCGGACCGTGGCAGCTTATTCACGATTCTGGGCAAGTTTCCAGGAAGCTATGGGAACTCACTTGTCATTCAGCACCGCTTTTCACCCTCAATCCCAGGGGCAAGTTGAAAGAGTCAATCAGATTCTCGAAGACATGCTTCGAGCTTGTGTCATTTCTTTTGGCAAGAAATGGGAGGAATCTCTCCCGTATGCTGAGTTCTCCTACAACAATAGCTATCAAGCTAGTCTGAAGATGGCCCCCTTTGAAGTATTATATGGACGTAAGTGTCGGACTCCTCTGAATTGGTCAGAAACTGGGGAACGTACACTTATCGGTCCGGATATTATTCAACATGCTGAAGATCAAGTCCGCATTATTCATGCAAATCTGAAGGCTGCTCAGTCTCGTCAGTAGAGTCAGTATGACCGTCATCACAAAGATATGGTCTATCAACCTGGCGAAAAGGCTTATCTTCGAGTCACGCCAATGAGAGGTACACACCGTTTTGGGATCAAGGGCAAGCTGGCTCCTCGATATATTGGTCCTTTCACTGTTCTCGAAAGGCGTGGTAAAGTGGCATATCAACTGGAGCTACCGCCAAACCTTTCTCAGGTTCACGATGTGTTCCACATCTCACAACTTCGTCGCTGCTTCAAGGATCCTATCCGAGCAGTGGATCATGATATGCTTGAGCTGAAACAAGACCTCTCTTACCAAGAGCAACCAGTCCGCATTCTCGATGAAACTGAACGTCGGACTTGTCAGAAGGTTACCAAGTTCTTCAAGGTGCAGTGGGCAAATCATTCTGAAGATGAAG
This sequence comes from Elymus sibiricus, assembly GCA_039707655.1. Taxonomy (NCBI): domain Eukaryota; kingdom Viridiplantae; phylum Streptophyta; class Magnoliopsida; order Poales; family Poaceae; genus Elymus; species Elymus sibiricus. The sequence goes on from CM077665.1 coordinate 275,144,479, forward strand.
ACACTTGGGAACGCGAAGATGATCTTCGTGCAGAATACCCCGGGCTCTTTCCTTCTACTTCTTAATTCTCGGGACGAGAATTCTTTTTAGTAGGGGAGAGTTGTGACGCCCTGGATTTGCAGCTACAGTAATCCTTGTAATTAAGCTACAGTAATGGCCAGGTTTAAGCTAATCGATTTTGCTAAACAGTGCATGATCACAATGGAATCATATCTCATTTGAATTCCCTAATGATTTTCAAAATTCATTCAAAGGTGGGTTAAATAAGTTTTGCAAACCTGAAAATAAAAATCATGAATGGGTTTCAAATAATCCCCTAGTAATATTAACATTATAACCAACTTTTTGGAAAGTGTTTTGGAGCCTCAAAACTATTTTATGAGTGGCCAAAACCATTATTAAATGCCCTTTTGAATTATGTAAAATTCCAAATCAAATTAAAATTTCTCAAACTGTGTGTGGCCATGCAGAATATTGCAAGATATTTATTGGAGCCTTTCACACATTTTTGTTATGGAGAAATAAAGCTAAAATAAAAATAAACAGAAAGTTTAAAAGCAAAATCAAAAAAAAGAAAAGAAAAGAAAAAGCCCCCCTGCCCTGGGCCTTAGGCCACAGTGGCAGGCCCAGGTCGGCCCAGCCTACTTCCCCCCCTCGTCCTCTACCTCCCTCCTCCACCTGGCGAAGGGCGACCGAGCGCGGCGTCGTCCCCGCCGGGCCAGCTCGCCGCCCGCGTCGCTACAGCGACCCGTGGAGGGAATAAAGCCGCCCCCGCGCCCCCGTGGCAAACCCTAGCCCCCTCCAGATCCCCCCGCTCTCGCTCCCTGCCTCCTCCCTTGCTAGATCCCGCACCGCCGTTGCCATGGCCGCCGGCTAGCCGCGGCCACCGTGCCTCCCACGCGATGCCACCGCGCCAGGAAGAACCACCGCGAGCCCCTGCGTCGACACGCCCTGCCGTTCGAGCTCGACGCCGCTGCATCCTCGCCCCCGAGCTTCATCTTCCTCGGATCGCCGCCACGCTCCGGCGGCCGTTCCGGCTACTCCAGGCCTCCCCCGAGGCCGCTAAGCACAACTACGGGACCGCTGTGAGTCCCTGGACCTTTTCCCCCTCCTAGCTAGCTCGATTGCGTTCTCTAGCCACCGATTTCACCGGAGCCCGAACGCTCCTCCGCCTGAGCTCGACGCCGGTGACCATACGGTGACCATTTGGTCCTACCGTCGCTACCGTTCGACTCCACGCTCTGCGTAGGCTCTCGTAGTACCCGTAGTTAGCTCGAAATCGCGCTGGTTTGCCCCTTGCCATCGGCGCCCGAAGCTCTGCTCCGCCGCCGTCGACGTAGCGCTCGCTACCCTCCACCATTGCTCGCCCTGATGGCCGGAATGGATCGGCGGCGACCTCTGCTCACGAACGCAAGAAACAGCGGCCGATTTGGTACCCTGTGCGCGAAACCCGAGCCCCGCCGTGTTCTCTGGTGCTCGCCGGAGCTCCTCCGGCGACCCAGCGCCGCCGCCGCCGACGTGGCCAGGTCGGGGCCACTGCCAGGGTCGCTGACCGGTGGGCCAGGCCGACCCTGTTGACCTATTGACCAGGTCAACCTCCTGACTGGACTGGGTCCAGTCAATGGCAGGTGGGTCCCAGACCCCCTGTGTGTATGAAAGTGGGCCAGCCCTGTCATTAGCTAATCTGGTTAATTAGATTAATAAAAATGATTAATAAAACCCTAATGTCTCACTGACAGATGGACCCCACCCTGTTAATTAAACCTGTTTAGATTAAATTAACACTGGATTAATTCTGAGTCACTGACATGGGGGTCCCACATGTCAGGTTTGACCAGTCAACAACACTGTTGACTGCTGACATCATCCTGACCTCATGCTGACATCATAATTGCTTTTTCGAATTAATTTAATTCTGTTTAATTTCAGAATATTAATAAAACTCTGAAAATTAATATAAAATAATACGTAACTCGGATGAAAATAATTTATACATGAAAGTTGTTCAGAAAAATCCCACGAATCCGAATACGCAGTCCGTTCGTCTGTCACGCGCTCCTATCATAACGAACGTGGAACTTTTCCATCGTTTTCATCTGTCTGGTAAAAGCCAGAGACCCGGGAAATATCGTCTGATATTCTTCCGACCCGTCTGCGATGTATAAAACAACGTTAGTGCATGCCTAGCCCTGCATATTGCCATGTCATGCATTGTGATTGCATCTGTGCTTTATATTTATTGTTTCTTCCCCCCTCTTGTTACCGGTAGACCCCGAGACTGACGGTGCTACCGGGTATGACTACACCGTTGACGATCAAGCCTTTGCCGCAGAGCAGCAAGGCAAGCAACCCCCCCTTGAGCATTCCGATATCGCCCATTTCTTCCCTCTCATTCTTGCATTAGATTTTGCTATTGTATTAGTTAGCTCCTATTCTGATGCATAGCCTGTTTTTGATAAACTGCTACTGTACCCGCAATCATATCAACTGCTTAGTATAGGTTGATCAGTGAATCCCCTGTGACCCCCTTAGTCCCAGTTGCCCCTGCTTGCTCCTCGACGACTCGACGACTCGAAGACTCGGTCAACCGACCGACAAGCCATGCCCATCACATTCACCACACACCCCTTAGTTGTACGACTCTGCAGAGCTACTATCGAGTACCGAGGGTGACACCTCGTGAAGTACTCATGATGCTAACTCTGTAGTGCAGCTAGTCGGTCATGGTTATCGAGGGTGATTCCTCCTTCACCACTCCAGACGATGACTCTGTCGTGCAACCCCTCAAGTGTGGGACCCTCGAGGGTGATTCCTCCTTCACCACTCCCGACGATGACTCTGTCGTGCAACCCCTCAAGTGTGGGACCCTCGAGGGTGATTCCTTTAAGTCCACCTTGACGGTTTCATCGAGCGGGACCCTTTGAGGGTGATTCCTCAGGTTCCGTCTTGATGTTTTATACACACAGTTACTATGACCTGGTTACGGGAACATGTTGGTGATGGGTCGGCCCTAAGGGGTACCCACGGTTTGTTGGTGATGAGGCGTGGACGGGCAGGAGAGGCCCTTGCCACACATCCTCGAGACGGGGTGACGGGACCGCACTTCATGGGTCGCGGTTGCCCCGCATTAATAAAATGCTAATGGGTTGGGTATTTGATCTGAGTTGGTCAATTGACGTTTTACGCACCAAACCTTCACGTGGGAGAAGTTATGGGTACTCAGCGTCGTTGTATCAGCCGAAGCTCTTCGGACGTCAGCAATGGAGCGACGCGCGCCCGAGTGGCCTGGACGGTACAGCTCTTGGACTAGAGTGTGCTAGGGCTGACCTCGTCCGCGTTCGCATCGTGAAGGAGCGCAAAGGTCAAGTGGGCCCACGACCCCTGGGCGCTTAGGATTTAGACCGGCGGGCTGGCCTCTCTGTTGAGTCTAGGTGGGGCGACGACGTGTTGATATCCCGAGGCCGGGCATGACCCAGGAAAGTGTGTCCGGCCGGAGGTGATCAAGCGTGTTGGAAATGCGGTGCACCCCTGTAGGGATGAATTCATCTATTCGAATAGTCGTGTCCACGGTAACAGGACGACTTGGAGTTGTACCTTGACCTTATACAACTATAACTGTGACTTAAATTTGAGATGAATGTGGCTCCGAGATTGCTTCCTCGCAGGGAGTCGAGGAAGAATCTCTGGACGTGGTTACTTAATAAAATTGCTACAATAATAATGCTATATATGAGATACCAGTCTACTCTCTTCTAATGCTGCAAGATGCTGAAGATGCTAGTCTTCGATAGGACTAGGCCTTCCCCCTATTCTTGCTTCCTGCAGTCAGTCCAGATATACCCCATTCTTTGATAATGATGCATGCTTAGCATAGTTCTGATGTCAGTCTTGCAATTACTTTGGATGAGTACTCACCGCTGCTTTGCTTTCTCTTTCCCCCTCGATACGATTCTGCGTTCAGACGATGGAGTCCAGGAGATGGAGTACGCCGGAGACGACTACACCACCACCGCTGGAGCCTACTACTACGTGGAGACTGCCGACGCTCAGGAGTAGTTAGGAGGTTCCCAGGCAGGAGGCCTCGCCTCTTTCGATCCGCTGCTTATGTTTGTGCTAGCCTTCTTAAGGCAAAACTTGTTTAACTTATGTCTGTACACAGATATTATTTGCTTCCGCTGACTCGTGTTTGTCGAGCTTTGTATTCGAGCCCTCAAGGCCCCTGGCTTGTAATATGAAGCTGTATGACTTTAATTTGTGTCTAGTGTTGTGTTGTGATATTGATTAGTGAGTCCCTAATCTTGGTCGTACGCATTGCGTGTATGATTAGCGTACGGTCGAAATTGGGGGCGTCACACAGGGTCTGCACACTTAACGTTCGGTGACGTTTCAGAAGTATAGAGTTATGTATGGTGGTGACCGAAGGTTGTTCAGAGTCCTGGATGAGATCCCGAACGTCACGAGGAGCTCCGGAATGGTCCGGAGGTAAAGATTGATATATAGAAAGTCCCGTTTTGGTCACCAGAAAAGTTTCGTGTACTTCGGTAGTGTACCGGGAGTGCCGGGAGGGTACCGGGGACCATCGGGAGGGGCCTTTCGACCCAAGGGGCCTCATGGGCTGTAGGAGGAGGTGAACCAGCCCCTGGTGGGCTGGCCGAACCCCCCAACAAGGCCCATGCGGCTGGAGGTAGGAAAACCCAAAGGGAGGAAAGGTGGAAAAGGTTTCCAAGTGGAGAGGAGGAATCCTACTCCTAGTAGGATTGGAGTAGGACTCCACCTCCCACTTCGGCCGACTCCTAGGAGGAGGTCTTGGCCGGACAGCCCCTCCCCCTCCCTCCTATATACACTAGAGGTTTAGAGGTGAGGGCTAACCCTAATTGCCACGTGCTCCCTCTACTTCCTCTAGATCGTTTTCTCCTCTAGTCTAATTTCGGCGGTGCTTAGGCGAAGCCCTGCCGGAATAGTTCCACCACCATCGCCGCCGCGCCGTCGCGCTGCCGGAGAACTCTTCTACCTCTCCGCTCCCTCTTGCTGGATCAAGAAGGCGGAGATCGTCATCGAGCTGTACGTGTGCTGAACGCGGAGGTGCCGCCCGTTCGGTACTAGATCGTGATTGGATCGCGGGACGCTCGGCGATTTGGATCGCGAAGACATTCGACTACATCAACCGCGTTTCTTAACGCTTCCCGCTTAGCGATCTACAAGGGTATGTAGATCCACTCTCCCTCTCGTAGATGCTCATCTCCATGGATAGATCTTGCGTGTGCGTAGGAATTTTTTTTGTTTCCCATGCAACGTTCCCCAACATGTCCACCAGTCATGTACTTTGCGAGGTATTCTTGAGTAAACTGCTTTGGGAACCACTGCAAAAGAGAAAGCTTCAGACATTGGTTTGTGACAACTCATTATGGGCACTACTAATAGAAGGCTACAAAGTTCGTAGAGAGGGACTAGGCGTGACTTCTTAGAGAAGTTTAAATAAAGAATGTATATAGGAGGCTACTCATCAGGTGAGAGGGACTAGAAGAACATCATCACCTGCATGTGGCAAAATGATGCGATCATTGATAGCATAGCTACTGCTTCAAAAATTGAAGATGTCACATGTGTTGAAGAAACCATGCCACACATCACACAAGATAAGAGTTATGCATGTAATGTCCCAAATCTAAAGGCATGCGTGCATACAACTACACAAACTCCATACAGATTGTACATTGGCTCTATTTGTATGAAAGTGCCAACGGCTGAACCAGAGAAGCAAAAGATCAAACCCACGTTCAGAACACCAAGCAAGAATAATATTGGTCGTGCGTGTGGAGGAGTACGCGAACGTGAAGACTGAAGCTCCAAACAAACATGAGATACATAATTTTCTTTCCTTTAGATTTCCTTGCGTGAAACTATTGCTTGTAGGAGTCCGGACCTTCAGCCAAGTTACGTACTAGTATTAGTTTGTTTGGATTCTAGTGATCAACGTTGTCGAAACTTAATTAGTTTAATTGTGGTTTGTTTAAATATGAAGAGATAGAGTCCGATTTTATTTAGGTTTGTTAGGGTCGTTTGGTGAGTTGTGCGTGGCCTATATAATAGGCAGGCTTTGGCCTTTGTACGGGGAGTTTTGGGAGTTGAAAATCATAGAGAAAAGCATCTGGTCTGGTGCGTTAAATATCTGTGTTGTTTGCTGATCCTTGAGGGATTTTGAAGCTGCTACGTGTAGGATTTGATCCGATCCAATTCTGACACAAGTTTTTTTTCTTTGGTCTTCTTGCGTTTTTGCTCGATCCGAAGAGTCATTCTATTACTTCAACACACGCTGTTGTTGCGACAATTGTTCGTCTACGTTCTTGCTTTTTCCTTGAGTACCGTGAAAGATTGGGCCAACATCCGCCTCGCCATCTAGTCGGGTCTCATCAAGTGGTATTCAGAGCAAGGTTGATCACGGTACAATTTTTCTCTCTGATTTTTGAGTTGATCTATTTGAGTCGCTGCCATGGTGAATTCACAGAATTCAAATTCAAGTGTGCATGGTGCACATGATGGAGATGCAGAGGACGAGCTGCCCTTGCCCACCTATGATGCAAGTGTTGCGCCGGCTACCGTGCTAGGATTGGAGGCAACTCGTGACTATGTGCTAAATCGTGTGGGGAGGCGCATCGACAAGGTCGAGGAAAGTCTTGGAAAAAAGATAGCTGATCTGACTGAGGCCATTCATCGACTGAGACCACGATCACCGCCTAGTGATGGGTCTATTGCGCCAAGACGCCATCGGCAGTTATCTGGACAGCGGGTACATGAACATGTTCGAAACCATGGAGAGCATCAAGATCATCAGTCCGAGGGGGCTGGTAGTTATTATGAGCCTGCACGACGTCCTTATAATAATCATGGAGGTGGCGTGCGCCACGTGGGAGGACATGAACGTGGGCGTCGTGCTTATGAGGATGATGGTATTGGCAGGATAAAAATTTCTATACCGCCGTTCAGTGGAAAAGATAACCCGGATGATTGTTTGGAGTGGGAGATGCGTGTGGGTCAGATTTTTGATGGGCAGCGGTACACCGAGGAGAAAAAGGTTCGTGTTGCATCTATTGAGTTCACGGGTTATGCTTTAATATGGTGGAACCAACTATGTTGTGTGGGAGCACGTCCAGAGTCTTGGAATCAAATGAAGAATATCATGAAGAGACGCTTTGTTCCGAGGAACTTCACTAGGACCTTGTACACACGCCTGCAACAACTTCGGCAAGGTAACTCTAGTGTTGAGGAGTATTATAAGGAGATAGAAATATTGTTGATTTGGACAGGGGTAGAGGAGCAAGAGGGGGCTACAATGGCACGGTTCATGCATGGTCTGAAATCAGAGATACAAGACCGTGTCGATATGGTAGAATATAATGGATTACAAGGTTTGTTACACCATGCCATTCGAGCAGAGAATCAAGTAAAGCGTCGTGGTAGTCATGATAATTTATCAAACTCCGTGTGACATAATTTTCAGTGAGAAGGTGGTGGTAATAGTAGTTTCAAATCAGATTCTAAGCCGGCTACCAAGGAAGTATCTCAATCCAAGGTTGAATCGTCTCGTGCTTCTAACTCTCGTATTAGTGATATTGTGTGCTTCACGTGTGGTGGCAGGGGACATAAGAAGTTTGAGTGTCCTAATGAGAGAGAGTGCTCCTCACAGAAGAAGGATACATGTCTACGAGTAATGAAGAAAAAAATGCTAACACTTCTAGTGAGAAATCTGAAGATGATGAAAAAGGGACTTTGATGAGTTTTGAAGCGGCAGAAGCATACCCATCATTAATGGTGCAACCAGTGCAAGAGGATCGTATTGAGGATAAGGGGCAGCGATGGAATATAGCGGCGGAAGCATACCCATCATTAATGGTGCAACGAGTGCAAGAGGGTCGTATTGAGGATAAGAGGCAGCGATGGAATATTTTTCAGTCCGAGTGTAAAATCAACAACACCAATTGCAAGGTGATCATAGATGGTGGAAGCTACACCAATGTAATCAGCAAAGGGTTAGTTGATGCTTTGGGGTTGCCTGCATGGAAGCACCCGCAGCCCCACCGTGTCGAGTGGATGTGTCATACTGGAAAGCTCAAGGTCACTCATAAGGTGCGAGTCAAAATCTCCGTTGGTGATTATATTGATATGGTGATTTGTGATGTCATACCTATGGATGCATGTCACTTGTTATTGGGAAGGCCGTGGCAATACGACCATAACGCAACACATGAAGGTCGAACCAACACTTACTCATTTTGGGATGCTGGGAAGCGACGTGTGTTGCGGCCGATGTTTGACAGTGCAATCAAGGTGGATGAACATGTTTCATTGAAGAAGAAGATTGCAAAGGCTGCACCGAAACCGAGGACGGTTTCCTTTGAAGGGAGAGGGGATGATGCGACCATTGATAGCATAGCTACTGCTTCAAAAATTGGAGATGTCACATGTGTTGAAGAAACCATGCCACACATCACACAAGATAAGAGTTATGCATGTAACGTCCCAAATCTAAAGGCATGCGTGCATACAACTACACAAACTCCATACATATTGTACATTGGCTCTATTTGTATGGAAGTACCAGCGGCTGAACCAGAGAAGCAAAAGATCAAACCCACGTTCAGAACACCATGCAAGAATTATATTGGTCGTGCGTGTGGAGGAGTACGAGAACGTGGAGACCGAAGCTCCAAACCAACATGAGATACATAATTTTCTTTCCTTTAGATTTCCTTGCGTGAAACTATTGCTTGTAGGAGTCCGGACCTTCAGCCAAGTTACGTACTAGTATTAGTTTGTTTGGATTCTAGTGATCAACGTTGCCGAAACTTAATTAGTTTAATTGTGATTAGTTTAAATATGAAGAGATAGAGTCCGATTCTATTTAGGTTTGTTAGGGTCGTTTGGTGAGGTGTGCGTGGCCTATATAAGAGCATCTACAGCCGGACCCTCTATATGCTGCTCAAACGACCGGAACGCCCTCCCGGTCATTGATCGGTCAAAAAAATGCGACCAAACCGGACCCCTCATATCCGTTTCAAACGTCCGGACTGACCGGCACCCCTCTTATCCATCTCAAATATGAGGCCGATATGAGGGCTCGTGGACGCGCCCGGACACGCCCGGTCAGTCCACCACGTAGGACGCGACCCCACTCCGGACCACCTTTTCTCTTTTCTTATTCATTATTTTCTTTCTCTCCCATTCTCCACCAATCACGTGCAAGTGATCGGACATATGAGAAGAAAAATGAGAAGTGTGGCTGCGCGAACCAAATTATATGGGCTCAAAACGGACACGCCCGGTCACTGACCGGGCACGTCCATGGACGTTTAAGGGGTCAGATTTGCTAGGTCCGGCTGTAGATGCTCTAATAGGCAGGCTTTGGCCTTTGTACGGGGAGTTTTTGGGAGTTGAATATCATAGAGAAAAGCATCTGGTCCGGTGTGTTAAATATCTGTGTTGTTTGCTGATCCTTGAGGGATATTGAAGCTGCTACGTGTAGGATTTTATCCGATCGAATTCTGGCACAAGTTTTTGTTCTTTGGTCTTCTTGCGTTTTTGCTCGATCCGAAGAGCCGTTCTATTACTTCAACACACACCGCTGTTGTGACAATTGTTCGTCTACGTTCTTGCTATTTCCTTGAGTACCGTGAAAGATTGGACCAACATCCGCCTCGCCATCTAGTCGGGTCTCATTACAAAATGTATATAGGAAAATGGTGGTGAGGTGTTTAAATAAACAATGCACAACACTTTAATGTGGCATGCACATGACTCACAAAACTAGACAGACCCCCTTGTATATGTACATATATATACTAGCTTCCTGGTTAAGGTCGTAGGGCCCCTCCCCCCACCCCACCCCCACTCCCCCTCCCCCCACACACACATGTACACTTCGTGTCAGCGGGACTTATGCACTCATATATACTTAGGTGGGACATGTACAACATGACATACCATAAAACGGACCAAGGGAATCTATGTTGGTCAAACCAGCCCCTCTTGTTTTCGGTCAAAAAGGGATAGGCAATGCGGGCCGGTGCACAGTTCGCACGTCACCAAAAATCGCACGAGAGGGGCCAGGACACAAGCACCGCTTGCTTGAATGTATATATGAAGAGGTTGTGTATGCGATGTGTTTTAATTGCCCAAATGTACAACTTTGATGTGGCGCCTACCTCACGAATTAGACAACCCCCATGGAAGCTAGGTGATAAATAAAGGACGACACACATAGAGTGTCGGCCCACCCACCACTTCGCGCACGTGGGAGTGAATTAATCATGAGAACGCGTGAGCTCGAAGTTTTCTCAGACATGTCACAATGACCCACCGTAACATGAACCAAGACGAATACGCTCATGTTCAAGTACCCCTCTCGTTGCCGGTCAAAGTGCTGACATATAGACCCTAGGGACCCACAGATATAGGCGTGTCGTTGAAAACCACACAAGGGAGACATGCATGGTCGATCAGAAGACCACCACCACCTTCATGCGGCCCAAATATATGTACATCTATGACGTGATGTGTTCAAATCCCCAATGCACAACTTTGACATGGCACCAACTAGTTGAAAGACATAGGAGTGTCGGTACCCCCAATTAAGGCCGACGGGAGGGAAACCAACGCATGTGCTCAACTTTGGTCTTGCGTGTGCATGCCACCACCTATCGTAACACATACCAAGAGGAGCCAGTCATGGTCAACCCTTCTCGTTGTGGGTCAATGGGATAGACCATGGCAAACTTAGTTAATTTTAATGTGTGCCTCCAAAAGTTTGTGAAGAATTAATGCAACAAAAAACTCTTTGAAATAAAATGCATGCACATTATATGTTGAAACAACAAATCTTATTCAAATCAATAAAAAAGGCACAAAACATGGCATTTACAAAAAAACATTCTCAATATTTAGAAAACTACAAATCATATTGAAATCAATAAAAAGGCACACCATATGCTGAAATAACAATTTTTTAAAACAAGAAATAAAAAAAATGGCACAAAACATGGAATTTATAAAAAAAATCATTCTCAATATTTAGAAAACAACAAATCTTATTGAAATCAATAAAAATGCACACCATATGGTGAAATAACAAATTTTCTAAACAACAAGTAACAAAAAATCATTCTCAATATTTACAAAAAAGGACCACAAGATTTATTTAGCCGGATTGACTGATCACTACCAGCATTTAGTGCTAAAATGCGTGTAATGATCATATCACACCGCATAAATGAACCTTGCGATATAGCAATTTTCCGCCAGGTCACCCATCCTTGGACTACTCGAGTCCCAAGACACTTAACTTATGAGTTTCATTCAAATGGGCTGGTGGGTGGGAAGCTGCACCATGCTAATAAGGGTTGCCTCCTCACAGTTTTAAGGCTCGTCCCAATGGTCACCTGGTGGGACCAGCTACGTATCGCAGACATTTCTGGTATTAAAAACAGTGTGGGATTGTGGCATGGCGACGCGGCCAACGTCTGCAGAGACTGATGATGACGTCTCTCTCTTGCTCTGTCTCGTTCTCCTCGTCGAGGACACTGATGACGGGGTCGACGCTTCGGCGGGAAACCGATTGGGGAAGTGGCGGGAGACTGTTTGGGGGAGTGGCGGGAGAAGCGTGTTTGGATAGAACACCATCAATATAAAAACGATAACTTAGGAAAGAAGGAAGCTCGAGCTAGCACGACACATGCGCATACAGTCCTTACACATGTACGGGTGCCAGGCGGTTATCTAGAAATGCTTTAAATTATTCGTGGTTCGTTTGGTTTTTTTATGCATTAACTTGGTTTTCTATGCATTTAATACGCATAGTTAAAATTTGAACTACAACTGCTTGCTCCGGTGCACCAAAATGGGTTGAAAAATCATATTTGTGTCCTTAGGTGCATGTTTAGGTCCCATGCAAGGAATGTGAATGAATTTCAAACATCTCGGCGTCGTGGCTAGGCCGCAAACATTGAGAATCTTGGTTTTGAATTTCCCGTAAATCCAAAACTCGTCAGAAATTCATAAAACATATCCTGGTGTCATGACAGGGCTCATTTATGCCGTGGTAAAAAAGTTGACCAATTTGGGACCCATTTTGGGGCAAGCATCTTACAAACCCGAGCTTCTTACAAGAATCATCGTGGTTTCAATAGGGAAAGTGTCACCTTTGTGGGCGAAACGACATTCACTGCCTCTTCTTGCCTTGAATTTTTTTCTAGAGGCAACATAGAACGATAGGAGTGTCGTGCTAAAACATGGAATTATTCATGGTTTGTTTGGCCTTTTTTATGCATTAACTAAGTTTTCTATGCATTTAATATGCACAATTCAAATTTGAACTACACACGCATGCTCTGATGCATCAAAAAGGGTTGAAAAAACATATTTGAGTCCTTGGGTGCATGTTTAGGTCCCATGCAAGGAATGAGAATGAATTTCAAACATCTAGACGCCGTGGCTAGGCCGAAAACATTGAGAATCTTGGATTTTAAATTCTCGTCAATCTAAAACACGTTTGAAATTCATGAAAATTATCCTGGTGTCACAAAAGGGCTCATTTACGCCGTGGTAAAGAAATTGGCCAATTTGGGACAAGTTTGGGGCAAGCATCTTACAAACCGGAGTTTCTCACAAGAATAATCGTGGTTTCGATATGGAACGTGTCATCTTTGTGAGCGAAACAACATTCAGTCCCTCTTCCCGCCTTGAATTTTTTAGAGGCAACATAGAACAATACGAGTGTCGTGCAAAAATATGGAATTATTCGCAGTTCGTTTGGCCTTTTTATGCATTAACTGAGTTTCTATGCATTTAATATGAATAATTCAAATTTTAACTATGCTCCGGTGCACCAAAATGGGTTGAAAAATCATATTTGAGTCCTTGGGTGGATGTTTATATCTCATGCAAGGAATGGGAATGAAATTCAAATATCTTGGCGTCGTGGCTAGACCGCAAACATTGAGAATCTTAGTTCTTAAATTCCCGTAAATCCAAAACACGTCTGAAATTCATAAAAATTATCCTGGTGTCATGACACAGCACATTTACGCCGTGGTAATTCGGGCAAGCATCTTACAAACTGGAGCTTCTCAACAGAATCATCGTGGTTTCGATAGGGAACGTGTCACCTTTGTGGGTGAAACGACATTCAGTTCCTCTTGTCGCCTTGAATTTTTTCTAGTGGCATCATAGAACAATAGGAGTGTCGTGCTAAAATATGGAATTATTCGTTGTTCGTTTGACCTTTTTATACATTAATTGAGTTTTCTATGCATGTAATACACATAATCCAAAATTTGAACTACAAGTACATGCTTTGGTGCACCAAAATGGGTTGAAAAATCATATTTGAGTCCTTGGGTGCTCGTTTTGGTCCCATGAAAGGAATATGAATGAATTTCAAACATCGCGTCATCATGTCTATGCTGCAAACATTGAGAATCTCGGTTTTTAAATCCCAGTAAACCCAAAACTCGTGTGAAATTCAAGAAATGTATCCCCGTGTCATGAGATGGCAAATGTAGGTCATGGTACCATAGGTTTTCCAATTTGAGAAGGCGCATGCATTAGCAGGCAACATACACATTTTGGAACAAATAGTTGGCATATTGTATTCGCAAACGGTTGTTTTACGTTAATCGTGTGCGTTCTGCTAAACATTTACGTGGTGCCAACCGTACCATTTTCTTAATGGAAAGGAGGTACCGTGTGGATAGCTGTTTGATTATACGGGACCTGTGCGAGAAGTCCGTCGCGCACGCTCGACGCGACGCGTGTGAGCTGTCCGCCGCGCAGGCTCGACGGGACGCGTGCGAGCAGTCTACTTCATAGGCTCGTCGGGAATCACGTCTTTGACCGCCACCCTCCGCCCGCCTCGCTCCCAGGTTCTAAATTAATGGCGGCCCGCCTGCTCTTTATCATGCGGTTAATGCACCTGGACGGAGGGAGTAGTTTGCTTGTGATCCCGTTGCCCCGCTCAACGTAACAATTGTTTTGTTCGTGCGTCGTTGAGAACGTGACTTTTAGCTTGTTCTCGACTTGTATACATGTACCTACGAACGACAAATTTGCAATGGCAACGGATAATAATTTTCTTACATATTCAGGGTAATTTCAAATGCCACATACGGGGACTCCCCAAAGACAGGGGGGCAAAAGCAGAAGGAAGAAGGCGTAGAAGAAGGAAGGCGCAAAAAACGATTTGGGCAGCTGCTCTCTAATTCTTGATGGGTTGCTCGGCGCGCAGTTCCTCCATCTCCTCCTTAATCACCTCCACGACCTCCATGTTATGTCGCCTCTCCTCCGCAATCTTCCGCATTACAGCCATGGCACAGGATTTTTGCTTGAGAGCGTCGATGCTCTCCTTCACATACGCATGACTTTGCTTGGTAGCAGCCAAGGATTCCTGCACAATATACTCGTGTTGGATGCGGAGCTTCGCCAAGTCATCCATAAGTACCCCGGCTTGGCCTTTCAGCTTCTCCGTCGAGGCATTGCTCTGCTCATGCAGCTTCTTCCAGCTGGCAGTCCACTCCTTCTGCTTGTCACGCTCATTGTAGAGCTTCAACTTATCGCCCGTAAGTTTCACGATGAAGCCGGTCGCCTTGTTAAGCATGGCATTGCACTTCTCCAGCAGCTTCACCAAGACGGCGATCACCTCCTCCTTCTCATCGAGCTCAGCGCATACGTTGTCGCTGGCTGAGGAATCCAACACTGCCATGTCGTCTGGTTCGCCTCCGAGGCGAATGCGCTTGTGAGAGCCCTCGCCTCTCCGCGAGAGAACGTTCGAGGCCTCCGTGGCACCGCCGGACATCTCTGCTGCGGCTAACGCGGCGAGGCGGCGGGACCTCTCTGTTGCTTCCATGGCATTGGTCTTGGATGGTTGGTTATATCTCGACCCAGAACTCCTCTTACCGACCATGGTAGACGCAAGGAACGACTAACAAGAAAGACCTGCTTTGGGGGTGATGAGGAGAGGAATGTCCAGTGATTTTCGACTAGGTTATTTGATGACCCACAAGTATAGGGGATCTATCGTAGTCCTTTCGATAAGTAAGTGTGTCGAACCCAACGAGGAGGAGAAGGAAATGACAAGCGGTTTTCAGTAAGGTATTCTCTGCAAGCACTGAAATTATCGGTAACAGATAGTTTTGTGATAGGATAATTCGTAACGGGTAGCAAGTAACAAATGTAACAAAGGTGCAGCAAGGTGTCCCAATCCTTTTTATAGCAAAGGACAAGCCTGGACAAACTCTTATATAAAGCAAAGCGCTCCCGAGGACACATGGGAAATTCTGTCAAGCTAGTTTTCATCATGCTCATATGATTCGCGTTCGTTACTTTGATAATTTGATATGTGGGTGGACCGGTGCTTCGGTGCTGACCTTACTTGGAAAAGCCTCCCACTTATGATTAACCCCTCTCGCAAGCATCCACAACTACGAAAGAAGAGTTAAGATAAATCTAACCATAGCATTAAACATGTGGATCCAAATCAGCCTCTTACGAAGCAACGCATAAACTAGGGTTTAAGCTTCTGTCACTCTAGCAACCCATCATCTACTTATTACTTCCCAATGCCTTCCTCTAGTCCCAAACAATGCTGAAGTGTCATGTAGTCGACGTTCACATAACACCACTAGAGGAGAGACAACATACATCTCATCAAAATATCGAACGAATACCAAATTCACATGATTACTTATAACAAGACTTATCCCATGTCCTCAGGAACAAACGTAACTACTCACAAAGCATATTCATGTTCATAATCAGAGGAGTATTAATTATCATTAAGGATCTGAACATATGATCTTTCACCAAGTAAACCAACTAGCATCAACTACAAGGAGTAATCAACACTACTAGCAAGCCACAGGTACCAATCTGAGGTTTTGAGACAAAGATCGGATACAAGAGATGAACTAGGGTTTGAGAGGAGATGGTGCTGGTGAAGATGTTGATGGAGATTGACCCCCTCTCGATGAGAGGATCGTTGGTGATGACGATGGCTTCGATTTCCCCCTCCGGGGGGGGGGGAGTTTCCTTGGCAGAACAGCTCCGCCGGAGCCCTAGATTGGTTTTGTCCAAGTTCCGCCTCGAGACGGCGGCGCTTCGTCCCGAAAGCTCTCTCCTTATTTTTTCCAGGTCAAAACCCTCCATATAGTAGAAGATGGGCACCGGAGACCTGCCAGGGGGCCCACAAGCCACTAGGGCGCGCCCTGGGGGGTAGGGCGCGCCCTCCAGGCTTGTGGCTGCCTGGTGGGTCCCCTCTGGTATTTTCTTCGCCCAGTATTTTTTATATATTCCAAAATAATTCTCCGTAAATTTTCAGGACTTTTGGAGTTGTGCAGAATAGGTATCTCAGATTTGCTTCTTTTCCAGTCCAGAATTCCAGCTGCCGGCATTCTCCCTCTTCATGTAAACCTTGTAAAATAAGAGAGAAAAGGCATAAGTATTGCACCATAATGTGTATTAACAGCGCATAATGCAATAAGTATCGATATAAAAACATGATGCAAAATGGACGTATCAACTCCCCCAAGCTTAGACCTCGCTTGTCCTAAAGCGAAAGCCGAAATCGATAAATATGCCCACATGTTTAGAGATAGAGGTGTCGATAAAATAAAATACGGACAAGAAGGCATCATGATCATCTTTAGAACAGCAACATATTTTGACATATAATTCCTTATGCTGAAGTAACAATTCATTCACAAGGTAAAGTATGAATCAAGAACTCTATTGAGAACCAACAAACTATGATCTCAGTCATTGAGGCAATTCCAATTTATCATAACGTAGGAAAGAGTCAATATAAGAGCTTGTAAAGCAAATCCACATACTCAATCATCTTTTAGTCTTTCATAATTGCTAACACTCACGCGGTACCTATGAGGTCAAAGTTTCAATCGAACACAAAGAAAGATAGGGGCTTATAGTATTGCCTTCCAACTATTTACCTCAAGGGTAATGTCAACAGAAATAACTCATGCTCACCCACTTCCGAGTGGATATATGTGTCTAGATCATTCCCCAACACATGACGCTTGCCAAAAGATAAAGGCGAAATAAAGGAAGTGATGAAGATCACCACGACTCTTTCATAAAGGTAAGTACTAGAAAATAAAAGTAACAGATAGGCCCTTCGCAGACGGAAGTAGAGGTTGTCATGCGCTTTTATAGTTGGATGCACAATCCCTTAATGCAAAAGAACGTCACTTTATATTGCCCCTTGTGATAGAGAACTTTATTATGCAGTCCGTCGCTTTTATTTCTTCCATATCACAAGTTCGTACAAAGTTTATTTTCCTCACACTAACAGATCACACATATTTAGAGAGCTATTTTTATTGCTTGCACCGATGACAACTTACTTGAAGGATCTTACTCAATCCGTAGGTAGGTAAGGTGGACTCTCATGGCAAAACTGGTTTAAGGGTGTTTGGATGCACAAGTAGTATCTCTACTTGGTGCAGAAGTTTTGGCTGATATGGGGTGGAAGCAAGCGTCACATGTTTAAGGATCTATAACCATATAACTTCTATTCGGAAATAAGCAAACATAACTCATTATGTTGTCTTCCTTGTTCAACATCAACTTCTTAGCGTAAAATATTTTAATGAGTGCTCACAATCATAAAAGATGTCCAAGATAATATATTCATATGTGAACCTCTCTTTCTTTATTACTTCCTTTTAATTGCCACAATGACCAATAGCTATGTTTGTCAACTCACAACAAATTTCAATCGACATACTTCTTATATGTGAAGTCATCACTCCCCATAAGATCATCATATATACTCTTTGCTTTTATTCTATATTTCTTTCTATTTCTTTTTCTCAAGATCATAGCAAACAAGCAAAGCCCTCAACTCAAAACTACTCTTTATTATATAACTCTCGGACTTGCTTACATAGGGGGGACATAAAGCATAACACAAAACTAGATCATGCTAAAAACTTTATTCTACTAGATCAAGATATAACCAAAAGGATCAAACTAAGAAAAACGATAAAAGTAAAAGATGTGATGGTGATACGATACCGGGGCACCTCCCCCAAGCTTGGCACAAGCCAAGGGGAGTGCCCATACCCATGTGTTTATTTGTCTTGCTTCGGAGGGGGTGATGCTATATTCTTGGCGATGATGCCCCTCAGAATGCGATTCTCCTCCTCGAGCTTATTATTTCGCTGTCTGAGATCAATTATTTCCTTGCGAAGTTTTCCAGTGACGGTTAGAGCTCCCATAACCCATGGATGTTTCATTGCAGCGGGAGAAGAAGCAACACTCTTTTTCATATTTTCATAAGTAAGAAATTTAGCATTGGGAGGAATAACCGAATCCGGAATTGCTGAGCTCTGAAGTTCTTCCAACATGGCTCCAGGTCGTAGACGAGAGGTAACTTCTTGGTCTTCCTCCATGGCATCTATCCTCTTCAAGTCGGCCTCCATATCTTCCTCCGTGGCCTGCCCGAAGTGGTTGGCTTTGCTGAAAGCTCCAGCCCCCGGTGTCAGGTGAGAGGCACGGCTCTCCCCAACCGACTCTTGCGAAGACATCTTGCTCTAAATCTGCTGCAGAAACAGCTCAAAACGAAAACAGGAGGTATTGTCGTGATACGAAGGTCAAAACCTTCGGGAGATTATATAATGAATTTTTACCGACCCGATGGAGTATACCACAAGAAAACAGAGTCCGGATGGTACACGAGGTGGCCACAAGCCACTAGGGCGCGCCCAGGGGGGTAGGGCGCGCCCTCCTGGCTTGTCGCCTCCTCGTGCACTTTTCGGACTACTTTAAATTTTCCTAATTTTTTAAATATTCCAAAACGGAGAAAAAATGCTATTGGAAAAGTTTTGGAGTCGGTTTGCTTACCGTACCACATACCTATTCCTTTTTAGAGTCTGAAACGTTCTAGTAGGTCTCCCTAATGTACTCCTCTGGAGTTATGGTATTGATAATATTGGTTTCAACATTTATGGGAGTACCTGAGATATAATGTTTGATTCTTTGCCCGTTTACCACCTTCGGCGTTGTTGATCTTAATGGCACCGGAACGATATACTTCCTCGATAATGTAAGGCCCTTCCCATTTAGAGAGAAGTTTTCCTGCAAAAAATCTTAAACGAGAATTGTATAGCAAGACATGATCACCTACATTGAATTCACGCTTTTGTATCCTTCTATCATGCCATCTCTTAACCTTTTCTTTAAACAACTTGGCATTCTCATAGGCCTGGGTTCTCCATTCATCAAGTGAGCTAATGTCAAATAACCTCTTCTCACCAGCAAGTTTGAAATCATAGTTGAGCTCTTTAATTGCCCAATAAGCTTTATGTTCTAGCTCTAGAGGTAAGTGACATGCTTTACCATAAACCATCTTATACGGAGACATACCCATAGGGTTTTTATAAGCAGTTCTATAAGCCCATAATGCATCATCCAGTTTCTTAGACCAATTCTTTCTAGATCTATTAACGGTCTTCTGTAAGATCAATTTAATTTCTCTATTGCTCAATTCTACTTGACCACTAGACTGAGGGTGATAAGGAGATGCAATTCTATGATTAACATCATACTTAGCAAGCAATTTATGGAAAGCACCATGAATAAAGTGTGAACCACCATCAGTCGTTAAATATCTAGGAACTCCAAATCTAGGGAAAATAACTTCTTTAAGCATTTTAATAGAAGTATTATGATCAGCGCTACTAGTTGGAATAGCTTCTACCCACTTAGTAACATAATCAACAGCAACTAGAATATGAGTATACCCATTAGATTGTGGAAAAGGTCCCATATAATCAAAACCCCAAACATCAAATGGTTCAATAACAAGAGAGTAATTCATAGGCATTTCCTGACGTCTACTAATATTACCAATTCTTTGACATTCATCACAAGACAAGACAAACTTACGAGCATCCTTGAAGAGAGTAGGCCAATAAAAACCAGATTGTAATACCTTGTGTGCAGTTCTATCTCCAGCGTGGTGTCCCCCATAGGCCTCGGAGTGACACTTGCGTAGGATCGGTTCCTGTTCATGCTCAGGTACACAACGTCTAATAATACCATCTACTCCTTCTTTATAAAGGTGGGGATCATCCCAAAAGTAATGTCTTAAATCATAGAAAAACGTTTTCTTTTGTTGGTACGTGAAACTAGGCGGTATAAATTTAGCAACAATGTAATTAGCATAATCAGCATACCATGGAGCATTACGCGAAGCATTTATGACAGCTAATTGTTCATCAGGAAAGCTATCATCAATAGGTAGTGGGTCATCAAGAACATTTTCTAACCTAGACAAGTTTTCTGCTACATGGTTGTCAGCACCCTTTCTATCAATAATATGCAAATCAAATTCTTGTAGCAGAAGAACCCATCTAATAAGTCTAGGTTTAGCATCTTTCTTTTCCATCAGGTACTTAATGGCAGCATGATCGGTGTGAACAGTTACTTTGGAATCAACAATATAAGGTCTGAACTTATCACAAGCAAACACAACCGCTAAAAATTCCTTTTCAGTGGTAGCATACTTTCTTTGAGCACTGTCTAGAGTTTTACTAGCATAATGAATAACATTTAGTTTCTTATCGACTCTTTGTCCTAGAACAGCACCAACAGCGTAATCACTAGCATCACACATAATTTCAAAGGGTAGGTTCCAATCAGGTGGTTGAACAACAGGTGCGGAAATCAAGGCATCCTTAAGAATTTCAAATGCTTCTACACAATCATCATCAAAAACGAATGGAACATCTTTTTGCAAAAGATTAGTGAGAGGCCTAGAAATCTTAGAGAAGTCTTTAATAAACCTCCTATAGAAACCAGCATGACCAAGGAAACTTCTTATACCTCTTATGTCCGTAGGACACGGCATTTTTTCAATAGCATCAACTTTAGCTTTATCAACTTCAATACCTCTTTCAGAAATCTTGTGTCCCAAGACAATACCTTCATTAACCATAAAGTGGCACTTTTCCCAGTTCAAAACAAGATTAGTTTCTTCACATCTCTGCAAAACTCGATCAAGGTTGCTCAAGCAATCATCAAAAGAAGTTCCGTAAATGGAAAAATCATCCATGAAAACCTCAACAATCTTTTCACAAAAGTCAGAGAATATAGCCATCATACATCTTTGAAAGGTAGCAGGTGCATTGCATAAACCAAAAGGCATACGTCTATAAGCAAAGGTACCGAAAGGGCAAGTAAAAGTGGTCTTTTCTTGATCCTCTTTTGACACAGGTGTTTGAGAGAAACCAGAATAACCATCTAGAAAGCAAAAATATGTGTGTTTGGATAGTCTTTCTAGCATTTGATCAATAAAAGGTAGAGGGTAATGATCTTTCCTAGTAGCTTTATTTAATTTCCTAAAATCAATTACCATTCTATATCCTGTAACAATTCTTTGCGGGATCAATTCATTTTTATCATTAGGAACGACGGTGATACCTCCTTTCTTAGGAACACAATGATCAGGACTAACCCATCTACTATCAGCAATAGGATAAATTATACCTGCCTCCAGAAGCTTTAGTATTTCATTTCTTACCACTTCTTTCATTTTAGGATTTAACCGTCGTTGGTGATCAACAACCGGTTTAGCATCAGGCTCCATATTAATTTTGTGCTGACATAGAGTGGGACTAATGCCCTTAAGATCATCAAGAGTATATCCAATAGCAGCACGGTGCTTCCTCAGAGTTTTCAATAATCTCTTTTCTTCATGCTCTGAAAGGTTAGCACTAATAATAACAGGATATATCTCCTTTTCATCAAGATAAGCATATTTCAAAGTATCAGGTAATTGTTTAAGCTCAAACACGGGATCACCCTTGGGTGGAGGAGGATCCCCAAGTATTTCAATAGGCAGGTTGTCTTTCAAAATAGGTTGCTGATCAAAGAAAATCTTATCTATTTCATTCCTTTCATTCATATGCATATCATTTTCATGGTCTAGCAAATATTGTTCTAAAGGATCAGTAGGAGGTACAGCGATAGAAGCAAGACCAATAATTTCATCTTTACTAGGCAATTCTTTGTCATGGGGTTGTCTACGAAATTTAGAGAAATTGAACTCATGAGACACATCCCCAAAACTTACAGTAACAGTTTCTTTCTCACAATCAATCCTAACATTAACAGTATTCAAGAAAGGTCTACCAAATATAATGGGACAAAAATCATCTTGTGGGGAACCAAGAACAAGAAAATCAGTAGGATATTTTATTTTCCCACACAAGACTTCAACATCTCTAACAATCCCAATTGGTGCGATAGTATCTCTATTAGCCAGCTTAATGGTAATATCAATTTCCTCTAGTTCAACTGGTGCAATATCATTCATAATTTCTTTGTATAAGGAAAAGGGAATTGCACTCACGCTAGCACCCACATCACACAAGCCATGATAACAATGATCTCCTATTTTAACAGAAACAACAGGCACGCCAACAACAGGTCTATGTTTACCTTTAGTGTCCGGCCTAGCAATTCTAGCAGCTTCATCACAGAAATGAATAACATGCCCATCAATATTATCAACCAAGAGATCTTTAACCATAGCAATACTAGGTTCAACTTTAATTTGTTCAGGGGGTGTAGGTGTTCTAGTACAGCTCTTACGAACCACAGTTGAAGCTTTAGCATGTTCCTTTATTCTAACAGGGAAGGGTGGTTTCTCAATATAAGCAGTAGGAACAACAGGATCAGCATTATAAATAATAGTTTCTTCCTCAACTTTAATAGGTTCAACTACTTTCACTTCAATGGGAGGATGATATTTAAACCACTTCTCCTTAGGGAGATCAACATGAGCAGCAAAAGATTCACAGAAAGAAGCTACTATCTCAGAGTCAAGTCCATATTTAGTGCTAAATTCACAAAAAGCATCGGTGTCTATAAAGGATTTAACACAATCAAACTTAAGGTTTATACCTGACTCATTACCTTCGTAGAGTTCCCAATCTTCAGAGTTGCGTTTAATTCTTTCCAATAAATCCCATTTGAATTCAATATCCCTCTTCATAAAGGTACCGGCACAAGAAGTATCGAGCATGGATCGATCATTATGAGAAAGCCGAGCATAAAAATTCTAAATAAGAATTTCTCTTGAGAGCTCATGATTGGGGCATGAATATAACATTGACTTAAGCCTCCCCCAAGCTTGAGCAATACTTTCTCCTTCACGAGGCCAAAAATTATAAATGTAATTCCGATCACAATGAACCAGATGCATAGGATAAAACTTCTGATGAAATTCCAATTTCAACCGGTTGTAGTTCCATGATCTAATATCATCGCATAGCCTATACCATGTCAATGCCTTATCCTTCAAAGATAAAGGAAAAACCTTCTTCTTGACATCATCCTCGGGCAAACCTGCAAGCTTAAATAATCCACAAACTTCATCCACATAGATTAGATGTAAATCAGGATGTAGTGTTCCATCTCCTGCATAAGGATTAGCTAGCAGTTTCTCTATCATACCCGAAGGAATTTCATAATAAATATTTTCAGTAGGTGCAGAAGGTTGAGGAGTAACTCTTTGTGCTTCCGGTCGAGGTGAAGATACCCCGAACAAGCCCCTCAAAGGATTATTTTCCATAGTAACAAGTGACAGTAAATTTCAGCACACTATAAATTTTTCCTTACCAAGTTCCACTCACCAAAGGCGCTTCACTCCCCGGCAACGGCGCCAGAAAAGAGTCTTGATGACCCACAAGTATAGGGGATCTATCATAGTCCTTTCGATAAGTAAGAGTGTCGAACCCAACGAGGAGCAGAAGGAAATGACAAGCGGTTTTCAGTAAGGTATTCTCTGCAAGCACAGAAATTATCGGTAACAGATAGTTTTGTGATAGGATAATTCGTAACGGGTAGCAAGTAACAAATGTAAAAAAGGTGCAGCAAGGTCGCCCAATCCTTTTTATAGCAAATGACAAGCCTGGACAAACTCTTATATAAAGCAAAGCGCTCCCGAGGACACATGGGAAATTCTGTCAAGCTAGTTTTCATCATGCTCATATGATTCGCGTTCGTTACTTTGATAATTTGATATGTGGGTGGACCGGTGCTTGGGTGCGGTCCTTACTTGGACAAGCCTCCCACTTATTATTAACCCCTCTCGCAAGCATCCGCAACTACGAAAGAAGAATTAAGATAAATCTAACCATAGCATGAAACATGTGGATCCAAATCAGCCACTTACGAAGCAACGCATAAACTAGGATTTAAGCTTTTGTCACTCTAGCAACCCATCATCTACTTATTACTTCCCAATGCCTTCCTCTAGGCCCAAACAATGGTGAAGTGTCATGTAGTCGACGTTCACATAACACCACTAGAGGAGAGACAACATACATCTCATCAAAATATTGAACGAATACCAAATTCACATGATTACTTATAACAAGACTTATCCCATGTCCTCAGGAACAAACGTAACTACTCACAAAGCATATTCATGTTCATAATCAGAGGAGTATTAATTATCATTAAGGATCTGAACATATGATCTTTCACCAAGTAAACCAACTAGCATCAACTACAAGGAGTAATCAACACTACTAGCAAGCCACAGGTACCAATCTGAGGTTTTGAGACAAAGATCGGATACAAGAGATGAACTAGGGTTTGAGAGGAGATGGTGCTGGTGAAGATGTTGATGGAGATTGACCCCCTCTCGATGAGAGGATCGTTGGTGATGACGATGGCTTCGATTTCCCCCTCCGGGGGGGGGGGGGAGTTTCCTTGGCAGAACAGCTCCGCCGGAGCCCTAGATTGGTTTTGTCCAAGTTCCGCCTCGAGACGGCGGCGCTTCGTCCCGAAAGCTCTCTCCTTATTTTTTCCAGGTCAAAACCCTCCATATAGTAGAAGATGGGCACCGGAGACCTGCCAGGGGGCCCACAAGCCACTAGGGCGCGCCCTGGGGGGTAGGGCGCGCCCTCCAGGCTTGTGGCTGCCTGGTGGGTCCCCTCTGGTATTTTCTTCGCCCAGTATTTTTTATATATTCCAAAATAATTCTCCGTAAATTTTTAGGACTTTTGGAGTTGTGCAGAATAGGTATCTCAGATTTGCTTCTTTTCCAGTCCAGAATTCCAGCTGCCGACATTCTCCCTCTTCATGTAAACCTTGTAAAATAAGAGAGAAAAGGCATAAGTATTGCACCATAATGTGTATTAACATCCCATAATGCAATAAGTATCGATATAAAAACATGATGCAAAATGGACGTATCATTATTTTATAGCCTACTGGTAAATGGGTGCTAAGCGGATACACGTTTAGGTTTGGTAGGTGAACAGATTTGCAATTAATTATAGCGTGGTAATCTGGAATGTGAAGGGAAACAAGCTTAAAATTTATTGATGGTTTTCATTTTGAATTCCGAAACGGTTTAGAAACCGTGTGGGATGGCAGGCGTGGGCCCGCGTTCTCGGATGTGAACGTGTCTGCCCACTATAACACACGGTCCACACATCCTCATTGTGCCCCATCGATGGGTCGGGACGCTTCCCACGGGTGCTACCTGATACGTCTCCAACGTATCTATAATTTTTTATTATTACATGCTGTTATATTATCATTCTTGGATGTTTTACAATCATTTTATAGAAACTTTATATCATTTTTTGGGACTAACCTATTGACATAGTGCCAAGTGCCAGTTGCTGTTTTTTGCTTTTTTTTACTTCGCAGAGTATCAGTACCAAACGGAGTCCAATTGCGATGAAACTTTTTGGACATTTTTTTGGGCCAAAAGATATCCAGGGAGCGAAAGAAATACCCAGGAGGAGGCCCAGGGGGCCCAGAAGACACCAGGGCGCGCTAGAGGCCCCCGGTGTGCCCTGGTGGGTTGTGGTGGCCTCGGGACCCCTCTCCACCGCCTCTGAGCTCTATAAATACCCAAATATTCCAGAAACCCTAGGAGAGTCGACAAAAAACACTTCCAGCCGCCGCAAGTTCCAGAACCGCGATATCCAATCTAACACCATCACAGAGGGGTTCATCATCCTCATTGGTGCCTCTTCGATGATGCTTGAGTACTCCACCATAGACCTACGGGTCTGTAGGCAGTAGCTAGATGGATTTCTCTCTCTCTTTTGATTCTCAATACAATGGTCTCTTGGAGATCTATTTGATGTAATGACTTTTTGTGGTGTGTTTGTTGGGATCCGATGAATTTTGAGTTCATGATCAGTTTCTATCCATGAATATTATTGAGTCTTCTTTTGATCTCTTATATGCATGATTACTTATAGCCTCGTATTTCTTCTTCGAATCTTTGGTTTAGTTAGGCCAACTAGATCGATTTTTCTTGCCATGGGAAGAGGTGCTTTGTGATGCGTTCGATCTTGCGGTGTCCTCTCCCAGTGACAGAAGGGGAAGCGAGGCACGCATGTATCATTGCTATTAAGGATAACAAGATGGGAAATACCGAAGCACTCTCAAGCCACGTCACTACCCATAACTGAACAAATGGTTCGATACGCTAGATGGGCCTTTTCCTCTGGTTTGTGTGAGAATACCAGGAGGTATTGACATGTTGCTAAGATAAACTATTGGCGTGGAGGATACCATGTGACATTCCCTTTGCTTCGTGATACTTTACAAGACCCGAGAATCATCGGTATCCTGTTGAGTCATCTGCATGCTCGTTATACCGTTATTCTCGTTACCAATTTTGTTCTTCTTTCTCATTGATGTGTTCCGGCATCCCCATGACATAGTCACCTGTGTCTGGCCAGACGATGAGAGATGTCATCACACCGAGAGGGCCCTAAAAATATCTCTCCATCATCGGAGGAGCAAATCCCACTCTCGAGCTATCTAGTCCCTTGTCAAACTTTTGGATGAACCTGTAAGTTGTCGTTATGATCACCTAATTAAGGATGACGTTTGAGCAACCCCAAAGTTCACCGTACAGTAAGACTGAAAATGATACTCTCATTGTCTAAGGAACATAAAACACATGTTAACACTCAGTGTTATAACAATTGATTTCAGACGTTATTATCTCTAAGTATAACAAACAAGTTTGGGTCGATTCAATACGATCGCTCTTCTAACGTCATACTCTCATTGTTGTTTTATGACTATTGTTACACCTAACGATATCCTAAGATCCAGAACACATGATCACTAACAACACTTGAGCAAGTCTTAGATGCAAGACTAGGAATCTTTGTTTTACCGTTTATCATTCCACACGTGCATATGAGTTTTCCACTGAATCGCATATTCCAGAATCATAACAATTATAGCATAGAATATAAACTCTTAGTTATGAATATGGAAAGATAATAATACAATATTATTGCCTCTAGGGCATATTTCCAACAGTCTCCCACTTGCACTAGAGTCAATAATCTAGTTTACATAGTCTCTCTAACACCTATGGCTATCCGGTGTTGCTCATGTTTCGCTCGTGGTAAAGCCATATTCGTATCCGTGTGAACCTTGAGGACCTTCACAAAACCCTTCTCAACTACCGTCGAATGATGTGATACTTGTGCTCGATTTGTTTGGTCTTCATGTGAGATCTTGGTTCCTTTGCTTGAGGAACGACACCACTATTATCACAATAGAGTGCCATCGGATTCATTGCACTTGGGACCACACCAACTTCTTCAAGAAACTTCTTGATCCATACCGCCTCCTTCAAAGCTTCTGAAGTCGCAATATATTCTTCCTCTGTCGTAGAATTCGCAACAGTGTTCTGTTTAAAACTTTTCCAAACTACTTCACCATCATTCAGGGTATAAACATAGTCAGATTGAGATTTATAGTCATCTATATCAGTCATGAAACTAGCATCGGTGTAACCATTTACAACGAGCTCTTCATCCCCTCCATAGACAAGGAGCATGTCCTTTGTCCTTTGAGGTACTTAAGAATATATTTAACCACTGCCCAGTGAGCCACCCTAGGATCACTTTGGTACCTTCTACTAACACTTAGAGCATAAGAAACATCTGGTCTTGTACATGTCACAGCATACATGATGGATCCAATTGCCGAAGCATATGGTACTCCACTCATCTGCACTCTTTCATCAACTGTTTTGGGGTATAGATTTCTACTGGGTGTAGTGCCATGTGACATTGGGAGAAAACCTTTCTTTGAATTCTCCATTTTAAACCTCTTTAAAACCTTGTCATTGTATGTGCTTTGGCTTAGCGCAATTAGACGTCTTGATCTATCTCTATAGATCTTTATGCCCAATATATATGCCACTTCGCCTAAGTCTTTCATTGAAAACACACTCTTAAAATAGTCTTTTATCGTGCCGACGAATTTTTTATCATTTCCAATTAACAATATGTCATCCACATACAGGATTAGAAAAGCTATAGAGCTCCCACTAAACTACTTGTATACCCAAGCTTCTTCAAAGTTTTTAATGAAGCCAAATTCTTTTACCACTTCATCATAACGTTGATTCTAGATCCTTGATGCTTGCTTCAAACCATAGATATATCTTTGAAGCTTACATACCTTTCTGACATCCTTAGGATCGACAAAACCTTCTGGTTGTATCATGTATACGTCCTCTTTCAAGTATCCATTTAGGAATGCAGTTTTGACATCCATCTGCCATATCTTATAATCGAAATATGCAGCAATAGCCATCATTATCCGTATAGACTTCAGCATAGCCACTGGTGAGAAAGTTTTGTCAGAATCAACTCCCTCAATCTGCAAAAACCCTTTCACAACTAGCTTTGCTTTATAGATAGTAGTATTACCATCAGCATATGTTCTTCTTTTGAAGATCCATTTACATTGTATGGGTTTCACACCCTTTGGAAGATCAACCAAGTTACAAACTTTATTCTCGTACATGGACTCCATTTCGGATTTCATAGCTTTTAGCCATTCTTGTGAGTTGTGCGCCTCCATCGCTTCTCTGTAGTGCGCAGGTTCATCCTCTTATAAGATGAATATTTCATACTGAAACCACTCAGGAGGTTCAATAACTATGCGTGACCTACACGATTTAGTTACAGTCTTAGTTGGAGTTTCTGCAACTATTGTAGTGACTTCAGGTTCAGTTGTGTGGACAATTTATGGAATAAGAGATTCCTTTTCATTTGTCACATTCTCTTCTAGAGATTCCGTAATCTCATTAAGTTGTACTGTCCTACAACTTGCTTCTTTATCGAGAAACTCCTTCTCAAGAAAGTGTCCATTCTTTGCAACAAACACTTTGTCTTCGGACTTTTGGTAGAAGGAATACCCAATTGTTTCTTTGGGATAAACTACAAAAACAACATTTACCTACTTTGGGATCGGGTTTATTTGGCTGTAAACGCTTTACATAAGTTTCACAACCCCAAATTTTGAGATGCGATAAATTGGGTTTCTTCCCATTCCATAACTCATATGGTGTTGTCTCAACAGACTTAGACGGTGCTCTATTTAGTGTATATGTTGTTGTTTCAAGGGCATGTTACTGAAATGATAAAGGTAGATCGCTAAATGACATCATTGACCTTACCATGTCTAACAGGCTTCGGTTACACCTCTCAGACACACCATTTCTCTGAGGTGTTCCGGGAGGAGTATGTTGTGAAACTATTCCAGAATCACTTAGATGTTTGCTAAACTCATGCCTTAGATATTCTCCACCACGATCTGATCGTAGAAGTTTTATATTTTTGCCACGATGATTCTCTACTTCATTCTGAAATTCTTTGAACTTTTCAAAAGTTTCAGACTTGTGTTTCATTAAGTAAATATAACCATACCTACTCAAATCATCAGTGAAGGTTACGAAGTACGAGTATCCACCGCGCGCCGGTGTGCTCATCGGACCACATACATCACTATGTATTATTTCCAATAATTCAAGTGCCTGTTCAGGACGATGAGTGAATGTCATTTTAGCCATTTTACCCATCATGCAAGCTTCACATGTATTGAATGATTCGAAATCAAACGATGTTAACACTCCATCTTTATGAAGCTTTTGCATACGTTTATTACCGATATGATCAAGACGACAGTGCCACAAACATATTGTATTATTAGTCCTCTTAAGAAGTTTAGCATTAATGTTATAGACATCTTTCTCACATTCAAGATTCATAATGAATAATCTACCCATGATAGGGTAAAATCCATAAAACATATCCTTGTAATAAATTGAACAACCATTGTTCGCAGACTTATAAGAATAACCGTCGTTTATCAAACATGATCCAGAGATAATGTTTTTACACAACTTTGGAACACAATAACAAGTACTTAGTGCCAAGATAAATCCTCAAGGTAAACTTACAGACATGACACCGACAGCTTGTGCAACAATCCCATCGCCATTTCCGCCACGCATGACGACTTCATTCTTTCTCAGCTTGCGTATCTTCTGTAGTCCATGTGTCATGTTGCAAATGTGAGCAACAGAACCAGTATCAAATACCCATGACTTGGAATTTTTAGCAAGTAGAAGATCAATAACTTTAACTTGTATAACTTTTATACCTTGACCAGAAGACGAGTTCTTCTTATCTGCTAGACATTTCAAGCAATTTCTTTTCTAGTGTCCTTTTTTCCTTGCAGTAGAAATAAATTGTCTCGCAAGAAGCTACACCCTTGTTCCTTTTGGTGTTGCGTTTCTATTTGAAACTTTCTGTCTTGCCCACCATCAACTTTTGATGATTCTGCAACCTTTTCTTGTCGGCTTTGAGCATAGCTTCATGAAGTGAAGTAGTGATCAAATCATTTTCTGGTGTCTTGGGAAAAAAATTCTTTTCATTTAAACTATCATAATAGTCTGCAAGCTTGTCACCTTGCTCACCAACTTTTTCTATTTTTCATTCATCTAATGCTTCAGTCATCTCATGAACTTCAGTTGGGTTCCTTGTGATACAGAACTTCTAGTGTCTCGACAATCTCGATAGAACTGAATCATTCAAAATGTTTCTGTAGCACTTGGTCCATACAAGATAGCATAATACTTTTGACAACGCAGCAATCATTCTTGCAAGATATAAACACATTGATGACGTCTTGTGATGCTCCAGGCATCGGGGAATCACCAAGTGGTTGATCCAGCACATACTCTTTCTTAGCACTTTTGAGAACACATCTCAAAGTGTGGATCCAATCCTCATAGTTTCCACCATTTTTAGCTAACTTTTCTTTCTCAAACAAAGGTGCTAAATTCAAATTATCACGAGCCATTGATCTACAACCAAAAATATAAGATTCACTTTAGACATTGTTCATAATTAATTTGCACATCTAAACAAATTTTAATCAATGTGCACTCCCACTTAAATCAATATCTCTCATAATTGATTAGTAAGTGATCCAAGACCCAGATCGTATTCTCAACCATTGATGTGGACATCACTGATGACGAGAATTTTAACTGGTGGGAAATCTTGTGCCGGTCATTGCTACTTCTTGAGCTTGCGTTGGTTTTCCCTTGAAGAGGAAAGGGTGATGCAGCAAAGTAGATAAGTATTTCCCTCAGTTTTGAGAACCAAGGTATCAATCTAGTAGGAGGTACAAGCAAGGCCCCAATCTATGCACCTGCACAAACAATCAAACACTTGCACCCAACGCTATAAAGAGGTTGTCAATCCCTTCACGGTTACTTGCAAGGATGAGATCCGATAGAGATAGATATAAAAGATTACTAAAACGATAACTAAAATAAAAGTAAATAAATTGCAGCAAAGTATTTTTGGTATTTTTGGTTTATAGATCTGAAAATATAATATGGAAAATAGACCCGGGGGCCATAGGTTTCACTAGAGGCTTCTCTCTTGAAGGAAAATAATACGGTGGGTGAACAAATTACTGTTGAGCAATTGATAGAAAAGCGCATAGTTATGACGATATCCAAGGCAATGATTATGCATATAGGCATCACGTCCGTATCAAGTAGACCGAAACGATTCTTCATCTACTACTATTACTCCACACATCGACCGACTCCTGCCTGCATCTAGAGTATTAAGTTCATGAAGAACAGAGTAACGCATTAAGTAAGATGACATGATGTAGAGGGATAAACTCAAGCAATATGATGAAAACCCCATCTTTTTATCCTTGATGGCAACAATACAAATACGTGCCTCGCTACCCCCTACTTTGTCACTGGGTGAGGACACCGCAAGATTGAACCCAAAACTAAGCACTTCTCCCATTGCAAGAATTACCAATCTAGTTGGCCAAACCAAACCAATAACTCGAAGAGACTTGTAAAGATATGAAATCATGCATATAAGAATTTAGAGAAGATTCAAATAATATTCATAGATAATCTGATCATAAATCCACAATTCATCGGATCTCGACAAACACAACGCAAAAGAGGATTACATCGGATAGATCTCCATGAAGATCATGGAGAACATGGTATTGAAGATCATAGAGAGAGAAGAAGCCATCTAGCTACTAGCTATGGACCCGAAGGTCTGAGGTGAACTACTCACGCATCATCGGAAGGGCAATGGTGTTGATGTAGATGCCCTCCGTGATCGAATCCCCTTCCGGCAGATTACCGGAAAAGGCCCCAAGATGGGATCTCACGGGAACAGAGGCTTGTGGCGGCGGAAAAGTATTATCGTGGCTCTCTTTGGTATTGGGGGAATATTCCTGAATTTATAGGCGAAGAGTTAGGGTTGGAGGAGCTACAGGGGGCCCACAAGCCAGGGGGCGCCCCCCCCCAGGGGCGCGCCCTGGTGGCTTGTGGCCTACCCGTAGGTCTTCTGGCCTCTTCTCGAAGCCTCCTGGGTTCCTTCTGGTCCAAGAAAAATCAGCGTAGAATTTTATTCCGTTTGGACTCCGTTGGATATTCCTTTTCTGCAATACTCAAAAACAAGGAAAAAACAGAAACTGGCACTGGGCACTAGGTTAATAGGTTAGTCCCAAAAATAATATAAAATAGCATATTAATGCATATAAAACATCCAAAATATATAATATAATAGCATGGAACAATCAAAAATTATAGATACGTTGGAGACGTATCAGTCATATCTCCATATGACTCTTGTTCATCTTTCGATGCTTCGTGCTCCGGGCTCAGAATGTTTTTGCTAGAACTTCAACATAGCCGAGTGCTTTCTTCTTGCTAGGTCTGACCTAACCCGTCTTACACATCACAGACCGTTTCTACTCATGTGGACATGACGCACTCCGGAAAGTTATGTGTTATAGATGGTTTGCAACACTAGGAAGAGCACCTTTTAACTTGATATTATCAGTGAGAGATCACCCTAATAATTAGCTACTGCGCAATCAAGGGTGCAAACAACAAAGGGGTAAACATCTCACACATTTCATAAAAGCAAGATATGGTATAGCCTTGGGCGCCGGGGATGATTCTTTGCGATGATTCTTCAGCCACCGCTATGGTGTCCTTCGCCGGGTGAAGCCACCTTGCTCTGAGATCCTCCATAGCACGATCATCATGTCCGTCGATAGTAAAATAATGATTTTGACACGCGGGTCACTAAAGTGACAATCCTTTGGCTCCATCCATCATGTCATATTGTCACGCGTAGGTCACTTAATATTACATCATATAACCATCTCATACATAAACAAATTATCATGACGGAGGCTATACCACATCACATGCAATCCTGCAAAACCAAGTTACATGTCCTCTAATCAGTTTGGCAAAGTTTAGTTACGTGATTTCTAGGGTTTCAGGATAACACTAGCTACCTACATCCACCATTAAGGTGATAATCCTTCTTGCTAGATTAAGTTTTGGGGTGTGTGAGGGAAGAGACTTAGCTAAAAATCTCTAGACCCACACTAAACTTCGTCAATACGCGTGACACCCTAGAAGATCAATCATCTTCAACACCCTCTTGTGTACGCGATGGTTCACTATTCTAGACTATGATGAGGCCCAAAGAACTGTTAGCACATCATCGACAGCCAGAGCCGGTCGATTATCACAACTTTGTACAAAGCCACATCATGCCGTCAATGAACTGAACCGAAGCAACACTCGAGGGAAGCATAGTGTCATGGTTTTGTCACGGCAGGTGTCCTCGTGCAAGGACTTAGGTGTGAGGCCATTGCCACTAGGTGGCGACTCAAAGGGTTAAACGGGAACGGGAGGCGAGTTTACCCAGGTTCGGCCCCTCCGATGGAGGTAATAGCCTACGTCCTGCTTTGTGTCTATATTGATGGTGATCTCCATTACAAGGGTGCGGAATTGCTAACCTAGCTTTCGAGGGTGTCTAACTTAAGTCTTTCGGCCCTAGGGGCTTGCCTTTATATACAGGTCAAGACCCTAGGGTTTACAACAGAGTCCGACTCATATTATGACTCGTAACCTATCATGTCTCTAACACGCCTTGCCTCTCAAGCAAGGAATCTTCCGGCGTCTTCTGCCCCGTGGGCCTTGAGGCGCCGTCTCCACGCGCTTGGGCCGCCCGGCGGTTCACTTAGTAGCCGCCTTACTTGTCTTATATTTACAACACGGCCCATCTTGAACATATTTCCAGAGCCGCCATTATACTGACCCGGCCCAGTAGTGCGGGTCACACCGTGGGGTTATATCCCCGACATTAGGCCCCAGATTGATTTGAATTCATTCATGTCAATTTTTCTTATCTTCCCTTGGCGGCTTACCATCTTCTTGCATCTGCTCTTCATGATCCTTGAGGCGCCGGCTCGCAGTCCTTCCGGACTTGTTATTTTTCCATTGCCAGTCTGCTGATAACGTCATCCTGCTGACCGTTGTTCTCCAAAGTCATCATAACATATCTTTTGAAAATTGTGCTAAATCCAGGCCGATGTGAAAATCGAGGCGTCTCCCTAGCCACAAATTTACTGCAACCGTTTCATTTTTTTCCCGGCGCCGTTCCGTTTTCCCTCCTTATAAATAAGTCCACTGAGCTTCCGCGATAACCTTTCCGTCATCTTCTTCCTCTCGCTTCTTCTTCGGCCGAACACCACCGGAGCTCCAGAGGCGTCGCCAGGGTCCCCAGCTCCGTCGTCGACGCCATCAAGACCTCTCGCAGCCGTCAAGACAAGTGCGATCATCTCCGCCTTCGTCCCGACGCAATCTGGTATGAATCCCTTCCATTTTAGGGTTTGTTACTTCCGGCATATATGCCATGTTCGTCGTGTTCGTCCGAGACGTAGCCCGTAAATCCATGCACTCATTATTTCTCAGTACTTCATAGCTTTAGTGCGATCTCCGCCTTATTTTCCTCACAAGCAGATCTAGAATGAATCACCAAGACTGCCCCTTGAACGCCGTAGTTTCGGTCTCTTCGTCAGTTAGAATACATATTTCATTATTTTTTTTCCTTATTTGATTGGATCCATCTGAAAAGAAGCTTTCGTAGAAACATGTTTGTGAACCAATATACTTGCTAAGTGTTGTAGAGATATGTTTTTGACCTCCTTTGATTTTGCCGGCTTAAAATAGCCAATTAGTTTAGGCGACTTGCAATTTGCACCGGCTCAGCTTTCTCGTTGCTCTTGTAGTTACTCTATAACCCGCCATGGCTCCAAAGAATTCCAAAGTCTATAATTGGGCCAAGACCAAAGAATCCAAACTCACCTAGGACAACCTCGTGGATCAAGGTTTCTTGCCAGCTTGAAAGGTCATAGAATGGCGGGCTCCCAAAGAAGAGTCGTACCCACAACCGCGGCAAGGAGAAGTTTTTGTTTTAATGATCATCTGCGTAGAGGTTTCTGTCCCCCGGCTCAAAGTTCTTCAGGGACCTTTTGCACTTTTTCAAACTCAGGCCTCAAGACATTGGTCCAAATTCTATGACCAACATTTGTCAATTCCAGGTGCTATGTGACGTATATCTCCAGGTTGAGCCGTCCGTGCCCCTTTTTAGGGAATTCTTTTATCTCAACCGTCAAACTGAGGTGAAGAATGGTGTTGCCTGTGAGCTTGGCGGGGTTTCCATTCAGAAGAGGAAAAAACAGTGCCTTTCCTGAGCCAAAACTGGCAAGTCACCCCAAAGGATGGAACAAGACATGGTTTTACTGCAAGAATACTGCACTTGAGGGAGAATGCCCCCTGTCGGGTTTTAGATTGGAAAGACCTAGCAGCAAAGTGGAGTTTTCGGGTTGGCCAACAGATGAAGATAGGGCTCCAATAGCGCCTCTTCATACAAAATTGAGAGCTCTAACTGCACATGGCTTAACTGGTATTGATCTGATCCGTTGCTGGCTAAAGTGGTGGATCCAGCCTATCAGTGTAAGAGGCGGCTTGATGTGCGAGTACTAAGGCGCCTCATCTGACCCTCAACGTTTCTCACATGAGAACCTGACTGATGACGCTCCAAACAAGGAAACGAAGAGATTCTTTTCCGATACGAAGGAGCAGTGCAGTGTTACCGGCTTGGGTCCATTTTATCTACGCAACCCGCCACCTCCAGTGTTCCTTCATCGGGTAGAAAAGATAACCCGACCCCCGTGTCATCTTCTGGAGAGGAATCCGAGGTAGAACTTGATTCTCTTGGCCGTCTGTTTATTGAGCTTACTGACGCGCCTTCTTATCAGGATGACTCGGAATCTAGCCAAGCCGACGAAATCGAGGTAACTCCTACATCCTCCAGTTTAGAAACGTTTGTTCCCAAAAAACCAAGACGAGTCGTCCGTAAGGTTAAATTAACACACCCACATGCTCACTTGGCTCCCGATTTTCTTTTGAAGAAAGCACAATTCGCTGGCTCATCAAAACGCAAGACCCGAAGTGGTTCGGGCGACTTAGACCATGATTTGACTGATGCACCACCGGCTCGCAAACCACGCTTCAAGGTGCCTCATAGTCCAACCAATTCTCATCCTAGAGCCGATTTGTTTAAGCAACCTCTTAGTCCTTCAAATTCGCCTTATCAGGCCTCTCCTTCATCTTCGGATGACTCGACTGCAACGCAACTTCCCTCTTTCAACGTCAACCGTGGGTAAGCCCCTGAACTTGCGCTTGTTAACTTATGTTATTTTAAACCTTGAGCTATATTCCTTAGCATAATATTTGATATCTGCAATTTGTAGGGCCACAGCCACTTTGTCAAAGAGGGCTGGCGGGTCATCTTCTGGCACTGTTCACCAAAACATGCCAAACCCCCTGCCAATAAAAACAACAACAGGAGCTGACCCCTTTGCAGAGAAAGATACAGATGTGAGCCTTGAGGCGGCAATCAACGTTGAGATGCAGATCCTGAGGCGGCAGCTGAGGAGAAAGCATGAAGGCATCTTTGAAGCTGAATGAGTCGCCAATCTTGAGCTAGCCCCCAAGTGAAGTGGGAGAACTGGGGGTGTTTTGCGGCCTTGTTATAGGCCTGTAATAGATGTATTCTTTAAAACTTCTGTGACATGCCTGATCGTGCATGTATGCACTTTTATTGATGCAGAACTCCAATATTTTGAGCTCGTTGCTTGGATATGATTGTGCCACTCTTTTCACTTTCCCTTGTATGTCTCTGTTGTTGTGCTCGACGAGTTTACTGATTGAGACAGAAAAAAGGTCAAGAAATAAGCCGACAAAAGAAACTTGGTTTTCAAGACTCAAGTCTGTTGAATCTTTCTTCAATAGTATTGAAGATATAGGACTTGAACCCAACCATAATATGACCGTAGTTGTTAACCCGGTTACTTAGGTATGAGCCGGAGCAGGGACAATATCGTGCCTGAAATTTTACATTGTGATAAAAAATCATATAAATTTTATTAGTAAGCCAGCTCAATGAGACTCGGCAAAAAAGAGACTGGCTTTCTCGGCTCAAGTCTTGCTTCAATGAAGTGGGTATGATAACCCATGGTTTATCCTAGCTTTCTGTATGCCGGCTCTCGCATGACTCAAGCCAATGTTTTAACCCTGAGAAGTTCAGGGTCCTAAAAAGGATTGACTTGAAAGAGTACATGGGGTCACCTGATTGGAGTCGCATCGAGCATATAGGCAGGTTTAACCATGTATTGTGGTGTTTTTTGCCAGGCCAAAAGGGTGAGAAAGCTAAACTCGATGAGTTGGAAGCCCCCAAGTGACCTATGTTACAAACAATAAAGACTCATGCTCCATATATAGGCTGAAATGACAGACACCCCAAGTTTCGAGGGTGTCGACTTTATTATATTTCAACATAAAGAAGTATATACAGAATTTGCAGGGGGGGATTACATAAAGAGAGCCGGCGGCTCTGCTAAGTATAATAAGGCCGCAGGTGAGCGATGCTCCAGGGTTGGTTTGTCTGCTCCTCAGAAGTGTATGATCCTTCCCGTAAGTCCACCAGATAATATGACCCATTGTTAAGGTTTCTGCTGATGACAAAAGGACCCTCCCAAGGTGGAGAAAGTTTATGCATTCCTGTCTGATCTTGAATCAGACGTAGCACTAAGTCGCCTTCTTGAAAAGTATGACTTCGGACTCTACGATTGTGATAGCGACGTAGGTCTTGCTGATAAATGGCAGATCTGGATGCTGCTAAGTCATGCTCTTCTTCCAAGGCATCCAGGGAGTCTTGATGTGCTAGCTCATTGTCCGCCTCAACATAAGCAGCAACCCGAGGCGAGTGATGGCGAATATCACTTGGTAGAACTGCCTCGGCTCCGTACACCAAGAAGAAAGGTGTGTATCCAGTGGATCTATTTGGGGGTCGTGCGAATACTCCAAAGTACGATGGGGAGTTCTTCAACCCAACAACCCGGAGTGCGCTCAAGTGGTACCATAAGCCGGGGTTTGATCCCTCCGAGGATCTCATGATTAGCCCGTTCGGCTTGTCCATTGGACTGTGGATGTGCCACCGCTGCCAGGTCAAGCCGGATGTGCTCTCGTTGACAAAACTGCTCCATGGCTCCCTTAGACAAGTTGGTACCATTATCAGTGATAATGTTGTGAGGGTAGCCAAAACGAAAAATCAACTTTTTCAAAAACTTGACCGCAGTCTCTGCATCACAGCTACTAACTGGCTCTGCTTCAACCCACTTGGTAAATTTATCAACCGCCACCAAGAGGTGGGTCTTCTTGTCAGAAGACGGCTTGAACGGACCAACCATGTCAAGCCCCCAAACTGCGAACGGCCAAGTAATTGGAATCATACGCAATTCCTGAGCCGGCACATGGGCCTGTCGACCAAACTTCTCGCACCCATTGCACTTGCGCACTATTTCTTCGGCATCTGCATGAGCCGTCAGCCAATAAAACCCATGCCAAAAAGCTTTTGCCACCAGGGATCGTGAGCCGACATGACGTCCATAGTCACCAGCATGGATCTCATTAAGACTCTCCTGACCTTCCTCAGGGGAAACACAACGCTGGAACACGCCAATGCTGCTTCGCCGATGTAACTCTCATTGATTTGGACTGTCGAATTATCTGTCGAGCTACGGTTTCCTCAGCTGGGAGCTCGCCACAAGTCAAATACGCAAATAAGGAATAGTCTAGTCCGGAGTAGCGTGGAGAGCCGCAACCAATTGTGCCTCCGGGTCAGGGATAGCGATGTCCTCCTCAGATGGTAATTTAACAGAAGGATTATGAAGGACATCTAAGAAAACATTGGGGGGAACCGGCTTCCTCTGTGAGCCGAGTCGTGATAGGGCATCAGCCGCCTGATTGAGCCGGTGATCTATATGATTGACCGGATAGCCTTGAAAATGACCCGCCACATCAGAAACTGCCCGCCGGTAAGCCGCCATCAGGGGGTCCTTAGAATCCCAAGTCCCTGAAACTCGTTGAGCCACCAAGTCTGAGTCGCCCAAACACCTGACCTGGCTCAGATTCATCTCTTTAGCTATTCTGAGTCCGTGTAGGAGGGCCTCATACTCAGCTGCATTGTTAGTACAAGGAAACAAACATAGCAAAATTTATCACCTCATGGAGAAGACAAAATGACTCCAGCCCCCGAGCCCTCCAACTGCCTAGATCCATCAAAGTGTATAGTCCAGTAGGTGTTGTCCGGCCTATCCTCTGGAATCTGCAACTCTGTCCTGTCGTTGATGAAATCTACCAGTGCCTGGGACTTGATGGCGGTTTGAGGCACATACTTTAGATGGTGATCGCCAAGTTCAATCTCCCACTTAGCAATCCGTCCAGTAGCCTCCCGGTTTTGTATGATATCACCAAGGGGTGCCAAATTGACCACCGTGATTGGATGCTCCTGGAAATAGTGTTTCAGCTTCCGGCTCGCCATAAAAATTCCGAAGACTAGCTTTTGCCAATGCGGGTACCGCTGCTTGGAAAAAGTTAAAAC
The DNA here is from genome assembly GCA_039707655.1 of Elymus sibiricus. Classification (NCBI taxonomy): domain Eukaryota; kingdom Viridiplantae; phylum Streptophyta; class Magnoliopsida; order Poales; family Poaceae; genus Elymus; species Elymus sibiricus. The sequence goes on from CM077665.1 coordinate 275,184,708, forward strand.
TTCACTGACGAAGTAAACTGGGTGCTGAACCAGGTATTCCTTCCCTTCCTCTTTTCACTCAAAGACAACTGCTACACTCACCACTTTGGAATTGGCGGCAATGTACAGGAGCATCGACTATTTCTTGGCAGCGGAGGCTAAGACGGGCGGATTAACAAGCTGCTTCTTGAGTGCTTCAAAGGCCTCATTAGCGGCGTCAGTCCACTTAAAGTCGCCTGTTTTCTTCAATACTTGATAAAAAGGGATAGCTTTTCTCCCCAGGCAGCTTATGAAACGACTTAAGGCAGCGATGCGACCCGCTAGGCGCTGAACCTGATTTATATTTGCCGGCTCAGCTAATGAAGTTACTGCCTTGATCTTGTCCGGGTTAGCTTCGATGCCTCGCTCAGAAACTAGGAAACCCAAAAATTTGCCTGCGGGAACACCAAAAACACACTTTGGTGGGTTAAGTTTCATTTGGTACACTCGAAGATTACCAAACGTTTCCTTGATGTCCTCCAAGAGCGTCTCCTTCTTCCGAGACTTCACCACGATGTCATCAACATAGACGTGAACATTACACCCAATCTGCGACCGAAGGCAATTCTAGACGCAGTGCTGATAAGTCGCCCCTGCGCTCTTAAGACTAAAGGGCATAGAGACATAACAGAAAGCACCAAAGGGAGTGATGAAAGCCGTCCTTTCTTGATCCTCAACAACCATCTTGATCTGGTGATAACCGGAGTATGCATCCAGAAAGCACAAACGCTCACAACTCGTCGTAGAATCAATGATATGATCGATACGTGGGAGAGCAAAAGGATCCTTCAGATAGGCTTTGTTGAGATCCGTGTAGTCAACACACATGCGCCAAGTGTCATTCTTCTTCAGAACAAGCACCGGGTTAGCCAACCACTCGGGGTGAAAAACTTTAACGATAAAACCGGCAACTAGGAGCCGGGCTACCTCTTCTCCAATAGCCTTGCGTCTCTCCTCATTAAAACAACAAAGATATTGTCATACTGGCTTCATCTTTGGGTCTACGTTAAGGTGGTGCTCAGCGAGTTCTCTCGGGACTCCAGGCATGTCAGAAGGTTTCCATGCAAAGATGTCCTGATTCTCACGGATAAACTCGATGAGCGCGCTTTCCTATTTAGGATCCAAGCCGGTCCCTATAGTGAACTGCTTGGACGAGTCGCCTGGCGTTAAATCTATCTGCTTTGTATCTTTAGCCGGCTTAAACTTGAGTGAAGGCTCCGACTCAGTATTGGGCTTCTTGAGGGGGCTCATATCAGCCGGGTCAACATTGGCGGTATAGAACTTCAATTCCTCAGCCGCGCAAGCCGACTCGGCATAAGCTGCATCTCCTTCGCACTCCTGGGCTATCTTCCGGCTTTCGCTCACGGTAACAGTACCCTTTGGTCCAGGCATCTTGAGCTTGAGGTATATATAACAAGGCCGGGCCATGAAACGAGCATAAGCCGGCCACCCAAAGAGGGCGTGATAGGGGCTCTTTATCTTGACTACCTCAAACATCAAAGACTCACATCTGAAATTATACTCATCACCGAAAGCAACATCGAGTTTGATCCACCCGATTGGATAAGCCAATTTTCCAGGAACAATCCCGTGAAAAACCGTCGTGGAAGGAAGTAGCGAGCTCTCAGGCAGGTTCATCCGGCGGAAAGTTTCGTAGTACAGAATATTTATGCTGCTGCCCCCATCCATAAGGACCTTGGTCAAAGTGTAACCGCTGACTTGAGGTGCCACCACCAAAGCTAACTCACCTAGGTTGTCAACCCGAGGAGGATGGTCCTCCCTACTCCAGGTGATCGGGTGCTCGGACCAGTTGAGGTACCTGGGCACTGCCGGCTCTGCCATGTTGACTGCGTCGGTATTTCCCCAAAGAGGAAGGGATGATGCAGCACAGCGACGGTAAGTATTTCCCTCAGTTATGAAACCAAGGTTATCGAACCAGTAGGAGGATCACCACCACCCAATAAGCAGCACCTGCACACAAACAACAAATACTTGCAACCCGACGCAAAAGAGAGGTTGTCAATCTCTCTACGATAATAAGATAGATTAGGTAGTGATAGATAGGAGAGATAGATCTCTCAAGAACACAAATAAAAAGAGTAAATATGCAGCAATATGTTTTGGGGGTTTTGGTTTTGTAGATCTGAAAACAAAGATTGCAAAAACGTAGATCGGAAAGCAATATGTTGGAAAAGTAGACCCGGGGGCCGTAGGGTTCACTAGTGCCTTCTCTCATGAGTATAGCACACGGTGGGTGAACAAATTACTGTTGGGCAATTGATAGAAAATTGAATAGTCATGACGATATCCAAGGTGATGATCATTATATAGGCATCACGTCCAAGATAGATAGACCGACTCCTTCCTGCATCTACCTCTATTACTCCACACATCGACCGCTATCCAGCATGCATCTAGTGTATTAAGTTCATGGAAAAACGGAGTAATGCAATAAGAACGATGACATGATGTAGACAAGATCTGTTCATGTAGGAATAGACCCCATCTTGTTATCCTTAATAGCAACGATACATGCGTGTCTTGCTGCCCCTTCTGTCACTGGGAAAGAACATCGCAAGATCGAACCCATCACAAAGCACCTCTTCCCATAGCAAGAAAAATCGATCTAGTCGGCCTAACTAAACCAAAGATTCGATGAAGAAATACGATGCTATAAGCAATCATGCATATAAGAGATCAAAGAAGACTCAAATAATATTCATGGATAGAAACTGATCATGAACTCAAAATTCATCGGATCCCAACAAACACACCGCAAAAGTTTACATCAAATAGATCTCCAAGAGACCATTGTATTGAGAATCATAAGAGAGAGAGAAGAAGCCATCTAGCTACTGCCTACGGACCAGTAGGTCTATGGTGGACTACTCACGCATCATCGGAGAGGCACCTATGAGGAAGATGAACCCCTCCGTGATGGTGTTTAGATTGGATCTCGCGGTTCTGGAACTTGCGGTGGCTGGAATTGTGTTTCGTCGACTCCTCTAGGGTTTTAAGAATATTTGGGAATTTATAGGAATCAGAGGAGGTGCAGAGGGGCCCCGTGGAGGGCACAACCCATCAGGGCGTGCCGGGGGCCCCCCTGGCGTGCCCTGGTGGGTTGTGCTCTCCACAGCCCACCTTCCTGGCTCTTGTTTGTCCCACCGGTTGTCTTCTGGTCCAAAAAAAATCTCCAAAAAGTTTCGTCGCGATTGGACTCCGTTTGGTATTGATTTTCTGCGAAGTAAAAAACAAGCAAAAACAGCAACTGGCACTTTGGCACTATGTCAATAGGTTAGTCCCAAAAATTGATATAAAGTTGTTATAAAATGATGGTAAAACATCCAAGAGTGATAATATAACAGCATGGAACAAGCAAAAATTATAGATACGTTGGAGACGTATCAGCATCCCCAAGCTTAATTCCTACTCGTCCTCGAGTAGGTAAATGATAAAAACAGAATTTTTGATGTGGAATGTTGCCTAACATGTTCATCATATTCTTTTCTTCTTTTGTATAGCATGGACATTTGGACTTATAATGATTGAAAGCAATAGTCTAGTTTTAACATAATGACTTCAATACTCAAGCATGTCAACAAGCAACCATGTCTTTCAAAATATCAACACTAAAGAAAGTTATCCCTAGCCCATCATGCTCAATCATTGATCCATTCATGAAACACACTCAAATATTAGCTATGCCCAATGCTCAAGTACGATCATAGTGCCCCCTAAATGGTGCTTATAAGAGAAGATGGAGACTCAAAGCAAAAAATAAAAATTTGCATAAAGTAAATAGATAGGCCCTTCGCAGAGGGAAGTAGGGATTTGTAGAGGTGCCAGAGCTCAAAGTTTTAAATTGAGAGAGAAAAATATTTTGGGTGGCATGCTTTTCCTGTCAACGAAAACGACAAAGTAGCTCACAATACTTTCCATGCTAGATATATCATAGGCGGTTCCAAACAGAAAATAAAGTTTATTCCTTTTTCCACCAAACTTTCACTTTCCATGGCGGGCCGTATCCACGGTTGCCTTCCATACCAACACTTTCCAAGGAATTTATTATTTGACAACATAAAGTAAATATTTTTTCTTTTTCATTTCGGGAATGGGCATCCCTATTACCGCCGCACTCTCGTGCAATGACAAGTGAATAAACACTCATCTTGAGAATAACACATCTAGCAATGGAAAAATATTGGACACTCCCCGCCGTTTCATGAGCGGTACGGGCACACAAAAGAGAAAATTTATTTTGAAAATTTAGAGATGGCACATACAAATTTGCTTGGAACGGCATGGAAATACCGCATATAGGTAGGTATGGTGGACTCATAAGGCAAAACTTGGTTTAAGGATTTTGGATGCACAAGTAGTATTTCTACTTAGTACAAATGAAGGCTAGCAAATAGATTGGGAAGCAACCAAACAAAGAAACGAAAAATCACATAAGTGAGCATTGAGCATAACTAACACCGAATAATGCACCAGAAGTAGGATGTAACTTCATTGCATAACTATTGACTTTCGTGCATGCATAGGGAATCACAAACCTTAACACCAATATTCCTACTAAACATAATTACTCACTAACATGACTCACATATTACTATCATCATGTTTCAAAACTATTACAAGGAATCAAGTTTAATTTGCCCAATGATCTTCATGAAAGTTTTTATTATATCCTCCTTGGATATCTATCACTTTGGGACTAGTTTCATATATTGCCATTGCTTTTTGGCAAGCTCAAACAAATTTAAGTGAGGCACATGAGCATAAAGATTTCATCTCTCAAAAAGGTATAAGTGAAGCATGAGAGGATTTCTTCAAAATTTACCTACTCTCAAATTAATCTAAGTAAAGCATGAGAGTATTTCTACAAAAATTTCCAAGCACACCGTCCTCAAAAAGATATAAGTGAAGCACTAGAGCAATTCTATAGCTCAAAAAGTTTAAGTGAAGCACATAGAGAAATTCTAACAAATCATAGCATGATTTTGGATTTCTCAAATAGGTGTGTCCAGCAAGGATACAAAGGAAAAACTAACAAACAAAGCAAGCAAAGATACAAGACGCTCCAAGCAAAACTCATGATATGTGACGAATAAAAATATAGCTCCAAGTAAAATACCGATGGTCATTAGAAGAAAGAGGGGATGCCACTCGGGGGCATCCCCAAGCTTAGTTGCTTGTTTCTATTTGGATATATCTTTGGGGTGCTATAGCATCCCCAATCTTAGGCTTTTATCACTCCTTATTCCTTCATCCATCGTGATCTCACCCAAAACTTGAAAACTTCAATCACACAAAACTCAACAAAATCTTCGTGAGATCCATTAGTATAATAAAGCAAATCACTACTTTTGGTGCTGTTGCAAACCCATTCATATTTTATAATTGCATTATACCTACTGTATTTTCACTTTACCATGGCTCATACCCTTCAATATAACCCATAGATTCATCAAAACAAGCACACAATGCAACGAAAACAGAATCTGTCTTAAACAGAACAGTCTGTAGTAATCTGTACTCTAACCATATTTCTGTAACTCTAAAAATACTTAAAACTTACGAAAATGTAAGGAATTTGTATATAAACACTGTGTTAAAATTTCAGCTCAAGATCACGTTCCAGCAAAAAATGAAAATTCATATACTGGACGCAAAGTTTCTGTTTCAGATTCAGCATCACTTCAACTCATCCTATGAATCATCCTAACGGTTCTACTTGGCACAAACACTAAATAAACCATAAAAACACAATCATAACAGAGGCATAATTGTGTCAACACTCAAAAACAGAAACGAAAAATCAAAAATTTATTTATTCATTGGGTTGCCTCCCAACAAGCGCTATCGTTTTACGCCCCTAGCTAGGCATAATGGATAGATTCAAGTATTGTCATCTTTAGTTTTGGATGAAGTGTTTTTGTTAGGAGGTTTTGCAAATAAAACTTGGAACACATCATCCATAGCAACCTTAGCACTATCAAGTTGTCCCTCTACGTAACCCCTTTGATTACCGGCCACGACCAAGAATATTGTTGGTTCACATCGTTGAAAACTTGTTGGATCATGTCTAAAACGGGAACTTCCTTTTTAAGATTCTCATCAAATATTTGATTATTTCCAAGCAAATATCTCATCATGTAATCACTATTGTAAAGGATTTCTCCTATTCCCGATTTTTCACGGCTCATACCATAAAAGTCAAAGATCTCCCTAGCTTCCCGTACTATATGATCAAATTCATGCATGAGAACAAGGGTAGCCAACTTCTTAGCCTTAGGATTCTTAATGACGGGTAGCTCATAAAACAATCTTTGCAAGGTAGGATGGGTACGAATAAATCTATTTTCAAGTTTTAGAACTAACGCCGAGATAGCTTCCGCATAAGATTTAGTTCTTTTCAGAATAGGGGTATCATCGAGAGTCAAATTCCCAAAGCAATTAAAAAACTCTTGAATAGTTTCTTTTCCTATAACGTTCCCTTGCCCCAAAACAAAAGTTTTAGAATCAAGATTGGCAGAACGTCCAATTTTAGGAGTCCTACCATCATCCGTTTCTGCCATACCAAAATCACTCATGGTGACAAGCAAACAAGAGATCCGACGAAAGAAAGGCAAACGAAGAATAGGGCATATAAAACGGCAAATTGGTGAAGTGGGGAGAGGAAAACGAGAGGCAAATGGCAAATAATTTAATTGCAAGGAGATGAGATTTGTGATTAGGAACCTGGCAGATGATGATGGAGTCCCCTCGGCGCCTACGATAGGCATGTAGAAGAGACCGCTTCCTCCCCGGCAATGGCGCCAGAAATTACTTTGACGTGGCTTGAGACTGCGTCGGTATTTCCCCAAAGAGGAAGGGATGATGCAGCACAGCGATGGTAAGTATTTCCCTCAGTTATGAAACCAAGGTTATCGAACCAGTAGGAGGATCACCACCACATGCACACAAACAACAAATACTTGCAACCCAACGCGAAAGAGAGGTTCTCAATCTCTCTACGGTAATAAGATAGATTAGGTAGTGATAGATAGGAGAGATAGATCTCTCAAGAACACAAATAAAAAGAGTAAATATGCAGCAATATGTTTTTGGGTTTTTGGTTTTGTAGATCTGAAAACAAAGAATGCAAAAACATAGATCGGAAAGCAATATGTTGGAAAAGTAGACCTGGGGGCCGTAGGGTTCACTAGTGGCTTCTCTCATGAGTATAGCGCACGGTGGGTGAACAAATTGCTGTTGGGCAATTGATAGAAAATCGAATAGTCATGACGATATCCAAGGCGATGATCATTATATAGGCATCACGTCCAAGATAGGTAGACCGACTCCTGCCTGCATCTACCTCTATTATTCCACACATCGACCGCTATCCAGCATGCATCTAGTGTATTAAGTTCATGGAAAAGCGGAGTAATGCAATAAGAACGATGACATGATGTAGACAAGATCTATTCATGTAGGAATAGACCCCATCTTGTTATCCTTAATAGCAACGATACATGCGTGTCTTGCTGCCCCTTTGGTCACTGGGAAAGAACACCGCAAGATCGAACCCATCACAAAGCACCTCTTCCCATGGCAAGTAAAATCGATCTAGTCGGCCTAACTAAACCAAAGATTCGAAGAAGAAATACGATGCTATAAGCAATCATGCATATAAGAGATCAAAGAAGACTCAAATAATATTCATGGATAGAAACTGATCATGAACTCAAAATTCATCGGATCCCAACAAACACACCGCAAAAGTTTACATCAAATAGATCTCCAAGAGACCATTGTATTGAGAATCATAAGAGAGAGAGAAGAAGCCATCTAGCTACTGCCTACGGACCCGTAGGTCTATGGTGGACTACTCACGCATCATCGGAGAAGCACCTATGAGGAAGATGAACCCCTCCGTGATGGTGTTTGGATTGGATCTCGCGGTTCTGGAACTTGCGGCGGCTGGAATTGTGTTTCGTCGACTCCTCTAGGGTTTTCCGAATATTTGCGAATTTATAGGCATCAGAGGCGGTGCAGAGGGGCCCCGTGGAGGGCACAACCCATCAGGGCACGCCGGGGGGCCCTTGGCGCGCCCTGGTGGGTTGTGATCTCCACAGCCCACCTTCCTGGCTCTTGTTTGGCCCACCGGGTGTCTTCTGGTCCAGAAAAAATCGCCAAAATGTTTCGTCGCGATTGGACTCCGTTTGGTATTGAATTTCTGCGAAGTAAAAAAACAAGCAAAAACAACAACTGGCACTTTGGCACTATGTCAATAGGTTAGTCTCAAAAAATGATATAAAGTTGTTATAAAATGATGGTAAAACATCCAAGAGTGATAATATAACAGCATGGAACAAGCAAAAATTATAGATACGTTGGAGACGCATCACCGCTCAGATGGCACTGTTGGGAAACGTAGTAGAAAACAAAAAAATTGGCCCACAATCAACCAGGAACACTATGAAGATACAATAACGGTTGAGATCATGATCGTTATCGGCACCGAGTAGCAGCGGAAGAAGAGCGTGACGATGACGATCGATCTTGGATTCCCTCGAACCGTAGATGAACGATCCCTTGAACCGAAGACCGAAAGGACGACCTCTCTACTTGGTTGCAAGCGTACGGGTTTCACGATCTGACAGCGCTTCATCGTCCATTGCTAATCGTCGCCGGAGAATTAGAGGGAGGAGATTATAACCACACTGGACTTCTAATTATGAGGATTAGAGGAACTAGACCTAGCTCTAATTAGTCAACTAGGACCAACTAGGACTAGAACTAGAGAACTAGAGGAGGCTCCAAAACTTGTGTGTAGAAAAGAGCCCAATACCTCAAATATATATAGGTGGGAGGGAGGAGATGGCATCCAAGAGGAGGAGAAGGACTCCCATCCCCTTGTGCCGGCCAAGAGGGGAGGGGGAGTCCCCCCCCCCCCCTTCTCCAATTCGGCCTCCTTCCTTAGAGGAAGGGGGCGCCTCCCCACTTGGGCCCTTGTGGCCCAAGTTCCTTCCCTCCACTTGGCCTTATTAGGCCCGTTGATATTTTATTAAATATAAAATTGTTCTAAATACTTTCAGACCATTTTATATATAATTTAACATCTCCGTAAACATTTTCCTCCTATATATATTTATTGGTAATACCCGGTATTACCCGATATTCACCAAAACCCTTCCGGTGACCCCGGAACGCTTCCGCATCCTCTCAGAATTATTTCGAATATTAATGAAATAATTCCACAAACAAATACTTAATACTCTCAACCTAATAACACTCAGCAAATCATGATTACTTTCAACTTGTGGCCCCGTAGGTTCGGTAACTAGTAGACATGGACGAAACTCCTTCGTCCAATGACCGATAGAGGAACCGTGGACGTCCATATTGATCCCTATGATTACACGAATTATATTCGAGTGAACCATCAGTTACCATGTGAAATTCCCTTTGCTTCGTGATACTTTCCAAGGCCCGAGAATCATCGGTATCCTCTCGAGTCATCCGCATGCTCGTTATACTATTATTCTCGTTACCGGTTTTGTTCTTCTTTCTCGTTGATGTGTTCCGGCATCCCCGTGACATAGTCACCTGTATCTGGCCAGATGATGATGGATGCCATCACACCGAGAAGGCCATTAGAATATCTCTCCATCGTCGAAGGAGCAAATCTCACTCTCGAACTATCTAGTCCCTTTGTCAAATTTCCGATGAACCAGTAAGTTGTCGTTATGATCACCTCGTTACAGATGACGTTTGTGCAACCCCAAAGTTCACCGTACGGTAAGAAGTGACTATGATACTCCCATGGTCTAAGAAACATAAAACACATGTTAACACTCCATGTTATAACAATTAATTTCATACGATATTATCTTAAAGTATAACAAACAAGTTTGGGTCAATTCAATACGATCGTTCTTCTAACGTCATACTCTCAATGTTGTTTTAGGACTATCGTTACACCTAACTATATCCTAATATTCGGAAAACATAATCACTAACAACACTTGAGCAAGTCTTAGATGCAAGACTAGGAATCTTTGTTTACCGTTTATCATTCCACACATGCATATGAGTTTTCCACCGAATCGCATATTCTATAGTCATAGCAGTTATAGCATAGAATATAAACTCTTAATTATGAATACGAAAATATAATAATACAATATTATTGCCTCTAGGGCATATTTCCAACACTCTATGGTCAAGAGGTGAGGAAGGTATTCGTACAACACCCACGATATAATCTTGAGTCTTCCTCAAGAGGATGAAGGATGGGCGGGCAACCATCCACATGCACCGGCCTAAAGTTGCAAGGACCTTCAACATCATTGAAGGCTCAGTATTCGCCTTCCGCTTTAATTGTTTCCACACGAGATTCATCTGTCTATTTACCGTCTATGATGCTACTTTCCAAAGGTTTTAGATGTTGCATGTGAAAGTTGGTCTTGTTGTTGTTATTGGGTAGCTAGGTATATGCTTATATGGTGTAACTGAGTTCTGAAGCTATATGATGTTGTACTCTGATGTGATTTCAATTATGGAATCCTGGTTGTCGTAATACGAAAATGAAATATATTGTGTGCTTGATATGAAATGTCAATTTGATTATTTATAAATAATAGGGCAATTAGGGTGCTTATTGCGTTTTCTATTGCAGACGGTTTTGCAGACAACACCGTGAGCGATGACCTCGACAAACCCACACGGTTTCTAGAAAGCTGGCTTGTTGGATCAGTGAACAATTACACACGACTTCCATCCAAGAACTGTGTGTGTTAGGCTACCTATCACAAACGTTTTCACATAAAAAGTGTGTGTGATGGACAACCCTATGCCAAATAGTTTCTTCTAGGCACCGTGTGTGATGTATTGAATAATGCCATCGACAAAATTATAACAATCGTCTGTGATGGCCACAACTATCACAGACGGTGTTCTGCCGAAAATTGCGTGTGATGTACCATACAAACGGAAACGTATCTTTGGGCTTCACTGTGTGGGATGCCAAGTGCATCTCACATGACTTCTACAACATGTCTGTTTGCGATGGGTTTCCCAATCGCACACGAGCTTTTTTTTCCAGCGTGTGTGATCGGAGGAGGCATCGCAGATGATTTATCTCTGTCATGTGAGATAGGCTCCCCTTATCGCACACACAGGCAAGGTGACAGTTTAAAACTACGTCGCGGAAAGGGGCTAAAAAACATTTGTATAGGAGCCGCCTGCACTAGTATGTCTTCACCAAGCAAACTCTTCAGCAACCAAGAGTAATTGTGGTTCGCGAAGAAGTCAGTCAAAGGTTTGGAGATCACCGACAAGTATCCACCCCGTGTGCATTCAACTGAAGTCTAATCAGATTTCGGTTGAAGGAGAATAGGACAAAGATATTTGCTCATGTGTTCAATCAAAAGTCACTCCAACCAGATGTAGCTCTTTTGTAGAGGAGTGAACTCGTCTACCAAATCATTTGTCGTCATCGAGCACCACTAGTTCATTCTACTCTACTACAATACTTTCGATAGTTTACTCTTTTGTGCTCTGTGTACCAATTGATTTCCCTGATCATGTATGTGTAACCGTTTTTAGTCTCTGTTTATTGTCTCCTTTGTGTGTGTTGTTCATCCACTCGTATTTCTTCTTGTTGTTTGCGCCTTATTATCTATCCTCTGTTGTTGTTCAGTCATCCATGTTATTTATGTTAATTTCCTACATTGCCACCACTGTCATAGCGGAAGTCTTGTGCTACTATACCCAGAAGATTATCATATCTTTCTTATATATATTTTCTTATTCTTTCTTGTTGTATTACCTTTCGGTGATATTTCTATCTGATTCATTTTGGCGCTCTACCTACCCAATTTATTCTGTTGTGGTGATTGGTTTTGATTCAAAGTTTTGGCAGAAAGTTTGAATCTCTCATTCACCCCCTCTGGTCAATATACTCTCGGTCCTAACAATTGGTATCAGAGCAAGGTCTCTTTGTCATTGTTTATTAAAGGTCTAACCGTCTTGGAGTTTTGATTATATCGCTTGCGGGTATATCCGGTCACTCTGAAAGGTTTACTATCTTCGATGGAAATGACAATCTCTACTCGCAAGGTATAATGAGAATTAAACTTCAAGCTATCAGTGAAGAGCTATGTCAGATTGTGGAAAACAGATATACCATCCTCATACAGAAACACCTACACCCGAAGATGAAGCTAATATTCGGTTAGATGCTTAAAAGAAGGATATCATATGTGACATCGTCTCCAAAAAATGTGTACATTCGATTCAGAAGGCTTGAGATGGACAAAAAAATCTAGGATGCCATCAAAAACGTTCATGAAGAATTTGTTGCCAGAACTGATGCTCACACTGATATGCTTCGGGTCGTGTTCACTCATTTCAGTAGTCTCCATAAGGAAAGTGTCATGGTACACTGACCTCTTAAGCAATCTTGTCGAGCATTTGCATCAACGAGGAGTTGAGGATATCACTGACCAAGATGTTGTAGAAAAAATGCTCAAGTCTCATGATGATTCCTTTGACCTAATACTTGTCAAGATCAAACAAAGACCTGACTATGAAGAACTTTGGTGAGCCGAAACTAGGGAACTATTAGTCATTCATGAAGAACAACTCTAGAAAGAAAAATGGAAATCTGATCCATCTTGAGAAGAGGAAGGCCAATTACTATCAGACTATGGTAGCTCTCACGAAGAAGATTATGAGAACCAAGACACCATCACAAGGGATCTGAAAATGCTTATTGAATGTCTCAACAATGTCAGAAGACAAAATCTATGACTACCTGGGCCATCTGAAGATGATTCTTCAAGCTCTTCAAGTATATTACCTCCTCTTGAGATGTTATGCTTCAAATGAATAAACTTAAGTCACTTCATCATCGACTGCCCATCGTCGGAAATGGATATCAAACAAAGCAGAAGATGGAAAGCACTCAATTGCACTAGGCTCAAACGTTTAGATAGTCATACTAAGCTCACAGAGAACAATGAACCTTCAACGTCTTCTTCAATGAGACGGATCACTGACACGAATCCCAATGCGGTGATTGCTTCCAACATGAAGAAAATATATGAGATAGCTAGTCCCTATGCTAGAATGACTATGGACTTCAAAGATGAAATATCAGAGTTTGAATCTGATGAAGACGATGAATCTTACAAGAATCTACGCCGAGGAACTTCGTTTGTTGCATGCGCAACATATGAATCCTCAAGCCACTCTGACGATGATTCAAGTGATGGCGAGACAACCACATTCTGCTTCATGGAAAAATCTTCAAGAGATCAGGTATCACCAAAGCGCCAAAAATCGGTTGAAAAAGATGCATTCTCTTCAAAGAATATAGTCTGTGATAACCTTGTTAAAATGGCCAAATCGCAACAAGATGCTCTTGAAAGACTTGAAAAAACTTTCAGGAAATCTGAAGGTTTGTTGGTCGAAGAGATGGAGAAAAATCAAGTGTTGACGAAAGAATATGATGCTCTTGAAAGACTTGAAAAAACTCTTAGGAAATTTAAAGGTTCTCTCCTCAACATTCATGATCTAAAATTTTTACCATGATTTCTCAAAAATGCTCATCGATTAAAAAATATTGACAAAGTCATCAGATCAAATAATGTTTGTCAGTTCAAAAAAAAGTTCTTCCATTCAATAAAATATTCATGATTTTCTTAAAATAAACGCAAATTTTTTAAAAAAAATGAATTTTAAAAATATTCGGAAATTTGTAAAGAATTTTACTGAATTAAAAATGTTCATGATTTCAAAACAATGTTCGCCAATTCAAAAAATATTCACATTTTTTTAAAATGTCACGAATTTGAAAAGTCATCATAAAAACTGAAAAAAGGCAAAAAATTCAAAGTAAAAGATAAAGGCAAAAAAGAGAAAAACGAAAATTAGGAAAAATTAAAAAAAAACAAAAAAGAAGTGTGTGTGTGTGTGGCGGGGAGGGGGGGGCTTTGAAAGTGCAATTGGGCTGGCCCAAAGTGTAGCTCGCGGATCCATGAGAAACCATAGTTAATTTGTAGCCCTTATCCTAAAAAAATTGATTTGTAACCTGATTAAAAAACGTTGTGAAACCCTAGCCCTTGATCTTCCCGAGGAGTCGGGGGCTCGTATTTGCCGCTTATTGCGGCAGACTGCCGTATAAACGCACAGGCGGCCCGACTGGGCCTGCCCACTAGCGAACGATTGAAGCGAGCGGATGTGCCAGCGATCGTCCCTTGTAGCAACTATAAATTTGCAAAAAAAAAACAAGCATAATCGAGGATCGAACAAGAGACCTCTTGCAAAGAAGCTTTTCGTGCAAGCCACCATAGATATTGTTTGCTAGGGATTACATAGCAGCGCAAGCGTATAAGAACCAGTACCAACGCAGATCCAAACATTTTCTTTTTTTTTCTTTTCGTGTTTCTGAATTTTTTGATCAAAATTACAAAAAAAGTTCTCAAATCTGATTTTTTTCACAAATTCAAAAATGTTTGTGTTTTCCTTTTTTTAAATTTCAAAAAATGATCTTGTTTTCAGATCTTGTCTTTATTTTACAAAAAATGTTCAAAACTTCTGAGCTTTTTTGTAAAAATGTCCAGGATTTCGAAAACTGTTCATGTTTATAAAAAATCTGATTTTTTGTAAAATGAAAGTTTCATGAAACGTGACCACTCTTCACTCCAAAATTTCTAAAAGCATGAACATATTTTGAAAATGACGAATATTTTTTTGAATATATTTATTTTTTTAAAAATCTTAACAAAATTGGAAGACGCGAACAATTTTAAAAACATGACATTTTTCTTAACTCCCGAACAAATTTGAATAAGGGAACATTTTTAAAAATTTGCAAACAATTTTCGAAAAACAAGAACATATTTTGAAAACATGAATACTTTTTAAAACTCCCAATCAAATTTGAAAACCTAAGAAATTTCTTGAAATATGAATATTTATTGAAACTCCTGAATAAACTTTAAAAAACGAACATTTTAGAAAATTACGAACAATTTTGAAACACGCAAACATTTTTTTTAAAATAATAAAATTTAAAAGAAAATGAAAATGAAAACGAAAAAGGAAAGAAAAAAAGAAACAGAAAAAACAAGGAAAAAGAAAGAAGGATAAGAAATACAAACAGAAAACCCAGTTTTGGAACTTCCTAAAAGGTTCCCAAAACCGAAAAAACCCAGCTATGAACCTCCTAGAAGGTTCTTAAAACCTGGATCGTTGAACGCTGAGCGGGCCGGCCCGGGTCATCGCTTGCGTGTGAATGCTTGTGCGATTGCTCGACAACTTGACGCAACGTGAGTCATATAGGTTTTTCCAGCAGAGTCAACATCTTTGAAACACCCCACACCATAACTAGCAGTGAAAGCACTAATTAAGGAGAACTCTTTGCAAAGGTTACTCCCACCTCTCAAGGTTGCGACAAGTGAGGCATGGCATGTGCGCCACTTATCGCAACTTGGGAGTTTTTCCATTTTTTGTAGATCTGTTTATTCAAAAAGTTTTATCTCTTAAATCGTGCATCCAAATTTTGAACCGTTTTTACCGTTGGATTCGTCGCGTCGAGATATTACAAACTAGATCCCACGTTGATAGGTTTTGACAAAAAAATCACTCAACCCCTCCCCCCCCCCCCAAAAAAAAAAATGGGAGCACGTTTTTTCCTTTCCGGAAGAGGCATGAGTGTGCCTCTCGCGGAAGCAAATCCATGCCTCCACTAGAAACAAAACCGTGCCTCTCACGGAAGGGGAAAAAGGAAAATACATTTTTTTACATTTCTAAGAGGCACGGGCGTGTCTCTCACGAAAGCAAACATGTGCCTTTTGTAGGAGCAAAATCCATGCCTCCCCTGAAAGGAAAAAACATGCATTTTTCCCTTTTCGAGAGGCACGGGGAAGAAAATTTGTGCCTCTCGCAGAAGGGAAAAATGTTTTTTTTTCTTTTCCGAGAGGCACGTCCGTGCCTCTCGCGACGTTTTTTCCGTTTCCGAGTGGCATGACCGTTCCTCCGCGGAAGCAAATCCGTGCCTCTTAGGAAAGCAAATCTGTGCCGCTCGCGAAAGTAAAAAAAAACACTTCTTTTTCGTTTCCGAGGGGCATCACCATACTTTTTGCGGAAGCAAATCGGTGCCTCCCGCGGAAACAAAAAAACCGCATTTTTAACGCATTTTTTTATTTTTTTGTCCAAAAGCTAAGAAAAAAGGATGAAATCCAAAAAGGCAAAAAAAACTTCTAAAAAGCAGAAAATGCGTGAGAAAAAAAATGCCCGGAGCACGACGTGTGACAACAGCTGAGAGTACGTCAAGTGACACGCTCTCGGCCCACTTTAGTTGACCCTTGATAGACTCTCGAAGAAGCGTTGGTTAATTAGACGTTGCCTAACTAGCAGGCCTGTAGACGCTCCTATCAACAACTTACGGGGAGCAGGCCAGTCCGAAGCAAACCACCTGACTAGGACCCCGTTTGAGTAATACTAGCGCCGAAGAAGCGCGGCACACGCCGCGCCCGTGATCGATTCCGTCTGTATTTTACCGAAGCAAGTAAGTGACATTTATTACATGAGAAAATAAAATAAAAAGAAGAATATGAATTCCATCTTTACCTCATGTTCTACGTGGGCACGAAACAAACATTAAATGATTTAACGAATTAAGTAAACTGGCTGACCTATTAATATTTTTTCATAAGCACACATTTTCCCCTTTCGTAAGTAAAAAAATATAATAGGCGCAGTAGTAATATGTATTTGGATTCGTTCTCATATGGCATGTTTGATGAACATTGAGATCGAATGGAATTGTTACCAATGTGTAGACCCTATAGTAGGAAAATGTTTCTTGTCCAGTTTATGCATCTTTTTCACCTACATTTCATATCAAGTTTCTAGTCGACACTCTTTCATTCTCTCTCAAACATGGATTTATCCAATAAAATTAAATTTGAAATTTTGTAAGTAATTTAAACCCCAAATCTGTTGCGGTGTAAAAGTGGATTGTAATTTGCGGAGAGCCTATTTTAACGCACCTTGTATAAATGGCTAATTTGATAATAGGACGTTCAATCCAATGCGTTTTTCAAATTGTGATATAGGATAAGTGGTATATCCATATTTCAGGAAATTTGCGACTGAGGAATAACTGGTTCTGCAATAGTTTTTTTTTGTGCAAATACTACCTTCCATGGATGATCCATTTTCTTGTATTTTTCTCATTCTCTTTTGATTGGCCAAAGAAATAGATTAGGGAGTGGAGTGAAGAGGTTGGTCGAGTAACCATTTTTATTTTCATGTTGCCTCTTCTAGCTGTCTGCTTATAGACTGCCGTGATGGGGCGTGTTGTAGAGGTGACTTTAGTAGCGGCATTATTGTTAAAGCGGGCTTCAATAACTGTATTCTGTAGCCTCGATTTGGTTGGCCGCAGGGAATCAGAAGGTGAGCTAGATGACGGCAACAACATTGGTTAATTTCCTTGTGGAGGTGAACGCAGCGAGGGAAAAGGGTTCTTACTTTTTAGGGATGTTTTTCCGAGCATTTCTTATGGATTATTGTTCACTTGAATGCATATTGTTTATTTATTGTTTTTATTGTCCTGGTTTATTCTGGTGTATTGCTATGGGTTACAATTCGGATACTGTTTTGGTTTATGGTTCAGATGGGTTAATGTTTTTGGTATATTCAGATATTGTTCGATTTCACTAGTTTTACTGTTCTGAGTCTAGGGAGGAGTCCCATTGGTTTTTTTCGTTTTTCCTTCTGGACTACTGTTCATGTGAACACATAATGCTAGTTTACTGTTTTTGTTGTCCTGGTTTATTCGGGTGTGTTGCTCTGGGTTATAATTCGGTTACTGTATCGGTTATGGTTCAGGTGGGTTGCTATTTTCGGTTTATTCAGGTGTTGTTTCGGTTCATTGGTTTTATTGTTAGGGTTATTCGAGTTTGTTCTTTTGGTTTATTTGCGCTATTGTTTCAGTTAGCAGTTTCTGAGTTTGTTCCCATACTGGTCTGATTTTTGTTCGTGTAATTGTTATTGGTGCACTGTTCACTGATGTCATAGGGTAAAGATGGACAGTCTTTGATCAAGAATTTAGTTTTCCCACATGTTACTGTTCTTGTAAATATATTGTTCCGGTCTACTGATTTGTACCTTGCCAGCAATATCATCGGAAAGGATCGGTAGACGATCATGACAGCTCTGCATCGGTTTGCCGACGAAGAGAAATGGCGTGTAAAAAAATCTAAATCATAATACTCTATATAAGGACGCGAGGGTGGAGGAGGGGGAGAGAAATGATGTGTAAAAAATCCAATTTTTTCTAACAATAAATGCATTTTTCTGCGGAAGCACTGCTCACACAGAGGGCAGCACTGTGTGACAAAAATACCAATTTTTCTATTCAGGCGCCATCAGTGTCGGCCAACACTGTTCATGTTAGCCACATGATTAAACAATAAACTCCCAAAAAATCAAAAATAGAAGAAAGAGCAAGTGCTCCCCACTTTAGCATAGTAATTTAGAGCATCTCTAGCAGACCATTTAAAGTGGTCAAACCCGTAAAAAAGAGGTGTTTACCGTTTCGATCGAAAAACGGCGCCTAGCAAATCCCGTAAAGCTCATTTGACCCTTATACTTTTTAAAGGGCACTGTAAATCCATCCGCGAAAATCTTATATGTACAGTTTCGAAGGCGGCATACAATTCAACCCGTAAACGGTCAAACCTCGTCGGAGCAGACGCTTCGCTGCGGAACTGGCCGGAATCTACCCGGAACTCACCGGAATCTTTCGCCGTACGTCGGAAGAAGCCGCCGTACGTCGGAATTCGCCGTCGCCGGTCCGAATTGCGCCCGGCTCGATCTCCACTGCCGTTGCGAGGCCGTCCACGGGCAGGGCGGCCGGCGGCCCGAATCAGGGCGGGACGGCGCCGGAGAAAGTCGCGAGGGGGGGGGGGGAGGAGCTCGCGCAGCCACGCCGGGGAACGCGCACGGGGCGACGGGCAGTGCCGGGCTCAATCGGGGACGGGCGGGCGCACCAGGGAGCGCATGGTTGGGGCAGGCGACGTAGGGCTCCTCCACTGCACCCGTGGACGGGAACAGGCGGCGTCGAGGCGCCAGGGCGAGGCATGCCGTGGCTGGAGACAGGCTCTGCCGGGACGGGAGGAAAAATGAAAAATAAAGACTATAATGGGATACAGTTTTATTTACGGAGTCTCTTCTGTCCGGGACAATTTCGTACCGTAAAGCCGGTTTATAGTGTCTTTTATACGTATTTTTAAGGGTCAACTTTTAAGAGTCTGCTGCCAGAGATGTTCTTATGATGTTTGCGCCGTTGCTAGGAAGCATGGAAACAAAAGAATATTATTAATATGTTTTTGCAAGGGCGCGTGCTCAGATCGTTCCGAAACTTCTAACGGCTAGTGAATGTCCATAGCATGAAGCAATGATGCTGCGCAGACATGCATGGGTGCATGGTAATCATCGTGTTCCTTTCTTAATCTAGGCAAATGCATTCGTGCCGTCGCAGCCATTGACTGGCTATAGTGGGGTAACTTCTTGTTTTCTTTTAGGAACAACCCAGCCACACATTACATAATACTGGAAGAGTTAGTACACTCATCCACGAGGATGCTTCTTAGGAAACTGGATCCTCTAACATACACAAGGAATGTTAGAGAAGCTCAAGTACCCTAACTTTTTTTTTCTGTTAATCCATACAATTAAAGCTAAAATGACTTAAATTAATTTTTAAATTACAGATCTAGTATGTACATTCATAGTAATTACATACAAACTAGTTGATGGTGAAATAAAATTAATTTTGGATTTTTTATATCTACAGTAATTATCAAAAGTAAACAACCTGCTAATAGTCCCTAACATTCTTTCTACATTTTACACTAGACGAGCACTGTATCCCCGTGACTTTCCTTCTCTAAGTTAGAGGATCCGGCTCCGCTTCTTAGAGAGAGGGGAACATCACCAAAAGAGAAGTAGTCTCCTTGTCTCCTAGCTAGAGCGACGAGCTCATGTGCCATTTTGTTGCTGGTTCTTCTCACGGCTCAAGAGTGCCTCCTTGACCATTTTCTGGAGATGCCTGATATCCGTGACCAGGGGAAATAACACGGACTGATTACTTTCTTTATCATTCAGTAGCGTTATAAATGACACACAGTCCGATTCTACGCACACTGATCCCCTGTACAGCTTGCTCAACACTGTTAGCCCATGCAAAACTACATCCATTTCAGCTTCTTCTGTATTCTTACATGGAAGTAGATGTTGTCCGCATGCCAGTGCAACCATCCCTTGATGAGTTCTGACAATGCTGCCAGGCGATGTGTCCTCCTTTCTAGGAAGTAAGAGCATCTACAGCCGGACCCCCTATATGCTCCTCAAACGTCCGGAACGCCCTCCCGATCACTGACCGGTCACAAAAATGCGACCCAACCGGACCCCTCATATCCGTCTCAAACGCCCGGACTGACCGGCACCCCTCATATCCATCTCAAATATGGGGTCAATATGAGGGCTCGCGGACGCGCCCGGACACGCCCGGTCAGTTCACCACGTTGGACGCGACCCCACTCCGGACCACCTTTTCTCTTTTCTTATTCATTATTTTCTTTCTCTCTCTTCTTCTCCACCAATCACGTGCAAGTGACCGGACATATGAGAAGAAAAATGAGAAGTGTGGCTACGCGGACCAAATTATAGGAGCTCAAAACGGACATGCCCGGTCACTGACCGGGCGCGTCCGCGGGCGTTTAAGGGGTCAGATTTGCTAGGTCCGGCTGTAGATGCTCTAACGCTGCATCAGAGTTTAGTTTCCAAGATCCTTCAGGTGGTGGTTCCCATTTGCTCACATCTGCATGCACTGAACCTTTTTTCGTTCACTCTTGGTTGGGCTGCATGTATCTCATCGCTCCCTTCTCAGTGATGGTGCCACCCCAACACAGCACCCGGGATTGTTTTGCTCTCTATATTTCTGTGCGCCTTGATTCGTCAGGCCGAGACTCGTGAGAGCATGGTTAATAGTATAGCCAGCTGCTGGCTATAAGTCATTGCCATGTCATCTATAGCCCATCTTATAGCTAACATGTACAATAGTTGATTAGAAGAGTTTACTACTTATTTATTATATGACCCACCTTTCATTCTCATAAAGTGCCTAGGAGCATGTGCTAGAGCTGGCTCTTCACCAAGAGCCCGCTTACCTTCTCTCTCCTTTTCTCTTTCCTCTAACTAAGCAAAAATATACTAGTTTATTTCTTATAACCCGCTGACTCAGATCTATTGTACTTGCTCTGAAGGCCGACCGGGTGGGGATCCTCCTCATATTCAATGAGCCCTGCACTATCCAGTCTGCTTCTTCGGCGTATTTTGACAAAAACTAGGCTCACCGACCAACCATAGCCTTGCCATCTGCATGGATGCAATCAACACGCATCCACCATGTCCGCCACAACAGGAGTAAAACCTTTTTTCTTCCCTATGAATCACATTTGCCCAGGAGGTTTTGAAGCCAGACAATGCCTGTAAACTGAAACTGGCCATCGTTCCTAAGCGCTCTGACTTTAGAACAGATTAACCACATGGAATTCGTCTTCTGTCTTTCTCCCACAAATACTGCATATGTTGTCCAGCTCAAGAGTTCTCTTCTACTATTTGTTTTCTTTAGTGGGGAGGGTTGTAGTCGCCACACGCCATGTAAAAATCCTCACCTTCCCCCGGACCTTGACTTTCCAAATGAGGTCCCAAATGCTTCTATTGTCAGCTTCATTGACTGAACTCGACGCTAGCGTATTTTCTTGTTGCTTGAGGTTTGCACCAAGCTTATACGCGCCCCGGACCGAGAATATGCCAGATTTCTCCTCATGCCATGCAACACAATCCTTCACATCACTTCTAGGGATTTTAATCTTACAAATTTCTTCTGCATCATAAGTGTGAAAGAGCTGGTGGACAAGTGCCACATCCCACTCTTTACTCTCTGCCTTTATCAACTGGTTTAACTTCAGTAGTAATGTAGGGTTCAACTCAACAATTTGTTTATGTAATAATGATTTAATTATGAGAGAAATGAATTGAATAACATAGTTAGTTACTCATACTATGAGTAACATCACACATACCGAGACAAGATGGGTCTATAAATGAAGTGTTGTATGACACCCCACATATATTACTCTTCACTACGGAGAACATAACCTTGTAACATATGCATGATACTAGTCTATCGAAACTTGGTTGGGTTGCCCTTGTGGTCAGGAACGCAAAGATGAAATCCACGCAATGTGCAAGTGCCTCATGCAGTGGAGCTATGGAGGGCGATGGCAAAGGACTGGTAGGCTGGCAGCTTGAAAATATCAAGTCTACTGTCAAGTCTATTCGCCACGCGGTACCGGATTGGCTCTTTGATGTGCTCGAGCCGTTCTCGGACTCTTCATGCATGACGCTATTAATGACCATGTGGAGGGGTTCGTCGCATGTTCGCAACAAGATCACACATGATAAAGTATCTCCCCAAACGGAAGTCTCTCAATGGTTCCTGCATTGCTACTTAATGTCAGTTCTTTCCATTCTTTTTTATCACAAATACAAACGCAAACGCTTACACATACGCACATACACTCACCCTTATGAACACACGCACGCATACCCTATCACTGTAAGCACCTACGAGAGACTGAGCCGACGCATCATCTTGAGATTGACGAAGTCACCACAGATGCCTTCATAGTCGACGGGGACGTCTCCCTCACTCAACGAACATCGCCGGAAAGCCTGAAATAAATCCAGAAAAATACGAACACTCTGATGGGTTGGGGATACCACCGTCCTCCTAACCATTCAACCACATGTTGGTTCACGTCACTTCTTTAGTTTTTGCTCCTCTCCTCTCCTCCTTATCCTCTCCCGCCTCCTCCCCTTGAGAGTCGGCTCTCGTTTAGGCCCGGCTCGGGCCCCTCTCCTCTCCGCCGGCGCAGCCGGCCGGAATAGGACAGGGAGAAAAGCTTGGGTAGTTTGTGTACAGAGTACATGTAAGGTTGCTTTTCGGACTGGCGTTATGCCGTCGGGAGGTATGTGGCCGGTGCAAGCGAGCTGCGACCGGCGGCTAGCGGCGATGAAGCTCCCCTTTGCGGTGCTCCGGTGGTCGGAGCTAGAGGCGGAGGGGATTTTCGTCGACGTTCCTCCCCCCAATAAGCTCGCGGGTGTCCTAGATCTGGAGCTCAAGCTCCTTCTTCCCCACTTCTTCTCGAGCTACCATGGAGGTGGACTGGAAGAAGAGGGAGGAAAGGGATTTAGCTGTTGTATCCTCTCTGCGTGTCCTTGGAGCCCAAGTTTTGCCGCAAATGGTTGGGGATCTCGGTGCAGAGAGCACCATGAGGTTCTCGCCACTGCGCCGCTGCATCTTCTGGTCGAAACGCGACCTCTCGGAGTTCCGGCGACGATGTCCGGCTCCTGTATTTCCTCCTGACCGTCGAGCCATATGGGAGGCAGTTTAACAAGTTCTTCGGCCTGGTACTTTCATTGTCTACTTCCGGTTGTTCGTCGGTGGTGTTGTAGCCATTCCTCCGCCCCAAGTGGTTTCGTCCCCGGCGGTGGTGCGATAGGGCCAGGATCGAAGACGGCGAAGTGGACTTGATTGCTTTTCAATTTTGTTGTTTGGGGTCCTATCTGCAAAATGTCCGGCCTGGGTTGTAATTTTCTCTTTCCGTTGGGCCTTCGTGTAAGATGTTGCATGTTTATCTAATATAAGTCTGGGTCCTTCGGGGCCCTTCTTGTGTTAAAAAAGGAAAGATGATCCTAGGGGACCGAGCATTACGGGATTCACCCTGCAGCACCATCGGCGGCTCCCAATATGCGTCCCCAACCTGGTGCCCAAGCTTGACGTGGATGAGGCCTATATGGCGCAGGCAGGCAATGGGGGCACCGGCATGGTGCTTCCAGATGGCTCTGGTGGCATCATCCTCGCGTCCTTCCGACATTTGTTCAGATGTGATAATTTGCTACGGCTCGGGCCCCTCTCCTCTCCGTCGGCGCAGCCGGCCAGAGTAGGACAGGGAGAAAAGCTTGGGTAGCATGTGTACAGAGTAGATGTAAGGTTGCTTTCAGACTGGCGTTATGCCGTCGGGAGGTATGAGGCTGGTGCAGGCGAGCTGCGACCGGCGGCTATCGGCGATGAAGCTCCCCTTTGCAGTGCTCCGGTGGTCGCAGGTAGAGGCGGAGGGGATTTTCGTCAATGTTCCTCCCCCAAATAAGCTCGCGGGTGTCCTAGATCTGGAGCTCAAGCTCCTTCTTCCCCACTTCTTCTCGAGCTACCATGGAGGTGGACTGGAAGAAGAGGAAGGAAAGGGATTTAGCTGTTGTATCCTCTCTGAGTGTCCTTGGAGCCCAAGTTTTGCAGCAAATGGTTGGGGATCTCGGTGCAAAGAGCACCATGAGGTTCTCGCCACTGCGCGGCTGCATCTTCTGGTCGAAAGGCGACCTCTTGGAGTTTCGGCGATGACGTCCGACTCCTGTATTTCCTCCTGGCCGTCGAGTCATATGGGAGGCAGTTTAGCAAGTTCTTCGGCCTGGTACTTTCACTGTCTACATCCGGTTGTTCGTCGGCGGTGTTGTAGCCATTCCTCCGCCCAAGTGGTTTCGTCCCCGGCAGTGGTGGGATCGGGCCAGGATCGAAGACGGCGAAGAGGACTTGATTGTTTTTCAATTTTGTTGTTTGGGGTCCTATCTGCAAAATGTCCGGCCTGGGTTGTAATTTTCTCTTTCCGTTGGGCCTTCGTGTAAGATGTTGCATGTTTATCTAATATAAGTATGGGTCCTCCGGGGCCCTTCTTGTGTTAAAAAAGGAAAGATGATCCTAGGGGACCGAGCGTTACGGGATTCACCCTGCAGCACCATCGGCGGCTCCCCATATGCGTCCCCAACCTGGTGCCCAAGCTTGACGTGGATGAGGCCTATATGGCGCAGGCGGGCAATGGGGGCGCCGGCATGGTGCTTCCAGACGCCTCTGGTGGCATCATCCTCACCTCCTTCCGACATTTGTTTACATGTGATAATTTGTTACTAGCAAGCAGAGGCACGGCGGCACGCCGTGCCCTTCGGAAAGCCCATGTGCGTAGCCATGTTGTTTTTCTTATAGAAGAAAACAGGATCGTGGATAAGCAAGCTGACAGTCGGTAATGTGTAAGCCAATTTATAACTTACATAAATACCGAAACGTATCAAAAATCAGCTCACCCATGGTTACAAACACATAGCCACTCCGGAGGTCGCAGCTGCCATCGCTCCTAGACTTCATTTATGCTACTCCCTCACTCGCCAGAGGAGGCCCACGGGTTAAGCCTCTAGGCGGACGGTGGTGGCGAGGACGTGTGCTGCGTCACCTTTGTGCCTACAACCCGTCATCGTCTAGATCCAAGGTGCCGGAGCCACCATCTCCTCTCCGGTCGGCGTGTGTTGACCCTTGGACAGTTTCTCGTACTCGTCACTGCCATGGGGAGGCCACATATGGATCCAACAGGGATGCTAAGGCTAAGCGGACGGTGGAGACACAAACTGGTCTATCTTGCTCAAGATTCGGTCATGTCAGCCCCTTGGTTGACGGGTCTTGGTAGGTCTATCTCCGGTGAGATTGTAATCAGTGGTAATGTGCTCTGTCGTTGATGTTGGTCCATGTGGTGACCACTCCGCCCTGCGGTGGCGGCCTCGTCAGGAATTGTGGGGCCACCGAAAGGTCTTTGCGGGGGTTTATATTTCTAGATCTGGTGTTTGCCTCAGTGGTGAGACACAATCTATGAACGACAACTTGACGTAGATGATATGATGTGCAGCACTGACGATCGGTTTTCTAGCCCAATGCATGGAGTTGCTAGGTCACGGAAAAATGGTGCAACAACACATGATTGGCATTGCAGTGCAGTGACTACTTCTTTATACATGATATTTTCATTAATATCTATTGCATCGTATCATCCTTACTCATGAAAAATAGTTCACATGAGCAATGAAATTAGAGATGCATTATCAATCAAAATCAAGCCTAATTCTCACAATCTAAATGGTACTAACCTAGATACTTAGGGTGCATAATTTTCTTTGATTTGCTCAACCTATGATGTCTTGCGGGAAAAGTTGCTAGGTATCGCATCGTAATTAACGTACCTTTATATAGAAGGTAAAATTAGGAAAAAATCGCTATGATTTATATTACTCACAGGGTCATAGGGGTAGAGTGTGCGTACGCGCGGTTATATGGGTTTGTGAAACTGAGCATATGTGTTGTATTGTGTTGGCACTGATGAACACATTTTCTTCAATTTATCTTAGAATCTCTAGTGATAGTCATTCAGTGGCAGGAGACGTTCATGTCGACTACCAAGACGTCTACCGTGACTTCGTCAATCTCAACATATTGTACCGGCTCAGTATCTCGAAAGTTTTCGGGTAGGACGCACGATGTATGCGTTCTTAAGGGTGAGTGTATGTGCATATATGTGAGCATCTGCGTTGTACTGTTAAATAACGGTAGCAAACACCAAAGCACTCAGTGGCAGGAGACGTTTCTTTCGACTACGAAGACGTCTCTTGTGACTTCGTCAATCTCAAGATATTGTAATTTCTCAGTATCTTGAAGGTTTTCGGATAGGGCGCATGTGTATGCGTTCTTATGGATAAGTGTATGTGCGTATATGTGAGCATCTACGTTGTACCGTGTTAAATAATAGTAGCAAACAACGGACGAAAAAACATAGTAGTGACCTAAATAAAAAACCAAGACGTGTCAGTTCATATGGATTTGTCGAACTGAGCATATTTGTTGTCCTGTGTTGGCACTGGTGCTCGTATTTTTTACAGTTCATATGGATTGATGGAACTGAGCATATTTGTTGTCCTGTGTTGGCACTGGTGTTCGTATTTTTTTAATTTATTTGAGACTCTCTCATGATATTCGTTCAGTGGCAGGAGAGGTTCTTATCGACTATGAAGACATCTGTTGTGAATTCGTTAATCTCAAAATATTGTACCGGCTCAGTATCTCAAAAGTTTTCCGATAGAACGCACATGTATACGTTCTTAGGGATGAGTGTATGTACGTATATGTAAGCATTGTGCTGTGTTAAATAAGAGTAGTAACCATCAAAGAAAAAACCTAGTAATGAACTAATTAAAAATAAACATGTGTCAGCTTGAGATGCACTCACAGCAACGCATGGAAGCAGCCCCAGCTTAGTAGCTTTAATTGAGGAGGATATAGGGAACACGTGTCAGCAGGAGGGTGAACCTGGAGCGAGCCTGCTTAGTAGCTTTAGGGCTCCTTTGATTCAAAAGAATTCTATAGGGTTTTTGGAGGATTGAAATTCTTAAGATTTTTCCTACATTGGTCATTTGATTCATAGGATTGGACCCCATAGGAATTTTTTCTATGGAATCTTTTATATTACATTTTATAGGAAATCTAACATCCACACCAACCTTTTTTTACAATTTCTTATTTTTTCCTGTGGCATCAAACACTCCTTGCTAACCTTATAGGGTTCAAATGGACATGCCACTCCAACCCTATACTTCTTCTATTCCTGCGTTTTCAAAATCCTACGAATAAAAAAAAACCTTAATACTTTGTATAATATGCAGAACTTGAGGCCTGTATAGAAGGAACTGTGTTGGTACTGGAGTGGAGCTCGCTTCCGTTCAACATATAGACAAAGTGAGATTAAGATGATCGCTAATCCCTCTGTTGATAGGTCTCAACATGCAGCCCTCGTTCAGGAGATTGTTACCATGATGAAGGGAGACAGAGTGGTTGTGACGTACACTATTAGGAGAGAGTAACCATATTAGCCATAAAGTAGTTAAAATCGGTAGAAGTGAGATTACGACGACCGTAAGATTTTCGAAAAGAAAAAAAGATTACGACGACCGTTTAGCTATAGCCGGGTCCTGAGAGGGTTCAACACTTATGTAATCTAGATCACCTTTGTATATTCACAACCATTTATCTCCGCAAAGAAAAAGGAGCACGTCATGTGTATATTCACACGCAATCGCGACGTGTGAAAACCTGATGCAACCATAGTGGAGCAGAGGAGTCCTGTTTTCTAGAAACATGCCTGCACACAAATCATTCTGATAGAATGCATGATTCGCGCAGAAAATTGAGTTAGTGATAAGCAATTAGTATAAAATGGTTCTACCAACCTGTTTAACTTGAATTACAAGGTGCTTGCTAGACTGCTTATGAATAGAAAACAGCTTATTCATATTGACTCTTGAAACACGTAACTTTCAGTTGTAAAGACATCGTGAATGATTTATAAAGGGCCAACATTAGACATGTTTTTCAAATAAATAGTACTCCCTCCGTCTCAAATTAAATGACTCAACTTTGTATTAGTTTTAATACAAAGTTAGTATAAAGTTGAGTCACTTAATTTGGGACGGAGGGAGTATAAAACTACAACAATTTCAGACAAGAGTTTCATAAAACTATCACTCTAAAAAGAAATCAAAAGGCTATTCTTTTTTGGTTCGTTGTTTCAATAAACACCAACGACTGAACGGTTAGTGTTTTAACCAGGTTTATGACGTGAAGGTCCGACTCGTAAGTGTTGACTGTTAATGATAAGCGTTGACCATTAAGGCAAACAGAAAAGCAAAGCAAAAGTCACTCTCTCTCCTCCCCACCATCGCTCTCTCCTCTGGCTACCACCCATTTCTTCTCCTCCTAGCCTCTGGCTTTCTTCCAGCGACGATCACCACTGAGTCAGAGCTGGCGACCACCCCTTTCTTCTCCTCCTAGCATCTGGCTTTCTTCCAGCGACGATCACCACTGAGCCAGAGCTCGGCCGTTAAGCGACCACTTTGTGCCGATCTTGGTGAGCTCGCCGTCAAGACGGCGACGACACATGGCGACCATCTCCGTGGTGGTGACGGAGTGGTTGAGGGCCCACGCACCAGCCATGTCAAGGTCGTTGAGGACCCAATCCGCGCCACGATAGTTTTGGCGAACGCAGAGCAACGGCCGCCGTTGCGGCGGTCTTGACGCGCCTGCTGCCTCGCCGCACGCTCATCGTCGAAGATGACGACCCTGGTGCCTGAGGGACCAACGCCGCCGCCTTAGAGGTAGTAGAGGAGGCGGCCCCGCGCCTTCGTGATCGTGGGCGGCAACTCCTTCTTGAAGGCGTGGTGGAAGTGGCGGGCGGCGAGGCAGGCCAGTCATTGCGAGCGTAACGGTTGTGGTGGCGATGGCAGCTCGTCCTTGACGATCGGACGCCGCGATTGCGCGGCGGTGACGGCGGTTTGTTCTTGACGTGACGTCCGATGTGGACATAGCAGTTACGTTGGGACGGCGGCGGCTCGACCTGCCGGATCGGAGACGTCGGCTCGTGCTTCATGCGGTGTCCCGACGGCGACGACAACTCCTCCTTTGATGTGCATCGGTGATAGTGGCATGATGTCTACTACGCAACCTTCTTCTTGTAGACTCGTGTTGGGCCTCCAAGCGCAGAGTTTTGTAGGACAGTAGCAAATTTCCCTCAAGTGGATGACCTAAGGTTTATCAATCCGTGTGAGGCGTAGGATGAAGATAGTCTCTCTCAAACAACCCTGCAACCAAATAACAAAGAGTCTCTTGTGTCCCCAACACACCCAATACAATGGTAAATTGTATAGGTGCACTAGTTCGGCGAAGAGATGGTGATACAAGTGCAATATGGATGGTAGATATAGGTTTTTGTAATCTGAAAATACAAAAACAGCAAGGTAACTAATGATAAAAGTGAGCACAAACGGTATTGCAATGCTTGAAAACAAGGCCTAGGGTTCATACTTTCACTAGTGCAAGTTATCTCAACAATACTGACATAGTTGAATCATATGTAAATCCCTCACGTGCGACAAAGAGTTCACTCCAAAGTCACAAATAGCGGAGAACAAACGAAGAAATTATTGTAGGGTACGAAACCACCTCAAAGTTATCTTTTCCGATCAATCGTATAAGCTATCCCTATAAGTGTGACAAACAGCCCTAGAGTTCGTACTAAAATAACACCTTAAGATACACATCAACCAAAACCCTAATGTCACCTAGATACTCCAATGTCACCACGAGTACCCATGGGCTTGATTATACGATATGCATCACACAATTTCGGATTCATCATGTTCAATCCAACACAAAGAACTTCAAAAAGTGCCCCAAAGTTTCTACCGGATAGTCAAGATGAAAACGTGTACCAACCCCTATGCATAGATTCCCAAGGTCACGGAACCCGCAAGTTGATCACCAAAACATACATCAAGTGAATCAATAGAACATCCCATTGTCACCACGGATATCCCATCGCAAGACATACATCAAGTGTTTTCAAATCCTTTAAAGACTCAATCCGATAAGAAAACTTTAATGGGAAAACTCAATTCATCACAAGAAGATAGAGAGGGGAAAACTCCATATGATTCATCTATATTAATAAAGCTCGCGGTACATCAAGATCGTGTCATCTCAAGAACACGAGAGAGAGAGATCAAACACATAGCTACTAGTACATACCCTCAGCCCCGAGGGTGAACTACTTCCTTCTCGTCATGGAGACCGCCGGGATGATGAAGATGGCCTCCGGTGATGGTTTCCCCCTCCGGCAGGGTGCCGGAACGGGCTCCCGATTGGTTTTTCGTGACTACAGAGGCTTGCGGAGGTGGAACTCCCGATCTATGTTTCTTTCTGGAGGTTTCTGTATTTATAGGAATACTTGGCGTTGGAATCAAGTCAGGAGGACTCCCGAGGAGCCCACAAGCCAGGGGGCGCGCCCTAGGGTGGGCGCCCCCTAGGCTTGTGGCGGCCTCGGGACTCCTCTCCGGTATCTTTTTGCTCCAGTATTTTTTATATTTTCCAAAAATATTCTCCGTAAATTTTCAGCCCATTCCGAGAACTTTTATTTCTGCACAAAAAACGACACCATGGTAGTTCTGCTGAAAACAGCGTCGGTCCGTATTTCTAATAAAATCATACCAAAATCATATAGAATTATTATAAACATGGCATGAATACTTCATAAATTATAGATACGTTGGAGACGTATCATGGCAACGTGCCCATGTGACGGAGTGAGCGCTCCGTCATTAACTCAATCTGACGGAGCGGACTCCGAGAGCTGGCGGGGCTTCTGCTGCGGCGTCTGGTCTTTCTTGTCGTCGGAGGAGATGACGATCTTCTCCTTGCCGGAGGAGCCAGATGTCGTGGATGCCGAGAGGCCCGGAGAGCGAGGGCAGTGGCGCCAAGAACCACCATACGAAGAACTTCCACCGCCTTCGCCTGCCGGCGCAGAGAACCAGGACTTCGACATCTTCGCCAGGCTCGGAGAGAAGGAAGGGCTCGGGGACGTTGACGGGGAGAGGGAGGGGGCGATGCTCGGAGGGGAGATGTGGCTCTGCGCGTCGTCGGCGCACAGTTTAAATACCAACGGCCAGGCAAGGTGAAGGGGCAATCAGCCCGCTTCAATGTGGCGCATCGGCCGGAGTTGGTTTCTCGGGACGCGACGTCTGCATTGAAGCGGCGACGCCCGAGAGGTCATGTCCGTCAGCGTCGTCCTTCCGTCCAGTTAAATCGCGGGCATCAATGCCTGCCGCTGCATGAATGCGGCTCGGCAAGCGACGTGGGTGTTCGGTGAAATGCCCCCACCCACGTACCTTGTCTTCGGTTTGCGGAAAAAAACGTCCAGACTGACAAACGGATCGGTGTAGGACCGCGTTGGATGAATTTGAGGCGGACCGTACGATCCAGATGTATGCGAACGGTTGAGTGTTAGCGTTGAGATGCCCTTAGAGCAACTCCAATGGGGAGACCCATTTCGTCCGCTCATGTCCATTTGGGTCCGCGCGGACAAAAATAATTGCCCAACGCAGCGACCCATTCT
The DNA here is from genome assembly GCA_039707655.1 of Elymus sibiricus. NCBI lineage: Eukaryota > Viridiplantae > Streptophyta > Magnoliopsida > Poales > Poaceae > Elymus > Elymus sibiricus. The sequence goes on from CM077665.1 coordinate 275,216,669, forward strand.
CATTTTGTGTCTGGTTCGTGTGCACTCGGACCCATTTTAGGACCAAATTTGAGTCACATTTGGGTCCGAGGCGGACACAAAGCGGACGCTTTTTGCGTCCACCTGGTCCGTCCATGTCCGGCTGGCCCCATCTGTCACCCTCTCTCCTCCTTATCTCTCCCTGGCCCACCATGACCACCCACCCACCCAGCCTGACCACGAGGCAGCGGCGGGCGCCGAGGAAGAGCCAGTACACGGCACGGCTCCAACGGCCTCCAGCAGCGCGGCGGCGCTCCCTCCGGTCCCAATAGCATGGCGGCGCGGTGGCGCGTCCTCCAGCGACCCTGTTGGAGTTCGTGCGGGTCATGGAGGCCGGCGGCCCAGCGGCGCGGATGCAACGGCAACGCCGTGGTTGTCCCGGCGAGGAGGACGTCCATCTACAGAGGCGTAACCAGGTGAGCCCGGAGTTCCCTTCTTGCTCGCGTCCGACGCGCCGCTGGCTGTCTGTGGTCTTGTTTCTGATTCATCTTCGACGGATGTGCATGCATGAGGCAGGCACGGCTAGAGCACGGCCCTGAGGAGGAAAGGCAAACAAGGTGAGACGTACATCCGCATACAAGAGCTCCTTCACATGAAGCTGTGCACGGAGCCTGTTGACATGAAGTTGCTCGAGCTCTGCGTGCTCTTGGTCGTTCGAGCCAAGTGCGTGCCCTTTCCACGGTGCGACCAGGAGGTGCTGCGGCGGGAGGGCGCGACCCGGAGCACGGACGGGTGCGATGCACCTCGGCCTCGTCCTCGAGCAAGGCAGGGCGCGGAAGCTCGGGGCTGGCGTCGTCCTGCACCTTGGCCTGGTCTGCGAGCAGGGGAGAGCGCAGGGTGCGGGGGAGCTCACCGCTAGTGTCGCACCTCGGCCTCGCGCTCCACCTCGACTTAGACGACGAGCAGTTCGACCTCGGGGCTGCCGAGCGCTGGCCATGTTGGCGGGCAGTGATGCGGCTTGGGAGCTCGGCGCGGCGGCGCGACACAGTTCAAGGGAGGAGTCCACCAGGTGTTCGATGAAATGCCGGGCCAGACATGCACAAAATGCGTCTGTTCCCGTTGGCCGCATCCGCCGACCCAAATAAAAAAGCGGACACGGATGCACGGACACGTGACCCAAACGAATAAAAAACGGACAAAATCGGTGTCCGTTTGGGTCTCCCGTTGGAATTGCTCTTATCACTTGTTGAACCTGTGAAAGAATGAATTGATCGAACAGTCTCTTTCATTGATGATCCATGAGGATTATATACAGAGGGAACCGTCGCCACGAACAGATGCGTCCGCTCGTGGGGGTCGTGAGAAAACCGTCGCATTGGTTGGCTAGCAACCCGCACGAAGCGGTTCTGTACAAGGGAGGATTATCTCCTAATTATTGTAATTAGTTTAAATCCTAACACTCCCCCTAATCCTTGCTTGTCCTTGAGACCGATCATCTTTGAAATATTCTCCTCCAAAACCCTGTGGGAAAAATTGAGAAGAAAACATACAATATGCCATGAAAAACTCCTAAAACCCAATGGGAAAATAAGGAGAAAATGACATATATCGTCCATGCTTGCATTGATATTGCCTCATTAAAAACCTTACATGAGAAACCATTTGGAAAAATTCACAAAGGAAAAGAGTGCAATACTAAAGATCCATGATCTTAATAGGTTATATCCTAGCAGATTTCTCCCCCTGAATTTTGCAAGTCTCGAAGTCGTCTCATACCAATTCCATTTACATACTTATGGAAAAGAGAACTTGGTAAGGACTTAGTAAACAAATCAGTGAGATTATCGGATGACTTCGTTTGCAAAATACTTATCTCCCCCTTCTCTTGCAGATCATGGGGATAAAATAATTTGGGAGAAATATGCTTTGTAATATTGCTCTTAATATAACCCGTTTGCATTTGTGCAATACAAGCAGCATTATCTTCATAGATAATGGTGGGTGATTTCAACGAACCAATCCCACTTGAACTTTGGACAAAGTTCATCATTCTGCAAAGCCATACACATTCACGTGATGCTTCGAACAAAGCAATTATCTCAGAATGATTGGTGGACGTTGCCACTAAGGTTTGCTTTATTGACTTCCAAGAGAAGGCCGTACCTCCATGTAAGAAGACAAAACCAGTCTGCGATCTGGCATCATGGGGATCTAATAAATATCCAGCATCACAATACCCCACCATGGTTCTCTCTTGATTTTTCTGATAGAATAAACCAAGATCTTTGGTGCCCTGAAGATATCTGAAAATATTCTTCACACCAACCCAATGCCTCTTCGTCGGTGATGCGCTGTATCTAGCCAGTAAATTAACTGCAAATGCTATGTCAGGTCTAGTGCAGTTTGCTAGATACATTAGTGCACCAACGGCACTGAGATATGGAAATTCTGGTCCCAATATCTCTTCATCATCACCCTTAGGCCTAAATGGGTCTTTATCTCTATCAAGAGATCTCACGACCATAGGTGTTTTTGACGGGTATGCTTTATCCATATTGAACTTTTCCAATATCTTTTGGATATAAGCAGACTGATGAACAAGTATTCCTGAAGGAAAATGTTCAAGTTGCAAACCAAGACAAAATTTGGTTTTACCCAAATCTTTCATCTCGAATTCCGTCTTCAAATGATCACATGCCTCATGTATTTCTCGTGTCGTCCCAATGATGTTCAAGTCATCAACATACACAGAAATTATACAAAATCCATCAGTAGATTTCTTGATGAATACACATGGGCAATCGGTGGTGTTTGAGTAACCCTTCTTTAGAAGGAACTCACTTAGTCGGTTATACCACATTCTTCCCGACTGTCTCAAGCCGTATAATGACTTCAGTAGCTTTACGCAATACATGTTGCGGTTAGCTTTTGGATCCGGAATCTTTAATCCCTCAGGAACTTTCATATAGATATCCGTATTGAGTGACCCATATAAATATGCAGTCACCACATCCATCATTTGGATATACAAATTCATTTGTACTGCCAGTGATATCAAGTATCGGTACGTGATTCCACTCATCACAGGAGAATATGTTTCATCATAATCGATGCCGGGTTTCTGTGTAAACCCTTGTGCTACAAGCCTCGCTTTGTATCTCACCACCTCATTGTTTTCGTTCCTTTTACGAACAAAAACCCATTTTGCCCCCACGGGGAAAACATTATGAGGAGTAGGTATTACTGCAGTAAATACCCCTCTCTTGGCAAGCGAGCGCAATTCATCCTCTATTGCAACCTTCCAATTGGACCAGTCTGAGCGTTTCATACACTCTGCCATGGACTTAGGTTCACGGTCCAATGCCAGGTCATCTGCAATCTTTGAGGCGAAAAATATGTCGACAATTGTAGTCTTTCTGTTGAATGATTCTCCCGATTCAACATAGTTTAATGAAATCTCATTAATACCTTCTGACTCATCGTGATTTCCCACAACAATCGAGTCAAGGTGTACCGATGTCCCAGCACCAATATTTGTGTGCACAGCTGTGCTGGGTTCTGGATGCTTAACATCCTTCAGGTGTCTTTCAACACTAGGTTGAATATCAACTCGCGGTTGATCTGCATTTACTATTAGAGGGATCCTCACTTCCCGCGGACGCTTCTGAGAAGCCCTGTCCTTTTTGTCCAGTTTTCTCCCCCTCTTGGGCGGTTGAGTGGTCTTATGAGATATCTCAACTCTCTCTGGAACATTCATAGCGGGAACGTAGGATTTAGTGACACCTTTATAGTCAGTAAATGCATCTGGCAGATTATTTGCAATATTTTGCAAATTAATAATCTTCTGAACTTCCAGTTCAGATTCATTCGTACGTGGATCTAAGGACTGAATGCCTTTGACATTCCAATCTATTTCCCGGCATTCTTTGTGGTTCTTTTCTCCCCCTAATGCCGGAAAATTGTCCTCATCGAAGATACAATCAGCGTACCGTGCTGTAAAGAGATCCCCTGTTAGAGGCTCCAGGTACTTTATAATCGACGGAGAATTGTACCCCACATAGATCCCCATTTTTCTATGTGGACCCATCGATGTACGCTGAGGTGGTGATATCGGTACGTACACAGCGCAACCGAATCTTCGAAGATGGGAAATACTTGGTTGATTTCCACGTACTAACTGCAACGGGGAGGCCGTATGATATGCAGTTGGTCGAATTTGTATCAATTCCGCGGCATGTAATACCGCATGTCCCCAACAAGATGTTGGAAGATTATAGTTCTGTAGGAGTGGTCTTGCTATCAACTTGATCCTCTTGATAAGTGATTCCGCAAGACCATTTTGTGTGTGTACATATGGTACAGAATGCTCCACAGTTATGCCCAAAGCTAGGCAGTAATCATTGAATGCCCGTGAACTAAATTCAGCGGCATTATCCATTCTGATGGATTTAATCCCGTGTTCAGGATGATTTGCCCTCAGTTTAATGATTTGAGCGATCAGCTTTGGAAAAGCATGGTTCCTTGTTGATAATAAACACACATTGGACCATCTTGTTGATGCATCAATGAGCACCATAAAATATCTAAATGGTCCCGATAACGGTTGAATTGGACCACATATATCTCCTTGAATGCGTTCAAAAAAATTAAGTGGTTCATTCTTGATCTTCAGATATGAAGGTCTTGTGATTAATTTCCCAGTTGCACATGCAGTGCATACGAAATCAGAAGATTTGGGGAAATTAGCAACCGTTATGTTGTGTCCAGTTGAACCATCAATAATTTTTCTCATCATCCCCACACCAGGATGACCCAGGCGATCATGCCATATCTTGAACTTGTCAAGATTCTGAAAAATTATTTTGTATGCCAAATGTTGCTCTGGCTTGATGTATGTGTAATACAGTCCAGAAGATAGAGCAGGCAGTCTCTCAAGGGTTTCCTTGTTGGATCCCTTCTGCTGAGTTATGAGAAGGCTTTCAACCGCATTGTCTTCATGAGTTTCAATGTGGTAGCCATTCATGCGGATATCCTTAAAACTCAACAGGGTACGAGTTGAATCCGGATACAATAATGCTTCCTGGATTTCAAGTTTTGTACCATTCGGGAGTGTAAATGTGGCTTGACCAGAACCAACAATTACCGTGTCATGACCACCAATTGTCATAACACTTCCCTTACTCTTTTTGAGACTTCGGAAGTATTTAACCTCCCGTAGAATTGTGTTAGAGGCACCACTGTCCACTAAACAAATTTCCTCCTCCATTGGATTGTTTCTTCTTTCTCGAAGATTTCTATAGAGTAAAAGAATAATATTCATTATTTATCCAATCTCATATAGAAATAACACATACATTACATACTATATATGTCTGCTTACATATTATAATACATTATGTTCAAGGACATAATTATTACAATACCATATGTCTGAGGACATAATTATTTTACAACACACAATATAACTAAGGACATTATCACAATACTTATGAAATTATTGGAAGATCAAAGCATGTCTCCATATATGTCATTAGTAGAAGTGAAATCCACCAACATGTCATTGACAGTAAGTGGTGGTCCTTCCTTTTGCTGAGCCTGATCTTGGTTCTCCATGTTGTCATGAACTTCGTTCTGATGAACGCCTTGAGAACTTTCAATCATTGGACCAGTGAAGTGAGCTTCGTACCGGTTCCCTTCAGGCTTCTTGCCCTTGCCAATTGATTGCTGATACAGCGTCACCAAATGCTTAGAAGTTGTACACTTCCTTGCATGATGAGTAGTACAACCACATCGGTAGCAAGCCTGAGAGCTGCTACCCTTATCATTTTTCTTAAAATGATTCTTTCCCTTTTGAACTCCACTGCTTTTCTGATTCTCATTGCGTCTCCACTTTCCTTTAAACTTCCTATGGTTCCTTTTGGGACCACGGGATTTTTGAGTATTCTGAGAATTGAAATGTGCTTCAGGCAGCGGCAGTGTTCCCGTTGGACGGGACAAATTATTCTTATCAAGAATTTCACTGTGCTTTTCTGCCTGAAGAAGTGCATATATCAATTCAGAATGCTTCTTGTATTTCTGCTGACGGTGTTGTTCAGCAAGAATCCTCATATTAGGATGGAAAGTAGAGAGTGTCTTTTCAATGAGATCCGCATCCGAGACTGCACTGTTGCAGAATCTCAACTTAGAGTTGATTTGATGCACGGCAGAATTGTATGCTGCAACGGACTTGAAATCCTGGAAACGGATAAGTGCCCATTCTCTTTGCGCTTCAGGCAACATCACCGACCTTTGTTGATCATAACGCTCCTTTAAGGAGTTCCACAGTGATAGAGGACTTTCCTCCATCATGTACTCTTCTTTCAAAGCAGGATCAAGGTGGTGTCGAATGAAGTGCAAAGAAGCATACTTTGTCGTATCTGCGATAGCAGGAGCTCCTTGAGTAGGAGTGGTTATAGTGCTGATCAGATTCCTGGCCACCAAGTTGATCTTGACATCCATGGCCCAGGTCAGATAATTTCTGCCATCAATGGCAAGCTCAGCAAATTCCTTCTTGGATATGTCAGCCATATCCTGCATGAAAATATCATGCGCATTAATTTACTCTCATGTAAATTAATTGTGTGTAAAATAAAATGCTTGATTTATATATAAAGGTCTAGGAAAAGCCTAAACGACCCGAAATATGACTGTCTACAAAAGATAATCACCATGAAATGGCGTAGATCTTTGTTTTGTAGAACACATAGAGGTAATCACCACGAAGTGGCGTAGACACTCGTATGGCGATTTTCATGCCATAATATGTGTGCTTTCATTTTTGCTTTGAGGTAATCACTACTAAGTAGTGTAGACCTTAATCTCATGATACTTTGTACAACCTTGTGTCATTTAAAACACTTTGAAGGTAATCACCACATGGTGTAGACCTCACAGTTGTGAACAAAGTATACATTGCCTTTAATGCAATCCATAAGATTCGTGCAAAAACTGAAAGTAGTCATATAATTTTCAAGCATAATCAACATGTAGCAATTAAAAATTGCATCTATACACATGTTGACATTTCATAAGCAGATATTACATAGTACTATGTTAGAAAATACTAACAAACACGTATGTACAAAAACTGAAAAAGCTAGAAAGCTAATCAGAAAAGAAAACGAAAAATAATGGTAATAGGCCAAAACAGGCAGCCTACTACCCGTGGCTAAGCCACTTTTGCTTTTCGTCCATGATTCTTTTTTTTTCTTTGCTGCCCGTACGCATGGGCCAGAGGCTAACGTGGTGTGCTGGTGGCTGTCCAACAGCCTGTACACACACACGAGTGGATAAGGGAGGCGAGGGACATATCATTCCCATCCACAAATCGTCCCAGATCCAGCCCAAGCGGTGGGCGTCTCCGCCAGCACCACCAAACCTCCGCCACAGATGGCTGCCTCACCGGCGCGTAGAAGGCCCCGGCGCGGCGTCCTCCTCCTCTGAAGAAGATCCTCCACGAAGGTGCGCCCCTGGCGCAACGCCGTTGGAGTGGCCATTCGCCAGCCCGAGATTCACCGGGCTCCATCGTCCCGGCCGATGACCGGCGTGCTGCAGCACCGCGCGCGACACTATGTGCCAGCGGCGGGGCGCCGATGGGCCGGAGGAGCTGCCGGCTCCTTTGTCGAGGACGTCCCCACGCGCTACAGCCGGCGCGGGGAGGCGCAGCCTGAGGCTCGCGCTCGACGAAGAGGCGCCGGTGTCCATGTTAATGGCGCGTGCACCAACCGGTGAGGGCAGGTGCATCCCCAGCCCGAAGCTTGCCGCAGAAGTCCCAGCGGCCACAGCCTCGTGCGCCGGAGTCGGCGACGGAAGGCGCGGCGAGTCCGGCTGTGCGGGCTCCGCGGGCAGCGCCGGTGGCGCGGGCTCGATCTCCTCCTGGACGTCATAGTCCTGCGGAGGAGACGACGACGGGGTCGGGCATGGCCCCCAGCGGTGCACCGGGCACGAGGGCGGTGGTGAAGGAGCCGCAAGCCCCGGCTCAATGGCGGCGGCGTCGACGTACATTCCATCAACCTCGGGCTCCATCACCTCGTCCGCCTACAGCATCGGAGATGCTGGTCCGGCCAGAATCCAGGCCGGCAACGGCGCTGCCGCCGGCATGGCCGGTTGTGGCGGAGCACCAGAAGGCCCGGCACCGTGGTAAGCACCAAGTCCTGGGATGCCATGTCCAAGACTTGGGCCACGGCGACGCCCTCCGTAGTGACGGAAATTGTTCCAGCGGCCTCTGAACCGCCGAAGATCGCGGGCATTGCGGTTGTGGCGCCGAAGTCCGCCAACACCGTGGTAACGACGGCGAACCTGACGACGTCGGCCGCCGGCCCGAAGGAGTTGCAGGAAGAAGGATAGGAGACCACGAGGCATCTCTCTTTACCTTTCCTTTTCTTCCTTTCTTTCTTCTTTTCCGGCGACTCTCGCCGGAGTTGGTTTGCCTTTGCTCTGCTCTCGGTAGAGTTATGTGCTGATAACGTGTGAAAGAATGAATTGATCGAACAGTCTCTTTCATTGATGATCCATGAGGATTATATACAGAGGGAACCGTCGCCACGAACGGATGCGTCCGCTCGTGGGGGTCGTGAGAAAACCGTCGCATCGGTTGGCTAGCAACCCGCACGAAGCGGTTCTGTACAAGGGAGGATTATCTCCTAATTATTGTAATTAGTTTAAATCCTAACAGAACCGACGGAGATGGACGATGTGCGGTTGTTGTTTCTCTACCACTTGAAATTTATTTGATTACGTTAAACGGGAATGAATGTACACCTCAATGAATGGCAGCAATCACGAACGGGGCGGTCCGGTGTTTTCTGCTGTCGCTGTGAAGCGGTACGCTAGCTCGCGCACGCGGCATTCGCTCAACCACGAAAAGCAAAGAAAAGCCGCAGCGAGTAGTACTCAGGTGAGGTGCGGCTTAATAATGGCGTTGTGGGGTACTCCAAGTCTCCAACTAGCCTTGCACTCGTATGCAACAACTGCACACGACACGGTTCAGGTTCAGCCAGCGGCCACATGCAGCCATCATCGCTGGTCAAAGGCAGGTAATTACCGTGTTCTCCGCTCCGGTCATGTTTTTTCTTTTTCAACTTCCCGCATTTCGTCATGTTTGATGACACCAACCATGAACTAGCCAGCGTTACCATGCATATTATCATTGTATTCTGTATTAGTGCATCTTCAACGTTGACCCTTTAACATTTCGCATCCGTCAGAATCGTGTTGTCCAGACTGCAAAAGTCATCCAACGCGTTCCTGTATCGGTCCGCGGAACGATTTTCTCCCGCAAACCGAAGACAAACATGGATGACTTTGTGGGAGTCCGGACATGAAAAACGTCGCTATCTACCCTCTGGCCCACCCAAAAGGAAGATGGAGCCCACACTTTTGTAGCATCACGCATTGTTTCCGCGTCAAAATCCCTCACTCCTCTTTTTCCATTCCCCGCCGCTCTCCGCCTACTTCCGCTCTTTTCTCTCACCGTCTCCTTCCTTCCGTCGCCGATGAATGGAACCGTCGGAAAATCTGTCGGAGATGGAGTCGGTGGAGATGTCGGAGGATCCGATCATCACGCTCGTCGGAAGATCAGCTTTGCGACACGGCGAACTCGTCACGTCAAAGCGAAGGCCGCAAAGGAGGAGAAGCTCAAGAAGCGGTTGGCCACCGGTGGGCCTGCTCGTGGCAATGGGCGTGGAGGTCGTGGCGGACGGCGCGGCCGTGCCAGACGCCGCTAGACGGGCACACGCACAGTACAGACGGTGTCGTGGTCGGAGCCTTACAAGCCTCCATACAACTACGTGAACGCACAACTTATCTTTATGTGGTTTTGGTAATTAACAACAACATATAGTTCATTGAATTAATAAGCTTATCAAGTATATTTTAGAAAAGTTCAATGAATAGATTGGCTAGGAATTGTGAGGAGGGAACCCCTAAGATGCAAAGAACTCTTATTGGCAAAAGCTTCAAAACTCTACATTTTATTTTATGGGAGTTCATCACAATTGAGTCCATAGGAAAGTCAATACTATTAGGAGGGTATGATGTACTGATGATGATCTGGTTTCTCAAGTGCGTAGAGATATGCCATCAAAAGCCTCAATCAAATTCTCACAAACCATCTGTCCTAAACCCCAAACTTCATATTCCGTGCCACCAAGTTTTCCACTTCGGTCCCACCGAGACAGATCCTATATCAAACCCTAGCACCTCGGTAGAACTGGGATTTCATTTGGTGCAACCGAGATGCAGTGACCAACCTTCTGTGATCGAAATATTTAATTTTGGAACTTCCGAGTTTTATGTTTCGGTGCCACCGAAGCATTGGATCTGCCTAGGTTAAGCCGAATCGGTCTCATCGAGATGTTCCTTTCGGTCTCACTGAAAAGCCAAAAGTTAGGATATTTCGCACTAGTTGGTAGCACCGAGTTTTAACTTCGGTGTCACCGAGTTGAACAATAATGTTATAACGGTTGGATTTTTGAAGAAGGCTATAAATACCACTCCACTCCCTCTCACTCATTGAGAGAGCTATCAGAACGGAACAACACTTCCACCATTCATTTTCTGAGAGAGAACCACCTACTCATGTGTTGAGATCAAGGGATTCCACTCTAACCAATAGATCCTTGATTTCTAGCCTCCCCAAGTTGTTTTCCATCCAATCATCCTCTTCTACCAAACCAAATCTGTGTGAGCGTGATTGAGTGTTGACGAGACTATCTTTTGAAGCACAAGAGCAAGGAGCTCATTATCAACACACCATCTATTACCTCTTGGAGAGTGGTGTCTCCTAGATTGGTTAGGTGTCGCTTGGGAGACTCCTAATCGTGTGGTGTTGAACCAAAAAATTTGTAAGGGCAAGGAGATCGCCTACTTCGTGAAGATCTATCCCGAGTGAGGCTCTTCCTTCGTGGACGTAAGTCATGGTGGAATAGACAAGGTTGCTTCTTCGTGGACCCTTCGTGGGTGGAGCCCTTCATGGACTCGCGTAGCCGTTACCCTCCTTGGTTTGAAGTCTCCATCAACGTGGACGTATGATAGCACCACCTATCGAAACCACGGCAAAAATATATGTGTCTTCATTGCGTTTGATCTTCCTATCCCTCTCTTTACATTCACTTGCAATGTCATTACTTTCAGCTGCACTACTCGTAGACTTGAATGTGTAGGGTGTGCTAGACTTGGTAAAATTGCTAAAACTTGCCAACCGATGAAATTGGGAAAATGTTAAGTTTTAATTTGGTGAAATAGTCTAATCCCCCCTCTAGACATACTTTCGATAGGTGCACGTCACCTCCCAAGAAGAGAGATGAGTCACCTGGAAGAAGGAGTAGAAGAGATGAGTCACCTCAGAGAGAGAGAGAGAGAGAGATAGAGAAAGAGAGAGAGAAGGAGTAGACAAGATCGATATGAACGAAGACCCTCCCGGAGAAGCAAGGACTCGGAAAGAAATGACAAGTACACCAAGAGTTACACAAGAAGAAGACATCAAGATCATGTTCGTGAATGGGTTTCCGGCTCCGATTCCGACAACCAATCTGATAGAAGTTATCACTCTGACTCCGACTATAGTCAAGATGAAGGTGTTGTCGGTGTAGCTCTCGTAACTCCTATGACCTATTTGATTCACCAAATGAAGTAATCGGAAAGTGCTTCATGGCTAAAGGCCCCAAGGTATCACACCCCAAATTCATTGACTTCAATAGTGATGGTGATGATGACTTATTAGGTGATGATGACTTATTAGGTGATGATGACTTGCTCGTTGATAAAACTAGTGAGGTTAGCTCAAATGAACTTGTTAGTCATCATGATAGCCAAGATGAATCTTTGTTGATGCTAAGAAGGAGATTGAGCGCTTAACGACAGAACTAAACACTCTTAAGTTAGCTCATGAATCTACTCAAGAAGATCATAGAGAGCTCCTAAGAACTCATGAGAAGCTACGCTTTGAGAAGCTAAGTTTAGAGCAAGAGTATGAGTTTCTTAAAGCTATCAAGGACGATCTTCGAAAGAAGAGTTCTTCGTATCTTGCCAAACGACTTCTATTGTCTACTTTTATGAATCAATTTAAATCTAAGCAAAGTAGTAACAAGGGTAAGAAAGGTTCATCATCTAGCAACAACAACAGAAATGTTAAATCCAATGATGTTGTTCCTAGTACCTGTATTGATTCCACTAATGATTATCTTAGCCAAGTTACACTTGAACAAGAAAACAATTTATTAAAAGTAATTATAGAGAAAGGTGTCTACAAAAGTCTTGTCGGGAATAAGCAATTCGAAGAGATTGTATGCAAGCAAGGATGGTATCGGAAGAATCAAGCTGTTGGTTTTGAACGAAAGTTCAATGCCAATGGAGTTGAATGGGAGGAAAGGATAAGGTACTGTATTCTAACTTCTCCTTGGCTTATACCCCCCGATATAATCCATAGCATCATCAAAACAAGCAAACTATGCAAGCAAAAAATAGAATATGTTCAAAACAGAACAGTCTATAATGATCCGTAGAGAAACTATACTTCTGTAACTCCAAAAATTCTGAAAACTTAGGAGAACTGAGGAATTTATATAAAAATACGGTGTAAAAAATTCAGATCAAAAATACATTCCAGTAAAATCAGAGAAAGTCTGCACTGGACGCAAAAGTTTCTGTTTTTGCACAGGATCAAATCAACAAGTATCCATACTATCCCAAAGGCTTTACTTGGCACATTATTGAAATAAAAGACACAAAAAATGATTACTACAGTAGCTTAATAATATGAACACACAAAAACAGAAAGGATAAGTGATGGGTTGTCTCCCAACAAGCGCTTTTCTTTAAGGCCTTTTAGCTAGGCATGAAGATTTCAATGGTGCTCACATAAGAATAGTAGATAAAACATGCAAAAGAGCATCATGAATATTATGACAAGCACATTATTTTTATGGTACAGTGGTATATTAAAGGAGATAACTATTTTTATGAGAAACTTCCATGAAAAATTCTACATTGTTTCCATGAGCATGAACACAAGTGTTCAAGGTCGACCCTCACTTCTCCAATGCATAACTTTCCAATCGCTTCTCTTATAAAAGGAAAGTAATCATTTTTGTGTTTTTAATTTTTCAATTTTTTGGTTGTTTCACACACAACTAAAGAAAGAAAACAAAAACAAAAGGAAAACAAAATCTACTTACTGATAGAAGCAAACAAGCATACACGAAAATATTAACCCCACGCTATTTCTCCCCGGTAACAGCGCCAGAAATGAGCTTGATAATCCCCAAGTGCAAGGAATCATCGTAGAACTTTCCAAAGATGGAAGTGGTAAGTATGGAGTGCCGAACCCACAAGGAGCTAAAGGTAAGATCAATATTCTCTCAAGTCATATCTGCCACCGATACGACTCTACGTACACCGAGCGTTTGCTTTTATCTATGTTGTGGGTATGAAGAGAATAGCTTTGCATGATATTGGAGAACAAAAATATGAAAATAGTTGTTGCCTAAATAAAGTTATAATATATTACAATATATTACAAATAGCGAGTGTGGAATAATGATGGTATGGTATGCGGAATTGTCCGAGGCAATTTATAACAAGATTGGTAATCATTCTTGCAATTTTATACGAGGGAGAGGCATGAGCTAACATACTTTCCGTACTTGGATCATATGAACTTATGATTGGACCTCTAGCAAGCATCCGCAACTACTAGAAATCATTAAGGTAAACCCAACCATAGCATTAAACATCAAGTCCCATTTACTCCCATACACAACAATCTCCTTACTCGGATGTAAGATTCTGTCACTCTAGACATCCACTATAAGCAAATCATTATAGTATTGCAACACCCTACAGCGAGAATCCCTCACGTGTGTGTGGCACGGAGGGCACCATAGGACAACACCAAAATAAAACATACACTCAAACCAATCAAGATCATCAATCAACCCAAAGGATAACATAAATCTACTCAAAAATCATTGGATGGCAACAGATCATTGATTAATAATATGTGGTATGAAACACCATGTTCAAGTAGGGGATTACAGCGGGGTGTGAGAGAGTGGACCATTGAAAAGAGATGAGGAAGGTGATCAAGAGGTGATGTTGATGAAGACGATCACCGCGACCATGGTTCCCCCGGCGGCACTCCGGCGCCACCGAAAGAGAGGGGGAGAGAGTCCCCCCCCCCCCTTAGGCTTCCTTCTCCATGGCCTCTCCCTTGATGGGGAGAGGTTCTCCCCTCTGGTCCTTGGCCTCCATGGTGTTGGGGAACATTGCATGGGAACCAAAAAAATTCATACGCACACACAAGATCTATCCATGGATATGCATAGCTACGAGAGGGGGAGTGTATCTACATGCCCTTGTAGATCGCTAAGCGGAAGCGTATATAATGCGGTTGATGTAGTCGTACGTCTTCATGATCCAATCGCGATCCGTCCCGATCTAGCGCCGAACGGACGACACCTCCGCGTTTAGCACACGTGCGGCTCGATGACGTCTTTGCCTCCTCGATCCAGCAAGCGAGGGTGGAGTAGTAGATGGGTTCTCAACCAGCACGACGGCGTGGTGGCGGTGGTGGTGGAGCAGTGCCAGCAGGGTTTGACCAAGCGTTACCGGAACCATGAACGGAGGAGAAAATGATCTAGGGAGAGGGAGGCGCCAAGGGCTTGGTGTGTCCTCTTGGGGACCCCCTCCCCTCTATATATAGGTGGAGGGGCGTGGAGATCATCCCCTCCAAGCCCTAGGGCTCAGCCAAGGGGGAGGAGTTGGACTCCTAGTCCAATATCCTCCCTTTCCATACACACGTGGACTTTCCACCTCTCCCAAGCCACATGGGCCTTGAGGGACTTGTGCGCCCGGACCAATAAGGCCAGGGCGCCTCCCCTCAGCCCATGCAAACCCTTGGGACGTGGTGGAACCCTTGGTGGACTTCCTAACTCCTTTAGAAATTTTCGGAACCTTCTAGAAGCTTCCCGGTACAATACCGAAAAAACCCGAAACTTTTCCGGTAGCAAAAATATGACTTACCATATATAAATCTTTACCTCCAGACCATTCCGGAGCTCCTCGTGACATCCGGGATCTCATCCGGGACTTCGAAAAACATTCAGTCACCAACATACATAACCAAATAATACTATATCGTCACCGAACGTTAAGCGTGCGGACCCTACGGGTTCGAGAATCATGTGGACATGACCGAGACACCTCTCCGGTCAATAACCAATAGTGGGACCTAGATGCCCATATTGGTTCCCACATATTCCACGAATATCTTTATCGTTTGAACCACGATGCCAAGGATTCAATCAATCCCGTATGCAGTTCCCTTTGTCCAGCGATATGTTACTTGCCCGAGATTCGATCGTCAGTATCTCCATACCTAGTTCAATCTCGTTATCGGCAAGTTTCTTTACTCGTTCCGTAATACAAGATCCCGTGACTAACTCCTTAGTCACATTGCTTGCAAGCTTCTTGTGATGTTGTATTACCGAGAGGGCCTGGAGATACCTCTCCGTCATACAGAGTGACAAATCCCAGTCTCGATCCATGCCAACCCAACAGTCACCCTTGGAGACCTGTAGAGTACCTTCATGATCACCCAGTTACGAAGTGACATTTGATACACACAAGGCATTCCTCCGGTGCCAGGGAGTTGCATGATCTCATGGTCTTAGGAACATATACTTGACATGAAGAAAGCACTAGCAATAAACTAATACGATCAAATACTATGCTTACGGTTGGGTCTTGTCCATCACATCATTCTCCTAATGATGTGACCCCGTTATCAAATGACAATTCATGTCTATGCTTAGGAAACCTTAACCATCTTTGATCAACGAGCTAGTCTAGTAGAGGCTCACTAGGGACAAGGTGTTGTCTATGTATCCACACATGTATCTGAGTTTACGATCAATACAATTCTAGCATGGATAATAGACGTTTATCATGAACAGGGAAATATGATAATAACCAATTTATTATTGCCTCCAGGGCATATTCCCTACAGCCTCCCACTTGCACTAGAGTCAATAATCTAGTTCACATCACCATGTGATTCACACCCAATGAGTTCTGGGGTTTGATCATGTTTTGCTTGTGAGAGAGGTTTTAGTCAACGGGTCTGCAACATTCAGATCCGTGTGTACTTTGTAATTATATATGTCATACTGTAGATGCTACTACCGCGCTCCACTTGGAGCTATTCCAAATGATCGCTCCACCATACGTATCCGGTTTATGACTCAGGGTCATCTGGATCGGTGTCAAAGCTTGCATCGACGTAACCCTTTACGACGAACTCTTTATCACCTCCATAACCGAGAAAATATTTCCTTAGTACTCTTTAGGTACCTAAAGATAATTTTGAACGCTGTCCAGTGATCCACTCTTGGATCACTTTTGTACCCCCTGCCAGACTTATGGCAAGGCACACGTCACATGAGGTACATAGCATGACATACAGTATAGAGCCTATGGCTGAGGCATAGGGGACGACCTTCGTCCTTTCTCTTTCTTCTGCCTTGGTCGAGCTTTGAGTCTTACTCAACTTCACACCTTACAATACATGCAAGAACTCTTTCTTTGAATGATCCATTTTGAACTCCTTCAAAATCTTGTCAAGGTGTGTGCTCTGTGAAAGTCTTATCAAGAGTCTTGATCTATCTCTAAAGATTTTGATGCTCAATAGGTAAACAGCTTTACCCAGGGCTTCCTTTGAAAAACTCCTTTCAAACAACCCTTTAAGCTTTCCAAAAATTATACATCATTTCCGATAAACAATATGTCATCCACATATACTTATCAAAAATGCTATAGTGCTCCCACTCACTTTCTTGTAAATACAAGTTTCTTCATAAACTTTGTATAAACCCAAAAGCTTTGATCACCTCATCAAAGCATATATTCCAACTCCGAGATGCTTGCACCAGTCCATAGAAGGATCACTGGAGCTTGCATGCCTTTTAGCATCCTTAGGATCGACAAAACCTTCCAGTTGTATCACATACAACCTTTCCTCACGAAAACCGTTAAGGAAACTCTATTTTTGACATCCATCTGCCAGATTTCGTAATCGAAAAATGTAGCAACTGCTAACATAGTCCCAACAGACTTTAGCATCGCTACGGGTGAGAAAGTCACATTGTAGTCAACTCCTTGAAATTGTCGAAAACCTCTTTGCGACAAGTCGAGCTTTATAAATGGTGACATTACCATCTTCGTATGTCTTCTTCTTAAAGCTGCATTTGTACTTAATGGCCTGCCGGTCATCGGGCAAGTCTAGCAAAGTCCATACTTGGTTTTCATACTTGGATCCTATCTCGGATTTCATGGCTCCTAGCCATTTGTTGGAATCTGGGCCCACCATCGCTTCTTCGTAGCTCGTAGGTTCACTGTTGTCTAATAACATGACCTCCAAGACAGGATTGTCGTACCACTCAGGGGCGGTACGAGTCCTTGTCGACCTACGAGGTTCGATAGTAACTTGATCCGAAGTTTCATGATCACTATCATTAGCTTCCTCTTCAATTGGTGTACGCATCACACGAACACTTTTCTGCGTTGTGCTACTTTTCAATTCAAGTGAAGGTTCGATAACCTTATCAAGTTCTACCTTCCTCCCACTCACTTCTTTCAAGAGAACCTCCTTCTCTGGAAAGGATTCATTCTTGGCAACAAAGACCTTGCCTTCAGATCTGAGATAGAAGGTGTACCCAATTGTTTCCTTAGGGTATCCTATAAGACACACTTCTCCGCTTTGGGTTCGAGCTTATCAGGCTGAAGCCTTTTCACATAAGCGTCGCAACCCCAAACCTTAAGAAACGACAGCTTAGGTTTCTTGCCAAACCATAATTCATACGGTGTCATCTCAACGGATTTAGGTGGTGCCCTATTTAAAATGAATGTGTACTTGTCTCTAATGCATAACCCCAAAATGATACTGGCAAAACGATAAGAGACATCATAGAACGCACCATATCCAATAGAGTACGGTTACGATGTTCGAACACACTAATACGAGGCACCCCCGTGTGCGTCGATCTTTCATGAATTGGAGGGGGATTTCCACGAGAAACACGAGGAACACGAAGAACACAAGAGAAACACGAGAGGAAATCACACACTCAAGGACAACCTTCGATTACACATCCACTAGAAACACACAAGTACACGAGATACAAGATCCACAATCAACAAAAGGATACACGTAATGATAGTCTCCTCGCTCCAAAGGAGGAGGTCTTGAATCCCTTGGGATCTTCCCTTAGAGGGGCCTTGGCATCACTTGGATCTTCTCTCAATGGAGGGCAATCTCCGTGGGAGAAGGAAGTAATGGAGCTATGCTCAACAAAAGGTCTTTGCCAAACAATAGCTAACCCTAATTCGAGGTGGAAGAAGAGTATATATAGTCCTAGGGATGAAGGCGTAAGTGGGAGAGATACATGGGCCTTGGGCCCGAGTGCAGTTGCTCTGTCAAGGCCGGAAGTTCCGGGCGCCGGAAGTTCTGGGCTGGTTCCGGGCAGGGTCCGGGCTGAATAGAGAGTTGGTGCAGGCTTCGGGAGCTGGTTCCACGGCCGGCCGGAAGTTCCGGGCGAAGGTCCGGGTTGGTTCCGGGCTATCCAGAGAGTTTGCACCTGTGGACTTGGGCTTGGGTCGCCGGAGGGCCGGAAGTTCCGGGCAAGCCGGAAGTTCCAGGCTGTCCAGAGACTTGCCCTTGGTGCTATCTCCTTCTCCTCCTCGGCCTTGGTCTTGGGGATGCTTCCTTGATCCTTTGTGGTCGTCTTCCTCGTACCTAATGATGCACAGGGTTTCATTGTGTGGTAGCATCCAAGTTCCTTTGCTATCCAAGTCAAACTCGAAGAGGAGTGAGTTCACCTTAGCTCCAATGTCGCGTGCGCGTGCTCTTGTCATAGGGCCACTTGGGGGTTGGCTTGATGGTGTAGTCTTCATGGGGATGATGGTGGGATGCTCCGCATCATCACCCCCCCTTGGGGAAGATCCGTCCTCGGATCAAGATCTTCATCGCCATGAAAAGGGGATAGATCCGTGATGTTGAAGGTGTCACTCATGTTGTACTTGTCACGTGGTATGTAGATCTTGTAGGCATTGTTGTTGTAGCGTGCCAACACCTTGAAGGGACCGTCGGCTCGAGGAAGTAGCTTTGACTTGTGTTCGTTGGGGAAGCGGTCCTTGCGAAGGTGTAGCCACACAAGATCACCGGGCTTGAACACCATGGGGTGCTTGTTGAGGTTGCGCTTGTTGGTGACGCGTTCCACTTGACGTTCAATCGTGCGCCTAGTATCTTAATGCATCCTCTTGATGTAGTTTGCCCTTGCACTTGCGTCCATGTTGACGCGCCCTTGGAGTGGTAGAGGTAGGATGCCCAATGGGGACAAAGGATTGAAGCCGTAGACCACTTCGAATGGAGACTTGCCGGTGGTGGAGTGACTTGCGCGATTGTAGGCGTACTCGGCGATGGGGAGGCAATCTTCCCCTTCCTTGATGTTCTTCTTGATCAACACGCGAAGTAGGGTAGAAAGCGTCCGGTTCATCACATCCGTTTGTCCATCGGTTTGAGGATGATATGCCAAAGAGAAAAGAAGCTTGATTCCGAGCTTGCGCATAGGGTCTTCCAAAAGTAGCTCAAGAACTTGACGTCGCGATTCAAGACAATGGTCTTGGGGACGCCATGTAGTCGCAAGATGTCCCTACAAAAGAGATTGGCAATATGTGAAGCATCGTCTATCTTGTGACATGGAATGAAATGAGCCATCTTGGAAAGGCGGTCCACAACGACAAAAATGGAATCGTGGCCATTTTTTGTTCGTGGCAAGCCAAGAACAAAGTCCATACTAATGTCTTCCCATGGTTGGAAAGGTATAGGAAGAGGCATATAAAGATCGTGGGATTGAGCTTTGGACTTAGCTTTGCGGCATGTAGAGCAGTGATACGTCTCCAACGTATCTATAATTTTTGCTTGCTCCATGCTGTTATATTATCATTCTTGGATGTTTTATAATCATTTTATAACAACTTTATATCATTTTTTGGGACTAACCTATTGACATAGTGCCAAAGTGCGAGTTGCTGTTTTTTCTTATTTTTTACTTCGCAAAAAATCAATACCAAACGGAGTCCAATTGCGACGAAACTTTTTGGAGATTTTTTCTGGACCTGAAGACACACAGTGGGCCAAAGAAGTATCGGAGAAGTGGGCCGAGGAGACCACAACCCACCAGGGCGCGCCAGGGGGGCCCCGGCGCGCCCTGATGGGTTGTGCCCTCTTCGGGGCCCTTCTCCACCGCCTCTGATGCCTATAAATTCCCAAATATTCCAAAAACCCTAGGGGAGTCGACGAAACACAATTCCAGCCGCCGCAAGTTCCAGAACCTCAAGATCCAATCTAAACACCATCACGGAGGGGTTCATCTTCTTCATAGGTGCCTCTCCGATGATGCGTGAGTAGTCCACCATAGACCTACGGGTCCGTAGGCAGTAGCTAGATGGCTTCTTTTCTCTCTCTTATGATTCTCAATACAATGGTCTCTTGGAGATCTATTTGATCTAAACTTTTGCGGTGTGTTTGTTGGGATTCGATGAATTTTGAGTTCATGATCAGTTTCTATCCATGAATATTATTTGAGTCTTCTTTGATCTCTTATATGAATGATTACTTATAGCCTCGTATTTCTTCTTTGAATCTTTGGTTTAGTTAGGCCAACTAGATCGATTTTTCTTGCCATGGGAAGAGGTGCTTTGTGGTGGGTTCGATCTTGCGGTGTTCGGGGCAGCAAGACACGCATGTATCGTTGCTATTAAGGATAACAAGATGGGGTCTATTCCTACATGAATAGATCTTGTCTACATCATGTCATCGTTCTTATTGCATTACTCCGTTTTTCCATGAACTTAATACACTAGATGCATGCTGGATAGCGGTCGATGTGTGGAGTAATAGTGGTAGATGCAGGCAGGAGTCGGTCTACTTATCTTGGACGTGATGCCTATATAATGATCATCGCCTTGGATATCGTCATGACTATTCGATTTTCTATCAATTGCCCAATAGTAATTTGTTCACCCACCGTGCGCTATACTCTTGAGAGAAGCCACTAGTGAACCCTACGGCCCCCGGGTCTACTTTTCCAACATATTGCTTTGAGATCTATCTTTTGCATCTTTGTTTTCAGATCTACAAAACCAAAAACCCCCAAAAATATATTGTTGCATATTGTATTTGCCCTTTATATTTTGTGTTCTTGAGAGATCTATCTCTCCTATCTATCACTACATAATCTATCTTTTTACCGTAGAGAGATTGACAACCCCTCTTTCGCGTCGGGTTGCAAGTATTTGTTGTTTGTTGCAGGTGCTGCTTATTGGGTGGTGGTGATCCTCCTACTGGTTCGATAACCTTGGTTTCATAACTGAGGGAAATACTTACCGTCGCTGTGCTGCATCATCCCTTCCTCTTTGGGGAAATACCGACGCAGTCTCAAGCCACATCAAAGGAATTTCTGGCGCCATTGCCGGGGAGGAAGCGGTCTCTTCTACGTGCCTATCGTAGGCGCCGAGGGGACTCCATCATCATCTACCAGGTTCCTAATCACAAATCTCATCTCCTTGCAATTACATTATTTGCCATTTGCCTCTCGTTTTCCTCTCCCCCACTTCACCAATTTGCCATTTTATTCACCCTCTTTTTCATTTTCCTTTTTCTTGCCGGATCACTTCCTTGCTTGCAATCTTGTTTGCTTGTCACCATGAGTGATTTTGGTATGGCAGAAACGGATGATGGTAGGACTCCTAAAATTGGACGTTCTGGTAATATGGATTCTAAAACTTTTGTTTTGGGGGCAAGGGAACGTTATAGGAAAACAAACTATCCAAGAGTTTGTCAATTGCGTTGGGAATTTGACTCTCGATGATACTCCTATACTGAAAAGAACTAAATCTTATGCGGAAGCTATCTCAGCGCTAGTTCTAAAACTTGAAAATAGATTTATTCATACCCATTCTACCTTGCAAAGATTGTTTTATGAGCTACCCGTCTTAAAGAATCCTAAAGGTACTTAAAGAATCCTAAAGCTAAGAATTAGCTACCCTTGTTCTTATGAATGAATTTGATCACATAGTACGGGAAGCTAGGGAGATCTTTGACTTTTATGGTATGAGCCGTGAAAAACCAGTAATAGGAGAAATCCTTTACAATAGTGATTACATGATGAGATATTTGCTTGAAAATAATCAAATTTTTTATGATAATCTTAAAAAGGAAGTCCCCGTTTTAGATATGATCCAACAAGTTTTCAATGACGTGAACCAACAATATTCTTGGATTGTGGCCGGAAATCAAAGGGGGTACGTAGAGGGACAACTTGATAGTGCTAAAGTTGCTATGGATGATGTGTTTCAAGTTCTATTTGCAAAACCTCTTGACAAAAGCACCTCATCCAAAACCAAGGATGACAATACTTGAATCTATGTGTTATGCCTAGCTAGGGGTGTAAAACGGTAGCGCTTGTTGGGAGGCAACCCAATGAATAAATTTATTTTTGCTTTGTCCTTTCTGTTTTTGAGTGTTGACACAATTATGCCTCTGTTATGATTGTGTTTTTATGGTTTATTTAGTGTTTGTGCCAAGTAAATCCTTTAGCATGATTCATAGGATGAGTAGAAGTGATGCTGAAATCTGAAACAGAAACTTTGCGTCCAGTATATGAATTTTCATTTTTTGCTGAACGTGATCTTGAGCTGAACTTTTAACACAGTGTTTCCATACAAATTCCTTACGTTGTCCTAATTTTTCAGAATTTTTAGAGTTACAGAAGTATGGTTAGAGTACAAATTACTACAGACTGTTATGTTTAAGACAAATTCTGTTTTCGTTGCATTGTGTGCTTGTTTTGATGAATCTATGGGTTATATTGAAGGGTATGAGCCATGGTAAAGTTAAAATACAGTAGGTATAATGCAATAATAAAATATGAATAGGTTTGCAACAGCACCTAAAGTAGTGATTTGCTTTATTATACTAACGGATCTCACGAAGATTTTGTTGAGTTTTGTGTGATTGAAGTTTTCAAGTTTTGGGTGAGATCACGATGGATGAAGGAATAAGGAGTGAAAAGAGCCTAAGCTTGGGGATGCTACAGCACCCCCAAGATATATCCAAACATAAACAAGCAACTAAGCTTGGGGATGCCCCCGAGTGGCATCCCCTCTTTCTTCTAACGACCATCGGTATTTTACTTGGAGCTATATTTTTATTCGTCACATATCATGAGTTTTGCTTGGAGCGTCTTGTATCTTTGCTTGCTTTGCTTGTTTGTTTTTCATTTGTATCCTTGCTGTACACACCTATTTGAGAGAGCCAAAATCATGTTATCATTTGTTAGAATTGCTCTATGTGCTTCACTTAAACTTTTTGAGCTATAGAATTGCTCTAGTGCTTCACTTATATCTTTTTGAGCACGGTGTGCTTGGAAATTTTTGTAGAAATACTCTCATGCTTCACTTAGATTAATTTGAGAGTTAGTATATTTTGAAGAAATCCTCTCATGCTTCACTTATACGTTTTTGAGAGATGAAATCTTTATGCTCATGTGCTTCACTTAAATTTGTTTGAGCTTGCCAAAAAGCAATGGCAATATATGAAACTAGTCCCAAAGTGATAGATATCCAAGGAGGATATAATAAAAACTTCCATGAAGATCATTGTGCAAATTAAACTTGTTTCTTTGTAATAGTTTTGAAACATGATGATAGTAATATGTGAGTCATGTTAGTGAGTAATTGTGCTTTAGTAGGAATATTGGTGTTAAGGTTTGTGATTCCCTATGCATGCACAAAAGTCAATAGTTATGCAATGAAGTTACATCCTACTTATGGTGCATTATTCGGTGTTAGTTATGCTCAACGCTCGCTTATGTGAATTTTCGTTTCTTGGTTTGGTTGTTTCTCAATCTATTTGCTAGCCTCCATTTGTACTAAGTAGAAATACTACTTGTGCATCCAAAACCCTTAAACCAAGTTTTGCCTTATGAGTCCACTATACCTACCTATATGCGGTATTTCCATGCCGTTCCAAGCAAATTTGTATGTGCCATCTCTAAATTTTCAAAATAAATTTTCTCTTTTGTGTGCTCGTACCGCTCATGAAACGGTGGGGAGTGTCCAATATTTTCCATGCTAGATGTGTTATTCTCAACATGAGTGTTTATTCACTTGTCATTGCACGAGAGTGCGGCGGTAATAGGGATGCCCATTCCCGAAATGAAAAAAAGAAAAAAAATTACTTTATGTTGTCAAATAATAAATTCCTTGGAAAGTGTTGGTATGGAAGGCAACCGTGGATACGACCCGCCATGGAAAGTGAAAGTTTGGTTGAAAAAGGAATAAACTTTATTTTCTGTTTGGGAACCGCCTATGATATATCTAGCATGGAAAGTATTGTGAGCTACTTTGTCGTTTTCGTTGACAGGAAAGCCATGCCACCCAAAATATTTTTCTCTCTCAATTTAAACCTTGAGCACTGGCACCTCTACAAATCCCTACTTCCCTCTGCGAAGGGCCTATCTATTTACTTTATGCAATTTTTATTTTTACTTTGAGTCTCCATCTTCTCTTATAAAGCACCAACTAGGGGGCACTATGATCGTACTTGAGCATTGGGCATAGCTAATAGTTGAGTGTGTCTCATGAATGGATCAATGATTGAGCATGATGGGCTAGGGATAACTTTCTTTAGTGTTGATATTTCGAAAGACATGGTTGCTTGTTGACATGCTTGAGTATTGAAGTCATTATGTTAAAACTAGACTATTGCTTTGAATCATTTACAAGTCCAAATGTCCATGCTACACAAAAGAAAAGAATATGATGAACATGTTAGGCAGCATTCCACATCAAAAATTCTGTTTTTATCATTTACCTACTCGAGGACGAGTAGGAATTAAGGTTGGGGATGCTCATACGTCTCCAACGTATCTATAATTTTCGCTTGTTCCATGCTATTATATTATCATTCTTGGATGTTTTACAATCATTTTATAACAACTTTATATCATTTTTTGTGACTAACCTATTGACATAGTGCCAAAGTGCCAGTTGCTGTTTTTGCTTGTTTTTTACTTCGCAGAAAATCAATACCAAACGGAGTCCAATCGCGACGAAACATTTTGAAGATTTTTTCTGGACCAGAAGACACCCAGTGGGCCAAAGAAGTACCGGAGAAGTGGGCCGAGGAGACCACAACCCACCAGGGCACGCCAGGGGGGGCCCGGCGCGCCCTGATGGGTTGTGCCCTCCTCGGGGCCCCTCTCCACCGCCTCTGATGCCTACAAATTTCCAAATATTCCAAAAAACCTAGGGGAGTCGACAAAACACAATTCCAGCCGCCGCAAGTTCCAGAACCTCGAGATCCAATCTAAACACCATCACGGAGGGGTTCATCTTCTTCATAGGTTGTAGGATCGAAAGTATGTCTAGAGGGGGGTGATTAGACTACTTGACCAAATAAAAATTCTACCTTTTCCCAATTTGAAGTGTTGGCAGATTTTAGCAATGATAGCAAGTCAAGTACACCCTACACATGCATGTCTAAGAGTATAGCAGCGGAAAGTAACAACAAGCATATGTAGTAGAGGGTAGGAAAGAAGATCAAACGCAATTTGTAGACACGAAGATTTTTCCTGTGGTTCCGATAGGTGGTTCTATCGTACGTCCATGTTTATGGAGTCTTCAACCCACGGAGGGTAACGGTCGCGAGAGTTCACGGAGGGCTCCACCCATAAGGGTCCACGAAGTAGCAACCTTGACTATTCCATAACGGCTTCCGTCCACGAAGGACTAGCCTCACTATGGGTAGATCTTCACGAAGTAGACGATCTCCTTGCCCGTACAAACTTCTTGGTTCAACTCCACAACACGAAGTAGGAGGCTCCCAAGCGACACCTAACCAATCTAGGAGGCACCACCCTCCAAAAGGTAATAGGCTCGGCAATGTCGATGAACTCCTTGCTCTTGTGCTTCAAGATGATAGACTCCTCAACACACAATCACTCTCTCACAGATTTAGCTATGGTGGAAGAGATCGATTTGGTGGAAAGCAACTTGGGGAGGCTAGAGATCAAGATTCATATGGTAGGAATGGAATAGCGTGATCTCAACACATGAGTAGGTGGCTCTCTCTCAGAAAATTGGATGGGGCAAGCATGGAATAGTTCTGAGTGCTTCTCTTTCGAGTGGGTGGTGGTGAAGGGGTATATATAGGCATCCCCAAAAATCCAACTGTTACACCTAAAGTGACCAACTCGGTGACACCGAAGTATAAAACTCGGTGGTACCGAAGTGGCCAAAAGGCAGTAACTTTTGAATCTCGGTGAGACCGATACATAACTCTCAGTGGTACCGATTAGGTGACCAACGGTCAGATTGCACAACTCGGTGACGCCGATTCTCAAATCTCGGTGGTACCAATTCTTGACAATGGCTAACCAAAGAGTTGGTCCAAAAACTCGGTGAGACCGATTCACAAAACTCGGTGGTACCGATTCTTGTGAATAGCTAACCAGGAAGTTGGTCCAAGTCTCGGTGAGACCGACTGGCAAAACTCGGTGGTACCGAGGCTTGAAAATAGCTAAACAGAAAGTTGGCAACTGAACTCGGTGGCACCGATGCAGAATCGGTTGCACCGAATGGCTAGGGTTTGGCATGGGTCTGTCTGAGTTTGGGAATCGGTGGGACCGAGTGGGAATTATTGGTTGCACCGATTTTCATGAATGGCTTGGACAGACTTTTGTGGAAGAGTTTGTGGGTGTTTTTGGTGACTATCACTTGTGCACGTGGAGCATCTTGTTCACCAACAGTACCTTACCCCCTTTTAATAGTATTGGCTTTCCTATGGACTCAAAGTGATTTCTCACAAAGTAAAATGTAGAGTCCTCTTGCTTGAAGCTTTGCCAATCCATTTCCTTGCATCTAGGGGTTTCTCCACAATCCTTTTGCCAACCTATCATTGAACTTTTCCTGAAATATGCTTAGTGGAAACATTAGTTCAATGACATATATGTTGTTATTAATTACCAAAACCACCAAGGGAGCAAATGTGCTTTCAATCTCCCCCTTTTTGGTAATTGATGACAACATATAGATCAAAGCTTCGACATATGATATAATCAATGAATATAATCGTCGCTTTGAGAAGTATGTGATAAGCAAGAGCTCCCCCTAAATTTGTGCGTTATTTTGAATTTGCGTTTGAATGCAAATGCACAATCGATTAGGTACATGGGGCACTCTTTCATGTCACATACAACTTGGTGGTGTGCGAGAATAATAAGAATGAATATCATAGCACAACACAATCAAGTAACGGTGAATGACCATCTCATAAGCATCATAATGATAGGAAGTAGTAGCAATACACATCAAGTGTATGATCAAACACCAACAAAGTTTAACACAACCAAACCAAAAGATATCAAATGTTTTGAAAAGCGATAAAAAACAATGCTCTCTCTCTCTAAGCTTAAAGATCTATATATACATCTTCTCCCCCTTTGGCAACAAGTTACCAAAAAGTTCAAAGGTATATATCTAAGCGTTCTTCTGGGGCTGGTCTCCTCCGATGGTTGATGAAGGAGTCGAGAGAACGTCATCAGCGAAGATGTCGGCAGACGTCATGGACGGTGTTGGTGTAGCAACTGGAGGAACTGGAGGAGCTGAGGACGCTGATGAAGAAGGTCGCAACTCTGGAGCTGGCACTGTAGCTGATCTCGCCTGAGTAGTGAATTGGGTGCTAGGCCGGAGAGGTGCACGATCCTCCTCATCATCATCAGTGGAATGAGGGCTAGGCACTACATCAACTTCCTTCTTGAGCTCATCAACTATCTTAGTCAGCCCATCCACCTTGTTGTTGAGAGTGTGAAACTTGTTGTCAACAATCCTCGAAAGACTTGCCTGGTTCTTCAATACATCGCTGATGTCCTTCTGCATGCTGAGCATAGTACTGAGTAGGAGATCCATCTGTTCACTCCTGTACCTGGGCATCTGAGAACTAGAGTCTCTGGCTGCCTCTGCATGTGTGTGTGTTGTAGCTGATGTGGGATGATCTGGGTTCATCACCACAACGTTGTCTTCTAGATCTGGCAATAGTGGCAAATGTGGTCTGTCAAGAGCAAAAATGTGCTTCTCTAGCTTGGAGTTGATAAGCATCTGGATGTAGGGTGCATAGCAACATGAGCGCTTCTGATCAGCAGCAACCCTCTTCACAGTCTCCACTATCAAATCCATCACTCTGAATCTTGTATGTTGATCTAGATGGAGCAGCATGTTGATGGAATATCCTCTTATCATCTTCTCATCTCCAGACTTAGGCATCAGGGTATGCCTCAAGATGGTGTTGATAGTCCATAGGCCAGCCTGGAGGATGTAAATGGATCCAAGCTTGTGAGACTTCAGATGTGCAGCAGGGATCTGATTGTACATGTTCTTCATGGCATCATGGCTTGCCTTGGACTCATTATAGACATTGATGTCACCATCTTCCACATGTGGGACTCCTAAGATGGTAGCCCACTCCTCAACATTTGATTCATATCTTGCTCCTTCAGCCATCCATACAATTCTACCATCTCCATAGAAGTGAGCAGTAGAGTAGAATTGCATGATCATTTCATCGTTCCATGTAGTGAATTCCTTGCCAACAAATTCATCCAGACCAATGCAGTGAAAGTTTTCTTGCACACTTGGGAAGTAGTCCTCATTCTCCTTGATGTACTTCCAATCCACATACCTCATGTCACTCACAGCAGGGCTCTTATCAAGCAAGATTGTTTCATAGAAATCTTGTTGCTCCTTGGTATAAAATCTGTAGTCCACAACTGTTTTCCTTCTTTGAGAATATGGATCAATGGCTCTCAATTATCTCAGACCAGAGTCCTTCCTCTTCTTCATATCTTCAGCAAGCAAGTGGCTGGCATTGTGCTCTGGAAGATGTGGTCTTAGCTTCACCAAAGCTGACATGGCATCATCCTCAGCGTCCCTAAAGGTGGAGGTCTTGTTCTTGCTGGAAGCTGGTATCTCTCTGGAGAACCTCTTGGGTTTTTCTACAGCAGCCTTCTTGGGGGCAGTCTTGGTGCCCTTGGATGAGGTGGCTTTAGGCATAGCATCAGCCATGAGCTTCTTCTTCTTCTTAGGAGGAGCCTTGGCAACTGGCTCTTCCTCCTCTTCTTCCTCATCTAGATACTCTGGAGTAGATGGAAGAACTTTAGCTTTAACAAATCTTGTTCTTTCTCTCTTCTTCTCCCCTGCCTTCTTAGGCATAGATTTCTTTGAGGGCTCAACAGTCATTGTTTCCCTAGCACTCTCTGGCGCTCTTGCTGTCCCTGAGCTAGCATACTCTTTCCTGATAGCCTTCTTCTTCTTGGATGAAGAGGCAGCAGCAGTGGTCTTGGCAGTCTCATCCTTCTTGGAAAGCTCCTCAGGAATGAAATCCTCATCTTCTTCATCTGAGTTGAGCTTCCTTCTTGCCCTGGTTGCAGCTTTGGGCAGATCAGGAGAGCTAGGAACATCATCATAGCTACCCTCAGGACTAGTGCCTGAGCTCATGTCAACACTTTGCTCTCTGAGATCATTCTGGCTGTCTTCAGCATCTGACATCTCTGACCCTGTGAATTAGAGTATAGAAGAGTGGAAGGGATGAGTCATCACAAAATGCAGATGTTTTTCAAAGGTTTGAACAGAGAAATTCTTAGATATAGTCTTCAGCAAAAAGGGATTTCGGTGTCACCGAGTCAAACATTTTGGTACCACCGAGACACACAGAACTCTTTACAGAAACTTGGCAGCAACTTCGGTCACACCGAAAATTGCCACTCGGTTTCACCGAGACTATCCTCAGCAGTACAAAACAGAATCGGTAGAGCCGATTTTTCTGACTCGGTATCACCGAGATTCGATTTTGTGGACGACTAGACCTAAAAAAATTCGGTTCGCTAATCTAATGAGATTTCTAGGGGATTTGGAGGATTGCAATCGGTGGTTTATCGATAAAAATAACTCCAATGCGCGTGAATCGGACGGGGAGCGCAAGGAGGGCCGGATCCATACCCTAATTCGGTGAAGGACCTGCTAAGGCGACGACGGCGGTGAAGATTCCGTCGGCGGCGGCGATTCCCAACGGCGGAGACGCACGGGGAGGCAAGGGCGATGACCAGGGGGTCCGGAGCGGCAGCTTAGGGTTGGAGGAAAACGGACTTTTGCGGTTGAATTTCAAAAGTCGGGTCCTCCTGGTTATATACCCTTAGCTGTCGGTGACACCGGTTCGAAATTATCGGTGCCACCGAGTTTCTCAACTGTCAGCTGACAGGGAAACTCGGTGTAACCGAGAATAGGGAATCGGTGTTACCGAGATGGAAAACCAGATCAACCCTAGGCATTCGGTGAGATCGAGATTTTTGTATTGGTTCCACCGAGATGCACTTGGGAGGTTTTAATGGTCAGTCCTTTGTCGATACGGAACTCCGAGTGCTCCTCACACAGAGGGATCGAAAAGTACTTGTTCAAATTTTGTGATGCAGCAAGAATAGAATATGAGACAAGAAAGCATAGATAGCTAGAGAGTGGTCCTAGGCATTCTTGTCCATCCAATTGGCAAAAGAAAAATCAAAAGCCAAATAGCAACAATTGGATGTCCTCGAATGGATAAATAAATGCAGACCAACATGCTCACTCAATAAGATGTCAAATGAAATCATGGCAAACATGCACATACATACTAGCATCTATCAAGCATTTTGGGGATGACGGAGTCATCTATATATGAGTATATTGACTTAGGAGCCAAGTAAGAATACTTGATCATAGGTCATACTCATCGTTTAAGCACAAGTGGGGTTACCACTTTTACATAAAGCATTTAATGTTGTCACATACTACGAGATGCTTTGACTCAAGTCTTAGAGTAAAGCTCCCCCTTGATGTGACATCCCCCCATAGGAGGGATAAACTAACCTTGGGTTTTGTCGATGAAGACTTCATGTTGGTGAGGTAGTGGTGGATGCTCAAGGTTGATGAAGATCACCAAGAGTTGGGAGCATCCTTGTTGTTTCCTTACTCTTCTCACCTACATGGGTTAGTCCCAACACGCAAGAGACAAATACAAGGATATCTATCGACATGGAGTGCAAAGCATACATGATGATGTCCTTGGATTTGTTGATTACCTTGTCCCTTGCTTACCTTTGAGGGAATGTGTGACTCCTTGAACTATTGCATGATGTTGACGTTGATTGCAACTAGTTCTTGCCAATAATGAATGTGAGTGAATTTCATTGGTGGAGTCACCCCTCAAGAACTTCTCTAGTTCTTCTTCTTGGGGACCCACATCAACTTGATGGGGATCCTTGGTGTTGAAGTGGCACTTGTAGAAGTTGAGCTTGAAGTAGCCTTGGGAACCCACTCCACCAATGCTTGGGATTCATCTTCATATGAGTCAATGTCCTCTTGAAGCTTGTCCTTGCCCTTGAGCTTGTGGTCTTGTGGTGGAAGGTCGTCTTGAGTGTTTGTTCCCTTGGGAAGAGTATGTTCATACTTATCCCTTTGAGGAACATACTTGGGCTTGGGGTATTGACCTTCTTCCCATTCAACTCCATTAGTGTCGAAGTAGCCAATGCCATGGTTCTTCCGGTATCCTCCGTGCTTGCGTACAATTTCCTCAAATTGCTTACACCCGACAAGACTCTTGTAGATACCTTTCTCTATAATTCCTTTCAATAAATCGTTTTCTTGCTCAAGTGTAACTTGGCTAAGAGAATCATCATTAGTGAATCAATAGAACTACTAGAAGCAACATCATTAGATTTAGCATTATTATTGTTGCTACTAGATGAAGAACCATTCTTGCCTTTGTTACTAGTTTGTCTAGGTTTAACTTGTGGCATGAATGTAGACAAGAGTAATCGTTTGGCTAGATAAGATGAAGTCTTCTTTCGGAGATCGTCATTGATAGCTTTAAGAAACTCATGTTCTTGCTCCAATGTGAGCTTCTCGAAGCGTAGCTTCTCATGAGTCCTTACAAGCTCTCTATGATCTTCTAGAGTAGATTCATGAGCTAACTTAAGAGTGTTTAATTCTTTAGTTAGTTGTTCTATTCTCATCTTATCATCATCAACCGACTTATCTTGACTAGCATGAAAATTATCAAGTTCATTTTGACTAACATCACTAGTTTTATCAAAGAGCAAGTCATCATCACAAAGTAAATCATCTTCATCACTATTGAAATCAAGATACTCGGGGTGTGATACCTTGGGGCCTTTAGCCATGAAGCAACTTCCACTCCCTTCATTTGGTGAATCAAATAGATCATAGGAGTTGGTAGTCACTAGTGCAAGTCCGGCAACACCTTCATCTTGACTATAGTCAGAGTTGGAGTGATAGCTTCTCTCGGAGTTGTTGTCGGATTCGGAGCCGGAAACCCATTCACCAACATGAGCTTGATGTCTTCTTCATGTGTAGCTCTTGGTGTACTTGTCCTTCTTCTCCGAGTCCCTTCTTCTCCTTCAAGGTCTTCGTTCATAACGATCATCTCTACTCCTTCTCTCTCTTTGAGGTGATTCATTCCTTGAGCTTCGTCTTCTTGGTGACTCTTCTCTTCGTTTGTAGGGAGCCGTGCAGTCATTGGAGTAGTGTCCGGGTTTCCCACAATTGTGGCAGTTTCGGTAACGACTTGACGAACGCTTCTCTTCATATCTTGAGTTGGAGCTTCGTTCTTTGCCTCTATTCTTGTAGAACTTGTTGAATTTCTTGACCATGAGGCTTATCTCTTCATTTGTGACAAGGTTGTCGCTTGAAGTTGCGGGAGCATCACTTGTGGCTTTGTAAGCACCGCTAGACTTGTTGTGAAGCTCTTCTTTGTCCTTGAGTGTCATCTTATGAGCAACAATCCTTCCAATGACTTCCGTAGGCATGAGATCTTTGTAGTTGGGCATCATTTCGATCAATGTGCACACGGTGTCATATCTCTCATCCAAGGCTCGAAGTATCTTCTTGATGATGAATTTGTTGGTCATTTCTTCGCTTCCTAAGCCGGCAATCTCATTGGTGATGAGAGCTAGCCTAGAGTACATCTTTGCGACTCCTTCACCATCCTTCATCTTGAACTTGTCAAGCTGACTTTGAAGAACATCCAACTTGGATTCTCTCACGGATTCGGTACCTTCATGCATATCAACCAAAGTATCCCAAATCTCTTATGCATTCTAAAGACTGCCAATTTTGTTGAATTCTGCGAGGCATAGGCAGTTGAAGAGAATGTCACATGCTTGAGCGTTGTATTGCAATATCTTCAATTCATCAGCGGTCGCTTCACGATCCGGTTCCTTTCCATCACCAAAGAATTCACCTTGCAAGCCAACACGAACAACAGCCCAAACGGCGGGGTTATGACCAAGAATATGCATTTTCATTTTGTACTTCCAACAAGCAAAATTTGTGCCATCAAAGTACGAACCTCTACGCTGATAATTTCCCTCACTAGACGCCATACTCTCCTAGGTTGTGAGACCAATGCAATGGAGACCAAAGCTCTGATACCACTTGTAGGATCGAAAGTATGTCTAGAGGGGGGGTGATTAGACTACTTGACCAAATAAAAATTCTACCTTTTCCCAATTTTAAGTGTTGGCGGATTTTAGCAATGATAGCAAGTCAAGTACACCCTACACATGCATGTCTAAGAGTATAGCAGTGGAAAGTAACAACAAGCATATGTAATAGAGGGTAGGAAGGAAGATCAAATGCAATTTGTAGATATGAAGATTTTTCCCGTGGTTCCGATAGGTGGTGCTATCGTACGTCCACGTTTATGGAGTCTTCAACCCACGGAGGGTAACGGTCACGAGAGTCCACGGAGGGCTCCACCCATAATGGTCCACGAAGTAGCAACCTTGACTATTCCATAACGGCTTCCGTCCATGAAGGACTAGCCTCACTATGGGTAGATCTTCACGAAGTAGGCGATCTCCTTGCCCGTACAAACTTCTCGGTTCAACTCCACAACACGAAGTAGGAGGCTCCCAAGCGACACCTAACCAATCTAGGAGGCACCACCCTCCAAAAGGTAATAGGCTCGGCAATGTCGATGAACTCCTTGCTCTTGTGCTTCAAGATGATAGACTCCTCAACACACAATCACTCTCTCACAGATTTGGCTATGGTGGAAGAGATCGATTTGGTGGAAAGCACCTTGGGGAGGTTAGAGATCAAGATTCATATGGTAGGAATGGAATAGCTTGATCTCAACACATGAGTAGGTGGCTCTCTCTCAGAAAATTGGATGGGGCAAGTATGGTATAGTTCTGAGTGCTTCTCTTTCGAGTGGGTGGTGGTGAAGGGGTATATATAGGCATCCCCAAAAATCCAACCGTTACACCTAAAGTGACCAGCTCGGTGACACCAAAGTATAAAACTCGGTGGTACCGAAGTGACCAAAAGGCAGTAACTTTTGAATCTCGGTGAGACTGATACATAACTATTGGTGGTACCGATTAGGTGACCAACGGTCAGATTGCACAACTCGGTGACGCCGATTCTCAAATCTCGGTGGTACCAATTCTTGACAATGGCTAACCAAAGAGTTGGTCCAAAAACTCGATGAGACCGATTCACAAAACTCGGTGGTACCGATTCTTGTGAATAGCTAACCAGGAAGTTGGTCCAAGTCTCGGTGAGACCGACTGGCAAAACTCGGTGGTACCGAGGCTTGAAAATAGCTAAACAGAAAATTGGGAACTGAACTCGGTGGCACCGATGCAGAATCGGTTGCACCGAATGGCTAGGGTTTGGCATGGGTCTGTCTGAGTTTGGGAATCGGTGGGACCGAGTGGGAATTGTTGGTTGCACTGATTTTCATGAATGGCTTGGACAGACTTTTGTGGAAGAGTTTGTGGGTGTTTTTGGTGACTATCACTTGAGCACATGGAGCATATTGTTCACCAACAGTACCTTACCCCCTTTTAATAGTATTGGCTTTCCTATGGACTCAAAGTGATTTCTCACAAAGTAAAATGTAGAGTCCTCTTGCTTGAAGCTTTGCCAATCCATTTCCTTGCATCTAGGAGTTTCTCCACAATCCTTTTGCCAACCTATCATTGAACTTTTCCTGAAATATGCTTAGTGGAAACATTAGTTCAATGACATATATGTTGTTATTAATTACCAAAACCACCAAGGGAGCAAATGTGCTTTCATAGGTGCCTCTCCGATGATGCGTGAGTAGTCCACCATAGACCTACGGGTCCGTAGGCAGTAGCTAGATGGCTTCTTCTCTCTCTTATGATTCTCAATACAATGGTCTCTTGGAGATCTATTTGATGTAAACTTTTGCGGTGTGTTTGTTGGGATCCGATGAATTTTGAGTTCATGATCAGTTTCTATCCATGAATATTATTTGAGTCTTCTTTGATCTCTTATATGCATGATTACTTATAGCCTCGTATTTCTTCTTCGAATCTTTTGTTTAGTTAGGCCAACTAGATCGATTTTTCTTGGCATGGGAAGAGGTGCTTTGTGATGGGTTCGATCTTGCGGTGTTCTTTCCGAGTGATAGAAGGGGCAGCAAGACACGCATGTATCGTTGCTATTAAGGATAACAAGATGGGGTCTATTCCTACATGAATAGATCTTGTCTACATCATGTCATCGTTCTTATTGCGTTACTCCGTTTTTCTATGAACTTAATACACTAGATGCATGCTGGATAGCGGTCGATGTGTGGAGTAATAGTGGTAGATGCAGGCAAGAGTCGGTCTACTTATCTTGGACGTGATGCCTATATAATGATCATCGCCTTGGATATCGTCATGACTATTCGATTTTCTATCAATTTCCCAACAGTAATTTGTTCACCCACCATGCGCTATACTCATGAGAGAAGCCACTAGTGAACCCTACGGCCCCCGGGTCTACTTTTCCAACATAATGCTTTCAGATCTATCTTTTTGCATCTTTGTTTTCAGATCTACAAAACCAAAAACCAAAAAATATATTGCTGCATATTTTATTTGCCCTTTCTATTTTGTGTTCTTGAGAGATCTATCTCTCCTATCTATCACTACCTAATCTATCTTTTTACCGTAGAGAGATTGACAACCTCTCTTTCGCGCCGGGTTGCAAGTATTTGTTGTTTGTGTGCAGGTGCTTCTTATTGGGTGGTGGTGATCCTCCTACTGGTTCGATAACCTTGGTTTCATAACTGAGGGAAATACTTACCGTCGTTGTGCTACATCATCCCTTCCTCTTTGGGGAAATACCGACGCAGTCTCAAGCCACGTCATGCAGCGGTTGGTGAAGCGTGCAACATCACGAAACATCTTGGGCCAAAAGTACTTGTTGGATAGCGTGGCATAAGTCTTGTTGCGTCCAAAGTGACCCATAAGTCCTCCACCGTGTGCCTCTTGCAAAAGCAACCAACGAAGAGAAGGCTCGGGTATACAAAGTTTGTTAGCACGCATAAGATAGCCATCTTTCATATAGTAGTTCTCCCAACAAGTCTTCAATTGACATTTAGCATAAAGATTAGCAAAATAAGCATCATGCTCATACAAGTCTTTGATATGCTCAAAACCAACAACATTCAACTCAAGTTGAGTAACTAGCATGCATTTGCGGGAAAGGGCATCCGCTACAACGTTTTCCTTACCCTTGATGTATTTGATGACATAAGGGAAGGACTCAATAAATTCACTCCATTTAGCATGCCGTTTGTTCAACTTAGTTTGACCTTTTAAGTACTTGAGCGTTTCATGGTCGGTATGGATAACAAACTCATGAGGTCGCAAGTAATGTTCCCACACATGTAAAACTCTCACCAAAGCATACAATTCTTTGTCATAGTTTGGGTAGTTAAGTTGAGCGCCGGATAGTTTCTCGCTAAAGTACGCGATAGGACACTTCTCTTGCATAAGCACACCACCTATTCCATTACCACTAGCATCACAATGCACTTCAAATGTTTTATCAAAGTTGGGCAAAGCAAGCAAAGGTGCATGAGTGAGCAAATTTTTAAGTTCATGGAATGTGGTGTCTTGGGAAGGACCCCAAATAAATGGTGCATTCTTCTTGCTCAAAGCATGGAGAGGTGATGCAATAGTGCTAAATTCTTTAA
This sequence comes from Elymus sibiricus, assembly GCA_039707655.1. NCBI lineage: Eukaryota > Viridiplantae > Streptophyta > Magnoliopsida > Poales > Poaceae > Elymus > Elymus sibiricus. The sequence goes on from CM077665.1 coordinate 275,253,834, forward strand.
CAAAACGGCAATAGAAACCGGCTAGTCCTAGGAAGCTACGCACTTGTTGCAAATTCGTTGGTGTGGGCCAAGTTTTAATAGCATCAATCTTAGTTTCATCTACATGAACGCCCTTAGAAGATACTACAAATCCTAGGAAAACTACCTTCTCAACACCAAAGGTGCATTTCTCCATGTTTGCATAGAGTTGTTCTTTCCTAAGGATTTGCAAAACATTACGAACATGTGTAGCATGCTCCTCAAGAGACTTTCTAAAGACAAGAATATCATCAAAATAGACCACAACACAATATCCTATGAGGGGTCGCAAAAAATAGTGCATAACACGCATGAAAGTACCTGGTGCTTCGGATAAGCCCATGGGCATCACTAGCCATTCATAGAGACCAAACTTAGTCTTGAAAGCCGTGTTCCACTCGTCACCCTCTTGTATGCGAATTTGGTAGTAACCACTTTTAAGTCAATCTTAGAAAATATAGTGGCGCCACTAAGTTCATCCAGCATATCATCTAAGCAAGGAATGGGATGACGGTATCGAATGGTGATAGCATTGACAGGACGGAAATCGGAACACATGCGCATACTACCATCTTGCTTAGGCATTAGTATCACCGATACCGCACAAGGACTCAAACTGTCACGTACATGCCCTTTATCTTGTAGTTTTTGGACTTGCATTTGTATTTCCTTTGTTTCTTCGGGGTTGACGGAGTAGAGAGCCTTGTTAGGAAGCGGTGCTCCGGGGATGAGGTCGATGCGGTGTTCGATCCCTCGTTTTGGTGGTAGTCCCGGAGGTAGCTCATCGGGGAAAACATCTTGGAATTCCTGTAACAACTTAGATAACACAAGAGGAAGATGTTGTGAAGGGTTAGTCCGAACGACTTCATCTTTGCACACAAGTACATAGTGAAGAACGGTCGATGGGCTCTCACTCACATCCCTCAAATCTCTTTTGGTGGCTAAAAGAACTATATCTCTCATGTCCCTCATCGTGGAGTCGCTCATTTTTGGCTTGTGGAACTCACTCTCTTTGAGGTGGATCACTCTCTCACTTTTATCTCCATGATGGGATGAAGCTTGTTTGTCGGCGATGACTTGACTTGGAGACATCGGTTGGAGAACATATTGCTTGCCCTTCATTTTGAAGCTATATTGATTCATCCGACCGTTGTGTGTGACGCCACGGTCAAATTGCCAAGGTCTACCAAGTAGTAGGTGGCAAACGGACATTGGAACCACATCGCACTCCAAAGTGTCTTCATAAGCGCCTATCTTGAAGGAAACTTCCACCGTATGGTCCACTTGGAGGGTGCTGGAATCGCTTAGCCATTGGACCTTGTAGGGGCGGGGGGTGCTTTTTCTTGACCAAATGTAGCTTGGAACAAAGGTCCTCACTTGCCAAGTTGTGGCAACTCCTGCCGTCGATGATGACCTTGACGGATTTTCCTTGGATGTCCTCGTCTTCTTGTTGTTGGAGCGTCAAAACCTTGGAGACAACGAGAGCGGGGCTCAAATCGTTGTCGCAAAAGATTTGCGAATCTTCATCTTCGTTCACTTGGCGGTATATGGCCACTTGCTCCAAAGCTTGCATCTCGTCGTCACTCATAGAGTCATAGGTGCCGTCGTCGAGGAGAACCATATTGCGTTTGGTTGGACATTCGAAGGTCTTGTGACCTCGGCCTTGGCACGTGAAACACTTGATGGAGCTTGTCTTGGCGGTAGCATCCGTTGTTGGGGTAGAGGAGGAAGCTCTCGACTTATAGGTGCTTGAGGTTGGTCGGCTTGATGAAGTCGTCTTGTCCTTGTAGCTTGACTTGTCGCCGGTAGGTGTTGTTGATTTTGTAGTCGAAGGTGTTGTTGTCGTAGTAGCTTGAGCACTTGAGCCATAGGTCTTGGAGGAGAACTTGGAGTACTTCTAGTCATCTTGCACTTGTCGTTCCGCCTTGGTAGCTTAATGTACAAGTTCGAGAAGGTTGGAGTATGGTTGGAAGTCGGCAATTTTCTTGACTTGGTAGTTGAGGCCATTCAAGAAGCGTGCCATTGTTTGCTCGTCATCCTCCTTAACATTGGCTCGGATCATAGCGATTTCCATCTCTTGGTAGTACTCTTCTACCGACTTGGTGCCTTGCTTGAGTTGTTGGAACTTCTTGAAGAGATCCCGGTTGTAGTGTGTAGGCACAAAACGAGCTCGCATGAGATCCTTCATTTGGGCCCAAGTGTTGATAGGAGGTTCGCCTCTTTCTCTTCTCCGCTCAATCACATGTTCCCACCAAATAAGGACATAGTCTTGGAAATCGAGGGAAGCCATGGCGATGTTCTTTTCTTCATCGTAGTTGTCGAGGCGAAAGATCTTGTCAACCTTGAGGGCCCATGACAAGTAGTCTTCGGGATCATTGCTACCGGAGAACTTTGGCATTGTGAACTTCAGCTTGCCGAAGCATTGTTCATCATTGTGGTGGAGATGCCGAAATCCTTGCCTTGGATTTGGATCCTCATTGTCATTGCCTTGAGCATGTTGACATTGATCTTGTCCTTGCTCGTCTTCATGGTCGGGTTCGTCGTGATGATCTTGAGGACGGCGACGAGGTGGACGCACTCGGTTGCGCCTTTCTTGGTGGTCCTCTTGGCGATTGGCTTCTTCTTGTCGTTGTCGACGAAGTTCTTCTTGTTGTGCTTGGCGAAGTGCTTCTTGCTCATGATGAGCTTGGCAGTTGCGCTCCTCCAAGGCGCGAGTAGCTTCTTGCAAAGCGTGATGTGCTTCAAGCGCTCGTTCATGACGGCGATGTTGTTCTTCTTCACGGCGTCGTTGTTCTTGTTCTTGGCGTTGTTGTTCTTGCTCCAACGCATCTTGATCTTGTTGGCGGCGGCGTTCTCGAGCATGGATGCGATCTTGTAATCCATTGCCATGAAATGGATTGTCTTGATGGTGACGACCTTGTGGAAAACTTGGGCCGGAGTGTTCGTCGCGATGGTGATGGCGTGCTTGTAGACTTGCGTCGGAAGAGTACGTCGTTGAGTTGCGACTTGTGTGACGACTCCTTGTCGATGTAGATGTGGAAGGTGTGCGAGTGACCATCAAGGACCGAAGCTCCTCCATTTGGCTTGAGAGCTTGGTGTCGAGGTATTCCCTTGTGCGCATTTCGGATTCACCCAAGTTGGAGGCGAGTTGGTCGATGCGGTCATGCAAGACATCTTGAGCTTGAGTAATTGCCTTGTGTGTGCCGAAGAAGTGCAACTTGGTGACGTGGTTGTTCACATCGTCGTCATTCTCCTCGAAGGCCGGGTTCGACATGATGTTCCTATCCATAGCACTCAAGGAGATATAAGTGGAAGAGTGAGAAGACAATACCAATTACCGTTCCAAAAGTTGAAAGTGGATCAAGATCACTCAATGTGCAAGTATGGAAATAGTTGAATTGGTACCGAAGATCGTCCTTCTCACACCTACACAAATAAGGCTTATGAAGTAGCTTGGTGTAGGACCGAAAGTATGTCTAGAGGGGGGGGGGTGATTAGACTACTTGACCAAATAAAAATCTACCTTTTCCCAATTTTAAGTGTTGGCAGATTTTAGTATTCATAGCAAGTCAAGTACACCCAACACATGCATGTCTAAGAGTATAGCAGCGGAAAGTAACAACAAGCATGAGTAGTAGAGGAAGGGTAGGAGGATCAAACGCAATTTGTAGACACGATGATTTTTCCCGTGGTTCTGATAGGTGGTGCTATCATACGTCCACGTTTATGGAGTCTTCAACCCACGGAGGGTAACGGTCGCGAGAGTCCACGGAGGGCTCCACCCATAAGGGTCCACGAAGTAGCAACCTTGACTATTCCATAACGGCTTCCATCCACGAAGGACTAGCCTCACTATGGGTAGATCTTAACGAAGTAGGCGATCTCCTTGCCCTTACAAACTTCTTGGTTCAACTCCACAACATGAAGTAGGAGGCTTCCAAGCGACACCTAACCAATGTAGGAGGCACCACCCTCCAAAAGGTAATAGGCTCGGTAATGACGATGAACTTCTTGCTCTTGTGCTTCAAGATGATAGACTCCTCAACACACAATCACTCTCTCACAGATTTGGCTTGGTGGAAGAGATGGGATTGGTGGAAAGCAACTTGGGGAGGCTAGAGATCAAGATTCATATGGTTGGAATGGAATGGCATGATCTCAACACATGAGTAGGTGGCTCTCTCTCAGAAAATATGATGGGGCAAGTATGGAATAGTTCTGAGTGCTTCCCTTTCGAGTGGGTGGTGGTGAAGGGGTATATATAGGCATCTCCAAAAATCCAACCGTTACACCTTAAGTGACCAACTCGGTGACACCGATGTGTGAATCTCGGTGGTACCGAGTTGATCCAAAGGTAGCAACTTTTGAATCTCGGTGAGACCGATATATAAATCTCGGTTGCACCGATTAGATGACCAACGGTCAGATTGCCAGACTCGGTGACGCCGATTCAACAAACTCGGTCGGACCAATTTTGTGAAATTGGGTAACAGAAAGTTGGCAACCCAAACTCGGTGGCACCGAAGCAGAATCGGTTGCACCGAAAGGCTAGGGTTTGGCTTAGGTCTGTCTGAGTATGGGAATCGGTGGGACCGAGTGGAAAGTGTTGGTTGCACCGATTTTGGATATTTGACTTTGGACAGAATTTTGTGGAAGAGCTTGTGGGTGTTTTTGGTGACTATCACCTGTGCACGTATGAGCATTTTGTTCACCAACAGTACCTTACCCCCTTTTAATAGTATTGGCTTTCCTATGGACTCAAAGTAATTTCTCACAAAGTAAAATGTAGAGTCCTCTTGCTTGAAGCTTTGCCAATCTATTTCCTTGCATCTTGGGGTATTTCCACAGTCTTTTTGCCATCCCTATCATTGAACTTTTCCTGAAATATGCTTAGTGGAAACATTAGTTCAATGACATATATGTTGTTATTAATTACCAAAACCACCAAGGGAGAAAATGTGCTTTCAATCTCCCCCTTTTTGGTAATTGATGACAACATATAGATGAAAGCTTCGACATATGATATAATCAATGAATATAATCGTCGCTTTGAGAAGTATGTGATAAGTAAGAGCTCCCCCTAAATTTGTGCATTATTTTGAAATTTGCGTTCGAATGCAAATGCACAATCAATTAGGTACATGGGGCACTTCTTTCATGTCACATACATCTTGGTGGTGTGCGAGAACAATAAGAGTTAACATCATAGCACAACACAATGAAGCAAAGGTGAATGATCATTTCATAAGCAACATAATAATAGGAAGTAGTAGCAACACACATTAAGCGTATGATCAAACACCACATAGTGCAACACAAACAAACCAAAAGATCAATTGTTTTTGAAAAAGCGATAAAAACCAAACGCTCTCTCACTCGAAGCCTAAATACCTATATACACTTCTCCCCCTTTGGCAACAAGTTACCAAAAATTTCAAAGAGTTATAGCTAAACGTTCTTGGGCTGATCTCCTCCGGTTGTTGATGAAGGAGTCGAGAGAACTGCATCGGCGAAGATATCGGCTGATGTCATGGATGGAGTTGGTGCAGCAACGGGAGGCACTGGAGCTGATGGAGCTGAGGTGACAGTAGCAGGTGCTGATGAAGAAGGCCTCAAATCTGGAGCTGGCACTGTGGCTGATCTGGCCTGGGTAGTGAAGTGTGTGCCTGGCCTTAGAGGAGAGTCATCCTCCTCCTCCTCCTCATCATCTATAGAGTGAGGAAGAGGCACAGAGTCAACTTCCTTCTTGAGCTCATTAACTGTCTTGGTCAGCCCATCCACCTTGTCATTGAGGGTCTTGATCCTGTTCTCAAAGATCCTGACAAGACTGTTCTGGTTCTCCAGTATGTCCTTGATGTCCTTCTGCATGCCTTGAACGGATGAGATCAAGAGATCCATTTTCTCGTTCCTGGATCTAGGGACTTGAGCACTAGTGGCTCTAGTTGCCTCTGCCTCTGCCTGTGCTTGAGCTGCAGCTGATGTGGGATGTTCTGGGTCCATCACCACAACGTTATCCTCTAAATCTGGCTGTAGGGGCAAATGGGGTCTGTCAAGAGCAAAGATGTGCTTCTCCATCTTGGAGTTGATGAGCATCTGAATATAGGGTGCATAGCAGCATGAGCGCTTCTGATCAGCAGCAACCCTCTTCACTGTCTCCACAATCAGATCCATTACTCTTATCCTGGTGTGTCTATCAAGATGGATCAGCATGTTGATTGAATGGCCTCGAATCATCTTCTCATCTCCTGACTTGGGCATCAATGTATGCCTCAATATGGTGTTCATGGTGCGGAGGCCAGCCTGGAGGAAGTAAATAGATCCTAACTTGTGTGATTTCAAGTTAGCAGCAGGAATAGCATTGTACATGTCCTTCATAGCATCATGGCTCTCCTCGGATTCAGAGTAGACATCCAAGTCACCATCCTGCACCTGTAGGACTCCTAAGATGGCATCCCATTCCTCAACAGTGGACTCGTATCTTGCTCCTTCTGTCATCCATACAATTCTACCATCTCCATAGAAGTGGGTAGTGGAGTAGAATTGCATGATCATCTCGTCGTTCCATGCAGTGAACTCTTTGCCAACAAACTCATCTAGGCCAATGCAATGAAAATTGTCTTGAACATTTGGAAAATAATCTTCATTAGCCTTGATGTACTTCCAGTCAACGTATCTCATATCACTGACAGCTGGACTCTTGTCAAGCAAGATTGTCTCATAGAAATCTTGTTGCTCCTTGGTGTAGAACCTATAGTCCACAGCTGTTTTTCTTCTCTGGGCATAGGGATCAATAGCTCTCCATGCCCTCGAACTAGAATCCTTCCTCTTCTTCATGTCTTCAGCAAGTGGATGGCTGGCATTGTGTTCAGGAAGGTGTGGTCTAAGCTTCATCAATGCAGACATGGAATCCTCATCCTCATCTCTGGAGGCAGTTCCTTTGTTCTTCTCAGAAGCTGGAATCTGTCTGGATGACCTCTTGGACTTTTCAGCAGTAGCCTTCTTGGGGGCAGACTTGGTGCTCTTGGAGGGACCTTGCTTTGGCATAGCATCTACCAAAAGCTTCTTTTGCTTCTTCTTGGGAGGGGCCTTGACAACATGCTCTTCCTCCTCCTCCTTAGCAGCAGCACCAGCAGTCTCCTCTGGGTCCTCACACATAGAGGTTTGCCTGCCAACAACATGGATGATCATTTTCCTGGACTTCTTCTCTCCTGCCTTCTTAGGCATTGACCTCCTTGGGGGCTCAATGGTCATGGTAGCCCTAGCACTCTCAGGTGCTCTCATAGCCTCTGGAGGGGCATATGTCTTGCTGACAGTTCTTCTGGAAGAGGTGGCTTCATTAGCAGACTTCTTAGCAGCTTTGTCTTGCTTCTTGGCAAGAACTTCCTCTGGAACACAATCTGAATCCTCCTCATCTGAATTCAGCTTCTTCCTGGCCCTAGTAGCAGCCTTGGGCAACCCATGAGAACTGGGGGTGCCTGGATCTGAAGAGGAACTAGACTCAGGACTAGTGCCCGAATCCAACTCAACACTCTGCTCTCTGAAGTTGTTCTCACTGTCCTCAGCCTCTGACATATCTGACCTTGTGAATAGAGTATAGAGGAGTAGAAGAAGATAAGTCATCACAAAATGCAACTATTTTGGAAAGTTTGAACAGAAAAATCTTAGATGTAGTCCACAGCAAAAAGGATTTCGGTGTCACCGAGTCAAAATTTTCGGTGCTGCCGAGACTCACAATACTCTTAACAGAAACTTGGCAGCAGTTTCGGTGGGACCGAAAACTACCACTCGGTTTCACCGAGTACTGTCCTTAGTAGCACAAAAATAAAATCGGTGGAACCGATTTTTCTGACTCGGTATCACCGAGATGCGATTTTGCGGGCAACTAAACCTAAAAAATTTCGGTTCGCTAATCTAATGAGCTTTCCAGTGGATGCAGAGGTTTGCAAATGGTGGATTATCGATGGAATAAGCTTCAATGCGCAAGATTTGGATGGGGAGCGCAAAGAAGGGTCGGATCCATACCCTAACTTGGCGACGGATCCGCTACGGCGGCGACGGGGGTGTTGATTTCATCGGCGGCGGCAATTCCCAGCGGCGGAGACGCTCGGGGAAGCAAAGGCGACGACCAGGGGTCACGAATCGGCAGTGTAGGGTTTTGGAGGGGCGACGGTTTGAAGAAATTTTCAAAGGTTGGGTCCGCCTCTTATATACCCTCGGCTATCGGTGACACCGATTCTAAATTTTCGGTATCACCGAGTTCCTCAACTATCAGCTGATAGGGAAACTCGGTGTAACCGAGAATATGGAATCGGTAGTACCGAGATTGAAAACCAGATCAACCCTAGGCATTCGGTGAGACCGAGAATTTTGGGTTGGTTCCACCGAGATGCACTTGGGAGGTTTTAATGGTCAGTCCTTTGTCGATACGGAACTCCGAGTGCTCCTCACAAAGAGGGATCGAAAAGTACTTGTTCAAATTTTGTGATGCAGCATGAATAGAATATGAGGTGAGAAAGTATAGATAGCTAGAGAGTGGTCCTAGGCATTCTTGTCCATCCAATTGGCAAAAGAGAAAAAAAAGCCAAATAGCAACAATTGAATGTCCTCGAATGGGTAAATAAATGCAGATCAACATGCTCACACAATAAGATGTCAAATGAAATCATGGCAAACATGCACATACATACTAGCATCTATCAAGCACTTTGGCGATGACGGAGTCATCTATATATGAGTATATTGACTTAGGAGCCAAGTAAGAATACTTGATCATAGGTCATACTCATCGTTTAAGCACAAGTGGGGTTACCACTTTTACATAAAGCATTTAATGTTGTCACATTCCAAGAGATGCTTTGACTCAAGTCTTAGAGTAAAGCTCCCCTTTGATGTGACATCTCCCCATAAGAGGGATAAACTAACCTTGGGTTTTGTCGATGAAGACTTCATGTTGGTGAGGTAGTGGTGGATGCTCAAGGTTGATGAGGATCACCAAGAGTTGGGAGCATCCTTGTTGTTTCCTTACTCTTCTCACCTACATGGGTTAGTCCCAACACACAAGAGACAAATGCAAGGATATCTATGGACATGGAGTGCAAAGCATGTGTGATGATGTCCATTGATTTGTTGATTACCTTGTCCCTTGCTTACCTTTGAGGGAATGTGTGACTCCTTGAACTATTGCATAGAGTTGATGTTGATTGCAAATAGTTCTTGCCAATAATGAATGTGAGTGAATTTCATTGGCGGAGTCACCCCTCAAGAACTCTCTAGTTCTTCTTCTTGGGGACCCACATCAACTTGATGGGGATCCTTGGTGTTGAAGTAGCCTTGGGAACCCACTCCACCAAAGCTAGGGATTCATCTTCATATGAGTCAATGTCCTCTTGAAGCTTGTTCTTGCCCTTGAGCTTGTGGTCTTGTGGTGGAAGGTCATCTTGAGTGTTTGTTCCCTTGGGAAGAGTATTTTCATACTTCTCCTTTTGAGGAACAAACTTTGGCTTGGGGTATTGACCTTCTTCCCATTCAACTCCATTAGCGTTGAAGTAGCCAATGCCATGGTTCTTCCGGTATCCTCCGTGCTTGCATACAATTTCTCAAATTGCTTACACCCGGCTAGACTCTTGTAGACACCTTTCTCTATAATTCCTTTCAATAAAGTATTTTCTTGCTCAAGTGTAACTTGGCTAAGAGAATCATCATTAGTGGAATCAATAGAACTACTAGAAGCAACATCGTTAGGTTTAGCATTTTTATTGTTGCTACTAGATGAAGAGCCTTTCTTGACTTTGTTACTAGCTTGTTTAGATTTAACTTGTGGCATGAATGTAGACAACAATAGTCGTTTGGCTAGATAAGATGAAGTCTTCTTTCGGAGATCGTCATTGATAGCTTTAAGAAACTCATGCTCTTGCTCCAAGTTGAGCTTCTCGAAGCGTAGCTTCTCATGAGTTCTTACAAGCTCTCTATGATCTTCGAGAGTAGATTCATGGGCTAACTTAAGAGTGTTTAGTTCTTTAGTTAGTTGTTCTATTTTCATCTTATCATCATCAAATGACTTATCTTGACTAGCCTGAGAATTATCAAGTTCATTTTGACTAACATCACTAGTTTCATCAAAGTGCAAGTCATCATCACAAAGCAAATCATCCTCATCACTATTGAAATCAAGATACTCGGGGTGTGATACCTTGGGGCCTTTAGCCATGAAGCAACTTCCACTCCCTAAGTTAGGTGAATCAAATAGATCATAGGAGTTGGTAGTCACTAGTGCAAGTCCGGCAACACCTTCATCTTGACTATAGTGGGAGTTGGAGTGATAGCTTCTCTCGGAGTTGTTGTCGGAGTCGGAGCCGGAAACCCATTCACCAACATGAGCTTGATGTTTTCTTCTTGTGTAGCTCTTGGTGTACTTGTCCTTCTTCTCAGAATCTCTACTTCTCCTTGAGGGTCTTCGTTCATAACGATCATCTCTACTCCTTCTCTCTCTGAGGTTATTCATTCCTTGAGCTTCATCTTCTAGGTGACTCTTCTCTTAGTTTGTAGGGAGCCGTGCACTCATTGGAGTAGTGTCCGGGCTTCCCACAATTGTAGCAATTGCGGTCAAGACTTGACGAACGCTTCTCTTCATATCTTGAGTTGGAGCTTCGTTCTTTGCCTCTATTCTTGTAGAACTTGTTGAATTTCTTGACCATGAGGCTTATCTCTTCATTGGTGACAAGGTTGTCGCTTGAAGTTGCGGGAGCATCACTTGTGGCTTTGTAAGCACCGCTAGACTTGTTGTGAAGCTCTTCTTTGTCTTTGAGTGTCATCTCATGAGCAACAATCCTTCCAATGACTTCCGTAGGCTTGAGATCTTTGTAGTTGGGCATCATTTGGATCAATGTGCACACGGTGTCGTATCTCTCATCCAAAGCTCGAAGTATCTTCTTGATGATGAATTTGTCGGTCATTTCTTCACTTCCTAAGCCGGCAATCTCATTGGTGATGAGAGCTAGCCTAGAGTACATCTTTGCGACTCCTTCACCATCCTTCATCTTGAAATTGTCAAGTTGACTTTGAAGAACATCCAACTTGGATTCTCTCACGGATTCGGTACCTTCATGCATATCAACCAAAGTATCCCAAATCTTTTTTGCATTCTCAAGACGGCTGATTTTGTTGAATTCTTTGGGGCATAGACAGTTGAAGAGAATGTCGCATGCTTGAGCGTTGTATTGCAACATCTTCAATTCATCCGCGGTCGCTTCACGATCCGGTTCCTTTCCATCACCAAAGAATTCACCTTGCAAGCCAACATGAACAACAGCCCATACGGTGGGGTTATGACCAAGAATATGCATTTTCATTTTGTGCTTCCAACTAGCAAAATTAGTGCCATCAAAGTATGGACCTTTACGGTGATAATTTCCCTCACTAGACGCCATACTCTCCTAGGTTGTGAAACCAATGCACTGGAGACCAAAGCTCTGATACCACTTGTAGGACCGAAAGTATGTCTAGAGGGGGGGGGGTGGTTAGACTACTTGACCAAATAAAAATCTACTTTTTCCCAATTTTAAGTGTTGGCAGATTTTAGCATTCATAGCAAGTCAAGTACACCCTACACATGCATGTCTAAGAGTATAGCAGCGGAAAGTAACAACAAGCATGAGTAGTAAAGGAAGGGTAAGAGGATCAAATGCAATTTGTAGACACGATGATTTTTCCCGTGGTTTCAATATGTGGTGCTATCGTACGTCCACGTTTATGGAGTCTTCAACCCACGGAGGGTAACAGTCGCGAGAGTCCACGGAGGGCTCCACCCATAAGGATCCATGAAGTAGCAACCTTGACTATTCCATAACGGCTTCCGTCCACGATGGACTAGCCTCACTATGGGTAGATCTTCACGAAGTTGGCGATCTCCTTGCCCTTACAAACTTCTTGGTTCAACTCCACAACATGAAGTAGGAGGCTCCCAAGCGACACCTAACCAATCTAGGAGGCACCATCCTCCAAAAGGTAATAGGCTCGGTAATGACGATGAACTCCTTGCTCTTGTGCTTCAAGATGATAGACTCCTCAACACACAATCACTCTCTCACAAATTTGGCTTGGTGGAAGAGATGGGATTGGTGGAAAGCAACTTGGGGAGGCTAGAGATCAAGATTCATATGGTTGGAATGGAATGGCATGATCTCAACACATGAGTAGGTGGCTCTCTCTCAGAAAATATGATGGGGCAAGTATGGAATAGTTCTGAGTGCTTCTCTTTCGAGTGGGTGGTGGTGAAGGGGTATATATAGGCATCTCCAAAAATCCAACCGTTACACCTTAAGTGACCAACTCGGTGACACCGATGTGTGAATCTCGGTGGTACCGAGTTGCTCCAAAGGTAGCAACTTTTGAATCTCGGTGAGACCGATATATAAATATCAGTTGCACCGATTAGGTGACCAACGGTCAGATTGCCAAACTCGGTGACGCCGATTCAACAAACTTGGTCGGACCGATTTTGTGAAATTGGGTAACAGAAAGTTGGCAACCCAAACTCGGTGGCACCGAAGCAGAATCGGTTGCACCGAAAGGCTAGGGTTTGGCTTAGGTCTGTCTGAGTATGGGAATCGGTGGCACCGAGTGGAAAGTGATGGGTGCACCGATTTTGGATATTTGACTTTGGACAGACTTTTCTGGAAGAGCTTGTGGGTGTTTTTGGTGACTATCACTTGTGCACGTATGAGCATTTTGTTCACCAACAGTACCTTACCCCCTTTTAATAGTATTGGCTTTCCTATGGACTCAAAGTGATTTCTCACAAAGTAAAATGTAGAGTCCTCTTGCTTGAAGCTTTGCCAATCTATTTCCTTGCATCTTGGGGTATTTCCATAGTCTTTTTGCCATCCCTATCATTGAACTTTTCCTGAAATATGCTTAGTGGAAACATTAGTTCAATGACATATATGTTGTTATTAATTACCAAAACCACCAAGGGAGCAAATGTGCTTTCACTTGGTTAGGATAGTGGCACAAATTTCAAGCAATCCTAAAGATAAGATTCAATAATGTTGAAAGAGATTCGTAGAATTCGCAAATGAGACAATGTAGATCAATAGCAATGAGTATACACGGAAACACACACACAGAAAAAAAATTGGGGTCATGCAACCAAGGATGAGCCAAAATGTGTAATCCACGGAAAATGCTCTTGTTACACAACACTAGAGAGACGGTAGCACGATTGCTCCAATGGGCATGATATGCACTTGTGCACACCCTAAAATGAACCAAAAGTCTCGTCTTCCTATGCCCGACTTGCTATGTGTGTATGCGGCACATGTCACTCGCTCAAGTGATCCAAGATGATCAAGTATGCTATGCGAATCTTGTGATGCTATTGTTGTTTTGCTCTTTTGCTCTAGCTTAAAATCTTTGCTGTTCTTTTCTTTTGCAATGATGTTTTGTATGGTCACAATGCAGGACGTGCACACGAAGATAGCAATTATGTATGCGGATACTACTTGAACACAAAAGATACCAATATGATACCGAAATGATACTAAGATATATACACGCAATTTTAGCTATGCAGAGTATGTATCACTAAAGTGCACAAGTAGCGTAGCCCGGCAATACAGAATGGCTAGTCTCGATAGGCAAGTAATGCAAATAGGCTCGGGGTAACAATGCAATGGCAAGGTTATAGACAAGAGTGTCGTCGCAGTTACCGACCTTGCTTACGGTGAGGTGTCAATGAAGAATTGGTCGGCGACGATCCAGGGCGATGATTGATAACCCATAAGTATAGGGGATCAGTTGTAGCCTCTTTCGATAAGTAAGAGTGTCGAACCCAACGAGAAGCTAAAGGTAGAACAAATATTCCCTCAAGTTCTATCGACCACCAATACAACTCTACGCACGCTTAACGTTCGCTTTACCTAGAACAAGAATGAAACTAGAAGTACTTTGTAGGTGTGATAGGGTAGGTTTGCAAGGTAATAAAGAACACGTAAATAAAATCTAGGGGCTGTTTAGATGAAGAAACAACTAAGTTAGTCTTAGTAGAGAGCTTTTTGTCACAAGAAAGTTATTTGTCCCTAGGCAATCGATAACTAGACCGGTAATCATTATTGCAATTTTATATGAGGGAGAGGCATAAACTAACATACTTTCTCTACTTGGATCATATGCACTTATGATTGGAACTCTAGCAAGCATCCGCAACTACTAAAGATCATTAAGGTAAAACCCAACCATAGCATTATAAGGTATCAAGTCCTCTTTATTCCCATACGTAAACAACCTACCTACTCGGGTTTATGCTTCTGTCACTCAAGCAACCCACCATAGGCAAATCATGAACACATTGCAACACCCTACAACGAGGATCCCTCACGCTTGCGCGACACGGAGAGCACCATAGGACAGCACCAATAATAAAACATGCAACTCAAACCAATCATGATCATCAATCAACGCATAGGACAAAACGGATCTACTCAAACATCATAGGATAGCCATACATCATTGGGAAATAATATATAGCGTTGAGCACCATGTTTAAGTAGAGATTACAGCGGGGAGAAGGGGTGTTACACCGCTGCATAGAGGGGGAGAGAGTTGGTGATGACGGCGGCGAAGTTGTTGGTGTAGATCGTCGTCACGATGATGGCCCCGGCGGCGTTCCGGTGCCACCGGGAGAGAGGGGGAGAGAGCCCCCTCCTCCTTCTTCTTCCTTGGCCCCGCCCCCTAGATGGGAGGAGGGTTTCCCCTCTGGTCCTTGGCTTCCATGACGGCGGAGGGGCGAGAGCCCCTCTGAGATTGGATCTCTCTCTCTGTTTCCTTCTGTTTCTGCCTTCCAGATTCTGGCCTTTCACCATTTCTTATATTCCCGGAGATCCGTAACTCCGATTGGGATGAAATTTTAACACGATTTTTATCCGGATATTAGCTTTCTTGCGGCGAAAGAAGGGAACCAACCGCCGTACGGGGTGGCCACAAGCCAGCCTGGCGCGCCCTACCCCCAGGGCGCGCCCCTATGGCTTGTGGGCCCCTCGGGCACCGCCTTCTGTTGATTCCACTTCCCAAAATTCACATATATTCCAAAAAAAATCTCCGTAAGTTTTTATCCCGTTTGGACTTCGTTTGATATGGATTTTCTGCGAAACAAAAAACATGCAACAAACAGGAACTGGCACTGGGCACTGGATCAATATGTTAGTCCCAAAAATAGTATAAAAAGTTGCCAAAAGTATATGAAAGTTGTAGAATATTGGCATGAAACAATCAAAAATTATAGATACGACGGAGACGTATCAACATCCCCAAGCTTAATTCCTGCTCGTCCTCGAGTAGGTAAATGATAAAAAAGATAATTTTTGATGTGGAATGCTACCTAGCATAATCTTGATCATATAATCTAATCATGGCATGAATATTAAGACACAAGTGATTCAAAGCAATAGTCTATCATTTGACATTAAGACAATAATACTTCAAGCAAACTAATAAAGCAATCATGTCTTCTCAAAATATCATGGCTAAAAGAAAGTTATCCCTACAAAATCATATAGTCTGGCTATGCTCCATCTTCATCACACAAAGTATTTAATCATGCACAACCCCGGTTTTAGCCAAGCAATTGTTTCATACTCTAGTATTCTCAAACTTTTTCAACTTTCACGCAATACATGAGCGTGAGCCATGGATATAGCACTATAGGTGGAATAGAATATGGTGGTTGTGGAGAAGACAAAAAGAAGGAGATAGTCTCACATCAACTAGGCGTATCAACGGGCTATGGAGATGCCCATCAATAGATATTAATGTGAGTGAGTAGGGATTGCCATGCAACGGATGCACTAGAGCTATAAGTGTATGAAAGCTCGAAAAGAAACTAAGTGGGTGTGCATCCAACTCGCTTGCTCACGAAGACCTAGGGCAATTTGAGGAAGCCCATCATTGGAATATACAAGCCAAGTTATATAATGAAAAATTCCCACTAGTATATGAAAGTGACAATATAGGAGACTCTCTATCATGAAGATCATGGTGCTACTTTGAAGCACAAGTGTGGAAAAAGGAATAGTAGCATTGCCCCTTCTCTCTTTTCTCTTTTTTTTGTTTTTTTTGTTTTTTTGTTTTTTTGGTGGGCTTCTTTGGCCTCTTTTATTTTTTGTAAAGTCCGGAGACTCATCCCAACTTATGAGGGAATCATAGCTTCCATCATCCTTTCCTCTCATGGGACAATGCTCTAATAATGATGATCATCACGCTTTTATTTACTTACAACTCGATACCTAGAACAAAATATGACTCTATATGAATGCTTCCGGTGGTGGACCGGGATGTGCAACGATCTAGCATAGCGAATGACATAAAAAAATGGACAAGCCATGAAAACATCATGCTAGCTGTCTTACGATCATGCAAAGCAATATGACAATGATGGTGCGTGTCATAAAAAAACAGAATGGTGGAAGTTGCATGGCAATATATCTCGGAATGGCTATGGAAATGCCATAATAGGTAGGTATGGTGGCTGTTTTGAGGAAGGGAATATGGTGGGTGTAATGCATCGGCGAAAGTTGCGCGGTACTAGAGAGGCTAGCAATGGTGGAAGGATGAGAGTGTGTATAATCCATGGACTCAACATTAGTCATAAAGAACTCACATACTTATTGCAAAAATCTATTAGCTATCGAAACAAAGTATTAGATGCATGCCCCTAGGGGAGAGGTTGGTAGGAGTTAACCATCGCCTGCTCCCGACCTCCACACAAAGGATGACAATCAATAAATAAATCATGCTCCGACTTCTTCACATAACGGTTCACCATACGTGCATGCTACGGGAATCACAACCTTTAACACAAATATTTCTACCAATCCACAATTACTCACTAGCATGTCTCTAGTATCACCATCTTTATATCGCAAAACTATTGCAAGGAATCAAACATATCATATTCAGTGATCTACAAGTTTTATGTAGGATTTTATGACTAACCATGTGAATGACCAACTCCTGTTAACTCTCTAAATAGATATAAGTGAAGCATGAGAGTTTAATTCTTTCTACAAAAGATATGCCCACGCTCTAAAAAATATAAGTGAAGCAAAAGAGCATTCTACAAATGGCGGTTTTCTATGTGTAGAGAAACAGGCAATCCAAACTTCAAATGATATAAGTGAAGCACATGAAGCATCCTATAAATCCATACTCAAAAGATATAAGTGAGGTGCAAAGAGCCTTCTATAAATCAACCAAGGAATTTCTCATACCAGCATGGTGCATTATTAAAATAAAAATAAAAAGCACACGACGCTCCAAGATTTACGCATATCATGTGACGAATAAAAATATAGCTCCAAGTAAAATTACCGATGGTCGTTAGAAGAAAGAGGAGATGCCTTCCGGGGCATCCCCAAGCTTAGTTTCTTGGGATTCCTTTAATATTACCTTGGGGTGCCTCGGGCATCCACAAGCTTAGTCTCTTTCCACTCCTTATTCCTTCATCCATCGTGATCTCACCCAAAACTTGAAAACTTTAATCACACAAAACTTAACAAAACCCTCGTGAGATCCGTTAGTATAAGAAAGCAAATTACCACTTTAAGTACTGTTGCAAACCCATTAACATTTTATTTTTTCATTTTAGCTACTGTATTATAACTTCTTTATGGCTTATACCACCGATAAAATCGATAGTTTCATCGAAACTAGCAAAACAATGCATCAAAAACAGAATCTGTCTTAAACAGGATAGTCTGTAGCAATCTGAACATTCACCATACTTCTGTAACTCTAAAAATTCTGAATAATTAGGACAAAATAAACAATTTTCATGGAAGTACTGTTTAAAAAATTCAGAAACTTTTGACATTCCAGTAAAAAATGTAAATTCAGGCACTACAGCCAAAGTTTCTGTTTTTGCACTGCACACACCAAACAAGCGATCTAATCATCCTAAAGGCAAATCTTGGCACATTATTTTTATAATACAATGGATTTATACAAGGGGATAATTATTTTTGTTGAAAAGTTTCTGTAATTAAGATTCGCAAGGTTTCCATGGGCATGAACAAAGTTCAAGGCTAGCTCCCACTTTCACAATGCTCGTCCCTCTCACTTTCACTTTTCTTTTTGAAAAGTTTTAGGTTCCCCTCTTTATTTTTTTATTTTTAAACTATATAAAAGCACACAACAGAATAAAATGACTCTCTAAAACTTCCGGGTTGTCTCCCCGGCAGCGCTTTCTTTAAAGCCATTAAGCTAGGCATAAAGTGCTCAAGTAATTGATCCACCCGGATCCCAAGGTATATCAAAGCCAATTTTAATTAGCAATGATTTGTAATTTAGTAGTGAGCACAAAGTAACATATATCATGCAACAATGAAGTCTAACTCTCTTCCTATGCATCGGCATGTCATAAAAGAACAATTCATGCACACAAAGTAAAGGCCAATACATAGCATAAGCAGTTTCTTGCAATTTTATCATATTGGAAACATAGAGAGGCGGAGATGTAGTTCCTCTCTCATAATAATTGCAAGTAGGAGCAGCAAGCGCATGCATATTATATCTATCAAAATCATCATGTGTAATAGTAAAAGGCAACCAATCTATATAATCCTTAATAAGTGCAAACTTCTCCGATATAGTGTAGTTGGGAGAATTCAAAAAGATAATAGGACTATCATGTGTGGGTGCAATAGCAACAATTTCACGTTTAACATAACTATAGCAAGTTCATCTCCATAAGCATCATTCATATTGGCATCATGGCCACAAGCATAGCAAGCATCAAGTTCATCAAAAAGGGATATTTCAAATGAATCCAAGGGATCATAGCAATTATCATAGCATTCATCCTTCAGTAAGAACGAAGGGAAATTAAACAATGTATGAGTTGAAGAGTTACTCTCATTAGAAGGTGGGCACAGGTAGCTAATCCGCTCTTCCTCCTTTTGTTCTTCGCTCTCCTCCTCATCTTTTTCATCTAATGAGCTCACAATTTCAGCAACTTCCTCTTCCATAGGTTCCTGCAAAATATTAGTCTCCTCTTGGACAGCGGAGGAGTCCTCAATATATGGCTTAACATAAGCATTAGAAGCATAGTTTTCATAGCAATATTTATGTATGGAAAAACTTTCAGATTTCTAAAGAGTAGCATCATACTTTTCAATCAAAGAAGCAATTTCATAGGCACCCTTAAAAGCAACAAATTCTTCAATTTGCTCAATATCATAGTAATTATAAACACCCTTGGCATAAGAAGATACGATTCCATTATCCTTAAACTCACATTGATAGGGAAGGTGTTTTTTAGGGTCTTCAGAACAACAAGTAAAATCATAAATTTCGCATAAATTCCAAGTATAGCATTGCAAAGTATTAATATGATGCCATAAAAGTTTCCCTTTTTGAGATAAGCGATAATCCCTAAAGTATCCACGTTGATCCAACGTGTATCCCATTATCAAGTTGAATGGGGTTTTCTCAGGATTATCAAAGTAGTGCATAATATTTTCCACATAACGAGCATCGAGGGTTTTAGGAGGTTCCCCATCTCCATGAGTAGCAAGTACACCTAATTTTTTTGGTATTTCGTGTTCCATATCCATAGCTAAAGATAGAGAACAACTTAGAACAGCAAATAAAATCTACTTAGTGATAAAGCAAACAAGCACACACGAGAATATTCACCCCACGCTATTGCTCCCCGGCAACGGCGCCAGAAAAAGGTCTTGATAATCCACAAGTATAGGGGATCAGTTGTAGCCTCTTTCAATAAGTAAGAGTGTCGAACCCAACGAGGAGCTAAAGGTAGAACAAATATTCCCTCAAGTTCTATCGACCACCGATACAACTCTACGCACCCTTAACGTTCGCTTTTCCTAGAACAAGTATGAAACTAGAAGTACTTTGTAGGTGTGATAGGATAGGTTTGCAAGGTAATAAAGAACACGTAAATAAAATCTAGGGGCTGTTTAGATGAAGAAACAACTAAGTTAGTCTTAGTAGAGAGCTTTTTGTCACAAGAAAGTTATTTGTCCCTAGGCAATCGATAACTAGACCGGTAATCATTATTGCAATTTTATATGAGGGAGAGGCATAAGCTAACATACTTTCTCTACTTGGATCATATGCACTTATGATTGGAACTCTAGCAAGCATCCGCAACTACTAAAGATCATTAAGGTAAAACCCAACCATAGCATTATAAGGTATCAAGTCCTCTTTATTCCCATACGTAAACAACCTACCTACTCGGGTTTATGCTTCTGTCACTCAAGCAACCCACCATAGGCAAATCATGAACACATTGCAACACCCTACAGCGAGGATCCCTCACGCTTGCGCGACACAGAGAGCACCATAGGACAGAACCAATAATAAAACATGCAACTCAAACCAATCATGATCATCAATCAACCCATAGGACAAAACGGATCTACTCAAACATCATAGGATAGCCATACATCATTGGGAAATAATATATAGTGTTGAGCACCATGTTTAAGTAGAGATTACAGTGGGGAGAAGGGGTGTTACACCGCTGCATAGAGGGGGAGAGAGTTGGTGATGACGGCGGCGAAGTTGTTGGTGTAGATTGCCGTCACGATGATGGCCCCGGCGGCGTTCCGGTGCCACCGGGAGAGAGGGGGAGAGAGCCCCCCTCCTTCTTCTTCTTCCTTAGCCTCCCCCCTAGATGGGAGGAGGGTTTCCCCTCTGGTCCTTGGCTTCCATGGCAGCGGAGGAGCGAGATCCCCTCCGAGATTGGATCTCTCTCTCTGTTTCCTTCTGTTTCTGCCTTCCAGATTCTGTCCTTTCACCGTTTCTTATATTCCTGGAGATCCGTAACTCCGATTGGGCTGAAATTTTAACACAATTTTTATCCGGATATTAGCTTTCTTGCGGCGAAAGAAGGGCACCAACCGCCTTACGGGGTGGCCACAAGCCAGCCTGGCGCGCCCTACCCCCCAGGGCACGCCCCTATGGCTTGTGGGCCCCTCGGGCATCGCCTTCTATTGATTCCACTTCCCAAAATTCACATATATTACAAAAAAAATATCCGTAAGTTTTTATCCCGTTTGGACTTCGTTTGATATGGATTTTCTACAAAACAAAAAACATGCAACAAACAGGAACTGGCACTGGGCACTGGATCAATATGTTAGTCCCAAAAATAGTATAAAAAGTTGCCAAAAGTATATGAAAGTTGTAGAATATTGGCATGAAACAATAAAAAATTATAGATACGACGGAGACGTATCAATGATGAGCGGCGATGTCGATGAAGAACCACTCCTAATTAGCTGAAACACCTTAGGAAGTGGCGAAGCTCGCGACTCAAAATCTCAAGTGCAAATGGGTTGTGGAAGAAAAATGGTGGAGGTTTGCGGAAAACTGTGGTGCGAAAAGCCAGGAAAATGGAAAACTAGCGAGGGGAAAGTTTCTGCAAAGGCTGGAAGGTCCGGGCCGGCCAGAGGTTCCGAGGTGGCCGGAGGGTCCGGGGGCCGGAAGGTCCGGGTGAGGCCGGAGGTTCCGGGGGTCGGGAAAATTGGGACGAACCCTAATTTCCAGATCTTGGACTTGGGCGGAAAACCAAGAGGAAAAGCCCAAATCTGACGGGGAAAAAAGAAAAATTGGGGGAAATTAGATGGATAGCAAGGTAGATCTACTCGTCCACAACGAAATCCACGGATCAAAATCAACAAAATTTCCTCAAATCAAACGAATCCAAGAAATTTGGTAGGGCTATTTTTGTGGGGATTTTCTAAATTAGGTCAAACCAAAATAAAATTGTCTAGAAAACAAAGGGGAGACTCCAAATTCGTGAGAAACCTTGGCTCTTGATACCAATATGATACGGGGCATGCCCGTGTGCGTCGATCTTTCACGAATTGGAGGGGGATTTCCACGAGGAACACGAGGAACACGAAGAACACGAGAGAAACACGAGAGGAAATCACACACTCAAGGACAACCTTAGATTACACATCCACTAGAAACGCACGAGTACACGAGATACAAGATCCACAATCAACAAAAGGATACACGTAACGATAGTCTCCTCGCTCCAAAGGAGGAGGTCTTGAATCCCTTGGGATCTTCCCTTAGAGGGGCCTTGGCATCACTTGGATCTTCTCTCAATGGAGGGCAATCTCCATGGGAGAAGGAAGTAATGGAGCTATGCTCAACAAAAGGTCTTTGCCAAACAATAGCTAACCCTAATTCATGGTGGAAGAAGAGTATATATAGTCCTAGGGACGAAGGCGTAAGTGGGAGAGATACATGGGCCTCGGGCCCGAGTGCAGTTGCTCTGTCAACGCCGGAAGTTCCGGGCTAGGCCGGAAGTTCCGGGCGTCGGAAGTTCTGGGCTGGTTTCGGGCAGGGTCCGGGTTGAACATTGAGTTGGTGCAGGCTTCGGGAGCTGGTTCCACAGGGGGCCGGAAGTTCCGGGCCAGCCGGAAGTTCTGGGCCGGCCGGAAGTTTCGGGGCCCGGAGGTTCCGGGGAAAGGTCCGGGCTGGTTCCGGGCTATCTAGAGAGTTTGCACCTCTGGACTTAGGCCTGGGTCGCCGGAGGGCCGGAAGTTCCGGGCAGGCCGGAAGTTCCGGGCTGTCCAGATACTTGCCCTTGGTGCTAGCTCCTTCTCCTCCTCGGCCTTGGTCTTGGGGATGCTTCCTTGATCCTTTGTGGTCGTCTTCCTCGTACCTAATGATGCACAGGGTTTCATTGTGAGGTAGCATCCAAGTTCCTTTGCTATCCAAGTCAAACTCGAAGAGGAGTGAGTTCACCTTAGCTCCAATGTCGCGTGCGCGTGCTCTTGTCATAGGGCCACTTGGGGGTTGGCTTGATGGTGTAGTCTTCATGGGGATGATGGTGGGATGCTCCGCATCACACACCATTACACTGTGGTGTTCCAGGTGGCGTGAGCTATGAAACAATTCCACACTGTCTTAAAACGCATTCCAAACTCGTAACTTGGATATTCATCTCCACGATCACATCGCAGACATTTTATCCTCTTGTCACGATGATCTTCAACTTCACTCTGAAATTTGCTTTGAACTATTCAAAAGTTTCAGACTTATATTTCATTAAGTAAATTTCCTAATATCTACTCAAGTCATCTGTGAAGGTAAGAAAATAACAATATCCACCGCGCGCTTCAACACTCATCGGACCGCACACATCAGTATGTATGATTTCCAACAAGTCACTTGCCCGCTCCATTGTTCTGGAAAATGGGGTTTTAGTCGTCTTGCCGATGAGGCATGGTCCGCATGTCTCATGCGATTCGAAATCAAGTGAGTCCAAATATCCATCAGCATGGAGTTTCTTCATGCGCTTTACACCCATATGACCTTAGCGGCAGTGCCACAAGAAAGTGGTACTATCAATATTAACTTTGCATATTTTGGTGTCAATGCTATGAACATGTGTATCACTACGATTGAGATTCAATAAACCATTCACATTAGGTGCATGACCATAGAAGGTATTATTCATGTAAACAGAACAACCATTATTCTCTGACTTGAATGAATAACCGTATTGCAAAAAACACAATCTAATCATGTTTATGCTCAACGCAAACACCAAATAACATTTATTTAGATTCAACACTAATCCCGAAGGTAGAGGGAGCGTGCGATGGTGATTACGTCAACCTTGGAAACACTTCCAACACACATCGTCACCTCGCCCTTAGCTGGTCTCCGTTTATTCCGTAGCTTTTGTTTCGAGTTACCAATATTATTAACTGAACCGGTATCTAATACCAAGGCACTACTACGAGAGCTAGTAAGGTACACATCAATAACATGTATATCAAATATACCTTTGTTGACGTTGCCAGCCTTCTTATCTGCCAAATATTTGGGGCAGTTCCGCTTCAGTGACCGTTCCCCTCATAATAGAAGCACTTATTCTCGGGTTTGGGTTCAACCTTGGGTTTCTTCACTAGAGCGGTAACTGGTTTGCCATTCTTGAAGTTTCCCTTCTTGCCCTTGCCCTTCTTGAAACTAGTGGTCTTACCATCAACACTTGATGCTCCTTCTTGATTTGTACCTTCGCGGCATGAAATATTGCGAATAGCTCAGGGATCATCTTCTCTATCCCTTGCATGTTATATTTCATCACGAAGCTCTAGTAGCTTGGTGGTAGTGACTTGGAGAACTCTGTCAATCACTATCTTATCTAGGAAGATTAACTCCTACTTGATTCAAGTGATTGTAGCACCCAGACATTCTGAGCACATGCTCACCGATTGAGCTATTCTCCTCCATCTTGCAGGCAAAGAACTTGTCGGAGGTCTCATACCTCTCAACACGGGCATGAGCCTAAAATTCCAATTTCAGCTCTTCGAACATCTCATATGCTCCATGGCGTTCAAAACGTCTTTGGAGCCCCGATTCTAAGCCGTAAAGCATGGCGCACTAAACTATCGAGTAGTCATCAGAACGTGTCTGTCAGCTGTTCAAAACATCCACACAAGACGCTTGAGGGGGTGGCGCACCGAGTGGTGCTTCAAGGACATAAGCCTTCTGTGCAGCAATGAGGACAATCCTCAGATCACGGACCTAGTCCGCATAATTGCTACCATCATCTTTCAACTTAGTTTTCTCTAGGAACGTATCAAAATACAGGGAGCTACAGCGCGATCTATTGATCTACAACACAATTTTTCAAAGACAACTTTAGACTATGTTCATGATAATGAGTTCAATTAATCATATTACTAAAGAACTCTCACTCAAATCAACATCCCTCAGGTTGTCTAAGTGCGACATGATCCAAATCCACCAACCCAAGTCCGATCATCACGTGAGATGAGGTGGTTTCAATGGTGAACATCTCCATGTTGATCATATCTACTATATGACTCATGTTCGACCTTTCGGTCTCCTGTGTTCCGAGGCCATGTCTGTACATGCTAGGCTCGTCAAGTTTAACCAAAGTATTCTGCGTGTGTAAATCTGGCTTACACCCGTTGTATGCGAACGTAGAGTCTATCAAACCCGATCATCACAAGGTGCTTCGAAACGACGATCCTTCGCAACGGTGCATACTCGGGGAGAACACAATTTGTCTTGAAATTTTAGTGAGGGATCATCTTATAATGCTACCGTCATCCTAAGCAAAATAATATGCATAAAAGGATAAACATAACATGCAAATCATATAAGTGACATGATATGGCCATCATCATCTTGTGCTTTTGATCTCCATCTCCAAAGCACCGGCATGATCTCCATCGTCACCGGCATGACACCATCATCTCCATCATCATGACCTCCATCATCGTGTCATCATGTGGTTGTCGCGCCAACTATTGCTTCTACGACTATTGCTAACTCATAGCGATAAAGTAAAGCAAATGGCACAATTAAATTAAAGACAACCCTATGACTCCTGCCGGTTGCCGTACTCATCGACATGCAAGTCATGATAACTATACAAAACATGATCATCTCATACATCACATATATCATATCATGTCTTGGCCATATCACATCACAACATGCCCTACAAAAACAAGTTAGACGTCCTCTACTTTGTTGTTGCAAGTTTTACGTGGCTGCTATGGGCAACTAGTAAGAACCATTCTTACCTATGCAAAGCCACAACGGTGATAATCAAATTGCCTTTTAACCTTCTACAAGGACCGCCTCTGTCGAATCCGATTCAACTAAAGTGGGAGAGACACACACCCGCCAGCCACCTTTATCCAACCAAGGTACATGTCAGTCGGTGGAACCAGTCTCTTGTACGTGGACAAGTAAGGTTGGTCCAGGCCGCTTCATCCCACAATACAGCCGAATCAAAATAAGACTAAGGAGGTTAGCAATCTGAACATCAACGCCCACAAACTCTTTGTGTTCTACTCGTGCATATCATCTACGCATAAACCTAGCCCATGATACCACTGTCGGGGAACGTTGCATGGGAAACAAAAAATTTCCTACGCACACAAAAGATCTATCCATGGAGATGCATAGCTACGAGAGGGAGAGTGTATCTACATACCCTTGTAGATCGCTAAGCGGAAGCGTATATAATGCGGTTGATGTAGTCGTACGTCTTCACGATCCAATCGCGATCTGTGCTGATCTAGCGCCGAACGGACGGCACCTCCGCGTTCAGCACACGTGCGGCTCGATGATGTCTCTGCCTCCTCGATCCAGCAAGCGAGGGCGGAGTAGTAGATGCGTTCTCAACCAGCACGATGGCATGGTAGAGGTGGTGGTGGAGCAGTGCCAGCAGGGCTTCGCCAAGCGCTACCGGAACCACGAACGGAGGAGAAAATGATCTAGGGAGAGAGGGAGGCGCCAAGGGCTTGGTGTGTCCTCTTGGGGCACCCCCTCCCCTCTATATATAGGTGGAGGGGCGTGGAGATTAGCCCCTCCAAGCCCTAGGGTGCAGCCAAGGGGGAGGAGTTGGACTCCTAGTCCAATTCCCTCCCTTTCCATACACAGGTGGACATTCCACCTCTCCCAAGCCACATGGGCCTTGAGGGACTTGTGCGCCTCGCCCAATAAGGCCAGGGTGCCTTCCCTCAGCCCATGCAAACCCTTGGGACGTGGTGGAACCCTTGGTGGACTTCCGGAATCCTCCGGAAGTTTTCGGAACCTTCTAGAAGCTTCCTGGTACAATACCGGAAAAACCTGAAACTTTTCCGGTAGCCGAAATATGACTTCCCATATATAAATCTTTACCTCCGGACCATTCCGGAGCTCCTCGTGATGTCCGAGATCTCATACAGGACTCCAAACAACATTCGGTCACCAACATACATAACCCAATAATACTATATCGTCACCGAACGTTAAGCGTGCGGACCCTACGGGTTCGAGAATCATGTGGACATGACCGAGACACCTCTCCGTTCAATAACCAATAGCGGGACCTGGAAGTCCATATTGGTTCCCACGTATTCCACGGAGATCTTTATCGGTCGAACCATGATGCCAAGGATTCAATCAATCCCGTATGCAGTTCCCTTTGTCCAGTGATATGTTACTTGCCCGAGATTCGATCGTCGGTATCGCCATACCTAGTTCAATCTTGTTATTGGCAAGTCTCTTTACTCGTTTCGTAATACAAGATCCCGTGACTAACTCCCTAGTCACATTGCTTGCAAGCTTCTTGTGATGTTGTATTACCGAGAGGGCCCAGAGATACCTCTCCGTCATACGGAGTGACAAATCCAAGTCTCGATCCATGCCAACCCAACAGTCACCCTTGGAGATATCAGTAGAATACCTTTATGATCACCCGGTTACGAAGTGACACTTGATACACACAAGGCATTCCTCTGGTGCCAGGGAGTTGCATGATCTCACGGTCTTAGGAACATATACATGACATGAAGAAAGCACTAGCAATAAACTAATACGATCAAATGCTATGCTTACGGTTGGGTCTTGTCCATCACATCATTCTCCTAATGATGTGACCACGTTATCAAATGACAACTCATGTCTATGGTTAGGAAACCTTAACCATCTTTGATCAACGAGCTAGTCTAGTAGAGGCTCACTAGGGACAAGGTGTTGTCTATGTATCCACACATGTATCTGAGTTTCCGATCAATACAATTCTAGCATGGATAATAGACGTTTATCATGAACAGGAAAATATGATAATAACCAATTTATTATTGCCTCTAGGGCATATTTCCAACACATGGCTCCCGGAGGGGCGGGAGCCCCTCTGAGATTGGATCTCTCTCTCTGTTTTCTTTTCTGTTTACTCTCCAGATTGGTTTTTCTTCGATACAGAGAACTTCCACGGCGGAGTGGAGAGTCTAGGTTAATTTCTGATGGTTTCTCTATTTATAGGATTTTCGGCGTTGGAATCACGCAAAACGGAGTTACGAGGGGGCCACAAGCTAACAGGGCCCTTTGACCCCCCCTGGCAGCGCCGTGTTGGCTTGTGGCCAACAGCCCCCCCTCCGGTGGTTCTTTGCTCCAATGTTGCTCATATGTTCCAGAAAAAATCACGAAAAAGTTTCGGTCAATTCCGAGAACTTTCAATTTCGACACAAAAAACGACACCACGGTAATTCTGTTGAAAACAACGTCAGTCCGGGTTAGTTTTAATTAAATCATAAAAAGTGCATCAAAGCCATATAAAAGTATTGTAAACATAAGTGAATATGGCATGAATAATTCATAAATTATTGATACGTTGGAGACGTATCAGCATCCCCAAGCTTAATTCCTGCTCGGCCTCGAGTAGGTAAATGATAAAAGAGATAATTTATGAAGTGTGAATGCTAGCATAGTGTATAATTTTGATCAATAAAAACTTCAGCCATTCTTCTAGTATCATAACCAACAAGTATTTCTCATA
This sequence comes from Elymus sibiricus, assembly GCA_039707655.1. NCBI lineage: Eukaryota > Viridiplantae > Streptophyta > Magnoliopsida > Poales > Poaceae > Elymus > Elymus sibiricus. The sequence continues at coordinate 275,282,197 of CM077665.1, forward strand.
AAATTTCTCATGATCAAGTAGCAAGCTATTCACATGTTAAAGTATGGACCATAAACTTTCTTGAAAACTAGCAAACTATGTTTTCAGTCATCAAACAATTACAATTCATCTTATTTTCAGGAAGGGTCTATGTAAGATCTTTTCTTTAGCAAATTCCACATACTCAACTATCATTTGGTCTTCCATGACTGCTAACACGCAAAGCATATTTTAGAACAAGAAGTTTCAATCAAACACATAGGAAGATAGAGGCTTAATATTCCGCCTCCCAACTTATTTATCTCACGGAAAATGGCAACAATAATGAATCATGGTCACCTATATCCAACTGGATATATGTGCCTGGATCTTTCCCCACCACATGATGCTTGCCAACTAAAGAATTAATAGATTGGAATAGGGATGAACATTATTGACTCATGCATAAAAGTAAAGACAGAAAAGTAAATACATAAAAGTAAAAGATAGGCCCTTCATAGAGGGAAGCAGAGGTTGTCATGCACTTTTTATTTTTGGATGTGCAATCTCTTAATGAAAAGGAACGTCACTTTATATTGCCCCTTGTGATAGCAACCTTTATTATGCAGTCTGTCGCTTTTATTTCTTCACACAAGTCCGTACAAAGCTTATTTTCCCTTAAAATAAAAGATCATACATATTTAGGAGCAATTTTTATTGCTATATGCATCGATGATAACTTACTTGAAGGATCTTATTCAATCCATAGGTAGGTATGGTGGACTCTCATGGCAAGAAACTGGGTTCAAGGGTTTTTGATGCACAAGTTGTATCTCTACTTAGTACGAATTTTTGGCTAGCAAATGATCCTAAGCAAGCACCACATGTTAGAGGATCCATGACAATATGACTTCTATGTGAATATAAGCAAACATAAGCATTACATTGTCTTCCTTGTCCAACGTGAACTACTTGATCAAGCTTGAAAATAATTAATGGGGGCTCACATCAATATTCTTTTATATGTGAAATCTCTCTTCCTTCAATATTCTTTTATGAATTATTCAAGTGACCAATGCTATATTTGCTAACCTCCAATAAATTGTATTGCTTATACTCTTAGTATGTGAAGTCACTACTACCCATGGGACAAGCATATGAAGCATATATAATTTCACATTTTATGACAGTCAATTCATTCAACATTTTCTCTTAGGATATAAGTGAAGCACAAGAGTGATCATCAAACTACTCTCAAAAAGATATAAGTGAAGTTTATAGATCATTCTACAATGAATATAGAGAGACCAATATCCAATCTCAAAGTATATAAGTGAAGCGCACGAAGCATTCTATAAAGCCATACTCAAAAGATTTAAGTGAAGCACATGAAGCATTCTATAAAGCCATACTCAAAAGATTTAAGTGAAGCGCATGAAGCATTATATAAATAATCCAAGGATTATCTCATACCATCATGGTGCATAAAATAAAAGGGAATAATAAACACAAAGGATGCTCCAAGAACAGCACAAGTGAACGAATAAACTTATGATCATCATAGGCTAACTGGTAATTGTTGACAAACAGGGGTGGGATGCGTAGCATCCCCAAGCTCAGATGCTTGAGACTTCTTGAAATATTGACTTGGGAAGCCTTGGGTGCCTCCAATCTTGAGCGTTTGTATATTGTTCAATCCTCTCATATCCCGATTTCACCTAAGTATCAAAAACTTCGTCCACATAAAACTTGAAAAGAACTCGTGAGATAGGTTAGTACATATAAAAAATAAATCAACACTTCATGTACTGCCAAGTGACGTGGCTTGAGACTGCGACGGTATTTCCCCAAAGAGGAAGGGATGATGCAGCACAACGACGGTAAGTATTTCCCTCAGTTATGAAACCAAGGTTATCGAACCAGGAGGAGGATCACGACCACCCAATAAGCAGCACCTGCACACAAACAACAAATACTTGCAACCCGACGCGAAAGAGAGGTTGTCAATCTCTCTACGGTAAAAAGATAGATTAGGTAGTGATAGATAGGAGAGATAGATCTCTCAAGAGCACAAAATAGAAAGGGCAAATAAAATATGCAGCAATATATTTTTTGGTTTTTGGTTTTGTAGATCTGAAAACAAAGATGCAAAAAGATAGATCTAAAAGCAATATGTTGGAAAAGTAGACCCGGGGGCCGTAGGGTTCACTAGTGGCATCTCTCATGAGTATAGCGCACGGTGGGTGAACAAATTACTATTGGGCAATTGATAGAAAATTGAATAGTCATGACGATATCCAAGGCAATGATCATTATATAGGCATCACGTCCAAGATAGGTAGACCGACTCCTGCCTGCATCTACCTCTATTACTCCACACATCGACCGCTATCCAGCATGCATCTAGTGTATTAAGTTCATGAAAAAACGGAGTAATGCAATAAGAAAGATGACATGATGTAGACAAGATCTATTCATGTAGGAATAGACCCCATCTTGTTATCCTTAATAGCAACGATACATGCGTGTCTTGCTGCCCATTCTGTCACTGGGAAAGAACACCGCAAGATAGAACCCATCACAAAGCACCTCTTCCCACGGCAAGAAAAATCAATCTAGTTGGCCTAACTAAACAAAAGATTCGAAGAAGAAATACGAGGCTATAAGTAATCATGCATATAAGAGATCAAAGAAGACTCAAATAATATTCATGGATAGAAACTGATCATGAACTCAAAATTCATCGGATTCCAACAAACACACCGCAAAAGTTTACATCAAATAGATCTCCAAGAGACCATTGTATTGAGAATCATAAGAGAGAGAGAAGAAGCCATCTAGCTACTGCCTACGGACCCGTAGGTCTATGGTGGACTACTCACGCATCATCGGAGAGGCACCTATGAGGAGATGAACCCCTCCGTGATGGTGTTTAGATTGGATCTCGAGGTTCTGGAACTTGCGGCGGCTGGAATTGTGTTTCGTCGACTCCCCTATGGTTTTTGGAATATTTGGGAATTTATAGGCATCAGAGGCAGTGGAGAGGGGCCCCAAGGAGGGCACAACCCATCAGGGCGCGCCGGGGCCCCCCTGGCGCGCCCTGGTGGGGTGTGGTCTCCTCGGCCCACTTCTCCGGTACTTATTTGGCCCACTGGGTGTCTTCTGGTCCAGAAAAAATCTCTAAAAAGTTTCGTCGCGATTGGACTTCGTTTGGTATTGATTTTCTGTGAAGTAAAAAACAAGAAAAAACATCAACTGGCACTTTGGCACTATGTCAATAGGTTAGTCCCAAAAAATGATATAAAGTTGTAATAAAATGATTGTAAAACATTCAAGAATGATAATATAACAGCATGGAACAAGCAAAAATTATAGATACATTGGAGACATATCAGCATCCCCAAGCTTAATTCCTACTCGTCCTCGAGTAGGTAAATGATAAAAACAGAATTTTTGATGTGGAATGCTGCCTAACATGTTCATCATATTCTTTTCTGTTGTATAGCATGGACATTTGGACTTGTAAATGATTCAAAGCAATAGTCTAGTTTTAACATAATGACTTCAATACTCAAGCATGTCAACAAGCAACCATGTCTTTCAATATATCAACACTAAAGAAAGTTATCCCTAGCCCATCATGCTCAATCATTGATCCATTCATGAAACACATTCAATTATTAGCTATACCCAATGCTCAAGTACGATCATAGTGCCCCCTAGTTGGTGCTTTATAAGAGAAGATGGAGACTCAAGGTAAAAATAAAAATTGCATAAAGTAAATAGATAGGCCCTTCGCAGAGGGAAGAAGGGATTTGTAGAGGTGCCAGAGCTCAAGGTTTAAATTGAGAGAGAGAAATATTTTGGGTGGCATGCCTTTCCTGTCAACAAAAACGACAAAGTAGCTCACAGTACTTTCCATGCTAGATATATCATAGGCGGTTCCCAAACATAAAATAAAGTTTATTACTTTTTCCACCAAACTTTCACTTTCCATGGCGGGCCGTATCCACGGTTGCCTTCCATACCAACACTTTCCTAGGAATTTATTATTTGACAACATAAAGTATTTTTTTTCTTTTTTTCATTTCAGGAATGGGCATCCCTATTACCGCCGCACTCTCGTGCAATGACAAGTGAATAAACACTCATCTTGAGAATAACACATCTAGCATGGAAAAATATTGGACACTCCCCACCGTTTCATGAGCGGTACGAGCACACAACAAGAACAACAACAACAACAACAAAGCCTTTAGTCCCAAACAAGTTGGGGTAGGCTAGAGGTGAAACCCATAAGATCTTGCGACCAACTCATGGTTCTGACACATGGATAGCAAGCTTCCACGCACCCCTGTCCATGGCTAGTTCTTTGGTGATGCTCCAATCCTTCAGATCTCTCTTTACTGACTCTTCCCATTTCAAGTTCGGTCTACCCCGGCCTCTTTTGATATTTTCAGCATGCTTTAGCCGCCAGCTATGCACTGGGGCTTCTGGGGGCCTGCGCTGAATATGTCCAAACCATCTCAGACGATGTTGGACAAGCTTCTCTTCAATTGGCGTTACCCCAACTCTATCTCGTATATCATCATTCCGGATTCGGTCCTTCCTTGTGTGGCCACCCATCCATCTCAACATGTGCATCTCCGCCACACCTAACTGTTACACATGTCGCCTTTTAGTCGGCCAACACTCATCGCCATACAACATTGCGGGTCGAACCGCCGTCCTATAGAACTTACCTTTTAGCTTTTGTGGCACCCTCTTGTCACAGAGAATGCCAGAAGCTTGGCGCCACTTCATCCATCCGACTTTAATTCGATGGTTCACATCTTCATCGATATCCCCATCCTTCTGCAACATTGACCCCAAATATCGAAAGGTGTCCTTCTACGGCACCACCTGCCCATCAAGGCTAACATCCTCCTCCTCCTCGTGCCTAGTAGTACTGAAAGAGCACCTCATGTACTCGGTTTTAGTCCTACTAAGTCTAAAACCTTTCGATTCCAAGGTTTGCCTCCATAACTCCAACTTCCTGTTGACCCCCGTCCGACTCTCATCGACTAGCACCACATCGTCCGCAAAGAGCATACACTATGGGATATCTCCTTGTATATCCCTTGTGACCTCATCCATCACCAAGGCAAAAAGATAAGGGCTCAAAGCTGACCCTTGATGCAGTCCTATCTTAATCGGGAAGTCATCGGTGTCGCCATCACTTGTTCGAACACTTGTCACAACATTATCGTACATGTCCTTGATGAGGGTAATGTACTTTGCTGGGACTTTGTATTTCTCTAAGGCCCACCACATAACATTCCGCGGTATCTTATCATAGGCCTTTTCCAAGTCAATGAACACCATATGCAGGTCCTTCTTTTGCTCCCTATATCTCTCCATAAGTTGTCGTACCAAGAAGATGGCTTCCATGGTCGACCTCCTAGGCATGAAGCCAAACTAATTTTTGGTCACGCTTGTCATTCTTCTTAAGCGGTGCTCAATGACTCTCTCCCATAGCTTCATTGTATGGCTCATCAGTTTAATTCCACGGTAATTAGTACAACTCTGAACATCCCCCTTGTTCTTGAAGATTGGTACTAATATACTCCATCTCCATTCTTCTGGCATCTTGTTTGCCGGAAAAATGAGGTTGAAAAGTTTGGTTAGCCATACTATCGCTATGTCCCCAAGGCCTCTCCACACCTTAATGGGGATACAATCAGGGCCCATCGCCTTGCCTCCTTTCATCCTCTTTAAAGCCTCCTTGACCTCCGACTCCTGGATTCGCCGCACAAAACGCCTGCTAGTATCATCAAAGGAGTCGTCCAAATCAATGGTAGAGCTCTCACTCTCCCCATTGAACAGCTTGTCAAAGTACTCCCGCCATCTATGCTTAATCTCCTCGTTCTTCACCAGGAGTTGATCTGCTCCATCCTTGATGCACTTGATTTGGTCAACATCCCTCGTCTTCCTCTCTCGGATCTTGGCCATCTTATAGATGTCCCTTTCGCCTTCCTTCGTGTCTAACCGTTGGTAGAGATCCTCATACGTCCGTCCCCTTGCTTCACTCACGGCTCGCTTTGCGGCCTTCTTTGCCATCTTGTACTTCTCTATGTTGTCTGCACTCCTATCCAGATATAGGCGTCTGAAACAATCTTTCTTCTCCTTAATTGCCTTCTGGACATCATCAGTCCACCACCAGGTATCTTTAGCTTCTCTTCTACTTCCCTTGGCCACTCCAAACTCCTCTGAGGCCACCTTACGAATGCAAGTCGCCATCTTCATCCACATGTTGTCTACATCACCTCCTTCCTCCCAAGGGCCCTCCTTAATGACCCTCTCCTTGAACGCCTGAGCTACCTCCCCCTTGAGCTTCCACCACTTCGTTCTAGCGACTTTGGCATGCTTGTCCCGCTGGACACGAATCCGAAAGCGGAGGTCAGCAACCACAAGCTTATGCTAAGGGACAACACTCTCTCCAGGTATCACCTTACAGTCTAGGCATGCACGCCTGTCTTCTCTTCTCGAGAGGATGAAATCAATCTGGCTAGAGCGTTGCCCACTACTGTAAGTCACTAGATGTGATTCTCTCTTCTTAAAGAGGGTGTTAGCTACGATCATGTCATAGGCTAGCGCAAAGCTTAAGACATCTTCTCCTTCTTGGTTCCTGATGCCATAGCCAAATCCCCCATGCACCCCTTCAAAACCTGTGTTAGATGTGCCCACGTGGCCATTGAGGTCTCCTCCTATGAAGAGCCTCTCGCCAATCGGTACACTCCTAACCATGTCCTCTAGGCCTTCCCAGAATTCCCTCTTGGTGTTCTCATTGAGGCCTACTTACGGGGCATACGCGCTGATAACGTTGAGACCTAAGTCCCCAACTACTAGCTTGACCAGGATAATCCGGTCCCCACGTCTCTTGACGTCTACCACTCCATCCTTGAGGCTCTTGCTGATCAAGATGCCTACTCCATTTATGTTTGCCACCGTCCCCGTGTACCACAGCTTGAAGCCGGTACCCTCCACCTCCTTCGCCTTTTCTCCCCTCCATTTGGTCTCTTGGATGCAAAGGATATCAACGCCTCTCCTCACCGCTGTATCAACTACCTCCCGAAGCTTACCTGTCAGAGAACCTACGTTCCAGCTACCTAAGCGAATCCTCCTAGGCTCGGCTAGCTTCCTTACCCTTCGCACTCATCGATTCAAATGCGTAGACCCTAGCTCAATTTCCACTACACCCGGGTGCCGATGAAGCGCGCCACTAAGGATGCGACGACCCAATCCTCGCTCACTTGCCACAGTATCCAGATCACGATACGGCGCGCCACCTGGGGGTGACGGCCCGGCCCTTGCCCATTTTCCACCACACCCGGGTTCCGATGTGGCGCGTCGCTGAGAGGGTTACACCCCAATGAAAATCTATTGGATTTCATCTCCATAAGTACAAAAGAGAAAATTTATTTTGAGAATTTAGAGATGGCACATACAAATTTACTTGGAACGGCATGGAAATACCGCATATAGGTAGGTTTAGTGGACTCATAAGGCAAAACTTGGTTTAAGGGTTTTGGATGCACAAGTAGTATTTCTACTTAGTACAAATGGAGGCTAGCAAATAGATTGAGAAGTGCTACTTCTCGAGCATGCGTTGGTTTTCCCTTGAAGAGGAAAGGGTGATGCAGCAAAGTAGATAAGTATTTCCCTCAGTTGTTGAGAACCAAGGTATCAATCCAGTAGGAGACACAAGCATGTCACCAATTGATGTACCTACACAAATAATCAAACACTTGCACCCAACGCTATAAAGGGGTTGTCAATCCCTTCACGGTTAATTGCAAGGATGAGATCTAATAGAGATAGATAGATAGGATTGCTAAAACGAAAAGTAAACTAAAAGTAAAAATATTGCAGCAAGATATTTTTGGTATTTTTGGTTTATAGATCTGAAAATATAATATGGAAAATAGACCCGGGGGCCATAGGTTTCACTAGAGGCTTCTCTCATGATGGCAAATAATACTGTGGGTGAACAAATTACTGTCGAGCAATTGATAGAAAAGCGAATAATTATGAAGATATCCAAGGCAATGATTATGCATATAGGCATCACGTCCGTGTCAAGTAGACCGAAACGATTCTGCATCTACTACTATTACTCCACACATCGACCGACTCCTGCCTGCATCTAGAGTACTAAGTTCATGAAGAACAGAGTAACGCATTAGGTAAGATGACATGATGTAGAGGGATAAACTCAAGCAATATGATGAAAACCCCATCTTTTTATCCTCGATGGCAACAATACAATACGTGCCTCGCTACCCCTACTTTGTCACTGGGTGAGGACACCGCAAGATTGAACCCAAAACTAAGCACTTTTCCCATTGCAAGAATTACCAATCTCGTTGGCCAAACCAAACCAATAACTCGAAGAGACTTGCAAAGATATGAAATCATGCATATAAGAATTCAGAGAAGATTCAAATAATATTCATAGATAATCTGAACATAAACCCACAATTCATAGGATCTCGACAAACACACCGCAAAAGAGTATTACATCGGATAGATCTCCATGAAGAACATGGTATTGAAGAACAAAGAGAGAGAAGAAGCCATCTAGCTACTAGCTATGGACCCGAAGGTCTATGGTGGACTACTCACGCATCATCGGAGGGGCAATGGAGTTGATGTAGATGCCCTCCGTGATCGAATCCCCCTCCGGCAGATTACCGGAAAAGGCTCCAAGATGGGATCTCACGGGAACAGAGGCTTTCGGCGGCGGAAAAGTATTTTCGTGGCTCTCTTTAGTATCCAGGGAATATTTGGGAATTTATAGGCCGAAGAATAGGGTTAGGAGAGCTGCCGTGGGGCCACAAGCCAGGAGCCCCCCCCCCTCCTAGGGCGCGCCCTAGTGGCTTGTGACGCCACGGCAAGTCTTCTGCCTTCATCTCCAAGTCTGGCAGGTTTCTTCTGGTCCAAGAAAAATCATTCCGAAGATTTTATTCCGTTTGGACTTCGTTTAATATTCCTTATCTGCAATACTCAAAAACATGGAAAAAACAGAAACTGGCACTAGGCTCTAGATTAATAGGTTAGTCCCAAAAATAATATAAAATGGCATATTAATGCATATAAAACATCCAAAACAGATAATATAATAGCATGGAACAATCAAAAATTATAGATACATTGGAGACGTATCAAGAAGCAACCAAACCAAGAAACGAAAATTCACATAAGCGAACATTGAGCATAACTAACACCGAATAATGCCCCATAAGTAGGATGTAACTTCATTGCATAACTATTGACTTTCGTGCATGCATAGGGAATCACAAACCTTAACACCAATATTCCTACTAAAGCACAATTAGTCACGAACATGACTCACATATTACTATCATCATGTTTCAAAAGTATTACAAAGAATCAAGTTTAATTTGCCCAATAATCTTCATGAAAGTTTTTATTATATCCTCCTTGGATATCTATCACTTCGGGACTAGTTTCATATATTGCCATTGCTTTTTGGCAAGCTCAAACAAATTTAAGTGAAGCACATGAGCATAAAGATTTCATCTATCAAAAAGGTATAAGTGAAGCATGAGAGGATTTCTTCAAAATTTACTAACTCTCAAATTAATCTAAGTGAAGCATGAGAGTATTTCTACAAAAATTTCCAAGCACACCGTGCTCAAAAAGATATAAGTGAAGCACTAGAGCAATTCTATCAAATGATAACATGATTTTGGCTCTCTCAAATAGGTGTGTACAGCAAGGATACAAAGGAAAAACAAACAAGCAAAGCAAGCAAAGATACAAGACGCTCCAGGCAAAACTAATGATATGTGACGAATAAAAATATAGCTCCAAGTAAAATACCGATGGTCGTTAGAAGAAAGAGGGATGCCACTCGGGGGCATCCCCAAGCTTAGTTGCTTGTTTCTCTTTGGATATATCTTGGGGGTGCGGTATAATCCCCAAGCTTAGGCTCTTGTCACTCCTTATTCCTTCATCCATCGTGATCTCACCCAAAACTTGAAAACTTCAATCACACAAAACTCAACAAAATCTTCGTGAGATCCGTTAGTATAATAAAGCAAATCACTACTTTAGGTGCAGTTGAAAACCCATTCATATTTTATTATTGCATTATAACTACTGTATTTTAACTTTACCATGGCTCATACCCTTCAATATAACCCGTAGATTCATCAAAACAAGCACACAATGCAACGAAAACAGAATCTGTCTTAAACAGAACAGTCTATAGTAATCTGTACTCTAACCATACTTATGTAACTCTAAAAATTCTGAAAAATTAGGAAAACGTAAGGAATTTGTATCAGCTCAATATCACGTTCCAGAAAAAAATGAAAATTCAAATACTGGACGCAAAGTTTCTGCTTCAGATTCAGCATCGCTTCTACTCATCCTATGAATCATCGTAAAGGCTCTACTTGGCACAAACACTAAATAAACCATAAAAACACAATCATAACAGAGGAATAATTGTGTCAACACTCAAAAAAAGAAAGGAAAAAGCAAAAATTTATTTATTCATTGGGTTGCCTCCCAACAAGCGCTATCGTTTTACGCCCCTAGCTAGGCATAATGATTTCAGTGATGCTCACATACAAAGTAGTAATTGAAATATGAAAAAGAGCATCATGAATAGCATGACAAACACATTTAAGTCTAACCCACTTCCTATGCATAGGGATTTTGTGAGCAAACAATTTACGAGAACAAGAATCAACTAGAATAGGAAGGCAAAACAAGCATAACTTCAAAACTTTGAACACATAGAGAGGAAATTTGATATTATTGCAATTCCTACAAGCATATGTTCCTCCCTCATAATAAATTTTAGTAGCATCATGAAGGAATTCAACAATAAAACTATCACATAAATCATTCTTTTCATGATGCACAAGCATAGAATTTTCATTACTCTCCACATAAGCAAATTCCTTTTTATCCATGGTAGTGGGAGCAAACTCAACAAAATAACTATCATCAGACACTTGATTGACATAACCACATTGCAAATTAAAACCATGATGATAAGTTTCATGGTTATCATTACTCATTATAGCATACGTGTCATCACCATCATCATGAATAGGAGGCATGCAATCATCACAATAAATTTCTCATCAAAACTTGGGGGACTAAAAATATCATCTTCATCAAACATAGCATCCCCAAGCTTGTGGCTTTGCATATCATTAGCATAATTGACATTAATAGAATTTATAGTAAAATCATTGCAATCATGCTTTTCAATCATGGAGCTATCATGAATCACCTTATAAATTTATTCTTTCAACACTTCATCAAAATTTTCAGATTCATGATTTTCAAACAAAACTTCATAGAGATAATCAAGTGCACTCAACTCACTAGCAATTGGTTCATCATAATTTGGTCTTTTGAAAAGATTAGCAAGTGGATGAGGATCCATATCAATAGATTTTTAGCAAGCGAAGATGCAAGCAAATAGAGGGCACATGGCAACACAAGCAAAGATAGCAAACAAGCAAACAAAAAGAGATCCGGCGAGAAAAAGGCGAACAAGAAAGAAGGCGAATAAAACGGCAAATTGGTGAAGTGGGGGAGAGGAAACGAGAGGCAAATGGAAAATAATGTAATTGCAAGGAGATGAGATTTGTGATTAGGAACCTGGTAGATGATGATGGAGTCTCCTCGGCGCCTACGATAGGCACGTAGAAGAGACCGATTCCTCACCGGCAACGGCGCCAGAAATTATTTTGACGTGGCTTGAGACTGCGTTGGTATTTTCCCAAAGAGGAAGGGATGATGCAGCACAACGATGGTAAGTATTTCCCTCAGTTATGAAATCAAGGTTATCGAACCAGTAGGAGGATCACCACCACCCAATAAGCAGCACCTGCACACAAACAACAAATACTTGCAACCCGACGCGAAAGAGAGGTTGTCAATCTCTCTACGGTAAAAAGATAGATTAGGTAGTGATAGATAGGAGAGATAGATCTCTCAAGAGCACAAAATAGAAAGGGCAAATAAAATATGCAGCAATATATTTTTGGGTTTTTGTTTTGTAGATCTGAAAACAAAGATGCAAAAAGATAGATCTAAAAGCAATATGTTGGAAAAGTAGACCCGGGGGCCGTAGGGTTCACTAGTGGCTTCTCTCATGAGTATAGCGCACGGTGGGTGAACAAATTACTGTTGGGAAATTGATAGAAAATTGAATAGTCATGACGATATCCAAGGCGATGATCATTATATAGGCATCACGTCCAAGATAGGTAGACCGACTCCTGCCTGCATCTACCTCTATTATTCCACACATCGACCGCTATCCAGCATGCATCTAGTGTATTAAGTTCATGGAAAAGCGGAGTAATGCAATAAGAACGATGACATGATGTAGACAAGATCTATTCATGTAGGAATAGACCCCATCTTGTTATCCTTAATAGCAACGATACATGCGTGTCTTGCTGCCCCTTCTGTCACTGGGAAAGAACACCGCAAGATTGAACCCATCACAAAGCACCTCTTCCCATGGCAAGAAAATCGATCTAGTTGGCCTAACTAAACCAAAGATTCGAAGAAGAAATACGAGGCTGTAAGTAATCATGCATATAAGAGATCAAAGAAGACTCAAATAATATTCATGGATAGAAACTGATCATGAACTCTAAATTCATCGGATCCCAACAAACACACCACAAAAGTTTACATCAAATAGATCTCCAAGAGACCATTGTATTGAGAATCATAAGAGAGAGATAAGAAGCCATCTAGCTACTGCCTACGGACCCGTAGGTCTATGGTGGACTACTCACGCATCATCGGAGAGGCACCTATGAAGGAGATGAACCCCTCCGTGATTGTGTTTAGATTGGATCTCGAGGTTCTGGAACTTGCGACGGCTAGAATTGTGTTCCGTCGACTCCCTAGGGTTTTTGGAATATTTGGGAATTTATAGGCATTAGAGGTGGTGGAGAGGGGCCCCAAGGAGGGCACAACCCATCAGGGCACGCCGGGCCCCCCTGGTGCGCCCTGGTGGGTTGTGGTCTCCTCGGCCCACTTCTCCGGTACTTCTTTGGCCCACTAGGTGTCTTTTGGTCCAGAAAAAATCTCCAAAAAGTTTCGTCGTGATTGGACTCCATTTGGTATTGATTTTCTGCGAAGTAAAAAGCAAGCAAAAACAGCAACTGGCACTTTGGCACTATGTAAATAGGTTAGTCCCAAAAATGATATAAAGTTGTTATAAAATGATTGTAAAACATCCAAGAATGATAATATAACAGCATGGAACAAGCAAAAATTATAGATACGTTGGAGACGTATCACCAAGACAAGTTGCATAATAATTTTCAAACATTAGGGAATGTATACTATCATTTCCACAATTTATATCTACCAATATAAGCCATGAAAACTCTAGGATAAGTAGATAACAAAACTATGACAGCAATTTGTCCAAACAGAACAGTCTGTAGCACTTCATTTTAAAAGTATACTTCTGTAACTCAAAAACTTCTAAAAATTAAGGAAAATCTAAATAATTTCTATGAAAGTATTGTGTAAAAATTTCAGAAACTTTTCACATTTCAGTAAAATATGAAAATTCAAACACTACAACAAAAGTTTCTGTTTTTACATAGTCACACATCAAACATGCAATTGAGACATCTTAAGGCAATTCTTGGAACTTTCTATTAAAAAACATGATTATTGATAACATCTAACTAAGAACAACAAAATAAAATGATGCTCCAAACAAAACACATATTTTGTGACGAATAAATATATAGCTCCAAGTAAAGTATACCGATAGGGTTGAAGACGAAAGAGGGGATGCCTTCCGGGGCATACACAAGCTTAGACGCTTGAGTCTTCCTTGTATATTACCTTGGAGGTGCCTTGGGCATCCCCAAGCTTAGGGTCTTGATGCTCCTTATTCTCCTCATATCGATATCTCACCCAAAACTTGAAAACTTCAATCACACAAAACTTAACAGAAACCTCGTGAGATCCGTTAGTATAATAGGAAAATCATAAACTTTAGGTAGTGTTATAAATTGATTCTTATTTAATTATTGCATAAGGTATTGTATTATAACTTATCCTTGGCTTATACCCCCCGATATAATCCATAGCATTGTCAAAACAAGCAAACTATGCAAGCAAAAATAGAATCTGTCTAAAACTGAACAGTCTGTAATGATCTGTACAGAAACTATACTTCTGTAACTCCAAAAATTCTGAAAAATTAGGAAAACCTGAGGAATTTGTATAACAATAGAATGTAAAAAAATTAAGATCAAAAATACATTCCAGTAAATCATAGAAATTCTGCACTCGACGCAAAAGTTTCTGTTTTTGCACAGGATCAAATCAACAAGTATCCATAGTATCCCAAAGGCTTTACTTGGCACATTATTGAAATAAAAGACACAAAATATGATTACTACAGTAGATTAATCATGCTAACACACAAAAACAGAAAGTATAAGTGTTGGGTTGTCTCCCGACAAGCGCTTTTCTTTAAAGCCTTTTAGCTAGGCATGAAGATTTCAATGATACTCACATAAGAATAGTAGATAAAACGTGCAAAAGAACATCATGAATATTATGACAAGCACATTATTTTTATGGTACTGTGGTATATTAAAGGAGATAATTATTTTTATAAGAAACTTTCATGAAATATTCTACATTGTTTCCATGAGCATGAACACAAGTGTTCAAGGCCGACCCTCACTTCTCCAATGCATAACTTTCCAATCGCTTCTCTTATAAAAGGCAGGTAATTATTTTTGTGTTTTTAATTTTTCAAAAAAATTGTTTGTTTCACCCACAACTAAAGAAAGAAAACAAAAAAACACAAACAAAAGGAAACAAGATCTACTTAGTGATAGAACCAAACAAGCATACACGAAAATATTAATCCCATGCTATTGCTCCCCGGCAACAGCGCCAGAAAAGAGCGTGATAATCCCCAAGTGCAAGGAATCATCATAGCACTTTCCAAAGATAGAAGTGGTAAGTATGGAGTGTCGAACCCACAAGGAGCTAAAGGTAAGTTCAATGTTCTCTCAAGTTCTATCTGCCACCGATACGACTCTACATACACCGAGTGTTTGATTTTATCTAGAAACGGGAAATAAAACTATGTTGTGGGTATGAAGAGAATAGCTTTGCATGATATTGGAGAACAAAAATATGAAAATAGTTTCTGGCTAAATAAAGTTAGAATATATTAAAAATAGCAAGTGTGGAATAATGATGGTATGGTGTGTGGAATTGTCCAAGGCAATTGATAACAAGATCGGTAATCATTCTTGCAATTTTCTATGAGGGAGAGACATGAGCTAACATACTTTCCATACTTGGATCATATGAACTTATGATTGGACCTCTAGCAAGCATCCACAACTACTAGAAATCATTAAGGTAAACCCAACCATAGCATTAAACATCAAGTCCCCTTTACTCCCATACGCAACAATCCCCTTACTCGGGTGTAAGCTTCTGTCACTCTAGCTACCCACTATAAGTGAATCATGAACGTATTGCAACACCCTACAGCGAGAATCCCTCACGTGTGCGCGGCCCAGAGGGCACCATAGGACAGCACCAAAATAAAACATACACTCAAACCAATCAAGATCATCAATCAACCCAAAGGACAACATAAATCTACTCAAACATCATAGGATGGCAGCATATCATTGATTAATAATATGTGGCATGAAACACCATGTTCAAGTAGGGGATTACAGTGGGGTGCAGGAGAGTGGACCGCTGAAAAGAGATGAGGAAGGTGATGAAGACGGTGATGATGATGAAGACGATCACCACGGCCATGGTTCCCCCGGTGGCACTCCGGCGCCACTGAAAGAGAGGGGGAGAGAGTCCCCCCCCCTTAGGCTTCCTCCTCCATGGCCTCTCCCCGGATGGGGAGAGGTTCTCCCCTCTGGTCGTTGGCCTCCATGGCTCCCGGAGGGGCGAGAGCCCCTCCGAGATTGGACCTCTCTCTCTCTATTCTCCTCTATGTTTTCTCTCCAGATTGGTTTTTCTTCAATATAGAGAGCTACGGCCGCGGAGCGGAAAGTCTAGGTTAATTTCTGATGGCTCTCTATTTATAGGATTTTTGGCGTTGGAATCACGCAAAATGGAGTTACGAGGGGGCCGCAAGCTAACAGGGCCCTTTGATCCCCCCTGGGCGCGCCCTGTTGGCTTGTGGCCAACAGGGGGGGCCCTTCGGTGGTTCTTTGCTCCAATGTTGCTCGTATGTTCCAGAAAAAATCACTAAAAAGTTTCAAGCGATTCCAAGAACATTCATTTTCTGCACAAAAAATGACACCACAGTAATTCTACTGAAAACAGCGTCAGTCTGGGTTAGTTCTAATTAAATCATAAAAAGTGCATCAAAGCCATATAAAAGTATTGTAAACATAGGTGAATATGGCATGAATACTTCATAAATTATTGATACGTTGGAGACGTATCAGATATCACATCTAGGGGGTGCTTTGCTCTAAGACTTGAGCTAAAGCATCTCTAATGGTGTGAACACGTTAATGCATTATGTAAAACTGGTAACCCCACTTGTGCTTAAACGATGAGTATGACCTATGATCAAGTGATCTCACTTGGATCCTAAATCAATATACTCATATATAGATGACTTTGTCATCGAAAAATTGCTTGATAGATACTAGAGTGGTTTGCATGTTTGACATATTCATTTGCCATTTTATTGTGAGAGCATGTTGGTATGTGTATTTATCTCATTCAAGGACATCAAATTGTAGTTTATTTGGGTTTTATTTTTTTGGACAATTGGATGTACAAGAAAGCCTAAGTACCCCCTCTGGCTATCTATTCTATCTTGTCTCAAATTCTATTCATGTTTCATCACAAAATTTGAACAAGCTCATTTTCGGACCCTCCGGGTGAGGAGCACTCACAGCCACCAATTCGACTATTGCTGACCTCCAAAACCTTCTAAGTACTTTTCGGTGTGACCAATCCCTACAAACTTGGTTCCACCGAAGGCACTTAGACTGATCTGATTTTCTACCTCGGTACCACCGATCAGAAATTCTCGGCGTCACCGAGCTCCTCTGCTTTAAGCAATTATGAACTTCAGTGCCACCATTATTTCTTCTCAGTGTCACCGATAGCACATGGGTATATATACCGCGCGGGTGGGACTTATCCTTCCACTCCCACACCCCATTGATGTCGTTGCCTAGGTCTTCAGACGTCGCCTTTGTCTCCAGCGCGCCCTCGCCGCCAGATTCCGTCATCGTCAACGACAATCTTCTCCGTCGTTGCCGCCGTAGAGTAGCTCGGCCAAGTTAGAGTAAATCTTCGATCTCCTTTGCTTTCCCTTTTCTGATTCATACGCAAACTGGACCGCCTTCCTTCTTGCCACAGCAAGGAAATTCCTATCCTCGTGAAAATCTCCTCAGATTGATTTGAACAAAAAAAATCGGGTTAAGTTTTTGCAATGAGTAATCTCGGACCCTCCGACTGAAAAAATTTGGTGTCATCGATGTGGTTTCGTCCACAGCACAAAGGGTCCTATCGGTGTCACCGAAAAGTATTTAGGAGTGCATGAGAAACTTCGGAGAGACCGAAGCACGTGATACGTCTCCAACGTATCTATAATTTTTTATTGTTCCATGCTATTATATTATCATTCTAGGATACTTTTTGAGTAATAATTTACCAATTTATATTATTTTTGAGCACTAATCTATAGACCCAGTGCCCAGTGCCAGTTCCTGTGTTCTGTGTGTTTTTACTTTTCAGGTTTAAAGTACCAAACGAAGTCCAATTGCCCCGAAACTTTTTTATGATTTTTTCTGGACGAAAAGAAGACCTGGAAGCTTCGAGAGAAGAGCGGAGGCCGCACGAGGGAGGCACAAGCCAACAGGGCGTGCCCAGGGGGGTGGTCGCGCCCTATAAATTCGTATATATTGCAAAAACCGTAGAGGGCATCCCGAAACAATTTTTCCGCCGCCGCAAGTCTCTGTTCCGCTGTGATCCCATCTGGACCTCCGTTCTGGAACCCTGCCAAAGGGGGGATCGATCACGGAAGGCCTCTTCATCAACCTTGCTGCCCTCATGATGATGTGTGAGTAGTTCACCACAGACCTACGGGTCCATAGTTAGTACCTAGATTGCTATATATATCTCTCTCTCTTTTGATCTTCAATACAATGATCATCGCATCTTCACTTGTAACTCTTTTGTGCGGTGCGTTTGTTGGGATCCGATGAATTGTAGGTTTATGTTCAAATTATTCATGAAAATTATTTGAGTCTTCTCTGAAATTATTATGATTCTTATTTGCATGATCATTATAGCTTCATAATTCTCTCCGATCTATTGATTTTCTTTGGCCAAGTAGATTGATCTTTCTTCAGTGAGAGGGGTGCATTGTAGTGGGTTCTACGTGACGGGTTTCTATATCCCAGTGATAGAAGGGGACAAGATACGTCTTTGTGTTGTTGCCACTAAGTATAAAACGATGGGGTTTATTCATATTGATTGAGTTTACTTTGTCTACATTATGTCATCGTTCTCCATGCATTTCTTTGTTTGTCATGAACTTAATACGTAGAGAGGCAAGCATAGAAGCGCTCTTGAAGTGGAGTAATAGTAATAGGTGCAGGCAGGAGTTGGCCTATTTGTTTTGGATGTGATCCCCATATACACATGATCATGACATAACTATGCGCTTTTCTATCAATTGCCCAACAGCAATTTGTGTACCCACCG
Organism: Elymus sibiricus; assembly: GCA_039707655.1. Taxonomy (NCBI): domain Eukaryota; kingdom Viridiplantae; phylum Streptophyta; class Magnoliopsida; order Poales; family Poaceae; genus Elymus; species Elymus sibiricus. Next base: position 275,300,956 of record CM077665.1, read on the forward strand.
TATGCTTACTTTCATGAGAGATGCCGCCATGGAAAACTATGGCCCCCGGGTCTGTTCACTTATATATTTATAAATGCTACAATACCTTGCTGTTCTTATTTACCATTTATTTTATTTTGCAATTTATTATTATCTACTATTATCTAAACACTTCACTTGCTTGCAAATAACGAGATCAAGGGGATTGACAACCCTCTTGCCCATGTTGGGTGCAAGTTGTTTGCTCTTTTGTGTGCAGCCGCTGAAGACAGCTGTGGATTGATATTCCTGTTGGTTCGATAAACCTTGGTTTCATAACTGAGGGAAATACTTACCCATATTGTGCTGCAATTACCCGTTCCTCTTCACGGAAAACCCAACGCAGATCACAAGTATCAGCATGTCTCGGTGAAACTAAAATGGCGTTGCCAAGTTTCTGTTGTTGCCTCGGAGCTTCTGAAATCCTAAACTCAGTAGTTCCGACTTGCACATTGTGAAACCCTAAGACTAAATTTTGAGTTCAATTTTTTTTTGCAAAAACAACTGAATTTTGTGATGCTCATCCACTCCACTCTTCTATATCTATTTCACGGGGTTTGTGTTCACCATGTCTGCTTCTGAGGACCGCCAGAACAGGCCAGAGAATCCAAGTGTTGACATGAGCAGTGGTACAAGCCCTGATGAGAGTTTTCATGAGGGAGAGAGGAGCTCTCCTAGTCTTCCTAAGGCTACCACAAGGTCCAGGAAGAACAGGACTTCATATTCTGAGGATGAGGACTTTGCACCTGATGAGGTAGTTCAAAGAAGGGCACTCTGAGGAAAGAGTATGTAGGTGCTCAAAAGGAGAGGTTGGTTGCAAGAAAAGCTTTTGCATCCACAGCGGCCAAGAGAGGCATGACACTCACTCTCAAGATTCCAGACACTTCAAGGCCACCTGAGTCTCAGCCCAAGAAATCAGGTATCAAGAGGGAAAGGAAGAGGATAGTACATGTGATAGGAAGACATACTTTCATGTACGAGGACCTAGCTGAAGCTGAGGAGGAGGAGCAAGCACCTCAACCCCCACCTGCCAAGCAACAGAAGCTTATGGTTGACGCAATGCCCAAGAAGACTGCCACCACCTCCAAGGCTCCTTCTAAGCCTAAGAGGACCACCAGAGACATCCCTGTTGCTGACAAGAACAAGGCCCAAGTGCCTGAGAGGACATCTGATGATGAAGATGATTGTCTTGTGTTGATGAAGCTCAGACCCAGATTGCCAGAGCATGATGATAAACACCCAGTGGCAGAGAACATGAAGGACAAGAAGGATCAAGGTTTGAGGAGATGGAGAGCGGTGGATCCCTATGCCACCAGGAAGAAAATTGTCGTGGACTACAGATTCCACACCAAGGAGCAACATGATTTCTATGAGACTGTGCGTCTTGACAAGAGCCCGACAGTTAGTGATATGAGGTATGGGGACTGGAAGTACATTGATGACTACTTCCCCCATGTTCATGAGAGTTTCAGGATGATGGTCATTGACAAGTTTGTTGGTACAAAGATGACCGATTGGACTGTTGAGTTGATCATGCAGCTTTACTCCAGCACACATTTCTATCCCGATGGCAGAATTGTGTGGATGTCTGGGGGAGTACGTTACCAGTCCACGGTTGATGAGTGGGCAGCACTCATAGGAGCCCCTAAGGTTGAAAATAGAGATGAAGACGTCTATGTAGAGTCCAAGAAGGGCCACAACTCTATGGCCAACATGGACACTCCCATTCCCAAGGAATACTTGAAGTCCCACAAGCTTGGCTCAATGTATTTCTTGCTCACTAGCCTTCCTACCTCCAACACTATCATGAGGTATCCATTGATGCCCAACTCAGGAGATGAGAAGATGATAAGAGGCTACTCTATAAATATGCTACACCATGTCGATCAGAACACCAAGATGATAAGAGGACTACTACTGACCAGAAGAGGTCTTGTGGTTATGCACCATGCATCCAAATGCTCACAAACTCCAAGGTTGACAGTAAAGTTTATTTACTTGATCACCCACACATGCCGCTTCAGCCAGAGTTTGAAGACAATGTCGTGACGATGGACCCTTCCCATCTCACCTCATCTGCAGCTCAGGTAGATATTGAGGTTAACGCCCAGGTAGAGGCAGCTAGAGCCGCTAGTGCTCCCGTGCTCAAGACAAAGAATGATCATATGTCCTATCTTATTAGTGCCTCACAGAGGATTGAGAAGAGCTTAGCTGATCTTGTGAAGAACCAAGCCAGCCTAGAGAGGATCGTAGAGACAAAGATACATGATCTATACGTCATGGTGATGGAGATCCAGACTGCCATAGAGCAGCTTCAGCGGGATGTGGACGGAGTCAGCGATGATGATACTCTACCCACCACTAGGCAGTTCACCACTATGCCTGGATCCGCAGTCGTGCCCGTGTCACAGTCCAGAGCCACTGTCTCTGCCCCTACTGCTACTCCTGTTGTCACTACTACTGCTACGCCACCAGTGCCTCCAGTATCCACTCCACCAGCTCAGCAGACCTTAGCCAAAGCGTTTGCAGACGCAGCCATCTTGACTCCTTCGACTGCCACCAGAGCAGAAAGTCAGCGGATTTCATCGCCACACGGAGGAGAGCTATCCGAGAGCGATGTTTAGCTCTACATGGATCGAACTTTTTGGTAACTTGTTGCCAAAGGGGGAGAATTGGTATAGATCATAAGGCTTCAAGAGAGTGTGTGTTGCCTTTTGCTTTTGCTTCTCTTGGTCGCTCTTTGATACATTGCATTTGGTTTATACTTTTGCTCATCTCGTGACTTGAACTACGTTGTGTTTCATCATACGCTCTATGGTTGATGCTACAATTGCCTATCATTGTGATATATGTCATGATCATTCACTTTTATGCTTGGTGATGTGTGCATTGCAATTCATTCAGATCATTTATGCCCTCCACCAAGTTGTATGCGACATGGAAGAGTGAACCATGATCCTAATCGATTGTGCACTTGCATTCAAACATAAACTCGAAATAATGCACAAATTTAGGGGGAGCTCTTTCTTATCACATACTTCTCAAAGCGACGATACTATGCATTAATTATATCCTTCGTTGAAGCTTTGATCTATATGTTGTCATCACTTACCAAAAAGGGGGAGATTGAAAGCGCAACTTTCCCTAGGTGGTTTTGGTAATTAAGAACAACATATAGTTCATTGAACTAATAAGCTTATCAAGTATATTTCAGGAAAGTTCAATGAATGGATTGGCTAAGATACAAAGAACTCTTATTGGAAAAAGCTTCAAGACATTTTATTTTATGTGACTTGATCACAATTGAGTCCATAGGAAAGCCAATACTATTAAGAGGGGATGACGTGCTGAGGACGATCTGGTTGCTCAAGTGCTTAGAGATATGCCACCAAAAGCCTCAATCAAATTCTCACAAAACCATTTGTATTAAAACCTAAACTCCATATTCGGTGCCACCAAGTTTTCCACTTCGGTCCATCGAGACAGATCCTAGGCAAAACCGTAGCACCTATGTAGAACCTAGATTGCATTCGGTGCAACCGAGAAGCAGTGACCAACCTTCTATGGTCGAAATATTTAATTTCGGAACTTCCAAATTTTATGTTTTGGTGCCACCGAAGCACTAGATCTGCCTAGGTTAAGCCGAATCGGTCTCAGCGAGATGTTCGTTTCAGTCTCACCGAAAAGCCAAAAGTTAGGACATTTTGCACTAGTCGGTAGCACCGAGTTTTAACTTCGGTGTCACCGAGTTGGGCAATAATGTTATAACGGTTGAATTTTCGGAGAAGGCTATAAATACCCCTCCGCCCCCTCTCACTCGTTGAGAGAGCCATCAGAACGAAACAACACTCCCACCATTTATTTTCTGAGAGAGAACCACCCACTCATGTGTTGAAATCAAGGGATTCCACTCCAACCAACAGATGCTTGATTTCTAGTTTCCCCAAGTTCCTTTTCACCCAATCATCCTCTTCTACCAAGCCAAATCTTTGAGAGAGCGACTAAGTGTTGAGGAGATTATCTTTTGAAGCACAAGAGAAAGGATTTCGTTATCAACACAACATCCATTACCTCTTGGAGAGTGGTGTCTCCTACATTGGTATAGGTGTCTCTTGTGAGACCCCTTATCGTGTGGAGTTGAACCAAGAAGTTTGTACGGGCAAGGAGATTGCCTACTTCATGAAGATCTACCCCGTGTGAGGCTAGTCCTTAGTGGCCATAAGCCATGGCGGAGTAGACAAGGTTGCTTCTTCGTGGACTCTTCATGGGTGGATCCCTTAGTGGACTTGCGTGGCTGTTACCCTCTGTGGGTTGAAGTCTTCATCAACTTGGACGTACGATAGCACCACCTATCGGAACAACGCCAAAAATCTCTATGTCTTCATTGTGTTTGATCTTCCTATCCCTCCCTTTACATTCACTTGCAATGTTATTACTTTTCGCTGCACTACTCGTAGACTTGCATGTGTAGGGTGTGCTAGACTTGGTAGAATCACTAAAACTTGCTAACTGATAAAATTGGGAAAAGGTTAAGTTATAATTTGGTCAAGTAGTCTAATCCCCCCTCTAGACATACTTTTGATCCTGCACTACGCCGCCAAGCAGCTCGACACCCCAACAGGTACAGTGCCTTACATCGTCGACACTAATGCAGCGCCGCTCTTCTTCGAGTATTCTTCGCCGCAGCTTGTTCAGCCGTGGCCGGCGGCCGGGGAATAGATGGGTGCACGCACGATGTTCGCTAGAATGCCTATGGCGAGGGAATCGGTGTATGAGGCGAACGGGGAGATGCTCGACATCCTCCACGACAGAGGTGAGGGAGGAGGAGGGGGCTATGAGGACGAACAGGTTGAAGACTCGGATTCCACCCTGTCCGGCAACTACCAATAGCAGTCCTACACCCAAACGGCCACGCGGCGATCCGAAGAAGAAGGGAAGAGGAGAAAGCTTCAACATGCGGGAGGACGAGCTGTTGTGTGATGCATGGTTGGCCACTAGCCTTGATCCTGTCCATGGCACTGAGCAAAAGGGCACAACCTTCTGGAGGAACATTCACATATGGTTCCATGAACACATGCATTTCGCGCCCTACTCCAACGCGGTCATCCACAACAATGAATTGAATTCCCTCAACCATTGATGGTACACCATCCAAGAGGTCGTGTCCAAGTATTACAGGCACTTGAAGCATCTCCTCGCACGGTGGCCTAGCGATGCATAAATCACTTAGCAAGTAAGTTGATCACTAACCGGATATTCTTTAGTTTTGTTGATAACTAGCCGGACATGCATTGTTTTGTTCTTCACTAGACAGATATGCAATTTTGACATTGTTTCTCTTTGTAGCCTACTCGTGCATTTGTGGTGAACAAGAAGTTGGAGAAGAAGTCCTTCATTGTCATGCATTGTTGGTTGAAGTTGAATGGGCAACTGAAGTGGAACCTTTTCATTGGCAAGACCGCCGTCCAAGCCAACAAGGAAGAAACCGGTGACCCTACCGATGCAACCCAAGAACCACCGAAGAAGTTTAGAAGAAATCTGCGGGGGGAGATGTGGGAGGAGGAGAGGGCAAAGCGAGAAGGTGCGGCAGTCAAGAAGACGGAGAGGTTCCAGGATATCTTGGCAAAGAAGGAGGATGCATGCGTGAGGCACTCGGAGATCAAGGAGGAGAGGTTCAAACTATTGATGGACGCGACGGACAAGAAGCTCAAGCTCGAAGAGAGGAGGACCATGATGGAAGAGAGGAAAGGCGCGCTCGAGGAAAAGATGGTGAAGATCTCCGCCAATGCGGAAGACGCCAAGATGTTGACCGTGAACATCGACTCTTTGGATGCCAACATAGGAATGATCATGCAATCCATCCGCTTCAAGATGTTACAGCAGCAGAAAAGATGCGTTGGCGGCGGCTGACTATGAGGACGCGACGGAGGCAGACACGGACGCGGAGGCTGCCTACGCGGCGGTGACGTTACCTCCTTGATCGGGGAGCAGCTGGCTAGGATTGCCGGTCCAACACGGCAGAAATGCACGAACTGTCGGACTGATGTTCTTTTGGATCCAGGCATGTAACAACTAAGCGTATTTGCCTCCTTTTGTTGTGATCAGGCATGCGATCCGGTGCGCTGTGTGGATTGGATCGGAGTACATTTGAATTTGAATATACAGGCTAGGCTCAGTTGTCGTCCTCCTGCATCCGTGCTGCGGACTGGTCCCCCTGTCCGCAGACGGATGCGGGAGGGAATTTGTGGGTTGTCGTTGGATATGCCCTTAGAGTATCCTTGGGAGATCACGCAAAAACACCTGTTCACTATAATAACCACATTTTACGAGACTGGGACGAAAACTCGTCACGTGCAGATCCCGCAAAACGTTTGTACTTTTTTATGGCAGCTATAAATTTTGGCCTGCACCTGCCATATGTGCCGCCTCCCCCCTCCCCGATTTTGCCTCTCCCTTCGAGTTGGTGAAGGAAATTTCAGCTCACTTCCGCTTCTCCACGGCCGCATCTTCCCGCCGAGACTTGTTGCCCCCGGCCACCCTGTGCCCTCGACTAGTTCCACCACCCCCGCCGCATTGTGTCCATGAATTTTGGAGTTTGGGGTGGCCATTTTTCCGCGCGGGGCGCGTGGCTACGACCGGCACCATGGATCTGCTCCAGAGCTTGGTCCGGTAGCTGGTGAGTCGTAGAATCATACTCATTATAGTTGCACGCGTCGGTGCCTTGGGTTTGAGGCCATGGGGAAGAAAGGGGCGGCCGATTTGCTTCGTCGGCTGATTTTCTACTGGCAAAGGTTATTTCTAGTGGATTTTTTGTGTTCAAAATTTAGGCACCTTCAATATGTTGGATTAAATCGCAGATTTACTTTTTTAGATGGATGATTGGAGTTCATCATTGTCGTGGAGTCAGATGATTCGACACAGGGGAGATGATTTTTTTTTAGGACAATGTTTATGACCTTGTCTTGTTGCATCTCGTCGAAAAATTTGGACCTAGCCTGGCGAGAAAGCGTTGAGGATTGATGGTAGGCTGGCTTTGCATTCCGCACAACTGAGCTCTCTACCACAACATGATCATTAAAAACTACTTCGCCAAAGTACCGACCTATCCGATTCACGTCTTCCGTAGGCGTTATCGAATGCGTAGGTCTCTTTTTGTTCGCATCATTGAAGGTTACGAGTAAAATTGTCGTTTCTTCACTCGCCAGAGGAATGCCGCCGGTTTTCTTGGGTTTAGTTCATACCAAAACATATCGTCGATAATGAGAGTGAATGCATATGGCATTTCGGCCGACTACACCGATGAGTATCTTCGCATTGGAGAAAATACCACGCTCAAATGTGTGCGGGTGTTTGCGAAGATATTGATCCTGGTTTTCTCTAGAGTATCTCGAAGCTCCCAATGAGGAAAAAAAGTTGATGTCGATAAATGAAGCAAGAGGATGGTCGGTCATGCTTGGGAGTGTCGATTGCAGGCATTGGAGGCGGAAGAACTGCAAGTGGCTTGGGCTGGGCAGTACACCGTCCAAAAATGTAAGCCCACTTGCTCGAGGTTGTGGCTTCACACGACTTGTGGATTTGGCATTGCTTCTTTGTATTGTCGGGGTTTTACAATGATATCAATGTGTTGCAAAGATCACATCTTTTTTCTCAGCTAGCTAGTGGAAATGCTCCGGCTTGCAACTACACCGTCAATGGACATGACTATATCATGGGTATTACATCGACGAGTCAAAAATTGTCAAGACCAAAAGTGATCCAAAAAGTAAGAAGCACAATTCTTTTTCCCAAGTAGAAAAAGCATGTCGAAAGGATATTAAGAGGGCATTTGGTGTGTTGCAAGATCGGTTTGTCATTGTTCGAGGTCTTGCTCGCTACTGGGATAAGAAATCCTTCTCAAATATCATGACTGCATGTGTAATTCTACACAACATGGTCGACGAAGATGAAAGGGATTTAAACTTAGAGTTTTACTATGACAATATTGGCACACGTGTGAAGGTTGCGAGAGACCCACATGGGATCAATTGATTTATTGAAACCTATGGGCTGATTGAGAACGGTGCGACGCACTACAAGCTCCATGATGATCTTGGTGAGCACTAGTGGCAACTGTATGGGACATAGACTCCCATTTTATCCAATTATCTTATTTGTATTCATGTGTAATTTTAACACTTATTTGCATTCTAGACCATTTGTTGTCGTATTAATTATTCAAATTTAAACAGTTGTTGTAATTGAGATTATTATTGTATTGTATGATAGAAAAACATTTATAATTTTGATTTATATTGTTATTAAGTTTACATTGTTGAAAATCATGTATTTGCAAAAATCCGGAAAAAATATGTGGTACCGCAAGGCCTGCGACGCCGAAGATCAAAAATAAGCTGCACTAGGAGCATCTCTTGTAGAGTGGTCAGATCGTATATATGGCGTGTTTCATATAGATTTAAATGATATTCGACATGTGCACAAACACAGAGTTGTGAAATGGTTGCATTTATTTATTTATTTCCTTCCTTCAAATTTGTAGGGCCAATTTAATGGATGTAAGAACATGTATCAGTATGATAATTATTAATAATATTATTTGAAACTAGACAGACGTCGATTTGACGAACATGGTTCCACACACACCCTTTATGAATAGTAAATTCAAGAAAAATACTAGAAATATATCAAAAAGTCTATTTTTTTCATAATATACAGTGTATGAAGTTTCACGAAGAAATCACATCCGTTGTAATCTAGGGAAAATAACAAAATCAAAGCTATATTAAAAAGACATTTTTGATGAATAATATGGTCCCAATTGTAGTTTACGTCACGAAACTTCACACGTGAGTAGTATAGACGACTAAGTTTGATACATCAAATAATTTTGAATTTTTAAAATTTTGTAGTATTTTATTTAAACTTACTATTCACATGGATGCGGGTGGAACCATGTTCATCTTTGTATTTTCGAAACTAGACTACATATATTTAGTGGTCAAAATGCGTCGCATTACATATATTTTGCCATCTTAGAATATCGCTAAGCGGCATTTTAAAAATATACAACGTCACTATTCTACATTGCTACTATTACCAAGACTAGTCCGTCGACGGCGCCGTCTACTCGTCGTCCTCCACATCCGCATCGGCGTCCTTCACCTTCTCCTCCGAATTGAGGTCATCGAGGTAGGCATACAGGTCGAAGAGACGACCGATGACCGCAAGCTATGCCACCTCTTTCTCATTGGTCTGAGCGGAGTCGAAGTGCTGGAGGATGCTCTCCTGCTCGTGATGGTGCACATCCACTTTGAGCTCGGAGAGCCGCATCATGACCGGGATTGGGTCCTAGGGTTTCGGATCCTTGACGAGGAGTGGTACGATATCAATGGGGATGACCTCATGCAGGGGATGATGGCGCCCGAGGTGTCAGATGCCACCAAGGGTTCCTCCATCTAGATCACGCCCGCCACCATGGGTGGAGGATGCGTCGGCAAAAGAACAAATGCTCCCTTGGTGGTTTTGATAATTAATGACAATATACATTGTCTCTTGGACTAATTGTTTTATCTAGTATATTTCAGTAAAAGTTCAAAGATTGGAATGGCTAGTGGATATTGTGAGAAACCCCTTGGATGCAAAGGAATCCCATTGGCCAAAGTTCAAGACTCTACATTTTCTTTTATGTGATTTGATCACAATTGAGTCCATAGAAAAGCCAATACTATTAAGACGGGATGAGGTACTAATGATGATCTGGTTGCTCAAGTGCTTAGAGATTTTCCACCAAAAGCCTCAATCAAATTCTCACAGAACCATCTGTCATAAGCCCCAAAGTCCATTTTCGGTGCCACCAAGTCTTTTCCTTTGGTCCCACCAAGACAGAACCTAAGCATAACCCTAGCCCCTCGGTAGAACCGAGATTGCATTCAGTGCAACTGAAAAGCAGTGACCAACCTTCTGTGATCGAAATATTTAATTTCGGCACTTCCAAGTTTTATGTTTCGGTGTCACCAAAGCACTGGATCTTCCTAGATTAAGGCGAATCGTTCTCACTGAGATGTTCATTCGGTCTCACCGAAAAGCCAAAAGTTAGGGCATTTTACACTAGTCCGTACAACCGAGTTTTTACTTCGATCTCATCGAGTTGGGCAAACATGTTGTAATGGTTGGATTTTTGGAGAACTATAAATTCCCCTCCACCCCCTCTCACTCATTGAGAGAGCCATCAGAATGAAACTACACTTTCACCATTATTTTCTAAGAGAGAACCACCTACTCATGTGTTGGGATCAAGGGATTCCACTCGAACCAATAGATCCTTGATTTCTAGCCTCCCCAAGTTGCTTTCCACCCAATCATTCTCTTCTACCAAGCCAAAATCTTTGAGAGACTGATTGAGTGTTGAGGAGACTATCTTTTGAAGCACAAGAGCAAGGATTTCATCATCAACACACCATCTATTAACTTTTGGAGAGTGGTGTCTCCTTGATTGGTTAGGTGTCGCTTGGGATCCTCCTAATCATGTGGAATTGAACCAAGAAGTTTGAAAGGGCAAGGAGATCACTTACTTCGTGAATATCTACCCCGAGTGAGGCTAGTCCTTCGTGGACATAAACCATGGTGGTACACAAGGTTGCTTCTTCATGAACCCTTCGTGTAAGGAGCCCTTCATGGACTTGCGCGGTTGTCACCCTCCGTGGGTTGAAGTCTCCATCAACGTGGACGTTCGATAGCACCACCTATCGGAACCACACCAAAAATCTTCGTGTCCTATTTTCTTTGATCTTCTAACTCTACCATCCTTTATGTTTCTTGAAAATGCATGATATTAAAATTTAGGTGCTCTATCTCTATAAATGCATGTGTAGGACTCATTGGATGCAACTGAACTTGTGTTAAAATCTGCCTAAATCTCAAGCAAATTAAAACTGCACATTTTTCTTGTTGGGTGTCTATTCACCCCCCTCTAGACGCCACTTCTTGATCCCACAATTGGTATCAGAGCTTTGGTCTCCATTGCTTTGTTTTTGTCACCATTGGGGGAAGATGGATATGTCTACTTTTGGGAGTATTAGACGTAGAGTACTTATTCTCGATGGGGAGTATTTTAGTCATTGGAGGGATGAAATGCTTGATATATTTGAGAAATTTAACTTGAGCAAGTACATTCATACTCCGTATGCACCTCCCGTTGATCCCTTACATCCTACTCACGAGGAAGAAATTTGACATGCTTCGTAATCTAAGGACCATCAATCTTATCATTAGAGGATTACCTAATGTTGTGCTTAGCTCCATGCAAAACTTTACTTCTGCCTACACTTTGTGGAAAGATTTGGAAAATAGAAATCCAAATTTCTCTTTAGATAATATTGATGTTATTCTTCATAAAACTATTGCATTCCACAAGATGAAACCTAGTGATCCCAAGTTTGATGCATGTCTTTTTGAGCTTCGTGACCTCATGCATGCTAAAGGAGATGTTAGAACTATCAACAATATTATTCTAGAAGCCATTCACATTCATTATCTTGAATATTGTCATGATTACAAATCTAACGACTCACTTGATGTTTGTGACAAGGATGTCCCATTTGATGATGACAATGGGGAACATGGCTACTATGATGAGGATGAGGAGTTCGACGTCGAATTTGAGAAGACTATGAAGAATCTCAGTCTCATGGCCAACTTCAAAGACTACATGTCCGGATGAAAGGAATGGATTCTTGACAGTGGATGCACCAATCACATGACCGAAGATACAAACATGTTTCATGAGATCACACCAAATGATGGACCACGCAAGTACTTGACTTTTGGAGACAACTTCAAGGGTAAGGTACTTGCCCTTGATAAGGTACCATATCTGATGATAGCTCCATTCTGAATGTCATGCTCCTTGAATCTCTTGGATACAATCTTCTTTTCGTATCTAGACTTGCCGAGTTCGGTTTCAATGTGCTATTTGCTAAATTAGATTGCCAAGTGTTTCGTCAAGATAATCATAACATGGTATTTACCAGTTTCCGTAGAGGTGATCTATACATTGTTGATTTCACTAAGAGAGCCCAACCTCGCACTTGTCTTATTTCAAAATCTTCTAAAGGTTGGTTATGTCATAGAAGGCTAGGACATGTTGGTATGCGTAACTTAGACAAGCTTATCAAAGGTGATCACATACTTGGTGTTAAAGATGTTATCTTTGACAAAGATAGACTTTGTAGCGCTTGTCAACCATGAAAACAAGTTGGAGGAAGCCATCCCGTAAAGAATATCATGACTACCAGAAGACCACTCGATTTGCTTCATATGGATCTTTTTGGCCCCAATGCTTATAAGAGCCTCGATAGAAATTCCTTTGATTTAGTCATAGTTGATGACTTTTCCACATTTACGTGGGTATTCTTTCTTTATGATATGTTACAGGTTCAGAAAATCTTCAAAAGCTTCACTCAGAAGTCCCAAAATGTGTTTGAAGTGAAGATCAAGAAAGTTCGGACCGACTACGAATTGGAGTTCAAGAACACAAATGTGGATACCTTTCGTGACAAAGAAGGGATTTCACATGAATTCTTGGCTACGTACACGCCTCAACAAAATGGAGTTGTTGAGAGGAAGAACCGTACTCTCATAGAGATGGCGAGAACGATCCTTGACGAGTACAAAACTCCAAGACACTTTTGGGCGAAAGCGGTGGAAACAACTTGTCATGCCACCAACCGACTCTGCCTTCACAAGCTTCTCGGTAACAGCATATGAGCTACTCACCGGTAACAAACCCCAAGTTGGATAGTTTAGGGTATTCGGCTCAAAGTGCTACATTCTTGATAAGCATCGTCGTTCTAAATTTGCTCCTAAATCACATGAAGGTTTCCTACTTGGTTACGGATCAAACTCTCACACTTACCTTGTCTACAACAACTTCACTCAAAAATTTGAAGAGATGGTAGATGTGAAGTTTGATGAGACTAATGGTTCGCATGTCAAACAATTGCCAATTGATGTAGGAGACAAAGATCCTTCGAAAGTGCTACTTGTAAGCTGTGTTGGGATTTTCCCCGAAGAGGAGAGGAGATGCAACACAGTAGAGATAAGTATTTCCCTTAGTGAGAACTAAGGTTATCTAACCAATAGGAGAATCACGCAAACTCTCGTCGTCAGCACCTACACACAAAAGAGCAAACACTTTCACCCAATGCGGATAAGAGGGCTGTCAAGCCCCTTGAACTCGTTACTTGCAAGGATTAAATAGTGATAGATAGATGATATAAATATAAAATAAAATAACAGTAAATAAATGGCAGCAATATTTTTGGATTTTTTCTAATATATTTTGTGAAGACCCGGGGGCCATAGTTTCTCTAGAGGCTTCTCTCTCGAAGAAAGCATACGGTGAGTAAATAAATTACTATTGGGCAATTGATAGAATAGTGCATAGTCATAAAATATTTATTCACGGCAATGATCATGTATATAGGCATCATGTCCATAAGCAAGTAGACCGACTCCTGCTTGCATCTAGAGTATTAAGTAAAAACAAAGTAATGCTTGGAGCAAGATGGCATGATGTAGACAAAGTAAATCCAATCAATATGAATAAACCCATCCTTTTCCCCTTAATGACGGTAATACAATACATGTCTTGACCCCTTCTGTCATGAGGATAGAGCACCGCAAGATTAAACCCATCACAACGCACCACTCCCGCTGAAGATAAATCAATCTAGTTGGCCAAACCAAACCTATAGATCGGAGAGAAATACGAAGCTATAACAATCATGCATATAATAATTCAGTAAGGACTCAATATATATTCATGAATAATCTGATCATAAACCCACAATTCATTGGATCCCAACAAACACACCACAAAGAAGGTTACATGGAATAGATCACCGTGGGAATCACGGTGAAGTTTGTATTGAAGATCATAGGGAGAGAGAAAGAGAGAGAGAGATCTAGGTACTAGATATGGCCCCGTAGGTCTGTGGTGAACTACTCACACATCATCATGGGAGCAGCAAGGTTGATGTAGAGGCCCTCCGTGATCGATCCCCCCTCCAGCAGGGCACTGGAACAGGGCTTCAGATGGACACACGGCGGAACAGAGACTTGCGGCGGTGAAAAACGTATTTTGGCTGTCTCTCGAGTGTTTTCCCGATTTATGAGAATTTATAGAGACGGAGTTAGGTCAAGAAGCGTCGGGAGGTGCTCCCAAGCCATCAGGGCGCAACCACCCCCCATGGGCGCGCCCTGTTGGCTTGACGCCACCTCGTGTGGCTTTCGGTCTCCCTCCGAAGCTTCCAGGTCTTATATTTGTCCTGAAAAAATTATCAAAAAGTTTCGTGGCATTTGGAATTCCTTTGGTGCAGTTTTCCTGAAAGGCCAAAAACAAGAAGAAAACAACAACTGGCACTGGGCACTAGGTTAATAGGTTAGTTCTCAAAAATGATATAAAACAACATAAAATGCATATAAAGTATCCAAGAATGATAATATAGTAGCATGGAACAATCAAAAATTATAGATACGTTGGAGACGTATCAACATCCCCAAGCTTAATTCCTGCTCGTCCTCGAGTAGGTAAATGATAAAAACAGAATTTTTGATGCGACATGCTACCCAACATGTAATCTCTTTTAGGTATGATATTGGAGAAGTACAGTCCAATTGCCTAGTTTGACATAGAAGTCCTCATGATTTATACTTACGTGGTGAAGATGGAGTCATGTCGTGCTTGATATGTAAAAAAACAGTAGGGAATAACATTCTTTAAGGATCGTATATTTTGAAAATTAATGATTATTCTATTTATGTTTATGGATATTATTATGTTGATATCAACTAGTACATCGTTTCTCAATGATCATACCTAAAACAGATTACATGTTGGGTAGCATGTTGCATCAAATTTTTTGTTTTTATCATTTACCTACTCGAGTACGAGCAGGATTTAAGCTTGGGGATGTTGATACGTCTCCAATGTATCTATAAATTTTTATTGTTCCATGCTATTATATTATCAATCTGGGATACTTTATATGCAATTTTATAATATTTTATATCATTTTTGGGAACTAACCTATTAACCCAGTGCCAGTTGATGTATTTTTTGCCTGTTTTTGGTTTTCCAGGAAATTTGTACCAAACGAAGTCGAAACGCTATGAAACTTTTTGATGATTTTTTTTTGGACAAAAGAGACCTAGGAAGCTTTAGGAGGAGTCAGGAAGTGAAGCGAGGAGACGACAAGGCAACAGGGCGCACCCAGGGAGGTAGGCGCGCCCTGATGCCTTGTGGGCCCATCGTGGATCCGTCTGACCTAATTCCACCTCCATAAATTCTCTAAAATCGAGAAACCAACAGAGAGGCCATTTGGAGACCTTTTTCGGTACTGTGCCGAAGGGGGAGTCGACCACGGAGGCCATCTACATCAACCTTGCTGCCTCCATGATGATGTGTGAGTAGTCCACCACAGACCTACGGGTACATAGCTAGTACCTAGATGGCCTTTTCTCTCTCTTCGATCTTCAATACCATGTTCACCGCAATTCTCATAGTGATCTATCCGATGTAATCTTCTTTTACGATGTGTTTGTTGGGATCCGATGAATTGTGGGTTTATGATCAGATTATTCATTGAAAGTAATTGAGTCTTTTCTAAATTTTATTATGCATGATTGTTATAGCTTCATATTTCTCTCCGATCTATCGGTTTGGTTTGGCCAACTAGATTGATTTATCTTCAGCAGGAGTGGTGCTTTGTAATGGGTGCAATCATGCGGTGCTCTATATCCCAGTGACAAAAGGGGACAATACACGTATTTGTACTGTTGCCATTAAGGCTAAAACTACATGATCTGAACATACTGCTTGTCTTATTTTGTCTACATCATGTCACCTTGCTCCAAGCATTACTCTATTTGCCATGAACTTAATACCATAGATGCAGGCAAGAGTCGGTCGATTGGTGGTGTAATAGTAGTAGATGCATAATCGTTTCGATCTACTTGTTTATGGACGTGATGCCTATATACATGATCATTTCCATGAATAACATGTCATAACTATACACAATTATGTCAATTGCCCAACAGTAATTTGTCTACCCACCGAATGCTTATTTCGAGAGAGAAGCCTCTAGCGAACACTATGGCCCCCGGGTCTACTTAAACATAAATACAAAAAAACTAAAAATACTTTTCTGCAATTTATTTACTTTTATTTTATTTTCCCTTTACATTATCTATCTCTATCAAGATTTAATCCTTGCAAGTAACGAATTCAAGGGGCTTGACGACCCTCTTGCCCGCGTTGGGTGCAAGTGTTTGGTTTTGTGTGTGTAGGTGTTGTCGAAGGGAGTTTGCTTGGTTCTCCTATTGTTTCTATAACCTTGGTTCTCACAAAGGGAAATACATATCTCTATTGTGCCGCATCTCCTCTCCTCTTCGTGGAAAAGCCCAACGCAACTCACAAGTAGCAACCGCTGAAGCGGAATATGTTGTCGCCAGATCATGTTGTGCTCAATTACTATGGATGACCAAACTCTTAAGGACTATTGAATACATGTGAAACATGTTCCATTGCTTTGTGACAATGAGAGTGCTATCAAGATTGCACATAATCCCGTGCAACATTCTCGAACTAAGCATATTGAAGTTCATCATCATTTCATTCAGGATCATGTTGCCAAAGGGGATATCAATATCAAACATGTTCGTACCGAAAAGCAATTGGTGGATATGTTCACAAAACCGCTTGATGAGAAAGTGCTTTGTCACTTGATGAGTGTGAGGAACATCATAGATGTTGCAAACTTGTTCAAGAGACTCACTCAGTTGCATGCAAGGGCATGAACTTACATGACCATCCTTGATACTATTAACATGATACTATCTTATATCTTGGAAACATATGCTCCCTTGTATTGTAACTAACATTTTGTAGGTACTTGGATGGACTAAACACTACAAGATTGCCATCAACTCGAATTCTCAAGCAATCTTGTCATGGCCAAGTATCAACAATTATCCATTATGATGAAGGAAAAGAACAACACAAACTATATCCTTGACAACACTTGACTTGAACTTCATTCTTGTTAATTTGGATATATTCATGTTATTCCATGCACGACTAACCCATGTAGGAGGATCTACTTCAAATAAAGAAGGATTGCTCCAAACTCCAACACTTGAGCATCCGCAACGAGTCCACCTACATGTTTTCGTCATCAACATCACCGAAAGGTATTCAATCATATCCTTGAGAAAGCTTTACTCCAAGTCATGAGGCAAAGCTTCTCTACCGATATGAAAACATCATAATGATTAAACGAAAAAGGGTAACCCCATTTTGAGCTTAACGATGAGTATGACCTATGATCAAGTGTTCTCACTTGGCTCCTAGGTCAATATACTCTAACATGGGTGACCTAGTCACCGACCATCATCTAGATGAAGTTTCTTGGTTGGTTCATCTTTTAGTTGCATGCCTTTCTAGTTACCAATCCATCTTCATCTAGTTGAAAATTCCTTGCAAATGTTATTGTAAATTCCTTGCAAATCTTATTGAAAATTCCTTGCAAATATTATCAAATTTTCATGAAAATTTCTCTGAAATTTTCGTTGTCAAAATTGACTAACTTTGCCTCTGCCAAGTTTCAGTTTGCATTTCGGAATCTCCAATAGAAAGAATCGACGTCACCGGTATAGCAACTACGTTGCAAAGTAGTTCTTCGGTACAACCGATATGAAAACTCTCGGTGCCACCGAATCACTTCAGAGACTTGAATCCAGTTTCGGTCCCACCGACCCATCTTGACTCGGAGTCACCAATTTTGCTGTTGCCAGAGTTCTTTGCCAAACATTTTAATTTTTCTCTAGCTCTACCCCATGACTCTTCTCTCTAGGATCCCTTACCCTTTGACCCTTCTTGGAAATGATGCCAAAGGGGGGAAAATATCAAAGCTTGAGTATGTATATTAAGGGGGAGAATATGAATTAAGGGGGGGGGGAGATCAAAGTCAAGTAGTGACAACTATTGAAAGGTGAGAGACTAAATGTTTTTTTATCATTCTACATGATATTGCACTTTAGACTTATATCACCCTACCTGCTCCCAATATCTACATGCTAAGATTTAGGGGGAGAGGTAAGAGAAGAAATCCATACTCAGGGGAGAAAGTTCTATTAAAATCTTGTTGAATTTTTTTCTTGAGAACATCTTTTGGGGACATGTCAATCCTAAAAGAATACTAATTCTTCCACATGACTTCGAAATCTTGGTATTCTTGAAACTCTTGCATTTGTATGAAAGGAACATTCTTGTGTTATCTAACCTTGTTTTCTCAAGTATGTTTTCCTTAGTTAAAATGCTCTAGAACTTCAAGATAAGTATATGCATCCTCTTCATGTTCAGGATGATCCCTTGCTTCTCGCACATATTGTTTGCAACAAAGATTCATGAACATGAAGACACTTCCTTCACATCCATGTTTGATGCATATAGCCAAGATACATATGACTTACTATGTCTTCTCTTCTATGTGTGCTCATGCATTCCAAAAGCAATTATTGTACAAATAGAATTGCACGCATGTGGGGGGAGCTTGTTCTAAGTCGTAAATCTCTCAAAGCTATCATATATTTCATTGCATATTCCATTTGAAGCTTTGATTGTATGTTGTCATTAACTACCAAAAGGGGGGGTATTGAAAGCACAAATGCTCTCTTGGTGGTTTTGGTAATTAAAGACAACATACATTGTCTCTTGGGCCAATAGTTTTATCTAGTATATTTCAGGAAAAGTTCAAAGATTGGTATGGCTAGGAAATATGGCAAGAAACCCCTTGGATGCAAAGGAATCACATTGGCAAAAGCTTCAAGACTCTACATTTTCTTTTATGCGATTTGATCGCAATTGAGTCCATAGGAAAGCCAATACTATTAAGAGGGGATGAGGTACTGATGATGATCTGGTTGCTCAAGTGCTTAGAGATTTTCCACCAAAATCCTCAATCAAATTCTCACAGAACCATTTGTTAGAAACCCTAAAGTCCATTTTTGGTGCCACCAAGTCTTTCCCTTCGGTACCACCAAGACAGGACATAAGCCAAACCCTAGCACCTCGGTAGAACTGAGATTGCATTCGATACAACTGAAAAGTGGTGACCAACCTTCTGTGATCGAAATATTTAATTTTGGAACTTCCGAGTTTTATGTTTCGGTGTCACTGAAGCACTGGATCTGCCTAGGTTAAACCGAATCGGTCTCACCAAGATGTTTCATTCGGTCTCATCGAAAAGCCAAAAGTTAGGGCATTTTGCAATAGTCAGTAGAACCGATTTTTTACTTCGGTCTCACAGAGTTGGGCAATATTGTTGTAACGGTTGGATTTTTGGAGAAGGCTATAAATACCCCTCCACCCCCTCTCACTCATTGAGAGAGCGATCAGAACAAAACTACACTTTCACCATTCATTTTCTGAGAGAGAACCATCTACTCATGTGTTGAGATCAAGAGATTCCACTCCAACCAATAGATCCTTGATTTCTAGCCTCCCCAAGTTGCTTTCCACCCAATCATCCTCTTCTACCATGCCAAAATCTATGCGAGATTGATTGAGTGTTGAGGAGACTATCTTTTGAAATACAAGAGCAAGGAGTTCATCATCAACACACCATCTATTACCTTTTGAAGAGTGGTGTCTCCTAGATTGGTTAGGTGTCACTTGGGAGCCTGCTAATCGTGTGGAGTTGAACCAAGAAGTTTGTAAGGGCAAGGAGATCGCCTACTTCGTGAAGATCTACCCTGAGTGAGGCTAGTCCTTCGTGGACATAAGCCATGGCGGAATAGACAAGGTTGCTTCCTCGTGGACCCTTCGTGGGTGGAGCCCTTCGTGGACTCGCGTAGCCATTACCTTCTGTGGGTTGAAGTCTCCATCAACATGGATGTACGATAGCACCACCTATCGGAACCACGCTAAAAATCTTTGTGTCTTCATTGTGTTTGATCTTCTAACTCTAACATCCTTTATGTTCCTTGCAAATGCATGATATTTACATTTCCCTGCTATATCTCTAGATATGCATGTGTAGGACTCATTGGATGCAACTTAACTTGTGTTTAAAATCTGCCAAAATCTCACGCAAATTAAAAAGAGCACATTTGTCTTGTTAAGTGTCTATTCACCCCCCCCCCTCTGGACGCTAGTTCTCGACCCCACGGTCAGCTACCGTGTGTAGTGTGTCGCGGTGGGAGTTTGCCCACTGATTGGGTGGCGTATGCGAGGAAGGTTCCGTCCTGCCACCAAAATTGAGCCAATAGATCATTTTCTTGCGCGGCGTCACTGTCACTAAGAGTGCAGGAGATGGGAGGCAAGGAGGCGGGAGGATAAGGAGGCAGCTACATGGTCTTTTGTGATGGGAGAGCGTCGCCGCCGGGATCTTATAGCCGAGGACTGATATCGCGTGGCAGCCATCCGTGTGTCAACCTCGGGAATCCGAGCGAGCGACGCACCATTAATGGGCGGGTGGTTGGCGGTCATATCGCCCAGCTCGGTGGGGATTAATCATAATGTGGAGGTGCATGTACGGGCGATATGCTACTTCAAACCCTACCATGGCGCGAGAAGGAAGAAGCTGAAACTTCCCTCCTATGATGGTGGTTGGGTTTGGAGGGAGCTTCATAGCGGCCCATCTGCAACCCCCAAATATGGAGGTTGTGAGCTATAATGTAGTGAAATCCATAGTGGATTGCTGCATCCTCCAAATATGAGGTTGCGATATGGTTTATGTAGCTCGTAATCGGGAGCCATACGACGACTCTACTAAGCGTAATTTTGGGTCATCACCATATTGATAGTTATTCTCACGATTGGAGCCATATGATGACTTTTTATAATTGTTGTAATGACGTGTTTGGTTGTAATTTTCTCAGCGCATACAGGATGGCCCGACAAAGCCTGGATGTGTGTATGCAGACTCTGAGCCAGCTTCTACATCATGTTTGATTGCCTACTAAGTTTCTTTCTACATGGAGAAAAAAAACATAAACATGGTGTTTGGTTCACTGCTTAGGGCGTGGCTAATGCAATGACTCGTGTTTGGTTGTGGGTAAGATGTGCGGTGTGGTAATCTTTTCTTTGAGTGGTGATGTTACCATCACCACTAAAGTAGTTGCACAATGTAGGTCAACAAGCATGTGCACTAAATTAGCAGCAAGAACATTTAACCATAGTCATCATAGTTCACCCCACACAAATTTGAACATTAAAGTAGCAGCAACAAAATTATAATCGCAGTCATCGATCATGGCAAGGGATGATTCGTGGTCGGTGCACTTGATGACCACCTCTACGCAGGAACGATGGAAAATGGCGATCTTGAAGACATGCTATTTAGCACCTTAAAGGTGAAGAAGCAATCGGTCTACAACTCATGAGCATCGGCAAAGCTTGGCCATCCTTTATCTATCAACCCTCCCGTTGACATCCTTGAGCTTCACCATCCAGTGTTTGAAACGATGGACCTTGGGATGGTACTTAGGTAACGACAGAAAGTATCATGGATTTGGAAGCAAGTCCAGCCTAGGTGCTAAGAGCATCTTGTAAAAGTGGGTTAAAACTTGATCACGGAAGTGGCCAATCTTCACCGGGCTCCTCCTCTGCCTCTTGAAGACAATGTCTTCTCTTGCATCCTTGGAGTAGCTGCCCTGAGGAGCATTGTAGAGGATCATCTTGTCGGAAGAGCACTGTAATGAGGATCATGAAACTCAACACACTACCACATCAAACATGTTACACATGGAAGAAACATGCATAAGAAATAGCAACGTGAAGAAGAACAATGCCTCACTACACTGGTAAGCATCGGGACAAACAATGTTGAACATGCATCATTGGATAAAGCTTGGGTGATCTTCACTACATGTTATCATGTGGAAATAGATAGTTGGTACCATATCAGAACTACAAAATGAAGAGCCAATCTCGTACCAACGATCGCCCTAATACATGAATTGCATAACAATGAAAATAACCGCTAATGACCAACGGAGGCCGGGCTCCAGTGAGCTCGTTTTTTCAAAATCGTATTTATACAACGAAAAAAAATTGAATTTTTTTCTACATATACAAATACATGTTTACCGTCCGAGAAAAGTTTCAGAACAATATAGCTTCATACGTGGCGTACACACAAAAAATCAAATATGTAAATGAAAATGGGCCATTTTGTTTTTGTTGGTGGGCCTAGATTTTGTCTTTTTTTGCACAGCATGCAAATCATAATATTTTTGAACGAAAATTTCCAGATCCGTCATGAATATGTATAAGTTTTCACGGGATTTTTTTTGAATTTTTTTGAAACTTGGAAATATGATTTTCAAAGATTTTGAAAAAAAGGGCTCACTAGAGCCCGGCCTCCAAAAATTCGCACACTACTACAAAACATGCATATACGATATTACACATGACCATACTACACAATCCATGCCTAATCACAGATCTTCCACCAAATTTAACCGTATCAAACCCTATATTGAACCGTAAACCTAAATCAAACCCAAATCAGGCTTAGAAGGACATTACTTGCCCCCTACATACATATTGATGGGTTCAGGGCATACCATCATTGATGAAGTGGTGATGAAGCGCGTTCGGATGGTCGTTGTCTAGAGGTTCCCCTTGGCAATATTCACCGTCCAGATCTTCCTGCCGTCTATGGTCGCCTCGGTGCTAGCATTAATGAAACAAGGGAACCTTGCAAGAGTGAGCGGTGAGAGTTTGTGTGGCACACCTTTGGAAAACATCGTGTCGTATCCCACTCTTCCCCACACGTAACCGTGTACCCTCTTTGTGCTCACCAGACCTGACTCGCTGGAAACTATTGATTCGACCGTTCCAACAAAATTAGGCCTAGCCAAACGCACGGTAAACCAACTAGTCAAAATTGCTCCTTTCAAATACTAACATGGAGGTTATGGTAGCAACCAAACATGCCCTAAGCTAATGAAGCAGTACTTACTTGTTAATTGCTTGGGTGGCCCGGGTGCCATGTGCTGCCTGCAGCTCGCGGCGTCTCTCGTCGACGCTCCTCTCGCCGACGGACAAACATTCTTGGGGCTGTGTGACGTGGACAAACGATTGTAGTATTGTTTATACAAGAGAGTATGGTTGTATTCTTTCAGAACGAATGTTTGCCCATCGGTGAGACTTTAGAGCAGCTACAGCCGGACGCCTCAAACGACTCCCCATACGTCCGCGGACGCACCCGGACAGTGACCGGACAGGAGAGAGAAGGAAAAAAGTGACTCAACCGGATCCCTCATATCATCCCTATACGCACGGGCTGTCCGCGAACCCTCATATCCATCTCAAATATAGGGAGGATATGAGGGCTCGCGGACGCGCCCGGGCGTGCCCGGTCAGTCCGTCACGTAGGACGCGACCCCACACCGGACCACCTTTTCTTTTTCTTTATTCATTCTTTTCTTTCTCTCTTCCTCTCCACCAATCACGTGCAAGTGACCGGACATATGAGGAAGAAAATGAGGAGTGTGGCTGCGCGAACGGACAAATAGGGGACACGCCCGGTCACTGACCGGGCGCGTCCGCGGGCGTTTAGGGGGTCATATTTGCTATGTCCGGCTGTAGATGCTCTTAGGCTGGTACTGTATGATTTCGCTAGTTTGTTTAGGAAAAAGCTCTATGCGCTATTATAACAACAACCAAAATCATCTGCATGATTTGCGTATATAGAGTAGTAGTAGTATTAAATAAAGCCATCAAAAGAGTCGGACATGTATGCTGGATGGTTCCCTTTTCTCTTTACTGCCGGTGCCAGTGTGCCTTGTGTGGATACTCTTTTGGTTTGGTTTAGTTCCAAGCTAAGCTTCCTTCCTTCTTGCAGAGAAGAAGCTTCCTACAACAGAGAAGTTGTTCAGCTCAGTGGTAATGTACATGTGGATATCTAGTACTAGAGGCATCGACGATTTTCTCCTGCTAAGAAGAAAGAAAATTAACGACGGAGTAAAACCAAGAGAAAAAGACGAACAGAATCCCCGCACCCCTCGGTCGCCCTGCCCAGGGCGACGTGAGGGCGACTGCTCTCTCCCCCACCCGCCACCGCCCTTCCTCTCTCCCCACCCGCCGTCGTCGAAGGACGCCGCCGGGCAAAGCCCGTGTGGCTGATGGCGGCGACGGGGCCCATCTCTCGTGGCCTTCCCTTACTCTGTGGGCGACATGATCTAGTGGTGGCCGACGGCGTCTCGGTTAGATGCGCATCTGGGCATACATAAGCGGGACTCAGCGGGCGGCGGTCGGCTGTAGAGGTCTAGGATCGCCTTGTGGCGGCGTTCTCCGGCCAGATCGGGGAGATTCTGTGCTTTCGGCCATGACCAGGATGGGGTCGCTGGCCTCGGCCAGATCTAGCCGTGGTTGGTGGTTGTACGTGTCCGTGATGTTCGGTGGCTGGCTTCCGGCCATGGTCACCGGGTTGCGGACAGCGCGGTGGCAGGTGCGGCACGTCGGCAACTGGGCGGATCTTGACGGGTTCTACTGATCACGTCGGGATTCAACCCTTGTCTAGTCCTTGACATCGCGGACAACTCCGGGGGGAAATCCTAGATCTCTTTGGGATCGAGCGATGGCGGTGCTTTCCGTCGTAGTCCCTCTTGAGGGCATTGTTTCTGGAGTTTGCTCCTGTTGAAAGGACCAGCGGCGTCGGTGGCGCACGACCTAGTGGCACGACTGCCGATGAAAATCGCGCCGACTACGGTCATGACGGACGATGGCGGCGTCTCTGATGTCGTTTCCTTGTCGAGGCATCGTCGTTGCAGTTTGAGTCATCACGCTTGGGATGCTCCGGGGCAAACCCTAGATCTGGGTCTTCCGGATCAGACGATGACGGTACTCTCAGTGTCGTTCTCCTTCCTGGGGGCATCGTTTTGGAGCAAGTGCTGGTTGGAGGGGACAATAGGAGGAGCGGTGTTACATCTACCGCAAGGCCGACGGCGTATCCCGGCAGCATGGCGCTGCGGAGTTTCGACGACAAGCGTGTGGATGGATACATATAGGATGGTGGCGTTGTATGATGCCGTGGTGGTGTCGACGGCAGGCCTGGCAAGGTTGGCGCGTCAGTATCTACTCTGGAGATGGATCTGTGAAAGACGGTGGTAGCGGCTATGAGAATGTGCCAGACCGGTGTGTGACCCATTCCCGACATTTCGGCTTGGCCGATGCATCTGGCTTTAGATGTGAGGCTTTGGTGTGATGTCTGTTTGATATTCGGTTCGGACATTAGACACCCCTTCATCAAGGGGATAAGAGTAACGACAGGTGTTGTCAAGATGATGACTTCGGGCTTAGTGATGTTGTGGATAATTTTAACATGAAAGGATGCTAGGGAACTTGTCTCCAGGATTGTCCCTCGGTTTGCGTCGATCTGGGCCATTGGATCTGGGTCAAACAGGGTCAAGTTTCGCTGCTGGCCGTTGGATATTCAGTCATTTGGGTTTGACCGCGGGGTGGGTTCGTTACCCCCATGACCTGTGGGCTCGGCCTTTGAGCCGATTGGCTGGGTCAGGGTTTTTTGGGTGACTGGGCGGCCGCTCCTGTCGCGCCGCGTGCGCTTCGATTATGCCGGGTTGGAGAGAGTTGTTGGCTTGCAACTGCGTGCGCCGTGCCGAGGCTGACCTGCACACAGTGCCGCGTCGACTCACACGTCTTTTTTCTGGGTCGTACGGTGCGCTCGCCTTTTTTGCGGGTCGTCCGGCGCCTTTCATTTACTTTTACACAAGGCCACTGACGCTGGGGCCGTGTAAAGTGGCGGGTCCGGTGGTCAGTTGCGCTGTGTTGGCTCGCTGCTGGGTTCGTGTGGCGATGCACGGCTGGAAGTTGGACGTGCGAGCGCCGCGCGCGCGTTGGGTCTCTCGTGCGAGGCGTGCGCCATGCGCCTGGTGGCAGACCCTTCCCCAATCACCACAGCCGCTGCACGCCTCCCTCCTTCCTCCTCGTCACCAGAGCTGCTGCATCTCTCCTTCCTCCTCACCGGCACCCCTGCCACGGCGCGCATCCCTCCCATCACCGAGCCCCACCTCCCCTTCGTGTTTCTCCTCCCAGAACCACCACCCGTCCCTTAGGCTCCATGGCGGCGGCCCGCTCGAGGCGAGTCTGGCGCAGGCGGGCGGAAGCAGCGGGGAGCGGCGGATGCGGGTGGGAGAGTGCCGGACGGCGCCGTCGTTATCGCCCCGCTAAGCCGCATCGAAGAAGGACCAAGACCTCACCTCTGTCGTCCCTTCTGGATGCACCTCCCCGCGACCCCACGTGAGTTCCTCCTGCCTAATTTAGCTCCCCTTTTCCATCTAATTTCATTCTTGTTTCACATGTTTCGCAGGGATGGTGTTAGCGAAGGCCAATTTTGGCAGGTCTTGCTTTATCAAATGGATGCAGAGTAGCTAAATGGAACCCGCAAATCTAACTTTCACTTAGAAGAGGTATATCTTTCATGCACAGAAATTCTAATAAATTTACTGCAATAACTGTGCCCTGTCCCCTTGCTTCATAGGGTATCATGTTCTTTCATGATCTTCAGTACTTGTGACTAACTGAGATTGGTTTGCTTATTCTACTATTTCTTTTGAGTAATACCAAATCGACTTGGTTGACGATGTTACTGGTGGTATGAAGCTTTTATAGAATCATTTGTTTGTTCTCGAGTTTAGGAGTAAGGAGTTCAAGGAGCAGTGATAGAATTTTGTGATCTGCTATGGTCTTGCACTCATATGGATCTGCTACTGAAAAATGATCCTTAGCTTCATTATCTATCTTGATTGATGTCTTTTTGTGAGGGTGGGTTTGGAGATTGCATCGACTTCTATTTGTATTTGCTTTTGTCATTGGAGTTCTAAATCAGAGTTCAGTAAATGCAATGAGTTTGGAGCTCAGAATTTTCCGAACGTTCACATAATTTATATCTTTTTTTTCAGTTGAGCCGGGGCTGCGGATGGTCAGTGCATAAATTATATTTGGAAACTCTGTTTGTTTGGCAAGTTTGATATACCGGTCTGCCTTCTGGATGCACCTCCCCGCGACCCCATGTGAGTTCCTCCTGCCTAATTCAGCTCCCCTTTTCCATCTAATTTCATTCTTGTTTCACATGTTTCGCAGGGATGGTGTTAGCGAAGGCCAATTTTGCCAGGTCTTGCTTTATCAAATGGATGCAGAGTAGCTAAATGGAACCCGCAAATCTAACTTTCACTTAGAAGAGGTATATCTTTCATGCACAGAAATTCTAATAAATTTACTGCAATAACTGTGCCCTGTCCCCTTGCTTCATAGGGTATCATGTTCTTTCATGATCTTCGGTACTTGTGACTAACTGAGATTGGTTTGCTTATTCTACTATTTCTTTTGAGTAATACCAAATCGACTTGGTTGACGATGTTACTGGTGGTATGAAGCTTTTATAGAATCATTTGTTTGTTCTCGAGTTTAGGAGTAAGGAGTTCAAGGAGCAGTGATAGAATTTTGTGATCTGCTATAGTCTTGCACTCATATGGATCTGCTGCTGAAAAATGATCCTTAGCTTCATTATCTATCTTGATTGATGTCTTTTTGTGAGGGTGGGTTTGGAGATTGCATCGACTTCTATTTGTATTTGCTTTTGTCATTGGAGTTCTAAATCAGAGTTCAGTAAATGCACTGAGTTTGGAGCTCAGAATTTTCCGAACGTTCACATAATTTATATCATTTTTTTCAGTTGAGCCGGGGCTGCGGATGGTCAGTGCATAAATTATATTTGGAAACTCTGTTTGTTTGGCAAGTTTGATATACCGGTCTGCCTTGAGACCACCCACTGTCCATAAGCTTTGAGAAGGTGAGTGCATAAATTATATTCTCACTCTCCATGAAACATACTCTGAATTTGTTCAGGTTTTGTCTCGCTCACACCTCAAAATGCAAGTTTGGGAGCGCGGTGATGGTATAACTGATATCCCCTTGACCTTCGTTAATTTTTGTAGGATATGCATTGTGCTTCAACATGAGAAATCCTTTCCCTCCCTACATTATCTTTATATGTTATAAAATCTTACACATGTTTTGGTCTTCCAAAACATTAACCCATAATGTAAATAACTCCGATGTATGATGATTTTCAGTGAAATATCCTTTTATCTCCAGGCATTTCTTTCATGTAGTGGATATACAAAATAAACTCTATGATCTGGACTGTAGGAGCAACGGTTGCTTGTGGGACTGCTGCTTGTGTAGTTGTTGCAGTTGTTCTTGAGGGCCGAGCTGAACGTATATGAAAAAGGTTTGTGCTTCATATTTTTTTGCTTTCGACGACAAAATAACTTCTTGTTTCGAAACACTTCTTAATTGTATAGAACTGTCCACACTGTTAATTTGCTGCTCCTGTAGGCTGATTAATTGACCTTGTGTAGTTGTGTTTCTCCCTCATGGACAAGTTTTCTATCGCATACACACATGGGTTGTTGTAATAGTAGATTTTTTTTTGGAAAAGTATGACGGGTTTCATAGTAGTCATATTAGTTGTATGGAAATCAATTCATTTTATGCAGAAGCAAGTTTTACCGCTAAATTGGAAGGAATTCTCTGATCGATCGAAACAAACTTTTAGCACACAGCAGAAAATTCTGAGAAACCGTTTATTTTCACAAAGTTGGGTACTTCTGTTAGTTGAGAAGATATTTCAGTTGCGCTATAGTCAGGAATAAATGTTTTTCTTCCTCTAATATATAGCAACAAATTCAGTTTATGTGTCCCTTGATTATTCCTTCTGTTTTTTGGCTTTGTGCTTTTCGCAGTACATGTTCCAGTAGTAATCGGGGACTCAGGGGAAGGGCAGTTCTATATGAGGTTGACTGCTTCTGATTCGCATGTCCTCCTGGACCAGCTATGTATGAAAGCAGAGTCCCTCCAAATTAGATGGCAGTGTTTAAAATTAATGATTTATCACATGTGAATTGACTTTTTCTTTGTTCTTTCATCCTTTCTCTTTAGAATTAATGATTTACCCAGTGCTGCCCATTGCATGCTCACCAGAGTTTAAAAAAGTTTCATCTTAGTTTGCTAAATGCTTTTTTCCTACTGAACTAGCTTTAGAACGATTGGCAGGTTTATTAACCATTTGATCTTTTTTGTGCATTGCACGGTTGCTACTTGACAAATACTCAAAAAATAGTGTTCTTTTGCATCACCAACCTATGGAGCCATGAGATCAAAACCAATGAATACGAAGAACATTAACTATGTTTATGGAGCACTACATGTAGATTTGCCATAGAGAATATTTCCGAACAAAAACGGATTTTGAACCAAAAAAGAAGATTGGATCTCCTACCAAAACAGAGGAGGGGAATAGCCCCTACCAAAAGAGAGGAGGGGAATAGCAAACAAGAGGAGAAAAAGAGAGATACATGATTGGAAGAAAGATACATTAGATCCATCCATCAAGCAGCTGAAGATAGCAAGAGAACACAGAGGACTAACCAGATTCAAGAAAGTGCTCTTCCTTTCACTGAACGGACACAACTAGGGAGGAAGAGGAATAAATATGCCGCTGGTTACCCTGCCGATTCACTTTTTTTTTTTGAGAGAGAGACCCCTCCCGCTTCAGATTCTACTAAAACCAGGCCAGATAGGCCAACAGGCCGTGGGCCAAGCTAGGTGCATATTTAGTTTTGCCAGAAGACCCAGATAGATATCATACAGCTCCTTTCAAATAAACCCACATCATTGATAAAAAAAAACCACATCAAAATTTGTCAAAAAACAACCCACATCAAAATAAAATAGTTACTGCAAAAAAAGGGCAAAAAACTACTCTTTTCTATTTCAAATGAACAAACATAATTGTTACAAATATGACTTCTACAAAAATTCTCCCTCAACTATTATTATATATAAGGTTAATAGCAAATAGGTTTTGCGAAGGTATAAACTAAGCATGATTTTTTATGAATTCGAAGGGTATTCCATTTGTTACATGCTTTTTGCCTAGAGATAAAACAATTAATACACGATTTTCTTTTCAAAGCACACATGTATCAAGGGGCCTCTGCGCCATTTGGCGCAAAACGGTTGCATGCCGCGGAGAGACGCAGAGAGGCCGGGGCATATCCTCCTTTTCCAAAAAAAGTATCCAGTTAACGAAATCATTAGCTTCTTTGGAGAAACGTTGTAATAATGTTACTATGGAGCCAGACACACAACACTTTCCACGGCGGCAGAAGCAAATAGTATTCTACTACTAACTACATGTACTTTGAACGGCCGGGCAGTTGAAGTATACTAATATATCCTGTTAATTTGAATCCCAAAGTCTCTGTAAAGTCGGAATTAGCCGTACCATGCATGGGGTGCATGTTCCTAGGGCTAGGACTAACTACTCCACTGCACAGAAAGAAAAATGAAAAAGTTTGTACTCGAAGTTTCTGCATTTACCGGCAGTTATATCAGTAGCAGCGAGTACACGGTATATATATACCGTACATCCACGATTAAGGAAGGAAATTAGCGGACGGGCGAGACAGGACAGCACAGCTGCGTTCACACCGGAGTGAGTGAGCAGACGAGATACGAGAGTGACTAGTGAGCCTGCCGCAGCGTACCGTGGACTGAAAAGAGGAGGGGGACAGCTCGGGCCAAGCTGTCTTCTTCCTCGCCGCCTTCACCCCCACTGCCGCCGCAGCTCAACGCGGCGATCCCGCATTCCCCGCTCGCTTTGCGCCCGCCGTCCTCCTCCATTTATACCTCTGCTGCTTTCACTTTGCCTTCCAATTCCGTTTTCTTAATGCAAAGCACGAGCACTGCTGCGACCGGCGAAAGCTAGCAGCTCCAGCTATAATAAGGGCCATCTCTTTCTCTTTCTCTGCTTTCTCTTTCTGCGACTCCACTCACTCCTTCCAGATCTAGAGGTTCCTCCCGGACCGCCGTCCATGCCTCCGAGGCCTTCTCTGGCATTGGCAATGGCGCGGTGGGTGCTCCTGCTCCTCCTTGCGGCGGCGAGGCTCGCCGGCGCTGATGACCCCTACCGCTACTTCACCTGGACTGTGACGTATGGTCCCATCAACCCGCTCGGCACCACCCAGCAGGTACGCTACTACCAATGGGGGTGGCCACCTCCCTGCATTTTGCTACATAGATTGGGGGTACCCTCTCACTCTGCCGTTTCTGGATGCTTCCCAAATGCCAAATGCTGCTCAATTTTTCATGCCCAAATTCGCCACAATGTTTGTTGACGCCAGTTTCGTCACAAATTTGTTCACTTTTTTTTACTTGCAATTTACTGGTACCGTAAAAATCACCACTAGTATAAATAGTCCACACCGGTGAGGAAAAGGAATTATCGGACTGACTGACCAGTAATCTTTGTTCAAGGGCATCCTGATCAACGGGCAGTTCCCGGGCCCTCGCATCGACTGCGTCACCAACGACAACCTCATCGTCAACGTCGTCAACAACCTCGACGAGCCATTCCTCATCACATGGTCCGTATATTCAATTACTCGCAACCACCCTCTTCTTCCTCAACCTCCTCTCTCTCTTCTTGATCACTCTCTACTTGCAAACGCCAATGCAAAACGCAGGAACGGGATCAAGCAGCGGAAGAACTCATGGCAGGACGGCGTGGCGGGCACCAACTGCCCCATCCCGCCCGGCGCCAACTACACCTACAAGTTCCAGGCCAAGGACCAGATCGGCACCTTCACCTACTTCCCCTCCGTCGCGCTGCACCGCGCCGCCGGGGGGTTCGGCGCCCTCAACGTCTACCAGAGGCCCGCCATCCCCGTCCCCTACCCGGCCCCCGCCGGCGACTTCACACTCCTCGTCGGTGACTGGTACCTCGCAGGCCACGACCAGCTCCGCCAGACACTCGACTCCGGCGCGCCGCTGCCGTTCCCGGACGCGCTGCTCATCAACGGCATGCCCTCCGCTACCTTGGTCGGCGACCAAGGTAGGCAGCATTCTCACAATCTCCCTTCTGAAACCGGCACTGAAAATGAATAGTAACATTCTTGGTTTTGTTGTTCAGGGAGGACGTATCTGTTGAGAGTGTCCAATGTCGGGATGAAAACGTCGATCAACTTCCGGATCCAGGGCCATTCTCTGAGGCTGGCGGAGGTGGAAGGCACGCACCCGGTGCAGAACGTCTACGACTCCCTCGACGTGCACGTCGGCCAGTCCGTGGCGTTCCTCGTCACCCTCGACCAGCCGCCCATGGACTACGCCGTGGTGGCGTCGACGCGGTTCAACCCGGCCGACACCAGCCCGCTGACGGCGGTCGGGACCCTGCATTACAGCAGCGCCACCTCCATGGCGCCTGGCCCGCTCCCGGCAGGGCCGCCGGAGGAGATCGAGTGGTCGATGAACCAGGCAAGGTCGTTCCGGTGGAACCTGACGGCCAGCGCCGCGCGGCCCAACCCGCAGGGGTCGTTCCACTACGGCACCATCCAGACGTCGAGGACGCTGGTCTTGGCCAGCTCCGCTCCCGTCGTTGCTGGGCAGAGACGGTACGCCGTGAACGGCGTCTCCTTCGTCGTCCCGGACACGCCTCTGAAGCTCGTGGACAACTACAACATCGCAAACGTGATCGAATGGGACAGTGTCCCGGAGAGGCCCGACGGCGGGGCACCCCGGCCAGGGACGCCGGTGGTGAGGCTCAACCTGCACGAGTTCGTCGAGGTGGTGTTCCAAAACACCGAGAACGAGATGCAGTCCTGGCATCTTGACGGATATGATTTCTGGGTCGTCGGGTAAGCTGCAGCAGCTTACATTACCATCTGAAACTTGAACTCAATTCACATTATGCACATCAAACTCAATTCATCTTCTCACTTTGATTCAGGTACGGCGATAATGGGCAGTGGACGGAGGATGAGCGGCTGAACTACAACCTGGTCGATGCGCAGGCGAGGCATACTGTTCAGGTATAATGTAGCAGGCATACAAAATCGATTCCATGAAATTCTTGGCTTGAGAGTAATTCAAGAAGAAGAAGCTCTGTATAAGCCTGAAATTTGCAATTGATTCATCCATCAGGTGTATCCGAACGGATGGTCGGCGATCTTGGTGTCGCTGGACAACCAGGGGATGTGGAACCTGAGGTCGGCGAACTGGGACCGGCAGTACCTCGGCCAGCAGCTGTACCTGAGGGTCTGGACGGCGGAGCAGAGCTTCTCCAACGAGTACAGCATCCCAACCAACGCCATACTCTGCGGCAGAGCTGCCGGCCTTCCACACTGAGGAACAACAAAGGCTCAATACTACTATTGCTCCTGCTGCTACTACTATATAAATAGCTGAAATGAAGGTTATAATTATTGCGATTTCTTGGAAATATGTACTACTGCTCCAGATAAAACTGATGTACTAGTACTACTATTCTTTGATGATGTCGCTATTTCATCTCCTTGTGTTTGGCCTGTGGACAAGACCAAGGGCCCTGTGAATGCTGGTCAGTGCTTTTGTTTCTGAATGTAATCGGATGTACTGTGTCACTGGGATTTCTCAGGTATATTGACCAAACCTTGTTTTCGGAAGACGGTGAATGTATGTTGAATTCCACTTCCAAGTAGCCTAACCAAGCATGACATGAACACCAACCCGGATAAGTAAGTAAAAAGCGCAAACACTTGCAGCATAAACACGCAAGTTCAAGATGCGGAAAAAGCTAGGACACAAGACTGAAGCCTTGCTATGTTACCTCGGTGCAGAGATGCTTCTTCAAATATTTTCTTCAGAGTTTTCAGTACTCGACAACCAATCACATTCAGAAAAGTAAACTGCAAAAGCCCACCACACTTCTGCAAAAGTCAACAAAGCCCACCAAAATGCATGTTTTCTGGTAGTTTTTTCCTGAAGCATTGATAACTTCGACCAAATTATGATGGTTATTTTACAATTTACTCAAAGAGTATAACTTCAGCGCTTAGACTACCCACAGTGGGAGTAACATAGATAGTAACATAGATGTCACCTAAGCAAAAAATATAATGTGGCAGCTAATTAATGAGAAGAAAGAGAAATTGAGTAACATACTATGTTACTACTACTATGAGTAACATAACACATACCAAGACAAGATGAGTCTTCTATAAGCTAATAAATGAAAGGCTCAATGTTACTACACATATGTTACTACCCACTGTGGAGATAGTAACTTAGACTAGTAACATATGCATGTTACTATGTTACTACCCTATGTTACTTCCCATTGCGAGTAGTCTTAAGGCTGGCCATAGTGGTAGTAACTTAGCTAGTATCATGCACTCGGGAATAGTAAACATGCTTACGTGAGAAAGAATTAAAGATGAGAGAGAGAGGGTTAGAGTAACATAGGTAGATACCGTATCATGTTAAATGTTTTACTACTTTGTGTCATCTATGACAATAAATAAGATCATATATGATACTATTCTATGGTACTATGCACTATGTAGATAGTATCATACGCTAGTATCATATGCATGATACTATGATACTACTATATGATACTTCCCACTATGACTAGCCTAAGAAGGTCACCGCGAGCAGCTAGCCAGGTATCCACGTGTCTCCAGGCAGAAGGCCGTGTTGGACAATTAGGCCGAGTATATCATGACTACAAGTAATTATTAGCATGTAGTCGTCGCATACTAGATGAACAGAACATCATAAATAGCAGCATTGCACATGCACGTCGGTTGTAGATGAAGTAGCAGAGGCTGTTGCAGAAGCGATGTTGTTGACGACGAAGTTGGCGAAGACCGATCGAAGTAGACATTGGTGACGACGACGTGCAGCGGCGCCTAACCTTGGAGGTAGACGACACGTGGTGAACAATGCTAGCAGTCGCGCGAAGCCCTTCCTAAAAACCAAATTTGCCCTCTCCCGGTGCATAATATAAGGGCGAGAGGCTCCGGAGATCTGCTCTCCCGCTCGCAGTGCGCGCCAGCATTCGGGATGGAGTAAACTACGATGACGACACAAGTAGGCCCGAGCCCGGCCAGGGCAAGACAAGGCGGGCGAGCGCGCGTGTGGTGCTCTCTTTCTCTCCTCGTATCAATCACTGAGTGTAATGGGGGAGAACCCACTATATAAGATGATCTCACACCGCCATCAATAGCGTTATGGGGCTAAAGATTTGCACCGACTCTTGCCATTTATTCATAAGCCAGAATTTCGACGACGGTTAGGTCACTGCCAGACCAGGGGGATGGCCGGCGAGCAGCCTCGCGGCAATGTCATTGGGTGTTTGGGGGCTTTTGCAGTGGGGTCAAGGGCAATTTAAAGGACAAGGTCACGGGCTTGGGCGTGGCCGGAGCATGGCGAACGTGGGGGTGTGCGCTCGATTGTGGGTGAGAACATGGGTGCATGCGCGTCGAGAGGTTGACGATGAGCGAACCGGCGAGTGGGTCCCGCTCTCAGTGAGAGAAGAGAGGAGAGAGGGAGGGCGCCGGGCTAACTTTGGTCGTTGGATCTTGATCCAACAACTTGGATATAACGCGGCGTACCGCTCAACGGCGTGCTGGGCTGCACATGCATGGATTGGCTGGCTCGTCTGCCTGCTGGGCCCCTAGGCCGGCTGGCTGGCCTTTTATTTTTTGTGTGTTTTGTTTTTCTTTTCCCTTTTCACTTTTGTTTCGTTCCAAATTCAAATATGTTTTGAACTTGATTTTCTTTCAACCGTAAACTTGTTCTAAAATCCTCCTGGAATATTTTTAGAGGGGTGAACATTTTATTTGGGCCATTTGGTCAAATATTTTCTCACACTTTTTTTTGCCTAGTTTAATTATTCTTTTGAGAATTTTCTCATTTCGAATTTAGTTTTTTCCGTTATATGAATTTGACTTACTCAGTTTTTTGTTCCGTTTGAAAATTTATTTTGAATATTTGTTTTGCCATTTTCCTTGGGATTGAGTTTAACTTTGATGTTTCCCCCTTTAGGGTTCTTTCAACTTGCAATAACTTTCAATCAGGTCTTTCAACTACTTACCTAGGGCCATTAACCCTCCTAAGAAAAAACTCACATGGTCAACAATCAAGCAATCCTAGGCATTGTAGCTAATTAGCAATCAAACATACGTTTTTCTAGGAAATTTTTAATTCCAGGTGAAAAATTAAACACTTCAGAGTTGGGAAAAATTTGAGATGTTACATGGGACGACTTCGGTTAGGTCCTCAACATTGGCAACGAGACGAGTGGTGGGTTGTTCAAAGAATCCAACCTTTTTGAGTGACTCCTAGATCCAACAATAAACCGAGGTCTGGTTGTCCAATGTCGTGAGCCTCTGAATCCTATCTAACATCTTGCTCAAGAGCGATGTCTCGCATTCTTCGCCCGATTTGGCATTGGGACCAGAGGGAGTTCTTTCGAGATCCGATCTGACATGGACCTCGACTCCTCATTTTTGGCCTGATATGACATCTAGGCCTTGGGAGACATCATCAGGTCCTAACTCAAGGTCGAGTCCAATGAGAGGCGCACATGGTTGTCCTGACCTAGATCTGACATCAGGGTTGGGTAGGTATCTCGTGCTGGTCCTCAATCTGGTTTGACACCTAGTGATGAACACCGAACCTCGAGATGAGGGTCGATCCGTTGTTGGCCCGATCTTTCACGACACAAAACTCCATCGCAGCAAGAACTAGATGCGGGTTTATGAAGATGTTCACAAACCTCGCAAAAACAACACGCCAACCCCTCGATCCGAAGGAATAACGTGGACGAACCGTATAGGCTCAGCTTGTAATCTCCTACGCGTCACAGGAACTCACACGCCAGTAGAGATTTTTCACAAGGTTTCTCTAAACTCGATAATGGCCGACGGCCGGAAAACACACACGTGTCTAATTCACCTCAAAATAATCTGCCTTTGCAAAGACCATACCATAAGTATAATATACAAACATTAAAGCTACTAAGCTAGCTCTCTTGTCAAGCTTCCACGTACTATGGTGTGAGATTGACACGTGTTGCTTTCTTAGTTAGCTCACTACCGAATTTCTTTTTTTATCTATTTAACACAATACAATACATCTCATATATATATGCATATACACATCCCTACGAACGCAGTCACTCACATCCTACCCTTATAATAATTTTCGACATACTAAGCCGGCACAACTTTCTAAGATTAACGAAGTCACCGTAGACGCCATCGTAGTCGACGGGGACGTCTCCTCTCACTAAACGAATAACGCCGAAAAGCTTGCAATAAATAAAGAAAAGTGTGAGCACTAACTAACATAGTAGATGGCATATGCTCATATATATGCGCATACATTTACCCTATTAACACACACGCACACCCTACACCTTTAACACTGTGAATAGTATAAAAGTGTAGCATTTTCTCTCACTCTATCTTCTATATAGATACTGAATCGGCACAACATCTTGAAATTGATGAAGTCACTCTAGGTGCCTTTGTAGTCGACAGGAACGTCTCCTCCCATTAAAGAATATCGCCGAAGATCCTGCAATAAATCGAGAAAAATGTGAGCACCAATGCCAACACAGTACAACGAATATGCTCATGTATATGCACATAAACTCACCCCTATTAATGCTCACACGCACACCCTACCCCTATAACGTTATTAGTAGCGTACCATTTTTCTCATTCCACCTTCTATATAGATATTGAGCAATATCGCCGAAGAGCCTGCAATAAATCGAGAAAAATGTGAGCACCAGTCGCTGAAGAGCATGCAATAAATCCAGAAAAATGTGAGCACCGCTGTTAACACGGTACAACACATATGCTCATATATATACACACACACTCACCCTTATTCGCGCAAACACGCACACCCAACGTTTTGAAATTCTTGACGTCACCCTAGGCGCTTTCGTAGTTGAGGGGAACACCTCCACCCACTAAATGAATATCACCGAAAAGCCTGAAATAAATCTAGAAAAAAGCAAGCATC
Source organism: Elymus sibiricus (assembly GCA_039707655.1). NCBI lineage: Eukaryota > Viridiplantae > Streptophyta > Magnoliopsida > Poales > Poaceae > Elymus > Elymus sibiricus. Next base: position 275,338,922 of record CM077665.1, read on the forward strand.
AGGGCCAACACGATACAATGCATATGCTCATATATATGCACATACACTCAACCCTATTAACGCACACACGCACACCCTACCCTTATAACGTTGTGAGTAGTATAAAGTGTAGCATTTTTTTTTCTCATTCTACCTTCTATATAAAGTTAAATTAATTATGATGCGATACCTAACAACTCCTTTCTACATGACACCATAGGATAAGCAAACCAAAGAAAATCATGTGCCTTAGAGTATCTAGGTTAGTACAATTTAGACTATGAAAATTAGGCTTGATTTTGATTGATGATGCATCTCTAATTATGTTGTTTATGCCTTCTATTTTCACAACTAAGGGTTAAGCGATCAAACATATATTACTCAAAATATCATGTATAAAGAAATTGTCAACGCACTATAATGGCAAAAGGATTTAACTTTTTACTAGAGTATTTTCATTTATTTTTTCCTGTTTTGTGAACTAAAATGTGTATGCATTAGAGGAAACAATTACATTGTTGGCTTTTTCACTGGGTTGCCAACACTGGGCCTGAAAAAATGAACCTTTGTATAAAGGTTAATCCTTTCTATTTTCCAATGCACTTTTTCTGTTGTTTTTCCTTCCTCTGTATCTTGCTTCGTTCACTAATACAAATTTCCATCTGTTGTAGGTCGGGGTATTAGGGAGTAATGTGATCTTTAAAATATATACCGGAGGAATTTTCCTTCGGTTCGAACGACCTTCATTTTGTTAAACTTTTGGTTGCATCAGACGATTTTCAAATTATGTTTTTCTTGGTTGAAAGAGATTTGGCTGAAACATTTAGGATATATAGCTAAGTGTTTGTAACCATGGATGAACTGTTTTTTATTACCTTTTGTTATTTATCTAAGTTAAATTGGATTACACATTACCAATTGCCTTCCTTTTTCTATAAGAAAAACAACACAACCATGCACATGGGCTTCACGACGGGCGCGGCGTGTCGCTGCGCCTCTGCCTGCTAGTTTATACTATTACTAGTACAACCGACTCAAACTTGGCTAACAAGCTGACCTAACAAAACCTTCTTTTATCTCTAATTGTCGTCCAAACAACTAAGAAAACAAACCTGATTACGTTGCTTTATTTTAGCAGATAATCGTTACACAATAAATACCCAAAATAGTTAAACACAATTTCTTTGGTGGCCCCCATCCGCTGTCTTTCAAGGAAAGGAATCTACACCATCTAAACCTTCTAACGTGCACGTCTAGCTTCGGTGACCTTGTACGTGAGAAGTGTTGAGAAATAGCACATGTGATCAATTGTATGAAAGGGATGCCTTTCAGAAGGTGTCTGTTGGGGAGGAGGTGTCTTCCCAACACACCCCTTCATTTTGTATATAAGTGGGTCTCCCACATTGCAATGGAACCAGTGGAATCATTTGGACTCTTTTTTAGTCTCTTTTAAATCATCTCCAGCCGCCCCCCCAACAGGCCCCCAAGGCCATTTTTTATCGCCGGCGGGCGAAAATCGGCCCAGTCGTGCCCCCAGGAGCCCATTTTTCGCCGGTTAGGGCCGAATTTTGCGCCGGCGTACCCAGGCCGAACCCGGCGCGCTGGGCGGCGCCTGGGGGCGCCGAGCGAAACGTTTTTGGCGCGAAAACGGGTGGGTCCGCCGAGTCAGCGACCGCGCGGCGTCGTCGTCCTCATCGCCTCGGTTTCCCGCGGGGAATCAATGCAAGGCTGCCGCCGGTCAGCCTTCCATTGATGCGGCGCGTTCACGAGCCGGCGTTCACGGGGCGACACGTGTCCACACCTCGCCTCCCACGCGTCCACACGGTGCCGCCCGCTCGCCTCCTATAAAAGCCGACCTCGCCGGTGTTCGCCACACATCGCCACCTGCCCCCAAGTCCCGCCACCGACGCCCCTCTCTTCCCCCCGTGCGGCGATCTTCTCTCCCCCCTCTCCCCCCCAATGGCGGAGCGCTACCCAGGCGACGGCACGGCCCGCAACGGCTTCGGCCGCCGGCACCTCCACGAGGACGAGGCCCGCCTGCTGTACGAGGCGGAGTACCCGACGCCGCCTGACATGCGGGCGTCGGGCGCCTGGAGGCTCAGCGCCGGTGCGTCCCCGTGCCACCGGTGCCCACCGGAGCCGAGCGGCGCGCCGAGATCGCCCGGATCCGGTCCTCCCTGTCCGAGGAAGTGCGCTGGCAGCCGAGCTACGCTCCCGATAGCGTCAACCTCTGGACGGCGTACTTCGAGCGCCGCCGCGAGGAGCAGCTCGCCTCCACCAACGGCGGCCCTGCGCGCGGCCGCAACAACAGCGAGGGCCGCCGTCTTTGGTGGGGCGTCCCCGGACGCACGCTCGAGGCCGTCCTCTAGCACATCGAGGGTGGCAACGAGCCGCGCCTCGGGTACCCGGACGAGCCGACGTCCATCTCCCGCCGGAGGGGCTCATCGTGGCAGCCACGACGCATGGAGGCGCCGTCGTCGTCGTCCTCTCACTCCTCCGGCGCAGCGCGCACGCCGCTAGTCGCCGTGAAGGCCGAGCCAGGCGTGTCGCCGCTCCGGCGAAGCGGTCGCAGCGGCGGCGGGGGCATCACCATCAACAAGGGCCGACGCCGCGAGCCCTCACCTCCCCGCGGCCACCTCCGCCTTGTCAGGCCGAAGACGGAGCCTGGCACGGCGGTGGTCAAGCAGGAGCACCTCGCCATGGTCGCCGACGACGAGGCGGCCATGAAGTGGGCGCGGGACGACTACGTCCGGGAGGAGATGGAGCGGCAGCGCTGGGCTCTCGAGGAGATCGAGGCTCGCCACCGTGCCCGCCGCGAGGAGGAGATCGCCGGCCTCATCATCCTCGACGACAACAGCGACGGGGAGGCGCCCGGGCCCTCCAACCCCGACCTGCACCGTTTCGGCGACGCAGGGCAGGGCTGCAGCAGGGACGGCGGCCGCGGCGCGCAGGACGGCGACAGCAGCGACGGCGACGGGGACGACGGCGGCGACTACACCGACTTCTACAAGCTCCTCGGCATGTAGAATGCGGCGGCGCGGCGACGGGACGGCGGCGGTAGGACGACGTAGTCGACGTAGTTTTTTTTTGTTTTGTACTCCCTCCGTCCCAAAATAAGTGACCCCAAAATAAGTGACTCAAATTTGTACTATTTAGATGAGTCACTTATTTTGGGACGGAGGGAGTATTGTATTTTTAATGAAAAACCCGAATTATGTTTACTGTTTTGGGCCACTTTTGGGCCGATTCTATGCCCATACCGGGCCGAAAGCGTCGGTTGGGGGGCGACGCCGGGGCCGCGACTGGGAAGCCGGGCGGGGGGGGGGGGGGGGGGGGGGGGGGGGGCAACGGCTGGAGATGCTCTTACTTACAACAGGCTATGAGCACGTAGACTCTACCATGCCGGCGGCAACGCCCTGCAACAGCAAAGACGACACAACGGCCAGGGGATGCAGCCGTCCGCAGCGCGAATCAGACCGGCGAATAAGAGCGCGCAGCGTAGCGTCGGCAACAGATAGCACGCGGGACGCGCAGCGGCTACGCTACAGCCGCAGTACGCAGCGGCGCATCAGGTCGTCGATGCATAGGCACACATGCATCCGTTGAAGAAATAGATCAGCAGAAGGCCAATTTGATTTCCATTTTGAGATTAGCATCAGCGATCCACTTATCGTGTCTCTCCAGAACGGAGATCAATTTCCTTTTTGCATCACAGGAAGTCATGGAGAATAGATCGAACTAAGAAGTGGATTGACCAATAAAGGAAGACGGTGGTGACTTTTGGCTTGGCTCGGCGCTGCCTAGGCGAGGCAATCTGCGTGACATCGCGGCTATGTGCTTTGCACGCGCGACCGGATGCGACTGCGCCATGGCAATAGACCACAGACCGGATGTGCAAGGCGGCACGCTCCGGCATAGAAGCGGGCGCTCGTACCCATGGCCTCCCGGAGACGGCTAACGGCCAGCACCCCGCCCAGCCAGTCTCATGGCACAGCCGGCGGCGATGACCGGTGGCTTCCTCCGGTGTGACAATGGCAGTTACGAAATCCCCTCTGGGGATGGAACCGACGGGAAAGGAAAGAAAATTCTTATTTCTTTTGGGATTTTTAAAATCAGCCCTCGTGTTCTATGGTAACTTGGTATAAGTCCCTGTAATTTCTGATTCAGCCTCAGGCTTTTCAGATCTTACAGTTTAGCCTTTGGACTTATGAAAAATTTATCATTAAATCATCAGACTCATTGGACTTTGCAGTTTAGCCATCAGGCTTGCTGTTTTCAGCATTTTAACCATATGGTTATTGTTGTTTGCGTTTTATGCCCCGGGTATTCAGAGCAAATATACATGATAGACCATAAGGTCTTGCTGAATTGCATAATAATTGATTATGCATCATTTTACATCATGTAAAATGAACGTTTGAGGCCCCAAGTCCTCATATATGTTGCACAAGTATGTTTATATTTATGCATTTATTTGTATTACATGAGTAATATTGTTGCAAAGCAATATGTTGATTCCACTATTCGCTTAGAATATGGAATTTGCTTGCAAATTTGGGAAATATGAGGTAGTGAAGTGTATGACATTACATGATTATGTCAATTTTACATTTGTCACAAGGAATCGACAAATGGTACCTACTGATTAATTGCAGATTATCCAATGTTATTGTGAGGTCGATATTATGTCGTTTCGACATAGTGACTACCTTCAATTTTGCACACAACTTATGGATTGCATTTATGGCAACGAATTATAGTTCGTTCACAACTGCGAGGTCTACACCACCATGTGGTGATTACCTTCATGTGTTTTAAATAACATAAGGTTGTGAAGAGGCTATGATTGATTGAAATGTCCATAAGAGTGAGGCACCACTAGGTGGTTGATTACCTCTATGTGTTCTATGCGAATTAAATGTTTATTCTTTATGAGGTGACCACCTTTAATTTGAAGAACTACATCATATTGTGATGATTATCTTCATGTGGAAGGCTTACCCTATGAGTCACTAAGAATCACCATGATAGTGATTATGCTTAGCCATAGCATTTTCATTGTACTTAATTTATTGAAGGTAAATTAATGCATGAACATTTCATGCAATATATGGCTGATCTTTTTCGAAAGGAAATGCAATGTGATGACATAAGGTGGAAGTAACTATTGAAAATGGGTCATGGACATTAATGATTTTGTCGACCCATGGCCTTGTCGGCGTAGAAAATTCCACCTGCAGAGAATGTCATGGCTATTTATAAATAGCTGAAATGTGCAAATTTGCATTTATGTGACATCGCAATGTCTTGGTTCTCAAACCGAGTATTTAATGGATGATGAATATCCATTTGCCCTTTTGGTACCACCTTAAGCAGAGATATGTTGTCATAAGCATCACACGACTGAGTATTCATTTGTATTAAGGACTTCAAGTCCATTGATGCTTATAATTCTGTTGTCTATAAATCAGCACTAAGTTGAGGTTGTGTGATAAGGAAGTCTCAGATCTTGATCTGAATGTATGTCCTTACTACACTTTACATTCTCCTATGATGGTAAAAGAAATACCATCTTCATTTCAGGGTAAAAATATGATGAACTTCTTGTGAAGATTCATCTGGTACACCCCAACGGGTGTGTAAGGGCATATTTCTCCCTAAGTGGTTTTGGTGATTGATGACAATTCATTTGCGGACTAATCGTGTGCATTGAGCATTTCAGATATCTCATGTCTAGGCACAAGACGATTCGGTGCCCCTCGGAGTCTATCGAAGATGGTTGCTTTCTACGTTTTTTTTCGGTGGATTTGAGTCGGAGGAAAGCCGTACTATTAAGAGGGGGTCCGCTTCGGAAAGGTTTGGGTGGAATCAACACGTACACATCTGTTCTATTGCACACCCTTTCCTTCGCTTCAATGGAGCTCCAGTCCGTTTTCCTTCGTCTGTGCAATTTGAAGGCCGCAAGGTGCTTGTGTTCAGTGGCTAGCGGTAGTACCGCTCAAGGGAGCGGTAGTACCGCAGGTGCCTGCGGTAGTACCGCTGTCCCCAGCCCTGGTGCGTGCGCTTACGGTAGTAGGCGCGGATGTAATTTTTTACATCCGCCCTCGAGCGGTAGTATCGTAATTTTGTCCGGTACTACCGCGTCGGACTTTTGTGCAGCTCCACCCTCAGCGGAGGTAGGCATGGAAGTAATTTTTTTTACTTCCGTGCATCTCCTGTGCGAGACGTTGCCTACCATGCGGTAGTACCGTATGGGCGCGCGGTAGTACCGCTCCGGCGGTTCTACCGCTCGTTGCCCAGTACAATAGGTCAGCGTCGGGTCACTACCGTGCGAGCGGTAGTACCGCAGCCCACAGCGGTAGTACCGCAGCCTCTTGCGGTAGTACCGTGGCTATTTTGCGGTAGTACCGCAATGCGCGGGCTGAGCGTGGGGATAACGGTTGGATTCTTTCCCCCACTATATAAAGGAGGTCTTCTTCCCCAAGAAGACCACCTCTTCCCCCCCCCCCCCAAGCTCCATTGTTGCTCAAACCTCCATTTTAGCCCGATCTCTCTCCCTAGCCAATCAAACTTGTTGATTCTCTCGGGATTGGTTGAGAAGGCTCCGATCTACACTTCCTCCAAGAGAAATTTGATTCCCCCCACTAATCCCTTGCGGATCTTGTTACTCTTGGGTGTTTGAGCACCCTAGAAGGTTGAGGTCACCTCGAAGCCACATTCCATTGTGGTGAAGCTTCGTGGTGTCGTTGGGAGCCTCCAATTAAGTTGTGGAGATTGCCCCAACCTTGTTTGTAAAGGTTCGGTCGCCGCCTTCAAGGGCACCAATAGTGGAATCACGACACCTCGCATTGTGTGAGGGCGTGAGGAGAATACGGTGGCCCTAGTGGCTTCTTGGGGAGCATTGTGCCTCCACACCGCTCCAACGGAGACGTACTTCCCTTTACCGGGAAGGAACTCCGGTAACACATCCTCGTCTCCACCGGCTCCACTTTTGGTTATCTCTTACCTTTACTTCTTGCAAGCTATTATTGTGTTGTATCCCTTGCTTGCTTGTGTGCTTGTTGTGATTAGCATCATATAGGCTGCTCACCTAGTTGCATATCTAGTCAACCTATTTGTTGCTAAGTCTAAATTGATAAGAAAAGTTAAAAAGTGTTAGTTGCCTATTTACCCCCCCCCCCTCTAGTCAACCATATCGATCCTTTCAATTGGTATCAGAGCCAGGTTTCTTTATTAAAGGTTTCACCACCCGAAGAGTATGGTTGACGATGGGGACTGGGCGGTTGAACTACCCGAGGCCGTGGGTGTGAACACGGTCTCTTGCGAGGATTTAAATGACGCCATATCCTCGCTTAAATCCTCCATGACGACCGAGGTCAAATCCATGTTTAAAGAATTCCTTGACACACTTAAACTTTCCACCGATGCGGTTCAAGTGGTTAATCCCACTAACTCGGCATCGGATGTCAACTCCGGTAAGGAAGGGGCTAGTACTGATAATCGTTCTCAAGGAATTAATGGGTCGGAGACTTTTGCCTCAGTTCCCCCTCCCTTGGTCTATGGAGGACCGGTGCACCCACCTCATATAGTTAACCACGGTCCTCCTCCTAAGCTTGTTAAAAATGATTTCGCTAATTGGCTTTTCAGTATCAAGTCTCATTTGGATCACAGCTCAATTCAACTCATGCGAGTCATTGAAGAAGGATTCTACCCTCGTGATCCATGCAACCTCACTCCAAGGGAAGAAGCGGATAAACAGCTAAATTCCTCCGCCTTGTTCATACTCCAAGCTGCTGTTCCTACTGAAGACCTACCTCACCTGCGTCCTTTCACTGTTGCTAAAGAGTGTTGGGAACACATTATCTCCATGTACAAGGGCAGCTCAAGCATTCAACGGTCAAACTATGAAGTTGTCCTTGATCAGTCAGATGAGTTTGTAATGATAGAGGATGAGGAACCGCGTGAGCTCTATAGAAGGGTGACTGCCCTCGCGGTTGCCCTCAAAGATCATGGCAGCAAGGATGTGGATGATACGTGGGTCAAGCGTAAGTTTCCGAAGGCCATCATGCCCTACAACAAGGCCATGTCCGCTGTCATCCGTCAAAGACCGGACTTTCACACCTTGTCTTCTGGTGATGTGTTGGATGAATTTATTGCAATGAACATCTTGAACACAACAGCTGACAATGCTCTCGCTCGCGTGCAACGGTCAAAGAAATCATCCCCCAACCTTGCTTTGAAGGCCAAGGTCTGTCAAGAAGAAGAAGAAGAAGAAGAAGAAGAAGAAGAAGAAGAAGAAGAAGAGGAAGAGGGTTGCCCCGAGGACACCAAATATGCCTATCATGAGCACATGGCTCTTGCGTCCAGGCAATTTTGGGGCAACAAGAGAAACACAAGGCCCAACTTCTCCAAGAACAACTCAAACGGGTCAAAGGGCAAGCAACGTGTGAGGACTTGCTACAACTGTGGTAATGTGAGTCACTTTGTGGTGGATTGTCCATACGAGAAGAGGGAAGACAATGGTGGCAAGCTCATCCGCAAAGATAAGGCCAAGTCGTTCCCCAACAAGACCAACTTCACCAAGAAGACTCCACACAAAGTGTTGGTGGCTCAAGAAGAGTATGCATCGGATGATGATTGTGATGACGGAGACACAAGTGGTGAAGGAATGGCAATGGCATCTGTGGCAATTGCATCCTCCACCCCAACAAAGGTGTCACTCTTCGACGCCCCCAATGAGAACCACATCGCAAGGTGCCTCATGGCAAAAGGTATCACCAAGGTAACCTCCAACGCCAAAACCTCAAACATTAAGACTTTTGTTTCTTCCACTCCGTCTTTGTTAGATTGTGTGGATGAACTTGAGGAGGCGATAGAGGGTGAGAATGATTTTGACAAGTTCTTGTGTAAACTCAAGGGAAAGTCCAAGAAGCACTTCGTTGCTCTCTTGGAACAACTTGGTGAGGCCAATGACACGATCGATTCTCAAGAAGAATCTCTTGAGGAGATGAGAGGCCATAGTCGTGATTATGCCGACGAGATAGCAGATCTTTCTATTGCTCTAGAGGAAGAGCAAAGTCTTCATTTGACTTTTAAGGAGTCACAAAATGAAGACTTTGCTAAATTACGTAAAGATTATGATCATGCTATTGTTCTTAACCGTGTTCTTAAATCTGAGAAGGTTGCTCTTGGGGTTGACCATGCTCGACTCAAGGATGAATTTGTCACCCTTGACAATGCTCATAAGGCATTAAAGAGCGTTCATGCTTATCTTAAAGAGTCACATGATCAACTCCAAGTGAAACTCACTAAAGAAATTGCCACGTGTCCTCCTTTTGTCTTAATTGATAATGCGTCTGCTACTAACCCGTGTTGTGAGCATGCATATCTTGTGGAGGAAAATGCTAAGCTAAAAGAGCAGCTTGAGAAAGGCCTTGTGACATGTATACAAGGTGAGAAGAATCTCAATGACCTTTTGAGCAATCAAAAGGAAGTGATTGCAAAGGAAGGAGTTGGGTTTGCACCCAAATCCAAAAAGAAGAAGAACAAGAAGACCACGCAAGCTCCTCCGCTTAAGGAAACATTTGTTAAAGCGGGGGACATTACTCATGAGAAGAAGAAAGACAAGGTTGTGAGTGATAGTGCCAAGAAGGGCAAGATCACTCCCTCCAACAAGATCGGCGATTTTAACCCCTCCTATGTTTTGTGCCGTGCTAGTGATGGGCATGTTTATGCCAAATTTGTTGGTTCTTCTTATGAGTATATTGAGTGGTCTATTTGGGTTCCTAAGACCCTTGTCACTAACATGAAAGGACCCATTCAAGAATGGGTACCTAAATCCAAGCATTGATCTATTGTAGGGCTTTGCTTCCGGGGGAGTCTCATGGTTGCTCGATAGCGGAGCAACAAATCATATGACCGGAAGCAAGAACTTGGTGGTGGATGTTCAACCCGATGAATCCGTGGCCACCCAAGTCTCATTTGGAGATGATGCAATCTCAAAGGTATTGGGTCTTGGCAAGGTGGTTATCTCTCCGGCCTTAACTATTGAGAGAGTCATGCTTGTTGAGACCCTTGCATACAATTTACTTTCCGTTCATCAACTTGCAATCATGGGTTTTAGTACCTTCTTTGGCATTGATACCGTGACCCTTTTGTGGAGCAAGACTCTTAAAGTAGCCTTTATTGGACATGTCGAAAATGGTCTCTATGTGATTAACTTCTCGGAGCGACCCACTAAGACCGCGACATGTCTAATGGCTAAAGTTGATGTGGGATGGCTTTGGCATCGCCGACTAGCCCATGTCAATATGAGATCTTTGCAAAGTCTCCTCAAAGGGGATCACATTCTTGGACTAACAAATGTGAGTTTTGCCAGAGATCGTGCTTGCAGTGCCTGTATCGAAGGAAAGCTACATGAAAAAACTCATCGTCCAACTACAACGATCTACTCAAAGAGGACCTTAGAGCTCCTTCACATGGATCTCTTCGGGCCTCCATCTTTTGACAGCCTTGGAGGAAGAAAATATTGCTTGGTGATTGTGGATGATTACTCGAGATACACATGGGTATATTTCTTCAAGAGGAAGAGTGAGACCCAACAGACCGTCATCGACTTTGCAAATGAAGTCCAACGTCAACATGAAGCAAAGATTTTGATGATCAGAAGTGACAACGGCACTGAGTTCAAGAACTACACCCTAAATGAGTTTCTCAGTGATGAGGGGATAAAGCACCAATATTCCACACCTTACACCCCTCAACAAAACGGTGTTGCGGAGAGGAAGAACCGGACGTTGATGGATGCGGCAAGAACCATGATGGCGGAGTTTAAATCTCCGTACAACTTTTGGGCCGAAGCCATCAACACAGCATGTCATGCATCAAATCGGCTCTATCTCCGCAAAGGCTTGAACATGACTCCTTATGAGATTCTTACCGGGAACAAGCCCAACCTCAAATACTTCCGGGTGTTCGGGTGTAAGTGTTTCATTCTCAAGAAAGGTGTTCGTTTGTCTAAATTTGAATCTAGAGCCCATGAGGGCATATTTGTTGGTTATGCTGCAAACTCTCATGCTTACCGTGTTCTCAACAAGTCCACGGGACTCATTGAGGAGACGAGTAACGTAGATTTTGATGAAAATAATGGCTCCCAAGTGGAGCAAAGTGGTCTTTGTGATGTAGGTGATGAAATTCCTCCCCAAGCCATAAGAAGAATGGGTGTGGGATACTTCCTACCCGTTGAGGAACCCCTTGTGGCTGAAGGAGAAGGACAATGTTCTACTCAAGTGGAACCATCACCGACGCACGACCCACATGCTTCCGAAGAACGCAGTGAAGGCCCTCAACCCCGTGATCAAGATCAAGGGCAAGATCAACTCGATAGTAATGTTTCTACTTCACATGATGCTCAAGATCTTGTTCACACACCCGTGCAAGCTCAAGATCAAGATGAAGCTCAGGACCAAGACCTACTTCAAGATCAAGGTCAAGCTAAAGATCAAGATCATGCTCAAGATCATGAGCAAGCCGGTGCTAGTACCGAAGCTCGTCAAGTCACCAAGCCTCAACTTTCCATGGAGGAAATTCTTGAAAGACGAGCTGCCAAGAATGCTGCCAAGCTTCAGAAAAAGCAACACCTCCTAGAGAATGTCTACGGAAGCTTGAAAAGAGGGGTAACTACTCGTCGTCAATTAACAAACTTTTGTGCACATCATGCGTTTGTTGCTTGCTTTGAACCCCTCAAGGTACAAGATGCACTCGAAGACGAGGATTGGCTTGAAGCCATGCATGATGAAATCAACAACTTCGAGCGCAACAAAGTGTGGCGATTGGTGCCAAGACCAAAAGAGAATCACAATGTCATTGGAACCAAATGGATCTTTAAGAACAAGCAAGATGCACATGGTATCATTATTCGCAACAAGGCAAGACTGGTGGCTCAAGGCTACTCCTAAGTCGAGGGTATCGACTACGGTGAAACCTTTGCCCCTGTTGCTCGCCTTGAATCTATTCGCATGTTGCTTGCTTATGCTTCTCATCGTGATTTCATATTATATCAAATGGATGTGAAGAGTGCTTTTCTTAATGGTCCACTTAAGGAGTTGGTGTATGTCAAGCAACCCCCGGGGTTTGAGGATCCCAAGTTCCCCAATCATGTATACGTTCTCGATAAGGCACTCTATGGGCTTAAACAAGCCCCACGTGCGTGGTATGAGCACCTTACCGAGATGTTGCAAGATCGTGGGTTTGAAATTGGGAAAATCGACCCCACTCTTTTTACTAAGAGGGTTAACGGGAACTTGTTCGTATGCCAACTATATGTAGATGATATTATCTTTGGTTCTTCTAACAAAGCTTTTAATGATGAGTTCGCCGCACTAATGACCAAAGAGTTTGAGATGTCTATGATGGGAGAGTTGAAGTTCTTCCTTGGATTCGAAGTCAAGCAACGAAGCCAAGGAACCTTCATCAACCAAGCCAAATACACTCAAGACATGCTCAAGAGGTTCAAGTTGGATGAGCTAAATCCTCCGAAGGCCAACACTCCGATGCAACTCAAATGCCAACTTGACAGTGATCCCAATGGTAAAGCTGTGGATCAGAAGGTATATCGCTCCATGATTGGTTCTCTGCTTTACCTTTGTGCATCTAGACCGGATATCATGTTGAGTGTGGGAATTTGTGCACGATTTCAATCCGCACCTAAGGAGAGTCACTATGTGGCTGTCAAGCGAATCTTTCGATATTTGGCTCATACCCCAAACTTTGGCTTATGGTACCCCAAAGGTGCTTCATTTGATCTCATTGGATATACTGACTCGGATTGGGCGGGAGACCGTGTGGAGAGGAAGTCCACTTTCGGAGGTTGCCAATTTCTTGGTCGCTCTCTGGTAAGTTGGTCTTCCAAGAAACAAAACTGTGTTTCTCTCTCGTCCACCGAGGCCGAGTATGTAGCCGCCGCAAGCTGTTGTGCTCAGATTCTTTGGATGAGGCAAACTTTAAAGGATTATGGTGTCAACTGTGACAAAGTGCCTCTTTACTGCGACAATGAAAGCACAATCAAGATCTCCAACAACCCGGTTCAACACTGCAAGACGAAGCATATTGAGATTCGTCATCACTTCATCCGGGATCACATCAAGCATGGAGAAATTGATCTTATTCATCTCTATACCAAAGAACAGCTTGCAGATATTTTCACGAAGCCATTAGATGAAGCAAGATTTCGCGAGTTAAGGCATGAGCTAAATATCATCGATTCGAGCAATGTGGCTTGACTTAGTAAAAACCCCACCACACTCATCATTATGTCTTGTTTAGATGTAGGCATGGATTTAGGGGGAGTCTAGTTCTCTCAATGAACTATCCCTCCTCCTATTATGCATAAACTAATCAAAGTCTTTCACATCCGCCATTTTTGATGGTTTTTGTGCTTCAAAGACGAGTTTTGGTCATGGGCCCAAGGATAATTCTTCGCGGTGCCATACCAATTGACTCAAACATAGGTGGCTCCGGTCACCGCCCTCTCTTCATGAGAGGTAGTGGTTCGATGTTTGGTCCCTGTTTCTCCTCTCTAAATCTTTTTGACCGTGTTCGTGGTTGAGCTTATGTGTCTATCTTTCATTTTCCTTCAAATTCTTGTGCAAAAGTCTTTCTTCTCTCCAAAATTTGCATTTTGTGGGCATCACGGTACTACCGTGGCTTGCCACGGTACTACCGCTGGAGAGGGGTACTTCTGCGCTCGTGCAGCAGCTGCCTTGGCACGGTACTACCGCATCCAGCGCGGCAGTAATTTTTTACTGCCGCTGGAGGAGCGGTACTACCGCCCGGTGAGCGGTAGTATTTTTTTTTCTACCGCTGGCCAGGCGGTACTACCGCGATGACGTGCGGTACTACCGCGCCGTGAGTACCGCGTGGGGGTTAAGAGCGGGCAGGGGGAGTTCAAACTCCCCCTTACCCATTCATCTCTTCCCCTCACGCATCTCTCTCTCTCCTCCCCACGAACGGCGCCGGAGAACCTCGCCGGATCTCCATCTCCGGTCACTCTCCTCCCATTCCAACCGGTGGGATCATTCCCCACCTTGTCCTCCAGCTGCATCAGAGGAGGAAGCTGCATCAGAGGAGGAGCTTGATTGATGATCTTTCTGCAGTAGGAGCTACCACCTATGTTTTAGGTGTCCTCTCTGCCTTTTTGGCGTCTCGATGCCAAAGGGGGACAGAGTGTAGGATTTGCAGTGTTTTCGTCGTCTCCTTGCTTTCGTTGAACCTTCGTCGTTGCTTTGGTTTATGTTATTTATGTGTGAGACCAGAAGACTTCTTCTATCATATGGTGTGAGACATATGCTATCACTCTTATCATATTATTGTCTAGTATGATTAGTAGCTTGTGAGGTTATTTGTTATGTGCCCTTATCTTCATGCTCACATGCTATGCCTTGTTTCCATGCTTAGTGTTTATTCATTCTGTTGCTAGGATTGCCATGTCTATAAAATATAGGGGGAGTGTTGATCCTAGTGTGTGTGCTTTGCAGTCCAAAGCATATCTATAGATTGCACACATCTAGGGGGAGCCTGTCTATATTTTATAGATTTTGGGTTTGCATATGCTCATCTTATATCTTTATGTGCAAATCCCGTATTGTCATCAATCCACCAAAAAGGGGGAGATTGTAAGGGCATATTTCTCCCTAAGTGGTTTTGGTGATTGATGACAATTCATTTGCGGACTAATCGTGTGCATTGAGCATTTCAGATATCTCATGTCTAGGCACAAGACGATTCGGTGCCCCTCGGAGTCTATCGAAGACGGTTGCTTTGGGTGGAATCAACACGTACACATCTGTTCTATTGCACACCCTTTCCTTCGCTTCAATGGAGCTCCAGTCCGTTTTCCTTCGTCTGTGCAATTTGAAGGCTGCAAGGTGCTTGTGTTCAGTGGCTAGCGGTAGTACCGCTCAAGGGAGCGGTAGTACCACAGGTGCCTGCGGTAGTACCGCTCCAAGGAGCGGTAGTACCGCTGTCCCCAGCCCTGGTGCGTGCGCTTACGGTAGTAGGCGCGGATGTAATTTTTTACATCCGCCCTCGAGCGGTAGTACCGTAATTTTGTCCGGTACTACCGCGTCGGACTTTTGCGCAGCTCCACCCTCAGCGGAGGTAGGCACGGAAGTAATTTTTTTTACTTCCGTGCATCTCCTATGCCAGACGTTGCCTACCATACGGTAGTACCGTATGGGCGCGCGGTAGTACCGCTCCGGCGGTTCTACCGCTCGTTGCCCAGTACAATAGGTCTGCGTCGGGTCACTACCGTGCGAGCGGTAGTACCGCAGCCCACAGCGGTAGTACCGCAGCCTCTTGCGGTAGTACCGTGGCTATTTTGCGGTAGTACCGCAATGCGCGGGCTGAGCGTGGGGATAACGGTTGGATTCTTTCCCCCACTATATAAAGGAGGTCTTCTTCCCCAAGAAGACCACCTCTTCCCCCCCAAGCTCCATTGTTGCTCAAAGCTCCATTTTAGCCCGATCTCTCTCCCTAGCCAATCAAACTTGTTGATTCTCTCGGGATTGGTTGAGAAGGCCCCGATCTACACTTCCACCAAGAGAAATTTGATTCCCCCCACTAATCCCTTGCGGATCTTGTTACTCTTGGGTGTTTGAGCACCCTAGACGGTTGAGGTCACGTCGGAGCCACATTCCATTGTGGTGAAGCTTCGTGGTGTCGTTGGGAGCCTCCAATTAAGTTGTGGAGATTGCCCCAACCTTGTTTGTAAAGGTTTGGTCGCCGCCTTCAAGGGCACCAATAGTGGAATCACGACACCTCGCATTGTGTGAGGGCGTGAGGAGAATACGGTGGCCCTAGTGGCTTCTTGGGGAGCATTGTGCCTCCACACCGCTCCAATGGAGACGTACTTCCCTTTACCGGGAAGGAACTCCGGTAACACATCCTCGTCTCCACCGGCTCCACTTTTGGTTATCTCTTACCTTTACTTCTTGCAAGCTATTATTGTGTTGTATCCCTTGCTTGCTTGTGTGCTTGTTGTGATTAGCATCATATAGGTTGCTCACCTAGTTGCATATCTAGTCAACCTATTTGTTGCTAAGTCTAAATTGATAAGAAAAGTTAAAAAGTGTTAGTTGCCTATTCACCCCCCCCCCCTCTAGTCAACCATATCGATCCTTTCAGGGTGTTATACCATTACCTGAAATTCGTGCTAGTGCTTATAGTACTAAGAAATTTTGTGGCTAGAGAACCACGAGGAGTTGAATGTAAAGTGATAAAAAGATGACAAGCAGAAATGGAGTATATATCTCGCAAAAGAATGGGTCATTTAAATAAATGATCACAATGACAACTCCCAAGTTTGTCAAAGGGGTGACTGTATGAAATATCGTATTAATGATTACCAAACTTTTAAGTTTTTGGTTCAATCATGTCACCGACTCATTGGAGAAGGCAAATGAGTTAAATGGGATAAGTTTGAAGTTCTACTTCAAATGGACAACCAGAAAATATTCTGGTGCAGTAGAAGGAGAATGCACTCCTCTACATTGATGATATGCTTGTGGAATGACATTCCCAAGATATTTTGGAGATCTTATGTAGTCTCCTAGTTATCCCAAGATATCATTAGCCTATAATTGTACTACTACATGTGGTATAATTTGCAACATCTTGTCCATGGGACATGATAGTTATGAGGAAATGAGTGTATGAATCATTTCATACTCAATATTGTTGCGTACACAATAATTTTTACTCCTTTATCAGTCTGGTATGAGGACGATTAGAAAAATTATATAATTCTATTGGCCACAACAAAGTTGCAATATTCCTGACAATCGAAAGATTTTATGTGCACTGCATGTGCCATAGAGGAATTGATTTTAAGGCACTCTCACCTTAAAATTTGAATGCGCCACTCATTATTATTGAACGGATTCAAGAATGATGCAAAATATTTAACCATTGGTTGGGTTATGTTGGTACTTCATGGTCTTAGGTGTGTATCATCCACACAAAACCATGTGTTTACTGAATTAAGTTCTCAAATTGACGAATTTGGAGCAAATGATCCTACGCCTGGGATAATTCCATTGGAATGGAAATGTCGTTGAATTTGATTCACGAGAAATCCATGGTCGTATTCAATACGTTGTGTACCTACCCAGAATGGTGTGGCTAGATCTCTTGTCAAAGAGAGTCAAGTTGCATGGCCATTGCTACAGAATTGTGATTAACCAACATTTTTGTTGGTAGTAACATGCGGTCTCACACACCGCATATTTGGTCTAAATGAGACCAAATGCATATAATACCGCGTCCCCTTGCAGTTTGTACGTGGAAATCAGCGAAGTATTTCTCATCTGCGGTAATTCGGTTGCATACCGATATCACCACCCCAGCGTACATTAAGGGCCTTCACATATATTTGGGATCTATGTGAAGAATAACTATGGTATGATTGTTAATCCGTCAAATACCTTAACCCTAGTGAGGGAGTTATTTGCAGCCCATGCGCTGATTGCTTTTGCAATAAGGACATTTTCTGGCATTAGGGGGAGAAATGTACCATATAGAATGCCAGAAAATGCATATGAAATGTCGTAGACATTTTGTCCACGTACTTAAGAATCTGAACTAGAGATCCAGATTATGAGAAATTTGCAACATATTGCAAATAATCTGCCATATACATTTACTGATGGCAAAGGTGTCACTGAATTCTCGTACCAGAACGAGTGGAGGTACCTAATAACCACTCGTATCCCCAGATGAGAGCAAGAGGGGGAGAATTCTGGTCACATGGGATTAAGTTCTCATATGTTTCCGCGGAAATAGAGGAAATGGTCTCCTCAATTAGTAAATGTGATTCAACCCCGCATTGAATGACACCTGAAGGATGCGCGTCATCCATAGCCCAGCACCGGTGTGCACACATATTTTTGGTGTTGGGACATCGAAACACCTTGACTCCGTTGTTGTGGGAAATCACAAGGAGTTAAGAGGCATAATGAGAATTCCACAAATGATATTGATTCATGAGAATCGTATATTGAAAGTCTACATATGTCGACATAAACTTTCTTCTTGAGAATTGTTGAATCCTTTTGGGCCCCCGAACCAAAATCCATGGAGAGTGTTGTTGACACTTGTATTGGTTCAAATGAAAGGAAGCAATTAAGAAGAGTAGCACTCGCTCATCAAAAGAGAGGTGTTTACCATAGTAAAACCTGCTCCTCATAAGTATCTTCCGTAGGGAAGAGAAGTGATTTTTCGTTTAGAAACGAAATAGATGAGGTGGTGAGAAAGCGAGGCTTGTAGCACATGGGTTTCCGCAGAGACCCGACATCGGTTACGATGTAGCATACCTTCTCGGTATGAGTGGAATTATGTTTCGATATTGAATTGGCAGTACAAATCCATGTGGTTGATGTATGTAATGGCTACATAATCACATGGATCATTCAGTTCGGATATATATATATATATATATATATATATATATATATATATATATATTGAAGTCCTTGAAATGGCTTAATATTCCGAATCCAATGATAAATCGCAACATGTATGTGTGAAGCTTCAGAAGTCACTCTATGACTCTGAAGAGGTCGGAGAGTTGTGTGGTACAACCGACTAAGTGAGTTACTCTTTGACAAGGATTACTCTAATACTGATGATTGTTGATGTGTATTCATGAAGATATCCTTAATTGGATTTACATCATTATATTGATGTGGATGATCTTATCATCTATGTCTATACAAGACATATTAGATACACACAATCATTTTGAGACGGATATTTGGGTAAAACCAAATGATGCTAAGTTTATAACTTGAGCATATTCCCTCGTGAATAAATGTATGTCAGTCTTTATATATCTAGAAATATTGGAAAAGTTTAATATGGATATATCTTATCAAAGACACATATGGTCATATTATACCTGACATGGGACACAAGTCCAGGGGAGATGGTGAAGTGATAGTGGACATGAAGTTCCATACCCGAGTACCATTGGAGCACTCATATAAATTGCAAAGTAAGTCAGGCCTGACACTATATTTGTTGGCAATTTATTGAGAGTGCAATCTCCAATAAAAGGTATAATGGTTGGTGTAAGGAATATCCTCAGATATTTCCAAGATACGAAAGGTATTGATTAATTCCATTGGGAAAATCAAGATGGGACCATGGTGTGATATCCTGATAGTGGCTGATAATCTGATCCCAACAATGCCATATCAAAGACTGGATTTACTGGAAGAGTATTCTGAGGGAAGCTTTCAAAATAGACTCTAAATGAGTCGTTCCTGTGATCATTCTGCCATAACTATGTTTGAAGCATGCCAAGATAAACATGTCTTCGCAGAATGACTGATCACATGTGAAAACATGTGGAGATTCATTGGAATAAATTATCATTATCTACCAAGATAATGTCACTTGTATTTCTTATGGGTTATATTTATCCTTGCAAATTACAGAAATGTAAGAGGATAATATGCAAACAAATTATTGTGAGATTCATAATGTCTCTACCAACGTTTATATTCCAGAATTAGGTTCGTGGAATTGGTATGAGAAAACATTGATGTTTGCAAAGTTCAGGGGGAGCAAAATCCCAAGTTATAACCTATTGGTGATCTTCAGATCATTCCTATTGTACTCCTTTTCCCGTTATGAGTTTTCCATGATGGTTTCTCATATAAGGTTTTTAACGAGACAATATAAATACAAGTGCGGATGTATGTCATATTGGTTTCTCCTTATATTTTTCCCAGTGGGTTTTAAAGGAGTTTTCGATGGCATATTATTATAAGGTTTCTCCTCAATTTTTCCCACAGGGTTTTTGGAGGATTTTTCAGTTTGCAATATACAGATGACGAATTGATCAAGGGGGAGTGTTGAGAAATAGCACATGTGATCAATTGTATGGAAGGGATGCCTTCCAGAAGGTGTCTGTTGGGGAAGAGGTGTCTCCCCAACACACCCCTTCATTTTGTATATAAGTGGGTCTCCCACATTGCAATGGAACTAGTGGAATCATTTGGACTCTTTTTTAGTCTCTTTTACTTTCATTTTACAACAAGAAGAAGTAGTAGGCTAGGATTTTGTCAATCTCAAAGAAACAAATCTCCTGTACGTGTACAACTTTAAATTGTTCTGGACGTGACATCCAAAGCAAACAACCAGATTGATGCACACACATGTACCTATCCCACGTAGTCTCCTTAGAGCTTCTACAGCCGGACTTGGCAAATCCGGCCCCTCAAATGCCCGCGAACGCGCCCGGACACGCCCGCGGGCGCATCCGGACGGGCCCTCATATTCCGTTCCGTGCATCCACATATCTCAAATCCGGACTCTCAAATCCATGCAAATACAAGCACGTCGATCATACGAAACAAACTGTCCGAATGCCAAAGTTCGAAAGAAAGCAAAGCAAAGCAAATCATAGTTCAACAAACCGGACATGGAAAAATCAAATCAATGTCCGAGCATGACCGATGGCCTCCGATCACTCGCTGTGCGGCTGCTGTGAGAAGAAGAGTGCGTCCTGCTCCTCCTGAATCCGGGCTGCCAGCTCCGCCTGCATCCGGGCATGCTGCTCCGTCTGAATCCTTGCTGCCTCCTCCACCTGCATCCGGCCTGCCTCCTCCGCCGCAGCCGCCCTCCGGGTGTTGATCTCCTTCTTCTTGTACGCAAGCCACTTCTTTGCATGGTCATCCAAGCCGGTCTCGTCCGCCAACATAATCTTCGCATCTTCCGCATCCCGTGCGAGTTGCAACTTCTCCTTCTCGAAATCCATGTCGGCAAATGTCTTGGCCTTCTCGAGATCCCATTTGATCACCGCTTCGTGCTTCTCCAACTCGATCTTCTCCCTCTCAATTGCAAGCTTCTTCTCCACCCTAGTTATGTCCCATTCCATCCTTTCCTTTTGCGCTTCCATGAGGAGCTTGTACCTCTCGTCCTTCTTGCTCTCCCTAGCCGAAAAAATGCCCGTCCATGTTGACGACATTTTGGTAGCCGCGGCATCACGGGCGAGACGTGCCTTCTCCCACTTGTTTCCCATGACTTGGCGGTCCTCCTTTGGCACGGTGGCTTTTCCATTCTCGTCCACGACAACATCGTCCTCTTCATCGTCCAACCCAATTGATTGGTTGGAGCTTGAGCCATCATTCCTCTTCTTGCCTGCCTTGAGATCGGCCACAACTTGTGTCCACTTCGGCTTGCCATTCAACAAGAGCCAACAATGGCTAAAAGCAAATGGCTTCTTCTCCACCTCGTGATACAAAGTGGCCGCCACCGCCATCTAGCGAACAACATTTGTATGAGCACGAGAATGCAAACACAAGAAGCATATGCAATGGACGAGAAGATGAGGCAATCGAGCTTACGTGAGTTGCGATTTCGAACCCACTTTGAGGGCGTTTGGTCACTTGTGCGTAGTAGCCGACGTACTTGTTCACTTCCCCTTGAATGATCCCCAAACGATGTTGGAGAGATGCCACATTGCGAGTGCTCACGATAGGATGCGGCTCCACATACTCCTTTAGCTCGTGATACTCCTTCCAAATCTTCGTCCAATAGGTGCTCCCCTTTTGCTCTGTGCCGCATATTGGATCCATCGTTGTGGCCAACCAAGCTCTGACCAACAAGATGTCCTCGTGTCTTGAGAATGTCGGACCTCTTGCCTTCGCCGTCTTGGCCTTCTTCTTCTTCTTGCTCGGATTGGGATCGGATGTGTTCCCAACTTCAAAAGCGGTGGTGGCCTCCAATTCATACTCCAATTGGGTCGGATCTTCATTCTCATTGATCATCGTCGACATGAACGCCGCCTATATGATTAAGATTTGCAAGTATTCATCGTGAGCGAAAGAAACTAGAGGGCTATGCTTAAATATGATCGGACAAGAGCAAAGAAAACGCACCGAGTCTTGTTCGGTCATTCCGTTGAGCAGGTTGAGGTTAGCCCGGGCAGTGCCGGAGCCCGTGCTCGTCCGCGCTCGAACGAGCTTCGGCGAGTCACACACGTCCACCGCCAGCATCTGCGTGGGCGGAAAGCTGTCCGAATGGCCCAGCCGGCGCTCGAATCGTCGTTTGTCCTAATGGGGTCGGTGACCGTAATCCTCGCTGGCGCTCGGAGAGAAGGGGTGCGGGGATCCGGCCGCGACGGAGGAGACATCTGCTCCTGCGCGTCCGGACCTCCCTGCGCCGCCGAAGCCGCCGCCGACCTCTCTCGCTGCCGGCGTCGCCGCAACTTGCGGGCGACGTTCTCCGCCTTGCAAGTCGCCGCGGACGAATTCACGCCGCCGATGGACGAGGCGGACTGCGTCTCCGTCGCGGCGGTCTGGGTCGGGCTGGACGACATCTCCGGCGGTGGATCGGGACCGGAGGTGAGGATTGGGAGCAAGGGTGGAGGCGGGCGAGGGTCCGGGCGCGGGAATTGTTCTAGAGCGGCGGGAGGAGGAGGAAGGGTTTGGGGGGATTTGGTGCAATTTGGGGTGGGGACGGGCTGTCGGGTCCGAGGGCGAGGGTCCGGGCGCCCCCATACCCGCCTCATATTTGGGCTGGATATGGGGGTGCCGGTCAGCCGGACGTTTGAGGGCCGTTTGAGAGGCCCGTCTG
This sequence comes from Elymus sibiricus, assembly GCA_039707655.1. Lineage (NCBI taxonomy): Eukaryota > Viridiplantae > Streptophyta > Magnoliopsida > Poales > Poaceae > Elymus > Elymus sibiricus. The sequence goes on from CM077665.1 coordinate 275,361,539, forward strand.
GGTCGAAATTTTGTGACCGGACACTGACTGGGCGGCCTGTCCGGGCGTTTGAGTCCGGTTGCTCTTATATTGCAACTCCAAGAAAGCTCTTTCCATGCAAAACCGTTCATTGTTTTCTGATTTCCATTTGGTGGAATACAATAATATTCATCTCTCTCATGCACGCATGCATCACTTTTCTTCATAGTAGTCCATCGTGTCACCTCCATGCTTGCTCCCCTAATCAACTCACGTGTGTCTTTATGATCAATCGTCATTGTGCTCTCTTTTGGATGGTTCGGATCATTGGTGATTGACTCATGCAGGTCGTCATGGTCAAGTCGTAAATTGGTCAGAATATATTCACGGCCAACTATGACCTCTAATGGAGCAGTGATAGATTGGTCGTGTCCAACAGCTTGTACATCGTCAATGTTTGTAGGACTAGAATTATAGTTGGTCATATCACCTAGCTTGTGAAGACTAGTTCTCCGTGGGAATCCGCAGTGTACTCCATGCTGCCGAATCTAATGATCCGGCCAGGAGTGAAGGTCTTGACCTAGCCTTGGCCGGTCGGGTCAGCAAAGATTACGATTCCGCCGAAGACAAATATTTGCCTCGGCACGAAGGTAGTGCCGGTATCGATATGTTCATTGATCTGGATCCTCATCGTATCACGACGACTGCTTAGTGGGGCCTGTATAGGCTACCAATGACGGAGCTAAATCCATCAGATCTCGGATAGAGGGTCCCAAACTATGCGGCTAGATGCGATAGTAACAAGGACATGAGGTTTACTAAGGTTCGACTCTCAGAAGAAAGAATACCTTTTTTTTTAAATAAAACCCGATCTTTATTCATTCACAATAACAGTTACATCGTTTGTGAGGAGCATTACAATTTCATTTAGAGGTTCCTCAAACCAATCATTGACTAAGGAAAATCTAGCTAGTCTAGCAAGCTCGTGCGCTACTTTATTTGCTTCTCTATTACAATGTTCGAATCTAGTAGTAATGAAATCACAGGCATAATGAAAACAGTCATTGAATATTGCCGCCGCTACTCCCGCCGATTGTCCTCCGTCCTGCATGGTCTCAATTACCTCTAAGTTATCCGAATTAATAATAAGGCGATTACATCCCGCCCTTTGTCCCAATGTTATACCAAATTTTAGGGCTAAAGCTTCCGCCATAAGAACGTTTGTGCAATGATCAATCTTCCCATTCCCTCCAGCAATAAACCTGCCTTTGTCATCTCTTAGAACCGCTCCCATCGAACCACTAAGCAGGTCATGGTCAAAGGAAGCGTCAACGTTAAGTTTTACAAAACCCCTCGGGGGACATGCCCAACCCCCCTTTTTCATATCAGCCTCGGGGGAAAATGAATTGGCGAAATTTGATGTAAGGGCTAAGATCCCCATTGAGACCTGATGAGCATTTTCTGTTACCTCCTTATGCACCAATTTTCGTCTTTCCCACCATAAATACCATGCTGAGACAGCAATCATTTCCCGCACATTATGATGGCCCATTATCCACAGTTCTTGGTCTGGCAGAAGTAGTAAGTACTCCAAAACCGCCTCTCCCGCACGGTCCACCTCGCAAGCTTTATCAATAATATCCTCCAACCCGAGCCTTCTCCAAACCTCCTTTGCTTTTGTACACAGAAACAACATGTGCTTTGTGTCTTCAAACCCCTCTGAACAAGTAGGACAAAAGGGCGAGATCTTCATATGTCTATTTGCGAGCGTAACCCGACATGGAAGTGTGCCGTGTAGAGTGCGTCATATAAATTTTTTGACTTTTGCCGGACAAGCTAACTTCCAAATCTTACTCCAAATAGGATTAACTGTGGTTCGACCCATCCCATTAGAATGTCTTAGCTTACTCCCATATTGGTGATCCCACTCCACAGAGTAAGCAGACCGAACCGAAAATATACCATTTTTTGTATAACTCCAAGCAATGAAATCTGGCATATCATGTTGCGAAAGTGGAATTGAAAGGATTCGTTGTACATCAATTGGCCACATAGTTTGTAAAATCAGGTCTTCATCCCATCTATTGGAAATTGGATCAATAAGATCACCCACTTTGGACAACAGATGTCTCCCCTTAGGCGTCACAATTTTCCTTGTTGCACAATTTGGTATCCAGGCATCTTCCCAAATGTTGGTATTTTGTCCATTCCCCACTCGCCAAATATAGCCATGTTTTAGAGAATTTATACCCGCCATAATACTTTGCCAAGTAAAGGAAGAGCCTTTCTTTAGCTTTGTATTCAACAAATCGCCATTAGGATAGTACTTTGCCCTTAGGATAGTGGCACACAAAGAATCAGGCTTATCAAGAAGGCGCCACGCCTGTTTTGCGAGCAATGCCAGGTTAAAGCAGTGAATATCACGAAATCCCATCCCTCCTTTGTTTTTAGGAACGCACATTTTCCACCAGGCCATCCAATGCATCCTCCTCTGGTTCTCCTCGTCTCCCCACCAGAAATGCGCCATCGCGTCAATGATTCCTTTACAAATGGTTTTAGGAATTTTAAAGACCGACATTGCATAAGTGGGAATGGCTTGGACAACAGCCTTAAGCAGGATCTCCTTTCCCCCGGCAGATAGTAATTTTTCTTTCCAACCACTAATTCTCTTAACAATACAGTCTGTTTTATCCAACCCCACATTTGCTGGCAAACCCAAATATTTATCATTTAGTGCCTCAGTCATTATATCCAGCGTTGTACACATTTGTTCTCTAATCTCCACCTTCGTGTTAGGGCTAAAGAAAATGCTAGACTTTTCAACGCTAACCAGTTAACCCGATGCCGCACAGTATAAAACTAGCGCTGATTTCAGAGCATCCGCGCTTTGTTGATTAGCCTTCATTAGAATCAATGAATCGTCCGCGAAAAGAAGGTTTGTGATGGGTGGGGCATCTCTACATACTTTTACCCCTGAAATATTTCCATTTTCCTCAGCATGTGTAAGTAGAGTATTCAGTCCCTCTGTGCACAACAAAAATAGGTATGGTGACAGCGGGTCTCCCTGCCTCAAACCCCTTGTAGGCTTAAAACTCTCGCTTTCCCCCGCATTAATCCTTACTCTGTATTCAACAGTTGAGACACATTCCATAATAAAATTCACCCAATCCTGGCGAAAACCCAGTCTCAACATAATCGCCTTCAAAAAAGGCCACTCGACTCTGTCATAAGCTTTGTGCATATCGAGTTTTATAGCACACAAGCCCTCTCTACCTTCCTTTTTATTTTTGATTGTGTGAAAACACTCATAGGCTACTAAAATGTTATCCGTTATCAGTCTACCAGGCACAAAAGCACTTTGAGTTGGACTAATAATTTCAGGTAGTAGTCCCTTCAAATGAGACGCCACCATTTTTGCAATTATTTTGTACACCACGTTGCACAAGCTGATTGGCCTAAACTGGGTTACCTTCTCCGGTGTGTTAACCTTTGGAATCATTACAATCGCCGTGTCATTCCACCCAGTTGGGATAGAGCATGTGTTGATTGCTTGCAAGACCTCCTGAATTAAGTCATCCCCGAGCATGGGCCAAAACCTTTTATAAAAAATGGCATGGAGTCCATCTGGCCCTGGAGCTTTTAAATCGCCAATATCGAATAATGCCTTACGAACATCTTCAGCGGTGTAAGGGGCAGTAAGAACATTGTTCATATCAGTCGTCACTCTCTTTTGGACGAGGGACAACACTTGTTGATTCGGGTGCTGCACTTCCGAAGTGAAAAGCTTACAAAAATACTCAGAAATATGATCCTTCAACTCCTTCTCTTTTCTCCAAATTCCAGAATCATCTAGAAGTTTCTTTATATTATTTCTTTTTTTCCGGGCCGTAGCTGCATTATGGAAGAAAGACGTATTGCGGTCCCCGTGCATCAACCAGGTAGCACGGCCTCTTTGTAGCCAGAAGATTTCCTCTTGATCCCAAAGGTTTTCAATTAACACAATGATTTCCTTCTGACGACCACGGGATTCTGTACTCAAAGGACCACGCTTCAGCTTTTCTAACTCCTTTTTTAATTTATTAATTCTTCGCTTCGGGCTCTTAAGAATTTCCCTATCCCAGGAATGTAAGTCATCGTGCACAGCTCTCAGTCGATCAGCAAGAGAAGGGCCGATACCCGCTAGCTTTGCTCTATCCCAAGAAGCTTTAACAATTTCTGTGATTGTATCTTCCTTTAACCATCTAGCTTCAAAAAAAATTCGCACGCCTCTCAGATCGCTTGAATATATCATCATCTAAATAATCCATATCAAGGACGAGTGGACGATGGTCAAAATGAACATGTTCTTCATTGATCACCGCTGCTCGAGGGAATTTATGTGCCCACCCAACGTTGCAAACTGCTCGATCAAGACGCTCTCGAATTTCACCCTTTCTCCAAGTAAAAGGGTCACCGATGTAACCTAAATCCTCTAGCCCGCAATCCATGAGGCATTCACGGAAATCCCTCATCATTCCACTTGGTCTTGCATTGCCGCCCTCTTTTTCTGAAGGATATAAAATTTCGTTGAAGTCCCCCAGTACCACCCAAGGGTGGTCGCCTTTACTATGTAAATTGCGAATATCTTCCCAAGATTGATTACGTTCATTCCAGGTTGGGCGTCCATAAAAACCCGTGAAACGCCATTGTACCGTATCCTCATGCATAAACAGAATATCAATGAAATAAGACGATACATAGTTCAACTCAATTTTATTCGACTTGTGATAAAAGAGAACAAGGCCACCAGCCCGACCATCACTTTCCACTACAAACATAGACTCAAAATTTAAAGTGCTACGCAGCTCATCGGCTTTACATTTATTCAAATGGGACTCAGAAAGAAAAATTAAGTCTGCCCTTGTACGCTCTTGAAGATCCAAGAGTTCGCGAACTGCCGTGTGAGAGAGCATACCACGACAGTTCCATCCTAAGATTTTCATTTGGCCCGGCGTACCTCCTGCTCGGAGGCCGCCGATGCGCCATCTTCACCTTTCTCTTCTCCAACCGATTCCACCCCTTGCTGAACATATTCTTCTTCTTTCTCTTCAGTCTCCCTAGCCACATGTTTGACCACACCCTCCACATCTTGTACTGTTTCAACCCTGCCCGTGCATGCCCGCTTGGAAGAGACAACCACATCTCCATATAACATGCGCTCATAGCTATCGAGGGATTTTTCAAAAGAAAATTCTATGTCGCTGCCCGTCGGATGAACGTCATTGAAACGTCCCCTTTTTTTACCTATGACTTGTTCGCGTGCCTTCTCAGGTTTTCCTGCCTCTATTTTCTTTCTATGTTTTTTCTCCTTCTTCCTGGTCTGTACCTGCATGGGGTTCTTTTTTTTTTTGATATGGAACACTCATATTCCATTACGACACGGCCTGATCGCCGATCACCGCACTGAGTACATCATCATGGTAGCTAGTGAACCACTCTCTGTGTTCACCATCAGCTAGTCCCGCACCCTTACTAGCCAGCACATGCGCCGGCATATTACAGGTTCTGGCCACATACACCACAAGAGCCTCTATGAAAAGAGTTTGTAGTTTGAACCTAATGTCGCTAAACATGACACCCAGAGGTGCAAGATCATAGGCATTAGATGTAGTAGCTTGCTTGAGCACCAGACAGTCAGTTTCAAAGATTGCCCGACCCACACTGAGGCGGTCCGCCATCGCGACAGCCTGAGAGAGGGCAAAAGTTTCAGCATGCAAGGCATCAGCAAAATCATGTTTACCCCCAGCGGCTGCAAACAGAATATCCTGCTCATCATCTCTGCAAATAAGGCCCCAACCCCCAGCTCCAAACCGCTCAGAAAACGCAGTGTCGGTGTTGATCTTAACCATATGACTCGGAGGCTTCATCCATGCTTGCTGTTGAACTACTGTGCTCTTCGGCTTGGGCACCAGGAATTCTTTCCATTCGTTTGCATGGTGCTGAACTGTGTAACGAAAGGCCTCAACCTCCATCCTTTGTTCGCCATGGTTGCCTTTGTTGCGTTCAGTCCACCAGCACCAGAGAAGAGCTACTGACAACAACAAACGATCTTGTGGCAGACTGAATATGAGTGCTAGACATTCCTTGGCCGAGTTGCAGTCAACAAGTCGAAGTCTGACATCCTCAAGTAACAAGGCACGCCATCTCTGCTTAACCATTTTGCACTTGACGAATAGATGTCCTCCATCTTTGAAATTTTTTCCACAGACTGCGCACCTGGTGTCCAAATGTACACCCCGTCTGTTAATGTTCATGTACATAGGATGGCTATTGTGAGCAAGCCTCCAAAGGAAATGATGAACACGCGGCGGGCAATGAATTTTCCACAGTGCTCTGAACAACTCAGCGTTTTGATTACCAACCACAGAACTATGGCCCTGTTGCCTTGTGGCCTCATTTTTTAGCATTTGTACATGGACTTTGTACGCCGACTTGACCGAAAAAACCCCTTTACTGTCGAAATGCCAGGCTATAAAGTCCTCCGCTTGGTCACAAATAGGGATGCGGAGGATATGCTGAACATCATCGTGGTGGAAGCAGTTCATAACCAAGTCTGTGTCCCAACTGCCTGTAATCGGATCAAGCAATTCAGAAACTTTGGAGAACAAATGTGAGCCCTGGTACGAGGCCGCTCTGCGAGTAGTCCCTCTTGGGATCCACGGGTCTTCCCAGATCCTCACCTTAGACCCATCTCCGACTCGCCAAATGATCCCTTCTTTAATTACTTCCAGACCTTTGAGAACACTCCGCCACACATAACTCATTCCCGTCACTGGTTCAGCATCTAGCAAACTCCCACTTGGGTAGTACTTGGCTCGCAGCACTCGCGCACAAATTGAGTCCGGTGCCTGGAGTAATCGCCATCCTTGCCGAGCCAACATGGCCATGTTGAAGGAGTGTAAGTCCCGAAATCCTAGCCCACCTTCCTGCTTTGACAACTTCATTTTTTCCCATCCTACCCAATGCATTTTCCTCTCATCTGCTTGTTGGTTCCACCAGTATCTGCATATGAATTGGCTTATCTCATCACACAGGGATCTAGTGAGATCGAAACAGCCCATAGCGTACGTCGGGATAGCCTGCGCGACTGCTTTGACATACACCTCCTTCCCTGCCATGGACAAGCATCTCTCCATCCCTCCCTGAAGTCTGCTCATTATGCTGTCCTTTATGTATGCAAAACATCTCTTGACCGACTTCCCAATGTATGTTGGCAGCCCCAAATATTTTCCTCCCATTGATTCAGCACCAAGTTGCAATTCTTGTAATAACAGGTTTTTGGCGCTTTGCTTTGCATTGCTACTGAACATCACAGAGGACTTTTCTCTATTGATGACCTGACCCGAGCTTTCCTCATAGACTTGTAAGATTTCACTGATGGCCTGTACACTTTGCAGAGTGGCTTCCATGACCAGTAACGAGTCATCGGCAAAAAGGAGATGGCTAACCCGAGGCGCTGTTGGAGCAAGCTGTATGCCGCGGATGCGCCCTTCCTCTTCTGCATGATTTAGTAATGCTGAAAATCCCTCAGCGCAGATGAGAAAGAGATATGGCGAGATCGGATCGCCCTGTCTCAGCCCACGACCAGGAACAATAGATCCAGTTAAGTCCCCATTCACTCTGAACCGGTAGGTGACAGTCGTTACACACTTCATTATAAGCTGCACAAACTCCTCCGCGAAGCCCATCCGTGTCATCATCCCTTCCAAAAATGGCCATTCGACGCGGTCGTAAGCTTTTCTCATGTCTAGCTTGAGAGCCATATAAACATCCTTTCCGCTTCTCTTTCTCCGCATGAAATGTGTCATTTCGTAAGCCAATATAGTGTTGTCCGAGATCAAACGCCCTGGAACGAAAGCACTCTGATTAGGCGAAATGAGCTCATCCAAGATCATCTTGAGCCGGTTGGCAAGGACTTTGGAGACAAGTTTGTACACCACGTTGCATAGGCTAATAGGGCGAAGATCCTTAATCCGATCTGGGTTCCGAACCTTTGGGATGAGTACAACAATAGTTTCATTCCATCCCTCTGGTATACTGCCGCCCTGCAACACATGGAGAACTTCTTGCACCACTACCTCCCCCACCGTACCCCAAAATCTCTTGTAGAATACTGCAGGCATACCATCAGCCCCTGGGGCCTTCAGGTCACCCATATCATCCAGTGCACTCTTTATCTCCTGGGCTGTGTATTCTTTCCGGAGAAAGGTGTTCATTTCGGGTGTGACTCGCGGTTGAACATGTTGGAGAACTTGTCCAATGTTTGTACCTGCCATGGGGGTAAACAAGCCAAAGAAATGATTAGAAACGAGGGCCTTCAAACCCTCCTCCCCTTCTACCTCCACCCCATCATCTCCTCTTAGCTTTATGATTCGGTTGGCTCTCTTCCGTGCCGAGGCAAAACTATGAAAGTACTCCGTATTTCGATCTCCTTTCGTCAACCAGCCCACATGAGCCCTCTGTTTCCAAAACACATCAAGTTGTTCCTCAAGACGACCAAGCTTGAAACGCAAAACTTGTTCTTTTCTCACCGCCGCTTCTGATAGATCTCCTGTACGACACTCCTCGAGTTCAGCCCTTAGCTTTTTTATCCTCTTCTGCAGGTCACCCAACACTTCCCTGCTCCACTTATCTAAACTCTTGGACACACACTTAAGTCGTTCCATCACACGGCCTTCACCTCTCCTTGCTGCGTCCTCCCACGCCTCCGTCACCACTTGCTCACAATCTTCCTCAAGAAGCCATCGTGCCTCAAACCTTTTGTTTAAATTGTTCGGTGGAGGTCTCCTTCTTTGGGCCGCACCATGTACATCAAGGATAACTGGGCGATGGTCAGAGTGTTCATGGCAGCCATTCCGCACCTTGTAACCTGGAAAACGCATACACCATTGTGGATTTGCAACAGCCCTGTCCAGGCGCTCACGAATATAACCATCCAAACGGAAATTATTATTACGCCAAGTAAATACGTCCCCCTCGAAACCGAGGTCGTTCAGGTTACAAAAGTTTAAAGCATCACGAAAACGATCCATTTGGATTTGAGCTCTGGGCACCCCTCCTTGCTTCTCAAAGTTGTATAGGATCTCATTGAAATCCCCCATACACACCCAAGGTAGCTTTTCTTGCTGATGTAGGGTGCGTAAAAGCCGCCACGTCTCTTCCCTGTGTTCGGTTCTGGGCTCACCATAGATACCTGTGAGTCTCCACTTATATCCGTCAACCTCTTCGATCGTCACATCAATGTGCATTCTTCCAAGCCACCTCAAACTCAGGTTCACTTCTCTTTTCCATAGCATAGCCAATCCTCCACTCTTTCCAGCACAAACCTTGTAGACGAGGTGTGGCATCCCCAAGGTTTGGCGTAGCCTTTCCACTTTATTTTTGTTCATCCTAGTCTCTGAAAGAAAAATTACGTCGGGATCCTCCTTCTTCTGGAGTTCCAGAAGACCACGAACTGCCGGCCTGTTCCCGAGCCCCCGGCAGTTCCACGCCACTACCCTCATTTTTGCTCGCGGAGCTGTGTCCGCAGCCCCGCTTTCTTGTTGGTTGGATCATCCACTTCCTCTACTCCTTCCAGCCAATCACTCAAAGCTTTACCAAATTTCTCAATCCTCATATCCAGTAGCATCGATGGAAGCGTTGATGTGGATATCAATTCACCAGGATCAAAAATAAAAATGAAAATAGGATACATAACTGGCCACCGGAATTCCTCTGCCTGTCTTCCTTTTCGCTCACTTCTAATGTCCATAAGGAGCAGAGTATTATCCTGACAAGTGCTTAGATGTTGAACATCACCGCCCGTACATCCTGTACCCATAGATGCCTTGGATTCCACCCTCAACTGAGGAACAATCTTCAGCAAACTAGAAAATCCACTGCAATTTTCATCAGTCAACTTGAAACGAGTTGTGTCAGTTGCTCCTGCTGTGTCACCACCACCAGCAGCGATTCTGGCCGCTACAGCACCAGAAAGTGCCTCCAGCACCCCCGGCTGGAACAAAAGTTGGCTAGCACCAGACTGATTAGGAGTCTCCCATGCAGTTTTCCCCTGGCTCACATGACCGGCCAGGGAAGATAACTCGAAAGTGGCAGCAGCAGTGTACGTGGGATTTCCTCCCAGCCGAGTCAGATGGTGACCCTCCTGGCCATGCACCAAACCCCGGCAGGAATCATGCACACTCGCCAGCCCCTGGCCCTCCTGGCCTGGACTAGCTAGCGCACGCTGGGTGGATGCCTGGTCCTCCTGACCAGTGTGAGCGCCGCCCAAGGCCAGCGACGAGACACCCTGAGCCCGGCCCTCCTGGCCGAGCGGGATGCAGGGCTGATTCATCCCCTTCATCGCCACGGCGGCCACCGTAGCTGGAGCAGGAACATCCTTCTCGGAGACCGTGAGATCCCCCACGGCCGAGGCCACCTTGACGACGTCCATGGCCTTGGCATTGTTGTTGTCGATGCCGGTGATCGGAAGCTTCTCGCTATGAGACGAGCTCCCAAAGGTAAGAGCTCTCTTGCTTGCACTTTGGCCCTTCCAGTATGCTTCAACACTAAGGTTTTTAGGAAAACTAGCTACTCTCTTCTCACTAGGAATGTTACAAAATCTTTCAGAAGTATGACCTACAATCCCACAGCACTCACAGTACAAAGGAAGCTTTTCATACCTTACATCAAATTTAACACTCTTTGCACTACCCAAAGGAGTAAACTCTATTGTGCTCTTAAGAGGTTCATGCAATAAAACTTCCACACGCACACGCAGGAACTTTTCGACGATGACGTGGTTACGGTGTGACACTTCGAGTACCTCTCCTAGTTGGTCACCAAAAGTCCAACCCATGCTTTCCGTCTTGAGTTCGAAGGGAAGATCTCGTACCTGGGCCCAGATGGCCATAACGCCAAGGTCAACTTCAGCAGGGTCGCCTTTGCCGTCGAACTCGGCGAAGATGATGCCGTCCCGCTTGAAATGCCACGGTGCCTTAAGCACAAACCGTCGGTCGCCCTCCGCGGCGAAATTGAGGACGAACCTCCCATCGACGGATTCCACCTCATGAATGGTGACAACCCCTTGATTCTTCCACGCCGTGGCCCGGAGCTCATCCACGATGACCCGTGGGTTGGCCTGAAATGGGGATAGGAGGCGTCCGACCACCAGATACCCACCGATAGCCTTGCGCGCAGCCTCCATGTCGACGACGAGAGGAGAGCCCTCGCCTCTGGAACGCCTCGGCACCGTTCTTCCCCGGCGGTCTAGCGAGGGCGGAGTCACAGAAGCCCCCACCTTGGCCGGCGGGGATCGCAGCCTCTCCGCCTGGGTTATCTCTCCCCTCATGCTCACCCCTGACTCTTTCTCCCCCACCACTGGTGTCTCCTTCTCCTCACCCCGACTAGCCATGGCTCTCTCCCCTGCTCCCCCACAAGAAGAAACAAGAGGAAGCAGAGTCCTCTGTACGAAAGAACTCTGTGCAGGCCAGGGACGCCCCACGTTGCCACAAATATAGTGCCCCAAATCTCTAGCCCCCTCAGCCTCTACGTTGCAATTGAAGCCATTACAAAGAAATGAAAGACACTGATTATATCGTTTCCTAAAGACTCCAGCGGGAATTGCTCTCTTGCCCGCCATGAAATCGTGAACAATTAATTACAGAGGAAAATCTGTTAAAACAATCAAATCCCACTGATCCCTCTTTCTGTTTCCTAAACCAATTGATTGGCCTACCACATTAACAGGTGACATGCACGGATCCCCCATGGCCGGGTTGCCAGATTCCTTACAATCCCTTTCCAATTCCACACCAAGCGCAGCGCTCTCTATCAACCCATATCGGATCGGACCTTCCCCAACCGGATTAGAGAGGATCTGACCTGCTAGATTGTTGATCAACTCCTTGGCTCGTCTTCTTGATTGCTGCAAACATCGCGCCTGATCCGTCGCCCGTCTGACGATCCGCCTTTGTCCTACTTCTGCTTATTGCTATGGGTTGGAGTGTAAAGTACAGATGATCTACCCTAAGATTGTTGTCCGTTCTATGAGCCCTACCCCTCGGCTTATATAGTACCGGGGGTATAAGTTTATAGCAATTTAGTTGATTGCGTATAAGGAAATAGTTTCTTCAACGAATCTGGCTTTTTGGAGTACACGACAAGTCTTCGGGGGCCTTCCTTTGACACGTTATGGGTCGTCTAGTGTGACCCACTTCTGAATTGACATGTGGGTCCTCAGCCCGGCCTATCAGGCCGGTAGACGACGTGGTGAGGGATCCCCTAGCCGGGACACAGTCAGCTGGGGCGGTCCCGAGGGACGATAAAGGAAAATTTATTACAAGAAGTTTCTAGATAATATATTGGTGTGCGGACTTTGTCACGACAGAAGATTTGGCACTTATATTCAGTCTATCCCTGACGCAACGGGCGGGATGGAATCAAGCTGTCATTAATTTTGATAATTTGGAGTCCATTGATATCACGAATAATGCAGGATGGTCGGCGGGAGCGGCGATGACTTTTTTTGATGATTGCTATTTTATTACTTGTGATTTTCTTATTTCTAGGTTCAAACATCGTGATAGAGAAGCAAATAAGGTTCTGCTCATGAGCTTTCTAGGTTGGCTAGATTTTCTTCTACTATTGATTGGTTTGAGGAGCCTTTGAAAAAAAATTGTACCATTTGAAAGGACGTGGATGTCGCCTAGAGGGGGGGTGAATAGGCGCTTTAAAATAATTACGGTTTAGGCTTGAACAAATGCGAAATAAAACTAACGTTTAATATGTCAAGCACAAAACCTAAAACAACTAGGCTCACCTATGTGCACCAACAACTTATGCTACGCAAGGTAAACAACTAAGTGATAGCAAGATATATAGCAACAAACAATAAGGCTATCACAAAGTAAAGTGCATAAGTAAAGGGTTCGGGTAAGAGATAACCGAGGCACGAGGAGACGATGATGTATCCCGAAGTTCACACCCTTGCGGATGCTAATCTCCGTTCGGAGCGGTGTGGAGGCACAATGCTCCCCAAGAAGCCACTAGGGCCACCGTAATCTCCTCACGCCCTCGCACAATGCAAGATGTCGTGATTCCACTAAGGGACCCTTGAGGGCGGTCACCGAACCCGTACAAATGGCAACCCTTGGGGGCGGTCACCGGTACCCGTACACTTTGGCAACCCTTGGGGGCGGTTCACCAGTACCCGTACAAATTGCTCGGGGCAATCTCCACAACCTAATTGGAGACCCCGATGCTTGCCCGGAGCTTTACACCACAATGATTGAGCTCCGAGGCACCACTAACCGTCTAGGGTGCACAAACACCCAAGAGTAATAAGATTCTCAACTTCTCACTTCCACGTATCACCGTGGAGAACTCAAACCTATGCACCAAATGCAATGGCAAGGGCACACGGAGTGCCCAAGTCCTTCTCTCCCAAATCCCACCACAACAACAAATGTTATGGAGGAAATGAGAGGAAGAACGACGAAGAACACGAAGAACTCCAAGATCTAGATCCAAGGGGTTCCCCTCATTTAGAGGAGAAAATGATTGGTGGAAATGTGGATCTAGATCTCCTCTCTCTTTTCCCTCAAGAACTAGCAAGAATCATTGAAGGGATTGAGAGTTAGCAAGCTCAAAGAAGGTCAACAATGGAGAAAGAACACGAGCTCAAAGGTTGGGGAGCAATGGGGAAGAAGACCCCCTTTTATAGGGCCCCCCAAATCCAACCGTTATGTGCACAGGTCGTGCACAAGCGGTACTACCGCTCGGCTGAGCGGTACTACCGCTTAGCATGGTAGTTCCAAGAAAAATATGCAAAACGGCAGAAAACTCGAGGCGGTAGTTCCGTTGGAGCGGTACTACCGCCCTACCCAGCGGTACTTCCGCTGGGATGCAGTAAGACGCCAGACCCCAGAAATAAGCGGTAGTAGCAGCGGTACTAGAGAGCGGTAGTACCACGCGGGCGGTACTACCGCCCTACTACCGTCCACTACTACCGTTCAGAAAGCCACCCTGACCAGAGAACAAAATATAAGCAGAAGTAGAGCGGTAGTACATAGCGGAAGTACCGCCCAAGCGGTACTACCGTGGTACCAAGCGGTACTACCGCCTGTTCAGAGAAAACAGCTCTGGCACTAAAACTGCTATAACTTTCGCATACGAGCTTCGAATTGAGCAAACTCAAGCTTGTTGGATTCAGGACGACAAGAGCTATCCAACAGCGGTAGTATGAACAATGCCAATGATATAGAGATGTGAAACCTCTATCAATGAAGAACTGGCAAAAACTCCAACATCGAAAACATCATAAAAGATGCATATGGACTCCGTTTTCGATGAACTCGAGCTTGTCATGAAGATGACCATAAGCTCTAAAACCCACAACGAGAAAAACCAACCAAGAACCAAGAAAGACGATGATGCCAAGAATGCAATGGTTTGAGCTCTCAACGAACGATACGATCAAGCTACTCACTTGAGAGCCCCCCTTGATAGTACGGCTATCGATCCTATAACCGGTCTCCCAACTACCACCATGAGACCGGTAAAATAGAAAACCCTATCAAGGTCAAACCTTTGCCTTGCGCATAGTCCACTTGAGCTAGATGATGACGATCTTGTCCTTCTCAAGATGGACCACCTTTCTTGATTGCGTTGGCTCGATGAAGACTAGTTGATTGCTCCCCCATACTCCACTATGGGTGAGCCACTCTTTGGCACATCTTCACAAGTCCATTGTCACCACAATGGACGGCAAGCTTCAAGTATGATCTCTCCGTGATGCTTCACTTGAACTTGCACACCGCAACCTTGATGACGATCACCACTTGATGTCATCCTCCATGGGTTGTATGAGATCTTCCTCTTCACGCAATCCCATGGAAATATACCTAACCCCACAACGAACTCTCACGTAGACCATGGGTTAGTACACAAAGCGTAATGGACAATGCTTACCATACCATGTGATCACTTGATCCCACTTGGTATATCTTCTACGCTTTGTGTGTTGATCAACTTGAATCATTCTTTGCCTTAATCTTGATCAACCTTGTGTCTTCTCTTCTCTCTTCACAAAGATGATGTCTTGAAGGTAAACATGAATGTTCACACAATCTTCTTCTTCAAGACATGCATGCAATGAGATCAACTCTCACATGAACAATCTTTGGATAAAACCTTACATACCACCTTGGTCACCATATAAAGTCCTTGAAACCAACACATGTACTTTAAGAAGTGCCTATGGACAAATCCTTCGAATATAACTCAAGGCGACCATTAGTCCATAGGGATTGTCATCAATTACCAAAACCAGACATGGATAAATGTGCACTTACACCATTCCTCGTTAACGTTGTATCTGTTGTTTCGATTGAATAGAGCTTTTGCATGCGCCAACTCATACTTACCATGTCCTCTCTCTTCCCAAACAAACATGCGACTAGGGTTCCTGCCTCCCATCGACGGCGTTGTCGATCTACCTCGTCTTTTGTGGCCTTACGGCCATGGGTGCGTGGTGGATCCTGACCCTTGTCGGGAGGGGGGTGGGGGTGGGGGGATTTTTTATTGGATGTATTTTTGTGTTTTGTTAGGGTTTGTGTCCTGCTCGGGAAGGCGTGGCGGTGAAGGTTCCCTGAAGATGGAAAGGTTCTCCCTGCCTAGCCCCCGTCCCGGTGGTGCGACTAGCATCATCAGAGGACGTGTGGAGGTATGTCTCCAGTGGATATCGCCGGCTTCAGTCGGCGATTGTCTTTGGTGGTTCTGCTCGGATTCGATCTTCGTTCCTCAACCTTCGTGCATCCTTAGGGTGGATCCTTCCGATGTACGCTTCTCTTCATTGGCGGCATTTGTTGTTTAGATGTGTTGGTCCTATGGGGCCTTAGTACGACGACTTCTTGACCGTCAAATACAATTTTTTTGCCTGACTTTGACGAGGGAAGGGCGATGACGGTGCACGCCTTCGGCTCAAATCAATACTTGTAGTCATCACTAGGTGGTATATGTATATGGATGTAGGTTTTATTATTTCTAACGTTCATTGTTTGGAAATATGCCCTAGAGGCAATAATAAAATGGTTATTATTATATTTCCTTGTTCATGATAAATGTTTATTATCCATGCTAAATTGTATTGATTGGAAACTCAAATACATGTGTGGGTACATAGACAACAATGTGTCCCTAGTAAGCCTCTGATGGACTAGCTTGTTGATCAAAGATGGTCAAGGTTTTCTGGCCATAGACATGAGTTGTCATTTGATGATGAGATCACATCATTAGGAGAATGATGTGATGGACAAGACCCAAACTATGAACGTAGCATATGATCGTGTTAGTTTATTGCTATTGTTTTCTGCATGTCAAGTATGTGTTCCTATGACCATGAGATCATGTAACTCACTGACACCGGAGGAGTACCTTGTGTGTATCAAACGTCACAACGTAATTGGGTGACTATAAAGATGCTCTACAGGTATCTCCGAGGGTGTCTGTTGAGTTGGCATGGATTAAGACTGGGATTTGTTACTCCGTGTGACTGAGAGGTATCTCAGGGCCCACTCGGTAATACAACATCACAATGAGCCTTGCAAGCAAAGTGACTAAAGTGTTAGCCACGGGATCTTGTATTACGGAACAAGTAAAGAGACTTGCCAGTAACGAGATTGAACTAGGTATGGAGATACCGACGATCGAATCTCGGGCAAGTAACATACCGATGAACAAAGGAAACAATGTAGGGGACCGGAAAAGTTTCGGGTTTTTCCGGTATTGTACCAGGAAGCTTCTAGAAGGTTCCGAAAACTTCCGGAGGAGTCCGGAAGTCCACCAAGGGTTCCACCACGTCCCAAGGGTTTGCATGGGCTGAGGGGAGGCGCCCTGGCCTTATTGGGCCAGGCGCACAAGTCCCTCAAGGCCCATGTGGCTTGGGAGAGGTGCAAAGTCCACCTGTTTATGGAAAGGGAGGGAATTGGACTAGGAGTCCAACTCCTCCCCCTTGGCTGCGCCCTAGGGCTTGGAGGGGATGATCTCCACGCCCCTCCACCTATATATAGAGGGGAGGGGTGCCCCAATAGCACACACGAAGCCCTTGGCGCCCCTCTCTCTTCCTAGATCGTTTTCTCCTCCGTTCGCGGTTTCGGTAGCGCTAGGCGTAGCCCTGCCGGGATAGCACCACCACCACCACGCCGTCGTTTTGCCGGAGAACTCATCTACCTCTCTGCTCTCCCTTGCTGGATCAAGGAGGAGGAGATCGTCATCAAGCTGTACGTGTGCTGAACGCGGAGGTGTCGTCCGTTCGGCGCTAGATCGTGATTGGATCGCGGGACGGCTTGGGATTTGGATCGCGAAGACGTTCGACTACATCAACCGCGTTTCTTAACGCTTCCCGCTTAGTGATCTACAAGGGTATGTGGATCCGATATCCCCTCTCGTAGATGCTCATCTCCATGGATAGATCTTGTGTGTGCGTAGGAAATTTTTTGTTTCCCATGCAACGTTCCCCAACTTATTGGACTGTCATGATTAATTATGAATAGGTCAACAGTTTTTCTGATTTTTCAAGGCAAAGATTTTTGGTGGTCTTGGAGTGCTTAACCTCGAGAAATTTGCATCCGCCTTGCGTCTTCGTTGGCTTTGGTATGAATGGGAAGACCCCCCAAGCTTTGGCTAGGCTCTGGAACACCATGTACGGACAAGGCCATAGGCTTTTTCACGGCTGCCACCATGGTTCGCATCGGATATGGTTGCATCACGAGCTTCTGGAACTCCTCGTAGCTAGATGGGATCAAGCCGAAAGACATTGCACCCGCTCTCTACGATATCTCTAAGAAAAAGACGTGCACAATCCAAAAGGCACTTTTGAACAATTTCTGGGTCAGCCAAATGAACACCCAGCACGGCTATCCTTGGGGCACATCCAGGAGTTCGCCCTCCTTTGGGAAAGAGTGTCTGAGATCAACTTCGTCGCCGGCGTCCGTGATACTATCCTTTGGAAGCTCTCTACAAATGGCGAGTATTCCGCTTCTTCGGCATACATGGCGCAGTTCGAGGGCCATCTCAGGAGCAACATATGACCACGTCTGTTTGGAAAGTTTGGGCTCCCCCCCCCCCAAAATGAAAGTTTTTCGCCTGGCTCGTTATTCAG
The DNA here is from genome assembly GCA_039707655.1 of Elymus sibiricus. Lineage (NCBI taxonomy): Eukaryota > Viridiplantae > Streptophyta > Magnoliopsida > Poales > Poaceae > Elymus > Elymus sibiricus. The sequence goes on from CM077665.1 coordinate 275,379,675, forward strand.
GATCGTGTTTGAACATCGGACAGGCTGCAGCATCGGGGCTGGCCCAATTGTGGACATGTCCTCTATGCAAGCAGGTTAATGAATCTGCCCCACATCTCCTATTCCAATGCAGATTCTCCCAACGCGCGTGAGCTGATGTGGCTTCATGGATCGGCATAAATAGTGCTGTCACCGCAGGCTGGCGTCACGAGATCTCGATTGGTGGTTCAAGACTACCCTGGATAAGCCCCCCCCCCCCCCCCCCCCCCCCCGGAAGGCTCTGGTCCCCTTGCTCATGCTTGTTTCCTGGGAACTCTGAAATGAGCGCAATGTAAGAGTTTTTAGGAATGTCGCCACCACGGTGACCATGGTTACTGCTAGGATAAAGGAGGCTCGTATTTGGACGCTTGCGGGCGCTAAAAACATGTGTAATGTAATGCCGCGAGAGTAGGCTCCTTTCCCACCGCCTTGCGAGTACTTGTTAAAACCTCTCTCTTAATCAATGAAAATGGCAAATCTTTTGCCTTGTTTAAAAAAAAAGTTTTCTCATTTTTTTAAATAAATTTCATATGTTTTTTCCAAAAAATAAAAGAAAAGGAATATGCACTCCAAACTTTCCCATCAATAAATTCACCATTTCCTACTCTGTACAGAAGAACAGCTTGAGTGGAGGCTCTTCCAGGTGGGCCGGGAGGCAGTGAGAACAGACAACAGAGCCGAAGCAATAGTCGCATTCCTCCTCTTGTTCCCTCCGCAGCAAAAACTCCTCCGCTATGCCGCCGGCGACGGCGCTGATGGACGATGTGGTCGCGGAGATCCTTCTCCGCCTCCCGCCCGACGAGCCCGGCTGCCTCGTCGCGCCTGCCTCGTCTCCCAGCCGTGGCGCCGCCTCCTCACGGGTAACGCCTTCCTCCGCAGCTACCGCAAGTTCCACGGGGCACCGCCCATGCTGGGATTCCTCCACCGCCTCTACGACGAGGATCCCTGCGTCACTCGATTCGTCCCCACGGCGAAGTCCTTCTGCCCGCCACGCACCGACCGCCTCTTCTGGTACGCGCTCGATGCCCGCCACGGCCGAGCCCTCTTCTACGATTCAGAACAGAAGCCCGCTGAGTTCGTCGTCTGGGACCCCGTCACCGACGGGCACCGGAGGATTCCCCTTCCCGAGACCGCCAATTCCTGGAATGCGGCGGTGCTCTGCGCCGTGGATGGCTGCGACCACCTCGACTGCCATGGCGACGACCCCTTCCTCGTGGCATTCGTGGGCACCGACAAGGACGAGGGGATCTGGATCACGTCCGCGTGCTTCTACTCGTCGGAGGCGAGTTCATGGAGCAGCACGAGCTTTGTTGAGCATCCGGATGCTTCCATCGAGATGCAGCCAAGCGTCCTCTCTAGAAATGCAGTCTACTTCCTCTGCGATCCGAGCACGCGAATTCTGCAGTGCGACTTTGTTGGCGACAGGAAGCTATCGGTGATTGACCGGCCGGACGTGCATGAGAATAACATCGTCCTCATAACAGCGGAGGACGGCACACTAGGATTCGCAGGCGTGCAGGAATCCAGCCTCTACCTTTGGTCCATGGAAGTCGATCCCGATGGAGCTGCAGCGTGGGTACAAAATCGAGTCGTCGACATCGGGAAGCTGCTCCCCTCTCGTGCCCTCATGATCACACCGGATGTGATTGGATTCGCCGAAGGCGTCAGTGTCATTTTCGTGAGGACTATTGTTGGCCTGTTCACCATTGAGCTCAAGTCCGGCCGAGTAAGAAAGGTGTCCAGCAGGGGAAGCGTCTGCACTGCCATTCCCTACACGAGCTTCTACACTCCAGGTAGTAGCATCCCTGGTGCTTGGATATTTCTTTAGTTTTGAATTGGGAATTTTTGTCATAGTCTCAGGGGAAGCGACGGAGTATTTTTGTTGGCAACGTAAAAATATGGATGATGATATCTGTGATGGAAAATGAGCTAGATAAGTATAGCTAGGAACTTGTATATGTTGTGTCCTTTGTAGTTTGTACTCAACCTGAAGCACACCATCCAAACTCAATCTTTTGTATGTCCCAATTTTCATTCTTTGTAGGATTGAAGTTTTAGCAATGGCATGCTTATGCTTCTTCTTTTTTACAAAATGCAGCAGTGCTGCTTTCATTCAATTAGCTGGCATGCTTATGATTTTTTTGACTTGTATCATTTCAGATCGCGCTATTCGTCAATTGCAACGGCCAGTGATGATGCATTGATACATCTGTCGACATGAACCTGCTGGTGCTGGCTTCTTGCATAGCTCGCGCTTAAATAAGTGGTTTATCTTCAGTTCTGTAGTTTAAATAAGAGAAGAGTAAGTCCGCATGATCAATCTATATGTGTTGTTTCCGGTTGGGCGGTTTAACTAGAAAAGTGCAAGTCACTTTAATTAGACGACTAGTTTTGTTTCTAGCTGGGAGGTTGAAGTAAGAAAAAGGAAACACATGGTCAATTTGTATCTCTTCTCATTCAGCTGTTTGTAATCGTGGGTGAGTTCAACATGTCAGGTTTACGATTATGCCTTTTCGAGTAAATGCCATTTTATGGTTTGCAAGCCCACGTGGAACTCATATTTTCAACTTTATTCTGCTGAAAAGTATATTTGATGGTTCAGTTTCAGTATCATTTCTTGAATGAGGTTGGCCCACATAGTGGTCTCGGCTTTTCCAAATAAGCACTTGTAACTGAAAATTTGAAATTTATGGTTAGGTCTCAGTGCACTGAGTTATTTTTACTGCGGTGTAACTTTTGAGCCTTGAAGCCGGCTAGATATCACCAGAAGATTTGTTGATCTACTTCCATGGACTTACCGTAGTCGCAAGTCGCAGTACATTTGCATCATGAATGCACCTTCATGCTTTGCCATGTACAGTACTAACTAAATTCTGGAGTAGGGAAAAGAACATGCAGGAAAGATTGCAGTTTGTTTTGAAGCATGAGCAGTCAGCACACCACCGGCCAGTATTCAGGAGTATTAGAGTATAGGTCGGTTACGTTACTATATCCGGCAAGATTTGGAATTGTAATCTATCTCTATTAGTCTTGGAGCCCAAGTCTTGTAATCTATATAAACAGCCCTTTGAGGCCCCAATCAATACAAGTTATTATTCTCCAAACTATCATGGTATCAGACGCCTAGGTTTTCCGCACCTGGCATGGCACCGCCACCTGTGCCGCCGCCCCGGCCGACTCGGCCCCTCTTCTCCATGACCGAGTTTCGCGTCGCCGGCGCCCCCACTTCTTCTTCCTCCTCCACAACTACCCAAATATCTCCTCCTCAATTCCCAATTATCTCCCTCGCCGACACCATTGCCGACGTCTCCCCCTTCATCCCGATCTCGTTAGATGTTGGCGCCCACAACTACTACCATTGGCGCCACCTCTTCACCATCCATCTCGGCCGTTGCGGCCTCCGCCACCACATAGATCCATCCTACCCTCCGCAGCACGCCGATCCTCGCTGGGTGAAAAATGATCTCACCATCATCCAGTGGATTTACACACGCATCTCCACGGAGCTCTTCAATCTGGTCTCCTCCGACGACGCCACCGCCTCCGAGCTTTGGGCGTCACTTCAGCAGCTGTTCCAGGACAACTCCGACGCGCGCATCAACGCCCTCAACACCGAGCTCTGTACGATCGTCCAAGGAGACGCCCCGGTCACCGTTTTCTGCCAGCGAATCAAGGCGATCGGCGACGAACTTCGTGAACTCGGCGATCACATCGACGATCGCGCCCTCATCAACGCTCTCCTCGTCGGCCTCGGCGAGCAGTTCGAGAAGCAGCAGTCCTTCATTCCCATGCTCAAGCCCTACCCCACCTTCAAGGAGGTTCGCTCCCTCCTCCAGCAAGAAGAGAAGAATCAAGCTCGCAAGGCGCAACGGCCGCCGCAGGTGTTTCACGCTGCCGCTTCTGCCGCGGCCAGGCTTGCCGGGGCCACGCCTGGCGTGCCCCAATCTGCCGCACCCTCCCCTCCTACCGCGGCGGCAGCAGCTACTCCACCGCCTCCAGGCTGGCGCACGAGCCCGAACTACCGGGGCAAGAATCCGATCTACCGGCCCCCTGCATCTCGCTCTGTCGGCCCTGCCCCAGCTCCGCCATCGGCCTCTCCATCACCACCGGCCCCCTCCACGTGGCAGCCTCCGCACGATCCCTGGACTGGCCTTGTTCAAGCTTGGCCGATGCCCTGGTCGGCTCCTTCGCCGTACGGTGCCCCGCCTGCTTTCACGGGCACGTGGAGCCCTGGCCTCCGCCCGGCAACCGGCTCTCCTGGACTCCCTGGGCCCAAGCCGCCGGCGCATGTCTACACCGCCACTCCTACGCCACCTCCCAGCGCGCCAGGACTACCGCCACCCTACTATACCTTGCCGGCTTCTTACGGCACCTTGCCGGGCTTGCCGGGCTCTTACGGCACCTTGCCGGGCTTGCCGGGCTCTTACGGCACCTTGCCGGGCTTGCCGGGCTTGCCGGGCTCTTACGGCACCTTGCCGGGCTTGCCGGGCTTGCCGGCCCCGACGGCATACTACCAGTCGCCGACCCTGCCCTACGCTCCCATGCACGCTCCTGGCCCCTCTGCTCCTCCCCAGCAGCCGGCCTGGGATCAAGCCGCCTTCCTCAACGCCATGAACAACTTTACACTCAAATACCGAAGGTACGGATTGGATTTTCGATTCTGGTGCTTCCTCGCATATGTCTTCAAATATGAATTTGCTGTCAGCTTGCTCTCCTTCTATTTTTTCTACGATCACCATTGGTGATGGTTCCACCATACCTGTTTCCGCCACCGGTCACTCTTACATCCCTTCCTCTTTCGGCAATTTTCTTCTTCGCAATATTCTTGTTTCTCCTTCCCTCATCAAAAATCTTATTTCTGTTCGCCAATTTTGTATTGACAATCGAGTAATTTTGGCTTTTGACCCTTTTGGTTTGTCTGTGAAGGATCTGGCAACGGGGGAGGTACTCGCTCGGTACAATAGCACGGGCGATCTTTATCCGCTTCATGGCACACCCACGTCCACTCCCCGCGCCATGCTTGCTTCAGTGGACTTGTGGCATCGTCGTTTAGGACACCCCAATAAATCAACCTTGTCATCTTTGCTGCAAGAATTTTGTATCCCTAGTTCTAGTGTTCCTCATAATCCCTCTCTTTGTACCGCCTGTCAATGCGGCAAACATGTTAGATTACCTTTTGGAACCTCTACTACCATTAGCACTTTTCCTTTTGAGTTAATTCACTGTGATTTATGGACTTCTCCCGTTCCTAGTGTATCTGGTTACAAATATTATCTTGTGATTTTGGATGACTACTCTCATTATATTTGGACTTTTCCTCTCTGCGCTAAATTTGAAGCACATGCCATCTTTCTCAATTTTCGACAATATATTCTTACACACTTTGGCTTGCCTCTTAGATTTATTCAATGTGATAATGGTCGAGAATTTGACAACACTCAAAACCGCACCTTCTTTCTCTCTCAAGGCATTCTTCTTCGTTTTTCTTGCCCTTATACCTCCCCTCAAAACGGTAAAGCTGAATGTTCTCTTCGCTCCATTAATGATATTCTTCGCACCTTGCTCCTACAAGCTTCTCTACCCTCTCGTTTTTGGGTCGAAGCCCTCCGCACTGCCACTCTACTTCTCAATATTCGTCCCACTAAGACTTGTCCTCTTTATTCGCCTTTTCAATCTCTTTTTCTCTCTCATCCCGATTATTCTTTTTTCCGTGTTTTTGGCTGTCTTTGTTTCCCGAACACTGCCTCTACCGCCTCCAACAAACTCGAACCCCGTTCACTTCCTTGCATTCATCTTGGTCTTTCTGATGATCACAAAGGATATCGCTGTTTTGATCCATCTTCTGGTCGCGTGTTTGTCTCTCGCCACGTCACATTTGATGAAAACACGTTTCCTTTTTCTGTCACTCACACCGCCTCAATCCCTACCACCACTCCCTCTCCCGCGGCAAGGCCGGCAAGCCTGGGCAGCCCGACAAGTCTGGCACCGGCCCGACCGGCAAGCCTAAACCCGGCAAGTCTGGCCAGCTCGACCATCACAGCACCGATAGGCCCGGCAAGCCCGGACCTGGCAAGCCAGGAACCGGCAAGTCCGGACCCTGCAAGTCCGGCAAGCCTCGCAACCACGCCACCAGCAGACCCGGCAAGCGCGGTCCCGGCAAGCCCGGCAAGCACGGTCCCGGCAAGCCCGGTCCCGGCACGCCAGACAAGTCCGGCAACCCCGGCAACCTCGGCCCCGCCAACCTCCCCGCCACCACTACCACCCAACGCCGTCCCCATTCCACCACCCACAAATGATCACGTCATGTGCACCCGCGGCAAACGCGGATTTCTTCTACCCACCAAACGCCTCAATCTCACAGCCACCCCAACCCCGGCAACCACGGCTTCGCCAAGCTCGGCCCTTTCTCCTATTCCCTCTTCTTACAAACGAGCTCTTCTTGATCCTCTTTGGCTCTCAGCTATGCGCGATGAATTTAACGCTCTTCAGCAAAATAATACATGGACTCTTGTTCCCACACCTCCTGGCATTAATGTTGTTTCTGGAAAATGGGTTTTTCGTCATAAATTTCATTCTGATGGCACTCTTGCTCGTTACAAAGCCAGATGGGTGTGTCGTGGTTTCTCTCAGCAACAGGGCATTGATTTTGATGAAACTTTTTCTCCTGTTGTTAAACCCAGTACTATTCGAGTTGTTCTTAGTCTTGCTGTTTCCTCCTCTTGGCCCATTCATCAGCTAGATGTTAAAAATGCTTTTCTTCACGGCACTCTTAATGAAACTGTTTATTGTCAGCAACCATCTGGTTTTGAGGATCCCTCTTCTCCCAATTCTGTTTGCCTTCTTCACAAATCTCTTTATGGTCTTAAACAAGCTCCTCGTGCATGGTTTCAACGTTTTGCTACCTTTATTCAAACAGTAGGCTTCATTCCCTCCAAATCTGATTCTTCCTTATTTACTTTTCGCTCATCTTCCCACATTGCCTATCTCTTGCTTTATGTTGACGATATAGTTCTCACGGCTAGCTCTGACTCTTTTCTTCAACATATAATCTCTTCTCTTAATCATGAATTTTCCATGACTGATCTCGGTCCTCTTCATCATTTTCTTGGCATTACCGTTTCTCGTACAAAATCTTCTCTTTTTCTCTCTCAACGATCCTATCTTTTAGATTTGCTTTCTCGTGCTGGTATGTCTGATTGTCAACCCACTCGTACACCGGCCGACGTTGGTGCCAAGTTGTCGGCTGATGGTGATCTAGTTTCTGATCCCACTTTGTATCGTAGCATCACTGGTGCTCTCCAATATGCCACTCTCACTAGGTCCGACATTTCCTACTCCGTTCAGCAAGCCTGTCTTTTTATGCATGATCCTCGTGCTCCTCATCTTGCTCACGTTCACCGCATTCTTCGCTATTTAAAAGGAACTCTTGATCATGGTCTTCTCATTAATTCTTCTTCCCCGACAAGCTTGACAGTTTATTCTGATGCAGACTGGGCAGGTTGTCCAGATACTCGACGGTCCACATCCGGATTTTGTGTTTATTTGGGTGATAATCTTGTTTCTTGGTGTTCTAAAAGGCAGGCAACAGTTTCCAGGTCTTCTGCTGAGGCTGAGTATAGGTCGGTTGCTCATGCTGTGGCTGAAGCGGTGTGGCTGCGTCAGCTTCTCGTGGAACTTCATCGCCCCCTGGATCGTGCCACCATCGTTTATTGTGATAACATCTCCGCAGTGTACATGGCTTCCAATCCAGTTCAGCATCGTCGCACCAAGCATATTGAGATTGACATACACTTCGTTCGAGAGAAGGTGGCTCTTGACGAGGTTCGCGTTCTTCATGTACCTACCAGTGCTCAATTTGCTGACATTTTCACCAAAGGACTACCGACTGCATCTTTCACCGACATACGCTCCAGTCTCAACATCGTTACCCCTGACGCTGAGACTGCGGGGGGATATTAGAGTATAGGTCGGTTACGTTACTATATCCGGCAAGATTTGGAATTGTAATCTATCTCTATTAGTCTTGGAGCCCAAGTCTTGTAATCTATATAAACAGCCCTTTGAGGCCCCAATCAATACAAGTTATTATTCTCCAAACTATCAAGGAGCTTTAGCATGTGCCTTTATTTAGCGTTCATGAGTATGTAAGGCTCTTCCCCATTCTTCAGGTAACTAGATAGATATCTGCAGATCTTGTTTTTTTTTCCAGTTTCCTGGGTGATTGTTGGCACCCAGGCTGTTACGATCTGTTTCTTGTTCTGATAATAAGCTGGGAATTTTCGGGATGGGATTCTCATCAGTAAACTTGTTCATTTCGTCAAAGAAAATTGGAGGTTTTCTGCTCAAAAAAAGAAAAGAAAAGAAAACAGGGGGTTTTAGGATCATTGTTTGAACTTGGAAACATAAAACTGGAGGTCAGGGTTTATAAATGAAGCGACTTGTTAAATCAACAGAGACTAGCTAGAAACATTGCCTTGTTCCAATCTTCAAGATTATGACAGATTTCGGGTCTTGATTATGGTGACATATTTAGCGGAGCAGTTGTGAGGCTCAACGGCGATCTTAAAACTGGGTTTCTTCAGTAGAGGATCTGATACAAGCGGCATCAAGAATTACTAAAGAGGCATGACAAATTCCAATAATAAGCGCTGAAATTGGTTTAACACTAGTACTGGAAAACAAGATTACACGACGACTGTGAGATGCTGGCTTATAGACTATAGTGAATCCCATGTGCTGTTGCTAGTCCACTAGCCCGTCTTCTTCTTCAAGAAGTAGTACGGGACTGGAAGCTCGCTGGGGTCCGGGCGCACGGCGCTCATGAACGTCGGACCAGCGAACGGTTCCGGAGCGGCTTCCTTCTGGATCGGACCCTTGGGCTTCTTGTCACACCGATCAGTGGAAGGGGCGCGGCTGGCGGGCCTCTTGACAGCGCTCCCGCTTATTCGAGATTCCTTGCGACCGGCGTGGTCACCGCCGCCCATGTCCGATGCTGCGCGTCCGGCGTGCTCAATGCCTCCCACGTCTGATGGCCCGCGTCCGGCACGGTCGCCGCCGCCCATGTCCGATGGCCCGCGTCCGGCGCGCTTGCCGCCGCTCATCTCCAACAGCACGCGTCCGGCGCGCTCACCGCCGGTCATGTCCGATGCGGCGGCCAGCATCATAAATTTCTCATCGATCCAGCTTCTGCTCGCCGACGCACGGCCAGGCTTCCCGTCCGTCCGCGATGTCTTGAGCATTGGGGCCGACGTTGGGGTTGGCAGCAGCGCAGGAAGAACCGCGGCCATCTTGATCTTGCCCTGTCAAGAACAGAGACCAAACACCAAGGAAGCAGAAAAAGAGAAGAAAAGCACGAACCCTAAATCCCTAATTCGATCGACGGAGAAGAAGGGGACTTACTCGATTTGGTCTTCGTGTTTCGCCGATCAGCTTGCTGCGCAACGGAGCGGAACGAAGGATGAACTCGAAAGCTTCGAAACGAAAGCCAAAGCCGAGGTACGTATCTCGTGCCCGTATCTACGTATTTGTAGATCTTGATCTAGGTATTTGTACGTGTCCAGATACGACGTATCTATACGGGGTATTTGTAGGTCGGTTCTGCGTACATACAAGTATACGAAGCCGGGTCCGACGGGGAACTCCTATTTCCCGGCCCGTGCGGTGGAAAGCGAGGCTTCGCTCCCCCAGGCGCAAACTAGGGCTGGCCCAGGTATGTGGCGGCCTTCCCTAATCTTTTTCGTTTCTTCTTATTTGTTATTTCTTTTCTGTTTCCAATTTTTAGCTTCTTTATAAGAATGTTCGAGGTTTAAAAAAAGGGTCTGTATTGAAAAATGTTACAAATTTTAGAGAATTTATAAATTTTAAAAATATTGTAAGTTCAGAAAATGTTCTTGAATTTCAAAATTATCCTCAATTTTTTTAAATGTTTGTGCATTCGAAAATTGTTCATGAATTTTAAAAAAATGTATGTGAATTTTAAAAATATTCACGAATCTCAAGAAATAATCTCGAACTCAAAAAATGTTCACAAATTCAAAAAGTGTTTGTGAATTCAAAAATATTCATGAATTTCAAAAAATGTTCCCGAGTTTTCATAATGTCCGTGAATTTTAAGAAATTTGGCAAATTAAGATGTCTTTATGAATTTATAAAAAATTGCACATACTTGATAATTATGTCCATGCATTAAAATTTGTTCATGAATTGCAAAAATTGTTCAAGAATTCAAAAAATGTTCACGGGTTTTAGAACCAAGTTGAAAAAAATGTTCACAACATTAAGAAGAAGAAAAACGGAAAAGAGACAGGAAAGAAGAAGAAGGAAAATAATACGAAAACGATAAATGTAACATCCCAAATTTCATTTTGGCATGTTATATATATTAGCTATGCATCATCACCATCATTGCCATGCATTTGGAATTTTTCCTATTCTTGAATTATTGGCTTTATTGGATTTTGTCTAAATTATTTTTTCTCTGCAAAAGAATAAATATGAGTGAGGGTAAAATGACTCCCTTCAATGAAAAAATAGGAGAAAAATATTTTGGATACGTTTTGATATTTTAAAAAGTCATTTGGATTTGTTTTTATGCATTTTAATGCCTCTGAGATTTAAATATTTATTTATATATTATATTTTTTTAAACTAAAATGTGTACGAGTACTATTATAGTCTCTAGTATTTATGTCTTCTCCAGCCTTACGAGCCCAGCGAGAAACAGAAAAAAAAGTTGTGAGGCGAATGCAAGCACCCTGCTCGCTCGATCTCCCTCTCCCTTACGTAACTCTCCCTCCCCCTGGCGCTGGGACACACGTCCCTTTCTTCTTCGTCACAAACAAAGATTTTATGTTCGCGCACGAACCGAAGCCGACTTCGGTTCGACCTCGCCAAAAACTCTATCTGTAGCCCAACCCCCGCCCCAAGACTATGTCAGATAAATACCCAACCATCCCCTCGACCGATTCCCACAAAAAACCCACGGTGAAACCACCTCTATCTCACGCTCTCGTCGTTTGGATCTCGCCAGAGCCGTCGTCGATTCCGGCACCTGTAAGCATCTTCGAGACCCCTCCTTCCATAGTTTGATCCCTCTCATCTAGGCGAATCTATTTGACATGATTTCGCATATGGTTGTCCACCACAGCGACGAGCTGAAGCTCCCACGCTCTGTCGGAGCGCGGAGTTCACGCCGACGCTACGCTCGACCCCGATGATGGTGTCCTGGACTAGGGGGTACTCACCACGTCGTCTCCCGACCAGTGGGTCGGGCCGAGGACCCCCAGGGCGGTTCACTAATGGGCCAGTTCAGACAGCCCATGATGCATACGAGGAAGATTCCACAAGACTTGATGATCAAGACAAGGACTCCTCTCCACCGACGTAGCCGACTAGGACTCTTGTTATCCTAAGCATCTTGTGTGTTATATAAGCCGAGGCCAGGCTAGTCATTAGGGACAATCAGATCATCAGAGAATACAATCATAGGTCTTAGGGTTTAGACCACTACATACGATCTCGAGGTAGATCAACTCTGTATTCGATACCCCATCATCAATACAAAACAAAGCAGGACGTAGGGTTTTACCTCCATTAAGAGGGCCCGAACATGGGTAAATATCGTCTCCTTTGCCTCCTGTTACCCATCGATCAAAGATCCATAGTTCGGGACCCCCTACCCGAGATCCGCCGGTTTTGACACCGACATTGGTGCTTTCATTGAGAGTTCCGCTGTGGGATCGCCAGAAGGATCAATGGCTTGTCTGCAGATTGACAGCAGTTTTTTCTGGACAGCGAATTTGTGTTCGTCGTCTCCGTTTTCTCGAGCGTTGCTTTGACGATTGCTTCATTAAAATTGTGCGGAATTGTATCCACAACAACCCTACAAAATTCCGTCGCGTTCCGATGGAGGAATCTTCGGCAATCTCCGATATACCGGAGCCCTATCGAATCTGGACGGGAATTTGGACGAGTTTGGAGCGAGGCGTCCAGTATCTAGCTCGGACATCCGTTGGAAAATCTCACCGTTCATCGGCTGCGAAATTCCTATACCGATCACCCCTCCAAATTTCAGCTCGATCCGACCGTTCAAACTCCGGGAAACGTCCAATGAGTGCATCAATTTTCGGATCTGTTTTCTGCGCGAGAACGAATCCGACCCGAATTCATCTTTTTTCATGAACGGGACATTGGACATCCTTTTTTAAGGAGTATTTTTTTTCTAGGGTATTGTGTTGTTCTCAAACACGTGCCCATAAATTTTGAGTTTTTTCGAGCCAATCTTCATCGTCGCGCCGGTGTCAAACCGGCCCGACCACGTTGCTCCTCGACTATCGACCTGCGTCGACATCGACTCCGCCGTCGCTCCATTGAGCCAACGACAACCACCACATCGGATCACTACCTCGGCAAGCCGACCAAGAGTTCGGCATCGTGAATGAAAAATAATCGTTAAGACAAGGTCGTCACCCCACGGGTTGCATGGGTCGGGTGTGCCGTTGCTTCATCAAGACAGCATTGACCGCATCACAAATTCCGACCTGCGTCTGCATCGCCGCGCCGTCGATTCTTCAAGCCGACATCCACCATGCCGACCTGCTTCGACACCTCGGCTGACATGAGACTTCGTCATCACCAGCTGACCTGCTCCGTCACCTCGGCTAGACCGGGGGCTTCGCCATCTCTTCATCAACCTGCTCCGGGGACTTCGGCGTCACCAGCCGACCAGCTTCATCATGTTGGCTGGACCAAGTGCTTTCGAACAGTTCTCGGCAACTGGCTTTGACAATGCAATTCAGCAGAGTCTGTTCTCGCCCCGCGGCAGCAGACGCAAGACGCTCAAGTTACGAGAGATCGGCCAACTTCGACCACTACGAACTATTAGGTGATATTTCTCCTATTAAATTTGTTCGTGTTGTTTTTACTATCAAAGATCTTTGTACAATTTTGTGCGCAGGTTGTCTGTGCTGAGCCGGTGGACTCTAATCCACATTGACGTCCCTGTGCTGTCAATTCTACTTTTGCTGCAGAGAGGCCATATTTGTTTTATTATCCATACTCTGCGTAAATTGATTATGCAAAAAATGCTATTATTATGTCCGGCTTGCCCTGTTTATGTGTGCAGGTAAAGGATTTAGATCGGACGGCATTGTCACCCCGGCGTACCGACGTCGTTGTCCCGCCTTCGTTGACCAAATTCTGTTGTCACCCTAGCGCGAATTCGGTTGACCCTGCGAATTCAGATTTTGTCACCTCACCGCGCCGACGCCCTATGTCGACATCTGCATCGCGCCAGGCTACATCTCTTCTAATAATTTATTTCGCATAAATAATTCTTTAAAGAATTTTTATTTTATCATTATCTGGCTTGTGCTACTTCATGCATGTAGGTAATCGACTTCGGCTGTGTCACGTCGTCACCTCGGCGTGCCGACATCGTCGTCCCGCCTCCATCAACCAAATCACGTCATCGACATGGTTGAATGACGTGGGGGCTTCGCCGACATGCTGCTGAACTGTTCTATCTCCTCGGCTGGACCGGGGGTTTCACCTCGGCCTTTCGGAAGTGTTGTATTGTCACTTCATCAAGCCGAGCTCTTCGTCGGCTACCTCGTGACCGGCTTGGGGGCTGGGACCTTGTCTCGTCGTAGCTCGAACCGCGTCATCCACGCCGAGCATATTAACCAGCTAAGTCGCTTTCATGCCCAAATTTCTTAAGTTTGTAAATTTTTGTTCGGTTCAACCGAGCGTTATGTTTGTGTTTCAAAACAAGAATTTTCTTTGTTAAAAATGTTGTTTGTTCAAAAAACAACTTTCTTTACCCAATTTAACCGGGGGCTCTTAAATTTATATGAGCCGTTTTATAATAAATGTTATCTTCTTGGTCGTTGCAAAGTCTTTTTCTACTACTCCTTTTTCCGACGCTAGTGTGCGGTCAATAGCCGGACAGTCTGGTTTCTTTCTAAAGCCGCTCGAGTTTAGTTCGCTAAACAGGCCTCGGAGAAACACTCCGCCTTTGGGATATGGAGGTTGAAGCCAAAGGCTGACCCGCTTGGAGTCCGGAGATCGGATGTATCACATTAAAGCACGACCGAAGCACAAATTAAATTTTAGACCAATTTCGGATTGGCACAATTTTCGTTTATCTAAACATAAAGTTTTTGCATAAGTTTTTTGGTTTTTCCAAGCATAACTCTCGCAGTACAACGCCAGATGCATTTCACGCATCGGCAATATTAAAGGGGTTCTGCGGTTAGCACCGAACCCACCAAACACGGAGGTACTCCATGCAGTCCTCGGCAAAATGTCCTCGGTATTTCGCATTTATATGCATTGATTTCGAGTTGTGTCTTTGGTCTATAGCTGGATTGCCCGACTCCTGTGCTTACCCCTTACGTTTCCGCTTTGTTCGGCTAAGGGGTAAAGGGAGAACCACTCGATTGTCACTTCCGGTTTAACTGGTTAAGTGCCTCAGTTGGAGAAAGCCGAAAGCTAACTGTCACAACAAGCGTAAATCGGTCAGCGAACCGCAGGCGGTGTTCAACCAAATATAGCCGATCAAGGTTATCCGAGTAAAACGAAGGGCCTCTCTTTCTTGAAAAGGCCAAGTTGTGGGTGGTTCGACCTCGAATAATCCGAAGAGTCGGCGTATACCGGGGCCTATTAAGTTGCCCCCAAACATATGCTCCTATGACTAAGTGAAAGTTATAAAGCCTGAATATCTGATTGCCTCATTTCCACTAAACACAACCGCCTCAGGGCACCGAGATGTCGGCTAAGGGTTGTCTTGTTTGTACGGAAACACCCTACGTAGCATCTACAAAGGGGTGGAAGCCGACGATAGGCCACTTTCAGATTATAAACAGTCGCGACAGAGTCAAAATAAACTATACCGAGGGTTCCTTGTGGCACCTCGGCATAGATACATCGGGATTCCTGGAGAGCCCAACATATCATCAGCGTTTGTATTTAATATACGAAAGCTGGCTTCCGTAGTGATCGTCATAAAGCCATAGATATGCATCAATTTGACTTAAGATTTTGGCCAAGCTGGGTTGCCTGGCTCCTGTGCTTACCCCTTACGTTCCCGATTGTTCGGCTAGGGGGTAAAGGGAGCACCTCTGTGATTGTTACTTCCGAGTCATCCGAGTTAGTACCTCAGACTGGGTGAAGCCGAAAGCTAGTCATCTTAAGAATATAATTGGTCGGCAACGACGGAAGTCAAAATTTTGGTTCATAAGACCATAAAGTTCGGGAACATTCGCCGAACTAAATCCTCAATATTTTCCTCCCACATTGATCGGAGTTGAGGTTTCACGATCATGGTCAACATGATATCCTGGGAAAAGGAACTTATAAATGAACTATTTTTCCCAAAAGATGTTTCTTACGTTAAGTAGTAATATAACATATCTCTCCGCGTACCTTTGTTTATAAAACCGTATGGCCGGATTGCCTTGTTTGCCGTAAATCTTTGCCCTTATAAAGGCTTTATAAAGTAGGACAAACACTCCTCGGCTATTGGCCGAGGAGGTTGAAGCCGATGGTCGGTCAACAAAGTCTTGTACAATGCGGATCCGAGCATTAATGATGTAAAGTACTTAGATACATAGAATCATTACTAATAAATTAGGTCAAACGTAACAAAGTTTGTGTCAAACAAATATCGATCCTTAATTCGATCATCCATGCCCAAATTAAGGCTCGGGGGCTACTGCATTGACGATTCAATGCAGAAAATTTAAGTGCAAAACAGTTTCCGACGAGATTACGATCCTCGGGTTGGTCGGCCGCACCCAACCTGAGTCTCGGGGGCTACTGCACAATGCATTTTAATTCCTAAAGTATGCTGCCGAGCAAGGAATTGATCCTCAGGCCGATTTCGCGAATCGACCAGAGTCTCAAGGGCTACTGGGATTAGTGGTTTTATTTTATCCTTTAGGTGCATCCCGGGTTTTAGACCGACATGCACCTTGAGGGCTACTGGTTATATATCTCGGCAGAGAATAAATTGCACCAATCAAAAAATCAGCCCACGGTCGGGGTGGTGCACCACCTCGGAAGCAGTCCGGCATAAAGCTCGGGCGCAAGTGGCTGGTTCCATAGAGGGCATTTCCGACATTAAGCTCAGCTGAATTCCTTCAATTTTTTAAAGACCGAGGTAATCTATGACACCTCGGACGCTCATCATCGTTGGAGCTCGGATGAAGTCCGGCGTTGGAGTTCGGAAGCAATCCGGCATAAAGCTCGGATGCGATGGCTGGCTCCACAAAAGACTATTTCCGGCATTAAGCTCGGATGAACTCCTTCAACTTTTTCAAGACTGAGGTAATCTATGACACCTCGGATATAGTCCGGCGTTGGAGCTCGGATGCAAAAGAGACACCTCGGATGCAGTTCGGCGTTCGAGCTCGGACGCAAGAGGACACCGCCGCACAGGAAACACTTCAGACCCTAAGTGCGGCATAAAAAATAACAAGGCATTGATAAAGGCCGAGAATTTAAAAGGGGCTCCTCGGATGCCCGACGCGTGAACTCTTCGGATACACTTCGGCGATCCTCAAGATCAAAGATGGGAAGATTTGTTGAACCAGTTTTCAAGACCGACGACCGAAGACAAAGAACTATTCAAAAGAACCGAGGAGCGTCCCCAACTTGAAGACCGATTCAGGGGGCTACTGATGGTGTCCTGGACTAGGGGGTACTCACCACGTCGTCTCCCGACCAGTGGGTCGGGTTGACGACCCCCAGGGCGGTTCACTAATGGGCCAGTTCAGACAACCCATGATGCATACGAGGAAGATTCCACAAGACTTGATGATCAAGACAAGGACTCCTCTCCACCGACGTAGCCGACTAGGACTCTTGTTATCCTAGGCCTCTGGTGTGTTATATAAGCCGATGCCAGGCTAGTCATTAGGGACAATCAGATCATCAGAGATTACAATCATAGCTCTTAGGGTTTAGACCACTACAAACGATCTCGAGGTAGATCAACTCTGTACTCGATACCCCATCAGCAATACAAAACAAAGCAGGACGTAGGGTTTTACCTTCATTAAGAGGGCCCGAACCTGGGTAAATATCGTCTCCCTTGCCTCCTGTTACCCATCGATCAAAGATTCACAGTTCGGGATCCCCTACCCGAGATCCGCCGGTTTTGACACCGACACCCGACACCCCTCACCTCTCCAACGTCAAAATCGGTCGCCCTTGACCTCCCACATCCGATGGACATCTTCTCCGATGTCGCTAACGACCGGAGCCCCGCTGCCGGCCACGCCCATTTCCCTGCCTATGCTAGTTCTTCTTCACCGTTCTCTGTAAGCGCTCGCCCTGCTGCGTTTTTCAGATCGATCGAAACGTTCAGTTTTAGTTATATCAGTTAGTTAGATCATTTTTTCTCGGTTTAGATTGAACCACGGTTCGGTTTTTATGTTTATTAAGCTGCCAACGACGTAATCCTTAGGTATATGTCGTCCTCTTCTTAGTCTCGCAACAAACACCTCGCAGCCACTCATATCGCACCACGTGTCATATGCCCACAATATAACCTTTTCAGAGAAAAATCAGTTTTCAGATTTAGAGTCGATTTTTTTGTATCTTTAATTTTACAACTCCAAATTTGGTGATTCTTTTTTCCTACGATTTCACAAAATTTCCATCTATCCAGCGAAACCAACCAAAAATAATTTTGAACTTTTTAAATTTCGAATTTAAACAGATTTGTATTAAACCCTATTTCGGGTATAACTTTTATTTTAAGATTGGTTTTTGAGTAATTCTTTTTGCTACTGTTTTCTTTATGTTATATCTATCCGGAGGACAAATAAAAATAATTTTTGTTTTTATAAAAATTGAATCTAATCAGATTTAAGAACTATCTTAAATAGGAAATAACTTTTGTTTTATAAAACCTTTTTAATTGATTCTTTTTGCTAATTAAAACTCTTAGAAAATACTTTCTGTTAAACTATGTTTGATAATATTTTCTTCTGTGAATAATAATTTCTATCCAGAAAGTTGTTTTGACAAATTTCTTGAGTTTGGACTTTTCTTTTGATGTTGTTCTGCACATGTTCTTGTTTGTTTGTTGGTAATCATGATTGCTTATTGTATGTTTGCTCACGCTAGATTGTACGGAGTGCGAAGATTGTTATTTAGAGTCGCTTGAGTTTCAAGATCATCAACAAGGCAAGTCACTTTGATCATGTATTCATTACCTATGTTTTATTGCATTTAGAAATCCTTTTTCCACCATGCATGATCAAGTAGGTAATTTGGAAACTTGGCTCTTTAGTAGTATCATGAGGTAGGTACCCATGTCCCTTGTCACTAAGCCCCGGGATACATTTATTTTCACTAGCTATGCTAAGTACACGGGGATTGGTTGAGTGTTCATGCCAGTTGTGAGAGTGATGGACTTATTCAATGATGACAACTTCAAGACTTTCCAAAAATACCTCTGGGTGGAAATTGGATGAATGGCACCCTGGAGGACCCAGTGGTAGCCCAGGTGTTGCTGGAGAAGCGCCAGTCAATCACGCGGAAAGCTCCATCCAGACACGAAGAGACGGATGGATACTTCAAGACCGGAAGCTTACCTGTGCAACCACATGTCTATATGAGCTCTGGCTTGGTTGATCATCGTAGTAACTCTGGCCGGTCCAGTGCTACGAGATGTAGAAGAACGGTAGGATTGGATGGGCACTGCAGTGGTTACGAGGAACTCCCTGAAAGACCATGTTTCAATCATCTGGTTCTCAAACACCAGGCAGTGCGAGGACATAAACGGAGGGATCAAATCTTTTGGGCAAAGTGTACAAACCTCTACAAAGTGTTAAACTAATCGATTAGCCGTGTCCCCGGTTACGGACAACTTGAGCCTCTCGAATTGGAACTATTAGGAACTCTCAACACAATTAATTTAAATTTGTCTTGGGTTAATTATACTTCGGGGTATGAGAATTTGGTTGGCGGAATCATCTCACTAATTAGCAATTTTGTAGTAATATTTTTTTATTCTTTTGATGTAGGGAAATTTAGCTTTTATGCAAAAACTTAAACTTAGAGCCACCAACACTCATATTGCATATAGTGATTACAATATTTTTATTTTGTTCTCGCTGTGACTGTGCCGGCATATTCCATGTGCTGACCTACACGGCTGCAATGTCTCATGTTGCAGACTTTTCCGACGAGGAATAAGGTGCGATAGGCCGCTGTTCTACGCTCAGTTTTTGCCAGTGGAGTTGATGGACTCATTTACCTACGAAGCTTCTGCATTTATTTTATTTAGATGACCTTCAACCATATTATTGTAATAATTACTCTTTTGAGGACCTCGATGTAATAAAGTGTGTGATTGAACTCTGTATTATTTCATCGAGTACCATGTGTGCTAGCAAGTCGATCCAAAGACTAGCATGGTATGCACAGAGACTCCGATCTTTTCGGATCGGGTCACTACAATAAAAGAAAGAAAAAATCATGTGAAAAAACAAAAGGAAAAGGAAACCAGATTGGGGAAGGTTCAAGAAACCTCCCAAAACTGGTGGCAGAAAACCCAGAATGGGTTGGCCCATACGAGAAACATGGCGCACACGAGGGTTCACGGTTGCTATTGAGCGACCTACGCGCGAAATAAGAACTGCCGGTCGGACGTGTTCTTTTATTTTTGAGAGAAGAGATGTCGCATGGGACGTTCCGTGGGCCGAAAGATCATCATACTTTTATTCCGGTTCGTTTTGGTTTTCAACATGATATGTCTCTCCCTCTCTTTGTATGTGTTTCTTTTTCCCCTGTATCCTAAAAAATAAGAGTGCACATCTAAGGAACAGCAACGCCGCAAGGCTCCTTCGCAGCCAATGTTGGAGACGTCTCTTATTTCCTCGCATGTGCAGAAAGCGAGGACTCCTGTCCCCCCCCCCCCCCCACCACCACACGCAAACTTGGTCTAGCCCAGGTACGGGGCGGGCCTTCCCTAATTTTGTTCGTTTCTTCTTATTTGTTATTTCTTTTCTATTTCCCATTTTAGCTTCTTTAAAAATGATCAAGATTAAAAAAAACAATCTGTATTAAAAATGTTCGTTATTCTTTTTTTCAAAATTACAAAAATGTTCGTGAGTTGAAAAAATTGTTCTTGAATTTCAAAATTATTCTCAAATTTTTAAAATGCCGGTGCATTCGAAAAAAGTTTGTTAATTTGATTTTTTATGAATTAAAAAAAGGTTCTTGAATTTCAAGAAATATTCATGAACTCAAAAACATGTTCACAAATTCCAAATGCTTATTGTATGCTCATTGTTTGCTCACGCTAAATTGTCCAGAGTGTGAATATTGATATTTAGAGTCGCTTGAGTTTCAAGATCGTCAACAAGGCAAGTCACTTTGATCATGTATTCATTACCTATGTTTTATTGCATTTAGAAATCCTTTTTCCATCATGCATGCTCAAGTACGTAATTTGGAAACTTGGCTCTTTTAGTAGTATCATGAGGTAGGCACCCATGTCCCTTGTCACTAAGCCCCGGGATACATTTATCTTCACTTGCTATGCTAAGTGAACGGGGATTGGTTGAGTGTTTATGAAAGTTGTGAGAGTGATGGACTTATTCAATGATGAAAACTTCAAGACTACAAGATTCAATACTTTCCAAATATACCTCTGGGTGGAAATTGGATGAACGGCACCATGGAGGACCTAGTGGTAGCCTAGGTGTTGCTGGAGAAGCGCCAGTCAATCACGCGAAAAGCTCCACCCAGGCACGAAGAGACGGATGGATACTTCATGACCGGAAGCTTACCTGTGCAACCACAAGTCAATATGGGATCTGGCTTGGTTGATCGTTGTAGTAACTCTGACTGGTCCAGTGCTACGAGATGTAGAAGAACGGAAGGATTGGATGGGCACTGGCAGTGGTTACGAGGAACTCCCTGAAATACCATGTTTCGGTCATCCGGTTCTCAAACACCAGGCAGTGCGAGGACATAAACGGAGGGATCGAATCTTGTGGGTAAAGTGCACAAACCTCTGTAGAGTGTTAAACTAATCGATTAGCCATGTCCCCGGGTACAGACAACTTGAGCCTCTGGAATTAGAACTATCAGGAACTCTCAACACAATTAATTTAAATTTGACTTGGGTCAATTATACTTCGGGATATGAGAATTTGGTTGGCGGAATCATCTCATTAATTATATCAATTTTGTAATAATACTTGTAGTTATTCCTTTGATGTAGGGAAAATTAGCTGATGCGGAGCATCCTACGGACATCACCATGTCAAGAGTCCGTTTGGCAAGTGACACGTGCGACCTCTACTTCACATACATAAAGGTGAATCATCTCCTTTACACATGTTCATTTGACCCCTTCGAGGATGGTATACTACTTGACAATCCTCTCGTGTGCATGCATAGGTATTGTCGGAGCTTCACGGATGACGAGGAGGAGTGCCAGCACCTACGCATGACTACACCATCTGCGAGGGAAGCTTGGAAGAGACGGAAGAAGAAGAGAGGACCAGCTTCAGGAAAGTCCGAACCTTCCGGTCTGCCCGGAACCTCCGGACCCCGGACCTTCCGGCCTGCCCGGACCCTCCGGCCTCCGGCGACCAGAGCAGCTCCCAGATGCGCCAACTCTGTGGATAGCCCGGACCTCGCGCGGAACCTCCGGACCCCGGACCTTCCGGCCTGCCCAGAACTTCCAGCGCCCGGAACCTCCGGCCTAGCCCGGAACTTCCGGCCTTTCCAAAGCAATGCCACTCGGGCCCGAGGCCCATGTATCTCTCCCTCCTACCCCTTCGTCCCTAGACTACAAATACTCGTCTCCCACCTCCGTTTTAGGGTTAGCGATGGTTTAGCTCGTAGTTTGTTGAGCATTTGCTCCTTCCACTACCTCTCCCATGGAGTAGATGCCTCTATGAGAGAAGACACCTAGTGGATGTCAAGACCCCTCGAGAGGGAAGATCCCAAGTGGATTCAAGGCCCCATCTCCCCATGGGATTTGGGATGAACTCTATCATGTATCCTCTTTCCCTTTGTTATTTTTGTACCTTGTGGATCTTGTGTGTGGTGAGCATAGTGGATGTGTGATTGGACTTGTTCTTGAGTGTTTTCTCTTGTGATTTCTCCTCGTTCTTCCCCGTGTTCTTCGCATTCTTGAGGAACCCCCTCCAATTCGTGAAAGATCGACACACACGGGTGTTCCCCGTATCATATTGGTATCAAGAGCCACGTTTCTCACGAATTTGGAGCCCCCCCCCTTCGTTTTCTAGCCTAATTTTGTGTGTTTTTGTCCCAATTCGAAAATCCCCACCAAAAATAGCCTCACCAATTTTTTTGCAATTTGTTGGTTCTTATGAGATTTTGTTGATTTTGATCCATGGAATTCGTGTTTGGCAAGTAGATCTAGCTTTCCCACCATGAAATCCCCCCAAATTTTCTTTTTCCCCATCAATTTTGACCCACGAAATCGAGTTTTTCCGCCCCCGTTCTCAGATCCGGAATTTAGGGTTCGTCCCAGAGTTGTTTTCGCGACCCCCGGAACTTTCGGCATCACCCGAAACTTCCGGCCCTAGCCCGGAACTTCCGGCCTAACCAGAGAGTTTCCCCACACTTTCCTGTGCCCCCCGGAACATCCGGTACACCCCCGGAACTTCCGGCCATAGGCCCGGAACTTCCGGCCTAACCTGAAACTTTGCATAGTTTTCAGCTTCAGCCTTTTCACCGTTTTGTCCATAACTAATTCATCCGCAGTCCGATTTTGACGTTCTTTAGCTCGTTGGATAGCTATTGACACCCCCCATTCCACAAAAATAATTCCAAAACCATTTGAATCCATCAATTTTTTTTCATATTTGGCATCTTTGCCTAGGCCACCACCATAACTTCCGCATAGTTTTCCCTCCATACACTTCCGCCACCCTAACCCAATTTTGTTTGAGATTTTGAGTTGCGGTTTCCGTTTCCTAAGGTGTTTCGGCTAATTAGGGACGGCTCTACATCGACGACACCGCCACTCATCATCGCCTCGGCCTCGACATCGACATTGGCCACTTGCCTTTTGGCACCCCAACCGTAAGCAAGGACGGTAACCTCGACGACATCATTGTCTATTACCTTGCCATTGCATTGATCGCTTTGAGCCTATTGCGCACCTTACCCATTGAGACTAGCGAGTTGAGAATTGCCGGGCCATGTTACTTGTGCACCGTAGTGTTACTCTTATGTCGCATAGCTAGTTATAGCATGCACACATCTTGCTATCTACATTGTGCCATAAGTCTCTCCCGTGCATATCCATCATAGTTGTCTCATATCTTGGTTCGAGCATCAAGCATAGCCTATAAAAAAAGAGCAAAAAGAAGAAAAAGCTTTTAAGCAAAAGAGGAGATACAAAAGAGCTTATAAGCAATAGCAATAGCATTGAGCCATTTTGCATAGTAGATACTCTTGGATCATACATACATAGTATACTTGGGATTGAAGACGGCACGTTTACTCTTTTAGGTTGGTGCACAAGCGCGTATCTAGCCCATTTGAGCAATCGAGCTATTGTCTCTTCTAGTATCCGTGCAACACGAGCTTTTTCCGGGTCTCACACATTTTATGCTCATTCCTTGGTTGCGTGAATCCCATTTATCTATCCGTGTGTGTGTTCCTAGTGCCACCATAGCTATTGATCTATTTGCTTTGCATTGCAATTTTCTGAATCTTCCTCAACATTTTCGATATCTTGGATTGACATTTGCTTGAATTTTGTGCCACTTGTCCTAACCAAGCCACTCAATAAGCTTTATGTTGTAGGTGTGAGAGAACAAGTCCGGTACCAATTCCCCTATTCTTTCATTCCACATTGAGTGAAACGGGATACATCCTCAACTTTGGGAACAGTATATCGGTATTGTTTATCTCATTTCCTACACACCTTGCTCGAGTCTTGTGATGGATAGGCAAAGCACATCATCTACTTCGGTCTACAACAACAATGACGAGTTCGATGCCATGAAGAAAACCATCGACGCCAAGTTGGATGCTCAAATGGAGGAGCTCAAGGTCCTCATCAACATCGGCAAGAGGTCTTCATCATCTTCGAGAAGACGCTCAACTGCACATGCTTCCGAGTTACCATCTTCGGCAAGATCACCTCGGCATCGACACCATCAAAGACATGAAGAAATAACGACGCCAACATCATGGCGTCCAACAAAGAGCAAGTGTGAAGGTTATGAGCTCGACACCAACCACCGCTCGATGACTTCACCACCTACCTTGGCATCTTCGCCAAGCGACTTCAAGGCATCTTCGCCTTTGGATATGCGGCATCTTCGCCGACAAGCACTTTAAGAGAAGCTCCCCAAGCTCAAGTCCGCGACTTCCATGAGCTACTACGACCTCGACATTGACCACGAGATTCCTTTCTATGGGAGTCAAGACCCCGAGGAGTATCTCGATTGGGAGCGCAAGATGGACTACTACCTCAAGCTACTTCAAGTCCCTTCCGAAGATCAAGTGAAGTGCGCCACAAGAAACTTCCACGGCGATGCGTCGACATGGTGGCTTCACACATCTTTGACGAGCTTTGACATGAGTTGATCCAAGACGAAGAAAGCGATGCGGCGAGAGTTTGTGACTTCTACATACATGGAACATCTTCAACGCCAATTGGAGAACACCATACAAGTATCCAAGTCCCTCGACAAGTATTTCATGAAGATGACGAAAGCCTTGCGACGAGCCGGAGTGGACGACCCCATTTGGATGAAGTTCCACTTCACGACGGGGTTGAACAACGACATCGCCAAGACTATCTTCAACAACTCCTATGAGTCTCTCGATGACCTCTACATTGGTGCTCTCAAGGCGGTTCAAGAACTCAAGAAGGCCAAGGCTTCTCCACCCCAAGCACACTTCGCGATGACCAAGCTCCTCGACTACGAGCATGAGGATGGTACCGCCAAGATGTCCAAGCCCGACGAGCTCCAAGACGACGCTCCCAAGTTCAACTTCACCTCCATCCCTCTTTGCGGCATTGACGATGCCGAGTCTACCACGACTCTTTTTGAAGATGGCGCGGCGACGACTACGACTACGGAGCCACTCAAGGAACATGCTTCGGAGGCGAGCGACAAGGTGGCAAGCAAGGATGATGCTTCCATCATTGGAGGCGAGAGTGATGATGCGCCATCTTCGGCCTTCATCCACCACGACGGTGACGAGATGGTTGAGCATGGGATTTTCCCTTCGACCACGGCGGCGTTTGGAGTTGAGTTGAGAGACTTATGCCACCACATTGAGAGTGAGAGTGACTTCACCACTAGCCCCATATGTGATGAGTTGCCCCAATT
Source organism: Elymus sibiricus (assembly GCA_039707655.1). Taxonomy (NCBI): domain Eukaryota; kingdom Viridiplantae; phylum Streptophyta; class Magnoliopsida; order Poales; family Poaceae; genus Elymus; species Elymus sibiricus. Next base: position 275,405,042 of record CM077665.1, read on the forward strand.
CCCATGTGAGGAGAGCCACAACCCCCACCACTTGAGTGAGATGAGTGACTCCACCATATGTGAGTATGAGTGCAACTACCTAGAGGGAGTGAGTTAGCCACCACCACATAGAGCGAGTGAGGTAGTTGATAGGGCATGTGAGGCCATTTCGCTTTCTAACAACTTAACCTCTTCCTCTATTGTGTCTTCTAATTTGGTGCTAGGTCCCATATTCGATGACGCGCCGATCCTTGACGACTTCATCCTCACCTTGGACAAGACGATGGCCATGGTGGTATATGATGCACCCCCACATGGTTCCATCACGATGAAGATGACCACAAGTTGGTCGATGCCACCTCACCTAAACCACATGAGTGGAATGACAAAGGTAACATAGGTGAAGGTGATGCTCTTGTCCCACTACTGGACTATCTTGGGATTGATTGCTTGCATGATGATGATCCACCTATTGCCATGCTTCATGCTTATGCGACTTTCTCATGTGACGAATAACCCATTTATGATGAGTTTGACGATTCTCATGAGGAGTCTATTACTTGTGATGCCATGTTGCATAGGATATCTTGTGAGAACTCTATAGGTCACATCATGCTTGACAATCCACTTAACTTGTCATATGCTATGCGTGAAATTTCCCACATTGCATCTTTGCAATCTCACCATAGCGACTATGCCTATTCCATTAAAATAAACCCAATTTGCACATATGGCATAGACAACAAGCCCATTGTTATTGGCATTTGCTTTTTTTGTGATGATATAGCCATGCTCCCTTTGCATCATTTGCGCAATTGCTCACACATGACATGCCATGACCACCTAGATTTGGAAATGCATTGTTTTGGATGTTGTACATATTCTCCGAATTATGCTTCCGCTATTGCAAATGATGAGACCTCAATAGTTTCCTCATACATTTTAGGAGATTTTGTTCCATCCCATCCATTGCATGATCCCATTCATTTTGTGAACAATATGCTTGCCATTGATATGAATAATATGCTTGTGCCACATACTTGCTATAATTTTCATCCCACTCATGTTGAGCATAATAACTATAATTGCATGATGGATGACGTATTCCTATACCATGCCTCAAATTTCTTTGAGCGTTGTTTTTCTTGTGCTAACTCACACGTGCACATACACATCATGATGGATGATGTGTACATTTACCACGCACACACTTTGTTTCGTGTGTCTCCTTGTTGTGTAGGTACTCACGAATACTCGTCAACCTCACAATCCCATGAGTTGACGAAAAGAGCTCTTGAGAGCACCAACGCCTTGGGATTCACTGGAATGTGTCTCCAACCACCCTCGCGCAAGGACTACGCGCACCTCTTTTACATGGCTCTCACATGGTTAGGGATTCTTGCTCATTGCACTTATTATGCCCATATTGCCATGTTCACTTTGCATGATATGCTCATTTCTATGCCATTTCCATGCATTTGTGACCCATGCTTTGCATCTCACATGACGCTTGACTATGTGACTTGTATGTGTATTTGCAAGCTTGGTGGAGATATTATTTGCTATTGCCATGATTTCTTTGTGACCCATGCCTATGATAGTATTGAGGATTACCCCATTACTTGTCTTGCTTGGGATATGTCATGCACATTGCCTATGCCTATTATTTGCTCGCATGACATGATTGCCATGATTTTCTCTAGTATGTTGCATCTTCGCACTACTAGCTTGCACGACGTGGTTACTATGCTTGCTTCATGTGTTGCATCACCGACGATTACTAGTTGCTCATTTCATGCGGTTGATGACAACCATTGCCATGCTTCGCACATGATTGCTATCGCTTGTTGTCGTATGTCTCCATGTGTTGCCTCTCTCATGCTAGATTTGCCATCTATTGAGTGCAACAATGCTATTAATTTTGCTAATGAGAATGTCCCCATAGCCTTCTCTCATATCATTGGAGCTTTTGACATCTTTCATGTGAAGCATGCTTTCCTTCCTTCTTTGCACCATATGCCTAGTGCCATGAATATTGCCATTGTTGCATCCTTTTATTCATGTACTTGTGATCCTAACGCTTATGTGCAAGAGAAGAGAACCATCATGATGGATGATGTGTTTGTCTACCATGCACATACATTGTTTCCTTTGTTGTGTGTATGTGTAGGATACTTCGACTACATGTTAACTTCCACTTCTCGTGAGTTGACGATTCGAGCTCTTAAGAGCGAGCCACGCGACAACGACGCGCTTCTACGTCACACTTTCTTGTGTTTCGGCATTGTGAAGGACGCACAAGGACAAGTTTTCAAGGTGACATCGTTCTTGAGCATGGATATTGTGGATCTTCCTACTTGTGTTGCTTGTAGCATGACACATATTGGTCATCTTGGACCACTTACTTGCACACATGTTAGAGATATTGCTTTCACTCATTATTGCCATCGTTCCATGCCTCATGACATATATGCCTTGTGTGCTGCACCCAACTTGTGGATTGTTTGCTCTTATCATATGCTTGGTTGCAACAATGTCCATTCTTCACATTTGCCATGCCACCTTACTCGCTACATGCTTGACTTGATTGCCTCACACATGATGACCAATTGCTCTTTCGATTGTGTTGAGTGCCACACTATCTTCACTACACCATGTGCACATTATGCTTGGATTGTCTTGCACTTTGGATTGCACCATGTGTTTCAACACTTCATTCTACTTGGTGTTGTGAATGATTCATATGCCTACCATAGACCTTTCGTTGATTGCCTTGTGCATGATTTCTATGACCATGAGGTAGATGCTTATTATAGTGTCACACATATTTGCATCACTACCTCACCTTTGTGTACTTGTTTCCATGATTGCATTGCTTGTGCTCAATTTGCATGCTTACATGCCATGACACAATCCCTTGTCACACCATATGTTATGCATAATGACAACACTTATGCGGTGATTCACCACTTGAATGCTTGGTTTTGCACTAACGCTAACCACATTTGTTTTTCCAAGTGTTTGTCATATTTGCTCCTTTTGAAGGAATTAATAGACGGTGAGACATTGGAGAGTGCCCCTTTAGAGCTTGATGATGATGAGTGCTTGGTGATCGTCCACTTCCACACGACGACGCCATCTCCTTCCCATGGTGATTTGGATTTTGATCCGAGGATGGATCATTCCCAAGGGGGAGGGGATGATGCGGAGCATCCTACGGACATCACCATGTCAAGAGTCCGTTTGGCAAGTGACACGTGCGACCTCTACTTCACATACATAAAGGTGAATCATCTCCTTTACACGTGTTCATTTGACCCCTTCGAGGATGGTATACTACTTGACACTCCTCTCGTGTGCATCCATAGGTATTATCGGAGCTTCACGGATGACGAGGAGGAGTGCCAGCACCTACGTACGACTACACCATCCGCGAGGGAAGCTTTGAAGAGAAGGAAGAAGAAGCGAGGACCAGCTTCAAGAAAGCCCGGACCTTCCGGCCTGCCCGGAACCTCCGGACCCCGGACCTTCCGGCCTGCCCGGACCCTCCGGCCTCCGGCGACCAGAGCAGCTCCCAGATGCGCCAACTCTCTGGATAGCCCGGACCTTGCCCGGAACCTCCGGACCCCGGAACTTCCGGCGCCCGGAACCTCCGGCCTAGCCCGGAACTTCCGGCCTTTCCAGAGCAATCCCACTCGGGCCCGAGGCCCATGTATCTCTCCCTCCTACCCCTTTGTCCCTAAACTATAAATACTCGCCTCCCACCTCCATTTTAGGGTTAGCGATGGTTTAGCTTATAGTTAGTTGAGCCTTTGCTCCTTCCACTACCTCTCCCATGGAGTAGATGCCTCTATGAGAGAAGACCCCTAGTGGATGTCAAGACCCCTCGAGAGGGAAGATCGCTAGTGGATTCAAGGCCCCATCTCCCCATGGGATTTAGGATGAACTCTACCATGTATCCTCTTTCCCTTTGTTGTTCTTGTACCTTGTGGATCTTGTGTGTGGTGAGCATAGTGGATGTGTGATTGGACTTGTTCTTGAGTGTTTTCTCTTGTGATTTCTCCTCGTTCTTCCCCGTGTTCTTTGTGTTCTTGAGGAATCCCCCTCCAATTCGTGAAAGACCGACACACACGAGTGTGCCCCGTATCATTAGCTTTTATGCAAAAACTTAAGCTTAGACCCACCACCAGCCATATTGCATATAGTGATTATAGTATTTTTTTATTCTGTTCTCTCTGTGACTGTGCCCACATATTCCATGTGCTAACCTACACGGCTGCAACGTCTCATGTTGCAGACTTTTTCGACGAGGAATAAGGTGCGATAGGTCGCTGTTCTACACTCAGTTTTTGCCAGTGGAGTTGATGGACTCATTTACCTACAAAGCTTCCGCGTTTATTTTATTTAGTTGGCCTTCAGCCATATTATTGTAATAATTACTCTTTTGAGGACCTTGATGTAATAAAGTGTGTGATTGAACTCTGTATTATTTCATCGAGTACCGTGTGTGCTAGCAAGTTAATCCAGGGACTAGCACAGTATGCACAGAGACTCCGATCTTTTTGGATCGAGTCGCTACAATAAAAGAAAAAAACTCATGTGAAAAACACAAAACGAAAAGGAAACCGGCTCTAGGAAGGTTCAAGAAACCTCCCAAAACTGGTGGCAGGAAATCCGGAATGGGCTGGCCCATACGAGAAACTTGGCACACACGAGGGTTCATAGTTGCTATTGAGAGACATACGCGCAAAATAAGAACTGCCGGTCGGACGTGTTCTTCTATTTTTGAGAAAAGAGATGTCGCCTCGGACATTTTGTGGCCCGAAAGCTTGTCATACTTTTATTCCGGTTCATTTTGGCTTTCAACACATATATCTCTCTCCCTCTCTTTGTATGTGTTTCTTTTTCCCGTGTATCCTAAAAAAATAGGAATGCACATCTAAAGAACAGCAGCGCCGCAAGACTCTTCCGCAGCCGATGTTGGAGACGTCTCTTATTTCATGGCCCGTGGAGTGGAAAGCGAGGACTCCTGGCCCCCCCCCACCACCACCACACGCAAACTTGGTCTGGCCCAGGTACGGGGCGGGCCTTCCCTAATTTTTTTCATTTCTTCTTATTTGTTATTTCTTTTATGTTTCCCTTTGTAGCTTCTTTCAAAATGTTCAATATTAAAAAAACTATATTTAAAAAATGTCCGTGTTTTTTTCAAAATTACAAAAATGTTCGTGAGTTGAAAAAATAGTTCTTGAATTTCAAAATTATTCTCAGTTTTTTAAAATGTCGGTGCATTCAAAAAAAGTTTGTTAATTTTATTTTTGTTCTGACTTAAAAAAGGTTCTTGAATTTCAAGAAATATTCATGAACTCAAAAACATGTTCACAAATTCCAAAAATATTCGTGAAATTCAAAAAATGTTCATGAATTTCAGAAATATTTGTGAGTTTTAAAAAATGTACATAAATTTTAAGAACTTCTGAAAATTAAAACGTCTTTTCGAATTTTTAAAAAGTTCACGTATTTGGAAGTTATATCCGTGAATTAAATATTCTTCATGAATTGCAAAACTTGTTCACAAATTCAAAAATATGTTCACGTGTTTGAGAAATGTCCACAAAATTTCAGAAAATGTTCACAATATTAAGAAGAAGAAAAATGGAAAATAAAAAGGAATGAAGAAAAAGGAAAATATTACGAAAGATAAAAGAAAGAAAAAACCATGAAAAACAATAGGAAAAGGAAAACTGGATTGGGAAGGTTCTAGAAACTTCCCAAAACTGATGCGAGAAAACCCGGAATGGGCCGGCCCATACGATGGATGTGGCGCACACGAGGGTTCATGATCGCTATCCAGCTACCTACGCACGAAATAGGAACTGTCGGTCGGGCGTGTTCTTTTATTATTCAGAGAAGAGATGTCGTGCGGGACGTTTCGTGGGCCGCAAGCCCATCAGACTTCTATTCAGGTTCGTTTTGGCTTTGAACACGATCTCTCTCTCTCTCTTTCTCTCTCTCTCTCTCTCTCTCTCTCTCTCTCTCTCTCTCTCTCTCTCTCTTCGTGTGTGTTTCTTTTTCCCATGTGTCCTAAGAAAAATAGTAGCACACACCTAAAGAACAGCGCCGCCGCTGAACTCCTCGTCCGCAGCTGATGCTGGAGACCTCTCTTGTTCCACTCTCCCACGCTGCAACTGATTCGTCGTTGTCCTCTCCGCAACTTGTGGGTCATCAACATTGACTCCACCGTGCCCGATCTCATTGATGACCCACTGATACGTCTCCAACGTATCTATAATTTTTGATTGTTCCGTGCTGACATATTATCATTCTAGGATACTTTTTGAGTAATAATTTACCAATTTATATTATTTTTGAGCACTAACCTATTGACCCAGTGCCCAGTGCCAGTTCCTGTTTTCTGCGTGTTTTTTAGTTTTCAGGTTTACAGTACCAAACAAAGTCCGATTGCCCCCAAACTTTTTTATGATTTGTTCTAGACCAAAAAAAGACCTGGAAGCTTCGGGAGAAGACCGGAGGCCGCACGAGGGAGGCACAAGTCAACAGAATGTGCCCAGTGGGGGTCGGCGCGCCTTGATGGCTTGTCCCTCCCTGGTGGACCTTCAGACCCTGTTCCTGGCCTATAAATTCACATATATTCCAAATACCCTAAAGGGCATCCCGAAACTCTTTTCTGCCGCTGCAAGTCTCTGTTCCGACGGGATCCCATCTGGAGCTCCGTTCCGGCACCCTGTCGGAGGGGGGATCGATCACGGAGGGCCTCTTCATCAACCTTGTTGCCCTCATGATGATGTGTGAGTAGTTCACCATAGACCTACGGGTCCGTAGTTAGTACCTAGATGGCTATCTCTCTCTCTCTCTCTCTCTCTCTCTCTCTCTCTCTCTCTCTCTCTCTCTCTCTCTTGATCTTCAATACAATGATCATCGCATCTTCGCTTTGATCTATCCGATGTAATTCTTTTGTGCGGTGCTTTTGTTGGGATCCGATGAATTGTGGGTTTATGTTCAGATTATTCATGAAAAGTATTTGAGTCACCTCTGATATATATTATGATTCTTAAGTGCATGATCATTATAGCTTCGTAATTCTCTCCGATCTATTGAAATAGTTTGGCCAACTAGATTGATATTTCTTCAGTGAGAGGGGTGCGTTGTAGTGGGTTCAATCTGGCGGTGCTCTATATCCCAGTGACAGAAGTGGACAAGACACATCTCTGTATTGTTGCCACTAAGGATAAAACGATGGGATTAGTTCATATTAATTGAATTCTCTTTGTCTAAATCATGTCAATGTTCTCCAAGCATTACTCTGTTTTACTTAATACTCTAGATGCATGTTGGATAGCGGTCGATGGGTGGAGTAAAAGTAATATGTGCAGGAAGGAGTCGGACTATTTGCTTATGGACGTGATGCCTATATACATGATCATTGCCGTGATATCGCATAACTAAGCGCTTTTCTATCAATTTCCCAACAGTAATTTGTTCACTCACTGTATGCTTACTTTCATAAGAGATCTCGCTAGGGAAAACTATGGCCCCCGGGTCTATCCACCTATATACTTATAAACACTAGAATACCTTGCTGCCATTTATTTGTTTTTATTTTATTTTGCAATTTACAATTATCTACTATTATCTACAGACTTCACTTGCTTGCAAATAACGAGATCAAGGGGATTGACAACCCTCTTGCCCGCGTTGGGTGCAAGTTGTTTGCTCTTTTGTGTGCAGCCACTAAAGACGGTTGTGGATTGATATTCCTATTGGTTCTATAAACCATGGTTTCATAACTGAGGGAAATACTTACCCGTATTGTGCTGCAATTACCCGTTCCTCTTCATGGAAAATCCAACGCAGATCACAAGTATCAGGAAGGATTTCTGGCGCCGTTGCCGGGGAATATCATCACCAACTATCAAGTAACTTCACACAAATTATCATTCACTTGTTCTTCTTTTTATTTGCTGTTATATTTAGTTTGCTTCATAAAAATCAAAAATACAAAAATATTTATCTTTGCTTGTTACTAGTTTACTTCTTTGCTTACTAGTTTGCTTGTCTTGCTTGTTACTTTGCTCGTTCGGTTACCATGTCTCAAGATAGATTCCAAAATATCTCTTACTACCAAATAATGTCGAAAATAGAGAGTTCTATGAAAACTTTCATGACTTCACAATTTGAGCATAATAAATTCTTTGTTTCTGAAATTAAGGAACATTCAACTTTGATTGACGCTATTAGTAAGCAACTTGATGAGGCTAATAAGGAAGCGTCTAATCTCCAATCACAATTTTCTCAAACTAAAGAGCTGTTAGGAAAGATCTCTCATAAGCAAACCACTCTAGTAAATAAGATGGCCGCTAAACCGGAACCTTTACCTATTAGGAATCATGATGAAGATCTTAAAATGATTGGTACTTCTCCTATTAAATCTTTGTTTACCTCTCTGAATATAAATGATAAAAGGACTAGAGACGAGTCAACTTTAGCGAGTGAGCGTCCCGCTTGCTTGGAGGGTGATGATTTTAATGCTAAAACTGAAAAGGTGGGTTTGGAGAGGTAAAAACTTTAACTAGTGATGTGCCCACTATCTTGGATTACAAGGATTTTAATTATGAAAGTTGCTCTTTAGTAGAATGTATTTCGTTGTTGCAAACTATTATTAGCTCACCCAATGCTTATGAACAAAACAAGGCTTTCACTAATCATATAGTGGAAGCGATGATAAAATCTTATGATGGGAAACTTGAACTTGAAGTTTCTATCCTAAAAAATTGCATGATGAGTGGGAACCTACTATCAAAATAAAGATCAATAAATATGAATGCAATGATTTGTGTGACCTTGGTGCCAGTGTTTCAACTATACCGAAAATTCTTTGTGATGTGCTTAGTCTCACCAATATTCAAGATTGTTCCCTAAACTTGCATCTTGCGGATTCTACCATTAAAAAACCTTTAGGTAGAATAAATGGTGTTCTTATTATTGCAAATAAGAATTATGTGCATGTAGACTTCATTGTGCTTGATATTGATTGCAATCCTACTTGTCCAATAATACTTGGAAGACCTTTCTTACGAACTATAGGTGCAATTATTGATATGAAAGAGGGAAACATAAGGTTCCAATTCCCATTAAAGAAAGGGATGGAACACTTCCCTAGGAAGAGAATTAAACCACCTTATGAATCAATCATGAGAGATACTTATGGATGGAGCGTCATAGATGACAATACTTGAAACTATGCATTATGCCTAGCTAGGGGCATAAAACGATAGCGCTTGTTGGGAGGCAACCCAATAGTTATCTTTATTTTTGCTTTTTACTTTCTGTTTTGGTGTGATAACATGATTATTTCCTCTGTAGTGATTGTTTTTTTACATTTTAATTAGTGTTTTTGCCAAGTAAAGCCTTTGGGATGACTCACAAGATGAGTAGAATTGATACGGTGCAAAAACAGAAACTTTAACGTCTAGTGCAGAATTTCTCTGATTTTACTGGAACGTCTTGTTGATCTGAATTGTTTACAAAGTATTTCTACACAAATTATTGAGGTTGTTCTAATTTTTAAGAAATTTTATAGTTACAGAAGTATAGGTTCTTTACAGATCTTTACACACTGTTCTGTTTTAGATAGATTCTGTTTTTGCTTAGATAGTTTGCTTGTTTTGATGATGCTCTGGATTGTATCAGGGGTATAAGCCATGGAGAAGTTAGAATACAGTACCTATTATGCAATAATGAAATATGAATCAATTTATAACATTACCTAAAGTATTTGATATGTTGCTTATACTAACGGATCTGACGAAGTTTTGTTGAGTTTTGTGTGATTGAAGTTTTCAAGTTTTGGGTGTTATCACGACGGATAAAGGAATAAGGAGTGGCAAGAGCCTAAGCTTGGGGATGCGCAAGGCACCCAAGGTAATATTCTAGGAAGACTCAAGCGTCTAAGCCTGAGGATGCCCCGGAAGGCATCCCCTCTTTCATCTCAATCCATCGGTATGTCACTTTGAGCTATATTTTTATTCGTCACATGATATGAGTTTTGCTTGCAGCGCCGTTTGCTTTTGTTTGCTTTTATTTTTAGTTTGCCACAATCATCATTTTTCTGGACACACCTATTTGAGAGAGACACACCTTCATCATAATTTGTTAGAATACTCTATGTGCATCACTTATATCTTTTGAGCTTAGCAGTTGCTCTAGTACTTCACTTATATCTTTTTGAGCATGGTGGCGTATAGATTTTATAGAAATAATTGCACTTTCATACTTCACTTATATTTGTTTGAGAGTTAATAAATAGTGACGGCAATTTGCATGGGTCATAAGACTAGTCCAAAAATAATAGGTATTCAATGAGTGATAATCAAAACCATCATGTAGCACATATAAGATAAATTGTGGGTTAATGATATTGATGTGGTAATGTGAAAAATGTGTGAGTTCATCATTGTTGTTTCGTAGAAGTATCGATATTAAGAGGTGTTAATTTTCCATTTGTCTAAATATTAAAAAGGCATGGTGGGGATGTGTGAGCATTTCTATTCCTCGTTGAAATCCTAGTGTTGTTCCGGGTCGGAGGCGCGCGATGGTTAACTCCTCCCAACCTCCTCCCTCGGGGCATGCGAGTAGTACTTTTATTTGTGATAAACTAATAAAACTTTGCAATAAGTATATGATTTATTCATGACTAATGTGAAACCATGGACATACGCAATCTCACGACCTCATATTTTGCTAGCCTCTTCGGTACCGTGCATTGCCCGTTCTCACCTCGAGGATCGGTGCAAACTTCACCGGTGCATCCAAACCCCGTGACATGATACGCCCTGTCACACATAAGCATCATTATATATTCCTCAAAACAGCCACCATACCTACCTATTATGGCATTTCCATAGCCATTCCGAGATATATTGCCATGCAAATTCCACCATCACATCATATGACTAGTTCGTTCATCATCATATTGCTTTGCATGATCATATAGAGTTGACATAGTATTTGTGGAAAAGCCACCGTTCATCATAGTTTTGATACATGTCACGTTAGATCATTGCACATCCTGGTACACTGCCAGAGGCATTCATATCGAGTCATATTGTTTCATAGTTCTTCATATCAAGTTTTCATATTGAGTTGTAAGTAAATAAAAGTGTGATGGTTATCATTATTAGAACATTGTCCCAGTGAGGAAATAAAAATGGGGGAGGCCAAATGAGCCCACTATAAATAAAAAAATGAAAGAAAAAAATGAATGAGAGAAAGAGAGAAGGGACTTTGCTACTATCTTTTACCACACTTGTGCCTCAAAGTGACACCTTGTTCTTCATATAGAGACTCTCATGTTATGTCATTTTCATATGCTAGTGGGAATCACTTTTTCATTATTATAAACTTGGCTTGCATATTCCAATGACGGGCTTCCTCAAATGCCCGAGGTCTTCATGAGCAAGCAAGTTGGATGCACACCCCACTTAGCTTCATTTGAGCTTTCATACACTTATAGCACTAGTGCATCATTTGCATGGCAAACCCTACTCCTTGCATTGACATCTATCGATGGGCATCTCCATAGCACGTTGATACGCCTAGTTGATGTGGGATTATCTTCTCCACTTTTACCCCCTTGATATCTACCACCATACTCTATTCCACCCTTATGATATGTCCAACGGTTCACACTCATGTATTGCGTGAAGAATAAAAAGTTGATGCACTTTGAAAAAGTACGATCCAATTGCCTGATTTGGACACCGTGGTGCTTGACATTTGTATTAATGTCGTGAATATGGAGCCATGCCTTGCTAATACTAAAAGATGAATGGGGGTAAACATTCTTTTAGGATCGTATACTTTGAAAGATTGATGATTTTGTTGCTTGTGCCTATAAATATTACTATGTTGATGTTTGTTAATTCATTGTTTCTCAATTAGCATACATGCAAAAGATTACATATTGGCTAGCATGTCACATCCAAAATTTTGTTTTTATCATTTACCTACTGAAGGACGAGCAAGAATTAAGCTTGGGGATGTTGATACGTCTCCAACGTATCTATAGTTTTTTATTGTTCCATGCTGACATATTATCATTTTAGGATAATTTTTGAGTAATAATTTACCAATTTATATTATTTTTGAGCACTAACATATAGACCCAGTGTCTAGTGCCAGTTCCTGTTTTCTCCGTGTTTTTTTACTTTTTAGGTTTACAGTACCAAATGAAGTCCAATTGCCCCGAAACTTTTTATGATTTTTTCTGAACCAAAAGAAGACCTGGAAGCTTCGGGATAAGACCGGAGGCCGCACGAGGGAGGCACAAGCCAAGAGGGCGCGCCCAGGGGGGTCGACACGCCCTGACGGCTTCTCCCTCCCTGGTGGACTTCCAGACCCCGTTCTCTAGCCTATAAATTCACATATATTCCAAAAACCCTAAAGGGCATCCCGAAACTCTTTTTCCGCCGCCGCAAGTCTCTGTTCCGACGGGATCCCATCTAGAGCTCCGTTCCGGCACCCTGCCGACAGGGGGATCGATCACGGAGGGCCTCTTCATCAACCTTGCTGCCCTCATGATGATGTGTGAGTAGTTCACCACAGACCTACGGGGCCGTAGTTAGTACCTAGATGGCTCTCTCTCTTTTGATATTCAATACAATGATCATCGCATCTTCGATTTGATCTATCCGATGTAATTCTTTTGTACGGTGCATTTGTTGGGATCCGATGAATTGTGGGTTTATGTTCAGATTATTGATGAAAAGTATTTGAGTCTCCTCTGATATATATTATGATTCTTAAGTGCATGATCATTATAGTTTCGTAATTCTCTTCGATCTATTGAAATAGTTTGGCCAACTAGATTGATATTTCTTCAGTGAGAGGGGTGCCTTGTAGTGGGTTCAATCTGGCGATGCTCTATATCTCAGTGATAGAAGGGAACAATACACATCTTTGTATTGTTTCCACTAAGGATAAAACGATGGGGTTAGTTCATATTAATTGAATTCTCTTTGTCTACATCATGTCAATGTTCTCCAAGCATTACTCTTTTTTACTTAATACTCTAGATGCATGTTGGATAGCGGTCGATGGGTGGAGTAATAGTAATAGGTGCAGGCAGGAGTCAGCCTATTTGCTTATGGACATGATGCATGTATACACATGATCATTGTCGTGAATATCGCATAACTATGCGCTTTTCTATCAATTGCCCAATAGTAATTTGTTCACCCACCGTATGCTTACTTTCATGAAAGACGCCGCTAGGGAAAACTATGGCCCCAGGTCTATCCACCTATATACTTTTATTTATTTTTATTTTATTTTGCTGCCATTTATTTATTTTTATTTTATTTTGAAATTTACTATTATCTACACACTTCACTTGCTTGCAAATAACGAGATCAAGGGGATTAACAACCCTCTTGACCGCGTTGGGTGCAAGTTGTTTGCTCTTTTGTGTGTAGCCGCTGAAGATGGTTGTGGATTGATATTCCTATTGGTTCAATAAACCTTGATTTCATCACTGAGGGAAATACTTACCCGTATTGTGCTGCAATTACCCGTTCCTCTTCACGGAAAACCCAACGCAAATCACAAGTATCACCCACAAGTATAGGTGATCAATTGTATTCCTTTCAATAAGTAAGAGTGTCGAACCAAACGAGGAGCAGAGGGAATTGATAAGCGGTTTCAGCCAGGAGTTCTCTACAATTGTTGTAAAAGAGCAGTAACAAATATGTTTGATAGCAAGGTAATTTTGTAGCAAGTAACTAGTAACCAAAGCAATAAGGTGCGGCAAGGGCCCAATCCTTATTTTGCTAAAGACAAGCCAAGAGTAATTCTTATGATGAGTAAAACATTCTCGAGGACACATGGAAATTTTATCTAGTCATGATCATCATGTTTTATTTGATTCACGTTCACTACTTTGATAAATTGTAATGTGTGTGGACCGGTGCTAGGGTGTTGTTCTACTTGAATAAACAACCCACTTATGATTACCCCCTCTCGCAAGCATCCGCCTATGTATATGATCATGCCATGAATAACATCATAACTATGCGCTTTTCTATCAATTGCCCAACAATAATTTGTGTACCCACCGTATGCCATGCTTAAAGAGAGAAGCCTCTAGTGAAAACTATGGGCCCCAGGTCTACTTTAATCATATTACAAAAACCCAAAATACCTTGTTGTAATTTATTTACTTTTATTTTACTTTGCAATTTATCTATCTAGCACTATCAGATTTAATCCTTGCTGTTAACGGGTACAAGGGGATTGACAACCATCTTGCCTGCGTTGGGTGCAAGTATTTGCTCTTTTTTGTGTAGCTGCTGCTGACGGTTGTTTGCATGATTCTCCTACTAGTTTGATAAACCTTGGCTCTTAATTGAGGGAACTACTTTTAGCTACTATATCACTTCACCTTTCCTCTTCGAGGAAAATCCAAACGCATCACAAGTAGTCGTCGTGCACACATTTGAGAAGTGTCCGGGCCTTTCATAATTATAGCGATTTCAGTCACGACTTGAAGATCTATTCTCATTGTATCTTGAGTTGGAGCTTCTCTGTTTGCCTCTATTCTTGTAGAATTTGTTGAAGTTCTTGACCATGAGACTAATCTCTTCATTGGACACAAGTTTGTCACTTGAGGTTGTTGGAGCATCACTTGATGCCTTGTAAGCACCACTAGACTTGTTACAGAGCTCCTCTTTATCCTTGAGTGACATTTCATGAGCGACAATCCTTACAATGACTTTCGTTGGCTTGAGATCTTTGTAATTTGGCATCATTTGGATCAATGTGCACATGGTGTCGTACTTTTCATCCAAGGCTCTAAGGATCTTCTTGATGATGAATTTCTCGGTCATCTCTTCACTTCCTAAGCCGACAATCTCATTGTTGATGAGAGCTAGCCTAGAGTACATTTCCGTGACTCCTTCACCACCCTTCATCTTGAACTTGTCAAGTTGACTTCGGAGCTCATCCAACTTGGATTCATTGACGGACTCGGTACCTTTGTGCATATCAACCAAAGTATCCCAAATATCATTTGCATTCTCAAAGCGGCTAATCTTGTTGAACTCTTCGGGACACAAACCGTTGAAGAGTATTTCACAGGCTTGAGCATTGTATTGCAACATCTTCAACTCTTTCGCGGTTGCTTCACGATATGGTTCTTTTCCATCCTCAAAGTAGTCATCTTACAAGCTAACACGAATAACAACCCATACAGCGGGGTTATGGCCATGAATATGCATTTTTATTTTATGTTTCCAACTAGAAAAGTTTGTACCATCAAAGTAAAGACCTCTATGATGATAACTACCCTCACTAGAAGCCATACTCCTCCTTGGTGTTTAAGCCAATGCAATGGAGACCAATGCTCCGATACCACTTGTAGGATCAAAAGTAGGTCTAGGGGGGTATTAGACTACTTGGTCAATAAAAACCTAGCCTTTTCCCAATTCTAATTCTTGGCAGATTTTAGCAATTGTAGCAAGTCTACTAGCACCCTACACATGCAAGTCTAATATAGCAGCGAAAAGTAAAGACTTTGCACATGAAAGTAGAGGAGGGTGTCAGTGTCAAAACTGGCAGATCTCGGGTAGGGGGTCCCGAACTGTGGGTCTTGGATCGATGGGTAACAGGAGACAAGGGAGACGATGTTTACCCAGGTTTGGGCCCTCTTAATGGAGGTATAACCCTACGTCCTGCTTTGTTTTGTATTTATGATGGAGTACCGAGTAAAGAGTTGATCTACCTCGAGATCGTATGATGTGCTCTAAAACCCTAGGAGTAATGAGCTTAACCTGTCCTATAGACTAAAACCCTCCGGTTTATATAGGCACCTGGGGTATCTAGGGTTTACACAACATCGGTTACACCAGGGAAAGAATATGCCGAACTCATCAACCAGGTTCTTGGAGTACACGTCACGGTCTTGGGAGATTCCCATCTTGGTTACTGTGTCACAGTCTTTGGGTCTTTATTGATAAGGACAAAGCGGCCCACTGTCCGGCCCATAGAAATAGGCTGGCAGCCCGAGGACCCCTTAATCCAGGACTCCCTCAGTAGCCCCCAAACTGGCCTCCAATGCCAAAGTCTTGATTCCCACCAACTTCTTGAGCTTGCATACTCCGGCTTGAGGGGCGAGTTCCACACCTTATCTTGTTCATCCGATGATAGTTCGGCTGCCCAAGACATTCCCGTTACCGAATAACATATGTGACTTAGCCTCGAAGGCCAACAGTCCAAATGTGAACAATGTTCTTCCCTGACAGCTTTCAACGAAAGGTTGCGACTGGCCATGAATATTGACCAGTTACCAAAACTCGATCCGAGGTTTGAGGTGGTTCTCGCTTATGATTAGCACGTCACATCAATATGGAGATCGTGCCCCGCCTTTCCAAGGATATGGTTTATGATTTGGGTTACCCCGTGCGTGCATAACTGCACGTTTTAATAGGAGATGGCGAGGTTCACGGCACAGCAGTGGGACTCTTGGTATTTCCGTGGCTTATAAAAAGGAAACAACCACCATAGTTCTCGTACACTTCTCAGATCTACCATTGCTATCGCCTGCCCCACCCTTCCACGCTCTAAGCTGCCAAGCTCCATTCTTCCCCCCAAACTCCTACAAACCTTTATCCAATTCGGCCATGGCCGGTGCAGGCTCTAAGGGCAAGTGGGAGACCTCCCGTGTCACTGAAAAGGACATCTTGGAGTTGAAGCTCGCCGACTACTTGTCGGCGAATGTAGTTCATCGCACCCAGGAGAAGAACCAGGTGATACCCTCACCCAGAGAGGGCGAGAGGGTTGTGTTCATCCCACACTTTCTCCGGGGCCTAGGTTTCCCCCTCCAGCCCTTTGTGAGGGGTTTGATGTTTTATTACGGGCTGGATTTCCACTATCTCCCTCCCAATTCCTTTATGCATATTTCCTCCTTCATCACCCTCTAAGAAGCCTTTCTATGGTTCCATCCCCACTTCGGTCTATGGCTGAAAGTGTTCAACCTCAAGCCGAAGGTAGTTAGCGGAGAGCAGGCGGACTGTGGGGGGTGATGATAAGCAAGCTTCCCCTAGTTAAGTGGCCAGAGGGTTCATTCATAGATACCGTCAAAGTGTGGCAGCGGGAATGGTTCTACATCACCGAACCTCGCGAAGAGGGATGGGCGGTGCTCCCCGGATTTAGATCCGGACCTCCCACCAGGCTGGTATCATGGACCAAGAAGGGGCTCGACTGGGGGACACGGCGGAGGTGAAGATGCTTCAAAAGTGCATCTCCACCCTGCTGGAGAAGAAAATCAAGCTCCCCAACATCGTCCAGGTTATGCTCCGCCGCCGCCTTCTCCCCTGTCAACATCGGGCTATCCCAATGCGGGCTCATAGTTCGGATGACCCGGTTACTATGCGGCAGTTCTTCCGCACCACCCATGAGAAACTATGGAAGGTGTTGTTTAAGCCGCGGAAGTCCTGGCCCGCCGAAGAGGAGGACATCGGAATGGATGCCACAAATCCTCCTGGATCGGTAATATTTTATTGTTTGCATTCAGATTGTTCCTTCAAATAAGGTTCTTATTCCGTGTCTTCTCCGTATCCGCAGGTCTGGCTAGAGAAATATCAGCGGATCAATTGTCCGGCGCCGCTACCCGAGGACCCCAGGACGCCCCTGCTGATGGTCATGCTGGTCGAGAAGCCGTACGCGGTGCCGAAGAGGGAGGAGGAGAACAAAGAAGAGAAGAGGGAGACCCGAGGGGGTCTCCGCTCAAAGGGCCTCCAAGAAACTACCTCCGAGGAAACCCATGCTCCTTCTACTCTCGAAGGAGAGATGGAGCAGGAGGGGGAGGAAAGTGATTCCTCGCACGCGAAGAAGAGGGCGGCGTCCGAAGACACCGAGGGAGGTCTGGCTCCCCCCGCCCCGAAAAGACCGTGCAGGCCCAAGGTGGCCCTGTTCGAAGACCTTCCGGACTCCGATAAGGAGTTCGAGAATTTTGAAATGGCCCCTCGAAGGACCCTCAGAGTCAAGCCCCAAGCGCAGACGTACGAATCCACAGATTACGACATTTCTTTCTCAAAGGTTTTGTGATGAGCCGTGCATATGCCTTTTGTGCAGTCCCCCGCGCGATCTCCCTGCCAACCAAGACTTGGAAGGGGACTATCCACCAGCCGATATGGCGGAAAGTTGGACCACATCCCACAACTCCCTTCCCCCTACCACCGAGGAGGTTGTGCCGTGAAGGACCCTCCCCGAGCCAAATACAAGGGGCGGGGATGATGATATCCCGGCCGAGGTCAACACCTCGGCCACTGAAGAGCAGGAGGGTCAATCCCTTCCGCCGAACAGGGAGGAAGGGTTCGGCCAACCCGGGCCTTCCTCGAAGTCAATTCCCGAGGCCTCCAAGCCCCCGGAGTCGCCTATTCCGATTTCTCCAAGGAGAGAAACCGCACCGCTGCGCCCGGAGCCGCCTGTAATAGAGCGGGCTTAGATTGGGTGGACAACCATGATGGAGGAGAGTTTAAGCGACTCCTCCATCGCCGAAGAGCACCGCGTCGTACTGGGTACGGCATTACAGGGCATCCAATCCGTTGACAACGGATTGAAAGAAGCTTTCGGTAGCCTGCTAACATGCTTTAAAGTAAACTAAGCAAATGTTATTTTCTTTTTACAAATTATTCTTAATCGATGAGTTTATATGCAATCCTCATGCTTAGTACCCCTGAGCCCAGTGTGAGTTTAGAAAACTCATGCGGGGGTCAAACAGAGCAGATAGAGCACTATTGTATTTGTTTTGAATGTGCAGTAGCCCCCAAGACTCTGTTAGGATGGAGAAATCATCCGGACAGAGGGTTTGAAATCCGATAACTTAGGAGGCTAACACATACAAGTTTTTTATGCAGGTTGCGTCCTTGACGACAGCCCCCAGCGTCGTGGATCTGGCAGAGCTGAATCGGAAGCTTAAGAGCTCCGAGGACGAGCTCGACCGTCTTAACAAGTGGTTTGATGATGCCCAAGGTATGTCCGAACTGGACTTTTATCATTATTGTCTATATCTATTCAAGGAATATTTGTGTATATCTTGAAGTGCGGAATGTCTTGATGACTGTTGTAGTTGTCGCCGCGGAGGTCGAGAGCCTCAAGGTTGAGTTGGGCAAGGCGAAGCAAGAGGCTGCCGAACAGAGAGCGGCGGCCAAAAAAGATGTGACCGATCTGTTAGCGGCCAAGTCTACAAGTGATAAGCACGAGGCCAGGGTCGTCGAAGTGCATCAAGAGCTCAAGGACGCCATCACTAAATGTGAGGTCCTTGAGCAGAAAAATAAGGATCAGTCAACTGAGCTGTCGTCGGTTGCTGCAACTATTCAGGAGGCGCGGATGGAAGCGCAAGGTTACCAGAAGGAACTCCACCAGATCAAAAGGATTGCGGCTGGTAAGCGATACTTACTGCAATTCCCCTTTGGTGGGAAAAGGTTCGTGTTACTCACCTGGGTGTGGCATTCTCTAGGCGCGTTTGCAGATCTCCCGAAGAGTGCTGCAAATGTTGTGCGGCACTATGCATCGCGGGAGGGAGATGCCGAGCGGTGGCTATTCTGGGCACAGTTTGAAGCCCCCCAAGTAGTCATTCCTTGTCTCCGATCAACTGAAACAGTTAATGGAGTTGCATCGGATAGCCGAGCCAGCCATGAAGGACCTCTGTATTAGGCTATGGCATGTCGAGGAATTGCCCGGCAGCTATTTTGGCTTGGTGTCGAAGCTGACTGCCGCCGTGCCCCGGGTGGACACTTTGATCCACTCTGCCTACACCGAGGGACCTCGGATGGCCTTCGCGAAGACCATGGTGCATTGGCCAAGAATAAAGCCGACCGAGATGGCCACCGGTCCTCCGCCACCCGGGAAGGAACATAGGCGCCTCGAGTTGTACTTTCCCGCCGTTATGGATGGTGCTCGGGCGATAGAGGCCTTGTGCCTGAAGGATGTAATTCTTGAGTGAAAGTTTTGTCTTGTATGGATAGTTTAATCTTTTATACGTCTTCAATTTATGACTTGGCGCGATATATATCATGCTCTTCTTTGTTTAATTTTGACTCCTGTGCGGTTGTTTTAACTTTGAAAGTTACCAGTCGTCAGCTTATTCCCCCTTATAGATACTACAAAGGGTGTTTTCTATATCCGCACTGTTACCCTTAGCCAACGTCTTGGTATCCGGAGGCGGTAGTGCGAGAAAAAACTAGGCAATCAGACTATGCGGCTTTAGTGCTGTCACTTAACCTTAGGAGCTTGACTGTGGGGGCTAAGTACTGGCCCCCTGTATATTGAGGTGTTCGGATATACCAAGGTAAGAAACCGTTATCACCTGGTTCGTATGACTCCGAACCCTTCGTCTAACATGGGTAACCTCCAGCGATTCGTTTAGTTTAATACTTGTCATCGGATCGCAGATCGGTTCACGCTTATTATGCCAGTCAGTTTTTGGCTTTCTCCACTAAGGTACTTAACCAGATGAACTAGAAGTACAATCGCAGTGGTTCTCCCTTTACTTTTTTAGACGAACTAGCGGAACATAAAAAAGGTAAACACAGGAGCAGGGCAATCCAACTTTTGACCCAAGACATAATTCGGAGCCAATGCATATAACGCAATATCCAAGACGCTAGACACGTGAGAAAAAGCTGGTGTCGGGATGATGCTTGAGGCGAGCTTAATGTTTGAGCCCCCAGTCAATTAGCTAGACGCACTTAAAAGAATTGTATCGAACTGGCTTGTTTTTGGTATGAGAGATCGAATAGAGGAAGAAGGAAAAAGGGCTTATGCAATATGAATGACTGCCACATGACCATAAAGATTGGTCTTTATTTCCAATTTACTCTTGACATATAATCCGTACACTCTTGTTTACCCAAGCAACTGTTACAGATACGCAGAGATAAATTTACAGAGAAAAGGTTTACATGGGACATTGAAAGAATGGCTTGATGTCCTTTACTATGTCCTGTTGCACGTCTGCTCCTTTGTTCTCCTGTAGGGTACCCCTTTAGAGGTGGTAGTAGTCGGAGAGCGGGTTTTCGTGAGAAAGAGCCTTGAGAAGTCGCTGGATTGTGTGAGCTTGATGCTTCTAAATAGGTCCTTGATGGTACCTGGTGCTGTCCGAAGACATGTCTGACCGTAGTTCGGTTTAGCCGAACACTAAGCCTTTGGGTGTAAGGTCCCCACAATTACCCATGGTATTTTAAGCGTGAAATTATGCCTCCAAGGTATGAACCTCACGGGTAGCTTGGCCGCGCTGTGGGGGGCGTACTCCTATTTGAGCGGAGTATGAGAGGGCTCGGGGAACTGAAAGATAGCTCGGGTCCGCTTACTTACCTTTCGCGTCTTGGCGGTGGACTAGGAGTTCGGCGTCTCATCGCCGAGCTGGACCTCGGCTGCTAGAGCCGCGGTGTGTTCTTCCATTCGGAGTGAACGCTCCGTATTGCCATAGACCATGATGAACCCCTTGGGTCCAGGCATTTTAAGCTTCATGTACGCATAGTGGGGGACAGCGTTGAAACGAGCGAATGTTATTCGGCCCAGAAGTGCGTGATAGCCGCTGCGAAAAGGGACGATGTCAAAGATCATATCCTTGCTGCGGAAATTATCGGGTGAGCCGAACACTACTTCCAGAGTTATGGTGCTCGAACAGCGGGCCTCGATGCTAGGTATTTTACCTTTAAAGGTAGTGTTACTAGGTTTGATCCATGACGGATCGATACCCATTTTCTTCACCGTGTTCGCGTAGATAAGATTGAGGCTACTGCCTCCATCCACGAGGACCCTTGTGAGGTGGTACCCGTCTACTATGGGGTCGAGTACCAAAGCCACTGACCCGCCATGTCGAATACTGGTCAGGTGGTCAGTGCGGTCAAAGGTGATCAGGTATGCCGACCACGGGTTGAACTTCGGGGCTACAGGCTCTAGGGCGTAGACGTCCCGAAGCGCATGCTTCCTTTCCCTCTTTGGTATGTGTGTGTGACCTAGATCATGTTCACTGTTTTGACTTCTGGGGGGAATTGCTTCTGGCCTCCGCTATTCGGCCTGCGAGGCTCTTCATCGTCCTTGCTGCGGGTGCCCTTGCCATGATCCTCGGCTGCGAGTTTGCTTGCCTGCTTGAACACCCAACAGTTACTGTTGGTGTGAGTGGCGGGCTTGTCTTGGGTGCCGTGGATTTGGCAGGACCTCTCCATTATTTTGTCTAACTGAGTAGGTCCATCCCTGTTCCCTTTAGAGGGTTTCCTCCACTGTGGAGGTTTTGAATTACTAAATCCGGCATTTACTGACGTGTCTTCGGTCTCGCCACCGCTGTGTCGACGCTTATTCTTATTGCGCCATGGCTTCTCGTTGCCGTCCCGAACCTCAGATGTACCGGGGTTTCCGGGAGGGTTGTCGCAACGGGCTAACCAGCTGTCCTCACCTGCACAGAAGCGGGTCATAAGCGAGGTAAGGGCTGCCATTGATCTTGGCTTTTCATGCCCGAGCTGGAGGGCTAGCCACTCATCCTGGATATTGTTCCTGAAAGAGGCTAGCGCCACAACGTCTGAGAAATCGACGATTTGATTTTTCTTCGTCAGGAACCAATTCCAGAATTGTCGGGATGACTCACCGGGCTGTTGGACGATATGGCTCAGGTCATCGGCGTTCGAGGGGGGGGGCGAACATAGGTGCCTTGAAAATTAGCTCGAAAAGCATCCTCGAGCTCCTCCCAGCTCCCTATGGAGTTTTCTGGGAGGCTGTTCAGCCAATGCCGTGCTGGTCCTTTGAGTTTCAATGGCAGGTACTTTATGGCGTGGAGGTCATCTCCGCGGGACATGTGTTTGTGGAGAAGAAAGTCTTTGATCCATACTGCCGGATCTGTTGTACCGTTATAAGGTTCAATGTTTACGGTCTTAAACCCTTCGAGGAACTGATGCTACATCACTTCATCTGTAGAACACAGCGGGTGAGCGGTGCCCCCGACTCTGGCTACGTCATGTTGGAGGTCGGATGGGAACCTTACTCGGTGCTGTCCCCGAACTCTATCATTCTGGTCGAGCCAAGCTTGGTACCCGTCCCGTCCAGCGGGGGTGTGCCCTCTCGATACATAGATGGATCTTGTCTGACCTGCGCCAACATTCAAAGTGTGTCGCAGGTCGAATGGGTCTTCAGGCCGTGCTGGCTCTTTCCTTCCTCCGTGGGGGTATTTGGGTTGCTCCCCAGCTTTGGCGGTGGTCCTATCCCGTCCTCAAGGGGGGTGGTCCGGCTGTTCGCCCTGGGTTTGTCTGGGGAGCATGGGCTTGACGGCCTCGTCGTCAAATTCTGGCAGTAGACGGTGGCGCAGGTAGAGTTTGTCCTAACCTTGCCGTTCGCAGCCGTACCCTTCTTCGGCAGCGAGGACTTGTGTCCATCGGTCGTTGAGGGAGTCTTTCTCAACCTTAATTTGTTGTTGTTTTATTTTGAGGCTTCGGGCGGTGGCTATTAGTTGCCGCTTGAATCGTTCATGGTCCAGCGGGTCCTCGGGGACGATAAAGTCCTCGTCGCCCATACTAACCTTGTCCTCGGAGAGAGGGAGGTAGTTGATGTCTTCAGAATCACTCATGTTATCAGGCTCTTTGGGGTCTATGTGCCCTTTTGGATTGTCGTGCTGTTGTTCGAGCGCAGCTGGGTCAGCGGGATCTACAGGTGTGTCCGATGTGGCGTTCTCGGAGCCCGTGTTGCCTTTCCGGCCCTTGCGTCCCTTGGATTTTTGCGCTGACGCTGGCGTTTGAGTGGCTCATCGCCATTGTTTCTTATTGAGGTGTCGTCGCTGCTCTTCTTTGGAGTGCCATCGCCCTTATCCCAGGGGTGTCCACCATATACACGTCGTATGTGGAGGTGGCAGTCCATCGTCCCGTTATGGGAGGAGCAGTTGTGTCGACATCCGTGTATGCGTCCTCGACGTCATCTGAGGAGAAGTCCAACACGTCGGTTAAATCTTCGATGGTGTCTACTAAGTGGGTGGTGGGTGGGAAACAAAATTCCCTATGGCTGGCCTCGAGACCGATCTGACGATAGGTCGAGGCTGAGTCGTCCGTGATTTCCAAGGTTTGGTCCATGCCAGTGTCTCGTTCGATAGCGAGAGTTTAGCCGGACCCACCTCTGGTATTTTGGAGGAGCTGCTCTCCGATGTGTCAACACAAGGAGCTTGCTCGTCCAGGGTTGATTCCTGGTCATGGAACGCCGTGGTCGGATCCACGCTCGAGGCCGGCTCCGAAGTGGGTATTCCGGACATGACGTCAAGTAAAAGGTCCAAAGTCAAGGCTTCGAAGATCTCGTGCTCATTAGGCAAATCCAAGAGTTCGGAGAGGACCAGATCGCCTTGGGCGTTGGCGACGTAATCTAGCTCGCCGAACTTGATTCCCTGGCGCGAGGCAAACCCGGTGATATGGCCAAAGTCATCTACCGCACTAGCAGGTGGCTCGGTGCCGTCAAACGCGGAAAGTTGGTTGGGGACAAAGATTTCTTCGGCATCGAAGTGGTCACCGGTGACCAACCAAGCCATCGATCCTTCTCACGATACCACGGTGGAATTCTCAATGAAAGCACCAATGTGTGTGTCAAAACCGACAGATCTCGGGTAGGGGGTCCCGAACTGTGGGTCTTTGATCGATGGGTAACAGGAGACAAGGGAGACGATGTTTACCCATGTTAGGGGCCTCTTAATGGAGGTAAAACCCTATGTCCTGCTTTGTTTTGTATTTATGATGGAGTACCGAGTACAGAGTTGATCTACCTCGAGATCATATGATGTGGTCTAAAACCCTAGGAGTAATGAGCTTAACATGTCCTACAGACTAAAACCCTCCGGTTTATATATGCACCGGGGGTATCTAGGGTTTACACAACATCGGTTACACCAGGGAAAGAATATGCCAAACTAATCACCAGGTTCTTAGAGCACAAGCCACAGTCTTGGGAGATTTCCATCTTGGTTATTGCGTCACAGTCTTTGGGTCTTTATTGATAAGGACAAAGCGGCCCACTGTCCGGCCATAGAAATAGGCCGGCAGCCCGAGGACCCCTTAATCCAGGACCCCCTCAGAAGGGTTTGGAGATAATCAAACGCAATGAAGACATGGTAAATTTTGGTGTGGTTCCGATAGGTGGGGCTATCGTACATCCACATTGATGGAGATTTCAAACGACGGAGGGTAACAGCTGCGCGAATCCACGGAGGGCTCCACCCATGAATAGTCCATAAAGAAGCAACCTTGTCTATGCCATCGTGGCTTACGTACATGAAGGACTAGCCTCACTCGGGTAGATCTTCATGAAGTAGGTGATCTCCTTGCTCTTACAAACTCTTGGTTCAACTCCGTAAGCTCTGGAAGCTCCCAAGTGACACCTAACCAATCTAGGAGACATCGCTCTCTAAAAGGTAATAGATGTTGTTATTGGTGATGAACTCCTTGCTCTTGTGCTTCAAAAGATAGTCTCCTCAACACTAAAACACTCTCCCACAGGTTTTGGCTATGTGGTAAGAGAGGGATTGGATTGGAAAACAACTTGGGGAGGCTAGAGATCAAGGATCAAAGGTTGGAGTGGAATTCTCTTGATCTCAACACAAGGGTACACTAGTGCAGCCGCGTGCTATACAAACGGTTTTTAACACCTTTCCGTGACGTAGTCTTAAACCGTCGCCTTGCATGTGTGGGCGATAGGGGGGCCTATCCCAAACGACATGGAAACCCCGTCGGTGATGCCTGCACCCAGTCACACACGATGGGCAATAATATATCGTTTCCGACTGGAAGGGCCATCACAAACAGACATATTGGGGAAGTCATGTGAGATGAGCTTAGCATCCCACACATGGAATCCCAAAGGTATGTCTCCGTTCATATTGCAGATCACACACAATTTTTTGCATAACATCATATGTGATAGGGTTGGTCATCACACACGATAGTTATAATTCTGTCGTTTGCGTTATTCAAAACATCACTCACGGTGCCTAGAAGAAACTGTTTGGCATTGGGCTGCCCATCACACACACTTGCTATGTGAAAATGTTTGTGATTGGGTGTCCTCACAGTTGTCGACCGGAATTTGTGTGTGATTGCTCACCGATCCAACACGCCAACTTTCTAGAAACCGTGTGGGTTTGTTGAGGTCATCGCCCACGGTGTAGTCTTAGAAACCGTCTGCAATAGGAACCCCAATAATCAGCCTAATTGCTCTATTATTTATAATCCATTTAGTAATCAAATTAACATTTCATATCAAGCACAAAATATATTTCTTATTCATAGTACGACAACCAGGATTTCATAATTGAATTACATCAGGGTACAACATTATATAGGCATATGTTGCCTAACTACCCAATTGCACAACAGGACAAAGTTTCAAATGCAACATCTAAAACCTTTGGAAATTAAGTATCATCATAGACAGTAAATAGACAGACGAGTCTCGTCTAGAAAACTGTTGAAGCGGAAGGCGAATATTGAGTCTTCAATGATGTTGAAGGTCCTCGCAACTTTAGGCTAGTGCCTGTGGATGATTGCCCTCCCATCCTTCGTCCTCTTGAGGAAGACTTCAAGATTATACCGTGGGTGTTGTATGAATACCTTCCTCGCCTCTTGGTCATACATGTGGTTTGAGACGTAATCATTGATGAACTGCCTTGAAAAGGACTGAAAACAAACATACGCATAAATATCTTTTCTAAAATTTGAAATGGCGCAAAGGGAAAAGTACAAGGTGAAAGAGATGGTACCATCCTATAGTTGACTGATGTCTTTTTCATTGTGCAGATAAACATCTTGTTTTTTTCGTAGCTAGTTTCTTTATCTTAACAATCTTTTTGAGTTTCTTGATTCGACTGATATTCAAGGACACCTCATTTCCCCACATGCAAAAAGGGTCAAACAGTGGGTCTAAACCTCTTACAGCAGGACCTACATGTGCAAGAGCAAATTATTAAAAACATTAATATTACAATGGTTCCTGCAACTGCACAATAATGTGCTATTAGCCAAACGACCATGGATGTGCAAACCTCGATGGTAAACTTCAGTATCCCCCATTGTTCCCCCCTGCAACATATTTAAGATAGATATTGATCAGGTTATAAGTGATATTTGGCATACTATCAGTGAAATATGTTAATGAAAAACAAACACATTGCAGATCGAACAGATTAATTCGAGCCACATGGAAAAGCCACTATCTAAACCAAGCGTGCTAAGAACTAGGAAATATAGCAATTCTATATGTTTCACATGTATTTAGTACACCCAAATTTGATTTATTCATCACATGCATAACAATACAAAATTGTACCAACAACAATCGAACATCACATTACAGAATTGAACTAAATATTTAAATGATCACCACAACAAATGAACGAAACAGTTAACTAAGCACCACATTGCACAATAGAACATACTAGAAGGTCGGGTTACAAGTAGCATTACATTGGACATTTCACTAGAATTTCTAAATGAAAGGTAGTAGTGGCACACGCAACAGGTAAACGAAACATGCTTAACCAGCGTAGCTAGCTAGGTGAACATAGGTCCTTAGTGATAAAGCTAAGAAAAACAAGCTATTCCTCATCGTCGGAGATATCGATGATGATGGGCTCCTTCAACTTGGAAGATGGCGAGGCCTCCACACTATGGGTGCACCCTTCGTAGTGGTGAGTGGCCCGATCCTTCCCCGGCACCAACATGCCGGATCTGGAGTTGAGGTAAGCACGGGCACGCTGAGAAAACACATCGAAGTCTTCGTCGAACGCACCAGCGGTGCCCTCAAGAAAAGACCACGAGCTGTCGTTTATAGCAGCCAACCGCGTGGCGGCATCAGCGCGCGAGGCGTCGACAGTGGCCTCGACGGTGAGGTGCTCCTCCAAGATCTGAGGGTCGGCATGCATGGCAGCCATCGCTGCCTCATCTACGCATGCAACCGCGATTTGCTTCTCCGCTGCCAAATGCTCTTTGAGATCTTGGCTATACTGCGTGCACCATGGCTTTCGGCGGCGATTATTTGGAGGATGGGGCGGTGATTTGGGTGGAAGGTGTCGCGCCGGCGGTCGGGCCATGTGAGATGGAGGAGGAGGGTGAGGGGGTATTGGGGAGGTGTCGATTACCCGACTAGATGGACGAGGCCGAGCAGCAGGAAGGAGCGTCGCCGGCGAGGAGGCGGCGCTGCAAGCAAGCAGTGAAGGTTTGAACTAGGAAAGGTCGAGGAAAAGATGGAAATGTGGCTTTTGATTGGTACCGGGGGTGAGGCAGGTAGATATTTCCACGGCAGTCCAAAATTTTCATTTGGTGCAGCGAAAAGCTGGCGCGGAAAGCACCATCGGGCACGGTCCCTTATTCAGAACCGTGTGCGATATCAAAACATCACAAATGAAGCCTGCACTATACCCCATGTGTGATGAACTTGAACGTGCAAATTTTTCAGAATAGTTTTCGATATCAACACATCACAAACGGTTTGTGCCAAAAAATTGTGTGTAATGAACTTCAATTTCATTTTCAATTGGAAGACGGAATGGGGATATGGTGGCAAATTTTTTATCCGAATTTCCCCGGTTATAGTGGTCATCCACGTCGTCGCATAATTTAGCATCAATTGCTAATTTGGGTACTACACAAAAGAGCCTACACCACAGCCTACACTTACTTAATCGAGCAATTAAACAGAGCTCATTGACCTAAACATTACTCCAACAAAACACCCGTGCTCTAAATAAAGACTAATGTTCTGCCTGACGCTCATCGATCTCCGCCGCATCCTCCATGACCAGCTCGCGCTCGACGACCTTCAGAGGAAGGGGCTCCGTGACATCCATCGCCACATACTCAGCAATCATCTCGCAGTCCACGTCTGCCATCTCTTTGGAAAAGGCCGCCACAAGCCGGGTGTGGGCGGCCGCAGTCCGGGCATTGACGGCCTTGACGTGGCTTGAGGCTGCGTCGGTATTTCCCCAAAGAGGAAGGGATGATGCAGCACAGCGACGGTAAGTATTTCCCTTAGTTATGAAACCAAGGTATCAATCAGTAGAGGAAGATCACGCACCCACGTAAACAGCACCTGCACACAAACAACAAACACTTGCAACCCGACGCGAAAGAGAGGTTGTCACGCTCTCTACGGTAATAAGATAGATTAGGTAATGATAGTTTTGGCAAATAGATCTCGCAAGAACATAAAATAAAATTTGTAAACACAAAGTGCAGCAAGGTATTTTTGGGTTTTTTGGATTAATAGATCTGAAAACAAAAGATGCAAATAGTAGATTGGAAAGCAATATGTTGCAAAAGTAGACCCGGGGGCCGTAGTGTTGGAAATATGCCCTAGAGGCAATAATAAATTAGTTATTATCATATTTCCTTGTTCATGATAATCGTTTATTATCCATGCTATAATTGTATTGATTGGAAACTCAATTACATGTGTGGGTACATAGACAAACAATGTGTCCCTAGTAAGCCTCTAGTTAAACTGGCTCGTTGATCAAAGATGGTGAAGGTTTCCTAGCCATAGACATGAGATGTCATTTGATAACGAGATCACATCATTAGGAGAATGATGTGATGGACAAGACCCAAACTATGAACATAGCATATGATCGTGCCAGTTTATTGCTATTGTTTTCTGCATGTCAAGTATATGTTCCTATGACCATGAGATCATGCAACTCACTGACACCGGAGGAATACCTTGTGTGTATCAAACGTCGCAACGTAACTGGGTGACTATAAAGATGCTCTACAGGTATCTCCGAGGGTGTCTGTTGAGTGGGCATGGATCAAGACTGGGATTTGTTACTCCGTGTGAAGGAGAGGTATCTCAGGGCCCACTCGGTAATACAACATCACAACAAGCCTTGCAAGCAATGTGACTAAAGTGTTAGGCACGGGATCTTGTATTACGGAACGAGTAAAGAGACTTGCCGGTAATGAGATTGAACTAGGTATAAAGATACCGACGATCGAATCTCGGGCAAGTAACATACCGAAGAACAAAGGGAACGGCATACGGGATTAACTGAATCCTTGACATAGAGGTTTGCAAGTGGGGGAGGAGGAATCCTACTCCTAGTAGGATTGGAGTTGGACTCCTCCACCTCCCCACTTCGGCCGCACCAAAGGGGCAGCCCTAAGGGCGCCGGCCTCCCCCCCTTCCTCCTATATATACTAGAGGGAGAGAGGGCAAAAGCACTTCAACCCAAAAGGCCATAGTGCAGCCCTCTCTCCCGATAGATTGATTCCTCTAGTTTTCAGCAGCGCTTAGGCGAAGCCCTGCTGGAATAGTTCCACCGCCGCCGCCGCCGCGCCGTCGCGCTGCCGGAGAACTCATCTACCTCTCCGCTCCCTCTTGCTGGATCAAGAAGGCGGAGATCGTCATCGAGCTGTACGTGTGCTGAACGCGGAGGTGCCGTCCGTTCGGTACTAGATCATGATTAGATCGCGGGACGCTCGGCGATTTGGATCGCGAAGACGTTCGACTACATCAACCGCGTTTCTTAACATTTCCCGCTTAGCGATCTACAAGGGTATGTAGATCTACTCTCCCTCTCGTAGATGCTCATCACCATGGATAGATCTTGCGTGTGCGTAGGAAAATTTTTGTTTCCCATGCAACGTTCCCCAACAGTGGCATCATGAGCCAGGTCTATGTGTAGATGAGATCACGAGTAGAACACAAAGGAGTTTGTGGGCGTTGATGTTCAGATTGCTTCCTCCCTTGGTCTTTTCTTGATTCAGCGTTATTGTGGGATGAAGCGGCCCGGACCAACATTACTCGTACGCTTACGAGAGACCGGTTCCATCAACTAACATGTAACTTCGTTGCATAAAGATGGCTGGCGGGTGTCTGTTTCTCCCACTTTAGTTGGATCGGATTCGACAAAGGCGGTCCTTGAGAAGGTTGAATAGCAATTTGTGTATCTCCGTTGTGGTTTTTGCGTAGGTAAGAATTGTTCTTGCTAGATACCCGTAGCAGCCACGTAAAACTTGCAACAACAATTAGAGGACGTCTAACTTGTTTTTGCAGGGTATGTTGTGATGTGATATGGCCAATTACATGATGAGATATATGTGATGTATGAGATGATCATGTATTGTATAGAATATCACGACTTGCATGTCGTTGAGTACGGCAACCGGCAGGAGCCATAGGGTTGTCTTTAATTATTTTCGCCGTTTTGCTTTACTTTATCGCTATGAGTTAGCAATAGTTGTGGAAGCAACAGTCAGCGCGACAACCTCATGGTGACACATTGATGGAGATCAAGATATGGAGATCATGGTGTCATGCCGGTGACGATGGAGATCATGCCGGTGCTTTCGAGATAGAGATCAAAAGCACAAAGTTCATGGCCATATCATGTCACTTATGATTTGCATGTGATGTTAATCCTTTTATGCGTCTTATTTTGCTTAGGACGACGGTAGCATTATAAGGTGATCCCTCACTTAAATTTCAAGATAAAATTGTGTTCTCCCCGAGTGTGCACCGTTGCGAAAGTTCGTCGTTTCGAGACACCACGTGATGATCGGGTGTGATAGACTCTACGTTCACATACAACGGGTGCAAGCCAGTGTTGCACGTGTGAACACTCGGGTTAAACTTGACGAGCCTAGCATGTACAGACATGGCCTCAGAACACAAGAGACCGAAAGGTCGAACATGAGTCATATAGTAGATATGATCAACATGAAGATGTTCACCATTGAAACCACCTCATCTCACGTGATGATCGGACTTGGGTTGGTGAATTTGGATCATGCGACACTCGAATGACCAGAGGGATGTTAATTTGAGTGGGAGTATTTAAGTAATATGATTAACTATACTCATTATCATGAACAAAGTCAAAATGTCTTTGCAAATTATGTTGTAGATTACTAGCTCGCGCTGTAGCTCCCTTGAATTTTTATATGTTCCTAGAGAAATAGAGTTGAAAGATGATGGTAGCAATAATGCGGACTGGGTCCGTGATCTGAGGATTGTCCTCATTGCTGCACAGAAGGCTTATGTCCTTAATGCACCGCTTGGTGCGCCACCCCCTCAAGCGTTGTCTGTAGATGTTGTGAACATCTAACAGGCACGTTCTGATGACTACTTGATAGTTCAGTGCGTCATGCATTACGGCTTAGAATTGAGGCTCCAAAAACATTTTGAACGTCACGGAACATATGAGATGTTCTAAGAGCTGAAATTGGGATCTCTGGCTCGTGCCCGTGTTGAGAGGTATGAGACCTCTAACAAGATTCTTTGCCTGCAAGATGAAGGAGAATAGCTCAATCGGTGAGCATGTGCTCAGATTGTCTGGGTGCTACAATCGCTTGAATCGAGTGGCAGTTGATCTTCCAGATAAGATAGTGATTGATATAGTTCTCCAAGTCACTGTCACTAAGCTACTAGAGCTTCGTGATGAACTATAAAATGTCAGGGATGGAAATAATGATCCCTGAGCTATTCGCGATGTTTGACACCACGAAGTTAGAAATCAAGAAGGAGCATCAAGTGTTGATGGTTAGTAAAACCACTAGTTTCGAGAAGGGCAAGGGCAAGGAGGGAAACTTCATGGATGGCAAGTCAGTTGCTGCTCCAGTGAAGAAACCCAAGGTTGAACCCAAACCAAGACTAAGTGCTTCTATTATGAGGAGAACGGTCGTTGAAGCGGAACAACCCTAGATACTTGGTAGATAAGAAGGCTGGCAACGTCGACAAAAGTATATTTGATATACGTGTTATTGATGTGTACCTTACTAGTACTCCTAGTAGCACCTGGGTATTGGATACCAGTTCGGTTGCTAAATGTTAGTAACTCGAAATAAAAGCTATGGAATAAACGGAGGCTAGCTAAGGGTAAGGTGACGATGAGTGTTGGAAGTGTTTCCAAGGTTGATGTGATCACCATCGCACGCTCTCTCTACCTTCGGGATTAGTGATGAACCTAAATAAATGTTATTTGGTGTTTGCGTTGAGCATGAATGTGATTAGATCATGTTTATTGCAATACGGTTATTCATTTAAGTTAGAGAATAATCGTTATTCTGTTTACATGAATAATACCTTCAATGGTCATGCACCCAATGAGAATGGTTTATTGAATCTTGATCGTAGTGATACACATGTTCATAATATTAATGCCAAAAGATACAAAGTTAATAATGATAGTACCGGATACTTGTGGCACTACCGCTAAATGTCATATTGGTGTAAAACGCATGAAGAAACTCCATGCTGATGGATCTTTGGACTCATTCGATTTCGAATCGGTTGAGACATGCGGACCATGCCTCATGGGCAAGATGACTAAGACCCCGTTTTCCGGTATGATGGAGCAGACAAGTGACTTATTGGAATGGATACATGTTGATGTATGCGGTCCAATGAGTGTTGAAGCGTGCGGTGGATATCGCTATTTTCTTACCTTCAGTGATGATTTTAGTAGATATGGGGATATTTACTTAATGAAATACAAGTCTGAAACATTTGAAAAGTTCAAAAAAAAATAGAGTGAAGTTTGAGATCATCGTGACAAGAAGATAAAATGTCTACGATATGATCGTGGAGGTAAATATCTGAGTTACGAGTTTGGTATACAACTTAAGACAATGTGGAAGTTGTTTCACAACTCACGCCACCTGGAACACCATAGTGTGATGGTGTGTCTGAACGTCGTAGTCGTGTTCTATTGGATATGGTGCGAACTTTGATGTCTCTTATCGATTTGCCACTATCGTTTTGGGGTTATGCATTAGAGACAACTACATTCACTTTAAAAGGGGCACCACCTAAGTCCGTTGATATGACACCGTATGAATTTTGGTTTGGCGGAAACCTAAGCTGTCATTTCTTAATGTTTGCGGCTGTGACGCTTATGTGAAAAAGGGTTTTCACCTAATGAGCTCGAACCCAAAGCGGACAAATGCATCTTCATAGAATACCCTAACATAACAGTTGGGTAAACCTTCTATCTTAGATCCAAGCACAAAGTGTTTGTTGCTAAAATGGGTCCTTTCTCGAGAAAGAGTTTCTCTCGAAAGAATTGAGTGGGAGGAAGATAGAACTTGATGAGGTTGCTGAACCTTTGTTTCAACCAGAGAGTAGCGCAGCGCAGAAAGTTGTTTCTATGGAGCCTACGTTAGTGGAAGAGGAAGTTAATGATGATGATCATGAAGCTTCGGATCAAGTTACTATTGAACCTCGTAGGTCGACAAGGACGCGTACTGCTCCTGAGTGGTACGGCAACCCTGTCTTAGAGGTCATGTTGTTGGACAACAATGAACCTACGAGCTATGGAGAAGCGATGATGGGCCCGGATTCCGAGAAATGGTTAGAGGCCACGAAATCCGAGATGAGATTCATGTATGAAAACAAAGTATGGGCTTTGGAAGTATTACCTGAAGGGCGAAAGGCCATTCAGAACAAATGGATCTTTGAAAGGAAGACGGACGCGGACGGTAATGTCACTGTCTACAAAGCTCGACTTGTGGCAAAGGGTTTTTCAGAAGTTCAAGGAGTTGACTACGATGAGACTTTCTCACCCGTAGCGATGCTAAAAGTCTGTTGGAATTATGTTAGCAGTTGCTGCATTTTTTGATTATGAAATCTGGCAGATGGATGTCAAAACAGAGTTTCCTTAACGGTTTCCGTGAGGAAAGGTTGTATGTGATACAACCAGAAGGTTTTGTCAGTCCTAAGGATGCTAAAATGTATGCAAACTCCAGTGATCCTTCTATGGACTGGAGCAAGCATCTCGGAGTTGGAATATACGCTTTGATGAGGTGATCAAAGTTTTTGGGTCTATACAAGGTTTATGAGAAACTTGTATCTACAATAAAGTGAGTGGGAGCACTATAGAATTTCTGATAAGTATATGTGGATGACATATTGTTGATCGGAAATGATGTAGAAATTTCTGGAAAGCATAAAAGGTTGTTTGAAAGGTGTTTTTCAAAGGAAGACCTGGATAAAAGGCTACTTAAATATTGGGCATCAAGATCTATAGAGATAGATCAAAGACGTCTGATAAGATTTTCAATGAGTACATACCTTGACAAGATTTTGAAGGAGTTCAAAATGGATCAGTCAAAGAAAGAGTTCTTGCCTGATTTGTAAGGTGTGGAGTTGAGTGAGACTCAAAGCTCGACCACGGCAGAAGAAAGAGAAAGGACGAAGGTCGTCCCCTATGCTTTAGCCATAGGCTCTATATAGTATGTCATGCTGTGTACCGCACCTGTGTGTGCCTTGCCATGAGTCTGTCAAGGGGTACAAGAGTGATCTAGGAGTGGATCACTGGACAACGGTCAAAATTATCCTTAGTAACTAGAGGACTAAGGAAATGTTTCTCGATTATGGAGGTGATAAAGAGTTCGTCGTAAAGGGTTACGTCGATGCAAACTTTAGCACCAATCTGGATGACTCTGAGTAGCAATCCGGATACGTATAGTGGAGCAGCCATTTGGAATAGCTCCATGTGGAGCGTGGTAGCATCTGTAGTACGACATATAGATTTGCAAAGAACACACGGATCTGAATATTGCAGACCGTTGACTAAAGACCTCTCTCACATGCAAAGCATGATCGAACCCCAGAACTCATTGGGTGTTAGATTCATAACAATGTAAATCACATGGTGATGTGAACTAGATTATTGACTCTAGTGCAAGTGGGAGACTGTTGGAAATATGCCCTAGAGGCAATAATAAATTAGTTATTATCATATTTCCATGTTCATGATAATCGTTTATTATCCATGCTATAATTGTATTGATTGGAAACTCAATTACATGTGTGGGTACATAGACAAACAATGTGTCCCTAGTAAGCATCTAGTTAAACTGGCTCGTTGATCAAAGATGGTGAAGGTTTCCTAGCCATAGACATGAGATGTCATTTGATAACGGGATCACATCATTAGGAGAATGATGTGATGGACAAGACCCAAACTATGAACATAGCATATGATCATGCCAGTTTATTGCTATTGTTTTCTGCATGTCAAGTATCTGTTCCTATGACCATGAGATCATGCAACTCACTGACACCGGAGGAATACCTTGTGTGTATCAAACGTCGCAACGTAATTGGGTGACTATAAAGATGCTCTACAGGTATCTCCGAGGGTGTCTGTTGAGTGGGCATGGATCAAGATTGGGATTTGTTACTCCGTGTGACGGAGAGGTATCTCAGGGCCCACTCGGTAATACAACATCACAACAAGCCTTGCAAGCAATGTGACTAAAGTGTTAGCCACGGGATCTTGTATTACGGAACGAGTAGAGAGACTTGCCGGTAACGAGATTGAACTAGGTATAGAGATACCGACGATCGAATCTCGGGCAAGTAACATACCGAAGAACAAAGGGAACGGCATACGGGATTAACCGAATCCTTGACATAGAGGTTCAACCGATAAAGATCTTCGTGGAATATGTAGGAACCAATATGGGCATCCAGGTCCCGCTATTGGTTATTG
Organism: Elymus sibiricus; assembly: GCA_039707655.1. NCBI lineage: Eukaryota > Viridiplantae > Streptophyta > Magnoliopsida > Poales > Poaceae > Elymus > Elymus sibiricus. The sequence continues at coordinate 275,441,547 of CM077665.1, forward strand.
ACCGTAGAGGTGTCTCGGTCATGTCTACATAGTTCTCGAACCCGCAGGGTCGGCACACTTAAGGTTCGGTGACGTTTCGATAGTATAGAGTTATGTATGGTGGTGACCGAAGGTTGTTCGGAGTCCCGTATGAGATCCCGGGCATCATGAGGAGCTCCGAAATGGTCCGGAGGTAAAGATTGATATATAGGAAGTCCCGTTTTGGTCACCGGAAAAGTTTCGGGCATTTCGGGAGTGAACCGGGAGTGCCGGGAGGGTACCGGGGGACCATCGGGAGGGGCCTTTCGCCCCAAAGGGTCTCATGGGCTGTGGGAGGAGTCAAACCAGCCCTTGGTGGGCTGGCCAAACCCCCCACTAAGGCCCATGCGGCTAGGGGGTGGGAAAACCCAAAGGTGGAAAGGGTTTCCAAGTGGGGGGAGGAATCCTACTCCTAGTAGGCTTGGAGTTGGACTCCTCCACCTCCCCACTTCGGCCGCACCAAAGGGGCAGCCCTAGGGGCGGCGGCCTCCCTCCCCTTCCTCCTACATATACTAGAGGGAGAGAGGGCAAAAGCACTTCAACCCAAAAGGCCATAGTGCAGCCCTCTCTCCCGACAGGTTGATTCCTCTAGTTTTCAGCAGCGCTTAGGCGAAGCCCTGCTGGAATAGTTCCACCACCACCGCCGCCGCGCCGTCGCGCTGCCGGAGAAATCATCTACCTCTCCGCTCCCTCTTGCTGGATCAAGAAGGCGGAGATCGTCATCGAGCTGTACGTGTGCTGAACGCGGAGGTGCCGTCCGTTCGGTACTAGATCGTGATTGGATCGCGGGACGCTCGGCGATTTGGATCGCGAAGACGTTCGACTACATCAATCACGTTTCTTAACGCTTCCCGCTTAGTGATCTACAAGGGTATGTAGATCCACTCTCCCTCTCGTAGATGCTCATCACCATGGATAGATCTTGCGTGTGCGTAGGAAATTTTTTGTTTCCCATGCAACGTTCCCCAACACGTAGGTTTCACTAGTGGCTTCTCTCATGAGTATAGCACACTGTGCGTGAACAAATTACTGTTGGGTAATTGATAGAAGATCAAATAATCATGACGATATCCAGGCAATGATCATTATATAGGCATCACGTCCAAGACAAGTAGACCGAAATGATTCTGCATCTACTTCTATTACTCCACACATCGATCGCTATCCAGCATGCATCTAGTGTATTAAGTTCATGGAGAAACGGAGTAATGCAATAAGAACGGTGACATGATGTAGACAAGATCTATTCATGTAGGAATAGACCCCATCTTGTTATCCTTAATGTCAATGATACATGCGTGTCTTGCTGCCCCTTCTGTCACTGGGAAAGAACACCGCAAGATCGAACCCATCACAAAGCACCTCTTCCCATGGCAAGAAAAATCGATCTAGTTGGCCTAACTAAACCAAAGATTCGAAGAAGAAATACGAGGCTATAAGTAATCATGCAAATAAGATATCAAAGAAGACTCAAATCATATTCATGGATAGAAACTGATCATGAACTCAAAATTCATCGGATCCCAACAAACACACCGCAAAAGTCATTACATCAAATAGATCTCCAAGAGACCATTGTATTGAGAAACATAGAGAGAGAGGAAGCCATCTAGCTACTGCCTACGGACCCGTAGGTGTATGGTGGACTACTCACGCATCATCGGAGAGGCACCTATGATGAAGATGAACCCCTCCGTGATGGTGTTAGATTGGATCTCGAACTTCTGGAACTTGCGGCGGCTAGAATTGTGTTTTGTCGACTCCTCTAGGGTTTTCCGAATATTTGAGAATTTATAGGCTCGATAGTCTGTTGGGGGGACACCCGAGGTGCCCACCCTCTACCAGGCCGCGCCAGGGGCCTCTGGCGCGCCTTGGTGGAGGGTGGCCACCCTAGGCCCCCTCTTTTGGTGATCTTTGGCCCATCTTATTTCTTCTGGTCCATAAAAATTCCACAAAAATCCCCGCAGCGTTTGGGCTCCGTTTGGTACTGATTTTCTGCAAAGTAAAAAACAAGCAAAAACAGCAATTGGCACTTTGGCACTATGTCAATAGGTTAGTCCCAAAAAATGATATAAAGTTGCTATAAAATGATTGTAAAACATCCAAGATTGATAATATAACAGCATGGAACAAGCAAAAATTATAGATACGTTGGAGACGTATCAGCATCCCCAAGCTTAATTCCTACTCGTCCTCGAGTAGGTAAATGATAAAAACAGAATTTTTGATGTGGAATGCTGCCTATCATGTTCATCATATATTATTTTCTTTATAGCATGGACAATTGGACTTTTCATATGGTTCAAAGCAATAGTCTAGTTTTTACATGAAAACTTTAATACTCAAGCATATCAACAAGCAACCATGTCTTTCAAAATATCAATGCTAAAGCAAGTTATCCCTAGCCCATCATGCTCAATCATTGATCCATTCACAATACACACTCAAATATTAGCTACACCTAATGCCCAAGTACGATCATAGTGCCCCCTAGTTGGTGCTTTATAAGAGAAGATGGAGACTCAAATTGAAAAATAAAAATTGCATAAAGTAAATAGATAGGCCCTTCGCAGAGGGAAGTAGGGATTTGTAGAGGTGCCAGAGCTCAAGTGTTTAAATTGATAGAGAAAAATATTTTGAGTGGCATGCCTTTCCTGTCAACGAAAACGACCGAGAGATTTCAATATCTTTCCACACTAGATGCATCATAGGCGGTTCCCAAATAGAAAATAAAGTTTATTACTTTTTCCACCATACTTTCACTTTCCATGGCTAGCTGAATCCACGGTTGCCTTCCATACCAACACTTTCCAAGGAATTTATTATTTGACAACATAAAGTAAATTTCTTTTCTTTTTCATTTCATTTCGGGAATGGGCATCCCTATTACCGCCATACTCTCGTGCAATGACAAGTGAATAAACACTCATCTTGAGAATAACACATCTAGCATGGAAAAATATCGGTCACCCCCTACCGTTTCATGAGCGGTACGAGCACACAAAAAGGAAAATCTATTTTGAAATTTAGAGATGGCACATACAAATTTGCTTGGAACGACATGGAAATACCGTATATAGGTAGGTATAGTGGACTCATATGGCAAAACTGGTTTAAGGATTTTGGATGCACAAGTAGTATTTCTACTTAGTACAAGTGAAGGCTAGCAAAAGATTGGGAAGCATCCAACTAAGAAACGAAAAATCACATAAGCGAGCATTAAGCATAACTAACTCCGAATAATGCACCATAAGTAGGATATAATTTCGTAGCACAACTATGGACTTTCGTGCTTGCATAGGGAATCACAAACCTTAACATCAATATTCTTACTAAGCATAATTACTCATCAACATAACTCACATATCACTATTGTCATGTCTCAAAACTATTACAAGGAATCAAGTTTAATTTGTCCAATGATCTTCATGAAAGTTTTTATTATACCCCTCTTGAATATCTATCACTTTGGGACTAGTTTCATATATTGCAATTGCTTTGACAAGCTCACATGGATATAAGTGAAGAACATGAGCATACAAGTTTCATCTCTCAAAATAATATAAGTGAAGCATGAGAGGATTTATTCAAAATTACTAACTCTCAAATTAATATAAGTGAAGCATGAGAGCATTTCTTCAAACATGTAAAAGCACGCCGTGCTAAAAAAGATATAAGTGAAGCACTAGAGCAATTCCTTTGCTCAAAAGCTTTAAGTGAAGCATAAAGAGAAATTATAACAAATCATAGCATATTTTTGGCTCTCTCAAATAGGTGTGTGCAGCAAGGATAAAAGCAAATAAAGCAAAGATACAAGACGCTCCAAGCAAAACTCATGATATGTGACGAATAAAAATATAGTTCCAAGTAAAATACCGATGGTTGTTAGAAGAAAGAGGGGATGCCACTCGGGGCATCCCCAAGCTTAGTTGCTTGTTACTCTTTTGATATTACCTTGGGGAGCCATGGGTATCCCCAAGCTTAGGCTCTTCTTACTCCTTATTCCTTCATCCATCGTGATCTCACCCAAAACTTGAAAACTTCAATCACACAAAACTTGACAAAATTCTCATGAGATCCGTTAGTATAATAAAGCAAATTACCACTTCAAGGTACTGCTGTAAACCTATTCATATTTTATTAGTGAATTATACCTACTGTATTTTAACTTTACCATGACTTATACCCCCCAATACAAGACATAGATTCATCAAAACAAGTACACAATGCAACGAAAATAGAATCTGTTTCAGACAGAACAGTCTGTAGTAATATGTACTCTACCCATACTTATGTAACTCTAACAATTATGAAAAATTAGGACAACGTAAATAATTTGTATAGCAATACTGTGTTAAAATTTCAGCTTAAGATCACGTTCCAGTAAAAAATGAAAATTCGTGCAATGGGAACAAAGTTTCTGTTTCAGATTCAGCATTGCTTCTACTCATCTTATGAATCATCTTAAAGGCTTTACTTGGCACAAACACTAAATAAAACATAAAAACACAATCAACAGAAGCATAATTGTGCAAACACTCAAAAAACAGAAGGGAAAAGATAAAAATATTTTATTCATTGGGTTGCCTCCCAACAAGCTCTTTCTTTATAGCCATTAAGATAGGCTTGAGTTTTATTGATGCTCACAAGAAAGATAGTAGTTGAAACACAAAGAGAGCATCATGTAGCATAATACAAAAACATTTAAGTCTAACATACTTCCTATGCATAGGCATTTTATAAGCAACCAAATTACCAAGACAAGAAATATCTATCATATGCATGGAAGAAGAAAGAAACAATAGCAATCTCAACATGAAGAGAGGTAATTTAGTAAGATGAATATTTCTATAACCATATTGCCCTCTCTCATAATAAGTACATGTAGGATCATATTCAAATTCAACAATATAGCTATCACATAAAATATTCTCTTCATGATCCACATGCATAAAAGTCTTACAATCTTCCAAGGTAGTGGGATTAACATTAACTAAAGTCATGACCTCTCCAAACCCACTTTTATCATAAAATTCATAAGATTGAACACTCTCCAAATATGTGGGATTCTTTTTACCTAAAGTTGATGCTATCCCAAACCCACTTTCAATACTATTGCAAACATCATTATCAATAACATATTCAACATGAGGTTTAAATAAATTTTCAAGATCATAAGAATCATTATCACCCCAATCATGATCATTGCAATAAGAAGTGGACATGACAAAATTATCATTCCCAAGCTTGTAGTGTTGCATATCATTAACATAATTGACATTAATAGAGTTTATAGTAACATCATTGCAATCATGCTTTTCAGTCAAGGAGCTATCATGAATCACCTCATAAATTTCTTCTTTCAACACTTCATCAAAATTTTCAGATTCATGATTTTCAAACAAAACTTCATAGAGATAATCAAGTGCACTCAACTCACTAGCAATTGGTTCATCATAATTTGGTCTTTTAAAAAGATTAGCAAGTGGATGAGGATCCATATCAATAGATTTTTAGCAAGTGAAGATGCAAGCAAATAGAAGGCACATGGCAACACAAGCAAAGATAGCAAACAAGAAAAAAGGCAAATGGTAAAGAGGGCGAATAAAATAGCAAATTTGTGAAGTGGGGGAGAGGAAAACGAGAGGCAAATGGCAAATAATGTAAATTGCAAGGAGATGAGATTTGTGATTAGGAACCTAGTAGATGAGATTGCTTCCTCCCCGGCAGCGGCGCCAGAAATTCCTTTGACGCGGCTTGAGACTGCATCGGTATTTCCCCAAAGAGGAAGGGATGATGCAGCACAGCGACGGTAAGTATTTCCCTCAGTTATGAAACCAAGGTATCAATCCGTAGAGGAAGATCACGCATCCACGTAAACAGCACCTGCACACAAACAACAAATACTTGCAACCCGACACGAAAGAGAGGTTGTCACGCTCTCTACGGTAATAAGATAGATTAGGTAATGATAGTTTTGGCAAATAGATCTCGCAAGAACACAAAATAAAATTAGTAAACAGAAAGTGCAGTAAGGTATTTTGGGGTATTTTGAATTAATAGATCTGAAAACAAAAGATGCAAATAGTAGATCAGAAAGCAATATGTTGGAAAAGTAGACCCCGGGGCCGTAGGTTTCACTAGTGGCTTCTCTCATGAGTATAGCACACGGTGGGTGAACAAATTACTGTTGGGCAATTGATAGAAGATCAAATAATCATGACGATATCCAGGCAATGATCATTATATAGGCATCACGTCCAAGACAAGTAGACCGAAACGATTCTGCATCTACTTCTATTACTCCACACATCGACCGCTATCCAGCATGCATCTAGTGTATTAAGTTCATGGAGAAACGGAGTAATGCAATAAGAACGGTGACATGATGTAGACAAGATCTATTCATGTAGAAATAGACCCCATCTTGTTATCCTTAATGGCAACGATACATGTGTGTCTTGCTGCCCCTTCTGTCACTCGGAAAGAACACCGCAAGATCGAACCCATCAAAAAGCACCTCTTCCCATGGCAAGAAAAATCGATCTAGTTGGCCTAACTAAACCAAAGATTCGAAGAAGAAATAGGAGGCTATAAGTAATCATGCAAATAAGAGATCAAAGAAGACTCAAATCATATTCATGGATAGAAACTGATCATGAACTCAAAATTCATCGGATCCCAACAAACACACCGCAAAAGTCATTACATCAAATAGGTCTCCAAGAGACCATTGTATTGAGAAACATAGAGAGAGAGGAAGCCATCTAGCTACTGCCTACGGACCCGTAGGTGTATGGTGGACTACTCACGCATCATCGGAGAGGCACCTATGATGAAGATGAACCCCTCCGTGATGGTGTTAGATTGGATCTCGAGCTTCTGGAACTTGTGGCGGCTGGAATTGTGTTTTATCGACTCCTCTAGGGTTTTCCGAATATTTGAGAATTTATAGGCTCGATAGTCGGTTGGGGGGACACCCGAGGTGCCCACCCTCTACCAGGCCGCGCCAGGGGCCTCTGGCGTGCCCTGGTGGAGGGTGGCCACCCTGGGCCCCCTCTTCTGGTGATCTTTGGCCCATCTTCTTTCTTCTGGTCCATAAAAATTCTGCAAAAATCCCCGCAGCGTTTGGGCTCCGTTTGGTACTGTTTTTCTGCGAAGTAAAAAACAAGCAAAAACGGCAACTGGCACTTTGGCACTATGTCAATAGGTTAGTCCCCAAAAATGATATAAAGTTGCTATAAAATGATTGTAAAACATCCAAGATTGATAATATAATAGCATGGAACAAAGAAAAATTATATATACGTTGGAGACGTATTAGGCCTCCATCTCGGCAAGGGAGGTTGCCGACGAATGGCGGCTGCCCGAGCGCTCTCGGCGATTGCCAACTCTTCGGACATAGGTTGCCGACCGGTGTCGGAGAAGGCCACTGCTATTTGTGCGGTGACCGACACGAGTTGGGCATGGGCGGCCTCGGCATAGGCGTGGGCAGCCGCCATCAGGGCTACGGCTACTGCCGAGGAACGGATAGCTGCTATGCCATTCTCACCATTTGCTATCCCGATCGCGGATGTTGCTGCCGCCATCTCAGATGCAGCTGCTGCCCTTTCGGCGGCTGCAGCCGCCCTGTCGGAGATTGCGGACACGCTCAAGGATGTTGTGAGCGCGTTCATGGCTGATGCAGCCGCGCCCAGGCCGGAGTGGGTCGCCGAAGTTGCCCTCACGATGCGGATCCACGTCCCCATCTTTCACCGGCGATGTTTGAACTGTATAGTGGTCTTGGGGAACAAGTGTGACTGTGTGGTTGACGCGCCGGCGGTGGACTGTAGCCGATGAAGCTTCCGGCCTAAGCCATATATGAGGATTGGCCCAAGATATTTTATACCACATCACACATGTTTCATGATCAATAACTGTTTGCGATGTACTTGATTTTCATATTGTTTTGAAACAAAAAATGAAGTTACATCGGCAATTGAAGGTGTTTGGATTGCAATAACATTTATCTGCAGTGAACGTGGAACTATAGGAGTGTCTGTTAAATATGGAATTATTCAGGGTTGTTTAGGCCCTTTTAAACATTTCAAGAGTTTTTTAGACATTTCATGTGCATAGTTCAAATATGAACTGCAGTTAAGCACATACTAAAGTGCACCTAAATGGGTGGAAAATCATCTATGTGTCACTGGATACATGTTTTGGTCCCATGCAAGAAATGGAAATTAAATGAATTCCTTCTCGGTATTTTGGCTTTGAGAATTTGTGTTTTCAAATTCCAGTAAATCCAAATATTGTCAGAAATTCATGAAACTTTGCATGGTGTCATGTCTTGGCTCATGTGTATTGTTGTAAAAAAATGCCCAATTCGGGACAAGTTTTGGCACAAACCTCTTACAAACCGAAGATTCCCACAAGAAGCCATGTGGTTCCGATAGGAAAGTTCACCTTTTATGTGCGAAACAACATCTGATGTATCTTCTCGCCTTGAATTTATTTCTAGAGTCACCATAGAGCAACATGACTGTGTCATTCTAAACAATGGAATTTGACAGAGTTCGTTTGGCCTTTTTAATACATTAATTGAGTTTTCTGGGCATTTAATGTGCATAATTCAAATTTGAACTACAATCACAAGGTCCAGCGCATGAAAATAGGTCGAAAAGTCATATACGTTTCCCTGGATGCATGTTTAGGTCCCATGCAAGAAATGAGAAAGAATTTCAAACATCTCATCGTCTTGGCTCGACCGCAAACATTTTGAAACTTAGTTTTAAAATTCATGTAAATGCAAACTTCGACAAAAATTCATGAAATTTGGGCATGGTGTCATCAATTGCCCTGTTGTGTGTGTTGTGGTAAAAAAATGTCCAATTTTGGACAAGTTTTGGCACAAAGCCTCTTACAAACCGAAGATTCTCACAAGAAAGTCGTGCGTTCTGATAGGGAAAGTTCACCTTTTATGTGCGAAACAACATCCGCTGTCTCTTCTCGCCTTGAATTTATTTCTAGAGTCAACATAGAGTAACATGACAGTCATGCCAAACTATGGATTTTTCCAGGGTTCGTGTGACCTATTTAATACATTAATTGAGTTTTCTAGCCGTTTAATGTGCATAATTCAAATTTGAACTACAATCACAAGGTCCAACGCATGAAAATAGGTTGAAAAAATCATATACCTTTCCCTGGATGCATGTTTAGGTCCCACGCAAATGGGAATGGATTTCTAACATCTCATTGTCTGTTGGCTCGGCCGCAAACATTGAGATACTTGGTTTTCAAATCCCCGTAAATCCAAAACTCGTCAGAAATTCATGAAACTTGGCATGGTGTCATGACAAGGGTACACATATGTCGTGGTAAAAAATTGTCCAACTTGGACATGTTCTTGCACAAGCCCCTTATAAATTGGAGCTCTGGTTTCTATAGGGAACATTATATATGTACGTCACATCTCAGCATCTTGACTCGACCACAAACATCGAGAAACTTTTTTAAATTCTCGTAAATCCAAAACTCAGCAGAAATTCATGAAACTTGGAATGGTGTCATGACAAGGCACACCTATGTCGTGGTAAAAAATAATACCAACTTGGACATGTTTTGTCACAAGCCTCTTACAAACCGGAGCTTCTCACACAATAAGCTACGTGATTCCGATAGGGAACATATGCATGCCACATCTGCGGGTGAAACGACATCCGATGCCTCTTCTCTCCTTGATTTTTTTCTAGAAACAACATAAACCAATAGGTGTGTACTGCAAAAATATGAAATTATTAAGGGTTCGTATGGCCTTTCTATACACTAATTGAGTTTTATGTGCATTTAATGTACATAATTCAAATATGAACTATAGTCACAAGGTCTATGTTGGGCAGGGCCTCGTCATATAAAGCACAAATTTGCTATGGTATTTTCCGTGTCCACTTTGAGAGAAGGATCAAGCATTATTAATAGCCAACAAAGGCATTTTGGAACAAAAATCTGTCACGTTACCATCGCAAACAGGCGTATTATTTATAATTCGTGGACGTTCCACTGACCATTTATGTGCTGCCATGTGTCGCACTCTGTATTGGCAAGAAGGTAGCGTGCAGACAGGTGTTTGAGTAGACGGGTGGCATGCGAGCAGTGTCCTTCGCACACTCATAGGGGAGGTGTGTCATTTGCCAGTCATCAAAGACGTTTTAGACTGAATACCCATATGCAGACCGAGGGAAATGGTTCCTTCCCTACTAAGCCAAGCAAAAATCTGGCGCGAAGGAATTTTTTCATTGGGTCATCGCAAACGGTTGTGAATGATGACCCATGTGCCCTTCCCAATGCTCCACCTTGTACTGTTGCTAAGGTTTCCATGTATGCAAAAAAATCTGATGTGGGAAGGTAATTAAGGGGAGAGATATATGAGTTTGGTGACCACATGAAGAAACAATGCCAAGCACGTGAACCTTGGCAAAACACTTAAATGAAGGAAACTCACCAATGCATGCAAGACTTTAGTTGCTAAATCATTAAATGAAGGGAGCTTAGCAACAATGCATTGTGGACTTGAGTTGCTAAGACATTTAATACACTAAGCACACCATCTAAGCACCGATCGATGCACTGGCAGCAGCAGACAGGTAAGATTCGAGTCTGTCACATTGGGTAAATTATCATTTGTCAATTTGGAAACACTGACATTTGTGAAATTTTGTAGGAACAAAATCACTATTACGGTGCAATTTTGCAACTGAAATCCAGTAAACATAGATTTCATTCATAGACTAAGCATTGGTCTTTATACAAAATAGTTCAACTCGACAGCTGAATCGAACAAACTTTTCCCTATTTGTTGCCAACCACGTACTGAAATAGCTAGTTCAAGTATATATACTAGCTAATTTAAAGTAGGTGGGACAGTTCAATCATATATATAGTTAGATGAACTGAACAAAATAGCCCCTAAATACTACTTCGGAGGGGCTTTGTGCTACTGCCAGCAGCCTTCTCCTCGGCCGAGCGCGTTCAGTAAGAGGCAGAGGAGGATGAGCCTACCGACGAGCTGGAGGAGTCGAATTCGTTGCCTGCTGCCGCTGCCCTCCGTCGCTCCTGACGCGCCTCCAAAAAGCGGCGGGACTCGACGTATATATCCTCATTCCACGCCATAGCTACGGCGTCTGCTGCGGCCACGGCGGCAGTGAGCCTCTTTGCGTGCTCGACCTGGCGCTCCTCCTCCTCATGTAGGAAGTTGATGTAGCGTGCTAGGCCGCTGACGCAAAAGCCGAGCGGCCGGGCTTCGGCGGCGGCCTCCTCCTCCCGCCTTCGGGCAACGGTGGCGGAGCGGGTAATGGCCCCGGCGGCTGGCCGTGGGGTGGCTGCCAAGGCGGACGACAGTGTGGCGGCGGCCAAGGAGGCCGCTAGTGGGGTGGCGAAAACAGCGGTCGACGATGGGGTGGCGGCCACGACGGTCGCCGATAGCAGCTGCCTTCGGGCAAAGGTGGAGGAGCGTGTGGTGGGTGGAGTGCGCACACCCAACGAGGACGCTACACGCACTACACGCTTCTAGGTACTGCGCCGCCGACGTGGTGCAGCCTCCCAGCTGGAGCTATGTTGGAAATATGCCCTGGAGGCAATAATAAAATGGTTATTATTATATTTCTTTGTTCATGATAATCGTTTATTATCCATGCTATAATTGTATTGATTGGAAACTCAAATACATGTGTGGGTACATAGACAACACTGTGTCCCTAGTATGCCTCTAATAGACTAGCTCGTTGATCAAAGATGGTCAAGGTTTCCTAGCCATAGACATGAGATGTCATTTGATAACGGGATCACATCATTAGGAGAATGATGTGATGGACAAGACCCAAACTATGAATGTAGCATATGATCGTGTCAGTTTATTGCTATTGTTTTCTGCATGTCAAGTATCTGTTCCTATGACCATGAGATCATGCAACTCACTGACACCAGAGGAATACCTTGTGTGTATCAAACGTCGCAACGTAACTGGGTGACTATAAAGATGCTCTACAGGTATCTCCGAAGGTGTCTGTTGAGCTGGCATGGATCGAGACTGGGATTTGTTACTCCGTGTGACGGAGAGGTATCTCAGGGCCCACTCGGTAATACAACATCACAATAAGCCTTGCAAGCAAAGTGACTAAAGAGTTAGCCACGTGATCTTGTATTACGGAACGAGTAAAGAGACTTGCCGGTAACGAGATTGAACTAGGTATAGAGATACCGACGATCGAATCTCGGGCAAGTAACATACCGAAGAACAAAGGGAACAGCATACGGGATTAACTGAATCCTTGACATAGAGGTTCAACCGATAAAGATCTTCGTAGAATATGTAGGAACCAATATGGGCATCCAGGTTCCTCTATTGGTTAATGACCGTAGAGGTGTCTCGGTCATGTCTACATAGTTCTCGAACCCGCAGGGTCTGCACACTTAACGTTCGGTGACGTTTCGGTAGTATTGAGTTATGCATGGTGGTGACCGATGGTTGTTCGGAGTCCCGGATGAGATCCTAGATGTCACGAGGAGCTCCGGAATGGTCCGGAGGTAAAGATTTATATATGGAAAGTCATATTTTGGCGACCGGAAAAGTTTCGGGTTTTTCCGGTATTGTACCGGGAAGCTTCTAGAAGGTTTCGGAAACTTCCGGAGGAGTCCGGAAGTCCACCAAGGGTTCCACCACGTCCAAAGGGTTTGCATGGGCTGAGGGGAGGCACCCTGGCCTTATTGGGCCAGGCGCACAAGTCCCTCAAGGCCCATGTGGCTTGGGAGAGGTGGAAAGTCCACCTGTTTATGGAAAGGGAGGGAATTGGACTAGGAGTCCAACTCCTCCCCCTTGGCTGCGCCCTAGGGCTTGGAGGGGCTGATCTCCATGCCCTCCACCTATATATAGAGGGGAGGGGGCGCCCCAAGAGCACACACGAAGCCCTTGGCGCCCCTCTCTCTCCCTAGATCGTTTGCTCCTCCGTTCGCGGTTTCGGTAGCGCTAGGCGTAGCCCTGTCGGGATAGCACCACCACCGCCACCACGCCGTCATGTTGCCGGAGAACTCATCTACCTCTCCGCTCTCCCTTGCTGGATCAAGGAGGTGGAGATCGTCATCGAGCTATACGTGTGCTGAACGCGGAGGTGCCGTCCGTTCGGCGCTAGATCGGAAGGACCGTGATTGGATCGCGGGACGGATCGTGATTGGATCGCGGGACGGCTTGCGATTTGGATCGCGAAGACGTTCGACTACATCAACCGCGTTTCTTAACGCTTCTCGCTTAGCGATCTACAAGGGTACGTAGATCCACTCTCCCTCTCGTAGATGCTCATCACCATGGATAGATCTTGCGTGTGCGTAGGAAATTTTTTGTTTCCCATGCAACGTTCCCCAACAGTGGCATCATGAGCTAGGTCTATGTGTAGATGAGATCACGAGTAGAACACAAAGGAGTTTGTGGGCGTTGATGCTCAGATTGCTTCCTCCCTTGGTCTTTTCTTGATTCGGCGGTATTGTGGGATGAAGCGGCCCGGACCAACCTTACTCGTACGCTTACGAGAGACCGGTTCTATCAACTGACATGTAACTTTGTTGCATAAAGATGGCTGGCGGGTGTCTGTCTCTCCCGCTTTAGTTGGATCGGATTCGACAAAGGCGGTCCTTGAGAAGGTTGAATAGCAATTTGTGTATCACCGTTGTGGTTTTGCGTAGGTAAGAATTGTTCTTGCTAGATACCCATAGCAGCCACGTAAAACATGCAACAACAAATTAGAGGACGTCTAACTTGTTTTTGCAGGGTATGTTGTGATATGATATGGCCAAATTACATGATGAGATATATGTGATGTATGAGATGAACATGTTTTGTATAGAATATCATGACTTGCATGTCGATGAGTACGGCAACCGGCAGGAGCCATAGGGTTGTCTTTAATTTATTTTCGTCGTTTTTGCTTTACTTTATCGCTATGAGTTAGCAATAGTCGTAGAAGCAATAGTTGGCGCGACAACCTCATGGCGACACGTTGATGGAGATCAAGATGATGGAGATCATGGTGTCATGCCGGTGACGATGGAGTTCATGCCGGTGCTTTGGAGATGGAGATCAAAAGCACAAGTTCATGGCCATATCATGTCACTTATGATTTGCATGTGATGTTAATCCTTTTATGCATCTTATTATGCTTAGGACGACAGTAGCATTATAAGGTGATCCCTCACTAAAATTTCAAGATAAAATTGTGTTCTCCCCGAGTGTGCACCGTTGCGAAAGTTCGTCGTTTCGAGACACCACGTGATGATCGGGTGTGATAGACTCTATGTTCACATACAACGGGTGCAAGCCAGTGTTGCACATGCGGAACACTCGGGTTAAACTTGACGAGCCTAGCATGTACAGACATGGCCTCGGAACACAAGAGACCGAAAGGTCAAACATGAGTCATATAGTAGATATGATCAACATAAAGATGTTCACCATTGAAACCACCTCATCTCACGTGATGATCGGACTTGGGTTGGTGAATTTGGATCATGTGACACTCGAATGACCAGAGGGATGTCAATTTGAGTGGGAGTTTTTAAGTAATATGATTAACTAAACTCATTATCTTGAACAATAGTCTAAGTTGTCTTTGCAAATTATGTTGTAGATCACTAACTCGCGTTGTAGCTCCCCTGTGTTTTATACGTTCCTAGAGAAAATAGAGTTGAAAGATGATAGTAGCAATAATGCGGACTGGGTCCGTGATCTGAGGATTGTCCTCATTTGCTGCACATAAGGCTTATGTCCTTAATGCACCGCTCGGTGCGCCACCCCCTCAAGCGTCGTATGTAGATGTTGTGAACATCTGACAGGCACGTTTTGATGACTACTTGATAGTTCAGTGCGTCATGCATTACGGCTTAGAATTGAGGCTCCAAAACGTTTTGAACGTCACAGAACATATGAGATGTTCTAAGAGCTGAAATTGGGATCTCAGGCTCGTGCCCGTGTTGAGAGGTATGAGACCTCCAACAAGATTCTTTGCCTGCAAGATGAAGGAGAATAGCTCAATCGGTGAGCATGTGCTCAAATTGTCTGGGTGCTACAATCACTTGAATCGAGTGGGAGTTGATCTTCCAGATAAGATAGTGATTGATATAGTTCTCCAAGTCACTGCCACTAAGCTACTAGAGCTTCGTGATGAACTATAAAATGCCAGGGATGGAAATAATGATCCCTGAGCTATTCGCGATGTTTGACACCGCGAAGGTAGAAATCAAGAAGGAGCATCAAGTGTTGATGGTTAGTAAAACCACTAGTTTCGAGAAAGGCAAGGGCAAGGAGGGAAACTTCATGGATGGCAAACCAGTTGCTGCTCCAGTGAAGAAACCCAAGGTTGAACCCAAACCCGAGACTAAGTGCTTCTATTATGAGGAGAGCGGTCACTGAAGCGGAATAACCCTAGATACTTGGTAGATAAGAAGGATGGCAACGTCAACGGAAGTATATTTGATATACGTATTATTGATGTGTACCTTACTAGTAGTCCTTGTAGCACCTGGGTATTAGATACCGGTTCAGTTGCTAATGTTAGTAACTCGAAATAAAAGCTACGGAATAAACAGAGACTAGCTAAGGGTGAGGTGACGATGTGTGTTGGAAGTGTTTCCAAGGTTGATGTGATCACCATCGCACGCTCTCTCTACCTTCGAGATTAGTGATGAACCTAAATAAATGTTATTTGGTGTTTGCGTTGAGCATGAACGTGATTAGATCATGTTTATTGCAAAACGGTTATTCATTTAAGTCAGAGAATAATGGTTATTCTGTTTATATGAATAATACCTTCAATGGTCATACATCAAATGTGAATGGTTTATTGAATCTCGATCGTAGTAATACACATGTTCATAATATTGATGCCAAAAGATTCAAAGTTAATAATGATAGTACCACTTACTTGTGGCACTGCCGCCAAGGTCATATTGGTGTAAAGCGCATGAAGAAACTCCATGCTGATGGATCTTTTGACTCACTCGATTTCGAATCGGTTGAGACATGCGGACCATGCCTCTTGGGCAAGATGACTAAAGACCCTGTTTTCCGATATGATGGAGCGGGCAAGTGACTTATTGGAAATGATACATGTTGATGTAAGCGATCCAATGAGTGTTGAAGCGTGCGGTGGATATCGCTATTTTATTACCTTCACTGATGATTTGAGTAGATATAGGGATATTTACTTAATGAAACACAAGTCTGAAACGTTTGAAAAGTTCAAACAAATTCAGAGTGAAGTCATCGTGACAAGAAGATAAAAAGACTACTATATGATCGTGGAGGTAAATATCTGAGTTACGAGTTTGGTATACAACTTAAGACAATGTGGAAGTTGTTTCACAACTCATGCCACCTGGAACACCATAGTGTGATGGTGTGTCCGAACATCGTAGTCGTGCTCTATTGGATATGGTGCGTACTATGATGTCTCTTATCGATTTGCCACTATCGTTTTGGGGTTATGCATTAGAGACAACTACATTCACTTTAAATAGGGCACCATCTAAGTCCGTTGAGATGACACCGTATGAATTTTGGTTTGGCAGAAACCTAAGTTGTCATTTCTTAATGTTTGGGGCTGCGACGCTTATGTGAAAAAGGTTTCAACCTGATGAGCTCGAACCCAAAGCGGACAAATGCATCTTCATAGAATACCCTAACGTAACAGTTGGGTATACCTTCTATCTCAGATCCAAGCGCAAAGTGTTTGTTGCTAAAAACGGGTCCTTTCACGAGAAAGAGTTTCTCTCGAAAGAATTGAGTGGGAGGAAAGTAGAACTTGATGCGGTTGTTGAACCGTCACTTCAATTAGATAGTAGCACAACGCAGAAAGATGTTTCTGCGACGTCTACACCAAGCGAAGAGGAAGCAAATGATGATGATCATGAAGCTTCGGATCAAGTTACTACTGAACCTCGTAGGTCGACAAGGACTCGTACCGCCCCTGAGTGGTACGTCAATCCTGTCTTGGAGGTCATGTTGTTAGACAACAGTGAACCTACGAGCTATGAAGAAGCGATGGTGGGCCCAGATTCCAACAAATGGCTAGGAGCCATGAAATCCGAGAAAGGATCCATGTATGAAAACCAAGTATGGACTTTGGTAGACTTGCCCGTTAAACGGCAGGCCATTGAGTACAATTGGACCTTTAAGAAGAAGACATACGCTAATGGTAAATGTCACCATTTATAAAGCTCGACTTGTCGCAAAGAAGTTTCCGACAAAGTTCAAGGAGTTGACTATGATGAGACTTTCTCACACGTAGCGATGCTAAAAGTCTGTTGGAATTATGTTAGCAGTTGCTGCATTTTTCGATTATGAAATCTGGCAGATGGATGTCAAAACATCGTTTCCTTAACGGTTTCCTTGAGGAAAGGTTGTATGTGATACAACCGGAATGTTTTGTCAGTCCTAAGGATGCTAAAATGTATGCACGCTCCAGCAATCCTTCTATGAACTGGAGCAAGCATCTCGGAGTTGGAATATACGCTTTGATGAGATGATCAAAGCTTTTGGGTTTACACAAAGTTTATAAGAAACTTGTATTTACAAGAAAGTGAGTGGGAGCACTATAGAATTTCTGATAAGTATATGTGGATGACATATTGTTGATCGGAAATAATGTAGAATTTCTGGAAAGCATAAAGGGTTGTTTGAAAGGAGTTTTTCAAAGGAAAACCTGGAATGAAGCTACTTAAATATTGGGCATCAGGATCTATAGAGATAGATCAAGACGTCTGATAAAACTTTCAATGAGTACATACCTTGATAAGATTTTGAAAGAGTTCAAAATGGATCAGTCAAAGAAAGAGTTCTTGCCTGATTTGTAAGGTGTGGAGTTGAGTGAGACTCAAAGCTCGACCACGGCAGAAGAAAGAGAAAGGACGAAGGTCATCCCCTATGCCTTATCCATAGGCTCTGTATAGTATGATATGCTGTGTACCGCACTTGGTGTGTGCCTTGCCATGAGTCTATCAAGGGGTACAAGAGTGGTCCAGGAGTGGATCACTGAACAACGGTCAAAATTATCCTTAGTAACTAGAGGACTAAGGAAATGATTCTCGATTATGGAGGTGACAAAGAGTTCATCGTAAAGGGTTACGTCGATGCAAGCTTTGACACCAATCCGGATGACTCTGAGTAGCAATCCGGATACGTATAGTGGGGCAGCCATTTGGAATAGTTCCAAGTGGAGCGTGGTAGCATCTGTAGTATGACATATAGATTTGCAAAGAACACACGGATCTGAATGTTGCAGACCGTTGACTAAATACCTCTCTCACATGCAAAGCATGATCGAACCCCAGAACTCATTGGGTGTTAGATTCATAACAATGTAAATCACATAGCGATGTGAGCTAGATTATTGACTCTAGTGCAAGTGGGAGACTGTTGGAAATATGCCCTAGAGGCAATAATAAAATGGTTATTACTATATTTCTTTGTTCATGATAATCGTTTATTATCCATGCTATAATTGTATTGATTGGAAACTCAAATACATGTGTGGGTACATAGACAACACTGTGTCCCTAGTATGCCTCTAATAGACTAGCTCGTTGATCAAAGATGGTCAAGGTTTCCTAGCCATAGACATGAGATGTCATTTGATAACGGGTTCACATCATTAGGAGAATGATGTGATGGACAAGACCCAAACTATGAACGTAGCATATGATCATGTCAGTTTATTGCTATTGTTTTCTGCATGTCAAGTATTTGTTCCTATGACCATGAGATCATGCAACTCACTGCCACCGGAGGAATACCTTGTGTGTATCAAACGTCGCAACGTAACTGGGTGACTATAAAGATGCTCTACATGTATCTCCGAAGGTGTCTGTTGAGCTGGCATGGATCGAGACTGGGATTTGTTACTCCGTGTGACGGAGAGGTATCTCGGGGCCCACTCGGTAATACAACATCACAATAAGCCTTGCAAGCAAAGTGACTAAAGAGTTAGCCACATGATCTTGTATTACGGAACGAGTAAAGAGACTTGCCGGTAACGAGATTGAACTAGGTATAGAGATACCGACGATCGAATCTCGGGCAAGTAACATACCGAAGAACAAAGGGAACAGCATACGGGATTAACTGAATCCTTGACATAGAGGTTCAACCGATAAAGATCTTCGTAGAATATGTAGGAACCAATATGGGCATCCATGTCCCTCTATTGGTTAATGACCGTAGAGGTGTCTCGGTCATGTCTACATAGTTCTCGAACCCGCAGGGTCTGCACACTTAACGTTCGGTGACGTTTCGGTAGTATTGAGTTATGCATGGTGGTGACCGAAGGTTGTTCGGAGTCCCTGATGAGATCCCGGACGTCACGAGGAGCTCCGGAATGGTTCGGAGGTAAAGATTTATATATGGGAAGTCATATTTTGGCGACCGGAAAAGTTTCGGGTTTTTCCGTAATTGTACCGGGAAGCTTCTAGAAGGTTCCGAAAACTTCCGGAGGAGTCCGGAAGTCCACCAAGGGTTCCACCACGTCCCAAGGGTTTGCATGGGCTGAGGGGAGGCACCCTGGCCTTATTGGGCCAGGCGCACAAGTCCCTCAAGGCCCATGTGGCTTGGGAGAGGTGGAAAGTCCACCTGTTTATGGAAAGGGAGGGAATTGGACTAGGAGTCCAACTCCTTCCCCTTGGCTGAGCCCTAGGGCTTGGAGGGGCTGATCTCCACGCCCCTCCACCTATATATAGAGGAGAGGGGGCGCCCTAAGAGCACACACGAAGCCCTTGGCGCCCCTCTCTCTCCCTAGATCGTTTGCTCCTCCGTTCGCGGTTTCGGTAGCGCTAGGCGTAGCCCTGCCGGGATAGCACCACCAGCACCGCCACCACGCCGTTGTGTTGCCAAAGAACTCATCTACCTCTCCGCTCTCCCTTGCTGGATCAAGGAGGCGGAGATTGTCATCGAGCTATACGTGTGCTGAACGCGGAGGTGCCGTCCGTTCGGCGCTAGATCGGAAGGACCGTGATTGGATCGCGGGACGGATCGTGATTGGATCGCGGGACGGCTTGCGATTTGGATCGCGAAGACGTTCGACTACATCAACCGCGTTTCTTAACGCTTCCCGCTTAGCGATCTGCAAGGGTACGTAGATCCACTCTCCCTCTCGTAGATGCTCATCACCATGGATAGATCTTGCGTGTGCGTAGGAAATTTTTTGTTTCCCATGCAACGTTCCCCAACAAGCTACCCTCTGGCGGAGTGGTGGAGCGACGACGACGAACATGTGCCATTGGCGATTGGGGGAGAAGCAAACTGGGGCAGCTACGAGCAGGGAGGGGATGAATGCGATGCGGAGACGCCGGCCATGAGGGTTTATAAAGTAGGCGGCCAAGGCGAGTCGGCGGGAAGCTTGCGCACGTTCCCGTGCAGTTGTCCGGGAACGGGAAGCCCAAAAGAAACGTTGCGTGCTACCGAAGCATTGGGTGTTTGGGGGATTTCGGCGATCCAGGCGGGAAGCTTGCACGGGAACCTGCGCCCTCCCGGAGCGTGCACTGGAATCCTCGGGCGGCAACACAGTGACAAGACGGGACGGAGGTGGAAGAAATGACAAGTACACAAACGGTTAATAATAAAAAACCGTTTGCGTTCTCTTATAAAGCAAACGATCATTCTATACGCACTGTCGTGAATTAATCTACGCATGAGGCGGTTGATGCGGCCGCGGCGCGCTCTGCCCTCGTCCATGCGTGCCCGCTCTACCGGCGTCCCTCCACGCGCGAATTATCACGTACGTTCGGGGCGCCATATGCATGTGGTTGCGCCGCACCCGACGCCACAATGTAGTTAAGCGCTGCAAAAACTGCCATGCGGACGTGCCAAAATTCCAGGCCGTCCGGCGCAATTTATTCCCGCGGCCATTTACCTTCATCTCTTCCACGTTCCGATCGCGCCACACAACACAAGAAGCACACTCACGACGGCAAATAATAGAGAGAGGATACACATCTCTTCATCACTTCAACCTTCCCACGCGGATCCAATGGCGGTTGCCGGTGCCGAGTGGCAGTTCGCCACTATTGTCAAAGTGGACACCCACATCAGGAAGACGGACCTCTCAGTGGTGTACACCAACGACCCGGTCGTGGTGGTGAACTCCATCAACATGTTGGAGCAGCTGCTTGCTGAGGATGACAAGTACAAAGTGGTCGTCTTCGACCTCGGGTACACCGGCGGTCATGCCGGGCATGATCAGAAGGTTGCCGTCATCCAGTTGTGTGTGCGCCATCATGTGCTCGTCTACCACTACTGCCTGGCCACAAGGCCTTACGAGCGTTTCGCCAGGTTCGTCAATAGCCCCGACTACATGTTTGCAACGGTGGACACCACCAACGATCAAAAGGTGCTCAAGACTCGGGCTTGTCCTGCCAGAAGCTTGTCAACATCCAAGGTCAGTACAGGGTCTGGGGCAGCAAGAAGAAGAAGCAGAAGGACTCCCTGGTTGACCTCGCCGCGGCCATCATCGACCCCTACTACAAAGACATGAAGGCTGAGTGCGACAAGGACAAGTCTGCCTGGCACAAGGCCTGGGTGAACGAACTGGATGAAGAACACATCAAGTACGCGGCCAAGGACGCGTACACAAGCTACGGGATGTACAGGAGGATCATTGACATGAGGAAGTGCCTCCTTCCTGCAGACGGCGAGGGATAGCCACAAACAGAGCAGTGTCGGCAACCGTCGTCAGAAAAACAATATGATTTGGTGATCGTCGACTTCTTGTAAATTTATATTGAGGAATGAACATGTGTTGTGTAGTCACTTATCTAACTGGATGTTCAAGTTGGTTATGCAACAATAATGTTGGTGTTATGTAGACAGAGCATATAGATGTTGTGCAAACAGAGCAAATCACATCTCATACAGTTATTAGCAGCAACCGTCTGCCCACAACACACACAGGTTGTCAGGATGAATCGTTTGGGTTATTATTGGTCTTCCCACACAATTATGATGAATGAACTGTTTGCCGGGTACCCACAACACACACGGTTGTCGGGATGAATCGTTTGGGTTATTATTGGTCTTCCCACACAATTCTGATGAATGAACTGTTTGTCGGGTACCACAACACACACGGTTGTCAGGATGAATCGTTTGGGTTATTATTGGCCTTCCCACACAATTCTGATGAATGAACTGTTTGCCGGGTATCACACACGCCTTCTTATGCTAACTCGTTTGTGTTCTGCTGGATCAGCGCAAACAGTTTGTCCGAGTGAACTGTATGCCGTACTACGCACACGTATGTAGTTTTGTTAATCGTTTTTGTTATCTTCCATAATCACAAATAGTTCATAAGAACAAACTGTATGCGACGCATCACGCACGCATCTATTTTTTGAATCGTATTTGATGGGTCCGCCATCGCACACAGTTTGCGTCATTGGCGACGGAGCTATAAATATACTGTTTGCGATTGGTGCATCGCACACAGTTTGGTCAAAGGGTCTCTGATTGATGTGTCGTCTTTGGACCATCATGCAGTAGTGGTAGGTGATTCTCTCTCATAAAATGGATATGGGAAGTGTAAGCTTCATCCTGGTTTCTCTCTCTGAGAGTTGGTGAAATGGGTGGGGTATATATAGGTAGCACCAAAAATCTAACTGTTGCACACCTTTATGCACTTTCCACACTTCGTAGAGGCCGAGTAAACCATTCATAATTCCAAGATGGATGCAATTCTTAATAGAATGTTGGCAAGTGCTCTTCGGTGGGACCGAAGGGCCAACTCGATGAGACCGAGACGCTAGGATTTATGCAGTGGCTATATCAAGTGTATCCCGGTGAGTCCAGGTAGATGAATATCGATGGGACCGAGATTGACTTTATGGTTTTGGACATAGGTGAATGTGAGTGTGTCGCTGAGGGTTTTGGAGCAATATCTTTAAGCACTAGACTAGTTAGACCATCATAAAAATCTCATCCCATTTTAATAGTATTTGCTTTCCTATGGACTCAATGTGATCTTGAATCACTTAACCAAAAATGTAGAGTCCTGAAGCTTTGCCAACATCATGTCCTTTGAATTTTGAGGGGTCCACCTTCACATCCCATTGCCATATCTATATTGAACTTTCTTGAAATATTCTTTGCATAAGCATTATTCAATGATTTATATGTTGTTATGAATGACCAAAACTACCCGGGGATTAGTTGAACTTTCATCATACCATACTCGGCTGCATGGAGCAACGTTAACAAGCGGGCGTGATAAAAAAGAGTCCAATAGAGTACAAGTTTCTTGTATAGAGAGGCTGACATCTGACCCGGCAGTCAGACCATACACACCTGCATCGAGCAACATTAACAAGGTCTAAATAGCGAGCACAATAAAAAAAAGTTCGCCAAACACACACATCACGGCCTCACAAGTTTTGAAAGACTGCGGGGCATCGATCAGAGTCAAAACGCCGAAGGAACCGAAAATTTGACACTTGCCACACGCCGACCGAGCATTTATCACGTTTTTTTTCATATCCATGGCAGAAGAGGGACCGCCAAACAAAATAAATGAATTTCCATCTGCCACGATAAAATGACCAAAGTCGTGGTACGGTCGGCGGACCATTTCATCACGAATGGCTACTTTTATTGATGGGCCTCTCCAAAATGCGGCCCACTAAAATAGAAGGATGGGCCTAGCCCATTACCGGTTTGCTTCGCGCGGCGAGAGGCAGTAATGCCGCTTAGAGCGATGAATAGGATTTGCGTCCGCTTGTCTTGATCTTTTACAATCGACAATCGATATATAGACGCGAATCATATAGAATTATAAGTTAAAAAATATATAGATACGAATCATATAAATTTATAGGTAAAAAAGTATGAACATGAATTAGAGCAAAGAATAAGTAACAAAATATGAATAAATAGGAATTTGTCTCGATCTTTTCCAATCGACAATCTATATATAGAACCGAACCATAGAGCATTATAAGTAAAGAGTGTATTATAGAAATCTGAGCAGAGTAATAAGTATAAAAAGTACAAATAAACAGGAATCAGAAAAAAGAAAGAAAAAATATAATCAACAGTCAGCTTCTCCCCACTTGTAATTGGGCTAGGGGCCGACACGACCGGGCCCAGAAGCCTGCTCCCCACTTGTAATTGGGCTGTGGGCCGACACGACCGGGCCAGCAGTGAGTGTCAATTGCCCCCTCATCATCTGGGTTACAAGTTCGCGCCACCGAACTCGGCGAGCACTCTGCGAAGCTTCGATATATAAATGGTGGTAATGCTGGTAATGTTCCAAGGTGGGACTATCCAGCGTCGAAAGTTCGACGCTTGAGAGAGCACATTTCCAGTGCTACCAGGCCTGAACATGGGTCGTCGTCGAAATATTCTTCCCTGACTGACCCCTTCTCCCGCCTCCGAGCACCGGACGAAACCCCTTCTCCCGCCCCCCTTCAGGCGATATGCAGCTCGACGGCGACCCCTCCCCTTTCCCTGCGTCGTTGACTCCCCTCCTTCCTCTCCCTGGATTCTCCACGAGCTAGGGTTTACAGGACCGGTGGCCTCTAACCCTCCCTCCACTCCGCTTCTCTGTCTCGGTGGATCTTGATTTCCGGATGAACACACACCCAGGGCAGAAACATCTGCTAGAACTAACAGCCAAGAACCAGCGGCGGCGGCAAGAAGAGGTCTCTGCTCCTAGATTTCGCACTTCCGCAAGCTGCAGGTGAGAACAAACAGCCCACGTCTCCTCCGCTCCCTAAACCACAACTGGACTTTTAACTGAAATTCACCTTCGAGCGCCATGTTTTTTGGCGTATTTTTCAGTGTTTCTTCACCTATTAGTACTGCAGTAATATGTTATTGAAGTAACCACGACAGTTCTCATGTAGTAGTTCATCATGGTCATGATAGAAAGCTCATGGTCATAGGATGATTCAGCAATATGTTAAAGGAGAATTTGATTATCCATATTCTAGAACATTTCAATCTGAAGAAAGGAAGAGATCACCTTCTTTGTTTGGGTGACCATTGTGCTGTGTGCTCCTGTGGCTCCGACCAGAAGGAGAAGTTGGTTTGTGTTTGAGTTGATGGTCTTTGGTGCTGGCTTGCTTGCCTTGCCTTGACCAGGAAGAGATCATCCCTTCTTATCCCTAATCAACTGTCTATTATAATGACATATTCTTTTTTTATCTGCTGCAATTAGAGTAAATTTTCATGCCTATTCCATATGTAGTTTCACATGTGCTGTTTGTATGCAGAGCTGTCGGTTCTCTCTGAGTAGTGATGGCCACTCAAACATCATGCACCTGAACCAAGGGCTTCAATGCGTGCATTGGCAGCTAACACCAGGATCCCAGGGTCGGAAAAGTAGCACACAAACCATCCACTGCCAATAGAACAAGGTCCAGACGGCAGTACCTTTTATCAGACTTGAACCAGCAAGGAATGCATAACCAGGATGCCAATTTCTTGTGGCCAATTGCATGACATGGAGCTGCAACCCACGTTTGTGAAGTCATTGAGTCCAAGATGCACCAGATTTCAGAAATGAATTGATTCTCGGTTTGCAAGTCACCACCAGTCAATAATTGGGCCCTAAAACTTAAAGATAAATATATCTTCGGTCATCCCCAGCTTGTACATCTCTGAGATGACAGCAGATCCTTCTTCACCAGTACTGATGATTTCTACATTTGTACCTTCGTAGTCATGGAAGAAGACCCCAAACTTTAAATGGTTGATGCTAGAATCATCAGCACTACCAGCAGGAGTGTAACCAACAGGAAATCCAGTCCACTGTACTGTGACACCATTCTGCTCAGCGAAACGCATGATCGGCACATTGTCCAGTATCATGTTAACCTGGTAAAGATCATGGGCACGCAGTTTTAGAAGCTTTGCATCATTCTCATTAAGCTCTTCAGGCCCTGCTCCTCCGACTCAGCGCCCTCGAGCTCCTCCTGGTCTCCAGCGGCTCTGCTGCTCTGATGGTGTATTGGTGGTGTGATGATGGTCTTGTAGTGATGCTGTGGTGATGTGATCCGGTGGTGCAATCACCCCAATCTCATCTCTGTTCGCATGAGGTGCGCCGCTGTGCGCCACCCCCTCTACCTCGTGTCCTCAGGCGATTCCGACGACCAAAGCGACGGCAGGAAGCGACGTAAGTTCTTCAGCCTATCTCCATTCCTTTTTATTTCCTATTTGTATGAGTCCTTGGTTTTGATTCCCTATATGTATGAGCCCTAGGTTATTGAGGCAACATGGACCCTAGGTTTGACATTGTCCTATGACTGCCAATTTTCCCTTTGCCCTATTGCGTTATTCTTGTTTTCTGCAGTCCTATGGATGATTATATGCTTGTAAGAAGTTTATTCTCCAGAATAGAACCTCGTGGACATATCGATGAAAGCCAAAATACACATAAGTGAGATAGACAAATTTTAGCTCACACATTTCTTCTTTGCCATCTTGTACTTCGCATTTGACTCGACGAGTGCGAAGGGTAAGGAAGCTAGCCGAGCCTAGGAGGATTCGCTTAGGTAGCTGGAACGTAGGGTCTCTGACAGGTAAGCTTCGGGAGGTAGTTGATACAGCGGTGAGGAGAGGCGTTGATATCCTTTGCGTCCAAGAGACCAAATGGAGGGGACAAAAGGCGAAGGAGGTGGAGGGTACCGGCTTCAAGCTGTGGTACACGGGAACGGTGGCAAACAAAAATGGAGTAGGCATCTTGATCAGCAAGAGCCTCAAGGATGGAGTGGTAGACGTCAAGAGACATGGGGACCGGATTATCCTGGTCAAGCTGGTAGTTGGGGACTTAGTTCTCAACGTTATCAGCGCGTATGCCCCGCAAGTAGGCCACAATGAGAACACCAAGAGGGAGTTCTAGGAAGGCCTAGAGGACATGGTTAGGAGTGTACCGATTGGCGAGAGGCTCTTCATAGGAGGAGACCTCAATGGCCACGTGGGCACATCTAACACATGTTTTGAAGGGGTGCATGGGGGATTTGGGTATGGCATCAGGAACCAAGAAGGAGAAGATGTCTTAAGCTTTGCGCTAGCCTACGACATGATCGTAGCTAACACCCTTTTTAAGAAGAGAGAATCACATCTACTGACTTACAGTAGTGGGCAACACTCTAGCCAGATTGATTTCATCCTCTCGAGAAGAGAAGACAGGCGTGCATGCCTAGACTGTAAGGTGATACCTGGAGAGAGTGTTGTCCCTCAACATAAGCTTGTGGTTGCTGACCTCCGCTTTCGGATTCGTGTCCAGCGGGACAAGCGTGCCAAAGTCGCTAGAACGAAGTGGTGGAAGCTCAAGGGGGAGGTAGCTCAGGCGTTCAAGGAGAGGGTCATTAAGGAGGGCCCTTGGGAGGAAGGAGGTGATGTAGACAACATGTGGATGAAGATGGCGACTTGCATTCGTAAGGTGGCCTCAGAGGAGTTTGGAGTGTCCAAGGGAAGTAGAAGAGAAGCTAAAGATACCTGGTGGTGGAACGATGATGTCCAGAAGGCAATTAAGGAGAAGAAAGATTGTTTCAGACGCCTATATCTGGATAGGAGTGCAGACAACATAGAGAAGTACAAGATGGCAAAGAAGGCTGCAAAGCGAGCTGTGAGTGAAGCAAGGGGTCGGGCGTATGAGGACCTCTACCAACGGTTAGACACGAAGGAAGGCGAAAGGGACATCTATAAGATGGCCAAGATCCGAGAGAGGAAGACGAGGGATGTTGACCAAATCAAGTGCATCAAGGACGGAGCAGATCAACTCCTGGTGAAGAACGAGGAGATTAAGCATAGATGGCGGGAGTACTTTGACAAGCTGTTCAATGGGGAGAGTGAGGGCTCTACCATTGATCTGGACAACTCCTTTGATGATACTAGCAAGCGTTTTGTGCGGCGAATCCAGGAGTCGGAAGTCAAGGAGGCTTTAAAGAGGATGAAAGGAGGCAAGGCGATGGGCCCTGATTGTATCCCCATTGAGGTGCGGAGAGGCATCGGGGACATAGCGATAGTATGGCTAACCAAACTTTTCAACCTCATTTTTCGGGCAAACAAGATGCCAGAAGAATGGAGACGGAGTATATTAGTACCAATCTTCAAGAACAAGGGGATGTTCAGAGTTGTACTAATTACCGTGGAATTAAACTGATGAGCCATACAATGAAGCTATGGGAGAGAGTCATTGAGCACCGCTTAAGAAGAATGACAAGCGTGACCAAAAATCAGTTTGGTTTCATGCCTGGGAGGTCGACCATGGAAGCCATTTTCTTGGTACGACAACTTATGGAGAGATATAGGGAGCAAAAGAAGGACCTGCATATGGTGTTCATTGACTTGGAAAAGGCCTATGATAAGATACCGCGGAATGTTATGTGGTGGGCCTTGGAGAAACACAAAGTCCCAGCAAAGTACATTACCCTCATCAAGGACATGTACGATAATGTTGTGACAAGTGTTCGAACAAGTGATGGCGACACTGATGACTTCCCGATTAAGATAGGACTGCATCAAGGGTCAGCTTTGAGCCCTTATCTTTTTGCCTTGGTGATGGATGAGGTCACAAGGGATATACAAGGAGATATCCCATGGTGTATGCTCTTTGCAGACGATGTGGTGCTAGTCGATGAGAGTCGGACGGGGGTCAACAGGAAGTTGCAGTTATGGAGGCAAACCTTGGAATCGAAAGGTTTTAGACTTAGTAGGACTAAAACCGAGTACATGAGGTGCGCTTTCAGTACTACTAGGCACGAGGAGGAGGAGGCTGTTAGCCTTGATGGGCAGGTGGTGCCGCAGAAGGACACATTTCGATATTTGGGGTCAATGTTGCAAAAGGATGGGGATATCGATGAAGATGTGAATCATCGAATTAAAGCCGGATGGATGAAGTGGCGCCAAGCTTCTAGCATTCTCTGTGACAAGAGGGCGCCACAAAAGATAAAAGGCAAGTTCTATAGGACGGCGATTCGACCCGCAATGTTGTATGGCGCTGAGTGTTGGCCGACTAAAAGGTGACATGTGCAACAGTTAGGTGTGGCGGAGATGCGCATGTTGAGATGGATGGGTGGCCACACAAGGAAGGACCGAATCCGGAATGATGATATACGAGATAGAGTTGAGGTAGCGCCAATTGAAGAGAAGCTTGTCCAACATCGTCTGAGATGGTTTGGACATATTCAGCGCAGGCCTCCAGAAGCCCCAGTGCATAGCGGACGGCTAAAGCATGCTGATAATATCAAAAGAGGTCGGGATAGACCGAACTTGACATGGGAAGAGTCCGTAAAGAGAGATCTGAAGGATTGGAGCATCACCAAAGAACTAGCCATGGACAGGGGTGCGTGGAAGCTGGCTATCCATGTGCCAGAACCATGAGTTGGTTGCGAGATCTTATGGGTTTCACCTCTAGCCTACCCCAACTTGTTTGGGACTAAAGGCTTTGTTGTTGTTGTTAACATTTCTTCTTTTATCTAGAGCATGGACTATGGATATTGGTTTGTGGTGTATTACTGTAACCTTAATTGATTTTCAGTAACTAGTTTCGGCTGTCAAAGTTTTGTAGTGTCAGGGTAGCTGATACCTTCTATTTACTAGGTGTTTGATGGATGGGAAGGAGGTACAAGTTTCAGCTCATTAAGTAAGTAATCTAACAGGCTGCTAGCTCATACCTTATTCAAACCGGGAGTCGTTATGTGTATTAAGGCTTGAGTGTTCTTATACCTAGTGTTTTCTTCCTTTAAGCCTGCTGGTCATTAGCTTCGGTTTAGAGGTTTTGCCAGTACAGAAAGCTCCCAGTAGGCAAGTTAGCTGAAGGTACAAGTATAGAATGTCAACAGAGAGTTTTGAGTTATATCCGGGGTTGATACATCCAGTATTTCGATTTGGTCTCCAAATAGGAGTTGTAGGTTATGTCCCAGCCTTTCCATACAGTATCTGTTTGTGAAATTTAATTGCACAGATTGCAAGCAGTGATCAGTTTAGTGATCTATCCTGAATATGTTTTTCTGCATGTAGTGACCTTCTTTGCAACTTTAGGTCTTTTTAACATTTAACATTTGAATCAAATTAAGGGTTAAACATGAAAATTGTGGAGAATGTTTTTCTTCTGTTATAACTCATATTGTTTGCAAAATTTCGTGTAGAACATTAATTCTTACGAAAAGATTAAGTGATCTGTATGTTTTCGACAGAATTGCAATAATGCTTAAGATTGTGTGAGTTAAGACGCTAATGTCCAGATTTTATTTATAGTGGATGTGTGAGAAATATTGTTTTGCTGAAACCTAAATTATCTCTATGGTTGAGTTTTCATTATAACTCGTGTGGTCACTTTTGTTGAGAGGGTTAGCATATGTTACTTGAGAGGTCTCGCGCGTAGGAGCAATGCAATATTTTGGTTTAGAATGATCTGCATGCGAATTGCTCAGCCATTTTACCATTCTAGCTAGTTATTCCTAATGTCCGATGTGTAACACTGTGTCCCGGGCATCGATGCTGACCTCATTTGTTAGGTTGCTTCCTCCAGCACTCACCAATACTTGTGAAGCTTACTCTCCAGCTTTCCAAGGTAATATATTTTGTAGATTAACTAGTTGATACACCGCGCGTTGCGGCGGGCATTAGAGATGATTTTCTTGTATACGAAAAATGGCATGAAAAATCTTAGGCATGACAGGAGTTAACCAACTATAATTTAGATAATAAAAGGCATGCTCATCATTAATAGCATTGTAGCAAAATATGTCTGAATGTTTCACCAGTATGTAATTACTATGTATCCCTCACATCAGCATTAAAGACACGTATGCGAATAAAAAACCATAGGATTACTCACATGCAGAAGGAAAATGTAAAACATTTGACAAAAGAGACTGAATGTTCGAAAAATCCATCTTTGTCAGGCCTTTATTCATAAGTACATGTCCGGGTGTCTGTAACAACAACTACCGCTCGCTTGCCATCATGGTGACCTTTATTCATCCGAACATGCCCGTGTATTTGCAATGTCAATAAACACGTTATATTTGAAACTGAGAAATCATCTGATATATTCCCATTAGTTAGCCCATAAAGAACAGAACTTAGAAGTACATGATCTATAACTACATTTCTCATGAACCACAGTGTCTTGATTTACCATGTGAGAATTAGTTTTCATATATTTTCCTGAGGTGGGCGTATACATCTGGCTTCCGGATATGAGATACAGACACGCTGAACTTCAATATATGACCAACGGAGTACTTGTCACTTTCTCAGCTATGTAGAAACTTCGAGGATGCCAACCAAACAATATCCTGGCTGGTCTCAGGCCTCCAGGCCATGCATTTTTTACCCAGGTCCCCAACCAAACACGCTCATAGTAACCTACTGGCCAGAAATAGATATATTGCAGATAAGTTTCCAGGTGGATCTTTACCTCTATTTGTTTTTGAGGTTGCTGAGAAGATCGTTTAAAAGGCTAGATCTGCACGACCGTATGAGGTGTGCAAGTCAGGACTTTCTTCAAGAATGGAAGTTAGGATTGGTGTAGAAGTGTTAACTACCTTGTTTTTTGTCGTTTGTTCACATTGCCGTAGGTAGTATCCAATATGGTGTTGCTGCGGAGGTGTGGATGATGAAGATGCAACAAAAATATTTTTTTTGAAAATGGAGAATTGTGCTGCAATAATAAAAAGATAGCAGATGGTATACCTTTAATAAATGATGAAGAATAATTTGTCCTTTTCTGCCCTACCGGGGCATGTACTGAATGTTGTGGTGTGGAAGATGCCACATGATCTACATCAAGGACACTACAGGAAATACGCTAGTTGCCGACGTCAGAAGATATGTCGACGGCTTTTTATACGGTCCGTCGGCATACCTACAAATAAGCCGACGGTCAGAGAGAAACCGTCGGCAAATCCTAGCCATTGGCAAAGCTCCGGATATGTCGACGGCAACCGTCAACATACATGTGGCCGTCGGCAAAGATATGGCCGTCGACATACGGCCTGGCACGTGGCCCAACTCGTTGGTTGACGGAAGGCTGATGCCCTTAGATCGATGCCGACGGCCCTGACGGCCATATCTGAATTATTTTCTGATCCAAAAACATAGTATTTTCTCTATTATTTTTTCAATTTTAAATTCTTTTCTGTTTTTTTTAAGTTTGAATTTGATTGATTCTAATATAACTTATCTAAACTTAAGCGCATACAAATTATATATCAATTTGGGGGTAGAATTTTTCATACATTAGTAATCCCCAGTGACCCCACTTGTCCCAGTTGCCCCTGCTTCACCATCAACGACTCAAAGACTTGAAGACTCGACCATGCTCGTCACATCACATCACACCCCCCTAGTTGTACGACTTTGTAGAGCTACTATCGAGTACCGAGGGTGATACCTCGTAACGTATTCATGATGATAACTCTGTAGCGTAGCTAGTCGGTCGTGGATTTCGGAGGGTGATTCCTCCTTCTCCCCTTCCGACAACGACTCTGTCATGCAACACCTTAAGCGTAGACCATCGAGGGTGATTCCTCTCTGGTCACCTTGACGATTACATCGGTTGGGATCCATCGAGGGTGACTCCTCAGGTTTCTCCCTTGGTGTTATAGACACACGGTTACATTTACTTTACTACTGAAACATGTTGAGGTCAGGATGACCTGGAGGGTGTTGGTGTAATAATGACGAGGCATGGCCGGGCATTCTTGGCTCTTGCCGCAAGTCCTTGAGACGGGGCGACGGTACCACATATCATGGATCATCGATCGTCATCGCAGTTAATAAAACATTAATGGGTTTGGATATGTGATCTGAGAAGGCCTCTAGCCTGTTTCGCACTAACCACCACGCGAGAATAAGTATGGGCACTCTGCATCGTACATTCGCCCGAAAGCTCTTTAGATGTCACAGTTGAGCGGCACGCGCCCGGGTGGCCCATGTAAGCACCATCTTTGTATTAAGAGGTGCCAGGATTGACATTGGTCGTCCACGTAATGCGCAGGATTGTGAAGGGAGATTGGCCCATGACCCCTTTGCAATTAGGATGTAGACCGGCGTGTGGCCTCTCCGTTGAGCCTAGGTAGGACTACGTCGTGTCGATCGAGGCCGAGCATTACCCGAGCAAGTGTGTCCGGCTAGAGTTAATCGAGCGTGTTGGGCAAGTTTGTGCACCCCTGCAGGGAAGTATATCTATTCGAATAGCCGTGTCCACGGTAACGGACGCTCAGAGTTGTATCCCGATCTATACAGCTAGAAGTTGATACTTGTGAAGTGAAATAAAATTGTTGGCTCCGAGATTGCTTTCTCGTAGGGAATCGAGGAAGAATCTTTGGGAGTTACTTAATAAAATTGCTACATTATACTTATGCCAATCTGCACTCTTCTAATGCTGCAAGACATTGAAGATGCTAGTCTTTGATAGGACTAGGCCCTCCCCCTCTATTCTGGCATTTCTGCAGTCAGTCAAAGATATAACCCCATTCCTTTGATACTGATGCATATTCTAGTATAGTTCTGATGTAAGTCTTGCACTTTGGATGAGTACTCATCGTTGCTTTGCTCCCCATTTCCCCTTGGTACGTTACCGCGATTAGATGACGGAGCCCAGGAGGCGTATGATCCCGCCGACAACTACTATTACCCCGACGGAGCGTACTACTACGTGGAGGCTGCTGAGTAGTTAGGAGGCTCCCAGGCAGGAGGCATTGCCTCTTCGATCCATGTTATGTTTGTGCTAGCCTTCTTAAGGCAAAACTTGTTTACTTATGTTTGTACTCAGATATTATTTGATTCCGCTGGCTCTTGTGTATTCGAGCTTATGTATTTGAACCCTCGAGGCCCCTAGCTTGTAATATGAAGCTTGTATGAATTTAATTTGTGTTTAGAGTTGTGTTGTGATATCTTCCAGTGAGTCCCTAATCTTGACCGTACGTACTTGTGTGTATGATTAGCGTACGATCAAAATGGGGGCGTCACACATGCGTAGTTTTGATAAGCTTGAGCCACATCAGTGGCCCTACACCTTTGTCCATTTGCCATGCTATCTTATCTCGTCGTGATCCCCTTTGGGTGATGATCGCGGAAATGCTTTACATTATTATGTTACAATTTTTCATTAAGTTTATTAAGGGGCTAGAGGGCAGGTGGTACCATATAGTAAGAGATGGACCTGAGTCCCGACATCTCCTGAGTGATACAGTACGGGAACCCAGCAGATATCCACGGGATGATAGTGAGGCTAGTACCGTCCCCGCATGTTTAAATTTGGCGGAATGACATGGCGGGAGATACCCTCTGGAGGAGGTGAGCCTGGGCCCTGGGCATTGACGTGAGTAAAGATAATAATGCAACTAAATATATTTGGGTATTTAAACTGAGACTGCCACTGGCATATACACACTAACCACCGCTCGGGATAATGGTTTATGTGGCCCTCGGTGTAGTCAGTTCCTCCTGAAAGCTCTGTCAAATGTCACAGTTCAATGACTTGGGCTGATTGTTGGGGGTGAGCGGATACTGCCTGCTGCGTAGTCATAGGTGGGCTTGGTCCTTGACCGGTCTCGCAACATGCAGGAGCAGTTAGGGTGAGCGGCCGAATAGCCCTTTCATGCTTAGGATGTAGAACGGCGTGTTGACCTCTCTGGAGAGATGAGGTAGGTCTTCGGTGTATCGATTATCCAAGGACGGGCATTACCCAGAAAAGTGTGTCCGTCCAAAGGTAATAGAGCGTATCGGGCTATGCGTTGCACCCTGGTAGGGAAGACAAACTATTAGAATAGCCGCATCCATGATAACGGACAGCTTGGACATGTATCTTGATCTTATACAAATTTAACCGGACACTTAATAAAACTCATCCATAAATTTGTCTATACAACTTGAGCTGGTTACTAAACAAGATACACCAACTCAATAAATATGGAATGCCCACGGATCTTTTCTCGCACGGAGTCGAGGAAGGATCCCAGGGTATGTATTGTTGTATTACTTACGTATACTCGTATGCGCTCATACCCCTCTGATGACCCACAAGTATAGGGGATCAATCGTAGTCCTTTCAATAAGTAAGAGTGTCGAACCCAACGAGGAGCAGAAGGAAATGACAAGTGGTTTTGGTATGGAAATTCATACAAGCACTGAAAGTAACTGTGATAGATAGTTTGGTAGCAATGCAATTCATAACAAGTAACAAGTAACAATAGTAGCAATGGTGCAGCAAGGTGGCCCAATCCTTTTTATAGCAAAGGACAATATGAAATGAACTCTTATATGAAGCAAAGTGCTCTTGAGGACACATGGGAATTTCGTCTAGTCATGTTTCATCATGTTTAGTTGATTTGCGTTCGCTACTTTGATAATTTGATATGTAGGGGACTTGTGCTAGGGTGATGTTCTTACTTGAACAAACAACCCACCTGTGATTACCCCCTCTCGCAAGCATCCGCAACTATGAAAGAAGAATTAAGATAAATCTAACCATAACATTAAACGTGTGGATTCAAATCAGCCCCTTAGGGAACAACTCATAAACTAGGGTTTAAGCTTCTGTCACTCTCTCAACCCATCATCTACTTATCATTCCCCAATGATTTCCTTTAGGCCCAAATATGGTGAAGTGTCATGTAGTCGACATTCACACGACACCACTAAAGGAAGAGCAAAATACATATCATCGTAATATCGAACGAATACCAACATCACATGATTATTTAAGACAAGGCTTCTCCCATGTCCTCCAGAACGAAAGTAACTACTCACAAAGCATCAACATGTTCAAGATCATAGGTGCAATGAATATGCTGAAGGATCTAAACATATAATCTTCCACCAATTAAACCAACTAGCATCAACTACAAGGTGTAATCAACACTACTAGCAACCCACGGGTACCAATCTGAGGTTTGGAGACAAAGATTGA
The DNA here is from genome assembly GCA_039707655.1 of Elymus sibiricus. Taxonomy (NCBI): domain Eukaryota; kingdom Viridiplantae; phylum Streptophyta; class Magnoliopsida; order Poales; family Poaceae; genus Elymus; species Elymus sibiricus. Next base: position 275,477,501 of record CM077665.1, read on the forward strand.
ATACAATAGATGAACTAGGGTTTGGGATGAGATGGTGTTGATGAAGATGTTGATGAAGATTAGTCCTCCCATGATAGAGGAAGCATTGGTGATGACGATGGCTTCGATTTCGCCCTCCCGGAGGGGAGTTTCCCCGGCGAAATCGCTCCGCCGGAGAGCAAAAGTGCTCCTGCACAGGTTCTACCTCGAGATGGTGACGCTTCATCCTGAAAGTCTTATTATGATTTTTTTTTCTAGGGCAAAGGGCATCATGTAGGCGAAGATGGGCATCGGAGGACTGCCAGGTGGCCCACAAGCCACTGGACGCGCCTCCATGGCTTGTGGCCATCTAGTGGGTCCCCTCTGGTGGATTTCTTCGCCAGTATTTTTTATATATTCCAAAATAATTCTCCGTCAATTTTCAGCTCATTTGGAGTTCCACAGAATATCCAGCTCTTCGGTGCTCCTTTCCGATCTAGAATTCCAACTGCCGACAACCTCCCCCTTTGGATGAAACTTGCAAAAAGAGAGAGAGAGCAAAGGCATTAGGATTGCATCATAAAGTGTAATCATGATTCAAAACATAATAAATATCAATGGAAAAAACATGATGCAAAATGGACGTATCAACCTCCCCAAGCTTAGACCTCGCTTGTCCTCAAGCAGAAGCTAAACTCGATAATCATGACCACATGCTTAGAGAGAGAGAGAGAGAGAGAGAGAGAGAGGTGTCGATAAAATAAAATACGGACATGAAAGCATCATGATCATTATCATAACATCAACATAATATCATAAAACTTCTCATGAACAAGTAACAATCTATCCACATGCTCAAGTATGAATCATAAACTTTATTGACAACTAACTAACTATGTTCTTAGTCATTGAAATAATTGCAATCCATCATATTATCAGAAAGAGTCTATGTCAAAGCTTTGTTTAGCAAGTTCACATAGTCAACTATCATTTAATATTATATGATTGTTGACACTCACGACATATTTGTGAAGCAAAAAGTTTCAATCAGACACATAAGATAGGGGTTTATAGTTTGTCACTAGCCAACAACTTATCTCACGGATAAAGTCAACAATAATAACTCATGATCACCTACATCCAACTGGATATATGTGCCTGGATCTTTCCCCGCCACATGATGCTTGCCAAGTAGAGAATAATAATAAGAATGGAATAGGAATTAGCATTATTAAGTCTTGCATAAAAATTAAATTCAAAAAAGTAAAATATAGTCTGTTCACAGAGGGAAGCGGAGGTTGTCATGCGCTTATTACTTGAATGTGCAAGCTCTTAATGGAAAGGAACGTCACTTTATATTGCCCCTTATGATAGCAACCTTTATTATGCAGCCCGTCGCTTTTATTTCTTTGCCATCACAAGTTCATACAAAGCTTACTTTCCCTTCCAATAAAAGATCATACATATTTAGGAGCAATTTTTATTGCTTTTGAACCGATGACAACTTACTTGAAGGATCTTATTCAATCCATAGGTAGATATGGTGGACTCTTATGACAAAAAACTGGGTTTAAGGGTTTTTGGATGCACAAGTAGTATCTCTACTTGGTGCGAAGTTTTGGCTAGCAGAAGGATATGAGCAAGCACCACATGTTGGAGGATCCATGACAATATAACGTCTATGCGAATATAAGCAAACATAACTCATTACGTTGTCTTCCTTTCCCATCATCAACTAGTTGATCATGTATAGAATATTTAATGGTGGCTCACAGTCATAAAAGATGTCCAAGATAGTATATTTATATGTGAGACCTCTCTTTCATTATTACTTTTTCATGAATTGCGTCAATGACCAATTCTATGTTTGTTAACTTCCAACAAATTTTACCAATGATACTCTTTTTATGCGAGTCACTCCCCATCGGATTAGCATATGATCCTTTTATTCTTTTCATTGCTAGGATTGATGCAAGAGCAAACAAACTCAAACCATTCTTTCTTACATAACTCTCACACTCGATTACATACATAGATAGATAGATAGATCACGTAGCAAACACTCGAAACTAAATCATACTAAAACTTTATTGATGTAGATCATATGATCACTAAAGATCGAACTAAAATAGGTAATGATGGTCAAAGTGATGGTGATACGATACCGGGGCACCTCCCCCAAGCTTGGAACAAGCTAAGGGTGGTGCCCATGCCCGTGTACTCAAGTTTATTTATTTGGAGATGATGGTGATGAAGTGGTGAGATTTTCCTCCATCTTCCAAGGCATGGGCTCCCCATCAAAGAAAGAGGAATGTGTCTCCGGAATCCCGAAATCTGCAGTTACGCTCATCCTTTTAAACCTGGATTCATACTCACAATTTTGGTTTTATAGGTCATAGATTTGAGATTAGAGATGCTCGATCCGCTCTTGAAGCTTGAATAGAGCCTACCCAACGTTCTTGGTGTCCAACTTGTGTTCCTGGATAAATTTCGTGATCATGGAGTGATTAGTACTCAGACCACGCTCAACCATTCCCTGACACTTGAAAATCTTCTGTTCCACCGCCTGAAGTCTGGTCTTCGCACTCCCCTCCTTCTTCAGGCCTTGAACATCCCGGATGTGGAGCACCCCCTCATGCATCTCAATGGTTTGAGGGTGCTTCATCACCTCCGACAAGTAGGGGTTGATGACTTTCTCGAGGAACTTGTCTTTTTTGAGCTTGACGAAGATATCGCAATCTAGATCTGCCAGAAAATAGCCCGAAACAAGAACAGAGGAAAAACTTGTGATATGGTGGTCAAAACATCAAGGAGTATATATAAGGAATTTTTCGCATGCAGGAAAATATTACGAAAGGAAAACAGAGTCGGGGAAGTCCACGAGGGGCCCACAAGCCACCTTGGCACGCCCTGGGGGTAGGGCGCGCCCCCTCGCTTGTGGTCACCTCGTGCACTTTCCGGGCTAGTTATTATTTTTGTAATTTTTTATTTGACCCAAAACTAAAAAAATTGCTTTTACAGAACTTTTGGAGTCGGTTTACTTACCAAACCACATACCTGAACTTTTTCAGGATTCTAGAGCGTTCTGGAAGGTCTCTTTTATGTGTTCCTTCTGTGTCAATCTTTGTGATAATATTGGTTTCCTTTTTAATAGGTGTACTCTTGGGTCTTCCTTGAATATTACCTTGGGGTGGCTTGGTGATGTCTACTACGCAACTTTATTCTTGTAGACTTTGTTGGGCCTCCAAGCGCAGAGTTTTGTAGGACAGTAGCAATTTTCCCTCAAGTGGGATGGACTAAGGTTTATCAATCCGTGGGAGGTGTAGGATGAAGATAGTCTCTCTCAAACAACCCTGCAATCAAATACAAGAAATCTCTTGTGTCCCCAACACACCCAATACAATGGCAAATTGTATAGGTGCACTAGTTCGGCGAAGAGATGGTGATACAAGTGCAATATGGATGGTAGATATAGGTTTTTGTAATCTGAAAATATAAAAACAGCAAGGTAGCAAGTAACAAAAGTGAGCACAAATGCTATTGCAATGCTTGAAAACAAGGCCTAGGGTCCATACTTTCTCTAGTGCAATCTCTCAACAATGCTAATATAATTGGATCACATAACCATCCCTCAACGTGCAACGAAGAATCACTCCAAAGTTCTTATCTAGCGGAGAACATAAGAAGAAATTGTTTGTAGGGTACGAAACCACCTTAAAGTTATCCTTTCCGATCGATCTATTCAAGAGTTCGTACTAAGATAACATCAAGTTATCCTTTCCGTTCGATCTATCAAAGAGTTCGTACTAGAATAACACCATATGATACGCATCAACCAACTCTAATGTCACCTAGATACTCCAATGTCACCACAAGTATCCATGAGTTAATTATACGATACGCATCAAACAATTTCAGATTCATAACACTCAATCCAACACAAATAACTTCAAGGAGCACCCCAAGATTTCTATCGGAGATTGTAGGACAAGAACGTGTATCAACCCCTATGCATAGATTACCCCAATGTCACCGCGGGAATCCGCAAGTTGAGTACCAAAACATATATCAAGTGAATCAATAGAACACCCCATTGTCACAACGGGTATCCGCATGCAAGACATATATCAAGTGTTCTCAAATCCAATATTCAATCCAACATAACGATATCTCAAAGGGAAAGATTCAATTCATCACAACGGGATATCAAGGGAATAACATCATGTGATCCGACTATATTAACAAAGCCCGTGATACATCAAGATCGTGACATCTCAAGAACACGAGAGAGAGAGAGAGAGAGATTGAACACATAGGTACTGGTACATACCCTCAGCCCCGAGGGTGGACTACTCCCTCCTCGTCATGGCCTCCGCCGGGATGATGAAGATGGCCACCGGAGATGGATTCCCCTCTCCGGCAGGGTACTGGAACGTCTCCAGATTGGTTTTTTGTCGATACAGAGAGTTGCGGCGGCGAAGCGGAGAGTCTTGGGTTATTTCTGATGGTTTCTATATTTATAGGATTTTTGGGCGTCAGTTTCACGCCAAGATGGGCCACGAGGAGGGCACGATACACCAGAGCGCGCCTGGGCCCTCTGGCGCGCCCTGGTGGGTTGTGCCCACCTCGTGGCTCTTCTCCGATGGTTCTTTACTCCAATATTGCTTATTTGGTCCAGAAAAAATCACCAAAAAGTTTCGGGCGATTCTGAGAACTTTCATTTTCCGCACAAAAACAACACCACGGTAATTCTGCTGAAAACAGCGTCAGTCCGGGTTAGTTCTAAATAAATCATATAAAGTGCATGAAAACCATATAAAAGTATTGTAAACATAGGTGAATATGGCCTGAATACTTCATAAATTATCGATACGTTGGAGACGTATCAGCATCCCCAAGCTTAATTCCTACTCGTCCTCGAGTAGGTAAATGATAAAAGAACTAATTTATGAAGTGTGAATGCTAGCATAATATACTAGTTTGATCATTGATAATTTCAGTCAATTTTCTAGCATCATAACCAGCAACTTTTTCTCATAAAACTCATAATGATAAAGTAGCAACCAATTCACATGTTACGGTTCAAACAATGAATTCTCTTCAAACTTAACAACCTATGTTCTTAGTCACCAAACAATTGCAATTCAACTTATTATCAACAAAGTCTAAGTAAGAGCTCCACATACTCAATCATCATATAGTCTTCTATGATTGCTAGTACTCAAAGCATATTTTTAGAACAAATGGCATCCATCGAACACATAGAAAGATAGGGCTTAATGTTTCGCCTCCCAACTCATTTATCATAGAGATAATTGTCAACAATAATAAGTCATGATCAAATATATTTGACTGGCCATATGTGCCTAGATCTTTCCCCACCACATGATGCTTGCCAACTAATAGACTAAGGTTGGAATAAGAAGTTGACTCAACATGAATAGTAAATAACATGAAAGTAAATAGATTGTCCCTTCGCAGAGGGAAGCAGGGATTTGCAAAGGTGCCAGAGCTCAAAGCTTAAATCAGAGATAAATATAATTTTGGGAGGTGCACCCTTCCTGTCAACGTTACGACCAAGAGTTATCAATATCTTCCATGTTAAACACATTAGTGGCGGTTCCCAAGCGGTAAAAGTAAAGGTTTACTCCCCCTCCACCAACAAACACACTCCACGGCTAGCCGAATCCACGGGTACCGTCCATACCAACAACATTCCTGGGGGAGTTTTGTTTAATTATTTGCAAAAAAAAATCGGGACTGGGAATCCCTATTACCGCCCCTCTTGTGCAAGGACGAGTGAATAAACACTCATCATGAGAATAACCCGCTTAACATGGAAGATACTGACCGCCCCCTGTCGCTCCATGAGCGGTCCAGGCACACAAAACAGATGTTTATTTGAATGTTTAGAGGTGGCACATGCAAATTTACTTGGAATGGCAGTGAAATACCATATATAGGTAGGTATGGTGGACTCTTATGGAAGAAACTTGGCTCAAGGATTTGGATGCACAAGTAGTATATCTACTTAGTACGAAGTGTTGGCTAGCAAAAGGTTCTAAACAAGCACCACATGTTGGAGGATCCATAACAATATAACTTCTATGCAAATATACACAACCATAACTCATTATGTTTTCTTCCTTGTCCAACTTCAACTAATTTGCTCAAGTTTGAAAATAATTAATGGGTATTCACAATCATAAAAGATGGCCAAGATAATATATTTGTATGTGAAAGTTCTCTTCCTTATACTAATCATTCACGAATTGCTTGTATGACCAATATTGTGATTGTCAAACTTCAATAGATTTTACTTTCTAAAACAGATGTGAAGCTACTACTAAGCATAAAGCACATTGATAATTTCATATTTATGGTATTTCATTGATTCACAATTTACTCATAGGATATAAGTGAAGCTCAAGAGTAAACATCAAACTACTCTTCAAAAGATATAAGTGAAGATCAATGAGTAGTCAAACAATTAAGTAGCTAAGTGAGACTCTCTCTCAATAAAGATTTTAAGATCTGAGTATTTTATTCAAACAGCAAACTAAATAAAAATAGCACTCCAAGAATAGCACAAGTCATGTGAATGAAAAAAATTAAGCTCAACATAGGCTAACCGATAGTTGATGAAGAGAGGCAGGATGCGTAGCATCCCCAAGCTTAGATGCTTGAGACTTCTTGAAATATTTACTTGGGGTGCCTTGGGCATCCCCAAGCTTGAGCTTTTGTATCTCGTTCAATCCTCTCATATCCCGGTTTCACCTATCCTCAAAAACATCATCCACACGAAACTTGAAAAGAACTCGTGAGATAGGTTAGTACACATAATAATAAATCAACTCTTTATGTACTGCCAAGACAAGTTTCATAATAATTTCAAACATCATCTACTTTTTACTATCATTTCCACAATTTATATCTACCAATATAGGCTATGGAAACTATAGGATAAGTAGATAACGAAACTATGACAGCAATCTGTCCAAACAGAACAGTCTGTAGCAATCTATTAAATCAGTGTAATTCTGTAACTCAAAAAATTATGAAAATTTAGGACATGCTAAAGAATTTATATGAAAACACTGTGTAAAAATTTCAGAAGCTTTCCACGTTCCATTAAAATATGAAAATTCAAACACTATAGAGAAAGTCTCTGTTTTTACACAGCACACATCAAACATGCAATGCAAGCATCCTAAGGCAATTCTTGGAACTTTTTATTGAAAAAAAGATTATAAATAAACCTAACATAAAATAACAAAATATAATGACGATCCAAGCAAAGCACATATCATGTGACGAATAAAACTATAGCTCCAAGTAAGATATACCGATAGTGTTGGAGACAAAAGAGGGGATGCCTTCCGGGGCATCCTCAAGCTTAGTCGCTTGAGTCTTCCATGGATATTACCTTGGGTGTGCCTTGGTCATACCCAATCTTAGGTTCTTGTCACTCCTTATTCTCCTCATATCGGTGTCTCATCCAAAACTTGAAAACTTCAATCACACAAAACTTAACGGAACATCGTGAGAAGGGTTAGTGTAATAAAGATAAATCATTCACTTAGGTACTGTCAAGACAAGATTCATAATTGTTACCACATGATACCTACTGTATCATATCATTCCCATAATTTATATCACTGAATATAAGCTATGGGAACACTAAAACAAGTAAACTATGCTTGCAAAACAGAATCTGTCAAAAACAGAACAGTCTGCGAAGATCTGTAGTGTAACCATACTTCCCTGTCTCTAAAAATTCTGAAAAATTAGGAAAACCTGAAGAATTTGTATATTAAGACTGTGTAAAAATTTCAGATCATTATCACTCTCCAGTAAAAAATGAAAATTCCTGTACTGGAGTCAAAAGTTTCTGTTTTGGTTCAGCATCAATTCTACTCATCTTGTGAGCCATCCCAAAGGCTTTACTTGGCACTTTATTGAAATAAAAGACACAAAACATGATTAATACAGTAGATTAATCATGTGAACACTCAAAAACAGAAAGTAAAAGTGTTCGGTTGTCTCCCAACAAGCGCTTTTCTTTAATGCCTTTTAGCTAGGCATGATGATTTCAATGATGCTCATAAAGGAATAGTAATTGAAACATGCAAAAGAGCACCATGAATCTCATGACACGCACATTTAAGTCTAACCCACTTCCTATGCATAGGGATTTTGTGAGCAAACAATTTATGGGAGCAAGAATGAACTAGCATAGGAAGGCAAAACAAGCATAACTTCAAAACTTTGAACACATAGAGAGGAAACTTGATATTATTGCAATTCCTACAAGCATATGTTCCTCCCTCATAATAATTTTCAGTAGCATCATGAAGGAATTTCACAATATAACTATCACATAAAGCATTCTTTTCATGATGCACAAGCATATAATTTTCATTACTCTCCACATAAGCAAATTTCTTCTCATTCATAATAGTGGGAGCATCAAATGAAACTCGAATACTATAAATTGTTTTCACATTAAAAGAGTAATGTTCAGTAAAAGGATATCCAAAATCATGACAATAATTATCACTACTTTTTTTAACATAAGTATCATCACAATAATCATCATAATTAGCAACTTTGTTCTCATCATAGTCAAGTGAAACCTCTTCCGAAATAGTGGAATCATTACAAAATAAAGTCATGACCTCTCCAAATCTACTTTTATTATAATAATAAAATTCAACACCCTCCAAAATAGTGGGATAATAATTATCTAAAGTTGACACTCTTCCAAACCCATTTTCATAAATATCGTAATCATCATAAATAGGAGGCATGCAATCATCATAACAAATTTGATCATTCAAAGTAGGGGAACTAAAAAGATCATATTCATTAAGCATAGCATCCCCAAGCTTGGGACAAACATTAATTGCAGCAAATAAATTCTCAAACATGTCATTCTCATCAAACATAGCATCCCCAAGCTTGTGGCTTGGCATACCATAAGCATAGTCACTCTCATCATCAATAGTATGAATAGCACCAATAGCATAACAATTATTATCATCATAATTTACCAAGTTGGTGCCAAAAAGATTTTCAAGATTATAAGAATCATCATTATCTTCCCAATCATAGTCATCACATCAAGCAATAGGCATAACAAAATCATCATAAAGTGTATCATCTTCCACAATTATTTTTGATTCATCCTCGTGAGGCACAACAATAATAGGAGCAACATCATTTGGGAGAGATACCTTTTTACCTCTACTCTTTCTTCTTTTCTTCTTCTTCACCACATCATGTGTGGGTTTAATTAATTTCTGCGAGCTTCTTATTGATGAGATTGGTTGAATAGGGAGCTCCTCCTCATCACCTATTACATCATGAGAAACAATAGGAGGGAAAGTGGAAATCTTTACCCTTTCATTAGTATTCCTTTTATATTCTATTGGTTTTCCCATCTTTCTATAGTTGGCAATATATGCATACTCATTGCAATTTACCATGCAAAACATATAGATATTTTTTAGATTGGTTTCAATGTCGTTCGTGAGAATGAATACTTAAAACCAACTATTTTTATGTGTCAATTCTTCACTCCCCAAAAATAGAGAAAGCTTATCATAAAATTCAAGGGTGATCAAGTCATTACAATATTTGGCCATGATTTGATCATGAAAAAGTTTGCATTGGAAATTAAGATGACCAACTTTATTGCAAAGTTCACAAGTAATAGGACAAAGAGAACAGAATTTTGTAGCAAATTCATCTATCACTTTGAGAAAAAGATTGGTTCTATCATGTTTATGCTTCTTACAAAATCTATCATCCCTATAAGGCACGTCTTCACAAACTTTATGCACTCCACAAAAATTGACATGCTTATAAGAAACATTTTTATCATGACTAGTGCAATCATCATTAGTATTTTGGATATTCATAGAATTCATACTAACAACATTGCAAGCATGCTCATCATTCAAGAAATTCTCATTGCGTATTTTCATAATTTATTCCTCTACCAATTGAGCACAATTTTCGGAATCCTTATTTTCACGAAAGACATTATAAAGACGATACAAATGATGCAACCTAAACTCCATTTTTTGTAGTTTTCTTTTATAAACCAAACTAGTGAAAGACAAGAAACTAAAAGACTTAATTGCAAGATCTAAAGATATACCTTCACACCTCCCCGGCAACGGCGCCAGAAAAGAGCTTGATGTCTACTACGCAACTTTATTCTTGTAGACTTTGTTGGGCCTCCAAGCGCAGAGTTTTGTAGGACAGTAGCAATGTTCCCTCAAATGGGATGGACTAAGGTTTATCAATCCGTGGGAGGTGTAGGATGAAGATAGTCTCTCTCAAACAACCCTGCAATCAAATACAAGAAATCTCTTGTGTCCCCAACACACCCAATACAATGGCAAATTGTATAGGTGCACTAGTTCGGCGAAGAGATGGTGATACAAGTGCAATATGGATGGTAGATATAGGTTTTTGTAATCTGAAAATATAAAAACAGCAAGGTAGCAAGTAACAAAAGTGAGCACAAATGCTATTGCAATGCTTGAAAACAAGGCCTAGGGTCCATACTTTCTCTAGTGCAATCTCTCAACAATGCTAATATAATTGGATCACATAACCATCCCTCAACGTGCAACGAAGAATCACTCCAAAGTTCTTATCTAGCGGAGAACATAAGAAGAAATTGTTTGTAGGGTACGAAACCACCTTAAAGTTATCCTTTCCGATCGATCTATTCAAGAGTTCATACTAAGATAACATCAAGTTATCCTTTCCATTCGATCTATCTAAGAGTTCGTACTAGAATAACACCATATGATGCGCATCAACCAACTCTAATGTCACCTAGATACTCCAATGTCACCACAAGTATCCATGAGTTAATTATACGATACGCATCAAACAATTTCAGATTCATAACACTCAATCCAACACAAATAACTTCAAGGAGCACCCCAAGATTTCTATCGGAGATTGTAGGACAAGAACGTGTATCAACCCCTATGCATAGATTACCCCAATGTCACCGCGGGAATCCGCAAGTTGAGTACCAAAACATATATCAAGTGAATCAATAGAACACCCCATTGTCACAACGGGTATCCGCATGCAAGACATATATCAAGTGTTCTCAAATCCAATATTCAATCCAACATAACGATATCTCAAAGGGAAAGATTCAATTCATCACAACGGGATATCAAGGGAATAACATCATGTGATCCGACTATATTAACAAAGCCCGTGATACATCAAGATCATGACATCTCAAGAACACGAGAGAGAGAGAGAGAGAGATTGAATACATAGCTACTGGTACATACCCTCAGCCCCGAGGGTGGACTACTCCCTCCTCGTCACGGCCTCCGCCGGGATGATGAAGATGGCCACCGGAGATGGATTCCCCTCTCCGGCAGGGTACTAGAACGTCTCCAGATTGATTTTTCATCGATACAGAGAGTTGCGGCGGCGGAGCGGAGAGTCTTGGGTTATTTCTGATGGTTTCTATATTTATAGGATTTTTGGGCGTCAGTTTCACGCCAAGATGGGCCACGAGGAGGGCACGATACACCAGGGCGCGCATGGGCCCTCTGGCGCGCCCTGGTGGGTTGTGCCCACCTCGTGGCTCTTCTCCGATGGTTCTTCGCTCCAATATTGCTTATTTGGTCCAGAAAAAATCACCAAAAAGTTTCGGGCGATTCCGAGAACTTTCATTTTCTGCACAAAAACAACACCACGGTAATTCTGCTGAAAACAGCGTCAGTCCGGGTTAGTTCTAAATAAATCATATAAAGTGCATCAAAACCATATAAAAGTATTGTAATCATAGGTGAATATGGCATGAATACTTCATAAATTATCGATACGTTGAAGACGTATCACTTGGGCATCCCCAAGCTTAGGGTCTTGCCACTCCTTATTCGTTCATCCATCGTTGTCTCACATATCAAATACATTGGGTACTATTAAAAATTGATTCATATTTTATTATTGCATAATAGGTACTGTATTCTAACTTATCCATGATTTATACCCGCCGATACAATCCATAGCATCATCAAAACAAGCAAACTACGATACAATCCATAGCATCATCAAAACAAGCAAACTATGCAAGCAAAAACATTATTTGTCTAAAACAGAACAGTTTGTAGTGATATGTACTAAAACCATACTTTTGTAACTCCAAAAAGTCTGAAAAATTAGGAAAACGTGGGAAATTTATATACCAATATTGTGTAAAAAGTTCGGATGAAAAAGACGTTGTAGTAAAATCAGAGAAATTCTGCACTTGGCGTAGAAGTTTTGTTTTTGCACAACATCAATTCTACTATCTTCCAAATCGTCCCAAAGGCTTTACTTGGCACAAACACTAATTTAAACATAAAAACACAATCATTACAGTATAAACATGTCAAACACTAAAACAGAAAGTACTGGGTTTTCTCCCAACAAGCTCTTTCTTTATAGCTATTAAGATAGGCTTGGGATAATAATGATGCTCACATAACAGACAAAATTGAAACACGAAGAGAGCATCATATAGCATGTAATTAACACATTTAAGTCTAACATACTTCCTATGCATAGGCATTTTATAGGAAAACAAATTATCAACACAAGAAAAATCTAGCATATGCAAATAGGAAGAATGAAGCCTTGATAATTTCAACACAAAGAGAGGTAAGTGAGTAACATGAAAATTTTCATAATTTTTTTGCCTATCTCATAATAATTACATGTAGATCATATTCAAACTCAACAATATAGCTATCACATAAAATATTCTCTCCATGATCCACATGCATAAAAAATTTACAATCTTCCAAGATAGTGGGATTAACATTAACTAAAGTCATGACCTCTCCTAACCCACTTTTATCAAAAAATCATAAGATTGATCATTCTCCAAATTAGTGGGACCATTATTACCTAAAGTTGACACTCTTACAAGTCCACTTTCAATACTATGGAAGTTTTCATCATCAATAGAAGATTCATTACGAGGCTTAAATAAATTTTCAAGATCAAATGAAACATCATCACCCCAATCATGATCATTAGCACAATTGACTTTCATAGAATTTATACTAGCAACATTGCAATCATGCTTTTCATTCAATGAGTGTATCCCAATACAATTTTCATTTATCACTTCATTATTGGCTATTGGTTTACAACAAGCAGCAAGTTTAAAAAGATTAGCAAGCGGATGAGGATCCATTTATCTTTAAATTTACCTTTTACTTTCTATTATTGTGTGGCAAAGATAAGGATATCATACTAAGCAAGTAAAAAGTAGAACAAGTGATTGATAATTTGTGTGAAGGAACCTGACAAGAGTTTGATGATGTCTCCCCAGCAATGACACCAAAAATTCTTCCTGCTACTTGTGAGTTGCGTCAGGATTTTCCCCGAAGAGGAGAAGAGATGCAACACAGGAGAGATAAGTATTTCCCTCAATGAGAACCAAGGTTATCGAACCAATAGGAGAACCAGGCAAACTCCTTTCAACAACACCTACACACACAAAACCAAACACGTGCAGCCAACGCGGGCAAGAGGGTTGTCAAGCCTCTTGAACTTGTTACTTGCAAGGATTAAATCTTGATAGATAGATAATGATAAAAGAAAAATAAAATAAAATGTAAATAAATTGCAGCAAGTTAATTTTAGGGTTTTACTATTTATGATTAAGTAGACCCGGGGGCCATAGTTTTCGCTAGAGGATTCTCTCTTGAACATAGCATACGGTGGGTAAACAAATTACTGTTGGGCAATTGACAGAATAGCGCATAGTTATGACATGTTATTCACGACAATAATCATGTATATAGGCTTCACTTCCATAAACAAGTAGACCGAAATGATCCTGCTCTACTACTATTACTCCACTTCGAGAGCGCTTCTATGCTTGCCTCTCTAGGTATTAAGTTCATAACAAACAGAGTAATGCTTGGAGCAAGGTGACATGATGTAGACAAAGTAAGACAAGCAATATATTCAGACCCCCGTCGTTTTATCCTTAATGACAACAATACAAATACGTGTCTTGTCCCATTTCTGTCACTAGGATATAGAGCACCACAAGATTGAACCCATTACAACATACCACTCCCGCTGAAGATAAATCAATCTAGTTGGCCAAACCAAACCGATAGATCAGAGAGAAATGCGAAGCTATAATAATCATGCATAATATAATTCAGAAAAGACTCAATTACTTTCAATGAATAATCTGATCATAAACCCACAATTCATCGGATCCCAACAAACACACCGCAAAATTGGATTGCATCGGATAGATCACTGCGAGAATCGCGGTGAACATGGTATTGAAGATCAAAGAGAGAGAAAGCCATCTAGGTGCTAGCTATGGACACGTAGGTCTGTGGTGGACTACTCACACATCATCATGGAGGCACCATGGTTGATGAAGATGGCCTCCATGATCGATTCCCCCTTCGGCAGGGCACCAGAAAAGGTCTCCAGATGGGATCACGGAAGAATAGAGACTTGCGGTGGCGGAAAAAATGTTTCGGGTGGCTCTCTATTGGTTTCCCGATTTTAGAGAATTTATGGAGGTGGAATTAGGTCAGACGGAGCCACGAGGGGCCCACAAGGTAACAGGGCGTGCCTATGCCATGGACGCGCCTTGTTGCCTTGTCGTCTCCTCGCAGCGTCTGGTTTCCTCATGAAGTTTTCAGGGTCTCTTTTGTCCAGAAAAAAATCATCAAAAAGTTTCATAGCGTTTGGACTTCGTTTAGTACTGATTTCTTGGAAAACCAAAAACAGGCAGAAAACCACAACTCGCACTAGGCACTGGGTTAATAGGTTAGTTCCCAAAAATGATATAAAATAGCATATAATTGCATATAAAGTATCCTAGATTGATAATATAATAGAATGGAACAATCAAAAGTTATCGATACGTTGGAGACGTATCAGTTGCTTCGCCCTATCCTCCTCCCACTTCTTCCCCCGCAAGTTTCTTCGAACCTTCTTTGGCCATTGTTGGGTTGGGTCAGTAGGGTCACCGGTTTCTTCCTCATTGGCTTCACTACTACAAACACGTCCTATACAAACGGTTTTTATCCCCTTTCTGCGATGGAGTTTTTAACCATCGCCTTTCCTGTGTGTGCGATAGGGGTGTCCATCCCACTTGACCCATAAACCATCGGTGATAGGTCCTCCGGTCACACACGTTGAGCAAAAAGAGCATGTGTGTGATCTGGTGAGCCATCGCAAACAATTATATGGAACAAATGGTGTGAGATTTTATTAGCAGCACGCGCGGTTCCTACAAGAAACTGTATGTCATAGGTTGTCCATCACACACACTTTTTATGTGGAAACGTTGGTGCAAGGTGGACTAACGCAAACATTTGTCGGGCGGAAGTCGTTTGTGATTGTTCATTGATCCAACGCACCTACTTTCTAGAAACTGTGTGGGTTGTATGAGGTCATCGCCCATGGTTCTGTTTGAGAAACCATATGCAATAGAAAACCACACTAAACAAGCTAATTGGCCTATTATTGATAATCCATTTAGTAATCAAATTGACATTTCAAATCAAACACACTATATATTTCATATTCGTATTACGGCAACCAGGATTTCACAACTGAATTACATCACAATACAACATCAGATAGCTTCAGCAATCAGTTACATCATATAGGCATATAGCTAGCTACAACATTACTCAACAACACCAAGTTTCACATGCAGCATCTAAAACCTTCGGAAAGTAGCATCATATTCGGTAAATAGACAAATGAGTCTCATCTGCAAAACTACTGAATCTGAAGGCGAATATTGAGTCTTGAGTGATGTTGAATGTCCTTGCAACTTTAGGCCAGTGGTTGTGGATGATTGCCCGTCCAACCTTCGTCCTCTTGGGGAAGACTTCAATAGTGTACCGTGGGTGTTGAATGAATACCTTCTTCGTCTCTTGACCATGCAGGTGGTTTGAGAGGTAATCATCGGTGAACTACTTTGTAAAGGACTGGAAACAAAGATATGAATAAATATCTGTTCTAAATTTTGAAATGGCGCAAAGGAAAAAAAAACTAGGTAAAAGAGTTAGTACCATCCTATAGTTGATTGATGTCTTCTTCATTGTACAAACAAAGATCTTGCTGTTATTAATCGCTAGTTTCTTTATCCTAACAATCTTTCTGAGTTTCTAGACTTGACTGATATTCATGGACATCTCATTTCCCCATATGCAAAATAGATCGAACAGTGGGTCTAAACCTCTGACAGCAGGACCTACATGTGCAAGACCAAAAAGTTAGAAACGTAGATTTTAGAATGGTTCCTGCAATTGCACAATAATGTGCTATTAGCCAAAGGACCATGCATGTGCAAACCTCAATGGTAAACCTCAGTGCCTCCTATTGTCTCCATGTAACACATATAATGTAGTTATTGATCAGTTTAAGTGAGAGTTGGCATACTATAAGTAAAATATGTTGATGAAACATAAAGACATTGCAGATCCAACAGATTAAGTCGAGCCACATGGAAAAGCCAGTTATCCAAACCAAGCATGCTTATTGAAAGAGCATGGTGCCCCCATGTGTGGTTTTGGTAATTGATGACATTCTCTATGGACTAATGGTTGCCTTGAGTTATATTTGAAGTATTTGTCCATAGGCATTTCTTGAAGTCCATGTGTTGGTTTCAAGGAGTTTATGAGATGACCAAGGTGCTATTCAAGGAATTATCCAAAGATTGGTCATGTAGAAGACATGATACAAGGTTGATCAAGACAAAGTCAAAGAGTGAATCAAGTTAATCAACACACAAAGCGTACAAGATGTACCGAGAGGGATCAAGTGATCCCATGGTATGGTAAGCATTGTCCATTACGCTTTGTATACTAACCCATGGTCTACATGAGAGTTCTATGTGGGGTTAGGTATGTTTCCATGGGCTTGCGTCTAAAGGAATATCTCATGCAACCCATGGAGGATGACATCAAGTGATGATCTTCATCAAGATTGCGGTGTGCAAGTTCAAGTGGAGCACCACGAAGATATCATGCTTGAAGCTTGCCGTCCATTGTGGTGACAATGGACTTGTGAAGATGTGCTGAAGAGTGGCTCACCCATAGTGGAGTATGGGGGTGCAATCAACTAGTCTTCATCGAGCCAATGTAATCAAGAAAGGTGGTCCAACTTGAGGAAGTCAGGATCGTCATAATCTAGCTCAAGTGGACTATGTGCAAGGCAAAGATTTTCCCTTGATAGGTTTTCTATTTTACCGGTCTCATGGTGGTAGTTGAGAGATTGGGTTATAGGATCGATTGTCGTACTATCAAGGGGGATCTCAAGTGAGTAGCTTGATCTATCGTTCGTGGAGAGCTCAAATCATTGCATCCTTGCATCTTCTTTCTTGGTTGTTGTTTGGTGTTTCTCTATGTGAGATTTGGAGCTTATGGTCATCTTCATGACAAGCTCGAGTTCATCGAAAACTGAGTTCACTTGCATCTTCCATGATGTTTTCAATGTTGGGGTTTTTGTCAGTTCTTTGTTCATAGAGGTTTCACATCTCTATATCATTGGCATCTCTCTACTACCTCTTCTTACTCAAGCTTGTTGGATAGATGATGACAAATACTATCCTACAATCTTGAGTTTTCTCAATTCGGAGCTCATTTGCAGAAGTTGTGGCAGTCTGGTGTTCCTGCATTCATCTATTTTTCGTGCATTGGTTTTGAAGGCCCCAAGCGATAGTACCACTCTGGGCAGTGGTAGTACCGCTTATAAGCGGCAGTACCACTTATAAGTGGCAGTACCTCTGCCCAGTATCGCGCGTACTACTGTTGCATCTGGTGGGCTCGGCTATTCGTGTCGGGTTGCGCGGTAGTGGGACGATAGTACGAGCGGTAGTACCGCTTATAAGTAGTAATATCGCCCGCGCACTACCGCTCCACTTTCGCTTCCTTCTGGGTCCAACGCATTCTCAGCGGAGGTAGGGCGGCAGTGGGTGGGCGGCACTACGGCTTGTAAGCCGTAGTACCGCTCCGTTGAGCGGTAGTACCGCACATGCGGTGCTGCCCCACATCCCCTGCTCTGCTCTGCCACTGTAGGCTCCTGAGCTACAACCCCTGTGGTAGTACCGCTGGGGCGAGCGGTAGTACCGCTCCGGCGGCACTACCGCCTCATGGCTCCGTGCCATTGCACTGCTCTGTGAGCAAAGCCTCCCGAGCGGTAGTACCGCTCCTCGAGCAGTAGTATCGCTTGTTTGCGGGCTAAGAGGAGGATAACAGTTGGATTTTTCCCCATCTATAAAAGGGGGTCTTCTTCCCCAATGAACATTATCCTTTGAGCTCATGTTCTTCCCCCATTTTTGACCTTCTTCGAGCTTCCTTTCTCTCAATCCCTCCAATGATTCTTGCTAGTTCTTGAGGGAAAAGAGAGAGGAGATTTAGATCTACGTTTCCACCAATCACTTTCTCCTCTATGTGAGGGGAACCCTTTGGATCTAGATCTTGGAGTTCTTCGCATTCTCTTCTTCATTCTTCATCTCATATTCCTCCCTAGCATTAGTTGCTTTGGTGGGATTTGGGAGAGAAGGACTTGGGCACTGGATGTGCCCTTGCCATTGCATTTGGTGCATAGGTTTGAGTTCTCCACGGTGATACGTGGAAGTGAAAAGTTGAGAAGCTTATTACTCTTGGGTGTTTGGGCACCCTAGAGCTTGTTCCTCTTGGATGCTTTGGCGCCCTAGATGGTTGGTGGTGTCTCGGAGCTAAATCATTGTGGTGTAAAGCTCCGGGAAAGTGTTGGGATCTCCAATTAGGTTGTGGATTGCCCTGAGTTATTTGTACGGGTTCCGGTGACCGCCCCCAAGGGTTACCAAAGTGTACGGGTTCAGTGACTGCCCCCAAGGGTTGCCATTTGTATGGGTTCTGTGACCGCCCTCAAGGGTCCCTTAGTGGAATCATGGCTTCTTGCATTGTGCGAGGGTGTGAGGAGATTACGGTGGCCCTAGTGGCTTCTTGGGGAGCATTGTGCCTCCACACCGCTCCAAACAGAGATTAGCATCCGCAAGGGTGTGAACTTCGGGATACATTGTCGTCTTCGCATGCCTCGGTTATCTCTTGTCTGAGCCCTTTACTTATGCACTTTACTTTGTGATAGCCACAGTGTTTCATGTTATATATCTAGCTATCACTTAGTTGTTTATCTTGCTTAGCATAAGTTCTTGGTGCACATAGGTGGGCCTAGTGGTTTTAGGTTTTGTGCTTGACAAATTAAACGCTAGTTTTATTCCACATTTGTTCAAGCCTAAACCGTAATTATTTTAAAGCGCCTATTCACCCCCCCCCCCTCTAGGCAACATCCACGATCTTTCACTTAAGAACTTGGAAATATAGCAATTGTATATGTTTCCCATGTATTTATTATAACCAAATTCGATTTATTTCTCACTACGTAACAATACAAAATTGAACATACAAGAATTGAACATCACATTTCAGAATTAAACCAAATAGTTAATTGAACATCACAACAAATGAACCAATCAATTAACTGAACACCACATTGCACATTATATATAACATATATACTAGAAGATCAGATTGCATATTAATATCTCAAGAGGCACCAGCGGTGGCCTCGAGAAAACACCATGAACTATCATTTAAAGTAGTCAACCGCGGTGTGGTGTCCGCGCGCGAGGCGTCATCGGTGGGATCTACGGCGAGGTGCTCCTCCAAGATCTGGCGGTCGGCACACATGGCAGCCCTCGCAACCTCATCCGCGCATGCGGTCGTGATTTGCATCTCCGCTGCCAGATGCTCCTTGAGCTCCCGGCTATACTGCGTGCACCATGGCTTAGGGTTGCGCATATTTGGATGATGGGGCCGCGATTTGGATGGAAGGTGTTGTGCCGGCTGTCGGGGCATCTGGGGTGGAGAAGGAGGAGAAGGAGGAGGAGGATGTGGTGGGGTTTGGATTACCTGACTAGATCGACGAGGCCACGCAGCAGGAAGGAGCGTCGCCAGCTAGGAGGCAGCACTGCAAGCAAGCAGTGCATGTCTGGACTTGGGAAAACATGGAGGAAACAGTGGTAATGTGGATTTTGGTAGGGGCTAGGTAGATATTTCTAGAGTTGCCGAAAATTTTCGCTTGGTACGATGAAAATTGAAAAACTGGCGCGCAAGTGTGGTTGACGCGCGGGCGTTAGACTCTAGTCGGCCAAGCTTCCGGAGTAAGCCAGACCCCAAGATGTTTTATACTGCATCGCACACGATTCTTGCTAATGAACCATTTGAAGTGTACTTGATTTTTCATTTTGAATTTAAAGACAAAATGGGGTTACGTCGGAAGAGGACGGAGTTTTAATTGCTAGAACATTTATCTTCGGTGAACATGCAACTATAGGAGGGTCGTGTTAAAATTTGGAATTATACAGGGTTCGTTTGGACATGTTTATACATTAACTAAGTTTTCTAGGCATTTAGTGTGCATAATTCAAATTTGAACTACAGTCACATGCTCCAGTGCACCAAAATGGGTTGAAAAATCATATATGTGTCTATGGGTGCATGTTTAGTTCCCAGGCAAGAAATCGAAAAATTGTCTGAAATTTATGAAACTTGGCATGGTGTCATGAAATGGCACCAACATGTCATGCTAAATTTTCTATCCAATTTGCGAAAAGTTATGGCATAAGCTTCTTACAAACCAGTAGAAGCTCTTGTGGTTTCGGTAGGCAATGTGTCACCTTTGTGGATGAAAAGACATTCGTTGCCTCTTGTCACCTTGAATATTTTTCCAGAGGCAACATGCAACTATAGGAGTGTTGTGCTAAAATTTGGAATTATCCAGGGTTCGTTAGGGTATTTTTATACACTAACTGAGTTTTCTAGGCATTTAGTGTGCGTAATTCAAATTTGAACTACAAGCACATGCTCGAGTGCACCAAAATGGGTTGAAAAATCATATATGTGTTCCTCGGTGCATGCTTAGTTTCCAGGAAAGAAATGGGAATGAATTTCAAACACCTCGGTGTCATGGATCGGCCGCAAACATTGAGAAGCTTAATTTTTTTAAATTCTTGTAAATCCAAAACTAGTCTGAAATTCATGAAACTTGGCACGGTGTCATGAAATGGCACCAACATACCGTGGTAATTTTTTTGTCCAATTTGTGAAAAGTTTTGGCATAAACTTCTTACAAACCAGAGCTTCTCACTTGAAGCCTCGTGGTTCCGGTAGGGAACGTGTCACCTTTGTGGACGAAACGACATTCATTGCCTCTTCTCACCATGAATATTTTTTAGAGGCAACATGAAACTATAGGAGCGTCGTGTTAAAATTTGGAATTATCCAGGGTTTGTTTGGACATTTTTATACATTAATTAAGTTTTCTAGGCACTTAGTGTGTGTAATTCAAATTTGAACTACAGGCACATGCTCTAGTGCACCAAAATGGGCTAAAAATTATACATGTGTCCCTGGGTGCATGTTTAGTTCCCAAGCAAGAAATGGAAATGAATTTCAAACACCTCGGCATCATGGATCGGCCGCAAACATTGAGAAGCTTGGTTTAGAAATTCCTGTTGATCCAAAACTCATCTGAAATTCATGAAACTTGGCATGGTGTCATGAAATGGCACCAACATGTCGTGGTAATTTTTTTGTCCAATTTGGGAAAAGTTTTGGCATAAGCTTCTTACAAACCAGAGCTTCTCACTAGAAGCATCGTGGTTCCGGTAGGGAACATGTCACGTTTGTGGACGAAATAACATTCGTTGCCTCTTCTCGCCTTGAATATTTTTTAGAGACAACATACAACTATAGGAGTTTTGTGTTAATATTTGGAATTATCCAGGGTTCGTTTGGACTTTTTAATACATTAACTGAGTTTTCTAGGCATTTAGTGTGCATAATTCAAATTTGAACTACAAGCACATGCTCCAGTGCACAAAAATGGGTTGAAAAATCATATATGTGTCCTTGGGTGCATGTTTAGTTCCCAAGCAAGAAATGAGAATGAATTTTGAACACCTCGGCGTCGTGGATCAGTCGCAAACATTGAGAAGATTAGTTTTTAAGTTCATGTAAATCCAAAACTCGTCTGAAATCCATGAAACTTGGCATGGTGTAATGAAATGGCACCAACATACCGTGGTAATTTTTTTTCCAATTTGGGAGAAGTTTTGGCATAAGCTTCTTACAAACGAGACCTTCTGACTAGAAGCCTCGTGGTTCGAGTAGGGAACATGTCACCTTTGTGGACAAAACGACATTCGTTGCCTCTTCTCACCTTGAATATTTTTACAGAGGCGGCATGCAACTATAGGAGTGTTGTGTTCAAATTTGGAATCATCCAGTGTTCGTTTGGACATTTTTATACATTAACTAAGTTTTCTAGGCATTTAGTGTGCATAATTTAAATTTAAATTGTACGCACATGCTCCACTGCACCAAAATGGGTTGAAAAATCATATATGTGTCCTTGGGTGCATGTTTAGTTCCTAGGAAAGAAATGTGAATGAATTACAAAATAGCTCCCATGTTCATTTTTGGAATAACCAGCTGCCAAGTTAATATTGCAATCGGTTGTCTTATTTGAATTGTCTGCGTTGTACCAACCATTTACGTGCCGCCACGCGTTCCTCTTATTTTATTGGCTAGGAGGTGTTGTGGGGGCAGATTTGATTAGACGGGACGCGTGCAAGCAGTCCGCTGCGTAGGCTCAACGCGACGCGTGTGAGTAGTCCTCCGTGCAGCTAGCTCGCTGGGAATCGAGCCCTTTGACCTCCACCCACCGCCCGCCTCGCTTCCAAGTTCTCCATTAATGCTCCTCCTTCTCCTCCATTCTTATTTATAAGCGCCGCCACTGAGGATCGCCTCCTTATCCAATGGAGGACGAGGCGGCCAACAAGCGGGTGCGAGTCGAGGATGAACCACTAGAGCCTCCCGTGAGCGTGGACTTCAACATCAGCCTCCCTCACGAGATATTGGTAACCATCATGTCCCTTCTCCCCATCAAATCTGTCGTGTGGACCACCGTCCTCTACCGGCAGTGACACCCCCTCTGGCACTCGACCCCCTGGACCTCATCGACGACGACGAGCTCTGCAGCGGGGATCGCAAACGCTTGGACGCATTGTTCCACATCCTCGCCATGCAAACTGCGCTAGTCAGACGCCTTGCCATCGGCAAGTTTCGTTCCAAATGCAAGGTCCAACCCAAGTTTCACGAGTGGTTCTAATCCCCGCCCTAGATCAGCTCGAGGAGCTTAGCTCTGAAGCTGGACATCGGTGACGATGTCCTGGACTGGGGGGTCCGCCGAGCTGGTCTAGTCCATGGGCCGGTCTGGGGGGCCATCAAGAATGAAGGACTTCGGAGGCCCTAGGACGCAGCATGGGCACATCAAACTCTACTGAAGACTTGCCATCTACTCCAAGAAGGGATGATTCGTTCGACATGTAATCTGTAGATGTTAACCGACATTCATGTAACCCTAGATACCCCTGGTCCCTATATAAGCCAGAGGGTTTAGCCCATAGAGGATACCCATACACATCATCATCACCCCTAGGGTTTAGACCATAAACATACGATCTTGAGGTAGATCAAATTTGTACTTGTTACACCAATAATACAACAAGAGCAGGACGTAGTGTTTTGCCTCCATAGAGAGGGCCTGAACCTGGGTAAATATTGTGTGTTCCTTGTCTCCTATTACCCATCAATCCGATCTCGCAACTCGGGCCCCCCTACCTGTAACACCCCTGGAATCATGCTATAGTGATCATTGTAATTAAGCTACAGTAACCCAGGAGGTTAAGCTAATGCTTTTGGTAATCCAAGTTTGATCACTTTTGGAATCAAATCTTAATTCAGATTCCTTTGCAATTCAAATTCATTTGATAAGTGGTTTATCTAGTTTTGCAAACCTGAAAACTAAAATCATGGATGGGTTGAAAATATTCCCTAAGCATTTATAAAATTTCAACTCTCTTTTTGTAAAGTATTTTAGTGCCTAAAAACAATTAAAAGAGAGGCCAAATTATTGTTTAAATGCCCTTTTGAGTTATGAAATTTGCCAAACTTTTCAAATGGGCTTCAAACTTTTTGTGTCCCTGCCTAATATTGCTTTTGAAATAAAGGGCCAAATTCCATATTTTTACAAAGGTGCATTTGAGTTATTTTTAAATAAAATAGAGGCTTTTATTTTAAAAACAGAAATAGAAATGCTGAAAATGGAAAAGGGCTAAGTGCCATGGGCACTTAGGCCTGCCAGCCAAAGGTCGGCCCAGCCCACCTAGCCCCCCCATCGTCTTCCTCCTGTTCATCAGGGGAGAAGTGGGGGAGCCGATGCGCGCCACTGGCCGCCCCACTCGCCGTGGCGGCCATCCGGCAGCTCCCCGCCAGCTACAAGGGTCACCACGAGACCCTGAAACCCTAGCCCCCCAGATCCCCCTCGCTGCTCCCCACGCTCGCCCTCTTCCTTCCCCCGTTCAGACCCGAGCCGCCGTCGCCATGGCTGCCCCTACCCGTGCACTCTCCGGCCTCCCCTCCACCTAGGGCCGCGCCAGGAGCACCGCGCGCCTCCTCTACGTCGACTGGAAGGAGCAGGACGACCGGAGCTTCACCGGAGTGCGAGGATCGTGCCGCCTTCCTTCTCTGCACCGCCGGACGTTGCCGGCAAATTCGTCCCCTCCGAGCCCTCCCCGAGCACACTGAGCACCTCTACAGGCTCGCTGTAAGCGCACGCTCCTCCCCCGCTCTCCCTGTGCTCGATCCGGCCCCGTAGCTCCCTTCTCCTCCATGCCCGACGATCGGCTCCGCTCGAGCACTACATTGTGGAATGAAGGAAGTATGTGATTACGATCGTTCATGGTACAATTGAACATAGGCATTATGTCCGTGAAATTTAGACAGATATCCAACTGCATCTACAACAAATACTCCATTCGCTATTCATAATACATCTCGAGGTATTAAGTTCATAACAAACGGAGCATTGTAATAAGCATGACCCCCCCCCCCCCACCGTCCGCGAGGTATTAGTGTACAGGAGGGCTACTGAAAGGATCCATATGGTTGACTAGAAGGGGGGTGAATAGGCAACTACCAATTTTTAACTAATCTTTAGCAAATTAGGTTTAGCAACAAATAGGTTGTCTAGATATGCAACTAGGTGAGCAACATATATGATGCTAACAACAATAACAACCCAAGCAAGCAAATAATATACGATAGGTAAAGCTTGCACAGAGTAAAGGTAAGAAGTAACCACAAGTGGAACCGATGAAGACGAGGATGTGTTACCGAAGTTCCTTCCCTTTGAGGGGAAGTACGTCTCCGTTGGAGCGGTGTGGAGGCACAATGTTCCCAAAGAAGCCAGTAGGGCCACCGTATTCTCCTCACACCCTCACACAATGCGAGATGTCGTGATTCCACTAGTGGTGCACTTGAAGGCGGCAACCGGACCTTTACAAACAAGCTTGGGGCAATCTCCACAACTTAATTGGAGGCTCCCAACACCACCACGAAGCTTCACCACAATGGAATATGGCTTTGAGGTGACCTCTTCCATCTAGTGTGCTCAAACACCTAAGAGTAACAAGATCCGCAAGGTATTAGTGGGGGGAATCAAATTTCTCTTGGTGGAAGTGTAGATCAAGGCATTCTCCTCCCAACCCTAGAGCATCAACAAGAATCGATGGCTAGGGAGAGAGATCGGGCAAGAATGAGCTTAGGAGCAACAATGGAGCTTTTGAGGGAAAAGAGGCGAGTCTCCCTAGAGAAGAAGACCACCTTATATAGAGGGTGAAAATCTGACCGTTTTCTGCCCACAAGTCATGCATAAGTGGTAGTATTGCTCGGGGGAGCGGTACTTCCGCTTGCACGGAAGTACCGGGCGTCACAGTCAGCTGGCAGCAGTCAAGGAGGCGGTAGTTCCGCCTGAGCGGTACTTCCGCTTAACACTGAAGGATACCCAGACTTAGCGAATAAGAGGAGGGCAGTGCGTTAGTGCCGCTCAGAGCGGTACTTCCGCTGCTAACTGCCGCTCAAAATTCGCTCGAGTGCCGAAGACATCAGAGAGCTAAATATAAGCGGAAGTGGAGCCGGAAGGGAGGGCGGCAGTACCGCCCAAGCGGTACTACCGCGCCGCCCCCAACGGTACTTCCGCTCAAAATAGAGAAGACCACCCGAGGAACCCCGAGAGCAAAACATAAGCAGTAGTAGCCCGGTACCGCAGGGCGGCACTACCGCTGGAGCGGTAGTACCACCCATAGGAGCGGTACTTCCGCTTAAGTTATGACTCAGGGTCCTATGGCAGGGAGCAACTCCATTATGCCGGGAAAGAGGGGAAGAAGCAAATGTGTACGTGATTGATTCTCCCAACCTTTCCAAATGCGGGCCCCCTCTTGATAGTACGGATTTTCCTATGACTCAAGTCCACCAACACTAAATCAATAGGAAAACGTCGTCTTCTCTTTTAACAACTGAGGGGCTCAATAACCATCTCGTGCCACCTGATAATCTCTGAAATCTCAATGCACACGATTAGTACGCAAGGGTATTGTCATCAACCAGCAAAACTACTTAGGGAAAATTATGCTCTTACAATCTCCCCCTTTTTGGTGGGTCGATGACAACACGGGATTTGCCAATATAAGATAAGTAGTAAGATTTAGACAAACCCGACATCTACAAAATATAGAGAGGCTCACCCTAGATGTGTGCACAATTTTAATATGCCTTTGGAATGCAAAGCGCACACACTAGGATCAACACTCCCCCTATATTTTATAGACACGGCCAAATACTTGCACATACAGAATAAGAGTTATAAGCAGGCAAGCAAGCATAATCTCATAAAGTAACTAATGTAGACATAACATGATAGGATAGATAGCATGTCTTACATCATACATTAGTACTCACAAGTCTAGACCACATAAACCAAAGCAAGCAAATAAACGAGTTCACGAGAGAGAAAATGCGCAGATAAAATAAAACACTCGTGACTCAGCAAAGCCAGCAAATCCCTAATCACTCTCTCCCCCTTTGGCATCGAGACACAAAAAGGGGCATAGAGGGCTAAAACAAGTCAAGGTGATGGTAAGCCCAAAAGTGATCAGTCCTCCTCCTCATCATCATCCTCATCAGTGGCAGTAGGTACATCCTCCTCTGACTCAGCCCACTGACAGTGCTTCTGGATCCATGCCTCCTCATTAGTAATCCGGTCCTCAGACCCGCTGTCAACTGCTAGACCAATCTTCCTCATAATGATCTTGTCACGGCTGCGAGCCTTCTTGGCTGCAACATGGGCCTTATATTGTCCCTTGATCTGGAAGCAGAGAAGGTTCTTCATCTTCATCTTCAACTTGGCAGCCCATGATGGAACGTGCTCAGATGGAGGAACATATGTGTCATCAGCGTAGTCTGGCTCTGGCTCATTATCAGAGGCAGTGGGAGCAATCTCGGGAACATCAGGTGCAACGCCCCAGTTCTCCTTCACACGGAGCTTAAGAATACCGTGAGCCACCATGTGATCTGCAACAAGAGACTCACCAGGGAACGAAGCAGTCCAGGTATCCTCAATGAGCTTAAACAGATAAGGGCCATAGATGGGCACCTTCCGGTCAAGGACAGCAGACCAGAGCTCCTTCCACATGATGTGGGAAATATCCAAATTTGAGTCACCGCCTCTCTCCTTAATGGACAACAACAGAAGATTCACAAGATAAGAGTGAACCTGATCCTTGTTCCCAACACGAGGAAACAGAGTGTTGCCGAAGATATGATGCATAATATCCAGAAAAGGAATGAGCTCAGTGCGAGTACCCTTGCCAGTCTGAACCACCCTGGAATAGCGAACAAGCTTGGACTTGTGAATTGCCGTTTCTGCAGTGTGTGGCCTTAGTCCAATAGGCTCATCCAGACCCTGATCAGCAATGCCCAAAGAGTTCATGAAGGTCTTCCAGTTGGAGTGCAAAACTCTGCCACCGGTCATCCAAGTCAAGTTGCGCTCCTCATCAGCGTGAAAGTGAACGATGGCATAGAATTGAGCCACAATCTCGCAATCGAAGTCCTTATTGAAGCTGATGATGGGAAACAGACCCCATTGAGCACACAGAGCCCGAGCTTCAGCAAAGTAGTCAGTGTGGGGATTGTTGTTCATGTGCCCCGTTCGATGGACTTGGCATCAGGCACATAGGGATTTGTCTTGTGCTCCAGGACCCCCACGTAAATGAGAGATTGCTCCTTGGTCCAGAAGGGACGACCAATCAGTGCCTCGTCCTGAGGACGGCGATATGGGTTGCACTGGCGAAACTCCACAAACTCCTTGTTTGTCATATCCTCGGGACTTTTGGCAACCTTCTTCTTGCTGACAGTCCGCTTCACCTGTTGCTGTGATGGTTGAGCACTAGGACCAGCTCCTGCATCTTCAGATGTGCAAAACCTCTTGGAACCACCAGCCCGTCCAGGATTCATGCGACGAGCAGGAGCAGAGCTACCATCACCTGGAACTCGGAAAGAAAGAACGAAAAGAGGCAAGCAAATGTAAACACCATGCATAAGTCAAAGGAAAAAGGAATGGAAAGGAAAAAAGAAACACAGAAGGAGAGGGTTCTGGTACACCAGCGGTAGTACCGTGCTGCATGGGCGGTACTTCCGCCTGAGCGGTAGTACCGCGCATGCATCAGCGGTAGTACTGCCCTAGCGACGGAAAAACTTCCGCCGCACGGGCACGGCAGTACCGGTGATGTAGAGCCCCACTACAACGGTGACTATCTAGTACCCTCTATCATGCAGTCAATTTCTGTCCTACTCATGCCTAGAATCCGCGAAAAATCAAGAACTACTCATGCATTGCCCTAGAACAAGATTCAAAAATTTGAGCCGAAGGAGAGACAAATGCGGGCAATACCGGAGTCCATGGCACGAGGAGGTGAGGGGGATGAACCCCACCGGACGGAAATCCGAGGGACGGCACGGAATGGGAGATCCGGAGCCGGCCTCCGGGGGCGTTTTGGTCGCTTGAGAGAGAAACACGAAGGGAGGAGGAGAGAATGGGTATGGGGGGAGTTAGAACTCCCCCTTCCCACCTCTTGAACCGCCCAGGCGTTCCCGAAGCGGTAGTACCGTGGACACGGGCGGTAGTACCGCTTGGAGCGGTAGTACCGTCCCTGGCCGAGCGGTAGTACCGCTTCCTACTCAGCAACAGCCCCGAAACCAAGGGAGAGGAGAAAATTTATGCAATTTTATGAGTTTTGAGAAAACGATGAGATTCCAGATACTCAAGCACAACACATATGAGGAGACAAAACAAGTTTCGAATAGTCCAAACACGAGAGATGAGCAAGCATAAGGAGGGGGCGGTGGCCGAAGCCACCTATGTTTGAGTCAATTGGTATGGCACCGCGAAGATTTTAACCTTGGGTCCATGACCAAAACTCGTCTTTGAAGCACAAGTGTCATAAAAAATGACTAATGTGAAATATTTGATCGATTTGTGCATAATAGGGGAAGGGAGAGTTCATTGAGAGAACAACACTCCCCCTATGTCCATGCCTACACCTAAGCAAGATAAAATGATGAGTGTGGTGGGGTGTGCAATAAGTCAAGCCACATTGCTCGAATCAATGATGCTTAGCTCATGCCTTAACTCGCGAAATCTTGCTTCATCCAATGGCTTCATGAAAATATCTGCAAGCTGCTCATTAGTATTGAGATGAATAAGATCAATTTCTCCACGCTTGATATGATCCCGGATGAAGTGATAACAAATCTCAATATGCTTCGTCTTGCAATGTTGGACCGGGTTGTTGGAGATCCTGATAGCACTCTCGTTGTCACAGTAGAGGGGCACTTTGTCACACGTGACACCATAATCTTTTAAAGTTTGCCTCATCCAGAGCAACTGTGCACAACAACTTGCTGCAGCTACATATTCGGCCTCGGTGGACGAGAGAGAAACACAGTTTTGTTTCTTCGAAGACCAACTTACCAAAGAGCGACCAAGGAATTGGCAACCTCCGGAAGTTGACTTCCTCTCCACATGGTCTCCCGCCCAATCCGAGTCCGAATATCCTATGAGATCAAATGAAGCACCTTTGGGGTACCATAAGCCAAAGTTTGGGGTATGAGCCAAATATCGAAAGATTCGTTTGACAGCCACATAGTGACTCTCCTTAGGTGCGGATTGAAATCGTGCACAAATTCCCATACTCAACATGATATCAGGACTAGATGCACAAAGATAAAGCAGGGATCCAATCATGGAGCGATATACCTTTTGATCCACGGCTTTACCATTGTGATCACTATCAAGTTGGCATTTGAGCGGCATGGGTGTGTTGGCCTTAGCCGGCTTGAGATCATCCAACTTGAATCTCTTGAGCATGTCTTGAGTGTATTTAGCTTGGTTGATGAAGGTTCCTTGACTTCGTTGTTTGACTTCGAATCCAAGGAAGAACTTCAACTCCCCCATCATGGACATCTCAAACTCTTTGGTCATTAGTGCGGCAAACTCATCATTGAAAACTTTGTTAGAAGAACCAAAGATAATATCATCAACATATAGTTGGCATACGAACAAGATCCCGTTAACCCTCTTTGTGAACAGAGTGGGATCGATTTTCCCAATTTCAAACCCACGGTCTTGCAACATCTCGGTAAGGTGCTCATACCACGCTCGTGGGGCTTGTTTAAGGCCATAAAGTGCCTTATCGAGAACGTATACATGATTGGGGAACTTAGGATCCTCGAACCCCGGGGGTTGCTTGACATATACCAACTCCTTAAGTGGACCATTAAGAAAAGCACTATTCACATCCATTTGATATAATTTTAAATCATGATGAGAAGCATAAGCAAGCAACATGCGAATAGATTCAAGGCGAGCGACGGGAGCAAAGATTTCACCGTAGTCGATACCCTCGACTTGGGAGTAGCCTTGAGCCACCAATCTTGCCTTGTTGCGAATGACTACACCATTCACATCTTGCTTGTTCTTAAAGATCCATTTGGTTCCAATGACATTGTGATTCTCTTTTGGTCTTGGCACCAACCGCCACACTTTGTTGTGCTCGAAGTTGTTGAGTTCATCATGCATGGCTTCAAGCCATTCCATGTCCTCGAGCGCCTCTTGTACCTTGAGGGGTTCAATGCAAGAAACAAACGCGTGATGTGCACAAAAGTTTGTTAATTGACGACGAGTAGTTACCCCTCTGTTCAAGTTTCCACAGACGTTCTCTAGGATGTGTTGCTTGGTTCTAAGCTTGGAAGCAATCTTTGCAGCTCGTCGTTCTAAAATCTCTTCCATGGGAGGTTGCGGTGTATCGTCTTGACGAGCTTGAGAGCCATCACTGGCTTGTCCTTGAGCTTGATCAAGATCTTGACCTTGAGCTTGCTCGGGGTTGTGAACTTGATCTTGAACATCTTGTGGTACGTCATCAACACCATGAGGTTGATCTTGCTCTTGATCTTGTTCACGAGGTTGAGGGCCTTCACTTTGTTCTTCGGAAGCGTGTGGGTCTTGCGTCGGTGATGGTTCCACTTGTGTGGAACATTGTCCTTCTCCTACAGCCACAAGGAGTTCCTCAACAGGTAGGTAGTGTCCCACACCCATTCTTCTTATGGCTTGGGGAGGAATTTCATCACCTACATCACGAAGACCACTTTGCTCCACTTGGGAGCCATTGTTTCATCAAACTCTGCGTTACTCGTCTCCTCAATAAGTCCAGTGGACTTGTTGAGAACACGGTAAGCATGAGAGTTTGTAGCATAACCAACAAATATGCCCTCATGAGCTCTAGAATTGAATTTAGACAAACGGACACCTTTCTTGAGAATGAAACACTTACAACCAAACAAGGGCCGGCCCTGAGGGGGAGCTGGAGGGGCGGCCGCCCCGGGCCCCCGAAAGAGAGGGGGCCCCGCCCAGGTATGTGTGCACTTCAACCAGATCGGGAGCTGCTTGCTGGAGGCGCCATGAAAAACTGTAGAAGCTGTTCGATCTTTATCCAGGAAGAAGAAGGCTGAAACGTTATGTTTCTTTACCGGCTGGGCCTTGGGCCTTTTTCTTTCTTTGCTTGTGTATCGTGTATTGTTGTGGTAGCCTGTTGCGTCAGCTCTAACAAAATGTCCTTAAAAAACCTCTAGAAATTGCGGTGGGTCAGACCAGGCTAGTTTTTTTTAGGGGTCACACAAGGTTTAATATTTTCGAATAGGCCTACTGTAGTTTCTATTACCTATACTTTTTATTATCTGGTTGATTATACATTTTAAGTCATAGAATTTTCCTTGCTACCAGTTTGACCATACCAAAAGTTCAGTTAATCCAGCACCAGCACGAATTTAATTTGGCTTATAAGATGATATCCACAATCTGGCATGATATGAAGTCTGGCCTCGAACGACCAATGTTTGATTTAGTATGTCTAATAGTTGATCTCCTGACGCCCTATCATCACTCTCACAAGGTCAAGTCGAGAGGATGAGTCACAAAGAGGAGACCACACAACGCCTACTCGTCATTGTGACCGCCAAAATTTAAATAAATTATGTCTGTTATTCTCTTTTCACGGATAACAACATTATTCATGACTTTTGCATCTATAAGAATGTTAGATTTTGGTTTCAGATAATATTTATAAATTACTTGACATGGTCATTTTTTACGCATTTAATTGTTTATTTTTAACATTTTATATAGATATATATTGATTATTTTGATGATTATATTAAAGGGCCCGTGTTCTAGTGTCGCCCCGGGCCCCCGAAATATCAGGACCGGGCCTGAACCAAACACCCGGAAGTACTTGGGGTTGGGCTTGTTACCGGTAAGTATCTCATATGGAGTCTTGTTCAAGCCTTTGCGAAGGTAGAGCCGATTAGATGCATGGCATGCGGTGTTGATGGCTTCGGCCCAAAAGTTGTACGTAGATTTGAATTCCGCCATCATGGTCCTTGCCGCATCCATCAACGTCCGGTTCTTCCTCTCCGCAACACCGTTTTGTTGAGGGGTATAGGGTGCAGAGTATTGGTGCTTGATTCCCTCATCACTGAGAAACTCGTCCAAGGTGTAGTTTTTGAACTCGATGCCGTTGTCACTTCTAATCATCAATATCTTTGCATCATGTTGGCGTTGAGCTCGATGCCGCAGATAGTTCTTGAACTTGAACTAATGAGCAGCTTGCAGATATTTTCACGAAGCCATTGGATGAAGCAAGATTTCGCGAGTTAAGGCATGAGCTAAGTATCATTGATTCGAGCAATGTGGCTTGACTTATTGCACACCCACCACACTCATCATTTTATCTTGCTTAGGTGTAGGCATGGACATAGGGGGAGTGTTGTTCTCTCAATGAACTCTCCCTTCCCCTATTATGCACAAATCGATCAAATCTTTCACATTAGTCATTTTTTATGACACTTGTGCTTCAAAGACGAGTTTTGGTCATGGACCCAAGGTTAAAATCTTCGCGGTGCCATACCAATTGACTCAAACATAGGTGACCTCGGCCACCGCCCCCTCCTAGTGAGGCATGTGCTTTTGGAGAGCTTATTTGTACGTGATTGATTCTCCCAACCTTTCCAAATGCAGACCCCTCTTGATAGTACGGATTTTCCTATGACTCAAGTCCACCAACACTAAATCAATAGGAAAACGTCGTCTTCTCTTTTAACAACTGAGGGGCTCAATAACCGTCTCGTGCCACCTGATAATCTCTGAAAGCTCAATGCACACAATTAGTCCGCAAGGGTATTGTCATCAACCACCAAAAGTACTTAGGAAAAATTATGCTCTTACAGCTACGGAGTCCGCATCGCTCCCACGCCATCTTGTTCCCCTGTCAGTCACTGCTCTACAAGGGCAGTGGTGGGTACTAGTGCCTGCTTTGCCTTCTCGGACACGCATGCCTAAATCAAAGGCGTGCACCACCCGCTGTGAGAGGCAGCGGAAAAGGGAGAGGGACATAGCGAAGCAATCTGTGCACCGTCGTGGGTTGCCGGCGGAGCCCAACGAGGACGAGTGATTCCTCACTTGGGTCTATGGACGGTCGCTGACGATGACGAAGATGGACGCTCGTCAACTATGGAGAAAGAATGCGAAGACGCTCCAGCTTGACATTGAGGAGTTAGTGTGAGGCGGCAGAGGCAACGACAGAAGCGGCTCGGGTGGCGAAGCTGAAGCGGCACCAGAACAGGGTCGTCCGGTGAATGAAGGGTCTCATTGTCATCTCCGACTTCTCGTCCGACTATGACAACGACCACGGCTCCTCCTCTGACAACTCGAATGATCAGTCATCAACCGCGGACGCCTACAGGTGCATCGTCGATCGGAAGGGCAAAGGGGTGGCAAGGAAGAGGTGATCCCGCTCCTCCTTCGTTTATATTATCTTTGTTAGTTGTTTAAATTTAAAACTTATTCGGCGATGAACTGTAGTGATCTTTTGGATGATGTAAGGTGGGTTGATGTGCATTTCATTGTCCGTTTGATGTCGATTTGTTTGTCTGTTCTTTGATCTACGCAGAGTAGGTCATCATGTTGCATGCGTAGTATGAATATAAGATGCCGGATGTGAGATATGTGGTCGTGCGGGCGAAAATTTGAGGATTAACCGGTCACTGTCCGCGGACGCGCCTGATAATTGTGACTATAGATGCTCTTACAGCTAGACAAAGATCTAGCTCATCTATGCTGCTCTTGTAAGATGGAAAGCGTTCCTGTTCATTATTGGTCAAAGGTAAATGTTGGAAAAAGTTGGTGCCTTGCTACTAAACAAAGATCTAGTTTATTTGTTTGGTTTTTAATAACAAATTTTTTATTATTCGGACCAATAATATCTCTACCTAATAATAAAACACGGACTGTTTCTGATCATCCGTCATCCAAAATACCCTTGAAGTTGGCAAGAATTACCAACCAATGCCATTCGTAAGTGGTAAAAAACGTTCCATACAGAAAAATCTCGGACTGGGCCGGCCCATGCAGTACGAACCTCCTATACTGCGCTATGCGCGCTAGGAGAAGAAACAACGCACTTGTTTGGGCCGGCCCATGTATGACAGATCTGTTTTTTAAATTCCATTTTTATTTTTTGTTTTTATTTTCCATCATTGTTTTTTTATACTTTAAATAATTTTAAGAATTCAAAACAAAAATTGAAACTTCAAAAAAATGAGAATTGTGAAACAAAATGTTTCATAATTAATAAATGCTTGTGTATTTAGAAAATGTTATTGATTTTAAAAAAAATGTTCGCATATTTAGGAAATGTCACAAATTTTTAAACAAATGTTCCAGAAATAAAAAAAGTTCATGATTTTTTGAAAGTTCAAGTATTCAAAAATGTTGATGAAATTGAACAAAAAATAGTCAATTCAAAAAATGTTCACGAATGGAAAATTTTCCTACTAATTCAGTAACTGTTCGTAAATTAAAAAAATAGTTTATTGATTCATAAAATGTTCGCTGATTCACAAAATCACATATTAAAAAAAATCATCAATTTCGAAAATTGTTCCACCAATTTCAAAAAAATATATCTTTGACTCTAGACATGTTCGCCGATTCAAGAAACATGTTTTAAAAGGATGCGTCTAGCGGGCACCCGGCCGCCCTGGGATGGCTAACGAGCGGCCACCCAAAAAGGAAACAGTTTGTCCCCTAAGTTGATATTAGGAAAAATGAACAGGTGTGAACAGAAAAAGTAAAAAGTAAATGTAAACCACCCACGTGAACGGGTGTGAATACACTTAATTAGGGCTTTCCGAATTTTAAAAAAGTCATATCTTTCAAACCGCGCGTCGAAATTCAGATTCGTCTTCACCGTTGGATTCTTCGCGACGAGATCTTCGAAACTAGATCCCGCATGGGTATGTTTCGACGAAATTTTTTGTGTGCAATTTAACCTCCGTTTTGTGCAACTGAGTGACAGTGGATGTGCAACTACCTGACAGTGGATGTGCAACTTCCTGCCTACCCCGTGGAAGTGTAGTTTTCACTAATGGCACATCCACCCTCAAACTACCTCCTCCTAGTGAGATGTTCAAATTCGTGTTTGCCCAGGCCAACTGCCTAGTAGTTCGTGTGCAACTTCCCTCCTGCCCGTGGTTGTGCTTTCACTGTTTGCTGCATCGGCCAACTGTCTAGCAGTGGATGTGCAACTTTGGATACTGTCACCGCCAATTGTCTACCAGTGATGTGCAACTATCCCTCGTACCTCATGGATGTGTAATTTCCCTACTAGCACTCCAAACCACCCCTCTAGTGGGATGTGCAACTTTAGCGCCCTGTTTATATGCAACTTTTACTACCCTCATGAATATGTAACTTTTCACTACCCCATGAATGTGAAATTTTCACCATCCAACTATCCCTGCGTGTGAGATGTGCAACTTTATATGTTGCTCCGGCCAACTGTCTAGCAGACTTTGTGCAACTCCGTGTGTTGCCCCTGCCAACCGAAACTACATATCCACAAGTAGTTAGGGGAAGGAGTTGCACATCGAGTAATAGGAACTTGGTTCGAACAACAGACTAAGTTACACAAATCACTAGTACAGGAGGTGGGGTAGGGTGTGTCAATTGTAAAAAAATATACACATCCCGAAGTAGGGACAAGGGTTGCACATCGACTACTACATAGTTGGTCGGGACAGTAGACTAGTTGCACATCAAGTTTTCATGGTTGCTAGGTTGCAACCTCAGGTGAAGTTAGATCATGCATCTTCAAAAACTGGTTCTGCAAAAAATTGCACCATGTAGTATTAAAGTTACACAATGTAGTATTAAAGTTGCATCATATAGCATCAAAGTTGGCATAAAAAAATTCGTTAAAACATACCCATGCAAGGTCAACATACCCATGCAAGGTCTAGTTTCAACGATTTCGTCGCAAAGAATCCAACGGTGAAGACGGATCTGAATTCCGACGAGCGGTTTGAAAGATATGGCTTTTTCAAAATTCAAAAAACCAAAATAAATGCATGTAAAGCTGTTTCTTGAAAACTGAACTAACCAGTGTGAACACATTTAATACTAATAACAACATGCACTAGCAAACAAAAAAGAAAACACATGCATGCGCAGCCCCGGCCGCTCGATCCGTCTAGCGGGCGCGCGTGCACTTTTGTGCATTCCCGGTTTAAAAAATGTTCACATTTTTTAAAAATATATTTGAAAATAGTCTAAAATGTTTATGAATTCAAAAAATGTTCAAAAAATTGTTTATTGATTCATAAAATGTTCACTGATTCACAAAATCACATATTAAAAAAATCATCAATTTCGAAAATTGTTCCACCAATTTTTTTAAAAAAATCCTCGACTCTAGACATGTTCGCCGATTCGAGAAACATGTTTTAAAATTTTCATATTTTTAAAAATATATTTGAAAATAGTGTAAAATGTTTATGAATTCAAAAAATATTCTGGATTTTAGCAAATGTTCGCGTATTTCAAAAATATTCACGATTTCAAATATGTTCACGAGTTTAAAAAAAAGTTCATGATTTTCAAAAATTGTTCACGATTTCATAAAAATGAGAGTGATATTGTATCTCGGTGATGTAGCAAAATATGGTCATGGCCATTGAAGATTATAATTTTTTTTCCCGTTGCAACGCACGGACCGTTTTGCTAGTATAGCAAAAGCAAGGTATGAAGATAAAAGTGAAGGAATGTCAATTGGTACTAAACCAGTACCACGAACGCTAAGTGAAGAAGGTACCTAGAAAATATCAACAGCACTTAACTTTTGGTGCAGCGCATGACCTATAATGTCATGATTGTCTGCAGCCTGACACCACAAGCTTCCTTATCTATAAGATTCAGCCAATTCAAATGGTACACCAGATCATAAACTGGAGTGCAAATTAAAGTTTAGCCTAGACTCAATCAAAAAAATCATATCCTATGGATCAAATGACATATCTTTTCCTATAGGATTTTAGATGCATGTCATCTCGGTTCCTATGGTTATATTCCTATCCTATGAACCAAAGGAGGACGAATTGTGCAAATCAATATATACACATATAACTAGCAAAGGAAATTACAGTAGCTGTATTACCAAATATTCAACCACAGAAATAGTAGCGTGTCACCAGGCACAACTTAATTGTTTCCGTACTGCGCACAGAGCTCCTCAAATCTGGCCAAGCTGCAGAAAACATTAACTGTATGCTCATTTTGAGTAAAAGGTAGCTGAATGAAAAAAGGCGAAAGTAGAAGCAAAACAATATATCACTGAACTACGTGGGGCAAAGATCATCATGGTCACGGACCTTTTAAGGAGAGGCTTTGGATTGTAAGGGAATAAATCTTTCTTATGAAGATCTTCCAATGTTCTCTTTAACGAAAGGAGACATACTTTAGCACTCAGGAAAAGTTGTTCTTTGCTCTTACTTTCCTTGTCATGAGAGGAACCTAACTTGGTGCCTTCCATTGAGTTACCAGTGACACTATTTATATTTTTCAAGATTCTTCGCCTTTTACAGTTGAACTTTTCTATTTGCGCCTCGTAAACTGAATCATCAACAAAAGCATCCCAACACCCGGATACCAGTCGTAGGCACCTGAGAACAGAGACATAGACATCACATTGGGGGCCTACACGTGTCTGTCATTTGAGTGTATCAGAAAAAAAAATGGAAGCTAACTGACCGTAATAGATATTGGGCACAATGCACACCTACATCTTTAGATATGAGATAATCAACAAGTACCAAGTGATCATAGTGTAACTGCAAAATAAATATAACAAACAATTAAAAACTCAAAATGTACTTATTATGCAGTCAAACAGGAGAATGAATTTGGATGTTCTATAGAAAAGAAATGACTCATGGGTCAGCAAACACAGGAGTCCTAAATAACACATTTGGTAAGTCTCTTACAAATTGCCAAACACTCCATATGCTTGAAAATTCTAATAAAAAAATCTTTATTTGTACTTTGTGCAAACTGCAACACATTCCTACAATCTGAAGTTCTGGACTATCTGTAATTTACCAATGCCTACAGTCTCACACTCACTTGGAAAACCAATATGCTTAAGTTGGGTATGAGATAGTCACAACAGATGATTTACCTCTAGCTATGGTAGCTGATGTACACTTATCCGGACCTATTATCTTGATTGTTATTAGAGCCCTAATGAATTAACTGCCTATTTACTCTATGAAGTGCAGTAACCAGAATTCCTCGGCCAAAAAATCATTATAGGATGGTATCTCCTATCCTGTACTGCATAAACTACTGGAAGCTTGTTGCTACATCTTTGATAAAACGACACCAAGAAACCATGACAGTATGAAGCTATTTGCACAATCAATGAACAAGAACTGAATGTCATAATACTGCTTTGCAGAGATGAATGAGCATCTAGCAAATCTAGCAGAATAAGACGTACAACATGTTGACTGACTCACCAATGAAAGCCATTGATGAAAAATATGAACTGGGTCAAAAATGATGGAGAACAGTTTGGCACCAATCAGTTCAGACGTCCATTTAGTTTCCATCTTATCTCTGTAAATTTGGACAGAAGGTCGTAACTATATAAACATACCTACAGCCTGGATAACTTTCAATTATGAAATATTGTATTGTATATCTTCTGCTTACATTGCCAGCGAAATAAGTGGAGCATCCAAAAGCTGCAAGAGAATGATGAATAACATATCGTCCTGCAATATGAAGGAGCATATGCCCAATACTATAATAATTACTAAAACACAAGGAATACATGTTAACACTAATAAAACAAAGCATTAAGAAGATAAAGGCTTCAGCATTTGGCCTGAAGTACAATTTAAATTGGACGAACGGGGACAAGAGAGGAGAGGAACTGTATGTGAAAAGAAAAACATTAGCAAATCTGAGGTATAATGAGCATGATATCTCACTGATGCTCAAGATGTGCTCAACATAGAAAGCAACTCCCTAGCAATGTGCACTAACATAGACCCAAATACTCTACTGTAAAGAAACAAACTACCCGCAAAAGGTGACAAAAATCACTTATGAAGACAAACAGAAGCAGAAATGCATGAGTATGAAGATAAAACCCAAATTATCTAGTACCTACAAGACATAACGAAAATCGACCAACTCGCACAGAAGCTCGTTTTGCCATTGAACAATGAACAAAGTTAATGAGCTTTCTGGCATTAGAGCAGAAGCATACCTCCTCCATATATAACTGCAGAAAGCATAAAACAATGTCTGTTGATGATTTTGAGTCCAAAATCTCGTCTAAGCAACTTCTCTGAAACCAAACTGAGATTTCTGGCAAGCCAAAATAGTTGCAATTATCAGTGCAGCCTTGCCCTTTGTGATCTCTCTTACATGAACATTTCAGTCTACTATCATTTCCACTGCAAGCCAAGAATATCGAACAACTAAGAAACAAATACATAGCCTGCCTTTGTAAGTGCCGAGTAGATTTATCCTGAAGCTCGCCCAAACCTACACCACTCAACAAAAATGGGGATCCTTCTAAACAATTCTCCAGTTTAATGCTATGTTGGAACATAGGTTCATGGAGTGGACTCTGAAAGTGGTGTCGAAGTAATTTCAGCAAACAAACAATATGTGAGCAGTTCTGCTGTATGTGAGGCTTAAGCCTTATCATTAACATCTGCATGAGAAAGCAATGGTTGATGAGTACTTGGTTACAGATTGTTTCAACTTCATAAGAAAAGATTGCTGAATGTATGAAAACTACCAATATTTTGTGCTTTGAATACTGAGAGAGACTTTTTGGGATATCCTGTTGCTCTTGTAAGTAAGTTGCTAATCTAGGAATGACATCTGCAAGTTTCACAAATACATCTCGTTGGTCCGTGTCTTCCGTGTCACTTTGCTCAACTAAAGAGCACAAGAGCTGGAGGAGACTGCCTGACACAATTACAAACAGTGCAGAATCTTTATTCAAACTATGTCGATCATCCGTGACAAGGCTTACAACTTTCCCGGCATTGAATTGGTAACCAGGATCCCAATGTAACTTCTGAATATGATGAATGGACAGGCAAATGAAGTCATCTTTCAGTTCAGAGTCATTGAGTTTCAGAAGCTTCAGAATAATGTGTAGTACCCGAAAGAGGCAAGTCATTATCTGCCTACTGGTATTGACACATCTTAGTTTGAGTACTGCTATAAAACTTGTAATGCTGGTGCTTTTTTTAGTCGTAGTGTCGTGACTTATGCTTTCTGCAGCAGATGAACAACCAACAGAACCTTTGGTGGCATTAATTGTAGAATGATTATGAGCGCATGTTGATACTGTGTGAATAGCTGCCCAGACCAGCTCAACAAACTGAATCCAAATGGCTTCCTATGAACACAACAACAGATACAATAATAAATAAATAATTCTATAGAGAAACTTAAGCACTATAAAAACAAGGAGAAGAGCATGAGCAGCATACAAACGTCATTAGCGAATTAGAGATGGCCAACAAGATATTCCCAGCTGAGTGCTTAATATAATCACTACATAAATGATGTAAGCCAACCTGAAAAGGATGGGGTAACATAGAATTTCAGTAGCTTATGAGCCATGATAGACTGGGCTGCAGTAATAGAAAAAGAAAGATAAATAACAACACACATAACATGAATTTAAGTGGATGGTGTATAAGAACGATGAAAATCACCAAAGCAAAAGGTTATGCCAAGCCGAGCATATTGACAGCAGCACACACAGTTCTGCAGATGCTAGATGTTAGATGGGGCGACAAATTGGCATGAATATGATGCACAGCCAAAACATTATACCAAATTGGCACGCAATAATAAATAATATCTTCATTATAAACCTGAAAGCAGCGAGTCCAATAAATGGCCTGATGTGATGTCACACCCTGTGTTTTGTATTACCTCGCTATGGATAATAAAGCTTAAAAATTTGGTCCAACAAAAACTTTTTGTGTGCATGTGATGCTTGAATTGATTGCTATTTGATTGCTTGTCTGAGTGTGCTCCTAATTCATATAAACTCTCCTACTCTCCTAACTCATCCCCTTGATCCAAGACTTTGCCCAATGATCATGCCATGTGTATAGGATATAAAATTATTTTTATACAAATTTATTTTGACCAAAAAACATTTATTTGATTTAGGTTTTCAAAAACCCCTGGACTGAGGGTTGAACTACAAGTCCTTAAATTAGGGTATAAAAATTCTTGCAAAATTATATTTGAAACCTATTATATACTCCCTTCGTCCCAAAATAAGTGTCTCAACTTTGTACTAGCTCTAGTACAAAGTTTTACTAAGCTTGAGATACTTATTTTAGGACGGAGGGAGTATAAGACTTCCCAAAACCACAAAATAATATTTTTAAAGGTTATTCTCATATTTTATTTAAAGACTTTTTCTTAAGGCCAGAAATGGTCTTTTATAGGGAAAAATTATTTTAGTGTTTCAAAAATATTTGAGAAAATTTAGGGGAACTCAGTGGACATATATTTTCCATATATATGAGTTTCAACACATAGTCATGTTCAAAATATTGAAAAAAAACCTACAAAACCCTTTCTGGATATTTCAAGGATTTGAAATATTTCTATAAGAAATATTGTCAAATAAATCCAGGAAAATTCTAGCAAGTCACATATGCCTCATATGATGATCTTGCCAAGTTTCATCTCAATCCAAATTGTTTTGGTTCACAAAAGTGCCCCCAAACCCTTTATATTCAGATCCAACTTTGATCAACTTTACATTGCCAAGTGTCACCATTTGAGCTCAAACTTTGTGGACATGTTCAAATCCTCTAATGATGCATCTACACCAAGTGGTGCATCAAGGAGAACAATGTAGCTTAGCTAGATCTACCCAAATCTGTTTCTGTTGATTCTTAGGGTTTGCCAAAGATGCATTGGCTAGTTTCTCCTAATGAGCTCAAAATTTGTGAGCAAGTTCATTAGACCCTAACTATCACTCCTGTTAAACCTCATATCAAGGAGAATCATTTAGCTAGCTCAAACCCATGTCAAACACCTTCTGACAGAAACCCAAAGTTACTGTTTTCACCACTTACCTTGTTCTCCTTGGCCCCAACCTTTTACCACAGCTCCTTCTAGTCCCCCTCTACCTCCAGTAGGGGGGGGGTGGGGTAAAACCCTCAATACCCTCTCTGTTTTCACCATGGCAGCATATTTTCTCACCCCTTCCTTTTACCTCTACTGTTTCCTTACCTCTTAAGCATCCAAGGGCATCTCCAGTGCATCCAACAGCTAGTGGACAAGAGAGGGCACGCCCAGAGCGCGTGGGCATGCCGTGGCATGCAATTTTCATGCTCTGGGGTGCGCTACAGTGCGCTCCGCACTGTAGCAGAACCCATCCCGAGCCACCCGACCACCTGGAGAGGCGGGAACCTGTCCCCCGAGCCCCCCCTCGACGTCCACGACGCGCAGCCCTGTCGGCCCCTCCTTCCTCTCTCTCCCTCACCCCGATCGCGCGTGCCCGAGCGCCGCCCAGCTCGACCAATGGCCGGCCTCACACGCGCGACGCCCGGAGCCTCTCCATCTCTCTTTCTTCCCTCCTCTGGACCGAGACCGCGTCTAGGAACACCCCAGACACGAGCCAGTGAGCCCCCGTGCGCTCTGGTGACGGCCACGACCTCGGTGAGCTCCCTGTCCACGGTGCGCCGCCGCCCACCTACAAATAGGCCTCCCCGAGTCCTTCTCTCCCCTTCCCCGACTCTCTCACACCCCAAATCTCACCCCCGGACCATCTGTTCTTCTCCAGGAGCTCCCGGAGCTCGGGATCGACCGGGGCTTCACCGCCTCGGGTCGTCCTCGATCTCGAGGTACAAGACACCTCCGGCGCTTCTCTCTCTTCCCTTGGTCCTCTCTAAGCGCGCTGATGTGATCTCCTCTTTCTCCCGTGGTTTTTGCAACCTGCAACGGCCAGAGCGACGACCTCCCGAGGCTTCTCCGCCGTGCTCACTCGCCGCCGGTAAAATAGGCCTCCCCGGCACTCGTCTCCATCACCACCCAAACGGCGGGAGTCCCCTGAGTCCATTTCCCGCCGTCCGTTTCCCCTGCCGAGCCCCGTGGCGTCGCCGGTGAGCATCGTCGCCTCCCTGTCGCGAGGTTGAAGATGACAAGCGGGGCCCGCCTGTCATCCACCTCTCTCTCTCTCTCCCCTCCTCCCTCTCGCTAACTGCAGGGCCCCGCGTGTCGGGTTTAAACCCGACTGGCGCGTGCGCACCGCTCCGCGGCGGGCTGGCTCGCCTCTAGGCCGGCCCAGCTACGGCCGTTTTGGCCCGGTTGCCCTGCTAGCGATTTTTCTTTTCTGTTTTCAGTGGTTTTTCCAAAAATTCCACAAGCCCAAATATATGTCCAAATGCAATGATTCAAATTCCTATATTCTTCTAAAATTTCTACCTAT
Source organism: Elymus sibiricus (assembly GCA_039707655.1). Taxonomy (NCBI): domain Eukaryota; kingdom Viridiplantae; phylum Streptophyta; class Magnoliopsida; order Poales; family Poaceae; genus Elymus; species Elymus sibiricus. The sequence continues at coordinate 275,521,878 of CM077665.1, forward strand.
TATTTGGTACAACTTCCATATTTTTCCACCACACTTTTCTGTATTGTTCAAATTTAAATTCAAATTTGAACATTTATAGGCCCCTTCCAAATGGACTGATTCCAATTTCCTTGTGCTCTGTATATCATGGACTATTTATCTAAAAATAGTGAACATTTTTCCTAAAACTTGTTTATGTTGGATCTATTAAGTGGTCCACTCCTCCATTTATTTTATCTTAGGAAACCCGTAGGATATTCACCTCAACTCCAAATCCAGTGAAACCAACTCCTAGATGTTTCTAAAATCATGCCTAATTTAATGAGTGTCATCACTCATTTTCATAGAAAGGCATACTGTGGATTCCTTGCAGATCCTTGTTTCCTTTTTATTCCATCCTAATGAGACCCCTAATGCTTCCAATCCAGTAAAACCACTTTGGTTATTTTTCATATAACCAGAGGTGTCCTAGAAAAATGGAATTCCTATTTTTAGAACACTTTTATTTTCTGCCTAGTTGTGTTGATTATTGTGATTGCTTTCAACGATAGTTGACGAAGTAGACGGAGTGCTTGGAGAAGGACCAGAAGAATCGAAGACCTTGCTGAGCCAGGCAAGCAGCCCTTTGACCATGTTAATGAAACCTTTTTATGCATGTCATTATAGCATTTTGTTGTTGCATTGAAAAAACATGATGATGTGGTGACAACCTTGCTAGGTTTGTCTCCGTTGCATTCCTCGTTGATACTTGCATTGTGCATGACTCTATTTCCGTTGAGAGTTATGTGGGTGGGAAGTAGATAGGATGCTAAGTAGTTGCTACGCAAGTGGGACAGGGATATGCATCATGATGGAAAGCAAAAGATTTATCAAAGACTGTTCGAAAACCCCATCGGGTGCCACTAATGCCCGAGAGAGAAGTTGAGCTAGGTAACCACTTGATGAAGAAGTGGTGTACCGAGGCAAGTTGTGTGTCTGTTTTTGAAAACGGGTTAGATTTAAGATTTGTCGACCGTCCCAACCTTACATGTACAACCACACTACCCCTATATGGGAAGGGGCTTTATTGATTACCTTGCTCGATACTAGCAGAGAGCCCGCATTACTAGTGGCGGGAGTGACACGGTCACTCTCGATACGGGGTCGTGCCGGAATGGACGACTATGGCTGTTTTTACAGAAACCAGGCACACCGTTGAGTCCCCTCGTGTAGTTGTGATGTTGTCCAAATGTATTTATCCTCTCGCTTGAGGCTTTGACACGAGGGCCGGGTACCAACATGTGGACTCTATGTTAGTGTCGTCTAGGGAAAGGTATTGTTTGGGTGCTTACCTCGGGTACTTAATGTACCGCGAGCCGTGGATTGACACGAAGGTTCCCCGAGTCTTGTGGGTAAAGGTGCAACCTCTGCAGAGTGTCAAACTATCCGAATAGCCGTGTCCACGGTCAAGGACAGTTGGGTGGTGTTGCTTAAACTACGTCTAGTGTTTTACAAAAACTTGGATATGTTAAGGAAAACCTTGAGCTATGACAGATGGTCTGTCGAGATGATGAAACTAGAGTTGAGAAACTCTGTTTATATTGATATCTATAACATGTTGATGCATGGTTTCTAAAATGGTAGGACATGTCATTACACTCAAAACTAGCTTTCCGCAAAAACCACCAGCTTAGTGCTATACCGTGCATGTTCATTCTGTTTCCAAACATGGGTTGCTTGTGAGTACATTCAAAAGTACTCAGTGGATTGTCCCTGGTTGTTTAATTGGCCAGGCATGGAAGAACATGAATTTGAGGAAGAGTTCTTTGGTGACGACCATGCAAATTAGGACGCTTCCCAGTCAGAATGCATGTAGGGTTAAGGCAGATGGCATGGGTCCAAGATATCGTTGAAGATTTCTGTTGCGAGTGTTTATCTGATGATTGGCCTTCATGGCCCTATCTATGTAAGACTTGACCATAATGGTCATATTTGTGTAAGACGGTATGTAATGGATGTAAGACTCTTGATTATTTAGTTCTGTGTGTTCAATGAGCATTGATCTTGGGATCACTGTACACGTGCATTCGGAGACTTCGACTTATGAGTCGGGGTCCCCACATGTGATGCCACCACAAATTATTAATCTAATACCGAAACAATAAAGGACTCAAAGTTCCAAAAGTTCCTCAGGTTAATTATTGGTGCAGTGTTAATGTTATCCATTTTCATGTAGGTAGGTTTAGTTTGGACACGCCAACACTTATGGACCAAACGATAAGATTGGATTCAAATTCCGAAACTGTGAGCTTCACCCTTGCTCTTCTCCTCATGTCAAAAGTAATTACTAAAAAATGTCAAAGCAGGAGGTTGCAAAATAAAATGTAGCCAGGTTCTATTATTAGAAAAGAAAACACAACATGAGTGTTATTAGTTTGTGATGCCTGATAGAAAAATAACTTACAAAAAGGTACTGCTGCCAAAAAACCTTGATGGCTAAATTATGATGCATGTGCATGAGGTCAGGTTGGTCCAGGTATGCAGCAGCTTGGGGAGGGGGGGGGGATGAAACATGGAGGACATCACATGAGAAGTTCTTACCACTATGGAGACAATATTGGCCAGGCAGCTAAACCCATCATCAAAATGGTGGTCCGGTGGCAAACAGCAACGGTGAGCTCCTCCCGAACACGAAACAATCTCCAAAAGGCAAGGGGATGAAGATAAATATTTATTATCACTTAATAACGTTGTACTAAAGTATAGATAGCAAATTTGCATGATTTTGAATTCAACAAACATATAAAAATAAGATACAAGACAAAAATTAAATATGGTACAGAATATCTCAATAAAACGGCACAAGACCTGTAGGTTTCAAGGAAAACATGTATAACTTTTCCCATTCTAACTCCTGACTGAAACTCACACTGTCAGTTGCATGATTGGCACACTCGAGCTGCTCCACGAGAGAACTTACAATACCGACTACATTTTGTGCTACTGGTTACTTGCAAGTTTGGTACGTTAATTCTAGTCCAGTAAACACTAAAACCAAACATCAGAGCGACAGCTGAATGGCTCAGGGAAATCCAACTAAGAACCAGTAGAGAGATAGACAGTCAAAAGGGGCCAAAACATATAAGCAACTGAAATCTGAAGCAATACCTGATCCGATGCGCACCCTTGCTCCCCATCATCCACCTCCTCGTCGTCCCATCCTCGAATCGCCTTGTTTACCTAACTAGCAAAAGAGCCCGTGCGTTGCAACGGGAGAGAAAATAACACACGCTCTTAACCGAATAACCATGACTCAAGACCCTAATAGGTCCACGTCCTTTATTTTCACATGGCATCACATTTGTGTTGCCGACAGTGGCCTCAGTGCTCACATAACGAAAACGCGTTTGAATGTGGTCAGTCCTAAGGCATCTCTATCTCGCGCGCGCGCACGCACACTCGCTTGGAATAAGAAGAGAAATATGTTGTTTTTCCCCGCGAGGTTTTTTAGAGTTGTGCATGCGTGGTTATCGATGTTTTCTTTCCTCTCAATCTGGTTTTAATGGGTGTTTATTTGCAATTCGGATCACCGCCGGTACGAAAGAACAATGGACTGTGCACTATAGATTAAGTGTGCACCAAAAATAATATTTTAAAAATATTTAACAGTTAAAAATAACATCATATTTAGATTCTACACATTTTTCTAATCAAATTTCATATATAACATGTTAAAATCGGAGTTACGGTTTAAAAGATATGGATAATTTTGTTTTAGATAAACTGCGGATTGATTAACCGAAAAGTCAGGGGGTTTTCTGTTAAAACAAAAAAAACGATTCGGCTGACTTAAATATGGACGGCGGGTTGAAATGTCAGGGGGTTTTCTGAGAAAATGCAAAATAACGGTTCGGCCGCGACTTAAACGTGTACTGCAGGTTCAATAAACAAAAAACATAAAGACTTTTTCGCAAAAAGAGGCGACGACGGTGAGCCGACAGAAACACTCCGTGCTTTATTATTAGGTAAAGAGGTAAAGATAACGAACGAAAATCCTCAAAAAAAAAAAAAATCATGGGAAAACGGGAACGGAAAACGTAAAGCAGCAGTAAATAAAATCATCAGATCGAAGCTATAGGATTACCCGGGAGAGCGCGAGGAGCACGCACCGCTCTTCCTCCCGCGTGAGCTGCGGCCGTCGCGTCGCCAGCGATTCGGGTTCCTGCAGAGGAGGGCGGACAGCGCAAGCAGCGTGAGAGGCTAGCTGGGATGCCGCAGTTACAAGATACGAGCGCCCGGCGTTGCTTACGAGGTGGGGGAGGAGGGAGTCAGCGACGAGGTCGCAGAGGCGCGCGAGCTGCTGCCTCTCTTGCCACCGCGGCCGCTGTGCCATTTCCTCGCCGTGGGTCTGATTCGAATCGATGGATTTGATAGAGGCAGCATCAAAAGTCTAGACCAGTGTTCAAAAAAAAAAAAAAATCTAGGCAAAACCTGCTTCGTATAGTAGATCAAACAATATTAGTACTCCCGTTCAGTCTACCGCTCTGTGGAGGATACCGTCTTTTCTAAAATCAAATCAAACCTGTTTTGTATATTACTCCCTCAGTTCCTAATTTGAACTACCAAAACACCATATATTTATGAATGAAGGGAGTGGATCAATATTAAAGCATTACACTTTTTCTAAATAACTCCAGCCCTATACACCAAAAGATACACACAACCATAGTTAATCATGAAACAAAATCAAACGGGCATATATATATACCAAAAAAACAAACCACGTGCCTCACTATAACTCCATCGGGCAAGCACTGACCCTATGATAAAAAAACGAAAAGTACACAAACTCATAGTCTGACTCTTCAAGAAGAAAACGCCACACGTGTGTCGATGGTGATGAGTCCATATAAAACATTGTAAAATTATAATAGGATATCGAAAGTGCATCTAGTTTTCAAGGTGGATTTTGACAATTCATGCCAACATATTTCGAAGAACTAACTATGCTTTAAGCTTTTTTCCAGAAAAAGTTCTTCTTCATAACAACAATGGAATGGAAGGTGACCCTAAAAAGCTTCAAGACAAGTGTCGGTCAAGCTGTGAGATTTTATTTATTTATTTGGTGACCCAAGATCACATTGAATCCGGTACCATCAAAAGGGATGAGGATGTGACAATAAACTATTTGCTCTAAGTGCTGAAAGATCAAACTTCTCAAACCACCTTAAGAATTCCTCTATAGCTGGCTATCCCACTTTATCTCGAAGCCACCAAAGATTCCCATCCGAAGTCATCGAGACATTGACACGTCTCAAACACATCGATGATTTTTAATTGTTTCATGTTATTTATCATACCACTTTTGTATTGTTTTTCTAGCATTTTTGTTTTGTTTTGTTGGACCTATTGTTAATTTACTGCCCAAAGCCAGTTGTTTTCTGTATGTTTTTTTTTTTACTTTTCAGAACATCATTATCTTCGGACCTCCAAATGCCGCAAGGATTTTTGACAATTTTTTCTGAAGAAAAAAGAGTCCAAAAGCATCGAAACATGCCCGGGGGACCCGGGGGCCTAGTGCGGCCAGGTGGCGCTGCCATGGGGCCATGCCGTCCTACCGTGCGGGCCTCACTGGCACCGCATTACCTCCTCTCGAAGCTATAAATTGCAAATATTATGAAACCTTCCGTGCAAGTTTTTTCGAAATTTTCCACCGCAACAAGTTCGTGAAGATGCAACCTCGGGGCATGTTCCGGCGATCTGCCAGATGGAGAATCGATCTCCGGAGCCATATTTACCAACCTTGATGTCACCATGACCACATGCGAGTAGTTTCCCTTAGACTCCGGATCCAAAGAAGTAACTAGATGACATCCTCTCTCTCTCTCTATGATTCAATACAAAGTCCCGTGAACTGCCTCACATGATCAGGATCAATCTGATATAATCGTTGTTATGTTTGTTGGGCTATAAGGAATTGTCACTTTACGATCAGATTTATTTGTGAGTTATTTTATTATCACTTATTATTTATTTGCAATATAATTAATGTATATATATGCTCTTCGATCGATGTGTCATTTTTTGACTGAGCTTGATGTTTAGATCTTCAGAGGGAGATGTGTATGCTAGTAGGTTCAATCTTGTAATGTTCTATCTTAGTGATATCAAGGGACCAAACATGTGTTGTATTGTTGCTATTAAGGATAAAACAATGATTTCTCTATCACACTTGGGTGGTACTTTTATTATCTATATTATGACATCATGCTTATTGCAACACTCTGTTTGTTATGAACTTGTTACCTTGGAATGCATGCCGGCTAGCGGTCTTTAGGTGGAGTATTAGTTGTAGACGCAGTTGCATAACAGTCTACATATAACAAATGTAATGCACATGTTGAATTAATTCATGAACGATCATACTCTTAATATTGCAATTTAATCATTGCTCAACTATAATTTGTTTGCCATAACACATTTATCTAACTTGGAGAGATGGTATAGTAAAAATATGGCCCCATTCCATAATTTTTACATTGCCTACATAGTTTATTTACCTGCTTTCATTACAATTCTTTGGTGTACCATTTTACTCCCTCCGTTTGAAAATAAGTGTCGCAGATTTTGTACTAAACTAGTATAAATTTTGTACTAGATCATCGACACTTATTTTGAGACGGAGGGGGTATTGTTTAACATATCTTTTCCTACACCTATCAAACTATACAAGTAACCTTATAACTAGCAAGACAGAAAGAATGGTAACTTTTTTAGTCGTGGTTCTTGCGCAAGCAAATGTATTCTTTCACACGAAGCAAATCTGTGATTCTCATGAAATCACATTTTTTTCATGAGATGCACAGACAGATCTGTGTTTTTCATGGAAGCATAATTTTTTTCGAGAAGTTTTATTTCCTAAAAAGCACAATTCAATTTATTTTTTTAAAAAGTGTTCGCGGAAGCAAATATGTTCTTCTCGTGGAAGCACGTATCTTTTTCCGTGCAATATTTTTTCTCCAAAACCTAGGAAAAGCGAGATGAAAACCAAAAAAGCCAAAAAATATCCATCAAAAACCCAAAACCGTGTATCCAGAAAAACGCATAGCACGCGACATGTGGCGGTGGGCTGGACGCACCAGTTGAGGCGTTCCGAGGTCATCAAACGTGACACCTGGAGGACCCGACAACTTTGTGTCTTATGACCTGAACTATTATCATACTTAGTATTTTTCGAGGGTAAATCAAGTTTTATTCATCACGATTCACAAGACAGAAAGTGTGGGATACATTTCATGTCATGGGAATCGTCAAACCAAACGTGACGGCCTTGGCATAATGACAATAAATCTAGCTAAACTATGTGCTTCATAGTTAACCTTTAAAAGTAAAATTATAACCGAATAATAAATAATAAGTAAAGATTGAGAAAGATGTAACCCTGGTTAGATTTTTTTTCCGAGACAAGTAACCCTGGTTAGATATTGGCAGTTTTTGGGAGCAACTAACGAAGGAACGCTCCTTCGGAAGCCTCCTAAGGGTCACTCTCAACCGTCGTTACTTGGCGCACTCTCAGCCACCGCCACGTGTCGCGCTCTGGACGTTCCTTTCGGATTTTTTATTTTATTTTTACGCACATGTTTTCAGCTTTTAGATGTTTTATTATTTTCTTCAATTTTTCGGTTTTTCACCTGTCTTTTTTTGCTTTTGGACGAAAAAAATCATTTTATTGCACGAGAAAACACGTTTTTCTCCCTCGAGCGGCACGGATTTGCTTCCGCGAGAGGCACAGCCATGCCACTAGGAAATGAAAAAAAACATGGCATAATTTTTTGTGGGAAAAAAGTTCATCAAAACCTATCAACATGAGATCTAATTTTAAATATCTCGATGCGAGGAATCCAACGGTGAAAACGGTTAACACTTAAACACACGGTTAAAAGGTAAAACGTTTTAAATAAACAGATCTACGAAAAAGGAAAGTTTTCAGGTTACGACAAGTGATGCACAACTCGAAGAGGTGTGAGTGACCTTTGCAAAAAATGATGCTTAGGGCATGTACAATGGTTAATAAGATAGTGTTATTTTAAGTCTTGCATGTAATTTAGAGATGACAAAAAATTGTATCTACAATGCGAAAATCCAACTCTGAGCTCGGGCTCAGCTGCTCCCGCTGACGAAAAAAATAAAATAAAAAACTAAAAAAATTCAAAAAATTTCATTTTTTTTTGTGTGGTAGATATTTTGATGCGTGAGGTTCGCTCCAAATTTCAAGTTATTTGGACATTTGAGCAGCTCTCGGCAAAAAAGACAAATCGGGTCAGAAAAGTTCGTGAATAGTAAATCTTTTTTACAGACCCCGATTTGTCTTTTTTGCCGAGAGCTGCTCAGATCTCCAAATAAGTTGAATTTTGGAGCGCTCCTCACGCATCAAATTACCTACCACACAAAAAATTTGGAATTTTTTAAATTTTTTTAGTATTTGTTTTGATTTTTTTCGTCGGCGCGGGTGCAGATGCACCCGAGAGCCGAAACGCCGCTCTCTCTACAATGGGTCATCTCTTAGCCTTATCTTCAATAACTAGCTATTCCTAAAAATGTAGTGAGACATATTGTGTTAAGAGATCATCTCTTGTCTTCTCTTAAATAAGAGAAGACAAACCTTTTCTTATGAGTTGTCTCTCCTCCACCTCATCATTTATCCTAGGTGACATTCTTAGAATAGCACCATTGTACATGCCCTTAATTAGTGATTTCAGAAGTTTTTTTTTTTTAGGGGTATTTCATCAGTTTTCTCACGTACGTGTGGTTACACTTTGGGCCTAAAAAGGCCACATCAAGCTTTGCAAGACCAAATGGGCCCAAACTCGGAACGCTGACCCCCACTGGCGGACCCCCTACACATACACTTCCCCCAGAATGCGCGCTGCGTCTCCCCGAAACATTCCCCATTTCATTGCCCCTTCTCCCGCTCCCTCCCTCCCCACCACCCGCAGCTTCCGGCGCCGACAGGGAACGATACCCCGCTCCCCGCCGCCGCTGCCCATGGACTCCACCTCGGATAACTTCGTGGCGCCGGTAGACGAGCGCCAGGACCCGCCACCCCAGAACCCTAGCGAGGAGGAGGCGGGCGGCGAGGAGAAAGAGGGGGGAGAGGAGAAAACCCTAGAACGGGCGGAGGATCTGTTTGACAAGGGATCCAAGGCCATCGAGGAGGGGGACTTCGTCGACGCCGTCGACTGCCTCAGCCGCGCCCTCGAGATCAGGTTAGGGTTCCTCCCACCCACCGATCCTACTCCTAGCCCGGCGGAAATTCCCGTACGGACGTATCGTGTGCTTAATCTCCATTTAGTTCATTGCTCTTCTGGGCTAGTTACTTCGCCGGTAGGTCCGGCGAGCTTTTGGTTTATGTAGTTTGCTGGATGGGTTTACCAGGGTTTAAGAGATTCTACAGGAAGGTAGGTGATCACCAGCTGTGGTACTTACGTTTATTGTGTTCAGCGGGGAGCGCAGTGGGATGTGGTAGGATGTGAGGGATGATTATTCGGTCCAATTAGCCTACTCTTATTTGGCAGCAATTATATGGATTTTCCCATTTTGTTGTGATGTGCCATGTGTGAGTTGTGATAAGTATATCAAATGAAAGGGCAACAAATTCGGGACTAGGTATTATCCATAGGAATGTCTATATGGCTCGCTAGTACCACTAGTGCTTCTGACTGGCACTACTAGTCATTTGTAAACAATCAACATTGCACATACTTAGCACCTTGTGACAACATTCACCTACTGGAAACTGATTATATGTGTTCTGTAGATTCAGCTTGTACTTGCAGTGCTTTATATGTGGTTTCTGGTATGTCCTGTTTTTTTTTTTCGGCCATTGGTGCTTCATGTGTGTACTAGGATGAGCATTAAATCTAAGTGTTACTTGAGGCATAGCTGCGATCCTATTTCAGAAATGTGTATATGCCTCTTCAGTACTGGTTAGTTATGAATATTTTACTGCTATCTAGTTTATTCATCCTACTTCAGAATTGTACCAAATAGGCTGTGCAAGCGCCAATCAGTAGTTAACTTGTTATAAACGGCAATCAACAGGGAGCATAATTAGCACTCCCTGTCATCAAAATGGTTGATGGAACCTTTGTGCTGGTTACCTCTGGTTGGCCTGTTTCGTCTCAGATTACATTACCTTTCATGTTCTTATGTTGTACCCTTAATACGTTTACAATGATACACTGAAAATGTACGGCTTTGTTGTCACCAGGGTTGAACGTTATGGAGAACTTGCTTCAGAGTGTGCTAGCACATATTACAAATATGGATGTGCCTTGCTATACAAATCACAGGAGGAGACCGATCCTTTGGGTAATGTTCCCAAGAGTGCACCAGATGAAGAACCAGCAAAGAGCACAACCAGTAAGGATAGTGGAAACTCAAAGGCATCCAGTAGCAACGTCAAAGATGACGATCCATCTTCAGACAAAGGTGGTCTTGAAGAAGGTGTGTTGTTATCCCTTCGCCCAAATAGTTTCAGATGCAGTTATACACCAGAAGACAGACATTAATCTGGACATATCATTATATTAATAACATTATGGTCATTATGATTTAAGACTTCTTTATATTCCACTCTTAGTACCAACTGAAGGCTATACACAATAAAATGTTAATCGGTAATGAGCTCGTGTGCTGCAAAATGCTGGGTCTTATTAGGAGCTACGTAGTGTTCATTGTTGTTTCTTGAGTTCTCAACTTCTCATCCACTTAATGAAAGTGATTTTGTTAATTGGTTAAACGTCTAAAACAGTTATGCTATAGATAGCAGATGATTTCGAAGGTAGTAAAATATATGCTTTGATTGCTCATTCAAAAGCTTGTTATGGATCAACAATATGTTGTGTGGTTGTCTGCCTGCCTTCTCCTTTTGTCAGATATTTTCCTTTCAGCTTTTAATATTTACGTCTGCCATTGTTGTCCATACACATGGATGACAATACCAAATTAAATAGATATGGGTGTATGAAACTTTGAATGTGTCGCAGCTAGCCGTCTAAATAGTGCACTTGCATGGCCTTGGTTTTATGCTTTGTAAGCTGCCTTCGGCCCTTCCTCCTTAGTCCTTACTCTGTTTGGGTTCCATATTTGAAGGGGGTTGACCTCCGTGCTTATCTCATGGTTCATGCAAGTTCCCTACTTCTGCAGTTATCTGCTATGTAAGTTTTGCAAAATGTGAATGACGGTCTCACATTTCCATGAGAACTCTAGTTATTTGCTCATGATTATATATATTGATAAAAAGTGATCACATTATGCTGATTAGTTATATGTATCTCATTACTTACTTTAGCTATATTGCTGCTTGCTCTTCTTCCTGCCGTGGTAAACACTGACACAGTCATTAATTAGGTCAAAACTCAAATGAGAAAGATCAGGAAGATGTAGATGGCGACAGTGACAAGGAAGGTGATGAGATGGGAGGAGAAGAAGATGATTCTGATTTGGATCTAGCCTGGAAAATGTTAGATATTGCAAGGGCAATAGTGGAGAAGAACCCAGAAAACACTATGGAGAAAGTGAAAATCTTTTCTGCTCTAGCTGAAGTCTCCATGGAAAGAGGTAATCCCTGTTATCTTAGTTATTCGTGCAGTAAACTGATGTGTGGTCTTGATACTCATGGCCCTACATTTGTTTGCAGAGGACATAGACAACTCACTTGGTGACTACTTCAAAGCTTTGGCCATCTTGGAGCATTTGGTTGAGCCTGACCATCGTCGAATTGTTGAACTGTATCCTCCTTGTGGTAATAATAATGTCATTGTCTGCCGTGTAGTAGTATGATGAAGCGGCATATTTGGTTTTAGTGGTGCATATTTTTATTAGCTGAAGTTTCATGTGGCTGAAGTTATCCTTATTATTTTCATATCCATGGATGATGTATGTTTATTGATCCTACTGATTCGAATGTCTCACGGGCACCTCACCTACGTAAATGCACATGCAAGTCTAATGTGGCTATTAACTGTGACGAGAGGAAAATGTCAGTTATATAATGCTTTTATCTTGTAGACTGTTGTTCTTTCTTTGCTAATTTCCTTAATCAGCGCTAGAAACTTCCGCATCAGTTTGGTCTATGAGTTGGCATCTAAGATTGGAGAGGCGATCCCATATTGTGCAAAGGCTGTTTCATTGTGCAAGTCACGTTTAGAGAGCCTGAAAAATGCGAAGGAAACCTTGTTGGCTGATAAAGCATCTACTGCTGATGGAGACTCAAAAAAATTGTCTGTAGAAGATGAGATGGAGGTTGTTTCTGGTATATTGCCTGACCTTGAGAAGAAGGTAACTAATCTAGATTCCTGCATCTTATCAACTTGATTTTCGTCTTGAGCCTATTGATGTATGAGTGAAAATGTTTATGTTTATCATAATGAGCAATGAGATCTTTGAACTGTTTTGGTTCAGCTTGAAGACCTGGAGCAAGCAATGGCAACCCCAAGCTCTGAAATAGAGGAGATTATGAAAAGCATTGCTGCAAAAGCATGCTTTATGCAGAAGGCTGGCAATGCCGTGCCACCAAGAGCTGCATCTTTGACTTCTTCACAAATGGCTGGAGTAAACAATGGCTTTGACTCCCCAACTATGTCTACAGCAGCAACATCCGGAAGCACTGGAAGTACTGTTACCGACCTCGGTGTTGTAGGCAGAGGCATCAAGCGAGCTAATATCAAGCCTATTTCTGCTGAACCTTGTTCAAAGAGACTGGCAGCAGGTGATTCACCTTCTGTGAAAGGCGACACCAGCAACAACTCAGATGTTCACCCCACGCCGCAAGATGGCGAGGGTTCCGTATCAAAGTAGAGTTCATTATCATTCGCCCTACATCGTGTTAGTAACTCGCTGGAATCTGTGAGCTGCATATTTGGCACTTTTTAGCTTAATGTAAACTTGTCAAGTCGTTAAAATGTTTGTGAATTGCGGGAACCATCTTCTCTTAAGTTGTACTAGTAGCTTGAACTGGTGATAAGTTTATCAAGTGTGACAGTTGTTGGTGTCTGATGCGCGTAAGGTGATTTGTGCTTTTCCAAATGTGTGTTTCTACTTATGTGAGCTTGCTCTTCATTGGTTGTTCTCTGTCATAATCTCTTGTGCCGCAGCTGAACAAGGGTATCTTGGCACGTTTCACTGGCTATTTGATTATTTGATCTGTCTTGTGTAATGAATAACTTTACACTTCACGTGCTTCCCTGGGGATGTCGAGCCACAACGGGAGCGGTATACATATAGGAATCTTACAGTTTAAGTATTTTCGTGTTTCCTTGAGAATTGTATAATACAGTATGTACTCAGCACAGGTATACATATAGGATCTTGTCGTGTTTTTTGAGGGTGGGGTGAGTGTTTCGCAGTATAGGAGTACTACTCCTAGTTTGGAAGGGGTATTTGCCAGTGGCGTCAAGCAGCCCGTTTTGGCTGAGCTGGCGGGGCGTGAGTCTGCTCGTTTTCCCGGTGTCCGGACCACGGACGGTAGCGTAGTACCGTATCTGAAGCGGACTCGTAGTGTCGATCTATCTTTTCCTTTTTCGGCCATCATCATCATCATCATCATATATTCCCGATCATGGGTTGCAAGGAAAATCATCTAATAGTCTAGTCTAGGTATTTCAGAAGAAGATATCACATCGCCAATGACGCCGGTCCCAAGAAATCTCTTCTCGTCGGCCTTCCGACACGGCGACGCCGATGACGCGCAAGCGCTATCGAAGCCAATCATCGTCCCGACGGATCCTCAACGCACCGAGAAATCGCTCTTGCCGCTAAAGAAGAGGGCGGCGAGCGACAGTAGCGACCGCGATGATTCTTCTTTCCTAGTTCCATTTCCACCCAAGAAGAGACGGGTTGATGCCGCGTGCGAGGGCACCAGCGCCCGCGTGATCCCACTTCAGAGCCACCTGGACCCACCATACCAGACGGTAACAGCAGTAGGCACTAGTGCGTCCAGTCCCAACGCGACCACGTCCCAACAGCAGAAACTCACGAGCGGCGGCGACGAACAACTTTTACACGTGACACGGCCGAGGCGACCGGCGGCGTGCGATGGCGAATACGTGACCATGGAGGAGGACGAGACGGCACCAGCCAAGAAGAAGAAGAAGAAGAAGGACAGGGGCAGGGATCGAAAGAAGAAATCGCTGCCGGCGCGGGTCGCCGCCCCGCCGCCGCTGCGCCTCAGCACGGGGCTGACGCAGCACCTCGAGAAGCTCGCCGCCACGGCCCCGCAGCTCGTCTGCGTCAAGACCCTTCAGAAGAGCGACGTGAACCTCAACCAGAACCGCCTCCTCTTCTCGTGCAAGCGCGCCTCCATCCAGCGCCACCCCATCACCGGCCTCCTCTCCCGCAAGGAGACCTACCTTGTCCAAGAGTGGAAGGACGGCCTGCGCGTCACCGCCTTCGACGACCACGGCAACGAGTTCGGCTTCAAGCTCAGGTACCTCCACTCCAACGGCGCCTACCGCTTCATCGGCGACTGGGGCGAGTTCGTCAAGGAGCACGGGCTGCGGATCCATGTTGACGTCGAGCTGTGGGCCTTCCGGTCGCCGAGCTTGCCCGGGCAGCCCAAGTTGGAAGACAAAGACAAGCAGCGGAGACTCGACGGACTCCAGGGTCATCCTGACGGCGCCCTCGCCCTTCTCCTTCTCTTCCAAGCACAGCACCGCGGCACAAGAAACGTCCACCACGCCGACGAAGAAAAGGAGCGTGCGCCGCGGCCGGTCCATGAGACCAAGAGGCAGGCATCGGTGCGACAAGAGAAGCTCGCGGATGCTCATGTGAGTCAGAATATCACGTCGGAAGACATGGTTACGGCGGTTGGGAAGGAGATGGAGAATGCCTTGATGGGGCTGTTCATGCTCCGCTCCATTTGCCTCCGTTCCAAAACACAACCTTACTTTTTAGGACAAGATTTTGGGAGCACCTATGGCTCAGGTGTCTGAAATTTTTAGTTGCGTCAGTCAATTTTAGTTTTCACAGAGCGATATGTATGGCGAGAATTCCAAAGATTCGCCAATACCAAGCAGTCTATTTCCATCGTCACGTGTGTAAGACATCGTACATTGGCGAAGATGACACCTACTCGGAGAGCAAGCGTCTCCATAATCAGGGGACCAAGCACCCCCTCGTGTGGTTTGTACCTCGTAGTCTCGTACCCATAAGGAGCGTGGCCGAACGCGCCACACCTCCTGCTCCACCTTTGCCTTGTTAAACAACCGAATATTGTTAGCCTAAATATTGTTAGACTTGTATTCCAAGTTAGGGTAGTTAGCAAGGATATCTCATTAGCTGTTGATACGAGTTATCTTTTGTCTGTTACGATCATGTAGATCGATCTCTCTGTAACCTGTACAATGCCTATAAATACATGACGAGGCCCCTCCGGTTGAGGTGTGCCGAACTGCCAGTTTTCCTTGTTTCACATGGTATCAGACCTACCTCTTCCAATCTAGATGTCGACGACCTCTAGCCAAACCTCCCCCCCGCCACAGCAGTCGCCACCAGCTCCGCCCTCGCGTCGTTCACTTCTGGCGCCGCTCAAACCCAATCCCTTGGCGTCATGGCATCCACCTCACCGTCACCTTCCCTCACCGGCTTGGTCACCGTGAAGCTCTCCCATGACACCCACCTTCTCTCGAAAGCCCAGATCCTTCCTGCTCTCCGCGGTGCGCACTGGATGTCCATCGCAGATGGGTCGAACCAGCTCCTGACAAAGTGATCCCCGACGCCGATGGAGCTCCACCGACCCCCAACCCTGCGTACCTCGCCTGGGTGACGAGGGACCAGCATTGTCTCAGCTTTCTCCTGTCCACCCTCTCCAACAACACTCTCCTTTAGGTGTTGTTTCTGCCGTCATCGGCGGCGGTCTGGAGTGCGTTGGAGAGGACGTACGCGACCCGCTCCAGGGCGCACGTGATGCAGCTCCGTCGTCAGCTCACCCACCTGCAGAAGCGGGACATGTCGATGGTCGACTACTTCAGCAAGGTCAAGGGCCTCACTGACGCCCTCGCCGCGGCCGACAAGCAGCTGGATGAGGAGGACATCATCATCTACATCCTGACCGGCCTCGACTCCACCTACGACCCGCTTGTGACATCTGTCACCACACGAGCAGATGAGATCTCCCTCAACGAGCTTTACTCTCATCTCCTCGACTTCGAGCTCCGTCATCAACATCACGATCAGGTTCTTCAGCTCCCTGGCTCCGGCGGCTCGTCAGTGAACAACGTCACCCGCAACCTAGGCAGCAACGGCGGCGGCGGTGGCAACCGTAAACGCAACTCTGGCGGTGGCGGTGGCAACCGTAACCGCAACTCCGGTGGCGGTGGCGGCAACAGCCGCACCTGCGGCTCCCCTGGCCATAACCACAACTGTGGTGACCCGAGCCACAACCACAACCGTGGCTGCGCTGCTCCCAACATGGGCAGGAACGGTGGCAAGAGCGACATGATATGTCAGCTCTGCAAGCGCCCGTGGCACGACATCTTCGACTGCTACCGCCGCTTCGACCACTCCTTCATCCGCAAGGAGCGCGCCGCCAACACTGCCTCCACCGGCCAAGCTTTTGATCCTGCATGGTACCTCGACTCGGGGGCCACGGATCACATAACCGGCGACCTGGACAAGCTCACGATGCATGAAAGGTACACTGGCAAGGATCAAGTTCACGCTGCAAACGGATCAGGTATGCCAATTTCTCATATTGGTTCCTCTCAGATTTGCACGTCTCATAGACCTCTAATCCTCCGTGATATCCTTCATGTTCCTCAAGCTACTCGAAGTTTGCTTTCCACTGATAAACTTTCCAATGACAATAATGTTTGTGTTGAAATTCATCCTACCTATTTTCTTGTCAAGGATCGGGCTTCGAAGGGTACAACATGATGCATAAAGGTTACCTGTGCCTCCATGTCTCAACCGGTCGGGTCTATATTTCATGTGATGTCATCTTTGATGAAAATCTTTTTCCCTTCTCTGCTGACACACCAAAACACACACCCGATCAACTCCTTGACAAGATTCTTGTTTTTTTCTCCAGAGGCTATGGAACGTACGGATTAGTGTAACCAACATGTAGAAAATGGCGATACTTTATCTGTTTCTGCTTGGACTAACCCTGCCGTGCAGCCAATCTTGTCATTATCGCATGTGCAGGAACGCGCCGCAGAAAATCTGGACGCCGATCGCGCCGCTGATTCTCCTACAGGCACTGATACGCCCGCCAGGCAGATTGACACGGATCCCATGGGAAATCCGGTCTCTCCTGCTGGGTCGCCGGCCTCGCGCCCCAATACTCGGGCGCCATCTGGCGGGCCGCGGGCGTGCCCCACTGGCTCTGTGGCGGGGTCCACCACTCCCGCTCTGCTGGCCTCCCACGCGCATGCCCCATGATGGGCCCTCTGCGTCGCCTACGCCCGGGCGTGATGGGCCCCACGAGGAGCACGCTTCCCATGCGCTCGACCGCGATGGGCCCTCTGCGTCGGCTGCGCCCCGACGTGGCAGCTCTCGTGCACCGCGCGGCTCGACCTGTGGCGCACCCTAGCCTGCGCTCATCGAGGAGCCCCTCGCGTCGAGCCCTGCTCCGCGTGCCCGCACCAGATCCCAGGCGGGGATTCTCAAACCGTACGTCCGTACAGATGGGACAATTCCGTACGATCCCAAGAAGCGTGTGTTCTCTACGACACTTTCGTCCAGTCTGGAGCCTACGAGTGTTTCGGCTGCCCTTGCCGACCCTTCTTGGGCTGCTGCCATGGCAGATGAGTTTCAGGCTCTCCAGCGCAACCGTACATGGCACCTTGTTCCTCCTGCACCCGGCCGTAATCTTATTGACTGCAAATGGGTGTTCCGCATCAAGCGACGTGCTGATGGTACTATTGAGCGTCATAAAGCGCGTCTGGTGGCAAAAGGGTTCAAGCAACATTATGGTGTTGATTATGAGGATACCTTCAGTCCGGTTGTAAAATCTGCTACTATTCGATTGGTCTTGTCTCTTGCAGTGTCTCGTGGCTGGATTCTTCGGCAGCTTGATGTACAAAATGCGTTCTTACACGGTGTTCTGGAAGAGGAAGTTTTCATGCGTCAACCACCTGGGTATGTTGATTCACGTTTTCCGCATCATGTTTGCAAGTTGGACAAGGCGATCTATGGTCTCAAGCAGTCACCTCGTGCATCGTACTCTCGTCTCAGCTCCAGACTGCAAGAGTTGGGGTTCATGCCTTCTCGTGCTGATACATCCTTGTTTGTGTACAATTCTGGAGGAGTCATCACTTTTATGTTAGTCTATGTGGATGATATCATTGTCACCAGCTCATCACCCTCAGCTGTCACCCGTCTCATTCAGGATCTCCACACCGAGTTTCCCCACAAGGATCTTGGTGATCTCCACTTCTTCTTGGGCATTGAAGTGCGTCGATCAGGGGAGGATCTTGTTCTCACTCAGGAGAAATATGCAGCTGATTTGCTTTGTCAAGCAGGCATGACACAGTGTAAGCCAGCTACGACCCCTATGGCAGTAAGTGACAAGCTTTCTTGTGAGGGTGGTGCACTCTTATCTGCTGAGGACACCACCAAGTACCGCAGTATGGTTGGAGCACTGCAGTATCTCACATTGACTCGTCCTGATATTTCCTATGCGGTCAACAAAGTCTGTCAGTTCTTGCATGAGCCTACTGATGATCATTGGACAGCGGTTAAAAGAATTCTTCGTTATGTATGACATTCTTCACACACCGGACTACGCATTCGCAAGTCCATGTCGTCCTTGATCAGTGCATTTTCAGATGCAGATTGGGCTTGCTCTGCTGATGACCGGCGATCCACCAGTGGCTTTACAGTTTTTTATGGGAGTAACCTTATATCATGGAGCTCACGCAAGCAAGCCAAAGTGGCACGATCGAGTACAGAGGCAGAGTACAAGGCGCTATCTAATGCTATAGCTGAGATCATTTGGCTACAGTCTCTGCTTGGTGAACTTGGAGTTTATCAAGCGCGTGCACCGGTTCTCTGGTGTGACAATCTTGGAGCTACATATCTCTCTGCTAATCCAGTGTTCCATGCACGGACTACGCACATTGAGGTTGACTTCCATTTTGTACGGGAACGTGTTGCACTCAAGGCCTTGGAGATTCGTTTCATTCCTACTCAAGATCAACTAGCAGACGGTTTAACCAAACCTATTGGAATACAACAGCTTCGGTTGCTTAGACACAATCTCAACCTCTCTGGTTGTGATTGAGGGGGCATGTTAAACAACCAAATATTGTTAGCCTAAATATTGTTAGACTTGTATTCCAAGTTAGGGTAGTTAGCAAGGATATCTCATTAGCTGTTGATACGAGTTATCTTTTATCCGTTACGATCATGTAGATCGATCTCTGTGTAACCTGTACAATGCCTATAAATACATGACGAGGCCCCTCCGGTTGAGGTGTGCCGAACTGCCAGTTTTCCTTGTTTCACATGCCTGACGTGAAGTGAATTGCTCCATCGTAGTCGATCTTAGCCATTTCATTCTCAGGCGGCGCCAACCATTTCCCGACAGCAGCGACGCGAGCTGCCTAGGTAACCCAATAGAGCCAAGTCCTCCCGGATCTTCCGTATCACAGTCCGGCCATTGAGACGTTCTTGATCATGAACCAATCGGTTTCTGGAGTGCCAAATGGCCCACGTAACCGTGATCATCTTCGCTCGTTCCTCCTCTGAAAATCTACCGTCACATACAATATCCCACGACCAGGTGTCCGGACAGAGCTTCAGCTTCTCGCCAACAGTTTTTTTGCATGGCTACAGTGTATAAGCGCATGCATCAATTAAACCTTCCTTCTCTGTAAGACAAACATTGCATCGATCAATTTCCTTTATGTGTGTACTTGAGAGCTTCTTCTACTGGTAGAATTTTCCTAAGCACACGCCACCAAAACACATGTACTTTGGGGATTGCTTTGAGCTTCCATAAAGAATTCCAGAGCGGTCATTCGGTCTGTGAAGTGCGTGTATTCACCCCTTCCTCTCGAGCTAGACGCTCTTTACGAGAGTCACAAGGGCAGGGTATGCAGATTCAACAAAGTAATTCCCCGTTGAATCAAAGTCACAAGCCTCAAAATCCTCCCCACCTCCATTACGCAATGGGATATTTAAAATTGCCTCAGCATCTGGACCCAGAAAGTTTTCACACACCAAATCTTGGCGCCAAGTCCAACTCTCCTCATTGGTCAAATCATTCACAAATTGAAGTGTCGTATTCTCTAGTTTGAACATAGGAGTCAGTGAAATAGTGTCAAGTATCCACTTATCTTGCCAGATCGAAATAGTGGAACCATTCCCGACCCTTTTGATCAGTCCCTACTTCAGTGCTTCTCGCCTAACCACAATAGCTCTCCAAATAGGTGATGACGTCCTTGGAATAGTGGTTGTCATGAGCTCTTAATCGGGAAAATATTTGCTTTTCCTAACCCGAGAGCAAAGAGACTCACACTGTAACATAAATCTCCAGCCATGCTTCCCGAGCAGGGTAGTATTGAAAGACTCGAATTCGCAAAAATCCATCCCTCCTGTTTCTTTTGGAGTAGCCAACTTCTTCCATGAGATCTTCTCTACGCTTGATATTGTTGCTCCAAAAATACCGCGCCATGCAGGAGGTGATTTTCTCGCACACCTTTGTTGTCAAGCGAAAGCAAGACATGCTGAAGGTGGGGATGGATTGAATAATTGACTTGAGCAACACCTCACGAAAACTCCCTCTAGGAATAACCAAACATCTTACTTCTTATCCGATCACAAATAGCTCAAAGGTATCACTTGTGATACATCCAAGAGCCGTTGTGAGTCCAAGGTACCTGCCGATGAAAGCCTCAACATGGATACCAATGCACTACTTCAATTCATTCCTTCTATCTGCTGGAGTATTGGGGGTAAAGTACACTGCACTTTTGTCTTTGTTAACACATTGACCTGAACAAGATGCATAGATATTCAAAATTTCATTGAGCCTATCAACATTGTCTCCCTTTGCACTAATGAATATAAGGGAGTCATCAGCAAAATGTTGGGGAACGTTGCATATGGGAAACAAAAAAATTCCTACAAACTCCCAAGATCTATCTATGGAGATGCATAACAACGAGAGGGGAGAGTGTGTCTGCATACCCTCGTAGACCGTTAAGCGGAAGCGTATATTACGCGGTTGATGTACTCGTACTCTTCACGATCCAATCGCGATCCAATCCGATCCAGCACCGAACGGACGACACCTCCGCGTTCAGCACACGTGCGGCTCGGTGACGTCTCCCCCTTCTTGACCCAGCAAGCAAGAGAGGAGAAGTAGATGGGATGTCGACCAGCACAATGGTGTGGTGGAGATGATGGTGAAGTAGTGCCGACAGGGCTTTGTTGCGCGCTACACGGAAGCGTAACGGAGCAACGGGAGAGAGGGAGGCGCCAAGGGGCTGGAGTGTTCTCTCTTGGGTGGCGCCCCCTCCCCTCTATATATAGGTGGAGGGGCGTGGCGCCCCCTCCCCTCCATTTTGAACTCCTTCAAAATCTTGTCAAGGTATGTGCTCTATGAAAGTCTTATCAGGCGTCTTGATCTATCTCAATAGATCTTGATGCCCAATATGTAAGCAGCTTTACCCAGGTCTTCCTTTGAAAAACTCCTTTCAAAAAACCCTTTATGCTTTCCATAAATTCTACATCATTTCCAATAAACAATATGTCATCCACATATACTTATCAGAAATGCTATAGTGCTCCCACTCACTTTCTTGTAAATACAAGTTTCTTCATAAACTTTTTATAAACCCAAAAGCTTTGATCACCTTATCAAAGTGTATATTCCAACTCCGAGATGCTTGTACCAGTCCATTGAAGGATCGGTGGAGCTTGCATACCTTTTAGCATCCTTAGGATGGACAAAACCTTCTGGTTGTATCACATACAACCTTTCCTTAAGGAAACATTGTTTTGACATCCAGCTAGATTTCATAATCGAAAAATGCAGCAACTGCCAACATAATTCCAACTGACTTTAGCATCGCTACGGGTGAGAAAGTTCTCATTGTAGTCAACTCCTTGAACTTGTCGGAAACCTCTTTGCGACAAGTCGAGCTTTATAAATGGTGACATTACCATCAACGTCTGTCTTCTTCTTAAGGATCCATTTGTACTTAATGGCCCGCCGGTCATCGGGCAAGTCTACCAAAGTCCATACTTGGTTTTCATACATGGATCCTATCTCGGATTTCATGGCCTTTAGCCATTTTTCGGAATCCGGGCCCATCATCGCTTCCTCATAGTTCGTAGGCTCATCCTTGTCTAACAGCATGACTTTTAAGATAGGATCACCGCACCACTCGGGGCAACACGTGTCCTTATCGACCTACGAGATTCGGTAGTAACTTGATCCGAAATTTCATGATCATCATCACTAGCTTCCTCTGCAATTGGTGTACGCATCACATGAACACCTTTCTGCGCTGCGCTACTTTCCAATTCAAGTGAAGGTTTGATAAGCTCATCAAGTTCTACCTTCCTCCCACTCGCTTCTTTCGAGAGAAACTCCTTCTCTGGAAAGGATACATTCTTGAAAACAAGACTTGCCTTTGGATCCGTGATAGGAGGTATACCCACTTGTTTCTTTAGGGTATCCTATGAAGATGCACTTCTCCGCTTTGGATTCGAGCTTATCAGGCAGAAGTCTCTTGACATAAGTGTCGCATCCCCAAGGAAGCAACAACTTAGGTTTATTGCCAAACCATAATTCATACGGCGTCGTCTCAACGGACTTAGATGGTGCCCTATTTAAAGTGAATGTACTTGTCTCTAATGCATAACCCAAAACTATAGTTGCAGATTGGTAAGAGAGATCATAGAACGCACCATATCCAATAGAGTACATCTACGACATTCGAACACACCATTACACCGTGGTGTTCTAGGTGGCATGAGTTGTGAAACAATTTCCACATTGTCTTAAATCCATACCAAACTCGTAACTCAGATATTCACCTCCACAATCATATCGTAGACATTTTATCTTCTTGTCACGATGATCTTCAATTTCACTCTGAAATTGCTCGAACTTTTCAAAATTTCAGACTTGGGTTTCATCAACTAAGTATACCTGTATCTACTCAAATCATTTGTGGAGGTAAGATAATAATGATATCCACCGCGTGCTTCAACACTCATTGGACTGCATACATCAATATATATTATTTCCAACAAGTCATTTGCCCGCTCCATCGTACCCGAAAACGGGGTCTTAGTCATCTTGCCCATGAGGCATGGTTCGCATGTCTCAAGCGATTCAAAATCGAGTGAGTCCAAAGATCCATCCGCATGGAGTTTCCTCATGCACTTTACACCCATATGACCTAAGCAGCAGTGCCACAAGCATGTAGTACTATCATCATTAACTTGGCATCTTTTGGCATCAATGTTATGAACATGTGTATCACTACGATCAAGATTCAATAAGAATAAACCATTCACATTGGGTGCATGACCATAAAAGATATTACTCATATAAATAGAACAACCATTATCCTCTGATTTAAATGAATAACCGTGTCGCAATAAACAAGATCCATATGTTCATGCTCAACGCACGCACCAAATAACATTTATTTAGGTTTAAAACTAGGGATTTTTATTTCTGTGCCCCTGGTTCGTTAGTTGTACTCATTCATCCCCACGCTCTTAACTTTTGCTCACTTTTCCCTACTCCCTTGCCCGAAACCCTCAGAATAGGTTACAGCGGACGTTGCCGTTGGGTCAATGCCTCTGACCGTTAACTCTGACGAGTGGGGCCGCTCCCGCGCATGCAACTGACCGCGGTCGTGGGGTAGCATGTGTCCATGGGACATGCCCGAAACGTCCCATCGTATAAAGAGGGGGAACCACCTCCCGGCCCATCGCCCCTACCATTTCCCCCAAATCCCCTCCCTGCCACATCGTCTTCCTCTCCCCCACCGCATCGTCTCGCTTTCCTCCACTGCCTCCACCGCACCGTCTCGCTCTCCCCCACCGTATCCTCTTCCTCACCTTCATCGCCTCCATCTGTCCGATGGCGGACGCTCGTGGCGACGCCGGAGCAGTGGCCGGAGATCTAGTAGTGGATCTGCAGGGCGCGGTGACCGCGAATGAAGTGAAGGATGTTGGCGGCGTCCACGGCGGCGTCCACTGCGAATGTGGAGAAGGAGGTGGTGGGCTCCGCCTCAACGCTGCCGGAGCTGAAGGTGATGGCGTCGAGCGGCGCAGTCCATCCCGATGCGCAGCCTGGAGAGGAGTAGGAGGTATTTGCACTTGCTTGTTAGTTCCAATATTTAGCTTGTAGAGTTAGTTGCATTGGTTAGATTGTGATTCGTACGGTAGTACAGATGGTTAGAGTAGTTGGTTTGACGGATGGGCCGGGGTTTTCTGTATGGGGGGGGATTGGGGTTTTTGTACTAGGGTTTTTTGGATTACATTCTTTGCAAAAATGCTAGATAGATCTGTATGAGAGATAGGGATCTCTGTGCTTCAATGCTACACACATGTATGCTTATTAGATTTGTTTTTAATGCTACACAGATTGGGGGTTTTAATGCTACATACATGTATGCTTATTAGATTGGGTCCCTATTAGATTTGTTTTTGAATGCTACGCAGATTGGGGTTTTGAATGTCATATGCCCAAATGGAATCCATTGATTAAGAAGTTATTTGATTCATTAGTATATAAATTTGTCCACAATATGTAGTTATATTAGCTCTGTTGTTCAATGTGTGTGCATGACAATGGAAAATGCAAATAGGATCATAGTATATTAGCCCTATGATCTATGTGTCATGTGTGCATATCTAAATTTTCAATTGGCTTCTGTATTTACTAGTGATGGATGTAATTGTATATTCAGGAGGATGATGGTTGGGGGAAAAATAGGAAGCTGGACCTTACTGGGTTCAAGGACCCATACGATCCAGGGTATAGTGACGACGAAGAGTATGAGGTAAGCCTACTTGAAATTTAGATTGTTCATTTAGTTCCTTTGACATGGTGCATATGAATCTATAATGTATTAATGTAATTCATTCGTGTGTGTAGTATGTCTCTGGAGAAGATGTGGATGTGGACGACGACAACTTAGCGTCCTTCAAAGCGAAGGAAGAGGAGAAGATCAGGGCCAAGGGAGATGATTACTACTACAAAAGCAAGACCAACACTTGGCGCTGCCCCTACTGCACCACCAAGCCAAAGCCAAAGTCCGGCCGCTTCGTTCACCTTCTAGCTCATGCAGAAGATGTAGCCATCCACGACGAGGACTACAAGATCAGGGGGCAGCATGGTGCCCTCGCGAAAGTCCTGACTCCCCTTCCCAAGTGATGTGATGATGTGATGATGTGTTTTACTTACTTTTGGTTGTTTGGTGAACTTTGTGTGTGAACTATCTATGGATGGTATGGTACTATGATGGTATGGCTATCTATATTGGGTATTTGTGTGTTTTTAAATTTTTCTGCTATGATTTGTTTCAGTGTTTATTTTCTGAGTTTAGGTGCTGCAATGATCACACATGCTGTTTTAGTGTTGCTTCACTGATCAGACATGCTGCAAAGAATAAGAAAAAAGAGCAAATAGTCCATCATTTTATCAAATATTCCAATAACAAAGCAAAAAACAACATTTGAATAAAGATGTAATGATTTTTTGTAATAAAGGAGTATTATCCTAATTATTTGTCTCATGTTTATTAATCAAATGCATGCTTTTTCCCACCATGTCTCATTATCCGATGTTTTGAACTGACATTCGACAGGACAGTATAAATTCAAAAAAATGCAAAAAAAATAAAACCTTGGCAACCTATCTATGTTTGTGTAGGAGATCATGTGTGCAAAATTTGAGGTGATTTAGAGGAGGTCAAAGAAATTTGAATTTGAGAAATGTGCTCCAAATGAGCTCCCAGGCTAGGGTAAACAACCCCATTTGTAATCAAGTTTTTTTTGGACCTACTCTAAATGAGCCAAATGTTTTTTATTAACACCTATTCAATCTATATAGTGTAGATTCGAAGTCTCACTATTTTTTGAATTAATCTTCATATTTTTACATTTTCTTTTGAAAAAATATGCTTTAATATAAAAACTATTAAAAACACGTTTAAAATATGAAAAATGGAAAACTAAGTTCAGATCCTTCTTATTCACTTTGAAATAAAGCTTTGGTGATTTTTTTGATTTTTTTAAATTTTTCAAAAACAGAAGGTAACCCTATCTCCTCTCCTTGAACTCTATGAAATGTTGTACGTGATAGCTCATATGTGTGAAGGTTTTTTCATGAAAATGACCATAGACCAAGTTTATGATTTTTGGTTGGTAACATGTCACATAAGACAACATTGTGCAGGTTTTATATATTTTTTGTTTTTTTTAATTAATGGTGCTCATTTGACCTCGATCATGCGAGCTAGGTTTTTTTTTTGAAAATGTCCGTATACCAAGTTTAGTATTTTTCCTCATTAGTGTGTCTTATAAAATGACGAACGACGAAGGTTTCATATTTTTTCGATTTTTTTTAAATTAGTTATGCTCTGTCAAAGCCTTGGAAACCCCGTTGACCAGCTCAAAAACCCCTCTAAACCCCGCGGGGTTTCGCCTAACCCTAGCTCCGAACGTCAGCCGTCCGATCATACCCTAGCGCCAAGCGACAGCTCTCAGATGTGGTCTTCTAGAAGGAATTCGGTGGGCAGGCTGCGTGCAGGCTCCGCGCCGTTGGATCACATGGACGGCTCCGCATCGTTGGATCGTGGGGCGATCCGCGAGAGGCGATCCTGTTGGTTGTGCTCGGCTGCTCGCCCACCATTGACTCGTTTTTTTGCATCGTTTTCTCTGTTTTTAGTGAACGTAGTTATTGGGCCCAAAAGGAAACCAAGCTCTGGTTGGGCCGTCGAATTGCGTCGTTTTTTTGCATCGTTTGCTCTGTTTTTAGTGAACGTGCTGGCTCTGTTTTTTTGCATCGTTTGAAATTACACAACAATTGACATTGCCTAGAAAATTTAGTTCTTTTTGTTCAATACAAATGCAAAATGACCAAATTTATAAGGGCCAAATTTATTTTTATCATGCAAAATGGCCACAAAGTATTCAAAAATTGTCTCTTTTTGTTCATATAATATACATGACCACGGATTCCCACGCGTGTAATTAGCTTCTTTTTCTTCTTCTTTTCAAACCACAGTTTCCCACGCGTGTACACTCCCGATGCCGCGGTGGGTGTGAAAATGAGCTACTTCACATTTGACCCCGTTATTGCCACGGCTAAATAACACGTAGCACTATGGCTATTTAAGCCACCCTCTGCCTCTGCCATCCCTCATCCATCTCCCATCCTCTGCCATCCGCCCTTCTTGCTCTTCGACCCCTTCTCCTTCTTCTGCACATCCCTCAGCCATGCAGTACACCGGACCAACCTACCGCTTTCCACCCACCGTGCCGGAGAGGCTCTACCCTACCGGCGTGTACGTTGAGCGCACACTACGTGTGTGGGCGATATCAAGGTGGAGGACCTTAAGGAACTTCACTGAGTTCTTTCTCGCGGCCGGCTACCGCCACCTCCCGCGGGGATCTCCAACGATGTTCCGCGTCGAGGAGGTCATCCAAAACGGGGTGGTGGTTGCTCTCCTTGCCCACTTCACCAACACATTCGACGCCTTCTACCTCCTCGGCCGGGTGTTTTGGTGTGGCTGCGAGTTCATCGCTTTCACCACCCACAACATGTTCACGGAGTACACCAACATCTTCCCCACCGCGTCGCGCATGCACACTCTTCCGTACCCCATCGACAACGCCCCGGAGGAGCAGTGAAGGGCGCCCGGAGGAGGAGCGAGGTGGAGAAGGCGGCGGCTAGGGTTCTAAACCCTCTATCTATTTATTTATTTTTGAATCTATGTTATGTTAATTAAGTTGTAATTGAACTATGTTGGAGATGCTATGGGCTTGTTGGCCCTTTTATTAAGTTATATTATTAAGTTCTTGCTAGTTTGAACTATGTGATCGTGCTATGGGCTTGTTGGCCCTATCTACATATTTGTTGATTGTTTTCTTAGAGAGCTCGCTTTGTTAGTAACCACCTAGTGCATGCAGCCACAACGAACCCTTCTCTTTTTTTTACACAAGCCACAAATATGTAGCCACCTAGCTAGTGCATGCAGCCACAAAAATATAAAACATATTGTTCAATTTATTTGTCGTAGCAAAACGGGTGCAGATGCGAGTGGATCGAAAAGGCTGAAACTGATCGTAAAAAAACGATGCTCTAAATCGAGGAGACAAGCGTGCGAGAAGAGAGGAACCAGCGGCAGCGACCGTCGCTGCATCCGTGGCGGCTGGCGTGCACGAAAGCGGCTTGGTCAGTGCATCGTGGCGGCACGCATCGGCGCATGCAGGCTCGGTCGGCGCATGCAGGCTCGGTCGGCGCATCGTGGCGGCGCGCATCGACCCATGCAGGCAGGCTTGCTGGGTGCATGCATAGCAGGCTTCTGTCGTGGCGGCACGCGCAGGCGTTTAATGCAAGGGACGGCCCAACGAAACCACGGCCCAACGGTCGAACAACGACACCGCCCAACGCGTCCCCACTTGTCAGGTCCAGTGGGCGACATGGTCCAGCGCGGCCCCACTCGTCAGAGTTAACGGTCAAGCCATTGACCCGACGACAACGTCCATTGTGACCTGTTCTGAGGGTTTCGGGCAAGGGAGTGGGGAAAACTGAGCAAAAGTTAAGAGCGCGGGGATGAATGAGTAGAGCTAAGGAACCAGGGGCACAGATGTAAAAAACCCTTAAAACTAATCCCGAAGGTAGAGTGAGCGTGCCGATGCCGATCACATCAACCTTGGAGACACTTCCAACGCGCATCGTCACCTAATCCACAACTAGTCTACGTTTATTCCGCAGTTCCTGTTTTGAGTTACTAATATCAACAACTGAACCGGTATCAAATACCCATGAGCTACTACGAGCACTAGTAAGGTACACATCAATAACATGTGTATAAAATATACCTTTGTTAACATTGCCAGCCTCCTTATCTGCCAAGTATCTGGGGCAGTTTCGCTTGGAGTGACTGTTCCCTTATAATAGAAGCACTCAGTCTCGGGTTTGGGTCCAACCTTGGGTTTCTTCACTCGAGTGGCAACTGGTTTGCCATTCTTGAAGTTTCCCTTCTTGCCCTTGCCCTTCTTGAAACTAGTGGTCTTATTAACCATCAACACTTGATGCTCGTTCTTGATTTCTACCTCCGCGACATAAAACATCATGAATAGCTCAGGGATCATCTTCTCCATCCCTTGCATGTTATAGTTCATCACAAAGCTCTAGTAGCTTGGTGGTAGTGACTGGAGAACTCTGTCAATCACTATCTTATCTGGAAGATTAACTCCCACTTGATTCAAGCGATTGTAGCACACAGACATTCTAAGTACATGCTCACTGACTGAGCTATTCTCCTCCATCTTGTAGGCAAAGAATTTGTCAGAGGTCTCATACCTCTCTACACGGGCATGAGCCTGAATACCAATTTTAGCGCTTGGAACATCTCATATGCACCATGGCGTTCAAAACGTCTTTGGAGCCTCGATTCTAAGTTGTAAAGCATGGCACACTAAACTATCGAGTAGTCATAAGAACGCGTCTGCCAGGCGTTCATAACATCCACAGACGATGCTAGAGGGGTTGGCACACTGAGTGGTGCATCAAGGACATAAGCCTTCTGTGCAGCAGTGAGGACAATCCTCAGATTATGGACATCCGCACAATTGCTTACACTATCTTTTAACTTAGCCTTTCTCTAGGAACATATTAAAATTTAGGGGAGCTACAGTGCGATCTATTGATCTACAACATAATTTTGCAAAGACAACTTTAGACTATGTTCATGATAATTAGTTCAATTAATCAAATTACTAATAAACTCCCACTTAAATCAACATCCCTCAGGTTGTCTAAGTGTTACATGATCCAAATCCACCAACCCAAGTCCGATCATCACATGAGATGAGGTGGTTTCAGTGGTGAACATCTCCATGTTGATCATATCTACTATATGACTCATGTTCGACCTTTCGGTCTCCGTGTTCCGAGGCCATGTCTGTACATGCTAGGGTTTTCAAGTTTAACCCAAGTATTTTGCATGTGTAAAACTGGCTTACACCCGTTGCATGCAAACGAAGAGTCTATCACACCCGGTCCTCACGAGGTGCTTCAAAACAACTAACTTTCGCAACGGTGCATGCTTAGGGAGAACACATTTTCTTTAAATTAAGTGAAGGGATCATCTTATAATGCTACCGTCGTCGTAAGCAAAATAAGATGCATAAAATATAAACATCACATGCAAATCAAATAAGTGACATGATATGACCATCATCATCTTGTGCTTTTGATCTCCATCCCCAAAGCACCGGCATGATCTCCATCGTCACCGACATGACACCATGATCTCCATCATCGTGTTGTCACGTGGTTGTCTCGCCAACTATTGCTTCTACAACTATTGTTAACGCATAGCGATAAAGTAAAAGCAACAACATAACGTTTAAAGATTGACATGCAGGTCATACAATAACTTCAAGACAACCCTATGGCTCCTGCCGGTTGCCGTACTCATCGACATGCAAGTCATGATAACTATTACAAAACATGATCATCTCATACATCAACATATATCAAATCACGTCTTGGCCATATCACATCACAACATACCCTGCAAAAACAAGTTAGACGTCTTCTACTTTGTTGTTTGCATCTTTTACGTGGCTGCTATGGGCAACTAGTAAGAACCGTTCTTACCTATGCAAAGCCAAACCAGTGATAAGTTGCCTTTTAACCTTCTACAAGGACCACCTCTGTCGAATCCGATTCAACTAAAGTGGGAGAGACAGACACTCGCGAGCCACCTTATGCAAAACAAGTTGCATGTCAATCGGTGGAACCGGTCTCTTGTGCGAGGACAAGTAAAGTTGGTCCGGTCCGCTTCATCCCACAATACCGGCCGCCTAATCAAAATAATACTAAGGAGGTAAGAAATCTGAACATCAACGCCCACAACTTCTTTGTGTTCTACTCGTGCATATCATCTACGCATAGACCTAGCTCATTATGCCACTGTTGGGGAACGTTGAATGGGAAACTAAAAAATTCGTACGAACACCCAAGATATATCTATGGAGATGCATAGCAACGAGAGGGGAGAGTGTGTCTACGTACCCTCGTAGACCGTTGAGTAGAAACGTATATTACGCGGTTGATGTAGTCGTGCTCTTCACGATCCAATCGTGATCCAATCCGATCCAGCACCGAACGGACGACACCTCCGCGTTCAGCACACGTGCAGGTTGGTGACGTCTCCTCCTTCTTGATCCAGCAAGCAAGAGAGGATAAGTAGATGGGATCTCGACCATCATGACGGCGTGGTGGAGATGGTGGTGAAGTAGTGCCGGCAGGGCTTCATTGCGCGTTGCCGGAACTAGGAACGGAGGAGCAATGGAGCAACGGGAGAGAGGAAGGTGCCAAGGGGCTGGTGTGTCCTCTTGGGGGTGCCCCTCCCCTCTATATATAGGTGCAGGGGCGTGGCAGCCAGCCCTCCAAGCCCTAGGGCTGGCGTACCAAGGGGTAGGAGTTGGAATCCTAGTCCAGTTCCCTCCTTTCCATACATAGGTGGACTTTCCACCTTTCCGAGACGCATGGGCCTTGATGGACTTGTGCACCTGGCCCAATAAGGCCAGGGTGCCTCCCCTCAGCCCATGCTCACCCTTGGTACATGGTGAAACCCTTGATGGACTTCCGGACTCCTCCGGAAGTCTCCGGAACCTTCTGGAAGCTTCCTGGTACAATACCGAGAAACCCGAAACTTTTTCCGGCAGCCAAAATATGACTTCCCATATATAAATCTTTACGTCAGGACCATTCTGGAGCTCCTCGTGACATCCGGGATCTCATACGGGACTCCAAACAACATTCGGTCACCAACGTACATATCCCAATACTACTCTAGCATCATCGAACGTTAAGCGTGCGGACCCTACATGTTCGAGAATCATGTAGACATGACCGA
Organism: Elymus sibiricus; assembly: GCA_039707655.1. Classification (NCBI taxonomy): domain Eukaryota; kingdom Viridiplantae; phylum Streptophyta; class Magnoliopsida; order Poales; family Poaceae; genus Elymus; species Elymus sibiricus. The sequence goes on from CM077665.1 coordinate 275,553,971, forward strand.
GACACCTCTCCGGTCAATAACCAATAGCGGGACCTGCATGCCCATATTGATTCCTACATATTCCACAAAGATCTTTATCGGTCGAACCACGATGTCAAGGATTCAGTCAATCCCATATGCAGTTCCCTTTGTCTATCATTATGTTACTTGCCCGAGATTCGATCATCGGTATCTCATACCTAGTTCAATCTCGTTATCGACAAGTCTCTTTACTCGTTCCGTAATACCAGATGCCGTGACTAACTCCTTAGTCACATTGCTTGCAAGCTTCTTGTGATGCCAGAGATACCTCTCCATCAAACGAAGTGACAAATCCCAGTCTTGATCCATGCCAATCCAACAGACACCCTCGGAGATACCTGTAGAGCACCTTTATGATCACCCAGTTACGAAGTGACGTTTGATAGCACACAGTGTATTCCTCCGATGTCAGGGAGTTGCATAATCTCATGGTCTTTGGAACAAATACTTGACATGAAAAAAGCAGTAGAAATAAACTAAGTGATCTGATCAAATGCTATGCTTACGGCTGGGTCTTGTCCATCACATCATTCTCCTAATGATGTGATCTCGTTATCAAATGAAAACTCATGTCCATGGTTTGGAAACCTTAACCATCTTTGATCAACAAGCTAGTCTAGTAGAGGCTCACTAGGGACACGGTGTTGTCTATGTATCCACACATGTATCTGAGTTTCCAATCAATACAATTCTAGCATGGCTAATATACTATTATCATGAACAAGGAAATATGATAATAACCAATTTATTCTTGCCTCTAGGGCATATTTCCAACACAAAAACGAGATGATTTGTCCATCGTGATCTACTCGAAGCTCTCACTCCCTTGTCAACAAATGAGCCATAATAATTTAGCAGGGAAGTTAAACCTTCAGAACAAAACAAGAATAAGAAGGGGGAGATCAGATCTCCTTGCCGAAAACCCCTTGAAGGATTAAAGTAAGGCAAAAGCTCCCCATTCACTCTAACTAAAAATCTGACAGAAGATACACACTTCATGATCAGTTGGACAAAACTTATGCTAAAACCCAACTTCATCATAATCGTTTCAAGATAGTGCCACTCCACTCGATCTTAGGCCTTCATCATGTCAAGATTTACCGCACATAAGTAATGTTTTCCACTCTTTCTTCTTCTCATCGTGTGTTGACGTGGCTTGAGACTGCGTCGGTATTTCCCCAAAGAGGAAGGGATGATGCAGCACAACGACGGTAACTATTTCCCTCAGTTATGAAACCAAGGTTATCAAACCAGTAGGAGAATCACCACCACCCAATAAACGACACGTGCACAGAAATAACAAATACTTGCAACCCGACGCGAAAGAGAGGTTGTCAATCTCTCTACGGTAAAAAGATAGATTAGGATATGATAGATAGGAGAGATAGATCTCTCAAGAACACAAAATGAAAAGGGCAAACAAAAAGTGCAGAAATATATTTTTTGGTTTTTGGTTTAGTAGATCTGAAAACAAAGAGGCAAAAAGATAGATCGGAAAGCAATATGTTGGAAAAGTAGACCCGGGGGGCGTAGGTTTCACTAGTGGCTTCTCTCATGAGTATAGCACACGGTGGGTGAACAAATTACTGTTGGGCAATTGATAGAAGATCAAATAATCATGACGATATCCAAGGCGATGATCATTATATAGGCATCACGTCCAAGATAAGTAGACCAACTCCTACCTGCATCTACCACTATTACTCCACACATCGACCGCTATCCAGCATGCATCTAGTGTATTAAGTTCATGGAAAAACGGAGTAATGCAATAAGAACGATGACATGATGTAGACAAGATCTATTCATGTATGAATAGAGCCCATCTTGTTATCCTTAATGGCAACGATACATGCGTGCCTTGCTGCCCCTTCTGTCACTGGGAAAGGACACTGCAAGATCGAACCCATCACAAAGCACCTCTTCCCATGGCAAGAAAAATCGATCTAGTTGGCCTAACTAAACCAAAGATTCGAAGAAGAAATACGAGGCTATAAGTAATCATGCATATAAGAGATCAAAGAAGACTCAAATAATATTCATGGATAGAAACTGATCATGAACTCAAAATTCATCGGATCTCAACAAACACACTGCAAAATTTTACATCAAATAGATCTCCAAGAGACCGTTGTATTGAGAATCAAAAGAGAGAGAGGAAGCCATCTAGCTACTGCCTATGGACCCGTAGGTCTATGGTGGACTACTCACGCATCATCGGAGAGGCACCTATGAAGAAGATGAATCCCTCCGTGATGGTGTTAGATTGGATCTCGAGGTTCTGGAACTTGCGGCGGCTGGATGTGTTTTTCTTCGACTCCCCTAGGGTTTTCTGAATATTTGGGTATTTGTAGGAGTCAGAGGCGGTGGAGGGGGGCCCCATGGCGGGCACAACCCAAAAGGGCGTGCCGGGGGCCCCCTGGCGCGCCCTGGTGTGTTGTGGCCTCCACAGCCCACCTCTCTGGCACTTCTTTAGCCCACTGGGTGTCTTCTGGTCTAGAAAAAATCTCCAAAAAGTTTCGTCGCGATTGGACTCCGTTTGGTACTGATATTCTGTGAAGTAAAAAACAAGCAAAAACAGCAACTGACACTTTGGCACTATGTCAATAGGTTAGTCCCAAAAAATGATATAAAGTTGTTATAAAATGATTGTATAACATCCAAGAATGATAATATAACAGCATAGAACAAGAAAAAAATTATAGATACGTTGGAGACGTATCAGCATCCCCAAGCTTAATTCCTACTCGTCCTCGAGTAGGTAAATGATAAAAACAGAATTTTTGATGTGGAATGCTGCCTAACATTTTGATCTCATATTCTTTCTTTTTGTAGCATGGACATTTGGACTTTTAGATGATTCAAAGCAATAGTCTAGTTTTAACATAATGACTTCAATACTCAAGCATGCCAACAAGCAACCATGTCTTTCAAAATATCAACACTAAAGAAAGTTATCCCTAGCCCATCATGCTCAATCATTGATCCATTCATGAAACACACTCAAATATTAGCTACACCCAATGCTCAAGTACGATCATAGTGCCCCCTAGTTGGTGCTTTATAAGAGAACATGGAGACAACATAAAGTAAATATTTTTTCTTTTTCATTTCGGGAATGGGCATCCCTATTACTTCCATACTCTCGTGCAATGATAAGTGAATAAACACTCATCTTGAGAATAACACATCTAGCATGGAAAAATATTGGACACTCCCCACCGTTTCATGAGCGGTACGAGCACACAAAAGAGAAAATTTATTTTCAAATTTAGAGATGGCACATACAAATTTGCTTGGAATGGCATGGAAATACCGCATATAGGTAGGTATGGTGGACTCATCAGGCAAAACTTGGTTTAAGGATTTTGGATGCACAAGTAGTATTTCTACTTAGTACAAATGGAGGCTAGCAAATAGGTTGAGAAGCAACCAAACCAAGATACAAAAATTCACATAAGTGAGCATTGAGCATAACTAACACCGAATAATGCACCATAAGTAGGATGTAATTTCATTGCATAACTATTGACTTTCGTACTTGCATAGGGAATCACAAACCTTAACACCAATATTCCTACTAAAGCATAATTACTCACTAACATGACTCACATATTACTATCACCATGTCTCAAAACTATTAAAAGAATCAAGTTTAATTTGTCCAATGATCTTCATGAAAGTTTTTATTATATCCTCCTTGGATATCTATCACTTTGGGACTAGTTTAATATATTGCCATTGCTTTTTGACTAGCTCAAACAAACTTAAGTGAAGAATATGAGCATAAAGATTTCATCTCTCAAAAAGGTATAAGTGAAGCATGAGAGGATTTCTTCAAAATTTACTAACTCTCAAATTAATCTAAGTGAAGCATGAGAGTATTTGTACAAAAATTTCCAAGCACACCGAGCTCAAAAAGATATAAGTGAAGCACTAGAGCAATTCTATAGCTCAAAAAGTTTAAGTGAAGCATATAGAGAAATTCTAACAAATCATAGCATAGTTTTGGCTCTCCCAAATAGGTGTGTCCATCGAGGATACAAGTGACAAACTAACAAGCAAAGCAAGCAAAGACTCAAATGATACAAGACGCTCCAAGCAAAACTCATGATATGTGACGAATAAAAATATAGTTCCAAGTAAAATACCGATGGTCGTTAGAAGAAAGAGGGGATACCACTCGGGGGCATCCCCAAGCTTAGTTACTTGTTTCCCTTTGGATATATCTTGGGGGTGCTGTAGCATCCCCAAGCTTAGGCTCTTTTCACTCCTTATTCCTTCATCCATCTTGATCTCACCCAAAACTTGAAAACTTCAATCACACAAAACTCAACAAAATCTTCGTGAGATCCGTTAGTATAATAAAGCAAATCACTAATTTAGGTGCTGTTGCAAACCCATTCATATTTTATTATTGCATTATACCTACTATATTTTAACTTTACCATGGCTCATACCCTTCAATATAACCCATAGATTCATCAAAACAAGCACACAATGCAACGAAAACAGAATCTGTCTTAAACAGAACAGTTTGTAGTAATCTGTACTCTAACCATACTTCTGTAACTCTTAAAATTCTGAAAACTTAGGACAACGTAAAGAATTTGTATAGCAATACCGTGTTAAAATTTCAGCTCAAGTTCATGTTCCAGTAAAAAAAATGAAAATTCGAACACTGGACGCAAAGTTTCTGTTTCAGATTCAGCATTGTTTCTACTCATCTTATGAATCATCCTAAAGGCTCTACTTGACACAAACACTAAATAAACCATAAAAACACAATCATAACAGAGGCATAATGTGTTAACACTCAAAAACAGAAAGGAAAAAGCAAAAATAAATTTATTCATTGGGTTGCCTCCCAACAAGCGCTATCGTTTTACGCCCCTAGCTAGGCATAACGTATAGATTCAAGTATTGTCATCTTTGGTTTTGGATCCATAGGATGCCCTCGTGATTGATTCATATGGTGGCTTAATTATTGTTCTAGGTAAGTGTTCCATACCCTTTCTTAGTGGAAATTGAAAACGAATATTGCCTTCTTTCATATCAATCACGACACCTATAGTATGTAAAAACGGTCTACCAAGTATAATGGGACAAGAAGGATTGCAATCAATATCAAGCACAATAAAATCTATGGGCACATAGTTCCTATTTGCAAGAATAAGAACATCATTAATTCTTCCCAAATGTTTTCTAATAGTAGAATCGGCCAAGTGCAAATAAAGAGAACATTCTTCAATATTGGTGAGACCAAGCACATCACATAAAGATTTCGGAATCGTGGAAACACTAGCACCCAAATCACATAAAGAAAAGCACTCATAATTTTTAATCTTGTCCTTATGGTAGGTTCCCACTCATCATGTAATTTTCTAGGAATAGAAATCTCCAACTCCAACTTTTCTTCAAAAGATTTCATCATGGCATCAACGATATGTTTAGTAAAAGATTTATTTTGCTCATAAGCATGGGGTGAATTCAACATGGATTGCAAAAAAGAAATACATTCAATCAAAGATCAACTATCATAATTAAAGTCTTTGCAATCCAAAATAGTGGGCACATCACTAGTTAAAGTTTTGACCTCTTCAAACCCACTTTCATCAAATTTTTCATCAAGATTTTCACCCTCCAAATTATTGGGACACCTTCTAGCTAAAGTTGACTCTACTTCAGTCCCTTTATTATCAATCTTAATATTACTAAACAAGGAATCAATAGAAGAAACACCAATCACTTTAAGATCTTCATCATTTTTATGAAGGCAATCACTAGAAAACGATTTTTCTAAGATTTCTCTTTTAGCTCTAAGCATAGTGGTTCTTTTCTTACTTTCATCCATAGAGACATATAAAGATTCATTTGATTCATCAATCTTAGGCACAAAAGCTTTCAACTTGAGATTTTCAACGTCATGAGAAATTCTATCAATGCTTCTAGACATATCATCAATCTTATTCAACTTTTCTTCTATCGTAGTATTGAAAGCCTTTTGCGCATTGATAAATTCTTTAATATTACTAAGAAGATCAGAGGTGTTTTTATTATTATTGTAATAGGAATTACCATAGGAATTACCATAATTATTAGAGGAATTTCCAGGAAAAGGCCTAGGATTAAAATTACATCTATAAGCATTGTTATTGAAATTGTTTCGCGAGACAAAGTTCACATCTACGGAATCACTATTTTGCTCAATCAAGGTAGACAAAGGCACATCATTAAGATCAATAGGAGAATTTTTACCAGCAACCAATTTCATCAAAGCATCAACCTTATCACTCAAAGTACTAATTTCTTCAACCGAATTAACTTTTTTACTAGTAGGTGCTATTTCGGTAGGCCATTGTGAATAATTTGCCATGATATTATCTAGCAATTTAGTAGCTTCACCCAAAGTAATTTCCATAAAAGTACCACCCGCGGCGGAATCTAAAAGATTTCTATAGACAAAATTCAATCCCGCATAATTTTTTTGTATGATCATCCAAAGATTCAAACCATGAGTAGGACAATTTCTTAGCATCAATTTCATTCTTTCCCAAGATTGTGCAACATGTTCATGCTCAAGTTGCTTAAAATTCATGATTTGTGTCCTAAGGGAAATAATTTTCGCGGGCGGAAAATACTTAGTGATAAAAGCATCCTTGCACTTATTCCAAGAATCGATACTATTGCGAGGCAAAGAGGAAAACCAAATTTTTGCACAATCCCGCAAGGAAAAAGGAAATAACTTCAACTTCACCATATCATTGTACACATCTTTTTTCTTTTGCATATCACACAATTCTACGAACATGTTTAGATGGGACGCATCATCCTCATTAGGAGTACCGGCAAATTGATCTTTCATGACAAGATTCAATAAAGCGGCATTAATATCACAAGACTCCACACTAGTGGCAGGAGGAGCAATAGGAGTACTAATAAAATCATTGTTATTAGTATTGGAAAAATCACACAAGTTGGTGTTTTCTTGAGTCATCGTGACTACGCAAACAAGATTGCAAGCAAGCAAGATATCCGACGAGAAAAAGGCAAACGAAAAAGAGGGCGAATAAAACGGCAAATAGGTGAAGTGGGGGAGAGGAAAATGAGAGGCAAATGGCAAATAATGTAATTGCAAGGAGATGAGATTTGTGATTAGGAACCTGGTAGATGATGATGGAGTCTCCTCGGCGCCTGAGATTGGAACGTAGAAGAGACCGCTTCCTCCCCGGCAACGGTGCCAGAAATTCCTTTGACGTGGCTTGAGACTGCGTTGGTATTTCCCCAAAGAGGAAGGGATTATGCAGCACAACGACGGTAAGTATTTCCCTCTGTTATAAAAGCAAGGTTATCGAACCAGTAGGAGGATCACCACCACCCAATAAGCAGCACCTGCACACAAATAACAAATACTTGCAACCCGATGCGAAAGAGAGGTTGTCAATCTCTCTACGGTAAAAAGATAGATTAGGATATGATAGATAGGAGAGATAGATCTCTCAAGAACACAAAATGAAAAGGGCAAATAAAAAGTGCATTAATATATTTTTGGGTTTTTGGTTTAGTAGACCTGAAAACAAAGAGGCAAAAAGATAGATCGGAAAGCAATATGTTGGAAAAGTAGACCCGGGGGCCGTATGTTTCACTAGTGGCTTCTCTCATGAGTATAGCACACGGTGGGTGAACAAATTACTGTTGGGCAATTGATAGAAGATCAAATAATCATGACAATATCCAAGGCGATGATCATTATATAGGCATCACGTCCAAGATAAGTAGACCGACTCCTGCCTGCATCTACCACTATTACTCCACACATCGACTGCTATCCAGCATGCATCTAGTGTATTAAGTTCATGGAAAAACGGAGTAATGCAATAAGAACGATGACATGATGTAGACAAGATCTATTCATGTAGGAATAGACCCCATCTTGTTATCCTTAATGGCAACGATACATGCGTGCCTTGCTGCCCCTTCTATCACTGGGAAAGGACACTGCAAGATCGAACCCATCACAAAGCACCTTTTCCCATGGCAAGAAAAATCGATCTAGTTGGCCTAACTAAACCAAAGATTCGAAGAAGAAATACGAGGCTATAAGTAATCATGCATATAAGAGATCAAAGAAGACTCAAATAATATTCATGGATAGAAACTGATCATGAACTCAAAATTCATCGGATCCCAACAAACACACTGCAAAAGTTTACATCAAATAGATCTCCAAGAGACCATTGTATTGAGAATCAAAAGAGAGAGAGGAAGCCATCTAGCTACTGCCTACGGACCCGTAGGTCTATGGTGGACTACTCACGCATCATCGGAGAGGCACCTATGAAGAAGATGAACCCCTCCGTGATGGTGTTAGATTGGATCTCGAGGTTCTGGAACTTGCGGCGGCTGGATGTGTTTTTCGTCGACTCCCCTAGGGTTTTCTGAATATTTGGGTATTTATAGGCGTCAGAGACAGTGGAGGGGGGCCCCGTGGAGTGCACAACCCATCAGGGTGTTCCGGGGGCCCCCTGGCGCGCCCTGGTGGGTTGTGGCCTCCATAGCCCACCTCTCTGGCACTTCTTTGGCGCACTGGGTGTCTTCTGGTCTAGAAAAAATCTCCAAAAAGTTTTGTCATGATTGGACTCCGTTTGGTACTGATATTCTGCAAAGTAAAAAACAAGCAAAAACATCAACCGGCACTTTGGCACTATGTCAATAGGTTAGTCCCAAAAAATGATATAAAGTTGTAATAAAATGATTGTAAAACATCCAAGAATGATAATATAACAGCATGGAACAAGCAAAAATTATAGATACATTGGAGACGTATCATGTGTACACTTTCAAATGCCATTAGAACGTTATTAGTGATAAGGCGTCCCCGCCCAAAGGCACTTTGATCCTCTCCCACAATCATATTCATCCACTCTTTTAGCATGTTTGTAATCATCTTAACAACAATCTTATATGCCACAAGGTAGAGAGCGATGGGGCGATAATGAGAAATCTGTTGCATGTGCCTCATCTTGGGTATAAGCGTGATGGAAGTGTCATTGAACCCAACATGTAGCTCACCTCCAAGCAAGAAATCAAGGATTGCCGGGACCAAGTCATCTTTGATGAAACTCCAATGACGTTGGAAGAACCCCGCCGTAAAACCATCCACACTTGGGGCCTTAGATGGCGCCATTTGGAATAGAGCCGCACGAACCTCTTATGGAGTGTAAGGTTTATTGATTGAATCATTCATCTCCGCGGAAACCTTTGCCAGAACAAATTGCAACAGTGCTGACATGTCACTATGCCCTTGAGAGAGGTACAACTCTTGGTAGAAGTTATGTATCTCCTCTTTGTCTGCATCTTCATTACTATACGTAGAGCCATCTCGCTACGGGAGGCCCAAGATACGATTCACTCTTCTTCGCCGAGTGGACTGCACTTGAAAGTACTTCGTATTGCGACCACTATCACGCAACTAATGTACCCGCGAATGATGCCACACCCACACTTCCTCAAGTTTTAAAGCCTCTCACAATTTCTGCATCGTAGATTTTTCTTCCTCTAAAGGACCCCTGCCTACTTACAAGGATATCAACTTCTCAAGCTTCTATTGTAGCTTTTTGATGTTCTTGGTGAGGCAACCAAATTCCTTTGCTCCCCACGTCCCTAGCTCCGATTGGAGTTTGGTAAGTGTGTCTGTGATACTAGAGAGACATGTTCCACAGCAGTGCCGACGCCATGCCTCGTACACAAAGTTATCATACTCCACGTGAGATTGCCAAATGTTGTCATATCGAAACTGTTTTTTTGCCATGCCTCTTGCTATTCAAATGTTCACAGATTTCCACAAGGACAAATCAGCGATCATATTCCATTGCACCAATATGTCGTACACGAGTGTACTCGAATCTTTGCAAAAAACTCTGGGTTCGCAAGAGCCCTGTCCAGTCTAGCTTTAACATTGCTATCACCTTGCTAACGGTTTTCCCAAGTAAAGGGAACTCTTGACCACCCTAGATCCTGGAAAGAGCAGTCCTCCTCCACCTCTATGAAGGCCCTCATTTGCCATTTTGGCCTAGCTGAATGACTGAAATGTTCAGACCCAAATAGTGTCTCATTAAAATCTCCCAAACATAGCCAATCTGTGTGTTCGATAGCATGTAGAGTTCTCATGAATCTCCAACTATGATGTCGATTTTCTGCCCTTGGAGCACCATAGAAACCCATGAATCTCCATGCCCGAGAAGACCCATCTACCTTTTGTACCATAACATCGATATGGCCAGTACTGTAGTTCTTTAATTCCACCTTCACCTCACTAGACTAGAACAACCCGATGCCGCCACTTAGGCCATCACTGTCTACTGCAAAACAACCCGCAAAGCCTAAGTGGCGTTGCATGGAACCAAACACCATGTCTTGTGTTTCCGGCTAAACAACCGGGCAACCAAAATGGCTAGCTTTCGTTACACCCCATGAAGGCTAGAGGGTATGCAGGCAACCAAACTTGGTGGGGATGTTGTTTTTTGCCTGTTTTCCCTCAGCCATGCCCAACAGGAAAGCGTATGTTATGCAGGAAAAAGTTGTTGTGAGAACCAAGCATGCCCATATAGAAGAGAGAGCAGTGGTTGGAACCGAGAAGGAAGATAAAGCAGAACATATCTAATGCTACATCTCCTTACGTGATAAGATGCTCCACCTATATGGTTCGATCAAGTTTCAATGGACATGATGGATGCACACGTGATGAACATCTCCTTCACTATGAAATATACAAACACATCCTTGAGCATATTCTAATTGAGTGTGAGACCATTTTCACGAGCTGAAAAAGATTCATTTTTAATAGTACTACTAAAATTATCATAGCCAAAATTAATATGAAAATTCTTGGAGTTAGCATACCAAACCGGTATGTTAGTATTCATGGACAATGAAACAATTAGTGGATTTACTCCACACAAAAAACTAATAATAGTGTAGATGTCTTGGCTTACGCAGTAGGGAGACTTGAGGAGAACACTGGTTTTGAGGTATGTTTGCACGATGAAAATAGTAGTAGGAAAAGGGCCTCACGCGGCTCAATTAAGAACATGATGATTGAGAATGTGCTTATATATTTCATAGTGGAGCAGATTTCCATCTCGTTGCATTTCATCGTGTCCATTGAAACATAATCTAACAGTCAAGAATCCGGTGGAGCATTATACCACCCGAGAGCTCGTATCACTAGATATTTTTTGTTCTTTTTTTTTGAAAAAACTCGTGCTTTATTCATTCGAAATAACCATTACATTGTTTATAAGGAAAGGTACAATTTAAGAATTTGGCTCCTCACACCAATTAGAAATAAACAAAAAAATAGCCAATCTAGCAAGTTCATGAGCAACTTTATTTGCTTCTCTACTACAATGCTCGAATCTAGAAATAGTAAAATCACAAGCTAAATGAAAACAATCATAAGAAACTGTCGCCGCTGCTCATGACGATCTTCCTCCTTCCTTCATGGTATCAATCACCTCCATATTGTTTGAGTTAATAGTAATATAGTTGCATCCTGTCATTTGTGCTAGGGGCAGACCGAATCTTAGGGCCTAGGCTTCAGCCATCAGAACATCCGTGCACTGATACGTCTCCAACGTATCTATAATTTTTGATTGTTCCATGCTATTATATTATCAATTTAGGATATTTTATATGCAATTATATGCTATTTTATATCATTTTTAGGAACTAACCTATTAACCCAGTGCCAAGTGGTAGTTGCTGTTTTCTGCATGTTTTTAGTTTTCTAGGAAATTTGTACCAAACAAAGTCCATACGCTATGAACTTTTTGACAAATTATTTCTGGACAAGAGGGACCCAGGAAGCTTCGGGAGGTATTAGGAAGCCTCATGAGGAGGCCACAAGGCACCTCGGCGCGCCCAGGGGGGTAGGTGCGCCGACCTGCCTTGTGGGCCCTTCGTGGCTCCTCCTGACCTAATTCCACTTCTATAAATCCTCAAATATTTGGAAACCAAAAGAGAACCTCCCAAAACACTCTTTCCATGGCCGCAAGCCTCTGTTCCGACGGGAGGCCATTTGGAGACCTTTTCCGATGAACTGCCGAAGGGGGAATCGATCATGGAGGCCATCTGCATCAACCTTGCTACCTCCATGATGACGCGTGAGTAGTCCACCACAGACGTACGGGTCCATAGCTAGTACCTAGATGGCTTCTTCTCTCTCTTTTGATCTTCAATAAAAAGTTCGTCGCATCTTCACGATGATTTATTCGATGTAATCTTCTTTTGCGGTGTGTTTGTTGGGATCCGATGAATTGTGGGTTTATGATTAGATTATTCATGAAAACTTATTGAGTCTCCTCTGAATTTCAATATGCATGATCTTATAGCTTTGTATTTCTTGGTTTGGCCAACTAGATTGGTTTATCATGAGTGGGAGTGGTGCGTTGTAGTGGGTTCAATCTTGTGGTGCTCTATCCTCGTGACAGAAGGGGTCAAGGCACGTATTTGTATTGTTGCCATTAAGGATAAAACGACGGGGTCTGAACATATTGATTGTCTTACTTTGTCTACATCATATCATCTTGCTCCAAGCATTACTTTGTTTGTTATGAACTTAATACCATAGATGCATGCTGGATAGCGGTCGATTGGTGAAGTAATAGTAGTAGATGCAGAATCATTTCAGTCTACTTGTTTATGGACGTGATGCCTATATACATGATCATTTCTATGAATAACATGTCATAACTATGCGTTTTTCTATCAATTGTCAAACAATAATTTATCTATCCACCGTATGCTACTTTCGAGAGAGAAGCCTCTAGCGAACACTGTGGCCCCCGGGTCTACTTCAACATAAAAACAAAAACATCTCAATTACCTTGCTGCAATTTATTTACTTTTATTTTATTTTGCATTTAAAATATCTATTTTATCAAGATTTAATCCTTGCAAGTGACGAGTTCAACGGGCTTGACAACCCTCTTGCCCGCGTTGGGTGCAAGTGTTTGGTTTTGTGTGTGTAGGTGTTGTTGAAGGAAATTTGCATTGGTTTGATAACCTTGGTTCTCACTAAGATAAATACTTACCTCTACTATACTGCATCTCCCCTCCTCTTCGGGGAAAATCCCAACGCAGCTCACAAGTAGCAGCAATAATTTCTGGCGCTGTTGCCGGGGAGTATCATCAAATTCTTATTAGGTACCTATACACAAATTATCTTTCACTTGTTCTCCTTTTTAATTGTTGTTATATTTTACTTTATATAAAAAACAAAAATACAAAAATATTTCTATTTGCTTGTTTGCATAGTTATCTAGTTTACTATCCAGTTTACTCGTTTGCTTGCTTGATATCATGTCTAGTTGTTCTATTGTTCCGTGTACTCCTGAGAATGAAGTGCTTAATTTCAAAAAAAAAGGAGGAGAGAGTTTAAAAGATGCTTGGTATAGGATTTTCAATGCTCAAAATAGGTCAATTCGTAAGCAATCCAACACTATTTTGCGTCGTAGTATTTATGCGGGTGTAACTACTTGGTATAGATTCGTACTTGACACCATTACCGATGGTAATTTCTTAACGAGTCACACTCTGGATGCTTATAATGCTATTGAAAATCTTGTAGGATCACCCCCTACTATTATTAATGGGACCGTTTTGACTTTGGAGGATGTTATGCGTAGGCTAGATGCTATAGAATTGAAAATATATACAAAAAGGTCCATAATCAAGTCACTGAAGTTGGTTCCAAAGTAGGAATTATTCTAAAGATGCTAAAACAAAACGAGCCAAAGATTAGTAAAGAGTTAGGACAAAGTCCTTCCCGAATCGATAAGTTAGAAGAAATCCTTAATAAAGTGGGCTCCGCTTTTGTTCCTATTAAAACTATTGATAAATATCCTATAAATAAGAGTCCCAAGTTTATGTATGTTCCTAAGACTATGAGTGGCACACCTAGTAAAAAAGAATGAGGATCTTAAAATGATTAGTGTGCACCCCAATTTCGTAGGAGTAATGAAGGAACCTATTATCAATCCTCCTCTCTTTGTCCCTAGGAGTTTGATCGTTAATAACTTATGTGATAAAACTCCTAGGAAGCATGGTTGCATAATTGAGTAGTTGGATGTGAAGGATGACAACACTTGAAACTATGCATTATGCCTAGCTAGGGGCATAAAACAATAGTGCTTGTTGGGAGGCAACCCAATAGTTATCATTAAATTTTTGTTTTACTTTCTATTTTGGTGTGTTGACATGATTATTGCTACTGTAATGTTATGTTTAAATTAGTGTTTGTGCCAAGTAAATCCTTTGGGATAATTTGGAAGATAGTAGAATTGATATGGTGCAAAAACAGAAACTTTTGCGTCCAGTGCAGAATTTCTCTAATTTTACTGGACCGTATTTTTGTTCCAAAATGTTTACAAAGTATTGTTATACAAATTTCCCAGGTTTTCCTATTTTTTCAGAATTTTTGGAGTTACAGAAGTATAGTATTTGTACAGATCTTTACAGACTGTTCTGTATTAGACAGATTCTGTTTTTGCTTGCATAGTTTGCTTGTTTTGATGATGCTATGGATTGTATCAGGGGGTATAAGCCATGGAGAAGTTAGAATACAATACCTATTATGAAATAATTAAATATGAATCAATTTATAACAGTACCTAAAGTATTTGATATGTTGATTATACAAACGGACCTCACAAGGTTTTGTTGAGTTTTGTGTGCTGAAGTTTTCAAGTTTTGGGTGAGAGAACGATGGATGAAGGAATAAGGAGTGGAAAGACCCTAATATTGGGGATACCCAAGGCACCCCAAGGTAATATTTAAGGAAGACCCAAGCATCTAAGCTTGGGGATGCCCCGGGAAGGCATCCCTCTTTCGTCTCCAATCTATTTGTATGTTACTTGGAGCTATATTTTTATTCATCACATGATACATGTTTTGATTGGAGCATCATGTATTATATTTTATTTTTCATTTAGTTTGACACAATCATTTTTTTATGGACATACATATTTGAGAGAGACACGCGGTCATCGTAATTTATTAGCATACTCTATATGCTTCACTTATATCTTTTGAGCTAGGCAGTTGCTCTAGTGCTTCACTTATATCTTTTTAGAGCACGACGGCGTCTAAACTTTGTAGAAATGATTGAACTCTCATGCTTCACTTAAATATTCTTGAGAGTATAATAAGAAATAGGAAAGGTACATGGCACGAGTTATAAGACTAGTCCAAAAAGTATAGGTATTCGAGGGGGACATAATATTAACTTTCATGTAGCTCACTAAAGAAGAAACATGAGTTGATTATATTTATGTAATAATATGAAAAGACATGAGTACATGATTGTTGGTTAGTAGATGAAAGGATCGATATGGTTGACTAGAGGGGGGGTGAATAGGCAACTACCACTTTTTAGGTTTTCTTATCAAATTAGGCTTAGCAACAAATAAGTTGTCTAGATATGCAACTAGGTGGGCAACCTATATCATGCTAACAACAACAACAATACAAGCAAGCAAATGATACAACACAAAGAACACTTGCACAAATGAAAGGTAAGAAGTAACCACAAGTGGAGCCGATGAAGACGAGTATGTGTTCAGAAGTTCCTCCCCTTTGAGGGGAAGTACGTCTCTGTTGGAGCGGTGTGGGGGCACAATGCTCCCCAAGAAGCCACTAGGGCCACCGTATTCTCCTCATGCCCTCACACAATGCAAGATGCCATGATTCCACTAGTGGTGCCCTTGAAGGTGGCGATCAAACCTTTACAAACAAGGTCGTGGCAATCTCCATAAATTGGAGGCTCCCAACACCACCATGAAGCTTCACCACAATGGATTGTGGCTCCGAGCTGACCTCATCCATCTAGCGTGCTCAAACGCCCAAGAGTAACAAGATCTGCAAGGGATTAGTGGGGAATCAAATTTCTCTTGGTGGAAGTGTAGATCGGGGCCCTCTCACCCAAATCCTAGAGAATCAACAAGTTTTGTTGGCTACGGAGAGAGATCGGGCGAAAATGGAGCTTGGAGCAACAATGTAGCTTTGGGGAGGAAAAGGTACTCTTCTTGGGGAAGAAGACCCCCTTTATAGTGGGGGGGGGACAATCCAACCGTTACCCCCTCTCAGCCCGCACACACGCAATACTATCGCTCATGGGAGCGGTACTACTGCTTGGGCGGCTATACCTGCTGCATAGTGCAATGGCACAAGGCCATGAGCCGGCAGTGCTTTTCGAGCGGTACTACCGCTCGCCCCAGCCATACTACCGCTGGGGTTGCAGCACAAGGATCTACAGAAGAGAGGCAGCAGCTGGGACAACGGCCGTACCGCAGAAGCGGTACTACCGCTTACACCCCATAGTGCCTTGCCCTACTGCCGCCCCTACATCTGCTGAGAGCGCTGATGTCCAGAAGGGGAGCGGTAGTGGTGGGCGGTACTACCGCTTATAGGCGGTACTACCATGCCGCACTACCGTCCCAATTACCGCGCAGTTCGACACGAAAAGTTGAGACCCCAGAGGCAGCGGTACTGCGCGAGGCACTGGACAGGAGTACTACCGCTAGTAGGCGGTACTACTGCCTACACAGAGTGGTACAACCGCCTACCTGCGCGGTACTACCGCTTGGGCCCTTCAAAACCTAAGCAAGGGGCACAGAGGAGCAACTCCATTGATGCGGTAAAGGAACAAGGGTGCAAATGCAGATGTGTACGTGATGATTTCACCCTAACCTTTCCGAAGTGGCCCCCCTTAATAGTACGGTTTTCCTCTCAGTCAAATCCACCGATAAAAGAAACTCAGAAACAACCACCTACACTTATAAACTCCGAGGGGCTTGAATCGTCTTGTGCCAAGTGGTAGTTTATCTGAAATGCTCCATGCACACGATTAGTTCGCAAAAGCATTGTCATCAATCACCAAAACTACTAAGGGAGAAATATGCCCTAACAATCTCCCCCTTTTTGGTTGATTGATGACAACGCGGGATTTGCACAAAAGATATAATAAGATAATAAGCAAACCCAACATCTACAAAATATAGACGGGCTCCCCTAGATGTGTGCACTATTTAGGTATGCTTTTGGAATGCAAAGCACACACACTAGGATCAACGCTCCCCCTATATTTTATAGTCTAGGCAACATTTGCATCAACATAATGAGAGATAAACATGAATGCAACATATAACATGTGAGTATAAAGATACGGCAAAAGCTAAGCATATAACTCACAAACTAACATGGTACTTCGACATACATAGATAATAGAGGGTAGCATATGTCTCACACCATATGACTCGAGTTTAGAGTCGCACAAACACAAACCAAAGCAAATTATAAAGAGTTCACGAGTGAGGAAATAAAGCAAATAAGACGCGCTTGTGACTCGGCAAATCCAAATCCCTAAACTCTCTCTCTCTCTCCCTTTGGCATCGAGGCAGCAAAAGGGCAAAAAGCACTACGACGATCCTAGGTGGTAGTCTTGTTCCAGAACACCATCAATACTCCTCTTGACCGCTAGAGCTGTCATGTGCAGTAGCCCGCTCAACATCCGAGTCCCACTGGCAATGCTTGGAAGTCCACACCTCCTCATCGGTGATCCTGTCCTTAGACCCGCTTTCGACCTCCATGCGAAGGTGCCTCATCATAGATTTGTCACGGCTCCTAGCCTTTTTCTCGGTCACATGTGTTGTGTACTGACCATGAGCCTGCATGCAGAATAACTTCTTCATCTTCTCCTTGAGCTTCTTAGTCCAAGATGGTTTTCCACCGGATGGCGCGTAACTGGGCTAGCACCACCCTCATCCTCATCTTCCTCCTCAGCCTCAACCTCAGGGACCTCCATCTTAGGAGCAGCATGGGTACTCCACTTGTCCTTCACGTGCAGCTGCACAACCTCATGAATAGTCAGCTCTCCACATTTAAGCTCTTCCTCTGGAAAGGTGGATGCCCAAGTCTTCTCAAGAAGATGCATCAGATAGGGAGCATAGATGGGACACTTGCGCTCCATCATGGCCGAATGAAGCTCCGACCACATTGTTGGGGAACGTTGCATGGGAAACAAATTTTTTCCTACGAACACTCAAGATCTATCCATGGAGATGCATAGCTACGAGAGGGGGAGTGTATCTACATACCCTTGTAGATCGCTAAGCGGAAGCGTATATAACGCGGTTGATGTAGTCGTACGTCTTCGCAATCCAATCACGATCCATCCCGATCTAGTGCCGGACGAACGACACCTCCGCGTTCAGCACACGTGCGGCTCGATGACGTCTCCTCCTTCTTGATCCAGCAAGAGAGGGAGGAGAAGTAGATGGGACCTCAACCATCATAATAGCGTGGTGGAGATCGTGGTGTCGCAGTGCCGGCAGTGCTTCTCCAAGCGCCTCCGGAACAACGTACAAGGAAGAAACGAGAGAGACGGGAGGAGGGCCGCAGCCGTGGGAGGGTGTGCAGCCCCTTGCGCCTTCCCACCTTTATATAGTCGTGGGAGGGGCTGGTGGCTTTCCCTCCAAGCCCCTAGGGCCGTTGGTCAAGGGGGGAGGAAGGAAATCCCTCCTTTCCTTCCCCACCGATCACTATCCCCCTTTTTTAGGGATCTCGATCTTATCCTTTTGGGATATGATCCTATTCCTTTTAAGTGGGGATCTTGTTGCACCTAGACCAGGGGTGTGGGGACTTTCCCCACTACCCACGTCCATGTGGGTCCCCATGCAGGTGGGCCCCACTCCGGAACCTTCTAGAACCTTCCCGGTACAATACCGAAAAATCCCGAACATTTTCCGTAACCCTAAATATGATTTCCCATATAAAAATCTTTACCTCCGGACCATTCCGGAGCTCCTCGTGACGTCCGGGATCTCATCCGGGACTCCGAACAACATTCGGTCACCAATGTACATATCCGAATTCTACTCTAGCGTCACCGAACATTAAGCGTGCGGACCCTACGGGTTCGAGAATCATGTAGACATGACCGAGACACCTCTCTGGTCACTAACCAATAGCGGGACCTGGAAGCCCATATTGGTTCCTACATATTCCATGAAGATCTTTATCGGTCGAACCACAATGCCAAGGATTCAATCAATCCCGTATGCAGTTCCCTTTGTCCAGCGGTATGTTACTTGCCCGAGATTCGATCGTCGGTATCTCCATACCTAGTTGAATCGCGTTACTGGAAAGTCTCTTTACTTGTTCCGTAATACAAGATCCCGTGACTAACTCCTTAGTCACATTGCTTGCAAGATTCTTGTGATGCTGTATTACTGAGTGGGCCTAGAGATACCTCTCCATCATACAGAGTGACAAATCCCAGTCTCGATCCATGCCAATCCAACAGACACCCTCGGAGATACCTGTAGAGCACATTTATAGTCACCCAGTTACGTTGTGACGTTTGATACACACGAAGTATTCCTCCGGTTACCGGGAGTTGCATGATCTCATGGTCGTAGGAACAGATACTTGACATGGATAAAGCAGTAGCAATAAACTGACACGATCAACTGCTATGCTTATGGTTGGGTCTTGTCCATCACATCATTATCCTAATGATGTGATCCCGTTATCAGATGACAACTCATGTCTATGGTCAGGAAACCTTGACCATCTCATATCAACGAGCTAGTCTAGTAGAGGCTCACTAGGGACATGGTGTTGTCTATGTATCCACACATGTATCTGAGTTTCCGATCAATACAATTCTAGCATGGATAATAAACGATTATCATGAACAAGGAAATATGATAATAACCAATTTATTATTGCCTCTAGGGCATATTTCCAACAGTCTCCCACTTGCACTAGAGTCAATAATCTAGTTCACATCACCATGTGATGAACACCCAATGAATTATGGGGTTTTATCATGTTTTGCTTGTGAGAGAGGTTTTAGTTAACGGGTCTGCAACATTCAGATCCGTGTGCAGTTTGCAAATTTCTATGTCATACTGTAGACGCTGCTACCACGCTCCACTTGGAACTATTCCAAATGGCTACTCCACTATACGTATTCGGATTGCTACTAAGAGTCATCCGGATTGGTGCCAGAGCTTGCATCGACATAACTCTTTACGACGAACTCTTCATCACCTCCATAATCGAGAAACATTTCCTTAGTCCTCCAGTTACTAAGGATAATTTTGACCGCTGTCCAGTGATCCACTCTTGGATCACTCTTGTACCCCTTGACACATTCATGGCAAAGCACACACCAGGTGCAGTACACAGCATGACGTACTATATAGAGCCTATGGCTAAGGCATAGGGAACAACCTTCGTCCTTTCTCTTTCTTCTGCCGTGGTTGAGCTTTGAGTCTTACTCAACTTCACACCTTACAAATCAGGCAAGAACTCATTCTTTGACTGATCCATTTTGAACTCCTTCAAAATCTTGTCAAGGTATGTACTCATTGAAAGTCTTATCAGGCGTCTTGATCTATCTCTATAGATCTTGATGCCCAATATTTAAGTAGCTTTATCCAGGTCTTCGTTTGAAAAACTCTTTTCAAACCACCTTGTATGCTTTCCAGAAAATTCTACATCATTTCCGATCAACAATATGTCATCCACCCACTCACTTTCTTGTAAATACAAGTTTCTTATAAACTTTGTATAAACCCAAAAACTTTGATCACCTTATCAAAGTGTATATTCCAACTCCGAGATGCTTACCTTTTAGCATCCTTAGGACCGACAAAAACCTTCTGGTTGTATCACATACAACCTTTCCTCACGGAAACCGAAGGAAACTCTGTTTTGACATCCATCTGCCAGATTTCATAATCGAAAAATGCAGCAACTGCTAACATAATTCCAACAGACTTCAGCATCGCTACGGGTGAGAAAGTCTCATCGTAGTCAACTCCTTGAACTTGTCGGAAACTTCTTTGCGACAAGTCAAGCTTTATAAATGGTGAGATTTACCATCAGTGTCAGTCTTCTTCTTAAAGGTCCATTTGTACTTAACAGCCTGCCGTTCAACGGGCAAGTCTACCAAAGTCCATACTTGGTTTTCATACATGGATCCTATCTCGGATTTCATGGCTCCTAGCCATTTGTTGGAATCCGGGCCCACCATCGCTTCTTCATAGCTCGTAGGATCACTGTTGTCTAACAACATGACCTCGAAGACAGGATTGCCGTATCGCTTGGCGTAGTACGTGTCCTTGTCGACCTACGAGGTTTGGTAGTAACTTGATCTGAAGCTTCATGATCATCATCATTAGCTTCCTCTTCAATTTGTGTACGTACCATAGAAACATCTTTCTGCGACGTGCTACCATCCAACTGAAGTGACGGTTCAATAACCTCATCAAGTTCTACCTTCCTCCCACTCAATTCTTTTGAGAGAAACTCTTTCTCGAGAAAGGACCCGTTTTCAGCAACAAACACTTTGCACTCGGATCTGAGATAGAAGGTATACCCAACTTTTTTCCTTAGGGTATTCTATGAATACACATTTGTCCTCTTTGGGTTCGAGCTTATCAGGTTGAAGTCCTTTCACATAAGCATCGCATTCCCAAACTCTAAGAAATGATAGCTTAGGTTTCTGCAAAACCATAATTCATACGGTGTCATCTCACCGGACTTAGATGGTGCCCTATTAAAGTGAATGTAGTTGTCTCTAATGCATAACCCGAAAATGATAGTGGCAATCGGTAAGAGACATCATAGTACGCACCATATCCAATAGAGTACGACTACGGTGTTCGGACAAACTATCACACCATGGCGCTCCAGGCGGCGTGAGTTGTGAAACAATTTCCACATTGTCTTAAGTTGCATACGAAACTCGTAATTCAGATATTCACCTCCACGATCATATCATAGACATTTTATCTTCTTGTCATGATGATCTTCAAGTTCACTCTGAAATTGCTTGAACTTTTCAAACGTTTCAGACTTGTGTTTCATTAAGTAAATATACCTATATCTACTCAAATCATTAGTGAAGGTAAGAAAATAACGATATCCACCGCACGCTTCAACACTCATTGGACCGCATACATCAACATGTATCATTTCTAATAAGTCACTTGCCCACTCCATCATACCGGAAAACAGGGTCTTAGTCATCTTGCTCATGAGGCATGGTTCGCATGTCTCAAGCGATTCGAAATCGAGTGAGTCCAAAGATCCATCAACATGGAGTTTCTTCATGTGCTTTACACCAATATGACCTTAGCGGCAGTGCCACAAGTATGTGGTACTATCATTATTAACTTTGCATCTTTTGGCATAAATATTATGAACATGTGTATCACTATGACCGAGATTCAATAAACCATTCACATTTGGTGCATGACCATTGAAGGTATTATTCATGTAAACAGAATAACCATTATTCTCTAACTTAAATGAATAACCGTATTGCAATAAACACGATCTAATCATGTTCATGCTCAATGCAAACACCAAATACCATTTATTTAGGTTCAACACTAATCCCGAAGGTAGAGTGAGCGTGCGATGGTGATCACATCAACCTTGGAAACACTTCCAACACACATCGTCACCTTGCCCTTTAGCTGGTCTCCGTTTATTCCGTAGCTTTTATTTCGAGTTACTAACATTAGCAACTGAACCGATATCTAATACCCCGATGCTACTAGGAGTACTAGTAAGGTACACATCAATAACACGCATATCAAATATACTTCCGTTGGCGTTGCCAACCTTCTTATCTGCCAAGTATCTGGGGCAGTTCCGCTACCAGTGACTGTTCCCCTTATTATAGAAGCACTTAGTCTCGGGTTTGGGTTCAACCTCGGGTTTCTTCACTGGAGCGGCAACTGGCTTGCCATTCATGAAGTTTCCCTTCTTGCCCTTGCCCTTCTCGAAACTAGTGCTTTTACTAACCATCAACACTTGATGCTCCTTCTTGATTTCTACCTTCGCGGTGTCAAACATCACGAATAGCTCAGGAATCATCTTCTCCACCCCTGTCATGTTATAGTTCATCATGAAGCTCAAGTAGCTTGGTGGCAGTGACTTGGAGAGCTATGTCAATCACTATCTTATCTGGAAGATTAACTCCCACTTGATTCAAGCGATTGTAGCACCCAGACAATCTGAGCACACACTCACTCATTGAGCTATTCTCCTTCATCTTGCAGACAAGGAATCTTGTTGGAGGTCTCATACCTCTCAATATGGGCACGAGCCTGAAATCCCAATTTCAGCTCTTGGAACATCTCACATGCTCCGTGACGTTCAAAACGTCTTTGGAGCCTCAATTCTAAGCCGTAAAGCAAGACACACTGAACTATCAAGTAGTCATGAAAAACGTGCCTGTCTGATGTTCTCAACACCCACAGGCGACGCTTGAGGGGGTGGGCCACCGAGCGGTGCATCAAGGACACAAGCCTTCTGTGCAGCAATGAGGACAATCCTCAGTTTACGGAACTAGTCTGCATAGTTGCTACTACCAACTTTCAAGTTAGTTTTTCTCTAGGAACGTATCAAAATCTAGGGGATCTACAGCGTGAGCTATTGATCTACAACATAATTTGCAAGGATATTTCGAGTATGTTCATGATAATGAGTTCAACTAATCATATTACTAAAGAACTCCCACTCAAATTGACATCCCTCCGGTCATCCGAGTGATACATGATCCAAATTCACCAACCGAAGTCCGATTATCACGTGAGATGAGGTGGTTTCAATGGTGAACATCTCCATGTTGATCATATCTACTATATGACTCATGTTCGACCTTTCGGTCTGTTGTGTTTCAAGACCATGTCTGTACATGCTAGGCTCGTCAAGTTTAACCCGAGTGTTCCGCATGTGCAAAACTGGCTTGCACCCGTTGTATGTGAACGTAGAGCCTATCACACCCGATCATCACGTGGTGCTTCGAAACGACGAACTTTCGCAACGGTGCACACTCGGGGAGAACACAATTTTATCTTGAAATTTTAGTGAGGGATCACCTTATAATGCTACCGTCGTCCTAAGCAAAATAAGATGCATAAAACGATTAACATCACATGCAAATCATAAGTGACATGATATGGCGATGAACTTGTGCTTTTGATCTCCATCTCCAAATCACCGGCATGATCTCCATCGTCACCGGCATGACACCATGATCTCCATCAACGTGTCGCCATGAGGTTGTCGCGCCAACTATTGCTTCTACAACTATTGCTAACTCATAGCGATAAAGTCAAGGAAATGACACAAATTAATTAAAGACAACCCTATGGCTCTTGCCGGTTGCCGTACTCATCGACATGCAAGTCGATATAAACTATTACAAAACATGATCATCTCAAACATCACATATATCACATCATGTCTTTGGCCATATCATATCACATCATACCCTCCAAAAACAAGTTAGACGTCCTCTAATTTGTTGTTGCATGTTTTACGTGGCTGCTATGGGTATCTAGCAAGAACGATTCTTACCTACGCAAAACCACAACAGTGATATACAAGTTGCTATTTCACCTTCTACAAGGACCGCCTTTGTCGAATCTGATTCAACTAAGGTGGAAGAGACGGACACCCGCCGGCCATCTTATGCAACAAAGTTACATGTTAGTCGATGGAACCGGTCTCTCGTACGTGGACGAGTAAGGTTGGTCCGAGCCGCTTCATCCCACAATACCGCTGAATCAAGAAAAGACTAAGGAGGGAAGCAATCTGAATATCAACACCCACAAACTCCTTTGTGTTCTACTTGTGATGTCATCTACGCATAGACCTAGCTCATGATGCCACTGTTGGGGAACGTTGCATGGGAAACAAAGTTTTTCCTATGAATACCCAAGATCTATCCATGGAGATGCATAGCTACGAGAGGGGGAGTGTATCTACATACCCTTGTAGATCGCTAAGCGGAAGCGTATATAACGTGGTTGATGTAGTCGTACGTCTTCGCAATCCAATCACGATCCGTCCCGATCTCGTGCCGAACGGATGGCACCTCCGCGTTCAGCACACGTGTGGCTCGATGACGTATCCTCCTTATTGATCCAGCAAGAGAGGGAGGAGAAGTAGATGGGACCTCAACCATCATGACGGCGTGGTGGAGATGGTGGTGTCGCAGTGCCGACAGTGCTTCGTCAAGCGCCTCCGGAACAACGTACAAGGAAGAAACAAGAGAGACGGGAGGAGGGCCGCAGCCGTGGGAGGCTGTGCAGCCCCTTGCGCCTCCCCACCTTTAAATAGGCGTGGGAGGGGCTAGTGGCTTGCCCTCCAAGCCCCTAGGTTCGTTGGTCAAGGGGGGAGGAAGGAAATCCCTCCTTTCCTTCCCCACCGATCACTATCCCCCTTTTTTAGGGATCTCGATCTTATCCTTTTGGGATATGATCCTATTCCTTTTAAGAGGGGATCTTGATGCTCCTAGACCAGGGGTGTGGGGACTTTCCCCACTACCCACGTCCATGTGGGTCCCCATGCAGGTGGGCCCCACTCCGGAACCTTCCCGGTACATTTTCTCGAACCCTAAATATGACTTCCCATATATAAATCTTTACCTCCGGACCATTACGGAGCTCCTCGTGACGTCCGGGATCTCATCCGGGACTCCGAACAATATTTGGTCACCAATGTACATATCCCAATTCTACTCTAGCGTCACCGAACGTTAAGCGTGCGGACCCTACGGGTTCGAGAATCATGTAGACATGACCGAGACACCTCTCTGGTCAATAACCAATAGCGGGACCTGGATGCCCATATTGGTTCCTACATATGCCACGAAGATCTTTATCGGTCGAACCATGATGCCAAGGATTCAATCAATCCCGTATGCAGTTCCCTTTGTCCAGCGGTATGTTACTTGCCCGAGATTCGATCGTCGGTATCTCCATACCTAGTTCAATCTCGTTATTGGCAAGTCTTTTTACTCGTTTCATAATACAATATCCCGTGACTAACTCCTTAATCACATTGCTTGCAAGCTTTTTGTGATGCTGTATTACCGAGTGGGCCCAGAGATACCTCTCTGTCATACAGAGTGACAAATCCCAGTCTCGATCCATGCCAACCCAACAGACACCCTCGGAGATACCTGTAGAGCACCTTTATAGTCACCCAGTTACGTTGTGACGTTTGATACACACAAGGCATTCCTCCGGTGTCCGGGAGTTGCATGTTCTCATGGTCGTAGGAACAGATACTTGACATGGATAAAGCAGTAGCAATAAACTGACACGATCAACTGCTATGCTTACGGTTGGGTCTTGTCCATCACATCATTCTCCTAATGTTGTGATCCCGTTATCAGATGACAACTCATGTCTATGGTCAGGAAACCTTGACCATCTCTGATCAACGAGCTAGTCTAGTAGAGGCTCACTAGGGAGATGGTGTTGTCTATGTATCCACACATGTATCTGAGTTTCCGATCGATACAATTCTAGCATGGATAATAAATGATTATCATGAACAAGGAAATGTGATAATAACCAATTTATTATTGCCTCTAGGGCATATTTCCAACACACATAACATGGGATACATCCAAAACCTCTACCTCTTGAGAGTCCTTCTCCTTCTGACAATAGACCAACATGTTGACAAGGTAAGAGTGCACCTGATCCAAGTTCCCGACACAAGGAAAGAGTGTGTGCCTGAAGATGCGATGCATGATGTCGAGGAACGGGAATAGCACATAGGTCGTGTTGCCAGTGGTGTTAGAAAACTTTGTCATAGAGTAGGGCCAAAGGGCAGACTTGTGAATGGCGGCGGCCTCCGTGTGCGGGCGAAATCCAATTGGGTTATGGAGCCCCTAATCATTAAAGCCCAGCAAAGCCATGAACTCCTTCCATTTAGCAGTCAACCTTCTTCCATTAGTCATCCAGGTAAGAGTCCTCTCCTCATCATTCCCAAGATGGACCATGGCATAGAACATAGCCACCATCTCAGCATCAAAATCCTTGTTGAATTGCATGAGATTGGTAATACCCAGCTTGTCACAGAATGTAAGGGCTTGAACAAAATAGTCTGGATCCTTCTGTAGATGAGCTAAGTCAATGGACTTCACATGAGGGACATACAAGTTCTTCTTTGTTTTGAGCACATCATGATAGATAGAGACTTGTTGCTTGGTCCAGAAGGGACGGTGGACCAGGGTTTGATCTCGCGGATTGCGATATGTGTTGCGACAACAAGCAATGCAGAAATCCCCACCAGACATACCACTTAAAAAAGGAGCATCCTTCTTAGACTTGTTGGCCACTATCTTGACATTCTTCGCAGGTTGGGTACTGGGGTTGGCACTGTCATCCTCTGGGGTGCGGTAACACTTAGAGCTAGTAGCATGACTGGGATTCACGTGACGCTCCTGCCGACCAGAGGTACCACCACCTGGAACCCACAACATAGAGCGAGGGAAAAACAAGTGTAAAACAAATTGCATAAGCCAAAAGAGAAGAAATAAAAGAAGAATTGAAGTGAAATTTGAAGATATGCGGAGTTGGCAGCACAAGCGGCAGTACCGCTTCTTCCCAATAGTAGTACCGCCTACAAGCGATAGTACCGCTCGGGACAAGCGGTAGTACCGCTTGAGGTGGAAGTATCCAGTGCAACCACGATCACGGCAAGATCCGGTACTACCGGTGGTGCCAAATCTGAATATATTCCAATAAAACTTCAAGTCTACTATACTAGCAGTCTTCCACATCCTACTCATGCTTCGATTTGACTAAAAATCGACAAATGCATCTCATATTGCCCAAAAGCCTGGATCCAAAAAATAGAACCATAGGAGAGGAAAACGGGGGCAATACCAGCATCCATGGCACGAGGAGAGGGTGGGGATCAACTCCACCGGTCGGAATCGCGGAAGAACGGCCGGAATCGGCGGTCCGGCGGTGGCCGCCGGAGTAAGAGATTCACCTAGAGAGAGAAGACATGAGGGGAGAAAGAGATGAATGGGTATGGGGGAGTGGGAACTCCCCCTACCTGTCTCATAACCCCCTCCATGGACTCACAAGCGGTAGTACCTCTCTAAGGAGCAGTAGTACCGTGAAAGCACATTTGCTCCCTTGGTGGTTTTGGTAATTAATAACAACATATATGTCATTGAACTAATGTTTCCACTAAGCATATTTCAGGAAAAGTTCAATCATAGGGATGGCAAAAGGATTGTGGAGATACCCCAAGATGCAAGGAAATGGATTGGCAAAGCTTCAAGCAAGAGGACTCTACATTTCACTTTGTGAGAAATCACTTTGAGTCCATAGGAAAGCCAATACTATTAAAAGGGGGTAAGGTACTGTTGGTGAACAAGATGCTCCACGTGCACAAGAGATAGTCACCAAAAACACCCACAAGCTCTTCCACAAAAGTCTGTCCAAAGCCAAACATCCAAAATCGGTGCAACCAACAATTTCCACTCGGTGCCACCGATTCCCAAACTCAGACAGACCCATGCCAAACCCAAGCACATCGGTGCAACCGATTCCACTTTGGTGCCACCGAGTTTGGGTTGCCAACTTTCTGTTACCTCGATTCACAAAGTCGGTACCACCGAGTTTGTTGGATCGGCATCACCGAGTTGCGCAATATGACCATTGGTCACCTAATCGGTACCACCGAGAATTATATATCGGTCTCACCGAGATTCAAAAGTTGTCACCTTTTGGTCACTTCGGTACTATCGAGATTCACATATCGGTGTCACCGAGTTGGTCACTTTAGGTGTAATGGATTTTTGGGGATGCCTATATATACCCCTTCACCAGCACCCACTCGAGAGAGAAGCACTCAGAACTATTCCATACTTGCCCCATCCAATTTTCTGAGAGAGAGCCACCTACCCTTGTGTTGAGATCAAGCTTCCACTTCATCCATATGAATCTTGATCTCTAGCCTCCCCAAGTTGCTTTCCACCAAATCAATCTCTTCCACCATATCCAAATCTATGAGAGAGTGATTGTGTGTTGAGGAGTCTATCATCTTGAAGCACAAGAGCAAGGAGTTCATCGACATTGCCGAGCCTATTACCTTTTGGAGGGTGGTGCCTCCTAGATTGGTTAGGTGTCGCTTGGGAGCCTCCTACTTCGTGTTGTGGAGTTGAACCAAGAAGTTTGTACGGGCAAGGAGATCGCCTACTTCGTGAAGATCTACCCATAGTGAGGCTAGTCCTTCATGGACGGAAGCCGTTATGGAATAGTCAAGGTTGCTACTTCGTGGACCCTTATGGGTGGAGCCCTCCGTGGACTCTCGCGACCGTTACCCTCCGTGGGTTGAAGACTCCATAAACGTGGACGTACGATAGCACCACCTATCGGAACCAGGGGAAAAATCTTCGTGTCTACAAATTGCGTTTGATCTTCCTCCTTACCCTCTACTATATACATGCTTGTTGTTACTTTCCGCTGCTATACTCTTAGACATGCATGTGTAGGGTGTGCTTGACTTGCTATCATCGCTAAAATCTGCCAACACTTAAAATTGGGAAAAGGTAGAATGTTTATTTGGTCAAGTAGTCTAATCACCCCCCTCTAGACATACTTTCGGTCCTACATACCACCCCGTTACTATCGCACAGCTAGAGGCCGAGTAGTACCGCTCCAGCGGTAGTACCGTCTGGACGATACAAACTTGCCATGCTAGATACAAAAGGAGGCTTATGCAATATAATATGTTTGTAGATGAGAGAAGGCTTGGGTCGGGGACTCAAAAACTAGCAAAGGGAAGAGACGCTCCGAGTTTAGAAAGACCAATAAAAGGATAGCAAACTTGGAGTGACTCAAAACACAAAAAATCTCTTAACTAGCAAATACCTCACTAGGAGGGGGCGGTGGCCGAAGCCACCTATCTTTGAGTCAATTGGTATGGCACCGCGAAGGTTTTAACCTTGGTTCCATGACCAAAACTCGTCTTTGAAGCACAAGTACCATAAAAATGGCTAATGTGAAAGGCTTGATCGATTTATGCATAATGGGGGGGAGGGAAAGTTCATTGAGAGAACAATACCCCCCTATATACATGCCTACATCTAAACAAGACAAAATGATGAGTGCGGTGAGGTGTGCAATACTTCAAGCCACATTGCTCGAATCAATGATATTTAGCTCATGCCTTAACTCGCGAAATCTTCCTTCATCCAATGGCTTCGTGAAAATACCTGCAAGTTGTTCATGAGTGTTGACATATATAAGATCAATCTCTCCACACTTGATATGCTCCCGATGAAGTGATGACGAATCTCAATATGCTTTGTCTTGCAATGTGGGATCGGGTTGTAGGAGATCTTGTTAGCACTTTGATTGTCACGGAAAAGAGGCACTTTGTCACAATTGGCACCATAATCCTTTAAAGTTTGCCTCATCCAAAGCAATTGTGTGCAACAACTTGCAGTGGCTACATACTCGGCCTCGGTGGTAGAGAGAGAAACACAATTTTGTTTCTTTGAAGACCAACTTACCAAAGAGCCACCAAGGAATTGGCACCCTCTGGAAGTGGACTTCCTATCCACACGGTCTCCTGCCCAATCCGAGTTAGAGTATCCCATGAGATCAAATGTTTGGGGTATGAGCCAAATATCGAAAGATTCGCTTGACTGCCACAAAGTGGCTTTCCTTAGGTGCGGCTTGAAATCATGCACAAATTCCCACACTCAACATAATATCCGGTCTAGATGCACAAAGGTAAAGCAAGGATCCAATCATGGAGCGATATAACTTTTGATCCACGGCTTTACCATTGGGTTCAATGTCAAGTTGGCACTTGAGTTGCATAGGTGTCTTGGCCGGCTTGACATCATCCAACTTGAACCTCTTGAGCATGTCTTGAGTGTATTTTGCTTGGTTGATGAAAGTCCCTTCTCTTCGCTGCTTGACTTCAAATCCAAGAAAGAACTTCAACTCTCCCATCATAGACATCACAAACTTCTCGGTCATCAGTGCGACAAACTCATCATTAAAAGCTTTGTTAGGAGAACAAAATATAATATCATCAACATATAGTTGGCATATGAACAATCCCCCTTTGACCTTCTTAGTGAAAAGAGTGGAATCGATTTTCCCAATTTCAAACCCGCGATCTTACAACAACTCGGTAAGGTGCTCATACCACACACGTGGGTCTTGTTTAAGTCCATAGAGAGCCTTATAGAGTTTATATACATGATTGAGGAACTTGGGATCCTCAAACCCCGAGGGTTGTTTGGCATATACCAACTCATTTAATGGACCATTAAGAAAAGCACTTTTCACATCCATTTGTTGCAATTTAAAATCATGATGTGAAGCATAAACAAGCAACATGCGAATAGATTTGAGACGAGCAACAGGAGCGAAAGTTTCACCTTAGTCAACCCCCTCGACTTGTGAGTAGCCTTGAGCTACCAATCTTGCCTTGTTGCGTATGACAATGCCATGTGCATCTTGCTTGTTCTTGAAGGTCCACTTGGTTCCAATGACATTATGATTCTTCGTTGGCCTTGGCACCAATTTCCACAGGTGGTTGCACTCAAAGTTGTTGAGTTCTTCATGCATGGCTTCTAGCCAATCCGAGTCCTCGAGCGCCTCATTGACCTTTTGCGGTTCAACACAAGAAACAAACGCATGATGCTCAAAAAAGTTTGTTGATAATTTTCGAGTAGTTACCCCTTTTCTTAAGCTTCCAATGACATTCTCCAAGATGTGGTGTCTGTGTTCTAGCTTGGAAGCTATCTCGGCGGCGCGAAGCTCCAATTGCTCTTCAAGAGAACCTTGAGGAGTAACATCTTGATCATCTTGAGCGTCACCTTGAGCTTGCTCACGGTCATGATCTTGATCTTGGTCATCATTAGGTGCATCACCACCATCACGTGGTTGATCTTGACCTTGTTCTTGACCACTTGATTGAGGGCCTTCACTTTGTTCTTCGCAAGCGTGTGGGTCAAGTGTTGGTGATGGTTCCACTTGCGTAGAACATTGTACTTCTCCTTCCACCACAAGGGGTTCCTCAACATGTAGGAAGTGTCCCACACCCATTCTTCTTACGGCTTGATGAGGAATTTCATCACCTACATCACAAAGACCACTTTGCTCCACTTGGGAGATATTATTTTCATCAAACTCTACGTTACACGTCTCCTCAATGAGTCCATTGGACTTGTTGAGAACATGGTAAGCATGAGAGTTTGTAGCATAACCAATAAATATGCCCTCTTGAGCTCTAGTTTCAAATTTAGACAAACGAGCACCCTTTTTGAGAATGAAACACCTACACACGAACACCCGGAAGTACTTGAGGTTGGGCTTGTTACCGGTAAGTATTTCATATGGAGTCTTGTTCAAGCCCTTATGGAGGTAGAGCCGATTGGATGCATGACAAGCGGTATTGATGGCTTCGGCCCAAAAGT
Organism: Elymus sibiricus; assembly: GCA_039707655.1. Lineage (NCBI taxonomy): Eukaryota > Viridiplantae > Streptophyta > Magnoliopsida > Poales > Poaceae > Elymus > Elymus sibiricus. The sequence goes on from CM077665.1 coordinate 275,586,333, forward strand.
TGTACGGAGATTTGAATTCCACCATCATGGTCCTTGTCGTGTCCATCAACGTCTGGTTCTTCCTCTCCGCAACACTAATTTGCTCAGGGGTATAAGGTGCGGAGTATTGATGCTTGATCTCCTCATCACTAAGGAACTCATCCAAGGTGTAGTTCTTGAACTCAGTGCCGTTGTCACTTCTAATGATCAATATCCGTGCATCATGTTGACGTTGAGCTTCATTTGCAAAGTCGATCACCGTTTTTTGGGTCTCATTCTTCCTCCTGAAGAAATATACCCATGTTCATCTTGAATAATCATCCACAATCACCAAGCAATACTTTCTCCCACCAAGGCTATAAAAAGATGGAGGTCCAAAGAGATCCATGTGAAGGAGCTCCATGGGCCTCTTGGAAGATATAATGGTAGTGGGACGGTGAGGCTTCTCATGTAACTTTCCTTTGATACAAGCACTGCAAGCATGATCTTTGGCAAAGCTAACATTTGTTAGTCCACGAACATGGTCCCTAGTGAGGAGATTTGCAAAGATCACATATTGATGTGGGTTAGACAGCGATGCCAAATCCACCCCACGTCAACTTTAGCCATTAGACAAGTTGCGGTCTTAGTGGGCCTCTCCGAGAAGTTGTCCACATGGAGACCGTTCTCAACATGTCCAACAAAGGCTACTTTAAGAGTCTTGCTCCACAAAAAGGGCCACGATATCAAGATCAAAGAAGGTTGAAAAGCCCATAATTGCAAGTTGACGAACATAAAGTAAATTGTATGCAAGAGACTCAACAAGCATGACTTTCTCAATGCATATATCCGGAGAGATTACCACCTTTCCAAGACCCACTACCTTTGACATTGAAGCATCACCATATTGAACATGAGTGGGCATAGTTGAACTTGCTTGAACGTCCACCACCAAGTCCTTGCTTCCGGTCATATGATTTGTTGCTCCACTAATGAGAAACCATGAACCTCCACTGGAAGCAAACTCCTACAAGAGATCAATGCTTGGATTTAGGTAGCCATTTTTGAATAGGTCCTTTCATGTTAGTAACAAGGGCCTTAGGAACCCAAATAGACCATTCAATGCACTCATAAGTAGAACCAACAAATTTGGCATAAACATGCCCATCACTAGCACGGCATAAAATATAAGAGGGGTTAAAGTCACCGACATCATTGGGTGAATTGGTTTTGCAATTCTTGGCACCACCATGAGCCACCTTGTTCTTCTTATCCTTAGGAGAACCGTCTCCCTCTTTAACAAACGTAGTTTTGAGAGGGAGAGCTTGCTTGGTCTTGTTGTTGTTCTTCTTCTTTGACTTGGGAACAAACCCAAGTCCCTCCTTTGCCACAACTTCCTTATGATTGCTCAAAAGGTCATTGAGGTTCTTCTTGCCTTGAATGCAAGTGACAAGGCCTTTCTCAAGTTGCTCTTTCAACCTGGCATTCTCCTCAACAAGATGTGCATGCTCACAACAAGTGTTAGTAGCATGTGCATTATCAATTAATAAAAGAGGAAAAGTAGCATTATCCTTAGTTAGTTTCACTTGGAGTTGATCATGAGACTCTTTGAGAGAGTTATAAGTACTCTTCAAGGCCTTGTGAGCCTTTTCAAGTAGCTCAAACTCCTCCTTGAGTCTAGCATGGCCAACCCCAAGTTCAACATTCTCGGGTTTAAGCACATGAGCTAGAACTTGAGCATGATCATGACCTTTCTTAAGTTTAGCAAGATCAACGTTGTGTGACTCCTCAAGAGCCAAACAAATACCTTGCTCTTCCTCAATAACATGGGAAAGATCTGCATTCTCATCGGCATAGTCATGACTATGACCTTCCATCTTAGTGATGGTATCTTCAAGACCCTCAATGGTGTCATTTGCCTCACCAAGTTGTTACAAGAAAGCAACAAAGTAATTCTTGGTAGTACCTTTGAGCTTACCCATGAACTCATTAAACTCATTTTCCTCCACCTTTCCCACATGCGTTTCATGTACACAATCCGTTGAAGAGGGATGAGTAGTGATAGTAGCTTTGATGTTGGAGGTTACCTTATTGGTGGACTTGGCCATGAGAAACTTGGCGGGGGCGATGACATTCTTGTTGGGGGAGTCAAAGAGAGACGCCTGATGACCCACAAGTGTAGGGGATCAATCGTAGTCCTTTCGATAAGTAAGAGTGTCGAACCCAACGAGGAGCAGAAGGAAATGACAAGCGGTTTTAAGCAAGGTATTCTCTACAAGTGTTGTAAGTAACGATAGTAGATAGTTTTGTAGCAAGATAATTCATAACAAGTGACAAGTGACAATAGTAGCAATGGTGCAGCAAGGTAGCCCAATCCTTTTTATATCAAAGGACAGGCCTGAAAGTACTCTTATATTAATCAAGCGCACCCGAGGACACATGGGAATTCTGTCTAGTCACGTTCATCATGTTGAGTTGATTCGCGTTCGCTACTATGATAATTTCATATGTGGGTGGACCGGTGGTAAGGTGCTATTCTTACTTGAACTAACAACCTACTTATGATTACCCCCTCTCGCAAGCATCCGTAACTACGAAAGAAGAATTAGATAAATCTAACCATAGCATGAAACATGTGGATCCAAGTCAGCCCCTTATGAAGCAACGCATAAACTGGGGTTTAAGCTTCTGTCACTCTAGCAACCCATCATGTACTTGTTACTCCACAATGACTTCCCTTAGGCCCATAGAATGGTGAAGTGTCATGTAGTCAACGTTCACACGAGACCACTAAGAGAAGTAACAACATACATATCATCAAAATATCGAACGAATACCAACTTTACATGATTACTTATAACAAGACTTCTCCCATGTCCTCAGGAACAATAGTAACTACTCACACCTCATCAACATATTCAAGATCAGAGGTGCAATAATAATAATTAAGGATCTAAACATAATATCTTCCACCAAGTAATCCAACAAGCATCAACTACAAGATGTAATCAACACAACTAGTAACCCACAGGTACCAATCTGAGGTTTTGAGACAAATATTGAATACAAGAGATGAACTAGGGTTGGAGATGAGATGGTGCTGGTGAAGATGTTGATGAGGATTGGTCCTCCCATGAAGGAGGAAGCGTTGGTGATGACGATGGCTTTGATCTCGCCCTCCCGGAGAGGAATTTCCCCGGCAAAATCTGATTGCCGGAGTGCAAAAGGGCCCCTGCCCAGGTTTCTGCCTCGAGACGGCGGCGCTTCGTCCTGAATAGTTGCTTATGATTTTTCTAGGGTAAAACACATCAAATAGGAGAAGATGGGCGTTAGGAGGCCAGTCATGGGCCCACTAGCCATCGGGGCGCGGCCTGGTGGGGGGCGCCATGTTGGCTTGTGCCTGGCTGGTGGCCCCCCTCTGGTATATTTTTGGCCCATAAATTCATATATATTCAATAAAAATTCCTCGTGAAGTTTCAGGTCATTTGGAGTCTGGTGATTTTTCTGCCTTTTTCTCGGTTTTCCGGTCTAGAATTCCTGTTTCCAGATAATTCCCTCTTTGTGATGTACCTTGCATATTCAGAGAGAAAAGGCATAAGAATTGTATGATAATAGGGAATATTGGACAAGAATATCATAAATATGAATAAGAAATCATGATGCAAAATGGACGTATCAACTCCCCCAAGCTTAGACCTCGCTTGTCCTCAAGCGAAAGCCGAACTCGAGAGTAATGACCACATAATTTGAGACAGAGGTGTCGATAAAAGTAGAATACGGACATGGAAGCATCGTGAATATCATTATAGCAGCAAGTATTTCATCATATAACTTCTCATAAGCAAGTAAAGATCTATTCACAATTATCAAAGTATGAAGCATAACCTTATTGACAATCAACAAACGGTGCCTTTAGTCATGGTGATATTCACAATTCATCATATTCAAGAGAAGAGTCTATATAAGAGCTTTCATTGTAGCAAACCCACATACTCAACTATCATTTAGTCATCCATGATTATTGACACTCATTGCATATTTTTGGAGCTAACGTTTTTGCCGGACACATAGGAAGATAGGGGCTTGCTTTTCCACCCAACTCATTTACCTCAAGGATAATGTCAACAATAATGAGTCATGGTTTCTTACATTCAACTGGATATATATACCTGGATGTTTCCGCAACATGTGATGCTTGCCACTAAGAGAGTTTATAACTTAAAAGAAGGGAAAATATTAATGACTCTTGAGTAAAAGTAAGGACTAAACAAAATTAAAAGATAGGCCCTTCGTAGAGGGAAGCAGAGGTTGTCATGCGCTTCTATTTGTTTAGATGTGCCATCTCTTAATGCAAAGGAACGTCACTTTATATTTGTAACATCCCCAGATTATAGTCATGTTATTAACTAAGATAATATGCCATGTCATCATGATCATCATAATTAAATTGCATTTAGGATTTAATCCAACATTCAAATTCAAATTTAAAATAAAGTCAACAATAAAATTTTCTTCAAACAGTAAAACTAAAATGTACGCTTTATTCCATAAATTCCCCTGATCATTTGTCATGTAGAAACTAACTTCATTTGGATAAACCAATTAACCCAAACAACATTTAAACATGTCCGATGGCATCTAGTTTGGCCATTTTAAATCCTAAAAATAAATAAGATTTTCCAAATAATGTGAGACTTGTGGTGTGGCCTCAGAATATTGCCTAGTATTGGTGTGTCAAGTTTCATGGCTAACCAAATTCGTTGGCTATAAAAAGTAAATAGGAAACAATATCAAAAAGCAAAAATAGTAAATGAAAAAGAATAAAATGGAAAAACTAGACTGTGCACTTGTAGCCCACTGGTACAGTGCACAGCCCAACCCACCTACTGTCTCCTCCTTTCTCTGTACGTACACATAGAGACAGAGCCATGGCGTGTCGACCATCCCCGGCCTCCATGGCTCGATGGTCGACGTCTGGCGCTATAGGGTGCCTGGGAGAGGATAAGGCCGACACCCCCGACCCCGTAGACGAAACCCTATCCCCATTTTTTTTCCCTCGCCTCGCTCCGTTTGATTTAGCTCGCGCCCAAGTCATTGCAGAGGCGCTCGCCGTCGTTGACGCGGCCACCGACCTCTCCGGCGTGCGGGAGCACGTCTGGGAGGTCCACCGCGGCTGGATCCGTCCGTTCCGGGGACCAGATCAAGCCGGGACGGCCCGTACGCTCGGCATCGAGCCGGTTTCCTACCACGGCCGTCGCACCGCATCGTCAAGCTCGTCGCGTCCGGTCGTCCCCGCGCCTCCAAACCACGTCTACGAGATTCGGAGTGAGTTCCTCGCCCGATTCCCCTTTTTTCCCGGCTCGATTCGTCGCCGACTCGCCGTTTGCCGCCGTCCCCAAGTGTACGCGTACGTGCACGTACGTGCCTGCTTGCTGTGACTACCTGCGTCGCTGCTGCTTGCTCTGCTTGCTAGCGGTTGCTTCTACTGCCGCCCGTGCACGCCCACTGCTGCTCGCTCCGCCTCCAGCCGCCGCTGCCTTGCCGCAGTATTCGCCGCTGCTGGCTGCTACTGCTTGCTTCTTGCTGGCACCGCTGACTCTGCTGCCGTCTGCTGCTTGCTGCTCCTGCTGTCGTACTGCTTGTTGATGTTGCTGCTAGCGCTGCTACTACCTGCTGTTGCTGCAGCTGCCGCATGCGAGCCCGCGCCCTTCCCTGGCAGCTCTCAAGCTCGCCTCGCCCATGGCTATGGCCGTGTGCCTGGGTGCTGCTTTGCGTGTGTGTGCACAGTCAAGTGCACGGCACATGCGGCCAATCAAATTAATTGGTGCTAATACACTTTAGTTAGGTTAGATACTAGCCTATGTGAGTGGTCCCCACTATTAATTAATCTAATTTAATTAAGTCTAGTGACTAACATGTGGACCCCAGTCATTCTTTGACTAGTCAATGTTTGACCAGTCAACTTTTGACTCGGCAGGTTGACTGGCCCATATGCCAGTCTCTAACACCCACAGCTAGGTACACTTCAGTGTATCCATAGCAATTACACATTTATGCATTCCGAAATTAATACAATTCAAAAAATCCTTAAAACTTTGAAAATTAATATAAAATAAACCGTAAGTCAGATGAAAATATTTTATACATGAAAGTTGTTCAGAAAAATCCAACGAATCCGAACACGTAGTCCGTTCGTTTGTCACGTGCTCCTATCATAACGGACATGGAACTTTTCCATCGTTTTCGTCTGTCCGGTAGTAGCCCGAGACCCGGAAAATATCGTCAGATATTCTTCCGACCCGCCTGCGACGTGTAATACTACGTTAGTGCATGTCTAGCCCTGCATATTGCCATGTCATGCATCGTGTTGCATCTGTGCTTTATATTTATTGTTTCTTCCCCCATCTTCTCTCCGGTAGACCCCGAGACTGACGGTGCTGCCGGGTACGACTACACCGTTGACGATCAGGCCTTTGCCGCAGAGCAGCAAGGCAAGCAACCCCCCCCCTTGAGCATTCCGATATCGCCCAATTCTTTCCCTCTCATTCTTGCATTAGATTTTGCTACTGTATTAGTTAGCTCCCATTCTGATGCATAGCCTGTTTTTGATAAACTGCTACTATACCTGCAATCATATCAACTGCTTAGTATAGGTTGATCAATGAATCCCCTGTGACCCCTTAGTCCCAGTTGCCCCTGCTTCTTCATCGACGACTCAAAGACTCGGTCAACCGACCGATGAGCCAGGCCCCTCACATCACCGCACACCCCTTATCTGTACGACTCTAGAGAGTTACTATCGAGTACCGAGGGTGACACCTCGTGAAGTACTCATGATGCTGACTCTGTAGTGTAGCTAGTCGGTCGTGGTTATCGAGGGTGATTCCTCCTTCACCACTCCCAACGATGACTCTGTCGTGCAACCCCTCAAGTGTGGGACCTTCGAGGGTGATTCCTCTAAGTCCACCTTGACGGTTTCATCGAGCGGGACCCTTTGAGGGTGATTCCTCAGGTTCCGTCTTGATGTTTTATACACACAGTTACTATGACCTGGTTACAGAAACATGCTGGTGATGGGTCGGCCCTAAGGGGTACCCACGGTTTGATGATGATGAGGCGTGGACGGGCAGGAGAGGCCCTTGCCACACATCCTCGAGACGGGGCGACGGGACCGCACTTCATGGGTCGCGCTTGCCCCGCATTAATAAAATGCTAATGGGTTGGGTATTTGATCTGAGATGGTCGTTTGACCTTTTACGCACCAAACCTTCACGTGGGAGAAGTTATGGGTACTCAGCGTCGTTGTATCAGCCGAAGCTCTTCGGACGTCAGCAATGGAGCGGCACGTGCCCGAGTGGCCTGGACGGTACATCTCTTGGACTAGAGTGTGCTAGGGCTGACCTCAGCCGCGTTCGCATCGTGCAGGAGCGCAAAGGGCAAGTGGGCCCACGACCCCTGGGCGCTTAGGATTTAGACCGGCGGGCTGGCTTCTCTGTTGAGCCTAGGTGGGGCGACGACGCGTTGATATCCCGAGGCCGGGCATGACCCAGGAAAGTGTGTCCGGCCGGAGGTGATCAAGCGTGTTGGAAATGCGGTGCACCCCTGCAGGGATGAATTCATCTATTCGAATAGCCGTGTCCACGGTAACAGGATGACTTGGAGTTGTACCTTGATCTACTACAACTAAAATTGTGACTTTACTTTGAAATGGATGTTGGCTCCGAGATTGCTTCCTCGCAGGGAGTCGAGGAAGAATCTCTGGGCGTGGTTACTTAATAAAATTGCTACAATAATATGACTATATATGAGATACCAGTCTACTCTCTTCCAATGCTGCAAGATGCTGAAGATGCTAGTCTTCGATAGGACTAGGTCTTCCCCCTCATTCTTGCTTTCTGCAGTCAGCCCAGATATAACCCCATTTCCCTTGATAATGATGCATACTTAGCATAGTTCTGATGTCAGTCTTGCGAGTACTTTCTATGAGTACTCACCGTTGCTTTGCATTCTCTTTCCCCCTCGATACGATTACCGCGTTCAGACGATGGAGCCCAGGAGATGGAGTACGCCGGAGATGACTACTACACCACCGCTGGAGCCTACTACTACGTGGAGAGTGCCGACGCTCAGGAGTAGTTAGGTTGGCTCCCAGGCAGGAGGCCTCGCCTCTTTCGATCCGTTGTTATGTTTGTGCTAGCCTTCTTAAGACAAAACTTGTTTAACTTATGTCTGTACTCAGATATTATTTGTTTTCGCTGACTCGTGCTTGTCGAGCTTTGTATTCGAGCCCTCGAGGCCCCTGGCTTGTAATATGAAGCTGTATGACTTTAATTTGTGTCTAGTGTTGTGTTGTGATATTGATTAGTGAGTCCCTAATCTTGGTCGTACGCATTTGTGTGTATGATTAGCGTACGGTCAAATTGGGGGCGTCACAAGTGGGTATCAGAGCCGACTGCCTGTAGGTAGTCCCCTTTCCAACTCCTTGGCCGAAGTTGAGTCTAGTCATTGAAAAACTTTTACTAACATAGTTGTGTGGCTTACGGGCCCACATCTCAATCGGGTGGTATTAGGATCTTTTATTCCTCATCTATACTCTGGGTTCTGATCTCTCTTCTCTTTCGGGCTAAATATTTTTTTAACTCTAACTCTAAGTTCTCGTAACTACTCCTCTCGGAGAGCCCCTCATTTCAGACGATGACTTGATTCGTCAGAAGACTCCGAAGATACTCCCTGATGTTCTCCCGAGAACTTGTGCTCATCGCTTTTGCGATTCCCTTCCGCCGTCAACCCCTATGGATGACTACATGCAATTGTCGCTCATACTTTCATATCCAGTTGCTCTTGTTATTACAAGGTACATCGAATTATCTTACCGGAGATTCGTTCTTCCTCGGTTGATCATGTGTTTCACGGAATTCTTTGAAACGCTATTCGATCTTCCGTAATCCTCAGTAGCCTTTTTGCTCTTGACCTTTCTCACCTGCTTGCATTATGGTTAATTCCATATGTCTAGCAATATTAAGTAAATCCTTTGTGGTTTTCATTTGATTTTATTGATTCAACCTGTGTGTGAATGCACGCAGTCATCAGTTGTTTATCATAAATTATCAGTCCGGCTCAGACGTCTTTCCAATCAGGAGCTGGTTCTCGTCAAATCAACCTTGGTTGATTGTCCATCTAAGTCCTTTCAACTTATCTATATTGATCGAAGCATCTGATTCTGATACACCAAATTGGGAATCTTAATTCCTTTGGTTATTTAAGCATCAAATTATTTGGATGTTCTATAATCTGATGCCTTGCATTCTTTCTCCCTCTGATTGAGTACCGATACTCACATCTCGTCCTTTGTGGACTGCCAGACCCATTGTTGTGTTGTTATCTGATAGCATCCTTCACATTCAATATTATTGTGATGTTCTTCCCCTGATACATGATGCCATTGGTAAATTGTGTCTTCTCCCCCTGATAAGTTGTATCCTATGATGTTGTCAGCCACGCTCTGATGTCAAGCATGTGTTAATTACTCTTGAAGCTTGTGGTATATGTTCCTAAGAAGCCCCCATGGGTTGAACCTATGCCTTCGTTACTCCGTGTGAACCCGAGGGTTTTCACGAGTCCTACTCTTCTGGTGTTTTGCCGGATAATCTTCCTCTTTGTTTAACTTGACCTTGTATCTGTGATTGATACTTTACAACCGTGGTTCTGACCATGATTGCTCTTCTTTGATCCCATTTTTAGACCAATTTAAGAACTTGTCTTCTGCAGATCAATACATCGGTCCAAGCTTTAATTCTGATCTACATTCGAGTATTACCCCTGGTATCTCGAGAAAATCAGGGGGCTACATAGCTTCTTATAAGCTCCTCATCAGCTTTGTTTTCCTTCACTGATTCCAGTTTCCTCTTGTTCTGAGTTGTTGGACACTCAAGGACACCGATATTGAATCGAGTCCGCATTGTGATTCAACAACTCTTAGTAATCTTCCTTGCTTATGGGTTGGAACTCGATCATGTCGTTCCAAACTGTTAAGCTCCATCATCATTGTCATGCTAGAGCTTGACCATGATATCTTTGTCCTTCATCCACGGAACACAATTCCAACAGTGCGCTAAGCTTACATCGAGTTTTCAACGTCATGTTGGTTGTCTTGATAGGCAATTTCGATTCCGAGCTAGCACTCTAATCTGTGGTTCTGACAACCTTTCGCTTCACCATTTCCTTGCTTGATGTTGTCGCTGATCGATTACATATTCAAGAGACTTCTTGACATTTGTGTCGTGATCCTCATCAGCATTCTGGGCTCTTCCAGGATATCAATTAAATTCATGATGAGAGTAGCATCCTTGCCCCTTGGTAATTGGTATTGCCGTTGACGACATCCTTGCCTCCCTTCCAAATGCAGACTTGGTCTTATTTTGGGCGCACCTTTCGATTAATGTTGAATTATGGATGTTTTTCCTCAGGCTTAGCTCAATATATCATCTGGTTTGACCAATGCTATCACCTTGTTCATTCAATCGTGGAAATCCATCTTTGTGGAAATCTCGATGAATTGTTGCTGAGCCCATCAGGCACATCCTCATCTTCTTCGTGGTTCATGATGAACAGTTAAGTTAGTGTTGGAAACCTTTGGAAGCATTATCTTTGTGCCTAGCTCATGAAGAATATGTTTGATAAAATAAGTGTTTTTACATAACTTCACGTGCATTCTGCCGCCGTAAATATGGGAAGTTTTGTTTTGCTTCCTCTGGGATCATCCCAATTCATTCACGCATGTGCAAAGTGTTATATGTTTTGAGAATTTGCTACCTTCACTCCATATAAATTTCCTAGCACCCCAAGCCACTGATTGATTTGATCTAGGAAAAGAAGTTCTACGTAAGAGCTAATCCGGACTTACATCGGTACTTTGATATCCTCGATGTTGGTTCCCAACCTTAACTCGGTTGCATTTGGTCGTTAGGCTTCCATGTGGCCACGATTGTCTTGGACAGTGTGTTCCCGTATGTCTTGTAATCCAGCTCAATATTTTGGATGCTTGCTTCCGTATTCCATGTACTGAGAATCTTGCAATGTGATCCCGTCGATGTGTGTTGCATCCTTTTTCCTTCTCAGGCATGCTAAGTCTGAAGAATCCTAACACCAACCAGATCTGAACCTCAGTCAGATATGATGGTTGGAACATTATCAAGAATTATAACTTTGGTCTTTATTACTCGGTAAGGTGATGTTGTAGCTAGCACACCTGGCCGGATGACCTATTGTTATAATGCTTTGTTTAGCAAGGATTGCCATTCTTCCATGGGGAAATTATAAGACTTATTTTATAAGTTGTTCCTACTGGATCCTTTGTGTATCCAAACTCCATCCTTTACTCGAAACACCATATCATTGCTATCCCGAAGCATGGGTGTGGTATACCGATCAGCAAAAGGAATAATGTAAGCTCAATGCTAATTGTTTCTTGATCAATTATCCAAACACCATTGTATGGGAATGTCATGAATTTCCTCGCCCCTTTTACCAAAATGGTTGCCTACTTGCTATCCTGTCATGTATATCATGTTCTGTTTTTTTCCTTGGGAAAGATATACTCCTAAAACTTGAGTATGAACACTTTTTCCTTTCCATTGGTCTGTTAATGTGATAAACACATTTTCCTTTCCATTGGTCTGTTTAATGTGATGAACACATTTTCCTTTCGATTGGTCTGTTTAACCTTTCTTGTAATCTAGCTTATCTGAACAGTGGTGATTCCCTGCTTAGGTAAGCACCTCGGTGATCAATTCTGTCAGTAAGGCCCTATTACTATTGTTGATAACATTCCGGTAACTGCCGGTGGACGGGAACTTTGCCTATTGGTCCGCCTCGTTTCAACGAGCAGGAAAATGGTTCTATTCGTCCCCCGCCCTTGGTACCGACGTTGTTGCCAGCATAACTGACAATCTATACTCTGACTTGTCATGCTACCATGACCGTGTAAGATGTCACCGCTCTTCCTGCTCTTAACCACATGGTCGGCCCATAACCCTCTGTTCCACAGGATCGAAACCTGACTCTCCTGTACATCTTTGTTTCCAAAGTATCTTTTACACTTGGCATCGTGTGTAATTCCTGAGCCACCGTCCAAGGGTCAACCTATTCTAGTATCAGACGCAACATTTAATTTTTCGTTGCTCTGAACGCCCCTTTCACCTTCTGATCAGGCATCGAATGGTTGCCTACCCGTTTGAAACTTTAGTACCATCTCATATTGCTCTCAATGAAATTCCCTGAGTTACAACTCGAGAAATAATTTGTGCCTTCTTCTTGAGTTCACCGTCAGATGCCCAACATTGTGGGGATACGTTCTTTCAAAGTTTTCCTTCTATCACCTTCATAGGACGATGAAGATCCTGAAGAAAGGGTAACGACTTAATCATGATGCCCTGATGCAACGAATAGAAGACATCAACGAAAGGGATCTACTTCTTCGAGAAGAGCAACCAAGACCGAGAAGACTCGTTAGAATTTCGTAACCAGAACTTCCCCCTTACTCCATCTCTTAAATCTCGGGACGAGATTTCTTGTAGTGGAGGAGATTTGTAACATCCCCAGATTATAGTCATGTTATTAACCAAGATAATATGCCATGTCATCATGATCATCATAATTAAATTGCATTTAGGATTTAATCCAACATTCAAATTCAAATTTAAAATAAAGTCAACAATAAAATTTTCTTCAAACAGTAAAACTAAAATGTTCGCTTTATTCCATAAATTCCCCTGATCATTTGTCATGTAGAAACCAACTTCATTTGGATAACCCAATTAACCCAAACAACATTTAAACATGTCCGATAGCATCTAGTTTGGCCGTTTTAAATCCTAAAAATAAACAAGATTTTCCAAATAATGTGAGACTTGTGGTGTGGCCTCAGAATATTGCCTAGTATTGGTGTGTCAAGTTTCATGGCTAACCAAATTCGTTGGCTATAAAAAGTAAATAGGAAACAATATCAAAAAGCAAAAATAGTAAATGAAAAAGAATAAAATGAAAAAACTGGACTGTGCACTTATAGCCCACTGCTACAGTGCACAACCCAGCCCACCTACTGTCTCCTCCTTTCTCTGTACGTTCACAGAGAGACAGAGCCATGGCGTGCCGACCATCCCCGGCCTCCATGGCTCGATGGTCGACGTCTCGCGCTACAGGGTGCCTGGGAGATGATAAGGCCGACACCCCCGACCCCGTAGACGAAACCCTATCCCCATTTTTTTTCCTCACCTCGCTCCCTTTGATTTAGCTCGCGCCCGAGTCATTGAAGAGGCGCTCGCCGTCGTTGACATGGCCACCGACCTCTCCGGCGTGCGGGAGCACGTCTGGGAGGTCCATCGCGGCTGGATCCGTCCGTTCCGGGGACCAGATCAAGCCGGGACGGCCCGTACGCTCGGCATCGAGCCGGTTTCCTGCCATGGCCGTCGCACCGCATCGTCAAGCTCGTCGCGTCCGGTCATCCCCGCGCCTCCAAACCACGTCTACGAGATTTGCAGTGAGTTCCTTGCCCGATTCCCCTTGTTTCCCGGCTCGATTCGTCGCCGACTCGCCGTTTGCCACCGTCCCCAAGTGTACGCGTACGTGCATGTACGTGCCTGCTTGCTGTGACTACCTGCGTCGCTGCTGCTTGCTCTGCTTGCTAGTGGTTGCTTCTACTGCCGGCCGCGCGCGCCCACTGCTGCTCGCCCCGCCTCCGGCCGCCGCTGCCTTGCCGAAGTAGCCGCTGCTGCTGGCTGCTACTGCTTGCTTCTTGCTGGCACCGCTGACTCTGCTGCCGTCTGCTGCTTGCTGCTCCTGCTGTCGTACTGCTTGTTGATGTTGCTCCTAGCGCTGCTACTACCTGCTGTTGCTGCAGCTGCCGCATGCGAGCCCGCGCCCTTCCCTGGCAGCTCTCAAGCTCGCCTCGCCCATGGCTATGGCCGTGTGCCTGGGTGCTGCTTTGCGTGTGTGTGCACAGCCAAGTGCACGGCACATGGGGCCAATCAAATTAATTGGTGCTAATACACTTTAGTTACTCCCTCCGTCACGGTTTAGAAGGCCACAATAGACAAGGTTTAGGGCGCATTGCTTTTACTCCTAGAAGCTAATTAGTACTTCGCTCTAGTACTCCTATATGCATACGTAGTGTGAATGCTATTTTTCAGCTCATCTCACAGCCAATCAATAACCACCTAGGTCCGAGAGAATTTCCAAGCACGCCTTCTAAATTGTGACGGAGGGATTAGGTTAGATACTAGCCTATGTGAGTGGTCCCCACTATTAATTAATCTAATTTAATTAAGTCTAGTGACTAACATGTGGACCCCAGTCATTCTTTGACTAGTCAATGTTTGACCAGTCAACTTTTGATTGGGCAGGTTGACTGGCCCCATATGCCAGCCTCTAACACCCACAGCTGGGTACACTTCAGTGTATCCATAGCAATTACACATTTATGCATTCCAAAATTAATAAAATTCAGAAAATCCTTAAAACTTTGAAAATTAATATAAAATAAACCGTAAGTCAGATGAAAATATTTTACACATGAAAGTTGTTCAGAAAAATCCAACGAATCCGAATACGTAGTCCGTTCGTCGGTCACGTGCTCCTATCATAACGAACATGGTACTTTTCCATCGTTTTCGTCTGTCCGGTAGTAGCCCGAGACCCGGAAAATGTCGTCAGATATTCTTCTGTCCGGTAGTAGCCCGCGACGTGTAATACTACGTTAGTGCATGCCTAGCCCTGCATATTGCCATGTCATGCATCGTGTTGCATCTGTGCTTTATATTTATTGTTTCTTCCCCCCTCTTCTCTCCGGTAGACCTCGAGACTGACGGTGCTGCCGGGTACGACTACACCGTTGACGATCAGGCCTTTGCCGCAGAGCAGCAAGGCAAGCAACCCCCCCCCCCCCTTGAGCATTCCGATATCGCCCAATTCTTTCCCTCTCATTCTTGCATTAGATTTTGCTACTGTATTAGTTAGCTCCCATTCTGATGCATAGCCTGTTTTTGATAAACTGCTACTATACCTGCAATCATATCAACTGCTTAGTATAGGTTGATCAATGAATCCCCTGTGACCCCTTAGTCCTAGTTGCCCCTGCTTCTTCATCGACGACTCGAAGACTCGGTCAACCGACCGACGAGCCAGGCCCCTCACATCACCGCACACCCCTTATTTGTACGACTCTAGAGAGTTACTATCGAGTACCGAGGGTGACACCTCGTGAAGTACTCATGATGCTGACTCTGTAGTGTAGCTAGTCGGTCGTGGTTATCGAGGGTGATTCCTCCTTCACCACTCCCAACGATGACTCTGTCGTGCAACCCCTCAAGTGTGGGACCCTCGAGGGTGATTCCTCTAAGTCCACCTTGATGGTTTCATCGAGCGGGACCCTTTGAGGGTGATTCCTCAGGTTCCGTCTTGATGTTTTATACACACAGTTACTATGACCTGGTTACAGAAACATGCTGGTGATGGGTCGGCCCTAAGGGGTACCCACGGTTTGATGATGATGAGGCGTGGACGGGCAGGAGAGGCCCTTGCCACACATCCTCGAGACGGGGCGACGGGGCCGCACTTCATGGGTCGCGCTTGCCCCGCATTAATAAAATGCTAATGGGTTGGGTATTTGATCTGAGTTGGTCGTTTAACCTTTTACGCACCAAACCTTCACGTGGGAGAAGTTATGGGTACTCAGCGTCGTTGTATCAGCCGAAGCTCTTCGGACGTCAGCAATGGAGCGGCGCGCGCCCGAGTGGCCTGGACGGTACAACTCTTGGACTAGAGTGTGCTAGGGTTGACCTTGGCCGCGTTCGCATCGTGCAGGAGCGCAAAGGGCAAGTGGGCCCACGACCCCTGGGCGCTTAGGATTTAGACCGGCGGGCTGGCCTCTCTGTTGAGCCTAGGTGGGGCGACGACGTGTTGATATCCGGAGGCCGGGCATGACCCAGGAAAGTGTGTCCGGCCGGAGGTGATCAAGCGTGTTGGAAATGCGGTGCACCCCTGCAGGGATGAATTCATCTATTCGAATAGCCGTGTCCACGGTAACAGGATGACTTGGAGTTGTACCTTGATCTACTACAACTAAAATTGTGACTTTAATTCGAGATGGATGTTGGCTCCGAGATTGCTTCCTCGCAGGGAGTCGAGGAAGAATCTCTGGGCGTGGTTGCTTAATAAAATTGCTACAATAATATGACTATATATGAGATACAAGTCTACTCTCTTCTAATGCTGCAAGATGCTGAAGATGCTAGTCTTCGATAGGACTAGGTCTTCCCCCTCATTCTTGCTTTCTGCAGTTAGCCCAGATATAACCCCATTTCCCTTGATAATGATGCATACTTAGCATAGTTCTGATGTCAGTCTTGCGAGTACTTTGGATGAGTACTCACCGCTGCTTTGCGTTCTCTTTCCCCCTCGATACGATTACTGCGTTCAGACGATGGAGCCCAGGAGATGGAGTACGCCGGAGACGACTACTACACCACCGTTGGAGCCTAGTACTACGTGGAGAGTGCCGATGCTCAGGAGTAGTTAGGTTGGCTCCCAGGCAGGAGGCCTCGCCTCTTTCGATCCGTTGTTATGTTTGTGCTAGCCTTCTTAAGGCAAAACTTGTTTAACTTATGTCTGTACTCAGATATTATTTGTTTTCGCTGACTCGTGCTTGTCGAGCTTTGTATTCGAGCCCTCGAGGCCCCTGGCTTGTAATATGAAGCTGTATGACTTTAATTTGTGTCTAGTGTTGTGTTGTGATATTGATTAGTGAGTCCCTAATCTTGGTCGTACGCATTTGTGTGTATGATTAGCGTACGGTCAAATTGGGGGCGTCACAATATTGCCCCTTGTGATAACGAACTTTATTATGCACTCCATCGCTTTTATTTCTTCGTCATCGCAAGATTGTACAAAGCTTGTTTTCCCTTTCAATAAAAGATCATCCATGATTGTAGGAAATTTTTGTTGTTCATGCACCGATGACAACTTACTTGAAGGATCTTATTCAATCCATAGGTAGGTATAGTGGACTCTCTCGGAAAGAAACTTGGTCTAACGGGTTACGGATGCACAAGTAGTATCTCTACTTGATGCGGGAAGTTTTGGCTAGCAAAAGTTCTACAGGAAACATCACATGTTAAAGGATCCATTATTATATAACTTCTATGCAAATATAACATAACCATTAGGTTGTCTTCCATGTCCAACTTCAACACTCGATCATTATTTAATATTTGGTGGGGATTCGTAATCATAGATGATGTTCAAGATAGTGTATTTGTATGTGGATCTTCTCTTCTCCATCATAGTCTTGCATAGATTATAACAATCACTAAGGCTATGTTTGTTCTATTCCCAACAATTTTCATAGCTCATACTTTCTTTTTATGTGAAATCATTACTTCGCATGAGATAAGCATATGATCTTTACTATTCTTTTTATTGTCATGCTATGATGATTGATGCAAGAGAGTAAAGCACACAGACTCAACTAATCTTTATTATATAACTCTCACACTCGATTACAAGGATAGGTAGAACTCAAAGCAAAATCCTAAGCAAAGCAAATCTGAAACTTTATTTCTCTAAACCACGAAATAGCTAAAGATCAAACCAAAATAAAAGATGATGGTGAAAAGTGATGGTGATACGATACCGGGGCACCTCCCCCAAGCTTGGAACAAGCTAGGGGTTGTGCCCATACCCATGGTCAAGTGTTCTTCGGTGATGGTGGTGGTGTGTGGAAATCCTCCATCTTCCAGGTCATAGGCTCCCCATCATGGAAAGAAACTCTTATATCCGGAGTCCTGAAATCAGCAGCGAGGCTCATCCTTTTAAACCTAGATTCATACTCACAATTCTGGATTTGAAGTTCATAGATTTAATCTTGGAGGTGCTCGATCCGCTCTTGAAGCTTGAATAGAGCTTCTCCCACGCTCCTGGTGTCAATCTTGTTCTCGCGGATGAAGTCCGTGATCATAGAGTGATTGGCACTCAGGCCACGTTCAACCATCCCTTGGCACTTGAAGATCTCCTGCTCCACTTCTTCAAGCCTGGCCTTGTGATACGTCTCCAACGTATCTATAATTTATGAAGTATTCATGCCATGTTTACAATAATTTTATATGATTTTGGTATGATTTTAT
Organism: Elymus sibiricus; assembly: GCA_039707655.1. Classification (NCBI taxonomy): domain Eukaryota; kingdom Viridiplantae; phylum Streptophyta; class Magnoliopsida; order Poales; family Poaceae; genus Elymus; species Elymus sibiricus. The sequence continues at coordinate 275,604,467 of CM077665.1, forward strand.
TAGAACTAACCCGGACTGACGCTGTTTTCAGCAGAACTACCATGGTGTCATTTTTTGTGCAGAAATAAAAGTTCTCGGAATGGGCTGAAAATTTACGGAGAATATTTTTGGAAAATATAAAAAATATTGGAGCAAAAAGATACCGGAGAGGAGTCCCGAGGCAGCCACAAGCCTAGGGGGCGCGCCCCCTGGCTTGTGGGCCCCTCGGGACCCCCCTTGACGTGAGACCGACGCCAAAAATTCCTATAAATACCAAAACCCCCAGAAAGAAAATTAGATCGGGAGTTCCGCTGCCGCAAGCCTCTGTAGCCACGAAAAACCAATCGGGAGCCCGTTCCGGCACCCTGCCGGAGGGGGAAACCATCACCAGAGGCCATCTTCATCATCCCGGCGGTCTCCATGACGAGGAGGGAGTAGTTGTGACGCCCTGGATTTGCAACTACAGTAATCCGTGTAATCAAGCTACAGTAACCTGTGGATTAGGCTAATCCATTTTGCTAATCCCAATGTGATCACCTTGGAATCAAATGCAAATTCAAATTCTTATGCAATTCAAATATCATATGAAAAGTGAAATTAAAAGTTTTGCAAATCTGAGGATAAAAATCTTGCATAAGTTCCAATTATTCCCTAAGCAATTATAAGAATGCAACCCACAATTTTACGAGTGTTTTAGAGCCTCTAAGACATTTATAAGAGTGGCCCAATCAATTAATGATATACCTTTTGGTTTTGGCAGTTTTCGAAACAATTCTAAAAGTCATCAAACTTTTTGTGGAACTACCAAATATTACAATTGTAATTTTGGGCTGGGTCACATACTTTACAAAAGCTAAATAATTACTAAATTAAATAAAAACAGAGAAACTAATAAAAAGAAATAAAACTAAAAGCATTTATAAAAGAAAAGGAAACCCCCCTCCCCCTTGGGCCAGCCCAACTGGCCGACCCCTCTACCCCGCCGGCCCACCCGGGGCCATAACACCCCCACCCCTCCACAAAACCCTAGCCGCTCACCACACTCCCCCCTCTCCTACTTCCCTCCCGCCGCCGGCCGCCGTGCTCCCGGCCCCGCCGCGCTCGCCGCGCGTCTTGACCGCGGCCCCGCCCACACCCGCTCGCTACCCCGATCCCGTGCCGCAGCGGCGCCCCGCCCCTCCGGTTCCCCGCCACGCCGCCGGCCCTCCCCCGGCGCCATCGCGCACCGCCGCCACCGCCTCGTCACCTCGTCGGCTGCCGCCCACCCTCGCGCACACTGCCCATCGCCGCCCCATCCTCCCGGTGTGCCTCCGGGCTCGACCCTCCCCTTCCTTCCTCCCCGCACTCCCCCTCGCCGGCCCTCTCTGCGCCGTCGCGCCCGCTGTCACCTCCGGCCACGCCCGCAGACCCCCGCGGCGCCTCCCACCGGCCATGGCGAGGCCCCCCCCCGCCGCCGCCGTTAGCCACCGCCACCCGCTGCGGCCCCGTTTCCTCCCTCCCCCTTCCCCCTCCGGCCGGGCCTGCCCCGCGCCGACCACCGCTCCCCGTCGCACGCCCCGACCGTGCCGCCGCAACCGCCTGCAACGCACCGCGTGCGCGCCCCTCGCCGCCTTCCCGCTGCTCGCCGCTCGCCATCCCCGTCGCCCGCTGCCGCCAGCCACCGCCGCCACTGGCCGTTGCCCCGCACGCCCGCAGGCGCTCCACCTCCGGCCACCGCAGCCCTGCGTCGGCCCCCGTCGCCCACGCTGCCGCTCGCTGTCGCCGGCCATCGCCGCCACCGATGAGCCCCCTCCCCCGGCACGCCCGTTTGCCCTGGCCGGCCCTGTTTGGATTAGTGGGAGATTAACCACCCCACTAATCCCCCCACTGACCCACTGACCACAGGGGCCCACGCCCCTGTTAAAACAAAAAGATATAAAAATAAATAAATAGTTAATTTAATTAATTAATTAATTACTACATTAAGCTAATTAAACCTAATTAGGTTAATTAATATATCTGTTAACTAAACAGAGGATGACATGTGGGTCCCACCCCCCCTAATTAATTCTGATTATAATTAATTAACCTGTGTCAATGACATGTAGGACCCAGTGGTCAGTTTTGACCAGTCAACAGGACTGTTGACTGCTGATGTCAGCATGACATCATGCTGATGTCATAATTCATTATTGAATTTAAATAATCTATTTTAATTTCTGAATATTAATAAAACTTTAAAATTAATATAAAATAATCCGTAACTCGTATGAAAATAATTTATACCTGAAAGTTGATCAGAAAAATCCCACGAATCCGAATACGTTGTCCGTTCATCTGTCACATGCTCCTAGCATGATGAACATGGAACATTCCCCCTCCGGATCGTCTGTCCGATAAATCCAAAGACCCGGACAATATCGTCAGATGTTCTCCCGCTCCGTCTGCAACGTGCAGTACTACGTTAGTGCATGCCTAGCTCTGCATATTGCCATGTCGTGCATCATGATTGCATATGTGCTTTATATTTATTGTTTCTTCCCCCCTCTTCTTACCGGTAGACCCCGAGATTGACGGTGCTGCCGGGTACGACTACACCGCTGACGACCGGGCCTTTGCCACAGAGCAGCAAGGCAAGCAACCACCCCTTGAGCATTCCGATATCGCCCATTTCTTTCCCTCTCATTCTTGCATTAGATTTTGCTACTGTATTAGTTAGCTCCTATTCTGATGCATAGCCTGTTCTTGATAAACTGCTACTATACCTGCAATCATATCAACTGCTTAGTATAGGTTGATCAATGAATCCCTTGTGACCCCCTTAGTACCAGTTGCCCCTGCTTCTTCATCGACGACTCGACGACTCGAAGACTCGGTCAACCGACCGACAAGCTAGGCCCCTCACATCACCGCACCCCCTCTTAGTTGTACGACTCTGCAGAGCTACTATCGAGTACCGAGGGTGACACCTCGTGAAGTACTCATGATGCTAGCTCTGTAGTGCAGCTAGTCGGTCGTGGTTATCGAGGGTGATTCCTCCTTAACCACTCCCGACGATGACTCTGTCGTGCAACCCCTCAAGTGTGGGACCCTCGAGGGTGATTCCTCTAAGTCCACCTTGATGGTTTCATCGAGCGGGACCCTCTGAGGGTGATTCCTCAGGTTCCGTCTTGATGTTTTATACACACAGTTACTATGACCTGGTTACAGAAACATGTTGGTGATGGGTCGGCCCTGAGGTGTACCCACGGTTTGATGATGATGAGGCGTGGACGGGCAGGAGAGGCCCTTGCCACACATCCTCGAGACGGGGCGACGGGACCACACTTCATGGGTCGCGCTTGCCCCGCATTAATAAAATGCTAATGGGTTGGGTATTTGATCTGAGTTGGTCGTTTGACCTTATACGCACCAAACCTTCACCTGGGAGAAGTTATGGGTACTCAGCGTCGTTGTATCAGCCGAAGCTCTTCGGACGTCAGCAATGGAGCGGCGCGCGCCCGAGTGGCCTGGACGGTACAACTCTTGGACTAGAGTGTGCTAGGGCTGACCTCGGCCGCCCACGCATCGTGCAGGGCGCAGAGGGCAAGTGGGCCCACGACCCCTGTGTGCTTAGGATTTAGACCGGCGGGCTGGCCTCTCTGTTGAGCCTAGGTGGGGCGACGACATGTTGCTATCCCGAGGCCGGGCATTACCCAGAAAAGTGTGTCCGGCCGGAGGTGATCAATCGTGTTGGAAATGCGGTGCACCCCGGTAGGGATGAATTCATCTATTCGAATAGTCGTGTCCACGGTAACAGGACGACTTGGAGTTATACCTTGATCTACTACAACTAAAATTGTGACTCTAATTTGAGATGAATGGTGGCTCCGGGATTGCTTCCTCGCAGGGAGTCGAGGAAGAATCTCTGGGTGTGGTTACTTAATAAAATTGCTACAATAATATGACTATATATGAGATACCAGTCTACTCTCTTCTAATGTTGCAAGATGCTGAAGATGCTAGTCTTCGATAGGACTAGGCCTCCCCCCTATTCTTGCTTTCTGCAGTTAGTCCAGATATAACCCCTCCCCTTGATAATGATGCATACTTAGGATAGTTCTGATGTCAGTCTTGCGAGTACTTTGGATGAGTACTCACTGCTGCTTTGCTTTCTCTTTCCCCCCTCGATACGATGCTGCGTTCAGACGATGGAGCTCAGGAGATGGAGTACGCCGGAGACGACTACTACACCACCGCTGGAGCCTACTACTACGTGGAGAGTGCCGATGCTCAGGAGTAGTTAGGAGGTTCCCAGGTAGGAGGCCTCGCCTCTTTCGATCCGTTGTCATGTTTGTGCTAGCCTTCTTAAGGCAAAACTTGTTTAACTTATGTCTGTACTCAGATATTATTTGCTTCCGCTGACTCATGCTTGTCGAGCTTTGTATTCGAGCCCTCGAGGCCCCTGGCTTGTAATATGAAGCTGTATGACTTTAACTTGTGTCTAGTGTTGTGTTGTGATATCAATCAGTGAGTCCCTAATCTTGGTCGTACGCATTGCGTGTATGTTTTGCGTACGGTCGAAATTGGGGGCGTCACAGTAGTTCACCCTCGGGGCTGAGGGTATGTACCAGTAGCTATGTGTTTGATCTCTCTCTCTCTCGTGTTCTTGAGATGGCACGATCTTGATGTATCGCGAGCTTTATTGATATAGATGAATCATATGGAGTTTTCCCCTCTCTATCTTCTTGTGATGAACTGAGTTTTCCCTTTGAAGTTTACTTATCGGATTGAGTCTTTAAGGATTTGAGAACACTTGATGTATGTCTTGCGATGGGATATCCGTGGTGACAATGGGATGTTCTATTGATCCACTTGATGTATGTTTTGGTGATCAACTTGCGGGTTCCGTGACCTTGGGAATCTATGCATAGGGGTTGGCACATGTTTTCGTCTTGTCTCTCCGATAGAAACTTTGGGGCACTCTTTGAAGTTCTTTGTGTTGGATTGAACATGATGAATCTGAAATTGTGTGATGCATATCGTATAATCAAGCCCATGGGTACTCGTGGTGACATTGGAGTATCTAGGTGACATTAGGGTTTTGGTTGATGTGTATCTTAAGGTGTTATTTTAGTACGAACTCTAGGGCTGTTCGTGACACTTATAGGGATAGCTCATACGATTGATCGGAAAAGATAACTTTGAGGTGGTTTCGTACCCTACAATAATTTCCTCGTTTGTTCTCCGCTATTTGTGACTTTGGAGTGAACTCTTTGTCGCACGTGAGGGATTTACATATGATTCAACTATGTCAGTATTGTTGAGAGAACTTGCACTAGTGAAAGTATGAACCCTAGGCCTTGTTTTCAAGCATTGCAATACCGTTTTCTGCTCACTTTTGTTACTTTCTACCTTGCTGTTTTTATATTTTCAGATTACAAAAATCTATATCTACTATCCATATTACACTTGTATCACCATCTCTTCGCCGAACTAGTGCACCTATACAATTTACCATTGTATTGGGTGTGTTGGGGACACAAGAGACTCTTTGTTATTTGGTTGCAGGGTTGTTTGAGAGAGACCATCTTCATCCTACGCCTCCCACGGATTGATAAACCTTAGTGTCAGTGTCAAAACCGGCGGATCTCGGGTAGGGGGTCCCGAGCTGTGAGACTAGAATCGATGGTAACAGGAGATGAGGGAGACGATGTTTACCCAGGTTCGGGCCCTCCTATGGAGGTAATACCCTACGTCCTGCTTGATTATATTGATGGTATAAGGGTTACAGAGTTGATCTACCTCGAGATCGAATGACTAAAACCCTCGATGAGTTCTCTCTCTCTACAACCTAAAACCCTCCGGCTTATATAGACGCCGAGGGTACCTAGGGCTTACAAATGGTCGGTTACACGTTGAAGGGATAAACATGCCTATTCACTACTCCAAACGTGGAGGATACGCCACGATTCCCGAAGCTTCCTTCCTGGAGACTGGGCCTTCGATCAATCCAGTGCTCGGCAAGCGGTCCATATAGTCCGGCCCATAAGAAATAGGTTGGCCTCCCGAGGACCCCTTAAACCAGGACTCCCTCAGTAGCCCCCGAACTAGCCTCCAACGCCAAGGGTCTTAGCTCCAGCTACTTCATATGATCATAGTCTTCGGCTTGCGAGGCGAGTTCCTTCCTCCAAATAGTGATCGACCGAATTTAGTTCGGCCTCCGACGTCGTGTAGTTTCCCGATCATGGAACGTCCGAACACCATGAATAACTCGGCCCTGAAGGCCAAATGTCAAGGAGTAAATAGTGCTCCCCGACAACCTTTCAGATGAAAGGTCACGTCCCACCACGACCGCTGAACCAGTCGAAAAGACTCGATTCGCGGTTCGAGGCCGTTTTCACCAGCATGACCCATCAATGCACAGATCGTGCTCCGTTTCACACGGGATATGTTTAATCATGCGCGTATAACGGCACGCACGTCTTGGGAAGTGGAGGGATTCACGACGCAGTGAAGGGAGGCTAACCGGCGACAAGCCCAATAAAAAGGGAAAGAAAACCCCAAGGCTTAACCGCGCTTCCCATTCGCATCCCCGCTTCCCAAATCTCCTGAGCCTCCAGAGCCCAGATCTAGGTTTTCCACCCTTCCTCCTCCGAGCTCAGCCATGGCCGGCTCCGGCTCCAACGGCAAGTGGGAGGCTTCCACGGTCACAGACCAGGACATCCGGGACCTCAAGGACGTCGGCTACCTCCCTGCCAACATCTTCCACCGTGCCGCGGAGGAGGGCCAGGTGATCCCCACCCCCAAACCAGGCGAGAGGGTGGTTTTCATTCCTCATTTCATCCGAGAATTGAGCTTCCCGCTCCACCCCTTCGTTAGGGGCCTCATGTTCTTCTACGGACGTGACTTCCACGACCTCCCGCCGAACTCCTTCATGCACATATCGGCCTTTATCATCGTCTGCGAGGCCTTCTTGCGAGTCGAACCACACTTCGGACTATGGCTCAAGATATTCAATATCAAGCCGAAGTGTGTCGCAGGCGAACACGCAGACTGCGGCGGGGCGGTCATCAGCAAACTTCCCCGCGCAGGATGGCCATCCGGCACCTTCATCGACACCATCAAGACTTGGAAAAAAGAGTGGTTTTACATCACCGAGCCAAGGGAGGAGGGCAGAACTGTTCCTGCCGAATTCATATCCGGTCCCCCGACCAGATTGACCTCATGGGTCCGAAAGGGCCTTGACTGGGGGTCGGATACAGAGGTGGACGACCTGCAGAGGTGCATCGCCTCCATTATCAAGGACAAAATTGGGCTGACCAACGTGGTCCAGATTATGCTCTGGCGGCGCATCCTCCCCTGCCAGTGCCGGGACTCTCCTATGTGGACTTATCGGCTTGACGAGGAGCCTACAATTCGTCAACTCTTCCACACCACTCGGGATAAGCTATGGAAGGCGTTGTTCAAGGCGCAGGAGAGCTGGTCAGCCGAGAAGGAGGACCGGGGCCTGCGCGCCGATAAACCCCCTTCCCAGGTATAACATAGTTTCGTTTGATCGGCTTTGTTTTCCTGAAGAAAATCTAAGCACTTTCCGATCACTTCCGCAGGAATGGTTGAGCAATGCCACGGGCATCAAATGCCCGGCTCCACAGCCCGAAGACCCCCGGTCCCAGCTGCTGTCGGAGATTCTTGTCGTGGCGCCTTACAAGGCGCCAGAGAAGGAGAAAAAGAAGAAGCCAGGCCGAGAAGGCCTGCGCATCAGGGACCAGCCGGAGGCTGTGTCCGAGGAAACCCACGCCTCCTCAAATCAAGAGGAGGAGCACGAGGGCAAGGGGGAAGGCTATTCCCCCCTCGCAAGAAAGAGGGCGGCGTCATCGGACGCCACAGAGGATGTACCTCCTCCCGCCCCGAAGAAAGCGCATCGGACACAGGTAATTCCGTCCGATGACAGTTCGGACTCGGATACCGAGTCCGAGGACTTCGAGAGGGTTCCACGAAGGAGCCTCAGGGTTAAGCCCCCAGCTCGAAGGTAAAGATCCGAAGACTTCCTTAGCTATTAGTGCTAAGTTTTGAATGTTGCTAACATGTGAGCACCTATTGACTTGCAGCCCACCACGTGTTCTCCCCACCGATCAAATCTCGGACGGGGAGACCCCGCCCGCCGAGCTAGCTGAGAGCGGGACCGCGTCACACCCCTCTCCTTCGGGCGTCGCGAAGGATGCCACGGAGGTGTCATCCCAACAGGCTCCTTTGGAGCCGGACACCAGAGGTGGGGGCGATGACGTCATGGTCGAGGCTAACACCTTGGCCGCCGAAGACCGGGGGGAAAAGCCCCTCCCGGATATTGAGGAGACCGGACGAGGAGATGTCCAGTCACCTCCGAGGTCGTCTCCGGAGCGCACCATGCCTCCGGAAGCACCGGTTCAATCCCCGGTTGGAGATCGGGCCAACCGATCTCCACCGGTGCCGCCGACCAATGGGTGGCCGGCTATGGGGGAGGCTCTGTCAAGCGCCTCCATTTCCGAGGAGCACCGCACCCTTATGGGTGCGGTTTTACAAAGCATTCAGTACATTGACAGCGGATTGAAGGAGGCCTTCAAGGGTCTCCTGACTGGCTTCCAGGTAAGCCGCGTAATGTTTTGTTAATTCACTATTTTTGTGCTATCTTTATATATATAGCAGCCCCCGAGCCCTAGGTGAGTTTGGAAAAAACTCACCTGGGGGTCAAACATAGACCATTAACCGGACAATGCATGAGACAATATTTGTTCAGAATGTTCCAATAGTCCTTTAGAGGACCGAACATGTGATCATGTTTATGATAGTTCGGAGATTTGAATCCATGTAACCTGATTAGTTGTTTGTTATGTGTAGGCTTCGTCATCGGCGGCGGTTGTTAATGCCGCCGAACTAGACGAGCTAAAACGGAAGCTCAAGAGCTCCGAAGATGAGCTCGACGCTCTGAACAAGAGATTCACGAGGCGCAAGGTAAGCCGGATTATAATATCCAAATTCTTCATCACCGTACTGTCGACGCAGTATTTTTATGTGTTTGATGCTTACGCAGCCTCGGCAAAGGAAATTGAGAAGCTCAAGGCCGAGCTTCAGGAGGCGAAGCAGGAGGCCGCAAGCGAGAAGGCGGTGGCCGAACTAGCGGCTACCGCGCTCCCCGATTTAAAAGCCACCGGCGCCAAACATGCGGCTCGGGTGGAGGAAATCCAGCAGGAGCTCAAAGACGCCGGTCAAAAGTGTGAGGACCTCGAGCAGAAAGGCAAGGAGCAGGTCACCGAACTATCCACTTTGAAATCCGATCTCAAGAAGGAGCGGGTGGATAGGCGGTTCTATGAAGAGCAAGTCAGCCAGGTCAAGGCTATCACGGATGGTAAGCCGTATTTATTGCAGTGTGTCTTCGGGGATAGCAAGTTCGCATTGCTTACCCAAGTGTGGCGTTCCTCAGGCGCCTGCTCGGACCTCCAGAAGAGCACAGCGGACGCGAATCAGTTCTATGCTTCGCGGGGAGAGGGAGATGAAGCTCGGCTGTTTTGGGCGCAATTTGAAGCCCCCGAGCGCTCGCCTCTCCTCGTTGAGCAGCTGAAGCAGTTGATGGAGCTACACCGGATGGCGGAGCCGGCCATGAAGGATCTCTGCATCCGGCTATGGCCCGACAAGCCGTTGCCAAGTAGCTACTTCGGCCTGGTGCAGAAGCTGAGCGACGCCTTGATACGTCTCCAACGTATCTACTTTTCCAAACTCTTTTGCCCTTGTTTTGGACTCTAATTTGCATGATTTGAATGGAACTAACCCGGACTGACGCTGTTTTCAGCAGAATTGCCTTGGTGTTATCTTTGTGCAGAAATAAAAGTTCTCGGATTGACCTGAAAATTTACGGAGAATATTTTTGGAATTAATAAAAAATACTGGCGAAAGAATCAGTCGGAGAGGGGCCACCACCTGGTCACAAGCCAGGGGGGCGCGCCCCCCCTAGGGCGCGCCCCCCTGTCTTGTGGGGCCCCTGCAGCTTCGCCGACCTTAATTCCACTCCTATATATTCCTATTTGCGGAGAAAAAAATGAGAGAGAAGAGTTCATCGCATTTTACGATACGGAGCCGCCGCCACCTCTTGTTCTTCCTCGGGAGGGCAGATCTGGAGTCTGATTTGGGCTCCGGAGAGGGGAAATCGACGCCGTCGTCATCACCAACCATCCTTCATCACCAATTTCATGATGCTCCCCGCCGTTCGTGAGTAATTCCATCGTAGGCTTGCTGGACGGTGATGGGTTGGATGAGATTTACCATGTAATCGAGTTAGTTTTGTTAGGGTTTGATCCCTAGTATCCACTATGTTCTGAGATTGATGTTGCTATTACTTTGCTATGCTTAATGCTTGTCACTAGGGCCCGAGTGCCACGATTTCAGATCTGAACCTATTATTTTTTCAAGAATATATATGTGTTCTTGATCCTATCTTGCAAGTTGTAGACACATATTACGAGTTATGATCCGCATCCCCCAGGGTGACAATAACTGGGATTCTTTCCGGTGATTACCGTAGTTTGAGGAGTTCATGTATTCACTAAGTGCTAATGCTTTGGTCCGGTTCTCTATTAAAAGGAGGCCTTAATATCCCTTAGTTTCCATTAGGACCCCGCTGCCACGGGAGGGTAGGACAAAAGATGTCATGCAAGTTCTTTTCCATAAGCACGTATGACTATATATGGAATACATGCCTACATTACATTGATGAATTGGAGCTAGTTCTGTGTCACCCTATGTTATAAGCGTTGCATGATGAATGCCATCCGACATAATTATCCATCACTGATCCATTGCCTACGAGCTTTTCACATATTGATCTTTGCCAAGTTACTTTTCCGTTGCTACTGTTACAATCACTACAATACTGCTACTGTTACTTTTGCCACCGTTACCGTTACTTCCATACTACTTTGCTACTGAATACTTTGCCGCAGATATTAAGTCTTTCTGGTGTGGTTGAATTGACAACTCAGCTGCTAATACTCGAGAATATTCTTTGGCTCCCCTTGTGTCGAATCAATAAATTTGGGTTGAATACTTTACCCTCGAAAACTATTGCGATCCCCTATACTTGTGGGTTATCAAGACCTTTTTCTGGCGCCGTTGTCGGAGAGCATAGCTCTATTCTCTGAGTCACTTGGGATTTATATCTGTTGATCACTTTGAAGAATCTGAAAGACGCTAAAACCAAGATCTACCCCTCAACTACGAGGACAGGTAAGGAACTGCCATCTAGCTCTGCACTTGATTCACCTTCTGTTATGAGTAAATTTGCGACACCACCACCTGCTATTGAATCTGATATGTTGCAAGTAATTGATGATGCCACTTCTGCTATGCATGATGCTTATGATGATACTTTGCTTGATACTACTGTGCCACTGGGTGAATTTCTTGATGAACAAATTGCTAGAGTGAATGCTGAATGTGATGATATTATTGAAACTGAACGCTATGAGACACCTGCTAGACCTAGCTCTCCTAGATATGAATTGCCTGATATACCTGAGGGTTATGTTATGGAGGGAGAGGTAGCTAGGGACTTTCTTGCTTGTAAGGATAGAGATGATCTTAAGAAATTATTACGCAAGTGGAAAGAAAAATCTTTGAATGCTAGAATGCAATATGATCCTAAGTTTGCTATTTCACCTATCTTTGTTACTGATAAGGATTATGAATTCTCTGTCGATCCTGAGTTAATTACTTTGGTAGAATTTGATCCTTTCCATGGTTATGAATCTGAAACTGTTGTGGCACATCTTACTAAATTGAATGATATAGCCACCCTATTCACTCATGAGGAAAAAATCCGTTATTATTATATTCTTAAGTTGTTTCCTTTCTCATTAAAGGGTGATGCTAAGATATGGTTTAATTCTCTTGCTCCTGGTTGTGTGCGTAGTCCCCAGGATATGATTTACTACTTCTCTGAAAAATATTTTCCTGCCCATAAGAAACAAGCTGCCTTGCAGGAAATATTTAACTTTGTGCAAACTGAAGATGAGAGTCTCCCACAAGCTTGGGCGAGGCTTCTCCAGTTACTTAATGCTTTGCCTGATCACCCTCTCAAGAAAAATGAAATACTTGATATCTTTTATAATGGACTAACCGATGCTTCTAGGGACCACCTAGATAGTTGTGCTGGTTGTGTTTTCAGGGAACGAACTGTTGAACAAGCTGAACTATTATTGAATAATATATTGAGCAATGATAACGATTGGACTGTTCCTGAACCACCTCCAAAGCCAACTCCGAAGAAAAGAGGTATTCTATTTCTCAGTCCTGAAGATATGCAAGAAGCAAAGAAATCTATGAAGGAAAAAGGTATTAAAGCTGAAGATGTTAAGAATCTACCACCTATTGAAGAAATACATGGTCTTGATAACCCGACACAGGTAGTAGAGGTAAATTCTCTCCGTAGATTTGATGAAGGTGACATTCCTTATAATAAGTCTGCTAGCCAATGCTTGGATGAGTTTGATAACTTTATTGTTAAGCAAGAAAATTTCAATGCTTATGTTAGTAGACAACTGAAACATAATGCTTACATGCTTGATCGTTTGGGTGAATATTTGAGTAGAACTGTCAATGATCTTAAGCTTATTAGTAAACATGCTTCTATGGTAACTACTCAAGTAGAACAAGTACTTAAGGCTCAGAATGATTTGCTTAATGAGATGATTAGTAAGAATAATGATCATTCTGTTAGAGTTGTGACTAGAGGTGGTAGAATGACTCAGGAACCTTTGTATCCTGAGGGCCATCCTAAGAGAATTGAGCAAGATTCTTAGAGAGTTAATACTGATGCACCTAGTCGTCCCAGTAATAGTAGGAAAAAGAATGACGATAGGACTTTGCATGCTGCTAGTGAACCTGTTGTAGATTCACATGAAAACCCAAATGATATTTCTATTTCTGATGCCGAGACACAATCTGGTAATGAACATGAGCCTAGTGATAATATTAATGATGATGTTCATGTTGACGCTCAACCTAGTAATGATAATGATGTGGAGATTGAACCTGCTGTTGATCTTGATAACCCAGAACCTAAGAATAAAAGATATGATAAAAGAGACTTCGTTGCTAGGAAGCATGGTAGAGAAAGGGAACCTTGGGTTCAGAAACCCATGCCCTTTCCTCCTAAGCCATCCAAGAGAAAGGATGATGAGGATTTTGAGCGCTTTGTTGAAATGCTTAGACCTGTCTTTTTGCGTATGCGCTTGACTGATATTCTTAAAATGTCTCTTTATGCTAAGTATATGAAAGATATTGTGACAAATAAAAGAAAGATACCGGAAGCTGAGATTTCCACCATGCTTGCTAATTATACTTTTAAAGGTGGAATACCAAAGAAACTAGGAGATCCCGGAGTACCTACTATACCATGCTCTATTAAAGGAAATTATGTTAAAACTGCTTTATGTGACCTTGGAGCTGGTGTTAGTGTTATGCCTTTCTCTTTGTATCCTAGACTTGATTTGAATAAGTTGACACCTACTGAAATCTCCTTGCAAATGGCTGATAAATCAACTGCTTTACCCATCGGTATTTGCGAGGATGTGCCTGGCGTAGTTGCAAACGTTACTATCTTAACTAACTTTGTTATTCTTGATATTCCCGAGGACGACAGTATATCGATCATCCTTGGTAGACCCTTTTTGAATACTGCAGGGGCTATTATTGATTGCAACAAGGGCAATGTCACTTTTCATGTTAATGGTAATGAGCATACGGTACACTTTCCGAAGAAACAATCGCAAGTTCATAGTATCAACTCCATTGAAAGAATTTCAACGATTATTATTGGAGACTTTGAATTCCCTCTCCCTACTGTCAACAAGAAATATGATATACTTATTGTTGGGGACATGCATATCCCCATTGAGGTAACCTAGTGTCATTCGAAAATTCTCCGGTTCCGTCTCTTTCGAAAAAAGTTTGTCAATAAGACTTGATCAACCTTATTGATGGATTCTTTTTGACGGACATGAGAGGGATGAATTTAGAAAGCACAACCTTCTGCACCCAATTTTTATTTTCTGTTCTTCTGTTTCAATTTAGTGAAAATGCTATTATTTCTCTGTTTTCTGATTTATCCGTGCAATAGAAAAAATGACCTGAAAATAAAAGTTCTCAGAATCCCCTGAAAATTTAGTATGATTTTTTCTAGAATATTTAAGAATTTTTGGCACTGAGAACACATCAGGGGGCTGCACCAGTGGGCCACAAGCCTGCAGGGCGCGCCCACCCCCCTGGGCATGCCCCCTGGCTTGTGGGTCCCACATGGGTCCCCCTCACTTATTCCAGCACCCATCCACTTCGTCTTCCTCCAGAAAAAATCCCACCATTGCTCAAACCCGTGTTCTAGCTCATCTTGCTGCCATTTTCGATCTCCTTGCTCAAAGCTCCATTTACAAAACTGTTTGAGGGGATTGTTCACCGGTATGTGACTCCTCCAATGGTCCAATTAGTTTTTGTTCTAGTGCTTTATTTATTGCAAATTTTTGCTGCTGTGGTGACCTTGTTCTTGAGCTTGCATGTCAAATTTGTATGGTCCCAAGTAGTTTTGATGCATGATATAGCCTCTAGGCACTTGTGGGAGTAGTTGCTATAAGTTTTGTTGAGCTTTGTTCACTTTTATTTATAGTCGCTAAAAATTGGAGAATTATTTTTCAGAGAAAGAAAAATGTTAAGGAGAATATACCAAGGTGGTTCCTCAAGCAGGAAGACCCCGAGACTCGCGATACGTGAGCCCGATTTTGAACCACCGAGGGAAGCTCAAGTGCGGCCTTGTGAATGGCCGTCGAATCAATTTATGGTTCAAGCCGGTTTCAAGGATGAGTTTTACGCGTACATACGAAATGCCGGCCTTGAAGATTTCATTTCAGACCAATGCAAGCAATATTATCAACTCACTGATTCCTTCGTGCGGAGGTTTGAATTTTCATCCAGGCATAATAATCATTCTATCCTATTTAACCTTTATGATGAATCATATACCATGGACCTGGAAGATTTTAATGATGCTTGCAAAATTCCACAATGGGGCAGCCATTGTGATCCTCACAAAACTGAATATAATGATTTTCTTACTAGTATCACTGTGGGAGAAACTAGAAACATTACACAGGCTACCTTGGGGAGCATTCACTTTCCTGCTATACATTATTTTGCTCTCTTCATAGGTAGATGTATTAACGGTAAACATGATCATAGCCACCTTTGTGTACCTGATCTTAGTATTCTTAAAAGTGCGGTAATGGGTGATAGACGATATAACTTGGGGGCTATTATTGCTAGGAGGCTACATAAAAATGCTAAGGAAGGAGATTTCTTTGGCGGGATTTATGCCACTCGGGTAGCTAATTATCTTGGGGTACCCACAAGGGGGAATGATATTGAGATACCACCTGCTTTTCTTGATTATGAGGCTATGGTTCGCTACCAGTTTCTTGAGAGAAACGAACAACCCCTCCTGTACCGACTAATTTTTGACAGACAGCGTGCTGTCCATATTACCCTTCCTGCTCCTGCCTTCTTTAACTTTCAGGAAAAATGGTGATACTTTATAACCAGAGAGGAGGCAAACGAGTATGAGAGAGAGGCGGAAGCCGCTCGCCTCCGTGCTGCAGCCGCTCAGGCAGTAGCCGCTGCAGCCCAGTACAACCCCAATTATGACTTTGGATACGATCCGGGCCAGCCATGGCCCTAGACCAACTTAGGCCAAAAGCCTAAGCTTGGGGGAGTACGTATTTCTCACCGACATTACATTCATGTTCACACACTCATTCTAGTTGACGGTGTTCATACTTTTTCATTGTACCATCCATGGTAGTTTATTTCTTCTTTTTGCTTTCTTCTTGTGTGTTTAATCAAACTTGAGAAAATCCAAAAAATTAGTTCTAGCTTTGCTTTCTAGTTTGCTTAGTTGTATTATTAAAATAAAACCCAAAAAGATTTCTCGTTCTTCTTTCACTTGTTGGGAGCTTTCCCGTGTAAATAGTTTTCCTTCCTTCTTTGGGTCGTAAAGAGAAGACCACGATGACATGTTGAGTGGCTCTCATATGCATTATTGTTCATCTATTAGAGAGCCCATATTACCTTGTCTTCTCCTTTGAGTTATTGCTTGCAGATTCCAGCTTAGTCCAATGCACGTGCACTCTTATTATTATTCACACCGTTCGGTCGTGCAAGTGAAAGGCAATAATGACGATATATGATGAAATGATTGAGATGGAGAAAAGCTGGTATGAACTCGACCTATTTTGTTTTTGTAAATATGATTAGCTCATCGTTCTGGATTCAGCTCGTTATGGATTGAACATGTTTGCAATGACAATTAGAGATTATAGTTATTCATGCCATGCTTAATTAGCTAAGAGTGTATAATGGTTTGTCTTGAGTGCCAACATGCATTTTAAAATGGTTGTGATGTGGTATGATAGGATGGTATCCTCCTCTGAATGATTCAAGTGGCTTGACTTGGCACATGTTCACGCATGTAGTTGAAACAAAATCAACATAGCCTCCACGATGTTTATGTTCATGGTGATTTATATCCTACTCATGCTTGTATTCAATGTTGGTTAATCTAAAAGCATGTTTATGACTGTTGTCGCTCTCTAGTTGGTCGCTCCCCAGTCTTTTGCTAGCCTTCACTTGTACTAAGCGGGAATACTGCTTGTGCATCCATTTCCATAAACCCAAAGTTGTTCCATATGAGTCCACCATACCTACCTATATGCGGTATTTACCTGCCGTTCCAAGTAAATTTGCATGTGCCATACTCTAAACCTTCAAATAAATATTCCGTTTTGTATGCCCGAATCGCTCATGTAGCGACTGGGGGCTGTCAGTATCTTCCATGCTAGGTGGGTTATTCTCACGATATGTGTTTATTCACTATCATTCACGAGAAAGTGGCTGGTATTTGGGATGCCCAGTTCCATGCTCAAAATTCAAATCAAAATATAATAAAACAAAACTCCCCCCAGGATTGTGTATGTATGGACGGTACCCGAGGATTCGGCCCGCCGTGGAGTGTGATCGATTGGTGGAGGGGGGAGTAAAAACTTTACTATTCTGTTTGGGAACCGCCTATAATGTATCTAGCATGGAAGATATCGAGATCTCTTGGTTGTTATGTTGGCAATGAAAGCATACCTCCCAAAATTATGATTCATCCCTGTTTTAAAAGCTCGAGCTCTGGCACCTCTGTAAATCAATGCTTCCCTCTGCGAAGGGCCTATCTATTTTACTTTTCTTGTTGAGTCATCATCCTCTTATAAAGAGCACCAGTTAGAGAGCACCTCCGTCATTTGTATGCTTTGTTATTAATTGATATTGAGTATGAGTTTGACTGGATCTCTTTTACCATGAATTACAATGTCTAGTCAGTCCTTGTTCTTCTGAGGTGCTCTGCATTTATGTTTTGCGGTCTCAGAAAGGGCTAGCGAGATACCATTATGTCATATTGTATCATGATTGTTTTGATAAAATTGTTGTCATCCGAGACTTATTATTATTGCTCGCTAGTTGATTATGCCATTGATATGAGTAAATGTGAGACCTAAATGTTATTGTAAATGTGGTTAGTCTATAATCTTTGCTGAAAACCTGAACATCAGTTAGACATATTTACAACAGCAAGATCAAATAGAGTTTGTAAAAGTTTTTCTTTATCACTTTCAGTTTATCAACTGAATTGCTTAAGGACAAGCAAAGGTTTAAGCTTGGGGGAGTTGATACGTCTCCAACGTATCTACTTTTCCAAACTCTTTTGCCCTTGTTTTGGACTCTAATTTGCATGATTTGAATGGAACTAACCCGGACTAACGCTGTTTTCAGCAGAATTGACTTGGTGTTATTTTTGTGAAGAAATAAAAGTTCTCGGATTGACCTGAAAATTTACGGAGAATATTTTTGGAATTAATAAAAAATACTGGCGAAAGAATCAGTCGGAGAGGGGCCACCACCTGGCCACAAGCCAGGGGGCGTGCCCCCCTGTCTTGTGGGGCCCTTGCAGCTCCGCTGACCTCAATTCCACTCCTATATATTCCTATTTGCGGAGAAAAAAATCAGAGAGAAGAGTTCATCGCGTTTTACGATACGGAGCCGCCGCCACCTCCTGTTCTTCCTCGGGAGGGCAGATCTGGAGTCTGATTTGGGCTCCGGAGAGGGGAAATCGACGCCGTCGTCATCACCAACCATCCTTCATCACCAATTTCATGATGCTCCCCGCCGTTCGTGAGTAATTCCATCGTAGGCTTGCTGGACGGTGATGGGTTGGATGAGATTTACCATGTAATCGAGTTAGTTTTGTTAGGGTTTGATCCCTAGTATCCACTATGTTCAGAGATTGATGTTGCTATGACTTTGCTATGCTTAATGCTTGTCACTAGGGCCCGAGTGCCATGATTTCAGATCTGAACCTATTATGTTTTCATGAATTTATATGTGTTCTTGATCCTATCTTGCAAGTTCTATACACCTATTACGAGTTATGATCCGCATTCCCCAGGGTGACAATAACTGGGATTCTTTCCGGTGATTACCGTAGTTTGAGGAGTTCATGTATTCACTAAGTGCTAATGCTTTGGTTCGGTTCTCTATTAAAAGGAGGCCTTAATATCCCTGAGTTTCCATTAGGACCCCGCTGCCACGGGAGGGTAGGACAAAAGATGTCATGCAAGTTCTTTTCCATAAGCACGTATGACTATATATGGAATACATGCCTACATTACATTGATGAATTGGAGCTAGTTCTGTGTCACCCTATGTTATAACCGTTGCATGATGAATGCCATCCGACATAATTATCCATCACTGATCCATTGCCTACGAGGTTTTCACATATTGATCTTTGCCAAGTTACTTTTCCGTTGCTACTGTTACAATCACTACAATACTGCTACTGTTACTTTTGCCATTGTTACCGTTACTTCCATACTACTTTGCTACTGAATACTTTGCCGCAGATATTAAGTCTTTCAGGTGTGGTTGAATTGACAACTCAGCTGCTAATACTCGAGAATATTCTTTGGCTCCCCTTGTGTCGAATCAATAAATTTGGGTTGAATACTTTACCCTCGAAAACTGTTGTGATCCCCTATACTTGTGGGTTATCACGCCTCGCCTCGAGTCGACGCACTAAGGCGGTCCTCCTGTTTCGAGGGAGCTCGGATGGCCTTCGCAAGGGCCAAGGTGCACTGGCCGGGTCTTGATCCGACGAAGATAGTCACTGCTCCGCCGCCCCCTGGAAAGGAGCATAGGTGCCCTGAGCGATACTTCTCCGTAGTTATGGAGGGTTCTCGGGCGATAGAGGCTCAATGTTCGAGAGAAAACATTTATGAATAAAGGCGTTGTAATATGTCCGAAGACCTTTTAACGTGTTTATATTTAAGATGCATGGTTTATCCTGTCTTTCATGTTTTGCATCCTTTATAACTCCTGTGTGGCCGTTGAAACTGAAAGTTGCGAGTCGTCGGCTTCAGCCCCCATGTAGATACTACGCGTGGTGTCTCTGCCAACGCACTGTGACCCTTAGCCGAGCTATCGGTACCCAAAGGCGGTAGTGTGGGGCGGACAAGGCAATCGGACCATAATGCTTTATTGCTTTCACTTAGCCATAGGGCGCGAGAAAGGAGTGCGGGGGGCTGATGACTAGCCCCCAAGGGTTTGTGATGTTCGGATGAACCGCGTCCAAAGCCGATATCACATGGTTTGTACTAATACCAAACCCATCGCGTGACACGGAATAACCTCTAACGAGGTTTAGTTAAGATTGGATTCGCAGACCGGTTCTCGCATACTATGACAGTCAATTTTTGGCTTTCTCCGCTACGGTGCTTGACCAGGCTAGCCGGAAGCACAATCGCAGCGGTTCTCCCTTTGCCCTTTTAGTCAAACGAGCGGAATGTAAAGGGGCAAGCACAGGAGCCGGGCAACCCAACTATTGACCCAAGACATAGTTCGGAACCAATGCATATAAAGCGGAATTCCAAGACGCCGAACGCAAAATCAGTTGTGCTTAGGGCGATTTTTTTAGTTCGAGCCCCCGGTCTATTAGCCGGTTGCATCGTAAAGTATACCAAATAGGTTCGCAGGAAGAGGGGGAAAATAGAGAGTGTGCCAAAAAAGACAGCGAAGCGATCATGTATGATACATCTGTATTTTACTCAACAACTCTTATTATTCAGATTGCCGATGTGACTGTTTATAGGTAAAAAATGAAATATAAACCTTACAGGAGGGGTTGTACCAGGGGTCTTCGATGGGTGACCCGACGTCCTCGATGTGCCCTGTCGTTTGTCCACTCCTGCGTCTCCTAAGGAGTTGTATACCGCTATGGGTTTTGCTGTTCGGCGAGCGGACTTTTGGAGGAAAATCTTGAGAAGTTGCCGAAGTGTGAATGAGCTTTACGCCTTAGCAGGTACTTTATGGTACCTGTAGTGTGTCCAAAGACGTTGTGACGGTGATAGTTCGGTCCAGCCGAACATTTACCCTTTGATAATTTTTTCCCCACCGCTACCCATGGAATTTTGAGCGCGAAGTTGTGCCTCCTCGGCACGTACATTGCTGGTCCTAGGTCTGTGCGATGGGGGGCGAGTCCCTATTTATGGGGAGAAGAAGGTTCTGGTACTTCGGGTTGAGACTGAGCTCGCTTCCCAGCCTTGCGTGCCTTTACGGCAGATGTCGGCGTTTGCCGATCATCAGTGTAATGGAATTCGGCCGCCAGGGCCAACGCATGTTCCTCAGTTCGGAGGGAGCGCTCTGTGTTGCCATTGACAGTAATGACCCCCTTGGGGCCAAGCATTTTGAGCTTGAGGTATGCGTAGTGTGGGACGGCATTAAAGCGAGCGAACGCTGTACGGCCGAGCAGGGCGTGATAGCCGCTGCGGAAAGGTACGATGTCGAAGATCAAGTCCTCGCTTCGAAAGTTAATGGGCGAGCCGAACACTACTTCCAGGCTTATAGAGCCTATGCACCGGGCTTCGACGCCTGGGATCACTCCTTTAAAGGTAGTGTTGCTGGGTTTGATCCTTGACGGATCTATGCCCATCTTTTTCACCGTGTCTGAGTAAATCAGATTAAGGCTACTTCCTCTGTCCATTAGGACTTTTGTGAGGTGATACCCGTCTATGATGGGGTCTAGGACAAGGGCGGCCGAACCCCCATGACGGATACTGGTCGGGTGGTCATGTCGATCGAAAGTGATCGGGTATGCCGAACATGGGTTACACTTCGGGGCTACATGCTCTACGGCGTAGACCTCTCGAAGGGCGCGCTTCCTCTCCTTTTTGGGTATATGAGTGGCGTATATCATATTTACTGTTTTTACTTCTGGAGGGAATTTCTTTTGTCCGCCACCGATCGGACCGCAGGGCTCATCCTCGTCCTCGCTGCGTGGGCTCTTGCCTTGGTCCTCGGATGCGAACTTGCCGGCCTGTTTGAATACCCAACAGTTACGGTTGGTGTGGTTGGCGGGCTTCTCTTGAGTGCCATGGATCTGGCAAGGCCTCTCCATGATCTTGTCCAGCGGGGTGGGTCCGTCGTGATTGCCTTTAGGAGGCTTCTTCCGCTGCCCAGGCCGGGAGTTGCGAAAGCCGGCGTTAACGGCCATGTCATCGGCACCACTATTGTTGTGCCAGCGCTTATTCTTGTTGCGCTTTGGTTTCCCGTTTCCATCCCGAACTTCGGAGGTTCCGGGGTCTTCGGGGTTGTGGCTACGTCTTGCTAGCCAGTTATCCTCGCCCGCGCAAAAGCGAGTCATGAGTGATGTAAGGGCGGACATTGTCCTTGGTTTATCCTGGCCGAGCTGACGAGCCAGCCACTCATCCCGAATATTGTGCCTGAAAGAGGCTATTGCTTCGGCGTCCGGGCAGTCCACGATCTGATTTTTCTTGGTCAAGAAACGATTCCAGAATAGCTGCACGGATTCTCCTGGCTTCTGGACGAAGTTGCTTAGGTCGGAGGAGTCCGGTGGCCGAACATATGTGCCCTGGAAGTTAGATCGGAATGCATCTTCTAGATCCTCCCAGCACCCAATGGAGTTTTCGGGGAGGCTATTTAACCAGTGCCGAGATGGCCCCTTAAGCTTCAGGGGTAGGTACTTGATGGCGTGGAGGTCATCTCCTCGCGCCATGTGGATGTGGAGGAGGAAATCCTCGATCCATACGGTTGGGTCAGTTGTCCCATCGTATTGTTCTATGTTTATGGGTTTAAACCCTTCCGGGAACTGATGCTGCATCACCTCGTCCGTGAAGCACAGTGGGTGGGCAGCGCCTCTGACCCGAGCTATGCCGCGCCGGTGATCGGCGTCTGTCCTAGCCCGGTTTAGTTCCCGACCTTTATTGTTGCGGTCGAGCCAAGGCCGGTACCCTTCCCGTCTATCGGGTGAGTATCCTCTGGATCCGTAGATGGATCGCGTATGACCTGCTCTGTAGTCCAGGTCGTGTCGCAGGTCGAACCTGTCATCGGGCTCTAGTGGCTCTTTTCCCCGTCTACGGGGTATCGTCGGCCTATCGCCGGTGTTGTCAGCCGTCCTGTCTCGTCCTCGAGGAGGGCGGTCTGGCTTGTCGTATGGGGTATGTTTAGGAGACGGCCTATCAGTGAGCTCGTCATCGAATTGTGGCAGCAGCCTTCTGCGTGGATAGCTCTTAGGTTGGTCCGATAGACCGGTACCATGTCCTTCCTCAGCTGAGAGGACTCTCATCCATCGATCGTTGAGGTCGTCTTGCTCGGCTTTAAGCTGCCGTTCTTTTGCTTTCAGACTGCGGGCCGTGGCCATAAGCTGTTGCCTGAACAGCTCCTGATCTTCAAGATTATCAGGGATGGCGAAGTCATCGGCTTCCGGGATGTCCTCCTCCTCGACAGGGGGGAGGTAATTGTCGTCCTCGGAATCATTTAGATCGTCGGGGTTGCGCCGGTCTTCTGGCCTCTCCTGACCCTCTAACGGGTGTTCAGGGATTTCGGGATCGCCGAGGTCTTCCGGGGTGTCTCCGTCCCCAGTGCCGTCGATAGCTTTTCTTCCCTTTTTTCCTTTTGACCGTTTATCCGGCTTTCGGCGTCTTGACGGCGCTTCATCCGTCTTGTCGCCATCGTTTTTCGGAGTGTCCACCATGTAGACGTCGTATGTGGAGGTGGCAGTCCACCGCCCGGTGTTAACGGGGGTGAGGGCACGATCCTCCTCATCCATGTATTCTGCCTCCTCAGAGGCATAGTCCAACATGTCGGTTAAATCCTCGATAGTGGCTACCAAGTGGGTGGTGGGTGGGACGAAAAATTCGTCCTGACCCGCCTTGAGCCCGATCTGAGCACAGATCGGGGTTGGGTCGTCGGTAATCTTCATCGACGAGATCCGATCTAGGGCCTCGTTGAGTATCGAGAGCTCGATCGGGTCGGCCTGCTTAGAGATTCCGGAGTTAACCTCCGATGCGTCCGCGCAGGGGGAGTGTTCGGTAAGAACAGATGTCCGGACGTCTGGCACTATGACCGGGTCCGGACTGAAAGTTGGGTCCTCGCCGGGGTAGATCCCGTGGGCGGCACCGAAAGATGGGTCTGAGGTTAAAGCCTCAGAGTCTTCGGGCGTGGCAGGTGAGACCGCGAGCCCGGTTAGTGACAGGTCGCCCCGAGAGTCTACGGAGAACTCTAGGTTCCCGAATCTGACCTCTTGATCAGGGGCGAAATTTCTGACACGGCCTAGATGGCCAGTCGGGTCAGCGTGCAGCACAATGCTGCCGAAAGCGAAGATCTATCCAGGGACGAAAGTGTCCGTATTGCGGACCTCTTCGTTGATGACGAGGCGAGCCATCGATTCCTTTGGTGATCACAGCGGAACTCTCAATGAAAGCACCAATGTCGGTGTCAAAACCGGCGGATCTCGGGTAGGGGGTCCCGAGCTGTGAGACTAGAATCGATGGTAACAGGAGATGAGGGAGACGATGTTTACTCAGGTTCAGGCCCTCCTATGGAGGTAATACCCTACGTCCTGCTTGATTATATTGATGGTATAAGGGTTACAGAGTTGATCTACCTCGAGATCGAATGACTAAAACCCTCAATGAGTTCTCTCTCTCTACAACCTAAAACCCTCCGGCTTATATAGACGCCGAGGGTACCTAGGGCTTACAAATGGTCGGTTACACGTTGAAGGGATAAACATGCCTATTCACTACTCCAAACGTGGAGGATACGCCACGATTCCCGAAGCTTCCTTCCTGGAGACTGGGCCTTCGATCAATCCAGTGCTCGGCAAGCGGCCCATATAGTCCGGCCCATAAGAAATAGGTCGGCCTCCCGAGGACCCCTTAAACCAGGACTCCCTCACTTAGGTCATCCACTTGAGGGAAATTTGCTACTGTCCTACAAAACTCTGCGCTTGGAGGCCCAACACGAGTCTACAAGAAGAAGGTTGCGTAGTAGACATCACCTTGTAACTTCCCTCCTTCTTGGCGCCTTGGACATCCCAGATGTGGAGCACCCCCTCACGCATCTCAATGGCTTGAGGGTGCTTCATCACCTCTGGCAAGTAGGGGTTGATGACCTTCTTGAAGAACTTGTCTTTAGATGAACTTGGGGATGTCATGGGGATCTAGATCTGTCAAAAAAATAGCTCGAAACAAGAACAAAGGAGAAACTCGTGATGCGGTGGTCAAAACAAACTGGAGTATATATAATGATTTTTTCTAGGTCAGAATACGTGTTCGGGAAGAAATCGGAGTCGGGGAGGCACATGAGGGTCGCACAAGCCATTAGGGCACGCCCCAGGGGGGTCGCGCCATATTGGCTTGTGCCTCCCTCGTGGGTCTCCTTGATCGGTTTTATTTTTGGAATTTTTCTAAAATACTAAATCCAACAGAAATTATTTTTTGGAATTTTTGGAGCCGGTTTACTTACCGAACCACATACCTACCTCTTTTTCAGGTTTCTGGAGTGTTCCGGAAGGCCTCCCGTATGTGTTCTTTCGGTGTGATTACTTGGATGACATTAGTCTCTTCATTAATGGGTGAACCTGAAATATAATGCCTGATTCTTTGCCCATTCACCACTCTCAGGTTCTTGCCTATGAAGTTATTAATTTTTATAGCACCGGAGTGGTAGACCTCTTCAACTACATATGGACCTTCCCATTTGGATAAGATTTTTCCTGCAAAAAATCTGAACGAGAGTTCACTGGTGCAGTGACGTGCTATACAAACGGTTTTTAACCCCTTTCCGCGACGTACTTTGAAATCGTCGCCTTGCATGTGTGGGCGATAGGGGGATCCATCCCACACGACATGGCAAACCCGTCGGCGATGATGGCCAACGAACGTAAACGTTTGGCAAAACTAAGCGTATGGGATGTCCACATCTATCACAAACGAGGGTCACCGGATAATCGTTTGAGATATGTGTGTTTCCCATATGGTTCATCCTTGCAACTCGTGTGAGATCACACAACATCGCACGCGTTATTCTGTGAAGCGCCGTTTACGCTGTGCACCGAATCGCAAATAGTTCATGATTATAAAGCGTGTACGATAAGGAGACAATCACACACAGTTAGTTCCACTTTGACCGTCTGTGATATGATATAAGAGTGCATACGTTTATCATTGTAAAACCGTATGCGAAGGTTGAATATATCCCACACGCGGGGTTTTTGATAAACGTTTGTGATTTATAAAACGTCCCAAACGTGTGATCCATACTTCCCAAACGTGTCATCCAGAATAACTGTGTCGGATGAAGGCCTATCGCACGCGTTCTTCTTTGACCAACGTTTACGATGGTACACAGTTTAAAATACGAAATCGTGTGTGATAAGGAGACTAGCACAAACGCTGGTGTTGTTAATCTCACATGTTCTTTCTGTTCTGACCGTGCGCGAAGACAAGATTCATCGCACATGCCTCGAATGGAGAAACGTGTGTGATGTTGGAGTTGATCGCAGACGTTTTGCTTTCTCAAACTGTGTGCATTGTAATGGCCTGCAGAGCAGGATTTGCTCCTAATTAAAAACCTTTGTTCATAATTCACATAATTTAAATTTGAAAGTAGGAATTCATGTATTTCATATCGAATCATGTTTAGGTTTAAGAACGAATGCATAATTCGATTAACATGTACATATACTCAAGAACTACATAAGCATCAATTCTTAAAAAAAGGAAAGTACAGAAGCGACAAATAAAGAATGATGGAAGCACGGTTGTACTAAAGACGGTAAAGAGAGAGCCGAAAGACATTTTGTATGCTGGAGAAGGTGAAGCGGAATGCCCATATTGTGCCCTCCTCCATGCCTAACGCACGAACGACTCTAGGCCAGCCCCTAGTGATGGCCGCCCGCCCATCCTTCACTGTCTTCATTACGATTTCTCAATGCTCATTGTAGTCTCGATGATATATTTTAACCTTCATTGCATGTCGAGCAATCATGTACTTTGCGAGGTAATCTTGAGTAAACTGCTTTGGGAACCACTGCAAAAGAAAAAGATTCAGACATTGTTGTGTGATAACTCATTATGGGCAGTACTAATAGAAGCCTACGGAGTTCGTAGTTACCATCCTATAGCTCACTATTGTGTTGGATAGAGCGTAAACAAATAGCCTAATTGGCATTGTTCGTCTCTTTTCCATAACAATCATTTTCAGTTTCCCCACTTGATGCTGGTTCATGAATATTTCATTACCCCACACGCAAAAAGGGTCCAGGAATGGATCTTTACCAAAGACATACGTACCTACAAGCAAGAAGCCAATATTAGAAGCTAAAATGCAGTTGCAGAATGGTGTAATATATTACTCCATCAGTTCCACAATGTGTTGCATATAAACATTTTGAGAAGTCAACATTTACTTACTTTGACCAAGTTTGTAGAGAAAAACATTTACATCTAGAATTGCAATTCCATTTCATTAGATACATCACAAAATTTTATATTGTATACATTTTAGATGGTATATGTAGATACATCACAAAAATCTATATGCACTACATGATGGAACGGATGGAGTATAAGCGGAGGGATGAAAAGAACCTCGGTGGAAAACGTTGGCCACTCCCATTGTTGTCCTGTGCAAGTACATGTAAAGTCATGATAAGTACATCAGGCTTAACATCAACCAAGTATACGAGGTATCTGCTTGAAATAAAAAAGGCATATATGCTCACTATAACAACCAAATATAGCCATTTGATACTGGACAAATGCTCAATGGAACCAACCTAATAACCAGATAATGAAAAGCAAGGCGTCTGCTTGAAAACTAGACAAATGCTCACTGCAATCAACCTAACAACCAGATACAGAAAAGCAAGGCATCTGCTTGAAAACTAGACAAATACTCACTGCAACCAACCTGGCAACCAAATTCAGAGAAACAAGGCATAAATGTTTAAAGCGGGAGTTAAGGGCATAGGTTAACAACACCAGGCATAACAGGTGGTATTGATGAAATTGAACTGCACAGTTCATACTTGCACATAATGCACATCACATTGTGAATAACTGAAAGAAACAAGGCATTCATGCTCACTGTAACAACCAACTATAGCCATTGAAAACTGGACAAATACTCAATGCAACCAACCTAACAACCAGATACAGAAAAGCAAGGCATATGCTTGATAACTGGACAAATGCTCAATTAAACACTGCATGATTATCGCATAGCAAAAGCTACTACAACAATGGGTACGAGACGGCTAGCTACAAAAGGTATGATTTGCTCACAGGATGTTGCCTCACTTGTCATGGATGGGCTCCTTCCACTTGGGATATGAGGTGCCCAGGGTGCGCTCCCTGATGTCGCAGATGGCACGTTTCCCCTTGTAACAGTCGTAGTGTGTGCCATTATCTTGGTGGATGAGATCTGACTTTGAAGCTAAGGATCCCAAGCCACCGCCGTAGAATGTTTCCTTCAGAAATGACAAAAGGGGCTCGATGGCGTAGAAGGATCGCAAATTCATGACCGCGAGGCAGAGGAGATCAGCGGCGGGGCCTTTGAAGAGATCGACGGCGGTTGAACCAGAGGCGTTGCCGGTGGAGCACTTAACTTGTGACATGGCCCGGGTGAAGCCGGTGATGTTGACGAGCTTGATGTCGTAGCCGGCTCTCCTGAGATACAGGAACACGCGTTCTCGTAGACTTGAAGCCTTCGGCATGGCAACATAGGCAGCATCCTCACCAGCTCCCGTGGCGAGGTGTTCGTCCGGGATCGAAGGGTCGGCGCGAACGGCGCCCACCTCGCCAGCGTACGGCGGAGAGGCCATGATAGATCTATTTTTGCTCGTACACTCCTTGTGGTCCACGGGAGATGTGGTCAGGCTGATTAGGCTGCGACTCTTTGGAGTACGGGATGGGGATCTGGGGGAAAGGGACACTGCCGGCCTCATCTAAAAACTCAAGGCGACGATGGTGTATGTGGATCGGTGGGGACCCTGAACTTGTTTAGCTATGAGGCACGGGCAGACCGACTGAGGTTGGTGGTGGGAGGCGGCGGCGGGGGCGAGCTAGGGTTCAAGCGGGGGAGGAAGGGGGAGGGGTGTTGTGCGGATGGGGGGGGGGGGTGTTTGCAGATGTGCCGCTGTTGCTGAAAATTTTAGTAGTAATGGTGTGGGTGGAGATGGTGGTGGATGAGGGATGGGTCGGTGCGGTGGACGAGGAAAGGCGACATGCAGTTGAAATACCGCTTCCAATTAAATTTTGGCAAACGAACTGGGCGGGAGCAACCAAGATCGCACACGGTCCAAACATAATAAAGTGTGTACGCTCTACGCTCTAACGAAATGCCGTGCCGCGAAACCACGAATTTTTGCATCGCTCGAGGCGGGTAGCTCTTTCTGAGATTTCTCAAGGCGGGTTCATCTCACACGGTTCATCCTCAATTTCAGTCGCAGACGTCAAATTCATCCTAAATTTCCACATGCCCACAAACAGATGACACAAACATTTGGCAAATTTTCAACACAAAATGCCTTATTTTGCAGCGGATTAGTTGACATTAGTTCATACGCTCAGTAATTTACAAACAGTTCGTTAATTTACATGAAGATGAACTGCACAAAATATTCACTACGCCATGGATGCATACAAACGCCACGCCTCCACCGTTGTCATGACCTTCCTCGCCTCAGTACGAGTATTCAAAGGAGCTCGTCAAGTCGATGAGCTCCACTGGTTCCACGGCGGAGACCGGCAGGGCTACCTCGGCAGGAGAGACCGCGGCGCCTCTCGCCAGGTCTGCCGCTGACAGGCGAAGATGTTGTGGCGTCCAGGTGGGCCATCGGCATACAGACGGATGCCGATCTCGCTAGAGCTACTTCCCTGGTCACCGTGGCCGCTGTTGCTAGGGCTGCCGCCGCAGCTGTAAGGCATGCACTAGCCTCCAACGCAGCTGAGAGGCATGTGGTGGCCTGCTCCGCCGCCTTCTGGTCCTGCTCCCGCCTCTTTTTGCCCTCTGCATTTGAGTTCCGCTTCCTCTTCGCACTCTCCTGCCGTTTCTGCCGTTTCAGATCCCTAGCCGCGTTGCGGATGGCATCCGCAGATGCGATAGATTGTTCCACACCGACACTGAGACGGCGCTCGTCCTCGTCGCGCAGGAACGCATCGAGGCCCGATTCCTGGACGGACAGAGCGATGGCCATCTGCATCTGACACTGAAACTTGGGGTCGTCGTCGTCGTCGGCCGCGGCAGATGACGGTTGACCGTTGACTGACATGGAGGACAACGCATCGGAATCCTCTATCCCGTCGTCGTTGGCCGCGACAGCTGGCTGTTTGTCGTTGCCCGCCATGGCGGCCAACGCATCGGAATCCTCTATCATGTCGTCGTCCAACACTATCAGGACGGCGCCATGCACATCCCCATGGTTGAGCAACGGTTCCATTTGGTGTGTGTGGTGGTGGTGGTGGCGAGCTATCGGCGGAAAAATTAGCTGTTTGCCGCCGCTGGCGAGATCTTTTATAGGTCTCTGTCGGGTTTGGGTTTGTACTGTGCACATTACCCCTTTGCACTGGCTGACGCTTGCGGTTGGCACCACCAGGCAAGGCCGATTTTGCTGTGTACGGGCATCGCACACGATTAGGGTAGCACACTCGTGTCTGCTCGGGGTACAATCGCATATGGTTGTTTCATCAGTTTCATCTGCTATTTTACATAATACTAGCATCTTTGAGATAAACGAGAAAAAAAACGCAAGAGAGGGTCAAAACACAACCACGCCCTGTCGGGGTATACAAACAGGGATGTTCATTCCCCCCTGAATTGTGCACGGACAGACAGCCTCCGGCCCCCGCGAGCAAAACCCGTTGGGAAGGCAACCACATCTCCAAGCAAGCATTCAAGAACCAGCATCCAATAGCAACAACCTTCAGAAGGCTAAGCAAGCGCCGGCAACACCAGCACAACGGCCCAGGAGGGGCCCAAAACGCGCCAGCCACACCCCCGGTGCTTGCCGGGGGCCGAGGAGCGCATCTCTAGACCCGGCAAGCCATCCCCCGGCAAGCACGAGCTAACCAGGCACCGCTCCACCGCATCGCTACACCAGTCACTTGTCGATGCGGTGTCGAGCCCTCAAGCAGCTAATCAGCTCTTGCTAAACACGTGGCGACACACCGGGAGGCAAGTTATACTCAGTTGACACCCGCCATGCAGCGTGTCAAGACCATAAGCAACGACCGGCCAAGCGGTGGCAAGAGTTTGCCGGGGATGCACCCCCGAGCGCCACCTAGGCTGGTAATCATGGTATTTTGTCCTAAATGCCAGAGTTAGGTATGATAGCTCTGCTAAGCTATCTAATCAATAGATAATGAATGTTTTGCCATTGTGGTAACCCCTTGCACTATAAAAGGAGGCCCAAGGCTACCTAGCTCAAGATTCGGACCTTTGGACACTTGTATTCGCGTAGTAGCTCACCCCGAGAGCAGCTCTTGTCGGGGTTAGGCGTCGCGTGTTCTTCGTGTTCCTCTGATCAATCCACCAAAAGCAGGAGTAGGGTTTTATGCTTAGCAGCGGCCTGAACCTGGGTAAAATGCCTGTGTCATGATCGTCGCGCCGTCTCACGCTCTCCGCTCTTTGTGCAATGTGACCCCCCTTGCCAAACCACAAAGGGGACTTTGGTCCCATAGGTGATCGTGAGCATCCGTGCCCCGACATCTTTGGCGCGCCAGGTAGGGGCGTGCATCATTTGCGCGAACCCGAGTTCGTGAACGGCGAATCGATCTTCATCATCATCTTCTTCAACAATGGCTCCTAAGAAGAAGCCCAGCGCGGCCGCGCATCCTCCCACTTCCAAGGCTCCATCACACGTAGCCGTGAACGCGGCGGGCGTCACGGCGACTGCAAGTGGAGAAGGCGCTGTGGGCAACGCAGCTAGCGCAGGCGGCGCCGTCGTCATGTCCCCCACGGCCGAGGCGGGAGCGGAGAAAGCCCAAAGGAAATGAGTCCGCTCGACTCTAGGGAGATGTGGCGTAATCCAGCAGGCTAAGGGGAGAAAGAGGTATCTCGCTATACCCTTCTCCCTCCTCCTTCCCCGCCTGTGGTTAGCTCTGCGCGGTGACGACATTATCAGTGTCGATAAGCTCGCACGAGGTTCGGTCTTGCATTTGTCCCACCAGGGGAAAAGTCCCGAACCGAATGCTAGAGTGCATCTGCTAGTCGACGCACCCGGCAGGCGAACCACGGTAAGGTCCCGTGCGCCTATCGCGAGTCGCCACGGGACCGTTGGGCGCGAAGAAAAGGAGGAAAGGATTGGCTGTACCTGCTTCTTTTTCCATTCTCGAACTGGTCATGAATATCGCATTAACCCGGCAAACTCCTGCCGCGGACCGTTTTCACGACTGACAGGTCTTCGAGTACCCCCGTTTTGCTCTTCTCTACGTCCCTTCTCTTTCAGGGCTGCGGTGAGCACATGCTTGCGTGCGCACCACAAGGAGCACGAGAGAGGGAAGATGCCAGGGCGGAACAAAAAGCCATGGCAAAAGCTAAGTTGACACAAATAATCAACTTCCATTAGGTTATACATTTGTATGTCCCTTCGTCGAACCTAAGGTTTCGTATGATAAACCTTGCGTGTGACAGAACCTTACTGTGTTCGTTCGCGCCCGTGTTTTGTTTCGAGCCCGCTCAACAAAACGCGCGGCAGCGTCAACACTGCCAAAGGTAACCTTGCTGGCAGTGTGCCCTTGCCAGCAGAAAGCTAAGGACATGTTCCTCAAAGCAATTTGCGGCAACACATCGTTAGCGGGTAACTAGAAACGCGTAAAGGTGACTATCATACGAACGCCGGAAGGGAAACGAAGGGCATAGTATGCGATTGCACAAAAGCATCAGTTCAACAAACATTAAAATAAAGAAAGTTCACCCCCTAATACGAGATACCTACTGTGTCTTAAGTACAGGACGACATGGCGACAAGGAAGGCATAAAAGCTAACTCCGGTGGCTCCCCTGGGTCCTTGAAACTTTGAGGATCCTGTCGGCGAGGGGGCCGGCCTTCTCCGTGGTAGCCGAGGTGTCGGCACCCGACAACAGCTTCTTGAAACCATCGGAAAGATCGAGCTCCGGATGGAAGAAGGCGAGGTTGCTCAAGCCAGGAAGAGGGCATCACGTGCTAGCTTTCGGGATTCGTTGGCGAAGGAGGCAGCCCTGTCCTCCTCATACGTCTTCAACCCCTCGATCAGGCCGTCGAAGAAGACTGTCAGCTTGACGCTTGGAGCTTCATGTTTGCCAACAGAGTAGGCCCAGCTCTTCATGTCCATCTTGGCAATCTGGGCAGTGAGGCGCTTGGCGATATCAACCATCCTCTTGATCCAGAGGTCACGCTGCTCAACCAAGTTCTCCAGATTTTCTTCGGCGTTCTTCTGAAGGGTCTTTGCGCGGGTCACGTCCATCAGCAGCAGCTTCTCGTGGGCCTCGGCAGATTCAAGATTGCTCTCCAAGGAAGCAAGCCTGGATTTCATGTCAGAAATGGCGCCGTTAGCCGTATCGAGGTCCCGGTCCTTGGCGGAAAGCTGTGATTGCACCTCTTCCAGAGTTGCCGCTGCCTTTCGCGCTTCCTCTTTGAGGGCCTCGATCTCCTTGGTGCTCCCGGCAAGATCCTCTATCAGTTTGGTTGGTTGGGCTTCAAATTTAGCCTTGTCAGTGGATGCAGTAGCTAGCTCGTCAGTCACCTTCTTCAGTTGAGCAACAGACTCCAAGGTAAGTGCATCGAGTGCGGTCTTGTGGCCATCTTCCAGTTCTCTGGTACGCTGTCGAACGCGGTCCTCCAGCTCCTCATCCTTGGCACGGAGGGTAGCCTCGAGGCGTCCAGAAGCGCCTCGCGCTCCGCCAGTCGAGCCTTCTAGGCGGCAACATCCTCGTTAGCCATGGATAGCGTCTAATGCTGCCTCTTGAGAGAATGGACCTACCGATTGTACCAGTCCCGCAGCTCGCTCCCTTTGCTCCTCAGCTGCTGATCCACGAGCTCGGCCGAGTCTCGCTGCTCCTTGACCGCCTGCCACTGGAGGTTGTACCTGCTCTGCACATCCTTAAGCCCTGCTGCTATGGACTCCAAGAAAGCCAAGTCCTTGGCGGCGTCGCCAGTGCTGTGAGTTCCTTCGATCTTCTGAGAGAGCGGCGCCAGGATCTTGTTAATCTCTTCGTCAAGGTCTGCACCCACTAAGAAGGGCGAGCCGAGAGCTGTGTGGCTTAACGGAGCAGTGACCAACACCAGGTGACTCTGCGGGGACTGCAGGGCCGATACCAGGGGATAACTGGACGAGGAAGGCTTCATGGTTTGAAGGGGAGTCTTCTCTTCAACCACTGGACCCAGGTCGGGCACGCTGCCGAGATTTTGTTCCGTTCCACCGGAGGACCCCTGAATATCCCGGGCAGCCGAGCCATGTTCTTCCGCTGCAACAATCTTCATCGCTTCCGCGGCAGCATCCTTCCCAATACCAGCAACCTCCTCCAATAGTTCAGGCTCTACAAAAAGCGGAACTGCGGATTAGAGCCACAAAACATAAGTATAGAAATCAAGGATCAATAAGGCATGTAAAGAAAAGATACAAGAAAAACAAGAGCACCGGCAAGAGGGATACCCGATGGAGACTGCTGCGGAAGGACCTCTCCTTCCCCAGCAACATCAGTTGCCGGTGTGCGGTCTGTCGCCGTCCCTTCGGCAATGACCTTTGCACGGGCAGGTTCCTCGGCGTAGGCCCTTGCCGGCGAATCCTCCTCACGGGCAATGGTTGATGGGGAATCTTGGAGGAGAGGTTCCTCTTGGCGAGCCTCTCTCCGATCTTCCTCTCATGTTTCCTTGTCGGGTGAAGGGAGGCGTCCTTCCCCATCTCCGCCAGTAGACGAGGCCTGCACTTGGGTTTCACGGAGAGGACTGGGCTGGGGGCTAGACACGGGATTCTCTCCCGCGTCTCCTGCAGAGCCTCTGCCTGCCACAAGATCCGGACCCACTGCGGATTTGGCCCTCTTGACCCTATGCACAAGAGTCTCCTCATCCTCGTCCCTGTCAAGAACAACCATGCAAGATCAGTCAGGGAGATTAAAGATCAAAGGCTTTCTGATAGAAGCTGAGATCAACTAGACTCACCCCGAGGCAAGGAGCATTGAGCCCAGCTCGTACGACGCGGGCGGTGGAGTTACCCGGCTCCTCTTCAGAGTTGGGGGGACAGGGCTTGATGGAGAGGCCAGGAATGCCGGCAAGAGCAAGCCTAGCGGAGAAGTTGGGCTTGACGGGGGGCTGGGATCCACCCCATGAACCTTCCTTCGCTTGGCGGGGGACGCCTTGGCCTGGGAAAGGCGGGAGGATTGGCGACGTGCTACTTCACGCCCGCTGCCCTTAGAAGTCGTCTTCTTCACCTTCGAGGGACCTCGCGAAGACGCGGGGGCCATTGACTCTCGGTTGGCGCGTAGACGGAGGCGGCGACCCGGCTCCGGAGCTTGGGGCCCCTCTTCGAGCCCCTCCTCTACCGCCTCCAGACCCTTCACCCCCTCCGCCTCGCCCTCCGCCTGGGCCCCTGTTGCCACAACTTGGGAGCCACTGGCCCCGGCAAGCTCCAGCCCGGCAGACTCCTCCGGAGCAAGATTTTCGCTCTCCTCCTCGGAAGAACCGTCGTCTCCGGACTCCTCCTCCTCCTCTTCTCCGGAGGCTGCTCCCCTGGCGGTCCTGACAGTCTTGTCTTCCGCGATTCGTCCAGAGATGTAGGCTCTCTCCACCTCCCTGGTTGGCGTGGTCAAGTTGGCCTCCGGTTTGAAGGCTCTCTCATCCAAACTGGAGGCCCACTCCATCTCTCTCTCCAGGGTGGGTAGCTCCCAATCAGACTTAACACCAGAAGTATCGCAATCTGGCATCCATTGGAGGATCTGGTTCCGGGCGGAATTGCGGTGCAACGGGACGACTCCCGCCGGCAGATGGTACGTCCCGAGGTGACCAAACAACTGATCACACAGCCAGCCATGGCCGTAAGCTATCAAGTTGTTGGCGGGACCCGGGTACAGACGCATCCAATCGGCGGGACCATTGAACTCCCCAGCAGACCTGTCTCTCTTCTGCAAAGGTGCGATGCGGCGACGGAGGAAGTCTGCCCCCACATGCTCAACGGTCAGCCCGGCAGCTGATACATCTCCAACGTATCTGTAATTTTTGATTGTTCCATGCTATTATATTATCTGTTTTGGATGTTTTATATGCATTAATATGCTATTTTATATTATTTTTGGGACTAACCTATTAACCTAGTGCCAGTTTTTGTTTTTTTCCTTGTTTTTGAGTATTGCAGATAAGGAATATTAAACGGAGTCCAAACGGAATAAAATCTTCGGGGTGATTTTTCTTGGACCAGAAGAAACCTACCAGACTTGGAGATGAAGTAAGGAGACCTGCCGGGAGGCGACAAAACACCAGGGCGCGCCCCTAGGGGGGGCGTGCCCTCCTGGTTTGTGGCCCCCCTGCAGGTCCTCCAACCCTAATCTTCGGCCTATAAATTCCCAAATATTCCCCCAATACCAAAGAGAGCCACGAAAATATTTTTCCGCCGCCGGAAGCCTCTGTTCTCATGAGATCCCATCTTGGAGCCTTTTCCGGTATTGTGCCGGAGGGGGATTCGATCACGGAGGGCATCTACATCAACTCCATTGCCCCTCCGATGATGCGTGAGTAGTTCACCTCAGACCTTCGGGTCCATAGCAAGTAGCTAGATGGCTTCTTCTCTCTCTATGTTCTTCAATACCATGTTCTTCCTGATCTTCATGGAGATCTATCCGATGTAATACTCTTTTGCGGTGTGTTTGTCAAGATCCGATGAATTGTGGGTTTATGATCAGATTATCTATGAATATTATTTGAATCTTCTCTGAATTCTTATATGCATGATTTCATATCTTTGCAAGTCTCTTCGAGTTATTGGTTTGGTTTGGCCAACTAGATTGGTAATTCTTGCAATGGGAGAAGTGCTTAGTTTTGGGTTCAATCTTGCGGTGTCCTCACCCAGTGACAAAGTAGGGGTAGCGAGGCACGTATTTGTATTGTTGCCATCGAGGATGAAAAGATGGGGTTTTCATCATATTGCTTGAGTTTATCCCTCTACATCATGTCATCTTACCTAATGCGTTACTCTTTTCTTCATGAACTTAATACTCTACATGCAGGCAGGAGTCGGTCGATGTGTGGAGTAATAGTAGTAGATGCAGAATCGTTTCGGTCTACTTGACACGGACATGATGCCTATATGCATAATCATTGCCTTGGATATCGTCATAACTATTCACTTTTCTATCAATTGCTCGACAGTAATTTGTTCACCCACCGTATTATTTTCCTTCAAGAGAGAAGCCTCTAGTGAAACCTATGGCCCCCGGGTCTATTTTCCATATTATATTTTCAGATCTATAAACCAAAAATACCAAAAATACTTTGCTGCAATCTTTTTACTTTTGTTTTACTTTTCGTTTTAGTAATCTTCTATATCTATCTCTATCATATCTCATCCTTGCAAGTAACCGTGAAGGGATTGACAACCCCTTTATAGCGTTGGGTGCAAGTGTTTGATTATTTTTGTAGGTACATCTATTGGGGACTTGCTTGTATCTCCTACTGGATTGATACCTTGGTTCTCAACAACTGAGGGAAATACTTATCGACTTTGCTGCATCACCCTTTCCTCTTCAAGGGAAAACCAACGCAAGCTCAAGAAGTAGCAAGAAGGATTTCTGGCGCCGTTGCCGGGGAGATCTACATCAAGCCTACCAAGTACCCATCACAAACTCATCTCTTGCATTTACATTATTTGCCATTTGCCTCTCGTTTTCCTCTCCCCCACTTCTAAAACGATTTTCAGAAAATACCAAAAACATTTGCCTTTTTATTCGCCCTTCTTCCGTCCGTATTTTCGTTTGCTTTTTGTTTGCTCGTGTGTTAGAACGTTTAAACTCATGGCTAGCCTTACTACTATCGCTAGTACTCCCAAAATCTTTGATCCTTATCTTAGGAAGTTAGAAGATATTGAGAATAATGCTAAAAGTTTCATGTCGCTTCAATTTGACCATAATAGTTTCTTTAGAAACGAGCTTAGAGAACAAAAGACTATGCTAGAATACATGAATAAAGAGCTTGATGATATGTCTAAATAATTTTATGGTTTGAAATCTTAGTTTGCTCACCTTGAAAATTTAGTAGGCCAAATTTCTAATAAACAAACTACCTTAGTCAATAAAATGGCGGCGAAGCCAGAATCTTTAAATAATGATGAGGATCTTAAAGTGATTGATGTGACTCCTATTGAATCTTTGTTTTCTAATACAAATATTGATAAAGATGGGACGGGAGATAAGTCAACTTTAGTTAAAAGTCGTCCCAATGATTCAGAGTTTATAGATCTTAATGCTAAAATTGATAAAAGTGGGATTGAAGAGGTCAAAACTTTAAATAGCAATGAACCCACTCTTTTGGATTTCAAGGACTTTAATTATGATAGTTGTTCTTTGATTGATTGTATTTCCTTGTTGCAATCCATGTTGAATTCTCCGCATGCTTATAATCAAAATAAAGCTTTTACTAAACATATCGTTGATGCTATGATGAAATCTTTTGAAGAGAAACTTGAGTTGGAAGTTTCCATACCTAGAAAGCTTTAGGATGAGTGGGAACCTACTATTAAGATTAAAATTAAAGATTATGAGTGCCATGCTTTGTGTGATTTGGGTGCTAGCGTTTCCACGATTCCGAAAACTTTATGTGATGTGCTAGGTTTCCATGATCTTGATGATTGCTCTTTAAATTTGCATCTAGCGGACTCCACTATTAAGAAATCTATGGGAAGGATTAATGATGTTCTTATTGTTGCAAATAGGAATTATGTGCCCATAGATTTCATTGTTCTTGATATAGATTGCAATCCTACATGCCCTATTATTCTTGATAGACCTTTCCTTAGAACGATCGGTGCAATTATTGATATGAAAGAAGGAAACATTAGATTCCAATTTCCGTTAAGGAAAGGCATGGCACACTTTAATAGAAAGAAAATTAAATTACCTTATGAATCTATTATGAGAGCTACTTATGGATTGCATACCAAAGATGACAATACCTAGATCAATTGCGTTATGCCTAGCTAAGGGCGTTAAACAATAGCGCTTGTTGAGAGGCAACCCAATTTTATTTTATGTTTCTGTTTTTTGCTTCTGTTCTTGAGTGTTTTGCACATTATTACCTCTGTATTAATTGTGTTTTATTTTTTTAATTAGTGTTTGTGCCAAGTAAGACCTTTGGGATGGTTTACGGTGATTGTTGATTTGGTTTTGCTGAAAAACAGAAACTTTTGCGCTCAGTCCGGGAATTTTATAAATTCACCAGAGCGTCAATTGAATCTGAATTTTTTACACAAGATTGATATAACAATTTCCCTGATTTTCATAATTTTTCAAAAAAATTGGAGTTATAGAAGTATTCTAAGTTTACAGATTGCTACAGACTGTTCTGTTTTTGACAGATTCTGCTTTCTTTGTGTTGTTTGCTTATTTTGATGTATCTATGGGTAGTATCGGGGGGTATGAACCATGGAGAAGTTAGAATACAGTAGATATTACACCAATATAAATAAAGAATGAGTTCACAACAGTACCTAAAGTGGTGATTTATTTTTCTTATACTAATGGATCTCACGAGTTTTCTGTTGAGTTTTGTGTTGTGAAGTTTTCAAGTTTTGGGTAGAGATTTGATGGACTGTGGAATAAGGAGTGGCAAGAGCCTAAGCTTGGGGATGCCCAAGGCACCCCAAGCCATATTCAAGGATAACAAAGAGCCTAAGCTTGGGGATGCCCCGGAAGGCATCCCCTCTTTCGTCTTCAATCCATCGGTAAATTTACTTGAGGCTATATTTTTATTCACCACATGATATGTGTTTTGCTTGGAGCGTCTTGTACGATATGAGTCTTTGCCTTTTAGTTTTACACAATCATCCTTGATGCACACATCTTTTGAGAGGGACACGCATTAATCGTGAATTTATTAGAATACTCTTTGTGCTTCACTTATATCTTTTGAGCTAGGCAATGTTGCTCTAGTGCTTCACTTATATCTTTTTAGAGAACGGTGGTGTTTTTTATTTTATAGAAATAATTGAACTCTTGTACCTCACTTATATTATTTTGAGAGTCTTTAAACAGCATGGTAATTGGTTTAGGTTATGAATTTAGTCCTAATATAATGGGCATCCAAGAGGGATATAATAAAAACTTTCATATAAAGTGCATTGAATACTATGAGAAGTTGGATTCCTTGCATATAGTTTTGAGATATAAAGATGGTGATGTTAGAGTCATGCTAGTGAGTAATTGTGGAATGGTAAAAATACTTGTGTTAAAGTTTGTGACTCCCGTAGCATGCACGTATGGTGAACCGTTATGTAACGAAGTCGGAGCATGATTTGTTTAATGATTGTCATCCTTTGTGTGAGGGTCGGGAGCGCGCGATGGTTAACTCCTACCAAACTCTCCCCTAGGAGCATGCGTCTAATACTTTGCTTCGATAACTAATAGATTTTTGCAATAAGTATGTGAGTTCTTTATGACTAATGTGAGTCCATGGATTATACGCACTCTCACCCTTCCGCCATTGCTAGCCTCTCTAGTACCGCGCAACTTTCGCCGGTGCATTAAACCCACCATATACCCTTCCTCAAAACAGCCACCATACCTACCTATTATGGCATTTCCATAGCCATTCCGAGATATATTGCCATGCAACTTCCACCATTCCATTTTTTTATGACACGCTCCATCATTGTCATATTGCTTTTCATGATCGTAAGACACCTAGCATGATGTTTTCATGGCTTGTCCGTTTTTTGATGTCAGTTGCTATGCTAGATCGTTGCACATCCCGATACACCACCGGAAGCCTTCATATAGAGTCATATCTTGTTGTAGGTATCGAGTTGTAAGTAAATAAAAGTGTGATGATCATCATTATTAGAGCATTGTCCCATGAGAGGAAAGGATGATGGAAGCTATGATTCCCTCACAAGTAGGGATGAGTCTCCAGACTTTACAAATAATAAAAGAGGCCAGTGAAGCCCAAAAAAAAGAGGCCAAAGATGCCCACCAAAAAAAATTGAGAGAAAAGAGAGAAGGGACAATGTTACTACCTTTTTTTTCCACACTTGTGCTTCAAAGTAGCACCTTGATCTTCATAATAGAGAGTCTCCTATTTTTGTCACTTTCATATACTAGTGGGAATTTTTCATTATATAACTTGGCTTGTATATTCCAATGATGGGCTTCCTCAAATTGCCCTAGGTCTTCGTGAGCAAGCAAGTTGAATGCACACCCACTTAGTTTCTTTTTGAGCTTTCATACACTTATAGCTCTAGTGCATCCGTTGCATGGCAATCCATACTCACTCACATTGATATCTATTGATGGGCATCTCCATAGCCTGTTGATACGCCTTGTTGATGTGAGACTATCTTCTCTTTTTCCACACAACCTCCACCATATTCTATTCCACCTATAGTGCTATATCCATGGCTCACGCTCATGTATTGCGTGAAAGTTGAAAAGGTTTGAGAACATAAAAGGTGTGAAACAATTGCTTGACTTGTCATCGGGGGTGTGCATGATTTAGAGACTTTGTGTGGGGAAGATGGAGCATAGCCAAACCATATGATTTTGTAGGGA
This sequence comes from Elymus sibiricus, assembly GCA_039707655.1. Taxonomy (NCBI): domain Eukaryota; kingdom Viridiplantae; phylum Streptophyta; class Magnoliopsida; order Poales; family Poaceae; genus Elymus; species Elymus sibiricus. The sequence continues at coordinate 275,645,605 of CM077665.1, forward strand.
TAACTTTCTAAGGCCATGTTATTTTGAAAGGACACAATTGCTTGTTAGTATGTTTGAAGTATTACTGTTTTTATGTCAATATTGAGATTTTGTTTTGAATCTTATGGATCTGAACATTCATGCCACAATAAAGAATATTACATGGATAAATATGTTAGGTAGCATTCCACATCAAAAATTCTGTTTTTATCATTTACCTACTCGAGGACGAGCAGGAATTAAGCTTGGGGATGCTTGATACGTCTCCAACGTATCTATAATTTTTGATTGTTCCATGCTATTATATTATCTGTTTTGGATCTTTTATATGCATTAATATGCTATTTTATATTATTTTTGGGACTAACCTATTAACCTAGTGCCTAGTGCCAGTTTCTGTTTTTTTCCTTGTTTTTGAGTATTGCAGATAAGGATATTAAACGGAATTCAAACGGAATAAAATCTTCGGGATGATTTTTCTTGGACCAGAAGAAACCTACCAGACTTGGAGATGAAGGAAGCAGACCTGCCGGGAGGCGACAAGCCACCAGGGCGCGCCCCTAGGGGGGGCGCCCTCCTGGCTTGTGGCCCCCCTACAGGTCCTCCAACCCTAATCTTCGGCCTATAAATTCCCAAATATTCCCCCAATACCAAAGAGAGCCACGAAAATACTTTTGCGCCGCCGGAAGCCTCTGCTCCCGTGAGATCCCTTCTTGGAGCCTTTTCCGGTAATCTGCCGGAGGGGGATTCGATCACGGAGGGCATCTACATCAACTCCATTGCCCCTCCGATGATGCGTGAGTAGTTCACCTCAGACCTTCGGGTCCATAGCTAGTAGCTAGATGGCTTCTTCTCTCTCTCTATGTTCTTCAATACCATGTTCTTCATGATCTTCATGGAGATCTATCCGATGTAATACTCTTTTGCGGTGTGTTTGTCGAGATCCGATGAATTGTGGGTTTATGATCAGATTATCTATGAATATTATTTGAATCCTCTCTGAATTCTTATATGCCTAATTTCATATCTTTGCAAGTCTCTTCGAGTTATTGGTTTGGTTTGGCCAACTAGATTGGTAATTCTCGCAATGGGAGAAGTGCTTAGTTTTGGGTTCAATCTTGCGGTGTCCTCACCCGGTGACAAAGTAGGGGTAGCGAGGCACGTATTTGTATTATTGCCATCAAGGATAAAAAGATGGGGTTTTCATCATATTGCTTGAGTTTATCCCTCTACATCATGTCATCTTACTTAATGCGTTACTCTGTTCTTCATGAACTTAATACTCTAGATGCAGGCAGGAGTCGGTCGATGTGTGGAGTAATAGTAGTAGATGCAGAATCGTTTCGGTCTAATTGATACGAACGTGATGCCTATATGAATAATCATTGCCTTGGATATCGTCATAACTATGCGCTTTTCTATCAATTGCTCGACAGTAATTTGTTCACCCATCGTATTATTTTCCTTCAAGAGAGAAGCCTCTAGTGAAACCTATGGCCCCCGGGTCTATTCTCGAAATTATATTTTCAGATCTATAAACCAAAAATACAAAAAATACTTTGCTGCAATTTATTTACATTTATTTTAGTTTTACTTTTAGCAATCTTTTATATCTATCTCTATCAGATCTCATCCTTGCAAGTAGCCGTGAAGGGATTGACAACCCCTTTATAGCATTGGGTGCAAGTGTTTGATTGTTTGTGCAGGTGCAAAGATTGGGGCCTTGCTTGTACCTTCTACTGGATTGATACCTTGGTTCTCAACAACTGAGGGAAATACTTATCTACTTTGCTGCATCACCCTTTCCTCTTCAAGGGAAAACCAACGCAACCTCAAGTAGTAGCAAGAAGGATTTCTGGCGCCGTTGCCGGGGAGGATACATAGCAAGTCAAGACATCAAGCCTACCAAGTACCTATCACAAACTCATCTCTTGCATTTACATTATTTGCCATTTGCCTCTCGTTTTCCTCTCCCCCACTTCTAAAACGATTTTCAGAAAAAACCAAAAAGATTTGCCTTTTTATTCGCCCTTCTTCCGTTCGTATTTTCGTTTGCTTTTTGTTTTCTTGTGTGTTAGATCGTTTGCTCGTCTTTATGGCTCAACCCAAAAGCTTTGATCCTTATCTTAGGAAGTTGGAAGATATTGAGAATAATGCTAAAAGTTTTATGTCACTTCAATTTGACCATAATAGTTTCTTTAGAAACGAGCTTAAAGAACAAAAGGCTATGCTGGAATACATGAATAAAGAACTTGATGATATGTCTAAGGAATTTTATGGTTTGAAATCTCAGTTTGCTCATCTTGAAAATTTAGTAGGCCAAATTTCTGATAAGCATGCTACCTTAGTCAATAAAATGGCCGCGAAGCCAGAATCTTTAAATAATGATGAAGACCTTAAAGTGATTGATGTGACTCCTATTGAATCTTTGTTTTCTAATACAAATATTGATAAAGATCAGACTGGAGATAAGTCAACTTTAGTTAAAAGTCGTCCCAATGATTCGGAGTTTATAGATCTTAATGCTCAAATTGATAAAAGTGGGATTGAAGAGGTCAAAACTTTAAATAGCAATGAACCCACTCTTTTGGATTTCAAGGACTTTAATTATGATAGTTGTTCTTTGATTAATTGTATTTCCTTGTTGCAATCCATGTTGAATTCTCCGCATGCTTATGATCAAAATAAAGCTTTTACTAAACATATTGTTGATGCTATGATGAAATCTTTTGAAGAAAAACTTGAGTTGGAATTTTCTATACCTAGAAAGCTTTATGATGAGTGGGAACCTACTATTAAGATTAAAATTAAATATTATGAGTGCCATGCTTTGTGTGATTTGGGTGCTAGCGTTTCCACGATTCCGAAAACTTTATGTGATGTGCTAGGTTTCCATGAACATGATGATTGCTCTTTAAATTTGCATCTCGCGGATTCCACTATTAAGAAACCTATGGGAAGGATTAATGATGTTCTTATTGTTGCAAATAGTAATTATGTACCCGTAGATTTCATTGTTCTTGATATAGATTGCAATCCTACATGTCCTATTATTCTTGGTAGACCTTTCCTTAGAACGATCGGTGCAATTATTGATATGAAAGAAGGAAACATTAGATTCCAATTTACCTTAAGGAAAGGCATGGTACACTTTCCTAGAAATAAAATTAAATTACCTTATGAATCCATTATGAGAGCTACTTATGGATTGCATACCAAAGATGACAATACCTAGATCTATTGTGTTATGCCTAGCTAGGGGCGTTAAACAATAGCGCTTGTTAGAAGCAACCCAATTTTATTTATGTTTTTGTTCCTGTTTTTGAGTGCTTTACACATTAATACCTCTGTAGTAATTGTGTTTTAGTGTTTTAATTAGTGTTTGAGCCAAGTAAGACCTTTGGGATGGTCTACGGTGATTGTTGATTTGATTCTGCTGAAAAACAGAAACTTTTGCGCTCAGTCCAGGAATTTTGTAAATTCACCAGAGCGTCGAATGAGTCTGAATTTTTTTACAAAAGATTTATATACAAAGTTCCTAGATTGTCCTAATTTTTAAGAATTTTTAGAGTTACAGAAGTATTTGAAGTTTATAGATTGCTACAGACTGTTCTGTTTTCGACAGATTCTGTTTTCTTTGTGTTGTTTGCTTATTTTGATGTATCTATGGGTTGTATCGGGGGGTATGAACCATGGAGAAGTTGGAATACAGTAGATATTACACCAATATAAATAAAGAATTAGTTCACAACAGTACCTAAAGTGGTAATTTATTTTTCTTATACTAACGGATCTCACGAGTTTTCTGTTCAGTTTTGTGTTGTGAAGTTTTCAAGTTTTGGGTAAAGATTTGATAGACTATGGAATAAGGAGTGGCAAGAGCCTAAGCTTGGGGATGCCCAAGGCACCCGAAGTAATATTCAAGGATACCAAAGAGCCTAAGCTTGGGGATGCCCCGGAAGGCATCCCCTCTTTCGTCTTCAATCCAGCGGTAAATTTACTTGAGGCTATATTTTTATTCACCACATGATATGTGTTTTGCTTGGAGCGTCTTGTATGATATGAGTCTTTGCTTTTTAGTTTGCCACAATCATCCTTGATGCACACATCTTTTGAGAGGGACACGCATAAATCGTGAATTTATTAGAATACTCTATGTGCTTCACTTATATCTTTTGAGCTAGGCAATTTTGCTCTAGTGCTTCACTTATATCTTTTTAGAGCACGGTGGTGTTTTTTATTTTATAGAAATAGTTGAACTCTCGTACCTCACTTATATTATTTTGAGAGTCTTTAAACAGCATGGTAATTGGTTTAGGTTGTGAATTTAGTCCTAATATAATGGGCATCCAAGAGGGATATAATAAAAACTTTCATATAAAGTGCATTGAATACTATGAGAAGTTTGATTCCTTGCATATAGTTTTGAGATATAAAGATGGTGATATTAGAGTCATGCTAGTGAATAATTGTGGATTGGTAGAAATACATGTGTTAAAAGTTTGTGATTCCCGTAGCATGCACGTATGGTGAACCGTTATGTAACGAAGTCGGAGCATGATTTGTTTAATGATTGTCATCCTTTGTGTGAGGGTCGGGAGCGCGCGATGGTTAACTCCTACCAAACTCTCCCCTAGGAGCATGCGTCTAATACTTTGCTTCGATAACTAATAGATTTTTGCAATAAGTATGTGAGTTCTTTATGACTAATGTGAGTCCATGGATTATACGCACTCTCACCCTTCCGCCATTGCTAGCCTCTCTAGTACCGCGCAACTTTCGCCGGTGCATTAAACCCACCATATACCCTTCCTCAAAACAGCCACCATAACTACCTATTATGGCATTTCCATATCCATTCCGAGATATATTGCCATGCAACTTCGACCGTTCCGTTTATTATGACACGCACCATCATTTTCATATTGCTTTGCATGATCGTAAGATAGCTAGCATGATGTGTCATTACTATGCTAGATCGTTGCACATCCCGGTACACCACCGGAGGCATTCATATAGAGTCATATTTTGTTCTAGGTATCGAGTTGTAATTCATGAGTTGTAAGTAAATAAAAGTGTGATGATCATCATTATTAGAGAATTGTCCCATGAGAGAAAAGGATGATGGAAGCTGTGATTCCCTCACAAGTTGGGATGAGTCTCCGGACTTTACAAATAATAAAAGAGGCTAATGAAGCCCAAATGAAAAAAGAGGCCAAAGATGCCCACCAAAAAACAATGAGATAAAAGAGAGAAGGGACAATGCTACTATCCTTTTTTCCACACTTGTGCTTCAAAGTAGCACCATGATCTTCATGATAGAGAGTCTCCTATTTTGTCACTTTCATGTACTAGTGGGAATTTTTCATTATATAACTTGGCTTGTATATTCCAATGATGGGCTTCCTCAAATTGCCCTAGGTCTTCGTGAGCAAGCGAGTTGGATGCACACCCACTTAGTTTCTTTTTGAGCTTTCATACACTTATAGCTCTAGTGCATCCGTTGCATGGCAATCCCTACTCACTCACATTGATATCTATTGATGGGCATCTCCATAGCCCGTTGATACGCCTAGTTGATGTGAGACTATCTTCTCCTTTTTCCTCACAACCTCCACCATATTCTATTCCACCTATAGTGCTATATCCATGGCTCACGCTCATGTATTGCGTGAAAGTTGAAAAGGTTTGAGAACATAAAAGGTGTGAAACAATTGCTTGACTTGTCATCGGGGTTGTGCATGATTTAAATACTTTGTGTGGGGAAGATGGAGCATAGCCAGACCATTCGATTTTGTAGGGATAACTTTCTTTGGCCATGTTATTTTGAAAGGACACAATTGCCTTGTTAGTATGCTTGAAGTATTATTGTTTTTATGTCAATATTAAGCTTTTGTCTTGAATATTATGGATCTGAACATTCATGCCACAATAAAGAAAATTACATGGATAAATATGTTAGGTAGCATTCCACATCAAAAATTATGTTTTTATCATTTACCTACTCAAGGACGAGCAGGAATTAAACTTGGGGATGCTTGATACGTCTCCAACGTATCTATAATTTTTGATTGTTCCATGCTATTATATTATCTGTTTTGGATGTTTTATATGCATTAATATGCTATTTTATATTATTTTTGGGACTAACCTATTAACCTAGAGCCCAGTGCCAGTTTCTGTTTTTTCCTTGTTTTTGAGTATTGCAGATAAGGAATATCAAACGGAGTCCAAACGGAATAAAATCTTCGCGATGATTTTTCTTGGACCAGAAGAAACCTACCAGACTTGGAGAGGAAGGCAGGAGACCTGCCGGGAGGCGACAAGCCTGCAGGGCATGCCCCCCTAGCTTGTGGCCCCCCTGCAGGGCCTCCAACCCTAATCTTCGGCCTATAAATTCCCAAATATTCCCCCAATACCAAAAAGAGCCACGATAATACTTTTTCGCCGCCGGAAGCCTCTGTTCCCGTGAGATCCCATCTTGGGGCCTTTTCCGGTAATCTGCCGGAGGGGGATTCGATCATGGAGGGCATCTACATCAACTCCATTGCCCCTTCGATGATGCGTGAGTAGTTCACCTCAGACCTTCGGGTCCATAGCTAGTAGCTAGATGGCTTCTTCTCTCTCTATGTTCTTCAATAACATGTTCTTCATGATCTTCATGGAGATCTATCCGATGTAATACTCTTTTGCGATGTGTTTGTCGAGATCCGATGAATTGTGGGTTTATGATCAGATTATCTATGAATATTATTTGAATCCTCTCTGAATTCTTATATGCATGATTTCATATCTTTGCAAGTCTCTTCGAGTTATTGGTTTGGTTTGGCCAACTAGATGGGTAATTCTTGCAATGGGAGAAGTGCTCAGTTTTGGGTTCAATCTTGCGGTGTCCTCACCCAGTGACAAAGTAGGGGTAGCGAGGCACGTATTTGTATTGTTGCCATCAAGGATAAAAAGATGGGGTTTTCATCATATTACTTGTGATTATCCCTCTACATCATGTCATCTTACTTAATGCGTTACTCTGTTCTTCATGAACTTAATACTCTAGATGCACGCAGGAGTCAGTCGATGTGTGGAGTAATAGTAGTAGATGCAGAATCGTTTCGGTCTACTTGATACGAACGTGATGCCTATATGCATAATCATTGCCTTGGATATCATCATAACTATGCGCTTTTCTATCAATTGCTCGACAGTAATTTGTTCACCCACCGTATTATTTTCCTTCAAGAGAGAAGCCTCTTGTGAAACCTATTGCCCCCGGGTCTATTCTCCATATTATATTTTCAGATCTATAAACCAAAAATACCAAAAATAATTTGCTGCAATTTATTTACTTTTATTTTAGTTTTACTTTTAGCAATCTTTTATATCTATCTCTATCAGATCTCATCCTTGCAAGTAACCGTGAAGGGATTGGCGACCCCTTTATAGCGTTGGGTGCAAGTGTTTGATTGTTTGTGCAGGTGCAAAGATTGGGGCCTTGCTTGTACCTCTTACTGGATTGATACCTTGGTTCTCAACAACTGAGGGAAATACTTATCTACTTTGCTGCATCACCCTTTCCTCTTCGAGGGAAAACCAATGCAAGCTCAAGAAGTAGCAAGATGATAATATGTGGGAGGTACTAGTGGATGATCGTGTTTAGTAAGATATTGGTGTTAAGGTTTGTGATTCCCGAAGCATGCACGTATAGTCTCCCGTTATGCTAGGAAGTTGGAGCATAATTTATCCTTGATTGTCTATCTTTGTGTGAAGGTCTGGGGCGCATGATGGTTAACTCCTACCAACCTCCCCCCTAGGAGCATGCGTAGTAATACTTTGCTTCGAGGGCTAATAAACTTTTGCAATAAGTATGTGAGTTCTTTATGACTAATGTGAGTCCATGATTATACGCACTCTTACCTTTCTGCAATTTGCTAGCCTCTACGGTACCGTGCATTGACCTTTCTCACCTCAAGAGTCGGTGCAAACTTCGTCGGTGCATCCAAACCCCGTGATATGATACACTCTATCACACATAAGGCTTATTATATCTTCCTCAAAACAGCCACCATACCTACCTATTATGGCATTTCCATAGCCATTCCGAGATATATTGCCATGCAACTTCCATCGCTTCCGTTTTGATGACTTGAGCATTCATTGTCATATTGCATTACATGATCGTAAGATAGCTAGCATGATGTTTTCATGGCTTGTATGTTTTTTGATATCTTTGCTACGCTAGATCATTGCATTCATATAGAGCCATACTTTGTTCTACTATCGTTGTAATATTGAGTTGTAAGTAAATAGAAGTGTGATGATCATCATTATTCATTATTAGAGCATGCCCCAGTGATGAAAGGATGATGGAAACTATGATTCCCCCACAAGTCGGGACGAGGCTCCGGATAAAGAAAAAAAAGAAAAAGAAAAAAAGGAAAAAAAAAGAAAAGAAAGAAAAAATGAAAGAAGAAGGAATAGGGGCATGCTAATTCCACACTTGTGCTTCAAAGTAGCACCATGTTTTTCATATAGAGAGTCTCCTATGTTGTCCCATTCATATACTAGTGGGAATTTTTCATTATAGAGTTAGATGCATACCCACTTAGTTTTCATATTGATCTTTCATACACTTATAGCTCTTAGTGCATCTGTTGCATGGCAATCCCTACTCCTCGCATTGATATCTATTGATGGGCATCTCCATAGCCCGTTGATACGCTGAGTTGATGCGAGACTTTCTTCTCCACTTTTACCCCTTTGAAACCTACCACCATATTCTATTCCACCCATAGTGATATATCCATGGCTTGCGCTCATGTATTGCGTGAGAGTTGAAAATGTTGAAGCGCGTTAAAAAGTATGAACCAATTGCTTGGCTGACACCAGGGTAGTACATGATTTATACTTTGTGTTAAGAAGATAGAGCATGATAAGGCTATATGATTTTGTAGGGATAGCGTTCTTTAGCCTTGATATTTTGAAAGACATTATTGTTTGTTGGGATGCCTGAGTATTAATGTCTTTATGTCAAAACTAGACTATTGCTTTGAATCACTCGTGTCTTAATATTCATGCCATGATTAGATATATGATCAAGATTATGCTAGGTAGCATTCCACATCAAAAATTATCTTTTTTATCATTTACCTACTCGAGGACGAGCTGAATTAAGCTTGGGGATGCTGATACGTCTCCGTCGTATCTATAATTTTTGATTGTTTCATGCCAATATTATACAACTTTCACATATTTTGGCAACATTATATATGATTTATTGGACTAGCATATTGATCCAGTGCCCAGTGCCAGTTCCTGTTTGTTGCATGTTTTTTGTTTCGCAGAATATCCATATCAAACGAAGTCCAAACGCGATAAAAATTTACGGAGATTTTTTTGGAATATTTGTGAATTTTGAGAAGTGGAATCAACACAAACGGAGGCCCACAGCCCCCACAAGACACCAGGGCGTGCCCAGAAGGCCCAGGCGCGAGGTGGTGGTTTGTGCCCACCTCGTAAGTCAGTTGGAGCTCTCCTTCGGGTGCAAGGAAGCTAATTTTTGAATAAAAATCCCCTCAAAATTTCAGCCCTATCGGAGTTACGGATCTCCAGGAATATAAGAAAAGATTTCGGCCAGAAAACAAGAACGTGAAACAGAAGAGAATCGAGAGGGAGATCCAATCTAGGAGGGGCTCCTGCCCCTCCGCTGCCATGGAGGCCATGGACCAGAGGGGGAACTCTCCTCCCATCTTGGGGGGAGGCCAAGGAAGAAGAAGTAGGAGGGGGGCTCTCTCCCCCTCTCTCCCGGTGGCGCCGGAACGCCACCGGGGCAAGGATCGTGATGGCGATCTACATCAACAATCTTGCCGCCGTCAACAGCAACTCTCTCCCCCTCTATGCAGCAGTGTAACACCTCTCTTCCCCGCTGTAGGGTGTTGCAATATGTTCATGATTTGCCTATGGTGGGTTGCTTGAGTGACCGAAGCATAAACCCGAGTAGGTGGGTTGTTGCGTATGGGAGTAAAGAGGACTTGATACTTAATGCTATGGTTGGGTTTTACCTTAATGATCTTTGGTAATTGCGGATGCTTGCTAGAGTTCCAATCATAAGTGCATATGATCCAAGTACGGAAAGTGTGTTAGAGTATGCCTCTCCCCCATTCCATATGACAAGTATCTATCATATGATATTCAATTGCCTAGGGACAATCTTTCTCTTGTGGTACACAAAAAGCTTTCTACTAAGTTATTTGCTTTTATTGTTCTTTTATTAAAACAGCACCTAACTTTTATTTCCACGTTATTTATTTTCTTGCAAAGTACTTCTAGTTTTATTCCCGCAAAGTAGTTTCATACTTGTTCTAGGTAAAGCAAATGTTAAAGTGTGCGTAGAGTTGTATCGGTGGTCGATAGAACTTGAGGGAATATTTGTTCTACCTTTAGCTCCTCGTTGGGTTCGACACTCTTACTTATCGAAAAAGGCTACAAACGATCCCATACACTTGTGGGTTATCATCCCCGAGCGGTGGGATTTGTCCTCAACCCGAGGAAGGAAGAAGTGCTTGAACAAGTCCACATTGGGGGCAACTCCAACAAACTTCTCGCATAGACGGGCAAATATCACCACGGAAGACATTGCATTGGGCGTAAAATCCAGAAGGTGGAATCCATATGCCGCCATCATGGCGCAGAAGAAATCAGAGAAGGGAGGGGCAAGGCCGCAGTAAAAGTACGCACAAAAGAAGTGGTACGAATCTGAGGGCTTCTTCTCCTTGGGGCTGTCCGGCAAAACCTGGGGTGCTCCGTGCCCCTTGGACGCCCGCCCCCACATATAGGCATACCTCTTGATCAGGGTGTTGCCATCCAGGCTCGATGGAGAGATAACCACATCTCCCTGTCGCCGCCTCTCGAGCTCTTCCGCTCTCTTCTTCCTCTCCTCAACTACCAAGTCCATGGATGCGGCCGCCTGCTTCCCGTTGTTGGCAGCTGTTTTCCGCCCCATTCTTGAAGCCTTCGAAGGCAGCGGATGATCTGGCGGTGCTCGGTAAACCGAGAGTGGCGGTGGGAGCAGTTTTTTTTGGCTTGAGGAGGAAGATGAAGGACGGAGAAAAGGATGCGAATGAGCAGCGCCCCTGTGCGTTGTCCTTTTTATTTTAGGGGACCCGCACGGGGGCTGGCTCTTCGCAATCTTTTCGGAAAACTCCCGTTTTATTACTGGCAGTTCTTTTTATTCTCCAACGGCTACCGTTCCACGACCCCACGATCCGCGATAATTGCGCGGAGTGGACGTGGGGTGGGAGGACAGAATCCCTCCAACACGTGTCCGTGCATTGTTTGGGGCCTAACCCAACGTGCCAAGCGACATGTATGGGTCAGGCCCGGGGGCTTTTGTCGGGGTATACAAACAGGGGTGTTCATTCCCCCCTGACTTGTGCACGGACAGACAGCCTCCGGCCCCCGCGAGCAAAACCCGTTCTCCAAGCAAGCATTCAAGAACCAGCATCCGACAGCAACAACCTGTGGAAGGCTAAGCAAGCGCCGGCAACACCAGCACAACGGCCCAGGAGGGGCCCAAAATGCGCCAGCCACGCCCCCGGTGCTTGCCGGGGGCCGAGGCGCGCATCTCCGGAAGACCCGGCAAGCCATCCCCCGGCAAGCACGAGCTAACCAGCCACCGCTCCACCGCATCGCTACACCAGTCACTTGTCGATGCGGTGTCGAGCCCTCAAGAGGCTAATCAGCTCTCGCTAAACACGTGGCGACACACCGGGAGGCAAGTTATACTCAGTTGACACCCTCCCTGCAGCGTGTCAAGACCATAAGCAACGACCGGCCAAGCGGTGACAAGAGCTTGCCGGGGATGCACCCCCGAGTGCCACCTAGGCTGGTAATCATGGTATTTTGTCCTAAATGCCAGAGTTAGGTATGATAGCTCTGCTAAGCTATCTAATCGATAGATAATGACTGTTTTGCCATTGTGGTAACCCCTTGCACTATAAAAGGAGGCCCAAGGCTACCTAGCTCAAGATTCGGACCTTTGGGCACTTGTATTCGCGTAGTAGCTCACCCCGACAGCAGCTCTTGCCGGGGTTAGGCGCTGCGCGTTCTTCGTGTTCCTCTGATCAATCCACCAAAAGCAGGAGTAGGGTTTTGCGCTTAGCAGCGGCCCGAACCTGGGTAAAATGCCTGTGTCATGATCGTTGCGCCGTCTCACGCTCTCCTCTCTTTGTGCAACGTGACCCCCCTTGCCGAACCACAAAGGGGACTCTGGTCCCATAGGTGATCGTGAGCATCCGTGCCCCGACACGCCCCGCTAGTGACCCAAATATATACTCCCTCCGTTCCTAAATATATATGTAGTTCGTAGTGAAATCTGTAAAAAAGACTTGTAATTAGGTTCGGATGAAGTATATATATATGTACGAACATGGTGTTGTCATGTTTAAATTCGCAATGCGCAACTTTAATGTGTGGCACATGCTGCATATGTGCATGCCTAAAAGTGTCCAATGTGACACAAAAGGGTTTCATGACAAACATAATATAGGGTGTTGCCCCCTACACTATGTGCCGAAGGATATATGGGGTCCTATGAACACATGACCTTGTTCAAACTTTGTCACACATTTATCCATGTCTGAATTTCCGTAAGACAACCAGGAGAATTTATACCTTAATATGGCCAAACCATCACATATTGTTGTCGGACAATAGGGATATATAGATCACGTGGTCCTACGACTTTGCGCGTCGTCGAAGATCAGTTGAGCGGGGCTAGAAGAACACCATCCCCTGCATATGGCCAAATGTATATGCGAAAATGGTGTGGTCCGGTGCTTCAACAATTAATACACAATGATACACTATCTATGATGTGGCATGCACCTAGCTGAGATAACCATATATATATATATATATATATATATATAGTGGGTCTATTTTGACAACACCCTTAACAGTCTTATTCTAACAACAAACAGTCTTAATCTGACAACAGTTTCGGCCTGCCTCCCACCCGAAAATAAACCATGCAGATAATAAAAGTAAACCACCCCACATACCCACGATATCATCCTCCCCCACCCCCCTCGTAACAACTCCACTCCTGACCCCTCACCGTGACCAGCACCCTGCGCCGCCCACCCATTCGACCACCCACGCCGCCCAGCCACCTCCGGCACCACGCGCCGCCCTGCCCCAGCCACCACCACGCGCCGCCTCGCCCACCCCACCCTCTCCACCCGGCGACCACCCACGCAGCCTAGCTCGCAGCGCGTCCATTGCCTCTCCCGCCCCGGGTCCGGCGCGGATCCACCGTCGCCGTCGGCGGCTGCTCTGCGTCTGGCGATTGGGCCACCCCCTGATGTGGCGCTCCTCCGGCGACCACGGGGCTCACCAACGCCCCACCTCGCCTTCCCTCGCCGGATCTGGAGATTTGGTGGTCGACGACTTCCTTGTGGACGATGCTTTCCCCCTAGCGTCTTCCTCATCCCCGTTGACGAGCTCCCTTCCCGGCCACACCTCATTCCCGTCGAGGCTGGAGAGAGAAAGAAGAAGGCCGAAGGCAGGGAGGAAGAAGGTCCTCTAGCGAGGCTGCAGCCCACGTCCATCCTGGCGAGGATCCCCTCTCCCCCCACCAGCACGCGACCCGTCGCCACGGGCTTCCCCGTGCATCCCTCGCAGCAGTCCTCCTCTTTTCTCCCCTAGACGGCGAGCAGTTAGAGATCCAGCGCAGTGCACCTCACATGCGGTGCAGTCCTGGGTGTCGTTCCCGGCGGCATGCTACGACGGCACGGGATGCAGTACTTGGGCGCGGGATGTGCGGTCCGTGCTGTGAGTAAATTCAGCCCATCGGTGTTGTGCGTGTAGTGCCCTTGCTAGGCTTGAGGTGATTCCATTGCAGTCCCGATAACTCGATTCATGCAGCTCGTGTGGTGTGTATGTCAAGTTTTCAGGTTCGCTTGTGCGAGGTTGGGTGCCGGCGAGGCTTCCTGCGCAGACTGCACACCGCGTGCAGTTCTGCCCACGGGGGTGTGCAGCGTCACCGAGGCAGCAACAGCATGAGACCAGAAGGATGTGAAAAGCGGATTATGTGGCTCGCAGTTCGCCGGAGGCGGAAGTGCAGCTCGGTTAAGCGGCACGTGCGGCTCGGACAGCTTTTAGGTTCAGTTTTGTTCTTCATTGATTTGTGCAGCAAGGAAAAGTGGTGCAGGTCGGTTCCTGGAGATTGACCCATGGCGTGGCGGGTGCTGGGGTATACGGTGGCGACGCCGGAGGCCATACACCACAACAGCGGCACTACGGTCCACATGTGCCGCATTTTTCTGCTGGGCACAGTGCACTTGTTCATTGCCCACGTGCAGTTCCCATGGGACGCATCTGTAGTTTACTCAAAAAATAATAATAGTGCGTCGTTCACTTGCCTCGTTCATTTAGTGTGTGGTTCACTGTGTAAGAAGATAGAAAAAACAATATTGTAGTTCTCTCAGACTTGACTAGAAGAACTCATGCAGCTCACATTTTTAAGTTTCCATTTGTGACAAAAGCTATGCGGTTCACTATGTAAGAAGATAGAGAAAGAATTAACTCGACTACACGGTCTAGACTAGATGCACTTTTCAGAAACTTTGGCGGTTCACTCAGTAGAAAGAGAAAAATGAAAAACACAAAGAAGTTCGTTTCTTTTTTAGATGTATTTCACTAGTTTCTGCCACGTGGTTCACTTTTAAGGGTGATGTTGTTCACTCGTGCCCAACGTAAAGTGCAAAAATGTTAGGGATACAACAAAAAGAGAATTGTGGGTCACTTTTTGATATGTGTGTGGTTCACTTGGCCTTGTCTTTGCGTCTTTGCCGTCCACTCTCATTCAGAAAAAGAGTTAGAAGAAATGACAAGAGAAAACCATGCAGTACGCTAGCCCGTCCGATGCAGTGCGGTTTTCAGTCTAAAGCAGTGCTTTCTTCTGTTTGATGCGGTTCATGCGTTGATTTTCGAGTCGCGAAAAACAGTGTCCGCATTTCGGTAATTTCAAAACTGCTCTTGAACCTTAAGGAATTAGAGAGAGTGCTCTACATGAAAAAGTTGTGCCTCGTCGATATCTTTCCAACGCCGTTTCATTTGCATCGTTCCGACGAGCGGTTTAGAAAAATTCACAAAAATACCGTCGCTAACACTCGTAGGCAGCCGCACCGTTTTCAAAATTGCTTTAAAACCGTGAGGAATCTCAACAAATGACCAACATATGAAAGTTGCGGCTATTCCACAGCTTTCCAACGCCGTATCACACGCCTCGTTACGACAAACGGTTAGAAAATTACAGCGAAAACCCTACCGAAAAATTCATAAAATTTGAAAAACAAAATTCCATTTTTTAGTAAATTTGAAATTACTCTCAAACCGTAAGGAATTAGAGAGAGTGATCTACATGAAAAAGTTGCGCCTCGATGATATCTTTCCAACGCCGTATCGTTTGATTCATTCTGATGAGCGGTTTAGAAAAAAAAACTGAAAATACGCTCGCTGTCACTCGTCGAGCGGGCACCATTTTTGAAACTGCTCTTAAACCGCGAGTAATCGTAAAAGTGGTCAACATGGAAAAGTTGCGGATTTTCCGTAGCTATCCAACGGTATATTATATGTCTCGTTCCGACAAACGGTTTAGAATCTGGAGCGAAAATGATGACGAAAAAACGCGTGCAGTTTTTTCTGCTTACATTGCAGTGTTCATTTGATAGGGATGCAGTGCACACGCGTTAACCGTGCAGTTCGAAAGTGTTGTCAGAATAGTTATTCTGCACCCCGTTGTCAGAATAGATGGTCTGTATATATGTGTGTGTGTGTGTGTGTGTGTGTGTGTGTGTATATATATATCGTTCCCCTCCCCCCACCCCCACCCCCCACACACATGATACGTAGCAGGGTGACGTTCCAGCGTTGTCACTCAAATGGATGATATATAGCGGCCCATCGGTATATAAGCGTGTCGTCGAAAACCGCACAATGGACGCATGCATGGTCCACACACACACACACACACACACACAAAGAGAGAGAGAGAGAGATGCACACACGCACACGCACACACAGTCACCCATCCTTGGCCTTCTAGCGTTGTCAGTAAAAGGCATGACAAACCCTAAGGGCCCGCCGATAGGTTTGTCGTCGGAAACCGAACAATGTAGGCACATGGTCCACACACAGGCATGGGTTCACACACGCGCACGCGCGCACCCCCCCACACACACACACACGCGCGCGCGCACACACCGTCAACCATCCTTTGCCTTCCAGCATTGTCAATAAAAGGCATGACACACCCTAAGGGCCCACTAATAGGTTTGTCGTCGGAAACCGCACAATGTACACATGGTCCACACACAAGCATATGGGTTTACACACACACACACAGACACACACACACACATACACATCGTCACCCATCCTTGGCCTTCCAGCGTTGTCAGTAAAAGGCATGGCAGATCCTAAGGGCCACCGATAGGTTTGTCATCAGAAACCGCACAATGTAGGCACATGGTCCACACACAGGCATTGGTACACACACACACACACACACACACACACACACACACATACACTCGATCCTTGACATTTTCAAAACAACAAAAGAAGCAAAAGAAAATCATGGATATTTTCGAAACAAGGATCAGATTTATTTAGCGGGAATGACATATCACACACACACACACACACACACACACACACACACACACACACACACTCGATCCTTGACATTTTCAAAACAGCAAAAGAAGCAAAAAATCATGGATATTTTCAAAACAAGGATGTCAAGATTTATTTAGCCGAAATGACATATCACAACATGCATTTTATTTATGCCTATAGTGATCATATCACACCGCCTAAATGAACCTTGAAATCTAGCAACTTACCAACCGGTCACCCATCCTTGACTACTCCACCGAAAGCACGCTTAACTTCCGAGTTCCATTCGAATGGGTTACGGGCTGGAAAGCCGTGTCTTGCTGGTAACGGTTGCCTCCTATCATATACAAGGCGTGCCCCGATGGGCACCTGGTGGGACCAGACACGCATCGCAGACGTTTCTGGTAGTACTGGAAGTCGTGTGCGATGGTGGCTGATGATGACGTCTTGCTGATGCTCGATGGCGTGATGCCGCTTTTGCCTGCTCTCCGTCCTGCTCCGTCTCGTCCTCCTCGTCCAGTAGGTTGATGATGGGGCCGGCGCTTCGGCGGGAAACCAATTGGGGGAGTGGCGGGAGAAGCGTGTTTGGATAGAACATCATTTTAATACAAATTGGATAACTTCTGAAAGAAGGAAGCTCGAGCTAGCACGACACGCGCACACCATGCTTACACACGCACGAGCTTCAGACGGGCGTATAGAACTGCTTTAAATTATTCATGGTTCGTTTAGCTCTGTGTATACTACACTAATCAAGTTTGTAGACATTTAATGTGCATAATTCAAATTTGAACTAAAGGAACATGCTTCGTGTCACCAAAATGGGTTGAAAGGTATTTGTGTCCTTGGGTTCCTTGTTTAGGTCCCATGCAAATGAACGTGAATGGATTGCAAACATCTCGAAGTCATGACGAGGCCACAAACATTGAGAAACTTGGCAATTAAATCATCATAAATCCACAACTCGTCTAAAATTCTTGAAACTTACCCCAGTGTCATGACACGACACTTCTACGACATGATAATTTTTTGTCCAATGTGGGACAAGTCTCTTGCACACCAAAACTTCTCTCAAGAACCATCGTGGTTTCGATACGGAACATGTCACCTCTGTGGAGGGAACGACATTCGATGTCTCTTCTTGCGTTGATATTTTTTCTACATGTAACATAGGCTAATACAAGTGCAATGCTAAAATGTGAAATTATTGAAACTGGTGTCTCGACACGACACTTATAGGACATGGTATATAAGTTTTGGGACAAACATCTTACAAATTGGAGCTTCCCATGACAAGCATGGTGGTTTCGATATGGAACATGTCACCTTTGTGGTCGAAACGACATATGAGTTTTCTAGGCATGCACTTAATGTGAAGAACTTAAGTTTGAATTACAAGCATGGGATCCAGTGCACCAAAATGGATTAAAACCCATTTTGTGTCATTGGGTCCATGTTTAGATCCCATGCACTGATGGTCACTGAATTACAAACATCTCGGTGTCGTGACTAGACCGCAAACATTGATAATCTTGGTTTCAAAGTCCGAGAGAACCCAAAGCTCACCATGAATTCATGAAACTTACACAGTGTCATGCCACGACACATCTACGGTGTGCATTTTGTTTTCTGACAAATTTGGGACAAATATTGGGACATGCATCTTACAAGCCAAAGCTTATTCAAGAAGCCTTGTGATTTCGATAGGGAACATGTCACCTTTGTTGGTGAAACTACATTCAATGAGTCGTTAGTCCACCGATTCGGCCCCTTTTATACATTATTTGAGTTTTCTAGGGATTTAATATGCGTAGTTCAAATTTTGAACTAGAGGCACATGCTCTGACCTCGTGGTTTCGATAGGGAACATGACACCTTTTGTGACGAAACTACATTCAACATGTCCTCTAGTGCACCAATTCGGCCCTTTCTATACATCAATTGAGTTTTCTAGGGCCCTTTTCTACGAATGTGAATGAATTAGAAACATTTAGGCATGATAGCTCGGCCGCAATCATTGATAATATTGGTTTATTGAATTCCTGTACATACAAAACTTGTATGATAACCATTTGGTGCCACGCGTCAATTTTTGACTCCCTCCGTTTCTTTTTGAATTTGACCAAATTTTGTATGCTAACTAAAAAGAAACGGAGGGAGTACTTGATATGGGGGAGCCGTGCATGTAGCTGCAGGTTGATGATAGGACGCATGTGAGCTTTCCGCTGTGCAGGCTCGACGGGACGCGTGCGAACTGTCCGCCACGCAGGCTTGACAGGATGCGTGAGAGCTGTCTGCCGTGCATGCTTGACGGGACGCATGAGAGTCTACTGCACATGCTCATCGGGAAGCGATACTTGGACCTCCACCCCCCCACTCGCCTCGCTCCCAACTTCTGAATTAATGGCGTCCTACCCGTTGTTTTATCATGTGGTTAATCGCCTAGACGGAGGGACTAGTTTGCTTGTGCTCATTGTTCTGTTCGTGCCTAGCCGAGAACTTTGATGTTTCGTCTATTTTCGACTCATATACATGTACAAACAAATGAAATACTATAAAAACAAATTAGCACCGGCAAAGATAATAATTTTCTTACATATGCATGATAATAAAAAATGCCACATGTGGCAACTCCCCAAAGACACAGGGGCAAAAGAAGAAGGAAGAGGTTTAAGAAGGAAGGCAAAGAAAACAATCTGGCCCGCTGCTATCTAATTCTTCATGGATTGCTGGGCGTGGAGTTCCTCAATCTCCTTCTTCATCGCCTCCACGACCTCCATCTCCTGTCGCCTCTCATCCGACATCTTCCGCATTGCGGCCATGGCGCGGGCTCTTTGCTCAAAAGCGTCGATGGCCTGCGTCGCGTACGCATGAAGTTCCTTCACATGCTCCACAGATTCCTTCAACAGCCCCTCCCGCTCGATGTAGAGCTTCGCCAAGTCTTCCAAAAGTTCCTCGGAGAGTTCTTTCAGCCTCCCCTCCGAGGCACTTTTCTTCTCGAGGAGTTTCTTCCAGGCGTCGTTCTCCTCCATAAGTTTCTCCACGAGGCCGGTCGCCTTGTCAACCGAGGCGTCGCTCTTCTCCAGCAGCTTCACCAGGTCATCAATCATGGCGTCCTTCCTATCGAGCTCAGCGCGCATGTCGTCGCTGGCCTCGGAGAGATCTTTCAGCCTCCCCTCCGAGGCACTTTTCTTCTCGAGGAGTTTCTTCCAGGCGTCGTTCTCCTCCATAAGTTTCTCCACGAGGCCGGTCGCCCTGTCAACCGAGGCGTCGCTCTTCTCCAGCAGCTTCACCAGGTCATCGATCATGGCGTCCTTCCTATCGATCTCAGCGCGCATGTCGTCGCTGGCTGAGGAATCAAAGACTACCAAATCGTCTAGTTTGCCTTCGAGGCGAATGCGCTTGTGACTGTGAGAGCCGTCGCCTCTCCGCGAAAGATCCTCCCGGGCATCCGCGGTGCCACCGGACATCTCTGTTGCGGCCAAAGCGGTGTGGCTGGAGCTCTCTCACGCTTCCGCGGCGCGGCGGCGGGACCTCTCGGTTTCTTCCGCGGCTTTGGTCTTTCTTCCCTGGTTATATCTCGACCAGAAACCCCCCCTACCGGCCATGGCAGGCGGAATGAAGGACTAACAAAGAAAGGCCTGTTTTTTTGTAGCGGGGATGAAGAATGTGCGGTAATTTTCAAGTACGAGTTTGTGTTTTTATAGCCTACTACAATAAGCAACTGCTAAGTGAGAACACGTTTAGGTTTGGTAGGTGTGAACTGATTTGCGAAAAAAGTTAGCGCGTGGTAATTTGGAATGTGAAAGGAAACAAGCTCAATATTCATTGATGGTTTTAGTTCCCAAGCACGGAATGCTTTATGGTTTTTAGAAACCGTTTGGGAACGGGCTCATCGAGCAGACGCGTGGCCCTGCCTCTATGAGAGGTGGGCCCTGCCTGTGTTGTGGGTGCAGGTTTGATTAGACGGGACGCGTGCGAGGAGTCCGCCGTGCAGGCTCAAAGGGATGCGTGCGAGCAGTCCGCCGCGTAGGCGCAACTGACTCACCGGGAATCAAGCCCTTTGACCTCGGACTACCACCCACAGCCCTATTCTCTCCCAAGTTCTCCATTAGTCCTACACCTTCTCCTCCAGTCTTATCTATTTGGGCCACCGCCGCGGATCGCCTCCTTTTTTGATGGACGACGAGGCGGCCAACAAGCGGGGGCGGGTGGAGGCTAAACCACACGAGCCTCCGGCGAGCGTGGACTTCATCAGCAGCATCCCCGACGAGATGTTGGTGACCATCATGTCCCTCCTCCCCATCAAATCTGTAGTGCAGACCACCATCCTCTCCAGGCGGTGGCGCCCCCTATGGCACTCCACCCCCATTGACCTCCTGGACGACGACGAGCTCTGCAGCGACGATGTTTGTTGAATATCGCACACATCTTGTTATGCCGAATCGTTTGTGTTCTTCTGTATCAGCGCACACAGTTTATCCGAGTGAACTGTATGCCGTACTTCGCACACGTATGTAGTTTTGGTAATCGTTCCTGTTATCTTCTCTAATCACAAACGGTTCATAAGAGCAAACTGTCTGCCATAGATCGCACACGTAACTACTTTCTGAATCGTATTTGATGGATCCACCTTCGCACATAGTTCGTGCCATTAGCGACAGAGCTTGAACTATACCTTTTGCGATTCATGCATTGCACACAGTTTTGTCGAAGGGTCTATAATTGATGTGTCGTGTTTGGACCATGCATGCCGTAGACACGCCCTGTCCTTTCGTGGTATACACCAAACATCCGATCTGGATGGAGAACTCCAACATCATGGACCTGTTACTTGACGAGGACAAGTACAGAGTGGTCTGGTTCGACCTCGCGTCCCACCGCGTGCTCTGTTCTCGCGTCCCACCGCGTGCTCTGCTCTCGCACCCCTGCGCGTGCTATGCTCTCGCGCCCCTCCGCGTGTGCTCTGCCAGCGGTTGGGGCCGGCCCACGATTACGTTCGGGGCTCCATATGCATGCGGTTGCGCCACGCGCGTCGCCCCATGCAGTTACGTGCTCCACGACTGAATCACGCGCTGCAAAAACT
The DNA here is from genome assembly GCA_039707655.1 of Elymus sibiricus. Lineage (NCBI taxonomy): Eukaryota > Viridiplantae > Streptophyta > Magnoliopsida > Poales > Poaceae > Elymus > Elymus sibiricus. Next base: position 275,667,347 of record CM077665.1, read on the forward strand.
GCCATCCGGACGTGCCGGTTTTCCAGGACGTCCGGCCCCCATTTATACCCATGGCCATTAACCATAGTCTCTTCACGCTTTCGATCGCGCCCCACAACACAATAAGCGCACCCTGGACGACGCATACAGAGAGGATGTCCAGCGGCGCTCCAATGGAGTTCGGTGTGCATCATGTGGAGACCCACATGAGGAAGACGGACCTCACGGTGGTGTACACCAACGACCCGGGCATGGTAAAGGACTCCATCGACACCATGGAGCGGCTTCTTGATGCGTATGACAAGTACAAAGTGGTCGGCTTCGACCTCGCTTACACCGGCGGTCGTGCCGGGCATGATCAGAAGGTTGTCGTCGCCCAGTTGTGCGTCGGCCATCACGTCCTCCTCTACCACAGTGCCCTGCGAGCGTTTCACCAGGTTTGTCAACAGCCCCAACTACAGGTTCGCAATGGTGGACACCTCCGACGATCCAAAGGTGCTCAAGACTTCGACCTTGGCCTGCCAGAAGCTTCTCGACACCCGCGGCCACTACAGGGTCTGGGGCAGCAAGAAGCACATGGACTCCCATGTTGACCTGGCCGAGGCCATCATCGACCCCTACTACGCTGACATGGAGGCTGAGTGCGACAAGAACATGCCTGTCTGGCACAGGGGCTGGGTGAAGAAACTGGATGAATATCACCTCCAGACCGCAGCCAAGCAAGCGTACACATGCTACGAGATGTTCAGGCGGATGGTTGACATGAGGAAGTACCTCCTACCTGAAGACAATGAGGGATCGAGCCACAAGCAGAGCGCTAGCGGCAAGCGTCACAAGAAGTAGATGATTTGATGATTGTTTCTCAGTTCTCATACTCCCTCTATGCAGAAATATTCGTAGTTTTAGAGGGATAAGTTTATTATGCATGTAATAGTTTATTAAGGTGTGCGCCAATGTTATGTGTGTATTGGATGCTTAATTTGGTTATGCAATCATGTTCTTCTAAATAGAGCATAGATGTTTGTGGGCAGATTGAGCAAATCACATCGCATACGGAATAAACAACCAATTCAGTCGGTGATGATTTCATCAGTCCCTGACATTTCTTTATCCGGAACCGTTTGCCCACAACACATCCGAGTGGCCTGTGTACATCACACACATCTTGATCTGAGAAACCTTTTGTGTTATTTTTGCTTATCGCACACAATTCATCCCAGTGGCCTGTATGCGGTCTATCACACACATCTTGATCTATGTAACCGTTTATGTTATTTTTCCTCATCACAAACAGTCATTCGAGTGACCTGTATGCCGTCTATCGCACACGTGATCATATGGACAATCGTTTGTGTTCTTCTTGATCAGCGCAAACAATTTATCGGGGTGAACTGTATGCTGTACATCACACACACTTGTATTTTTATAAGTGTTTGTGTTATATTACCCAATCGCAAACAGTTTATGTAGGCCAACTATTTGGCAAACATCGCACACGCAACTATTTTTAGATCGTATTTGATGGATACGCCATCGCACACAGTTAACGTCATTAGCGACGGAGCTATAACTATACCGTTTGCGATTTGGTCATCGCACACAGTTTTGTCGAAGGGTCTCTGATTGATGTGTCGCGTTAGCAGCATCCTGCAGCAGTGGTTGTACAAGAGCACAAGGTCTACTACATTGAATTCCCGTTTTTGAATCCTTTTGTCATGCCATCTTTTAACTTTTTCTTTAAACAACTTAGCATTTTCATAGGCTTGTGTCCTCCATTCATGTAATGAGCTAATGTCAAATAACCTCTTTTCATCGGCAAGTGTAAAATCATAATGCAGTTCCTTTATTGCCCAATAAGCCTTATGTTCTAGTTCAAGAGGCAAATGACAAGCTTTTCCATACACCATTTTATATGGGGACATTCCCATGGGATTCGTATAAGCAGTTCTATAAGCCCACAAAGCGTTGTCTAATTTCTTAGACCAATTCTTCATAGATCTATTGACAGTCTTTTGCAAGATTAATTTTAGTTCTCAATTGCTCAATTAAACTTGGCCACTATGATAGAGGCGAAGTTGTCCCTTCCTTTCGATGAGATGTGGCGATCGTTTTTGGTAGAGTCGACTTTGACGATCCGACTACGAACGTGCGAGGACGTCGCGCCTTAGCAATCGCTAAACCAACTCCGAGAGGTTATTGACCACGCCAGAGCACGATCAACCTGACCACGAAGGTCTGTTTCCTGCATGCAAACGAAGAACAAGCAAGAAACTGAGATTGCAATCTGGATATTGCGAATATAAGAGGAAAGCTTTATTGATGAAAGTGAGGTTCTATGACGCCTTGGTCTGGTCGTGGAACACAAACGAAGAACGTAAAGTTGCAGCTATGGCGAACTTTTAATCTAAACAAAACCCAAGTCTAAACGGCGCCCTAAGGGTTGTATATATGGGGGAATAGAGAGGGATTTTCATGACCCCTTGGAGGAGGGGGTCCGAAAACAACCCTATCTCGGTTTCCCCACACATACGTACTCTAAAAACAACCTATAATGTAGTATTTCAAAATTACATGGGCCTGGCCCAAAAATAAGGTGACGCGGCATCTATAATAGCCCATGGACGAAATTTATGAAGTGTTGACGTGGCTTGAGAATGCGTCGGTATTTCCCCAAAGAGGAATGGATGATGCAGCACAACTACGGTAAGTATTTCCCTCAGTTATGAAACCAAGGTTATCGAACCAGTAGGAGAACCACGCAACACTATGTAAGCGGTACCTGCACACAAAGAACAAATACTTGCAACCCGACCATAAGAGATGTTGTCAATCTCTCCACGGTAAAAAGATAGATTAGGTTGTATGAGATTGGATAAATAGATCGCACAAGAACACAAAAATAAAAGAAGTAAATAAAAAGTGCAGCAAGGTATTTTTGGGTTTTTGGAATAATAGATCTGAAAACAAAAGCGGCAAAAGATAGATCGGAATCCAAAATATTGAAAGGATAGACCCGGGGGCCATAGGTTTCACTAGTGGCTTCTCTCATGAGTATAGCACACGGTGGGTAAACAAATTACTGTTGGGCAATTGATAGAAGATCAAATAATCATGACGATATCCAAGGCGATGATCATTATATAGGCATCACGTCCAAGATTAGTAGACCCAAACGATTGTGCTTCTACTACTAGTACTCCACACATCGACCGTTATCCAGCATGCATCTAGTGTATTAAGTTCATGGAGAAATGGAGTAATGCAATAAGAACGATGACATGATGTAGACAAGATCTATTCATGTAGGAATAGACCCCATCTTGTTATCCTTAATAGCAACGATACATGCCTGCCTTGCTGCCCCTTCTGTCACTGGGAGAGGACACCGCAAGATCGAACCCATCACAAAGCACCTCTTCCCATGGCAAGAAAAATCGATCTAGTTGGCCTAGCTAAACCAAAGAATCGAAGAAGAAATACGAAGCTATAAGTAATCATGCATATAAGAGATCAAAGAAGACTCAAATAATATTCATGGATAGAAACTGATCATGAACTCAAAATTCATCGAATCCCAACAAACACGCCGCATAAAGTCATTACATCAAATAGATCTCCAAGAGACCATTGTATTGAGAATCAAGAGAGAGAGAGAGAGAGAGAGAGAGAGAGAGAGAAAGCCATCTAGCTACTGCCTACGGCCCCGTAGGTCTATGGTGGACTACTCACGCATCATCAGAGATGCACCAATGAGGATGATGAACCCCTCTGTGATGGTGTTAGATTGGATCTCGCGGTTCTGGAACTTGCGGTGGCTGTAAGTGTTTTCCGTCGACTCCTCTAGGGTTTCTGGAATATTTGGGTATTTATAGAGCTCAGAGGCGGTGGAGGAGACCCCCGAGGGCACCACAACCCATCAGGGCGCGTCAGGGGCCTCCGGCGCGCCCTGGTGGGTTGTGGGCCCCACGGGCCTCCCCCTAGGTGCTTCCTTGGCTCCGAAGTTGTCTTTTGGTACAAAAAAATCTCCAAAAAGTTTCATCGCGGTTGGACTCCTTTTGGTACTGATATTCTGCGAAGTAAAAAACAAGCAAAAAACAACAACTGGCACTTGGCACTATGTCAATAGGTTAGTCCCAAAAAATGATATAAAGTTGCTATAAAATGATTGTAAAACATCCAAGAATGATAATACAACAGCATGGAACAATCAAAAATTATAGATACGTTGGAGACGTATCAGCATCCCCAAGCTTAATTCCTTCTCGTCCTCGAGTAGGTAAATGATAAAAACAGAATTTTTGATGTGGAATGTTGCCTAACATGTTCATCGCATATTATTTTCTTTTGTAGCATGGACATTTGGACTTTCAGATGGTTCAAAGCAATAGTCTAGTTTTGACATGAAGACTTTAATACTCAAGCATGCCAACAAGCAACCATGTCTTTCAAAATATCAACACTAAAGAAAGCTATCCCTAGCCCATCATGCTCAATCATTGATCCATTCATGAAACACACTCAAATATTAGCTACACCCAATGCACAAGTATGATCATAGTGCCCCCTAGTTGGTGCTTTATAAGAGAAGATGGAGAGTCAAATTAAAAATAAAAATTGCATAAAGTAAATAGATAGGCCCTTCGTAGAGGGAAGTAGGGATTTGTAGAGGTGCCAGAGTTCAAAGCTTAAATTGAGAGAGAGAAATATTTTGTGTGGCATGCCTTTCTTGTTAACGAAAACGACCGAGTAGTTCTCAATACTTTCCATGCTAGATACATCATAGGCGGTTCCCAAACAGAAAATAAAGTTTATTCCTTTTCCCACCATTCTTTCACAATCCATGGCTAGCCGTATCCACGGTTACCTTCCATACCAACACTTTCCAAGGAATTTATTATTTGACAACATAAAGTAATTTTCTTTTCATTTCGGGACTGGGCATCCCTATTACTGTCGTACTCTCATGCAATGACAAGTGAATAAACACTCATCTTGAGAATAACACATCTAGAATAGAAAAATATTGGACACCCCCTACCATTTCATGAGTGGTACGAGCACACAAAATGGAAATTCATTTTGAAAATTGGAGATGGCACATACACATTTGCTTAGAACGACACGAAAATACTGTATATAGGTAGGTATGGTGGACTCATGTGGCAAAACTGGGTTTAAGGATTTTGGATGCACAAGTAGTATTTCTACTTAGTACAAGTGAAGGCTAGGAAATAGATTGAGAAGCAACCAACCAAGAAACAAAAATTCACATAAACGAGCATTAAGCATAACTAACACCGAATAATGCACCATAAGTAGGATGTAATTTCATTGCATAACTATTGACTTTCGTGCATGCATAGGGAATCACAAACCTTAACACCAATATTCTTACTAAAGCATAATTACTCACCAACATGGCTCACATATTACTATCATCATGTCTCAAAACTATTACAAGGAATCAAGTTTAATTTGTCCAATGATCTTCATGAAAGTTTTTATTATATCCCTCTTGAATATCTATCACTTTGGGACTAATTTCATATATTGCCATTGCTTTTGACAAGCTCAAATAAATTTAAGTGAAGAACATGAGCATAAAAGTTTCATCTCTCAAAATAATATAAGTGAAGCATGAGAGAATTTCTTCAAAATTTACTAACTCTCGAATTAATCTAAGTGAAGCATGAGAGTATTTCTTCAAAAAATTAAAGCACACCATGCTCAAAAAGATATAAGTGAAGCACTAGAGCAATTCCATAGCTCAAAAAATTTAAGTGAAGCATATAGAGCAATTCTAACAAATCATAGCATAATTTTGGCTCTATCAAATAGGTGTGTCCAGCAAGGATACTTGTGACAATGTAAAAAAGCAAATCAAGAAAAGACTCAAATAATACAAGACGCTCCAAGCAAAACTCATGATATGTGATGAATAAAAATATAGCTCCAAGTAAAATACCGATGGTCGTTAGAAGAAAGACGGGATGCCACTCGGGGCATCCCCAAGCTTAGTTGCTTGTTTCTCCTTGGATATTATCTTGGGGGTATTGTAGCATCCCCAAGCTTAGGCTCTTTTCACTCCTTATTCCTTCATCCATCGTGATCTCACCCAAAACTTGAAAACTTCAATCACACAAAACTCAACAAAACCGTCGTGAGATCCGTCAGTATAATAAAGCAAATCACCACTCTAAGTACTGTTGCAAACCCATTCATATTTTATTATTGCATTATATCTACTGTATTCTAACTTTACCATGGCTTATACCCTTCAATACAAACCATAGATTCATCAAAACAAGCACACAATGCAACGAAAACAGAATCTCTCAAAAACAGAACATTCTGTAGTAATCTGTACTCTAACCATACTTCTGTAACTCTAAAAATTCTGAAAAGTTAGGAAAACGTAAAGAATTTGTATAGCAATACTGTGTTAAAATTTCAGCTCATTATCATGCTCCAGTAATAAAATGAAAGTTCCTGCACTGGAGTCAAAGTTTCTGTTTCAGATTCAGCATCATTTCCACTCATCTTCTGAGTCATTCTAAAGGCTTTACTTGGAACAAACACTAATTAAAACAGAAAAACACAATCATAACAGTAGCATAATTGTGTCAACACTCAAAAACAGAAGAAAAAGGTAAACATAAATTTATTCATTGGGTTGCCTCCCAACAAGCGCTATCGTTTTACGCCCCTAGCTAGGCATAATGCATATATTCAAGTATTGTCATCTTTAGTTTTTTGCTCCATAGGATGCTCTCATGATTGATTCATATGGTGGCTTAATTCTTGTTCTACGGAAGTGTTACGTACCCTTTCTTAGTAGAAATTGAAATTTAATGTTGCCTTCTTTCAGATCAATCACGGCACCTATAGTGCGTAAAAACGGTCTACCAAGTATAATGGGACAAGACGGATTGCAATCAATATCAAGAACAATAAAATCTATGGGAACATAATTCCTATTTGCAAGAATAATCACATCATAATTCCTATTTGCAAGAATAATAACATCATTAATTCTTCCCAAAGGCTTTTTAATAGTAGAATCCGCCAAGTGCAAATTAAGAGAGCATTCTTCAATATTGGTAAGGCCAAGCACATCACATAGAGATTTCGGAATTGTGGAAACACTAGCACCCAAATCACATAAAGCAAAGCACTCATAATTTTTAATCTTGACATTAATGGTAGGTTCCCACTCATCATGTAATTTTCCAGGAATTGAAATATCTAACTCCAACTTTTCTTCAAAAGATTGCATCATGGCATCGACAATATGTTTAGTAAAAACTTTATTTTGTTCATAAGAATGAGGTGAATTTATCATGGATTGCAGCAAAGAAATACATTCAATCAAATAGCAACTATCATAATTAAAATCTTTGCAATCCAAAATAGTGGGCACATCACTAGTTAAAGTTTTGACCTCTCCAAACCCACTTTCATCAATTTTTTCATCAAGATTTTCACCCTCCAAATCATTGGGATGCCATCTAACTAAATTTGACTCCACTTTAGTCCCTTTATCATCAATTCTAATATTACTAAACAAGGAATCAATAGAAGAAACAACAATCACTTTAAGATCTTCATCATTTTTATGAAAGCAATCACTAGAAAACGGGTTTTCTAAAAATTCTCTTTTAGCTCTAAGCACATCGGTTCTTTTCTTACTTTCATCCATAGAAACATATAAAGCTTTAATTGATTCATAAATCTTAGGTGCAAAAGATTTCAACTTGAGATTTTCTACATCGTGGGAAATTCTATCAATGCTTCTAGACATATCATCAATCTTATTCAACTTTTCTTCTATCGTAGTATTGAAAACCTTTTGAGCATTGATAAATTCTTTAATATTACTCTCAAGATCAGTGGGGTTCCTATTATAATTATAAGAAGAATTACGATAGGAATTACCATAATTATTAGAGGAATTTCCGAGAAAAGGCCTAGGATTAAAATTACCTCTATAAGCATTGTTATTAAAATTGTTTCGCGAGATGAAATTCACATTAACGGAATCACTATTTTTCTCAATCAATGTAGACAAAGGCACATCATTAAGATTAATAAGAGAATTTTTACTAGCAACCAATTTCATAAGAGCATCAACTTTTTCACTCAAAGTACTAATTTCTTCAACCGAATTGACTTTTTTACTAGTAGGTACTCTTTCGGTATGCCATTGTGAATAATTTTTCATAATATTATCTAGAAATTTAGTATCTTCACCAAAAGTAATTTCCATAAAAGTACCACCCGTGGCGGAATCTAAAAGATTTCTAGAGACAAAATTCAATCCCGCATAAAATTTTTGTATGATCATCCAAAGATTTAAACCATGAGTAGGACAATTTCTTAGCATCAATTTCATTCTTTACCAAGATTGTGCAACATGTTCATGCTCAAGTTGCTTAAAATTCATGATTTGAGTTCTAAGGGAAATAATTTTCGTGGGCAGAAAATACTTAGTAATAAAAGCATCCTTGCACTTATCCCAAGAATCGATACTATTGTGAGGCAAAGAAGAAAACCAAATTTTTGCATGATCCCGCAAGGAGAAAGGAAATAATTTCAACTTCACTATATCATTGGCCACATCTTTTTTCTTTTGCATATCACACAATTCTACGAATGTGTTTAGATGGGACGCGACATCCTCATTAGGAGTACCGGAAAATTGATCTTTCATTACAAGATTCAACAAAGCGGCATTAATATCACAAGACTCCACACTAGTGGCGGAAGGAGCAATCGGAGTACTAATAAAATCATTATTATTGGTATTGGAAAAATCACACAATTTGGTATTTTGTTGAGTCATCGTGACTACGCAAACAAGATTGCAAGCAAACAAGAGATCTGACGAGAAAAAGGCAAACGGAAAAGAGGGCGAATAAAACGAATTTTTTTTGTGAAGTGGGGGAGAGGAAAACGAGAGGCAAATGGAAAATAATGTAAATTGCAAGGAGATGAGATTTGTGATTAGGAACGTGATAGATGTTGATGATGTCTCCCCGGCAACGGCGCCAGAAATTCCTTTGACGTGGCTTGAGACTGCATCGGTATTTCCCCAAAGAGGAAGGGATGATGCAGCACAGCTACGGTAAGTATTTCCCTCGGTTATGAAACCAAGGTTATCGAACCAGTAGGAGAACCACGCAACACTATGTAAGTGGTACCTGCACACAAAGAACAAATACGTGCAACCCAACGTGTAAGAGAGGTTGTCAATCTCTCCACGGTAAAAAGATAGATTAGGTTGTATGAGATTGGATAAATAGATCGCACAAGAACACAAAATAAAATAAGCAAATAAAAAGTACAGCAAGGTATTTTTAGGTTTTTGGAATAATAGATCTGAAAACAAAAGCGGCAAAAGATAGATCGGAAAGCAAAATATTGAAAGGATAGACCCGGGGGCCGTAGGTTTTACTAGTGGCTTCTCTCATGAGTATAGCACACGGTGGGTAAACAAATTAATGTTGGGAAATTGATAGAATATCAAATAATCATGACGATATCCAAGGTGATGATCATTATATAGGCATCACGTCCAAGATTAGTAGACCAAAACGATTCTGCATCTTCTACTATTACTCCACACATCGACCGCTATCTAGCATGCATCTAATGTATTAAGTTCATGGAGAAACGGAGTAATGCAATAAGAATGATGACATGATGTAGACAAGATATATTCATGTAGGAATAGAACCCATCTTGTTATCCTTAATAGCAACGATACATGCGTGCCTCGCTGCCCCTTCTGTCACTGGGAGAGGACACCGCAAGATCGAACCCATCACAAAGCACCTCTTCCCATGGCCAGAAAAATCGATCTTGTTGTCCTAACTAAACCAAAGATTCGAAGAAGAAATACGAAGCTATAAGTAATCATGCATATAAGAGATCAAAGAAGACTCAAATAATATTCATGGATACAAACTGATCATGAACTCAAAATTCATCGGATCCCAACAAACACACGCAAAAAGTCATTACATCAAATAGATCTCCAAGAGACCATTGTATTGAGAATCAAAAGAGAGAGAGAAAGCCATCTAGTTACTTCCTACGGACCCGTAGGTCTATGGTGGACTACTCACGCATCATCGAAGAGGCACCAATGAGGATGATGAACCCCTTCGTGATGGTGTTAGATTGGATCTCGCGGTTCTGGAACTTGCGGCGGCTGGAAGTGTTTTTCGCTGACTCCTCTAAGGTTTCTAGAATATTTGGGTATTTATAGAGCTCATAGGCGGTGGAGGAGACCCCCGAGGGAACCACAACCCATCAGGGCACGCCAGGGGCCTCCGGCCCGCCCTGGTGGGTTGTGGACCCCATGGGCCTCCCCCAGGTGCTTCCTTGGCTCTGAAGTTGTCTTCTGGTCGAAAAAATCTCCAAAAAGTTTCATCGCGATTGGACTCTGTTTGGTACTGATATTCTGCGAAGTAAAAAACAAGCAAAAAACAACAACTGGCACTTGGCAATATGTCAATAGGTTAGTCCCAAAAATGGTATAAAGTTGCTATACTATGATTGTAAAACATCCAAGAATGATAATATAACAGCATGGAACAATCAAAAATTATAGATACGTTGGAGACGTATCAAGTGTCATCTTGTATAGTTCGTCCAAGCCTTCATGTTCTCCTTATGGTGGCTTCAAAATGCGAAAATCATGGTTATAGCATTGATAGGACGGCAATCGGAACACATGCGCATACTACCATCTTGCTTAGGTACTAGTATCACCGGAACCGCATAAGGACTCAAGCTTTCACGTGCATGCCCTTTATCTAGGAGTTTTTGGACTTGCCTTTGTATTTCCTTTGTTTCTTCGGGGTTAACGCGGTAGGGTGCCTTGTTAGGAAGTGGTGCTCCGGGGATGAGGTCGATGCGGTGTTCGATCCCTCGTTTTGGTGATAGTCCCGGAGGTAGCTCATCGGGGAAAACATCATGGAATTCCTGCAACAATTTAGATAACACAAGAGGAAGATGTTGTGAAGGGTTAGTCCGAACGACGTCATCTTTGCACACAAGTACATAGTGAAGAACGGTCGATGGGCTCTCACTCACATCCCTCAAATCTCTTTTGGTGGCTAAAAGAACTATATCTCTCATGTCCCTCATCGTGGAGTCACTCAAGTTTGGCTTGTGGCGCTCACTTTCTTTTAGGTGGATTGCTCTCTCACTTTTTTCTCCACGATGGGATGCAGCGTGTTTGTCGGCGATGACTTGACTTGGAGTCATTGGGCGAAGTACATATTGCTTGCCCTTCATCTTGAAGCTATAGTGATTTGTCCGACCGTTGTGGATGACGCCACGGTCGAATTGCCATGGTCTACCAAGTAGGAGGTGGCAAACGGACATGGGAACCACATCACACTCCAAAGTGTCTTCATAAGCGCCTATCTTGAAGGAAACTTCCACGGTGTGTTCCACTTTGAGGGTGACGGAATCACTTAGCCATTGGACCTTGTAGGGGTGAGGGTGCTTCTTTTTGACCAATTGTAGCTTGGAACAAAGGTCCTCAGTTGCCAAATTGTGGAAACTCCCGCCGTCGATGATGACCTTGACAGATTTTCCTTGGATGGCCGCCTTGGTGTGGAAGATGTGGCAACGTTGGTCCTCGTCTTCTTGTTGTTGAAGAGTCAAAACCTTGGAGACAACGAGAGCGGGGCTCTGATCGTTGTCGCAAAAGATTTGCGAATCGTCATCTTCATTGACTTGACGAAGCATGGCCACGTGCTCCAATGCTTCCATCTCACCGTCACTCATAGAATCATAGGTGCCATCGTCTTGAACGATCATGGTGCATTTGGTTGGGCACTCATAAGTCTTGTGGCCTCGTCCTTGACACGTGAAACACTTGATGGAGCTTGTCTTGGCGGTAGCATCCGGTGTTGGTGTAGAGGATGAAGCTCTCGATTTGTAGTTGGTTATAGTAGGGCGGCTTGACAAAGTCGTCTTGTCCTTGTAGCTTGACTTGTCGCTGGTAGGTGTTGTAGTTTTCATGGTCGGAGGCGTCGTAGTTGTCGTAGCTTGAGCACTTGAACCATAGGACTTGAAGGAGAACTTGGAGTACTTGTTGTCATCTTGCACTTGGCGTTCCGCCTTGGTCGCTTGATGCACGAGCTCAAGTAGGTTTGAGTATGGTTGGAAGTCCGCGATTTTCTTGACTTGGTAGTTGAGACCATTCAAGAAGCACGCCATTGTTTGCTCGTCATCTTCCTTGACATTTGCTCGGATCATTGCAATTTTCATTTCTTGATAGTATTCTTCTACCGACTTGGTGCCTTGCTTGAGTTGTTGTAGCTTCTTGAAGAGATCCCGGTTGTAGTGTGTAGGCACAAAACGAGCTCGCATGAGATCCTTCATTTGGGCCCAAGTGGTGATAGGCGGTTCACCTTTCTCTCTTCGTCCCTCAATCACTTGTTCCCACCAAATGAGAACGTAGTCTTGGGACTCGAGTGAAGCCATGGCTATCTTCTTCTCTTCATCATAGTTGTGAAGACAGAAAATCTTGTCAACCTTGAGGGCCCATGATAAGTAATCTTCGGGATCATTGCTTCCAGAAAACTTTGGCATTGTGCACTTTTGCTTGCCGCAGCGTTGTTCATCATTGTGGTGGTGATGCCGAAATCCTTGTCTTGGAGGTGGGACCTCAATGTCTTGGGCTTGTTGACGATGTTCTTGTCCTTGTTCGTCTTCCCTCTCGGATTCGTCACGCTGAGCTTGGGGACGGCGACGAGGTGGACGCGCTCGATTGCGCATTTCTTGGTGCTCCTCTTGACGATTGGCTTCTTCTTGTCGTTGGCGGCGAAGTTCTTCTTGTTCTTGACATGCTTGACGGTTGCGTTCCTCTAACGCGCGAGTAGCATCACGGAGTGCTCGTTGTGCTTCAAGCGCTTGTTCTTCGTGGTGGTGTAGTTCTTCTTCACGGCGTTGTTGTCGTTCTTGTTCAAATGCTTCTTGTTCTTGTTGGTGACACCGAGCACGCTCGCGAAGTCGATCTTGTAGTCCATTGCCATGGAAGGGATTGTCCGAAGCTTGACGTTGGCGGCCTTGGTGTGAACTTGGACTGGAGTGATCATCATGGTGATGAGCACGTGCTCTAGGTGGACTCTCGCCGGAAGAGTACTCCGATGAGTAATGACTTGAGTTGCGCCTCCTTGACGATGTAGATGTGAAAGAAGCGTGCTTGACCATCAAGGTGCGAATTTCCTCCATTTGGCTTGAGAGTTTGTTGTCGAGGTAGTCCCTTGCTCGCACTTCGGATTCGCGAACGTCGGTGGCGAGGTGCTCGATGCGGTCATTCAAGACGTCATGCGATTGGCGCATCGCCTTTTGCGTGCCGAAGAATTGCATCTTGGTGACGAAGGTGGATTCGTCATCCTCTTGCTCCTCAAATGCCGGGTTGTGGATGCTTGACCTATCCATAACACTCAAGTAGATATAAGTGGAGAAGTGAAAGACAATACCAAGTATCGTTCCGTAAGTTGAAAATGGATCAAGCACTCAATGTGCTAATGAGGAAGTAGTAGAATTGGTACCGGAGAATGGTCTTCTCACACCTACACAAGTAAAGCTTATGGAGTGGCTCGGTTAGGACAAGTGGCACAAAATTTCAAGAAAATGAGATTCAAGATATTGCAAATGTTGGGGAAGATTCACAAAATAGCAATGCAAAGCAAATAGATCAATAGCTATGTGGTACTAGGAACACACCTATGGATAGATAAATGGGATCCGCGCAACCAAGGAATGAGCACTAGATGTGATGCCACAGAAAGCTTGTATTGCATGGATACAAGAGAGACAAATAGCTTGATTGCTCAAATGGGCTAGATACGCGCTTGTGCACCAACCTATGAGAGTAACGTCCCGTCTTCAATCCCAAATATGCTATGTGTGGATGAGTATGCAAAATGGCTCAACGCTATCTCTATTGCTTACAAGCTCTTTTGTATCTTCTCTTTTTCTTAAAAGCTTTGGGTTTTTTTTTAAGTTTGATGCTCGAGCCGAGATATGAGACAAGTATGATGTTTATGCACGGGAGAGACTTATGGCACAAAGTAGATATGAAGATGTACTAGAACAAGTCACACTATGGTGCACAAGTAACGTGGCCCGGCAATTCTCAACAAGCTAGTCTCAATGGGTAAGTTATGCAAAAGTCTCGAAGCTATCAATGTAATGGCAAGGTATGGACAAAGATGTCATCGAGGTTACCGTCCTTGCTTACGGTTGTTGTGCCAAAAGGCGAAGTGGGCGAAGTCGATGTCGAGGCCGGAGCGATGAGTGGCGGTGATGTCGGAGTAATACAGTCCCTAATTAGCCAAAACACCTTAGGAAACGGAAACCGCAACTCAAATATCCAAATCAAAATTTTAGGAACAATGGCGGAAGGGTATATGTGGTGGTGAAGAAAAGGGGCTAAGAAAACAAAAAAATTGTTACTGCTCTGAATGGCCCGTGCACAACTGGTCTTTTGAGCCCGTGGGCACGGGGTGGTCAGGAAGTCGCCCGGGGGCCCGTGCGTATGGGGTCTTTTAGCCCGTGTGCACGGGGTGGTCAGGGAGTTTTGGGGAGGCCCGTGCGCACGGGGTCTTTTGAGCTCGTGGGCATGGGGTGGCAGAATTTTTTTGGGAAATCTGAGAAATTGGTTTGTATGAGAAAATTTTTGAGGATTCTTTTGGGTAGAACACTAGATCCACTTGCTATGCACACATTCCATGGATCAAAACCAACAAAAAATCACGAGAATCAACAATTGCAAAAAAATTGGTATGGCTATTTTTGTGGGGATTTTCGAATTGGGACAAAATCAAACAAAATTAGGCTAGAAAACGAAGAGGGGAGGCTCCAAATTCGTGATCAACGTGGCTCATGATACCAAGATGATACGGGGCACACCCGTGTGTGTCGATCTTTCACGAATTGGAGGTGGATTTGGGGATGAACACGAAGAACACAGAGTAAAACGAGGGGAAATCACAAGAGCGAACACAAACACTCAAGACACAATCTCCAATTACACATCCACTAAATCCATAAGAACACACGAGTCTCGAAACAAGTTCACCGAACGGATACAAGTACCGGTAGCTTCCACTCCAAAGGAGGGTCTTGAAATCCACTAGGGATCTTCCCTTATAGGGGTCTTGGCATCCACAAGGATCCTCTCATGGAGAGGTCATCTCCAAAGAGAGGAGGAAAGTGAATGGAGCTATGCTCTACAAATCTCTAGCATAAGCTAACCCTAACAAATGACCCTTGGTCCAAATATATAGGTAGCAGGAGGTAGGGGACGGAGTGGAGGTGAATTGGGATGAAACCCGCGCGCACGGCCTAAGGAGACCCCGTGCGCACGGGGTTCCCGTGGGCACGGTACACGCCCGTGCGCACGGGGTGTCCAGCGGCTACAGCAGAGGGCCCGTGCGCACGGGGTATTTTGGGCCCGTGCGCACGGGGTGTCCAGGAACTTCGGGTACCCCCGTGCGCTCGGGGTCTGTTGGGCCCGTGCGCACGGGGTAGTCTGGAGCTGGGCTTCTTGGCTGCAGCTTGGACTCCGTCTTCCGTTCTTCTTGACGTTCCTCCTCTTGGCCTTGTTCATCCTTCCTAGTCCTTCCTTGGGTGCTCTCCTCATGCCTAATGATGCATAGAGTTTCATAGTGAGGTAGCATCCAAGTTCCGTTTCCATAGTTATCTCAAAGAGGAGGGAGTTCACCTTTGTTTCGATGGCACGCGCTCGAGCTCTAGTCATAGGTCCACTTGGTGCTTGTAGTGGTGGTGTAGATTCCATGGGGATGATGGTGGGATGCTCCGCATCAGAGGGTCACGGACGGCGATTTAAAAGAGGTGTCGGATGCCCCAGGCACATGGCTCAGGAGCTCCTTCCTCAGTTCTTCAGGCCGGTTGCGCCTCACTCTTCACGCAGCTACGTGCGCATGAAACCTGTGACATGGGGGGCAACGCGCATCTGGCGATCATCCCGAGGCCAGCACACGAAGAGGTTCGACACCGAGGACCCCAGGAGGAGACGTGTACGGTGGCAGCCCGTCAGACAGAGCTCAGTCACTCTGGTTTAGCGACGCTGCAGGGACGGACCCAAGCACAGACGCCGTGTTGGGTTCCTTCATGGAATGAACAAGGGAAAAACACCCGACACATGGTGCCTCAGGTGACAAAACACCAAACTGGCAGTCATACATATTAAGCCGCGCCCTTACTCGCCTACTCTCGGCAATCCCTCGAGGGGCGAGACACCAAGGACCTCAGGAGGTGACGTGCATGGGGGCAAGCCCGCGAGACAGAGCTCGATCGCTTCGATTTATCAACGCTGCAGGGACGCACCCGAGCACAGACGCCGTGTCTAACACTAGCCAAGAGATATTCGAAAGGCGGGTCGCGGGGGCGCGGGGATTTCAAACGGTGGCAAGGCATCGAGCGCTAGGCTTAAGCAAATAACATAAACTCCGAAGGAGATAATAAAGTTCGCTACACATCCAAAAAGTGAGAATGCTGTAGGGACGGACCCATGCCAGCCAAGGGTATTGCAGACCGAAGGGTGCCCTCAATTTGAGCAAAACAAAAAGTCAACTGGCAATTGTGCTGCTGTGGAAGCGTCTGGCCGCCCAACGAAGCACGCCGCGGAGGTTTGCTCCTCAGGGGCCGGCTGGCTCCTGAGGTCCTGGAGGCTCGCGGGGCGTCGGCGCCGCGTATGGCACCATCACAAACTGTGCCAGCCTTTGGAAGGTGACGCCGGCGTTCGCCAAGCAAAAGGGCATGCGGACGCGGCAGGTGGCGACGTGTGGTCGGAAGAGGCCTTGGGATCCGGCCCTGTTAAGGCCCGCGATGTCGACGCACATGCGCTCCCCGCTGCCCCTCCTGGGGGAAATAGGCTGGCCGCCGGAGCGCTCCGGGCGGCGCTCCTCCTGCAGCCCGCCGATTTCTTAGTCGATGAACACCTGTGACGCCGGCGTCCAGCGCCACGCTCCTTCCTTGCGGGGGCGCACGACGAAGCACGCCTCCAAGTGGTGCCCGAGCACCTTCCTCGTCATACCGGCCAAGTCATACGCTTTCCAGGTGGAAGCCCCCAAGCCCAGCCTGAGGGAGGCGTCGGGCGCGCCTTCCTATGTCGGGAGGCGGTCGGTGCCGGCAACAGGCGCGGGAGCCGCGTCGGCAAGGGCCGCATTCTTCATCTTGGCGAGACTTGGGACGGGCAGCAGCTGCTTCTTCCTTGGGGGTGCGGCCTCGCCAGGCCCAACATCCCCCGCGTCATCGGAATGCTCCGCCGCGGCAAGCTTGTTGGCACGCTGGAGGGAGCAGACCGGGTTCTTTTTGTCGCAGGCGATGGTGATGACGCCGCTACATCCCGGCATCTTGAGGACATTGTAGCCATGGTGCATTGCTACCATAAACTTGGCCAGCGCCGGGTATCCCAGGATGGCATTGTACGGGAGGCCGATGTGCTCCACGTCGAAATCGATGAGCTCGGTGTGGTAGTTGTCGCGCGTGCCGAATGTGGCAGGGAGACGGATCTGCCCCAGCGGAGTGGTGGAGCCGCTGGTCACCCCAAAGAACGGCTTGGTCGGCATCAGTTGGTCGTAGGCACCTGGAGCGTGTCAAAGGTCTCCACAGAGAGCACGTTGAGGCTCGCGCCTCCATCGATGAGGGTCTTGGTGACGGCGACATTGCTGATGGTGGGGGTGCACATCATGGGGAGTGCGCCCGCAGCGTCCGTGGACTTGAGACTGTCCCCGGCGTCGAAGGAGATGGCATACTGGGATCACTTGAGGGGCTTCGCGGCCTCCAGCCTTGGGAGGGCGGCATTCACCTCACGAGAGAATTGCTTGAACCGGCGGTTCGACAAGGGGGTGTGGGCCCCGTCGAGGATGCAAGCCACCGTGCGAGGCTCCTGATAGCCCCCAACCTCCTCATCGTGTTGGCTGTCGTCGTTCCTCCTTGGTGGCAGCGACAGTGGTGGGAGCACAGCGTTGTCGCGAGGACGCACCTCACGAGGCTGATCACGACGGCCGTTGTCATGACGCTGCTCATGCTAGCCCTGGCGGGGGTTGCCGTCGCGGCTATCCCACCTGGCGCCGCCACGGCCACCGCCTCCGGGGCCCGTGCCACGGTCGCTGCGTTCCGGGAGCTGGCCAATGCGCTCGTCTCGGAGGATCCTGAGCTCTTGGCAATCTTCAGTGCTCTGGGTATGCAAGTCGTGGTAGATGCAGAACGGGCGATGGTCCTTCTGGGGTGCACTATGGTCGCAGTCGCGCTTCTACTCAGGCTCCGCCACGAGCACGGTGGGGCCCTTACGCTTGACCTCCTTTCCCTTGGCCTTGCCATCATCCGGCGTGGCGTCAGGATCATCGTGGACGAACAGGCGGCCCTCCTCAGCCTTGGCGCATTTGTCGGCGATGTTGAACATCTCCAAGGCCGACCTGAGGTTGTCGTTGATGGCAAATTTTTCGCACATCTTGAGGTCCTTGACACCGTTGGTGAACGTCATGATGACGGCTTCGTCCGTAGCACGCGGGATCTTGTTGCACACCTGGCTGAACCGCTGGATGTACTTGCGCAGGGTTTCTCCAGGGCGCTGCTTCACGCGACGCAGGTCGTTGACGGAGAGGGGACGGTCGTGCGTGCCTTTGAAGTTGGCGATGAACAGCTCGTAGAGTTCGCTTCACGAAGAGACCGAACCCTTGATCAGGTTCAGGAGCCAGGATCGTGCGCCATCCTTGAGGGCCATCGGGAGCCAGTTCGCCATGACCTTGTCGTCGCCGCTCGCTGCCTCACGCTCAGCGCGTAGAGTTGGAGGAACCCCGTGGGGTCGAGGGTGCCGTCGTAGCACGGGGGCATCTCGGGCTTGAACTTGGTAGGCCAAACCACCCTGCGAAGCTTGTGGGTCAAGGCCCGGCAGCCCACAATGCTTGAAGGACCTCCGCGCGCACGGGCGGCCCGGTTCTAGCGCCTGGACGCAGCCACATCCTGCACGACCCGGTCCTGACGTTGGCGCTGCTGCTCGAGGACCGCGCACGCGTCGGGCGGCGTGCGGTGGACGATCTGGCAGCTAGCCTCGTCCTGATCCCGCGGGGGTGCTTCATGGCGTTGGTCGCATGGGCGCGCGTCACGCCGGGGTTCGACCCGATCACCGTGCAGGGGAGGGGCGGAGGCGCTCCATGAGCCACGTCGCCTGCGCAAGACGGCGGGGGGCGAAGCGAACGAGAGGGCGCTGGGGCCTCCCCGGTGGCGGTGACGAGTTCGGTGATACGGCCCAGCCACGCATCATAGCCAGCGTTCGCAAGGCGATAGAGGAGTAGCTCGTGTGCCATGAGCAGTGCCGCCTACGCGTTCACCCGCTCGAGGCGAGCGTGGGAGGAAGAAGCCGTGGCGGTGCGGCCCTCCCTCTACACAGAGGGGTGCGCGGAGGAGTCCTGCTTCTCACGGGCAACGGGGTCGGTGCCTGCTGCGCCCTCAGCGCCGGCGGAGTGGCGACGACCTCCTTGGCCAACTGGGGCGGTCTAAACGACCCGGGCCGCCCTGTGCTCAGCGCGCACACGGCGAGCGTCGACCATGGGGTTGGTGAAGCCGGAGCCGAAACTGAGCTGGAGAATGTGGGCGCACCCCTACCTGGCGCGCCAAATGTAGGAATCGGGGCTCTGGGGACCCAAAAAGGTTCGAACACTGGGGTGCACTCTCTCTCCTGCCCTACTCTGCCTCACAACCTCACGGCGACTCTCCGACGGCTCGAGCTAAGGAAGACAAACAAAGGACACACAGTTTACCCAGGTTCGGGCCACCTCGCGGTGTAAGACCCTACTCCTGCTTGTCTGGATTGTTTGAGGATGAGGATGAGTACAAGGTGTGTTCTTGCTTGCCCAGGGCTCGATATCCCTCTATGGTGGCTGGTTCCTACTCTTATATTGGCCTTGGTCCTCTTCCCCCGAAAACGCATGGCGAGAAGGGTTGCCACAATGGCCAGTTTGAAGGGGGACATGACTGCAGCCTATCCTGACAAAAGGTGGTCTTCGCCTACCAAAGCTCTTCGTCGTGACGTGCTTGTGGGCTAGGGGGTGACATCCGTCCTGCCGAGCCCTCGGTCTTGGTCCTCTTGCATGAGAAGGGAAACCTTTGGTGATTGCTTTGGGAGCCTACGAGCTGGCGTTGCTCCTCTATCACCAAAGAGGAAATCCTTTCCGTCTGTGCCAGCTAGTACGACCCTGGGGGCCGCCCTATGAGGGCTGCGTCAGCCACGTGAAGGGGGCAGGGCTGCGCGACCCCGCCAGGCTGACCTCGACGGATCCGCCCCACAAGGGCTTTAGGAGGCGGCTCCGCAAAGGAGCCTCGGGAGGTCCTTGATGGCGTGGTTGTCGTACACCTCACGAGGGCTTTCCTCGTGAAGATCATCAGTGGGCCATTCGGTACTTAAGGCTAGCGCCGCGTCCCGGGCCGCACGCAGACGGGCCTGGGTACCCCCCGTCCCAAAGGCCCGACATAAACATCTCCAAAAGTGGCTAAGAAATTTAGCATCATGATCTGAAACAATTGTATTTGGCACACCATGCAAGCGAACAATTTCACGAAAGAACAAATCAGCAACATTAGCAGCAGCATCACTTTTATGACATGGTATAAAGTGTGCCATTTTCGAAAATCTATCCACGACAACAAATATGCTATCCCTCCCCTTCTTTGTTCGAGGTAATCCTAAAACAAAGTCCGTAGATATATCTTCCCAAGGAACACTAGGTACAGGTAAGGGCATATATAAACCACGAGGATTGAGTCATAACTTAGCTTTTTAACATGTAGTGCAGCGAGCAACAAAACGCTCAACATCCCTTCTCATCTTTGGCCAAAAGAAATGGGTAGCAAGTACGTCCTCTGTCTTCTTCACGCCAAAGTGTCCCATTAATCCTCCTCCATGCGCCTCCTGCAACAACAAAAGACGAACGGAGCTAGTTGGAATGCATAGCTTGTTAGCACGGAACACAAATCCATCATTAATGATGAACTTGTTCCATGTTCTCCCTTCTTTACAATTCTCCAACACATCTTTAAAGTCAGCATCATGCACATATTGATCGTTGATGGTCTCCAAACCAAATATTTTAAAGTCAAGTTGTGAAAGCATAGTATAATAACGAGACAATGCATCAGCAATAACATTTTCTTTACCATTCTTGTGTTTAATGACATAAGGGAAAGTCTCAATGAATTCAACCCATTTAGCATGTCTACGGTTCAGTTTTGCTTGACTTTTAATATGTTTCAAAGATTCATGATCAGAATGTATGACAAATTCTTTGGGCCATAAATAATGTTGCCATGTTTCCAAAGTCCGAACAAGAGCATATAATTCTTTATCATAAGTAGAATAATTCAGACTAGGCCCACTCGATTTTTCAGAAAAGTATGCAACATGTTTACCATCTTGTAATAACACACCTCCTAATCCAATTCCACTAGCATCACATTCAAGCTCGAAAGTCTTATTAAAATCAGGAAGTTGGAGTAAAGGAGCATGTGTTAACTTATTTTTCAATACCGCGAAGGCTTCTTCCTGTGCGGTAGCCCAAGCAAAAGGCACATCCTTCTTTGTAAGCTCATTGAGAGGTGCAACAATGGTGCTGAAATCTCTCACAAAACATCTATAGAAACCAGCAAGGCCAAGAAAACTCCTCACTTGTGTGACAGTTTTGGGTTGCGGCCAACTCTCAATAGCTTCAATCTTGGCTTTATCAACTTCAATTCCCTGTGGAGTAACAACATAGCCAAGAAAAGATACTCGGTCAGTGCAAAAGGTGCACTTCCCAAGGTTACCAAACAAACATGCATCACGTAGAGCAATAAAAACAACACGTACATGTTCCAAGTGTTCCTCCAAGGATCTACTATAAATCAGTATATCATCAAAATAGACTACCACAAATCGTCCAATGAAAGCACGTAAAACCTCGTTCATTAATCTCATGAAAGTACTAGGTGCATTTAGTTAACCCAAAAGGCATGACTAACCACTCATATAATCCAAACTTAGTTTTAAATGATGTTTTCCATTCATCTCCCAAATTCATACGAATTTGATGGTATCCAGTACGCAAATCAACTTTGGAGAAAATTGTAGAGCCACTCAATTCATCAAGCATATCATCTAGCCTAGGAATAGGATGACAATAACGAATAGTAAAATTGTTAATGCCTCTACAATCAACACACATACGCGATGTACCATCCTTTTTTGGCACTAGAATAATAGGAACAACACAAGGACTAAGGGATTCACGTATATAACCTTTGTCGAGCAGCTCTTGTACTTGACACATCATCTCCTTCGTCTCCTCTGGATTGGTACGGTATGGCGCACGGTTGGGTAGCGATGCACCGGGAATTAAGTCAATCTGATGCTCAATCCCTCGAATAGGTGGTAATCCCGGTGGCACATCTTGTGGAAAGACGTCAGCAAACTCCTGCAAGATGTTAGTGACAGCAGGAGACAAAGAGGGAGGCACGTCCTCGAATGAAAATAATACCTCTTTGCACACAAAAGCATAGCAAACAGATGTAGTAACATCCAAATCAGTAATATCAGATTTAGTGGCAAGTAAACATCCACTCTTCAATTTTGTTTCAGATGCAACACTAGATGATGGTTGATTAGGCTTATTATGTTGCTCAAATTCCTTTGCCACAATCTGATTTTCATTCTTACTATGCTCCTGTTTTGCTTTATAGCTCTAGCAATGTCATCTTTCATAATATGTTCAGGAGACATAGGAAGCAAAGTTATATTTTTATCCTTATGAACAAGAGTATACTGATTTGTCCTACCATGGTGTATAGAATTTTTATCAAATTGCCATGGTCTACCAAGTAAAACGGAGCATGCTTGCATGGGTACCACATCACAATCAACATAATCAGAATATGTAGCAATGCTAAAATGCACACGAATAGTACGTGTTACCTTAACCTTGCCACTGTTGTTGAACCACTGGATGTAATATGGATGAGGATGTGGTGTGGTGGTTAGAGACAGCTTCTCCACCATCCATGCTAGCCAAGTTGTTGCAACTCCCTCCATCGATGATGACGCGAACAGAACCCTCCTTCACAACTCCCTTTGTATGGAACAAGTTGTGCCTCTGATTTTGCTCAGCATGTGTAACCTGCACACTCAGAACATGTTGAGCAACTAAACTTTCATACTTGTCAGTGTAGTCAGCAGCCATGTATTGAGTCTCTTGTTCAGTATCATCGGCACCCTGTTCTTCACATGCAATAAGAGCCAAAGTCTCCTCATAATAATCACTAGCGGACGCATATACACCATCCTCGGTAACAATCATCACACGCTTGGGAGGGCATTCTCTCGCATAGTGACCTCCACCCTTGCAACAATGACAAATAACCTCATGTGTTTGCCCTGTAGATGCCATGGATGAAGAAGAGCTCTGTGCAGGACACGAAGGTGTGCCCTTGCTGGAGGCTGGTGGCAGTGCCCGTTTCCTTGTATCTGTGTTGGAGTTGGCGGCTGAAGTAAGTGGTGTTGTAGTAGGACGTGTGGAGGTAGATGATGTACGTGGTGTCCATGATGAAGCTCGACCTGCATAAAAATTAGTTCTCGCCATTGCCTGTCGATCCTGCACTTCACATTCAGCTTTGCAAGCAAGATGGAATAAACGAGTGATACTATTATACTCCTTATACTTTAGAATAGTCTGAATCTCTGTATTTAATCCACCCATAAAACGTGCAAGCATAGCTTCATCCTCCTCAACAATACCACATCTAATCATGCCAGTTTGTAATTCCTGATAATATTCCTCTACATAATTTTTTCCTTGTCTTAAACAGTGCAAATTTTTAAGCAATTCACGTTGATAATATGGTGGAACCCAATGATTACGCATAGCAGTTTTCAAAGCATCCCAAGTAGTAGGGATATTATCATGATGTATTCTACAATGTTCAGACCACCAAACACAAGCAAAACTAGTGAAAGCACAAACGGCAGCAGCAACACGTCTATCCTCAGGAAATTGTAAGCATGTAAAACGTTGTTCTGTTTCTAACTCCCAAGTAAGATATATATCAGGAACATATCTACCCTCAAATGTCGGAATATTCAATTTAAGTTTAGGGAGATGGTCATGATCCCGTACCAGAGGGGGTGGTGCAACCCTACCATTGCGATAGTAGCCATGTGGACGACCTGGTGCGTGTGGTGGTGGTTGGTCATGGGGATGATCTGGGGCAACCTCTCCCTCATCATCGTAATCACCATCAGAATCCTCATTCTGCTCAACGACAGTAGCAGCAGCAACAACAGCCACCGAAGCTGCAGCAGTAGCAATGGCACCAGAATTTTGGTCTTGGTTGATAGGCAGACGTCGTGCTCGTCCCGCGAAATTTGCGCATTGTTGGTGTTGTTGTTTCCGAGGTACGACAGGTACAACTGGTGGAGGTAGACGTGCAAGCACCTCATTGAATTTAGCATCAAGTTTGGCGTCGATCGTCTTCTCCAAACCATCAAGCTTCTCCATAGCCTCTCCAAGGCTCGTCACCAAGTCGTGCACCTGTTCACCCATCATTTGCTGAAATTTATCGTGGAGTTCCTTGTTCATCATGCCGTCCCAGTTGATCTCGTCGGATTGTGATCCTGTCATGGTTAGCAACGATAGGAAAACACAAGAATATGAACCGACTGACTACTAGGAAGTGGTGGTGGTGGTGGTGGTGTGTCACAAATCTGCCAAGAAAATCTCAAATTCTTACCAGTTCTTACCCAGCAGCAGGCGGTGATCGGCAACCGTTGTAGTCAAAAACTCTCAAAGCTTGGATAGAGCAATTTCCAGGTGGTGTCAACACATGACGTAGATGTATGTGTAGCTGGGATGGCTTATAATATGGTAGCGGGGTCAGTAATAATCAATTCAGAGATGCAAAGTTGAATAAACACTCAACGATGGTACTGTGCTGGTCCTAGGCTAGACCGTGCTAGAGACGCGAGCCTAGAACACCAACAAAATCACAACGCTACACGTAATCAAGGGAAGAGCACACTCTGATTTTGTTTTTGTTTTTTTGGCACCTCTTTTTTTGCGCTCTTTTTTTCTCAGAAAATCACTATAATGGCGAGTGTCTCAAAACTCTTCCCAAGTCATATAAATAGGATAGGCACAAAAAAAAGTTTGACTAATTTTTTTTCTGGAACGATTCGGGGCTGCGACGACCAAAAAAGTGCGGCAAAAAATCACTATGGTGGCGAGTGTCTCAAAACGCCCCGGAAAGCCTAAAAACAGGATAGGGAAAAAATATTTTCGCCCACTGAAATTTTGGATATGGTGGCGAGTGTCTCAAAACGCCCCGGAAAGCCTAGAAACAGGTATGGGGTTTAAGCTTCTGCCACTCTAGCAAGCCATCATCTACTTGTTACTCCACAATGAATTCCCTTAGGCCCATATCATGGTGAAGGTCATGTAGTCGACGTTCACACGATACCACTAAGAGAAGTAACAACATGCATATCATCAAAATATCGAACGAATACCAACCTCACATGATTACTTACAACAAGACTTCTCCCATGTCCCCAGGAACAATAGTAACTACTCACACCTCATCAACATATTCAAGATCATAGGTGCAATAATAATAATTAAGTATCTGAACATAATATCTTCCACCAAGTAATCCAACAAGCATCAACTACGAGATGTGATCAACACAACTAGTAACCCACAGTTACCAATCTGAGGTTTTGAGACAAACATTGAATACAAGAGATGAGCTAGGGTTGGAGATGAGATTGTGTTGGTGAAGATGTTGATGAGAATTGGTCCTCCCACGAAGGAGGAAGCGTTGGTGATGACGATGGCTTCGATCTCCCCTCCCGGAGAGGAATTTCCCCGGCAGAATCTGATTGCCGGAATGCAAAAGGGCCTCTGCCCAGGTTTCCGCATCGAGACGGCGGCGCTTCATCCCAAAAGGTTGCTTATGTTTTTTTCTAGGGTAAAACACACCAAATAGGATAAGATGGGAGTTGGGAGGCCAACTAGGGGCCCACAAGCCATCAGGGCGCGGCCTGGGGGGCGCCCTGTTGGCTTGTGCCTGGCTGGTGGCCCCCTCTAGTATATTTTTGGCTCGTAAATTCATATATATTCAATAGAATTCCTCTTGAAGTTTCAGGTCATTTGGAGTCTGGTGATTTTTCTGCCTTTTTCTCGGTTTTCCAGTCCAGAATTCCAGTTTCCAGATAATTCCCTCTTTGTGATGTACCTTGCATATTCAGAGAGAAAAGGCATAATAATTGTATGATAATAGGGAATAATGGACAAGAATAACATAAATATGAATAATAAATCATGATGCAAAATGGACGTATCAAAGCCGGAGTTGGGGAAGAGATGGCAATGGCGACGGAGGCCGTTGGAATTCCTTCACCACTTGTATCATCATCGTCATCGTCGGAGGCGTACTCTTCGAGCGTCACCAACCCTTTTTGTGGCACCCGCTTCGTGAAGTTGTTCTTGTTGGGGAAGGATTTGGCCTTGTCTTTGCGGATGAGCTTGCCACCATTGTCTTCCCTCTTCTCATACGGACAATCTGCAACGAAGTGACTCACGTTGCCACAATCATAGCAAGTCCTCACACGTTGCTTGCCCTTGGAGCCACCTGGGTTTTTCTTGGAGAAGTTGGGCTTGGAGTTTCTCTTGTTGCCCCAAAATTGCCTTCACACATGAGCCATGTGCTCGTGGTAAGCATATTTGGTGTCTTCGGGGAAACCCTCTTCTTCTTCCTCTTCCGGTATTGCCTTGTCCTTTTGTTAACCCACAAGTATAGGGGATCGCAACAGTTTTTGAGGGTAGAGTATTCAACCCAAATTTATAGATTCGACACAAGGGGAGCCAAAGAATATTTGAGAGTATTAGCAGCTGAGTTGTCAATTCAACCACACTTGAAGATTAAATATCTGCAGCAGAGTGATCAGTAGCACAATAGTATGATAGTTTGATAGAAGCAGTAACAGTAACAGTAACTGTAGCAGTGATAGCAATAGTTTTGTCGCAGTTGGAACAGTAGTAGCAGCAATAGTAAGTTAGCAAGAACAATAAGTGGAAAACTCATAGGCACTGGATCGGTGAACTCGTTGGATGATATTCATCATATAACAGTCATAACCTAGGGCGACACAAAAGTAGCTCCAGTTCCTAAATGTAATGTAGGCATGTATTCCGTAAATAGTCATGCGTGCTTATGGAAAAGAACTTGCATGACATCTTTTGTCCTACCCTCCCGTGGCAGCGGGGTCCATAAGGAAACTAAGGGATATTAAGGCGTCTTTTTAATCGAGAACCGGAACAAAGCATTAACACACGGTGAATACATGAACTCCTCAAACTACGGTCATCACCGAAAAGTATCCCGACTATTGTCACTCCGGGGTTTGCGAATAAGAACACGTAATAGGTGCATATGACTAGCAAGATCGGATCAAGAACATAGATATAATGGTGATAACATAAACGGTTCAGATGTGAAATGATGGCACTCGGGCCCTAGTGACAAGCATTAAGCATGGCAAAGTCATAGCAACATCAATCTCAGAACATAGTGGATACTAGGGATCAAGCCCTAACAAAACTAACTCGATTACATAATGAATCTCATCCAACTCCTCACCGACCAGCAAGCCTACGAAGGAATTACTCACTCCCGGTGGGGAGCATCATGGAATTGGCGATGGAGAAGGGTTGATGATGACGAAGACCGAAGATTCCCCTCTCCGGAGCCCCAAACGGGCTCCAGATCTGGCCTCACGATGAAGAACAGGAGGTGGCGGCGTCTCCGTATCGTAAAACGCGATGAAACTTTCTCCCTGATTTTTTTCTCCAAAAAAGGATTTTATAGCGTCGAAATTAGGGTGAGTGGGGCCACGAGGTGGGCACAACCCACCAGGGCGCCCAGCCAGGGGGCCCCCCGCCGATGGTTCTTGGCTCCAATATTTTTTATTTATTGTAAAATAAATTTCCAAAAAGCTTTGTCCAGTTCTGAGAACTTTTATTTCTGCACAAAAACAACACCATGGTAGTTCTGCTGAAAACAGCGTCAGTCCGGGTTAGTTTCATTCAAATCATGCAAATTAGAGTCCAAAACAAGGGCAAAAGTGTGAGGAAAAGTAGATACGATGGAGACGTATCAACTCCCCCAAGCTTAACCCATTGCTTGTCCTCAATCAATTCAGTTGACAAACTGAAAGTGATAAAGAGAAACTTTTACGAACTCTTTTGTTCTTGTTTACGTATATATGCTTAAGTAGCACCCAGGTTTTCAGCAAGGATTATGACTAACCATGCCAACAATAACTCTTAGAAATTATATTAACTCATATCAATGACATAAGCAGCTAGCGAGCAATAATAAGATATCTCAAGCGGCAACACTTTGTCAAAACAATCATGATACAGTATGACAATAGTGGTATCTCGCTAGCCCTTTCTGAGACCGCAAAACATAAACGCAGAGCACCTCCAAAGTTCAAGCAACGACTAAACATTGTAATTCATGGTAGAAAAGATCCAGTCATGCTGCACCCAACATCAACTATACACAATGCATGAGGATGACAATAGTGCTCTCAGGTCTGGCGCTTATTTGAGAAGGTGATGACTCAACATAAAAGTAAATAGATAGTCCCTTCGCAGAGGGAAGCATGGATTTGCAGAGGTGCCAGAGCTCAAGTTTTAAAACAGAGATAGATATAATTTTGGGAGGTACACCCTTCCTGTCAACGTTACGACCAAGAGTTATCAATATCTTCCATGCTAAACAAATTAGCGGCGGTTCCCAAGTGGTAAAAGTAAAGGTTTACTCCCCCTCCACCAACAATCACACTCCACAGCTAGCCGAATCCACGGGTACCGTCCAAACCAACAACATTCCTGGGGGAGTTTTGTTTAATTATTTGTAATTTTTGATTTCGGGACTGGGAATCCCTATTACCGCCCCTCTCGTGTAAGGACGAGTGAATAAACACTCATCATGAGAATAACCCGCTTAACATGGAAGGTACTGACCGCCCCCTGTCGCTCCATGAGCGGTCCAGGCACACAAAACAGATGTGCATTTGAATTTTTAGTGATGGCACATGCAAATTTACTTTGGAACGGCAGGGTAATTCCGCATATAGGTAGATATAGTGGACTCATCTGGAATAACTTTGGTTTAAGGATTTTGATGCACAAGCAGTATTCCCGCTTAGTACAGGCAAAGGCTAGCAAATAGATTGAGAAGCGGACAGCTAGAGAGCGAAAACGGTCATGAACATGCATTACATATAATAAACATTGACTACTAGCATCAGTAGTATATGGACACCATGAACATAAATATCATGAAGGCTATGTTGATTTTGATTCAACTACATGCGTGAACATGTGCCAAGTCAAGCCACTTGAAACATTCAGAGGAGGATACCATATCATCATACCACATCACAACCATTTGAATGCATGTTGACATCCAAGATAAATCATTATCCACTCCTAGCTACTTAAGCATGGCATGAACAACTATAATCTCTAGTGGTCATTGCAAACATGTTTGATCATAATATGTTGAATCAAGGATACTAGGTTAAACATATTTACAAAAACAAAAACAAGTTGAGTTCATACCCGCTTTTCTCTGCCACAGTCAATTCATCAAATATTGTCATTATTGCCTTTCACCTGCACGACCAAATGATAAGAAAATAATAATAGTGCAAGAGTGTCGTGACTAAGATGGAATCTGCAAACATTTTATTCAAGAGAAGAAGACAAGGTAACATGGGCTCTTTCTTAGATTAACAATAATGCATATGAGAGCCACTCAACATTTTCATCATGGTCTTCTCCTTGGTACGACTCAATCAAAAAGAAAAGAATTTCAGAGAAACACACTAAAATATTTTTGGAGTTTTTGGTTTTTTCATGAAGAAGGCAATTTAAAGAGGAAAAACAAAACGAGAAAAACTATTTACACGGGAAAACTCCCAACAAGTAAAAAGAAGAATCGAGAAATCTTTTTGGGTTTTCTTTCGATACTACAATTAAACTAAGCTAGAAAGAAAAACTGAAAAGAAGTAGGAAATATTTTTGGGTTTTCTCAAAGTTTTTCAAACACACAAGAAGAAAACAAATCTAGCATGGATATCACAATGAAAAAGTGTGAACACCGACAACTGGAATGAAATGTGTGAACATGAATGTAATGTCGGTGGAAATACGTACTCCCCCAAGCTTAGGCTTTAGGCCTAGCTTGGTAATCACCATCCGTAGTAGCCATCCGGTCCCAAGTTGAAGTGAGGTGGAGGAGGCACTTGAGCGTCCCACCCTTAGGGCTCCTCCTCAGCAGCTGCTAGGTTGTTCCAGTAGGCTGTAATATCATCTGGCATGATCCTGTATCCGTTCCTGGCAATAGAGTCAAACAGAGCAGGTGCAGGTAACAGAATAACATCACGAGTTTCGACGCTGGACACTAAGTTGTAACGAATGTCATGGAAAGAATCAGTTGCCTCAATAAATTGGTGATCCTGCAACGCCTTGTGATCAAGATAAACTTGGGACAAGAGATAATCATGTGGGCGAATCTAAACATTAAAGTGTCTCGCTAAGCGAGTAGCATAAATACCACCATGTATCTTTCCCTTAGTCCTGTTAAGGTTTAAGCGACGTGCAACAATAGCCCCCATACTAAAGGTGTGATCATTATACAGTGAACGGCGTAAAATAGCGAGGTCGGGGGCACTGAGTGCGCCAACCTTCTCCCTAGCGGTTAAACATTTTGCGATGAACAAAGCAAAGTAATGCACTGAAGGAAACTGCAGACTGGTAGCAGTAGCGTTCGACACGCCTCTATCTTCACCCACTGTTAAAGTGAGGAGAAAATCCTCAAACTCCGCTGGTCTAGGTTCTCTCAATTCCCCATTAGAGGGGATCAAGCATATGTCGCAAAAGTCAGTTAGCGGCATTTTGTGAGTTTCAGCGTAAAGATTAAACTGCACTTCAGTAGGATTATTCTTTCTCAGAAAATGAAAACTTTGCACAAAGGAATTTGTAAGGCTGTGATATTGGTCACACGTAGCTGCGAGGAACTCGGTCAGGTCAGCGTTCGCAACAAATTGAGCGAACTCTTGATGGAACCCGGCCTCCTCCATGAAGGCATCATGCGGCCATTCGCACGGCCGCACCTCCACCGTTCTCGGAGTGTGAAGGTCATTGTCCGATGATTCCCCGATGACTCCTTTGGCATTTTTCTTGGAGGAAATTTTCCTAAAGAAATCCACCTTATTCCTATAATAAAAATTCTGAAAATTTAGCCTACAATTTTTTTCAACAAAAGTCTGTAAGATTGATAGCAACTACTCCTAAGCACGTATAGATGCCATATTAAGCATCCAAACTACTTAGAACTCTAAGAATTCAAGATGCAAGCTCATCTACAGCAGCACCAAGAGTAGCTAAATATTCTAAAAATAACCCACTAAATCAAAAACTAATTGGAGCAATGGAGGAGTCACATACCAAGTAGCAATCCCTCCAAACAGTTTCGGAAACGGAGCTTCGAGCAAAGAGATCGAAATCCGCGGGTTTGAGAGCAAGAATAAGGAAATGGTGGCTATGGTGATTTTTCTGGAGGTAAGGGATGATGTGGTCTAAAGGAATAAGTGAGGGGGCCCACGTGGGGGCCACAACCCACCAGGGTGCGCCTGGGGTTGCTGGCACGCCCTGGTGTCTTGTGGGCACCGGGTGCACCCCCCTCTGCTATTATTTGCACCAGAAATTGAGAAATATTCAGGAAAAAATCGTATCAAATTTTCAGAACATTCTGAGGACTTTTATTTTTGGGTCATTTTTTATTGCACGGAGAAAACAGAAAACAGGATAAAAATGGCTTTTTATTTTATTTGACTAACTAAAACAGAAAATAAAAAGTGGGAACAGAGAGTTGTGCTTACTAGATTCATCAACTTCATACCTCTAAAAAATGATCCATTAATAAGGTTGATCAAGTCTTATTAACAACCACTTCTGATTAGCATGAAACCGAAGAACTTTCGTAAAACACTAAGTTACCTCAATGGGGATGTTCATATCCCCAACAATAAGTATATCATATTTCTTTTTGGCAGTAGGTAGAGGTAATTGAAAACTTCCAATAGTGATGGTCGGAGATTCTTCAATAACATTTATACCATTCACTTGGAATTGTTTCTTCGGAAAGTGCACCGTGTGCTCATTACCATTGATATGAAAAGTGACTTTGCTTTTATTGCAATCAATGACAGCCCCTGCAGTTTTCAAAAAGGGTCTACCAAGGATAATCGACATGTTGTCGTCCTCAGGCATCTCAAGAATAACAAAGTCCGTTAAGATAGTAACATTTGCAACAACAACGAGCACATCCTCACAAATACTGATAGGTATAGCAGTTGATTTGTCAGCCATTTGCAATGATATCTTGGTAGGTGTGAGTTTATTCAAATCAAGTCTTTTATATAAGGAGAAAGGCATAACACTAACGCCGGCTCCCAAATCACACAAAGCAGTTTTGACATAGTTTCTTTTAATGGAGCAAGGTATAGTTGGTATTCCCGGGTCTCCAAGTTTTTTAGGTACTCCATCCTTAAAAGAGTAATTAGCAAGCATGGTGGATATTTCAGCTTCAGGTATCTTTCTTTTATTAGTAATGATGTCTTTCATGTACTTTGCATAAGGGGCCATCTTCAGTATATCAGTTAAGCGGGTCGCAAAAAGACTGGCTTAATCATTTCAGCAAAGCGTTCAAATTCTTCATCATCCTTTTTCTTAGATGGCTTAGGTGGAAAGGGCATGGGTTTCTGAACCCATGGCTCTCTTTCTTTACCATGTTTTCTAGCCACAAAGTCTCTTTTATCATAATGTTTATTTTAAGGTTGTGGGTTATCAAGATCAGCAATAGGCTCTATTTCAACATCATTATCTGGTTATCTATCATTGTTAGGTTGAGCATCTTCATGAACATCATCATTATCATTTTCATTATCACTAGGTGAATGTTCATTACCAGACTGAGTTTCAGCATCGGAAATAGATACATCATTATTATCAGGAGGTTTTTATATCTGAGGTTCAATAGAGGTATGCAAAGTCCTATCATTTTTCTTTTTCTTTTTCTTTTTAGAAGGACTAGGTGCATCAGTATTATTTGTCTGAGGGTCTTGTTCAATTCTTTTAGGATGACCTTTAGGATAAAGAGGTTCTTGGGTCATTCTACCTCCCCTAGTTACTACTCTAGCAGCAAAATCATTCATATTATTATTCATTTCAGCAAGCAATTCTTTTTGAGACTTAGCAACTTGTTCTAACTGAGTTTGAACCATAGAGGCATGCTTTCCTACACCTCTAACATCATTACTGATTCTAAATAGCAAGTCACTCAAGCGAGCAATCATATCAGAGTTATATTTCAATTGTTTCAGAACATGTGCATTGAAATGATCTTGCTTCATAATATAGTTGTCAAACTCATATAAGCATTGATTAGGATGTTTATTGTAAGGGATATCACCTTCATCAAACTTTAATAAATAATTTACCTCTACCACCTGTGGAGGTGGTGGTGTGTCAAGGCCATGTATTTCTTAAATACGTGGTAAATTCTTAACATCCTCAGCTTTAATACCTTTTTCCTGCATAGATTTATTTGCCTCTTGCATATCTTCAGGACTGGGAAATAAGATACCCCTCTTCTTCGGAGTGGGTTTAGGCAGTGGTTCAGGAAGATTCCAATCATCATAATTCTTCAATATGTTATTCAATAGTTCCTCAGCTTGTTCAACAGTTCGTTCCCTGAAAACACAACCAGCACAACTATCTAGGAAGTCCCTAGAAGCATCAGTTAGTCCATTATAGAAGATATCAAGTATTTCATTTTTCTTGAGAGGGTGATCAGGCAAAGCATTAAGCAACTAGAGAAGCCTCCCCCAAGCTTGTGGGAGACTCTCTTCTTCAATTTGCACAAAGTTAAATATTTCCTGTAAGGCAACTTGTTTCTTATGAGCAGGAAAATATTTTTCAGAGAAGTAGTAAATCATATCCTGGGGACTACGCACACAACCAGGAGTAAGAGTATTGTACCATGTCTTAGCATCACCCTTTAATGAGAACGGAAATAACTTAAGAATATAGTAGTAGCGAATCTTCTCATCATGAGCAAAGAGGGTGGCTATATCATTCAGCTTAGTAAGATGTGCCACTACACTTTCAGTTTCATAGCCATGGAAAGGATCAGATTCAACCAAAGTAATTAACTCTGGGTCGACACAGAATTCATAATCCTTATCGGTAACAAAGATAGGTGAAGTACCAAACTTAGGATCACATTTCATTCTAGCATTCAAAGTCTTTTCCTTATACTTGCGTAGCAATTTCTTAAGATCGTTTCTATCCTTGCAAGAAAGAATTTCTCTAGTTACCTCCTCATCCATAACATAACCTTCAGGTATCTTAGGCATTTCAAATCTAGGAGAGCCACGTCTAATAGGTGTTTCATAGTCATCAGTTTCAGTAATTTCATTCTCTTTAGCTCTAGCAATTCGTTCATCAAGAAATTCACCTAGTGGCACATTATCATCAAGCATGGTACTAGCATCATCATCAGCATCATTCATAGTAGAAGTAGCATCATCAATAACTTGCGACATATCAAGATTACTAGCATGTGGTGGTGTTGCAAACTTACTCATAACAGAAGGTGAATCAAGTACAGAGCTAGATGGTAGTTCCTTACCTCCCCTCATCTTAGAGGGAAAAATCTTGGTCTTTGGATCCTTCGGATTCTTCATAGTGATCAATTGATATAAATCCCAAGTGACTCAACTAATATAACTATGCTCCCCGGCAACGGCGCCAGAAAAAGGTCTTGATAACCCACAAGTATAGGGGGTCGCAACAGTTTTCGAGGGTAGAGTATTCAACCCAAATTTATAGATTCGACACAAGGGGAGCCAAAGAATATTTTAGGGTATTAGTAGCTGAGTTGTCAATTCAACCACACCTAGAGATTAAATATCTGCAGGAGGGTGATCAGTAGCACAGTAGTATGATAGTTTGATAGCAGCAGTAACAGTAACAGTAACGGTAGCAGTGATAGCAATAGTTTTGTAGCAGTTGGAACAGTAGTAGAAGCAATAGTAACTTAGCAAGAACAATAAGTGGAAAACTCGTAGGTACTGGATCGGTGAACTCGTTGGATGATATTCATCATATAACAGTCATAACCTAGGGCGACACGGAATTAGCTCCAGTTCATAAATGTAATGTAGGCATGTATTTCGTAAATAGTCATACGTGCTTATGGAAAAGAACTTGCATGACATCTTTTGTCCTACCCTCCCATGGCAGCGGGGTCCATAAGGAAACTAAGGGATATTAAGGCCTCCTTTTAATAGAGAACCAGATCAAAGCATTAACACACGGTGAATACATGAACTCCTCAAACTACGGTCATCACCGGAAAGTATCCCGACTGTTGTCACTCCGGGGTTTGCGGATCAGAACACGTAATAGGTGCATATGACTAGCAAGATCGGATCAAGAACATAGATATAATGGTGATAACATAAATGTTTCAGATCTGAAATCATGGCACTCGGGCCCTAGTGACAAGCATTAAGCATGGCAAAGTCATAGCAACATCAATCTCAGAACATAGTGGATACTAGGGATCAAGCCCTAACAAAACTAACTCGATTACATGATGAGTCTCATCCAACTCCTCACTGACCAGCAAGCCTACGAAGGAATTACTCACTCCCGGTGGGGAGCATCATGGAATTTGCGATGGAGAAGGGTTGATGATGACGAAGACCAAAGATTCCCCTCTTCGGAGCCCCAAACGGGCTCCAGATCTGGCCTCCCGATGAAGAACAGGAGGTGGCGGTGGCTCCGTATCGTAAAACGCGATGAAACTTTCTCCCTGATATTTTTCTCCAAAAAAGGATTTTATAGCGTCGGAATTAGGGTCAGTGGGGCCACGAGGTGGGCACAACCCACCAGGGCGCGCCTGGGGGGGGGGCTGGCGTGCCCTGGTGTATCGTGCCCAGCCAGGGGGCGGCCTCCGATGGTTCTTGGCTCAAATATTTTTTTTTATTGTAAAATAAATCTCCAAAAAGTTTCGTCTAGTTTCGAGAACTTTTATTTCTGCACAAAAACAACACCATGGTAGTTCTGCTGAAAACAGTGTCAGTCCAGGTTAGTTTCATTCAAATCATGCAAATTAGAGTCCAAAACAAGGGCAAAAGTGTGAGGAAAAGTAGATACGATGGAGACGTATCACCTTCAAACAAGAGTTGGCTTATTTGATCATTGGACACGAGGTCGAGCATTGTCGGCGGTCTTGTTCAAGAAGTTCATTGCAACAAACCCATCCAACACTTCGCTTGAGGACAAGGTGCGGAAGTCCGGCCTTTGATGGATTAAGGAGGACATGCTTTTCTTGAATGGCATGATGGCCTTAAGGAACTTGTGCTTGACCCAATTGTCATCCGTATCCTTGCTCCCACGATCTCGGAGAGAGACGGCAAGAGTGGTCAACCTCCGGTAGAGCTCGCGGGGATCTTCATCTTCATTCATCACAAACTCATCGGCTTCATCAAGTACCACCTCAAAGTTGGAACGTTGAATGCTTGAGCTTCCTTTGTACAAGTAAATGATGTGCTCCCATGCATCCTTAGAAGTGGTGAAAGGACACAAGTGAGGAAGATCTTTGGGTGGCATGGATTCTTCAAGAATGAACAATGCAGATGCATTAAGTTGGTTGTCCACTTCTTCTCTTGGCGTCATGTTGTTTGGATCATGAGGGTAGAAGCCTTGCTCAATTACCCACCATAGTTGCGTTGAGCAGTGATTCAAATGAGACTCAATAAGAAACCCCCAGTCAGTAAAGTTAGTCAAATCAAGTTTGGGCGGAGCCTTATTAGAGTTTATATGAGGTGAGGGAACCAGACCACCATAGGTAATGGGAGGGGAAACCGCGGCATGAGTTCCCGACCCGTTCTTTCCTTGAGGAGACTTGATATTCAAAGAACTAGCCAACTCCTTGGCGGAGTTGACATCCGCCTCCGCCAAGAATGGGTTAACCATGTCAGGAGTGGCGGTTGGAAGTTTAAAGCTCTCAAGGAATTTTTTTAACGTGTCCCTGATCTTGTCAACCACGGATGATTTGAGAGAGGCCATAACCTCATTCAAATCATCGCGGGTGACTACGGTCTCGGACGCGGCCGCAGAGTTTTCCCCATCCTCAACCATACTCTTTAGGCAGTTAAGCCCTTAAAAAGAGACGAGGCTCTGATACCAATTGAAAGGATTGATATGGTTGACTAGAGGGGGTGAATATGCAACTACCAATTTTTAGGTTTTCTTATCAAATTAGGCTTAGAAACAAATAGGTTGTCTCGGCATGCAACTAGGTGGGCAACCTATATGATGCTAACAACAACAATACAAGCAAGCAAATGATACAACACAAATAACACTTGCACAAATAAAGGTAAGAAGTAACCAAAAGTGGAGCCGGTGAAGACGAGGAAGTGTTTTCGAAGTTCCTTCCCTTTGAGGGGAAGTACGTCTCCGTTGGAGCGGTGTGGAGGCACAATGCTCCCCAAGAAGCCACTAGGGCCACCGTATTCTCCTCACGCCCTCAGACAATGCGCGATGACGTGATTCCACTAGTAGTGCCCTTGAAGGCGACCGAACCTTTACAAACAAAGTCGGGGCAATCTCTACAACTTAATTGGAGGCTCCCAACACCACCATGAAACTTCACCACAATGGATTGTAGCTCCGAGGTGACCACAACCATCTAGGATGCTCAAAAACCCAAGAGTAACAAGATCCGCAAGGGATTAGTGCGGGGAATCAAATTTCTCTTGGTGGAAGTGTAGATCGGGGCCCTCTCACCCAAACCCTAAAGAATCAACAAGTTTTGTTGGCTAGGGAGAGATCGGGTGAAAATGGAGCTTGGAGCAACAATGTAGCTTTGGGGAGGTAGAGGCAGTCTTCATGGGGAAGAAGACCCCCTTTATATAGTGGGGGGGGGGGGTGAATCCAACCGTTACCCCCTCTCAGCCCGCACACAAGCAGTACTACCGCTCATGGGAGCGGTACTACCGCTTGGGCGCCTGTTGTCGGTGTCAAAACCGGCGGATCTCGGGTAGGGGGTCCCGAGCTATGAGTCTAGGATCGATGGTAACAAAGGGACGAAGGAGACGAGTTTTACCCAGGTTCGGGCCCTCCTATGGAGGTAAAACCCTACGTCCTCCTCGATTATATTGATGGTATGAAGGTTACAGAGTTGATCTACCTCGAGATCGACTAGCTAAACCCTAGATGAGTTTCTCTGCCCTACAGTCTAAAACCCTCCCGGTTTATATAGACACCGGGGGGTACCTAGGGTTTACACATGAAAGGTCTCCTACTGAGGATGGGAATGCCGATCTCCTCATCTTGACTTGGAGTGCACGACGCGCCTTCGGGGCTTCCTTCTAGAACGTGGGGTCTTCGATACATTCGGCCCTTCCCATGATGGCCAGAGAGCGGCCCACCGAGCCGGCCTATTGGAAGGTAGGCCAGCGGCCCGAGGACCCCCTAGTCCAGGACTCCCTCAGTAGCTCCCAAACTAGCCCCCAACGCCAAAAAGTCTCAGCTCTAGCAGCTTCTGTGACTGGAGTCTTCGGCTTGCGGGGTGAGTTCTTCTTCCCGTAAATGATCGGCCGAGTCCAACCCGGCTCCCGATGACATGTCTTCCATCCGATCATACGATCGTCCGAACACCATGAATAGCTTAGCCCCGAAGGCCAATCGTCAGAGTGTAAACAGTGTTTTTTGACGCCCCGTTCTGACGAAGGGTTGTGGCCTACCACGAGCGCCGAACCAGTTATGACAACTCGATTCGCGGTTCGAGGCTATTTTCACATTGACACGACCCATCAATGTATAGATTGTGCTCCGTTTCATACGGGATGTAATCATAACTCCGTGCTTATTTTGCGCGTTTATAACGGCACGCACGCCTTGGGAAGCGGAGAGACTCGCGGCGCGGTAAAGGGAGGCTAATCGGCGTGACGCCTCATAAAAGGGAGAAAACCCCAAGGATTGCTCACGCTTTCTCCATTCGCCTCCTCTACTTTCCCAATCTTCCCAAGCTCCAAGAGCCCAGATCTAGTTTCTCCTCAACTTCCCCTCCGAGCTTAGTCATGGCGGGTTCAGGCTCCATGGGCAAGTGGGAGGCCTCCACGGTCACCGACCAGGATATCCGGGAGTTAAAGCTCGCCGGCTACCTCCCCGCCAACGTCTTCCACCGCGCCCCAGAGGCGAAACAGGTCGTCCCCACCCCCAAGCCACGCGAAAGGGTAGTCTTTGTCCCCCATTTCATCCGGGGACTGAGCTTCCCGCTCCACCCCTTCGTCAGGGGCCTTATGTTCTTCTACGGGTTGGACTTCAACGATCTTCCTCCGAATTCTTTTATGCATATTTCGGCTTTCATCATCCTCTGCGAAGCATTTCTACGGGTCGAGCCGCACTTCGGCCTGTGGCTCAAGGTCTTCAACATCAAGCCGAAGACCGTGGCAGGCGAGCACGCAGACTGCGGAGGGGCGGTAATCAGCAAGCTCCCCCGCGTCGAGTGGCCAACTGGCACCTTCATCGACACAATCAAGATCTGGCAGAAGCAGTGGTTCTATATCACCGAGCCAAGGGACGAGAGCTGGGCGGCGCCTGCTGAGTTCAGATCCGGACCCCCCACGAGGTTGACCTCGTGGCTCAGGAAGGGCCTTGACTGGGGGTCGGATGCTGAGGTGAAGCTGCTGCAGAAGCGCATTACCTCGGTGATCGAGGCCAAGGTGGAGCTGGTTAACATAGTCCAGGTTATGCTCCATCGCCATATTCTTCCTTGCCAGCGCCGGGCTTCCCCATGTGGGCTTACCGGCCTGAGGACGAACCTACCGTGTGCCAAC
This sequence comes from Elymus sibiricus, assembly GCA_039707655.1. Taxonomy (NCBI): domain Eukaryota; kingdom Viridiplantae; phylum Streptophyta; class Magnoliopsida; order Poales; family Poaceae; genus Elymus; species Elymus sibiricus. The sequence goes on from CM077665.1 coordinate 275,707,398, forward strand.
TCTTCCGCACCACCCCTGAGAAGCTGTGGAAGGCTTTGTTCAAGCCTCGGAAAAGCCGGCCAGCCAAGGAAGAGGATTCCTGCCTAAGCACCGATAACCCCCCCACCAAGGTATGGCAGAATTTTAATCCGCTGACGCTGCTTCTTCGACCAAAAGATTGAACGCCTTCTCCCTTTCTTTCGCAGAAGTGGTTGAGCAAAGCCGTGAGAGTTAACTGCCCGGCTCCACAACCCGAAGACCCTAGGTCGGAGTTGCTGACGGCGATGCTCGTTGTGGCGCCGTACTCGGCGCCCGAGAAGAAGGAGAAGAAAAAGAAGGCCAGAGAGGGTCTCTGCATAAAGGACCAGCCAGACGCCGCATCCGAGGAAACCCATGCCTCCTCTAGTCATGAGGAGGAGCATGAAGACGGGGGGAAGGCATTTCCCCGCTCACAAGAAAGAGGGCGGTGTCATCGGACGCCACGGAGGAGGCAGCTCCTCCTGCCCTGAAGAGGGCGCGCCGGGCGAGGTTGATCCTGCCCGACGACAGCTCGGATTCTGACGCAGAATCCGAGGAATTTGAGAGGGTTCCCCGAAGGAGCTTAAGGGTCAAGCCCCCCATTCAAAGGTATGAATCCGAGGACTCCCGGGTTATTTATGCAAAGTTTTCAATGTTTTAAATACAAGAACGTCTTTTGATCTGCAGCCCGCCGCACGTTCTCCCTACCGACCAAATATCGGATGGGGAGTCTCCACCCGCCGAGCTGGCGGAGAGTGGGACTGCATCGCACCCCACACCTCCAGGGGCCGCGAAGGATGCCGCGGAGTTGTCATCCAGCCAAGCTCCGTTGGAGCCGAATACGGGCGGTGGGGGTGACTATGCCATGGCCGAGGTTGACGCTGCGGCCTCCGAAGGCCAGGGAGAGGATACTCCCCAGGCTGCTGAGGACCAGGGGGAGAATATTCCCCTGGCCGCCGAAGAGGAAGGGCGAAGAGATGCCCAGTCCCCTCCGAGGATGTCTCCGGAGCACGCTATGCCTCCGGAGCTACCGGCTCAGTCCCCGGTCAGAGATCGGACTATCCGGTCACCACCGATGTCACCGACGGCTGGGTGGACAGTTATGGAGGAGGCGCTAGCAAGCGCCCCCATTTCTAAGGATCACCGCACTCTTATGGGTGCGGTTTTTCAAGGAATTCAGTCCGTTGATAACGGACTGAAAGAGGCCTTCAATGGTCTCTTGGCGGGCTTCAAGGTGAGTCACATAATACCCTTTTCCCGAACAACGTTAATTTTCAGTTTGTGCTATCTTTACATATGTAGTAGCCCCCGAGCCCCAGATGGGTTTGCAAAAACGCATCCGGGGGTCAAATAATAAGGAATGAACAATGATGCATAAGGCACCATTTAGTCCTGCAATGTTCTAAAAGCCCTTAAGAGGACCGAACAGAGAGTCATATCCTTGACAGTTCGGAGGTTGGAATGCACATAACTGGATGCATATTTTTTGTTTTTTGTAGGCCTCGTCATCGGCGGCGGCCGTTAATGCCGCTGAGCTGACCGAGCTAAATCGGAAGCTCAAGATCTCCGAAGAGGAGCTTGATAGCCTGAACAAGAGATTCGACGAGGCACAAGGTAAGCCGAATTCTAATATCCGGTCCGTTTAATGATCCATACTGGTGACCCAGTGTAATTAGTTAGTTATTGCTTCTACAGCTTCCACTTTGGAGGTTGAAAAACTCAAGGCCGAGCTCCAGAAAATGAAGCAAGAGGCCGCGGATGAGAAGGCGGCCGCCGAACAAGCAGCAGCCGCGCTTTCCGCTTTGAAGGCTGCAATTGCCAAGCATGAGGCCCGGTTGGAGGAGGTGCAGCAAGAGCTCAAGGATGCCGGCACGAAGTGCAAGGCCCTTGAGCAGAAAGGCAAAGAACAAGCCACCGAGCTAGCCGTGCTAAAATCCGAGCTCCAGAAGGAGCGGGTGGATAGGCGGTCTTTTGAAGAGGAGGTTCGCCAAGTCAAGGCTATCACAGATGGTAAGCCGTATTCACTACAATGCGCCTTTGGTGGTAGCAGGTTTGCTTTGCTCACCCAGGTGTGGCATTCCTCAGGCGTCTGTGCGGATCTCCAGAAGAGTGCAGCAGACGCGAACAGGTTCTATGCTTTGCGGGAGGAGGATGATCAGGCTCGGCTGTTCTGGGCACAATTTGAGTCCCCCGAGCGCTCTCCTCTCCTCATCGAGCAAATGAAGCAGCTGATGGAAATGCACAGAGTGGTGGAGCCGGCCACGAAGGACCTCTGCACCCGGCTGTGACCTGAGGAGTCGTTGCCGAGTAGCTACTTCGGCCTGGTACAGAAGCTATGTGATGCTGCGCCTCGGGTCGATGTGCTGAAGCGTTCTACATGCATCAAGGGCGCTCAGATGGCCTTTGCAAAGACCATGGTGCACTGGCCGAAGCTCCAGCCGACCAAGATGGCCACCGCACCTCCGCCTCCTGACAAGGGGCATAGGTGCCCCGAGCTGTACTTCCCTGCAGTAATGGAGGGTGCTCGGGCAATAGAGGCCCAATGCTCCAAAGACATTTTGTATGAATGAGCGCGATGTAATTTGTCTAAAGACCTTAACGCTTTATAATTAGTGTTGCATGGTTTATCATATCTTATAAGTAGTTTATTTTTATTTTGACTCCTATGTGGCCGGTTTATCTGAAAGTTGCGAGTCGTCGGCTTCAGCCCCCACGTAGATACTACGCGGGGTGTCTCTGTATCCGCACGGTTACCCTTAGCCAAGGTATCGGTGCCCGAAGGCGGCAGTGCGAGTGGGACAAGGCAATCGGACTATGGTGCTTTATCGCTTTCACTTAGCCGTAGGAGTGTAGAAAAAATGCGGGGACTGATGACCAGCCCCCGGTGTGGTGTGATGTTCGGATGTACCGGGGCCGAAGCCAGCATCACATGGTTTGTACAAGAACGAAACCCATCATATAACATGGCATAACCTCTATCGATCTTTTAGTATGACACTTATGCTCGGATTTGCAGACCGGTTCTCGCTTACTATGACGGTCAGTTTTCGGCTTTCTCCCCTGAGGTGCTTGACCAGGTGAACTGGAAACACAATCGCAGTGGTTCTCCCTTTTCCCCTTTAGCCAAACGAGCGGAACGTAAGGGGGCAATCACAGGAGCCGGGCAACCCAACTATTGACCCAAGACATAGTTCGAATCCGATGCATATAAAGCGAAATCCAAGACACCGAGCACACGACCCACTGTGTTGGGGTGATGCTCAGGGCGATTTTTTAATTTCAAGTCCCCGGTCTATTAGCCGGTTGCCTCATGATGTATACCGAACAGTTGTCGCAAGAAGAGTTGATGAGGGAAGAACAGAGGAAATATAAAATACAACAAAGTGGCCATGTATAATGGTCTTGTATTTGCTCAATAATTCTTATAGCTCCGTTTGCCGAAGCAACTGTTTACAGGTATTTGAGGGTGAAATATAAAATTTACAGAGGGGAGGTTGTACCAGGGGTCTTCGATTGGTGGCATGATGTCCTCGATGTGCCCCGTCGCCTGTCCTTTCATATTCTTCTGTGGGGGTTGCATCCCTTTAAGGGTGATGCTGTCGCCGAGCGGACCTTGGGAAGAAGGTCTTGAGAAGTCGCCAAAGTGTGGATGAGCTTTACGCTTTAGCAGGTCCTTGATGGTACCTGTGTTTTGTCCGAGGACGTGTACTCGTAATGGTTCGGTCCGACCGAACACTTACCCTTTGATGGTTGTTCCCCACTGCTGCCCATGGAATCTTGAGTGCGAAGTTGTGTCTTCTTGGCACGTTTGACGGTCGTTAGGGCTGTGCAATGGGGGGCGTGTCCCTATTTCCGGGGAGAAGAAGAATCTGGGAGTTCGGATTGACACCGAACTCGTTTGTCGACCTTACGGGCCTTTATGGCAGATTTAGGTGTTTGTTGGTCGTCCTCATAATGGAATTCGGCCGCCAGGGCCAATGCATGTTCCTCAGTTCGGAGGGAACGCTCTGTGTTGCCGTTGACGGTGATGACCCCCTTGGGCCCAGGCATCTTGAGCTTGAGGTATGCGTAGTGTGGGACGGCATTAAAGTGAGCGAACGCTGTACGGCCCAGCAGGGTGTGATAGCCGCTACGGAGAGGTACGATGTCAAAGATCAAGTCCTCGCTACGGAAGTTATCGGGCGAGCCGAACACCACTTCCAGGCTCACAGAGCCCGTGCACCGGGCCTCGATGCCTGGGATCACTCCTTTAAAGGTAGTGTTGCTGGGTTTGATCCTTGATGGATCTATACCCATCTTTTGCACCGTATCTGAGTAAATCAGATTTAGGCTACTTCCTCCATCCATTAGGACTTTAGTGAGGTGATACCCATCGATAATGGGGTCTAAGACGAGGGCCGCCGAACCTCCATGACGGATACTGGTCGGGTGATCTTGTCGATCAAAAGTGATCGGGTAGGCCGACCATGGGTTAAACTTCGGGGCTACGGGCTCTACGGCGTAGACCTCTCGAAGGGCGCGCTTCCTTTCCTTTTTCGGTATATGAGTGGCGTATATCATGTTCACAGTTTTTACCTCTGGAGGGAATTGCTTCTGACCTCCATTGCTCGGACCGCGGGGCTCCTTGTCGTCCTCGCTGCGTGGGCCTTTGCCCTGCTCCTCGGCTGCGAGTTTGCTGGCCTGTTTGAACACCCAACAGTTATGGTTGGTGTGGTTGGCGGGCTTGTCTGGAGTGCCGTGGATCTAGTAAGGCCTCTCCATGATTTTGTCCAGCGGGGTGGGTCCATCGCGGTTGCCTTTAGGAGGCTTCTTCCGCTGCCCAGATCGAGGGTTGCGGAAGCCGGTGTTAACGGCCGTGTCGTCGGCGTCGCTAGCGCTGTGCCGGCGTTTGTTTTTGTTGCATCGTGGTTTCCCGTTTCCATCCCGCACTTCGGAGGTGCCGGGGTCTTCGGGTTTGTGGCTTCGTCTCGCTAGCCAGTTAACCTCGCCCACGCAAAAGCAGGTCATGAGTGATGTAAGGGCGGACATGGTCCTAGGTTTATCCTGACCGAGCTGGCGAGCCAGCCATTCGTCCCGAATATTATGCCTGAAGGAGGCTATAGCCTCGGCATCTGGGCAATCGACGATCTATTTTTTCTTGGTCAAGAACCGATTCCAGAATTGTCGAGTGGACTCCCCTTCCTTTTGGACGACATTGCTTAGGTCGGAGGAGTCCGGAGGCCGCACATAGGTTCCCTGGAAGTTAGATCGGAATGCATCCTCGAGGTCCTCCCAGCTCTCGATAGAATTTTCGGGGAGACTGTTTAACCAGTGCCGAGCTGGTCCCTTAAGTTTAAGGGGGAGGTACTTGATGGCATGGAGATCATCTCCTCGTGACATATGAATGTGGAGGAGGAAATCCTCGATCCACAATGCTGGGTCAGTTGTGCCGTCGTATTGCTCGATGTTCACGGGTTTGAACCCTTCCGGGAACTGATGCTGCATCACCTCGTCGGTGAAGCACAGTGGGTGGGCAGCGCCTCTGACCCGGGCTATATCACGTCGGTAGTCAGCGTCTGTTCTGGCCCGATTTTGGTCCCGAACTCTATTGTTTCGGTCGAGCCAGGGCCGGTACTCGTCCCGTCTATCGGGGGAGTACCCTCTAGATCCGTAGATGGATGTCGTGCGGCCTGTTCTATAATCCAGGTCGCGTCGTAGGTCGTACCCGTCCTCAGGCTCCATTGGCTCCTTTCCTCTTCTACGGGGTATTGCCGGCCTATAACCGGCATCGCCAGCCGTCCTATCTCGTCCTCGGGGAGGGCGGTCCGGCTGGTCGTATGGAGCGTGCTTGGGGGACGGCATATTAGGGAGCTCGTCATCGAATTGTGGCAGCAGCCGCCGGCGTGGATAGCTCTTGGGTTGGTCCAATAGACCGATGCCGTATTCTTCCTCGGCTGATAGGACCCTTGTCCATCTGTCATTGAGGGTGTCTTGTTCGGCCTTGAGCTGCCATGCTTTTGCCTTTAGGCTTCGGGCAGTGGCTAAAAGCTGCTGTCTAAACCGTTCCTGATCCTCAATGTTTTCGGGGACGGTGAAGTCTTCGTCTTCCGGGCTATCCTCCTCCTCTACAGGGGGGAGGTAGTTGTCATCCTCGGAGTCGTTCGGGTCTTCAGGGTCGCGCTGGTCCTCCGGTCTTTCCTGGTCCTCTAACGGATACTCGAGGATATCGAGATCGCCGAGGTCGTCCGGGGTATCGTTTTCTCCGGTGCCAGCAATAGCTTCCCTTCCCTTTTTTTGTCTTTGATCGCTTACGCGGTTTCCGGCGCCTTGACGGCGCCTCACCCGATTCATCACCATTATTTGCGGGTGTGCGCTCGCCGTTATCGGCTAGAGTATCCACCATGTAGACGTCGTAGGTGGAGGTGGCAGTCCATCGCCCGGTGTTGACGGGGGTGGGAGCGCGATCCTCTTCCTCCATGTCTTCTGCCTCCTCGGAGGCATAGTCCAACATATCGGTTAAGTCTTCGATAGTGGCTACGAAGTGGGTGGTGGGTGGGACGAAAAATTCTTCTTGACCCACCTCAAGGCCGATCTGAGCATGGATCGGGGTTGGGTCATCAGTAATTGTCATCGATAAGATCCGATCTAGAGCTTCGTTGAGTGTCGAGAGCTCGATCGGGTCAATCTGCCCGACGCGTTCAGAGTTAACCTCCAATGCGTCCGTACGAGATGTGTATTCCGCAGGAGTTGATGCCCGGCCATCTGGCGCTACAGCCGGATCCGGATTGAAATCCAGATCATCATCGGGGCGGGCCCCGTGGACGGGATTGGAAGTGAAACCCGAGGTTAAGGCCTCGGAGTCTTCGGGCGCGTCAGGTAAGACTGTGAGCCCGGTGAGCGAAAGGTCGCCCCGAGAGTCTACGAAGAACTCTAGGTTCCCGAATCTGACCTCTTGATCGGGGGCGAAGCTCCCGACCCGGCCCAGATGGCTGGTCGGGTCAGCGTGCAGCACAATGCTGCCGAAAGCGAAGATTTGTCCAGGGACAAAGGAGTCCATGCTCCGGACTTCTTCGTTGATGACAACACGGGCCATCGATTCCTTTGGCGATCACAGCGGAACTCTCAATGAAAGCACCAATGTCGGTGTCAAAACCGGCAGATCTTGGGTAGGGGGTCCCGAGCTACGAGTCTAGGATCGATGGTAACAAAGGGACGAAGGAGACGAGTTTTACCCAGGTTCGGGCCCTCCTATGGAGGTAAAACCCTACGTCCTGCTCGATTATATTGATGGTATGAAGGTTACAGAGTTGATCTACCTCGAGATCGACTAGCTAAACCCTAGATGAGTTTCTCTGCCCTACAGTCTAAAACCCTCCTGGTTTATATAGACACCGGGGGGTACCTAGGGTTTACACATGAAAGGTCTCCTACCGAGGATGGGAATGCCGATCCCCTCATCTTGACTTGGAGTGCACGACGCGCCTTCGGGGCTTCCTTCTGGAACGTGGGGTCTTCGATACATTCGGCCCTTCCCATGATGGCCAGAGAGCGGCCCACCGAGCCGGCCTATTGGAAGGTAGGCCAGCGGCCCGAGGACCCCCTAGTCTAGGACTCCCTCACCTGTACCCGCTGCGTAGTGCAATGGCACGAGGCCACGAGCCGGTAGTGCCACCGGAGCGGTACTACTGCTCGCCCTGGCACAGGGGCCGACAGAGGCAGTGCCGTTGAAGCGGTACTACCGCTTGCGAAAGCGGTACTACCGCTTATACGTGATAGTGGCTCGCCCTACTACTGCCCCTACATCTGCTGAGAGCGCTAAGGTCCAGAAGGGGAGCGGTACTGGAGCGGTAGTGGCGGGCGGTACTACCGCTTATTGGCGGTACTACCACGCCACACTACCATCCCAACTACAGCGCAGTCTGACACGAAAAGTCGAGACCCCAGAGGCAGCAGTACTGCGAGCGGCACTAGACAGGAGTACTACCGCTAGTAGGCGGTACTACCGCTTGCATAGAGCGGTACTACCGCCTGCCTGTGCAGTACTGCCGCTTGGGACCTTCAAAACTTAAGCAAGGGGCACATAGGAGCAACTCCAATGATGCGGGAAAGGAAGAAGGGTGCAAATGCAGATGTGTACGTGATGATTCCACCCCAACCTTTCCGAAGCGGACCCCCTCTTAATAGTACAGTTTTCTTACAACTCAAATCCACCGATAAAAGAAACGTAGATACAACCATCTACACTTATAAACTCCGAGGGCCAAGTGGTAGTTTATCTGAAATGGTCTATGCACATGATTAGTCAGCAAAAGCATTATCATCAATGACCAAAACCACTAATGGAGAAATATGCCCTAACATAGAGATATCAGTAATTAAAGCTTGTTATTTGTTATTCATCTAAGAATTAACATGGCACGGTGATGATGTGCGAGCATTTTTATGTCTAAAATGAAATCCTATCGTGTTGTTTGAATCAGGGGCACGCAATGGTTAACTCCTTCCAACCACCTCCCTAGGGGTATGCAGTAGTAATTTGCTTCGAGAGAGCTAATAGGCTTTGAAATAAGTATGTGAGTTCTTTATGACTAATGTGAATCCATGGATATACGCACTCTCACCTTCCCGTATTTTCTAGCCTCTTCGGTACCGTGCATTGCCCATTCTCGCCTCGAGAGTTATCACACATAAGCCACCTTATATCTTCCTCAAAATAGCCACCGTACCTACCTATCATGGCATTTCCATAGCCATTCCGAGATATATTGACATGCAACTTCCACTGTTCCGTCACATGACTTGTGTGTTCATCATCATATTGATTTGCATGATCATATAGCTGACATAGTATTTGTGGCAAAGCCACCGTTCATCATTGATTACATATTATGCTAGATCATTGCACATCCTAGTACACTTCCAGATGCATTCATATAGAGTCATAATTGTTTCATGTTGAGATATACTATCGAGCTGTAAGTAAATAAAAGTGTGATGATCATCATTATTAGAGCATGGTCCCAGTGAGGAAATGATGATGGAGTAAATGATTCCCCCACAAGTCGGTATGAGATCCGGATGAAAAAAATAAAAAATGGGGAGGCCAAATGAGCCCACCATAAAAAAGGAGAAAAAGAGAGAAGGGGCAGTGTTACTATCCTTTACCACACTTGTGCCTCAAAGTGGCACCATGTTCTTCATATAGAGAGTCTCCTGAGTTGTCATTTTCATATGCTAGTGGGAATTTTACATTATAGAACTTGGCTCGTATATAATCCGATGACGTTCTTCCTCAAATGCACGAGGTCTTCATGAGCAAGCAAGTTGGATGCACACCCACTTAGCTTCTGTTGAGCTTTCATACACTTATAGCTCTAGTGCATCCGTTGCATGGCAATCCCTACTCCTCGCATTGATATCTATTGATGGGAATCTCCATAGCCCATCGATACGCCTAGTTGATGCGAGACTTTCTTTTCCACTTTGACTCCTTTGATATATACCACCATATTCTATTCGACCCATATTTTATATCCATGGTTCACGCTCATGTATTGCGTGAAGTTGAAAATGTTGAAGCGTGTTATAAGTACGATCCAATTGCCTGGTTTGACACCAGGGTGCTCATGATTTATACTTATCGGTGAATACGGAGTCATGCCATGCTTGATATGATAGAATGAGTAGGGAATAACATTCTTTAAGGATCGTATATTTTGAATTGTGATGATTATGTTATTTATGTCTATGGATATTAATATGTTGATGTCAATTAGTTCATCGTTTCTCAATGAACATACTAAAAAGAGATTACATGTTGGGTAGCATGTCACATCAAAAAATTTGTTTTTATCATTTACCTACTCGAGGACGAGCAGGAATTAAGCTTGGGGATGCTAATGCGACTCCAACGTATCTCTATTTTTTTATTGTTCCATGCTATTATATTATCAATCTAGGATACTTTATATGCAATTATAAGCTATTTTATATCATTTTTGGAACTAACCTATTAACCTAGTGCCAAATGCCAGTTGCTGTTTTCTGCATGTTTTTGGTTTTCCACGAAATCTGTACCAAACAAATTCCAAATGCTACGAAACTTTTTGACGATTTTTTTCTGGAGAAAAGGGAGCCTTGAAGCTTCAGGAGGTGTCAGGAAGCCTCACGAGGAGGCCACAAGGCACCTCGGCGTGCCCAGGGGGGTAGGCGTGCTGACCTGCCTTGTGGGCCCCTCGTGGCTCCTCCTGGCCTAATTCCACTTCTATAAATCCTCAAATATTGGGAAACCAATAGAGAGCCACCCGAAACAATTTTTCTGCCGTCGCAAGCCTGTGTTCCGACGAGAGGCCATCTGGAGACCTTTTCCGGTGATCTGACCGAGGGGGAATCGATCACGGAAGCCGTCTACATCAACCTTGCTGCCTCCATGATGATGCGTGAGTAGTCCACCACAGACCTACGGGTCCATAGCTAGTACCTAGATGGCTTCTTCTCTCTCTTTTGATCTTCAATACAAAGTTCATTGCATATTCGCGATGATCTATTCGATGTAATCTTCTTTTGCGGTGTGTTTGTTGGGATCCGATGAATTGTGGGTTTATGATCAGATTATTCATGAAAACTTATTGAGTCTCCTTTGAATTTCAATATGCATGACTTATAGCTTCGTATTTCTCATCGATCTATCAATTTGGTTTGGCCAACTAGATTGGTTTATCTTGAGTGGGAGTGGTGCATTGTAGTGGGTTCAATCTTGCAGTGCTCTATCCTCGTGACAGAAGGGGTCAAGACACATATTTGTATTGTTGCCACTAAGGATAAAACGACGGGGTCTGAACATATTGCTTATCTTACTTTGTCTACATCATGTCATCTTGCTCCAAGCATTACTTCGTTTGTTATGAACTTAATACCATATATGCATGCTGGATAGCGGTGGATTGGTGAAGTAATAGTAGTAGATGCAGAATCGTTTTGGTCTACTTGTTTATGGACGTAATGCCTATATACATGATCATTGTCGTGAATAACATGTCATAACTATGTGCTTTTCTATCAATTGCCCAACAGTAATTTGTCTACCTACCGTATGCTACTTTCAAGAGAGAAGCCTCTAACGAACACTATGGCCCCCGGGTCTACTTAGACATAAAAACAAAAACATCTCAATTACCTTGCTGCACTTTATTTACTTTTATTTTATTTTGCATTTACAATATCTATTCTATCAAGATTTAATCCTTGCAAGTGACGAGTTCAAGGGGCTTGACAACCCTCTTGCCCTCGTTGGGTGCAAGTGTTTGGTTTTGTGTGTGTAGGGAATTGCATTGGTTCGATAACCTTGGTTCTCACTGAGCAAAATACTTATCTCTACCTATACTGCATCTCCCTTCCTCTTCGGGGAAAATCCCAACTTAACTCACAAGTAGCACGCAACAATCAATCTTACCATTTCCCCCAATAATAAATCTACCTTCGCCGTCTCTTAGGACTGATCCCATCGTACCCCTAAGTAAATCATTGTCAAAAGAAGCATCAACGTTAACTTTAACAAATCCTAGAGGAGGACAAGACCATCCGCTTTTTCATGGAAACCTTTTGCGAACAAGAGGTAACAAAACTGGCCGTGAGAACCGAGATTCCCATTGAAATCTGATGTGTACTCTGTGTGGCCTCATTATGAATCAATTTACGCCTTTCCCACCACAGGTACCAGGCTGAAATGGCAATCATTTAATGTACATTTTGGATGCCTAAAATACACAAATCATGGTCTTGCATTGAAAGTAAATACTCCAAAACCGCTTCACCCGCACGACCTACTTGACAAGCTCTGTCGATAATATCATCCATCCCTAGCCTTCTCCACACTTCCTTTGCTTTGTTGCATAGAAATAGCAAATGTTTTGTGTCTTCTAGTCCGTCCGAGCAGGCAGGGAAATTGGGTGAGACTTTCACATGCCTATTGACTAACGTAACCCGACACGAAAGGGCGTCATGTAGCGTACGCCAAATAATTTTTTTAACCTTTGCCCGGCAAGCAAGTTTCCATAATCTATGCCAAATAGGATTAACTGTGGTATGTCCCATACCATTTGTATGTCGTAATTTAGTTCCATGGTTATGTTCCCATTCCACAGAATAAGAAGACCGTACCGAAAACATACCCTTTTGTGTATGACTCCAAGAAACGAAATCTGGCATATCATGATGCGAGATAGGGATCATGAGTATTCGTTGGACATCTATAGGCCACAACGTTTGCCTAAGAAGATCTTCATCCCAAATATTAAGAATAGGGTCAATCAAGTCTGCTACCTTGGATAACAAATGACCTCTGAGGGAGTCCGGGATTAAGGGGTCCTCGGGCTGTCGACTTACCTCCTATGGACCAGCCCGGTGGGCCGCCTTGTGGCATCTTCGGGAAGGCCGGATTACGGAATGACCTCAGGCTTATGGGGGAATATTCCGAAGACTTGGTGTGTCCTCCAAGTAAGAATGGGCGTAACTATGCCCGGATGGAAATCAACCATGTGTAACCCTAGGTACCCCTGGTGTCTATATAAACAGGGGCTTAGCTCGTAGAAGGACAAGTCAACTCATATAGGGTTTAGCTCATTTGATCTCGAGGTAGATCAACTCTGTAACCTTCATACTCATCAATACAATCAAGCAGGACGTAGGGTTTTACCTCCTCACGAGGGCCCGAACCTGGGTAAACACCGTCTCCTTCGTCCCCTGTTACCATCGATCCTAGATTCATAGTTCGGGACCCCCTATCCGAGATCCGCCAGTTTTGACACCGACATTGGTGCTTTCATTGAGAGTTCCGCTGTGAGATCACCTGTGGATTGATGGCTCGCTTAATCATCAGCGAACATGCCTGTAGCGAGGACATCTTCGTCCCCTGATAGGTCTTCGCATTCGGCTGCATTGTACTGCATGCTGACTCGACCGGACATCTAGGCCAGATCAAAAATTTCGCCCATGATCAGGAGATCAGGGTTGGGAACTAGAGTTCACCGCCGACTCCCGTGGCGATCTGTTCCTTGCGGAGCCCTCGGTTTCGTCCGACGGACCCGAAAATCCCGGAGCTTTAACTTTGGGCCCTCTATCCGGCTCGACCCTCAGATCTATCTCCGCCGGAGGTTCGACCTTGAGCCCGGACTCATTGATAGTACCTGAATATCAGGGTTCGGCCTTTGCCGAACACGCCCATCCCGAAGACACCTCGGAGCTTAACTCCAAGGGCTCTCAGGAAACTGATCTGGTCGTCCTCTCGTGGTTGAACGAGGCTCTAGACCGGATCCAGTCGATGGCAATCGAGGATGATCGTACCTCGACCCACGTTCTGGTCGACCTAAAGGCCGGTTACGGGGAATTTTACGGCCCACCCGCCACCCATTTAATAGCCACTGTCGAAGACTTAACCGACATGCTGGACTACGCCTCCGAGGAGGCAGAACACATGGATGAAGAGACCGGTGACCCCGCCCCCGTGACCACCGGGCGGTGGACAGCCACCTCAACCTATGATGTCTATATGGTGGATACCCCTGACGATAGGGACAACCACACCCCCAGGAAGAACGACGAAAAATCCGGCGAAGCGTCAAAGCGCCGGAAACAATGCAAGCGATCCAAGACCAACAAGGGAAGGGAAGTCATCGCAGGCATCGGGGAAATTGACACCCCGGAGGACCTCGGCGACCTTGAAGCCCCCGAGGAGCCGCTAGAGGACCCGGAAAGGCTAACGGATCAACAGGACGCCGAGAACCTCAATGATTCCGGGGATGATAACTACCTCCCACCCGCTGAGGAGGAGGAAAGCCTCGAAGCCGAAGACTTCAACATCCCCGAAAACCCCGAGGACCAAGAACGATTCAGGCAACAACTCATAGCCACCGCTCAGAGCTTAAAGGCAAAGCAGCAGTAGCTCAAAGCCAAACAAGACACCATCAATAACAGATGGACAAAAGTCCTGGCAGTCGAAGAAGGGTTCGACATTGAGCTGCCAGACCAAAACAAGAGCTACCCGCGCCGGCGCCTGCTATCGCAATTTAACGACGAGGCCCTTGAGCCCGAATCTCCCAGGCACGCCCAGTACGACCAGCCGGACCGCCCCCTCGAGGACGGGATAGGGTGGCTAGAGACGCCGAATACTGGCCCACGTCACCTCGTAGGAGGGGAAAGGGGCCAGCACAGCCTGAGGACCGATACGATCTATGGTAGGACCTTGAGTATAGGGTAGGTCACACTAGATCAATTTACGGATCTAGGGGAGACTCCCCCGCTAGACGGGATGGCTGCCGATCATGGCTCGACCGCAATCACAGAAGTCGGGAACAATACCGGGCCCAGCCAACAGCTGACTTCCGGCGTGACGTAGCCCGGATCAAAGGCGCCGCACACCCACTGCGTTTCACAGACGAGGTCATGTAGCACCAGTTCCATGAAGGGTTTAAACCCGTAAACATAGAATCATATGACGGAACGACGGACTCGGCCGTATGGATCGAGGACTTCCTCCTTCACATCCATATGGCCAGAGGAGACGACCTCCATGCCATCAAATACCTACCACTCAAACTGAAGGGACCAGCTCGGCACTGGTTAAACAGTCTCCCCGAAAACTCCATTGGATGTTGGGAGGAGCTCGAGGACGCCTTCCGGTCTAACTTCCACGGCACTTACGTCCGGCCCCCGGACTCTTCCGACTTAAGAAACATCGAGAGAAGGCTGGCGAATCAACCAGGCAGTTCTGGAATAGGTTCTTGACTAAGAAGAACCAGATCGTCGACTGTCCAGACGCCGAGGCGATAGCCTCATTCAGACACAACATCTGGGACGAATGGCTAGCTCGCCAGCTTGGCCAGGATAAGCCAAGAACAATGTCTGCCCTCACCTCACTTATGACCTGCTTTTGCGCGGGCAAAGACAATTGGCTAGCTCGCCGAAGCCACAATACCGAAGACCCCGGCACCTCTGAAGTGCGGGACAGTAATGGAAAGCCAAGGCACAACAAAAATAAACGCCGCCATAGCAATGGCGACTTGGAAGACACGGCCATAAACGCCGGTTTACGCAATTCCAAACCCGGACAACGGAAGAAGCCCTCTAAAGGGAACAGGGATGGACCTACCGCTTTGGACAAAATCATGGATAGGCCCTGCCCGATCCACGACACACAAGACAAGTCGGTCACCCACACCAACATAAGCTGTTGGGTGTTCAAACAAGCCGGCAAGCTCGCAGCAGAGGAATAGGGCAAGAGCCCGCGCAGCGAGGATGACGAAGAATCTCGCGGGCCGAGCAATGGCGGGCAGAAGCAATTCCCTCCCGAGCTAAAAACTGTGAACATGATATACGTCACACATATACCAAAAAAGGAGAGGAAATGCGCCCTTCGGGAGGTCTACGCCGTAGAGCTCATAGCCCCGAAGTTCAATCCGTGGTCGGCTTGCCCGATCACCTTCGATCGTAGGGATCACCCGACCAGTATCCGTCATGGAGGCTCAGCCGCCCTCGTTCTGGACCCCATCATCGATGGGTACCACCTCACTAGAGTCCTTATGGACGGAGGAAGCAGCCTTAACCTGATTTACTCAGACACAGTAAAAAAAATGGGTATCGACCCTTCGAGAATTAAACCCAGCAACACTACCGTCAAGGGAGTCATCCCCGGTGTCGAAGCACGCTGCTCTGGTACCGTGACACTGGAAGTAGTGTTCGGCTCACCCGATAACTTTCGTAGCGAAGACTTGATCTTCGATATCGTGCCTTTCCGCAGTGGCTATCATGCACTGCTCGACTGTACAGCGTTCGTTCGCTTTAATGTTGTTCCCCACTACGCATACCTGAAGCTCAAGATGCCTGGGCCAAAGGGGGTCATCACCGTCAACGACAATACAGAACGCTCTCTCCGGACTGAGGAACACACAACGGCCCTAGCGGCCGAATTCTAGTCCGGCATCGAAGCACCAAGACCCCAACCAGGCTACAAGCTGCGACAGGCAAGCAAGCGGGTTCAAGCACGACCCGATCCCCCGGAGCATTCTCCTGTTCATAACAAATAGGGACACCCCCCCACAGCACGGCCCCGCTACCCGTCAGGTACGTACCGAGAAGGCACAATTTCGCGCTTAAAATACCATGGGCAGTTGCAGGGGGGCACCCTATCAAAACAGAGTGGTCGGTTCGACCCGACTACTCTCAACACAGCAGGCGTCAAGCTCATGCATGTCTCGGCGATTAAACATGTACCTCTCTCAAAGGCCCGTTCGCCGATTATAACCACCTTTAAAGGAGCGCGCTACTCTTCAAGAGCAAAGGAGCGGAGGCGCACCGGGATACGCCAAGGACATCAAGCCACCTATCAAGAACCCCGAGCGAACCTCCCCTTTGTATACATTTGTTTCTAAAACAAAATACCTGTAATAGTTGTGTTCGCAGTATGAATTGTAAAAATTCATCATATATAAAGATCACCTTTTACGGTCCGATTATGGCATTTTATAAAGTGTTTTCTTACTCCCCGCCTCCGGAAACAAAACTGTTCGGTATATGTTTGATGGAATCGGCTAATGGACCGAGGGGCTTAGCCATAAAGCTCGTCCCAAGCATCGTCCCGGCATTATCCTTTATATGTCCGGCGTCTCGGATTTTTGCGTTATATGCATCGGTTCCGAATTATGTCTTAGGTCAAAGGTTGGGTTGCCCGGCTCCTGTGCTTACCCTCTTACGTTCTGCTCGTTCGGCTAAAAGGGTAAAGGGAGAACCACTGCAATTTTATTTCCAGCTCGCCTGGTCAAGTACCTCAGTGGAGAAAGCCAAAAATCAACCGTCATAATAAGCGAGAACCGGTCTGCACTCCGAGCACAAGTGTCAAACTAAAAATCGATAGAGATTATTCTGTGTCATACGAGGGGTTTGCATTTTCGCAAGCCATGTGATAATGGTTTTTTACCTCGGTACACCCGAATACCACACAACACTGGGGGCTAGTAACTAGCCCCCGCAGTCAAGCTCCTTCGGCTAAGTGAAAGTACTAAAGCCACATAGTATGATTGCCTCGTTCCCATCTCTCGCACCACCGCCTCTGGGTTCCGATAATTTGGCTAAGGATAAAACTGCGGATGACGGAATACCTCTTGTAATAATTACATGGGGGCTAAAGCCGACGAGTGGCAACTTTTAGTTCCAGAACGGCCACATATGAGTTAAAATAATCCAAACACCAAAGCATGATAAACCATGCATACGCATTATAAAACAAAGTATTCATTGGACATACAATAAATGTGTTTATTCGAGAATTGCATCCTTAGGGCATTGGGTCTCTACCGATCGAGCACCCTCCATCGCAGCGGCGAAGTACAGTTCGGGGCGCCTATGCTCCTTCCCAGGCGTCGGGGGCGCTGTAGCCATCTCGAGCGGCTTTATCCCTGGCCAGTGCATCATAGTCCTCGCAAAGGCCATCCGCGCTCCCTCAATGCATACAGAGCGCTTCAGGACCTCAATACGGGAGGAGGCATTGCAAAGCTTCTGCACTAGGCCGAAATAACTGCTCGGCAGTGGCTCTGAAGGCCACAACCGAATATAGAGGTCCTTTAAGGCCAGCTCCGCCATCCGATGCAGCTCCATCAGTTGCTTCATCTGATAACTAAGAAGGGGACGGGATTCGGGGGTCTGAAATTGCGCCCAGAATAGCCTCTGTTCCGCATCCCCGTCCCGAGCCGCAAAATGCTTGGCCGCGTCCGCCGCACTCCTCGGAAGGTCCGTAAAGGCACCTGAGGAACGCCACAACCGTGTAAGACGAGCAAACATGTTACCACCAAAGGCACATTGCAGTAAGTACGGCTTACCATCCGCGATCATCTTGACTTGGCGGAGTTCTTCCTCAAAAGACCGCCTATCTACACGCTTCGATTTAAGCTCGGAAGATAACATGGACAGCTCGGCCGCTTGGTCCCTGGTCTTCTGCTCAAGAGCCTCGCACTTAGTGCTTGCGTCTTGGAGATCTTGCTGCACCTCGACCACCCGAGCCTCGTGCTTGTCACTAGCAACCTTCAGGGAGCTTAGCTCGGCAGCCGCTTGCTCGGCCGCCATCTTATGATCGGTGGCCTCTTGCTTGCCCTTCTCCAGCTCAGCCTTGAGGCTCTAGACCTCGGAAGTAACGGCTGCAAATACAATGGAAAGCCAAATTTCAGGAATTGAAAAACTCAAGAACCTTGGTCAATTAGGATTAGACAGGGTCTCCGAGATAAAATTCCAACTTACTTTGAATTTCATCAAACCGCTTGTTCAGACGGTCAAGCTCCTCGTCAGAGCTCTTGAGCTTCCGGTTGAGCTCGGCCAGCTCCACGTCATGGACAGCCGCCGCCGATGATGAGGCCTGCAAAGCAAACTTGTGTGAGACACACCTCCGAGCTGTTGATCCTAGACCCTTTTTCGCCAGATCATCTCCGGAAACAATTAAATTCCCAGGAACTCAGATCGTTTTTTCTCGGAACCTGAGGTCCTATGATCCCCGGGTAAGTTTCTTAAACTCACCCATGGCTCGAGGGCTACTATACCTATGCGGTATATATAAACTTCACAGATAAATTTCGTTTAGAGAAAGGAACATTACATGGCTTACCTTGAAGCCCGTCAAAAGACCGCCAAAGGCCTCCTTCAGTCCGCTATCAACGGGCTGAATGCCTTGCAAAACCGCACCCATAAGGATGCGGTGGTCTTCGGCGATGGAGGAGCTATGCAAGGCCTCCCCCATCATAGCTGGCCACCCGGTTGTGGCCTGCCCCGTCACAGGCGGGACCGATGGCGGCACCGTGGCTCCCCCTTCTTGAGAAGGAAGAGTCGTCGGTATCGGAGGCCTGGTGGTCTCCGGAGCCATCTTCGGAGGGAGCTCCGATGACTCGCGGCCTCCCTCTTTGTTCACCAGGAGGGGCTCGACCCCTTAGGTCACCGAGGTATGGGCCTCGGTCATGACCTCCTCACCCTCAATATTCGGCCGAGGAGGGGTCTTCTTGGATACCACCTCCATGGTCTCTTCGGCGGCCTGGGGAGGAGAAGTGCGGGATGCAGTTCCGCTCTCCGCCAGCTCGGCTGGCGGGGGATCTCCCTCTGAAACCTGTTCAATCGGGAGATCGCGGGCCGGGCTGCAATACGAAAGACATCTGACCGGTCAGTAACAAAAACTTTGTATAAGCAAAGTGTTCGGACTCGGTACCTCTGGGCCACGAGCTTAGCCCTGGGGATCCTCCGAGGGACCCTCTCGAACGCTTCGGATTCTTCATCGGAATCCGGGCTGACGTCGGGCAGGGTCACCTTGGCCCTGCACGGCCTCTTCGGAGAAGGAGGAGTTGGGTCCTCCTTGGCATCCACGGATGCCGCCCTTTTCCTTGGCTGGGGGGAATCGATTTCCCACCTTCCTCTGTCTGCTCCTCCTCGTGAGCGGAGGAGGCTTGGGTCTCCCGGACCTAGCGTCTGGAGGGCCTCTTGGGCGAAGACCATCTCGGGTCTCCTTCTTCTCACCCTTCTTCTTCTTGTCCTTCTTCTCTGGCGCAGAATACAACGCCTCGACCAGCATCGCCGTCAATAGGGTCGACCTGGGGGCTTCGGGCAGCGGGGCAGGGCCGTTGATCCGCATGGCCTTAGCTAGCCAGCCCTATGGAAACCGGGAAAGGAGAGATTAAAATCCTTGCTAAAGGATTGAACCTGAAGATAAAAATTGAAACTTTACCTTAAGCGGAGGGTGTTCGGTGTCCAGGCCGGTGTCTTCCTCCTTGGCCGGCCACTCCTCCTGAGGCTTGAATAGTGCCTTCCACAGCTTCTCCCAAGTAGTGCGGTAGAACTTGCACACGGTGGGAGGGTCGTCGGACTTATAGGCCCACATCGGTGTGGCCCGGAGCTGGCAAGGGAGGAGGCGGCGACGAAGCATGACCTAGACCACATTGGTTAGGCCGACGTTCGCTTCCAGCATCTTCCCGATGCAATCCTGCAGCGCCTTCACCTCTGTGGCCGACCCCCAGTCCAGCCCATTCCTGATCCACGAGGTCAGCCTCGCGGGAGGTCCAGATTTGAATTCGGGAGGGGCCGCCCAATCTACGGCACGTGGTTCAGTGATGTAGAACCACTCCTTTTGCCAGGTTTTGATGGTGTCGATGAAGATACCCTCCGGCCACTGGACCCGCGGGAGCTTGCTGATCATCGCCCACCATAGTCGGCGTGCTGGCTGCTTACGGTCTACGGCTTGATGTTGAAGACCTTCAGCCATAAGCCGAAATGCGGTTGGACCCGCAAAAGGCTTCGCAGACGATGATGAAGGCCGATATGTGCATGATGGAGTTTGGGGGAAGGTCATGGAAGTCCAGCACGTAAAAGAACATCAAGCCCCGTACAAAGGGGTGCAGCAGAAAGCTCAGACCCCAGATGAAATGGGGAATGAACACCACCCGCTCCTTGGGCTTGGGCGTGGGGACTACTTGACCCTCCTCGGGCTTGGGCGTGGGGACTACTTGACCCTCCTCGGGGGCGCGGTGGGCGACATCGACCGGAAGGTAACCGGTGCGCTTCAGTTCTTGGATGTCGTCCTTGGTGACGCACGACGCCTCCCACTTGCCTTGCGATCCTGAACCAGCCATGGCTGTGCTCAGGGAAGAGGGATGGGTGTCTTAGGAGGGGCTGAAGGAAGGCTAGATCTATGCGCTCGGAGCAAGGAAGGTTTGAGAGAGCAAATCTGGGGAGCATGGAAAGGCTATGAAGATGTTTTCCTCCCTTTTATGGAAGGCCGTAACACCAAGCATCCCCCTACTGCGCCGCAAGCTGCGCTAGTTCCCGAAGCGACCGTCCCGTTATGCGCGCGTGGGATAACCCAAATCATTGATCATATCCCGTAAAAAATGGAGCACGATCTTCATGTCGATTGAATGTGCCAATAAAGAGGCGGCCTTGAACCGTGAATCGAGTTTTGTAACTGTTTAAGTGGCCACGACCCGTCTGAGCCTTTCGTCAGGAAAGTTGTCAGGAAGGGCACTATTCACACTCGGGCGTTTGGCCTTCGAGGCTAAGCAAGGTATGTTCGGAAAGCAGGGTGTTATCGGTGGCCGAACTAAGGGTGACCGAAGCATAAAGGGAAGAAAGGAACTCGCCCCGCAAGCCGAACACTCTAGACGCGCGGAGGTGTTGGATGTCCTGAAGACCTGCGTTGGAGGCTAGTTCAGGGGCTACTGAGGGAGTCTGGGATTAAGGGGTCCTCGGGCTGTCGACTTACCTCCTATGGACCAGCCCGGTGGTCCGCCTTGTGGCATCTTTGGGAAGGCCGGATTACAAAATGACCTCAGGCTTATGGGGGAATATTCCAAAGACTTGGTGTGTCCTCCAAGTAAGAATGGGCGTATCTATGCCCGGATGGAAACCGACCATGTGTAACCCTAGGTACCCCTGGTGTCTATATAAACCAGGGGCTTAGCTCGTAGAAGGACAAGTCAACTCATATAGGGTTTAGCTCATTTGATCTCGAGGTAGATCAACTCTGTAACCTTCATACTCATCAATACAATCAAGCAGGACGTAGGGTTTTACCTCCTCATGAGGGCCCGAACCTAGGTAAACATCGTCTCCTTTGTCCCCTGTTACCATCGATCCTAGATTCATAGTTCGGGACCCCCTACCCGAGATCCGCCGGTTTTGACACTGACAACCTCTTCTGGGAGTGATAATTTTCCTATTTTCACAATTACAGATCTAGGCATCCTCCCACATGTTAATATTCCGGCCATTCCCCACTCGCCAAATGTGGTCACGCTTCAGGGAAATTAAACCCACCATAATACTTTGCCAGGTGAAAGACAAACCCTTCTTTAGATTAGTGTTAAATAAATCACCATGAGGATAGTATTTGGCTCTCAGAATAGTAGCGCAAAGAGAATCTGGATTCTCTATAAGACGCCAAGCCTGCTTAGCAAGCATAGCCAAATTGAAAACAATGTATATCCCTAAACCCCATTCCTCCTTGATTCTCTGGAACACACAATTTCCACCAAGCCATCCAGTGCATCCTTCTTTGATTGTCCTCGTCTCCCCACCAGAAGTGCGCAATCGCGTCAATAATTCCTTTGTAATTTTTTTAGGAATTTCAAAGACCGAAATTGCATAGGAGGTTATGGCTTGAACAACCGCTTTAAGAAGAATCTCCTTTCCTCCAGCCTAGAGAAGCTTTTCCTTCCAACCACTGATTTTCTTAACAATACGATCAATTAAGTATTGGAAACAATCCATTTTATCTAATCCCACATTGGCTGGCAATCCTAAGTATCTGTCATTTAGGGCCCCTGTCGTGATGTGTAGAGTTGTACATTTGTTCTCTAATCTCCACACTCGTATTTGGACTAAAGAAGATACTAGATTTATCAACACTAACCATCTGCCCTGAGACCGATTAATACGAATCTAGATCTGTTCTTAGCGCTTCCGCACTTTGCACATTTGCTTTCATGAGGATTAAAGAATCATCAGCAAAGAGAAGGTTTGTTATAGGAGGTGCGTCTCTACACACCTTGACGCCTGAAATGCTTCCATTTTCCTTCGCGTGTGTTAACAAAGCAGTCAGACCTTCCGTGCATAACAAGAAGAGGTAAGGGGACAGACGATATCCCTACCTCAGACCCCTGGTAGGTTTAAAACTCTTGCTTTCCTCCGCATTAAACCGAATACCGTATTCAATAATGGAGACACGTTGCATAATAAAATTAACCCGATTCTCGTGGAATCTAAGCTTGAGCATAATCTCCTTAAGGAAAGGCCACTCAACCCGACCATAAGCTTTGTGCATGTCCAGTTTTATTGCGCACAAACCTTCTTTGCCTTCTCTCTTTTTCTTAATAGTATGGAAGTACTCATATGCCACCAACACATTATCTGTAATCAGTCTTCCAGGCACAAAAGCACTTTGGGTTGGACTAATAATGTCAGGTAAGAAAACCTTGAGACGAGAGGCTACCATTTTTTATATTATCTTATACAGCACTGTCGTGGGAAACGAACACCTATGGGATCAAGGAGATCCCTTACGGTTCGGCAAGGGGAGAGGGTTGCACAAAGAGCAGAACTAACGAACAGCACGCGGGGGATTTACCCAGGTTCGGGCCGCACGGATGCGTAAAACCCTACTCCTGCTTTGATTGTATTATTGTGAATGTTCTTGGCCAAGTTCTGGGAGCTACAGTAGCAGCTATGCATGCAGAATGGGCTTTCGAAGTCCCCCCCTTGTGCGTCTCGGGCCTCCTTTTATATTAGTCCAAGGGGCTACCACAGTGACGTACAAGATAAGGCATGAGGTGGAAAGTAACTACAGTGTTACCACAGTATTATCATACCTAACCCTGACGGCTTAGGACAAACTCATTAAATGCACCGTGAGGTGTCCGTCGAGGTGTCCCTTAGCTTCTCGGGCTTGGAAAAGCTTTACAGGGGATGGGCAAAAGCAGCCATCCCATCAACACCGCTTAAGCATCGCGTGGCCAGTATTACGCCACGTCACCATGAGGACAAGCCCTAAACGACAAGGCTGGCCGCTGTACTAGAGCGATAGCGCTGTACTGTGCAGAGCCTTGCCGGGGCTGAATCCTTGCCGGGGCCGAATCCTTGCCGGGCCCGGGGCTTGCCGGGACCGAATCCTTGCCGGGCCCGGGGCTTGCCGGGACCGAATCCTTGCCGGGCCCGGGGCTTGCCGGGACCGGGTCTTGTCTGGCGCGAGGCCTTGCCGGCAAGGGTCTTGCCGGGCCTCCGCAACCCTTTGGTCTTCTGTTTTCTGGTCTGATCGTTGACTTGAATGTCTGCTTGTCGTCTTAGTCTCGTGATTACTCCTAGCTATTCCCCGGCAAGGCTTGCCGCGGAACGGCTACAACTGCCCGTGCACAAGTAAGGGGTACTAAAAAGACCCATACTTTGGTACACCGACAGGAGCCCCCGGGCCTAGGCCATACACGGGTGCCAGGCCTGTTGGGCTAGGCCCAAAACAGTGCACGGGCACGCGTGGCAGGGAATAACTGCTCGTAATCATTATCTCTTTTACCACGCCCCCCCCCACTACGCGCATTAATCGCGCGACGTGAGAGACGTGGGCGGAAACTCCACTGTAAAAGCGGGCGGTAAAGAGCCCGCCTCGCGCCTTCCCCATAAAAAGGGAATCGCAGAGGGCACTGCTCATTTACCCCCTCCGCCTTTCCAATCTCAATCTCAGAGCCGTCGCCATCGTCTTCTTCCTCGCGCCCAAAGCAGAGCCTTTCTCCCTCCACCCGCCTCCACCGCGCTCTCGACGTCTTCAGCGCCCACTTCCATAGCCACCATGCCGCCCAAGCTGAGCAAGGGCAAGGCGGCGGAAGCGGCCGCCGCGGCGGAGAGCAAGCTGGTGAAGATGCGGAAGGAACGCGCCGTCTTCCCCTCGACGCTTGATGCGGAGACCTTGAAGAAAAGGTACCAGTTCGCATGGGCGACTGAGACCACGGCGCATCCAGCCACCAAAGTGAGTGTAGCTTCTCGCAAGGCAAAGCCAGGAGACTATCCCTTCTTTGCCGATTACTTCTGGTGCGGCCTCTGTCCCCCGTACTCGGATTTCTTCGTAGATATCATGCTCACCTACGGCTTCCAGCTGTTAGATTTCACGCCGAATGCCGTGACTTGTATGTCCGTCTTCGCGCACCTTTGCGAGAATTTTGTTGGGGTCATCCCGAGCACTGCACTTTTCCGGCACTACTTCTACCCCCGCATCCAAAGGGGCGACGCCCTCTCCGGCAGCATCGCTTGGATCCCAAGGACGGCAACCAAGGAGACATACCCAGAGGGGCTCTACCGCGATAGATGGGATGAGTGGCGCGGCAAGTGGTGCTGGGTCCGGGAAAAGGAGCCCCAACCGTTCTGCGAGGTGCGGAAGCAGAAGGTGGCCCGCGGCAAGGATTGGGGCGCCGCGGACCCTGACGACAGCAAACTCACCATCGCCACCACCAGGATACTGCGCCTCAAGGCTGCTGGGCTGAAGGTGGAGATGATTGCTTCAGATTTCCTTCGTCGGCGCATCGCCCCACTGCAGAACAAGGGGCGCCCTGCCTGGGAGTACATGAACGCTGCCGACGTCATGAGGGTGCGGCCTGGGCTGGATAATGATCTGACAGCCATGGGGCACGCAGCCCTCTGCCAACAGCTCTTCAATTCTGGATCAGTGGGAGACTTGCCGGCGGGCGTCGTCCCACTATGCAACAACTCATCACTGACCTCCATCATCGCCATGATGCCGGCGTTTAATGCCCATAGCATCGACGAGAGGTGGATCGAGCCATCCGCGGAGCAGGCGCTGGCGTTCTTTGACAGCTTGACGGAGAAGGCCATCCGCGCGGAGAACCTTGTCCGCGCCACCACGGAGGAGGAGCTCGCCTACATCGCCAACAGGGCGGAAGAGGCGAACCTTGCCGAAGAAGCCGGCAGCGCTGAGTCCAGCGAAGGCGAGGACTTGCTGCTGGAAGATCTTACCGGGCGAGACGAGGCTGCCGGGGAGCCAAGCGGAGCCGCTGCCGGGAGCTCTTCTGCCGGAGGCGCCGCCGAAGAGGAAGAAGAAGAGGAGGAAGAGCCCCCCAGCTCTTCAACACAAAAAGAGGCGCGTCCTCCGGAAGAACGCCACTGGCGCTCCAGCCCGCCAACCTCCCTCAAGCAGCGAGGCTTCCGGGAAAGGGGCGGCTGGCGAGGTCGCGCCGCAACCTGCCGCTACCAAGCGGCCCAGGGCCAATCCTCCTCCTCCTCCATCAGGAACTGCGGCGAGGGTCGGCTTCGACCTCTCCGCCATCAGCTCTGAGGAAGAAGAAGACGAGTAAGAGTCCCGCCACAGCCTTGATTCTCGTCCTTCTAGTTTTGCTTGATTAACTTGCTCTGTTTTTGCCTCCTCAGGGATGCGGAGACTCTGGCACAGAGGGTGGCGAAGAGGGCCAAGACCTCAACAAGCGTCGAGCCGCCGGCAAGCACCTCGGGCGCGCCGGAAACGGTTCTCGTCAGCTCGGAGTCAAGCCCAGAACGCAACCCTCGATGCAGTCCTCGACGCAGCCCCCGGCGCAGCCCCCAGCGTGAGTCTTCTACTCACTACCCACTGGCGCGTGCCGGGGTGTGCGTCTTCTCTGCTGACATCTCCGGGCGTGCAGGAGCGGAGCAACAGCGAGAAGCGACAGCTGGAGCTGCCTCTGCCATGCCACCTCCGTCGACCACACCGCCCAGGGGTGAGTCTTCGACCAAGCTCTACCGCGACGATGAGGAGGGGCCGGCAAGCGCAAGCTTCGGCAACCCCTTCCTTGACGCAGGTAAAGCTACCTGCCCCAAAGAATTCTTGTCGCTTTGGTTTTTCTTCTTTTTGTCTTCTTGGACTTCCTTCCCAGCTTCATCTTAATCAAGTTCTTGGCTTTCAATCTTCTTCTGACAGAGCTCATGGATACTGACGCCGTCAGTGAAGAGATCGCCAAGGATGCCGCCACTGAAGCCGGCAAGGTTGCTGCCGAAGAGGCCGCCAAGGATGCCGCCGCCGAGGCTGCCAAAGCTGCTGCCGCCGAGGCTGCTGCCGCTGAGGCCGCCAAGGCCGCTGCCGCTGAGGCCGCCAAGCCCGCTGCCGCTGAGGCCGCCAAGGCCGCCGAGGGGGCCGGCGAGGAGACCCGCGGCAATACTGACGGCGCTTCCGCCGCAGGAGCGCCAGGCGCTTCTACTGCCGTGGGGCCCTCGACTGCCGAAGACCAATCCTCGTCGTTCCAGGCCCCTCCCTCAAGCCAATATATCAGGGCCGGCAAGAACGTTGTCAGCATGCCGGGGTCGGCAAACATTGAAGAGCTGGTTGAAGGGGAACATCTTGACGGGGAAATCACCGTCGCTGCCGTCAGTGAGCCGAAGGAGGAGCAACTACTTCAAGCCATGAATGACAATTATCAGAAGCTCCAGACGCTCTATCGCGCCCGGAAGGAGAAACTGGACTCCCGGGCAGCGCTCGTCGAGGCCGCGGAAGGAGACTTTCAACAACGCGTCACGGAGACACAGGCTTGGTATGGCGAGGCCCTCCAAGAGCTGAATATTTATCGGGAGCAGCTGGCGGAAGAGCGGAATGTCCTCCTTCTGAAGCAATCAGACATCGAGAAAGCGCAGGAGGAGGCCGCCCAGCAAGCCGCCGCGGCAGAAGCCCTCTTGACGCAGCGCCGCATCAGCCTTGACGCCCAAGAAGAGGACCTTGCCGCCCGCGAGGCGGCGCTTGCCGCCAAGCTTCGCAACAATGATGAAGAGCTCAAAAGTCTTGTCGCGCGGCGGGTCCAGGAGCTTGAGCAGAAACACTTGACGACGCTCAGAGCTCTAACTGAAGACCACGCCGGCAAGCTCAAAGAGGCCCTCGACGCTGCCGGAGCTGCGAAGACCGCCAAGAACTTGCTGGAGGAGAAGACGAAGCAGCTGGAGGTCGCTCTCGAGGACCACGGCAAGAAGGTCTCAACACTCGAGGCCGAGAGAGACAAGGCTCTCCACAGCCTGATGGAGACGCAGGCCGCCGCATCCGAGAGGATCCAACAGCTCTCCTCCGCCAAGGACTCCATTGAAGATTTGAAGCTAAAGCTATCCACGCTGGAGGAGTCTCTTGAGGCCGCCCGAGTTCGCGAGAGGACTCTTATCAAAGACCTCCATGACGAACAGGAGCTGCTCCAGAACGCCGCCACCACCCACAACGAGTACACTTCAAGCGTGAAGCTCTGGACTGCCAGGCTGGCGGACGTCGCCGAGAAGCTTGGCGCGGAGTTGGAGACCATGGACTTGCCGGGCTTCGAATACTCAGTCGACGACAACATATCCTCAAGCGCCAGGTTAACCATGTTCTTCGACAAGCTCGTCGACGCCCTCAAGCTACTCCAGGCGAATCAGACAAGCAAACTGGCCGACGAATCCCGGAAGCTCTGCCAGCTCGTCCTCCGCAAGGTGTTGATGAAGGTGGCGTACAGGAACCCTGGCGTCGACCTCTCCAAAGCCTTGAAGAGCTTGCCGAAGGACGCGGACGTCAAGGCTCTCGAGGAGCTTGTCGCGCCCATCGTCGATCGGGTGAGCCAGGTGAAGAGGGTCGAGGGCGATCGCCGGGATTAACTGTAGCCTCCTATCTCTTCCTCATCTTGCCGCCAGCATTCCATGTAAGAGACAATTCGTCTTATGTCAGAAACGCGGCAAGCACTAGATGTAATATAACTTACTCTCTTTGAATTATGGCATGCTATTCCCTTTGTTCAATTTCTCTCTGTATGGCGTGTACCCTACGCTTTGCTGGGAACTTGCCGGAGCATAACCCTGTCGCGAGCGCTGGATTCGGGTCGTCAGCAGCTTGCGGGTAGTGCTGCTCACGGCAAGAAATCTTGACGCTTTCAGCGCGGCCACCTAGACTGTTGAGCGGACTCGAAACAGAGTAGGGGCGCGGCCGATCACGACAAGATTCCATCGCGTGCAGGTTTTCCATACAAAGCCGAAATCGTTCAAGGGAATACAGCCTTACAAAAATCAAAAATCTGCTTAAGGGGTTTAGCAACTTAGCTCTGCTTTTTGTCGCTATTCCTTTTCTTCCGGCAAGGCGCCAACCTTGAACGTCATCTGGCCTCCATACCACCATTCTCCTACCCCCCCGGCAAACTTGCGGGCGAGGGAATCTTCTATCTCTTGAGAAAAAGAAAGAAGAGAAAATAAAGGTATGGAACCCTGACGGTTCGTTAGCTCTTACCGGGATCAAGTGCGATACATATCTCAGATAATACATGCATACAGAATGACATGAAATCAACAAGAGATGTAAAGCACACAGATCTCATTAAAATATGCACAGGGATATGCCTGCTCTGTACAAAGGATTACATGCCAGCGGCAACACTTGTACAGAATGGCGTTGCCGGGATCTTGCCGGAGCGTTACGCTGCCGCGAGCGCTGGATTCGGGTCGTCAGCAGCCTGCTGGCCGTATCGCTATCACAGCAAGAAACCCGAACAACGGCGCCTTACAGGTAGAACTTGCGAAGGTGCTCGATGTTCCAGGAGTTGCTTACTGGCAAGCCCTCTTCGGTCTCCAGGCGGACAGCGCCAGGCCTGGTGACTCGCACTACCCGGTAAGGGCCTTCCCACTTCGGCGTCAACTTGTTGGAATTCTTGGCCGACTGAACGCGCCGAAGAACAAGGTCGCCTTCCTCAAGACTTCGGGCGTGAACCTTGCGGCTATGGTAGCGGCGCAAAGCTTGCTGGTAGCGAGCGGCTCGCACAGCAGCCCGAAGACGGTCCTCCTCAAGGAGCAGCGCGTCATCTTGCCGCAGCTGCTCTTGCTCAAGCTCATCATAAGCGAGCACTCGAGGTGACCCGTATATGAGTTCCGTGGGGAGAACTGCCTCCGCTCCGTAGATCAGAGCGAAGGGCATCTGGCCGGTGGCTCGATTTGGCGTCGTCCTGATCGACCAAAGAACCGCCGGCAGCTCATCAATCCAGCGTCTTCCATGCTTGTGCAGCTTGTCGAAAGTTCTGGTCCGGAGACCACGCAGCACCTCAGCGTTTGCCCTCTCCGCTTGGCCATTGCTTCTCGGGTGAGCAACAGAGGCAAAACAAATCTTGCCGCCAAGGTCTTGGACGTACTGCATGAAGGTGCGGCTTGTGAACTGTGTACCGTTGTCAGTGATGATCCTGTTCGGCACACCAAAACGGTACACAATCCCCTTGAAGAACTTGACTGCTGACTGTGTTGTCACCCTCCTCACTGCTTCCACTTCTGGCCACTTCGTGAACTTGTCGATAGCAACGTACAAGTACTCGAAGCCCCCGGCAGCACGGGGGAAGGGGCCCAGTATGTCGAGCCCCCAGACCGAGAAGGGCCAGGAGAGAGGTATCGTTTGGAGAGCTTGAGCTGGCTGATGAAGTTGCTTCGAATGAAACTGGCACGCTTCACACTTGGTTACTAGTGTCGTTGCATCCTGGAGGGCAGTAGGCCAGAAGAATCCTTGCCGGAATGCCTTGCCGACAAGGGCTCTTGAACCTATGTGGGATCCACATACGCCCCCATGAATCTCTGCCAACAGCTCTAGTCCGTCCTCCCGAGGGATGCACTTCAATTTCACACCGTTGGGTCTCTTTCTGTACAGGACGTCGTCGACGAACTGGTACATTCTTGACTGACGGGCTACTTTCTCAGCTTCTTCCTGCTCCTCAGGGAGTTCTCCTGTCTGAAGGAAATGGACTATTTGCTGTGCCCATGCCGGAGCCTGTGGCTCGACGACAAGGACTAAAGGCAACTCTTCAGCTGCGAGAGCATTTGCTTCTACAGCAAGAACCTGAGGCTCTTGGCAGAGCAGCTGCTTACCGGCAACTGGTATTTCTTCGGCAGCCAGGGCGCTTGCTTCGGCGGCAAGAACCAGAGGTTCTGCGTGAAGCCGCTGCTCACCGGCAACCGTGTCGTTCCCGGCAAGATCCTTGCCGGGGGCTTCGGGAAGCCTTGCCGGGAAGTGCTCGCCGGTACTTAACTTTCTTCTCTTATCAGGCCTTGTCGATGGCGACACAGATGGTTGAGTCAAGCGGAGCACAAAAGTCCCTGGTTCCACAGGTAGCTTGAGTGCGGCACGCTTCGACAGGTCGTCGGCAATGCTGTTCTCTGATCGAGGAACATGCTCTGTCTGAAGACCGTCAAAGCGCTCCTCCAGCCTCCTCACTTCATCGACGTATGCTTCCATCAGCGGTCTCTGATAATCTTTGTTGACCTGCCTCACGACGAGCTGGGAGTCACCCCTGACGATGAGCTTCCTGATCCCAAGGTCTGCCGCGATCCTGAGACCGGCAAGCAGTCCTTCATACTCTGCCGTGTTGTTGGTCGATCTCTCCCGGGGAAAATGCATCTAGATGACGTACTTGAGGTGCTCTCCGGTGGGTGCGACAAGCAGCACGCCGGCACCGGCGCCTTGCAGCGAAAAGGCTCCATCAAAGTACATGATCCATTCGCGATCTGTTTCCTTGCCGGGAATCGCTGATTCTTGAACTTCGTCGTCTGGCGTTGGGGTCCATTCTGCAATGAATTCTGCCAAGGCCCTGCTCTGGATAGTTGAAGAACTTTCAAACTTGAGACCAAAGCATGACAGCTCCAACGCCCACTCCACGATCCTGCCGACTGCTTCTGGGTTCCGGAGAATCCGTTGTAGCGGAAAGCGAGTGACGACGGTGATCTCATGTGCTTGGAAGTAATGGCGCAGCTTCCTCGAGGCCATGAGAAGGCCGAAGAGCAACTTCTGCATACCAGAATACCTCGACCTAGCCCCCTGCAACAGGGAGCTGACGAAATAGACTGGGCGCTGCACCATCTTCTTCTTCTGCACTGCCTGACTTGACTGCGCGGGTCTTTCCTTGTCGGCACCAGACTTTGCCGGGGCTGGCCCCGGCAAGTCGCTTGGCGGGCCTGCCGTTGCCGCTGCATCTTCCTCTGCTTTTCTCTCTGCCACCAGCGCAGCACTAACCACTTGATTCGTTGCCGCCAGATATAGCAGCAACGACTCTTGTGGTCTAGGCGCGACTAGTACTGGCGAAGAGGAGAGGTACTTCTTCAAATCCTGCAGCGCTGCCTCCGCTTCTGGAGTCCATTTCATTGGACCTGCCTTCTTTAAAATTTTAAAAAACGGCAGGGCGCACTCAGCAGACTTTGAGATGAACCTACTCAAAGCAGCGACGCAGCCGGCAAGGCGGCGCACATCCTTAACTCGTCTCGGCGCTTCTATCTGCTCAATTGCCTTGATCTTGTCGGGATTGGCTTCAATTCCACGCTGAGATACAAAGAACCCGAGAAGCTTGCCGGATGGGACGCCAAACACGCACTTCTCGGGATTGAGCTTCAGGTTGATCCTGCGCAGATTTGCAAATGTCTCCTCCAGATCTTGAATGAGCGTTGCCTTGTCCTTGGTTTTGACCACTATGTCATCCATGTAAGCCTCCATATTTCTATGCAGCTGGGCCCCGAAACCAATCTGGACAGCTCTAGCGAAGGTCGAACCAGCACTTTTCAACCCGAAAGGCATACGCAAGAAGCAATATGTGCCACACGGGGTGATAAATGCGGTCTTCTCTTCGTCTTCTTTCGCCATGAAGATCTGGTGATAGCCTGAGTATGCGTCAAGAAATGACAGCAAATCGCAGCCGGCAGTGGAATCCACAATCTGGTCGATGCGCGGCAAGGGAAAGGGATCTTTTGGACAGGCTTTATTGATATCTGTAAAGTCAATACATAGCCTCCACTTACCATTCGCCTTGCGCACAACAACTGGGTTGGCCAACCATGTAGGATGGAGGACTCCTCTAACCAGGCCTGCCGCCTCAAGTTTCCTAATCTCTTCCGCAATAAACTCTTGCCGCTCCAAGGCTTGCTTCCGCACCTTTTGCTTGACGGGCCGCGCGTGGGGACAGACAGCTAGGTGGTGCTCGATTACCTCCCTGGGAACACCGGGGATGTCAGATGGTTGCCATGCAAACACATCGACATTCGCCCGCAGGAAGGCAACGAGCGCGCCTTCCTATTTGTCATCAAGGGTGGAGCTTATGGTGAAGGTTCCCCCCGTCCCGTCCTCCTTGGCGGGCACCTTCTTGGTCTCAGGCGGAGCAGCCTTGGATTTCTTGATCTGGCCGGCAGAGCTCTCTGGGGCACCCTCGACGGCAGCGCAACACTCTGGAGAGGCGCGCTTGCCGGAGTTTGTACCAGAGGTCTTGCCGGGCTGCTTCTTCTTGCCGGGATCTTGAGCGGCAGGAGCATGCGCCTTGGCGGCGGACGCTGCAACTGCTTCCCGGTAGAGCTTGTCGGTGCAAATGAGCGCGTCTTTCTTGTCAGAGTGGACAGTGATGACGCTCATTGGACCGGGCATCTTCAAGACGTTGTAGGCGTAGTGCGAGGCCGCCATGAACTTAGCCAGCGCTGGGCGGCCAAGGATTCCATTGTATGGCAATGGAATCCTGGCGACGTCGAAGACGACCTTCTCCGTCCTGAAGTTCAGCTCGCTGCCGAAAGTTACCGGCAGCGTAATCTTGCCTTTCGGCTGGTTCCTTCCCGGATTGACCCCTTGGAAAGAACCTGTCTCCTCGAGATCTTCGTCGGGAATTTGCAGCCTCTTGATCACATCGGGCGAGATCAGGTTCAGGCCGACCCCACCGTCAACTAACATTTTCGTCACCTGGAGGTTGCGAATCGTTGGTGAAACCAACAACGGCAAGCACCCGACCGCAGTTGTGCGATCAGGGTGATCCTCGGCGTCAAAAATGATAGGCGTGAGGGACCACTTCAGTGGCTTCCGGGCATCGAGGGATGGCTCTGCTGCATTAATATCACGCGCCCACTGCTTGAGCTGGCGGTGAGAGGAATGCAACGAAGCGCCCCCGTCGACGCACATGGCCTCTGTAGCCTTCTGGAACTCGTGTTCGCTGGACTCGTCGCCCTCTGCATCGTCATCATCATTTCCTTGTTCTTTGGCGCGGCCCCGGGCAGGCTTCTCTTGCTGCGGCCTGGGCTTGCCGTGACGACCTCCTCGACCGCGCTTCCTGCCAGACCCTCTGGCACCATCTTGGGCTCTTTCCTTGTCGCGCCTTTCGTACTCGGCGCGCTGCTTCTCGGCAAGCTCCTCAACTTGCCGGCAGTCTTGGAGATCATGGCCCTTGGTACGGTGGATCTTGCAGTACTGCTTGCCGGATCCTTCTGGCTTGTCGGCAGCCGCCAAGGCCTGACACGCCGCACACCCGGCAACCTCCTTGCCGGGGTCGTCGGTCTTGGACTTCTTGGCGGTGCCGGTGTTGCCCGAACCTTCAACGGCGAGCACGGCCTTGCCCTTGCGCTTCTTGTTCTTCCGCCGCCCCTTTCTTGCTGGGGCAGGAACGTCTTCGCTATCGGAGTCGACTCCAGCGCCAGCGTTCTCGCCGGGGAGTCTCCTTCCTTCTTCTGCCCGAGCACATTTGTCGGCCAAGGCGTAGAGCTCGGCGACATCTCTGACTTTGTTCATCGCCAACTCCTCCCGCATCTTACGATTGCACACATTCTGATGAAAGGCGCTGATGACGGCGGCGGGATGAACGTCAGGAATGTTGTGCTGGATGCGGCTGAACCACTGGATATATTTGCGCAAAGTTTCGCCCTCCTTCTGGGGAATGATGTGCAGATCACTCTCCTGGCCAGGAGCTTGATGGCCGCCGGTGAAGGCGCCAACAAACTGATGGCACAGGTCGACCCAAGAAGAGATGGAATTCTCGGGCAGGTGCATCAACCACGATCTCACGTTGGGCTTCAGTACCAACGGGAAGTAGTTGGCCAGCACCTTATCGTCACGAGCCCCGGCAGCCTGCACCGCGATGGTGTAGATGCTCAAGAACTCGGACGGATGGGTCTTGCCGTCGTACTTCTCCGGTACTTCCGGCTTGAAGGAGCGGGAGCTAGGCCACTGGACTTGCCGCAGCTCATGAGTAAACGCTGGGCAACCCACCTCGTAAGGTAGGCAGCCAGGGTACCCTGGCGCGGGCTCGTCAACCGAGGTCCCAGCGCGCTTGTCGGACTGGCGACGCGCTTCCCTTCGGCGCTCGATGGTGGTTCGAGCGTCCTCCTTCTTCCGTTCCCGAAGAACGTGACGTTGATCACGGCGAACCCGCGGGTCAGACGATGCCGTGGAATCATCCTCACGGGCGCCGGTCCGCCGAGTTAACGACCGCTCTTGATGCAGCGGAGGGGAACGCAACGTAGTCGTTCCAGCTCCGGTCTTCTCTCCCTCGCCACGCACCAGCCTAGACGACTGTAGCCGCGAGGGTTCACCCTGCTGCGGTACGTCGTTGTTGGCTAGGCCGATGAGGCTCTGGATAGCGGCTCGCCACTCGTCTAGCTTCTCCGCGGCGGGAGGGAAGTCTAGGAGCAGCTGAGCTCGCGCCAACGCCTCTGCTGGCGTAGGTGGCGGCGACAGGTGCGAAGAGCGTGAGGTGCTCAAACTCCTAACAGGGTTAGAAGGAGCACCATCACGACTCTACACCCGTGCGCGGCCTCCACCAGCTCGCTGGCGCGGATCTTGGCCCTGCGCACCCTGGGAGTGATGCGCAGGGGTCTTCCCATGCGGACGCCCGGAACCACCAACGTCTTGAGGCCGCACGTCACGCGCGTCCTGAGAAGGTCGCGGTGCATGCGCCGGCGTATTCGTCATGGAAGGCGCCGCTCCATCCTTGGAAGTCGCTGCACCACCCGCAGGTTGCGCAGCTCCATCCTTGGACCTGTTGCTCGTCCGGCTCGGATCGCCGGAACGCCGTGGAAGCTCGGAGCCTCCACCTCCTCCACCCGCGTCTACCCCGTCGCCTGCGCGCGCAGCATCAGGCACGATGGATGCGGATGGACCAACCGCCGTGAAACCCTTCTTCTTGGGAGCCATGGTGGTGAAGATGATCAAATATCTGACGCGCTGATCACCAGATCAGGTTCGCACAACCTCGATCCCCCCTACCTGGCGCGCCAAAGATGTCGTGGGAAACGAACACCTATGGGATCAAGGAGATCCCTTACGGTTCGGCAAGGGGAGAGGGTTGCACAAAGAGCAGAACTAACGAACAGCACACGGGGGATTTACCCAGGTTCGGGCCGCACGGATGCGTAAAACCCTACTCCTGCTTTGATTGTATTATTGTGAATGTTCTTGGCCAAGTTCTGGGAGCTACAGTAGCAGCTATGCATGCAGAATGGGCTTTCGAAGTCCCCCCCTTGTGCGTCTCGGGCCTCCTTTTATATTAGTCCAAGGGGCTACCACAGTGACGTACAAGATAAGGCATGAGGTGGAAAGTAACTACAGTGTTACCACAGTATTATCATACCTAACCCTGACGGCTTAGGACAAACTCATTAAATGCACCGTGAGGTGTCCGTCGAGGTGTCCCTTAGCTTCTCGGGCTTGGAAAAGCTTTACAGGGGATGGGCAAAAGCAGCCATCCCATCAACACCGCTTAAGCATCGCGTGGCCAGTATTACGCCACGTCACCATGAGGACAAGCCCTAAACGACAAGGCTGGCCGCTGTACTGGAGCGATAGCGCTGTACTGTGCAGAGCCTTGCCGGGGCTGAATCCTTGCCGGGGCCGAATCCTTGCCGGGCCCGGGGCTTGCCGGGACCGAATCCTTGCCGGGCCCGGGGCTTGCCGGGACCGGGTCTTGTCTGGCGCGAGGCCTTGCCGGCAAGGGTCTTGCCGGGCCTCCGCAACCCTTTGGTCTTCTGTTTTCTGGTCTGATCGTTGACTTGAATGTCTGCTTGTCGTCTTAGTCTCGTGATTACTCCTAGCTATTCCCCGGCAAGGCTTGCCGCGGAACGGCTACAACTGCCCGTGCACAAGTAAGGGGTACTAAAAAGACCCATACTTTGGTACACCGACAAGCACGTTACACAAACTAATAGGGCTAAATTGGGTAACCTTCTCTGGAGAGTTGACTTTCAGGATCATCACAATCGCAGTGTCATTCCATCCTGATGGAACAGTACAAGTATTTACTGCTTGCAACACCTCCTCGATTAGATCATCTCCTAACATCGGCTAGAATCTTTTATAGAAAATAGTGTGCAACCCATACGGCCCTGGGGCTTTGAGGTCCCCAATATCGAACAAAGCTTTGCGAACGTCATCAGCCGTATACAGGGCGAGAAGGGCGTTGTTCATATTAGTAGAGACTCTCCTCCGGACCAAAGATAAAACCTCCTGATCAGGTTGCTCCATATCGGAGGTAAAAAGCTTTTTAAAATATTCTGTGATGTGGTCCCTCAGTTCAGTGTCCTTTCGCCAGACCCCAGAATCATCAAGAAGCTTCTTAATATTGTTTCTCTTTTTTCTAGTATTTCAGTCTCCATGCATCAACCAATTTGCTCGACCTCTTTGTAACAAGAATATTTCTTCTTGATCCAATAGGTTCTCAACAAGAACAATAATTTCCTTCTGTCTGGAGCAGGAATCAACAATCGTAGGACCATGTTTCAGTTTCTCTAATTCTTTTTTCAACAATCATAGATATTTTTTGTTCTCTATAAGGACACGTTTGGTTGCTCGTATTTGGGCCAACCAGGCCCCCGCGGGACGAAAATGTGATGTTTGGTTGTCTGGGCTTCGCCCACGTCTCGGCCCGCATGGAACTTAAAGCAGTCTCGGGCCAGGCCCGCGAGCTACTGCCGAATCGGGAGTTTCTCCGCAACCAGGCTACGTGCGACCAGGCGTGGCTCTCCGCTGCACGCCTTGGGGAGCGCAGGAGACGAACGGGACGGCTGATAACTCCCCCTCTCTCTCGTGTCACCGCCTAGTCTCGTTTCACACCACTCCCCTCACCACCAGTTCCTCTCCTCTCCTCTCCTCTCTGTCTCCGATGAGTCGCCCGCCGCCGCGCCGTCCACTCGCCCCCACCAGCGTCAACAACAATCGCATCCAAGAGCGGTGGGTTGCCGGCTTGGCAAACTCCGGGGTCGATATCATGCGGGCTCTGTGGGCGCCATCTCCTATCTGCACCAGGCCGCTTCGTCCAGCCAATGCGGTGTCAGCCGCTCCGGCTCCTCCGCCGTATCCGGACCTCATGGTCTTGGGTTCGGTGGCGCCGCCGGAGGGGGCGACCACCGCACCGTTGTTCGGAACCCCTATGGGTGTTTTTTTACCCCCATGCAAGGGCTTGCTCCGGGCAGCACGACAGGCCCATGGACGTCGGCGCCCTCCTCATTGACCGTGAGCGTGGCCATGAGCAGTGGGCCAATGCCGACGGTCATCGGCGGCTCCTCCTCCTCTTCGCCGACCATCTCCTTCCCGCCGGGGTTTTCTCCCTGGCCGGCGTACGCTCGAGCTGCTCCGGTAAGAACGAAATCTCCCCTCTTCTCGTAGATGTGTAGATCAGGGTTTTCATTATTAGCATTCCTTGCTGATTCGATTCGATTCGATTCGATTCGATTCCAATGGAATCGATTGGATTCAATCCCTTTTGCACGGTACTGTTCATAGGCAGTGTAGTAGTGTTCTTGCTTGTTAGGTGTTTGATGTGCATGCTTACTAGTGTTCATGCTTGTTAGGTGTTTGATGTGCATACTTAGTAGTGTTCATAGGCATGCAAGATTGATGTGTGTTTCATGTTCATGTGTAGTGCTTAGCGCTTAGTGCTCATGATGTAGACTGTGTCCGTGGACATTGTAGATAGGTGTTTTTTTTAAGTTCATGCTTAGGGTTCATGTGCAACAATGTGTTCATGATGCTAGTTAGATAGATATGTGTTGTTTTTTTATGTTCATGATTAGGGTTCATGATGCTAGTTAGCTAGATATGTGCTGTTTTTTGATGTTCATGCATAGGGTTCATGATGCTAGTTAGCTAGATAGGTCGTGTGTTTGATGTTCATGCTTAGGGTTCATGTGCATGCTAGCTATATTTGTGTTGTCTCTGATATTCCAGGTTAGTGTACATGATGCTAGTTAGCTAGATAGGTGCATGGTTTCATTACGTGCATGGTTTTCATGGTAGGTAGGAGTCGTAGGACCAATGTGTTTGCTACTTTAGGCACTAGTACAAATGTAGAATGCTGCTAATGCCCTGTTACTAATCAAGGCCATCTTACCTGACAAGGTGATGAAGACGGAGTGGGACAGGGTCGGAGGAGGATCCCATGTCGTCATCGGCGCCAAGGCCGTCGTGGACTTCATCCCCACAACCGCTGGCTCAAGAGGGTGAACCTGCCTGGCAGGGTCGCCTTCATGAGGCAGCCGCCTTCAAGGGGACGAGCTCCTCAGACCGGCCACGAGGAGGGGTTCCGAGAACCTCTTCGCTTCTACGTGCAAATCAGGGACGAGGAGGACCTCGCCATGCTCATCATCCCTTCCAAGTTCGTGTAGGTGATGAAGGAGTGGCTGACGGTGAAGCTCCCGCGTGTGGTGAGGCTCTCGGCCAACAAGTGGCGTGAGTTCTGGGTTCAGGTCGAAAACTTCGAGGGCCAGATGGTCCTTGGCAGGGTCTGGGAGTACTTCTACCGCCGTCACAGGATCGTCCCGACCGAGCTTGTTGTGCTGCGCATCTATGGCCTAGGGCTCAAGGTGCAAATTTACGACCACAACAGCTCCATCGGGTGCAGGGTACGCTGCAGCAGGCACAACTGCATCGGTGACCTTACTTTCGCCCTCTGAACTTGTTATGTTGATCTTGTAGTTAGTTTGCGGTGGTGATGGGAGAACTTGCTGGGAACTTGTTAATATTTTGTCCAGGGTTCTCCTGCTGTCTTTAAACTTAATCATGTTTAGTAGTATGCTTGTTTAGTTGCTTGTTTATATATTATTAGCTGTTGTTTACCTGCTAGTTTATGTGTTGTTATTGCTTTGCCTGCTGTTGTGCCACCACATTTGATTGGGATGAACATAACACAAACGTGTATGCAGCCAAACAACTATGATTTGCATCTACTCACGCCTTAAACGCAAAT
Organism: Elymus sibiricus; assembly: GCA_039707655.1. NCBI lineage: Eukaryota > Viridiplantae > Streptophyta > Magnoliopsida > Poales > Poaceae > Elymus > Elymus sibiricus. The sequence goes on from CM077665.1 coordinate 275,746,859, forward strand.
GCGGACAATCAAACAACCAGTCTTAAAGTGACAATTAATGCAATACAGACAACCAAACAACATGCAAATGTTGGTTTGTACTCCCCGTCACAGTTTAGAAGGCATGCACGTATACCTAGGTCGTCAATTTGACTTATATAAAATATATTGTTTAACATAAAAAATATATTATTAGAAAATAGAACATCTAAAGTTTTTAATGATATATTTTTTGTAATATATGCTTCTTATTAAATTGATCAAATTGATGACCTAGATACACGTGCATGCTTTCTAAGCTGTGACCGCGGGAGTAGCCTGTTTTTCTGACTGAAATGCAGCCATGCAGGTACTGTTCACACTAGCAACCAAACACGGAGAAGGAACGAGTGGCGGAGAAATCGCGATGGAAGGATAAGGATTGACCCCTGCAAAAGAGGTGCGTGGGGCCCGCGGCGCGTGTCACGCGCGCGTGTGACCAGCGCGAGATTAGGCCGGTCGGCCGGTGTACATCATTCACTCGACTCCGCCGCCTCCAAAGCCCCAATCCCCCACCAAAGCCCCAAGCCCGCACCATGACTCCGCCGCCGCCGCCGCCGCCGCCCAGCCACGACTCGCTGCCGGCGCTGCCCGGTGACCTCATAACCGAGATCCTCCTACGACTGCCGCCGGATAAGCCGGAGTATCTCTTCCGCGCCTCCCTCGTGTGCAAGCCCTGGAGCAGCCTCCTCTCCGGCCGCACCTTCCACCGCCGCTACTGCGAATTCCATCGAGCACTTCCCGTGCTGGGATTCTTTCGTAACCTGTCCGGCCTAGCCCGCTTCTTCCCCACTACGTCGTCATTCCGTCCTCCCGACTCCGGCAAAAGCTACGCCCTGGACTGCCGCGATGGCCGCGTCCTCCTCAACGACCGCAGCTTCCCGGATTCCTTTATCGTCTGGGATCCCATGACCAACGAGAAGCAGCGCGTGCGCCACCCCGCCATCCGGGGGAGTTGCTACAACGCGGCGGTGCTCTGCGCCACGCCCGGCTGCGACCACCTTGACTGCCATGGGGGTCCTTTCCTGGTGGCCTTCCTCGGCACGGACGCCAGCGACGTCGGCGCGCGCGCCTGCATCTACTCTTCAGAGACCGGTGTGTGGAGCTCGCCGTCCTATGTTGAGTTCGATTATGAGCTCGATTCCACTGTCGACTCGATGCCCCCCGTCATCGTGGGAGACGCGCTCTACTTCACCTGTGGGACCGGCAGCCTGATCGTGCGCTACGACTTGGGCGGCGATCGGGGCCTATCAGTGATCGACGCGATGGACGTTTACGAGGGTGGGGATCCCGAGGATGGGGGTGGCGTTGTCATCATGCCAGTGGAAAATGGTGGACTTGGGCTAGCTGTCCTTAGCATGTTCAACCTCTACCTGTGGGTGCTGAAGACGGGTCCTGACAGAGCCGCACGGTGGGAAAAAAACGGGGTCATCAAGCTGGATATGCTCTCCATTGGCGACCTGTTGTTCTTTGGGAACAATTTCTGGATAGGCAGAGTCCTTAGACCTCCACCACTCTCCTATATATATACATCTTAACTTAGGCTTACATCTTCACTCATACACTAGAACAATCTAGACTATAGTAGGACACTACCACTATACTAATACTTCCCAACTTCCCTGGAATACTCTAGACTCTACCAGAGTAGTACTACTACACTAACTTAGACTCCAACACTCCCCCTCAAGATGGGTGATAGATATCTATCATTCCCATCTTGTTACATGCCAACGAACATTCCTTACTACCTAATCCCTTTGTCAAGCAATCTGCTATTTGTTCTCTAGAGGTTACATGGCTTAACTTCAAGGTGCCTTCGTCGAGCCGCTCTTTGATGAAGAATCGATCTATTTCCACATGCTTCGTTCGGTCATGCTGAACTGGATTGTTAGCTATGTTGATTGCTGATTTGTTGTCACACCAAAGGTTCAATGGCCCTTTCCGTAATAGCTTCAATTCTGATAAAAGGCCTTTCATCCATAGCATTTCACTCAAACACACAGACATTGCTCTATATTCGGCCTCCGCGGTTGATCGGGAGACCACCGGCTGCTTCTTGCTCCTCCAAGATACCAAGTTTCCTCCAACAAAGACACAAAATCCCGATGTTGACCTTCTGTCATCAAGGCAACTAGCCCAATCAGCGTCACAATAGCCTTCTACATTCAAGTGCCCATTGGCCTTGAACCATAGACCTTTCCCAGGACTCCCTTTTAGATAGCGTAAAATTTTGTGTACTGCCTCTAAATGGCCACTTCTTGGGTCATGCATGTAGCGACTGACCACACTCACTGCATAGGATATGTCAGGTCTTGTGTGGCATAAATAGATGAGTCGACCTACGAGCCGTTGGTAGCTCTCTCTATCAACTGGATCTCCAGATTGCGCACATAATTGATGATTTTGCTCAATAGGGGAAGTAGTAGCTCGACAACCAAGCATTCCTGTATCACTAAGAAGGTCCAAGACATACTTCCGCTGCGAGAGAACTATCCCTTTAGGGGACCTTGCAATCTCGATGCCTAGAAAATACCTTAGTTGGCCAAGGTCCTTAACCTCAAATTCTTTACTCAACTTCTGCTTTAATTGTGCCATCTCAACAGTATCATCACCAGTAATAATGATGTCATCCACATATACTGCAAGAATCGTGACGTGGCGCTGAGAGTGGCGGTAGAACAAAGTGTGGTCCCCGTTGCACTGTGTGTATCCCATACTACACATAGCACAGCGAAATCGATCAAACCATGCTCGTGGAGATTGTTTAAGCCCATATAGTGACTTTCTCAACCTAAGGACCTTCCCACGAGTCTGAGATGTACCAAAGCCAGGTGGAATTTCCATGTACACTTCCTCCTGAAGATCACCATGCAAGAATGCATTTTTGACATCCAGCTGGTGCAATGGCCAACCAAAGTTAGCAGCACAAGAAATAAGAGTTCGCACTTTACTCATCTTTGCAACGGGTGCAAATGTCTCGTCATAGTCAATCCCATAAGTTTGACTGTAACCCCTTGCCACCAACCTCGCCTTATACCGTTCTATTTTCCCTTCTGGGGATTGCTTCACAGTATACACCCATTTGCAAGTAACTGGACTTTTTCCCATAGGAAGAGAAACAAGATCCCATGTCTTGTTCTTCTCAAGAGCTTTCATTTCCTCCAACATGGCCTCATACCACTTTGGGTCTTGTTTTGCTTCCTTCCAATCTCTTGGGATCGCCACAGATTGTATTGAAGAAATGAAGGCTCTATACCCAGGTGATAGTGAGTCATATGACACATAATTTGCAATATCATGCTCAAAACCGTACCTTTCAGGAGGCTTTCTTGCTCGTGGTTCTTTTCTTAAGGCAATAGGCAAATTTAGTGAATCATCGACACATGGCTCACTCTCATATGAGTCAACTTCATCGACCACCGGAATCTGCTGTTGTTGATTTTGCTCCCCCTGCAATTGGACCTCACCATTTATTCGAGCTTGTTGTTGATGTTGTGATTGCCTCCTCGTATATACCCTCAAATTTTGTTCCTCGTTTGGCTTTCTCCATCTCTCTACACTCCTTGGACATGGAATTGAACCAACCACAATTCTCGATGGTTCATCCTCCTTTGTCCTCAACAATTCACTCTCCCCCTCTCGACTAGCATCACTTGTGCTAGGAGAATCAAAGTCAAACAACGAGCTGAGATCCGTCTTCTCTCCATAGAATGGCTCGGACTCTCTAAATGTCATATCCATGCTCACAAATGTTCTCCGTTCACTAGGACTCCAACATTTGTAGCCCTTTTGTCCAGATGAGTATCCAATGAAGATACACTTCACAGCACATGGATCCAATTTTCCCACTGAAGGTCTGTGGTCTCTAACAAAGCACGTACAACCAAACACCTTTGGCGGAACAATGAACTCATTTTTTCCATAGACCATTTCATATGGAGTCTTCATTCCAAGCACTCTTGATGGCATCCGGTTGATGAGATAAGTAGCGGTCATAACCGCTTCACTCCATAAGAATTTAGGCACATTCATCGTAAACATAAGTGATCGAGCCACCTCCAGTAGATGACGATTCTTTCTTTCAGCCACTCCATTCTGTGGAGAAGTATCAGGACACGAAGTTTGATGAAGTATTCCTTTTTCCGATAGAAAATTGCCAAATTCATTGTTCACATACTCTGTCCCATTATCTGTCCTAATAGTTTGAATGCCGGTGCTGAAACGATTTTGGATATATGCATAGAAGTCCTTGAAACAATTAAGCACCTCACTCTTTTGTTTCATGAGATATATCCAAGTCATTCGGGAGTGACAATCAATGAAGGTGACAAAATACTTCATTCCACTAATAGAAACCACAGGAGAAGTCCAGACATCCGAATGGATCAACACGAAGGGCGATATACTCCGGAGTCCACGACTCACATATGAAGTCCTTGTGTGTTTTCCATACTCACATGCATCACACACAAGTTTGTCTTTATCTACCTTCTTCATTTCTTCGGGATAAATCTTAGTCATAGCATCAAAGGATATGTGGCCCAATCGACAATGTTGGAGCATCACCTTTGCTTCATTGTCTCCTGAAGCAGCCATCAGAGCAGTGCATAATTCATCATCTGTTTCCTGTCTATCCAAGTACCAGAGTCCCTTATGCCTGACACCGACCCCAATCCTCCTTCCAGTTGACCTCTCCTCAATTATGCAATTGTATCGATCCGCGATGATTCGACAATCAATATCATCAACCAAGGAGCTCATAGACACCAAACTAACCGGAAATGATGGAGCATATAAGACCGAAGACAATGTAATTGACGGAGTGCATTTCACTATGCCGACCCCTTTAATAGGTTGATAGGTCCCGTCGGCTGTTTGGATGGTCTCTTTATGCATGGGTGGGTGTGGAGTATATGATGCAAACTCACTCCACCTTCCTGTGACATGTGCTGACGCTCCCGAATCTAGTATCCAATTTGAGCGAGAAGTTTCATTTGAACCAGAAGCATGATTCGGGGTACCACTTTCAGTTTGAGCAAGATTGACAGAATTGCCAAGAATTATCGTTTTGCCACTCTGTATGACCCTATCTGCACTCCTCTCTGATTGTCTCATTTTTTCCAAATCTTTGGTTGAGATTTCAAGCACCTCATTTGATTCCTTCGCCATCGCAATCAGTCTGTCCTTTATTTTCACCTTGAACAATTCAGCCAATTTGTCGAGCAACTGCTCAATATTTTGATTCTCTCCCATTGTCCTTCCTATGCTGAAGTAGTGCCTCCCTCCTCTTTGATCTATTGGACCTTCTCTTGCAGATCCCTTCAGCAACAATAGTGAACAACCTAGTTCAGCACTTGAGACTGAATCCACGACCCAAACTGCTCCTCCGCTACAGTACAACCACTCCTAGCTGCACTATCTGACCACTTCACGTCGACCCCTCTGGAATTTTTCTCCTGGCTGCACACACACACCACCGGCCGCCACCACTGAAACCTCAAATTCTAGCAGCACGACGTCCACTTGCTGCTGTTCTTGCTGAGAGTCACGAGCTCACCCAGCTCTCTCTCTCCTCCTTGGCTCCTCCTGCAACTCCTGGGTGGAGCTTCCTCCTGCAGTCCTGCCTGCCTGGGAGCTCCGCTGCACGCTTCACTGGCTTTCCGCCTCTCACCCCTGCTGCAGCTTCCAAACACCTCAGCTTCCACACACCTCAGCACTAACACCTTCTGCAGCTGTAGTTGACCACGCTCGTGCCTCCAGCTGCTTGCTCCTATTTACTTCCTCGCCGTCCACAACCGAGTCACCGTCTGCCAGAGCTAGGCCTGGTGGTCACCGCCATAGCTCTGATACCATGTTGTTCTTTGGGAACAATTTCTGGATAGGCAGAGTCCTTAGACCTCCACCACTCTCCTATATATATACATCTTAACTTAGGCTTACATCTTCACTCATACACTAGAACAATCTAGACTATAGTAGGACACTACCACTATACTAATACTTCCCAACTTCCCTGGAATACTCTAGACTCTACCAGAGTAGTACTACTACACTAACTTAGACTCCAACACGACCCAAGATGCTCAGTGTGTCTGTTGTCCGCCTTTGCCAAGGGCCACACTTCCGATGTCATTTTCGTCAGCACACGTGCTGCTGTCTTCATGATCGAGCTCAAGTCGGAGCGAGTGACAAAGGTGTGCGAGAAGGGATTGTTCAATGTCTTTCCTTACATGGGCTTCTGCACTCCAGGTACTATCCTCAAGCTTACCAAGTTCTATACGTTTGACGTTTGTGGATATTCAATCAGAATGGAATAGATATAGAACTGAATTAGCGATTCGCAAGATTTACCTAGGGGAATCGTTGATAGATGTATTGTGCGGATGTGCTCTATTGCTCCGTCTCCTTATTTATTTTTGAAGGCACTGCAAGTTTTATAGCTAAAAAAATGTTATGAACAAAAGGCTTGAGATATGCCACAAAATAGGAAAATTTCATATCTATCTATGATCCAAACAAGCAAAGCAAAACAAGATTACAAGATCAGCTGTTCTTGCAGCCACGACTTAAAAAGCGCTGTCCGTTCTTGCCAATCTCTTGTTGCCTTTAAAATAAAGGCACCACGGTCATGTTCTCATTGCTGGTGTAACACATCATGCTACATTACGGGTGGTCTGAAGTGAAACTGATGGCATGGCGACCCCAGGATGTGGCAACAGAGAAAATTTCTTTAGCATTGCAAATTAAAGGCGACGAAATCAAGCTATTTTTGAAAAAAAATATGATAAACTAGTCAACACAAGGCTAACTAAAAGATAAAACCAGGGGCCCAAGGCGGTTGGCCCTCTGCCCCTGCCTCAGTGCGGCCTGGATTACTTCAGAGTTGAGAGTCAAGTTGTTGTGGCATTGAGAAAATAATGTTGGAAATATCATTTGGTCAGTTGGCCAGTAGTTTGCAGACCATAGAGGACATTTATCTTTCTGGGAAATGGTTATGCAACTTACTCCGTACTAAATAAAGAGGGTCTAATGTTGAGTTTGTTGAGAAAATATCTCAAGAATAGTGTGATGTAATGCTGTCTATGTGTTAATTGAGGTTAAAAAAATCTTGCAGCTTAGAACAAGGAAATGGGAAGTACACCAGTTTTTGGATTGATAGTTGGCTAGATGTTGGACATCTTCCTCAGCAATTCCCTAGAGGCTTTTGAAACTTAACTTTCAGAAAAACAGGGATGGTGAACAAGTTCTCTTTTTCAGAGGTTTTGCGGGCATATTAGGTTCATAAGAATGTCAGTAGCAAAGTACTCCTTCCGTTCACAAATATAAGATGTTTTGGATATTTCAATATGGACTACATACGGACTGAAATGAGTGAACAAACACACTAAAACATGTCTATATTTACGATTCAGAAAAAAGTTAGAACATCTTATATTTGTGAATGGAGGGAGTATCTATTTACGTGGTATTTGTTTTTCTTTTGTAGCATTAGATACAGTGAGAAGATGGATTGATCTATTTATGCACTCCCGTTTACTAGGTTTTTTTTTGTAGCATTAGATACAGTGAGATTGGAGTAGTATTATATATACTTAACTGATGTATCATCAGTGTCTCCCTGCAAAGAGATCTTAGTGACAAAGTAATCTACTTTAGTACCACTTTAATTTATCTACCTTCCCATCATGTTTGCGATGTTCTAGAAAAAGTAAAAACGAAACTAATGTTTGTCCTTTGTTGTCATGTTATGTGAGTGTCTGATGTAGTTTGTTATGACTTCGTAACTTGGTACAAATCATTTTGCATGTTCCTTTGCATGCATAAACCATTGGTTTGTATACAAAACTTGTCTGAATCTGTCACTCAAGTTGTTCAGGTGGCATTACATTCCTCTAACAAGGAGTTTAGCATTTGAGAACTGCATGCTGGCCCAGTGGCGAGGCAGCTCAGTTGAGTCTTGTGCCAGCCTGGGTTCAAAGTTCATACCATGTGTCAAAATTAACTCCCCTTGTTATAGAATAACCAGTGTCTCTTGTTGCTTCTTTCTTCTTCGTACAATGACATGAGGGTTTCTTCTCCATTTTGGCCGAGTTTTCTATTCTAATAGAGTTTACCGTGTAGCACTCACGGCTTATCAGTTCTACTAATATCCCAGGTCCTCAGTCTGTTGCTATGCACCGATAGTGCTAAGCTGAGTGATAGGCCATCCGTCATGAGTGCCTTCAGTCAGATCCCTGTCTCCCGTAAGTGGGTTTCGCATTCCTTTGCCTAATAAACATCCATTGGTGCACTCCCGTTCAGGCCCGTACCAGAAGCCTGTGCAGGGTGTGCGCCTGGGGCCCCAGATTTGGTTGAGTACAAGTACTAACTACTAACTGAAGTTTATGTGAGATAATCATGCATTAGTAGTACTAGTGCAAAGGCAGCTGCATGCTATTTCAGCAACTACGCCCGTGCGTCCCCCCCCCCCCCCCTCCCTCTCCTCTTCAAATTGGAATTCTCCAATCATCATCTTCATCAATTAATTCTTTGCAGTTCACAATATGAATCAATGTTCACCGAGAGATTTTTTAGCGACTGGAAACAATATTTTGAAGGGGATTGCTTATGAAGAAACAATTGAAGGTTATGTAAACTCTTTAATTTTCAAAATGGACATTTTTCTGGATTTTTCGCAGTTTGCAGCAAATAAGCAACTTCGGCTGCAAATCTTTGTTCGAATACAGTTATGAAAAAAAAATCCATGTCAAAGCTGTTGGCACAAAAATTTCAACAAATGCAACAATATTTTTAGGGAATAGTATCAAAAATAGAAGATTTTGACTCCATATTATGTTTGATATTTGGGAATGGAGATAAGTATATTTCCAAAAAACACAAAAGGAGCTACTAGTACGAAAATTGAAGGCATTCAAAGTTTAAGATTCATGTTTTGATCCGATATGATTTTTGGGCATAACGCTGTGAAATATAAGTTGTTTTTATAATTAAATTAAATTATATACAAGGCCTGTTTTAAATTTTGCACAGGGCCTCCAAATTCTTAGGTACGGCCCTGCTCCTGTTTATAAACATCCGGCATATTTGGGCCATCCTTCAATCTCAAACATGCCGCTCACTCATTTTTGGCCCCCAATAAATATAATTGTTGACTTAGGTCCTTCCGTGGTATTCTTTGTGAGTTATTAGGCTTGCTGTTGGCCCCAACCTCGGTTTGTTTCTATATTGCTGATGCATTTTGTTAAATACCTTGTGAGAACTCGTGAGGTTCAATATATGAATATAGGGAGCAGTTTGACGATGGTAAAGTCTTATGAGTTCAGAATTAACATGTCTAATATTACTGCAAATGCTGAGCATACTCTGATAACATTTTCAGGTCGTGCTAATGGCAGATTGTCATCTCCAGCAACAACCCGGTGATCTGCTTCGAGCTGCTCAATAATAGTCAAGTGCCAAGTGGGCAAATTTACGCCTTGGTTCTGCAGTTTACGATGCTGCCGTTGAACTAGTGCTTTTGTTTCCATTGGGCAGGTTAAGTAAGAACATTGTTAATCACGTGACCAGTTATGCTTTTCGCCGAATTCTCTGTGACCATGTTTTTCGTTTATTCTCCTGCAATGAAGAAGGTATTATATGCAGTATCGTGCAATGCCAACTACTACCTCCGTTCCTAAACACTAGAACTACCTCCGTTTTAATTTAGTCCGCATATTAGGTTTGTCTAAAGTCAAACTTTATATACTTTCAACTAGTTTGTAAAAAAAAATTGACATATACACCACCAAATCAATAACTTTTGATTCATCATTACATATATTTTCACATCATATAAATTTGTTATTGTAAATGTTTATATTGTTTTCTACAAACTTTATAAAGTTTGACTTTAGTCAAAACTAATATGTATAGCAAATAAAAATGAAGGGAGTACAAGTCAGTGAATTTACTTATGTAGTTCATATTGAAAGTTCAAAAAAACTTGTATTTAGGAACGGAGGGAGTAGGCATATGGATGACATACCATAACAATAAATAAGTAAATATAAGGTACCGGTATCATTAATAAATGAGGTAGTAATAATAAGTGAGATAGAAGTGATAGAATTCGTACTGGAATAGCAATGCATCACTATATTCTTTCACTTGGGGTCAAATATATATCGGTGAGTGGGTGAGAGGAACTCCAATGCCGTGTACGCAAACTATTCGCGCGTGTTCGTTTGGTTTTAAATGGACACAAATCAAGGTTCAACGCGACGTCGCAAACGGTTGTTTCTTGTCCGCGCTCGACCCATTTTAGGCTCAAATAGGGTTTGCATCGGAGTGGACACGAAGCAGATGCGCATGACGTCCGCCCTCGTCCCTCCTGGCCCGCCAGTCGGTGGCATTGGCCATTTCCCTCTCTCTTTCATCGACAACCACCACACCCAGTCGCCCCTCCCTTGTCGTCGTCATCCAGTTTCAATGCCCAGACCGTGGCCCGCATCCTTGAGGCCATTCTTGCCGGTGTTGGTGGAAGGTTTCCATCGTCGCCGAAGCACCCCAACGTCCATGCCACCCCCCTCGCCTTCGCTGCCGACATTAACGCTCCAAGCGCGGCCACGTCGCTCGTCGATTGCCTCCATGCCCACAAGCCTGTTGTCTGGTCTGGGAGAGATACGAGGCTCTTCACCAGTCGGCTTCTTTCGCCACGTCCGCATGGTGTTCGACATTTCGCTCGCAAGGTACAGATGGATAACAATGAAATTTTATTTGCGATTTGCATGATTTGTCATCGGACGATGAGGAGATTGTGGTTGCTGCTTTGGTCCTCCATGACCATATTAATAGGCAGCTGTCGATGTTCAGGGGCTCGATCCCGGGGCATACTCCGGCGTTGAATCACAACAAAGAGAGCGGTCGTTGCTACTCTGGCAGGACTACTCCCACTCCTCAAACACAACCTATTCAGGCGCTGTCAAAGTTGTCAGAATCGAGATTCTGAATCAGATCGAAGCTCCAATGATAGGATCATGAATCGTAGAATCATAACTACCAGGATCGTAGAAACTTAGATTCTATGAGCAAAATCGTAGAATCAGAGGGGCTAGTTTGGATCGTAAGGTCGTAAGATTCTAAGACTTGAGTCGCGATTCTGACATGTGTTAGACATGTGTTCAATCGTATCCGGGAGAGGGTGGTGGCGTATGATAATTATTTTGAGTACAAGGAGGATGCCCTGAGAAGGTTGGCTTCTCCTCTTATCAGAAATGCGTTGCAACTATTCAGATGCTTGTGTACAGGATACCCGGTGATCTTATTGGTGAGTACGTCCGCATGAGCGAGTCCACGTGCCTAGAATCCATATATGGATTCTGCTAGGCTGTGGTAGCAGTGTTTGGCCCGGAGTACTTGAGAGAGCCAACTGTTGTAGATACAAACCGGTTGTTGCCGATCCATGTCGATAGGGGTTTTTCGGGGATGCTTTGTAGCATTGATGTATGCACTGGGAGCAGAAGAACTGCCCTAATGTTTGGCATGGGCAGTATAGGGGGCATGTGAAAGCTTGCACTGTCATACTTGAGGTCGTGGCTTCATAAGATCTCTGGATTTGGCTCTCTTTCTTCGTCATGGCCTGCTCTCACAATGACATCAAAGTGCTTGAGCGCCCTCCAGTCTCCGCAAGGTTTGCAGAAGGCAACTGTCCAAATTTCAATGTTGAGATTGTCGTGGGAACGATTCCGACAATAGAGAGGGGTAGTGTAAAGGAGCATGATCTATCGAGATGCAAATGGGTGACACGGTGGTTTTAGCGAGTTCGGGCCTCTCACGGTGGAGATAACAGCCCTACGTCTCGTGCTCCGGAGAGGCTTTGTTTGATCTGTCATGGACATGAGTTACATGGTATATCTGAGAGAGAGGGGAGAACGGATCTCCATGCCTGAGCTATGTTTGAGCCTAATGGTGAGAGAGATGAGAGAGAGGAGAAGAATGAGGGCCTGCCCCCCATAGCTACGTGGTGGGAGGTGGCTTATATAGAGTGCGCCACCCCCCACCTCTTATGTTACAAAAATGAGGCATGAATGCCATAATGCTAACCCACTACGAAGCCTCCATTATGAGAATGATGCTTCGACTGCCTTGCTGCCTGCTATTCTTCGCATACCCGAGTGAGTCATACGGCCGAGTGGTGGACTCTCGTCGAGTGGATGGTACGTTGCTTGTCGAGTGAATAGTATGCCTGTATGAAATTTATCTGGACCCACATGATGTGTGGACCCCATGCTTTATGATATTTCGACCCTTCATGGGCCTACCTATTATGCGTATCCCCAACAGAGATCAATGGCCATCACTAGATAAAGGATACACCTAGCTGATGGTATCTATCCTCAGTGGACTATCTTCGTGAAGACAATCCCCAACCTGATAGGAGAGAAGAGGCAGAGATTTGCCCAAGCACAAGTGCTAGAAAGGATGTCGAGCGTGCTTTCGGTGTTCTTCAATCTTGATGGGACATCGTTCGATATCCTGCTAAAACTTGAAGCATCAAGAAGTTGTGAGAGGTGAGGGGTTTCAATTTCAGGGTGGAAATATTGTGCCTGAGCATGTAGGAGCAGCAACGTTTGCACAATTCATCGAATTTCATCATCAAATATGTGATTGAGAAACTCACATTTAATTACAGGATGATATGGTTGAGCATATGTGACTCACCATGCAAACAATAGATGTATCGGTTATTTTTTTCAAATGTATTTGTAGCAATTTAAATTTTATTTGGTTTGCAAACTATGAGATATTTGTATTTGGTTGAATTATGTGAACTTTTTGTAATTCTTTTGATATGTACGGAAAAGGCAAAAAAAATGGCGGCATACCGACCGCACGGACGCAAATAGGTCTGCGTGCGTTGGACGCACTGCTAATCCAAATACAAATTGAATGGGCACGCCGATTTAAATTGACAAAAGAATAAAATATGCGTTTGGATCAACGCGTTGGAGTTGCAGTGAGTGGATGAGTGAGTGTGAGAGAGATACGGCATCACAGAGATGCGCTGGTACTAGCCATGCATGTGTTGCATGGATAGGCCGAAGGGACTAAGTCTAACTCACTAGGAGGTGGCGGTTCAACTAATTTCTAAGGTCTTGTACAATGCAAGGTGTTTACGTGAGGTGTTTAAAAAATAAACCAGGCTTTGTTAAGCATCTATATTTATTTGTACAGGGTAGATACTTAGTTAGGCGTCTCTCCTGTAGAAATAGACACTGATGCTTCAGAAAACCCGGTTTATTTTTTACGCACCTCCTAAGCATCTAGCATTGTACAAGGCCTAATAGACCCTCACATCGTCGGCGCCGTTGTGGGCCCTTAGGTGAAGATATCAATCTTGATATGCTTTGTTCGTTGATGTTGCACCGGGTTAGCAGATATGTTTACGACTGATACATTGTCATAACAGACCACCGTCATCTTGTCAACCGCATGGCATGATGGAGTTCCTGCAAAAGTTGTCGTAACCAAGAGCACTCGGCAACAACATGAGCCATGGCAAGGTACTCTGCCTCCGCATTGACCTGGACACGATTAGTTATGGCTTGGAAGACCAAGAAATCAAATTAGCTCCAAGAAAAACACAAAAATTAGAGGTAGAGCGTCTAGTGTCAGGGCAACCCACCAAATCATCGTTAGAATAGGCAATGAGAGAGGTTGAGGATGAGGGGATGAAATACAAACCGCGATTGAGAGTCCCTTGAATGTAATGGAGAATGTGTTTGACGAGATTAAGGTGGGAGGTGCGAGGAGCGTGCATGAACAAACAAGCTTGTTGGACAGTGTATGAGACGTCGGTCACGTGATGGTAAGGTACTGAAGTGCACTTGTGAGGCTCCTATAGTGAGTAGATTTGTCGAGGGGGTCACCATCGGTAGCGAAGAGCTTGGAGCCAGTGTCCACAGGAGTGCGAGCGGGCTGAAACTCATACATACATGCGCGCTGAAGAGGCACTATGGTGTACTGTCGTTGAGAAAGGTGCATACGACTGTTGGTGTGAGTTACCCCCATCCCTAAGAAGTGAGAAAGTGGACCTAAGTTTTTCATATCGAATTCACGACTGATATATTAAGAAAGGATGAAGAGGAGGTAGTGAGAGCAATGTCATCTCTGTAAGGAAGGAAATACGCGGTGTGGATAAACTTGTGTAAATGAAGAGAGAGGTATCACACCGGGAAGAGACGAAGCCAATGGAGGTGATGAACAAATGAAAACGCTCAAACCAAGCGTGTGGGGCTTATTCAGGGCCATAGAGAGATTTTTGGAGAAGGAACACATGAGAAGGGTAGATGAAAGCCGGATTTAGCACGTGTATGCATAGCATGGGGGTTGGCAGAAGTTTGCACGATGACGGCATGGGGAGGCAAGGTCAACAGAGTGGTGGGGAGTTTGTCATGGAAGCGCTAGAGCCAACAGAAAGGGTCGGCGAAGATGCTCCCGTGGCAGCAGAATCAGGTGAGATGTGTAGAGCAACTGGAACGGTTGTTGTGGCAGCGGAATTCACTGTCGTGGTAGGTGAAGCAGACGGAGAGGCAAGCTTAGGGAGAGTCGAGGGGGCGCTGCTGGGAGAGGCCACAGTTGGGCAGGGCGATGAGAGCTATGACCCGAGGAGGTGTAGATGGTTGTTGGTGAAGGCGAGCATTTGCGCTGGCTGAGACGAATGCGCGAAGGGGGAAATATCCTAATCAAAAACCACATGTCGCGAGAGGAAGACATGGTTCATGAGAAGATCTAGATAGGGATATCCCTTGTGATTGTTAGGATAGCCGATGAAAACGCAAGAGAGGGACCTGGGAGTGAGTTTGTTATGGGTGATGGTGCTGGGGAAACAGAGACAACCAAAGACTCGAAGGTGCGGGGTGGAATGGGCTAGGGTTTTGGTAGGCCGAAGGTTTAGGAGGTGAGTTGCAACGCCAAGGGCATCAACCCAATATTGTAGGGGCATGGAAGCCTCGATAAGGAGGGTACACAAGACGTCATTGGTGGATCAAGTGGTACGATTTGCAGTTCTATTTTGTGGATAGGTGTAGGGGCAGGAAAAATGCATAGTAGTAGCAAATGGGAGAAGAAAATCATGATTGGTAGCATTGTCGAACTCCGAGTCATTGTCGCATTGAAGAGTACCTATCGTTTGGCGGGAGTGAGTGAGAACAAAGGCACAAAATTAACAAAAAACCAAAGGTATGCTTGTCGGTGCTAAAACCGTGGATCTAGGGTAGGGGGTCCCAAGCTGATGATGTGAGCAAGATGGTAACATGAGTGGGGACACATTATTTACCTAGGTTTGGGACCTCTCGAAGAGGTAAAACCCTACGTCTTGCTCTTATTATATTGATTGAGGATGGGGTACAAGATACAATGTGTTCTACCTCAAGATCGTATGAATGACTTCTAAGCTCTCCAAAACCTTCCTTCCTCTACGGACTAAACCCCTTGGCTTATATAGGCACCGGTGCATGTAGGGTTTATAAATGCCGGTTACAATCTGGGGATAAACTTGTTGATCGCACAACAACGGCTTGAAGTGTACGCCAAGTCTTCGGAGAACCCTATCTTTCACGTCGAGGGAAGGGCATATGGGGCCCATTTTACTAGTGGATCCTCGGCCCAGCCCATGAATGGTAGGCCGATGTGGTGTCCACCCCTTTGTTCAGGACACTGTTAGTATCCCCTGACCTAGTCTTCAAGCCGGCTGACTACTTTTTGTCCGAGAACCAAAGCGTCACCATCTATAGCGGAGATGAGCCGTCTCGTCAATAATCATTACTGAGAACATCATGGCCCAAGGATGTTTCCATTAGAACATCTTACCAATAAAGAGATCGTGCCCCGGATTTTCAGCAATACCACCAATAAAAATCCCCCACTCTCTACGCGCATATACTGCACGCTGTATCGGGAGCCGGTGCTTTCAATTCAAGGAGAAGCGACCCCCGGTTTCTGACACGCATAAAAGGGGAAGCGGTAAATGGATTTCACCCACGCTCCCATTTCCCGCCTTACTGCCCAGAATTCCTAGCAAGCCTAGACACTTCGAGGCCCGCTTCCGGCCTCAAATCCTTTCTCATACCTAATCTCCACCGCAATAGATGGCCGACGAGGGGAAACGCGGCAGCCTCAGCGTCCGAGGGTGCCAGCAAAAGGGGACAGTGGTTGTGTTCTGCTACTTGTGATGGCGTTTAGATTTTCCCCAAAGAGGAAGGGTGTTGTAGTAAAGTAGCAAAAAGTATTGTCCTCAGTTAAGAACCAAGATTTATCTAACCAATAGGAGATCACCTAGCAAACGGTCGACAATACCTGCACACGCACAAATAAATACTTGCACCCAACGCGGGCAAGGGGGTTGTCAATTCATTAATAGCAAGGATTAATTCCGGTAATGGTAGGCTTATAAATTGCAAAACTAAATAAAAGTAAATAAATTACAGGAAGGATATTTTTAGGGTTTTAGCAAATATAATAGGTGAATGGACCCAGGGGCCATATCTTTCGCTATAGGCATCTCTCTCATGAATATAGCAACGGTGGATGAACAAATTACTATTGGGCAACTGATAGAAAAGCGAATAATTATGAAGATATTCATGGCATGATCAATATATAGGCATTAAGATTGATAATATAATAACATGAAACAATCAAAAATTATAGATACGTTGGAGACGTATCAACATCCCCAAGCTTATTTCATGCTCGTCCTCGAGTAGGTAAATGATAAAAACAAAATTTTGATGTTGAATGCTACATAACATGTCTTAATCATGTAATCTTTTAGGTATGAATGTTAAGAACCGATGACTTAGTAAATATCGAAACAATAATATGGATGTATACTACCTAATAACCATTACTTTTCAAAATAACAATGCAAAAGAACATTATCCCTACTCATTTAACCATGTAAGCAATGGCATAACTCGGTCCTCCTCACGTAAATCATATATCATGAATACCCCGGTGCCAAACCAAGCATTTGACTCGTACTTTTTCACGCAATTTAGCATTTTCAACTTCACTCAATTCCTAAGCATGAGCCATGGACTTAGCACTTTAGGTGGAATAAAATAATGGTAGGGATTCATAAGGGAAGACAAAAATAGATAAAGTCTCGCATCAACTCGGTGGATCGTTAGGCCATGGAGACGCCTTTCAATGGCATCGATGCGAGGAGTAGGGATTGCCATGCAACGGATGCACCAGAGCTATAAGTATATGAAAGCTCTCTACTGAAACTAAGTCGGCTTCTGCCCTTTGGTAGAGTATACCTCAGGTGTTTACTACCGATATATAACCCTTAGTCGACGTCTCGGTGACCAGAGGCGGTTTTATCGGACTATGTGGCTTAATAACTTACACTTCGTCATGGGAGCACATAAATGGGGTGACTTAATAGCCCCCGGTATAAGTCGACTGCTCGGCTAGCCGAGGTCGATCCACCTACCACTTGGCCTTTCCAAGGAAAAGGCCCTTTGTTTTACTCGGATAACCTCAAGCGGCTATGTTTAGTTCAACACTGCATGCAGTCTGCAGACCGATTTACACTTGTTGTGACAGTAGCTTTTGGCTTTCTCCATCTGAGGCACTTAACCAGTTAAACCGGAAGCGACAGTCATAGTGGTTCTCCCTTTACTCCTTAGCCGAACAAAGCGGAAACATAGGGGGTAAGCACATGGGTCGGGTAATCCAGATTTTGACCAAACACATAACTCGAAATCGATGCATATAGTGCAGAATAGCGATGACTTGGGGGCCGAGAGTACCTCAGTTTTTATGGTTGTTTTATTGCTTTACATGCTGAAACTAACTGTGACCCTAGTAGCTATGCTTGATGCTCAAAAAGGTTTCTCCCTTGTCCACAGGTTTGGTTGAGCCACCTAATTCGAGCATGATAAAGCTTTGGAATAAAATATAACAATTTTACAATGAGAAGTCGAGCCGAGGTGAGGGAAAAGCGTCGAGGTTCACACAATAGGGTCGAGGTTTACCACCATCTCCTTTATTGTTATCTCTAGATGCCCGCCTATGTTTTCTTGTTTTATAACAATAAGGGTTCATATCCCCTTGATTTTTGCCCAAGAGCGTTTTGATCGGGGACCATCTTTGAAGCGGTTCCTTTTGGCCGAAGTTTATAGTGAAAATAGCTTAAGGTTGTTTGCCAGCCCTGGGTTAAACCGCTTTGGTGTGATACATGCATTTTGTTGTTTTACCCCAACTACTTCATTCCCTGGTTTGAAAGAGCTCCATGATCCTCCATGGTATTTTAAACACAAAGTTGTTCTGTCGAGGTGCGTAGTCATCGGTCCTGTAGTGAGGATGATGGAGCTCGTACCCCTATTTGGGGGTGAAGGCCAGTTTTGCCGAGGAGTCCATCGCATTCGCTGGGCGCGCCTCGTTCTTTGACTTGTGTGACACACCTTCATGCTCTAGCACGTCCTCGGCTATTTGTTCCGTGCTCGTCAGCGCAGAGATTTTATGTGCCTTTAGTGGGGGACACGACTGGCAACCATTGAGATTGATTATGCCCTTTGGTCCTCCATCTGTAGCTTTAAATTGCTGTAGCGTGGGCGGATATGAAAGTGGGCGAAGGCCGGTTGACCGAGATTTGCTTGGTAACAACTTTTAAAGGGGGCTATCTCAATGACTAAACCCTCTCCACAAAATTTGTCGGGCGTGTCGAATACCACGTCTAGCGTGATGCTTCCGACACTTCGGGTCCATACCCCGGCGTGAAGCCTATTATTACAATATCACTAGGCCTTATTCTTGTCGGGTTAATGTGCATATTCTGGATAGTGTTGGCATGGAGCAGGATGAATCTATGTAGTCCATCAGCACACGGGTTGAGTGGAAACTGTCCACGATGGGGTCAAGCAGTATTGCAGCAGTTTCTTGATAACGGAAATCCGCTGAGTTCCCTTGCAGGCTACGCACGATCGGAAAGCCTAATCAGTTGTTGTGGCGGGGAGATCTGGGCTTGCCTTTATCAGAGTGGCTAGGAATGTGCGCTTGTTCCCTTGGGTCGTGAGTGGGATATATCATGTTTATATCTTTGATATTACACGGAAATTTATTTTGGCCGTTTATGCTCGACGCTGAGTGGCCTCTGTTATCGTTACGAGTTCGGCTCCTGCTCTATTCCTCGACTATTATCTTGCCGGCCCGCCCGATCACCCCAGCCATTTCGGTTAGAGTGTGTGGCTGGTTTGTTGTGGATGCTATGGATAGTGCATGGCCTATCCAAAATTAGTTCCAGCGTAGAAAGACCGTCCCTATGCCCCTGAGGGAGCTTCCGCTTGCTACCTCGGCGTTGGCCAGCGAGTTCATCATTAACTGCTTAGTCCTTAGCGTCTTTGAAGTTGCTTCTATGTGGCTTGCGTCGAGGACCAATTTCTTCGTCTTGGTCACTGGAGGCGTACGAGCTGTCATTGTGATTCCGATGGGCGATCCAGTTATCCTCTCATGCGCAGAATCTGCTCATCAATCGATTAGTGCCACCATTGATTGCGGTCATTCTCTGCCGAACTCACGAGCGAGTCACACGTCGTGGATGTTGAGTCGAAAAGCGGTAATGGATTCCCCTTTCGGGCAATCCATGATTTGGTTCTTCTTAGCTAAGAACTTATTCCAGAATTGCCTGGCGAGCTCTCTTGGTCTCCGCATGATGTATCTGAGGTCTTCGGAAGTTTGGGGTTGGGGGTAAACCCCTTCAAATTAGCTTGAAGGGCGTTTTGGAACTCCTCCCAAATGCCGATAGAGTTCTCCGGTAAGCTGTTAAGCCACTATCTAGCCGACCCTTTAAGCTTTAGAGACAGATATCGGACGACCTAAATTTCGTCGATGCTGGCCATACTAACGTGTGTGAGGAAATCTTTGAGCTATGCGTCTGGGACCGTAGTCCCATCGTAAGGCTCGATGTTGATGGGTTTAAACTTGTCCAAGAGTGGGTATCGCATTAATAATCCCCAAGTATAAGGAATCATCATAGCACTTTCCAAAAATGGAAGTGATAAGTATGGGGTGTCGAACCCACAAGGAGCTAAAGGTAAGATCAATATTCTCTCAAGTCCTATCTGCCACATATACGACTCTACATACACCGAACGTTTGCTTCTATCTAGTACCGAGAAATAAAACTGCGTTGTGGGTATAAAGAGGATAGCTTTGCATGATATTGGAGAACTAAACTATGAAAATAGTTGCTGGATAAATAAAGTTAGAATATATTACAAATAGTGAGTGTGGAATAATGATGGTATGATGTGCGGAATTGTCCTAGGCAATTGATAACAAGATCGGTAATCACAATTGCAATTTTATTTGAGGGAGAGGCATGAGCTAACATACTTACTTGGATCATATGAACTTATGATTGGATCTCTAGCAAGCATCCGCAACTACTAGAAATCATTAAGGTAAACCCAACCATATCATTAACACTTCAAGTCCCCTTTACTCCCATACGCAACAACCCCCTTACTCGGGTGTAAGCTTCTGTCACTCTAGCCGCCCACTATAAGCAAGTCATGAACGTATTGCAACACCCTACAGAGGGAATCCTCCACATGTGCACGGCATGGAAGGCACCATAGGACAGCACCAATATAAAACATACAACTCAAACCAATCAAGATCATCAATCAACCCAAAGGACAAAAGAAATCTACTCAAACATCATAGGATGGCAACACATCATTGAATAATAATATGTGGCATAAAGCACCATGCTCAAATAGGGGATTACAGGGGGGTGCGGGAGAGTGGACCGTCGTAGATAGATGAGGGAAGGTGATGGTGGTGACGGCGGCGAAGTTGTTGGTGTAGATTGCCGTTACCATGGTTGCCCCGGCGGCGTTCCGGCGCCACCGGGGGAGAGGGGGAGAGAGTCTCCCTCCTTAGGCTTCCTCCTCCATGGCCTCTCCCTAGATGGGGAGAGGTTCTCCCCTCTGGTCCTTGGCCTCCATGGCTCCTGGAGGGGCGAGAGCCCCATCGAGATTGGATCTCTCTATTTTCCCTCCAGATTGGTTTTTCTTTGATACAGAGAGTTGCGGCGGCGGAGCATAGAGTCTCTCCTAATTTTTGATGGTTTCTCTATTTATAGGATTTTTTGGCGTTGGAATCATGCAAAACGGAGTTACGAGGAGCCCACGAGCTAACAAGGCCCTTTGACCCCCTAGGCGCGCCCTGTTGGGTCGTGGCCAACAGGGCCCCCCCTCCGGTCGTTCTTCGCTCGAATATTGCTCATATGTTCCAGAAAGAATCACCAAAAATTTCCAGGCGATTCCGAGAACTTTCATTTTCTGCACAAAAACAACGCCACGGTAATTCTGCTGAAAACAGTGTGAGTCCGGGTTAGTTCTAATTAAATCATAAAAAGTGCATCAAAGCCATATAAAAGTATTGTAATCTTTGGTTAATATGGCATGAATACTTCATAAATTATCGATACATTGGAGACGTATCAGCATCCCCAAGCTTAATTCCTGCTCGTCCTCGAGTAGGTAAATGTTAAAAGAAATAATTTATGAAGTGTGAATGCGAGCATAGTATATATGCTTGATCAATGTTACTTCCAATCACTTTTTCTAGCAGCATAAACAACAACTCTTTTCTCATAGAACTTCTCATGGTCAAGTAACAAGCTATTCACATGTTAAACTATAGACCATAAACTTTCTTAAAAACTAGCAAACTATGTTTTCAGTCATCAAACAATTACAATTCATCTTATTTTCAGGAAGGGTCTATGTAAGAGCTTTGATTTAGCAAATTCCACATACTCAACTATCATTTAGTTTTCCATGATTGCTGACACTCAAAGCATATTTTAAGATCAAGCAGTTTCAATCAAACACATAGGAAGATAGGGGCTTAATATTCCGCCTCCCAACTTATTTATCTCAGCGATAATGTCAACAATAATGGATCATGATCACCTATATCCAACCGGATATATGTGCCTGGATATTTCCCCACCACATGATGCTTGCCAACTAAAGAAATAATAGATGGAAATAGGGATGAACATTATTGACTCTTGCATAAAAGTAAATATAGAAAAGTAAATGTAGAAAAGTAAATGTAGAAAAGTAAAAGATATGCCCTTCGCAGAGGGAAGCAGAGGTTGTCATGCACTTTTTATTTTGGATGTGCAATCTCTTAATGAAAAGGAACGTCACTTTATATTGCCCCTTATGATGGCAACCTTTATTATGCAGTCTGTCGCTTTTATTTCTTCACCATCACAAGTTCGTACAAAGCTTATTTTCCCTTCCAATAAAAGATCATACATATTTAGGAGCAACTTTTATTGCTTTTTGCACCGATGACAACTTACTTGAAGGATCTTATTCAATCCATAGGTAGATATGGTGAACTCTCATGGCAAGAAACCGGGTTTAGGGGTTTTTGGATGCACAAGTAGTATCTCTACTTAGTAGGAATTTTTGGCTAGCAAAAGATCCTAAGAAAGCACCACATGTTAGAGGATCCACGACAATATAACTTCTATGTGAATATAAACAAACATAACCATTACGTTGTCTTCCTTGTCCAACGTCAACCACTTGATCAAGTTTGAAAATAATTAATGGGGGCTCACAATCATAGAAGATGTCCAAGATATTATATTTCTATGTGAAATCTCTCTTCCTTCAATATTCTTTCATGAATTGTTCAAGTGACCAATGCTATGTTTGCTAACCTCCAATAAATTTTATTGCTTATACTCTTAGTACGTGAAGTCACTACTCCCCATGGGACAAGCATATGAAGCATATATAATTTCACATTTTATGACATTCAATTCATTCGACGTTTTCTCTTAGTATATAAGTGAAGCACAAGAGTGATCATCAAACTAATCTCAAAAAGATATAAGTGAAGATCATAGAGCATTCTACAACGAATATAGAGAGACCAATATCCAAGCTCAAAGTATATAAGTCAAGCACACAAAGCATTCTATAAATCCATACTCAAAAGATTTAAGTGGAGCGCATGAAGCATTCTATAAAGCCATAATCAAAAGATTTAAGTGGAGCGCATGAAGCATTCTATAAAGCCATACTCAAAAGACTTAAGTGAAGTGCATGAAGCATTCTATAAATAAGCCAAGGATTATCTCATACTAGCATGGTGCATAAATAAAAAGGAAAAATAAACACAAAAGATGCTCCAAGAATAGCACATGTGAACGAATAGAAACTTATGATCATCATAGGCTAACCGATAATTGTTGACGAAGAGGGGTGGGATGCATAGCATCCCCAAGCTTAGATGCTTGAGACTTCTTGTAATATTGACTTAGGGAGCCTTGGGCATCCCCAAGCTTGAGCTTTTGTATCTCGTGCAATCCTCTCATATGCCGGTTTCACCTATGTCTCAAAAACTTCATCCACATAAAACTTGAAAAGAACTCGTGAGATAGGTTAGTACACATAAGAATAAATCAACACTTCATGTACTTCCAAGACAAGTTGCATAATAATTTTCAAACATTAGGTACTGTATACTATCATTTCCACAATTTATATCTACCAATATAAGCCATGAAAACCCTAGGATAAGTCGATAACAAAACTATGACAGCAATCTGTCCAAACAGAATAGTCTGTAGCAATTCATTTAAAAAGTATACTTATGTAACTCAAACAATTTTGAAAATTTCGGACAAGCTAAATAATTTGTATGAAAGTACTATGTAAAAATTGCAGAAACTTTCCACGTTCCAGTAACATATGAAAATTCAAACACTACAGCAAAAGTTTCTGTTTTTACACAGTCACACATCAAACATGCAATTGAGACATCTTAAGGCAATTCTTGGAACCTGTTATTGAAAAACATGATTATGAATAACATCTAACAGAGAACAACAAAATAAAATGACGTTCCAAGCAAAGCACATATTATGTGATGAATAAAAATATTGCTCCAAGTAAGGTATACCGATAGTGTTGAAGACGAAAGAGGGGGTGCCTTCCGGGGCATCCCCAAGCTTAAACGCTTGAGTCTTCCTTGGATATTACCTTGGGGGTGCCTTGGGCATCCCCAATATTAGGGTATTGCCACTCCTTTTTCTCCTCATATCGGTATCTCACCCAGAACTTGAAAACTTCAATCACACAAAACTTGACAAAACCTCGCGAGATCTGTTAGTATAATTGGCAAATCATAAACTTTAGGTACTGTTATAAATTGATTCATATTTAATTATTGCATAAGGTACTGTTTTATAACTTATCCATGGCTTATACCCCCGATATAATCCATAGCATCATCAAAACAAGCAAACTATGCAAGCAAAAATAGAACATGTCTAAAATAGAACAGTCTATAATGATCTGTACTAAAACCATACTTTTGTTACTCCGACAATTCTGAAAACAATAGGAAAAACTGGGAAGTTTTTACACCAATACTGTGTAAAAAATTCAGATCAAAAAGACATTCCAGTAAAATCAAAGAAATTCTACACTGGACACAAAACTTTCTGTTTTTGCACCGCATCAGTTCTACCATCTTCCAAATCGTCCCAAAGGCTTTACTTGGCACAAACACTAATTTAAACATAAAAAGACAATCATTACAGTATAAATAATCATGTCAACACACCAAAAAGAAAGCAAAACAAAAATTTAAAGAAAGGACAAGTGTTGGGTTGTCTCCCAACAAGTGTTTTTCTTTAAAACCTTTTAGCTAGGCATGATGATTTCAATGATGCGCACATACGAATAGTAGATGAGACATGCAAAACAGCATCATGAATATTATGACAAGCACATTATTTTTATGGTACGGTGGTATATACAAGGGGATAATTTTTTTACGAGAAACTTCCCTGAAAAAATCTACATTGTTTCCGTGAACATGAACATAAGTGTTCAAGGTCGACCTTCACTTCTCCAATGCATAACTTTCCAATCCCTTCTCTTCAAGAGGCAAGTAATTTTTTTGTGTTTTTAATTTTTTGATTTTTTGGGTTTGTTTCACCCACAACTAAAGAAATAAAACAAGAAAATAGAAACAAAAGGAAAACAAAATCTACTTCGTGATAGAAGCAAACAAGCATAAACGAAAATATTAACCCCACGCTATTGCTCCCCGGCAACGACGCCAGAAAAGAGCTTGATAATCCCCAAGTGCAAGGAATCATCGTAGCACTTTCCAAAGGTAGAAGTGATAAGTATGGAGTGTCGAACCCAGAAGGAGCTAAAGGTAAGATCAATATTCTCTCAAGTCCTATCTGCCACCGATACGACTCTACATACACCGAACGTTTGCTTCTATCTAGTAACGAGAAATAAAACTGCGTTGTGGGTATAAAGATGATAGCTTTGCATGCTATTGGAGAAATAAAATATGAAAATAGTTACTTCCTAAATAAAGTTAGAATCTATTACAATATATTACAAATAGCGAGTGTTGAATAATGATGGTATGGTGTGTGGAATGGTCCTACGCAATTGATAACTAGATCCGTAATCATTATTGCAATTTTATTTGAGGGAGTGGCATGAGCTAACATACTTTCCGTACTTGGATCATATGAACTTATGATTGGATCTCTAGCAAAGCATCCGCAACTACTAGAAATCATTAAGGTAAACCCAACCATAGCATTAACACTTCAAGTCCCCTTTACTCCCATATGCGACAACCCCCTTACTCGGGTGTAAGCTTTTGTCACTCTAGCCGCCCACTATAAGCAAGTCATGAATGTATTGCAACACCCTACAGTGGGAATCCTCCACATGTGTGCAGCACAGAAGGCACCATAGGACAACGCCAATAGAAAACATACAACTCAAACCAATCAAGATCATCAATCAACCAATCAAGAGCCCCTCCGAGATTGGATCTCTCTATGTCTTCCTCATTGTTTTCTCTCCAGATTGGGTTTTCTTCGATACAGATAGTTGCGGTGGCGGAGCGGAGAGTCTCTCCTAATTTCTGATGGTTTCTCTATTTATAGGATTTTTTGGCGTCGGAATCACACAAAACGGAGTTACGAGGGGCCCACGAGCTAACAGGGCCCTTTGACCCCACTAGGCGCGCCCTGTTCGGCCGTGGCCAACAGGAGGGCCCCCTCCGGTGGTTCTTCGCTACAATGTTGCTCATATATTCCATAAAAAATACCAAATTGTTTTGGGCGATTCCGAGAACTTTCATTTTCTGCAAAAAAACGACACCACGGTAATTCTGCTAAAAACAGCGTCAGCCCGGGTTACCTCTAATTAAATCATAAAAAGTGCATCAAAGCCATATAAAAGTATTGTAATCATAGGTGAATATGGCATGAATACTTCATAAATTATCGATAAGTTGGATACGTATTACGCATCACCTCGTTGGTGAAACATCTGATGCGCTACTCCTGGGATATGGGTTGCGGCATGTCGGATATCTGATGCTGCCCACGCTCGATTTCACGTTTGACCATATTTGGCTGCCCAGGCTAGATACCCTGCATGCCCCATAGGTGGATGTTCCTATTTTCTTTCGGTAGCTCGTTGTTCAAAATCTTGCTCGGCATTGAGGACCGCGGTCCACTTGTCATTTAATCTATCCTTCTCGGCTCGAAGCTCTTCGGATTTTTGCCTCATCCTTTTGGCTATGTTGACCAACCGTCGTCGGAAGGCTTGGATCTGAGGACCGGTGAGCGATTCCTCGGGTATATCAAAGTCATCAGGTTTGAGGCTTGATTCCTCATCGGACTCTAGATAATAATCCTGGTTATCAAGGTCGTAGTGACCCTTTGGGTTGTCTAGCATGTAGACGCCCTGGGGAGGGGCGATCACTTGGCTCTTGGTCTCGTCGGCGATCGTCCATGGTTGTTCCTGCAATGGCTCCTTGGAGGGTTGGCCTGAATTAATATGCTTTTCCGAGGTCTCGCTCAATACGACTGATGATTCTTCGACGATGGCGACCTCGTGGGTGGCGGGTGGCTCGAAACTTTCCATAAATTTGGGCTCACCTTGAATTCTACTGTAGATCGAGGTCTGATCATCCTAGATGCTAAAGTTTTGGATTCGGTCTAGCATCTCATTCAAAGCCGAGAGCTCTGCTTCATCCATCTCTTGAATGTAGTAGGAGCCAGGCTAGAGGAAGGCCGGGGCATAACGTGGTGGCGCCTCGGATATTTCGTCGGATGGGTTTGATGCCTAAGCTGGCATGGTAGATCTCGGCTCCGAGAGTGGATCTTATCGTGGCCACTGATACGTCTCCAACGTATTTAGTTTTTCAAACACTTTTGCTGTTACTTTGGACTCTAATTTGCATGATTTGAATGAAACTAACACGGACTGACGTTGTTTTCAGCAGAACTACCATGGCGTTATTTTTGTGCAAAAATAAAAGTTCTCGGAATTGGGTGAAACTTTCTGGAGATTTTGTATGGAATGTAAAAAATACTGGAGCGAAGATCCATCGGAGGGGGGCGACAAGTTGCTCACAAGGCAACAGGGCGTGACCTGTTACCTTGTGGGGCCCACGAGGCTCCACTGACCCTAATCTCAAGCCTATATATTCCTATTTCCCGAGAAAAAAATAGGAGAGAAGTTTTCATTACGTTCTACAAGATGGAGCTGCCGCCACCTCCTGTTCTTCCTCGGGAGGGCTGATCTGGAGTCCGTTTGGGGCTCCGGAGAGGGGAATTCGTCGCCATCGTCATCACCAACCCTTCTCCATCAACTATTCCATGATGCTAACCACCAGGAGTGAGTAATTCCTTTGTAGGCTTGCTGGACGGTGATGTGATTGGATGGGATTTGTCATGTAATCGAGTTATTTTGATAGGGATTGATCCCTAGTATCCACTATGTTCTGAGATTGATGTTGTTATGACTTTGCTATGCTTAATGCTTGTCACTAGGGCCCAACTGCCACGATTTCAGATCTGAACCTATTATGTTTTCATGAATATGAGAGTGTTTTGGATACTATCTTGCAAGTTCTATGCACCTATGTCTTATGATCCGTAGACCCCAAGGTGATAATAATTGGGATCACCTCCGGTGATGATCGTAGTTTGAGGAGTTCATGTATTAACCATGTGTTAATGCTTTGTTCCGGTTCTCTATTAAAAGGAGGACTTAATATCCCTTAGTTTTCTTATGGACCCTGCTGCCACGGGAGGGTAGGACAAAAGGTGCTATGCAAGTTCTTACTATAAGCACGTATGACTATATACGGAAGACATGCCTACATTATATGAATGAATTGGAGCTAGTTCTTTGTCACTCTAGTGTGTAACTATTACATGATGAAAGCCATCCAAATTAGTTATCCATCACTGATCCAAGGCCTACGCTTTTCGCAAATTGATTTCCGTTAAGTTACTTTCCTTACTGTTGCTGCTACAATCAATACAATCTACTGCTTTTTGTTGTTCCTATTGCTTTTGTTACTGTGCTACTAAAACCTTCATTACAGAAATAAATTCCAGGTGTGGTTGAATTGAAAAACTCAACTGCTAAGACCAATAAATATTCTTTGGCTCCCCTTCTGTCGAATCAATAAATTTGGGTGAAATACTACCCTCGAAGAGTGTTGTGATCCCCTATACTTGTGGGTTATCAGCCCCATTCCAGGATCGAATCCGGTGTGAGGGTGAGGTTGTCCACGGGATCCTCGGATTGGCCTGATACCCATCCGGAGAAGGTGAGCTCGCCGCGAGAGTCTACGACGAACTCCAAATTGCCGAGCCGGGGGACGTGCCCTGGCGGGAGGTTCTCCACCTGGCCGAGATGGCCTGAAGGGTTAGCATCCAATACAATGTCGCCGAAGGCAAAAATTTGGCAGGGGACGAAGATGTCCCTACAGCCGATGTCATCAACGATACGAAGACCCGCCATCGAGCTCTTGCGATCATCTAGCCGACCTGCATGGGCCACCAATGTCGGTGCTAAAACTGTCGGATCTCGGGTAGGGGGCCAAGCTTGGTGATTTGAGCTAGATGGTAATAGGAAAATAGGGACACGGTGTTTTACCTAGGTTCAGGCCCTCTTGAGGAAGTAAAACAGGGTCATGCTTCTTATATATTGATTGTAATGGAGTACAAGTACAAATTGATTTGCCTCGAGATTGTATGAAGTTGTTCTAAGCTCTAAACCTTGAGAATGTGTCCCCTACAGACTAAATCCTATGGCTTATATAGATGTTAGGGGTACCTAGGGTTTCGAATAGTTAGTCACAATGTAGGGATAAACATG
The DNA here is from genome assembly GCA_039707655.1 of Elymus sibiricus. Classification (NCBI taxonomy): domain Eukaryota; kingdom Viridiplantae; phylum Streptophyta; class Magnoliopsida; order Poales; family Poaceae; genus Elymus; species Elymus sibiricus. Next base: position 275,776,129 of record CM077665.1, read on the forward strand.
CTAATCTTTGAAATACGCTTGAAGTGTACGCCAAACCTTCAGGAAATCTTCGTCTTGATTACGCCGAGGATAAGGGCCGGTGATGACCCAAAAGTATAGGGGATCAATCATAGTCCTTTCGATAAGTAAGAGTGTCGAACCCAACGAGGAGTAGAAGGAAATGATAAGCAGTTTTCAGCAAGGCATTCTCTGCAAGTGATGTGAGTAACAGTGATAGAAGTTTTGCAGCAAGATAATTCGTAACAAGTAGCAAAAGTAACAAGTGTGCAGAAACATAGCCCAATCCTATTTATAGCAAAGGACAAGCCTGAAAGTACTCTTATATGAAGCAAGCGCTCCCGAGGACACATGGGAATTTCCATCTAGTCATGTTCATCATGTTGAGTTGATTCGCGTTCGTTACTTTGATAATTTGATATGTGGGTGGACTGGTGCTAAGGTGCTTTTCTTACTTGAACAAGCAACCCACTAATGATTACCCCCTCTCGCAAGCATCTGAAACTACGAAATAAGAATTAAGATAAATCTAACCATGGCATGAAACATGTGGATCTAAATCAACCCCTTATGAAATAACGCATAAACTAGGGTTTAAGCTTCTATCACTCTAGCAACCCATCATCTACTTATTACTCCACAATGCCTTCCCTTATGACCAAATATGCTGAAGTGTCATGTAGTCGACGTTCACACGACATCACTAAAGGAAGCAACAACATACATATCATCAAACTATCGAACGAATACCAACTTCACATGATTACTTATAACAAGACTTCTCTCATGTCCTCGGGAACAAAAGTAACTACTCACAAATCATCACCATGTTCAATATCAGAGGTATAATAAATATGATTAAGGATCCAAAAATATTATCTTCCACCAAGTAAACCAGCAAGCATCAACTACAAGATGTAATCAACACTAGTAGCAGCCCTCAGGTACCAATCTAAGGTTTTGAGACAAAGATTGAATACAAGAGATGAACTAGGGTTTGAGATGAGATGGTGCTGGTGAAGATGTTGATGAAGATTGGTCCTCTCACGAAGGAGGGACCGTTGGTGATGACGATGGCTTCGATTTCCCCCTACCAGAGGGAAGTTTCCCTGGCAGAATCTCTGAGTCGGAGAGCAAAAAAGCCTCTACCCAGGTTTCCGCATCGATACTGGTGTGCTTCGTCACGAAAGTATCCCCTTGATTTTTCTAGGTCAAAACACATCATATAGCAGAAGAGGGGGGGCCAGAGGCTGCCTGTGGGCCTGCCAAGCCATCAGGGCAGGCCTAGGGGGTGGGCGCGCCCTGTTGGCTTGGCACCAACAGGTGGCCCTCCTCTGGTATATTTTTGCTCCATAAATTTAGATATATTCCACAAAAAATTCCTCGTGAAGTTTTAGGTCATTTGGAGTCCAGAGAATTTTCAGCCTTTTTCTTGGTTTTCGGGTCCACAATTCCAGTTCCTGACAGTTTCCCTCTTTGTGGTGTTCCTTGTAAATTAAGAGAGAAAAGGCACAAGAGTTGTATCATAAAGTGGAATAATGACCAAGAATAATATAATTATCAATAAGAAATCATGATGCAAAATGGACGTATCAACTCCCCCAAGCTTAGACCTCGCTTGTCCTCAAGCGAAAGCCGAACTCGATAATAATGACCACATAATTAGAGAGAGAGGTGTCGATAATAACTTCTCATAAACAAGTAACAATCTATCCACACCATTGAATTATGAAGCATAAACTTTATTGACAACCAACAAACTATGTTCTTAGTCATTGAGACAATCACAATTCATCATATATTAGAGAAGAGTCTATGAAGAGCTTTCATTTTAGCAAGTTCACATACTCAACTATCATTTAGTCTTCTATGATTGCTGACACTCAATGCATATTTTTGGAGTAAAAGTTTCCATCGGACACATAGGAAGATATGGGCTTTATTCTTTCTTCCACCCAACTTATTTACCTCAAGGATAATGTCAATAATAAGGACTCGTGATCATCTACATCCAACTGGATATATATATATATCTGGATGATTCCCCCAACACATGATGCTTGCCAACTAAAGAATTAATAGGTTGGAATAGGGATAAACATTATTGATTCTTGCATAAAAGTAAATACATGAAAGTAAAAGATAGGCCCTTCACAGAGGGAAGCAGAGGTTGTCATGCGCTTTTTAATTTAGGATGTGCAAGCTCTTAATGTAAAGGAATGTCGCTTTATATTGCCCCTTATGATAGCAACCGTTATTATGCAGTCTGTCACTTTTATTTCTTTGCCATCACAAGATAGTACAAAGCTTATTTTCCCTTACAATAAAAGATCATACATATTTAGAGGCAGTTTTTATTGCTTTGTGCACCGATGACAACTTACTTGAAGGATCTTATTCAATCCATAGGTAGATATGGTGGATTCTCATGGCAATATACTGGGTTTAAGGGTTATGGATGCACAAGTAGTGTCTCTACTTAGTGCGAGTTTTTGGGCTAGCAAAAGATCCCAGACAAGCACCACGTGTTAGAGGATGCATGATAATATAACTTCTATGCGAATGTAAACAAACATAAATCATTATGTTGTCTTCCTTGTCCAACATCAACAATTCGATCATTATATAATATTTAATGGGGGCTCACAATCATAAAAGATGTCCAAGATAGTGTATTTGTATGTGAATCTCCTCTCCTCTTTCATAATTTTGCATCGATTGTATCAATGACTAACACTATGTTTGTTAACTCCCAACAACTTTTATCAAACACACTTCTTTCTATGTGAGGTCATTACTCCCCATGGGATTAGCATATGATGTTTCTATTTCTTCCCCTTTTTATTTCATTGCTATGATTGGTGCATTAGAGTAAAGCAAACAAACTCAACTAATCTTTATTATATAGCTCTCACACTCGATTACAGATATAGATAGATCACAAAGGAAGCACTCTAAGCAAAGCAATACTAAATGTTTATTCCTCTAGATCACGAAATAACTAAGGATCGAACTAAGTTAGATGATAATGGTGATACGATACCGGGGCACCTCCCCCAAGCTTGGAACAAGCTAAGGGTGGTGCCCATATCGATGTACTCAAGTGTCCTTCTTCGGTGATGGTGGTGATGAAGTGGTAGGTTTGTTCTCCGCCTTCCATGGCATAGGGTCCCCGTTGAAGAAGAAAGAGCTTGTCTCTGGAATACTGAAACTTGTAGATATACTCATCCTCTTGAAACGAGATTCATACTCACAGTTTTGGTTTTGTAGGTCATTGGTACGTCCATTTTGCATCATGCTTTTATATTGATATTTATTGCATTATGGGCTGTTATTACACATTATGGGTTGGTCGTAAAGAGAGACCCGAAGGATTGGAGCATCACCAAAGAACTAGCCATGGACAGGGGTGCGTGGAAGCTTGCTATCCATGTGCCAGAACCATGAGTTGGTCGCGAGATCTTATGGGTTTCACCTCTAGCCTACCCCAACTTGTTTGGGACTACAGGCTTTGTTGTTGTTGTTGTTGTTGTGGGATGTTATTACACATTATGGTACAATACTTATGCCTTTTCTCTCTTATTTTACAAGGTTTACATGAAAAGGGAGCATGCCGGCAGCTGGAATTCTGGACTGGAAAAGGAGCAAATATGAGAGACCTATTCTGCACAACTCCAAAAGTCCTGAAAAGTTACGGAGAATTATTTTGGAATATATAAAAAATATTGGGTGAAAGAAATACCAGAGGGGACCCACCAGGAGGCCACAAGCCTGGGGGGCGCACCCTACCCCCCAGGGCGCGCCCCTGTGGCTTGTGGGCCCCCTGGAAGCCCTCCGGTGCCCATCTTCTGCTATATGGAGGGTTTTGACCTGCAAAAAAATCATAAGAGAGCTTTCGGGACGAAGCACTGCCGTCTCGAGGCGGAACTTGGGCAGAACCAATCAAGGGCTCCGGCGGAGCTGTTCTGCCGGGGAAACTTCCCTCCCGGAGGGGGAAATCGAAGCCATCGTCATCACGAACGATCCTCTCATCGAGAGGGGGTCAATCTCCATCAACATCTTCACCAGCACCATCTCCTCTCCAAACCCTAGTTCATCTCTTGTATCCGATCTTTGTCTCAAAACCTCAGATTGGTACCTGTGGGTTGCTAGTAGTGTTGATTACTCCTTGTAGTTGATGCTAGTTGGTTTACTTGGTGGAAGATCATATGTTCAGATCCTTAATGATAATTAATACTCCTTTGATTATGAACATGAATATGCTTTGTGAGTAGTTACATTTGTTCCTGAGGACATGGGATAAGTCTTGTTATAAGTAATCATGTGAATTTGGTATTCGTTCGATATTTTGATGAGATGTATGTTGTCTCTCCTCTAGTGGTGTTATGTGAACGTCGACTACATGACACTTCACCATTATTTGGGCCTAGGGGAAGGCATTGGGAAGTAATAAGTAGATGATGGGTTGCTAGAGTGACAGAAGCTTAAACCCTAGTTTATGCGTTGCTTCGTAAGGGGCTGATTTGGATCCATATGTTTCATGCTATGGTTAGATTTATCTTAATTCCTTTTTCGTAGTTGCGGATGCTTGCGAGAGAGGTTAATCATAAGTGGGAGGCTTGTCCAAGTAATGGCAGAACCCAAGCACCGGTCCACCCACATATCAAATTATCAAAGTAACGAACGCGAATCATATGAGCATGATGAAAACTAGCTTGACAGAAATTCCCATGTGTCCTCGGGAGCGCTTTGCTTTATATAAGAGTTTGTCCAGGCTTGTCCTTTGCTACAAAAAGGATTGGGCCACCTTGATGCACCTTTGTTACATTTGTTACTTGCTATCCGTTACGAATTATCTTATCACAAAACTATCTGTTACCGATAATTTTAGTGCTTGCAAAGAATAACTTACTGAAAACTGCTTGTCATTTCCTTCTGCTCCTCGCTGGGTTCGACACTCTTACTTATCGAAAGGACTACGATAGATCCCCTATACTTGTGGTTCATCAAGACTCTTTTCTGGCGCCATTGCCGGGGAGTGAAGCGCCTTTGGTGAGTGGAATTTGGTAAGGAAAAAATGTATATAGTGTGCTGAAATTTACTGTCACTTGTTACTGTGGAAAATAATCCTTTGAGGGGCTTGTTCGGGGTATCTTCACCTCGACCGGAAGCACAAAGAGTTGCTCCTCAACCTACTGAACCTACTTAAAATATTTATTATGAAATTCCTTCGGGTATGATAGAGAAACTGCTAGCTAATCCTTATGCAGGAGATGGAACACTACATCCTGATTTGCACCTGATCTATGTGGATGAAGTTTGTGGATTATTTAAGCTTGCAGGTTTGCCCGAGGATGATGTCAAGAAGGTCTTTCCCTTATCTTTGACGGAGAAGGCATTGACATGGTATAGGCTATGTGATGATATTGGATAATGGAACTACAACCGACTGAAATTGGAATTTCATCAAAAGTTTTATCCTATGCATCTGGTTCATCGTGATCGGAATTATATTTATAATTTTTGGCCTCGTGAAGGAGAAAGTATTGCTCAAGCTTGGGGTAGGCTTAAGTCAATGTTATATTCATGCCCCAATCATGAGCTCTCAAGAGAAATTATTATTCAGAATTTTTATGCTCGGCTTTCTCGTAATGATCAATCCATGCTCGATACTTCTTGTACTGGTTCCTTTATGAAGAAGGATATTGAATTCAAATGGGGTTTATTGGAAAGAATTAAATGCAACTCTGAAGATTGGGAACTCGACGAAGGTAAGGAGTCAGGTATAAACCTTAAGTTTGATTGTGTTAAATCCTTTATAGACACCGATGCTTTTCGTGAATTTAGCACTAAATATGGACTTGACTCTGAGATAGTAGCTTCTTTTTGTGAATCGTTTGCTACTCATGTTGATATCCCTAAGGAGAAGTGGTTTAAATATCATCCTCCCATTGAAGTGAAAGTAGTTGAACCTGTTAAAATTGAAGAAGAAACTATTACTTATAATGTTGATCCTGTTATTCCTGCTGCTTATATTGAGAAACCACCTTTCCCTATTAGAATAAAGGAACATGCTAAAGCTTCAACTGTGGTTCATAAGAGTTATACTAGAACACCTACACCCCCTGAACAAATCAAAGTTGAACCTAGTATTGCTATGGTTAAAGATCTCTTGGTTGATAATATTGATGGGCATGTTATTCATTTCTGTGATGAAGCTGCTAGAATTGCTAGACCTGATACTAAAGATAAACATAGACCTATTGTTGGCATGCCTGTTGTTTCTGTTAAAATAGGAGATCATTGTTATCATGGCTTATGTGATGTGGGTGCTAGTGTGAGTGCAATTCTCTTTACCTTATATCAAGAAATTATGAATGATATTGCACCAGCTGAATTAGAAGAAATTGATGTTACCATTAAGCTTGCTAATAGAGATACTATAGCACCAGTTGGGATTGTTAGAGATGTTGAAGTCGTGTGTGGGAAAATAAAATATCCTACTAGTTTTCTTGTTCTTGGTTCCCCACAAGATGATTTTTGTCCCATTATATTTGGTAGACCTTTCTTGAATACTGTTAATGATAAGATAGATTGTGAGAAAGAAACTGTTACTGTAAGTTTTGGGGATGTGTCTCATGAGTTCAATTTCTCTAAATTTCGTAGACAACCCCATGATAAAGAATTGCCTAGTAAGGATGAAATTATTGATCTTGCCTCTATTGATGTGCCTCCTACTAATCCCTTAGAACAATATTTGCTAGACCATGAAAATGATATGCATATGAATGAAAGGAATGGACTAGATTAGATTTTCTTTGCTCAACATCCTATTTTGAAACACAACCTGCCTGTTGAAATACTTGGGGATCCTCCTCCACCCAAGGGTGATCCCGTGTTTGAGCTTAAACAATTACCGGATACTCTGAAATACGCTTATCTTGATGAAAAGAAGATATATCCTGTTATTATTAGTGCTAACCTTTCAGAGCATGAAGAAAAGAGATTATTGAAAACTCTGAGGAAGCACCGTGCTGCTATTGGATATACTCTTGATGATCTTAAGGGCATTAGTCCCACTCTATGTCAGCATAAAATTAATATGGAGCCTGATGCTAAACAAGTTGTTGATCACCAACGACGGTTAAATCCTAAAATGAAAGAAGTGGTAAGAAATAAAATATTAAAGCTTCTGGAGGCAGGTATAATTTATCCTATTGCTGATAGTAGATGGGTTAGTCCCGTTCATTGTGTCCCTAAGAAGGGAGGTATTACCGTTGTTCCTAATGATAAAAATGAATTGATCCCGCAAAGAATTGTTACAGGATATAGAATGGTAATTGATTTTAGGAAATTAAATAAAGCTACTAGGAAAGATCATTACCCTCTACCTTTTATTGATCAAATGCTAGAAAGACTATCCAAACACACATACTTTTGCTTTATAGATGGTTATTCTGGTTTCTCTCAAATACCTGTGTCAAAAGAGGACCAAGAGAAGACCACTTTTACTTGTCCTTTCGGTACCTTTTCTTATAGACGTATGCCTTTTGGTTTATGCAATGCACCTGCTACCTTTCAAAGATGTATGACTGCTATATTCTCTGACTTTTGTGAAAAGATTGTTGAGGTTTTCATGGATGATTTCTCCGTTTACGGAACTTCTTTTGATGATTGCTTGAGCAACCTTGATCGAGTTTTGCAGAGATGCGAAGAAACTAATCTTGTCTTGAATTGGGAAAAGTGCCACTTTATGGTTAATGAAGGTATTGTCTTGGGGCACAAAATCTCCGAAAGAGGTATTGAAGTTGATAAAGCTAAAGTTGATGCTATTGAAAAAATGACGTGTCCTACGGATATCAGAGGTATAAGAAGTTTCCTTGGTCATGCTGGTTTCTATAGGAGGTTTATTAAAGACTTCTCTAAGATTTCTAGGCCTCTCACTAATCTTTTGCAAAAGACGTTCCATTCGTTTTTGATGATGATTGTGTAGAAGCATTTGGAATTCTTAAGAAAGCCTTGATCACTGCACCTGTTGTTCAACCACCTGATTGGAACCTACCCTTTGAAATTATGTGTGATGCTAGTGATTATGCCGTTGGTGCTGTTCTAGGACAAAGAGTTGATAAGAAATTAAATGTTATCCATTATGCTAGTAAAACTCTAGACAGTGCTCAAAGAAACTATGCTACCACTGAAAAGGAATTTTTAGCAGTTGTGTTTGCTTGTGATAAGTTCAGACCTTATATTGTTGATTCCAAAGTAACTGTTCACACTGATCATGCTACTATTAAATATCTTATGGAAAAGAAAGATGCTAAACCTAGAATTATTAGATGGGTTCTTCTGCTACAAGAATTTGATTTGCATATTATTGATAGAAAGGGAGTTGAGAACCCGGTAGCAGACAACTTGTCTAGGTTAGAAAATGTTCTTGATGACCCACTACCTATTGATGATAGCTTTCCTGATGAACAATTAGCTGTCATAAGTGCTTCACGTAATGCTCCATGGTATGCTGATTATGCTAATTACATTGTTGCTAAATTTATACCACCTAGTTTCACATACCAACAAAAGAAAAAGTTCTTCTATGATTTGAGACATTACTTTTGGGATGATCCACACTTTTATAAACAAGGAGTAGATGGTGTTATTAGGCGTTGTGTACCTGAGCATGAACATGAACAGATCCTACACAAGTGTCACTCCGAGGCCTACGGAGGACACCATGCTGGAGATAGAACTACACACAAGGTTTTACAATCTGGTTTTTATTGGCCTACTCTCTTCAAGGATGCTCGTAAGTTTGTATTGTCTTGTGATGAATGTCAAAGAATTGATAATATTAGTAGACGTCAAGAAATGCCTATGAATTACTCACTTGTTATTGAACCATTTGATGTTTGGGGTTTTGATTATATGGGACCTTTTCCAAAGTCCAACGGGTATACCCATATTCTAGTTGCTGTTGATTATGTTACTAAGTGGGTAGAAGCTATTCCAACTAGTAGTGCTGATCATAACACTTCTATTAAAATGCTGAAAGAAGTTATTTTCCCTAGATTTGGAGTCCCCAGATATTTAATGACTGATGGTGGTTCACACTTTATTCATGGTGCTTTCCGTAAATTGCTTGCTAAGTATGATGTTAATCATAGAATTGCATCTCCTTATCATCCTCAGTCTAGTGGTCAAGTAGAATTAAGCAATAGAGAAATTAAATTGATCTTGCAAAAGACTGTTAATAGATCTAGAAAGAATTGGTCTAAGAAACTTGATGATGCATTATGGGCTTATAGAACTGCTTACAAAAACCCTATGTGTATGTCTCCGTATAAAATGGTTTATGGTAAAGCATGTCACTTACCTCTAGAACTAGAACATAAAGCTTATTGGGCAATCAAAGAGCTCAACTATGATTTCAAACTTGCCGGTGAGAAGAGGTTATTTGACATTAGCTCACTTGATGAATGGAGAACCCAGGCCTATGAGAATGCCAAGTTGTTTAAAGAAAAAGTTAAGAGATGGCATGATAAAAGGATACAAAAGCGTGAATTCAATGTAGGTGACCATGTCTTGCTATACAATTCTCGTTTAAGATTTTTTGCAGGAAAACTTCTCTCTAAATGGGAAGGGCCTTACATTATCGAGGAAGTGTATCGTTCCGGTGCCATCAAGATCAACAACGCCGAAGGCACAAATCCGAAGGTGGTAAACGGGCAAAGAATCAAACATTATATCTCAGGTACTCCCATAAATGTTGAAACCAATATTATCAATACCATAACTCCGGAAGAGTACATTAGGGAGACCTACCAAAATCTTTCAAACTCTGAAAAGGAATAGGTATGTGGTACGGTAAGCAAACCGACTCCAAAACTTTTCTAATAGCAATTTTTCTCCATTTTGGAATAGTTAATAAATTAGGAAAATTTAAAGTAGTCCAAAAAGTGCACGAGGAGGCGACAAGCCAGGGGGGCGCGCCCTACCCCCCTGGGCGCGCCCCTGTGGCTTGTGGCCACCCCGTGCACCCTCCGGACTCCGTTTTCTTGTGGTATACTCCTTTAGGTCGGTAAAAATTCATTATATAATCTCCCGAAGGTTTGGACCTTCGTATCACGACAATACTTCCTGTTTTTGTTTTGAGCTGTTTCTGCAGCAGATTTAGAGCAGGATGTCTTCGCAAGAGTCGGTCGGGGAGAGCCGTGTCTCTCACCTGACACCGGGGCTCGGAGCATACAGCGAAGCCAACCACTTCAGGCAGGCCACGGAGGAAGAGCTGGAGGCCGACTTGAAAAGGGTGGATGCCATGGAGGAAGACCAAGAAGTTACCTCTCGTCTACAACCTGGAGCCATGTTGGAGGAACTTCAGAGCTTAACAATTCCGAATTCGGTCATCCCTCCCAATGCTAAATTTCTTACTTATGAAAATATGAAAAAGAGTGTTGCTTCTTCCCCCGCAGCAATGAAACATCCATGGGTGATGGGAGCTCTACCCGTCGCTGGAAAACTTCGCAAGGAAATAATGGATCTTAGACAGCAAAATAACAAGCTTGAGGAGGAGAATCACATTCTGAGGGGCATCATCGCCAAGAATATAACATCACCACCTCCGAAGAAAGACAACTAAACACATGGGTATGGGCACTCCCCTTGGCTTGTGCCGGGCTTGGGGGAGGTGCCCCGGTATCGTATCACCATCACATCTTTTACTTTTATCGTTTTTCTGAGTTCGATCCTTTTGGTTATATCTTGATCTAGTAGAATAAAGTTTTTTGTGTGATCTAGTTTTGAGTTTTGCTTTATGTTCCCACTATGTAAGCGAGTCCGAGAGTTATATAATAAAAAGTAGTTTTGAGTTGAGGGCTTTGCTTGCTTGCTATGATCTTGAGAAAAAGAAATAGAAAGAAGTATAGAATAAAAGCAAAGCGTATATATGATGATCTTATGGGGAGTGATGACTTCACATATAAGAAGTATGTCGATTGACATTTGTTGTGAGTTGACAAACATAGCGATTGGTCATTGCTGCAATTAAAAGAAAGTAATAAAGAAAGAGAGGTTCACATATAAATGTATTATCTTGGACATCTTTTATGATTGTGAGCACTCATTAAAATATTATATGCTAAGAAGTTGATGTTGGACAAGGAAGACAACATAATGGGTTATGTTTGCTTATTTCCGAATAGAAGTTATATGGTTATAGATCCTTTAACATGTGACGCTTGCTTCCACCCCATATCAGCCAAAACTTCCGCACCAAGTAGAGATACTACTTGTGCATCCAAACACGCTCAAACCAGTTTTTCCATGAGAATCCACCATACCTACCTATGGATTGAGTAAGATCCTTCAAGTAAGTTGTCATCGGTGCAAGCAATAAAAATTGCTCTCTAAATATGTATGATCTATTAATGTGAGGAAAATAAACTTTACACGAACTTGTGATATGGAAGAAATAAAAGTGACAGACTGCATAATAAAGTTCTTTATCACAAGCGGCAATATAAAGTGACGTTCTTTTGCATTAAGAGATTGTGCATCCAACTATAAAAGCGCATGACAACCTATGCTTCCCTCTGCGAAGGGCCTATCTGTTATTTTTTACTTTCTAGTACTTACCTTTATGCAAGAGTCGTGGTGATCTTCACCATTTCCTTTATTTCGCCTTTCTCTCTTGGCAAGCGTCATGTGTTGGGGAATGATATAGACGCATATATCCACTCGGATGTGGGTGATCATGAGTTATTTCTGGTGACATTACCCTTGAGGTAAATAGTTGGGAGGCAAAACTATAAGCCCCTATCTTTCTATGTGTTCAATTGAAGCTTTGACCTCATAAGTACCGCGTGAGTGTTAGCAATTATGAAAGACTAAAAGATGATTGAGTATGTGGATTTGCTTTATAAGCTCTTATATTGACTCTTTCCAATGTTATGATAAATTGCAAATTGCTTCAATGACTGAGATCATAGTTTGTTGGTTCTCAATAGAGTTCTTGATTCATACTTTACCTTGTGAATGAATTGTTACTCTAGTATAAGAAATTATATATCAATAAGTATTGCTGTTCTAAAAATGATCATGATGCTCTCATGTCCGTATTTTATTTTATCGACACCTCTATCTCTAAACATGTGGACATATTTATCGATTTCGGCTTTCGCTTGAGGACAAGCGAGGTCTAAGCTTGGGGGAGTTGATACGTCCATTTTGCATCATGCTTTTATATTGATATTTATTGTGTTATGGGCTGTTATTACACATTATGGTACAATACTTATGCCTTTTCTCTCTTATTTTACAAGGTTTACATGAAGAGGGAGAATGCCGGCATCTGGAATTCTGGACTGGAAAAGGAGCAAATATGAGAGACCTATTCTGCACAACTCCAAAAGTCCTGAAAAGTTACTGAGAATTATTTTGGAATATATAAAAAATATTGGGCAAAAGAAATACCAGAGGGGACCAACCAGGAGGCCACAAGCCTGGGGGGCGCGCCCTACCCCCCAGGGCGCGCCCCTGTGGCTTGTGGGCCCCGTGGCAGCCCTCCGGCGCCCATCTTCTGCTATATGGAGGATTTTGACCTGGAAAAATCATAAGAGAGCTTTTGGGATGAAGCGCCGCCGTCTCGAGGGGGAACTTGGGCAGAACCAATCTAGGGCTCCGGCGGAGCTGTTCTGCCGGGGAAACTGCCCTCCCGGAGGGGGAAATTGAAGCCATCGTCATCACCAACGATCCTCTCATCGAGAGGGGGTCAATCTCCATCAACATCTTCACTAGCACCATCTCCTCTCCAAACCCTAGTTCATCTTTTGTATCCGATCTTTGTCTCAAAACCTCAGATTGGTACCTGTGGGTTGCTAGTAGTGTTGATTACTCCTTGTAGTTGATGCTAGTTGGTTTACTTGGTGGAAGATCATATGTTTAGATCCTTAGTGATAATTAATACTCCTCTAATTATGAACATGAATATGCTTTGTGAGTAGTTATGTTTGTTCCTGAGGACATGGGATAAGTCTTGTTATAAGTAATCATGTGAATTTGGTATTCGTTCGATATTTTGATGAGATGTATGTTGTCTCTCCTCTAGTGGTGTTATGTGAACGTCGACTACATGACACTTCACCATTATTTGGGCCTAGGGGAAGGCATTGGGAAGTAGTAAGTAGATGATGGGTTGCTAGAGTGACAGAAGCTTAAACCCTAGTTTATGCGTTGCTTCGTAAGGGGCTGATTTGGATCCATATGTTTCATGCTATGGTTAGATTTATCTTAATTCCTTTTTCGTAGTTGCGGATGCTCGCGAGAGAGGTTAATCATAAGTGGGAGGCTTGTCCAAGTAAGGGCAGCACCCAAGCACCGGTCCACCCACATATCAAATTATCAAAGTAACGAACGCGAATCATATGAGCATGATGAAAACTAGCTTGACAGAAATTCCCATGTGTCCTCGGGAGCGCTTTGCTTTATATAAGAGTTTGTCCAGGCTTGTCCTTTGCTACAAAAAGGATTGGGCCACCTTGCTGCACCTTTGCTACATTTATTACTTGCTATCCGTTACGAATTATCTTATCACAAAACTATCAGTTACCGATAATTTCAGTGCTTGCAGAGAATACCTTACTGAAAACTGCTTGTCATTTCCTTCTGCTCTTCGTTGGGTTCGACACTCTTACTTATCGAAAGGACTACGATAGATCCCCTATACTTGTGGGTCGTCAGTCATAAATTTGAGCCTGGAGATCTTGAAGCCTGTCATGGAGCTTGAAGATCATCTCCATAATTTCCTTGTTGTCCATCTTATGTTCACGAACAAAATTCGTTATCATGGAGTGATTGGCGCTAAGTCCACGCTCCACCATCCCTTGGCACTTGCAGATCTCCGGTTCCACCGCTACAAGCCAGGCCTTCTCGCTTCCCTCCTTCTTTGGCCCTTGAACATCCCGGATGTGAAGCACCCCCTCACCCATCTCAATGGTCTGAGGGTGTTTCATCACCTCCGGAAGGTAGGGGTTGATGACCTTCTCGTAGAACTTGTCCTTCGAGGAGCTTGGCGGCGTCATGGCGATCTAGATCTGTCAGAAAAACAGCCCGAAACAAGAACAGAGGAGAAACTTGCGATGTGGTGGTCAAAACATACAGGAGTATATATAATGAATTTTTCTAGATCAGAATACGTGTCTAGAAAGAAAACGGAGTCCGAGAGGCACACGGGGTGCTCCCAAGCTATCAGGGCGCGCCCAGGGGGTGAGCGCGCCTTGTTGGCTTGGGACTCCCTCGTGAGTCCCCTGGCTGGTTTTTATTTTTGTAATTTTTCTAAAATACCAAAACCAACGGAAAATATTTTTATGGAATTTTTGGAATTAGTTTACTTACCGTAACACATACCTACCCTTTTTCAGGTTTCTGGAGGGTCTCTCTTATGTGTTCTTCTGGTGTCATCACTTGAATAACAGTAGTTTCACTATTAATGGGTGTACTTTCTTTGCCCATTAACCACTCTCGGATTTGTGCCTTCGGCATTATTGATCTTGGTGGCACCGGAGCGATAAACGTCTTTGACGATATATGGTCCTTCCCTTTGGAGAGAAGCTTATCTATAAAGAATCTGAAACAAGAATTGTACAAAAGAACTAGGTCTCCTACATTGAATTCCCGTTTTTGAATTCTATTGTCATGCCATCTTTTGACTTTTTCCTTAAACAACTTGGCATTTTCATAAGCTTGTATGCTCCATTCATCTAAGGAGCTTATATCAAATAATCTTTTTTCACCGGCAAGTTTGAAATCATAGTTAAGTTCTTTAATTGCCCAATAAGCTTTATGTTCTAATTCAAGAGATAAATGACATGCTTTTCCATAGACCATTTTATAAGGGGACATTCCCATAGGATTTTTATAAGCAGTTCTATAAGCCCATAGTGCATACTCAAGTTTCTTAGACCAATTTTTTCTAGACCTATTAACAGTCTTTTGCAAGATCAAATTTATTTCCCGGTTACTCAACTCAATTTGACCGCTAGACTGAGGATGATAAGGTGATGCAATTCTATGGTTAGCATCATATTTAGCTAGAAGTTTACGGAAAGCATCATGAGTAAAGTGTTAACCACCATCAATCATTAAATATCTAGGGACTCCAAACCTTGGGGAAATAACCTCTTTAAGCATTTTAATAGAAGCATTATAATCACCACTACTAGTTGGAATAGCTTCTACCCACTTAGTAACATAATCAACAACAACTAAAATATGAGTGTACCCATTAGAGGAAGGAAAAGGTCCCATATAATCAAAACCCCAAACATCAAATGGTTCAATTGCAAGTGAACAATTCATAGGCATTTCCTGACGTCTACCAATGTTACCAATTCTTTGACATTCATCACATGAGAGGACATACTTACGAGCATCCTTGAAAAGAGTAGGCCAATAAAAACCAGACTGTAGTACCTTGTGTGTAGTTCTGTCACCGGCGTGGTGCCCTCCGCAGGCCTCCGAATGACACTTCTGTAGGATATGTTCATGTTCCTATTCATGCTCAGGTACACAATGTCTAATAACACCATCTACTCCCTCTTTATATAGATGTGGGTCATCCCAAAAGTAATGTCTTAAATCAAAGAAGAACTTTTTCTTTTGTTGGTAGGTGAAACTAGGTGGTATATATTTAGCAACAATGTAATTAGCATAATGTGCATACCAAGGAGTACTACGAGAAGCATTAATAACAGCTAATTACTCATCAGGAAAATTATCATCAATAGGCAGTGGGTCATGAAGAACATTTTCCATTCTAGAGAAAGTATCTGCTACATCAGTTTTCAGCTCCTTTTCTATCAACAATATGCAAATCAAACTCTTGAAGTAAAAGCACCCACCTAATCAGTCTAGGCTTAGCATCTTTCTTTTCCATCAGGTATTTAATAGCAACATGATCGGTGTGAATAATAACTTTGGAATCAACAATATAAGGTCTAAACTTATCACATGCAAATACGACTGCTAAAAATTTCTTCTCAGTAGTAGCATAATTTCTTTGAGCACTATCTAGAGTCTTACTAGCATAATGAATAACATTCAATTTCTTGTCTACACTTTGCCGTAGAACAACACCAACAGCATAATCACTAGTATTACACATAATTTCAAATGGTAAATTCCAATCAGGTGGTTGAACAATAGGTGCAGAAATTAAGGCTTTCTTAAGTATTTCAAAGGCTTCTACACAATCATCATAAAAAACGAAATATCTTTTTGAAGAAGATTATTTAATGACCTAGAAATCTTCGATAAATCTTTAATGAAATGCCTATAGATACCAGCATGACCGAGGAAACTTCTTATACCTTTAACATCTTTAGGCCATGGCATTTTCTCTATTGCATCAACTTTAGCTTTGTCTACCTCAATACCTCGTTCTGAAATTTTATGCCCAAGTACTATACCTTCATTCACCATAAAGTGGAACTTCTTCCAATTCAAGACAAGAGTAGTTTCTTCACATCTCTGCAAAACTCGATCAGGGTTGCTCAAGCAATCATCAAAAGAAGTCCCGTAAATGGAAAAATCATGCATGATTACCTCAACAATCTTTTCACAAAAGTCGGAGAATATAACAGTCATACATCTTTGAAAGGTAGCAGGTGCATTGCATAAACCAAAAGGCATACGTCTATAAGCATAAGTTCCAAAATGACAAGTAAAAGTAGTATTCTCTTGGTCTTGCTTTGACACGGGTATTTGAGAAAAGCCAGAATATCCATCAAGAAAGCAAAAATGTGTGTGCTTAGATAATCTTTCTAATATTTGATCAATAAAAGGCAATGGGTAATGATCTCTTCTAGTAACTTTGTTTATTTTCCTGAAATCAATTACCATCCTATAACCAGTTACTATCCTTTGTGGGATGAGTTCATTTTTATCATTAGGAACAAAAATTATAACTCCTTTCTTAGGAACACAATGAATAGGACTTACCCATTTACTATCAACTATGGGATAGAATATACCTGCCTCTAGAAGCTTTAATATTTCAGTTCTTACCACTTCCTTCATTTTAGGATTCAAGCGGCGTTGATGATCAACAACAGGTTTAGCGTCCGGTTCCATATTGATCTTGTGCTGACATAGAGTGGGGCTAATGCCCTTAAGATCATCAAGAGTATATCCAATAGTAGCTTGATGCTTCTTCAGAGTTTTGAGTAATCTCTTTTCTTCATGCTCTGAAAGGTTAGCACTAATATTAATAGGATATATCTTCTTTTCATCAAGATAAGCATATTTCAAAGTATTAGGTAATTTCTTTAGCTCAAACACGGGATATCCCTTAGGTGGGGGAGTATCCCCTAGAATTTCAACATGCAAGTTGTGTTTAAGAATGGGTTTTGTCTAAACAATATCTCATCTATTTCATCTCTATCATTCATATGAATATCATTCTCATGATCTAGAAGGTATTGTTCTAATGGATCGGTAGGAGGCACAGCAATAGAAGCAGGACCAATAATTTCATATTTACTAGATAATTCGTTCTCATGTGGTTGTCTACCAAACATTGAGAAATTAAATTCATGAGACACATCACCAAAGCTTACTTTAACCTTCTCTGTAACACAATTAATTTTAGCATTAACGGTATTCAAGAAAGGTCTACCAAATATAATAGGAAAAAAATTATCTTGTTGTGAACCAAGTACTAAGAAATTACTGGGGTACTTAATTTTTCCACACAAGACTTCAACATCTCTAACAATCCCAAGTGGTGAAATAGTGTCTCTGTTTGCGAGTTTAACAGTGACATCAATGTCTTCAATCTCAGAGGGTGCTATGTTATTCATAATTTCTTGATATAAGGTGAAAGGTATAGCACTAACACTAGCACCCATGTCACACAAGCCATGATAACAATGATCTCCAATCTTAACAGAAACAACAGGCATGCCAATGATTGGTTTATTTTTATCTAACTCATCTTGCTTGTTTCTAACAGGTTTTGCAATTCTAGCAGCTTCATCGCAGAAGTAAATAACATGTCCATCAATATTATCAACTAGGAGATCTTAACCAGAAATATTAGGTCCTACATTTATTTGTTCAAAAGGTTTAGGTGTCCTAATATAGCGTTTATTAACCACAGATGCAGCTTTAGCATGTTCCTTAATCCTAACAGGAAAAGGTGGTTTCTCAATGTAAGCAGTGGGCACAAGTGGATCAACATGGCAAACAATTGTCTCTTCCTTAACTTTAATGGGTTCCTCTAACAATTCTTCAATAGGTGGATGAAATTTAAACCACTTCTCCTTAGGGAGATCAACATGAGTAGCAAATGATTCACAGAAAGAAGCTACTATCTCAGAGTCAAGCCCATATTTATTGCTAACTTATGAAAAGTATCAGTTTCCATAAAAGATTTAACACAATCAAACTCAAGCTTTATACCTGAATCTTTACCTTTGTCGAGTTCCCAATCCTCGGAGTTGCATTTAATTCTTTCCAGAAGATCCCATTTGAATTCAATAGTTCTCTTCAGGTAGGAACCAATGGAAGAAGAATCGAGTATTAATTGATCATCATAAGAAAGCCGAGCATAAAAGTTTTGTATAATCATTTATCTTGAGATCTCATGGTTGGGGCAAGTGTGCATCATAGATTAAAGCCTCCCCCAAGCTTGAGCGATGCTTTCTCCTTCGCGAGGCCAAAAATTATATATATAATTCCGATCACGATGAAGTAGATGCATAGGATAAAACTTCTGATGAAATTCCAGTTTCAAGCGATTCGTCCCATGATCCAATATCATCCAATAGCCTATACCAAATCAATGATTTTCCCTCCAAAGATAAAGGGAAAACCTTCTTCTTAACTTTGTCCTCGGACAAACCTGCAAGCTTAAATAATACACAAATCTCATCTACATATATCAAGTGCAAATCAGGATGAGTTGTTCCATCTCCTGCATAAGGATTGGCTAGCAGTTTTTCTAACACACCCGAAAGAATCTCATAATAAATATTTTTAGTAGGTTCAGTAGGTTGATGGTCAAATTTTTCCACTTCTAGTCGGGGTGAAGATACCCCGAATAGGCCCTTCAAAGGACTACTATCCATAGTGACAAGCAACAGTAAATTTCAGCACGCATCAAAAATGTTTCCTTACCAAATTCCACTCACCAAAGGTGCTTCACTCCCCGGCAACGGTGCCAAAAAAGAGTCTTGATGATCCAGAAGTATAGGGGATCAATCGTAGACCTTTTGATAAGTAAGAGTGTCAAACCCAACGAGAAGCAGAAGGAAATGATAAGCCGTTTTCAGCAAGGTATTCTCTGCAAGTGTTGTGAGTAATAGTGATAAATAGTTTTGTAGCAAGATAATTCGTAACAAGTTACAAGCATCAAAAGTGTGCAGCAAGATAGCCCAATCCTTTTTATAAAAAAGGACAGGCCTGAAAGTACTCTTATATGAAGCAAGGGCTCTTGAGGACACATGGGAATTTCCATCTAGTCATGGTCATCATGTTGAGTTGATTCGCGTTCGTTACTTTGATAATTTGATATGTGGGTGGACCGGTGCTAAGGTGTTTTTCTTAGTTGAAAAAGCAACCCACTTATGACAACCCCCTCTCGCAAGCATCTGCAACTACGAAACAAGAATTAAGATAAATCTAACCATAGCATGAAACATGTGGATCTTAATCAGCCCCTTATGAAATAACACATAATCTAGGGTTTAAGCTGCTGTCACTCTAGCAACCCATCATCTACTTATTACTCCATAATGCCTTCCCTTAGGCCCAAATATGGCGAAGTGTAATGTAGTCGATGTTCACAAGACACAACTAAAGGAAGCAACAACATACATATCATCAAAATATCGAACGAATACCAACTTCACATGATTACTTATAACAAGACTTCTCCCATGTCCTCGGGAACAAAAGTAACTACTCACAAATCATCACCATGTTCAATATCAGAGGTATAATAAATATGATTAAGGATCTGAACATATTATCTTCCACCAAGTAAACCAACAAGCATCAACTACAAGATGTAATCAACACTAGTAGCAGCCCCCGGGTACCAATCTAAGGTTTTGTGACAAAGATTGAATACAGGAGATGAACTAGGGTTTGAGATGAGATGGTCCTGGTGAAGATGTTGATGAAGATTGGTCCTCCGACGAAGGAGGGAGTGTTGGTGATGACGATGGCTTCGATTTCCGCCTTCCGGAGGGAAGTTTCCTCAGCAGAATCTCTCAGCCGGAGAGCAAAAGGGCCTCTGCCCAAGTTTCCGCCTCGAGACAGCAGCGCTTCATCCCGAAAGTATCCCCTTGATTTTTTAGGTCAAAACACATCATTAGAAGAAGAGGGGGGGGGAGGCCGCCTGTGGGCCTACCAAGCCATCAGGGCGCGCCCAGGGGGCTGGGCGCGCCATGTTCGCTTGGCACCAATGGGTGGCCCCCTCTGGTATATTTTTGCTCAATAAATTATGATATATTCCACAAAAATACCTTGTGAAGTTTCAGGTCATTTGGAGTCCAGAGAATTTTCAGCCATTTTCTTGGTTTTCGGGTCCAGGATTCCTGTTCCCGGCAATTTCCCTCTTTGTGGTGTTCCTTGTAAATTAAGAGAGAAAGGCATAAGAATTGTATCATAAAGTGGAATAATGACCAAGAATAATATAATTATCAATAAGAAATCATGAATCAAAATGGAAGTATCAGCCGACACAACTCAATCACCATCCTTTGGTAGGTCCTCGGCCCGGTCTATAACTGACAGGCCGACGTGGCAAGCACCCCCTCTTCTAGGACACCAACAATGGGCGATCCCTTGAATTAGGACCTAGGAAGCATAACCTATTGGTTAATGATACGTCTCCAACGTATCTATAATTTTTTATTGTTCCATGCTATTATATTATCATTCTAGGATACTTTTTAAGCATTTACTTGAAGTTTTATATTATTTTTGAGCACTAACCTATTAACCCAGTGCCAAGTGCCAGTTGCTGTTTTCTGGATGTTTTTGGCTTTTCAGGAATATTGTACCAAACGAAGTCCAAATACCCCAAAACTTTTTGATGATTTTTCTGGACCAAAATAAGACGTGGAAGTTTCGGAGGAAGACCGGAGGACACACGAGGTGGCCCCAAGCCACGGGGCGCGCCCAGGGGGGTGGTCGCGCCCTGATGGCTTGGGGCCACCTCCTAGGTCCTCTGGCCCGGATCTCTTTGCTATAAATTTTCATATATCCCAAAAACCCTAGAGAGCCTCCTGAAACACTTTTTCCGCCGCTGCAAGTCTCTGTTCCGCCGTGTGCCCATCTGGAGCCCTGTTTTGGTGCCCTGCCGAAGGGGGATCGATCACGGAGGGCTTCTACATCAACCTTGCCGCTCCCATGGTTATGTGTGACTAGTTCACCACGGACTTACGGGTCCATAGTTAGTACCTAGATGGCTATCTCTCTCTCTCTCTCTCTCTATGTTCTTCAATTCCATGATCACCGCGATTCCCCGCGGTGATCTATCTTATGTAATCACTCTTTGCGGTGCGTTTGTTGGGATCCGATGAATTGTGGGTATATGTTCAGATTATTCATGAAAATATATTGAATCCTTGCTGGTTATTTATATGCATGACTGTTATAGCTTCGTAATGCTCTCCGATCTATCGGTTTGGCTTGGCCAACTAGATTGATTTATCTTCAGTGGGAGTGGTGCGTTGTAGTGGGTTCAATCTTGATGTGCTCAATCCCAGTGATAGAAAGGGACATGACACGTAGTGTATCGCTGCCACTAAGGGTAAAACGATGGGGTTCATTCATATTAATTGGATTTACTTTGTCTACATCATGTCATCATCCTCCAAGCATTACTCTGTTTTTACTTAATACTCTAGCTGCATGCTGGATAGCGGTCGATGGGTGGAGTAATAGTAGTAGATGCAGGCAGGAGTCGGTCAACTTGTTTATGGACGTGATGCCTATATACATGATCGTTGCCGTGAATAAATATTGCATACCTATGCGCTTTTCTATCAACTGCCCAACAGTAATTTGTTTACCCACTATATGCCTTCTTTGAGAGACAAGCCTCTAGCCAAAACTATGGCCCCCGGGTCTCCTCACAAATATATTTACAAAAACTCTAAATACCTTGCTGCCATTATTTACTTTATTTTTATTTTCAATTTATATTTATCAAATTATCTATCTATCACTACTTATTGCTTGCAAGTAACGAGTTCAAGGGGATGGACAACCCTCTTGCCTGTGTTGGGTGCAAGTGTCTACTCTTTTGTGTGTAGGCGCTGAAGACGGGAAATTGCATGGTCCTCCTATTGGTTCGGTAACCTTGGTTCTCACTAAGGGAAATACTTACCTCTATTGTGCTGCATCATCCCCTCCTCTTCGGGGATAATCCCAACACAGTTGTGACGCCCCCAATTTCGACCGTACGCTAAACATACACGCAATGCGTACGACCAAGATTAGGGACTCACGGATCGATATCACAACACAACACTAGACACAAATTAAAGTCATACGGCTTCATATTACAAGCCAGGGGCCTCGAGGGCTCCAATACAAAGCTCGACAAGCACGAGTTAGCGGAAGCAAATAATATCTGAGTACAGACATAAGTTAAACAAGTTTTTCCTTAAGAAGGCTAGCACAAACATAAGCAGCGGATCGAAAGAGGCGAGGCCTCCTGCCTGGGAACCTCCTAACTACTCCTGAGCGTCGGCACTCTCCATGTAGTAGTAGGCTCCAGCGGTGGTGTAGTAGCCGTCTCCGGCGTACTCCATCTCCTGGGCTCCATCGTCTGAACGCAGAAACGTATCGAGGGGGAAAGAGAAAGCAAAGCAGCGGTGAGTACTCATCCAAAGTACTCGCAAGACTGACATCAGAACTATGCTAAGTATGCATCAGTACCAAGGAATGGGGTTATATCTGGACTGACTGCAGAAAGCAAGAATAGGGAGAAGGCCTAGTCCTATCGAAGACTAGCATCTTCAGCACCTTGCAACATTAGAAGAGAGTAGACTGGTATCTCATATGAAGTCATATTATTGTAGCAATTTTATTAAGTAACCACACCCAGAGATTCTTCCTCGACTCCCTGTGAGGAAGCAATCTCGGAGCCACATTCATTTCCATTTAAAAGTCACAATTACAGTTGTAGGAGGTCAAAGCATAACTCCAAGTCGTCCTGTTACCGTGGACACGACTATTCGAATAGATAAATTCATCCCTGCAGGGGTGCACCGCATTTCCAACACGCTTGATCACCTCCGGCCGGACACACTTTCCTGGGTCATGCCCGTCCTCGGGATCTCAACACGTCGTCGCCCCACCTAGGCTCAACAGAGAGGCCAGCCCGCCGGTCTAAATCCTAAGCACACAGGGGTCGTGGGCCCACTTGCCCTACGCGCTCATGCACGATGCGAACGCGGCCGAGGTCAGCCCTAGCACACTCCAGTCCAAGAGATGTACCGTCCAGGCCACTCGGGCGCGCGCCGCTCCATTGCTGACGTCCGAAGAGCTTCGGCTGATACAACGACGCTGAGTACCCCATAACTTCTCCCACGTGAAGGTTTGGTGCGTAAAAGGTCAAACGACCAACTCAGATCAAATACCCAACCCATTAGCATTTTATAAATGCGGGTCAAGCGCGACCCATGAAGTGCGGTCCCATCGCCCCGTCTCGAGGATGTGTGGCAAGGGCCTCTCCTGCCCGTCCACGCCTCATCATCATCAAACCATGGGTACCCCTCAGGGTCGACCCATCACCAACATGTTTCTGTAACCAGGTCATAGTAACTGTGTGTATAAAACATCAAGACGGAACCTGAGGAATCACCCTCAAAGGGCCCCGCTCGATGAAACCCGTCAAGGTGGACTTAGAGGAATCGCCCTCGAGGGTCCCACACTTGAGGGGTGGCACGACAGAGTCATCGTCGGGAGTGGTGAAGGAGGAATCACCCTCGATAACCACGACCGACTAGCTGGACTACAGAGCTAGCATCATGAGTACTTCACGAGGTGTCACCCTCGGTACTCGATAGTAGCGCTGCAGAGTCGTACAACTAAGGGGGGTGCGGTGATGTGACGGGCCTGGCTTGTCGGTCGGTTGACCGAGTCGTCGATGAAGAAGCAGGGACAACTGGGACTAAGGGGGTCACAGGGGATTCATTGACCAACCTATACTAAGCAGTTGATATGATTGCAGGTATGGTAGCAGTTTATCAAAAGCAGGCTATGCATCAGAAATAGGAGCTAGCTAATACAGTAGCAAAATCTAATGCAGGAATGAGAGGGAAATAAATGGGCGATATCGGAATGCTCAAGGGGAGGGGTTGCTTGCCTTGCTGCTTTGCGCCAAAGGCCTGATCGTCAGCGGTGTAGTCGTACCCGGCAGCACCATTAGTCTCGGGGTCTACCGGAGAGAAGAGGGGGGAAGAAACAATAAATATAAAGCACAGATGCAACACGATGCATGACATGGCAATATGCAGAGCTAGGCATGCACTAACGCAGTATTACACGTCCCAGACGGGTCGGAAGAATATCTGACGATATTTTCCGGGTCTCGGGCTACTACCGGACAGACAAAAACGATGGAAAAGTTCCATGTTTGCCATGCTAGGAGTACGTGACAGATTAACGGACAGCGTATTCGGATTCGTGGGATTTTTCTGAGCAACTTTCATATATAAATTATTTTCATCCGAGTTATGGTTTAAAAGATATGATTTTTCAAAGTTTTTAAGGAATTTCTGGAATTTAAATAATTATTTAAATTCGAATTATCCAGAATAGTAAATGATGACATCATCATGACGTAGGTGTGACGTAAGCAGTCAACAGTGCAGCTGACCGGTCAAACCTGACCAGTGGGTCTCACTGGTCCGTGAGACAGAGGCTAAATAGGATTTATTTTAAAATAATTAGGATTAATTAAGTGTGGGCCCCATTAGTCAGTGACAGATTAGTGTTTTAATTAACTAATTAATTAATTTACAGATTTTCTATTTATTGAAAAACATTTTAAACGGCAGGACCCACATGTCAGTGACATGGGGCCAGCCCAGCCAGCGTTGACTGGGTCAACTGGGCCCAGTGAGACCCAGCTGCAGTGGCTCAACGGTGGGGCCCGTGGCTGCCGCGTCAGCGCCACGTCGGACGGCGACCGGAGTCGCGCCGGCGAGCTCGTACGCGGCGTAGGCTCGCCGAACTTGGCCGGAAAACGGCCTCAAACGGCCGTTTGCCGCGGGGCTTGGCGCGTTCGGAAGCTAGCGATGTCGCGCGTCGCGTGGCGCGAGTGGTCAGACTCGGGGGCGGCCGGAACGACGCCGGCGACGATGGTTGGCGGCGGTGCTCTCGGGCGGGGCCCGGGCGTGTGGCTGCGGTGGGATAACGAGCAAATGGAGCGGCTGGGTAGCCTCTACGTGATGCGGCGAGCGCGATGGGCAGCAGCGCGGGGCCCAAAGTACGTCGTGGCTACGCCAGCGACGAGCTCCGCGGAGGCGCGTTCGGGCACGACGGGGAGGAGGAGCTACGGCGGCGGAAACGCTCGGGGAAGGGAGGGGAAAGACGCAGCAGCTTACAGCGGTCCTGCAGATGTGCTTAGCGGGCTCGAGGAGGGCTCGACGGCGACGAAATCGGCGAGGGCGTGCGGGTGGCCGAAGGTAGAAGACGACGGCGTAGGGGACGATGCAGCGGCGTTGAGCTCGGGCCCGGGGTCGGAGATGGCGTATCGGACGATGGCGGAGCGAGCTGGCACGGCGGCGAGGCGATGCGGTGGCGGTGGCCGCGAGCTTTACGGCGGCGGCGCCATGGTTGCGCTCGGAGGGGGAAGCAGAGAGGGAGCGCGGGGGGAGTGAGCGAGGAGAGGCCAGGGAAGCACGGGGCTCTGCCCTTATCTACCAGGCGGGCGCGGGCGCGCTGTCGACCGCGAGGAGAGGGGGGGCCTGGCTGCGGGCGCGCGCGTATGCACAGTGTTCGACAGCGAGCGGGGTGAGCAGTGCGGGAGGTGGGAGACGCTGCGGGATGGGCTGGGCCGGCGCTGTAGCACTTAGGCCCAGCCGCTGCGGGCTTTTTCCCTTTTTTTTATTTATGTTTTCTGTTTTCTTTTGTTTTTTTCTGTTTTGCAAAATGTGTGGATCCAAATATAGTTTTGTAAAATATATGGCTTAGCCCAATAAATATTATGCAATATTTAGCACTGTTTTAAAAAGGTTTTGAGTCCATATAATTACATTTGGATTTTATTTAATTATAAATGGATTAAATACTTCTGTTTTGCTGCTATTTCTTGTTGTTTGAGTTATTTATTTAATTTGATTAATGTTGATTATAATTTTTTAATTGCCTCTGGATTATTTGCTATTTAATGAACATTTTAGTTTTCAAATTTGAACAACTTTTATTTTCACTTTAAGTTTGAATTTCCATTTGAATTGGAATTTGAAATGAGATATGATCCAAATAATGATTAAGCACTGTTAATCATGATGACATGGCATTATCAAAAGGGTGATTACTGTAGCTAATCAGTGCGGGTGTTACAAATCTCCCCTACTAAAAAGAATTCTCGTCCCGAGAATTAAGAAGTAGATGGAAAGAGCCCGGGGTATTCTGCACGAAGATGATCTTCGCGTTCCCAAGTGGCTTCATCATCAGAATGGTTTGCCCACTGCACCTTGAAGAACTTGGTAACCGTCTGACGAGTCCGACGTTCAGTTTCATCGAGAATGCGGACTGGTTGCTCTTTGTAAGAGAGGTCTTGTTGCAGTTCAAGCATATCATGATCCATTGCTCGGATAGGATCCTTGAAGCAGCGACGAAGCTGTGACACATGGAACACATCGTGAACCTGAGAAAGGTTTGGCGGTAGTTCCAGTTGATATGCCACCTTACCACGCCTTTCGAGAACAGTGAAAGGACCAATATATCGGGGAGCCAGCTTGCCCTTGATCCCGAAACGGTGTGTACCTCTCATTGGCGTGACTCGAAGATAAGCCTTTTTGCCAGGTTGATAGACCATATCTTTGTGATGACGGGCATACTGACTCTTCTGACGAGACTGAGCAGCCTTTAGATTTGCATGAATAATGCGGACTTGATCTTCGGCATGTTGGATAATATCCGGACCGACAAATGTACGTTCCCCAGTTTCTGACCAATTCAGAGGAGTTCGACACTTACGTCCATATAATACTTCAAAGGGAGCCATCTTCAGACTAGCTTGATAGCTATTGTTGTAGGAGAACTCAGCATACGGGAGAGATTCCTCCCATTTCTTGCCGAAAGAAATGACACAAGCTCGAAGCATGTCTTCGAGAATCTGATTGACTCTTTCAACTTGTCCCTGGGATTGAGGGTGAAAAGCGGTGCTGAAAGACAAATGAGTCCCCATAGCTTCCTGGAAACTTGCCCAGAATCTTGAAGTGAATAAGCTGCCACGGTCTGAACTAATCAACAATGGAATACCGTGGAGTGAAACAACTCTGGACATGTAAAGATCTGCTAGCTGACTAGCAGTAATAGTTTCCTTGACAGCCAGAAAATGTGCAACTTTGGACAGTCGGTCAATGACGACAAGAATAGCATCATTACCTTTCTGTGATCTCGGAAAACCAGTGACGAAGTCCATTTCAACATGGTCCCATTTCCATTCAGGAACCGTAATAGGTTGTAGAGTTCCAGCAGGCTTTTGATGTTCTACTTTGATCCGATGGCAAATGTCACATTCTGAAACATAGCGTGCAATGTCTTGCTTCATGTTAGACCACCAGAATCTTTGACGAATGTCTTGGTACATCTTGGTACTACCAGGATGAATAGACAGCGGAGTGTCATGTGCTTCCTTCATGACCTCCTGAGTCATATCATGGTTTTTCTCCTTACTCGGTACCACTAGGCGGCCTTTGAAGTACAAAGCGCCATCCTCAGCAATAGTGAAGGATGAGGGTTTTCCTTCTGCGAGATCGAGTTTAATCCTCTCGACTTCATTGTCACACTTCTGGATCCACTTGATGACGTCCACTAGATCTGGTTTAGCAACCAGGGTATTAAGAGAACCTTGGGAAACAACGTGGAGGTTCATTTTGTAGGACCCTTCAGGAGGGGGTGTGAGATAACCCTGAGGAACAATATGGAGGTTCAGCTTGCGAAATTCTTCTTGAAGAAGGGGGTGAACCTTGTGAACCTGGAGGTGATTGCAATAAGACTTGCGGCTCAACGCATCAGCCATTACATTAGCCTTGCCTGGGGTATAAGAAATACCCACATTGTAGTCTGCTATGCGCTCCATCCATCTCTGTTGACGGAGGTTCAGATCTGGTTGAGTAAACAGGTACTTCAGACTTTGGTGATCAGTGTAGATCTCGCAACGATTTCCAACAAGGTATTGCCGCCACTCTTTCAGTGCATGAATTACTGCAGCAAGTTCAAGGTCGTGAACTGGGTAGTTCTCTTCATGAGGACGCAATTGACGAGATGCATAAGCAACCACTCTACGCTCTTGCATTAGGACACAACCTATTCCCTGACGCGAAGCGTCACAATAAATGACGAAGTCCTTACGAGTATCCAGAGGAGCAAGCACTGGAGCAGACATCAGTTTGTCCTTAAGTGCCTGAAAGCTTTCCTGACATTTTTCTGTCCACTCATATTTAACACCTTTGTGAAGCAAATTGGTTAAGGGTTTTGCAATCTTGGAGAAGTTCTCGACGAATCGACGGCAATAGTTGGCGAGTCTGAGAAAACTTCTGACTTGCTTGACATTCTTCGGGGGAGTCCAGTCAAGAATAGCCTGAACTCGTTCAGGGTTGACCGCAATACCATCCTTGGAGATCACATGCCCAAGGTAGGTTACTTCGTCCATCCAGAACTCACACTTTGAATACTTTGCATAAAGTTGATGTTCTCGAAGCCTCTCCAGTATAAGACGAAGATGTTCAGCATGCTCTTCTTTATTCTTGGAGTAAACCAGGATATCATCCAGATAAACCACGATGAATTTATAGAGGTAATCCATGAATATATAGTTCATTAGGAGAGAGAAGGTTGCTGGGGCATTGGTTAAGCCAAAGGACATGACGGTGTACTCGTATGAACCATAACGAGTAACGAATGCAGTCTTCGGAATATCCTCTTCACGTACCCGGATCTGATGGTAACCCAACCTCAAGTCGAGTTTGGAAAACACTGACGAACCAGCAAGTTGATCATACAGATCATTGATCCAAGGAAGCGGATATTTGTTTTGAATCGTTGCCTGGTTGATGGGTCGGTAATCTTGAACCAATCGATTCGTACCATCCTTTTTCTTGACAAAGAGAGAAGGTGCTCCCCAAGCAGAGGAACTTGGACGAATGAAACCCAGACGAAGCGAATTGTCAATTTCTTGCTTAAGTTCAAGGAGTTCATGTGGTGGCATCTTATACGGACGCTTGGCTATAGGAGTGGTACCAGGTACCAAGTCGATGACAAACTCGACAGCTTTGGCAGGGGGAATCCTGGAAGTTCTTCCGGAAAAACATCTTGGAAATCCCGGACAACTGGAATGTTTTCAATCCCTTCAAGAGGTGACTCATTTAATGCATTCAGGGCATATAGTCGGGCTTCAGCATCTTGAACAAGATGAGCATGGTAGTTGACTATCTCATTTGAAGGATGCAGAAGGTGGACAGTTTTGGTGGCACAAACGACGGAAGCAGTATGTGCTTTCAACCAATCCATTCCCAGAATAAGGTCTATCTTGGAAGACTTCAATATAATGGGGGAAGCATGGAATTCCAGTCCTTCTATTTCAATGGGGACATCTGGACAAACCATGGAGGTTTGACATTGGTCAGCGGGGGTGTTTACCACTATTAGAATGTTCATCTCCTCGTACTTAATGCCATGCATGTATGCAAAATCTTCAGACATGAAAGAATGCGATGCTCCTGTATCAAACAATACAGAAGCTGGTACGGAGTTAACAAGGAGTGTACCCATCATAGTAGCAAGCTGGTCTTGAACTTCATTCAGATCAACATTGTTAGCCTGAGCACGACCCTGAGCAGGCCCGGCATTGTTGTTGCGGGGCTGGTTGGAAGGCAGTGCAAGTTGTTTCTGATTCTGCCTGCATTCTCTAGCACGGTGTCCTAGACGACCACACTTGAAGCACAGCCCATCCTCAGGACGAGAAGGGGGAACAGGAGCTCGTGGTGGTGGAGCTAGGAGCCTCGGCTGCCTAGGTGGGGGTGGAGGCAGACGAGGTGCAGCATAGGACGGCCTCGGAGCAGGAGGCGGTGCATGATACATGTTGTGTGGGATCCAGATCTTGCACTTCTGAGCAGATGAGCCCGAAGATGAGCCCATGTCACGATTGCGCTTGCTGCTGTCCTTGTAGTCCTGCAGACCTGTTTCCACCAGAATGGACTTGTTCACCAAGGTGGCAAAGTTATCGAAGTCTTGAACAAGGAGTGCCAGCTTGATATCCGGGTGGAGGCCTTCACGGAACTTCTCCTGCCTACGAGCATCAGTTGCAACGTCTTCTTCAGCATAGCGAGATAAGTCCAGAAATTCCCGCTGATAAGCATCCACAGTCTTGTTGCCCTGGACTAGATTGCGGAACTCATGCTTCTTCTTGTCCATCAGTCCCTGAGGAATGTGACGAGCACGGAATGCAGCTTGGAACTCCGGCCAAGTGATGATTGTTCCAACAGGCTGTGAGCGCCTGTGACTGTCCCACCATTGAGCAGCGGGACCCTTTAGAAAGTACGAGGCAAAGGTGACATAGCTAGCCTCTGGGGCGCCTGAAGACTCCAGCTCATAAGTGATGTCACGGAGCCAGTCATCTGCGTCAAGCGGTTGAGTTGAGCTGCGGTAGATCGCAGGGTTGAGACGCATGAAGTCTTGCAGAGTCATTGGAGCTGGCTGCTGATTCATATTCGGCCTCGGGAACTGGTCCATAAGCCCTTGCATAAACTGGCGATTCAGTTCAAACTGCTGCATCATACCAGCCATGTATTCAGGTGGCGGTGGTGGTTCAGGCGCACCACGACCACGACCAGCTGGCCTAACCATCATGCTATAAGTAACAGCGATAGTTTAGCATTGAGTAATTGCCAAGACAATGAATCATCCATGAAGTAAATTGCACAAAGAAGGAAGTGCAATAGATACGACATAGTAGTTCAATTCAACATACAGATCCATACAAGGTCTATTACAAACCATAAGTCTGTTACAAAAATAGACGATAGGTCCGGCATGAAAAACCTAGACAACTAGGCGGCACACAGGCACGCGGTGGAGGGATACAACAACGAGGCATAGCGATATGCTACATCAACGTCGGAGACAACGAAAGAATCAAGCCATCATCTGGAAGGAGGGGCTCTCCGGGAGGAAGAAGTTATGAGAACCTAGAGTTAGAGTTAGCAAAAATCTTTAACCCGAAAGAGAAGAGAGATCAGAACCCAGAGTATAGACGAGGAATAAAAGATCCTAATACCACCCGATTGAGATGTGGGCCCGTAAGCCACACAACTATGTTAGTAAAAGTTTTTCAAGTACTAGACTCAACTTCGGCCAAGGAGTTGGAAAGGGGGCTACCTACAGGCAGTCGGCTCTGATACCAACTTGTGACGCCCCCAATTTTGACCGTATGCTAAACATACACGCAATGCGTACGACCAAGATTAGGGACTCACTAATCGATATCACAACACAACACTAGACACAAATTAAAGTCATACAGCTTCATATTACAAGCCAGGGGCCTCGAGGGCTCGAATACAAAGCTCGACAAGCACGAGTCAGCCGAAGCAAATAATATCTGAGTACAGACATAAGTTAAACAAGTTTTGCCTTAAGAAGGCTAGCACAAACATAAGCAGCGGATCGAAAGAGGCGAGGCCTCCTGCCTGGGAACCTCCTAACTACTCCTGAGCGTCGGCACTCTCCACGTAGTAGTAGGCTCCAGCAGTGGTGTAGTAGTCGTCTCCGGCGTACTCCATCTCCTGGGCTCCATCGTCTGAACGCAGAAACGTATCGAGGGGGAAAGAGAAAGCAAAGCAGCGGTGAGTACTCATCCAAAGTCCTCGCAAGACTGACATCAGAACTATGCTAAGTATGCATCAGTATCAAGTAATGGGGTTATATCTGGACTGATTGCAGAAAGCAAGAATAGGGAGAAGGCCTAGTCCTATCGAAGACTAGCATCTTTAGCACCTTGCAGCATTAGAAGAGAGTAGACTGGTATCTCATATAAAGTCATATTATTGTAGCAATTTTATTAAGTAACCACGCCCAGAGATTCTTCCTCGACTCCCTGCGAGGAAGCAATCTCGGAGCCACATTCATTTCCATTTAAAAGTCACAATTATAGTTGTAGGAGGTCAAAGCATAACTCCAAGTCGTCCTGTTACCGTGGACACGACTATTCGAATAGATAAATTCATCCCTGCAGGGGTACACCGCATTTCCAACACGCTTGATCACCTCCGGCCGGACACACTTTCCTGGGTCATGCCCTTCCTCGGGATCTCAACACGTCGTCGCCCCACCTAGGCTCAACAGAGAGGCCAGCCCGCCGGTCTAAATCCTAAGCACACAGGGGTCGTGGGCCCACTTGCCCTACGCGCTCCTGCACGATGCGAACGCGGCCGAGGTCAGCCCTAGCACACTCCAGTCCAAGAGTTGTACCGTCCAGGCCACTCGGGCGCGCGCCGCTCCATTGCTGACGTCTGAAGAGCTTCGGCTGATACAACGACGCTGAGTACCCATAACTTCTCCCACGTGAAGGTTTGGTGCGTAAAAGGTCAAACGACCAACTCAGATCAAATACCCAACCCATTAGCATTTTATAAATGTGGGGCAAGCGCGACCCATGAAGTGCGGTCCCGTCGCCCCGTCTTGAGGATGTGTGGCAAGGGCCTCTCCTGCCCGTCCACGCTTCATCATCATCAAACCATGGGTACCCCTCAGGGCCGACCCATCACCAACATGTTTCTGTAACCAGGTCATAGTAACTGTGTGTATAAAACATCAAGACGGAACCTGAGGAATCACCCTCAAAGGGCCCCGCTCGATGAAAACCGTCAAGGTGGACTTAGAGGAATCACCCTCGAGGGTCCCACACTTGAGGGGTGGCACGACAAAGTCATCGTTGGGAGTGGTGAAGGAGGAATCACCCTCGATAACCATGACCGACTAGCTGCACTACAGAGCTAGCATCATGAGTACTTCACGAGGTGTCACCCTCGGTACTCGATAGTAGCGCTGCAGAGTCATACAACTAAGGGGGGTGCGGTGATGTGAGGGGCCTGGCTTGTCGGTCGGTTGACCGAGTCTTCGAGTCGTCGAGTTGTCGATGAAGAAGCAGGGGCAACTGGGACTAAGGGGGTCACATGGGATTCATTGACCAACCTATACTAAGCAGTTGATATGATTGCAGGTATGGTAGCAGTTTATCAAAAGCAGGATATGCATCAGAAATAGGAACTAGCTAATACAATAGCAAAATCTAATGCAGGAATGAGAGGGAAAGAAATGGGCGATATTGGAATGCTCAAGGGGGGGGTGCTTGCCTTGCTGCTCTGCGGCAAAGGCCTGATCGTTAGCGGTGTAGTCATACCCGGCAGCACCGTCAGTCTCGGGGTCTACCGGAGAGAAGAGGGGGGAAGAAACAATAAATATAAAGCACAGATGCAACACGATGCATGACATGGCAATATGCAGAGCTAGGCATGCACTAACGCAGTATTACACGTCGCAGACGGGTCGCAAGAATATCTGACGATATTTTCCGGGTCTCGGGCTACTACCGGACAGACGAAAATGATGGAAAAGTTCCATGTTTGCTATGCTAGGAGTACGTCACAGATTAACGGACAACGTATTCGGATTCGTGGGATTTTTCTAAGCAACTTTCATATATAAATTATTTTCATCCGAGTTATGGTTTAAAAGATATGATTTTTCAAAGTTTTTAAGGAATTTCTGGAATTTAAATAATTATTTAAATTTGAATTGTCCAGAATAGTAAATTATGATGTCATCATGACGTACGTGTGACGTCAGCAGTCAACAGTGCAGCTGGCCAGTCAAACCTGACCAGTGGGTCCCACTGGTCAGTGAGACAGAGGCTAAATAGGATTTATTTTAAACTAATTAGGATTAATTAAGTGTGGGCCCCATTAGTCAGTGACTGATTAGTGTTTTAATTAACTAATTATTTAATTTACAGATTTTCTATTTATTTAAAAAGTTTTAAATGGCGGGACCCACATGTCAGTGACATGGGGCCAGCCCAGTCAGCGTTGACTGGGTCAACTGGGCCCAGTGGGACCCAGCTGTAGTGGCTCAGCGGTGGGGCCCGTGGCTGCCGCGTCGGACGGCGACCGGAGTCGCGCCGGCGAGCTCGTACGCGGCGTAGGCTCGCCGGACTTGGCCGGAAAACGGCCTCAGACGGTCGTTTGCCGCGGGGCTTGGCACGTTCGGAAGCTAGCGATGTCGTGCGTCGCGTGGGGCGAGTGGTCGGACTCGGGGGCGGCCGGAACGACGCCGGCGACGACGGTTGGCGGCGGTGCTCTCGGGCGAAGCTCGGGCGTGTGGCTGCAGTGGGATAGCGAGCAAATGGAGCGGCTGGGTAGCCTCTACGCGATGCGGCGAGCGCGATGGGCAGTAGCGCGGGGCCCAAAGGTCGCCGTGGCTACGCCGGCGACGAGCTCCGCGGAGGCGCGTTCGGGCACAACGGGGAGGAGGAGCTACGGCGGCGAAAACGCTCGGGGAAGAGAGGGGAAAGACGCAGCAGCTTACAGCGGTCCTGCAGATGTGCTTAGCGGGCTCAAGGAGGGCTCGACGGCGACGAAATCGGCGACGGCGTGCGGGTGGACGAAGGTAGAAGACGACGGCGTAGGGGACGATGCAGCGACATTGAGCTCGGGCCCGGGGTCGGAGATGGCGTATCGGACGATGGCGGAGCGAGCTGGCACGGCGGCGAGGCGATGCGGTGGCGGTGGCCGCGAGCTTTACGGCGGCGGCGCCATGGTTGCGCTCGGGAGGGGGAAGCAGAGAGGGAGCGCGGGGGGAGTGAGCGAGGGGAGGCCAGGGAAGCACGGGGCTCTGCCCTTATCTACCAGGCAGGCGCGGGCGCGCTGTCGACCGCGAGGAGAGGGGGGGCCTTGCTGCGGGCGCGCGCGCGCGCAGAGTGTTCGACAGCGAGCGGGGTGAGCAGTGCGGGAGGTGGGAGACGCTGCGGGATGGGCTGGGCCGGCGCTGTAGCACTTAGGCCCAGCCGCTGCGGGCTTTTCCCTTTTATTTATTTCTGTTTTCTGTTTTCTTTTATTTTTTTCTGTTTTGCAAAATGTGTGGATCCAAATATAGTTTTGTAAAATATATGGCTTAGCCCAATAAATATTATGCAATATTTAGGACTGTTATAAAAAGGTTTTGAGTCCATATAATTACATTTGGATTTTATTTAATTATAAATGGATTAAATACTTCTGTTTTGCTGCTGTTTCTTGATGTTTGAGTTATTTATTTAATTTGATTAATGTTGATTACAATTTTTTAATTGCCTCTGGATTATTTGCTATTTAATGAACATTTTAGTTTTCAAATTTGAACAACTTTTATTTTCACTTTAAGTTTGAATTTCCATTTGAATTGGAATTTGAAATGAGATATGATCCAAATAATGATTAAGCACTGTTAATCATGATGACATGGCATTATCAAAAGGGTGATTACTGTAGCTAATCACTGGGGGTGTTACAACAGTTCACTAGTATCAGTTAATAGAGGAGAGTAACGAATAACCCGCTCTATCATGCAGGCTTGAGATGCCTTAATGTGTTTCTATTGGCTACATGTAGCAAAGATTTTGTCCTATAAAGTATTCTCGAAAAAACACCTATATGAGCCCCGACTGTTAAACGTCATAGTCTGTGAGGCTTTCCTGTTCACTAGTAAGCTCACAAACATACCATGGAGTATGATATATATTATCCACCCGCAGGGTAGGATACTGGCAGCCATGTACTAGTTATGACTTTGAGTGAAATATGTTCGCACAAAACCTGTAATTTAAGGAATAGTACATTGTTAAGTTGTGAGTGGATGCAGCTTAAATCTCTATGCAAAATTTCATCTTAACAATCTCTGTTGAAACAGTAATATATTAAACAAGTAGTGAAAGCATGCGAATCACTAAATGTACATTTGAGATCTTGTGGGGGTTATTGAAGAATGGGCTTGGCCCACGTATCTTTTTCCTGAAAATCCTAAAGCAAATCTCAAAGGGCCATGTATAAGTGCCAAGTGAACGTGCAATGTTTAGTCCCACCCCGGGAGTGGAGGAAGTGTGAGACCAACTTAAATAGTGGAGGCTCTCCACCCCACTAAGTGACAAGCTGAGGAGAGAAAGCGAGCACCACACACGCGGGCTTGGACACGGACACTGAAGGGCGGGCGGGCATCATGCATGTGTATGGTCTTGCAGGAGAGCATTTTCCTTTTCCCTTTTTTAGTTCCTTGGCAGACAAGTTGATAATTTTCTTGTTTGGTAAGTTCACGACTTGAAATCCAAGTCGGTTTGATATCGTGATCGCGACATGATACAACGTGGCTTCTCCTATATATACAACTTACCGGTCACAACCAATGATACACCAAAACAAGTTAGGATTTTGCTTCATCTCGCAACTTACGCCACCAGTGTAGTCTACTCCATATTAAACGCTGGCGTGCCCCGGTGAGCGGGAGAGTAGCTCTCCGAAACCTATCGTACTTGTGATTCTACACCGGGAAAGGACGAATTATGTTTTTGGCAAGCGCTTCATGCGACTGCTCAACTTCATCATCATGGGTCGTCTTCCATCCAAGTCGTGCGGGGTCACGTACCGATGTCTCCAACATCGTCTACTTCGACCAATCTTCACCAATGTCATTGTCAACATTGCTCTTGCAGCAGTTATGGCTGCAAACAGACAGTACATGCGTCATGATTTATTCGTGTCTCTAATTATGGTTACTGTTATGATGTTATACACGTTTTCATGTTTATTAGTGCGCAACAACTGTTGAATTTTAGGCAATTTTCTGATTATTTTCAGAATATAAATCATGACAAAATAGAGAGTCACATCGCGCTTGCCTCTCCATCTCCCCCTCTGTCTTGCTCCTTCCTTGAGGTCATCCTCATGGGCAAATCTCATGGGTCTTCCAGCGAGGCTGCCTCTAGTGGCAAGCGGGCGACATTATAGATCGGTGGAGGCTGTCTCTGATTGCGATTACGCGGCAGTGCTCAAATCAAAGCTCGAACAGAAGAGGGAAGCGCGGGAGCAGGTGGCGCGCGACCACGAGGCCTGGGCGGCTGGGCCGGAGTGGCTCCAGCGGGAGGAGCGCAACCGCGCGACCTCTGCAGCGATGGGTTCAGCAGGATCCGGTGCCTCGTCGACGTCGACACCGCCTGTGTGGGGCTCTGCGGTGGCTGACCCGTGGTTGGCGGCGGCGTGTGGCTCTGCAGCGCCCAGATCTACTGCCCCACGGGGAGCTCCGAGTCCTCCCCTTCCTGCTCTCCGTTCGGGCGCGACTGTATCTGGCTACGGGCCAGGTGAGGGTGGTCGATTTGCTGCTCATGGCTATGGAGGGTGGTTCCAAAGGGGTGGATCTGGTGCCGCCTACCCCAACAAGTCTCGTAAGTTTGCCCTGCTGGATCATGGCTCTTCCTCCAACACTACTGGTGATGGAATTCTTCCCCTCCTCCACCGCTCCCACACAACCCTCCCCCCTCCGGATCTGCTTGGACCATCACCAGCTTTGCCTGCCATCGCCCTGGGCACTTCCAATCCAGATGCACCTTTCCTCCCTTCTGCCTCACTTGTCGATCTGAGGGCCACCTCACTATTGACTGCCAGAATAGGTGCAAGCCTCCTTTGTTCAAGCAGTTTGGGATTGGTCTTCCTAGTTGTTCGTTCATTGCGCTTGAGGGGGACATGGACCTGGCGGTGGTGGTTCCGGCACTGGTGAATGTCGCAGTCATTATTGTCCAATCCCAGGCGATCTCAAGCCAGATGTTGCTGGATAAGCTGAAAGAGTGGGGGCTGAAAGGATGTGATTGGCAGGTACCACAGCTCTCTTCGTCTGAATTTGGAGTGGTCTTTCCTTCAAAAGAAAGTCTTAAGACGATCTCTTCTTGTACAAGCTTCACTATGCCTCTGAATAAGATTGTTGTGTTGTTTAGAGTTGATGATGGTGGAGGTCGTGTTGTGGGTACTTTGTCTAAAGTTTGGGTCCAACTTGATGATGAGCCTTCTGGCATGCGCACTGCTCCTTTTGTGCTGGCCTTTGGTGAGTTGGTTGGCAAACCTATTGAGGTAGATGATGCCTCTCTGGATCGGCTTGGCTCCGTTCACATCAAGATGCGGTGCCTCGACCCTGCTAGGGTGCACAGTTCAATGGTTGTTTTCCCCTCCTTCGGTGCTTTCAACATTTGCGTCCATGTGGAAGGGGCGGAGGCCCAACAGCAGCCACCTATGCCACCACCAAAATCCCCACTGCCATCGCACGGGGATGGTGGGAAGGAGGTAGCGCGTTTGATGAGGACTCGGGCAAGCTGTTTTCAAATTCTGAATGGGAGAATATGGGTGATAACATGAGAGAGTTGTTCAAGTCACGTGCTCCGCATGGCGGGCTTGCTGATGCTGCTAATCCCAAGGTTGGTTTATCTGGTCTGCCTAAGCTTCCGGAGGAGGGTGGTGTGGTTGTAGCTGTGCACGGAATGGATACCCCTATTTCTGAGGTGTGCTCCAATATACCTCGGTGTCCATCTTCTCCATCTCTCTCTGGCAACGTGGATGAGTAGCTACCAGTGGTTAACAAGGTCTCGGGTCCGGTTCAGAAGAATAAGTCTCCGGTCAGGAAGTTCTTTGCCGGATTCGTGCCTCTTCGGGCTCCAAGAAGTCCATTGCGGGCGTGTGCAAGCGCCTGGACGCCGACTTGGGGGTGGTGGCAACCGAGGAGGGCTCGGTATGTGACGGGTCCTCTCCTTCTGCTCGCTCCTTGCCGGTCCAGTCTCCGGACTCCACGGCGTGCAAGAGTAGGCGGGTGCAGAACAGTGGGGAGCCAATTGTGGACGGGTGGCTCGTCGTGCGAAGGTGAGCGACACGATGCCCACTCATACTGTTTCATCAGCCTCTCCTGTTCGGTTAGTTCTCCCTTCCTTATCTGATAGCCATCATTTGCAAGTTGCTTTCGATTCTGGGTTTGTTTTTTGACGAGACTGTTGGCTCTCCATCCACGTTGCTCTCTATGATTCGCGCTAATGAGTTGGCCCAAGCGGCCATTGCTAAGGACAAAGATGTTGCTGGTGCAGCTCTGTCGCCGTGGACGGAGCCAAGAGTGGCTTTGATTTCCTAGGAGGTTGATGGGAGCCAACCTGCCTCGGCTCCCGCTAAACGGACGCATTCCAAATGCCCTAAAACCCGTGTAACATCGTGCAAGTCGAGTCTTCACATAAAAAACCTTTCTTGTAAATGGAAGCCTAATTGTGGAACATCCGGGGTTTTGATGCTAGGGGCATCGAGACCAAATGCGGGACTTGGTTCGTGGTTCGAATGTTGATTTTGTTGGTCTTCTAGAAACTTCTAAACCTTCTTTCTCTCAAAATTAGCTATCTGCGGTGGCTGGAGCGGATCGTTTTGTTTGGAAATGCTTGCTAGCGTCGGGTCATTCTGGTGGCATCTCGATTGCGACAAAGCTTGACACTTTCGATTTTGTGGCCTTTGATCATGGTGTGTTTTGGGCTAGCATGGTGGTGCTACACAAACAACTTAATCTTTGACCATTCTCTTTTGCACTTATTTCTTGATGAGCTCTCCTCTAAAATCGACTCTTGCAATTTGCTTCTTCTCATCGGAGGGGATTTTAACTTGTTGCTTGCTCCTTTAGGTAAGAATAATAGTATTCCTGGGCTTTCACGGAGGCTTTTAATGACTTCACTACTGCGGGATGCTGCTAACGCGACACAGCAATCAGAGACCCTTCGACGAAACTGTGTGTGATGCATGAATCACAAACTGTATAGTTCAAGCTCCGTCGCCAATGACATGAACTGTGTGCGATGTAGGATCCATCAAGTACGATTCAGAAAATATTTGTGTGTGCGATCAACGGCAGACAGTTGACTTTTAAGAACTATTTGTGATGAGGCGAAATGGCACAAACGGTTAATCAAATATAGATGTGTGTGATGTATGGCATACATGTCCCTCATATGAACTGTTTGCGATGATACGTAAGAACACAAACGGTGCGGCGTAACAAGGTGTGTGTGATAGGCTGCAAACATTTCGATAATCAGAACTGTGTGCTATAATTCTGAACAACACATACAATTTGTTGTTCGGAATTGTGTGCTTGACATGTCACACAATTCAAGAAACCAAATGTGTGCGATATTGTGAATGATCACTGACGAATCTGTATTCTTAACCGTTTGCGATGAGATCGAGAAGATAGACAGAGTTAAGGAATAAATATGAGCAAACGACAACAGATTTAAGGATTACAGTCTGTTTTACTTCTTCTTCTTGTTGTTGTTAGATGGCCCCGTGCCATCGTCTTGACGTGGACGCTTCTTGTCGCTGGCCGCTGGATTTTCATCGCCATCGTCGTTGATGTCCTCGTCGTCGTCCTCCTTGTTCGACCATTCCTCCTCATTGCTACTCCTTGAGCTTGCGTTGGTTTTTCCTTGAAGAGGAAAGGGTGATGCAGCAAAGTAGATAAGTATTTCCCTCAGTTGTTGAGAACCAAGGTATCAATCCAGTAGGAGGTACAAGCAAGGCCCCAATCTATGCACCTGCACAAACAATCAAACACTTGCACCCAACGCTATAAAGGGGTTGTCAATCCCTTCATGGTTACTTGCAAGGATGAGATCTGATAGAGATAGATATAAAAGATTATTAAAACGATAACTAAAATAAAAGTAAATTGCAGCAAAGTATTTTTGATATTTTTGGTTTATAGATCTGAAAATATAATACGGAAAATGGACCCGGGGGCCATAGGTTTCACTAGAGGCTTCTCTCTTGAAGGAAAATAATACGGTGGGTGAACAAATTACTGTCGAGCAATTGATAGAAAAGCGCATAGTTATGACGATATCCAAGGCAATGATTATGCATATAGGCATCACGTCCGTATCAAGTAGACCGAAACGATTCTGCATCTACTACTATTACTCCACACATCGACCGACTCCTGCCTGCATCTAGAGTATTAAGTTCATGAAGAACAGAGTAACGCATTAAGTAAGATGACATGATGTAGAGGGATAAACTCAAGCAATATGATGAAAACCCCATCTTTTTATCCTTGATGGCAACAATACAAATGCGTGCCTCGCTACCCCTACTTTGTCACTGGGTGAGGACACCGCAAGATTGAACCCAAAACTAAGCACTTCTCCCATTGCAAGAATTACCAATCTAGTTGGCCAAACCAAACCAATAATTCGAAGAGACTTGCAAAGATATGAAATCATGCATATAAGAATTCAGAGAAGATTCAAATAATATTCATAGATAATATGATCATAAACCCACAATTCATCGGATCTCGATAAACACACCGCAAAAGAGTATTGCATCAGATAGATCTCCATGAAGATCATGGAGAACATGGTATTGAAGATCATAGAGAGAGAAGAAGCCATCTAGCTAATAGCTATGGACCCGAAGGTCTGAGGTGAACTACTCACGCATCATCGGAAGGGCAATGGTGTTGATGTAGAGGCCCTCCGTGATCGAATCCCCCTCCGGCAGATTACCGGAAAAGGCCCCAAGATGGGATCTCTCGGGAACAGAGGCTTGCGGCGGCGGAAAAGTATTACCGTGACTCCCTTTGGTATTGGGGGAATATTCCTGAATATATAGGCGAAGAATTAGGGTTGGAGGAGCTACGGGGGGCCCACAAGCTAGGGGGCGCGCCCTGGTGGCTTGTGGCCCACCCGTAGGTCTTCTGGCCTCTTCTCGAAGCCTCCTGGGTTCCTTCTGGTCCAAGAAAAATCAGCGTAGAATTTTATTCCGTTTGGACTCCGTTGGATATTCCTTTTCTGCAGTACTCAAAAACAAGGAAAAAAACAGAAACTGGCACTGGGCACTAGGTTAATAGGTTAGTCCCAAAAATAATATAAAATAGCATATTAATGCATATAAAACATCCAAAACAGATAATAT
The DNA here is from genome assembly GCA_039707655.1 of Elymus sibiricus. NCBI lineage: Eukaryota > Viridiplantae > Streptophyta > Magnoliopsida > Poales > Poaceae > Elymus > Elymus sibiricus. The sequence goes on from CM077665.1 coordinate 275,818,383, forward strand.
AATAGCATGGAACAATCAAAAATTATAGATACGTTGGAGACGTATCAACATCCCCAAGCCTAATTCCTGCTCGTCCTCGAGTAGGTAAATGATAAAAACAGAATTTTTGATGTGGAATGCTACCTAACATATTTATCCAAATAATATTCTTTATTGTGGCATGAATGTTCGGATCCATAAGATTCAAAACAAAATTTTAATGTTGACATAAACACAATAATACTTCAAGCATACTAACAAAGCAATCGTGTCTTTTCAAAATAACATGGCCAAAGAAAGTTATCCCTACAAAATCATATGGTCTGGCTATGCTCCATCTTCCCCACACAAAGTATTTAAATCATGCACAACCCCGATGACAAGTCAAGCAATTGTTTCACACTTTTTATGTTCTCAAACCTTTTCAACTTTCACGCAATACATGAGCGTGAGCCATGGATATAGCACTATAGGTGGAATAGAATATGGTGGAGGTTGTGAGGAAAAGGAGAAGATAGTCTCACATCAACTAGGCGTATCAACGGGCTATGGAGATGCCCATCAATAGATATCAATGTGAGTGAGTAGGGATTGCCATGCAACGGATGCACTAGAGCTATAAGTGTATGAAAGCTCAAAAAGAAACTAAGTGGGTGTGCATCCAACTCGCTTGCTCACGAAGACCTAGGGCAATTTGAGGAAGCCCATCATTGGAATATACAAGCCAAGTTATATAATGAAAAATTCCCACTAGTATATGAAAGTGACAAAATAGGAGACTCTATATCATGAAGATCATGGTGCTACTTTGAAGCACAAGTGTGGAAAAAAAGATAGTAGCATTGTCCCTTCTCTATTTTCTCTCATATCTTTATTTTTATTTTTTTGTGGGCATCTTTGGCCTCTTTTTTTTATTTGGGCTTCATTGGCCTCTTTTATTATTTGTAAAGTCTGAAGACTCATCCCAACTTGTGAGGGAATCATAGCTTCCATCATCCTTTCCTCTCATGGGACAATGCTCTAATAATGATGATCATCACACTTTTATTTACTTACAACTCAAGAATTACAACTCGATACTTAGAACAAAATATGACTCTATATGAATGCCTCTGGCGGTGTACCGGGATGTGCAACGATCTAGCATAGCAAATGTCATCAAAAAACGGACAAGCCATGAAAACATCATGCTAGCTATCTTACGATCATGCAAAGCAATATGACAATGATGGTGCGTGTCATGATAAACGGAACGGTGGAAGTTGCATGATAATATATCTCGGAATGGCTATGGAAATGCCATAATAGGTAGGTATGGTGGCTGTTTTGAGGAAGGGAATATGGTGGGTTTAATGCACCGGCGAAAGTTGCGCGGTACTAGAGAGGCTAGCAATGGTGGAAGGGTGAGAGTGCGTATAATCCATGAACTCACATTAGTCATGCAAAAGTCTATTAGTTATCAAAGCAAAGTATTAGACGCATGCTCCTAGGGGAGAGGTTGGTAGGAATTAACCATCGCGCGCTCCCGACCCTCACACAAAGGATGACAATCAATAAACAAATCATGCTCCGACTTCGTTACATAACGGTTCACCATACGTGCATGCTACGGGAATCACAAACTTTTAACACAAGTATTTCTACCAATCCACAATTACTCACTGGCATGACTCTAATAGCACCATCTTTATATCTCAAAACTATATGCGAGGAATCAAACTTCTCATATTATTCAATGCACTTTATATGAAAGTTTTTATTATATCCCTCTTGGATGCCCATTATATTAGGACTAAATTCATAACCTAAACCAATTACCATGCTGTTTAAAGACTCTCAAAATAATATAAGTGAGGTAAGAGAGTTCAATTATTTCTATAAAATAAAACACCACCGTGCTCTAAAAAGATATAAGTGAAGCGCTAGAGCAAAATTGCCTAGCTCAAAAGATGTAAGTGAAGCACATAGAGTATTCTAATAAATTCACGATTTATGCGTGTCCCTCTCAAAAGATGTGTGCAGCAAGGATGATTGTGGCAAACTAAAAAGCAAAGACTCATATCATACAAGACGCTCCAAGCAAAACACATATCATGTGGTGAATAAAAATATAGCCTCAAGTAAATTTACCGATGGATTGAAGACGAAAGAGGGGATGCCTTCCGGGGCATCCCCAAGCTTAGGCTCTTTAGTATCCTTGAATATTCATTGGGGTGCCTTGGGCATCCCCAAGCTTAGGATCTTGCCACTCCTTATTCCATAGTCCATCAAATCTTTACCCAAAACTTGAAAACTTCACAACACAAAACTCAACAGAAAACTCGTGAGATCCGTTAGTATAAGAAAAATAAATCACCACTTTAGGTACTGTTGTGAACTCATTCTTTATTTATATTGGTGTAATATATATACTGTATTCCAACTTCTCCATGGTTCATACCCCCTGATACAACCCATAGATACATCAAAATAAGCAAACAACACAAAGAAAACAGAATTTGTCAAAAACAGAACAGTCTGTAGCAATGTGTAAACTTCGAATACTTCTGTAACTCAAAAAATTCTGAACAATTAGGACAACCTAAGTAATTTTTATAGCAACACTGCGTTAAAATTTCAGCTCAATGTCACGCTCTATACAAAAATGAAAATTCATATACTGGACGCAAAGTTTCTGTTACAGATTCAGCATCACTTCTACTCATCCTATGAATCATCCTAACGGTTCTACTTGGCACAAAAACTAAATAAACCATAAAAACACAATCATAACAGAGGCATAATTGTGTCAACACTCAAAAACAGAAAGGAAAAAGCAAAAATTTATTTATTCATTGGGTTGCCTCCCAACAAGCGCTGTCGTTTTACGCCCCTAGCTAGGCATAATGATTTCAATGATGCTCACATAAAAAGTAGTAATTGAAATATGCAAGAAAGCATCATGAATCTCATGACAAGCACATTTAAGTCTAACCCACTTCCTATGCATAGGGATTTTGTGAGCAAACACTTTATGGGAACAAGAATCAACTAGCATAGGAAGGCAAAACAAGCATAACTTCAAAACTTTGAACACATAGAGAGGAAACTTGATATTATTGCAATTCCTACAAGCATATGTTCCTCCCTCATAATAAATTTCAGTAGCATCATGAAGGAATTCAACAATATAACTATCACATAAATCATTCTTTTCATGATGCCCAAGCATAGAATTTTCATTACTCTCCACATAAGCAAATTCCTTTTTATCCATAGTAGTGGGAGCAAACTCAACAAAATAACTATCATGAGACACTTGATTGACATAACCAGATTGCAAATTAAAATCATGATGATAAGTTTCACCATCATCATGAATAGGAGGCATGCAAACATCATAATAAATTTGCTCATCAAAACTTGGGGGACTAAAAATATCATCTTCTTCATCAAACATAGCGTCCCCAAGCTTGTGGCTTTGCATATCGTTAGCATAATTGACATTAATAGAATTGATAGTAACATCATTGCAATCATGCTTTCCAATCAAGGAGATATCATGAATCACCTTATAAATTTCTTCTTTCAACACTTCATCAAAATTTTCATGATTTTCAAGCAAAACTTCATAGAGATAATCAAGTGCACTCAACTCACTAGCAATTGGTTCATCATAATTTGGTCTTTTGAAAAGATTAGCAAGTGTATGAGGATCCATATCAATAGATTTTTCGCAAGCGAAGATGCAAGCAAATAGAAGGCACATGGCAACACAAGCAAACAAAAAGCAAACGAAAAGACGACCGGAAGAAGGGCGAATAAAAAGGCAAATCTTTTTTTTTTTTTTTTCTGAAAATCGTTTTAGAAGTGGGGGAGAGGAAAACGAGAGGCAAATAATGTAAATGCAAGAGATGAGTTTATGATGGGTACTTGGTAGGCTTGATGTAGACCTCTCCGGCAACCACGCCAGAAATTGGCAAGTTGACGGGAGAGTTCTTGTCTTGACTTGCTATGTATCCTCCCCGACAACGGCGCCAGAAATCCTTCTTGCTACTTCTTGAGCTTGCGTTGGTTTTCCCTTGAAGAGGAAAGGGTGATGCAGCAAAGTAGATAAGTATTTCCCTCAGTTGTTGAGAACCAAGGTATCAATCCAGTAGGAGGTACAAGCAAGGCCCCAATCTATGCACCTGCACAAACAATCAAACACTTGCACCCAATGCTATAAAGGGGTTGTCAATCCCTTCACGGTTACTTGCAAGGATGAGATCTGATAGAGATAGATATAAAAGATTATTAAAACGATAACTAAAATAAAAGTAAATTGCAGCAAATTATTTTTGGTATTTTTGGTTTATAGATCTGAAAATATAATATGGAAAATAGACCCGGGGGCCATAGGTTTCACTAGAGGCTTCTCTCTTGAAGGAAAATAATACGGTGGGTGAACAAATTACTGTCGAGCAATTGATAGAAAAGCGCATAGTTATGATGATATCCAAGGCAATGATTATGCATATAGGCATCACGTCCGTATCAAGTAGACCGAAACGATTCTGCATCTACTACTATTACTCCACACATCGACCGACTCATGCCTGCATCTAGAGTATTAAGTTCATGAAGAACAGAGTAACGCATTAAGTAAGATGACATGATGTAGAGGGATAAACTCAAGCAATATGATGAAAACCCCATCTTTTTATCCTTGATGGCAACAATACAAATATGTGCCTCGCTACCCCTACTTTGTCACTGGGTGAGGACACCGCAAGATTGAACCCAAAACTAAGCACTTCTCCTATTGCAAGAATTACCAGTCTAGTTGGCCAAACCAAAACCAATAACTCGAAGAGACTTGCAAAGATATGAAATCATGCATATAAGAATTCAGAGAAGATTCAAATAATATTCATAGATAATCTGATCATAAACCCACAATTCATCGGATCTCGACAAACACACCGCAAAAGAGTATTACATCGGATAGATCTCCATGAAGATCATGGAGAACATGGTATTGAAGATCATAGAGAGAGAAGAAGCCATCTAGCTAATAGCTATGGACCCGAAGGTCTGAGGTGAACTACTCACGCATCATCGGAAGGGCAATGGTGTTGATGTAGAGGCCCTCCGTGATCGAATGCCCCTCCGGCAGATTACCGGAAAAGGCCCCAAGATGGGATCTCACGGGAACAGAGGCTTGCGGTGGCGGAAAAGTATTATCGTGGCTCCCTTTGGTATTGGGGGAATATTCCTGAATTTATAGGCGAAGAATTATGGTTGGAGGAGCTACGGGGGGCCCACAAGCCAGGGGGGCGCGCCCTGGTGGCTTGTGGCCCACCCGTAGGTCTTTTGGCCTCTTCTCGAAGCCTCCTGGGTTCCTTCTGGTCCAAGAAAAATCAGTGTAGAATTTTATTCCGTTTGGACTCCGTTGGATATTCCTTTTCTGCAATACTCAAAAACAAGGAAAAAACAGAAACTGGCACTGGGCACTAGGTTAATTGATTAGTCCCAAAAATAATATAAAATAGCATATTAATGCATATAAAACATCCAAAACAGATAATATAATAGCATGGAACAATCAAAAATTATAGATACGTTGGAGACGTATCACTCATCATCATAGTCGTCGTCTTCTTCGTCCTTCGGAGGCTCCTCGTCGTCCTCCTCCTTGTCCAACCATTCCTCCTCCTCCTCATCGTTGTCATCTTCTTCGTCGTTCGGCGGCTCCTCGTCCGTCTGGTCGTCGTCCGATGACTCCGGCGGCGGCGGCCATTCCATGAGCCGGATAAAATGGAGGTCAGGGCTTGATGCCAGACTCATGGAAGACGAGCGCGATGATTCTGTGGTTGACCCCAGACTGGCGGAACTGTCGTCCTCGTTGTCGCTCGACATTGCTGCGCTACGTAATTAAACAGCCGGCGAGAAAGCGAGATTGCAGTGTGCGTGGAAGTGTAGAGTGGCCGGCCGGGACGATGAAGATGGTGGCAACTGAAGCGTGGTGTGAAGACAAGAGTAATGGCAATTGAAGCGGGGGATTGACGAATTATATTGGCGCCTTGGCAGGCGGTTAGAATTCCGATATAATCAACCGCAATTGTGTGCACCCGGCCCGTCGCTCTAAATTCCCGCTATTGTGCAGTTCTCAATATGCCAAATGTTTCACATGTGTACATTTTAGGAGTTCACACGGTTCGCTAGATGCATTGTTTAACTACACACACGCTTAGATGAAACACAACGGGTGTGAAATAGTAAGCATTTAACATAGGACAGTTGGTAAGCAATAGATGAGCTCTGCTTATTGATGTAGCCATTAATAATCAAACGAAACCCCTAATGATCATTGCAAACAGCACATAGAAGATGGCTAATGCGGCAACTACAACTACACATGCTAGTTCCTTCTTGTCTCTTGCTTTCATCTGTTGCCTATGATTGATTCTTTCTTGCTTCATCGTAGTGATTGTACACTCCAGATTAGTCAGTTTCTTCTTCAGCTTTATGTTATCTTCTGCAAGCTTGGTGATAACACTCCGAGCCCTGCCATGCCATTCATCATCCAGCCAGTTAACAAAGGCACAAGCCTCATATCCCTGCGAATGTTAAATAATCAAGATGAGTGGGGGCATTAACTGAACTTAAGGGATGAACTTATCACTAACCTCTAAGGGGCAACCGAGAAACCGTCTGCCAATGTCGAATCCCTCCGTGCATACACGTCGAGCGGGACTGTGTCCGTGCACACAACTCAGCTTTTGATACTTCTCGGTGGCGAAACTCGGAATCGAACTCATGTTGCGGGAGTCTGCTGGAGTCGAACTCTGGATCCGTCATTTGATCGATTTCCTGTGTGTGTGTGTCATGCTAAAAAGATGAGGAATGATTGGGACCTGGCTAGACGATTCGGATCCGTAGTACACCGGCCTCCTGGTGACCTTAGGCAAGTGCTCGGCGGTGACCGCCGTCGTGGTTGCGCCGCCAACGGCGCTGCCAAGAGCGACTGTACGAACCGGTGCAGCCGCACTCAAACCATCAGCACCACTCGTCCGCATTTCCCCAATGTCAACTCCGCGCTAGGGAATTTGGGCGCTAGGGATTTGGAAGCTATATTGGGATCTGGGGAAGACGGGGAAACTATGGGGATCTGATGATAACGGTCGAGTGAACTATTTATCGCATTCTGTTGTATACGGCACACGGTTTCCCAAATCAAATCATGTGAGATGGAACATGCGTGATACACGGTTTCTGTAACATGGCCGTTTGTGATGTGCTTCCCGGTACATATGGGTGCGGTAAACAGCCACTGATACGTCTCCAACGTATCTATAATTTTTGCTTGTTCCATGCTGTTATACTATCATTCTTGGATGTTTTACAATCATTTGATAACAACTTTATATCATTTTTTGGGACTAACCTATTGACATAGTGCCAGTTGCTGTTTTTGCTTGTTTTTTACTTCATAGAATATCAGTACCAAACGGAGTCCAATTGCGACAAAACTTTTTGGAGATTTTTTCTGGACCAGAAGACACCCAGTGGGCCAAAAAAAGAGTCAGGAAGGTGGGCTGTGGAGAGCACAACCCACCAGGGTGCGCCAGGGGGCCCCCGGCGTGCCCTGATGGGTTGTGCCCTCCACGGGGCCCCTCTGCACTGCCTCTGATGCCTATAAATTCCCAAATATTCGGAAAACCCTAGGGGAGTCGACGAAACACAATTCCAGCCGCCGCAAGTTCCAGAACCGCGAGATCCAATCTAAACACCATCACCGAGGGGTTCATCTTCCTCATAGGTGCCTCTTCGATGATGCGTGAGTAGTCCACCATATACCTACGGGTCCATAGGAAGTAGCTAGATGGCTTCTTCTCTCTCTCTCTTAGGATTCTCAATACAATGGTCTCTTGGAGATCTATTTGATGTAAACTTTTGCGGTGTGTTTGTTGGGATCCGATGAATTTTGAGTTCATGATCAGTTTCTATCCATGAATATTATTTGAGTCTTCTTTGATCTCTTATATGCATGATTGCTTATAGCATCGTATTTCTTCTTCGAATCTTTGGTTTAGTTAGGCCGACTAGATCGATTTTTCTTGTCATGGGAAGAGGTGCTTTGTGATGGGTTCGATCTTGTGGTGTTCTTTCCCAGTGACAGAAGGGGCAGCAAGACACGCATGTATCGTTGCTATTAAGGATAACAAGATGGGGTCTATCCCTACATGAATAGATCTTGTCTACATCATGTCACTGTTCTTATTGCATTACTCCATTTTTCCATGAACTTAATACACTAGATGCATGCTGGATAGCGGTCGATGTGTGGAGTAATAGAGGTAGATTGTGACGCCCCCATTCTCGACCGTACGCTAATCATGCACACAATGCGTACGACCAAGATTAGGGACTCGCTGATTGATATCACAACACAACAAAAGACACAAATTAAAGTCATTCAGCTTCAAATTACAAGCCAGGGGCCTCGAGGGCTCGAATACAAAGCTCGACAAGCACGAGTCAACGGAAGCAAATAATATCTGAGTACAGACATAAGTTAGACAAGTTTTGCCTTAAGAAGGCTAGCACAAACATAAGCAGCGGATCGAAAGAGGCGAGGCCTCCTGCCTGGGAACCTCCTAACTACTCCTGAGCGTCGGGGGCAGCCTCCAGGTAGTAGTAGGCTCCAGCGGTGGTGTAGTAGTCGTCTTCGGCGTACTCCATCTCCTGGGCTCCATCGTCTGAACGCAGAATCGTATCGAGGGGGAAAAAGAAAGCAAAGCAGCGGTGAGTACTCATCCAAAGTACTCGCAAGACTGACATCAGAACTATACTAAATATGCATCATTATCAAGGGGATGGTTATATCTGGACTGACTGCAGAAAGCAAGAATAGGGAGAAGGCCTAGTCCTATCGAAGACTAGCATCTTCAACACCTTCAACATCTTGCAGCATTAGAAGAGAGTAGACTGGTATCTCATATATATAGTCATATTGTTGTAGCAATTTTATTAAGTAACCACGCCTAGAGATTCTTCCTCGACTTCCTGCGAGGAAGCAATCTCGGAGCCACAATTCATTTTAATTTAAAGTCACAATTATAGTTGTATAAGGTCAAGGTACAACTCCAAGTCGTCCTGTTACCGTGGACACGGCTATTCGAATAGATTAATCATCCCTGCAGGGGTGCACCGCATCTCCAACATGCCTGATCACCTCCGGCCGGACACACTTTCCTGGGTCATGCCCGGCCTCGGGATAGCAGCACGCCGTCGCCCCACCTAGTCTCAACGAAGAGGCCAGCCCGCCGGTCTAAATCCTAAGCGCGCAGGTTCGTGGGCCCACTTGCCCTTGCACTCCTGCACGATGCGTACGCGGCCGGAAACAGACCTAGTACACTCCAGTCCAAGAGTTGCACCATCCAGTCCAATCCGTCGCGCGCCGCTCCATTGCTGACGTCCGAAGAGCTTCGGCTGATACAACGACGCTGAGTGCCCATAACTTTCCCACGTGATGGTTTGGTGCGCAATAAGGCCAACGACCAACTCAGATCAAATACCCAACCCATTAGCATTTTATTAATGCGGGGAAAGCGCGACCCATAAAGTGCGGTCCGTCGCCCCGTCTCGAGGATGTGTGGCAAAGGCCTCTCTCGCCAGTCCACGCCTCATCATCATCAACCCGTGGGTACCCCTCAGGGCCGACCCATCACCAACATGTTTCAGTAACCCGGTCATAGTAACTGTGTGTATAAAACATCAAGACGGAACCTGAGGAATCACCCTCAAAGGGCCCCGCTCGATGAAACCGTCAAGGTGGACTTAGAGGAATCACCCTCGAGAGTCCCACACTTGAGGGGTTGCACGACAGAGTCATCATCGGGAGTGGTGAAGGAGGAATCACCCTCGATAACCACGACCGACTAGCTGCACTACAGAGCTAGCATCATGAGTACTTCACGAGGTGTCACCCTCGGTACTCGATAGTAGCGCTGCAGAGTCGTACAACTAAGGGGTGTGCGGTGATGTGAGGGGCCTGGCTTGTCGGTCGGTTGACCGAGTCTTCGCGTCTTCGAGTCGTCAATGAAGAAGCAGGGGCAACTGGGACTAAGGGACCACTGGGGATTCATTGATCAACCTATACTAAGCAGTTGATATGATTGTAGGTAAGGCAACAGTTTATCAAAAACAGGCTATGCATCATAATAGGAGCTAACTAATACAGTAGCAAAATCTAATGCAAGAATAAGAGGGAAGGGAATAGGCGATATCGGAATGCTCAAGGGGGGTTGCTTGCCTTGCTGCTCTGCTGCAAAAGGCTGGTCGTCAGGGGCGTAGTCGTACTCGGCAGCAGCGTCGGTCTCGGGGTCTACCGGAGAGAAGAGGGGTAAGAAACAATAAATACAAGCAAACAGATGCAACACGATGCATGACATGGCAATATGCAGGGCTAGTCATGCACTAACGCAGTACTACGCGTTGCAGACGAAGCGGGAGAATATCTGACGATATTTCCCGGGTCTTTGGATTTATCGGACAGACGATCCGGAGGGGAAAAGTTCCATGTTCATCATGATAGGAGCATGTGACCTATGAATGGATGGCATATTTGGATTCGTGGGATTTTTCTGATCAACTTTCATGTATAAAGTTTTTCCATCTGAGCTACAGATTATTTTATATGATTTTTCAAAGATTTAATCAATTTCTGGAATTATTCTATTTATTTAAATCAACATTATCCAGAACAGTGTAGAGTGACGTCAGCATGACATAAGCATTGCATCAGCAGTCAGCACTCTCAGCTGACAGGTCAAACCTGACATGTGGGACCCACATGTCATAGACTCAGTTTTTAAAACCAGTGTTAATTTAATCTAAACAGGTTTAATTAGGGGAGGGCCCCACTGGTCAGTGTCACATTAGGCAAATTAATTAGTTTTAATTTAACCTATTTACTAATTAATCTACTGACAGACGTGGCCCACATGTCATAGGCACAGGGGGCTGGGCCCCACCTGTCAGTGACTGGGCTGTGCCCAGTCAGCCAGTTGACCAAGTCAACTGGTCAACTGGGTCGCCCTGGCCCACTGGCAGGGTCACTGGGGGGTGGCCCCGACCAGGCCACGTCGGCGGCGGCCGGCGTTCGCCGCCGGAGGAGCTCCGGCGAGCAACCGAAAACACGGCGAGGCTCGGAAATGGTGCACAGGGCACCAAATCGCGTGGTTCTTCTTGCGTTCGAGAGCTGACGTAGCCGCCGTTCCATTCCAACCATCGGGAGGAGCAACGGTGGACGGTGGTGAGCGGCAGGTCGACGGCGGCGGAGGCGAGCTTCGGGCGAACTCCGGCGCGTGCGTACAGGGGGCAAAACGAGTGGAACTAGCGCGGGATCGGTCCTACGCGACGCGGCAAGCATGATGGTGGTAAGCCCGGGACCATTTGGTCACCGGAGGCTCGTCGGCGACGAGCTCCGCGGCGGTTGTTTTCGGGCGCGCGTCGGGGACGGCGCTAGGAGGCACGAGCGGGCGCGTGCGTGTGGGCGTCGTGCTCCTGGAAGCACCAGGAGCTCGACGGTGAGCTCAGGCGAGCGTGACGGTGGCTGTGGCGACGACCACAAGCTCGTCGGCGGTGGCGCGCTTCGGGCTCCGGCGAAATCGAGCGACAGAGCTAGCAATCGACGGGGCTAAGCGAGGGGAAAGATGCGTGGGCTCACAGGGATCCTGCAGATGTGCAAAGCGTGCTCGGGGGAGGTTCGAGGTGGCCAGAATCGACGACGGCGATCTTCGGGTCCCGAGGAGGAAGACGACGGCGTGGGGGGCGATGCAGGGCTCCTGGGGCTCGGGCTCGTGGTCGAGGAGGACGGGGTCGTCGCGGCGGTCCTTCCTGGCTAGCTACGGAGGCAGGGGAGGGGCTGTGGCCGCGGCTAGCCGTCGGCCATGGCGACGGTGCGTCGGGCGCGGCAGATCTGGAGGAGGGAGAGAGGGAGGAGAGTGAGCGAGGGAGGAATGGCGAGGGCGTCCAGGGGGAACGGCTCGGGGCGCCCTTATCCCCTCGCCCCACCTGCTCCGGTGCCGTGGCGGCCAACGGCCGGAGCTGCGCGCGTCTAGCCACGCCGGCGACGACAGCGAGGCGGGAGCAGGTGGACGAACCGGTAAATGGGCTGGGCCGGCTCGGGCTGCGACAGGTAAGTGGCCTTCTGCCTTTTTTTTTCTTTTGTTTCTTTTCTGTTTTCTTTTTAAATCTTTCTGTTTTGAAATAGTTTTAGGACTAAATGACTTTTGAAAAATATGGGATAGGGCCCAATATTTGCCATGCAATATTTAGTACTGCCACAAAAAGTTTGGGGCCCTTTTGAAAAGTTTGGAAATTCTTATAAATGAAAAGGCATTTAAAATGTTGGGATTGCACTGGATTAATTGCTACTGCTCATTTTAGCAACATAGTGATGTTGTTTTCCTTAACAACATATTGTTTTGGAATTTTTGCTGAATGATGAACATTTTTCCAGCAATATTTGAGCAACTTCAAATCTCACTTGCCAATTGAATTTGATTTCAAAGTGGAGTTTTAAATGATATTTGAATCAAAGGTGATCAAGCACTGTTTAGCAAAAGATTAGCTTAATCACTTGGCCATTACTGTAGCTTAATTACAATCATCACTGTAGCAAAACCCAGGGTGTCACATAGATGCAGGCAGGAGTCGGTCTACCTATCTTGGACGTGATGCCTATATAATGATCATCGCCTTGGATATCGTCATGACCATTCGATTTTCCATCAATTGCCCAACAGTAATTTTTTTACCCACCGTGCGCTATACTCATGAGAGAAGCCACTAGTGAACCCTACGGCCCCCGGGTCTACTTTTCCATCATATTGCTTTCCGATCTATGTTTTTGCAATCTTTGTTTTCAGATCTACAAAACCAAAAACCCAAAAACATATTGCTGCATATTTACTCTTTTTATTTGTGTTCTTGAGAGATCTATATATCCTATCTATCACTACCTATTCTATCTTATTACCGTAGAGAGATTGACAACCTCTCTTTCGCGTCGGGTTGCAAGAATTTGTTGTTTATGTGCAGGTGCTGCTTATTAGGTGGTGGTGATTCTCCTACTGGTTCGATAACCTTGGTTTCATAACTGGGGGAAGTACTTACCGTCGCTGTGCTGCATCATCCCTTCCTCTTTGGGGAAATACCGACGCAGTCCAAGCACGTCAAAAGGAATTTCTGGCGCCGTTGCCGGGGAGGAAGAAGTCTCTTCTACGTGCCTATCGTAGGCGCCGAGGGGACTCCATCATCATCTACCAGGTTCCTAATCACAAATCTCATCTCCTTGCAATTACATTATTTGACATTTGCCTCTCGTTTTCCTCTCCCCCACTTCACCAATTTGCCGTTTTATTCGCCCTCTTTTTCATTTTGCCTTTTTCTTGCCGGATCTCTTCCTTGATTGCAATCTTGTTTGCGTAGTCACGATGACTCAAGAGAACACCAAGTTGTGTGATTTTTCCAATACTAATAACAATGATTTTATTAGGACGCCTATTGCTCCTCCCGCCACTAGTGCGGAGTCTTGTGATATCAATGCCGCTTTGTTGAATCTTGTCATGAAAGATCAATTTGCCGGTACTCCTAATGAGGATGCCGCGTCCCATCTAAACACGTTCGTAGAATTGTGTGATATGCAAAAGAAAAAAGATGTGGACAATGATATTGTCAAGTTGAAACTATTTCCTTTTTCCTTGCGGGATCGTGCAAAAAATTGGTTTTCCTCTTCGCCTCGCAATAGTATCGATTCTTGGAATAAGTGCAAGGATGCTTTTATCACTAAGTTTTTTCCGCCCGCAAAAATTATTTCCCTCCGGACGCAAATCATGAATTTTAAGCAACTTGAGCATGAACATGTTGCACAATCTTGGGAAAGAATGAAGTTGATGCTAAGAAATTATCCTACACATGGTTTGAATCTTTGGATTATCATACAAAAATTTTATGCCGGATTGAATTTTCTCTCTAGAAATCTTTTAGATTCCGCCGCGGGTGGTACTTTTATGGAGATTACTTTGGGTGAAGCTACTAAATTTCTAGATAATATCATGGCTAATTATTCTCAATGGCATACCAAAAGAGCACCTACTAGTAAAAAGGTTAATTCGGTAGAGGAAATTAGAACTTTGAGTGATAAAGTTGATGCTTTGATGAAATTGGTTGCTAGTAAAAATGCTCCTATTGATCTTAATGATGTGCCTTTGTCTACCTTGATTGAGCAAAATAGTGATTCCGTAGATGTGAACTTTGTCTCGCGAAACAATTTCAATAACAATGCTTATAGAGGTAATTTTAATCCTAGGCCATTTCCTGGAAATTCCTTTAATAATTATGGTAATTCCTATGGTAATTCTTCTTACAATAATAATAGGAACACCTCTAATCTTGAGAGTAATATTAAAGAATTTATCAATGTGCAAAAGGCTTTCAATACTATGACAGAAGAAAAGTTGAATAAGATTGATGATATGTCTAGAAGCATTGATAGAATTTCTCATGATGTTGAAAATCTCAAGTTGAAAGCTTTTGTGTCTAAGATTGATGAATCTATTAAAGCTTTATATGTCTCTATGGATGAAAGTAAGAAAAGAACCGCTATGCTTAGAGCTAAAAGAGAAATCTTAGAAAAATCGTTTTCTAGTGATTGCCTTCATAAAAAAGATAAAGATCTTAAAGTGATTGGTGTTTCTTCTATTGATTCCTTGTTTAGTAATGTTAAAATTGATAATGGAGGGACTGAAGTGGAGTCAACTTTAGCTAGAAGGCGTCCCAATAATTTTGAGGGTGAAAATCTTGATGAAAATTTTGCTAAAAGTGGGTTTGAAGAGGTCAAAAACTTTAACTAGTGATGTGCCCACTATCTTGGATTGCAAAGATTTTAACTATGATAGTTGATCTTTGATTGAATGTATTTCTTTGCTGCAATCTATGTTGAATTCACCCCATGCTTATGAGCAAAATAAAGCTTTTACTAAACATATCATTGATGCCATGATGAAATCTTTTGAAGAAAAGTTGGAGTTGGAGATTTCTATTCCTAGAAAATTACATGATGAGTGGGAACTTACCATTAAGGTCAAGATTAAAAATTATGAATGCTTTGCTTTGTGTGATTTGGGTGCTAGTGTTTCCACAATTCCGAAATCTCTATGTGATGTGCTTGGTCTTACCAATATTGAAGAATGTTCTCTTAATTTGCACTTAGCGGATTCTACTATTGTGACGTCCCCAATTTCGACCGTACGCTAAACATACACGCAATGCGTACGACCAAGATTAGGGACTCACTGATCGATATCACAACACAACACTAGACACAAATTAAAGTCATACAGCTTCATATTACAAGCCAGGGGCCTCGAGGGCTCGAATACAAAGCTCGACAAGCATGAGTCAGCGGAAGCAAATAATATCTGAGTACAGACATAAGTTAAACAAGTTTTGCCTTAAGAAGGCTAGCACAAACATAACAACGGATCGAAAGAGGCAAGGCCTCCTGCCTGGGAACCTCCTATCCTACTGCTGGTCGGGGGCATCCTCCACGTAGTAGTAGGCTCCTGCGGTGGTGGTGTAGTCGTCTCCGGCATACTCCATCTCCTGGGCTCCGTCGTCTGAACGCAGAATCGTATCGAGGGGGGAAGAGAAAGCAAATCAGCGGTGAGTATTCATCCAAAGTACTCGCAAGACTGACATCAAAACTATGCTAAGTATGCATCAGTATTAAGGAATGGGGTTATATCTGGGCTGACTGCAGAAAGCAAGAATAGGGGGAAGGCCTAGTCCTATCGAAGACAAGCATCTTCAGCATCTTGCAGCATTAGAAGAGAGTAGACTGGTATCTCATATATAGCAATATTATTGTAGCAAATTTTTATAAGTAACCACGCCCAGAGATTCTTTCTCGACTCCCTGCGAGGAAGCAATCCCGGAGCCAACATTCATTTCAATTTAAAGTCATAATTTTAGTTGTAGTAGATCAAGGTACAACTCCAAGTCGTCCTGTTACCGTGGACACGGCTATTCGAATAGATGAATTCATCCCTGCAGGGGTGCACCGCATTTCCAACACGCTTGATCACCTCCGGCCGGACACACTTTCCTGGGGCATGCCCGGCCTCGGGATATCAACACGTCGTCGCCCCACCTAGGCTCAACAGATAGGCCAGCCCGCCGGTCTAAATCCTAAGCGCACAGGGGTCGTGGGCCCACTCCCCCTTTGCACTCCTGCACGATGCGTATGCGGCCGAGGTCAGTCCTAGCACACTCTAATCCAAGAACTGTGCCTTCCATACCACTCGGGCGCGCGCCGCTCCATTGCTGACGTTCGAAGAGCTTCGGTTGATACAACGACGCTGAGTACCCATAACTTGTCCTACGTGAAGGTTTAGTGCGTAAGAGGTCAAATGACCAACTCAGATCAAATACCCAACCCATTAGCATTTTATTAATGCGGGACGAGCGCGACCCATGAAGTGCGGTCCCGTCGCCCCGTCTCGAGGATGTGTGGCAAGGGCCTCACCTGCCCGGCCACTCCTCGTCATCATCAAACCGTGGGTACCCCTCGGGGCCGACCCATCACCAACATGTTTCGGTAACCAGGTCATAGTAACTTTGTGTATAAAACATCAAGACGGAACATGAGGAATCACCCTCAAAGGGCCCCGCTCGATGAAACCCTCAAGGTGGACTTAGAGGAATCACCCTCGAGGGTCCCACACTTGAGGGGTTGCACAACAGAGTCATCATCGGGAGTGGTGAAGGAGGAATCACCCTCGATAACCACGACCGACTAGCTGCACTACAGAGTTAGCATCATGAGTACTTCACGAGGTGTCACCCTCAGTACTCGATAGTAGCTCTACAGAGTCGTACAACTAAGGGGTGTGCGTTGAATGTGACGGGCATGGCTTGTCGGTCGGTTGACCGAGTCTTCGAGTCGTCGAGTTGTCGATGAAGAAGCAAGGGCATCTGGGACTAAGGGGGGGTCACAGGGGATTCATTGATCAACCTATACTAAGCAGTTGATATAATAGCAGGTATAGTAGCAGTTTATCAAAAACAAGCTATGCATCAGAAATAAGAGCTAGCTAATACAGTAGCAAAATCTAATGCAAGAATGAGAGGAAAAGAAATGGGCGATATCGGAATGCTCAAGGGGGCTTGCTTGCCTTGCTGCTCTGCTGTAAAGGCCTGATCGTCAGTCACGTACTCATACCCGGCAGCAGCGTCGGTCTCGGGGTCTACCGGTAAGAAGAGGGGAAAGAAACAATAAATATAAAGCACAGATGCAACACAATGCACAGTTAACACAGCTAGGCATGCACTAACGTTGTACTACACGTCACCGACGGATCGGAATAATATTTAGCGATATTTCCCGGGTCTCGGGCTACTACCGGACAGATGGAACGGATGGAAAACTTCCATGTTCATTATGATAGGAGCGTGTGACAGACGAACGGATTGCGTATTCGAATTCGTGGGATTTTTCTGAGCAACTTTCATGTATAAAACTTTTTCATCGGAGCTACGGTTTATTTTATATGAATTTCCAATGTTTTATTGATTTTTTGAATTTATTTAATTCGAATTTAAACAGTAAAATGCAAAGTGCACCCAGCTGTGGACTAGCCACAAAGGCTGACTGGTGGGCCTGGTCAACTGCTGACACAGCAGTTGACTGGTCAAAGTGTTGACTGGGTCCACCTGTCATAGACTGTAGTTTTAACGAGAGGTTTAATTAGATAGTTTAACTAAAGGGGACCCACATGCCATACACTATAGACTAACCTAACAACTAATTAACCCCTAGATTAGCCTAAACTAATTAGGCATACTAATTAGGCCTACTGATTAGGCCGGCCACTCGCGGTGCTTGCCATGGCCAGCACGCACGAGGCACAAGGCCACGCCGGCCATGGCTAGCAGTAGTAACGCAGCAGCAGCAGTTAAGCAGCGACGGCGACATGCAGCAGGAGCGCAGCAGCACGCAGCAAAGCAGTGGTGGCGGCAGGGCAGCAGCAGCAGCTCGGCAAGCAGCAGCGACAGTACGCAGCAAGCAACAGCACGGCACGAGCAGCAGCTAGCAGAGCAGCAGCACGTAGCAGCGGGCAGCGCAGGCGCGCGGTAGCGACAGCGGCTGATGGGCACGCACGAGCGGCAACAGGAACACACGGGTGCGGGCAGGGGGGTGGCCAGAACGACGGCTACGACGACGACCGAGCAACAGCAGCGGCGGTGCTCAACGACGGGACGACGAACGGCATGCGCGGGCGGACGCGCGCGGGGGCCGCGGTCGGTCAAGCAGGGCGTGGCTCGTGCGGACAGGGCGCCAGGAGGTACGTGCGGCGCGTGCGAGCGGGAGCGGAGCTTCGGGCATGACGGCCGAGCGTGGGGAAGGCCTCAACGACAACAGATTGAGGCGGGGAAAACGGGGGACCGGAAGAGGAGCTCACCGTGAGGCCGGAGGAGTAGACGGCGAGGCCGGAGGTGGACCGGAGACGAGGCAATCGACGATGGCGGCCGGCGATGTACGCGACGGAAACGAGCTCGATTGCGTGTGTACGAGGCGGTCCCGCTCGATTCGGTGCTTTGAATGGACGAAGTGGGCCATGGCGGTTCTCCTGGACGTCCTCTCTGGCGACGGGGAAGCCGGTGGCCGAGTCTGTGGAGGCGGCATGGCGACGATGTCGCTCGGGCGGTGCGAGCAGAGGAGGTAGCGGCGTGGGGGAGAGGAAGGAGAGGCGGCTAGGGTTCGGGGGAGGCACGGGGTAGGTCTTGTAGGCGTCGGGGAGGTCGGGGATGGTCGGCACGTGGCCGATCTGCGGCGTGGACGGGCGCTCGGCGGCCACCCAGTTCCCTGTGAACAGAGGAAGAAGATGAGGGGGAGATGGGCTGGCATAGTGTACTGTTGCACTAGAGCCCATGTACGCAGGAGGCCTTTACCCTTTTCTTTATATTTCCGCTTTTCTTTTTCTGCCAATGTCTTCTATTTATTTGAGGCACTAAACGATTTTAGCAAAATATGGAACCTAGCACATAAATGCAATGAAGTGGTATGATGAAGCTCACAAGGTTTCAAGTCAATTGGAAATACATAAACATTGGTTTATTTTGGAATGGCTATCTTTGTTGTTTTGGACCACTTTATATTTAACTAGTGATTAACTGGTGAGTCAAATGATGTTGGTTCTTTCATGAAAATTCCTTAGTGAATATTTGCAACTAAACCAACATTTTTTTGCTTTACGGTTTCAAGAATTAATAATTTGACTTTATTTTAAATTTGAAATTATTTTTTTTAACAAGTGGCAATTTGGCTTAGTTAAACTCGATGACATGGCAAAATTAGGGGGAGATTACTGTAGCATGATTCTCGGGGTGTTACAACTATTAAAAAAACCTTTGGGAAGAATTAATGATGTTATTATTCTTGCAAATAGGAACTATGTGCCCATTGATTTTATTGTGCTTGATATTGATTGCAATCCATCTTGTCCCATTATACTTGGTAGACCGTTTTTACGCACTATAGGTGCGTGATTGATATGAAAGAAGGCAATATTCGTTTTCAATTTTCCTTGAGGAAGGGTATGGAACACTTCCCTAGAACAAGAATTAAGCCACCATATGAATCAATCATGAGGGCATCCTATGGATCCAAAACCAAGGATGACAACACTTGAATCTAGGCGTTATGCCTAGCTAGGGGCGTAAAACGATAGCGCTTATTGGGAGGCAACCCAATGAATAAATAAATTATTGCTTTTTCCTTTCTATTCTTGAGTGTTGACACAATTATTCCTCTGATATGATTGTGTTTTTATGGTTTATTTAGTTTTTGTGCCAAGTAAAGCCTTTAGGATGATTCATAAGGTGAGTAGAAGCGATGCTGAATCTGAAACAGAAACTTTGCGTCCAGTATATGAATTTTCATTGTTTGTTGGAACGTGAACTTGATCTGAAATTTTAACACAGTGTTGCTATACAAATTCCTTACGTTGTCCTAATTTTTCAGAATTTTTAGAGTTACAGAAGTATGGGTAGTACAGATTACTAGAGACTATTCTGTTTAAGACAGATTCTGTTTTCGTTGCATTGTGTTCTTGTTTTGATGAATCTATGGTTTGTATTGGGGGGGTATAAGCCATGGTAAAGTTAAAATACAGTAGTTATAATGCAATTATGAAATATGAATGGGTTTGAAACAGCACCTAAAGTAGTGATTTGCTTTCTTATACTAACAGATCTCACAAAGATTTTGTTGAGTTTTGTGTGATTGAAGTTTTGAAGTTTTGGGTGAGATAACGATGGATGAAGGAATAAGGAGTGATAAAAGCCTAAGCTTGGGGATGCTACCGCACCCCCAAGATATATCCAAAGAGAAATAAGCAACAAAGCTTGGGAATGCCCCTGAGTGGCATCCCCTCTTTCTTCTAACGACCATCGGTATTTTACTTGGAGCTATATTTTTATTCGTCACATATCATGAGTTTTGCTTGGAGCGTCTTGTATCTTTGCTTGATTTGTTTGTTAGTTTTTCCTTTGTATCCTTGCTGGACACACCTATTTGAGAGAGCCACAATCATGCTATGATTTGTTAGAATTGCTCTATGTGCTTCACTTAAACTTTTTGAGCTATAGAATTGCTCTAGTGCTTCACTTATATCTTTTTGAGCACGGTGTACTTGGAAATTTTTGTAGAAATACTCTCATGCTTCACTTAGATTAATTTGAGAGTAGGTAAATTTTGAAGAAATCCTCTCATGCTTCACTTATACCTTTTTGAGAGATGAAATCTTTATGCTCATGTGCTTCACTTAAATTTGTTTGAGCTTGCCAAAAAGCAATGGCAATATATAAAACTAGTCCCAAAGTGATAGATATCCAAGGAGGATATAATAAAAACTTTCATGAAGATCATTGGACAAATTAAACTTGATTCCTTGTAATAGTTCTGAAACATGATGATAGTAATATGTGAGTCATGTTAGTGAGTAATTATGCTTAGTAGGAATATTGGTGTTAAGGTTTATGATTCCCTATGCAAGTACGAAAGTCAATAGTCATGCAACGAAATTATATCCTACTTGTGGTGCATTATTCGGTGTTAGTTACGTTCAATGCTCACTTATGTGATTTTTTGTTTCTTGGTTTGGTTGCTTCCCAATCTTTTTGCTAGCCTCCATTTGTACTAAGTAGAAATACTACTTGTGCATCCAAAATCCTTAAACCGAGTTTTGCCTTATGAGTCCACCATACCTACCTATATGTGGTATTTCCATGCCGTTCCAAGCAAATTTGTATGTGCCATCTCTAAATTTTCAAAATAAATTTTCTCTTTTCTGCGCCCGTCCGCTCATGAAACGGTGGGGAGTGTCCAATATTTTTCCATGCTAGATGTGTTATTCTCAAGATGAGTGTTTATTCACTTGTCATTGCACGAGAGTGCGGCGGTAATAGGGATGCCCATTCCCGAAATGAAAAAAATAATATTTACTTTATGTTGTCAAATAATAAATTCCTTGGAAAGTGTTGGTAT
Source organism: Elymus sibiricus (assembly GCA_039707655.1). NCBI lineage: Eukaryota > Viridiplantae > Streptophyta > Magnoliopsida > Poales > Poaceae > Elymus > Elymus sibiricus. Next base: position 275,839,942 of record CM077665.1, read on the forward strand.
GGAAGGCAACCGTGGATACGGCCCGCCATGGAAAGTGAAAGTTTGGTGGAAAAAGGAATAAATGTTATTTTCTGTTTGGGAACCACCTATGATTTATCTAGCATGGAAAGTATTGTGAGCTACTTTGTCGTTTTCGTTGACAGGAAAAGCATGCCACCCAAAATATTTTTCTCTCTCAATTTAAAACTTTGAGCTCTGGCACCTCTACAAATCCCTACTTCCCTCTGCGAAGGGCCTATCTTTTACTTTATGCAATTTTTTTTTGCTTTGAGTCTCCATCTTGTCTTATAAGCACCAACTAGGGGGCACTATGATCGTACTTGAGCATTGGGCATAGTTAATATTTGAGTGTGTTTCATGAATGGATCAATGATTGAGCATGATGGGCTAGGGATAACTTTCTTTAGTGTTGATATTTTGAAAGACATGGTTGCTTGTTGACATGCTTGAGTATTGAAGTCATTATGTTAAAACTAGACTATTACTTTGAATCATTTACAAGTCCAAATGTCCATGCTATACAAAAGAAAAGAATATGATGAACATGCTAGGAAGCATTCCACATCAAAAATTCTGTTTTTATCATTTACCTACTCGAGGACGAGTAGGAATTAAGCTTGGGGATGCTGATACGTCTCCAACGCATCTATAATTTTTGCTTGTTCCATGTTGTTATATTATCATTCTTGGATGTTTTACAATCATTTTATAACAACTTTATATCATTTTTTGGGACTAACCTATTGACATAGTGCCAAAGTGCCAGTTGCTATTTTTGCTTGTTTTTTACTTCGCAGAATATCAGTACCAAACGGAGTCCAATCGTGACGAAACTTTTTGGAGATTTTTTCTGGACCAGAAGACACCCAGTGGGCCAAAAAAGAGCCAGGAAGGTGGGCTGTGGAGAGCACAACCCACCAGGGAGCGCCACGGGGCCCCGGCGTGCCCTGATGGGTTGTCCCCTCCACGGGGCCCCTCTGCACCGCCTCTGATGCCTATAAATTCCCAAATATTCGGAAAACCCTAGGGGAGTCGACGAAACACAATTCCAGCCGCCGCAAGTTCCAGAACCGCGAGATCCAATCTAAACACCATCACGGAGGGGTTCATCTTCCTCATATGTGTCTCTCCGATGATGCGTGAGTAGTCCACCATAGACCTACGGGTCCGTAGGCAGTAGCTAGATGGCTTCTTCTCTCTCTCTCTTATGATTCTCAATACAATGGTCTCTTGGAGATATATTTGATGTAAACTTTTGCGGTGTGTTTGTTGGGATCCGATGAATTTTGGGTTCATGATCAGTTTCTATCCATGAATATTATTTGAGTCTTCTTTGATCTCTTATATGCATGATTGCTTATAGCATCGTATTTCTTCTTCGAATCTTTGGTTTAGTTAGGCCGGCTAGATCCATTTTTCTTGCCATGGGAAGAGGTGCTTTGTGATGGGTTCAATCTTGCGGTGTTCTTTCCAGTGACAGAAGGGGCAGCAAGACACGCATGTATCGTTGCTATTTAGGATAACAAGATGGGGTCTATTCGTACATGAATAGATCTTGTCTACATCATGTCACCGTTCTTATTGCATTACTCCATTTTTCCATGAACTTAATACACTAGATGCATGTTGGATAGCGGTCGATGTGTGGAGTAATAGAGGTAGATGCAGGCAGAAATCGGTCTACCTATCTTGGACGTGATGCCTATATAATGATCATCGCCTTGGATATCGTCATGACTATTTGATTTTCTATCAATTGCCCAACAGTAATTTGTTCACCCACCGTGCGCTATACTCATGAGAGAAGCCACTAGTGAACCCTACGCCCCTCGGGTCTACTTTTCCATCATATTGCTTTCCGATCTACGTTTTTGCAATCTTTGTTTTCAGATCTACAAAACCAAAAACCCAAAAACATATTGCTGCATATTTACTCTTTTTATTTGTGTTCTTGAGAGATCTATCTCTCCTATCTATCACTACCTAATCTATCTTATTACCGTAGAGAGATTGACAACCTCTCTTTCGCGTCGGGTTGCAAGTATTTGTTGTTTGTGTGCATGTGCTGCTTATTAGGTGGTGGTGATCTTCCTACTGGTTCAATAACCTTGGTTTCATAACTGAGGGAAATACTTACCGTCGTTGTGCTGCATCATCCCTTCCTCTTTGGGGAAATACCGACGCAGTCCAAGCACGTCAGCTGCTCTCCGGAAACCCAAAAAAACATTATGTTGATAGAGATGTCGGCGGTGACCGAGGCAGCGGCTGATGGATAGGAGGTTAATCCGGTGTCGGCGTTATAGGGAGTCCATCCTCGGTCGGTCGGCGGTGGCGGCGTTACAGGAGGTCAATGCTCGGTCGGCGGTGGCCGCGTGACAGGAGGTCAATCCTCGGTCGGCGGCGGGAGATATAGGAGGAGCTCAATCGTCGTGGTCGGCGCCGGCGTGACTCGAGCACGTCCCCCACGGTCGTAGGCGGGATAGTGGAGCCCGGACTACAGGCAGGTGCCCCGCTAAGCTCTGCTCCTCGACCCTGTTGTCTCGCCATGCCGCTGGTAATTAATTAAGGTATTATTTTCCTTTAGTGGACTAATTAAGGTATTAAATTCATATAATGGCACTATTGACGATGCGTGTAAATTGACTGGTTGATTAGTGTCATTGCACGGATGGGTAACATTATGCAGCGCCCTCCATAAATTTTGAAAATAAAATCTTGTGATTTATTCACCCATCTTTGTGAATCCTTTAAGGATGCAACGTGTGCAGATGGAACGATCTGAATGGATGGGGGATCGGACAAGCTCAAGGTATAGGAATGGCGTGAAGGAGTTCATGGCTTTGGCTGAACAGACAAAGAAGAGAATTTGCAAAGAATATTACGTCCTCTATCCATGCAAGGATTGTAGCAATACGGTGTCAATTCCAATTGATGAGGTCGAGTTACACTTATACAAAAGGGGATTCATGGGTGGATACACAAGATGGACTAAACATGGTGAAGAGCCGGTTATGGATGAAGGTAATAACCTGCCTATCGGCGAGGTGCCAAACCCCGATCAGAGTTGCATGGGTGATGAATTTAACCTTGGGGCCCAGACGTCAAGCTACACACAGAAGACTGGCATGCCAAAAAAACCAAAGAAAAACCAAGAGTGTGAAGCAGACAACACCGACCTTGATGATATGCCAGATTTTGCTGCTATGATTGCAGATTTCCAGGGCCCAGATAAAGATATAGCCTTGTACAAGGAGCTGCCAAGCATTGATGCGGCCTCCAAGAAAGATTTGTATCCAGGTTGCAAAAAGAAATATTCCAAGTTGAGTGTCACACTGACGCTTCTCAGATTTAAAGCAAAAAGCGGTCTATCAAACAAGGCCTTCACACAGTTGTTGAGTCTTTTCAAAGACATTCTTCCAGAAGATAATGTGCTCCCCAAAAGCACGAATGAAGTGAAGAAAATTGTTTGTCCATTGGAACTTGAAGTCCAGAAGATACACGCTTGCGTGAATGATTGTATGTTGTACCGCGGTGATTACAAAGATTTGCGTTCATGTCACATATGCAAGCACGCATGATACAAGCGCATGAGAGCACAGGACAAGTACAAAATGGACGAAGAGATCGAGACAGGAGTCCCGTTCAAGGTTGTTTTGTACTTGCCTATAATTCCAAGGTTGAAGCCTTTGTTTGCAAACCCGAGAGAGGCAAAGAGGTTGCGGTGGCATCATGATGAGCGAACTGCGGATAAGTATATGAGGCACCCGAAAGATGGGGCTCAGTGGGAACAAATCGCTGATAGGTTTAAAGATTTTGCAAAGGATCCAAGAAATATATGGCTAGGGGAGTGTACTGATGGATTTAATCCATTTGGCGATATGAACACCAAACACAACACTTGGCCGGTGCTTCTGTGCATATATAACCTTCCTCCTTGGTTGTGTATGAAGAAAAAATACATCATGATGTCGATGATTATCCAAGGCCCGAAGCAACCTGAAAATGATATCGACATTTACTTTCAGCTACTGGTAGAAGAACTACTGACATTGTGGAGGTCTGGTGTGAGTTGTTATAATGCCAACGCAAAGGAGTTTTTCCGGCTACATGCGTTGCTGCTGCACACCATTCAAGATATGCCGGCATTAGGCAACAGTTCGGGGCAGAAAACAAAGGGACCAGTAGGATGTGTCACATGCATGGATAGGACAGAGAGTAGATTTCTTTCCAACTCACGCAAAACCGTGTATTTGCGTTGATGCTTACAGCGTAAAGGTTGATGCTTACAGCAGGAAGACATATGTTGACCGCAGAGTTATGGCATATCACAAGGAGCCATTTATTCTTGCCAGCGATGCTACCCAGATTTTCTTTGTGCCAGACCTCTTGCATACGCACTGCCATGTAGTGATGTATGGGAAGAGGAGGGTACTAGGCATCGAGAATGTTGGTGATGAGGAGGAGTACAATCAATATGATGAGTTGCTACCTAAGGGGCCACGAGACTTAAAAGAGGAGAAGCGTAAAATCATCAGAAATCCTAAGTTCGTTAGGGGTCAACCTAATGATCGCGATCACCCCATGTACATGGCAATTGATTCAAAAAACTAGTCATTATGTCTATTGTACTGAATTGTTGCATGTACTGGATTGTGAGGAATGTGTACTGAGTTCGTTCTGTTATAAGTTTCGCATGTACTGTATTGCGAGGTATTCATGGCCTTATGTTGATCTAGTTTCGCATGTACTATATATAGGTAGAACGCTCAGTTCATCTCACTCCGGTATGTACAAACTAAACATGTGTAGTTTGGTTTACAAATCACACACGGTTCGTTCACTAGAACCGTGTGCTTTATAAACCACGGTCTATGAAACCTAATGTGCGCAACGTGAGTCCTGCTTTCTGATTGGACAAAACCCAAACCACACGGATCATGCGTCTGCACCATAGGATTCACCCAGATCGAACGGCGGTCCTTATACCTCTCGTCAACACACGCTGCTGAAGTTGGGATTTGATTTATATGCAATAAATGCCCCGTAAATGATATAAAATGCTGAAAAATATCGAACGAGCCCATAAATGCACCGGAAAATCAAACCTGACGTATAATTATGATTGACTACCGTGGGATAAAATTTGGAGGAGAGGCGATGAAGACACCGTCGATTGGAGTTTGATTTGCCACTTCTCCCCTTGGAACTATGATCCTTCTACTCATATGCTATGGTTTCCAATTAGCGATCATTGTAGCTTGTGCCCAATTTTACCAAAAAATTTCCACGGTGTCTCGAGATGACGCCACGATGACACACCGATTTTTGTGATTTTCTGAGACCATCTGCATTTCCTGTAATTAAATTACTGACATTTATTTAGGTGGACACATCTCCCATCCGAAATGCTTGACAATTCTTCTCATTCGTTGCACAATGACGAAAATCACGCAAAGTGACACACAAATGATTTGTAAGAGATTCTTTTCCACCATCCACACGTAATTCATGTTGGGATATTTTATTTATAAGAACTAATTAACATGGTAACTGCAAAATATGACTTAGATATAGCAAACGAGACATGTAATCCACCAGAAGATCAATATTAGGAGTACAATGATGTTTGCATACCATGGAAAAAACCAACGCGAAAGGATGAGGTTGACACCGATTGGAGTCCGAAATGCCAACTCTACTTTTCGTAAACCATGATTCTTTGTGTGATATGCATTCGTTTTCAAAGGGTAGGCCATCACAACTTCTGCCAGACATTACCAATTTTTCCCACGGGGTCTTCACACCATGCCACGGTGACACACCCATTTTTGTAATTTTCGTAATACATCTGCATTTCCTCCAATTAAATTACTAACAATCCCCATGTTGGTGGAAAAATGTCTTCAAATTAGCAAACAAGTCATGAAAATGCGTCCGGAAATCAATACAGAGGCTAATAGTTGATTGTCTGCGGATGAAAATAATTCGAGGCGAAATGATGAAGTCCCAAATTCATTTGAAATGAAAATATGACTATTCTGCATGGACAAATAGCACACGGTTCGTTCACTAGAATCGTGTGCTTTCTAAACCGCGGCCTATGAAACCTAATGCGAACAACGTGAGTCCTGCCTTTTGATTGGACAAAACCCAAACCACGCGGATCGTGTGTCTGCACCGTAGGATTCACCCAGATCGAAGAGCGGTCCTTATACCTCTCGTCAACACACGCTGTTGAAGTTGGGATTTGATTTATATGCAATAAATGCCCCATAAATGATAAAAAATGCTGAAAAATATCGAACGAGCCCATAAATGCGCCAGAAAATCAAACTTGACGTATAATTATGATTGACTACCGTGGGATAAAATTTGGAGGAGAGGCGATGAAGACACCGTCGATTGGAGTTCGATTTGCCACTTCTCCCCTAGGAACTATGATCTTTCTACTCAGATGCTATGGTTTCCAATTAGCGATCATTGTAGCTTGTGCTCAATTTTACCACAAATTTTCCACGGTGTCTCGAGATGACGCCACGATGACATGCCGATTTTCGTGATTTTTTGAGTCCATCTGCATTTCCTGTAATTAAATTACTGACATTTATTTAGGTGGACACATCTCCCGTCCGAAATGCTTGACAATTCTTCTCATTCGTTGCACAATGATGAAAATCACGCAAAGTGACACACAAATGATTTGTAAGAGATTCTTTGCCACCATCCACACGTAATTCATGTTGGGATATTTTATTTATAAGAACTAATTAACATGATAACTGCAAAATATGACTTAGATATAGCAAACGAGACATGTAATCCACCAGAAGATCAATATTAGGAGTACAATGATGTTTGCACACCATGGAAAAAACCAAGGCGAAAGGATGAGGTTGACACCGATTGGAGTCCGAAATGCCAACCCTACTTTTTGTAAACCATGATCCTTTGTGTGAGATGCATTCATTTTCAAAGGGCAGGCCATCACAACTTCCGCGAGACATTACCAATTTTTCCCACGGGGTCTTCACACCATGCTAGGGTGACACACCCATTTTTGTAATTTTCATAATACATATGCATTTCCTCCAATTAAATTACTAACAAGCCCCATGTTGGTGGAAAAATGTCTTCAAATTAGCAAACAAGTCATGAAAATGCGGCCGGAAATCAATACAGGGGCTAATAATTGATTGTCTGCGGATGAAAATAATTCGAGGCAAAATGATGAAGTCCCAAATTCATTTGAAATGAAAATATGACTGTTCTGCATGGACAAATAGCACATGGTTCGTTCCCTAGAACCATGTGCTTTCTAAACCGCGGCCTATGAAACCTATTGCGCGCAACGTGAGTCCTGCTTTCTGATTGGACAAAACCCAAACCACGCGGATCGTGCATCTGCGCCGTAGGATTCACCCAGATCGAACGGCGGTCCTTATACCTCTCGTCAACACACGCTGTTGAAGTTGAGATTTGATTTATATGCAATAAATGCCCCATAAATGATAAAAAATGCTGAAAAATATCGAACGAGCCCATAAATGCGCCAGAAAATCAAACCTGACATATAATTATGATTGACTACCATGGGATAAAATTTGGAGGAGAGGCGATGAAGACACCGTCGATTGGAGTTCGATTTGCCACTTCTCCCCTTGGAACTATGATCCTTCTACTCAGATACTATGGTTTCCAATTAGCGATCATTGTAGCTTGTGCCCAATTTTACCAAAAATTTTCAACGGTGTCTCGAGATGACACCACGATGACACACCGATTTTCATGATTTTCTGAGTCCATCTGCATTTCCTGTAATTAAATTACTGACATTTATTTAGGTGGACACATCTCCCATCCGAAATGCTTGACAATTCTTCTCATTCGTTGCACAATGACGAAAATCACGCAAAGTGACACACAAATGATTTGTAAGAGATTCTTTGCCACCATCCACACGTAATTCATGTTGGGATATTTTATTTATAAGAACTAATTATCATGGTAACTGCAAAATATGACTTAGATATAGCAAACGAGACATGTAATCCACCAGAAGATCAATATTAGGAGTACAATGATGTTTGCATACCATGGAAAAAACAAAGGCGAAAGGATGAGGTTGGCACCGATTGGAGTCCGAAATGCCAACTCTACTTTTTCGTAAACCATGATCCTTTGTGTGAGATGCATTCATTTTCAAAGGGCAGGCCATCACAACTTCCGCCAGACATTACCAATTTTTCCCACGGGGTCTTCACACCATGCCACGGTGACACACCCATTTTTGTAATTTTCGTAATACATCTGCATTTCCTCCAATTAAATTACTAACAAGCCCCATATTGGTGGAAAAATGTCTTCAAATTAGCAAACAAGTCATGAAAATGCGGCCGGAATTCAATACAGGGGCTAATAGTTGATTGTCTGTGGATGAAAATAATTCGAGGCGAAATGATGAAGTCCCAAATTCATTTGAAATGAAAATATGGCTGTTCTGCATGGACAAATAGCACACGGTTCGTTCACTAGAACCGTGTGCTTTCTAAACCGCGGCCTATGAAACCTAATGCGCGCAACGTGAGTCCTGCTTTCTGATTAGACAAAACCCAAACCACGCGGATCGTGCGTCTGCGCCGTAGGATTCACCCAGATTGAACGGCAGTCCTTATACCTCTCGTCAACACACGCTGTTGAAGTTGGGATTTGATTTATATGCAATAAATGCCCCGTAAATGTAAAAAATGATAAAAAAATATCGAACGAGCCCATAAATGCGCCAGAAAATCAAACTTGAGGTATAATTATGATTGAATACCGTGAGATAAAATTTTGAAGAGAGGCGATGAAGACACCGTCGATTGGAGTTCGATTTGCCACTTCTCCCCTTGGAACTATGATCCTTCTACTCAGATGCTATGGTTTCCAATTAGCGATCATTGTAGCTTGTGCCAAAGTTTACCAAAAAAATTCCACGGTGTCTCGAGATGACGCCACGATGACATACCGATTTTCATGATTTTCCGAGTCCATCTGCATTTCCTGTAATTAAATTACAGACATTTATTTAGGTGGACACATCTCCCGTCCGAAATGCTTGACAATTCTTCTCATTCGTTGCACAATGACGAAAATCACCTAAAGTGACACACAAATGATTTGTAAGAGATTCTTTGCCACCAACCACACGTAATTCATGTTGGGATATTTTATTTATAAGAACTAATTAACATGGTAACTACAAAATATGACTTAGATATAGCAAACGAGACAAGTAATCCACCAGAAGATCAATATTTGGAGTACAATGATGTTTGCATACCATGGAAAAAACCAACGCGAAAGGATGAGGTTGACACCGATCGGAGTCCGAAATGCCAACTCTACTTTTTCGTAAACCACGATCCTTTGTGTGAGATGCATTCGTTTTCAAAGGGCAGGCCATCACAACTTCCGCCAGACATTACCAATTTTTCCCACGGGGTCTTCACACCATGCCACGGTGACACACCCATTTTTGTAATTTTCGTAATACATCTGCATTTCCTCCAATTAAATTACTAACAAGCCCCATGTTGGTGGAAAAATGTCATCAAATTAGCAAACAAGTCATGAAAATGCGGCCGGAAATCAATACAGGGGCTAATAGTTGATTGTCTGTGGATGAAAATAATTCGAGGCAAAATGATGAAGTCCCAAATTCATTTGAAATGAAAATATGACTGTTCTGCATGGACAAATAGCACACGGTTCGTTCACTAGAACCGTGTGCTTTCTAAACCGCGGCCTATGAAACCTAATGCGCGCAACGTGAGTCCTGCATTCTGATTGGACAAAACCCAAACCACGCGGATCGTGCGCCTGCGCCGTAGGATTCACCCAGATCGAACGGCGGTCCTTATACATCTCGTCAACACACGTTGTTGAAGTTGGGATTTGATTTATATGCAATAAATGCCCCGTAAATGATAAAAAATGCTGAAAAATATCGAACGAGCCCATAAATGCGCCAGAAAATGAAACCTAACGTATAATTATGATTGACTACCGTGGGATAAAATTTGGAGGACAGGCGATGAAGACACCGTCGATTGGAGTTCGATTTGCCACTTCTCCCCTTGGAACTATGATCCTTCTACTCAGATGCTATGGTTTCCAATTAGCGATCATTGTAGCTTGTGCCAAAGTTTACCAGAAATTATCGACGGTGTCTCGAGACGACGCCACGATGACATACCGATTTTCATGATTTTCCGAGTCCGTCTGCATTTCTTGTAATTAAATTACTGACATTTATTTAGGTGGACACATCTCCCGTCGGAAATGCTTGGCAATTCTTCTCATTCGTTGCACAATGACGAAAATCACGCAAAGTGACACACAAATGATTTGTAAGAGATTCTTTGCCACCATCCACACGTAATTCATGTTGGGATATTTTATTTATAAGAAATAATTAACATGGTAACTACAAAATATGACTTAGATATAGCAAACGAGACATGTAATCCACCAGAAGATCAATATTAGGACTACAATGATGTTTGCATACCATGGAAAAAACCAAGGCGAAAGGATGAGGTTGACACCGATTGGAGTCCGAAATGCCAACTCTACTTTTTCGTAAACCATGATCCTTTGTGTGAGATGCATTCGTTTTCAAAGGGCAGGCCATCACAACTTCCGCCAGACATTACCAATTTTTCCCACGGGGTCTTCACACCATGCCACGGTGACACACCCATTTTTGTAATTTTCGTAATACATCTGCATTTCCTCTAATTAAATTTCTAACAAGCCCCATGTTGGTGGAAAAATGTCTTCAAATTAGCAAACAAGTCATGAAAATGCGGCCGGAATTCAATACAGGGGCTAATAGTTGATTGTCTGCGGATGAAAATAATTCCAGGCGAAATGATGAAGTCCCAAATTCATTTGAAATGAAAATATGACTGTTCTGCATGGACAAATAGCAGACGGTTCGTTCACTAGAACCGTGTGCTTTCTAAACCGCGGCCTATGAAACCTAATGCGCGCAACGTGAGTCCTGCTTTCTGATTGGACAAAACCCAAACCACGCGGATCGTGCGTCTGCACCGTAGGATTCACCCAGATCGAACAACGGTCCTTATACCTCTCGTCAACACACGCTATTGAAGTTGGGATTTGATTTATATGCAATAAATGCCCCGTAAATGATAAAAAATGCTGAAAAATATCGAACGAGCCCATAAATGCGCCAGCAAATCAAACTTGACGTATAATTATGATTGACTACCGTGGGATAAAATTTGGAGGAGAAGCGATGAAGACACCGTCGATTAGAGTTCGATTTGCCACTTCTCCCCTTGGAACTATGATCCTTCTACTCAGATGCTATGGTTTCCAATTAGCGATCATTGTAGCTTGTGCCAAAGTTTACCAAAAAATTTCCACGGTGTCACGAGATGACGCCACGATGACATACCAATTTTCGTGATTTTCTGAGTCCATCTTCATTTCCTGTAATTAAATTACTGACATTTATTTAGGTGGACACATCTCCCGTCCGAAATGCTTGACAATTCTTCTCATTCGTTGCACAATGACGAAAATCACCTAAAGTGACACACAAATGATTTGTAAGAGATTCTTTGCCACCAACCACACGTAATTCATGTTGGGATATTTTATTTATAAGAACTAATTTACATGGTAACTACAAAATATGACTTAGATATAGCAAACGAGACATGTAATCCACCAGAAGATCAATATTAGGAAAACAATGATGTTTGCATACCAAGGAAAAAACCAAGGCGAAAGGATGAGGTTGACACCGATTGGAGTCCGAAATGCCAACCCTACTTTTCGTAAACCATGATCCTTTGTGTGAGATGCATTCATTTTCAAAGGGCATGCCATCACAACTTCCGCCAGACATTACCAATTTTTCCCACGGGGTCTTCACACCATGCCATGGTGACACACCCATTTTTGTAATTTTCGTAATACATCTGCATTTCCTCCAATTAAATTACTAACAAGCCCCATGTTGGTGGAAAAATGACTTCAAATTAGCAAACAAGTCATGAAAATGCGGCCGAAAATCAATACAGGGGCTAATAGTTGATTGTCTGCGGATGAAAATAATTCGAGGCGAAATGATGAAGTCCCAAATTCATTTGAAATGAAAATATGACTGTTCTGCATAGATAACTAGCACACGGTTCATTCAATAGAACCGTGTGCTTTCTAAACCGCGGCCTATGAAACCTAATGTGTGCAACGTGAGTCTTGCTTTCTGATTGGACAAAAACCCAAACCACGAGGATCATGCGTCTGCACCGTAAGATTCACCTAGATCGAACGGCGGTCCTTATTCCTCTCGTCAACACACGATGTTGAAGTTGGGATCTGATTTATATGCAATAAATGCCCCATAAATGATAAAAAAAATGCTGAAAAATATCAAACGATCCCATAAATGCGCCAGAAAATCAAACCTGACGTATAATTATGATTGACTTCCATGGGATAAAATTTGGAGGAGTGGCGATGAAGACACCGTCGATTGGAGTTCGATTTGCCACTTCTCCCCTTGGAACTATGATCCTTCTACTCAGATGCTATGGTTTCCAATTAGTGATCATTGTAGCTTGTGGCCAATTTTACCAAAAAATTTCCATGGTGTCTCGAGATGACGCCACGATGACACACCGATTTTCGTGATTTTCGGAGTCCATCTGCATTTCCTGTAATTAAATTACTGACATTTATTTAGGTGGACACATCTCCCATCCGAAATGCTTGACAATTCTTCTCATTCGTTGCACAATGACGAAAATCACGCAAAGTGACACACAAATTTGTAAGAGATTCTTTGCCACCATCCACACGTAATTCATGTTGGCATATTTTATTTATAAGAACTAATTAACATGGTAACTGCAAAATATGACTTAGATATGGCAAACGAGACATGTAATCCACCAAAAGATCAATATTAGCAGTACAATGATGTTTGCATACCATGGAAAAAACCAAGGCGAAAGGATGAGGTTGACACCGATTGGAGTCTGAAATGCCAACTCTACTTTTTCGTCAACCATGATCCTTTGTGTGAGATGCATTCGTTTTCAAAGGGCGGGCCATCACAACTTCCGCTAGACATTACCAATTTTTCCCACGGTGACACACCCATTTTTGTTTTTTTCGTAATACATCTGCATTTCCTCCAATTAAATTACTAACAAGCCCCATGCTGGTGGAAAAATGTCTTTAAATTAGCAAACAAGTCATGAAAATGCGGCCGGAAATCAATACAGGGGCTAATAGTTGATTGTCTGCGGATGAAAATAATTCGAGGCGAAATGATGAAGTCCCAAATTCATTTGAAATGAAAATATGACTGTTCTGCATGGACAAATAGCACACGGTTCGTTCACTAGAACCGTGTGCTTTCTAAACTGCGGCCTATGAAACCTAATGCGTGCAACGTGAGTCCTGCTTTCTTATTGGACAAATCCCAAACCACGCGGATCGTGCGTCTGCACCTTAGGATTCACCCAGATCGAACAGCGGTCCTTAGACCTCTCGTCAACACACGCTGTTGAAGTTGGGATTTGATTTATATGCAATAAATGCCCCGTAAATGATAGAAAATGCAGAAAAATATCGAACGAGCCCATAAATGCGCCAGAAAATCAAATTTGGCGTATAATTATGATTGACTACCGTGGGATAAAATTTGGAGAAGAGGCGATGAAGACACCGTCGATTGGAGTTCGATTTGCCACTTCTCCCCTTGGAACTATGATCCTTCTACTCAGATGCTATGGTTTCCAATTAGCGATCATTGTAACTTGTGCCAAAGTTTACCAAAAAAATTCCGCGGTGTGTCGAGATGACGCCATGATTACATACCGATTTTCATGATTTTCTGAGTCCATCTGCATTTCCTGTAATTAAATTACTGACATTTATTTAGGTGGACACATCTCCCGTCCGAAATGCTTGACAATTCTTCTCATTCGTTGCACAATGACGAAAATCACGCAAAGTGACACACAAATGATTTGTAAGAGATTCTTTGCCACCATCCACACGTAATTCATGTTGGGATATTTTATTTATAAGAACTAATTAACATGGTAACTGCAAACTATGACTTAGATATAGCAAACGAGACATGTAATTCACCAGAAGATCAATATTAGGAGTACAATGATGTTTGCTTACCTTGGAAAAAACCAAGGCGAAAGGATGAGGTTGACACCGATCGGAGTCCGAAATGCCAACTCTACTTTTCGTAAACCATGATCCTTTGTGTGAGATGCATTCGTTTTCAAAGGGCAGGCCATCACAACTTCCGCCAGACATTACCAATTTTCCCACGGGGTCTTCACACCATGCCACGGTGACACACCCATTTTTGTAATTTTCTTAATACATCTGCATTTCCTCCAATTAAATTACTAACAAGCCCCATGTTGGTGGAAAAATGTCTTCAAATTAGCAAACAAGTCATGAAAATGCGGCCGGAAATCAATATAGGGGCTAATAGTTGATTGTCTGCGGTTGAAAATAATTCGAGGCGAAATGATGAAGTCCCAAATTCATTTTAAATGAAAATATGACTGTTCTGCATGGACAAATAGCATATGGTTCGTTCACTAGAACCGTGTGCTTTCTAAACCACGGCCTATGAAAACTAATGCGTGCAGCGTGAGTCCTGCTTTCTGATTGGACGAAACCCAAACCACGCGGATCGTGCATCTGCACCGTAGGATTCACCCAGATCGAACGGCGGTCCTTATACCTCTCGTCAACACACGCTGTTGAAGTTGGGATTTGATTTATATGCAATAAATGCCCCGTAAATGATAAAAAATGCTGAAAAATAGCAGGCGAGCCCAGAAATGCGGCAGAAAATCAATATTAGGGTAAAACGATAGCTGCGTACCGTGGGAAAAATTTCGAGACAAAACGATGAGGTCACGTCTACATTTCAAAGTTTTCAGGTTTTCATTTCGAATAGGTTTGTGCTGCTTGTGCACACGGGTTACTATATGAAACCGTTTGCAACGTTTTTTCCGCGGGGCACACGGCGTTATTTTTCACCCTTTTCACCGAAGCCGCCAACATGCCCCCCTTCCCTCCCCCAAACCCGCGCCCTGCCCCATTTCGCTCATCTGTCCGCGTATTCTACCCAAAGTCCATCGATAGCTAGCTCCCTCCCCCTCCGGCCCCCAGATCCACACCAGAACCCTTTCCGGCACCGTCGTGCTCAATCCGGCCGTGTACCCGCTTCCCGGCGTCAACCCTACCCTTCACTGTCGCTCCGAACACGCGGATGCCCATGCCTCATCGTCTTCATTTGCTCGCCATCCGCCGTCGAGCATATCGATCATGTACCCTCGCCTCTCCTGCCGGATTTGCAAACAAAAAAAACGGTCAGTTGCTGCCCTTCATCGCGGTGAGGTCTATTATCTTGCGATCCATTTTCCTATTTGGTTCGGTTTGTCCCCAAAATGATTATAAAATAATGGAGAGCGTATTTATGTTCATCATCTACCTTCTAACATATAAGTTGTATTTGTTCCAATTAGTTATTGTCGAATTACATATCATGTGCGCACGAGTCACACTAGATGAACAGATTAGCCGTACATTTCCAAATAATCACATGCCATGTTTAGACAACTAGCTTCCAAGCTGTTACATTTTTTATGGATATCCCCCTTTTCTGAATTTCGCATGTGTACTATGTAGATGTCTATTAACAGCGAGGACAGTCATACGTCTGGCGATGTATCTTCATCTGAGTCTGAAGCCAACATGTCTGCAATAGATGATCGTGTACCAAGAAATGATGAACGGGATAGAGCTGCCACAATCACCCATCCGGTCAAGAACCGGAAGAGCGCTCCAAGAAAGCCCACACACCAGCCTAAAGGTGTATACGAAGTAACTGACATCGATTTGAAGTCTTGGGCTCCAACTAAACCTGATAAAGCACGCATGAGGTTTAGGAGTGTGTGTGGATTTGTTGGCAGGGCAAGGCTCAACATTAATCTGCCGGGGTTTCGGAAGGCTGGTATAGAAACACGACAGAGGATAGTCCGTGAGATCATGGCGCACTTCAACGTTCCTGAGGAGTGGAGAGAGCAGGTGGAACACGCTGCACTGAAGAAGGCCAAGGATGCTTGGAGAAACTGGAAGCATGTGTTGTACAAGAAGTTCTTGAGTCAAGGCAAGGACCCAATCCCCTCGTACCCCCAAATTACAAAGGAAGATTGGACAGAATTCAAAAGGGTCAGGGCCAGTGAAGAGTTTATTAAGAAGAGTGCCATGCAGTCGGAACTTCAGAAGAAGAACACACACCCCCACGGTATGGGTGTGGCAGGATACTATGGCATGAAACTGATATGGGAGCAGGAGGACAAAGAAGCAGTAGCTGCGGGTGGCAAACCGGCCTTTAGTGAAATTAGGGGCACTCGCGCTATGGACTACTTGCGGGCATGAGCAAAGAGACATGGAGACAGTTCTTATTACTTTGAAAACTCAGCAGACCAAGAACTATATGATGTGATGGCAAAGGCTTCCAAAAACACTGGAAGGTTGTACAGGAACTCAGGGCCATGTGACATTCTGTCCGAGGCTCTGACTACCAAAGAGCCCCCTGGCCGTGCTAGGGGTATTGGGGTCAATGTCCCACACAAGAGGGCTTTCTCACTAAGCAAAGAAGAGAGGCTCAGCATGAAAAAAGCTAGGAGTGATTATAAGCAGAGAGACTTGCACGAAAAGATTAAGAGGGGCATGTATCCTGTAGTTCGAAAGGAAGTTGAGGAGTCATATATGCAGGAGAAGACACAAATGCTGAGAGATAGCCAGGAGACGCAAGGGGATGTCGGCATGGATGATGCCACTTATTGTATGGCAACACCGCACAAGAGTAGCTGTGCATCAACTGACCCCAGCGACAATGATGCTGCAGCTGGACATGATGGTGCTATATCTGATCTATATGGACAGGGGGAGAGAGTGAGGGCCGTGCTTACACATTATGAAGGTACTTTAAAATGTGCAACAACGTGGGTTTACAACCCTGACTTTGACGGGGGTCTCTTGTTGGACAATGTGCCCTTGAAGCCGGGTTGTGTGAAGTGCCACGTGACTGAAATAAAGCCTGGATTCAGTGATTTTCCCCTGAAGAATGTCCTTGGGGACCCTGATGAGCAGAGGACCTTGGAAGAAACACGGTTAAATCATATCCAGTGGCCACGGAAAGAAATATACTTCCTGGACGAGACCCCTCTAGCCCCCCCCCCCCCAAAGCAACCAATGTCGCCCTCGAACCGGTGAGTCTCATCTCGCCACAGCAGATCTTGTGTGATTCCCCCGATGAACATACTCTTGGGAATCAGATGCCCGAGGCATCAACCTGTGATCAGCCCTACCGACTTCCTGCCATAGAGGCCAGGTTATCGTCCCGTTCTGAGCAGCCCGTGGCAAGGCCTACAACTGCTGAAGACGTATCATCAGTTCAGATGCCGGCCACTGAAGCAGAAAGTGCAGACACATTGGCACTGCATGCTCACCAGATAAACCCGACCGAACCGCGTGCTAAGGAGTCTGAATGTCTGGAACCACCTGGTAAGAAGGCCGAAAGTCCGGGAGCGCCTGCTAAGCACTCTGAAAGTCAGGAACCACCTGCTCATCAGTCCAGCGGTTCGCAGCTGCTTGATAAGCATACCGATGTGTCGGCACTGCCTGCTCAGCAAACCAACACGTTGTCACAGCCGCATCAACACACCGACACGTTGGCACCAGCTGCTCAGAAGACCAGAATAGCTTCAACGGTTGGTCAGCTGTCCGTCGACTCTGGCACTAAAACTCAGCATTCCGTCACAGCGGCATCATCTGTTCAGCAGTCCATCGTACCTTCACACGCTTCTCAGCAGCATGTTGTTGATGAAACCAGACGTCAAACAAGAAGTGCTTCAACTAAGAAGACAGAAGCGGGAACGGTTGCACACAGGAAGTTGGGCCTCCAAAGAGAGAGGAGAGATGGGACCAAGAGCCTCCTTCTACAAACAATCATCGACCGTACCTAAATTAACAATAAGGTTTTAGAAGGGCTGGGTAATCCCGGTTCTGACCACATGTCTGAAACAGACCTTCAAAAGCAACTTTCTAGTATGGAAGTAGACACATTTGAGAAACGCAAGTACAAACATGGCCAGCCATTCCTTGTTGGCAATTTCTGGGATGAGTGCAGTTCTAGTGCTCGCAAGTTACATAAATATTGCATGGACAGAATGTCGGAAGGAGAAGATACTAACATTGTGGAATTGCACTATGACCAATGGCATTTCTCTCACATTCCAGGTACCATCAGTGTGGAATTTGAGGACTTTCATCTCTTCTTCAACTTCAATGAGCTTGTTGTCACTCTTGTCAAATGCTTGATGTTGTAGGTACTTCACAAACTCTGATCGTCTTCTCCATACAAGGTTGTAAATGACAAAAAAGCTAACTGTACTGTATTCCTCTCAGGGGATTGACGACGCAGAGAACAACAAGGGTGCATGCGTATTTCATAGATCCTGATTTAGCAAACGGCGTTTTGTTACAAGATAATGACTCACGCACGGCTTCCAATTATTTTGTCGCCAAGATCTTGTTCGACTTACAGATAGGAGAATTCTTCATGTGGCCATATCATGAACAGTAAGTATAAATATACAACCACACATACATTGATCGTCTTTTAGTTTTACACATAGTTCGTACATTCATGGTTTTCTTAAACTGTAGAGGTCACTGGATCTTGGTGGTCATTGTTCCAAAACGCAACACAGTTTACTACATGGATTCTCCCAGAGAGTCAAATGCGCCTCAGGATCTGAGTCATCTTCAGGATTTCATGGATAGGTATTGAATTCTTTGATGTTAATGCGTTGTGTTCATATCTGATTCCATAATTGAGTGTGTGAAAATTCATCTTCATTTGCAGTGTATTGTCAAAGAACATAACTTTAGGGGGGGTAAGGTTCGACCGCCAACTACCTCTGCAGCACATGATCGTTTCTCTGGTAAGACAACGAAATCCGTTATTTTCAAAAAATACTAGTCAGATGTTCAAGTTTCTAAGTAAACCTCTTTCTATTTCTCTCCATAGAAAAAAAACAATTTACACCGGTTAGGTTGTTCCTAACAGGGCAAATACATGACTAATACTATACAAAAAAAATCAGTGTCCTCAGCAACAACAAGGTACCAGCCTATGTGGATACTATGTTTGTGCACAGATGATGAACCTATGCAGACATGCTGAATGTGGTGTCGATGCTGACAGGATAAAACCAGTAAGTCTGCTTCTTAATTACTATCTTCTACTCCACACGTATGTCACATTCTGATCTAAAAGTCATGCGGCTGATCTTGGCACCGATGACTTCTGAACCGCTCGCCGCCGATGAATTGTTGTCTGTTAGGAAATTTATCAGCACCTTCTTTGTGAAACACTATATCAAACCCTTTAAAGACGTCGAAGATTTCTGGATTCAAATCTCCTAAAAATAAGTACGCATTCATATAGTGTTATCAGCTAAACATATACACATGGATGCATTATTTTCCATGTGATCATGTCTTCGTATTTTGTACACTATGATTATGTACTGGATATGTCGGTTTAACAGCTGTGGAATTTAGCTAGCATTTTCTCAATTGCATATATTGTCGTGAGTTATGATGAATCCTCTACTTGTGGACACTATTCGTTCAATTGAATATTGTGGCGAATTATGTTGAATGTTCTTCATGTGGACACTATTTGTCGATTGCATATTGTGGCGAATTTGCTATTTGCAGGGTGAATTAAATGCGATATTTTACAATAAACTGGCAATTTCAGCGCACACGGTTCAAGCAACTAAGCGTGTGTGGTCCAGAACGGAAAGCACACGCAACTCATAGCGCAACCACCTGTGATCCACAGGAAAAGCACATGAGATATAATCTAAAACGTCGGTGATACATAAGAAATCGCAAACGGTTTGCAACACTTGTACGTGTGCGTATGAGCTACTCAATCGTTTGCGATAGCACCGTATCTCACACGTGAGCCAACAGGAAACCGTGCCCGATGCAAAGACGATCCCATGCGTACATTTTTCGGGAAACGTGTCCGATGATGTTATACATGGTACACGGTTCCCAGAGAAATCTCGTGTGCGATGATGAAGATATCACACACAGTGTCTACAATGGCCCGTGTGGATTAGGTAACGTTTCGCAAACGGTCAAAGGTCAAACTCCGTTTGTTTTCCATGAGCAATTAGACGCGTTTCACTCGTCTTGGACGTGTGTGATTGATCCCAAATCGCACACGTAGGCCGAAAAGATTATGTGTGCGATCTGTTCCTGCACCGCACACGATTATATTTGCAGATCATTTGCGTTCGTTGGCCACCATCGCCGACGGGTTTGTGGTGTCGTGTGGGATGGACCCCCCTATCGCCCACACATGCAAGGCGGCGGTTTGGAACTACATCGCGGAAAGGGGTTAAAAACCGTTTGTATAGCACGTCGTTGCACCAGTGCTTCATCAGTGATGGTGCTCTTCGTGAGATTCCGCTCGTTGGTGGTCGCTTCACCTGGTCCAACCATCAGGCCAACCCCGTGTGCTTCGCGCTTGATCGTGTCTTCGTTAATCATTCTTGGGATGTGGTTTTCCGCGGGCATCCTTCTCTGCACAACCTCATGTGGGCTATGATCATTATCATGTTGTGCTAGATTCTGAGATGTAGAATTCTACTATTAGTTATAGGTTTCATTTTGATTCTACGTGGCGGATGGTTGAGGGTTTCATTCCCTCTTTTTACTTTCAAAATTGTCAATTGGCTGTCAGTTGTCCCTCGCTCGTTTGGGCCTATGGACGACTGACACTTTTTCTCTTATCAACTTAGGAAGTTCCTTCGCGGCTGGGCCGTAATCAGGCGGTGACGGTCATCAAGTCCAAGGTTGATCTTTTGAGACCAATCAAGGCTTTAGATGATGAGGCATACATGGTGGGGCTTTCTCAGACGGGCTGGGAACGCCAATACGACCTAGAGGGGTCTCTAATGCAGGTTTACCGTCAGTAAGAGGCCCACTGGCGGCAACGAGCAACAATTAACTGGATGATGAAAGGAGATTTCCTTACTGCTTATTTTTTTGTGATTGCCAATGGCAGGCGGCGCCGGTGCTTAATTGATAGCCTCATTATTAATAGTGTTAGATCTTCTGATCCTGATTTGATCCTTGCCCACGTGCATGATTCTTAGCTTCGCTTTTGGCCGCTAAACCTTCGACGGGCTTCCTCATCTCCATGTCCCTTTGGGCTGCTGGGGAGCATGTTTCTAGGGATGAGAATGCTGCCCTTATGCTTCCTTTATTTGAGTTGACATTGAGGCTTCTGTTATGTCTTCTAACTCTAACTCTGCGTCTGGGTCAGATGGGTTTTCCCACACCTTCTTCAAAAAGTTCTGGCCTATGTTACGGGGTTTGATTTGTGTAGTGATTCAATGGTTCTGCTTGGGTACATTTGATCTATCCAAACTTAACTACGTTATCCTAACCCTCATCCCCAAGGTGAAAGGAGCTGATTATGTATCCCAATTTTGCCCCATTGTGCTCATCAACAATTTCGCCAAGTATCCGTCCAAGGGCTTTGCCACTCGTTTGTCTCGAGTGGCCCACGATGTAATTAGCCCCTGCCCAATCTGCTTTCATCAGGGACCACTTTATCCTTGATGGAATCCTTAGCATGCATGATATTGTGCATGATTTAAATAAGAGAAAGTGTAAAGTGGTTATCCTTAAGCTTGCTTTTTGAGAAAGCTTGCGACTCGGTGAGCTGGAAGTTTCTCTGTGACGTGCTTCTAGCCAAAGGCTTTGATGGAGCATATGTCCACCGCCTTATGCAAATTGTTTCAGGTGGCCGCACGATGGTGGATCTTAACGGGAAGGTTGGCAGCTATTTTGCCAATGGTAGAGGCATGCGGCAAGGGGATCCTATCTCTCCTCTCTTATTCAATTTTGTTGCTAACGCCTTGTCTTGCATCCTCTCGTGCGCGGCCTCTTGATGACCCACAAGTATAGGGGATCAATCGTAGTCCTTTCGATAAGTAAGAGTGTCGAACCCAACGAGGAGCAGAAAGAAATGACAAGCGGTTTTCAGCAAGGTAATTTCTGCAAGCACCGAAATTGTAGGTAATAGGTAGTTTGATAGCAAGATAGTTGGTAACAAGCAAGTAACGGTAACGGTAAATAAAGTGCAGCAAGGTCGCCCAATCCTTTTGTGGCAAAGGACATGCCAGAACAGTCTCTAGTAATAGGCAAACTGTTCTTGAGGGTACACGGGAATTTCATCTAGTCACTTTTATCATGTTGGTTTGATTTGTGTTCGCTACTTTGATAATTTGATATGTGGGTGGACCGGTGCTTGGGTGCTGTTCTTACTTGAACAAACCTCCCACTTATGATTAACCCCCTCGCAAGCATCCGCAACTACGAGAAAAGTATTAAGATAAAATCTAACCATAGCATTAAACATTTGGATCCAAATAAGCCCCTTACGAAGTAGCGCATAAACTAGGGTTTAAGCTTCTGTCACTCTAGCAACCCATCATCTAATAACTATTCCACAATGCATTCCCTTAGACCCAAGGATTGTGAAGTGTCATGTAGTCGACATTCACATGACACCACTAAGGGAATCACAACATACATATCATCAAAATATCGAACACGTATCAAATTCACATGATTACTTACAACATGACTTCTCCCGTGACCTCAAGAACAAAGGTAACTACTCACAAATAATATTCATGCTCAAGATCAGAGGGGTATTGAATAGCATAATGGATCTGAACATATAATCTTCGACCAAATAAACCATATAGTAATCAACTACAAGATGTAATAAACACTAGGGGGTGGTCCACAGGGTTCATAACTACCCCTCTTACTACGGGGCGTTTACCTAGCCAACACTTAGATCCGGCTCTACCCAAACTTTTTTGGTTCCCCCCAACATTACCCACTTGTCCGACTGTTACTAAGCAATTTTGGGATACTAAACGGACCTCCCCAGATGGTAATCTTAAAGTGGGCGATTTACCCTCTTTTGCAATGAGTTTCTCTACAGCAGCTGCTGCTCTAGCTAATTGCCCACCCCTTCCACGTGTGATTTCTATGTAATGTATTCACCCACAAGTACCAATCTGAGGTTCCGGTACAAAGATTGAACACAAGAGATGAACTAGGGTTTGAGAGGAGATGGTGTTGTTGAAGATGTTGATGAAGATTGGCCTCCCAAAGATGTGAGGGGTGTTGGTGATGACGATGGCTTCGATTTTCGCTCCGGGAGGGAAGTTCCCCCGGAGGAATCGCTCCGCCGAAGGGCAAAAGTGCTCATGCCCAAGTTCCGCCTCGAGACGGCGGCGTTCCATCCTGAAAGTCCTCTCTTTATTTTTTCTAGGTCAAAAGACCTTATATACCAGAAGATGGGCACCGGAGGTGGGCCGTGCTGGGCACAACCCACCAGGGCGCGCCTGGGGGGCCTGGCGCACCATGGTGTCTTGTGCTCACCAGGATGGCCCCCTCCGGTAGTTATTTGCTCCAGTATTTTTAATATAATCCAAAATAATTCTCCATAAATTTTCAGCTTATTTGGAGATGTGCAGAATAGGTATCTCTGATGTGCTTTTTCAGGTCCAGAATTCCAGCTACCGGTATTCTCCCTCTTTGTGTTAACCTTGCATATTATGAGAGAAAAGGCATTAGAATCACTCCCTAAAGCATTATTATTCAACAAAACATTATAAATAACAGTAAAAAATCATGATGCAAAATGGACGTATCACCTCTGTTGGGCACATCTCACATGTTGTTTCCCATATCATCCCGGAGGGGATCTCCCATCTTCAGTATGCCAACGATACTATTATTATGGTTGAGTTAAATGAGCGATGTCTTGCCAACCTCAAGTCTATTCTTCTTTGTTTTGAAGTAGTCTCCGGGCTTAAAATTAATTTAAGCAAAAGTGAGGTCATTACCACTGGTGTATCTGATGTTGAGGCAACCAGGGTTGCATGTCTTCTTAACTTTAAATTGGGATATTTCCCTTTCAAGTATTTGGGCCTCCTTATTGCCCCATTCAAATTTTGCGCCAAGGAGTTTGCTCCCATGGTTACTAAGGTGAGCAATAGGGTTATGCTGTGGCATGGTCGGTATAATTCTAATGCTGGCAAGCTGTGCCTCATTAATGCTTGTTTATCCTCCCTGTCCATGTTCATAATGGGGTTCTATTGGCTGTCAGAAGGAACTCATGCTAGATTTGACAAGCACCGTGATGCTTTTCATTGGAACACGTTTGATAACTAATAACCAACAAGTATAGGGGATTGTGCTAGTCTTCGAGGGTAGTATTTCACCCAAATTTGTTGATTCGACACAAGGGGAGCCAAAGAATATTTACGAGCCTTAGCATTTGAGTTGTTAATTCAACCACACTTGGAAATATCTTTCTGTATCAAAGTGTTTAGTAGCACAGTAACAATAATTATAGGAGTAGAGTAAAGTAGCAGATTGTAGTGATTGTAACAGTAGTAGCAGCGAAAGTAACTTAGCGAAGATCAATATGCAAAAAAAGCGTATGCATTGGATCAATGATGGATATTTGATTTCGATGACATTCATCATGTAACATTCACAACCTAGAGCGATATAGAACTAGCTCCAATTCATCAATGTAATGTAGGCATGTATTCCGTATATAGTCATACATGCTTATAATAAGAACTTGCATGACATCTTTTATCCTACCCTCCTATGACAGCAGGGTCCAAAGGGAAACTAAGGGATATTAAGGCCTCCTTTTAATACAGAATCGGAACAAATCGTTAACACATAGTGAATACATGAACTCCTCATACTACGGCATCACCAGAGATGATCCTAATATCTGTCACTTTGGGCTCTACAGGTCATAACACATAATAGGTGCATACAACTTGCAAGGTATGACCCAAAACACTCTCATATTCAGATAAACATAATAGGATGAGATCTGAAATCATGGCATTCGGGCACTAGTGACAAGCATTAAGCATAGCAAAGTGATAGCATCATCAATCTCAGAACATAGTGGATACTAGGGATCAAACCCTAACAATTTGACTCGATTACATGACAAATCTCATCAAATCCCATCACCGTCCAGCAAGCCTACAAAGGAATTACTCACTCCCTGTGGTGAGCATCATGGAATTGTTGATGGAGAAGGGTTGGTGATGACGACGGCGACGAATTCCACTCTCTGGAACCCCAAACGGACTCCGGATCAACCCTCCCGAGGAAGAACAGGAGGTGGTGGCGGCTCCATTTCATAAAACATGATGATTCTTTCTCTCTTATTTTTTCTAGGGCGTCAGTGGCTTGCGAGGGGGTCCACAAACTAGGGTGGTGCACCCTGGGGGGTAGGTGATGTCTACTACACAATTTTTATTCTTGTAGAGTCATGTTGGGCCTCCAAGCATAGAGTTTCGTAGGACATCAACAATTTTCCCTCAAGTGGACGACCTAAGGTTTATCAATCTGTGGGAGGTGTAGGATGAAGATGGTCTCTCTAAAACCACCCTCCAATCAAATACAAGAAATGTCTCGTGTCCCCAACACAGCCAATACAGTGGCAAATTGTATAGGCGCACTAGTTCGGCGAAGACATGGTGATACAAGTGTAGTATGGATAGTAGAAATAGGTTTTTATAATCTGAATAAATAAAAACAGCAAGGTAGCAAGTAGTAAACAGCGAGCAAAATGATATATTAATGGTTGGAAATAAGGCCTAGGGTTCATACCTTCACTAGTGCAATCTCTGAACAGTGCTAACATAATTGAATCATCTAAACAAACCTCAACGTGCGACAAAGAATCATTCCGAAGTTCCTATGTAGCAGAGAACATAAGATGAAATTGTTGTAGGTAGCAAAACCACCTCAAAGTTATCATTTCCGATTAATCTATTGAGCTATTCCTACAAGTGTCACAAACAGCCCTAGAGTTCATACTAGAATAACACATATGATACGCATAAATAAACCCTAATGTCACCTAGATACTCCAATGTCACCTCAAGTATCCATGGGTTAATTATTCAACATGCATAAAACAATTTCAGATTCATCATATTCAATCCAACACAAAGAATTTCAAAGAGTACCCCAAGATTTCTATCAGAGAAAGTAGGACAAGAACATGTATCAACCCAGATGCATAGATTACCCCAATGTCACCGCGGGAATCCGCAAGTTGGTTAACAAAACATATATCAAGTGAATCAATAGAATACCCAATTGTCAACATGGTTATCCACATGTAATACATATATCAAGTGTTCTGAAATACAAAGTATTCATCCAACATAATGAGATCTCAAAGGGAAAGACTCAATTCATCACATCAAGATAGAGAGGGAAGAACACCATATGATCCAACTATATTAACAAAGCCTGTGATACATCAAGATCGTTCCATCTCAAGAAGATGAGAGAGAGAGAGAGAGAGAGAGAGAGCAAGGGAGAGATCAAACACATAGCTACTGGTACATACCCTCAGCCCCGGGGGTGAACTACTCCATCCTTGTAATGGAGACCGCCGAGATGATGAAGATGGCCTCCTGTGATGATTTCCCCCTCCGGCAGGGTACCAGAAAGGGCTTCGGATGAGATTTCTTCGATACAGAGAGTTGCGACAGCGGAGCAGAAGTTCAAGGTTAACTTCCGGGGGTTTCTAAATATATAGGAATTTTTGGCGTTGGAATCACGCGAAGAGGTGCCATAGGGTGCCCACAAGGTAGGTCGGCGTAGCCACCCCCCTGGGCGCGCCCACCTGCCTTGTGGGTCCCCTGTGGGTCTTCTGCTGCTCCCTCAAAGCTTCCGGGGTTCCTTTCCTTCCAGAAACAATCGTCAAAAGGTTTCGTTCAGTTCCGAGAACTTCCATTTTCTGCACAAAAACAGCACCACGGTAATTCTACTGAAAACAACGTCAGTCCAGGTTAGTTACAATTAAATCATATAAAATGCATCAAACCCATATAAAAATATTGTAAACATGGGTAAATATGGCATGAATACTTCATAAATTGTTGATACGCTGGAGACGTATCAGTAGGCGTGCCCCCTGGCTCGTGGCCACCTGGTGGGTGCCCCACTTTTGTTTCTTTCGCCGTTATTTTTATATATTACAAAATAATTCTTCGTCAATTTTCAGCTCAATCTGAAAACTTTTATTTCTGCACAAAAACAACACCATGGTAGTTCTGCTGAAAACATCGTTAGTACGGGTTAGTTTCATTCAAATTATGCAAATTAGAGTCCAAAACAAGAGCAAAAGTGTTTGGAAAAGTAGATATGTTTGGGACGTATCAACTCCCCAAGCTTAACTCATTGCTTGTCCTAAAGCAATTCAGTTGACAAACTGAAAGTGATAAAAACTTTTACAAACTCTTTTGTTCTCGTTGTTGTACATATTCTTAACTCAATGTTCAGGTTTTCAGCAATGATTATAAACTAACCATGTCAATGATAGCACTTAGGTCTCACATTTACTCATGACAATAACATAACTAACTAGCAAGCAATAATAAGATATCTCGGATACCAACAATTTGTCAAAACAATCATGATATAATATGATAACCTGCTATCTCGCTAGCTCTTTCTGAGACCGCAAAACATAAATGCAGAGCACCTTTGAGGTTCAAGCAGCGGCTAAGCATTGTAATTCAGGATAGAAGAGATCCGGTCATGCTCACATCCAACATTAACTAGACTCAATGCATAAAAATGACAATAGCGCTCTCATGATTGTGGCTTAAATGAGAAGATGATGACTCGACAATAAAAGTAAATAACATCAAAGTAAATAGAAAGGCCCTTCGTGGAGGGAAGCATTGATTTGCAGAGGTGCCAGAGCTCATGGTTTAAAAGAGATATGAAAGTATAATTTTGGGTGGTGTGCTTTTCCTATCAACGTCACGACAAAGGATTTCGGTATCTTCCCTGCTAAACAGATTATAAGCGGTTCCCAAGCGGAATTGTAAAGTTTACTCTCCTCCACCACATATACACAATCCATGGCTGACAGAATCTCGGGTGCCCTCCAACATTCAACTTTCGAGGGGAGTTTTATTTATTTATTTTTGATTATGCAGGAAAGGGCATCCTTTTTACCGGCCTCTGGTACGTCTCCAACATATCTATAATTTTTGATTGTTCCATTATATTATATTATCAATCTAGGATACTTTATATGCTATTTTATATCATTTTTGGAACTAACCAATTAACCCAGTGCCAAGTGCCAGTTGTTATTTTTTGCCTATTTTTGGTTTTCCAGGAAATTTGTACCAAACGAAGTCCAAACGCTACGAAACTTTTTGATGATTTTTTCCGGACAAAAGAGATCCAGGAAGTTCGGGAGGAGTCATGAAGCAAGACGAGGAGACGACAAGGCAACAGGGCGTGCCTAGGGGGGTAGGCATGCCCTGATACCTTATGGGCCCCTCGTGGCTCCGTCTAACCTAATTCCACCTACATAAATTCTCTAAAATCGGGAAACCTACAAAGAGCCACCCGACACACTTTTTCTGACGCCGCAAGCCTCTGTTCCGATGAGAGGCCATCTGGAGACCTTTTCTGGTACTCTACCGGAGGGATAATCGACCACGGAGGCCATCTACATCAACCTTGTTGCCTCCATGATGATGCATGAGTAGTCCACCACAGACCTACGGGTTCATAGCTAGTACCAAGATGGCTTTTTCTCTCTCTTTGATCTTCAATACAAAGTTCACCATGATTCCCCCGGTGATCTATCCGATGTAATCTTCTTTTGCAGGTGTGTTTGTTGGGATCTGATGAATTGTGGGTTTATGATCAGATTATTCATTGAAATTAATTGAGTCTTTTCTAAATTCTATTATGCATGATTATTTTAGTTTTGTATTTCTCTCAGATCTATCGGTTTAGTTTGGCCAACTAGATTGATTTATCTTCAGCGGGAGTGGTGCGTTGTAGTGGGTTCAATCTTGCGGTGCTATATATCATCGTGACAGAAGGGGACAAGACACGTATTTGTATTGTTGCCATTATGGATAAAACGATGGGATCTGAACATATTGCTTGTGTTATTTTGTCTACATCATGTCACCTTACTCCAAGCAGTACTTTGTTTGTTATGAACTTAATACCTAGATAGGCAAGCATACAAGCTCTCTCGAAGTGGAGTAATAGTAGTAGATGCATAATCGTTTTGGTCTACTTTTTTATGGACGTGGTGCCGATATACATGATCATTGCCATTAATAACATGTCATAACTATGCACAATTATGTCAATTGCCCAACAATAATTTGTTTACCCACCGTATGTTATTTTCAAGAGAGCCTCAAGAGAACACTATGGCCCCGGGTCTACTTAAACATAAATACAAAAACTCCAAAAATACCTTGCTGCATATTATTTACTTTTATAATATATATTTCTATCAAGATTTAATCCTTGCAAGTAACGAGTTCAAGGGGCTTGACAACCCTCTTGCCCGCGTTGGGTGCAAGTGTTTGGTTTTGTGTGTGTAGGTGTTGTTGAAAGGAATTTGCTTGGTTCTCCTATTGGTTCGATAACATTGGTTCTCACTGAGGGAAACACTTATCTCTAATGTGCTGCATCTCCTCTCCTCCTCGGGGAAGATCCCAACCCAGCTCACAAGTAGCAGCCTCTCTCGTGCAATGACAAGTGAATAAACACCTGTCATGAGAATAACCCGCTTAGCATGGAAGATACTGATCGCCCTGTCGCTCCATGAGTGATACGAGCAAACAAAATAGATATTTATTTGAATGATGAGAGGTGACACATGCAAATTTACTTGGAACGGCAGAGTAATACTGCATATAGGCAGATATGGTGGACTCATATGGAATAACATTGGTTTAAAGATTTTGGATGCACAAGCAACATTCCCGTTTAGTATAGGTGAAGGCTAGCAAATAGACTGGGAAGCGACCAGCTAGAGAGCGACAATTGTCATAGTCATGCATTATGAATAATTAACGTTGAACATTAGCATGAGTAGGATATAAACACTCTGAACATAAATATCACGAAGGTTGCATTGGTTTTTAATAAACTACATGTTTGCACATGTGCCAAGTCAAGCTACTCGAATTACTCAGAGGAGGATACCATGCTAACATACTACATCATAACCATTTTAATGCATATTGACACACAAGATAAATCATTATCCACTCCTAGATATTTAAGCATGGCATGGGCGACTATAATCTCTAATTGTCATCACAAACATGTTTACTCATAATATGTTGAATCAAGATCGATTGAGCTAAACATATTTACAAAACAGAAAAACAAGAAGAGTTCATATCAGCTTCCTTTACCTCAATCACTTCATCAAATTATCATCATTATTGCCTTTCACTTGCACGACCGAATGATGTGAAAATAATAATAGTGCCAGTGTGATGTGGACTAAGCTGGAGTCTGCAAAACCATTTATTCAAAGGAGAAGAGAAGGTCACATTGGCTCTTTGTTAGACCAGCAATATAGCATATGAGCCATTCAACAATCAAAACATAGTCTTCTCCTTACGACAACTCAAAGAAAAGAAAAGAATTTTAGAGAAACACACTAAATATTTTTGGAGTTTTTAGTTTTTCTGAACAAAGCAAATTAATAAAGGAAAACGAAAAGCGACAAAAACTATTTGCACGGGAAAGCTCCCAACAAATAAGAAGAAGAGCGAGATATATTTTTGGGTTTTCTTTTTAATAATGCAAACTAATTAAACAAGAAATAACAACTGAAAACAAGCAAGAAATATATTTTGGGTTTTTGAAAGTGTTTTTCCAAACACACAAAAGAAAGCTAAAATAAAACTACTGATGGATTATACAATAAAAAATGATGAACAATGACAACTGGAATGAATGTAATGTCGGTGAGAAAAACGTACTCCCCCAAGCTTAGGCTTTTGGCCTAACTTGGTCTATGGACACGGATCAAAATAGTCGAATCCATGGTAGTTGCTGCTCCTGAGGATCCCACTAATATATCGGCTCTGGTGTGGGCTCCCACTCAGGTTCAGGCTCGGGTTCCGGCGACTGCTCTATCTCCGGTGCTGTGGGTCGTGCTATGCGCCAGTAAGCATAGATATCCTCAGGCATAATGGTGTACCTGCCACTTGTCAGATTTCTAGCTCCGCAAAACCCAAAGAGGTTCGAACTCAGGGGCGTGTGCGAAGATCCCAACAGCTTCGGCTTCAAGCTCACAACTCCACAGCCCAGCCGAATCGAACTCACTCAATCACGGGGAGGAAGACTAACACGCGGATTTACCCAGGTTCGGGCCGCTGCGAAGCATAAAACCCTACTCCTGCTTTGGGTGGATTGCCTCACGAGGAGATTTGTGGATGAACTGGTACAGTGGTGAGCAACCTCGCGAGGGCGCTCGGGTGGTTCTCCCCCTCTACGGAGCAGCCTAGTCCCTATTTATAATGGCACGGGTCCTCTTCCCTTATCGCATTGGCAGGAAGGGATCCCACAACGGCCATTTTCGAAGGGGGACAAGGGGTACACCTTATCCTGATGAAAGGTGGTCTTCGCCTGCAAAGTAGCTGGTAGTGATGCAGAGGTGGGCTCGACGATGACGTCCGTCCTGTGGGGCTCGCGGTCTTGGTCTTGTTGCGCCGGAATGGAAACCTTTGGGGGGCTCTCTTGGGAACCCGCGTACGTCCTTGCCTCCTTTGCAGCAAAGAGGAAACTGCTTCTTCTGTGCCCGCTGGCGCCTGCCTGGCCCGGCTGGCGTCACCTCAGCCTCTCGAGGCCGAGCGCTGCATAGAGATCTCCGCCCCTCAGGAGGGAGCCTGGAGTGGCCTCCTCCTTTCGGGGGTCTTGGTGTCGTCCTCCTCGCGAGGGCGGGACTCTCGCGAGGGCCTTGTCCTGGGCGATCCCGTGCCAGGCTTTACCAGGCTGTCGAAGTGGGCCACGCCCTGGGCCGCAAGCAGGCAGGTCTGGGTACCCCCGTTCCCAGAGCACCGACAGTAGCCCCCGGGCCCAAGGCGCGCTTGGGTTGGCTTCGGGGCGAAGCCGAAGGAGCCGACCTGCGCGTAGCGGGCCTCAATCGCCTGCGGGCCCAGCCTAATGCGTGGCGCGTAATGAGACGCGGACGCCTCCACTTCCCGAAGACTTCGGGAACCGCCCCGAGTCAAGCTGACACGAAGCCTGCGGGTAGCGTCGGCCATCATTGCCCTTCCTTGAATGTAGCCGTCTCCTTGTGTCTTCTCTCCCCTCGACCCACGCGGATGTGACCCGACGAGGGTAGGCGAGGCGACGTGAGGTAGGGTGGCACGCCGGTCGAGTCGGACACGTGGCGCCTGGGGAGCACGTGCCACCTCCACTCCCCACGACGCCTCATGGGCCGCGGTTGCGCCTATAAAGTCGCCTCGCGCCGGGGGTCATGCCATCCTGATACGCCCTCTCGCTTCCTATTCTTCCCAAGATACCATTCTCTTCTCTTTCCTTCCCTTCCATGGCGTCTGGGGGAAGTGCAGCCGGCGCGGGGAGGCGCACGGGGTCTCCGGCCCCACCACCGCCCTCCGGAGGCAGCGGCGGGGGGCCTTCGAGGCCGGCCCAGGCACGCCGGCGCTGGACCGTCACCGACGTGAGTGTTCCATCGTCCTCCTCCCTTTCTTGCGAACCACGCCCAACATGTCGGACCTGATCGCCTCCTCCTCCCAGGGCGCCCGCGCCCAAGAGGTGCAAGCTCTACGAACTCTAGGAGGAGGTGGACGCACTCAAGGCCCAGCTAGCGGGCGCAGAGGCCGCGCTTAGAGGTGAGGAGGATGCCAAAGCAGAGCTGGCATCCCTCCAGGCCCAGATTGAGGAAGCAGCCAACGTCGTGCAGGCCGCCAAGGACGAGGCGGCACACGCGAGGATGCTGGAGGCGCAGCACGCCAAGCAGTATCTGGACATCTCCCGCCGCGCGGTCGGTGCAGTTAGCCTGTTCATCGGGGAAGCCCCCACGCTGCCGTGCGTACATGGCGACGGGGGTTATCTCAGCTTCTTTGGCAAGGTGGTGGAGGCGCTGGAGGCTGGCATCTCCCAGGTGGACGAAGACAACGAGTCCAGCGCACGCGACCTTCTGGACATCGCGCTGACACGCGTCTTCTCCAACTTGCGCCACCACGTCCCAGAGCTTGACCTCTCCCGCATGATGGAGCCGGTGCCTGAGGAGCTCCAGAGGCCCCTCAGGGACGAGATGCGCAGGCAGGTGGAGTCCCTGATGGAGCGGTTCGTCCAGGAGCCTTCCTCCGAGGAAGGCGGTGACTCCGGCGCCATGGTTGGCCGGGGTCACGATGGGGACAGCGCCTCCTCCGCTTGAGCTTCCCCTGTTCTCTTCCTTTTGGTTCCTGTTGCATCAAGAAACACCTGGCCCCTGGGGGCGTTAAACTTTTGTGTTATACCTTCATTTTTTTTAAACCTTCGATTGCTTGTTTTTTGCGGCGCTTCCTCATCTCTTCCACGGGGTTTTGCATCGTCATTGGTGTGCCTCCGCACACCCCTTCGTGCCTTCGCGTGCCTCGCCGTGCTGTTGCTCCGCGCCTGGTGCTCCTCGGGGGGTCCGCGGGGGTATCGCATAGCGTCCAACGATAGCAGCCTGCCGGGACCTCGTGTGGTGGGCACTCCTGAGGGGAAGCGTGTCGCTCCAAGGCCGAGGATTTAGCGGCGATGCTTAGAGAAGCCGAACTCCCTCCCTTGCGTCGTCCTTCGTGTATCCGGAGACACAGGAAGCCCCGCAGGGGTACGTAGTAAACCGTAGCGCCTGCACTTTCACGTTAGCGTTCCCGTCTCATACCCTAGTATTTGGGTTGTCATTGAATTGAAAAGATCCTGCTCATTACGGTCGGGGTACTTAGCTTGGCAGGCCGTGGCGAGCTCGTTCGTTGTGAGGTGCAGCTAGAGCGCCTGGGGAGCTCGGGGATCTCGCCAGGGGGTCTTCTTCCTTTCGAGCGAAGCGGTTTGGGAGCCCTCTTGGTGCTCTGCGTCGGCAGGGCCCAATCCCGTGCATACCTCGACCTCCGTTGGGGCGTCCGGATCACCAGGACGAGACCAAGGGGCTAGGGGCTACGTGACCAGTGAGGCTCCTGAGTCGCGTTGCTCAGGAGTCCCCCTTAACGCTCAAGTGGCTCCCTTACCTTGCCTTGCCAGCTCCTGCCTCGGGAGGTGCTCGAGCCTCCAGAGGTTCTATGATGGCGCACCAAGCCGTGGCTGGAGCCCCCGAGCGAGGGTCGATCGTCGCTGGTATGCTAAGTCGCGATGCTGGCCAGGAGATGGGTGCCTCTGAGGTAGCATGCGCCTGTCGGCTCGCTCGAGAGCGCCGTGCGAGGACCAGGATGCCAAGGCCTTGGCAAGGTGTGCACACCGTGCCCGTGTAGCCCCCGCTCGCGGGGCGCGTGAGGGGGAGACCGACAGGTGCCGATTCAGAAAATGAGACTTCAAGACCAAAAAGATTGCAAGGAGAAAAAATCCCCACCCCTTTTTCAAATAAGGTTGCCAAACTTTGAGTTTCATTCCAAAAAATGGCAATTCGAATACAAAAAGGAGCAAGGAACAGCCACGTCCGGCACCTAGGCTAATCTTCGCCATCGTCTTCTCCCCAGCGTGGAGCATAGGGCTTCCACTAGGCGTGGGCATAGTCATTGGAGGACAGTGTCGTCCGCCAGCGCGGAGCATGGGGCTTCCACTTGGGCGTGGGTGGGAACCCCTCCGCGTCATCGGGGGGCTCCGGGCGTATACAGCCCACTCATTATTACATGAGAGTGTCACGGTTGGAGATAGCTGGGCGAACCCCTAGGCGCAAGGCCTAGGTGCTCCCAACTCGGTCACGAGCCATCCCACTCATTTCTGCGTGGTTGCGCGCCCCTACGGCCCAAACATGAGTGCATTGCTCCCCGCGTAGCCGCAGGATTGCGCTCCCGCGGCCCAAACATGAGCGCAATGCACCCCGCGTAACCATAGGGGTGTTGTGTCGGTGAATTCGCCTCGTGAGGTGTCGGGGCGCCGGCCAGGCCGCGACCCGGTGGCCTTGCGAGGCCCTTCCTCCTGAAGGCTGCGCCGGCGCCCCCGGAGCCGCGCGTGGCCTGCGCTGCTTGTATCCTGCCGATCCCCTAGGCGGTTGCTCCTGCGGCCCAGGGGGCCCAGCTGCGCGTTGCTTGCTCCCGAGGGCGGCGCCCGCGCCGCGCCCCCGCGAGTCCCGGGATGCCCCTCTCTCTTGCACCAACCTGGCCCGGTGCTCCCCCGGTGGGAGCCCCCAAGCCCGGCTTGAAGAGGGCGTCCGGGACACCCCCTACTCCGGGAGGATGCTGGCACCCGCGAGGGGCGTGTGACCCGCGGTGCCGTCCGCAGCTACGATGCTGCTCGGAACATAGGCCTCCGTGTAAAGGCCTTGGCTTCCTCGTGAGCCGTCTCCGTGCGCCCCGCGGCCAGCCTCCCCGGGTGGCAAGACGACGCCGTCCGGGCCGCGCAGCCCACAGACCCTGCTGCGCCGAGCCTCCGCCCGAAGTTGCTTGCCTCTGCCATCGCCGTGGGGTTGGGCGCGCGCGTCTTGATGAGGGTTGCCTCCGTGGTCATCCGCCGCACCTCCGTTGCGGTTATCCGCTTGCTCGGAGGCTTGAGCCGCCTGGTCCCTGAGCCGGTTAGCGCGCTCGCACCGGGACGACCCAGGTTGTCGATGGTCCATCGGGTCATGAGCGCGCGTGTTGAGGCGCGTGCGGAGTGTCCCGTCACCTTCTTCATATGTACCACCAGCGGGGCCGGGCGGTGCCCCGAAGCCGGTCACCGGGACCCGGAGGAGAAGGAGCACTGCGTGGGGCGGGCCCTGCTCGGGCTCGCCCGGGCATGTTCCGGGCATGCTGTCAGTCGATGAAGGGAGTTGTGCGGCGGATGAGCCCCCGACGCCCAGCGTCGGGGGTTGAAAGGGGAGGCGCGGGGCCCAGGCCCTCCTCGCGACGGCGACCAACTCGGCGATGTGGTCGGCCCAGGCGTCGAAGCCCCCGACCGTCGGGCGATGATGAAGAAACTCACTTGCCATCAGCAGCGCGTCATGCACGTTCAGATCTCCCACGTGGACACAGGGTGATGGCGGCCCCGTGGGTGGTGCCACGAGGCGGGCGCTCTGCCGCGGCGGCGGGCGTGCGGAGCCTGGAGGCGACTGGCCGGCACGAGCAGCTACAGCGGTGGCGACGATGCTGGTGGCCTGGTAATGACCGCCCAGCACCGAGCTCCACGGGCGCACGTCATGAGAGGTGGCAGCGGGGTTGGTGAAGGTGGAACCGCCAGGGCCGAAGAAAACTTGACAGGCGTCGACCATCGAAGCGACGGAGCGGAGAGGAAGCGAAGCTTGTGGAAGGATTCCGACACGCCCCTACCTGGCGCGCCAAATGTCGGATTTCGGGGTCCGCAAAATCCAAAGAGGTTCGAACTCAGGGGCGTGTGCGAAGATCCCAACAGCTTCAGTTTCAAGCTCACGGCTCCACAGCCCAGCCGAATCAAACTCACTCAATCACGGGGAGGAAGACTAAAACGCGGATTTACCCAGGTTCGGACCGCTGCGAAGCGTAAAACCCTACTCCTGCTTTGGGTGGATTGCCTCACGAGGAGGTTTGTGGATGAACTGGTACAGTGGTGAGCACCTCGCGAGGGCGCTCGGGTGGTTCTCCCCCTCTACGGAGCAGCCTAGTCCCTATTTATAATGGCTCGGGTCCTCTTCCCTTATCGCATTGGAGGGAAGGGATCCCACAACGGCCATTTTCGAAGGGGGACAAGGGGTACACCTTATCCTGACGAAAGGTGGTCTTCGCCTGCAAAGTAGGTGGTAGTGATGCAGAGGTGGGCTCGGCGATGACGTCCATCCTGCGGGGCTCGCGGTCTTGGTCTTGTTGCGCTGGAATGGAAACCTTTGGGGGCTGTCTTGGGAACCCACGTACGACCTTGCCTCCTTTGCACCAAAGAGGAAATTGCTTCTTCTGTGCCCGCTGGCGCCCGCCTGGCCTGGCTGGCGTCACCTCAACCTCTCGAGGCCGAGCACTGCATAGAGATCTCCGCCCCTCAGGAGGGAGCCTGGAGAGGCCTCCTCCTTCCGGGGGTCTTGGTGTTGTCCTCCTCGCGAGGGCGGGACTCTCGCGAGGGCCTTGTCCTGGGCGATCCAGCGCCGGGCCGTACCATGCTGTCGAAGTGGGCCACGCCCTGGGCCGCAGGCAGGCAGGTCTGGGTATCCCGTTCCAAGAGCGCCGACACCACTAGAAAGATCGAACAAAGCAGGAGAAGGCAAAATAATCTTCTCACAAGTACCCTGACTAAATACCAAGTTATAACAGCACCATACTGTGCCAGTGTCAATGAAGTTATGCCAAACCATGCTCCTGTAATTAAGATATTTAATGGGTAAAAGCTCCTCCTCTGTGTGCCAAACCATGATTTGTGTGTAACGGTCGAGCAACAACAACGCCCACACTAAAAGCTCTTTCACTATAAAGCGTGTGGCGTAAAATAGCTAAGTCAGGTGCACTGAGTATTCCACTCTCCCCCCCTACCAGTTATACATCTCCCTGCAAATAATGTATAATAGCATAGGACGGGAAAATGTAAACTAGAAGCTTGATACATATCCAATGTATCGACAATTTATGAAGTATTCATGCCATATTTACCCATGTTTACAATATTTTTATATGGTTTTTATGCACTTTATATGATTTAATTGGAACTAACCCGGGCTGACGTTGTTTTCAGCAGAATTACCATGGTGTTGTTTTTGTGCAGAAAATGGAAGTTCTCGGAATTGAACGAAACTTTTTGACATTTTTTCTGGAGGGAAAGGGGCCCGGAAGCTTTGAGGGAACATCAGAAGACCCATAGGGACCCCACAAGGTAGGTGGCTGTGCCCAGGGGGCGGCCGTGCCGTCCTACCTTGTGGGCCCCCTGTGGCACCTCTTCGCATGATTCCAACGCCAAAAATTCCTATATATTCATAAACCCCCGAAAGTTAACCTAGAACTTCTGCTCCGCCGCCGCAATTATCTGTATCAAAAATCTAATCCGAAGCCCTTTCCGGTACCCTGCCGGAGGGAGAAATCATCACCGGCTTGATGTATCACGGGCTTTGTTAATATATGTACCAGTAGCTATGTGTTTGATCTCTCTCTCTCATGTTCTTGATATGGCACGATCTTGATGTATCATGGGCTTTGTTAATATAGTTGGATCATATGGTGTTCTTCCCTCTCTATCTTGATGTGATGACTCGAGTTTTTCCCTTTGTGATCTCATTATGTTGGACTGAATACTTTGGATTTGAGAACACTTGATATATGTCTTGCATGTGGATACCCGTGGTGAAAATGGGGTATTCTATTGATTCACTTGATATATGTTTTTGTAATCAACCAGCGGGTTCCTGCGGTGACATTGGTGTAATCTATGCATATGGGTTGATACACATTCTTGTCCTACTTTCTCCGATAGAAATCTTGGGGTACTCTTTGAAGTTCTTTGGGTTGGATTGAATATGATGAATCTGAAATTGTTTGATGCATGTCGAATAATTAACCCACGGATACTTGAGGTGACATTGGAGTATCTAGGTGACATTAGGGTTGATTGATGCGTATCATAAGTGTTATTCTAGTACGAACTCTAGGTCTGTTTGTGACACTTATAGGAATAGCTTTATAGATTGATCGGAAATGATAACTTTGAGGTGGTTTTGCTACCTACAACAATTTCATCTTATGTTCTCTGCCAGATAGGAACTTTGGAGTGATTCTTTGTCACGCGTTGAGGGATGGTTATGTGATTCAATTATGTCAGCACTGTTGAGAGATTGCACTAGTGAAAGTATGAACCCTAGGCCTTATTTCCAATCATTAATTTATCATTTTTCTCGCTGTTTACTACTTGCTACCTTGCTGTTTTTATTTATTCAGATTATAAAAACCTATTTATACTATCCATACTACACTTGTATCACCATCTCTTTTCCGAACTAGTGCACCTATACAATTTGCCATTGTATTGGGTGTGTTGGGGACACAAGAGATTTCTTGTATTTGATTGCAGGGTTGTTTGAGAGAGACCATATTCATCCTACACCTCCCACGGATTGATAACCCTTAGGTCATTCACTTGAGGGAAAATATCTATTGTCCTACAAAACTCTGCGCTTGGAGGCCCAACACGAGTCTACAAGAATAAAGTTGTGTCGTAGACATCAAGCTCTTTTCTGGCGTCGTTGCCGGGGAAGTGAGTGCTTGAAGATATATCTTTAGATCTTGCTATTTAATCTTTTAGTTTCTTGTTTTTCACTAGTTTGTTTTATAAAAGAAAATTACAAAAAATGGAATCTAGGTTGTCTCATATGCTTCGTCTTCATAATGTCTTTCGTGAAAATGATGGATCGGAAAATTGTGCTCAATTGCTAGAGGAAGAATTTAATAAAATGATTAATATGAGTTCCTTGAATGATGAGCATGATTGCAATGTTGCTAGTATGAATTCTATGAATATCCATGATGCTAATTATATGCAAAGCCATAATCTCGGGGATGCTACGTTTGATGAAGACAATCTTTTTGGTCCCCCTACTTTTGATGAGCAAATTTATTATGATAATAGCATGACTACTATGTATGATGATATGTATGCTATAAAATATAATTATGAAAATGAAACTTGTCATCATGATTTTAATTTTCAATTTGGTTATGTCAATCAAGTATCTCATGATAGTTATTTTGTTGAGTTTGCTCCCACTATTGTGAATGAGAAGAAATTTTCTTATGTGGAGAGTAGTAAATTTTCTATGCTTGTTGATCATGAAAGGAATGCTTTATGTGATAGTTATATTGTTGAATTCCTTCATGATGCTACTAAAAATTATTATGAGGGAGGAACATATGTTTGTAGGTATTGCAATAATATCAAGTTTCCTATCTTTGTGTTGAAAATCTTGAAGTTATACTTGTTTTGCCTTCCTATGCTAGTTGATTCTTGTTACAATAAATTGTATGCTCACAAAATCCCTATGCATAGGAAGTGGGTTAGGCTTAAATGTGCTTGTAATGTGATTCATGATGCTCTTTTTCATGTTTCATTTACTATTCCTATGTGAGTGATACGTCCATTTTGCATCATGATTTCCTACAGTTATTTATAATATTTTTATGCATAATAATGCTTTAGGGAGTGATTCTAATGCCTTTTCTCTCATAATATGCAAGGTTTACACAAAGAGGGAGAATACCGGCAGCTGGAATTCTGGACCTGAAAAAGCATATCAGAGATACCTATTATGCACATCTCCAAATAAGTTGAAACTTCACGGAGAATTATTTTAGAATATATGGAAAATACTGGAGCAAATAACTACCGGAGGGGGGGCACCTAGTGAGCACAAGACACCAGGGCGCGCCAGGCCCCCCAGACGCGCCCTGGTGGGTTGTGCTCAGCACGGCCCACCTCCGGTGCCCATCTTCTGGTATTTAAGGTCTTTTGACCTAGAAAAAATAAGGAGAGGACTTTCGGGACGGGACACCACCATCTCGAGGCGGAACTTGGGCAGGAGAACTTTTGCCCTCCGGCGGAGCAATTCCGCCGGGGGAACTTCCCTCCCAAAGGGGGAAATCGAAGCCATCGTCATCACCAACACCCCTCTCATCTTTGGCAGGCCTGTCTTCATCAACATCTTCAACACCACCATCTCCTCTCAAACCCTAGTTCATCTCTTGTGTTCAATCTTTGTACCGAAACCTCAGATTGGTACCTGTGGGTGACTAGTAGTGTTGATTACATCTTGTAG
The DNA here is from genome assembly GCA_039707655.1 of Elymus sibiricus. NCBI lineage: Eukaryota > Viridiplantae > Streptophyta > Magnoliopsida > Poales > Poaceae > Elymus > Elymus sibiricus. The sequence goes on from CM077665.1 coordinate 275,880,914, forward strand.
TTGATTACTATATGGTTTATTTGGTGGAAGATTATATGTTCAGATCCAGTATGCTATTCAATACCCCTCTGATCTTGGGCATGAATATTATTTGTGAGTAGTTACCTTTGTTCTTGAGGTCACAGGAGAAGTCATGTTCCAAGTAATCATGTGAATTTGATATGTGTTCGATATTTTGATGATATGTATGTTGTGATTCCCATAGTGGTGTCATGTGAACGTCGACTACATGACACTTCACCATATTTGGGCCTAAGGAAATGCATTGTGGAGTAGTTATTAGATGATGGGTTCCCAGAGTGATAGAAGCTTAAACCCTAGTTTATGCGCATCTTCGTAAGGGGCTGATTTGGATCCAAACGTTTAATGCTATGGTTAGATTTTATTTTAATACTTTTCTCGTAGTTGTGGATGCTTGCGAGGGGGTTAATCATAAGTGGGAGGTTTCTTCAAGTAAGAACGGCACCCAAGCACCGGTCCACCCACATATCAAATTATCAAAGTAGCGAACGCAAATCAAACCAACATGATAAAAGTGACTAGATGAAATTCCCGTGTATCCTCAAGAACGCTTTGCCTATTATAAGAGACTGTTCTAGCCTGTCCTTTTCCACAAAAGGATTGGGCTACCTTGCTGCACTTTATTTACCGTTACCGTTACTTGCTAATTACCAATTATCTTGCCATCAAACTATCTGTTACATACAATTTCAGTGCTTGCAGAAATTACCTTGCTGAAAACCGCTTGTCATTTCCTTCTGCTCCTCATTGGGTTTGACACTCTTACTTAGCGAAAGGACTACGATTGACCCCCTATACTTGTGGGTCATCAAGACTCTTTTCTTGCGCCGTTGTCGGGGAGTGAAGCGCTCTTGATAAGTGGAAATTGGTAAGGAAAAACTTTTACTACGTGCTGAAATTTATTATCACTTGCTACTATCGAAAACAATCCTTTGAGGGGTTTGTTCGGGGTATCTTCACCTCGACCGAAACCACAGTTAGTTGCCCCTCAACCTGCTGCACCTACTGAAAATATTGGTTATGAAATTCCTTCGGGTATGGTAGAACAACTGCTAGCTAATCCTTATGCAGGAGACGGGACTGAACATCCTCATATGCACCTAATACATGTGCATGAAATTTGTAGATTATTTAAGCTTGCAGGTTTATCCGGAGATGAAGTTAAGAAGAAGGTTTTCCCTTTATCTTTGAAGGGAAAAGCATTGACATGGTATAGGCTATGTGATGATATTGGATCATGGAACTGGAATCGATTGCAATTAGAATTCCACCAAAAGTTTTATCCTATGAATCTAGTTCATCGTGATTGGAATTATATATATAATTTTTGGCCTCGTGAAGGAGAAAGCATTGCTCTAGCTTGGGGGGGAGGCTTAAGTCAATGTTATATTCATGCCCCAATCATGAGCTCCCGAGAGAAATTATTATTCAGAATTTTTTTGCTCGGCTTTCTAATAATGATCTATCCATGCTCGATACTTCTTGTGCTGGTTCTTTTATGAAGAAGACTATTGAATTCAAGTGGGATTTCTTACAAAGAATTAAACGCAACTCTGAAGATTGGGAACTCGACGAAGGTAATGAGTCAGGTATAAAGCTTAAGTTTGATTGTGTTAAATCTTTTAGGAATACAGATGATTTTCACAAGTTTAGCACTAAATATGGACTTGACTCTGAGATAGTAGCCTCTTTCTGTGAATCATTTGCTGCTCATGTTGATCTCCCTAAGGAGAAGTTGTTTAAATATCATCCCCTTATTATAGAAGAAATTAAAGAACCGGTAAAAGCTAAGGATGAAACCATCATTTACAATGTTGATCCAGTTGTGCCTACTGCTTATATTGAAAAACCACCTTTCCCTGTTAGGATAAAGGAACATGCTAAGGTATCAACTGTGGTTCGCAAAAGTAATATTAAAGCACCTAAGCCCTCTGAGCAAATTAAAGTAGACCATAGTGTTGCTATGGTTAAAGATCTCTTGGTAGAAACTATTGATGGGCATGTTATTTAGTTCCGTGATGAAGCTGCTAGAATTGCCAAACCTGATGAAAAAGATAAACATAGACCCATAGTGGGCATGCCTGTTGTCTCAGTCAAAATAGGAGATCATTGCTATCATGGATTATGTGATATGGGTGCTAGTGTGAGTGTTATTCCTTTTACCTTATACCAAGAAATTATGAATGATATAGCACCTGCTGAAATAGAAGACATTGATGTTACTATTAAACTTGCTAATAGAGACACCATCACACCACTTGGGATTGTTAGAGATGTTGAAGTTTTGTGTGGGAAAATAAAATATCATACTGATTTTCTAGTTCTTGGTTCCCCACAAGATGACTTTTGTCCCATTATCTTTGGTAGACCTTTCTTGAACACCGTTAATGCTAAGATAGATTGTGAAAAATAAACGGTCGGTGTTAGTTTTGGTGATGTGTCTAATGAATTTAATTTTTCCAAGTTTAGTAGACAACCTCGTGATAAAGAATTATCTAGTAAGGATGAAATAATTGGTCTTGCTTCTATTGTTGTACCTCCTACCAATCCACTAGAACAATATCTGCTAGACCATGAAAATGATATGCGCTTGCGTGAAAGAAATGAAATAGATAAAAAATTCTTTGAACAACAGCCTCTCCTAAAACACAATTTGCCTATTGAAACTCTAGGAGGTCCTCCTCCACCTAAAGGTGATCCTGTGTTTGAATTAAAACAATTGCCTGACACTTTGAAGTATGCATATCTTGATGAGAAAAAGATATATCCTTTTATTATTAGTGCTAACCTTTTAGAACATGAAGAAGAAAGATTATTAAAAATTCTAAGGAAGCATCGGGCTGCTATTGGATATACTCTTGCTAATCTTAAGGGCAATAGTCCCACTCTATGTCAGCACAAGATCAATATGGAACCTGATGCCAAACTCGTTGTTGATCACCAACGGCGATTGAATCCTAAGATGAAAGAAGTGGTAAGAACTGAAATATTAAAGCTTCTCGAAGCAGGTATAATCTATCCCATAGCTGATAGTAGATGGGTAAGTCCCGTTCATTGTGTCCCTAAGAAAGGAGGTATTACTGTTGTTCCTAATGATAAAAATGAACTTATCCCATAGAGAATTGTCACTGGCTATAGAATGGTAATTGATTTTAGAAAATTAAATAAAGCTACTAGAAAAGATCATTACCCTCTGCCTTTCATTGATCAAATGCTAGAAAGATTATCTAAGCACACACACTTTTGTTTTCTGGATGGATATTCTGGTTTCTCTCAAATACCTGTATCACAATCTGATCAAGAGAAACCACCTTTACTTGTCCTTTTGGAACCTATGCTTATAGACGTATACCTTTTGGTTTATGCAATGCACCTGCTACCTTTCAAAGATGTATGACTGCTATATTCTCCGATTTTTGTGAAAAGATTGTGGGGGTTTTCATGGATGATTTTTTCGTTTACGGAACTTCTTTTGACGATTGCTTAAGCAACTTTGATTGAGTTTTGCAGAGATGTGAACAAACTAATCTCATATTGAATTGGGAGAAGTGCCACTTTATGGTTAATGAAGGTATTGTCTTGGGGCATAAAATATTTGAATGGGGTATTGAGGTGGATAAAGCTAAAGTTGATGCAATTGAGAAAATGCCATGTCCTAAAGATATTAAAGGTATTCGGAGTTTCCTTGGTCATGTTGGTTTCTATAGGAGGTTCATTAAAGACTTCTCTAAAATTTCTAGGCCTCTTACTAATCTTTTACAAAAGGTTATTCCATTTGTTTTTGATGATGATTGTGTAGAAGCCTTTGAAACACTCAAGAAAGCCTTAACTTCTGCACCTATCGTTCAACCACCTGATTGGAACTTGCCTTTTCAAATTATGTGTGATGCTAGTGATTATGATGTTGGTGTTGTTCTAGGGCAAAGAGTTGATAAGAAATTAAATGTTATCCATTATGCTAGCAAAATTCTAGAAAGTGCCCAACGAAATTATGCTACTACTGAAAAAGAATTTTTAGCAGTTGTGTTTGCTTGTGATAAATTTAGATCCTACATTGTTGATTCCAAAGTCATTGTTCACACCGATCATGCTGCTATAAAATATCTTATGGAAAAGAAAGATGCTAAACCTAGACTCATTAGGTGGGTTCTCTTGCCTCAAGAATTTGATTTACATATCACTGATAGGAAGGGAGCAGAGAACCCCGTAGCTGATAACTTGTCTAGGTTAGAAAATATTCTTGATGACCCACTACCTATTGATGATAGTTTTCCTGATGAACAGTTAACTGCAATAAATGTTTCTCAAAACACTCCTTGGTATGTTGATTATGCTAACTACATTGTTGCTAAATATATACCACCTAGTTTTACATACCAACAAAAGAAAAAATTATTCTATGATTTAAGACATTACTTCTGGGATGACCCACATCTTTATAAAGAAGGGGTAGATGGTATTACTAGACGTTGTGTACCTGAGCATGAACAGGAACAAATCCTACGAAAATGTCATTCTGAAGCTTATGGAGGACATCATGCGGGAGATAGAACTGCTCACAAGGTATTGCAATCTGGTTTTTATTGGCCTACTCTCTTCAAAGATGCCCGTAAGTTTGTCTTGTCTGGGGATGAATGTCAAAGAATTGGTAATATCGGTAAGCGTCAGGAAATGCCTATGAATTATTCACTTGTTGTTGAACCATTTGATGTTTGGGGTTTTGATTATATGGGACCTTTTCCTTCTTCCAATGGGTATACTCATATTTTGGTTGATGTTGATTATGTTACTAAGTGGGTAGAAGATATTCCAACTAGTAGTGCTGATCATAACACCTCCATTAAAATGCTTAAAGAAGTTATCTTCCCGAGGTTTGGAGTCCCTAGATATTTAATGACTGATGGTGGTTCACACTTCATTCATGGTGCTTTCCGTAAGATGCTTGCTAAATATGATGTTAACCATAGAATTGCATCACCCTATCATCCTCAATCTAGTGGTCAAGTTGAACTTAGAAATAGAGAAATAAAATTAATATTACCAAAAACTGTCAATAGGTCTCGAAAGAATTGGTCTAAGAAACTAGATGATGCACTTTGGGCCTATAGAACAGTTTATAAAAATCCTATGGGTATGTCTCCATACAAAATGGTATACTGAAAAAGCTTGTCATTTTCCTCTAGAGTTAGAACATAAAGCATTTTGGGCAATTAAAGAACTCAATTATGATTTCAAACATGCCGGTGAGAAGAGGTTTTTTGATATTAGCTCACTAGATGAATGGAGAACCCAAGCTTATGAAAATGCCAAACTATTCAAAGAAAAAGTTAAAAGACGGCATGAGAAAAGAATCCAAAAGCGGGAATTCAAAGTTGGAGAATATGTTCTTTTGTACAACTCTCGTTTATGATTTTTTGAAGGCAAGCTTCTTTCCAAATGGGAAGGACCATATGTTATCGAAGAGGTTTATCGTTCTGGAGCTATCAAGATTAATAATGCCAAAGGTACTAACCTGAAGGTGGTCAATGGACAAAGGATTAAACAATATATCTCAGCTACGCCTATTAATGTTGAAAGCAATGCTATCCAAACCATGACACCGGAGGAACACATAAAAGAAACCTTCCGGGGAGACTCCAGAATTCTAAAAAAGAGGAGGTACGTGATACGGTAAGTAAACAGACTCCGAAAATCCGCAAAAATATTTTCTGACAGTTTTGGAATATTACAAAAATTAGGAAAATAAGAAATAAACGGGAAAGCGTGAGCATGATACACTAGGGCGCGCCAGCCCTGCCAGGCGCGCCCTGGTGGGTTGTGCCCACCTCGGACACCTTCCCGACTCCGTTTTCCTTCCATATTCTTGCTTCCCAAGATAAAAAAATCTTTATATATACCCCCGATTGTTTTGACCACCGCATCGCAGAAAAATTATCTGTTCTTGTTTCGTGTTGTTTTCTCGTCAGATCTAGATCTCCATGGCTCCACCAAGCTCCTCCAAGGACAAGTTCTTCGAGAAGTTCATCAACCCGTAATTGCCGGAGGTGATGAAGCACCCTCAAACCATTGAGATGCGTAAGGGGATGCTCCACATCCGCGATGTTCAGGGACCCAAGAGGACGGTAAGCATGGAGGCTAGGCTCGAGGCGATGGAACAAGACATCTTCAAGTGCCAAAATATGGTGGAGCATGGACTTAGTGCCAATCACTCCATGATCACAGACTTCACCCGTGATCAGGTGGTGGATGGCCGGTCTATGAAGGACATCGTCTTCACCTTCAACGAGCAAATCAATTTTCTGCAAAGTCAAATCTATGATCTTCAAAACCATGTTTTTGAGTCTGAAGCAAGATTTAAAGGTATGAGTTTAGCTGCCAGTTGTAGGACTCGAGGGACTCGTGCGTCAACTTTTGATGGTGAGCCCTTGCCCTGGAAGCCGGAGGACAAACCTACCACTTCATCACCACAACCTTCATCATCTTCACCACCAAAGGGGACTTGAGTACACGGGTATGGGCACTCCCCTTGGCTTGAGCCAAGTTTGGGGGAGCTGCCCCGGTATCGTATCACCATCACTTTCATTTACCTTTACCTATTTTAGTTTGATCCTTAGCTCTTTATTGATTTAGTTGAATAAAAGTTTAGTATGATCTATTTTCGAGTGTTAGTTTCGTGATCTATCTACCTATGTAATCGAGTGAGAGTTATATAATAAAGTTTAGTTTGAGCTTTTGCTTACTTACTTTCTTGTTCCAATCAAAATAGAAAGGAAATAAATGAAAAGAATCATATGCTAATCTTATGGTAAGTAATGACATCACATAAGGAAAAGTATAAGTGGTAAAATTTATTGGAGATTGACAGACATAGCATTGGTCAATGATGCAATTCATGAAAGAATTAATAAGGGAAGAGAAGATTCACATGCAAATACACTATCCTGGACATATTTTATGATTGTGAGCCCCCATTAAATATTATATGTCAAAAAAATTGACGTTGGACAAGGAAGACAACGTAATGATTTATGTTTGTTCATATTCACATAGAAGTTATATTGTCATAGATCCTTCAACATGTGGTGCTTGCTCAATATCTTTGCTAGCCAAAAATTCTGCACTAAGTAGAGATACTACTTGTTCATCCAAAAACCCAAAACCAAAATTCATGTTTTGAGAGTCCACCATACCTACCTACGGATCGAGTAAGATCCTTCAAGTAAGTTCTCATCGGTGCACTAAGGCAATAAAAATTGCTTCTAAATGTGTTTGATCAATTAGCGTAAGAGAAAATTGAGCGTTGTACAAACTTATGATGGCAAAGTAATAAAAGCGACGGACTGCATAATAAAGGTTGCTATCATAGGGGGCAATATAGCGTGACGTTCTTTTATATTAAGGGATTTGGCATACAAACCAAAAAGCGCATGACAACCTCTGCTTCCCTCTGCGAAGGGCCTATCTTTTACTTTTATGTATTTACTTTTATGCAAGAGTCAAAGTATTCTTCCCTATTCCTTTTTACTTTTTCTTTTTGCAAGCATCATGTGGTGAGGAAAGATCTAGGCACATATATCCAGTTGGATATGAGTGAGCATGAGTTATTATTGTTGACATCACCCTTGAGGTGAATACGTTGGGAGGCGAAACTATAAGACCCTATCTTTCTATGTGTCCGGTTGAAACTTTTTGATCATGGGTATGCTGTGAGTGTTACCAATCATAGAAGACTAAATGATGGTTGAGTATGTGGACTAGCCAAAAGGATCCGACACGATACCCTTCTTGAAAATATGATGAATTGTAGTTGCAAAGTTGAATGAGAACATAGTTTGTTGGTTTTCAATAAGGTTTATGCTTTATACTTCTATGTTGTGATGAATTGCCACTTGTTCATGAGAAGTTATATGATGAAGTTATATAATAAAAGTCATATGAATAAGTTCTATGATAAAGTTTGTTGTTGCTATGATAATAAGCATGATGCTACTATGTCCATATTTTGTTTTTATCGACACCTCTCTCTCTCTAACCATGTGGACATGTTTTTCGATATCGGCTTTCGCTTGAGGACAAGCGAGGTCTAAGCTTGGGGGAGTTGATACCTCCATTTTGCATCACGATTTCCTACTATTATTTATAATGTTTTTATGCATAATAATGCTTTAGGGAGTGATTCTAATGCCTTTTCTCTCATAATATGCAAGGTTTACACAAAGAAGGAGAATACTGGCAGATGGAATTCTGGACCTGAAAAAGCATATCAGAGATACCTATTCCGCACATCTCCAAATAAGCTGAAACTTCACGGAGAATTATTTTAGAATATATGAAAAATACTAGAGCAAATAACTACCGGAGGGGGGGCACCTGGTGTGCACAAGACACCAGGGCGCGCCAGGCCCCCCAGGCGCGCCCTAGTGGGTTGTGCTCAGCACGGCACGCCTCCGGTGCCCATCTTCTGGTATTTAAGGTCTTTTGATCTAGAAAGAAATAAGGAGAGGACTTTCAGGATAGAACGCCGCCGTCTCGAGGGGAAACTTGGGCAGGAGAACTTTTGCCTCCGGCGGAGCGATTCCGCCGGGGGAACTTCCCTCCCGGAGGGGGAAATCGAAGCCATCATCATCACCAACACCCCTCTCATCTTTGGGAGGCCAATCTTCATCAACATCTTCAATAGCACCATCTCCTCTCAAACCCTAGTTCATCTCTTCTGTTCAATCTTTGTACCGAAACCTCAGATTGGTACGTGTGGGTGACTAGTAGTGTTGATTACTATATGGTTTATTTGGTGGAAGATTATATGTTTAGATCCAGTATGCTATTCAATACCCCTCTGATCTTGAGCATGAATATTATTTGTGAGTAGTTACCTTTGTTCTTGAGGTCACGGGAGAAGTCATGTTGCAAGTAATCATGTGAATTTGATATGTGTTCGATATTTTGATGATATGTATGTTGTGATTGCCTTATTGGTGTCATGTGAACGTCGACTACGTGACACTTCACCATATTTGGGCCTAAGGGAATGCATTGTGGAGTAGTTATTAGATGATGGGTTGCTAGAGTGACAGAAGCTTAAACCCTAGTTTATGCGCTACTTCGTAAGGGGCTGATTTCGATCCAAACGTTTAATGATATGGTTAGATTTTATCTTATTACTTTTCTTGTAGTTGTGGATGCTTGTGAGGGGGTTAATCATAAGTGGGAGGTTTGCTCAAGTAAGAATAGCACCCAAGAAATCACACGTGGAAGGGGTGGGCAATTAGCTAGAGCAGCAGCTGCTGTAGCGAAACTCATTGCAAAAGAGGGTAAATTGCCCACTTTAAGATTACCATCTGGGGAGGTCCGTTTAGTATCCCAAAATTGCTTAGTAACAGTCGGACAAGTGGGTAATGTTGGGGGGAACCAAAAAAGTTTGGGTAGAGCCGGATCTAAGTGTTGGCTAGGTAAACGCCCCGTAGTAAGAGGGGTAGTTATGAACCCTGTGGACCACCCCCTAGTGTTTATTACATCTTGTAGTTGATTACTATATGGTTTATTTGGTGGAAGATTATATGTTTAGATCCAGTATGCTATTCAATACCCCTCTGATCTTGAGCATGAATATTATTTGTGAGTAGTTACCTTTGTTCTTGAGGTCACGGGAGAAGTCATGTTGTAAGTAATCATGTGAATTTGATATGTGTTCAATATTTTGATGATATGTATGTTGTGATTCCCTTAGTGGTGTCATGTGAATGTCGACTACATGACACTTCACAATCCTTGGGTCTAAGGGAATGCATTGTGGAATAGTTATTAGATGATGGGTTGCTAGAGTGACAGAAGCTTAAACCCTAGTTTATGCGCTACTTCGTAAGGGGCTTATTTGGATCCAAATGTTTAATGCTATGGTTAGATTTTATCTTAATACTTTTCTCGTAGTTGCGGATGCTTGCGAGGGGGTTAATCATAAGTGGGAGGTTTGTTCAAGTAAGAACAGCACCCAAGCACCGGTCCACCCACATATCAAATTATCAAAGTAGCGAACGCAAATAAAACCAACATGATAAAAGTGACTAGATGAAATTCCCGTGTACCCTCAAGAACACTTTGCCTATTATAAGAGACTGTTCTGGCCTGTCCTTTGCCACAAAAGGATTGGGCTACCTTGCTGCACTTTATTTACCATTACCGTTACTTGCTCGTTACCAATTATCTTGCCATCAAACTATCTGTTACCTACAATTTCAGTGCTTGCAGAAATTACCTTGCTGAAAACCGCTTGTCATTTCCTTCTGCTCCTTGTTGGGTTCGACACTCTTACTTATCGAAAGGACAACGATTGACCCCCTATACTTGTGGGTCATCAGTGAGCATCATTGAAATCATCATTCCTAGCTAAAAGGCATTGAAGAAAAGCGCTTGTTGGGAGACAAACCAACACTTATACTTTCTGTTTTTGTGTGTTCACATGATTAAGATACTATAGTATCATGTTTTGTTCATTTTGTTTCAATAATGTGCCAAGTAAAGTCTTTGGGGTAGTGTGGATACTTTTTGATTTGATTATGTGCAAAAACAAAAACTTTTGCCTCCAGTACAGAATTTCTTTGATTTTAGTGGAGCATCCAAAATATTCTGAAATTTTTGCATAGTATTTATCTATAAATTCTCCACGTTGTACTAAGTTTTAAGAATTTTCCGAGATAGGGAAATATGGTTTTTATTCAGATTTTTACAGACTGTTCTGTACTTGACAGATTTTGTTTTGCATGCATAGTTTGCTTGTTTTAGTGTTCCCATAACTTATATTGAGTGATATAAATTATGTGAATGGTATAATACAGTAGGTATTATGTTAGAACAATTATGAATCTTGTCTTGACGGTACCTAAGTGAATGATTTATTCTTATTACACTAACCCACCTCATGAGATCCGTTAAGTTTTGTGTGATTGAAGTTTTCAAGTTTTTAGTGAGATACCTATATGAGGAGAATAAGGAGTGGCAAGACCTTAAGATTGGGGATGATCAAGGCAACCCCAAGGTAATATTCAAGGAATACTGAAGCGTCTAAGCTTGGGGATGCCCCGGAAGGCATCCCCTCTTTCGTCTTCAACACTATCGGTATATCTTACTTGGAGCTGTATTTTTATTCGTCACATAATATGTGTTTTGCTTCGAGTGTCATTTTATATTGTTTTTATCTGTTACATATTATTTATAATTCATGTTTTTTAATAAAAATTTCCAAGAATTGCCTTAATTTTCCTCAATTGCATGTTTCATGTGTGCTGTATAAAAACAGAAACTTTTGTTGTAGTGTTTGAATTTTCATATTTTACAGGGACGTGGAAAGTTTCTGAAATTTTTACAAAGTGTTGTCATATAAATTATTTATTATGTACTAAATTTTCAGAATTTTTCGAGTTACATAAGTGTACCTTTTGAATTAATTGCTACAGATTGTCATGTTTAGACAGATTGTTGTGATACTTTTGTTATCCACTTATCCTATAGTTTCCATAGCTTATATTGGTAGATATAAATTGTGGAAATGATACTAAACAGTAGATAATGTTTGAGAATTATTGTGCAACTTGTCTTGGTAGTACATAAAGTGTTGATTTATTCTTATGTGCACTAACTTATCTCATGAGTTCTTGCCAAGTTTTGTGTGGATGAAGTTTTTGAGACCTAGGTGAAACAGTGATATGAGAGGAATTAGCGAGACACATGAGCTCAAACTTGGGGATGCCCAAGGCTCCCCAAGTCAATATTACAAGAATTCTCAAGCATCTAAGCTTGGGGGTGCTACGCATCCCACCTCTCTCCGTCAACAACTATAGGTTAGCCTATGTTGAGCCTAAGTTTTTATTCGTTCACATGATATGTGCTATTCATGGAGTGTATGTTTGTTTCGTTTGTTGTTTGAATAAAATATTCAGATCTGGAAATCTTTGTTGAGAGAGAGAGTCCTTATATAGCTACTTGATTGTTTGACTACTCATTGATCTTCACTTATATCTTTTGAAGAGTAGTTTGATGTTTACTCTTGTGCTTCTTTTTCATCCTAAGAGAAAATGTTGAATGAATTGAATGTCATAAATATGAAATTATGTATGCTTCATATTCTTGTCCCATGGGGATTAATGACTTCACATAAAAGAAATATAAGCGGAAAAATTTATTGGAATTTAGAAAACATAGCATTAGTCACTTGAATAATTCATGAAAGGAACAGAGATTTCACATATAAATATACTATCTTGGACATCTTCTATGATTGTGAGCCCCCATTAATTCTTTTCTAACTTTATCAAGTAGTTGATGTTGGACAAGGAAGACAACATAATAGTTATGCCGGTTTATATTCACATAGAAGTTATATTGTCATGGATCCTCTAACATGTGATGCTTCCTTAGGATCTTTTTTTGGACAAAATTTTGTACTAAGTAGAGATACTACTTGTGCATCCAAAAACCCTTAAACCTAATTTATTTCCATGAGAGTCCATCATATCTACCTATGAATTGAATAAGATCCTTCAAGTAAGTTGTCATCGGTGCAAAAAGCAATAAAAATTGCTCCTAAATATGTATGATATTTTATTGGAAGGGAAAATAAGCTTTGTACGAACTTGTGATGGTGAAGAAATACAAGCAACTGACTGCCTAATAAAGGTTGCTATCACAAGGGGCAATATAAAGTGATGTTCCTTTCCATTAAGAGCTTGTACATCCAAAAATAAAAAGCGCATGACAACCTATGCTTCACTCTGCGAAGGGCCTATCTTTTACTTTTATGTATTTACTTTTCTATATTTACTTTTATGCAAGAGTCAATAATGTTCATCCCCATTCCAATCTATTAATTCTTTAGTTGGCAAGCATCATGTGGTGGGGAAAGATCCAGGCACATATATCCAGTTGAATATAGGTGATCATGATTCATTATTGTTGACATTATCCCTGAGATAAATAAGTTGGGAGGCGGAACATTAAGCCCCTATCTTCCTATGTGTTTGACTAAAATTGTTTGTTATGAAAATATGCTTTGAGTGTCAGCAATCATGGAAGACTAAATGATAGTTGAGTATGTGGAATTTTCTAAATCAAAGCTCTTACATAGACCCTTCGTGGAAATAAGATGAATTGTAATTGTTTGATGACTGAAAACATAGTTTGTTGGTTTTCAAAAAAGTTTATGGTCTATACTTTAACATGTGAATAGCTTGCTACTTGACCATGAGAAGTTTGATGAGAATGAGCTACCATTTATGATATATGACAATGCTAGAAAAGGTGATTGAAATTATCATTTATAAAACTTTTGCACTATGCTAGCATTCACACTTCATAAATTATTTCTTTTATCATTTACCTACCCGAGGACGAGTAGGAATTAAGCTTGGGGATGCTGATACATATCCAACGTATCGATAATTTATAAAGTATCCATGCCATATTTACCCATGTTTACAATATTTTTATATGGTTTTGATGCACTTTATATGATTTAATTGGAACTAACCCGGACTGACGTTGTTTTCAGCAGAATTGTCGTGCTGTTGTTTTTGTGCAGAAAATGAAAGTTCTCATAATTGAACGAAACTTTTTGATGATTTTTTCTGGAAGGAAAGGGACCCGAGAAGCATAGAGGGAGCACCAAAAAACACACAGAGGCCCCACAAGGCAGGTGGGCGCGCCCAGGGGGGTGGTTACACCGACCTACCTTGTGGGGCCCCCGTGGAACCTCTTCACGTGATTCCAACGCAAAAAATTCCTATATTCACAAACCCCCGAAAGTTAACCTAGAATTTCTGCTTTGCCGCCACAACTCTCTATATTGAAGAAATCTCATCCGAAGCCCTTTTCGGTACCCTGTCGAAGGGGGAAATCATCACCGGAGGCCATCTTCATCATCCTGGCGGTTTCCATGATGAGGAGGGAGTAGTTCACCCTGGGGCTGGTATGTACTAGTAGCTATGTGTTTGATCTATCTCTATCTCTCTCTCTCTCTCGTGTTCTTGAGATGACATGATATTGATGTATCACGGGCTTTGTTAATATAGTTGGATCATATGGTGTTCTTCCCTCTCTGTCTTGATGTGATGAATTGAGTCTTTCCCTTTGAGATCTCATAATGTTGGACCGAATACTTTGGATTTGAGAACACTTGATACATGTCTTGCATGTGGATACCCGTGGTGACAATGGGGTATTCTATTGATTCACTTGATATATGTTTTGGTAATAAACTTGCGGATTCCCGCGGTGACATTGGGGTAATCTATGCATATGGGTTGATACACGTTCTTGTCCTACTTTCTCCGATAGAAATCTTGGGGGTATTCTTTGAAGTTCTTTGTGTTGGATTGAATATGATGAATCTGAAATTGTGTGATGCATGTCGAATAATTAACCAACAGATACTTGAGGTGCCATTGGAGTATCTAGGTGACATTAGGGTTGATTGATGTGCATTACTGCATGAAGGTCCAAAGACGACACATCAATCTGAGACCCTTCGACCAAACTGCGTGCGATGCATGAATTGCAAACGGTATAGCTCCGTCGCCAATAACGTGAACTATGTGTGATGGCCGGTCTATCAAATACGATTCAGAAAAGAGGTGCGTGTGCGATACGCGGCAAACAATTGATCCACATGAACTGTTTGCGATTAACCAAAATAACGAAAACGGTTAACCAAATACAGATGTGTGCGATACGTGGCATACAGTTGGTCCTCATGAACTGTTTGCGATTAGCCAAAATAACACAAATGGTTAACCAAATATAGATTTGTGCGATGCACGACATACATTTCAGTCGGATAAACTGTTTATGTTGATCCAGCAGAACACAAACGATCTAGCGTAAGAAGGTGTGTGTGATACCCGACAAACGGGGCAGTAATCAGAAACATGTGAGAAGATAGATAATAACACAAATGATCCCTCGTGACAAGTTGTGTGTGTTGTGGGCAAACGGTTGCTGATAAACAATTGTCAGCGATTGATGAAATCATCACCGACGTGTTCCTTAGTTTAAGCATGTGAGATGTGATTTGTTGTGTTTGCACAACATCTATATATGCTTTGTCTACAGAACAACAACATAGTTGCAGAACCAAATTGAACATCCGATTACATAAGTGACTACACAACACATGTACATTCCTCAATAAAAAATTACAAGAAGTAGACGATCATGAAAACATGTACTTCTTGTGATGACGGTTGCCGCCACTGCTCTGCTTGTGGCTATCCCTCACCGTCTACAGGAAGGAGGCACTTCCTCATGTCAACGGTCCTCCTGTACATCTCGTAGCTTGTGTATGCGCCCTTGGCCGCATACTTGATGTGTTCTTCATCCAGTTATTTCACCCAGGCCTTGTGCCAGAGAGGCTTGTCCTTGTCGGACTCAGCCTTCATGTCTCCATGATAGGGGTCGATGATGGCCTTGGCGAGGTCAACCAGGGAGTTCCTCTTCTTATCGCTGCCCTAGACCTTGTACTGCCCTTGGATGTCGACAAGCTTCTGGCAGGCCAAGACCGAAGTCTTTAGCACCTTTAGATCGTTGGTGGTGTCCACCGTTGCGAACCTGTAGTCGGGGCTGTTGATAAACCTGGTGAAACGCTCGCAAGGCCTTGTGGCTAGGCAATAGTGGTAGATAAGGACGTGATGGCGCACACACAATAGGGCGACGGCAACCTTCTGATCATACCCGGCACGACCGTCGGTGTAGTCGAGGTCGAAGCCGACCACTTTGTACTTGTCATCATCAGCAAGAAACTACTCAATAGTGTCGATGGAGTTCTCCACCGTGACCGGGTCATTGGTGTACACCACCGAGCGGTCCGTCTTCCTATGTGGGTGTCCACTTTGACAACAATGGTGAACTACTGCTCGACGCCGGCAGCCGCTAGGATCGCCGCCATTGGATCCGAGCAGGAAGGTTGAAGAGATGAAGAGTGCATCCTCTCTGTATTTGTCGTCGTGGGTGTGCTTCTTGTGTTGTGTGGCGCGATCGGAAGGTAGAAGAGATGAAGGTAAATGGTCACGGGAATAAGTGGGTGGGCGCTAGAACGTCCTGGAATTTCGACACGTCCGCATGGCAGTTTTTCCAGCGCTTAACTGCATCGTAGCGCACGTAACTGCATGGTGGCGCTGAGCGCGGAGCAACCGCATGCATATGGCGCCCCAAACGTACGTGACCGTTCACCTGCGGATGGAAGCCGACAGAGTGTGCGAGTAGAGTGCGTTGTGGCCACCTAAACCGAGAGCAATCTCATGATAGAGCAGTTCGTGACGGTGCGTAGAGAACTAGCGTTTTTAAAACAAAAATATTTTATTATTATTAATTGTTTGTGTACTTAACATTTCTTCCTCCTCCGTCGTGTCTTTGATGTCTACTATGCAACTTTATTCTTGTAGACCTTGTTGGGCCTCCAAGCGCAGAGTTTTGTAGGACAGTAGCAATTTTCCCTCAAGTGGCTGACCTAAGGTTTATCAATCCGTGGGAGGTGTAGGATGAAGATGGTATCTCTCAAACAACCCTGCAATAAAATACAAGAAATCTCTTGTGTCCCCAACACACCCAATACAATGGCAAATTGTATAGGTACACTAGTTCGGCGAAGAGATGGTGATACAAGTGCAATATGGATGGTACATATAGGTTTTTGTAATCTGAAAATATAAAAACAGCAAGGTAGCAAGTGACAAAAGTGAGAACAAACGGTATTGCAATGCTTGGAAACAAGGCCTAGGGTCCATACTTTCGCTAGTGCAATCTCTCAACAATGCTAATATAATTGGATCACATAACCATCCCTCGACATGCAACGAAGAATCACTCCAAAGTTCTTACCTAGCGGAGAACATAAGAAGAAATTGTTTGTAGGGTACGAAACCACCTTAAAGTTATCCTTTCCGATCGATCTATCCAAGAGTTCGTACTAAAATAACACCAAGTTATACTTTCCGATCAATCTGTCTAGAGTTCGTACTAAAATAACACCATATGATACACATCAACCAACTCTAATGTCACCTAGATACTCCAATGTAACCACAAAGTATCCATGAGTGAATTATACGATACGCATCAATCAATTTCAGATTCATAATACTCAATCCAACACAATGAACCTCAAAGAATGCCCCAAGATTTCTATTGGAGAACAAGGCATGAAAACCTGCAATCAACCCCTATGCGTAGATCCCCAAGCTCACCGGAATCCGCAAGTTGACGCCATAACTTATATCAAGTGAATCACTTGAATACCCCAATGTCACTATGGGTATCCGCATGCAAGACATACATCAAGTGCTCTCAAATCCATAAAAGTATTCAATCCGATAATAACAAAATCTCAAAGGGAAAACTCAATTCATCACAACAAGATAGAGAGGGTAAAACACCATATAATCCAACTATATTAACAAAGACCGTGATACATCAAGATCGTGCCATCTCAAGAACACAAGAGAGATAGAGATTAAACACATAGCTACCAGTACAAACCCTCAGCCCCAAGGTGGATTACTCACGCATTATCATGGTGAGAAAGAGAGAGTTGTTTATGGAGAGGTGCAGCCCCAAAGAGATGGAAGCGATGGCGGCCACGGCGCCGGTGACGGGCGGCGGCGGTGGCGACGGGCGGCTGGCCCTTGCCCCCCCTTCTTCCTTGGTCTTGGTGCTGCAATGGAGGAGCCTCTCCCCTTCTTGGTGGCTGCTAAGGGAGAGGCAAATTCGTGGCTCTTGGTGGCTCTCCCGAAATTAGGGTTTTTCTCTCCTTATATGTGCCTCTGTGGTGCTCTATGGCCCTCCGATGGATGGACCCTTGATCCAATGGCTCTTGGGCATGTCTAGAACCTTCCTAGGGACTCCTCACAGCCCTCATGAGTCCTCAAAGTTGTGGCTTGGCCGAATACATCAGATATGGTAAGAGTTGGACTCAATCACGTCATCAATTCTCGTAATCCCGTAATCAGATATTTTCCTCCAGAAAAATGGGTCTACAGATCGCAGCCGAACTCCGTTTTGGACGAATTTGGAGTCCAGAATCAATGCCATAAAACTCCCCACGCTTTCCTAGTTTTAGCTTTTTCCAGTTGACGCCGTCTTCGGGGGTCAAACTGACGATCTCTAAAAACTGTTTGTGAACAGATTTCACGAAAGTCAGAGTCCTCCTCCAACAAGGCTCCTTTTGCGTTTTTTCGCCAATTTCCAATTAATTCCTACACATCAAAGTGTGAAACAAGAACTTTTGCAATTTGCAACTATTAATAGGTTAGTCCCAATAAATCATAAAACCATAGTAAAAACATAGGCAAATATGACATGAATACTTCATAAATTATTGATACGTTGGAGACGTATCAGCATCCCCAAGTTTTATTCCTACTCGTCCTCGAGTAGGTAAGTGATAAAAAACTAATTTATGAAGTGTGAATGCTAGCATAGTATATAAGTGTGATCAATGATAATTCCAATCAATTTTTCTAGCATCATAACCAGCAACTTTTTCTCATAAAAATCATCATGATTGAGTAGCAACCAATTCACATGTTATGGTTCAAACAATGAATTCTCTTGAAACTTAGCAACCTATGTTCTTAGTCACCAAACAATTCAAATTCAACTTATTCTCAACAAAGTCTAAGTAAGAGCCCCACATACTCAATCATCATATAGTCTTGTATGATTGCTAGTACTCAAAGCATATTTTTAGAACAAATGGCATCCATCAAACACAGAAAGATAGGGGCTTAATGTTTCGCCTCCAAACTTATTTATCATAGAGATAATTGTCAACAATAATAAGTCATGATCAAATATATTTGACTGGATATATATGTTTGGATCTCTCCCCACCACATGATGCTTGCCAACTAATAGACTGAGGTTGGAATAAGAAGTTGACTCAACATGAATAGTAAATAACATGAAAGTAAATAGATTGTCCCTTCGCAGAGGAAAGCAGGGATTTGCAAAGGTGCCAGAGATCAAAGCTTAAATCAGAGATAAATACAATTTTGGGAGGTGCACCTGTAGGACCGAAAGTATGTCTAGAGGGGGGTGATTAGACTACTTGACCAAATAAAAATCTACTTTTTCCCAATTTTAAGTGTTGGCAGATTTTAGCATTCATAGCAAGTCAAGTACACCCTACACATGCATGTCTAAGAGTATAGCAGCGGGAAGTAACAACAAGCATGAGTAGTAAAGGAAGGGTAGGAGGATCAAACGCAATTTGTAGACACGATGATTTTTCCCGTGGTTCCGATAGGTGGTGCTATCGTACGTCCACGTTTATGGAGTCTTCAACCCACGGAGGGTAACGGTCGCGAGAGTCCACGGAGGGCTCCACCCACGAAGGGTCCATGAAGTAGCAACCTTGACTATTCCATAACGGCTTCCGTCCACGAAGGACTAGCCTCACTATGGGTAGATCTTCACGAAGTAGGCGATCTCCTTGCCCTTACAAACTTCTTGGTTCAACTCCACAACACGAAGTAGGAGGCTCCCAAGCGACACCTAACCAATCTAGGAGGCACCACCCACCAAAAGGTAATAGGCTCGGTCATGACGATGAACTCCTTGCTCTTGTGCTTCAAGATGATAGACTCCTCAACACACAATCACTCTCTCACAGATTTGGCTTGGTGGAAGAGATGGGATTGGAGGAAAGCAACTTGGGGAGGCTAGAGATCAAGATTCATATGGTTGGAATGGAATGGCATGATCTCAACACATGAGTAGGTGGCTCTCTCTTAGAAAATATGATGGGGCAAGTATGGAATAGTTCTAAGTGCTTCTCTTTCGAGTGGGTGGTGGTGAAGGGGTATATATAGGCATCTCCAAAAATCCAACCGTTACACCTTAAGTGACCTACTCGGTGACACCGATGTGTGAATCTCGGTGGTACCGAGTTGCTCCAAAGGTAGCAACTTTTGAATCTCGGTGAGACCGATATATAAATCTCGGTTGCACCGATAAGGTGACCAACGGTCAGATTGCCAAACTCGGTGACGCCGATTCAACAAACTCGGTAGGACCGATTTTGTGAAATTGGGTAACAGAAAGTTGGCAACCCAAACTCGGTGGCACCGAAGCAGAATCGGTTGCACCGAAAGGCTAGGGTTTTGCTTAGGTCTGTCTGAGTATGGGAATCGGTGGCACCGAGTGGAAAGTGTTGGTTGCACCGATTTTGGATATTTGACTTTGGACAGACTTTTGTGGAAGAGCTTGTGGGTGTTTTTGGTGACTATCACTTGTGCACGTATGAGCATTTTGTTCACTAACAATACCTTACCCCCTTTTAATAGTATTGGCTTTCCTATGGACTCAAAGTGATTTCTCACAAAGTAAAATGTAGAGTCCTTTTGCTTGAAGCTTTGCCAATCCATTTCCTTGCATCTTCGGGTATTTCCACAATCTCCACAATCCTTTTTCCAATCCTATCATTGAACTTTTCCTGAAATATGCTTAGTGGAAACATTAGTTCAATGACTTATATGTTGTTATTAATTACCAAAACCACCAAGGGAGCAAATGTGCTTTCAATCTCCCCCTTTTTGGTAATTGATGACAACATATAGATCAAAGCTTCGACATATGATATAATCAATGAATATAATCGTCGCTTTGAGAAGTATGTGATAAGCAAGAGCTCCCCCTAAATTTGTGCATTATTTTAAAATTTGCGTTTGAATGCAAATGCACAATCGATTAGGTACAGGGGGCACTTCTTTCATGTCACATACATCTTGGTGGTGTGCGAGAATAATTAGAATGAGCAACATAGCACAACACAATCAAGCAAGGGTGAATGATCATCTCATAAGCATTAAGATGATAGGAAATAGTAGCAACACACATTAAGCGTATGATCAAACACCACATAGTTCAACACAAACAAACGAACCAACAGATCAAATGTTTTGAAAAAGCGATAAAAACCAAACGCTCTCTCACTCGAAGCCTAAAGATCTATATACACTTCTCCCCCTTTGGCAACAAGTTACCAAAAAGTTCAAAGAGCTATAGCTAAACGTTCTTGGGCTTATCTCCTCCGGTTGTTGATGAAGGAGTCGAGAGAACTGCGTCGGCGAAAATATCGGCTGATGTCATGGATGGAGTTGGTGTAGCAACGGGAGGCACTGGAGGAGCTGATGGAGCTGAGGTGACAGTAGCAGGTGCTGATGAAGAAGGCCTCAATTCTGGAGCTGGCACTGTGGCTGATCTGGCCTGGGTAGTGAAGTGTGTGCCTGGCCTGAGAGTAGAGTCATCCTCATCATCATCATCATCATCTGTAGATTGAGAAAGAGGCACAGAGTCAACTTCCTTCTTGAGCTCATTAACTGTCTTGGTCAGCCCATCCACCTTGTCATTAAGGGTCTTGATCCTGTTCTCAAAGATCCTGACAAGACTGTTCTGGTTCTCCAGTATGTCCTTGATGTCCTTCTGCATGCCTTGAACGGATGAGATCAAGAGATCCATTTGCTCGTTCTTGGATCTAGGAACTTGAGCACTAGTGGCTCTAGCTGCCTCTGCCTCTGCCTGTGCTTGAGCAGCAGCTGATGTGGGATGTTTTGGGCCCATCACCACAACGTTGTCCTCTAAATCTGGTTGTAGGGGAAAATGGGGTCTGTCCAGAGCAAAGATGTGCTTCTCCAGCTTGGAGTTGATGAGCATCTGAATGTAGGGTGCATAGCAGCATGAGCGCTTCTGATCAGTAGCAACCCTCTTCACTGTCTCCACAATCAGATCCATTACTCTTATCCTGGTGTGTCTATCAAGATGGATCAGCATGTTGATTGAATGGCTTCGAATCATCTTCTCATCTCCTGACTTAGGCATCAATGTGTGCCTCAATATGGTGTTCATGGTGTGGAGGCCAGCCTGGAGGAAGTAAATAGATCCTAACTTGTGTGATTTCAAGTTAGCAGCAGGGATAGCATTGTACATGTCCTTCATAGCATCATGGCTCTCCTTGGATTCAGATTAGACATCCAAGTCACCATCTTGCACCTCTGGGACTCCTAAGATGGCAGCCCATTCATCAACAGTAGACTCGTATCTTGCTCCTTCTGTCATCCATACAATTCTACCATCTCCATAGAAGTGAGCAGTGGAGTAGAATTTCATGATCATCTCGTCGTTCCATGCAGTGAATTCTTTGCCAACAAACTCATCTAGGCCAATGCAATGAAAATTGTCTTGGACATTTGGAAAATAATCTTCATTAGCCTTGATGTACTTCCAGTCAACGTATCTCATATCACTGACAACTGGACTCTTGTCAAGCAAGATTGTCTCATAGAAATCTTGTTTCTCCTTGGTGTAGAATCTGTAGTCCATGGCTGTTTTTCTCCTCTGGGCATATGGATCAATAGCTCTCCATGCCCTCAAACCAGAATCCTTCCTCTTCTTCATGTCTTCAGCAAGTGGATGGCTGGCATTGTGTTCAGGAAGGTGTGGTCTAAGCTTCATCAATGCAGACATGGCATCCTCATCTATATCTCTGGAGGTAGTTCCTTTGTTCTTCTCAGAAGCTGGAATCTGTCTGGATGACCTCTTGGACTTTTCAGCAGCAGCCTTCTTGGGGACAGACTTGGTGCTCTTGGAGGGACCTTGCTTTGGCATAGCATCTGCCAAAAGCTTCTTTTGCTTCTTCTTGGGAGGTGCCTTGACAACATGCTCTTCCTCCTCCTCTTCAGCAGCAGCACCAGCAGTCTCCTCTGGGTCCTCAAACATAGAGGTTTGCCTGCCAACAACATGGATGATCCTTTTCCTGGACTTCTTCTCTCCTGCCTTCTTAGGCATTGACCTCCTTGGGGGCTCAATGGTCATGGTAGCCCTAGCACTCTCAGGTGCCCTCATAGCCTCTGGAGGGGCATATGTCTTGCTGACAGTTCTCCTAGAAGAGGTGGCTTCATTAGCAGACTTCTTAGCAGCTTTGTCTTGCTTCTTGGCAAGAACTTCCTCTGGCACAAAATATGAATCCTCCTCATCTGAATTCAGCTTCTTCCTGGCCCTAGTAGCAGCCTTGGGCAACCCATGAGAACTGGGGGTGCCTGGATCTGAAGAGGAACTAGACTCAGGACTAGTGCCTGAATCCAAATCAACACTCTGCTCTCTGAAGTTGTTCTCACTGTCCTCAGCCTCTGACATATCTGACCCTGTGAATAGAGTATAGAGGAGAAGAAGAAGATAAGTCATCACAAAATGCAGCTATTTTTGAAAGTTTGAACAGAAAAATCTTAGATGTAGTTCACTGCAAAATGGAATTTCGGTGTCACCGAGTCAAAATTTTCGGTGCTGCCGAGACTCACAATACTCTTAACAGAAACTTGGCAGCAGTTTCGGTGGGACCGAAAACTACCACTCGGTTTCACCGAGTACTGTCCTTAGTAGCACAAAAATAAAATCGGTGGAACCGATTTTTCTGACTTGGTATCACCGAGATGCGATTTTGCGGGCAACTAAACCTAATTTTTTTCGATTCGCTAATCTAACGAGATTTCCAGTGGATGGAGAGGTTTGCACATGGTGGATTATCGATGGAATAAGTTCAGTGCGCAAGATTTGGACGGGGAGCGCAAAGAAGGGTCGGATCCATACCCTAACTCGGCGATGGATCCGCTACGGCGGCGACGATGGAGAAGATTTCGTCGGCGGCGGCGATTCCCAGCGGCGGAGACGCTCGGGGAAGCAAAGGCGACGACCAGGGGTCACGAATTGGCAGCGTAGGGTTTTGGAGGGGCGACGGTTTGAAGAAATTTTTAAAGGTCGGGTCCGCCTCTTATATACCCTCGGCTGTCGGTGACACCGATTCTAAATTTTCGGTGTCACCGAGTTCCTCAACTGTCAGCTGACAGGGAAACTCGGTGTAACCGAGAAGATGGAATCGGTGGTACCGAGATTGAAAACCAGATCAACCCTAGGCATTCGGTGAGACCGAAAATTTTGAGTTGGTTCCACCGAGATGCACTTGGGAGGTTTTAATGGTCAGTCCTTTGTCGATACGGAACTCCTAGTGCTCCTCACACAGAGGGATCGAAAAGTACTTGTTCAAATTTGTGATGCAGCATGAATAGAATATGAGGTGATAAAGCATAGATAGCTAGAGAGTGGTCCTAGGCATTCTTGTCCATCCAACTGGCAAAAGAGAAAACAAAAGCCAAATAGCAACAATTGGATGTCCTCGAATGGGTAAATAAATGCAGACCAACATGCTCACACAATAAGATGTCAAATGAAATCATGGCAAACATGCACATACATACTAGCATCTATCAAGCACTTTGGCGATGACGGAGTCATCTATATATGAGTATATTGACTTAGGAGCCAAGTAAGAATACTTGATCATAGGTCATACTCATCGTTTAAGCACAAGTGGGGTTACCACTTTTACATAACGCATTTAATGTTGTCACATACGAAGAGATGCTTTGACTCGAGTCTTAGAGTAAAGCTCCCCCTTGATGTGACATCCCCCCATAGGAGGGATAAACTAACCTTGGGTTTTGTCGATGAAGACTTCATGTTGGTGAGGTAGTGGTGGGTGCTCAAGGTTGATGAAGATCACCAAGAGTTGGGAGCATCCTTGTTGTTTCCTTACTCTTCTCACCTACATGGGTTAGTCCCAACACACAAGATACAAATACAAGGATATCTATGGACATGGAGTGCAAAGCAAGTGTGATGATGTCCATTGATTTGTTGATTACCTTGTCCCTTGCTTACCTTTGAGGGAATGTGTGACTCCTTGAACTATTGCATAGAGTTGATGTTGATTGCAAATAGTTCTTGCCAATAATGAATGTGAGTGAATTTCATTGGCGGAGTCACCCCTCAAGAACTCTCTAGTTCTTCTTCTTGGGGACCCACATCAACTTGATGGGGATCCTTGGTGTTGAAGTAGCCTTTGTAGAAGTTGAGCTTGGAGTAGCCTTGGGAACCCACTCCACCAAAGCTAGGGATTCATCTTCATATGAGTCAATGTCCTCTTGAAGCTTGTTCTTGCCCTTGAGCTTGTGGTCTTGTGGTGGAAGGTCATCTTGAGTGTTTGTTCCCTTGGGAAGAGTATTTTCATACTTCTCCTTTTGAGGAACAAACTTGGGCTTGGGGTATTGACCTTCTTCCCATTCAACTCCATTAGCGTTGAAGTAGCCAATGCCATGGTTCTTCCGGTATCCTCCATGCTTGCGTACAATTTCCTCAAATTGCTTACACCCGGCAAGACTCTTGTAGATACCTTTCTCTATAATTCCTTTCAATAAAGCATTTTCTTGCTCAAGTGTAACTTGGCTAAGAGAATCATCATTAGTGGAATCAATAGAACTACTAGAAGCAACATCATTAGGTTTGACATTTTTATTATTGCTACTAGATGAAGAACTTTTCTTGCCTTTGTTACTAGTTTGTCTAGATTTAACTTGTGGCATGAATGTAGACAAGAGTAGTCGTTTGGCTAGATAAGATGAAGTATTCTTTCGGAGATCGTCATTGATAGAATTTATGCTAAAGAATTTATATGACAACACTGTGTGAAAATTTCAGAAACTTTCCACGTTCCAGTAAAATATGAAAATTCAAACACTACAACAAAAGTTTCTGTTTTTACACAGCACACATCAAACATGCAATTCAAGCATCCTAAAAGCAATTCTTGGAACTTTTTATTGAAAAACAAGATTATAAATAACACCTAACATAAAATAACAAAATATAATGAAGATCCAAGCAAAGCACATATTATGTGACGAATAAAAATATAGCTCTAAGTAAGATATACCGATAATGTTGAAGACGAAAGAGGGGATGCCTTCCGGGGCATCCCCAAGCTTAGGCACTTGAGTCTTCCTTGGATATTACCTTGGGGTGCCTTGGGAATACCCAAGCTTAGGTTCTTGTCACTCCTTATTCTCCTCATATCGGTGTCTCACCCAAAACTTGAAAACTTCAATCACACAAAACTTAACGGAACTTCGTGAGAAGGGTTAGTGTAATAAAGATAAATCATTCACTTAGGTACTTTCAAGACAAGATTCACAATTGCTACCACATGATACCTACTGTATTCTATCATTCCCATGATTTATACCACTAAATATAAGCTATGGAAACACTAAAACAAGCAAACTATGCATGCAAAACAGAATCTGTCAAAAACAGAACAGTCTGTGAAGATCTGTAGTATATATATACTTCCCTGTCTCCAAAAATTATGAAAAATTAGGAAAACCTGAAGAATTTGTATATGAAGACTGTGTAAAAATTTCAGATCATTATCACTCTCCAGTAAAAAATTAAAATTCATGTACTGAAGTCAAAAGTTTCTGTTTTGGTTCAGCATCAATTCTACTCATCTTGTGAATCATCCCAAAGGCTTTACTTGGCACTTTATTGAAATAAAAGGAACAAAACATTATTACTACAGTAGCATAATCATGTGAACACACAAAAACAGAAAGGAAAAGTGTTGGGTTGTCTCCCAACAAGCGCTTTTCTTTAAAGCCTTTTAGCTAGGCATGATGATTTCAATGATGCTCACGTAAAAAGTAGTAATTGGAACATGCAAGAGAGCATCATGAATCACATGACAAGAACATTTAAGTCTAACCCACTTACTATGCATAGGGATTTTGTGAGCAAACAATTTATGGGAGCAAGAATCAACTAGCATAGGAAGGCAAAACAAGCATAACTTCAAAACTTTGAACACATAGAGAGGAAACTTGATATTATTGCAATTCCTACAAGCATATGTTCCTCCCTCATAATAAATTTCAGTAGCATCATGAAGGAATTCAATAATATAACTATCACATAAATCATTCTTTTCATGATGCACAAGCATAGAATTTTCATTACTCTCCACATAAGCAAATTCATTTTCATCCATGGTAGTGGGAGCAAACTCAACAAAATAACTATCATGAAATACTTGATTGACATAAACACATTCAATATTAAAATCATGATGACAAGTTTCATGGTTACTATCACTCTTTATATCATGCATGTCATCATCATAATCATCATAGATAGGAGGCATGCCATCATCATAATAAATTTGCTCATCAAAACTTGAGGGACAAAAAATATCATCTTCATCAAACATAGCATCCCCAAGCTTTTGCATATCATTAGCATCATGTATATTCAGAGAATTCATACTAGCAACATTGCAATCATGCTCATCATTCAAGGGATTCTCATTAAGTATTTTCATAATTTCTTCCTCTACCAATTGAGCACAATTTTCTGAATCCTTATTTTCAAGAAAGACATTATAAAGACAATACAAATGATGCAACCTAAACTCCATTTTTTTTGTAGTTTTCTTTTATAAAACCAAACTAGTGATAAAACAAGAAACTAAAAGATTCAATTGCAAGATCTAAAGATATACCTTCAAGCACTCACCTCCCCGGCAACGGCACCAGAAATGAGCTTGATGTCTACTACGCAACTTTATTCTTGTAGACTTTGTTGGGCCTCCAAGCGCAGAGTTTTGTAGGACAGTAGCAATTTTCCCTCAAGTGGATGACCTAAGGTTTATCAATCCGTGGGAGGTGTAGGATGAAGATGGTCTCTCTCAAACAACCCTGCAATCAAATACAAGAAATCTCTTGTGTCCCCAACACACCCAATACAATGGAAAATTGTATAGGTACACTAGTTCGGCGAAGAGATGGTGATACAAGTGCAATATGGATGGTAGATATAGGTTTTTGTAATCTGAAAATATAAAAACAGCAAGGTACAAGTGACAAAAGTGAGCACAAACGGTATTGCAATGCTTGGAAACAAGGTCTAGGGTCCATACTTTCGCTAGTGCAATCTCTCAACAATGCTAATATAATTGGATCACATAACCATCCCTCGACGTACAACGAAGAATCACTCCAAAGTTCTTACCTAGCGGAGAACATAAGAAGAAATTCTTTGTAGGGTATGAAACCACCTTAAAGTTATCCTTTCCGATCGATCTATCCAAGAGTTCATACTAAAATAACACCAAGTTATCCTTTCCGATCAATCTGTCTAGAGTTCGTACTAAAATAACACCATATGATACGCATCAACCAACTCTAATGCCACCTAGATACTCCAATGTCACCACAAAGTATCCATGAGTTAATTATACGATACGCATCAATTAATTTCAGATTCATAATACTCAATCCAACACAAAGAACCTCAAAGAATGCCCCAAGATTTCTATCGGAGAACAAGGCATGAAAACGTGCAATCAATCCCTATGCGTAGATCCCCAAGGTCACCGGAATCCGCAAGTTGACGCCATAACATATATCAAGTGAATCACTTGAATACCCCAATGTCACTACGGGTATCCGCATGCAAGACATACATCAAGTGATCTCAAATCCATAAAAGTATTGAATCCGATAATAACAAAATCTCAAAGGGAAAACTCAATTCATCACAACAAGATAGAGAGGGGAAAACACCATATAATCCAACTATATTAACAAAGCCCGTGATACATCAAGATCGTGCCATCTCAAGAACACGAGAGAGAGAGAGAGATTAAACACATAGCTACCGGTACAAACCCACAGTCCCAAGGTGGATTACTCACGCATTATCATGGTGAGAAAGAGAGAGTTGTTGATGGAGAGGTGCAGCCCCAAAGAGATGGAAGCGATGGCGGCCACTACGCCGGCGACGGGCGGCGACGGGCGGCGTCCCCTTGCCCCCTTCTACTTTGGTCTTGGTGCTGCAATGGAGAAGCCTCTCCCTTTCTTGGCGGCTGCCAAGGGAGAGGCAAATTCATGGCTCTTGGTGGCTCTCCCGGAATTAGGGGTTTTCTCTTCTTATATGTGCCTCTGTGGTGCTCTATGGCCCTCCGATGGATGGACCCTTGATGCAATGGCTCTTGGTCACCTCTAGAACCTTACTAGGGACTCCTCACAGCCCTCATGAGTCCTCAAAGTCGTGGCTTGGCCGAATACATCAGATATGGTAAGAGTTGGACTCAATCACGTCATCAATTCTCGTAATCCTGTAATCAGATATTTTTCCTCCAGTAAAACGGGTCTACAGATCGCAACTGAACTCTGTTTTGGACGAATTTGGAGTCCAAAATCAATTCCATAAAACTCCCCACACTTTCGTAGTTTTAGCCTTTTCCATTTGACGCCGTCTTCGGGGGTCAAACTGACGATCTCTAAAAACTGTTTGTGGACAGATTTCAGGAAAGTCAGAGTCCTCCTCCAACAAGGCTGCTTTTGCGTTTTTTTGCCAATTTCTAATTAATTCCTACACATCAAAGTGTGAAACAAGAACTTGTGCAATTTTGCAACTATTAATAGGTTAGTCCCAATAAATCATAAAACCATAGTAAAAACATAGGCAAATATGACATGAATACTTCATAAATTATCGATACGTTGGAGACGTATCAGTCTTGTCACTGCGTTCCCGCCCGAGGATTCCAGTGCACGCTTCGGCATTGAAGATGCATTTTGTTTGGCCAAGTGTCGTCTCGGAAAGGCGTCGATGAGCCAGTTTTCGCGCAACCGCGCAGGTTCCAGCGCACCCGTGCAGGTTCCCGCCTGGCTGGGCGAAATCCCCCAAACCCGTAATGCTTGCCAGTCTAGACGTCTGGCGACTCCACATCACATCCATCCCCTCCCTCCCCGTAGCTTCTCTAGTTTGCTTCTCCCCACAATCGCCAATGGCACCGGTCCGTCATCGTCGGTCAGCCACTCCTCTAGTGGACAACTCTAGCTGGGAGGCTGCACCACGTTGGCGGCACAGTTCGCGGAAGCGTGTAATGTTTATGGCAACCCTGTTGGTTGTGCGCACGGCATTCACAACACGCTCCGCCACCGCTGCCCAAAGGCAGCTGCTGCCGGTGGCCGCCGTAGCCGACACCCCACCGCTGGTCGCTGTTGCCGCCATCCTGCCAGCGACCGCCTTGTCCGCCACCACACCATCTTCTGCCTTGGTCGTCATCCATCGGGGTCATCACCCGCTCTGCCACTGCGGCTCGAAGGCGGGAGGAGGAGGAGGACACCAAAGTCCATCCGCTCAACTTTTGCGTCAGCGACCTTGCATGCTACATCAACTTCCTAGATGAGGAGGAGGACCGCCAGATCACGCACGCAAGGAAGCTCACCGCCAACGTGGTCGCAGCAGAAGCCGCAGTAGTCGCGCGGAATGCGGAGATCTATGCCGAGTCCCACCGCTTCGAGGAGGCGCGTCTGGAGTAGAGGAGGGCAGCGGTGGAGGGCGGCGGATTTGACTCCTCCAGCTCGTCGGTAGGCTCCTCCTCCTCTGGCTCTTACCGGGTGCGCTTGACAGAGGAGAAAGGTTGTTGGAAGTAGTACAAAGCCCCTCCGTAGTAGTATTTAGGGGCTATTTTGTTCAGTTCATCTAACTATAAATAAGGTTGAACTGTACCGCGTACTTTAAATTATCTAGTATATATAGTTAAACTAGCTATTTCAGTATGTGGTTGGCAACAACTGGGGAGAAGTTTGTTCGGTTCAGATGTCAAGTTGACCTATTTTGTATATAAAACGACTTCTTAATCTATGAATGAAATCTATGTTTACCGAATTTCAGTTGCAAAATTACACCGTACTAGTGATTTTGTTCCTGCAAAATTTGACGGATGTCAGTGTTAAATGTTGACAAATGCCAATGTTTCCAATTTGACAAATGGCAATTTACCCAATATGACAAATGTAAATCTTACCAAATTGCCTGTACTAAGCACACGGGTAATCAGACTAAATCGTTTGCGATGATGCGATCCACCAATCCTTCATGCCAAATTTTCACTTGCTTAGTGGTGAAGGAACCGTAGATCTCGTTCTGCACACGGGTGTTCAGTGTGAAATGTTGGCGATGGGGTCAAAGGGCTCGCTTCCCACTAAGCCTACGCAAGGTACTGCTCGCACGTCTCCCGTCTACTCAAACAGTTGTCTGCACGGCACCTCCTAGCCAATAAAGATGCGACGCGTGGCAGCACCTAAATGGTCAGTAGAACGCCCATGATTTATTAATAATACCAAAAATACCACGAAAATGGACATGAAATATACCACAACATATATGCGCCTTCTCTCAAAATGGACACGAAAATACCACAACATATATGTGCTATATCGCGACACCCTGCCCGATTTCATGAATTTTCTGTGTATTTTGGATTTACGATAATTTAAACCAATATTCTCAATGTTGTTTGTAGGAGAAACAATCGGAAACGGGTCTCGAATTGGAAACAAAATATCGCAATGCCTTTATGTGTCATGCCATGACAACATGCCAAGTTTCATGAATTCCTGACGAGGTTTGGATTTACTAGAATTTAAAAACCTAGATTATCGATGTCTATGGCCGAGCTACAAAGCCGAGATGTTTGAAATTCATTCTCATTTCTTGCATGGGACCTAAACATGCAGCCAGGCTCACGTATATGATTTTTCGATCCATTTTGGTGCACTGGACCTTGTGATTGTAGTTCAAATTTGAATTATGCTCATTAAATGCCTAGAAAACTCAATTGATGTATAAAAAAGGCCAAACGAACCCTGAATAACTCCGTACTTTAGCACAGCACTCCTATTGGTCTATGTCGCCTCTAGAAAAAAGGCCAAGGGGAGAAGAGGAAGCGTATATCGTTTCGCCCACAAAAGGTGACACATGTTCCCTATCGGAACCACGTGGCTTCTTGTGAGAAGCTCCGGTTTGTAAGAGGCTTGTGCCAAAACTTGTCCCAAACTGGATAACTTTTTTACCACGGCACATTTGTGCCATGCCATGACACCATGCCAAGTTTCATGAATTTCTGACGAGATTTGGATTTACTGGAATTTAAAAACCTAGATTATCGATGTCTATGGCCGAGCCACGAAGTCGAGATGTTTGAAATTCATTCTCATTTCTTGCATGGGACCTAAACATGCAGCCAGGGACACGTATATGATTTTTTGATCCATTTCGGTGCACCGGACCTTGCGATTGTAGTTCAAATTTGAATTATGCTCATTAAATGCCTGGAAAACTCAATTAATGTATAAAAATGGCCAAAAGAACCCTGAATACCTCTGTATTTTTAGCACGGCACTACTATTTGTCTATGTCGCCTCTAGAAAAAAGGCCAAGGGGAGAAGAGTAAGTGGATGTCGTTTCGCCCACAAAAGATGACACACATTCCCTATCGGAACCACGTAGCTTCTTGTGAGAAGCTCCGGCTTGTAAGAGGCTTGTGCCAAAACTTGTCCCAAATTGGCTAATTTTTACCACGACACATTTGTGGCATGCCATGACACAATGCCAAGTTACATGAATTTCTAACGAGATTTAGATTCATTGGAATTTAAAAACGTAGATTATAGATGTCTATGGCCGAGCCAAAAGCCGAGATGTTTGAAATTCATTCTCATTTCTCGCATGGGACCTAAACATGCAGCCAGGGACACGTATATGATTTTTCGATCCATTTGGGTGCACCGGACCTTGTGATTGTAGTTCAAATTTGAATTATGCTCATTAAATGCCTAGAAAACTCAATTAATGTATAAAAAAGTCTGAACGAACCCTAAAGAACTCTGTATTTCAGCAAGACACTCCTATTGGTCTATATCGCCTCTAGAAAAGAGGCCAAGGGGAGAAGAGGAAGCATATGTCGTTTCGCCCACAAAAGGTGACACATGTTCCCTATCGGAACCACGTAGCTTCTATGAGAAGCTCCGGTTTGTATGAGGCTTGTGCCAAAACTTGTGCCAAATTGGATTTTTTTTTACCATGGCACATTTGTGCCATGCTGTGACACCATGCCAAGTTTCATAAATTTCTGACGAGATTTAGATTGACTGGAATTTAAAAACCTAGATTATTGATGTCTATGGCCGAGCCACGAAGCCGAGACGTTTGAAATTTATTCCCATTTCTTGCATGAGACCTTGAACATGTAGCCAGGGACACGGATATGATTTTTCGATCCATTTGGTGCATCATACCTTGTGATTGTAGGTCAAATTTGAATTATGCTCATTAAATGCCTAGAAAACTCAATTCATGTATAAAAAGGCCAAACGAGCCCTGAATAACTCCTTATTTTAGCACCACACTCATGTAGTTGCATGTTCACTGCATATAAATGTTATTTCAATCCAAACACCTTCCTTTGTCGATGTAACATCATTTTGCATTTGAAAACAATATGAAAATCAAGTACATCACAAACAATTCAAGATGAATCGTGTGTGATGCAGTATAAAATATCTTGGGCTAATCCTCATATATATCTTACGCCAGAAGCTTAGTCAGCTACAGCCCACCGCCGGCACGTGAACCACACTTAGCTCCTCAAGCCCATCATATTGTTCAAATGGTGCAGGGGAAAGATGGGGACCTGGATGCGCATCGTGAGGGCAACTTCGGCGACCCACTCCGCCCCGAGCGCGGCCGCATCAGCCATGAGCGCGCTAACAACCTCCTTGAGCGCGGCCACAATCTCTGACAGAGTGGCTGCAGCATCCGAAAGGGCGGTCGCTGCAGCTGAGATGGCGGCAACAACATCCGTGACGGGGATATCAAATGGCGAGAATGGCACAACAGCTGTCCGTTCCTCGGCGGCTACCATAGCCCTCATGGTGGCTGCCCATGCCTATGCCAAGGCCGCCCACGCCCAGCTCATGTCGGTCACCGCACAAATAGCAGTGGCATACTCCGTCACTGGTCGGCAACCCACGTTTGAAGAGTTGGCAATCGCCGAGAGCGCTCGAGCAGCAGTCCGTTCGTCGGCGGCCTCCCTAGCCGAGATGGAGGCCGTCAACGCCCGGACCATGGCCGCCCATGCCCGGCTTGTGGCGGCCTTTTCCAAAGAGATGGCGGACATGGACTGCGAGATGCTTGCAGAGTATGCGGCGATGGATGCCATGGAGCCCCTTGCCTCGGAGGTCATCGAGCGCCAGCTGGTCATGGAGGAGGCGGTGTCACCGGAGATTAACGAGCGCCAGGCGCAATATTAGTCTTTGTTTATATCGATGGTCTTTTGTTAGAGTAATGTTTAGGTCAACCAGCTCTATTTAATTTCTCGATTAAGTATGTGCGGGCTCAGGCTGTGTTGTAGGCTCTTTTGCGTACTACTCAAATTAGCAAGTGATGTTACATTGTGTAATGACGTGGATGACCATTGTAACGAGGGAAATTCTGACCAAAATTTTGTGCCGTATTCCCATTTTGTCCTCCAAATGAAAATTAAATGCAAGTACATCACACAAAATTCGTTAGCACGAACCGTGTGCAATGTAGTATCCAATATCTTACGCTGGAAGCTTGGAGACCAAAATTTTCACGTTCAAACTCATCACACATGGAGTAAACTATAGGATTTGTTTGTGATGTTTACATATCGCACACAGTTTTGAGTAAGGGAATGTATCCGATGAGACATTGCGCGCCAGTTTTTCATTGCATCGAATGAAAATTTTGGGTTGCGGCGGAAATATCTACCTCCCCCGCCCCTTGTACCAACCAAAATCCACATTTCCCCATGCTCCCCTTCATTTCCTAAGTTCAAACCTTCACTGCTAGTTTGTAGCGCCGCCTCCTCGCCGGCGACACTCCTTCCTGCTGCCCAGCCTCCTCCATCTAGTCAGGTAATCCATGCCTCCCCCATACCCCCTCCTCCCCACCCCTCCTCCTCCATTCCACATGCCCCGACTGCCAGCGTGACACCTTCCACCCAAATCACCGCGCCAACCCCCAAATAATCGCCGTCGAAAGCCATGGTGCACGCAGTATAGCCAGGATCTCCAGGAGCATTTCGCACGGAGAAGCAAATTGCGGCCGCATGCACTGATGAGGCCGCGATGTCTGCCATGCGTGCCGACCCCCAGATCTTGGAGCAACACCTTGCCATCAAGGCCACTGTCGACGCCTCGCACGTGGATGCCACCACACGGTTGGGTGCTTTAAATGACAACTCATCGTGTTTTCTCGAGGGCACCGTCGGTGCCTTCGATGAAGAGTACGAGGTATTTTCTCAGCATGCCCGTGCTTACCTCAGCTCCAGGGCTGGCAGGTTGGTGCCCGGATAGGCTAAGGTTGCTCACCACTACGAGGAGGGCACCCTTCATGTGGAGGCCTCGCCCTCTTCCAGGTATAAGGAGCCCATCGTCGTTGATATCTCCGACAATGAGGAATAGCTTATTTTTTTAGCTTAATTACTAAGGACCTATGTACAACTAGCTATGCCGGTTAAGCATGTTTGGTTTACGTGTTGCATGTGCCGCTCTTACCTTTCCTTTAGAATGAAATGTCCAATGTAATGCTACTATGCAATATGATCTTCTAGTATGTTTATTGTGCAACGTGGTGCTCGGTTAACTGTTTGGTTCATTTGTTGTGGTGCTCAGTTAACTGTTTGGTTCATTTGTTGTGGTGCTCAGTTAACTGTTTGGTTCATTTGTTGTGGTGGTCATTTCACTGTTTGGTTCAATTGTGCAATGTGATGTTCGATTGTTGTTGGTACAATTTTGTATTGTTATGCATGTGAGAAATAAACCGATTTTGGATGTACTAGAACCTTGTGAAACATATACAATTGCTATATTTCCTAGTTCTTAGCACGCTTGGTTTAGATAACTGGTTTTTCCATGTGGCTCGAATTAATCTGTTGGATCTGCAATGTGTTTATTTTTCATCAACATGTTTTACTGATAGTATGACAAATCTCACTTATAACCTGATCAATATCTATCTTATATATGTTGCAGGGGGGAATAATGGGAGACGCTGAAGTTTACCATCGAGGTTTGCACATGCATGGTCCTTTGGCTAATAGCACATTATTGTGCAATTGTGGTAACCATTCTAATATATATGATTTTTAACAATTTGTTCTTGCACATGTAGGTCCTGCTGTAAGAGGTTTAGACCCACCGTCCGACCCATTTTGCATGTGGGGAAATGAGGTGTCCATGAATATCAGTCAAATCAAGAAACTCAGAAATATTGTTAAGATAAAGAAACTAGCGACGAAAAACAGCAAGATATTTGTGTGCACAATGAAGAAGACATCAGTCAACTATAGGATGATACTATCTCTTTCACCTTGTCTTCTTCCCTTTGCGCAATTTCAAATTTTAGAAAAGATATTTATGCATATCTTTGTTTTCAGCCCTTTTCAAGGCAGTTCATCGATGATTACGTCTCAAACCACCTGTATGGTCAAGAGGTGAGGAAGGTATTCATACAACACCCACGTCATAATCTTGAAGTCTTCCTCAAGAGGACGAAGGATGGGCGGGCAATCATCCACATGCACTGGCCTAAAGTTGCAAGGACCTTCAACGCCATTGAAGGCTCAATATCCGCCTTCCGCTTCAACAGTTTTCTAGACGAGGCTCATTTGTCTATTTGCTGTCTATGATGCCACTTCCAAAGGTTTTAGATGTTGCCTGTGAAACTTGATCCAGTTGTGTAACTGGGTAGCTAGGTAGTATATGCCTATATGATGTTGTACTCTGATGTGATTTCAATTATGAACACGAATATGAAATATATTGTGTGCTCGATATGAAATGTCAATTTGATTACTAAATGGAATATAAATAATAGGGCAATTAGGCTACTTATTGGGTTTTCATATAGCAGACGGTTTGTCAGGCACCACCGTGGGTGATGACCTCAATAAACCGACATGGTTTATAGAAAGTTAGCGTGTTGGATGAGTGAACAAGTACACACGATTTCCGGCCAACAACTGTGTGCGCTAGGTCACCTTGCACAAATGATCCCACATAAAAAACTATGTGTGATGGCACCCAATGCCAAACAGTTTCTTCTAGGCACCGTCCGTGATGTATTGAATAACGCAAACGACAGAAATATATTTTAGCGTGTGTGATGGCGACCACTATCACAAACAATGCTCCGCAGAAAATTGTGTGTGATGTATCATACAAACGGAAACGTACCTTTGGAAATCACTGTGTGGGATGCCTAGTGAATCTCACACGACTCCTCCAGTATACCTGTTTGTGATGGGCCTCCCAATCGCACACGTGCTCTATTTGCCCAGCGTGTGTGACCCGAGGAGGCATCGCCGACGATTTATCTGTATCGTGTGGGATAGGGCCCCCTGATCGCACACACATGCAATGCGACGGGTTAAAACTACGTCGCGGAAAGGGAGTAAAAACTGTTTGTATAGGACTCGGCCGCACTAGTGTGCGTATCATAGGTGTTATTCTAGTACGAACTCTAGGGATGTTTGTGACACTTATAGGAATAGCTCAATAGATGGATCAGAAAGGATAACTTTGAGGTGGTTTTGCTACCTACAACAATTTCATCTTATGTTCTCCTCTAGATAGGAACTTTGGAGTGATTCTTTGTCGCACGTTGAGGGATGGTTATATGATTAAATTATGTTAGCACTGTTGAGAGATTGCACTAGTGAAAGTATGGACCCTAGGCCTTATTTCCAATCATTAATATATCGTTTTTCTCGTTGTTTACTACTTGCTACCTTGTTTCTTTTATTTATTCAGATTATAAAAACCTATTTCTACTATCCATACTACACTTGTATCGCCATCTCTTTGCCGAACTAGTGCACCTATACAGTTTGCCATTGTATCGGGTGTGTTTGGGACATAAGAGATTTCTTGTATTTGATTGCATGGTTGTTTGAGAGAGACCATCTTCATCCTACGCCTCCCACAGATTGATAAACCTTAGGTCATCCACTTGAGGGAACACTGCTACTGTCCTACAAAACTCTGCGCTTGGAGGCCCAACACGAGTCTACAAGAATAAAGTTGTGTAGTAGACATCAAAACTCTAGCGTCGGAAACTCCTCTCGATTCCCCCATAGTTATGACAGCTATAAAATCCTCAACATTTCTAGGACGTGGGTCTGCATAGTTACCCTCATTAGGAAGCATGCAAATTTCGCAAAATTCATCAAGTGTAATTTCCATAGAAATATCATAAAGATGACATGACACAGTGGGCAGATTCTTCCTAGCATTGAAGTGGAAGTTTTGCACAAATGTATTGGTGAGAAGGAGATACTGATCACACTTATCTGCGAGGAACGACATAAGTTCGGCTCTTGCAGCCAAACAATAAAAATAGTCTTATATTCCTGCGTCCCTCAAGAACGTATCACATGGCCATTCACACGACCGCACCTCAGCCGCGCGAGGCAGATTGTACCAGGGCTTCTCCTCCGGAACTTCCTTGGAACTCCGTCTCAAAGAACCTCTCAACAACCTTTTCAACATCATATTTTTCTCTAAAATAATTCTGAAATTTTTAGTCCCTCAAAAATAAAAGTGAACAAAACTCAACAAAATTGATAGGAAATACTCCCACAAGTGTCTAGAGGCCATATCATGCATCAAAACTACTTTCAACCATACAAATTCAACATGCAAGCTCATGCACGTGGTCACCAGCAGTAGCAAATATTGCAAAATATAAAACACTAGAACAAAAACTAATTGGAGCATTGGAGGAGTCACATACCAAGGAGTAATTCCTCAAAACAGTTTCGGAAACGGAGTTCCAAGCAAGGAGATCAAAAATCACTCGAAAATTAGCAAGAACATGGGCTAGGAGGCAATGGTGATTTTTTCTGGAGGTGGAAGAAGGCCGTGGGCATGGGCACTAAGTGAGTGGGTCCCTGCGGGGCCCACGAGCTAGCATGGCACGCCCTAGGGGGGTGGACGCGCCCCCTGGCTCGTGGCCAGGTGGTGCACCCCCTCAGGTGTGTTGAGTGCCAAAAAATCTTATTTATTCTAGAAAAAATCATACTAAAATTCTCAGGGCATTCTGAGAACTTTTATTTTTGGGTCATTTTTATTGCATAGAAATTTCAAAAAATTGAAAAATTGTGATAATTTTTTATTAAAATTTTAAATAACATAGAATAAAACTATGGGTACAGTAGGTTGTGCTTACTAAATTTTATCGACCACATGCTCCTAAAAAAGAACCCATTAATAAGGTTGAACAAGTCTTATTAACGAACCATTTCCGAGTGGCATGAAACCGAAAAAAATCGTATGACACTAGGTTACCTCAACGGGGATATGCATTTTCCCAGTAATAAGAATA
This sequence comes from Elymus sibiricus, assembly GCA_039707655.1. Classification (NCBI taxonomy): domain Eukaryota; kingdom Viridiplantae; phylum Streptophyta; class Magnoliopsida; order Poales; family Poaceae; genus Elymus; species Elymus sibiricus. Next base: position 275,920,064 of record CM077665.1, read on the forward strand.
TCATATATCTTCCATTGCGCTTTGTGTACTAACCCATGTTCTATGTGAGAGTTCTTTGTGGGGTTAGGTTTGTTTTCATGGGCGTGCATCAAAAGAAAGATATCATATAACCCATGGAGGATCACATCAAGTGGTGATCGTCATCAAGATTGCGGTGTGCAAGTTCAAGTGGAGCATCACGAAGAGATCATGCTTGAAGCTTGCTGTCCATTGTGGTGACAATGGACTTGTGAAGATTTACCGAAGAGTGGCTCGCCCATAGTGGAGTATGGGGGAGCAATCAACTAGTCTTCATCGAGCCAACACAATCAACAAAGGTGGTCCAAGTTGAGGAAGTCAAGATCGTCATTATCTAGCTCAAGTGGACTATGTGCAAGGCAAAGGTTTGCCCTTGATAGGTTTTTTATTTTATCGGTCTCATGGTGATAGTTGGGAGACCGGGTTATAGGATCGATTGCCGTACTATCAAGGACGACTCTCGAGTGAGTAGCTTGATCGTATCGTTCGTAGAGAGCTCAAACCATTGCATCTTTGCATCATCTTTCTTAGTTCTTGTTTGGTGTTTCTCTATGTGAGATTTGGAGCTTATGGCCATCTTCATGACAAGCTCGAGTTCATCGAAAATGGAGTTCACATGCATCTTCCATGATGTTTTCGATGTTGGGTTTTTTGCCGGTTCTTTGTTCAGAGAGGTTTCACATCTCTATATCATTGGCATTTTTCTACCGCCTCTTCTTACTATTTGTCTCTATCCAACAAGCTTGAGTTTGCTCAATTCAGAGCTCATTTGCAGAAGTTGTGGCAGTTCTGGTGTTCCCGCATTCATCTGTTTTCCGTGCATTGGTTCTGAAGGCCCCAAGCGATAGTACCGCTCTGGACAGCGGTAGTACCGCTTATAAGCGGCAGTACCACTATCCGGTACCGCTTATAAGCGGCAGTACCTCTGCCCAGTACCGTGCATACTACCACTGCATCTGGGGGGACTTGACTTTTCGTGTCGGGTTGCGCGGTAGTGGGACGGTAGTACGAGCGGTAGTACCGCTTAAACACGGTAGTACCGCCCGCGCACTACCACTTCACTACGGCTTGTAAGCCATAGTACCGCTCATGCGGTACTGCCCCACATCCCCTGCTCTGCTCTGCCTTTGTGGGCTCCTGAGCTGCAACCCCAGCGGTAGTACCGTTGGGGTGGCACTACCGCCTCGTGGCTCCGTGCCATTGCACTGCTCCGCGAGCACTGCTGCCCGAGCGGTAGTACCGCCCGTGTGCGGCCTGAGAGGAGGATAACGGTTGGATTTTCCCCCAACTCTAAAAGAGCGTCTTCTTCCCCAATGAAGCTTATCCTTTGAGCTCATGTTCTTCCCCCATTGTTGACCTTCTTCGAGCTTGCTATCTCTCATTCCCTCCAATGATTCTTGCTAGTTCTTGAGGGAAAAGAGAGAGGAGATCTATATCTACCTTTCCACCAATCACTTTCTCCTCTATGTGAGGGAAACTCTTTGGATCTAGATCTTGGAGTTCTTCGTGTTCTCTTATTTGTTCTTCCTCTCATATTCCTCCACAACATTAGTTGCTTTGGTGGGATTTGGGAGAGAAGGACTCGGGCACCCTGTGTGCCCTTGCCATTGCATTTGGTGCATAGGTTTGAGTTCTCCACAGTGATACGTGGAAGTGAAAAGTTGAGAAGCTTATTACTCTTGGGTGTTTGAGCACCCTAGAGCTTGTTCCTCTTGGGTGCTTTGGCGCCCTAGACGGTTGGTGGTGTCTCAGAGCTCAGTCATTGTGGTGTAAAGCTCCAGGAAAGCTTCGGGGTCTCCAATTAGGTTGTGGAGATTGCCCCGAGCAATTTGTACTACCGGCGACCGCCCCGAAGAATTGCCAAAGTGTACGGGTTCGGTGACCACCCCCAAGGGTTGTCATTCGTACGGGTTCGGTGACCGCCCTCAAGGGTCCCTTAGTGGAATCACGGCATCTTGTATTGTGCGAGGGAGCGAGGAGATTATGGTGGCCCTAGTGGCTTCTTGGGGAGCATTGTGCGTCCACATCGTTCCAAACGGAGATTAGCATCCACAAGGGGGTGAACTTCGGGATACATCGTCATCACTGCGTGCCTCAGTTATCTCTTACCCGACTTATACACATTACTTTTGAAAGGATCGATATGGTTGACTAGAGGGGGGGGGTGAATAGGCAACTACCAATTTTTGACTAATCTTTAGCAAATTAGGTATAGCAACAAATAGGTTGTCTAGATATGAAACTAGGTGAGTAACCTATATGATGCTAACAACAATAACAACACCAGCAAGCAAATAATAAATGGTAAGTAAAGCTTGCACAAAGTAAAGGTAAGAAGTAACCACAAGTGGAACCGATGAAGACGAGGATGTGTTACCGAAGTTCCTTCCCTTTGAGAGGAAGTACGTCTCCGTTGGAGCGGTGTGGAGGCACAATGCTCCCCAAGATGCCACTAGGGCCATCGTATTCTCCTCACGCCCTCACACAATGCGAGATGCCGTGATTCCACTAGTGGTGCACTTGGAGGCGGCAACCGGACCTTTACAAACAAGGTTGGGGCAATCTCCACAACTTAATTGGAGGCTCCCAACACCACCACGAAGCTTCGCCACAATGGAATATGGCTTCGAGGTGACCTCTTCCGTCTAGGGTGCTCAAACACCCAAGAGTAACAAGATCCGCAAGGGATTAGTGGGGGAAATCAAATATCTCTTGGTGGAAGTGTAGATCGAGGCCTTCTCCTCCCAACCCTAGAGCATCAACAAGAATCGATGGCTAGGGAGAGAGATCAGGCAAGAATGAGCTTAGGTGCAGCAATGGAGCTTTGGGGGAAAAGAGGTAAGTCTCCCTAGAGAAGAAGACCCCCTTATATAGTGGGTGGAAATTTGACCGTTTTCTGCCCACAAGTCGTGCATAAGTGATACGTCCATTTTGCATCATGATTTCTTACCACTATCTACCTTGTGTCCATTATTCCACATTATCATACAATTCTTATGTTTATTCTCTCTGAATATGCAAGGTACATCACAAGGAGGGAAATATCTGGAAACTGGAATTCTGGACCGGAAAACCGAGAAAAAGCCAGAAAAATCACTAGTCTTAGAATGACGTGAAAATTTACGGAGAATATTTTTGGAATATTTACGAATTTCTGGAGCAAAAATATACCGGAGAGGGGCTGCCAGCAGGCCACAAGCCAACAGGCCACACCCCCTTGGGGGCACGGCCAGATGGCTTGTGGGCCCCCTACTGGTCCTCTGATGCCCCTCTTCTCCTATATGGTGTGTTTTACCCTAGAAAAAATCATAAGAAACCTTTCGGGACGAAGCACCGCCGTCTCGAGGCGGAAACCTGGGCAGAGACCCTTTTGCACTCCGTCTATCAGATTCTGCCGGGGAAATCCCTCTCCGGGAGGGGGAGATCGAAGCCATCGTCATCACCAACGCTTCCTCCTTCGTGGAAGGACCAATCTTCATCAACCTCTTCACCAACACCATCTCATCTCCAACCCTAGTTCATCTCTTGTATTCAATCTTTGTACCAAAACCTCATATTGGTACCCGTGGGTTACTAGTTGTGTTGATTACATCTCGTAGTTGATGCTTGTTGGATTACTTGGTGGAAGATATTATGTTCAGATCTGAAAGCACATTTGCTCCCTTGGTGGTTTTGGTAATTAATAACAACATATATGTCATTGAACTAATGTTTCCACTAAGTATATTTCAGGAAAAGTTCAATGATAGGTTGGCAAAAGGATTGTGGAGAAACCCCAAGATGCAAGGAATTGGATTGGCAAAGCTTCAAGCAAAAGGACTCTACATTTTACTTTGTGAGAAATCACTTTGAGTCCATAGGAAAGCCAATACTATTAAAAGGGGGTAAGGTACTGTTGGTGAACAAGATGCTCCACGTGCACAAGTGATAGTCACCAAAAACACCCACAAGCTCTTCCACAAATACTCTGTCTAGAAGCCTACCACTAAAATCGGTAAGACCAACAATTCCTATTCGGTCTCACCGAGATTCAAACCCTAGACACATCCTTAGCCAAACCCATCTCGGTACTACCAACATTCCACTTCGGTGCCACCGAGTTCAGTTGCCAACTTTCTGGTTAGCTATTTTCAAGCATCGGTACCACCGAGTTTTGCCAATCGGTCTCACCGAGATTTGGACCAACTTCCTGGTTAGCCATTCTCAAGAATTGGTACCACCGAGTTTTGTGAATCGGTCTCACTGAGTTTTTGGACCAACTCTCTGGTTAGCCATTGTCAAGAATTGGTACCACCGAAATTTGAGAATCGGTCTCACCGAGTTGTGCATTCTGACCGTTGGTCATCTAATCGGTACCACCGAGAGTTATGTATCGGTCTCACCGAGATTCAAAAGTTACTGCCTTTTGGTCACTTCGGTACCATCGAGTTTTACACTTCGGTGTCACCGAGTTGGTCACTTTAGGTGTAATGGTTGGATTTTTGGGGATGCCTATATATACCCCTTCACCACCACCCACTCGAAAGAGAAGCACTCAGAACTATTCCATACTTGCCCCATCCTATTTTCTGAGAGAGAGCCACCTACTCATGTGTTGATATCAAGCTATTCCATTCCTACCATATGAATCTTGATCTCTAGCCTCCCCAAGTTGCTTTCCACCAAATCAATCTCTTCCACCAAAGCCAAATCTGTGAGAGAGTGATTGTGTGTTGAGGAGTCTATCATCTTGAAGCACAAGAGCAAGGAGTTCATCGACATTGCCGAGCCTATTACCTTTTGGAGGGTGGTGCCTCCTAGATTGGTTAGGTGTCGCTTGGGAGCCTCCTACTTCGTGTTGTGGAGTTGAACCAAGAAGTTTGTACGGGCAATGAGATCGCCTACTTCGTGAAGATCTACCCATAGTGAGGCTAGTCCTTCGTGGACAGAAGCTGTTATGGAATAGTCAAGGTTGCCACTTCGTGGACCCTTATGGGTGGAGCCCTCCGTGGACTCTCGCGACCGTTACCCTCCGGGTTGAAGACTCCATAAACGTGGACGTACGATAGCACCACCTATCGGAACCACGAGAAAAATCTTCGTGTCTTCAAATTGCGTTTGATCTTCCTTCCTACCCTCTACTATACATGCTTGTTGTTACTTTCCGCTGCTATACTCTTAGACATCATGTGTAGGGTGTACTTGAATTGCTATCATTGCTAAAATCTGCCAACACTCAAAATTGGGAAAAGGTAGAATTTTTATTTGCTCAAATAGTCTAATCACCCCCCTCTAGACATACTTTCGATCCTACAAGTGGTATCAGAGCTTTGGTCTCCATTGCATTGGTCTCACAACCTAGGAGAGTATGGCGTCTAGTGAGGGAAATTATCACCGTAGAGGTCCGTACTTTGATGGCACAAATTCTGCTAGTTGGAAGCACAAAATGAAAATGCATATTCTTGGTCATAACCCCGCCATTTGGGCCGTTGTTCATGTTGGATTGCAAGGTGAATTCTTTGGTGATGGAAAGGAATCGGATCGTGAAGCGACTGCGGATGAATTGAAGATGTTGCAATACAACGCTCAAGCATGTGACATTCTTTTCAACTGCCTATGCCCCGAAGAATTCAACAAAATCAGCCGTCTTGAGAATGCAAAAGAGATTTGGGATACTTTGGTTGATATGCATGAAGGTACCGAATCCGTGAGAGAATCCAAGTTGGATGTTCTTCAAAGTCAGCTTGACAAGTTCAAGATGAAGGATGGTGAAGGAGTCGCTGAGATGTACTCTAGGCTAGCTCTCATCACAAATGAGATTGCCGGCTTAGGAAGCGAAGAAATGACCGACAAGTTCATCATCAAGAAGATACTTAGAGCTTTGGATGAGAGATACGACACCGTGTGCACATTGATCCAAATGATGCCCAACTACAAAGATCTCAAGCCTACGGAAGTCATTGGAAGGATTGTTGCTCATGAGATGACACTCAAAGACAAAGAAGAGCTTCACAACAAGTCTAGCGGTGCTTACAAAGCCAGAAGTGATGCTCCCGCAACTTCAAGCGACAACCTTGTCACCAATGAAGAGATAACCTCATGGTCAAGAAATTCAACAAGTTCTACAAGAATAGAGGCAAAGAACGAAGCTCCAACTCAAGATATGAAGAGAAGCGTTCGTCAAGTCATGACCGAAACTGCTACAATTGTGGGAAGCCCGGACACTACTCCAATGAGTGCACGGCTCCCTACAAACGAAGAGAAGAGTCACCTAGAAGACGAAGCTCAAGGAATGAATCACCTCAAAGAGAGAGAAGGAGTAGAGATGATCGTTATGAACGAAGACCCTCAAGGAGAAGTAGGGACTCGGAGAAGAAGGACAAGTACACCAAGAGCTACTCAAGAAGAAGACATCAAGCTCATGTTGGTGAATGGGTTTCCGGCTCCGAATCCGACAACAACTCCGAGAGAAGCTATCACTCCAACTCCGACTATAGTCAAGATGAAGGTGTTGCCGGACTTGCACCAGTGACTACCAACTCCTATGATCTATTTGATTCACCAAATAAAGGGAGTGGAAGTTGCTTCATGGCTAAAGGCCCCAAGGTATCACACCCCTAGTATCTTGATTTCAATAGTGATGAAGATGATTTACTTGGTTATGATGACTTGCTCTTCGATAAAACTAGTGATGTTAGTCAAAATGAACTTGATAATTTTCATGCTAGTCAAGATAAGTCGGTTGATGATGATAAGATGAAAATTGAACAACTAACTAAAGAATTAAACACTCTTAAAATAGCCCATGAATCTACTCTAGAAGATCATAGAGAGCTTGGAAGGACTCATGAGAAGCTACGCTTCGAGAAGCTCACCTTGGAGCAAGAACATGAGTTTCTTAAAGCTATCAATGACGATCTCCGAAGGAAGACTTCATCTTATCTAGCCAAACGATTACTCTTGTCTACATTCATGCCACAAGTTAAACCTAGACAAACTAGTAACAAAGGCAAGAAAGGTTCTTCATCTAGTAGCAACAATAAAAGTGCTAAATCTAATGATGTTGCTTCTAGTAGTTCTATTGATTCCACTAATGATGATTCTCTTAGCCAAGTTACACTTGAGTAAGAAAACGATTTATTGAAAGGGATTATAGAGAAAGGTATCTACAAGAGTCTTGCCGGGTGTAAGCAATTTGAGAAGATTGTACGCAAGCACGGAGGATACCGGAAGAACCATGGCATTGGCTACTTCAATGCTAATGGAGTTGAATGGGAAGAAGGTCAATACCCCAAGCCCAAGTTTGTTCCTCAAAGGGAGAAGTATGAACATACTCTTCCCAAGGGAACAAACACTCAAGATGACCTTCCACCATAAGACCACAAGCTCAAGGGCAAGAACAAGCTTCAAGAGGACATTGACTCATATGAAGATGAATCCTAAGCGTTGGTGGAGTGGGTTCCCAAAGCTACTTCAAGCTCAACTTCTACAAGTGCCACTTCAACACCAAGGATCCCCATCAAGTTGATGTGGGTCCCCAAGAAGAAGAACTAGAAAAGTTCTTGAGGGGTGACTCCGCCAATGAAATTCACTCACATTCATTATTGGCAAGAACTAGTTGCAATCAACGTCAGCATCAAGCAATAGTTCAAGGAGTCACACATTCCCTCAAAGGTAAGCAAGGGACAAGGTAATCAACAAATCCATGGACATGATCATGTATGCTTTGCACTCCATGTCCATAGATATCCTTGTATTTGTCTCTTGTGTGTTGGGACTAACCCATGTAGGTGAGAAGAGTAAGAAGACAACAAGGATGCTCCCAATTCTTGGTGATCTTCATCAACCTTGAGCATCCACCACTACCTCACCAACATGAAGTCTTCATCGACAAAACCCAAGGTTAGTTTATCCCTCCTATGGGGGATGTCACATCAAGGGGGAGCTTTACTCTAAGACTTGAGTTAAAGCATCTCATAGTATGTGACAACATTAAATGCTTTATGTAAAAGTGGTTCCCACTTGTGCTTAAACGATGAGTATGACCTATGATCAAGTATTCTTACTTGGCTCCTAAGTCAATATACTCATATATAGATGACTCCGCCGTCGCCAAAATGCTTGATAGATGCTAGTATGTATGTGCATGTTTGCCATGATTTCATTTCACGTCTTATTGTGCGAGCATGTTGGTCTGCATTTCTTTAACCATTTGAGGACATCCAATTGTTGCTATTTGGTTTTTGATTTTTCTTTTGCCAATTGGATGGACAAGAATGCCTAGGACCACTCTCTAGCTATCTATGCTTTCTCGTCTCATATTCCATTCTTGCTGCATCACAAAATTTGAACAAGTACTTTTTGATCTCTCTGTGTGAGGAAAACTCGGAGTTCCGTATCGACAAAGGACTGGCCATTACAACCTCCCAAGTGCATCTCGGTGGAACCAATACCAAATACTCGGTATCACCGAATGCCTAGGGTTGATCTGGTTTTCACACTCGGTATCACTGATTCCATCTTCTCGGTTACACCGAGTTTCCGTGTCAGCTGATAGTAGCAAAACTCGGTGACACCGAAAAGTTAGAACCGGTGTCACCGACAGCCCCGGGTATATAAAGAGGCGGACCCGACTTTTGAAAGTAGTTCCTCAAACGTCATCCCCTCCAAAACCCTAGCTGCCGAACAAGGACCCCTGGTCGTCGCCTTCGTCTTCCCGAGCGTCTCCGCCGTTGGAAGTCCATGCCGCCGACGGATTTTTCCCCCCGTCGCCGTTGTAGCGAGATCGTCACCAAGTTAGGGTACGATTTCGTCCCCTCGTGCGCTTCCCTCTCTGAATCTTGTGCATTAGGACTTTTCCATCTATAAGACAATGTTTGAGATCGATCTATCCACTAGAAACTTCATTAGACTAGAGAACGAACGATTTTTTAGGGTTTGTCGTCCATGACTTGAATCTCGGTAACATCGAAGCAAAAGAATCGGTAGCACCGATTCCCTTTTTTGGTCGACTGAGAACAACCTCGGTGAAACCGAGTGCCCATTTTCGGTCTCACCGAAAGTGGTGCCAAGTTTCTGTTTAGAAGGTTGTTTGTCTCGGTGGGTCCGAAAAGTTTGCATCGGTAGTACCGAAATTCACTTGGCAGAATGCAAATCTTAAGAAATTTTAGTTCAAATTTGAGAAAATCTTCTGCAATTTTGTGATGACTCAACCTATCCACTCTTCTATACTCTATTTCACAGGGTCAGAGATGTCAGGTTCAGATGATAGCCAGAATGATTTCAGAGAGAAGAATGTTGACATGAGCTCAGGCACTAGTCCTGATGAGAGCTTTGATGATGTTCGTAGCTCACCTGATCTGCCCAAAGCTGCAACTAGGGCAAGGAGGAAGCTCAATTCTGATGAGGAGGATGAAGACTTTATTCCAGAAGAGCTGTCCAAGAAAGATGATGCTGCCAAGAGCACTACTGCTGCCTCTTCATCCAAGAAGAAGAAGGCAATAAGGAAAGAGTATGCTAGCTCAGGGTCAGTGAGAGCACCAGAGAGTGCTAGGGCAACAATGACTGTTGAGCCCTCCAAGAAGTCCATGCCTAAGAAGGCAGGAGAGAAGAAGAAGAGAGAAAGGACAAGATTTGTTAAAGCTAAAGTTCTTCCTTCTACTCCAGAGTATTTAGATGAAGAAGAAGAGGAGGAAGAGCCAGCTACCAAGGCTCCTCCTAAGAAGAAGAAGAAGAAGCTCATGGATGATGCTATGCCTAAGGATACATCATCCAAAGGCACCAAGACTGCCCCCAAGAAGGCTGCTGCAGATAAACCCAAGAGGTTCTCCAGAGGCATCCCAACTGCTTCCAAGAACAAGACTTCTACTTTTAGCTGAGGATGATGCGATGTCAGCTTTGATGAAGCTAAGACCACACCTTCCAAAGCACAATGCTAGCCACTTGCTTGCTGAGGATATGAAGAAAAGGAAGGACTCAGGTTTGAGAGAGTGGAGAGCTGTTGATCCATATTCACAGAGGAGGAAGATTGATGTGGACTACAGGTTCTATACAAAAGAACAACAAGACTTCTATGAAACAATTTTGCTTGACAAGAGCCCTGCTGTGAGTGATATGAGGTTTGTGGACTGGAAGTACATCAAGGACAATGAGGATTACTTCCCAAGTGTGCAAGACAACTTTCACTGTATTGGTCTGGATGAGTTTGTTGGTAAGGAGTTTACTGCCTTGAATGATGAAATGATCATGCAATTCTACTCCACTGCTCATTTCTATGGAGATGGTAGAATTGTATGGATGACTGAAGGTGCACGGTATGAATCCACTGTTGAGGAGTGGGCTGCCATCTTAGGAGTCTTAGAGGTGGAAGATGGTGACATTAATGTATACAATGAGCCCAAGGCAAGCCACAATGCCATGAAGAACATGTACAATGAGATTCCTGCTGCACATGTGAAGTCTCACAAGCTAGGATCTATCTACTTCCTCCAGGCTGGTCTACGCACGATCAACACTATCTTAAGGCATACCTTGATGCCTAAGTCTGGAGATGAGAAGATGATAAGAGGATATTCCATCAACATGCTGCTCCATCTAGATCAACATACGAGATTCAGAGTGATGGATCTGATAGTGGAGACTGTGAAGAGGGTTGCTGCTGATCAGAAGCGCTCATGTTGCTATGCACCCTATATTCAGATGCTTATCAACTCCAAGTTGGAGAAGCACATATTTGCACTTGACCGACCACATTTGCCACTATTGCCAGAGCTAGAAGACAACGTTGTGGTGATGGACCCAGCCATCGTCATCACCAACGCTTCCTCCTTCGTGGAAGGACCAATCTTCATCAACCTCTTCACCAACACCATCTCATCTCCAACCCTAGTTCATCTCTTGTATTCAATCTTTGTACCAAAACCTCATATTGGTACCCGTGGGTTACTAGTTGTGTTGATTACATCTCGTAGTTGATGCTTGTTGGATTACTTGGTGGAAGATATTATGTTCAGATCTGAAAGCACATTTGCTCCCTTGGTGGTTTTGGTAATTAATAACAACATATATGTCATTGAACTAATGTTTCCACTAAGTATATTTCAGGAAAAGTTCAATGATAGGTTGGCAAAAGGATTGTGGAGAAACCCCAAGATGCAAGGAATTGGATTGGCAAAGCTTCAAGCAAAAGGACTCTACATTTTACTTTGTGAGAAATCACTTTGAGTCCATAGGAAAGCCAATACTATTAAAAGGGGGTAAGGTACTGTTGGTGAACAAGATGCTCCACGTGCACAAGTGATAGTCACCAAAAACACCCACAAGCTCTTCCACAAATACTCTGTCTAGAAGCCTACCACTAAAATCGGTAAGACCAACAATTCCTATTCGGTCTCACCGAGATTCAAACCCTAGACACATCCTTAGCCAAACCCATCTCGGTACTACCAACATTCCACTTCGGTGCCACCGAGTTCAGTTGCCAACTTTCTGGTTAGCTATTTTCAAGCATCGGTACCACCGAGTTTTGCCAATCGGTCTCACCGAGATTTGGACCAACTTCCTGGTTAGCCATTCTCAAGAATCGGTACCACCGAGTTTTGTGAATCGGTCTCACTGAGTTTTTGGACCAACTCTCTGGTTAGCCATTGTCAAGAATTGGTACCACCGAAATTTGAGAATCGGTCTCACCGAGTTGTGCATTCTGACCGTTGGTCATCTAATCGGTACCACCGAGAGTTATGTATCGGTCTCACCGAGATTCAAAAGTTACTGCCTTTTGGTCACTTCGGTACCATCGAGTTTTACACTTCGGTGTCACCGAGTTGGTCACTTTAGGTGTAATGGTTGGATTTTTGGGGATGCCTATATATACCCCTTCACCACCACCCACTCGAAAGAGAAGCACTCAGAACTATTCCATACTTGCCCCATCCTATTTTCTGAGAGAGAGCCACCTACTCATGTGTTGAGATCAAGCTATTCCATTCCTACCATATGAATCTTGATCTCTAGCCTCCCCAAGTTGCTTTCCACCAAATCAATCTCTTCCACCAAAGCCAAATCTGTGAGAGAGTGATTGTGTGTTGAGGAGTCTATCATCTTGAAGCACAAGAGCAAGGAGTTCATCGACATTGCCGAGCCTATTACCTTTTGGAGGGTGGTGCCTCCTAGATTGGTTAGGTGTTTCTTGGGATCCTCCTACTTCGTGTTGTGGAGTTGAACCAAGAAGTTTGTACGGGCAAGGAGATCGCCTACTTCGTGAAGATCTACCCATAGTGAGGCTAGTCCGTAGACGGAAGCCGTTATGGAATAGTCAAGGTTGCTACTTCGTGGACCCTTATGGGTGGAGCCCTCCGTGGACTATCGCGACCGTTACCCTCCGTGGGTTGAAGACTCCATAAACGTGGACGTACGATAGCACCACCTATCGGAACCACGGGAAAAATCTTCGTGTCTTCAAATTGCGTTTGATCTTCCTTCCTACCCTCTACTATACATGCTTGTTGTTACTTTCCGCTGCTATACTCTTAGACATCATGTGTAGGGTGTACTTGAATTGCTATCATTGCTAAAATCTGCCAACACTTAAAATTGGGAAAAGGTAGAATTTTTATTTGCTCAAATAGTCTAATCACCCCCCCTCTAGACATACTTTCGATCCTACAAAATCCTTAATTATCATTATTACTCCTATGATCTTGAACATGTTGATGATGTGTGAGTAGTTATTATTGTTCCTGAATACATGGGAGAAGTCTTGTTATAAGTAATCTTGCGAAGTTGGTATGCGTTCGATATTTTGATGATATGTATGTTGTTACTTCTCTTAGTAGTGTCATGTGAACGTCGACTACATGACACTTCACCATGTTATGGGCCTAAGGGAAGTCATTGTGGAGTAACAAGTCGATGATGAGTTGCGAGAGTGACAGAAGCTTAAACCCCAGTTTATGCGTTGCTTCATAAGGGGCTGATTTGGATCCACATGTTTCATGCTATGGTTAGATTTATCTTAATTCTTCTTTCGTAGTTGCGGATGCTTGCGAGAGGGGTTAATCATAAGTAGGTTGTTAGTTCAAGTAAGAACAACACCTTAGCACCGGTTCACCCACATATCAAATTATCAAAGTAGCGAACGTGAATCAACTCAACATGATGAACATGACTAGACAGAAATTCCCATGTGTCCTCGGGAGCACTTGCTTAATATAAGAGTACTTTTAGGCCTGTCCTTTGCTACAAAAGGATTGGGCTACCTTTCTACACCATTGTTACTATTGTTACTTGTCACTTGTTACGAATTATCTTGCTATAAAACTATCTACCACTATTACTCACAGCACTTGCAGAGAATACCTTGCTGAAAACTGCTTATCATTTCCTTCTACTCCTCGTTGGGTTCGACACTCTTACTTATCGAAAGGACTATGATTGATCCCCTATACTTGTGGATCATCAAGACTCTTTTCTAGCGCCATTGCCGGGGAGTGAAGCTCCTTTGGTAAGTGGAAATTGGTAAGGAAACATTTTCTATACGTGCTGAAATTTACTGTTGCTTGTCACTATGAGTAGTCACCCTTTGAGTGGCTTGTTTGGGGCATCTTCGCCCCGAATGGAAGATGAGGAAATTGTTCCTCCACCTACTGCACCTACTGAAAATATTTATTATGAGATTCCTTCAGGTATGCTTGAAAAACTATTGTCTGATCGTTATGATGGTATGACTCATCCTGATTTCCATTTGATATTCGTCGATGAGGTTTGTAGATTATTTCAGCTTGCAGGTTTGTCTAGGGACGAAGTTAATAAGAAAGTTTTCCCTTTATCTTTGCAGGGAAAAGCATTAATGTGGTATAGGCTATTGGATAATATTGAATCATGGGATTGGAATCGCTTGAAGCTGGAATTTCATCAGAAGTTTTACCCAATGCATCTAGTTCACCGTGATCGGAATTATATATATAACCTTTGGCCTCGCAAGGGAGAAAGCATCGCTCAATCTTGGGGGAGGATTAAATCTATGATGCACACTTTCCCCAACCATGAGCTTCCAAGAGAAATGATTATACAAAAAATTTATGCTCGGCTTTCTCATGATGACCAAAAATTATTGGATTCTTCTTCCTCGGGCTCATATATGAATGAAACTATTGAATTCAAATGGGATCTTTTGGAAAGAATTAAACGCAACTCTGAAGATTGGGAGCTCGACAAAGGTAACTAGTCAGGTATAAAACTTAATTTTGATTGTGTTAAATCTTTTATGGAAACCAACACCTTTCATGAGTTTAGCAACAAATATGGTATTGACTCTGAAATAGTAGCTACTTTCTGTGAATCATTTGCTACTCATGTTGATCTTCCCAAAGAAAAGTGGTTTAAATATCATCCTCCCATCGAACCACTATTAGAGGAACCAATTAAAATTGAGAAAGAAGAGATAATTGTTAGTCATGCTGATCCTGTTCTTCCCACTGCTTACATTGAGAAACCTCCTTTTCCTGTTAGAATTCGGGAACATGCTAAAGTTACAACTGTGGTCAATAAAAGTCATGTTAGGACATCTACACCTCCTGAACAAATAAATGTTGAACCTAAAGTTGCTATGATTAAGGACCTCTTAGTTGATAATATTGATGGTCAGGTTATCTACTTCTGTGATGAAGCTGCTAGAATTGCAAAACCTGTTAGAAACGAGCGAGATGAGCTCGATAAGAATAAACCAGTCGTAGGCATGCCTGTTGTCTCAGTTAAAATTGGAGATCATTGTTATCATGGCTTGTGTGACTTAGGTGCTAGTGTCAATGCTATACCGTTCACCTTATATCAACAAATTATGAATGACATAGCACCCTCTACTATTGAAGATATTGATGTTACTATTAAACTTGCAAACCGAGATACTATTTTGCCACTTGGGATTGTTAGAGATGTTGAAGTTTTATGTGGAAAGGTCAAGTGCCCCGCTGATTTCTTAGTTCTTGGTTCAAAACAAGATAACTTTTGTCCCATTATATTCGGTAGGCCTTTCTTGAACACTATTAATGCTGAAATAAATTGTGCTACTAAAAATGTTAAAGTAAGATTTGGGGATGTGTCTCATGAATTTAATTTCTCCAAGCTTACTAATCAAACGCATGAGAAGGAATTAGCTAGTAAAGATGAAATGATTGGTCTTGCTTCTGTTGTTGTACCTCCTACTGATCCTCTAGAACAATATTTGTTAGACCATGAGAATGATATGCAAATTAATGAAAGGAATGAAATAGATAAGATTCTCCTCGAACAAACACCTATTCTCAAACACAACTTATCAGTTGATATTTTAGGGGATCCTCCTCCACCTAAAGGAGATCCCGTGTTTGAATTAAAGACTTTACCTGATACATTGAAATATGCTTATCTAGACGAAAAGAAGATATATCCTATTATTATCAGTGCTAACCTTTCAGAGCATGAAGAAAGAAGATTACTTTAAACTCTGAGGAAGCACATGGCTGCTATTGGATATACTCTCGATGATCTAAAGGGCATAAGCCCCACTCTATGTCAACACAAGATTAATATGGAACCAGATGCTAAACCTGTTGTTGATCATCAACGCCGCTTAAATCCTAAGATGAAGGAAGTGGTAAGAACTGAAATACTAAAGCTTCTGGAGGCAGGTATAATCTATCCTATTGCTGATAGTAGGTGGGTAAGTCCTGTTCATTGTGTTCCTAAGAAAGGAGGTATTACTGTTGTCCCTAATGATAAGAATGAGCTTATTCCACAAAAAATTGTAACTGGTTATAGGATGGTAAATGATTTTAGAAAATTAAATAAAGCTATTAAGAAAGATCATTACCCTTTGCCTTTTATTGATCAAATGTTAGAAAGATTATCCAAGCACACCCACTTTTGTTTTCTTGATGGATATTCTGGATTTTCTCAAATACCTGTGTCAAAAGAAGATCAAGAGAAAACTACCTTTACATGTCCTTTTGGAACTTATGCTTATAGACGTATGCCTTTTGGTTTATGCAATGCACCTGCTACGTTTCAAAGATGTATGACTGCTATATTCTCTGACCTTTGTGAAAAGATTGTTGAGGTTTTTATGGATGATTTTTCCATCTATGGGACTTCTTTTGATGATTGCTTGAGCAACCTTGATCGAGTTTTGTAGAGATGTGAAGAAACTAGTCTTGTCTTGAATTGGGAGAAGTGCCACTTTATGGTTAATGAAGGCATAGTGCTTGGGCATAAAATTTCTGAACGAGGCATTGAGGTAGACAAGGCTAAAGTTGATGCGATAGAGAAAATGCCATGCCCGAGAGATATCAAAGGTATAAGAAGTTTCCTTGGTCATGCTGGTTTTTATAGGCGTTTCATTAAAGATTTCTCTAAGGTTTCTAGGCCGTTAACTATTCTTCTTCAAAAAGATGTTCCTTTTGTTTTTGATGATGATTGTGTAGAAGCTTTTGAAATACTTAAGAATGCTTTAATTTCTGCACCTATTGTTCAACCACCTGACTGGAACCTACCATTTGAAATTATGTGTGATGCTAGTGATTATGTTGTTGGCGCTGTTCTAGGGCAGAGAGTAGACAAAAAGTTAAATGTTATCCATTATGCTAGTAAAACTCTAGATTCTGCTCAAAGGAATTATGCTACCAGTGAAAAGCAATTTTTAGCAGTTGTTTTTTGCTTGTGATAAGTTTAGACCCTACATTGTCGATTCCAAAGTAACTATTCACACCGATCATGCTGCTATTAAATACCTTATGGAAAAGAAAGATGCTAAACCTAGGCTTATTAGGTGGGTAAATTTACTTCAAGAGTTTGACTTGCATATCATTGATAGAAAAGGAGCTGAAAATCCCATAGCAGATAACTTGTCTAGGATGGAAAATGTTCTTGATGACTGACTTCCTATCGATGATAGCTTTCCTGATGAACAACTTGCTGCTATAAATACTTCACGTAGTGCTCATTGGTATGCTGATTATGCTAATTATATTGTTGCTAAATACATTCCACCTAGTTTCACATATAAACAAAAGAAAAAATTCTTTTATGACCTATGACATTACTTTTGGGATGACCCGCATATTTACAAAGAGGGAGTAGACGGTATTATTAGACGATGTGTACCTGAGCATGAACAGGAACAGATTCTTCGAAAGTGTCATTCCGAAGCTTATGGAGGACACCATGCCGGTGACCGAACTGCACACAAGGTATTACAATCTGGTTTCTATTGGCCTACTCTTTTCAAAGATGCTCATGAGTATGTCCTTTCATGCAATGAGTGCCAGAGAGTTGGTAACATCGGTAAGCGTCAGGAAATGCCTATGAATTATTCACTTGTTATTGAACCATTTGATGTCTGGGGCTTTGACTTTATGGGACCTTTTCCTTCCTCAAATGGGTATACTCATATTCTAGTTGTTGTTGATTACGTTACTAAATGGGTAGAAGCTATTCCTACTAGTAGTGCTGATCATAACACCTCTATTAAAATGCTTAAAGATATTATTTTCTCGAGGTTTGGAGTTCCTAGATATTTAATGACTGATGGTGGTTCACATTTTATTCATGGTGCTTTCCGTAAACTTCTAGCTAAATATAATGTTAACCATAGGATTGCATCACCTTATCATCCCCAGTCTAGTGGTCAAGTTGAATTGAGTAATCGAGAAATAAAATTAATATTGCAAAAGAGTGTTAATAGATCTAGGAAGAATTGGTCTAAGAAACTAGATGATGCACTTTGGGCTCATAGAATTGCTTATAAGAATCCTATGGGTATGTCTCTGTACAAAATGGTCTATGGGAAGGCTTGCCATTTACCTCTTGAGTTAGAACACAAAGCTTATTGGGCAATTAAAGAACTTAACTATGATTTTAAACTTGCCGGTGAGAAGAGGTTATTTGACATTAGCTCACTTGATGAATGGAGAACACAAGCCTATGAAAATGCTAAGTTATTTAAAGAAAAGGTTAAAAGATGGCATGACAAAAGGATTCAAAAACGAGAATTCAATGTAGGAGACTTAGTACTTTTATACAATTCTCGTTTCATATTTTTTGCAGGAAAGCTCCTCTCCAAATGGTGTTGAGGAGGTTTATCGCTTCGATGCTATAAAAATCAACAACTTCGAAGGCAAGAACCCGAGAGTGGTGAATGAGCAAAGAATTAAGCATTATATTTCATGTGCACCCATTAATGAAGAAACAAATGTCATCCAAGTCATCACACCGGAAGAACACATCAAGGAAGTCTTCTGGAACACTCCAAAAACCTGAAAAAGGGGTAGGTATGTGGTACTGTAAGTAATCTGACTCCAAAATTTCCATAAAAATAATTTCTGTCATTTTTGGTATTTTAGAAAAATTACAAAAATAAAACGGAGTCGGAAGGACCCACGAGGGAGGCACAAGCCAATAGGCCGTGCCCCCTGGGGGCGCGGCCAGATGGCTTGTGGGTCCCTCGTGTGGCCTCTGGACTCCGATTTCTTCTGGAACACGTATTTCGACCTAGAAAAAATCATTATATATACTCCCGGATGTTTTGACCACCGCATCGCGTGATTTTCCTCTGTTCTTGTTTCGAGCTGCTTTTTGGCAGATCGAAAAATATGTCGTCCCAAGATTCGGATGGAGAGAGCTATGTATCCCATTATGTTGCCAATCCAAAGATCTTTGGGGATATTTACCCCTATCTATGGTCCTCAGAGGAGGAAGAAGACACCGACTTGGAGGAAATAGACGATGCTGGCCCGGATGCTAGCTCAGATGAAGATGAAGCTCCACTACCACAACTTGGAGATATGCACGTGGAGTTCAAGAAGTCAAGCCTCCCTAATGGAGGGAACAAACCCGATAGCCAGTTTATCCCTTCTCATTTTCTGCAGGAAAGCAAGGCAACTATATGCAAGAGGATATTGAAGCTTGAACAATAGAACGACGATTTAAGGGAAGAAAACTTCATCCTCAAGCGCAAATTGGAGAAGAAGAATATTACTACAACACCACCACCATCACCGAAGAACACTTGAGTACATGGGTATGGGCACCACCCTTGGCTTGTTCCAAGCTTGGGGGAGGTGTCCCGGTATTGTATCACCATCACTTTTTACCACCACTATCTATCTTAGTTTGATCTTTAGTTTTTCGTGATTTAGGGAGTTAAATTTCAGATTTGCTTTGTTTAGAGTTTTTGCTTTGAGTTCTACCTATCCTTGTAATCGAGTGTGAGAGTTATATAATAAAGTTAGTTGAGATCGTGTGCCCCTTCTTCACTTGCACCCATCATCTTAGCAAGGCAATAAAAATAGTAGAAAAATCATATGCCTATCTCTTGAGAAGTAATGACTTCACATAGAAAAAGAGGTATAAGCAATAAGAAGTGTTGGAAACCAACAAACATAATGTTAGTAATTGATATGATCTATGCAAAAGTGTGGTAGAGAAGAGGAGATTTATATATAAATATACTATCATGAACACCTTCTATGATTGTGAGCTTCCATCAAAATATTACATAATGATCAAGTGTTGAAGTGGGACATGGAAGACAACATAATGATCATGTTTGTCTACATTTGCATAGAAGTTATATGGTATTGAATCCTTTAACATGTGATGCTTGCTTAGGACCTTTTGCTAGCCCAAAGATTCGCACTAAGTAGAGATACTACTTGTGCATCCATAACCATTAAACCCAGTTTCTTGTCATGAGAGTCCACCATACCTACCTATGGATTAAATAAGATCCTTCAAGTAAGTTGTCATTGTTGCACAAGGCAATAAAAATTGCCTCTAATCATGTAAGATCTTTTATTGTAAGGGGAAGTAAGATTTGTACGATCTTGTGATGGTGAAGTAATAAAAGCGATGGAATGCATAATAAAGTTCGCTATCACAAGGGGCAATATGAAGTGATGTTACTTTATGTTAAGAGATTAAACATATCAAACAAATAAAAGCTCATGACAACCTCTGCTTCCCTCTGCGAAGGGCCTATCTTTTACGTTCTTACAAGTTTTATTTTCATGCAAGAGTCAATAATATTTCTCTTGTTCTTATTCGCCAAACTATTTAGTGGCAAGCATTATATGTTGAGGAAAGATTCAAACAAATATATCCAGCTGAATGTAAATGATCATGTTCCATTATTGTTGACATTATCCTTGAGGTAAATAAGTTGGGTGGCAAGAACATTAAAGTCCCCGTCTTCCTATGTGTCCCGCGGAGTCACTTGTTCCAAAAATATGCAATGTATGTTAGCAATCATAGAAGGTTACATCATAGTTGAATATGTGAACTTGCTAGAAATATAAGCTCTTACATAGACTCTTCTCTCGATTGCAAAAGCTATGATTATCTCAAGGACTAATTGCATTGCTTGTTGGTTCTCAATAAAGATTATGCCCCATATTTCCTCAGTTGTGAATAGATTGTTACTTGTTCATGAGAGGTTATATGATTGAAAACTTGGTGCTATGATGATATTGATGACGCTCTCATGTCCATATTCTGTTTTTATCGACATCTCTCTCTCAAATTATGTGGTCATTATTTTAGAGTTCGGCTTTCGCTTGAGGACAAGCGACGTCTAAGCTTGGGGGAGTTAATACGTCCATTTTGCATCATGATTTCTTACCACTATCTACCTTATTTTTGTCCATTATTCCACATTATCATACAATTCTTATGCTTATTCTCTCTGAATATCCAAGGTACATCACAAGGAGGGAAATATCTGGAAACTGGAATTCTGGACTGGAAAACCGAGAAAAAGGCAGAAAAATCACCAGTCTCAGAATGACCTGAAAATTTACGGAGAATATTTTTGGAATATTTATGAATTTTTGGAGCAAAAATATACTGGAGAGGGGCTGCCAGAAGGCCACGAGCCAACAGGCCGCTCCAGATGGCTTGTGGGCCCCCTGCTGGTCCTCCGATGCCCCTCTTCTCCTATATGGTGTGTTTTACCCTAGAAAAAATCATAAGCAACCTTTTAGGACGAAGCGCCGCCGTCTCGAGGCGGAAACCTGGGCAGAGGATCTTTTGCACTCCGGCAGTCAGATTCTGCCGGGGAAATCCCTCTCCGGGAGGGGGAGATCGAAGCCATCGTCATCACCAACGCTTCCTCCTTCGTGGGAGGACCAATCTTCATCAACCTCTTCACCAGCACCATCTCATCTCCAACCCTAGTTCCTCTCTTGTATTCAATCTTTGTCCCAAAACCTCATATTGGTACATGTGGGTTACTAGTTGTGTTGATTACATCTCGTAGTTGATGCTTGTTGGATTACTTGGTGGAAGAGATTATGTTCAGATCCTTAATTATCATTATTATTCCTCTGATCTTGAACATGTTGATGATGTGTGAGTAGTTACTATTGTTCCCGAGGACATGGGAGACGTCTTGTTATAAGTAATCTTGTGAAGTTGGTATGCGTTCGATATTTTGATGATATGTATGTTGTTACTTCTCTTAGTGGTGTCATGTGAACGTCGACTACATGACACTTCAGCATGTTATGGGCCTAAGGGAAGTCATTGTGGAGTAACAAGTAGATGATGGGTTGCGAGAGTGACAGAAGCTTAAACCCCAGTTTATGCGTTGCTTCATAAGGGGCTGATTTGGATCCACATGTTTCATGTTATGGTTAGATTTATCTTAATTCTTCTTTCGTAGTTGCGGATGCTTGCGAGAGGGGTT
Source organism: Elymus sibiricus (assembly GCA_039707655.1). Lineage (NCBI taxonomy): Eukaryota > Viridiplantae > Streptophyta > Magnoliopsida > Poales > Poaceae > Elymus > Elymus sibiricus. The sequence continues at coordinate 275,941,776 of CM077665.1, forward strand.
AATCATAAGTAGGTTGTTAGTTCAAGTAAGAACATCACCTTAGCACCGGTCCACCCACATATCAAATTATCAAAGTAGCAAACGTGAATCAACTCAACATGATGAACATGACTAGATAGAAATTCCCATGTATCCTCGGGAGCACTTGCTTAATATAAGAGTACTTTCAGGCCTGTCCTTTGCTACAAAAAGGATTGGGCTACCTTGCTGAACCATTGTTATTATTGTTACTTGTCACTTGTTGCGAATTATCTTGCTACAAAACTATCTACCACTGTTACTCACAGCACTTGCAGAGAATACCTTACTGAAAACTGCTTATCATTTCCTTCTGCTCCTCGTTGGGTTCGACACTCTTACTTATCGAAAGGACTAAGATTGATCCCCTATACTTGTGGGTCATAAATAAGCGGTAGTACCGCTCAGGTGAGCGGTACTTCCGCTTGCACGGAAGTACCGGGCGTCCCAGTCAGCTGACAATAGTCAAGGAGGCGTTAGTTCCGCCTGAGCGGTACTACCGCTCCTGCAAGCGGTACTTCCGCTTAACACTGAAGGATACCTAGACTTAGCGAATATGAGGAGGGCAATGCGTCAGTGCCGCTCAGAGCGGTACTTCCGTTGCTAACTACCGCTCAAAATTCGCTCGAGTGCCGAAGACATCAGAGAGCTAAATATAAGCGGAAGGGAGCCGGAAGGGGAGGGCGGCAGTACCGCCCCAAGCAGTACTACCGCACAGCCCTCAGCGGTACTTCCGCTTAAAATAGACAAGACCACCCGAGGAACCCAGAGAGGAAAATATAAGCGGTAGTAGCCCGGTACCGCAGGGTGGCACTACCGCTGGAGCGGTACTACCGCCCATAGGAGCGGTACTTCCGCTTAAGTTATGACTCAGGGTCCTATGGCAGGGAGCAACTCCATTGTGTCGGGAAAGAAGGGAAGATGCAAATGTGTACGTGATTGATTCTCCCAACCTTTCCAAATGCGGACCCCCTCTTGATAGGATGGATTTTCCTATGACTCAAGTCCACCAACACTAACTCAATAGGAAAACATCGTCTTCTCTTTTAACAATTGAGGGGCGCAATAACCGTCTCGTGCTACCTGATAATCTCTGAAAGCTCAATGCACACGATTAGTCTGCAAGGGTATTGTCATCAACCACCAAAACTACTTAGGGAAAATTATACTCTTACAATCTCCCCCTTTTTGGTGGGTTGATGACAACACGGGATTTGCCAATATAAGAAAAGCAGTATGGCTTAGACAAACCCGACACCTACAAAATATAGAAGGGCTCCCCCTAGATGTGTGCTCTTATTTTAGTATGCCTTTGGAATGCAAAGCGCACACACTAGGATCAACACCCCCCCTATATTTTATAGACACGGCCAAATACTTGCACATACAGAATAAGAGTTATAAGCAGGCAAGCAAGCATAAACTCATAAAGTAACTAATGTAGACATAACAAGGTATGATAGATAGCATTTCTTACACCATACATTATTACTCACAAGTCTGGACCACATAAACCAAAGCAAGCAAATAAACGCGTTCACGAGAGAGAAAATGCGCTAATAAAATGAAACACTCGCGACTCAGCAAAGCCAGCAAATCCCTAAACACTCTCTCCCCCTTTGGCATCGAGACACCAAAAGGGGCATAGAGGACTAAAACAAGTCAAGGTGATGGTAAGTCCAAAGTGATCAGTCCTCCTCATCATCATCCTCATCAACAGTGGTAATAGATACATCCTCCTATGACTCAGCCCACTGACAGTGCTTCTGGATCCAGGCCTCCTCATCAGTAATCCGGTCCTCAGACCTGCTGTCAACTGCTAGGCCAATCTTCCTCATAATGATCTTGTCATGGCTGCGAGCCTTCTTGGCTTCAACATGGGCCTTATACTGTCCCTTGATCTGGAAGCAGAGAAGGGTCTTCATCTTCGTCTTCAGCTTGGCAGCCCATGATGGAACGTGCTCAGATGGAGGAACATATGTGTCATCGGCGTATTCTGGCTCCGGCTCATCATCAGAGTCAGTGGGGGCAATCTCGGGAACAACAGGTGCAACGCCCCAGTTCTCCTTCACACGGAGCTTAAGAATACCATGAGACACCATGTGATCTGCAACAAGAGACTCACCAGGGAATGAAGCAGTCCAGGTATCCTCAATGAGCTTAAACTGATAAGGGCCATAGATGGGCACCTTCCGATTAAGGACATCAGACCGGAGCTCCTTCTACATGATGTGGGAAATATCCAAAGTTGAGTCACGGCCTCTCTCCTTAATGCACAACAACAGAAGATTCACAAGATGAGAGTGAACCCGATCCTTGTTCCCAACACAAGGAAACAGAGTGTTGCGGAAGATACGATACATAATGTCCAGAAAAGGAAAGAGTTCAGTGCGAGTACCCTTGCCAGTCTGAACCACCCTGGAATAGCGAACAAGCTTGGACTTGTGAATTTTCGTCTCTGCAGTGTGTGGCCTTAGTCCAATAGGCACATCCAGACCCTTATCAGCAATGCCCAAAGAGTTCATGAAGGTCTTCCAGTTGGAGTGCAAAACTCTGCCACCAGTCATCCAAGTCAAGTTGCGCTCCTCATCAGCGTGGAAGTGAACGGTGGCATAGAATTGAGCCACAATCTCTCAGTCGAAGTCCTTGTTGAAGCTGATGATGGGAAACAGACCCCATTGTGCACACAGAGCCGAGGCTTCAGCAAAGTAGTTAGTGTGGGGATTGTTGTTCATGTGCCCCGTGTCGATGGACTTGGCATCAAGCACATAGAGATTTGTCTTGTGCTTCAAGACACCCACGTATATGAGAGATTGGTCCTTGGTCCAGAAGGGACGACCAAGCAGCGCCTCGTCTTGAGGACGGCGATATGGGTTGCGTTGGCAAAACTCCACAAACTCCTTGTTTGTCATATCCTCGTGAGTTTTGGCCACCTTCTTATTGCTGACAGTCCTCTTCACCTGTTGTTGCAATGGTTGAGCACTAGGACCAGCCCCTGCATCTTCAGATGTGCAGAACCTCTTGGAACCACCAGCCCGTCCAGGATTCATGCAACAAGGAGGAGCAGAGCTACCATCACCTGGAACTCAGAAAGAGGGAACAGAAAGGGACAAACAAATGTAAACACCATGCATAAGACAAAGAAAAAGAAATGAAAAGGAAAAGAAACACAGAAGTAGAGGGTTCTGGTGCACCAGCGGTGGTACCGTGCTGCATGGGCGGTACTTCCGCCAGAGCGGTAGTACCGCGCATGCATCAGCGGTAGTACCGCCCGGGCGGCAGAAAAACTTCCGCCGCACGGGCACGGCAGTACCGGTGACGTAGAACCCAACTACAACGGTGGCTATCTATGACACTCTAGCATGGAGTCAATTTCCGTCCTACTCATGCCAAGAATCCGCAAAAAATCAAGAACTACTCATGCATTTCCCTAGAACAAGATTCAAAAAATAGAGACGAAGGAGAGACGAATGCGGGCCATACCGGAGTCCATGGCATGAGGAGGAGAGGGGGATGAACCCCACCGGACGGAAATCCAAGGGACGGCACTGAATGGGAGATCCGGAGCCGGCCTCCAGGGGCGTTTTGGCCGCCTGAGGGAGAAACACGAAGGGAGGAGGAGAGAATGGGTATGGGGGGAGTTAGAACTCCCCCTGCCCACCTCTTGAACCGCCCAGGTGTTCCCGAAGCGGTAGTACCACGGACACGGGCGGTAGTACCGCTTCCTACTCGGCAATCGGCCCGAAACCAAGGAGAGGAGGAAAAATTATGCATTTTTATGAGTTTTTGAGAATACGATGAGATTCCAGATACTCAAGCACAACACATATGAGTAGACAAAACAAGTTTCGAATAGTCCAAACACGAAAGATGAGCAAGCATAGAGTGACACAACATACAAATAAGCTCTCCAAAAGCATATGCCTCACTAGGAGGGGGCGGTGGCCGAGGCCACCTATGTTTGAGTCAATTGGTATGGCACCACGAAGATTTTAACCTTGGGTCCATGGACAAAACTCGTCTTTGAAGCACAAGTGTCATAAAAAATGACTAATGTGAAAGATTTGATTGATTTGTGCATAATAGGGGAAGGGAGAGTTCATTGAGAGAACAACACTCCCCCTATGTCCATGCCTACACCTAAGTAGGATAAAATGATGAGTGTGGTGGGGTGTGCAATAAGTCAAGCTACATTGCTCAAATCAATGATATTTAGCTCTTGCCTTAAATCGCAAAATCTAGCTTCATCCAAGGGCTTCGTGAAAATATCTGCAAGCTGCTCATTAGTATTGAGATGAATAAGATCAATTTCTCCACGCTTGATATGATCCCGGATGAAGTGATGACGAATCTCAATGTGCTTCATCTTGCAATGTTGGACCGGGTTGTTGGAGATCCTGATAGCACTCTCGTTGTCACAGTAGAGGGGCACTTTGTCACACGTGACACCGTAATCCTTTAAAGTTTGCCTCATCCAGAGCAACTGTGCACAACAACTCGTTGCAGCTACATATTCGGCCTCGGTGGACGAGAGAGAAACACAGTTTTGTTTCTTCGAAGACCAACTTACCAGAGAGTGACCAAGGAATTGGCAACCTCTGGAAGTTGAATTCCTCTCCACACGGTCTCCCGCCCAATCCGAGTCCGAATATCCTATGAGATCAAATGAAGCACCTTTGGGGTACCATAAGCCAAAGTTTGGGGTATGAGCCAAATATCGAAAGATTCGTTTGACAGCCACATAGTGACTCTCCTTACGTGCGGATTGAAATCGTGCACAAATTCCCACACTCAACATGATATCTGGCCTAGATACACAAAAATAAAGCAGGGATCCAATCATGGAGTGATATACCTTTTGATACACGGCTTTACCATTGGGATCACTATCAAGTTGGCATTTGAGCGGCATGGGTGTTGATGTGGACATATCTATCACAAAAACATCTAAAAATATTACACGGCATATTTTTTCAGGTGATTTCTAGTAACAAGTGTTTAATTATTTGTTCTATTAATGAATACAAATATACTACACATTTAGTTATTGTATGCAGAGTTAAAGAATATCCGTACCCGCCATGTGAAGACCTGTGTCTCGATTGATACGAACATGTGTGCATGTGCATGCATTTGCACTACCAATGTGCCACGGTCATTGTCAAGAAGGTGGGGCCATGTGCATGCAAATCCATGTGAAAGTCCACGAAGAATGCAAGACATGCAACGACCTTCATCCAATAAGCGGCCCAAGCGTGGGCCAATTTTTGCTGCTGCATGCGTGAGCTTCACGGCCTGGTCCAGCACATCGTGCGCCGCCAGAACTCCTTTGCCGCTCGCCTGATCGAGAGCGTCTCCGCACTTAATAAATAGCGGTCTAAATTAGGGTTTACACTCGGGTTTTGTTTAGAGAAGTTTAGCTATTGCTACTTTTATTTGTCTTCGCTCGTAGCGACTAGTGCGACAGTCAAGACATCCTATCGGAACCCCATATTGTGAGATTTATTCATCCAGCGTATTCGCAATTTCAGATTGCTTGGCTATTATTTTCTTGCATGTTCTTCGATTTGCTTGCAGGAAAAATCCTTCGTGGATAGGTCGATCGCGCCGTTGGCTCGGTCGATAACACCGTGGAGTTGGTTTAGCGATTGTCGTGGATATCAGTCGTATACGGTTCTCCCTGTACGGTTGGTAGCCGGATCGTGAGGGTCGAGTCCCACAAAAATCGTAGTTATCATCTCTCATCGAAAGATCGGGTCTCCAGTTCACATCAAGTGGTATCAGTTTTCAGGTTCATCGGTGAGAGATTTACAGTTTTGTTAGATTAGATTGTTTTTCAGTCCTACAACCCACAAAAAAAGCCAAAAAAAATTAGATTAGTTCGTCCGCTGCACCTATCTTTTTAGCCTTAAGCAGTTTGCATCTAGTATTTGCTTTGTTGAATTTTTGATTGCATTCATCCTAGTATTAGAAAAATATCTACTCGATCAATCTTTATTTTGTCCACCATATTTTCTCGTCCGCGTGCTTATAAAAATAAAATCAGATTGCATCTATCGCTGTTCCTCCTGGCTTCTCCTAAAACCGCATCGGCCAACATCAGCGCCGTATCTTCCGCAGCAAGAGCTACATATAGTCAGGTCTTGAATTCACTATTTTCTCTCGGCCACCTGCCTATTTACGTCCAGATTTCTCACGTGCTTTGTTTCTAGCTCAAGCCACAGTTCCACGCATTTTTTTCCTATATGCGGTACCTTTTTTTTTAGGACTAACTTCTGCCGCTTTATTAACTAGTTAACAAAACTAGGAATCTCGTCCGAAATAATCCCCAAAACACAGTCCGGGGGGACACCAAACCAAACCTTACAAAAGTTCATCACTTAACGCTACCTTAGCTAATTTATCCGCGGCAGAATTCGCACTACGCCTTACCCACGATACCTCCACCTCTTGGAACATCTTCATTCGCTCCTTTAGCTCCTCCACCAATGGGCCATTCGATGAGAGGTTCTTCTCCGTCGTCATCAGCTTCTTTGCGAGGGTGGCACAATCTGTCTCCAACACAAGCTTTTCAACGTTCAACTCTGCAGCCACATGAAGAGCCCTCTTGCATGCCAAGATTTCCGCAACCTCCGGATCCGAGACACCGTCCTGGATGTGGCATGCTGCCGCCCTGAACGCTCCAGCGGAGTCCCTCAAGACAACGCCATCCCCACACTTAGCTCCCTGTTTGTAAGTTGCACCATCAAAATTTACCTTCATCCACCCCTCCTCCGGCGGGCTCCACTTCTGGACTGTCTCCGGTTTTGTTGGTCGCTTCTTCTCGCCATGAACAGCCCTCCACTCGGCCACACAAGCCAACACCGAGTTCATGATTTCATGTGCTTCAGCAATCTTTTTCCCCTCCCTTGTCTCATTGCGGGCGAGCCACAGGCCATACAATGCTTGAACCATAATCTCTTTCTCTTCCTCACTAGCATCGGCGAACCAGCCCAACATCCATGATGCCACTTCGCTCTGGGAATTGACGTGGACCAGTGGGATCGCCACCGGAATTCCCTTTTCCGATCGAAGCTTCTTCCAAAACAGTGCCGAATGTGGGCAACTCCAGAACCTATGAATAATTGTCTCCTCTCTGCCGCAGACTGGGCAGAAGATGCCTGGCTTTATCCGCCGCCTATGCAGCTCTGTCCCGACCGCCAGACCATTCCTGATGATCCGCCAGACATGGATCTTGGCCTTGTTCGGGGCGCATGAGTCCCATAATCCAAGCCAGCCTTTGTGACGAGCCACGGAGAGCGACGATTCTGGCCGTCCAGTTCTCGCCCCGTTCATGGCCATCCGCAGGTGATATGCTGACCGGACTGTGAACTGCCCATTCTTAGTATGATTCCATGCCAAATAATCATCCATATCAGGTACCGCGTGTAGATTGTAGTAGGTACCGCGTATATAATCTATACTCGGTACCTACTACCTATCACACGCTCAACCTGCTCCTACCCTGCTGCCGCGTACACCGACCTTAACCGCGTGCTGCCATCCAACGCTGCTGTCCTCTGTGCTATACCGCACCGCTGTCTTCTTTGTGCATTGCTAGCCAATACTATTGTTGAACGTTGGGAGTTGCCTAGCTACGCCTCTGACATCTCATTATAAAATCTCTTATATCTATAGTAGTACAACCAGGTCGCTTCTCGTAGCACACTTTGGTTTAGTCCTGTTATTATCCTTTTCGTACGTGTGTATACTTGTTGGTAACCGGCCTGGTCACAGAGAAAAAAACAGAAAAAGAAGAAAAAAAAGAGAAAAGAAAAAGAACGTTGAGAAAACAAATCAGGCCGGCTAGCCTCACTTTGGAACTGCTTTGTGTTATTTGTTGTTCAGGACTTTATTATTGTTGGTACTAGATCGCCACTCCATCTAAAGTCTATTTTTGAACTTTGTTCTATATTGCGTTTATACCTCACTTATATCAAGCTACTTCGAGCTATCATATTTTTATTGGATTTCACTCCCTTGTTTCAGTATCTGGGCTTATATTGTTTTCTCTATTCCTAGTCGACTACCAGCACTAGTTAGGAGTTTGAACAATTATTCAATTTGCATTGATTTTTGCTAAATTGTGCCACTAATATTGTGAGTTGAGAAGCCTTTGCCAAGCTACACCTTTTCCTACCAATAAGTACAGGTCCCGGCTCTACTGATTCTTGGTTATCGCTTCATCCAATCTTCATCGGTTGTTTGAAGCCAACACCAACGCGCCGATCACCACCTGTTGCATTGGTAAGAACAAGTAAGAATTTGATACTAAGCTTGAGTGTGAGCGAGTTTGTTTTTCCACCACATCCTACTAGTTGATAGGGATTATACACTGTGTATTTTTTTTCTCTATCACTAACAATGGCAGGGACTGAACCCACGCTTGAGGGCCTAAGCGCGGATGTGAAGGTTACCAGTGAGCGCCTCGCCCAACTTGAGGGTGCTCATATTGTGGCAGAAAAGAGGCTCAAGGCCATAGAGGATGCACAAGGTGTTGCCAACACACATCTACAGGACATCTTGTCACGTCTGGACGGGTTGCAGAGTGCACCCCTCATCAACAACAACGCTGCTCCTCACAACTCCACGGGTGTCGCCGCTAATTTGCGCGCTCGACGTGTGCCCGTGGGTCATCCTGAACACCCAGCTACGGTCACTGATGCTGCCACCATAAACCAGCACCAACAACCCCATCCACGCGCCAACGAAGAACATGGGGACAACTACGGGGATTATTATGGTGACACCGAAGACGACCACATGGTCAACCGTCATAATGATCGTGCTCATCGACAATGATGTTTCAACCGTCAAGGTATGGCACGAGGTCCACACAGGTATGATGTTAGAGATCATGAACACTCTAGTGCTAAAATTAAATTTACTATGCCTGCTTACAATGGTAAATATGATCCAGATGTTTATCTTGATTGGGAACTTTCAGTTGAACAAAAATTTGCATGTCATGATATTCCCGAGAACCAAAGAGTTAGGGCAGCCACTAGTGAATTTACAAACTTTGCTTCTATTTGGTGGAGTGAATATTGCCGTGTTAATGCAAACAATATACCTACTACATGGGATGCTTTAAAACGAGCTATGCGACAACGTTATGTTCCTTCATATTATGCTCGTGACAAACTGAATGAATTGCAATGTTTAAAACAGGGTAGTAGTTCTGTAGAGGATTATTACCAAGAATTGCAAACTGGCTTAATGCGATGTGGATTAGTTGAAATCGAAGATGCTATGATGGCTACATTTTTAGGTGGTTTGAATCGTGATATTCATGATATATTGGACTATAAAGAGTACAATTCTATTACTCATTTATTTCATTTTGCTTGTAAAGCTGAAAGGGAGGTACAAGGACGACAAAACAAGGGACGAGGTAACTTTTCTGCAGGTCGACGCTCATCATGGACACCCTCTCCGACTGTCCCGTTCACTACTGAGGCAACACCACCTATGTTGCACAATGGTGCACATTCAACAAGTTCAAAATCAGCTCCACAATCCTCTGAGGCTTCGAAAGCAATTTCTGTAGCACCCACCACTTCGTCTGGATGCACAAGGGACATGATGTGTCATATATGCAAAGGTGGAGGGCACTTGATGAAGGACTGTCCAAATAAACGTACATTCATTGTGCGGGAAGATGGTGAGTACTCCTCAGGTAGTGATTTGGATGAAGATACATGTGCTATGCTTGCCACTAATAATGCAGGTGACACTAAGGCGCATGACTTGGAGGAGATACATTGTCATGCTGACATGGCAGATCAATACCCAAGTCTTGTAACCATGCGAGTACTAAGTACCCAGGTGGGGCATGGTGAGATGCCTCAATGCCATAATCTTTTTCAAACTAAGTTTGTTGTCAAAGGGCATTCTGTTCGTGTAATCATTGATGGTGGAAGCTGCAATAATTTGGCAAGTATAGAGATGGTAGAGAAGCTTTGCCTCACCACTACGAGACACCCTCATCCATATTACATCCAATGGTTCAACGACTGTGGTAAGTTAAAGGTAACACGTCGTGTGAGAGTGCATTTTACACTTGGTTCATATCATGATTACGTTGACTGTGATGTCGTCCCTATGCAAGCTTGTTCTTTATTGTTAGGTCGACCTTGGCAATATGATAATGGTGTTATCCATCATGGTAGAACAAATTCATATACTCTCGTGTTTGAAGGAAAAACCATTAACTTGCTTCCTATGACCCCCGATGAAATAATAAATCATGAGCAAGCTAAATCAATGGATAATACTTCACATAGCCTGCTTGCTATCAATTCTGAAATTTTTCCGTTGAGTATCTCAACTTATGATCGGGAAATACCGTGTGCTCACCAAGTTCATTTGTGTTCCCGTTATTCATATATTCACTCTGCGTGGGACAAAATTTATCATGATATTCATAATATTCTTCCCCGACATGAGAAAAATTATCATGATATTCATAATGATGCGATTACAAATTTCTCGCCCCCTCATGAGCTAACGCCTTTGGAATGGCCTATATTTGTTGCAATTATTTTTGCCTTGCCATATGATGCGTTTCAGGTAGACGAAAGTCGAGGACGACTTCGTTTTCAAGAAAGAGAGGATGATGTGGACATATCTATCACAAAAACATCTAAAAATATTACACGACATATTTTTCAGGTGATTTCTAGTAACAAGTGTTTAATTATTTGTTTTATTAATGAATACAAATATACTACACATTTAGTTATTGTATGAAGAGTTAAAGAATATCTGTACCCGCCATGTGAAGACCTGTGTCTCCAGATTCATACAAACATGTGTGCATGTGCATGCATTTGCACTACCAATGTGCCACGATCATTGTCAAGAAGGTGGGGCCATGTGCATGCAAATCCATGTGAAAGTCCACGAAGAATGCAAGACATGCAACGACCTTCATCCAATAAGCGGGCCCAAGCGTGGGCCAATTTTTGCTGCTGCATGCGTGAGCTTCACGGCCTGGTCCAGCACATCGTGCGCCGCCAGAACTCCTTCGCCGCTCGCCTGATCGAGAGCGTCTCCACACTTAATAAATAGCGGTCTAAATTAGGGTTTACACTCGGGTTTTGTTTAGAGAAGTTTAGCTATTGCTACTTTTATTTGTCTTCGCTCGTAGCGACTAGTACGACCGTCAAGACATCCTATCGGAACCCCATATTGTGAGATTTATTCATCCAGCATATTCACAATTTCAGATTGCTTGGCTATTATTTTCTTGCATGTTCTTCGATTTGCTTGCAGGAAAAATCCTTCGTGGATAGGTCGATCGCGCCGTTGGCTCGGTCGATAACACCGTGGAGTTGGTTCAGAGATTGCCGTGGATATCAGTCGTGTACGGTTCTCCCTGTACGGTTGGTAGCCAGATCGTGAGGGTCGAGTCCCACAAAAATCGTAGCTATCATCTCTCATCGAAAGATCGGGTCTCCAGTTCACATCAGGTGTGTTGGCCTTAGCCGGCTTGAGATCATCCAACTTGAATCTCTTGAGCATGTCTTGAGTGTATTTAGCTTGGTTGATGAAGGTTCCTTGACTTCGTTGCTTGACTTCGAATCCAAGGAAAAACTTCAGCTCCCCCATCATGGACATCTCAAACTCTTTGGTCATTAGTGAGGCAAACTAATCATTGAAAACTTTGTTAGAAGAACCAAAGATAATATCATCAACATATAGTTGGCATACGAACAAGGTCCCGTTAACCCTCTTTGTGAAAAGAGTGGGATCGATTTTCCCAATTTCAAACCCACGGTATTGCAACATCTCGGTAAGGTGCTCATACCACGCCCGTGGGGCTTGTTTAAGGCCATAAAGTGCCTTATTGAGAACGTATACATGATTGGGGAACTTAGGATCCTCGAACCCCGGGGGTTGCTTGACGTATACCAACTCCTTAAGTGGACCGTTAAGAAAAGCACTCTTCACATCCATTTGATATAATTTGAAATCATGATGAGATGCATAAGCAAGCAACATGCGAATAGATTCAAGGCGAGCGACAGGAGCAAAGGTTTCACCGTAGTCGATACCCTCGACCTGGGAGTAGCCTTGAGCCACCAATCTTGCCTTGTTGCGAATGACTACACTGTTTGCATCTTGCTTGTTCTTAAAGATCCATTTGGTTCCAATGACATTGTGATTCTCCTTTGGTCTTGGCACCAACCGCCACACTTTGTTGCGCTCAAAGTTGTTGAGTTCATTGTGCATGGCTTCAAGCCATTCCATGTCCTCGAGCACTTCTTGTACCTTGAGGGGTTCAATGCAAGAAACAAACGCGTGATGTGCACAAAAGTTTGTTAATTGACGACGAGTAGTTACCCCTCTGTTCAAGCTTCCGTAGACGTTCTCTAGGAGGTGTTGCTTGGTTTTAAGCTTGGAAGCAATCTTGGCAGATCGTCGTTCTAAAATCTCTTCCATGGAAGGTTGTGGTGTATCGTCTTGACGAGCTTGAGAGCCATCACTGGCTTGTCCTTGACCCTGATCAAGATCTTGACCTTGAGCTTGCTCGGGGTTGTGAATTTGATCTTGAGCATCTTGTGGAACGTCATCATCACCATGAGGTTGATCTTGCTCTTGATCTTGTTCGTGAGGTTGAGGGCCTTCACTTTGTTCTTCGGAAGCGTGTGGGTGTTGCGTCGGTGATGGTTCCACTTGTGTGGAACATTGTCCTTCTCCTTCAGCCACAAGGGGTTCCGCAACAGGTAGGTAGTGTCCCACACCCAGTCTTCTTATGTCTTGGGGAGGAATTTCATCACCTACATCACAAAGACCACTTTGCTCCACTTGGGAGCCATTATTTTCATCAAACTCTACGTTACACGTCTCCTCAATGAGTCCTGTGGACTTGTTGAGGACTGACGTGGCTTGAGACTGCGTCGGTATTTCCCCAAAGAGGAAGGGATGATGCAGCATAGCGACGGTAAGTATTTCCCTTAGTTATGAAACCAAGGTATCGAACCAGTAGGAGGACCACGCAACACTATGTAAACGGTACCTGCACACAAAGAACAAATACTTGCAACCCGCCGCGAAAGAGAGGTTGTCAATCTCTCCATGGTAAAAAGATAGATTAGGTTGTAATAGATTGGATAGATAGATCTCGCAAGAACACAAAATAAAATAGGCAAATAAAAAGTGCAGCAAGGTATTTTTGGGTTTTTGGAATAGTAGATCTGAAAACAAAAGCGGCAAAAAGATAGATCGGAAAGCAATATATTGGAAAAGTAGACCCGGGGGCCGTAGGTTTCACTAGTGGCTTCTCTCATGAGTATAGCTCACGGTGGGTAAACAAATTAATGTTGGGCAATTGATAGAAGATCAAATAATCATGACGATATCCAAGGCGATGATCATTGTATATGCATCACGTCCAAGATTATTAGACCGAAACGATTCCGCATCTACTACTATTACTCCACACATCGACCGCTATACATCATGCATCTAGTGTATTAAGTTCATGGAGAAACGGAGTAATGCAATAAGAACGGTGACATGATGTAGACAAGATCTATTCATGTAGGAATAGACCCCATCTTGTTATCCTTAATAGCGACGATACATGCGTGCCTCGCTGCCCCTTCTGTCACTGGGAGAGGACACCGCAAGATCGAACCCATCACAAAGCACCTCTTCGCATGGTAAGAAAAACTGATCTAGTTGGCCTAACTAAACCAAAGATTCAAAGAAGAAATACGAGGCTATAAGTAATCATGCATATAAGAGATCAAAGAAGACTCAAATAATATTCATGGACAGAAATTGATCATGAACTCAAAATTCATCGGATCCCAACAAACACACCGCAAAAAGTGATTACATCAAATAGATCTCCAAGAGACCATTGTATTGAGAATCAAAAGAGAGAGAGAAAGCCATCTAGCTATTGCCTACGGACCCGTAGGTCTATGGTGGACTACTCACGCATCATCGGAGAGGCACCAATGAGGATGATGAACCCCTCCGTGATGGTGTTAGATTGGATCTCGCGGTTCTGGAACTTGCGGCGGCTGCAAGTATTTTTCGTCAACTCCTCTAGGGTTTCTGGAATATTTGAGTATTTATAGAGCTCAGAGGCAGTGGAGGAGGTTCCCGAGGCGGCCACAACCCACCAGGACGCGCCCGGGGCCTCTGGCGCGCCCTGGTGTCTTGTGGACTGCCAGGGCTCCCTCCTGGTTACTTCTTTGGCCCACTGGCTTCCTTCTGGTCCAAAAAAAATCTACAAAAGTTTTGTCGCGATTGGACTCCGTTTGGTACTGATATTCTGCAAAGTAAAAAACAAGCAAAAAACAACAATTGGCACTTGGCACTATGTCAATAGGTTAGTCCCAAAAAATGATATAAAGTTGCTATAAAATGACTGTAAAACATCCAAGAATGATAATATAACAACATAGAACAATAAAAAAATTATAGATACGTTGGAGACATATCAAGGACACGGTAAGCATGAGAGTTTGTAGCATAACCAACAAATATGCCCTCATGAGCTCTAGAATCAAATTTAGACAAACGAACACCTTTCTTGAGAATGAAACACTTACGACCAAACACCCGAAAGTACTTGAGGTTGGGCTAGTTACCGGTAAGTATCTCATATGGAGTCTTGTTCAAGCCTTTGCAGAGGTAGAGCCGATTAGATGCATGTCAAGCGGTGTTGATGGCTTCGGCCCAAAAGTTGTACGGAGATTTGAATTCCACCATCATGGTTCTTGCCACATCCATCAACGTCCGGTTCTTCCTCTCCGCAACACCGTTTTGTTGAGGGGTATAGAGTGTAGAGTATTGGTGCTTGATTCCCTCATCACTGAGAAACTCTTCCAAGGTGTAGTTCTTGAACTCGGTGTCGTTGTCACTTCTAATCATCAATATCTTTGCCTCATGTTGACGTTGAGCTTCATTTGCAAAGTTGATGACAGTTTGTTGGGTCTCACTCTTCCTCTTGAAGAAATATACCCTGGTGTATCTTGAGTAATCATCCACAATCACCAAGCAATACCTTCTCCCCCCAAATGATGGAGGGCCAAAGAGATCCATGTGAAGGAGCTCTAGGGGCCTCTTGGAGTAAATATTAGTCATGGGGCGGTGAGACATCTCATGTAGCTTTCCCTCGATACAAGCACTGCAAGCACGGTCTTTGGCAAAACTCACATTTGTTAGTCCACGAACGTGATACCCTTTGAGGAGACTTTGCAAAGATCTCATATTGACATGGGCTAGCCGGCGATGCCAAAGCCATCCCACATCAACTTTAGCCATTAAGCATGCCGCGGTCTTAGTGGGTCGCTCTGAGAAGTTAATCACATAGAGACCATTCTCGACATGCCCGACAAAGGCTACTTTAAGAGTCTTGCTCCACAAAAGGGTCACGGTATCAATGCCAAAGAAAGTTCTAAAGCCCATGAGTGCAAGTTGATGAACGGAAAGTAAATTGTATGCGAGGGTCTCAACAAGCATGACTCTCTCAATAGTTAAGTCCGGAGAGATAATCACCTTACCAAGACCCAATTGTTGGAAATATGCCCTAGAGGCAATAATAAATTGGTTATTATTATATTTCCTTGTTCATGATAATCGTTTATTATCCATGCTATAATTGTATTGATTGGAAACTGAAATACATGTGTGGGTACATAGACAACACTGTGTCCCTAGTAAGCCTCTAGTTGACTAGCTCGTTGATCAAAGATGGTTAAGGTTTCCTAGCCATTGACATGAGATGTCATTTGATAACGGGATCACATCATTAGGAGAATGATGTGATGGACAAGACCCAAACTAAGAACGTAGCATTTGATCGTGTCAGTTTATTGCTATTGTTTTCTGCATGTCAAGTATCTGTTCCTATGACCATGAGATCATGCAACTCCCTGACATCGGAGGAGTACCTTGTGTGTATCAAACGTCGCAACGTAACTGGGTGACTATAAAGGTGCTCTACAGGTATCTCCGAGGGTGTCTGTTGGGTTGGCATGGATCAAGACTGGGATTTGTTACTCTGTGTGACGGAGAGGTATCTCAGGGCCCACTCGGTAATACAACATCACAATGAGCCTTGCAAGCAATGTGACTAAAGTGTTAGCCACGAGATCTTGTATTACGGAACGAGTAAAGAGACTTGCCGGTAACGAGATTGAACTAGGTATAGAGATACCGACGATCGAATCTCGGGCAAGTAACATACCGAAGAACAAAGGGAACAGCATACGGGATTAACTGAATCCTTGACATAGAGGTTCGACCGATAAAAGATCTTCGTAGAATATGTAGGAGCCAATATGGGCATCCAGGTCCCGCTATTGGTTATTGGCCGTAGAGGTGTCTCGGTCATGTCTACATAGTTCTCGAACCCGCAGGGTCTACACACTTAAACGTTTGGTGACGATTAGTATAGTTGAGTTATGTTGGTGACCGAAGGTTGTTCGGAGTCCCGGATAAGATCCCGGACATGACGAGGATCTCCGGAATAGTCTGGAGGTAAAGATTGATATATGTGATAATAGTGTTTTGATCTCCGGAAGGGTTCCGGAATTCACCGGAAGGGGTTCCGGATGTTTACCGAAGTGTTCGGGTACAGCAACACTTTATATGGGCCAAAGGGATAAAGCCCACGAGGTATTGGAAAGTGCAAAAAGTAGTTTTGCTGCCGCGTAAGCGGTACTACCGTTTTGTGAAGCGGTACTACCGCTTGGTGAAGCGGTACTACCGCTCAAGCGGTACTACCGCTTGTGAGCGGTACTACCGCTTGTGCGCGGCTGTGCACGGTTCGGCAGGGATCCGAGTTGGACTCTTTCCCTGCGGGCCAAACCGACCTTGTGCGGGCAAAACCGACCTGGAGGAGGCTTTTACTCCAAGTTTAGACCCCAAGGCTCAACATATAAATAGAGGGGCAGGGCTAGCACACGGGAGACATCAAGATTTCCCCAAGCCGTGTGCGGCAACCCTAACCCTCTAGTTCCTCCGTCATTATCTCCGTAGCGCTTGGCGAAGCCCTGCAGAGATTGTTCCTCACCACCTTCACCACGCCGTCGTGCTGTTGGAACTCAACCACTACTTCACCATCGCTCGCTGGATCGAGGAGGTGAAGGCGTCATCAAGCCGTACGTGTGTTGAACGCGGAGGTGCCGTCCGTTCGGCGCTAGTTCGTGATCGGATCGAGGGACGACTTGCGATTTGGATCGCGGAGACGTTCGACTACATCAACCGCGTTTCTTAAATGCTTCCGCTTAGCGATCTACAAGGGTATGTAGATTTACTCTCCCTCTCGTAGATGCTCATCACCATGGATAGATCTTGTGTGTGCGTAGGAAAATTTTTGTTTCCCATGCAACGTTCCCCAACAGTGGTATCAAAGCTAGGTCTATGCGTAGATGAGATCTCGAGTAGAACACAAACGAGTTGTGGGCGTGGGTGTATACATATTGCTTGCCGTTACTAGTTGATACTTGATTCGGCGGTATTGTGAGATGAAGCGCCCGGACCGACATTACGCGTACACTTACGCGAGACAGGTTCCTTCAACTGACATGTAATTTTGTTGCATAAAGATGGCTAGCGGGTGTCTGTCTCTCTCACTTTAGTTGAATCGATTTCAATGAAGAGGGTTCTTTTAGAAGATCAAAAAGCAATCACTACACCACGTTGTAGTTTTGCGTAGGTAAGAACGGTTCTTGCAAACCCGTAGCAGCCACGTAAAATTTGCAACAACAATTAGAGGACGTCTAACTTGTTTTTGCAGGGTATGATGTGATATGATATGGCCAATTACATGATGAGATATATGTGATGTATGAGATGATCATGTGTTGTATAGAATATCATGACTTGCATGTCGATGAGTACGGCAACTGGCAGGAGCCATAGAGTTGTCTTTAATTATTGTATGACCTGCGTGTCAATCATTAAGCGCTATGTAATGCTTTACTTTATCGCTAAACGTTAGCAATAGTCGTGGAAGCAACAGTCGGCGCGACAACCTTATGGCGACACGTTGATGGAGATCAAGATGATGGAGATCATGGTGTCATGCCGGTGACGATGGAGATCATGCCGGTGCTTTGGAGATGGAGATCAAAAGCACAAGTTCATGGCCATATCATGTCACTTATGATTTGCATGTGATGTTAATCCTTTTATGCATCTTATTTTGCTTAGGACGACGGTAGCATTATAAGGTGATCCCTCACTTAAATTTCAAGATAAATTGTGTTCTCCCCGAGTGTGCACCGTTGCAAAAGTTCGTCGTTTCGAGACACGCCGTGATGATCGGGTGTGATAGACTCCACGTTCACATACAACGGGTGCAAGCCATGTTGCACACGCGGAACACTCGGGTTAAACTTGACGAGCCTAGCATGTACAGACATGGCCTCGGAACACAAGAGACCGAAAGGTCGAACATGAGTCATATAGTAGATATGATCAACATGAAGATGTTCACCATTGAAACCACCTCGACTCACGTGATGATCGGACTTGAGTTGGTGGATTTGGATCATGTTACACTCGAATGACCGGAGGGATGTCAATTTGAGTGGGAGTTTTTAAGTAATATGATTAATTAAACTCATTATCTTGAACAATAGTCTAAGTTGTCTTTGCTATATTTATGTTGTAGATCATGGCTCGCGCAGTAGCACCCCCGAATTTTAATGCATTCCTAGAGAAAGCTAAGTTGAAAGATGATGGAAGTAACTTTGTGGACTGGGCCCGTAATCTAAGGATTATCCTTACGGCTTCCCAGAAGGCTTATGTCCTTGATGCACCGCTTGGTGATCCACCCGCTCCAGTTGAGTCTCTAGACGTTGTGAACGCCTGGCAGGCTCGTTCTGATGATTACTCAATAGTTCAATGTGCAATGTTGTATGGCTTAGAACCGGGACTTCAAAGACGTTTTGAACGTCATGGAGCATATGAGATGTTCCAGGAGTTAAAGTTTATCTTTCAGAAGAATGCCCGGATCGAGAGATATGAGATCTCCGATAAGTTCTATACTTGCAAGATGGAGGAGAACGGGTCTATCAGTGATCACGTGCTCAGAATGTCTGGGTACTCCACCCGTCTGGCTGAATTAGGGATGCCCCTTCCGCCAGAGGCTATCACTGACAGAGTTCTTCAATCATTGCCACCTAGCTACAAGAGCTTCGTGTTGAACTATAACATGCACGGGATGAACAAGTCAGTCGCCGAGCTGTTTGCGATGCTGAAAGCCGCTGAGTCTGAAATTCAGAAGGAGCATCAAGTGTTGATGATCAATAAAACCACTAGTTTCAAGAAAAATGGCAAGGGTAAGAAGGGTAAATCTAAGAAGGGTGGCAAAGCAGTTGCTGCTCCTGTGAAGAAACCCAAGGCTGGACCCAAACCAGAAACTGAGTGCTTTCATTGCAAGGGAACTGGACACTAGAAGCGGAACTGCCCCAAGTATTTGGCTGACAAGAAGGCGGCCAACAACAAACAAGGTATATATGATATACATGTTATTGATATGTTCCTTGCCAACCCTCGTTGTAGTGCCTGGGTATTTGATACCGGTGCGGTTGCTCATATTTGCAACTCTAAACAGGAACTGCGGAATAGACGGAGGCTGGCAAAGGACGAAGTGACGATGCGCGTGGGAAATGGTTCCAAGGTTGATGTGATCGCCGTCGGCACGCTCGCTCTTCGATTACCGTCGGGATTAGTGATGAACCTAAATAAGTGTTATTTGGTGCCTGCGTTAAGCATGAACATTATATCTGGATCTTGTTTATTGCGAGACGGTTACTCATTTAAATCAGAGAATAATGGTTGTTCTATTTATATGGGTAATATCTTTTATGGTCATGCACCCAATGTAAGCGGTTTATTCTTATTGAATCTCGATAGTAATGATACACATGTTCATAACATTGATGCCAAAAGATGTAGGATTGATAATGATAATACCACTTTCTTGTGGCACTGCCGTTTAGGTCATATTGGCGTAAAACGCATGAGGAAGCTCCATGCTGATGGACTTTTGGAGTCACTTGATTTTGAATCACTTGACACATGTGAGCCATGCCTCTTGGGCAAGATGACTAAAACGCCGTTCTCTGGAACAATGGAACGGGCAAGTGACTTATTGGAAATCATACATACTGATGTGTGCGGTCCGATGAGTATTGAAGCGCGCGGTGGTTATCGTTACTTTCTCACCTTCACTGATGACTTAAGTAGATATGGGTATATTTACTTAATGAAACACAAGTCTGAAACATTTGAAAAGTTCAAACAATTTCAGAGTGAAGTTGAGAATCATCGTAACAAGAAGATTAAATTCCTACGATCTGATCGAGGAGGAGAATATCTGAGTTATGAGTTTGGCAGTCACTTAAGACAATGTGGAATTGTTTCACAACTGACACCGCCTGGAACACCACAGCGTAATGGTGTGTCCGAACATCGTAATCGAACTTTATTGGATATGGTGCGATCTATGATGTCTCTTGCCGATTTGCCACTATCGTTTTGGGGTTATGCATTAGAGACAGCTGCATTCACTTTAAATAGGGCACCATCGAAATCCGTTGAGACAACGCCATATGAACTTTGGTTTGGCAAGAAGCCAAAGCTGTCGTTTCTTAAAATTTGGGGATGTGATGCTTATGTCAAAAAGCTTCAGCCTGAAAAGCTGGAACCCAAAGCGGAGAAATGCGTCTTCATAGGATACCCAAAAGAGACAGTTGGGTATACCTTCTACCTCAGATCCGAAGGCAAAGTGTTTGTCGCTAAAAACGGAACATTTCTTGAGAAAGAGTTTCTCTCGAAAGAATTGAGTGGGAGGAAGATAGAACTTGATGAGGTTGTTGAACCTTTACTTCAACCTGAGAGTAGCGCAGCGCAGAAAGATGTTTCTGTGGAGCCTACATTAGCTGAAGAGGAAGTTAATGATGATGATCATGAAGCTTTGGATCAAGTTGCTATCGAACCTCGTAGGTCGACAAGGACGCGTACTGCTCCCGAGTGGTACGGCAACCCTGTCTTAGAGGTCATGTTGTTAGACAACGATGAACCTACGAGCTATGGAGAAGCGATGATGGGCCCGGATTCCGAGAAGTGGTTAGAGGCCATGAAATCCGAGATGGGATCCATGTATGAAAACAAAGTATGGACTTTGGAAGTATTACCTGAAGGGCGTAAGGCCATTCAGAACAAATGGATCTTTAAGAGGAAGACGGACGCGGACGGTAATGTCACCGTCTATAAAGCTCGACTTGTGGCAAAGGGTTTTTCACAAGTTCAAGGAGTTGACTACGATGAGACCTTCTCACCCGTAGCGATGCTTAAGTCCGTCAGAATCATGTTAGCAATAGCTGCCTTTTTCGATTATGAAATTTGGCAGATGGATGTCAAAACAGCGTTCCTTAACGGTTACCTTAAGGAAGAGTTGTATATGATGCAACCAGAAGGTTTTGTCGATCCAGAGAATGCTGGCAAAGTTTGCAAACTCCAGCGATCCATTTATGGACTGGTGCAAGCATCTCGGAGTTGGAATCTTCGTTTTGATGAGGTGATCAAAGCGTTCGAGTTTATACAAGTCTAGGAGAAGCTTGTATTTACAAGAAAGTGAGTGGGAGCTCTATAGCGTTTCTAATATTATATGTGGATGACATATTACTGATTGGAAACAATATAGAAATGCTGGAAAGCATAAAGGAATATTTGAACAAGAGTTTTTCAATGAAGGACCTAGGAGAAGCTGCTTTCATATTAGGCATCAAGATCTATAGAGATAGATCGAGACGTTTAATAGGACTTTCACAAAGCACATACCTTGACAAAGTTTTGAAGAAGTTCAAAATGGATCAGTCCAAGAAGGGGTTCTTGCCTGTTTTGCAAGGTGTAAAGTTGAGTAAGACTCAATGCCCAGTGACTGCAGAAGATAGAGAAAAGATGAGTGTCATCCCCTATGCTTCGGCCATAGGCTCTATCATGTATGCAATGCTGTGCACAAGACCCGATGTCAGCCTTGCCATAAGTATGGTCGGAAGGTTTCAAAGTGATCCAGGAATGGAACACTGGACGGCGGTCAAGAATATCCTGAAGTACCTGAAAAGGACTAAGGACATGTTTCTCGTTTATGGAGGTGATCAAGAGCTCGTCGTAAAGGGTTACGTCGATGCAAGCTTTGACACTGATCCGGATGACTCTAAGTCGCAAACCGGATACGTATTTATTCTTAATGGGGGTGCGGTTAGCTGGTGCAGTTCCAAGCAAAGCGTGGTAGCAGATTCTACATGCGAAGCGGAGTACATCGCAGCCTCGGAGGCGGCGAAGGAAGGTGTCTGGATGAAGGAGTTCATGACAGATCTTGGAGTAGTGCCTAGTGCGCTTAACCCAATGACTCTGTTTTGTGATAACACTGGTGCCATTGCTCTAGCCAAGGAACCAAGATTTCACAAGAGGACCAGACACATAAAGCGACGCTTCAATTCCATCCGCGATTACATCAAGGAGGACGACATAAATATTTGCAAAGTACACACGGATCTGAATGTTGCAGATCCGATGACTAAACCTCTTCCAAGGGCTAAACATGAACAACACCAGAACTGTATGGGTGTTCGATTCATTACAATGTAAATCACATAGTGATGTGAACTAGATTATTGACTCTAGTGCAAGTGGGAGACTGTTGGAAATATGCCCTAGAGGCAATAATAAATTGGTTATTATTATATTTCCTTGTTCATGATAATCGTTTATTATCCATGCTATAATTGTATTGATTGGAAACTCAAATACATGTGTGGGTACATAGACAACACTGTGTCCCTAGTAAGCCTCTAGTTGACTAGCTCGTTGATCAAAGATGGTTAAGGTTTCCTAGCCATTGACATGAGATGTCATTTGATAACAGGATCACATCATTAGGAGAATGATGTGATGGACAAGACCCAAACTAAGAACGTAGCATTTGATCATGTCAGTTTATTGCTATTGTTTTCTGCATGTCAAGTATCTGTTCCTATGACCATGA
Organism: Elymus sibiricus; assembly: GCA_039707655.1. Taxonomy (NCBI): domain Eukaryota; kingdom Viridiplantae; phylum Streptophyta; class Magnoliopsida; order Poales; family Poaceae; genus Elymus; species Elymus sibiricus. Next base: position 275,964,862 of record CM077665.1, read on the forward strand.
GATCATGCAACTCCCTGACATCGGAGGAGTACCTTGTGTGTATCAAACGTCGCAACGTAACTGGGTGACTATAAAGGTGCTCTACAGGTATCTCCGAGGGTGTCTGTTGGGTTGGCATGGATCAAGACTGGGATTTGTTACTCTGTGTGACGGAGAGGTATCTCAGGGCCCACTCGGTAATACAACATCACAATGAGCCTTGCAAGCAATGTGACTAAAGTGTTAGCCACGAGATCTTGTATTACGGAACGAGTAAAGAGACTTGCCGGTAACGAGATTGAACTAGGTATAGAGATACCGACGATCGAATCTCGGGCAAGTAACATACCGAAGAACAAAGGGAACAGCATACGGGATTAACTGAATCCTTGACATAGAGGTTCGACCAATAAAAGATCTTCGTAGAATATGTAGGAGCCAATATGGGCATCCAGGTCCCGCTATTGGTTATTGGCCGTAGAGGTGTCTCGGTCATGTCTACATAGTTCTCGAACCCGCAGGGTCTACACACTTAAACGTTTGGTGACGATTAGTATAGTTGAGTTATGTTGGTGACCGAAGGTTGTTCGGAGTCCCGGATAAGATCCCGGACATGACGAGGATCTCCGGAATAGTCTGGAGGTAAAGATTGATATATGTGATAATAGTGTTTTGATCTCCGGAAGGGTTCCGGAATTCACCGGAAGGGGTTCCGGATGTTTACCGAAGTGTTCGGGTACAACAACACTTTATATGGGCCAAAGGGATAAAGCCCACGAGGTATTGGAAAGTGCAAAAAGTAGTTTTGCTGTCGCGTAAGCGGTACTACCGTTTTGTGAAGCGGTACTACCGCCCAAGCGGTACTACCGCTTGGTGAAGCGGTACTACCGCTTGTGCGCGGCTGTGCACGGTTCGGCAGGGATCCGAGTTGGACTCTTTCCCTGCGGGCCAAACCGACCTTGTGCGGGCAAAACCGACCTGGAGGAGGCTTTTACTCCAAGTTTAGACCCCAAGGCTCAACATATAAATAGAGGGGCAGGGCTAGCACACGGGAGACATCAAGATTTCCCCAAGCCGTGTGCGGCAACCCTAACCCTCTAGTTCCTCCGTCATTATCTCCGTAGCGCTTGGCGAAGCCCTGCAGAGATTGTTCCTCACCACCTTCACCACGCCGTCGTGCTACTGGAACTCAACCACTACTTCACCATCGCTCGCTGGATCGAGGAGGTGAAGGCGTCATCAAGCCGTACGTGTGTTGAACGCGGAGGTGCCGTCCGTTCGGCGCTAGTTCGTGATCGGATCGAGGGACGACTTGCGATTTGGATCGCGGAGACGTTCGACTACATCAACCGCGTTTCTTAAATGCTTCCGCTTAGCGATCTACAAGGGTATGTAGATTTACTCTCCCTCTCGTAGATGCTCATCACCATGGATAGATCTTGTGTGTGCGTAGGAAATTTTTTGTTTCCCATGCAACGTTCCCCAACACCAATACCTTTGAACTTGTATCATCACCAAATGAGACTTGAGTGGCCAAAGATGCGTCGGGTCGAACGTCCACCACCAAGTCCTTGCTTCCGGTCATATGATTTGTTGCTCCACTATCAAGCAACCATGATACCCCTCCGGAAGCAAACTCCTACAATAGATCAATGCTTGGATTTAGGTATCCATTCTTTAATGGGTCCTTTCATGTTAGTAACAAGGGTCTTAGGAACCCAAATAGACCATTCAATGTGCTCATAAGAAGAACCAACGTATTTGGCATAAACATGCCCATCACTAGCACGGCATAGAACATAAGAAGGGTTAAAATCGCCGGCCTTGTTGGTGGAGGTGGTCTTGCCCTTCTTGGCATTACCACCCACAACATTGTCCTTTTTCTTCTCATGAGTGGTATTCCCCGCTTTGACAAAGGTTTCCTTAAGCGGGGGAGGTTGCTTGGTCTTCAACTTCTTCTTCTTCTTAGACTTAGGTGCAAACCCAATCCCTTCCTTGGCTACAACTTCCTTTTGATTACTCAAAAGGTCATTGAGATTCTTCTCACCTTTGATACAAGTCACAAGGCCTTTCTCAAGTTGCTCTTTGAACTTGGCATTTTCCTCCACAAGGTGTGCATGCTCACAACAAGGGTTGGTAGCAATGGCATTATCAATTAATACGAAAGGAGGACATGTGGCTATTTCCTTAGTGAGTTTTACTTGGAGTTGATCATGAGACTCCTTAAGAGAGGCATGATCACCCTTCAAAGCTTTGTGGGCCTTGTCAAGTGTGACAAACTCTTCCTTGAGTCTATCATGGCCAACCCCAAGTGCAACCTTCTCAGACTTGAGCACACGATTAAAAACAATAGCATGATCATGATCTTTATGTAATTTAGCAAGGTCAACGTTTTGTGACTCCTCAAGAGCCAAACGAAGACTTCGCTCTTCCTCAAGAGCTATGGAAAGATCAGCTACTCATCGGCATAATCACAACTATGCCCCTTCAACTCCTCAAGGGATTCCTCTTGAGACTCAATGATATCATTGGCCTCACCAAGTTGTTCCAAGAGAGCAACAAAGTGCTTCTTGGATTCGCCTTTGAGTTTACCCAAGAATTTGTCAAACTCATTCTCACCCTCCTTCGCCTCCTCATGTTCATCCACACAACCCAACAAAGAAGGAGTGGTAGAAATGGAAGTTTTAATGTTTGAGGTTTTGACGTTGGAGGTTACCTTGGTGATACCTTTGGCCATGAGGCACCTAGCAATGTGGTTTTCGTTGGGGGCATCGAGGAGTGACACCTTGGTTGGGGTAGAGGACGCAATAGCCACTGTAGCCATTGCCATCCCTTCACCACTAGTATCTTCGTCATCAACATCATCATCGGAGGCATATTGTTCTTGAGCCACCAACACCTTGTGAGGTGCCTTCTTGATGAAGTTGTTCTTATTGGGGAATGACTTGGCCTTATCTTTGCGAATGAGCTTGCCACCATTATCTTCTCTCTTCTCATATGGGCAATCTACCACGAAGTGGCTCACATTACCACAGTTGTAGCAAGTCCTCACACGTTGCTTGCCCTTTGACCCACTTGAGTTGTTCTTGGAAAAGTTGGGCTTCGAGTTCCTCTTGTTGCCCCAAAATTGCCTTGACGCAAGAGCCATGTGCTCGTGATATGCATACTTGGTGTCTTCGGGGCAACTTTCTTCTTCATCCTCTTCTTCTTCTTCTTGAGTGGACTTGTCCTTCAAAGCAAGGTTGGGAGAAGATTTCTTTGACCGTTGAACATGAGATAAGGCGTTGTCCGTGGTCTTGTTCAAGATGTTCATTGCAATGAATTCATCCAACACATCGCTTGAGGACAAAGAGTGAAAGTCCGGCCTTTGACGGATGACGGAGGACATGGCCTTGTTGAATGGCATGATGGCCTTGAGAAACTTCCGTTTGATCCAATTGTCATCCACATCCTTGCTTCCATGATCTTGAAGGGTAACGGCAAGAGTTTTCACCCTCCGATAGAGCTCACGAGGGTCCTCATCCTCAAGCATCGCAAATTCATTAGCCTCATCAAGAACCACCTCAAAGTTGAACCGTTGAATACTAGACCTACCCTTGTACATGGAAACAATGTGTTCCCAATAGTCCTTAGCTCGAGTGAAAGGAAGCAAGTGAGCAAGATCTTCAATGGGAACATCTGCTTGTAGGATGAACAAGGCGGAGTGATTGAGTTGATTGTCGGCCTCTTCTCTTGGAGAGAGGTTGCTTGGATCATCAGGGTAGTACCCTTGCTCGATGATTCTCCAAAGTTGTGTTGAGCTATGATTCAAATGAGACTTGATATGAAAAACCCAATTAGCAAAATCATTCTTAACAAGTTTAGGAGGAGGGCCTAGATTAACTATATGGGGTGGGTGCACCGGTCCTCCATAGACCACGGGAGGGGGTACCGAGGCAAATGTACCCGATCCACTATTTCCTTGAGGTAGCATGTTCTTGTCAGTGCTAGTCCCCTCCTTGCCGGAGTGGACATCCGATGTCGAGTTAGTGGGATTAACCACTTGAATCGGATCGGTAGAAAGTTTGAGACTATCAAGGAATTCTTTAAACATGGATTTGACGTCGGTCTTCATGGAGGATTTAAGCGAAGCCATGGCATCATTTAAATCCTCACGAGAGACCGTGTTCACACCCACGGCCTCGGGAAGTTCAACATCCCGATCCCCGTCGGCAACCATACTCTTTGGGTGGTGAAACCCTTAATAAAGAGACGAGAGGGGGGGGGTGAATAGGCAACTACACTAATCTTTAGCAAATTAGGTATATCAACAAATAGGTTGTCTAGATATGCAACTAGGTGAGCAACCTATATGATGCTAACAACAATAACAACACAAGCAAGCAAATAATAAACGATAGGTAAAGCTTGCACAAAGTAAAGGTAAGAAGTAACCACAAGTGGAACCGATGAAGATGAGGATGTGTTACCGAAGTTCCTTCCCTTTGAGAGGAAGTACGTCTCCATTGGAGCAGTGTGGAGGCACAATGCTCCCCAAGATGCCACTAGGGCCACCGTATTCTCCTCACACCCTCACACAACGCGAGATGCCGTGATTCCACTAGTGGCGCACTTTAAGGCGGCAACCGGACCTTTACAAACAAGGTTGGGGCAATCTCCACAACTTAATTGGAGGCTCCCAACACCACCACGAAGCTTCACCACAATGGAATACGGCTTCGAGGTGACCTCTTCCATCTAGGGTGCTCAAACACCCAAGAGTAACAAGATCCACAAGGGATTAGTGGGGGAAATCAAATTTCTCTTGGTGGGAGTGTAGATCGAGGCCTTCTCCTCCCAACCCTAGAGCATTAACAAGAATCGATGGCTAGGGAGAGAGATCGGGCAAGAATGAGCTTAGGTGCAACAATGGAGCTTTTGGGGGAAAAGAGGTAAGTCTCCCTAGAGAAGAAGACCCCCTTCTATAGTGGGTGGAAATCTGACCGTTTTCTGCCCACAAGTCGTGCATAAGCAGTAGTACCGCTCGGGTGAGCAGTACTTCCGCTTGCATGGAAGTACCGGGCATCCCAGTCAGCTAGCAATAGTCAAGGAGGCGGTAGTTCCGCCTAAGCGGTACTACCGCTCCTGCAAGCGGTACTTCCTCTTAGCACTGAAGGATACCCAGACTTAGCGAATATGAGGAGGGCAGTGCGTCAGTGCCGCTCAGAGCGGTACTTCCGCTGCTAACTGCCGCTCAAAATTCGCTCGAGTGCCGAAGACATCAGAGAGCTAAATATAAGCAGAAGGGAGCCGGAAGGGGAGGGCGGCAGTACCGCCCCAAGCAGTACTACCGCACAACCCTCAGCGGTACTTCCGCTTAAAATAGACAAGACCACCCGAGGAACCCAGAGAGCAAAATATAAGTGGTAGTAGCCCGGTACCGTAGGGCGGCACTACCACTGGAGCGGTACTACCGCCCATAGGAGCGGTACTTCCGCTTAAGTTATGACTCAGGGTCCTATGGTAGGGAGCAACTCCATTGTGCCGGGAAAGAAGGGAAGATGCAAATGTGTACGTGATTGATTCTTCCAACCTTTCCAAATGCGGACCCCCTCTTGATAGTACGGATTTTCCTATGACTCAAGTCCACCAACACTAACTCAATAGGAAAACGTCATCTTCTCTTTTAACAACTGAGGGGCTCAATAACCGTCTCGTGCCACCTGATAATCTCTGAAAGCTCAATGCACACGATTAGTCCGCAAGGGTATTGTCATCAACCACCAAAATTACTTAGGGAAAATTATGCTCTTACAACTTTGTGATAGCCATAGTGTTTCATGTTATATATCACTTAATTTTTTATCTTGCTTAGCATAAGTTGTTGGTGCACATGGATGAGCCTAGTTGTTTTAGGTTTTGTGCTTGACAAATTAAATGCTAGTTTTATTCCGCATTTGTTCAAGGCTAAACCGTAATTATTTTAAAGCGCCTATTCACCCCCTCTAGGCGACATCCACAATATTTCAGGGCGGATCAGGGCAGGCAACGCGGTCGTGCGCACGACGATAGAGGAAGTCAAGCGGCCAATCAGGGCTCTAATGCGCCCCTTAGACACCCTTCCGCCGCTGGAAGCTACATGACGACTCCGACACCGACGACGATCCCGTCGGCCAGGGAGGCCATGCGTACGAGGTTATAGCTCGGTACCTCGTGTAGTTTTTTCAGGTTTTAATTTGTTTAGTTGAACTTGTCAAACATCGACCGATTTAATGTAATATGTCAAACTATGCATGAGTTAGGTCCAGTTTGCATGGAATTCGTCCGGTTTGCATGAAATTTATCCTTTTGGTTTAATTTTCATTTGAAATCCAGGTGGATGTTTCAGGCATGAGGCCATCCGACCGGCTCCTGTAACCATGTTGCCGTCTGGACGCATTCGAGAATGGATAATACCAATATGTGAGACACTCGTTGGAGACAATCCTGGCCATGCGGCCCGCTGGCCGTGTGCCGGATCATGGTCATGCATGCTTGGCTCGTCACAGGCATAAACGGGTTGTGCTAGCGCACAACACGCTTTGGACAGTGCCTGGGCTGCAAAGCCAGTTCCACGTGCCGGCACGACGCATAAAAATCGGCCCAAACAGCCAATTAGGTCAAAAGCACATGACCCACGCAAGCTAAATGTGTCACGGGCCAACCCAATCATGCCTGGGGCCTCACACGTGTCGGATTTCGGGCTCCGCAAAACCCTCAAGGTTCGAACACAGGGGCGTGTGCGAAGATCCCCTGCAGCTTCGCCCTACTCAGCTCGCTACTCGATGGTTACTACGGCGAACTCGCACGATGACGAGGAAGAAGATGAACACGATGGTTTACCCAGGTTCGGGCCGCTGCGAAGCGTAATACCCTACTCCTGCTTTGGTGGATTGCCTCTCTGGGAGGTGTGGTGGATGAACTAGTACAGCGGTGAGCGGCCTCGCAAGGGCGCTCGAGTGGTGCTCTTGGTTCTCTGCCTTATCTTGTGGTTTTTCGTCCCCGCTCTACGGTGCAGCCTAGCCTCTATATATAGCAGTGGCCCGGGTCCTCTTCCCTTATCGCAATGGCGGGAAGGGATCCCACAGCGGCCAAATTCGAGGGGGGACAGGAGTACATCCCCGCCCTGTCCAAAGGTGGTCTTCGCCTGCAAAGTAGTTGTCGATGATGCAGAGGTGGGCTCGGCGGTGACATCTGCCCAGCGGGGCTCGTGGTCGTGGTCTTGTTGCACCAGAATGGAAACCTTTAGGAGGCGCTTTGGGAACCCGCGTACGTCCCTGCTCCCTTTGCACCAAAGGGGAAACTGCACCGCCTGGCGCGCTGACGCCCGCCTGCCCTTCCTTGCGTCATCCTTGACTCCTGAGGCTGGGTTCCGCATAGAGATCTCCGCCGCTCCGGAGGGGGCCTGAGGAGGCCCACCCCCTGCTGATCCTGGTGCTGTTCTTCCTCGCGAGCCTGGGGTCCTCGCGAGGGCCTTGTCTTGAGTAGAGTCACGCCAGGCCGTGTTTGGCTGACGAGGTGGGCCATGCCCTAGGCCGCAGGCAGGCAGGTCTGGGTACCCCCATTCCCAGAACGCCGACAGTAGCCCCCGGGCCCAAGGCGCGCTCAAGCTGGCTTCCGGGCGAAGCCTTGAGGACGGCCCGAAGCGCCGCGGGCTCCAAACGCCTGCGGGCCAGGCCGGCACACGTCGTTCGGTTGATGTCGGGCGCCCAACGTCCCTTCGGCCACCGCCCGAGTCGACAAAAGCCTGACTTCCATCGCCGAGCCATTATTGCTTTCCTCTTCTGCGCACCCGCTCTTACTCCCAGATCCCCGGCCTTAGCAGAGACCTCTCCAGATCCGGCGCCGCTCTGTCCTCCTCCTTGCCGCGTCGGTCCCACGATCTTCCCAATGGCTCCCGTCGGCAAGCCGAATCCAGAGGCCCAGAGCTTAGCCTCCGCTCCCATCTCACCGGCGCTTTCGGAGTCCACCATTGCCAAGGACGGAGACCTCGTCCCGGTGCTCTCGTCGACGGCGGACGAGACCAACGAGTGTGGGCGGACCTTGATATGGGGCGGCTCCTCGGAGAAGCGGCCCTCATCCAGGTTGGTCTATCCTTTCTTCCTTCATAGCGTCTTCGCCGGGCTCGTCCCGCCTTTCTCCGCGTTCTTCACCGCCATCCTCGACCACTACGGGATTCAAGCCCTTCATCTCCAGCCCAACTCCATCCTGCTCTTGTCCGTCTTCGCCTTCTACTGTGAGGCTTTCGTGGGCGTGAAGCCTTCGGTGGCCCTCTTCCGACATTTCTTCAGCTTGCGCGTACATGACGGCGCTCAGCGGTCGGCGTGCGTCTCCTTCATCGTGGTCCAGAGCGGTAACATGCTCTTAAAGACTCGGAAGAAGGTGGAGAACTTCAGGCACCGCTGGGTCTTCATGGATCTCAAGAGCTCCAACCCCCGCTTGGATCTGCCGAAGGGGTTGCCGGAGATGACCCCCGCGTGGAGCTTCGCGAAGCTTTCTGACCCCCGGGCCAAGCCCGTCCTAGAGCGGATTTCTCGCGATATCAGTGCCAGGAAGCTGACTGGGGGGATGATAGTGAAGGAGTTCTTGACGCAGCGCCTGGCGCCCCTCCAGTCTCATTCTAGGCCCTTGTGGGATTATCAGGGCAGCGGCGACAACCTCAGGCTTCGGTCCGCTCGCATAACCCTCGAGGAACTGAACAGGGCTGTGGCAATCCTGCTCAACGGCGACCTCGGTGATCTCCCCGACGCCTATGCCCCGCTGTACCGCCGCGACGACGGAGCCGATTTGGTCGCCAAGATGCCTGTCTTCGACGAACTGGGGCTCTCCCCAGCTGAGGGCCTTGGCTCCCCGGTGATGGTGTCCTCCGGCGACACCACGGGTGGGGAGGATTCGGAGAAGACAGCGGATGATGACCTGGTGGGGGCGTCTCCCCCGTCGCAGAGCATGCTCTTGAGCGACCTCGAGGACGATGACGATGTTGGTGAAGTTTCCGCTGCACGCTCTCCACGCCCCGCCAAGGTCCTCAGGGGGCTAGGACCGGCTCCTCGTGCCACACGGTCCGCCTGCCTGGCGACCCCCAGGAAGCGCGGGACGGAGTATCCTCCGGCGTGCCCTGCCTCTGCCGGCAAGGCGGTTGAGGTGCCGGCCTCGCCCCCGCCCAAATCGCGGCCTGCCGGCAAGGTGGGCGAGGCCGGGGCCATGGCGAACCCTCCAACGGCTGCCCTTGCGGACAGTGCCCCTGCTCCCCGACGTGGTGGTGCCCTCACCGAGAAAGGCGAGGGCGCCCCCGTCGTCGTCGGAGCGGAGAGGAAGAGGAAGTGGGTCGACGTTGAAGAGTAAGTAATCCGTCTCGGCCTTGGCCGCCTGCTGGTAGCTTGAGTATTGATGATTTTCCTTTGCTTGGTAACCAGGAACGCCGCCGCACTGAGGATGAGGAAGAAGAAGGCGGGCGTCAAGCCGAAGGCGTCTTCCGATGCACCGCCCGCTCTTGTCGTGCTGCCGTCGCCTGACGTGGCGCCTGCGGGCGAGGGGGTGGGGGCTCACGAGGCAACCCTCCTGGTCACCGCCGCGGAGCCCCCCGAGCCCCCAATGCCTGTTGGTGCCGCTGTCCGGAGGGCCAGCCCCAGAGGGCCAGCCACCCGTCGATCCGCCGGCATCCGTCTTGCCCATGGTCGCTGCGCAGCCTCCGGAGCCTCCTGCTCCTCGTGCTGCTGTCTCCCGGGGGACGTCGCCAGTGATCGCGCAGGCGACTCCTCCAGAGGAGGCCTTGATGCCTTCGCCGCCGCGCAGCCTCAATGTCCTGGACGGGGCCTTCACCGCTCTGGGTCAAGTTCGGGATGCCCTCACGGGTACCGACGATCGCCTCGCGAGCGGGCGCCTGGGGCTCCTCTCCGGGTGGCTCCAGGTTGACGCCTCTGTTGTGGCGGTCCGGGGCTAGGCCGAGGCCGCCGTGGTGAAGAGCGAGAAGGAGGCCGCGTCGGCCAAGGCAGCCCTCGAGGCGGCGCTGACCGACGCGGCGTCTACTGTAGGGCGTCGTGATGAGGCGGAGTCCCGCTTGAAGGTTCTTCAGGAAGAGAAGTCCGCGCTTGAGGAGCAACTGCGTCAGCAGGGAGAGGCCTTCAGGACCTGCAAGGCCCAGCTTGCCGATCGGGACTCCGAGCTGTCCCAGGCGACAGCCGACTATGCCGCGGCGCGAGAGCGCCTGGACGCGCGGGAAAGGGAGGTTGCCCTGGAAAAGGCCTGGCTCAAAATCAAGGAAAAGGCTCTAACTGAGGCCGAGGAGAAAAAGGCCGCAGAGCTCAGCGCCCTTCCCCCGGTCGAGCTCAGGCTTCGCCAAGCGTTCCACTCCCTCTGCCGGGGAGGGTTTACGGAACCCCTGGTGGCTCCGGAGAGCGGCTTCGTGGAGCTCGCTTCGAAGCTTGTCGAGGGGCTAGAGGGCGCCATTGCCAAAGTGGAGGGGGTCTTGGAGAGCGAGTGACGCGACCTCTTTTTTGAGTCCGCGACGCGGGTCTTTAGCCACCTTCACCTTCGCGAGCCAGGGTTTGACTTCGACTCCGTGATCCGCCCGGTCGCCCCCGAGGTCCGCAGCAGCGCTGCGGCGACAGTGAAGGGCGCCGTGGGGGCGCTGGTGAAGAAGTTCACCCGCGTCACCGTTCCTCCGCCTCCCGAAGCTGCAGGGGTTAGCGGCGAAGAAGACGACGCCAGCGATGTCGACGACGAGTTCCCTGCGGACGGGACGAGTGGCGGCGGAGGCTCCTCCTGATTCCTCTTCCTTGTTCCCTTCCTGCAATGTTCATCGTGCCTCGCGGAGGCGTTAAACTTGTTTGTATTTGCGAAAACTTTTAATGCTTGTAATAACTGTTGAACTATGTGATTGCTCTCTTCACCTTGCTTCCTTCTTGCTTGCTGTGACGCTCTGCGTCGGCAGGGCCCGGCCCCGCGCATACCTCAGCCGCCGTTGGGCCGTCCGGATCACCAAGGACGGTTCCAAGGGGTGAGGGGCTACGTGGCCAGTGAGGCTCCTGAGTCGCGATGCTCAGGAGTCCCCCTTGACGTATGAGCAACCCTCATGAAGGGAACATGGTGAAGATAGGGTTAACTTGGAAATTTTGAACACCTTGCGCTCTGCGTCGGCAGGGCCCGGCCCAGCGCATACCTCAGCCGCCGTTGGGCCGTCTGGATCACCAAGGACGGTTCGAAGGGGTGAGGGGCTACGTGGCCAGTGAGGCTCCTGAGTCGCGATGCTCAGGAGTCCCCCTTGACGTACGAGCTCCAGCGTCCTCCTTAAGGGAACATGGTGAAGATTGGGTTAACTTAGAAATTTTGAACACCTTGCGCTCTGCGTCGGCAGGGCCCGGCTCCGCGCATACCTCGGCCGCCGTTGGGCCGTCCGGATCACCAAGGACGGTTCCAAGGGGTGAGGGGCTACGTGGCCAGTGAGGCTCCTGAGTCGCGATGCTCAGGAGTCCCCCTTGACGTACGAGCTCTAGCGTCCTCCTTAAGGGTTTTGAGCTCTGCGTCGGCAGGGCCTGGCCCCACGCATACCTCAGCCGCCGTTGGGCCGTCCGGATCACCAAGGACGGTTCCAAGGGGTGATTGGCTACGTGGCCAGTGAGGCTCCTGAGTCACGATGCTCGGGAGTCCCCCTTGACGTACGAGCGGCTCCCATACCTTTCCTTGCTGGCTTTTCCTGAGAGGGGCGCGTGAAGACCAGGTTTGGCAGACCTGGGAAGGTGGCGTGTACCAGGCTCGGCCCGGTAGTAGCCCCCATGCAGCCCCCTCACGCGAACATCCCAGGGAATGCAACGAAACGGGGCCGCAAGGAGCCTTCCTGAGGTTGGATGCAGCCGCTGGGGCGCCCTCAGTTGTTTATCCCCAGCACAGGGCGTAGGGCTTCCACATTGCGTGGGCATAGTCATTGGTGGACCGTGTTGTCCGCCAGCACGGAGCTGTGGCTTCCACATTGCGTGGGCATAGTCATTGGTGGACCGTGTTGTCCGCCAGCACGGAGCTGTGGCTTCCACATTGCGTGGGCATAGTCATTGGTGGACCGTGTTGTCCGCCAGCACGGAGCTGTGGCTTCCACATTGCGTGGGAAGGAACCCCTCCGCGTCCTCGGGGGGCTCCGGGCATGTACAACCTCAAAGGCGGTTTGCGCCTGGGTCTTCTTGTAGATCGCGCCGTCCGAGGTCCTGCAAATTTTGGAGAAGCCTGCGCCGAACGTGATCCCTAGGGCCATCGCACGAGAGGGCCAAGCACCAGTGACCCCAGGAGGTGACGTGAACAGGGCTGGCCCGCCAGACAGAGCTCAGCCACTGGATTTATCAACGCTGCAGGGACGGACCCGAGCACAGACGCCGTGCCCAGTCCTCTCGTGAGGCGGTCGAAGGTAGGATCATTCGGGTGCGGCGACATTTGCGCCGGCAAAGAGTCGTGCAGGCAAAGGGAAACATTAGGAAACAGAACATATGCATGAGAAACTGCTGAAATATGCGTAAATGCGGCGACTGCAGGGGTACACCCTGATCGCCTGAGGATAATGCGGCCCAGTGGGTGCCTTCAAACGGAATAAACCAAAAGGTTACCTGGCAGAGACCAACAAAAAGTCACCTGGCGGCCGTGCCGCTGAAGAGTCGAAGCTGCCATCGTAGCCTGATCTTATACCTCCACGAGCGCGGCCCTCACGAGCCCGTCGTCTCCCGGGGCTCGGGACCCATGCTCGGTCCGGGCATCTCCTCCAACTCCTCGCCGCGTCTCGCCAGGCAATGTACGAGCATGGCCCGGGCAAGGCGCTGGAACGTGACACCGGCGTTCGCCAGGCCAAAGGGCATCCAGACGTAGTTGTGCGGGTAGACCCACCCGCGGTCGGCACGGGTTGGCCAAAAGAGGCCCTGGGACGCGGCCCTGTTGATTGCGAGCGTGTTGACGCAGACGCGCGGATGGTCGTCCGGGCCGACGATAGCGGCTGCGATTGGTGGTGCAGGGCAGTCCCCGCCTCGCTTGGCCTGTGCCTCCTGAAGCTCCTCGATCGCTTTGATGACAGACTCTTGTGAGCTAGGCGCCTCGCGCCGTGCTCCTGGCTCTGGCAGTCGCGCATCAGGGCGCGCCTTCAGGTTTTGCCCGAGCGCCTCCCTTGTCTCACCGGCCAAGCCGAGGGCCTCACGTATGGAAGCCCCCGAGCCCGACCCAAGGGGGGCGCCGAGCACGCTTTCCTATGCGATGGAAGGTGGGGCCCCGTCCCTGGGTGCAGAGCCTGAGGCTCCGCCCTTGGAGGTTCCAGCCCCCTGCCGCTCCGCGGGGATGAGCTGCTTCTTCTTCTTGCATGCGTCCTCACGAGGCAGGGCATCCTCCTCGTCGTCCGAGCGCTCGGCCGCAGCAGCGCGGTAAGCACGCTCGAGGGAGCAGACGGCATCCTTCTCATCGCAAGCGACGGTGATGACGCCACCACTCCCTGGCATCTTGAGGACGTTGTAGCCGTGATGAGTCGCCGCGATGAACTTGGCGAGGGCCGGGTATCCAAGGATTGCGTTGTACGGGAGGTGGATGTGGGCGACGTCGAAGACGATGATCTCGGTGTGGTAGTTCTTGCGTCCGCCGAAGGTGACGGGCAGGCATACTTGCCCAATGGGGACTGTGGACCCATCAGTGACTCCCGAGAAGGGATTGGTCGGCATGAGCTGGTCGTACGGTACTTGGAGCGTCTCGAAGGTCTCAATGGAGAGGACATTGAGCCCCGCTCCACTGTCGATGAGGGTCTTGGTGACGAGGACGTTGCTGATGGTTGGAGTGCACAGCATGGGAAGCCTGCCGGCCATGGCCGAGCACTTGAGCTGATCCCTCGAGTCAAAGGTGATTGCAGTCTGGGACCACTTGAGGGGGCGCATGGCCTCGGGCTTTGGGAGAGCCGCATTCACCTCCCGCACGAACTGCTTGAAGACGTGGTTCGATGCTGGGGCTTGGGCGCCGCCCAGGATACAGGCTACCGCCCTGACCTCCTGGAAGCCCCCAGCCCCATCGTCCTGCCTGTCCTCTTCCTTCCTTCGGGGTGGTGGTGGTAGTGGGGTTAGGCCGGCCTCACGAGGACGGGCCTCACGAGGCTGGCCACGGCGGGACCCCTCCGGAGGGTCATCGCGCTAGCGGTCCTCCCGGGCCTGATCGCGCTAGCGGTCCTCCCGAGCCTGATCGCGCCAGCGGTCCTCCTGAGGCTGGTCTCGCCACCCCTGACGCGGTTTCCGTTTGTCCCATCGGCCTCCACCGCGGCCTCCGCCGCGTTCGAAGCCACGGTCAGTGCGTCCAGGGCGCCGGCCGAAGTGTTCGGCACGGACCAGCCTGAGTTCCTGGCAGTCGGCGGTGTCGTGGTTCTTGGTGCCATGGAAGATGCAGGCCTGTCTCCCTCCTGCGGGGTGTTCCTCGCCTCGGCTGCGCTTCGCCTCAGGCTCAGCCGCAAGTACCGCTGGGGCTTTGCGCTTCGCCTCCTTGGCTTTGGTCTTCTTTTCCTCTGGCTCTGCCGCCGGAGGCTCACGGAGTGACAGGCGCCCCTCTTCGGCCTTGGCGCACCTGTTCGCCAGGTTGAACATCTCCAGGGCTAAGCACAGTTCGTCGTTCATGGCGAGCTCTTCTTTCATCTTGAGGTCCATGACGCCGTCGGTGAATGCGGAGATGATAGCCTCATCCGACGCCTTCGGGACCTTGAGGCGCGTAGTCGTGAAGTGCTGTATGAACTTGTGTAGGGTCTCTCCCTACTGCTGCTTTACACGCCGCAGGTCGTTCACGGTGAGCGCGCAGTCGCGGGTACCTTGGAAGTTGGCGACGAAGCGCTTGCGCAGGTCGTCCCAGGAGGTGACGGATCCCTCCAGGAGGTTGAGGAGCCAGGAGAGCGCGCCGCCCTTGAGCGCCATGGGGAACCAGCACGCCATGACCTTGTCGTCCCCACCGGCCGCCCGGATGCTCAGCGAGTAGAGCTGTAGGAACTCGGCGGGATCCGGGGTGCCGTCGTAGCGAGGGGGTAGGTCGGGCTTGAACTTGCAGGGCCACGTGGTTGGATGGAGCTCCGGGGCGATGGCGAGGCACCCCACCGGCTCGACGGGTGGTGCGTGCGCGGGCGGGGCCCGGTCTTGACGCTCCTGAGGGGCCGCCTCGAGTGGTGCCCGGTCGCGACGCTGGTTCGGCAGCGCGGGGAGCGCACGCGCGTCGACGCGCGGCCGGGGCACCACCTGGCAGCTTACTTCATCCCTTGCCCTTGCCCGCGGTTCGCGGGCACGCTCCGCGCCTGGGCTCGGGGTCGACGTCGCGTTGCGGAGGAGGTGGCGGCGCATCGTGGGCCACGTCGTTTGCCAGGGAAGGCCGGGGTCGAAACGAGTAGGAGAGCGCTGAAGCGTCGCCGGCGGCACTGACAAGCTCCGCGATGCGCCGAAGCCAGTTGTCGTAGCGGTCGGGGGGCGGGACGGTAGCGGAGCAGCTCGTTCGCCATGGCGAGTGCGCCCGAACCGCACGCCGGCCCGGGCCGAACATGGAAGGACGACCCGGTAGCTGGAACGATCGACGGAGTGGCGGTGTGACCGTCGCGCCGCGCGGTGACTGGCTGGGAGGAGTCTTGTTGTTTGTGGGCCTCCGGGCCCGTGGCGGCGTTGGCCACAGGAGAGGGGGACCGGCGCGCGCCGGCGCGGCCCACGGGTGCCGTCTGGGCAACGCGGGCAGCGCGGCGCTCGGCGCGGGCTCGGCGGGCATCAGACATCGGAGCGGCGAGGTGGGAGAAGAGCTTGGCTCGAGGAAGACTCCGACACGCCCCCTACCTGGCGCGCCAAATGTCGGATTTCGGGCTCCGCAAAACCCTCAAGGTTCGAACACAGGGGCGTGTGCGAAGATCCCCTGCAGCTTCGCCCTACTCAGCTCGCTACTCGATGGTTACTACGGCGAACTCGCACGATGACGAGGAAGAAGATGAACACGGTGGTTTACCCAGGTTCGGGCCGCTGCGAAGCGTAATACCCTAGTCCTGCTTTGGTGGATTGCCTCTCTGGGAGGTGTGGTGGATGAACTAGTACAGTGGTGACCGGCCTCGCAAGGGCGCTCGAGTGGTGCTCTTGGCTCTCTGCCTTATCTTGTGGTTTTTCGTCCCCGCTCTACGGTGCAGCCTAGCCTCTATATATAGCAGTGGCCCGGGTCCTCTTCCTTATCACAATGGCGGGAAGGGATCCCACAGCGGCCAAATTCGAGGGGGGACAGAGTACATCCCTGCCCTGTCCAAAGGTGGTCTTCGCCTGCAAAGTAGCTGTCGATGACGCAGAGGTGGGCTCGGCGGTGACATCTGCCCAGCGGAGCTCGTGGTCGTGGTCTTGTTGCACCGGAATGGAAACCTTTGGGAGGCGCTTTGGGAACCCGCGTACGTCCCTGCTCCCTTTGCACCAAAGGGGAAACTGCACCGCCTGGCGCGCTGACGCCCGCCTGCCCTTCCTTGCGTCATCCTTGACTCCTGAGGCCGGGTTCCGCATAGAGATCTCCGCCGCTCCGGAGGGGGCCTGAGGAGGCCCACCCCCTGCTGATCCTGGTGCTGTTCTTCCTCGCGAGCCTGGGGTCCTCGCGAGGGCCTTGTCTTGAGTAGAGTCGCGCCAGGCCGTGTTTGGCTGATGAGGTAGGCCATGCCCTGGGCCGCAGGCAGGCAGGTCTGGGTACCCCCGTTTCCAGAACGCCGACAACACGATCCGACACGACACACCTGTGTAGCAACCATGTCATGCCAAGCATGTTTAGTCCTTGGCTGAGGCGTGACAAGGCGTGTCCATCTCGCAGCTTTGGTGGAGATTGTGTTTCTAAAAACAACCACCGCCAAGAGCATGATTAGTAGTACAACCAGTTACTGACTATATGATGTTGCTATCTTAATGTCATCTATATACGAGCTAATAGTCGGCAAATACAATAATTAGATATAAATATGTACTAGTATTTTATTGATATACATGACTCGTCTCACTCTCTCGCATAGTGTCTGGGAGCACGTGTTGCATCTGTATGTTAATGCATAATCCTGTTTCTCTCCTCTCTCCTATTTTCTCTCCTCCAACTCGACAAAAATAAAATATTTAAAGTCTTACAGCTCACATACATCATCTTATTGTATTTGTTATAAGAGGGCCCGCTCTTTCAAAAAAAGATGAGAATAGTTGGTGAACGGTCGCCGATGGCATTTGCGAACATTGGGGGTGGCATTTTAAGTGGATGAGGGTGGTATTTTGAAAAACATTCATGACAGTTTGTTTTATTTGCAGAGTAATTTTTTACGGAAACTGCCACCGTGTGATCTGGATCTAAAGGCTCTAGGGCATTCGCTGGGATCTCATCCAGCGAACGTTCGGCAGATAGCATTTCCCTCGATAACCCCGAGCAGGCGAACACCCGTCATCCCTGTAGAAAAAAAGAACCCTCTAAAATCTGCCCTTGAGATGCCCCACCTCGCTGCACCTGCCTCTCCGCCGCCGGCTCCAAACCTAATGTCTGACGCCCGCGAGTCTGCCTCCTCCTCGCCGCCGTCGGAAAGGGGGCGGAGGAAGGCGGTGGTGGTGGTCATGGGCGCGACGGGCGCTGGCAAGTCCCGGCTTGCAGTTGACCTGGCGGGGCACTTTGCCGGCGTCGAGGTGGTCAGCGCCGACTCCATGCAGGTCTACGGCGGTCTCGATGTCCTCACTAACAAGGTCCCCCTCCATGAGCAGAACGGTATCTCCTCTCGAACACTCCAGAGTCCCGCCTTATAAATATTTTTCTTCAAAAAAAAAGGAAATTCAGTTCCGTTGAGTTTGAGCTGAGCGACGCTATATTTGGCGTGTCTGCAGGTGTTCCTCACCATCTCCTTAGCATCTTCGATCCTTCCGTGGAGTTCACTTGCCGCGATTTCCGTGATCATGCTTTGCCTGTAATCTTACATCTGGTGTTACTGATGCAAGTTCGTTTCAGTCTTCTAGACTTCCAACTGAGTTACTGTACCATGTTCATTCTGAATGGCCGCAGATTATAGAAGATATATTGGATCGTGGCGGCCTGCCTGTTATTGTTGGTGGCACAAACTTCTATATACAGGTCCATAGTTCAGCACGTGTTGATTTCCATATCAGGAGTTATTCACACATGTTCATAGTTCAATTCTGGTCGATATCCTTATCTTAAGTTAATTGTGTGTCTGATTTACAATTTTGCGGGATCTTACGATGGCCTTAGGCTCTTGTTAGTCCATTCCTCTTTGAGGATATGTCAGAAGATATGCAGGGTTGCACTTTGAGTGACCAACTTGATGATATAGGTGAATGTTGAAACCATAACACTTGCTCCTTATTCATCATGTGCCTGTTCTGTATCCATGTTTTATTTATTTCTATTATATCTTCAATGTGCTATTCAGGCCTTGCCACGGATGATGTTGGAAGTGGGTATGAACACTTGAAGGAGATTGGTCCTATTGCGGCACAAAGGATCCACCCGAACAACCATCGAAAAGTAAGGGTGTTGCACATTCCTACCATCTCCTGGTCACTTAGCCAGTCATTCTTCATCTGTAGCGTGCTCTCACTTTCCTCATGGCATTCCCCTATTTATCTTATTTTATTCGTTCGATTTGCCGTATTGAACAGATAAAACGTTACCTTGAGTTATATGCAACCACAGGTGCACTACCAAGCGATCTTTTCCAAGGAGAAGCTGCAGAAGTGAGGAATTTTTGTTTTTTCTTTAATTAATCATTCAATATATATGCCATGAATATGCTACTAACTGCTTCAACACATTTTTTGCTCATGGGGTTAGACTTCCTGTTTCAATATAGATGTCCTAAATGAGATTGTTTGTTATCAGGACAAGTGGGGCCGGCCTACTAGCTCCAGATTTGACTGTTGTTTCCAGTGGGTAGATGCCGAGCTTCCTGTTCTGGATAATTATGTCAATGAAAGAGTCGATTGCATGATTAATGCTGGTCTGCTTGATGAAGTGCGCAATATATATAATCCAGGTGCCGTTTATACCCAAGGTCTACGGCAGGCCATTGGGGTTCGTGAATTTGATGAGTTTTTCAGATTATATTTTACAAAGAACAGACCTGATGAGATAAAAGCTGGTATGCTTCATCTCCATGATGATGAGCTGAAAAGCTTGTTGGATGAAGCTGTCTCCCAGCTAAAAGCAAACACACGAAGACTTGTTCGACGCCAAGTAGACACTCTACTTCCTGTGTATCTATATTCTTACATATTTTAGAAGATAGTCTGAGAAAATAATAAGCACCAGACTGCAAATCTTTGTCGCAGAGACGGAGGCTACACCGGCTGAATAATGACTTCGGGTGGAATTTGCATCACATCGATGCAACAGAAGCATTCGAATGTAAGTCCATTTGTATGTATTAGCCCATAGTGTTGAATTGGCCTTCTTTGATGTGTTCTTTTCCTTCATATGTAATGTACATTTTACTAGGTACCACTGGTGACTCGTGGCACGTCAAGGTTATAAAACCTTGCGTAGATACTGTCAGAAGATTCTTGTCTAACGATACAAGTTTGGCAATTAAAGATCGTTCGAATGATGGTGGAGGAACTAGGTTGGCCTCAAGAGAGTTATGGACTCAATATGTTTGCGAGGTGATGTTTTTTGTTTAATGTTCTTACGAAGTGGTTGTGGTTATGCTTTTGCTGTCCAATGATAATTGGTTGAAGTATCTGATGCTTGCCTTTTGTCTTTTGCCACGATGTATTAGCTAATAAAAAACATGGATCTGACAAACTTCTACTCTTTCTGAATCATGTGTTATAGGCCTGTGACAACCGGGTCCTTCGAGGGGCACACGAGTGGGAAAAACACAAACAAGGGCGAGGCCACCGGAAAAGAACGCAGCGCTTGAAGCGGAAGAGTAAGATCAAGAGTACATCGTCTGAAGCAGAAGTATAAATGTATGATCATCAATTGTAGTTTCGGTGTAGATGGAACACCATTTAGATTGGTTTTGAGTGTTATGGAGGAGACTGTGGAAGGGGATTGATAAGGTCATGGATCCAAACACTAGTTCTGATCTGTAAAGTCTGTTTGTATGCTGCCTGACTTCATATCGCAGCAAACACTAGTTTGTCTTAATTTATGCCCATCCTCAACATGTCGTCTAATTGTTCATGGAGCTGGTGAATATCGTCAAGGTAAATTTAAAAGCAATCGGCAGTGAACCGAAAACTAAATCGATGAAAAAATAAAGGGTAAATCGATGGAACATTAGAATGCAGGTCATAATAGTTTAGAAAGAAAGATCCAGGCCGAATTCAACGAGCAAATCAGTGAAGCTAGCAAAGCAGCAGTCTTCTCGGCGGTCCAACGGTTTTATAATGACAAGCTTGGCTTAAATTTGGTTTACAAGAGAGGTCTCCCGCACCGGCAGCGAAGGAGGAGTCTGGCGGCACGACTGTTCTTTAGATGGTCACTGCTATTTTTCTTAGGAGTGAGGAAACACACGCACGCACGAATGGAATATAAGTCCGTTGGGCTTGCAGCCGAGGAAACGTCCCACACTGTATCTCTTCTCTCAAAAATAAAAGAACACGTCCGCCTGGCAGTTCCTATAGCAACCAACCGCGTACCCTCCTATAATCTCACGTCCTCTGTATGGGCCGGCCCATTATATGTTTTTCCCACTGGTTTTTCCTTTCTTTTTCTTTTTTTGCATGGTTTTTTCTTTCTTTTCTCTTCATTCATATTTCTCCTTCTTCTCCTTTTATTTTTAGGTTTCAATTTTTTCTTCTTAATTTTGTGATTTTTTAATTCATAAATATTTTTCGAATTCACAGACATATTTTCCAAATATGCGAACGTTTTTAAAATTTGTTAATTTTTTTAAAAATTTCAAAAGCTTTTTAAAATTCATGGATATTTTTAAAACTTGCGAACATTTATTGAAATTCATGAAAAATGAATTAATATTTTTTTTTCATAATTCGTGATTTTTTTTAGAATGCAGGGACGTTTTTAGAATTCCAGTATAAATTTCTAATTGAAGAACATTTTCTTAATTAGAGAAGAAATTTCCGAACTCACCATCATTTTTTGAATTCGAGAACATGTTTTAAATTTTGGAATTGTTTAAATTTCGTAGAATTTTTTCAAATACCGAACTTTTTTAGAAATCCAGAATATTTTAAATAAGCTAAAAAGCAAAAGCAAAAAAAGTAAAAATAGCAAATAAAAAGAAACGAAAAAAATCAGGAAAGGCCCGCCCCATACCTGGGCCGGCTCAAGTTTGCGCGTGGGGGAGTCAGGCCTCGCTTTCCACCAATCCACCGCACGGGCCGGGAAATAGGAGTTCCTCGTCGGACCTAGCTAGCTTTGTACGTACGCAAATCCGATCTACGAATACGTACGCTCTATCTGGACACGTACGAATACCTAGATCCAGATCTACAAATACGTAGATACGGGCACCTCGTCTTTGACTTGCGTTTCCGAGCTCGAACTAACCTGTGGTTGGATGGTTAGAAGGACTGTGGTATCCCCAGCCTACCAGGGTTCAAATCCTGATGCTCGTATTTATTCCTGAATTTATTTCAGGATTTTCGGCGATGCGCATTCAGTGTGAGGAGACTTTCCCGTCGACGACGAGGTGTCTACGGTGACTTCGTAAATTTCAAGATGATATGCCGGCTCAGTCTCTCGGAGATGCTCGTAGGGATAGGGTGTGCGTGTGTGCGTTAGTGTATGCGCATGTATATGAACGCTTGGGTCTGTACTGGGTTAAAAAAAAAAAAAAGCTCTCTAGTTCGTCCTTCGTTCCGTTCCGCTGGGCAGCAAGGTGATCGGCGAAACACGAAGATCAAATCGAGTAAGTCGCCTTCTTCTCCCTCCGTCAATTGAATTAGGGTTCGTGAATTTCGTCTCTCTTTCTGCTTCCTTGGTCTTTGGTCTCTGTTCTTGACAGGGCAAGATCAAGATGGCCGCGGTTCTTCCTGCGCTGCTGCCAACTCCACCGTCGCCCCCAATGCTCAAGACATCGTGGACGGACGGGAAGCCGTCGGCGAGCCGAAGCTGGATAGACGAGAAATTCATGATTCTGGCCGCCACATCGGACATGACCGGCGGTGAGCGTGCCGGGCGCGTGCTGTTGGAGATGAGCAGCGGCAAGCGCGCCGGACGCGGGACATCGGACATGGGCGGCGGCGACCGTGCCGGACGCGGGCCATCTTACGCGGACGGCGGTGACCGCGCCGGTCGCGAGAAATCTCGAACAAGCTGGAGCGCTGTCAAGAGGCCCGCCGGACGTGCCCCTTCCACTGATCGGTGTGACAAGAAGCCCAAGGCTCCGATCCAGAAGGAAGCCGCTCCGGAGACAGAGCAACCGTTCGCTGGTCCGACGTTCATGAGCGTCGTGCGCCCGGACCCCAGCGAGCTCCCAATCCCGTACTACTTCTTGAAGAAGAAGACGGGCTAGTGGACTAGCAACAGCACATGCTTCACTAAGCCAGCATCTCACAGTCGTCGTGTGATCTTGTTTTCTACTAGTGTTAAACCAATTTCAGCGCTTATTAGATGCGCTTATTATTGTAATTTGTCATGGCTCTGCCTTGTGTTAGTAAAAACCCAGAGAGGGCTAGAACAGCTAGTCTCTGTTGATTTAACAAGTCGCTTCATTTATAATTCTTGATCTTGAGCAGCAGCTCCATTTCTACTGCTAAGAGCAGAGCTGCTCTGCAACGAACCGGCCATCACAACAGGAAGAAAAGTATGGTCCACCCATCTTCAGTTTTAACTTTTAACTGTGAATTTTTTGTTCCAAACACAAAAGCTCAACCTCATGTAAACGTACAAGCTCATGTAGACATTCAACTAGCTCAAGCAGACATACAGGCTCATTCGGAACATTCAGATTTATGTAAACATCCAGACCAAAGTGGTAATACAAAAGGAGCATCTTCCTTCAAGAATTTATTTTGGCAAAACAAATCAGACCAAAGCGGTACCTGAAAGAACCGACTAACCAGGCTGCAAAATTTAAACATGATCGATCCTTCAAGAATTCTGATTAGCTCAGGTAAAAAAAAAAGAATTCTGATTAGCTAAAGTACAGTCCCAACTACAACATTTCAGCATAATAAGCACATTGCATGAGCCTTGAAAAAAATCAGAACTTTTCATTTTGGCATCATCTTATCTTCACAGAACTTCTTCTCTGCTTCTTGGTTTTGCGCACAAAACATCATTTCAGCCTAAATACGAGATCTTGTCAGAGAGAAACTTGATTGCAAAACAAGATCATAAGTGATTGCAAAAGAGGATCTTCAGTTGATTGCCAAGGGAGATCAAGTGAGCAGACCATAGATATGGAATTGAATCTTATCCCAGCTTAAAACTAGATAATTTAAAATTCTCAAACCATCTTAATTTTTTCATTTTAGCATGTTCTGGATGGCCACTTTTTGAAAGTGGAACTAACATATATTTTTGTTTCGTAACATAGGCCCACTTTCTGAGCAAGATCTTCCTGCAGGAAGTACACACAATACAAGTTGTTTGTCAATGGAAGTTAGTGTAAACAAGACACGACATATATATTACTAAACTATGTACCATGTAAAAAGCAAAAAGAATTGCACTTGAGAATGCCGGATGTGGATTGGGATAACTTACCCCTGCCGAGTCTCATATTAGCAGTGCACGTCGTCATCTGCACTCACCTTTGGCTGTGATAAACCAGTGGAACAGTTGCTGTTTGAGAAAAGGAAACCAGTGGAACAATTGCTGTTTCAGGGATATTGTGTGAGCAGGTAAAGGGATTTGACAGTTTCCAAAATATCAGGTGGCTGTATATCTTGTTAGTAAGAAGCATTAGACTAGATTCCAATGATCTAAGTATATCAAGCAGCCACTTACTACTAACAGCTACAGTTTCTATATGCACACACTGCTCAAGATTACAACAAGTAATTAAGATTTCAATTTCATGTGTTTGTTTTCAGGTTCAGGGTTCGCAAATTTCTTACAACATGTAGCATTCCCTGGTGGAATTTGCTACTTATGAACTATAGAGTATAGAGAGTACTCACAATAAATTACATTAAGTACAGGTGGAAGAGAGGATCAAAATTCAGACCTGTAACTTCACCTCCTTGTTCTCCTCATCATCTAGATCCTTGTCCTCCTCATCCTCCCACGCCGGATGCTTGTCCTCCTCATCCTCTTCATCCTCCCATGTCGGATTCTTGTTCTCTTCCTCCGTCATCTTCTTGTGCTTGTCCTCCGTTGCACCTGACTTCTTGCTCCACGGGGTCGAGGAGCAGAGAGTGGTGGTGGCGGACAGAAAGACTGCACGTGGGGACAAGTGGGATGTCGGGAAGGCGGCGAACGGGGAGCAGGGGTGGCGCCGGTGGAGATTGAGCACGACAAGTGGGACGGTGTGGTGGCGACAAGCGGGACAGCCGGGTGGCGGCCTGACGTTGCATTTTTTTCGAGACAATCTCGTGAAATTTTATTAATTCGTCACAATGTTTACATGGACGGAATGGAGATCGCATGACTGACCTAACCAAACAGGCGGTCAGCCGCTAAGGGCATCTCCAACGCTAACACTCAAACTGCCTGCAACCGTCCGTACCGTTTGGTCTGGACATGTTCTGCCATCCAACGCGGTATTGTATCGGTCCGCTTGGCGGTCCAGACACACCTTTTCCCGCAAACCGGAGACAGTGGGGGGGGGGGGGGGGGGGGGTTTGACTTTGCGGGCGTCCAGACCGCTGCCACGTCCGCTTCTGACTGTCCTGACTCACCATTAACCCCCTCCCTCGCCTGAAACAGCCGGCGTCGCTCCACAGAGTCAGTGCTGCATTCATGCCTGACCACAGCGGACACGATCTCTCACTGCTGCCGGAATTGAAGCGGCGCACCTGCCTAGAGAGCGCCGCATACGCCACTTCCCGGTGCAGGCGACTACTCCGCGTTCAAACGACACCTCGTCGGTCCGTCGCCCTACATTGATGATATGCGCTTGCCGAGGAACCTACTCCGGTGCTACCCGTCCGTCCGTCTACAGCCCACCATTAACCACACCGCCGTAACCCATTGCCATCTACCCACTATATAAACTTCAGCCCCGGCCATAGGCACAGTCATCCTCCTCCGGTCCCTTTCTCCTCTCCGCACCACGCCTACCATGGCCTCCGCACACTCCAAAGACCTCTTGGACACCCTCTCCTCAAAGGGAAGAAGGAGATGGCCGCCATTGTTGCCGGCCGGCAGGCCGGCCGACAGACGGAGGCCGACGACGCCCCAATGGAGGACGAGCCAGTGCCATCCTCCTCGCCGGTGCATGCCGGCCTCATCATCGGTGAGGCCCATGCGCACTACATGGGCATGCTTTGGGTCGACAACCTCAGCCTCCTCAAGGAGCACCGACGTGCGGAGGAGCTGCTCGCTGCTGGCACATCCATCGTGCCGGACGTGGACATGCCCGAATAGGAGGCATTGCTCGAGTCCTACCGCTCCGCCCGCGAGATCCGCCTGGACCGCTGGCGGTACCGCCAACATCAGACGGAGTTACAAGCCGCCTATAGGGAGTTCGACGAGGCGGCGGATGAGGTGTGGGGCAAGAGCGGCAACGAGGAAGACATCTCCAGCTCCGCCCCGGCCGCGCCTCGCCACCACGACCACAAAGCCGACACGTCCGCGGGTGCGGCCAGCAGCGAGGAAGAGTAGTGCATGGTAGGTCGCCGTCGCTCAGGTCCCAAAAAGGCATCGCTCCCCCCTTCCGTTGAAGCCAAGCTTGGTGGGCTGAACATCATCGTCCGATTAGCCGCTTGGCGACGACGTGGAGGTGGACAACTTCACTTCTCGAGGCTCCGGAGGAGGAGCTGGAGAGCGTTGAGGCAGAACTAGAGAAGGCGAAAGAAAGAGCCGGAGCTTCAGTTCTCGGGGCTCATGGCTGGACATGGAGAACGGGCGCCAGCGCTCATTTAGATTAATTTTAGAATAGGGTTTAGTTAAAAATTGTCCAAGATGTAATGAATTTCGTCCGGTTTATATGAAAAATGTGCGAATTGTAATGAATGAGCTCTGATTTATATGAAAATCCGCCGTGTTTGCAAAAAATTCGTCGGGTTTGTTGCACTGTGTTTGAAATGTATGCGGGCATCGTTGGATTACTAGCTCCCGCATCCGTGTCCACCGAGTGGTCCCGCCCTGTCCACGGACGGATGCCGGAGCAAATTCGCGGGTCAACGTTGGAGATGCCCTAAAGCAAAATCATGCTTCGCTAAATTGTGTGCCTCAACATTCGAGAACCTAAACTCATGAACAAAATTACAAAAATCAATAGAACTAGAATGATGAACAATTTCTCGAATAATAGCCCCATAGCTTGCGGCACTCTTGAAAGGATCGATATGGTCGGCTACAGAGGGGGGAGGGTGAATAGGCTACTAACAATTTTTAACTTCTTCTAACAAATTAGGGTTAACAAGGAAATAGGTTGTCTAGATAAGCAACTAGGTGGACACCCTATATGATGAGCTCAACAACAATATCAAGCATATGATAGTAACACACTACAAGCTTGCATAAAGTAAAGGTAAGATGTAACCACAAGTGGAGTCGATGGAGACTAGGATGTGTTACCGAAGTTGCCTCCTTTTGGGGGAGGTACATCTCCATTGGAGCGGTGTGGAGGCATGATGCTTCCCAAGAAGCCACTAAGGCCACCATATTCTCCTCACGCCCTCACACAATCCGTGATTCCACTAGCGGTGTACTTGAAGGCGACAATAGTACCTTTACAAACAAGGTTGGGGCTCACTCCATAACTTAATTGGAGGCTCCAAACACCACCACGAAGCTTCACCACAATGGAATGTGGCTCTGAGGTGACCACTTCCGTCTATGGTGCCCAAACATACAAGAGTAAAAAAATCCATAAGAGAAGTAGGGGGATCAAATTTTCTTCGGTGGAAGTGTAGATCTAGGTATCCTACCTCAATCCCCAACAAATCAACAAGTTTGGTTGGCTAGAAAAGGAGATCGGGCAAGAAAGCTCAAAGGCATTAATGGAGGAGAGAGAGGCAAAAGGTAGGTGGGAGGTGGAAGAAGCACCTTCTTTTGTAGGGTCCTCCAATTGCAACAATTATGTGCAGTTTTAATAGGAGCGGCGCAACTGGATTTTGCGAGATCCCTAGTTGCAGGAAACCCGGCGGTACAACCGCTGGTGGCACAGGTAGTACCGCTGAGGCAAGCTCAACAGTCACAACCTGCCAGCCACTGCTAAGTACCGCACCAGTACCAAAACGATGTCACCCGTGAGCGGTACATGGGCCGGTACTTTATCCGGTACAACCGCCGGGCGCAAGGCTCGGTGGTGGCTAAGTCTAGAGAGGTACAATCGCTTCGAGACTATCGGTAGAACTGGTGCACAAATGCCATCCGGGAGAACGGAGACACCACCGCCTACTACCGCCCACCCAATAACACAAAGTCACCCGTCTTTGGTGGTTGGGTCGGTAGTTGGCCCGGTACAACCGTACCTGCACAACCGACACGTAGTTATCCTATAGTGGTAAAGTCCCAGGTGGTACAACTGCCTGAGGAACACCCCTTCTGCAGGAGGTACAACTGCCTATGAGTACAAAAACTGCTTTAGGTCGAAATGGAGGCTCCCTCCTCGATCGAAAGGAAGTATGTACGTGGAATATGAGTGTGTATGTGCTTTGATTCACCCAGTACCTTCCGATGTGGACCCCCTCTTAATAGTACGGATTTCCTAAAGCGACGGAAATGTCGTCTTTGATGTTTTCCATCCGGAGGGGTGCCCAACCGTCTTGTGCCACATGAGGTATACCCGTGTATCTTAGGCATACGGTTAGTCTGCAAAATTCATTGTCATCAACACCAAAACACTTAAGGCGGAAAATGCCCATACAATCTCTCCCTTTTTGGTGGTTGATGACAATACAACGATTTGCACAAACGAGTCTAGAAAATATAGAAGGGCCCCCCTAGATGTGAGCACTAATAAGGTTTTGCTTTTGGAATGCAAAGTGCTCACAACTAGGATCTACGCTCCCCCTAGATTTTATAGACCACGAATGGGTTGCAAATGAAATGGATACACAAAGGGCATGCATTTTCAACAATATGAAGTGGAGCAATAATTAAAGGGTGACAATAATAAGCATAGCTCTACTAACATAAACGACATTATAAATGAGATAGATAAATAGGGATCACATGTCTCACACCACGCAACAATAATAGTCTCCAAACAAGGTTCTCAAACTAACTCAAAGTAAATAGTTCTACAAAATGAGAAAGCAACTAAGAGAGACCCATGCAAATCCCGAGACCTAATAGAACTCTCTCCCCCTTTGGCATAAAGACACCAAAAAGAAAAAGAGCGATGCTAACGCCCCAAAAGCTCAGTAGTCCTCCTCAGACTCCTCGATCTGGTTCTCATCATCATGCATGCCCTCATCATACTCCTCATCCTCCTCCATGATCTCATATGTAGCAGTAGATGTGGCAGCAGGAGGATTAAATGTGGCTGCATCGGAATCCTCCTCACTCGTCCATTGACTGTTCTCATAGACCCACTTCTCCTTAGAAGTGATGTGCTTCTCCGAGCCACTATCCAAGCAATGTCCAACTACTCCGACTCTGCCTACGACGAGCCAACTTCTCATCGACATGGGCTTCATACAACTTCTTCTGAACATGAGCCTGCAAGCAGAAGGTCTTATTCATATTAGCTTCAAGTTTGGTGATCAATGTGGGCTTTGCTCCTGCCACCATCTCAAAGTTAGTATCATCAGTAGTGGCATAAACATCCTCAGGGTTGTCAACAGGAAGGCGAGATTCGTTTTGGTGCTTCTTCTTGAATTGCTTGACCTCATGAATAGTGAGGTTGTCAGCAGAAGTGAGGGGCTCTTCTCACAATGAGTACATAAAGCACATCACAAAGGGAACATATATGGGCACCTTGCGATGAATAACCATGTTGTTCATCTCCTCCTAAAGCCACTTGGAAGCATCAAAAGTGGCACCAGTGCCAGCCTTGGTCCTCATAGCGACCATCACGTCCACCAGATAACCATAGGTCTCATCATGGATCACAACCTTGGGAATAAGCACATTCTAAAAGATGTGATGCATAATATCATATACCTTCTACAGATCCTTGGAGCCACCAATCTTACCACGGCCAGTGATGTACAAGGGTGCAAGTTTTTCCTATTTATGGGCAAGGCACGGTCGTGAGGACGAATGCCACCTTCTTCAGATAGACCGGTGTTAGTTTATCCCAGAGCATTGCATAAAGAGCTCCAGGGTACCTGAAAAGCTGTCACGACACATGAAAGTCAAGGTATGAGCATCATTCCTACCAAAGTGAACGGTTGCATAGAACCGATGAATGAGCTGAACGTTGAAGTCACAGTTGATCTCCATAAGCTTCACCAAGTCAAACTACTCACATAGGGCCAAGGCCTCTCCAAAGTACTGCATGTTGCTCTCCAATGATCAATATCAACGGTCCACTGCTTGGTGAAACGGTTCTTGTTGTGCTCAAAGATTTCATGCACAATCCTCACTTGCATCTCATTTCTGAACTGGAGAATGGACCGAGGAGGGTGAATAGAATTTCATACGGGTTGAACATGTGGAATCTCCCCCAATCCTTCTGAGGTCACTTGTGCATTGGCAGGGTTGTGCGTTGCTTTGTTGCGATTGACTTCTCACGATGACTGGGCTTGGTGGGAACCACCACCTCTTCCCCGTCCGCACTGTCAGTTGGACACTTACATCTACGAACTCTCTTCCTAGTCTTCTGGCGAGGAGCCGAGAGAGAAACATAGCCACCTACAAACACACACGGGAAGCACACAAGAACCGCAGAAAAGATGAGAGGAATGCAGACAAGTTCAAATGGATACATTACTTGATGGAATGGAGAGAAAGAAAATAGTGCATAAAAGATCCAGAAAGACCGGTTGTACCGTGCCTCCAACTGATAGTACCGCCCAAGCGGTTGTATCGGTATTACCACCAGTAGTACCGCATGCAGCAATTGTACTGCCCCGTATGGGCGGTTTGTACCGCGGGCCGACTGCAGTTACACGAACAGGGGGACTAGCACAACACAAAACTAGATCTAAATATGCAATATCTCAAATTCTAACTTCTCACAAGCAAAACGTGCCATTACCGGCGTCCATGGGAAGAGACCGGGTAGGAGGAGGCCTCCACGGATGCTTGCGAGGGGGTTAATCATAAGTGGAAGGTTTGTTCAAGTAAGAACAACACCCAAGCACCGGTCCACCCACATATCAAATTATCAAAGTAGCGAACGCAAATCAAACCAACACGATGAAAGTGACTAGATGAAATTCCTGTGTACCCTCAAGAATGCTTGGTTATTATAAGAGACCGTTTTGGCATGTCCTTTGCCACAAAAGGATTGGGCTATCTTGCTGCACATTATTTACCGCTACCATTACTTGCTCGTTACCAATTATCTTGCTATCAAACTACCTGTTACCTACAATTTCAGTGCTTGCAGAAATTACCTTGCTGAAAACCGCTTGTCATTCCCTTCTGCTCCTCGTTGGGTTCGACACTCTTACTTATCGAAAGGACTACGATTGACCCCCTATACTCGTGGGTCATCAAGGCTCTTTTCTGGCGCCGTTACCGGGGAGTGAAGCACTCTTGGTAAGTGGAAATCGGTAAGGAAAATTTTATATTACGTGCTGAAATTTATTGTCACTTGCTACTATGGAAAACAATCCTTTGAGGGGTTTGTTCGGGGTATCTTCAACTCGACCGGAACCACAATTATTTGCCCCTCAACCTACTGCACCTACTGAAAATATTGGTTATGAAATTCCTTCGGGTATGATAGAACAACTGCTAGCTAATCCTTATGCAGGAGACGGAACTGAACATCCTGATATGCACCTAATACATGTGGATGAAATTTGTAGATTATTTAAGCTTGCAGGTTTACCCGGAGATGAAGTTAAGAAGAAGGTTTTCCCTTTATCTTTGAAGGGAAAATCATTGACATGGTATAATCTATGTGATGATATTGGATCATGGAACTGGAATCGATTGAAATTAGAATTCCACCAAAAGTTTTATCCTATGCATCTAGTTCATCGTGATCGGAATTATATATATAATTTTTGGCCTTGTGAAGGAGAAAGCATCACTCTAGCTTGGGGGAGGCTTAAGCCAATGTTATATTCATGCCCCAATCATGAGCTCTCGAGAGAAATTATTATTCAGAATTTTTATGCTCGGCTTTCTCACAATGATCGATCCATGCTCGATACTTCTTGTACTGGTTCTTTTATGAAGAAGACTATTGAATTCAAGTGGGATCTCTTAGAAAGAATTAAATGCAACTCTGAAGATTACGAACTCGACAAAGGTAATGAGTTAGGTATTAAGCTTAAGTTTGATTGTGTTAAATCTTTTATGAATACCGATGCTTTTCACAAGTTTAGCACTAAATATGGACTTGACTCTGAGATAGTAGCCTCTTTCTGTGAATCATTTGCTACTCATGTTGACCTCCCTAAGGAGAAGTGGTTTAAATATCATCCCCCTATTAAATAAGAAATTAAATAACCGGTAAAAGCTAAAGATGAAACCATCATTTACAATGTTGATCCAATTGTGCCTACTGCTTATATTGAAAAACCATCTTTCCCTGTTAGGATAAAGGAACATGCTAATGTATCAACTGTGGTTCGCAAAAGTAATATTAAAGCACCTAAGCCCTCTGAACAAATTAAAGTAGAACCTAGTGTTTCTATGGATAAAGATCTTTTGGTAGAAAATATTGATGGGCATGTTATTTACTTCTGTGATGAAGCTGCTAGAATTGCCAAACCTGATGAAACAGATAAACATAGACCCGTAGTTGGCATGCCTGTTGTCTCAGTTAAAATAGGAGATCATTGCTATCATGGTTTATGTGATGTGGGTGCTAGTGTGAGTGCTATTCCTTTCACCTTATACCAATAAATTATGAATGATATAGCACCCGCCGAAATAGAAGACATTGATGTTACTATTAAACTTGCTAATAGAGAAACCATCACACCACTTGGGATTGTTAGAGATGTTGAAGTATTGTGTGGGAAAATAAAATATCCTACTGACTTTCTAGTTTTTGGTTCCCCACAAGATGACTTTTGTCCCATTATCTTTGGTAGACCTTTCTTGAATACTGTTAATGCTGATAGATTGTGAAAAACAAACCGTCGGTGTTAGTTTTGGTGATGTGTCTCATGAGTTTAACTTTTCCAAGTTTAGTAGACAACCCCATGATAAAGAATTATCTAGTAAGGATGAAATAATTAGTCTTGCTTCTATTGCCGTACCTCCTACCGATCCACTGGAACAATATTTGCTTGACCATGAAAATGATATGCACTTGCATGAAAGAAATGAAATAGATAAAATTTTCTTTGAACAACAACCTCTCCTAAAACACAATTTGCCTATTGAAACTCTAAGAGGTCCTCCTCCACCTAAAGGTGATCCTGTGTTTGAATTAAAACAATTGCCTGACACTTTGAAGTATGCTTATCTTGATGAGAAAAAGATATATCATGTTATTATTAGTGCTAACCTTTCAGAACATGAAGAAGAAAGATTATTAAAAATTCTGAGGAAGCACCGGGCTGCTATTGGATATACTCTTGATGATCTTAAGGGCATTAGTCCCACTCTATGTCAGCACAAGATCAATATGGAACCTGATGCTAAACCCGTTGTTGATCACCAACGACGATTGAATCCTAAAATAAATGAAGTGGTAAGAACTGAAATATTAAAGCTTCTGGAAGCAGGTATAATTTATCCCATAGCTGATAGTAGATGGGTAAGTCCCGTTCATTGTGTCCCTAAGAAGGGAGGTATTACTGTTGTTCCTAATGATAAAAATGAACTTATCCCACAGAGAATTGTCACTGGCTATAGAATGGTAATTGATTTTAGAAAATTAAATAAAGCTACTAGAAAAGATCATTACCCTCTTCCTTTCATTGATCAAATGCTAGAAAGATTATCTAAGCACACACACTTTTGTTTTCTGGATGGATATTCTGGTTTCTCTCAAATACCTGTATCACAACCTGATCAAGAGAAAACCACCTTTACTTGTCCTTTTGGAACCTATGCTTATAGACGTATGCCTTTTGGTTTATGCAATGCACCTGCTACCTTTCAAAGATGTATGACTGCTATATTCTCTGTTTTTTGTGGAAAGATTGTGGAGATTTTCATGGATGATTTTTCCGTTTACGGTACTTCTTTTGATGGTTGCTTAAGAAACCTTGATCGAGTTTTGCAGAGATGTGAACAAACTAATCTCATCTTGAATTGGGATAAGTGCCACTTTATGGTTAATGAAGGTATTGTCTTGGGGCATACAATATCCGAACGAGGTATTGAGGTGGATAAAGCTAAAGTTGATGCAATTGAGAAAATGCCATGTCCTAAAGATATTAAAGGTATTCGGAGTTTCCTTGGTAATGTTGGTTTCTATAGGAGGTTTATTAAAGACTTCTCTAAAATTTCTAGGCCTCTTACTAATCTTTTAAAAAAGGATATTCCATTTGATTTTGATGATGATTGTGTAGAACCCTTTGAAACACTCAAGAAAGCCTTAACTTCTGCATCTATTGTTCAACCACCTGATTGGAACTTGCCTTTTGAAATTATGTGTGATGCTAGTGATTATGCTGTTGGTGTTGTTATAGGACAAAGAGTTGATAAGAAATTAAATGTTATCCATTATGCTAGCAAAACTCTAGACAGTGCCCAAAGAAATTATGCTACTACTGAAAAAGAATTTTTAGCAGTTGTGTTTGCTTGTGATAAATTTAGATCTTACATTGTTGATTCCCAAGTTATTGTTCACACTGATCATGCTGCTATAAAATATCTTATGGAAAAGAAAGATGCTAAACCTAGACTCATTAGGTGGGTTCTCTTGCTTCAAGAATTTGATTTACATATCACTGATAGGAAAGGAGCTGAGAACCATGTAGCTGATAACTTGTCTAGGTTAGAAAATATTCTTGATGACCCACTACCTATTGATGATAGTTTTCCTAATGAACAGTTAGCTACAATAAATGTTTCTCAAAACACTCCTTAGTATGCTAATTATGCTAACTACATTGTTGCTAAATATATACCACCTAGTTTCACATACCAACAAAAGAAAAAATTCTTCTATGATTTAAGACATTACTTTTGGGATGACCCACATCTTTATAAAGACGGGGTAGATAGTATTATTAGATGTTGTGTACCTGAGCATGAACAGGAACAAATCCTACGGAAATGTCATTCCGAAGCCTACGGAAGACATCATGCGGGAGATAGAACTGCTCACAAGGTATTGCAATCTGGTTTTTATTGGCCTACTCTCTTCAAGGATGCTCGTAAGTTTGTCTTTTCTTGTGATGAATGTCAAAGAGTTGGTAATATCGGTAAGCGTCAGGAAATGCCTATGAGTTACTCACTTGTTGTTGAACCATTTGATGTTTGGGGTTTTGACTACATGGGACCTTTTCCTTCCTCTAATGGGTATACTCATATTTTGGTTGCTGTTGATTATGTTACTAAGTGGGTAGAAGCTATTCCAACTAGTAGTGCTGATCATAACACCTCCATTAAAATGCTTAAATAAGCTATTTTCCCAAGGTTTGGAGTCCCTAGATATTTAATGACTGATGGTGGTTCACACTTTATTCATGGTGCTTTCCGTAAAATGCTTGCTAAATATGATGTTAACCATAGAATTGCATCACCCTATCATCCTCAATCTAGTGGTCAAGTTGAACTTAGCAATAGAGAAATAAAATTAATATTACAAAAAGCTGTCAATAGGTCCTGAAAGAATCGGTCTAAGAAACTAGATGATGCACTTTGGGCCTATAGAACAGCTTATAAAAATCCTATGGGTATGTCTCCATACAAAATGTTATATGGAAAAGCTTGTCATTTGCCTCTAGAGTTAGAACATAAAGCATTTTGGGCAATTGAAGAACTCAATTATGATTTCAAACTTGCCGGTGAAAAGAGGTTATTTGATATTGGCTCACTAGATGAATGGAGAACCCAAGCTTATAAAAATGCCAAATTGTTCAAAGAAGAAGTTAAAAGATGGCATGACAAAAGAATCCAAAAGCGGGAATTCAAAGTTGGAGAATATGTTCTTTTGTACAACTCTCGTTTTAGATTTTTTGCAGGAAAGCTTCTTTCCAAATGGGAAGGACCATATATTATCGAAGAGGTTTATCGTTCTGGAGCTATCAAGATTAATAATGCCAAAGGTACTAACCCGAAGGTGGTCAATGGACAAAGAATTAAACACTATATCTCAGGTACGCCTATTAATGTTCAAAGCAATATTATCCAAACCATGACACCGGAGGAACACATAAAGAAACCTTCCGGAACACTCCAGAATCCTGAAAAAGAGGAGGTACGTGATATGGTAAGTAAACGGACTCTGGAAAATCCGCAAAAATATTTTCCGTTAGTTTTAGAATATTACAAAAATTAGGAAAATAAGAAATAAACAGGAAAGCAACCGAGGTGAGCATGATACACCAGGGCGCGCCTGCTCTCCCTGGCGTGCCCTGGTGGGTTGTGCCCCCCTCGGGCACCTTCCCGACTCCATTTTCCTTCCATATTCTTGCTTCCCAAGATAAAAAAATCTTCATATATACCCCCGATTGTTTTGACCACTGCATCGCGGAAAAATCCCCTGTTCTTGTTTCGTGCTATTTTCCTATCAGATCTATCAAGCCAGGCATCATGTCTTCTCCCTCCTCCAATAACGTAGAAGAAGATGCTTGGTTTATGAAGATGGAGCTGAAGAGAGAGGAGCCAAAAGAAGCCAACAATGAAGACAAGGGCAAGGAAGCTATGAGGGATGAAGCTCAAGAAGGAGGGCAATCCATGCCAACAGAACAGGAGGAAGAAGAAGATATCCTTCGACCTTATTACAATCATCTCACCCCCACTGAAATTGAAGCTTTTAGGGCTTTCGAAGTGGTTCGTGTTCAGAATAAATTTCTCACTCGTGAAAATATTTTGCTAGAGGAACACATCATCACCCATCGGAGCGTCATCCATAAATTGGAGTACCTATTGAGGCTAAAGGGTGACACTTCATCACCACCACCTTCATCATCTTCACCACCAAAGGAGACTTGAGTACACGGGTATGCACAGTCCCCTTGGCTTGTGCCAAGCTTGGGGGAGATGCCCCGGTATCGTATCACCATCACTTTTATTTACCTTTACCTATTTTAGTTCGATCCTTAGCTCTTTCATGATCTAGTTGAATAAAAGTTTAGTATAATCTATTTTCCAGTGCTAGTTTCGTGATCTATCTATCTATGTAATCGAGTGAGAGTTATATAATAAAGTTTAGTTTGAGCTTTTGCTTCTTTAATTTCTTGTTGCAATCAAAATAAAAAGGAAATAAATGAAAAGGATCATATGCTAATCTTATGGTAAGTAATGACATCACATAAGGAAAAGTATAAGTGGTAAAATTTATTGGAGATCGACAGACATAGCATTGGTCAATGATGCAATTCATGAAAGAATTAATAAGGGGAGAGAAGATTCAAATGCAAATACACTATCTTGGACCTCTTTTATGATTGTGAGCCCCCATTAAATATTATATGCCAAAATTGTTGACGTTGGACAAGGAAGACAACGTAATGATTTATGTTTGTTCATATTCACATAGAAGTTATATTGTCATAGATCCTTCAACATGTGGTGCTTTCTCAATATCTTTGCTAGGCAAAAATTCCGCACTAAGTAGAGATACTACTTGTGCATCCAAAAACCCTAAACCCAAACTCATGTTTTGAGAGTCCACCATACCTACCTATGGATTGAGTAAGATCCTTCAAGTAAGTTGTCATCGGTGCACTAAGGCAATAAAAATTGCTTCTAAATGTGTTTGATCAATTAGTGTAAGAGAAAATTGAGCGTTGTACGAACTTGTGATGGCAAAGTAATAAAAGCGACGGACTGCATAATAAAGGTTGCTATCATAAGGGGCAATATAATGTGACATTCTTTTGCATTAAGGGATTTGGCATACAAACCAAAAAGCGCATGACAACCTCTGCTTCCCTCTACGAAGGGCCTATCTTTTACTTTTATGTATTTACTTTTATGCAAGAGTCAAAGTATTCTTCCCTATTCTGTTTTTACTTTTTCTTTTTGCAAGCATCATGTGGTGAGGAAAGATCTAGGCACATATATCCAGTTGGATATCAGTGAGCATGAGTTATTATTGTTGACATCACCCTTGAGGTGAATACGTTGGGAGGCAAAACTATAAGCCCCTATCTTTCTATGTGTCCAGTTGAAACTTTTTGCTCATGGGTATGCTGTGAGTGTTAGCAATCATGGAAGATTAAATGATGGTTGAGCATGTGGACTTGCCAAAAGGCTCCGACACGAGACCCTTCCTGAAAATATGATGAATTGTAGTTGCAAAGTTGACTGAGAACATAGTTTGTTGGTTTTCAATAAGGTTTATGCTTTATACTTCTATGTTGTGATGAATTGTTACTTGTTCATGAGAAGTTATATGATGAAGTTATATAATAAAAGTTATATGAAAAAGTCCTATGACAAAGTTTGTTGCTGCCATGATAATAAGCATGATGCTACTATGTCCGTATTTTGTTTTTATCGACACCTCTCTCTCAAACCATGTGGACATGTTTTTCGATATCGGCTTTCGCTTGAGGACAAGCGAGGTCTAAGCTTGGGGGAGTGATAACCCACAAGTATAGGGATCGCAACAGTTTTCTAGGGTAGAGTATTCAACCCAAATTTGTAGATTCGGCACAAGGGGAGCCAAAGAATATTTGCGAGTATTAGCAGTTGAGTTGTCAATTCGACCACACCCGGAGATTAAATATCTGTAGCAGAGTGATCAGTAGCACAATAGTATGATAGTTTTGATAGCAATAGTAGCAGTAACAGTAACGGTAACAGCGATAGCAATAGTTTTGTAGCAAGTATAACAGTAGCAGTAGCAATAGTAACTTAGCAAGAACAATATGTGGAAAACTCGTAGGCACTGGATCGGTGAACTCGTTGGATAATATTCATCATGTAACAGTCATAACCTAGGGCGACACAGAACTAGCTCCAGTTCATAAATGTAATGTAGGCATGTATTCCATAAATAGTCATACGTGCTTATGGAAAAGAACTTGCATGACATCTTTTATCCTACCCTCCCGTGGCAGCGGGGTCCATAAGGAAACTAAGGGATATTAAGGCCTCCTTTTAATAGAGATCCGGAACAAAGAATTAACACATAGTGAATACATGAACTCCTCAAACTACGGTCATCACCGGAAAGTATTCCGACTATTGTCACTCCGGGGTTTACGGATCATAACACATAGCAGGTGCATATGACTAGCAAGATCAGATCAAGAACATAGATATAATGGTGATAACATAAATGGTTCAGATCTGAAATCATGGCACTCGGGCCCTAGTGACAAGCATTAAGCATGGCAAAGTCATAACAACATCAATCTCAGAACATAGTGGATACTAGGGATCAAGCCCTAACAAAACTAACTCGATTACATGATGAATCTCATGCAACTCCTCACTGACCAGCAAGCCTATGAAAGAATTACTCACTCCCGGTGGGGAGCATCATGGAATTGGCGATGGAGAAGGGTTGATGATGATGAAGACCGAAGATTCCCCTCTCCGGAGCCCCAAACGGACTCCAGATCTGGCCTCCCGATGAAGAACAGGAGGTGGTGGTGGCTCCATCTCGTGAAACGTGATGAAACTTTCTCTCCTATTTTTTGTCTAAAAATAGGATTTTATAGTGCCGGAATTAGAGTCAGTGGGGCCACGAGGTGGGCACAACCCACCAGGGCGCCTGGAGGGTGTGGCACGCCCTGGTGTATCGTGCCCAACCAGGGCACCCCCTCCGGTGGTTCTTGGCTCCAGTATTTTTTATTTATTGTAAAATAAATCTCCAAAAAGTTTCGTCCAGTTCCGAGAACTTTTATTTCTGCACAAAAACAACACCATGGTAGTTCTGCTGAAAACAGCGTCAGTCCGGGTTTGTTTCATTCAAATCATGCAAAATAGAGTCCAAAACAAGAGCAAAAGCGTTAGGAATAGTAGATACGACAGAGACGTATCAACTCCCCCAAGCTTAACCCATTGCTTGTCCTCAAGCAATTCAGTTGACAAACTAAAAGTGAAAAAGAAAAACCTTTACGAACTCTTTTGTTCTTGTTTACATATATATGCTTAAGTAGCACCCAGGTTTTCAGCAAAGATTATGACTAACCATGTCAGCAATAACTCTTAAAAATTATATTAACTCGTATCAATGGTATAAGCAACTAGCGAGCGATAATAAAATATCTCAAATGCAAACACTTTGTCAAAACAATCATGATATAATATGACAACAGTGGTATCTCGCTAGCCCTTTCTGAGACTGCAAAACATAAATGCAGAGCACCTCCAAAGTTCAAGGAGCGACTAAACATTATAATTCATGGTAGAAAAGATCCAATCATGCTGCACCCAACATTAACTATACACAATGCATGAGGATGACAATAGTGCTCTCAGATCTGGCGCTTATTTGAGAAGGTGATGACTCAACATAAAAGTAAATAGATAGTCCTTTCGCAGAGGGAAGCAGGGATTTGCAGAGGTGCCAGAGCTCAAAGCTTAAATCAGAGATAAATATAATTTTGGGAGGTACACCCTTCCTGTCAACGTTACGACCAAGAGTTGTCAATATCTTCCATGCTAAACACATTAGCGACGGTTCCCAAGCGGTAAAAGTAAAGGTTTACTCCCCCTCCACCAACAAACACACTCCACGGCTAGCCGAATCCACGAGTACCGTCCATACCGACAACATTCCTAGGGGAGTTTTGTTTAATTATTTGCAATTTTTGATTTCGGGACTGGGAATCCCTATACCGCCCCTCTCGTGCAAGGATGAGTGAATAAACACTCATCATGAGAATAAGCCGCTTAACATGGAAGATACTGACCGCCCCTTGTCGCTCCATGAGCGGTCCAGGCACACAAAACAGATGTTCATTTGAAATTTTAGACGTGGCACATGCAAATTTACTCGGAACGGCAGGGTAATACCGCATATAGTTAGATATAGTGGACTCGTCTGGAATAACTTTGGTTTAAGGATTTTGACGCACAAGCAATATTCCCGCTTAGTACAGGTGAAGGCTAGCAAATAGGTTGAGAAGCGGCCAACTAGAGAGCGAAAACGGCCATGAACATGCATTGTGAATAATAAACATTGAATACTAGCATGAGTAGGATATGGACACCATGAACATAAATATCATGAAGGCTATGTTTGTTTTGATTCAACTACATGCGTGAACATGTGCCAAGTTAAGCCACTTGAAATATTCAGAGGAGGATACCATATCATCATACCACATCACAATCATTTTAATGCATGTTGACATCCAAGATAAATCATACACACTCCTAGCTATTTAAACATGGCATGAGCAACTATAATCTCTAATTGTCATTGCAAACATGTTTGATCATAATATGCTGAATCATGGATACTAGGTTAAACATATTTACAAAAACAAAAACAAGTTGAGTTCATACCTGCTTCTCTCTGCCACAGTCACTTTATCAAATATCGTCACTATTGCCTTTCACTTGCACGACCGAATGATATAGAAAGTAATAACAGTGCAAGAGTGTCGTGGACTAAGCTGAAATCTGGAAACATTTTATTCAAGAGGAGAAGACAAATTAACATGGGCTCTTTGTTAAATTAACAATAATGCATATGAGAGCCACTCAACATTTTCATTGTGGTCTTCTCCTGGGTATGACTCAAATAAAAGGAAAAAAAATTCAGAGAAACACACTGAAATATTTTTAGATTTTTTGGCTTTCTTAGAGAAAGCAAATTAAAGAG
This sequence comes from Elymus sibiricus, assembly GCA_039707655.1. Classification (NCBI taxonomy): domain Eukaryota; kingdom Viridiplantae; phylum Streptophyta; class Magnoliopsida; order Poales; family Poaceae; genus Elymus; species Elymus sibiricus. The sequence goes on from CM077665.1 coordinate 276,005,891, forward strand.
GGAAAAAAAATGAGAAAAACTATTTACACGGGAGAGCTCCCAACAAGTAGAAGAAGAAACGAGAAATCTTTTGGGTTTTCTTTGATACTACAATTAATTTAAACTAGAAAGAAAAGCCGAAAAGAAGTAGGAAATATTTTTGGATTTTATCAAAGTTTTTCAAACACGCAAGAAGAAAGCCAGAAAATAAATCTAGCATGGATAATACAATGAAAAAGTATGGACACCGACAACTGGTATGAAATGTGTAAACATGAATATAATGTCGGTGGATATACGTACTCCCCCAAGCTTAGGCGTTTGGCCTAGCTTGGTAATCACCATCTGCGGCCTGGATAATAGTCTGAGTGATAGCCCACCGAGGTTCTTGGTGTAGCTTCCTCAGCCCACCCGACAGCTTCAACCTCCGCATTGTACGCACGGGCCTTGCTCTCAAGAACATAGTATCTTCCCCTACTGTGATAATCAAGGAGAACAGGAGCAGGCAAAGTAACAGGTACAATGGGATCTTTATTGAACCTCAAGTTGTAAGTATAATTAGTGATTGTGCCTTTAAGGAACCTATGCCATTTCATGGCTTCAAAGTCTAAGTACTGAGTAGGTAAAATAGGATCGTTAGGCCAAGGTGTTACATTTAGCTTCTTAGCTACACGGGAGGCATAGATCCGTCCATAAAAATGACCACTAGCAGCGTTGTGCTGCAATCTCCGTGCAACGATTGCTCCAAGGTTATAACGTTTATCTCCTGTTATAGCAGTGTGTATAAGACTCAAATCAGGGGCACACAGTGTTCTGCAATCTTGCTTACCTACGATGCATTTGTCATTAAAGAGTGCAAAGTAATGTATTGATGGAAAGTGGATGCTTTTTATTCTACCTTGTGTCACTCCTCTATCTTCACCGTAGCAAACATTAATCAAAAATGACTCATACTTAGATGTTGGTGGTTCGTCTGGCGAACCCCAATATGAAATTTTGCACGCTCCACAAAACACTTCTTAAGGCATGGTAAAGGGATGGTCATAAAGGTTGAATGAAACTCTAGACTCACGAGGAAAATATTTAAATTTCTTAGTGAATGTTTTTGTGAGTTCGAGATGTTGAATGGACTTATCTGCGATGAAGGGAGCAAGTTCTGCATTGTGGATAAATTGCTCGAATTCCTCCTTGATACCCGTGCCTTCCATGAATTCGTTACATGGCCATAAGCATGATTTGGTAGCGGCATCTCGCATCGAGCTTTTGCTCGGCTCAACATAAGATTGTCGGACCGAGCTTCTACTTGATGATGCCTCTGAGGACCTCCTCCTCGAAGAACTCCTAAAGAATTACATTTTTAATTGCGAACAAATTTCTGAAAAATTTTGGGACACAAAATTTTTGTCAACAAAACTTCGTAAGATTGATAGCAACTACTCCTAAGGATGCATAGAGGCCATATTAAGCATTCAAACTACTTAGAACTCTAAGAATTCAACATGCAAGCCCATCTACAGCAGCACCAAGAGTAGCTAATTATTCTAAAAATAAACCACTAAATCAAAAACTAATTGGAGAAATGGAGGAGTCACATACCAAGTAGCAATCCCCCAAAACGGTTTCGGAAATGGAGCTTCGAGCAAAGAGATCGAAATCCGCGGGTTTGAGAGCAAGAACACGGGAGTGAGAGCTATGGTTATTTTTTGTCTAGAGGTAGGAGATGACATGGGCTAAAGGGATAAGTGAGGGGACCCACGTGGGGACCACAAACCACCAGGGCATGCCTGGGGCTGCTGGCGCGCCCTGGTGTCTTGTGGACACCACGTGCACCCCCCTCTGATGTTATTTGCACCAGAAATTCAGAAATATTCAGAAAAAATCGTGTTAAATTTTCAGGACATTCTGAGAACTTTTATTTTTGGGTCATTTTTTATTGCACGGAGAAAACAGAAAACAGGATAAACATGGCTTTTTATTTTATTTGACTAAGAAAAATAGAAAACAAACGGTGGAAGAAGAAGGTTGTGCCTACTAGATTCATCAACTTATACCTCTCAAAAAGGATCCATTAATAAGGTTGATCAAGTCTTATTAACAACCACTTTCGATTAGCATGAAACCGAAGAACTTTCGTAAAACACTAGGTTACCTCAATGGGGATATGCATATCCCCAACAATAAGTATGTCATATTTCTTTTTGGCAGTAGGTAGAGGTAGTTGAAAACTTCCAATAGTGAGTGTCGGAGATTCTTCAATAACATTTATACCATTCACTTGGAATTGTTTCTTCGGAAAGTGCACCGTATGCTCATTACCGTTGATATGAAAAGTGACTTTGCTTTTATTTCAATCAATAACAGCCCCTGCAGTATTTCAAAAGGGTCTACCAAGGATAATCGACATGTTGTCATCCTCGGGCATGTCAAGAATAACAAAGTCTGTTAAGATAGTAACATTTGCAACAACAACGGGCACATCCTCACAAATACCGATAGGTATGGCAGTTGATTTGTCAGCCATTTGCAATGATATTTCAGTAGGTGTGAGTTTATTCAAATCAAGTCTTTTATATAAAGAGAAAGACATAACACTAACACCAGCTCCCAAGTCACACAAAGCAGTTTTGACATAATTTCTTTTAATGGAGCAAGGTATAGTTGGTATTCCAGGATCTCCAAGTTTTTTAGGTACTCCATCCTTAAAAGAATAATTAGCAAGCATGGTGGAGATTTCAGCTTCAGGTATCTTTCTTTTATTAGTGATGATGTCTTTCATGTATTTTGCATAAGGGGCCATCTTTAAGATATCAGTTAAGTGGGTACGCAAAAAGACTGGCCTAATCATTTCAACAAAGCATTCAAATTCTTCATCATCCTTTTTCTTAGATGGTTTAGGTGGAAAGGGCATGGGTTTCTGAACCCATGGCTCTCTTTCTTTACCATGTTTTCTAGTCACAAAGTCTCTTTTATTATATCGTTTATTTTTAGGTTTTGGGTTATCAAGATCAACAGCAGGCTCTATTTCAACATCATTATCTGGTTCTTTATCATTGTTCAGTTGAGTATCTTCATGAACATCATCATTATTATTTTCATTATCACTAGGTGAATGTTCATTACTAGATTGAGTTTCAGCATCGGAAATAGAGACATCATTATTTTTAGGAGGTTTTTCTATCTCAGGTTCACTAGAGGTATGCAAATTCCTATCATTTTTCCTTTTCTTTTTCTTTTTAGAAGGACTAGGTGCATCAGTATTAATTCTCTGAGAGTCTTGTTCAATTCTTTTAGGATGACCTTCAGGATAAAGAGGTTCTTGGGTCATTCTACCTCCTCTAGTCACTACTCTAATAGCATGATCATTCATATTATTACTCATTTCATTAAGCAATTCTCTTTAAGGGTGATCAGGCAAAGCATTAAGCAATTGGAGAAGCCTCCCCCAAGCTTGTGGGAGACTCTCTTCTTCAATTTGCACAAGTTAAATATTTCCTGTAAGGCAGCTTGTTTCTTATGAGCAGGAAAATATTTTTCAGAGAAGTAGTAAATCATATCATGGGGACTACGCACACAACCAGGAGCAAGAGTATTGTACCATATCTTAGCATCACCCTTTAATGAGAACAGAAATAATTTGAGAATATAGTAATAGTGAATCTTCTCATCATGAGTAAAGAGGGTGGCTATATCATTCAACTTAGTAAGATGTGCCACTACAATTTCAGTTTCATAGCCATGGAAAGGATCAGATTCAACCAAAGTAATTAACTCTGGGTCGACAGAGAATTCATAATCCTTATCAGTAACAAAGATAGGTGAAGTAGCAAACTTAGGATCACATTTCATTCTAGCATTCAAAGTCTTTTCCTTATAGTTGCATAATAATTTCTTAAGATCATCTCTATCCTTACAAGAAAGGATTTCTCTAGTTATCTCCTCATCCATAACATAACCTTCAGGTATCTTAGGCATTTCAAATCTAGGAGAGCTAGGTCTAATAGGTGTTTCATAGTTCTCAGTTTCAAAGACTACATCAGTTTCAGTAATCTCATCAGTTTCAATAATTCCATTCTCTTTAGCTCTAGCAATTTGTTCATCAAGAAATTCACCTAGTGGCACATTATCATTATGCATGGTACTAGCATCATCATAAGCATCATTCATAGCAGAAATAGCATCATCAATAACTTGCGACATATAAGGATTAACAGCATGTCATGGTGTTGCAAGCTTACTCATAACCGAAGGTGAATCAAGTACAGAGCTAGATGGCAATTCCTTACCTCCCCTCGTTTTCGAGGGAAAATCTTGGTTCTTGTATCCTTCAGATTCTTCATAGTGATAAATTTGTATAAATCCCAAGTGACTCAACAAATATAGCTATGCTCCCCGGCAACGGCGCCAAAAAAGGTCTTGATAACCCACAAGTATAGGGGATCGCAACAGTTTTCGAGGGTAGAGTATTCAACCCAAATTTATAGATTCAACACAAGGGGAGCCAAAGAATATTTGCGAGTATTAGCAGTTGAGTTGTCAATTCAACCACACCTGGAGATTAAATATCTGCAGCAGAGTGATCAGTAGCACAGTAGTATGATAGTTTTGATAGCAATAATAGCAGTAACAGTAACGGTAACAGCGATAGCAATAGTTTTGTAGCAAGTGTAACAATAGCAGTAGCAATAGTAACTTAGCAAGAACAATATGTGGAAAACTCGTAGGCACTGGATCGGTGAACTCGTTGGATAATATTCATCATGTAACAGTCATAACCTAGGGCGACACAGAACTAGCTCCAGTTCATAAATGTAATGTAGTCATGTATTCCGTAAATAGTCATACGTGCTTATGGAAAAGAACTTGCATGACATCTTTTGTCCTACCCTCCCGTGGCAGCGGGGTCCATAAGGAAACTAAGGGATATTAATGCCTCCTTTTAATAGAGAACCGAAACAAAGCATTAACACATAGTGAATACATGAACTCCTCAAACTACGGTCATCACCGGAAAGTATCCCGACTATTGTCACTCCGGGGTTTACGGATCATAACACATAGCAGGTGCATATGACTAGCAAGATCGGATCAAGAACATAGATATAATGGTGATAACATAAACGGTTCAGATCTGAAATCATGGCACTCGGGCCCTAGTGACAAGCATTAAGCATGGCAAAGTCATAGCAACATCAATCTCAGAACATAGTGGATACTAGGGATCAAGCCCTAACAAAACTAACTCGATTACATGATGAATCTCATCCAACTCCTCACCGACCAGCAAGCCAACGAAAGAATTACACACTCCCGGTGGGGAGCATCATGGAATTGGCGATGGAGAAGGGTTGATGATGACGAAGACTGAAGATTCCCCTCTCCAGAGCCCCAAACGGACTCCAGATCTGGCCTCCCGATGAAGAACAGGAGGTGGCGGCGGCTCCATCTCGTGAAACGCGATGAAACTTTCTCTCCTATTTTTTCCCTGAAAATAGGATTTTATAGTGCCGGAATTAGGGTCAGCAGGGCCACGAGGTGGGCACAACCCACCAGGACGCGCCTGGAGGGCGTGGCACGCCCTGGTGTATCGTGCCCAACCAGGGCACCCCCTCCGGTGGTTCTTGGCTCCAGTATTTTTTATTTATTGTAAAATAAATCTCCAAAAAGTTTCATCTAGTTCCGAGAACTTTTATTTCTGCACAAAAACAACACCATGGTAGTTCTGCTGAAAACAACGTCAGTCCGGGTTAGTTTCATTCAAATCATGCAAAATAGAGTCCAAAACAAGAGCAAAAGCGTTAGGAAAAGTTGATACGACGGAGACGTATCAGGGAGTTGATACGTCCATTTTGCATCATGATTTCCTACTGTTATTTATAATGTTTTTATGCATAATAATGCTTCATGGAGTAATTCTAATGCCTTTTCTCTCATAATATGCAAGGTTTACACAAAGAGGGAGAATGTCGGCAGCAGGAATTCTGGACCTGAAAAGCATATCAGAGACACCTACTCTGCACATCTCCAAATAAGCGGAAACTTCACGGAGAATTATTTTGGAATATATAAAAAATACTGGAGCAAATAACTACCGGAGGGGGGCCACCTGGTGACCACAAGACACCAGGGTGCGCCAGGCCCCCCAAGCGCGCCCTAGTGGGTTGTGGTCAGTCCGGCCCATCCCCGGTGCCCATCTTCTGGTACTTAAGGTCTTTTGACCTAGAAAAAATCAGGAGGGGACTTTCGGGACGAAACGTTGCCGTCTCGAGGAGGAACTTGGGCAGGAGCACTTTTGCCCTCCGGCAAAGCGATTCCGCCGGGGGAACTTCCCTCCCAGTGGGGGAAATCGAAGCCATCGTCATCACCAACAACCCTCTCATCTTTGGGAGGCCAATCTTCATCAACATCTTCAACAACACCATCTCCTCTCAAACCCTAGTTCATCTCTTTTCTCTTGTGTTCAATCTTTGTACCGGAACATCAGATTGGTACCTGTGGGTGACTAGTAGTGTTGATTACATCTCGTAGTTGATTACTATATGGTTTATTTGGTGGAAGATTATATGTTCAGATCCATTATGCTATTTAATATTCCTCTGATCTTGAGCATTAATATCATTTGTGAGTAGTTACCTTTGTTCTTGAGGTGACGGGAGAAGTCATGTCGCAAGTAATCATGTGAAGTTGATATGTGTTCGATATTTTGATGATATGAATGTTGTGATTCCCTTAGTGGTGTCATGTGAACGTCGACTGCATGGCACTTCACCATCTTTGGGCCTAAGGGAATGCATTGTGGAGTAGTTATTAGAGATGGGTTGCTAGAGTGACAGAAGCTTAAACCCTAGTTTATGCGCTATTTCGTAAGGGGGTGATTTGGATCCAAATGTTTAATGCTATGGTTAGATTTTATCTTAATACTTTTCTCGTAGTTGCGGATGCTTGCGAGGGGGTTAATCATAAGTGGAAGGTTTGTTCAAGTAAGAACATCACCCAAGCACCGGTCCACCCACATATCAAATTATCAAAGTAGCGAACGGAAATCAAACCAACATGATGAAAGTGACTAGATGAAATTCCCGTGTACCCTCAAGAAAGCTTGCTTATTATGAGAGACCGTTTTGGCCTGTCCTTTGCCACAAAAGGATTGGGCTATCTTGCTGCACATTATTTACTGTTACCGTTACTTGCTCGTTACCAATTATCTTGCTATCAAACTACCTGTTACCTATAATTTCAGTGCTTGCAGAAATTACCTTGCTGAAAACCGCTTGTCATTTCCTTCTGCTCCTCGTTGGGTTCGACACTCTTACTTATCGAAAGGACTACGATTGACCCCCTATACTTGTGGGTCATCATGGTTGTACCGTGATATGTCTCCAACATATCTATAATATTTGCTTGATCCATGCTATTATATTATCATTCTTGGATGTTTTACAATCACTTTTTAGCTACTTTATATCATTTTTTGGGACTAACCTATTGACATAGTGCCAAAGTGCCAGTTGCTGTTTTTGCTTGTTTTTTACTTCGCAAAATATCAATACCAAGCGGAGTCCAATCGTGACAAAACTTTTTGGAGATTTTTTTGGGCCAGAAGACATCCAGTGGGCCAAAGAAGTGCCAGAGGGGAGGGTCGAGGAGACCACAACCCACCAGGGCGCGCCAGAGGTCCCAGGCGCGCCCTGATGGGTTGTGCCCTCCTCGGGGCCCCTCTCCACCGCCTTTGACGCCTATAAATTCCCAAATATTCCAGAAACCTTGGAGGAGTCGACGAAAAACACATCCATCCGCCGCAAGTTCCAGAACCTCGAGATCCAATCTAACACCATCACGGAGGGGTTCATCATCCTCATTGGTGCCTCTCCGATGATGCGTGAGTAGTCCACCATAGACCTACGGGTCCGTAGGCAGTAGCTAGATGGCTTCCTCTCTCTCTTTTGATTCTCAATACAATGGTCTCTTGGAGATCTATTTGATGTAAACTTTTGCGGTGTGTTTGTTGGGATCCGATGAATTTTGAGTTCACGATCAGTTTCTATCAATGAATATTATTTGAGTCTTCTTTGATCTCTTATATGCATGATTACTTATAGCCTCGTATTTCTTCTTCGAATCTTTGGTTTAGTTAGGCCAACTAGATCAATTTTTCTTGCCATGGGAAGAGGTGCTTTGTGATGGGTTCGATCTTGCGGTGTCCTCTCCCAGTGACAGAAGGGGCAGCAAGACACGCATGTATCATTGCTATTAAGGATAACAAGATGGGGTCTATTCCTACATGAATAGATCTTGTCTACATCATGTCACTGTTCTTATTGCATTACTCCGTTTTTCCATGAACTTAATACACTAGATGCATGCTGGATAGCGGTTGATGTGTGGAGTAATAGTAGTAGATGCAGGCAGGAGTCGGTCTACTTATCTTGGACGTGATGCCTATATAATGATCATCGCCTTGGACATCGTCATTATTATTTGATCTTCTATCAATTGCCCAACAGTAATTTGTTCACCCACCGTGTGCTATACTCATGAGAGAAGCCACTAGTGAAACCTACGGCCCCCGGGTCTACTTTTCCAACATATTGCTTTCCGATCTATCTTTTTGCCTCTTTTGTTTTCAGATCTATTATTCCAAAAACCCAAAAATACCTTGCTGCACTTTTTATTTGACCTTTTTATTTTGTGTTCTTGAGAGATCTATCTCTCCAATCTATCACTACCTAATCTATCTTTTTACCGTAGAGAGATTGACAACCTCTGTTTCGCGTCGGGTTGTAAGTATTTGTTCTTTGTGTGCAGGTGTTGTTTATTAGGTGGTGGTGATCCTCCTACTGGTTCGATACCTTGGTTTCATAACTGAGGGAAATACTTACCGTCGCTGTGCTGCATCGTCCCTTCCTCTTTGGGGAAATATCGACGCAGTCTCAAGCCACGTCAAAGGAATTTCTGGCGCCGTTGCCAGGGAGGAAGCGGTCTCTGTTGGAAATATGCCCTAGAGGCAATAATAATTTAGTTATTATCATATTTCCTTGTTCATGATAATCGTTTATTATCCATGCTATAATTGTATTGATTGGAAACTCAAATACATGTGTGGGTTCATAGACAACACTGTGTCCCTAGTATGCCTCTAATAGACTAGCTCGTTGATCAAACATGGTCAAGGTTTCCTAGCCATAGACATGAGATGTCATTTGATAACGGGATCACATCATTAGGAGAATGATGTGATGGACAAGACCCAAACTATGAACATAGCATATGATCGTGTCAGTTTATTGCTATTGTTTTCTGCATGTCAAGTATCTGTTCCTATGACCATGAGATCATGCAACTCACTGACACCGGAGGAATACCTTGTGTGTATCAAACATCGCAACGTAACTGGGTGACTATAAAGATGCTCTACAGGTATCTTCGAGGGTGTCTGTTGAGTTGGCATGGATCAAGATTGGGATTTGTTACTCCATGTGACGGAGAGGTATCTCAGGGCCCACTCGGTAATACAACATCACAATGAGCCTTGCAAGCAAAGTGACTAAAGAGTTAGCCACGGGATCTTGTATTACGGAATGAGTAAAGAGACTTGCCGGTAACGAGATTGAACTAGGTATAGAGATACCGACGATCGACTCTCGGGCAAGTAACATACCGAAGAAACAAAGGGAACAACATACAGGATTAACTGAATCCTTGACATAGAGGTTCAACCGATAAAGATCTTCGTAGAATATGTAGGAACCAATATGGGCATCCAGGTCCCGCTATTGGTTATTGACCGTAGAGGTGTCTCGGTCATGTCTACATAGTTCTCGAACCCGCAGGGTCTGCACACTTAACGTTCGGTGACATTTCGGTACTATTGAGTTATGGATGTTGGTGACCGAAAGTTGGTCGGAGTCCCGAATGAGATCCCGGACGTCACGAGGAGCTCAAGAATGGTCCGTAGGTAAAGATTGATATATAGGAAGTCCCGTTTTGGTCACCGGAAAAAGTTCGGGCATCACCGGTAGTGTACCGGGAGTGCCGGGAGGGTTCCGGGGGTCCACCGGCGGGGGCACTCACCCCAAGGGCCACATGGGCCTAGGGGGTGGCGCACCAGCCCCTGGTGGGCTGGCCGGCCATCCCCTAAGGGGCCCATGCGAAATAGGAAAGGAGGAGGCCAAGTGGGAAGGAGTCCTCCCAAGACTCCACCTCCCTTGTGGGAGGAGGAGTCCTAGTTGGGGGAGGACTCCTCCCCTATGGTTTGGCCGAACCCTCCTTGGTGGAGGGTTTTGGGCTGCCTCCTCCCCCCTTCCTCCTATATATACTAGAGGATTTGAGGGCAGCCCTAACCTGAAAAGCCACGGCTGCCTCTCTCTCCCTCTAGATCTGTTCTCCACTAGATCGTCTCGGTCGTGCTTGGCGAAGCCCTGCCGGGACAGCTCCACCACCACCGCCACCACGCCGTTGTGCTGGCGGAGAACTCATCTACCTCTCCACCCTCGCTTGCTGGATCAAGGAGGTGGAGATCGTCATCGAGCTATACGTGTGCTGAACGCGGAGGTGCCGTCCATTCGGCGCTAGATCGGAAGGACCGTGATTGGATCGCGGGACGGATCGTGATTGGATCGCGGGACGGATCGTGATTGGATCGCGGGACGGCTTGCGATTTGGATCGCGAAGACGTTCGACTACATCAACCGTGTTTCTTAACGCTTCCCGCTTAGCGATCTACAAGGGTACGTAGATCCACTCTCCCTCTCGTAGATGCTCATCACCATGGATAGATCTTGCGTGTGCGTAGGAAATTTTTGTTTCCCATGCAACGTTCCCCAACAGTGGCATCATGAGCTAGGTCTATGTGTAGATGAGATCACGAGTAGAACACAAAGGAGTTTGTGGGCATTGATGCTCAGATTGCTTCCTCCCTTGGTCCTTTATTGATTCAGCGGTATTGTGGGATGAAGTGGCCCGGACCAACCTTACTCGTACGCTTACGAGAGACCGGTTACATCAACTGACATGTGACTTTGTTGCATAAAGATGGCTGGCGGGTGTCTGTCTCTCCCACTTTAGTTGGATCGGATTCGACAAAGGCGGTCCTTGAGAAGGTTGAATAGCAATTTGTGTATCACCGTTGTGGTTTTGCGTAGGTAAGAATCGTTCTTGCTAGATACCCGTGGCAGCCACGTAAAACATGCAACAACAATTAGAGGATGTCTAACTTGTTTTTGCAGGGTATGTTGTGATGTGATATGGCCAATTACATGATGAGATATATGTGATGTATGAGATGATCATGTTTTTTATAGAATATCACGACTTGCATGTCGATGAGTACGGCAACCGACAGGAGCCATTGGGTTGTCTTTAATTTATTTTCGCCGTTTTTGCTTTACTTTATCGCTATGAGTTAGCAATAGTCGTAGAAGCAACAGTTGGTGCGACAACCTCATGGCGACACGTTGATGGAGATCAAGATGATGGAGATCATGGTGTTATGCCGGTGACGATGGAGATCATGCTGGTGCTTTGAAGATAGAGATCAAAAGCACACGTTCATGGCCATATCATGTCACTTATGATTTGCATGTGATGTTAATCCTTTTATGCATCTTATTTTGCTTAGGACGACGGTAGCATTATAAAGTGATCCCTCACTAAAATTTCAAGATAAAATTGTGTTCTCCCCGAGTGTGCACCGTTGCGAAAGTTCATCGTTTCGAGACACCACGTGATGATCGGGTGTGATAGACTCTACGTTCGCATACAACGGGTGCAAGCCAGTGTTGCACAAGCGGAACACTCGGGTTAAACTTGACGAGCCTAGCATGTACAGACATGGCCTCGGAACACAAGAGACGGAAAGGTCGAACATGAGTCATATAGTAGATATGATCAACATGAAGATGTTCACCATTGAAACCACCTCATCTCACGTGATGATCGGACTTGAGTTGGTGAATTTGGATCATGTGACACTCGAATGACTAGAGGGATGTCAATTTGAGTGGGAGTTTTTTAAGTAATATGATTAACCAAACTCATTATCATGAACATAGTCAAAATGTCTTTGCAAATTATGTTGTAGATTACGAGCACGCGTTGTAGCTCCCTTGACTTTTTATATGTTCCTAGAGAAATAGATTTGAAAGATGATGGTAGCAATAATGCGGACTGAGTCCGTGATCTGAGGATTGTCCTCATTGCTGCACAGAAGGCTTATGTCCTTAATGCACCGCTCGGTGCGCCACCCCCTCAAGCGTCGTATGTAGATGTTGTGAACATCTGACAGACACGTTCTACTGACTACTTGATAGTTCAGTGCGTCATGCATTACGGCTTAGAATTGAGGCTCCAAAACGTTTTGAACGTCACGGAACATATGAGATGTTCTAAGAGCTGAAATTGGGATCTCAGGCTTGTGCCCGTGTTGAGAGGTATGAGACCTCCAACAAGATTCGTTGCCTGCAAGATGAAGGAGAATAGCTCAATCGGTGAGCATGTGCTTAGATTGTCTGGGTGCTACAATCGCTTGAATCGAGTGGGAGTTGATCTTCCAGATAAGATAGTGATTGATATAGTTCTCCAAGTCACTGTCACTAAGCTACTAGAGCTTCGTGATGAACTATAAAATGCCAGGGATGGAAATAATGATCCCTGAGCTATTCGCGATGTTTGACACCGCGAAGGTAGAAATCAAGAAGGAGCATCAAGTGTTGATGGTTAGTAAAACCACTAGTTTCGAGAAGGGCAAGGGCAAGGAGGGAAACTTCATGGATGGCAAGTCAGTTGCTGCTCCAGTGAAGAAACCCAAGGTTGAACCCAAACCCGATACTAAGTGCTTCTATTATGAGGAGAATGGTCGCTGAAGCGGAACAACCCTAGATACTTGGTAGATAAGAAGGCTGGCAACGTCGACAGAAGTATATTTGATATACGTGTTATTGATGTGTACCTTACTAGTACTCTGATACGTCTCCAACGTATCTATAATTTTTGATTGTTCCATGCTATTATATTATCGGTCTTGGATGTTTTATATGCATTTATATGTTGTTTTATATTATTTTTGGGACTAACCTATTAACTTAGAGCCCAGTGCCAGTTTCTGTTTTTTCCTTGTTTTTGAGTTTTATAGAAAAGGAATATTAAACGGAGTCCAAACGGAATAAAATCTTTGGAATGATTTTTTATGGACCAGAAGACACCCACGGAGCTTGGAGATGAAGCCAGAAGATTCCCGAGGAGATCACAAGCCACAGGGGCGCGCCCACCCCCCTAGGGCGCGCCCCCCTGGCTTGTGGGTCCCTCGGGAGTCCACCGACCTCCGTCTCAGCTCTATAAATCCTCAAATATTCCAAAAACCCCCGTGCATAACCTAGATCGAGAGTTCCGCCGCCGCACGCCTCCAGAGCCACGAAAAACCAATCGGGAGCCCGTTCCGGCACCCTGCCGGAGGGGGAAACCATCACCGGAGGCCATCTTCATCATCCCGACGCTCTCCATGACGAGGAGGGAGTAGTTCACCCTCGGGGCTGAGGGTATGTACCAGTAGCTATGTGTTTGATCTCTCTCTCTCGTGTTCTTGAGATGGCACGATCTTGATGTACCGCGAGCTTTATTAATATAGATGAATCATATGGAGTTTCCCCTCTCTATCTTCTTGTGATGAATTGAGTTTTCCCTTTGAAGTTTTCTTATCGGATTGAGTCTTTAAGGATTTGAGAACACTTGATGTATGTCTTGCGATGGGATATCTGTGGTGACAATGGGATGTTCTATTGATCCACTTGATGTATGTTTTGGTGATCAACTTGCGGGTTCCGTGACCTTGGGAATCTATGCATAGGGGTTGGCACACGTTTTCGTCTTGACTTTCCGGTAGAAACTTTGGGGCACTCTTTGAAGTTCTTTGTATTGGATTGAACATGATGAATCTGAAATTATGTGATGCATATCGTATAATCAAACCCACGGGTACTCGAGGTGACATTGGGGTATCTAGGTGACATTAGGGTTTTGGTTGATGTGTATCTTAAGGTGTTATTTTAGTACGAACTCTAGGGCTGTTTGTGACACTTATAGGAATAGCTCATAAGATTGATCAAAAAAGATAACTTTGAGGTGGTTTCGTACCCTACAATAATTTCTTCGTTTGTTCTCCGCTATTTGTGACTTTGGAGTGAACTCTTTGTCGCACGGGAGGGATTTACATATGATTCAACTATGTTAGTATTGTTGAGGGAACTTGCACTAGTGAAAGTATGAACCCTAGGCCTTGTTTTCAAGCATTAAAATACCGTTTTTGCTCACTTTTGTTACTTGCTACCTTGCTGTTTTTATATTTTCAGATTACAAAAACCTATATCTACCATCCATATTGCACTTGTATCACCATCTCTTCGCCGAACTAGTGCACCTATACAATTTGCCATTGTATTGGGTGTGTTGGGGACACAAGAGACTCTTTGTTATTTGGTTGCAGGGTTGTTTGAGAGAGACCATCTTCATCCTACGCCTCCCACGGATTGATAAACCTTAGGTCATCCACTTGAGGGAAATTTGCTACTGTCCTACAAAACTCTGCGCTTGGAGGCCCAACACGAGTCTACAAGAAGAAGGTTGTGTAGTAGACATCAAGCTCTTTTCTGGCACCGTTGCCGGGGAGGCTAGGTAAGCGGCACTCACATCCCGTCAATGAAGCTCTTTTCTGGCGCCGTTGCCGGGGAGGTGAGTGCTTGAAGGTATATCTTTAGATCTTGCAATTGAATCTTTTAGTTTCTTGTTTTATCACTAGTTTAGTCTATAAAAGAAAAATTACAAAAAATGGAATTGAGGTTGCCTCATATGCTTCATCTTTTTAATGTATTTCGTGAAAATGATGGAAAAGAAAATTGTGCTCAAGTATTAGAAGAAGAAGTTATTAAAATGTTTGGCACTAAATCTTTGAGTGATGAGCATGATTGCAATGTTGTTAGTATGAATTCCTTGAATATTCATGATGCTAATGATGTGCAAAGCTACAAGCTTGGGGATGCTATGTTTGATGAAGATGATATGTTTAGTCCCCCAAGTTTTGATGAGCAAATTTATTATGATGAAAGCATTCCTCCTATTTATGATGATTATTGTGATGACATGTATGCTATAAAGAATAATGATAACCATGAAACTTGTCATCATGATTTTAATTTTCAATTGGACTACGCTTCACATGATAGTTATTTTGTTGAGTTTGCTCCCACTACTATTGATGAGAAGAAAATTGCTTATGTGGAGAGTGACAAATTTTCTATGCTTGTAGATCATGAAAAAAATGCTTTATGTGCTGGTTATATTGTGAAATTCCTTCATGATGCTACTGAAAATTATTATGAGGGAGGAACATATGCTTGTAGGAATTGCAATAATATGAAGTTTCCTCTCTATGTGTTCAAAGTTTTGAAGTTATGCTTGTTTTGCCTTCCTATGCTAGTTGATTCTTGATCCCATAAATTGTTTGCTCACAAAATCCCTATGCATAGGAAGTGGGTTAGGCTTAAATGTGCTAGTCATATGCTTCATGATGCTCTCTTTGTGTTTCAATTCTTATCTTTTATGTGAGCATCATTGAAATCATCATGCCTAGCTAAAAAGGCATTAAAGAAAAGCGCTTGTTGGGAGACAACCCAACACTTTTACTTTCTGTTTTTGTGTGTCCACATGATTAAGCTACTGTATAATCATGTTTTATAGCTTTTGTTTCAATAAAGTGCCAAGTAAAGCCTTTGGGATAATGTGGATGATAGTTGACTTGATTCTGTGCAAAAACAGAAACTTTTGCTCTCAGTCCAGGAATTTTGTAAATTAACTGGAACGTTATTTTGATCTTAATTTTTTACACATGATTTATATACAAATTTCCTAGACTTTCCTAATTTTTCAGAATTTTTAGAGTCAGGGAAGTATGGTTACACTACAGATCTTCACAGACTGTTCTGTTTTTGACAGATTCTGTTTTGCATGTATAGTTTGCTTGTTTTAGTGTTCCCATAGCTTATATTCAGTGATATGAATTATGGGAATGATATAATACAGTAGTTATCATGTGGGAACAATTATGAATCTTGTCTTGACAGTACCTAAGTGAATGATCTTTATTTATTATACTAACCCATCTCACGAAGTTCCGTTAAGTTTTGTGTGATTGAAGTTTTCAAGTTTTGGGTGAGATACCGATATGAGGAGAATAAGGAGTGACAAGAACCTAAGCTTGGGGATGCCCAAGGCACCCCCAAGGCAATATCCAAGGAAGACTCAAGTGCCTAAGCTTGGGGATGCCCCGGAAGCATCCCCTCTTTCGTCTTCAACACTATCGGTATATCTTACTTAGAGCTATATTTTTATTCGTCACAAAATATGTGCTTTGCTTGGATCGTCATTATATTTTGTTACTTTCTGTTAGGTGTTATTTATAATCTTGTTTTTCAATAAAAAGTTCCAAGAATTGCCTTTAGGATGCTTGCATTGCATGTTTTGATGAGTGCTGTGTAAAAACAGAAACTTTGGCTGTAGTGTTTGAATTTTCATATTTTACTGGAACGTGGAAATTTTATGAAATTTTTATGCAGTGATGTCATATAAATTTTATAGCATTTCCTAAATTTTAATAATTTTTTGAGTTACAGAAGTACACTGTTTTCATAAATTGCTACAGACTGTTCTGTTTGGACAGATTGCTGTCATAATTTTTTTATCTACTTATCCTATAGTTTCCATAGCCTATATTGGTAGATATAAATTGTGGAAATGATAATAAACAGTAGATTATGTTTGAAAATTATTATGCAACTTGTATTGGCAGTACATGAAGTGTTGATTTATTATTATGTGTACTAACCTATCTCACGAGTTCTTTTCAAGTTTTGTGTGGATGAAGTTTTTGAGAATAGGTGAAACCATGATATGAGTGGATTCAACGAGATACAAAAGCTCAAGCTTGGGGATTCCCAAGGCACCCCAAGTAAATATTTCAAGAAGTCTCAAGCATCTAAGCTTGGGGATGCTACGCATCCCACCTCTCTTCATCAACAATTATCGGTTAGCCTATGTTGAGCCTAAATCTTTATTCGTTCACATGATGCGTGCTATTCTTGGAGTGATATTTTTCTTTTGCTTGCTGTTTAATAAAATACTCAGATCAGAAAATATTTATTGAGAGAGAGAGAGAGTCCTCACATATCTACTTGATTGTTTGACTACTCATTAATCTTCACTTATATCTTTTGAGAGTAGCTTGTCATTTGCTCATGTGCTTCACCTAAATTTGTTTGAGCTTGCCAAAAAGTAATGGCAATATATGAAACTAATCCCAAAGTGATAGATATCCAAGGAGGATATAATAAAAACTTTCATGAAGATCAATGGACAAATTAAACTTGATTGTTTGTAATAGTTTTGAAACAGGATGATAGTAATATGTGAGTCATGTTAGTGAGTAATTATGCTTTAGTAGGAATATTGGTGTTAAGGTTTGTGATTCCCTATGCATGCACGAAAGTCAATAGTTATGCAATGAAGTTACATCCTACTTGTGGTGCATTATTCGGTGTTAGTTATGACTCAATGCTCACTTATGAGATTTTTCGTTCCTTGGTTTGGTTGCTTCCCAATCTATTTGCTAGCCTTCATTTGTACTAAGTAGAAATACTACTTGTGCATCCAAAATCCTTAAACCAAGTTTTGCCTTATGAGTCCACCATACCTACCTATATGCGGTATTTCCATGCCGTTCCAAGCAAATTTGTATGTGCCATCTCTAAATCTTCAAAATAAAGTTTCTCTTTTGTGTGCCCGTACCGCTCATGAAACGGTGGGGAGTATCCAATATTTTTCCATGCTAGGTGGGTTATTCTCACGATATGTGTTGATTCACTATCATTCACGAGAAAATGGCTGGTATTCGGGATGCCCAGCCCCATGCTCAAAAATCAAATCAAATTATAATGAAACAAAACTCCCCCCAGGAATGTTGTTGGAATGGACGGTACCCGTGGATTCGGCTCGCCGTGGAGTGTGATTGATTGGTGGAGGGGGAGTAAAAACTTTACTATTCTGTTTGGGAACCGCCTATAATGTATCTAGCATGGAAAGTATTGTGAGCTACTTTGTTGTTTTCATTGACAGGAAAAGCATGCCACTCAAAATATTTTTTTCTCTCAATTTAAACCTTGAGCTCTGGCACCTCTACAAATCCCTACTTCCCTCTGCG
The DNA here is from genome assembly GCA_039707655.1 of Elymus sibiricus. Classification (NCBI taxonomy): domain Eukaryota; kingdom Viridiplantae; phylum Streptophyta; class Magnoliopsida; order Poales; family Poaceae; genus Elymus; species Elymus sibiricus. The sequence continues at coordinate 276,024,108 of CM077665.1, forward strand.
AAGGGCCTATCTATTTACTTTATGCAATTTTTATTTTTTGCTTTGAGTCTCCATCTTCTCTTATAAAGCACCAACCAGGGGGCACTATGATTGTACTTGAGCATTAGGCATAGCTAATATTTGAGTGTGTTTCATGAATGGATCAATGATTGAGCATGATGGGCTAGGGATAACTTTCTTTAGTGTTAATATTTTGAAAGACATGGTTACTTGTTGACATGCTTGAGTATTGAAGTCATTATGTTAAAACTAGACTATTGCTTTGAATTATTTACTAGTCCAAATGTCCATGCTATACGAAGAAGAAAAGAATAGGATGAATATGTTAGGTAGCATTCCACATCAAAAATTCTGTTTTTATCGTTCACCTACTCGAGGACGAGCAGGAATTAAGCTTGGGGATGCTTGATACGTCTCCAACGTATCTATAATTTTTGATTGTTCCATGCTATTATATTATCGGTCTTGGATGTTTTATATGCATTTATATGCTGTTTTATATTATTTTTGGGACTAACCTATTAACTTAGAGCCCAATGCCAGTTTCTGTTTTTTCCTTATTTTTGACTTTTACAGAAAAGGAATATTAAACGGAGTCCAAACGGAATAAAATCTTCGGAATGATTTTTTATGGACCAGAAGACACCCACGGAGCTTGGAGATGAAGCCAGAAGATTCCCGAGGAGATCACAAGCCACAGGGGCGCGCCCACCCCCCTAGGGCGCGCCCCCCTGGCTTGTGGGTCCCTCGGGAGTCCACCGACCTCCCTCTCAGCTCTATAAATCCTCAAATATTCCAAAAACCCCCGTGCATAACCTAGATCGAGAGTTCCGCCGCCGCACACCTCCAGAGCCACGAAAAACCAATCGGGAGCCCGTTCCGGCACCCTGCCGGAGGGGGAAACCATCACCGGAGGCCATCTTCATCATCCCGACGCTCTCCATGACGAGGAGGGAGTAGTTCACCCTCGGGGCTGAGGGTATGTACCAGTAGCTATGTGTTTGATCTCTATCTCTCATGTTCTTTAGATGGCACGATCTTGATGTACCGCGAGCTTTATTAATATAGATGAATCATATGGAGTTTCCCCTCTCTATCTTCTTGTGATGAATTGAGTTTTCCCTTTGAAGTTTTCTTATCGGATTGAGTCTTTAAGGATTTGAGAACACTTGATGTATGTCTTGCGATGGGATATCTGTGGTGACAATGGGATGTTCTATTGATCCACTTGATGTATGTTTTGGTGATCAACTTGCGGGTTCCGTGACCTTGGGAATCTATGCATAGGGGTTGGCACACGTTTTCGTCTTGACTTTCCGGTAGAAACTTTGGGGCACTCTTTGAAGTTCTTTGTATTGGATTGAACATGATGAATCTGAAATTATGTGATGCATATCGTATAATCAAACCCACGGGTACTCGAGGTGACATTGGGGTATCTAGGTGACATTAGGGTTTTGGTTGATGTGTATCTTAAGGTGTTATTTTAGTACGAACTCTAGGGCTGTTTGTGACACTTATAGGAATAGCTCATAAGATTGATCAGAAAAGATAACTTTGAGGTGGTTTCGTACCCTACAATAATTTCTTCGTTTGTTCTCCGCTATTTGTGACTTTGGAGTGAACTCTTTGTCGCACGAGAGGGATTTACATATGATTCAACTATGTTAGTATTGTTGAGAGAACTTGCACTAGTGAAAGTATGAACCCTAGGCCTTGTTTTCAAGCATTAAAATACCGTTTTTGCTCACTTTTGTTACTTGCTACCTTGCTGTTTTTATATTTTCAGATTACAAAAACCTATATCTACCATCCATATTGCACTTGTATCACCATCTCTTCGCCGAACTAGTGCACCTATACAATTTGCCATTGTATTGGGTGTGTTGGGGACACAAGAGACTCTCTGTTATTTGGTTGCAGGGTTGTTTGAGAGAGACCATCTTCATCCTACGCCTCCCACGGATTGATAAACCTTAGGTCATCCACTTGAGGGAAATTTGCTACTGTCCTACAAAACTCTGCGCTTGGAGGCCCAACACGAGTCTACAAGAAGAAGGTTGTGTAGTAGACATCATACTCCTAGTATCACCTGGGTATTGGATACCGGTTCAGTTACTAAATGTTAGTAACTCGAAATAAAAGCTATGGAATAAACGGAGGCTAGCTAAGGATGAGGTGATGATGAGTGTTGGAAGTGTTTCCAAGGTTGATGTGATCACCATCGCACGCTCTCTCTACCTTCGGGATTAGTGATGAACCTAAATAAATGTTATTTGGTGTTTGCGTTGAGCATGAACGTGATTAGATCATGTTTATTGCAATACAGTTATTCATTTAGGTTAGAGAATAATGGTTATTCTGTTTACATGAATAATACCTTTAATGGTCATGCACCCAATGAGAATGGTTTATTGAATCTTGATCGTAGTGATACACATGTTTCATAATATTGATGCCAAAAGATACAAAGTTAATAATGATAGTACCACATACTTGTGGCACTGCCGCTAAATGTCATATTGGTGTAAAGCGCATGAAGAAACTCCATGCTGATGGATCCTTAGACTCATTCGATTTCGAATCGGTTGAGACATGCGGACCATGCCTCATGGGCAAGATGACTAAGACCCCGTTTTCTGGTATGATGGAGCGGGCAAGTGACTTATTGGAAATGATACATGTTGATGTATTCGGTCCAATGAGTGTTGTAGCGTGCGGTGGATATCGTTATTTTCCTACCTTCACTGATGATTTGACTAGATATGGGTATATTTACTTAATGAAACACAAGTCTGAAATGTTTGAAAAGTTCAAACAAATTCAGAGTGAAGTTTGAGATCATCGTGACAAGAAGATAAAATGTCTACGATATGATCGTGGAGGTGAATATCTGAGTTACGAGTTTGGTATGCAACTTAAGACAATGTGGAAGTTGTTTCACAACTCACGCCGCCTGGAACACCATAGTGTGATGGTGTGTCCGAACGTCGTAGTCGTGCTCTATTGGATATGGTACGTACTATGATGTCTCTTATCGATTTTCCACTATCGTTTTGGGGTTATGCATTAGAGACAACTACATTCACTTTAAATAGGGCACCATCTAAGTCCGTTGCGATGACACCGTATGAATTTTGGTTTGGCAGAAACCTAAGCTGTCATTTCTCAGAGTTTGGGAATACGACGCTTATGTCTGATAAGCTCGATCCCAAAGCGGAAAGGTGCATCTTCATAGAATACCCTAAGGAAACATTTGGGTATACCTTCTATCTCAGATCCAAGGGCAAAGTGTTTGTTGCTAAAATGGGTCCTTTATCGAGAAAGAGTTTCTCTCGAAAGAATTGAGTGGGAGGAAGGTAGAACTTGATGAGGTTATTGAACCGTCACTTCAGTTGGATAGTAGCACGATGCAGAAAGATGTTTCTGTGGCGCCTACACCGAATGAAGAGGAAGTTAATGATGATGATCATGACACTTCGGGTCAAGTTACTACCGAACCTCGTAGGCCGACAAGAAATCGTACCGCCTCTGAGTGGTACTTCAATCCTGTCTTGGAGGTCATGTTGTTAGACAACAGTGAACCTACGAGCTATGAAGAAGCGATGGTGGGCCCGGATTACAACAAATGGCTAGGAGCCATGAAATCCGAGAAAGGATCCATGTATGAAAACCAAGTATGGACTTTGGTAGACTTGCCCATTGAACGGTAGGCCGTTGAGTACAAATGGACCTTTAAGAAGAAGACAGACGCTGATGGTAAATGTCACCATTTATAAAGCTCGACTTGTCGCAAAGAAGTTTCCGACAAGTTCAAGGAGTTGACTACGATGAGACTTTCTCACCCGTAGCGATGCTAAAGTCTGTTGGAATTATGTTAGCAGTTGTTGCATTTTTCGATTACGAAATCTGGCAGATGGATGTCAAAACATCATTTCCTTAACGATATCCGTGAGGAAAGGTTATATGTGATACAACCGGAAGGTTTTGTCAGTCCTAAGGATGCTAAAATGTACGCAAGCTCCAGCGATCCTTCTATGGATAGGAGCAAGCATCTCGGAGTTGGAATATACGCTTTGATGAGGTGATCAAAGTTTTTGGGTCTATACAAAGTTTATGAGAAACTTGTATTTACAATAAAGTGAGTGGGAGCACTATAGAATTTTTTATAAGTATATGTGGTTGACATATTGTCGATCAGAAATGATGTAGAATTTCTGGAAAGCATAAAGGGTTGTTTGAAAAGAATTTTTTCAAAGGAAAACCTGGAATGAAGCTACTTAAATATTGGGCATCAGGATCTATAGAGATAGATCAAGACGTCTGATAAAACTTTCAATGAGTACATACCTTGACAAGATTTTGAAAGAGTTCAAAATGGATCAGTCAAAGAAAGAGTTCTTGCTTGATTTGTAAGGTGTGGAGTTGAGTGAGACTCAAAGCTCGACCACGGCAGAAGAAAGAGAAAGGACGAAGGTCGTCCCTTATGCCTTATCCATAGGCTCTGTATAGTATGCCATGCTGTGTACCGCACCTGGTGTGTGCCTTGCCATGAGTCTGTCAAGGGGTACAAGGGTGGTCCAGGAGTGGATCACTGGACAGTGGTCAAGATTATCCTTAGTAACTAGAGGACTGAGGAAATGTTTCTCGATTATGGAGGTGATAAAGAGTTCGTCGTAAAGGGTTACGTCGATGCAAGCTTTGACACCTATCCGGACGACTATGAGTAGCAGTACGGATACGTATAGTGGAGCAGTCATTTGGAAAAGCTCCAAGTGGAGCGTGGTAGCATCTGCAGTATGACATATAGATTTGCAAAGAACACGCGGATCTGCATGTTGCAGACCATTGACTAGAACCTCTCTCACATGCAAAACATGATCGAACCCCAGAACTCATTGGGTGTTAGATTCATTACAATGTTAATCACATGGTGATGTGAGCTAGATTATTGACTCTAGTGCAAGTGGGAGACTATTGGAAATATTCCCTAGAGGCAATAATAATTTAGTTATTATCATATTTCCTTGTTCATGATAATCGTTTATTATCCATGCTATAATTGTATTGATTGGAAACTCAAATACATGTGTGGGTACATAGACAACACTGTGTCCCTAGTATGCCTCTAATAGACTAGCTCGTTGATCAAAGATGGTCAAGGTTTCCTAGCCATAGACATGAGATGTCATTTGATAACGGGATCACATCATTAGGAGAATGATGTGATGGACAAGACCCAAACTATGAACATAGCATATGATAGTGTCAGTTTATTGCTATTGTTTTCTGTATGTCAAGTGTCTGTTCCTATGACCATGAGATCATGCAACTCACTAACACCGGAGGAATACCTTGTGTGTATCAAACGTCGCAACGTAACTGGGTGACTATAAAGATGCTCTACAGGTATCTCCGAGGGTGTCTGTTGCGTTGGCATGGATCAAGATTGGGATTTGTTACTCCGTGTGACGGAGAGGTATCTCAAGGCCCACTCGGTAATACAACATCACAATGAGCCTTGCAAGCAAAGTGACTAAAGAGTTAGCCACGGGATCTTGTATTACGGAATGAGTAAAGAGACTTGCCGGTAACGAGATTGAACTAGGTATAGAGATACCGACGATCGAATCTCGGGCAAGTAACATACTGAAGAAACAAAGGGAACAACATACGGGATTAGCTGAATCCTTGACATAGAGGTTCAACCGATAAAGATCTGCGTAGAATATGTAGGAACCAATATGGGCATCCAGGTCCCGCTATTGGTTATTGACCGTAGAGGTGTCTCGGTCATGTCTACATAGTTCTCGAACCCGCAGGGTCTGCACACTTAACGTTCGGTGACGTTTCGGTAGTATTGAGTTATGTATGTTGGTGACCGAAAGTTGTTCGGAGCCCCGGATGAGATCCTGGACATCACGAGCAGCTCGGGAATGGTCCGTAGGTAAAGATTCATATATAGGAAGTCCCGTTTTGGTCACCGGAAAAAGTTCGGGCGTCACCGGTAGTGTACCGGGAGTGCCGGGAGGGTTCCGGGGGTCCACCGGGAGGGGCCCACTCACCCCAAGGGCCACATGGGCCTAGGGGGTGGCGCACCAGTCCCTGGTGGGCTGGCCGGCCAGCCCCTAAGGGGCCCATGCGAAATAGGAAAGCAAGAGGCCAAGTGGGAAGGAGTCCTCCCAAGACTCCACCTCCCTTGTGGGAGGAGGAGTCCTAGTTGGGGGAGGACTCCTCCCCTATGGTTCGGCCGAACCCTCCTTGGTGGAGGGCTTTGGGCTGCCTCCTCCCCCCTTCCTCCTATATATACTAGAGGATTTGAGGGCAGCCCTAACCTGAAAAGCCACGGCTGCCTCTCTCTCCCTCTAGATCTGTTCTCCACTAGATCGTCTCGGTCGTGCTTGGCGAAGCCCTGCCAGGACAGCTCCACCACCACCGCCACCACGCCGTTGTGCTGGCGGAGAACTCATATACCTCTCCACCCTCGCTTGCTGTATCAAGGAGGTGGAGATCGTCATCGAGCTGTACGTGTGCTGAACGCGGAGGTGCCTTCCGTTCGGCGCTAGATCGGAAGGACCGTGATTGGATCGCGGGACGGATCGTGATTGGATCGCGGGACGGATCGTGATTGGATCACGGGACGGCTTGCGATTTGGATCGCGAAGACGTTCGACTACATCAACCGCGTTTCTTAACGCTTCCCGCTTAGCGATCTACAAGGGTACGTAGATCCACTCTCCCTCTCGTAGATGCTCATCACCATGGATAGATCTTGCATGTGCGTAGGAAATTTTTGTTTCCCATGCAACGTTCCCCAACAGTCTCTTCTACGTGCCAATCTCTGGCGCCGAGGAGACACCATCATCATCTACCAGGTTTGTAATCAAAAATCTCATCTCCTTGCAATTACATTATTTGCCATTTGTCTCTCGTTTTCCTCTCCCCACTTCACCCAATTTGTCGTTTTATTCGCCCTCTTTTTCGTTTGCCTTTTTCTCGTCAGATCTCTTCTTTGCCAACCTTGTTGCTATGACTGGCGTTACTACTCCCCCTTTGTCACCAGATTTTGAAGTTCTATACTTCAAACAAAAACAAGGGGAAAATTTGAAAGATGCCTGGTATGGTCTAATGGAATCCTATCGCATTTGCAACCTAAAAGGAGATGCAAAAATTTTGCTTCGAAATTTTTACATAGGATTAGGTTTGCATCATAGACAACTCTTGGATTTTGCCGCTAAATGGAACTTTATTGAGCTTGATGCAAACACCGCTTATGAGATTTTGGAAGGGATATTGGGGGTTCCTCCATCAAAATAGGGGCTTTCTTTTACACAAGAGGGGGTTTAAATTCTAGACAAATTGGGTGAATTACATAAGCACTTGGTCGAATTGCAAAAATATAATGAACCTCTCAAACATATTAGTGGGAATCTCAATCGCTTGAACACTTTGATTACTCTTTGCAATAAGCGTTTAGATATTTTGGATCTCAAGATGGTTTCTTCTCCTGAAAATTTGGGGAAGCATAAAGATACCCCCGGATTTGAGAAAGCACTCACAAAAGTTGCAAAAACCAAAGATTACAATACTTGAATCTATGCGTTATGCCTAGCTAGGGGCGTAAAACGATAGCGCTTGTTGGGAGGCAACCCAATGAATAATTTTATTTTCATTTTTTTCTTTCTGTTTTTGAGTGTTGACACAATTATGCCTCTGTTATGATTGTGTTTTTATGTTTTATTTGGTGTTTGTTCCTAGTAGAGCCTTTTGGATGATTCATAAGATGAGTAGAAACAATGCTGAATCTGAAACAGAAACTTTGCCTCCAGTGTTCGAATTTTCATTTTTTACTGGAACGTGATATTGAGCTGCAATTTTAACACAGTATTTAGATACAAATTATTTATGTTTTCCTAATTTTTCAGATTTTTTAGAGTTACAGAAGTATGGTTAGAGTACAGATTACTACAGACTGTTCTGTTTGAGACATATTCTGTTTTCGTTGCATTGTGTGCTTGTTTTGATGAATCCATGGGTCGTATTGAAGGGTATGAGCCATGGTAAAGTAAAAATACAGTAGGTATAATGCAATAATAAAATTTGAATGGGTTTGCAACAGTACCTAAAGTAGTGATTTGCTTTATTATACTAACGGATCTCACGAAGATTTTGTTGAGTTTTGTGTGATTGAAGTTTTCAAGTTCTGGGTGAGATCACGATGGATGAAGGAATAAGGAGTGAAAAGAGCCTAAGCTTGGGGATGCTACAGCACCCCCAAGATATATACAAAGATAAACAAGCAACTAAGCTTGGGGATGCCCCGAGTGGCATCCCCTCTTTCTTTTAACGACCATCGGTATTTTACTTGGAGCTATATTTTTATTCGTCACATATCATGAGTTTTGCTTGGAGCGTCTTGTATCATTTGAGTCTTTGCTTGCTTTGCTTCTTAGTTTTTCACTTGTATCCTTGCTGGACACACCTAGTTGAGAGAGCCAAAATTATGCTATGATTTGTTAGAATTGCTCTATATGCTTCACTTAAACTTTTTGAGCTATAGAATTGCTCTAGTGCTTCACTTATATCTTTTTGAGCACGGTGTGGTTGGAAATTTTTGTAGAAATCCTCTCATGCTTCCCTTATACTATTTTGAGAGATGAAATCTCTATGCTCATGTGCTTCACTTAAATTTGTGTGAGCTTGTCAAAAGCAATGGCAATATATCAAACTAGTCCCAAAGTGATAGATATCCAAGGAGGATATAATAAAAACTTTCATGAAGATCATTGGACAAATTAAAACTTGATTCCTTGTAATAGTTTTGAGACATGATGATAGTAATATGTGAGTCATGTTAGTGAGTAATTATGCTTTAGTAGGAATATTGGTGTTAAGGTTTGTGATTCCCTATGCAAGCACGAAAGTCAATAGTTATGCAATGAAATTACATCCTACTTATGCTGCATTATTCGGTGTTGGTTATGCTCAATGCTCGCTTATGTGAATTTTCGTTTCTTGGTTGGTTGCTTTTCAATCTATTTGCTAGCCTCTACTTGTACTAAGTAGAAATACTACTTGTGCATCCAAAATCCTTAAACCCAGTTTTGCCTTATGAGTCCACCATACCTACCTATATGCGGTATTTCCATGCCGTTCTAAGCAAATTTGTATGTGCCATCTCTAATTTTCAAAATAAATTTCCCTTTTGTGTGCCCGTACCACTCATGAAACGGTAGGGGGTGTCCAATATTTTTTCATGCTAGATGTGTTATTCTCAAGATGAGTGTTTATTCACTTGTCATTGCACGAGAGTACGGCGGTAATAGGGATGCCCAGTCCCAAAATGAAAAAAGAATTATTTTTTTACTTTATGTTGTCAAATAATAAATTCCTTGGAAAGTGTTGGTATGGAAGGCAACCGTGGATACGGCCAACCATGGAATGTCAAAGAATGGTGGAAAAAGGAATAAACTTTATTTTCTGTTTGGGAACCGCTTATGATATATATAGCATGGAAAGTATTGTGAACTATTTTGTCGTTTTCATTGACAGGAAAGGCATACCACTCAAAATATATTTCTCTCTCAATTTAAACTTTGAGCTCTGGCACCTCTACAAATCCCTACTTCCCTCTGCGAAGGGCCTATCTATTTACTTTATGCATTTTTTTATTTTTATTTTGAGTCTCCATCTTCTCTTATAAAGCACCAACTATGGGGCACTATGATCGTACTTGAGCATTGGGTGTAGGTAATATTTGAGTGTGTTTCATGAATGGATCAATGGTTGAGCATGATGGGCTAGGGATAACTTTCTTTAGTGTTGATATTACGAAAGACATGGTTTCTTGTTGGCATGCTTGAGTATTGAAGTCATTATGTTAAAACTAGACTATTGCTTTGAACCATCTAAAAGTCCAAATGTCCATGCTACAAAAGAAAAGATTATGTGGTGAACATGTTAGGCAGCATTCCACATCAAAAACTCTGTTTTTATCATTCACCTACTCGAGGACGAGTAGGAATTAAGCTTGGGGATGCTGATACGTCTCCAACGTATCTATAATTTTTGCTTGTTCCATGCTGTTATATTATCATTCTTGGATGTTTTACAATCACTTTTTAGCAACTTTATATCATTTTTTGGGACTAACCTATTGACATAGTGCCAAAGTGCCAGTTGCTGTTTTTGCTTGTTTTTTACTTCATAGAAAATCAATACCAAACGGAGTCCAATCGCGACGAAAGTTTTTGGAGATTTTTTTCTGGACCAGAAGACACCCGGTGGTCCAAAGAAGTGCAGGAGAGGTGGGCCGTGGAGACCACAACCCACCAGGGCGCGCTAGGGGGGCCCCGGCGCGCCCTGATGGGTTGTGCCCTCCTCGAGGCCCCTCTCCACCGCCTCTGATGCCTATAAATTCCCAAATATTCCAAAAACCCTAGGGGAGTCGAACGAAACACAATTCCAGCTGCCGCAAGTTCCAGAACCTCGAGATCCAATCTAAACACCATCACGGAGGGGTTCATCTTCTTCATAGGTGCCTCTCCGATGATGCATGAGTAGTCCACCATAGACCTACGGGTCAGTAGGAAGTAGCTAGATGGCTTCCTCTCTCTTTCTTATGATTCTCAATACAATGGTCTCTTGGAGATCTATTTGATGTAAACTTTTGCAGTGTGTTTGTTGGGATCCGATGAATTTTGAGTTCATGATCAGTTTCTATCCATGAATATTATTTTAGTCTTGTTCGATCTCTTATATGCATGATTACTTATAGCCTCATATTTCTTCTTCGAATCTTTGGTTTAGTTAGGCCGACTAGATCGATTTTTCTTGCCATGGGAAGAGGTGCTTTGTGATGGATTCGATCTTGCGGTGTTCTTTCCCAACGACAGAAGGGGCAGCAAGACACGCATGTATCGTTGCTATTGAGGATAACAATATGGGGTCTATTCCTACACGAATAGATCTTGTCTACATCATGTCATCGTTCTTATTGCATTACTCCGTTTTTCCATGAACTTAATACACTAGATGCATGCTGGATAGCGGTCGATGTGTGGAGTAATAGTGGTAGATGCAGGCAGGAGTCGGTCTACTTATCTTGGACGTGATGCCTATATAATGATCATCGCCTTGGATATCGTCATGACTATTCAATTTTCTATCAATTGCCCAACATTAATTTTATCACCCACCATGCACTATACTCATGAGAGAAGCCACTAGTGAACCCTACGGCCCCTGGGTCTACTTTTCCAACATATTGCTTTCCGATCTATCTTTTTGCATCTTTGTTTTCAGATCTACAAAACCCAAAAACCCAAAAACATATTGCTGCATATTTTATTTGCTCTTTTTATTTTGTGCTCTTGAGAGATCTATCTCACCTATCTATCACTACCTAATCTATCTTTTTACCGTAGAGAGATTGACAACCTCTCTTTCGCGTCGGGTTGCCAGTATTTGTTATTTGTGTGCAGGTGCTGCTTATTGGGTGGTGGTGATCCTCCTACTGGTTCGATAACCTTGGTTTCATAACTGAGGGAAATACTTACCGTCGCTGTGCTGCATCATCCCTTCCTCTTTGGAGAAATACCGACACAGTCTCAAGCCACGTCAAAGGAATTTTTGACGCCGTTGCCGGGGAGGAAGCGGTCTCTTCTACGTGCCTATCGTAGGCGCCGAGGGGACTCCATCATCATCTACCAGGTTCCTAATCACAAATCTCATCTCCTTGCAATTACATTATTTTCCATTTGCCTCTCGTTTTCCTCTCCCCCACTTCACCAATTTGTCGTTTTATTCACCCTCTTTTTTGTTTGCCTTTTTCTCGTCAAATCTCTTGCCTAGTCATTATGGCTAGTTCTTCTTTAGTGCGTGTACTCCCGATAATGAGGTTCTTAACTTTAAGCAAAGGGGAGGGGAGAACCTAAAAGATGCTTGGTATAGTATTTGCAATGCTCATAATAGATCTATCCAGAAGCAATCTACCGTTATTCTTCTTCGCAGTTTTTATTTGGGCATCACCACTTGGTATAGATTCGTCCTTGATACGATTACCGGTGGGAATTTCTTGATGTGTCCATTTTGGATGCTTTTAATGCTATGGGAAGTTTAGTGGTATCACCACCTCTTATTGTCAATGAAACAACTTTAACTCTTGAACATGTTATGGAGAGATTAGATGCTATTGAAAAAAAGATGATTACCATGGAACATCTTGAAAATTTGGATAAGAGAATGCATGATCTTGCTAATAAAATTTGGGCTAAGCGGGAGATTCTTTTAAATTGTTAAAGGAAAAGAAACCCGTAGTTAATGAAAGGGTAGAAGAGAGCCCGTACCGGATTGATAAGTTGGATGAAATTTTTAGTAACTTGTGTTCGCCTTTTTCTTCTATCAGAACTATTGAAAAAACTCCCGTAAAAATTAGCAAGACCACACAAGTCATAAAGAACAAAGTTGCTACACCTAGTAGTCACAAGAGGGATCTTAAAATGATTAGTATTCATCCCGACTTTGTTGAAATCATAAGAGACCCTATTTACAAGAATGATTTTTTTGGTTTTCTTCCTAGGAGTGTTGTCATCAAGAATATGCATGTCAAATCCTTGAAGAAATCTAGTTGTGTGATTGAAGAATTGAAAACCAAAGATGACAATACTTGAATCTATGCGTTATGCCTAGCTAGGGGCGTAAAACAATAGTGCTTGTTGGGAGGCAACCCAATGAATAAATAATTTTTTGCTTTTTCCTTTATGTTTTTGAGTGTTGACACAATTATGCCTCTGTTATGATTGTGTTTTTATGGTTTATTTAGTGTTTGTGCCAAGTAAAGCCTTTAGGATGATTCATAGGATGAGCAGAAGCGATGTTGAATGTGAAACAAAAACTTTACGTCCAGTATATGAATTTTCATTTTTTGCTGGAACGTGATCTTGAGCTGAAATTTTAAAACATTGTTGCTATAAAAATTCCTTAAGTTTTCCTAATTTTTCAGAATTTTTATAGTTACAGAAGTATGGTTAGAGTACATATTACTACAGACTGTTCTGTTTAAGACAGATTTTGTTTTTGTTGCATTGTGTGCTTGTTTTGATGAATCTATGGGTTATATTGAAGGGTATGTGCCATGGTAAAGTTAAAATACAGTAGGTATAATGCAATAATAAAACATGAATGGGTTTGCAACAGCATCTAAAGTAGTGATTTGCTTTATTATACTAACGGGTCTCACGAAGATTTTGTTGAGTTTTGTGTGATTGAAGTTTTCAAGTTTTGGGTGAGATCATGATGGATGAAGGAATAAGGAGTGAAAAGATCCTAAGCTTGGGGATGCTACCGCACCCCCAAGATATATCCAAAGAGAAACAAGCAACTAAGCTTGGGGATGCCCCCGAGTGGCATCCCATTTTTCTTCTAACGACCATCGGTATTTTACTTGGAGCTATATTTTTATTCGTCACATATCATGAGTTTTGCTTGGAGCATCTTGTATCTTTGCTTGCTTTGTTTGTTAGTTTGTCACTTGTATCCTTGCTGGACACACCTATTTGAGAGAGCCAAAATTATGCTATGATTTGTTAGAATTGCTCTAGTGCCTCACTTATATCTTTTTGAGCACGGTGTGCTTGGAATTTTTTGTAGAAATACTCTCATGCTTCACTTAGATTAATTTGAGAGTAGGTAATTTTTTAAGAAATCCTCTCATGCTTCACTTATACCTTTTTGATAGATGAAATCTTTATGCTCATGTGCTTCACTTAAATTTGTTTGAGCTTGCCAAAAAGCAATGGCAATATATGAAACTAGTCCCAAAGTGATAGATATCCAAGGAGGATATAATAAAAACTTTCATGAAGATCATTGGGAAAATTAAACTTGATTCTTTGTAATAGTTTTGAAACATGATGATAGTAATATGTGAGTCATGTTAGTGAGTAATTGTGCTTTAGTAGGAATATTGGTGTTAAGGTTTGTGATTCCCTATGCATGCACGAAAGTCAATAGTTATGCAATGAAGTTACATCCTACTTATGGTGCATTATTCGGTGTTAGTTATGCTCAATGCTCGCTTATGTGAATTTTCGTTTCTTGGTTTGGTTGCTTCCCAATCTATTTGCTAGCCTCCATTTGTACTAAGTAGAAATACTACTTGTGCATCCAAAATACTTAAACCAAGTTTTGCCTTATGAGTCCACTATACCTACCTATATGCGGTATTTCCATGCCGTTCCAAGCAAATTTGTATGTGCCATCTCTAAATTTTCAAAATAAATTTTCTCTTTTGTGTGCTCGTACCGCTCATGAAACGGTGGGGAGTGTCCAATATTTTTCCATGCTAGATGTGTTATTCTCAAGATGAGTGTTTATTCACTTGTCATTGCACGAGAGTGCGGCGGTAATAGGGATGCCCATTCCGAAATGAAAAAGAAAAAAATATTTACTTTACGTTGTCAAATAATAAATTCCTTGGAAAGTGTTGGTATGGAAGGCAACCGTGGATACGGCCCGCTGATACGTCTCCAACGTATCTATAATTTTTGATCGTTCCATGCTATTATATTATCTGTTTTGGATGTTTTATATGCATTAATATGCTATTTTATATTATTTTTGGGACTAACCTATTAATCTAGAGCCTAGTGCCAGTTTCTGTTTTTTCCTTGTTTTTGAGTATTGCAGATAAGGAATATTAAACGGAGTCCAAACGAAATAAAATCTTTGGAATAATATTTCTTGGACCAGAAGCAACCCAGAAGACTTGGAAATGAAGGCAGGGGAGCCACCGTGTGGGGACAAGCCATAGGGGCGCGCCCTAGGGGGGGCGCCCCCCTGGCTTGTGGCCCCACGGCAGCCCCCTTAACCCTATTCTTCGACCTATAAATTCACAAATATTCCCTGGATACCAAAGAGAGCCACGAAAATACTTTTCCGCTGCCGAAAGCCTCTGTTCCCGTGAGATCCAATCTTGGAGCCTTTTCCGGTAATCTGCCGGAGGGGGATTCAATCACGGAGGGCATCTACATCAACTCCATTGCCCCTCCGATGATGCGTGAGTAGTTTACCACAGACCTTCGGGTCCATAGCTAGTAGCTAGATGGCTTCTTCTCTCTCTTTGCTCTTCAATACCATGTTCTTCATGATCTTCATGGAGATCTATCCGATGTAATACTCTTTTGCGGTGTGTTTGTCGAGATCCGATGAATTGTGGATTTATGTTCAGATTATCAATGAATATTATTTGAGTCTTTTCTGAATTCTTATATTCATGATTTCATATCTTTGCAAGTCTCTTCGAGTTATTGGTTTGGTTTGGCCAACTAGATTGGTAATTCTTGCAATGGGAGAAGTGCTTAGTTTTGGGTTCAATCTTGCGGTGTCCTCACCCAGTGACAAAGTAGGGGTAGCGAGGCACGTATTGTATTGTTGCCATCGAGGATAAAAAGATGGGGTTTTCATCATATTGCTTGAGTTTATCCCTCTACATCATGTCATCTTACCTAATGCGTTACTCTGTTCTTCATGAACTTAATACTCTAGATGCAGGCAGGAGTCGGTCGATGTGTGGAGTAATAGTAGTAGATGCAGAATCGTTTCGGTCTACTTGACACGGACGTGATGCCTATATGCATAATCATTGCCTTGGATATCTTCATAATTATTCGCTTTTCTATCAATTGCTCGACAGTAATTTGTTCACCCACCGTATTATTTGCCATCATGAGAGAAACCTCTAGTGAAACCTATGGCCCCCGGGTCTATTTTCCATCTTATACTTTCAGATCTAAAACCAAAAATACCAAAAATACCTTGCTGCATTATTTTTACTTTTGTTTTACTTTCCGTTCAAGCAATCTATCATATCTATCTCTATCAGATCTCATCCTTGCAAGTAACCGTGAAGGGATTGACAACCCCTTTATAGCGTTGGGTGCAAGTGTTTGATTCTTTGTGTAGGTACATCTATTGGGGACTTGCTTGTATCTCCTACTGGATTGATACCTTGGTTCTCAACAACTGAGGGAAATACTTATCTACTTTGCTGCATCACCCTTTCCTCTTCAAGGGAAAACCAACGCATGCTCGAGAAGTAGCAAGAAGGACTTCTGGCGCCGTTGCCGGGGAGATCTACATCAAGCCATCCAAGTACCCATCACAAACTCATCTCTTGCATTTACTTTAGTTGCCATTTCCCTCTCGTTTTCCTCTCCCCCACTTCTAAAACGATTTTCAGAAAGTACCAAAAAGATTTGCCTTTTTATTCGCCCTTCTTCCGTTCGTCTTTTCGTTTACTTTTCGTTTGCTTGCGTGCTAGATCCTTTCTTTTCCACTATGTCTGAATCTGGGGAGGCTTTCATTTAAAAGGATAGTAATAACCTTGAGGGGAATTTTGACAATCTTGCTAAAAATGACTCTCATGAAGCACCTACTATCATGCATACAAAAAAAATTCGCATAGGTAGCGGTAATATTATTGGAAAAGGTGTTATTCAAGATTTCTTTACTTGTGCCGGTACGCTACCTACCTTAGGAGGGTCTAGCCTCAATAAAACTAATAGTCCTGCAGACGCCATAACACTATTAATAATTGAACTTGAGAGGCAATTTGTTCATATGCATCCTTGCATACAAAGGATTTTTCTTGAGTTCTGTAATATTCAGATTGCTTTCGTTAAGCGTGCCGCCACTATATTTCTAGCCCACGAGTTTAGATTCATCATGAAAGAGGCTAGTGAAATTTTTGCTCATTATAAAATTAATGGTGGATGTCCCCCCATAGAGGAGATCCTTTTTAATCAAGAGGAAATAATGAGATTGCAATCTCCTGATTATGTTGCCTATAATGAAAATTTGAGTAAAAGGGTCCCTATCGAGGTTTTGGTTGATAAGATTTCTGAACTCAATGATAATTTTGCTATACAGAACAACGGATTAGAGTTCATATTAAGGGATAGACTTATGACTTTCCACCAAAGGAAAGCTTACAATGATGAATTGATTATACACTATAGGGGGCCGAAGGAGGAACCTATCCCTCCCGCACTAGATCTCAAGGATCCATATCCTATTAAATTTAGCCCTTTTGATTATTTTTGCTTGCCACAAAGAAAGCTTGCTGCTGAAAGAAGGGAGTATGAGATGAGCATGGATGATCTCCCTTACTATTATGAAAAGACCTAGATCTAGTGCGTTATGCCTAGCTAGGGGCGTTAAACAATAGCGCTTGTTGGGAGGCAACCCAATTTTATTTTTGCTTTCTGTTTTTTGTTTCTGTTTTTGTGTGTTTTACACATTATTACTTCTGTAATAATTGTGTTTTGTTGTTTAAATTAGTGTTTGAGCCAAGTAAGACCTTTGGGATGGTCTACGGTGTTTGCAATTTGATTTTGCTGAAAAATAGAAACTTTTGCTCTCAGTCCAGGAATTTTGTAAATTCACTGGAACGTGATTTTGATCTGAAAGTTTTACACAATATTTATACATAAATTTCCCTGATTGTCCTAATTTTTCATAATTTTTGGAGTTACAGAAGTATTCGAAGTCTATAGATTGCTACAGACTGTTCTGTTTTTGACAGATTCTGTTTTCTTTGTGTTGTTTGCTTATTTTGATGTATCTATGGGTTGTATCGGGGGGTATGAACCATGGAGAAGTTAGAATACAGTAGATATTACACCAATATAAATAAAGAATGAGTTCACAACAGTACCTAAAGTGGTGATTTATTTTTCTTATACTAACAGATCTCATGAGTTTTCTGTTGAGTTTTGTGTTGTGAAGTTTTCAAGTTTTGGGTGAAGATTTGATGGACTATGGAATAAGGAGTGGCAAGAGCCTAAGCTTGGGGATTCCCAAGGCACCCCAAGCCATATTCAAGGATACCAAAAAGCCTAAGCTTGGGGATGCCCCGGAAGGCATCCCCTCTTTTGTCTTCAATCCATCGGTAAATTTACTTGAGGCTATATTTTTATTCACCACATGATATGTGTTTTGCTTGGAGCGTCTTGTATGATATGAGTCTTTTCTTTTTAGTTTGCCACAATCATCCTTGCTGCACACATCTTTTTGAGAGAGACACGCTGAATCGTGAATTTATTAGAATACTCTATGTGCTTCACTTATATCTTTTGAGCTAGGCAATGTTGCTCTAGTACTTCACTTATATCTTTTTAGAGCACGGTGGTGTTATATTTTATAGAAATTATTGAACTCTCGTACCTCACTTATATTATTTTGAGAGTTTCTTAAAACAGCATGGTAATTTGTTTAGGTTATGAATTTAGTCCTAATATAATGGGCATCCAAGAGGGATATAATAAAAACTTTCATATAAAGTGCATTGGATACTATGAGAAGTTCGATTCCTTGCATATAGTTTTGAGATAATGGAGATGGTAATATGAGAGTCATGCTAGTGAGTAGTTGTGAATTGGAAGAGATACTTGTGTTGAAGTTTGTGATTCCCGTAGCATGCACGTATGGTGAACCGTTATGTAACGAAGTCGGAGCATGATTTGTTTAATGATTGTCAACCTTTGTGTGAGGGTCGGGAGCGCGCGATGGTTAACTCCTACCAACCTCTCCCCTAGGAGCATGCGTCTAATGCTTTGTTTGATAACTAATAGACTTTTGCAATAAGTATGTGAGTTCTTTATGACTAATGTTGAGTCCATGGATTATACGCACTCTCACCCTTCCACCATTGCTAGCCTCTCTAGTACCGCGCAACTTTCGCCGGTGCATCAAACCCACCTTCCTCAAAACAGCCACCATATATTTTCCTCAAAACAGCCACCATACCTACCTATTATGGCATTTCCATAGCCATTCCGAGATATATTGCCATGCAACTTCCACCGTTCCGTTTTTCATGACATGCACCATCACCTTCATATTGCATATAGAGTCATATTTTGTTCTAGGTATCGAGTTGTAATTTTCTTTTTGAATTGTAAGTAAATAAAAGTGTGATGATTTTCATTATTAGAGCATTGTCCTGTGTGAGAAAAGGATGATGGAAGCTATGACTCCCTCACAAGTTGGGATGAGTATCCGGACTTTACAAAAAATAAAAGAGGCCAGCGAAGCCCAAATAAAAAAAAAGAGGCCAAAGATGCCCACCAAAATAAAAAAAAGGAAAAAAAAGGAAAAATGAGAGAAAGAGAGAAGGGACAATTGCTACTATCTTTTTCCACACTTGTGCTTCAAAGTAGCACCATGATCTTCATGATAGAGAGTCTCCAATTTTGTCACTTTCATATAACTAGTGGAATTTTTCATCTTGCACGACCACTTAGTTTTCTTTTTGAGCTTTCATACACTTATAGCTCTAAGTGCATTTGTTGCATGGCAATCCCTACTCACTCACATTGATATCTATCGATGGGCATCTCCATAGCCCGTTGATATGCCTAGTTGATGTGAGACTATCTTCTCCTTTTTCCTTGCACCTCCACCATATTCTATTCCACCTATAGTGCTATATCCATGGCTCGCGCTCATGTATTGCGTGAGAGTTGAAAAGGTTTGAGAACATAAAAAGTGTGAAACAATTGCTTGACTTGTTCATCGGGGTTGTGCATGATTTAGATACTTTGTGTGGGGAAGATGGAGCATAGCCAGACCATATGATTTTGTAGGGATAACTCTCTAAGGCCATGTTATTTCGAAAGGACACGATTGCCTTGTTGGTGTGCTCAAAGTATTACTGTTTTTATGTCAATATTAGACTATTGTTTTGAATCTTATGGATCTGAATATTCATGCCACAATAAAGAATATTACATGGATAAATATGTTAGGTAGCATTCCACATCAAAAATTCTGTTTTTATCATTTACCTACTCGAGGACGAGCAGGAATTAAGCTTGGGGATGCTTGATACGTCTCCAACGTATCTATAATTTTTGATCGTTCCATGCTATTATATTATCTGTTTTGGATGTTTTATATGCATTAATATGCTATTTTATATTATTTTTGGGACTAACCTATTAATCTAGAGCCTAGTGCCAGTTTCTGTTTTTTCCTTGTTTTTGAGTATTGCAGATAAGGAATATTAAACGGAGTCCAAACGGAATAAAATCTTCGGAATAATTTTTCTTGGACCAGAAGCAACCCAGAAGACTTGGAGAAGAAGGCAGGGGAGCCATCGTGTGGCGACAAGCCACAGGGGCGCGCCCTAGGGGGAGGGGGCGCGCCCCCTGGCTTGTGGCCCCACGGCAGCCCCCTAACCCTATTCTTCGGCCTATAAATTCACAAATATTCCCTGGATACCAAAGAGAGCCACGAAAATACTTTTCCGCCGCCGGAAGCCTCTGTTCCCGTGAGATCCAATCTTGGAGCCTTTTCCGGTAATCTGCCGGAGGGGGATTCGATCACGGAGGGCATCTACATCAACTCCATTGCCCCTCCAATGATGCGTGAGTAGTTTACCACAGACCTTCGGGTCCATAGCTAGTAGCTAGATGGCTTCTTCTCTCTCTTTGCTCTTCAATACCATGTTCTTCATGATCTTCATGGAGATCTATCCGATGTAATACTCTTTTGCGGTGTGTTTGTCGAGATCCGATGAATTGTGGGTTTATGTTCAGATTATCTATGAATATTATTTGAGTCTTTTTTGAATTCTTATATGCATGATTTCATATCTTTGCAAGTCTCTTCGAGCTATTGGTTTGGTTTGGCCAACTAGATTGGTAATTCTTGCAATGGGAGAAGTGCTTAGTTTTGGATTCAATCTTGCGGTGTCCTCACCTAGTGACAAAGTAGGGGTAGCGAGGCACGTATTGTATTGTTGCCATCGAGGATAAAAAGATGGGGTTTTCATCATATTGCTTGAGTTTATCCCTCTACATCATGTCATCTTACCTAATGCGTTACTCTGTTCTTCATGAACTTAATACTCTAGATGCAGACAGGAGTCGGTCGATGTGTGGAGTAATAGTAGTAGATGCAGAATCGTTTCGGTCTACTTGACACGGATGTGATGCCTATATGCATAATAATTGCCTTGGATATCTTCATAATTATTCGCTTTTCTATCAATTGCTCGACAGTAATTTGTTCACCCACCGTATTATTTGCCATCATGAGAGAAACCTCTAGTGAAACCTATGGCCCCCGGGTCTATTTTCCATCTTATACTTTCAGATCTAAAACCAAAAATACCAAAAATACCTTGCTGCATTATTTTTACTTTTGTTTTACTTTCCGTTCAAGCAATCTATCATATCTATCTCTATCAGATCTCATCCTTGCAAGTAACCGTGAAGGGATTGACAACCCCTTTATAGCGTTGGGTGCAAGTGTTTGATTCTTTGTGTAGGTACATCTATTGGGGACTTGCTTGTATCTCCTACTGGATTGATACCTTGGTTCTCAACAACTGAGGGAAATACTTATCTACTTTGCTGCATCACCCTTTCCTCTTCAAGGGAAAACCAACGCATGCTCGAGAAGTAGCACCCGCCATGGAAAGTGAGAGTTTGGTGGAAAATGGAATAAACTTTATTTTCTGTTTGGGAACCGCCTATGATATATATCTAGCATGGAAAGTATTGTGAGCTACTTTGTCGTTTTCGTTGACAGGAAAAGCATGCCACCCAAAATATTTCTCTCTCTCAATTTAAACCTTGAGCTCTGGCACCTCTACAAATCCCTACTTCCCTCTACGAAGGGCCTATCTATTTACTTTATGCAATTTTTACTTTGAGTCTCCATCTTCTCTTATAAAGCACCAACTAGGGGGCACTATGATCGTACTTGAGCATTGGGCATAGCTAATATTTGTGTGTGTTTCATGAATGGATCAATGATTGAGCATGATGGGCTAGGGATAACTTTCTTTAGTGTTGATATTTTGAAAGACATGGTTGCTTGTTGACATGCTTGAGTATGGAAGTCATTATGTTAAAACTAGACTATTGCTTTGAATCATTTACAAGTCCAAATGTCCATGCTATACAAAAGAAAAGAATATGATGAACATGTTAGGCAGCATTCCACATCAAAAATTCTGTTTTTATCATTTACCTACTCGAGGACGAGTAGGAATTAAGCTTGGGGATGCTGATACGTCTCCAACGTATCTATAATTTTTGCTTGTTCCATGCTGTTATATTATCATTCTTGGATGTTTTACAATCATTTTATAGCAACTTTATATCATTTTTTGGGACTAACCTATTGACATAGTGCCAAAGTGCCAGTTGCTGTTTTTGCTTGTTTTTTTACTTCGCAGAAAATTAATACCAAACGGAGTCCAATCGCAACGAAACTATTTGGAGATTTTTTCTGGACCAGAAGACACCCAGTGGGCTAAAGAAGTGCCGGAGAGGTGGGCCGTGGAGACCACAACCCACCAGGGCGCGCCAGGGGGGCCCATCGCGCCCTGATGGGTTGTGCCCTCCTCGGGGCCCCTCTCCACCGCCTCTGATGCCTATAAATTCCCAAATATTCCAAAAACCCTAGGGGAGTCGACGAAACACAATTCCAGCCGCCGCAAGTTCCAGAACCTCGAGATTCAATCTAAACACCATCACGGAGGGGTTCATCTTCTTCATAGGTGGCTCTTCGATGATGCGTGAGTAGTCCACCATAGACCTACGGATCCGTAGGCAGTAGCTAGATGGCTTCCTCTCTCTCTCTCTTATGATTCTCAATACAATGGTCTCTTGGAGATCTATTTGATGTAAACTTTTGCGGTGTGTTTGTTGGGATCTGATGAATTTTGAGTTCATGATGAGTTTCTATCCATGAATATTATTTGAGTCTTCTTTGATCTCTTATATGCATGATTACTTATAGCCTCGTATTTCTTCTTTGAATCTTTGGTTTAGTTAGGCCGACTAGATCGATTTTTCTTGCCATGGGAAGAGGTGCTTTGTGATGGGTTCGATCTTGCGGTGTTCTTTCCAAGTGACAGAAGGGGCAGCAAGACACGCATGTATCGTTGCTATTAAGGATAACAAGATGGGGTCTATTCCTACATGAATAGATCTTGTCTACATCATGTCATCGTTCTTATTGCATTACTCCGTTTTTCCATGAACTTAATACACTAGATGCATGCTGGATAGCAGTCGATGTGTGGAGTAATAGTGGTAGATGTAGGCAGGAGTAGGTCTACTTATCTTGGACGTGATGCCTATATAATTATCATCGCCTTGGATATCGTCATGACTATTCGATTTTCTATCAATTGCCCAACAATAATTGTTCACCCACCGTGCGCTATACTCATGAGAGAAGCCACTAGTGAACCCTACGGCCCCCGGGTCTACTTTTCCAACATATTGCTTTTCGATCTATCTTTTTGCATCTTTGTTTTCGGATCTACAAAACCCAAAAACCCAAAAACATATTGCTGCATATTTTATTTGCTCTTTTTATTTTGTGCTCTTGAGAGATCTATCTCTCCTATCTATCACTACCTAATCTATCTTTTTACCGTAGAGAGATTGACAACCTCTCTTTCGCGTCGGATTGCAAGTATTTGTTATTTGTGTGCACGTGCTGCTTATTGGGTGGTGGTGATCCTCCTACTAGTTCGATAACCTTGGTTTCATAAATGAGGGAAATACTTACCGTCGCTGTGCTGCATCATCCCTTCCTCTTTGGGGAAATACCGACGCAGTATCAAGCCATGTCACGGTCTATGCGTGGAGTAATAGTAGTAGATGCAGGCAGGAGTCGGTCTAGTTATCTTAGACGTGATGCCTATATAATGATCATCGCCTTGGATATCGTCATGATTATTTGATCTTCTAACAATTGCCCAACAGTAATTTGTTCACCCACCGTGTGCTATACTCAAGTGAAACCTACGGCCCCCGGGTCTACTTTTCCAACATATTGCTTTCCGATCTATCTTTTTGCCTCTTTTGTTTTCAGATCTATTATTCCAAAAACCGAAAAATACCTTGCCGCACTTTTTATTTGCCCTTTTTATTTTGTGTTCTTGAGAGATCTATCTCTCCAATCTATTACTACCTAATCTATCTTTTTACCGTAGAGAGATTGACAACCTCTCTTTCGCGTCGGGTTGCAAGTATTTGTTCTTTGTGTGCAGGTGCTGTTTATTAGGTGGTGGTGATCCTCCTACTGGTTCGATACCTTGGCTTCATAACTGAGGGAAATACTTACCATCGCTGTGCTGCATCATCCCTTCCTCTTTGGGGAAATACCGACGCAGTCTCAAGACACGTCATACCGCCCGGTCATAGACTGCACTACCATGATAAAAAATTGTGCTCATTGGGATGAGAGGGTTTATGGGATGAGAATGCTTGGGATGGAGACAAGGCACTGAAATATGGTGATGGACACTCCAAGATTGCAGGAAGCAAATGATAGAGGCCAATACTTGGAGTGGACAAACACCTTGGACCTATCAAATCTAGCAAATGAAAATAAGCTCCAAACATGAGCCAAGACCCTTCAAAAGGGTCGGTGGTCAAGGCCACCTATATTTGAGTCAATGGTTTGGCACCGCAAAGATTTTAACCTTGGCTCCAAGACCAAAACTCATCTTTGAAGCACAAGTACCATCATAAATAGCTAATGTGAAAGATTGGTTCATTTTATGCATAATAAGAGGAGTGAGAGTTTATAAGAGGAATAACACTCCCCTATGTCCATGTCTACATCTAGAATAAAATTAAATGACGAGTGGGGTAGGAAGTGCAATGTCTCAAGCTACATTGCTCAAATCAATGATATTTAGCTCATTCCTTAACTCATGAAATCTTGCTTCATCCAATGGATTAAATATCCGCTAGTTGTTGTTCGATGCCTACATACATAAGATCAATACCTCCATGCTTGACGTGATCCCGAATGAAGTGATAATGAATCTCAATATGCTTCATCTTGCTATGTTGCACGGGGTTGTAGGCAATCTTGATTGCACTTTCATTGTCACATAGAAGAGGAACTTTGTCACAAATGACACCGTAATCCTTTAAAGTTTTCCTCATCCATAGCAATTGTGTATAACAACTTGCAGTGGCGATGTACTCGGCTTCGGTGGTGGGGAGAGACACACAATTTTGCCTCTTGGAAGACCAACTCACTAAAGAGCGACAAAGAAGAGTTAGCATGAACAAATCCCCTTTGACCCTCTTTGTAAAAAGAGTGGGATTGATTTCCCAATTTCAAACCCACGATCTTCTAAAAACTTGGTAAGGTGCTCATACCACACATGTGGGGCTTGTTTAAGTCCATAGAGTGCCTTATCGAGTTTATAGACATGATTGGGGAACTTAGGATCCTCAGATACCGATGGTTGTTTGACATGTACCAACTCATTAAGAGGACCATTAAGATGAACTCTGCACATCCATTTGTTGGAATTTAAAATCATGATGAGAAGCATATGCAAGCAACATGCGAATGGATTCAAGATGAGCAACGAGAGCAAAAGTTTCACCGTAACTGACTCCTTTGACTTGGGAGTATCCTTGAGCCACCAATCTTGCCTAGTTGCGAATCACAATACCATGAGCATATTGCTTGTTCTTGAAGATCCAATTGGGTCCAGTGACATTATGATTCTCCTTGGGTATTTCCATCAATTTCAACACTTTTTGTGTATGAAGTTGTTTGGCTCTTCATGCATGGCTTCTAGCCAATCCGGGTCCTCGAGCGCCTCATACACATTTTAGGGTTCAACACAAGATACAAATGTGTGATGCTCACAAAAGTTTGTTAATTATTTACGAGTAGTTACCCCTTTCCTCAAGCTTCCTAGAACATTCTCCATGATGTGCCCCTTTTGTTTAAGGTTGGAAGAAATCTTGGTGGCACGATGTTCTATTTGCTCTTCAAGAGATCCTTGAGGAGCATCATCTTGATCATCTTGAACGTCATCTTGAGCTTGCTCCTTATATTGAGCTTGCTCGAGGTCGTGAACTTGATCTTGGGCATCATTTTGAGCACCACCATCATCATGAGGTTGATCTTGCACTTGATCTTGTTCACTTGGTTGAGGGCCTTCACTTTGTTCTTCGGAAGCGTGTGAGTCTAGGGTCAGTGATGGTTCCACTTGCGTAGAACATTTTCCTTCTACTTCCACCACAAGGGGTTCATCAATGGTAGGATTTGGCCCACACCTTATGGCTTGAGGAGGAATTTCATCACCTACATCACAAATACCACTTTGCTCCACTTGAGAGCCATTATTTTCATCAAACTCCATGTTGCACTTCCTCTCAATGAATCCATTAGACTTGTTGAGAACACGGTAAGCATGAGAGTTTGTAGCATAACCAACAAATATGCTCTCTTGAGCTCTAGATTCAAATTTAGACAAATGAGCACCCTTCTTGAGAGTGAAGCACTTACAAACGAACACCCGGAAGTACTTGAGGTTGGGCTTGTTGCCGGTAATTATTTCATATGGAGTCTTGTTCAAGCCTTTGCAGAGGTAGAGCTGATTGGATGCATGTCATGCGGTGTTGATGGTTTCGAACAAAAAGTTGTACAAAGAGATAAACTTTGCCATCATTGTTCTTGCCATGTCCATTAACGTCCGATTCTTCCTCTCCCCAACACCATTTTGTTGAGGGGTATAAGGTGCGGAATATTGATGCTTGATCCCCTCATCACTAAGAAACTCATCCAAGGTGTAATTCTTGAACTCGGTGCCGTTGTCACTTCTAGTGATCAATATCTTTGCATCATGTTGACATTGAGCTTCATTTGCAAAGTCGATTACGGTTTGTTGGGACTCACTCTTCCTCTTGAAGAAATATACACATGTGTATCTTGAATAACCATCCACAATTACCAAGCAATACTTTCTTCCCCCAAGACTATCGAATGATGGAGGCCCAAATAGATCCATGTGAAGGAGTTCCAAGGGCCTCTTGGATGAAATAATAGTCTTGGGTCGATGGGCCGTCTCATGAAGCTTTCTGATGTCTACTACGCAACTTTATTCTTATAGACGTTGTTGGGCCTCCAAGTGCAGAGTTTTGTAGGACAACAACAAATTTCCCTCAAGTGAATGACCTAAGGTTTATCAATCTGTGGGAGGTGTAGGATGAAGATGGTCTCTCTCAAATAACCCTGCAATCAAATACAAGAAATCTCTTGTGTCCCCAACACACTCAATACAATGGAAAATGTATAGGTGCACTAGTTCGGGGAAGAGATAGTGATACAAGTGCAATATGGATAGTAGATATAGGTTTTTGTAATCTGAAAATATAAAAACAGCAAGGTAGCAAGTGGCAAAGAGCGAGAAAAACGTTGTATAAATGCTTGGAAATAAGGCATAGGGTTCATACTTTCACTAGTGTAATCTCTCAACAGTGCTAACATAAGAGAATCATATGATCATCCCTCAACGCGCACCAAATAATCACTCCAAAGTTCATGTCTAGCGGAGAACATAAGATGAAATTGTTGTAGGTAGTAGAACCAGCTCAAAGTTATCCTTTCCGATCAATCTTTTGGGATATTCCTATAAGTGTCACAAAGAGCCCTAGAGTTCGTACTAAAATAATACCAATGATACATATCAATCAACCTTAATGTCACCTAGATACGCCAATGTCACCTCAAGTATCCGTGGGTTAATTATTCGACATGCATCAAACAATTTCAGATTCATCATATTCAATACAACACAAAGAACTTCAAAGAGTACATCAAGGTTTCTAACGGAGAAAGTAGGACAATGACGTGTATCAACCCATATGCATAGATTACTCCATTCTCACCACGGGAATCCGCAAGTTGAGTATCAAAACATATATCAAGTGAATCAATAGAACACCCCACTATCACCACGGGTATCCACATGCAAGACATACATCAAGTGATCTCAAATCCAATATTCAATCCGACATAACAAAATATCAAAGGGAAAGATTCAATTCATCACAACAAGATAGAAAGGGAAGAACATCATATGATCCAACTATATTAACAAAGCCCGCGATACATCAAGATCGTGCGATCTCAAGAACGCCAGAGAGTGTGAAAGAGAGAGAGAGAGAGAGAGAGAGAGATTAAACATAGAGCTACTGGTACATACCCTCAGCCCCGAGGTTGAACTACTCCCTCCTCGTCATGGCCTCCGCTGGGATGATGAAGATGGCCACCAGTGATGATTTCCCCCTCCGCCAGGGTACCGGAACGGCTCCAGATGGGTTTTTCTTTGATATAGAGAGTTGCGGCAGCGAAGCAGAAGTTCTAGTTTAAGTTTCAGGGGTTTCTGGATTTATAGGATTTTTCAGCATTGGAATCACG
Organism: Elymus sibiricus; assembly: GCA_039707655.1. Taxonomy (NCBI): domain Eukaryota; kingdom Viridiplantae; phylum Streptophyta; class Magnoliopsida; order Poales; family Poaceae; genus Elymus; species Elymus sibiricus. Next base: position 276,052,374 of record CM077665.1, read on the forward strand.
TCAACCGGAGCCACGTAGGCCCCACGACCTAACAGGGCGCGCCCAAGGGGTGGGCGTGCCATGTTAGCTCGTGTCCCACAGGTGGCTCCCCTCTAGTGGTTCTTTGCTCCGGTATTTCTTACTTTCTCAAGAAAAAATCATAAAAAAGTTTCGGGCTATTCCGAGAACTTTTATTTTCTGCACAAAAACAACACCACGGTAATTCTGCTGAAAACAGCGTCACTCCGGGTTAGTTCTAAATAACTCATATAAAGTGCATCAAAACCATATAAAAGTATTGTAAACATAGGCAAATATGGCATGAATACTTCATAAATTATTGATACGTTGGAGACGTATCAGCAGCCCCAAGCTTAATTCCTACTCGTCCTCGAGTAAGTAAATGGTAACAGAAGTAATTTATGATGTGTGAATGCTAGCATAGTATATAAGTTTGATCAATGATAATTTCAGTCACTTTTCTAGCATCATAATAAGCAACTTTTTCTCATGAAACTCATTATGTTAGAGTAGCAATCAATTCACATGTCATGGATCAAACAATGCATTCTCTTGAAACTTAACAACAGGTGTTCTTAGTCATCCAACAATTTCAATGCATCATCAAATCTAAGTAAGAGCTCCACATACTCAATTATCATATAGTCTTGTATGATTGCTAATACTCAAAGCATATTTTTAGAACAAACAACATCCATCGAACACAGAGAAAGATAGGGGCTTAATGTTTCGCCACCCAACGCACTTATCATAAAGATAATTGTCAACAATAATGAATCATGATCAAATATATTTGACTAGATATATATGCCTGGATCTTTCCCCACCACATGGTGCTTGCCAACTAATAGATTGAGGTTGGAATAAGAAGTTGACTCAACATGAAAAGTAAATAACATGAAAGTAAATAACATAAAAATAAGTGGATTGTCCCTTCACTGAGGGAAGCAAGGATTTGCAGAGGTACCAAAGCCCATTGTTTAAAACAGAGATGAATATGTAATTTTGAGTGGTATACTTTTCCTGTCAACGTCACAACAGAGTTTACAATATCTTTCGTGCTAAACACATTATTGGCGGTTCCCAAACAGAATTATAATTTTACTCCCCCTCCACCATTCAAACACATTCCATGGCTGACCGAATCCACGGGTGTCATCCAAACAATCAACTTTCTAGGAGTGTTCTTGTTTATTTATTTTTGTAGTATGCAGGACTGAGCATCCTTTTTACCAACCTCTCTCTTGCAATGACAAGTGAATAAACACTCATCTTGAGAATAACCCTCTTAGCATGGAAGATAATGACCGCCTCGTCGCTCCATGAGCGGTACGAGCACACAAAACATATGTTTATTTGAAGGTTTAGAGGTGGCACGTGCAAATTTACTTGGAATGGCAGTGAAATACCATATATAGGTACGTATGGTGGACTCTCATGGAAGAAACTTGACTCAAGGATTTGGATGCACAAGTAGTATCTCTACTTAGTACGAAGTTTTGGCTAGCAAAATGTTCTAAACAAGCACCACATGTTGGAGGATCCATAACAATATAACTTCTATGCAAATATACCCAAACATAACATAACCATTATGTTGTCTTCCTTGTCCAACTTCAACAATTTGATCAAGGTTGAAAATAATTAATGGGTATTCACAATCATAAAAGATGTCCAAGATAATATATTTGTATGTGAAACTTCTCTTTCTTATACTAATCATTCATGAATTGCTTGTATGACCAATATTGTGATTGTCAAACTTCAATAGATTTTACAACTACTACTAAGCATAAAGCACATTGATAATTTAAGATTTATGATATTTCATTCATTCACAATTTACTCTTAGGATAAGAGTGAAGCACATCAAACTACTCTCAAAAGATATACGTGAAGAACAATGAGTAGTCAAACAATCAAGTAGCTATGTGAGGGCTCTCTCTCCATAAATATTTTCAGATCTGAGATTTATTTAAAACAGAAAACTAAACAAAAATACACTCCAATAATAGCACATATCATGTGAACGAATAAAAACTTAGGCTCGACATAGGCTAACCGATAGTTGTTGATGAAGAGAGGTGGGATGCGTAACATCCCCAAGCTTAGATGCTTGAGAATTCTTGTAATATTGACTTGGGGTTCCTTGGGCATCCCCAATCTTAGGGTCTTGCCACTCTTTACTCTCCTCATATCGGTATCTCACCCAGAACTTGAAAACTTCAATCACACAAAACTTAACGGAACTTCGTGAGATGGGTTAGTGTAATAAAGATAGATCATTCACTTAGGTACTGTCAAGACAAGATTTATAATTGTTCTCACATAATATCTACTGTATTCTATCATTCCCATAATTTATAACACTAATTATAAGATATGGAAACACTAAAACAAGTAAACTATGCATGCAAAACATAACAGTCTGTGAAGATCTGAACTTAAACCATACTTCCTTGTCTCTAAAAATTCTGAAAAATTAGGAAAACGTAGAAAATTTGCATAGCAAAACTGTGTAAAAATTTCATATTTTTTTGACTCTCTAGTAAAATCATAGAAATTATGCACTGGACATAAAAGTTTCTGTTTTTGCACAGAATCAAACTAACAAGTATCCACACTATCCCAAAGGCTTTACTTCGCACTTTATTAAAATAAAAGGCACAAAATAAGATTAATACAGTAGATAAATCATGTGAACACACAAAAGCATAAAGTATAAGTGTTGGCTTGTCTCCCAACAAGCGCTTATCTTTAAAGCCTTTTAGTTAGGCACGACGATTTCAATGATGCTCACATAGGAATAGTATTTGAAACATGCAAAAGAGCATCATGGATCACATGACAAGCACATTTAAGTCTATCCCACTTCCTATGAATAGGGATTTTGCAAGCAAACAATTTATGGGAGCAAGAATCAACTAGCATAGGAAGGCAAAACAAGCATATCTTCAAGATTTTCAACACATAGGGAGGAAACTTGATATTATTGCAATTCCTACAAGCATTGTTGCCCCCTCATAATAATTTTCAGTAGCATCATGAAGGAATTAAACAATATAAATATCACATAAAGCATTCCTTTCATGATCCACAAGCATGGAAAATTTATCACTCTCCACATAAGCAAATTTCTTCTCATTCATAATAGTGGGAGCAAACTCAACAAAATAACTATCATGAGACACTTGATTGACATATCCACATTGAATATTAAAATCATGATGACAAGTTTCATGGTTATTATTACTCTTTATAGCATACATGTCATCACCATAATCATCATAGATAGCAACTTTGTTGTCATAGTCAATTAAAACCTCTTCCAAAATAGTGGACTCATCACTAAATAAAGTCATGACCTCTCCAAATCCACTTTTATCATTATCACAATAAGATTTAACACCCTCCAAAATAGTGGGATCATTAGTACCTAGAGTTGACATTCTTCCAAACCCACTTTCATCAATATAATAGTCATAAATAGGAGGCATGCAATCATCAAAATAAATTTGCTCATCAAAACTTGGGGGACAAAAAATATTATCTTCATCAAACATAGCATCTCCAAGCTTGTGGCTTTGCATATCATTAGCATCATGGATATTCATAGAATTCATACTAGAAATATTGCAATCATGCTCATCATTCAAGGAATTCTCATTAAGCATTTTTATAATTTATTCCTCTACCAATTGAGCACAATTTTCTGAATCCTTATTTTCATTATAAAGACGAAACAAATGAGGCAACCTAAACTCCATTTTTTTAGTTTTCTTTTATAAACCAAACTAGTGATAAACAAAAAACTAAAAGATTTAATTGCAAGATCTAAAGATATGCCTTCAAGCACTCACCTCCCCGGCAACGGCACCAGAAAAGAGCTCGATGTCTACTACGCAACTTTATTCTTGTAGACGTTGTTGCACCTCCAAGTGTAGAGTTCTGTAGGACAACAACAAATTTCCCTCAAGTGGATGACCTAAGGTTTATCAATCCGTGGGAGGTGTAGGATGAAGATGGTCTCTCTCAAACAACCGTGCAATCAAATACAAGAAATCTCTCGTGTCCCCAACACACCCAATACAATGGCAAATTGTATAGGTGCAATACTTCGGCGAAGAGATAGGGATACAAGTGCAATATGGATAGTAGATATAGGTTTTTGTCATCTGAAAATATAAAAACAGCAAGGTAGCAAGTGTTAACAACGAGCAAAACGTTGTATAAATGCTTGGAAATAAGGCCTAGGGTTCATACTTTCACTAGTGCAATCTCTCAACAATGCTAACATAATACAATCATATGATCATCCCTCAACGTGCAACAAAGAATCACTCCAAAGTTCATATCTAGCGGAGAACATAAGATGGAATTGTTGTAGGTAGTAGAACCACCTCAAAGTTGTCCTTTCCGATCAATCTTTTGGGCTATTCCTATAAGTGTCACAAACAGCCCAAGAGTTCATACTAAAATAACACCAATGATACATATCTATCAACCTTAATGTCACCTAGATACTCCAATGTCACCTCAAGCATCTGTGGGTTAATTATTCGACACGCATCAAACAATTTCAGATTCATCATATTCAATCCAACACAAAGAAGTTCAGAGAGTACCCCAAGATTTCTATCAGAGAAATAAGGACAAGAACGTGTATCAACCCATATGCATAGATTACCCCATTGTCACCACGGGAATCTGCAAGCTCAGTACCAAAACATATATCAAGCGAATCAATAGAACACCCCATTTTCACCAAGGGTATCCACATGCAAGACATACATCAAGTGATCTGAAATCCAATATTCAATCCGACATAACAAAATATCAAAGGGAAAGATTCAATTCATCACAACAAGATAGCAAGGGAAGAACACCATATGATCCAACTATATTAACAAAGCCCGCGATACGTCAAGATCGTGCCATCTCAAGAACACGAGAGAGAGAGAGATTATACACATAGCTACTGGTACATACCCTCAGCCCCGAGGGTGAACTACTCCCTCCTTGTCATGGCCTTCGTTGGGGTGATGAAGATGGCCAACGGTGATGATTCCCCCCCCCGGCAGGGTACCGGAAAGGCTCCACATGGGTTTTTATTCGATACATAGAGTTGTGGCAGTGGAGCGAAAGTTCGAGGTTAACTTTCGGGGGTTTCTGGATTTATAGGATTTTTCAACATTGGAATCACGTCAACCGAAGCCACGTGGGCCCCATGACCCAACAGGGCGTGCCGAGGGGGGGTAGGCATGCCCTGTTAGATCGGTGGTTCTTCGCTCCGGTATTTCTTATTTTCTACAGAAAAAATCATAAAAAAGTTCCGGGCGATTCCAAGAACTTTTATTTTCTGCACAAAAACAACACCACGGTAATTCTGCTGAAAACAGCGTCAGTCTGGGTTAGTTCTACATAAATCATATAAAGTGCATCAAACCCAAACATAGGTAAATATGGCATGAATACTTCATAAATTATCAATACATTGGAGACGTATCACTTTTATTGTAAACATAGGTAAATATGGCATTGCAAGAGCGATCTTTAGGGAAACTGACATTTGTTAGCAGGATGTGGTCCCCTTTGAGGAGACTTTGCAAATATCTCATATTGACGTGGGCTAAACGGCGATGGCAAAGCTACCCCACATCAAATTTAGTCATTAGACAAGTTGCGGTCCTAGTGGTTTCTCCGAGAAGTTGGCCACATAGAGACCGTTCTCAAAATACCCAACAAAGGCTACTTTAAGAGTCCTGCTCCACAAAAGGGCCACATTATCAACATCAAAGAAAGTTGCAAAGCCCATGAGTGCAAGTTGACAAACGGAAAGTAAATTGTATGCAAGGGTCTCAACAAGCATGACTTTCTCAATGGACAAGTTTGGTGAGATCACCACCTTGCCAAGACCCAATACCTTTGACATTGACACATCACCAAATTGTACATGGGTGGGCATACATGAACTTCCTTGAACATCCACCACCAAGTCCTTGATTCCGGTCATATGATTTGTCGCTCCACTATCAAGCAACCATGATGCTCCACCAGAAGAAAACTCCTACATAAGATCAATGCTTGGTTTTAGGTACCCATTCTTGAATGGATCCTTTGATGTTAGTAACAAGGGTCTTAGGAACCCAAATAGATCAATCAATGTACTCATAAGGATAACCAACAAATTTGGCATAAACATGTCAATCACTAGCATGACATAAGACATAAGAAGGATTAAAATAGCCGGAATTGTTGGGATGAGTGGTTTTGCCCCTTTTGGCATTACCACCCACCACCTTGTTCTTCTTCTCCTTAGGAGCGCTCTTCCCTCCTTGACAAATATCTCTTTTAGAGGGAGAGGTTGTTGGTCTTGCTTTTATTCTTCTTCTTTGACTTGGGTGCAAATCCAAGAACCTCCTTTGCCACAACTTCTTTTGGATTGCTCAAAAGTTCATTGAGATTCTTCTCACCTTCTTTGCACGAGACAAGGCCTTTCTCAAGTTGTTCTTTCAACTTAACGTTCTCCTCAAAAAGATGAGCATTCTCACAATAAGGGTTAGTAGCATGAGCACTATTAATTAAAACAAAAGGAGGACACATAGTTATTTCTTTAGTTATCTCCACTTGGAGTTGATCACGAGACTCCTTGAGAGTAGCATGAACACTTTTCAAGGCCTTGTGAGCCTTGTCGGGTCACTCAAATTCCTCTTTGAGTCTAGCATGGCCAACCCCAAGTTCAACATTCTATGATGTTAGAACTCTAGCAAGAACATGAGGATGATCATGATATTTCTTTAATTTAGCAAAGTCATTATTTTGTGACTCCTCCAGGGCCACTCGAATACTTTGCTCATTCTCAACGGCAATAGAAAGATTCGCTATCTCACTGGCATAATCATGGATATGACCTTCTGTCTTAGTGATGGTCTCTTCATGAGACTCAATGACATCATTGGCCTCACCTAGTTGTTCCAAGAGAGCAATCAAGTGCTTCTTGGTCTCACCTTTGAGCTTACCCAAGAACTTATCAAACTCATTTTTTACTCCTTTGCCTCCTGACTTTCTTCCACACAATCCATCAAAGAGGGATTGGTAGAAATGCTAGTTTTGATGTTGGAGGTTACCTTGTTGGTGGACTTGGCCATGAGGCACTTGGGAGTGGTGATGAGGTTCTCGTTTGACGGATCAAAGAGTGACACCGTTGGTGGAGTGGTGGTGGCAATGGCCACGGAGGCCGTTGCGACCACTTCACCGCTTACATCATCATCATCATCATCGGAGAAGTATTCTTCTTGAACCACCAACCTCTTTGGAGGATACTTCCTTGTGAAGTTGTTATTCTTGCTTGGAAAGACTTGGACTTGTCCTTGCAGATAAGCTTACCTCCGTTGTCTTCTCTCTTCTCATAGGGACAATCCACAACAAAGTGACTCACGTTGCCACAATTATAGCAAGTCCTCACATGTTGGCCCTTTCATATAGAGCCACTTGAGTTCTTGTTGGGCTTGGAGTTCCTCTTGTTTCCCCAAAATTGCCTTGACGCAAGAGACATGTGCTCGTGGTAAGCATATTTGGCGTCTTCGGGGCAACACGCTTTTCTTCCTCTTCTTCCTCTTCCGGAATCACCTTGGCCTTCAAATAAAGGATGGCATTCTTTGTTCGTTGAACACGAGCAAGTGCGTTGTCGGCGGTCTTGTTCAAAATATTCATCGCAATAAACTCATCCAACACATCGCTAGAGGACAAGGTGTGAAAGTCCAGTCTTTGATGGATCACCGAGGACATGTTATGGTCGAAAGACATGACGGCCTTGAGATACCGCGCTTTACCCAATTGTCATTCATGTCCTTGCTCCAATGATCTCAGAGTGAGACAACAAGGGCAGTCAATCTATGGTAAAGCTCTTGGGGATCTTCATCTTCATTCTTGACAAACTCATCGGCCTCATCAAGAATGACTTCAAAGTTGGAGCGTTGAATGCTCGAGCTTCCCTTGTACAAAGAGTTGATATGATCCTATGCATATTTTGCAAGAGTGAATGGGCGAAGGTGAGGGGGCTCTTTGGGAGGCATGGCGGCTTGAAGAATGAATAGGGCAGACGCATTGACTTGATTGCCAACTTCTTCTCTTGGACAAGTTTATTGGATCATGCGGATATAACCCTTGTTCGATGACCCTCCAAAGTTGAGTTGAGCTATGATTCAAATGGAACTTTTATACGTCCATTTTGCATCATGAATTCTTATTGATATTTATGTTATTCTTGTCCATTATCCATCATTATTATACAATTCTTATGCCTTTTCTCTCTGAATATGTAAGGTACATCACAAAGAGGGAAATTACTGGAAACTGGGATTCTGGACCTGAAAACCAAGCAAAAGGCTGAAAAATCACTGGACTCCAAATGACCTGAAACTTCACGGAGAATTTTTATGGAATATATAAGAACTATTGGGCCAAAGATATACCAGAGGGGGCCACCTGCTGGCCACAAGCCAACAGGGCGCGCTCACCCCCCTGGGCATGCTCTGTTAGCTTGTGGGGGCCCAGCAGGTCCCGACCCCCCTCTTCTCCTATATGGTGTGTTTTACCCTAGAAAAAAATCAAGAAGATACTTTTGGGACGAAGCGCCGCCTTCTCGAGGCGGAAACCTAGGCAGAGGCCCTTTTGCTCTCCGGTAGAGAGATTCTGCCGGGGAAACTTCCCTCCGGGAGGGGGAGATCGAAGCCATCGTCATCACCAACACTTCCTCCTTCGTGGGAGGACCAATCTTCATCAACATCTTCACCAGCACCATCTCATCTCAAACCCCAGTTCATCTCTTGTATTCAATCTTTGTCTCAAAACCTCAGATTGGTACTTGTGGGTTACTAGTACTGTTGATTACATCTTGTAGTTTATGCTTGTTGGTTTACTTGGTGGAAGATATTATGTTTAGATACTTGATCACCATTATTATACCTGTGATCTTGAACATGTTGATGATGTGTGAGTAGTTACTTTTGTTCCTGAGGACATGGGATAAGTCTTGTTATAAGTAATCATGTGAAGTTGGTATTCGTTCGATATTTTGCTGATGTGTATGTTGTTGCTTCTCTTAGTGGTGTCGTGTGAACGTCGACTACATGACACTTCACCATGTTATGGGCCTAAGGGAAGGCATTGTGGAGTAACAAGTAGATGATGGGTTGCGAGAGTGACAGAAGCTTAAACCCCAGTTTATGTGTTACTTCATAAGGGGCTGATTTGGATCCACACGTTTCATGCTATGGTTAGATTTATCTTAATTCTTCTTTCATAGTTGCGGATGCTTGCGAGAGGGGGTAATCATAAGTGGGTTGCTTGTTCAAGTAAGAATAGCACCTTAGCACCGGTCCACCCACATACCAAATTATCAAAGTAATGAACGTGAATCAACTCAACATGATGAACATAACTAGACAGAAATTCCCATGTGTCCTCGGGAGCGTTTGCTTAATATAAGAGTACTTTCAGGCCTGTCCTTTGCTATAAAAAGGATTGGGCTATCTTGTTGCACCTTTGCTACTATTGTTACTTGTCACTTGTTACGAATTATCTTGTGGGTCATCAGACTAAGATTGATCCCCTATACTTGTGGGTCATCAGACTTAATACAAAAAAACCAATTAGCAAATTTAATGAAATCAAGCTTAGGAGGAGGCCCGTGACACTTTATATGAGGCGATGGGACCGGTCCTCCATAGACTGGAGGAGGGGCAACTACGGTGTGAGTGTCTGACCCATTCTTTCCTCGAGAAGAACTTGGCTTTAAATTATTAGTCGTCTTCGTGATGGAGTCGGCATCCACTTCCAAGGAAGTAGGATCAATTACTACCTTGGGATCGGTGGTAGGTTTTATGCCCTCAAGAAATTTAGTTAACATGTCCTTGACCTCGTCCACTACGGTTGATTTAAGTGAGGCCATAGTCTCAGGTAAATCAGCTCGAGTGACCACGGTCGAGTCCATGGCCGCAGGAATCTCCTCCTCCCCCATCCTGTCATTAACCATACTATTTAGGCCATAAAGCCCTTAATAAAGAGACAAAGCTTTGACACCAATTGAAAGGATCGGCATGGTTGACTAGAGGGGGTGAATAGGCAACGACCAATTTTTAACTTCTTTAAAAAAATTAGGGTTAACAAGGAAATAGGTTGTATGGATAAGCAACTAGATGGACAACCTATATGATGGGCTCAACAAAAACAACAATAGCAAGCATATGATAGGAACACAATATAAGCTTGCACAAAGTAAAGGTAAGATGTAACCGAAAGTGGAGTCGATGGAGACGAGGATGTGTTACCGAAGTTCCCTCCTTTTGGGGGAGGTACATCTTTGTTGGAGCGACGTGGAGGGACAATGCTCCCCGAGAAGCAGCTAGGGACACCATATTCTCCTCACGCCCGCACACAATGCGAGATGTCGTGATTCCACTAGCGGTGCACTTGAAGGGGGCAACCGTACCTTTACAAACAAGGTTAGGGCTCTTTCCACAACTTAATTGGAGGCTCCCAACACCACCACGAAGTTTTACCATAAAGGAATGTGGCTCTGGCATGACCTCTTTCGTCTAGGGTGCCCAAACACCCAAGAATAATAAAATCTACAAGAGAAAGTAAGGGGAATCAAATTTCCTTTGATGGAAGTGTAGATTTAGGTTTCCTACCTTAATCCCTAGCAAATCAACAAGTTTGATTGGGTAGAAAAGGAGATCGGACAAGAAACCTAAAAGGGCATTAATAGAGGAGAGAGAGAGAGAGAGAGAGAGAGAGAGAGAGAGAGAGGCAAGAGGTAGGTGGGAGGTGGAATAATCACCTCCTTTTATAGGGTCCTCCAATTCCAATCGTCATGTGCAGTTTTACATAGGACCAGTACAACTGGTGAGAGCACCAGTACAACCGGCTTTTGTGGGATCCCTAGTTGCAAGGTACCCAGTGGTACAACCGCTGGTGGCACCGGTAGTACCGCTGAGGCAAGATCAGTATGGAAAACCTGCCAGTTACCGCCAAGTACTGCACTAGTACCAAAACGGTGCCAACCGCGAGCGGTACATGGGTCGATACTTGGTCTGGCACAACTGCCGAGCACAGGCCTTGGTGGTGGCTAAATTTGGAGCGGTACAACCGCCCTAAGAGCACTGGTAGAACTGGTGCGCAAATTTCATGAGGGACAATGGGTCCACCACCGCCTACTACCGCCCACCCAATAGAACGGAGTCACCCGACTCCGGTGGTTAGGTATGTAGTTGGCCCAGTACAACCGCCACGTAGTTATCCTGTAGTGGCAAAGTCCCAGGCGGTACAACCGCCTCAGAAACATCGGTACAACCGCCTCGCCACTACCTAGAGCCCTACTACCCAAGGGAATAACCACCCGGGCGGTGGTTGTACCAGAAGTACCAGACTTGCCAGTACAACCACTCTTGCAAGTGGTACAACTGCCTGAGAAATAGCGGTACAGCCGCCTCACCACTATCTAGAGCCCTACTATCCGAGGTAATAACCCCTTGGGTGATGGTTGTACCAAAAGTACCGGACTTGCTAGTACAAACCGCTCTTGCAAGCAGTACAACTGCCTATGAGTATGAAAACGGCTTTAGGTGGAAATGAAGGCTCTCTCCTCGAATCGGAAGGAAGTATGTAGCTGCAATATGACTGTTTATGTGCTTTGATTCACCTAGTACCTTTCGATGCGGACTCCCTCTTAATAGTACGGATTTCCTATGACCAAAGAAACAAAAGCGTCGAAAATGCCGTCTTTGATCTTCCATCCGGAGGGGTGCCCAAACGTCTTGTGCTTAGGCACATGGTTAGTCCGCAAATTGCATTGTCATCAACAACAAACACTTAAGGAGGGAAATGCCCTTGCAACTCCCTTGTTTGATCTCATTCACAACTACCGTGCACTCTCAAGCCACCTGAATCCTGTGTAGATGGAGATCGTGTGCAAGGGCCAAGGCCTCCCATACTGTCATCACCTTCAAAGTAGATGGGTCACATATCATTGGTAGTGTGCCCTTCATTGCCTTGTGACTCTCTTGTGAGAAGGCTACGCGGGCCAAGCAAGTTCAGCAGGCCAAGTCCGCTTCAGTTCTGCGGCTCGTCCGCAAGGCCATTTTGCGTAATTTTTGCGGCGCGGACGTAATGGGCCAGCGGTAGTCTACATCCGCTTGCACCCTGAAATATGATGCCTTCACCGCCAGGGCTATGTCTCTCCTAGGACCCCCAATTTCATGAGCTACTATTTCGCCCGCGGGTCGCTGGGTAGCCACCGTGCGCGCACCCCCTCATCCCGCTCCCCTAGTGCATACTTTTGGGTTGGCCCATAAGGGGGGGGGGGGGGGGCGCTTCTGTTTTGTTTGTTTTTTTCTTCTATTAAATAGTTTGGGATATAAAAACTGTTGAAAATTTTAACTAATGCTTGTGATTTGAAAAAACAGAACTTTAAAACAATGTTCATGAGTGTGAAAAATTGTTCTCAATTTCGAGAAATGTTTGCGAGTTCGAAAATTGTTGTTGAATTAAAAACAATTCTCGGAACTAAAAAATGTACGCGATTTTGGACACAAATTCAAAAAAATGTTCATGACATTGAACAAATGTTCATGGATTGGAAATTATTCATACTATTTTAATGTTTTGAAAAAATTAAAAGATTGATCATATCAAATAAAGTTCATCAACTTAGAAAAATGTTCATGCATTCCAAAAAAGTGTCATCAAACAAATAGTGTTCATGAATTTAAAAATTGTTCCCAAAAAGAACGTATGTTCATGCAAAAAAAATCCGTTGATTCAAAAAAGTGTTCACCGGTTTTAAAAGAATGTTCAAAACTTTTAGAAATGAACACGAATTCAAAAAATGTTAGCGATTTTTTTTAAATGTTGACGATTTCAAAAAATGTGCGTAATTTTTTTGAAAAACGTAAACATAAATAAATAAAGAAAGGAACAATAAAATGAAAAAAAGAAAGGAAAAAGGAATATGAAAAAGTAGAAAACCTAAAATAAAAAACACAAGAAAGAGAAAATGACAGATCCTTCCCAAAACCGGAAAAGGCTTGTTGCACCGGCTCAAAATTCCTTTTTTGAGCTTGGGGGTGCGTGCATGGTCGCTAATCGGTGCCTTAAGCACCTGTTCATTATATTTCCGCAATCACGCGCACACCATGTCCTCCCTAATGGGCCGGGCCATCTTTATTTTTTTCTGCTTTAAAATGCAAAAAACTGCTTACGAGGGCGAGGCTCGAACCAGGGATCTCGCTTCTTTGTACGCGAGGCACTAAAGACCCGACCACATCAATGTTTTCCTTCTTTTGCTCTTCCTAAAATCTAAAAAGTGCAGCTGTGCTCGTTTGTCTTCCCGAGCGCACACGTCTCTGCGCCGTGCGATGCGCATCGTCCCGCGCTGTCCGTTCCCAACCGTCGCGTGGTCCGTTCTCGTTCCCCGCACCAGGTGTCGCCTCGTCGTGGCGTCTGGGCGAGGCCCGTTGGGCGGTTTGCGCCCCCCCCCCCCCCCCCCCCCTGCTTCTCTCATTTCGAAACCTCCCCCCTCTCGTTTCTCTCACGAACTGCCGAGGATCCCATCCCAAATCCCCCAAATCCCATCCCAAATCTCCCACCCAAATCAGGAGAGGCGGTAGCGTGGTGGCGATTCGGCGGCCGTTTTTCCCGCCGCCGAGGAGGAACACCGTGTGCGGCCGAGGAGGAACACCGTCAAGACGGTGGTTAGACCACCAGGGGCGTGCGGCGACGGGGGCCGTGCGACCACCGCAGCAACACCAGCGGGCCGTGTGGTAGCAGCAGTCGAGGGACGGAAGGTGCTGCATTAACAGAGACGCGGCAGAGGAGGAACGGCCCGCCGCAGACGCCGTCGGAGGGAATAATCGCCGCGAGCAACCCCTGGTGAGTCTGGTGAGTTTATCGATCCCGTTTCGATGCATTTCAGATCTTCCCGCGGGAACTGCTGCTGCTACCGTTGGTTGGGTGCGTAGGCTTGTGCCGGAGGAGATGGGTAGTGCGGACTGGGCGCCTGGCCATATGGAGGAGAAGCGACAGGAGGGAACTGCGTGTTCGGTGCTTGCTCGTACACTTGTTGTCCCTGAGGCGGCGGCAAGTACTGCGGGTAGTTGGGCGGTGCCTGCCCGTACCCCTGCCCTTGGGGAGAAGCATGTCCTTCTAATGGATGTATGACGATGACATGAGGGATTCGGTTTGGGTACTTGCGAGCTAGGGTTTGAAGGAACGAATGCGATGTTTGATGATGCTGAGTTGGTTTTGAGGTGTGTGTAGGGGGGTGGGTATGATGCTCTCGTCGGATGTAGATCAGGCGAAGGTTTTTGAGGTGTGTGTGTGATGGAGGGGTGTTGGGTTTATGATGCTCATGACGGCTGTAGATTAGGGGCTGTTTTTGGTGCTGTAGTTTTTGAGGGTTGCTTCAGTTTTGTGTTCCACTTGCCTGGCGTGTTCTCATGTTGCCTAGTATTTTTTTTGTAAAGTCACGATATGTTTTTTTAGGTGCCTGATGTGTTTCAGATTTTTTGCTCCTCTTATTTGCCTGATGTTGTTTAGATTAGTTACAGGGACTTTGATTTTTAGAACTGATGATGTTCATTGTCTCCCTTTTTTTGTACACAACAGAAAATAGATGACTGGGACAAGCCAAAAGGCAAAACAGGATGAACCTCCTATAGCAAGTCATGATGAAGTTGCGTCTTATGGCAATGAAGAGCATCAAACATAGGTGTGCAAAATTTCTGGAAGTTTTATGTTCTTTTTTTACATAACAATTTTTTTTACTGATTTATGTGTTTTTCCTCTTCAGCCATGGAGTAGTGCAACGACAATTGGGTACAAGCGTCAGAGAACTAAGGCAATTATTGCGCGGGGGAAGCATCCTGATGATATTATTAGTAATGAGATTAGTAACGAGAGCCTAGCTGGAGATGCTGAAAATGCAAATGTCGAAGGTGCAGCTGTGGATCAACCTCCAAATCCAAAACGCTAGAAGACCGGAGGAACTGAGGTATTTGCATAGTTGCCTCATTTTTTCAAAAAAGTTGCCCAACAATGTTGTCTAAGTTGCCTAACCAATAATGAACATTATTGCTAATTCCTTCTTTTTTTGCATCTTGTTGTGCAATAGGGTCGTAGGAACAGGGCATCTCCTGCAAGGCTCTACAAGTTGAACAAGGAATTGGTTTTTGCGCAAAAAGGTGTCATCATTGGAAAAGAATTTTGTGGCCTTCTAGACCTTGCAGCGAGTAGCATGCCTGGAGATCTTAGCCAATGGATAATGAAGCATTATGATCCTAAGATTTCGCAGATAGTCATTCCAGGAAGGGGGGAGATTCCTGTAGATGCCGCAAGTGTCCGTAGGATATGGGGTTTGCCAAATAGGGGGAGGAAGGTGTGCTTTGATATCCGGCCTGAAATCACAAAGGCAATGTACAACATTTACAATATCACCTCCAAGAATTCACCAAGTCTCGTAGCATGGTGCAAGATGATCAAAGAAATGAATGGATCTCATGATGATGACTTCCTCCGTGCTTGGCTAACTCTTGTTTTTTCCTGCTTCCTTGCCCCCTCAACTAGTTTAAGTATTTTCCCAAAAAGCTTCCCGGCGGTCATGGATGTCAATGGAATACAGAAACCAATATATGCCAGTTTATTGTTGATCAACTAAAGCTAGCATTCACATCGGGTCATGGCAAGAAGAAGGTTGTTTGTTGCTGTGTTTTCCACCTCGTTGTAAGTGCTCCAAGCTATTTGTTGCTAGCATACACTCTTCTTTTTTTCTTTTTTTGCAATCATCAGGTAACTTAAACTTGTGTTCTTTTTTTTCATCACGCAGCTGTTGTATCTAGACTCGTTGGATGTTGATGAACCAATTCCCAACTTGGTACCAAGGGTGTTAGTTTGGGATTCAAATTTAATTGCTAAAGTTATCAAGAAGGACAGGAAGGCCCCGGGAGAATACGGCAATTTGCGGGTAACCTCGTTTCTTTTATTTTTTTACTTTTTTCATGTGCAAAACACGACCCTTTTGTTTGTAAGGACAGATATTTTCTCAGGCAACTCTACCGTGCTAGAGGAGGCAATTGAATTTGAAAGAGCAAGCAAGTTGAAATGATTTTCTGGGCAATTGTTTTACATATATTTTAAGTAGTTTTCAGTCTTATTGGACCTTGTTATGTGGGCCTAAATGTTTTATGCACAAATTTGGATATTATGAAAGGAACAATTTGGGTGCAGTAATGGTAGCTGTTTGTAGTATATTTGAAATGAAAAGTAGGCAAACCATGCATTTTTTAACTTTTTAGCAATTTATATGTTGAACAGTAGCTAGTTTCTCATGCAACAGAAGCAAGTTATGCACTGAAAACTAGCAAGCTACATACAGCTTCTACAACTCCACTACATACTGAATCTTAACTATCCATTATATTAATAGTAGGCAACAAGAAAGCGGATAGTGGATGCAGGCAAATTCAGACAATTAGGAATACCTTTTTTTTCCCTGTTCTTATGCAACTGCCAGAAATGTTGTCACTCATATTTTTTCCTTTTTTGACAACAAACCAACAGCTTAAGACTGAGTTTTCCCGGTGTGCGGATGATAACTTGTTTGGTAGTATGGATCACATCACCAAATTTGTTGCCACAAGATTGCCTGAGTCATACGACAAAATAGTAAGTCATCCGGCGGCTGTTTTTCCTGTACTAGTGTTTCCCTTTTTATTTCCATTTTATATACCTGTTCCATTTTTTTGAACCGTCAACAGATGATAATACTTATCATGTTTTCTACCATCCACTTTTATGTTTTGCAGAAACAAAAGAAGCTCACAGGCATGGTGCACGAAATGTGTTCCGTAATTTCACATGCAGTTGGAAAGCTCGTGGCTGGGATTGGCAGGATTAATGATGATGAATGGGGGGCAAGGATGATAGATCCTATTAATGTGGAGACAAGTAGGCAACAACCTAAGAGAGACAGCTTACCAAGTGAGGAAGACTCATTTAATTCCTATAGCGATGGTAGTGAGGAAGTTGATAGTGAAAGTGAGGGAGTTGAAAAGGAGAAAGGTAATGATGAAAGCGATAGTGATGGCAGTTCGAACAATGATGATGGTGATGATTTTGTAAACGAGGAGGAAGGAAGTGGCGGTGAGGGGAAAGTAAGTAGTCAGCAAACAGAACATGCGGTCCATCATTATGAGGAGGCAAGTGTTGACATGGGGAGGGAAGTCGGAATTGATGGAAACAAGGACGATGAAGATGATGAAGAGGAAGAGGATGACGAAAAAGAAGAGGGTGAAGGAAAGGAAGACAATGACGTTGAAGAAGGTGATGGCAACGATAAAGAGAAGGAAGATGATGGGCAGGGGGTTGATAATGATGATGATGATGACAACGGTGGCTCAGGCGGCAACGGTGGTCCAGGCGACAATGGTGGCTCTGGTGGGAATGAGGATGCCGCAGCTGAAAACCCAGACAGCGATGATGATGAAGAATGCACACTGCAATTTCTAATTGAAAAGAAGAGAGATAGGAAGCCAAAAGGACTGGATGAGGCAGATAGCATCTCTGTCAGAGATCTTGTGATGACAGAGCTTAAAACGGTTGCTTCCCCAAAGCCACGCTTCCCAGTGTTTGAAGTGAAAGAAATGTTGGACATTGATCAAAGATCGCTTGCATCCGAAGCGAGAAGTATTTTTGAAGAGTTGTTGAGGGGAAAAGAATTGGATCTGGTCTACACATTCAAACCTGAGGAAATATGCCCAAAGCGGATTCGCCGAAAAATAATGAGAGAAATTGGTTCTCTACATGAAGTTGGAGAACCAAACAAAGTTGGTCACAACCAACTACCACCGTGTCCGCCACTAAAGAAGAAGAAGAAAAGTGTCAGTTTCATTTTAGAGCCAATTGTGATGAATGAAACAGCAGGGGGTCCACAAGCATATCGTGCTGAAAATACCGAATATGGCCAAGGGGGAAAGGAAAGGCAGTCAGCCATGAAAACATCCGGGCCTTCTCGGCAGCAATACCAGACAAATAGTGAAATAAAAGAGGCAAGTCATGGAATTGACAAAACACAGCTGGTAAACAATACGATATCAGGCTCAGCAGCACCACCACGCGGTAAAGATGGAGATGATCCAGTATCTACAGGGTCAGCTTCAAAGCAGATTGGTAAATTTTATTCCAAATGTCAGGCAAGTGGATCACATATTCTGGCAACTCAGTTCAAGCAGGAAGCAAGTCCACCTGCTTTTCAGGCAACACTTGACCCCACAAAAGTAGTACCAGTCTAAGTTAAAAAGGGAGCTACACTGGCAGTAAGCACAGCAAACCCTGGTGTAACCCAACTAGTAGGTGACTTAAATGGCCAAGTGCCTTTTTTGTCTCGAGGGAATGTAATGCAATCAGGCAATGTTATCTAGAGGGGCAAGGTGCAGGATTTCAAGGCATCACCACAGGCTGTAGCGTTAAATGATGCAGGACAGGGAAAGGAGAAAGAGAACATCCCTCCGGTGTCAAGTATGGAGATCAAAAGGGCGCAAGACGACATCGCTGAAACAATGGGAAAAAGTTCGGAACGAAAGCTGCTAATAGCCCCAGGAAAATTTCCTGATTGTTCAACTAGAGTTGCCCAACCTGAGGCCACAAGTGTTCCAGAAGTAATACAAGCAAGTAGCCAGGGGAACCCTTCCCATTTCTCTAATGTGGAGGAGCGGTACCATCATTTCATGCGTGTTAGTGGGAAGACAACCAATCCACTAGAAATCAATGTTCTAGATGTCAGTGAGCTCTTGGCAAGGTGTGTTGATCCAAACAACAAGAATCCCCAAATCAACTCCACAAATCATACTTCAGCAAAGTCAGATCAACAACATTTTCAGCAAAGCAACACTAAAAGATCAGCTGCTTTTTATAGTGAGTATTGTCCAGCACCAAGTTTCGATCTAGGCATAGATGATTTGCCCACATCTTCTGTAGACGACAGAGCACATCGACCTGACGGGTCAAGTGGATTTGTTGAGCACGAGTTCAAGGAATTTTCAGTACCTACCCACCCAATCATTGAAATAATCGAATACGATTATGTTTTGGACCTTGAAGGCATACATGAACCGTGTGCAGAAGCAGAAGGAAAGGCAAATAAGTATGACGCAGGCTATTCAGCTAGGATCTCCTCGCCAAGCATGTATCAAACTCCTGAAAAAATTTACAACCAAGGAGAAGTGGGATCAGGTAGCAAGATTTATAGTAGTAGTAGCTCAGGAGATATCCCCCCCCACATCAATTTGAGAGAAGGATTATCAAGCCACCTCCTTGCAAGAGGTCCCCATTCATTGACTATAATGAGAAAAAAGTCTACGTGTCCAAACCTGAAGCAAATAGATTGTATGCATCGGTTATCTTGCATGGGAGACTAAATGAAGAAGCATCACCGGATGTAGATGCCAGGTATGAAAATATACCATTGCATTTTTTTGTCGGGTTTTGCACAATGTACTTTTTCCATGCAAGGTCCATTTTTGTTATGCAGGCAATTCAAACTGTTTTTACAGGCAAACCAAATCATAGAATCAGGCAATTTGGTTTAGTGTAACAATAAATCCAGTGAAATGTTTTTTGAAATAATTTTTTCT
Source organism: Elymus sibiricus (assembly GCA_039707655.1). Lineage (NCBI taxonomy): Eukaryota > Viridiplantae > Streptophyta > Magnoliopsida > Poales > Poaceae > Elymus > Elymus sibiricus. The sequence goes on from CM077665.1 coordinate 276,072,062, forward strand.
TCATATGACCATGCCCCCATTTTGTTCTAAGCTCAATGGTGGTAGGCAAATCAGGAAGGATTTGTGAGCTGAATGTCTTTTTTTTTCTTGCAGCCCTAGGTTAATTGAATATGGCGGATACTTTGTCACGGTGAGGGAGCTTGCAAACTCAATGAAGAAGGAGGGTTTTGTCTTGAGCCATGTAATGGAAGTCGGCATACAATCTATAATGATGAACTTGCCACCAGACTCAAAGAAGGTCGTGATGCCCCTCAGGTTCTCGGTAAGAAAAGGGGAAGCATTAATACTGTAGTTTTGACATTCTTTATTTTTCTTTTTTTTCATGTCTGGTCATGGTCATTTCCGTATTCTTTCCACCAGACATGGCTGCAAAATATGGAATTTACCAGCAAGGAGCTCATTTCCCGGTTCAATAAATCGAATCGCTTGGACCATAAAGATATGGTAAGTTAATGGTTTATTTATTTTTTACCACAACATTTTTTTTGCTATTTTCTATCACCTTTCTGCTCAAATCTTCCTCACACAAATGTATTTTTTTAGGGGGGGGGGGGGGGGGGGCAAGTTGCCTACACTCATGATATACTTTGCCTATACATCTCTATATGCAAGTTGCTTTACATAAGTTCACAACTTGCCTGTGCATTTTTCTTTCAGTCCATGTATTAATTTGCGAGAGCACACAAAAAAGTTGCTTACATCCAGCCTCTGGCATGGTTTTATTTTCCGCGATAGTACTTTTGCGCGTGTATAACTACTGAAGTTGCCTATTTTTTGTACTGACCCTAGTTGTTTTTTCTAACAGATTATGTTCCCAGTTTTAGAGAACATTGACAAGACAAAGCCAGTTACAGGGAATCATTATTGGATTTTTAATGTGAACATTAGGGATCGATGTTTTGAGGTTCTTGATTCTTGGAGGACGCTTCAGAACAAGACTCTAGATGTTTGCGCAAGGAAAATGGTTGCAAGTGTTCGGGCTATGTGGGAAGAGCACTACGCCAGGTCTCACATCTCGATGGATGATTTTGGACTTACCAACATTGATGTGCCAAAACAAAACAACGAGTAAGCATCCATTCACACAGACTCTGCTTTCAGACTTTTACAAGTGACAGTACTACATGCAGTAAACTAGCTAACTAGAAAACATACTGTATACCCTATGTATAGGTTCGACTATGGTGTTTTCGCCCTTACAATAGCAAATGGTTGGGAGGCAAGGGCTGTTCCAAAATTCACAGCCGAGGATGTTCCAAACATCAGGAAACAGCTGACCCACACGTGGGTTGACAGCGTGTACAACAAGGCTCCATGGAAAGCCATCCTCAAGTTAGCATATGTCAGTTTTTTTCTTCCCTCACGTGTATTGTTCTTCATGTTTTTGTTCAAAAAGTCTGAGGTTTGCTACCATTTTTAAAGATTACTGCATCATCATCATTACGGAAATGCATGTGAAATTTTGCATGTAAATTTTGGATCACCGGGGGAGTTGCCTGTATAAGAAACTGGTACCAAGCAACTCAAATGTCATAACCAGGCAATTATAACTTCAATGTGAGGCAAACTACTCAGAAAAACCAGAAAAGAGAAATAATATGGTCATTACACAACCAGGAGATTATTGCATCTTCAGCATTACAGATTTTTGCATGTAAATTTTGGGCCACCAGGGGGAGTTGCTTGTATACATTTTTTGCCAGGCAATACAAAGTACGCCAACAGGCAACTCAAATCTCATAATCAGGCAATTCAAACTACAATGCGAGGCAAGTTACTCACAGAAATCATAAACCAGAAATAATATGATCATTACACAACCAGTTTAGGGTGTTCAAACATATCAATTTGTAAAGATACCGGGGGTAGAAATTGAAATAATAGTCCGCAGGAAGTAGCATACAGAAAGTAGCAATTTGTCAATGCTAGATCTTTCAGCCAGCTAGTCATTGTGTGTCCATCACACTAATCTGGTGGTGCACTACGCACCATTGTGGTTAACAGGCCCACAATAGCTGCACTTGTTTTTCCTCTTCGGATGCAGCTCAAGTGCTGATTGAATTCTTTTTGACTTTGCCCTACCTTTTGTAGTTGATTTTGGAGGGTCTCTGGGAATTGCAGGGCCAGGTGTGGTAGTAGTGTTTCCAAATTGTGGTTCAACCATAGAAGCACCTTGCGCGGCCGCAACAGCTGCATGTAGTGATGCAATATTGAGTGGCGGGTGTGCATGTCCACCAGGAGGTTGCCCAACGGGAGATGAAAGTGTGTTTCCAATTTCTTCTTGCGTAGTAGAAGAACCGGGACGCTGTCCATACCCACCATCAACTATTGCTGACGCTCTAGGTGATGGTGCAAGGCCAGCACTAGCCACATACATTGTGTTTGCTGCGTTAGGCCCCTGGGATGGTTGTATAGCCCCCATAGGTTGTGCTGCAAGCCAGGTTGTTGGTCTAGGACCCATAGGAGGTGGTGCAGGCCCTCTGGTTAGTGTTGCATCCCCCAAAGCTGTGGCGCAACCCCTCTTACTATTTGTGCAGGCATTGTCATTCTTGAACCCCCCCCAGAAGCTGGGGCGCAACTCCACTGTTTAGCGGCATATATCCTGACAGTTGTTGTGCAGGCCACCAGCTTGGCACTGGAGGGCCCCTGGGCAGTGGTACAGCCACCCTAGGCAGTGGTGCAGCCCTCAATGTTGTTTGTTCATGTCCACCTTCACTCATAGAGTAACCAGCTAGCGGTGCTTGTTTTTTCTCCGTGGTGCAGAAGTAGGAGGATGCTGCCTAGAACCAGAAGGGGCTTGTGTAGGTCCATCAGGATGCAGCGCAGGGCCACTAGTTGCCCAAGTATTACTCGATGGTGGTGCAGAACCACCAGCTGTTGGTGGAGGACCACCAGTGGGCCCACTAGGAGGTGCTGTCGGCTTCTTCTTCCTTGACATGTTGAGATTTTTGATTTCATGACGTGCCCCACGCATATGCTTCTTTACAATATCTGTCGTAGCATCTGACGCACTAGCAACCCGAGCAAGACTACCAGAATCCATCATCAAATTTACATGCCCGAGTTCTTTCTTCGATTGTGGTGGCAACTCATCAGGTTGATCCTCGACAGCAGGGGTGCATCGGAAATTGCCAAAGGTGTCCATCTTCTAATTATGTACCGCACTGGTATTTCATCAACACCAAGTTGGTTGAAAATTTTCAAGATATGGCAGCAAAGCATGCCGTCCCTCTCAATCTTGCAGCAGTCACACCTGTAGTCTCCAACACTAGCTTCTACTGTCGCAAAATAGCTCCTAGAACCATATTTAGCAACCCACTCTTGATTTGGGTAAATCTCATACAAGTTTTCACCATGGGGTCGCACGTTGTACCTCGTAGTCAACTGAAACTCATCACGGAACTTCTCGTACAAGTCCCTAGTATAGGAATCATACGCCCGCTTCTCAATGGGATAAGACGACCACATTTCAGTTTGCAAATGTCCCGTCATGTAATCTTTCGAACCCTCTCGGACTAGTATGTGTGTTTCGATTTTCTGATATTGCTTCATGAAGTTCAAAATGGACTTGTGTGGGTTCACATATCGCTTAAGGACAGCGTTGAACCCCTCGCTATGTTGAGTTGACTGCAATAAAGGGAAGAATTGGTGCTTGAAGTAATAGGGTACCCATGTTTCTCGGTACTTGTATAGAGTCTAAAAGTGGGAGTCAGTCATAGCCTCATACTTCAACATCAGCTCAGCATATCTTGCCTCAAATTCCTCCGGCGTCAAGCTAAAGTCAACACAATTGTTGAAATCTTTGGACAAGCCAGGGTTTCACCCCAACAATACTCCAAGCTCCTCTTGTGCTTTTTTCATAATATGCCAACGACAACAGCGGTGCACACTTGTAGGGAAGATCCTTTTAATTGATTGTGCCATTGCGATGTATTGGTCGGTTATGATGTTGGTGGGTGCTACATTATGCATTGCCTGAAGGAAGGCCTGGAATAGCCAATCAAAGCTTGATGCCAACTCTTGCCTAACAAAACCACATCCCAACATGAATGACTGCCCATGTCTATTAATTCCAATGAATGATGCAAAGGGCATGTTGTACATGTTGTCATATACGTTGTGTCAAAGGAGATGCAATCATGATAAGATTCCACGTAAGCCTTCCTTGCTGCACCATCGACCCAGAAATTATTCTCAACCCTGTCCTCCTCATCATACTTTATCTTGTAAAAAAAATCTGGATCCTCTTTTTGCCGATCTTTAAAGAATGCAACTGTCTCTATCATATCCCCTTCTCTTGTAGCATCCTTGTTCAAGACCGTCTTGAGGTTCGTTATGTGCTTAGCGGTATAACGGACAATGAGTTCCATCCCATAAAATTCTGACATAATGTGCATCATATGACCTGGCGCCATGAAGTTACAATGGTGGTTAATCCTTTTTTACCCAAAAACAGTATAAAAACAGTTTTTCTTATTCCAGGAAGGCAACTCAAATGCAGAGTTTAGGCAATTTATGAAGCTATACAAGCAACTATGACAAAAATGTACAGGCAATACATGAGCAAACTACACAAAACAAACCAGGGGGAACTACTTTAACTATGCATTATTGAGCAACACAAAATTCAATCATAGGCAAGTTGAGCTCATCCAGAAACAAGTGCTATAGTACACAAGTCTAGAGTCAAGAATTTAGCTATAAATGGACTACCTAATCATACGCAAGTCTAGAGTCAACATCATACACAAGTCCATAGTCAACATCAAATTTGTTTTACAGAAGAAAAAAAAACCAGGCAAGTAGAAACTTTCCATTGAGCACCAAACAGATAAACATTAGGCAAGTTCAGCAACCACAGTGTTAAACAAATCAGGCATTATCTTGTCTAGCTAGAAGCAATTTTTTGGTAATATCAAGCAAATAAGGCATATGTTTGAAGCAAATCAGGCACATGTTTCAAGCAAATCAGCCACATGTTGGAAGCAAGAAACACACAATCATTAGGCATGTCCAGGGTGTTAAAGTTGGAATGGTGGTGTTGGTTTAAAACCTGTAGTCAAATTGCAGTTATGAAGATGGGTAAGGAAGGCTCTTTCTTCTGCGAGAGAATTCCTTATTTGACACTCCCTTAAAATCATGTTCCTTATTTGACACTGAAAAAAATTCTTCCATATATGACCTATAGTCTTAGTTTCTTTCCCTATATGACACTCTAGTTCATTTTGTACATGTGAAAAGACCTTTTTACCCCTGTACATAATGTGACCAGAAATATGTAGCATTGAGCCTAATTAGGTAATACTAGTCGTCAACCCGTGCGAATGCACGGACTGGTTATCTAACCATTCAAAATATGTTTAAACTACACAAATTCGTTATGGTCGAGCAATTTTATTTCCATTTCCCTAAATAGTTTTCCTTGTATTATGAATGTATATTGTAAGACAGACAACTCGACCGAGTTAGCACTGGCAAAACAGCTGTACACACTCGTGGTTTGGGCCATTGGGCAGGGTATAGCACTGTACCCATGTAATTTGATTTTTGAATGCTTTTGGAACGCCTGCCCAGCAAGACCCGTGTAGTAGTACTTACCAGCATGCTTTTGGAGCGCCTGCCCAGCATTGCCACCTGCAACATGCTTTTCGAGCTTCATATGGTGGTGCGATTTGCTGCTGGTCTGGATCGATTTGCGCCAGCGGATGACGCGCAAACGGTGCCGCCGGCCGTAAACGACAGGGGCGATGACGTGTCGTGAGAAACCAACGACGGGCGTCCGAGACCAAGTCCGGTATATAAGTCAGATCGCTCTTTAGTACAGATACCCTGCAAGCCCTATAATACCACGTATGTCACACATCCCAAAACGATGTGTGGAACAACTATTATCTTGTACATATTTGTGGTCACATTATACATATGGGTAAAATGGTCTTTTCACGTGTACAAAATGCACTAGAGTGTCATATAGGAAAAAAATTAAGACTAGAGGTCATATAAGGAAGAAATTTTTTCTCCAGTGTCAAATAAGGAACACAATTTTAAGAGAGTGTCAAATAAGGAATTCTCTCTTCTTCTGCTGGGATCCCTTGGTGTGATCGCAAATACTTAGTCAAAGATGGCTTGTCAACCAATGGATGGTTGTGCTCGCCAACAAAGTAGATCACTTCCCATCTGCCATCTATTAGTTTCACAACCATCTTAGCTTTGCAACCAGTCTGCAATATTGTATCTCTCTTTCGCTTCTTGGTCCTCTTTTTGGTTTTACTATCATCAACAACAAAGACAATATCCTCATCTTTTGTTTGCTCAACAATATCATCTAGCACAGGAATTTTTTCTGCCCCTCCATCATCGACTTTAGGCTTTCAAAACTTGTTGCAAACAAGTTGTTGCTTTATCAGCTCTCCAGTTTTTACAGCCCTCCTTGAAGTATTCATTTTGATTGAAAAATCAATCTGCAAGGAATATGCATCATAGTGCTCTTTGGCGCCTTCCAAAGTGTCAAACCTCATGCCCACATAAGGTTCCTTGGGCTGTGACCAAGCTTCATCATCATTTTCAGCATCGAAACCATTACCAACAGTCCCACCAGTATCGCCCACGGCACCTGTGCCATCAAGGGTATGACCATCACTCTCAGTTGCTACTGCTCCAGGCACTTGTGTATTACCTAGAGCCCCTATCCCACGACTTGAGTGCCCAACTGTCTCAATTGCTTTTGCAGCAGCAGCAGTGACTTTTTGCATGGTAGGAGGATTAGGTGATTCCGCCACAATCTCTGTATTTCCAGCAGCATGTTGTGTACAATACACAGGATCACCATTATTTTCATCTGGTTCCTCATTCAGGTCAATCATCGTCAACCTGTTAATTTTCAACATCAAAAAAGATAAAGCAAGTTAGCTCAATGACGCAAGCAAGTAGCACGCTAAATACAGGCAAGCAAATAACATAACAACCCAAGCACACCAGAATCAGAAGAATAGCATCCATTTTGTTTTTAAGGAAACATTTTGAACATAATTACATAGGCCTTTTTTGTGTGTATCATAATTTTTTCTTCTCTCCTTTTTTTGTTTTTAAATACAGGCAACTTTTTCTATCTGCATGCCTCGAAGGTTTTTTGGTCAAGCAAGCCTCCTTTCACAGTCATTAAATTCGAGCATGGAATTCACACCAAATTCAGAGAGAGCAGCAGCATGTTTCTGTTAGAACTTTTAAACAGCACCAGTTATGGGCAACATGTTGTACCTTTATGTTCAGTACTCGTGTTTCACCTATCTTTTGTACTAGCAGCAAACTTTGTGCTTTTTATGTTCAATGTGTTCCCTATCCGTGTATTCCTGTTTCAAGTGACGTACAAGCTGAGATAAAATGGTTGTCAGGGTGGGTTTCTCCTCCATGGTGATGCATTTTTGCTTCTTTGTATAGGACCTTTTCTTGTCCTTTAATTTTTGCAGGTTCAAAATATCAAGTTTTATCTATCCGCCCAAGCGTGGGAACACAACAGATTTGCAGAAACACCATTATATTTGGATCATCTTGAAGTATATAATTGAAGGTAAATTAAACCTCATAATATCCTCTCCAGTTTCTCCCTTATTACCACTGTTGAAACCAAAGTACAATGGAAACAACCTATTCGCCAGCAGGAATGTTTTTTTAGCTTTCCAAATGGATTTGCTTTCACAGTAGAATGTTTTTTATTTCAATCCTATGTTTTTGCAATGCAACTTGACATCATCAGCCATGTTTTTGGTAGAACAGAAACTTTTTGTTATTTTGCCTACTAAGCATAAAGTTTCATCCATTTTGTAAGTTGCAAAAGGTTCATGTTTTTACGTACCTTATTAGCGGCAGACATGTCATGATTTTTGCTAAAGTCGTGTGTATCTCATATAACCGCCACTAGTTGCTTAATGGCAACACTGTTTTTGCTTGAACAGGGTGTACAAATTGCCAAGAATAGCTTTAGCTTTTTGTTCAAGATTTTTTATGATAGTAGATTTTTATGCAAGTTGCTTCCATCAGTCATGTTTTTTGCTCCACAATGGCATTTTGATTCTGATTCTGTATATCTCATATAACAACCACTAGTTGCCTCATAGTAAGACTATTTTTGCCCAAACAGACGAGCAATTTGCCTAACATAACTTGAGCAGAAAAACAGAAGAACTATCCATCACTTAGGGTTTTTTTATTTCCATCAGTTGTTATGCAACAGGGAAGCAACAGGAAAGCAAGAGAGATGCAGCAAACCGAAGACATGCTGGATCAAGAAGATCAATTTTGTACATGAGGATGGCATAAGGGAAAAAGATAGGGGGAAGGTGAGCAAATCTGATGGCTTTACCTCTGTGCTTTGTTTCTTCTTCTTTTCTACCACTACCTGTTCTTCCTGGGTTTCTCCGATCCCTCTCTGATTTTTCTAGCTTCTTGTGGCCGCCATTGAAGGACTGTGAAGCTTTTGGATCTGGGATGGTGGAACTGCCCCCTTTCTTGCTTGGGGGAGAAGAAGATGAGGGGCGAGGCTCTGCCTGCTGGCGCCTCAAATAGGAGGCGGAGGGAAGGTGGGGGTGGCGGCTGACGGGGACAGAAGGGGGGTCACGTGAGAGGGACGGGGGACCAGGTTTGGGAGGGGCTTCCTTTTCTACGACGGAGGGGGACAGGAACTTTCCTGTTTTGGGAGGCCGCCGGGGAACGCTAGGGAGTAGCCGGCTGCTCCCTAGACGCGTCCTTTGCTCTTTCATTTTTCCCTTTTCTTGGAACACCTTTGTTCAGGTTTTTCCTTTTTCTTTTCTTCTTCTTTCCTTTTCTTTTATTTTTTCTTAGAAAGGTTTTGTTAGGTGTTTTCCTTTTTTCTTTTCTTTCTTTTTTTCTTTTTTTCTTTTGCTAAATGCATGAACTTTTTCATAATTGTGTTTTTTTCAAATTCAACTCCGCCTATGTTGTCTCAACATAGCCGGTCCCAAGCCCGGGTAAAGGAGGAGGATTGTGATAGGCTTGGCGAGCCAACGTCAAAACTCAGCCACTCTTATGGAGATGAAACCCAAAAGATTTTCGTTGGGGCGTAACCCTCTCAGCGACGCGCCACATCGGAACCCGGGTGTGGTGGAAAATGGGTAAGGGTCGGGCCGCCACCCCCCAGGTGGCGCGCCGTATCGTGATCTGGATATGGTGGCAAGTGAGCGAGGATCGGGTCGTCGCATCCTTAGTGGCGCGCTACATCGGCGCCCGGGTGTAGTGGAAATTGAGCAAGGGTCTTCGCATTTGACTCGACGAGTGCGAAGGGTAAGGAAGCTAGCCGAGCCTAGGAGGATTCGCTTAGGTAGCTGGAACGTAGGGTCTCTCACAGGTAAGCTTCGGGAGGTAGTTGATACAGCGGTGAGGAGAGGCGTTGATATCCTTTGCGTCCAAGAGACCAAATGGAGGGGACAAAAGGCGAAGGAGGTGGAGGGCACCGGCTTCAAGCTGTGGTACACAGGGACGGTTGCAAACAAAAATGGAGTAGGCATCTTAATCAGCAAGAGCCTCAAGGATAGAGTGGTAGACGTCAAGAGACGTGGGGACCGGATTATCCTGGTCAAGCTGGTAGTTGGGGACTTAGTTCTCAATGTTATCAGCGCGTATGCCCCGCAAGTAGGCCACAATGAGAACACCAAGAGGGAGTTCTAGGAAGGCCTGGAGGACATGGTTAGGAGTGTACCGATTGGCGAGAGGCTCTTCATAGGAGGAGACCTCAATGGCCACGTGGGCACATCTAACACAGGTTTTGAAGGGATGCATGGGGGATTTGGCTATGGCATCAAGAATCAAGAAGGAGAAGATGTCTTAAGCTTTGCGCTAGCCTACGACATGATCATAGCTAACACCCTCTTTAAGAAGAGAGAATCACATCTAGTGACTTACAGTAGTGGGTAACACTCTAGCCAGATTGATTTCATCCTCTCGAGAAGAGAAGACAGGCGTGCATGCCTAGACTGTAAGGTGATACCTGGAGAGAGTGTTGTCCCCAAGCATAAGCTTGTGGTTGCTGACCTCCGCTTTCGGATTCGTGTCCAGCAAGACAAGCGTGCCAAAGTCGCTAGAACGAAGTGGTGGAAGCTCAAGGGGGAGGTAGCTCAGACGTTCAAGGAGAGGGTCATTAAGGAGGGCCCTTGGGAGGAAGCAGGTGATGTAGACAACATGTGGATGAAGATGGCGACTTGCATTTGTAAGGTGGCCTCAGAGGAGTTTGGAGTGTCCAGGGGAAGTAGAAGAGAAGCTAAAGATACCTGGTGGTGGAACGATGATGTCCAGAAGGCAATTAAGGAGAAGAAAGAGTGTTTCAGATGCCTATATCTAGATAGGAGTGCAGACAACATAGAGAAGTACAAGATGGCAAAGAAGGCCGCAAAGCGAGCTGTGAGTGAAGCAAGGGGTCGGGCGTATGAGGACCTCTACCAACGGTTAGACACGAAGGAAGGCGAAAGGGACATCTATAAGATGGCCAAGATCCGAGAGAGGAAGACGAGGGATGTTGACCAAATCAAGTGCATCAAGGACGAAGCAGATCAACTTCTGGTGAAGAACGAGAAGATTAAACATAGATGGTGGGAGTACTTTGACAAGCTGTTCAATGGGGAGAGTGAGAGCTCTACCATTGATCTGGACGACTCCTTTGATGATATTAGCATGCGTTTTGTGCGGCAAATCCAGGAGTCGGAGGTCAAGGAGGCTTTAAAGAGGATGAAAGGAGGCAAGGCGATGGGCCCTGATTGTATCCCCATTGAGGTGTGGAGAGGCCTCGGGGACATAGCGATAGTATGGCTAACCAAACTTTTCAACCTCATTTTTCGGGCAAACAAGATGCCAGAAGAATGGAGACGGAGTATATTAGTACCAATCTTCAAGAACAAGGGGGATGTTCAGAGTTGTACTAATTACCGTGGAATTAAATTGATGAGCCATACAATGAAGCTATGGGAAAGAGTCATTGAGCACCGCTTAAGAAGAATGACAAGCGTGACCAAAAATCAGTTTGGTTTCATGCCTGGGAGGTCGACCATGGAAGCCATTTTCTTGGTACAACAACTTATGGAGAGATATAGGGAGCAAAAGAAGGACCTACATATGGTGTTCATTGACTTGGAGAAGGCCTATGATAAGATACCGCGGAATGTTATGTGGTGGGCCTTGGAAAAACACAAAGTCCCAACAAACTACATTACCCTCATCAAGGACATGTACGATAATGTTGTGACAAGTGTTTGAACAAGTGATGGCGACACTGATGACTTCCCGATTAAGATAGGACTGCATCAAGGGTCAGCTTTGAGCCCTTATCTTTTTGCCTTGGTGATGGATGAGGTCACAAGGGATATACAAGGAGATATCCCATGGTGTATGCTCTTTGCGGACGATGTGGTGCTAGTCGATGAGAGTCGGACGGGGGTCAACAGGAAGTTGGAGTTATGGAGGCAAACCTTGGAATCGAAAGGTTTTAGGCTTAGTAGGACTAAAACCGAGTACATGAGGTGCGCTTTCAGTACTACTAGGCACGAAGAGGAGGAGGATGTTAGCCTTGATGGGCAGGTGGTGCCTCAGAAGGACACCTTTCGATATTTGGGGTCAATGTTGCAGAAGGATGGGGATATCGATGAAGATGTGAACCATCGAATTAAAGCCGGATGGATGAAGTGGCGCCAAGCTTCTGGCATTCTCTGTGACAAGAGGGTGCCACAAAAGCTAAAAGGCAAGTTCTATAGGACGGCGGTTTGACCCGCAATGTTGTATGGCGCTGAGTGTTGGCCGACTAAAAGGCGACATGTGCAACAGTTAGGTGTGGCGGAGATGCGCATGTTGAGATGGATGTGTGGCCACACAAGGAAGGACCGAATCCGGAATGATGATATACGAGATAGAGTTGGGGTAGCGCCAATTGAAGAGAAGCTTGTCCAACATCGTCTGAGATGGTTTGGACATATTCAGCGCAGGCCTCCAGAAGCCCCAGTGCATAGCGGACGGCTAAAGCATGCTGATAACGTCAAAAGAGGCCGGGGTAGACCGAACTTGACATGGGAAGAGTCCGTAAAGAGAGATCTGAAGGATTGGAGCATCACCAAAGAACTAGCCATGGACAGGGGTGCGTGGAAGCTTGCTATCCATGTGCCAGAACCATGAGTTGGTCGCGAGATCTTATGAGTTTCACCTCTAGCCTACCCCAACTTGTTTGGGACTAAAGGCTTTGTTGTTGTTGTTTTTTTCAAATTCGTGAACCCATTCTCAAAATTGATGAACTATTTTTCCAAAATTTTGAACTTGTTTTCGAAAACGATGAATTTTTTAAATCAATGAAATGTTTTCAGTTTTGTGAACATTTTTCCAAATTCGATGATTTTTTATGGATGTTTTTCAATTTAGTTGAACTTTTTTCAAAAAGACCTTTATTTAAAATTCATGAACTTTTTTTAAGTTTCTGAACTCTATTTTAAATTCACGATTGTTTGAATTCATGATTGTTTGAAAAAAACTATTTCTTTCTGGATTTATTTATTTATTTTAAAAAAATACGGTTGACCAATCACTTGGTTAAGTTTCAATCGGTCAATCGTGATCGCGCGAAGGATCCGATGTGGGACGAGCGAACGAGACGACCTGGGTCGGCCTAGTTTGCGGGCGCGTGGGCGCCAGTTCGCCTTGCTAGAGCTTAAGGTGCCAACTAGGATGTCCCTCGCTAATCAGTGACCCGCACGTCAAATACGATTGAACCCCCCCCCCCCCCCCCCCCCAATTTCGCAATCTACAGCGAATGATCACCACCCACACCCTTTTGGGTTGTCCCATGTGCGGGGCGGGACAACTCCTCTTTTTTGCATTTTTGCCTTTTGTTTTATCTTTTTTATTTTATTTCTTCTTTAAATAAACTAGCAATCATGCTTGTGTGTTGCAATGGGAGTCCAATAAGCATGGCTCAAGACCACCCCACCTGTGTCTCCGCTTTGCTACTAGGCATATTAGCACAATGTTCATGCTTTGTTATGAAAAGTGATACATTTATCATAAATCGGGGACTTATTGTAAGTGATGCATTTACCATCAAAAAGGTAATACAGTACTCCATCTGATCACATAGAAAAACAAAATTTAAGAGGCTAAAAGTTGTTGTGGTTAGATCTCAATGCCTGGAAGAATTTATGTAACAATCTATAGAAAACCACAAAAATAAAGCCTAAATATATCAACATAGCAGGAGACAATTGAAACAGAGAATGTGATACGTGCATAGTTAGCCTATTAGTTCATAACTTATAGATTATTTGTATTAATTGGAAAACACGGAACTAAAAGTGCTAGTGAAAATAACTAGTGAGTTTCTGACACATTAACATCGTTCAGAACATCGTATAAACCAGGGCTAATTATATCGAGAACATAACTAAAACTACTGAAGAAATTTTATCTACTCAAAATTTATTAATGAATCTGATCTATCTAAGAAAAGAATAGTTTGCACGGATGTGTAAACAACATAATGAAACAAAACATGATTAGCTACGAATTTTGAAAAACATACTGAAAATGGCATTAATTTCCGATGTTTTGTAAAAGCCACAAAACAACTGTTATATGCGTCTGACAAATGGCAACCATAGCCAACGTGTTAGTTGCTTATGGTTTACAAAATGCATCAACGTACCTGGATGGTGTCATCACCATGGAAAATAGTATTGTTGTTAGTTGCTTCTCTTTCTCTGCCAAGATTGCATCAATCATAGAACGTGCTTCCGACTACATCAATTGTGGTATGGAAACACCTGTCCATAGCATAGCAAAGCAGATGTGTTTGTTGTTTTCTTTTGAAGGCTGCATCATGTGTGTGCGTCAGCGCATTTCCTCCTGAGCACTGTCGGCATCGTCCCAGGCAGCATGTTCCCAATGAGCACCAAGCAACTTAATGCCCATCATCCCAAACGTGCCCGGAGCTGGCTGCATGAGAGGTCCAACTCATATAGTCGCACGCCGGCGAGCAGCTCCGGTGAGAAGTTGTTGGGAGACGTCGAGTGCTGCGCTGGCTATCGTACTCCCTTGCGACGCTGAGTCAACAGTATTCATGTCATTGGATGTATTACTCCCTTGCGAGTGGCAACACCATGTCGATGGTGTTCATGTCGCCGGTCCTTGTACTCCTTTGCGACAATGAGGCGATGGTCTTCAGTCATGGGTCCTCGTACTCCCTTACACGTTGATTCATGTGCCTTGCACTCATGATTTTTGTGGCTTTCGCTGGATTTCTAACATGAGTCTTTCAGTTTGTACATATTTATGGGTAAATCGGGCTCAAGCCTACTGGATTGCATCCTAATTTCCTCACAGAGATAGCTATGGACACTTCGGTCCCGATTTCCTCATGAGAGATATGCATCTATTTTCTTCAATCCATGATGATTCGAGAGGTGGCGTCCAGTTTTCTTTCGATCCACAGCCGTGCGAGAAGTGAGGTGGGGATGTACAAGCATGCGATGGAACCGGGAACAAATTGCTAGCTTAGGTATGAAAATTCTTGTTCGCTACGTATAGTAAGAATACTTTTCCATCTATAATATTTGTCTAGGTGAGGTTAGCAGGTTTGTGCCTCGCGCTTGACATGGTGTGTTCTATGGTGGAATCGTAGCAACTCACGTTTCTTTTTTCCAAGCGTGTTAGTGGGCAGGTCGACACAGAGGGCCAACAAGGCCCATTAACGCAATGAATCGCTTTCCTCAGTGAAACCTCTTTTTCAAATGTTAGGGAGTTTTCTGTAAAAATGCATGACAGACCAACATTGTCAATTTCTTTTATTAGTAGCTATAGATTCAGGAATGTCAAAAAAGGATTAAAAAATATCCGAGAAATCATAAAATGTTTGTGAATTCAAATAATGAGCGTGATAATGAAAAACAATAGGGATAAAAAAAAGCTCGCGGATTCAAAACACTATTCTCGATTTCAAAAAAACTTGCAAATTCAAAAAATGTTCAGGAAATAAAAAAATTTCACCAATTCTAAAAATGTTCTTCAATTTTAAAAATGTTCACGAAATATTATTAGAAATGAACAAAAATCTAATAATATTCATGAATTTCAAAAGTTGTTCCAAAATTACAAAAATAATAAAATTGTTCCCTGATTCAAAAAATGTGCATGCATTTAAAAAGGTTTGTGAATTCGTAATATTTTCAGGATATTAAAAAGGTTCAGAAATTTGTAAGAAAATCGAAAATTTAAATATTTTTCATGCTTTCAAAATAAATGCTGACGAATTCGAAAAGATGTCCATGATTTCAACAAATTTTCATTAATTTAAAAGATGTAGGCAAATGAAAAACGAAAAGGAAAAACTAAAGTAAAATAAAAAGAAATTAAAGAATAAAAATAAAAGAGAAATGAAAAAAACAAGCATGAAAAAATCATAACAGAAATAAAAATAAATAAAACACACAAAAAATTAGATTTGGGAAGGTTACCCAACCTTCCAAAAATCTAAAGAAACTAGTTGGCCCGGTCCAAGTGAACACAAGGGGGAGCGCCGTGGGAGTAAGGAGGGCACGTGCTATGTCGCTAACGCACGATCTATGCGCCAGTTAAGACATGTCGTCTGGGGTTCCTACTTGGTGCATGGGTCGCACGCTTAGGACGTAGCACACACCCCCGAGCTCCCGATCCAGTGTATGGGCCGGCCCCAATTGTGGTTTATTCCCCACCGATTTTGCGAAGGTTCTAGAACCTTCCCTGAACCGGCTTTTTGTTCTTTACCGGGTTTCCTTTTTTCCTTTTCGTTTTGTTTTCTTTTCTATTTTCTTTCTTTTTTCCCTTTTCTTTCTTTTCTTACTTTTTCCTTTTTTGTTTCCATTTATACAAGCATCTTTCATATTTTGGATCATTTTTCAAAACATGAACATTCTTTGAAGTTTTGAACATTTTTCTAAATCATTAACATTTTCAAGTTGGTGATAATGTTTTAAAATTCGTGAACATTTATTAATATCATGAACCTTTATCGAATTCGACAACATTCGTGAACATTTTTTGAAATTGTGAATTTATGCCCACCCTGAACCTTTTCATCAATTTAGTGCCCGACTTCATGTCGCAGCAAACACTTGTTCGTCTTAATTTATGCCCATCCTGAACATGTCGTCTAATTGTTCATGGAGCTGGTGAATATCATCAAGGTCAATTTAAAAAGCGATCGACAGTGAACCAAAAACTAAATCGATGAAAAATAAAGGGTAAATCGATGGAACGTTAGAATGCAGTTCATAATAGTTTAGAAAGAAAGATCCAGGACGAATTCAACGAGCAAATCAGTGAAGCTAGCAAAGCAGCTGTCTTTTCGGCGGTCCAGACGGTTTTATAATACCAAACTCGGCTTCAATTTGGCTTATAAGCCAAAAACACACTTTATTTTTTTGTTTTTCGCCTTTGGCTTATGCCTTAATGTGACGATATCCACTCAAAAGGCAAAAGCCAAAGAGTCAAAAGCACATAAATACGTGTTTTTCTTCTTCCTATTAACCAAACTTCAGAAATCAAAGAGGCAAAGAGGGCGACCGAACTTGTAGACGCGGACTTGACATAGGTTGGCGAGGACGATGCTTCGTATGTTGGCGTCGACAGTCGAGGGGCCGAGGCCGTGTAAGAGGAAGAGGACAACGACGAATCGTTTGCGCCATGGGAGAGCGGAACAAGAGAGGTCTCCGGCATCGGCACCGAAGGAGGAGTCTAGCGGCACGATTGTTCTTTCGACGGTTGCTACTATTTTTCTTGGAAGTCAGGAAACACACACACACACACACACACACACACACACACACACATGCATCGCATGGAATATAAGTCATGAAACGTCCCACACAGTATCCCTTCTCTCAAAAATAAAAGAACACGTCCGACTGGCAGTTCCTTTAGCAACCTACCGTGTACCCTCCTGTATGTCACCATCTCTGTATGGGCCGGCCCATTATAGGTTTTCCCACTGGTTTTTCCTTTCCTTTTCTTTTTTACATGGTTTTTCTTTCTTTTATCTTTATTCACATTATTTCCTTCTTCTTCTTTATTATTATTTTTCCATTTTCTTCTTAATTTTGTGATTTTTGAATTCATAAATATTTTTCAAATCCACGGACATATTTTCCAAATATGCTAAAGTTTTTTTAAATTCGTTAATATTTTTAAAAATTTCAAAAGCTTTTTGAAATTCATGGATATTTTAAAACATTGCGTAAATTTCTTGGAATTCTTGAAAAAAATGAATTAAAAAATATTTTCCTGAATTTGCGATTTTTTTTCCGAATGTAGGGACATTTTTAAAATTCCAGAATAATTTTATAATCGAAGAATATTTTCTTAATTCGAGAACAAATTTTGGAACTCATCATCATTTTTGAATTCCAGAACATGTTTTAAAATTTGGAATTATTTAAAAATTCGTAAAAAAATTCAAATAAAGAACTTAAAAAAATTCTAGAATATTTAAATAAGCTAAAAACAAAATCAGAAAAAGAGAAATAATAAATATAAAGAAAAGAAAAAAATTATGGAAGGCCCACCCTGTACCTGGACCGGCCCAAGTTTGCGGGTGGGGGAGCGAGGCCTCGCTTTCCACCGCACGGGCCAGGAAATAGGTGTTCTTCGTCGGACCTCGCTTTGTATGTACGCAGATCCGATCTACAAATACGGCGTACAGATACGTCTTACCTGGACACGTACAGATACCTAGCCACGTAGGCCTGGATCTACAAATACGTAGATACGGGGCTTTCGTTTCGAAGCTTTTGAGTTCCGATCCGTTGGGCAGCAAGGTGATCGGCGAAACACGAAGATCAAATCGAGTAAGTCGCCTTCTTCTCCCTCCGTCAATTGAATTAGGGTTCGTGAATTTCGTCTCTCTTTCTGCTTCCTTGGTCTTTGGTCTCTGTTCTTGACAGGGCAAGATCAAGATGGCGGCGGTTCTTCCTGCGCTGCTGCCAACCCCACCGTCGCCCCCAATCGCTACGTTGCTCAAGACATCGTGGACGGACGGGAAGCCGTCGGCGAGCCGAAGCTGGATAGACGAGAAATTTATGATTCTGGCCGCCGCATCGGACATGACCGGCGGTGAGCGTGCCGGGCGCGTGCTGTTGGAGATGAGCAGCGGCAAGCGCGCCGGACGCGGGACATCGGACATGGGCGGCGGCGACCGTGCCGGACGCGGGCCATCTTACGCGGACGGCGTTGAGCGCGCCGGACACGCGGCATCGGACATGGGCGGCGGTGACCGCGCCGGTCGCGAGAAATCTCGAACAAGCTGGAGCGCTGTCAAGAGGCCCGCCGGACGTGCCCCTTCCACTGATCGGTGTGACAAGAAGCCCAAGGCTCCGATCCAGAAGGAAGCCGCTCCGGAGACAGAGCAACCGTTCGCTGGTCCGACGTTCTTGAGCGTCGTGCGCCCGGACCCCAGCGAGCTCCCAATCCCGTACTACTTCTTGAAGAAGAAGACGGGCTAGTGGACTAGCAACAGCACATGCTTCACTAAGCCAGCATCTCACAGTCGTCGTGTGATCTTGTTTTCTACTAGTGTTAAACCAATTTCAGCGCTTATTAGATGCGCTTATTATTGTAATTTGTCATGGCTCTGCCTTGTGTTAGTAAAAACCCAGAGAGGGCTAGAACAGCTAGTCTCTGTTGATTTAACAAGTCGCTTCATTTATAATTCTTGATCTTGAGCAGCAGCTCCATTTCTACTGCTAAGAGCAGAGCTGCTCTGCAACGAACCGGCCATCACAACAGGAAGAAAAGTATGGTCCACCCATCTTCAGTTTTAACTTTTAACTGTGAATTTTTTGTTCCAAACACAAAAGCTCAACCTCATGTAAACGTACAAGCTCATGTAGACATTCAACTAGCTCAAGCAGACATACAGGCTCATTCGGAACATTCAGATTTATGTAAACATCCAGACCAAAGTGGTAATACAAAAGGAGCATCTTCCTTCAAGAATTTATTTTGGCAAAACAAATCAGACCAAAGCGGTACCTGAAAGAACCGACTAACCAGGCTGCAAAATTTAAACATGATCGATCCTTCAAGAATTCTGATTAGCTCAGGTAAAAAAAAAAGAATTCTGATTAGCTAAAGTACAGTCCCAACTACAACATTTCAGCATAATAAGCACATTGCATGAGCCTTGAAAAAAATCAGAACTTTTCATTTTGGCATCATCTTATCTTCACAGAACTTCTTCTCCGCTTCTTGGTTCTGCGCACAAAACATCATTTCGGCCTAAATACGAGATCTTGTCAGAGAGAAACTTGATTGCAAAACAAGATCATAAGTGATTGCAAAAGAGGATCTTCAGTTGATTGCCAAGGGAGATCAAGTGAGCAGACCATAGATATGGAACTGAATCTTATCCCAGCTTAAAACTAGACAATTTAAAATTCTCAAACCATCTTAATTTTACGAAGATTAAACCATCTTAATTCCCTCGTAGCTGCATGAGGAGGGCCTTGGACAACCAGTTGAAGAAGCCGGAGGAGCCGTATGGAGCGGGATTGAGGGGCAGCACCATGCTAACACCTCGTGTCAGGTGACGCGTGCGAAGACG
The DNA here is from genome assembly GCA_039707655.1 of Elymus sibiricus. Lineage (NCBI taxonomy): Eukaryota > Viridiplantae > Streptophyta > Magnoliopsida > Poales > Poaceae > Elymus > Elymus sibiricus. The sequence goes on from CM077665.1 coordinate 276,091,674, forward strand.
CAGCCCACCAGAATGTGATGCAGGGTCTCTGGCTCCTCTAAGCAAAGGACACATGCAGGCTCGTGTGGCAGGCCTCGCCGGGCCAGCCTATCAGCGGACCAGCAGCGGTTCATGGAGGCCAGGTAAATGAAGAACTTCATTGACAGGGGCGCTCCGGACTTCCACACCACTCACCCTTGGCTGTGATAAACCAGTGGAACAGTCATTGTTTGAGAAAACCAGTGGAACAATTGATGTTTCAGGAATATTGTATGGGCAGGTAAAGGGATTTGACAGTTTCCAAAATATGAGGTGGCTGTATATCTTGTTAGTAAGAAGCACTTGACTAGATTCCAATGATCTAAGTATATCAAGCAGCCACTTACTACTAACAGCTACAGTTTCTCTATGCACACACTGCTCAAGATTACAACAAGTAATTAAGACTTCAATTTCATGTGTTTGTTTTCAGGTTCAGGGTTCACAAATTTTTTATAACATCTAGCATTCCCTTGTGGCATTTGCTGCTTATAAACTACAGAGTACTGACAATAAATTACACCGAGTACAGGTGGAAGAGAGGATCAAAATTCAGACATGTACCTTCACCTCCTTGTTCTCCTCATCATCCGGATCCTTGTCCTCTTCATCCTCCCGCGCCGGATCCTTGCCCTCCTCATCCTCCCATGTCAGATTCTTGTTCTCTTTGTAAAACGTGGTTGTGGGAAACTGCTCGACACCCTAGATCGGGTGTGGCTATCTCATATATATAAGGGTACACCAAGGGTGTACAATACAGAATACAACTCATGTACAGAGGCTACGTATTATACAGTCTAACACCCTCCCTCAATCTTAACTATGTCCCGAGGTACAAAGTAAGTTAAGATTGCGCCTACAACCTACAAACTGTGGTTGCGGTAGAGGCTTCGTGAAGATGTCAGCAAGTTGATCTTTAGAGGAGATAAACTTGATATTAAGTAGCTTCTGTGCAACGCGTTCACTCACAAAATGATAGTCAACTTCGATGTGCTTCGTTCGGGCATGAAATACTGGATTAGATGACAGATATGTAGCACCGATGTTGTCACACCAAAGGACTGGCGGCTGAGTCTGAGAGATTCCCAACTCTCTCAATAAGGACTGTACCCAGATGATCTCAGCTGTGGCATTAGCAACTGCCTTGTACTCAGCTTCAGTAGTACTGCGAGACACTGTAGCTTGTTTGCGAGCATTCCAGGCGATCAAGTTGGGACCAAAGAAGACCGCATACCCCCCCGTGGATCGCCTGTCATCAGGACTCCCAGCCCAATCTGCATCAGAGAAAGCCGAAAGCTCACCAGACGGTGCAGGCTGGAGAAGCAAACCATACGAGGTAGTAAGACAGACATAGCGTAGAATACGCTTCACAGCTGACCAATGTGAAGTCCGAGGAGCATGAAGATACTGACACACCCGATTGACTGCATAGGAAATGTCAGGACGAGTGATAGTCAAGTATTGCAAACCACCAACAATGCTGCGGTACTCAGTAGCATCCTCAGAAGTGAGGAGATCTCCATCAAGAGCAGATAAGCGGTCGGTGGCAGACATAGGAGTCATAACATGTTTGCATTTAAGCATATCTGCTCGTCGCAACAAGTCCAAAGAGTACTTGTGCTGTGTGAGAGTCAACCCAGCAGAGGACCGTGAGACTTCCAATCCAAGGAAGTAATGCAAAGTACCCAAGTCCTTCACAGCAAAATCACCACTCAAGGCAGACAACAAACGGTCAGCAGCAGAATCAGACGAGCTAATGAGGATAATGTCATCAATGTAGACCAGCAGATACATCGTCACCCCAGGACGATGAAGAAGGAATAGTGAGGTATCAGCCATGATGGAACAAACCCAAGAGCCCGAAGAACAGAGCCGAGCCTGGCATGCCACGCACGAGGAGCCTGCTTCAGCCCATAAAGAGCCTTGACCAGGCGGCACAGGTGATGAGGACGATCAGGATCAACAAACCCTGGCGGCTGACGCATGTAGACCTCCTCCTCCAGGACACCATGGAGAAAGGCATTCTGTACATCCAGTTGGCAAAGAAACCAGCCTCGAGTAACAGCCAAAGAAAGCAGCAGTCGGATGGTAGTTGGCTTAACAACCGGGCTAAAGGTATCCTCATAATCAAGACCATACCGCTGTTTGAACCCTTTTGGGACTAACCGTGCCTTATAGCGTTCAATAGAACCATCAGCATGCCTCTTTACCTTGAAGACCCACTTGGAATCAATGATATTGACACCAGAGACCGGAGGAACCAACTGCCAAGTACCATTTTTCAACAGCGCCTGATACTCCTGCTCCATGGCACTACACCAATGAGGAATCCCGAGAGCAGCCTGAAAATGTCGTGGTTCAGCAGACGGATCATCCTGCAACTACGCAACACAAGCTGCAAGCCATGCAACCGTCCCGTCCGTGCGTTCCTTAGGACAAACGATACCAGACCGACTGCGCGTGTGAGGCCGCCGGGCAGCAGTGGCTGGTGGCGCCGGAGGTGGTGATGATGACGCGGACGGCACGTTAGGAAATGCAGTCGACGAGGCCACTGTCATCGGCGAGCTGGTCACGTGGCCCGGGAAGGCCACTGCCGACGCGGGCGAGACAGGTCCAGGCGACAGCGAGGCGAACGGCGCCGGCCCAGGCATGGCCGGCCCAGGCGACGGAGAGGCGGGCGAGGCCACCTCAGGTGGCGAGACCGGCCCAACTGATGACGAGGTGGGCGAGGCCGCCTCTGGCGAGGCCAGCCCAGGCAACGGGGCAGGCGACGGCGGCCCAAGCGTGCATGGGGCATGCATGTGACCACCGCCACGATCAGATGCAGTGGTCGGCACCTGTTCCTCCAGCAACTCTAGACGAGCTCCACGACCGATACCTGCAGTATGGTTAGGAAGCAACATAGGAGAGTATGCAATATCAACAAACTAATCAGGCGACGGTGAGGTGGAAGACAAAGGTGGTGCCGGAGTGGTGTGAGCAGATGGAAGTGATGAAAACGGGAATACATTCTCGTCAAACACAACATCACGTGAGATATAGACATGGTTAGACGGAACATGAAGGCACTTGTACCCTTTGTGAAGGGAACTATACCCGAGGAAGACACACTTTTTGGACTGAAACTCGAGCTTACGCTTATTATAGGGGCGAAGATGAGGCCAACACGCACACCCAAAAACTTTGAGAAACGTGTAATCTGGAGTTTCATTGAGCAAAAGTTCAAGCGGTGTTTTCATCCCAAGAAGTCGTGTAGGAAGCCTATTAATGAGAAAACATGCAGTAGAAAAGGCATCACTCCAAAAACGAAAGGGGACTGATGCATGAGCAAGCAAGGCTAGGCCAGTTTCAACAATATGACGATGCTTACGTTCAGCAGCACCATTCTGCTGATGCGTATGAGGACAAGACACACGGTGCAAAATCCCAAGTTTGTTGAAGAATGCATTGAGGTTGTGATACTCACCCCCCCCCCCAATCAGACTGAACATGTATAATCTTATGCTGAAGGAGACGCTCAACATGTGCTTGAAATTGCAGAAAAACATCGAACACATCAGATTTACGCTTAATAAGATAAAGCCAAGTAAATCGACTATAAGCATCAATAAAACTGACATAGTAATTATGGCCACTAACAGATGTTTGGGCTTGGCCCCACACATCAGAAAACACAAGCTCAAGTGGAGTTTTAACTACACGACTCGACTCTGAAAACGGAAGCTGATGACTCTTGCCTTGCTGACAGGCATCACAAACTGTTTCAACAACTTTATTGGACACAACTGGAAGATCATGACGATGAAGAACATGACGAACTATGGGAGGAGCAGGATGACCAAGCCGCGCGTGCCAATGGGAAGACGACACACGCACACCACTGAAAACCTGAGGGACATGCGGCACATCCAGTGCATAAAGTCCATGGCGCAGGCGACCTCTAAGAAGAATGTCCCTCGTGTCCCGGTCCTTGATAAAACAATGAAAAGGGTGAAACTCAGTGAAGACATTATTCTCGAGTAAGCTTAGGAACAGACAACAAATTACGTGTAGCAGAAGGGACTCGAAGGACATTGAGAAGATGTAACTGTTTAGGTTTATGAGTGAGAAGCGAGGCCTGACCAACATGTGATATGTGCATACCTGCTCCATTGGCGGTGCGAACCTAATCATGACCACGATACGGCTCCTGAGTGGTGAGCTTGCCCATCTCACTCGTTAGGTGATGAGTAGCACCCATATCCATATACCATGTCGGGTCAATAGGATATGACGGAGTGTGTCCATGCTCATGAGTTGCTAAGGCAGCCTGTTTATCGTTGCCTTTGCCGTTGTTGCCGATGCCCAGGAAGTCCTGCTTAAAACGGCGATGACAGCGAGAGGCAATGTGCCCCGCGAGACCACAAAGCTGGCAGGGGAGCTGAACCCCGCATGAGGGGTAGCAAGCACACGGGCGGCCACCCCCGGTCGTGGGCATGGAGCCGGCCGCGGGAGGCCGCGGGTTCGGTAGAGTCGGAGGCACCGCCTTGCCTCCAGCCGGCGGCTTGTAGGGCTTCCCTTTGCCACGAGTGGCGGCGTTCGCAGAAGCAAAGCTCGGGTTGGCGCGACGGGTCTGGATGCGCTGTTCCGTGGCGAGGAGCCGTGAGTAGAGTTCACGGGGCTGCAGCGGGGTGTCATGACCATTGATATTCTTGGCGAGATTATCATAGTCGTCGTCCAACCCGTTCATAACGAAGGTGGTAAAATCCTCAGGACGAACAAGCTGACTAATGGAGGCCAGAGTGTTGGCGAGGCTCGTCATCTTGCTGAAGTAGTCGGTGATGCTGAGGTCAAGAAGCTTGGTCTGCCCAAGCTCGGTGCGGATGGCGTGAGCACGCGCCTGCTGCTGAGACACGAAGCTCGTGTGCAGAGCAGACCACGCATACTGCGAGGTGGCGGCGAAGAGGACAAGTGACGAGACGCCTTCCGTAAGCGAGGACTGGATGGCCGAAAGGATAGCCTGATCCTGAGCCACCCATGCATGGTACGACGGGTGATACGGCGGTGGTCATGGCAGGGTACCATCGACGTACCCCTCGAGGTAGCGACTGCGCAGAAGGGGTAGCACCTGTGCACACCACGCCAAATAGTTGTTCGGCATGAGCTTCAACGGGATGAGGTGCGCGAAGTAGAACGGTGATGAAGCCGCGACCTGATCCACGGGAACCGGCGGCATCGGCGGCGGCGCCCCATAGGCAGTGGAGTAAAACCCTGGAGTCGCTGCTCCAGCGGGAACAAGGGCAGAGACCTCCGTCTCCGGTTGCAGATGATGGGCTCCATAGCCCGTCGGCAGCGGCGGGTAGAAGCCGGACGATGGCGGCCGAGATGCCCCATAGGGGAGCGGCGGGGCCACCCCGTAGGGCTGCTGTGAAGACGCCCCGTAGGGCTGCTGCAGGGCCGCGCCGTAGGGCGACGGAGGGATCGCCCCATAGGGCTGCTGTGAAGACGCCCCGTAGGGCGGTGGCGGGGCAGATGTGGCGTAGGCCGTGTAGGGTAACGCAGCAGAAAACAAAAAATTTCCGACCTACGTACCAGCCCAGGACCACTATGGAGACTGCATACAAGGTTTGATCTCTTTCGTTACCGACTCGTAGCGCAGCGGAAGTAGAGTCGATGACGAACGGTGGTGCAGATCCCCGCAGCTAGGATTTTACAACCTCCCAACCGCGAGGATGTATACCCTCATCTGCCCCGCGGACAGCCCTCCGGGAGGCGGTCGCACAGTCCCCCGGACGGTGTCGCGGACAGCCCTTCGGGAGGACCTCCGAAACTCGGACTGTCACTCGGACAGCCCTTCGGGAGGACCTCCAAAACTCGGACGGTCACACGGACAGCCCTTCGGGAGGCACTCTCGAATTAAGACCGAAACTACGATCTCTCTACAGAGTTGCACACATACGGTGTCATCTATCCGGCAGGGCTTCGCCGTCCAGAACTAGTTCCTGCCGGAACCCAGACAGCCTTTCGGCTCTACGAAACTATTTCGCTGGGAGGGAGAGAAGAATGCCAGATCATGCATGGCTTTGTGTATGAGAGCAAGAGTGTGTGAGATGGCAGCCCACTCACCTCCTATTTATAGGAAAACCAAGGGGTAGGGTGGTTTTACAATAAAACCCAAAACCCACATGGATGAAGTCCTTCCACAAGGGCATAATGGTGAAACCAAGGAACAAGAGGGGCTCCAAGGAGGAGCCCCAAGTGTGGCCGGCCACCATCTCTTGGGGGCCCCCCCAAGGGGGTTTCTTAGCCCCCAAGCCTTCTAGAAACCTTTTGGGAAAATATCCCAAAAGGCACTTTTCCAAAAATATCCAAAAAGTGCTTTCACTATTCACGACGACATTTTTCAGCGTCTGATCGAACTGAAAATATTCATGTGGGCTTAGAACATTTCTAGTACCCACCAAAATAATTTTCAACGCGAGCCGGAACAATTCCGGTTTAGTGATTTTCATCTGCGAAAAGCATCTGAAGCGGTTTCGGCAGCTCCGGAACATTTCCGGTTTCTATCCCGGAAAATTCCAAAAAGTTTCCAGAACGATTCTGGCATCCTCCAAGAATTATCAGGCATGTGCCAAAACCAATTTGACTTTATGGTATCCTCTGAAACAACTTTTCAGTTTCACCGGAACTCATCCGGTGACCTCTCTGCGGAACTTTTCCGCTGTCCGAAACTTTTCCGGCGTCCGAAACTTTTTCGGTGATTTTCTCTCAGACTCCCTGTCTAGTATTCAGCAGATAGATGACCCTTAAGCGTGTGACCCTATAGGTTCGGTGAAGCATAGACATGACCCGGAACCCCTTCCGATCAATGATCAACATTGGAGCCGTGGACACCCATATCGATCCCTATACCCACACGAATAAATATTCGAGTGAACCTCCAGTTGCCGTGAGCTATTCCTGTTGCTTCGCGATATGTTACAATTACCCGAGGTGAGAAACATCGGCATCCTCGTGGATCAACACTTGTCCACAATGCCAGTTACCTCGTTGCCGGTATTGTTCTCTTTTCTCGTTCCCGTGTTCCGGCATCCCTGTGATCAAATCACCCTCTGTCTGGCCAGACGATGATGGATACCGTAACACCGAGAGGGCCCAGAGATATCTCTCCATCGTCGGAGGAGCAAATCCCAATCTTGAGCTATCAAGTCCCTTGACATACTTTTCCATGAACCCGTAAGCCGCCGTAATAGCCACCCATTTACGGATGACGTTTAACAAACCCCAAAGTTCATGAAGCAAGCATGAAGAAACTCGACACTCTCATGGTCTAAGGAATTATGCAAACATTAAATTCTCTGTGTTATTAACCATAAACTTATGACGAATGTATCTCATAGCATAACATCAATCGGGTCGATTCAACACAAGTGTTCTACCAACAATTGTGCCCTCAAAATTGCCGGCATAGCCATGCCCATGATCAGGAAAACAGGATCATCATGCAATACTTGAGCCAGTCATAGAGGCTTGACTAGGAATACATTTTACCGTTTATTATCCCACACGTGCATATGAGTCTTCCTCCGAGCCTCGTGGTTATTGTAGACTCGAGAACCATAGCAGTTATAGCATGGAACATAAACCTAATTATGAACAGGGAGATAATCAATAACATTTATTATTGCCTCTAGGGCATATCTCCTACAGACTCCCACTTGAACTAGAGTCAATAATCTAGTCAATGCTAATGCACTTTACACCTATGGCATACTGGTGTAAAATATGCTTCGCATGTGGTATAGCCTGATGTCCAACGGATCTGACGACTTCAGCTCTGTGTGTAACTTTGCATATCCTTGCGTTTTCACGCTTTCACAAAATTCATATTTTGTCTGGACTTGGCCTTGCATATGTGTGAATCATTGGTCGAAACCTGATTCCTCAGACTGAGCTATGGAGCAACTATTTGCAATAGTGTCCCATAGACCAAAGTCATCTTGGAACCATACTAAGTTCATGAATGAACTATATGATTCAACAACTTCTTTGTCGCTTCTTAAGCATCAACATACTTAGCCTTTGTTATAGAATTCGCCACAGTATCTTGTTTGGAACAATTTCCAACTACCGTGCCACCATATTGTGTATCACACAAAACCCTCAATTTAAATCGAAAATCGCATGGAGCATTGATGAAGACTGTATCGATGTAATCACTTACAACGAGCACTTCATAATCTCTACTTGCAAGAAAACATGTCATCAGCACTACTCTTAGCACTTAATGACATCTTTCACTGTTGTCCCATGATCAGTACTTTGATCACTATGGTATCTATACTCGCAACAACTTTGGAGTATTGGACATATCTGTTTGTTTTTACATACCATGGAATACATGATTAATCCAAACACAAGAGTGTGTGGAATCTCCATCATGTATTTTACTCATCAGTGTTTTGGGACACCGAGTCTTGCAAAAACTCTTTCCATGTGACTTCGGCAAGAATCACTCCTTGGCGTTTTAAATGCTAAAAGGTTTTAGCATCTTGTCAATATGTATTCATTGCTTAGCCCCATTAGGTAAATCTATCTCCATAGATCATCATGCCTAATATTGAGGCTATTTAGCCTAAGCACTTCATTGAAAAACTATTTTCAAATGAAGTCCTAATTCGTGTCAAGAAATTTATTTCCAATTAACAATGTGTTAAGTACACAAGGTTTTTAGAAATATTATTATGCTCCCACTTACTTTCTTGAATCACAAGCATCTTCGATACCCATTTGATGAAGTCAAACCCCCTTGACCATTTCATCAAAAACGAAGATTCCAACTCCACTTTGCTCTCTTCTGTCCATCGCTGGAACTCTGAAGTTTGCATACTTACTAGCATCCTCTGGATCGACAAATTACTATGGACTGTATCACATACAAGTCCTAGGTTTTATTTCCATCAGATGGAAATCCTTTTGTCATCCATGTTTCATATCTCATGATTGAAATATGTATTAATTGCTAGTTCAACCCGAACCGACTTCAAGCATCGCTACGGTGAAACAACCTCATCGTAGTCAACTCCTTGAACTTGTTATTGCAACAAGTCGAGCTTTATGGATAAAACATTTTTATCCGTATCAGTTATTTAGTTCCATAAATACTCGTTAGACTCTAAGTCTTTCGAAAGGTGTATCAAGATTTTAATCTTGAATCACTTATATGGAAACTATCTCGGATTGTATTGGCATTTAGCCAATTCCGGAGTCAGGGCCCATCAACGCTTCCTTGTGTATTGTAGGTATACTGTTGTCTAACAACAATATCTCGTTTGCGCACCTGATAGGTTTGCACGAGCTTTGCCTACGTGGTTCAGCTGCAAGTTCGACCGAAGTCCATACATTTTATTGTAGAGACTTCCGTATCAGTCGCAGTAGGAAACTCCGGAATCACTTCCAAGGTTTCTTTCCTTTGATCTGATGACGAAGATACTGATTATCTCGTCGAGTTGCACTGTCCTCCCACTCACCTTTTGAAAGAACTATTCTCTTAAAAGCATACCATTTTGCGGCAAAACCCTTTGCCTCGGTATAGTGGTGGGGGAATACCCAATGACTTGGGATAACCTTACAAAGTAGCACTTGTCTGATTTGGAATAGGTTTGTAACCTTTTACACAAGCCCCATATTCCAAATGTTAAGAAAAGATATAACATGGTTGGGCGTACCACACCATGGCGTCATTTCAACAGACCTGATGGAGCTCTTTTCAGTGTAAAAGCCGCAGTCTCTAAAGCATCACTCTATAAAAGGGATAATGGCAAATTTATTTATGTCATCTTTGATCTTACCATGTCATAAATGGTTTGATTACATCTTCACGGACTTTCCACTTGCAGCGGTGTTCCGGGAGGTGCAAGTTATGAAACCCCTTTCACAACTCATCAGACATTCGCTAAACTTGTAACTCAAATATTCCTTTCTGCAATCAAATTGCAGAAACATAATTTTCTTGTTACAATAACTTCTACTTCATTTTTGAAAACCTTCTGAATGAATTCAAAAGATCCAGACTTACGTCTCAACAAGTAAATATCCATATATCTACTTGAGTCATTTCTGAAGACAGATAAATCCACTACTTGCAACAACATTTATTGGACTACACACATCATAATGTATGATTACCAATATGTTCTTTGCTCGTTCCTTATGGCCTGTGAACGGTATTTCAGTCACTTCACCTTTCAGAGGAAAGTTGCAAGTGTCAGATGATTCAAAATCAAATGACTTCAAAATCCATCATAATGGAATTTTCCATGCGGGTTTCTCCAATGTGACCAAATGCAGTGCCACACTTGTGTGGTATTCTTTTAGTCTTGCAACATTTAGCATCAGTGTTATGGATGTATCATATTACCATCAATATTCATAGCATACATCCCATCCTGTACGGAAGCATGGCCCTTCATGTTATTCATAACACCGAACATCAAAAGTTCTCTTATGAATAACCTTCTTGCAAAATACCTTATGCAAAGGGCTAGAGTGTATGAAACTCTAAATGAATTATGAAAGTAAATACAAAGGTAATGTATTATTATCAATATTCATAACATACGTCTCATTCATAATGAAAGCATGGCCCTTATGTTATTCATAACATCGAACATCAAAAGTTCTCTTATGAATAACCTTCTTGCAAGATACTTTATGCAATGGACTAGAGTGTAAAACTCTAAAATGAATTATGAAAGTAAATACATAGGGAATACACCGATGGAAGGCATAGTAACATTTACTATGTTCCCTGCGTGTATCTGAACCTCATTCCTGGTTAGTCTTTCAGGCCATAGTAGTTCTTACATCGAGCTGCAACAGAATGCAATCGAGCGGGTATCTTTGTGATTAACTCACAATACCCAAGAATTAGTGATTAACATGTTTAACCATAATTCCCAAGAACTATATCTTTGACCAGCCTTCTATACATCAAAAACTTGTATGACATTCATACATGAGCTGGATATTCCAGTCTTCTTTCCTTTTGCCATTATACTTCTAACAGTTTAACTTTCAGTATTTCTCCTACTCTCAGAAGAAGCACCCAACTTAAGAGTGGCGATAGCCCCGGACTTCCTAGGCGTGAAAGTTTCACTAACACCCTTCGGACACTTCCTTTCTCTTTAAGTTGTTGTTTTATTCACCTTTCATCATATGACAGGCGTTCTCCTGGATCCCTCTCTTATCAGTCAAATGCCTAGCAAACACTTTTACTAATAGTTTGCAAACAAACAATGCTTTGGATATCTCATATCTTTTAGCCTTTGTCTGTCTCTAAAAATGATTTTCAGATTCCATGAATATCACATAACTATCCAAACTTTCGAAGTTTGGGTCTCATGGAAGCAAACGTATTGCACTTGACTGAAACAGAATTCTAGCTTTTGGATCGAAGGACGAGAGCCACATGATCCATAGCATTTAGCGGGAGAATACCGAAAGTATGCGATAGGACAAAGTCCTTCTCGGCACTATTGAGGACAATCCTCACATTACGTTTACCAACCGTAACGTTTTAACCAGATATTTAACAGCTATTCAATTTTTAATAGGGAAGGTGGAAACGCGAGCCATTATTCTACAACTATTTTGCAAATCACACTCAGACAGAGTTCAAAATTAATTGCACTGAGAATTAAACAAGTTAATTCTACAGTGCGCTCCCACTCAAATCAATATCTCTCATAATTGATTGTGAGTGATTCAAGACCCGCATATCCATTCAACGTCACGGTTCGAGATGAACACCCATGGCGTGAACTTCAATCGGTAGGCAAACTTGCCGATCACATCTCTATGCGATTCTTGTTCATCTTTCGATGCGCGTGTTCCGAGCTCATGACTTTCATGCCTGAACGTCAAGACAACCAAGTGATCTCGCTGCGAGGTCTCAACTCACCCGCCTCACACATCCTTAATCGTTCGCACCCATGGAGATCATGCAATGCCCCGAAAAGTTAGGTGCCGCGACGGTGCTACACTTGGGAGAACACTAACTACTTGATATTTTAGTGAGAGATCACCCTAATAAAAAGCGACTACTGCGCAATCAAGAAGGGTGCATCATAAGGGATAAACATCTCAGGCAATTCATAATAGCATGATATGGTATAGCCCTTTCTGACGGAGAAGTCTTTCATTTCTTCGTCTCCGGCATTCGCGTCGGTGTTCACCTTCGCGAAGATTGCCATCACCTTGTCGATGCACCAGATAATATTGCTATCTCTATAGCTAATAAAATAAGTGCATTACATAAGGTTGACACGCAGGTCATTAAAGTGCAATCATATGGCTCCAGCCATCATGCCGAATCATGACACGCAGGTCATGTTAATATTACATCATATAGTCATCTCATACATAATCAAATTATTATGAGTACTGCTATACCACATCATATGCACATGCAAACCATCCTGCAAAACCAAGTTAGACGCCTCTAATCGGTTTATGCAAAAATTTATTTTACGTGGCTTCTAAGGTTTCGAAACAAACCGAAGCTACCAACGTCCATCATCAAGCATGATAATCCAAGTCGCTAGATTAACATTCCAGGGTGTATGAAACACGAGATAATAAAATCTCGAGCCCCATACTAAACTTCGTCATACGCGTGACCCCCGTGCAGATCACATCTGCATTGCCCTTTCGTCTGCGAAATTTCATCTTTCTTTTTAACTACGGTGGAATTCAAAGAACTGTTAGCACTTCGTTGATCAATCAGGATCGCGGATTGCCAGAACTTTGAAAATCCACCATACCGTTATCAAGATCAGAAATATGCAAATTCCAGGGAAGCAACAAGAACATCGGGTAACAGATTTCATCTGCTACCCGCACAAATAATTTTCAGCAATAGAACTCATCTACTACCTAATTATATTGTGCAACACCCATACATCTCATGTATTCTAGATCGCAACCTGCATCTACGCATAGCCCGGCTCATGATGCCACTGTAGGGTAACGCAGCAGAAAACAAAAAATTTCCGACCTACGTACCAGCCCAGGACCACTATGGAGACTGCATACAAGGTTTGATCTCTTTCGTTACCGACTCGTAGCGCAGCGGAAGTAGAGTCGATGACGAACGGTGGTGCAGATCCCCGCAGCTAGGATTTTACAACCTCCCAACCGCGAGGATGTATACCCTCATCTGCCCCGCGGACAGCCCTCCGGGAGGCGGTCGCACAGTCCCCCGGACGGTGTCGCGGACAGCCCTTCGGGAGGACCTCCGAAACTCGGACTGTCACTCGGACAGCCCTTCGGGAGGACCTCCAAAACTCGGACGGTCACACGGACAGCCCTTCGGGAGGCACTCTCGAATTAAGACCGAAACTACGATCTCTCTACAGAGTTGCACACATACGGTGTCATCTATCCGGCAGGGCTTCGCCGTCCAGAACTAGTTCCTGCCGGAACCCAGACAGCCTTTCGGCTCTACGAAACTATTTCGCTAGGAGGGAGAGAAGAATGCCAGATCATGCATGGCTTTGTGTATGAGAGCAAGAGTGTGTGAGATGGCAGCCCACTCACCTCCTATTTATAGGAAAACCAAGGGGTAGGGTGGTTTTACAATAAAACCCAAAACCCACATGGATGAAGTCCTTCCACAAGGGCATAATGGTGAAACCAAGTAACAAGAGGGGCTCCAAGGAGGAGCCCCAAGTGTGTCCGGCCACCATCTCTTGGGGGGCCCCCCAAGGGGGTTTCTTAGCCCCCAAGCCTTCTAGAAACCTTTTGGGAAAATATCCCAAAAGGCACTTTTCCAAAAATATCCAAAAAGTGCTTTCACTATTCACGACGACATTTTTCAGCGTCTGATCGAACTGAAAATATTCATGTGGGCTTAGAACAATTCTAGTACCCACCAAAATAATTTTCAACGCGAGCCGGAACAATTCCGGTTTAGTGATTTTCATCTGCGAAAAGCATCTGAAGCGGTTTCGGCAGCTCCGGAACATTTCCGGTTTTTATCCCGGAAAATTCCAAAAAGTTTCCAGAACGATTCTGGCATCCTCCAAGAATTATCAGGCATGTGCCAAAACCAATTTGACTTTATGGTATCCTCTGAAACAACTTTTCAGTTTCACCGGAACTCATCCGGTGACCTCTCTGCGGAACTTTTCCGCTGTCCGAAACTTTTCCGGCGTCCGAAACTTTTTCGGTGATTTTCTCTCAGACTCCCTGTCTAGTATTCAGCAGATAGATGACCCTTAAGCGTGTGACCCTATAGGTTCGGTGAAGCATAGACATGACCCGGAACCCCTTCCGATCAATGATCAACATCGGAGCCGTGGACACCCATATCGATCCCTATACCCACACGAATAAATATTCGAGTGAACCTCCAGTTGCCGTGAGCTATTCCTGTTGCTTCGCGATATGTTACAATTACCCGAGGTGAGAAACATCGGCATCCTCATGGATCAACACTTGTCCACAATGCCAGTTACCTCGTTGCCGGTATTGCTCTCTTTTCTCGTTCCCGTGTTCCGGCATCCCTGTGATCAAATCACCCTCTGTCTGGCCAGACGATGATGGATACCGTAACACCGAGAGGGCCCAGAGATATCTCTCCATCGTCGGAGGAGAAAATCCCAATCTTGAGCTATCAAGTCCCTTGACATACTTTTCCATGAACCCGTAAGCCGCCGTAATAGCCACCCATTTACGGATGACGTTTAACAAACCCCAAAGTTCATGAAGCAAGCATGAAGAAACTCGACACTCTCATGGTCTAAGGAATTATGCAAACATTAACTTCTCTGTGTTATTAACCATAAACTTATGACGAATGTATCTCATAGCATAACATCAATCGGGTCGATTCAACACAAGTGTTCTACCAACAATTGTGCCCACAAAATTGCCGGCATAGCCATGCCCATGATCAGGAAAACAGGATCATCATGCAATACGTGAGCCAGTCATAGAGGCTTGACTAGGAATACATTTTACCGTTTATTATCCCACACGTGCATATGAGTCTTCCTCCGAGCCTCGTGGTTATTGTAGACTCGAGAACCATAGCAGTTATAGCATGGAACATAAACCTAATTATGAACAGGGAGATAATCAATAACATTTATTATTGCCTCTAGGGCATATCTCCTACAGGCCGCCCCATAGTGTGGCGGCGCGATCGCCCCGTATGGCAGCGGCGCAGAGGAGTCGAGGGCAACGAGCGAAGGCGCAGCCCCAATCGGGGTGGGCGACGGCAGTGCCGCGGACGGGGCCGTCGCTGCCGGCCCGGAGTGGACCGAGGCCAGCGGCCCGGACGCCAGGAACGGCGACTGGAGCGGAGCGGCGGCAGCCGCGGGAGGTGCGACGGCGGCGGAGATCGAAGCAGCGGCGGCGGCAGCGGAAGTCATGGGAACGACCTAATCTGATACCATGTAAAACGTGGTTGTGGGAAACTGCTCGACACCCTAGATCGGGTGTGGCTATCTCATATATATAAGGGTACACCAAGGGTGTACAATACAGAATACAACTCATGTACAAAGGCTACGTATTATACAGTCTAACACTCTTCCTCCGTCATCTTCTTGTGCTTGTCCACCACCGTACCGGACATCTTGCTCCACGGGGGCGAGGAGCAGGGAGTGGTGGTGGCGCCAACGGAGACAGAAAGACTGCAAGTGGGGACAAAGTGGGATGTCGGGAAGGCGACGAATGGGGAGCAGGGGTGGCGTCGGTGGAGACTGAGCACTGGGGACAAGTGGGACGGTGCGGTGGCGACGAGCGGGACAGCCGGGTGGCGGCCTGGCCATTGCATTTTTTAGACAATCTCGCCAAGTTATATTAATTCGTCACAACGTTTACATGGACGGAATAGAGATTGTAGGACAGACCTAACCAAACATGACGGTCAGCCCCTGAGGTATCTCCAACGCTGACCCCCAAACCGCCTGCAATCGTCCGTACCGTGCGGTCCGGACATGTTCTGTCATCCAACGCGGTACTGTATCGGTCCGCTCGACGGTCCGGACGCACTTTTTCCCGCAAACCGGAAGCAAAGTTGGTGGTGGGGGTGAGGGAGTCCTGGACTGGGGGGTCCCAGCCGAGGTGGGCTAGTTAATGGGCCAGGCTGCCGGCCCATCATGGAGAAGGACTTCGGAGGCTTTTGGGACGAGTCGTGTGCATCCAGGATTCTGCCGAAGACTTGACGTGTGCTCCAAGAAAGGAAGATTCCTTTCGGCGTATGACGCATAGATGGTAACCGACATTCATGTAACCCTAGATACCCCCGGTGCTTATATAAACCGTGGGGTTTAGCCAGTAGAACACAGATATACGCAACATCATAACCCCTAGGGTTTAGTCCACAAATCCACGATCTCGAGGTAGATCAACTCTGTAATCTCTACAACATGAATACAACAAAGCATGACATAGGGTTTTACCTCCATCGAGAGGGACCGAACCTGGGTAAAAGCCTAGTGTTCTTCATGTCCTGTTACCATCTGTCCGATCTCACAGCTCGGGGGCCCCTACCCAAGATATGCCGGTTTTGTCACCGACATTGGTGCTTTCATTGAGAGCTCGTCGTGTGATCATTAGGATCGATGGCTTCCCAGATCGATGATTTGAACCCTTCTGAGACCTTCGTCGTCCCAGCGACGTTCTTCGACGGGTCACCTGAGAAGACGACGAACCCTGAGACGCTCTCCCCCGCAAGGGCGGGAAGACGCGATCAAGAAACTCGCCTGGGGCATCTCGCCCCTTCAAACTGTTCGGCCAATGGCTTCTCCTCCGAAGAAACCTTGGATCCGAACTCCCCGTCGAGGGATAAATATTTGACTAATCGGATAAGGAGCAGGGATGTCTTGGACTTTGAGCCAAAACCCGCACAACCTCCTTACAATAAATACGGGAGCACGATGGAGTCCCCTTCGATTGTATTGGAAAATTTAGTGGTCCGTCCTCTTCAGTTTTGTGGCTCGTCCGCAAGGCCATTTTCCATAATTTTTGCGGCGCGGACATAATGGGCCAGCGGAAGTCTGCATCAGCATGCACCCTGAAATATGATGGCTTCACCATCAGGGCTATGTTCGCCAGACCCCCAATTTCGAGAGGTCATATTTTGCCCGCAGATCGCTGGGTAGCCACCTAGCGCGTAGCCACTCATCCAACTCCCCCAGCCCGTACTTTTGGGCCGGCCCACATGGGGGGTGGGTGCCCCTGTTTTATTGAGTTTGAAATTTGATCTCAATTCAGAAAATGTTCGCGGGTTGGAAGATTCTTCTTGGATTCAAAAACAGTTCCCGAAATTGAATTTGTTTCCATGATTTCAAACACAAATTCAAAAACAATGTTCATGACATTGAACAAATGTTCATGGATTAAAAAATGTTCATACTATTTCAAAATGTCACAAAATAAAATAAAAATGGTAGTGAATAAAAATCAGTTTATCGATTCAGAAAAATGTTCATGCATTCCAAACAAATGTCGTCACACAAACAACGTTCATGAATTTTAAATTTTTTCCCAAAAAGAACTTCTTTCATTGCAAAAAAATCCGCTGATTCAAAAAAGTGATCACGAGTTTAAAAGAATGTTCACAATTTTTAAAAAATGACCACGAATTCAAAAAAGTCTAGCAGTATTTCATAAATGTTCATGAATTTGAAAAAATTCACGTTTTCAAACAAATTGCACAAAATTTTGGAAAAAAAGATAGAAAAAATAAAAATAAAAAGAACACTAAAATGAAAATAAAATAATCAGAAAAAACCTATAAGAAAAAACACAACAAAAGATAAAACGACAGAACCTTCCCCAAACTGGGAAGAAGCTAGTTGTAGCCGCCTAAAATTTTTATGTAAGGTGAGCTTGGGGGTGAGCGCATGGTCGCTAATCGTCGCCTTAACCGCACGTTCATTCTATTTCTACAATCGGGCGCACACCCGGTCTTCCGCACTGGGTCGGGCCATCTTCATTATTTCTGTTTTAAAATGTCAAAAACTGCGCGCAAGGGCGGGGTACAAACCGATAATCTTTCTTTAATGTACGCGAGGCACTAGCCAAATGGCCACGTCAAATTTTTGCACTTACTTTGAGCGTTTTCCGTCTTTTCTTCTTTCAGTTTTCTTTTTTCTTGTAACGGTTTTGTTCGGGTTCTTTTTTTTTTCTTTTTTCTGCTTTCCTTCTCTTCCTCTTAGAAAGGTTTTTTTGGTGCTTTCCTTTTTTCCAATGCATGAACTTTTTTATTATTTGTGAATTTTTTTTCCAAATTCATGAACTTTTTTTCAAAATTGATGAACTCTTTTTCAAATTTGTGAACTTTTTTCAAAATCAATGAATTGTTTTTCAAAATCGACGAACTTCTTCAAATCAATGAACTTGTTTTTTCAATTTTGTTAACTTTTCCCCAAAATTGACGAATGTTTATGATTTGTTTTTCAAAATCGATGTTTTTTTTAAATTCGTGAACCTTTTTGAAATTTGTTTCAAATTTTGTGAACATTTTTTGAGTTAACGTTTGTTTTGAAAAACATTTTTTTATTCTGGATTTTTTCTTTTCTTTTCTTTTCCAAAAATCAATGGTTGACCGCTCATTCGTGATCGAGTGAACGAGGCAATGTGGAACGAGCGGACGGGGCAACCTGGGCCGGCCTAGTTTGTGGGTGCGTGGGCGCTAGTTTCACTAGCCGGCGCTTAAGGCGCCGACTAGGTTGTCCCTCGCTAATCAGTGACCCGCGCGTCAAATACGATTGGTCCCCCAATTTCGCAATCTGCAGCGAACGCTCACCACCCGCGTCCTTTTGGGCCGGCCCATGTACGGTGCGGAGCGACCCCTCTTTTTTCGTTTTTTATTTGCTTTTTTTGTTTTATCCTTTTTCTTCTTCTTTAAATAACTAGCAATCATGCTTTGTGGGTTACAACGAGAGTCCAATAAGCATTGCTGAAGACCTCTCCATCCGTGTCTCCGCTTTGCTGCTAGGCATATTAGCACAACGTTCATGTTTTGTTACGGAGGAAACACCAATTGCCATGAAAAGTGATACATTTATCATCAATCATGGGGACTTACTGTACGTGATGCATTTACCATCAACAAGGTAACCCAGTACTCCATTTGATCGCGTAGCAAAACATAAGGTAAGAGGCTAAAGCTGTTGTGATTAGATCTTAATGTGTGGAAGAATTTATGTAACAACCTACAAAAAACTATAAAAACTGAATCCTAAATATACCAGCGTAGCAGGAGACAATTGAACAGAGAATCTGATGCGTGCATAGTTAGCCTATTAGTTAATAA
This sequence comes from Elymus sibiricus, assembly GCA_039707655.1. NCBI lineage: Eukaryota > Viridiplantae > Streptophyta > Magnoliopsida > Poales > Poaceae > Elymus > Elymus sibiricus. Next base: position 276,111,004 of record CM077665.1, read on the forward strand.
CTTATATATTATCTGTATTAACACGAAACTAAAAGTGCTAGTGAAAATAATTAGTGAGTTTCTAAAACATTAACATTGTTCAGAATTACCATATAAACCATAGTTAATTGTATCGAGAACATAACTAAAACTGTTGAAGGAATTTATCTAATCAAAATTTATTAATAAATCTGATCTACCTAAGAAAAGAATAGTTTATACGTGATGAGTAAACAACATAATGAAACAAAACATAATTAGCTACAAATTTTGAAGAGCATACCGAAAATGGCATTAATTTCCGATGTCTTGTAAAGGCCACAAAACAGTTGTTATACGCGTCTGACAAGTAGCAACCATAGCCAACATGTTAGTTGCTCATGGTTTACAAAATACATCGACGTACCTGGATGGTGTCATCGTCATATAAAGCAGTGTTGTTGTTAGTTGCTTCTCTTTCTCTGCCAAGATTCCATCAATCACAAAACGTGCTTCCGACAACATCAATTGTAGCATGGAAACATCTGTCCATACCATAGCAAAGCAGATGTGCTTGTCGTTGTCTTCTGCAGGCTGCAACATGTCGTGCGTGCCTCACCGCATGTCCTCCTGAGCACAGTAGGCATCATCCCGCAGCGTGTTCTCGGCAAGCACCAAGCAACATAATGCACATCATCCCAAACGTGCCCAGAGCCGGTCGCATGAGAGGTCCGACTCATACAGTCCAGGCACGCTGGTGAGTAGCTCCGGTGAGAAGTTGTTGGACAATGTCGAGTGCTGCCAAGGTCGAGGGAGACGATGGTCTTCATGCCGCTGGATGTCGTACTCCCTTGGGACGCTGAGTCGACGGTCTTCATGTCATTGGATGTAGTATTCCCTTGCGAAAGGAGACACCTGAAAGCACATATGCTCCCTTGGTGGTTTTGATAATTCATGACAAAATACATTGTCTCTTGGACTAATAGTTTTATCCAGCTTATTTCAGGTTTAGTCCACAGAGAGGATTGGCTAAAGGATTGTGAGGAGACCCCAAGATGCAAGGAATAGGATTGGCTAAGCTACAAGCATGAAGACTCCACATTTTACTTTGTGAGAAATCACTTTGAGTCCATAGGAAATCCAATACTATCAAAAGGGGGTGAGGTAATGATGGTGAATGAAATGCTCAAGTGATCAAGTGTTAGTCACCAAAAGCACCCACAAGCTCTCTTCAAATATTCTGTCATAAAGCCTAACACTCAAAATCGGTGTCACCAACTTTCCATATCGGCTACACCGAGTCTAAAACCCAGACAGAAACCCTAGCCAAGACCCACTACTCGGTAATACCAACATTCCCGTTCGGTGCCACCGAAACCAGTGACCAACTTCCTGGTTAGCCATTTCCTTGATTCGGTTCCACCAAGTTTTGCAAATCGGTCTCACCGAGAAGTTGGGCCAACTCTCTGTTAACCCATTTCTCTAAATCGGTCCCACCGAGTTTGAGAAATCGGTTTCACTGAGATTTGGTAACTGCCTAGGTCACCCATATCGGTACCACCGAGTATTCCATATCGGTCTCATCGAAAAGCCTAAAGTTGCCATATTTTGAACAAGTCGGTGCCACCGAGTTTCACTTCGATTCCACCGAGTTGGGCAATAATGTTGTAACGGTTGGATTTTTGGAGATACCTATATATACCCCTCCACCACATCCCACTTGCCATATCCTTTTTTCTGAGAGAGAACCACCTATTCTTGTGTTGAGGTCAAGATCATCCACTCCAACCATATGGATCTTGATTTCTAGCCTCCCCAAGTTGCTTTCCATCCAATCAATCTCTTCTACCCAAGCCAAATATGTGAGAGAGTGATTGAGTGTTGAGGAGACTATCATTTGAGACACAAGAGCAAGGAGTTCATCGTTACTATCGAGCCTATTACCTTTTGGAGAGTGGTGCCTCCTAGATTGGTTAGGTGTTGCTTGGGAGCCTCCTACTTCGTGTTGTGGAGTTGAACCAAGAAGTTTGTACGGGCAAGGAGATCGCCTACTTCGTGAAGATCTACCCATAGTGAGGCTAGTCCTTCGTGGACGGAAGCCGTTATGGAATAGTCAAGGTTGCTACTTCGTGGACCCTTTGGGGTGGAGCCCTTCGTGGACTCTCGCGACCGCTACCCTCCGTGGGTTGAAGACTCCATAAATGTGGACGCACGGTATCACCACCTATCGGAACCACGGGAAAAATCGTCGTGTCTCCAAATTGCGTTTGATCTTCCTATCTCAACTCTCTTACATATGCTTGTCCTTACTTTCCGCTGCCATACTTGCTGACTAGCATGTGTAGGGTGCACTAGACTTGTTAGAATTGCTAAAATCTGCCAACCGATTAACTTGGGAAATGGTAGGTTTTTAATTTGTGCATGTAGTCTATTCACCCCCCTCTAGACATACACTTCTTGGATCCTACAATTGGTATCAGAGCTTTAGTCTCCAAAGCTTCGGTTTCATCACCGTTGGAGGAAGATGGATGTGTCTAGTTTGGGGAGTCTTAGTTGTAGAGTGCCCGTTCTCGATGGGGAGTACTATAGTCAATGGAAATATGAGATGCTTGAGTTATTCAATGAATTCCATTTGAGCAAGTATGTTAAGAACCCCTATGTACCTCCCATTGATCCTTTACATCCCACACACGAAGAGGAAATTGATATGTTACGCTAGGACTGTTAATCTTATCATTAGAGGATTGCCTAGAATTGTGCTTAATCAAATGAAGAATTTTGAATGTGCTTATACTTTGTGGTGTGATTTGGAGAAACGATATACAAATTATTCATTGAGTAATCTTGATGAAATTCTTCATAAAACCATTGCTTTTCACAAAATGATGCCTAGTGATCCAAAGTTTGATGACTATCTATTTGAGCTTAGAGACCTCATGCGTGCTAAAGGAGATGTCATAATTATCAACAACATCATTGTTGAAGCCATTCACATTCATAATCTTGAACATTGTCATGATCACAACTCTAACGAATCTCTTGTTTCTTATGACGAGGATTTCCCATTTGATGATGACAATGTGGATCATGGCTACTATGATGAATATGAATTGTTCGACATCGAGTATGAGAAGATTATGAAGAATGTAAGTCTCATGAAAAAATTCAAGGATTACATGCCCGGAGGAAAAGAGTGGATTCTCGATAGTGGATGCACCGATCATATGACCGGAGATAGAGACATGTTTGAAGAGATCACACCAAACCATGGACCGCAAAGGTATGTGACTTTTGGAGACAACTCCAAGGGTAAGGTACTCGGTCTTGGTAAGGTGGCCATATCTCATGATAGCTCTATTCAAAATGTCATGCTTGTTGAATCTCCTGGCTACAATCTTCTTTCCGTATCTAGACTTGCCGCCTTCGATTTTAATGTGCTATTCACCAAAGTAGATTGCCAAGTGTTTCGTCAAGACAATCACAACATGGTCTTTACCGGTTTCCGTAGAGGTGATCTATATATTGTAGATTTCACCAGGAGATCCAAACCTCGTACTTGTCTTATTGCAAAATCTTCTAAAGGTTGGCTTTGGCATAGAAGACTAGGACATGTTGATATGCGTAATCTACACAAGCTCATCAAAGGTGATCATATACTTGGTGTTAAAGATGTCATCTTTGACAAAGATAGACTTTGTAGCGCTTGTCAAGCTGGAAAGCAAGTAGGTGGAAGTCATCCCGTAAAGAATATCATGACTACTAGGAGACCACTCGAGTTGCTTCATATGGATCTTTTTGGTCCCAATGCTTACAAGAGCCTCGGTGGAAATTCCTTTGGTCTAGTTATAGTTGATGATTTTTCCAGATTTACGTGGGTATTCTTTCTTGATGGTAAGTTGCAGGTGCAAAAGATCTTCAAGAACTTCGCTCGCAAAGCACAAAATCAGTTTGAAGTGAAAATCAAGAAAGTTCGGAGCGACAACGGATCGGAGTTCAAGAACACGAATGTGGATTCGTTTCTTGACGAAGAAGGGATTTCACACGAGTTCTCGGCTACGTACACGCCTCAACAAAATGGAGTTGTTGAGAGGAAGAACCGACCTCTTATTGAGATGGCTAGAACGATGCTCGACGAATACAAGACGCTAAGACACTTTTGGGCAGAAGCCATGGGAACAACTTGTCATGCTACAAACCGACTCTACCTTCACAAGCTTCTCGGTAAAACGGCATACGAGCTACTCACCGGTAACAAGCCCCAAGTTGGATACTTTCGGGTATTTGGCTCCAAGTGTTACATTCTTGATAAGCATCTTCGTTCTAAATTTGCTCCTAAATCTCATGAAGGTTTCCTACTCGATTACGGATCAAACTCTCACACTTACCGTGTCTACAACAACTTCACTCGAAAAGTTTAAGAGACGGTGGATGTGAAGTTTGATGAATCTAATGGTTCGCAAGTCGAACAATTGCCAAATGACGTAGGAGATAAGAAACCTTCGGAAGCTATCCAAGACTTGTCCATTGGCAAGATTCGTCCCATGGAGGTGAAGGAAAGTACTTCATCAACTCAAGTGGAAGCCCCTACTTCACGTCAAGGTGAACCTCAACACGACATGGGGGCATCCACAAGCGGTACACGACAAGATGAAGAGGAGGAAGAAGCTCATCATGAAGATCCACCACAACCACCTTCACCACCACCTCAAGGCAACGACACCTTCAACAACGATGAAGAAGAAGATGATGATGAAGAAGCTCCACCATCCAAGAAGCAAAAGCTACCCCGAGTTCGAGAAAGATTGGATAAAAACCATCCTCTAAATCAAATCTTCGGTTACATACAAACCGGGAGGATAACTCGCTCTAAAACTCGATTAGCTAACTTTTGTGAGCATTATTCATTCATATCTAGCATTGAGCCTTTGAAGGTAGAAGAAGCTCTTCAGGATCCGGATTGGGTGAATGCTATGCACAAGGAGCTACACAACTTCGAGAGGAACGAAGTGTGTGGACACTAGTGGAGAAGCCCAAAGATGAGCAAAACATCATCGGAACCAAATGGGTGTTTCAGAACAAACAAGACGAAGACGGTCAAGTCGTACGCAACAAGGCGTGTCTCGTGGCTCAAGGCTACACCCAAGTTGAAGTGAAAGATTTGGAAGGTTGATGTCCGAGAAGTTTGAGATGTCCATGATGTGTGAGCTGAAATTTTTCCTTGGTTTGCAAATCAAGCAAACGAGAGAAGGAACTTTCATCTCTCAAACCAAGTATACCAAGGACTTGATCAAGAAGTTCAACATGCAAGAGTGTAAAGGTATGAAAACTCCTATGCTTACTAGTGGACATGTTGACCTCACCAAGGAGGACAAACCGGTTGATCAAAAGGTTTATCGATCAATGATTGGTTCATTGCTATATCTATGTGCCTCACGTCCCGATATTATGCTTAGTGTGTGCATGTGCGCTAGATATCAAGCCGCTCCTAAAAAGTGTCATCTTAAGGCCGTGAAAAGAATTGTGAGATACTTGATACAAACACCAAACTTTGGCATATGGTATCCCAAGGGATCTTCTTTTAACCTTGTTGGCTATTCCGACTCGGACTATGCCGGAGATAAGGTTGATAGAAAATCCACCTCGGATACATGTCAATTTCTTGGTAGATCTCTCATGTCTTGGTCATCCAAGAAACAAAACTCGGTATCTCTATCTACCGCCGAAGCGGAATACATTGCCGCCGGATCATGTTGTGCTCAATTACTATGGATGACTCAAACTCTTAAGGATTATGGAATCCATGTGAGACATGTTCCACTGTTGTGTGACAATGAGAGTGCTATTAAGATTGCTTATAATCCCGTGCAACATTCTCGAACTAAGCATATTCAAGTTCGTCATCATTTCATTCGTGATCATGTTGCTAAAGGGGACATTAATCTGAAACGTGTTCGTACTAACAAGCAATTGGCCGATATCTTTACTAAGCCACTTGGTGAGAAAGTGTTTTGTCACTTGAGGAGTGAGTTGAACATCATTGATGCTTCAAACTTGAGCTAGACTCACTCGGATGCATGCAAGGGCATGAGCTTTCACGACTATTCCATGTTACACTTGATATGACACTATCTTATATCTTGGAAAACTATGCTCCCTTGTATTGCATCTAACCTTTTGTAGGTACTTGGAAGAACTACACTCCACAAGATTGCCATCAACTCATATCACAAGAAATCTTGTCATGGCCAAGTATCCACAACCCTTCTTTGATGATGGAAGGAAGAAGACAACACAAACTATATCCTTGACTCAGGGCCGGCCCTGTGTTTTGGGAGGCCCTAGGCGAACTCGATGACATGTGCCCCTCTGTCCTAAGACCACACATCTTTAGTTTAAAATTTAACTATAATAACTCGACTGAGTGCATCGACAACAATAATAACCAAATTCCAACTTACTCAATCGACAACAAAAATACTAAAATGATAGCAAAATGAAACTAGCACGGCATGACCAAATAAGAACCAAATTTCGACTGACTCCATTGACAACAATAATAATTCAGTGCTTGAAGATGTAAAGTACTTATTCAAAGAACCCTTTAGTGGTTGAATTTTCATATCACTTACTATTTTTTTCTTTTTTCAGCACCCGACAATTGCTTCATCTTAGGCAACATGGCAGGCTAATATCCTAAAATTACGAAGAAAAGAGGATACAAAGAATTAGGAATTTATACGTCGGATGATTGAAACCCTAGGCATACATGAATAAATAGCTGAATACGTATATACTAAATAAAGAATAAAATATGCTACTGAAATTGTCAAATTGGGGTTTGGGGCATGGATCAGGAACATGGATGGATCATGGATACGTTCATACATAGTTACGTACTGCTGCTGATGAATGGATGGATCAGGGATGCGTACTGATGTTGATTACTACTGCTGATGGATGGATGGATCGTGGATCTTGCCGGATGGCCGGGCCTCGTTGGCTCGTACAGTCGTAGTGCTGCTGGATGCCGGATGCAAGATGGCCGGACTACCGGGCAGCGCGCGCATCGGCGACAAGCCAGCGGCGGCCGAGGCGGCTAGGTGCCGAGCGACAGGCAGGCCTGCCGACGATTCCAACGAACCGACAAGGGCACGAGGCGACGAGTAGACGAAGGAAAATGAGCGTGTCAGCGTGACTCTTCGCTAATTCAACCGTCGCATTGGGCACCAATGCGCCATCTCGCTAATTCAACCGTCGTTGAGCCATCTCGTTTCTTTTCTTTTGTAATTTTTTTCTCTCCTTTTTACTGGGCTATAGTTTGTATATATACTACATCATGGGCCCCCCTCCCGTCTGGGCCCTGGGCCGTCGCCCCTCCGGCCATACACCAGGGCCGGCTGTAACTGCCCAAGACTGACGCTTCAGAAGATTCCTCTTCCGTGTCGTTGTCTCCGTGTGATTTATTTGTTTGTCGCATTCATCATCGCATCATCCGCATCATCCGCATTGCATCGGCATTCCATTGCCGTCAGTTTTCAAACTTGCATCCGTTCGTAGTCGCCGGTTCTCTCCGTTCTCGTCGATGGCTGTTTCGAGACCAACCACACACGCACACGCCCGCGGCATCGATAAAATATTGTTTTAAGAGTGCGCGGAAAATGTTCTCGGATTGGGTCGAGACTTGACGTGCAGTCTTGTTATATTGTAGGTAGGCCGCCTGCCAAATTTCGTCGCAATCAGAGGTCATTTGATACCGCAACGTTCAACTGTAGCCGGTTTATTATCAGACGTTTTCGTTTTAAAACTCTGTCACGGGCCACAATTCTTTCTCTCATCTCTACATAAGCCCACCTACACAGCCCACCTAGCCCATCTAAAGCCTACCCCTCCGGTCCGATCGCGATCGGAGGGTCGAAAAACGGTCTAGAACCCCCTAACCCTAAGCCTACCTGCTATAAATGGATGTAAGAGCACATTTATCCATGTGTAGTTTTGGTAATTGATGACAATCCCTATGGACTAATGGTTGCCTTGAGTTATATTCGAAGGATTTGTCCGTAGGTACTTCTTGAAGTCCATCTATTGGTTTCAAGGAGTTTATATGGTAACCAAGGTGGTATTCAAGGTTTTATCCAAAGATTGGTCATGTGAGAGTTGATCTCATTGCAAGCATGTCTTGAAGAAGAAGATTGTGTGAACATTCATGTTTACCTTCAAGACATCATCTTTGTGAAGAGAGAAGAGAAGACACAAGGTTGATCAAGATTAAGGCGAAGAATGATTCAAGTTGATCAACACACAAAGCGTAGAAGATGTACCAAGTGGGATCAAGTGATCCCATGGTATGGTAAGCATTGTCCATTACGCTTTGTGTACTAACCCATGGTCTACGTGAGAGTTCGTTGTGGGGTTAGGTATATTTCCATGGGCTTGCGTCAAGAGGAAGATCTCATACAACCCATGGAGGATGACATCAAGTGGTGATCGTCATCAAGGTTGCGGTGTGCAAGTTCAAGTGAAGCATCACGGAGAGATCATGCTTGAAGCTTGCCATCCATTGTGGTGAAAATGGACTTGTGAAGATGTGCCGAAGAGTGGCTCTCCCATAGTGGAGTATGGGGGAGCAATCTACTAGTCTTCATCGAGCCGACGCAATCAAGAAAGGTGGTCCGTCTTGAGAAGGACAAGATCGTCATCATCTAGCTCAAGTGGACTATGCGCAAGGCAAAGGTTTGACCTTGATAGGGTTTTCTATTTTACCGGTCTCATGGTGGTAGTTGGGAGACCGGGTTATAGGATCGATAGCCGTACTATCAAGGGGGGCTCTCAAGTGAGTAGCTTGATCGTATCGTTCGTTGAGAGCTCAAACCATTGCATTCTTAGCATCATCATCTTTCTTGGTTCTTGGTTGGCTTTTCTCTATGTGGGTTCTTGAGCTTATGGTCAGCTTCATGACAAGCTCAAGTTCATCGAAAACGGAGTCCATATGCATCTTCTATGATGTTTTCGATGTTGGAGTTTTTGCCGGTTCTTCATTCATAGAGGTTTCACATCTATATATCATTGGCATTTTCATACTGCCTCTTCTTAAGATAGCTCTTGTCGTCCTGAATCCAACAAGCTTGAGTTTGCTCAATTCGGATCTCATATGCGAAGGTTATGGCAGTTCTGGTTTTACTGTATCCATCTGGTTGCTTGGGTTCTTTGTTTCTCTCCCGCGGTAGTACCGCTCTGGCCAGCACGGTAGTACCGCTTATAGCCAGTACTACCGCCCTCGCCAGCGGTAGTACAGCTGGGGGGAAGTGGGGTGGCTCAGGGAACTCGCGCGAGGCACCAGACAGCTCCAGACACTTGTCTGGTGTCCCGCGCCAGCCCTCCAGCCGCAACGGTAGTAGTGGCGGTAGTACCAAGCGGTACTACCGCCACCCCTTCTACTGCTGCTCAGTTCTGCTAGTGGGCGATACTACCGCTTGTGTGCGGGGTGTGGGGGTAACGGTTGGATTTCCCCCCACCTATTTAAGGGGGTCTTCTTCCCCAATGGTTCTTATCCTTTTAGCTCGAGTTTGCCCCCCATTGTTGACCTTCTTCGAGCTTGCTAACTATCAATCCCTCCAATGATTCTTGCTAGTTCTTGAGGGAAAAGAGAGAGAGAGGAGATCTAGATCCACATTTCCACCAATCACTTTCTCCTCTAAGTGAGGGAAACCCCTTGGATCTAGATCTTGGAGTTCTTCGTGTTCTTATTCGTTCTTCCTCTCATTTTCCTCCCTAGCATTAGTTGCTTTGGTGGGATTTGGGAGAGAAGGACTTGGGCACTCCGTGTGCCCCTGCCATTGCATTTGGTGCATAGGTTTGAGTTCTCCACAGTGATACGTGGAAGTGAAGTTTGAGAAGCTTATTACTCTTGGGTGTTTGAGCACCCTAGAGCTTGTTCCTCTTGGATGCCTTGGCGCTCTAGACGATTGGTGGTGTCTCGGAGCTCAATCATTGTGGTGTAAAGCTCCGGGCAAGCGTCGGGGTCTCCAATTAGGTTGTGGAGATTGCCCCGAGCAATTTGTACGAGTAACGGTGACCGCCTCCAAGGGTTGCCAAAGTGTACGGGTACCGGTGACCGCCCCCAAGGGTTGCCATTTGTACGGGTTCGGTGACCGCCCTCAAGGGTCTCTTAGTGGAATCACGGCATCTTGCATTGTGCGAGGGCGTGAGGAGATTACGGTGGCCTTAGTGGCATCTTGGGGAGCATTGTGCCTCCACACCGCTCCGAACGGAGATTAGCATCCGCAAGGGTGTGAACTTCGGGATACATCGTCGTCTCCACGTGCCTCGGTTATCTCTTACCCGAGCCCTTTACTTACGCACTTTACTTTGTGATAGCCATATTGTTTCATGCTTTATATCTTGCTATCACTCAGTTGTTTATCTTGCTTAGCATAACTTGTTGGTGCACATAGGTGAGCCTAGTCGTTTTAGGTTTTGTGCTTGACATATTAAACGTTAGTTTTATTCCGCATTTGTTCAAGCCTAAACCATAATTATTTTAAAGCGCCTATTCACCCCCCTCTAGGCGACACCCACGTCCTTTCAATGGACACCCCACGTCCAAAAATGGACAAACCCTAACCCCCCTCGAAATCCGCGCCGTCGCCAGCCTCCCCCACTCCTCCAGCCGCCGCAAACCCCTCCTCCCGCACCGGGCCCGTCGAGCCCATCGCAGGCCCGCCCGGGCCCAAACCCCGCCGCCGCCTGCGCCCGAGGCCCCGACCTCCGCCTGGAGCCGAGCCCCCTTGCGCACCTCCCATGGACCTCGCCGTCCGCCCCTCCAGGTCCGGCCACCGGAGCTCCATCGAGCCGCCGCCGCCCTCGTTCCCCTTGACCAGGACCTCCCCGACCTCTCTCATCTCTCTCTTCTCTCTCTCCCGCATGTCCTGCCGCCATGGATGTAGATGAGGAGCTCGCCGCCGTGCCGTTCCGCCCCACCGCCGGCCGGATCCGGTCAGATCCGGACCGGGGGACCACATTCCCGGCCCCCGCGTGCCTCGCCTTCGCCGGACTGATCCCCCCTCGCCCGGTAACCGGCGCCGCCATGGCTCCTGTTCGTGAGGAGTACGAGCAGGAGGACGATGCCCTTCGCCTCGCTCGCTCGACCCGGGCCGCCTCGCCCGCCTGCAGCGCTATCGTGGGCCGCGCCTAGCCACCCACGACCTAGCCGCGACGTGCCCTCCTTCAAGGCCCAGTCCGACCCCAAGCCAGCCTCCGCAACCGGCCGAAGTGGCCCTATGTGAGCACGACCCGCTATCCGACGCTCTGTGCACCATTTTATTATCCCGCGCTCACCCATTTTAGCCCAGTACGCATTTTGCTATATCGCGCTCAGTGTGTGATATAGACCCAGGGATCATAGTTTCGGCCCAGCTTTTTTTTTCAATCCTGCGAATTTTGATAATTAACCATTGAATTACAAATTTGCAAAAAAACCTAAGCATCATGCATATAATAACTTCATAACCGTGCGTCGGATTTAAATGTTTTGTATATGGAAAACATGTAGAATTTCGTGTAGATTCACTATATCCCACTTTTATAAATGTTGAACATGTTGTTGTCTTGGAATTCGCATATATGCCATATTTTGTATTGCGCATATATATTTAACCATGCATCGGGATTAAGCAACCATATATGTAAAATGTGTAGATTAATTGTATCGCTTTTTCATGCATGCTAAAAATGTTCAACTTGCTGGTTGCATTTAATTTGCATAAATAATTTGCTAAAAATGGTTTATGTCATATTCTTGCATAATTGTTGTGTCATTTTTAAAAATATAAAACCCACATATTATATATGATTTTGGGGTAGAAAAATCCATAGAATTTATCTGTGAAATTAGTTTTGTCATTTGAGCAATTTGAGTGCATGTCATTTTTTCTATGATGCCCTTTTGTTATTTCGTGTGAATTAATCCATGCATATTTTGGAATAGTTGCAAACATGAGATATGCCCTTGGACATGTGTGCTAGGCCCTGGTAATTTATGTTGCTATAGAAAAGCATGTTTAGATGTTATTTTCTTGTTGCCAACATGCTATAAAATACTGCTGTTCTGAGGGTCCAAAAATATTTCTAAGTCTGAAATCTGTTATTTTGTTGCCATGTTGCCATGTGATTTGCTATTGATCTTGGAGTCTTTTGTGGTTGCCACCAAGGAGTCTTTTGTTAAGCATGTTGTTGCCTATCATGTTGTGCCAATAGTTTGCATGAATAGGTTTAGCATCATAATTAATTCTGTTGTTCAATATGTCAATCTGTTAAAATCTGCTGCACATGTCTACTCTAGTTTTCACCAAGTCTGAGAATCTGTTTTCTTCATAATGCCATGTTGTGATGATGCTATCCACGTTTCTATGCATAATTAGACCTTGCCACCATGGTATGAATTGTAGTGCATCATGTCCTCTAACATGCTGTTAAGTTTCATGCCAAGATATGACCTGTAGCATATAGTTTTATTGTTGCCAATATGCCTCCGTGATAAAACTGCTCTGTCAAAACTGTTATTTTCACTAAGTCCTAATCTGCTATATTTTATTGCCATGTTGTGAGCTTCCTACCATGTGATCCATGACTCTTTTGAGTATGATATGTGAATATGAAATGAAGTGTGTGTTATATGCTACTGCCCCATGCTTAGTTTGTGCATTTTAGAATCTTGTAGCTTGTTGTTTTCATGCGTGCAATATGCCATGTTGCTTTTTTGGACAGATTGGCACTAAAACTTGTGTTGGTTGTTGTGGTTGACCCGTAGCTCCGTTTTGGTCATGCCATATATGAAATTGCTTAGATTTTCATGTAGTATCATAATATCTTGCTGCATTCATGATTTGAAATGTTTTTGGTTGTCATTTTCATGCATTTTGCATTCATGGCATATAATCTTGTGAAGGTCATATCTTTTAGACCGTAGCTCCGTTTGAGATGTTCCATATATGTAAATCGACTAGAATCATGTGTAGAATTGCATGGTATACTTTATTTTCCTGTTTAACAAATATAAAACATGATTAGTTCAGATCTGGACCAATTTCGAAATTAACATATGGGGTCGTTTCGGAAATGCTATGTGTTGTTTCCGGCCTCATTTAAACTTGCCTAGATGTGTAGTTTACTTATGCTTCACCTCTTGCCATGTTTAACAACATTTAATATTGTCATGTACCTAAACGAGAGTGAACTAAATATTCGAATGTGGAGTTTCGTCAATATGCAACTCGTTGCATATTGAGCTTCACTTAATGTGTAGAAGTTGATTGTTGTGCTTGTCATGTCATGCATAACATGCATCATAGTTGAAGTGCATCATGTCATGCATTTGTTGTGGTGTTTATCATGTGTTGATTGTTGTTTTCGGATTGCTTCTTCTCGATAGAGTTCCGAAAGCGTTCGGAGTGTGAGGATTCGTTCGACTACGTTGGCTCGTCTTCTTCATGGACTCGTTCTTCTTCCAAGCGGGATCTCAGGCAAGATGATCATTTCCCCGGATACCATTACTATCATTGCCATGCTAGATGTCTCGTTTCTATCGCTTGTCTCGCTACCTACCACTTGTTGTCAAGCCTCCCAAATGCCATGAAAAGCCTCTAACCCATCCACATCCTAGAAAAACATTGTTTGGCTATGTTACCGCTTGCTCAGCCCTTCTTATAGCGTTGCTAGTTGCAGGTGCAAATTGTTTCCATGTGCCAACATGGATATTTTGATATATCACAATATTATTGCTATTTAATTTAATGCACAATATACTTGGTAAAGGGTGGAAGGCTTGGCCTTTTACTCGGTGTTTTGTTCCACTCTTGACGCCCTAGTTACTTGTGTACCGGTGTTATGTTCCATATTTTGCGCTCCTAACATGCTCGGGGTTGTTATGGGGACCCCCTTGATTCTCGTTTTAGGATAAAACTTGTCTGGCAAGGCCCAACATTGGTACTAAATTTGCCTAATAACTAATAAACCTGCATAGGGAGTAATTAACCTCGAGGATCTTTAATCAACAACCCGAGCCAGTGCTCCTCATGAGTGTTGGTCCAAACTAGAGTCATGTGCGGGGCCAACCCGGGGCAACCCGGGTGATGTCTATCAGGCCACTGTACGCTGTGCTCATCTGGTCGTGTCCTGAGAACGAGATACGCGGCTCCTATCGGGTTCGTCGACACGCCGGGCGGCCTTGCTAGATTTGTTTTACCTTTCTCGAACGTCTTGTGCGAGGAATTTCGAAAATACTTCGGGCTATCTCGAGGTTGTGGTTTTCCAACGGAATTTCCTAGGAAATCACGGGATTTGTGGTCGAGGTTATTCCCGCGGCGTGTGGTTAGTTTGTGATGGATGAGTTGGAGCACCCCTGCAGGGTTAAATCTTTCGGAAAGCCGTGCCCGCGGTTATGTGGCAACTTGGAAACTTTGTTTAACACCCGGTCATAGCAAATTTGAAGTAAACTCAAATCAAATACACCAACCGTGTGCGTAACCATGACTGTCTGTTCTCGTGATTTCTGAACCGAGAGAGAACACGGTGGGGTTATGTTTGTTCGTAAGTAGGTGTTCAGGATCTCTTAGAGATCATTACTAGTTCACGTCCGTTTATGCGACGATCATCCCCCCTTATTCTTGTACTCGTAAGTTAGCCACTCAAATAAATGCTTAGTGCTTGCTGCAGCCTCACCACTTAACCATACCTCACCCATTAAGCTTTAATAGTCTTGATACCCTTGGAAATGAGATTGCTGAGTTCCCCGTGGCTCACAGATTACTACAACAACAGTTGCAGGTACAGGTAATGCGATGATTTGACGTGAGTGCGATGTTTGTTTGATTTGGAGTTCTTCTTCTTCTTCGATCATAGGATGGGTTCCAGGACGGCAGCCTGGGATAGCAAGGATGGATGCCATTTTATCGTTTGTTTTCGTCCGTAGTCGGACCCTGCTCTTCTGTATGATGTTTGGATATGTTGTTGTATTGATGTGATATTGATGTAGCTTGTGGCGAGTGTAAGCCAATTCCATGTACTCATCTCTTCTTACATGTACTTGTAATGATATCGATTCTTGCGAAACGACGAGGTGTGCTTCTATCCCTGTCGATGCCCTTGTGCCAAAATAAGGATAGGATCGCATCTTGGGCGTTACAAGTTGGTATCAGAGCCTGTACCGACCTTGGAGCCCCCTTGATTGATCGAACTTTGGCCGAGTCGAGTCTAGTGAAAAACTATTTTGACTCTAGTTATATCAGAGAGTAGGATTCTTTTTACTCCTCTTCTATGCTTTGGTGAGGAATTATGACTTAGGAATTTTGATTCTACCCTCTTCTCACTCAAATTTTTTTTAGGATCACGCGGATATTTTGGAATCTATATGATACCGATGTGACGGAGTTCTGTCTTGGTGCCTCCTCTCTGACTAGATTTCTTCTGGGGAGTTGAGCTCCAGGGGATTCTTGTGCACATCATTATCATTCAGTTTTCTTAGTATCTCAGGACGGAGGATGTTCGAAATTGCTTTAATACTAATAGTGGCGAGAGGAGTCCGGCATCCCCAGTACTGGTGGAGAGAGTTCGGATGTACTGCCATACTTAGTATCATTATGATTACGAGTGTCTGAGGTAGACGAGTTTTGCGGAGTTTCTTGGATTATGGTGTGGAAGGTTGCGGGTGCAGTTGTAGCTGATTACCTTGGGTACGTGATACGTCTCCAACGTATCTACTTTTCCAAACTCTTTTGCCCTTGTTTTGGACTCTAATTTGCATGATTTGAATGGAACTAACCCGGACTCACGCTGTTTTCAGCAGAATTGCCTTGGTGTTATTTTTGTGCAGAAATAAAAGTTCTCGGATTGACCTGACAATTTACGGAGAATATTTTTGGAATTAATAAAAAATACTGGCGAAAGAATCAACCGGAGGGGGTCCACCACCTGGTCACAAGCCAGGGGGGCGCCCCCCCTAGGGCGCGCCCCCCTGTCTTGTGGGCCCCCTGGAGCTCCGCCGACCTCAACTCCAACTCTATATATTCCTATTCGGGGAGATAAAAATCAGAGAGAAGAGTTCATCGCGTTTCACGATACGGAGCCACCGCCACCTCCTGTTCTTCCTCGGGAGGGCAGATCTGGAGTCTGTTTTGGGCTCCGGAGAGTGGAAATCGACGCCGTCGTCATCACCAACCATTCTTCATCACCAATTTCATGATGCTCTCCGCCGTTCGTGAGTAATTCCATCGTAGGCTTGCTGGACGATGATGGGTTGGATGAGATCTACCATGTAATCGAGTTAGTTTTGTTAGGGTTTGATCCCTAGTATCCACTATGTTCTGAGATTGATGTTGCTATGACTTTGCTATGCTTAATGCTTGTCACTAGAGCCCGAGTGCCATGATTTCAGATCTGAACCTATTATGTTTTCATGAATATATATGTGTTCTTGATCCTATCTTGCAAGTTTTAGACACCTATTATGAGTTATGATCCGCATCCCCCAGGGTGACAATAACTGGGATTCTTTCCGGTGATTACCGTAGTTTGAGGAGTTCATGTATTCACTAAGTGCTAATGCTTTGGTCCGGTTCTCTATTAAAAGGAGGCCTTAATATCCCTTAGTTTCCATTAGGACCCCGCTGCCACGGGAGGGTAGGACAAAAGATGTCATGCAAGTTCTTTTCCTTAAGCACGTATGACTATATATGGAATACATGCCTACATTACATTGATGAATTGGAGCTAGTTCTGTGTCACCCTATGTTATAACCGTTGCATGATGAATGCCATCTGACATAATTATCCATCACTGATCCATTGCCTACGAGCTTTTCACATATTGATCTTTGCTAAGTTATTTTTCCGTTGCTACTGTTACAATCACTACAATACTGCTACTGTCACCTTTGCCACCGTTACCGTTACTTCCATACTACTTTGCTACTAAATACTTTGCTGCAGATATTTAGCCTTTCAGGTGTGGTTGAATTGACAACTCAGCTGCTAATACTCGAGAATATTCTTTGGCTCCCCTTGTGTCGAATCAATAAATTTGGGTTGAATACTCTACCCTCGAAAACTGTTGCGATCCCCTATACTTGTGGGTTATCAAGACCTTTTTCTGGCGCCGTTGCCGGGGAGCATAGCTCTATTCTCTGAGTCACTTGGGATTTATATCTGTTGATCACTATGAAGAATCTGAAAGACCCAAAAACCAAGATCTATCCCTCTACTACGAGGGGAGGTAAGGAACTGCCATCTAGCTCTGCACTTGATTCACCTTCTATTATGAGTAAATTTGCGACACCACCACCTGCTAGTAATTCTGATATGTCGCAAGTAATTGATGATGCCACTTCTGCTATGCACGATGCTTATGATGATACTTTGCTTGATAATACTGTGCAAATGGGTGAATTTCTTGATGAACAAATTGCTAGAGTCAATGCTGAAATTGATGATATTTCTGAATCTGATGAAATTATTGAAACTGAACACTATGATACACCTGCTAGACCTAGCTCTCCTAGATATGAACTGCCTAATATACCTAAGGGTTACATTATGGAAGGAGAGGTAGCTAGGGACTTTCTTGCTTGTAAGGATAGAGATGATCTTAAGAAATTGCTATGCAAGTGGAAGGAAAAATCTTTGAATGCTAGAATGCAATATGATCCTAAGTTTGCTACTTCACCTATCTTTGTTACTGATAAGGATTATGAATTCTCTGTCGATCCTGAGTTAATTACTTTGGTTGAATCTGATCCTTTCCATGGTTATGAATCTAAAACTGTTGTGGCACATCTTACTAAATTGAATGATATAGCCACCCTATTTACTCATGAGGAAAAAATTTGTTATTACTATATTCTTAAGTTGTTTCCTTTCTCATTAAAGGGTGATGCTAAGATATGGTTTAATTCTCTTGCTCCTGGTTGTGTGCGTAGTCCCCAGGATATGATATATTACTTCTCTGAAAAATATTTTCCTGCACATAAGAAACAAGCTGCCTTGCAGGAAATATTTAACTTTGTGCAAATTGAAGAAGAGAGTCTCCCACAAGCTTGGGGGAGGCTTCTCCAATTACTTAATGCTTTGCCTAATCATCCTCTCAAGAAAAACGAAATACTTGATATCTTTTATAATGGACTAACCGATGCTTCTAGGGACCACCTAGATAGTTGTGCTGGTTGTGTTTTCAGGGAACGAACTGTTGAACAAGCTGAACTACTATTGAATAATATATTGAGTAATGATAATGATTGGACTATTCCCGAACCACCTCCAAAGCCAACTCCGAAGAAAAGAGGTATTCTATTTCTCAGTCCTGAAGATATGCAAGAGGCAAAGAAATCTATGAAAGAAAAAGGTATTAAAGCTGAAGACGTTAAGAATCTACCACCTATTGAAGAAATACATGGTCTCGATAACCCGACAAAGGTAGTAGAGGTAAATTCTCTCCATAGATTTGATGAAGGTGATATTCCTTATAATAAGTCTGCTAGCCAATGCTTGGATGAGTTTGATAACTTTATTGTTAAGCAAGAAAATTTCAATGCTTATGTTAGTAGACAATTGAAACACAATGCTTACATGCTTGATCGCTTAGGTGATTATATGAGTAGAACTATCAATGATCTTAAGCTTATTAGTAAACATGCTTCCATGGTAACTACTCAAGTAGAACAAGTACTTAAGGCACAAAATGATTTGCTTAATGAGATGAATGGTAAGAACAATGATCATTCTGTTAGAGTTGTGACTAGAGGTGGTAAAATGACTCAGGAACCTTTGTATCCTGAGGGCCATCCTAAGAGAATTGAGCAAGATTCTCAGAGAATTAATTCTGATGCACCTAATCGTCCTAGTAATAAAGGGAAAAAGAATGACGATAGGACTTTGCATGCTGCTAGTGAACCTGTTATAGATACGCATGAAAACCCAAATGATATTTCTATTTCTGATGCTGAGACACAATCTGGTAATGAGCATGGGCCTAGTGATAATATTAATGATGATGTTCATGTTGATGCTCAACCTAGTAATGATAATGATGTGGAGATTGAACCTGCTGTTGATCTTGATAACCCACAACCTAAGAACAAAAGATATGATAAAAGAGACTTTGTTGCTAGGAAGCATGGTAAAGAAAGAGAGCCTTGGGTTCAGAAACCCATGCCCTTTCCTCCTAATCTATCCAAGAAAAAGGATGATGAGGACTTTGAGCACTTTGTTGAAATGCTTAGACCTGTCTTTTTGTGTATGCGCTTGACTGATATTCTGAAAATGTCTCCTTATGCTAAGTATATGAAAGATATTGTGACAAATAAAAGAAAGATACCAGAAGCTGAGATTTCCACCATGCTTGCTAATTATACCTTTAAGGGTGGAATACCAAAGAAACTAGGAGATCCCGGAGTACCTACTATACCATGCTCTATTAAAGGAAACTATGTTAAAACTGCTTTATGTGATCTTGGAGCTGATGTGAGTGTTATGCCTTTCTCTTTATATCATGGACTTGATTTGAATAAGTTGACACCTACTGAAATCTCTTTGCAAATGGCTGATAAGTCAACTGCTTTACCCATCGGTATTTGCGAGGATGTGCCTGTCGTAGTTGCAAATGTTACTATCCTAACGGACTTTGTTATTCTTGATATTCCCGAGGACGACAGTATGTCGATCATCCTTGGTAGACCCTTTTTGAATACTGCAGGGGCTGTTATTGATTGCAACAAGGGCAATGTCACTTTTCATGTTAATGGTAATGAGCATACGGTACACTTTCCGAAGAAACAACCTCAAGTTTATAGTATCAACTCCATTGAAAAAATTTCAACAATTATTATTGGAGATTTTGAATTCCCTCTCCCTACTGCCAAAAAGAAATATGATATACTTATTGTTGGGGACATGCATATCCCCATTGAGGTAACCTAGTGTTATTCGAAAATTCTCCGGTTCCGTGTCATTCGAAAAAAGTTTGTCAATAAGACTTGATCAACCTTATTGATGGATTCTTTTTGACGGGCATGAGATGGATGAATTTAGAAAGCACAACTTTCTGTACCCAACTTTTACTTTCTATTATTTAGAGTAAATTAAGTAAAATTGCTATTATTTTTCTATTTTTATCCGTACAATAAAAAAGTGATCTGAAAATAAAAGTTCTCCAAATGCCCTGAAAATGTAGTATGATTTTTTTTGGAATATTTAAGAATTTTTGGCACTGAGAACACATCAGGGGGCTGCACCAGTGGGCCACAAGCCTGCAGGGCGCGCCCACCCCCCCTGGGCACGCCCCCTGACTTGTGGGTCCCACGTAGGCCCCTCTCACTTATTCCAACCACCATCCACTTCGTCTTTCTCTAGAAAAAATCCCACCATTGCTCAAACCCGTGTTCTAGCTCATTTTGCTGCCATTTTCGATCTCCTTGTGCAAAGCTCCATTTGCAAAACTGTTTTGGGGGATTGTTCTTCGGTATGTGACTCCTCCAATGGTCCAATTAGTTTTTGTTCTAGTGCTTTATATATTGCAAATTTTTGCTGCTGTGGTGACCTTGTTCTTGAGCTTGCATGTCAAATTTGTAAGGTCCCAAGTAGTTTTGATGCATGATATAGCCTCTAAGCACGTGTGGGATTAGTTGCTATAAGTTTTGTTGAGTTTTGTTCACCTTTATTGTGAGTCACTAAAAATTTCAGAATTTTGTTTCAGAAAAAGAAAGATGTTGAGGAGAATATACCAAGGTGGTTCCTCGAGCAAGAAGACCCCGAGACTCGCGATACGTGAGCCCGACTTTGAACCACCGAGGGAAACTCAAGTGCGGCCTTGTGAATGGCCGTCGGATCAATTCATGGTTCATGCCGGTTTCAAGGAAGAGTTTTACGCGTACATACGAAATGCTAGCCTTGAAGATTTAATTCAGACCAATGCAAGCAATATTATCAACTCACTGATTCCTTCGTGCAGAGGTTTGAATTTTCATCCAGGCGTAATAATCATTCTGTTCTATTTAATCTTTATGATGAATCATATACCATGGACCTAGAAGATTTTAACCGTGCATGCAAAATTCCGCAATGGGGCAGCTATAGTGATCCTCACAAAACTGAATATAGTGATTTTCTTGCTAGCATCACTGTGGGAGAAACTAGAAACATTACACAGGCTACCTTGGGGAGCATTCACTTTCCTGCTATACATTATTTTGCTCTCTTCATAGGTAGATGTATTAACGGTAAACATGATCATAGCCACCTTTGCGTACCTGATCTTAGTATTCTTAAGAGTGCGGTCATGGGCGATAGACGATATAACTTGGGGGCCATTATTGCTAGGAGGCTACATAAAAATGCTAAGGAAGGATATTTCTTTGGCGGTATTTATGCCACTCGTGTAGCTAATTATCTTGGGGTACCCATAAGGGAGAATGACATTGAGTTACCACCCTCTTTTCTTGATTATGAAGCTATGGTGCGCTACCAGTTTCTTGAGAGGAACGAACAGTCCCTCCTGTACCGACTAATTTTTGACAGACAGCGTGCTGTCCATATTACCCTTCCTGCTCCTACCTTCTTTAACTTTCAGGAAAAACAGAGACACTTTATAACCAGAGAGGAGGCAAACGAGTACGAGAGAGAGGCGGAAGCCGCTCGCCTCCGCGCTGCAACCGTTCAAGCGGTAGCCGCCGCGGCCCAGTACAACCCCAACTATGACTTTGGATATTATCCGGGCCAGCCATGGCCCTAGACCAACTTAGGCCAAAAGCCTAAGCTTGGGGGAGTACGTATTTCTCACCGACATTACATTCATGTTCACACACTCATTCCAGATGTCGGTGCTTATACATTTTCATTGTATCATCCATGGTAGTTTATTTCTTCTTTCCGCTTTCTTTTTGAGCTTTTAATTAACCTTGAGAAAAATCCAAAAAAAATTAGTTCTAGGTTTACCTTTTAGTTTGTATAGTTGTATCATTAAAAGAAAACCCAAAAAGATTTCTGGTTCTTCTTTTGCTTGTTGGGAGTTTTCCCATGTAAATAGTTTTTCCCGTTCTTGTTTCGAAATTTCTTTTCTTTGGGTCGTAAGGAGAAGGCCACGATGAAAATGTTGAGTGGCTCTCATATGCCTCATTGTTTATCTTACAGAGAGCCCATATTACCTTGCCTTCTCCTTTGAGTTATTGTTTGCAGATTCCAGCTTAGTCCAATGCACGTGCACTCTCATTATTATTTACACCATTCGGTCGTGCAAGTGAAAGGCAATAATGACGATATATGATGAAGTGATTGAGATGGAGAAAAGCTGGTATGAACTCGACCTATTTTGTTTTTGTAAATATGATTAGCTCATTATGGATGAAACATGTTTGCAATGAAAATTAGAGATTATAGTTATTCATGCCATGCTTAATTAGCTAAGAGTGTATAATGGTTTGTCTTGAGTGCCAACATGCATTTTAAAATGGTTGTGATGTAGTATGATGGGATGGTATCCTCCTCTGAATGATTCAAGTGGCTTGACTTGGCACATGTTCACGCATGTAGTTGAAACAAAATCAACATAGCCTCCACGATATTTATGTTCATGGTGATTTATATCCTACTCATGCTCGCATTCAATGTTGGTTAATCTCAAAGCATGTTTATGACTGTTGTCGCTCTCTAGTTGGTCGCTTCCCAGTCTCTTGCTAGCCTTCACTTGTACTAAGCGGGAATACTGCTTGTGCATCCACCTTCATAAACCCAAAGTTGTTCCATATGAGTCCACCATACCTACCTATATGCGGTATTTACCTGCCGTTCCAAGTAAATTTGCATGTGCCAAACTCTAAACCTTCAAATAATATTTTGTTTTGCATGCCCGAATCGCTCATGTAGTAACTAGGGGCTGTCAGTATCTTCCATGCTAGGTGGGTTATTCTCACGATATGTGTTGATTCACTATCATTCATGAGAAAGTGGCTGGTATTCAGAATGCCCAGTTCCATGCTCAAAATCAAATCAAAATATAATGAAACAAAACTCCCCCAGGATTGTTGTTTGTATGGACGGTACCCGTGGATTCGGCTCGCCGTGGAGTGTGATTGATTGGTGGAGGGGGGGTAAAAACTTTACTATTCTGCTTGGGAACCGCCTATAATGTATCTAGCATGGAAGATACCGAGATCTCTTGGTTGTTATGTTGACAATGAAAGCATACCGCTCAAAATTTTTATTCATCCCTGTTTTAAAAGCTCGAGCTCTGGCACCTCTGCAAATCAATGCTTCCCTCTGCGAAGGGCCTATCTATTTTACTTTACTGTTGAGTCATCATCTTCTTATAAAAAGCATCAGTTAGAGAGCACCACCGTTATTTGTATGCTTTGTTATTAATTGATATTGAGTATGATTGTGACTGGATCTCTTTTACCATGAATTACAATGTCTAGTCAGTCTTTGTTCTTTAGAGGTGCTCTGCATTTATGTTTTGCGGTCTCAGAAAGGGCTAGCGAGATACCATTATATCATATTGTATCATGATTGTTTTGATAAAATTGTTGTCATCCGAGATTTATTATTATTGCTCGCTAGTTGGTTATGCCATTGATATGAGTAAATGTGAGACCTAAATGTTATTGTAAATGTGGTTAGTCTATAATCCTTGCTGAAAATCTGAACAACAGTTAGACATATTTACAACAACAAGATCAAACAGAGTTTGTAAAAGTTTTTCTTTGTCACTTTCAGTTTGTCAACTGAATTGCTTGAGGACAAGCAATGGGTTAAGCTTGGGGGAGTTGATACGTCTCCAACGTATCTACTTTTCCAAACTCTTTTGCCCTTGTTTTGGACTCTATATTGCATGATTTGAATGGAACTAACCCGGACTGACGCTGTTTTTAGCAGAATTGCCTTGGTGTT
Source organism: Elymus sibiricus (assembly GCA_039707655.1). Classification (NCBI taxonomy): domain Eukaryota; kingdom Viridiplantae; phylum Streptophyta; class Magnoliopsida; order Poales; family Poaceae; genus Elymus; species Elymus sibiricus. The sequence goes on from CM077665.1 coordinate 276,134,887, forward strand.
ATTTTTGTGCAGAAATAAAAGTTCTCGGATTGACCTGAAAATTTACGGAGAATATTTTTGGAATTAATAAAAAATACTGGCGAAAGAATCAACCGGAGGGGGTCCACCACCTGGTCACAAGCCAGGGGGGCGCGCCCCCCCCTAGGGTGCGCCCCCTGTCTTGTGGGCCCCCTGGAGCTCCGCCGACCTCAACTCCAACTCTATATATTCCTATTCGGGGAGAAAAAAATCAGAGAGAAGAGTTCATCGTGTTTCACGATACGGAGCCGCCACCACCTCCTGTTCTTCCTCGGGAGGGCAGATCTGGAGTCTGTTTTGGGCTCCGGAGAGTGGAAATCGACGCCGTCGTCATCACCAACCATCCTTCATCACCAATTTCATGATGCTCTCCGCCGTTCGTGAGTAATTCCATCGTAGGCTTGCTGGACGGTGATGGGTTGGATGAGATCTACCATGTAATCGAGTTAGTTTTGTTAGGGTTTGATCCCTAGTATCCACTATGTTCTGAGATTGATGTTGCTATGACTTTGCTATGCTTAATGCTTGTCACTAGGGCCCGAGTGCCATGATTTCAGATCTGAACCTATTATGTTTTCATGAATATATATGTGTTCTTGATCCTATCTTGCAAGTTGTAGACACCTATTACGAGTTATGATCCGCATCCCCCAGGGTGACAATAACTGGGATTCTTTCCGGTGATTACCGTAGTTTGAGGAGTTCATGTATTCACTAAGTGCTAATGCTTTGGTCTGGTTCTCTATTAAAAGGAGGCCTTAATATCCCTTAGTTTCCATTAGGACCCCGCTGCCACGAGAGGGTAGGACAAAAGATGTCATCCAAGTTCTTTTCCATAAGCACGTATGACTATATATGGAATACATGCCTACATTACATTGATGAATTGGAGCTAGTTCTGTGTCACCCTATGTTATAATCGTTGCATGATGAATGCCATCCGACATAATTATCCATCACTGATCCATTGCCTATGAGCTTTTCACATATTGATCTTTGCTAAGTTACTTTTTAGTTGCTACTGTTACAATCACTACAATACTGCTACTGTCACCTTTGCCACTGTTACCGTTACTTCCATACTACTTTGCTACTAAATACATTGCTGCAGATATTAAGTCTTTCAGGTGTGGTTGAATTGACAACTCAGCTGCTAATATTCGAGAATATTCTTTGGCTCCCCTTGTGTCGAATCAATAAATTTGGGTTGAATACTCTACCCTCGAAAACTGTTGCGATCCCCTATACTTGTGGGTTATCAGTACGTTCCTGGGTCCGCAACCCGAATCGCATAAACAAGAAAGACTTTGGAAATTCTTAGGTGGGAATTCAAGTAGTTACCTAGGATTATCCTTCCAACAAATGCAAATGGGTCATGTATTTGTTTCCGGCTTAATCCTCAAGCCCCAGCTTTTGTTTTGTTGTAGCATGATAATTCGAGTTGCTTCGATGTCAAGTGGTGAATTCATATCTTTCCTAACCGGTGTGTTTCTCATCAAGTTAATTCAACCCTCTCCAATATTTGCAAGATCAATCCTCGTATTTCTTTCCGGAGTTCATCTCATTGGTATCAAGTTGTCTTTGTTTTTCCCCGCCCTCCCACCCTTTTTATTCAACAATTAAATTCTCATTCGAGTGCCTTTTCTATTCATGTGATGCTTCCGCTATCTTCTCTTCCGTGATGTATCCGGTGATTCGTTATGAAGATCCCAAGTGCTCAAGTTCATCATTTCTTAGTCTTCATCTTTGTTTTCTTGTCCGGTGGATTCAATTCAAGTTTTCGGTGCTCATCATATCCTTTTCATTCTCTAAATGCTCTCCCATGTTGGAAGTTCTTATTCAAGCCTCTCATGTTTAATCGCCTCTATCTATCCTGTCCGGAGTGCTGAAGATATCTCAGAAGTCTTGTGTTTTCATTCAAGTCCTTTCAAATTATTTCGAGGTTCTCACCTCAACAAGTTTTCATTTGTTCCGGTGCAATATCTTTCTAAGCTTTAAGTTCAATGGTGATCTCTTTGAGTGGGCTCATAACCCACAGGTTTTTTCCCAGGATCTTACCTGGCTCTTTTAATCTTTCCGAAGATGTCCTCAAGTTCTTTTCAATATGACGTAAGAATGAATTTCATCAGTCATATTCCTTCCCGAAGATCGCTTCTAAATCATTTTCATTGTTGGCTCAACCTTTCTTTATTCATTATCCCGGAGTGTCTCAGTAATTCTTGGTGGTGTTTCTCGCCATCATTCTTTGCCTTGAAGACCAAGAAGAGTTTCTCTTAAATCTTTCTCCGCTGTTTCGAAGATTTGTCATCTCAGCTTCGTGCTATACTCTCAAATTGTTTTCGGTCATGAGTAATTCTTTCCATATCTATCCGGAGCATTTCAGAGTTATTGTCATTTCTCGATCCTCCAAAGGTCATCATTTCAGAAGATTTCTTCGTTCTCAGCTTTCAGCTTTCGTTCTTAAATTCTTCTCAATTGTTGTCTCTTCGTTCGTCTCTCAATTTTTCCGGTGTTTCATTCAAGACTTCTTCAAGTGTGCACTATCTCTCTTCAATCTTTTTCAAGAGGAATAAGTAGTATGCCAAATCCGTTGCTTGTCATCAATTTAACTTGATGAAGGATAAGCATAACATAATTCTTATTCTTGATCTTCAAGGTGATTTCAATCCTTCTTCCGGAGTTTGTTCGGGATATCAAATTCTTGGTTCTAAGTGTTTCATCTTTTCTTTTCCGGAGTTCCAAGTTTCTCAAGTATCTCTTCGCGAAGCTTCATCTAAATCTCTGCAAGACCTCAATCTTGTTCATTTCACATCCTTCAATTCTTTCTATCATCCTTTCGTTTCAGAGTTCTTTCTGGAGGTTCTTCATGGTGGTTCTTCAAGATTTCTTTCATTTTCAAGTGTTCTTCAAGATTTTGTTGGAGGCCCTCAAGTATTCTTATCTTGCATTTCAAGTGCAATTCTTTCTTCCTTATCTGTTGAGATGGTACTATAGCATTCTTGATTCATGAGGAGTCTCGAAGAGAATTTGTCAAGAATGAGATATGTAAACCCATCTTTTCTTCTCGTAGTTATCTTGGATTGGATTTCACCTAAAGCATTTCCTAAGGATTGTTGCTATCATGGTGTTTATCAATGATCCAAGTTTTCTATGTATCCTCTTGGTGAAAGAAGTTTTCATATCTAGTTGCTCCCAAGCAATCAATTGTTTCCGTTTGTGGCCGGTTGTCACCTCATAATCTGAGATGGTTTCCATAAGCCCACAACAAGCTTATTATTTTCGTTGTTGAATTTCCAACAACTCCGTTCAATCCTTCCTTGTAATGATGTTTTTCTAATCCAATTGTGGTAGAAATTGTCATTTCTTCTCCATTCTCTTCTCTCCAACGATCTAGCTTCTATTTTTTGTTCCGGAGGAATTGTGATGTTGATCTCTTCAACCAGCATCTCGTTTTATCAAGATCATCTTCTTTCCTTGCTTATCCATTTAACCAGAGTGTCGTGTTATCTTTTCAAGTTCTTTCTATCTTATCAAGTTTTCTTCCCTTTTCTACCGAAGTGCTGCCCAAATTTCTTTTGAATCCTCGCTTGTTCCAAGTGTCATTCTTCTTCTCTTGCGTCCTTCAAGTTCCGTTGGTTTCACTCATTTGTCAAGAAGCAACTAAGTTTTACATCTTCCTCTTGCTCTTTCTCTTCCCCTTCTCATTCTAAGATCTCGGGTCGAGATCTCTTATAAGTGGAGGAGAGTTGTAACAGCCCGAGACCGACGCTTCAGAAGATTCCCCTTTCGTGTCGTTGTCGCCGTGTGATTTATTTATTTGTCGCATTCATCATCGCATCATCCGCATCATCCGCATTGCTTCGGCATTCGGTTGCCGTCAGTTTTCAAACTTGCATCCGTTCGTAGTCGCCGGTTCTCTCCGTTCTCGTCGACGGCTGTTTCGAGACCAACCACACACGCACGCGCCCGCGGCATCGATAAAATATTGTTTTAAGAGTGCACGGAAAATGTTCTCGGATTGGGTCGAGACTTGACGTGCGGTCTTGTTATATTGTAGGTAGGCCGCCTGCCAAATTTCGTCGCAATCAGAGGTCGTTTGATACCGCAACGTTCAACTGTAGCCGGTTTATTATCAGACGTTTTCGTTTTAAAACTCTGTCACGGGCCACAATTCTTTCTCTCATCTCTACATAAGCCCACCTACACAGCCCACCTAGCCCACCTAAAGCCTACCCCTCCGACCGGACCGTCCGATCGCGATCGGAGGGTCGAAAAACGGTCTAGAACCCCCTAACACTAAGCCTACCTGCTATAAATGGACACCCCACGTCCAAAAATGGACAAACCCTAATCCCCCTCAAAATCCGCGCCGCCGCCAGCCTCCCCCACTCCTCCAGCCGCCGCAAACCCCTCCTCCCGCACCGGGCCCGTCGAGCCCATCGCAGGCCCCCCCGGGCCCAAACCCTACCGCCGCCTGCGCCCGAGGCCCCGACCTCCGCCTGGAGCCGAGCCCTCTTGCGTGCCTCCCATGGACCTCGCCTGCCGCCCCTCCAGGTCCGGCCACCGGAGCTCCGTCGAGCCGCCGCAGCCCTCGTTCCCCTCGACCAGGACCTCCCCGACCTCTCTCATCTCTCTCTTCTCTCTCTCCCGCAGGTCCTGTCGCCATGGATGTAGATGAGGAGCTCGCCGCCGCGCCGTTCCGCCCCACCGCCGGCCGGATCCGGTCAGATCCAGACCGGGGGACCCCGTTCCCGGCCCCCGCGTGCCTCGCCTTCGCCGGACTGACCCCCCGTCGCCCGGCAACCGGCGCCGCCATGGCTCCTGTTCGTCAGGAGCACGAGCAGGAGGACGATGCCCTTCGCCTCGCTCGCTCGACCCGGGCCGCCTCGCCCGCCTGCAGCGCTGTCGTGGGCCGCGTCCAGCCATCCGCGGCCCAGCCGCGACCTGCTCTCCTTCAAGGCCCAGTCCGACCCCAAGCCAGCCTCCGCAACCGGCCCAAGTGGCCCTATGTGAGCACGACCCGCTATCTGATGCTCTGTGCACCATTTTATTATCCCGCGCTCACCCATTTTAGCCCAGTACGCATTTTGCTATATTGCGCTCAGTGTGTAATATAGACCCAGGGATCATAGTTTCGGCCCAGCTCTTTTTTTTCAATCTTGCGAATTTTGATAATTAACCATTGAATTATAAAATTGCAAAAAAACCTAAGCATCATGCATATAATAACTTCATAACCGTGCGTCGGATTTAAATGTTTTGTATATGGAAAACGTGTAGAATTTCGTGTAGATTCACTATATCCCACTTTTATAAATGTTGAACATGTTGTTGTCTTGGAATTCGCATAAATGTCATATTTTGTATTGCACATATATATTTAACAGTGCATCGGGATTAAGCAACCATATATGTAAAATGTGTAGATTAATTGTATCACTTTTTCATGCATGCTAAAAATGTTCAACTTGCTGGTTGCATTTAATTTGCATAAATAATTTGCTCAAAATGGTTTATGTCATAATCTTGCATAATTGTTGTGTCATTTTTTTAAATATAAAACCCACATATTATATATGATTTTGGGGTAGAAAAATCCATAGAATTTATCTATGCAATTAGTTTTGTCATTTGAGCAATTTGTGTGCATGTCATTTTTGCTATGATGCCCTTTTGTTTATTTCGTGTGAATTAATCCATGCATATTTTGGAATAGTTGCAAACATGAGATATGCCCTTGGACATGTGTGCTAGGCCTTGGTAATTTTGGTTGCTATAGAAAAGCATGTTTAGATGTTATTTTCTTGTTGCCTATAAAATACTGCTGTTTTGAGGGTCCAAAAATATTTCTAAGTCTGAAATCTGTTATTTTGTTGTCATGTTGCCATGTGATTTGCTATTGATCTAGGAATCTTTTGTGGTTGCCACCAAGGAGTCTTTTGTTAAGCATGTTGTTGCCTATCATGTTGTGCCAATAGTTTGCATGAATAGGTTTAGCATCATAATTAATTCTGTTGTTCAATATGTCAATCTGTTAAAATCTGCTGCACATGTCTACTCTAGTTTTCACCAAGTCTGAGAATCTGTTTTCTTCATAATGCCATGTTGTGATGATGCTAGCCACGTTTCTATGCATAATTAGACCTTGCCACCTGGTATGAATTGTAGTGCATCATGTCCTCTAACATGCTGTTAAGTTTCATGCCAAGATATGACCTGTAGCATATAGTTTTATTGTTGCCAATATGCCTCCGTGATAAAACTGCTCTGTCAAAACTGTTATTTTCACTAAGTCCTAATCTGCTATATTTTATTGCCATGTTGTGAGCTTCCTACCATGTGATCCATGACTCTTTTGAGTATGATATGTGAATATGAAATGAAGTGTGTGTTATATGCTACTGCCCCATGCTTAGTTTGTGCATTTTAGAATCTTGTAGCTTGTTGTTTTCATGCGTGCAATATGCCATGTTGCTTTTTTGGACAGATTGGCACTAAAACTTGTGTTGGTTGTTGTGGTTGACCCGTAGCTCCGTTTTGGTCATGCTATATATGAAATTGCTTAGATTTTCATGTAGTATCATAATATCTTGCTGCATTCATGATTTGAAATGTTTGTGGTTGTCATTTTCATGCATTTTGCATTCATGGCATATAATCTTGTGAAGGTCATATCTTTTAGACCGTAGCTCCGTTTGAGATGTTCCATATATGTAAATCGACTAGAATGACATGTAGAATTGCATGGTATAATTTATTTTACTGTTTAACAAATATAAAACATGATTAGTTCAGATCTGGACCAATTTCGAAATTAACATATGGGGTCGTTTCGGAAATGCTATGTGTTGTTTCCGGCCTCATTTAAACTTGCCTAGATGTGTAGTTTACTTATGCTTCACCTCTTGCCATGTTTAACAACATTTAATATTGTCGTAGACCTAAACGAGAGTGAACTAAATATTCGAATGTGGAGTTTCGTCAATATGCAACTCGTTGCATATTGAGCTTCACTTAATGTGTAGAAGTTGATTGTTGTGCTTGTCATGTCATGCATAACATGCATCATAGTTGAAGTGCATCATGTCATGCATTTGTTGTGGTGTTTATCATGTGCTGATTGTTGTTTTCGGATTGCTTCTTCTCGATAGAGTTCCAAAAGCGTTCGGAGTGTGAGGATTCGTTCGACTACGTTGGCTCGTCTTCTTCATGGACTCATTCTTCTTCCAAGCGGGATCTCAGGCAAGATGATCATTTCCTTGGATACCATTACTATCATTGCCATGCTAGATGTCTCGTTTCTATCGCTTGTCTCGCTACCTACCACTTGGTTGTCAAGCCTCCCAAATGCCATGAAAAGCCTCTAACCCGTCCACATCCCAATAAAACATTGTTTGGCTATGTTACCGCTTGCTCAGCCCTTCTTATAGCGTTGCTAGTTGCAGGTGCAAATTATTTCCATGTGCCAACATGGATATTTTGATATATCACAATATTATTGCTATTTAATTTAATGCACATATATACTTGGTAAAGGGTGGAAGGTTTGGCCTTTTGCTCGGTGTTTTGTTCCACTCTTGCCGCCCTAGTTACTTGTGTACCGGTGTTATGTTCCATATTTTGCGCTCCTAACATGCTCGGGATGTTGGGGAACATTGCATGGGAAACAAAAAATTTCCTACGCACACGCAAGATCTATCCATGGTGATGAGCAACTATGAGAGGGAGAGTGGATCTACATACCCTTGTAGATCGCTAAGCGGAAGCGTTAAGAAACGCGGTTGATGTAGTCGAACGTCTTCGCGATCCAAATCGCAAGCCGTCCCGCGATCCCATCACGATCCGTCTCGCGATCCAATCACGATCCATCCCGCGATCCAATCACGGTCCTTGCAATCTAGTGCCGAACGGACGGCACCTCCGCGTTCAGCACACGTACAGCTCGATGACGATATCCGCCTTCTTGATCCAGCAAGAGGGAGCGGAGAGGTAGATGAGTTCTCCAGTAGTGCGACAGCGCGGCGGCGGTGGTGGTGGAACTATTCCGGCAGGGCTTCGCCTAAGCACCGCCGAAACTAGACTAGAGGAGAAAACGATCTAGAGGAAGAAGTGGGCAACACGTGGCAATTAGGGTTAGGCCTGCCCTCTCTCTCTCCAATATATATAGGAGGAAGGGGGAGGGGCTGGCGCCCTAGGGATCCTCCCCTAGGGTCGGCCGAACCAGAGGTGGAGGAGGCCACCTCCAACTAGGAGGTGGGCGCGGGGGAATCCTACTCCCACTAGGATTCCTCCCCTCTCCTCTTTCTCCTGCGCATAGGGCCTCTTGGGCTGGCTACCCAGCCCACCAGGGGATGGTGCGCCACCACTAAGGTCCATGTGGCCCCTTGGGGTGTGTGGGCCCCACTTGGTGGTCCCCCGGAACCCATTCGTCAATCCCGGTACACTATCGGAAATGCTCGAAACTTTTCCGGAGTTCAAACACCACTTTCCTATATATCAATCTTTACCTCCGGACCTTACCGGAGCTCCTCGTGATGTCCGGGATCTCATCCGGGACTCTGAACAACCTTCGGTCACCACCATACATAACTCAATACTACCGAAACGTCACCGAACGTTAAGTGTGCAGACCCTGCGGGTTCGAGAACTATGTAGACATGACCGAGACACCTCTACGGTCAATAACCAATAGCGGGACCTGGATTCCCATATTGGTTCCTACATATTCTACGAAGATCTTTATCGGTTGAACCTCTATGTCAAGGATTCAGTTAATCCCGTATGCTGTTCCCTTTGTTTCTTCGGTATGTTACTTGCCCGAGATTCGATCATCGGTATCTCTATACCTAGTTCAATCTCGTTACTGGCAAGTCTCTTTACTCGTTCCGTAATACAAGATCCCGTGGCTAACTATTTAGTCACTTTGCTTGCAAGGCTCATTGTGATGTTGTATTACCGAGTGGGCCCTGAGATACCTCTCCGTCACACGGAGTAACAAATCCCAGTCTCGATCCATGCCAACTCAACAGACAACCATGGAGATACCTGTAGAGCACCTTTATAGTCACCCAGTTACATTGCGATGTTTGATACACACAAGGTATTCCTCCGGTGTCAGTGAGTTGCATGATCTCATGGTCATAGGAACAGATACTTGACATGCAGAAAACAATAGCAATAAACTGGCACGATCATATGCTATGTTCATAGTTTGGGTCTTGTCCATCACATCATTCTCCTAATGATGTTATCCCGTTATCAAATGACATCTCATGTCTATGGCTAGGAAACCTTGACCATCTTTGATCAATGAGCTAGTCTATTAGAGGCATACTAGGGACACAGTGTTGTCTATGTACCCACACATGTATTTGAGTTTCCAATCAATACAATTATAGCATGGATAATAAACGATTATCATGAACAAGGAAATATGATAATAACTAAATTATTATTGCCTCTAGGGCATATTTCCAACAGTCTCCCACTTGCACTAGAGTCAATAATCTAGCTCACATCACCATGTGATTAACATTGTAATGAATCTAACACCCAATGAGTTCTGGGGTTCGATCATGTTTTGCATGTGAGAGAGGTTCTAGTCAACGGTCTGCAACATTCAGATCCGTGTGTTCTTTGCAAATCTATATGTCGTACTGCAGATGCTACCACGCTCCACTTGGAGCTATTCCAAATGGCTGCTCCACTATACGTATCCGGATTGCTACTCAGAGTCATCCGGATTGGTGTTAAAGCTTGCATCGACGTAACCCTTTACGACGAACTCTTTATCACCTCCATAATCGAGAAATATTTCCTTAGTCTTCTAGTCACTAAGGATAACTTTGACTGTTGTCCAGTGATCCACTCCTGGACCACTCTTGTACCCCTTGACAGACTCATGGCAAGGCACACACCAGGTGCGGTACACAGCATGGCATACTATACAAAGCCTATGGATAAGGCAAAGGGGACGACCTTCGTCCTTTCTCTTTCTTCTGCCATGGTCGAGCTTTGAGTCTCACTCAACTCCACACCTTACAGATCAGGCAAGAACTCTTTGTTTGACTGATCCATTTTGAACTCTTTCAAAATCTTGTCAAGGTATGTACTCATTGAAAGTCTTATCAAGCGTCTTGATCTATCTCTATAGATCTCAATGCCCAATATTTAAGTAGCTTTATTCCAGGTTTTCCTTTTAAAAACTCCTTTTCAAACAACCCTTTATGCTTTCCAGAAATTCTACATCATTTCTGATCAACAATATGTCATCCACATATACTTATCAGAAATTCTATAGTGCTCCCACTCACTTTATTGTAAATACAAGTTTCTCATAAACTCTGTATAGACCCAAAAACTTTGATCACCTCATCAAAGCGTATATTCCAACTTAGAGATGCTTGCTCTTGTCCATAGAAGGATCGCTGGAGCTTGCATACATTTTAGCATCCTTAGGACTGACAAAACCTTCCGGTTGTATCACATACAACCTTTCCTCATGGATACCGTTAAGGAAACGATGTTTTGACATCCATCTGTCAGATTTCATAATCGAAAAATGCAGCAACTGCTAACATAATTCCAACAGACTTTAGCATCGCTACGGGTGAGAAAGTCTCATCGTAGTCAACTCCTTGAACTTGTCGGAAACTTCTTTGCGACAAGTCGAGCTTTATAAATGGTGACATTTACCATCAGCGCCTATCTTCTTCTTAAAGGTCCATTTGTACTCAACGGCATGTCGTTCAACGGGCAAGTCTACCAAAGTCCATACTTGGTTTTCATACATGGATTCTTTCTCGGATTTCATGGCTCCTAGCCATTTGTTGGAATCCAGGCCCACCATCGTTTCTTCATAGCTCGTAGGTTCACTGTTGTCTAACAACATGACCTCCAAGACAGGATTGACGTACCACTCAGGTGCGGTACGAGTTCTTGTCAACCTACGAGGTTCGGTAGTAACTTGATCCGAAGCTTCATGATCATCATCATTTGCTTCCTCTTCACTTGGTGTAGGCGTCGCAGAAACATCTTTCTGCGTCGTGCTACTATCCAACTGAAGTGACGGTTCAACAACCTCATCAAGTTCTACTTTTCTCCCACTCAATTCTTTCGAGAGAAACTTTTTCTTGAGAAAGGACCCGTTTTTAGCAACAAACACTTTGCCCTTGGATCTGAGATAGAAGGTATACCCAACTGTTTCCTTAGGGTATTCTATGAAGATGCACCTTTCCGCTTTGGGATCGAGCTTATCAGACATAAGCGTCGTATTCCCAAACTCCGAGAAATGACAGCTTAGGTTTCTTCCAAACCAAAATTCATACGGTGTCATCTCAACGGACTTAGATGGTGCCCTATTTAAAGTGAATGTAGTTGTCTCTAATGCATAACCCCAAAACGATAGTGGCAAATCGATAAGAGACATCATAGTACGTACCACATCCAATAGAGCACGACTACGACGTTCGGACACACCATCACACTATGGTGTTCTAGCTGGCGTGAGTTGTGAAACAACTTCCACATTGTCTTAAGTTGTATACCAAACTCGTAACTCAGATATTCACCTCCACGATCATATCGCAGACATTTTATCTTCTTGTCACGATGATCTCAAACTTCACTCTGAATTTGTTTGAACTTTTCAAACGATTTAGACTTGTGTTTCATTAAGTAAATATACCCATATCTACTCAAATCATCAGTGAAGGTAAGAAAATAACGATATCCACCGCACACTACAACACTCATTGGACCGCATACATCAACATGTATCATTTCCAATAAGTCACTTGCCCGCTCCATCATACCGGAAAACGGGGTCTTAGTCATCTTGCCCATGAGGCATGTACGCATGTCTCAACCGATTCGAAATCGAATGAGTCCAAAGATCCATCAGCATGGAGTTTTTTCATGCGCTTTACACCAATATGAAATTTAGCGGCAGTGCCACAAGTATGTGGTACAATCATTATTAACTTTGTTTCTTTTGGCATCAATATTATGAACATGTGTATCACTACGATCAAGATTCAATAAACCATTCTCATTAGGTGCATGACCATTGAAGGTATTATTCATGTAAACAGAATAACCATTATTCTCTAACTTAAATGAATAACCGTATTGCAATAAACATGATCTAATCACGTTCATGCTCAACGCAAACACCAAATAACATTTATTTAGGTTCATCACTAATCCCGAAGGTAGAGAGAGCGTGCGATGGTGATCACATCAACCTTGGAAACACTTCCAACACACATCGTCACCTCACCCTTAGCTAGCCTCCGTTTATTCCGTAGCTTTTATTTCGAGTTACTAACATTTAGCAACCGAACCGGTATCCAATACCCAGGTGCTACTAGGAGTACTAGTAAGGTACACATTAATAACACGTATATCAAATATACTTCTGTCGACGTTGCCAGCCTTCTTATCTACCAAGTATCTAGGGTTGTTCCACTTCAGCGACCATTCTCCTCATAATAGAAGCACTTAGTCTCGGGTTTGGGTTCAACCTTGGGTTTCTTCACTGGAGCAGCAACTGACTTGCCATCCATGAAGTTTCCCTCCTTGCCCTTGCCCTTCTCGAAACTAGTGGTTTCACTAACCATCAACACTTGATGCTCCTTCTTGATTTCTACCTTCGCGGTGTCAAACATCACGAATAGATCAGGGATCATTATTTCCATCCCTGGCATTTTATAGTTCATCACGAAGCTCTAGTAGCTTAGTGACAGTGACTTGGAGAACTATATCAATCACTATCTTATCTGGATGATCAACTCCCACTCGATTCAAGCGATTGTAGCACCCAGACAATCTGAGAACATGCTCACCGATTGAGCTATTCTCCTTCATCTTGCAGGCAAAGAATCTTGTTGGAGGTCTCATACCTCTCAACACGGGCACGAGCCTGAGATCCCAATTTCAGCTCTTTGAACATCTCATATGTTCTGTGACGTTCAAAATGTTTTGAAGCCTCAATTCTAAGCCGTAATGCATGACGCACTGAACTATCAAGTAGTCATCAGAACGTGCCTGTCAAATGTTCACAACATCTATAGACGACGCTTGAGGGGGTGGTGCACCGAGCGGTGCATTAAGGACATAAGCCTTCTGTGTAGCAATGAGGATAATCCTCAGATCACGGACCCAGTCCGCATTATTGCTACCATCATCTTTCAACTCTATTTCTCTAGGAACATATAAAAACTGGGGAGCTATAGCGCGAGCTATTGATCTACAACATAATTTGCAAAGACAACTTTAGACTATGTTCATGATAAGGAGTTTAGTTAATCATATTACTTAAAAACTCCCACTCAAATTGACATCCCTCAGGTCATTCGAGTGTCACATGATCCAAATTCACCAACCCAAGTCCGATCATCACGTGAGATGAGGTGGTTTCAATGGTGAACATCTCCATGTTGATCATATCTACTATATGACTCATGTTCGACCTTTCGGTCTCTTGTGTTCCGAGGCCATGTTTGTACATGCTAGGCTCGTCAAGTTTAACCCGAGTGTTCTGCATGTGCAACACTGGCTTGCACCCGTTGTATACGAACGTAGAGTCTATCACACCCGATCATCACGTGGTGTCTCGAAACGACGAACTTTCGCAACGGTGCACACTCGGGGAGAACACAATTTTATCTTGAAATTTTAGTGAGGGATAACCTTATAATGCTACTATCGTCCTAAGCAAAATAAGATGCATAAAAGGATTAACATCACATGCAAATCATAAGTGACATGATATGGCCATGAACTTGTGATTTTGATCTCCATCTCCAAAGCACCGGCATGATCTCCATCGTCACCAGCATGACACCATGATCTCCATCATCTTGATCTCCATCAACGTGTCGCCATGAGGTTGTCGCGCCAACTGTTGCTTCTACGACTATTGCTAACTCATAGCGATAAAGTAAGGCAAAAACGGCAAAAATAAATTAAAGACAACCCTATGGCTCCTGCCGGTTGCCGTACTCATCGACATGCAAGTCGTGATATTCTATACAAAACATGATCATCTCATACATCACATATATCTCAACATGTAATTGGCCATATCACAACACAACATACCCTGCAAAAACAAGTTAGACGTCCTCTAATTGTTGTTGCATGTTTTACGTGGCTGCTATGGGTATCTAGCAAGAACGATTCTTACCTACACAAAACCACAACGGTGATACACAAATTGCTATTCAACCTTCTCAAGGACCGCCTTTGTCGAATCCGATCCAACTAAAGTGGGAGAGACAGACACCCGCCATCCATTTATGCAACAAAGTCACATGTCAGTTGATGGAACCGGTCTCTCGTAAGCGTACGAGTAAGGTTGGTCCGGGCCGCTTCATCCCACAATACCGCTGAATCAAGAAAAGACCAAGGGAGGAAGCAATCTGAGCATCAAGGCCACAAACTCCTTTGTGTTCTACTCGTGATCTCATCTACGCATAGACCTAGCTCATGATGCCACTGTTGGGGAACGTTGCATGGGAAACAAAAATTTTCCTACGCACACGCAAGATCTATCCATGATGATGAGCAACTACGAGAGGGAGAGTGGATCTACATACCCTTGTAGATCGCTAAGCGGAAGCATTAAGAAACACGGTTGATGTAGTCGAACATCTTCGTGATCCAAATCGCAAGCCATCCCGCGATCCCATCACGATCTGTCTCGCGATCCAATCCCGATCCATCCCGCGATCCAATCATGGTCCTTCCAATCTAGTGCCGAACGGACGTCACCTCCGCGTTCAGCACACGTATAGCTCGATGACGATCTCCGCCTTCTTGATCTAGCAAGAGGGAGCGAAGAGGTAAATGAGTTCTCCGGCAGCGCGACGGCGCGGCGACGGTGGTGGTGGAACTATTCTGGCAGGGCTTCGCCTAAGCACCGCCGAAACTAGACTAGAGGAGAAAACGATCTAGAGGAAGAAGAGGGCAGCACGTGGCAATTAGGGTTAGGGCTGCCCTCTCTCTCTCCAATATATATAGGAGGAAGGGGGAGGGGCTGGCGCCCTAGGGATCCTCCCCTAGGGTCGGCCGAACCAGAGGTGGAGGAGGCCACCTCCAACTAGGAGGTGGGCGCGGGGGAATCCTACTCCCACTAGGATTCCTCCCCTCTCCTCTTTCTCCTGCGCATAGGGCCTCTTGGGCTGGCTACCCAGCCCACCAGGGGATGGTGCGCCACCACTAAGGTCCATGTGGCCCCTTGGGGTGTGTGGGCCCCACTTGGTGGTCTCGCGGAACCCATTCGTCACTCCCGGTACACTACCGGAAATGCCCAAAACTTTTCCGGAGTTCAAACACCACTTTCCTATATATCAATCTTTACCTCCGGACCATTCCGGAGCTCCTCGTGACGTCTGGGATCTCATCCGGGACTCCGAACAACCTTCGGTCACCACCATACATAACTCAATACTACCGAAACGTCACCGAACGTTAAGTGTGCAGACCCTGCGGGTTCGAGAACTATGTAGACATGACCGAGACACCTCTACGGTCAATAACCAATAGCGGGACCTGGATTCCCATATTGGTTCCTACATATTCTACGAAGATCTTTATCGGTTGAACCTCTATGTCAAGGATTCAATTAATCCCGTATGATGTTCCCTTTGTTTCTTCGGTATGTTACTTGCCCGAGATTCGATCGTCGGTATCTCTATACCTAGTTCAATCTTGTTACTGACAAGTCTCTTTACTCGTTCCGTAATACAAGATCCCGTGGCTAACTCTTTAGTCACTTTGCTTGCAAGGCTCATTGTGATGTTGTATTACCGAGTGGGCCCTGGGATACCTCTCCATCACACGGAGTAACAAGTCCCAGTCTCGATCCATGCCAACTCAACAGACACCCTCGGAGATACTTGTAGAGCACCTTTATAGTCACCCAGTTACGTTGCGACGTTTGATACACACAAGGTATTCCTCCGGTGTCAGTGAGTTGCATGATCTCATGGTCATAGGAACAGATACTTGACATGCAGAAAACAATAGCAATAAACTGGCACGATCATATGCTATGTTCATAGTTTGGGTCTTGTCCATCACATCATTCTCCTAATGATGTGATCTCGTTATCAAATGACATCTCATGTCTATGGCTAGGAAACCTTGACCATCTTTGATCAACGAGCTAGTCTATTAGAGGCATACTAGGGACACAGTGTTGTCTATGTACCAACACATGTATTTGAGTTTCCAATCAATACAATTACAGCATGGATAATAAACGATTATCATGAACAAGGAAATATGATAATAACTAAATTATTATTGCCTCTAGGGCATATTTCCCACACGGGGTTGTTATGGGGACCCCCTTGATTCTTGTTTTATGATAAACTTGTCTGGCAAGGCCCAACATTGGTACTACATTTGCCTAATAACTAATAAACCTGCATAGGGAGTAATTAACCCGAGGATCTTTATCAACAACCCGGGCCAGTGCTCCTCATGAGTGTTGGTCCAAACTAGAGTCGTGTGCGGGGCCAACCCGGGGCAACCCGGGTGATGTCTATCAGCCCACTGTACGCTGCGCTCATCTGGTCGTGTCCTGAGAACGAGATACGCGGCTCCTATCGGGTTCGTCGACACGCCGGGCGGCCTTGCTGGATTTGTTTTACCTTTCTCGAACGTCTTGTGCGAGGAATTCCGAAAATACTTCAGGCTATCTCGAGGTTGCGGTTTTCCAACGGAATTTCCTAGGAAATCACGGGATTCGTGGTCGAGGTTATTCCCGCAGCGTGTGGTTAGTTTGTGATGGATGAGTTGGAGCACCCCTGCAGGGTTAAATCTTTTGGAAAGCCGTGCCCGCGGTTACGTGGCAACTTGGAAACTTTGTTTAACACCCGGTCATCGCAAACTTGAAGTAAACTCAAATAAAATACACCAACTGTGTGCGTAACCGTGACTGTCCGTTCTCGTGATTTATGAACCGAGAGAGAACACGGTGGGGTTATGTTTGTTCGTAAGTAGGTGTTCAGGATCTCTTAGAGATCATTACTAGTTCGCGTCCGTTTATGCGACGATCACCCCCCCTTATTCTTGTACTCGTAAGTTAGCCACTCAAATAAATGCTTAGTGCTTGCTGCAGCCTCACCACTTAACCATACCTCACCCATTAAGCTTTAATAGTCTTGATACCCTTGGAAATGAGATTGATGAGTTCCCCGTGGCTCACAGATTACTACAACAACAGTTGCAGGTACAGGTAATGCGATGATTTGACGTGAGCGCGGTGTTTGTTTGATTTGGAGTTCTTCTTCTTCTTCGGTCATAGGATGGGTTCCAGGACGGCAGCCTGGGATAGCAAGGATGGATGTCATTTTATCGTTTGTTTTCGTCCGTAGTCGGACCCTGCTCTTCTGTATGATGTTTGGATATGTTGTTGTATTTATGTGATATTGATGTAGCTTGTGGCGAGTGTAAGCCAATTCCATATACTCATCTCTTCTTACATGTACTTGTAATGATATCCATTCTTGCGAAACGACGAGGTGCGCTTCTATCCCTGTCGAGGCCCTCGTGCCAAAATAAGGATAGGATCGCATCTTGGGCGTTACACCGGCCCTGCCTTGACTTACATATGATGAAATTTTTCGCTATTGTCATTTGGATATATACATTGTTCTTCCTTGCATAACTAACTCTTGTAGGAGGACCTAACTTCAAAGAAAAGATGGATTGCTCCCAACTCAAGATGATCTTCATCAACTGCGAGCATCCACAAGAAGTTCTCCTACATGCCACGTCATCAACATCACTCAAAGGTATGTGATCATATCCTTGAAACAGCTTTACTGCAAGTCATGAGATAAAGCAACTCAAGTGATATGAAAACATTAAAATGCTTAATCGAAAAATGGTAACCCCATTTTGAGCTTAACGTAGAGTATGACCTACTCTAATATAGGTGACCTTGTCACCGCCCATCATCTAGATGAAGTATCTTGATTGGTTCATTTTATAGTTGCATGCTTTCTTGGAACCACTCAAATTTCATCTAGTTGAAAAATCTCTTGTAAATTCTTTTTCAAATTCTCTGCAATCATTTTATCTCTTTGAGACTTTCTGAAAAATTTCCTTTGACAAACTTTGGCAAGTTTCTGTTTCATCTTTCGGAGCCTCCGATTTAAGTAACTCGACGTCACCGATTATGCAGAGACGCTGCAAAACCTTATATCGGTTCCACCGACTTATTTCCCTCGGAGTCACCGATTTTTCTATCCTTGGTGTTCTTTGCCAAACCTAGCAAATTCCCGTTTCTTTAAGGATCCCTTGTAAAAAAAATCTTTACTCAAAGGGGGAGAAACTTTATTCAAGGATCCTATGACAAAGGGGGATAAATAGTAAGAGCCTTTTCAGATGTTAAAAGGGGGAGAAAAAGTCTTCAAGGATACCTTAGTCTCAAATGTTCTCAATGATCCCTTCCCTCTCAATGATCACTTTATCTAACCCTTTGTGTGACTCTTTTTGGAAATTAATGCCAAAGGGGGAGAAATATCAAAGCTTCAAAGCTTATGATCATACCAAAGGGGGAGATATATATTAAGGGGGAGAATATCAAAGCTTATTCTTGCAAATAGGGGGAGAACATCAAGGGGGAGAATATATCAAAGGGGAGAATACCTAAGAACATCTAAGCTTATGTTTATCCAAAGGGGAGAAATTTTGATTTGATTGCCTATTAGTGCTAGACTTCTCTCACCCTACCTACTCCCAATATCTACATGCTAAGATTCAGGGGGAGAGGAAGATTTACAAATCCATACTTAGGGGAGAAATTCTATATACTCTATTGGGGGAGACATATATATCTTAAGAAACTATATATTTCATATGTCTTCCATATCTTGGTACTCTTGAATCTCTTTGCATCGGATGAGTAGAATACTCTTGTGTTTCCTAACATTGTTTTCTCAAGTGTGTTTCTACTACTAGAATGCTCAAGAACTTAAAGGTAGGTATATGCATCATATCCGTGGTCAAGATGATCTGTTGCTTCTTGCACATATTGTTTGCAAGGGTGAAGTCTTGAACATGGAAACACCTCATTCACATATATTTGATGCATATAGCCAAGATATACATGACTTCTCATGTCCCTTCTACTAAGTTGTGTCTATGCATTCCAATGCAACTATTCTTTAAAAGGATTGTACACATTTAGGGGGAGCTTGTATTAGTCATGTATTCTTCAAAGCTATCACACATTCCTGCATATCTTAATTTGAAGCTTTGATTGTATGTTGTCATCAATTACCAAAAAGGGGGAGATTGAAAGCACATATGCTCCCTTGGTGGTTTTGATAATTCATGACAACATACATTGTCTCTTGGACTAATAGTTTTATCCAACTTATTTCAGGTTTAGTCCACAGAGAGGATTGGCTAAAGGATTGTGAGGAGACCCCAAGATGCAAGGAATAGGATTGGCTAAGCTACAAGCATGAAGACTCTACATTTTACTTTGTGAGAAATCACTTTGAGTCCATAGGAAAGCCAATACTATCAAAGGGGGTGAGGTAATGATGGTGAATGAAATGCTCAAGTGATCAAGTGTTAGTCATCAAAAACACCCACAAGCTCTCCCACAAATATTCTGTCATAGAGCCTAACACTCAAAATCGGTGTCACCAACTTTCCATATCGGCTACACCGGTCTAAAACCCAGACAAAAACCCTAGCCAAGACCCACTACTCGGTACTACCAACATTCCCGTTCGGTGCCACCGAAACCAGTGACCAACTTCCTGGTTAGCCATTTCCTTGATTCGGTTCCACCGAGTTTTGCAAATCGGTCTCACCGAGAAGTTGGGCCAACTCTCTGTTAACCCATTTCTCCAAATCGGTCCCACCGAGTTTGAGAAATCGGTCTCATCGAGATTTGGTAACTGCCTGGGTCACCCATATCGGTACCACCGAGTATTCCATATCGGCCTCACCGAAAAGCCTAAAGTTGCCACATTTTGAACAAGTCGGTGCCACCGAGTTTCACTTCGGTTCCACCGAGTTGGGAAATAATGTTGTAACGGTTGGATTTTTGGAGATGCCTATATATACCCCTCCACCACATCCCACTCGCAAGAGAAGCACTCAGAATACACACCCACTTGCCATATCCAATTTTCTGAGAAAGAACCACCTATTCTTGTGTTGAGGTCAAGATCATCCACTCCAACCATATGGATCTTGATTTCTAGCCTCCCCAAGTTGCTTTCCATCCAATCAATCTCTTCTACCCAAGCCAAATCTGTGAGAGAGTGATTGAGTGTTGAGGAGACTATCATTTGAGACACAAGAGCAAGGAGTTCATCGTTACTATCGAGCCTATTACCTTTTGGAGGGTGGTGCCTCCTAGATTGGTTAGGTGTAGCTTGGGAGCCTCCTACTTCGTGTTGTGGAGTTGAACCAAGAAGTTTGTACGGGCAAGGAGATCCCCTACTTCGTACCCATAGTGAGGCTAGTCCTTCGTGGACGGAAGTCGTTATGGAATAGTCAAGGTTGCTACTTCGTGGACCCTTTTGGGTGGAGCCCTTCATGCACTCTCGCGACCGCTACCCTCCATGGGTTGAAGACTCCATAAACGTGGACGTACGATAGCACCACCTATCGGAACCACGGGAAAAATCTTTGTGTCTCCAAATTGCGTTTGATCTTCCTATCTCAACTCTCTTACATATGCTTGTCCTTACTTTCCGCTGCCATACTTGTTGACTAGCATGTGTAGGGTGCACTAGACTTGTTAGAATTGCTAAAATCTGCCAACCAATTAACTTGGGAAAATGTTAGGTTTTTAATTTGTGCATGTAGTCTATTCACCCCCCTCTAGACATACACTTCTTGGATCCTACAACACCATCTCGACAGTGTTCATGTCGCCGGTCCTCATACTCCTTTGTGACACCGAGTCAATGGTCTTCGGCCACGGGACCTCTTACTCCCTTACGCGCTGAGTCATGCTCCTTGCGCTCCTGATTTTTTAGGCTTCCGCTGGATTTCTAACATGGGTCTTCCATGGGTAAATTGGGCTCAAGCCTACTAGATCGCATCCCAATTCCCTCGCAGAGATAACTATGGATCCTTGGGTCTTGATTTCCGCATGAGAGATATGGATTGTTTTTTTAATTCATGATGATTCGAGAGGTGGCGTCTGGTTTTCTTTCGACCCACGATCGTGTGAGACGTGAGGTGGGGATGTACAAGCATGCGATGGAACTGGGAACAAATTGCTAGCTTAGCTATGAAAATTCTTGTCCACTACATATACTAAGAATACTTTTCCATCCATAATACATGCGTAGGTGAGGCTAGAAGGTCGGTCCTTACATGACTTATACTTTGATTTTTTTATGATATGAATGAGACATGTATTACCATACAAAAAGGTTTGTGCCTCGCACTTGAGATGGTACGTTTTGTGATGGAATCGTAGCAACTCATGTTCCTTTTTTCCAAGCGTTGTTGGTAGGCAGGTCGACAGAGGCCCATCAAACTAATGAATCGTTTTCCTCAGCAAAACGTCTTTTTCAGGAACAAATTGCAGGTTGATTGTACGACATGTTAGGGAGTTTTCTGCAAAAAAGCATTACTCACTAACAATATCAGTTCCTTTTATTAGAAGGTATAGATTCAGCAATTAAAAAAATGATTAAAAAATATCAGAGAAATCATAAAATGATTCTGAATTCCAAAATGATCATGATAATGTAAAATATTACGGATAAAAAATGCTCGCCGATTCAAAATAACGTTCTCGCTTTCGAAAAAATGTTTGCAATTTCAAAAAAATGTTCAGAAATTCAAAAAAATGCTCACCTATTCGAAATTCTTCGTGAATTTGGAGAATGTTCACAAAATATTTTTCAAAAGATAAAAAATCAAATAATGTTCGCGAATTTCATAAATTGTTCCCAAATTTCAAAAAAGTAATATCAACTCAAATATGTTCCCCAATTTCAAAAATCGTTCATGCATTTAAAAAAATGTTCATTTTCCTGAAGAGGCGGAGAAGATATTAGGTGGCTGTTTGATACCGCCAGAAAGACATGCTGAATTTCGAACATTGCTCCCAAATTTCAGAAAATATTCATCCATTCAAAAATTGTTCGCCGTTCGGAACAAAGATCATGTGTTTTGAAAAAAATGTTCATGACTCCGCAATTTTGTCAAGATTTCACAAAAGTTCACGAATTTGTAAAGAAAATCACATATTTCAAAATTAGTCATGCTTTAAAAATAAATTTGGATGAATTCAAAAATATGTCCATGATTTCAACAAATGTTCACAAATTTGAAAGATGTACATAAAACTAAAAAGGAAAAGAAAAAAGTAAAGTAAAATAAAAACCGACATAAAGAATAAGAGTAAAATAAGAAAAAACGATCATGAAAAAGTCAAAAATCAAAATCAAAATAAAAAACATAAAAAAAGTCGATCTTGGGAGGTTTCCGAGCTTTGCCAAAATAGAAAAGAAATTAGTTGGGCTGGCCCAAGTGAACACAGTGGAGGAGCATATTTTTGTTTTTCCAGGTGGGCACTAGCCTGTCGGCCCAATACTGTATAGCATCACGCGAGTTTCTTTATGTTATGTTTCTGTTTTTTCCACTGTTTGTAGCCCAGTTTTTCTTAGGTTTTCTGTTGCTTTTTTTTCTTATTTTATTTTTCCTTCAGTCGTTTTGGTCTTTTCTGATGTTTATTTCCTTTCCCTTTTTTTTCCTCAGCTTTCTTTGTTATATTCTCGTTTTTGTGGTATCTTTCTGCAGGACCAATTTTCCCTGACTTTCTTCGGGGTTTTTTCTCCTTCCTTTTTTTTTCGACAGATGTCTATTTTTTTCATATGGATTGTACATTTTTTATATGTTAGAAATATTTTATTTACATACATGTAAAAAATTTCAAATACATGATTTTATGATTTTCAATATATGTCTTGTTGTCTACCTTTTTCATACAAGTTGTATATTTTTCTAATACATCTAAAACATTATTTCATAAATGTTTCACATTTTTCCAAGACATGTTAAACATTTTTTTTTAAAAGTTTTCATTTTGTTTTTCAAATACATGTTAAGTATTTTTAAATAGATGTTGCAACATTTATTAGTAATAAAAATATTTTTCTTAACTATGAAACTTTTATAAATCATTCAAAATTTCCCCAAAATATTAAGATACATTTTTATAACTTGTGGACATTTTTAATACACAAATCACTTTTGTTTGAATTACATTTTTAATCCTCTGACTTTTTATAAATGTCAAAAACATTTTTCGGCCACATTATTAACAGTTTTCATACACATGGTTAATTTTTTATATTTTTTATGATTCACATTTTACATTTTTCGTCTATATCAGGAACATTTCCTTATACAAGTTTAACAATTTTTAAATGCAGGATCAACATTTTTTGTAAAGCTGTGAATGGTTTTTTGTAGTATATGTATATAATATTTCGAAATGTAAATTTTTTAAAAATAAATAAAGGGGAAAATGTGAACAAAACGGAAGAAAAACCCCAAAAATAGCATTACATCAGCAATAATGATGGGAAGCGGTTCCTGGGCAGCTCCGAGACCTGCTCGATGGAGGCGAGCCGTGGTAGGACTGGCGGCGGCTGGGACATAGCTGCGCCCTGGTTTTACTCCAAAAGTATGACTTTATTCTAGAAACCTCTAATGAATTGGTAAAGACTAAATTTGCGAGGGTGAACCTTAGCAGTTTACTCCCTTCATTCAATGAATAAATGAATAAGCTGCACGCACATTTAAAAACCCAAATTTGACCACAAAATAGATAATAACATATATATTATGAATTAAAAATTAAACCATTTTAAACTTCTTTCGAATACGAATACAACGGTATAAGTTTTTATCACGTATAACACCTTTAAGGTCAAATTGTAATTGTAAAATTTAGTTAATCAAATATATGATCAATGTTTAATTTTGAAATAAGTTCGCACCTCATTAAATGGAATGGATGGAATAGCTACTAGTTCACTCAATCACACGAATTTACCCATGGCTGTCAAGTTAAAGTTGTGCTGGCCGTTGATTGATGGTGAGGGTGTTGTTGCAACGTTGTCTCGGTGGAACGATGCTCTCTCATGGCTCCGACAATACTCCTTGTCATGCAAAGTGCTTTTGGGCGTTTCGGTTGTGAAGGCCCTTTGTTCGTTGGACGATGGGTTTGCTACTTTGCGACATGCCTACATGTGTGGTGTTGGCAGAGCGATGTCCTTCGACGGCATTGGAGACACTCCTGAGTTTCTCTGAAATCTTTATATGGTCGTTGGATGTTGAGCGAAAAACATGCGATTGGAATTTTGAAAAAAATCGCAAAGTTTGTAAACCGGCAGTTTTGATTAAATAGGACTAGTCGATCTTCATTTCCTTTTCTGAAGGTTCATGCCGTGAGCTGGTCACCTTGGCATGCAGATACGACAATGGTTGCAAATATCTAGTGATATCTTCATTCAAAATATCTGTATATGCCGTCGACCTGATCGGCAATCGTACTGCTCCATTGAAAGACCAGCCAACAGCTTTGCCTGTGGCTATGCTGCTCCACCAGCATTTCTTGTTGGATCACTACTGCTACGTGCTACCTATTTGATTCGAAAAGACAAATAGTTCTATGTCTACCGGGATTTTTTCTTTTGAGGATATTTCCCCCCAAATCATCATCAGCGTTCAGTGAGGAAGAATGTATTGGTTCACAATGCTTTACAGTAGGGGTACCATGCCTACATTTGAGACAAAAACTTATTCTTGTTATCCTGATAATTAGAGAATCCCCGCGTCGAAATTGATCCCCGTGTCGCCCGCTCTGGCGACTCGGGGGAGAGGGGGCAGCCCTAACCCCCGCCGCTCCCCTCATCTCAACCCTCCCCTCGCCGCTGCCAAAGGCGCCCATCGGCAAAGCTCAGATGACTCCGGGGATGGCGGCCGTGGGGCGTCTCTCCGGCAGTTCGGCACGGTCCTTGGTCGGTAGTTGCGTCCGACTGGATCTCGTCCACGGGATGCAGCGGCTGTCGTCCTGGGGGGCGCGCGGAAGCGGGGTGGCGGGGGCTTCGTTCTCTTGCGGCCATGAGCGTGCTAGTGGAGTGGTGAGTGGTTTTCGGCGGGGCAGCGGTGATGCGCTCCTCCTCGGTCCCTGTGTACGGCTTAGTTTCGTCTAGTCATGTGCTCGGTGGTGTTGGCCTGCTGGTTGTGACTTATCTCATAGTTTTGGGTGCCTGGGGTACAGTTGAGGTGGATTGCACAAATCCGGGTGAAAACCAAGCATTGAACTTATCAGTGTCGGCGAATGTCGTCTCCCTTCTTGGAGGTGCCGCCGTGGATCTGTCGCACCTACAAACCTCATGTCTTGCGACTCCGGGTGAAAACGCTAGATCTGGCCTTGTCGGATCGGATGGCGATGATGTCCTCAACATCACTAACTCCTTGGAGACGTCATTTGTGGAGTCCTTGTGACCGTTAGCGAGGAATCACTACAAAATTTGCTCTATTTTGCGACATTTCACTTATGTCACGTAAAACCGTTTTTCGTCATGAAAAATATCATCGCGACGTTTTTCGGCAGTCACCCCGATCATCGCTGAAGCGTCGTCATAAAAATAAAATCTTGACGGTACCACTTCCTTCGTCATGCAAGATCACATTTTAGATGACGAACCAAAAATCATCGCCGAAACTATCTTCTGTGACGACCTTAAAATTTCACAAGAACTGTCACCATACTAACAACCGACCCACCATGTTTGACCAGTCAACGTTTCTGACATACAAGCCCATATTATGCTGACGTGCCACCTTACAGTTGGGCCCGATCGATGTTTTATCACTCACTGTTCCGTCAGTAATACTCAGATTTGACCGATCAAAGATTCTGACATGTGGGTGATACCTGCAGCCAAACAGGGTGGTGTAGCACTTTCATGGAGGTATCCCAGTTATTTATCGTCCCAACAGAGAGCAGAGGAGAGTATTTATATTGGCACTTCTGTCACACACAAAGTGTCACCGTTTTTGTGTGAAGTAACTGATTGAGCTTCTCCAAACATTATCAGTGTCCTAGTAAACGAATAAACCAGAGTGACAAGGATAAATGATTTATAGTGATATCAATAGCTAATAAAAGTAAATAACATAAATGAAAATGGAAGTAGCATTGTGTTTCCTGCAACGAAGAGATTGGGCGTGGAGAGAATTCACTTCATGGTAAGAATTTATATATATCAAGTGTGCCAGTGCGACGATAATACCAGTTAGCTTGTATCATACTCATAGTATTTGATATGTGTGTTCTATAGGCGTTTCACCCTAAAGTTATGAAACTCCCCCGCACGGTATTATATTTCATTCTATGCTCCTGTTTCGTCGTTGCCATAGAGTGGTCGTCTCCACAATTAAGGTCCTTGGACCGGAACCAAGCATTAAGTTTTGTGGTTCACCGTTATCTCATATTCTCTTTGGTCCTCATAGATATATTCACCTGTCACGTCATAGGTCACACATTTCCTAAACAATATGTGTTACATGTGTAGGTCATTAGATCATGTTGCGTGCGCCCTTTGGACAACACGCATAGAGTTCACCACAGTATAACAACGTACTAGATAGATCATACTACTACAAATACAAATGACGACATATAGATTAGATACAAAATGAATCTTACCACTCACCTACATCTCCCACTCCTATGGGGAATTACTCAAGCATCATAAGAGAGAAACCAATCACACCGGAGATAAAACCAATGAAAACCATATCGATAATACCGTGAAGATCCACAATAAGATGAATGGATGATCCCAATAGTTTGATCCCTAGATGAGATTGAAATAGAGTTACAATTGTTCTCGCAACTTGAAATTCCTCTTACAATAGTGAAGGATTAGATGTTGATGGAGATGAAAGAACCAAAACTAAGAAGATCTCCAAAGGTTTTTCGGATCTCCTCCTCTTCTGTTCTAGTTGTGGTGGCGGCGGCCAGGGTTCTCTTCCTCTCTGGGCCCCTTCACAAAAGTGTCTTGTATAGATACGGTGGTGCTGTTGGCACTCCATACGACCACTCATACGAGCGCTTGCAGTTGTATGGAAGTTTGTCATTTGATCTGGTGCGCCTGGGGGTTGGGCTCTCAACATGGAAGTTGCTCCATTTGACTTGATTTGCAGTAATTCTCCTCGGTTTCCTTCCATATATGATATTTCCTGCCAAACAATTGAAAATCATATTTTCTTCTCTTTTGGAGGATTAGTGTTAGAAATAACTGAGAAGTAATAAATATCCGGTGAAAACCAAATGGGAATCACACGAAAAATATCTCAAACTCTCGAGCCATCAACTCCCTCGAGCAAACAAGAAATCAAGGGAATGAAATGGAGCTTGATGGAGTAGAAAGAAGTTTTACCGGCTCGAGAGAATATGACATATCCATCTTCAGTTATCCTGCAATTTCATTCAAGAAAGTATTCACATTTGAAAAGTTGCACCTAAGCTCGTTGCCTAACCACGTGTAGTTTCCTATCACTAGTTATTATTTCTCAAACATAATTTTTTTTGTTAACCAAGTGTTTAGGCAAGGAAAACCATTTCTTTCTTTTAATATGGATATTCTTTTAGGCTCTTCATAAAACAAATTCATTACGGATTTTCGGAGACGCAGAGAGCAAAGAATTCAAACATTTCATTAACACCCACAAGTACCTCTTAGTTATGGCTCTAAAACACTTCTCTCAATCATTGTTCTTTGGAAATTCAATTCTTAGTGACGGGGTTATGCCAAAATTTATTATATGCAATGATTTTCCTATGTGGCCTAATTTTGTGCACTATGGATCAAGAATAGTTGTCTCTTTCGAGCTCAGCGACCAATGCTCTTATTTATCATTTACACACTTCTTTGAAGAAGGTCGATCATTTACCACACAATCTCCAATTCCGTGATGGTGTTGCAGTTACGCGAATTATCTCAACATATAGCAACGAGATGTAAAGCCAGCCATAAGCTGGAGCTCCACGGTTTTAGTATCGCGAATAAACTTTGGCATAACCTCGATCACCTCAAATATCTATTCCTCAAAACAACTCTATCAATAGGTGTCATCGAGTTAATTAAATTCAGCACTATGGACTTGAAGTGTTCGAATGCCCGTTCTCTTCAAAAATTTGAGCCCCTATGTTTTTCTGAGGTTTTATTTTTAGATTAAAATCATGCTTCACAACAATGTTTCACTAGCAAAATCTAAAGTTGGGAGTTATGACTAAATGATATTCAACTAATGAGGGGAACTAACTCAAGTGCAGCCAGTCAAATGAAAATTCTCTCCTAAATAATATTGCGAGACAAGGGATTATGCATATGTTATACCTTCTCGTGCTAGATCACTTACTCTCTCAGTCAATTCTCCTATTCATTTCCTTCATTTCGAACTTGCTAGTGGTGAACAAATCTCTGGGCTTGAAGAAACAAAACACAAACAAAGAGATTTCTAACGAAGCAAGAGCAAGCTTGGTCTACAATTTATTATGCAAACTGGAAATAAACATGCTAAACAAAAGAAAAAGAAGAAAAGTAAATATGTATGCGTGGATAACTAGGGTATGTGCTCCCCCAAGCTTAGGCTCCTAGCCTACTCTCTAGTCCATGTCCTCATCATCGTCGCCCCTCGGAGCAGTATGAGGCCACTACATCTGAGATGGGCCACTAGAGGACGCTCCTCCTGCACCTGGGTGTGGCTACCAGAAAGTAAAGAGGGACTGCATGTTCCTATTGAGTAGGTGGATGTGGTTGTTAGTCTCACGGAGGTCCGTACGGATACCTCCAACTTGCTCCCGTAGCTGCTGGAACTCTACCCTGGGCACATAGTCACCACCATGCCCAAATTTAACTTGAGGAGCATATTGGGGTGCATTACCCCATGCCCCTCTCAACCGTGACCGTGCCCCTCAACAGCAGCATCCCACTCAAATGCTGGTTCAGGCTGAATGTTATTCCCGAAACCAGCTGCATGCCTAAACTCATTGAGTTCATCAATAGATAGAACCCACATATCACGACTAGAAATAGTAAAAGCTTGCAAGGGTGTCGGTGTCAAAACCGGCGGATCTCGGGTAGGGGGTCCCGAGCTATGGATTCTTGGATCAATGGGGAACAGGAAACACAGGGACAATATTTACCCAGGTTCGGGCTCTCTTGAACAGGTAAAACCCTACGTCCTGCTTGATTATATTGATGTGTGTGATTATAGAGTCGATCTACCACGAGATCAGATGAACTAAACCCTAGATGAGTAGGATGATGATCCTCCCTCCTACAAACTAAACCCTCCGATTTATATAGACACCAGGGGTACCTAGGGTTACACATGGTCGGTTACCATCAGGGAATAAACATTCCAATTCTACCATCTTGACTTGGAGGACACACCAAGGCACCGAAGGTTTCCTTCCTGAACACGACGTCGCCTTATAGCTCGGCCTTCCAGCAATAATCACAGAGCGGCCCACCTATTTGGCCCATAAGAGATAGACCGGCGGCCCGAGGACCCCTTAGTCCCGGACTCCCTCAATATCCCCCGAACTAGCCTCCAACACCGGGGTCCGTGATCCCTAGTAGCCTCACGCGCCCAAGGTCTCCGGTTTGCGGGGCGAGTTCTTCTCCCCTTCTATGTTCGGCTCACACTAGTTTGGCCACCAATGAGTCCCTGATTGTCGAAGCATCGCGGGGCCCACAATATTAACTGTCCTGCTCAAGGCTAATGACGCCCCTCGATCCCCGCGCGTCGATGGAAGGTAGGTGGCCAATAGTCTTTTACAAAAATGCCCCTCGCAGGTCAGATGAAAAACACATGTTAAATAGGCTGGTCGTGCCATGAGCAACACATCCTATTCCCCAACAATTAAGAAATAAAAAATCAGGGAGCTCGGAGACATGGCAAGCGTCCCAGGCTCCTCCTCACGTCCTCATGGCCCCCTCCCAGGCGACTGGGCAAGCTGCTCAGTCTCCCGTCTCAATTGAGTGGTTCCTGCTTCAGATCTAGCGTCCACCCGTGCCAGATTAACTTCCGCAAACGGCGAGGCCTTTGCAGAGGACTTCCCTGCTCCATGCAAGGAAGAGAGGGTATGCTTCGTGCCCTTCCTCTTACGAGGCTTGGGCTTCCCCATTCAACCCTTCTTGAGGGGTTTGCTGGAGTTTTACGGGATCCAGCTCCATCATCTTACCCCTGGATCCATTCTGCACATCTCGGGCTATGTCGCCCTTTGCGAGATGTTTCTGGGCTGCGGGCCCATTTAGAATTATGGAGAAAATATTTCTGCCTCGTCCCCTGCACCCGGGGAGGAACAATCTTTGAAGTTGATGGAGCCGAAGTATGGCGCATAGCCGGGACGGGGTACCCAATTGGGACCCCAAAGAAGGATTCCAAAGAGTGGACCTCAAAATGGTTTTATATTGAAGATGCCCCCCTATTCGATCCATCTCGGAGGGGTCTGCCCGAATACTCAGACGCTCCTTTAAAGAAACGGTTTAACTGGCGACTGAAAAGCCCTTCCCAAGAGGAGAGCCCCGAAGTAAAGCGTCTGGCCGCTCAGGTGAGGTTGTTAGCTCACAGCAAGTTAACCATCATTGATGTGATGGCCGCTGCTATTACTCGATGTGTCCAACCTCTTCAACAAAGGATGCACCCCTTATGGTGTTACAATGGGACAAATGACGCGACCCGCTACAAACGGAAAGGGCTTGCCAATCATGCAGCAATGGCAGCCATACTGGCTGATCTATTTAAAGGAGAAAAGGAAGAGTTTGCTCGCCTGAGGGCCAGGGACGGATACTCGAGTCATAATCCCATTGAATGGGTAAGTTTAGCTATATTTTCATAGTCTGGATGTTATGTCCATTTTTGTTGATCGAATCTTTTAACTTTCCGAACAAAACTGGAGGTGTTGGATCGAGAAAGTCAACTTCCCTCCTCCTCAACCGGAGATTTATTCCCGCGACGATGACCCGGGATTCCATGACGATCTAGAGACGTCAATCGATTTTGAGGACGGGTTTTTTTTACCAGGAGAGTCTTGAGGGCTCTAAGGTGGCCCTTTTGGCCGATCACCCCGGGACACTCCCTTCCCCCCACTGTAAGTAACAAGAAGGCATCTTCTCGAAAAAGGCGCCCGCCTCCCGTCGTCCCGAGTACACTGACTTCTACTCCCAAGGGCTGTCGCACCATGCGCCGAACATCGGCGAGAGCGGCGCCGGCTGTGTCCGCACCAAACGACAGTGGAATTCCCAAGTGTGTGGCGGCCATGGGAACTACCTCAACCACGCCCCTGACCAAGAGGTAATACATTCAACTCATAATTCGGTCATGGTTATAGCCCCTGTAAGCACTTGTAATCCTTGCCGGGATCTGTAGGAGATGTGGACAACCACCTTCGTCTGAGGACGTCAAAGAGGTGCCAAGTGGTAATCCTGAACCGAGGTCTTTGGCAAAGGCCGAGGTTAATGCGGAGGTCCCCGCCGCAGACCAACTTCTAGAGGATCCCAAGGATGTGTCGGTTACCAATACTGAAGTCGAGAGTGTGATGAATCACCGATGGCGGAAGGAGTTACTACGTCACCCTGCGTTCTCCAAACAGGAGTTTAACGCTCTTAGTTCGATGGACGCATATCTCGGAGCCGCCCGAGCAGGACTTGAGGGAGACTCCAACCTTATGTCGACCAGCCTGCATGTGAGTGATTGGTTTTGACAACCGAACACAAAGCCTAACCCAGTAGCCCCTGAGCCCTAATTTGGTCGGGACGGTCGAGTTAAGGGTCTGAATATTGTTGCGACGTGGTGTAGGCTTCGAGGGAACAAAACAAAAAATTATCCGAGGACCTTGAATTAAACCGAACACAGTTGACAGCTGCGAAGGCCGAACTAGAGGAGGTTAAAAGGTTCACCAGGGAGGCACACAATGAGTAAAAAGGTTTAACATGCAGAATTGCTTGGGGCACCTTTTCTAATGAAAGATTGCCTTATAGCAGCCGAGTCCATAGGCCAAATGCAGAAAGATCTGGATGCGGCGAGAGAATCTAAAAGGTATGCCGAATCGCAGCACGAAGCCGGCCGCTGGGTACTGACCCGGAGTCATGAGGAAAAGAACGAACTCAAGGCGGGAAACCAGCGACAGGCCGAAGAAATTGAGAGGTTAAAAACTCAACTGGCACAAGCCCGTGAGGAGAACCAGAGATTGAAAGGTGGCATGTTCGATGAGTGAAATTTTAACTTGTAATTCTGCAAAATATGTGTATTATGTCAATGTAAAAGACATGCCACATATCTTGTTAGGTCTCCTGACTGGGCGCCCCGAGGAAGAGGCCAACTCGTTCGGAGGGAACCTACTAAAGGAACTGTCCATCGTGCATGAGTGAGCTTGGAAAGCTATGAAGATCATGGTCAAGGCATTATGGCCGACCGAGACGCCTCCGAAAGGGATGGCCGAGCTGGCTAGTCGATTGAAAGGAGCTCGGCTTTGCTTCGAGCTATGGAAGATGTCGGCTTGTCTAGAAGGAGCACCGGAGGCATGGGCAATGGTGAAGACCCGCTTTACCAAACTCGACCCAGAGCATTTGGCCCTAGTTGGGCCGGTAGGGCCGGATGGTCAAGAGGTGTCACTTCATTTGGTGTATGACCAAGTGATGCCAGTCGCTCGTATCTCGCAAGAAGATTGCATCCTGGATACCATAATAGATAATCTTGACAAGCAACCGGGTGTTTGATTCTATGTAGCTATGTACTTTACATCATACATACTCTGTCCGTGCTGTATACGTTGTCTTAACCGGCCATCGGCTTCTACCTCCCCCACCAGTGGCCGGGGAGTGTTCCGTACTATGTGACCTGAGGTAACAGGAAGTCACTTCGGAGAACCAGGCAATCCGTCCATCTGGTGCGAACAAACAGAACGCGCACGGGGAGTTATGTTATATTACTATTTAACGTAAGAAACATCTTCCGAAGAAAATAGTTCCTCCATGGGTTCCGTTCTTCGGGTTGCTACGTTAACCGTAGACGTTATAACCGTATACCCGCAGTATGCGGGTGATGGTTACTTCGGGAAAATAACCCCGGGTTTTGGTGATGATCACTAATTGGTTTCACTTCCCTCGTGGCCGACCAATTGTCTTCTTAAGAATGCTAGCTTTCGGCTTCACCCATCTGAGGTATGTACCCGGGTGATCCGGTCGCAACAATCACAGAGGTGCTCCCTTTACCCCCTAGCCGAACAATCAGGAATGTAGAGGGTAAGCATAGGAGCAAGGCAACCCAGCTTGGCCAAATCTTAAGTCAAATCGATGAATATAATGGCTTAAAAACGATACCGGAAGGGTGCATGCACGACAGAGACGAATAGATGCACGAAAATATATTGATCGGCTTGTTAAGAAGCCCCCAGGTGTGACCGGGTAGTTCGTTTGAAGATGTATGCCGAGGACAACTTAACATAGCTCGGTTTAGCCG
The DNA here is from genome assembly GCA_039707655.1 of Elymus sibiricus. Classification (NCBI taxonomy): domain Eukaryota; kingdom Viridiplantae; phylum Streptophyta; class Magnoliopsida; order Poales; family Poaceae; genus Elymus; species Elymus sibiricus. The sequence continues at coordinate 276,168,460 of CM077665.1, forward strand.
AACACAGCCTGGGAAATGCTAACCAATCTGAAAAAGTAAAAAGGAAGGGAAAACTATAAAAGGGAAAAGGACTAGTGAGGGTGACGACACCGGTCTAGCCATAGAAGCGCCAAAGACGAGCTGTGTTCCATGGGTTTGGTTCAAGGCGATTGTCCGGCGGGTTGCGGAGGCGATATGCTCCTCCTGCAAGTACTTCATCAATTATGAAAGGACCCTCCCATTTGGGCGAGAGTTTATGCTTCTACTTCTTCGGGAGGCGTAAAACAAGTTCGCCCACATTGTATGCCTTCGCTCGAACTTCCCTACTATGGTAGCACCGGGCCTGCTGTTGATAAAAGGTAGAGCGGGCCCGAGCTATATCATGCTCTCCTTCTAGGGTGTCTAAGTCGTCTTGCCGGTCTAGCTTGGCCTCCTTTTCTTTGTACATGCGCACTTTAGGCGCGTCATGGATGATGTCGCAGGGGAGGACTGCTTCTGCCTCGTACACCATGAAAAACAGTATGTATCCCGTTGATTGGGTCGGGGTGGTGCGCAGGCCCCATAATACGGAGTCAAGCTCCTCCACCCAATGACAGTCAGATTCTTTCAGGGAACGGACCAGTCAAGATTTGATACCGCTCATAATGAGACCGTTGGCCCGTTCGACTTGTCCATTGGTCTGTGGGTGATATACCGAGGCGTAATAAAGCTTGATGCCCATGTTAGCGTACCAGTCCTTTACCTCATGGGTTGTGAAATTGGATCCATTGTCCATTATTATACTGTGGGGGACACCATAACGGTGCACCATGCCAGATATAAAGTTGATGACCGGTCCGGACTTAGCTGAAGTTACTGGTTTCGCTTCAATCCACTTGGTGAATTTGTCGACCATGACTAGTAGATATTTCTTTTTGGATCTTTTACATCTGTGCCCCTAACTTGAACCCACTACTCAGATTTGCCCCTAATTTCGAAGCATGCTCAAATTTGCCCCTCTTCCGTTAAGTGCACTTATAGAAATGCCCTTCTGTACATTTTTTGTCCAGTCAAAGGCCTTTGACCGTTTAGTGCGCTTATAGAAAAATTTAATGGTCAAAGGCCTTTGACTGGACGGAAAATGTACGGAAGAGCATTTCTAAAAGCCACTTAACGGAAGAGGGGCAAATTTGAGCATGCTTCAAAATTAGGGGCAAATCTGAGTAGGCGGTTCGAGTTAGGGACAGAAATGCAAATGGCCCTTTCTTTTTCTTGGTCCCCCCTTTAAGTGGTCCGACCATGTCCAGCCCCTAGACCGCGAAAGGCCAGGTGATCGGTATCGTCCGAGGAGCTGTTGGGGGGCATGTGGCTTTGATTTGCAAAGAGCTGGCAACCAACACAATGTTGGACGAGTGTGTGGGTGTCTATGCGAGGATTGGGCCAATAGAATCCGACTCGAAAGGCCTTACTTACCAGGCCCAAGCTGCTGCGTGGTGGCTGCCCATGCCTGCGTGTATCTCAGCCAAGAGTTGCTTTCCTTCTTCTTCGGATATGCACCGTTGAAGGACTCCGGTGGTGCTTTTCTTGTATAGTTCACCCTCATGGACCTTGTAGGCCTTGGATCACCTAATTATGCGTCTTTCCTCGGTCTGGTCATCGGGGAGTTCTTGGCGGAGAAGGTAGGCGAGGAAGGGCTCGGTCCATGGCGCGATTACCGCCATGACTTCATGAGCCGAAGGTGTTTCTTGAAGTGCCGATCCATTGATGATATGTTCATCTGGTTCGATGACAGGAGGGATGATCTGTTCCAAAAAGGTGTTCTTAGGGATGGGGTCGCGCTTGGCGCCCATGCGGGCGAGGACGTCAGTGATACGTCTCCAACGTATCTGTAATTTTTTATTGTTCCATGCTATTATATTATCATTCTAGGATACTTTTTGGGTGTTTATTTACCAATTAATATTATTTTTGAGCGCTAACCTATTAACCCAGTGCCAGTTGCTGTTTTCTGCGTGTTTTAGCTTTTCAGGTTTACAGTACCAAACGAAGTCCAGTTGACATGAAACTTTTTGGTGATTTTTTCTGGACCAAAAGAAGTCCAGGAAGCTTCGATAGGAGGCCAGAAGCCAGATGAGAGGAGCACGAGGCAACCAAGCACGGTTAGGGGGGTAGGGCACGCCTGGTTGCCTCGTGCCCCCCTGGGTTACCTCCTGGCGTACCTCTTCGCCCTATAAATTCACATTAATCCCAAAAACCCTAGAGGATCTCCCAAAACACTTTTTCCGTCGCCGCAAGTCCCTGTTCCGCCGTGTGCCCATCTGGAGCCCTGTTCTGGTGCCCTGCCGGAGGGGGGATCGATCACGGAGGGCCTTTTCATCATCCTTGCTGCTCCCATGGTGATGTGTGAGTAGTTCACCACAGACCTGGGGGTCCGTAGTTAGTACCTAGATGGCTATCTCTCTCTCTCTCTCTTGATCTTTAATACAATGATGATCACATCTTCGCTTTGATCTATCCGATATAACTCTTTTGTGCGGTGCGTTTGTTGGGATCCGATGAATTGTGGGTTTATGTTTCAGATTATTCATGAAAAGTATTTGAGTCAAACCTGATTATTATGATTCTTATTTGCATGATCATTATAGCTTCGTAAATCTCTCCGATCTATTGAAATAGTTTGGCCAACTAGATTGATATTTCTTCAATGAGAGGGGTGCGTTGTAGTGGGTTCAATCTGGCGGTGCTCTATATCCCAGAGACAGAAAGGGACAAGACACGTCTTTGTATTTCTACCACTAGGGATAAAATGACGGGGTTAGTTCATATTAATTTAATTCTCTTTGTCTACATCATGTCACCGTTCTCCAAGCATTACTCTGTTTTACTTAATACTCTAGATGCATGCTGGATAGCGGTCGATGGGTGTAGTAATAGTAGTAGGTGCAGGCAGGAGTCAACCTACTTGCTTATGGACATGATGCATATATACACATGATCATTGTCGTGAATATCACATAACTATCCTCTTTTCTATCAATTGCCCAACAGTAGTTTGTCTACCCACCGTATGCTTATTTTCATGAGAGATGCCACTAGGGAAAACTATGGCCCCCGGGTCTATCCACTTATAAGTTTACAAATGCTACTATTTACTTGCTGTTATTATTTGTCTTTTATTATATTTTGCAATTCATAATTATCTACTACCAACCACACTACTCATAAGCTTGCAAATAACGAGTCCAAGGGGATTGACAACCCTCTTGCCCGCGTTGGATGCAAGTGTTTGTTTCTTTGTGTGTAGCCGCTGAAGACGGGGGTTGGTTGTTACTTCTATCGGTTTGATAAACCTTGGTTCTCTACTGAGGGTAATACTTACCTATATTGTGTTGCATCACCCATTCCTCTTCACAGAAAAACCCAACGCATGCACAAGTATCAGTCAGTAGCTTGATTGCTGTCTCTGGAGACATGGTGGAATTCTAATCCTTCGAACCGTGCAGATATTTTGAGGATGACATTTCTATATGCTGCCATATTTGGGGTTTTGGCGTAGAATTCGCCGTTGATTTGAGAGATGGCGAGGTTAGAGTATCCCCATACCTCGAGCCGTTGTACGCCCATTGATGTTTCCATCCGAAGTCCATGCAACACAGCCTCGTATTCGGCCGCATTATTGGAATCGGTGTACATGATCTGCAATACGTATCGGATGTTGTCGCTAGTGGGGGATGTAATTATAACTCCAGCCCCTAGTCCGGCAAGCGTCTTGGATCTGCCAAAGTACATCGTCCAATGAGAGTATGTACTGTATTCTCTGGGGAGCTCGGCCTCCGTCCATTCGGCGAGAAAATCTGTCAACACCTGGGATTTAATAGCACGGCGTGGTTTGTACGCAATTTCAAAGGGGAGGAGTTCAATGGCCCATTTGGCTATGCAGCCAATGGAGTCCATGTTGTTAATTATATCATTCAGTGGTACTTCGGATGCCACCGTGACCGAACACTCTTAAAAGTAGTGTCGGAGCTTTCAGGATGCCATGAAAACCGTATAGGCTATCTACTGGTAATTCGGATACCTAGATTTGCACGGGGTGAGCACTTCTGATACGTAATAGACTGGCTTCTGCACCCGAAAGTTGTGACCCTCCGCCTCTCATTCGACAACGAGAACCGCACTAACCACTTGATTTGTGGCCGAGATGTACAATAGCATTGGTTCACCTATGCCGGTCGCTGCTAGTATAGGATTGCCAGCCAATAACGTTTTAATTTCTTCCAATGCAGCCATTGCTTCATCGGTCCACTCGAAGTTTTTGGCCCGTTTGAGCAGTATGTAGAGCGGTAGTGCCTTTTCACCAAGGCGGGAGATAAAGCGCCTCAAAGCCGCCACGTAGCCCGCCAGTGTTTGAACATGCTTCAGCTCCGTAGGGATCGCTAGTTGGGATAGGGCTCGAATTTTAGCCGGATTGGCCCCCTATTCCTCTATGGGAGACAATGAATCCGAGCAGTTTACCCGCTGGAACTCCGAAGACGCATTTGTCCGGATTGAGCCGTATATCGTAAGCCCGCAGATTATCAAAGGTTTACCGGAGATCGTCCACCAGCTGTCTAACGTGTTTCGTCTTGATGACCACGTCGTCCAGGTATGCCTCGACCGTCTTGCCGACTTGATTTTCTAGGCATGTCTGAATCATGCGTTGGTATGTGGCGCCTGCATTTTTTAACCCGAAGGGCATTGTGTTGAAGCAAAATGGCCCATATGGGGTGATGAAGGTGGTTGCGGCTTGGTCGGACTCCTTCATTTTGATTTGATGGTATCCGGAGTAGGCATCGAGGAAGCATAGTGAGTCATGTCCGGCGGTGGCGTCGATGATCTGGTCTATGCGGGGTAAGGGAAAGGGATCCTTAGGGCAAGCTTTATTTAGGTCTTTGAAATAGATGCACGGCCGCCAGGATTTGTCTTTCTTTGGTACCATGACCAGATTTGCCAACCACTCGGGGTGTTTGATTTCTCGGATGAATCTGGCTTCGAGTAGTTTTGCTAGTTCTTCACCCATAGCTTGACGCTTGGGTTTCGAAAATCGGCGTATTGCCTGTTTAACTGGCTTGAAGCCTGTGATTATCTTCAGGCTATGCTCCGCTAGTCTTTGCGGGATTCCTGGCATATCTGAGGGGTGCCAGGCAAATATGTCCCAATTTTCGTGCAAGAATGTGCGCAGTGCTTCGTCAACCGTGGGGTCCAGCTGAGCTCCAATGGATGCTATTTTGTTGGGGTCCGTTGGATGCACCTGAAATTTGACGATTTCATCTGCTGGTTTGAAGGATGTAGATTTGGGCCTCTTACTGAGGATTACATCATCCCTATCTATCATTGAGCGGAGTGCGATTAATTTCTCGGACAGTTCCTCGAGGGCGAGCGATGTTGTTTTGTTTTCGGCCCGAAGAGCTCTATTCGAGTCACTTATAATTGTGATCACACCATTGGTCCCTGTCATTTTGAGCTTCATATACCCCTAATGTGGTATGGCCTGAAATCTTGTGAAAGCATCACACCCCAATAGGGCGTGATAACCGCTATGAAAGGGCACAATATGGAAGAGAAGTTCTTCGGACGTGTAGTTCTCAGGGGTGCCGAATACCACATCGAGAGTAACTCGTCTGGTGCAACGTGCCTCTTTTCCGGGGATGATCCCTTGAAAGGTGGTGTGGCTTAGCTCGACACGAGATCTGTTGAATTGCATTTCGTCCAGGGTATCCTCATAAATGAGGTTTAAACCATTGCCACCGTCCATTAGCACCTTGTGGAGTCCGAAACCGTCTACTATGCGATCGAGGACCAGGGCGGCAGGTGTTTGGACGGGGCAGGTTCTCGGTTGGTCTGCCTCGCCGAAGGTGATGGGTGTGTTTGTCCAAGAATTCGTTGCTTCCACTGGTGTTTTTGGTCGAGTTCTCGAAGAGCGCTCTTCCTCTGATTTTTTGAGGGAAACATTTTGTAGATCATTAGGATCTCGGCGTTGTGATCCGGTGGCGTTGCTGAGCATCTGCTTGAGGGTGAGACCCCGATGATGGCCTCTCCTCTCTTTGCGACTTGCCTAACGACCCAACAAGCTCGAAGGCTGTGAGTCGGGTTTGTATTCAGCAGGACGGAGTGTATGGGGCCCAACTTGTCCAATAGTTCGTCAAGGTCAGTTCTGGATCCTGCAAGGGGTTTATTCTTTTTCTCGGTGGGCTCGTGTTCGGCCGACCGTCGTGTGGGTACGCGCTTCCTTTGAGATCTTCTGGGTTCCCGGGCATGGATTGGCTCCGTGCAAATCTGTTGAGCCTGCCATGCGCTTTCCATGGCGCAGTATTTGCGTACCAGATCTGATAGCTCGGTGAAGTTTTGAACGTGGGGACGGGCGGGGGCGTTTACGATTCCTTCGTCATGGCAGTTATGCCGGAAGGTTGCTATGATTTCCTGGCCGCTACAGTCTGCTATCCTGTTTTTGGCAAGGAGGAATCTAGCCCAGAAGTGCTGGACCGTTTCCCCTGGCTGCTGTTTAACGTACAATAGGTCCCGTATGTCGGGCTTCCCTGAACTACTTGGAGAGTACTCGACGTGGGGGGTGGGTGGGGAAAAACTTTGTATCCCAATAGGATGTGGGTCCGAAGCTTTGTCGGTAGTGTCCTGTACCATCATGGAATCCGGCGCGCCGGGTTCGGGGTCTGGATTATCAGCCGGACATCGCCGCACGGACTATAGGTCATGCGCTAAATCGGGGTTCGATCCTGAACTTTTTTTGAAGCAAAGTCCAGATTCCAAACTAGAGGAACGATCCCGAGGGTCACAAACCCAATCATAAACCGTTCTCAGCTCCGGTGATTGAGAGGGCGAACCTTCGGCCGAGTCCTCGATGGTAGTGACCTTGTGTGTGATAGGTGGGACGTAAATTCCTCTGTCGTCGGGTTTAAGCCCGACCTGATCATAGACCGAGGGTTGGCCGTCGGTTATCCCTATGGCTTGGATCCGGCCATGTAACTTGTTAACGACGACATATCTGTGGAGTCCTGACGTGGCTTGAGACTGCATTGGTATTTCCCCAAAGAGGAAGGGATGATACAGCACATCGACGGTAAGTATTTCCCTCAGTTATGAAACCAAGGTTATCGAACCAGTAGGAGGATCACCACCACCCAATAAGCAGCACCTGCACACAAATAATAAATACTTGCAACCCGACGCGAAAGAGAGGTTGTCAATCTCTCTACGGTAAAAAGATAGATTAGGATATGATAGTAGGAGAGATAGATCTCTCAAGAACACAAAATACAAAGAGCAAATAAAAAGTGCAGCAATATATTTTTAGGTTTTTGGTTTAGTAGATCTGAAAACAAAGAGGCAAAAAGATAGATCGGAAAGCAATATGTTGGAAAAGTAGACCCAGGGGCCGTAGGTTACACTAGTGGCTTTTCTCATGAGTATAGCACACGGTGGGTGAACAAATTACTGTTGGGCAATTGATAGAAGATCAAATAATCATGACGATATCCAAGGTGATGGTCATTATATAGGCATCACATCCAAGATAAGTAGACCGACTCCTGCCTGCATCTACCACTATTACTCCACACATCGACCGCTCTCCAGCATGCATCTAGTGTATTAAGTTCATGGAAAAATCGAGTAATGCAATAAGAACGATGACATGATGTAGACAAGATCTATTCATGTAGGAATAGACCCCATCTTGTTATCCTTAATGGCAACGATACATGCGTGCCTTGCTGCCCCTTCTGTCACTGGGAAAGAACACCACAAGATCGAACCCATCACAAAGCACCTCTTCCCATGGCAAGAAAAATCGATCCAGTTGGCCTAACTAAACCAAAGATTCGAACAAGAAATACGAGGCTATAAGTAATCATGCATATAAGAGATCAAAAAAGACTCAAATAATATTCATGGATAGAAACTGATCATGAACTCAAAATTCATCGGATCCCAACAAACACACCGCAAAAGTTTACATCAAATAGATCTCCAAGAGACCATTGTATTGAGAATCAAGAGAGAGAGAGAGAGAGAGAGCCATCTAGCTACTGCCTACGGACCCGTAGGTCTATGGTGGACTACTCACGCATCATCGGAGAGGCACCTATGAAGAAGATGAACCCCTCTGTGATGGTGTTAGATTGGATCTCGAGGTTCTGGAACTTGTGGCGGTTGGAATTGTGTTTCGTCGACTCCCCTAGGGTTTTCTGAATATTTGGGTATTTATAGGCGTCAGAGGCGGTGGAGGGGGGGCCATGGAGGGCACAACCCATCAGGGCGCGTCGGGGCTCCCTGGCGCGCCCTGATGGGTTGTGGCCTCCACAGCCCACCTCTCTGGCACTTCTTTGGCCCACTGAGTGTCTTCTGGTCCAGAAAAACTCTCCAAAAAGTTTCGTCGTGATTGGACTCCGTTTGGTACTAATATTATGCGAAGTAAAAAACAAGCAAAAACAGCAGCTGGCACTTTGGCACTATGTCAATAGGTTAGTCCCAAAAAATGATATAAGATTGCTATGAAGTGATTGTAAAACATCCAAGAATGATAATATAACAGCATGGAACAAGCAAAAATTATAGATACGTTGGAGACGTATCAGCATCCCCAAGCTTAATTCCTACTCGTCCTCGAGTAGGTAAATGATAAAAACAGATTTTTTGATGTGGAATGCTTCCTAACATGTTCATCCCATATTCTTTTCTTTTGTAGCATGGACATTTCGACTTGTAGATGATTCAAAGCAATAGTCTAGTTTTAACATAATGACTTCAATACTCAAGCATGCCAACAAGCAACCATGTCTTTCAAAATATCAACACTAAAGAAAGTTATCCCTAGCCCATCATGCTCAATCATTGATCCATTCATGAAACACACTCAAATATTAGCTATACCCAATACTCAAGTACGATCATAGTGCCCCCTAGTTGGTGCTTTATAAGAGAAGATGGAGACTCAAAGTAACAATAAAAATTGCATAAAGTAAATAGATAGGCCCTTCGCAGAGGGGAGTAGGGATTTGTAGAGGTGCCAGAGCTCAAGGTTTTAAATTGAGAGAGAAAAATATTTTGGGTGGCATGCCTTTCCTGTCAACGAAAACGACAAAGTAGTTGACAATACTTTCCATGCTAGATATATCATAGGCGGTTCCCAAACAGAAAATAAAGATTATTCCCTTTTCCACCATTCTTTCACATTCCATGGCGGGCCGTATCCACGGCTGCCTTCCATACCAACACTTTGCAAGGAATTTATTATTTGACAACATAAAATAAATATTTTTTTCTTTTTCATTTCAGGAATGGGCATCCCTATTACCGCCGCACTCTCGTGCAATGACAAGTAAATAAACACTCATCTTGAGAATAACATGTCTAGCATGGAAAAATATTGGATACTCCCCACCGTTTCATGAGCGGTACGAGCACACAAAAGAGAAAAATTATTTTGAAAATTTGGAGATGGCACATATAAATTTGCTTGGAACGGCATGGAAATACCGCATATAGGTAGGTATGGTGGACTCATAAGGCAAAACTTAGTTTAAGGATTTTGGATGTACAAGTAGTATTTCTACTTAGTACAAGTGGAGGCTAGCAAATAGATTGAGAAGCAACCAAACCAAGAAACGAAAATTCACATAAGCGAGCATTGAGCATAACTAACACCGAATAATGCACCATAAGTAGGTTGTAACTTCATTGCATAACTATTGACTTTCGTGCATGCATAGGGAATCACAAACCTTAACACCAATATTCCTACTAAAGCATAATTACTCACTAACATGACTCACATATTACTATCATCATGTCTCAAAACTATTACAAGGAATCAAGTTTAATTTGTCCAATGATCTAAATGAAAGTTTTTATTATATCCTCCTTGGATATCTATCACTTGGGACTAGTTTCATATATTGCCATTGCTTTTGACAAGCTCAAACTAATTTAAGTGAAGCACACGAGCATAGAGATTTCATCTCTCAAAATAGTATAAGTGAAGCATGAGAGGATTTATTCAAAATCTACTAACTCTCAAATTAATCTAAGTGAAGCATGAGAGTATTTCTACAAAATTTTCCAAGCACACCGCGCTCAAAAAGATATAAGTGAAGCACTAGAGCAATTCTATAGCTCAAAAAGTTTAAGTGAAGCATAGAGAGCAATTCTAACAAATCATAGCATAATTTTGGCTCTCCCAAATAGGTGTGTCCAGCAAGGATACAAGTGACAAACTAACAAGAAAAGCAAGCAAAGACACAAATGATACAAGACGCTCCAAGCAAAACTCATGATATGTGACGAATAAAAATATAGCTCCAAGTAAAGTACCGATAGTTGTTGGAAGAAAGAGAGGATGCCACTTGGGGGCACCCCCAAGTTAGTTGCTTGTTTCTCTTTGGATATATCTTGGGGGTGCTGTAGCATCCCCAAGCTTAGGCTCTTTTCACTCCTTATTCCTTCATCCATCGTGATCTCACCCAAAACTTGAAAACTTCAATCACACAAAACTCAACAAAAACTTCGTGAGATCCGTTAGTATAATAAAGCAAATCACTACTTTAGGTGCTGTTGCAAACCCATTCATATTTTGTTATTGCATTATACCTACTGCATTTTAACTTTACCATGGCTCATACCCTTCAACATAACCCATAGATTCATCAAAACAAGCACACAATGAAACGAAAATAGAATCTGTCTTAAACAGAACAGTGTGTAGTAATCTGTACTATAACCATACTTCTGTAACTATACAAATTCTGAAAAATTAGGACAACGTAAATAATTTGTATGGAAACACTGCGTTAAAATTCAGCTCAAGATCACGTTCCAGTAAAAAATGAAAATTCAAATACTGGACACAAAGTTTCTGTTTCAGATTCAGCATCGCTTCTACTCATCTTATGAATCATCCTAAAGGCTCTACTTGGCACAAACACTAAATAAACCATAAAAACACAATCATAACAGAGGCATAATTGTGTCAACACTAAAAAACAGAAAGGAAAAAGCAAAAATAAATTTATTCATTGGGTTGCCTCCCAACAAGCGCTATCGTTTTACGCCCCTAGCTAGGCATAACACATAGATTCATGTATTGTCATCTTTGGTTTTCAACTCTTCAATCACACAACTAGATTTCTTCAAAGATTTAGCATGCATGACAACACTTCTAGGGTAAAGACCAAAGAATTCATTTTTATAGATAGGGTCTCTTACTATTTCAACAAAGTCGGGATGAATACTAATCATTTTAAGATCTCCCTTGTGGCTACTAGGTGTAGCAACTTTGTTCTTAGTGATTTGCGAGGTTTTGCAAATCTTTATGGGAGTTTTTTCAATAGTTTTGATAGAAGAAATAGCCGAACCCAAATTACTAAAAATCTCTTCCAATTTATCAATCCGGTAAGGACTCTCTTCTACCCTTTCGTTAACTATGGTTTCTTTTGCCTTCAGCAATTTAAAGGCATCTCCCGCCTTAGCCCCAATTTTATTAGCAAGATTATGCATTTTATTATCTAAATCTTCAAGATGTTCTTTGGTAATCATGTTCTTTTCAATAGCATCTAATCTCTCCATAACGTGTTCGAGAGTTAAAGTTGTTTCATTGATCATAATAGGTGGTGATCCCACTAAACTTCCCAAATCATTAAAAGCATCCAAAGATGGACACATCAAGAAATTCCCACCGGTAATCGTATCAAGGACGAATCTATACCAAGTGGTAATGCCAACATAAAAACTGTGAAGAAGAACAACGGTAGATTGCTTATGGATAGATCTATTATGAGCGTTGCAAATCCTATACGAAGCATATTTTAGGTTCTACCCTCCCCTTTGCTTAAAATTAAGAACCTCATTATCGGGAGTACACGCAATAAAGGAAGAACTAGCCATAATGGCTAGGCAAGAAATCTGACGAGAAAAAGGCAAACGAAAAAGAGGGTGAATAAAACAGCAAATTGGTGAAGTGGGGGAGAGGAAACGAGAGGCAAATGGCAAATAATGTAATTGACAGGAGATGAGATTTGTGATTAGGAACCTGGTAGATGATGATGGAGTCTCCTCGGTGCCAGAGATTGGCCGTAGAAGAGACCGCTTCCTCCCGGGCAACGGCGCCAAAAATTCCTTTGACGTGGCTTGAGACTGCGTCGGTATTTCCCCAAAGAGGAAGGGATGATGCAGCACAGCGACGGTAAGTATTTCCCTCAGTTATGAAACCAAGGTTATCAAAATAGTAGGAGGATCACCACCACCCAATAAGCAGCACCTACACACAAATAACAAATACTTGCAACCCGACGCGAAAGAGAGGTTGTCAATCTCTCTCTGGTAAAAAGATAGATTAGGATATGATAGATAGGACAGATAGATCTCTCATGAACACAAAATAAAAAGAGCAAATAAAAAGTGCAGCAATATATTTTTATGTTTTTGGTTTAGTAGATCTGAAAACAAAGAGGCAAAAAGATAGATCGGAAAGCAATATGTTGGAAAAGTAGACCCAGGGGCCGTAGGTTTCACTAGTGGCTTCTCTCATGAGTATAGCACACGGTGGGTGAAGAAATTACTGTTGGGAAATTGATAGAAGATCAAATAATCATGACGATATCCAAGGCGATGATCATTATATAGGCATCACGTCCAAGATAAGTAGACCGACTCCTGCCTGCATCTACCACTATTACTCCACACATCGACCGCTATCCAGCATGCATCTAGTGTATTAAGTTCATGGAAAAAGGAGTAATGCAATAAGAATGATGACATGATGTAGACAAGATCTATTCATGTAGGAATAGACCCCATCTTGTTATCCTTAATGGCAGCGGTACATGCGTGCCTTGCTGCCCCTTCTGTCACTAGGAAAGAACACCGCAAGATCGAACCCATCACAAAGCACCTCTTCCCATGGCAAGAAAAATCGATCTAGTTGGCCTAACTAAACCAAAGATTCGAAGAAGAAATACGAGGCTATAAGTAATCATGCATTTAAGAGATCAAAGAAGACTCAAATAATATTCATGGATAGAAACTGATCATGAACTCAAAATTCATCGGATCCCAACAAACACACCGCAAAAGTTTACATCAAATAGATCTCCAAGAGACCATTGTATTTAGAATCAAAAGAGAGAGAGACAGAGAGAGATAGATAGATAGAGAGAGAGAGAGAGAGAGAGAGATCTAGCTACTGCCTACGGACCCGTAGGTCTATGGTGGACTACTCACGCATCATCGGAGAGGCACCTATGAAGAAGATGAACCCCTCCGTGATGGTGTTAGATTGGATCTCGAGGTTCTGGAACTTGCGGCGGCTGGAATTGTGTTTCGTCTACTCCCCTAGGGTTTTCTGAATATATGGGTATTTATAGGTGTCAGAGGCGGTCGAGGGGGGGGGGGCGTGGAGGGCACAACCCATCAGGGCGCGTCGGGGGCCCCCTAGCGCGCCCTGGTGGGTTGTGGCCTCCACAGCCCACCTCTCTGGCACTTCTTTGGCCCACTGGGTGTCTCCTGGTCCAGAAAAAATCTCCAAAAAGTTTCGTCGCGATTGGACTCCGTTTGGTACTGATATTCTGCGAAGTAAAAAGCAAGCAAAAACAGCAACTGGCACTTTGGCACTATGTCAATAGGTTAGTCCCAAAAAAATGATATAAAATTGCTATGAAGTGATTGTAAAACATCCAAGAATGATAATATAACATCATGGAACAAGCAAAAATTATAGATACGTTGGAGACGTATCAAGTCCATGCTCCTTGAGTACATTGGGTCGATCCGCAGTATTGCTGCTCCCATGGCGTTTGAACTCGCGCCTGGGTAGTATTCGACCGAAGCTGATCTGGGCGTATCGACTGGGTCGGGTTTTAAGGATGGACCCAGGGCGGAAGTCGCCCCAGTGGCGGGGTTCACCACTCCCGAAGTTAAGGCGTTGGGACGTGCGAGCTCTTCAAGGGGAGCTGAAAGCTTCATCAGAATAAGATCTCCCCGGGAGTCGACGACGAACTCTAGGTTCCCAAACCTAATCTCCTGATCGGGGGCGAAACTTTTGACATGGCCAAGGTGGTCGGTTAGATCGGCGTGCAGCATGATGCTGCTGAACACGAAGATCTATCTAGGGACGAAAACGTCCCCATAGCAGATATCAGTGCTGATGATTAGGCAAGCCATCGATCCTTTGGCGATCCCATAGCGGAACTCTCAATGAAAGCACCAATGTCGGTGTCAAAACCGGCGGATCTCGGGTAGGGGGTCCCGAGCTGTGGATTCTTGGATCAATGGGGAACAGGAAACACGGGGACAGTATTTACCCAGGTTCGGGCCCTCTCGGAGAGGTAAAACCCTACGTCCTGCTTGATTATATTGATGTGTGTGACGGTTACAGAGTCGATCTACCACGAGATCAGATGAACTAAACCCTAGATGAGTAGGATGATGGTCCTCCCTCCTACAAACTAAACCTTCTAGTTTATATAGACACCAGGGATACCTAGGGTTACACATATTTGGTTACCATCAGGGAATAAAAATGCCGATTCTACCATCTTGACTTGGAGGACACACCAATGCACCAAAGGTTTCCTTCCTGAACACGACGTCACCTTATAGCTCGGCCTTCCAGCAATAATCACAGAGCGGCACACCTATCTGGCCCATAAGAGATAGACCGACGGCCCGAGGACCCCTTAGTGCCGGACTCCCTCAAAGGGCAAGCACACATCAATAGTACGATTGTTTGGAAGGGGGAACTTGTAGCATTGCTCCCCGTGCACATGATCCAAGAAGTGATAGTTGCTCATCACCCTACAGTTAAGTAGGGTTGGTCCTGGAATGCACTCAACATTATCGAAATTGAGGCCAAAGTGCTCACCGAGGTGAGTGCAACAACCTGGGTTTACCCCCGGATCAGACGGGGGACTCTTGTTGGACAATGTGCCATTGAAGCTGGGTTGTGTGAAGTGCCTTGTGACTGAAGTGAAGCCTGGATTCAATAAATTTCCCGTTAAGAATGTCCTAGGGGACTATGATGAGGAGAGGACCTCAGGAGAAACACTGTTAAATCATACCCAGTGGCCACGTAAAGAAATAGACTTCCTGTAAGAGATCGCTCCACCCCTCCCAAAAGCAACCAATGACGCCCTTTTATCGATGAATCTCTTCTCGCCACAACAGATCTTGGGTGCTTCCCCCAAGGAACATAATATTCGTAATCCGATGGCTGAGGCATCAACCTGTGATCAGCCCGCCCGACTTCCTGCCATACAGGTCAGGTGATCATCTGCTCCTGAGCAGCCTGTGGAAAGGCCTACAACTGTTGAAGACGCACCATCGGTTCAGATGCCGACCACTAAAGCAGAAGGGGCAGACGCATCGACACTGGATGCTCAGCAGACAAACCCGTTGGAACCAATTGTTAAGTAGTTGAAAAGTCCGGATCCGCCAGCTAAACAGTCCGAAAGTCTGGAACCACCTGCTCATGAGTCCAGCGGTTCGCAGCTGCCTGATAAGCATACTGATGTGTCGGCACGCGTTGTCATAGCTGCCTCAGCACACAGACGCGCTGGCACCACCTGCGCAGAAGCCTGACGTAGCTTCAACGGTCGGGCAGCAGTTCGTTGCCTCTGCTACTATAGCTAAGCAGTCCATCATAGCAGCAACATCGGGTCAGCAGTCCATCGTAGCTTCACCGGCTGCTGAGCAGCACATCGTTCATGTATTTAGACCTCAAACCAAAAGTGCTTCAGCTAACAAGAGGAAAGAGGGCACGGTTGCAAACACGAAGTAGGGGCCCCCAAAATAGAGGAGAGATGGGACCAATAGCATCCTACTACAAAGACTCCTCGCCCAGAACCAAATCAACAGCAATTTGTTTCAAGGGGTGGCTAGTGCCGGTTCTGACACCATGGACGATGACACATTGAATAAGCTACTTAGTAGTTGTAAGGAAGACCCATTTGAAGCACGCAAGTACAAGCATGGCCAGCCATTTCTTGTTAGCAAATACTTTGAGAAGTCCAGTTCCAGTTGCCGCAAGTTATATAAATATTGTATGGAGCAAATCTTAGAAGGAGAAGGTAATAACATTCTGCAACTCCAATACAATAGTAAGCATTTCTCTCATGTTCTGGGTATCATTAGTGTGGAATTCGAGGACTTTCATCTCTTCTTCAACTTCGATGAGCTCGCTGCCACTCTTGTCAAATGCTTGATGTTGTAAGTACTTCACAAACTCTGGTCAACTTCTCCTACAAGGTTGTAAATGAAAAAAAAGCTAACTGTATTGTATTCCTCTCAGGGGATTCATAGTGCAGAGATCAATAAGGGTGCATGCGTATTGCATAGATCCCGATTTAGCAAACGGCACTTTATTACGTAATAATGGTACACACAAAGTTTCCATTGACCATGTCTCCAAGATCTTGAATATGCTACAGGTAGGAGAATTCTTCATGTGACCATATCATGAAGGGTAAGTTAAATATACAACCATGCATACATTGATCATCTTTCAATTTTCCACATAGTTCGTAAGTTCAAGGTTTTCTTAAATTGTAGCCATCACTAGATCTTGGTGGTCATTGTTCCAAAGCGCAACACAGTTTACTATGTGGATTCTGTCAAAGAGTCAAATAATCCTCAGGATCTGAATCATCTTCAGGATTTCATGGATAGGTATTGAAGTCTTTGATGTTAATATGTTGTATTCATATCTGGTTCAAGAATTGAGTATGTGAAAATTCATCTTCATTTGCTGTGTATTGTCAAGGTACATAACTTTAGGAGGAGACGGTTCGACCGCCAACTACCTCTACAACACGTGATCGTTTCTCCGGTAAGACACCAAAATCTGTTATTTTCAGAAAATGCTAGTAAGATGTTCAAGTTTCTAAGTAAACCTCTTTCTATTTCTCTCCAGAGAAAAAAGAAACAACTTACACCGGTTAGGTTGTTCCTAACAGGGAAAATACATGACTAATAATGTACAAAAAAAAATCAGCGTCCCCAACAACAAGAAGGGACCAACCTATGTGGATACTACGTTTGCATACACATGATGACCTATGCAGACATGTTGAATGTTGTGCCGATACTGACAAAATAGACCCAATAAGTCTGTTTCTTAATTACTATCTTCTACTCCACACGTATGTCACATTCTGATCTAAAAATCCTGCAGTTGACCTTTGGACCGAGGACCTCGGAACCGCTCGCCGCAGATGAATTGTTGTCTGTTAGGAAATCTATAGCACCTTCTTTGTGAAACACTATATCAAGCCTAGTCCAGACTGTGAAGATTTCAGCATTCCTATCTCCCAATAATAAGTATGCATTCGGATAGTGTTATCAGCTAAACATATATGCATGGGTTTTCCATGTGATCATGTCTTCGTATTTTGTACACTATGATTATGTACTTCATATGTCCATACATCTGTGGAATTTAGCTAGCATTTGTTCAATTGCATATTGTCGCGAATTTTGATGAATGTTCTTCCTATGGAAAAATTTGTTCAATTGCATATTGTGGCGAATTTTGATGAATGTTCTTCCCGTGGACACTATTTGTTCAATTGCATATTGTGGCGAATTTGCTTTTTGCAGGGTGATTCAAATGAAATATTTTACCATAACCTAGCCATTTAAGCACGGTTCAAGTAACTAAGTGTGTGCGATATAGAATGGATAACACATGTCACTCATAGCGCAACCTCCTGTGATCGACAGGAAAAGCACACAAGACATAAACTGAAACGTTGGTGATAGCTAACAAATCGTAGAAGTTTTGCAGCACTACGTGTGCATAGGAGCTACTCAATCGTTTGTGATAGCACACTATCTCACATGTGAGCCTAGAGGAAACCGTGCCCGATGCAAAGATGATCCCACACGTAAATTATTCGGGAAACGTGTGTGGTGATATCATGTATGGCAGACGCTTGCCAAAGAAAACTAGTGTGCAATGATGCAGATATCACACACAATTTCTATGATGGCCCGTATAGATTAGGTAACGTTTGACAAACGTTTAAAGGTCAAACACCGTTTGTTTTACATATATGCGTTTGAGTCATGATAGACGTGTGTGATTGATCCCCAATCCCACATGTATGCCCAAAATATAGTGTGTGCGATATGTTCCTACATCGCACACGATTATATTTGGCAGAGCGTCTGCACCATCTGTCACTATCGCAGACGATTTTTCTGTGTCTTGTGGGATGGACCCCCTATCGCCCACACATGCAAGGCGGCGGTTTAAAACTACGTCGCGGAAAGGGGTTAAAAACCGTTTGTATAGCACATCACTTTACCGGTGAGTAGTGGAAGTTGCTGAAGACTCCCATCCCGACTTTGTTCGCCAGCCATGCAAAGTCATTGTGGAGTCCTTGAGACTCCAAGAACGCATCACACTTCCACCTCGAGGGCGTCACCCCCCGTGTATTGACCCGGGTAAAGGCCTTGCTCACAACGGCATGTAGGTCACCCCCCTTGTTCCGGGCATGCTTGGAACGCGAGACCAATGCCTTCTTCCCCATGGCTATCACAGACCTTATCATTTCCTACACACAAATGAAACTAAAATAGAAAAACATAAGTTTTATATAGGGACCGAGTTCTAGCACTACCAAAGATTGATCCTAACCAATTACTTTGATTCCTAACGTTCAAATCAAACAGGAAAATGGAAATATTTGCATCTCATCTTGGGTAAGAGCAAAGTTGAAATCACCATGGAAACTTGCAAATAAACCATTGATCGGAGGAGAAACTCACCGAGGATGAAGATGCACGGCACAAACGAATGGAATCCACGATGAATTGGAGGTTTTGAAGGATTTTGGATAAAGTTTGAGACTGAAAGAGAGGAGTTGGTGGCGCAAGGAGGAGGAAGAAGTGCCCCCCTTGCGCCGGCAGCATTAATATGACCGCCCATACGTGTGGTACCGCTCGTATGTGATACGTCTCCAACGTATCTATAATTTTTGATTGTTTCATGTTGACATATTATCATTCTAGGATACTTTTTGGGTCTTTATTTACCAATTTATAATATTTTTGAGCACTAACCTATTGACCCAGTGCCCAGTCCCAGTTGCTGTTTTCTGCATGTTTTTGCCTTTTCAGGTTTACAGTACCAAACGAAGTCCAATTGCCACGAAACTTTTTGATGATTTTTTTCTGGACTATATGAAGACCTAGAAGCTTCGGAAGGAGGCCGGTGGGTGCACGAGGGCCCCACCACACATCAGGGCGCGCCCTGGGGGGGAGCCCTGATATGTGGTAGTCGGATTTCGGGCTTCGCAAAACCCAAAGAGGTTCGAACACAGGGGCGTGTGCGAAGATCCCCACCAGCTTCGACCCCAAGCTCACATCACGACAGCCTAGCCCGACGAACTCACTCAACCACGGAGAAGAAGATTAACACATGAGGATTTACCCAGGTTCGGGCCGCTGCGAAGCATAAAACCCTACTCCTGCCTTTTGGTGGATTGCCTCACGAGGAGGTTTGTGGATGAACTAGTACAGTGGTGAGTTCCCTCGCGAGGGCGCTCGGGTGGTGTTCGATCTGTCCCTCCCTTACGGAGCAGTCTAGCCTCTATTTATAGCGGCCCGGGTCCTCTTCCCTTATCGCAACGGCGGGAAGGGATCCCACAACGGCCAAATTCGAAAGGGGACAGGAGGTACATCTTATCCTGACGAAAGGTGGTCTTCGCCTGCAAAGTAGCTGGCGGTGACGCGGTGGTGGGCTCGCTGGTGACATCCGTCCTGCCGAGCTCGCTGATCCGGTCTTGTTGCACCGAAATGGAAACCTTTGGTGGGACGCCTCGGGAACCCGCGTACGCCCCTGCCTCCTTTGCATTATAAGGGAAACTATCTCCTCTACGTGCGCTGGTGCCCGCCTGGCCCGGCTTGCGTCATCCTTGACTTCCCGAGGCCGAGTATTGCATAGAGATCTCCACCACTCAGGAGGGGGCCTGGGGAGGCCTCCTCCTTCCGGGAGCCTTGGCATTGTCCTCCTCGCGAGGGTGGGGCTCTCGCGAGGGCCTTGTCTTGAGTGAAGCCGCGCCGGGCCGTATGGACCGTCGAGGCGGGCCACGCCCTGTGCCGCAGGCAGGGAAGTCTGGCTACCCCCGTTCCCAGGACACCGACAGTAGCCCTCGGGCCCAAGGCGCGCTCGAGTTGGCTTCGGGGCGAAGCCGAAGAAGATGGCCCGAAGCGCCGCGGGCCCCTATCGCCTACGGGCCAGGCTTGGCGCCCGGTGCACGGTTGGATGCAGACATCCCCGCTCCCGTGTCTCCTCGGCAACTGCCCGAACCGACAAAAGCCTGACGTCCGGTGTCGAGCCATTATTTCTTTCCTTCCCTGTGCTCTTGCTCCTTCCCCCAGATCCCCATCCTTTGCGAGAACCTCTCCAGATCTCAACACCGCACCGTCTTCCTTCTTGCTTCCTCGGCCTCAAGGACTTCTCGATGGCCCCCGCCGGTAAGTCGAAACCCGAGGCTCAGATCTCGGCCTCCGCTTCCATCTTGCCGGCGCTCTCGGAGTCCACCATAGCCAAGGACGGGGACCTCGCCCCGGTGCTTCCGTCGACGGCGGATGGTACCAATGAGTGGGGGCGGACCTTGATATGGTGCGTCTCCGCGGAGAAGCACCGCCTGGCCAAGTCGGTCTACCCTTTCTTCCTCCACAGCATCTTCTCTGGGCTCGTTCCGCCCTTCTCTGAGTTCTTCACTGCCATCCTCGAGCACTACGGGATCCAGGCTCTCCATCTTCAACCCAACTCCATCTTGCTCTTGTCCGTCTTCGCCTTTTACTGCGAGGCCTTCGTGGGCATGAAGCCTTCGGTGGCCCTGTTCCGCCATTTCTTCAGCTTGTGGCTTCATGACGGCGCTCAGCGGTCGGCATGCATCTTCTTCGTCGCGGTCCAGAGAGGGAACATGCTCTTAAAGGTCGGGAAGAAGGTGGAGAACTTCAGGCACCGCTGGGTCCTCTTGGATCTCAAGAGCGTCAACTCCTGCCTGGAGCTTCCGAAGGGGCTGCCGGAGAAGACTCCTGCGTGGAGGTCCGCGAAGCTCTCCGACCCCCGGGCCAAGCCCGTCCTGGAGCGGATCTCTCGAGACATCAACGCCAGGAAGTTGACCGGGGGAATGATAGTGAAGGAGTTCCTGGCGCAACGCCTGGCGCCCCTCTAGTCTCACTCGAGGCCCATGTGGGACTGTCAGGGCGGTGGTGATGACATTAGGCTTCGCTCCGTGTGCCTGACCTCCGAGGAGTTGAACAGGGCTATGGCGACCCTGCTCAACGGCGACCCCGGGGACCTTCCTGAGGCCTACGCCCCGCTGTACTGCCGCGACAACAAGGCCAATTTGGTCACCGCGATGCCCACCTTCGACGAGCTAGGGCTCTCTCCGGCCGAGTGCCCTGGCGCCCCTGTGGCAGTGTCCTCCGACGACACTGCGGATGAGGAAGACTTGGAGGGGACAGCGGATGACGATCTGGAGGGAGTGTCCCCTCCGTCACGGAGTACGCTTCTCCGCGGCTTCGACGACGACGATGCCGGCGAGCCCCCTGCTGCAAGTCCTCCGCAACTCGCCAGGGTCCTCAAGGGACCGGGGCCCACACCTCGGGCCGCACGGTCCGCCTGCCGGGTGACTCCGAGGAAACGCGAGGCCGGGCCTCCTCCGGAGCACCCAGCTCGCGCCAGCAAGGTAGCTGAAGCGCCCGCCTCGCCTTTGCCTGAGCTGCAGCCTGTGGGCGAGGCGGCCATGTCTGTGGCTGGTGCGGCTTCCCTGGCCGCGGCCCCTGCGGGCGGCACCTCTGCTCCCCCGCGTGGCGACGCCTCCCCGGAGAAGGGCGAGGGCATTCCCGCCTTCGCCTAGGTGGAGAAGAAGAGGAAGTGGGTCGATGTTGAGGAGTAAGTAGTTCTGCTTAGTTTTTGGTCGCCTGCCGGTGGCTTGTGTGCTGATGGTCCCTTCTTTGCTTGGCAATCAGGAGCGCCGCCGTGTCGAAGGCGAAGAAGAAGAAGGCGGGCGTCAAGCCGACGGTGCCTTCCGACGCGACACCCGTTCCTGGTGCCCTGCCGACGCCTGATGAGGCGCCGGATGTAGCGGGCAAGGAGGCTCGCGGGGCAACTCTCCTTGTCACGGCCGTGGAGCCCCCGACGCCCGTTGGAGAGGCTGCTTCTGCCCTTGGGGGCGCATCCGTGCTGCTGCCTGAGAGGCCAGCCCCCGATGGCCAGCGGGCTGTGGGACCGTCCGTCCCTGCCATGTCTGTGGTGGTACCGCAGCCTCCGGCGCCTTCTGCTCTCCATGCTTCTGCCCCCTGGAGGTGGCTCCTGCCGCCGCGCAGGCGCCACCTCCGTGCCGGGCCCTGGTGCCTCTGACTTGTGGCCTTCTGGTCGAGTCAGGCGCCCTGGATGGGGCCTACGCCGCCCTGCATCAGGTCCGAGACGCCCTCAGGAGAGCCGACGGTCGCCTCGCGAAGGAGCGCTTGGGGCTTCTTTCTGGGTGGCTCCAAGCCGACGCCTCTGCTGTGGCGGTTTGGAGCCAAGCCGAGGCCACCGCGGCTGAGAGCAGCCGCGTCAGCCGAGGCAGCCCGCGACACGGCGCTGGTCGATGCAGCGTCTGCTCTGAAGCGCTGCGACGAGGCGGAGGTCCGCCTGAAGGCTCTTCAGGAGGAAAGGACTGCGCTCACGGAACGGCTTCGCAAGTAGGAGGAAAACCTCGAGGCCTGCGAGGCCAAGCTTGCCGACCGCGACTCCACACTGTCCAAGGTGGTGGCCGACCAAGCCACGGAGCGCGAGCACCTGGACAAGCTGAAGGAGGAAGTAGCCGCGGAGAAGGCTCGGCTCGACTCCAGGGAGAAGACCCTTGTTGCGGCTGAAGGGAGGAGGGCCGCGGAGCTCGACGCCCTCCCCTCCGTCGAGCTCAGTCTCCACCAGGCGCTGAACTCCATCTGCTGGGGGGATTTGCGGAACCCCTGGTGGCTCCTGAGAGCGGCTTCGCGGGGTTCTCTTCAAAGCTCGTCGAGGTGCTTGAGGGTGCCGTTGCCCGGGTGGAGACTGTCTTGGAGAGTGAGTGCCGCGACCTCTTCTCCGCGGCCGCGACGCGCGTCTTTAGCCACCTCTTCCTTCGCGAGCCGGATTTTGACTTCAGCTCCGTGATCCGCCCGGTTGAACCTGGGGTTCGCGCCGCTACGGCGACAGCCGTGGAGGGCGTTGTGAAGGCGCTGATGAAGAAGTGCGCCTGCGTCGCCGTTTCTTCACCTCCTGCAGCTGCAAGGGTCAGTGACGACGATGATAACGACACTGATGTCGACGACGAGCTCCCCGCGGTCGAGACGAGCGGTGGTGCCAGCTCCTCCTAGCTCCTCTTCCTGGGTCCTTTCCTGTAACGTTCATCGTGCCTCGCGGAGGCGTTAGACTTGTTTGCATTTTCGGAGACATTTAATGCTTGTAATGACTGCTGAATTATGTGGTTTTTTCCTCGCCTTGTTTCCTTCCTGCTTGCTGTAGCGCTCTGCGTCGGCAGGGCCCGGTCCCGCACATACCTCGACTGCCGTTGGGGCATCCGGATCACCAGGACGGTGCCAAGGGGCGAGGGGCTACGTGACCAGTGAGGCTCCTGAGTCGCGATGCTCAGGAGTCCCCTTGACGTACGAGCAACCCTCATGAAGGGAACGTGGCGAAGACGGGGTTGACTTGGAGATTTGGAGCGCCTTGAGCTCTGCGTCAGCAGGGCCCAGTCCCGCGCATACCTCAGCCGCCGTTGGGGCGTCCGGATCACCAGGACGGTGCCAAGGGGTGAGGGGCTACGTGACCAGTGAGGCCCCTGAGTCGCGATGCTCAGGGGTCCCCCTTGACGTACGAGCGGCTCCCATACCTTTCCTCGCCAGCTTTCTCCTGAGAGGGACGCATGAAGACCAGGTATCAAGGACCTGGGAAGATGGCGTGCGTCAGGCCCGGCCTGAGCGTAGCCCCCATGCAGCACCCTCACGCGGGCATCCCAGATGAATGCGGCGAGACAGGGCCGCGAGGGGCCGTCCTGAGGTTGGATGCAGCTGCTAGGGCGCCCTCAGTTGTTTATCCACCAGCGCGGAGCATGGGGCTTCCACGTTGCGTGGGCATAGCCGCTGAGCGACAGTGTTGTCCGCCAGCATGGAGCATGGGGCTTCGACTTGGGCATGGGAATGGGGGGCCCCGGCTCCTGAGCCCCCCGGGCGTGTACATCCCATTAAGTTCATATGCGTGGCTTGCACGGTAGAACTGGGAGGTGTATCTGGGCACTCGTGAGCCAACGCGGGTCTCACGAGGCCCTACCTCAAAGGCGGGTTGCGCCTGAGTCTTCCAGTAGAGGGCGCCATTGCAAGTCCTGTATATTTTGGAGAAACCTGCGCCGAATGGATTTCCAAGGGCCATCGCATGAGAAGGCCGAACACCAATGACCCCAGGAGGTGACGTGAACGGGGCCGGCCCGCCAGACAGAGCTCAACCATTGGATTTATCGACGCTGCAGGGACGGACCAGAGCACAGACGCCGTGCCTAGTCTTCTCATGCGACAACACCGAGGAGAAAACACCCGACGCGCGGCTCCCGCGACGGCGAAAGGCCGACTATGGTTGCAGGAACCTTGCCGCGCGCCTTGACTCACCCACTTCCGATTAGCTCATGCGAGGACACATCACCAAGGGCCACGGGAGGTGACGTGCACGGAACTGGCCCGCGAGACAGAGCTCGACCACCTGGATTTGTCAACGCTGCAGGGACGGACCCGAGCACAGACGTCGTGCCGGCCCTTAATCACGAGGCAGTCAAAAGCAGGATTATTAGGGTGCGATGACATTCATGGGGGCGAAGCACCGAGCATGCAGGTTGGAATATTTAGGAAATTGATCTAATGCACGAAAGGTTCTGGTACATGCGTAAGCGACGCGGCTGCGGGGACGGGCCCTAACCGCCTGAGGATGATGCAGCCCGATGGGCGCCCTCAAACTGAGCAAACCAAAAAGTTACCTGGTACGAACCAAAAAGTCACCTAGCAACAGTACCGATGAAGCGTCGAGGTAGTCGTCGGAGCTTGACCTTGCCGGGCCACACGGCCGGATGCAACTCCGGGGCGATGGCGTGGCAACCCACTGGTCCCACGGGTGCCGTGCACACGGGAGGGGCCCGGTCTTGGTGCTCCTGGGCAACTGCCTCCTGGGGCGCCCGGTCGCGACGCTGGTGTAGCGGCTCAGGGAGCGCGTGCGCGTCACCGCGCGGCCGGGGCACCACTTGGCAGCTTACTTCATCTCTCACCCTCGCCGGGGACCCGCGTGGCTGGTTGCGCGGGTGTGCTTCACGCCTGGGCTCGGGGTCGACGTCGCGCTGGGGAGGAGGGGGCGACGCATCATGGGCCACGTCGCCTGCCAGAGAGGGCTGGGGCCGAAACGAGTAGGAGAGCGCCGAGGCGTCGTCGGCGGTGCTGACGAGCTCTGCGATGCGCCCGAGTTAGTCGTCGTAGCTGTTGGGGGCAGGGCGGTAACGTAGCAGCTCGCGCGCCATGAGGAGTGCGCCCGACCCGTGCGCCGGCCCGGGACGGGCGTGGGAGGACGACCCGGTAGCTGGAACAATCGATGGAGTGGCGGTGCGGCCGTCGCGCCGCACGGTGACCGGCTGAGACGAGTCCTGCTACTCGTGGGCATCCGGGTCCGTGGCGGCATCGGCCACGGGAGAGGCGGATCGACGTGCGGCGGTGTGGCCCACCGGCACTGTCTGGGCGACACGAGCAGCACGACGGCGAGCGTCAGCCATCGGAGCGGTGGAGCGAAGAAGGAGCGAAACTTGAGGAAGACTTCAACACACCCCCTACCTGGCGCGCCAAATGTCGGATTTCGGGCTCCGCAAAACCCAAAGAGGTTCGAACATAGGGGCGTGTGCGAATATCCCCACCAGCTTCGACCCCAAGCTCACAGCACGACAGCCTAGCCCGACAAACTCACTCAACCACGGGGAAGAAGATTAGCACATGATGATTTACCCAGGTTTGGGCCGCTGCGAAGCGTAAAACCCTACTCCTGCCTTTAGGTGGATTGACTCACAAGGAGGTTTGTGGATGAACTAGTACAGTGGTGAGTTGCCTCGCGAGGGCGCTCGGGTGGTGTTCGATCTGTCCCTCCCTTACGGAGCAGTCTAGCCTCTATTTATAGTGGCCCGGGTCCTCTTCCCTTATCGCAACGGCGGGAGGGGATCCCACAATGGCCAAATTCAAAAGGGGACAGGAGGTACATCTTATACCGACGAAAGGTGGTCTTCGCCTGCAAAGTAGCTGGCGGTGACGCGGTGGTGGGCTCGCTGGTGACATCCGTCCTGCCGAGCCCGCTGATTCGGTCTTGTTGCATAGAAATGGAAACCTTTGGTGGGACGCCTCGAGAACCTGCGTACGCCCCTGCCTCCTTTGCACTAAAGGGGAAACCGTCTCCTCTACGTGCGCTGGTGCCCGCCTGGCCTGGCTTGCGTCATCCTTGACCTCCCGAGGCCGAGTATTGCATAGAGATCTTCGCCACTCAGGAGGGGGCCTGGGGAGGCCTCCTCCTTCCGGGAGCCTTGGCGTTGTCCTCCTTGCGAGGGTGGGGCTCTCGCGAGGGCCTTGTCTTGAGTGAAGCCGCGTCGGGCCATACGGAACGTCGAGGCGGGCCACGCCCTGGGCCGCAGGCAGGCAAGTCTGGGTACCCCCGTTCCCAGGACGCCGACAGTGGTGGCCCCCTCAGCCGCCTCCTAACATCCCTCTTCGGCATATAAATTCTCTAATATTGCAAAACCCTTGAAGGCAGGCCTGAAACCCTTTTTCCGCCGCCACAAGTCTCTATTCCGTCGTGAGGCCATCTGGAGCTCTGTTCCGGCACCCTGCCGGAGGGGGGATCGATCAAGGAGGGCCTCTTCATCAACCTTGCTGCCCTCATGATGATGTGTGAGTAGTTCACCACAGACCTACACGTCCATAGCTAGTACCTACATGACAATCTCTCTCTCTCTTATGATCTTCAATACAATGATGATCACATCTTCTCTTTGATCTATCCGATGTAATCCTATTGTGCGGTGTGTTTGTTGGGATCCGATGAATTGTGGGTGTATGTTCAGATTATTCATGAAAAGTATTTGAGATACCTCTGATATATATTGTCTCTTAATTGCATGATCATTACAGCTTTGTAATGCTCTCCGATCTATTGATATGCTTTGGCCAAGTAGATTGATATTTCATCGGTGGGAGTTGTGTGTTGTGGTAGGTTCAACCTGGCGAGTTTCTATATCCCAGTGACAAAGTAGGGGACAAGATGCGTCTTTGTGTTGTTGCTACTAAGGATAAAATGATGGGGTTCATTCATATTGTTTGAGTTTAATTTTTCTACATCATGTCATCGTTCTCCAAGCACTACTCTGTTTTACTTAATACTCTAGATGCATGTTGAATAGCGGTCGATGAGTGGAGTAATAGTAATAGGTGCAGGCAGGAGTCGGCCTATTTGCTTATGGACGTGATGCCTATATATACATGATCATTGCCGTGAACATCGCATAGCTATCCGCTTTTCTATCAATTGTCCAACAGTAATTTGTTACCCACCGTATGCTGCCTAAATGAGAGATGACGCTAGGGAAAACTATGGCCCCCAGGTCTATTCACTTATATATTTACAAACGCTACAATTACCTCGCTGCCTTTATTTACTTTTTATTTATTTTGTAATTTATATTTATCAACAATTATCCACACAACTCATTTGCTTGCAAATAACAAGATCAAGGAGATTGACAACCCTCTTGCCCGCGTTGGGTGCAAGTTGTTTGTTCATTTGTGTGCAGCCGCTAAAGACGGTTGAGGATTAATATTCCTATTGGTTTGCTAAACCTTGGTTTCGTAACTAAGGGAAATACTTACCCACTTTGTGCTGGAATTACCCGTTCCTCTTCACGGAAAACCCAACGCAGATCACAAGTATCAGGAAGGATTTCTGGCGCAGTTGCCGGGGACTATCATCATCAACTACTAAGTAACTTCACACAAATTTTCATTTACTTGTTCTTATTTTTATATTTCCTATTATATTTATCTTGTCTCATAAAAATCAAAAATCAAAATATATTTATCTTTACTTGTTGCTAGTTTGTTCGTCGTCATGGCTAGTTCTTCTTCCGCTCGCTTTAATCCCAATGATGATGTAGTAAATTTCAAACAAAGGGGAGGAGAAAGCTTAAAAGATGCATGGTATAGGATTTTCTTTGCTCAAAATAAAGCAACTAAAAAGTTATCCACCACTACCTTGCTTCACAATTTTCATGTTGGTGTGACCACTTGGTATAGGTTTGTACTTGACACCATCACCGGTGGGAATTTCTTAATGTGTCACACCTTGGACGCCTACACCGCAATTGAAAATCTTGTAGGGACACCACCCATTATTGTTAATGAAACAAATTTGACATTGGAACATGTTATGAAAAGACTTGATGCTATTGAGAATAATATGATCACAACCAAACCAATTGAGGAGTTGGATAAAAACTTCATAATCATATCACTCAACTTGGATCTCGGGTAGGAATGACCTTAAAAACTTTAAAGGAAAAAGACACCACTATTGACGAGAGGATAGAACAAGGTTTGAATAGAATTGATAAAATGGAAGAGGTCATTGAAAAGGTGGGTTCCGCCTCCACACCTCCTAAAGTTAATACTAGTACCTCTCAAAACAAAAACCCCAAGTTCATATATATTCCTAAGAGCGTTAGTACACCTCCTACCAAAGGAAATGAAGATATTAAGATGATTAGTGTTCATCCCAACTATATAAATTTGATAAAATATCCTATTTCCAAGCCTCATATTTCCCCTATTATCCATGGTTGTGTTATTAAGGAGCTCGATGACAAAGATGACAACACTTGAAACTATGCATTATGCCTAGCTAGGGGCATAAAACAATAGCGCTTGTTGGGAGGCAACCCAATAGGTATCTTAACCTTTTGCTTTAAACATTCTGTTTGTTTTTAACAGAATTATTATTGCCTCTGTAATGATTATGTTTTTGTGTTTAAATTAGTGTTTGTGCCAAGTAAAGCCTTTGGGATGACTCACAAGATGAGTAGAATCGATGCTGAAACAGAACATAAACTTTTGACTCCAGTACAGGAATTTTCATTTTTTTATGGAGCTTGATAATGATCTGAAATTTTTACATAGTGATGCAATACCAATTTTCGAGGTTTTCCTAAGTTTTCAAAAAAATTAGAGTTACAGAAGTATAGGCTCTCTACTGATTTCTACAGACTGTTCTGTTTTAGACAGATTCTGTTTTTTGCTTGCTTAGTTGCTTGTTTTGATTATGCTATGGATTGTATCGGGGGGTATAATCCATGGAGAAGTTAGAATACAGTACCTATTATGAATTTATGAAATTTGAATCAATTTATAACAGTACTTAAAGTATGCAATATGTTCCTTATACTAACGGATCTCACGAAGTTTTGTTGAGTTTTGTGTGATTGAAGTTTTCAAGTTTTGGGTGTTATCTTGATGGACAAAGGAATAAGGAGTAGCAAGAGCCTAAGCTTGGGGATTCCCAAGGCACCCCAAGGTAATATTTGAAAGGAGACTCAAGCGTCTAAGCTTGGGGATGCCCCAGAAGGCATCCCCTCCTTCGTCTCAAATCCATCGGTATGTCACTTGGAGCTATATTTTTATTCGTCACATGATATGAGTTTTGCTTGGAGCGTCGTTTGCTTTTGTTTGCTTTTACTTTAAGTTTGCCACAATCATTGTTTTCTGGACACACCTATTTAAGAGAGACACACCTTCATCATAATTTGTTAGAATACTCTATGTGCTTCACTTATATCTTTTGTGCTTAGCAGTTGCTCTAGTACTTCACTTATATCTTTTCGAGCACGGTGGCGTGTAGATTTTATAGAAATAATTTCACTCCCGTTCTTCACTTATATTTGTTTGAGAGTTAATAAATAGTGAAGGTAATTTGTATGGGTCATAAGACTAGTCCGAGAATATTAGGTATTCAATGAATGATCATGTAGCACATATAAAGAAATTGTGGGTCAATGATATTGAGGTAGTAATATGAAATAGGTGTGAGTTCATAATTGTTAAACCGTAGAAGTGTCGATATTAAGAAAGGTTGATCTTTTTTGTTCATCTAAAAATTAAAGAGGCATGGTGATGATGTGTGAGCATTTCTATTCCTCGTTGAGTCCTAGTGTTATTTCGGGTCGGAAGCACGCGATGGTTAACTCCTACCAACCTCTTCCCTCGGGGCATGTGATTAGTACTTTGATTTATGATAAACTAATAAAACTTTGCAATAAGTATATGAGTTATTTATGACTAATGTGAAACCATGGACATACACAATATCACCTTTTCATAATTTGCTAGCCTCTTTGGTACCGTGCATAGCCCGTTCTCACCTCGAGGATCGGTGCAACTTTCGCCGGTGCATCCAAACTCCGTGAAATGACATGCTTTGTTGCACATAAGCCTTATTATATCTTCCTCAAAACAGCCACCATACCTACCTATCATGTCATTTCCATAGCCATTCCGAGATATATTGCCATGCAAATTCCATCGTCACTTCACATGACTAGTTCGTTCATCGTCATATTGCTTTGCATGATCATATAGAGCTGACATAGTATTTGTGGCAAAGCCACCGTTCATCATGTTTTTGATACATGTCACGCTTGATCATTGCACATCCTGGTAGACTGCAAGAGGCATTCATACAGAGTCATATCTTCATATCAGTTCTCCATATTGAGTTGTAAGTAAATAAAAGTGTGATGATCATCATTATTAGAGCATTGTCTCAGTGAGGAAAGAATGATGGAGACGATGATTCTCCCATAAGTCGAGATGAGACTCCGGATGAAAATAAAGACGAGGGAGGCCAAATGAGCCCACCATCCATTGAAAAAAAATGAGAGAAAATGAGAGAAGGGACTTTGCTACTATCCTTTACCACACTTGTGCCTCAAAGTGGCACCATGTTCCTCATGTAGAGAGTCTCATGATATATCACTTTCATATGCTAGTGGGAATTACCTATTCATTATTACAAACTTGGCTTGTATATTCCTATGACGGGCTTCCTCAAATGCCCGAGGTCTTCATGAGCAAGCAAGTTGGATGCACACCCCAATTAGCTTCATTTCAGCTTTCATACACTTATAGCTCTAGTGCATGATTTGCCTGGCAATCCCTACTCCTCGCATTGACATCTATCGATGGGCATCTCCATAGCCCGTTGGTATGCCTAGTTGATGTGAGACTTTCTTCTCCACTTCCTACCCCTTTGATATCTACCACCATATTCTATTCCACTTAAATGCAATGTCCAATGGCTCACGCTCATGTATTGCGTGAAGAATAAAAAGTTGATGCATATTGAAAAGTATGAACCAATTGCCTGACTTGGACACCGTGGTGCTTAACATTTGTATTAATGTGGTGAAGATGGAGCCATGCCTTGCTAATACAATAAGATGAATGGGGGGGGGTAAAAATTTCTTAAGAATCGTATACTTTTAAGAATTAACAATTCTGTTTCTTACACTTCAATTATTGCTATGTTAATATTTGTTGATTCATCTTTTCTCAATGAGCATACATGCACAAGATTACATAGTGGATAGCATGTCACATCAAAAATTCTGTTTTTATCATTTACCTACTCGAGGATGAGCAGGAATTAAGCTTGGGGATGCTTGATACGTCTCCAACGTATCTATAATTTTTTATTGTTCCATGCTGATATATTATCATTCTAGGATACTTTTTGGGTCTTTATTTACCAATTTATAATATTTTTGAGCACTAACCTATTGACCCAGTGCCCAGTGCCAGTTGTTGTTTTCTGCATGTTTTTGCCCTTTTCAGGTTTAGAGTACCAAACGAAGTACAATTGCGACGAAACTTTTTGATGATTTTTTCTGGACTATATGAAGACCTAGAAGCTTCCGAAGGAGGCCAGGAGGTGCACGAGGGCCCCACCACACATCAGGGCGCGCCCTGATATTTGGTGGCCCCCTCAGACGCCTCCCGACGTCCCTCTTCGGCCTATAAATTCTCTAATATTGCAAAAACCCTGAAGGCAGTCCTGAAACCCTTTTTCCGCTGCCGTAAGTCTTTGTCCTGTTGTGGGGCCATTTGGAGCTCCGTTCCGGCACACTGCCGGAGGGGGGATCGATCACGGAGCCTCTTCATCAACTGCCCTCATGATGATGTGTCAGTTGTTCACCACAGACCTACGGGTGCATAGCTAGTACCTAGATGGCAATCTCTCTCTCTTATGATCTTCAATACAATGATCATCACATCTTCGCTTTGATCTATCCGATGTAATCCTATTGTGCGGTGTGTTTGTCGGGATCCGATGAATTGTGGGTTTATCTTCAGATTATTCAAGAAAAGTATTTGAGATACCTCTGATATATATTGTCTCTTGATTGCATGATCATTATAGCTTCGTAATGCTCTTCGATATATTGATATACTTTGGCCAAGTAGATTGATATTTCATCGGTGGGAGTGGTGCGTTGTGGTAGGTTCAACCTGACGAGTTTCTATATCCCAGTGACAAAGTAGGGGACAAGATGCGTCTTTGTGTTGTTGCTACTAAGGATAAAACGATGGGGTTCATTCATATTGTTTGAGTTTACTTTGTCTACATCATGTCATCATTCTCCAAGCATTACTCTATTTTACTTAATACTCTAGATGCATGTTGGATAGTGGTCGATGAGTGGAGTAATAGTAATAGGTGTAGGCAGGAGTCGGCCTATTTGCTTATGGACGTGATGCCTATATATACATGATCTTTGCTGTGAACATCGCATAACTATCCGCTTTTCTATCAATTGCCCAACAGTAATTTGTTACCCACCGTATGCTGCCTACATGAGAGATGCCGCTAGGGAAAACTATGCTACCTCGCTGCCTTTATTTACTTTTGATTTATTTTGCAATTTATATTTATCAACAATTATCTACACAACTCATTTGCTTGCAAATAACTAGATCAAGGGGATTGACAACCCTCTTGACCGCGTTGGGTGCAAGTTGTTTGTTCATTTGTGTGCAGCCGCTGAAGACGGCTGATGATTGATATTCCTATAGGTTCGATAAACCTTGGTTTCATAACTGAGGGAAATACTTACCCACTTTGTGCTGCAATTACCAGTTCCTCTTCACGGAAAACCCAACGCAGATCAAAAGTATCAGTATGCAACGTCATCTTGCGTTCAAAATCGGCCGATCTAGGATTTCATACCTAGGACGACCGCCCATACGAGCGCTACCGCTCATATGAAATGTCTTCGTTTAATCTGGAGGTGAAAACTTCTGCGAGGCAGAACTCCATATGACCGTCCAGACGATCGCTCCCGCTCATGTAAAAGGCTGTCATTTGATCTGTCTATTCTCCTTGCGTCTGTCGAGACATCAAACGATCGCTCATACGACCGCCCGTGGTTGCATGGAATGCCATATGTGAACCTAGAACTTGTCGATACCTTCGCCCTGAGTTTTATACGATCACTCAAACAAGCGTCGAATGCTCGTTCAGTTGGCCGTCATTGGATAGGGTCTTCTTCGACATTTCCTTCCTCTTTCCATATGAACGACCATACGGGCGATTTGCCTCTGTTTTTATTCTTCTTGATTCTCCCCCTTCTATCTTCCTTCTTCAATTTTTCTCCTATGATGCAAAATCAAAAACAAACTTTTTCCAGCTTCTTCATCAGATTATTTTGAGAGCAAAATTACAAGGTAAATATTTTATTAGAAGATGAGTTGCCTCCCATTAAGCGATGGTTTTTACGTTGCTAAGCTCAACCTCATACCTTAGTGGTTTTTCAGGCCTCTGATGGCCTTAGATTTTCTTTACTTACTGCACATACTCGCTTAGGTGCGGGAATATACTTCTCTTTCACTTCTGGCTTCTTCACGAAATACCTCACGATTTCTTCATCGTAAATTTTGAAGGTTACTTTCCCTTCTGGACAATCCAATGGTTCACCTGCGGTATTTAAAAATGGCATACCGAGAATAATAGACAATTTTTCATCTTCAGTCATATCAAGAATAACAAAGTCAGTAGGCATAATATGCGCATCTAATCTCAATAAAACATTTTCAGCCACTCCAATTGGCTTCTTTGTAGACTTATCTGCCATCTACAAGGTTATACATGTAGGCACACACTCTGCCAAGTTTAGCTTGTGATAGAGAGCTAGAGGCATAACACTAACTCCTGCTCCTACATCACAAAGAGCATTATTTATATCGAGATTACC
The DNA here is from genome assembly GCA_039707655.1 of Elymus sibiricus. Classification (NCBI taxonomy): domain Eukaryota; kingdom Viridiplantae; phylum Streptophyta; class Magnoliopsida; order Poales; family Poaceae; genus Elymus; species Elymus sibiricus. The sequence continues at coordinate 276,202,809 of CM077665.1, forward strand.
AATTGAACAAGATATTCTAGGAATACCTGTTTCTCCAAGTTTCTCCAGTATTTTTCCTTCAAAGGGATATTCCGTTATTGTAGCTACGTGTGCTTTTAGATTGAAACTATTGTTGTTAACTATATCTCGCATAAATTTAGTAAAGGTCGGGATTTTCAATATATCAGTTACATACAAGGAAAATTTCACGTCAGCTATTGCTTGCATAAAAGAGGAATATAGTGCATTATTAGAGGGTGGTCCTACAACTTTAGGGTAAGGGAGCGTCTTCTTAGTTTTACCTTTTTCTTTTTCCTTACCCTTTTCTTTGTTACTCAATGATTGGTTGCTTTCTCCTCTAGTTGGATAGGGTGATCTGGTGTTTCTTTCCACCCTTGGCTCTTTAGTTCTTCCAGTTTCCAGTGCTGTTGGTTCTTCATTGTTGTCACCATTCACCGTCTCACCATTGGGATCAACCCCATTATCTGCTTCAGCTTCGTCATCCTGTGCATCCCTATGGACTTGCTCTTCCAGTTCTTCCTCACCAAAGAGAAGTTCTCTGTTTTCCTGGGTTTGGCTTTGACCCTCTTTTCTCCTTGCTCTTGTTCCTTCTCAAACCACTCCGGACCTTTAGGGTCCCGTGTTCTGTTACCACTACGAGTTTCAATTTCTTTAGTATAAACAAGGTTATCTTTATCTAATTGAGCAAGGATCAAAGTTTGAGTTTCAACAATTTGAGAGCATTGAGTTTCTATCATATGAGTATGTTTGTCAAGATTCCTTACCACATGACTTAACAGTTCTTCCTCACCAGAGAGGTAGGCTATAACCTTTTCATTATGATGGATGCATCTTTGAAGGTCTCTCTTGAAGTTGTCTTGATGAAATTTGAACGTATTCATTGTTTCCCGAAGTTCGTCCTCCTGCTGATAAATACTAAAGAGATCCACTTTCTCATTGACAACTTGTTCAACATGATTACCTTTCTCTTGAGAAACCTTTTTAAATTCTTCCATATCTTCAACATGATATATCTTTAGCAAAGGTCGTTACTTCCATGATAAAAACATGTGAAGTATAACATATTTGGCATAACAATGATTAGGACATAAATTCAAAAACTTAGAATATCTCTCCCAGGCTCCATAGAGACTTTCACCATTCTCCTGAACAAATAGGGTAAGTTTTATTCGTAATTTAGTAATCTTTGATCCTGGGAGAAACTTAGCCATATATTTTTCAACACACATCAACCAGCTGGTTATACTTCCTTGAGGTAGTCTATTATACCAATTCTCAGCATCACCTTTTAGAGAAAACCTAAAAGGTCTTAATAAAATAAAATCTTGTCATACATATTTTATCTTAAAAGTTCCGCAAAGAGTATAAAAAAACATAAGATTTGCTTGAGGGTCTTCCTCCTCAGTTCCTGCAAAAGCCCCGCTTTTTGACTTCCTTAATAAGATCACTATAAATCAAATACTTCGCTGCATAATTGGTATGATAAACTACAGGAGATCTCCAAATCATTACTGGAGCACACTGATCTCTTAGATTCTTCTTTGGCTTCATAGTAATCGACATCTCTGCAAAAAAAGTGTTAAGCTCAATAGTTTGATTATTTTTGTAATTTTCTATTAATGAAGGATGTTCTTCCTGACGAAAACAAGGAATATAATCTTGTAAATATGTTCTTCCAGAATGAGTAGATCCCCTGTCACTTACAGGAAGCATCTACAATAAAAAGACATGCAAAAATAGTTACGAAACAAATACTCTGCACTTAGCTCCCCGGCAACACCGCCAGAAATTATTTTGGTACCTGTAGCCAAACAGGGTGGTGTCGCACTTTTGTAGCAGTATCCCAATTAGTTATCATCCCAATGAAGAGTAGAGGAGAGTATTTATATTGACGCTTCTGTCACACACAAGGTGACACAGTTCTTGTGTGAAGTACTGCTTTAGCTTCTGCAAATATTATTATTGTCCTAGTAAACGAATAAACCAGAGTGACAACGATAAAAGATTTATAGTGATATCGATAACAGCTAATAAAAGTAAATATCATTGCGTTTCCTGCAATGGAGAGATTAGGCACGGAGAGAATTCAGGTCATGGTTAAAATTTATATATATCAAGTGTGCCAATGCAACGGTAATACAAGTTACCTTGTATCACATCATAGTATGTGATATGTGTGTTCTTTAGGTGGTACACCTAAAATTATGAAACTCCTCCTCGCGGGATTATATTTCATTCTATGGACTTGTTTCGTCCTTGCCACAAAGTGGTCATCTCCACAATTAAGGTCCTTGGACCAGAACCAAGCATTAAGTTTTGTGGTCCACCATTATCTAATATTATCTTTGGTCCTCATAGATATCTCCACTTGTCATGTCAGAGGTCACAGATTCGCTAAACAATACCCCCACTGTTTCCATAATGTAGTGCATATAGATTATTTGAAAAGTCAAACCTCACAAACTTTGACCAAGTTTGTGGAGAAAACCCTTTACATCTAGAATTGTCAAACATATACCATTAGATTCATAATAAGATGTAGTTTCATATTTTATATAATTGATATTGTAGATATAAATAGTTTTCTCTATAAACTTGGTCAAAGTTTACAAATTTTGACTTTTTTTAAATCTATACGCACTATATTATGTGATCGAAGGGAGTATGTGTTACCTATGTAGGGCCTGAGATCATGTTGCATGGGCCCTTAAATTGGACAACACGCATAGAGTTCACCACAGTATAACAACGTACTAGACAGATCATACTACTACAAATACAAATGACGACATATAGATTAGGCACAAATGAATCTTACCACTCACCTACATCTCCCACGCCCATGGGGAATTATTCATGCATCGTAAGAGAGAAACCAATCACACCAGAGATAAACCCAATGAAAACCATATTGATAATACCGTGAAGATCCATGATAAGATGAAATGGATGACCCAAATAGTTTGATCTTGAGATGAGATTTAAATAGAGTTGCAATTGTTCTCAAAACTTGGAATTCCTCTTATAATAGTGAAGGATGAGATGGTGATGGAGATGAAAGAACCAAAACTAAGAAGATCTCCAAAGGTTCTTTGGATATCCTCTTCTTCTGTTTTGGTTGTGGTGGTGGCGGCGGCTAGGGTTCTCTTCCCCTCTGGGTACCTTCACAAAAGTGTCTTGTATAGACACGGTGGTGTTGTTAGCACTCCATACGACCGCTCATACGAGCGCTTGCGGTCGTATGAAAGGGCGTTGTTTGATCCGATGCGCCTGGTGGCTGGGCTCTCAACATGGAAGTTGATCCATTTGACTTGAGTTGCAGTAATTCTCCTTCATTTCCTTCCATATATGATATTTCTACCAAACAATGGAAACCGTATTTTCTTCTCTTTTGGAGGATTAGCGTTAAAAATAACCGAGAAGTAATAAATATCTGATGAAAACCAAATGAGAATCACTCAAAAAATATGAAAAATTCTTGAGCCATCAGTGAGCCCATGGGATGCTGACGTTTCTGCTTACATGTGGGTCCGGAAGATGGTGACGGCACGCATTTTCGTCACTATTACCGTCATTCATTGCTGCGACGTCCAATCAAATTTAAATTTAAATTTGGTAAATTTTCAAAAATGATAATGAAATTACTTTTGTTAATGTTGAAAACAGAAATGCTAAACACAATTGTAATAATGATCAACCAACTGAGGAAGTATCACACACTACATAAAAGGAAACAAACAGAGTACCACAAATTACAAAATATAATAAGGGACGACCAAACGTTTCCGAGCGAAGAAGCCACCATTAGGTCTGCGACATGCTGTTGTTAGAGCCCCTGAAAATGGGTTGCGACATGCTGTTGTTACAACCCCCAAAGTAGGTTGCGACATGCTTTTATCAGAGCCGCCCTACATCCTTAAGAGAAAACCTAAAGTTCCATCCAGTTCTGATTGCTTCTTTTTCATAGAAGCATTTTTCTCCTCTTGTTCCTTCTTAAGAGATGCAATTTCATCTAGCTACTTTGTTTTCATCTCTTTGATTTCCTGTTGTTGTGCTGCCATTCTTGCATTCAACTCTTCTTGATACCTACCAACTGCTGATCTTGCATCTAGCTTTTGTGTTGCAAGTCTCTCTTCAAGCTCTTTCATGCGTTCATGAGAGGTTGTCTTTTGCCTAGAGTCAGATGACTCTCCCATGCTTGCAAAGAACTTGTTATGATTGAAAATGTATGTGAGAACCACTGCAATAATCTGCACATTTATTTTTGGCTCTTCACCTTCTACCGGACTTGCACCTTGCTTTGCCTTCATATCCTTCTACAATATGGTTGAAGCGTTGTTGGTACAGTGTTACAAACATAATATTTTGGGTGGCACATTACATGTGAAATCCTGACATTGCAGAACACTTACGATTGTCGTTACTGCAATCTCACTCATCACCTCATCCTTCTTTCTAGTGTGGGTTGCTTAAATTTTTTGAACATGTGTAGGTTTCTGGTTTTGCTCTTTACATTAGTACATCAAACAGGACATGATGAACGTTATTGCCACAGGCGATATACTTATGAAAAAATATGATAATTTGAATGTACGAAGCTGGAGTGCTTACCATACCGTGATAACCTACAATGTAGCATCTAGAGCCAGTTTTATGGTGGATCTTCAGAGCACTTAGGTTTTCTTTATTCTTGGCACAGATCTCCTATGGATTGAACAAAAATATTAGTTTTGACCGTATGGTATAGTAAAAGTTGAATCTGTCAGATTAAGCACAAATTACTTGGTAGTGCTCATCCTTCCACTGTTTTACTAGATCCGTCCAATCTTTATGTGTAATAGTCACTGGCTTCAACTGCAACACTTGCTCATTCATCAGATATTTAACCTTACTATAAATTTTTGCCTTGAGTCGGTGCCTGTGTGACCACACGCTTTTCTCGATGACAACTTCAGTTGCTGCTTTGGCCAATTTATCATTGTACTCCTTCCACTTGGTATTTATGGGCATCTTATGTCTGACTTGATAGTCGACCTCTGAACTAAACTTTGCTTCTTGTAGAGGGTCAATCGACATGTTTGCTCCATCCATGAAGCCAATCTTCATCTTATTTCCTGTCCTTTTTATATCTCTTTCTAAACCATGTGAATAAGTAGGTCCGCTCTCACCTCGCCTCTTCTTCTACTTGGAACGGTTTGTCATTCCTATTGGATGTTGTTGTGTGCAGATGTTCGTAGGCTCGTTTTCTGCCTCAGGATCAACTTGTTCATGATTTTCATCTGCATAGTCTACATGGGAGTTGCTATCTTGAGAGGTTAGATTATATGCTCTTGTGAGATGCAAATCTTGTATCATGTCCTCGTCATCATGATGTGCATGCATCCGGGAATCAGATAGGGCATCGCTGCTCTAGATCTTGTACGTACTGGAGGGACGAACAGTAGCGTCAGTTTGCTTCTCCTGTGTTGCCTGAAAGACATGATTGTATTTCAACACCAATGTAATGCAGCTACAAGATGTTGTAAAATTAAAATGTACTAGAGATGTATATTTTGGTACCTTAGCTGCATGGGGCAACTCTGGGGGCGTCATCACCTACATCTGGATTATTGTCACCTTTGTCGCCGTCATTTTCCTCTTCTGAACCCTCTGGTTCATATACTGGGTCATTCGCTAAATTTTTCTCCTGTTGCATATCACATTTTCTCTAGCGGGTTTGCCCCTTTTCCTGATTACTTTGAGCAACGTTAGCAGTACCATGTACAAATTTGTATGCAAGTTCAAAGATATCCCCTATAACTGAGCTTGAATCCATTCCCTTCCCTTAAATTTTTCTGACAACAGAGAGCATTCTCCCTTATGTTTTGTTCCCTAATTTTCTCGTACTCATTTGGTGTGTTGGGTGTAGAAACTACAGAACGAAGAAACAATGAGATCTATAAAAGAATCCACAAAGACACATCTTCAATGCATAATGACTGGAATAGGGATACATATGTGAAATGACAGTATTCCTAACCTAGAACTACGTTTAATCATGTTTTGAATTGACTAGACAAAGTACACTGAATTGTAAAAGCTTGTACGGTGCCTAAATTGTAATAATTCAGAGGAACGCAACATGAGTAACAACATGCAAACAAATCTAGTACACACAAGCACGAATCACCCAATACGAACCATAGGTTGAACTAGTGTGCAATTAACCATGGACTTCCCGAATACAAGCGGAAAAAATCAAACATGTCTACATATATGTACGCCCGTATGGATCTTCAATAGTTGGGGTAGTGTGGGAGGGAGAACGATTGTTACTCATCCTTTTATAATTAGTTCTTGCCTTCGACGTCACATGATCCATGCGGACCTTGCTGCTGTGAAGGTTGCTTGCCGTCATGTCGGTCGACGGCGATGATGAGGGAAACTGATGCCACCGGTAAGTTTCGACTCTGTAGGAGAAGTGCGGGAGGAGGGGGCAGTGGAAAATTATGAATGCGGTTTATTGATAGCAACAACGAGGTATTTATTGATGATGGGGAAAATTTAGCATGGCCCCTTTTGAAAATGTGGGTAGGAAGGGAAAATAGTCAAGGAGCGAAAAAATGGAGGGAACAAAAAAATTGATCATCCAAACTGTTTTTGTAACACACACAGGACAACTTTCAGAATGAACGTGACCACTTTCAAAAATAACGTGAACACTTTCAGGAATAGGATTCGTGCACTTGTACACGCGTATGTTTTTTTGATCTGTTTTTCTTGTGCATGCATGTGTGTGGGTTTGATATACCATGTTCTTTTGGTAAAGTAGCGTCAAGTGAATTGGGTATTGTTTGGTTGTACTTCAATTTGAATCTGAACATGTTGATCGATGCATACGTGTGTGTGTTTAATTTCCACAAGCCAACCCGCATTTTTTTGTAGTGAGTAGTCATTTGCCTTGACCATGTCACTTCACGAATGGTTGAGTCTAGTCATGTCTTGTGTTCTGCGTACTACATGTTCTTATGGTGAGAGTTTCAAGTGAATTGGGCATTGCTTGTTTGCACTTCGATTTTGAATCCGGACATGTTGCTCGAGGCTTACGTGTGTGCGCTTAATTTGCACGGGGCAACCATCAATTTTTTGTAGTTGTGAGCAATCACATGCCTTGACCATGTCACTTCAAGAATGCTTGAGCCTAGATAGTCTTGTGTTCTGCGCATAACATGTTCTTTTGGTGAACAAGCCTCAAGTGGATTGGGCATTGTTTGGTTGTACTTCGATTTGAATCTGGACATGTTGCTCGATGCATACATGTGTGTGTTTGATTTGCACAAGACAACCCTCAAATTTTTTTGTAGTGAGTAGTTACTTGCCTTGACCATGTCACTTAAAGAATGTTTGAGTCTAGACATGTCTTGTGTTCTACGTACGGCATGTTCTTTTGGTCAAGAAGCCTCAAGTGGATTGGGCATTGTCTGGTTATACCTCGATTTGAATCCGGATATGTTTTTTGATGCATACGTGTGTGCGTTTAATTTGCACAAGCCAACCCTAATTTTTTTTGTAGTGAGCAGTCACTTGCCTTGACCATGTCACTTCAGAATGGTTGAGTCTAGATGTCTTGTGTCCTGCGTACGACATGTTATTTTGGTGAAGAAGCCTCAAGTGGATTGGTCATTGTTTGGTTGTACTTCGATATGAATTCGAACATGTTGCTCGATGCATACATGTGCGCATTTAATTTGCGCAAGCCAACCCTCAATTTGTTTGTAGTGAGAAGTCACTTGCCTTGACCATGTCAATTAAAGAATGAATGAGTCTATACATGTGTTGTGTCTTGTGTACGACGTGTTCTTTTTGTCAAGAAGCCTCAAGTGAATTGGGCAATGTTTGCTTGTACTTTGATTTGAATCCGTACATGTTGATCGATGCATACATGTGTGCATTTAGTTTGCCTAGACTTGTCAAAAGTGAAATAGTGAAAATAAATTGTGGCCCTATGAATTCGAATCCATGATCATTTCCGAATTGAAAATTTATTTGAGGAAAAATCTAATTCTGTAAACTCTCCCCCATCCGATGGAAGATGGACGGTCTAGCCTATATCTTCCTCCTCGCATCCCTCCGAGTCAAACTCGACTGTGTTCACATAGTTCAAGTTCTCACCACTCCACACTATGCCCCCACTCTTTTAATGGGCGGTTCCATATCATTCACCATTTAATCCAAGAAAACCCACAATCCCCTTTCCAGCGAAGATGGTGCGCATGACCCCCTCCTTCCCCCACATCCCTATGGCCGGCGGCAGGCTGCATGTGTCAACTCCGTCCCCCAACAGTGACCCCGACGGAACCAACCACCCTCATTCCTCTGACCTGGCACCAGTGGGTGTTACGTCAAATCCGCCCCACTCACTGATAGTGCCGGATCAGGCACTCAGCTCTCCGTTGCGGAAGAGAAAGTCCGTGGCCGAGGATATTGATGAAGTTAGTCATGAACGTGCCGCACAGCAGCGTCACCTCGTCGAGACAGTCGAGCCGCCCACTGACAAAGTCCTCCATCAAGCAAAGGATGTAGGCTGCGACTGCAACCGCCTCCTTGCTCGATTCGATGAGCTCGTAGAGAGGGCCTACCGCCAAGTGGACAACATGCAACGCGAGATCAACCGTGCCGGCCTCATATTAGTAGAGATCCTCCGAGCCGCAGCCGCAGCAGAGCAGGAGGCGGCTTACAGTATCTCCAATGTGATGGCGCACGTGGAGGAAATCATTCGCGAGGCCGAACGTGCCGCCGACAAGGTTGTCTTGGTGCGGGTGATGAGTGCAATTTATGTGATGATTTTCCTATGTATTTTGTGCCTACAAGGTAGGATTTGTGGAATTTTACCGCGTTCACACATTTCTTTTGTTGATAATCCCTCAGGTAACGTATTTTGGAGCAATATTCATTTAATAGTAAAAATCCCCAAGAATGGCAATGGAATCATGTATTCAAGGTGATAATCACTTTCCATAAAAATATCAAGCAAAAGGCCAAAAGAACGATCGTTATCGACCTTCCAGAGCAAACAACGGTGTTCCATACGACCGCGAGCACTCATATGATCGGTCGTATGGGGCGTCGCCGCCTCTGGTAGATTGACTATTTTCACCCCGTCAAAGCGGATCGTGAATCGGACACACAGAGACACCAGAAACTCGTCCAGAAGGAAGAACCCTAGCCTCGGGAGTCCATCCAAAGGGAGGATCAACCAGGAGAAGAAGGGAATTCTTCTCACCGCGAGGAGGGGGACACTATAATCTTCATCACCACCATCTTCATCATCAGCAGCAGCAGCATCGTCATCATCGTCATCATCATCATCATCATCTGCATCCTTATCATCTACAATCAAGAAACCTAGTGGATCCTTTGGTGTATCATTTGAATCATTCATCCATGTATTCTATTACCATTGCCATGATGTGTGTTGCTCTCATGTCTGGAAAGACACCTAGTTCTCGGGGAAATTGATGAACCTTGTATGTGTAGGATCTGAAATGTTTATTGTGGATATGAGATCTTTTGTTGAATGCTTAGTTTAATAACTTCGTGAATGATGTGAAGGGGCCCCACAGAGGATTTGTGCCTTTATTGGCCATGAAGTATATCACTGTCTTTGCATAGGTCTAGGTTGTGGAGGTAATTCGAGGTGACAGTAAAAGCATACAGCTCCTAACCTTTACAATTGACCGGGAATTTACAGAGAACCCTTAGAGATGCCACGTCCACGGGGAACCCTTAATTATCATGAGTTGTAACCCTCAGGGGAAGACTATGATGGTAGCGTGCGTGGCACAAAGTCTACCACGAGTAGACGTGTTCTGTACCCTGCTCCGCCCAGCATAATCGTCAACAGTTGATCAAGTATCTGTTCCATGCTATGCAGATGCATAGTAGTACTAGAAACATACCAATGGGGATTCCAGATTACCTCGGGACGCCTTTTTATTCTGTTGTTTCAGAGTCATTACAATTCCTATCATTTATCTACTTTTATGTTATTTAGTGATGATATGTCTCCAACGTATCTACTTTTCCAAACACTTTTGCTCTGGTTTTGACCTCTAATTTTCATGATTTGAATGGAACTAACCTGGACTGACGCTATTTTCAACAGAACTACCTCGGTGTTATTTTTGTGCGGAAATAAAAGTTCTTGGAATTGTACGAAACTTTTTGTGAATTTTTTGTGGGAATTATAATGAATTATTGGAGCCAGGACCCACCAGAGGAGGTGCCCCTGGGGCCCACAAGCCAACAGGGTGCACCCCCTAGGTCGCGCCCTGATGTGTGCTGGGGCCGACGAGGCTCCTCCGACCCTGATTCCAGTGAAACCACATATGCTCCCTTTGGTGGTTTTGATAATTCATGACAACATGCATTGCCTCTTGGACTAATAGTTCTATCTAGTTTATTTCAGATTTAGTCCACAGAGAGGATTGGATAAGGATTGTGTGGAGAACCTCACCAAGGAAAGGAAGGAATATGATTGGCCATGCTTCAAGAACAAGGACTCTACATTTTACATTTTGCGAAAAATCACTTTGAGTCCATAGAAAAGCCAATACTATTAAAAGGGGATGAGGTAAATATGACAATCTGGTTGCTCAAGTGCTTAGAGTTAGCCACCAAAAATACTCACCCACTTTCCCACACATATCCTTTGTCCAAAGCCAAAAGTCTAAATTCGGTGAAACCAACTTCCCATTCGGATCCACCGAGTTTATCCAAGACAGAAGCCAAACCAAACCCTAGCATCTCGGTACTACCAACATTCCATCCAGTGCAACCGAAACCAGTGACCAACTTTCTGGTTAGCCATTTTCTACAATCGGTCCCACCGAGTTTTGAGAATCGGTCTCACCGAGAAGTTGGACCAACTCTCTGTTAACCCATTTCTTGAAATAGGTCCCACCAAGTTTGAGGAATCGGCCTCACCGAGTTTTGGTAACTGCCTAGGTCACCCATATCGGTACCGTCGAGATTAATATATCGGTCTCACCTAAAACGCCAAAGTTGCCACATTTTGAACTAGTCCGTTCCACCGAGTTTCACTTCGGTTTCATCGAGTTGGGCAATAATGTTGTAACGGTTGATTTTTGGAGATGCCTATATATACCCATCCACCACCACTAACTCGAAAGAGAAGCACTCAGAACATACACCCACTTGCCATATCCAATTTTGTGAGAGAGAACCACCTACCCTTGTGTTGAGGTCAAGATCATCCACTCCAACCATATGGATCTTAATTTCTAGCCTCCCCAAGTTGCTTTCCATCCAATCAATCTCTTCTACCCATGCCAAACCTGTGAGAGAGTGATTGAGTGTTGAGGAGACTATCTTTTGAAGCACAAGAGCAAGGAGTTCATCATACTACCACATCTATTACCTTTTGAAGGGTGGTGCCTCCTAGATTGGTTAGGTGTCGCTTGGGAGCCTCCTTCTTCGTGATTGTGGAGTTGAACCAAGTGTTTGTAAGGGCAAGGAGATCGCCTACTTCGTGAAGATATACCCCGAGTAAGGTTAGTCCTCCGTGGATGTAGGCCATCATGGAATAGACGAGGTTGCTACTTCGTGGACCCTTCGTGGGTGGAGCCCTCCATGGACTCTCGCGACCGTTACCCTTTGTGTGTTGAAGTCTCCATAAACGTGGATGTATGATAGCACCACCTATCAGAACCACAGGAAAAATCTTCGTGTCTCCATATTGCGTTTGATCTTCCTATCTCTACTCTCTTACATATGCTGGTCTTTACTTTCTGTTGCCATAATTGTTGACTAGCATGTGTAGGGTGCATTAGACTTGTTAGATTTGCTAAAATCTGCAAACCAATTAACTTGGGAAAAGGTTAGGTTTGAATTTTGTTTTGGTCAAGTAGTCTATTCATCCCCCCTCTAGACGCCTCTTCTAGGGATCCCTCAATTGGTATCAGAGCTTTGGTCCCCAAAGCTTCGGTTTCATCACCGTTGGAGGAAGATGGATGTGTCTAGTTTGGGGAGTATTAGTTGTAGAGTGCCCATTCTCGATGGGTAGTACTATAGTCAATTGAAATATGAGATGCTTGAGTTATTCAATGAATTCCATTTGAGCAAGTATGTTAAGAACCCCTATGTACCTCCCATTGATCCTTCACATCCCACACGCGAAGAGGAAATTGTTATGCTTCGTAATCTTAGAACTGTTAATCTTATCATTAGAGAATTGCCTAGAATTGTGTTTGATCAAATGAAGAATTTTGAATGTGCTTATACTTTGTGGAATGATTTGGAGAAACGATATCCAAATTATTCATTGAGTAATCTTGATGAAATTCTTCATAAATCTATTGCTTTTCACAAAATGATGCCTAGTGATCCTAAGGTTGATGACTATCTATTTGAGCTTAGAGACCTCATGCGTGCTAAAGGAGATGTCATAACTATCAACAACATCATTGTCGAAGCCATTCGCATTCACAATCTTGAACATTGTCATGATCACAACTCTAACGAAACTCTTGTTTCTTATGACGAGGATTTCCCACTTGATGATGACAATGTGGAACATGGCTACTATGATGAAGATGAGTTGTTCGACATCGAGTATGAGAAGACTATGAAGAATCTAAGTCTCATGGCAAACTTCAAGGATTACATGTCCGGAGGAAAAGAGTGGATTCTCGATAGTGGATGCACCGATCACATGACCGGAGATAGAGACATGTTTCAAGAGATCACACCAAACCATGGACCACGGAGGTATGTGACTTTTGGAGACAACTCCAAGGGTAAGGTACTCGGTCTTGGTAAGGTGGCCATATCTCATGATAGCTCCATTCAAAATGTCATGCTTGTTGAATCCCTTGGCTACAATCTTCTTTCCGTATCTAGACTTGCTGACTTTGGTTTTAATGTGCTATTTACCAAAGTAGATTGCCAAGTGTTTCGTCACGATAATCATAGCATGGTCTTTACAGGTTTTCGTAGAGGTGATCTATACATTGTTGATTTCACAAAGAGATCCAAACCTCGCACTTGTCTTATTGCAAAATCTTCTAAAGGTTGGCTTTGGCATAGAAGACTAGGACATGTTGGTATGCGTAATCTAGACAAGCTCATCAAAGGTGATCATATACTTGGTGTTAAAGATGTTATCTTTGAAAAAGATAGACTTTGTAGTGCTTGTCAACCAGGAAAGCAAGTAGGTGGAAGTCATCCTGATAGAGGCGAGGTTGTCCTTGTCTTTCGATGAGATGGTGGTTGTCGTTTTCTGTGGAGTAGACTTTGAAGAAGAGAGTCTCCTACAAGCTTGGGGGAGGCTTCTCCAATTTCTTAACGCTTTGCCTGATCATCCTCTTAAGAAAAATGAAATACTTGATATCTTCTATAATGGACTAACTGGTGCTTCTAGGGACATCCTAGATAGTTGTGCCGGTTGTGTTTTCAGGGAACGAACTGTTGAACAAGCTGAGGATTTATTGAATAACATATGGAAGAATTATGATGGTTGGACTCTCCCTGAACCACCACTTAAACCCACTCCGATGAAGATGGGTATCTTATTTCTTAGTCCTGAAGATATGCAAGAGGCAAAGAAATCTTTGAAGGAAAAAGGTATTAAAGCTGAGGATGTTAAGAATTTACCACCTATTGAAGAAATACATGGCCTTGATAGACCACCACCTCCGCAGGCGGTAGAGGTAAATTCTTTATTAAAGTTTGATGAAGGTGATATCCCTTACAATAAACATCCTAGTCCATGCTTACATGAGTTTGACAACTACATTATGAAGCAAGATCATTTCAATGCACATGTTCTGAAACAATTGAAATATAATTCTGATATGATTGCTCGCTTGAGTGACTTGCTATTTAGAATCGTTAATGATGTTAGAGGTGTAGGAAAACATGCCTCTATGGTTCAAACTCAGGTAGAACAAGTTGCTAATTCTCAAAAAGAATTGCTTGATGAAATGAATAATAATATGAATGATTTTGCTGCTAGAGTAGTAACTAGAGGAGGTAGAATGACCCAAGAACCACTTTATCCTGAAGGTCATCCTAAAAGAGTTGAACAAGACTCTCAGAGAATTAATACTAATGCACCTCGTCCTTCTAAAAATAAAAAGAAAAAGAAAAATGATAGGACTTTGCATACCTCTAGTGAACCTGAGATACAAAAACCTCCTGATAATAATGATGTCTCTATTTCTGATGCTGAAACTCAATCTGGTAATGAAAATCACCTAGTGATAATGAAAATGATAATGATGATGTTCATGGGGATGCTCAACCAAACAATGATAAAGAACCAAATAGTGATGTTGAAATAGAGCCTGCTGCTGATCTTGATAACCCACAACCTAAAAACAAACGTTATGATAAAAGAGACTTTGTAGCTAGAAAACATGGTAAAGAAAGAGAGCCATGGGTTCAGAAACCCATGCCCTTTACACCTAAACCATATAAGAAAAAGGATGATGAAGAATTTGAACGCTTCGCTGAAATGATTAGGCCAGTCTTTTTGCGTACCCGCTTAACTGATATCCTAAAGATGGCCCCTTATGCAAGGTACATGAAAGACATCATCACTCATAAAAGAAAGATACCTGAAGCCGAAATCTCCACCATGCTTGATAATTATTCTTTTAAGGATGGAGTACCTAAAAAAATTGGAGACCCGGGAATACCAACTATACCTTGCTCCATTAAAAGAAACTATGTCAAAACTGCTTTGTGTGAATTGGGAGCCGGTGTTAGTGTTATGCCTTTCTCCTTATATAAAAGACTTGATTTGAATAAACTCACACCTACTGAAATATCTTTGCAAATGGCTGACAAATCAACTGCCATACCTATCGGTATTTTTGAGGATGTGCCCGTTGTTGTTGCAAATGTTACTATCTTAACAGACTTTGTTATTCTTGAGATGCCCGAGGACGACAACATGTCGATTATCCTTGGTAGACCCTTTGTGAATACTGCAGGGGCTGTTATTGATTGCAATAAAAGCAAAGTCACTTTTCATATCAATGGTAATGAGCACATGGTGCACTTTCCGAAGAAATAATTCCAAGTGAATGGTATAAATGTTATTTAAGAATCTCCGACACTCACTATTGGAAGTTTTCAATTACCTCTACCTACTGCCAAAAAGAAATATGATATACTTATTGTTGGGGATATGCACATCCCCATTGAGGTAACTTAGTGTTTACGAAAGTTCTTCGGTTTCATGCTAATCGGAAGTGGTTGTTAATAAGACTTGATCAACCTTATTAATGGATCATTTTTTAGAGGTATGAAGTCGATGAATCTAGTAGGCACAATCCTCTGCTCCCACCTTTTATTTTATGTTTAACTTAGTCCAATAAAATAAAATGCCATGTTTATCCTGTTTTCTGTTTTCACCGTGCAATAAAAAATGACCCAAAAATAAAAGTCCTCAGAATGTTCTGAAAATTTGATACGATTTTTTTTCTGAATATTTCTGAATTTCTGGTGCAAATAATATCAGAGGGGGTGCACCTGGTGCCCACAAGACACCAGGGCGTGCCAGCAACCCCAGGCACGCCCTGGTGAGTTCTGGCTCCCACTTGGGCCCCCTCACTTACCCCTTTAGCCCACATCATCCCCTACCTCCAGAAAAAAATCACTATAGCTTCCATTGTCGTGTTCTTGCTCTCAAACCCGCGGATTTCGATCTCTTTTCTCAAAGCTCCGTTTCCGAAACTGTTTGGAGGGATTGCTACTTGGTATATGACTCCTCCATTGCTCCAATTAGTTTTTGATTTAGTGGGTTATCTTTAGAGTAATTAGCTACTCTTGGTGCTGCTGTAGATGAGCTTGCATGTTGAATTCTTAGAGTTCTAAGCAGTTTGAATGCTCAATATGGCATCTATGCATCCTTAGGAGTAGTTGCTATCAATCTTACAAAGTTTTGTTGACAAAAATTTTGTACGCTAAAATTTTCAGAATTTTTATTTCAGGAATAAGATGGATTTCTTTAGGAAGTTTTCCTCCAAGAAAAATGCCAAAGGAGTCATTGGGTAATCATCGGACAATGACCTACACACTCCGAGAACGGTTGAGGTGCGGCCATCCGAATGGCCGCATGATGCCTTCATGGAGGAGGTCGGGTTCCATCAAGAGTTTGCTCAATTTGTTGCAAATGCTGGGCTGACCGAGTTCCTCACAGCTAAGTGTGACCAACACCACATCCTTACAAATTCCTTTGTGCAAAGTTTTCATTTTCTGAGAAAGAATAATCCTCATGAAGTGCAGTTTAAGCTTTACGCTGAAACTCACAAGATACCGCTAACTGACTTTTCCAACATATGCTTGATCCCCACTGATGGGGAATTAAGAGAACCTAGACCAGCGGAGTTTGAGGATTTTCTCCTCACTTTAACAGTGGGTGAAGATAGGGGTGTGTCAAACGCTACCGCTACCGGTTTGCAGTTTCCTGTTGTGCATTACTTTGCTTTGTTCATCGCAAAGTGTTTAAGCACTAGGGAGAAGGTTGGCGCACTCAGTGCCCCCGACTTCGCTATTTTACGCCATGCATTGTACAATGATCACACCTTTAGCATGGGGGCTATTATTGCACGCCGCTTACACCTTAATAGGGCTAAGGGAAAGATACATGGTGGTATTTATGCTACTCACTTAGCGAGACACTTTAATGTTCAGATTCGCCCACATGATTATCTCTTGTCCCAAGTTTATCTAGATCACAAGGCGTTGCAGGATCACCAATTTATTGAGACAACTAATTCTTTCCATACCATTCGTTACAACTTAGTATTCAGCGTCGAAACCCGTGATGTTATTCCGTTGCCTGCACCTGCTCTATTTGATTCTATTTCTAGGAACGGATATAGGATCATGCCAGATGACATTACAGCCTACCGGAATAACCTACCAGCTGCTGAGGAGGAGCCCCAGGGGTGGGACGCTCAGGTGCCGCCTCCACCTCACTTCAACTTGGGACCGGATGGCTACTACGGATCGTGATTACCAAGCTAGGCCAAAATCCTAAGCTTGGGGGAGTACGTACGTCCACCGAAATTACATTCATGTCCACACATTTCATTCCAGTTGTCGGTGTTCATACTTTTTCATTGTAATATCCATGCTAGATTTGTTTTCTTGCTTTCTTCTTGTGTGTTTGAAAAACTTTGAGAAAATCCAAAAATATTCCCTACTTCTTTTCAGCTTTTCTTTCTAGCTTAATTTAATTGTAGTATCGAAAGAAAACCCAAAAGGATTTCTCGTTTCTTCTTTTACTTGTTGGGAGCTTTCCCGTGTAAATAGTTTTTCTCGTATTTGTTTTTCCTTTTTAATTTGCCTTCTTCTAGAAAAACCAAAAACTCCAAAAATATTTCAGTGTGTTTCTCTGAAATTCTTTTCCTTTTAATTGAGTCATACCAAGGAGAAGACCATGATGAAAATGTTGAGTGGCTCTCATATGCACTATTGTTATCTAACAAAGAGCCCATGTTACCTTGTCTTCTCCTCTTGAATAAAATGTTTGCAGATTCCAGCTTAGTCCATGGCACTCTTGCACTATTATTGTTCTCTTATCATTCGGTTGTGCAAGTGAAAGGCAATAATGACAATATTTGATGAAGTGGTTGTAGCAGAGAAAAGCGGGTATGAACTCAACTTGTTTTTGTTTTTGTAAATATGTTTAACCTAGTATCCTTGATTCATCATATTATGATCAAATATGTTTGCAATGACCATTAGAGATTATAGTTGCCCATGCCATGCTTAAGTAGCTAGGAGTGGATAATGAATTATCTTGGATGTCAACATGCATTAAAATGGTTGTGATGTGGTATGATGATATGGTATCCTCCTCTGAATGATTCAAGTGGCTTGACTTGGTGCATGTTCACGCATGTAGTTGAATCAAAACCAACATAGCCTTCATGATATTTATGTTCATGGTGTCCATATCCTACTCATGCTAGTAGTCAATGTTTATTATATGTAATGCATGTTCATGACCGTTTTCGCTCTCTAGCTGACCGCTTCTCAATCTATTTGCTAACCTTCGCCTGTACTAAGCGAGAATACAGCCTGTGCATCAAAACCCTTAAACCAAAGTTATTCCAGATGAGTCCACTATATCTACCTATATGCGGTATTACCCTGCCGTTACAAGTAAATTTGCATGTGCCACCTCTAAAAATTCAAATGAACATTTGTTTTGTGTGCCTGGACCGCTCATGGAGCAACATGGGGCGGTCGGTATCTTCCATGTTAAGTGGGTTATTCTAATGATGAGTGTTTATTCACTCGTCCTTACACGAGAGGGGCGGTAATAGGGATTCCCAGTCCCAAAATCAAAAATTACAAATAATTAAACAAAACTCCCACATGAATGTTGTTGGTATGGACGGTACCCGTGGATTCGGGTAGCTGTGGAGTGTGATTGTTGGTGGAGGGGGGGTAAACCTTTACTTTCACTGCTTGGGAACCGCCGCTAATGTGTTTAGCATGGAAGATATTGATAACTATTGGTCGTAATGTTGACAGGAAGGGTGTACCTCCCAAAATTATATTTATCTCTGTTTTAAGCTTTGAGCTCTAGCACCTCTGCAAATCCATGCTTCCCTCTGTGAAGGGACTATCCATTTACTTTTATGTTGAGTCATCACCTTCTCAAATAAGCGCCAGTCCTGAGAGCACTATTGTCATCCTCATGCATTGTGTATAGTTGATGTTGGGTGCAGCATGACTGGATCTTTTCTACCATGAATTACAATGTTTAGTCGCTGCTTGAACTTTGGAGGTGCTCTGCATTTATGTTTTGCGATCTCAGAAAGGGCTAG
Source organism: Elymus sibiricus (assembly GCA_039707655.1). Classification (NCBI taxonomy): domain Eukaryota; kingdom Viridiplantae; phylum Streptophyta; class Magnoliopsida; order Poales; family Poaceae; genus Elymus; species Elymus sibiricus. The sequence continues at coordinate 276,221,660 of CM077665.1, forward strand.
TGAGATACCACTATTGTCATATTATATCACGATTGTTTTGAGAAAGTGTTGGCGCTTGAGATATTTTATTATTGCTCGCTAGTTGCTTATTTCATTGATATGAGTTAATATAATTTCTAAGAGTTATTGCTGGCATGATTAGTCATAATCTTTGCTGAAAACCTGGGTGCTACTTAAGCATATATATGTAAACAAGAACAAAAGAGTTCGTAAAAGTTTTTCTTTATCACTTTCAGTTTGTCAACTGAATTGCTTGAGGACAAGCAATGGGTTAAGCTTGGGGAAGTTGATACGTCTCCGTCGTATCTACTTTTCCTCACACTTTTGCCCTTGTTTTGGACTCTAATTTGTATGATTTGAATGAAACTAACCCGGACTGACGCTGTTTTCAGCAGAACTACCATGGTGTTGTTTTTGTGCAGAAATAAAAGTTCTTGGAACTGGACGGAATTTTTTGGAGATTTATTTTACAATAAATAAAAAATATTGGAGCAAAGAACCACCGGAGGGGGGCCCCTGGCAGGGTACAAGACACCAGGGCACGCCAGCCCCCCCTGGCGCACCCTGGTGGGTTGTGCCCACCTCGTGGCCCCACTGACCCTAATTCCAACACTATAAAATCCTATTTTTGGAGAAAAAATAATAGAGAAAGTTTCATCGCGTTTTACGATACGGAGCCGCCGCCACCTCCTGTTCTTCATCGGGAGGCCAGATTTGGAGCCCGTTTGGGGCTCTGGAGAGGGGAATCTTCGGTCTTCGTCATCATCAACCCTTCTCCATCGCCAATTCCATGATGCTCCCCACCAGGATTAAGTAATTCCTTCGTAGGCTTGCTGGTCGGTGAGGAGTTGGATGAGATTCATCATGTAATCGAGTTAGTTTTGTTAGGGCTTGATCCCTAGTATCCACTATGTTCTGAGATTGATGTTGCTATGACTTTGCCATGCTTAATGCTTGTCACTAGGGCCCGAGTGCCATGATTTCAGATCTGAACCGTTTATGTTAACACCATTATATCTATGTTCTTGATCCGATCTTGCTAGTCATACGCACCTATTATGTGTTCCGATCCGCAAACCCCGGAGTGACAATAGTCGGGATACTTTCCGGTGATGACCGTAGTTTGAGGAGTTCATGTATTCACCGTGTGTTAATACTTTGTTCCGGTTCTCTATTAAAAGGTGGCCTTAATATCCCTTAGTTTCCTTATGGACCCCGCTGCCACGGGAGGGTAGGACCAAAGATGTCATGCAAGTTCTTTTCCATAAGCACGTATGACTATTTACGGAATACATGCCTACATTACATTTATGAACTGGAGCTAGTTCTGTGTCGCCCTAGGTTATGACTGTTATATGATGAATATCATCCAACGAGTTCACCGATCCAGTGCCTACGAGTTTTCCACTTATTGTTCTTGCTAAGTTACCATTGCTGCTGCTACTGTTCCAACTGCTACAAAACTATTGCTATCACTGCTACTGTTACTACTGCTATCAAACTATCATACTATCATACTACTGTGCTACTAATCACTCTGCTACAGATATTTAATCTCCAGGTGTGGTTGAACTGACAACTCAGCTGCTAATACTCGTAAATATTCTTTGGCACCCCTTGTGTCGAATCTATAAATTTGGGTTGAATACTCTACCCTCGAAAACTGTTACGATCCCCAATACTTGTGGGTTATCACCCTACCCTGGCTATTTTATGCCGCGCACTTTATGGTGATAATACCTACAACATAGGGGCTATTGTTGCGCGTCGATTAAATCCTAACCGAAACAAGGGCAAGGTTCATGGTGGTTGATACGTCCATTTTGCATCATGCTTTTATATCGATATTTATTGCATTATGGGCTGTTAATACACATTATGGTACAATACTTATGCCTTTTCTCTCTTATTTTACAAGGTTTACATGAAGAGGGAGAATGCCGGCAGCTGGAATTCTGGACTGGAAAAGGAGCAAATCTGAGATACCTATTCTGCACAACTCCAAAAGTCTTGAAAATCTACGAAGAATTATTTTGGAATATATAAAAAATACTGGGCGGAAGAAATACCAGAGGGGACCCACCAGGCAGTCACAAGCCAGGGCGGCGCGCCCTACCCCCCTGGGCGCGCCCCTGTGGCTTGTGGCCCACCTGGCAAGCCTCCGGTGCCCATCTTCTGCTATATGGAGGGTTTTGACCTGGAAAAAATCATAACAGAGCTTTCGGGGCGAAGCGCCGCCGTCTCGAGGCGGAACTTGGGCAGAACCAATCTAGGGCTCCGGCGGAGCTGTTCTGCCGGGGAAACTTCCCTCCCGGAGGGGGAAATCGAAGCCATCGTCATCACCAACGATCCTCTCATCGAGAGGGGGTCAATCTCCATCAACATCTTCACCAGCACCATCTCCTCTCCAAACCCTAGTTCATCTCTTGTATCCGATCTTTGTCTCAAACCTCAGATTGGTACCTGTGGGTTGCTAGTAGTGTTGATTACTCCTTGTAGTTGATGCTAGTTGGTTTAATTGGTGGAAGATCATATGTTCAGATCCTTAATGATAATTAATACTCCTCTGATTATGAACATGAATATGCTTTGTGAGTAATTACATTTGTTCCTGAGGACATGGGATAAGTCTTGTTATAAGTAATCATGTGAATTTGGTATTCGTTCGATATTTTGATGAGATGTATGTTGTCTCTCCTCTAGTGGTGTTATGTGAACGTCGACTACATGACACTTCACCATTGTTTGGGCCTAGAGGAAGGCATTGGGAAGTAATAAGTAGATGATGGGTTGCTAGAGTGACAGAAGCTTAAACCCTAGTTTATGCGTTGCTTCGTAAGGGGCTGATTTGGATCCACATGTTTCATGCTATGGTTAGATTTATCTTAATTCTTCTTTTGTAGTTGTGGATGCTTGCGAGAGGGGTTAATCATAAGTGGGAGGCTAGTCCAAGTAAGGGCAGCACCCAAGCACCAGTCCACCCACATATCAAATTATCAAAGTAACGAACGTGAATCATATGAGCATGATGAAAACTAGCTTGACAGAAATTCCCATGTGTCCTCGGGAGCGCTTTGCTTTATATAAGAGTTTGTCCAGGCTTGTCCTTTGCTATAAAAAGGATTGGGCCACCTTGCTGCACCTTTGTTACGCTTGTTAGTTGCTACCCGTTACGAATTATCTTATCACAAAACTATCTGTTACCGACAATTTCAGTGCTTGCAGAGAGTACCTTACTGAAATCCGCTTGTCATTTCCTTCTGCTCCTCGTTGGGTTCGACACTCTTACTTATAAAAAGGACTACAATAGATCCCCTATACTTGTGGGTCATCAAGACTCTTTTCTGGCGTCGTTGCCGGGGAGTGAAGCGCCTCTGGTGAGTGGAACTTGGTAAGGAAAAATTTATATAGTGTGCTGAAATTTACTGTCACTTGTTACTATGGAAAATAATCCTTTGAGGGGTTTGTTCGGGGTATCTTCACCTCGACCGGAAGCACAAAGAGATGCTCCTCAACCTACTGAAAATATTTATAATGAGATTCCTTCAGGTATGATAGAGAAACTGCTAGCTAATCCTTATGCAGGAGATGGAACGCTACATCCTGATTTGCATCTAATCTATGTGGATGAAGTTTGTGGATTATTTAAGCTTGCAGGTTTGCCCGAGGATGATGTCAAGAAGAAGGTATTTCCTTTATCTTTGAAGGAGAAGGCATTGACATGGTATAAGCTATGTGATGATATTGGATCATGGAACTACAACCGATTGAAATTGGAATTTCATCAGAAGTTTTATCCTATGCATCTGGTTCATCGTGATCGGAATTATATTTATAATTTTTGGCCTCGTGAAGGAGAAAGTATCGCTCAAGCTTGGGGGAGGCTTAAGTCAATGTTATATTCATGCCCCAATCATGAGCTCCCGAGAGAAATTACTATTCAGAATTTTTATGCTCGGCTTTCTAATAATGATCGGTCCATGCTCGATACTTCTTGTGCTGGTTCCTTTATGAAGAAAGATATTGAATTCAAATGGGACTTATTAGAAAGAATTAAACGCAACTCTAAAGATTGGGAACTCGACAAAGGTAATGAGTCAGGTATAAACCTTAAGTTTGATTGTGTTAAATCCTTTATAGACACCGATGCTTTTCGTGAATTTAGCACTAAATATGGACTTGACTCTGAGATAGTAGCTTCTTTCTGTGAATCTTTTGCTGCTCATGTTGATCTCCCTAAGGAGAAGTGGTTTAAATATCATCCTCCCTTAGAAGTGAAAGTAGTAGAACCTATTAAAGTTGAAGAGGAAACTATTACTTATAATGTTGATACTGTTATTCCTACTGCTTACATTGAGAAACCACCTTTCCCTGTTAGAATAAAGGAACATACTAAAACTTCAACTGTGGTTCGTAAGAGCTGTACTAGAACACCTACACCCCCTGAACAAATTAAAGTTGAACCTAGTATTGCTATGGTTAAAGATCTCTTGGTTGATAATATTGATGGGCATGTTATTCATTTCTGTGACGAAGCTGCTAGAATTGCTAGACCAGATACTAAAGGTAAACACAGATCTATTGTTGGTGTGCCTATTGTTTCCGTTAAAATAGGAGATCATTGTTATCATGTGTTGTGTGATATGGGTGCTAGTGTGAGTGCAATCCCCTTTTCCTTATACAAAGAAATTATGAATGATATTGCACGAGTTGAACTAGAGGAAATTGATGTTACCATTAAGCTTGCTAATAGAGACACCATTGCACCAATTGGGATTGTTAGAGATGTTGAAGTCTTGTGTGGGAAAATAAAATACCCTACTGATTTTCTTATTCTGGTTTCCCCACAAGATGATTTTTGTCCCATTATATTTGGTAGACCTTTCTTGAATACTGTTAATGCTATGATTGATTGTGAGAAAGAAACTGTTACTGTAAGTTTGGGGATGTGTCTCATGAGTTCAATTTCTCTAAATTTCGTAGACAGCCCCATGATAAGGAATTGCCTAGTAAAGATGAAATTATTGGTCTTGCTTCTATTGCTGTGCCTCCTACTGATCCTCTAGAACTATATTTGCTAGACCATGAGAATGATATGCACATGAATGAAAGGAATGAAATAGATAGGATTTTCTTTGATCAACAGCCTATTTTGAAACACAATTTGCCTGTTGAAATACTTGGGGATCCTCCTCCACCCAAGGGTGATCCCGTGTTTGAGCTTAAACAATTACCTGATACTTTGAAATATGCTTATCTTGATGAAAAGGAGATATATCCTGTTATTATTAGTGCTAACCTTTCAGAGCATGAAGAAAAGAGATTATTGAAAACTCCGAGGAAGCACCGTGATGCTATTGGATATACTCTTGATGACCTTAAGGGCATTAGTCCCACTCTATGTCAGCATAAAATTAATATGGAGCCTGATGCTAAACCGGTTGTTGATCACCAACGACGGTTAAATCCTAAAATGAAAGAAGTGGTAAGAAATGAAATACTAAAGCTTCTGGAGGCAGGTATAATTTATCCTATTGTTGATAGTAGATGGGTTAGCCCCGTTCATTGTGTTCCTAAGAAATGAGGTATTACCGTTGTTCCTAATGATAAAAATGAATTGATCCCGCAAAGAATTGTTATAGGATATAGAATGGTAATTGATTTTAGGAAATTAAATAAAGCTACTAGGAAAGATCATTACCCTCTACCTTTTATTGATCAAATGCTACAAAGACTATCCAAACACACACATGTTTGCTTTCTAGATGGTTATTCTGGTTTCTCTCAAATACCTGTGTCGAAAGAGGATCAAGAAAAGATCACTTTTACTTGCCCTTTCGGTACCTTTGCTTATAGACGTATGCCTTTTGGTTTATGCAATGCACCTGCTACCTTTCAAAGATGTATGATGGCTATATTCTCTGATTTTTGTGAAAAGATTGTTGAGGTTTTCATGGATGATTTCTCCGTTTACGGAACTTCTTTTGATGACTGCTTGAGCAACCTTGATCGAATTTTGTAGAGATATGAAGAAACTAATCTTGTCTTGAATTGGGAGAAGTGCCACTTTATGGTTAATTAAGGTATTGTCTTGGGGCACAAAATCTCCGAAAGAGGTATTAAAGTTGATAAAGCTAAAGTTGCTGCTATTGAAAAAATGCCGTGCCCTATGGATATCAGAGGTATAAGAAGTTTCCTTGGTCATGCTGGTTTCTATAGGAGGTTTATTAAAGATTTCTCTAAGATTTCTAGGCCTCTCACTAATCTTTTGCAAAAAGATGTTCCGTTCGTTTTTTATGATGATTGTGTAGAAGCATTTGAAATTCTTAAGAATGCCTTGATTTCCGCACCTGTTGTTCAACCACCTGATTGGAACCTACCCTTTGAAATTATGTGTGATGCTAGTGATTATGCTGTTGGTGTTGTTCTAGGACAAAGAGTTGATAAGAAATTAAATGTTATCCATTATGCTAGTAAAACTCTAGACAGTGCTCAAAGAAACTATGCTACCACCGAAAAGGAATTTTTAGCGGTTGTGTTTGCTTGTGATAAGTTTAGACCTTATATTGTTGATTCCAAAGTAACTGTTCACACCGATCATGCTGCTATTAAATACCTTATGGAAAAGAAAGATGCTAAACCTAGACTTATTAGGTGGGTTCTTCTGCTACAAGAATTTGATTTGCATATTATTGATAGAAAGGGTGCTGATAACCCCGTAGCAGATAACTTGTCTAGGTTAGAAAATGTTCTTGATGACCCACTGCCTATTGATGATAGCTTTCTTGATGAACAATTAGCTGTCATAAATGCTTCGCGTAATGCTCCATGGTATGCTGATTATGCTAATTACATTTTTGCTAAATTTATACCGCCTAGTTTCACATACCAACAAAAGAAAAAGTTCTTCTATGATTTAAGGCATTACTTTTGGGATGATCCACACCTTTATAAAGAAGGAGTAGATGGTATTATTAGACGTTGTGTACCTGAGCATGAACAGGAACAAATCCTACGGAAATGTCATTCCGAAGCTTATGGAGGACATCATGCGGGAGATAGAACTGCTCACAAGGTATTGCAATCTGGTTTTTATTGGCCTACTCTCTTCAAGGATGCCCGTAAGTTTGTCTTGTCTTGTGATGAATGCCAAAGAATTGGTAATATCAGTAAGCGTCAGGAAATGCCTATGAATTACTCACTTGATGTTGAATCATTTAATGATTGGGGTTTTGATTATATGGGATCTTTTCCTTCCTCTAACGGGTACACTCATATATTGGTTGCCGTTGATTATGTCACTAAGTGGGTAGAAGCTATTCCAACTAGTAGCGCTGATCACAACACCTCTATTAAAATGCTTAAAGAAGTCATCTTCACGAGGTTTGGAGTCCCTAGATACTTAATGACTGATGGTGGTTCACACTTTATTCATGGTGCTTTCCGTAAATTGCTTGCTAAGTATGATGTTAATCATAGAATTGCATCTCCTTATCATCCTTAGTCTAGTGGTCAAGTAGAATTGAGCAATAGGGAAATTAAATTGATCTTGCAGAAGACTGTTAATAGATCCAGAAAGAATTGGTCTAAGAAACTTGATGATGCATTATGGGCTTATAGAACTGCTTACAAAAACCCTATGGGTATGTCTCTGTATAAAATGGTTTATGGTAAAGCATGTCACTTACCTCTTGAACTACAACATAAAGCTTATTGGGCAATTAAAGAGCTCAACTATGATTTCAAACTTGCTGGTGAGAAGAGGTTATTTGACATTAGCTCACTTGATGAATGGAGAACCCAGGCCTATGAGAATGCCAAGTTGTTTAAAGAAAAGGTTAAGAGATGGCATGATAGAAGGATACAAAAGCGTGAATTCAATGTAGGTGATCATGTCTTGCTATACAATTCTCATTTAAGATTTTTTGCAGGAAAACTTCTCTCTAAATGGGAAGGGCCTTACGTTATCGAGGAAGTATACCGTTCCGGTGCCATCAAGATCAACAACGCCGAAGGTACGAACCCGAAGGTGGTAAACGGGCAAAGAATCAAACATTATATCTCAGGTACTCCCATAAATGTTGAAACCAATATTATTAATACCATAACTCCGGAGGAGTACATCAGGGAGACTTACCAGAACGTTTCAGACTCCGAAAAGGAATAGGTATGTGATACGGTAAGCAAACTGACTCCAGAACTTTTCCAAAGGCAATTTTTCTCCGTTTTGGAATATTTCAAAAATTAGGAAAATTTAAAGTAGTCCGAAAAGTGCACGAGGAGGCGACAAGCCAGGGGGGCGCGCCCTAGTGGCTTGTGGCCACCTCGTGTACCCTCCGGACTCCGTTTTCTAGTGGTATACTCCTTCGGGTCAGTAAAAATATGATGATTCTGCTTGCTTAAGCTGGGAAGAAATATTGCGCCTCGTTGACAAATATCATAAGGTGAATTCTCTCTTAGTTGATAGTGCTATTTCTTTTAATGAGAGCTTTATACTGCCTAAATCCTTGTGTGTATGTGTCATTAGGTACAATGGAGAGGAAGGCATGGCACAAGGGAGCAAGGAGGAAGGCATGTCACAAGGGAGCAAGAGGATTCTGCAGTTCCCAGGTGGCAGTACCGCCTGCCCGAGCGGTAGTACCGCTTAGGCGGTACTACCGGCCCAGCATTACCGCCCAAGTACCGCTTAACAATTTTCTTCTGGAATCAAAGCGACCCAAGCGGTACTAAAGCGGCAGTTAGAATTCTCAGAGCGGTAATACCGCTTCTAGCGGTAGTACCGCTTGCTGTGAGCGGTACTACCGTGCTGCCTGCACGCAGACTTTGGGGCTGACGGCCCGTGTACCCCTTCGATCTATCTTAGGATATAAATACTCTTCCTTAGGGTTAGTTAGAGGAGACCACGTTTAAGATAAACCCTAGTTCATGAGATTGCTTGTAAGCATTCATCTTGAATCCTCATCACCAGTTCGTATCGATCTGGTGATTATATACTGCAAGTCAAGTGTGATCTGCTGTTCCATTGGGAATTAGTATATTGCAATTATACCGTTCGTGGTCGACGGCTGCGGGCGCAAGTGTGTGACGTTGTGAATATCCAAAGGGTTGAGACCTTTTGCATTGGCATCAAGGATCAAGCGAGGGAGAGTTCATCGGCGACATACAAGTTATCCTACACCATCATCATCACCACCGCCGCTTACTGAGAAGATCGGGACACACCATATCACCTTCGGGTCGGTAAAAATTCATTATATAATCTCCCGAAGGTTTTGACTCACGTATCACGACAATACCTCCTGTTTTCGTTTTGAGCTGTTTCTGTAGCAGATTTAGATCAACATGACGTCCCCAAGTGCTTCGAAGGACAAGTTCTTTGAGAAGGTCATCAACCCCTACCTTGCGGAGGAGCTGCAACACCCTCAAACCATTGAGATGCGTGAGGGGGTGCTGCACATCCGTGATGTTGAGGGGCCAAATAAGACCGGAAGCGTGGAGACAAGGCCCGAAGCAATGGAGCAACAGGTCTTCAAGTGCCAAGGGATGGTGGAACGAGGACTCAATGCCAATCACATGATGATCGCGGAGTTTACCCACAAGCACAAGTTGGACGCCAAGGACATCAGGGAGCACATCTTTAAGCTTTACGAGAAAATCGAGCATCTCCAAGCCTAGATCTATGACCTACAAAACCAAAACTGTGAGTTTGAATACAGATTTAAGAAAATGAGCTTGGCTGCAGATTTGAGGATCCCGGAGGCTCGTTCAGCCTTTTACGATGGAGAGCCTATGCCTTGGAAGATGGAGGACAAGCTTCTAACCTCATCAACAACTCCCACATCACCACCTCCGAAGGAAGACTACTAAACACATGGGTATGGGCACTCCCCTTGGCTTGTGCCAAGCTTGGGGGAGGTGCCCCGATATCGTATCACCATCACACCTTTTATTTTTACTTTTATCGTTTTTCTTAGTTCGATCCTTTTTGGTTATACCTTGATCTAGTAGAATAAAGTTTTTAGTGTGATTTAGCTTTGAGTTTTTGCTTTATGTTCCCCCTATGTAAGCAAGTCCGAGAGTTATATAATAAAGAGTAGTTTTGAGTTGAGGGCTTTGCTTGTTTGCTATGATCTTGAGAAAAAGAAATAGAAAGAAGTATAGAATAAAAGCAAAGAGTATATATAATGATCCTATGGGGAGTGATGACTTCACATATAAGAAGTATGTCGATTGAAACTTGTTGTGGGTTGACAAACATAGCTATTGGTCATTGTGGCAATTAAAAGGAAGTAATAAAGAAAGAGAGGTGCACATATAAATATATTATCTTGGACATCTTTTATGATTGTGAGCACTCATTAAAATATTATATGTTAAGAAGTTGATGTTGGACAAGGAAGACAGCATAATGGGTTATGTTTGCTTATTTCCGAATAGAAGTTATATTGTTATAGATCCTTCAACATGTGACGCTTGCTTCCACCCCATATCAGCCAAAACTTCCACACCAAGTAGAGATACTACTTGTGCATCCAAACACCCTTAACCCAGTTTTGCCATGAGAGTCCACCATACCTACCTATGGATTGAGTAAGATCCTTCAAGTAAGTTGTCATCGGTGCAAGCAATAAAAATTGCTGTCTAAATATGTGTGATCTATTAGTGTGAGGAAATAAACTTTATACGAACTTGTGATGTGGAAGAAATAAAAGCGACGGACTGCATAATAAAGTTCTTTATCACAAGGGGCAATATAAAGTGACGTTCCTTTGCATTAAGGGATTGCGTATCCAACTATAAAAGCGCATGACAACCTCTGCTTCCCTCTGCGAAGGGCCTATCTGTTACTTTTATTTTCTAGTACTTACCCTTATGCAAGAGTCGTGGTGCTCATCACTGCTTCCTTTATTTCGCCTTTATCTCTTGGCAAGCGTCATGTGTTGAGGAATGATCTAAACATATATATCCACTCGGATGTGAGTGAGCATGAGTTATTTCTGTTGACATTACCTTTGAGGCAAATTGTTGGGAGGCAAGACTATAAGCCCCTATCTTTCTCTGTGTCCGATTGAAGCTTTGACCTCATAGGTACCGCGTGAGTGTTAGCAATTATGAAAGACTAGAAGATGATTGAGTATGTGGATTTGCTTTACAAGCTCTTATATTGATTCTTTCCGATGTTATGATAAATTGGAATTGCTTCAATGACTAATATCATAGTTTGTTGGTTCTCAATAGAGTTCTTGATTCATACTTTACCTTGTGAACGAATTGTTACTCCAGCATAAGAAATTATGTGTCAATATATGTTGCTGTTCTAAAGATGATCATGATGCCTGCATGTCCGTATTTTATTTTATCGACACCTCTATCTCTAAACATGTGGGCATATTTATCGATTTCGGCTTTCGCTTGAGGACAAGCGAGGTCTAAGCTTGGGGGAGTTGATACGTCCATTTTGCATCATGCTTTTATATTGATATTTATTGCATTATGGGCTGTTAATACACATTATGGTACAATACTTATGCCTTTTCTCTCTTATTTTACAAGGTTTACATGAAGAGGGAGAATGCCCGCAGCTGTAATTCTGGACTGGAAAAGGAGCAAATCTGAGATACCTATTCTGCACAACTCCAAAAGTCCTGAAAATCTACGGAGAATTATTTTGGAATATATAAAAAATACTGGGTGGAAGAAATACCAGAGGGGACCCACCAGGCAGTCACAAGCCAGGGGGCGCGCCCTACACCCCTGGGCGCGCCCCTGTGGCTTGTGGCCCACCTGGCAGGCCTCCGGTGCCCATCTTCTGCTATATGGAGGGTTTTGACCTGGAAAAAATCATAACAGAGCTTTCGGGGCGAAGCGCCGCCGTCTCGAGGCGGAACTTGGGCAGAACCAATCTAGGGCTCCAGCGGAGCTGTCGTGCCGGGGAAACTTCCCTCCCGGAGGGGGACATCGAAGCCATCGTCATCACCAACGATCCTCTCATCGAGAGGGGGTCAATCTCCATCAACATCTTCACGAGCACCATCTCCTCTCCAAACCCTAGTTCATCTCTTGTATCCGATCTTTGTTTCAAACCTCAGATTGGTACCTGTGGGTTGCTAGTAGTGTTGATTACTCCTTGTAGTTGATGCTAGTTGGTTTACTTGGTGGAAGATCATATGTTCAGATCCTTAATGATAATTAATACTCCTCTGATTATGAACATGAATATGCTTTGTGAGTAATTACGTTTGTTCCTGAGGACATGGGATATGTCTTGTTATAAGTAATCATGTGAATTTGGTATTCGTTCGATATTTTGATGAGATGTATGTTGTCTCTCCTCTAGTGGTGTTATGTGAACGTCGACTACATGACACTTCACCATTGTTTGGGCCTAGAGGAAGGCATTGGGAAGTAATAAGTAGATGATGGGTTGGTTGAGTGACAGAAGCTTAAACCCTAGTTTATGCGTTGTTTCGTAAGGGGCTGATTTGGATCCACATGTTTCATGCTATGGTTAGATTTATCTTAATTCTTCTTTCGTAGTTGCGGATGCTTGCGAGAGGGGTTAATCATAAGTGGGAGGCTAGTCCAAGTAAGGGCAGCACCCAAGCACCGGTCCACCCACATATCAAATTATCAAAGTAACGAACGCGAATCATATGAGCATGATGAAAACTAGCTTGACAGAAATTCCCATGTGTCCTCGGGAGCGCTTTGCTTTATATAAGAGTTTGTCCAGGATTGTCCTTTGCTATAAAAAGGATTGGGCCACCTTGCTGCACCTTTGTTACGCTTGTTACTTGCTACCCGTTATGAATTATCTTATCACAAAACTATCTGTTACAGACAATTTCAGTGCTTGCAGAGAATACCTTACTGAAAACCGCTTGTCATTTCCTTCTGCTCCTCGTTGGGTTCGACACTCTTACTTATCGAAAGGACTATGATAGATCCCCTATACTTGTGGGTCATCAGTGGTATTTATGCCACTCGCTTGGCAAAGCGTTTTGAAGTTGCTATACGCCCTACTGATTACTTATTGCCTAAGATTTATCTTGATCACCAGTCTATGATGGAACACCAATTCATTGAGGAACCACAACCACCACAACATCTTCGTTATAGCTTGGTATTTAGCGAGAAGACTTGCGATATTATTCCTTTGTCTGCACCCTCTCTGTTTAACTATGCCAGGCACATATACAGAATAATGCCAGAAGATATAATTGCTTACTGGAATGAGCTAGCTGCTGCGGAAGCCGAGGTCCAGGCATGGGATGCTTAGGTGCCCCCACAGGAACACTTTCCCGGACCTGATGGCTATTACTAGGGGTGATTACCAAGATAGGCAACCGCCTAAGCTTGGGGGAGTACGTATTTCTCACCTACATTACATTCATGTTCCGACACTTCATATAAATTGTCGGTGTTCATCCTCTTTCATTGTATATCCATATTAGTTTTATTTTTCTGCTCTCTTCTTGTGTGTTTGAAAAACTTTGGAAAACCCAAAAATAGTTCTCGCTTCTTTTTAGTTTTCTTTCCTTGTTTACTTATCATCAGTACTAAGAAGAAAAACCAAAAAGATTTCCTTTGCATGTTGGGAGCTTTCCCATGTAAATAGTTTTTCTCGTTTTTATTTTCCCGTTGTTTTATGTGCTTGCTTGAGAAAAAACAAAAACTCCAAAAATATTTCAGTGTGTTTCTCTGAATTTCTTTTCTTTTTGTTGAGTCTTTGAAAGGAGAAGACCACGATGAAAATGTTGAGTGGCTCTTATTTACTTTATCGTTGATCTAACAGAGATCCAATATTACCTTGTCTTTCCTTTGTCTTAAACTGCCCTACAGATTCCAGCTTAGTCCACGATATTCTTGCACTATTATTATTATCACATCATTCGGTCATGCAAGTGAAAGGCAATAATGACGATATTTGACGAAGTGATCGTGGCAAAGGAAGCTGGTATGAACTCTTCTTGTTTTCGGTTTTTGTAAATATGTTTAGCTCATTCGATCTTGATTTAGTATATCATGAGTGAACATGTTCATGATGACAATTAGAGATCATAGCTTCTCATGCCATGCTTAAATAGCTAGTAGTGAATAATGATTTATCTTATCAACCAACATACATTAAAATGGTTATGATGTGGTATGGTAGTATGGTATTTCCCTCTGAGAAATTCAAGCGGCTTGACTTGGCCCATGTGCAAACATGTAGTTGATCCAAAACAAATGCAGACTTCATGATGTTTAAATTCCGAGTGTTCATATCCTACTCATGCTATGTCCAATGTTAATTATTCATAATGCATACCTATGACCGTTTTTGCTCTCTAGTTGGTTGCTTCCCAACTTATTGCTAGGCATCACCTGTACTAAGCGGGAACACTGCTTGTGCATCCAAAACCTTTAAACCAAGTCATTCCACATGAGTCCACCATACCTACCTATATGTGGTATTACCCTATCGTTCCAAGTAAATTTGCATGTGCCACCTCTAAATATTCAAATAAACTTCTGTCTTGTGCACTCGTCTCGCTCATGGAGCGACGAGGTGGTCGGTATCTTCCATGTTAAGTGAGTTAATCTCAAGATGGTCGTTTATTCGCCGTCATTGCACGAGAGAGGCTGGTAAAAAGGATGCCCAGTCCTGCAAAACCAAAATTAACTAAACAAAACTCCTTGAGACAGTTGATATGTTGGCAGGCATCCGTGGATTCGGTCAGCCATGGTTTGTGTATGGATGGTGGATAGGAGTAAACTTTACTATTCTGTTTGGGAACCGCCAATAATGAGTTTAGCATGGAAGATATTGAAAACCTTTGTCGTAACATTGACAAGAAAAGTGCACCACTTAAAAATTATATCTTCAATCCTGTTTTAAAACTTGAGCTCTAGCACCTCTGCAAATCAATGCTTCCCTCTGCGAAGGGCTTATCTACTTATTTTTATGTTGAGTCATCATCCTCCTACTAAAAGCACCAAACCAGAGAGCATTATTGTCATTCTTATGCATTGAGTCTAGTTAATGTTGGTTGTGAGCATGACTGGATCTTTTCTATTCTAAATTATAATGTTTAGTCACTGCTTGAACCTCAGAGGTGCTTTGCATTTATGTTTTGAGGTCTCAGAAAGGGCTAGCAAAATACCATGTCACCATATTATATCATGATTGTTTTGATAAATTGTTGGCATATGAGATATCTTATTATTGCTTGCTAGTTGGTTATGTATTTCCATGAGTTAATATGATATTTAGTTGTTATCATGGATGTGGTTATTTATAATTTATGCTCAAAACTTGAGCACTAGCTAAGCATGTGTATAACGACGAGAACAAAAGAGTTTGTAAAAGTTTTCTTTATCATTTTCAGTTTGTCAACTGAATTGCTTGAGGACAAGCAATGAGTTAAGCTTGGGGGAGTTGATACGTCTCCAACGTATCTACTTTTCCAAACACTTTTGCTCTGGTTTTGACCTCTAATTAGCATGATTTGAATGGAACTAACCCGGACTGACGTTGTTTTAAGCAGAACTACCTTGGTGTTATTTTTTTGCAGAAATAAAAGTTCTCAGAATTGGACAAAACTTTTTGTGAATTTTTTGTGGGAATTATAATGAATTATGGAGCCAAGACCCACCAGAGGGGGTTCCCCTGGGGCCCACAAGCCATCAGGGCACCCCCCCTAGGCCATGCCCTGATGTGTGTTGGGGCCCACGAGGCTCCTCCGACCCTGATTCCAGTCCTATAAAATCACTTCTTCGGAGAGAAAAAGCAGAGAGAAATTCTCATCGCGTTTCACGAGACGGAGCCGCCACCACCTCCTATTCTTCCTCGGGAGGGCTGGTCTAGAGTCCGTTTGGGGCTCCGGAGAGGGGAAATCATTGCCGTCGTCATCACCAACCCTTCACCATCAACACCACCATGATGCTCACCACCGGGAGTGAGTAATTCCTTTGTAGGCTTGCTGGACGGTGGTGGGATTGGATGAGATTGATCATTTAATCGAGTTAAGTTTGATATGGCTTGATCCCTAGTATCCACTATGTTCTGAGATTGATGTTGCCATGACTTTGCTATGCTTAATGCTTGTAACTAGGGCCCGAGTGCCATGATTTCAGATCTGAACATATTATATTACCTCTGAATATAATATTGATTTGGCTCCTATCTTGCAAGTTGTATGCACCTATTACGTGCTTTGACCCGCATACCCCAAGGTGACAATAATTGGGATTCTTTCCGGTGATTGCCATAGTTTGAGGAGTTCATGTATTCACCATGTGTTAATGCTTTGTTCCGGTTCTCTATTAAAAGGAGGTCATATTATCCCTTAGTTTCCAATAGGACCCCGCTGCCATGGGAGGGTAGGACAAAAGATGTCATGCAAGTTCTTATCGCAAGCACGTATGACTATATACGGAATACATGCCTACATTATATTAATGAATTGGAGCTAGTTCTGTGTCGCCCTAGTGTGTAACTGTTACATGATTGATGTCATCTAAATCATTATCCATCACCGATCCACATGCCTACGCTTTACATATACAGAATCTTGCCAAGTTACTATTGCTACTGCTACTGTCACAACTGCTACAAAATTTGCTGTTGTCACTACTACTGTTACTTTTGCTACTACCATTTGTCGTGCTACTAAAACTTTGTGCAGAGAGATATCCCGGTTGTGGTTGAATTGACAACTCAACTGCTAAGGCCAATAAATATTCTTTGGCTCCCCTTGTGTCGAACCAATAAATCAGGATGAAATACTACCCGTGAAGACTGTCCCAATCCCCTATACTTGTGGGTTATCAGAGATCAAGGAGGAAGAACAAGAAAAGGAGAGAGATGATGACACCACTCCATATAGTTACCCTCGTAATCCCTATAAATTGAATATCCGTGGAACTATTCCTATATTTCCTCTTGGGCCTCCTCAATCTGAGTGGGGCAAGGAGCCACCTGCCCCCAAGGAGATGAAGGAAAAGATTCAGGAATTGGAGAAGGTTTCAAAGGCTTGTGTGACTGTGATTGGAGATGGGATTGGTTCTTACTGGTTGATGAGCAAGGATTTGGAGGCAAGAGTAGATGGTCTTCTTCCTAAGCTTGGGCTTATGGTTGATATTCTTAACAACAACACTGCACAACTTGAGTTTTTGACCTAGATTGTAGATGATCAGCAAGCCGTGATCGAGGAGCTGAAGAATAAGCTTAAGAGCATTTGCGCTGCCTTCCAAGGATTCTAAAAGTGAGCATGAAATGCTTAGTGCCTGGATCTCCCCTGCTTGATTGTAAGCTTGGGGACATTCATGTGCACTTTGTATCTTTACCCTTTTCGCATTTACTTTTTAGTAAGATTAGAAAATAAGTTTTATTTTCAATAAGGATGAACTATCTATTTTTCCTCTTGAATACGGGATGATCCTTTCCAATGAGCATATGCATATCTTGATGTGTGAGATCATTGCTTTTGTTTGAGAACATGCTTGATGGTTATTGTGATCCAAATAGTAGCACATAATTATTTGCATGATGATTATAAGTACCCAACATCTTAGTTGTTAACTTTTTGAAAGGAGATAAAACAACTATATATGCTAGCTCATTGAAAGGTTCAACTTACAATAGGGCAAGCAAGAAAATTAATCCTCTACAAAAAGTTAAGAAGCATCGCGAAAAATGAAGTCTATCCGAGAAGTGTGGTTGGCTTGCATACTAAGTTTTAAAATAAGCCTTCACCATGGTTCAATGACAAGAGACTGAACATTTTTAATGAAAGATCTAAATAATAAAAAGGAGGAAAATAAAAATGGCTTGCCCGGTTGAAACAACAATGAATTAGGATATGAAATTGTTACTTGTCCTTAGTAAAATTAAATAACAAGGTGTGGATGCATGCATGATCATTACCGTAGTAAGTATGATCTATCATTTGTCGCATATCCTCATCATAAAGCGTTCCTCTTAGAAGTGATGGACTCATATCTTTTGATATCTGTATCTTATAAACACAAGGTTGACCTTGTTATTTACAAGCCACGATACTTGCTCGGAGATGATCAAGACTTAAGCTTGGGGGATTTGATGATTCCAATTTATGTGATGATTTTCCTATGTATTTTGTGCCTAAAAGGTAGGCTTTGTGGAATTTTACCGCTCTCGTGCACTTCTTTTGTTGATAATCCCTCAAGTAACATCTTTTGGCAAAATATTCATTTAATGGAGAAAATCCCTAAGAACGGCAGTGGAATCACGTATTCAAGGTGATAATCACTTTCCAAAAAGATCAAGCAAAAAGGCCAAAGTAACGATCGTTGTCGTATGGGGCGTCGCCGCCTCTCGCAGATCAACTATTTTCACCCCGTCGAAGCGGATCATGACTCGGACGCACCGAGACACCAGAAACTCATCCAGAAGGCAGAACCCTAGCCTCTGGAGCCCATCTAGAGGGAGGATCAACTAGGAGAAGAAGGGGATTCTTCTCACCGCGAGGAGGGGGACACCATCATCACCATCATCTTCATCACCACCATGTTCAACATCATCATTATCCGCATCCTTATCATCTGCAACATCAAGAACCCTAGTCGATCCTTCAGTGTATCATTTGAATCATTCATGCATGCATTTTATTACAATTGTCATGATGTTTGTTGCTCTCATGTGTGAGTAGACCCCTAGTTCTCGGGGATATGGATGAACCTTGGTATGTGTAGGATCTAAAATGTTTATTATGGATATGAGAGCCTCTGTTGAATGCTTAGTTTAATAACTTCATGAATGTTGTGAAGGGCCCCACTCAGCATTTGTGCCTTTATTGGCCACGAAGTATATCACTGTCTTTCAATAGGTCTAGGTTGTAAAGGTAATTTGAGGTGACAGTAAAAGCCTACTGCTCCTAAGGTTTACAATTGACCGGAGATTTACGGAGAACCCATAGAGAGGCCACGTCCACAGGGAAACCCTTAATTATCATGAGTTGTAACCCTCAGGGGGAGACTATGATGGAGGCATGTGTGGCACGAAGTCTGCCACGTGTAGAACATGTTCCGTACCCGGCTCCGCACAGCATAATCATGAGCAGTGGCTCAAGTATCCGTTCCATGCTATGCATATGCATTGTAGTACTAGAAACATATCAATGGGGATTCCAGATTCCCTAAGAATGCCTTTTTTATTCTATTGTTTCACAGTCATTACAATTCCATGTTATTTAGTTACAAATCACTATATCACTCAATCCTTATTTTAATCCGCCCTCACTCTCCTTTAAGTCTACAATCATCTGCACACACAAAGTTACAAAATTCTCTACAAGAGGAAAAAGTTCGATTATTGTGCTCCATGTGGGATCAATAATCTTACTTCGAAAAGCTACAACTAAACCATGTGCAGTTGCAGGCCATCAGCGGGCTCAAGATGTCCACGGACACGTCGTATTCAGAAGACATGGTCCACCAGGCATTCACCAAAGTATACGCTGCTAATGATACGCGTTACTCCGACGAGGAGGACGATGATGGCGAGGAGGAGGGGCGGCGAGAATGAGGAGGGGCGGCAAGTATGAGGATGGCAACGATTATGAGGAGGACGGCGGCGACGATGAGGATTAATTTCAAGTAGTTCTGCTAGGTTTCTAGTACTTTGCTTGTTATGTACGTAAGTACTTTTGCTAATATTGTAATGATATTAGTTACTATCTAGTATGTGTTTTATGTAGTTCGCCATGTAATCCACTTAAGTGCTACACTACCATTCCATCCAGTTTGGGCAGTGACCACACCATTTGGCATGCAATTCAAGCGGTCACCACGGCACTGGCATCCTGTTCAGGCGGTGACCACGCTATTTTTATGTGCAATTCAGGTGGTCACCATGGCACTAGCATCCAGTTCAGGCGACGACCATGCCATATTTACGTGCAATTCACGTGGTAACCATGACACTCGCATCCAATTTCATGCGGTCACCACGACATAGGCATCCAATTTTAGGCGGTGACCAAGCCATTGGCATCCAATTCAGGCAGTCACCATGGCAACGACATCCGATTTCAAGCAGTGACCATGGCCATGGGATCTAACTGGTTAGGTGCAAATCCTTAAATGCGTCAGGTCCTTGGTTCGACTCTAGGAAGTCAACAAATTATGCTAATGATTTGTTTTCATTTGTTTCTCTATCGCTGTCAAGTGGCCCCATGCAGCAGAGACACTCACGTATAGTCACATCAACATCGACTCCACTCTTCTTCCCCACTAAGCCATCTCCGCTCCCCATTCCAATCTCCAAATCCCCCCTCTAGCCGCCAACTCCTGTGCAGGATTGTCGCCCCCTTCACCGCCTTTCATCTCCGTAGAAGATCACCACCGCCTACAACTATTGCCACTGCCGTCGACCGCCTTGACGACCTCGAGAAACCATAGGCAGGCCGATTCATCAAGAGAATATGTAGGTAAATCCCTCTTCAATATCTTTGATTCCAGTTTAAATCAAGTGTGTATGCTATCTGTGTACTGAATCGATGGTTTGGATTCGCAGTGCCCAAAGTGTTGGACACCAGGGGTTTGCGCGACAGTGGCCACGTAATGTATGCCAAAACCTAGTTCATAAGACTTCCAGTTAGCTTTGAAGATAGAATTGTATGTTTTTTACGTTAGTTGTTCGTTCAATCATGGTGTGCCTGAATTGATGTTAGTTGCAACTGACTAACCGTCAAATTGATATGTGAACATACATATAGCTTGTTTACATGGTTGCTTCATAATTACAAAGGAGTCTGATCAGAATTTAGATCATTCACATTGCTTTTTGAAAAATCCTAACAATAGCTATCCATGTATAAATTAGGACAAATGCTAAAAATAGAACATTATAGCTTTGTGAAATTTATGCTACATAGTGCAATTTTTTGTTAATGCTTGAATAGGCATATTGATATCTTTCACATTGAGCTTGTTGTTTTGTTCAAGTATGTAAAAAGAGCAAGCCATTGTTAAATTTGTGAACATGCTGACATAATACACTGTGAATTAATGGGCAATTGGTATATGTACTTATTTATGACTTGTAAGCGTAACTATTGTAATCCTTCCATTTATTCATAGTTCATCCCATGCTTTGCAAGAAAATAAGTCCTGCAAAAATTGGCCGCTTATTCATTTCAAAATTCCTCGGCTAAGCCTCGGCTTACAACAATGCATGGATTTCTTTTCTAATGTTCTCTCATAAACTATGAAGAGAAAACATTTTTTGGACCAACTTGGAGGGGATTTTCCAAAGTATACAAATTCCAAGTTGGTATGAAGTTGTACTTCGATATTAGCAAACATGGACCTCGAATCAATGTGGATTTGGATAATGTTCCAATGGTTCATCTCTATAAGTGTTATCAAATGTACATACCTTTCTTACGTGAACTTGCGTTTACTTGCCTGTTCTGAATATAAGTGTTATCAAATGTACATACCTTTCTTACGTGAACTTGCGTTTACTTGCCTGTTCTGAATATAAGTATCTGCATATGTTCTCAATCTTGTTTATCTATATCTGCTCAGCTTACTATGCGATGTCGGAAGAAACACAAGAGATAGTTGAGAACATAGAAATCACTGCTCGAACCACATGTACATGCCAAGATATGCGACATGTCGCCATTTTTGCTCACAATATTAAAATTCTTGTGCAAATATAAGGACATGAACCAAGTTCTGGACCGTACAAGCTACTAATACACACCCTGTAAGGGCATATTTCACCCTAAGTGGTTTTGGTGATTGATGACAATGCATTTGCGGACTAATCGTGTGCATTGAGCATTTTAGATATCTCATGTCTAGGCACAAGACGATTCGGTGCCCCTCGGAGTCTATCGAAGACGGTTGTTCTCTACGTTTCTTTTTGGTGGATTTGAGTCATAGGAAAGCCGTACTATTAAGAGGGGGTCCGCTTTGGAAAGGTTAGGGTGGAATCAACACGTACACATCTATTCTTTTGCACCACCTTTCCTTCGCTTCGATGGAGGCTTCAGAGGCATGCGGTAGTACCGCTCAAGGCAGCGGTAGTACCGCAGGAGCCAGCGGTAGTACCACTCCAGTGAGCGGTAGTACCGCTGTCCCCAGCACCTGTTGCGTGCGCTTGCGGTAGTAGGCGCGGATGTAATTTTTTACATCCGCCCTCAAGCAGTAGTACCGTGATGTATGTCCGGTACTACCGTGCCGGACTTTTGCACAGCTCCACCCTCAGCGGAGGTAGGCACGGAAGTAATTTTTTACTTCCATGCATCTCCTGTGCCAGATGATACCTACCATGCGGTAGTACCGTATTGGAGCGCGGTAGTACCGCTCCGGCGGTTCTACCGCTCGTTGCCCTGTGCAATAGGTCTTCATCTGGTCACTACCGTGCGAGCGGTAGTACCGCACCCTGCAGTGGTAGTACCACAGCCTCTTGCGGTAGTACCGTGGCTTTGTGCGGTAGTACCGCAATGCGCGGGCTGAGAGTGGGGATAATGGTTGGATCTTTCCTCCCCCACTATATAAAGGGGGTCTTCTTCCCCAAGAAGACCACCTCTTCCCTTCCCAAGCTCCATTGTTGCTCAAAGCTCCATTTTCGCCCAATCTCTCTCCCTAGCCAATCAAACTTGTTGATTTTCTAGGGATTGGTTGAGAAGGCCCCGATCTACCCTTCCACCAAGAGAAATTTGATTCCCCCACTAATCCCTTGCGGATCTTGTTACTCTTAGGTGTTTGAGCACCCTAGACGGTTGAGGTCACCTCGGAGCCACATTCCATTGTGGTGAAGCTTCGTGGTGTCGTTGGGAGCCTCCAATTAAGTTGTGGAGATAGCCCGAACCTTGTTTGTAAAGGTTCGGTCGCCACCTTCAAGGGCACCAATAGTGGATTCACGGCATCTCGCATTGTGTGAGGGCGTGAGGAGAATACGGTGGCCCTAGTGGCTTCTTGGGGAGCATTGTGCCTCCACACCGCTCTAACGGAGACGTACTTCCTCATAAGGGAAGGAACTCCGGTAACACACCCTCGTCTCCACCGGCTCCACTTTTGGTTATCTCTTACCTTTACTTCTTGCAAGCTATTATTGTGTTGTATCCCTTGCTTGCTTGTGTGCTTGTTTTTGTTGCATCATATAGGTTGCACACCTAGTTGCACATCTAGACAGCCTATTTGATGCTAAGTTTAATTTGGTCAAGAAAAGCTAAAAATTGTTAGTTGCCTATTCACCCCACCCTCTAGTCAACCATATCGATCCTTTCAATTGGTATCAGAGCCTCGTCTCTTTATTAAGGGTTTCACCACCCGAAGAGTATGGAGGGCGAAGAGGAGCGGTTGGGAGAACTTCCCGAGGCCGTGGGAGTGAACACGGTCTCTCACGAGGATTTGAATGAGGCAACGTCCTTGCTTAAATCCTCCATGATGACCGAGGTCAAATCCATGTTTAAAGATTTCCTTGATACTCTTAAACTTTCCACCGATGCGGTGCAAGTGGCTAATCCCACTAACTCGACATAGGATGTCAACTCTGGCAAGGAGGGGGCTAGTGCTGATAAGGATAATCGCTCTCAAGGAATTAATGGGTCGGGGACTTTTGCCTCAGTTCCTCCTCCCTTGGTCTATGGAGGACCGGCGCACCCACCTCATATAGTTAATCACGGTCCTCCTCCTAAACTTGTTAAGAATGATTTTGCTAATTGGGTTTTCTGTATCAAGTCTCATTTGGATCATAGCTCAATTCAACTCATGCGAGTCATTGAAGAAGGATACTACCCTCGTGATCCACGCAACCTCACTCCAAGAGAAGAAGCAGATAAACAGCTAAATTCCTCCGCCTTGTTCATACTCCAAGCTGCTGTTCCGACTGAAGACCTTCCTCACCTGCGTCCCTTCACTGTTGCTAAAGAGTGTTGGGAACACATTGTCTCCATGTACAAGGGCAGCTCAAGCATTCAACGGTCAAACTATGAAGTTATCCTTGATCAGTCAGATGAGTTTGTAATGGTAGAAGATGAGGAACCGTGTGAGCTCTATAGAAGGGTGACTGCTCTCGCCGTTGCCCTCAAAGATCATGGCAGCAAGGATGTGGATGATACTTGGGTCAAGCGTAAGTTTCTAAAGGCCATCTGTAAGAGCACATTTATCCATGTGTGGTTTTGGTAATTGATGACAATCCCTATGGACTAATGGTTGCCTTGAGTTATATTCGAAGGATTTGTCCGTAGGTACTTCTTGAAGTCCATCTGTTGGTTTCAAGAAGTTTATATGGTGACCAAGGTGGTATTCAAGGTTTATCCAAAGATTGGTCATGTGGGAGTTGAGCCTATTGCAAGCATGTCTTGAAGAAGAAGATTGTGTGAGCATTCATGTTTACCTTCAAGACATCATATTTATGAAGAGAGAAGATAAGACACAAGGTTGATCAAGATTAAGGCAAAAAATGATTCAAGTTGATCAACACACCAAGCGTAGAAGATGTACCAAGTGGGATCAAGTGATCCCATGGTATGGTAAGCATTGTCCATTACGCCTTGTGTACTAACCCATGGTCTACGTGAGAGTTCGTTGTGGGGTTAGGTATATTTCCATGGGTTTACGTCAAGAGGAAGATCTCATAGAACCCATGGAGGATGACATCAAGTGGTGATCGTCATCAAGGTTGCGGTGTGCAAGTTCAAGTGAAGCATCATGGAGAGATCATGCTTGAAGCTTGCCGTCCATTGTGGTGACAATGGACTTGTGAAGATGTGCCGAAGAGTGGCTCTCCCATAGTGGAGTATGGGGGAGCAATCTACTAGTCTTCATCGAGCCGACACAATCAAGAAAGGTGGTCCATCTTGAGAAGGACAAGATCGTCATCATCTAGCTCAAGTGGACTATGCGCAAGGCAAAGGTTTGACCTTGATAGGGTTTTCTATTTTACCGGTCTCATGGTGGTAGTTGGGAGACCGGGTTATAGGATCGATTGACGTACTATCAAGGGGGGCTCTCAAGTGAGTAGCTTGATCGTATCGTTCGTTGAGAGCTCAAACCATTGCATTCTTGGCATCATCATCTTTCTTGGTTCTTGGTTGGATTTTTCTCTATGTGGGTTCTTGAGCTTATGGTCAGCTTCATGACAAGCTCAAGTTCATCGAAAACGGAGTCCATATGCATCTTCTATGATGTTTTCGATGTTGGAGGTTTTACCGGTCATATCCGAGGAAGGGTTCTCACCAGTTTCTTATGGGCCTTTTCTCATTTGCTTCTTATTGATATTTATATCAAGATTGTGTTAGCCCATGTCGTTAGCTTTCCAACAAACTTGGTTTCGTTGAATTCAGAGTCCGTTTGCAGAAGTTGTGGCTGTTTTGGTAAAGGCTGCAGCGGTACTACCGCGGCTAGAGCGGATGTAATTTTTTACTACTGCTCCAGAGCGGTACTACCACGGCTCCTGAGCGGTAGTACCGCTCCGGACCAAAATCTCGTGTTTTGTCCAGCGGAGGTAGGCACGGAAGTATTTTTTTTAGTACCGGTCGCAAGCAGTAGTACCGCTACCCTTTGCAGTAGTACCGCAGCCTCTTGCGGTAGTACCGTGGCTTTGTGCGGTAGTACCGCAATGCGCGGGCTGTGGGGGTAACGGTTGGATTTCCCCCCACCTATAAAAGGGGGTCTTCTTCCCCATTGAACCTTATCTCTTGAGCTCGTATTCTTCCCCCATTGTTGACCTTCTTCGAGCTTGCTATCTCTCAATCCCTCCAATGATTCTTGCTAGTTCTTGAGGGAAAAGAGAGAGGAGATCTAGATCCACATTTCCATCAATCACTTTCTCCTCTAAGTGAGGGGAACCCCTTGGATCTAGATCTTGGAGTTCTTCGTGTTCTTCTTCGTTCTTCCTCTCATTTCCTCCATAACATTTGTTGTTGTGGTGGGATTTTGGAGAGAAGGACTTGGGCACTCCGTGTGCCCTTGCCATTGCATTTGGTGCATAGGTTTGAGTTCTCCACGGTGATACGTGGAAGTGAAGTTTGAGAAGCTTATTACTCTTGGGTGTTTGAGCACCCTAGAGCTTGTTCCTCTTGGGTGCCTTGGCGCCCTAGACGGTTGGTGGTGCCTCGGATCTCAATCATTGTGGTGTAAAGCTCCGGGCAAGCGTCGGGGTCTCCAATTAGGTTGTGGAGATTGCCCCGAGCAATTTGTACGGGCACTGGTGAACCGCCCCCAAGGGTTGCCAAAGTGTACGGGTACCGGTGACCGCCCCCAAGGGTTGCCATTTGTACGGGTTCGGTGACCACCCTCAAGGGTCCCTTAGTGGAATCACGGCATCTTGCATTGTGCGAGGGCGTGAGGAGATTACGGTGGCCCTAGTGGCTTCTTGGGGAGCATTGTGCCTCCACACCGCTCCGAACAGAGATTAGCATCCGCAAGGGTGTGAACTTCGGGATACATCGTCATCTCCGCGTGCCTCGGTTATCTCTTACCCGAGCCCTTTTACTTATGCACTTTACTTCGTGATAGCCATATTGTTTCTTGTTATATATCTTGCTATCAATTAGTTGTCTATCTTGCTTAGCATAAGTTGTTGGTGCACATAGGTGAGCCTAGTTGTTTTACGTTTTGTGCTTGACTAATTAAACGATAGTTTTATTCTGCATTTGTTCAAGCCTAAACCGTAATTATTTTAAAGCGCCTATTCACCCCCGTTCTAGGCAACATCCACGTCCTTTCACCATCATGCCCTACATCAAGGCCGTGTCCGCGGTCATCCGTCAAAGACCAGACTTTCACACCTTGTCTTCTGGTGATGTGTTGGATGAATTTATTGCAATGAACATCTTGAATACGACAGCTGACAATGCTCTCGCTCGTGTGCAACGGTCAAAGAAATCATCCCCCAACCTTGCTTTGAAGGCCAAGGTTAGTCAAGAGGAAGAAGAAGAAGAAGAAGAAGAAGAGGGTTGCCCCGAGGACACCAAATATGCTTATCATGAGCACATGGCTCTTGCGTCCAGGCAATTTTGGGGCAACAAGAGAAACACAAGGCCCAACTTCTCCAAGGACAACTCAAACGGGTCAAAGGGCAAGCAACGGGTGAGGACCTGCTACAACTGTGGTAATGTGAGTCACTTTGTGGTGGATTGTCCATACGAGAAGAGGGAAGCCAATGGTGGTAAGCTCATCTGCAAAGATAAGGCCAAGTATTTCCCAAACAAGACCAACTTCACCAAGAAGACTCCTCACAAAGTGTTGGTGGCTCAAGAAGAGTATGCATCGGATGATGATGGTGATTATGAAGACACAAGTGGTGAAGGAATGGCAATGGCATTTGTGGCAATTGCATCCTCTACCCCAACAAAGGTGTCACTCTTCGACGCCCCCAATGAGAACCACATCGCTAGGTGCCTCATGGCAAAAGGTATCACCAAGGTAACCTCCAACGCCAAAACCTCAAACATTAAGACTTCTGTTTCTTCCACTCCGTCTTTGTTAGATTGTGTGGATGAACTTGAGGAGGCGATAGTGGGTGAGAATGAGTTTGACAAGTTCTTGTGTAAACTCAAGGGAGAATCCAAGAAGCACTTCGTTGCTCTCTCGGAACAACTTGGTGAGGCCAATGACACGATTGAGTCTCAAGAAGAATTTCTTGAGGAGATGAGAGGCCATAGTCGTGATTATGCCGATGAGATAGCAGATCTTTCTATTGCTCTAGAGGAAGAGCGAGGTCTTCATTTGACTCTTAAGGAGTCACAAAATGTCAACTTTGCTAAATTACGTAAAGATTATGATCATGCTATTGTTCTTAACCGTGTTCTTAAATCTGAAAAGGTTGCTTTTGGGGTTGACCATGCTCGACTCAAGGATGAGTTTGTCTCTCTTAACAATGCTCACAAGGCATTGAAGAGCGTTCATGCTTCTCTTAAAGAGTCGCATGATCAACTCCAAGTAAAACTCAATAAAGAAATTGCCACGTGTCCTCCCTTTGTCTTAATTGATAATGCTTCTGCTACTAACCCGTGTTGTGAGCATGCACATCTTGTGGAGGAAAATGCTAAGCTAAAAGAGCATCTTGAGAAAGGCCTTGTGACATGTATACAAGGTGAGAAGAATCTCAATGACCTTTTGAGCAATCAAACGGAAGTGATTGCAAAGGAAGGAGTTGGGTTTGCACCCAAATCCAAAAAGAAGAAGACCACGCAGGTTCCTTCGCTCAAGGAAACATTTGTCAAAGCGGGGAACATTACTCGTGAGAAGAATAAAGAAAAGGTTGTGAGTGATAGGGCCAAGAAGGGCAAGATCACTCCCTCCAACAAGGCCGGCGATTTTAACCCCTCCTATGTTTTGTGTCGTGCTAGTGATGGGCATGTTTATGCCAAATATGTTGGTTCTTCTTATGAGTATATTGAGTGATCTATTTGGGTTCCAGAGACCCTTGTCACTAACATGAAAGGACCCATTCAAGAATGGGTACCTAAATAAAAGCATTGATCTATTGTAGGACTTTGATTCCGGGGGAGTCTCATGGTTGCTCGATAGCGGAGCAACAAATCATATGACCGGAAGCAGGGACTTTGACGGGGATATTACCCCACGATATAACCCGGCAGCTACAGTGTCAGGGGTGTAACCCGGCAGCTACAGTGTCAGGGTGTAACCCGGCAGCTACAGTGTCAGGATGGTAACCCGGTTACAGTGTCAGGAGGCTAACCCGGCTACAGTGTCAGGAGGCTAACCCGGATGCTACAGTGCCAGGAGGTGAACAGTGTTATCAGACAGTCACGGAGATGAGTCTCTGAAGATAAGCCCTGGTTGTAACCCGCCCGGTGTAAGCCGCCCGGGACGGGTTACAAGCCCAGGACTCGGAAGCCCATGAAGAGAAGCCCGCGATGGGAAGTCATCAATCCGACTTAGACTCTACATGTAAACCGCCCCTTCAGCCTTTATAAGGAGGGGCGGGTCACCCCAAGAGGGTCAGGTTAGACGTCTCATAGACAGGTCTCATAGACAGGTCTCATAGACAGGTCAGAAAAGATAGTCAGATTAGAGGGTCTCGAGATTAGAGGTGCTGACTCTACACCCTTGTAACCGAGATCGTCATCGTCATCAATATAAGACACAAAGCAGGACGTAGGCTTTTACCTCCATCGGAGGGGCCGAACCTGGGTAAAAACTCCGCGTCTCTCGTCCCGCTCAACCCCTCTCAAGCTACCAGTTAGATGCGATGACCCCACGACTAAGTCCTCACACTAGGACATCTGCCGTGACAAAACCACGACAGTTGGGTAAAAACTCCGCGTCTCTCGTCTCGCTCAACCCCTCTCAAGCTACCAGTTAGATGCGATGACCCCACGATATAACCCGGCAGCTACAGTGTCAGGGGTGTAACCCGGCAGCTACAGTGTCAGGGGTGTAACCCGGCAGCTACAGTGTCAGGGTGTAACCCGGCAGCTACAGTGTCAGGATGGTAACCCGGTTACAGTGTCAGGAGGCTAACCCGGCTACAGTGTCAGGAGGCTAACTCGGATGCTACAGTGCCAGGAGGTGAACAGTGTTATCAGACAGTCACGGAGATGAGTCTCTGAAGATAAGCCCTGGTTGTAACCCGCCCGGTGTAAGCCGCCCGGGACGGGTTACAAGCCCAGGACTCGGAAGCCCATGAAGAGAAGCCCGCGATGGGAAGTCATCAATCCGACTTAGACTCTACATGTAAACCGCCCCTTCAGCCTTTATAAGGAGGGGCGGGTCACCCCAAGAGGGTCAGGTTAGACGTCTCATAGACAGGTCTCATAGACAGGTCTCATAGACAGGTCAGAAAAGATAGTCAGATTAGAGGGTCTCGAGATTAGAGGTGCTGACTCTACACCCTTGTAACCGAGATCGTCATCGTCATCAATATAAGACACAAAGCAGGACGTAGGCTTTTACCTCCATCGGAGGGGCCGAACCTGGGTAAAAACTCCGCGTCTCTCGTCCCGCTCAACCCCTCTCAAGCTACCAGTTAGATGCGATGACCCCACACCTTAAGTCCGTTAACCCGGACATCTGCCGTGACAAAACCACGACAGTTGGCGCCCACCGTGGGGCGACGCACGGTGGTGTTGAGTTCTTGAAGGGATCTCTCCCAGGGACCGAGGAGTTCGCAAATTTTTTGGATGAAGAAGATCGGTTTGAAAGGATGTGGATCAGCTTCGAGTTCGTGAGTTCAGAGTTCCAATCTGTGAAATTTGAGGTTAAGGAAAATTAGGGTTACGCGGGAGTGTAACCCAGACAAGTTAAATGTCCGCCAAACAGCGGCCGTCCTACAAGTTGAGGAAAAAGATATACTTCTGCGGAAGTCGCCAAGGTCAACAGGAGCACTTCCACCACGACCAAAAACATGTTGCAATAACCGTCAAAAGTCATCCTGGATTTTCCGCTGCAAAAAAAAAAAAGAAAAAAAAAAGAAAGAAGTCACAAGTCGCCAACACCATAGTCTTCGTTTGTGGCCTATTTCGCCCTCGGCGTGTCAAGTTTTCATCAGTAACTCGCCAAAGCCAGTCGCCGTTTTATTTTGGTTCACCGAGTAACCATCGGAAGCAAAGGAAAAATCAAGAAAAAAGTCAAAGGAAAAGGAAGAAGCAGACGTGAATTGTCCAAAGACGCCTACGACCCGGAAACGGATACAGCCGCGACCCGGATTCGGTTGCCTCGTCTCGCTATGGTTCGCCCGACTGCCTCCACCGTGACTCACCGCGGCCGCCGCAGATCAAGCCACCTCTACGCCACTCCTCTCCTGGTTGCATCCGCCCGAGTCAGGCCGGTCTTGCTTCGCCCTCGAGCTGCCTTTAATGAGCCGCCGAGGCCTTGTTCAGAGCTGGAACCGACGCCCGATGTGCCAAGCCGCCGCCGATGAGCCGCCGTCGCCGCCTCTGTTTGTGAGCCGTCGTGTGCAGCACAAGTCGCCATTGACACCGATCCGCCGGACTCCACTACGGCGAGTCACCTCGCGGGTCCTCCTCCGCGCGGCCGCCTCTCCAACCCGCCGCCGTCGCGGACGACCTCGTTGACCCGCCGCGGCTTCTGTCACTTCAAGTCGCCGTGGCCCGCCTTCACCTCGTCAACTCGCCGTGCCTCCTCCGTGGCCGCGCCGAGCCGCCGTCGTTATCGCGCCATCGCCGACCCGTCGTTCCGCGTCTGCACAGGGGTCCCTTGGCTCGCCTCCGTCGCCGTGAGCCGCCCCTACCGGCCTCTGTTGTTCCGACCTGCTGCTGCGTTTGAGGGCCCGCTTCTGCCGTGGCACGGCCTCGAGCCGCCATAGCTGCTACGGCTCCGTCCCGCCGCTCATCGAGTTGCCAGGGAACCTGCGAGCCGACCGCGGCCTCGCTGACGAGTCGCCGGGGAACCCCCGAGCCGCCATTGCGGTTCCGGCCCAGCTGCCTCACACCGATGCGGACTCATCCTCTGCCAAGCCGCCTGATGCCTCGGCCGCCCACATCGTCTGAGCCGCCGCCGTCTCCAAATCGCCCCCGCGGTTTCAACCCGCCGCGACCCGCCGTGGCCGTCTCCACCCGCCGCGCCTGTTGCGCCTCTCCGGCCGCGCCGTCGCTGCCTCGCCCCGCGGTTGAGCCGCCGCGTCCAAGCCGCCGCCGCGCGCCGCCCCGGCGCCTCTGAGCTGCTCCGGCCGCGCCGTCGCCGCCTCCACTGAGCCGCCGGAGACCCCCCAAGCCGCCGCCGCGCACTGAGCCGCTGGAGACCCCCCAAGCCGCCGCCGCGCGCCGCCCCGGCGCCTCGCGAGCCGCCGCCGCGTCTCCGCTCCGCCCCGCTGCGGGCTCCTCCTGCCTTCGCTGCTGCGTTGAGCCGCCATGGCCTCGACCGCCGCCGCGCCACGAGCCGGCCACTGCCGCTCCCTTCGCGCTCCCGCACTTGAGCCGCCTCCGCTACTCTGCCCACCACCGACCTCCGCGGTGGGTTGCCGCGCCGGCTCTCCACGCGCCGACGAGCCGTCTCACGACCGAGCCGCCGGCCGGCTCTCTGCTCCCGTCTCCACCGCAGCTCCGCCTCTGCGTCTCGCGAATCACCCGGCCGCCGTGAGCCGCCGGACCTACCCCACGCCATTTTTCCTCTTCGCCTTTGCGTCTGACCCGCCCCAGCTCCTCGCGCGCAGGCGCTCTCACCATAGCCTGCTATTTTGGGGAGACAAGAGCTAGAGGTGGGAGTTTTGTTTGTTGAGAAGATAAGTGGGAGGCTAAAAAAAAAAAGAAAAAAAAAAGGGACCCGGAGGGTCTATTCTAAGCCGCCCAGCTTCGGCTCTGCTGCGGTCGTACTTCAAATCGCCATCTCCGCCATCGCCGCTGCGACCATGCGCTGGCCCACCGCCTGTTGGCTTTTCTGAGCCGTCGCGCATTCAATGCGAGGCACATCTGCCTCATCATCCACAGTCTCGCCTCGAGCTGTTTTCGCCGTTACGGCCTGCCGCCTCCGCCGCGGCCTCGAAAGACTGGCTAAATCGCCATTGAAATTACTGGGGCATGTTCACAGAACGGACCGTCTGTCGTCCGGACGAATCAGGTGAAATCTGTCCATTCAATTTTTATTGAAACATTTATTATTCTTTCAAGAACAGTTACTCTCGTCTGTGATGTCGTTATGCAGGACTGGCAAGGTGACCGGCGTACTGCGGGTACAAAGCTCAAATCAGCACCCGCCCGTACGAGTTGTCCAACGGACGCACGGAAACCACCTGTGGTCCGGTCTACATCAACTCGCGGGCGACTCGTACGTCCGCGACGGCTTACAGACGCCCGCGGCCGAGTCACCCGTCCGCACCGGTTTACAATGCCGCTGCCGCCTCTCCCGACCATACCGGCTTACAATACCGCGGCCGTCTATCACAACTGCGCCATCTTCAAACGCACGGCTGACTCCTACATCTACATCAACATACTGGTGCTGTGCTTGCCGGTTCAAGTCGCCCAGCGGACGAGCGCAAGACGCCGCCCGTGGTCTGATCTACATCAGCATATCAGTGCGATGCTCGCCTGTACGAGCCGCCTAATTGATGAGCGCAAGCCGCCGGCTGCAGTACGATCTACATCAGCATATCGGTGCACTGATCGCCTGCACAAGCCGCCCGACGGACAGGCGCACAAGTCGCCACTATTACAGTGGTTAGAGCTTCAACAACCAGCCGGGACGAACCATCGACCGGATGATGGAAACAATTCATGCGGGATAATCTATAACCCGCCACGGTCAACCTCAACCTTCAGTGGAGATTCTCATGCCGCCTCTTCGAGTCAACTTAAGAACTCGGGGGCTACAGACATGACTCGACACACTTGGCCGTTTTCAACGAGAGCCACAAATCATGGCAAGGAAGTTAACCCGATCTTGGGGGATACTACATTATTGGCGGAAGGATTACAAGTCACCCAAGAAGACGAGTCGCCATGATGCACCGTTCAACTTGGGGGCTTCTGCTATTTCTTCATATAAGATGGCGGCTCACAAGATGCTGCAGTTATGTTGATACTTCAACATGGTCGTTTGGGGGCTTTCAACCCACCGGGTTAAGCTTCAACCCTCTCGATCAGGCTTTTCAGCCACTATAAAGCGGGTCATGGACCCAAAGGTTGACTCCGTCAACAAAGATCACTAGGGGTGCAGCGAGTTCTAAAAACTTACCTCCTTTTCGATCTGCAAGGCCGGGTTATACCTGCCTGTAAGTAGATGCGCTTTGTCAGGGGTGCAGCGAGTTCTAAAACTCACCCTCTGCAAAGGCCTCTTACAGCGGCGAGGCAAACCCTTATATCCGCAAATCCGAGTTATACCTGCCTGTAAGTTGATGCCGCTTTGTCAGGGGTGCAGCGAGTTCTAAAACTTACCCCCTGCAAGGGCCTCTTACAGCGGCGAGGTAAACTCTCCCACCTGCTGTGTCTCTCTCTGGTTCGTTGCGCTCTTATCAGTTAATCTCGCCTAGAGACCCTGAACCGTTCAAAGGAGTTGACGGTCAATCTCGATAGAGACCCTGCACTGGTATGAGTTCAAGCATCGAGTCCACCCAGAAGAACCATCATATGAATTTTTTGGAAGGCAAAGCAAGAAACATCATACATTGCATTGCATCATACATTACATCATGCATTGCATCATATTTACATATCATGCCGGTTTGCCAAACCGGGTCAGAGCAAGATTGTGAAAGAGGAAGCAAGACTATACGAGATTTTAACATCTCCGGGTTGTGCTTTTTCAAGCCGCCCTTACAACAATGCAGAATATACTCTGTTTTGTTTATTTTTGCAGGTCTTGTCTTATAAGATAAGCCGCCAGAACAAATAGATCTTTAATAGCCAACATGGCTGGATCTTCATCATGGATTTCTCACATACTCGCCGGGTTGCACCGCAACTACGAGCAGGGATTTCATATCAAAGACAAAGGAATTATTCCAGGATATTCATTCCGGATTATATTACAACCAGGGCCAAGGATTCATCCAACAAATTATGATGAGTCATATTATAGTCCCGAGTCGCCGCAGGCAGACGACCCGGCACTTGGGGGCTACATTATTCAAGTCAGGTTTATATCAAGTATGCAAAGTCCCATGTCGCTGCAAGCATGCACCACGGCACTTGGGGGCTAATGCAAGCTGGTTTTCAAAGCATTACATTGTCAACAAGACCCTGTTATCTCAAGGAGATGAGCAAGCCTTTCAATATTTTTCTAAGTCCCAGCCCAGTACTTCTTACTGACCTGGCACTTGGGGGCTACACCGCTCAGATCAAATTTTTCTAAAAGTCCCAAGTCGCCGCAGGCGTGTGACCCGGCACTTGGGGGCTACAGTATTCAATTGTTCAAACAGATTATAAGGTACAAATTGAAGACCCGGCGCATCACATATTGATAAGCCGGCCCTTGGGGGCTACACCAGCTGAAGCTTTATAAAGTATAAGACAGTTATAAGTCCCAGGCTGCTGCAGGCAAGACAACCTGGTACTTGGGGGCTACACAATCAAACATATTGTTGCAAAGCGCCAAGTCATCATGGATCAACTTGGAGCTTGGGGGCTACAGGTAATATGAATATATCAAAAATTGGAGAGAGTTTTTCAAGATGTCAATTTCAACTGGAGTCCAGTTATTTGAACCGGCGTCACCAACAATCATAACCTGGCACCATCAATGATTATAACCCGGCGGAGGAGACCCGCCAAGAGCGTTGAAGGCTGACTCAACGGCATATGGGTGTTGTATTCCCCATATCTTATTTCAAAGGACATATACCGGCAAGACGATGGAGCTTACCATGAATAAATTCAAGCTAACCTGGGGGCTAATGACGGGGATATTACCCCACGATATAACCCGGCAGCTACAGTGTCAGGGGTGTAACCCGGCAGCTACAGTGTCAGGGGTGTAACCCGGCAGCTACAGTGTCAGGGTGTAACCCGACAGCTACAGTGTCAGGATGGTAACCCGGTTACAGTGTCAGGAGGCTAACCCGGCTACAGTGTCAGGAGGCTAACCCGGATGCTACAGTGCCAGGAGGTGAACAGTGTTATCAGACAGTCACGGAGATGAGTCTCTGAAGATAAGCCCTGGTTGTAACCCGCCCGGTGTAAGCCGCCCGGGACGGGTTACAAGCCCAGGACTCGGAAGCCCATGAAGAGAAGCCCGCGATGGGAAGTCATCAATCCGACTTAGACTCTACATGTAAACCGCCCCTTCAGCCTTTATAAGGAGGGGCGGGTCACCCCAAGAGGGTCAGGTTAGACGTCTCATAGACAGGTCTCATAGACAGGTCTCATAGACAGGTCAGAAAAGATAGTCAGATTAGAGGGTCTCGAGATTAGAGGTGCTGACTCTACACCCTTGTAACCGAGATCGTCATCGTCATCAATATAAGACACAAAGCAGGACGTAGGCTTTTACCTCCATCGGAGGGGCCGAACCTGGGTAAAAACTCCGCGTCTCTCGTCCCGCTCAACCCCTCTCAAGCTACCAGTTAGATGCGATGACCCCACACCTTAAGTCCGTTAACCCGGACATCTGCCGTGACAAAACCACGACAGACTTGGTGGTGGATGTTCGACCCGATGCATCCGTGGCCACCCAAGTCTCATTTGGCGATGATGCAATCTGAAAGGTATTGGGTCTTGGCAAGGTGGTTATCTCTCCGACCTTAACCATTGAGAGAGTCATGCTTGTTGAGACCCTTGCATACAATTTACTTTCCGTTCGTCAACTTGCACTCATGGATTTTAGTACGTTCTTTGGCATTGATACCGTGACCCTTTTGTGGAGCAAGACTCTTAAAGTAGCCTTTGTTGGGCATGTCGAAAACGGTCTCTATGTGATTAACTTCTCGGAGCGACCCACTAAGACCGCGACATGTCTAATGGCTAAAGTTGATGTGGGATGGCTTTGGCATCGCCGACTAGCCCATGTCAATATGAGATCTTTGCAAAGTCTCCTCAAAGGGGATCACATTCTTGGACTAACAAATGTGAGTTTTGCCAAAGATCGTGCTTGCAGTGCCTGTATCGAAGGAAAGCTACATGAAAAAGCTCATCGTCCAACTACTACAATCTACTCAAAGAGGCCCCTAGAGCTCCTTCACATGGATCTCTTCGGGCCTCCATCTTTTGACAGCCTTGGAGGAAGAAGATATTGCTTGGTGATGGTGGATGATTACTCGAGATACACATGGGTATATTTCTTCAAGAGGAAGAGTGAGACCCAACAGACCGTCATCAACTTTGCAAATGAAGTCCAACGTCAACATGAAGCAAAGATTTTGATGATTAGAAGTGACAACGGCACTGAGTTCAAGAACTACACCCTAGATGAGTTTCTCAGTGATGAGGGGATAAAGCACCAATATTACACACCTTACACCCCTCAACAAAACGGTGTTGCGGAGAGGAAGAACCGGACGTTGATGGATGCGGCAAGAACCATGATGGCAGAGTTTAAATCTCCGTACAACTTTTGGGCCGAAGCCATCAACACAGCGTGTCATGCATCAAATTGGCTCTATCTCCGCAAAGGCTTGAACAAGACTCCTTATGAGATTCTTACCGGGAACAAGCCCAACCTCAAATACTTCCGGGTGTTCAGTTGTAAGTGTTTCATTCTCAAGAAAGGTGTTCGTTTGTCTAAATTTGAATCTAGAGCCCATGAGGGCATATTTGTTGGTTATACTGCAAACTCTCATGCTTACTGAGGGAGTCCTGGTTTAAGGGGTCCTCGGATAGCCGACCTATTTCTCATGGGCCGGACTATGTGGGCCACTGGATGAGCATTGGGTGATCAAGGGCCCCGTCGCCAAGGTGGAAGTTTCAAGGAGCCATAGCGTGTCCTCCAAGTTGTCGACAGTAGATAGGCATGTTTTTTCCCTTTAATGTGCAACCGACTATGTGTAAACCCTAGGTACCCTCGGCGTCTATATAAGACGGAGGGTTTTAGGTTGTAGGCCAAGAGAACTCATCTAGGGTTTTAGTCATACGATCTCGAGGTAGATCAACTCTGTAACCCTTATACCATCAATATAATCAAGCAGGACGTAGGGTATTACCTCCATAGGAGGGCCCGAACCTGGGTAAACATCGTCTCCCTCTTTTCCTGTTACCATCGATTCTAGTCTCACAGCTCGGGACCCCCTACCCGAGATCTGCCGGTTTTGACACCGACATTGGTGCTTTCATTGAGAGTTCCGCTGTGATCTCCAGAAGGAATCGATGGCTCGCCTTGTCACAAACAGCGAAATCTGCACCCAGGGGACTCTCGCCCCAGATCAGATCCTCGCGAGGGGCGACATCTCGTCGCACGCTTACCCGATCGGTCGCCCATGCCAAATCGGAAACTTTTCCCCCGATCAAGGAATCAGGTTCGGAACCCTAGAGTTCGTCGCTGATTCATGGGGAGAACTCGTCTTGGTGGAGCCCTTGACTCCTACGGAGGAGCCCGCAGATCCCGACGCCTTAACGCCAGAGACATCGGGCCCCGCCTCCGATGATGAGGTTGTTATCCTCGGGCCGTCTGGACCGCCCAATCCAGTCGTTGTGACTAGATCTAGCATGGCTAAACAGAATCCGGGACCGCTCTCGCGCAATTCTGGAACTGCGACGCCGCATACCGACCCCACTCGCCTCAGCGACACGCATCCTACCATTGCCTCGTTTCTCAACGAGTTGTTTGATCGGATGGAGACCATGCGTATGGCCGATGACCGGATCCCGGTCTATGACTGGCTCGGGCTTAGACCCGACGATAGGGAGATTCACATCCCCACGGTCACCCACCTTGTCGCCACCGTCGAGTGTCCGGCTGGGGGCTCATCCTCCCAACGACCGGAATTAAAAACGGTTTATACCCCAGCTTCCGATCACCAAGACCTCGCCTGCAACCCAGACTCTGGCGTTCGCTCCGGAAACAGTCCGGAATTGGTCCCTGATCTGTCATACAGTTCGGAATCTATGATTCCGGGCTCCCACCGTGGCGTGGAATCAAATCTTGTCCCACCCACCTCCCAAGCCGATCACTCAAGCATCGCAGCAGAGCCCAAGTCTTCGGACTTACCGGAGATTATACAGTTACCAGGAGAGTCAGTTCATCATTACCGGGCCAGACTCCTCCTCGCTCGAAACAAAGTACGGGGCCTCAGTGATCAAGAGATAATGGCAACCTTCGTTCGCAACTGCCATGACAAAGGGATTCTCAATGCCCTGGCGCGGCGGCACATTCGTGACTTCACCAAGCTGTCAGTTTTGGTACAGAAGTATTGTGCCATGGAAAGCGCTTGGCAAGCCGAGCGGCTGTTTTCGGAACCAACCTTTACCGAATACCCTAGAGGAGATCGGCAAAAGAGGATACCTCCGAAGCAGCCAGCCCAACTTGAGCCCGCCAAAAAGAGAAACAGGCCCCTTTCAGGGGTCAGTACCATCCTGGATGGACTACTGGATAAACCTTGCCCTATACACTCCGTATTGCTAAACACAGCTCCGACTCACAGCCTTAGAGCTTGCTGGGTCGTTAGGCAGATCGCAAAAAGCGGTGAAGCCATTCTTGAGGCACCACCGCCGAACAGGCGCTCTACATCGCCACCAGAATACAATCCCGAAGTCCTGATGATCTACGAAACGTCCCCCTCAAGGAAC
Organism: Elymus sibiricus; assembly: GCA_039707655.1. NCBI lineage: Eukaryota > Viridiplantae > Streptophyta > Magnoliopsida > Poales > Poaceae > Elymus > Elymus sibiricus. The sequence continues at coordinate 276,260,785 of CM077665.1, forward strand.
AGGAGGAAAAGAGCTCTTAAAGAACTCGAGCAGGTATACCATGTGGCAGCAACAAGTGCATGGGCAGACATACCCATTACCTTCGGAGATACTGACCGACCAGCCATTCTTCCCGGTCATTCACCGGCCGCACTAGTCCTGAACCCCATCATCGATGGCTTCAGGTTACACAAGGTGCTAATAGACGGCGGCAGTGGTTTAAACCTGATCTACGAAGACACCCTAGAAAAAATGCAGTTCGACCGATCTCGCATCGAGCATAGCAACACAACTTTTCGGGGAATCATCCCGGGGAAAGAGGCGCGCTGTTCAGGACGTATCGTCCTGGACGTAGTGTTCGGCACGCCCGACAACTACCGTTCCGAAGAACTTCTCTTCCACATCGTGCCCTTCCCCAGCGGCTACCACGCCCTGTTGGGACGTGACGCCTTCACAAAATTCCAGGCTATGCCACATTACGGGTATATGAAACTTAAGATGCCAGGACGAAACGGAGTGATCACAACTGCCAGTGATCCGAATATAGCCCTACGGGCCGAAAACAAAACAGCAACGCTTGCCCTCGAGGCTCTAGCTGAGACCTTTGCTGCAGAAGAGCTGACCGCACTTCGGTCAATAGTAGACAAGGACGATGTGATCCTCAGCAAGAGGCCCAAACCCACGTCCTTTAAACCGGCAAAGGAAATCGTTAAATTTCAGGTGCACCCGACAGACCCCAATAAGACAGCATCCATCAGAGCTCAGTTCGATCCCGTAGTGGACGAAGTGCTACGAGCATTCTTACAAGAAAACTGGGACATCTTCGCCTGGCATCCTTCTGATATGGCCGGCATCCCACGGCGGCTGGCAGAACATAGTCTGAACATCATCACAGGTTTTAAGCCCGTCAAGCAAACTCTGCGCCGCTTTTCCGAGCCCAAACAACAAGCTATGGGCGAAGAATTAGCTAAGTTGCTAGAGGCTAGATTCATCCGGGACATTAAGCTCCCCAAATGGTTGGCAAACCTGGTGATGGTACCAAAGAAAGATAAATCCTGGCGGTTGTGCGTCGACTTTAAAGACCTCAACAAGGCCTGCCCTAAGGACCCTTTCCCCCTACCATGCATAGACCAGATTATTGACGCCACAGCCTAACACGACTCGCTATGTTTCCTCGATGCCTATTCTGGATACCATTGATAACCCACAAGTATAGGGGATCGCAACAGTTTTCGAGGGTAGAGTATTCAACCCAAATTTATTGATTCGACACAAGGGGAGCCAAAGAATATTCTCAAGTATTGGCAGCTGAGTTGTCAATTCAACCACACCTGAAAGACTTAATATCTGCAGCAAAGTATTCAGTAGCAAAGTAATATGGAAGTAACGGTAAAGATGGCAAAGTGACAGTAGCAGTTTTGTAGGGATTGTAACAGTAGCAACGGAAAAGTAACTTAGCAAAGATCAATATGTGAAAAGCTCGTAGGCAATGGATCAGTGATGGATAATTATGTCGGATGGCATTCGTCATGCAACGGTTATAACATAGGGTGACACAGAACTAGCTCCAATTCAACCATATAATGTAGGCATGTATTCCATTTATAGTCATACGTGCTTATGGAAAAGAACTTGCATGACATCTTTTGTCCTACCCTCCCGTGGCAGCGGGGTCCTAATGGAAACTAAGGGATATTAAGGCCTCCTTTTAATAGAGAACCGGAACAAAGCATTAGCACTTAGTGAATACATGAACTCCTCAAACTATGGTAATCACCAGAAAGAATCCCAGTTATTGTCACCCTGGGGGATGCGGATCATAACTCGTAATAGGTGTCTACAACTTGAAAGATAGGATCAAGAACACATATATATTCATGAAAACATAATAGGTTCAGACATGAAATCATGGCACTCGGGCCCTAGTGACAAGCATTAAGCATAGCAAAGTCATAGCAACATCAATCTCAGAACATACACTACTGGAATCAGGCACTTTGCCGTCTGCTCGACCCCACTTTGGTCTTTGCCGTCTGCTGGCAGACGGCAAAGAAGTGTAGATGGGAAAGAGCCTCTTTGCCATCAGCATGTTCTTTGTCGTCTGCTTTGTAAAAGCAGACGGAAAATATCCTCTTTGCCATCTGCCAGCAGACGGCAAAGAGCTGGCAGATGGCAAAGTCCCTGATTCCAGTAGTGATAGTGGATACTAGGGATCAAACCCTAACAAAACTAACTCGATTACATGGTAAATCTCATCCAACCCATCACCGTCCAGCAAGCCTACGATGGAATCACTCACGAACGGCGGAGAGCATCATGAAATTGGTGATGAAGGATGGTTGGTGATGACGACGGCGTCAATTTCCCTTCCCCGGAGCCCAAATCAGACTCCAGATCTGCCCTCCCGAGGAAGAACAGGAGGTGGCGGCAGCTCCGTATCGTAAAATGCGATGAACTCTTCTCTCTGATTTTTTTCTCCACGGATGTGAATATATAGAAGTGGAATCAAGGTCGGAGGAGCCACAGGGGGCCCACAAGCCACCAGGGGGGCCGCGCCCTCCTGGCTTGTGGCCAACAGGTGGGCCCCCTGGCTTGATTCTTTCGCCAATATTTTTTATTAATTCCAAAAATATTCTCCGTAAATTTTCAGGACGATCCGAGAACTTTTATTTCTACACAAAAATAACACCAAGGCAATTCTGCTGAAAACAGCGTCAGTCCGGGTTAGTTCCATCCAAATCATGAAAATTAGAGTCCAAAACAAGGGCAAAAGAGTTTGGAAAAGTAGATACGACGGAGACGTATCAACTCCCCCAAGCTTAACCCATTGCTTGTCCTCAAGCAATTCAGTTGACAAACTGAAAGTGATAAAGAAAAACTTTTACAAACTCTGTTTGATCTTGCTGTTGTAAATATGTCTAACTTATGTTCAGATTTTCAGCAAAGATTATAGACTAACCACATTCACAATACCATTTAGGTCTCACATTTACTCATATCAATGGTATAATCAACTAGCGAGCAATAATAATAAGTCTCGGATGACAACAATTTTATCAAAACAATCATGATACAATATGATATAATGGTATCTCGCTAGCCCTATCTGAGACCGCAAAACATAAATGCAGAGCACCTCTGGAGATCAAGGACTGACTGGACATTGTAATTCATGGTAAAAGAGATCCAGTCACACTCATACTCAATATCAATTAATAACAAGGCATACAAATGACGGTGGTGCTCTCTAACTGGTGCCTTTTTATAAGAGGATGATGACTCAACAGTAAAGAAAAATAGACAGGCCCTTCGCAGAGGGAAGCATTGATTTGCAGAGGTGCCAGAGCTCGAGCTTTTAAAACAGGGACGAATAATAGTTTTCAGAGGTATGCTTTCATTGCCAACATAACAACTAAGAGATCTCGATATCTTCTATTCTAGATACATTATAGGCGGTTCCCAATCAGAATAGTAAAGTTTTTACTCCCTCTCCACCAATCAATCACACAACACGGCGGGCCGAATGCACGGGTACCGTCCATACAAACACAATCCTGGGGGAGTTTTGTTTATTATATTTTGACTTAAATTTTGAGCATGGAACTGGGCATCCCGGATACCAGCCACTTTCTCGTGAACGATAGTGAATCAACACGTATCGTGAGAATAACCCACCTAGCATGGAAGATACTGACATCCCCCAGTCGCCACATGAGCGATTTCGGCATACAAAACGGAATATTTATTTGAAGGTTTGGAGTATGGCACATGCAAATTTACTTGGAACGGCAGGTAAATACCGCATATAGGTAGGTATGGTGGACTCATATGGAACAACTTTGGGTTTATGGAGATGGATGCACGAGCAGTATTCCCGCTTAGTACAAGTGAAGGCTAGCAGAAGACTGGGAAGCGACCAACTAGAGAGCGACAACAGTCATAAACATGCTTTGAGATTAACCAACATTGAATGCAAGCATGAGTAGGATATAAATCACCATGAACATAAACATCGTGGAGGCTATGTTGGTTTTGTTTCAACTACATGCGTGAACATGTGCCAAGTCAAGCCACTAGAATCATTCAGAGGAGGATACCATCCTATCATACTACATCACAACCATTTTAACATGTATGTTGGCATCCAAGACAAACCATTATACACTCTTAGCTAATTAAGCATGGCATGAGTAACTATAATCTCTAATTGTCATGGCAAACATGTTTCATCTATAATGAGCTGAATTCAGAACGATTAGCTAATCATATTTACAAAAACAAGATAGTTCGAGTTCATACCAGCTTTTCTCCATCTCAGTCATTTCATCATATATCGTCATTATTGCCTTTCATTTGCACGACCGAATGGTGTGAATAATAATAAGAGTGCACGTGCATTGGACTAAGCTGGAATCTGCAAGCAATAACTCAAAGGAGAAGGCAAAGTACTATGGGATCTCTGATAGATAAACAATTAATGCATATGAGGGCCACTCAACATGTCATCGTGGTCTTCTCCTTACGACCCAAAAAAAGAAAGGAAAATTATTTACACGGGAAAGCTCCCAACAAGCAAAAGAAGAACGAGAAATCTTTTTGGGTTTTCTTTTAATACTACAACTAAACAAACTAGAAAGTAAAGCTAGAACTAATTTTTTTTGGATTTTCTTAAAGTTTATTAAACTGACAAGAAGAAAACGAAAAGAAGAAATAAACTACCATGGATGATACAATGAAAAAGTATGAACACCGACAACTGAAATGAATGTGTGAACATGAATGTAATGTCGGTGAGAAATACGTACTCCCCCAAGCTTAGGCTTTTGGCCTAAGTTGGTCTAGGGCCATGGCTGGAAATAACCATCTCCGGGATACTCCGGAGGATACTGAGGGTTCCACTGGTTGGCGAGCTCCTGTGGCTCCCACTGAAAAACCGGAGCCTGATATGGATCAAGGGCTGGTACAGGCTCAGGTACTGGGGGTTGCAACAAACCCCAATATCGGTAGATGTCATCGGGCATAATAGTGTACCTACCTGAATGAATATCGAACAAAGAAGAAGCAGGCAGAGTAATAATTTCACAAGTACCCTGACTAAATACTAGGTTGTAAAGCAGCCTCCTATCCTTATCTTTCTTAATAAAATCATGTGCTACCATCCTATCATAGTCTAAATACCTCGTGGGTAGTAACAATTCCTCTTCCTCGTCAAGCCTAATGGGTATCTTAAAATGTTTGGCTAAGCGAGATGCATAGATACCTCCAAATATGGGACCCTTTGAACGGTTTAAGTTCAACCGTTGGGCCACTATAGCGCCCAAACTAAAAGTTCTATCAGCAAGTAAAGCATGGCGCAAAATGGCGAGGTCAGGTGCACTGAGGCTTCCAGTCTCCCCTCGACCAACTAAACATCTCCCCGCAAATAATGAATAATAGCGTAGAACAGGAAAATGTAAACTAGCCGCTCTCACCCTTGACACCCCTCTCTCTTCCCCCACAGTGATTGAGGCAATGAAGTCCTCCATGTCTCTAGGACGTGGTTCACTGATGCTGCCCTCATAAGGTATTTTGCAAACTTTGCAAAAATCGTAAAGTCCCATCTCCTTAGGCACATCATATAAGTAAAATTCTACCATGGGAGGATCCTTCCTAGGATAAAAGTGAAAATTTTGCACGAAGGTATTAGTGAGTAAGAGGTACTGGTCACACTTATCGTTGAGGAAGTCTGTGATGCGTGCATTCCTTGCCAAATAGTAAAAATCTTCATAAATTCCGGCCGCCTTCAAGAATGCATCACTTGGCCATTCACATGAACGAACCTCCGCGACGCGAGGGAGATTATATTTGGGCTTCTTTTCCACCTCATTTTCATCATCTTTCGAGCCTCGGCTTGAAGAACCTCTTAATAATCTCCTCAACATTTTCCTTTTCTGAAAAATTTCTGAAATTTTTAGTGACTCAAAATAAAGGTAAACAAAACTCAAAAAAACTTATAGCAACTACTCCCACAAGTGCCTAGAGGCCATATCATGCATCAAAACTACTTGGGACCATACAAATTTGACATGCAAGCTCCAGAACAAGGTCACCATAGCAGCAAAAATTTGCAATATATAAAGCACTAGAACAAAAACTAATTGGACCATTGGAGGAGTCACATACCGATGAGCAATCCCCTAAAACAGTTTTCCAAACGGAGCTTTGATCAAGGAGATCGAAAATGGCAGCAAAATGAGCTAGAACACGGGTTTGAGCAATGGTGGGATTTTTTCTGGAGGAACACGAAGTGGATGGTGGCTGGAATAAGTGAGGGGGCCCCACGTGGGACCCACAAGCCACCAGGGCGCGCCCAGGGGGGTGGGCGCGCCCTGTAGGCTTGTGGCCCACTGGTGCAGCCCCCTGATGTGTTTTCAGTGCCAAAAATTCTTAAATATTCCAGAAAAAATCATACTAAATTTTCAGGGCATTCTGAGGACTTTTATTTTCAGGTCATTTTTCTATTGCACGGATAAATTAGAAAACAGAGAAATAATAGCAATTTTACTTAGTTTACTCTAAATAACAGAAAGTAAAAGTTGGGTACAGAAGGTTGTGTCTCCTAAATTCATCCTTCTCATGCTCATCGAAAAGAATCCATCAATAAGGTTGATCAACTCTTATTGACAAACCTTTTTCGAATAACACGGAACCGGAGAATTTTCGAATGACACTAGGTTACCTCAATGGGGATATGCATGTCCCCAACAATAAGTATATCACATTTCTTCTTGGCAGTAGGAAGAGGGAATTCAAAACTTCCGATAATAATCGTTGAAACCTTTTCAATGGAATTGATACTATGAACTTGAGGTTGTTTCTTCGGAAAGTGTACCGTATGCTCATTGCCATTAACATGAAAAGTAACATTGCCTTTGTTGCAATCAATAACAGCCCCTGTAGTATTCAAAAAGGGTCTACCAAGGATGATCGACATACTGTCGTCCTCAGGGATATCAAGAATAACAAAGCCTGTTAAGATACTAACGTTTGCAACCACAACAGGCACATCCTTGCAAATACCGATGGGTAAAGCAGTTGATTTATCAGCCATTTGCAAAGAAATCTCGGTAGGTGTCAACTTATTCAAATCAAGTCTACGATATAAAGAGAAGGGCATAACACTAACACCAGCTCCAAGATCACATAAAGCAGTTTTAACATAATTTCCTTTAATAGAGCATGGTATAGTAGGTACTCCGGGATCTCCTAGTTTCTTTGGTATTCCACCCTTAAAAGTATAATTAGCAAGCATGGTGGAAATCTCAGCTTCCGGTATCTTTCTTTTATTTGTCACAATATCTTTCATATACTTAGCATAAGGAGACATTTTCAGAATATCAGTCAAGCGCATACGCAAAAAGACAGGTCTAAGCATTTCAACAAAGCGCTCAAAATCCTCATCATCCTTTTTCTTGGATGGCTTAGGAGGAAAGGGCATGGGTTTCTGAACCCATGGTTCTCTTTCTCGACCATGCTTCCTAGCAACAAAGTCTCTTTTATCATATCTTTTGTTCTTAGGTTGTGGGTTATCAAGATCAACAGCAGGTTCAATCTCCACATCATTATCATTACTAGGCTGAGCATCATCATGAACATCATCGTTAATATTATCACTAGGCTCATGTTCATTACCAGATTGTGTCTCAGCATCAGAAAATAGAAATATCATTTGGATTCTCACGTGTATCTATAACAGGTTCACTAGCAGCATGCAAAGTCCTATCGTCATTCTTTTTCCTACTATTACTGGGACGACTAGGTGCATCAGTATTAACTCTCTGAGAATCTTGCTCAATTCTCTTAGGGTGGCCCTCAGGATACAAAGGTTCCTGAGTCATTCTACCACCTCTAGTCACAACTTTAACAGAATGATCATTGTTCTTACTATTCATCTCACTAAGCAAATCATTTTGTGCCTTAAGTACTTGCTCTACTTGAGTAGTTACCATGGAAGCATGTTTACTAATAAGCTTAAGATCATTGACAGTTCTACCAACATAAGCATTGAAATTTTCTTGCTTAACTATAAAGTTATCAAACTCATCCAATCAATGGTATAATCAACTAGCGAGCAATAATAATAAGTCTCGGATGACAACAATTTTATCAAAACAATCATGATACAATATGATATAATGGTATCTCGCTAGCCCTTTCTGAGACCGCAAAACATAAATGCAGAGCACCTCTGGAGATCAAGGACTGACTGGACATTGTAATTCATGGTAAAAGAGATCCAGTCACACTCATACTCAATATCAATTAATAACAAGGCATACAAATGACGGTGGTGCTCTCTAACTGGTGCCTTTTTATAAGAGGATGATGACTCAACAGTAAAGTAAAATAGACAGGCCCTTCGCAGAGGGAAGCATTGATTTGCAGAGGTGCCAGATCTCGAGCATTTAAAACAGGGACGAATAATAGTTTTCAGAGGTATGCTTTCATTGCCAACATAACAACTAAGAGATCTCGATATCTTCCATGCTAGATACATTATAGGCGGTTCCCAATCAGAATAGTAAAGTTTTTACTCCCTCTCCACCAATCAATCACACAACACGGCGGGCCGAATGCACGGGTACCGTCCATACAAACACAATCCTGGGGGAGTTTTGTTTATTATATTTTGACTTAAATTTTGAGCATGGAACTGGGCATCCCGAATACCAGCCACTTTCTCGTGAACGATAGTGAATCAACACGTATCGTGAGAATAACCCACCTAGCATGGAAGATACTGACAGCCCCCAGTCGCCACATGAGCGATTTCGGCATACAAAACGGAATATTTATTTGAAGGTTTGGAGTATGGCACATGCAAATTTACTTGGAACGGCAGGTAAATACCGCATATAGGTAGGTATGGTGGACTCATATGGAACAACTTTGGGTTTATGGAGATGGATGCACGAGCAGTATTCCCGCTTAGTACAAGTGAAGGCTAGCAGAAGACTGGGAAGCGACCAACTAGAGAGCGACAACAGTCATAAACATGCTTTGAGATTGACCAACATTGAATGCAAGCATGAGTAGGATATAAATCACCATGAACATAAACATCGTGGAGGCTATGTTGGTTTTGTTTCAACTACATGCGTGAACATGTGCCAAGTGAAGCCACTAGAATCATTCAGAGGAGGATACCATCCTATCATACTACATCACAACCATTTTAACATGTATGTTGGCATCCAAGACAAACCATTATACACTCTTAGCTAATTAAGCATGGCATGAGTAACTATAATCTCTAATTGTCATGGCAAACATGTTTCATATATAATGAGCTGAATTCAGAACGATTAGCTAATCATATTTACAAAAACAAGATAGTTCGAGTTCATACCAGCTTTTCTCCATCTCAGTCATTTCATCATATATCGTCATTATTGCCTTTCATTTGCACGACCGAATGGTGTGAATAATAATAAGAGTGCACGTGCATTGGACTAAGCTGGAATCTGCAAGCAATAACTCAAAGGAGAAGGCAAAGTACTATGGGCTCTCTGATAGATAAACAATTAATGCATATGAGGGCCACTCAACATGTCATCGTGGTCTTCTCCTTACAACCCAAAAAAAGAAAGGAAAATTATTTACACGGGAAAGCTCCCAACAAGCAAAAGAAGAACGAGAAATCTTTTTGGGTTTTCTTTTAAGACTACAACTAAACAAACTAGAAAGTAAAGCTAGAACTAATTTTTTTGGATTTTCTTAAAGTTTATTAAACTGACAAGAAGAAAACGAAAAGAAGAAATAAACTACCATGGATGATACAATGAAAAAGTATGAACACCGACAACTGAAATGAATGTGTGAACATGAATGTAATGTCGGTGAGAAATACGTACTCCCCCAAGCTTAGGCTTTTGGCCTAAGTTGGTCTAGGGCCATGGCTGGAAATAACCATCTCCGGGATACTCCGGAGGATACTAAGGGTTCCACTGGTTGGCGAGCTCCTGTGTCTCCCACTGAAAAACCGGAGCCTGATATGGATCAAGGGCTGGTACAGGCTCAGGTGCTGGGGGTTGCAACAAACCCCAATATCGGTAGATGTCATCGGGCATAATAGTGTACCTACCTGAATGAATATCGAACAAAGAAGAAGCAGGCAGAGTAATAATTTCACAAGTACCCTGACTAAATACTAGGTTGTAAAGCAGCCTCCTATCCTTATCTTTCTTAATAAAATCATGTGCTGCCATCCTATCATAGTCTAAATACCTCGTGGGTAGTAACAATTCCTCTTCCTCGTCAAGCCTAATGGGTATCTTAAAATGTTTGGCTAAGCGAGATGCATAGATACCTCCAAATATGGGACCCTTTGAACGGTTTAAGTTCAACCGTTGGGCCACTATAGCGCCCAAACTAAAAGTTCTATCAGCAAGTAAAGCATGGCGCAAAATGGCGAGGTCAGGTGCACTGAGGCTTCCAGTCTCCCCTCGACCAACTAAACATCTCCCCGCAAATAATGAATAATAGCGTAGAACAGGAAAATGTAAACTAGCCGCTCTCACCCTTGACACCCCTCTCTCTTCCCCCACAGTGATTGAGGCAATGAAGTCCTCCATGTCTCTAGGACGTGGTTCACTGATGCTGCCCTCATAAGGTATTTTGCAAACTTTGCAAAAATCGTAAAGTTCCATCTCCTTAGGCACATCATATAAGTAAAATTCTACCATGGGAGGATCCTTCCTAGGATAAAAGTGAAAATTTTGCACGAAGGTATTAGTGAGTAAGAGGTACTGGTCACACTTATCGTTGAGGAAGTCTGTGATGCGTGCATTCCTTGCCAAATAGTAAAAATCTTCATAAATTCCGGCCGCCTTCAAGAATGCATCACTTGGCCATTCACATGAACGAACCTCCGCGACGCGAGGGAGATTATATTTGGGCTTCTTTTCCACCTCATTTTCATCATCTTTCGAGCCTCGGCTTGAAGAACCTCTTAATAATCTCCTCAACATTTTCCTTTTCTGAAAAATTTCTGAAATTTTTAGTGACTCAAAATAAAGGTAAACAAAACTCAAAAAAACTTATAGCAACTACTCCCACAAGTGCCTAGAGGCCATATCATGCATCAAAACTACTTGGGACCATACAAATTTGACATGCAAGCTCCAGAACAAGGTCACCATAGCAGCAAAAATTTGCAATATATAAAGCACTAGAACAAAAACTAATTGGACCATTGGAGGAGTCACATACCGATGAGCAATCCCCTAAAACAGTTTTCCAAACGGAGCTTTGATCAAGGAGATCGAAAATGGCAGCAAAATGAGCTAGAACACGGGTTTGAGCAATGGTGGGATTTTTTCTGGAGGAACACGAAGTGGATGGTGGCTGGAATAAGTGAGGGGGCCCCACGTGGGACCCACAAGCCACCAGGGCGCGCCCAGGGGGGTGGGCGCGCCCTGTAGGCTTGTGGCCCACTGGTGCAGCCCCCTGATGTGTTTTCAGTGCCAAAAATTCTTAAATATTCCAGAAAAAATCATACTAAATTTTCAGGGCATTCTGAGGACTTTTATTTTCAGGTCATTTTTCTATTGCACGGATAAATTAGAAAACAGAGAAATAATAGCAATTTTACTTAGTTTACTCTAAATAACAGAAAGTAAAAGTTGGGTACAGAAGGTTGTGTCTCCTAAATTCATCCTTCTCATGCTCATCGAAAAGAATCCATCAATAAGGTTGATCAACTCTTATTGACAAACCTTTTTCGAATAACACGGAACCGGAGAATTTTCGAATGACACTAGGTTACCTCAATGGGGATATGCATGTCCCCAACAATAAGTATATCACATTTCTTCTTGGCAGTAGGAAGAGGGAATTCAAAACTTCCGATAATAATCGTTGAAACCTTTTCAATGGAATTGATACTATGAACTTGAGGTTGTTTCTTCGGAAAGTGTACCGTATGCTCATTGCCATTAACATGAAAAGTAACATTGCCTTTGTTGCAATCAATAACAGCCCCTGTAGTATTCAAAAAGGGTCTACCAAGGATGATCGACATACTGTCGTCCTCAGGGATATCAAGAATAACAAAGCCTGTTAAGATACTAACGTTTGCAACCACAACAGGCACATCCTTGCAAATACCGATGGGTAAAGCAGTTGATTTATCAGCCATTTGCAAAGAAATCTCGGTAGGTGTCAACTTATTCAAATCAAGTCTACGATATAAAGAGAAGGGCATAACACTAACACCAGCTCCAAGATCACATAAAGCAGTTTTAACATAATTTCCTTTAATAGAGCATGGTATAGTAGGTACTCCGGGATCTCCTAGTTTCTTTGGTATTCCACCCTTAAAAGTATAATTAGCAAGCATGGTGGAAATCTCAGCTTCCGGTATCTTTCTTTTATTTGTCACAATATCTTTCATATACTTAGCATAAGGAGACATTTTCAGAATATCAGTCAAGCGCATACGCAAAAAGACAGGTCTAAGCATTTCAACAAAGCGCTCAAAATCCTCATCATCCTTTTTCTTGGATGGCTTAGGAGGAAAGGGCATGGGTTTCTGAACCCATGGTTCTCTTTCTCGACCATGCTTCCTAGCAACAAAGTCTCTTTTATCATATCTTTTGTTCTTAGGTTGTGGGTTATCAAGATCAACAGCAGGTTCAATCTCCACATCATTATCATTACTAGGCTGAGCATCATCATGAACATCATCGTTAATATTATCACTAGGCTCATGTTCATTACCAGATTGTGTCTCAGCATCAGAAAATAGAAATATCATTTGGATTCTCACGTGTATCTATAACAGGTTCACTAGCAGCATGCAAAGTCCTATCGTCATTCTTTTTCCTACTATTACTGGGACGACTAGGTGCATCAGTATTAACTCTCTGAGAATCTTGCTCAATTCTCTTAGGGTGGCCCTCAGGATACAAAGGTTCCTGAGTCATTCTACCACCTCTAGTCACAACTTTAACAGAATGATCATTGTTCTTACTATTCATCTCACTAAGCAAATCATTTTGTGCCTTAAGTACTTGCTCTACTTGAGTAGTTACCATGGAAGCATGTTTACTAATAAGCTTAAGATCATTGACAGTTCTACCAACATAAGCATTGAAATTTTCTTGCTTAACTACAAAGTTATCAAACTCATCCAATCAATGGTATAATCAACTAGCGAGCAATAATAATAAGTCTCGGATGACAACAATTTTATCAAAACAATCATGATACAATATGATATAATGGTATCTCGCTAGCCCTTTCTGAGACCGCAAAACATAAATGCAGAGCACCTCTGGAGATCAAGGACTGACTGGACATTGTAATTCATGGTAAAAGAGATCCAGTCACACTCATACTCAATATCAATTAATAACAAGGCATACAAATGACGGTGGTGCTCTCTAACTGGTGCCTTTTTATAAGAGGATGATGACTCAACAGTAAAGTAAAATAGACAGGCCCTTCGCAGAGGGAAGCATTGATTTGCAGAGGTGCCAGATCTCGAGCTTTTAAAATAGGGACGAATAATAGTTTTCAGAGGTATGCTTTCATTGCCAACATAACAACTAAGAGATCTCGATATCTTCCATGCTAGATACATTATAGGCGGTTCCCAATCAGAATAGTAAAGTTTTTACTCCCTCTCCACCAATCAATCACACAACACGGCGGGCCGAATGCACGGGTACCGTCCATACAAACACAATCCTGGGGGAGTTTTCTTTATTATATTTTGACTTAAATTTTGAGCATGGAACTGGGCATCCCGAATACCAGCCACTTTCTCGTGAACGATAGTGAATCAACACGTATCGTGAGAATAACCCACCTAGCATGGAAGATACTGACAGCCCCCAGTCGCCACATGAGCGATTTCGGCATACAAAACGGAATATTTATTTGAAGGTTTGGAGTATGGCAGATGCAAATTTAGTTGGAACGGCAGGTAAATACCGCATATAGGTAGGTATGGTGGACTCATATGGAACAACTTTGGGTTTATGGAGATGGATGCACGAGCAGTATTCCCGCTTAGTACAAGTGAAGGCTAGCAGAAGACTGGGAAGCGACCAACTAGAGAGCGACAACAGTCATAAACATGCTTTGAGATTAACCAGCATTGAATGCAAGCATGAGTAGGATATAAATCACCATGAACATAAACATCGTGGAGGCTATCTTGGTTTTGTTTCAACTACATGCGTGAACATGTGCCAAGTCAAGCCACTAGAATCATTCAGAGGAGGATACCATCCTATCATACTACATCACAACCATTTTAACATGTATGTTGGCATCCAAGACAAACCATTATACACTCTTAGCTAATTAAGCATGGCATGAGTAACTATAATCTCTAATTGTCATGGCAAACATGTTTCATCTATAATGAGCTGAATTCAGAACGATTAGCTAATCATATTTACAAAAACAAGATAGTTCGAGTTCATACCAGCTTTTCTCCATCTCAGTCATTTCATCATATATCGTCATTATTGCCTTTCATTTGCACGACCGAATGGTGTGAATAATAATAAGAGTGCACGTGCATTGGACTAAGCTGGAATCTGCAAGCAATAACTCAAAGGAGAAGGCAAAGTACTATGGGCTCTCTGATAGATAAACAATTAATGCATATGAGGGCCACTCAACATGTCATCGTGGTCAATTAATGCTAGTTGCGTGGCGGCTTTAAGTCGCTTTACTCCCGCCTCGGTGAAAAGGCTTTACCGCTCTACAAATTGCTGAAACGGAGAAAGAATTTCGAATGGACCGACGAAGCAAAGGCTGCGTTAGAAGAAATTAAGACACTCCTGGCAAGTAACCCCATACTCACAGCACCAGGCGCAGGTGAACCCATGTTATTATACATATCGGCCACCAACCAAGTCGTTAGCGTAGTGCTCGTCGTTGAACGAGAGGAGGAGGGACACAAACTCCGGATACAGAAGCCGGTCTATTACGTGTCAGAAGTACTAACGCAATGCAAGTCCAGATACCCGCACTACCAGAAGATAGCCTATACAGTATTCATGGCATCACGGAAACTAAGACACTACTTCCAAGAGTGTTCAGTCATGGTGGCATCCGAAGTACCCCTGAACGATATAATCAACAACAGGGATGCTACCGGCCGCATAGCTAAATGGGCCATTGAGTTCCTTCCTTTTGAAATTATCTACAAACCACGATGAGCTATTAAGTCTCAGGTGTTGGCAGATTTTCTCGCCGAATGGACAGAGGCCGAGCTCCCTCGGGAATATCGTACATACTCCCATTGGACTATGTACTTCGATGGATCCAAAACTTTGGCCGGACTGGGGGCTGGAGTTGTTCTCACATCCCCCATAGGCGACAACGTTCGATACGTGTTGCAGATCATGTACGCCGACTCCAATAATGCAGCCGAATATGAAGCCCTTCTGCACGGTCTTCGGATGGCAGCATCAATGGGCATACGCCGGCTGGAGGTGCGGGGAGACTCCAACCTGGCCATCTCCCAAATCAACGGCAAATTTGACGCCAAAAACCCGAAGATGGCGGCATACAGAAACGTTGTCCTCAAGATATCCGCACGGTTCGAAGGGCTGGAATTTCACCACGTCACTAGAGACGACAACCAAGCTGCCGACATACTGGCTCGCATGGGGGCCAAACGCGACCCTGTCCCACAAAACACTTTCCTGGAACGGCTCTTTAAGCCATCTGTGGTTTGGCAGGACGATAATAAGGACGCCGATCTAACCAGTGCAGACAAGGTTGTTCCCCCTATAAATGAACCAGACGATCAAATCATCGGCGGCTCCGTAATGGACGAAACGCCCTCGGCTCACGAGGTCATGGCAGTAATTGCGCCGTGGACCGAGCCCTTCCTCGCCTACCTTCTTTGCAAAGAACTCCCCGACGATCAGACGGAGGCGCGGCGCATAGTTCGGCGCTCCAAAGCCTTCAAGGTACACGAGGGTGAGTTATACGAGAAGAGCACCACCGGAATATTACAGCGGTGCATATCTGAGGAAGAAGGGTGGCAGCTTTTAGCTAAAGTCCACGCAGGGATGGGTGGTCATCACGCCGCAGCAAGAGCCTTAGTAAGCAAGGCCTTCCGGGCTGGGTTTTTCTGGCCCACAGCTCGGGCGGACGCCCAGTCACTTGTCAAATATTGCGTGGGGTGCCAACTTTTTGCAAATCAAAGTCACATGCCCCCAACAGCTCTTCGGACTATTCTGATTACCTGGCCCTTCGCGGTCTGGGGGCTGGATATGGTCGGACCACTTAAAGGGGGGACCAAGAAGAATAAATACCTACTGGTCATGGTTGACAAGTTCACCAAATGGATAGAGGCAAAGCCTGTCAAATCAGCCAAGTCTAGACCAGTAATCGACTTTATATCCGGCGTGGTACACCGTTACGGTGTTCCACACAGTATATTAACTGACAACGGATCCAATTTCACGGCCCAAGAGGTCAAAGACTGGTGAGCAAAGATGGGCATCAAGCTTGATTACGCATCGGTTTACCACCCGCACACCAATGGACAAGTCGAACGAGCAAACGGCCTCATTATGAGCGGCATTAAGCCTCGTTTGGTCCAGTCTCTTCAAGAGTCCGACTGTCATTGGGTTGAGGAGCTCGACTACGTTCTATGGGGCCTGCGCACCACCCGAAATAGATCAACGGGATACACACCGTTTTTCATGGTCTATGGGGCAGAAGCGGTCTTTCCTTGTGATATTATTCATGACGCACCAAGGGTGCTCATCTACGAAGAAAAGGAGGCTGAGTTAGATCGGCAAGACGACTTGGACGCCTTGGAAGAGGAGCGCGACATAGCTCGGGCCCGTTCTACCTTTTATCAACAGCAGGCCCGGCGTTACCAGAGCAGGGAGGTCAGGGCACAAGCATACAACGTGGGCGAACTCGTCCTACGGCTCCCGGAAAAGCAGAAGCATAAACTCAAGCCCAAATGGGAAGGCCCCTTCATCATCGACGAAGTACTCGCAGGACGGGCTTACCGTCTTCGGAACCCACCGGACAACCGCCTTGAACCAAACCCATGGAACGCAGCTCGTCTTCGGCGCTTCTACGGCTAGACCGGTGTCATCATACTCTCTACCCTCCTCTTTTCTTTCTTTTCTTTGTTGTTTCTTTTCCCTCCCACATTGTTTTTGGCAGGTTTGAATTCTTCCTTTTTCTTCCCAACTCTATGTTCGGCTTAACCGATCTTGCACTAAAGATTTTCGGCCTACACCCTTAAGTGTTAAATCCGAACACAGCACCTGGGGGCTTCTTTTCCGAAGCCAATGTTTTTATATTATAAGCACTTATTCACATTTATTGTGTATGCATTTTTTCCCTTGTCGTTTTTAAAGCCATCATATGCATCAATTCGAACTAAGACTTTGCCAAGCTGGGTTGCCTCGCTCCTGTGGTTACCCTCTACGTTCCCGATTGTTCGGCTAGAGGGTAAAGGGAGCACCTCTGCGATTGTTACGACCGGGTCATCCGGATACGTACCTCAGACGGGTGAAGCCAAAAGCTAGCTATCTTCAGTAGACAATTGATCGGCTACGACGGAATCAACTAATAATACTACGATCGTCATGACCATTGCTCGGGCTTCTTCTCTTACAAAAGCCCTTAGTCGCATACTAACAGTATACGGCCTTCTACCTACGATTTACGTAGCACCCTGAAGAAAGGTATCGATAGAGGTACTATTTTCTTTGGAAGATGTTTCTTACGCTAAGCTGTAATATAACATATCTCCCTGTGTGCTTTCTGTCTGTTCGTACCACATGGTCGGATTGCCTGGTTCTCCGAACACACTTCACCCCCCTAGGGTGATAATTTGTAAGGAACACTCCCAAGCTCTTAGCGCGGGAGGCCGAAGCCAATGGCCGGTTAAGACAAAGTTTACAACACAGATGGAGCAATTCCTTGATTATTAGTACATAGTTAGATATGATCATACATCTGGCTGCCTATCGAGATTGTCGATTATGGTGTCCAGGGAGCAATCTTCTTGTGAGAGACGGGCGGCAGGCATCACCTGATCGTATACCAGGTGAAGCGGCACTTCTTGTCCATTTGACCCTACCGGCCCAACCTGAGCCATGCGCTCGGGGTTAAGTCCGGTATAGCGGGTCTTGATCATCGCCCACGCCTCTCGACAAGCCGACGTCTTCCACAGCTCGAACCTACTTCGGGCTCCCTTGAAGCGATCGACTAGTTCGGTCATCCCCTCCGGAGGTTGCTCGGCGGGCCACAATGCTTTCACCATGCTCTTCATGGCCTTCCGAGCCCGTTCATGAAGGGCGGACAGCTCTTTCAGAAGGCTTCCCTGGTAGGATCCGATCTCTTCTTCGGGTCGCCTAGACAGGAGACCTGTACATGAGTCACGGCATGCGTGTTATGCTTCAGTCATAGGAAATACCTTCTGATGCTAGAATCAAACTTATTGAATATGCCCCTCTGTAATTTCTGGTTTTCTCCTTGGGCCTCGGCCAATTGAGTCCTTAAGCTCTCAATTTCTTCGGCCTGCTGTTTTTCTCCTCCTTAAGGCGGTTCTTCTCTTCAAGGTGTCGTTGCAAAACACGACAGCCAGCCTCCTGTTGGGACTCGGCATATTGCTGAGATTCTCGGGCTACATCCAAATCTCTTTGTAATTGCCCTATTGATTCAGCTGCTACATAGTACCCTCGCATCAGCCTGGGAATATACTAAGATTAGCAGAACAGATATACTCACCATGTGCCTCCCGACTAAAGCTCTTCACTTGCTCCAGTTCGGCCTTTACAGATTCGACCTGTGTTCGGCTGGCTTCCAGTTCCTTGGCCAGTTGCTCGTTCTGTTACTTAGTGGCCTGCATTAGCAGTAAAAAAATACAGGGATCCTTAATTCGGTCGCGCCGACCAATTTAAGGCTCGGGGGCTATTAGGTTTACACGAGTGTTCGGACTTTAACTACCGACTACTCACCTGCAGGATGGACGATATCAATTTCATGGCTTCCCCGAACCCAGCTCGGGCGGCTCCGAGGTGCGCGTCCGCCGTACGCAGAGCACTGAACTCTTGTTCGGAGAAGGCCGGATGACGCAAGGCTTCTCGTCGCCGCCGATGATGCATAGCGCTCCCAACCTCTGATTTGGTAACGGATATGGCGTCACCAGAATCGGCTGGGGCCGGATTGACTATGGGAACCCCCGTAGCAGGGTCAGCATGAGCGGAAGGCCTGGAATCTTGAGCACCGCCGGACGTCCTGGCGACGTCCTCGGCAGGAGATGGCCGAACTCTTTGCCTAAATATTTTGACAAAGAGGTCTCTTGTGAGGCTTTATCAATCATAATACTAAATCAAACGGTCGAGCGAAATACCTTTGGGATGAACCCGTAGGCGGACTCGCCCCCGCAACCGGCTCATTTGTCGGAGCCCTGTTGTTTTCCGACCCAGGCACTGCCGCCGCTGCCGATGTATGTCGCGCAGATCTACGGTGCTTGGGAGTAGGTGCCGGCGCATTTGGGTCAGTGGAGGATACTTGCCTTTTGCGGGACGAGTTTTTCTTCTTCTTGCTTGTCGCAGGGGAACGGAAGGATCCAGGGTAATCGGCTATGATAGTCACCTTGGAGCCGTCAAGGCCCACCTGGTAGAAAACCCCGTCTTCGAGCTCGACTGACAGATCCGGGTCCTCATGGAAGCCCGGATCATCTTCACGGGAATAGTCCTCAGGCTGAGGGGCCGGACAGTTAACTATCTCGATAAAGCTCCTCCATTCCTGTTCACATAAAGTTAAAGGCTTCGGTCAAAAAGGGACAAATTAAGAAACCGAGCTGTGGCTACAGGGTAGAAAGGCTTACCCATTCGATGGGATTGTGGCTTGAGTATCCCTCCTTTGTCGACCGCCGAATAAAATCTTCTTGCTCCCCTTTGTATAGGTCGGCAAGTGCGGCGGCTAACGCTGTTTGATCGGCAGGGCCCAGTCTTCGGGAGCGAGTAGTGTCGCTTGTCCCGTTGTAGCACCACAAGGGGTGTATCCTCTGTTGAAGAGGCTGGATGCACCGGGTAATGGCGGCGGCCATGACGTCTATCATGGTCAGCTTATGATGGCCTAGTACCCTCACGCGGGCTGCTAAGCACTGCACCTCAACGCTGTCCTCTTGGGATAGGCTCTTCGGGCGCCAGTTGTACCTTTTCTTCAAAGGGGCGTCGGAGTATTCGGGTAGACCTCTTCGGGCTGGATCGAAGAGAGGGACATCCTCGATATAATACCATTCCGAAGTCCATACTTCGGACTCCTTCGGCGTCCCCACGGGATATCCCGTCCCCGCTATGCGGCATACTTCGGCTCCACCGACCTGAAAAATTGTCTTGTCTCGCGTGTGAGGAACGAGGCAGAAGTACTTCCTCCACAAATCGAAGTGTGCCTCGCAGCCCAGGAACATCTCCCAAAGGGCGACGAAGCCCGAGATGTGCAGGATAGACCCTGGGGTGAGGTGGTGGAGCTGGATTCCATAAAACACCAGTAACCCTCTCAGGAACGGATGAATAGGAAACCCGAGACCCCGCAGGAGGAAGGGCACAAAGCATACACGCTCCCCCTTTTGTGGATGGGGGAAATTCTCCGCGAGGGCCTCGCCGTTGTATGAAGACAAACCGGCGCGGACAGCTGCCAGATCCGAGGAGGGAAGGTACCCTTGGGTCTCGAGGTCCCGTAGTCGAAGGAGGGACACAGAGCAGCTTGACCAGTCCCCGGGACGGGATCCGTAAGGATGTGAGGAGGAACTGGGGGCGCTTGCCATTTTTGGTGGAGACCTTTTGCTGGAGGATTTTTCCGATGGGGAAGAAGAAGGTGTGGCTTGGTCCACGATTCAGTTTGTTTAAATGGGTGGTGCCTCACTTGTGGAGGGGTAGTTTTGTCAAAAGCTGCTGAACCGCTCGTCTCCCCACGATGCGCGAAGATCGAGAAACGCTATTACTATGGACCCCACAATCCCGTGGCGTTTGAGATTTCACCGATGATAGGATGGTTGCCGAACAAGAAGGGATGGAGGGAGTCGCCTCACAAGCCGAAGACTTCGGTGTACAAGATTATCCGGATATACCTCGGCGTTGGAGGCTAGTCCGGCGCTACTGAGGGAGTCCTGGTTTAAAGGGTCCTCGGATAGCCGACCTATTTCTCATGGGCCGGACTATGTGGGCCACTGGATGAGCATTGGGTGATCAGGGGCCCCGTCACCAAGGTGGAAGTTTCAAGGATCCATGACGTGTCCTCCAAGTTGTCGACAGTAGATAGGCATGTTTTTCCCTTTGATGTGCAACCGACTATGTGTAAACCCTAGGTACCCTCGGCGTCTATATAAGCCGGAGGGTTTTAGGTTGTAGGCCAAGAGAACTCATCTATGGTTTTAGTCATACGATCTCGAGGTAGATCAACTCTGTAACCCTTATACCATCAATATAATCAAGCAGGACGTAGGGTATTACCTCCATAGGAGGGCCCGAACCTGGGTAAACATCGTCTCCCTCTTTTCCTGTTACCATCGATTCTAGTCTCACAGCTTGGGACCCCCTACCCGAGATCCACCGGTTTTGACACCGACACTTACCGTGTCCTCAACAAGTCCACGGGACTCATTGAGGAGACGAGTAACATAGAGTTTGATGAAAATAATGGCTCCCAAGTGGAACAAAGTGGTCTTTGTGATGTAGGTGATGAAATTCCTCCCCAGGCCATAAGAAGAATGGGTGTGGGATACTTCCTACCCATTGAGGAACCCCTTGTGGCTGAAGGAGAAGGACAATGTTCCACTCAAGTGGAACCATCACCGACGCACGACCCACACGCTTCCGAAGAACGCAGTGAAGGTGTCGGTGTCAAAACCGGCGGATCTCGGGTAGGGGGTCCCGAGCTGTGAGACTAGGATCGATGGTAACAAGAGACGAAGGGGACAAGGTTTTACCCAGGTTCGGGCCCTCCTATGGAGGTAACACCCTACGTCCTGCTTGATTATATTGATGGTATGAGGATTACAGAGTTGATCTACCTCGAGATCAAGTAGCTAAACCCTAGATGAGTTCTGTTGGCCTACAACCTAAAACCCTCCGGCTTATATAGACGCCGGGGGTCCCTAGGGTTTACACATGGTCGGTTACACGTCGATGGAATAAACATGCCTATTGACTACCTAAATGTGGAGGACATGCCACGATTCTAGAAGCTTCCGTCCTGGAGTCAAGGTCTTCGATCAATCCAGTGCCCGGCGAACGGCCCATATAGTCCGGCCCATAATAAATAGGTCGGCCTCCCAAGGACCCCTTAAACCATGACTCCCTCAGTAGCCCCCGAACTAGCCTCCAACACCAAGAGTCCTAGCTTCAGCTGCTTCACATGATCAAAGTCTTCGGCTTGCGAGGCGATTTCCTTCCTCCAAATAGTGATCGGCCGAGTTAGTTCGGCCTCCGACGACATGTAGTTTTTCCGATCATAGATCGTCCGAACACCATGAGTAACCGTCCCTTAAGGCCAAACGTTAGGGAGTAAATAACAATCCCTGACAACCTTTCAGACGAAAGGTCACGGCCCACCACGACCATTGAACCAGTCGTAAAGACTCGATTCGCGGTTCGAGGCCGTTTCCACCAGCACGATCCATCAATGCACAGATCGTGCCCCGTTTCACACAGGATATGTTTTAATCACGCGTGTATAACGGCACGCACGTCTTGGGAAGCGAAGAGATTCACGGCGCCGTGAAGGGAGGCTAACCGGCAACAAGCCCAATAAAAGGGGAAGAAAACCCCAAGGCTTAACCACACTTCCTATTCGCATCCCTGCTTCCCTAATCTCCCGAGCTCCCAGAGCCCAGATCTAGGTCTTCCATCCTCCCTCCTCCGAGCTTAGCCATGGCCAGCTCCGGCTCCAACGGCAAGTGGGAGGCTTCCACGGTCATAGACCAGGACATCCGGGACCTCAAGGACGCCGGCTACCTTCCCGCCAATGTCTTCCACCGCGCTGCGGAGGAGGGCCAGGTGATCCCCACCCCCAAACCAGGTGAGAGGGTGGTCTTCATTCCTCACTTCATCCGAGGATTGAGCTTCCCGCTCCACCCCTTCGTGAGGGGCCTCATGTTCTTTTATGGTCTCGACTTCCACGACCTCCCGCCGAACTCTTTCATGCATATATAGGCCTTCATCATCGTCTGCGAGGCCTTCTTGCGGGTCGAACCACATTTCGGACTATGGCTCAAGATATTCAATATCAAGCCGAAGTGTGTCGTAGGCGCACACGCAGACTGCGGCGAGGCAGTCATCAGCAAGCTCCCCCGCGCAGTATGGCCATCCGGCACCTTCATCGACACCATCAAGACTTGGCAAAAAGAGTGGTTTTACATCACCGAGCCAAGGGAGGAGGGCGGAACTGTTCCTGCCGAATTCAGATCCGCCCCCCCGGCCAGATTGACCTCCTGGGTCCGAAAGGGCCTTGATTGGGGGTCGGATACCGAGGTGGATGACCTGCAGCGGGGCATCGCCTCCATGATCAAAGACGGAATCGATCTGACCAACGTGGCCAGATCATGCTTCGGCGGCGCATCCTCCCCTGCCAGCGCCGGGGTTCTCCCATGTGGACTTACCGGACTGACGACGATCCTACGATTCGTCAGCTCTTCCGCACCACCCGAGAGAAGCTATGGAAGGCGTTGTTCAAGGCGCAGGAGAAGTGGCCGGCCAAGAAGGAAGACCAGGGTCTGCGCGCCGACAAGCCCCCTTCCGAGTTATGTCATAGTTTTTATTTGATCGGCTCTGTCTTCCTAAAGAAAGTCTAAGCATTTTCCGATCACATTCGCAGGAATGGTTGAGCAAGGCCACGGGCATCAAGTGTCCGGCTCCACAGCCCGAAGACCCCCGGTCTCCGCTGCTGTTGGAGATGCTCGTCGTGGCGCCTTACAAGGCGCCAGAGAAGAAGGAGAAGAAGAAACCAGGCCAAGCAGGCATGCGCATCAGGGACCAGCCGGAGGCTGTGTCCGAAGAAACCCATGCCTCCTCGAATCAAGAGGAGGAGCATGAGGGTGAGGAGGGAGGCGAGTCCCCCCTCGCAGGAAAGAGGGCGGCGTCATCGGACTCCTCGGAGGACGTACATCCTCCCGCCCCGAAGAAAGCGCGCCGGACACAGGTAGCCCTGTCCGGTGACAGCTCGGACTCGGATACCGAGTCCGAGGACTTCGAGAGGGTTCCACGACGGAACCTCAGGGTCAAGCCCCCACCTCAAAGGTAAAGATCCGAAGACCTCCTGAGCTAATAATGCTATGTTTTGAATATGATTGACATGTGAGCACCTTATTGACTTGCAGCCCACCACAAGTTCTCCCCACCGATCAAGTTTCGGACGGGAAGACCCCGCCCGCCGAGCTAGCGGAGAGCGGGACTGCGTCGCACCCCACTCCTCCGGGTGCCACGAAGGACGCCGCGGAGGTGTCCTCCCAACAGGCTCCCTTGGAGCCGGACACTGGAGGTGGGGGCGACGACGTCATGGTCGAGGCTAACACCTCGGCCGCCGAAGACCGGGGGGACGAGCCCCTCCCGGACACTGAGGAGACCGGACGAGGAGATGTCCAGTCACCTTCAAGGCTGTCTCCGGATCGCACTGTGCCTCCGGAGGCATCGGTTCAATCCCCGATCGGAGATCGGGTCAACCGATCACCACCGGCTCCACCGACCAATGGGTGGCCGGCTATGGGGGAGGCTTTGTCAAGCTTCTCCCTCTCCGAGGAGCACCGCACCCTTATGGGTGCGGTATTGTAGAGCATTCAGTCCGTGGACAGCGGACTGAAGGAGGCCTTCAACGGTCTCCTGACGGGCTTTCAGGTGAGCCACGTAATGCTCTAATCTTTGAAATATTAATTTCTTTGAGTTATGATTATATACACGGCAGCCCCCAAGCCCTAGGTTAGTTAGGAACAACTTACCTGGGGGTCAAGCATAGATCATTATCCGAACTGTGTATAAGACAGTATTTGTTCGGAACGGTCTAACAACCTTTAAGGGGACAGGTCATAAGATCACTTTTATGATAGTTCGGAAGTTGTGAACCGGTGTAACTTGATATGGTTGTTTTGTACAGGCTTCGTCATCGGCAGCGGCTGTTAATGCAGCCGAGCTGGACGAGCTGAATCGGAAGCTCAGGAGCTATGAAGATGAGCTCAAAGCTCTGAATAAGAGATTCGACGAGGCGCAAGGTAAGTCGGACTAGAATGTCAAAATTCATCATCACCGTACTGTCAAAGCAGTATTTTTGATGTGTTTTAATGCTCATGTAGCCTCGGCGAAAGAAATTGAGAAGCTCAAGGCTGAGCTTGAGAGGGCAAAGCAGGAGGCTGCGGTGGAGAAGGCGGCGGCCAAAGAAGCGGCTATCGCGCTCTCCGCCCTAAGGGCCACCAGCGACAAGCACAAGGCTCGGGTGGAGGAGATCCAACAGGAGCTCAAGGACGCCGGCCAAAAGTGCGAAGACCTTGAGCGGAAAGGCAAGGAGCAGGCCGCCGAACTATCCACCTTGAAAACCGACCTCCAAAAGGAGCGGGTGGATAGGCGGTCTTTTGAAGAGGAAGTTAGCCAAGCCAAGGCTATAATGGATGGTAAGCCATATTTATTGCACTGTGTCTACAGGGATAGCAAGTTCGATTTGCTTACCCAAGTATGGCGTTCCTCAGGCGCCTGCTCGGACCTCAAGAAGAGCGCAGCGGACGCGAACCAGTTCTATGGTTCGCGGGGAGAAGGAGATGAAGCTCAGCTGTTCTGGGCGCAGTTTGAAGCCCCCGAGCGCTCTCCTCTCCTTGTTGAGCAACTGAAGCAGCTGATGGAGCTGCACCGGATGGCGGAGCCGGCCATGAAGGATCTCTGTATCCGGCTATGGCCCAACGAGCCGTTGCCGGACAGCTACTTCGGCCTGGTGCGGAATCTGAGCAACGCCTCGCACCGGATCGACGTGCTAAGGCGATCTTCCTGCATTGAGGGAGCTCGGATGACCTTTGTGAAGGCCAAGGTGCACTGGCCGGGGCTGGATCCGATGAAGATAGCCACCGCCCCTCCGCCTCCT
The DNA here is from genome assembly GCA_039707655.1 of Elymus sibiricus. Taxonomy (NCBI): domain Eukaryota; kingdom Viridiplantae; phylum Streptophyta; class Magnoliopsida; order Poales; family Poaceae; genus Elymus; species Elymus sibiricus. The sequence goes on from CM077665.1 coordinate 276,286,873, forward strand.
GGAAAAGAGCATAGGCGCCACGAGTTGTACTTCTCCAGTGTAATGGAGGGTGCTCGGGCCATAGAGGCGCAATGTTCGAGAGAAAACGTGTATGAGTAAAGGCGCTGTAATATGTCCGAAGACTTTTTAACGCGTTTATATTAAAGATGCATGGTTTATCATGTCTTTTATGTTTTGCATCCTTTATAACTCCTGTGTGGCCATTGAAACTGAAAGCTGTGCGTTGTCGGCTTCAGCCCCCATGTAGATACTACGCGGGGTGTCTCTGCCAACGCACTGTGACCCTTAGCCGAACTATCGGTACCCGAAGGCGGTAGTGTGGGGCGGACAAGGCAATCGTACCATAATGCTTTATTGCTTTCACTTAGCAGTAGGGGCGCGAGAAAGGAGTGCGGGGGGCTGATGACTAGCCCCCAGGTGTTTGTGATGTCCGGATGAACTATGGCCGAAGCCTATATCACATGGTTTGTACTAATACCAAACCCATCGTATGACACGGAATAACCTCTGACAAGATTTAGTTAAACTCGGATTCGCAGACCAGTTCTCGCATACCATGACAGTCAGTTTTCGGCTTTCTCCGCTGAGGTACTTGACCAGGCTAGCCGGAAGCATAATCGCAGCGGTTCTCCCTTTGCCCTTTTAGCCGAACGAGCGGAACATAAAGGGGCAAACACAGGAGCCGGGCAACCCAATTATTGACCCAAGACATAGTTCGGAACCAATGCATATAAAGCGGAATTCCAAGACGCCGAAGGCAAAAATCAGTTGTGCTTAAGGCGATTTTCTTTAGTTCGAGCCCCCGGTCTATTAGCCGGTTGCATCGCATAGTATACCAAACAGGTTCGCAAGAAGAGAGGGAAAATAGAGAAGGCGCCAAAAACAGCGAAACGAATCATACATGATACATCTGTATTTTGCTCAACAACTCTTATTATTCGAATTGGTGATACAACTGATTACAGGTAGGAAAATATAAATCTTACAGGAGGGGTTGTATCAAGGGTCTTCGATAGGTGGCCTGACGTCCTCGATGTGCCCTGTCGCTTGTCCGCTCCTGCGTCTCCCAAGGAGTTGTACACCGTTATGGGTGTAATGTTCGGCGAGCGGACTTTGGTGAAAAAGTCTTGAGAAGTCGCCGAAATGTGAATGAGCTTTACGCCATAGCAGGTACTTTATGGTACCCGTAGTGTGTCCGAAGACATGTTGATGGTGATAGTTTGGTCCAGCCGAACACTTTACCCTTTAATAGTTTTTCCCCACCGCTGCCCATGGAATGTTGAGCGCGAAGTTGTGCCTCCTCGGCACGTACTTTGCCGGTTCTAGGGCCGTGCGATGGGGGGAGAGTCCCTATTTACGGGAAGAAGGAGGTTCTGGTACTTCGGGTTGAGACCGAGCTCGCTTCCCAGCCTTTGGTGCCTTTACGGCAGACGTTGGCACTTGCCAATCATCAGTGTAATGGAATTCGGCCGCCAGGGCCAACGCATGTTCCTCAGTTCGGAGGGAGCGCTCTGTGTTGCCATTGACAGTAATGACCCCCCTAGGGCCGGGCATCTTGAGCTTGAGATATGCGTAGTGCGGGACGGCATTAAAGCGAGCGAACGCTGTACGGCCGAGCAGGGCATGATAGCCGCTGCGGAAAGGTACGATGTCGAAGATCAAGTCCTCGCTTCGAAAGTTATCGGGCGAGCCGAATACTACTTCCAGGCTTACAGAGCCCGTGCACCGGGCTTCGACGCCTGGGATCACCCCTTTAAAGGTAGTGTTGCTCGGCTTGATCCTTGACGGATCTATGCCCATCTTTTTCACCGTATCTGAGTAGATCAGATTGAGGCTACTTCCTCCGTCCATTAGGACTTTGGTGAGGTGATACCCATCTATGATAGGGTCTAGGACTAGGGCGGCCGAACCCCCATGACGGATACTGGTCGGATGGTCACGTCGATCGAAGGTGATCAGGTATGCCGACCATGGGTTATATTTCGGGGCTACAGGCTCTATGGCGTAGACATCCCGAAGGGCGTGCTTCCTCTCCTTTTTGGGCATATGGGTGGCGTATATCATGTTTACTGTTTTCACCTCTGGAGGGAATTTCTTTTGTCCGCCACCGATCGGACCACGAGGCTCATCCTCGTCCTCGCTGCGTGGGCTCTTGCCTTGGTCCTCGGTTGCGAGCTTGCCGGCCTGTTTGAAGACCCAACAGTTACGGTTGGTGTGGTTGGCGGGCTTCTCTTGGGTGCCGTGGATCTGGCAAGGCCTCTCCAGGATTTTGTCCAGCGGGGTGGGTCCGTCGTGTTTGCCTTTAGGAGGCTTCTTCCGCTGTCCAGGCCGGGAGTTGCGGAAGCCGGCGTTAACAGCCGTGTCATCGGCATCACTGTTATTGTGCCGGCACTTGTTCTTGTTGCGCTTCGGTTTCCCGTTTCCATCCCGAACTTCAGAGGTTCCGGGGTGTTCGAGGTTGTGGCTACGTCTTGCGAGCCAGTTATCCTCGCCCGCGCAAAAGCGGGTCATGAGTGATGTGAGGGCGGACATTGTCCTTGGTTTGTCCTGGCCGAGCTGTCAAGCCAGCCATTCATCCCGAATGTTATGCCTGAAAGAGGCTATGGCTTCGGCGTCCGGGCAGTCTACGATCTGGTTTTTCTTGGTCAAGAAACGATTCCAGAATAGCCGCGCGGACTCTCCTGGCTTCTGGACGACGTTGCTTAGATAGGAGGAGTCCGGCGGCCGAACATAAGTGCCCTGGAAGTTGGATCGGAATGCCTCTTCTAGGTCCTCCCAACACCCAATAGAGTTTTTGGGGAGGCTATTTAACCAGTGCCGAGCTGGCCCCTTGAGCTTCAGGGGTAAGTACTTAATGGCGTGGAGGTCATCTCCTCGCGCCATGTGGATGGGGAGGAGGAAATCCTCGATCCATACGGTTGGGTCAGTTGTCCCATCGTATTGCTCTATGTTTACGGGTTTAAACCCTTCCGGGAACTGATGCCGCATCACTTCGTCCGTGAAGCACAGTGGGTGGGCAGCACCTCTAACCCGAGCTATGTCGCGCCGGTGATCGGCGTCTGTCCTAGCTCGGTTTCGTTCCCGACCTTCATTGTTGCGGTCGAACCAAGGCCGGTACCCTTCCCGTCTATCGGGTGAGTATCCTCTGGATCCGTAAATGGATCGCGTACGACCTGCTCTGTTGTCCAGGTCGTGTCGCAGGTCGAACCTGTCATCGGGCTCTAGTGGCTCCTTTCCCCGTCTATGGGGTATCGTCGGCCTATAGCCGGTGTTGTCAGCCGTTTTGTCCCGTCCTCGAGGAGGGCGGTCTGGCTTGTCGTATGGAGTATGTGTAGGGGGCGGCGTATCGGAGAGCTCGTCGTCGAATTGTGGCAGCAGCCGTCTGCGTGGATAACTCTTAGGATGGTCCGATAGACCGGTGCCGTATCCCTCCTCAGCTGAGAGGACTCTCGTCCATCAATCGTTGAGATTGTCTTCCTCGGCCTTAAGTTGCCGTTCTTTTGCTTTCAGGCTGCGGGCCGTGGCTATAAGCTATTGTCTAAATAGTTCCTGATCTGCAGGATTATCGGGGATGGCGAAGTCATCGGCTTCTGCATTGTCCCCCCCCCCTCGATAGAGAGGAGGTAGTCGTCGTCCTCGGGATCATCTAGATCATCGGGGTCGCGCCGGTCTTCCGGTCTTTCCTGACCCTCTAACGGTTGTTTGGGGATTTCGGGATCGCCGATGTCTTCCGGGGTTCTTCCGTCCCCGGTGCCATCGATAGATTTTCGTCCCTTTTTTCCTTTTGACCGTTTATGCGGCTTTCGGCGTCTTGACGGCGCTTCATCCGATTTGTCGCCGTCGTTTTTCGGAGCGTCCACCATGTAGACGTCGTATGTGGAGGTGGCAGTCCACTGCTCGGTTTTAGCGGGGGTGAGGGCGTGATCCTCCTCATCCATGTACTCTGCTTCCTCAGAAGCATAGTCCATCATGTCAGTTAAATCCTTGACAATGGCTATCAAGTGGGTGGTGGGTGGGACGAAAAATCTGTCCTGGCCCATCTGACGCCCGATCTGAGAACAGATTGGGGTTGGGTCGTCGGTAATCTTCATCGACGAGATCCGATCTAGAGCCTCGTCGAGTATCGAGAGCTCGATCGGGCCGGTCTGCCCAGAGCTTCTGGAGTGAACCTTCGATGCGTCCGCGCAGGGAGAGTGTTCGGCAAGAACAGATGTCTGGACGTCGGGCACTATGACCTGATCCGGACTGAAAGTCGGGCCCTCGCCAGGGTAGGTCTCGTGGGCAGAGCCGAAAGATGGATCTGAGGTTAAAGCCTCAGAGTCTTCGGGCATGGCAGGCGAGACTGTGAGCCCGGTTAGTGATAGATCGCCTCGAGAGTCTACGGAGAACTCTAAGTTCCCGAATCTGACCTCTTGATCAGCGGCGAAACTTCCGACGCGGCCTAGATGGCCGGTCGGGTCGGCGTGCAGCACAATGCTCCCAAAAGCGAAGATCTGTCCGGGGACGAACGTGCCCGGGCTGCGGACCTCTTCGTTGATGACAAGACGAGCCATCGATTCCTTTGGCGATCACAGCGGAACTCTCAATGAAAGCACCAATGTCGGTGTCAAAACCGGCAGATCTCGGGTAGGGGGGTCCCGAGCTGTGAGACTAGGATCGATGGTAACAAGAGACGAAGGGGACAAGGTTTTACCCAGGTTCGGGACCTCCTATGGAGGTAATACCCTACGTCCTGCTTGATTATATTGATGGTATGAGGATTACAGAGTTGATCTACCTCGAGATCAAGTAGCTAAACCCTAGATGAGTTCTGTTGGCCTACAACCTAAAACCCTCCGGCTTATATAGACGCCGGGGGTCCCTAGGGTTTACACATGGTCGGTTACACGTTGATGGAATAAACATGCCTATTCACTACCTAAACGTGGAGGACACGCCACGATTCTAGAAGCTTCCGTCCTGGAGTCAAGGTCTTCGATCAATCCAGTGCCCGGTGAACGGCCCATATAGTCCGGCCCATAATAAATAGGTCGGCCTCCCGAGGACCACTTAAACCAAGACTCCCTCAGAAGGCCCTGAACCCCGTGATCAAGATCAAGGGCAATATCAACTTGCTAGTGATGTTTCTACTTCACATGATGCTCAAGATCTTGTTCTCACCCCCGTGCAAGCTCAAGATCAAGATGAAGCTCAGGACCAAGATCAACTTCAAGATCAAGGTCAAGCTAAAGATCAATATCATGCTCAAGATCATGAGCAAGCCGGTGCTAGTACCAAAGCTCGTCAAGTTACCAAGCCTCAACTGTCCATGGAGGAAATTCTTGAAAGACGAGCTGCCACGATTGCTTCCAAGCTTCAGAAAAAGCAACACCTCCTAGAGAACGTCTACGAAAGCTTGAAAAGAGGGGTAACTACTCGTCGTCAATTAACAAACTTTTGTGCACATCATGCGTTTGTTTCTTGCTTTGAACCCCTCAAGGTACAGGATGCGCTCGAAGACGAGGATTGGCTTGAAGCCATGCATGATGAAATCAACAACTTCGAGCACAACAAAGTGTGGCGATTGGTGCCAATACCAAAAGAGAATCATAATGTCATTGGAACCAAATGGATCTTTAAGAACAAGCAAGATGCACATGGTATCATTATTCGCAACAAGGCTAGACTGGTGGCTCAAGGCTACTCCCAAGTAGAGGGTATCGACTACGGTGAAACCTTTGCCCCTGTTGCTCGCCTTGAATCTATTCGCATGTTGCTTGCTTATGCTTCTAATCATGATTTCATATTATTTCAAATGGATGTGAAGAGTGCTTTTCTTAATGGTCCACTTAAGGAGTTGGTATATGTCAAGCAACCCCCGGGGTTTGAGGATCCCAAGTTCCACAATCATGTATACGTTCTCGATAAGGCACTCTATGGCCTTAAACAAGCCCCACGTGCGTGGCATGAGCACCTTACTGATATGTTGCAGGATCGTGGGTTTGAAATTGGGAAAATCGACCCCACTCTTTTTACTAAGAGGGTTAACGGGAACTTGTTCGTATGCCAACTATATGTAGATGATATTATATTTGGTTCTTCTAACAAAGCTTTTAATGATGGGTTCGCCGCACTAATGACCAAAGAGTTTGAGATGTGTATGATGGGAGAGTTGAAGTTCTTCCTTGGATTTGAAGTCAAGCAACGAAGCCAAGGAACCTTCATCAACCAAGCCAAATACACTCAAGACATGCTCAAGAGGTTCAAGATGGATGAGCTAAATCCTTCGAAGGCCAACACTCCGATGCCACTCAAATGCCAACTTGACAGTGATCCCAATGGTAAAGCTGTGGATCAAAAGGTATATCGCTCCATGATTGGATCTCTGCTTTACCTTTGTGCATCTAGGCCGGATATCATGTTGAGTGTGGGAATTTGTGCACGATTTCAATCCGCACCTAAGGAGAGTCACTATGTGGCTGTCAAGCAAATCTTTCGATATTTGGCTCATACCCCAAACTTTGGCTTATGGTACCCCAAAGGTGCTTCATTTGATCTCATTGGATATACTGACTCGGATTGGGCGGGAGACCGTGTGGAAAGGAAGTCCACTTCCGGAGGTTGCCAATTTCTTGGCCGCTCTCTGGTAAGTTGGTCTTCCAAGAAACAAAACTGTGTTTCTCTCTCGTCCACCGAGGCCGAGTATGTAGCCGTCGCAAGCTGTTGTGCTCAGATTCTTTGGATGAGGCAAACTTTAAAGGATTATGGTGTCAACTGTGACAAAGTGCCTCTTTACTGCGACAATGAAAGCACGATCAAGATCTCCAACAACCCGGTTCAACACTTCAAGACAAAGCATATTGAGATTCGTCATCACTTCATCCGAGATCACATCAAGCGTGGAGACATAAATCTTATTCATCTATATACTAAGGAACAGCTTGCAGATATATTCACGAAGCCATTGGATGAAGCAAGATTTCGCAAGTTAAGGCATGAGCTAAATATCATTGATTTGAGCAATGTGGCTTGAACCTTTGCACACCCCCCATACTCATCATGTTATCTTATCTAGGTGTAGGCATGGACATAGGGGGAGTATTGTTCTCTCAATGAACTCTCCCTCCCCCCATTATGCATAAATCGATCAACTCTTTCACATTCGCCATTATTGATGGCACTTGTGCTTCAAAGACGAGTTTTGGTCATGGGCCCAAGGATAATTCTTCGCGGTGCCATACCAATTGACTCAAACATAGGTGGCTCCGGCCACCACCCTCTCTTCATGAGAGGTAGTGGTTCGATGTTTGGTCCTCGTTTCTCCTCTCTAATCTTTTGGACTTTGTTCATGGTTGAGTTGCTTCTTTTGTGCTTTTTCGTATGTGTCCTTTTTGCTTGAAGCTTATTGATTTATCTTCGTGCCTTAATGTCTTTCAAAATTCCTTCGAATTTTTGTGCAAAGGCCTCTCTTTCTCTCTCTCGCCAAAACCTGCATTTTGTTGGCAGCGCGGTACTACCGTGGTACGCCACGGTACTACTGCTGGAGTGGGGTTGCTCCTGTGCTCGCACAGTTGCGGCCCCGGCACGGTACTACCGCCTCCAGCACGGTAGTAAAATTTTACTGCCGCTTGAGGAGCGGTACTACCGCGATGACCTGCAGTACTACCATGCCGTGAGATCCGCGTGGGGGTTAAGAGCGGGCAGGGGGAGTTCAAACTCCCCCATACCCATTCATCTCTTCCCCTCACATCTCTCTCTCTCCTCCAGACGAACGGCGCCGGAGGACCTCGCCGGATCTCCGTCTCCGGCCACTCTCCTCCATTCCAACCGGTGGGATCGTTCACCACCTCGTCCTCTTGCCATGGACCCCGGTATTTCCCCTCGTTCTTCTCTCTTTGCCTCTCTATTTTTGAATCTAGGTTTAGGGGGAAATATGAGTTGGTCTTGTGATTTTTGGCTAAATCTTTGCATGAGGTGATGGTTGGAGAGTGCTTGTGCAGTAGTTGTGTTATTTGGAGTGAGACAACAATGTAGTTTTGATCAACGGTTGTACCGTTTCGTCTCTATGGATGTTTTAGATCCGTTCGTGCGAAATCCGCCCCGTGCGGTACTACCGCTCTGCCTGGAGCGGTACTACCGCCCGGCGGGCGGATGTAAATTTTTTACTTCCGCGCTGAGCGCGGTACTACCGCACCTCCCTGGAGCGTTACTACCACGGTTAGCCCGGTAGTAACTGTTTACTTCCGCATGCTGCGGTACTACCGTGTGACCTAAAACTACCTTGTTTTGTCACATCCCATCTCACTTCTATGTGGTTTGCTTATTTACCTTGGTCTTTGAAATGACTTCTCTCGCTCTTCTTGTGTGGTTGCGTTGTGTGTCATAGGTGGTGGCTCCGGTTCCGGTTCAAGACGCTCGAATCCTCCTCGTGATACGAGTTCAAAGTGTCTACGCAATCAAGATGCACCTGAGGGGTCCAATGCCTCGCAACGCCACTTCAAGAGAACCGCAACCAAGATCAAGGAGCCAGTTGTCAGCTTGGAAGATATGCCTCAAGCAGAGTTTCAGATTCGCCGGAAGTTCAACCCCTATATCAACCCTAGGGAACATCTCAAGGGCAATGACTTGTTTTGGACCAAGCAACAAAATCTCATCTATCTAGATGTGATCAAGGCAAAGAAGAATATCAATGTTCCTGTCCAGTGGATTGACATGGCACATCTGAGGAAGATCCAGGCATATTTTGGTGAGCCTCTGGATATGGTGGAGCAGTTTGCTATCGAGGATATCATCTCGTTCCATCTTCACTATGATCCCGAGATTGTGGCTCAGTTCTTTGCTTCCGTCCACTTCCACTTGGATGTGTTGCGGAGCATGACTTGGATGACCAATGGATAGAGGATGACTGCTGACTGGAAGGAGTTCATGGATCTGTTGCGCGTTCGTGATGAGGGGCTTGATTAGCCCGTTGGTTTGCGCCCGCACGCCAACCCACATTCTGCACTCAAGGAGAAGCTTCTGCCATACCTTGTTGGGAAGACATTACCCTCTGATGAGAAAACTTATGTGCTAAACCCGTTTCTCGATGTCATGCACCGAATCTTTTGCAGCACTCTCTTTCCTCGCATGGGAGACAAGGACAAGGTGCATTCCTATCTAGTGGATATGCTGCTCCTTTGTGAGCAAGGGCGGATTCACATTCCTGGGCCACTTGATGTTTCTCACATCATGTGGAGTGAGCTTCAGTCTGCTGTGTTCCACCGTAAGGTCCCCATCTATGGACCCTACTTGTTCTACTTGATTCAGAAGACTTGGGAGAAGACCTTTCCGGGTGAGGATTTTCATGCTCCCAACTGGATCCGTCATGAGCCCATTCGACTGCGTCAGAAGGACAAGTGGGCTAACACTACCACTAGGCCTGCTGCTGCACATATGGATGTTGATGAGGATGAGATTGAAGAGGAGGAGGAGGACAGTTCAGAGATGTATGAGCCACCGTCTACTGAGCCATCTTGGGCCAAGAAGCTCAAAAATAGGATGAAGACATTGTTCTGCATGCAGGCCAAGGGACAGTACCAGACTCACGTTGCTCAGAAGGAGAGTCGTCAGCGCGACAAGCGGATTCTGAGGAAGCTTGGCGAGACCATCTTGAGTGAGTCTGAGAAGAACATCACTCCTGAGGCTGCTTGGATGAAGAAGAAGAGCTATCAGTGGGTTGATTCAGATGAGGAGTCTATTCCAGCTGCATCAGAGGAGGAGCTTGGCGGATGATCTTTCTGCAGTGGGAGCTACCACCTGTGTCTTAGGTGTCCTCTCTGCCTTTTTGGCGTCTCGATGCCAAAGGGGGAGAGAGTGTAGGATTTGCGAGTGTTTTCGTTCGTTTTTGTCGTCTCCTTGCTTTCGTTGAACCTTCGTCGTTGCTTTGGTTTATGTTATTTGTGTGTGAGACCAGGAGACTTCTTCTATCATATGCTGTGAGACATATGCTATCACTCTTACCTTATTTTTGTCCAGTATGATTAGTAGCTTGTGAGTTTATCTGTTATGTGCCCTTATCTTCATGCTCACATGCTATGCCTTGTTTCCTTGCTTAGTGTTATTCATTCTGTTGCAAGGATTGTCTTGTCTATAAAATATAGGGGGAGTGTTGATCCTAGTGTGTGTGCTTTGCAGTCCAAAGCATATCTATAGATTGCACACATCTAGGGGGAGCCTGTCTATATTTTATAGATTTTGGGTTTGCATATGCTCATTATATATCTTTATGTGCAAATCCCGTATTGTCATCAATCCACCAAAAAGGGGGAGATTGTAAGGGCATATTTCTCCCTAAGTGGTTTTGGTGATTGATGACAATGCATTTACGGACTAATCGTGTGCATTGAGCATTTCAGATATCTCTTGTCTAGGCACAAGACGATTCGGTGCCCCTCGGAGTCTATCGAAGACGGTTGTTCTCTACGTTTCTTTTCGGTGGATTTGAGTCGTAGGAAAGCCGTACTATTAAGAGGAGGTCCGCTTTGGAAAGGTTAGGGAGGAATCAACACGTACACATCTATTCTTTTGCACCACCTTTCCTTCGCTTCGATGGAGGCTTCAGAGGCATGCGGTAGTACCGCTCAAGGCAGCGGTAGTACCGCAGGAGCCAGCGGTAGTACCACTCTAGTGAGCGGTAGTATCGCTGTCCCCAGCACCTGTATAGCAAGTATGAGGATGGCAACGATTATGAGGAGGACGGCGGCGACGATGAGGATTAATTTCAAGTAGTTCTGCTAGGTTTCTAGTACTTTGCTTGTTATGTACGTAAGTACTTTTGCTAATATTGTAATGATATTAGTTACTATCTAGTATGTGTTTTATGTAGTTCGCCATGTAATCCACTTAAGTGCTACACTACCATTCCATCCAGTTTGGGCAGTGACCACACCATTTGGCATGCAATTCAAGCGGTCACCACGGCACTGGCATCCTGTTCAGGCGGTGACCACGCTATTTTTATGTGCAATTCAGGTGGTCACCATGGCACTAGCATCCAGTTCAGGCGACGACCATGCCATATTTACGTGCAATTCACGTGGTAACCATGACACTCGCATCCAATTTCATGCGGTCACCACGACATAGGCATCCAATTTTAGGCGGTGACCAAGCCATTGGCATCCAATTCAGGCAGTCACCATGGCAACGACATCCGATTTCAAGCAGTGACCATGGCCATGGGATCTAACTGGTTAGGTGCAAATCCTTAAATGCGTCAGGTCCTTGGTTCGACTCTAGGAAGTCAACAAATTATGCTAATGATTTGTTTTCATTTGTTTCTCTATCGCTGTCAAGTGGCCCCATGCAGCAGAGACACTCACGTATAGTCACATCAACATCGACTCCACTCTTCTTCCCCACTAAGCCATCTCCGCTCCCCATTCCAATCTCCAAATCCCCCCTCTAGCCGCCAACTCCTGTGCAGGATTGTCGCCCCCTTCACCGCCTTTCATCTCCGTAGAAGATCACCACCGCCTACAACTATTGCCACTGCCGTCGACCGCCTTGACGACCTCGAGAAACCATAGGCAGGCCGATTCATCAAGAGAATATGTAGGTAAATCCCTCTTCAATATCTTTGATTCCAGTTTAAATCAAGTGTGTATGCTATCTGTGTACTGAATCGATGGTTTGGATTCGCAGTGCCCAAAGTGTTGGACACCAGGGGTTTGCGCGACAGTGGCCACGTAATGTATGCCAAAACCTAGTTCATAAGACTTCCAGTTAGCTTTGAAGATAGAATTGTATGTTTTTTACATTAGTTGTTCGTTCAATCATGGTGTGCCTGAATTGATGTTAGTTGCAACTGACTAACCGTCAAATTGATATGTGAACATACATATAGCTTGTTTACATGGTTGCTTCATAATTACAAAGGAGTCTGATCAGAATTTAGATCATTCACATTGCTTTTTGAAAAATCCTAACAATAGCTATCCATGAATAAATTAGGACAAATGCTAAAAATAGAACATTATAGCTTTGTGAAATTTATGCTACATAGTGCAATTTTTTGTTAATGCTTGAATAGGCATATTGATATCTTTCACATTGAGCTTGTTGTTTTGTTCAAGTATGTAAAAAGAGCAAGCCATTGTTAAATTTGTGAACATGCTGACATAATACACTGTGAATTAATGGGCAATTGGTATATGTACTTATTTATGACTTGTAAGCGTAACTATTGTAATCCTTCCATTTATTCATAGTTCATCCCATGCTTTGCAAGAAAATAAGTCCTGCAAAAATTGGCCGCTTATTCATTTCAAAATTCCTCGGCTAAGCCTCGGCTTACAACAATGCATGGATTTCTTTTCTAATGTTCTTTCATAAACTATGAAGAGAAAACGTTTTTTGGACCAACTTGTAGGGGATTTTCCAAAGTATACAAATTCTAAGTTGGTATGAAGTTGTACTTCGATATTAGCAAACATGGACCTCGAATCAATGTGGATTTGGACAATGTTCCAATGGTTCATCTCTATAAGTGTTATCAAATGTACATACCTTTCTTACGTGAACTTGCGTTTACTTGCCTGTTCTGAATATAAGTGTTATCAAATGTACACACCTTTCTTACGTGAACTTGCATTTACTTGCCTGTTCTGAATATAAGTATCTGCATATGTTCTCAATCTTGTTTATCTATATCTGCTCAGCTTACTATGCGATGTCGGAAGAAACACAAGAGATAGTTGAGAACATAGAAATCACTGCTCGAACCACATGTACATGCCAAGATATGCGACATGTCGCCATTTTTGCTCACAATATTAAAATTCTTGTGCAAATATAAGGACATGAACCAAGTTCTGGACCGTACAAGCTACTAATACACACCCTGTAAGGGCATATTTCACCCTAAGTGGTTTTGGTGATTGATGACAATGCATTTGCGGACTAATCGTGTGCATTGAGCATTTTAGATATCTCATGTCTAGGCACAAGACGATTCGGTGCCCCTCGGAGTCTATCGAAGACGGTTGTTCTCTACGTTTCTTTTCGGTGGATTTGAGTCGTAGGAAAGCCGTACTATTAAGAGGAGGTCCGCTTTGGAAAGGTTAGGGAGGAATCAACACGTACACATCTATTCTTTTGCACCACCTTTCCTTCGCTTCGATGGAGGCTTCAGAGGCATGCGGTAGTACCGCTCAAGGCAGCGGTAGTACCGCAGGAGCCAGCGGTAGTACCACTCCAGTGAGCGGTAGTATCGCTGTCCCCAGCACCTGTTGCGTGCGCTTGCGGTAGTAGGCGCGGATGTAATTTTTTACATCCGCCCTCAAGCGGTAGTACCGTGATGTATGTCCGGTACTACCGTACCGGACTTTTGCACAGCTCCGCCCTCAGCGGAGGTAGGCACGGAAGTAATTTTTTACTTTCGTGCATCTCCTGTGCCAGATGATACCTACTGCTACTTCTTGAGCATGCGTTGGTTTTCCCTTGAAGAGGAAAGGGTGATGCAGCAAAGTAGATAAGTATTTCCCTCAGTTGTGGAGAACCAAGGTATCAATCCAGTAGGAGATACAAGCAAGTCCCCAATAGATGTACCTACACAAAGAATCAAACACTTGCACCCAATGCTATAAAGGGGTGTCAATCCCTTCACGGTTACTTGCAAGGATGAGATCTGATAGAGATAGATGGAAAAGATTGTTGAAAGTAAAAACACAAGTAAATAGATCTGAAAATATAAGATGGAAAATAGACCCGGGGGCCATAGGTTTCACTAGAGGCTTCTCTCATGAAGGCAAATATTACGGTGGGTGAACAAATTACTGTCGAGCAATTGATAGAAAAGTGCATAGTTATGACGATATCCAAGGCAATGATTATGCATATAGGCATCACGTCCGTGTCAAGTAGATCGAAACGATTCTGCATCTACTACTATTACTCCACACATCGACCGACTCCTGCCTGCATCTAGAGTATTAAGTTCACGAAGAACAGAGTAACGCATTAGGTAAGATGACATGATATAGAGGGATAAACTCAAGCAATATGATGAAAACCCCATCTTTTTATCCTCGATGGCAACAATACAATACGTGCCTCGCTACCCCTACTATGTCACTAGGTGAGGACACCGCAAGATTGAACCCAAAACTAAGCACTTCTCCCATTGCAAGAATTACCAATCTAGTTGGCCAAACAAAACCAATAACTCGAAGAGACTTGCAAAGATATGAAATCATGCATATAAGAATTCAGAAAAGACTCAAATAATATTCATAGATAATCTGATCATAAACCCACAATTCATCGGATCTCGACAAACACACCGCAAAAGAGTATTACATCGGATAGATCTCCATGAAGATCATGAAGAACATGGTATTGAAGAGCAAAGAGAGAGAAGAAGACATCTAGCTACTAGCTATGGACCCGAAGGTCTGTGGTGGACTACTCACGCATCATCGGAGGGGCAATGGAGTTGATGTAGATGCCCTCCGTGATCGAATCCCCCTCCGGCAGATTACCGGAAAAGGCTCCAAGATTGGATCTCACGGGAACAGAGGCTCCTGGCGGCGGAAAAGTGTTTTCGTGGCTCTTTTTGGTATCCAGGGAATATTTGTGAATTTATAGGCCGAAGAGTAGGGTTAGGAGGGTTGCCGTGGGCCCACAAGCCAGGGGGGCGCGCCCTACCCCCCTGGGCGCGCCCCTATGGGTTGTGGCCACACGGCGGCTCTCCTGCCTTGGTCTCCAAGCTTGGTAGGTTTCTTCTGGTCCAAGAAAAATCATTCCAAAGATTTTATTCCGTTTGGACTCCGTTTAATATTCCTTATCTGCAATACTCAAAAACAAGGAAAAAATAGAAACTGGCACTAGGCACTAGATTAATAGGTTAGTCCCAAAAATAATATAAAATAGCATATTAATGCATATAAAACATCCAAAACAGATAATATAATAACGTGGAACAATAAAAAATTATAGATACGTTGGAGACGTATCAAGCATCCCCATGCTTAATTCCTGCTCGTCCTGGAGTAGGTAAATGATAAAAACAGAATTTTTGATGTGGAATGCTACCTAACATATTTATCCATGTAATATTCTTTATTCTGGCATGAATATTCAGATCCGTAAAATTCAATACTATAGCTTAATATTGACATAAAGACAATAATACTTAAAGCATACTAACAAGCAATCATAGCTTTCAAAATACCATGGCTAAAGAAAGTTATCCCTATAATATCATATAGTCTGGCTATGCTCCATCTTCCCCACACAAAGTATCTAAATCATGCACACCCCCGATGACAAGTCAAGCAATTGTTTCACCCCTTTTATGTTCTCAAACTTTTTCAACTCTCACGCAATACATGAGCGTGAGCCATGGATATAGCACTATGGGTGGAATAGAATGTGGTGGAGGTGCAAGGGAAAAGGAGAAGATAGTCTCACATCAACTAGGCGTATCAACGGGCTATGGAGATGCCCATCAATAGATATCAATGTGAGTGAGTAGGGATTGCCATGCAACGGATGCACTAGAGCTATAAGTGTATGAAAGCTCAAAAGGAAACTAAGTGGGTGTGCATCCAACTCGCTTGCTCACGAAGACCTAGGGCACTTTGAGGAAGCCCATCATTGGAATATACAAGCCAAGTTATATAATGAAAAATTCCCACTAGTATATGAAAGTGACAAAATAGGAGACTCTCTATCATGAAGAACATGGTGCTACTCGAAGCACAAGTGTGGAAAAGGATAGTAGCATTGTCCCTTCTCTCTTTTCTCTCATTCATTTTTTTTCTTTTTTTTCTTTTTGGTGGGCATCTTTGGCCTCTTTTTTTTATTTTTTTTATTTGGGCCTCGCTGGCCTCTTTTATTTTTTTGTAAAGTCCGGAGACTCATCCCATCTATTGAGGGAATCATAGCTTCCATCATCCTTTCCTCTCATGGGACAATGCTCTAATAATGAAGATCATCACACTTTTATTTACTTACAACTCAAAACTTAGAACAACATATGACTCTATATGAATGCCTCCGGTGGTGTACCGGGATGTGCAATGATCTAGCATAGCAAATGACATCAAGAAAACGGACAAGCCATAAAAACATCATGCTAGCTGTCTTACGATCATGAAAAGCAATATGACAATGATGGTGCGTGTCATAATAAATGGAACGGTGGAAGTTGCATGGCAATATATCTCGGAATGGCTATGGAAATGCCATAATAGGTATGTATGGTGGCTGTTTTGAGGAAGGTGGGTTTATTGCACCGGCGAAAGTTGCGCGGTACTAGAGAGGCTAGCAAAGGTGGAAGGGTGAGAGTGCGTATAATCCATGGACTCACATTAGTCATAAAGAACTCACATACTTATTGCAAAAGTCTATTAGTCATTGAAGCAAAGTGTTAGACGCATGCCCCTAGGGGAGAGGTTGGTAGGAGTAAACCATCGCGCGCTCCCGACCCATCACACAAAGGATGACAATCATTAAACAAATCATGCTCCGACTTCATTACATAACGGTTCACCATACGTGCATGCTACGGGAATCACAAACCTTAACACAAGTATATCTACTAATCCACAATTACTTACTAACATAACTCTTAATATTACCATCTCTACATCTCAAAACTATATGCACGAAATCAAACTTCTCATCATATTCAATACACTTAATATGAAAGTTTTTATAATATCCCTCTTGGATGCCTATTATATTAGGACCAAATTCATAACCTAATCCAATTACCATATAAGTGAGGTACGAGAGTTCAATTATTTCTATAAAATATAACACCACCATGCTCTAAAAAGATATAAGTGAAGCACTAGAGCAAAATTGCCTAGCTCAAAAGATATAATTGAAGCACATAGAGTATTCTAATAAATTCACGATTCAGCGTGTCCTTCTCAAAAAGATGTGTGCATCAAGGATGATTGTGGCAAACTAAAAATCAAAGACTCATATCATACAAGATGCTCCAAGCAAAACACATATTATGTGGTGAATAAAAATATAGCCTCAAGTAAATTTACCGATGGATTGAAGACGAAAGAGGGGATGCCTTCCGGGGCATCCCCAAGCTTAGGATTTTTGCTATCCTTGAATATGGCTTGGGGTGCCTTGGGCATCCCCAAGCTTAGGCTCTTGCCACTCCTTATTCCATAGTCCATCAAATCTTTACCCAAAACTTGAAAAACTTCACAACACAAAACTCAACAGAAAACTCGTGAGATCCGTTAGTATAAGAAAAATAAATCACCACTTTAGGTACTGTTGTGAACTCATTATTTATTTATATTTGTGTAATACCTACTGTATTCTAACTTCTCCATGGTTCATACCCCCCGATACAACCCATAGATTCATCAAAATAAGCAAACAACACAAAGAAAACAGAATCTGTTAAAAACAGAACAGTCTGTAGCAATCTGTAGACTTCGAATACTTTTGTAACTCTAAAAATTCTGAAAAATTAGGACAACCAGGGAAATTTGCATATCAATCTTGTCTAAAATTTCAGATCAAAATCACATTCCAGTGAATTTATAAAATTCCTGGACTGAGCGCAAAAGTTTCTGTTTTTCAGCAAAATCAAATCAACAAACACCATAGACCATCCCAAAGGTCTTACTTGGCTCAAACACTAATAAAAACATAAAAACACAATTACTACAGAAGTAATAATGTGCAAAACACTCAAAAACAGAAGCAAAAAAACAAAAGTATAAAAATAAAATTGGGTTGCCTCCCAACAAGCGCTATTGTTTTACGCCCCTAGCTAGGCATAACGATTTCAATGATGCTCACATAAAAAGTAGTAATTGAAATATGTGAAAGAGCATCATGAATATCATGAAAAACACATTTAAGTCTAACCCACTTCCTATGCATAGGGATTTTGTGAGCAAACAATTTATCGGAACAAGAATCAACTAGCATAGGAAGGCAAAACAAGCATAACTTCAAAACTTTGAGTACATAGAGAGGAAACTTGATATTATTGCGATTCCTACAAGCATATGTTCCTCCCTCATAATAAATTTCAGTAGCATCATAATCAAATTCAACAATATAGCTACCATAAACAATACTCTCTTTATGATCAACATGCATAAAGTTTTTATCATCTTCCAAAATAGTGGGATTATCATCAACTAAAGTTATGACCTCTCCAAACCCACTTTTATCAAAAAATTCATAAGATTGAACACTCTCCAAATATGTGGGATTCTTTTTACCTAAAGTTGACGCTCTCCCAAACCCAGTTTTACTATTCCAAATATATTCAACATGAGGCTTAAATAAATTTTCAAGATCGTAAGAAGCATTATCACCCCAATCATGATCATTGCAATAAGAAGTGGACATGACAAAATTATCATCCCCAAGCTTGTTGTTTTGCATATCATTAACATAATTGACATTAATAGAATTTATAGTAACATCATTGCAATCATGCTTTTCAATCAAGGATCTATCATGAATCACCTTATAATTTTCTTCTTTCAACACTTCATCAAAATTTTCAGATTCATGATTTTCAAACAAAACTTCATAGAGATAATCAAGTGCACTCAACTCACTAGCAATTGGTTCATCATAATCTGGCCTTTTGAAAAGATTAGCAAGTGGATGAGGATCCATATCAATAGATTTTTAGCAAGCGAAGATGCAAGCAAAATAGAAGGCACATGGCAACACAAGCAAAAAGGCAAACGGAAAAGAGGGCGAATAAAACGGCAAATTGGTGAAGGGAGAGGAAAACGAGAGGCAAATGGCAAATAATGTAAATGCAAGAGATGAGTTTGTGATGGGTACTTGGATGGTTTGATGTAGATCTCCCCGGCAACGGCGCCAGAAATCCTTCTTGCTACTTCTTGAGCATGCGTTGGTTTTCCCTTGAAGAGGAAAAGGTGATGCAGCAAAGTAGATAAGTATTTCCCTTAGTTGTTGAGAACCAAGGTATCAATCCAGTAGGAGATACAAGCAAGTCCCCAATAGATGTACCTACACAAACAATCAAACACTTGCACACAACGCTATAAAGGGGTGTCAATCCCTTCACGGTTACTTGCAAGGATGAGATCTGATAGAGATAGATGGAAAAGATTGCTGAAAGTAAAAACACAAGTAAATAGATCTGAAAATATAAGATGTAAAATAGACCCGGGGGCCATAGGTTTCACTAGAGGCTTCTCTCATGAAGGCAAATATTACGGTGGGTGAACAAATTACTGTCGAGCAATTGATAGAAAAGCGCATAGTTATGACGATATCCAAGGCAATGATTATGCATATAGGCATCACGTCCGTGTCAAGTAGACCGAAACGATTCTGCATCTACTACTATTACTCCACACATCGACCGACTCCTGCCTGCATCTAGAGTATTAAGTTCATGAAGAACATAGTAACGCATTAGGTAAGATGACATGATGTAGAGGGATAAACTCAAGCAATATGATGAAAACCCCATCTTTTTATCCTCGATGGCAACAATACAATACGTGCCTTGCTACCCCTACTATGTCACTGGGTGAGGACACCGCAAGATTGAACCCAAAAGTAAGCACTTCTCCCATTGCAAGAATTACCAATCTAGTTGGCCAAACCAAACCAATAACTCGAAGAGACTTGCAAAGATATGAAATCATGCATATAAGAATTCAGAAAAGACTCAAATAATATTCATAGATAATCTGATCATAAACCCACAATTCATCGGATCTCGACAAACACACCGCAAAAGAGTATTACATCGGATAGATCTCCATGAAGATCATGAAGAACATGGTATTGAAGAGCAAAGAGAGAGAAGAAGCCATCTAGCTACTAGCTATGGACCCGAAGGTCTGTGGTGGACTACTCACGCATCATCGGAGGGGCAATGGAGTTGATGTAGATGCCCTCCGTGATCGAATCCCCCTCCGACAGATTACCGGAAAAGGCTCCAAGATTGGATCTCACGGGAACAGAGGCTCCTGGCGGCGGAAAAGTGTTTTTGTGGCTCTTTTTGGTATCCAGGGAATATTTGTGAATTTATAGGCCAAAGAGTAGGGTTAGGAGGGCTGCCATGGGCCCACAAGCCAGGGGCGCGCCCTACCCCCCTGAGCGCGCCCCTGTGGCTTGTGGCCACACGGCGGCTCTCCTGCCTTGGTCTCCAAGCTTGGTAGGTTTCTTCTGGTCCAAGAAAAATCATTCCGAAGATTTTATTGCATTTGGACTCCATTTAATATTCCTTATCTGCAATACTCAAAAACAAGGAAAAACAGAAACTGGCACTAGGCACTAGATTAATAGGTTAGTCCCAAAAATAATATAAAATAGCATATTAATGCATATAAAACATCCAAAATAGATAATATAATAGCATGGAACAATAAAAAATTATAGATACGTTGGAGACATATCACCTACCATGCGGTAGTACCGTATTGGAGCGCGGTAGTACCGCTCCGGCGGTTCTACCGCTCGTTGCCCTGTGCAATAGGTCTTCGTCTGGTCACTACCGTGCGAGCGGTAGTACCGCACCCTGCAACGGTAGTACCGCAGCCTCTTGCGGTAGTACCGTGGCTTTGTGCGGTAGTACCGCAATGCGCGTGCTGAGAGTGGGGATAACGGTTGGATCTCCCCCCCCCCCCCCCCGCCCACTATATAAAGGGGGTCTTCTTCCCCAAGAAGACCACCTCTTCCCTTCCCAAGCTCCATTGTTGCTCAAAGCTCCATTTTTGCCCGATCTCTCTCCCTAGCCAATCAAACTTGTTGATTTTCTAGGGATTGGTTGAGAAGGCCCCGATCTACCCTTCCACCAAGAGAAATTTGATTCCCCCCACTAATCCCTTGCGGATCTTGTTACTCTTGGGTGTTTGAGCACCCTAGACGGTTGAGGTCACCTCGGAGCCACATTCCATTGTGGTGAAGCTTCGTGGTGTCGTTGGGAGCCTCCAATTAAGTTGTGAAGATAGCCCCAACCTTTATGTAAAGGTTCGGTCGCCACCTTCAAGGGCACCAATAGTGGATTCACGGCATCTCGCATTGTGTGAGGGCGTGAGGAGAATACGGTGGCCCTAGTGGCTTCTTGGGGAGCATTGTGCCTCCACACCGCTCTAACGGAGACGTACTTCCTCACAAGGGAAGGAACTCCGGTAACACATCCTCGTCTCCACCGGCTCCACTTTTGGTTATCTCTTACCTTTACTTCTTGCAAGCTATTATTGTGTTGTATCCCTTGCTTGCTTGTGTGCTTGTTGTTGTTGCATCATATAGGTTGCACACCTAGTTGCACATCTTGACAACCTATTTGATGCTAAGTTTAATTTGGTCAAGAAAAGCTAAAAATTGTTAGTTGCCTATTCACCCCCCCCCCCTCTAGTCAACCATATCGATCCTTTCACACCCTTTCCAAGACTAACATTAATAAGAAAAAGTTGGTAATTATTTTATTTGTTTCGGCATTCATAGTACAATCTTTGTTATTTAAAATAGTCCATCATACCATGTAACAATTCTATTATTGCAACAGAGTCTCCCTAGTCGTGCTCTTACTGATCAGATGGAGCGACATGGTGAAATGAGAATTATTATGTTTCCTGAAGCCGACTTGTGGTCGATATACCCGACTTCAGAAAAAGATGGACGCCTCATCGTACTAGATGGGTGGAAGGATTTACTTTCATTGTACAGAATGACAGTTGGAGACAGGTTGCTCTCCGTGATCCACCACAGAGGTGATGAGGTTATCCTCTTTCTCAAACCCATGCCTCAGCAATCTGTGTAATCTAATGAGGAGTAATTACATGTTGTTGTTGCACTTCTTGTTGATGCTCAAACACTCCTACTAATGATCTGTGATACTTTTGTGAATGACGTTGTTGATGTACCAAATGTTTGTTCCCCGTCTAAACTTGTACTGCTATATTAGTCTATGTGATCATATTTTCCTATTCCTGCTTTATTTAAGAATTAATATGTCATCTTATAGTTCAGTAAAATAATAGTATACACAGGATTTTATAATGGCTTTCATTACAAGCATCTCAACTAATATCCCTTAGATAAACACAAACTTTGTTTTCCAAGCCCACCGCACCATTTTTTCCTTTCCCAGCCCGTCGAACATCTCAACTTATACCCTGAAAATTTAATTCTAATATGTTATAAATTCTACCACCAACACAGCATTCTTTTAATTATTTTTTCCTAACCCACCGATTTTTTTATGACACCCAACATTTTCCGTGACACTAAACATCGTCGCAGAAAATGGACATGCCTAATGACGGCCCAATACGTCGCTGGAAATCAATCGGAACATCGCCAAAGTTGCAGAGTGCACTTCCCCCCCCCCCCCGGGGGGGAGGGGATAAACCTCGTGACGGTAGACCATCACAGAAAATGATTTTAGGTGATGTTTCGTTACCAGGGTTTTAGTCACTGAATAGAGCAGATTCTGTAGTGAATGTCTTGTTGTTGGAGCAGCTTGGATAGTGCTTGCACCAGAAGATGGTTTGATTGGGGCATGCATTTGGTTGGAGGTGGAGCAGTATCATATCTATCGCATCGACAAAGACGGGTCTCGGTGGCATGGTGCAGGGGAGTCTCAGCGACAAACGCAATTTGATGGGCGAGCATAACGAAGTGGTGCGGTTTCGCATTGTGGTGAGGTCAACAACAGTAATGCCTGACAAGGTCAGTGCATGGATCGCTCCTGAAGTTGGGACGACGAAAGATGTTGGCGCCGGATTCTGGAGCGTGCGTGTACGGTGCACGGTGAGGATATGCTAGACCGATTGCTGATCTCGGGTCGTCGTGGGGCAGCTTGGTGAGGTCATGAAAGTATATGATGTGTGTTGATGCGTGGTCAGGACACATCATCAAGCTAGTAGGTGTAGCAACATAGATCACCAGGAATGTGGCTTTGGGTTAATCTATGTATTTGTTTTTATCAGTCTTTATCGAATAATGTAATAAAGATGGGCGTGTGTGCTTGATGCAGAGGCCGTGGGTTATCCTCCCTTTTGAAAAGAGATAATTATAAAACATCGTATCCAAAGAATGGATACCGCCACGATACGTATAATGGTATCGCATGACGAGGTGGGATATATTGTGTCGGTCTAAGGACCAAGGGGATCTAGACACCGAGTACCTTGAGATTAAGATAAATGTTTGCTAAGTAAACGGATTTTTACTCTAGCTTCTGAAGAGTATGAAGTGTAGATACAATTATTGGTAACAAGTATCTATACTCTAAGACTTTCTCAAGTTACCGCACATCTGGATAACTCTTATTTTTGGAAGGATTTGATAAGGATAAAGTTTGCCTTCTTCAATAGGGATAAATTAGAAACGATCAGACCAAACGCTTTTGGGAGGATATTTGGCTTGTGGTTGTGCCTTTAGTTTTACAATACACAACTCTTTATAATATTGTGCAACGTAAGAGCGTCTACAACCGGACCTCTCAAACTATCCTCGGGAGGATATGAGGATGATCGGGCGTGTTCCGAAATGCGCCACATAGGATTTGGCCCACCACAAACGATATTTTATCTTTATTTTTAATCTTTCTCTCTCTCTCTCTCTCTCTCACTATTACAGATCCGAACAACACTGGTCCCTCACTACTAGGAGAAACCCTACTAGTAGCGCTTGAAAAACCTATAGCAGTAGCACTGGGTCCAGCGCTACTGCTAACGCGCTACAGCTAAGTTGTAGCAGTAGCGCTGGTTGGTGCAGCGCTACTGCTAAGTCTGGTTAGCAGTAGCGCTGCACTGACCAGCGCTACTGATACAACTTAGCTGTAGCGCTGTGGAAAGGCAAGCGCTGCTGCTAGATGCCTTCCAGCGCTGCTGCTAGTATTCCTGCTTTCACATATTCATACCCCCTCTACGTATTCGTGCTGTATTTATACAGGCTCTATACAGTAGTTTCATCAAATCACAATAAACATACACTATTATCATCATATCATACACATACAGTAGTCTCGTCATACCAGCATCATCATCATTCAACACAAATATCATCACATCTCGAAAATAGCGATACACAAGTCATGTCATGTCTCGAATAAGTGCAACTACATGGTCATGGCACACACACAAGTTTCATCATCTCTATCTAAACCATGATGTAGAAGAGAAGAGCGATCAGCATGAGCAAGACCGCGACTATGTAGTACTTGAGTCACCGGCGGTTCTGCCCCCGCTCTTGCCAGAGCGTCCACCTCAAGTAACTACTTTCCGCTTCGGCTCTGCTGTCGAACCCTCTGTGGCTAGCACCCGGGTACTTGTCCACCTGGGCCTGAGTGTCTAGCCAGTTGTCGTAGACTCCTGGAACCTTCCCAACGAACATGATGTAGCAGCCCTTCGCCATCTCTAATCTATGTACCTGCATCGTGAACGATAATATGCAACATAATGTACTTAAGAACACAAAGAGGCATAATTAGCAAAATACAAGCAACCTATAGTAAACATAAATGACGAAGTTCCTCATACCCAAACTAATTAACTAGAGCGATCTACGCTAGTTCAGGACCACTGTTTAATTACATCACATAGTTTCGTCTGGACGCTAGTGACACATATATTGTCAACGACAATCAGTCCTCGGTCCAATCTTCATAGTCAGGGAGGAAGCACCCGAGCTTCTTGAAAGGCTTCAGGTCCAGACGCTGAGCGATTAGCAGTGCTCGTACATCATCCCACGTGATTGGCCCATGGTAGAACATCCCTGTTGGTTCGAGGACCTGCTTCATGATCACTTGGGAAAGTTCACACTGCACGTGATAAAACTCAGCTCGGATTCGATGATCCGGTGTCTTTCCTATGCTTGTGGCCCAGTTGACAATCTCGGCATCGTTGGTAGTAGCTGACATGCGAAGGCGTTGATTATCCCTTCTGAACTCGAGCAGGTGATGCATGAGGTAGAATCCATCAGCCTTACTGATGTGTGGTTGCTGGATGCAGCAGAAGTCGGTCTTATGGCTGAAAACCAGCCCGTTCCTCCTAAACTTTTTCACCTTGATATATCCACCAGACATGCTGAAGGTTAACAGGGCACTATCGAGAACACTCTTTATGTGCTTGTAATCCTTTTTCTTGATGTTCTTCGATGAGTCCAAGTATATATCATGGGAGTATTCTGGGTAAAGAACGATGAGGACAGCGCCCCCCCCCCCGCTGCGCAAATTAAGTACACCTCAAATTAGCCTCCATGCTTGCAAAGGAATGATTAACACTTACGAAAGGATATGCGCGGATGACTTACGTGGGATGATAAGGCAGGAGAATCGCTTCCTTGTCCTTATTAGCGACCATGAAGCCGCCGATGTACTTGCTCGCATAGTCACGGTGCTCTTTGCAGACATCCAAGAAGCTCTTGTGCATATGGTACGGGTCCGCGACGCAGATATATTTTATGTTCTCGATCCTGACGATGTAGTTGAGATAAAGCGCATACATGCGGATGAACTGGAAAAGCTTGGTCATGTGGAACATGTCGTAGATGTAGTCAAATCGCAGGATGAACTTATCCGCGGGCCATCCCTCGACGTACAACTTCCCACCCGGCACCTGAGCCGCGTAAAGCGGGTATCCTGGTTTTCCCGAGATGAGAAGGCTTTTCTCTCTGGCCAGCACATCATCATGAAGTCTCCTTAGATCATTGTTCAGTATGTCCTCTAGCGCTTTCTGAGGTAGGATCGGGTGGCCGGCGACATGGAAACGCTCCGCACCTACAACAGGTATTCTGTCTACCTCCCGGGGCTTCAGAGGCGGCTGGCTGGTTGAAGCAGCTCTGGCGCCTTTAGGGCCTTTCTTGCCCGGTCTCCTCCTTTGCTTCTTGGCGGGTGGCGGTAGTGAGCCCACCATACCTTCCCTAACTGTCACCACCAGTGTCGTCGGGCTAATCAGTGGACGGCCCTCGGGTTGTTGCTGGGTAGAGGCGGCATCTGGAGGCGTCTCCTACGAGGATCGCTTGAAGAGAGACTTTTTGCATTCCGCCTTATTAGGACGTTCCGGCTCCGGCAAATCAGGCAGCATCAAGTCATCATCTACACGCTCATAGCCTGAGTCTTCGTCGTCCTGAGCCATCAATCCTCCATCATCATAGGCGGTATTGAAATACTTGTCTGGGTCATCATCATCCTCCTCCATGTCATCATCAGCATTTGCTTCTTCGACAACGGGGGCGACGTCATCTGGCACTAATGGAGGCTCTCCCTCGTGTCGTCCGCTATCACCCCCCACGACAGGTGCAGGTAATTTGGTAGGTGGGATGGTGTTCATACCTTCTTGAGAAGCTGTCGTTGGTGTGATACCGGGCGCCTCGACACGAAGAAGAGTCTTCGGCCAAGGCAAGAACCAGCTCTTGCATGCGCCAATCCGTTGAGGGGTCTCCTCATCATCGACTGGTACCGGAGGAGGCAAATCCTCGAAGCCCGCTAAGACACTGGCCACGTTAACCTTGAAGACGCCATCGGGCATCTTTCGGTTGTGGAACATGCGGTCCTTCGGCTTCACGATCGTTGCCTTTCCCACGGCCACCTTATGGCCCTTGATGTCGTACAGTAGGGTGCACGGGGTATCGTTGGCCTACGAAGACATGTCTGCGACGTCAAACATCCGAAAGGCAATTGAAACGGAAGACTATATAGACATGCTGGTGAAAAGGGTATGACGCGTAATTACCGTGAGGGCGTCGAGCTCAGCCATAGACGAAGGCCCGCCGAGTAGTCCAGAGACGGAGGATGGGCTGCTATGAACAGGAGCGGGAGCATGTGCGGTGGCGTGAACAGGTGCTGGTGGTGCGATGTTCACCGAATTGCTCCCGACGTAGCTGGGAAGGGGAAAGTCCGCTGGCCCTTTATCTGGATTTTTCTTCGTCCATTCAAAAAATGCCGGAAGCAAGCTGGAAATGGAAGATGTGAAGTCAGCCGTGACGCCAGCTACCGCTGCACTGACCCTTGCATCGACTATCTGTTCCAACTCTGCTTTGGTCTCAGCTTTGGACTTATTGATCGCAAGCGCGACCTTCTGGTCGATGGTCTGTTGAGTAAGCAACTTTCTCTTCCTTCTTTCCTCTAGCTCCTCGTGGTAGCACGTCTTCCACGAGGCGCCATCTCCGACGCCGTGCACACGTCCATAGGACGGCGGTGTGTCCTCCGGGACCTTTTTCAGTATGTTCAGGGCCCGGTTGAAATGGGTGTCCCACTTGGGCCTCGCCGACGACTGTGACGACTCATCGCTTTCGGCTGCCTTTTGGTGCTACTCTTTCTGCAAAAGGAACGTCGATGGTTTACTAATAATGTGACAAAACTTGTAGTCGAATTGATTGGAAGCTAATATGATAATGTGGTAATATAACAATTACCAGAAGTCTCATGAACTCCCTCGTGTTCGGGTCCGTGTAAAAGGTCTTCTTGACGCGGTCCCACTTGTACCGGGCCCTGATCCAGTCACGCTCCAGCGGGTCGGTGAACTCCGCCAAGGGGTCTGGGATTCCGTGATTTTCACGTTCGGCGTCCTCCTTGGCCCATACGTGCCTCTTCCCCTCGTAACCACGGCTTCCGAGGCGGTGGGGAGGCGTGTTCCTGGCCTGGAGCGCCTTCATTTTCTCTGACTTTTTCTTGGTTTCATCTTTAGCGCAAGTCTCCTTGAATTTTTCAAAGTCCTCTTCCGTAAGTGACGGATTGTCAGCATGAATCTTGGACCACGGTTCATTCTTATCAATCGCTTTTTTCACCCGAACTTTCCAGGCGGACAAGTCGTTGGTGAATGTCACCATCACCTTGTTGTTTATCTTTGTCATGGCATCGTCGTCCCACGGTTCTTTGCTTTCTGTGCGGCTGGGGAACAGGAACCTATTGTGTAACTTCTTTAGGAGCATGTGCTCCATATGTGGTATCTTCTTCAACTTCTCGTCGTTGATGTTGGCGGTTTCCCTGAGGATGCATCCTAGTTGATTGCCCCAGCACGAGCACGCTTCATCCGGCGTTGTTGGCTCTAATTTCTTGGGGTGCATCTCCATGACCACAATTTGTCCGATGCCGAGCTCGTTTGGTCTTCGTGACCTCTTCTGCTTCGGTGCTTTACCGGCTACGACAGCATCGTTGCCGGTCTCGGGGGTGATGTCGGTGCCGGTGCCAGTGCTGGTGCCAGTGTCGGCGTCAGCGTCTGGGTTGGTGCCACTGCCGCCACCATGCACCCCCATCTGGTGTTCGTCCAGGTAATCGAAATAGTGATTTGCTGCCTCGATGGGGTCTTCTTCGAGGCGAGCTGAACCCCCGGCTGAGGCGTGGCTAGACATGTTTCCTATTCAACAATTGTAAATAAAAGTTATAATGAAGAGAAAAAAGGGGCCTATATTTTGTCGGAATGTTGATTCATTCCTCTTTCGGCAAATCCCGGGCACTCCATATGTCCTAGTTTGTAGCACAAGTCATGCCGAAAATCACGGAAATTTTCGGCATGACCTTTGCTAAAAAGTGGACATATGGAGCGCCTGAAATTTGCCAGAACGGAAATGAATCAACATTCCGGCAAAACATAGGCCACTCGGATATTCTTCAACATTCAACCAACATTGCAAACATTTTTCAACCAACATCAATTTGCAACATTTTGCAACCAACATCAATTTGCAACCAACATCAATTTGCAACAAACATTTTGCAACCAACAGGAGCACATATATAACATCAATTTGCAACCAACATTCAACCAACAGGAGCACATACACAAAGCAACCAACATTCAACCAAAGCCTAGGTAGTTTTTTATACCTACTGTTTTTTATACCTACAATTTGCTACTATTTTTTATAAACATTCAACCAACATTCAAACGTATACAAAGCAACCAACATTCTATTACTAAGTAGCAACAATCCTGTTTTTAACCCTAGATATGAACCCTAGATTTTTTTTCCTAATTGACTAGAGAGAGGGGGAGGTGGGGGGGAGGGGGGTACCTGAAGTGGCGCGGACGAGGAGGCCGGAGCGGGCAGGGGCGACGACGGCGGGCAGGGGCGACGGCGGCGGGCAGGGGCGACGGCGGCGCGCGACAGAGAGGAGGGGGAGAGGTGGGAGAGTGGGGGGGAATGGGAGGGCTCGGGCGTCCGCGCGGACGAGGAGGAGGTCTGAGCGGCGGGCAGGGGCGACGGCGGCGCGCGACAGAGAGGAGGGGAAGAGGTGGGAGAGTGGGGGGGGAATGGGAGTTGGCAAAATTTGAGCACGTGCGGCGGTTAACTCAAAAATAGTAGTAGCGCTGGGTTAGGACCAGCGCTATAGCTAAATTAGCTATAGCGCTGGTTCATAATCCAGAGCTACTGCTAACTGTTTTAATTTTCAGTTTTTTAATTCTAAAATACACATAGTAGTAGCGCTGGGTTAGGATCCAGCGCTATAACTATATGAGCTATAGCGCTGGTTCATAATCCAGCGCTACTGATATGTATTAGTTTTTATTGTTTCCCTTTTCTTTTCTGTTTACTTTTCTTTTTCTTTTGTATTACTTTCTCCCTTTTGTTTTTGTTCTTTTGTATTGCTTTCTCCCTTTTGTATTTCTTTTGTATTGCTTTCTTCCTTTCTGTTTACGACGGCGTCTCCCTCCCACACTGCGCGAATATCACCGGAACCATGCATGTGGTGGTAACATATATATCAGTTGACCGATAACGGTTACTTAAGTGCGTACACAAAATAGATACATATATATAAATGATGGTTTCTCAGCTGCGTCGACGACGTTTCACATTGAGCTTCTTCCCTTTCTTGTTCGTTGCCGAATAATTGAGCCCCTCCTTGTGACTTTTCCGGAACCATGGAGTACGATCTTTCTTATGTAATGTAGTATTGATTCTTCTTTTCATGTATGCTTCATCGTCATCGTCATCTTCCCTCATCGGGTTGCCGTATTGGTCGTAGTCTTCCTCGTTGGCGACTCCATCCATTCCGACGATGCTCCTTTTGCCTCTCCTCACGACAACACGGCTGGGATTGGTCGTGTCGGTTATGAAGAAGCATTGTGTCATGTGCTTAGCGTGTACCCATGGCTCAGTTTTGGCGATGACGTTAACGTTCACGGTTGCGCTCTTCGCGCCAGCGGGTATAGACATGGTAGTGAAATACTTGTTTTCTCTTACGACGTCCTTAGCCCATCTGACACGGAACATCGTCGCATCATGCAATCCAGTATAGTCAAGCTCCCAGATCTCTTCGACCCTTCCGTAGAATCTTTCAGTTGTGCCGTTGGCGTCGGTCACGCATTCAATCGTCACCCCGGAGTTCTGGTAATCACTGTCCATGTCTTTGGCCTCCATGTAGAACGTGTGCCCGTTGATATCGTATGACTGATAGGTCGCGAGTTTGGGCGCGGGGCCATGTGCTAAGGCGTGTATGAGCAATCCGTCCGAACTGCCCTCTTCCGGGGGATTTTCAACAACTTGCTCTTTGAACCAATGCAAGAAAGTGGCGTTGTGCTCTACAGTAACTTCGTCGTCCGTCTTGAGCATCCCCTTATCACGGTACTTATTTGCGATGGTTTCTTTATGCCGTGCCACATAATCATCTACCACATCTAGGTGTTGTAGCACTACTAAGTTAGCCCTGTCAAAGTCGTTCCATCGATCCGAGTAGTCCACGTGCAATTCCCTCCGGCCGTTGTTGTGACCTTCTCCTCCGAGCCTCCCATCATGCTTCTTGACGGGCAAACCAACAACAGGGTCTCTGACGCCTATATAATTCTCGCAAAAGGAGATGCACTCATGCGTCAGATACCCCTGGACGATGCTCCCATCGGGACGGGACATGTTACAAACGAATCCTTTGATGACCCCATTCATCCTCTCGAACGGCATCATGCTGTGAAGGAATGTCGGCCCGAGGTCGATGATGTCGTCCACGATGTGGACACACAGATGCACCATGACGTCAAAGAACGCGGGTGGGAAGTACATCTCAAGCTCACATAGTATGACAACGATCTCTTCCTGTAGCCTTCGGAGCTGCTTCACACTTATGGACTTTCGAGAGATAACGTCGAAGAAGTTGCAGAGACCAGTAAGCGTGTCACGGATGTGCTTGTCCATTATCCCTCTAATGGCAACCGGGAGTATCTGCGTCATCATCACGTGACAGTCATGAGACTTCATCCCGCTGAACCTTTTCTTCTTGGGGTCTAGAAATCTGCTTATCTTCCCACGGTAACCGGAACTGACTTTGATTCCCATAAGGCACTTGATGAATTGATCGATCTCCTTCGCACTTAAGGTGAAGCAAGAAGGGGGGCAATAATTCTCCTCCTTCTTGTTGACTTTTCTGCCCCTTTCCCCCTCCTCCGTCTCCATCTCCGTCTCCTCCGTCGACTTTTTACGTTGGAGATCTTTCCTGATCTTCAAATCTTCCAAGTCTTTCCTTGCCTTCGGCCCGTCCTTGGTCTTCTCCGGCATGTTCATCAGTGTGCCAAGCAAGCTCTCGAGGACATTCTTCGTGATATGCATTTGATCAAGGCAATGAGGCGTGTCGTGATTGGGCCAGTACTCCAAGTCCCAGAAAATAGACCTCGTTTTCCATACCTTCAGTAGCGGCTCCGGCGCCTTTTTCATCGTTCCCGACGCGGGGCACTGTTCCCAGTTTTTCAACAGCTCGTTGATTTCGGCGCCGCTCCTCTTACGTGGAGGTCCTCGATGCTCAGCCAACCCATTGAATAGATCTCCATGCTTTCTCCATGGGTCATCCTTCTCGAGCCATCTACGATGCCCCATGTACACGATTTTCCCGGACCCGCCATCTTTCGTTGACGTAAGCTGCTGAGACGTTGTATCATCCATGCACCTCATGCATCCGCAGTATCCGTGGCACACCTGGCCTGAGGTGTACCCGTAACCGAGATAGTCGTGCACCGTCGTCATCAGCGCGGCTCTCATATAGAAATACTCTCCTTTGCTGGCGTCCCATGTCCATGCCGGTGTTTTCCATAACGTGTCTAGCTCCTCTTTCAGAAGCCCCATATACAGGTTAATATTATTTCCCGATTGTTTCGGCCCTTGAATCAGCATGCTCATGTGTATGTACTTTGTCTTCATGCACTTCCATGGGGGGAGGTTGTACATCCATACAAAGACGGGCCATGTGCTGTGGTTGGTGTTTTGGTTTCCAAACGGATTCATGCCATCGGTACTCGCACCAAGCACGATGTTCCTTGGATATTCTGCAGCAAATCCATATATGGTGTTGAATGCTCTCCACTGGCTACCATCTACGAGGTGTCTCAGCTTCGGATCATCTCCATCGTCGGGCTTCTTCCTCTCCGCGTGCCAGCGCATGAGCTTTGCTTCCTTAGGATCTACGAAATACCGCTGCAGACGGGGAGTGATCGGAAAGTACCATACAACTTTCTGAGGAGCTTTCTTTCCTGCCTTCTTGTATCGAGAAGCATTGCACACTGGACAGCTGGTTTTTTCCGCGTGGTCCCCCCGATAAATGATGCAATCGTTGATGCATGCGTGGTACCTAATGTGCGGTAAATCAAAAGGGCAAACGATTTTCTTGGCCTCATCGACACTAGTAGGACACAGGTTCCCCATGGGAAGAACTTTATTATGTAGATACTTCAAATGCTCATCGAGGCTTTTGTCTGCCCATTTGTTTTTGGCCTTCGTCTTTAGAAGTTCGAGCGTGAAACTCAAGCGGGTCACCTCGGGATCGCAACCGTCATACAATGGAGTCTTCGAGTCTACTTCAAGTTGCGCCAGCTTGGCCTCCTCTCTAGAAGCAGCTCTCTCGCTAGTCGTACTCTTGCGAAGGAGGTCTCGAACATGAGAGTCCTGCACGACTGCACTTAGTAGCGTCGAAGACTGCGGCGTGACCGCCGCCTCTGCTTCTCCGCCATGTCCGGACTCTTCTTCACCGTGTCCGGAATCTTCTCCGTCGCCATGTTCGGAATCTTCTCCGCCGCCGTCATTTAACTCTTCCCCGCCGCCATGTCCGACGCCATCGTCTTCGTGTCGATCGGTCATCTCTTCGTCTAGCCCCATGTCGTTATTCCCTGCCATGTGGACGTCCTCATCATCATCATCTTCACTTATCCACTGAGTATAGCCATCCATGAAACCATTCATCAGCAGGTGCGCGTTCAACCTACCACGATCAAAAGGGTCCAAAAGGACTCCTTCTTTGCATCTTGTACACGGACATCTAATCCTAGTCCGATTATTTGCATGCATGTCCATCACCGCGGATTGCATGTATCGCTCCACCTTCCATCCACTCACCTTCATGACCGACTGCATGCACAGTATAACAAGCAAAAGGGTTATAAACAAAATGCATGCATGCATCAAAGTCATATAAAAATTTGGCATGACCTTGCCTAAAAATAGGACATATCGAGTTTGCTCGAAATTCACCGAAACGGAAATAAATCGACATTTCGGCAAAACATAAGCAACTCGGGGGCATGTCACTCGCACAAATCTCTCCATATCCCAAACACACATATTCCCATTCACACACATATTCCCATTCTTGAAATGAACAACTTTTTACTCACCTATATCTAGCTAGATCTAGCTAGATCTAGTTGTTGGGGACATGTCAATAGCTAGCTAGATCAAGTTGTTGGGGAGGAGAGATGACTCTAGGTAACTAATGGAGAGGGAGAGAGATGAGCTAGCTAGATCTATATCTAATGGAATGGAGGGAGAGCCAAACAAATGAGGTAGGGGGCATTTATGGAGCTAGCTAGAGATGAGAAGACCATTTATGGAGGAGAGTTATGGTGGAGGGGGGCATTAATGGGGAGAGAAGAGAGGTAGGAGGAAGAGAGAAGAAGGGCAACAATGGTGAGGGGAGAGGGGAAAGGAGGGGGAGAGAGGGCAAAGGGGGAGGAGGGGGAGGGGGGGTGAAAAGATGGCACCAGCCATGCTTAGCAGTAGCGCTGTTTTCCAGAACGCGCTACTGGTATGACACTTAGTAGTAGCGCTTTCCAGAAAGAGCGCTACTATTAAGTGGAGCCCATTAGCAGTAGCGGTTCCACCAAATACAGCGCTACTACTAAAGTCTTAGTAGTAGCGCTGTATTCTGGACAGCGCTGCTACTACCAATAGTGTCGGTGGGCTCGTCGGGTCCCGCTTAGCAGTAGCGCTCTTTATGTTTCCAGCGCTACTGCTAAGTCTTTACTTGTAGCGCTGCCTAAATCCAGCGCTACTGGTAATTAGCAGCAGCGCCTGTTACATTCCAGCGCTACTGATATTGTCCTGCCTATAAGGTTTCTCCTAGTAGTGCCTCATCACTGACCGGCCTTTGACCATGTCAGTGATGAGCATTCGTACTAACCGGCCACCCGTGACGCGTTAGCGATATGTAACCTCGTCTCGATTTGACAGTCGCCATAGTCCGGTCAGGAAATGAATGGTTTGTGATATGTTGTCCTGATGATGAAATTGGACCGAATATAATCACTGATCGGGTGCTCTGTATGTCGTGTATGCAGTGGTGGACCCAGGATTGGCTGACGCCCCAGGCGAGAAACCAAGGGCTAAAAACTACCCAAAAAAACTCTAGTTTGAAGGCATACAAAAGTCATCTATGTTGCATAACTAATAAGAAACCAAACATAATATTAAATGACATCATTTGTTCCATGATGGGTCAACTAATAAAGCAACACAAATCAAAAGACAATATGTAGCATAGATAAATAACACAAAAAATTGATACCAAATCAAAGGATTGGTTGATCTGAGCCTCCCATGACTACATCTTCAATAGCAGAAGAAGCTAAACCTTCAATCATGAATTTTAAAATGCAAATCAGTGCATAATATACCTTGTGTGGATCAAATCCTTTCCAATGAATTTGTTGTATCACTAATACTTTTCCTGAAAAAGCATTAAATTCCATCTTTGGATTCTTATTTAATTTGGGACAAAACTGGTAATTCTTGTATGAGTCTGTAACATATGGCTTCTTCTGTTCCAAAATGTAACTATTTGGTTGGTTATTAGCAAATTATGTTACCATGAGATAAACATTTTTCTATAATGAACATGCCAATGATGCAGAATCTCATGAATAACCCTGATCTGGCAACTAAAATCATCATCAAATACTGACAATATGGCATCTATAAACATAAAACAGGGTATCAAGCCATCAAAATTATACTGAGAAAGATGCAATTGAGGACTACCTATGTCGGGCAGGCAGCAACCGGTGGAGAGGCCAGAGGGGCCCGGGGTCGCCGCCTCGTACCCTCGCCGGACACGGCGCCGGCGGACAGGGCAGTAGGCCAGCAGCCAGAGCCCAGAGATGCAAAGGGGGCCGGGGGGCGAGTGCTGGAACGGGGGGCACTGGAAGGGGCGGATCCGAAGGGGCGCTGGATGGAGCAGACCGGCAACGGCGGGCGGCGACCGGCGAGGCGTCGACGGTGAGGTGGGCAACGAGACATAGGGTTCGTCAGGTCGGGGAAGCAAAGACGGAAGCGGCGCTCGTGTGTGGCTGGTCGCGACTCCTAGCGGCAGGCGGGGTGAGTCGGCCTGGGCGCCTGGGCCAGTTGGCCTGGGCTGCGTGGGCTTGGAACTGGGTTGTGCCCCAGGCAAATGTTTTTTTCCAGATATATAGGCCCAAGATTTTTCCCAAGCCCCAGGCAATGGCCTGGGCTACCTGGGGCCCAAATCCGCCCATGCGTGTATGTATAGTCGACTTAAATCCGGCCCTTCTCTTTTTTCACCGGTCAGTGTTGTTCTGTACGCGGCATGTTATAATCATCGTTCACTCCCCATTTCCATCCCATGCCCTCACTATCGTCGTCCAGTCCCTCCCTCCCGTCAGCCTCTCTATTATTCATCCTTTATCTCCGACGCTGCTCTGTGGCAGCCTTCGGCCTTCTTTCCCGTCCACACCGTCCAAACGTTGCCGCTCGCAAGTTGTCTGGACGCCACGGCGGTGCTATCTTGTCAGGTCATTGTCGCATTCTTGTCCATCCATTGTTGCCTACTCGTGCATGTCATACTAGTACAAAACGAATAGCCTTGCCATTGAGAGGTATATTTTGTGTGTGGGGGAGTTTTATTCAAAGTTTATAGAGTTACAATCAACAGGCACCAGATCCTCAATAAAATATGGGATATGGTGAAGCCACACCGTTGTAGTACTCTCGATGCGACTATAGTATGCCAAATGATGTGCTACTCTATTCTGATCTGTCCTAAACTTTTGTGGAATAAACTCCCCAAGAGCTAGCGTGCTATTAATGTCTGCTACTACGTGTCCATAAGTTGAACGAGCCAGACCACTAGAAAAAATGGAATCGATGGCCTCCGAAGAATCAGACTGAACAATGACTAGCAGCTTTGTATGTTGGATAGCAAGCGCGGAACCTTGCATTCTCGCATGCAACTCGGCTTCGAAAGCTTCGTTGCAGTTGAATAAAATGCGATAGGCTGGTAATATGACCGACCAGTCAGGTTTTCTCAACACCATCCAAAGCGTCGCTGAGACATTAGACTTCATGGAAGAGCCATCGACGGACAGGGGGACATGATCTGCCGGCGGCGGAGGCCATGGAGTAGTCGACAAGGCCATAGCTTCCTTCGTCAATACTTGAACTTCAAGTGGAGGCATCTTCCCTTTCATCACTTCCTCGACACTATATCTCTGAGCGGTTGCAAGTGACTTCGTATAAGTGCCGACATAGTCCACTCTAACATCAACAGGGGGCACCCCATTACCATGAATCATGTCCATTTGGAGCTACCAAATGCGCTAAAGTAACATAATTATTGTGTAACGTGTGTCAGTACACTGTATGAACACATTCGGGAGCCATTCCCGGCCACCAGTTAACAAACTGTCATGTGGCAGATGCCAAACCCTCCACATCTCAGTCCACACGTACATTGTGTGTTGGGGGTGTTGTTTCTGATGTTGACGATGGCGATGCATCCAAGACTAATTTCATAGCTCCAACCCCGCCATGACGGTGTCAACGAGCTTGTGGGCTTAGTCTCTCGTCAATCCTTCTCGAAGGCCATTTTAAGTCTGGCTGGCAGTTGTCGTCCCTCATAGTTCCAGTGGTGGGCGTGATAGGATGGTGGTTCCGAATCTCAACTTGCAGCTTGATGGTGGTGCATCTTCTGCTCGGCCTCGATGATTTCAACGGATGCCGGTGGCTCAGGGAATTGAGGAGGATGTGGATGATCTTCGGGTCGACACACCACAATGATAAAGGCCCCACGACCGTATCGGCTCACTATACCCTTCTGGATCATGGTTCTCCTTCGAAACCGGGTCGACACACCACAATGGTAATGACACTTACGAGAAATTACAAGAACCTCGATGTAATTTTATATTTTTGAAGGGATTTTGCCGAATAGTTGTATGAACATGTGGTCTCCTCTATCTTTCTGACCGGTTCCATGTGAGTGCGTTGTATCTACACTATTTGCTACTCCCTCCGTCCCACAATATAAAAGCGTTTTTTACACTACATTAGTATCAAAAACGCTTTTATAATATGGGACGGAAAGAGTATGATTTATGAAACACGCACATAACCCTAAAAACGCTTGCATATTCCCCGCAAAAAAAAAAAACGCTTGCATATGTCCAAGTCCAACCTGTGGGGAAAACCTGTTGGATCCACAGCCAATGATCGTGGTAGTAGCAACATTATTGGTCTGGTACGCGCGGCGTGGGTCGGACCCAGCCTCACCTGACGCCAATCGATTCAGCCCCCACACCACTCAACGTAGCAAAGAAGCAGCAAGGTGACGACGCCTTGGGAGTACGTGGCCAAACACAGGCGAGAAGTTGCTCTCCCTCGTGCGTGCGGGCCCGAGCAGGTCTGCAGGCTTGGAGCCCATGCACGCTGCCACGTACTACCACTACCACAGTGTCGTAGTGTCTAGCTAGGGCCCCCATACTATACCCAACCCATCCAATACTAGCAGATGAAAGGAGGTGCACTCGTTTTTTCTTAATCTAAAACAAGTCAACAATTCAGCACAGTGCCTGTTGTCTGTTTCTCCCCTGAACCTGAACCTGAACCTGATTATTCTTTCACCTGGACTCATGATGCACCGTTGCTGCCTCGCTGGCTTGCCCCAGCACAACAGTTGTTTGGTCCTCCTGATTTCACTGCTGGCCGCATTATTGTTATCAGCACATGTTTTTCATTCTGGATCTTGGGCCGATAGGTCTGGACAAAGTTTATAAGTAACGTCGCGCCAGTGCACCATCTTGTGATCCCCGCAGAGACACGTCTCCCTGTACTGTGCAGGGTTGGACTGATTGATTACACGTTCGATCTGGTAGGTCAAAACTTTCCGTGTGAGTGTCCATTTGTATGCATGGATAAAAAATAAACGTACAGTATAGCAGTACTACTCTAGTGAGCTAAAGCAGAAAAAAAAAGTAATCTAAAGAAAGCGTAAAATTCAGTTGAGCCGATTACATATCGCACCGTCCAAGAGCACATGACCTGCACCGTACTGGTACTCCTACTGCTACCCCTTTGACCACGTGATGCGCGGCTAGGGGTATGACGCAGCGCTTGCGATCGGATGCTTTTGCGATGTGTCTCTGTTGGCGCGTTTCCATCCCGAGGAAACAAACCGCGCGCAATTACTCGGAGCTAGAGTAGCCACGCCCACTGGCTGCCGCTAGCTAAAACGCACACGAGTTTCTGCAAAAACAGTTTGATTTCGCCCGCTTTTGACTTTTGGCACACGGGTATACGCCCCAATGCTTTTCCACTTTTTCCCTTTATATCGGTAGCGTTCATACAATGCAACAGTCCAAAATATATATAGCGATCTTCCGGAAGCTAGTGTGATATTTTGGCCAGTTTAACAAGAAAAGTTCATTTGGTCAACTACAGTGAGTAGTGTGTACCCAGCATCTACTACGGGTGTTTGATGCCGTGTCCCATGCAGGAGAACCGTATGTGGTTGATGCCGCGTCATATTAACATGCTACTCCTACCACTCTATAAATTAGGATTGTCACGAAAATGAGAAAAATCTGCTACTCGCCGGCTGATTCTGTACTCCATATGTACGCATCAGGACAAGCGCATACATGTATCAGTATTTTCTTACTGCACTTGGAGCAAGAGCTAACTATGGATTAGTGTGCGTTGTACGATGGAAGGGAGCTATCAATACATTTTTAGTGGTCACTCTCCTTTTCTTAACCATATAGGTGACAACGCAAGTTAAACGACACGTGTATATATGGGGCAAAAAAATTTAACAAAAAATGGTAGGAATTCCTACTGCATATATCTTTATAATATTTTTTTGCGAGATAGTACAACAAAAGGCCTAGCTAGAGCAAAGAAAAGAAGTCAACATCAAGCCGAGGATCAAATGAAATACTCCATCCGTTTCTTTTAGTCTTCATATAAGGCATAAACTTTGACTAACTTTATAGGACAAAATATTAACATTCACAATATGAAATCAATATTACTAGATGTGTCATGATGTTAATTTTCATAGCATATAGCTTTGGTATTGTAGATGTTGATATCTTTTGATATAAATTTGGTCAAACTTTGCATAGCTTGACTTTGACCAAATTTTATGTGCACACTAAAAAGAAACGGAGGGAGTACGAAGAATGAAAAACTTTACAAAGAAAAGAAGTATCTCTTCCTTGTAGCTCTATGTACTAGCCAGCCCAACTCTTCTTTGAATTTCTTTCTACATCCATGTAAGCTATCCCACCGAAGAAGTAGCCATTTCTTGTTGTCCAAACTGCCCATGAAATCAAAACCCCATTTATCAAAAATAAAAGCGATGGGAGTGGGCTCTTAAAATGATTAATGATGTTCAGATTTTTGTCTCACTCCCCGCGGAGAATTCCATGTTAGGCATATGTAGGACCAACGATGCTTTGCAAGCTCGCATTGAAAGAAAAGGTGTTCTCTGGTTTCCAACACCTGAATCCCACAAAGCACACAAGTGTAGAGTTCGTGAAAGAATTTTTTTTCATATGAAGAAGTTCTCTTGTGTTTAATATGTTGTGTCGAAGAAGCCAAAAAAGAGTTTGTGTTTAGCTTGACAATAAGTCCATAGCCATTTTATTGACTCCCATGACCGTTGAGGTCCAATGAGGAGATGATAAGCCTTGGAAACCCTAGATATAGATGAGTGACCCATAAAATACCACGAGTCGCTTTATTTAACCACAAAGAGGCTACCCATCAAGTATTGAATTTGTATTGAACAAAAGAAATTTCAAAAGTGACGGGCGGAAAAGATCTTCCAGTTCATAAGCTTGCATGATCTGCTTGACACAGATCTGTTGATTCTTCACAAAAGATTGTAAATGAGTCCAAGGGTGGGCAAGAGGAATATCCCTCCATGGTGAGACAAATAAAAATTGCATCACTAGAGATGACCGTGGGAGTGGAATTCTTTTTGTAAACATACAAAAAACTTGCGACAATCTTTCTACCAAAAAGAACTGCGAGCCACCTCAAAAGAAGTAAGGCCTTGCTAATAATGAACTTCTCCAGTAAGCTTAACCCAAGGAGTATCATGATGATTCTTGAACTTGTGGGCATTTTTTAGCAACATAGAATTATTATGCAGTTTCAAATTTAGTACACATAAGCCACCATCCAATTTGGCTTTGCAAATAAATTTCCAAGCAACCGGTGATGGAGTAGATTTCCTTAAATCTTGTTCGCCCAAAAATATTGTCTTTTGTACAATCCTTAATCACACGCTTCTAAAGTTTGATATAACCTGTGAGGAAATGAGCTACACAATTCTCGATGACCCTATATTTGATAAAACCATATTGATTAACATGAGTACCAGCTAGAGAATAACCGCCTAAAGTATATTTGCCAATAGCTCGGTAATGAGATTTAGGGTACAATTTAGCAATGAGATAGGCCTAAAATCATTCACATCGATTGCTTGTCGACTTTAGGAATGGGAGTGATGAGAGATGCATTGATGCTTTGAATACAAAGAGAACCTTCATGGAACTGAGAACATAAATCATAGAAGTACTTCATAATAGGGAAACACTTGTTATCTGTAGTCTGCTAGAAAGCCAACGTCAGACCACTCCATGTCCATCGATTCCAATTCAATCCCACGGTGGAGAAATTAAACACTAACCCTTGTTCATATAATTCCTCTCGGTCGTTGCTAACCACCCGTACATCACACACAAATGATCGCATATCCTCTATCTCGCTCGTTTGTTTCGTCTCTCCCGCTCCCTTCCCTCGACTCTCCTACATGAGGCCCATATCAAAACATAAACCCATGAGTGACATGCGCTCCACGATGCTGCCATCGATGAGGTCGCCGGTGCGACATCCCTATACTAGGTGGTTGTGCCCGCCATCTCCGTCGTTGCATCACCGGGTTGGACGGAGGTTGTAGGGTTTGCAAGTTTGTAGGCCTTAATTAGAGGATTCTGTGTTCTTTATGGCAAAATAGAAAATCAACAATTAAAGGCCATGACTCATTACAACTCTTATACTGTACCAAGCAAAAACAAATAAGTTTATACTTGGCCTATTGAGACTTGGTGTGCAAGATTTCTTGGTGGGGAAGGAAACTTGCATGGTAAGAGCATCTTCAGCCACGACTTGCAAATCCGGGCGTGTCCGTTTTGAAACCCTACTTTTTCATCCGTGCAGCCGCATCTCTCATATTTTTCCTCATATGTCCGGTCACTTGCACGTGATTGGTGGAGAAGAAGAGAGAGAAAGAAAAGAATGAATAAAGAAAGAGAAAATGTGGTCCGGGGTGGGGTCACGTCCTACATGGCGGACTGACCGGACGCGCCCGGGCACGTCTGCGGCCCCTCATATCGTCCTCATATTTGAGATGGATATGAAGGGTGCCGGTCAGTCCGGGCATTTGAGATGGGTATGAGGGGTCCATCTCGATCGATTTTTTGTGACCGGACGGTGACCGGGCGGCCTGTCCGGGCGTTTGAGGAGGGTATGAGGGGTCCGGCTGTAGATGCTCTAAGTTTGCCCACTTGAGAAGAAAACTTGGGAGTAGCAAGCTTGTCTAGAGGCACATGAAGCGCGTCGGTATTTGCTTACTGCACTTCGAGCAAGAGCTGTGCAACGAGCTATCAGTAACTCCCGCGGTTTCACGACATATGCAGGAGTACAGTGGCGGCGCTAGGAAATAAAGACTGGGTATTCATCTAATTTTTTTCTCTCTAAATGTAGTATATGAACCAAACAACACAACACTAGCAATATATGAACAAAACAACACTAACATAACGGCAATAGCGATATTTCAATGTATCAGACCATAACGACATGAATACATAAGTACCTTTTGATGTATAAAGTGATGATATCCTTCTTACAATATAACTCTGCGGTCGCCTTTTTGGAAGAGATTGATGACATCTTCATCCTTCACTTGATTGAAAAATTCTCTCTCAACAAATGTAACCAAACAATTGTTCAAATATTCATCACCCATTTTGTTCCTTAGCTTATTCTTCACATGGCTCATTGAAGAGAATACCCTTTCAACACTAGCACTAGCTACTGGCAGAATCAATACCAACTTAAGTAGCTTGTAAACAATATGATATTGTTTATGCTTGTTTGTCTCAACAAGCATAACTGAAAGCTGACACAGATTTTTCAGATTTTGAAACCTTTCATCTCTACGCACATTAGTAACATACATGTTTAGTTGCCATGGAAGTCTTGCCAGTTCATCACTTGTAAAATCAGAAGCATAAAACTTTGTAGCAAGCCTAACCAACTTCTCTTGGTCATAAGCAGCAAATAGATGAAGTGGACAGAATGCTGCCATGCAAGAAAGTAGCAAATAAATGAAGTGAACATAAATTGGGGACA
Source organism: Elymus sibiricus (assembly GCA_039707655.1). NCBI lineage: Eukaryota > Viridiplantae > Streptophyta > Magnoliopsida > Poales > Poaceae > Elymus > Elymus sibiricus. The sequence goes on from CM077665.1 coordinate 276,329,743, forward strand.
TCTCAATTCTCAAGAATGCTCAAATTGGGGGCAGCCGGGCAGGGGCGCACCTTCTGTTTCTGTGCCGCGGGGGGGCGGGCCGAGCAGCCCGAGCTGCTGCTGCCTCCGAGTTTGAGCCGTCCGGCTGCTGCTCCCTCCGAGCCAAACTGTGGGCGGGGGGCCGGCCGGCCGGGTGCCGCCGGCGCGAGGGGCGGGGCGCCGCCGCCATGGTTGCCCGAGCCGAAGAGGAGGGGCGGGCGGGGGGGCGGCCGGCCGGGCACCGCCGGCGCGGGGGGCGGGGCGCCCCGCCAGGGTCGCCCTTCCCGGCTGACATCGGCTCCGGTCCGGCGGCGCTGCGACCTGCGATGCGAGGAGTGCGACTGCGAGGTGCTGGCGACTGGCGAGGAGTCGATGCGAGTACTGGATGCACAATGCGGTTGACTTCTGGACGGGAACGGGATGAGGTAGGAGGAAAATTACATGGGCTGGGCCTGCTTCGTGTGCTAGTCTGTGGGCTGACATGTATATAATTTTTTTCCATCTAAATCTTGGGTATTCTTGTGAATACAGAGGCATACACCCAGCGCCGCCGCTGCCGGCAATTCTGGAACCAGCGGGAACAGAACAAGGAAGGTGGGAATTCATGTCGCCAGCCTGGCGGGACGGCATCACCGGATGACAAAGCGGAAGATGAAGACGTCGTATCGTCGGTGCAGAGTTCTTTCTTTTGCGGGAAGTCGGTTCAGAGATTTAGCATGTGTATAATTCGTAGCAACAAAATTTTGATCGCATTAGTTGAGCAGGTGCTCTGACAACGAAGTATGGAGGCAAATATAAACAGTGAACATAAACTTGCACTTGCTTGTGTATTGCTCTGTTTTGATCCGTTTGTTGTTCTAGGATGTTCGAAACTTGGAATTAAATTACATTATTAAAGCTGGCTAAATCTCGTGGGCATATAACGAGACCCAAGCAATACAACAAACGGTTGCCAACATGCCATTATGGCATGTGGGCAACCGTATGTTCAATATCATATTATTTTGACCAAACTTTGAGAGCACACGCACTTTCGTTGTCTTCGATTCATGATCTCTTGTTATAGAATACAAGTCTTCAGTTGTGAAAGAATAATCGAATTTTATAGTGATTTTTTTTCTGTTGTGTCCTATCTTGCTTTAAAATTTGCCTTAAAATAATTTTAAAAATCATCTTATTTAGCTCAAGATTGACTCGAGATCGTTACAAGCTGAGCACGAGCCACTTTCTATAGCTCGACTTTCAGCTTCATGCATTTTGAGCTTGCTCCAATTTTAGTATGAGTTGAGCTGAGCCTAGGCCAACTCGCTCAAACTTGACTCGTTTGCAGCCCTACTTGTCATCCTAGCTAGGTTAGATGGCTCACCATTACAAGCGTGCTGCTCAAACTTAAACGAACAAAAACGAAAGCTTGTAACTCTATCTCTAATGTCCCTCAAAATCATGCAGTAGGGTACTAAGAAAACCACAGACTGAAGCTCATTCACGATTCTCGGTCTGTTGCCACATGAACTTTCTTTACATGCAGGTCCTCAGTCAAAGCCAAGGCCTCCCTATATGCATGAGCTTCTAGTGTGTGTGTGTGCTTGGGGGGGGGGGGGGGGGGGGGGGTTCCGAAACACCTGCTAGCACCACTGTCGATGCTCCGAGGAACTGGCCATCCTCGTCCCGCACACCGCCGCCACTGCCGCCTTATCTGTTGTTTTTGCTACGCACCGGCCGTGTTGATTTTGGATGTTCCAGCATCCGCTTTAATCCACCTAGTTGGTTCAATTGTAGCACTAGATGGAGCTCGCCCAAGTGGCAATGGCCAACTACATTGCTCGCCAAGATATTTCTGATAAACATGTGTGTAGACCAGGGACTGTGGAACTCCGCCTCATGTATCACATGACGTCGCGCCCACCATATCACCCATAGTGTAACCAATACCTCCACGAAGATTGGCTCCTCTAGAGTGTTACTTAGGCCAAACAGCCACAATTTTGCATCATTGCTGCATCGTCCTCTCAAAGTGACCACACGCTCTTCGCCATATGACAATCTGGCAGACAATGCCTCCATAAATCAACTTCCGAATTTCATATTGGGCATGTCGTTGATTCTGCCATCTTCTTCCGCACCTCACCAGTGGGCATAGATGCCCTAGCTAGTCTCCATGCGAAGACCCTCAGTTTATCCGGAACTTTTACCTTCTATAAACGATGGCGCCAGTTATTCTCCTCCACCTTTGTGTTTGAATTACCAGTAGACTCATACAACCAATTCTCCCTCTGGAATATTATATCAACCAACATCTTGTACGCATATCTGACGGTAAATATTCCTGTCTTCTCATAATGCCATGACCAACAATCCTCATGATTCACGAAACTTAGTGGGATTTGTCGGATTACCTTAACATCCATCTAAAGCATGTGCTGCTCAAGGGCCTCCATGTTCCATTCTCTACTCGCGGCATTGATATAGTGGGACACCAACTGAGGTGGATCTATAGTGATAGCACATGTGGGCCGAAGGCGATAATCTCTTCGAAGCCAATTCTCCAACCATGCATTCGTTGACCTCCCATCTCCGATCCGCCTGACCAATCCAACCTTGAGTACATCTCGCCCCTCACACAATGATCGCCACAATCTAGAAGGGTTCGGCCTCAGTTGAGCCGAAAGAACATCCGAGCCCGGGTGATAAATAGATTTCAGTATGGGCGCACTTAACGAAGTTTGATCTTGCAATATACGCCACAGTTGACGTGCCAAGAATGCGATGTGAAAAATCTCCAGATCCCTAAATCCCATGCCACCCTTGTACTTTGGCATGGTCATAGTCTCCCATGAGACCCATGCCATTTTTCGCTCACCCGCCTTGCTCCCCCACCAAAAATTACGCCTGAGAGATGTTATATGCTGGCACTGTCGAGGCAACGACCCTGACAATGAGTACTAGGGGTATGAACGAGAAGCGGAGCCTAGGTACGGCGCAAGTGTAACACTCAGATTTTACGAGTTCGGGCCCCTCTCGGAGAGGTAACAACCCTACGTCTCGTGCTCAGGGGGGGTGATTACACGAGAATGTTGAACCCTTGTCCAGGAGCTCGGTGGTGGCTTATATAGAGTTCGTCGGGACCCGTTGAGCGTCATCACAGGGTGAGTTAATGCTATTACGACGGCAGTTTCCGGTAACAGCAACCTATAACTACAACACTTACTGGTAACGGTAGCTATGCCTACACTTGATGTATTGTTTAAGTCTTCCGGCCATTGCAGCTCCCACGTCGCCCACGTCTTGTCTCTGTCCGAGTGCTGGAACCTGGCCGACTGACAGGGAGACGCCCGAGTGAGTTAGTGGATTCGAGTGGATCCTGATATATGCATTCAAATGTATATATGGTCCTGGGACCTCAATGATGGTGTGGGGTCCTAGGCGGGCCTCGGATGTCAGGTCCATGACCCTACCACTAGTAGGTGATCCCATCATTAGCCCCCGAATCGGTTGAGGTTTCAGAAGACAAGTGGGCGGAATTCTCGGAGCGGCACGGGTGTCTCGGGGGCACCCAAAGCTCGATTTCAAGAGATTCCCCACTCCGGTCTAAATAGAAGCCGCAACGGATTCTGGACTGTGAGTTTCCGAGTGATCAGATTGGAGAGATTCATGTGTAAAATTTGGTGGCATTCGGTTGTCTCTTGGGAGAGGTAGACTGGTGGTCCAAGTGTGGACATGCCATGAAGCTCGAGCGACATCACAGGAGTGAGGGCAGTTCCCCTATGGATCCTGGGGGAACTCTTGTATCACTCGGTTTAGAGCCCAAATTTACGAAACACTCGCCTTGGCATTCAGTTATGCGCCAAGTCAACCCGCGGAGGGGCGTCGAGTCCGTCCCGTTGCAATCCTGAAGATGACTTCAGTTGGAGGATTTTTAATCATCCAAGTGTCTGGAGACCTCCTGTCGACGCACTTGGTCGGACCGAGGTGTTTTTCCCAAACAGGAAAGTGCAGACAATCAATCGGGTTGATGTGGGGCGAGAACTCACGGATTTGAACGCAGGACGTGCGCGCGGAAGCGGTTGCGCCATGGGCGTAGTGGGGAAAGTGGGAGGTGATGCCTCGATTTCCGTCACGGGACCCGCCACGTGCAGGATTTGCTCTACGCGAGAGGATTGCGTCCGATTTGCACTCGATGGTGGAGATCTTTGTGTGGATTTTTCCAGGGTATAAATACGTGGAAACACTTGGCCGAAATCGCACCAGATCCTCTTTCTCTCTCGCGTTCTCCTCCGCCACCCCGCCACACTCGGCCGCGCCCTCCGCCCCACAATCCACCTCCCAGCTTCGGTCCTCTCGAAAGAGATGGTGAAGGAGTTGACCGCAAAGCTTGAGAGGGAAAAGAAGGCGCTGAGAGGGTTGTTGTCTGTGGGATCACTAGAAGGGATGTCTAGAGGGGGGGGGGTGAATAGACTACTTGACAAATAAAAACCTAACCTTTTCCCAAGTTAACTGGTTGGCAAATTTTAGCAATTCTAACAAGTCTAATGCACCCTACATATGCTAGTCAACAAGTATGGCAGCGGAAAGTAAAGACATGCATATGTAAGAGAGTAGAGATAGGAAGATCAAACGCAATTTGGAAACACGAAGATTTTTCCCGTGGTTCCGATAGGTGGTGCTATCGTACGCCCACGTTTATGGAGACTTCAACCCACGGAGGGTAACGGTCGCAAGAGTCCACGGAGGGATCCACCCACGAAGGGTCCACGAAGTAGCAACCTCGTCTATTCCATAACGGCTTCCGTCCACGAAGGACTAGCCTCACTATGGGTAGATCTTCACGAAGTAGGCGATCTCCTTGCCCTTACAAACTATTGGTTCAACTCAACAATCACGAAGAAGGAGGCTCCCAAGCGACACCTAACCAATCTAGGAGGAACCACCCTACAAAAGGTAATAGCTATGGTAGTATGATGAACTCCTTGCTCTTGTGCTTCAAAAGATAGTCTCCTCAACACTCAATCACTCTCTCATAGGTTTGGCATGTGTACAAGAGATTGATTGGATGGAAAGCAACTTGGGGAGGCTAGAAATCAAGATCCATATGGTTGGAGTGGATGATCTTGACCTCAACACAAGGGTAGGTGGTTCTCTCTCAGGAAATTGGATATGGCAAGTGTAGATCAGTCCTGAGTGCTTCTCTTGCAAGTGAGAGGTGGTGGAGGGGTATATATAGACATCTCCAAAAAATCCAATCGTTACAACATTATTACCCAACTCGGTGAAACCGGAGTGAAAACTCGGTTACACCAACTAGTGCAAAATGTGGCAACTTTGGCGTTTTCGGTGAGACCGATATATGAATCTCGGTGGTACCAATATGGGTGGCCTAGGCAGTTACCAAAACTTGGTGAGACCGATTCCTCAAACTCGATGGGACCAATTTTAAGAAATTGGTTAACAGAGAGTTGGTCCAACTCTCGGTGAGACCGATTCTCAAAACTCGGTGGGACCGATTCTTGAAAATGGCTAACAGAGAATTGGTCACTAGTTTCGTTGGCACCGAAAGGAATGTTGGTAGTACCAAGATGCTAGGGCTTGGTTTGGCCTCTGTCTAGGGTAAACTCAGTAGATCCGAATGGAAAGTGTTGGTGTCACCGAATTTTGACTTTTGGCTTGGGACAGAAGATTTGTGTGGGAAAGTGGGTGAGTATTTTCGGTGGCTAATCTCTAAGCACTTGAGCAACCAGATCATCATATTTACCTCATCCCCTTTTAATAGTATTGGCTTTCCTATGGACTCAAAGTGATTTCTCACAAAATATAAAATGTAGAGTCTTGTAGCTTGAAGCTTGGCCAATCCTATTCCTTCCTTTCCTTGGTGAGGCTCTCCACACAATCCTTTAGCCAATCCTCTCTGTGGACTTCATCTGAAATAAGCTAGATAAAACTATTAGTTCAAGAGATAATGTATGTTGTCATGAATTATCAAAACCACCGAGGGAGCATATGTGCTTTCAATCCCCCCCTTTTTGGTAATTGATGACAACATACAATCAAAGCTCCAAATTAAGATATGCAGGAATATGTGATAGCTTTGAAGGATACATGACTAATACAAGCTCCCCCTAAATGTGTGCAATCAATTTTAAAGGATAGTTGCTTTGGAATGCATGAACACACACATAGTAGAAAGGACATGAGATGTCATGTATATCCTGGCTATATGCATCAAATATATGTGAATGAGGTGTTTCCATGTTCAAGACTTCACCCTTGCAAACAATATGTGCAAGAAGCAAGAGATCATCTTGACCAAGGATATGATGCATATACTTACCTTGAAGTTCTTGAGCATTTTAACAGTAGGAACACACTTGAGAAAACAATGTTAGGAAACACAAGAGTATTCTACTTATCCAGATGCAAAGAGATTCAGGAGTATCAAGATATGGAAGACATATGAAGAATAGAGTTTCTTAAGATTGTTATGTCTCCAAAACAAGTTTAGAACTTTCTCCCCTAAGTATGGATTTGTAAATATTCCTCTCCCCCTGAATCTTAGCATGTAGATATTGGGAGTAGGTAGGGTGAGACAAGTGTAAAAATAAAAACATATGCACTCTCTCCTTAAATTAAGTAGCATGAATTCTGTCTTCTCTCTCTCCCTTGAACAGATATTTCTCCCCTTTGGTTAAGCATAAGCTTCTTCTTTTCATGATTATCTCTCCCCCTTGATATTTCTCCTTCTGGAGCATAGATGCTTTGATATTTCTCCCCCTTAATATTATATCTCCCCCTTTGGTATGAGCATAAGCTTTGAAGCTTTCACCTTTCTTCCCCTTTGGCATTATTTTCCAAAAAGGGTCACACAAAGGGTCAGATAAAGGGATCATTGAGTGGGAAGGGATTCTAGAGAATAAGGGTCATTGAGAGCATTTGAGACAAGGGTTCCTTGAATGTAATTTTCTCCCCCTTTTATTATCTGAAAAGTTTTCTCCCCTTTGACGTAGGGATCCTTGAGCAAAATTTCTCAACCTACAGCAAAAAGAAACTTTAAGTTTTCTCCCCCTTTTGACAAAGAGATCCTTGAAGACATTGAGATTTTGCTAATTTTGACAAAGTACACAGAAGATAGCAAAATCGATGGCTCCGAGGCAGAATGAGTCGGTGGAACCGAGATGAGGTTGTGCAGCCTATCTGCATGATCGGTGACACCAACTTATCTGGATCGGATGGTCTGAAATGTAAAACAGAAACTTGGCAAAGTTTGTCAAAAGCAACTTTTCAAAAAAGTCTCAATGGAATAAAATGATTTGCAAGGAATATTGAAAAAGATTTGCAGGGAATATTCAAAAAGATTTTCAAGGAATTTTCAACTAGATGGAAATTGAATGGTTCCAATAAAGCATGCAACTATAAGATGAACCAAACAAGATATTTCATCTAGATGATGGGCGGTGACTAGGTCACCTATATTAGAGTATATTGACTTAGGGAGCCAAGCAAGAATACTTGATCACAGGTCATACTCTACGTTAAGCTAAAAATAGGGTTACCATTTTTTGTTTAAGCATTTTAATGTTTTCATATCACTTGAGTTGCTTTATCTCATGACTTGGAGTAAAGCTATTTCAAGGATATGATCACATACCTTCGAGTGATGTTGATGACGTGGCATGTAGGAGAACTTCTTGTGGATGCTCAAAGTTGATGAAGATCATCTTGAGTTGGGAGCAATCCATCTTTTCTTTGAAGCTAGATCCTCCTACAAGAGTTAGTCATGCAAGGAAGAACAATGTATATATCCAAATGACAATAGCGAAATTTTCATTATATGTAAGTCAAGGATATAGTTTGTGTTGTCTTCTTCCTTCCATCATCAAAGAAGGGTTGTGGACACTTGGCCATGACAAGATTACTTGTGATATGAGTTGATGGCAATATTGTGGAATATAGTTCTTCCAAGTACCTACAAAAGGTTAGATGCAATACAAGGGAGCATATATTTCCAAGATATAAGATAGTGTCATATCAAGTGCATGGAATAGTCATGTAAACTCATGCCCTTGCATGCATCCGAGTGAGTGTAGCTCAAGTTTGAAGCATCAATGATGTTCAACTCACTCCTCAAGTGACAAAACACTTTCTCATCAAGTGGCTTAGTAAAGATATTGGCTAATTGCTAGTTGGTACGAACATGTTTTTGATTAATGTCCCCTTTGGCAACATGATCACGAATGAAATGATGAAAAACTTGAATATATTTAGTTTGAGAATGTTGCACGGGATTGTGAGCAATCTTAATAGAAATCTCATTGTCACACAACAATGGAACATGTCTCGCATGGATTCCATAATCCTTAAGAGTTTGAGTCATCCATAGCAATTGGGCACAACATGATCTGGCGGCAATATATTCCGCTTCGGCGGTAGATAGAGATACCGAGTTTTGTTTCTTGGATGACCAAGACACAAGAGATCTACCAAGAAATTGACATGTACCCAAGGTGGATTTTCTATCAACCTTATCTCTGGCATAGTCCGAATCGGAATAGTCAACAAGGTTAAAAGAAGATCCCTTGGGATACCATATGCCAAAGTTTGGTGTTTGTATCAAGTATCTCACAATTCTTTTCACGGCCTTAAGATGACACTCTTTAGGAGCAGCTTGATATCTAGCGCACATGCACACACTAAGCATAATGTCGGGATGAGAGGCACATAGATATAACAATGAACCAATCATTGATCAATAAACCTTTTGATCAACCGGTTTGTGCTCCTTGGTGAGGTCAACATGTCCACTAGTAGGCATATGAGTTTTCATACCTTTACACTCTTGCATGCTGAACTTCTTGATCAAGTCCTTGGTATACTTGGTTTGAGAGATGAAAGTTCCTTGTCTCGTTTGCTTGATTTGCAAACCAAGGAAAAATTTCAGCTCACACATCATGGACATTTCATACTTCTCGGACATCAACCTTCCAAATTTCTCACTAAATTGTGGGTTAGTAGATCCAAAGATAATATCATCCACATAAATTTGGCACACAAATAATTCATCATTTACTCTCTTTGTGAATAAGGTTGCGCCAATTTTACCAATTTCAAAACCTTTTTCAATAAGAAACTTCCTTAAGCATTTGTACCAAGCTCGTGGAGCTTGCTTAAGACCATAGAGAGCTTTATGAAGCTTGTAAACATGGTTAAGTTTCTTAGGGTTTACAAAACCAGGGGGTTGTTTAACATAGACCTCTTCTTCTATCTCACCATTTAAAAATGCACTTTTAATATCCATTTGGTAGAGCGTGATATCATGGTGATTAGCGTAAGCAAGAATAATGCGGATAGCTTCAAGTCTAGCAACGGGGGCATAGGTCTCACCGTAGTCCACACCTTTGACTTGGGTATAGCCTTGAGCCACAAGACGCGCCTTGTTGCATACGACTTGACCGTCTTCGTCTTGTTTGTTCCGAAACACCCATTCGGTTCCGATGATGTTTTGCTCGTCCTTGGGCTTCTCCACTAATGTCCACACTTCATTCCTCTCGAAGTTGTGTAGCTCTTCGTGCATAGCATTCACCCAATCCGGGTCCTGAAGAGCTTCTTCTACCTTCAAAGGCTCAATACTAGAGATGAATGAATAATGCTCACAAAAGTTAGCCAATCGAGTTTTAGAGCGAGTTATCCCCCCAGTTTGTATGTCACCGAAGATTTGATCTAGAGAATGATTTTTGTTCACTCTAGCTCGAACTCGGGGTAGCTTTTGCTTGTTGGATGGCGGAGCTTCCCCATCATCATCATCTTCTTCATTGTTGTTGAAGGTGTCGTTGCCTTGAGGTGGTGGTGCAGGTGGTTGTGCTGGATCATCATGATGAAATTCTTCCTCCTCTTCATCTTGTCGTGTACCGCTTGTGGATGCCTCCATGTTGTATTGAGGTTCACCTTGACGTGAAGTAGGGGCTTCCACTTGAGTTGATGAAGTACTTTCCTTCACCTCCATGGGACGAATCTTGCCAATGGACAAGTCTTGGCTAGCTTCCGAATGTTCCTTATCTCCTACATCATTTGCAAATTGTTCGACTTGCGAACCATTAGATTCATCAAACTTCACATCTACCGTCTCTTCAACTTTTCGAGTGAAGTTGTTGTAGACACGGTAAGTGTGAGAGTTTGATCCGTAACCGAGTAGGAAACCTTCATGAGATTTAGGAGCAAATTTAGAACGACGATGCTTATCAAGAATGTAACACTTGGAGCTGAATACTCGAAAGTATCCAACTTGGGTCTTGTTACCGGTGAGTAGCCCGTATGCCGTTTTATCGAGAAGCTTGTGAGGGTAGAGTCGGTTCGTAGCATGACAAGCTGTTTCCATGGCTTCCGTCTAAAAGTGTTTTGGCGTCTTGTATTCGTCGATCATCGTTCTAGCCATCTCTATAAGAGTCCGGTTCTTCCTCTCAACAACTCCATTTTGTTGAGGTGTGTACGTAGCCGAGAACTCATGTGAAATCCCTTCTTCTTCAAGAAAGAAATCCACATTCGTGTTCTTGAACTCCGATTCGTTGTCGCTCTGAACTTTCTTGATCTTCACTTCAAATTGATTTTGCGCTTTGCGAGCGAAGTTCTTGAAGATCTTTTGCACCCGCGACTTATCATCAAGAAAGGATACCCACGTAAATCTGGAAAAATCAGCAACTATAACTAGACCAAAGGAATTTCCATCGAGGCTCTTGTAAGCATTGGGACCAAAAAGATCCATATGAAGCAACTCGAGTGGTTTCCTAGTAGTCATGATATTCTTTACGAGATGACTTTCACCTACTTGCTTTCTAGCTTGACAAGCACTACAAAGTCTATCTTTGTCAAAGATAACATCTTTGACACCAAGTATGTGATCACCTTTGATGAGCTTGTCTAGATTACGCATACCAACATGTCCTAATCTTCTATGCCAAAGCCAACCTTTAGAAGATTTTGCAATAAGAAAAGTATGAGGTTTGGATCTCTTAGTGAAATCAACAATGTATAGTTCACCTCTACGGAAACTGGTAAAGACCATGCTATGATTGTCTTGACGAAACACTTGGCAATCTACTTTGGTAAATAGCACATTAAAACCGAAATCGGCAAGTCTAGATACGGAAAAGAAGATTGTAGCCAAGGGATTCAACAAGCATGACATTTTTTTAGTAGAGCTATCATGAGATATGGCCACCGTACCAAGACCGGGTACCTTACCCTTGGAGTTGTCTCCATAAGTCACATACCTTCGCGGTCCATGGTTTGGTGTGATCTCTTGAAACATGTATCTATCTCTGGTCATATGATCGGTGCATCCACTATCGAGAATCCACTCTTTTCCTACGGACATGTAATCCTTGAAGTTTGCCATGAGACTTAGATTCTTAATAGTCTTGTCATACTTGATGTCGAACAACTCATCTTCATCATAGTAGCCATGTTCCACATTGTCATCATCAAGTGGCAAATCCTCGTCATAAGAAACAAGAGATTCGTTAGAGTTGTGATCATGACAATGTTCAAGATTATGAATGTGAATGGCTTCAACAATGATGTTGTTGATAGTTATGACATCTCCTTTAGCACGCACGAGGTCTCAAAGCTCAAATAGATAACCATCAAACTTAGGATCACCAGACATCATTTTGTGAAAAGTAATAGATTTATGAAGAATTTCATCAAGATTACTCAATGAATAATTTGGATATCGTTTCTCCAAATCATTCCACTAAGTATAACCACATTCAAAAAAATTCATTTGATCAAACACAATTCTAGGCAATCCTCTAATGATAAGATTAACAGTTGTAAGATTACGAAGCATATCAATTTCCTCTTCATGTGTGGGATGTAAAGGATCAATGGGAGGTACATAGGGGTTCTTAACATACTTGCTCAAATGGAATTCATTGAATAACTCAAGCATCTCATATTTCCATTGACTATATCACTCCCCATCAAGAACGAACACTCTACAACTAAGACTCCCCAAACTAGACACATCCATCTTCCTCCAACGGTGATGAAACCGAAGCTATGGAGACCAAAGCTCTGATACCAATTGTGGGATCACTAGAAGGTATGTCTAGAGGGGGGTGGGGGTGAATAGACAACTTGACAAATAAAAACCCAACCTTTTCCCAAGTTAATTGGTTGGCAGATTTTAGCAATTCTAACAAGTCTAATGCACCCTACACATGCTAGTCAACAAGTATGGCAGCGAAAAGTAAAGACAAGCATATGTAAGAGAGTAGATTTAGGAACATCAAACACAATTTGGAGACACGGAGATTTTGCCCGTGGTTCCGATAGGTCGTGCTATCGTACATCCACGTTTATGGTGACTTCAACCCACGGAGGGTAACGGTCGCGAGAGTTCATGGAGGGATCCACCCACGAAGGGTCCACGAAGTAGCAACCTCGTCTATTCCATAACGGCTTCTGTCCACGAAGGACTAGCCTCACTATGGGTAGATCTTCACGAAGTAGGTGATCTCCTTGCCCTTACAAACTCTTGGTTCAACTCCACAATCACGAAGAAGGACGCTCCCAAGCGACACCTAACCAATCTAGGAGGCACCACCCTCCAAAAGGTAATAGATGTGGTAGTATGATGAACTCCTTGCTCTTGTGCTTCAAAATATAGTCTCCTCAACACTCAATCACTCTCTTAGAGGTTTGGCATGGGTACAAGAGATTGATTGGATGGAAAGCAACTTGGGAAGGCAAGGAATCAAGATCAGTATGGTTGGAGTGGATGATCTTGACCTCAACACAAGGGTAGGTGGTTCTCCCTCAGAAAATTGGATATGGCAAGTGTAGATCAGTCCTGAGTGCTTCTCTTGCGAGTGAGAGGTGGTGGAGGGGTATATATAGGCATCTCCAAAAATCCAACCGTTACAACATTATTTCCCACCTCGGTGAAACCAGAGTGAAAACTCGGTTGCACCGACTAGTGCAAAATGTGGCAACTTTGGTGTTTTCGGTGAGACCGATATATGAATCTCGGTGGTACCGATACGGATGGCCTAGGCAGTTACCAAAACTCGGTGAGACCGATTCCTCAAACTCGGTGGGTACAATTTTAAGAAATTGGTTAACAGAGAGTTGGTCCAACTCTCGGTGAGACCGATTCTCAAAAGTCGGTGGGACCGATTCTTGAAAATGGCTAACAGAGAGTTGGTCACTGGTTTCGGTGGCACCGAAAGGAAGGTTGGTAGCACCGAGATGCTAGGGTTTTGTTTGGCTTCTGTCTAGGGTAAACTCGGTAGATCAGAATGGGAAGTGTTGGTGTCACCGAATTTTGACTTTTGGCTTGGGACAGAAGATTTGTGTGGGAAAGTGGGTGAGTATTTTTGGTGGCTAATCTCTAAGCACTTGAGCAACCAGATCATGATATTTACCTTATCCCATTTTAATAGTATTGGCTTTCCTATGGACTCAAAGTGATTTCTCACAAAATATAAAATGTAGAGTCTTGTAGCTTGAAGCTTGGCCAATCCTATTCCTTCTTTTCCTTGATGAGGTTCTCCACACAATCCTTTAGCAATTCCTCTCTGTGGACTTCATCTGAAATAAGCTAGATAAAACTATTAGTCCAAGAGATAATGTATGTTGTCATGAATTATCAAAACCACCGAGGGAGCATATGTGCTTTCATCGTCGAGCGTCGGCGGCTCGAGGGGCCGGCTCCAGGGTGATTGGACCCCATTGCGGGCCACGCGGACGCGACTGCTGGCGCTGGAGAACCAGGGCCTCGTGGCCGCTGGTAGTTGTTGGAGGCGGGCGAGCAGGTGCCATTGCCGCAGGGGGAGGACCGCGTGGTCTTGGTGACACATGTCGAGAGAGGTTTTTCCTTGCCTCCGCACCCTTCTTTCCGTGCGTTCTTGCATTTTTTTTCGGGGCCCAACTCCAACACCTTCCTCCCAATGGCATTTCCTATCTGTGTGCCTTCGTGTCGCTGTGTGAATACTTCATAGGCTGTCATCCACACTGGGAGGATTTTCAAACATATGTTCACTTGTCGATCGATGGCTATGAAGAAGGCCTCCCCAAGTGGGGAGAAGACCAACGTGAACCAGTTGTGTGGCGGCTTAAGGATTCAGCTTAGGGGGAAGGGCAGTTTCCCTGCCATGTCCTTTCCCGACTCGGTGAAGGGGTGACATGACAGTTGGTTTTACTGTAAAGACGTTCCACTCGTCGGCGGTCAGTCGGACCTCCTGCCGTACTCGGCAGAGCGGGTGAAAACCCCTCCGTCCTTGGCCATGTCCAAGGAGGAGAAGACAGATGTAGACATCCTTGTGATGGCTGTCGTGGAAATAGTTTGGAAGGGGCTCAACAGGATGGACCTACTGGAGGTCTTCATCCAGCGGAGGATCCAACCGCTGCAAGCGAGGGTTCATCCCATGTGGGAGTACGGGGGTCCGAGTGACTCCACTCGGGTCCATCCGAAGGAGCTCATGAAGAAGACGCTCGAGGCCAAGCTCATGACCATCACCTCGCATCGCGACAATCCCCAGGGCACCAGGGTGATAGCTCCTTTTGATAAGGAGCATATGCTGATTGAGGTAACTCCGAACCTTTCGGTCCGATTAATTTCACAAATTTTTTGATTTGTTTGACTTTGATGTTTTATCTCCTTCAACAGAGCCTCACTTAGATGATCTGCGAGGTGCCGACGGTGGACCGCATGCCCAAGGATGTGGCAAGCGACACCGAGCACCCTGAAGACAAAGAGGAGGAGAGTGACGAGGAGGGAGACGACGAGGAGGACGACGACGAGGAGAGCGACTCCGAGGACGAAGATTAGGCAGAATCCTCTCTGTCGGAGAGCGCCCTGGCCGAGAGCCGCTCCAAGACGCGTCATGACCTGAGTGCTTGAGTGGGGAGTGCCAAGGGGCCGAGTGACCCCAAGCCGACTGCGGAGACCCCTATTACTCGAAGCTCGAAGCGCGGGCGATCTGAGTTCTCGGGGTCATCGGAGAAGACAGCCAAGCAGCCCAAGATTCCTGCTGGAAAACCTCTAAAGGCGGCTCTACCGAGGATCAAGGTGACAATGCTCGTCACATCTACGTATGTAGGGTAACGCAGCAGAAAACAAATTTTTTCCGACCTACACACCAGCCCAGGACTACTATGAACACTGCATACAAGGTTTGATCTTTTCGTTACCGACTCGTAGCGCAGCGGAAGTAGAGTCGATGACGATCGGCGGTGCAGATCCCCGCAGCTAGGATTTACAACCTCCCAACCGCGAGGATGTATACCCTCATCCGCCCCTCGGACAGCCCTCCGGGAGGCGGTCGGACAGTCCCTCGGACGGTGTCGCGGACAGCCCTTCGGGAGGACCAACGAAACTCAGACAGTCACTCGGACAGCCCTTCGGGAGGACCCACGAAACTCGGACAGTTACTCGGACAGCCCTTCGGGAGGCACTCTCGAACTAAGACCGAAACTACGATCTCTCTACAGAGTTGCACACATACGGTGTCATCTATCCGGCAGGGCTTCGCCGTCCAGAACTAGTTCCCACCGGAACCCAGACAACCTTTCGGCTCTACGAAACTATTTCGCTGGGAGGGAGGGAGAAGCCAGATAACATCAGATGGCATGTGTATGTGAGAAAGAGTGAGTGTGGAGAGTGCATCTCCACCTCTATTTATAGGAAAACCCAAGGGGTAGGGTGACACTTGAAATACCCAAAATGCCCTTCACAAGGGCACAAAGGTAAAAGCAAGTGGGCAGCCCTTATCCTTCCATGTCATCCCTAAAGATATTTGTGAGTAAAGCCGCAAAAGGTGGCTTTCCATAAAGTAATCCAAAAAGCACTTTCACTATTCACGACGACATATTTCAGCGTCCGTTCGAACTGAAAATATTCATGCGGGCTTAGAACATTTCCAGTACCCACTAAAATAATTTTCAACGCGATCCGAAACAATTCCGGTTTAGTGATTTTCATCTGCGAAAAGCATCTGAAGCGGTTCCGGCAGCTCCGGAACATTTCAGGTTTTCATCCTGGAAAATTCCAGAAAGTTTCCAGAACGATTCTGGCACCCTCCAAGAATTATCAGGCATGTGCCGAAACCAATTTGACTTTATGGTGTACTCCGAAACAACTTTTCGGTTTAGTGATTTTCATCTGTGAAAAGCAACTAAAGCGGTTCCGGCAGTCCGGAACATTTCCGGTTTTTGTCTCTGAAAAATCTCAGAAGTTACCGGAACAATTATGGTACCTTCCAATAATTTCCAGGCATGTGCCAAAAACAATTTGACTTTATGGTACACTCTCAAACAACTTTTCGGTTTTACCGAAACTCTTCCGGTGTTCTCTCTCCGGAACTCTTCTGTTGTCTCCGAAACTTTTTCGGTGAATTTCTCTCAGACTCCCTGTCTAGTATTCAACAGATAGATGACCCTTAAGCGTGTGACCATATAGGTTCGGTGAAGTATAGACTTGACCCGGAACCCCTTCCGATCAATGATCAACATCGGAGCCGTGGACACCCATATTGACCCCTATACCCACACGAATGAATATTCAAGTGAACCTCCAGTTGCCGTGTGCTATTCCTGTTGCTTCGCGATATGTTACAAATACCCGAGGTGAGACATGTTGGCATCCCCGTGGATCAACAACTTGTCCACTATGCCAGTTACCTCGTTACCGGTATTGTTCTCTTTTCTCGTTCCCGTGTTCCGGCATCCCTGTGATCAAATCACAAAGTGTCTGGCCAGACGATGATGGATACCGTAACACCGAGAGGGCCTAGAGATATCTCTCCATCGTCGGAGGAGCAAATCCCAATTTTGAGCTATCAAGTTACTTGACATACTTTTCCGTGAACCCGTAAGCCGCCGTAATAGCCACCCAGTAACGGATGACGTTTAACAAACCCCAAAGTTCACGAAGCAAGCACGAAGGAACTCGATACTCTCATGGACTAAGGAATTATGCAAACATTAACTATCTCTGTGTTATAAACCATTAACTAGTGACGAATGTATCTCATAGCATAACATCAATTCGGGTCGATTCAACACAAGTGTTCTACCAACATTGCGCCCTCAAAATTGCCGGCATAGCCATGCCCATGATCAGGAAAACAGGATCATCATGCAATACTTGAGCCAGTCTTAGAGGCCAGACTAGGAATACATTTTACCGTTTATTATTCCACACGTGCATATGAGTCTTCCTCCGAGCCTCGTGGTTATTGCAGACTCGAGAACCATAGCAGTTATAGCATGGAACATAAACCTAATTATGAACAGGGAGATAATCAATAACATTTATTATTGCCTCTAGGGCATATCTCCTACAGACTCCCACTTGCACTAGAGTCAATAATCTAGTCAATGCTAATGCACTTTACACCTATGGCATACCGGTGTAAAATATGCTTCGCATGTGGTATAGCCTGATGTCCAACGGATCTGACGACTTCAGCTCCTTTGTAACTTTGCATATCCTCGCGTTTTCACGCTTTCACAAAATTCATATTTTGTGTGGACTTGGCTTTGCATATGTGTGAATCATTGGTCGAAACCTGATTCCTCAGACTGAGCTATGGAGCAACTATCTGCAATAGTGTCCCATAGACCAAAGCCATCTTGGAACCATACTAAGTTCATGAATGAACTATATGATTCAACAACTTCTTTGTCGCTTCTTAAGCGTCAACATACTTAGCCTTTGTTATAGAATTCGCCACAGTATCTTGTTTGGAACAATTTCCAACCACCGTGCCACCATATTGTGTATTACACAAAACCCTTAACTTTAAATCGAAAATCGCATGGAGCATTGATGAAGACTGTATCGATGTAATTACTTACAACGAGCACTTCATAATCTCTGCTTGCGAGAAAACATGTCATCACTACTACTCTAGTACTCAATGACATCTTTCACTGTTGTCCTATGATCAGTGCTTTGATCACTTTGGTATCCATACTCGCAACAACTTTTGGAGTATCGGACATATCTGGTTGGTTTACATACCATGGAATACATGATTAATCCAAACACAAGAGTGTGTGGAATCTCCATCATGTATTTTACTCATCAGTGTTTTGAGACACCGAGTCTTGCAAAACTCTTTCCATGTGACTTCGGCAAGAATCACTCCTTGGCGTTTTAAATGCTAAAAGGTTTTAGCACCTTGTCAATATGTATTCATTGCTTAGCCCCATTAGGTAAATCTATCTCCATAGATCATCATGCCTAATATTGAGGCTATTTAGCCTAAGTACTTCATCGAAAAACTATTTTCAAATGAAGTAATAATTCGTGTCAAGAAATTTTATTTCCAATTAACAATATGTCAAGCACACAAGGTTTTTAGAAATATTATTATGCTCCCACTTATTTTCTTGAATCACAAGCATCTTCGATACCCATTTGATGAAGTCAAACTTTTTTGACCATTTCATCAAAAACGAAGATTCCAACTCCATTTTGCTCTCTTCTGTCCATTGCTTGAACTCTGAAGTTTGCATACTTACTAGCATCCTCTGGATCGACAAATTACTTTGGACTGTATCACATACAAGTCCTAGGTTTCATTTCCATGAGATGGAAATCCTTTTGTCATCCATGTTTCATATCTCATGATTGAAATATGTATTAATTGCTAGTTCAACCCGAACCGACTTTAAGCATCGCTACGGTGAGACAATCTCATCGTAGTCAACTCCTTGAACTTGTTATTGCAACAAGTCGAGCTTTATGGACAAAACATTTTATCCGTATCAGTTTTTAGTTCCATAAATATTCATTAGACTCTAAGTCTTCCGAAAGGTGTATCAAGATTTTAATCTTGAATCACTTATATGGAAACTATCTCGGATTGTATTGGCATTTAGCCAATTCTGGAGTCAGGGCCCATCAACGCTTCCTTGTGTATTGTAGGTATACTGTTGTCTAACAACAATATCTTGTTTGCGCACCTGATAGGTTTGCACGAGCTTTGCCTACGTGGTTCAGCTGCAAGTTCGACCGAAGTCCAAACATTTTATTGTAGAGACTTCCGTATCAGTCGCAGTAGGAAACTCCGGAATCACTTCCAAGGTTCCTTTCCTTTGATCTGATGACGAAGATACTGTTTATCTTGTCGAGTTGCACTGTCCTCCCACTCACCTTTTGTAAGAACTATTCTCTTTAAAAGCATACCGTTTTGCGGCAAAATCCTTTGCCTCGGTATAGTGGTGGGGGAATACCCAATGACTTGGGATAACCTTACAAAGTAGCACTTGTCTGATTTGGAATAGGTTTGTAACCTTTTATACAAGCCCCACATTCCAAATGTTTAAGAAAAGATATAACATGGTTGGGCGTACCATACCATGGCGTCATTTCAACAGACCCGATGGAGCTCTTTTCAGTGTAAAAGCCACAGTCTCTAAAGCATCACTTTAAAAGGGATAATGGCAAATCTATTTATGTCATCTTTGATATTACCATGTCATAAATGGTTCGATTACATCTTCACGGACTTTCCACTTGCAGTGGTGTTCCGGGAGGTGCAAGTTATGAAACCCCTTTCACAACTCATCAGACATTCGCTAAACTTGTAACTCAAATATTCCTTTCTGCAATCGAATTGTAGAAACATAATTTTCTTGTTACAATATTTTCTTCTTCATTTTTAAAACCTTTCGAATGATTTCAAAAGATCCAGACTCACGTCTCATCAAGTAAATATCCATATATCTACTTGAGTCATTTCTGAAGATAGATAAATCCACTACTTGCAACAACATTTATTGGACTACACACATCATAATGTATGATCACCAATATGTTCTATGCTCGTTCCTTATGGCCTGTGAACGGTATTTCAGTCACTTCACTTTTCAGAGGAAAGTTGCAAGTGTCAGATGATTCAAAATCAAACGACTAAAAAATCCATCATAATGGAATTTTCCATGCGGGTTTCTCCAATGTGACCAAATGCAGTGCCACACTTGTGTGGTATTCTTTTGGTCTTGCGACATTTAGCGTCAGTGTTATGGATGTATCATATTTCCATCAATATTCATAACATACATCCCATCTAGGATGGAAGCATGTCCCTTCATGTTATTCATAATACTGAACAACAATTGTTGTTTTTATGAACAACTCTTTTGCAACAAACATTGTGCAATGGGCTAGAGTGTATGAAACTCTAAAATGAATTATGAAAGTAAACACAGAGGTAATATATTAATATCATTATTCATAACATACATCTCATTCATAATGAAAGTATGGCCCTTATGTTATTCATAACACCAAACATCAAAAGTTCTCTTATGAACAACCTTCTTGCAAGATACCTTATGCAAAGGGCTGGAGCGTGAAACTCCAAAAGAATTATGAAAATAAATACATAGGTAATACACCGATGGAAGGTATAGTAACATTTACTATGTTCCCTGTGTGTATCTTAACCTCATTCCTGGCTAGTCTTTCAGGCCATAGTAGTTCTTACATCGAGTTGCAACAGAATGCAATCAAGCGGGTATCTTTGTGATCAACTCACAATACCCAAGAATTAGTGATCAACATGTTTAACCATAATTCCCAAGAACTATATCTTTGACCAGCCTTCTATACATCAAAAACTTGTATGACATTCATACATGAGCTGGATATTCCAGTCTTCTTTCTTTCTGCCTTCATACTTCTAACAGTTTAACTTTCAGTATTTCTCCTACTCTCAGAAGAAGCACCCAACTTAAGAGTGGCGTTAGCCCCGGACTTCCTAGGCGTGAAAGTCTTACTAACACCCTTCGGACACTTCCTTTCTCTTTAAGTTGTTGTTTTATTCACCTTTCATCATATGACAGGCGTTCTCCTGGATCCCTCTCTTATCAGTCTAATGCATAGTAAACTCCTTTACTAATAGTTTGCAAACAAACATTGCTTTGGATATCTCATATCTTTTAGCCTTTGTCTTTCTCTGAAAATGATTTTCAGATTCCATGAATATCACATAACTATCCAAACTTTCGAAGTTCGGGTCTCATGGAAGCAAACATATTGCACTTTGACTGAAAAGGAATTCTAGCTTTTGGATCGAAGGACGAGAGTCACATGATCCATAGCATTAGCGGGATAATACCGAAAGCATGCGATAGGACAAAGTCCTTCTCGGCACTCTTGAGGACAATCCTCACATTACGTTACCAACCGTAAATTTTAACCAGATATTTAACAGCTATTCAATTTTAATAGGGACGGTGGAAACGCGAGCCATTATTCTACAACTATTTTGCAAACCACACTTAGACAGTGTTCAAAATTAATTGCACTGAGAATTAAACAAGTTAATTCTACAGTGCGCTCCCACTCAAATCAATATCTCTCATAATTGATTGTGAGTGATTCAAGATCCGCATTTCAATTCAACGCCATTGATGGTAGCATCACAGATGACGAAAATCTCAATCGGTAGGCAAACTTGCCAATCACATCTCTATGTGACTCTTGTTCATATTTCGATGCTTGTGTTCCAAGCTCATGACTTTCATGTCTGAACGTCAAGACAACCAAGTGATCTCGCTGCGAGGTCTCAACTCACCCGCCTCACACTTCTCTAATCGTTCGTACCCATGGTAGCATGGCGCACCCCGAAAAGTTAGGTGCCGTGACGGTGCTACACTTGGGAGAACACTAACTACTTGATATTTTTGTGAGAGATCACCCTAATAAAAAGCGACTACCGCGCAATCAAGAAGGGTACATCATAAGGGATAAACATCTCAGGCAATTCATAATAGCATGATATGGTATAGCCCTTTCTGACGGAGAAGTCTTTCATTTCTTCGTCTTCGGCATTTGCGTCGGTGTTCACCTTCGCGAAGATTACCACCACCTTGTCGATGCACCAGATAATATTGCTATCTCTATAGCTAATAAAATAAGTGCATTACATAAGGTTGACACGCAGGTCATTAAAGTGCAATCATATGGCTCCAGCCATCATGCCGAATCATGACACGCAGGTCATGTTAATCAATTTACATCATATAGTCATCTCATACATAATCAAATTATTATGAACACTGCTATACCACATCACATGCACATGCAAACCATCCTGCAAAACCAAGTTAGACGCCTCTAATCGGTTCATGCAAAAACTTGTTTTACGTGGCTTCTAAGGTTTCGAAACAAACCGAAGCTACCAACGTCCATCATCAAGCATGATAATCCAAGTCGCTAGATTAACATTGCGGGGTGTATGAAACACGAGATAATAAAATCTCGAGCCCCATACTAAACTTCGTCATACGCGTGACCCCCGTGCAGATCATATCTGCATTGCCCTTTCGTCTGCGAAACATCCATCTTTCTCAACTATGGTGGAACCCAAAGAACTGTTAGCACTTCGTTGATCTGTCAATCAGCATACTCAGGAGCAGCATGAAAGGATCGCGGATTGCCAGAACTTTGTGAGATTCCACCATGCCGTCAAGATCAGGACTACGCAAATTCAGGGGAAGCAACAGGAACATCGGGTAACAGATTTCATCTGCTACCCGCACAAATAATTTTAAGTAATAGAACTCATCTACTACCTAATTATATTGTGCAACACCCATACATCTCTATGTATTCTAGATCGCAACCTGCATCTACGCATAGCACGGCTCTTGATGCCACTGTAGGGTAACGCAGCAGAAAACAAAAAATTTCCGACCTACGCACTAGCCCAGGACTACTATGAAGACTGCATACAAGGTTTGATCTTTTCGTTACCGACTCGTAGCGCAGTGGAAGTAGAGTCGATGACGATCGGCGGTGTAGATCCCCACAGCTAGGATTTACAACCTCCCAACCGCGAGGATGTATACCCTCATCCGCCCCTCGGACAGCCCTCCGGGAGGCGGTCGGACAGTCCCCCGGATGGTGTCGCGGACAGCCCTTCGGGAGGACCAACAAAACTCAGACAGTCACTCGGACAGCCCTTCGGGAGGACCCACGAAACTCGGACAGTTACTCGGACAGCCCTTCGGGAGGCACTCTCGAACTAAGACCGAAACTACGATCTCTCTACAGAGTTGCACATATACGGTGTCATCTATCCGGCAGGGCTTCGCCGTCCAGAACTAGTTCCCACCAGAACCCAGACAGCCTTTCGGCTCTACGAAACTATTTCGCTGGGAGGGAGAGAGAAGCCAGATAACATCAGATGGCATGTGTATGTGAGAAAGAGTGAGTGTGGAGAGTGCATCTCCACCTCTATTTATAGGAAAACCCAAGGGGTAGGGTGACACTTGAAATACCCAAAATGCCCTTCACAAGGGCACAAAGGTAAAAGCAAGTGGGCAGCCCTTATCCTTCCATGTCATCCCTAAAGATATTTGTGAGTAAAGCCCCAAAAGGTGGCTTTCCATAAAGTAATCCAAAAAGCACTTTCACTATTCACGACGACATATTTAAGCGTCCGTTCGACCTGAAAATATTCATGTGGGCTTAGAACATTTCCAGTACCCACTAAAATAATTTTCAACGCGATCCGAAACAATTCCGGTTTAGTGATTTTCATCTGCGAAAAGCATCTGAAGCGGTTCCGGCAGCTCCGGAACATTTCAGGTTTTCATCCCGGAAAATTCCAGAAAGTTTCCAGAACGATTCTGGCACCCTCCAAGAATTATCAGGCATGTGCCGAAACCAATTTGACTTTATGGTGTACTCCGAAACAACTTTTCGGTTTAGTGATTTTCATTTGTGAAAAGCAACTAAAGCGGTTCCGGCAGTCCGGAACATTTCCGGTTTTTGTCTCTGAAAAATCTCAGAAGTTACCGGAACAATTCTGGTACCTTCCAATAATTTCCAGGCATGTGCCGAAAACAATTTGACTTTATGGTACACTCCGAAACAACTTTTCGGTTTTACCGAAACTCTTCCGGTGTTCTCTCTCCGGAACTCTTCCGTTGTCTCCGAAACTTTTTCGGTGAATTTCTCTCAGACTCCCTGTCTAGTATTCACAGATAGATGACCCTTAAGCGTGTGACCCTATAGGTTCGGTGAAGTATAGACATGACCCGGAACCCCTTCCGATCAATGATCAACATCGGAGCCGTGGACACCCATATTGACCCCTATACCCACACGAATGAATATTCGAGTGAACCTCCAGTTGCCGTGTGCTATTCCTGTTGCTTCGCGATATGTTACAAATACCCAAGGTGAGACATGTTGGCATCCCCGTGGATCAACAACTTGTCCACTATGCCAGTTACCTCGTTACCGGTATTGTTCTCTTTTCTCGTTCCCGTGTTCCGGCATCCCTGTGATCAAATCACAAAGTGTCTGGCCAGACGATGATGGATACCGTAACACCGAGAGGGCCCAGAGATATCTCTCCATCGTCGGAGGAGCAAATCCCAATCTTGAGCTATCAAGTTACTTGACATACTTTTCCGTGAACCCGTAAGCCGCCGTAATAGCCACCCAGTAACGGATGACGTTTAACAAACCCCAAAGTTCACGAAGCAAGCACGAAGGAACTCGATACTCTCATGGTCTAAGGAATTATGCAAACATTAACTATCTCTGTGTTATAAACCATTAACTAGTGACGAATGTATCTCATAGCATAACATCAATTCGGGTCGATTCAACACAAGTGTTCTACCAACATTGCGCCCTCAAAATTTTGCTTCATGAAGTTCGTTTGTGCCTAATGTCTGAGTGATTTCTTGACTACACGGCTCACACTTCAACTGCATCCCTCGACCCGAAGGTCCTGGAGAAGAGCCAAACGGAGGCAGATGCGGCATCTTCCAAAGGTACTTAGCAATCTTGTTCTGTTGAAATCCTGTATGATTCGTTCGTCAGTTTTTCACATGTCCGAATGGTTGTAGGGCCGACTGAAGTGATCGAGATCGAGGATGATAAGGCGGTCCCACCGAATCCCCAGGTCGACACGGATGTCGTGATGCAAGATGCTCCGTCCAGCCGAATGCCCCGGGTCTCTCCCATCAAGGCCCTCACCAAGACCTGCGGTTCGAGTGTCGCACCGAGGGTTGACGCCGCATTCGAAGTCGCGACACTTTCCCCTTCACCAGCCCCTGCCATGGCCAACCTGTTTGCGATGTACCGGACCCCTCAGGACCAAGTGGGTGCGAGCAAGGAGGTCTTTCTCCAGGTGTAGCTGATGAACAACCGACTAAAAAAAGGCATAGGATAGTAATATGTGAGTCAAGTTAGTGAGTAATTATGCTTAGTAGGAATATTGGTGTTAAGGTTTGTGATTCCCTATGCATGCACGAAAGTCAATAGTTATGCAATGAAGTTACATCCAACTTGTGGTACATTATTCGGTGTTAGTTATGTTCAATGCTCACTTATGTGAATTTTCGTTTCTTGGTTTCGATGCTTCCCAATCTATTTGCTAGCCTTCATTTGTACTAAGTAGAAATACTACTTGTGCATCCAAAATCCTAAAACCAAGTTTTGCCTTATGAGTCCACCATACCTACCAATATGCGGTATTTCCATGCCGTTCGAAGCAAATTTGTATGTGCCATCTCTAAATTTTCAAAATAATTTTTCTATTTTGTGTGCCCGTACCGCTCATGAAACGGTGGGGAGTGTCCAGTATTTTTCCATGCTAGATGTGTTATTCTCAAGATGAGTGTTTATTCACTTGTCATTGCACGAGAGTGCGGCGGTAATAGGGATGCCCATTCCTGAAATGAAAAAGAAAAAATATTTACTTTAAGTTGTCAAATAATAAATTCCTTGGAAAGTGTTGGTATGGAAGGCAACCGTGGATACGGCCCGCCATGGAAAGTGAAAGTTTGGTGGAAAAAGGAATAAACTTTATTTTCTGTTTGGGAATCGCCTATGATATATCTAGCATGGAAAGTATTGTGAACTACTTTGTCGTTTTCGTTGACAGGAAAAGCATGCCACCCAAAATATTTTTTCTCTCTCAATTTAAAACTTGAGCTCTGGCACCTCTACAAATCCCTACTTCCCTTTGCGAAGGGCCTATCTATTTACTTTATGCAAGTTTTATTTTTTGCTTTGAGTCTCCATCTTCTCTTATAAGCACCAACTAGGGGGCACTATGATCGTAATTGAGCATTGGGCATAGCTAATATTTGAGTGTGTTTCATGAATGGATCAATGATTGAGCATCATGGGCTAGGGATACCTTTCTTTAGTGTTGATATTTTGAAAGACATGGTTGCTTGTTGACATGCTTGAGTATTGAAGTCATTATGTTAAAACTAGACTATTGCTTTGAATCATTATAAGTCCAAATGTCCATGCTATACAAAAGAAAAGAATGTGATGAACATGTTAGGCAGCATTCCACATGAAAAATTCTGTTTTTATCATTTACCTACTCGAGGACGAGTAGGAATTAAGCTTGGGGATGCTGATACGTCTCCAACATATCTATAATTTTTGCTTGTTCCATGCTGTTATATTATCATTCTTGGATGTTTTACAATTATTTTATAACAACTTTATATCATTTTTTGGGACTAACCTATTGACATAGTGCCAAAGTGCCAGTTGCTGTTTTTGCTTGTTTTTTACTTCGCAGAAAATCAATACCAAACGGAGTCCAATCGCGACGAAACTTTTTGGAGATTTTTTCTGGACCAGAAGTGTGGGCCAAAGAACTACCGGAGAGGTGGGCCGTGGAGACCACAACCCACCAGGGCGCGCCAGGGGGAGCCCGATGTTCCCTGATAGGTTGTGCCCTCCTCGGCCCCCTTCCGCACCACCTCTGATGCCTATAAATTCCCAAATATTCCAAAAACCCTAGGGGAGTCGACGAAACACAATTCCAGCCGCCGCAAGTTCCAGAACCTCGAGATCCAATCTAAACACCATCACGGAGGGGTTCATCTTCCTCATAGGTGCCTCTCCGATGATGCGTGAGTAGTCCACCATAGACCTACGGGTCCGTAGGCAGTAGCTAGATGGCTTCTTCTCTCTCTCTTATGATTCTCAATACAATGGTCTCTTGGAGATCTATTTGATGTAAACTTTTGCGGTGTGTTTGTTGGGATCCGATGAATTTTGAGTTCATGATCAGTTTCTATCCATGAATATTATTTGAGTCTTCTTTGATCTCTTATATGCATGATTGCTTATAGCCTCGTATTTCTTCTCTGAATCTTTGGTTTAGTTAGGTCGACTAGATCGATTTTTCTTGCCATGGGAAGAGGTGCTTTGTGATGGGTTCGATCTTGTGGTGTTCTTTCCCAGTGACAGAAGGGGCAGCAAGACACGCATGTATCGTTGCTATTAAGGATAACAAGATGGGGTCTATTCCTACATGAATAGATCTTGTCTACATCATCATCGTTCTTATTGCATTACTCCGTTTTTCATGAACTTAATACACTAGATGCATGCTGGATAGCGGTCGATGTGTGGAGTAATAGAGGTAGATGCAGGCAGGAGTCGGTCTATTTATCTTGGACGTGATGCCTATATAATGATCATCGCCTTGGATATCGTCATGACTATTCGATGTTCTATCAATTGCCCAACAGTAATTTGTTCACCCACCGTGCGCTATACTCATGAGAGAAGCCACTAGTGAACCCTACGGCCCCCGGGTCTACTTTTCCATCATATTGCTTTCCGATCTACGTTTTTTGCACTCTTTGTTTTCAGATCTACAAAACCAAAAACCCAAAAATATATTGCTGCATATTTACTCTTGTATTTGTGTTCTTGAGAGATGTATCTCTCCTATCTATCACTACCTAATCTATCTTTTTACCGTAGAGAGATTGACAACCTCTCTTTCACGTCGGGTTGCAAGTATTTGTTGTTTGTGTGCAGGTGTTGCTTATTGGGTGGCGGTGATCCTCCTACTTGTTCGATAACCTTGGTTTCATAAGAGAGGGAAATACTTACCGTCGATGTGCTGCATCATCCCTTCCTCTTTGGGGAAATACCGACGCAGTCTCAAGCCACGTCAAAGGAATTTCTGGCGTCGTTGCCAGGGAGGAAGCGGTCTCTTCTATGTGCCTATCGTAGGCGCCGAGGGGACTCCATCATCATCTACCAGGTTCCTAATCACAAATCTCATCTCCTTGCAATTACATTATTTTCCATTTGCCTCTCGTTTTCCTCTCCCCCACTTCACAAAATTTGCCATTTTATTCGCCCTCTTTTTCGTTTGCCTTTTTCTTGCCGGATCTGTTTATGTTTGCTTGTGTTGCCATGTCCCTTCTATTTGCTTGCATCTTTGCTTGCTAAAAATCTATTGATATGGATCCTCATCCACTTGCTAATCTTTTCAAAAAACCAAATTATGATGAACCAATTGCTAGTGAGTTGAGTGCACTTGATTATCTCTATGAAGTTTTGTTTGAAAATCATGAATCTGAAAATTTTGATGAAGTGTTGAAAGAAGAAATTTATAAGGTGATTCATGATAGCTCCTTGATTGAAAAGCATGATTGCAATGTTGCTAGTATGAATTCTCTAAATATCCATGATGCTAATGATATGCAAAGCCGCATGCTTGGGGATGCTACGTTTGATGAAGATGATATTTTTAGCCCCCCAAGTTTTGATGAGCAAATTTATTATGATGATTGCATGCATCCTATTTATGATGATGGTGATGACACGTACGCTATACTGGGTAATGATAACCATGAAACTTATCATCATGGTTTTGATTTGCAATGTGGTTACTGTTGGGGAACGTTGCATGGGAAACAAAAAATTTCCTACGCACACGCAAGATCTATCCATGGTGATGAGCATCTACGACAGGAAGAGTGGATCTACATACCCTTGTATATCGCTAAGCGGGAAGCGTTAAGAAACGCGGTTGATGTAGTCGAATGTCTTCGCGATCCAAATCGCCGAGCGTCCCGCGATCCAATCACGATCCGTCCCGCAATCCCATCACGATCCGTCCCGCGATCCTGATCACGGTCCTTCCGATCTAGCGCCGAACGGATGGCACCTCCGCGTTCAGCACACGTACAGCTCGATGACGATCTCCGCCTTCTTGATCCAGCAAGATGGAACAGAGAGGTAGATGAGTTCTCCGGCAGCGCGATGGCGTGGCGGCGATGGTGGTGGAACTATTCCGGCAGGGCTTCGCCTAAGCACCGCCGAACTAGACTAGAGGAGAAAACGATCTAGATGAAGTAGAGGGAGCACGTGGCAATTAGGGTTAGCTCTCCCCTCTAAATCCTCTAGTATATATAGGAGGGAGAGAGGGGAGGAGGCAGCCTCAAACCCTCAAGGGCGGGCCGAAATTGGAGGTGGAGGAGTCCTACTCCAATCCTATTAGGAGTAGGATTCCTCCTCTCCACTTGGAAACCCTTTCCACCTTTCCCCCTTTGGGTTTTTCCCACCCCTAGCCGCATGGGCCTTAGTGGGGGGCTCGGCCAGCCCACTAAGGGATGGCTTGACTCCTCCCACAGCCCATGAGGCCCTTTGGGTCGAGACACCCCTCCCGATGGTCCCCGGTACCCCTCCCGGCACTCCCGGTACACTACCGAAATACCCGAAACTTTTCCGGTGACCAAAATGGGACTTCCTATATATCAATCTTTACCTCCAGACCATTCCGGAGCTCCTCATGACGTCCAGGATCTCATCCGGGACTCCGAACAACCTTCGGTCACCACTATACATAACTCTACTATACCGAAACGTCACCGAACCTTAAGTGTGCAGACCCTGCGGGTTCGAGAACTATGTAGACATGACCGAGACACCTCTACGGTCAAAAACCAATAGCGGGACCTGGATGCTCATATTGGTTCCTACATATTCTACGAAGATCTTTATCGGTTGAACCTCTATGTCAAGGATTCAGTTAATCCCGTATGATGTTCCCTTTGTTTCTTCGGTATGTTACTTGCCCGAGATTCGATCGTCGGTATCTCTATACCTAGTTCAATCTTGTTATCCCGTTATCAAATGATGTGATCCCGTTATCAAATGACATCTCGTGTCTATGGCTAGGAAACCTTGACCATCTTTGATCAACGAGCTAGTCTATTAGAGGCATACTAGGGACACAGTGTTGTCTATGTACCCACACATGTATTTGAGTTTCCAATCAATAAAATTATAGCATGGATAATAAACGATTATCATGAACAAGGAAATATGATAATAACTAAATTATTATTGCCTCTAGGGCATATCTCCAACAGTCTCCCACTTGCACTAGAATCAATAATCTAGTTCACATCACCATGTGATTTACATTGTTATGAATCTAACACCCAATGAGTTCTGGGGTTCGATCATGCTTTGCATGTGAGAGAGGTCTTTAGTCAACGGTCTGCAACATTCAGATCTGTGTGTTCTTTGCAAATCTATATGTCGTACTGCAGATGCTACCATGCTCCACTTGGTGCTATTCCAAATGACTGCTCCACTATACGTATCCGGATTGCTACTCAGAGTCATCCGGATTGGTGTTAAAGCTTGCATCGACGTAACCCTTTACGACGAACTCTTTATCACCTCTATAATCGAGAAATATTTCCTTAGTCCTATAGTTACTAAGGATAACTTTGACCGCTGTCCAGTGATCCACTCCTGGATCACTCTTGTACCCCTTGACAGACTCATGGCAAGGCACACACCAGGTGCGGTACACACCATGGTATACTATACAGAGCCTATGGATAAGGCATAGGGGACAACCTTCGTCCTTTCTCTTTCTTCTGCCGTGGTCGAGCTTTGAGTCTCACTCAACTCCACACCTTACAAATCAGGCAAGAACTCTTTCTTTGACTGATCCATTTTGAACTCTTTCAAAATCTTGTCAAGGTATGTACTCATTGAAAGTTTTATCAGACGTCTTGATCTATCTCCATAGATCCTGATGCCCAATATTCAAGTAGCTTCATTCCAGGTTTTCCTTTGAAAAACTCCTTTTCAAACAACCCTTTATGCTTTCCAGAAATTCTACATCATTTCCGATCAACAATATGTCATCCACATAAACTTATCAGAAATTCTATAGTGCTCCCACTCACTTTATTGTAAATACAAGTTTCTCATAAACTTTGTATAGACTCAAAAACTTTGATCGCCACATCAAAGCTTATATTCCAACTCCGAGATGCTTGCTCCAGTCCATAGAAGGATCGCTGGAGTTTGCATACATGTTAGCATCCTTAGGACTGACAAAACCTTCCGGTTGTATCACATACAACCTTTCCTCACGGATACCGTTAAGGAAACGATGTTTTGACATCCATCTACCAGATTTCATAATCGAAAAATGCAGCAACTGCTAACATAATTCCAACAGACTTTAGCATCGCTACGGGTGAGAAAGTCTCATCGTAGTCAACTCCTTGAACTTGTGAAAACCCCTTTGCCACAAGTCGAGCTTTATAGACGGTGACATTACCGTCTGCGTTCGTCTTCCTTTTAAAGATCCATTTGTTCTGAATGGCCTTTCGCCCTTTAGGTAATACTTCCAAAGCCCATACTTTGTTTTCTTACATGGATCCCATCTCGAATTTCATGGCATCTAACCATTTCTCGGAATCCGGGCCCATCATCGCTTCTCCATAGCTCGTAGGTTCATCGTTGTCTAACAACATGACCTCTAAGACAGGGTTGCCGTACCACTCAGGAGTAGTACGCGTCAAGCTTTAATTGAGGCCCCTGTGTTGGTTCTCCCTGATTTCAGGACTCCCTAAATCAAACTGCAATCGTTGTTTATCAACCACTCACAACGACACCGAGATCTTCGACTTAGCTCCCACAGGTCATCCACCCGGGGCGGAAGATAACGGTTGTCGACCTACGAGGTTTGATAGTAACTTGATCCAAAGCTTCATGATCATCATCATTAACTTCCTCTTCAACTAACGTAGGCTCCACATAAACAACTTTCTGTGCTGCGCTACTCTCTGGTTGAAACAAAGGTTCAACAACCTCATCAAGTTCTATCTTCCTCCCACTCAATTCTTTCGAGAGAAACTCTTTCTCGAGAAAGGACCCGTTTTAGCAACAAACACTTTGTGCTTGGATCTAAGATAGAAGGTTTACCCAACTGTTACGTTAGGGTATTCTATGAAGATGCATTTGTCCGCTTTGGGTTCGAGGTCATTAGGTGAAAACCCTTTTTCACATAAGCGTCGCAGCCCCAAACATTAAGAAATGACAGCTTAGGTTTCCACCAAACCAAAATTCATACGGTGTCATCTCAACGGACTTAGATGGTGCCCCTTTTAAAGTGAATGTGGTTGTCTCTAATGCATAACCCTAAAACGATAGTGGTAAATCGATAAGAGACATCATAGTTCACACCATATCCAATAGAGCACGACTATGACATTCGGACACACCATCACACTATGGTGTTCCAGGTGGCGTGAGTTGTGAAACAACTTCCACATTGTCTTAAGTTGTATACCAAACTCGTAACTCAGATATTCACCTCCACGATCATATCATAGACATTTTATCTTCTTGTCACGATGATCTCAAACTTCACTCTGATTTTGTTTGAACTTTTTAAATGTTACAGACTTGTGTTTCATTAAGTAAATATCCCCATATCTACTCAAATCATCAGTGAAGGTAGGAAAATAACGATATCCACCGCACGCTACAACACTCATTGGACCGAATACATCAACATGTATTATTTCCAATAAGTTACTTGCCCGCTCCATCATACCGGACAACGGGGTCTTAGTCATCTTGCCCATGAGGCATGGTCCGCATGTCTCAACCGATTCGAAATCGAATGAGTCCAAAGATCCATCAACATGGAGTTTCTTCATGCGTTTTACACCAATATGACATTTAGCGGCAGTGCCACAAGTATGTGGTACTATCATTATTAACTTTGTATCTTTTGGCATTAATATTATGAACATGTGTATCACTACGATCAAGATTCAATAAACCATTCTCATTGGGTGCATGACCATTGAAGGTTTTATTCATGTAAACAGAATAGCCATTATTCTCTAACTTAAATGAGTAACCATATTGCAATAAACATGATCTAATCACGTTTATGCTCAACGCAAACACCAAATAACATTTATTTAGGTTCATCACTAATTCCGAAGGTAGAGAGAGCGTGCGATGGTGATCACATCAACCTTGGAAACACTTCCAACACTCATTGTCACCTCACCCTTAGCTAGCCTCCGTTTATTCCATAGCTTTTATTTCGAGTTACTAACATTTAGCAACCGAACCGGTATCTAATACCCAGGTGCTACTAGGAGTACTAGTAAGGTACACATGAATAACACATATATCAAATATACTTCTGTCGACGTTGCCAGCCTTCTTATATACCAAGTATCTAGGGCAGTTCCGCTTCAGCGACCGTTCTCCTCATAATAGAAGCACTCAGTCTCGGGTTTGGGTTCAACCTTGGGTTTCTTTACTGGAGCAGCAACTGGCTTGCCATCCATGAAGTATCCCTCCTTGCCCATGCCCTTCTCGAAACTAGTGGTTTTACTAACCATCAACACTTGATGCTCCTTCTTGATTTCTACCTTCGCGGTGTCAAACATCGCGAATAGCTCAGGGATCATTATTTCCATCCCTGGCATTTTATAGTTCACCACGAAGCTCTAGTAGCTTAGTGACAGTGACTTGGAGAACTATATCAATCACTATCTTATCTGGAAGATCAACTCCAACTCGATTCAAGCGATTGTAGCACCCAGACAATCTGAGCACATGCTCACCGATTGAGCTATTCTCCTTCATCTTGCAGGCAAAGAATCTTGTTGGAGGTCTGATACCTCTCAACACGGGCACGAGCCTGAGATCCCAAGAACATCTCATATGTTCCGTGACGTTCAAAACGTTTTGGAGCCTCAATTCTAAGCCGTAATGCATGACGCACTGAACTATTAAGTAGTCATCGGAATGTGCCTGTCAGATGTTCACAACATCTAGAGACGACGCTAGAGGGGGTGGCGCACCGAGCGGTGCTTTAAGTACATAAGCCTTCTGTGCAGCAATGATGATAATCCTCAGATCACGGACCTAGTCCGCATTATTGTTACCATCATCTTTCAACTCTATTTCTCTAGGAACATATAAAAATTCAAGGGAGCTACAACGCGATCTAGTAATCTACAACATAATTTGCAAAGACATTTTGACTATGTTCATGATAATGAGTTTAGTTAATCATATTACTTAAAAACTCCCACTCAAATTGACATCCCTCCAGTCATTCGAGTGTCACATGATCCAAATCCACCAACTCAAGTCCGATCATCACGTGAGTTGAGGTGGTTTCAATGGTGAACATCTTCATGTTGGTCATATGTACTATATGACTCATGTTCGACCTTTCGGTCTCTTGTGTTCCGAGGCCATGTCTGTACATGCTAGGCTCGTCAATTTTAACCCGAGTGTTCCGCACGTGCAACACTGGCTTGCACCTGTTGTATGCGAACGTAGAGTCTATCACACCCGATCATCACGTGGTGTCTCGAAACGATGATCTTTCGCAATGGTGCACACTTGGGGAGAACACAATTTATCTTGAAATATAAGTGAGGGGTCACCTTATAATGCTACCGTCGTCCTAAGCAAAATAAGATGCATAAAAGGATTAACATCACATGCAAATCATAAGTGACATGATATGGCCATGAACTTGTGCTTTTGAACTCCATCTTCAAAGCACCGGCATGATCTCCATCGTCACCGGCATAACACCATGATCTCCATCAATGTGTTTCCATGAGGTTGTCGCGCCGACTGTTGCTTCCATGACTATTGCTAACTCATAGCAATAAAGTAAAGGAAAAACGGCGAAAATAATTAAAGACAACCCTATGGCTCCTGCCGGTTGCCGTACTCATCGACATGCAAGTCGTGATATTCTATACAATACATGATCATCTCATACATCACATATATCTCATCATGTAATTGGCCATATCACATCAACAACATACCCTACAAAAACAAGTTAGACATCCTCTAATTGTTGTTGCAAGTTTTACGTGGCTGCTATGGGTATCTAGCAAGAACAATTCTTACCTACGCAAAAACCACAACGGTGATACAAAAATTGCTATTCAACCTTCTCAAGGACCGCCTTTGTCAAATCCGATCCGACTAAAGTAGGAGAAACAGACACCCGCCAGCCATCTTTATGCAACGAAGTTACATGTCAGTTGATGGAACCGGTCTCTCGTAAGCGTACGAGTAATGTTGGTCCGGGCCGCTTCATCCCACAATACCTCCGAATCAAGAAAAGACCAAGGGAGGAAGCAATCTGAATATCAACGCCCACAAACTCCTTTGTGTTCTACTCGAGATCTCATCTACACATAGACCTAGCTCTGATACCACTGTTGGGGAACGTTGCATGGGAAACAAAAAATTTCCTACACACACGCAAGATCTATCCATGGTGATGATCATCTACGAGAGGGAGAGTGGATCTACATACCCTTGTAGATCGCTAAGCGGGAAGCGTTAAGAAACGCGGTTGATGTAGTCGAACGTCTTCGCGATCCAAATCGTCGAGCGTCCCGCGATCCAATCATGATCCGTCCCGTGATCCCATCACGATCCGTCCCGCGATCCTGATCACGGTCCTTCCGATCTAGCGCCGAACGGACGGCACCTCCGCGTTCAGCACACGTATAGCTCGATGACGATCTCCGCCTTCTTGATCTAGCAAGATGGAGCGGAGAGGTAGATGAGTTCTCCGGCAGCGCGACGGCGTGGCGGCGATAGTGGTGGAACTATTCCGACAGGGCTTCGCCTAAGCACCGCCGAACTAGACTAGAGGAGAAAACGATCTAGATGAAGTAGAGGGAGCACGTGGCAATTAGGGTTAGCTCTCCCCTCTAGATCCTCTAGTATATATAGGAGGGAGGGAGGGGAGGAGGCAGCCTCAAACCCTCAAGGGCTGGCCGAAATTGGAGGTGGAGGAGTCCTACTCCAATTCTATTAGGAGTAGGATTCCTCCTCTCCACTTGGAAACCCTTTCCACCTTTCCCCCTTTGGGTTTTTCCCACCCCTAGCCGCATGGGCCTTAGTGGGGGGCTCGGCCAGCCCACTAAGGGCTGGCTTGACTCCTCCCACAGCCCATGAGGCCCTTTGGGTCGAGACATCCCTCCCGATGGTCCCCGGTACCCCTCCCGGCACTCCCGGTACACTACCGAAATTCCCGAAACTTTTCCGGTGACCAAAACGGGACTTCCTATATATCAATCTTAACTCCGGACCATTCCGGAGCTCCTCGTCACGTCCAATATCTCATCCGAGACTCCGAACAACCTTCGATCACCACCATACATAACTCTACTATACTGAAACGTCACCGAACCTTAAGTGTGCAGACCCTGCGGGTTCGAGAACTATGCAGACATGACCGAGACATCTCTACGGTCAATAACCAATAGCGGGACCTAGATGCCCATATTGGTTCCTACATATTCTATGAAGATCTTTATCAGTTGAACCTCTATGTCAAGGATTCAGTTAATCCCGTATGCTGTTCCCTTTGTTCTTCGGTATGTTACTTGCCTGAGATTCGATCGTCGGTATCTCTATACCTAGTTCAATCTCGTTACCGGAAAGCCTGTTTACTCGTTCCGTAATACAAGATCCCGTGGCTAACACTTTAGTCACATTGCTTGCAAGGCTTGTTGTGATGTTGTATTACCGAGTGGGCCCTGAGATACCTCTCCGTCACACGGAATAACAAATCCCAGTCTTGATCCATGCCAGCTCAACAGACACCCTCGGAGATACCTGTAGAGCATCTTTATGGTCACCCAGTTACATTGCGATGTTTGATACACACAAGGTATTCCTCCGGTGTCAGTGAGTTGCATGATCTCATGGTCATAGTAACACATACTTGACATGCAGAAAACAATAGCAATAAACTGACACGATCATATGCTATGTTCATAGTTTGGGTCTTGTCCATCACATCTTTCTCCTAATGATGTGATCCCGTTATCAAATGACATCTCGTGTCTATGGCTAGGAAACCTTGACCATCTTTGATCAACGAGCTAGTCTATTAGAGGCATACTAGGGACACAGTGTTGTCTATGTACCCACACATGTATTTCAGTTTCCAATCAATACAATTATAGCATGGATAATAAACGATTATCATGAACAAGGAAATATGATAATAACTAAATTATTATTGCATCTAGGGCATATCTCCAACAGTTAAGTCAATCAAGTGTTTCATGATAGTTATTTTGTTGAGTTTGCTCCCACTACCATGAATGAAAAGGAATTTGCTTATGTGGAGAGTAATGAAAATTCTATGTTTGTGCATCATGAAAAGAATGATTTATGTGATAGCTATATTGTTGAATTCCTTCATGAGGCTACTGAAATTTATTATGAGGGAGGAACATATGCTTGTAGGAATTGCAATAATATCAAGTTTCCTCTGTATGTGTTACAGTTTTGAAGTTATGCTTGTTTTGCCTTCCTATGCTAGTTGATTCTTGTTCCCATAAATTGTTTGCTCACAAAATCCCTATGGATAGGAAGTGGGTTAGATTTAAATGTGCTTTTCATGAGATTCATGAAGCTCTCTTGCATATTTCAATTACTAATTTTTATGTGAGCATCATTGAAATCGTTATGTCTAGCTAGGGGCGTAAAATGATAGCGCTTGTTGGGAGGCAACCCAATGAATAAATAATTTTTTGCTTTTTCCTTTCTGTTTTTGAGTGTTGACACAATTATGCCTCTGTTATGATTGTGTTTTTATCGTTTATATAGTGTTTGTGCCAAGTAAAGCCTTTAGGATGATTCATAGGATGAGTAGAAGCGATGCTGAATCTGAAACAGAAACTTTGCATCCAGTATATGAATTTTCATTTTTTATGGAATGTGATCTTGAGCTGAAATGTTAACACAGTGTTTCTATACAAATTACTTACGTTGTCCTAATTTTTCAGAATTTTTAGAGTTACAGAAGTATGGTTGGAGTACATATTACTACAGACTGTTCTGTTTAAGACAGATTCTGTTTTCGTTGCATTGTGTGCTTGTTTTGATGAATCTATGGGTTATATTGAAGGGTATGAGCCATGGTAAAGTTAAAATAAAGTAGGTATAATTCAATAATAAAATATGAACGGGTTTGCAACAGCACCTAAAGTAGTGATTTGCTTTATTATACTAACGGATCTCACGAAGATTTTGTTGAGTTTTGTGTGATTGAAGTTTTCAAGTTTTGGGTGAGATCACGATGGATGAAGGAATAAGGAGTGAAAAGAGCCTAAGCTTGGGGATGCTACCACACCCCCAAGATATATCCAAAGAGAAACAAGCAACTAAGCTTGGGGATGCCCCCGAGTGGCATCCCCTCTTTCT
The DNA here is from genome assembly GCA_039707655.1 of Elymus sibiricus. Lineage (NCBI taxonomy): Eukaryota > Viridiplantae > Streptophyta > Magnoliopsida > Poales > Poaceae > Elymus > Elymus sibiricus. Next base: position 276,368,102 of record CM077665.1, read on the forward strand.
TCTAACGACTGTCGGTATTTTACTTGGAGCTATATTTTTATTCGTCACATATTATGAGTTTTGCTTGGAGCGTCTTGTATCTTTGCTTGCTTTGCTTGTTAGTTTGTCACTTGTATCCTTGCTGGACACACCTATTTGAGAGAGCCAAAATTATGCTATGATTTGTTTGAATTGCTCTAGTGCTTCACTTATATCTTTTTGAGCACGGTGTGCTCGGAAATTTTTGTAGAAATACTCTCATGCTTCACTTAGATTAATTTGAGAGTTAGAAATTTTTGAAGAAATCCTCTCATTCTTCACTTATACTATTTTGAGAGATGAAATCTTTATGCTCATGTGCTTCACTTAAATTTGTTTGAGCTTGCAAAAAAGCAATGGCAATATATGAAACTAGTCCCAAAGTGACAGATATCCAAGGAGGATATAATAAAAAAATTCATGAAGATCATTGGACAAATTAAACTTGATTCCTTGTAATAGTTTTGAAACATGATGATAGTAATATGTGAGTCGTGTTAGTGAGTAATTATGCTTAGTAGGAATATTGGTGTTAAGGTTTGTGATTCCCTATGCATGCATGAAAGTCAATAGTTATGCAATGAAGTTACATCCTACTTGTGGTACATTATTCGGTGTTAGTTATGTTCAATGGTCACTTATGTGAATTTTTGTTTCTTGGTTTGGTTGCTTCCAAATCTATTTGCTAGCCTTCATTTGTACTAAGTAGAAATACTACTTGTGCATAAAAAATCTTAAACCAAGTTTTGCCTTATGAGTCCACCATACCTACCTATATGCGGTATTTCCATGCCGTTCCAAGCAAATTTGTATGTGCCATCTCTAAATTTTCAAAATAAATTTTCTCTTTTGTGTGCCCATACCGCTCATGAAACGGTGGGGAGTGTCCAATATTTTTCCATGCTAGATGTGTTATTCTCAAGATGAGTGTTTATTAACTTGTCATTGCATGAGAGTTCGGCAGTAATAGGGATGCCCATTCCCGAAATGAATTTTTTTTTACTTTATGTTGTCAAATAATAAATTCCTTGGAAAGTGTTGGTATGGAAGGCAATCGTGGATATGGCCCGCCAAGGAAAGTGAAAGTTTGGTGGAAAAAGGAATAAACTTTATTTTCTGTATGGGAACCGCCTATGATATATCTAGCATGGAAAGTATTGCGAACTACTTTGTCGTTTTCATTGAGAGGAAAAGCATGCCACCCAAAATATTTTTTCTCTCTCAATTTAAAACTTGAGCTCTGGCACCTCTACAAATCCCTACTTCCCTCTGCGATGGGCCTATCTATTTACTTTATGCAATTTTTATTTTTTTTCTTTGAGTCTCCATCTTCTCTTATAAGCACCAACTAGGGGGCACTATGATCGTACTTGAGCATTGGGCATAGCTAATATTTGAGTGTGTTTCATGAATGGATCAATGATCGAGCATGATGGGCTAGGGATAACTTTCTTTAGTGTTGATATTTTGAAAGACATGGTTGCTTGTTGACATGCTTGACTATTGAAGTCATTATGTTAAAACTAGACTATTGCTTTGAATCATTATAAGTACAAATATCCATGCTATACAAAAGAAAAGAATGTGATGAACATGTTAGGCAGCATTCCACATCAAAAATTCTATTTTTATCATTTACCTACTCGAGGACGAGTAGGAATTAAGCTTGGGGATGATGATACGTCTCCAACGTATCTATAATTTTTGCTTGTTCCATGCTGTTATATTATCATTCTTGGATGTTTTACAATTATTTTATAACAACTTTATATCATTTTTTGGGACTAACCTATTGACATAGTGCCAAAGTGCCAGTTGCTGTTTTTGCTTGTTTTTTACTTCGCAGAAAATCAATACCAAACGTAGTCCAATCGCGACAAAAAAATTTGGAGATTTTTTCTGGACCAGAAGACACCCAGTGGGCCAAAGAACTGTCGGAGAGGTGGGACGTGGAGACCACAACCCACCAGGGCGCGCCAGAGGGGCCCCGGTGCGCCCTGATAGGTTGTGCCCTCCTCGGCCCCCTTCCGCACTGCCTCTGATGCCTATAAATTCCCAAATATTCCAAAAACCCTAGGGAAGTCGACGAAACACAATTCCAGCCGCCGCAAGTTCCAGAACCTCGAGATCCAATCTAAACACCATCACGGAGGGGTTCATCTTCCTAATAGGTGCCTTTCCGATGATGCGTGAGTAGTCCACCATAGACCTATGGGGCTGTAGACAGTAGCTAGATGGCTTCTTCTCTCTCTCTTATGATTCTCAATACAATGGTCTCTTGGAGATCTATTTGATGTAAACTTTTGCGGTGTGTTTGTTGGGATCCGATGAATTTTGAGTTCATGATCAGTTTCTATCCATGAATATTATTTGAGTCTTCTTTGATCTCTTATATGCATGATTACTTATAGCCTCGTATTTCTTCTCCGAATCTTTGGTTTAGTTAGGCCAACTAGATCGATTTTTCTTGCAATGGGAAGAGGTGCTTTGTGATGGGTTCGATCTTGCGGTGTTCTTTCCCAGTGACACAAGGGGCAGCAAGACACGCATGTATCGTTGCTATTAAGGATAACAAGATGGGGTCTATTCCTACATGAATAGATCTTGTCTACATCATGTCATCGTTCTTATTGCATTACTCCGTTTTTGCATGAACTTAATACACTAGATGCATGCCGGATAGCGGTCGATGTGTGGAGTAGTAGAGGTAGATGCAGGCAGGACTCGGTCTATCTATCTTGGACGTGATGCCTATATAATGATCATCGCCTTGGATATCGTCATGAATATTCGATTTTCTATCAATTGCCCAACAGTAATTTGCTCACCCACCGTGCGCTATACTCATGAGAGAAGCCACTAGTGAACCTACGGCCCCCGGGTCTACTTTTCCATCATATTGCTTTCCGATCTATGTTTTTTATACTCTTTGTTTTCAGATCTACAAAACCAAAAACCCAAAAATATATTGCTGCATATTTACTCTTTTCTTTGTGTTCTTGAGAGATCTATCTCTCCTATCTATCACTACCTAATCTATCTCTTTATCGTAGAGAGATTGACAACCTCTCTTTCGCGTCGGGTTGCAAGTATTTGTTGTTTGTGTGTAGGTGCTGCTTAATGGGTGGTGGTGATCCTCCTACTGGTTCGATAACCTTGGTTTCATAACTGAGGGAAATACTTACCGTCGTTGTGTTGCATCATCCCTTCCTCTTTGGGGAAATACCGACGCAGTCTCAAGCCACGTTAATACTCTAGATGCATGTTGGATAGCGGTCGATGAGTGAAGTAATAGTAGTAGATCCAGGTAGGAGTCGGTCTACTTGCTTATGGGATTTTCTATCAATTGCCCAATAGAAATTTGTCTACCCACCGTATGCTTTCTTCGAGAGAGAAGCCTCTAGCGAACACTATGGCCCCCGGGTCTACTTAAATATACAAACTAAAAATCTTTATTTACCTTGTTGTACTTTTATTTTATTTTGCATTTATAATATCTATCTATCAAGATTTAATCCTTGCAAGTAACGAGTTCAAGGGGCTTGACAACCCTCTTGCCTGCGTTGGGTGCAAGTGTTTTATTCTTTATGTGAAGGTATTGTCGACGAGGGTTTGTGTGATTCTCCCAATCGTTTGATAACCTTGTTTCTCACTGAGGGAAATACTTATCTCTACTATGCTGCATCTCCTCTCCTCTTCGGGGAAAAACCAAACGCGGTTTACAAGTAGCAGGAAGAATTTTTGGTGTCGTTGCTGGGGAGGAGGTACGAAAGTAGTCTCCCGTCAACTTGCCAATTTCTGGCGCCGTTCCCGGGGAGACATCATCAAATTTCTCACTAGGTACCTATACACAAATTGTCATTCACTTGTTCTACCTTTTATTTTCTGTTATATTTTACTTTGTATAAAAATAAAAAAGACAAAAATATTTCTGTTTGCTTGTTTGCCCAGTTATGTAGTTTACTCGTTTGCTTGCTTGTTCGAAGTTGCTATCATGTCTGATCTTGCAAAGGTCATTGTTGAGAGTGCTAGCAAACATAGTGCTAGTGACTCTAATGAGGAAAAACCAAATTCTTTTGCTGCTAATCATGATCCTCCAAAGGATCAATATCCTAGTGTTGAACACCCTCCAATCTTCTAAAATATATCATGTTGGGCATGGTAATGTTATTGGGGGAAAATGTTATTCAAGAATTTTTTGAATGTACGGGAGTCATACCACTTGTTAGGGGATCTATACTTGATAAAACGAATTTTTATGTTGATTCCATTACTATGCTTGTGCTCAAACTAGAGACAAAATTTGTTCACCTACACCCCTTCTTCTAGAAAATGTTCCTAAGTCTCCGTAGCATACATGATCCTAAAGCCAAGAAAATTGTAACTATCATCCTTATGCATGAATTTGATTAGAGAAGCTAGGGAATTTTTTGCTTACTATAAAATAGACTATGAAAAACCTCCATTAGAAGAAATTCTTCATGACAAAGATACAATGCGTAGGTTGGAATCTAAGGACAATCATGGTTATGGTGAGAATTTGAGGAGGAGAGTCCCTCATAAGGTCTTAATAAACTCTTTGTACCATAATGCTTATGATAAATTTGAATGGATTACTAAAGGGATTGATGAAGGGTTTAATGAGGAATCTTTTAAAAACATTTCTAGAGAACCTATTGATGATGAAATCCATGTCTTATATGAGGACCTTTATGGTGATGATGCTAGTAATGATGTTATGGATGTCAAGGTTACCAAGTATAGTCCCTTTAAAAATTTGAGTCCGCCCACTAGACAAGTGGAACTTGAAAATAGAGAGTTGATGATAAAGGTTTTTATGATCTAATCTTAAAAGACATGAAGGAATATAAGGATGTTAACACTTGATACTATGCATTATGCCTAGCTAGGGGCATAAAACAATAGCGTTGTTGGGAGGCAACCCAATAGTTATCTTTAAAAAAAATATTTCTATTTTGGTGTGTTGACATGATTATTGATACTGTAATGATTGTGTTTTTATGCTTAAATTAGTGTTTGTGCCAAGTAAAGCCTTTGGGGGTGATTTGGAAGATAGTAGAATTGATACAGTGCAAAAACAGAAACTTTTGCGTCCAGTGCAGAATTTCTCTGATGTTACTAGAAAGCCTTTTTGATATGTAATTGTTACAAAGTATTAGTATACACATTTCCTAGATTTTCTTAATTTTTCAGAATTTTCGGAGTAACAGAAGATAGTTGTTCTACAGAACTTTACAGACTGTTCTGTTTTAGATAGATTCTGTTTTTCGCTTGCATAGTTTGCTTGTTTTGATGATGCTATGGATTGTATCGGGGGGTATAAGCAATGGAGAAGTTAGAATACAATACCTATTATGCAATAATGAAATATGAATCAATTTATAACGATACCTAAAGTATTTGATATGTTGATTATACTAACGGATCTCATGAGGTTTTGTTGAGTTTTGTGTGTTAAAGTTTTAAGTTTTAGGTGAGACCACGATGGATGAAGGAATAAGGAGTGGCAAGACCCTAAGCTTGGGGATGCCAGAGGCTGTAGGCCTGGCCGACCTGTGCCTGCCGGAATGCGGCCTCCCGCTCCTCCACCAACATGTCCATGTAGTGGGCACGAGCCTCGCCAATGCTGATGCCGGCATCGACCAACAAGGAGGGTGGTGCCGACTCGTCCTCGACCACGTCCTCCGTTGGGACGTCAGCAGTGCTGGCCTTCGTTTGCTTGCCAAGCTGCCAGCCGGCTGCAATGGCGGCGGTCTTCGTTTTCTGATCGGATGAAAGGATCTCCCAGATGGCTTTGGAGCTCGAGGAGGCCATGTCGGGTGTGGTGCAGAGAGGAGAAAGGGATATAAGGATGTTGGATGCAGCTATGTATGGGCCTACAGTTTATATAGCGCGGGAGGGGGTGGTAGGAAAACCAACAACATGATTAATGGCGGGCGGTAGACAAACGGATGGGTGCCGCCGGCTCGCCATTCCTCCGTAACAGCGTGCGTTTAATGGAGGTAGGCGAACGGACTGGTGTCGTTTGGATGCACACAAATGACACCGGCACCGGGAAACGACGCGACGACTCTATTGGCCGGCGTGCCGCTTTAATGCCGAATCCAGTGAGAGGTCGCGTCCGCTCTGGGCCGGCATGAATGCGGCACTGACCAGCGTTGGGTGGGAACACGCGGGCGAGGCAGGAGGGTTTGGTAGGACATGGTAGTAGGAGCGAACATGGTAGCAGTGCGGAGCTCGCAAAGCCCCTCCAATTTTGTCTCCAGTTTGCACGAAAAAGCGTGTCCGGACCGGCCTGCGGACCATGTAGGACCGTGTTGAATGGCAAAACACATCCGTACTACGAAACATTCATAGAACACGTATACATATGACAAAAACGATTGTACTTATAATGTTGTCCATACGAAATACCTTATCTCTCTCTCTCAAAAAATGTAGATGTATACTAAACACCAACAACAACAACGAGAAGGAAGTTTTCTACGAATTAAGCATAGCTCGGATGATTAGTTTTTTTGTGCAATCAACCCGTCAAAATTTAAATCGTAGACTTAGCACTTGTGGTCGTATTTTTTGAATTTATTTTAACCTTTCCGTCGATCATGTCATGTCAGCCTATATATCTTCGGCAAACCAACCTGTGGTTGGATGGTTAGAGGGACAGTGGTATCCCCAGCCCACCAGGGTTCAAGTCCTGGTGCTTGCATTATTCCTGGATTTATTTCAGGACTTCCGTTGATACGCCTTCAGTGGGAGGAGACGTTCCCGTCGACGACGAGGCGCCTATGGTGACTTCGTAAATCTCAAGATCATATGCCGGCTCTGTCTCTCGGAGGTGCTCATAGGGATAGGGTGTGCGTGTGTGCGTTCATAGGGGTGAGTGTATGTGATACGTCTCCAACGTATTTATAATTTTTGATTGTTCCATGCTATTATATTATCATTCTATGATACTTTTTGAGTAATATTTTACCAATTTATATTATTTTTGAGCACTAACCTATTGACCCAGTGCCTAGTGCCAGTCCTGAAACTTTTTTATGATTTTTTCTGGACCAAAAGAAGACCTGTAAGCTTCAGGAGGAGAACGGAGACCGCAAGAGGGAGGCACAAGCCATCTGGGCGCGCCCAGGGGGGTCGGCGCGCCCTGATGGCTTGTGCCCCCTGGTGACCCCATTCTCTGGCCTATAAATTCACATATATTCCAAAAACCCTAGAGGGCATCCCGAAACTCTTTTTCCGTCACCGCAAGCCTCTGTTCCGCCGCGATCCCATCTGGAGCTCCGTTCCGGCACCTTGCCGGAGGGGGGATCGATCACAGAGTGCCTCTTCATCAACCTTGCTGCCCTCATGATGATGTGTGAGTAGTCCAACACAGACCTACGGGTCCATAGTTAGTACCTAGATGGCTATCTCTCTCTCTTTGGATCTTCAATACAATGATCATCACATCTTCGCTTTGATCTATCCGATGTAATTCTTTTGTACGATGCGTTTGTTGGGATCCGATGAATTGTGGGTTTATGTTCAGATTATTCATGAAAAGTATTTGAGTCACCTCTAAATATTATAATCCTTATTTGCATGATCATTATAGCTTCATAATTCTCTCCGATCTATTGATATAGTTTGGCCAACTAGATTGATATTTCTTCAGTGGGAGAGGTGTGTTTTAAGTGGGTTCAACCTGATGGGTTTCTATATCCCGGTGACAGAAGGGGACAAGATACGTCTTTGTGTTGTTGCCACTAAGGATAAAACGATGGGGTTCATTCATATTAATTGAGTTTACTTTGCCTACATCATGTCATCGTTCTCCATGAATTACTCTGTTTGTCATGAACTTAATACGTAGAGAGGCAAGCATAGAAGCGCTCTTGAAGTAGAGTAATAGTAATAGGTGCAGGCAGGAGTCGGCCTATTTGTCTTGGACGTGATGCCTATATACACATGATCATTGCCATGAATATCGCATAACTATGCGCTTTTCTATCAATTGCCCAACAGTAATTTGTTTACCCACCATATGTTTATTTTCATGAGAGATGCCGCTAGGGAAAACTATGGCCCCCGGGTCTATCCATCTATATATTTATAAATGCTACAATACCTTGCTGCCTTTTATTTGTTTTTATTATTTTGCAATTTACAATTATCTACTATTATCTACACACTTCACTTGCTTGCAAATAACGAGATCAAGGGGATTGACAACCCTCTTGCCCGCGTTGGGTGCAAGTTGTTTGCTCTTTTGTGTGCAGCCGCTGAAGACGGTTGTTGATTGATATTCCTATTGGCTCGATAAACCTTGGTTTCATAACTGAGGGAAATACTTACCCGTATTGTACTGCAATTACCCGTTCCTCTTCACGCAAAACTCAACGCAGATCACAAGTATTAGTATGCGCGTGTATTTGAGCGCTTGCGTATGTACTGTGTTAAAAAAAGCATATATATCTTCGGATTGTCTCTTCTCCTCAGCAGCCTGTGCGACGACATGTGTCGGACTCGCAGATCGCTGTTACTCATGTGGACGGACGTACTAGGAACTTTTTCCGAGGCAAAAAAACAAGTGTCTAGCGTACGTCTCACTCACACCAATCGCTTGCACTATTACTACTCCAGCATCTTCAACAGAAGATGTATATGCAAAAATAACTACTTTTTCAATTCCGAGGCCCAAAAACACTTCTCCAACAGATGTTGTAGATGCAAAAAATACATATCCGCCTCCTGGAAATGTAAAGTGCAACATCTCGCTGCGCAAATTAGCATCTCCACCTAGACGTGATGTAAAAACGCAACCGCCTGCTGATATGTCTCCAACGTATCTATAATTTTTGCTTGTTCCATGATGTTATATTATCATTCTTGGATGTTTTAGAATCATTTTATAGCAACTTTATATCATTTTTTGGGGACTAATCTATTGACATAGTGCCAAGTGCCAGTTGCTGTTTTTTGCTTGCTTTTTACTTTGCAGAATATCAGTACCAAATGGAGTCCAATCGCGACGAAACTTTTTGGAGATTTTTATGGACCAGTAGGAGGCCAGTGGGCCAAAGAAGTAACCAGGAGGGAGCCCAGGCCACCCAGAAGACACCAGGGCGCGCCAGGGGCCCCGGACGCACCCTGGTGGGTTGTGGTCGCCTCGGGAACCTTCTCCACTGCCTTCGAGCTCTATAAATACCCAAATATTCCAAAAACTCTAGGGGAGTCGACGAAAAATACTACCAGCCGCCGCAAGTTCCAGAACCGCGAGATCCAATCTAACACCATCACGGAGGGGTTCATCATCCTCATTGGTGCCTCTCCGATGATGCGTGAGTAGTCCACCATAGACCTATGGGTCCGTAGGCAGTAGCTAGTTGGCTTTCTCTCTCTCTTTTGATGCTCAATACAATGGTCTCTTGGAGATCTATTTGATGTAATGACTTTTGGCGGTGTGTTTGTTGGGATCCGATGAATTTTGAGTTCATGATCTGTTTCTATCCATGAATATTATTTGAGTCTTCTTTGATCTCTTATATGCATGATTACTTATAGCCTCGTATTTCTTCTTCGAATCTTTGGTTTATTTAGGCCAACTAGATCGATTTTTCTTGCCATGGGAAGAGGTGCTTTGTGATGGGTTCGATCTTGCGGTGTCCTCTCCCAGTGACAGAAGGGGCAGCGAGGCATGCATGTATCGTTGCTATTAAGGATAACACGATGGGGTCTATTCCTACACGAATAGATCTTGTTTACATCATGTCACTGTTCTTATTGCATTACTCCGTTTTTCCATGAACTTAATACAATAGATGCGTGCTGGATAGCGGTCGATGTGTGGAGTAATATTAGTAGATGCAGAATCGTTTCAGTCTACTAATCTTGGACGTGATGCCTATATAATGATCATCGCCTTGGATATCGTCATGATTATTTGATCTTCTATCAATTGCCCAACAGTAATTTGTTCACCCACCGTGTGCTATACTCATGAGAGAAGCCACTAGTGAAACCTACGACCCCCGGGTCTACTTTTCCAACATATTGCTTTCCGATCTATCTTTTTACCGCTTTTGTTTTCAGATCTATTATTCCAAAAACCCAAAAATACTTTCCTACACTTTTTATTTGCCTCTTTTATTTTGTGTTCTTGCGAGATCTATCTATCCAATCTACAATCTAATCTATCTTTTTACCATGGAGAGATTGACAACCTCTCTTTCACGTCGGGTTGCAAGTATTTGTTCTTTGTGTGCAGGTACTGTTTACATAGTGTTGCATGATCCTCCTACTGGTTCGATACCTTGGTTTCATAATTGAGGGAAATACTTACCATCGCTGTGCTGCATCATCCCTTCCTCTTTGGGGAAACACCGACGCAGTCTCAAGCCACGTCACCCGCCAACAATCATTTAGTTGCCTTCCGCGCGAACTGTCGCCGCTAGTCCAACTCTGCCGCCGGCCGAATCCGCACAAAATCGACGCCGCCGCCGCCTGCCCGACGGCCGCCAGGCCCGCCGCGTCCCATGCCGCCTGCCTCGCTGGCCCGCCACCCACAGCGGCCGATTAACTTTCGGCCACCGCCGAATCGAAGCATCTCCGACGGATGTGGCTGGCCTAAATGACTTCATTGGCGAGGTCTAAAGTGGGCTAGGCTCCTTCCTAGCCCAAGACCCCCCGCCGGAATTGGGGAGGAGCGCCACGCCGCCCGCCTGATGGCTGTGAGGCTCGGTAGTTCTTCTGACCACGCCGAACTCCCGCCAACTTCTCTGCCGACGTGCGGCCATCCCCTCTGCCTAGCCGTCGCCGCCGCCCGCACTCCTCACCGTTGAACGGTTGCCCAACCCGCAGCCGGCCGATTACGTCCGCCCCGCAAGCAAGGTGTTCAACAAAATTCCCAAAGGTTAAAAACGATAAAACTTGACGTTTTTTTTGTTGGGTTTGTAGAGTTAGTTTGATGGTGAATTTACGCATTGTAGATGAGCTCGTGTGACTCCTCTTTCATGGACGATTTCTCGTATGATGAGGAGTTTGATTTGAACGAAGAAGAGGACATTGCTATGCTAGTGGCAATTCACAAGGGGAAGAAGCCGAAGCACGGTGGTTCCGTGTATGGTCGTGCGTTCATTCAGAGAGAATGGGTTGATGTGCACAACAGGTTGATGCACAACTATTTCTGTTCACCACCCGTTTTTCCTATGAGGTACTTCCGACGTCGGTTCAGGATGTCCAAAGACTTTTTCATCCACATTTGCAATTCTATGAACCAGCATGATTGATCCTTCGAGTAGAGGAGGAATTGTGCAAGGTTGCTTGGACATAGCACCGCACAGAAGGTCACTACCGCATTACGCATGATGGCCTACGATGTTTCGACAGACTACATTGATGACAACTTGACAATGACAGAGAGCACTTCTATCTTCTATGTCAAACAATTTATAAAGACTATGTTAGAAGTGTTTGGTGCAGTGTACTTGAGAGCTCCCAATGCTCAGGACACTCAGAGGCTGTTGGAGATGAACAAAGTTTGTGGGTTTCCAGGTATGCTAGGGTCCATCGATTGGATGCATTGGAAGTGAAAAAATTGCCCAAGAGCATGGCATGGACAGTTAAAAAGACGTGGGAAGGATGCCACTATCATTCTTGAGGCCGTTGCGGATCAAGAAACAAGGTTATGGCATTCATATTTTGGGATGCCTGGATCTTGCAATGACATCAACGCGCTCGACCGATCACCTCTTTTTGCCAAGTTAGCAAATGGAGAAGCACCACCGGTGACCTTCGAGGCAAATGGCCACACATATAACTACATGTACTATCTTGCGGATGTCATCTACCCGAGGTGGAGTACTTTTATCAAGCCAATTGCAAAACCCCAAGGTAAGAAAGAACTCACCTTTCACAATGCACAAGCGGCGGCTAGGAAAGATGTTGATAGGGCTTTTGGGATTTTGCAATCCCAATTTGCTACTGCGCGAGGTCCATCTAGATCCTGGGATCAAAAAACCGTTTGGTATATCATGACTTCTTGCATGATCATGCATAGCATGATCATTGAGAATGAGCGTGGACAGGGTTTAGATTACACCTTCTATCACTTGATGGGCATACACGTTATGCCGATGTGAACAGAGGAGCGAATAAAACGCTTCATGAAGATGTACAATGAAATTAGAGTCTCCGATGCGCATGATCAACTTCAGAAGCATTTGGTGGAGGAGTATTGGAAATGGCATGGTGAAAAGCCGCCTGGATTCATAATTTGTTTGTTGTATTGTGCAAGAACTTTGTTGTATTTGTGTTGCATTTGATGTTGTGGATTTGATGAATTATGTAATAATTTAATATTGTGGACACATTAGGATTTTAAATTTTAATTCATAATGTTTTTACGTGAAATTGTGCGGCTGTACAACGGCTATACATCAGCCGGTCGCCAAATTTACATCTCCATTTGCATCACCTATTGCAGTTGCCCTTTTACATCTCCGTTTTACACCATCTATTGGAGTTGACCCTTTTTTGGAGATGTAGAAAGTACGTTTTCGAGATGTAAATTTTACATCTCCTTCTTTTACATCTTCGAATTGGCATCTTCTATTGGAGATGCTCTAAGCCTACGACAAACATACTATGCACCAGCTATGGTGATGTTAACGGCGTCCGCCCTGCCGTCTCTTCAACGGTTCCATTAGTACTCCACACCCGCCAAGTCGCCATCCTGTCTTCCATTTTTTGGACTACCTTTTCGTTTTAATGAATGGGAATTATTGATCTTGTGGTACATCTTCGGTCGCTACAGCAAGACTTTGAACATAGTCACTGTGCATGCGTTTCTCGCTCCTGGAGGCCTCCTTGTTCCTATGACTCATGACAAGGGTAACGATGAACAGTTGAGGCCTCCCTTGGTACATAGGATAGGATTATCATAGGAATAGGAAAGTTGTAGGTAATGAGATGACATGCATCTCAACTCCGATGAGTAGGATTAGGAAAAGAGATGTCATTTGATTCACATCATAGGAATTTTTCCATTGAGTCTAGGCTCTTTTTATTTTCCTTTGAAATGTGGAGGAGAGAAATCAATCCTATGTAGGAATAGGAATGCATTCCTACAAACGAAAGGGCTCTAAAGGAAAAGCTCCTACAAGAATCCTATCCTGTAGAATTCCTGTGAAATTCCTCCAAACCAAAGGAGGCATGAACATATTAATCCGTGCAAGTCTTCAGCCTTCTACAAGACTTTATACATAAATAAGTCTTGCTGTGGGAGTGCATTTCCATGGGCCCATGTCCTGATCGAATCTACAAGTTCAAAGTAAACGGAGACTTGAGCACACTTGTCCTTGTTAGGGCAACTCTAACAGGGTCGTCATATAAATATAGAGGAAAAAAGACAGGCATCATATTTTTCTTACATGTGTTTTTCATTTGCAATAGACTCTTCCCAAAAAATAAAAATTAGAATAGATTTGTCTTAGACTTCATTTCGATTTTTATCCCCGACCTCAACAATGTGAACTTTTCAATTCATAATTAACATCAATTTTAAGTAGGATTTTGATATGGATTTACAAAATGTATATCAAGAAGGACAACGATTCCTTGCTAAATTTCACGCTCTTCATCCTCTTTGAAGTGACCATGCAGGTGGGGGAGGCTTCGTTCGCCGCGACTTCTACGTCCAAAAATCCACGAGCACATGTGCGTCATGGATGCGATATGAGGCAATGGTCATGAAGGCCGCGTGAGCACAACGACCATTTATGCGACGACGGACATCAAAATGTGGTCAAAGTACTCGAGGGTGGTGGGGAAGCAAGGATAGTCAACGGTTGATTTAGCCTTAAGGTGTGCGTCTTCCTCGACCGACTTCGTCTAATTCCACACCTTCTCCCAATACTCTCTCTCGGCGTGATCCTCTTTGCCCTCATCGGGAAACGGTGGCATGGAGGGCGCGACCGCACTGACATAGTAATGAGGGAAGGGAGGGCGACGACCAACGAAGAGGGATGGCGGGGTGAGTGTGCCGGCAACAAGGAGGGGGAAGAGGGGGAATGTGGTAGCAGCCACAAAAGAGGGTGACGGGGGTTTCATACCCGCGAATGGACATGCTCTGGCAAGAAATGGGGGTGGGATTTGCCGGGTTCAGGTAGGAAACATGCGTGAAACAGGCCAGTAGCCATTAATTGGCATGCTCGCCGATGGATATGCCGGCGTGGCATTGGCATGCCACGACCGGAAGCAGTAGATGTGCAGACGGTCATGCCATTGACCCTGCTACGCGTGGGAGGAATGGGCTGGACAAAAACTTCCCTCCAAGGCGAACATTTGCGAATATAGGCCGCTCCATATCAACGCCCTAGACTCCAAATCCGTAGGCTCACAACCTAGATATAGGAAGCACTGTATAATTATGCATGCCTAGAGGTGGTTGGGGACTCTGCTAGAGTGTGTCTTAGGGCTAAAGTTGTCATATTGGCATTTATTATGTCGATCGACTAGTATGACGACTCTGCTAGAGTTACCTTTAAGATGAAGGCCACACATCCACTAGTTGGACTCACCAACATGTGCCACGTGTCAACCGTTCCTGCCAAACAAGCATTGTGCTACATAAGTTTTTTCAAGATTTTACAATTTGTCTTTCATATTTTCAACTTTATTGTTCTTTCCTTTGCAAAATGGCCTAAGACCATATAGTAAGCAACATCGATGTTTGCAAGTGCATCCATATCGAAAAATAATATTACGTTCAAATCTTGTTGTTTGTGTGTGTGTGGGGGGTGCTAAAGTCATCTTTTCCTGCATCTACCCGCGACGAATTGTGGGTATAGCTCGATGTCGTCTCGGGGCTTCCATCTCGACGGAGCAAACTTTTTAAAGTCAAGAACTTGGAGAAGCAACGCTCGAAAACTAGTCAATGTACACCAGGTGATGCCGATGATTGCAATCTAGGATCAAATCGTTGCCCCGGACAAGAAACACCAATAAGTGAATGGAAAACTCCGAAGACAACAAAAGTCGACCAAATCCAGATTGATCCAATGAAAATCTAAATCGACCAAACCCCGTAGACCCACTTGAGACACGGCGTCACACGCTCCCCTCCCCCACTCCCGGCTAGCGATAAGCACACCAACCAAATAATAAAGGGAGAACATTATTCCCTACACTGAAACAACACCACAGTCTTGCCGCGCCAAACCAAACTCGAAGACCCATAAAGAAAACCTTTAAAAACACACATGTCGATGCACCACAGTTTTGAGTCTCATGTCGAGCTCACGGCCGTCTGATACATCTCAAATGTAACTATATTTTTTTGATTGTTTTAATCTATTATGTTATCAGTTTTATATACTTTTTGTAGAAATTTATATTATTTTTATGAACCAACCTATTAATTTAGTGCACAGTGTCGGTTCGTGTTTTCTGCTAGTTTTTTGGTTTCGTAGGAAATCAATATCTACGGGGGCCAAAATATGTTGCCGATTTATCACGATTTTGCTGGGCAACAAAAAACACTCGAAGCTTCAGGATATGTTGAGAGGAGCCATGAGCCAGCCACATGGACACGTGGCGCGGCCAGGGGGTGGAAACTCCACCTGTCCATGAGGCCCACAGGAAGTGCCTTGATCTGATTCCACCACCGCAAATCCCTATAAATACAGAAACCATCCATCGTTCCTCTAGAAGAATTTTTTCGCCGTCACAAGTCTCTGTTCCGAAGTGAACCCATCTGGAGCCCTATTCGGAGCCCTGTCGGAGGGGGAGGCCATTACCGGAGGCCTTTTTATCAACCTTTCTGCCTCCATGACCATGTTGAGTGGTCCTTCAGGACCTACATGTCCATAATAGAAGCTAGATGGCTCTCTCTCTCTTTTGGATCTTAATTACCATGTCCCCCTTCTTCGTTGTGTGATTGGGATCAATCTGATGTAATTCTTTGGTGTGTTTGTTGGGACACGATGAATTGTGAATTTATGATCAGATTGTTCATTGAATAATATTGTATCTTTTGAAGTTTCTTTGTTGTATAGTTAAGTAACTATGTATGATTTCCGATTTATTTGTCTTCTTTGGTCAAGATTGATGGGTAGTTCTTTAGAGGAAGTGGTGCATAGTAGTGGGTTCAATCTTCCAGTGCTCTAACCCAGTGACAATAAGGGCCAAGAAATGTACTGCCTTGTTGCCACTAAGGATAAAATACATGTTTTAATATTATTTATACATTTATTTCTATCTATATTATGTCATCTTACTTATCGTGTTACTCTGTTTCTAATACCTTAATAATTTTATATGCATACTGGATATCAGTCTTGGGGTGGAGTAATAGTAGTAGATGCAGTTGGGTTAACGATCTATTTATCACAGACGTAATGCCTATATAGGCTTATACAATGAATAATCCTAGTCATAAATATTGTAATATTTTCATTTGCCCAACAATAAGTAGTTACCATGCCATTTGCCTGGTTTCGAGAGAGTTAATTACCACTAGTGAACCTATGGCCCTCGGGTCTATTCTCTATTAATACTTTGGGATTTCTATTTTCATGCCCCTGGTTCCTTAGTTCTCCTCAGTTTTTTCCAACCCAACTAACTTTGCTCACTTTTGCCCTCCCACCCCCACCACTTGCTCACAAGAGGCCAAATGGAGTGCCACTGTCCAATCAAAGCCTTTGACCGTTACCTCCTGACTAGTGCGCCGGCCTGGTATCCTGACTAGTGGGCCGACCTGGTATCCTGACAGATGGGTCGGTTGAGCGGACGCTCGTATCCATTTTTTGATTTGGGCCGGTGGGTTGGGCATTTTCTTTGTGCGCGCCATGTAAATAAAAAGAGAGGCACATTCAAGCTTAATACTAATTATACATTAAAACGGCGGGCAATCACACGCCCAAAGTCCACATTTAGATTGCTTAAAACATAAAAAACATAATTAAAAGGGTTCACCGTCCCCGCTGTCTCCTAGGTGTCCTCGCCGTCCGACCCAGGACCGGTCAGGTCCACCAGCTCCGGCGCCGTGCCTACCCAGGGAAAGGCCACCTCCCATGCACGTGTTGCGTCCTACGTCGGCTGCGCCGCCGGCGCACCTCCTACGCCGTGGGCATGGTGCTCCTCCTCCTCCTCCGCCCGTGCCCAGCGGCGACGGTGCTCCTCCTCCTCTCGCTCCGCCCGCATGAGGCGCTTGGCCTTCTCGCGCTCCGCCTGCAGGTGGCGTTGCCTCCAGTACTTGAGGTACGCAGCCTCCTGCTCTGACATAGCCCCGATCCACACGGGGGCGCGCTGACCCACTCACGCACGGTGCCCTCCCATCCGTATGACTCCTCCGTCGGCTATGGCGGCGACGATGACAATGGCTTGGCCTTCGGTGCTGGGAGCCTCGATGGCGAGGGGAGACGATGTAGTCACCGACGGCTGATAGGGCCAGGGCCTCCGCTAGCCTCGCCTGGTAGTCCGCCTCCTCCGCCTCCACCTTACGTCGCTCCTCCTTGATGGAGGTCTGCATGGCAGCCTCCTAGTACGCCTCCAACTCCTCCGGTTGGACAACGGGGGCGGCAGAGGGTTGGTGTGGTGCTCCTGGACGCCGAGGCGGCGTTGCTCCTCGTGCTCAAGGGCAAACCACCTCCCCCAGTTGGGAGAGTCTGGAGTGTATGCCTCCATCACACGTTGTTCCGACGTAAGGAGCTCCCACTGCCTGCGCACCTCCTCAGCATGCGCCCGCTGCAACCGTGGCACAACCGGCACTAAGATCCGATGTGGATCCAGATGCCAGTCCTGCGGCAGCATGACATCCGGGTACGACAGGGGCTTCCTGTACACCCAGTGCCATCACGCCTGATGCAACGGAATGTGCAGGCGCTGCCGCACGGGACGGGCAGGCGCCGGTGACGGCGAGGGAGGAAGCGTGCGCGAGGAGGATGCGCCGGGGGTGAACTTCCCCTTGCCCTTGCCGGAGTCCCTAAGGAAACCCATGGCTATGGTTTGGTGGTCGCCGGCGAGGGAGCATGTGGGGTGGGGGTGGGGGGGGGGGGGGGGCGGGCGAGATGTGGACGGGCAGTGAAAATGGATGATGCCCCCCGCATACTTTGATTAAAAAAGGACGGGCCCTTGTAGCTTCTAGTCGCTGACGCGTGGGAGCGCGGTATATAGCCGCGTTAAATACGATCGAGGCTGGTAGTTGACTGGCAGACATGTGGGGTCGCGGCCAACACCGAAGGGTCACACGTGCATGACATGGTTGACCAAATAAGGATCATGATCATGCATTTGTGGGAAAGAAATATTGATGATTCTCTGTAGGCAGTGGCGATTCTACTCAACAGGCTTCAACAGGCTCTAGCCTACCCTAAAAAATTGTGACACAAAAAACACACCACCAATGATCAGCACACTAGTACATAGGTGCAGCACATAAAATGTCTTCGCACATAAAAAAGTTAGTATCCTTTAAGTTGAGCCTGCCCTGCATTTACGTCCTAGATTCGAGCTTCCTGTAGTGGTACAAAGGTGGTCAAACAGGAGTAGAAATGTTACACATTTTCCTGTTGAAAAATGTACAGTGTGAGCATGCCATGCTTTTCTTGGCCATTATCGTTTAGTGTGCAGATATAGGGTCCATGCCCAACATGGGGTGCTTTGGACAAACTATTCCATGGTTAATCCTAAACCCTAGCTCATTCCCCTTGAAAACCATCCAACCTTGTTCATAGTAGCTAAGTTATGTGAAGGGAATTTCATAAAAATATCCGTAGTCGTGGTTTCTTATTTTTCTTAGTAACTCAGTAACATAATCGATGGTGTGCGCAAGTTTCATATTTTTTGAATTTTTTTCAATTTAGTTGTGCTCAATTTAGCTCTCAAAATCCCTCTCAAAACACCTCAAACCCCTATCAAAACCCCGCACTATCAGGGCTGTTGGATCATTTTTCGGGAGCGGTTTAGATCAGGCGCTAGGGTTTGCCGATCCGCGAGATGAGCCCTGATTGGCTGGATGCGGGCGGGGTGTTCCGTGGTTGCGGACATGATGGCCCACCTGGCAGCGGGAGAATAGGGACACGCGACAGCGGCCGTTGGTCACGTGCTTGACGCATTCAGTCGGGACGGGACGCTCGTCGGACCGATGGGCCGTCCAATGACTCAGCCTGCCATGCATGTGCGTAGCCGCCCTACACAGATCGCAATGCATGAACGTGCTACTTCTTGAGCTTGCGTTGGTTTTCCCTTGAAGAGGAAAGGGTGATGCAGCAAAGTAGATAAGTATTTCCCTCAGTTGTTGAGAACCAAGGTATCAATCCAGTAGGAGATACAAGCAAGTCCCCAATAGATGCATCTACACAAATAATCAAACACATGCACCCAACGCAGAAAAGGGGTTGTCAATCCCTTCACGGTTATTTGCAAGGATGAGATCTGATAGAGATAGATATAAAAGATTACTAAAACGAAAAGTAAAACAAAAGTAAAAAGATTGCAGCAAAGTATTTTTAGTTTATAGATCTGAAAATATAATATGGAAAATAGACCCGGGGGCCATAGGTTTCACTAGAGGCTTCTCTCTTGAAGGAAAATAATACGGTGGGTGAACAAATTACTGTCGAGCAATTGATAGAAAAGTGCATAGTTATGATGATATACAAGGCAATGATTATGCATATAGGCATCACGTCCGTGTCAAGTAGACCGAAACGATTCTGCATCTACTACTATTACTCCACACATCGACCGACTCCTGCCTGCATCTAGAGTATTAAGTTCATGAAGAACAGAGTAACGCATTAGGTAAGATGACATGATGTAGAGGGATAAACTCAAGCAATATGATGAAAACCCCATCTTTTTATCCTCGATGGCAACAATACAAATACGTGCCTCGCTACCCCTACTTTGTCACTGGGTGAGGACACCGCAAGATTGAACCCAAAACCAAGCACTTCTCCCATTGCAAGAATTACCAATCTAGTTGGCCAAACCAAACCAATAACTCGAAGAGACTTGCAAAGATATGAAATCATGCATATAAGAATTCAGAGAAGATTCAAATAATATTCATAGATAATCTGATCATAAACCCACAATTCATCGGATCTCGACAAACATACCGCAAAAGAGTATTACATCGGATAGATCTCCATGAAGATCTTGAAGAACATGGTATTGAAGAACACAGAGAGAGAAGAAGCCATCTAGCTACTAGCTATGGACCCGAAGGTCTGTGGTGAACTACTCATGCATCATCGGAGGGGCAATGGAGTTGATGTAGATGCCCTCCGTGATCGAATCCCCCTCCGGCAGATTACCGGAAAAGGCTCCAAGATGGGATCTCACGGGAACAGAGGGTTCCGGCGGCGGAAAAGTGTTTTCATGGCTCTTTTTGGTTTTGGGGGAATATTTGGGAATTTATAGGCCGAAGAATAGGGTTAGGAGACCTGCTAGGGGGCCACAAGCCAGGGGGGCGCCCCCCCTAGGGCGCGCCCAGGTGGCTTGTCGCCTCCCGGCAAGTCTCCTGCCTTCATCTCCAAGTCTGGCAGGTTTCTTCTGGTCCAAGAAAAAACATTCCGAAGATTTTATTCCTTTTGGAGTCCATTTAAGATTCCTTATCTGCAATACTCAAAAACAAGGAAAAAATAGAAACTGGCACTAGGCACTAGATTAATAGGTTAGTCCCAAAAATAATATAAAATAGCATATTAATGCATATAAAACATCCAAAACAGATAATATAATAGCATGGAACAATCAAAAATTATAGATACGTTGGAGACGTATCAAGCATCCCCAAGCTTAATTCCTGCTCGTCCTCTAGTAGGTAAATGATAAAAACAGAATTTTTGATGTGCAATGCTACCTAACATATTTATCCATGTAATATTCTTTATTGTGGCATGAATATTCAGATCCATAACATTCAAAACAAAAGCTCAATATTGACATAAAAACAGTAATACTTCAAGCATACTAACAAGCAATCGTGTCCTTTCAAAATAACATGGCCTTAGAAAGTTATCCCTACAAAATCATATAGTCTGGCTATGCTCCATCTTCCCCACACAAAGTATCTAAATCATGCACACCCCCGATGACAAGTCAAGCAATTGTTTCACACCTTTTATGTTCTCAAACCTTTTCAACTTTCACGCAATACATGAGTGTGAGCCATGGATATAGCACTATAGGTGGAATAGAATATGGTGGAGGTTTTATGGAAAAAGGAGAAGATAGTCTCACATCAACTAGGTGTATCAACGGGCTATGGAGATGCCCATCAATAGATATCAATGTGAGTGAGTAGGGATTGCCATGCAACGGATGCACTAGAGCTATAAGTGTATGAGAGCTCAAAAAGAAACTAAGTGGGTGTGCATCCAACTTGCTTGCTCACGAAGACCTAGGGCAATTTGAGGAAGCCCATCATTGGAATATACAAGCCAAGTTATATAATGAAAAATTCCCACTAGTATATGAAAGTGACAAAAAATAGGAGACTCTCTATTATGAAGATCAAGGTGCTACTTTGAAGCACAAGTGTGGAAAAAAAGATAGTAACATTGTCCCTTCTCTCTTTTCTCTCATTTTTTTATTTTGGTGGGCATCTTTGGCCTTTTTTTTATTTGGGCTTCATTGGCCTCTTTTATTATTTGTAAAGTCCGGAGACTCATCCCTACTTGTGAGGGAATCATAGCTTCCATCATCCTTTCCTCTCATGGGACAATGCTCTAATAATGATGATCATCACACTTTTATTTACTTACAACTCGATACCTACAACAAGATATGACTCTATATGAATGCTTCCGGTGGTGTACCAGGATGTGCAACGATCTAGCATAGCAAATGACATCAAAAAACGGACAAGCCATGAAAACATCATGCTAGCTGTCTTACGATCATGCAAAGCAATATGACAATGATGGTGTGTGTCATAAAAAACGGAACGGTGGAAGTTGCATGGCAATATATCTCGGAATGGCTATGGAAATGCCATAATAGGTAGGTATGGTGGCTGTTTTGAGGAAGGGTATATGGTGGCTGTTTTGAGGAAGGTGGGTTTAATGCACCGGCGAAAGTTGCGCGGTACTAGAGAGGCTAGCAAAGGTGGAAGGGTGAGAGTGCGTATAATCCATGGACTCACATTAGTCATAAAGAACTCACATACTTATTGCAAAAATCTATTAGTTATCGAAGCAAAGTATTAGATGCATGCTCCTAGGGGAGAGGTTGGTAGGAGTTAACCATCGCGCGCTCCCGACCCTCACACAAAGGATGACAATCATTAAACAAATCATGCTTCGACTTCGTTACATACGGTTCACCATACGTGCATGCTACGGGAGTCACAAACTTTAACACAAGTATTTTTACCATTCCACAATTACTCACTAGCATGACTCTAACATCACCATCTTTATATCTCAAAATTATATGCAAGGAATCCAACTTCTCATAATATTCAATGCACTTTATATGAAAGTTTTTATTATATCCCTCTTGGATGCCCATTATATTAGGACTAAATTCATAACCTAAACCAATTACCATGCTGTTTAAAGACTCTCAAAATAATATAAGTG
The DNA here is from genome assembly GCA_039707655.1 of Elymus sibiricus. Lineage (NCBI taxonomy): Eukaryota > Viridiplantae > Streptophyta > Magnoliopsida > Poales > Poaceae > Elymus > Elymus sibiricus. The sequence continues at coordinate 276,390,718 of CM077665.1, forward strand.
AGGTACGAGAGTTCAATTATTTCTATAAAATAAAGACACCACCGTGCTCTAAAAAGATATAAGTGAAGCACTAGAGCAACATTGCCTAGCTCAAAAGATATAAGTGAAGCACATAGAGTATTCTAATAAATTCACGATTAACGCGTGTCCCTCTCAAAATATGTGTGCAGCAAGGATGATTGTGGAAAAATAAAAAGCAAAGACTCATATCATACAAGACGCTCCAAGCAAAACACATATCATGTGGTGAATAAAAATATAGCCTCAAGTAAATTTACCGATGGATTGAAGACGAAAGAGGGGATGCCTTCTGGGGCATCCCCAAGCTTAGGCTCTTTGGTATCCTTGAATATGGATTGGGGTGCCTTGGGCATCCCCAAGCTTAGGCTCTTGCCACTCCTTATTCCATAGTCCATCAAATCTTTACCCAAAACTTGAAAACTTCACAACACAAAACTCAACAGAAAACTCGTGAGATCCGTTAGTATAAGAAAAATAAATCACCACTTTAGGTACTTATGTGAACTCATTATTTATTTATATTGGTGTAATATCTACTGTATTCTAACTTCTCCATGGTTCATACCCCCCGATACAACCCATAGATACATCAAAATAAGCAAACAACACAAAGAAAACAGAATCTGTCAAAAACAGAACAGTCTGGAGCAATTTGTAAACTTCGAATACTTCTGTAACTCCAGAAATTCTGAAAAATTAGGAAAATCAGGGAAATTTGTATATCAATCTTGTGTAAAACATTCAGATCCAATTGACGCTATGGTGAATTTATAAAATTCCTGGACTGAGCGCAAAAATTTCTGTTTTTCAGCAAAACCAAATCAACAATCACCGTAAACCATCCCAAAGGTCTTACTTGGCACAAACACTAATTAAAACAATAAAACACAATTACTACAGAGGTAATAATGTGCAAAACACTCAAGAACAGAAGCAAAACAACTGAAACATAAAAAAAATTGGGTTGCCTCCCAACAAGCGCTATTGTTTAACGCCCTTAGCTAGGCATAACGCAATAGATCTAGGTATTGTCATAATAGTAAGGGAGATCATCCATGCTCATCTCATACTCCCTTCTTTCAGCGGCAAGTTTCCTTTGTGGCAAGCAATAATAATCAAAAGGGCTAAATTTAATAGGATAAGGATCCTTTAGATCAAGTGCGGGAGGGATAGGTTCCTCCTTCGGCCCCCTATAGTGTATAATCAATTCATCATTGTAAGCTTTCCTTTGGTGGAAAGTCATAAGCCTGTCTCTTAATATGAACTCTAATCCATTGTTTTGTATAGCAAAATTATCATTGAGTTCCGAAATCTTATCAACCAAAACCTCGGTAGGAACCCTTTTTCTCAAATTTTCATTATAAGCCACATAATCTGGAGATTGCAATCTCATTATTTCTTCTTGATTAAAAAGGATTTCCTCTATAGGGGGGCATCCACCATTAATTTTATAATGAGCAAAAATTTCGCTAGCCTCTTTCATGATGAATCTAAACTCGTGGGCTAGAAATATAGTGGCGGCACGCTTAACGGAAGAATGCTGAATATTAGAGAACTCTAGAAAAATCCTTTGTATGCAAGGATGCATATGAACGAATTGCCTCTCAAGTTCAATTATTAACAGTGTTATTGCATCCGGAAGACTATTAGTTTTATTGAGAATAGACCCTCCTAAAGTAGGTAGCGTACCAGCACAAGTAAAGAAATCTTGAATAACACCTTTTCCAATAATATTACCGCTACCTATGCGGAATTTTTTTGTATGTGTGATAGTAAGTTCTTGATGAGGGTCGATAAAATCCCCCTCAAGATTATTACTATCTTTTTCAATAAAAACTTCATTAGATTCAGACATGATGGCAACGAATCGATCTAGCACGCAAGCAAACAAAAGGCAAACAAAAAGACGAACGGAAGAAGGGCGGATAAAAAGGCAAATCTTTTTGGTTTTTTCTAAAAATCGTTTTAGAAGTGGGGGAGAGGAAAACGAGAGGCAAATGGCAAATAATGTAAATGCAAGAGATGAGTTTGTGATGGGTACTTGGTAGGCTTGATGTAGATCTCCCCGGCAACGGCGCCAGAAATCCTTCTTGCTACTTCTTGAGCTTGCGTTGGTTTTCCCTTGAAGAGGAAAGGGTGATGCAGCAAAGTAGATAAGTATTTCCCTCAGTTGTTGAGAACCAAGGTATCAATCCAGTAGGAGATACAAGCAAGTCCCCAATAGATGCACCTACACAAATAATCAAACACTTGCACCCAACGCAGAAAAGGGGTTGTCAATCCCTACACGGTTATTAGCAAGGATGAGATCTGATAGAGATAGATATAAAAGATTACTAAAACGAAAAGTAAAACAAAAGTAAAAAGATTGCAGCAAAGTATTTTTGGTATTTTGGTTTATAGATCTGAAAATATAATATGGAAAATAGACCCGGGGGCCATAGGTTTCACTAGAGGCTTCTCTCTTGAAGAAAAATAATACGGTGGGTGAACAAATTACTGTCGAGCAATTGATAGAAAAATGCATAGTTATGATGATATCAAAGGCAATGATTATGCATATAGGCATCTCGTCCGTGTCAAGTAGACCGAAACGATTCTGCATCTACTACTATTACTCCACACACCGACCGACTCCTGCCTGCATCTAGAGTATTAAGTTCATGAAGAACAGAGTAACGCATTAGGTAAGATGACATGATGTAGAGGGATAAACTCAAGCAATATGATGAAAACCCCATCTTTTTATTCTCGATGGCAACAATACAAATACGTGCCTCGCTACCCCTACTTTGTCACTGGGTGAGGACACCGCAAGATTGAACCCAAAACCAAGCACTTCTCCCATTGCAAGAATTACCAATCTAGTTGGCCAAACCAAACCAATAACTCGAAGAGATTTGCAAAGATATGAAATCATGCATATAAGAATTCAGAGAAGATTCAAATAATATTCATAGATAATCTGATCATAAACCCACAATTCATCGGATCTCGACAAACACACCGCAAAAGAGTATTACATCGGATAGATCTCCATGAAGATCATGAAGAACATGGTATTGAAGAACATAGAGAGAGAAGAAGCCATCTAGCTACTAGCTATGGACCCGAAGGTCTGTGGTGAACTACTCACGCATCATCGGAGGGGCAATGGATTTGATGTAGATGCCCTCCGTGATCGAATCCCCCTCCGGCAGATTATCGGAAAAGGCTCCAAGATGGGATCTCACGGGAACAGAGGGTTCCTGCGGCGGAAAAGTGTTTTCGTGGCTCTTTTTGGTATTGGGGGAATATTTGGGAATTTATAGGCCGAAGAATAGGGTTAGGAGACCTGCTGGGGGGCCACAAGCCAGGGGGGCGCGCCCCCCCTAGGGCGCGCCCAGGTGGCTTGTCGCCTCCCGGCAAGTCTCCTGCCTTCATCTCCAAGTCTGGCAGGTTTCTTCTGGTCCAAGAAAAATCATTCCGAAGATTTTATTCCGTTTGGACTCCATTTAATATTCCTTATCTGCAATACTCAAAAATAAGGAAAAAACAGAAACTGGCACTAGGCACTAGATTAATAGGTTAGTCGCAAAAATAATATAAAATAGCATATTAATGCATATAAAACATCCAAAACAGATAATATAATAGCATGGAACAATAAAAAATTATAGATACGTTGGAGACGAATCAGCACGCAGCCACCCGGCACAACTACATCACATCAGGGCAATTAGAGCACCCTCGGGACACAGCTATGTCACATGAGGGCAGTTAGTGCACCCTCGAGACGCAACTTTACCGATTGACATGCCTCGGTTGAGTGTGAAGAAACGCATTCAAACGCCAAACATTCACATGCATAGGGCTCCGGTGGGTCATTATTAGCGGGTGCTCTGATGAACGCATTCAAACGGGTGCGTCGCACCGCGGCTATTTAAACCCCTCTTGTCTACATCTTCGTCACAACTCGCATCCAACTTCTTCCTCGTTAAACCCCTCTCACATCCATCTTCGTCACAACTCGCATCCATCTTCTTCCTCGCCAGATCCCACCCAAGACAGGATGCAGTTCCAAGCCCCAACCTACCACCTTCTGTCCATCGTGCCAGAGATGCGGTACCCCGCCGGGGTCGTCGTGGAGAACACCCTTCGCGTGTGGGCCTTCCTGAGGTGGAGGGGCTCGACGACTCTGGCGAATTTCTTCCTCGCTGCCGGCTACCGCCATCTCCCACCCAGCTCTCCGGTGACATTCCACGTGGAGGAGGTTAGTGTCAACGACCTTGTGATTGACCTCACCTCTCGCTTCACCAACTGCCTCGACGCCTACTTCCTCCTCGGCAGAGTCTTATGGTGTGGGTGCGAGTTCTTCACCACCCACAACGTCTTCACCAATTTTGACAACATCTTCCCCACTACCGGCGGCATGCACACTCTCCCCTACAACACAGAGGACGGGGAGTGAACGAGTGCCCGGAGTGGGCAGGTGGTGTTCGCGGGCTAGGTTATTTGTAAGGGTGCTACTATAAGCCCAAATATTAATATCTAGGGAAATATCTATGTATGTAATGTTCATGTTCCCAAATATTAATCGAACTTGAATCTATATTAACGTGATTTTATATTACTTGAATTTATATCCGTGTGTGAAAACTCGGGGCTTTGCTATATCTACGTAATATTCTATTGTAATCTTACGTGAAAGCTGGCTTGGCATGATATGATTGGAAAACGCGAGCAGTGCCTGTGTGGAAACAACAGGCGACGCTGATTCAATTTTGCATGCCCGTAGGTCCCACACGTCAGCCGCAAACAACGTAGGATCAACCGGCCACACAAAATCGGTAATGCATGGGGCCAAATGCAGGTCCCATCCGATAGTATGCATCGACGACACGAATGCATGCAGCCGTACACGTCGATCCCACGTGTCCGCATCGGCGATGCGAATGCATGCGGGATACGTCGGTCCCACGAGTCGGCACCGACACGTCGGTCCCACACGTCAGCACCAGCGATGCGAACGCATGCGGCCTTACAAGTTGGTCCCACGCGTCAGCACCGAGGTAGTGACGATCAAAGGCTTTGACCCGACAGCAAGGCACAGTTTGTCCTCTTGTGAGGCGTGGGCGATTGGAGGAGGGCGAAAGTGAGCACAGTGATATGAGCAGGGCAAAACCAAGGAGAACTAAGGAACAATGGGCACGAAAATAGAAATCCCTAATACTTTATGCTATAAAATTGCCTCTTTAATTGCATTTGACTATTTGTCGTTTCACTATACCACTATCTATCGGTTTGACGTTAACCTTGTAACTAGCAAGACAAGGGGCTTGACAACCCCCTTGCCACGTTGGGTGCAAGTATTTTATTTTATTTGTGTGTAGGTCCTACTTATCTTGTTTGCTTGAAGCTCCTACTGGTTCGATAAACCTTGGTTCTTAACTGAGGGAAAGCTTTTCTACTATCTACATTACCCGTCCTCTTTGGTGAAACCCAACGGCTCTCTCCGGAGTAGCAAAGAAATTTCAAGTGCCATTGTCGGGGAGTCTTCTTCAGACAAACTCCTTATTTTACTTGTTTTATTTCTTACCTGTTTACCTTTACTTCTTATTTTCCTTGCATTTTGCTTGCCAGTTTTCTTTTCCAAAATACCGAAAATACCTTGTTGTTATTTTTGCCTTTGTTGCCATCATGTCTATTGTTGCGAATACCAAGTTGTGTGATTTTTCTAGTACTAATAACAATGATTTTATTAGTACTCCTATTGCTCCTCCCGCCACCAGTGCGGACTCTTATGAGATTAGAGCTGCTTTGTTGAATTTTGTTATTAAAGATCAATTTTCTGGAAATTATAATGAAGATGTTGCTACCCATCTTAATACCTTTGTTGAATTATGTGATATGCAAAAAACTAAGGACGTGGACAATGCTATAATAAAACAGAAGTTATTTCCTTTTCTTTAGAGATAGAGCTAAGGAGTGGCTTATGTCTTTACCGAAAAATAGTATTGATTCTTGGCCTAAGTGTTAAAATGCTTTTTGGCAAATATTTTCCTCCTACAAAATTATATCTTTGAGGAACCAAATTATGAATTTTAAATAACTTAATCAAGAACATGTTTCCCAATCTTGGAAAATAATGAAACTCATGCTAAAAAAAATCCCTACTCATGGATTAAGTCTTTTGATGGTAATACAATTTTTCTATACACGACTAAACTTTGCTTCAAAAAATCTTTTAGATTCTGATCAGGTGGTATGTTCATGGGGATAACTCTTGGAGAGGCTACTAAGCTTCTTGACAACATGACTGCAAACTATTCCCAAAGGCACACGAGCAAGCTCCAAGTGGTAAGAAGGTAAACTATGTTGAGGAAATTTCCCCTCTCAATGAAAAAGATGATGCTATATATTATGTCCATGATTGCTACTAAGAGTGCTACAGTTGATCGAAATGATATGTCATTGTCTACTTTCATTGAGCAAAATAAGGATAATGTTGATGTTTTATTTAAATAAATAATTTCAACTACAATGCTTATAGGGGAAACTTCGCTGATAATCCTAGATCATATCCCGGTAATACTTAATATTCTTATGGGAATTCTATTAATAATAATTGAATATTTTATTAATTCTCAAAAAGCTTTCAATATATGAAAGAGAAAAAATTGAGTAATGTTTATGTTATGTCTAAAACTGTTGATAGGCTTGTTCATGAGGTGGATATGCTATAAATTAATCTTTGCCTCCTAGTAAAGCTGAAATGTCTAAATATTTGAAAGTAATTCAAGTTTCTATTAATTATAATACTAAAATAGTTGCCATGTTAAGAGCTATAAGAGAGCGCGAAGAAAGAGATGTTGAATTGCGTTATCTTGGTTGTAATGATGAGGATGTTAATAGGTGTGACACCCATTGAATATTTGGTCATAAATATTAACAATGTTAAAAATTATGATACTGGTATTGGAGAAGAGTCCACTTTAGCTAGAAGGAGTCCCAATTGTTTGTACGGTAAAAATCTTGATGCTTAAAATGGTAAAAATGGGTTTGGAGAGGTCAAGACTTTAGGTAGTGTTGCACCCACTATTTTGGACTACAAGGACTTTATTATGGTAATTGTTATCTTACTAAATGTATTTCCTTGATGGAATCCTTATTAAATTCACCCAATGCTTACATTGATTCTATGGCTAAATGTTCATTAAATTTGCACCTTTGCGGATTCTACTATTAAAAAGCCCATGGGGATAATAAATGATGTGTTTATTATTGCTAATAGGAAATATGTTCCCATGGAATTTATGGATATTAAATGTAATCACGCATGTACTATCATACTTGGAAGACATATTCTTGAGAGCTGTAGGTGCAATATTCGATATGAAGGAAGGCAAGATAAGTTTCCAATTCCCGTTGAAGAAAGGTATGGAACACCTCCCTATAAAGAGAGTTAAGCCTCCTTATGAATCTATTATTAGAGCCACACATGATCTATCTCTTGATGATGCAATTTGATAGATTTGCATTATGCCGAACTAGCGGGCATTAAACACTAGCGCTTGTTGGGAGGCAACCCAATATTAATCTCATATTTGTTCTGTTTAGTGGGTCTACATAATTATAACTACTGTAGTATTATGTGTGTATCTTTTATTTTATTTGTGTGCCAAGTTGAGCCTTTGGGATGTTACAAATGCATGCTCGTTAGGTTTTGTGCAAAAACAGAAACTTTTGCGCCCAATACTTGAATTTTTCTTTGTACCGGAACATGGTCGATTCTTGAAATTTTTATGTAGTACCGAGTTACAAATTTTCTGTCACATACTAATGTTTTAGAATTTTGTGAATTATAGAAGTATTAGTAATAGTTCTCCTTTTGCAGACTATTATGTTATTGACACATTGTTGTTATGTTTTTTGACTGATTGTTTTAGAGTTTACATTGCTTATATTGGGGGATATTAATTGTGGAAATGATAATATGCACTAGAAATTACCTATAAATAAATGTGCATCTTGTCTTCATAGTACATTTTCATTTTTTTGTACTAACCTACCTCACGAGTTCGTTTATTTTTGTTGTGGATGATGTTCTTAAGATAGAGGGGAGACATAATATGAGATGAACAAGGAGCGGAAAGAGCCTAAGCTTGGGGATGCCCAACGAACCACAAGGTAGTATTCAAGGAGACTCAAGTGACTAAGCTCGGGATGACCCGGTAGGCATACCCTCTTTTGTCATCAACAACTATCGGTATGTCTCAGTAGGACCTAAGTTTTTATTTATTCACATGATATGTGATTTGCTTGGAGCACTTTGTGCTTTTATTTTATTTTTGTTTGCTGGTCATTATAATGATTATGTTCTAGTCACACTTATTAGATTGACAAACATTGGACTGTTATTTATAGAATCCTCATTGATCTTCACTGACATCCATTTGACTTGAGGCACCGCTCTTGTACTTCACTTATACTTGTTAGATCACGGTGATAATTATGTTTTTATAGAGAAGATCACGACTCTCTTGTCTCACTTATATCTTTTTAGAGAGTTGAATAGTAATTGGTAATTTGCATGAATTATATGGTGGTCCTAAAAACAATAGGTATGCATAAGTGGTATAATAAAAACATGCTTGAACTTGTAGATCAATGGAACTTGATAATTGGGTGCCAAGCAATGATTTTAAGATAATAAATGGTTATTTTTTTTATTTTTTTGCGTAACCTTAAGGACTTGCCTGAAGTAGTGGAAATGTGTCATAAGGTCAGACATGATATACTTGTGGTCGCTTAAGTGAAACTGATTATGAAGGGTGTAAGTTGAAGAACATTGTAAGTAACCACCATGTAGAATGGGTCGAGAAGCCTAGCAGACTTCGGTTCGTCAAACTCACCCCTTGGAGTAGTCTGTCTCGTGGTTAACCTGGTGTAGACTATGAAGTATTAGTGAAATATTTTGGTTTATGAGTTGCGGTCTTTACAACGCTTACACATATTCTTATTTTGCTACCTTCTTTGGTACCATGCATTGCCCACACTCACCTCAAGACATGGTGCAAACTTCGCCAATGCATCCAACCCCGTGGGATGATACACTCTCTCACACATAAGCCTCATTATATCTTCCTCAAAACAGCCACCATACCTATCTATTATAGCATTTTCATAGCCATTCCGAGATACATTCTCATTTTGCTTTGCATGTTCATATAGAGCTAACATGATATTTGTGGCAAAGCCACCATTCATATACATGTTACCCTAGATCATTGCACATCCTGGTACACTGCTATAGGCATTCATATGTAGTCATCATTTTGTTGCATATCATGAGTTGTAAGTAAATAAAATTGTGATACGTTCTAGAGTGTACCCCTACCTATGAGGAATATAAAAATGGAAAAGGAAAAAGAGAGGCCAAAAGGAGCCCGAGTGCACTACTGTCCTTTACCACACTTGTTCTTCAAAGTAGTATAATGCTTTTTTATTCATATAGAGAGTTTTCATATTATTAATTTCATATGTGATAACCCACAAGTATAGGGGATCGCGAGAGCCTTGGAGCGTAGTATTTCACACAAATTTATTGATTCGACACAAGGAGAGCCAAAGAATATTTATGTGCCTTAGCACTTGAGCGGTCAATTCAACCACACATGGAAAACTAAATTTATGTAGCAAAGCCTTTAGTAGCAGAGTAATATGATAGTTTGATAGTAGCGACATTAGTAGTAACAATAGTAATAGCAGTTTTGTAGTAATTGTAATGGCAGCAGCAACAGTAGTAACTTACCAAGGGCAATATGAGCAAAGCGTAGGCATTGGATCAGTGATGGATATTTGGATATTTGGATAACATTCATCATGTAACAGTCACAACCTAGAGCGAGACAGAACTAGCTCTAATTCATCAATGTAATGTAGGCATGTATTCCGTAAATAGTTATACATGTTTATAATAAGAACTTGCATAACATCTTTTGTCCTACCCTCCCATGGTAGCGGGGTCCATAAGGAAAACTAAGTGATATTAAGGTCTCCTTTTAATAGAGAACTGAAACAAAGCATTAACACATGGTGAATACATGAACTCCTCATACTACGGTCATCACCGGAGGTGGTCCCAATTAGTGTCACCTTGGGGGCTACGGATTAGAACATATAATAGGTGCATAGAACTTGCAAGATAAGATCCAAAATACTCTCATTTTCATGAAAACATTATAGGTCCAGATCTGAAATTGTGGCACTCGGGCCATAGTGACAAGCATTAAGCATGGCAAAGTCATAGCAACATCAATCTCACAACATAGTGGATACTAGGGATCAAGCCCTAACAAATTGACTCGATTACATGATAAATCTCATCCAACTCCATCATCGTCCAGTAAGCCTACAAAGGAATTACTCACTCTCGAGGGTGAGCATCATGGAGTTGTCGATGAACAAAGGTTGATGATGACGATGATGATGAATCCCCATCTTTGAAGCCCAAATTGGCTCCAGCCTCCCGAGGAAGAACACGAGGTGGCGGTGGCTCCGTATCATAAAACATGATGAAATATTTCTCCTATTTTTTCTCGGGGAAACAGAATTTATAGGCTTGGAATTAGGTCAAATGCCTACTTATGGGCCCCACAAGGCGTCAGGGCACGCCCTGGTGTGTGGGGGGAGTGACCGCATCCTATTGCCTTGTGGGCAAGAGGTGGCCCCTCTCCAGTGGATCTTCCTTCCAATAATTTCTATTTATTCAATAAAAAAATCTCCGCAAAGTTTCGTACGACTGTGAGAACTTTTATTTCTACACAAAAATAATACCATCGAAATTCTGTTGAAAACAACGTCGGTGTGGGTCAGTTCCATCCAAATTGTGCAAATTAGAGTCCAAAACAAGAGGAAAAGTGTTTGGAAAAGTTGATACGTTTGGGACGCATCAATATGCTAGTGCAATTTTTTCTGGTATATAACTTGACTTACTTATTCCTATGATGAGCTTCATCAAATGATCGAGGTCTTGATGATCAAACAAGTTGGATGCACACCCACTTAGCTGCACTGGGGGGCTTTCATACACTTATAGCTCCAGTGCATCCGTTGCATGGAAATCCCCACTCCTCACATTGATATCGATTGTATGACCTCTCCATGGCCTAACGATCAAGCTACATTAACGTGAGATTTTCTTATATTTCTTTTTCTCAGTTAAATCCCCATGATCATTCTCTTCGACATCCTAAGTGATAAAACCACAACTTGTGAGTTGAGCATTAGGAGACGTGCTAAGTAGTTGAAAAGGGCTCGCCACAGATTCAGTTGCTTGACTGAAGCTCTAGGTTGTGTTATGGTAACATGTTTGAATATGATAAAGGCCCGCGTCATTTAGTACATATATATGACATCATGTGTATTAGTAGGTATTACATGAAAACATTAATCCATGAAAAGCAATACTAATTTTGTTTACACATTTTGATGTCACTTGCTTGTTATCAATATAAGATTATTGCTTTGAATCACTTTTGTCCTAAGTTGACACCATTGTTTTAACATTTGATCAAGGTTGTGACAGGTAGCATTCAACATGAAAAGTTATCTATTTTATCATTTACCTACTCGAGGACGAGCAAAATTAAGCTTTGGGTTGTTGATACGTCTCAAACGTATCTACATTTTTTCGTTATTTTCATGCTATTATGTTATCATTTTTACATACATTTTATATAAATTTATATTATTTTTGTGGACTAATCTATTAATTTAGAGCCCAGTGCTAGTTCATGTGTTCTGCTTTTTTTTCGTTTCATAGGAAATCAATATCTACGGAGGTCAAAATATGTTGCGGATTTAATATGATTTTTATGGGCAACAAGAAACACTGGAAGCTTCGGGAGACGTCGAGAGGAGCCACGTGCCAGCCGCATTGATATGTGGCGCGACAAGGGTTGGTGGCCCCACCACCAGTCCATGTAGGCCCCTCGGGAACCGCCTTGACCTGATTCCACCACCATAAATCCCTATAAATCCATAAACCATCCGTCATTCCTACACACGAAGTTTTCCATCGTTGCAAGCCTCTGTTCCGAAGAGATCCAATCTAGACCCTATTCTGGAGACCTGTCGAAGGGGAAATACATTGTCGGAGGCCTCTTCATCAACCTTGCTGCTTGCATGACCATGTGTCAGTAGTTCCTTCAGGGTCTATGGGTCCACAGTAGTAGCTAGATTGCTCTCTCTCTCTCTCCCTCCCTCCCTCTCTCCCTCTCTCTTTTGGATCTTCAATACCAAGTTCCCCTTCTTCGTTGTGCGACTGGGATCAATCCAAGATAATTCTCTGGTGTGTTTGTTGGGACATGATGAATTGTGAGTCTAATATCAGATTGTTTATTAAATCTTATTGAATCTTTGGAAGTTTCTTTGCTGTATAATTATGTAGCTATGTATGCTTTCTGATTTATTTGTCTTCTCTGGCCAATATTGATGGGTAGTTCTCTAGAGGAAGTGGTGCATAGTAGTGGGTTTAATCTTGTAGTGCTCTAACACAGTGATAATAAGGGCCAAGACACGTATTCTATTGTTGCCACTAAGGATAAAAAGACAGGGTTTAATCTTATTACTAGATTTCTTTCTGTCTACATTATGTCATCTTGCTTATTGTGTTACTCTGTTTCTGGAAACTTAATACTTTCATATGCATTCGGGATAGCGGTGTTAGGGTGGAGTAATGGTAGTAGATGCACTTGGATTAACAGTCTACTTATCACAGACGTAATGCCTATATGAGATTATACCATGAATGATCATAGTCAAAAATATTGCAATCTTTTCAATTGCCCAACTGTAATTTGGTACCATTCCATTTGCGTACTTTCGAGAGAGTTACCACTAGTGAACCAATGTATCTAGGTCTATTCTGTATTAATACTTTCTTCTACAAAATTGATTCTTCAATTGCATTTTACTATTTGTCGTTTCACTATACCGCTATCTATCTATCTAGTCGGTTTTAACCTTACAACCAGCATGACAAGGGGCTTAACAACCCGATGACCCACAAGTATAGGGGATCCATCGTATTCCTTTCGATAAGTAAGAGTGTCGAACCCAACGAGGAGCAGAAGGAAATGATAAGCAGTTTTCAGCAAGGTATTCTCTGCAAGTGCTCTAAGTAGCAGTGACAAGTAGCAATAGTAACAAAGGTGCAGCAAGGTAGTCCAATCCTTTTTGTAGCAAAGGACAGGCCGGAAAGTACTCTTATATTAAGCAAGCGCTCCCGAGAACACATGGAAATTTCGGTCTAGTCATGTTCATCATGTTGAGTTGATTCACGTTCGTTACTTTGATAATTTGATACGTGGGTGTACGTGTGCTAACGTGTTGTTCTTACTTAAACAAACAACCTACTTATGATTACCCCCTCCCACAAGCATCTGCAACTACGATAGAATAATTAAGATAAATCTAACCATAGTATGAAACGTGTGGATCCAAATTAGCCCCTTATGAAGCAACGCATAAACTGGGGTTTACGCTTCTGTCACTCTCGCAACCCATCATCTATTAGTTATTGCACAATGCCTTCCCTTAGGCCCATAACATGGTGAAGTGTCGTGTAGTCGACGTTCACATGACACCACTAAGAGAAGCAACAACATACACATCATCAAAATATCGAACGAATACCAACTTCACATGATTACTTATAACAAGACTTCTCCCATGTCCTCAGGAACAATAGTAACTACTCACACATCATCAACATGTTCAAGATAAGAGGTGTAATAATGGAGATCAAGGATCTGAGCATAATATCTTCCACCAAGTAAACCAACAAGCATCAACTACGAGTTGTAATCAACACTACTAATAACCCACAGGTACCAATCGGAGGTTTTGAGACAAAGATTGAATACAAGAGATGAACTAGGGTTTGAGATGAGATGGTGATGGTGAAGATGTTGAATTGATTAGTCCTCCCACGAAGGAGGAAGCGTTGGTGATGACGATGGCTTCGATCTCCCCCTCCCAGAGGGAAATTTCCTCGGCGGAATCTCTCCACTGGAGATCAAAAGGGCCTCTGCCCTGGTTTCCGCCTCGAGATGGCGGCGCTTCATCTTGAAAGTATCCTTCTCATTTTTTCTAGGGTAAAACACATCATATATGAGAAGAGGGGGGTCGGGAGACCTGCCGGGGACCCACAAGGCAACAGGGCGCGCCTAGGGGGGTGGGCGCGCCCTGTTGTCTTGTGGCCAGCAGGTGCCCCCCTCTGGAATATTTTTGGCCCAATAATTCTTAAATATTCCAAAAAACTCTGTGAAGTTTCAGGTCATTTGGAGTCTAGTGAATTTTCTGCCATTTTCTTGGTTTTCACGTCCAAAATTGCAGTTTCTAGTGATTTCCCTCTTTGTGATGTACCTTGCATATTCAAAGAGAAAAGGCATAAGAATTGAATCATAATGAGGACTAATGGACAATAATAACGTAAATATCAATTCGTATTCATGATGCAAAATGGACGTATCACAACCACCTTGACATGTTGGGTGCAAGTATTTTTTTTGTGTGTAGATGTTGCTTATGTTGTTAGCTTGAAGCTCCCACTGGTTCGATAAATCTTGGTTCTTAACCGAGGGAAAGTTTTGCTACTATCTGCATCAGCCTTCTGACGGAGTCCTGGATTAGGAGGTTCTTGGCATGTCGGTTGCCCATCCTACTAGTTGGCCCGAATCCCCCTAAGCCTACCACTGGTGGGGCTCGTTCGTCTGGTGCCGAAGATTCAAAACGGAATGACCCAAATACTTGGCGTATACTCTGAGGCATAGAGATAGTCCTGAACAGATTTACCCCTTAGATATGGCCAACCATGTGTGAACCCTAGGTATCTATCGTATCTATATAAACCGAGGTGCCAGGGCCATAGAGGGTAGATTCATTCACATATGATCTCATGATAGATCATGTGTACTTTGTAGACCAGCAACAATCAATATGAACAAAGCAAGACATAAGCTTATACCTCTTTGAGAAGGTCTGGAACTAGGTAAAATTCATGTCCATTGTGTCCTTGTTACCATGACGCCAACACTACCATATCGGGACACCCTACCCGAGATCCGCCAGATCTAGTCTGACATTGGTGGACCATACTGGTCCCACTAGGAAATCGAAGACTCGATGGCGTCAAGCGCCGACTATCAGATCGACATCGATCAACCTGTGCGTCGCGTTTTTGCTTAAGCGAGGTACCGGAGAAGTTCAAAACTTCAATCGTCAGTTGGGACATATAGCTCGACGGTTAAAATCCTATCATGGCCGCTTCCACTACGACATTTGATCTGGGCGAAGAACATCTTCGTATATCCACCCAAACACTGCTACTTGTGAGCTGTGTTGGGATTTTCCCCAAAGAGGAGAGGAGATGCAACACAGTAGAGATAAGTATTTCCTTCAGTGAGAACCAAGTTTATCGAACCAATAGGAGAAACAAGCAAATTCCTTTCAAGAACACCTACACACACAAAACCAAACACTTGCACCCAACGCGGGCAAGAGATTGTCAAGCCCCTTGAACTCGTTACTTGCAAGGATTAAATCTTGATAGAATATATATTGTAAAAGCAAAATAAAGTAAAGGTAAATAAAATGCAGCAAGTTATTTTTGGAGTTTTTGTTTTTATGTTTAAGTAGACCTATGGGCCATAGTGTTTGCTAGAGGATTCTCTCTTGAATGTAGCATATGGTGGGTAGACAAATTACTGTTGGGCAATTGACAGAATTGCACATAGTTATGACATGTTATTCATGACAATGATCATGTATATAGGCATCACGTCCATAAACAAGTAGACCGAAACGATTTTGCATCTACTACTATGACTCCACTTCAAGAGCACTTCTATGCTTTCCTCTCAAGGTATTAAGTTCATAATAAACAGAGTAATGCTTGGAGCAATGTGACATGATGTAGACAAAATAAGACAATCAACATGTTCAGATCCCATAGTTTCCTTAATGGCAACAGTACAAATACGTGTCTTGTCCCCTTCTGTCATCAGGATATAGAGCTCCGCAAGATTGAATCCACTACAACACATCACTCCCGCTAAAGTTCAATCAGTCTAGTTGGCCAAACCAAACCGACAGATCGGAGAGAAATACGAAGCTATAATAATCATGCATAATAGAATTCATCAAAGACTCAATTATTTTCGATGAATAATCTTATCATAAACCCACAAGTCATCGGATCCCAACAAGAATACCGCAAAACAAGATTATATCGGATAGATCACCGTGGGAACCACGGTGAACATTGTATTGAAGATCAAAGAGAGAGAAGAAGCCATCTAGGTACTAGCTATGGACCCGTAGGTCTGTGGTGGACTACTCATGCATCATCATGGAGGCAACAACGTTGATGTGGATGGCCTCAATGGTCGATTCCCCCTTCGACAGAGTATCGGAAAAAGTCTCCAGATGGCCCCCGTCGGAACATAGGCTTGCGGCGATGGAACAAGTGTTTCGGGTGGCTCTCTGTTGGAATTAGGTCAGACAAAGCCACGAGGGGCTCACAAGGTAACAGGTCGCGCCTACCCCCTGGGCACGCCTTGTTGCCTTGTCGTCTCCTCGTGTCACTTCCAGACTCCTCCCGAAGCTTCATGGGTCTCTTTTGTCCAGAAAAAATCATTAAAAGGTTTCGTAGCGTTTGGATTACGTTTGGTACAGATTTCCTGGAAAACCAAAAACTGGCAGAAAACAACAACTGCACTTGGCACTGGGTAAATAGGTTAGTTCCAAAAAATGATATAAAATAGCATATCATTTCATATAAATTATCCTAGATTGATAATATAATAGCATGGAACAATCAAAAATTATAGATACGCTGGAGACATATCAGCATCCCCAAGCTTAACCTGCTCGTCCTCGAGTAGGTAAATGATAAAACCGAATTTTTTATGCGACATGCTACCCAACATGTAATCTCTTTTAAGTATGATCATTGAAAAATGATGAACTAACTGATATGAACATAATAATATCCATAAACATAAATAAAATAATCATTACTTTTCAAAATATACAATCCTTATAGAATGTTATTCCCTACTCATTTTATAATATTAAGCATGGCATGACTCCGTCTTCACTGCATAATAAGTATAAATCATGAGCACCTCGGTGTCAAACCAGGCAATTGGATCGTACTTTTAATGCACTTCAACATTTTCAACTTCACATAATACATGAGCATGAACCATGGATATAGCATATGGGTGGAATAGAGTTTGGTGATAGATATCAAAGGAGTCAAAGTGGAAAAGAAAGTCTCACATCAACTAGGCGGATCAATGGGCTATTGAAATGCCCGTCAATCTATATCGATGCGAGGAGTAGGGATTGCCATGCAACCGATGCACTAGAGCTATAAGTGTACGAAATCTCAACGGAAGCTAAGTGGGCGTGCATACAACTTGCTTGCTCATGAAGACCTCGGGCATTTGAGGAAGCCCGTCATCAGAATATATAAGCCAAGTTCTATAATGTAAAAATTCCCACTAGCATATGAAAATGACAACTCAGGAGACTCTCTATATGAAGAACATGGTGCCACTTTGAGACACAAGTGTGGTAAATGGATAGTAACACTGCCCCTTCTCTCTTTTCTCTTAATTTTTTTCATGGTGGACTTTCTTTTTTTCGCCTCCCCCATTTCTTTTTATTATTTCTTTTTTCGTCCGGAGTCTCATCATGTCTCCATCATCCTTTCCTCACTGGGACAGTGCTCTAATAATGATGATCATCACACCTTTATTTACTTACAACTCAATATCACAACTCAACATAAAAATATGACTCTATGTGAATGCCTCTCGTAGTGTACCAGGATATGCAATGATCTAGCATAACATGTAGAAAATGATGAATGGTGGCTTTGACAAAAACACTATGTCAGCTATATGATCATGCAACGCAATATGATGATGAGCACAGAAGTCATGTGACGGAATGGTGGAAGTTGCATGGCAATATATCTCGGAATGGCTATGGAAATGCCATAATAGGTAGGTATGGTGGCTGTTTTGAGGAAGATATAAGGAGGTTTATGTGTGACAGAGTGTATCATATCACGGGGTTTGGATGCAGTGGCGAAGGTTGCACCGACTCTCGAGGTGAGAATGGGCAATGCACGGTACCGAAGAGGCTAGCAATTACGGAAAGGCGAGAGTGCGTATATCCATGGATTCACACGAGTCATAAGGAACTCACATACTTATTGTAAGGCGTTATTAGCTCTATTAAAGCAAAGTACTACCGCATACCCCTAGGGAGGAGGTTGGTAGGAGTTAACTATCGCCCCCCCCCCCCCCCCGATTCGAACAACACGTTAGGATTTCATTTCACATATAAAAATGCTCACACATCATTACCATGCCACATTTCATACTTAGATGAATAAAAAATAACAAACTTTAATTACCGATATTTGTACTAACCAACAATCATGTACTCATGCCCTTTCATATTACTACATTAATATAATCAATTTGTGTTTCTTCTTTAGTGAGCTACATGAAAGTTTTTATCATATCCCCTCGAATACCTATCCTTTTTGGAGTAGTCTTATAACCCGTGCCATTTACCATTAGTATTTCCTATCATAATCTCAAAAAGATTTAAGTGAAGCATGAGAATTCAATTTTTTTTACAAAATCTGAACGCCGCCATGCTCTAAATGATATAAGTGAAGCACTAGAGCAACTGCCTAGCTCAAAATATACAAGTGAAACATATAGAGTATTCTAACAAATTCTGATAACCGCTTGTCTCCCTCAAATAGGTATGTCCAGCAAACAATTATTGTGTCAAACTAAAATAAAAAGAAAATATAACACACGACGCTCCAAGCAAAACATATATCATGTGATGAATAAAAATATAGCTCCAAGTGACATACCGATAGATTGTAGACGAAAGAGGGGATGCCTTCCGGGGCATCCCCAAGGTTAGACGCTTGGGTCTTCCTTGATTATTACCTTCGGTGCCTTGGAAATCCCCAAGCTTAGGGTTTTGCCGCTCCTTATTCCTTCATCCATCGTTCTCTCACCCAAAACTTGAAAACTTCAGCACACAAAACTCAACAAAACCTCGTGAGATCCGTTAGTATAATAGACATATCAAATAGGTACTGTTATAAATTGATTCATATTTCATTATTGCATAATAGGTACTATATTCTAACTTCCATGTCTTATACCCCCCGATACAATCCATAGCATCACCAAAAGAAGCAAACTATGCAAGCAAAAAACAGAATATGTCTAAAAAACAGTTTGTAAAGATCTGTAGCAAAACCATACTTCTGTAACTCCGAAAATTCTGAAAAATTAGGACAACCTGGGAAATTTGTATGCCAATATTGTGTAAACAATTCAGATCAAAAAGACGTTCCACTAAAATCAGAGAAATTCTGTAATGGACGCAAAAGTTTCTATTTTTGCACCGTATCAATTGTACTATCTTCCAAATCATCCCAAAGACTTTACAAGGCACACAAACCAATTTAAACATAAATACACATTCATTACTATAGGAATAATAATGTCAACACACCAAAACAGAAAGTAAAACAAAAATTTAAAGATATGTATTGGGTTGCCTCCCAACAAGCGTTATTGTTTTATGCCCCTAGCTAGGCATAATGCATAGTCTTAAGGAAGTAATCATAGGAACAATCCATATGGCTAAAATAATATTCCCTTCTTTCAGCAGCAAGTTTTCTAATAGGTAAGCAAAAAATAATTAATTTGACTAAATTTCACAACGCAAGGATCCGTGAGATCTATCTCCGGAGGAGGAGGAGGATCCTCCTTAGGCTTTTCATAAGTGATAGACGATTCTTCATTGTATAAGTTTTGATAAAGATACTTACTTAATTTCCTCTCAAGTTTAAGATCCAATCCAAGATTTTGTATGACAAATTGATCATTGTGTTCAGAAATTTTATCAACTAAAACGTTAGGTGGATCCTTTTTCCTAAGATTCTCATCATAAGCAGCATAATCTGTTGATCTTAACTTCCTTATTTCTTCCAAATCATAAAGAATTCCTTCTATTGGTGGACACTCACCATTAACCCTATAATTAGCAAATATTTCTCTAGCCTCTTGCATAATGTGATTAAATTCATGAACAAGAAATATTGTAGCTAAACGCTTAGTAGAAGCATCCTGAATATTAGAGAATTCTAGAAACAACCATTGTATACAAGGATGCACTTGCATGAATTGTCTCTCCAATTCAACTATAAGCAAAGATATAGCATCCACATAACTAGTAGTTCTATCAAGAATTGATCCTCCCATCAATGATAACGAGCCAACACAAGTGAAAAAATCTTGAATCACACTTGTCCCAATAATATTACAACTACCTATGCGGAATTTCTTTGTTTGCATAATAGTGGGTTGTTCTTTAGAAGGGTTATCATCAGCGAGATAGTCAAGTTTTTATTTGGCAACTTCATCAAAGTTTCTTTTAGTGCTCTCATTATGTGGTGAATTTGGATGATCAAAAGCTTCTGCACTAGCGGCGGAGGCATCACAAATTTCTTGAAACTCAAACATGATAGCTTCGAACAAGCAAGCAAACAAGTAAACTAGATAACTAAGCAAACAAGCAAATAGATGTATTTTGTATTTTTGATTTATATATAAAGTAAAATATAACAAAAAACAAAAAGTAGAACAAGTGAAAGATAATTTTATGTGTAGGGACCTGACGAGAATTTGATGATGTCTCCCGGCAACGATGCCATAATTTCTTCCTGCTACTTGTGAGTTGCGTTTGGATTTTCCCCGAAGAGGAGAGGAGATACAACACAGTAGAGATAATGTTTTCCCTCAGTGAGAACCAAGGTTATCGAACCAATAGGAGAAACAAGCAAATTCCTTTCAACAACACCTACACACACAATATCAAACACTTGCACCCAACGCGGGCAAGAGGGTTGTCAAGCCCCTTGAACTCGTTTCTTGCAAGGATTAAATCTTGATAGAACGGATATTGTAAAATAAAAATAAAATAAATGTAAATAAAATGCAGCAAGGTATTTTTTGAGTTTTTGTATTTATGTTTAAGTAGACCCCGGAGCCATAGTGTTCGCTAGGGGCTTCTCTCTTGAAAGTAGCAAATGGTGGGTAGAGAAATTACTGTTGGGCAATTGATAAAATTGCACATAGTTATGACATGTTATACACGGCAATGATCATGTATATAGGCATCACGTCCATAAACAAGTAGACTGAAACAATTCTAACAAGTATTACTTCACTTCGAGAGCACTTCTATGCTTGCCTCTCTAGGTATTAAGTTCATAACAAATAGAGTAATGCTTGGAGCAAGGTGACATGATGTAGACAAAATAGGACAAGCAATATGTTCAGATCCCATCGTTTTATCCTTAATGGCAATAATACAAATATATGTCTTGTCCCCTTCTGTCACGAGGATATAGAGCACCGCAAGATTGAACCCACTACAACGCACCACTCCCGTTGAAGATAAATCAATCTTGTTGGCCACACCAAACCGATAGATTGGAGAGAAATATGAAGCTATAATAATGATCGCTAATAGATTTCATAAAAGACTCAATTTCTTTCAATGAATAATCTGATCATAAACCCACAATTCATCGGATCCCAATAAACACAACCCAAAAGAAGATTACATTGGATAGATCACCGCGGGACTCACGGTGAACTTTGTATTGATGATCAAACAGGGAGAAGGTACTCGCTATGGACCCGTAGGTCCGTGGTGGACTACTCATGCATCATCATGGAGGCAACAAGGTTGATGTAGATGGCCTCCATGGTCGATTTCCCCTCCGACAGATTCCCGGAAAAGGTCTCTAGATGGCCTCCCGTCGAAACACAGGCTTGGAGCGGCGGAAAAAGTGTTTCGGGTGGTTCTCTGTTGGTTTACCGATTTTAGAAAATTTATGGAGCTGAAATTAGGTGAGGCGAAGCCACGAGAGGACCACAAGATATCAGGGCGCGTCTACACCCGCTGGGCGCGCCCTGTTGCCTTGACGGTTCCTCGTCCGCTTCCTGACTCCTCCCGATGCTTCCTGTGTCTATTTTGTACAGAAAAAATTGTCAAAAAGTTATGTAGCGTTTGGACTTCGTTTGGTACAGATTTCTTGGAAAACCAAAAACAGGCAAAAAACAGCAAGTGGCACTTGGCACTGGATCGATAATATAAAATAGCATATAAGTGCATACAAAGTATAAACCAAAAATGTTATAAAATAGCATATAATTGCATAAAGTATCCTAGATTGATAATATAACAGCATGGAACAATAAAAAAGTATAGATACGTTGGAGACGTATCAAGCACCGAGGATCGACTCGGCTCGGAACGAAAAGTATGACTTGTCGGACCAAGCGTGGAGATCAAATCCGATAATACAATACGATGTCCTGACAAGCTAGTTTCGTTGAAATTACCAGGGATGACGTTAGATTGACCCCTGGAAATCTCATTTGAGGCACCAATGTCAAATCGGATTAGGATGAAATTTCAATCCCACCCACCTCCATTGTCGAACATTGCCCGGATAAATTGGGACCAACTGACATATGGGTCTAACCCTTGTTGTACAAAACATGAGCGAAACGATATGGGAATTCTGGACAAGATTTTTGTTCACGAAGAGCGAAATTCCAAGCTGCACGGATCAATGGGCATTAGCAGCCTTCCGTTACAGCACCCTCAATGTAAGGATTATGAAAGAATTCTTTCGTCGTTGGCTGAAGACATTCGTCGAACTCTCCAATCTAGTCGATAAATACTACATCATGGAGGATCCTTGGGCAGCCAGTCAATGGCAACAGAACGCCAACTCAGAATTATCCGAGATTAGAGAAGTCAACAAGCGCCCGCGCCGCAACCGATGATCAAAGCGCAACATCACCTACTAGGACGAAGAGCAGCCTTCTTGAAAGAGAGGATGGTCTAGCAACGACAAAATTAAATCGCATCTAGACATCATGCTCAACGCATCATCCTCCATCCACTCTGCCTCTTCGGATATACCTAACACCCACAAGCTCAGGAATTCCTGGGTCATCAGACATGTGGAAAAAGGAGGATGAAATTTCTCGAAAACCTCGACATTCAAGAAAGTCGAGGTGAGACAATCAACTACCACCAAAGGCAGTACCCATGCGAGGCCAGGGCCGTCTTCATGATATATGAAACCCACTCCTAGAGAAATCAATGAAAAAGAGCTCTTAGAGAGGTCTACCATGTTGAGTGTGCACCTATATCGAGAAACAAGTGGTTGGACGTTCCACTCACCTTCGATCATCAAGATCAACCGATATGATCACAACTGAGGAGTTGCGGCTCTCTTCCTAGTACTTATTCTTGATGGATATCTCTTATCAAAGGTCCTGATGGACGAAGGAAGCATCCTCAACCTCATAACCGAGGATACTTTGCAAAAATGCAGTTCAACAGATCTAGCATCCAGCCGAGCAGAACAACCTTTAAAGGTATAGTCCCCGAAAAATAAGCATGGTGCACCAATTTTTTTACACTTTAACTAATATTCGGATCGCCCAACAATTATCGAGTCGAGGAGTTAGTCTTTGGCATCGTCCCATTCCTGAGCGGCTACCATGCGTTGCTCGGGCAACCGACATTTCGACAAATTCCACGCCTTATCCAACTTTGCATACATGAAACTAAACATGTCGGGGCCGAACAATGTGGTCACAATAAATAACAACCCCAATCGATCTTTCAGGGCCGAGGATAAGACTTTCTCTCTTGTTGTTGAGGCAAAATCCGAGGCCTTAGCAGCCGAGGAACTAACCAACCTACAAGAGACACTTGACAAGGATGATCTCATCCTAGATAAACGTTCCAAGTCAACATATTTCAAACCAACCAATCCTCTACAAAAAAAGACACATCCGTGACATTATGGACCGAACGAAAACATTTTCTGTCATGGAAGTAACACTTTCATGACGATAACTGTGATAAAAAGAGGTATCATCATAGATGTGGTGGGATCTTACTTCTATGAAAAAAAATGACAAAACATGGGCTTTTCGTCCTCGGCGGGCCGGAGGCGGACCCGGATTACATTCTTTGGGCCGTCTATGAGATAAAAATCATGGTATAAGAGAGGGTGAGAATATTTTAGGGGATTTCCCGTTATACGGTAGGTGGTCGGGCCCAAGCAATGCAGGGGTTGTTATGCGTTTCTCTTGTGGCATGTGTATGCGAGCCCTTCACTTCCTGAACCTGAGCGAGGCCATCATTTGCTTATTGAACACGATCGATTCCCTCAATAGCCTTACTGAACATGAGTGATCGATCCCTCGCACTACATACTGAATCCGAGCGATCGACTGAGCTCGTTGCTTACTGAACCCAGGTGATCCCATTAGCTGCTTACTGGACCCGAGTGATCCCTTCGCTGCTTATAGTGAACCCGAGCTATCCCTTCATTGCTTACACTGCACTCGAGCGATCCCTTTACTGCTTACTAAACCCAATCGATGCGATGAGACTCCTGCGCGTACGTAGGTTGCTGGACCAACCGATCGATATGTTGCATCGAGCCCTTACGTGAGATGTGAGTTGACCTAGCCAGTTGGTTGCCTCTCGATGAATAGCCCCGTTGCTCTCGCGCGCGTGATACGTAGATTGAGTCGAGACCAGCAGTTAGTTGCATCGATCAAACCCCTTGCGCGAGATATGTTGACCTAGCCAGTTAGTTGGTTGTGGATGAACAATCG
Organism: Elymus sibiricus; assembly: GCA_039707655.1. NCBI lineage: Eukaryota > Viridiplantae > Streptophyta > Magnoliopsida > Poales > Poaceae > Elymus > Elymus sibiricus. The sequence continues at coordinate 276,415,560 of CM077665.1, forward strand.
TCGTTTCTGTCGTGCACGCGTACGCCCCACCTTAGCCGATTGGTGTTGGATGAACAGGACCCCATGGTAGTAGGCGGTTCGCTGAACAAGACTCCGAGCAGGCTGTGCCGCGCTATGCCACACCCCAGCCGGTTTGGTGTGGACGAACAGGACCCCCGTGGAGGACATAGGAAGTTGGCGGTGGATGAACAGTAGCCCGTGGAAGCCATTTTGCGGTATGCCACATCCCTTCAGATGAACAGGACTCCGTTTCGAATATGACCCAGTTTCAGTCGTAGGCGGTTGGTGCTGGATGAACATGACTCTGTTTTGACCATTTTGCGGTATGCCACACCCTAGCCGGTGGGGGGAAGGGTTGATGAACAAGACCCTGTTTCGGATTTTCCGTCCCAGTCGGTGGGAGGTAGTAAAAAAAGTGACCACACTCCTTCACGGTGATTGCATGGGGTAGGCCGCCACCAGCCTGGCGTGGCGGCAGTAAGCGCCTTTCCTCTTTGACACGACGCATCAGCGGCAAGATCCGTTCCTCCTTGACGTGCCACTCCTTGTAGTCGGTATCCATCACTGCATACACCGCGTCCTGTGAGAGGACGAGTGTCTGCGACGGCGGGTCCTCCTCTTTGCCGAAGGAGATGACGATCTCGTCCTCCAGGGAGGAGCCGACCGTTGATGATCAAGGCCGACCGTCGATGAGCAAGACGGCCTCAAAGTGCAAGGGTGGCGGCACCATGACCCTCTGGAGCAGCGTCCTACCGGTGCCGAGCCGAGACTTGTCCATCGCCGAATTGGTAGACGAAGAGGGGAGCGATGGAGGTGGGAAGCGAGGTGTTGTGAAGAGTATGTTGTGGACGGCGCCGACTATGTGCTTAAATAGATGTGGCAAGGGCCAGGCGAACAGACGATAAACCCACTTCAATGCGACGCAACGAGTGGATTTGGTTTCTCGACACGAGGCGTCTGCATTGAAGCGGTGTCGCCCGAGAGGTCACGTTGGTGTGTGCCCTCCCGTTCGATCACATCACGTGGCATCAGTATCGACCGCTGCGTGCTATGAGCCGGCATGATTGTGACATGGGAAGCGACACGTCCGTCGGATAGAAAGCGCGGGATGTGCAGGAGAGGGTTTCGGGTGGATGGTTGTCGAAGGGCATGCGTGGCAGCGGTGTACTCCTACAACCCCCCGTTTGCTTCCGTTTTGCAAGAAAAAAAACATCCAAGCCACCGAGTACCACATGAAGAAAACACGTCTTGTAGAGAGATTGTTTGGCAATACAATATTCGTTGTATTGATTGGGTGCTGGTGCACATATATATAAGCACAGGTAGGCCTTGACCTCAACTATACACAACTAGGAGGTGGGCCACAATATACGTAATACATGCAACACATATATACTCAACACCCCCCCGCAGTCGAAGCGTCGCCGGAGACACAGAGACTGGACCGAAACTCCTCGAAGACGGAAGTAGGCAATCCCTTAGTCATCACATCAGCAAACTGTTGCGTCGTCGGAACGTGGAGAACCCGAACACGGCCAAGGGCAACCTGCTCTCGCACGAAGTGAATATCGAGCTCAATATGCTTCGTACGTCGATGGTGCACCGGGTTGGCGGAGAGGTAGACCGCGCTGACGTTATCGCAGTAGACAAGAGTGGCCTTGTGAACATCACAAAGCAACTCCTGGAGCAGCTGACGGATCCAAGAGCATTCGGCCACGGCGTTAGCCACGGCCCGATACTCTGCCTCGGCGCTGGAGCGGGAGACCGTGGGCTGTCGCTTTGATGACCAAGAGATCAACGAGGGCCCAAGGTAGACGCAATAGCCGGATGTAGAGCGCCGGGTGTCGGGGCAGCCTGTCCAGTCGGCGTCCGAGTAGGCGACGAGGTCGGTGGAGGCGGAGGCCGTCAGGGTGAGTCCCAAGGACATGGTGCCGCGTATGTAACGGAGAATACGCTTCACCAAGGTCCAATGAGAGTCACGCGGTGAGTGCATGTGGAGGCACACCTGCTGAACAGCGTACTGCAGGTCTGGTCGGGTCAGCGTCAGGTACTGTAAAGCACCAACAATGGAGCGATAGAACGCTGCATCGGACACGAGAGACCCCTCCATAGCAGAGACCTTCGCCTTCGTGTCGACGGGGGTGGGCGCCGGCTTGCAGTTAAGCATACCGGCATGCTCTAGAAGCTCATGGGCGTACTTCTGCTGATGCAGAAAAAAGCCGTCAGCTCGACGGACCACCTCGATGCCGAGGAAGTAGTGCAGAGGCCCCAAGTCCTTGAGGGCGAACTCATCACGAAGACGAGCCGTCAGCCGCTGAAGGAGCTCGGGGGTGGACGCCGTGAGGATGATGTCGTCGACATAGAGCAGCAGATATGCAGTGTCAGCTCCCTGATGATACACAAAGAGTGAGGCATCGGAGCGAGTGGACCGAAAGCCCAGAGACTGCAGGAAGGCTGCGATACGCTGGTACCAAGCCCGTGGCGCCTGCTTCAACCCGTAAAGAGAACGGGAGAGCAGGCACACGAAGTCAGGATGCTCGGCGTCGACAAAACCAGTGGGCTGCTCACAGAACACCTGCTCGGCAAGATGACCGTGCAAGAAGGCGTTGGAGACATCCAACTGATGCACAGGCCAGGCTCGCGAGACCGCCAACTGAAGCACGGTGCGGATCGTGCCCGGTTTCACAACCGGAGCGAAAGTGTCGGTGAAGTCCACGCCCGCGCGCTGCCGAAATCCACGAACCACCCACCGAGCCTTGTAGCGCTCGAGAGAACCATCCGGGCGAGTCTTGTGGCGGAACACCCACTTGCCAGTGATGACGTTGGCACGAGGGGGTCGCGGAACAAGATGCCAGGTGCGGTTGCGCTGCAGAGCCAGTGGGGATCCCGAAGGGCAGTGCGAGCGGAGGTGGGGATGGGTGACGGCGTCGAAGTCGAGGCGGCGCACACATACTCGTTGGAAGAGTAGCGCGTGCTCGGCCGGAGCACACCGGCCCGAGCGGGAGTCATCACGCCGAGAGGCGGGGCAGCGGCGGCAGCCGGGCCAGCGGCGACAGCCGGGCCCGCGGCAGCGGCCGAGACGGCGGCGGCGGGCGAGCCGGCGGCGACGGCCGAGCCAGCAGCCGGCGAGGGGGCAGCCGAGGCCGGCGAGGCGGCCGGCAAGGGCGCCGGCGAGGCGGCCGGCGAGGGCGCCCGCGAGGCGGCCGGCGAGGGCGCCAGCGAGGCGGCCGGCGAGACGGCTGGCGAAGACGCCGGCGAGGGGGCCGCGCCCGAGGCGGCCGGGGAGGGAGCCGGCAGCGAGGCCGGCGGTGACGGCGAGGGCGTCGTGGGGGCGCGAGGCGCAGCTCGTCCCACGGCGCGAGAGCCGCCAAAACCCGGAGGCGGTCCAAGAGCCGAGCGGGGCCGTCCACCTGACGGGGTCGCCGAAGGGCCGCCGGTGGCCGGCGGCGACGGGGCGACGAGAGGTACCTGTTGCTGAAAGGGAAACACCTTCTCATCAAAGTAAACGTGTCGGGAGGTGAATACACGATGCGAGACAGGGTCGTAACAACGGTAGCCTTTAGTGTTAGGTGGGTAGCCGAGGAAGATGCAAGCGACGGAGCGAGGTGCAAGCTTATGAGGCGCGGTGGCGGCGATGCTAGGATAGCAGAGACAGCCAAAGATGCGAAGACCATCATAAGATGGGGGCGCACCAAAGAGGAGATGGTGAGGGGCATAGTTCCAGCGTGGGCGACACGGGCGGATGTTGATGAGGAGGGTGGCGGTGGCGAGAGCGTCCGGCCAAAACCGGGGAGGCACGTTAGAGTGAAAGAGCAACGTGCGGACACAGTCATTAAGAGTGCGAAGGATACGCTCGGCACGGCCATTTTGTTGGGACGTGTAGGGACAAGTGAGGCGGAAGATAGTGCCGTGGGAGGCTAGAAGGTTACGAACAGCGACGTTGTCAAACTCTTTTCCGTTGTCAGTTTGTAATGCAAGGATAGGACGACCGAACTGTGTGGTGACATAGGAATAAAAGGCGGTGAGTGTGGCAAGGGCGTCGGACTTGCGACGAAGAGGAAATGTCCACACATAATGAGAGAAATCATCTAAGATCACCAAATAGTATAGGTAGCCCGTGTTGCTTGCAACCGGGGATGTCCAAACATCACTATGCAATAACTGAAACGGAAAAGTGGAAATAGTGGTAGATGCGCTAAACGGAAGACGAACGTGCTTGCCAAGACGACAAGTCTCACAAGTATGGTCGTCGATCTTATTGCATGAGAAGGAAAAACTCTTAAGAATTTGACGTAAAGTGGTGGGGTTCGGGTGTCCCAAACGAGCATGCCAAAGGTCGACACCTGCGGCGAGGGCGACTGGGGTGGTGGAGGCGGTGGCGGAGGAGTGCACCGGATAGAGCTCGTCAGGACTATCGCAACGGTGAAGGACCATCCGAGTACGAGCGTCCTTCACAGAAAACCCGACATCATCAAATTCAACGGTAATGGGATTCTCACGAGCAAGACGACGAACAGATACAAGGTTCGTAACTAAATCAGGAGAAACAAGAATATTAGACATAGTGATAGGCGTGGATGTGGAAGGAAACGAAGTACGACCAACATGTGTGATAGGTAAAGAGGAACCGTTACCAACGGTGATGCGAGTAGGAGTATGAACCGGAGTGAAGGAGGTTAGAGTGCCGGGATGAGATGTCATGTGGGCGGTGGCGCCCGAGTCCATGTACCAAGCGCCGCCGGTACCAAGCGCCGCCGGTGATGGGGCCGAGTGCAGTGTAGCCAAAGAAGTAGGGTCCCATGGCGGTGAGACCGGCAGCGAGGCGAAGCCGCCGTAGGGCTGAACCAGGGCGGGCGGAGCATGGCCGCCGGCCATCGGCGTGGCGAGAAGAGCCGCGGAGCCGGTACCGGCCGGCTGCGGCGACACGGTGAAGTAGGCCGGATGGCCCGCCGGAAAAACCTGCGGCGTGGTGAAGGGAGCCGGCGCGTCCGCGTACATGTAGCCGAAGAGAGACGACGCGGTAGAAGACATCGCAGCGGCGGCGGCGGTGGCTAGGGCAGGAAAAGGCAGCCGCGGCTAATAAGCACGCAAGCACGTACTAGCTAGCAAGTAGACAGGCACACAGCTTGATGGATTCCAATCGGGCTGGCTAGCTTGCGATCGGGCTGGCTAGCTTGCGAAGGATGCAGCAGCAGTGCGGGAGGTAGAGTAGCGGCGGCGGTTGCACGAGGAGGATGGCACGGCGGCGGCAAGGACCTGCGGCGGCGGCACAAGGAGGATAGAGCGCGGCGGCGGCGGCGGCAAGGACCTGCGGCGGCGGCGGCGCACAGAGGATAGGACGCGGCGGCGGCGGCAAGGACCTGCGGCGGCGGCGGCTAGTGCAGCGGAAAGCGGCGGCAACCGGCGGCGGCGGCGGCCGGAGAGAACCGGCGGCGGCGGCGGCGGGTGGCGGCGGCGTGTGGAGGAGCGCCGGCGGCGGCGGCGCGATGGAGGCGCGGCGGCGGCGGCGGCTAGGTTAGGGTTAGGATCGACTTGCGATAGATACCATGTAGAGAGATTGTTTGGCAATACAATATTCGTTGTATTGATTGGGTGCTGGTGCACATATATATAAGCACAGGTAGGCCTTGACCTCAACTATACACAACTAGGAGGTGGGCCACAATATACGTAATACATGCAACACATATATACTCAACACGTCTGAACTATACGGTCTGAAATTATACGGCCAGTTTAAAGATCCGCGTTGAAGATGCGCTTAGTTGCATGTGTCTTTTCCTTTCTCTCTTTTATCTCGCATTAGTCTGCCCTCTTTCATTTTCTCTAGTGTTGTAATACACAGTCTGCCTTGTCTTTTGCATCACGTGCAACCCACTAGATGGCACATACATACAAGAAATACACACAACGTGGTTATTCCTTCCCTTTATCTTTATGTAAAGGTATCTCTATTAGCAGTACCAGCCAGTGGCAGTAGGGTGAGCTTCCAGCCTGGGTGGCCCTGGTGGTTCCGCGCATCGAGAGACAAACCCAAATAATTGTGCAAGCAATTGCAATTTGCAAGTTGCACTGCACCTGGGAAGTGGCACGTACCAGTAGTACGTGTGTGACGGCCCCATGCATGGGCCAGGATAATGTCGATGCTCCGTTGGACACTTCGAATCCTCCAAACAATATTAAGAAAAAGCGGTGCGTGTATTTGCTCCGTTTGGTAATGTGCTCAATGCATTGGTAGTGCAACCAAATCTTGTACCTTTTGTCGTCCCATCGACGCCTTACCATTATTTTTAGGGAAGTACGCACATCGTTCGTTATGAACACATGTACGCACTATCCTTATAAACATCTTTCATAGACTGATTCAACACATTATCTTAAAATTAAAAATCATCATAAATACCTTCGTAGTGGATGAAAACTTGTCCTTTCGCACATCACCGAAAAGACTGAAATAAATCTAGAAATATACAAATATCAATGTAAAGTCTAGAAATTAAACTGTAATGAACTAGGGATATCACTATTTTTCTAACCATCCAAAACGGGCTACTTCACATTAGTTAGACGATGAATATTCATGCATGCCTACCCGCAAAATAAAATAAAATAAAGCACATGTTCATACACTATTTTTTAGTTTAATGTAAATAAAAATATAAGAAAATCCCTATGGTGGATCCATTTCCTCCTCTCCAACGGACTTAGGCGCCGCCCGCAAGACTCCAACAGAGACACTGTTTTAAATAAAAGGTAACAGTCTAATTTTATATTAATAAAGTCACCAAACGTCATACATAAATTTCAGAATCACACCAACAACAAACAAGGCACGATAAATTTAAATAGTACAAACTGTCCACACAGGCAAGAAAAGTTCATGGCATCCAAGGCAGCTAAAATAAGATGAACAAAAGGCTAAGGAGAGTAACTATAGAGCCCTTCTAGGGATGCCGAGCTTGATCAACATTCAGGAAGGAATTCACCGTAGCCCTTACGTGAGTGATCAGAAGGTCCATATCATCCTTGTCGCCCTTCTTAGTCGGTAATTTCCACTGTTGCAAAAGAACTGACAGTTTAAAGATGCAGTCAACAACCTTCTTAGGGAAATGATGCTCAATAGTAAACTTGTTCCTGGTCATCCATAGGGTCCAAATATATATGCATAGCCAAACCAAAATAATCATTTTAATTGTCCCGCCAAGGCCTGGGCCAATGGACGAAACTCCATGAACGAAGAAGGAGCCCAAGACACTCCCAACCAATCTCTAAGGCAGCTCCAGAAAAATTGGGCCAAAGAGCAGTGAAATATGATATGCTCAGTGTTTTCAATGAAACCACATAAAACAAAAAACTCAGAACCAGACCCACTACGCTTCCGGATTTGATCAGCTATAGGTAATTTTCCACACATGACTTGGTACATAAAGATTTTAATTTTGAGAGGGATTTGGGCCTTCCAAACACCATTAAACCTATTTACCATCACACCAAGCATCAACCTATTATAAAGACACTTAAACGAAAACTGACCAGACTGAGAGTGGGGCCATGTTGGGGATGTTTCCCAGTGTTAAGACCCGACAATTTATTAACCCGGCCAAAAGGGCAAAGGCCTTATGGATCATTCCATTTCCGGGTCAAGAAGAGGACTTCATTACAAAGGACCAGAGGCCCATACAAGACCCGGACCGTGAGGGGGCTCTCGTACCAGCATAGTGGGCCGGCTTACAGAAGACCCAAGGGATATTTCCCTAACTTGGGAGATACGATTACTAGGAGTTAGAGTAGAATACGGGTTAAGGAGTACGACCCGGATTCATCTGTAACCCAGGGATTCAACCTATTATATAAAGGGGATTCCCAGACGAAAAGACTAAGTTAGAAACCCTCGAAAGCTAGGTAGCGAAAGCAATACCTTGTACTCGAGGTCATCATCATCATCAAGCAGGAGTAGGCCTTTACCTCCACCATGAGGGGCCGAACCTGGGTAAACTCGTATCTCTCTTTTTCGATCAACCACATTCAAGTAATTACCTAGCAGCGATGGCCTCACGACTTAGTTCTCTCACGAGGACATGTGCCCTGACAAAACCATGATAGTTGGCGCCCACCATGGGGCCAGCGCACGGTGGTGGTGATTTCTTGAACGGAGCCCTTTCAGGGATCGAGAAGTACGAGATCGGCCGGATGACGAAAAGCCGGCGAGGAAAGCTCTACATCGATGACGCAGACTGGGGTCCCGAGGCCAGCTCAATAGAGTCAGGATACCTTGTCCCATTCGGCAAGATCCAGGTCTTCATCGGCGAGATTGGCGGGTGACGAAGTCACCTACCCTAGGTAGGGTCATGGACCTCTTGTCTAGGACGCACCTGGGGTCCTACAAGTTCACAGAAGTCATAGACAAGGCCGCAATCGGACTCCTCCTCGCCCTCCACTGCTCAATTGCAGATCCACCATCGCGTAGAGAATGGTAGATAAAAACCGGTTGGTCAGAGACCGAGTGAGCGGATGGGGGACGTCAGATCTCTAGTGCTTCTGCAGGTATATCCGAGAGGCCGAGATTCCCCCCAACTACAGGTTGGCGACGACGATCGGAAAGTTTAACGGCGAATCCAAGCTGGAAACTTGGCTCGAAGATTACCGAGTGGTTGTTCAGATTGGAGGTGGGAATGACTTCGTGGCGATGAAGCATCTGCCCCTCATGTTAGAAGGATCCGCTCGGGCCTGGCCAAACCAGTTGCCTTCTAGCAGCATCTATTGCTAGGAGGACCTGGCACAAGTGTTCATCAAGACATTCGAGGGCACATACAAGTGCCTGGGTGGATTGACAGAGTTACAACATTGTGTCCAGAAGAGCAATGAAACTCTCTGTGAGTACATTCAGCGATGGACTACTCTGCACAACATGGTTGAGAACGTCACTGAGCAGCAGGCTGTCTGCGATCCCAAGGCAGGCACTCGGTACAGGGAGCTCATCCTAAAGTTTGGCCGATCGGGAGATGTGTCTCTCAGTCGGGCCATGGAAATTGCTAACAATACGCCAATGGCGAAGAGGAAGACCACCTCCGCAGCGGCAAAGGGCGAGCTGGTGACGTCCCTCAAACGGCAGGGAACGCGGGCAAGAAACAGAAGTGGAAAGCCGATCCTCCGGGAAAGACAGAAGTGGCCGCAGTTCCTGGTCAGGGGAAGCCGAAACCCAAGAAGAATAAGAAGAAAGACTGGGCCAACAAAAAGAAGCCCGAGTATAACTCGGAAGTGTTGGATCAACCCTGCGCTATCCACACGAAAGAGGACGAGGAGGGCAACCTCATTTACCCAAGGCACACCACTCGGGAGTGCCGAATGCTCAAGCATGAGATGGGTAAAGAGGCCTCTACAGAGAAGGACGATGACGAAGAAGGCGAGCGCGATTCCGAGTACCCTCACGTCGACAAGGTCTTGAACATGATCTTCGCAGATGGCGAAAGCATGAGCCAATTGAAGGTCATCAATCGGGAGGTGAACTTGGTAGCTCTGACTGCCGTCAAGTACCTCAATTGGACAAAAACTCATGGAACTTTCGATCAGTCTGATCACCCAGCCCACATAGCCACCCCCGGGAGGCAGGCGCTGGTTGTTGATCCGGATGTAAATGTAGTCCGACTGCGCAAAGTATTGATGGATGGCGGCAGTGGGCTCAACATAATTTATGCGGACACACTCAGCGCAACGGGTATTCCGATGTACCGCCTGAGTAAGAGTATCATGCATTTCCATGAGGTCATCCCTGGGAAGAAAGTCGAGTCACTCGGTCAGATCGCTTTGGACGTCGTGTTTGGCGGAGAGAAAAACTTCCGAAAAGAACGCCTGACGTTCGAAGTGGTTGATTTTCGGAGTGCGTATCATGCTATCCTGGGTAGGCCTGCCTACGCGCGTTTCATGGCCCGACAAGGTTACGTGTACCTTAAGCTTAAGATGCCAGGACCGAATGGTGTGATCACGGTTACCGGCGATTGGAAGGTTGCTGAAGAGTGCCTCCAGCAGGGATCTAAAATTGCAAATGAGCAAGTACTCGCCGTCGAACTCGACGGGTACAAGAAGGCAGTGGACACTGCAGATTTGCTAAAGTCCAAGCGACCGGCAACGGAATCAGCTTTCCAGTCGGCCGGCGAAACTAAGCAGGTTCACATTCACCCCACCGATCCGAGTGCGGCTCCAACCAACATCTCGACAACACTCGGTGAAAAATAGGAAGCCGAGCTCATACAGTTCCTCCGTGAGAACTGGGATATCTTCGCATGGAAGCCGTCTGACATGCCGGGGGTTCCCAGGGGACTGGCTGAGCACCGACTCCGGGTAGATCCTAAAGTCAAACTAGTCAAGGAGCACTTGCGCCGATCCTCCGTCGAGAAGTGCAAGGTGATTGGTGAAGAGATCGCTCGGCTCCTAGCTACTGAATTCATTCGCGAAGTCTTCCATTCCGAGTGGCTGGCCAACCCAGTGTTGGAGCCCAAGAAGGACAAGTCTCTCCGGATGTGTATCGACTTCAAGCACCTTAATCGGGCCTGCCCGAAAGATCATTTTCCCCTTCCCCGCATAGATCAAATAGTAGATTCCACCGCCGGATGTGAACGCCTATCGTTCTTAGATGCGTACTCCGGGTACCATCAGATATGAATGTATGGACCAGATGAAATAAAAACAGCTTTCATCACCCCATTCGGGTGTATCTGCCACATCACTATGCCATTCGGTCTAAAGAATGCTGGGGCAACTTTTATGCGCATGATTCAGAAGTGTTTGCAGGAGCAAATCAGTCAGAACGTAGAGGCTTACATGGATGACATCGTGGTCAAGTCCAGGAAAGGTTCCGACCTCCTGGCTGACCTCGCTGAAACCTTCGCCAACCTTCGTCGTGTCCAAATAAAACTTAATCCTGCAAAGTGCACATTCGGAGTGCCCTCGGGTAAGCTACTCGGTTTTCTCATTTCCGAGCAGGGAATCGACGCAAATCCGGACAAAATCGGCGCCATCGTCCGAATGAAGAAACCCGTCCGTCTGCACGACGTCCAAAAGCTCATGGGATGCCTTGCAGCCCTGAGTAGATTCATATCCCGACTCGGTGAAAAGGCCTTGCCTCTTTACCGATTGATGTAGAAGTCTGATACCTTCGAATGGACCCCCGAAGCGCAAGCCGCTTTCGATCAGCTCAAGGCCTTGCTATCCACCCAGCCGGTGTTAGCTGCTCCGAGCAGCCGAGAGCCTTTGCTCTTGTACATCGCCGCTACTAGCCAAGTGGTCGGTATTGTCCTCACCGTGGAGCGCGAGGAATCAGGAAAAGCATTCAAAGTGTAGAAGCCAGTTTATTATATTTCAGAAGTCTTGACTCCTTCCAAGCAAAGGTATCCACACTATCAGAAGTAAGTTTTTGGCATTTACCTCACTGTGAAGAAGGTAGCTCATTACTTCCAAGAGCACTCGGTCACAGTTATCAGCGATGCTCCCCTGTCGAAGATCCTGCATAACAGAGACGCCACGGGCCAAGTGGCAAAATGGGCGATTGAGCTCCTCCTGTTGGAGATCAAGTTCGAAGCCAAGAAAGAGATCAAGTATCAAGCACTTGTGGATTTTTTGGCCAAGTGGATAGAGCAGGAACAGCCAGCGCCGAGTGTTCCCGAACAATGGACCATGTTTTTTGAAGGATCTAAGATGCTTCATGGGTCTGGAGCTGGAGTAGTTCTCGTTTCCCCCAGAGGAGACCGACTGAGCTACGTCCTTCAAATTCATTTTGACTCGTCAAACAATGAGGCCGAATACGAAGCCCTCCTGTATGGGCTCCGAATGGCTATCTCGCTCGGTATCCGACGCTTGATGATATTCGGTGACTCGGACCTCGTGGTCAACCACATGATGAAGGAATGGGATATCCGGAGTCCGGCCATGACCGGGTACTGTAATGCAGTCCGGAAGTTGGAAAAGAACTTTGAAGGCTTAGAGCTGTATCATATACCCCGAGTGAAGAACCAGGACGCCGATGACTTGGCCAAAATCGGCTCCACTCGGCAGGTTGTCCCGAAGGGCATATTCCTTGAGCACCAGCACTCTCCTTCAGTCAAAGAAGAGCCATTTATAGAAGAGCCCCCGCAGGCAGTCGGACCTTCCGATGCGACTGAAGTTGATATTCCGGCTATAGTGGATCTCGTTCAGGAGATGTTGGTGATCACTCCCGAGTGGACCCAACCTTACATAGCTTACTTTCTCCGGCAAGAGCTCCCTGAAGATGAAGAAGATGCCCGACGGATCGTCCGATGATCCAAATCCTTTGAAGTGATGGGAGAATGGCTATACAAGAAAAGCACTACAGGCATGGCACAAAAATGCATATCCCGAGAGGAAGGGCTGCAGATTTTGCACGAGATTCATTCGGGAACCTGTGGCCATCATGCGTCCTCTCGGACATTGGTCGCAAAGGCGTTTCGTGCAGGGTTTTATTGGCCCCGAGCCAACGCAACTGCAAAATACATGGCCGATCTCTGTGTTGGATGTCAGTTTTTCAAGACTCAGACACACAAGTCTGCATCTGCACTCAAGACCATCCCGCTCACCTGGTCGTTCGCCGCATGGGGCCTCGACATGGTCGGCCCCCTGCGTACAGGGTTGAGTGGGTTTACCCATCTGTTGGTTGCAGTGGATAAGTTCACCAAGTGGGTCGAAGCAAATCCCATCAAAAGCTTGGATGCAGCTACCGCTGTCAGTTTCATTCGGCAGATTATCTTCAGATTCAGAGTTCCCCATGATATCATCACTGATAACGGGAAGAATTTTGATTCGGATGAATTCCATGAGTTCTGCTACACTCAGGGGACTCGGGTCAATTACGCTTCCGTAGCTCACCCGCAGTCGAATGGACAAGCAAAACAAGCTAACGGGATGATTCTTCAAGGATTGAAGCCCCGATTGATGAGGGATCTGGAAATTGCTGCTGGCGCCTGGGTTGAATAACTACCGTCTGTCCTCTGGAGCATTCGGACGACTCCGAATCGTTCGACCAAGCGCACTCCTTTCTTTATGGTATACGGGTCCGAAGCAGTTCTGCCGAGTGATGTTCGCCACAACGCTCCCCGAGTGGAACTTTACAATGAAGACGAAGCAGAAGTGGCACGCCAGGACAGTCTGGACCTCTTAGAGGAAGAGATAGTGTTAGCCTTGATCAGGTCGATGCTATATCAACAAGACTTGAGACGCCTTTACGGCAGACAAGTCAGAAGGCGTGCTTTTCAAGAAGGCGACCTTGTTCTCCGATTGGACCAGCAGAAGCCACACAAGTTAGCGCCTCCGTGGCAAGGGCCTTTCGCAATCTCCAAAGTCCTGAACAATGGAGCTTACCAGTTGTACAACTTCAAAAATGATGCGGAAGAGCCCCGAGCGTGGAACGCCGACCTGCTCCGCAAGTTCTACACTTAGTTTGAAAGCACTCTGTCATTCCTGTAATGAACATCCGAGTGAATTCGATGAATTAAAGTCATTACTTTCCATACCCTTTGTCGAAACGTTTTTACTTTTGTTTGTTTTCCTCATCCACAGTGGGTGCATGGATAAACTTAGCTGCAAACCTGATTTCGCCTAAGTTACAAACTACTCCGAGTGAGAACATCGTTCACACTCGGGGGCTTAGCTGTGAACCTGATTTGGCCTAAGTTACAAACTACTCCGAGTGAGAACATCGTTCACACTCGGTGGCTTAGCTGCGAACCTGATTTCGCCTAAGTTACAAACTACTCCAAGTGAGAACATCGTTCACACTAGGTGGCTTAGCTGCGAACCTGACTTCGCCTAAGTTAGAAAACTACTCCGAGTGATAACATCGTTCACACTCGGGGGCTTAGCTGCGAACCTGATTTCACCTAAGTTACAAACTACTCCGAGTGAGAACATCGTTCAGACTCGGTGGCTTAAATGCGAACCTGACTTTGCCTAAGTTAGAAAACTACTCCGAGTGAGAACATCATTCACACTCGGGGGCTTAGCTGCGAACCTGACTTCGCCTAAGTTACAAACTACTCCGAGTGGGAACATCTTTCACACTCGGGGGCTTAGCTGCGAACCTGACTTTGCCTAAGTTAGAAAACTACTCTGAGTGAGAACATCGTTCACACTCGGGGGCTTAGCTGTGAACCTAACTTCGCCTAAGTTAGAAAACTACTCCGAGTGAGAACATCGTTCACACTCGGGGGCTTAACTGCGAACCTGACTTCGCCTAAGTTAAAAACTACTCCGAGTGCGAACATCGTTCACGCTCGGGGGCTTAGCTGCGAACCCGATTTCGCCTAAGTTACAAACTACTCTGAGTGAGAACATCGTTCACACTCGGGGCTTAGCTGCAAACCTGACTTCTCCTAAGTTAAAAAATTACTCCGAGTGAGAACATCGTTCACACTCGGGGGCTTAGCTGCGAACCTGACTTCGCCTAACGTACAAACTACTTCCAGTGAGTACATCGTTCACACTCGGGGCTTAGCCGCGAACCCGTTTTCGCCTAAGTTAAAAACTACCCCGAGTGAGAACATCGTTCACACTTGGGGGCTTAGCTGCGAACCCAATTTTGCCTAAGTTAAAAATCAAGACGAATGTTCGAAACAGTCAAATAGAGGCATTCGAATGTCATGCAGTTCAAAGCAAAAGTGCAGATAGTTGTGGTCGAAAGGTCATGGCGAATGTATGGATACAGTAATCACTTGGCATACCGAGGCAAATATAGCTTAAAAGGTTTTCATCCGAGATTCACTCGGCTGCTGTCTGGGATGCTGCGTCGGTGAAGTTGTCGAGGTCGATAACCTCTGCAATCCGAGTGGCCGTCGGCAGGAAGGTCTCCATGAAATCTTCAATCTTGGTGCTCTTTCGGTTGACGACCTTCAGCGCCTTAAACTTCTCCTCGTCAACGCCCTTGCAATGCACACGGACAAGGGAGAGTGCAATGTCTGCGCCAGCGCGGGCCGCAGATTTCTTCCACAATTGCACTCGGCACGGTATGTCCCGCAAATGGTTGATGAGGGCATCCAAGTCACTCGGGGGCTCCTCTTCAGGGGCGACTTCCTTGTCGATCTCCTTGGCCGCTTCGCGTAAAGGGTTGAGGAAGATGGCCGCCTCCAAAGTGCGCTCATCGAGTCGAAGCAGTGCAAGAGCCGAGCTGTCATGAAGAAGACCGGCACTCGGATCTAGCTCCTTCTCGATTTTGGAGGTTTCCTCCACGGCATCCCAGGATTGATCTGATAATCATTCGGAAAAAGGGAGTTAAGGGAGGAGAAGAGTTGGAGTGAAATGATTCGGAACTTGGTCATGCCTGGTGCGTACCTTTGAGCTTGTCGTTCATTTTGTTGCAGTGGTCCTCAATGAGCTTCTCCAGCTCCTGCTTCTTCAACTCGATTGGCTTCAGTTTCTCCTCAGCCTCGGCCGCCTCCGTGGTGCTCCTCCTCGCAACGTCCTCCAGGGTTTTCTTCTCCTCCTCCCACTTCTCAAAGGACTTCAGCTTATCTTCAGCTTCCTTTGCTTTCCGACTGGCCTCCTTCTGGATAGTTGCCAGTTCACGGTCTTTCTTCTCCAAGGCCTCCTTCATTGCTCTATATAAATAGAAGCCCGGAGCCTCTTAGTAAGTTGAAGATTCGCACTACGTACATCTGGCGAAGTACTTTCAGTCGGACAAGGAAAAAGGTTCAAGTCCAAAAGTACTCAGTCAAGATTCGATTACCTCTGAGTGATCGTTTTTCTTGTTCCAGACGCGTGCTCTTGGTCTTCTCAGTTTTCAGACTGCGACGCAGCTCCAATACCTCCTTCTCAAGGGCATTGTAACGAGTCCCGAGCTCGCACATGCCCTACCGACAAGAAACAAGGAAACATCAGTGATAATAGTCAAACTCAAGTATAAGGTCAAAGACAAATAACATTCGGATTTTGAGACTGTCGCCGACTGCTTCAGTGGACGACAGCCTAGGGGACTACACCCAGTGGGTGCGCTCAGCGCGCCCCCACCGGAGAACTACAGGTTCTACACCCCGACGATCAACGTCGAGAGGCTCTGGTCCATGGACCATCACCGCCTCCTCTTCGACAAGTATCTCATCATTCGGATCGTATTACATTTGGATTTTGAGACTATCGCCGACTGCTTCAGTCGATGACAGCCTCGGGGACTACACCCAGTGGGTGCGCTTAGCGCGCACCCATCGGAGAACTAGAGGTTCTACACCCCGACGATCAACGTCGAGAGGCTCTGGTCCATGGACCATCACCGCATCCCCTTCGACAAGTATCTCATCATTCGGATCATATTACATTCGAGCTCTAAGACTACCGCCGACTGCTTTAGTCGATGGCGGCTCGGGGACTACACCTAGTGGGTGCGCTCAGCGCGCCACTACCGTAGAACTACAGGTTCTACTCCCCGACGGTCAACGTCGAGAGGCTCTGGTCCATGGACCGTCACCGCATCCTCTTCGACAAGTATCTCATCATTCGGATTGTACTACATTCAGATTTTGACACTACCATTGTCTGCTTTAGTCGACGGCAGCCTCGGGGACTACACCCAGTGGATGTGCTAAGCGCGCTCCCACTAGAAAACTACGGGTTCTACACCCTAACGGTCAACGTCGAGAGGCTCTGGTCCATGGACCATCACAGCATCCTCTTCGACAAGTATGCCTACAAGATCTCCTACGAACAACATTCGGAAGTCTCGAGGACTCCATCCAGTGGGTGTGCTCCTGATGCAAACTCACCCGGAACGCCAAAAACATCTACAACGCGCATTTTGTTTGTCTAAATAAGGTACTTACAAGAGTACTTACTCGGACATTCTTCTCCAAAGCCTCGTCGGCGTCGCGTGCCTCCTTCAGCTTGTCATTCATCAGTCTCAGTTGGATCAGAGCCTCCTTACTTGCTCCCACCTGGTCCTACGGGACGCGCTGCAACCCGATGGCACTGGATGCAAGTGGGATGGTCAGAGGCATTCCGAGTGCTGATCCAGTTCCCGAAGAGGTTCCCCGAGCTGATGCTGGCACTTGAATAGGCGAGACATCCCGCATTATGACATCCACCCTGGAGATGGGATTCGGTGGTGCGACCCGGTCATCCACGTCGATCTCAATCACTTCGCGTGGCTCTGCAAGTATTCAAAAGTCATTCGGAAATAAGTTCAAAAAGGAAATGAGGCGTTCAAAGATCATATACGATCGGGATTGGGTGCCACCTTTCAAACTTGCGGTGTCGACCTCGCCCTTGTCCTTCTCTAGTGAAGCAGTCGACGTGTCAGCCCTGCAGAAGAATCACTCGAAATGTTATCGCATTCGATCAGTCATTCGGAATGATAGTCAGAGTGAAGGTACTTACGCAGAATCCACCGGCACGTTCATCTTGGTCTTGGGCAGAACCGCCTTCCGAGGTTTGCTGGAAGTTATCTTCGGCTGTTTGGTGCTCTTCTCTGGAGATGGAACAAGCTAGGCACACCCGCGCTTTGAAGTCTGTGCTTCCAAGATGGCGGTGCTTGGCCCCCCTATGTTGCCTCCACGGACCCCAGGGTCTTGGCGCGTCCTCTTGAGGGGCTCAGGAAGTACCTCCTCCGAAGGAGAAGACTCCGCCTCGTCATCTGGTTCCGACTCGTTCTCGTCCCCTCCGTCTTCACTATCTTCCACAAACTCATCCTCTCCGTCCGAGTCGTCATGACGCTCATTGTCACTGGCCATGTCAGCAGGAGCGTGGTTATCGGCAGGTAACAAGCTCACCATGCCCGTGAAGGCCTGTCAAAATAAAGTTACTTCAATCAAGATTTGATAATTGAAAGCTACAATACTCGGAAACAGTAATGGCACACGGAATTTACCTCATTCGCCGGATTCTCCATCGAGTACGGAGGCACGCGCCTCGTGCCTCTGGGGTTATCTTGAACTGGGGTGATGGCCTTGAGTTTGTTCGCCATGGCGTCCTCGCTGAGCTCCTCCGGGTGCGTACATGTAAGGTCATCCAGACCCAAGTACAACCACATAGGGTGGGCTCTGGCCTGCAGCGGCTGAATCCTTGTCTGGAAGAAGACCTCCGGCAGGTCCAGTCCGTTGATACCATGATTCATGAGGGATACCAGCGCAATCACAAGGATGTCTACATCTACCTTCTCATCCTTGGACACAGTCAGCTTAGGGAGTCGCTGAATGCGCTCGGCTGAGTATGGTGGGAGACCCAACCGACCCTCTCCGACTGAGATGTCTTCACAGTAAAACCAAGACGACTGCCAACCCTTAACAGTGTCCGGGAAAGTCATCGAGGGGAAACTACTTTTGCCCCTCAACTAAATACCTAGGCCCCCACATAGCTGAACTACGTTCGTCTTCTCCTCAGTCAGATTGATTTTCTTCACACTCATCACTCGGTAGGTGAACAAGTGTTTGAACAAACCCTAGTGTGGGGTGCAACCAAGAAAGTTCTCACAGAGAGAAACAAAAGCGGCCAGGTAGGTGATGGAATTGGGGGAAGATGATGAAGTTGAGCTCCGAAAAAATCCAGGAAAGTACGGAAGAAAGGATGTGGGGGCAAAGAAAAACCTTTGTCGAGGTGAGTTGTGAGAAGGACCCTCTCGTTCCCGCGCGGCGCGGGCTCGACCTTCCCCCTTCTCCGGCAGCCTCCAGCTTCCGGCGACCAGGAGACCCTGGCTCTCTAGGTCCTCCAACCTACTGGCCGTGACCCGAGAGGCCAACCAATGGCCCTAGACGAAGCCAGCTGGGGCGCTCGAGGAGGACTGATGCGAGGTATTCTTTGCCCTCTCGGCTCTCACGATGCCGCTCTTCGTCATCTCCGGCGAGGAACGACAGCGAATCGATGGGAGGCGAAGCTCTCGGCGGAGCGGAGGAGTAAATCGGGAAGGCAGAGAATGGGAATGCTTTTTCCTATCTCCCTCCCGGCCTTCTTTTATCCGCTGGCTCGGCGAAATCTCAGCTGTCGGATCTGCAGCAACCGCACAATCAACGGGGACGTGCAAATCCGCGATATCTCCGGGACAAAATTGTCGGGAAGCATGGCGAAATTCTCGGTGCGAAAATCAAGGCGTCACGGCCACTTCCCCCACTTTTCTGACACAACCGTCACGATCGCACGCGCAAGCTTACCCACGATTTCGAAATTGCCGGAGATTTCACGGTCCCACTGCCCGAGCAAACCTCGTGCTCGCTGGTGCGTTCCAATGCACCAAAACTGACAGAGTGAGCTCCGCGCTCGCTGGTGCATTCCAATGCACCAAAACTGACCGAGTGAGCTCCGTGCTCGCTGGTGCGTTCCGATACGCCAAAACCCACCGAGTGAATTCCGTATTAACTGGTGCGTTCCGACGCGCCAAAACCCAATGAGTGAATTCCGTATTCACTGGTGCGTTTCGACGCGCCAAAACCCATCGAGCGAACTCCGTGTTCACTGATGCGTTCCGACTTGCCAAAACTCACCGAACGAACCGAAAGGGCCCATCGAACACTCGGTTGAATTTTAAACCAATTCAAGAGCATCCAAGTGAAGGTCAAACGGAAGGTTCGATAATCTCATCTCTAAGTCATAAGGTTATTTCTCCCGAGATCTGATCTGCACCGGGTCGAGTGACCTGAACAGTCGAGCTGTTTGAGTCACTCGGAAGTTACTTACCCTGAACCGGTCATGGTTTCGATACCGAGTGAGGAACGATCCGCCTCGTTTCTTAGCGTTCTCGAAACGCTACCAATGGCCCAGTGCGTTGGACACTCGGCTCAGAAAAACCTTAACCGATTCGGGGGCTACTGATGAGGTCACCTACCCTAGGTAGGGTCATGGACCTCTTGTCTAGGACGCACCTGGGGTCCTACAAGTTCACAGAAATCCCTGCACTACCTTAGCACTCGGACGAATGTACAAGGTGCACTCGGGTCCTTGGAAGTCACTCGGACGCAATCAACCACTCGGCCTAGCTTTAACTCCCGGACGTGAAGAAGCGGAGGCGACGTGGGAGCTACAACGTTCGAGGGACTTAATTATCATTGTATAATGTAGACATTGCGTTACCTGTAACGCTCGTAGTTAACAAGGCAGTTTCTAGTAACTCCAGCAGTTACTAGCATTAATGGCCCTCGTAATGGCACTCGGTTGGTGGTGGTGCACTCTATATAAGCCACCCCCCTACACCAGAAGAGGGGTTACGAACTCTCTGTAATCAGAACACATACAAAGCAACACTTAGCCCCCGGGCTCGAGACGTAGGACTTTTACCACTTCCGAGTGGGGTCCGGACTCGTAAATTCCGAGTGTTACACTTGCTCCATAGCTAGGCTTCGCCTTACTCATACGTACCCCTCGTATTACTGTCAGGATTACTTCCACGACAGCAGGTCTGCTTTGGAGCAGGCCACCATCGCCGACTCACTGGAGGTTGCTAGCCGGGTCAAGCCCCGGTGGGTCAACACTTTCGTCTGCTCAATTGGTGGAGCCGCGTGAGAGTTAAACCCAGATGCCGACTCAACATCTGGGGACGACACGCTCGTTGATTCTGATGATGAGTCGGTGGGTGATACGGAGTCAATCCTTCCGCTTTTCGATGAAAGTTTGGGAGGGTACTCTAATGGTGAAACCTACCCAGAACCATGTGAGCCGGGTCATCGGGCCACAGTCTACATGGACGGGAGTCAGAACTAACCTCAGCATGTCGCGCAAGGCAATTGGGTGACCGTTCCGTCGACAAGCCAAAATCCGGCTCAACTTACCTTGGGTCAGGTGACTACTGGCGGTCGGCTGTTACGACGGCTTTGACGACAACCAGCTCTGGAGGCACAGGGACTCAAGCCTTGGCAAAATTGACAGAACCCCTGTGTGCGCTACTTATAGATCCGGTGACATCGGAGAATGCAAAAGCCCGTAATGCGGAGATAACAAAGTGCCGAGAGCAGCTGGCCAAGATTCAGGAAGATATCGTCACTGAAAACACGCGTTTAACGGATGCTCGAGCTGAGGTTCTGAGGGAGGCTCGGCGTTTGGAGAACCAGGGAGTCCAACTTGCTTTTTGCCAGAACGAGACAACCGCAGTTCATTAGAGGAGGCATCAGATCTGACTTCCAGTAACTTTGGAGCTAGTCGGGCTATTTCAATCGCCATAGGGGGCTTATACGCCCAGCGCAATGCCTGTCATACCCCAATTGACTCAGGGTGTTCACCAGAACATGGCCCAGGTCCAACCATCGGCTCAGCAACAGCTGGTGATGAGGTCGCCTACTGGTAGTAAGGTCATGGACCGGACATCAATGGCCCACCTAGGGTCCCACATGACCATTAAAGTCTCAGGATTGTAGTTGCATTCGGATGCATACATCAGATTCAGTTGGATCCCCGGCAAGGGCGGCACGGTTCGGGTGCCCGGCCGCTGCAACATCCTAGATGGTGCGGTTTTTGCCGTCGCGCTGCTTTTTGATGATCATGCGCACGTCAAGCGCCGCACGCTGGATGATTTGGCGGCTGGCATCGGCGTGGTGGGTCGAGGACGCGTCGTGGGATGGCTCCGGTAGGTGCGTGCCACGGCGAGGCCCCATGTCGTCGTCGGTTGGAGGAGGCGGAGGAGGAGGGTCGTGTTCTCCTTGCGTGCCACATGACGATGGAGGCAGCAGGGGGCGAGAAGGTGCCGGGGCATCTCTGACGGTGTTGACGAGCTCGGTGATGTGCGCAAGCCAGGCGTCGTACCCGGCCTCGGTGGGATGGTAGCACAGCAGTTCACACACCATGAGCAACGCGGCCTGCGGAGCTGGTGTGTCGTGGCGAGCAAGCGAGGACACGATGGTGGTGTAGTCAGGCGGCTGCTCCTGCATGGACGGGTGGAGGGAGGAAGGTTGTTGCTCCCCGGCCGCGGGCTTGGTGGCTGCGTCTCCATGCCCACAACGGTTGTCGTTGGTGAAAGGCTCCGTGCGGACCCTGCTGGCAATGCGCAGGGTGTGCTTGCACCGCGCGTTGGCCATGTCGATGTCGAAGTTGAAAGAGCGAAAACAAGCCCTCTACCTGGAGCGCCAAATGTCGGGGAAAGGATTTGAGCTAAGTGGAATCCTCCAAAACCCTGGTTCAAACACTGGGGGCCTCTTTTGTTACCTATCAACCAGACAGTGACCTTGGCGAGGCTACGGCGATTAGAGCGCAACGGGAACGCACAGATGGCACTATAGGGTCATGGGAGCTACCCAGGTTCGGGCCCCCTAGCGGTGTAAAACCCTACTCCTGCTTGTCTGAAATTTCTCTGCAGATAATGCACATGTGTACAAGGTAGACGAGGGCGGAAAATGGCTGGCCTCCTCTAAGGTAGCAGCACTACCCCTTTTATAGTTGGCTTGGTCCTCTTCCCCGAAAATATTGGCAGGAAGTGTAGCCACACAACGGCAGTTTAAAGGGGGCATGCGCTCAGTCCTATCCTGACAAAAGTAGTCTTCGCCTGGAAAAGACGCCGTCCATGACGCGTTGACATCTGCCCTGGCGCTCCATGCCATTGTGGTATTCTTGCACAAAAATTCTAAGCTTTGGGAGTTGCTTTTGGGGGAGGCAGCGGGCGCTGCTCTATTATCACCAAAGAGGAAATCTGCCCTGACCGCGCTTGCTAGCACAACCTCTGTTATCGTCATCATGCGGAGGCACGTCACCCACGTGATGGGCATGTAGCCATGCAGATCTAGCGTCGTGCGGCTCCCCCGCGAAGGGATTCGCGGGAGGCCACCTCGCGAGGATGCCTGCTGCAAGAGATGGTCTTTCGTAGAGTCTCCCCTTGCGGAGAGCATCATCGCGAGGCCTGGCCCTCGCGAGGCATCTTGCATCATGGCTCCCACGGCTGGGCCGCCTCTATAGTTCTTCGCCAGGTGTCGCTTCCTGGGCCATAGGAAGACGGCCCGTGGTACCCTTGTTTCCTCTGGGCCGACAGAAGCAAAAACATTATAAGACATGCCATACGAAGGGAATATGTGCCAAAATTATTGAAACTTATTACAATATTTGTAGTCACATTGAAGCGTGATGGAGAAGCATTTGTTGTCTTTAAGGTGAGGATCGTCGCACATACCCCCTGTGTCGAAACAGTACGTGCACTCTTCCATTTTGTGTTGCGTTCATACATTGACAAATATAATAAAATATTAAAAAAATGCTAAGAAAGGTATTGTCGGCGCTCTGGGAATGGGGGTACCCAGACCTGCCTGCCTACGGCCCAGGGTGTGGCTCACTTCGACAGCCGGTTCGGCCCGGCGCGGCATTACTCAAGACAAGGCCCTCGCGAGAGCCCCACCCTCGCGAGGAGGATGACGCCAAGACCCCCGGAGGGAGGGGGCCTCCCCAGGTTGCCTCCCGAGGGGCGGAGATCTCTATGCAGCATCCGGCCTCGCGAGAGCGGGGGTGACGCAAGCCAGGCCAGGCGGCGCCAGCGGGCGCAAAAGAAGCAGTTTCCTCTTTGGTGCAAAGGAGGCAAGGACGTACACAGGCTCCCAAGACAGCCCCCCAAAGGTTTCCATTCCGGTGCAACAAGACCAAGACCATGAGCCCTGCAGGACGGACGTCATCATCGATCCCACCTCTGCATCACCACCAGCTACTTTGCAGGCGAAGACCACCTTTCGTCAGGACAAGGTGTACTGCTTGTCCCCCTTCGAATTTGGCCATTGTCGGATCCCTTCCCGCCAGTGCGATAAGGGAAGAGGACCCGGGCTATTATAAATAGGGACTAGGCTGCTCCGTAGAGAGGGGGAGAGGGAGAACCACCGGAGCACCCTCACGAGGTTACTCACCACTGTACCAGTTCATCCACAAACCTCCTCGTGAGGCAATCCACCCAAAGCAGGAGTAGGGTTTTACGCTTCGCAGCGGCCCGAACCTGGGTCAATCTGCGGTTTAGTCTTCTTCACCGTGATTGAGTGAGTTCGATTCAGCTGGGCAGTGGAGCCGTGAGCTTGAAGCCAAGGCTGCTGGGATCTTCGCACACGCCCCTGAGTTCGAACCTCCTTCGGTTTTGCGGAGCCCGAAATCCGACATTTGGCACACCAGGTAGGGGCGTGTCGGAATCCTTCCACAAGCTTCACCTCGCCTCCGCTCGCCGCTCCCATGGCTAAAGGGCACCGAGCCTGTGCCGAGCGCCGGGCTGCTCGCGTCGCTCGGGCGACGCCTACGGGCCACAGCGCCCCGAACCGCCTTGCCCCCTCGTCGGCAGACGCCATCGCCAGCCCGGCCTTCGACGGATGCCGGGGCCTGCCGCCCTCACCCACCGCACAGCGCGGCATCGTCGCCCCGACTCCCTCCCACATCCACGCAGCGGCGTCGTCCTCCCGAGCTCGCCGCGACCTGACGAGCGGGCGAGTCACGCTACTCGTGGCCCGCGAACTGCAGCGCTACTGCACCTCTTGCAACCGCTACGACGACTGGCTGTGTCGCACGGCTAGGCGCGCCAGCACGGCCGGCATGGCCCTGGCGCTCCCCTATGGGACGGGCCTGGGGGCTCGCGTCTTTGGAGCCCCTCAACCAACCGGCACGGCGCTGGGGACACGCGGATGCTCCTGGGAAGCGCGTTACGACACGCGCCCGCGCCAGCAAGGGGTGCGGCCCAGGGCGTAAGGCACGCAGGAGTTCACCCCCGGCGCGGACGAAGACCTGTGGGAGGCGCTGGCCATGCGGGGTGGGTGCCGCCTCGCACCTCCCAGCGTGCCTACCACCTCCGGAGTGGTCGGCCGATGACTCGTCTACGCCCGCGCCCGGAGGCTCGAGCACCACCACGACGACCATGCTGACGGGCGCCCAAGCCGAGAAGGGTGCAGCGTCGGCCACTACAACGACAGGAGGAGCATACGCGACCTCGCGAGCGGCTTTCTCGGGGCTAGCACGGGCGGCCTCGCGAGGGCGGCTGGCGGGGTCGGTCTTGCGAAGGTGCCAGGCATTGGCAGCTTCGTGAGGCACGCCCGCTGGTGGGGAGCTACCCTGAGCATACGCGTGTGTCCCCGGACCGGGCGTCACCTGCCTAGAGACGGAGGGTGGAACACACGCCCATGTCCCCAGGCCAGGCGCTCCCTTCCTGGAGACGGATGGTGGAACACACGCCCATGTCCCCAGGCCAGGCGCTCCCTGCCTGGAGACGGAGGGTGGAACACACGCCCATGTCCCCAGGCCAGGCGCTCCCTGCCTGGAGACGGAGGGTGGAACACACGCCCATGTCTCCAGGACGGGCGTCGCCTGCCCAGAGATGGAGGGTGGAACACACGCCCATGTCTCTGGGCCGGGCCTCACCTGTCTTGTGGCAGAAGATCAGGTACTCGCCCATGTCTCCAGGTCCGACCCGGTCCGTCTGGGGGCAGGGGGTTGAGTACCCGCGCGAGGCTCCCAGGCACCCCAGTGAGGCACACTGGGGCACCGCCCCGGGCGCCAGCCTCGCGCTTGATGGAAGGATCCCATGCCGAGCCTCGTCCGCAGCACGGGGGGCCGCGGCGCCACTACAGTGACGACATTCGCCTCCGGGCTTTTGGGGGCCCGAGGCACCGTTCCGAGCCGGGTCCTCCCTGCGGAGAGCGTTGGGGGATCCCCCCGCGCTCGAGGGCCCGTTCGGAGCCGACCCCGCTTCGCCGCATCGTGCTTGGGGGCAGGAAGTGGGCTTCGTGTCCAGGAGGCATGGAGCCCCCTGCGCGCCCCCGGGTTCACCCGCGACACTCTCACGTAATAATGAGTGGGTTGTACACGCCCGGAGCCCCCCGAGGACGCGGAGGGGTTCCCACCCATGCCCAAGTGGAAGCTCCATGCTTAGCGCTGGCGGACAACACGGTCCTCCAATGACTATGCCCACGCCTAGTGGAAGCCCTACGCTCCGCGGTGGGGGGAAGACGAAGACTAGCCTAGGTGCCGGACGCGGCAGTTCTTTGCTTCTTTTTGTATTCGAATTTGCCATTTTCTGGAATGAAACTCGAAGTTTCGCAACCTTATTTCAAAAAGGGGTGGGAATTTTTTTCTCCTTGCAGTCTTTTCTGTATTGAAGTTTTGTTTTCTGAATCGACACCTGTTGGTCTCCCCCTCACGCGCCCCGCGAGCGGGGGCTAGGCACGGTGTGCACATCTCGCCAAGACCTTGGCATCCAGGTCCTCGCGCGGCGCTCTCGAGTGAGCCAGCAGGCGCATGTTGCCTCAGAGGCATCCATCTCCTGGCGGCCGACCCTCGCTCAGGGGCTCCTGCCGCGGCCGGGCGTGCCATCATGAAGCCTCGGGAGGCTCGGGCACCTCTCGAGGCAGGAGCTGGCAAGGAAAGGTATGGGAGCCGCTCGAGCGTCAAGGGGGACTCCTGAGCAACGCGACTCAGGAGCCTCACTGGTCATGTAGCCCCTCGCCCCTTGGTCTCGTCCTGGTGATCCGGACGCCCCAACGGCGGACGAGGTATGTGCGGGATTGGGCCCTGCCGACGTAGAGCACCAAGAGGGCTCCCAAACCGCCTCGCTCGCAAGAAAGAAGACCCCCCTGGCAAGATCCCCAAGCTCCCCAGGTGCCATGGCCGGACCTCACGATGCAAAGGTCCACCACGGACGCATCGACCTAAGTACCCTAACCACGACGGGCGGGAAGTCTCCATTGACAGTAATACGGGAATCAGGATGTGCGACGAAAATGCTAAAGTAGATGCGCAAGCGCCATAATTCATTACATGCCCCGTGGGGCCCTCCATGATTCTTGATTGCAGGGAAAGGAAAAGAAGAAGAAGGCGAAAGGTGGACCCCTCAAGGGAAGCCACTCCTGAGGCCCTGGCTCCGGCACAACCGCGCTCAGCCGGAGTCCTCCTCCTCCTTGACGGGCCCATGGCGGCGCGGCGGCGCGGCTGCGTCTTGGGCGGAAGTACGGCGCCGTGGCGGCCAGCTACCCCCCGAGGTCCAAGCACGCTGACGCGGTGGCGAGTCATACGTGTCATCACTCGGGCTCTCCTCGGAGGAGGTGTCGCTGCCACTAGAAGCATAAAGGCCGTCGCCAAGGGCATGCTCACCTCCAAGGGCACCGCCGCCGTGAAGGCTGTCAGTTGCGGGAGGGTGATCACTGCCACCACCATCACCCTCCGGGCAGCAACCCAGGCGCCTGCCATCCTCCCCGAAGATCCTGACGAAGAGCGTCGCCGCACCGTCATGCTTGAAGTGGAGCGTGAGCCTCCCTTCCAGGCCGTGGGCGCGGGCGAAGGTCTGCCACCCGCGGCTCAAGAAGGCGTAACCTGCGGGGGTAACCTCGATCTCCAGCCACGACGCGCCGCTACAACAATCATCGGCTTGCAGCCACAGGCCCGCAGGCTCACTGGCCCGCAAATTCTCCGCGAAGAAGTGTGGGAGCTACAGCCAGGTGATCGCCGGTCTCTCCACCCACGCCAAGAACTCCTGGCCCACATCGGCCGTGTGGGACCGCGGGCGTGGCGGCCGGGCACCCGCTGCGGGCATCCCTCCTTGGCCATGGTCGCCACACCCGCCGCCTGCGCCTGCGCCGGAGGAGGCGCTTGCCCTCATGGGGGTGCGGCCGTGCCCCCGGGGCGCCGCCGTTGACACCGCGGTATACTTACGGGGACGGCCCCGGCCCCTCTTGGGTGGCTATTGGTCCGGCCCCTCCTGGCATGCCTTCCCCTTCTCGGCAACAGAAAACCCCCTCACCGGCATCATGGTTGAGGAGGCGGGGGCCTTGGGCAGGGAAGCAAGAAGTAGAGATGGGCCAGGGGCTCTGTCCCCTCCGCCCATTTATAGCCGGGTGGAGGCCAACCGGCATCCCTCCACATTCCGGGCAATGATGGCCCTGCAACGCGCGCCGGTTTCTGGTCAGCCAGGGCGGTTGCCGAGGCGCCATGGGGAAGTCGAGGCGCCCGCGCCTCGTCATGCACCACTCACCCGTCAGGGCCTCAGGCGATTGGGGCCCGCGGCGCTATGGTCCGTCTCCTCGGGCTCTGCCCCGGGGCCAACCCAGGCGCGCCTTAGGCCCGGGGGCTACTGTCGGCGCTCTGGGAACGGGGGTACCCAGACCTGCATGCCTGTGACCCAGGGAGTGGCCCACTTCGACAGCCGGTACGGCCTGGCACGGCACCACTCAAGACAAGGCCCTTGCGGGAGCCCCACCCTCGCGAGGAGGACGACTCCAAGACCCCCGGAGGGAGGGGGCCTCCCCAGGTTGCCTCCCGAGTGGCGGAGATCGCTATGCAGCGTCCGGCCTCGCGAGGGCGGGGGTGACGCAAGCCAGGCCAGGCGGGCACAGAAGAAGCAGTTTCCTATTTGGTGCAAAGGAGGCAAGGACGTACGCAGGCTCTCAAGACAGGCCCCCAAAGGTTTCCATTCTGGCGCAACAAGACCAAGACCGCGAGCCCCGCAGGACGGACGTCATCGCCGAGCCCACCTCTGCATCACCACCAGCTACTTTGCAGGCGAAGACCACCTTTCGTCAGGATAAGATGTACTGCTTGTCCCCCTACGAATTTGGCCGTTGTGGGATGCCTTCCCGCCAGTGCGATAAGGGAAGAGGATCCGAGCCATTATAAATAGGGACTAGGCTTCTCCGTAGAGAGGGGGAGAGGGAGAACCACCGGAGTACCCTCGCGAGGTTACTCACCACTGTACCAGTTCATCCACAAACCTCCTCGTGAGGCAATCCACCCAAACAGGAGTAGGGTTTTACGCTTCGCAGCGGCTCGAACCTGGGTAAATCTGCGTGTTAGTCTTCTTCCCCGTGATTGAGTGAGTTCGATTCGGCTGGGCGGTGGAGCCGTGAGCTTGAAGCCGAGGCTGCTGGGATCTTCGCACACGGCCCTGAGTTCGAACCTCCTTGGGTTTTGCGGAGCCCGAAATCCGACAGGTATATATTGTGTACCAGAAATTTGAAAAAACGGAAATGAATCAACATTTCGTCAAAACATTATCAACTCTCCAGATAGACATTCCCCGCAAAAATAAACATAGCACGAGACAATTTGCAAGCAACACAATGCAATGTGTTGCTGAAAGCACTAATGCTCCCTTGGTGGTTTTGATAATTAATGACAACATACATTGTCTCTTGGACTAGTAGTATTACCTAGTATATTTCAGAGAAAGTCCAAAGATTGGAATAGCTAGCAGATATGGTGAGAAACCCCTTGTATGCAAAGGAATCCCATTGTCAAAAGCTTGAAGACTCTACATTTTACTTTATGTTATTTGATCACAATTGAGTCCATAGGAAAGCCAATATTATTAAGAGGGGATGCGGTAGTGATGATGATCCGGTTGCTCAAGTGCTTAGAGATATGCCACCAAAAGCCTCAATCAAATTTTCACAAAACCATATGTCTTAAATGCTAAAGTCTTGGTGCCACCATGTTTGTCGCTTCGGTCTCACCGAGAGAGATCCTATGCCAAACCCTAGCACCTTGGTAGAACCGAGATTGCATGCGGTGCAGCCGAAAAACAGTGACCAGCCTTCTGTGATCGAAATATTTAATTTTGGAACTTCTGAGTTTTATGTTTTGGTGGCACTGAAGCACTGGATTTGCATAGGTTAACCTGAATCGGTCTCACCGAAAAGCCAAAAGTTAGGACATTTTGCACTAGTCGGTAGCACCAAGCTTTAATTTCGGTGTCACCGAGTTGGGCGATAATGTTGTAACGGTTGGATTTTTGGAGAAGGCTATAAGTACCCCTCCACCCCCTCTCACTCAGTGAGAGGGCCATCAGAACGAAACTACACTTCCACCATTCATTTTATGACAGAGAACCACCTAATCATGTCTTGAGATCAAGGGATTCCACTCCAACCAATAGATCCTTGATTTCTAGCCTCCCCAAGTTGCTTTCTACCCAATCATCCTCTTCTACCAAGTCAAAATTTGTGAGAGAGTGATTGGGTGCTGAGGAGACTATCTTTTGAAGCACAAGAGCAAGGAGTTCATCATCAACACACCATTTTTTTCCTCTTGGAGAGTGGTTTCTCCTAGATTGGTTATGTGTCGCTTGGGAGCCTCCTAATTGTATGGAGTTGCACCAAGAAGTTTGTAAGGGCAAGGAGATCGCCTACTTTGTGAAGATCTACCCCGAGTGAGGCTAGTCCTTCATGGACGTAAGCCATGATGGAATAGACAAGGTTGCTTCTTCAAGGACCCTTCGTGGGTGGAGTCCTTCGTGGACTCGTGCGGCCGTTAACCTCCGTGGGTTGAAGTCTCCATCAACGTGGACGCACGATAGCACCACCTATCGGAACCACGCCAAAAATGTCTATATCTTCATTGCGCTTGATCTTCCTACTCTACCAAAATTTATGTTTCTTGCAAATGCATGGTATTTACATTCCTTTGCTCTATATCTTGATATGCATGTGTAGGACTCATTGCATGCAACTTAACTTGTGTTAAAATCTGCCTAAATCTCAAGAAAATTAAAAATTGCACATTTGTCTTGTTAAGTGTCTATTCACCCCCTCTAGACGCCACTTCTTGATCCCACCATTGGTATCAGGGCTTTGGTCTCCATTGCTTTGGTTTTATCACCATTGGAGGAAGATGGATATGTCTAGCTTTGGGAGTGTTAGATGTAGAGTGCATATTCTCGGTGGGGAGTACTTTAGTCATTGGAGAGATGAAATGCTTGATATATTTGATGAATTTAACTTGAGCAAGTATATTCATACTCCATATGCGCCTCCCATTGACCCCTTACAATTTACTCACGAGGAACAAATTGACATGCTTCGTAATCTAATGACCATCAATCCTATCATTATAGGATTATCCAATATTGTGCTTAGCTCCATGCAAAACTTTACTTGTGCCTACACCTTATGGAAAGATTTGGAAAAGAGATAGCCAAATTTCTCTTTAAAGAATATTGATGTTATTCTTCGTAAAACTATTGCATTCTACAAGATGATGCCTAGTGATCCCAAGTTTGATGAATGTCTTTTTGAGCTTTGTGGCCTGATGCGTGCTAAAGGATATGTTAGAACCATCCAAAATATCATTCTATAAGCCATTCACATTCATCATCTTGAATATTGTCGTGATCACAAATCTAACGACTCACTTGATGTTTGTGACAAGGACGTCACGTTTGATGATGACAATGAGGAACATGGCTACTATGATGAGGATGAGGAGTTCGGCATCAAATTTGAGAAGACTATGAAGAATCTTAGTCTCATGGCCAACATCAAAGCCTACATGTTTGAAGGAAAGGAATGGATTTTTGACAGTGGATGTACCGATCACATTGGTGGACATAGAGACATGTTTCATGAGATCACACCAAATGATGGACCACGAAAGTACGTAACGTTTGGAGACAACTCAAAGGGTAAGGTACTTGGCCTTTGTAAGGTTGCCATATCTGATGATAGCACCATTCAAAATGTCATGCTCGCTGAATCTCTTGAATACAATCTTCTTTCCGTATCTAGACTTGCTGACTTCGGTTTCAATGTGCTATTTACCAAAGTAGATTTACAAGTGTTTCATTGAGATAATCATAACTTGGTATTTACCGGTTTCCGAGAGGTGATCTATACATCGTTGATTTCACTAAGAGAGCCCAACCTCCCACTTGTCTTATTGCAAAATCTTCTATAGGTTGGTTATGGCATAGAAGGCTAGGACATGTTGGTATGCGTAACTTAGACAAGCTTATCAAAGGAGATCATATAGTTGGTGTTGAAGATGTTATCTTTGACAAAGATAGACTCTGTAGTGCGTGTCAAGCAGGAAAACAAGTTGTAGGAAGTCATCCTGTAAAGAATATCATGACTACTAGGAGACCACTCGAATTGCTTCATATGTAGCTTTTTGGTCCCAATGCTTATAAGAGCCTCGGTGGAAATTCTTTTTGTTCAGTCATATTTGATGATTTTTCCAGATTTACGTGGGTTTCATTCTTGATGATAAGCAACAAGTTCAGAAGATCTTCAAAAGCTTCGCTTGGAAGGCCCAAAATTAGTTTGAAGTGAAGATCAAGAAAGTTCGGAGCGACAACAGATCGCAGTTCAAGAACAAAAATGTGGATACCTTTCTTTATGAAGAAGGGATCTCACATGAGTTCTCGGCTATGTACACACCTCAACAAAATCGAGTTGTTGAAAGGAAGAACCTGACTCATAGAGATGGCGAGAATGATGCTCGACGAGTACAAAACTCCAAGACACTTTTGGGTTGAAGCGGTGGAAACAGCTTGTCATGCCACCAACCGACTCTACCTTCACAAGCTTCTTGGTAAAACGACATACGAGCTACTCACCAGTAACAAACCCTAAGTTGGATACTTTCGAGTATTCGGCTCAAAGTGCTACATTCCTAATAAGCATCGTCGTTCTAATTTTGCTCCTAAATCACATGAAGGTTTACTACTTGGTTATGGATCAAACTCTCACACTTACCGTGTCTATAATAAGTTCACTCGAAGAGTTGAAGAGACGGTAGATGTGAAGTTTGATGAGACTAATGGTTTGCAAGTCGAACAACTGTCAATTGATGTAGGAGACAAAGACCCTTCGGAAGCAATTCAAGATCTATCCATAGGCAAAATTTGTCCCATGGAGGTGAAGGGAAGTACTTCATCAACTCAAGTGGAAGCCCCCACTTCCCGTCAAGGTGAACCGCGAAATGACGTCGAGGCATCCACAAGTGATACACGTCAAGATGAAGGAAATGAGGAAGTGTAACTAGAAGATCCACCTCAACCTCCCTCTCCACCACCTCAAGGAAATGACGACCTCAACAAAAACAATGAAGAATAAGAAGATGAGGTGGAAGCTCCACCATCGACAACTCAATATTTATCTCGAGTTTGAGCAAGAGAGGACAAGAATCACCCCATTGAACAAATACTTGGTGACATCAAATCGAGGAGAATCACTCGCTCGAAAACTCGTTTGGCTAACTTTTGTGATCATTACTCATTTATCTCTAGAATTTGAGCTTATGAAGGTAGAAGAAGCTCTGAAAGACTCGGATTGGGTAAATGCCATGCACGAAGAACTAAACAACTTCGAGAGGAATGAAGTTTGGACACGCGTGGAGAAGCCCAAGGACGAACAAAACATCATTGGAACCAAATGGGTGTTTCGCAATAAGCAAGATGAAGATGGACAAGTTGTGCACAACAAAGCTCGCCTCGTTGCTCAAGGCTACACTCAAGTCGAAGGTATGGACTGTGGTGAGACATACTCCCCCATTGCTAGACTTGAGTCCATTCGCATTCTTCTTGCTTATGCCAATCACCATGATATCACTCTTTACCAAATGGACATTAAAAGTGCCTTTTCAAATGGTGAAATTGAGGAGGAAGTCTAAGTCAAACAACCTCCCATATTTGTCAACCCTAAGAAACCTAATCATGTCTATAAACTTCGCAAAGCTCTCTATGGTCTTAAAAAAGCCCATTGAGCTTGGTACAAATGCTTAACGAAGTTTCTTATAGAAACGGGTTTTGAAATTGGTGAAATTGATGCAACTTTGTTCACTAAAAGGTTTAATGGTGAATTATTCGTATGCCAAGTTTATGTGTATGATAGCATATTTGGCTCTACTAACCCTCATTTTAGTGAGAAATTTGGAAGGTTGATGTCCGAGAAATATGAGATGTCTATGATGTCTGAACTGAATTTCTTCCTTGGTTTGCAAATCAAGCAAACGAGAGATGGTACATTTGTCTCTCAAACCAAGTATACCAAGGACTTGTTCAAAAAGTTCAACATGCAAGAATGCAGAGGTATGAAAACCCCCATGCCTACTAGTGGACATGTTGACCTCACTAAGGAGGAAAACCTGGTTGATCAAAAATCTTATCAATATGTCGGCTTTCTGGGAACGGGGGTACCCAGACCTGCCTGCCTGCGGTCCAGGGCATGGCCCACTTCATCAACCAAACACGGCCGGGCGCGGCCCCACTCAAGGCAAGGCCCTCGCGAGGGTCCTAGGCTCGCGAGGAGGAACAACGTCAGGACCGGCAAGGGATGGGCCTCCCCAGGCCCCCTCCGGAGCGGCGGAGATCTCTATGCAAGGCCCGGCCTCAGGAGTCAGAGATGACGCAAGGAAGGACAGGCGAGCGCCAGCGCGCCAGACGGCGCAATTTCCCCTTTGGTGCAAAGGGAGCAAGGACGTACGCGGGTTCCCAAAGCACCCCCCAAAGGTTTCCATTCCGGTGGAACAAGACCGCAACCACCAGCCCCGCAGGGCGGATGTCATCGCTGAGCCCAACCCTGCACCGTCGACAGCTACTTTGCAGGCGAAGACCGCCTTTGGGCAGGGCGAGCACGTACCCTTGTCCCCCTTCAAAATTGGCCGTTGTGGGATCCCTTCCCGCCAATGCGATAAGGGAAGAGGACCCGAGCCACCGCTATATATAGAGGGTAGGCTGCACCATAGAGAAGGACCCCGATCCATTCTACCACTCCTCCACCACCAAGCCACAAAGGGCCTCAAACACCTCAGGGCAGTCCTCACGAGGCTCAAAAATGTTGTACTAGTTCATCCACCTCACCTACTCGAGAGGCAATCCACCAAAGCAGGAGTAGGGTATTACGCTTCGCAGCGGCCCGAACCTGGGTAAACTGTCGTGTTCATCTTCTTCCTCGTCATCGTGCGAGTTCGTTGCTGTGTTCATCGAGTAGCAAGCTAGGTTGGGCAAAGCCGCTGGGGATCTTCGCACACGCCCCTGTGTTCGAATCTTAAGGGTTTTGTGGAGCCCAAAATCCAACATTTGGCGCGCCAGGTAGGGGGTGTGTCGGAGTCTTCCTCAAGCCAAGATCTTCTCCCACCTCAACGTTCCGATGTCTGACACTCGCCGAGCCCGCGATGAGCGCCGAGCCACCCGTGTCGCTCAGACGGCGCCTGTGGGCCGCGCCGGTGCACGCAGGTCACCCTCGCCTGTGGCGAACGCCGCCATGGGCCCCGACGCCCACGAGCAACAAGACTCCTCCCAGCCGGTCACCGCGCACCGCGACGGCCACACCGCCACTCCGTCGATCCTCCCAGCTTCCAGGTCGTCCTCCCATGTTCGGCCCGGGCCGGTGCACCGCCAGGGCGCGCTCACCATGTCTAACAAGCTGCTTCGCTACCGCCCCGCCCCCGACTGCTACGACGAGTGGCTTCGGCGCATCGCGGAGCTCGTCAGCGCTGCTGGCGACGCTTCGGCGCTCTCCTGCTCTCTTCGACCCCAACCGTCTCTGGCGAACGATGTGGCACAAGACGCGCAGCCTCCACCTCCGCGACGCGACGTTGACCCCGAGCCCAGGCGGGAAGCGCGCCCCCGCGACCGACCTCGCGAACCGCGGGCGAGGCCGGGAGATGAAGTAAGCTGCCAGGTGGTTCCTCGGCCGCGCGTTGACGCGCGCGCGTTCCCCACGCTGCCGACCCAACGCCGCGACCGGGCACCACTCGAGGTGGCCCCGCAGGAGCGTCAAGACTAGGTCCCTCCCGCGCACGCAGCACCCGTTGAGCCGGTGGGGTGCCTCGCCATGGCCCCGGAGCTCTACCCAACCGCGTGGCCCTGCAAGTTCAAGCTTGGCCTGCCCCCGCGCTATGATGGCACCCCAGATCCAGCCGAGTTCCTACAGCTCTACTCCCTTAGCATCCGGGCGGCTGGAGGAGACGACAAGGTCATGGCGTGCTGGTTCCCCATGGCGCTCAAGGGCGGAGCGCTCTCCTGGCTCTTCAACCTCCCGGAGGCGTGTATCACCTCCTGGGATGGCCTGCGCAAACACTTCATCGCCAACTTCCAAGGCACCCATGACCGCGCGCCCACCATGAACGACCTGCGGCGTATCAAGCAGCAGGATGGGGAGACCCAGCACAAGTTCATCCAACGCTTCACGACCACGCGCCTCAAGATCCCGAGGGCGTCAGACGAGGCCATCATCTCAGCATTCACCGACGGGGTCACTGACCTCAAGATGAAGGAGGAGCTCGCCATGAACGACGAACTGTGCTCTCCCCTGGAGATGTTCAATCTGGCAAACAAGTGCGCCAAGGTAGAGGAGGGCCGCCTGTCGCTCCACGGGCCCCCGGCGGCGAAGCCAGAAGAGAAGAAGACCAAGGCTAAGGAGGCGAAGCGCAAGGCCCCAGCAGTGCTTGCGGCCGAACCTGAGGCGAAGCGCAGCCGGGGTGAAGAACACCCCCCAGGGAGGAGACCGACCTGCATCTTCCATGGCACCAACAACCACGACACCGCCGACTGCCAGGAACTCAGGCTGATCCGCGCTGAGCACTTCGGCAGGCGCCCCGGACGAGCTGACCGAGGCTTCGGACGCGGTGGCGGCCGCGGTGGAGGCCGCAGGGACAACCGGGAACCTCGTCAAGGGTGGCGCGATCAGCCCCAGGAGGACCGCTGGCGTGATCAGGCTCGAGACGACCGCTGGCGCGACGGGCCTCGTGAGAACCGCTGGCACGACGACCCTCCGGAGGGGTCACGACGCGGTCAGCCTCGCGAGGCCCGCCCTCCTGAGGCTGGTCAACCTCCACTGCCTCCGCCACCCAGAAGGAAAGAGGAGGACAGGCAGGACAATGGGGCTGGGGGCTTCCAGGAAGTCAGGGCGGTGGCCTGTATCCTGGGGGGCGCCCAGACCCCGGCTTCAAACCGTGCCTTCAAGCAATTCACACGGGAGGTGAATGCGGCTCTCCCGAATCCCGAAGCAATGCGCCCCCTCAATTGGTCCCAGGCCGCCATCACCTTCGACTCGAGGGATCAGCTCAGGTGCTCGGCCATGGCCGGCAAGCTCCCCATGCTGTGCACTCCAACCATCAGCAACGTCCTCGTCACCAAGACCCTCATCGACAGTGGAGCGGGGCTCAATGTCCTCTCCATTGAGACCTTCGAGACACTCCAGGTAACGTACGAACAGCTCATGCCGACCAAGCCCTTCTCGGGGGTCACAGACGGATCCACCGTACCCATCGGGCAGGTGCGTCTGCCTGTCACCTTCGGCGGGCGCAAGAACTACCACACCGAGATCATCGTCTTCGACGTCGCGCACATCCACCTTCCGTACAACGCGATCCTCGGGTACCCGGCCCTCGCCAAGTTCATGGCGGTAACCCACCACAGCTACAACGTCCTCAAGATGCCAGGGAGTGGTGGCATCATCACCATTGCTTGCGATGAGAAGGATGCTGTCTGTACCCTCGAGCGTGCTTACCGCGCTACGGCGGCTGAGCGCTCGGACGACGAGGAAGACGCACTGCCTCGTGAGGACCCACGCAAGAAGAAGAAGCAACTCCTTCCCGCAGGGCGTCCTGGAACCTCAGGCTCTGTGCTCAGGGATGGAGCCCCACCTCCTATCGCATAGGAAAGCGTGCTCGGCGCCCCTCTTGCGCCGGGCCCGGGGGCTCCCACCGGGGAGGTTTCCGGCTAGGTTAGTGAGACAAGAGAGGCGCTCGAGCACAACCTGAAGGCGCGCTCCGACGTGCGTCAGATCGAGCTGGGAGCACGGCGCGTGGTTCCCAGTTCGCAAGAGTCCGTCATCAGAGCGATCGAAAAGCTTCGAGAAGCGCAGGCCGTGCGAGGCGGGGACTACCCTGCACCACCAATCGCAGTCGCCATCATCGGCACGGTCGACCAGCCACGCGTCTACGTCAACGCGCTCGTGATCAACATGGACGCGTCCCAAGGCCCCTTCTGGCCAGCGCGTGCCGATCATGGATGGGTCTACCCGAGCGCCTACGTCCGCATGCCCTTTGGACTGGCGAACGCAGGCATCACCTTCCAGCGCCTTTACCAAGCCATGCTCATGCCTTGCCTGGCGAGGCGCGGAGAGGAGTTGGAGGAGATGCTCGGACCAAGCAAAGTTTCCGAGCCTCAGGAGACGACGGACCCATGAGGGTCGCGCTCGTGGAGGAGAGAGATCAGGCTATGACGGCAGCTTCGGGTCTTCTGCGGTATGGCCGCCAGGTGACTTTTTGTTGGCTGTTGCCTGGTAATTTTTTGGTTTACTCCGCTCGAGGGTGCCCACCGGGCCGCATCATCCTCAGGCTACCAGGGCACACCCTTGCGGTCGCCCTGTTTATGCATATTTCAATAGTTTCTCATGCATCTAGTCTGTTTCCTAACGTTCTACCTTGCCTGCATGACTCCTTGCTGGCGAGAATGCTGCCGCACCACCCTTTCTGAGTTGATGTTTCACAAGGGGCTGTGCGCTACGGCCCTTCCCGGGGCACCACGGAACTGGGATGCAAGGCCCTGTCGCCTCAGGGACTTGCATCTTTGGGCGGTCGACCCCCCGCTCGGGGGCTCCGGCCGCAGCACGGCGCCTCAGCATGGAGTCTCGGGAGGCCCCATGGCCTCCTGAGGCAGCAGCCGACAGGGTGGAATGGGGGTCGCTCGAGCGTCAAAGGGGGCTCCTGAGCATCGCGCCTCAGGAGCCTTACCGGTCATATAGCCACTCGCCCCTTGGTGTCATCCTTGGTGATCCGGTTGGCTTCAAGGGTGTCGGGGCCCCGCCCCGTAGTTGCGTCCTTGGTGATCCGGTCGTATACTACGGCGGTAGGGAAATGTACGGGACTGGGACCTGCCGACGTAGAGCCACTTGAGCGTCAAAGGGGGCTCCTCAGGGGCCTTACTGGTCATAAAACCACCCGCCCCTTGGTGTCGTCCTTGGTGATCCGGTCGGCATCAAGGGTGCCGGGGCCTAACCTCGTAGTTGCGTCCTTGGTGATCCGGTCGTACACTACGACGGTCGGGAAATGTGCGGGACCGGGACCTGCAGACGTAGAGTGCCAGAAGGACTCCCAACCTGCTTTACTCATGAAGAAGAAGAAGTTAGCAGGGCTTCGAACGGCCCCATCTACAAGAAGACTCAGGCGCAAACCGCCTTTGAGGTAGGGACCTCGCGAGGCCAAAGCGCCCTCGCGAGCTCCCATATACACCTCCCTGTTCTACCGTGCCATCCACGTGTACGAACTCTATGGGCTGTACACGCCCGGGGCCCCCCGAGGACGCAGAGGGGTCCCTTCCCACGCAATGTGGCAGCCACAGCCCAGCGCTGGCGGAGAAGTCAACACGGTCCACCAATGACTATGCCCACGCAATGTGGAAGCCACAGCTCCGTGCTGGCGGTCAACACGGTCCACCAATGACTATGCCCACGCAATGTGGAAGTCACAGCTCCGTGCTGGCGGACAACACGGTCCACCAATGACTATGCCCGCGCAAGGTGGAAGCCCCATGCCCCGTGCGGGGGGATAAACAACTGAAGGCGCCCCAGTGGCTGCATCCAACCTCAGGAGGGTCCCTAGTGGCCCCTTTCTCGCTGCGTTCCCCTGGGATGCACGCGTGAGGGGGTTGCACGGGGCTACTACCCGGCCAAGCTTGGTACACGCCACCTTCCCAGGTCTGCCAAACCTGGTCTTCACGCGCCCATCTCCAGAAAAGCTGGCGAGGAAAGGTATGGG
Source organism: Elymus sibiricus (assembly GCA_039707655.1). Lineage (NCBI taxonomy): Eukaryota > Viridiplantae > Streptophyta > Magnoliopsida > Poales > Poaceae > Elymus > Elymus sibiricus. Next base: position 276,454,938 of record CM077665.1, read on the forward strand.
AGCCGCTCGTACGTCAAGGGGGACTCCTGAGCATCGCGACTCAGGAGCCTAACTGGACCCGTAGCCCCTCACCCCTTGGACCGTCCTTGGTGATCCGGTCGGCCCAACGGCGGCTGAGGTATGCGCGGGCCGGGCCCTGCCGACGTAGAGCTCGAAGCGCTCAAAAAACCGCTCAAAAACCCTTAAGGAGGACGCAGGAGCTCGTACGTCACGGGGGACTCCTGAGCATCGCGACTCAGGAGCCTAACTGGACCCATAGCCCCTCACCTCTTGGACCGTCCTTGGTGATCCGGTCGGCCCAACGGCGGTTGAGGTATGCGCGGGCCGGGCCCTACCGACGCAGAGCGCTAAAGGTGTTCAAAAATTTCAAGTTAAACCAATCTCCACCGTGTTCCCTTCATGAGGGCTGCTCGCACGTCTAGGGGGACTCCTGAGCATCGTGACTCAGGAGCCTCACTGGACCCGTAGCCCCTCACCCCTTGGACCGTCCTTGGTGATCCGGTCGGCCCAACGGCGGCTGAGGTATGCACGGGCCGGGCCTTGCCGACGCAGAGCATGATAGCAAGCAAGAAGGAAACAAGGCGAAGAAAGCAATCACACAGTCCAACAGTTATTACAAGCATTAAAAGTTTTCGTGAACACAAACGAGTTTAACGCCTCCATGAGGCACGATGTGCATTGCAGGAAAGGAGCAGGATAAAGGAATTAGGAGGAACCGCCGCCACCATTCGTCCCACCCTCGGGGGACTCGTCGTCGACATCGCTGGCGTCGTCTTCTTCGCCGCCAACCCCAGCAACATCCTGAGGCGGAGAGACCATGACGCGGGTGAACCACTTCACCAGCGTCTCCACGGCGCCCTTCACCGCTGCCGCAGCGCTGACGTGGACCTCAGGGGCGACTGGGCGGATCACGGAGTCGAAGTCAAACCCCGGCTCGCGAAGATGAAGATGACTGAAGACGCGCGTTGCGGCCTCAGCAAAGAGGTCACGGCACTCACTCTCCAAGACCCTCTCCACCTTGACGATGGCGCCCTCCAGCGCCTCGACGAGCTTCGAAGCGAGCACCGCGAAGCCGCTCTCCGGAGCAGCCAGGGGCTCCGCGAACCCATTTCGGCAAAGGGCATGGAGCGCTTGGCGAAGCTTGATCTCGACGGCAGGAAAGGCGCTCAGCTCCGCGGCCTTTTTCTCCTCGGCCGCGGCAAGAGTTTCCTCCCTGGTATCAACAAGGGCCTTCCTCGAAGCAATTTCCTTCTCCTGCGCGTCCAGGCGCACCCGCTCCGCATCCTGGCGGGTCGCCACCTGGGACAGCTCAGAGTCCCGAGCGGCAAGCTTGGCCTCGCGGGCCTCGAGGTCTTCCTCCCGCTAACGAAGCTGCCCCGCAAGCTTGGCCTGCTCCTCATGGAAGGCCTTCAGACGGGCTGCCACCTCTTCGCAACGCTTGGCAACAGACGCCGCTTCAATCAGCGCCTCTTCGCGCGCTTCCCGGGCAGCCGCGGCTTCCTTCTCGCTCTTCGCCGCGGCAGCCTCGGCCTGACCCCAAATCGCCATGGCGGAGGCGTCGGCCTGGAGCCACCCTGAGAGGAGCTCTAGGCGCCCGCTCGCGAGGCGATCATCGGCACCCCCAAGGGTGCCACGAACCTGACCCAGGGCAGCAAAGGCCCAGTCCAGGACGTCGTGGCCGCGTGCCGGAGGCATCAAGGGCCCCTCCGGAGGAGTCCCCTATGCGATCGCAGCGGGCGTTCCCGGGGAGGCAACGACGCGAGGAGCAGGAGGCTCCGGAGGCCGCTCGGCGACCACGAACACGGACGAATAGGCGGGCGGCTGGCCCTCAGGGGCTGGCCCCCCAGACATCGGCGCCACCGCGCCCTCGACGGTAGGAGCGACCACGCCTACCCTCGAGGGCAGGAGGCTCCGGAGGCCGCTCGGCGACCATGGACACGGACGAATCGGCGGGCGGCTGGACCTCAGGGGCTGGACCCCCAGACATCGGCGCCACCGTGCCCTCGAGGGTAGGAGCGACCACTCCTGCAGGCATTGGAGGCTCAGGGGGCTTCACGACGACGACCAAGGAGGCTGCCTCGCGAGCCCCTTAGCCTTCAGCAGCAGGCGACGGCGTGTCGGCAGGGGTAGGCGGTGCGTTGGAAGTCGCCTTCAGCTTGACACCCACCTTCTTCTTCCTCATCTTCAGCATAGTGGCGTCCCTGGTCACCAAGCGAAGGAAGGTCATCAATGCACAAGCCATAGGCATGCGAGCCAAGCCAAGACGAGTCGCTTACTCCTCAACGTCGACCCATTTCCTCTTCCTCTCCATTCCGGCAATGACGGGGGCACCGAAGCTTCCCACGGAGAGGGGACCACCACGCGGGGGAGCAGAGGCGCTGTCGGTGAGGGCGGCCGCCGAAGGAATCGCCATGACCCCGACCTCGCCCGCCTCGCCTGCGAGTTGCGGTCCGGGCGAGGGCGAGGCCGGCACTTCGACCCTCTTGCCTGCAGAGGCAGGGCGCACCGGAGAAGACTCCACTCCGCGCTTCCTGGGAGTCGACACGCAGGTGGACCGCGTGGCACGAGGGGCCGGCCCAAGCCCACTGCGGGCCTTGGCGACGCGTGAGGAGCCCGCAGCAGAAACTTCACCAACATCGTCGTCATCCTCAAGCTCGCGCAGAAGGGTGTTCTGCGACGGGGGAGACGCCCCCGCCGGGCCGTCGTCGGCGGTCTTCTCCGAGTCCTCCCTGCACGAGGTGTCGCCGGAGGACACCATCACCGGGGAACCGAGGCCCTCTGCAGGGAAAAGCCCCAATTCGTTGAAGTCAGGCATCGCGGCAACCAGATCGGCCCCGTCGTCGCGGCAGTACAGCGGGTCGTGGGCCTCGGGGAGGTCACCAGGGTCGCCGTTGAGCAGGGTCGCCACAGCCCTGCTCAATTCCTCGGGGGTTATGCACGCGGACCGAAGCCTGAGGTTGTCGCCGTTGCCCTGATAGTCCCACAAGGGCCTAGAATGGGCCTGGAGGGGCGCCAGGCGCTGTGCCAGGAACTCCTTCACTATCATCCCCCCAGTCAGCTTCCTGGCGCTGATATCGCGAGAGAAGCGCTCCAGGACGGGCCCGGCCCGGGGGTCGGAAAGCTTCGCGGAGCTCCACGCAGAGGTCTTCTCCGGCAGCCCTTTCGGCAGATCCAACCGAGGGTTGGTGTCCTTGAGATCCATGAGGACCCAGCGGTGCCTGAAGTTCTCCACCTTCTTCCTGGCCTTCAAGAGCATGTTGCCGCTCTGGACCGCGACGAAGGAGACACACGCCGACCGTTGAGCGTCGTCGTGCAGGCGCAAGATGAAGAAATGGCGGAAGAGGGCCACCGAAGGCCGCACGCCCATGAAGGCCTCGCAGTAGAAGGCAAACACGGACAAGAGCAAGATGGAGTTGGGTTGGAGATGAAGGGCATGGATCCCGTAGTGGTCGAGGATGGCGGTGAAGAACGCGGAGAAGGGCGGGACGAGCCCGGCAAAGACGCTATGGAGGAAGAAGGGGTAGACCGCCTTGGACGAGGGCCGCTTCCCCGAGGAGCCACCCCATATCAAGGTCCGCCCATACTCGTTGGTCTCATCCGCCGTCGACGGGAGCACCGGGACGAGGTCCTCGTCCTTGGCGATGGTGGACCCCGAGAGCGCCGGCGAGATGGGAGCGGAGGCAGAGCTCTGCGCCTCTGGCTTTTGCTTGCCGGCGGGAGCCATCACGAAGCCCGCGGGGCCGAAGCAGCAAGGAGGAGGACGGAGCGGCGCCGGATCTGGAGAGGCGCCTGCTAGAGTGGGAGACCTGGAAACCAAGAGCGGGCGCGCTAGAAGGGAAAGCAATAATGGCCCAGTGCTAGAAGTCAGGCTCTTGTCGATTCGAGCGCAGGCTGAAGGGACGAAGGACGCCCGACATCAACCGCGCAACGCGCGCTAAGCCAGGCCCGCAGGCGTTTGGGGGCCCGCGGCGCTTCGGGCCGTCCTCGAGGCTTTGCCGAGAAGCCAGCTCGAGCGCGCCTTGGGCCCGGGGGCTACTGTCAGTGTTCTGGGAATGGGGGTACCCAGACCTGCCTGCCTGCGGTCCAGGGCATGGCCGACTTCATCAACCAAACACGGCCGGGCGCGGCCCCACTCAAGACAAGGCCCTCGCGAGGGCCCTAGGATCGCGAGGAGGAACAGCGTCAGGACCGGCAAGGGATGGGCCTCCCCAGGCCCCCTCCGGAGCGGCGGAGATCTCTATGCAAGGCCCGGCCTCAGGAGTCAAAGATGACGCAAGGAAGGACAGGCGAGCGCCAGCGCGCCAGACGACGCAGTTTCCCCTTTGGTGCAAAGGGAGCAAGGACGTACGCGGGTTCCCAAAGCACCCCCCCCCAAAGGTTTCCATTCCGGTGCAACAAGACCGCAACCACCAGCCCCGCAGGGCGGATGTCATCGCTGAGCCCATCCCTGCACCGTCGACAGCTACTTTGCAGGCGAAGACCGCCTTTGGGCAGGGCGAGCACGTACCCTTGTCCCCCTTCAAAATTGGCCATTGTGGGATCCCTTCCCACCAATGCGATAAGGGAAGAGGACCCGAGCCACCGCTATATATAGAGGGTAGGATGCACCATAGAGAAGGACCCCGATCCATTCCACCACTCCTCCACCACCAAGCCACAGAGGGCCTCAAACACCTCAGGGGAGTCCTCACGAGGCTCAAAAACATTGTACTAGTTCATCCACCTCACCTCCTCGAGAGGCAATCCACCAAAGAAGGAGTAGGGTATTAATCTTCGCAGTGGCCCGAACCTGGGTAAACTGTCGTGTCCATCTTCTTCCTCGTCATCGTGCGAGTTCGTTGCTGTGTTCATCGAGTAGCAAGCTAGGTTGGGCGAAGCCGCTGGGGATCTTCGCACACGCCCCTATGTTCGAATCTTAAGGGTTTTGCGGAGGCCGAAATCCGACACAATCAATGATTGGTTCATTGTTATACCTATGTGCCTCGTGTCCCGATATCATGCTAAGTGTGTGCATGTGTGCCCGATATCAAGCGGCTCCCAAAGAGTGTCATCTTAAGGCCATGAAAAAATTTGTGAGATACTTGATACATACACCAAACTTTGGCATTTGGTATCGTAAAGGATCTTCTTTTGACCTTGTGGGCTATTCCGACTAGTACTATGCCGTAGACAAGGATGATAGAAAATCCACTTCGGTTACGTGTCAATTTCTTGGGAGATCTCTTGAGTCTTAGTCCTCCAAGAAACAAAACTCGGTATCTCTATCTACAGCTGAAGAGGAATACATTGTCACCGGATCATGTTGTGTGCAATTACTATGGATGACCCAAACTCTTAAGGACTATGGAATACATGTGAAACATGTTCCATTGTTTTTTTACAATGAGAGTGGTATCAAGATTGCACACAATCCCATGCAACATTCTCGAACTAAACATATTCAAGTTCGTCATCATTTCATTCGTGATCATGTTGCCAAAGGAGATATCAATCTCAAACATGTTCGTAGCGACAAGCAATTGGCGGATATCTTCACAAAACTGCTTGACGAGAAAGTGTTTTGTCACTTGAGGAGTGAGTTGAACATCATAGATGTTTCAAACTTGTTCTAGGGACTCACTCGGATGCATGCGTGGGCATGAGTTTACCTAACTACTCCCTGATACTATTAACATAATACTATCCCATATCTTGGAAAACTATGCTCCCTTGTATTGCAACTAACATTTTGTAGGTACTTGGATGGACTACACTCTACAAGATTGCCATCAACTCAAATTCTTATGCAATCTTGTCATGGCTAAGTATCAAGAATTATCCATTGTGATGAAGGAAGAGAACAAAATAAACTATATCCTTGACAACACTTGACTCAAAACTTCACTCTTGTCAATTTGGATATATTCATGTTATTCCTTGCATGACTAACCCATGTAGGAGGATCTACTTCAAAGAAAGAAGGATTTCTCCAAAGTCTAACACTTGAGCTTCCACAACAAGTCCACCTACATGTTTTTCTCACCAACATCACCCAAAGGTATGTAATCATATCCTTGAGAAAGCTCAACTCCAAGTCATGACTCAAAGCATCTCTAGTGATATAAAAACATCAAAATGCTTAAACGAAAAATTGTAACCACATTTTGAGCTTACCGATGAGTATGACCTATGATCAAGTGTTCTCACTTGGCTCCTAAGTCAATATACTCTAATATAGGTGACCTAGTCGCCGACCACCATCTGGATGAAGTTTCTTGGTTGGTTCATCTCTTAGTTGCATGCTTTTCTTGCTATCAATCAATCTCCATCTAGTTGAAAATTTCTTGCAAATATTATAAAAATTCCTTGCAAATATTATCGAAAATTCTTGCAAATTTTATCCAAATTCCCTGGAAATTCTTTTGAAAATTTCATTGTCAAAATGGCTAAGTTTGCCTGTGCCAAGTTTCTTTTTGCATTTTGGAATCCGACTGAAAGAATTTGGCGTCACCGATATAGCAACTACGTTTCAAAATACTTCCTCAGTACAACCGATGTGAAATGCCTCGGTGCCACCGAATTACCTCACAGACTTAAATCCAGTTTTGGTCCCTCAAACCCATCTTGACCCGCAGTCACCCATTGTACTGTTGCCAGAATTCTTTGCCAAACATTAAAATTTTCTCTAGCTCTTCTCCATGACCCTTCTCTCCAGGAGCCATTACCCTCTGACCCTTCTTGGAAATTGATGCCAAAGGGGGGGAAATATCAAAGCTTACGAATATAAAGAGGGAGAATTTATTAAGGGGAAGAGATCAAAGTCAACAAGTGATGAGTATTGAAAGGACAAAGACTAAGTGTATTTGATTTTTCTCATCCTAAATGATCTTGTACTTTAGACTTATCTCACCCAACCTAATGCCAATATTCACATGCTAAGATTCAGGGGGAGAGGTAAGATAAGAAATTCCATACTCAGGGGAGGAAGTTCTGTTGAAACCTTGTTGAAAATTCTTTCCAAAAACATCTCCTGGGGACATGTCAATCTTGCAAAAATACTATTTCTTCTACATGTCTTCCAAATCTTGGTATTCTTGAAACACTTGCATTGGTATGAAAGGAACATTGTTGTGTTATCTGACCTTGTTTTCCCAAGTATGCTTTCTCCAGTTAAAATGCTCTAGTATTTCAAGGTAAGTATATGCATCTTCTTCATGTTTGGGATGATCTCTTGCTTCTTGCACATATTGTTTGCAAGAGGGACTCATGAACATGGACTAACTTCACTCGTACCAATGCTTGATGCATATAGCCAAGATACATATGACTTATTATGTCCTCTTTCTATGTGTTCTCATGCATTCCAAAAGCAATTGTTCTTTAAATAGATTTGCACACATGTAGGGGGGCTGCTCTAAGTCATATGTCTCTCAAAGCTATCGTATATTTTATTACATATTCCGTTTCAAGCTTTGATTGTATGTTGTCATCAATTACCAAAAAGAGGGAGATTGAAAGCACAAATGCTCCCTTGGTGGTTTTGATAATTAATGACAACATACATTGTCTCTCGGACTAATAGTTGTACCAAGTATATCTCAGAAAAAGTCCAAAGATTGGAATGGATAGGATATATGGTGAGAAACCCCTTGGATGCAAAGGAATCCCATTGGCAAAATCTTCAAGACTCTACATTTTACATTATGTGATTTGATCCCAATAGAGTCCATTGGAAAGCCAATACTATTAGGAGGGGATGAGGTACTAATGATAATCTGGTTGCTCAAGTGCTTAGAGATATGCCCCCAAAAGCCTCAATCAAATTCTCGCAAACCATCTGTCTTAAACCCTAAAGTCCATATTCGATGCCACCAAGTTTTTCACTTTCGTCCCACCGAGACAGATTCTATACCAAACCCTAGCACCTAAGTAGAAATGAGAATGCATTCAGTGCAACCGAAAAGAAGTGACCAACCATCTGTGATCGAAATATTTAATTTTGGAACTTTTGAGTTTTATGTTGTGGTGCCACCAAAGCACTGGATCTACCTAGGTTAAACCGAATCGATCTCACCGAGATGTTTCATTCATTCTAGTCAAGATAAGTCGTGTGATGATGATAAGAAGGAGATTGAGCGCCTTACTAAAGAACTAAACACTCTTAAGTTAGCTCATGAATCTACTCAAGAAGGTCATAGAGAGCTTTTAAAAACTCATGAGAAGCTATGCTTCGAGAAGATAAATTTAGAGCAAGAGCATGAGTTTCTTAAAGCTATCAATGACGATCTTCGAAAGAAGAGTTCTTCTTATCTTGAATAACGACTGCTCTTGTCTACATTTGTGCCACAAGTTAAATCTAAGCAAACTAGTAACAACGACAAGAACGGTTCTTCATCTAGCAACAACAACACTAATGCTAAATCCAATGATGTTGTTCCTAGTACTTCTATTGATTCCACTAATGATCCTCTTACCAAGTTACACTTGAGCAAGAAAAATATTTATTGAATGGAATTATAGAAAAAGGTGTCTACAAGAGTCTTGGCGGAAGTAAGCAATTTGCGGAGATTGTCCGCAAGCAAGGATGGTATCGGAAGAACCAAGGTATTGGTTATGAACGAAAGTTCAATGCCAATGGAGTTGAATGGGAAGAACGTCAATACCCCAAGACGAAGTTTGTTCCCCAAAAGGAGAAGTATGATCCTACTCTCTCTAAGGGAACAAAAGCTCAAGATGATCTTCCACCACAAGACAACAAGCTCAAGGGAAAAGACAAGCTTCAAGAGGAGATTTACTCACTCGAAGAAGAATCACAAGCCATGGTCAAGTGGGTTCCCAAAGCTACTACAAGCTCTACTTCATAAAGCGCTACTTCAACTCCAAGGACCCCCATCAAGTTGATGTGGGTCCCTGAGACGTCCATTTTGCATCATGAATTCTTATTGATATTTATGCTATTCTTGTCCATTATTCCTCATTATGATAGAATTCTTATGCCTTTTCTCTCTGAAAATGCAAGGTACATCACAAAGAGGGAAATCACTGGAAACTGGAATTCTAAATGTGAAAACCAAGAAAAAGGATGAAAATTCACTGGACTCCAAATCACCTGAAAATTCACGGAGAAATTTTATGGAATATATAAGAATTATTAGGCCAAAAATATACCAGAGGGCGGCCACCTGCTGGCCACAAGCCAACAGGGCGCGCCCACCCCCCCTGGGAGCGCCCTGTTAGCTTGTGGGGCCCCAGCAGGTCTCCCGATCCCCCTCTTCTCCTATATGTTGTATTTTACCCTAGAAAAAAATCAAGAAGATACTTTCGGGACGAAGCACCGCCGTCTCGAGGCGGAAACCTGGGCAGAGGCCCTTTTGCTATCCGGCAGAGAGATTCTGCCAGGGAAACTTCCCTCCGAGAGGGGGAGATCGAAGCCATCATCATCATCAACGCTTCCTCCTTCCTGGGAGGACCAATCTTCACCAATATCTTCACCAGCACCATCTCATCTCAAACCCTAGTTCATCTCTTGTATTCAATCTTTGTCTCAAAACCTCAGATTGGTACGTGTCGGTTACTAGTAGTGTTGATTACATCTCGTCGTTGATGCTTGTTGGTTTACTTGGTGGAATATATTATGTTCAGATCCTTGATCACCATTATTGCACCTCTGATCTTGAACATGTGGATGATGTGTGAGTAGTTACTTTTGTTCTTGAGGACATGGGAGAAGTATTATTATAAGTAATCATGTGATGTTGGTATTCGCTTGATATTTTGATGATATGTATGTTGCTCTTCCTTTAGTGGTGTCATGTGAACATCGACTACATGACACTTCATGGAGTATTTTTGGAATATATAACAATTATTGGGCCAAAAATATACCAGAGGGGGGGCACCTGCTGGCCACAAGACAACAGGGCATGCCCACCCCCATGGGCGCGCCCTGTTACCTTGTGGGGCCCCGGCAGGTCTCCCGACCCCCCTCTTCTCCTATATGATGTGTTTTACCCTAGAAAAAATGAGAAGGATACTTTCGGGATGAAACACTGCCATATCGAGGCGGAAACCAGGGCAGAGGCCCTTTTGATCTCTAGTGGCGAGATTCCGCCGAGGAAACTTCCCTCCGGGAGGGGGGGATCGAAGCCATCGTCATCACCAACGCTTCCTCCTTCGTGGGAGGACCAATCTTCATCAACATCTTCACTAGCACCATCTCATCTCAAACCCTAGTTCATCTCTTGTATTCAATCTTTGTCTCAAAACCTCCGATTGGTACCTGTGGGTTACTAGTAGTGTTGATTACATCTCGTAGTTGATGCTTGTTGGTTTACTTGGTGGAAGATATTATGCTCAGATCCTTGATCTCCATTATTAAACCTCTTATCTTGAACATGTTGATGATGTGTGAGTATTTACTATTGTTCCTGAGGACATGGGAGAAGTCTTGTTATAAGTAATCATGTGAAGTTGGTATTCATTCGATATTTTGATGATGTGTGTCATCGTTTTCTCACGACAGATGCCATGGGGTGGCTTATCGAGAGTGGTTGGGGCCGAAGGACGCCGGCGGGCTCCGGGAGCGGGATTGGGCACAAGCGGTGAGGGACACACGATGTACCCAGGTTCGGGGCCCTCCGTGGGAGGTAACACCCCTAGTCCTGCTTGTCTAGTTGATGGGTGTTTGGTGTTACAATGGTGCTCCTTGAGCTGTTTGTCTAGAGGAAGAAGAAGGAGCAGCCGGCTCTTCTTTCCTTGCTACGTGGGAGTGAGAGTGTAAGATGGGGGGAATGTCTCCGTGCTTGCCTGCCCGATGCATGGGGGCCTCGGGGGGTTTTATAGGCCAACCCCCCGGCTTACAATATTCCTAAGATACTAAAGGGGGGACCCGGCTGGCAGCCTCTCCAGCCAGCCAGGGGGCCCGCCGGCTGGGTCGTCTCGTCGCCCGTTGGGCCTGCCGGCTGCGCGGTCCCATCGCTAACTGGGGCCCGCTAGGCGGCTCTTCTATTGGCCCGCGCCTACCTGCCGCGGCACGGGCCGCCCCGCACGGCGTCGTCTTGCGCCCGCCAGCCGAAGTCAGCGGTACAGCCGGCTGCGCTGTAGCCATGCCGGGGCAGGTAATGGAGTGGACGGCGGCGTGGCGGCACTGTTGCCCCGCCGGGTCTCGATCGGGGATGGTCAGCGGTACGACCGCCCGCACTGTAGCCACGCGTGTCCGCGCGTCAGCGGTCGCTGTAGCCATGCCGGAGTGCGTCGTGGGGGTCGCGTCTTGTCGGTGTACTTGGTCGCAGTAGGAGGGGACGAGTGCCTGCCCGTCTAGAGGTCAGTAGAAGGGCCGGCCGTGGAGCGGCCGGCCGCAGGACGGCCAGGGGACGGGCGACCGGCTCCTGGCCAGCCGTCAGTAGGCCTGCCGATAGCCCGCCAGCCGGCCTTGGACCAGCTGGCTGGGGGCCAGCTGGTCCGTGAGCCAGCCGGTCCGAGGGCCTGCCGGCAGCGCGCCAGCCGGCCGCGGACCAGCCAGCCGTATGGTTTTTTCAAAAGGGGTTGGAACTCCCTAGTCTTGGCCTACCTAGGGGTAATAACCCCGTCAATGTGTATGTTGTTTCTTCTCTTAGTGGTGTCGTGTGAACGTCAACTAAACGACACTTCACCATGTTGTGGTCCTAAGGGAAGGCATTGTGGAGTAACAAGTAGATGATGGGGTGCGAGAGTGACAGAAGCTTAAACCCCAGTTTATGCGTTACTTCATAAGGGGCTGATTTGGATCCACACGTTTCATGCTATGGTTAGATTTATCTTAATTCTTCTGTCGTAGTTACGGATGCTTACGAGAGGGGTTAATCATAAGTGGGTTACTTGTTCATTTAAGAACGGAACCTTAGCACCGGTCCACTTACATATCAAATTATCAAAGTAACGAACGCGAATCAACTCAACATGATGAACATGACTGGACAGAAATTCCCATGTGTCCTCGGGAGCGTTTGCTTGATATAAGAGTACTTTCAGGACTGTCCTTTTCTATAAAAATGATTGGGCTACCTTGATGCACCTTTGCTACTATTGTTACTTGTTACGAACTATCTTGCTGCAAATCTATCTATCAGTAGTACTCACAGCACTTGCAGAGAATACCTTGCTGGAAACTCCTTATCATTTCCTTCTGCTCCTCGTTCGGTGCAACACTCTTACTTACTGAAAGGCCTACAATTGATCCCCTATACTTGTGGGTCATCAACACTCTTTTCTGGCGCCGTTGCCGAGGAGTGAAGTGCCTTTGCTAAGTGGAACTTGGTATGGAAACATTTTCGTTACATGCTGAAATTTACCATTGCTTGTTACTATGGACGGTCACGCTTTGAGTGGTCTGTTCCGGGCGTCTTCGCCTTGAATGGAAGTGGAAAAGGTTTTTTGTCAACTTACTAAACCTACTCAAAATATTTATTAGGAGATTCCTTTGGGTATGGTAGAGAAACTGCTAGCAAATCCTTATGACAGTACAACTCATCCTCATTACCACTTGATATTTGTAGATGAGAGTTGTGGATTGTTTAAGCTTGCAGGTTTATCCGGAGATAAATTTAAGAAGAAGGTTTTCCCTATATCTTTGGAGGGAAAGTCATTGAGGTGGTACTGGCTATTGGATGATATTGGATCATGGGGTTGGAATTGTTTCAAACTGGATTTCAGCAAAAGTTTTATCCTATGCATCTAGTCCATCATGATCGGAACTTTATATATAATTGTTGGCCTCGTGAAGGAGAAAGCATCGCTCAAGCTTGGGGGAGGCTTAAATATATGATTCACACTTGCCCCATCCATGAGATCTCAATAAAAATGATTATACAAAAAAATTATGCTCGACTTTCTCATGATGATCTATTACTAGTCGAATCTTCTTCTACTGGTTCCTACATGAAGAGGACAATCGAATTCAAATGGGATCTTCTAGAAAGAATTAAACGCAACTCTGAAGATTGGGAATTCGACAAAGGTAAAGCGTCAGGTATAAAGCTTAAGTTTGATTGTGTTAAATCTTTTATGGAAACTGATACTTTCCATGAGTTTAGCAATAAATATGGGCTTGACTCCGTGATAGTAACTTCTGTTTGTGAATCATTTTCTACTCATGTTGATCTCCCTAAGGGGAAGTGGTTTAAATATCATCCACCTATTGAAAAATCATTAGAGGAACCTGTTAATGTTTAAGAGGAAACAATTGTTTATCATGTTGATCCAGTTGTGCCTACTGCTTACATTGAAAACCCTCCTTTTCCTGTTAGGATTAAGGAACATGCTAAAGCTGCAACTGTGGTTAATAAAAATTATATTAGACCACCTAAACACTCTGAACAAATAAATGTTGAGCCTAATATTGCTATGGTTAAAGATCTCCTAGTTGATAATATTGTTGGTCAGGTTATTTACTTATGTGATTAAGCTACTAGAATTGCAAAACCCGCTAGAAACCTTTAGGATGAGTAAGAGAAAAATAAACCAGTTGTTAGCATGTCCGTTGTTTCTGCTAAAATTGGAGATCATTGTTATCATTGCTTGTGTGACATGGGTGCTGGTATTAGTGCTATACCTTTTACTTTATATCAAGAAATTATGAATGACATAGAACCCTCTGAGATTGAAGATGTTGATGTCACCATTAAACTTGCAAACAGAGACACCATTTCACCACTTGGGATTGTTAGAGATGTTGAAGTCTTGTGTGCAAAAATTAAGTACCCTACTGATTTCTTTGTACTTGGTTCAAAAGAAGATATCGTTTGTCCCATCATATTTGGTAGACCTTTCTTGAATACTGTTAATGCTGAAATTAATTGTGTTACTGAGAAAGTTAAAGTAAGCTTTGGTGATGTGTCTCATGAATTTAATTCGTCTAAGTTCAGCAGAAAACAATATGAAAAAGAATTACCTAGTGAGGATGAAACAATTGGTCTTGCTTCTATTGTCATGCCTCCTACTGATCTGTTAGAACAATATTTGCTAGACCAAGTGAATGATATGCATATAAATGAAAGAAATGAGATAGATGATATATTTCTTAGACAAACACCTATTCTTAAGCACAACTTGCCTGTTGATATTTTAGTTGATCCTCCTCCACCTAAGGGAGATCCCGTGTTTCAGGTAAAGGCATTACCTGATACTTTGAAATATGCTTATCTGGATGAAAAGAAGATATATCCTGTTATTATTAGTGCTAACCTTTCAGAGCATGAAGAAAAGAGATTACTTAAAACTCTAAAGAAGCACAGGGCTGCTATTGGATATACTCTTGATGATCTTAAGGGCATTAGCCCCACTCTATGTCAGCACAAGATTAATATGGAACAGGATGCTAAAACTCTCGTTCGTCATCAAAGCCGTGTAAATCCTAAGATGAAGGAAGTGGTAAGAATTGAAATACTAAAGCTTCTGGAGGCAGGTATAATTTATCCTATTGCTGATAGTAAATGGGTAAGTCATGTTCATTGTGTTCCTAAGAAAGGAGGTATAAATGTTGTTCCTAATGATAAAAATGAACTTATCCCACAAAGAATCATAACTGGTTATAGGATGGTAATTGATTTCAGGAAATTAAACAAAGCTACTAAAAAGATCATTACCCCTTGCCTTTTATCGATCAAATGTTAGAAAGATTATCTAAGCACACACACTTTTGTTTTCTTGATTGATTCTGGTTTCTCTCAAATACCTGTGTCAAAAGAAGACCAAGAGAAAACTACTTTCACATGCCCTTTTGGAACTTATGCTTATAGACGTATGCCTTTTGGTTTATGCAATGCACCTGCTACCTTTCAAAGATGTATGACTGATATATATTCTTTGATTTTTGTGAAAAGATTCTTGAGGTTTTCATGGATGATTTTTCCATTTACGGGACTTATTTTGATGATTGCTTGAGTAACCTTGATCGAGTTTTGCAGAGATGTGAAGAAACTAATCTTGTGTTGAATTGGGTGAAGTGCCACCTTATGGTGAATGAAGGTATAGTACTTGGGCATAAAATCTCTGAACGAGGCATTGCGGTAGACAAAGCTAAAGTTGATGCAATAGAGAAAATGCCATGTCCTAAAGATATTGAAGGTATAAGAAGTTTTCTTGGTCATGCTGGTTTTTATATGCATTTTATTAAAGATTTCTAGGCCGCTAACTAATCTTCTTCAAAAGTATATTCCGTTTGTTTTTGATGATGATTGTGTAGAAGCCTTTGAAATACTTAGGAAAGCCTTGATTTCTGCCCCTATTGTTCAACCACCTGATTGGAATTTACCTTTTCAAATAATTTGTGATTCTAGTGATTATGCTGTTGGTATTGTTCTAGGGCAAAGAGTAGACAAGAAATTTAATGTTATTCATTATGCTAGTAAAACTCTAGACGGTGCTCAAAGAAATTATGCTACTACTGAGATGGAATTTTTAGGAGTTGTCTTTGCATGTGATAAGTTTAGACCTTATATTGTTGATTCCAAAGTTACTATTCGCACTGATCATGCTGCAATTAAATAACTTATGGAAAAGAAAGATGCTAAGCCTAGACTGATTAGGTGTGTGCGTTTACTTCAAGAATGTGATCTGCACATTGTTGATAGGAAGGGAGCTGGAAACACTGTAGCAGATAATTTCTCTAGGTTGGAAACTGTTCTTGATGACCCACTGCCTATTGATGATAATTTTCCTAATGAGCAACTTGCTATTACAAATGCTTCCCATAGTAGTCCTTGTTATGCGAATTATGCTAATTACATTGTTGCACCTACCAACAAAAGAAAAAGTTCTTTTATGATTTAAGGCATTACTTTTGGGATGACCCACATCTTTATAAGGAAGGAGTGGATGGTGTTATTAGACGTTGTGTACCTGCGCATGAACAGGGACACATCCTACGGAAGTGTCACTCCGAGGCCTACCGAGGGCACCATGCTGGTGATAGAACTGCACACAAGGTATTACAATCTGGTTTCTATTGGCCTACTCTTTTCAAAGATGCTCATAAGTATGTGCTTTCTTGTGATGAATGTTAGAGAACTGGTAACATTGGTAGACGTCAGGAAATGCCTATGAATTATTCACATGCTATTGAACCATTTGATGTCTGGGGCTTTTATTATATGGGACTTTCCCTTCCTCTAATGGGTATACTCATATTCTAGTTGCTGTTGATTATGTTACTAAGTGGGTAGAAGCTATTCACACTAGTAGTGATATTCATAACACTTCGATTAAAATGCTTAAAGATGTTATATTCCCGACGTTGGTAGTTCATAGATATTTAATGACTAATGGTGGTTCACATTTTCCTCATGTTGCTTTCCGTAAACTTCTAGCTAAATACAATGTTAACCATAGGATTGCATCACATTATCATCCTCACTCTAGCGGTCAAGTTGAATTGAGCAATCGAGAAATAAAATTGATCTTGGAAAAGACTGTTAATAGATCTAGAAAGAATTGGTCTAAGAAACTTGATGATGAATTATGGGCTTATAGAAATGCTTATAAAAACCCTATGGGAATGTCCCCATATAAAATGGTCTATGGAAAAGCATGTCATTTACCTCTTAATTTAGAAAATAAAGTTTATTGGGAAATTAAAGAACTTAACTGTGATT
The DNA here is from genome assembly GCA_039707655.1 of Elymus sibiricus. NCBI lineage: Eukaryota > Viridiplantae > Streptophyta > Magnoliopsida > Poales > Poaceae > Elymus > Elymus sibiricus. The sequence goes on from CM077665.1 coordinate 276,471,545, forward strand.
TTAAACTTGCCGGTGAAAATAGGTTATTTGATATTAGCTCATTAGATGAATGGAGGACAAAAGCTTATGAAAATGCCAAGTTGTTTAAAGAAAAAATTAAAAGATGGCATGACAAGAGAATTCAAAAACGGGAATTGAATGTAGGAGACCTAGTTCTTTTGTACAATTCGTGCTTCAGATTTTTTGCAGGTAAGCTTCTCTCCAAATGGGAAGGTCCTTATGTCGTCGAGGAGGTCTATTTCTCCGGTGCTACCAAGATTAACAACTTCGAAGGCAAAATTCAAGAGTGGTAAATGGGAAAGAATTAAACACTATATCCCAGGTACGCCCGTCAATGTTGAAACTAATATTATTCTAGTTATGACCCCGAAATAAGACATAAGAGAGACCTTTCAGAACACTCCAGAAAGTTGAAAGGAGGTAGGTGCGTGATACGGTAAATAAACCGACTCCAGAAATTCCAAAAAAATATGTTTTGTTGGTTTTGGTATTTTAGAAAAATTCCAAAAATAAAAACATGTCAGGGAGACCCATGAGGGAGACACAAGTCAACAGGGCGCGCCCTGTTAGCTTGTGGGGCCCTCGTGTGCCTCCCGGACTCCGTTTTCTTCCTGGACACGTATTCTAACCTAGAAAAATTCATTAGATATATTCCCGTATGTTTTGACCATCGCATCGCAAGTTCTCCTTTGTTCTTGTTTCTGGCTGTTTTTCTAACAAATTTGGAGACGATATGTCGTCTCAAGATTCAGAAGGAGAAAGCTATGTTTCATATCTCATTGCCAATCCTAAAGTTTATGGGGATGTGGATCCTTGCGGGTGGTCAACAGAAGAAGAGGTAGAGGCTGACTTAAAAAGAATTGAGCCTTCAACTGATGAAGAAGAAGAAGTACCTCTGCCTCGACTTGAAGACATGCACGTGGAATTCAAATGGTCAAGCTTACCAAACAAGGATACATCTTCCGATACACGTTTTACCCCTTATCGTCCTACGCAGGTAGACACCACTGTTGCCTCCTCTAGCAAAGCCCCTCCTTTGATGGAAGGAGCAATGGTCGACACCAACAAACTTCGCAAGGAGAATCTAGACCTTAAGCGAGAAGTTGGCAAGCTTAATGAGGAGATCCGCATCCTAAGGGGCATCATCGCTAAGAGGATCACATCATCATCACCACCATCATCCAAGAAGGACGCTTTAGCACATGGGTATGTGTACCACCTTTAGATTGTTCCAAGCTTAGGGAAGGTGCCCCGGTATCGTATCACCATCACTTTTACCATTATCATCTATCTTAGTTCAATCCTTAGTTATGTCGTGATTTAGAGAAATAAAATGTAATATTTGCTTTGCTTAGAATTTTAGCTTTGAGATCTATCTATCCTTGTAATCGAGTATGAGAGTTATATAATAAAGATTAGTTGGAGTTTTCTTGCTTTACTCTCATGCATCAATCATAGCAATGAAATAAAAGAAATAGAAAAAGCATATTCTAGTCGCATGGGGAGTAATGACTTCACATAAAAGAAGTATGTTAGATAGAAGTTGTTGGGAATAAACAAACATAGTATTAGTCATTGATACAATTTATGAAAGATGTTGATAGAGGAGAGGAGATTCACATACAATCTATCTTGGCCATCTTTTATGATTGTGAGCCCCCACCAAATATTATATAATGATCGAGTGTTGATGTCGGACATGGAAGACAACGTAATGATTATGTTTATTTACATTCACATAGAAGCTATATGGTCATGGATCCTTTAACATGTGGTTCTTGCTTTAGATCTTTTGCTAGCCAAAAAAATTCTTCACTAAGTAGAGATACTACTTGTGCGTCCATAACCCCTTGAACCCAGTTTCTTTCCATGAGAGTCCACCATACCTACCTATGGATTGAATAAGATCCTTCAAGTAAGTTGTCATCGGTGCATAAAGCAATAAAAATTTCTCTTAAATGTGTATGATATTTTATTGTAAGGGAAAATAAACTTTGTACGATCTTGTGATGGCAAAGAAATAAAAGCGACAAATTGCAAAAAAAAAATGCTATCATAAGGGGCAATATAAAGTGATGTTCCTTTACATTAAGACTTTGCACATCCAAAATTAAAAGGCGCATGGAAACCTCTGCTTCCCTCTACGAAGGGCATATGTTTTACTTTCATGTATTTACTTTTATGCTCGAGTTAACTATGTTTATCCCTTTTTCTCGATCTTGTAATTCTATAGTTGGCAAGCATCATGTGTTGTTGAAAGATCCAGATATATATATCCAATTGGATGTAGGTGATCATGATTCATTATTGTTGACATTATCGTAGAGGTAAATGACTTGGGTGGCAAAGATAATAAAGCCTCCATATTCCTATGTGTCCGATGGAAACATTAGCTCCAAAAATATGCAATGAGTGTGAGCAATCATAGAAGACTAAATGATAGTTGAGTATGTGAACTTGCTAGAATGAAAGCTCTTACATAGGCTCTTCTCTGGAATATGATGGATTGTGATTGTCTTAATGACTAAGAAAATATTTTGTTGATTGTCAATAAGGTTTATTCTTCATGCTTCAACAATTGTGGATAAATTGTTACTTGTTTATGAGAAGTTATATGATGAAAAACTTGCTGCTATGTTAATATTCATGATGCTCTCATGTCCGTATTCTATTTTTATCGACACCTCTCTCTCTCAAATTATGTGGTAACTATTATCGAGTTCGGCTTTTCGCTTGAGGACAAGCGAGGTCTAAGCTTGGGGGAGTTGATACGTCCATTTTGCATCATGAATTCTTATTGATATTTATGTCATTCTTGTCCATTATTCTTCATTATGATAAAATTATTATGCCTTTTCTCTCTAAATATGCAAGGTACATCACAAAGAGGGAAATCACTGGAAACTGGAATTCTGGACCTGAAAACCAAGAAAAAGGCTGAAAATTCACTAGACTCCAAATGACCTGAAACTTCACGAAGAATGTTTATGGAATATATAAGAATTATTGGGCAAAAAATATAACAGAGGGGGGGCAAGCCAAAAGGGCATGCCCTGTTAGCTTGTGGGGCCTGTCATGGGAGTGATCCTGACAATAGTACCAGGGGTACGAATGAGGGGGCGAAGCCTAGCTACGGCAGAGGTGTAACCCTCGGATTTTACGAGTTTAGGCCCCTCTCAGAGGAGGTAAAGACCCTACGTCTCGTGCCTGGAGGCTAGTGTTTTCCTTGGGGGTGATTACAATGGAATGTTGAACCCTTGCTCAGGAGCTCGGAGGCGGCTTATATAGTAACTGTAGGCCCTACGTCAGGACCCGCCGAGCGCCACTACAAAGGCATTTAATGAGAGTAACTATGGGAGTTACTAGTAACTGTAGCCCTAACTACTGACGTTACAGGTAATTGTAGTCATGACTATGCTTTATGTACAACGTTAAGACCTCGGCCCTTGGAGCTCCCACGTCTTCCATGCTTCTTCTATGTCTGAGTGATGGTGATTGTCCGATTGAAGGGGGAACGTCCGAACGACTTGGTGAATTCGAGTGGATCTTTTGGATGCATTCGAATGATCTATTGTCCAGGGAATTTAATGTCAATGCGGGGCCTACCTCTACTAGGTGACCTCATCATTAGCCCGTGAATTGGTTGAGGTTTGACAGGACGAGTGAACGACATTCCAAAGTGTCGCCGGCGCCTCGGGGGTGCCTGGAAAGTGGCTAAGAGTGATTCCCACTCGGTCCAAGTTGAAACTACAACGGATTCAAGATGTAAGAATTCTAACTGATCGGAACGGTTTGACTGCTGCACGCAGTCGAATGGTATCAGGTTATCTCTCGGGGAGAAACAACCCGACAGCCCGTGCGCAAGTTCGTCAGGAACCCCGAGTGACAGCATAGGAGCGAAGGTTGACCTTCCAAGTGTTCTTGCAGAACTCCCATGATCACTTCTAGGTGCGTCCGGGTGAACGGAGACCTGCGACGGATATTCGGCTGACCGATATGCGCCGGGATGGACAGGTGGGGCAGAGACCACCTGGACCAACTCGCTGCGAAATTTTTGTGGGTTTTAAATTGTGGGCGATGCGCGCGCAGCGTGGGAGCGGTTGCACTGTGGAAGTGGGGCAAGTGGGCGAGACGCCTCGATTCCCGCATCGTGAATGTTGCCACGTGTCCCTGAAACGCTGTTCATGGGATCTCACGGATCTTGCAATGCCGCGGACTGACGACTAGAGTACGCCGGATCTACGTATAAAAAGAGGTGAGTGGTGGGAGAGAGAGAATTAGATCTCGTTTTCCCTCTCCCTCGACTTCACCAACACTCCGGCGAGCCCTCCGCCTGTTCCTCGTGTTTGACTTGGCCCCTGTGCCGACCCGTCCGAAAGAAATGACGCGGAACTCGACTGCGAAGGCGGAGCGGGCGAAGAAGGGGTCGCGCGGGTCGTCCTCGACCGCTAGAGCGCAAGCCGGATGGATCCAAGGCGATTGGATGGCACCGCGGGTCACCGAGGGCCGCCTACGGGAGTTGGAGAGCCAAGGGCTCTTGGCCGCCAGGAGCTGGCGGCTGGCGGAGGCGCGGGAGGTCGAGCCTTCGCCATGAGGGGATGAACGGTTCCTCCTCATGATCCACGTTGAGCGAGGTTTCTCCCTGCCGCCGCACCCATTTTTCCATGCCTTTCTTGCTTATTTTGGGGCGCAACTCCACCACCTTCCCCCAACGCCATCTCCTATCTAGCTGCCTTCGTTTCTCTTTGCGAGAATTTCATAGGATGTCACCCGCACTAGGGACTCTTTAAGCATCTGTTTACTTGTCGCGTCATGACCTTGAAGAAATCTTCTTTGGGTGGGGAGAAGACTAATGTCAACCATCTGTGGGGGGTTTTAGGCGTCCAGCTCAGGGGTAAGGTTAGTTTCCCCTCCATGTCGTTCCCCAATTCGGTCGTGGCAGGATTCTTGCTTCTATTGCAAGGACGTCCCCGTAGCCGGTGGTCAGCCGGGCCTGCCACCGTACTCGACGGAGCGAGTGTGGTCCCCTACAGCCTTGCTCGTGGCTAAGGAGGAGAAGACAGATGTGGACATCCTGGTGACCGCGGTGGTGACCATCGTCAACAAGGGAATCAACGAGCTGGATCTTCTGGAGGTCTTCCTTCAGCGGAGGATTCAACCTTTGCAGGGCATGGTCCGACCGATGTGGACCTACGAGGGGACGATTGAATCCACGCACGTTCACCCGGAGGAGCTCGACCCGAAGACGATAGAGGCAAAGATCAAATCCATCACTTCCATGTTGGTTCCTCCTTTTGACTTAGAGCACATGTCGATTGACGTAAGTTTGAGCTTCCTTAATCAAGATGTGTTTCGAGTTTATGTCCGACTGAATTTGATGCATCCTCTCATTTCACTCGGCAGGTCTTTCTGGCGTTGATCAGTCTGGTGCCGGTCGTGAACCGAGATCCCAAGGACGTGGCCAGCGACACCGAGCGCCAGGAGGCCTCGGATATACCTGGGCATAGCTCGGGCCGGGTCAAGCTTCGAGCCGGGCTAAAAAAAGCCCGGCGCTGAAAACTCAGGCCCGAGCCCGGCCCGGCCCGACCGTCGGGCCTAAATTTTGTGCCCGGGCCCTACCCAAGCCTGAAAAGGCCCGACTGGGCCTGACCGGCCCGTCCCGACTCCCGATTAAATTTTGTATTCCTTAAGCCCGAGCCTGACCCGGCCCGACCACTGAGCTCAAATTCCAGGTCAGATCCCGGCCCGATGTAAGTTTAGGCCCGGCCCGGCCCGGAATTTTCAGGCCCGGTCGGGTCGGGCTGCCCATGGCCAGGTCTAGCCTCGGACGACGATGATGATGATGGGGAGGAGGAGTCGTCCGAGGAGGATGACTCCAAAGAGGGGGCGAGTCCGAGTCATCTCCGTCGGAGAATGTCCCGACCGAGTGCTACTCGAAGACCAGGCAAGATGCGAGTGCTCGCGCCAGGGGATCGGGCATTGCCCGCTCAACTGCTCCAGTTCCTCCTACATGCACCTCCAAGCGCACGCGAGCCGAGGCTGCCGAGCCGCCCGATAGGGTGACAAAGCGGCCCAAGGTCATGGCAGTCAATCCCCAGAAGGCCGCCCTGCCACGAATGAAGGTGCAAGTGCTTGTGGCCTCGAAGTGAGTTCCCAAGATGCACATTTTATATCACATTTTGTAATCCTTTCTTCCGAGTGATCATTGACCGACTGGCTTGCTTGGTTGTAGTGCCGATACTTCAACCGCTTCACTTGACCCCAAGGCTCCGGAGAAGGGCCAGACGAAGGTAGATGCATCGTCCTCGGAAGGTAATTTCTGAACTTGTTTGTCGTTCGCCCATTTGTTGTGTCTTTATGTACTTCTAACTCCCGAGTGATCTTGATGAACTGCAGGGCCCCATGAGGTGATCGAGCTCAATGGGGACGACAAGATCGACCTGCCGAACCCTTCGGCCGACGCGGACGTCGTGATGCAAGATGCCTCGCTACCCCGAGTGGACATGACTTCTCCAGCCAAGGCCCTGACTCCTGTGTGGGGTGCTACTCCGAGGGCCAGAGCCGCACTCGGCGCCGGCACATCAGCCACCCTGCCGATCTCCCCGGTGACCAACATCTTCACACTGCACCATGTCCCGGAAGATTGGGTGGGTGCGGGCAAGGAGGTCCTTATCCAGGTGGAGCTGGTGAACAACCGACTAAAGGAAGCATACGATGTTAGTGAAGCCTTGAAAAAGAATGTCCGAGTAAGTACTATCGTAACTACCAACTTTAGTGGGCAATTTTGATCCTCGTCAAGTTTTTCCTTGTAGTTTAGGTCCTGAGTGGGTTTGCATGGGGCACACACACACTGGGTGTTCTCCAGTTCCAGTGGGGGGGTGCTGAGCGCACCCACTAGGTGTAGTCTCCGAGACTGTCGTTGATTGCGGCAGTCGGCGGGAGTCTTAGAGTTTTTGTTGTGTAGAACATGTTGCTCAGCTTCTCGAAGTAGCCAGAGTAGTACCTGTTGTAGAGGATGCGGTGATGGTCCATGAACCAGAGTCTCTTGAGGTTTTCCGTCGGGTATAGAACCTATTGTTTAGCTTGTGGAAGTACCCCACGCCGGCCTCGCCGAAATAACCGGAGTGGTACCTGCATACAAGCCATTTACCCTTCCAGTGGGGGCGCGCTGAGCGCACCCACTAGGTGTAGTGCCCGATACTACCGTCGATTGTAGCAGTCGGCGGGAGTTTTAGAGCTATTTTGTTTTGCAAAAAAACCCGAGTGGTTTTCATATCTGACTGACGTCATTTGTGTTCCCTTGCTTCCCATTGGAAGAGTGTTTGTGAGCTCGGAGCCCGTTACAACATAGTGGAGAAGGAGGTGCAGGACCTCAGGATCAGTTTGGAAGCCGAAAAGGCCAGGAGTGCACATCTGGAACACGAGAAGCGCTCACTGGGAGGTAAGCATATCTCGTCTGAATGTCTCCTAAACTCTATTTTTTCTCCCAATCCGACTGAGTTTGTCCCGCCAGATGTTTGTAGAGAAAATTTTGAACTTTCTCTAAGGCTCAGGACTTCTATTTCTTTAGACACCATGAATGAGGCACTCGACAAGGAAACGAAATTGGCGTCCGCATGGAAGGAAGCCAATGTTGGGGAACGTTGCATGGGAAAACAAAAAAATTCCTACGCACACGCAAGATCTATCCATGGTGATGAGCATCTACGAGAGGGAGAGTGGATCTACATACCCTTGTAGATCGCTAAGAGGGAAGCGTTAAGAAACGCGGTTGATGTAGTCGAATGTCTTCGCGATCCAAATCGCCGAGCGTCCCGCGATCCAATCACGAACTAGTACCGAACGGACGGCACCTCCGCGTTCAGCACACGTACAGCTCGATGACGATCTCTGCCTTCTTGATCCAGCAAGAGGGAGCGGAGAGGTAGATGAGTTCTTCGGCAGCGCGATGGCACGGCGGCGGTGGTGGTGGAACTATTCCAGCAGGGCTTCGCCTAAGCGCTGCTGAAAACTAGAGGACTCAATCTATCGGGAGAGAGGGCTGCACTATGGCCTTTTGGGTTGAAGTCCTTTTGCCCTCTCTCCCTCTAGTATATATAGGAGGGAGGGGAGGGAGGCCGGCGCCCTAGGGCTGCCCCTTTGGTGCGGCCGCAAGGAGGAGGAGGTGGAGGAGTCCACCTCCAATCCTACTCCTAGTAGGATTCCTTCCCTTCCCCCACTTGGACTTTCCTTTCCCTCAAGCCCAGCTGCATAGGCCTTCTTGGGCCGACTGCCTAGCCCACCAGGGGCTGGTGCGCCACCCTCAGGTCCATGTGACCCACTTGGGGTGTGGTGGCCCCACTTGGTGGACCCCCGGAACCCATTCGTCACTCCCGGTATACTACCGGAAATGCCTCAAACTTTTTCGGAGTTCAAACAGCACTTTCCTATATATCAATCTTTACCTCTGGACCATTCCGGAGCTCCTCGTGACGTACGGGATCTCATCTGGGACTCCGAACAACCTTCGGTCACCAACATACATAACTCAACTATACCGAAACGTCACCGAACCTTAAGAGTGCAGACCCTGCGGGTTCGAGAACTATGTAGACATGACCGAGACACCTCTACTGTCCATAACCAATAGAGGGACCTGGATGCCCATATTGGTTCCTACATATTCTACGAAGATCTTTATCTGTTGAACCTCTATGTCAAGGATTCAGTTAATCCCGTATGCTGTTCCCTTTGTACTTCGGTATGTTACTTGCCAGAGATTCAATCGTCGGTATCTCTTTACCTAGTTCAATCTCGTTACCAGCAAGTCTCTTTACTCGTTCCGTAATACAAGATCCCGTGGCTAACTCTTTAGTCACATTGCTTGCAAGGCTTAGTGTGATGTTGTATTACCGAGTGGGCCCTGAGATACCTCTCCGTTACACGGAGTAACAAATCCCAGTCTTGATCCATGCCCACTCAATAGACACCCTCGGAGATACCTGTAGAGCATCTTTATAGTCACCCAGTTACATTGTGACGTTTGATACACACAAGGTATTCCTTCGGTGTCAGTTAGTTGCATGATCTCATGGTCATAGGAACAGATACTTGACATGCGGAAAACAATAGCAATAAACTGATACGATCAAATGCTACGTTCATAGTTTGGGTCTTGTCCATCACATCATTCTCCCAATGATGTGATCCTGTTATCAAATGACATCTCATGTCCATGGTTAGGAAACCTTGACCATCTTTGATCAACAAGCTAGTCTACTAGAGGCATACTAGGGACACAGTGTTGTCTATGTATCCACACATGTATCGGTGTTTCCAATCAATACAATTATAGCATGGATAATAAACTATTATCATGAACAAGGAAATATAATAATAACTACTTTTATTATTACCTCTAGGGCATATTTCCAACAGCCAACGCCAAGATCAAGGCGGCCGAGGACAAGCTCAAGTCAGTCGGAGCCCTTGAAGAGGAGAACAAGACCCTGAAGGTAACGGCAAAGAAGTCCGCGGAGGAACTTGCCGAGCTCAAGAAGCACTACGCCGAGTGGGAATCCAGGCTCCAGCAGCTCTCTGCCAAGAAGCTCGAGCTGGAGCAATATGTTGAGGAGTTTGGCTACGAGATGAGTGAGAAGCTGAAAGGTAATTGTCGACCCGAATGATCTTAGTAGTGTCTTTGATGCCTCGCTGGTTGCTGATTTTCTCCATTCTTCCGGGCCCAGAGTTATGCATCGACGTCGAATTCGAGAGGGAGAAGATTGAGAAGGAGCTAGATCCATCTCGGCAAATCCTCAGGGACAGCTCGGCCTTGGCTATTCTCCGACTGGAAGAACGCATCGACAAGGTGATGGGCTACTTCAACCGGCTTCGCTCGGTTGTCCTGAAGATCGACCAATAGGTCGCGCCCGGCGAGTCTATCTTGGACCGAGTGAGGGATGTGCCGGGCTGAGTGCAGTCGTGGATGAAGTCATCGGCTAGATGTGGAGCCGACATCGCCCTCTCGCTCGTCCTGTCCATTGCAAGGGCGTGAATGAAGCGAAGCTGAAATCGCTCAAGGTGGTCAACAAGAAGCATGCCAAGTTCGAAGACTTCATGGAGACTTTCCTTGAGGCCACCACTCGGGTCGCCGACGGGATTGAGCTTGACACCTCCGTCAAAGCTACAGCCCCTTCACCAGCCGAGTGATTCTCAGAAAAACTTTAAACTTGATTTGCCTCGGAATGCCGAGTGGTTTGTGTAACCAAAAACTCTAAGAAAGCCTGGAGCTCTCATCGTTTGCTTCTAGACAACATGCTATCCATTTGCTTTGCTTTCATTCAGTTTCTTGAAAGTTTTCCACTCGTGTTTTGAGCGGCCGAGGCCCGAATCCCCGAGTGTAAGCTTGGTACATTTTTAACTTAGGCAATTACAGGATTCGCAGCTAAGTCCCCGGATGTGGATGATGTCCTCACTCGGAGCATTTTTAGCTTAGGCGAATTCTGGGTCGCGGCTAAGCCCCCGAGTGTGGATGATGTCCTCACTCGAAGCATTTTTAACTTAGGCGATTTCTGGATCGCTGCTAAGCCCCCGAGTATGGATGATGTCCTCACTCGGAGTATTTTTAACTTAGGAGATTTCTGGATCGCGGCTAAGCCCCCGAGTGTGGATGATGTCCTCACTCGGAGCATTTTTAACTTAGGCGATTTCTGGATCATGGCTAAACCCCCGAGTGTGGATGATGTCCTCACTCGAAACATTTTTAACTTAGGCGATTTCTGGATTGCGGCTAAGCCCCCGAGTGTAGATGATGTCCTCACTCGGAGCGTATTTAACTAAGGCGAAATTAGGTTTGCAGCTAAGGTTCTCAAGCGAAGAAATCTTCTTACACTCGAAACATTTAAAGCTCAGGAGAAAATAGGTTCGCAGCTGAGCCCCCTAGTGTGGAGATTCACCACATTCGGAATGTTATAGCTTAGGCGACAGCAAGGTTGTAGCTAAGCCCCCGAGTGTGGAAATCTTCCACACTCAGGATGTTTTAACTTGGACAAAGTCAGGTTCACAGCTAAAGTTCTTGAGTGAAGAAATCTTATTACACTTGAAACGTTTCAAGCTTAGGCGAAGTCAGGTTCGCAGCAGAGCCCCCGAGTGAGGAACTCTTCCCCACTCGAAACGTTAAAACTTAGACGACAACGAGGTCGCGGCTAAGCACCCGAGTGTGAAAATCATCCAACCTCGGGATTTTTCAACTTAGACCAAGTCAGCTTCGCAGCTAAGTCGATTCACCCACTGGGGGTAAAGGAAAGTAAGTTATGACAATCGCCGAAGTGAAAATGAAATTTTGGTAAATTTTGACGAAATATATAAAAAAAGTAATACTTTTATTCATCAAAATCACTTTGAAGTTCATTACAAAAATGGAGAATTTTTTTGTTCTTAGTAAAGAACTTGCGGAGCAGGTCCGCATTCCAAGCTCTGGGCTCTTCATTCTTCTTCTCAAAGTTATACAACCAGTATGCTCCGTTGTTTAGGACTTTGGAGATCGCAACGCGCCCTGGTGGGTTGTGGCTGCCTCGGGAACCTTCTCCATCGCCTCTGAGCTCTATAAATACCCAAATATTCCAGAAACCCTAGAGGAGTCGACAAAAAATACTTCCAGCCACCGCAAGTTCCAGAACCGCGAGATCCAATCTAACACCATCACGGAGGGGTTCATCATCCTCATTGGTGCCTCTCCGATGATGTGTGAGTATTCCACCATAGACCTACGGGACCGTAGGCAGTAGCTAGATGGCTTTCTCTCTCTCTTTTGATTCTCAATACAATGGTCTCTTGGAGATCTATTTGATGAAATGACTTTTGCGGTGTGTTTGTTGGGCTCCGATGATTTTTGAGTTCGTGATCAGTTTCTATCCATGCATATCATTTGAGTCTTCTTTGATCTCTTATATGCATGATTACTTATAACCTCATATATCTTCTTCGAATCTTTGGTTTAGTTAGGCCAACTAGATCGATTTTTCTTGCCATGGGAAGAGGTGCTTTGTGATGGGTTCGATCTTGCGGTGTCCTCTCCCAGTGACAGAAGGGGCAGCGAGGCACGCACGTATCATTGCTATATGGGATAACAAGATGGGGTCTATTCCTACATGAATAGATCTTGTCTACATCATGTCACCGTTCTTATTGAATTACTCCGTTCTTCCATGAACTTAATACACTAGATGCATGCTGGATAGCGGTCGATGTGTGGAGTAATAGTAGTAGATGCAGAATAGTTTTGGTCTACTAATCTTGGACGTGATGCCTATATAATGATCATCGCCTGGATATCGTCGTGATTATTTGATCTTCTATCAATTGCCCAACAGTAATTTGTTCACCCACCGTGTGCTATACTCATGAGAGAAGCCACTAGTGAAACCTATGGCCCCCGGGTCTACTTTTCCAACATATTGCTTTCCGATCTATCTTTTTAGCTCTTTTGTTTTCAGATCTACTATTCCAAAAACCCAAAAATACCTTGCTGCAATTTTTATTTGCCTCTTTTATTTTGTGTTCTTGCGAGATCTGTTTATCCAATCTACAATCTAATCTATCTTTTTACCGTGGAGAGATTGACAACCTCTCTTTCGCATCGGGTTGCAAGTATTTGTTCTTTGTGTGTAGGTACTGTTTACATAGTGTTGTATGATCCTCCTACTCGTTCGATACCTTGGTTTCATAACTGAGGGAAATACTTACCGTCGATGTGTTGCATCATCCCTTCCTCTTTGGGGAAACACCGACGCAGAATCAAGCCACGTCATATGTCTCTCATCGCTTCGTTTGCACGAGGCCAATAGAAACCCGCTCGGAAGGCCTTGGCGACCAACGTCCGAGAGGACGCATGATGGCCACAAGTTCCCTAGCGAATCTCAAGAAGGATGTGCAACCCTTCTTCTTGGGAAATACAACGCTGAGTGACTCCGGTGGTGTGCTTCTTGTATAGCTGATCTCCCATCACAGTGAGGGCTTTGGAACCGTCAGACGATCTGGCGTGCTATCGTTTCATCTTCAGGGAGCTCTTGCCGGAGCAAGTATGCTATGTAAGGTTGTGTCCACTCGGGAATTATCACGAACATCTCGTGGACTAAGTCGACCATTGCTAGGACGTCAACCACAGACGGGTCGGACGGACCGACTGCTTGCGGGGGCTCTTCTGTGAAGGGATTTTTCTTAATTGTCGGGGCGTGCAGACGCTCAAGAAACACATCTTTCGAAACAACTCATCAGGTGGAACCGATCTTGGCTAGGTCATCTGCTGCCTGATTCTTGACTCGAGGTATGTGGTGCTGCTCCAAGCCCTCAAAGTTCTTCTCCAATTTTCTTACGGCGTTGCAGTAGCCTCTCATTGCTGGGCTCCGAATGTCCCATTCCTTCATCACCTGATTCACAACAAGGTCCGAGTCACCGTAGATCATCAACTGGCGAATGCCAAGTGAGATGGCCATACGCAGCCCGTACAGGAGGGCTTCATACTCAGCTTCATTGTTAGACGACTCGAAGTGGATTTGAAGCACATAGCTCAGTCGGTCTCCCCTGGGGGAAACTAGGACTACTCCAGCCCCCGAGCCGTGGAGCATCTTAGATCCATCAAAGAACATAGTCAAGTGCTCGGGAAGGCTTGGGACTGGTTGCTCTTGTTCAATCCATTCGGCCAGGAAATCCACTAGGGCCTGGGATTTGATCGCTTTCTTGGCTTCAAAGTTGATCTCGAGCGGGAGGAGCTCAATCGCCCACTTGGCCACTCGACCAGTGGCGCCTCTATTGTTCAAAATATCTGACAGGGGAGCATCACTGATCACTATGACCGAGTGGTCCAGAGAGTAATGGGCTACCTTTTTTACCGTCAGGTAAATGCCGTAGACCAGCTTCTGATAGTGCGGATATCTTTGCTTGGAAGGGGTCAGAACCTCTGAAATGTAATAGATGGGACGTTGGACCTTGAACGCTTTTCCCTGTTCTTCACGTTCCACAGTGAGGACGGTGCTGACCACTTGGCTCCTAGCCAGTATGTACAAGAGCAAAGGCTCTCAGCTGTCCAGAGCAGCTAACACCGGCTGTGTGGAGAGCAAGGTCTTGAGTTCTTGGAATGCGGCTTGCACCTCGGTCGTCCACTCATACTTATGTGATTTTTTTTCATCAATCGATAAAGAGGCAGTGCCTTTTCACCGAGCCTTGAGATTAATTGACTTAGGGCCGCAAGACAGCCCGTGAGCCTTTGTATGTCGTGGAGACGCTCTGGTTGTTTCATTTGGATTATAGCGCCGATCTTATCGGGGTTGGCATCGATCCCCCGTTTGGAAACGAGGAAGCCGAGTAACTTGCAGCGGGGACCCCGAAAGTGCACTTGGCCGGATTGAGCGTTATCCCGAAGAGTCGTAGGTTCGCTAAGGTTTCGGCGAGGTCAGTCAAGAGGTCGAAACCTTGCCTAGACTTGACCACGATGTCATCCATGTATGCCTCCACGTTTCAACTGATTTGCTTTTGCAAGCATTTCTGAGTCATGCGCTGGAATGTAGCTCTGGCATTTTTAAGGCCGAATGGCATAGTGATGGAGCAAAAACACCCGAATGGGGTGATGAAGGCCGTTTTTATTTCATTGGGGCCATACATTTAGATTTGATGGTACCCGGAGTACACATCCAAGAACGACAGGCGTTCACATCCGGTAGTCGAATCTACTATCCGATCTATGCACCGTAAAGGGAAATGATCTTCCGGGCGGGCCCGATTGAGATGCTTGAAATCGATGCACATCCGGAGGGACTTGTCCTTCTTTGGCACCAAAACAGGATTGGCGAGCCACTTGGAGTGGTAGACTTCGTGAATGAACTCCACAGCTAGGAGCTGAGCGATCTCTTCGCCAATCGCCTTGTGCTTCTCCGTAGAGGAACAATGCAGATGCTCCTTGATGGGCTTGACCTTCGGATCAACACAGAGTCGGTGCTCAGCCAGATCCCTAGGAACACCTGGCATGTTGGACGGCTTCCATGTGAAGATGTCCTAGTTCTCACAGAGGAACTGGATGAGCTCGCCTTCCTATTTATCACTGAGTGAAGTGGAGATGTTGGTAGCCGTTGCACTCGGGTCCGTCGGGTGAATATGAACCTGCTTCGTCTCGTCAGCGACTGAAAGGCGGACTCTATCGCCGGCTTCTTTGACCGGAGCAGATCCGCTGCGTCCACTTACTTCTTGATCTCGTCGAGCTCAGCAATAGCTATCTACTCGTCGGCGATCTTGGAGCCTTGCTAGAGGCACTCTACGGCGACTTTCTGATTGCCCGTGACCGTAATCACGCCATTCGGAGTTGGCATCTTAAGTTTAAGATACACGTAGCATGGTCGAGCCATGAAACGTGCATAGGCAGGCCTACCCAGGATGGCCTGATAGGCACTACGGAAATCCACCACCTCGAAGGTCAGTATCTCCTTGCGTAGTTCTTCTCACCGCCCAATACAACATTCAGGGCAATCTGGCCGAGTAACTTGGCCTTCTTTCCGGGGATGACCCCGTGAAAGTGCAAGTTGCTCTTGCTTAGTCGGGACAACGGGATGTCCATCGTGTTGAGCGTGTCGGCGTAGATGATGTTGAGTCCACTGCCACCATCCGTGAGGACTTTGCGCAGTCGGACCCCATTGACCGCAGGATTGACAACCAGCGCCTGCCGCCCGGGGGCCGGTATGTGGGCTGGATGGTCCGACTGATCAAAAGTGACGGGTGTCTTCACCCAATCTAGGTACTTCGTGACAGTCGGAATTGCCATGTTAACTTCTCGATTAATGACTTTCAACCGGCTCTTATTCTCGACGTCTGCAAAGATCATAAGGACCTTCTCGACGTGGGGGTACCCGGTGGCATCTTCCCCCTCGGCGTCGTCATCGTCCTTGTCCTCGGAAGGTTCTCCTCGCATCTCCTGCTTGAGCAGGCGGTAGTCCCGAGTGGAATACTTAGGGAAGATGGGGTTGCCATCCTTGTCCTTCTTGGTGTGAATTTGATAGGGCTGATCTAAGATGTCACCCTTGGGCTTGCTCTTCCTCTTGGCGACCCAGTATTTCTTCTGCTTATGCTTCGGCTTGTTCTTGCTCTGCCCTGGGATGGCAGCAGCTTCTGCCTTCTCGGTGGGTTCGGCTTTCCGCTTCTGCTTCTTACCCGCGTTGCCCCCCGAGTGATGGGGTTCGCTTGTGCGGCCCTTGCCGCTACGGAGGCGGTCTTCTTCTTTGCCATTCGCGTACCGACTGGCAATCTCCATCGCCCGACTGAGGGACCGATCGCCAATCCAGCCGAACTTCAAGATGAGTTTGCGGTAGCAGAGGTCTTCCTTCAAAGCACAAATGGCCTGATGCTCGGTTACGTTCTCCACTGTGTTGTGCAGGGTGGTCCAATGCTGGATGTACTCATGGAGAGTCTCATTGTTCTTATGCACGCAATGCTACAGCTCGGTCAATCCACCCGGGTGCTTGTACGTGCCCTCGAATGTCTTGAAGAACACTTGGGCTAAATCTTCCCAGCTGTAAATACAGCCGACGGGGAGCTGATTCAGCCAAGCCCTCGCCGCCCCCTCCAACATGAGGGGCAAGTGCTTCATCGCGATAAAGTCATTTCCGCCGCCGATCTGGACGGCCACTCGGTAATCTTCCAGCCAAGTCTCCGGCTTCGACTCGCCGTTGAACTTGCTTATTCCTATCGCCAACCTATAGCCGGCGGGTATCTCTGCTTGCTGAATGTATCTGCTGAAATACTCGAGGCCCGAAGTGCCCTGGCCACTCGGCTGCTCTCTCCTTGCCTTGGCTCTATCAACCAAGCCTTGGGCGATGATGGGTCTTGCATTCACCGGGGGTGCTCGGAAGTCTTCATCCCCGTAGCCTCTGTGCCGAATGGGGCTACGCCTCTGGTCGTCCTTGTAAGGTTGTCTGTCATCATAAGAGCGATGGCCGTACAAACCACCCCTCGGAGGGGGCGTCTGACTGCGATAGCCATCCTCGTGCCCCTGATTTCCATACTAGTCTCTCGGGGAGGGAGATCGCTGACGACTTCCAGGTACAAGTGGGCTATGGGCCGACTGCACCGTGTCCGCCCAGACAGACTTCCTATGTATGCAGTTGTGCGACTGCGACACCACGGAGTTTTGTTCCAGAGCCATCTTCAGGAGCGCCTAGATCTGCCGAATGCCTTCCCCATCCGCAGAATCGGACAGCTGAATAGAATCAACGATCCGAGTGGCAGCGGCCAAGTTCTGTAGTGGGGTACGCATCACATGGTAATTACGCGGACGGGCGTTCGAAAACAACTGCGTGCAGTTTCGGTTGGAGCTAGGCTGCTCCCGAGTTGCGCGGTCGTCGAGTGACTTCTGGAGCTGCTCAAGCCGCTCGCGTTTAGCCAAGGTGGCTTGGCGCGTGGCCGCTAGGGCCATCTCCTCTGGGGTCGTCCCGGTGATGGAATGAGCAGTGCGTGCTCATTCCTCTGTCTGAGCTCTTCCTGCTTCTCCCGAGAGAGAGGCTGGGGGACGTAGCTGTCTTCGGCGCCGCCGTCGCGGCCATCTCCGTCCCTCTTGTGGGTGTTGCCTATGGTGAACCCAGGCAGTCCTCTGACCGGGCCTGCCATCAGAACTTCTGGAGCTGACTTGCTGCTCTCGCACTCAGACTCGTCGAAACAGCCGTCGCACGAGGATGGAAACAGGTCGAGGGTGGGCTCGTCGAAATCGAGTGTGGCTACCTGTTCTGTCGTGGCCTGAAGTGCCACGGCGTGCTTGATCCACCGCTGGAGCCGCGAGCGCCCGGAGCGCTTGCGATGGCACACGGCGGAGTGAAGGGGCGTCGAACTGTACGGAACCGACGGCTGCTAGAGTAGGACTCCAAACATCGATGCACGGAAGTGCGCCGCACCGCGGGCGGGCAACGCGTTTGTGTCCAGGGGAGCTTCCTGCAGCCACGCTCAATCGTCAGCGATGAAGCTGAGGGAATTGAAAAAAAAACTCCGCCGAGTGTCATCATGATGACTGAGAAAAAATCCACCTGCGCTGGAATTTGCTAAATGCGCAGCCCCACGGTGGGCGCCAACTTTCGTGGGAGTGATCCTGACAATAGTACTAGGGGTACGAATGAGGGGGCGAAGACTAGCTACAGCACGGATGTAGCACTCGGATTTTACGAGTTCAGGCCCCTCTCGGAGGAGGTAAAGACCCTATGTCTCGTGCCCGGAGGCTACTGTTTTCTACGGGGGGTGTGATTACAATGGAATGCTGAACCCTTGCTCAGGAGCTCGGAGGCGGCTTATATAGAGTGCGCCAGGACCCGCCGAGCGCCATTACAAGGGCATTTAATGAGAGTAACTACAAGAGTTACTAGTAACTGTAGCCCTAACTACTGACGTTACAGGTGACGGTAGTCATGACTATGCTTTATGTAAAACGTTAAGTCCTCGGCCGTTGGAGCTCCCACGTCGTCCATGCTTCTTCTCTTTCCGAGTGATGGTGTTTTTCTGACTAAAGGGGGAACGTCTGAATGACTTGGTGAATCCGAGTGGATCTTGAGGATGCAACCAAATGCATCTATTGTCCAGGAACTTTAATGTCAATGCAGGGCCCTAGGTGGGCCCTGGATGTCCGGTCCGCCGAGGAAACTTCCCTCCGGGAGGGGGAGATCGAAGCCATTGTCATCACCAACGCTTCCTCCTTCGTGGGAGGACCAATCTTCATCAACATCTTCACCAGCACCATCTCATCTCAAACCCTAGTTCATCTCTTGTATTCAATCTTTGTCTCAAAACCTCCGATTGGTACCTGTGGGTTACTAGTAGTGTTGATTACATCTCGTAGTTGATGCTTGTTGGTTTGCTTGGTGGAAGATATTATGCTCAGATCCTTGATCTCCATTATTACACCTCTTATCTTGAACATGTTGATGATGTGTGAGTAGTTACTATTGTTCCTAAGGACATGGAGAAGTCTTGTTATAATTAATCATGTGAAGTTGATATTCGTTCGATATTTTGATGATGTGTATCTTGTTTCTTCTCTTAGTGGTGTCGTGTGAACGTCGAATGCACGACACTTCACCATGTTATGGGCCTAAGGGAAGGCATTATGTAGTAACAAGTAGATGATGGGGTGCGAGAGTGACACAAGCTTAAACCCCAGTTTATGCGTTACTTCATAAAGGGCTGATTTGTTATAATCCGCACATAAATTATTATACACAGAGTATTTTCTGTTCATTTGTACTGCATTGTTTTTGCAGAGATATTCTACCAACGCACGTATGTGATGTTTGTCGGGCCAGTCGCTCACTGTCATCTTGGCCAGCCGGCCTATATAATCGACCTCAACTATGCCACGTTGCCATCGCGGCAAGCCGTTGTCGTCATCTCGCCTGCGTCGACGAAGTTGTGGCATGGCCTCGACGCGCACCCTTGTACTGACATCTCGGCGCCGCCACTTCACTGAGCCAACCTCGGCGCCCAGGCCACATTTCGTTAATTATTTACTTCACTTAAATTTATTAAGTAGAGACTGGGAGCGGAATGGTTGTCCCGCCTGTGTTACCGAGTTGCATCCTCGCCTCGGCAAGCCATGTCATCGCATCTTCAAGCTCACGTATATCGTGCCGACTTGTTCCATCACGTCGGCTAGCCCACAGACACCGGTATCACCTCGCCGACCTATCTGTTACCTCGGCTGGACTGGGGACTTCGTCATCTCTCCATCAACCTGCGCAAGGACTTCGGCGTCACCAACCGGCCAACTTCGTCATGTTAGCTGGACCGGGGGCTTCGCCTCGCCGTAGCAATCGTGTTGCGTCGCCACTTCGTCAAGCCGAGCTCCTTGCTCGGTCACCTCTGGACCGGTTTGGGGGCTGGAGCATCGACCCGCCTTAGGATCGGCCCATGTCATCAACACCGAGCATATTAACCAGCTAAGTCGCTTTCATGCTCAACTGTTTTCAATTTTAAATTTTTGCTTGGTTCAACCAATCGTTATGTTTTTGTCTAAAAATATTTTTTTGTTAAAGACACTTCTTTTACCCAGGTTAACTGGGGGCTCTCAAATTTATAGGAGCCGTTTTATAATAAATGTGTTTTCTTCTTGGTCCTTGCAAAGTCTTTTTCTACTACTCCTTTTTTCGACACTAGTGTGTGGTCAATAGCCGAATAGCATGGTTTCTTTCTAAAGCCGCTCGAGTTTAGTTCGCTAAACAGGCCTCGGAGAAACACTCCGCCTTCGGGATATGGAGGTTGAAGCCAAAGACTCACCCGCTTGAAATTCGGAGATCGGATGTATCATGTTAAAGCACGACTGAAGCACATATTAATTTTAAGACCAATTTCGGATTGGCACAATTTTTTCTTTATATTTAAACATAAAGTTTTTGCGTAAGTTTTTTGGTTTTTCTGAGCATAATTCTCGCAGTACAATGCCAGACGCATTCCAAGCATCGGCGATATTAAAGGGGGGCTGCGGTTAGCGTCGAACCCACCAAAAGCCGAGGTACTCCCTTGAGTCCTCGGCAAAATGTCCTCGGTATTTCGCACTTATATGCATTGGTTTCGAGTTGTGTCTTTGGTCAATAGCTGGATTGCCCGGCTCCCGTGCTTACCCCTTATGTTTTCGCTTTGTTTGACTAAGGGGTAAAGGGAGCATCACTGTGATTGTCACTTTCGGTTTAATTGGTTAAGTGCCTCAGTTGGAGAAAGTTGAAAGCTGACTGTCACAACAAGCGTAAATCGGTCAGCGAACCGCAGGCGGTGTTAAACCAAATATAGCCATTGAGGTTATCCGAGTAAAACGAAGGGCATCTCTTTCTTGAAAAGGCCAAGTTGTGGGTGGTTCGACCTCGAATGATCCGAGGAGTCGACGTATACCGGGGGCTATTAATTTGCCCCCAAACATATGCTCCTATGACTAAGTGAAAGTTATAAAGCCTGAATATCTAATTGCCTCGTTTCCACTAACACAACCGCCTCCGGGCACCGAGACGTCGGCTAAGGGTTGTCTTGTTAGTATGGAAACACCCTGCGTAGTATCTACAAAGGGGTGGAAGCCGACGATGGGCCACTTTCAGATTATAAACAGTCGCAATGGAGTCAAAATAAACCATACCAAGAACTCCTTGTGGCATCTTAACATGGTTACATTGGAACTCCTGGAGAGCCCAACATATTAACAACGTTTGTATTCAATATACGAGCGCTGTCTTCCATAATCATCGTTATTAAGCCATAAATATGCATCAATTTGACTTAAGATTTTGGCCAAGCTGGGTTGCCTGGCTCCTATGCTTACCCGTTACGTTCTCGATTGTTCGGCTAGGGGGTAAAGGGAGCACCTATGTGATTGTTACTTCCGGGTCATCCGAGTTAGTACCTCGGACTGGGTGAAGCCGAAAGCTAGCCATCCTAAGAATATAATTGGTCGGCAATGACGGAAGTGAAAATGTCGGTTCATTAAAGACCATAGAGTTCGGGAACATTCCCCAAACAAAATCCTCAATATTTTCCTCGCACATTGATCGGAGTTGAGGTTTCACGATCATGGTCAACATGATATCCCGGGAAAAGAAACTTATAAATGAACTATTTTTCCCAGATGATGTTTCTTACGTTAAATAGTAATATAACATATCTCTCCGCGTACCTTTGTTTTTAAAACCGTATGGCCGGATTGTCTTGTTTGTCGTAAATCTTTGCCCTTATAAAGGCTTTATAAAGTGGGACAAACACTCCTCGGCTACTGGCCGAGGAGGTTGAAGCCGATGGTCGGTCAACAAAGTCTTGTACAATGCGGATCCGAGCATTAATTATGTAAAGTACTTGGATATATAGAATCATTACACATGAATTGTGTCAAACGTAAAACAGTTTGTGTCAAACAAATATTGATCCTTAATTCGACCACCCATGCCCAAATTAAGGCTTGGGGGCTACTGCATTGCCTATTCAATGCAGCAAATTCAAAGTGCAATACAGTTTCCGAGGAGATTCGATCCTCAGGTCGGTCGGTTGCACCCAGCATGAGTCTCGGAAACTATGTCGCACCGCGTTTCTGTTCCTAAGTATGCTGCCGAGCAAGGACTTGATCTTCAGGCCAATTTCGCAAATCGACCTATGTCTCAGGGGCTACTAGGATCTGTGGTTTTATTTTTTTACTTCAGGTGCATCTCGAGTTTTAGACCGAAACACACCTTGAGGGCTACTGGCTATATATCTCGGTAGTAAATAAATTACGGTGATCGGAAATGAATTCCGCAAAAAATCAGCCCACGGCCGAGGTAGTGCACCATTTCGGACGCAGTCCGGTGTTGGAGCTCAGATGCGGTGCGGCGTTGGAGCTCGAAAGCAGTCCTGCATAAAGCTGAAGATCAGAGATACCTCGGACACAGTCCGACGTTGGAGCTAGGATATAGTCCGGCGTTGGAACTCGGCTGTAAAAAGACACCTCGGACGTAGTCCGGTGTTGGAGCTCGGATGCGAGAGGAGACCGCCACACGAGTAACACTTTGAGCCCGAGGTGTGGCGTAAAAATTCCAAGGCATTGATAAAGTCCGAGAACTTAAAGGGGCTCGTCTGATGCCCGACGTGTGAACTCTTCGGATACACCTCGGAGATCCTCAAGATCGGAGATGGGAAGATTTGTTGAACCAGTTTTCAACACTGACAGGTGAAGACGAAGAACAGTTCGGAAGAACTGAGGAGCATCCCTGATGTCTACTACGCAACTTTATTCTTGTAGACTTTGTTGGGCCTCCAAGCGCAGAGTTTTGTAGGACAGTAGCAATGTTCCCTCAAGTGGATGACCTAAGGTTTATCAATCCGTGGGAGGTGTAGGATGAAGATGGTCTCTCTCAAACAACCCTGCAACCAAATAATAAAAAGTCTCTTGTGTCCCCAACACACCCAATACAATGGCAAATTGTATAGGTGCACTAGTTCGGCGAAGAGATGGTGATACAAGTGCAATATGGATGGTAGATATAGGTTTTTGTAATCTGAAAATATAAAAACAGAAAGGTAGCAAGTAACAAAAGTGAGCACAAACGGTATTGCAATGCTTGAAAACAAGGCCTAGGGTCCTTACTTTCGCTAGTGCAATATCTCAACAATGCTAATATAATTGGATCACATAACCATCCCTCAACGTGCAACGAAGAATCACTCCAAACTTCTTATCTAGCGAAGAACATAAGAAGAAATTGTTTGTAGGGTACGAAACCACCTTAAAGTTATCCTTTCCGATCGATCTATCCAAGAGTTCGTACTAACATAACCAAGTTATCCTTTCCGATCGTTCTATCCAAGAGTTCGTACTAAAATAACACCATATGATACGCATCAATCAACTCTAATGTCACCTAGATACTCCAATGTCACCACAAGTATCCATGAGTTAATTATACGATACGCATCAAACAATTTCAGATTCATAATACTCAATCCACACAAAGAACCTCAAAGAGTGCCCCAAGATTTCTATCGGAGAAAGTAGGACAAGAACGTGTATCAACCCCTATGCATAGATTACCCCAATGTCACCGCGGGAATCCGCAAGTTGAGTACCAAAACATATATCAAGTGAATCAATAGAACACCCCATTGTCACCATGGGTATCCACATGCAAGACATATATCAAGTGTTCTCAAATCCAATATTCAATCCAATATAATGATATCTCAAAGGGAAAGATTCAATTCATCACAACATGATAGCAAGGGAATAACATCATATGATCCGACTATATTAACAAAGCCCGTGATTCATCAAGATCGTGACATCTCAAGAACACGAGAGAGAGATTGAACACATAGCTACTGGTACATACCCTCAGCCCTGAGGGTGGACTACTCCCTCCTCGTCATGGCCTCCGCCGGGATGATGAAGATGGCCACCGGAGATAGATTCCCCTCTCCGGCAGGGTACTGGAACGTCTCCAGATTGGTTTTTCATCGATACAGAGAGTTGCGGTGGCGGAGCGGAGAGTGTAGGGTTATCTCTGATGGTTTCTATATTTATAGGACTTTTTGGCGTTGGTTTCACGCGAAGGTGGGCCACGAGGTGAGGAGAACCCACAAAGGCACGGGCAGGGGGGTCTAGCGCGCCCTGGTGGGTGCTGGTCACCCTGGGCCCCCTCTTGTGGTGTTCTTTGGCCCATCTTCTTTCTTCTGGTTCGTAAAAAATCCACAAAAATCCCCGCAGCATTTTGTCTCCGTTTGGTACTGATTTTCTGCGAAGTAAAAAACAAGCAAAAACAGCAACTGGCGCTTTGGCACTATTTCAATAGGTTAGTCCCAAAAAATGATATAAAGTTGTAATAAAATGATTGTAAAACATCCAAGAATGATAATATAACAGCATGGAAGAAGCAAAAATTATAGATACGTTGGAGACGTATCAGCATCCCCAAGCTTAATTCCAACTCGTCCTCGAGTAGGTAAATGATAAAAACAGAATTTTTGATGTGGAATGCTGCCTAACATGTTCATCTCATATTTTTTTCTTTTGTATAGCATGGACGTTTGGACTTGTAATGATTCCAAGCAATAGTCTAGTTTTAACATAATGACTTCAATACTCAAGCATGTCAACAAGCAACCATGTCTTTCAAAATATCAATACTAAAGAAAGTTATCCCTAGCCCATCATGCTCAATCATTGATCCATTCATGAAACACTCTCAAATATTAGCTATGCCCAATGCTCAAGTACGATCATAGTTCCCCCTAGTTGGTGCTTATAAGAGTAGATGGAGACTCAAAGCAAAAAATAAAAATTACATAAAGTAAATAGATAGGCCCCTCGCAGAGGGAAGTAGGGATTTGTAGAGGTGCCAGAGCTCAAAGTTTTAAATTGAGAGAGAAAAAATATTTTGGGTGGCATGCTTTTCCTGTCTACGAAAACGACAAAGTAGCTCACAATACTTTCCATGCTAGATATATCATAGGCGGTTCCCAAACAGAAAATAAAGTTTATTCCTTTTTCCACCAAACTTTCACTTTCCATGGCGGGCCGTATCCACGGTTGCCTTCCATACCAACACTTTCCAAGGAATTTATTATTTGACAACATAAAGTAAATATTTTTTCTTTTTCATTTCGGGAATGGGCATCCCTATACGGCCGCACTCTCGTGCAATGACAAGTGAATAAACACTCATCTTGAGAATAACACATCTAGCATGGAAAAATATTGGATACTCCCCACCGTGTCATGAGCGGTACGGGCACACAAAAGAGAAAATTTATTTTGAAAATTTAGAAATGGCACATACAAATTTGCTTGGAACGGCATGGAAATACCGAATATAGGTAGGTATGGTGGACTCCTAAGGCAAAACTTGGTTTAAGGATTTTGGATGCACAAGTAGTATTTCTACTTAGTACAAATGAAGGCTAGCAAATAGATTGGGAAGCCACCAAACCAAGAAACAAAAAATCACATAAGTGAGCATTGAACATAACTAACACTGAATAATGCACCACAAGTAGGATGTAACTTCATTGCATAACTATTGACTCTCGTGCATGCATAGGGAATCACAAACCTTAACACCAATATTCCTACTAAGCATAATTACTCACTAACATGACTCACATATTACTATCATCATGTTTCAAAACTATTACAAAGAATCAAGTTTAATTTGACCAATGATCTTCATGAAAGTTTTTATTATATCCTCCTTGGATATCTATCACTTTGGGACTAGTTTCATATATTGCCATTGCTTTTTGGCAAGCTCAAACAAATTTAAGTGAAGCACATGAGCAAATGACAAGCTACTCTCAAAAGATATAAGTGAAGATCAATGAGTAGTCAAACAATTAAGTAGCTATGTGAGGACTTTCTCTCTCAATAAAGATTTTCAGATATGAGTATTTTATTCAAACAGCAAACTAAACAAAAATAGAACTCCAAGAATAGCACGCATCATGTGAACGAATAAAAATTTAGGCTCAACATAGGCTAACCGATAATTGTTGATGAAGAGAGGTGGGATGCGTAGCATCCCCAAACTTAGATGCTTGAGACTTCTCAAAATATTTACTTGGGGTGCCTTGGGCATCCCCAAGCTTGAGCTTTTCTATCTCGTTCACTCCTCTCATATCATGGTTTCACCTATTCTCAAAAACTTCATCCACACAAAACTCGAAAAGAACTCGTGAGATAGGTTAGTACACATAATAACAAATCAACTCTTTATGTACTGCCAAGACAAGTTGCATAGTAATTTCAAACATCATCTACTGTTTACTATCGTTTCCACAATTTATATCTACTAACATAGGCTATGGAAACTATATGATAAGTAGATAACGAAACCATGACAGCAATCTGTCCAAACAGAACAGTCTGTAGTGATCTATTAAACTAGTGAACTTCTGTAACTCAAAAAATTATGAAAATTTAGGAAATGCTAATGAATTTATATGACAGCACTGTGTAAAAATTTCAGAAACTTACCACGTTCCAGTAAAATATGAAAATTCAAACACTACAGAAAAAGTTTCTGCTTTTACACAGCACACATCAAAACATGCAATGCAAGCATCCTAAGACAATTCTTGGAACTTTTTATTGAAAAACAAGATTATAAATAACAACTAACAGAGAACAACAAAATAAAATGACGCTCCAAGCAAAACTCATATTATGTGACGAATAAAAATATAGCTCCAAGTAAGATATACCGATAATGTTGAAGACGAAAGAGGGGACGCCTTCCGGGGTATCCCCAAGCTTAGGCGCTTGAGTATTCCTTGGATATTATCTTGGGGGTTCCTTCGTCATCCCCAAGCTTAGGTTCTTGTCACTCCTTATTCTCCTCATATCGGTGTCTCACCCAAAACTTGAAAACTTCAATCACACAAAACTTAACGGAACTTCGCGAGATGGGTTAGTATAATAAATAAAGATCATTCACTTAGGTACTGTCAAGACAAGATTCATAATTGTTACCACATGATACCTACGGTATTCTATCATTCCCATAATTTATACCACTAAATAAAAGCTGTGGAAACTCTAAAACAAGCAAACTATGCATGCAAAACAGAATCTGTCAGAAACAGAACAGTATGTGAAGATCTGTAGTACAGCCATACTTACCTGCCTCTAAAAATTCTAAAAAATTAGGAAAACCTGACTAATTTGTATATTAATACTATGTAAAAATTTCAGATCATTATAACACCCCAGTAAAAAATGAAAATTCCTGTACTGGAGTCAAAAGTTTCTGTTTTGGTTCAGCCTCAATTCTACTCATCTTGTGAGTCATCCCAAAGGATTTACTTGGCACTTTATTGAAATAAAAGACACAAAACATGATTACTACAGTAGCTTAATCATGTGAACACACAAAAACAGAAAGGAAAAGTGTTGGGTTGTCTCCCAACAAGCGCTTTTCATTAATGCCTTTTTAGCTAGGCATGATGATTTCAATGATGCTCGCATAAAAGTAAAGCATTGAAACATAAAGAGAGCATCATGAATCTCATGACAAGCACATTTAAGTTTAACCCACTTCCTATGCATAGGGATTTTATGAGCAAACAATTTATCGGCACAAGAATCAACTAGCATAGGAAGGCAAAACAAGCATAACTTCAAAACTTTGAACACATAGAGAGGAAACTTGATATTATTGCAATTCCTACAAGCATATGTTCCTCCCTCATAATACTTTTCAGTAGAATCATGAAGTAATTTCACAATATAACTATCACATAAAGCATTCTTTTCATGATCTACAAGCATAGAAAATTTATTACTCTCCACATAAGCATATTTCTTCTCGTTCATAATAGTGGGAGCATCAAATGAAACTCGAATACTATAAATTGTTTCCACATTAAAAGAGTAATGTTCAGTGAAAGTATAATCAAAATTATGAAAATAATTACCACTAATTTTTATAACATAAGTATCATCACAATAATCATCATAAGTAGCAACTTTGTTCTCATCATAGTCAAGTGAAACCTCTTTCGAAATAGTGGAATCATTACTAAATATAGTCATGACCTCTCCAAATCCAATTTTATCTTTATAATAAAATTTAACACCCTCCAAAATAGTGGGATAATAATTATATAAAGTTTACACTCTTCCAAACCCACTTTCATAAATAGCACAATCATCATAAATAGAAGGCATGCAATCAACATAACAAATTTGATCATTCAAAGTAGGGGAACTAAAAGGATCATCTTCATTAAGCATAACATCCCCAAGCTTGGAACAAACATTAATTGCAGCAAATAAATTCTCAAACATGTCATTCTCATCAAACATAGCATCCCCAAGCTTGTGGCTTGGCATATCATAAGAATAATCACTCTCATCATTAATAGTATGAATAGCACCAATAGCATAACAATTATTATCATCATAATTTACCAAGTTGGTGCCAAAAAGATTTTCAAGATTATAAGAAGTATCATTTTCTTCCCAATCATAGACATCACAACAAGCAATAGGCATAACAAAATCATCATCAAGTGTATCATCTTCCACAATTATTTTTGATTCATCCTCGTGAGGCACAACAATAATAGGACCAACATCATTTGGGAGAGATGCCTTTTTACCTCTACTCTTTCTTCTTTTCTTCTTCTTCGCCACATCATGTGTGGGTTTAATTAATTTCTTCGAGCTTCTTATTGATGAGATTGGTTGAATAGGGAGCTCCTCCTCATCACCTATTACATCATGAGAGATAATAGGTGGCAAAGTGGAATTCTTTACCCTTTCATTAGTATTCCTTTTATATTCTATTGGTTTTCCCATCTTTCTATTGTTGGCAATATAAGCATTCTCATTGCAATTTACCATGCAAAACATATAGATATTTTTTAGATTAGTTTCAATGTCGTCCGTGAGAATGAATACTTCAAACCAACTATTTTTATGTGTCAATTCTTCACTCCCCAAAAATACAGAAAGATCATCATAAAGTTCAAGGGTGATCAAGTCATTACAATATTTGGCCATGATTTGATCATGAAAAAGTTTGCATTGAAAATTAATATGAACAACTTTATTGCAAAGTTCACAAGTAATAGGACAAAGAGAACACAATTTTGTAGCAAATTCATCTATCACTTTGAGCAAATAATTGGTTCTATCATGTTTATGCTTCTTACAAAATATATCATCCCTATAAGGCACGTCTTCACAAACTTTATGCACTCCACAAAAATTGACATGCTTATAAGAAATATTTTTATCATGACTAGTGCAATCATCATTAGTATTTTGGACATTCAGAATATTCACGCTAACAATATTGCTATCATGCTCATCATGCAAGGAATTCTCATCAAGTATTTTCATAGTTTCTTCCTCTACCAATTGAGCACAATTTTCTGAATCCTTGTTTTCATGAAAGACATTATAAAGACGAAACAAATGATGCAACCTAAACTCCATTTTTTTAATTTTCTTTTATAAACCAAACTAGTGATAAAACAAGAAACTAAAAGATTTAATTGCAAGGTCTAAAGATATACCTTCAAGCACTCACCTCCCCGGCAACGGCGCCAGAAAAGAGCTTGATGTCTACTACGCAACTTTATTCTTGTAGACATTGTTGGGCCTCTAAGCGCAGAGTTTTGTAGGACAGTAGCAATGTTCCCTCAAGTGGATGACCTAAGGTTTATCAATCCGTGGGAGGTGTAGGATGAAGATGGTCTCTCTCAAACAACCCTGCAACCAAATAATAAAAAGTCTCTTGTGTCTCCAACACACCCAATACAATGGCAAATTGTATAGGTGCACTAGTTCGGCGAAGAGATGGTGATACAAGTGCAATATGGATGGTAGATATAGGTTTTTGTAATCTGAAAATATAAAAACAGAAAGGTAGAAAGTAACAAAAGTGAGCACAAACGGTATTGCAATGCTTGAAAACAAGGCCTAGGGTCCGTACTTACGCTAGTACAATCTCTCAACAATGCTAATATAATTGGATCACATAACCATCCCTCAACGTGCAACGAAGAATCACTCCAAACTTCTTATCTAGCGGAGAACATAAGAAGAAATTGTTTGTAGGGTACGAAACCACCTTAAAGTTATCCTTTCCGATCGATCTATCCAAGAGTTCATACTAACATAACCAAGTTATCCTTTCCGATCATTCTATCCAAGAGTTTGTACTAAAATAACTCCATATGATACGCATCAACCAACTCTAATGTCACCTAGATACTCCAATGTCACCACAAGTATCCATGAGTTAATTATACGATACCCATCAAACAATTTCAGATTCATAATACTCAATCCACACAAAGAACCTCAAAGAGTGCCCCAAGATTTCTATCGGAGAAAGTAGGACAAGAACGTGTATCAATCCCTATGCATAGATTACCCCATTGTCACCGCGGGAATCCGCAAGTTGAGTACCAAAACATATATCAAGTGAATCAATAGAACACCCCATTGTCACCACGAGTATCCACATGCAATACATATATCAAGTGTTCTCAAATCCAATATTCAATCCAACATAACGATATCTCAAAGGAAAAGATTCAATTCATCACAACATGATAGCAAGGGAATAACATCATATGATCCGACTATATTAACAAAGCCCGTGATTCATCAAGATCGTGACATCTCAAGAACACGAGAGAGAGAGATTGAACACATAGCTACTGGTACATACCCTCAGCCCCGAGGGTGGACTACTCCCTCCTCATCATGGCCTCCGCCGGGATGATGAAGATGGCCACCGGAGATGGATTCCCCTCTCCGGCAGGGTACTGGAACGTCTCCAGATTGGTTTTTCGTCGATACAGAGAGTTGCGGCAGCGGAGCGGAGAGTCTAGGGTTATCTCTGATGGTTTCTATATTTATAGGAATTTTTGGCGTTGGTTTCACATGAAGGTGGGCGACGAGGTGAGGAGCACCCACAAGGGCACGAGCAGGGGGGTCTGGCGCGCCCTGGAGGGTGCTGGCCACCCTGTACCCCCTCTTCTGGTGTTCTTTGGCCCATCTTCTTTCTTCTGGTCCGTAAAAAATCCAAAAAAATCCCTGCGGCGTTTTTTCTCCGTTTGGTACTGATTTTCTGCGAAGTAAAAAACAAGCAAAAACAGCAACTGGCACTTTGGCACTATATCAATAGGTTAGTCCCAAAAAAATTTATAAAGTTGTAATAAAATGATTGTAAAACATCCAAAAATGATAATATAACAGCATGGAACAAGCAAAAATTATAGATACGTTGGAGACGTATCAGTCCCCAACTTGAAGACCGGTTCAGGGGGCTACTGATGGTGTCCCGGCCTAGGGGGTACTCACCAGGTCGTCTCCCGACCAGTGGGTCGGGCCGAGGACCCCCATGATGATTCACTAATGGGCCACTTCGGGCAGTCCATGATGCATACAAGGGAGATTCCACAAGACTTGGCGCACAAGACAAGGACTCCTCTAAACCCTAGGCCCATGGTACATTATATAAACCGAGGTCAGGCTAGTCAATAGACAATCTAAGATTCATTATAACAACCTCATGGTAGATACCTGTATTATGTACTATCCCCCATACGAATACAATCAAAAGCAGGACGTACGGTATTATCTCCTTGAGAGAGCCCGAACCTGTGTAAAATCTTGTGTCCATGTTACCATCGCTCCAAGACGCCTAGCTTAGGACCCCTACCGCGAGGTATGCCAGATACAGAACCGACAGAGTCCCCGAGAAGAAGAACTAGAGAAGTTCTTAGGGGATGACTCTGCCAACAAAATTCACTCACATTCATTATTGGCAAGAACTAATGCAATCAATTCCAACCTCATGCAATAGTTCAAGGAGTCGCAAATCCATCATTGGTAAGCAAGGGACAAGGTAAATAATAAATCAATGGACATCATCTTACATGTGCTTCACTCCATGTCCATAGATATCCTTGTATTTGTTCCTTGTGTGGGACTAACCCATGTAGGTGAGAAGAGTACAAAACAACATGGATAGCTCCCAATTCAAGATGATCTTCATCAACTATGAGCATCCACTACTACAACACCTACATGAAATCTTCAACGACAAAACCCAAGGTTAGTTTGTACCTCTTAGGGGGGATGCGACATCAAGGGGGAGCTTTACTCTAAGACTTGTGTCAAAGCATCTCATAAGATGTGAACACATTAAAAGCTTTATGTATAAGTGGCAACCCCACTTGTGCTTAAACGATGAGTATGACCTATGATCAAGTATTCTTGCTTGGCTCCTAAGTCAATATACTCATATATAGATGACTCCATCATCACCAAAGTGCTTGGTAGATACTAATGGTTTTGCATGTTTGCCATGTTTTATTTGACATCTTATTGTGTGAGCATGTTGGTTTGCATATTTTTCTTCATTTGAGGACATCCAATTGTTGTTCTTTGGCTTTCATTTTTTTGGCCAATTAGATGTACAAGAATGCCTAAGTACCCCCTCTAGCCATCTATGCTTTCTCGTCTCAAATTCTATTCATTCTTCATCACAAAATTTGAGCAAGCACTTTTCGGACCCTCTGGGTGAGGAGCACTCGGAGTTACCGTTTCGACAAGGGCTAACTTCTAAAACCTCCCAAGTGTCTCTCAGTGTGACCAACTCTCAAATATCAGTTCCACCGAAGCACTAGGGTTGATCTAGGTTTTCAATATCGGTAGCACCGATCTCAAAGTCTCGACGTCATCGAGTTGCTTTCTCTACAGGCAGTTACGCATCTCGGTAGAACCGAAATTTTTGGCTCGGTGTCACCGACAACAGGTGGGTATATATATCTCCGTGGGTCCGTACTTTCAAATCTCACTTCAAACAAAAGCCTCGCACCCCACTTCTTTCGCCTCCCGCGTCTCCAGACGATCCTCATTGCCTCCCGTGCACCCTCGCCACAGGAGTCCGTCGCCGTCAACAGAATCGTCTCCGCTGTTGCCGCCATAGCAAAGTTTTCGCCAAGTTAGGGTAAAACTTCAACCCCTCTTGTGCTCCAACCACTGATTCATGCGCATTAGGACTTAGTCCTCTTCTAGCCACAGTTTGCAACATTTCTATCCACAAGAAAATTCCTTAGAAATAGAAGAACAAGAAAATTTAGGTTTAGGTTTCTGTCGTATGCGTTCCGGAGTCACCGAGTCGAAATAGATCGGCGTCACTGATGTGGGTTTCCCACAGCACAAAGGGCTTCTCGGTGAAACCGAAAGTTCCGATCGGTGTTACCCATTTGGGATTTTAGGGTTCCTGGGCACATCTTCGGTGAGATCGAGTCACTCTTCGGTCAAATCGAAATGAGTGACCAAGTTTCTATTAACGAAGTTTGTTGCCTCAGAAGCTCCGAAATTTGAAACTTGGTGGAACCGAATCTCACACAGTGGAAATCTAAAACTAAATTTGTTAGTTCAAATTTGCAAAAATGTCCTAATTTTGTGATGCTCATCTTTTCCACTCCTCTATATCTAATTCACAGGGTCAAAGCTCAGTCATGTCAGGATCAGATGACAGCCAGAATGATTTCAGAGAGCCCAGTGCAGACATTGATGCAGGTACTAGTCCAGAGGCTAGTTCTCAGGACCCTGGCACCCCTAGTTCACATGGCTTGCCCAAGGCAGCAACCAGGGCCAGAAACAAGAAGAACTCAAATGAGGAGGATGAAGATTTCATTCCTGATGATGCCACATCAAAGAGAAAACCTGCCAGAAAGGAGTATGCGAGCACTGATGCTATGAGATCTCCTGAGTTAGCTAAGGGAGTTGAGTCCCCTAATACTTCTAAGAAAGCAAAGACTTTGGCCAAGAAGTCAAGGAAGAAGAGAGAAAGGAAGAGGACCATCTGCGTGGTTGGGAGGCAAACCTCTATGTATGAAGACACAGCTAAGCATGAGGAAGAGGAAGAGGAGGAACGTGCTAACCCTCCTCCTTCCAAGCAAAGGAAGCTCATGAAGGATGCTATGCCTAGCAAATCTGCTTCAAAGGCAAAGCCCACTGCTCCCAAGGCCAAGCCAGCTGCCTCCAAGCCCAAAAGGACAACCAGAGATGTGACTAGTGATGAGAACAACAAGGGTTCCACCTCCAGAGATGCAGCGGAGGAAGAAGAAGATGTTCTTGTTTTGAGGAAACTCAGACCTCACCTACCAGACCATAACAATGATCATCCAGTGGCAAAAAACATGCAGGAGAGGAAGGATCAAGGTCTCAGGAAGTGGAGAGCTGATGATCCATATGCTATAAGGAGAAGGACTGTTGTTGATGCTCGCTTTCACACTAAGGAGCGGCAGGACTTTTATGAGACCGTTTTGCTAGACAAGAGCCCAGTTGTCAGCGACATGCAATATGTTGATTGGAAGTTCATCAAATCTAATGAAGACTACTTCCCTCATCTCTAAGAAAATTTCAAGGCCATTGATATCGATGAGTTTGTTGGCAGAGAGATGACTGCCTGGAATGATGAGATGATCATGCAATTCTATTCCATGGCTCATATTTATCCTGATGGGAAGATTGTATGGATGACTGAAGGCACCAGATATCAGTCAACAGTAGATGAGTGGGCTACCATCTTAGGAGCCCCAAAGGTACGAGAAGGTGATCTGGATGTGTACACTGAGGCCAATATGAATCACAACTCCATGGCCAACATGTACAACCCCATTACCAGGGCGTATGTGAAGACAAATAAGCTTGGCTCAGTTTACTTTTTGCAAGCAGGATTGCCCACCTCCAACACCATCCTAAGGCATGCTTTGATGCCCAAGTCAGGAGATGACAAGAGGATACGTGGTTATTCCATCAACATGCTACATCATGTGGATTGCCATACAAGTATCAGAGTGATGGATCTCATTGTTGAGACCATCAAGAATACTGCTGCTGGCTAGAAGAGGTCGTATGGATATGCTCCCTATATTCAGATGCTTATCAACTCCAAGATTGGAAAGAAACAATATCTACTAGATCGATCAGACCTGCCCCTACAGCTAGATTTTGAGGATAATTTCATGGTGATGGATCCAAGTCATCCCACTTCAACTACTGCACCAGCACAGATTGAGGAAGAGACCAGGGCAGAAGCAGCTAGAGCCACTAGTGCTCAAATGCCAAGGACCAAGAGTGACCAAATGGCATATCTTATCAGCACTATCCAAGGGATAGAGAAGAACGTGAGCGAGATTCTGAAGAACCAAAAGAGCCTTGAGAGGATCGTGGAAACCAAGTTTCATGACTTGGATATCAAGGTGACTGAGCTGACTACTACCATTGATACTTTGAAGAAGGAGGTAGATGTAGTGCCGAGCCCCAGCTCCAGCTCCAGTGATGATGATGACAATCCTCCACTCTAGACTCACACTCAGTTCAGGATCCAGGTCAGATCATCTCCAGTGCCAGTTCCAGAGATGAGACCCACTTCATCTGCACCTACATCAGCTCCCTCGGCACCTTCAGCACCTCCCGTCTCTACTCCACCACCTCAGAGGACTTCTGCAGAAGCATTCGTGAACATTGTTCTCTCGACTCCTTCCACGACCGCCGGAGCTGCTTCATCGTTTCATGGAGGAGATCATGCCTAGAGTGACGCTTAGCTCTATACCTTCGAGCTTTTTGGTAACTTGTTGCCAAAGGGGGAGAAATCTTATAGATCATAGGGCTGAGAGAGAGAGTGTGTGTGTGTGTGTTGCATTTTGGTTGCTCTTTTCATTTTTAAAACACAAAGGTCTATCGTGTGTGACATTTGGTCTATCATGTGTTTGTCTTAAAACTTTGTTGTGTTTGATCATACGCTTTATGATTGGTACTACTATTTCCTATCTTTGTGGTATCTATATGATGATCATTCACTTATGATTGGTGTTATGTGCATTCTAATCCATTCATATCATTTATGCGCACAACCAAGATATGTGGCATGGAAGAGTTACCCATGATCCTAATCGATTATGCATTTGCATTCAAACGCAAATTCAAAATAGTGCACAAATTTATGGGGAGCTCTTTCTTATCACATACTTCTCAAAGCGACGATGCTACACATTGTTTATATCCTTATTGAAGCTTTGATCTATATGTTGTCATCAATTACCAAAAAGGGAGAGATTGGAAGCACAACTTCTCCCTAGGTGGTTTTGGTAATTAATAACAACATATATTTCATTGGAAAAATGATCCTATCAAGCATATTTCAGGAAAAGTTCAATGAATGGATTGGCAAAGGATTGTGAGGAGATCCCCTAGATGCATGGAACATCAAATGGCAACAAGCTTCAAGAATCTACATTTTGCATTTTGTGAGAAATCACATTTGAGTCCATAGGAAAGCCAATACTATTAAAAGGGGATGAGGTATCTATAATGATCTGGTTGCTTGAGTGCTTAGAGTTAGCCACCAAAAACCCTTATGAATTCTCCCACAAAGATATTCTGTCCAAACCCTAAAGCCTAAATTCGGTACCACCAAGTTTACAAATTCGACCCTACCGAGTTTTACCCTAGACAGAATCCAGAGCCAAACCCTAACCTCTCGATGACACCAAGTTTGATTTCGGTGTAACCGAAACCAGTGATCAACCTTCAGGTGTCCATTTTCTAAGAATTGGAATTTCCGAGTTTTGGGAATCGGTGCCACCGAAGAAAGGAACTGCCTAGGCCAGCCAAAATCGGACTCACCGAGATTTGTATATCGGTCTCACCGAAACGCCAAAAGTTGCAACCTTTTGCACTAGTTCAAGATTTATCTTTGGTTCCACCGAGTTGGGCAATAATGTTGTAACAGTTAGATTTCTGGAGAAGCCTATATATACCCCTCGACCTCCCTCTAATTCATTGTGAGAGCACTCAGAACAAACCAACACTTGCCCCATCCATTTTCTAAGAGAGAACCACCTACTCATGTGTTAAGATCAAGATCTTCCACTCCAACTGTATAAATTTTGATTTCTAGCCTCCCGAAGTTGCTTTCCACCAAACCAACCTCTTCTACCAAGTCCAATCTATGAGAGAGTGATTGTGTGTTGAGGAGACTATCTTTTGAAGCACAAGAGCAAGGAGTTCATCATTCATACCACATCTATTACCTTTTGGAGAGTGGTGTCTCCTAGATTGGTTAGGTGTCGCTTGGGAGCCTCCGACTTCATGTGGAGTTGAACCAAGAAGTTTGTAAGGGCAAGGAGATCGCCTACTTCGTGAAGATCTACCCCGAGTGAGGCTAGTCCCTCGTGGTCGTAAGCCGTGATGGAATAGACGAGGTTGCTACTTTGTGTACCCTTCATGGGTGGAGCCCTCCATGGACTCTCGCGACCGCTACCCTTCGTGGGTTGAAGTGTCCATCAATGTGGACATACGATAGCACCACCTATCGGAACCAGAAGAAAAATCTTCGTGTCCCCATTGCGTTTGATCTTCCTATCCCTACCCTCTACTTATATGTGCATGTCTTCACTTTCCGCTGCTATACTCTTAACTTGCATGTTAGGGTGTGCTTAACTTGATATAATTGCTAAAACTTGCCAACCTTTAAAATTG
The DNA here is from genome assembly GCA_039707655.1 of Elymus sibiricus. Classification (NCBI taxonomy): domain Eukaryota; kingdom Viridiplantae; phylum Streptophyta; class Magnoliopsida; order Poales; family Poaceae; genus Elymus; species Elymus sibiricus. Next base: position 276,509,064 of record CM077665.1, read on the forward strand.
GGAAAATGCTAGATTTTTATTTTGGTCAAGTAGTCTAATCACCCCCCCCCCCTCTAGACATACTTTGGATCCTACAGGTATGTTGACTGGAAATAGATTGACGACAATGTTGACTACTTCCCCCACGTTCATGAGAGTTTTCGTTTGATGGGCATTGGCAAGTTTGTTGGAAAGGAGATGACCGCTTGGACTGGTGAGCTCATCATGTAGTTTTACTCCATCGCACACTTCTATCCCAATGGAAGGATTGTGTGGATGTCAGAGGGAGTCAGATACCAGTCCACGGTTGATGAGTGGGTAGCACTAATTGGAGCCCATGAGGTTGAGGATGGTGATGTGGACGTCTATGCTGAGTCTAAGAAATGCCACAACTCTATGGCCAACATGTACACACCCATTCCCAAGGAATACCTAAAGTCTCATAAGGTTGGCTCAGTGTATTTCTTGCTTCTTGGACTTCCCACCTCCAACACCATCATGAGGTATACTTTGATGCCAAAGTTAGGAGATGAGAAGATGATAAGAGGATACTCTATCAATATGTTGCACCTTGTTGATCAAAACACCAGATTCAGAGTTATGGATCTCACTTTCGAGAGCATCAAGAGGACTGCTGCTGACCAGAAGGGATCTTGTTGATACGCACCCTTCGTCCATATGCTCATCAAATACAAGGTTGGGAGTAACGTATATCTGCTTGATCGCCCACACCTGTCATTTCAGCCAGAGTTCAAGGACAATGTCATGACGACAGATCCTTCCCATCCCACCTCATCTGCAGCTCATGCAGAGATAGAGGCAGAGGCAGCTAGTGCTCCCGTGCTCAAGACAAAGACTGATCAGATGGCCTATCTCATTAGTGCCACACAGAGGATATAGAAGAGCCTATCTGACCTTGTGAAGAACCAAGCTAGCCTGGAGAGGATTGTGAAAACAAAGATACATGATCTTGATGTGAAGGTGACGTATATCCAGACTGCCGTAGATCAGCATCAACGGGATGTGGACGGAGTCGGTGATGATGAGACTCTTCCCATTGCTAGGCAGTTCACCATTATACCTAGATCTACAGTCGTGCCCGTGCCACAATCCAGATCCATTGTCTCTGCTCCTGCTGCTATCCTTGTTGCCACTACTACTGCTATACCGCCAGTGCCTCTAGTATTGACTCCACCAGCTCAGCAGACCTCGGCCAAAGCATTCACCGACGCACTTCTCTCGACTCCTTCGACAGCCACCGGAGCGGCAAGTCAGCGGACTTCATAGCCACATGGAGGAGAGCCAGCCCCAAGCGACGCTTAGCTCTATACGGTTCAAACTTTTTGGTAACATGTTGCCAAAGGGGGAGAATTTGTATAGATCATAGGGCTTCGAGAGAGAGCATGTTGCCTTTTGCTTTTGCTTATCTTGGTCGTTCTTGATACATTTGGTTTATACTTTTACTCGTCTCGTGACTTGAATTATGTTGTCTTTCATCATACGCTTTATGGTTGATGCTACTATTGCCTATCTTTGTGATAAATTTTATGATCATTCACTTGTACGCTTGCTGATGTGTGCATTGTAATCCATTCATATCATTTATGCGCTCCACGAAGTTGTATGTCACATGGAAGAGTGACCCACAATCCTAATCGATTGTGCATTTGCATTCAAACGCACATTAAAAATAATGCACAAATTTAGGGGGAGATCTTGCTTATCACATACTTCTCAAAGCGATGATATTATGCATTTATTATATCCATTGTCGAAGCATTGATCAATATGTTGTCCTCAATTACCAAAAAGGGGGAGATTGAAACACATCTTCTCCCTAGGTGGTTTTGGTAATTAACTACAACATATAGTTCATTGAACTAATAGACTTATCTAGTAAATTTCGGAAAAGTTCAATGAATGGATTGGCTAGGAATTGTGAGGAGGAACCCCTTGGATGCAAATGAATCCTATTGGCAAAAGCTTTAAGACTCTACATTTTATCTAAGTGAGTTGATCACATTGAGTCCATAGGAAAGCCAATACTATTAAGAGGGGATGAGGTACTGACGATGATCTGGTTGCTCAAGTGCTTAGAGATATGCCACCAAAAGCCTGAAACATTTTCTCACAAAATATTATCTCCAAAACCCTAAACTCCAATTTTGGTGCCACCAAGAATTCCACTTCGGTCTCACCGAGAAAGAACCCTATGCCAAACCCTAGCACCTCGGTAGAACAGAGACTACATTCAGTGGAACCGAAAAGCAGCGATCAGCCTTCTATGACCGAATTATTTAATTTTGGAACTTCCGAGATTAATGTTTCGGAGCCACCAAAGTACTAGATTTGCCTAGGTTTAACTGAATCGGTCTCACCGAGATGTTTCATTCGGTCTCACCGAAAAGCCAAAAGTTATGATATTTTGCACTAGTCGGTAGCACCGTGTTTTAACTTCGGTGTCACCGAGTTAGGCAATAATGTTGTAATGATTTGATTTTTGGAGAGGGCTATAAATACCCCTCCACCCCCTCTCACTCATTGAGAGAGCCATCCGAACAAACAACACTACCACCATTCATTTTTTGAGAGAGAACTGATATGTCCATTTTGCATCATGATTTCCTACTGTTATTTATATTGTTTTTGGTCATTATTCCACTTTATGATACAATTTTAGTGCCTTTGTCTCTGAATTTACAAGGATCACATGGAGAGGAACATTACCGGCAGCAGGAATTCTGGACCTGAAAAAGCTATATCAGAGATACCTATTTTGCTGAACTTCAAATGACCTGAAATTTTACGGAAAATATTTTTGGAATATAAAAAAATACTAGAGCCAAGAAGTGCCAAAGGGGGGCATCTATCGCTCACAAAGCAACAGGGCGTGCTCACCCTGATGCCTTGTGGGTCCCACGGACGTTCTCCGGTCCCCCTCTTCTCCTAGATCATGGGTTTTGACCTAGAAAAAAAATCAAGGGGATACTTTCGGGACGAAGCGCCGCCGTCTCGAGGCAGAACCTAGACAGGAGCACTTTCGCTCTCCGGCGGAGCGATTCCGCCGAGGAAACTTCCCTCCAGGAGGGGGAAATCGAAGTCATCGCCATAACCAACACTTCGTCCATCGTGGGAGGATCAATCTTCGTCAACATGTTCACCAACACCATCTCATCTCATACCCTAGTTCATCTCTTGTATTCAATCTTTGTTTCAAAACCTCCGATTGGTACCTGTGGGTTGCTAGTAGTGTTGATTACATCTCGTAGTAGATGCTAGTTGGTTTAATTGGTGGAAGATTATATGTTCAGATCCTTAATGATATTCAATACACCTCTCATCTTGAACATGAATATGATTTGTGAGTAGTTACTTTTGTTCTCGAGGACATAGGAGAAGTCTTGTTATAAGTAATCATGTGATGTTGGTATTCGTTTGATATTTTGATGATATGTATGTTGCTCTTCCTTTAGTGGTGTCATGTGAACATCGACTACATGACACTTCACAATATTCGGGCCTAAAGGGAAGAATTGGGGAATCACAAGTAGATGATGGGTTGAGAGAGTGACATAAGCTTAAACCCTTGTTTATGAGTTGTTCTGTAAGGGGTTGATTTGGATCCACGCGTTTAATGTTATGGTTAGATTTACCTTAATTCTTATTGCATAGTTGCGGATGCTTGCGAGAGGGGGTAATCATAAGTGGGTTGTTTGTTCAAGTAAGAACATCACCTTAGCACTGGTCTACCCTCATATCAAATTATCAAAGTAACGAACGAGAATCAACTAAACACGATGAACGTGACTAGACGGAAATTCCCATGTGTCCTCGAGAGTGCTTTGCTTTTATATAAAAGAACTTTAAGGATTATCCTTTTCTACAAAAAGGATTGGGCCACCTTGTTGCACCTTTGTTACTGTTATTACTTGTTACTTATTACGAATTATCTTGCTACAAAACTATCTATCATTGTTACTTATAGCGCTTGCAGAGAATACCTTACTAAAAACCGCTTGTCATTTCCTTCTGTTCCTCGTTGGGTTCAACACTCTTACTTTTTGAAAGGACTTTGATTGATCCCCGATACTTGTGGGTGATCAAAAACCACCTACTCATGTGTTGAGATCAAGGGATTCCACTCCAACCAATAGATCCTTGATTTCTAGCCTCCCCAAGTTGCTTTCCACCCAATCATGCTCTTCTACAAAGCAAAATTCTATGAGAGAGTGATTGAGTGTTGAGGAGACTGTCTTTTGAAGCACAAGAGAAAGGAGTTAATCATCAGCACAACATCGATGACCTCTTGGAGAGTGATGTCTCCTAGATTGGTTAGGTGTCGCTTGGGAGCCTCCAAATCTTGTGGAGTTGAACCAAGAAGTTTGAAAGGGCAAGGAAATTGCCTACTTCGTGAAGATCTACCCCGAGTGAGGCTAGTATTTCATGGATGAAAGCCATGGTGTAATAGACAAGGTTGCTTCTTCGAGGACCCTTCGTGGGTGGAGCCCTTCGTGGAGTCGCGCAACCATTACCCTCTGTGGGTTGAAGTCTTCATCAACGTGGACGTATGATAGCACCACCTATCGGAACCACACCAAAAATCAATATGTCTTCATTGTGTTTGATCTTCCTATCCCTCCCTCTACATTCACTTGCAATGTCATTACTTTCGTTGGACTACTCGTAGACAAGCATGTGTAAGCTAGATTCAATAAAATGGATAAAACTTGCCAACCGATTAAATTGGGAAAAGGTTAAGTTTTAATCTGGTCAAGTAGTCTAATCACTCCCCTCTAGACATACTTTTGATCCTACACCAACCAAGCAAAATTTTTTACCTTCATAGGGGGCCAAGCCTTCGAGACAGTCATGTTCATTGAAATGAGTGTGGCGCCTTGGAATTGAGCCTTGTACACCAACTTGGCTGAGTAGATACCGCTTGCCGCGAACTTCCAAGAAATGGAATCCTCCATATCATCTATAAGCTAGACATGCGATAGGATGCTCCTAATTTCAAGGTACTCAATAATATGATCCATGGAAAATCCTCACTAAATTTGATTTTGTTTATCCATGTATTGCTAGCAAGGGCCACGCGACCTACCCACTTATTTCTCTTTGAGGTATCATGGACAAGAGGTGCAATGCCTTTCCTCCTCTTTCCATCCAGTGATGGCATGTCCGAGAAAGGCGCCTTAGCCCCATTTCCTATGGTGATGCAGGTGCAAACATAGAAAATCTCCATGTCCATGGCATCACAAGGATTGACCATGCCAATTCACAACTTAATCGGGTTGGTCCACTCAACCCATGACCAGGGCGTCAAAATTTCTCGAGATGGAGATCATCAAGGCCCCCAAGGTTGGTGGGGTGTCACACAGTTTCCCAATTCACCTTGCATTTTGCTCCCGAGGTCTTGTTGAAGGAGCTAAATGTGGCAGATCTTGGGTAGGGGGGCAAGCTGATGACCTTTGCTTGGTTGTATCAGGACGAACGAGAGACACAATATGTACCCAGGTTCAGGCCCTCTCAAAGACGTAAAACCCAACGTCATACTTCTGTTGTATTTATTGTGTTTGAGTACAGAGTACAGGTTGATCTACCTCGAGATAGTATCTATGAATCTAACTTAACCTAACGCTATGGACTAAACCCCTTGGCAAATATAGGTATCTGGGGTATCTAGGGTTACAAGATAGGCAATTACATATAGGGATAAACTTGCTGATGATTTGAACATGTCTTGAAGTGTGCGCAAGGTCTTCGGAGGATTCAATCTTGAGTATGCTGGGGGCCGTGATAAACATGGCCCATTCTTTGGTTCCCCAAGGGTCCTCAACCTGGCCCATGACTGGTAGACGGACGTGGCTAGCACCCCCTTGTCCAGGACACCGTTAGTAGCCCCAAAACTGGTCTTAAAGCCAAGGGTATTGGATAACTCCTTCAAGTGGCTTCAACTTGGGTCTTCGGCTTCATAGGTGAGATCAAAAAACCCTAAAGATTCTTTGTTAATTTCATTTCTGAGGTTATCCTAGGACCCTGAATCTCCATCCATGCTTTCCCAATAGTGCCAAGTTAAATATATGCAGATCACGAATACCCATTCCGCCTCTACACTTAGGTGTCACAAGATTTTTCCACGATATCCAGTGTAGAGATATCTTGTCAATAGAACTGCTCCACCAGTATCTTGACATGTTTAAAGTTAGGATCTTCCACACCTTTTTGCCAAAAAAAACCACTCATGCTAAATGTGAGCATAGACTGAATAATTGATTTCAATAATGTCTCCCTTAAACTAAAAAAACAATGTCTCCCTCCCCGCACACGCAATGAGCCTTTTAGATAAACATTGCATCTTGCTTCTTGAACGCTCACCAATATGATCGAAAGTACACCTCGTGATCCTTCCAACCGCAGCTGGGTTCCCAAGATACCACTCAGTGACCGCCTCAACGTGAAAATCATTTGTAGCTTTCAATTTTTTCTGAAGAGAACAAGGCGTATTTGGGCTAAAACAGATAGCACTTTTGTCTTTCTTCACACATTGACCCGAGCTCTCTGATAATCCCCAAGTGCAAGGAATCATCGTTGCACTTTCCAAAGATGGAAGTGATAAGTACGGAGTGTCGAACCCATCAGGATCTAAAGGTAAGATCAATATTCTCTCAAGTACTATCTGACACCGATACGACTCTACATACACCGAACGTTTGCTTCTATCTAGTAACGAGAAATAAAATTGCGTTGTGGGTATAAAGAGGATAGCTTTGCATGATATTGGAGAACAAAAATATGAAAAGAGTTGCTGCCTAAATAAAGTTAGAATATATTACAATATATTATAGCGAGTGTGCAATAATGATGGTATGGTGTGCGGAATCATCCTAGTAAATTGATAACAAGAACGATAATCACAATTGCAATTTTATATGAGGGAGAGGCATGAGCTAACATACTTTCCGTACTTGGATCATATAAACTTATGATTGGAACTCTAGCAAGCATAACTACTAGAGATCATTTAGGTAAACCCAACCATAGTATTAACACTACAAGTCCCCTTTACTCCCATACGTAAACAACCCCCTTGCTCGAGTGTAAGCTTCTGTCACTCTAGCTGCCCACTATAAGAGAATCATAAACATATTGCAACACCCTACAGCGAGAATCCCCCATGTGTGCGCGGCACGAAAGGCACCATAGGACAGCACCAATATAAAACATACAACTCAAACCAATCAAGATCATCAATCAACCCAAAGGAAAAAAGAAATCTACTCAATCATCAGAAGATGGCAACACATCATTGGATAATAATATGTGGCACAAAACACCATATTCAAGTAGGGGATTACAGTGGGGTGCGGGAGAGTGTACCGCCGTAGATATATGAGGGAAGGTGATGGCGGTGACGGTGGCGAAGTTGTTGGTGTAGATTGTCGTCACCATGGTTGCCCCGGCGGCGTTCCGGCGCCACCGGGAGAGAGAGGGAGAGAGTCTCCCCCTTAGGATTCCTCCTCCATGGCCTCTCCCTAGATGGGGAGAGGTTCTCCCCTCTAGTCCATGGCCTCCATGGCTCCCGGAGGGGCGAGAGCCCCTCCGAGATTAGATCTATGTCTGTTTTCCTCTATGTTTTCTCTCCAGATTGGTTTTTCTATACAGAGAGTTGCGGCGACGAGGTGGGGAGTCTAGGTTAATTCCTGATGGTTTCTCTATTTATAGGATTTTTTGGTGTTGGAATCACGCAAAACGGAGTTACGAGGGGCCCACAAGCTAACAGGGCACCTTGACCCCCCTGGGCACGCCCTATTAGCTTGTGGGAGCCTGGTGGCCCTCCTCTAGTGGTTCTTTGCTCCAATGTTGCTCATATGTTCGAGAAAAAATCACCAAAAAATTTGGGTGATTCCGAGAACTTTCATTTTTTGCTAAAAAAATGACACCATGGTAATTCTGCTAAAAAGAGCGTCATCATAAAAAGTGCATCAAAGCCATATAAAAGTATTGTAAAGATAGGTTAATATCGCATGAATACTTCATAAATTATTGATACATTGGAGACGTATCAGCATCCCCAAGCTTAATTCCTGCTCGTTGTCGAGTAGGTAAATGATAAAAGAGATAGTTTATGAAGTGGAATGCTAGCATAGTATATAAGTTTGATCAATAAAGATTTCATCCAGTTTTTTAGCATCATAACCAGCAAGTATTTCTCATAAAACGTCTCATGATCAAGTATAGACCATAAACTTTCTTCAAAGCCAACAAACTATGTTTTCAGTCATCAAACAGTTACAATTCATCTTATTTTTAGGAAGGGTCTATGTAAGAGCTTTGATTTAGCAAACTCCACATACTCAACTATTATTTAGTCTTCAATGATTGCTGACACTCAAAGCATATTTTTAGAACAAGTAGTTTCAATCAAACACATAGGAAGATAGGGGCTTAATGTTTCGCCTCCCAACTTATTTATCTCGGGGGTAATCTCAACAATAATGAATCATGATCACCTATATCCAACTGGATATATGTGCCTGGACCTTTCCCCACCACATGATGCTTGCCAACTAAAGAATTAATAGATTGGAATAGGGATGAACATTATTGACTCTTGCATAAAAGTAAATGTAGAAAAGTAAATACATAATAGTAAAAGACATGCCCTTTGTAGAGGGAAGGAGAGGTTGTCATGCGCTTTTTATTTTTGGATATGCAATCACTTAATGAAAAGGAACGTCACTTTATATTGCCCCTTGTGATAGCAACCTTTATTATGCAGTCTGTAGCTTTTATTTATTCACTATCACAAGTTCTTACAAAGCTTATTTTCCCTTCCAATAAAAGATCATACATATTTAGGAGCAATTTTTATTGCTATTTTCACCGATGATAACTTACTTGAGGGATCTTATTTAATCCATAGGTAGATATGGTGGACTCTCATGGAAAGAAACTGGGTTTAAGGGGTTTTGGATGCACAAGTAGTATTTCTACTTAGTACAAATTTTGGCTAGCAAAAGATCCTAAGCAAGCACCACATGTTATAGGATCCATGACAATATAACTTCTATGTGAATATAAACAAACATAACAATTACATTGTCTTCCTTATCCAACGTCAACTACTTGATCGACTTTGAAAATAATTAATGGGGGATCGCAATCATAGAAAATGTCCAAGGTAGTATATTTATATGTGAAATATCTCTTCCTTCAATATTTTTTATGAATTGTTCAAGTGACCATTGTTGTGTTTGCTAACCTCCAATAAATTTTTATTGCTTATACTCTGAGTATGTGAAGTCACTACTCCACATGGGACAAGCATATGAAGCATATATAATTTCACGTTTTATGACATTCAATTCATTCAACATTTTCTCTTAGGATATAAGTGAAGAACAAAGTGATCATCAAACTACTCTAAAAAAGATATGAGTGAAGATCATAGAGCATTCTATAAAGCCATACTCAAGAGATTTAAGTGAAGCGCATGAAGCATTCTATAAAGCCATACTCAAAAGATTTAAGTGAAGTGCATGAAGCATTTTATAAATAATCCAAGGATTATATCATACCATCATGGTGCATAAAATAAAAAGGAAAAACAAACACAAAAGATGCTCCAAGAATAGCACATGTGAACGAATAAAATCTTACGATCAATATAGGCTTACCGATAATTGTTGACGAAGAGAGGTGGGATGCATAGCATCCCCAAGCTTAGATGCTTGAGACTTCTTGTAATATTTACATGGGGAGACTTGGGCATCCCCAATCTTAAGTTTTTGTATCTCGTTCAATCCTCTCATATCCCGGTTTCACCTAAGTCAAAAATTTCATCCACACAAAACTTGAAAAGAACTCGTGAGATAAGTTAGTACACATAAGAATAAATCAACACTTCATGTACTGCCAAGACAAGTTGCATAATAATTTTCAAAATATTAGTTATTGTATACTATCATTTCCACAATTTATATCTACCAATATAAGCCATGAAAACTCTAGGATAAGTAGATAACAAAACTATGATAGTAATCGGTCCAAACATAACAGTCCGTAGCAATTCATTTAAAAAGTGTAATTATGCAACTCGAAAAATTCTGAAAATTTAGAAAAGATAAATAATTTTTATTGAGGTACAGTGTAAAAATTTCAGAAACTTTCCATGTTCCAGTAAAATATGAAAATTCAAACAATACAGCAAAATTTTCTATTTTTACACAGTCACACATCAAACATGCAATTGAGACATCTTAAGGCAATTCTTGCAACCTTTTATTGAAAAACATGATTATGAATAACATATAACATAGAAAAACAAAATAAATGATGCTCCAAGCAAACCACATATTATGTGACGAAAAAAAATATAGCTCCAAGTAAGGTATACCGATAGTGTTGAAGACGAAAGAGGGGATGCCTTCCGGGGCATCCCCAAGCTTAAACGCTTGATTCTTCCTTCGATATTACCGTGGGGTCCTTGGAATCCCCAATCTTAGGGTCTTTCCACTCCTTATTCTCCTCATATCAGTATCTCACCCAAAACATGAAAACTTCAATCACACAAAACTTAACAAAAACCTTGTGAGATCCGTTAGTATAATATGCAAATCATAAACTTTAGGTACTGTTATAAATTGATTCATATTTTATTATTACGTAAGGTACTGTATTCTAACTTATCTGTGGCTTATACCTCCTGATATAATCCATAGCATCATCAAAAAGAGCAAACTATGCAAGCAAAAACAGAATCTGTCTAAAACAGAATAGTCTGTAATGATCTGTAGAGAAACTATACTTCCGTAACTCTAAAAATTCTGAAAAAATAGGAATACCTGGGGAATTTATATATGAATACTGTGTAAAAAAATCAGATCAAAAAGTTTTTCTAGTAAAATCATAGAAATACTTCACTGAACACAAAATTTTATGTTTTTGCACAGGATAAAATCTACTATCATCCAAATCATCCCAAAGGCTTTACTTGGCACATTATTGAAATAAAAGATACAAAACATGATTACTACAGTATATTAATCATGTGAACACACAAAAACATAAAGGATAAGTGTTCGGTTGTCTCCAAACAAGCGCTTTTCTTTAAAGCCTTTTAGTTAGGCATGATGATTTCAATGAAGCTCACATAAGAATAGTAGATGAAACATGCAAAACAGCATCATTAATATTATGACAAGCATATTGTTTTATGATACTGTTGTATATACATGGGGATAATTATTTTTATGAGAGACTTCCATGAAAAATTCTACATTGTTTCCATGAGCATGAACACAAGTGTTCAAGGTTGACCCTCACTTCTTCAATGCATAACTTTCCAATCGCTTCTCTTTTACGAGGCAACTAAATTTTTTGTGTTTTTGATTTTTCAATTTTTTTGTTTATTTAACCAACAACTAAAGAAAGATAGCAAGAAAAAAACAAAAGAAAAACAAAATCTACTTAGTGATAAAAGCAAACAAGCATACACAAAAATATTAACCCCACGCCATTGCTCCCCGGCAACGGCGCCAGAAAAGAGCTTGATAATCCCCAAGTGCAAGGAATCATCGTGGCACTTTCCAAAGATGGAAGTGATAAGTATGGAGTGTCAACCCCAAAAGGATCTAAAGGTAAGATAAATATTCTCTCAAGTCATATCGGCCACCGATACGACTCTACATACACCGAACGTTTGCTTCTATCTAGTAACGAGAAATAAAACTGCGTTGTGGGTACAAAGAGGATAGCTTTGCATGATATTGGAGAACAAAAATATGAAAATAGTTGCTGCCTAAATAAAGTTAGAATATATTACAAATAGCCAGTGTGGAATAATGATGGTATGGTGTGCAGAATTATCCTAGGCAATTGATAACAAGATCGATAATCATTATTGCAATTTTATATGAGGGAGAGGCATGAGCTAACATTCTTTCCATACTTGGATCATATGAACTTATGATTGGACCTCTAGCAAGCATCCACAACTACTAGAGATCATTAAGGTAAACCCAACCATAGCATTAACACTTCAAGTCCCCTTTACTCCGATATGTAAACAACCCCCTTACTCGGGTGTAAGCTTCTATCACTCTAGCTGCCCACTATAAGAGAATCATAAACATATTGCAACACCATACAGCGAGATTCCCCCACATGTGCACAGCACGGAAGGCACAATAGGACAGCACCAATATAAAACATACAACTCAAACTAATCAAGATCATCAATCAACGCAAAGGACAAAAGAAATCTACTCAATCATCATAAGATGGTAACACATCATTGGATAATAATATGTGGCACAAAACACCATGTTCAAGTAGGGGATTACAGCGGGGTGCGGGAGAGTGGACCGCCGTAGATAGATGAGGGAAGGTGAAAGCGGTGACGGTGGCGAAGTTGTTGGTGTAGATTGTCGTCACCGTGGTTGCCTCGGCGGCGTTCCGGTGGCACCGGGAGAGAGGGGGAGAGAGTATCACCCCTTAGGCTTCCTCCTCCATGGCCTCTCCCTAGATGGGGAGAGGTTCTCCCCTCTGGTCCTTGGCCTCCATGGCTCTCGAAGGGGCGAGAGCCCCTCCGAGATTGGATCTCTCTCTCTGTTTTCTCTCCAGATTGGTTTTTCTTCAATACAAAGAGTTGCGGTGGCGAGACAGAGAGTCTAGGTTAATTTTTGATGGTTTCTCTATTTATAAGATTTTTTGGCGTTGGAATCATGCAAAACGGAGTTACGAGGGGCCCACAAGCTAACATGGCACCTTGACCCCCCCTAGGTGCGCCCTATTAGCTTGTGAGAGCCTGGTGGCCCCCCTCCGGTGGTTCTTCGCTCCAATGTTGCTCATATGTTCCAGAAAAACTCACCAAAAAAATTCGGGCGATTCCGAGAACTTTCATTTTCTGCACAAAAAAATGACACCGCGGTAACACTGCTGAAAACAACGTCGGTCCGGGTTAGTTCTAATTAAATCATACAAGTGCGTCAAAGCCATATAAAAGTATTGTGAACTTAGGTGAATATGGCATGAATACTTCATAAATTATCGATACGTTGGAGACGTATCACTCTCCCCATAGATTCGCAGAATATCGTTGACTCTTTCTACACTCTGCACATTTGCACTAAGAAATATTAGACTATCATCATAAAACAGCAAGTGACTCACCCAAGGAGCCCGAAAGCTCATTTTTATTCCTTTGTCCAGATGATTTAAGCAGCGACAAGAAGCCCTGTTTAAGCTGGACATGCAATAGGATGCTCCAAAGTTCAAGGTACTCAATGATATGATCCATGGAATATCCTCACTAATGTTGATTTTGTTTATCCACGCATTCCTAGCAAGGGCCTTGCGAACTGTCCACTTCTTTCTCTTTGAGATATCATGGACAAGAGGTGCAATGCCTTTCCTCCTTTTCCATCCAGTGATGGTGCATCCAAGAAAGGCGCCTTAGCCCCATTTCCTATGGTGATGTCGGTGCAGACGTAGAAAATCTCCATGTCCATGGCGTGACAAGGGTTGACCATGTCAATTCACAACTTGGTTGGGTCGGTCCACTCAATCCATGACTAGGGTGTCGCAAATTTCTCGAGATGGATATCAGCAAGGCCCTCAGGGTTTGTGGGGTGTCACATAGTTTCCCAATTCACCTCGCATTTTGCTCCCGAGGTCTTGTTGAAGGAGCTAAATCCGGTAGATCTCAGGTAGGGGGGGCAAGATGATATCTTAGCTTGATGGTATCGGGACAAATGAAAGACACAATATTTACCCAGGTTTGGGCCCTCTCGAAGAGCTAAAACCCTACTTCATACTTCTGTTGTATTGATAGTGTTCGAGTACAGAGTACAGGTTGATCTACCTCGAGATAGTATCTATGAATCTAACTTAACCTAACCCTATGGACTAAACCCCTTAGCTTATATAGGGACCTGGGGTATCTAAGGTTACAAGATAGTCAATTACATCTAGGGATAAACTTGTTGATGATTTGAACATGTCTTAAAGTGTACGCTAAGTCTTCGGAGGATTCAATCTTGAGTATGTTGGGGGCCGTGATAAACATGGCCCAATCTTTGGTTGCCTGATGGTCCTTTGCCCGGCCCGTGACTGGTAGGCACACGTGGCTAGCACCCCTTATCCAAGACACTATTAGTAGCCCAGAACTGGTCTTCAAGCCAAGGGTATTTGAGAACTCCTCGGAGTGGCTTCAACTTGGGTCTTCGGCTTCGTAGGAGAGATCAACAAACCCTCAAGCTTCTTTGTTAATTTCATATCCGAGGTCATCCGAGGACCTTGAATCTCCATGCTTTCCCAATAGTACCAAGTTAAAGAGATGCATATCATGAAAACCCATCCCGCCTCTGCACTTAGGTGTCACAAGATTTTTCCACAATATCCACTATAGAGATCTCTTGTTAATAGAACTGCTCCGCTAGTATCTCGCCATGTTTGATGTTAGGATCATGCACACCTTCTTTGCCAAAAGAAAACAACTCATGCTAAATGTGGGGATAGGCTGAATAATTGATTTCAACAATGTTTCCCTCCCCGCACACGCAAAGAGCCTTTTAGACAAACCTTGCATCTTGCTTCTTGAATGCTCACCAATATGATCGAAAGTATTGCTTGTTATCCTTCGAACCGTAGTTGGGAGCCCAAGATACCGCCCTGTGAATGCCTCAATGTGAACATCAAGTGTATCTTTCAAAATTAGCCGAAGAGAATGCGGTGTATTCGGGCTAAAATAGATAGCACTTTTGTCTTTGTTCACATATTGACCCGAGCTCTCCTCATAGATTCGCAAAATATCATTGAGTCTTTCTGCACCCTACACATTTGCCCTAATAAATATTTGATTGGCATCAACAAACATCAAGTGACTCACCCAAGGGGCCCGGAAGGGCATTGTTATTCCTCTGTCCATATGATTTAAGCAGCAAAGAGAAGCCCTCTTTAAACTGGACATGTGATAGGATGCTCTAAAGTTCAAAATAATATGACCCATGGAAAATCCTCACTAAAGTTGATTTTGTTTATCCATGCATTCCGAGCAAGGGCCTCGCAAACTGTCCACTTCTTTCTCTTTGAGGTATCATGGACAAGAGGTGCGATGCCTTTCCTCCTCTTTCCATCCAGTGATGGCACGTCCGAGAAAGGTGCCTTAGCCCAATTTCCTATGGTGATGCAGGTGCAGACATAGAAAATATTCATGCCCATGGCATCACAAGGGTTGACCATGCCAATTCACAACTTGGTCGGGTCGGTCCACTCAAGCCACGACCAGGGCGTCGCAAATTTGTCAACATGGAGATCATCAAGGCCCCCAAGGTTGGTGGGGTGTCACACAGTTTCCCAATTCGCCTTGCATTTTGCTCCCGAGGTCTTGTTGAAGGAAGGAAATCTAGCAGTCTAGGGTAGGGGAGCCCAAGCTGATGATCTTTGCTGACGAGAGACATTATATGTACCCAAGTTTGGGCCCTCTCGGGGAGGTAAAACCCTACGTCATACTTCTATTGTATTTATTGTGTTCGAGTACAGAGTACAGGTTGATCTACCTCGAGATAGTATCTATGAATCTAACTTATCCTAACGCAATGGACTAAACCCCTTGGCTTATATAGGTATCTGGGGTATCTAGGGTTACAAGATAGTCAATTACATCTAGGAATAAACTTGCTAATGATTTCACATGTCTTGAAGTGTGCGTCAATTCTTCGGAGGATTCAATCTTGAGTATGCTGGGGGCCGTGATAAACATGGCCCATTCTTTGGTTGCATGTGGGTCCTCGGCCTGGCCCGTGGCTGATAGGCGGACGTGCCTAGCACCCCTTATCTAGGACATCGTTAGTAGCCTGAGAATTGGTCTTCAACCCAAGGGTATTGGAGAAATCCTCAGAGTGGCTTCAACTTGGGTCTTCGGCTTCGTCGGCGAGATCAACAAACCCTCAATCTTTTTGTTAATTTCATATCCGAGGTCATCCCAGGACCGTGAATCTCCATCCATGCTTTCCCAATAGTGTCAAGCTAAAGAGATGCAGATCATGAAAACCCATTTCGCCTCTGCACTTAGGTGTCACAAGATTTTTCCACGATATCCAATGTAGAGATCTCTTGTCAATAGAACTGCTCCAGCAGTATCTCGCCATGTTTGAAGTTAGGATCAGTATCTCGCCATGTTTGAAGTTAGGATCTTGCACACCTTCTTTGCCAAAATAAAACAACTCATGCTAAATGTGGGGATAGACTGAATAATTGATTTCAACAATGACTCCCTTACACTAAAAAAACAATGTCTCCCTCCCTGTACATGCAAAGAGCCTTTTGGAAAAACCTTGCATCTTGCTTCTCGAACGCTCACCAATATGATTGAAAGTACTACCGGTAATCCTTCCAACCGCAGTTGGGAGCCCAACATACCGCTCAATGAACGCCTCAACGTGAACATCAAGTGTAGCTTTCAAAATTTACCGAAGAGAATGAGGTGTATTCCGGCTAAAATAGATAGCACTTTTATCTCTATTCACACATTGACCCGAGCTCTTCCCATAGATTCGCAAAATATCATTGAGTCTTTCTGCACTCTGCACATTTGCACTAACGAATATTAGACTGTCATCATAAAACGACAAGTGACTCACCCAAGGAGCGCGAAAGCTCATTTTATTCCTTTGTAAATATGGCCTCCATATGGTTTAAGCAACAATGAGAAGCCCTCTGCACAGAGTAGGAAAAGAAAAGGTGATATAGGATAAACCTGTCGCAAACCTTTCGATGGAGTGAAAAAGGCTTAAGTTCTCTAGTAACCTAGACCGAGAAGCGGACAGGGGTGACACACTTTATAATTAATCCGACAAAAGAGACGCTAAAACCCAGCCTCGGGAGTGTGGCCTCAAGATAGTGCCACTCTACACGATCATAGGATTTCATCATATCAAGCTTAATAGCGTATGCATAATTCTTCCCCTTCTTTCTTCTTTTTAATGTGTGGATACTTTCAAAAGTGACCAACACATTATCTGTAATTAAGCGTCCGGGAACAAATGCATTTTTCTCTTCACTGATCATCTCATCCATAAAATCCCTCATGCGATTTTTCACTGATTTGACACCTAGTTTATATAACACAGGGCAAAGGGCAATACGTCGATATTGAGAAATCATCTGACATGTCGTACCTTGGGTATAAGAGTAATAGATGTGTCTTTCAACCCCAGTGGTTGGTCACCCCCATTGAGAAAATCCATCAATGCTTGGTTTACATCATCTTTTAGCAGTTTCTAGTGTCGTTGGTAAAACCCTGCTGTAAAACCATCTACACCAGGGGCCTTTGAATAGGCCATCTAAAATAGGGCTTGTGAAATTTCCTTTGTTATAAACGGTTTATCCAAAACTTGGTTCATAGTCGGCGTCACTTTCACCAGAATGTGTTCCATCAACTCGCTCATATCGAAGTGCCCCTATGAGGTATAGAGTTGCTCACAGAACGACTGAATTTCTGCCTTATCCTCGTCATCACTCGCACAAACAGAACCATCCGCTCGACGCAGCCCTGATATACAGTTCATACAATTGATGTTCTTTTGCTTGAGCCTGAAAATACCCTTATTTCTATCACATGCGTGTAACCACAACACCCTAGAGCGGTGTTTGATCCATACTTCTTCCTGCCTAAGAGCCTACCACAATTTGTCAATAGTGCGTTTCTCCTCATCGGAAGGGCCTCGGCCTATAGATTGTATTCGGATTTTATCCAATTTCTACTGAAGTTGTCTAATAGTTCGCGCTAGAAAACCAAATTCCCGTGCTCCCCATGGTTCCAGCATGCGCTATAGCGCACCCAGCGACTCGACAATGCCATGCAGACCTGGTCCACGACTCTGGCGACACCACGAGCCAGTCACCAATTTCTCATAGTCATGTCTGCTAGACGTTCTCGTATCAAAACTTTTTTTATTCTGTATCATATGATCTTGTAGTTGTTCAAAAATTTCCGCAGTTACATAACAATGATCTGACTCTACTGCACTAACATGAGAACCAAAATATGTTGAAAACATTGACGAAGGGCCTTATTAGTGAAGGCGAGATCAAGCCTCGCTTTGACATTACCAACATTAGCCTGACGATTGTCCCAAGTATACTCCAAACCTGTCCATTCCAAATCTTGGAAGGAAACATCTTCTACTACCCCTCGAAAATCTCTCATCTACAACGCTGGTCTCGCAACATGACTAAAGTGTTCATCGCTGTCGTGGGAGTAATACTAGCAGTAGTACGGGGGGTACGTATGAGTAAGGGCGAAGCCTAGCTACGGAGCAAGCGTAACACTCGGATTTACGAGTTCTGACCCCACTCGGAAGTGGTAAAAGTCCTACGTCTCGAGCCCTAGGGCTAAGTGTTGCTTTGTGTATGTTTTGATTACATGTAGTTCGTAACCCCTCCTCTGGCGTCGGGGGGTGGCTTATATAGAGTGCGCCACCACCAGCCAAGTGCCATTACGAGGGTCATTAATGCTAGTAACTGCCGGAGTTACTGGAAACTGTCGTGTTAACTACGAGCGTTACAGGTAACGTAGTATTTACAGCACTTAATGTGAGTTAAGTCCCTCGAACATTGTAGCTCCCACGCCGTCTCTGTTTCTTCACGTCCGGGTGCCTAAGCTAGGCCGAGTGGCTAGTATCGTCCAAGTGACTTTCAAGGATCCAAGTACATCTTGTACATTCGTCCGAGTGCTACAATAGTCCAGGGACTTCCGTGAACTTGTAGGACCCCAGGTGTGTCCTAGATGCGAGGTCTATGACCCTACCCAGGGTAGGTGACCTCGTTAGTAGCCCCCAAATCGGTTGAGGTTTTGGGAGTCGAGTGACCAACGCACCGTGGCATTGGTAGCATTTCGGGAACGCTTGGAAACGAGTCGGATCGTTTCTTACTCGGTACTGAAACCTCGACCGATTCAGGTTAAGTAACTTCCATATGACTTGAACAGCCTGACTGTTCAAGTCACTCAACCTGATGCAGATCAGTTCTCGGGAGAGATAATCTTAAGGCTTGAAGATGAGACTATTGAAACTTCTGTTTGACATTCATTCGGGTACTCTTGAATCAGTTGAAGATTTGTCCGAGTGCTCAACGGGTCTTCTTGGTTCACTCGGTGAGTTTCGGTGCGTCAGAATGCACCAGCGAGCACGGAGTTCACTTGGGCCATGGCACTACGAAATCTCCGGTGATTTTGAAATCGTGGGGAAGCGCACGCACGCGATCGTGACGGTTGTGTCAGGAAAGTGGGGGAGGTGGCCGTGGCGCCTCAATTTCTGTGACATGAATTTCGCCACGCGTCCCCGCAACGCTGCCCCAGAAATATCACGGATCTAGATGCGCCCATTGATTGCGTGGTTGCAACAGATCCGACTGTCGGGATTCCGCCGAGTTGGAGTATAAAATGAGACCGGGAGGGAGGTAGGAAAAAACATCCTCATTCTTTGCCTCCCCGATCTCCTCCTCTGCTCCGCCGAGAGCTTTGCCTGCACCACCGATTCGTCGATTCTCCGTCACTCCTCATCGGAGATGATGAAGAGCGCCACCGCGAGGGCCGAGAGGGCGAAGAAGTCCTCGCGGGAGTCCTCCTCGAGCGCGGGCGCCCCGGCTAGCTTCGTCTAGGGTGACTGGCTGGCGTCTCGGACCACCGCCAGCCTGTTGAAGGACCTAGAGAGCCAGGGTCTCCTGGTCGCCGGGAGCTGGCGACTGCCAGAGAAGGGGGAGGACGAGCCCGCGCCGCGCGGGAACGAGAGGGTTCTCCTCACAACCCACCTCGACCGAGGCTTTCTTTGCCCCCTCACCGTTTCTTCCGTGCGTTCTTAGACTTTTTCGGGGCTCAACTCCACCATCTTCCCCCCAAGTCCATCACCTAACTAGCTGCTTTTGTTTCTCTCTGTGAGAACTTCCTTGGTTGCAATTCTTACTGGGGTTTATTCAAGCACTTGTTCACATGCCGAGTGATGAATGTGAAGAAAACTGCTTTGACTAAGGAGAAAACGAATGTAGTCCAACTGTGTGGGGGCTTAGGTATCCAATTGAGGGGCAAAGGTAGTTTTCCTGCGATGACTTTCCCAGACATGGTCAAGGGCTGGCAGTCGACTTGGTTTTACTGTGAGGACATCCCAGTCGGTGAGGGTCAGTCGGGTCTCCCTGCGTACTCGGCCGAACGCATTCGGCGACTCCCCAAGTTGACCGTGTCCAAGGAGGAGAAGGTAGACGTAGACATCCTTGTGATTGCGCTGATATCCCTTGTGAACCAGGGTATCAACGGTCTTAACCTACTGGAGGTCTTTTTCCAGAGAAGAATTCATCCGTTGCAGGCCAGAGCCCACCCTATGTGGCAGTACTCAGGTCCAAGTAACCCTACGCGTATGCACTCGAAGGAGCTTAGCGAAGAGGCCGTGGCGAACAAGCTCAAGGCCGTCACCCCAGCTCGAGACAACCCCAGGGGCACGAGACGTGTGCCTCCGTACTTGATTGAGAATCTGACGAATGAGGTAAATCCCGAGTGCCACTATTGTCTCCGAGTGATGTGACTTTCGTTTACCAAATCTTGATTGATGTAACTTTTATTTTGACAGGGCTTGACGGGCATGGTGAGCTTGATTCCTGCTGGTAACCATGCCCTTGCTGATGTGGCGAGCGACGACGAGCGCCATGACGACTCAGACGGGGAGGAGGACTATGTGGAATACAGTGAAGGAGGAGGAGACGAGAAGGAGTCGGAACCAGGAGACGAGGCGGAGTCTTCTCCTTCGGAGGCGATCCTTCCCGAGCCCCGCACAAAGGCGCGCCAGGACCCTGGGGTCCGTGGAGGCAACACAGGAGGGTCGGGTACCGCCAAGTCCTCTGCAGCTATTCCTCCCACTCGGACTTCAAAGTGTGGGCATGCCGAGCCCGCTCTATCCCCAGAGAAGGGCGCCAAGCAGCTGAAGATTACCTCCAGCAAACCTTGGAAGGCTATTCTACCTAAAACCAAGATGAACGTGTCGGTGGATCCGCGTAAGTATCTTTGTACTAACTGTCACTTCGAATGACTGACCGAATGAGATAACATTCTGAGTGATTCTTCTGCAGGGCTGACACATCGACTGCTTCGCTAGAGAAGGACAAGGGAGAGGTTGACGCCACGACTTCAAAAGGTAACACTTGATTTTGGTCATATATGATCTTTGAATTCTTCGTTTCCTCTTTAGACTTATTCCCGAATGATCTTCAAATATTTGCAGAACCACGCGAAGTGATTGAGATCGATGTGGACGAACGGGTCGACCCACCGAATCTTGTCCCCAACGTGGATGTCGTGATGCGAGACGTCTCTCCTGCTCAAGCGCCAGCACCAGCTCAGGGAACCTCTTCGGGAGCAGGATCAGCACTCGGAATGCCTCTCCAACTCCTCCTGCGACCAGCACCAATAGATTACAGCGCGTCCCCGAGGACCAGGTGGTGGTAAGTAAGGAGGCGCTGATCTAACTGAGGCTGATGAACGACAAGCTGAAAGAGGCACGCGACGCCGGCGAGGCTTTGGAGAAGAACGTCCGAGTAAGTACTCTTGTAAGTACCTTCTTTAGACAGAATTTTTGCGTTGTAGATGTTTTTGGAGTCCCGAGTGGGTTTGCGTATGGGGCACACCCACTGGGTGTTCGAGTGAAATAGTCGGCGGAATTCTGAGAATCCGAGTGTTGTTCATAGGAAACCTTGTAGACATACTTGTCGAAGAGGATGCGATGATGGTCCATGGACCAGAGCCTCTCGACATTGACCATCGGGGTGTAGAACCCGTATTTCTCTAGTGGGAGCGCGCTGAGCGCACCCACTGGGTGTAGTCCCCGAGAGTGCAGTCGACGGTAGTCTGAGAATCCAAATGATTGCGATGCTGATAGTACGTTCCGAATGATGAGATACTTGTCGAAGAGGATGCGGTGATGGTCCATGGACCAGAGCCTCTCGACGTTGACCGTCGGGGTGTAGAACATGTAGTTCTCTAGTGGGGGCGCATTGAGCGCACCCACAGGGTGTAGTCCCCGAGGCTGCCGTCGACTGAAGCAGTCCGCGGTAGTCTCAAAATCCGAATGATATTGAAATTTAACCTTATACTTGATTTTTATCACTGATGTTTCCTTATTTCTTGTCGGCAGAGCGTGTGCGAGCTCGGGACTCATTACAACGCCCTTAAGAAGGAGGTACAGGACTTGCGTCGCAGTCTAGAAGCTGAGAAGACCAAGAGTACTCGTCTGGAGCAAGAAAAGCGATCACTCGGAGGTAATCAAATCTTGACCGAGTACTTTGAACTTGAACCTTTTTCCCTGTCCGAGTGAAAGTACTTCATCAGATGTACGTAGTGAGAATCTTCAACTTACTAAGAGACTCCGGGCTTCCATTTCTATAGAGACCATGAAGGAGGTCCTGGAGAGAAAGACCGTGAACTGGGAACTTCCCAGAAGGAGGCCAGTCGGAAAACGAAGGAAGCTGAGGACAAGCTGAAGTCCCTCGAGAAGTGGGGGAGGAGAAGAAAGCACTGGAGGATGTCGCCAAGAGGAGCACTGCTGAGGCTGTCGGGGCTGAGGCAACGCTGAAGCAATTTGAAAGCACATTTGCTCCCTTGGTGGTTTTGGTAATTAATAACAACATATAAGTCATTGAACTAATGTTTCCACTAAGTATATTTCAGGAAAGTTCAATGATAGGGATGGCAAAAGGATTGTGGAGATTGTGGAATACCCCAAGATGCAAGGAAATGGATTGGCAAAGCTTCAAGCAAGAGGACTCTACATTTTACATTTGTGAGAAATCACTTTGAGTCCATAGGAAAGCCAATACTATTAAAAGGGGGTAAGGTTTTGATTGGTGAACAAATGCTCATACGTGCACAAGTGATAGTCACCAAAAACACCCACAAGCTCTTCCACAAAAGTCTGTCCAAAGTCAAATATTCAAAATCGGTGCAACCAACACTTTCCACTCGGTGCCACCGATTCCCAAACTCGGACAGACCTAAGCCAAGCCCTAGCCTTTCGGTGCAACCGATTCTGCTTCGGTGCCACCGAGTTTGGGTTGCCAACTTTCTGTTACGCAAATTCACAATATCGGTACCACCGAGATTGTTGGATCGGCGTCACCGAGATTGGGCAATATGACCGTTGGTCACCTTATCGGTGCAACCGAGTTTCCTATATCGGTCTCACCGAGATTCAAAAGTTGCCACCTTTTGATCACTTCAGTACCACCGAGATTAACACATCGGTGTCACCGAGTTGGTCATTTTGTGTGTAACAGTTGGATTTTTGGGGATGCCTATATATACCCCTTCACCACCACCCACTCGAAAGAGAAGCACTCAGAACTATTCCATACTTGCCCCATCCAGTTTTCTGAGAGAGAACCACCTACCCTTGTGTTGAGGTTAAGATCATCCACTCCAACCATATGGATCTTGATTTCTAGCCTCCCCAAGTTGCTTTCCACCAATCCCATCTCTTCCACCAAGCCAAATCTGTGAGAGAGTGATTGTGTGTTGAGGAGTCTATCATCTTGAAGCACAAGAGCAAGGAGTTCATCGTCATTGCCGAGCCTATTACCTTTTGGAGGGTGGTGCCTCCTAGATTGGTTAGGTGTCGCTTGGGAGCCTCCTACTTCGTGTTGTGGAGTTGAACCAAGAAGTTTGTAAGGGCAAGGAGATCGCCTACTTCGTGAAGATCTACCCATAGTGAGGCTAGTCCTTCGTGGACGGAAGCCGTTATGGAATAGTCAAGGTTGCTACTTCGTGGACCCTTATGGGTGGAGCCCTCCGTGGACTCTCGCGACAGTTACCCTCCGTGGGTTGAAGACTCCATAAACGTGGATGTACGATAGCACCACCTATCGGAACCACGGGAAAAATCATCCTGTCTACAATTGCGTTTGATCTTCCCACCCTATCCTTTCTACTCATGCTTGTTGTTACTTTCCGCTGCTATACTCTTAGACTTGCATGTGTAGGGTGTACTTGACTTGCCATGAATGCTAAAATCTGCCAACTCTAAAATTTGGGAAAAGGTAGAATTTTTATTTGGTCAAGTAGTCTAATCACCCCCCCCCCCTCTAGACATACTTTCGGTCCTACAAGTGGTATCAGAGCTTTGGTCTCCATTGCATTGGTCTCACAACCTAGGAGAGTATGGCGTCTAGTGAGGGAAATTATCACCGTAGAGGTTCGTACTTTGATGGTACTAATTTTGCTAGTTGGAAGCACAAAATGAAAATGCATATTCTTGGTCATAACCCCGCTGTATGGGCTGTTGTTCATGTTGGCTTGCATGGTGAGTTCTTTGGTGATGGAAAGGAACCGGATCGTGAAGCGATCGCGGATGAGTTGAAGATGTTGCAATACAACGCTCAAGCATGTGACATTCTCTTCAACTGCCTATGCCCCGAAGAATTCAACAAAATCAGCCGTCTTGAGAATGCAAAAGAGATTTGGGATACTTTGGTTGATATGCACGAAGGAACTGAGTCCGTGAGAGAATCCAAGTTAGATGTTCTTCAAAGTCAGCTTGACAAGTTCAAGATGAAGGATGGTGAAGGAGTCGCGGAGATGTACTCTAGGCTAGCTCTCATCACCAATGAGATTGCCGGCTTAGGAAGCGAAGAAATGACCGACAAATTCATCATCAAGAAGATACTTAGAGCTTTGGATGAGAGATATGACACCATGTGCACATTGATCCAAATGATGCCCAACTACAAAGATCTCAAGCCAACGGAAGTCATTGGAAGAATTGTTGCTCATGAGATGACACTCAAAGACAAAGAAGAGCTTCAAAACAAGTCTAGCGGTGCTTACAAAGCCACAAGTGATGCTCCCGCAACTTCAAGCGACAATCTTGTCACCAATGAAGAGATAAGCCTCATGGTCAAGAAATTCAAAAAGTTCTACATGAATAGAGGCAAAGAACGAAGCTCCAACTCAAGATATGATGAGAAGCGTTCGTCAAGTCGTGACCGCAATTGCTACAATTGTGGGAAGCCCGGACACTACTCCAATGAGTGCACGGCTCCCTATAAACGAAGAGAAGAGTCACCTCGAAGACGAAGCTCAAGAAATGAATCACCTCAAAGAGAGAGAAGGAGTAGAGATGATCGTTCTGAACGAAGACACTCAAGGAGAAGTAGAGATTCGGAGAAGAAGGATAAGTACACCAAGAGCTACACAAGAAGAAAACATCAAGCTTATGTTGGTGAATGGGTTTCCGGCTCCGACTCCGACAACAACTCCGAGAGAAGCTATCACTCCGACTCCGACTATAGTCAAGATGATGGTGTTGCTAGAATTGCTCTAGTGACTACCAACTCCTATGATCTATTTGATTCACCAAACGAAGGGAGTGGAAGTTGCTTCATGGCTAAAGGCCCCAAGGTATCACACCCCGAGTATCTTGATTTCAATAATGATGAAGATGATTTACTTTGTGATGATGACTTGCTCTTTGATAAAACTTGTGATGTTAGTCAAAGTGAACTTGATAATTCTCATGCTAGTCAAGATAAGTCAATTGATGATGATAAGATGAAAATAGAACAACTAACTAAAGAACTAAACACTCTTAAGTTAGCTCATGAATCTACTCTTGAAGATCATAGAGAGCTTGTAAGAACTCATGAGAAGCTACGCTTCGAGAAGCTCAACTTGGAGCAAGAGCATGAGTTTCTTAAAGCTATCAATGACGATCTCTGAAAGAAGACTTCATCTTATCTAGCCAAACGACTACTCTTGTCTACATTAATGCCTCAAGTTAAATCCAAACAAACTAGTAACCAAGGCAAGAAAGGTTCTTCATCTAGTAGCAACAATAAAAATGCTAAACCTAATGATGTTGCTTCTAGTAGTTCTATTGATTCCACTAATGATGATTCTCTTAGCCAAGTTACACTTGAGCAAGAAAATACTTTATTGAAAGGAATTATAGAAAAAGGTATCTACAAGAGTCTTGCCGGGTGTAAGCAATTTGAGAAAATTGTACGCAAGCACGGAGGATATCGAAAGAACCATGGTGTTGGATACTTCAACGCTAATGGAGTTGAATGGGAAGAAGGTCAATACCCCAAGCCCAAGTTTGTTCCTCAAAAGGAGAAGTATGAAAATACTCTTCCTAAGGGGACAAACACTCAAGATGACCTTCCACCACAAGACCACAAGCTCAAGGGCAAGAACAAGCTTCAAGAGGACATTGACTCATATGAAGATGAATCCCTAGCTTTGGTGGAGTGGGTTCCCAAGGCTACTTCAAGCTCAACTTCTACAAAGGCTACTACAACACCAAGGATTCCCATCAACTTGATGTGGGTCCCCAAGAAGAAGAACTAGAGAGTTCTTGAGGGATGACTCCGCCAATGAAATTCACTCATATTCATTATTGGCAAGATCTATTTGCAATCAACATCAACTCTATGCAATAGTTCAAGGAGTCACACATTCCCTCAAAGGTAAGCAAGGGACAAGGTAATCAACAAATCAATGGACATCATAACACATGCTTTGCACTCCATGTCCATAGATATCCTTGTATTTGTCTCTTGAGTGTTGGGACTAACCCATGTAGGTGAGAAGAGTAAGGAAACAACAAGGATGCTCCCAACTCTTGGTGATCTTCATCAACCTTGAGCATCCACCACTACCTCACCAACATGAAGTCTTCAACGACAAAACCCAAGGTTAGTTTATCCCTCTTATGGGGGGATGTCACATCAAGGGGGAGCTTTACTCTAAGACTTGAGTCAAAGCATCTCTTAGTATGTGACAACATTAAATGCTTTATGTAAAAGTGGTAACCCCACTTGTGCTTAAACGATGAGTATGACCTATGATCAAGTATTCTTACTTGGCTCCTAAGTCAATATACTCATATATAGATGACTTCGTCATCGCCCAAGTGCTTGTTAGATGCTAGTATGTATGTGCATGTTTGTCATGATTTCTTTTGACATCTTATTGTGTGAGCATATTGGTCTGCATTTATTTTCTCATTCGAGGACATCCAATTGTTGCTATTTGGCTTTTGATTTATCTTTTGCCTATTGGATGGACAAGAATGCCTAGGACCACTCCTTAGCTATCTATGCTTTCTCACCTCACATTCCATTCATGCTGCATCACAAAATTTGAACAAGTACTTTTCGATCCCTCTGTGTGTGGAGCACTCGGAG
Source organism: Elymus sibiricus (assembly GCA_039707655.1). Taxonomy (NCBI): domain Eukaryota; kingdom Viridiplantae; phylum Streptophyta; class Magnoliopsida; order Poales; family Poaceae; genus Elymus; species Elymus sibiricus. The sequence continues at coordinate 276,536,268 of CM077665.1, forward strand.
TTCCGTATCGACAAGGACTGGCCATTAAAACCTCCCAAGTGTATCTCGGTAGAACCAACCCAAAATTCTCGGTCTCACCGAATACCTAGGGTTGATCTGGTTTTCAATCTCGGTACTACCGATTCCATATTCTCGGTTACACCGAGTTTCCCTGTCAACTGACAGTTGAGGAACTCGGTGACACCGAAAATTTAGAATCGGCGTCACCGACAGTGAAGGGTATATAAGTTGTGGTCCCGACGGTTCGAAAATTCAATCTTCAATCGTCGCGCCCCAAACCCTAAGCTGCCGCAAAAGGACCCCCTGATCATCGCCCTTGTCTCCCCGCGCTCCTCCGCCGCTGGGATCCTCGCCGCCGTCGCCGCCGTAGCGGATCCGTCGCCAAGCTAGGGTACGGATTCGATTTTCCTTGTGCTCCCTGTCCGATTCTCGCGCATTGGATTTGATTTTATCTATAAGCCACCTCTTGCACAACTTTCTATCCACGAGAAAACTCCATAGATTATAGAATGATCGATTTTCTAGGGTTTACCTTCCGCCCGATGGAACTCGGTGGAACCGAAGCAAACAAATCGGTGTCATCGATTTGCCAGTCTGTGCTGCTGAGAACTATCTCGGTGAAACTGAGTACTTCTTTTCGGTCTTACCGAAAGGAGTGCCAAGTTTCTGTTAAAGAGAAAGTCAGTCTCGGTAGCATCGAAATTTTTGCTTCGGCTGTACCGATTATCATATGACAGAATGTAAATCTTGAGAATCTTTTGTTCAAACTTTCAAAAACCAGCCTCATTTTGTGATAACTCATCTTCTTCTGCTCCTCTATACTCTGTTCATAGGGTCAGTATGTCAAGTGTTGAGGACAGTGAGAACAATTTCCAAGAGGAGAACATAGTGATGAGTTCAGGCACTAGTCCTGAGTCTAGTTCATCTTCAGATCCAGGCACTCCCAGTTCTCATGGGTTGCCCAAGGCTGCTACAAGGGCCAGGAAGAAGCTGAATTCAGATGAGGAGGATTCAGACTTTGTGCCAGAAGGGATTCTTGCCAAGAAGCAAGAGAAGGCTGCCAAGAAGTCTGCAAATGAAGCCACTTCTTCCAGGAGAGCTGTCAGGAAGGAGTATGCTAGCTCTGGTGCTAGGGCAAAAATGGCTCTTCACCTTGAGTCACCCCCAAAGAAGTCTATGCCTAAGAAGGCAGGGGAGAAGAAGAGAGCTAGGAAGAGGATTGTTTATGTTGTTGGCAAGCAAACTTCTATGTTTGAAGATCCAGAGGAGGCTGCTGGTGCTGCTGCTGAGGAGGAGGAAGAACATGTTGAGAAGGCCCCACCCAAGAAGAAAAAGAAGCTAATGGCTGATGCTATGCCAAAGACTGGCACATCCAAGAGCACCAAGTCTGCTCTCAAGAAGGCTACTGCTGAAAAGCCCAAGAGGTTATCCAGGCAAATTCCAGCTTCTGAAAAGAACAAGGGAACTACCTCCAGAGTTGAGGATGAAGATGCTATGTCTGCTTTGATGAAGCTTAGACCACACCTTCCAGTACATAATGCCAGCTATCCACTTGCTGAAGATATGAAGAAGAGGAAGGATTCAGGTTTGAGGGCATGGAGAGCTGCTGATCCATATGCCCAGAGGAGGAAGACAGCTGTGGACTACAGATTCTACACCAAAGAGCAACAGGATTTCTATGAGACTGTGCTGTTTGACAAGAGTCCAGCTGTAAGTGACATGAGATATGTGGACTAGAAATTCATCAAGGAGAATGAAGACTACTTTCCAAGTGTCCAAGACAACTTTCACTGCATTGGCTTGGATGAGTTTGTTGGCAGAGAGTTTACTGCTTGGAATGATGAGATGATCATGCAATTCTACTCCACTGCACATTTCTATGGAGATGGTAGGATTGTATGGATGACTGAAGGAGCAAGATATGAGACCACTGTTGATGAATGGGCTGCAATCTTAGGAGTCCCAGAGGTACAGGATGGTGACTTGGATGTCTACTCAGAATCCAAGGCAAGCCACAATGCTATGGCCAACATGTACAATGAGATCCCTGCTGCTCATGTGAAGTCTCACAAGTTAGGATCCAATTACTTTCTCCAGGCTGGCCTTCATACCATGAACACCATTCTGAGGCATACCTTGATGCCCAAGTCAGGAGATGACAAGATGATCCGAGGCTACTCCATCAACATGCTAATCCATCTTGCAGACACACCAGGATTAGAGTTATGCACTTGATTGTTGAGACAGTTAAGAGGGTTGTTGCTGATCAGAAGCGCTCTTGCTGCTATGCACCTTATATCCAGATGCTCATTAACTCCAAGCTGGAGAAGCACATCTTTGCTCTGGATAGACCCCACTTGCCCCTACAGCCAGATCTCGAGGACAACATTGTGGTGATGGATCCAGAACATCCCACATCTGCTACAGCTCAGGCAGAGGCAGCTAGAGCCACTAGTGCTCAAGTCCCTAGATCCAGGAATGAGCAAATGGATCTGTTGATCTCATCAGTTCAGGGCATGCAGAAGGACATTAAGGACATCTTGGACAATCAAAACAGTCTTGTTAGGATCTTTGAGAACAGGTTCAAGACCCTTAATGATAAGGTGGATGGGCTGACTAAGACAGTCAATGAGCTCAAGAAGGAAGTTGACTCAGTGCCTCTTCTTCATTCTTCAGATGATGATGATGATGAGGAGGAGGAGGATGGATCACCTCTCAGGCCAGGCACACAGTTCACTACTCAGGCCAGATCAGCCACCGTGCCAGCTGCAGACTTGAGGCCATCTTCATCAGCTCCTGCTACTGTCACCTCAGCTCCAGTTCCTCCAGTTGCTACTCCAACTCCATCCACGACATCTGCAGAGATCTTCGCCGATGTTGTTCTCTCGACTCCTTCATCAACAACCGGAGGAGATCATCCCAAGAACGCTTAGCTATATCTCTTTGATCTTTTTGGTAACTTGTTGCCAAAGGGGGAGAAGTGTATATAGATCTTTAGGCTTCGAGTGAGAGAGCGTTTGGTTTTTATTGCTTTTTCAAAAACAATTGTCTTTTGGTTGCCTGTGATACACGTTTGTTGGTGTTTTGATCATACGCTTAATGGTTGCTACTACTATTTCCTATCATTATGCTACTTATGAAATGATCATTCACCTTTGCTTGATTGTGTTGTGCTATGTTGTTCACTCTTATTTTTCTCGCACACCACCAAGTTGTATGTGACATGGAAGAAGTGCCCCATGTACCTAATCGATTGTGCATTTGCATTCAAACGCAAATTTAAAATAATGCACAAATTTAGGGGGAGCTCTTGCTTATCACATACTTCTCAAAGCGACGATTATATTCATTGATTATATCATATGTCGAAGCTTTGATCTATATGTTGTCATCAATTACCAAAAAGGGGGAGATTGAAAGCACATTTGCTCCCTTGGTGGTTTTGGTAATTAATAACAACATATAAGTCATTGAACTAATGTTTCAACTAAGTATATTTCAGGAAAGTTCAACGATAGGGATGGCAAAAGGATTGTGGAGATTGTGGAATACCCCAAGATGCAAGGAAATGAATTGGCAAAGCTTCAAGCAAGAGGACTCTACATTTTACATTTGTGAGAAATCACTTTGAGTCCATAGGAAAGTCAATACTATTAAAAGGGGGTAAGGTTTTGATTGGTGAACAAATGCTCATACGTGCACAAGTGATAATCACCAAAAACACCCACAAGCTCTTCCACAAAAGTCTGTCCAAAGTCAAATATTCAAAATCGGTGCAACCAACACTTTCCACTCGGTGCCACCGATTCCCAAATTCAGACAGACCTAAGCCAAGCCCTAGCCTTTCGGTGCAACCGATTCTGCTTCGGTGCCACCGAGTTTGGGTTGCCAACTTTCTGTTACGCAAATTTACAATATCGGTACCACCGAGATTCTTGGATCGGCGTCACCGAGATTGGGCGGTCTGACCGTTGGTCACCTTATCGGTGCAACCGAGTTTCCTATATCGGTCTCACCGAGATTCAAAAGTTGCCACCTTTTGATCACTTTGGTACCACCGAGATTAACACATCGGTGTCACCGAGTTGGTCATTTTGTGTGTAACGGTTGGATTTTTGGGGATGCCTATATATACCCCTTCACCACCACCCACTCGAAAGAGAAGCACTCAGAACTATTCCATACTTGCCCCATCCAGTTTTTTGAGAGAGAACCACCTACCCTTGTGTTGAGGTCAAGATCATCCACTCCAACCATATGGATCTTGATTTCTAGCCTCCCCAAGTTGCTTTCCACCAATCCCATCTCTTCCACCAAGCCAAATCTATGAGAGAGTGATTGTGTGTTGAGGAGTCTATCATATTGAAGCACAAGAGCAAGGAGTTCATTGTCATTGCCGAGCCTATTACCTTTTGGAGGGTGGTGCCTCCTAGATTGGTTAGGTGTCGCTTGGGAGCCTCCTACTTCGTGTTGTGGAGTTGAACCAAGAAGTTTGTAAGGGCAAGGAGATCGCCTACTTCGTGAAGATCTACCCATAGTGAGGCTAGTCCTTCGTGGACGGAAGCCGTTATGGAATAGTCAAGGTTGCTACTTCGTGGACCCTTATGGGTGGAGCCCTCCGTGGACTCTCGCGACCGTTACCCTCCGTGGGTTGAAGACTCCATAAACGTGGATGTACGATAGCACCACCTATCGGAACTACGGGAAAAATCATCGTGTCTACAATTGCGTTTGATCTTCCTACCCTATCCTTTCTACTCATGCTTGTTGTTACTTTCCGCTGCTATACTCTTAGACTTGCATGTGTAGGGTGTACTTGACTTGCCATGAATGCTAAAATCTGCCAACTCTAAAATTTGGGAAAAGGTAGAATTTTTATTTGGTCAAGTAGTCTAATGACCCCCCCCCCTCTAGACATACTTTCGGTCCTACACAAGTCGCATCCAAAAAGCTGGAGCTGGAGAAGCTCATTGAGGACTATTGCAGCGAGATGAACGACAGGCTCAAAGGTGTGTATTCGGCTCGTCCATGTTTCAAATCACTTCACTTTAACTCTCATTCGCCGTTAACTCCCTTTTTCCAAGTGTTCATCAGATCTATGCTTGGACGCCGAAGAGGAAACTTCCAAAATCGAGAAGGAGCTGGATCCGAGTGCGGGTCTTCTTCATGATAGCTCGGCTCTTGCGCTGCTTCGACTCGACGAGCGCACTGCGGAGTTAGCTATCTTCCTCAACCATTTACATGAAGCAGCCAAGGAGATTGACAAGGAAGTCACCCCCAAAGAGGAGTCCCCGAGTGACTTGGATGCCCTAATCAACCATCTGCGGGACATGCCACGCCGAGTGCAATCATGGAAGAAATCCACAGCCCGCGCTAGCGCAGACATTGCTCTCTCCCTCGTCCGCGTGCATTGCAAGGGCATAGACGAGGAGAAGTTGAAGTCGCAGCATCCCTAACAGCATAAAAAACTTTAAATGATATTTGCCTCGGTATGCCGAGTGATTTCTGTACCCGTATATTCGTCGTGACTTTGCGGCCACAACTATCTGAACTTTTACTTTGAATTGCATGACATTTGAATGCCTTTATTTAACTGATTTGAGCACTTGGTCCGATTTTCACCGAGTGTTGTTGATGTCCTCACTCGGAGCAGTTTTTAACTTAGGCAATTACTGAATCGCAGCTAAGCCCCCGGGTGTGGACAATGTCCTCACTCGGAGTAGTTTTTTAACTTAGGCGATTACTGAATCGCAGCTAAGCCCCTGAGTGTGGATAATGTCCTCACTCGGAGTAGTTTTCTAACTTAGGCGATTACTGAATCGCAACTAAGCCCCCGAGTGTGGATGATGTCCTCACTCAGATTAACTTTTTAACTTAGGCGATTACTGAATCGCGGCTAAGCCCCCGAGTGTGGATGATGTCCTCACTCGGAGTAGTTTTTTAACTTAGGCGATTACTGAATCGCAGCTAAGCCCCCGAGTGTGGATGATGTCCTCACTCGGAGTAGTTTTTAACTTAGGCGAAATCAAGTTCGCAGCTAAGTCCCCGAGTGTGGATGATGTCCTCACCTGGAGTAGTTTATAACCTAGGCGAAATCAGGTTCACAGCTAAGCCCGTGAGTTTGGATGATGTCCTCACTCGGAGTAGTTTTTAACTTAGGCGGAATCAGGTTTGCAGCTAAGTCCCCGAGTGTGGATGATGTCCTCACCCGGAGTAGTTTATAACTTAGGCGAAATCAGGTTCGCAGCTAAGGCCCCGAGTGTGGATGATGTCCTCACTCGGAGTAGTTTATAACTCAGGCGAAATCAGGTTCGCAGTTAAGTCCCCGAGTGTGGACGATGTCCTCACTCGGAGTAGTTGGTAACTTAGGCGAAATCAAGTTCGCAGCTAAGCCCCCAAGTGTGGACGATGTCCTCACTCGGAGTAGTTTGTAACTTAGGCGAAATCAGGTTCGCAGCTAAGCCCCCGAGTGTGGATGATGTGCTCACTCAGAGTAGTTCTTAACTTAGGTGAAATCAGGTTCGCAGCTAAGTCCCCAAGTGTGGATGATGTCCTCACCCGGAGTAGTTTATAACTTAGGCAAAATCAGGTTCGCAGCTAAGGCCCCGAGTGTGGATGATGTCCTCACTTAGAGTAGTTTATAACTTAGGCGAAATCAGGTTCGCAGCTAAGTCCCCGAGTGTGGACGATGTCTTCACTCGAAGTAGTTGGTAACTTAGGCGAAATCAGGTTCGCAGCTAAGCCCCCGAGTGTGGACGATGTCCTCACTAGGAGTAGTTTGTAACTTAGACGAAATCAGGTTCGCAGCTAAGTTTATCCACGCACCCATTGGGGATGAGGAAAACAAACAAAAGTATAAAAAAAAGTTTCGACAAAGGGTATGGAAAGTAAAGACTTTTATTCATCAAATTCACTTGGAAGTTCATTACAGGAATGGCAGAGTGTTTTTATACTAAGTGTAGAACTTGCGGAGCAGATCCGCGTTCCACACCGGGGCTCTTCCACATCGGTTTTGAAGTTATACAACTGATAAGCTCCATTGTTCAGGACTTTGGAGACTGCGAAAGGCCCTTGCCACGAAGGTGCTAATTTGTGTGGCTTCTGCTGATCCAATCGGAGAACAAGGTCGCCCTCTTGAAAAACGCGCCCTCTAACTTGTCTGTCATAAAGGCGTCTCAAGTCTTGCTGATACAACGTCGACCTGACCAAGGCAAACTCCCTCTCTTCCTCCAAGAGGTCCAGACCATCCTGGCGTGCTACTTCTGCTTCGTCTTCATTGTAGAGTTCCACTCGGGGAGCGTTGTGACGAACATCACTCGGTAGAACAGCTTCGGATCCATATACCATAAAGAAAGGAGTGTGCTTGGTTGAACGATTCAGAGTCGTCCGAATACCCCAGAGGACAGACGGTAGTTCCTCAACCCAAGCGTCGACGGCGATTTCCAGATCCCTCATCAATCGAGGTTTCAATCCTTGAAGAATCATCCCGTTTGCTCGTTCTGCTTGTCCGTTCGACCGCGGGTGAGCTACGGAAGCATATTGACCCGAGTACCCTGAGTGTAGCAGAACTCACGGAATTCATCCGAATCGAAATTGATGATATCATGGGGAACTCCAAATCTGAAGATAATCAGCCGAATGAAACTGACAGCAGTAGCCACATCCAAGCTTTTGATGGGCTTCGCTTCGACCCACTTGGTGAACTTATCCACTGCAACTAGCGGATGGGTAAAACCACTCGACCCGGTACGCAGGGGGGCGAACATGTCGAGGCCCCACACGCCAAACAGCCAGGTGAGCAGGATGGTCTTGAGTGCGGATGCAGGCTTGTGTGTCCGATTCTTGTAAAACTGACATCCAACACAGAGATCGACCATGTCCTTTGCCGCTGCGTTGGCTCGGGGCCAATAAAACCCTGCATGAAATGCCTTTGCGACCAACGTCCGAGAGGACGCATGATGGCCACAGGTTCCCAAATGAATCTCGTGCAAAAATCTGCAGCCCTTCCTCTGCGGATATGCATTTTTGTGCCACGCCTGTAGTGCTTTTCTTGTATAGCTGCTCTCCCATCACCTCAAAGGATTTGGATCGTCAGACAATCCGTTGGGCTTCCTCTTCTTCCTCGGGGAGCTCTTGCCGGAGCAAGTAAGGTAAGTAAGGTTGTGTCCACTCGGGAGTGATCACCAACACCTCTTGAACGAGATCCACTACAGCCGGAATATCAACCTCAGTCGGATTAGAAGGTCCGACTGCCTGTGGGGGCTCTTCAGTAAAAGGATCTTCTTTGACTGAAAGAGAACGCAGGTGCTCAAGAAATACGCCCTTCGGAACGACCCGCTGAGTAGAGCCGATTTTGGCCAGGTCATCAGCAGCCTGGTTCTTCACTCGGGGTATATGGTGCAGCTCCAAGCCGTCAAAGTTCTTTTCCAACTTCCGGAGTGCATTACAGTATCCAGTCATGGCTGGACTCCGGATATCCCATTCCTTCATCACCTGATTAACCACGAGGTCCGAGTCACCGAATATCATCAAGCGTCGGATACCGAGCGAGATAGCCATTCGGAGCCCGTACAGGAGGGCTTCATATTCGGCCTCATTGTTGGACGAGTCAAAATGGATTTGAAGTACGTAGCTCAGTCGGTCTCCTCTGGGGGAAACGAGAACTACTCCGGCTCTGGAACCTTGAAGCACCTTAGATCCATCAAAAAACATGGTCCAATGTTCGGGGATACTTGGAGCTAGTTGTTCCTGCTCTATCCACTCGGAAAGAAAATCCACAAGTGCTTGAGACTTGATCGCCTTCTTGGCTTCAAATTTGATCTCCAACGGGAGGAGCTCAATTGCCCATTTTGCCACTCGGCCTATGGCATCTCTGTTATGCAGGATTTCCGACAGGGGGGGCATCGCTAATAACTGTGACCGGGTGCTCTTGGAAGTAATGAGCTACCTTCTTGACAGTGAGGTAAATGCCATAAACCAACTTCTGGTAGTGCGGATACCTTTGCTTGGAAGGAGTCAAGACTTCTGAAATGTAATAGATGGGCCTTTGCACTTTGAATGCTTTTCCCGATTCCTCGCGCTCCATAGTGAGGACAGTGCCGACCACTTGGCTAGTAGCCACGATGTACAAGAGCAAAGGTTCTCGACTGCTCAGAGCAGCTAACACCGGCTGGGTGGAAAGCAAGGCCTTGAGCTGATCGAATGCCGCTTGCGCTTCAGGGGTCCATTCAAAGGTGTCGGACTTTTTCATCGATCGGGAAATAGGCAAGGCCTTCTCACCGAGACGAGATATGAATCTACTCATGGCTGCAAGGCATCCCGTGAGCTTCTGAACGTCATGCAGACGGACAGGTTTCTTCATTCCGACAATGGCGCCGATTTTGTGAGGATTAGCATCTATCCCTCGTTCGAAAACGAGGAAACCGAGTAGTTTACCCAAGGGCACTCCGAATGTGCATTTTGCAGGATTGAGTTTTATTTGGAAATGGCGAAGGTTGGCGAAGGTTTCAGCGAGGTCAGCTAGGAGGTCGGAACCTTTCCTGCACTTAACCACGATGTCATCCATGTAAGCCTCGACGTTTTGACTCATTTGCTCTTGCAAACACTTCTGAATCATGCGCATAAAAGTTTTCCTAGCATTCTTGAGACCGAATGGCATAGTGATGTAGCAGAAACACCCGAATGGGGTGATGAAAGTTGTTTTTATTTCCTCTCGTCCATACATTCGGATCTGATGGTACCCGGAGTACGCATCTAAGAACGACAGTCGTTGACATCCGGCGGTGGAATCTACTATTTGATCTATGCGGGGAAGGGGAAAATGATATTTCGGGCAGGCCCGATTGCGGTGCTTGAAGTCGATGCACATCCGGAGGGACTTGTCCTTCTTGGGCACCAACACTGGGTTGGCCGGCCACTCAGAATGGAAGACTTCACGAATATATTTAGCAGCTAGGAGCCGAGCAATCTCTTCACCAATCGCCTTGCGCTTCTCGACGGAGGATCGATGCAAGAGCTCCTTTACCGGATTGATTTTTGGATCCACTCGGAGTCGGTGCTCAGCCAGTCCCCTGGGAACCCCCGGCATGTCAGACTGCTTCAATGCAAAGATATCCTAGTTCTCACGGAGGAACTAGATGAGCTCGGCTTCCTATTTTTCACCGATCTCGTCGAGATGTTGGTCGGAGCCGCACTCGGATCGTTGGGGTGGATGTGAACCTGCTTGGTTTCACTGGCCGACTGGAAGGCTGATTCTGTCGCCGATCGCTTAGTCTTAAGCAAATCCGCGGCATCCACCGCTTTCTTGTACCCGTCGAGTTCGACCGCGAGTACTTCTTCATTGGCAATCTTAGAGCCCTATTGGAGGCACTCCTCAGCGACTTTCCGATCTCCGGTCACTGTAATCACGCCATTCGGCCCTGGCATCTTAAGTTTAAGATATACGTAACATGGACGGGCCATGAAACGTGCGTAGGCAGGCCTACCCAGGATGGCGTGATAAGCACTCCGAAAGTCCACCACTTCGAACGTCAAGCGTTCCTTTGGAAGTTTTTCTGCCCTCCGAACACGACGTCCAAAGCGATTTGACCGAGTGACTCGGCTTTCTTCCCAGGGATGACCCCATGGAAATGCATGTTACTCTTACTCAGGAGGGACATCGGAATGCCCATTGCGCTGAGTGTGTCCGCATAAATTATGTTGAGCCCACTACCGCCATCCATCAAGACTTTGTGCAGTCGGACTCCATTTATAGCCGGATCAACAACCAGCACCTGCCTCCTGGGGGTGGCTATGTGGGCTAGGTGATCGGACTGATCGAAAGTAACAAGGGTCTTTGTCCAGTTGAGGTACTTGACGATGGTCGGAACTACCAAGTTCACCTCCCGGTTGATGACCTTCAATAGGCTCTTGCTTTCAACATCCGCAAAGATCATGTTCATGACCTTGTCGACGTGAGGGTACTCGGGGTCACCCTCACCTTCCTCGTCATCGTCCTTCTCTGCAGAGGCCTCTTTACCCATCTCATGCTTGAGCATATGGCACTCCCGAGTGGTGTGCTTTGGGTAAATGATGTTGCCCTCTTCATCTTGTTTCGTGTGGATAGCACAGGGCTGATCCAACACCTCAGAATTGTACTCGGGCTTCTTCTTATTAGCCCAGTCTTTTTTCTTGTTTTTCTTGGGCTTCGGCTTTCCCTGGCCAGGAACTGCAGCCACTTCTGCCTTTCCCGGAGGATCAGCTTTCCGCTTCTGCTTTTTGCGAGCGCTCCCTGTCGATTGAGGAGCCTCGCCAGCTCGCCCTTTGCCGCTTCGGAGGCGGTCTTCCTCTTTTCCATTGGCGTATTTGTTAGCGATTTCCATGGCCCGATTGAGAGACAGATCTCCCGATCGGCCGAACTTCAGGATGAGTTCCCTGTATCGAGTGCCTGCCTTGAAGGCGCAGATTGCCTGGTTCTCGGTAACATTCTCAATCGTGTTGTGCAGTGTAGTCCATCGCTAAATGTACTGCCGGAGAGTTTCATTATTTTTCTGGACACAATGCTGCAACTCTGTTAACCTACTCGGACGCTTGTATGTGCCCTCAAATGTCTTGATGAACACATGCGCTAGGTCCTCCCAGCAATAGATGCTGCTAGAAGGCAACCGGTTCAGCCAGGCCTGAGCAGATCCCTCTAGCATGAGAGGGAGATGCTTCATCGCCATGAAGTCATCACCGCCCCCAATCTAAACAGCCACTCAGTAATCCTCGAGCCACGTTTCTGGCCTGGCCTCGCCATTAAACTTTCCAATCCCCGTCGCCAACCTGTAGTTGGGGGGAATCTCAGCCTCTCAGATATACCTGCAGAAACACTCGAGACCCGATGTCCCCCATCCGCTCACTCGGTCTCTGACCAATCGGTTTTTATCCACCATCTTCTGTGTGATGGTAGATCTGGCATTGAGCAGTGGAGGGCGTCGGCCAGCTTCCTCATAACCTCTGGGGCAAGGAGGAGTCCGGTTGCGGTCTTCTCTGTGAGGCCGACCGTCATCGTAGGGCCGCTTGCCATACGAACCACCCCTCGGAGGAGGCGTCCGACTGACGTCATGATCGTCGTGCCAATGCCCTCCGTGCAGACCTCTCAGAAGAGGAGGAGAGTATCGACGCTTTCAGTAAGCGTGCGGACTGGACGGTGTCTGCCCGAAAGGACTTGCTATATATACACTGGTTTGATTGAGACACTTCTGAATTCTGTCTCATCACCGTTTTCAGCAAAGTCTGAATCTGCCGAATGCCTTCCCCGGCCGCAGAACCGGACGGCTGAATGGATTCAGCTATCCGAGTGGCTATGACTAGGTTCTCTATAGGAGTGTGCATCACTGGGATCTTGGGCGGCTTGTCATTCGGAAACAACCGCCGCCTGCTGTAGCTGGACCTTGGTTGCCCCCTTGCTACGCGTTCATCAAGTGCTCTCTGGAGCCTCTCTAAACGCTCGCGCTCAGCCAAGGTGGCCTGGCGTGTGGCCTCCAAGGCTATCTCCTCCGGGGACGTTCCCATGATGGGGATGAGGAGGACTTCGTCGTCCCTTCTTCTTCCTCTCTTCTTGCTGCTCCCGAGTGACAGGCCGAGGAAAATAACCGTCAGAGGGACCATCGTCATGGAGGCCTCCGTCTCAGCCACGGGAGCTGCCCACGGAATACCCAAGGGGCCCGTGATCGGTGGAATGCGCCATCAATATCTCAGCAGCGTTCCCGCTGCTTTCACACTCGGACTCATCGGACAGCTCGTCGCCCAATGTGGGAGGCAAACTGACGGTGGGTTCACCGGAGTCGAGCACGGCGACCTGCTCGGAAGTAGGCTGCCGCGCCATGACGTGCTTGAGCCATCGCTGCAGCCGCGAGCGCCCAGAACACTTGCGGCGGCTGGACGCTGAACGGGGCGGCACTGAGCCATATGGCTCCGATGACTGTCGCAAGAGGACCCCGTGCGTCGCCGCGCTGAAATGCACAGCCCCGCGGGCGGGGAACGCATCCGGGTCTAGCGTTGCATCGTGCAGCCAAGCCAAACCGTCGGCGATGAAGCGAAGGCTGTCGAAAAGAACCTCACCCCCGAGTACCAACATGACGGCCGGAAAAAATGAATCTCCACTTGCGCCAGAGTTTGCTAGAACTGCTGCCCCACGGTGGGCGCCAACTATCGTGGGAGTAATACTGACAGTAGTATGGGGGTACGTACGAGTAAGGGCGAAGCCTAGCTACGGAGCAAGTGTCACAATCGGATTTACGAGTTCGGACCCCACCCGGAAGTGGTAAAAGTCCTACGTCTCGAGCGCTGGGGCTAAGTGTTTCTTTGTGTATGTTTCTGCTTACAAGGAGTTCGTAACCCCTCCTCTGGCGTCGGGGGGGGTGGCTTATATAGAGTGCGCCACCACCAGCCGAGTGTCATTATGAGGGTCATTAATGCTAGTAACTGCCGAAGTTACTGGAAACTGTCGTGTTAACTATGAGCGTTACAGGTAACATAGTATTTACAGCACTTAATGTGAGTTAAGTCCCTCGAACGTTGTAGCTCCCACGCCGTCTCTGTTTCTTCATGTCCGGGTGCCTAAGCTAGGCCTAGTGGCAAGTATCATCCGAGTGACTTTCAAGGATCCGAGTGCATCTTGTACATTCGTCCGAGTGCTACGGTAGTCCAGGGACTTCCGTGAACTTGTAGGACCCCAGGTGTGTCCTAGATGCGAGGTCTATGACCCTACCCAGGGTAGGTGACCTCGTCAATCGCCATAGAGAGTCTCATTAAAATCTCCCATGCATAACCATGCTACATAGTGTTGTGCATAGAGTCCGAAGGAACCGCCAACTGTGATGTCGGTCTTCAGCTCTCGGTGCTCCATAGAAGCCAGTGAAATGCCATTCACCGAAATCATGATATTTTTTCTTTATCACCACATCGATATGCCCATAAATGAAAATTTTCAACTCCACCTCCATCTCTCTAGACCAGAAAAGGCCTATGTCGCCGCTGGTGTCGCAGGTCCTCTACTCTCTTAGCCCTGATATTAATTTTCATAACAAACGACGGTGTGGGAACTTCTTGCCTCACTAAGCAGTGAAGCTCGCGAACTACCTCGGGATTCCCAAGCCCCGGCAGTTCCACCTTATACAATTCACCGAGACCGGCAGGGCTGCTCCGCAGTCGCTGCCGAATTTTTCAGGGACAGTTTGTTCTTCTTAGGGATTTTGACACGTTCACTTCCCTCATCAACGTCCTCGTCTACCTCTTCTGTTCTTGCCGAGGCATCACCAAGCCGACCGCCAACTGCTGCAGACCCCGATCCTAGCAGAAGAAGAGGAGGATCCACTCTATGTTACACTTGCTTTGATGCTTCCTTGCGCTTGTGTTGTTGTCGGTTTTTAACATGAGAATTCACCTCAACATGGTTGTCCGCATTACTTGAGTTTTTTTAACTCACGTTGGCTGCTCGGTCCTGAGATTGTTCCTTATTTGATTCCTCTCCCGACGCGGCCCAATTACGATCGTCTTGAGCACTAAGCTTTGGTCCAAAAGGCAGATCACCACTCGCATCACGTGGACCTGGGCTTGGGCAAAACACCTCTGAATGACCAAGTCGGACACAGGAGAAACAAAAATGGGGCACGTTTTCATATTGTATATCATACAGATCAGTTTTATTCCTCCTTGCCGAATCAATGAGAATCCACCTTCGCAAAGATTTGCTAACTTCAACTGATATCCGTGCGCGTAAGTACCCACCAATATGATCGAACTGCACCGCGCTAGCCTCTTTGTCAATTTGTGCTGCTATCATCTTCCGCCACTTTTCATCTCTGAGATTATGAGATTCGGGACCCTGGCCCAAAGGAAGAGCTGGTGAAATTTCACTTCATCTGGCCGCATGGATTCCTCAAACTCGGCCAAGATCACGGCGTTCTTGCTAACATGCCATGGCGAGCCAATCCAGATCCGATCTGATCCCTCTGCGACTCGAACTCATCTACGAACGTGTTCTAACCCATGGAGCAAAACTACAGTCCTCTAGGGTTTCCCCATGTTGGCTTAAGTGCGCTAGCAATGGTCTGAACATGCAAGAGATGACGGTGCAAGACCTCGCCCGCCGGCAGCCACTTCTTCGGCTTTCCATCTTCCCTGTTGTCATTGACTAGAGGTGTCGCTTCCTCGTCTGTAATACCTAGTTTGCCCGGCGCCTCCTCCAGTCTGGCCCTAGCCTCGCCCTCGGTCGCGCCCGAGCTAGCACCCGCATCACTAGAGGACGTCGCCATCCTTCTCGGACGCTCAGGGGCTTCCCGCCGGTGAGATTGGGCAGGCGTCGTCAAGGTCCGCTCGAAACCCTATTCGCCGCCAAGGGGTCCTAGGTTTCCGTGGAAAACTTTTTTCCCACAAAGCCGTGCCTTTTGGCCAAAGCCTGCGTTTACTTTGGCACATTTACTTGGCTGACTTGGCAAGTCACATGTCGCGGTGGAGGACTAATACGACAACGAAATGTTGCAAAATATCTCCACGAGAAATATCTCTTGCATGCGTCGACCTCGGTCGACAATCGATCGTGCTACCGTGAAACACAGCTTTGTCCGTCGGCTGTGCTGCTCCACCAGCATTTCATGGTTGGTCTGTCGTCCTGCTACCCATTTGATTCCAAAACATAAACAGTCGTACGTGCACCAGACCAGGGTATTTCATTTCCCCAATAATTGCATGCTTCCACCCGGGCCCAAATCATGCATAAGTTAGATGAATGAATGAATGAATGTTCTCATGAGTATTTGTACCATGGATGTTACTGAACTATGCAGATACTGGTGACAGATAAAAAAAAATCGAAACGACAGATAATAATTTAAGCTAGCTAAGATGAGCCAGGAGGAGATCCTTGGTCCGGTCGACGAACCGAGCGACAGGATCCAGCAGAAGAACGCTCACGGAAGCTGCAGAACTAGCGAAAAACTGGCAACGATTAACATACAAGATTGATTGATTGGTTGGTTGGTGTTAAGCACAGTGTACGTGCGCGTGTATACTTTTTTTCCATGATATATGGACATCAATCTCTAGTTTCAAATAAATCAGGCGGTTCTAACCAGGAATTAGCTCATTTTTTGTCACTTTTATTAAGTCGGACTAGGTAGCCAATAATACGTGGGTGCGTTTGCGTCCGAGTGCAAAGTCCAAACCAGCCCGGTCGAAAACAAAATGCATGCACGGCCAAGCCAAAGGGATCCGACCTTACATTATTGGTGGGGTGCGGGGCGGGTCGGACCCAGATGGACTCGCATCACGCCGCGCGAGTCCGCCCCCACGAAACGCACCCTGGGCCAACGAGCCGAGACGCAGAGCCATGTGACGACGGGACCACCCATCCTCTCCTCCCACCTCCCACCTACGTGGCCAAAGCACAGGCGAGGCTTGGCTTGGCTTTTCTCCCGTGCAACGTGGGCCCGCGAGAGCTTGGAGGCTTGTGGAGCGCATGCACGCAGCCACGTACCACGTCTAGAGATGCAGCGGACTCCGAACGTACGTAAAAGCATCTCCAACGGACCCGCTATCTAATAAGCGGCGCGCGGTAGAAAAGCTGTTTTCAGCGTGCGCGGACCCGATTTGGAATCTCCAGCAGCCGCACAAAAGCGCGCGCGCTATAATAGATGCAGCGCGCGGATTAAAAAGGCATCGTGCGCTGCGTATTTGGTGCGTCCGGTCGCGCGCGCTGCAAACTCTGTGCTGCTGCAGGTGGGACCACTAGATTGGGATCGTTGGATTTTGCAGCGCTTTTTGGAGCAAACGTCCTCTAGCACTTTAAAAAACGCTATTTTGATGCTGTATAATTTTTTTAAAACGCCGCACTAATGCGCGTCTGTTGGAGATGCTCTAACCATTGGTGTGTCCTCGGCCCTCCTTGCTCCACCTCCACCTACCGGGTATTTTCTTGACATTGTTTTGTTTTTTAGGTTGCTTGTAATATCTCATACATAGTGCGTTGCTTGTCCGATTGAACAGCGATTTGGTCCTTGTGGTTGCATGGCTGGTCGGGTTGGAACAGTGATCTGTCATTGTGCAATGTGCATGCAGTACTAGTAGAAAACAGGCCATTAGTCCCGGTTGGGAAGGGCCTTTAGCCCCGGTTCCCCAACCGGGACTAATGTATAGGCAGTGGCGGAGGACGAAATATTTTTAAGGTAGGGCCGACTTTATAGCAATTTTTCAATGCAAAAATAATAATAATAGTCTCTCTATAGTAATTCTTGTGCCAACATATGTTTTAAAATACTACTCCCTCCGTTCCTAAATATAAGTCTTTGTAAACGTTTCAATAGGGGACTACATACGAGCAAAATGAGTGAACCTACACTTTAAAATATGTCTACATGCATCCGTATATAGTTCAATAGTGGAATCTGTAGAAAGACTTACATTTAGGAACGAAGGGACTAGTAGTGGAATTCTAAAAAATATACTATCCATTTTGCCTTTGCTAGCCCCTTCTCCATGTGTCAGATATTGCTCGCCGTAGACAGCTGCCGACCAATGGCTGCAACCACTACCGCCTTTTCCTCCTGTTTACTGGATAGTCCTGGTTTGCTACGAACCGGGACTAAACCCCTGCCACGTGGTCGGCAGCGGGCGCCAGGGGATGGGGACCTTTACTCCCGGTTGGTAACACCAACCGGGACTAAAGATTTAGGAGTTTTGGGGTTTATGGGTTTAGGTTTTATTGTTTATTTTTTCTTTTCATTTTGTGTATTCGATTTAATTCTTTTTCATTTCAAAAAATATTTTACGCTGCTACATACTGTACACGTTATGCATATATAATAGAATATCTTATAGAACTAATCATATACATAGAACTTTTCGTACGATCATGCATACACATATGTACAATTTGGTATATACAATTTCTCCTACAATTTGCAAATCATTACATGCAGGCATTAGGTGTAATGGTATTCTCCGTCGGGAGATATGACCTGCTCAAGCAAAAAACCTGCAATTTCCTCGTGAATTGCTCGTATGCGGTCCGTTGGTAGGAGCTTATCCCGCATCTCGTGCATCTTTAAAGAAGAAGATCAATATGAACATGTTAGTTGTCTATATATATATTACATCATGATAAAAAAATGTGAATGGTGTTTACGTACCCAAAGATCTTTTATAGTTCTGATCTTTTCCGTCATAATGCGAATGTTCTCGCAAACGTAATATGCATATAAACTAGTCCCTTGTTTCTGCCTCATGCACTTTACGAGAATATAATTCAATCAGATAATAATCAAGCATGATAATGGTATTGAAACTATACTTAAAGAGATGCGCGGACGTAGCTAGTACTACTTAAATACCTTGGACCTTCGCCATTTCAGCTCCTCTTTCCATTCACCTCTAACATCTTTGGTGAACTTTTTCCAAACCCTGCCCGGCAAAGAAAATGAATAAAGGTGTTACTAATTACTTGATATCAGGAAACGAACTAAAGAGGCCGACATAGTGCGTAAATGATTGAAATTACCTGTCGAGCATCGAATGCAGGCTTCTGTATTCTTCAGGGTCTTTACTTAGTGAGTCCAGTACTTCAACAGTTCCATCGTCAATTCTAATAATTAGCAGGATCCAGTGGTAGCTGCGGACACGATTTGTATAAGCGGGCATGCATAACTCATCAACTACACTTAACATCGAGTATATATATATATATATATATATATATATATATATATATATATATATATATATATATATATATATATACATATATATATATATAAGGTAAAAGTAAGGTAAAAGTAACACTCACTTGAAGTTGTAAGGTAAAAGTATTTCTGGTTTGGTATTTAGGGCCTTCAAAAACCTTAGCAACATTTTCTCCGTGTCTTTAGGGTAAGTACTTAACACCTTTTCACTAACGGTATTTGGGTCAATGAACCCAATGCCATAGACTCCATCTCTTTCCAATTCAAAAATCTTCATTCTGCACAATACCACACAAAAGAATATAGTGAGGATAATTACAGGCAATGAACTAGTTGAGCTAGAGACTTAATCAAATTACAGAAAGAAATCACTTACAAACAGTAGCAACTGACGATAGATTTGTCGAGTGCTTTTTGATTGAATAACTGAAAGAATTCTCCATTTTCAATCCACAAATCATTTTCATGGATATAATGCTTTTGCTTGACTTTCACCATGAGGCTCTGTCTCCCGCTCTTTACTTCTCTCATGTACCAGCCATGCAAGCGGTACATTTGCGTTGATAGAAGCTTCTCATCTTCAGGACTCATGAGAGGGTTCCCGGGGACATATGCCCATTGTAGTTCCTTCGGATCCGTCGGTGGGAATTTCTCGATCTCTAGGAGTTGTTCAACAGTGATACCGAGCTGTCTAGCATTCTCTCTATCAGCGTCGGTTATTACCACCTTATCGGTACTCACCTTGAGCGGGGTGATCGATTGCACTGCCTGTTCTTCGAGCTGGGGAACAGTTTTTCCCGCATTTACTACTACCGCTCGACTTCTGTTTTTTTTGTTTATGATAGGACTTGCTAATAGAGCGTTCATAGTCTAATAGCGGCCTTTTCTCCGCCGGTTTAGCTGCATCCAAAAAGTGTTGTACGACTTCCTCAGGTATTTTCTCCTTTGGCGGCGAGGGCGATTTTGGTCCAAAATGGGCCTGCAATTCCTTAGCCACTTGTTCATCGGTTTCCTCGTCAGTCTTCTCGTAAGCTAACTTCTTTTTGACAGGAGGCTCGGGTTTCTTCTTTTGTGCTCTCTTCCACTTTGGAGATGGCGGATATCGATATCGCGGACTCGCCCTAGGCTCCGTCTCGGGGTGGGATGGACTATGCTGACGTGGCGGAGATCGATATGGCGGACTCGCCCTGCGCTCCGTCTCGAGGTGGGTTGGAGTCTGCTGACACGGTGGACTTGGAGGACTCGCCCTGCGCTCCGTCTCGAGGTGGGTTGGAGTCTGCTGACGCGGTGGACTTGGAGGAGGAGTCGGTGGCCTTGGCACCGAGTTTGGAAACACGATGCATTCCTTTTTCCATAAAATGAGACAACGAATGGCTTCTCCCAGTGTCCGCTCCCCTTCACCTCCAAGGTAGTCAAGATCTAGTGATTCATATGCCGACACAACTTCACCCACCCCGACACGAGCATAGCCATGTGGAATCGGATTGCCGTGGAAGGTTGCTTCAGGTCCACTCGGTAAAGCAAAGCCATCCGCCACCTTCATGGATATGTTCTTCAGTTTCACGTGTAGCTCACAAACTGTCGACTCTAGGATATCATCCACGGGGTAGCGAGCCAGCAGTGCATCATCGGCCGGGACCCCCATGGAACCCACGGTGCTTTTCGGCATAGATGATGGAATGGCACCATCCAATGCTGCATCTGGATGCTCCTGTTGCTGAGACGCGCCTTGCTGGCTAAGTTTGTTGATTTGCTCCTGCTGCAGCATGTATTTGCGTTCCAAGTCCGCGTTCTTTGCTTCTACCATTTGAATCCGATCTACTTCATGCTTCTTCTTTCTCTCACGGCTTCTATAACTGTCGTTCCAATCCGCAAACCCCAGAAGCCACGGAACAAGGCCGTTGCCTCGTGTTCGTCCCGGGTGTTCAGGATTCTTGAGGGCGCGTGTAAGCTCGTCATTCTCTCTCTCTGGCTGGTACAGACCCATTCGAGCTTCTGCTATTGCTTTAAGTAACTCGTCCATTGCTTCTTTAAGACTTGCCTGTTCAAGAACCTTCCCTGTCTTTGGGTCCAACTTTCCCCCACGTGCATAAAACCAAGTCATGCACCTGTCGGGCCAATTCTCTGTTTCTGCAGTGACCCCTGCAGCCTTCATGTTTCTCTCGGATTCTTCCCACAAAGGCAACCCATACTTGTAGCCACCTGGCCCCAGATGATGGTGCCACGTTTTTTTCTAGGCATTTATCTTGTTTACTCTCGACCGTTCCTTAGCTGCTTCTGATTCCTTGAACTGCACAAATCTGTCCCGGTCATCTTTTAACTTCGTATATTCTCCTTTGAATTCTGGAGTCTTCTTTCCTCCTTTCACGTAATTGGTCCATAACCTTTTCTTCCAAGTCTGGAATTGTGTGGCCATCTTCTTAAGAGCACACTTGACTTTCTCCCGTTGGAGATCTGTGAGACCCTCTGGTAGGGTGAAATGTTTCATGAGATCCTCCCAAAGTAGATCTTTTGCTCTTTGGCTGACAAAAGGAACTCCGCGATCTTTTGGCTGATTCCATTCTTGAGCGGTGATCGGGATTTGGTCCCTAACAATAACTCCGCATTGACGTATAAATTTGTCTGCATTAATTTTAGGAGCAATCGGTTCGCCATCTGCTCTGACTTGATCGATGTTGTACTTTATGCCTTGTTTCAACTTTTTTGTCGGGCCACGTTTAACCCTTGTAGAAGATTTGCTCGATCCGGAGGACTAAAAGAAGAAAGATTCGTTAATATATACAAATCAATCAATACTTCTGATGATCACCAGAGGGCAAATTAATACCTCGCCGAACTTTGTTGAATGGACAAAAATTTCCTCTTCGCCATCATTGTCAGCTGGTTCCCCTTCATCTCTTGGTTGTTCTTCCTCAATTCCCTCACCGGATGGGTTAAGGTATTGTGAGCCATCATCTACTTCTTCATTCTCTTTGTTTCCGGAGCGTATCAAGTCGTACATGGCATTCTCTTGATCACGGTCCATAGCTTAACTAATCCGGAATAAATATAAAACAATTAGAATGCATTCAATAAGCAAAACCGGAGATATGCAAATCAATACAAGGCAATGCAACAATATGATCATATAATATCACTAATACATCATCGAATAGTATCACTAATACATCTCGAATATTATTATATAATATAACTAATACATCATCGAATATTATCACTAATACATCTCGAATATAATATCACTAATACATATCTAGTTGACGTCTCGCGGCGCAGGCGGTGGACACCCAAAGATAAGGAACTATGACAGGATCATAGCTCGGGTGTGATCCCTGAAGAATCTGTCAGGTATTGGAGAACCTGGCATCCAACGCAGCCATATAGCGTCGGACGTGCTCGTCCTCCTCCCTGACACGGCGACGTACCACCTCCGCGGGGGCCAGCTCCCTCTGCACCGACAGTGGTCCACGCGACCGCCACCAAATAACCTCCGGGTCGACGACGGGGCCCTGATTCGTCACCAAGCTCCGCGCCCCGGAAGGCAGCACCACCTAGTGCCAGCCCCGCGGAGCCCAGTCCCGGACATGCTGGCACCTCTCAAGCAGGTGGTCGACGGCGCCGAGTCAACGACGAGGATGCGGGCCAGGCATCGTCGACGTCGAGAACAAATTCTACAACTATTTAAATTCCTACTATTTAATAAACTTTAATAAAGATGATTGCATTTAACAACTATGACAATAATAACGAGAACCCCGAGTCCCGAGTCGACGAACCCCGAGTCCCCGACGATGGCCGGTGAGGAGTCACCGACGATCGTCGGGGACTCGGGACTCGAGACTAAAAAAACAACTAAACTAAAAAAACTAAAACAACTAAACTAAACTAAACTAAAACAACTAAACTAAAAAAATAAAACAACTAAACGAAAAAAACTAAAACAACTAAACTAAAAAAACTAAAACAACTAAACTAAACTAAACTAAAAAAACTAAAACAACTAAATTAAAACAACAAATTAATAAAAAAATTAACTAAAACAACTAAAATCGCGGCCACGTGCGCTGGCGCCGGCACTGGCGCACGTGGCCGCGGTGGCCGTGGAGGAGGGGGATCGGAGCAGGCGGCTGGAGCTCACCGGCGCGGCGGGGCTCGGGGGAGGAGGGGCGGGCGGCGACGACGGGGCTCGGGGAGGAGGCGCGGGCGGAGTCCGGCGTCGGGGGCGGCGACGACGTCGACGAGTGTCGGTGTCAAAACCGGCGGATCTCGGGTAGGGGGTCCCGAGCTGTGAGACTAGAATCGATGGTAACAGGAGAAGAGGGAGACGATGTTTACCCAGGTTCGGGCCCTCCTATGGAGGTAATACCCTACGTCCTGCTTGATTATATTGATGGTATAAGGGTTACAGAGTTGATCTACCTCGAGATCGTATGACTAAAACCCTAGATGAGTTCTGTTCGCCTACAACCTAAAACCCTCCGGCTTATATAGACACCGAGGGTACCTAAGGTTTACAAATGGTCGGTTACACGTCGAAGGGATAAACATGCCTATTCACTACTCCAAACGTGGAGGACAAGCCTCGATTCCCGAAGCTTCCTTCCTGGAGACAGGGCCTTTGATCAATCCAGTGCTCGGTATGCGGCCCATATAGTCCGGCCCACAAGAAATAGGTCGGCCTCCCGAGGACCCCTTAAACCAGGACTCCCTCAGTAGCCCCCGAACTAGCCTCCAACGCCAAGGGTCTTAGCTCCAGCTGCTTCATATGATCAGAGTCTCCGGCTTGCGAGGCGAGTTCCTTCCTCCAAATAGTGATCGGCCGAGTTTAGCTCGGCCTCCGACGACGTGTAATCTTCCCGATCATTGACCGTCCGAACACCAAGAATAACTCGGTCCTGAAGGCCAAACGTCAAGGAGTAAATAGTACTCCCTGACAACCTATCAGATGAAAGGTCACGGCCCACCACGACCACTGAACCAGTCATAAAGACTCGATTCGCGGTTCGAGGCTGTTTTCACCAGCACGATCCATTAATGCACAGATCGTGCTCCGTTTCACACGGGATATGTTTAATCATGCGCGTATAACGGCACGCACGTCTTGAGAAGCGGAGGGATTCACGGCACAGTGAAGGGAGGCTAACCGGCAACAAGTCCAATAAAAGGGAAAGAAAACCCCAAGGCTTAACCGCACTTCGCATCCCTGCTTCCCCAATCTCCCGAGCCTCCAGAGCCCAGATCTAGGTTTTCCACACCTTTCTCCTCCGAGCTCAGCCATGGCCAGCGGCAAGTGGGAGGCTTCCACGGTCACAGACCAGGACATCCGGGACCTCAAGGACGCCGGCTACCTCCCCGCCAATATCTTCCACCGCGCTGCGGAGGAGGGCCAGGTGATCCCCACCCCCAAACCAGGCGAGAGGGTGGTCTTCATTCCTCATTTCATCCGAGGATTGAGCTTCCCGCTCCACCCCTTTGTTAGGGGCCTCATGTTCTTCTACGGACTCGACTTCCACGACCTCCCGCCGAACTCCTTCATGCATATATCGGCCTTCATCATCGTCTGCGAGGCCTTCCTGCGGGTCGAACCACACTTCGGACTATGGCCCAAGATATTCAACATCAAGCCGAAGTGTGTCGCAGGCGCACACGCAGACTGCGGCGGGGCGGTCATCAGCAAGCTTCCCCGCGTAGTATGGCCATCCGGTACCTTCATCGACACCATCAAGACTTGGCAAAAAGAGTGGTTTTACATCACCGAGCCAAAGGAGGAGGGCGGAACTGTTCCTGCCGAATTCAGATCCGCCCCCCCGACCAGATTGACCTCATGGGTCCGAAAAGGTCTCGACTGGGGGTCGGATACGGAGGTGGACGACCTTCAAAGGGGCATCGCCTCCATGATCAAGGACAAAATCGAGCTGGCTAATGTGGTCCAGATTATGCTCCGGCGGCGCATCCTCCCCTGCCAGCGCCGGGCCTCCCCCATGTGGACTTATCGGACTGAAGACGATCCTACGATTCGTCAGCTCTTCCGCACCACTCGGGAGAAGCTGTGGAAGGCGTTGTTCAAGGCGCAGGAGAACTGGCCAGCCAAGAAGGAGGACCAGGGTCTGCGCGCTGATAAGCTCCCTTCCGAGGTATAACACAGTTTTGCTTGATCGGCTTTGTTTTCCTGAAGAAAATCTAAGTACTTTCCGATCACTTTCGCAGGAATGGTTGAGCAAGACCACGGGCATCAAGTGCCCGGCTCCACAGCCCAAAGACCCTAGGTCCCAGCTGCTGTCGGAGATGCTCGTCGTGGCCCCTTACAAGGCGCCAGAGAAGAAGGAGCAGAAGAAGAAGCCAGGCCGAGCAAGCCTGCGCACCAGGGACCAGCCAGGGGCTGTGTCCGAGGAAACCCACGCCTCCTCGAATCAAGAGGAAGAGCACGAGGGTGAGGGGGGAGGCGATTCCCCCCTCACAGGAAAGAGGGTGGCGTCACCGGACGCCTCAGAGGATGTATCTCCTCCCGCCCCGAAGAAAGCATGCCGGACGCAGGTAGTGTTGTCCGACGACAGTTTGGACTCGGATACCGAGTCCGAGGACTTCGAGAGGGTTCCACGAAGGAACCTCAGGGTCAAGCCCCCAGCTCGAAGGTAAAGATCCGAAGACCTCCCGAGCTATTAGCGCTGAGTTTTGAATGTGACTAACCTCTGAACGCCTATTGAGTTGCAGCCCACCGCGTGTTCTCCCCATCGATCAAATCTCGGACGGGGAGACCCCGCCTGCCGAGCTAGCGGAGAGCGGGACCGCATCGCACCCCTCTCCTCCGGGCGCCACGAAGGATGCCGCGGAGGTGTCATCCCAACAGACTCCTTTGAAGCCGGACACCAGAGGTGGGGGAGATGACGTCATGGTCGAGGCTAACACCTCGGCCGCCGAAGACCCGGGGGAGAAGCCCCTCCCGGATACTGAGGAGACCGGACGAGGAGATGTCCAGTCACCTCCAAGGTTGTCTCCGGAGCGCACCATGCCTCCGGAGGCACCGGTTCAATCCCCGGTTGGAGATCGGGTCAACCGATCCCCACCGGTGCCACCGATCAATGGGTGGCCGGCTATGGGGGAGGCTCTGTCAAGCGCCTCCATCTCCAGGGAGCACCGCACCCTTATGGGTGCGGTATTGCGGAGCATTCAGTCCGTAGACAGCGGACTGAAGGAGGCCTTCAACGGTCTCCTGACGGGCTTTCAGGTGAGCCACGTAATGCTCTGTTTTGTGAAATATTAGTTTCTTTGTGTTATCGTTATATACATGGCAGCCCCCGAGCCCTAGGTGAGTTTGGAAAAACTTACCTGGGGGTCAATCATAGACCATTATCCGAACTATGTACAGGACAATATTTGTTCAGAACGTTCTAACAGCCCTTAAGGGGATCGGACACAGGATCATAATTATGATAGTTCGGAAGTTTTGAACCCATGTAACTTGATATGGTTTTTTTTACAGGCTTCGTCGACGGCGGCGGCTGCTAATGCTGCCGAGCTGGACGAGCTAAATTGGAAGCTCAAAAGCTCCGAAGATGAGCTTGACGCTCTGAACAAGAGATTCGACGAGGCGTAAGGTAAGCCGGATTGGACTGTCCAAATTCTTCATTACCGTACTATCAACGCAGTATTTTCTGATATGTTTAATGCTTACGCAGCCTCGGCGAAGGAGATAGAGAAGCTCAAGGCCGAGCTTGAGAAGGCGAAGCAGGAAGCTGCGGTTGAGAGGGCGGCGGCCAAAGAAGCAGCTACCGCGCTATCCGCCTTGAGAGCCACCAGCGACAAGCACGAGGCACGGGTGGAGGAAATTTAGCAGGAGCTCAAGGAGGCCGGCCAAAAGTGCGAGGACCTTGAGCAAAAAGGCAAGGAGCAGGCCGCCGAACTATCCACCCTGAAAACCAATCTCCAAAAGGAGCGGGTGGATAGGCGGTCTTTTGAAGAGCAAGTCAGCCAGGCCAAGGCTATCATGGATGGTAAGCCGTTTTTATTGTAGTGTGTCTTCGGGGATGGCAAGTTCAAATTGCTTACCCAAGTATGGCGTTCCTCAGGCGCCTGCTCGGACCTCCAGAAGAGCGCCGCGGACGCGAACCAGTTCTATGCTTCGCGGGGAGAAGGAGATGAAGCTCGGCTGTTTTGGGCGCAATTTGAAGCCCCCGAGCGCTCTCCTCTCCTTGTTGAGCAGCTGAAGCAGCTGATGGAGCTACACCGGATGGCGGAGCCGGCCATGAAGGATCTCTGCATCCGGCTATCGCCCAACGAGCCGCTGCCGGGCAGCTACTTTGGCCTGGTACAGAAGTTGAGCGACGCCTCGCCGCTGATCGACGCACTAAGGCGGTCCTCCTGCATCGAGGGAGCTCGGATGGCCTTCGCGAAGGCCAAGGTGCACTAGTCGGGGCTGGATCCGATGAACATAGCCACCGCCCCTCTGCCTCCTGGAAAGGAGCATAGGTGCCCCGAGCTGTACTTCTCCGGAGTAATGGAGGGTGCTCGGGCGATAGAGTCACAATGTTCGAGAGAGAACATGTATGAGTAAAGCGTTGTAATATGTCCGAAGACCTTTTAACGCGTTTATATATGCATGATTTATCATGTCTTTCGTGTTTTGCATCCTTTATAACTCCTGTGTGGCCGTTAAACCTGAAAGCGGCGAGTCGTCGGCTTCAGCCCCCACGTAGATACTACGCGGGGTGTCTCTGCCAATGCACTGTGACCCTTAGCCGAGCTATCGGTACCCGAAGGCGGTAGTGTGAGGCGGACAAGGCAATCGGACCGTAATGCTTTATTGCTTTCACTTAGCCGTAGGGCACGAGAAAGGAGTGCAGGGGGCTGATGACTAGCCCCCAGGTGTTTGTGATGATCGGATGAGCCATGGCCAAAGCCTATATCACATGGTTTGTACTAATACCAAACCCATCGTATGACACGGAATAACCTCTGACGAGATTTAGTTAAGCTCGGATTCGCAGACCAGTTCTCGCATACCATGACAGTCAATTTTCGGCTTTCTCCGCTGAGGTGCTTGACCAGGCTAGCCGGAAGCACAATCGCAGCGGTTCTCCCTTTGCCCTTTTAGCCGAACGAGCGGAACATAAAGGGGCAAGCACAGGAGCCGGGCAACCCAACAATTGACCCAAGACATAGTTCGGAACCAATGCATATAAAGCGGAATTCCAAGACGCCGAACGCAAAAATCAGTTGTGCTTAAGGCGATTTTCTTCAGTTCGAGCCCCCGGTCTATTAGCCGGTTGCATCGTATAGTATACCAAACAGGTTCCCAAGAAGAGAGGGAAAATAAAGAGTGCGCCAAAAACAGCAAAACGAATCATGCATGATACATCTGTATTTTACTCAACAACTCTTATTATTCAAATTGCCGATACAACTGTTTACAGGTATTAAAAATGAAATATAAACCTTACAGGAGGGGTTGTACCAAGGGTCTTTCGATAGGCGACCTGACGTCCTCGATGTGCCCTGTCGCTTGTCCGCTCCTGCGTCTCCCAAGGAGTTGTATACCGCTATAGGTGTACTGTTCGGCGACCGGACTTTTGGAGAAAAAATCTTGAGAAGTCGCCAAAGTGTGGATGAGCATTACGCCTTAGCAGGTACTTTATGGTACCTGTAGTATGTCCGAAGATGTTTTGATGGTGATGGTTCGGTCCAGCCGAACACTTACCCTTTGATAATTTTTCCCCACCGCTGCCCATGGAATTTTGAGTGCGAAGTTGTGCCTCCTCGGCACGTACTTTGCCGGTTAAAGGGCTGTGCGATGGGGGGCGAGTCCCTATTTATGGGGATAAGAAGGTTCTGGTTATTCAGGTTGAGACCGAGCTCGCTTCCCAGCCTTGGGTGCCTTTATGGCAGATGTCGGCGCTTGCCGATCATCAGTGTAATGGAATTCGGCCGCCAGGGCCAACGCATGTTCCTCAGTTCGGAGGGAGCGCTCTGTGTTGCCATTGACAGTAATGACCCCCTTGGGGCCGGGCATTTTGAGCTTGAGGTATGCATAGTGCGGGACGGCGTTAACGCGAGCGAATGTTGTACGGCCGAGCAGGGCGTGATAGCCGCTGCGGAAAGGTACGATGTCGAAGATCAAGTCCTCGCTTCGAAAGTTATCGGGCGAGCCGAACACTACTTCAGGCTTACAGAGCCCGTGCATCGGGCTTCGACGCCTGGGACCACTCCTTTAAAGGTAGTGTTGCTGGGCTTGATCCTTGACGGATCTATGCCCATCTTTTTCACCGTATCTGAGTAAATCAGATTGAGGCTACTTCCTCCATCCATTAGGACTTTAGTGAGGTGATACCCGTCTATGATGGGGTCTAGGACTAGAGCGGCTGAACCCCCATGACGGATACTGGTCGGGTGGTCACGTCGATCGAAGGTGATCGGGTATGCCGACCATGGGTTATACTTTGGGGCTACAGGCTCTATGGCGTAGACATCTCGAAGGGCGCACTTCCTCACCTTTTTGGGTATATGGGTGGCGTATATCATATTTACTGTTTTTACCTCTGGAGGGAATTTCTTTTGTCCGCCACCGATCGGACCGCGGGGTTCATCCTCGTCCTCACTGCGCGGGCTCTTGCCTTGGTCCTCGGATGCGAGCTTGCCAGCCTGTTTGAAGACCCAACAGTTACAGTTGGTGTGGTTGGCGGGCTTCTCTTGAGTGCCGTGGATCTGGCAAGGCCTCTCCAGGATCTTGTCCAGCGGGGTGGGTCTGTCGCGATTGCCTTTAGGAGGCTTCTTCCGCTGCCCAGGCCGGGAGTTGCGGAAGCCGGCGTTAACAGCCGTGTCATCGGCATCACTATTATTGTGCTGGCACTTGTTCTTGTTGCGCTTCGGTTTCCCGTTTCCATCCCGAACTTCGGAGGTTCCGGGGTCTTCGGGGTTGTGGCTACGTCTTGCTAGCCAGTTATCCTTGCCCGCGCAAAAGCGGGTCATGAGTGATGTGAGGGCGGACATTGTCCTTGGTTTGTCCTGGCCGAGCTGATGAGCCAGCCATTCATCTCGAATATTGTGCCTGAAAGAGGCTATTGCTTCGGCGTCCGGGCAGTCCACGATCTGGTTTTTCTTGGTCAAGAAACGATTCCAGAATAGCCGCGCGGACTCTCCTGACTTCTGGACGACGTTGCTTAGATCGGAGGAGTCGGGCGGCCGAACATAAGTGCCCTGGAAGTTAGATCGGAATGCATCCTCTAGGTCCTCCCAACACCCAATGGAGTTTTTGGGGAGGCTATTTAACCAGTGCCGAGCTGGCCCCTTGAGCTTCAGGGGTAGGTACTTGATGGCGTGGAGGTCATCTCCTCGTGCCATGTGGATGTGGAGGAGGAAATCCTCGATCCATACGGTTGGGTCAGTTGTCCCATCGTATTGTTCTATGTTTACGGGTTTAAACTCCTCCGGGAACTGATGCTGCATCACCTCGTCCGTGAAGCACAGTGGGTGGGCAGCGCCTCTAACCCGAGCTATGACGCGCCGGTGATCGGCGTCTGTCCTAGCCCGGTTTTGTTCCCGTCCGCTATGGTTGCGGTCGAGCCAAGGTCGGTACCCTTCCCGTCTATCGGGTGAGTATCCTCTGGATCCGTAGATGGATCGCGTACGACCTGCTCTGTCGTCCAGGTCGTGTCGCAGGCCGAACCTGTCATCGGGCTCTAGCGGCTCCTTTCCCCGTCTACGGGGTATCATCGGCCTACAGCCGGTGTTGTCAGCCGTCCTGTCTCGTCCTCGAGGAGGGCGGTCTGGCTTGTCGTATGGTGTATGTTTAGGGGACGGCGTATCAGTGAGCTCGTCATCGAATTGTGGCAGCAGCCTTCTGCGCGGATAGCTCTTAGGTTGGTCCGATAGACCGGTACCGTATCCTTCCTCAGCTAAGAGGACTCTCGTCCATCGATCGTTGAGGTCATCTTGCTCGGCTTTAAGCTGCCGTTCTTTTGCTTTCAGGCTGCGGGCCGTGGCTATAAGCTGTTGCCTAAACAGCTCCTGATCTTTAGGATTATCAGGGATGGCGAAGTCATCGGCTTCCGGGATGTCCTCCTCCTCGACAGGGGGGAGGTAATTGTCGTCCTCGGAATCATGCAGTTCGTCGGGGTTGCGCCGGTCTTCCGGCCTCTCCTGACCCTCTAACAGGTGTTCGGGGACTTCGGGATTGCCGGGGTCTTCCGGGGTGTCTCCGTCCCCGGTGCCATCGACATCTCTTCTTCCCTTTTTTCCTTTTGACCGCTTATGCAGCTTTCGGCGTCTTGACGGCGCTTCATCCGACTTGTCGCCGTCGTTCTTCGGAGTGTCCACCATGTAGACGTCGTATGTGGAGGTGGCGGTCCACCGCCCGGTGTTAACGGGGGTGAGGGTGTGATCCTCCTCATCCATGTAATCTGCCTCCTCAGAGGCATAGTCCAACATGTCGGTTAAATCCTCAGTGGCTACTAAGTGGGTGGTGGGTGGGATAAAAAATTCGTCCTGACCCGTCTTAAGCCCGATCCGAGCACAGATCGGGGTTGGGTCGTTGGCAATCCTCATCGACGATATCCGATTTAGGGCCTCGTTGAGTATCGAGAGCTCGATCGGGTAGGCCTGCTTGGAGCTTCCGGAGTTAACCTCCGATGCGTCCATGCGGGGGGAGTGTTCGGCAAGAACAAGTGTCCGGATGTCCGGCACTATGACTGGATCCGGACTGAAGGTTGGGTCCTCGCCAGGGCAGATCCCGTGGGTAGGACCGAAAGATGGATCTGAAGTTAAAGCCTCAGAGTCTTCGGGCGTGGCGGGCAAGACCGCGAGCCTGGTCAGTGATAGGTCGCCCCGAGAGTCTGCGGAGAACTCTAGGTTCCCGAATCTGACCTCTTGATCAGGGGCGAAACTTCCAACACGGCCTAGATGGCCGGTCGGGTCGGCGTGCAGCACAATGCCGCCGAAAGCGAAGATCTGTCCGGGGACGAAAGTGCCCGTATTACGGACCTCTTCGTTGATGACAAGGCGAGCCATCAATTCCTTCTGGCGATCACAGCGGAACTCTCAATGAAAGCACCAATGTCGGTGTCAAAACCGGCGGATCTCGGGTAGGGGGTCCCGAGCTGTGAGACTAGAATCGATGGTAACAGGAGAAGAGGGAGACGATGTTTACCCAGGTTCGGGCCCTCCTATGGAGGTAATACCCTACGTCCTGCTTGATTATATTGATGGTATAAGGGTTACAGAGTTGATCTACCTCGAGATCGTATGACTAAAACCCTAGATGAGTTCTGTTCGCCTACAACCTAAAACCCTCCGGCTTATATAGACGCCGAGGGTACCTAAGGTTTACAAATGGTCGGTTACACGTCGAAGAGATAAACATGCCTATTCACTACTCCAAACGTGGAGGACAAGCCTCGATTCCCGAAGCTTCCTTCCTGGAGACAGGGCCTTTGATCAATCCAGCGCTCGGTATGCGGCCCATATAGTCCGGCCCACAAGAAATAGGTCGGCCTCCCGAGGACCCCTTAAACCAGGACTCCCTCAACGCGGACGAGGAGGCACGGGCGGCGTCCGGCGTCGGGGGCGGCGACGACGTCCACGAGGAGGAGGAGGCACGGGCGACATCCGGCGTCGGGGGCGGCGATGACGTCAACGAGGACGAGGAGGTGCGCGGGGAGCTCCGGCAGCCTGGCGGCGTCGGGGCAGGGGCGTCGGCGTCGGGGGGCAGAATGGGATAGGTTGGGGAAAACGGCAAAGCCATGTATATATAGAGGGACTCTTTAGTCCCGGTTGGTGGATACAACCGGGACTAACGACCCTTTAGTCCCGGTTGGTTCCACCAACCGGGACTAAAGGTCCATCTTTTCGGCGGCCCAAATTCCGCGCGGGAAGGGACTTTTAGTCCCGGTTGGTAGGACCAACCGGGACTAAAGGTGTATTTTCTCTTTCTGGTTTTGTTTTGTTTTTCTAATTTTTGTTTTTAGATTTGGAATAACTGTTAGAATATTTATAGTTTTTTGATGAATATTTTTTGCTTTAGGTCAAAACAATTACAAAATTTCTGTTAGTGCCAGTACTTTTCAAATTTAAATAGTTTAAATTTGAATTCTTTTGAAATTTGTGTGAATCACTAGTTTGTGAATAACTTTAGTTTAAAAATAGATTTTTGAGTGATTGTTTTTCCTATAGTTTAATATTAGTGTTTTTTATCATTATGTTAAATTTGGGAATTTTTAGGATAATTTAAATAGGTGTTTTAATCAAAACCAGATAATGTTTAACTCTTTTAGTTTTATACCTTCATTTGTTTTAATCAAAATCACCCAAATGAACTCCAGACTTTTTGTGCATTCAATATGCACCATTCTAAGCCACATCTTCAAATTTCAACCCTTTCTAACTTCATTTGCTATTTTTCATGCATTTAATGATTTTTTTGTGCTAAATGACCCTGAAATTAAAAAGCAATACAAATGAAATCTAAAAAGGTAGAAACTTGGCATGGTATCATCATTTCACCCACATAGGATGTGCTAAAAAGTTGAGAGGGTTACGACAAAAACTGGATGCACTTCGTGTACAAACTGGACCATCTCCTTCGAAGTATGAGGTGTTGGGGAATGTTGCATGGGAAACAAAAAAATTCCTACGCACACGCAAGATCTATCCAAGGTGATGAGCATCTACGAGAGGGAGAGTGGATCTACATACCCTTGTAGATCGCTAAGCGGGAAGCGTTAAGAAACGCGGTTGATGTAGTCGAACGTCTTCGCGATCCAAATCGCCGAGCGTCCCGCGATCCCATCACGATCCGTCTCGCGATCCTATCACGATCCGTCCCACGATTCCATCACGATTTGTCCCGCGATCAAATCGCGAACCGTCTCGCGATCCTGATCACGGTCCTTTCGATCTAGCGCCGAACGGACGGCACCTCCGCGTTCAGCACACGTACAGCTCGAAGACGATCTCCACCTTCTTGATCCAGCAAGAGGGAGCGGAGAGGTAGATGAGTTCTCCGGCAGCGCGATGGCGTGGCGGCAATGGTGGTGGAACTATTCTGGCAGGGCTTCGCCTAAGCACTGCCGAACTAGACTAGAGGAGAAAACGATCTAGATGAAGTAGAGGGAGCACGTGGCAATTAGGGTTCGCTCTCCCCTCTAAATCCTCTAGTATATATAGGAGGGAGGGAGGGGAAGAGGCAGCCTCAAACCCTCAAGGGTTGGCCGAAATAGGAGGTGGATACTCCAATCCTACTTGGAGTAGGATTCCTCCTCTCCACTTGGAAACCCTTTCCACCTTTCCACCTTTGGGTTTTTTCCACCCCTAACCGCATGGGCCTTAGTGGGGGGCTCGACCAGCCCACTAGGGGCTGGTTTGACTCCTCCCACAGCCCATGAGGTCCTTTGGGTCGAGACACCCCTCCCGATGCCCCCCGGTACCCTCCCGGCACTCCCGGTACACTACCGAAGTACCCGAAACTTTTCCGGTGACCAAAACAGGACTTCCTATATATCAATCTTTACCTCCGGACCATTCCGGATCTCATCCGGGACTCCTAACAACCTTCGGTCACCACCATACATAACTCTATACTATCGAAACGTCACCGAACCTTAAGTGTGCAGACCCTGCGGGTTCAGAACTATGTAGACATGACCGAGACACCTC
The DNA here is from genome assembly GCA_039707655.1 of Elymus sibiricus. Taxonomy (NCBI): domain Eukaryota; kingdom Viridiplantae; phylum Streptophyta; class Magnoliopsida; order Poales; family Poaceae; genus Elymus; species Elymus sibiricus. The sequence continues at coordinate 276,570,608 of CM077665.1, forward strand.
TATGGCCAATAACCAATAGCGGGACCTGGATGCCCATATTGGTTCCCACATATTCTACGAAGATCTTTATCGGTTGAACCTCTATGTCAAGGATTCAGTTAATCCCGTATGTTGTTCCCTTTGTTTCTTCCGTATGCTACTTGCCCGAGATTCGATCGTCGGTATCTCTATACCTAGTTCAATCTCGTTACCGGAAAGTCTCTTTACTCGTTCCGTAATACAAGATCCCATGGCTAACACTTAGTCACATTGCTTGCAAGGCTTATTGTGATGTTGTATTACCGAGTGGGCCGTGAGATACCTCTCCGTCACACGGAGTAACAAATCCCAGTCTTGATCCATGCCCACTCAACAGACACCCTCGGAGATACCTGTAGAGCATCTTTATAGTCACCCAGTTACGTTGTGACGTTTGATACACACAAGGTATTCCTCCGGTGTCAGTGAGTTGCATGATCTCATGTTCATAGGAACAAATACTTGACATGCAGAAAACCATAGCAATAAACTGACACGATCATATGCTATGTTTATAGTTTGGGTCTTGTCCATCACATCATTCTCCTAATGATGTGATCCCATTACCAAATGACATCTCATGTCTATTGCTAGGAAACCTTAACCATCTTTGATCAACGAGCTAGTTTAGTTGAGGCTTACTAGGGACACTTTGTTGTCTATGTATCCACACATGTATCTGAGTTTCCGATCGATACAATTATAGCATGGATTATAAATGATTTATCATGAACAAGGAAATATGATAATAACTAATTTATTATTGCCTCTAGGGCATATTTCCAACATGAGGGTTTCGGACGAAAACTCATCTGTTACAAAGGCAATTCATTTTTTAACTTATTTCAACTCCAGACTTTTTATGCATTCAATATGCACCATTCTAAGCCACATCTTCAAATTTCAACCCTTTCTAACTTCATTTGCTATTTTTCATGCATTTAATGATTTTTTTGAGCTAAACGACCATGAAATAAAAGCAATACAAATGAACTCTGGAAAGGTTGAAACTTGGCATGGTATCATCATTTCACCCACATAGGATGTGCTAAAAAGTTGAGAGGGTTACAACAAAAACTGGATGCACTTCGTGTACAAACTGGACCATCTCCTTCGAAGTATGAGGGTTTCGGACGAAAAGTCATCTGTTACAAAGGCATTTCATTTTTTTAACTTATTTCAACTCCAGACTTTTTGTGCATTCAATATGCACCATTCTAAGCCACATCTTCAAATTTCAACCCTTTCTAACTTCATTTGCTATTTTTCATGCATTTAATGATTTTTTTGAGCTAAACGACCATGAAATTAAAAAACACTACAAATGAACTCTGGAAAGGTTGAAACTTGGCATGGTATCATCATTTCACCCACATAGCATGTGTTAAAAAGTTGATAGGGATACAACAAAAACTGGATACACTTCGTGTACAAACTGAACCATCTCGGCTATTCGCTAGAGAAGAAAAGTGATGACGGTGAAGCCAATCACATCCCAGAGTGGGATCTTGGGGTATAAAACTTTTTCTTCTCGTGTGTCCCTTGCTTATTGCGCCGTAACCATGGACAATCTTCATCATTTAACAGTATGCTTGGGTCAGTCTTCACTATGAAGGGAGGAATTTCATCAAACTTTTCATAATCTGTTGACATGTCTGTCTTGTCCTCCACTCCCACGATGTTTCTTTTCCCTGAAAGAACTATGTGGCGCTTTGGCTCATCGTATGATGTATCCGCTTTCTTATCTTTTCTTTTTCTTGGTTTGGTAGACATGTCCTTCCCATAGAAAACCTGCGGCACATCATTGGCTAGGATGAATGGTTCCTCTGTGTACCCAAGATTGTTGAGATCCACTGTTGTCATTCCGTACTGCTGGTCTACCATTACCCCTCCTCTAGTCAGATTGACCCATTTGCACCGAAACAAAGGGACCTTCAAATCACTTCCATAGTCAAGTTCCCATATCTCCTCTATGTAACCATAATATGCGTCCTTTTCCCTATTGGTGTTTGCTGCATCGTCAAAGCGGACACCACTGTTTTGGTTGGTGCTCTTTTTGTCTTGGGCGATCGTGTAAAATGTATTCCCATTTATCTCGTATCCTTGGAAAGTCAATATAGTCGAAAATGGTCTCTTGGCCAACAAGTACAGCTCATCTTCAACAATGTCGTCATTCATGAGATGTGTTTGCAACCAACCGCCGAAAGCCTCAATGTGTGTACGTTTAATCCAGGGGTTAGACTGCTCCGGGTTCTTGGAGTGTATAATATCCATGTGTTTCTCGATATATGGGGTCACCAAGGTAGAATTTTGTAGAACAGCGTAGTGTGCTTGCGCCCAAGAATGCCCGTCCCTACATATTGTTGATTTTGGTCAAGCATGACTTTTCCATGCAGTCTCCCCTCATGCCGCGATTGAGGAACACCAATCGACTTAAGGTTAGGAATAAAGTCAAAACAAAACTCAATAACCTCCTCTGTTTCATGGCCCTTGGAGATGCTTCCATAAGGCCTAGCACGGTTACGAACATATTTCTTTAAGACTCCCATGAACCTCTCAAAGGGGAACATATTGTGTAGAAATACAGGACCCAGAATGGCAATCTCTTCGACTAGGTGAACTAGGATGTGCGTCATAATATTGAAGAAGGATGGTGGGAACACCAACTCGAAACTGACAAGACATTGGACCAAATCATTCTGTAAGCTTGGTAGGATTTCCGGATCGATTACCTTTTGAGAAATTGCATTGAGGAATGAACATAGCTTCACAATGGCTAATCGAACATTTTCTGGTAGAAGCCCCCTCAATGCAACCGGAAGCAATTGCGTCATGATCACGTGGCAGTCATGAGACTTTAGGTTCTGGAATTTTTTCGCTGCCATATTTATTATTCCTTTTATATTCGACGAGAAGCCAGACGGGACCTTCATACTGAGCAGGCATTCAAAAAAAAATTCCTTCTCTGCTTTGGTAAGAGCGTAGCTGGCAGGACCTTCATACTGCTTTGGATGCATGCCGTCTTTTGCGTTCATGTGTTGTTGGTCCTGTCGAGCCTCCGGTGTATCTTTTGTCTTCCCATACACTCCCAGGAAGCCTAGCAGGTTCACACAAAGATTCTTCGTGACGTGCATCACGTCGATTGCAGAGCGGACCTCTAGGACTTTCCAATATTCTAGCTCCCAAAATATAGATTTCTTCTTCCACATGGGGGCGTGTCCGTCAGCCTTAATCGGAACAGATTGTCCGCCAAGACCCTTTCCAAAGATTACTTGTAAATCCTTAACCATATCAAGTATATCATCACCAGTATGGAGGACGGGCTTCTTTCGGTGATCTACCTCACCTTTGAAATGCTTGCCTTTCTTTCTTAAGGCATGCTTGGTCGGAAGAAATCGACGATGTCCCAGGTACACATTCTTCTTGCATTTGTCCAAATATATACTTTGAGTCTCATCTAAAAAGTGCGTGCATGCATGGTATCCCTTGTTTGTCTGTCCTGAAAGGTTACTAAGAGCAGGCCAATCATTGATGGTTACAAACAACAACGGTCGTAGGTCAAATTCCTGCTGTTTGTGCTCATCCCACACACATACGCCTTCTTTATTCCACAGCTGTAAAAGTTCATCAACTAATGGCCTTCGGTACACATCAATGTTGTTGCCGGGTTGCTTAGGGCCTTGGATGAGCACTGGCATCATAATGAACTTCCGCTTCATGCACAACCAAGGAGGAAGGTTATAGATAGATAGAGTCACAGGCCATGTGCTATGCTTGCTGCTCTGCTCCCCAAAAGGATTAATACCATCTGCACTTAAACCAAACCATACGTTCCTTGGGTCATCTGCAAAGTCCGGCCACTTTCTCTCGATTTTTCTCCACTGCGACCCATCAGCGGGTACTCTCAACTTCCCGTCTTTCTTATGGTCTTCTTTGTGCCATCGCAACGACTTGGCATGCTCTTTGTTTTGGAACAAACGTTTCAACCGTGGTATTATAGGAGCATACCACATCACCTTGGCAGGAATCCTCTTCCTCGGACGCTCGCCCTCAGCATCATCACCAGGGTCATCACGACTGATCTTATATCGCAATGCACCGCATACCGGGCATGCATTCAAATTCTCGTACTCCTCACCGCGGTAGAGGGTGCAGTCATTAGGGCATGCATGTATCTTCTGCACCTCTAATCTGAGAGGGCAAACAACCTTCTTTTCTTTGTATGTACTGTCGGGCAATTTGTTGTCCTTTGAAAGCTTCTTCTTCATTATTTTACGCAAGTTTTCAAATCCCTTGTCATATAGACCATTCTCTGCCTTCCATTGCAGCAATTCCAGTGTGGTACCGAGCTTTGTGTTGTCATCTTCGCAATTTGGGTGCAACCCTTTTTTGTGATCCTCTAACATGCGCTGCAACTTCAACTTCTCCTTTTCACTTTCGCAATTTCTCTTTGCATCAGCAATGGCCCGACCAAGATCATCAGCGGGCTCATCTGATGCCTCAGCTTCTTCTTCTTCATTCTCTTCCCCGATTGTAGTACCATCATATTCAGGAAACCCAGGATAGTTGTCATCATCCTCTTCTTCTTCATTCTCTTCCATTAAAACCCCTCTTTCTCCGTGCTTGGTCCAACAATTATAGTCGGACATGAAACCGGACGTAAAAAGGTGGACGTGAATTTGTTTTGCGCTAGAGTAAGTCTTATCATTCTTACACACACCACATGGAAAACACATAAAACCATCCCGCTTGTTTGACTCAGCCGCACGCAGAAAACTATGCACGCCATTAATGAATTGGGGAGAGCGTCGGTCATCGTACATCCATTGCCGGTTCATCTTCATTACACAACACCAAAAAGACCAAATTAATACAAGTTCATACATAAAGTTCATACACAATTATTCTCATAAAACAACATACAACTATCTAGCTAAAACATTTAAATGCAACAACAAATGCGATCAAAATCATAATGATACCAAGCCTCTTTATTAATGGCATATTTTCTAATCTTTCTAATCTTCAAGCGCATTGCATCCATCTTGATCTTGTGATCATCGATGACATCGGCAACGTACAACTCCAATTTGATCTTCTCTTCTTCAACTCTTTTCAATTTTCCTTTCAAATCCTAGTTTTCTTTTTCAACTAAATTTAACTTCTCGACAATAGGGTCGGTTGGAATTTCCGGTTCAACTACCTCCTAGATAAAAATATCTATATCAACTTGATGGGCATAATTGTCATTAACACGGAATGCAACAAATAGTTATAAAAGAGAATATACCACATCCGAATCGTAAACCGGACGAGGGCCGATGGGCATGGATATCATAACCATGGCACTATATATAACAACAATCATACAAGTAAGAAAATTATGCAAGTAACTATCTAAATCATAGAAATATGATTTTTTTATAAAAAAGGATAAGAACACAAGAAGAGGCTCACCAAGGTGGTGCCGGCGACGGGGCGGTGCGGGCGATCGACGGTGGTTAGGACGGGGACGGGAAGGCACACTAAGTAAACCACACCTACACATATGCAAACTAAGAAGTTAATTTGAGCTCAAATTGCATATAAATCTAAAAAACTCCCACATAATTACACCCAAACTAAAACCCACAAATCACTATACTTATAAAGCATTGCAAGAGCTGATCTAGCAATAAGAGATGAAAGGACAAAGTTGCTAACCTTTGTGGACACTTGGATGGATTGGGGTGCCTCAAATCTTGACAAATCTTGGCAAAAATGGAGGGATGAGCTCGAGCTAGGGAAGAACAGAGAATGGAGAGGATGAGCTCGGGCTGGAAGAACCAACTATATATAGGGATACATTTAGTCCCGGTTGGTGTAACCAACCGGGACTAGAGGTCCATTTCTAGTCCTGGTTGGTGTTACAAACCGGGACTAAAGGGTCTCGTGGGGGCCCCAGCCTGACGCAACACTACCACCACCCCTTTAGTCCTGGTTGGTAACACCAACCGGGACTAAAGGTTCCTCATGAACTGGGACTAATGCCTAGACTAATGAACCGGGACTATTGGCAGCATTAGTCCCGGTCCAGAAGCCAACCGAGACTAATGCTTCGATCCAAAGGCCTGTTTTCTACTAGTTGCAGTGCGTGTCCAATTGTCAGTTTGTATCATCTTAGCAGCACATGCTTTCCAGCCTACTAGACGTAGGAAGTATACTACACTATACCGGCACACCGAGTGATCAACTTGGTAAGAGCATCTACAGCCAGACCCTTTGTATCCGTCTCAAACGTTCGGGCAGGCCGCCCGGTCACTGCCCGGTCACAAAAAAACGATCCAGACGGACCTCTCAAACCGGCCTCAAATGTCCGGGCTGATCGGCACCTCCCATATCCAGCCCAAATATGAGACGGGTATGGGGATCCCTGACACGCCCGCCACGTTGGCCTGGCGGCGTGGCCCCACGCGGACTCGCCCGGAAACCCGAAGGTCCGACGGGCGACTCGACCGTCGTCGCGGTGTGAACGCAGCGTGGCGCCGCTCCGGCTCACCGCCCAAGGCCATAGCCCGTAGCCGACCAGCGTCCCCCAGCCCTAGCCCATCCGCCTCTTCCCTCCCTTCGCTGCCACCCGACCCCATCCGCCTCCTCTCCCCCGCTCTTCGGCCTCACTATGGTCCGCCAGAGGATCACCACCTACGCTCAGCTTACGCCGGAGCACTGGAACCAGATCGAGATGGAGATCCAGGCTCCCTGCGCCTCCCGCATCGCTGTGGGTCTCCCTCCGGACTCGTTGGAAACGGAGGAACAAGAGAAGGAGCAGCAGCCGAAGGAGGAGGTGTCGGAGGCCATGAAGGAGGAGAAGCTGGAGGAGGACGACACTCCGGTGTTCAACATGGTTGAGGCGAAGGAGGACTTCGTCGTCGGCCAATCCGGCGAGATGGTGGAGCGGCAGGCCATCCTGGATTCGATCCGGGATGAGGCCGAGGTGGAGGCCAACTTGTTGGAAATATGCCCTAGAGGCAATAATAAAAGTAGTTATTATTATATTTCCTTGTTCATGATAATCATTTATTATCCATGCTATAATTGTATGATACATGTGTGGATACATAGACAAACACTGTGTCCCTAGTATGCCTCTAGTAGACTAGCTTGTTGATCAAAGATGGTCAAGGTTTCCTAGCCATAGACATGAGATGTCATTTGATAACGGGATCACATCATTAGGAGAATGATGTGATGGACAAGACCCAAACTATGAACGTAGCATATGATCGTGTCAGTTTATTGCTATTGTTTTCTGCATGTCAAGTATTTGTTCCTATGACCATGAGATCATGCAACTCACTGACACCGGAGGAATACCTTGTGTGTATCAAACATCACAACGTAACTGGGTGACTATAAAGATGCTCTACAGGTATCTCCGAAGGTGTCTGTTGAGTTGGCATGGATCGAGACTGGGATTTGTTACTCCGTGTGACGGAGAGGTATCTCAGGGCCCACTCGGTAATACAACATCACAACAAGCCTTGCAAGCAATGTGACTAAAGTGTTAGCCACGAGATCTTGTATTACGGAACGAGTAAAGAGACTTGCCGGTAACGAGATTGAACTAGGTATAGAGATACCGACGATCGAATCTCGGGCAAGTAAAATACCGAAGAACAAAGGGAACAACATACGGGATTAACTGAATCCTTGACATAGAGGTTCAACCGATAAAGATCTTTGTAGAATATGTAGGAACCAATATGGGCATCCAGGTCCCGCTATTGGTTATTGACCGTAGAGATGTCTCGGTCATGTCTACATAGTTCTCGAACCCGCAGGGTCTGCACACTTAAGGTTTGGTGATGTTTCGGTAGTATAGAGTTATGTATGGTGGTGACCTAAGGTTGTTCGGAGTCCCGGATGAGATCCCGAACATCACGAGGAGCTCCGGAATGGTCCGGAGGTAAAGATTGATATATAGGAATGTGGTGTTTGAACTCCGGAAAAGTTTCGGGCATTTCCGGCAGTGTACCCGGAGTGACGAATGGGTTCCGGGGGTCCACCAAGTGGGCCCACCACACCCCAAGTGGGTCTACGATTGCGTACATGTACGCCGGCTGTGCATCTGGATGGTGGTCTGCTTACATATACACGTAGGAATTCTGAGTATAAACAAGTATGACCACTCATAGTGGTTCCTTCGTCCATGCATGCAGTCACGTAGAAGTATGAACACCAAGTTAGTTTGAAGTAGTCGAGTATAGCAGGCTTCGTCTTAATAGACTACAAAACAATATGGATTTATCGGTACTACATATTGTTACTATATTGTGTGAGTTATTACTTTATAACACCACTTTCTAGTGTTATGCACTTGGATGGAAACATATTTAAATATTGTTGCATAGTAGAAATAAATTGTGTGTGTTTGCATGTATCATCCGATATTTTTTTGTCCGTTTTCGGTCCGAATCCGTTCCTCATCCGTAGTCCGATATAATCCGCATTCGAATCCGCATCCGGTTATTATCCGCTCCGCTCCGAATCCGACAAAAAAATATGATAAAGGATATGGTAAAAGCATTATCCGACCCGATCCGATCCGATTACATCCCTACATGGGCCTGAGGGTGGCGCACCAGCCCCTGGTGGGCTGGGCGGCCGGCCCAAGAAGGCCTATGCAACTGGGTTGTGGGAAAGGGAAAGTCCAAGTGGGGAAGGGAAGGAGTCCTACTAGGAGTAGGATTGGAGGTGGACTCCTCCACCTCCACCTCCTTCGGCCGACTCCTAGGAGGCTTCCTAGGTCGGCCAGCCCTCCCCTCCCTCCTTTATATACTAGAGGGGAGAGAGGGCAGCAGCACAAGAAACCCTAGCCACGGTGCAGCCCTCTCTCCCCGATAGATCAAATCCTCTAGTTTTCAGCAGCGCTTAGGCGAAGCCCTACTGGAATAGTTCCACCACCACCGCCGCCGCGCCGTCGCGCTGCCGGAGAACTCATCTACCTCTCCGCTCCCTCTTGCTGGATCAAGAAGGCGGAGATCGTCATCAATCTGTACGTGTGCTGAACGCGGAGGTGTCGTCCGTTCGGTACTAGATCGTGATTGGATCGCGGGACGCTCGGCGATTTGGATCGCGAAGACGTTCGACTACATCAACCGCGTTTCTTAACGCTTCCCGCTTAGCGATCTACAAGGGTATGTAGATTCACTCTCCCTCTCGTAGATGCTCATCACCATGGATAGATCTTGCGTGTGCGTAGGAAAAATTTTGTTTCCCATGCAACGTTCCCCAACAGTGGCATCATGAGCTAGGTCTATGTGTAGATGAGATCACAAGTAGAACACAAAGGAGTTTGTGGGCGTTGATATTCAGATTGCTTCCTCCCTTGGTCTTTTCTTGATTCGGCGGTATTGTGGGATGAAGCGGCCCGGACCAACATTACTCATACGCTTACGAGAGACCGGTTCCATCAACTGACATGTAACTTCGTTGCATAAAGATGGATGGCGGGTGCCTGTTTCTCCCACTTTAGTTGGATCGGATTCGACAAAGGTGGTCCTTGAGAAGGTTGAATAGCAATTTGTGTATCACCGTTGTGGTTTTTGCGTAGGTAAGAATTGTTCTTGCTAGATACCCGTAGCAGCCACGTAAAACATGCAACAACAATTAGAGGACGTCTAACTTGTTTTTGCAGGGTATGTTGTGATGTGATATGGCCAATTACATGATGAGATATATGTGATGTATGAGATGATCATGTATTGTATAGAATATCACGACTTGCATGTCGATGAGTACGGCAACCGGCAGGAGCCATAGGGTTGTCTTTAATTTTTTTTGCCGTTTTGCTTTACTTTATCGCTATGAGTTAGCAATAGTCGTAGAAGCAATAGTTGGCGCGACAACCTCATGGCGACACATTGATGGAGATCAAGATGATGGAGATCATGGTGTCATGCCGGTGACGATGGAGATCATGCCGGTGCTTTGGAGATGGAGATCAAAAGCACAAGTTCATGGCCATATCATGTCACTTATGATTTGCATGTGATGTTAATCCTTTTATGCATCTTATTTTGCTTAGGACGACGGTAGCATTATAAGGTGATCCCTCACTTAAATTTCAAGATAAAATTATGTTCTCCCCGAGTGTGCACCGTTGCGAAAGTTCGTCGTTTCGAGACACCACGTGATGATCGGGTGTGATAGACTCTACGTTCGCATACAACGGGTGCAAGCCAGTGTTGCACATGCGGAACACTCGGGTTAAACTTGACGAGCCTAGCATGTACAGACATGGCCTCGGAACACAAGAGACCGAAAGGTCGAACATGAGTCATATAGTAGATATGATCAACATGAAGATGTTCACCATTGAAACCACCTCAACTCACGTGATGATCGGACTTGAGTTGGTGAATTTGGATCATGTGACACTCGAATGACCAGAGGGATGTCAATTTGAGTGGGAGTTTTAAGTAATATGATTAACTAAACTCATTATCTTGAACAATAGTCTAAGTTGTCTTTCCAAATTTTATGTTGTAGATCAATGGCTCGCGCAGTAGCACCCCTGAATTTTAATGCGTTCCTAGAGAAAGCTAAGTTGAAAGATGATGGAAGTAACTTTGTGGACTGGGCCCGTAATCTAAGGATTATCCTTACGGCTTCCCAAAAGGGTTATGTCCTTGATGCACCGCTTGGTGATCCACCCGCTCCAGTTGAGTCTCCAGATGTTGTGAACGCCTAGCAGGCTCGTTCTGATGATTACTCAATGGTTCAATGTGCAATGTTGTATGGCTTAGAACCGGGACTTCAAAGACGTTTTGAGCATATGATATGTTCCTGGAGTTGAAGTTTATCTTTCAGAAGAATGCCCGGATCGAGAGGTATGAGACCTCCGATAAGTTCTATGCTTGCAAGATGGAGAAGAACGGGTCTGTCGGTGAACACATACTCAAAATGTCTGGGTATTCCACCCGTCTGGCTGAATTGGGGATGCCCCTTCCAGTAGAGGCGATCACTGACAGAGTTCTTCCATCATTGCCACCTAGCTACAAGAGCTTCGTGTTGAAATATAACATGCACGGGATGAACAAGTCAGTCGCCGAGCTATTTGCGATGTTGAAAGTCGCAGAGTCTGAGATTCAGAAGGAGCATCAAGTGTTGATGGTCAATAAAACCACTAGTTTCAAGAAGAATGGCAAGGGTAAGAAGGGTAACTCCAAGAAGAGTGGCAAAGCAGTTGCCCCTCCTGTGAAGAAACCCAAGGCTGGACCCAAGCCAGAAACTGAGTGCTTTCATTGCAAGGGAACTGGTCACTGGAAGCGGAACTGCCCCAAGTATTTGGCTGACAAGAAGGCGGCCAACAACAAACAAGGTATATATGATATACATGTTATTGATGTGTACCTTACCAACTCTCGTTGTAGTGCCTGGGTATTTGATACCGGTGCGGTTGCTCACATTTGCAACTCAAAACAGGAACTGCGGAATAGACGGAGGCTGGCAAAGGACGAAGTGACGATGCGCGTGGGAAATGGTTCCAAGGTTGATGTGATCGCCGTCGACACGCTCGCTCTTCGATTACCATCGGGATTAGTGATGAACCTGAATAATTGTTATTTAGTGCCTACGTTAAGCATGAACATTATATCTGGATCTTGTTTATTACGAGACGGTTACTCATTTAAATCAGAGAATAATGGTTGTTCTATTTATATGAGTAATATCTTTTATGGTCATGCACCCAATGTGAGGGGTTTATTCTTATTGAATCTCGATAGTGATGATACACATATGCATAACATTGATGCCAAAAGATGTAGAGTTGATAATGATAGTACCACTTTCTTGTGGCACTGCCGTTTAGGTCATATTGGTGTAAAACGCATGAAGAAGCTCCATGCTGATGGACTTTTGGAGTCACTTGATTTTGAATCACTTGATACATGTGAACCATGCCTCATGGGCAAGATGACTAAAACCCCATTCTCTGGAACAATGGAACGGGCAAGTGACTTGTTGGAAATCATACATACTGATGTGTGCGGTCCGATGAGCATTAAGGCGCGTGGTGGATATCGTTATTTTCTCACCTTCACTGATGACTTAAGTAGATATGGGTATATTTACTTGATGAAACACAAGTCTGAAACGTTTGAAAAGTTCAAGCAATTTCAGAGTGAAGTTGAGAATCATCGTAACAAGAAGATTAAATTCCTATGATCTGATCGAGGAGGAGAATATCTGAGTTATGAGTTTGGCAGTCACTTAAGACAATGTGGAATTGTTTCACAATTGACACCGCGTGGAACACCACAGCGTAATGGTGTGTCCGAACGTCGTAATCGAACCTTACTGGATATGGTGCGATCTATGATGTCTCTTGCCGATTTGCCACTATCATTTTGGGGTTATGCATTAGAGACAACTGCATTCACTTTAAATAGGGCACCATCAAAATCTGTTGAGACGACGCCATATGAACTGTGGTTTGGCAAGAAGCCAAAGTTGTCGTTTCTTAAAGTTTGGGGATGTGATGCTTATGTCAAAAAGCTTCAGCCTGAAAAGCTGGAACCCAAAGCGGAGAAATGCGTCTTCATAGGATACCCAAAAGAGACAGTTGGGTATACCTTCTATCTCAGATCCGAAGGCAAAGTGTTTGTCGCTAAAAACGGAACATTTCTTGAGAAAGAGTTTCTCTCGAAAGAATTGAGTGGGAGGAAGATAGAACTTGATGAGGTTGTTGAACCTTTACTTCAATCAGAGAGTAGCGCAGCGCAGAAAGATGTTTCTGTGGAGCCTACATCAGTTGAAGAGGAAGTTAATGATGATGATCATGAAGCTTCGGATCAAGTTGCTATCGAACCTCGTAGGTCGACAAGGACGCGTACTGCTCCTGAGTGGTACGGCAACCCTGTCTTAGAGGTCATGTTATTGGACAACGATGAACCTACGAGCTATGGAGAAGCGATGATGGGCCCGGATTCCGAGAAATGGTTAGAGGCCATGAAATCCGAGATGGGATCCATGTATGAAAACAAAGTATGGGCTTTGGAAGTATTACCTGAAGGGTGTAAGGCCATTCAGAACAAATGGATCTTTAAGAGGAAGACGGACGCGGACGGTAATGTCACCGTCTATACAGCTCGACTTGTGGCAAAGGGTTTTTCACAAGTTCAAGGAGTTGACTACGATGAGACCTTCTCACCCGTAGCGATGCTTAAGTCCGTCAGAATCATGTTAGCAATAGCTGCCTTTTTCGATTATGAAATTTGGCAGATGGATGTCAAAACAGCGTTCCTTAACGGTTTCCTTAAGGAAGAGTTGTATATGATGCAACCAGAAGGTTTTGTCGATCCAGAGAATGCTGACAAAGTTTGCAAGCTCCAGCGATCCATTTATGGACTGGTGCAAGCATCTCGGAGTTGGAATCTTCGCTTTGATGAGGTGATCAAAGCGTTCGGGTTTATACAAGTTTACGAAGAAGCTTGTATTTACAAGAAAGTGAGTGGGAGCTCTATAGCGTTTCTAATATTATATATGGATGCCATATTGCTGATTGGAAACAATATAGAAATGTTGGAAAGCGTAAAGGAATATTTGAACAAGAGTTTTTCAATGAAGGACCTAGGAGAAGTTGCTTTCATATTAGGCATCAAGATCTATAGAGATAGATCGAGACGCTTAATTGGACTTTCACAGAGCACATACCTTGACAAAGTTTTGAAGAAGTTCAAAATGGATCAGTCCAAGAAGGGGTTCTTGCCTGTCTTGTAAGGTGTGAAGTTGAGTAAGACTCAATGCCCAGTGACTGCAGAAGATAGAGAAAAGATGAGTGTCGTCCCCTATGCTTCAGCCATAGGCTCTATCATGTATGCAATGCTGTGCACAAGACCCGATGTCAGCCTTGCCATAAGTACGGCCGGAAGGTTTCACAGTGATCCAGGAGTGGAACACTGGACGGCGGTCAAGAATATCCTGAAGTACCTGAAAAGGACTAAGGACATGTTTCTCGTTTATGGAGGTGATCAAGAGCTCGTCGTAAATGGTTACGTCGATGCAAGCTTTGACACTGATCCGGATGACTCTAAGTCACAAACCGGATACGTATTTATTCTCAATGGGGGTGCGGTAAGCTGGTGCAGTTCCAAGCAAAGCGTGGTAGCTGATTCTACATGAGAAGCGGAGTACATCGCTGCCTCGGAGGCAGCGAAGGAAGGTGTCTGCATGAAGGAGTTCATGACAGATCTTGGAGTAGTGCCTAGTGCACTGAACCCAATGACTCTGTTCTGTGACAACACTGGTGCCATTGCTCTAGCCAAGGAACCAAGGTTTCACAAGAGGACCAGACACATAAAGCGACGTTTCAATTCCATCCGCGATTACATCAAGGAGGACGACATAAATATTTGCAAAGTGCACACGGATCTGAATGTTGCAGATCCGATGACTAAACCTCTTCCAAGGGCTAAACATGATCAACACCATAACTATATGGGTGTTAGATTCATTACAATGTAAATCACATAGTGATGTGAGCTAGATTATTGACTCTAGTGCAAGTGGGAGACTGTTGGAAATATGCCCTAGAGGCAATAATAAAAGTAGTTATTATTATATTTCCTTGTTCATGATAATCGTTTATTATCCATGCTATAATTGTATTAATTGGAAACACTCATACATGTGTGGATACATAGACAAACACTGTGTCCCTAGTATGCCTCTAGTAGACTAGCTTGTTGATCAAAGATGGTCAAGGTTTCCTAGCCATAGACATGAGATGTCATTTGATAACGGGATCACATCATTAGGAGAATGATGTGATGGACAAGACCCAAACTATGAACGTAGCATATGATCGTGTCAGTTTATTGCTATTGTTTTCTGCATGTCAAGTATCTGTTCCTATGACCATGAGATCATGCAACTCACTGACACCGGAGGAATACCTTGTGTGTATCAAACGTCACAACGTAACCGGGTGACTATAAAGATGCTCTACAGGTATCTCCGAAGGTGTCTGTTGAGTTGGCATGGATCGAGACTGGGATTTGTTACTCCGTGTGGCGGAGAGGTATCTCAGGGCCCACTCGGTAATACAACATCACAACAAGCCTTGCAAGCAATGTGACTAAAGTGTTAGCCACGGGATCTTGTATTACGGAACGAGTAAAGAGACTTGCCGGTAACGAGATTGAACTAGGTATAGAGATACCGACGATCGAATCTCGGGCAAGTAACATACCGAAGAACAAAGGGAATAGCATACGGGATTAACTGAATCCTTGACATAGAGGTTCAACCGATAAAAATCTTCGTAGAATATGTAGGAACCAATATGGGCATCCAGGTCCCGCTATTGGTTATTGACCGTAGAGGTGTCTCGGTCATGTCTACATAGTTCTCGAACCCGCAGGGTCTGCACACTTAAGGTTCGGTGACGTTTCGGTAGTATAGAGTTATGTATGGTGGTGACCGAAGGTTGTTCGGAGTGCCGGATGATATCCCGGACGTCATGAGGAGCTCCGGAATGGTCCGGAGGTAAAGATTGATATATAGGAAAGTGGTGTTTGAACTCCAGAAAAGTTTCGGGCATTTCTGGGAGTGTACCGGGAGTGACGAATGGGTTCCGGTGGTCCACCATGTGGGCCCACCACACCCCAAGTGGGTCACATGGGCCTGAGGGTGGCGCACCAGCCCCTGGTGGGCTGGGCGGCCATCCCAAGAAGGCCTATGCTGCTGGGCTTGTGGGAAAGGAAAAGTCCAAGTGGGGAAGGGAAGGAGTCCTACTAGGAGTAGGATTGGAGGTGGACTCCTCCACCTCCACCTCCTTCGGCCAACTCCTAGGAGGCTTCCTAGGTCGGCCAGCCCCTCCCCTCCCTCCTTTATATACTAGAGGGGATAGAGGGCAGCAGCACAAGAAACCCTAGCCACGGTGCAACCCTCTCTCCCCGATAGATCAAATCCTCTAGTTTTCAGCAGCGCTTAGGCGAAGCCCTGCTGGAATAGTTCCACCACCGCCGCCGCTGCGCCGTCGCGCTGCCGGAGAACTCATCTACCTCTCCGCTCCCTCTTGCTGGATCAAGAAGGCGGAGATCGTCATCGAGCTGTACGTGTGCTGAACGCGGAGGTGCCGTCCGTTCGGTACTAGATCGTGATTGGATCGCGGGACGCTCGGCGATTTGGATCGCGAAGACGTTCGACTACATCAACCGCGTTTCTTAACGCTTCCCGCTTAGCGATCTACAAGGTTATGTAGATTCACTCTCCCTCTCGTAGATGCTCATCACCATGGATAGATCTTGCGTGTGTGTAGGAAAAATTTTGTTTCCCATACAACGTTCCCCAACACAAGTGCCGGCTCATCCGACGGAGGCAGGCGAAGGCCGACGCCCTCTTCGACGAGCTCGAGGCGGAGCTAGCGGCAGAGGAAGCCGCAGCGGAGCAGCCGGAGGCGTCGAAGGTAGCTTTAATATGTTGCATGCTTTTGTATGGATGCAGTAGTCATTTTTTGAAGAGTGACCGGTCACTGTCCGCGGACGCGTCCGGACGCGTCTGCGGGCGTTTGAGGGGCCGGATTTGCAAGGTCCGACTATAGATGCTCTAAGCTATCAATAAAATTTGCATTATACCGCCACAATGAATATTTTAGTATGATAGCCCACGATTTACCTGTTTATATTAATGTCATTGTATAATAAATTTTATAGAATTATGCCCGTAATTTACCTACATAAATAAAAATCATTTATTTTGTAAAACTTTATCGGCTTATGAAAGAAAACATGATTTTATTTTGCAAATAAATAAAAGACGGGATAGTTAAGACGGTTTCGAAGAAAAAAAGCGATGGAAAAGCTAAGCATAGCAGAAAAATTAAAACAAAGAGAAAAGGAGGAACGTACATAAGGTTGAACGAAACACTCTACTTGACATGAAATGGAACGATATTCCTTTTCTAACTAATCGGACCAGATATGCATGTCAGAGAATTAGGCAATTTCGTGAGAATTTTCAGAATATAAATCATAGAAAATCTAATACTAGGATGCAACAGACCAACATGCTAGACGAACATGAAAATATGTACAGCAACATCGCTGATGTAAAAGCAAGCAAAATTGTAGACAAGAACAAATCATGATGCACGTACTATTCGTTTGTAGACGTAGCTACTGGAGGAGCGATGTTGTTGATGACGATGTTGGTGAAGACCGATCAAAGCACACAACGTTGGAAAAGTCGGTACTTGACGTCGCCCGACTTGGATGAAAAACGCCCCATGATAACGAACTTGAGCAGCCGCGCAGAGGGGTTAAACCTATTTCACGCTCTCCTGGTGCAGGATCACAAGAGCGAGAGGTTCTAGAGACATGCTCTCCCGCTCGCCATTCGGGACATAGTAGACGACGTTGGCGGCGCAAGTAGCGAGAGGAGGTAAACCCAAACTCATTTTTGATATGTCTTTGGCCACGACCGGTAAGTAGTACATATAGGAGGACCAAGGCAATGTTGTGTCGCGATCACGATCTCAAACTGAATTGGATTTCAAGTCATAAACTTACCGTAAACATCAACTTATGTGCCAAGACATCAAAATTAAAATGGTAAAAGAAAGTCGCACTCCTCCAAGGCTACATACTGGATTTTGACGGACCATTCATGGGCATGTCAGACACCCGCGTCCTTTGCCTCGGCCTGTCTAGCCAACGCGAGCGCACACATGTCATGTTCTATTCCTTTCCTTTTTTTTCTAGAATCGGCGGGGAAGGACTCCCACCACCAAAATATCTTACTCAAAGTGGCCATTATGCCAAAGAGTGATTGCTTGTTCCCGCATGAGTTGTTGTGACCCCCCAAGTGTAAGACTGAAGTAGCCCAGTAAAAAGTATTTCCTTCGGTTAGAGAACCAAGGTTATCAATTCAATAAAAGCTTCTCTCAGCTAACAAAGTAAGTAGTACCTGCACACGAAACACAAAACAACTTGCCCCCAACATGATAGGAGGATTGTCAAGTCCCTTATCTTGTTAGTCACAAGATTAAACGCAATAGATAGAGATAATTGGTAGCAAAGATAAAACAGGGCAGGAAAGAAAATCTTTTTCTTCAGTAAAGGAGAATAGATTCGGGGCGCCATAGGTTCACTAGTACATCTCGCTCAAAGCAAGCAAGTGGCATGGTAAATAAAGTATAGTTGGACAATGATTAAATTGCAATGTTTATATTTATGACTATGATCGTTCATGGTATAATCTCATATAGGCATTTCGTCTGTGATAAATAGACCGTTAATCAAACTGCATCTACTACTAATGCTCTACTTAAAGACCACTATCCAACATGCATCCCAAAGTATTAAGTTTGCAAGAAACAGAACATCGTAATAAGCTAGATGACATAATGTATCAAACAATATGATGAGACACCGTCTTAGTGGAAAGAATACACTACGTGTCTTAGCCCTGTGTCACTCAGTTAGAGCACCGCAAGATTGAACCCACTACAAAGCACCACTCTCTCTGAAGAAAAAAAACATCGAACTTGGCCAGAGAAGATAGATAGATTAGAGAGCATGGAAAGCTATTAAATTATACAACAAGAAAACCTCAAAAGATGCAAGTGTATTCCATGAACAATTATATTATAAAGTGACAATTCATCGTATCCCAACAGACACACTACATATTAGAATTGATCCCGATCATGTGAGGCAGCTCACGGGAACGTGATGTTGAATATGAGAGAGAGACAGAGAGAGAGAGACTACTATGGATCCTAAGGTCTTAATGGAACTACCCACACATAGTCATGGAGGGCATCAAGGTTGATGAAGAAGCCTTCGGCAATGGATTTCCCCTCCAACAGAGCTCCGGAACGGGCCTTCAGATTGGATCTTCGCGAAACAGGAACTTGTGACGGCGGAATTTTTTCCTAAAACTATGACGGAGGGTTTATGTATTTAACCAGTTATATGAATTTATGATGGTGGAATGGATGAAATGCGGTGTAGGTGGGCCTCACACGACCTAGGGGCGCGTGATGTGGCTATGTGGGCCCCCTTTAGCTCCTCTCGACCTTCCCCAAAACTTCCTAGGTCCTTCGTTGCGCGAAAAAAATCATATTAAATTCGCAAGTTGTTTTGATCTCTATAGATATTTTTTTAGAAATGGCAGTTATCCTGCATTCATTAAGAAGAAAAGAGTTGCTCAGTTAATTAGGGAAAACCGAGCGAAAACCAGATTGCCCAGTTAATTGTGGAGAACCGGGCAAAAACCATCACAAGCGATGAGCGGCACACATAAAAAAAAACCACACACACCACTCCAAAAAGGGGCTCGACGAGACAGCACGCAGGCGTAATCATCATCACTCCTCCCCTAGAGGCATCATCGCCATCCCTACACTCTGAGAAAACGACTCCGACTCCGCCATAGGCGATCGTCGACTCGGCCCACACTGTAGTGGACACGTGAAGCTGCATGAAGATCTGCGCCAAAAACTCATCCACCTGCGGCCTGACAACCCAACTCCAACTCTGACAAAGAACTCTAAGCGACAAAACTAGGCACGACTGGCGCCACGGGAGATCACGGAATGGGCCACCTGTAGCCAGTCATCGTATACCATAGGGCCCCGCCACCCCAGCTTCGACTCCATAGCAACAAACAAACCGAGGCAATACCGCAGACACGTCGGAGAAAGAGCCGACTACAACAACTGTTGCCGCGTCGCCGACATCGCTCCCACCATCATCGTTGCCACAGAAGTCTGAACGCCACAACCGCCGCAAACCACCAGTCCCGCTTGCCTATGTCGAACTCCAAGACGAAGCCCCCAAGAGGGAAAACGACACATCAAAGTGCGGCCATCGTCCGCTCGCAAGATCAAGGGTTTCCCCTGGAGAGGCCACGAGAGCTGGATCCGTGCAGGAGGGGTGCAACAACAAATCAACGGTGCCTCCAGGAAGGTTACGACGGCCGTAGCCGCCGCCAACGCTGGTCACGGCATAAGGCCGAGACAAGGTCTTCACCTAAGCTCCCACACAACCTTAGCCACACATCATATCGCGTCGGCGCCGACAAGCCCACCAACCGCCGCCACCATTGAAGTTGCCCGTCGACGAAGAGGCACCGAAACCGCCGCAACCAACCGCACCTCGCGGAGATCGCCGGCGGACAACATCCCAGACGAGGGCCCACCATCCATTGTTGCGACCACCATCGAACGTGCCATATCGCAGTCAACGCAGCCGCCCGCACCTTGCGGAGGTCGTCGCCGACAGTCTCGCCACGCAGAACAGCAGATCCGACGACGATCGACCGGAGCAGGACCACCGGATGCAGCACGAGCCACCACGCCATACCGAGCACCATGCCGACAAGGCACGGAGGAGCGTCGCCCGAAGCCACGGACCACCACGGTTCCTGACTGTAGTCCACGCGCACCCGCCGGTGACGGATAATCAGCTACCACCGTGCGACGAAGCCACCTCCCCGAGCCGTCCTGGGCCTCCGAGCGGCGCTTCCGAGCTCCACCGCTGCGCTACCCGAAAGCCCACCGCACCCACACTGCGTCCAGCGCACGCACTCATTGCCTCACCGCACGACCACACTAGGTCGCGCCTTGACTCCCTCGCCTGAGCCACCCGCACACCACCTCGCAGGCCCCCGACCGGGACGAGAGCAGCCACACAGCATGAGAAACCACCGCGCGCCGCCCGTGCCCCTTGCACCCCTGCCGCTCCAGCTCCTCCTCCGCAGATCCACGTCGCTCGACGCTGCCGCCCGCGCCCCTTGCATCCCTGCCGCTCCAACTCGCCCTCCGCAGATCGACGCCGCCGCCCGCCACCTCCGTCAGATCCGCAGAGCCGAGCACCCCACGTGCTGCACCTCGTAGCCGCTCCTCCCTGCAGGCCGCCCGCCCGCTTGACGCTCGCCCACCGCCAACACAAGGCAACAGCGAGCCCCTCGATCCGCTAGGACGCGCCCTCCCGCGCGAGCCAGCGCTGGAATCGCGACCACGCGCCCCAGCTGCACCCCGTGTGACCATGCTGTCCCATCGCCGTCGGAGCCTGACGACGTCTCAGATCCGCCGCACGCGCCCCTCCCAGCGGCCAGCGCCGCCCGCCTCGACGCCCCCGAGCTGCGCTGCCGCACCACGAGATCCCAAGCTCAGAGCACCTCCCGCCGTCCTCTTTGGAGAGCAGCAGGGCCCGCCGCCGCCGCGACAGCAACGGCAAGCACGGGCGAGGAGGGAGGGGCTTCCTTCTCCGGCGGTTTGGGGACGCCCTTGTAAAATCAAAAAACATGCGGAAAATAGAAATTGGCATTGGGCCGTAAAGCTGTCGTGTTTGTATGAATGTCGTCCGCCTTGTATAAACTTTGCCGTGTTTGTACGAATTTCGTTCGGTTAGTTGTTCAAATGTATGCAGACAATGTTCGATAGCGGTTTTTGACATTAATATCCGTGGACTGATCTCTCTGTCTGCAGACCGAAGTAAGAAGGAATTTGCGAGTCGATGTTGGAGATGGCACCTCACATGTGTACCGTGAAGCAATGGGAAGAGCTAGTAGTGTGGTTGCGCCGTCTGCCTATTCGGTACGTACGTATTCACCACGTACACGCAGCTTCCACTCCCAGACTACTCCTAGAACGTTTGGGGAAGGGAGAGAAAGCAATAGATAAGTGAGAAAGGATTAAAATATCCGTCCCGAGTCCACGCATGCACGCTGCCCTGGCCCCAGCCAAACGCCAGTCTGTCATGTTCCCCATTCCCCTGCCCTTCTCCCTCCTCCTCCTATATATAACTGGCCCTCCCAAACCTCCTCTTCCATCGCCGTCTCAAAGCTCGAGCTCACACCACAACATCACAAAGATCACCAAAATCAGACGCCAACACAATGGGGCTCTGCATGTCTAGCGGCGGCGCGGCGGCGGCGGTGCGGGCAGAGGGGCAGCCTGCCTCCACGGCTATGGTACTGCTGCCAACCGGGGAGCTGCGGGAGTACCCACGCCCGGCCACAGCGGCGGAGGCGCTCGAGGACTCCGTTGCTGGGGACGCCGGTTGGTTCCTGTGCGACGCCGACGCGATGGGGTTCGAAGGCCCCGTTGCTGCCGTGGCCGGGGCCGAGGAGCTCCGCCCGGGGCAGATCTACTTCGTGCTCCCCGCCGAGGCTCGTAAGAGAGGGCTACGGCGCGAGGACCTCGCCGCGCTCGCCGTCAGGGCGTCCGGGGCGCTCGTTAGTAAGGCCAGCGCCAACGCCTCCGGCAGCGGCGGACGGAGGAGGCGCGCCGGCTCTGTTTCGCCGCTCGTGTTCGCCCCGCCGCCGGAGATGGACGAGACGCTTGCGTACAAGACCGTGCCGGCGCTGGCGGCCAAGAGGCGGCCGGTGGCGCGCGTGAAGAGTGCCGGGAGGATGCAGTTGCGCTTCGCACCCGATCTCACCGTCATTCCCGAGTGCGAGTGAAGGAACACAATGGCGTCGCCGTCTCCGTCGCGGATGGATCGATAGATCGTAGCGAGAAGAAAATCCAAATTTCCCATGCAAGATCGCTCGAATATGGAGGGGCTCCGACAATTCTGGAAGCAGAGCAAAGGAAGGTGTCGCCACGCCAGCCGCGGGATTGATGGACGGTGTTTGTTTCCCCGTGTGGGGGATGGCCGACTGGGAGGTTGATTAGAGTCTGTATAATTTGTAGGAACACAAAATTTTGGTCGGTTAGTCGAGTTTTTTGTGGTCTCGAGTCTGAGGAGACAACAAAATGTGAATATAAATTCCCGAGGTCCTGATTTTGCCAAAACATGCGCACTTGCTCTGTGGTTTCTACACTTCTCTGTGTCTGGGGTCCTGTATGTACGTATTCTGTTTGCAGCTCGGTTCGCCTGTGGACACAGGTGGCGGCCGCCGCTTGTCGCTTGTTTCTACGATGTCGGTCGTGCGCATGGCAAGTGATAGCGGCGCACCATGCTACGTACTACAAGGGTTTTCAGCAGTGCGGTGACCAGGCGCACGCCAACCATTGCTTGTCCGACCTGAACTACTCTGCGGCTAGCTAAGTGATAGCGGCGCACGCTGCTGCGCCGCAACGGTTTTCAGCGGTGCACACTGCTTTGCCACAGCGTTTTTCAGCTGTGCGGTGACTGCGGCTAGGCGGCTAGCTAACCCGTCCCGCGCAGGCGCGTCGCCACCGCAGCACCAGCATGCAAATATATATTGTTTGTTCGTCCGTATCCATCTTATTCTTATCTGAGGCAATGAGTCTGTTTGCTTGTTTGGTTGAAACAGCAGTAGCCGGTGACCGACGCCGGGATCGTCCGCCCGTCCGCCCGTAGTGCACGTAATCGGCCAAGCGCTGCTACGCGTGCTCGCCCTGCACTTTTTGCAAACCTGTGGGCATGAAGTCCCGTGCAGGACTACTTGGTGAAGTCTGGCACCCGATGAAAAGCGACACTATCTGCGTACGTACTCGGTGAGCCGAACTTAATGCCGGCGCATGGTTCACGGGTGCATGGGAGTGTAAACCAGAGCGTCGTAGAGTACGCGCGTGTGATCATGGCGTACGTTTCAAGGTCAACTCGGGCCGTCACGGCGTCACCCATGCAGATCGCACGTCGCTACGGTTTTAGGCTGCGGCGAACAGGCCATGCAATGCATTGTACGAATTGCTGCCTCCTCGTATGATTGGAGTGCGTGCATACCTGATGGATGCATCTTGGCATGTTCCCACTCTACATGTTCTCTACGTTCGTTGGCGCGTATACCAACCAAAGACAGCGAGGAAATTTTCTCGACAGGGTCGTCCTGCGGCGCTTGTTTGTTTCATTTCAAGCAGGCTGGCCGGCAACGTGCGCGCGTGCGGTGGATTCAGATTCCCCCTACGTAGTACTAGTACACAGTAGTTACTAACTTCTTCAGAATATAGTAAACTCGGATGTGTTCTTCTTCTTCCATAGCTAGTAAACTAGCAGGCTAAGACTACTCATAGTGGGGAATGTATGATACTATTTTTATAGTGCATAGTATCATAAAGTAGTATCATGTATGATTATATTTATTGTCATGCATGACACAAAGTACCATAGCATTTAACATGATACGGTATTTACCTATGTTACTTTAACCCTTTCTTTTCTTTAATTCTCTGTCACATCAGTATGTTTGCTATTTCCAAGTGCATGATACCACCTAAGAGCATCTCCAATAGCTTGTCTATATGGATGTCTATACTCGTTTTTCACGACGTGGGCCCAAAACAGACGTCCAACAGCTTGTCTATATGGTTGTCCAAACATACACATCCTCTAAATCGACCTCGACAATGTCCACGCCTGGACAATGTGAAGGCGTCGTCCAAACTCAGCTGCAGCCATGATTTCTCCCTCTTCCCAGCGACGGCCCACCTGTCATGGTCCCTTATATAGACGTTCTGATACAAAACTGGACGTGTATATGAAGGAATCTTTTTAGAACATTGTCTATATAAATATATAGACATCCAAATATACACATGCTATTGGAGATGCTCTAAGTTACCCCGTATGACCAGCCTAACGGAAACAACCTACGGCAAAGGGGAAATCACAGGCACTCCTAACCCAAGGGAAACAACGCATACCAGCACGCTTGGCGCCTCGATGGCTACGACCGAGCTGACGATGATCTATCTACACATTACTAAAGTACCTAAAAATCACGGCCAGCTGACGACCATCTATCCACACATTAGTAATAAAAATACATAAAAGACCGGCCAGCTGACGATGATCTATCCGCACATTAGTAATATAAAAAAATACATAAAAGCACGGCCAGCTGACGATGATCCATCCCCACATTACTAATAAAAATACATAAAAGCACGGCCAGCGGACAACAACGTACAGTATAAATTAGCAAACACCTCAACAGAACCTACAACATGGATAAAACAACAGTACGTCCTGTAAAAAAAGACCCACGAAAATGACCAACACCCCACTGATCCACACCAAACAAACCTATCCACAGCACCACATCCAATCAGGCAGAAAGCGTCTAATCCAAACCCCAGTGGATCGCAAAAAGAGCAACACATGAAGATACACATGAAACATTCACCACGGCAGTCCATACCCTATAATCCCTGCGTCCAGTCGACCGGCACCGGCGAGCAAACAACACCACACACACAGAAAATAAAAAGAACAAAGGAGGAAGCAAACAGAACACACGTATCCGTCGGGAGATAGCTACATCTACAGCCGTACAGCCGGACTTAACAAATGCAGCCCCCTAAACGTCCGTAAACGCAGTCGAGGGTGTCCGTGAATAATGATCGGTCACCTCTTAAATATCCGCATTCGCAACCGAATACCTCATTAGCATGTCCTTAATTTCCAGTTCAAATTCTGGGGGAGTGTCAACGTGGACGTTGCTGCTCTCTCTGTCGGGGACATGGCTTCCCTAGCTGCTTCGGCCGTCGACTCCAAGGTAGAGTTCGTGCTCATGTGCTGCTGGCACCTGTGGAAGCACCGGAACGCGGTTGTTTTCCAACGCCAGCTGCCGTCCCTTAGTCGTGTGCGTTGCTGCTGTAGGGAGGATTCGGTGCTGTGGCGCGAACGCCTACCGGCGGCTCGGCGCCACCACACGGCCTCCTGACTCAGTGTTCTTTCTCCCTAGGTGCCCCCCCCCCCCCCCCCCCCCCCCTCCTCTCATTTGTGGTGTTCTGACGTGGTGTAACTATCTGGGATCTTAGCCTACTTTGATCAATATATTCAGGTGGGGAAAACTCTCTCTCCCCCCCCCCCCCCCCCCCCCCCCAATGAAAATTAAAAAAAAGCATGTCCTCAAATCCATACAATCACATAAAAGGTGAACTTAACTCATGTAATACATCTTGATCCCACACTTAGCGTCCGACTAGTTTATCATACATCTCATTGGACTATAAAAAATTGACATACTCCAGTACATCATATATGTCATTGGACTATTAATAATTAACATGTTCTACATACTAAAGTTACGGAGAAAGTTCACGTGTGGAGCCTTTGCCTTGTCGTTGTCGTGGAAGTAGCGATCGGAGAACCGGAGTTACAGCTCAGTTGCACACGGCATGCAGAACAGGAGTTGAGTACAGGACCGGCGCCGCTGCTTCTCTCTCTCGTGTGTGTGTGCCAAGTCTCAACGTCATATCCCGTGTCTTACTGTCTGTCTCTTTCCTTATGGAGATGCGCTAGCTTAGGTGCGTTGCTCTGTGTTTTTGTGTTGGCCGCCCGAGCGTCGTCTCGTGCACGTAACCGCGAAGCATCTGCAGGCAAAATCGATCTACCACGAGCAGCCTGTGTCACATACTCCTACCACATACGCAGCTATTCATCTTTGTCTCGTTCTGGGGTATAGCAGGCTCGCCCATGTAGCCAGCTACCTGTAGCCGTGCTTTTTTTTTTAACACAGTACAGACGCAAGCGCTCATATACACGCACATACACTCACTCCTATGAACGCACACACGTACATCCTATCCCTATGAGCAGTGGCGGAGCTACGTGAGATGAGATTTCTTGGGCGGGCCAAAAAGCCAGATTAAAGCTAACCTCATAAACTTTTTTTATGACCTCCTCCATCCTTCACTATTTATTGCTATGCTGGGCGGGCCATTGCCTTGTTTTGCCCCAACGTAGCTCCGCCCCTTGCCTATGAGCACTTTCGAGAGACTGAGTCGACAAATCATCTTAAAATTTACGAAGTCATCGTAGGCGCCTCGTCGTCGATGGGAACGTCTCCTCCCACTGAATGCGCATCGTCGGAAATCCTGAAATAAATCCAGGAATAAATGCGAGCACCAGGATTTGAACTCTGATGGACTGGGAATACCACAGTCCCTCTAACCATCCAATCACATGTTGGTTCGTTCGTGCTTTTTCTTTTCAAAAAGAGGGAAACGCCCAGGATGGTTGGTGATCGAGCCAGTGGTATACTAGTACATCAGAAACTAAACCGTGTGATCTACTCTCGCCGTCACGGCAGCTTGCATTGCAAAATGCATGCAGCTGCAGAAAGCGACGCTACGTACTGTACCTAAGACCTGCATCTTTCTTTATCGTGCTCACACTTATGAACGCGCACGGCTGCGCACGGGTGCGTGCCTAACTTACTCTAATTAGGTAGGCACGGTGGGTACGCATGGAGTAGACTCACACGACGGCTCGCGTGGACTCGCAGGTCGCTGTTACGTACATATACTGCTCTAGCTGTGGACGTACACGTACTGCCGTATTAAGAAAGCTACTACTACTGGTAGACGAATAGCGGAGTAAAGTGTCTCGAACGCTTGGAGGTCAATCGTGGGCACCCGTCTACATACATCACCCGTGCCGATCAAGCAAGCTAGGCTGCGGCGAACAGACTCTGCACCAGCTAGCTACTCGCCATCGATGGCATAGTCACATTCATTTCCTCGCCACGTACCACTACTAGTAGTACCTCTCCTTGTAGACTGCACTTTTTAACTGAAATTAGTAATGTCAACGGCAAGTCAAACGCAAAGCGAAATTCGAGATCTCAGGCATCTTAACTAGAGACAGTGCAGTGAAGCATGAATACTAGTACATTCAGAGGCATGGCGGAAGGCCAAAACACGCATCACGCAAGGCGGTGATCACGTGCAAAATGCATGCGTGCGTTAACAGGAAGCAGCAACTTTGATAGGAATAGCTCGCACGCAGTTTCTCTGCTTCCTTCATACGGCAAGCCTACCACCAAGTAGTGCCCCAAGCCAACAAGAATACATACAGCAACACCAAAATTGCATTGCTTCCATTGAAACATCCATCCCCGCATGCATGCGCTGGCTTCAGATTCCTGCTGCACAGCAAGCCTGCATGCCAGCCCCCTCTCTCTTCTCAATCACAAACATAAGCCTTCAGGTGTACTCCCTCTGTAAACTAATATAAGAGTGTTTAGATTACTAAAATAGTGATCTAAACGCTCTTATATTAGTTTACGGAGGGAGTACTAGATGTTTATCTGTGCCTTTCCTGGTCAGCAACAGACTGTGCTCTATAATTGAGACAACATGGACAGAGCAAAAAACCTAGGCCCCAACAGGGTGGCCGTCGACATATGAACAGAATCACTGATATATTGCCATCAATTCGGCAACATACACAATCATGGAGTCCGCCTTGATGACAATGAACGAGGAGTGATTTAACAGCAGCATGGTCCATAAGCCTGAACGACTTCGACGGGCAACGTTCAGGGCTAAACAAGCAAATAAATATCCAAATAGATAGCATTATACAAGAAAGAACTCGGTGGCCGCAGTTCCTAAACAACACCAAGGACTAGCTAACAGAACCTAATATTCACACAGCCCGGTTCCGGATTCAACCTAAGCCGTAGCTTGCATTTGGGGCATCAAGGCTGCTGCCGAAGGGGATCTCGACTCTTTCCTTCACAACGCAGTGCGCCCTGCCATCTCCTCCAAGCACCATTACCTTCCCAGGAGGGCACTGGAGAGTAGGAACCTGCTCTTTTGTACCACTCGCCTCTTTGCCGAACAGACCTGCCATGTCCAGTTTTATGCCGTTCCTCCCTGTTGTCGGCTCGTAGCCAGCAGCCTTCATGATTGATACGGCGCCCACAATCATGACCGCTGTTTTAGCCATCCATCCGATCAAAGATCTGATCCCTCCTGCGGAATTACGGCTCGACGTGCTAGGGATTCTGTTTTGCATCCCGTTCGTCCTTGTACCATCTTCAGTCACTCCATTAGAACGCAGTCCGTTGTGCAAGCACTTGGACTCGGACACGTAGTTTGCAGGATAGAGATCATCGAGCACAAATGAATTGGTGACATGGCTCGAGTAAGGAGGTAGGATGAGACCATCATCATTTTCTATTTTTTCACCAGCAAAAGCAGCAGCCTCATGGATTGCCTCACACTCCTCCCCCTTGTATTCTTTCAGCTTGTTAAGGAGAGATGTTCGACTCCGATCAATCTGGCTCAGGATGGTTTCTCGCTCATATCTTTGTTGGTGCTGGAGGTCCTGGCAGTGGCACTAAGGTGGTAAGCTACTTATTTCCAAAACAGAAACATGTAACAACAGTATAAACTTTGTGCACAAAATGGTATCAAGGTAAGAACCATATGCCTGCTACAGTGACTGGTATCCAAAAGAAAAGAACTAATTTCTTGAGGCAACCGTCATCCAATTGGCTCACTTATAGGTATAGCAGTAGTAATGTAGGTACTTAACACGTTTGATACCCATTGGGTTATTGTGCTTATATGTGTTTATGCCATTATCTTAAAGTAAGCATTTTGTACAATAAATTCAGAAATTCAGCAAGATTTTACAGTTTAGCGACCATGAAGCAGAAATTTTCATCTCAATGGATAATTGTGTCTCTTAGCAAATTGAACTTCCTTTCTGTGCTAACATAGGCAAATTCCATACAGTTCTTAACAGTTGATATTCCATGCAAGGATCATAGTCCTGTAATTGCGTCGCCTCTCTGGCGACACGGGCGGAAGCCAACAACCACGCCACCGGACTCCTTCCTCGTCCCCTCCCTTCCCGCCGCCGTCGCCGGAGGATGCCGCCGGGCTAAGCCCGTGTGGCGGACGGTGGTGGCGGGGGGCGCTCGTCGCCTGGTTGTGGCGGCTCTCGGTGGGGGAGGCTCGGGCCCCTTGGCTGCTCTGCGTGATGGCGTTGGCTCGGTGGGCTTCCGCCGGCGTCTCTCCCCGGCGAGTCGGGTGTGGGTGGCGCCCCCCTTCTTCTCCGACGGATCTGGGCGTCCTCCTCGCGTTCGACTTCGGGCTGGCTCCTGGCGGCTCTCTCAGCGATCCGGTGGCTGCAGCTCGTCAGATCTGCCGGCTGCGACCGGATCCGGCTCTTCCACGGTGGTGGGAGGCCGTGCCGGCTTGGTGCTCCGGGCTGGTGGCTGTATGTGGCTGGGCAGTGCGGCTGGGGCTGCGGCTTCGTTCCTTTGGGCTCGGTGGCTGGCCCTGGCAGGTTTCGGGATGGTGTGGCAGTCCTCCCCCCCGGCTCCGGTGTTGCGAGGAGGGTCTATGGCTGTGTGGTGGTGCAGCGCGAGGTGGGTGCCAGATCTGCTGGTTCTCGCAGGCTTCGAGGTTTGAGGTGGCCCTGCGTGGCGGTGGCGCGACCGCTGCGTCAGGTGTGTGCGGGTCAACGGAGGTGCTGTCGGCCTTGGTCGACTGCGTGGAGGTGATGGTCTGCGCTGCTTCAGGCGAAAGCCTTGCCGGTGGTTGCCGGCCGGCGGCGGCGGTGCCCGTGGGCGTCGCTATCCTTCTTGGAGGCGCCGTCGTGTTATGCGCAGCATCTACTTCCGGATCGAGCTCTTCGGGTGAAAGCCTAGACCCGGCTGGGTCGGGCAACGACGTCGTCCCTGCGGCGTTTCCTCCTTTGGGGCGTTGCTTTGAAGACCGGTGATCCCTCTTTGTGCTTCCCTTGGGCTGGACGTACACGGCATCACGGTTGGCTGGTGCCCAACCGGTGATGCGAGGTGTTGGCGTTACGACTCGTGCGGCAACGACGATGGTGGCGCGTGGAGCTGGGTCGCGGCTGGTCCTTCTGATGTCGGCGGTCCGGTGCGCCTATGGGTGTGCCTATGTTTGCTTCTCGCTGTGACAGAGAAGTCGGAGCTGCGCGAGGCGGGGCCCCTGCGGCAACGATGACTCCATGAGGGCGGTTTCAGCGGACGGTGCTCTACGGAGGTTGCGATGGACTAGGTCGGTACGAGGCTTGCAACTTTCTCCCGTGAAGCGCATCAACAAAATCGGAGCTGCCGGTCTTCGACGTCTCGGCCGATTGTTTGGCTTGGCCGATGAGGTCCTCGGGCGTCGTTCGTTCGGAGGGGTCTTGACGGGTCGTCAGCGCCGAAGTCGGAGTCGCCTGCTCGGGGAGAGGTGATGACGATGACATTGCAGGCAACCTCGACGGTGTCCTCTCCTCGGCGGTGTGTGTGGTCTTGTGGGTGCCAGGTCGGCCGGTGTGCCCTTTGTGTGGGCGTGTTGTGACGGTTTTCGCCCGGGTTCCCGTTAATTAACCGGGCAATTCTCTTCTGCTTAATCAATGAAAATGGCAAATTTTTTGCCTCGTTTCAAAAAAAAATATTCCATGCAAGAAGAAACGCATGGAAACATAGGCAAATTTCCATATGAAGGAATACCAGCCATTCCACTACAAAAAGAGGAAAAGAATGTGATCTTGTGCTAAAAGGAATGCGCAGATGTGCTGACCACTAATACTTCCCATAAGCTAAGCAAAGTGACAATTATCTCTCTTTGTAAACCACGCAGTGTAACATACATTTGATATCAAATCCAGTTCGTGGCACAAAACAATAGCCATAGACACAACAGCAGGCTAGCAGAGCAACAATAAAAACCCCATCTTTACCGAATGACCAGCCAGGAATACGAACCGGACCTGCAGGGAGGCGAGCTGCCGCTCGAGCGACTCGAGCGCGTCGTTGATGCCTACCAGGCTCTCCACCTCCACGTCCTCTTCCTCCTCCTCTCCGCCGTCATCCTCCTCCCCGGCGCCCAGCCGCGACGGGGGCCGTGCGGCGGCAGCGCAGGCGGAGATCCTGGAGCGGAGGTCGGAGGCGCGGGCGAGGACGAGGCCTATCTCCTCCTCCCCTTCCATGGCCTTCGCTGGCGGTGCGGGGGATGCAGAGCCCTAGCTAAACCCCCAACCCGCTACTGGCGGCGAGCAGTGGTAGCTGCAATCTTGCACTTCGCGGCGAGTCTTGTGTTCGTGGCTGCGAGAGGGACTGACGGAGGCGTATCCGAAGATTTTTGTCTTTTGTTCTCTTTTTCTTTTTGAGACAAAATCAACCTGACTGGATTTGGGCCTTGTTGTGCTCAAGTGGGTGGGCCGGATCAGGTACTGAAGTTCTCATGGACTAGGCCATCTCATGAACCACCGCGTTTTCGATATGTAGTATACCACTAGCAAAAGTGCCCGTGCGTTGCAACGGAAGAAAAAACACCCCTCATACATACTCGACGACATCAACGAATTGGTTGACATATTTCACGTTGTTGTACGAGAAACAACATGATACGTGATGTTGCACGAACACATAAAAATATGACGATATTTTAAGTATACTAAAGGTATGTCCAATTTATTAGACACACCTTTATGTACATCCCCTATGGCGTCAATACTAGATTTTATAAAAGCATAAAAACTATCATATCAATTCAATTTAAATGAGTAGAAAACATATATAATAGGCATTTTCAAAATACACCATATAAAGAAAATTATTAATTAAGGGTGTATCCTAAACATAATTTTAGAGAAAATTAACACGAAGGATAATAGTATATTTGAAATCTACTCATTTTTCTCAACGATTTCCATATATAACAGGTATTTTGGTTTTATTAGGTGTAGGGTATTTGCAAGATGCTGATGAGATTGGGTATATCAATCGTGAACATATGCCAGGTTGAGATAAACACTTCAGAATGTGACATTGTAATCACATCTTGATATTTTTAATCGGCTCTAAAATATTATTTGGCCGAGCAGCTTTGTACATCATTGACCTAGCCCGACACATATTTTAGGGATACGCATAAAGACCAACAAAACCAAACACCAAACCAAGACTTAAATCAAGCAGTACAATTTATTTCGCTTTCTGTTTTTATCATTACTAAACGATATTTTTAGGCCAATATTTTATTTTATTTCTAGCATTAATTTTTTTCCTCACATAATGCTCTTGCGCCAAGGACATCCGCCCCTCGGATCATGATCCAGCAGCCAACTCATATCGCATATGAATCATGTTATATTCGTCAACCATCAAGTCATGTTTAATTAGAGCTCTCTAATTATTAAGGTCCATGCAACCACCGGCCGGCCATCGCATTGTCTCTAGAAATTCATTTGTCGTGCGTACAAATTTTGACATGGTCAGCTTGAGCCTTCCTTCTCTTTCCTCTTTATATTAATCCTCCTTAGGGATGCGACCCACTCATCCACTCTGTTTTTTTTTATTTTGGAGTCAACCTATTTGATATTAAAAAAAACATATACATAAGTTACAGGAATTGAGTGTAAAAAAGCAAGGTAAGACTATTCAATAGGTATATTGACCATATTTGACAGCAATATTTGTGCACTGTAACAGGCCGTGTGTGTCACTTGAGTGGGCCTCCTTTAGACCTACGCACGCACATCAGCTAGACGTTGTTTTCTCTTCTATAAATACTTCGTAGCAGAAGGTATAAGTAAAATAAAACTTGTCTTTGTTTGCATCACGTAGCTAGCTTAGCTGGTTATTGTAATTTGAAAGTTACGAGAGGTTCTGGGTTTGACTCCCATTGGGACCAATTTTTTTGTTAATAATTATATTGTAGCAATATATGATCAAATAGGCCAATAGCAGGACGAAAAAAATGAAACACGCAAATAAAAACAGGGTGACGCACGACAATCACCTAATGGACCAAAAAGAGTGGAGAAACAGTCCTTTTTTAATATTCGGTATAGATATAGATATAGATAGCAAATATGCCCGTGCGTTGCAATGGGAAAGATAATTGACGTGTCCATTTCATGTCAGCACGGCCCAACAACATCCGAATTGTGCCTGCCTACGGTAGAGAGGCGCACATTGAGTTATAATAGGAATTTATATCAATAGTACATTAAGAAGCATGCATACAATACTTTTGGTACAAATTTTGTTTCAAACGTACAAAAAAAATTGAAGCGGTTTTTGGTACGATCTTTATACGACTAATCTGATCTTAAAAAGCATAATTTTCATTTTTTTCATACCAAAGCATTACTTGTAAGTTGAAATAATGTTTGAAATTTGCACCAAGTCATGAGAAAAATCTCAATAAAAGGATACTATTAAATGTGTTTTAGGCCATCTCTGCATACGGTTGAAGATTGATAAAAAATTGTTCCACGCCCTTTATTCTCACCTTTCTTTATTACTTCTATATATATATGTCCATTAAAACTTATCCTTTATACTCCCTCCAATCTAAATATATATATAGACCCTCCTAACATACTCTCCCAATAATAAATGATATATTGTGTGTTAGCATTTTCGAAAATATACCATAACAATTAATTAGATTCATTAAGGTTATTCCCAAAACATAATTTTAAAGTGGTTCACAAGAACACATAATAGCATGATTCGAAACTACCAATTTTTCTGATCAAATTACATATACAAATTATTTTAATCCGAGTTACGGTTGCGAAGTTATGGTATGATCATGTTTAACATATTCTTTGTAAATAATAAAAGTCAGGGACCTAAATGGGCTGAAAACAAAGTGAATTGAACCTACTACACTGCAGCTGAGCGCATTATACTAACCAGCGCCCAATTGCGCGAGATAACGGCTACCGTAGGTAGGCCGAAGCCCAAAGACATTTAATTTTAGACTGCTGGTTACTTAAAGAAAATCTCAATGGCTTTTTTATGAAACATATGACGGACGGGCAGAAACACTCCGTACTTTAATAATAGGAATAGATAGGGCAAACCCCTAAAAAACCCCTAAAAACCCACAGCAAAGGGCAGCGCTATGTTTCGCTTATAGAGAGACCTAAAATGCTCACGTGTCAGGGGCCTCAATAAACGGGGGGCCACAGCCTCGTTTTTTGTGTGTCCTTTTTATGTTTTTTTTTGCTTCTTCTATCATTATTTTACTTTCGTTTGTACTTTCAAATATGCGAAACAAATATGTTACAAAAAACACTTAACATTTTTCTGAAAAGAGGTTAACCAAGCATTTAAGAAATGTTAACTATATATAAAGAAATATTTCTTATGCATACAAAACTATAAACAAAAATAGACAATATGTTTGAAAAATCTTGTTCATGTTTTTAATTTTCTTAATCAAGCATTTGAAAAAATGTAAAAAAAGTATTAGAAAAATGTTAATAAAGAATTTTAAAAATATTACATGTTTATAAAAAAAATATTGACCATGTATTAAAAAATGTCAAATTTGGATTTGAAAAATTATAATCAAGCATTTGAAAAATGTTAAAATGTGTATAGAAACAAATGTTGACCATGCAGTAAAACATTAATCTTGTATTTTAAATTTTTTAGTCTAGAATTTGTTTTTTTAATGTGTATAGAAAAAATGTTGACCATGTATTAAAAAAACTTTAGCCAAGCATATAAAAATGTTAAATGTGTATAAAGAAAATGTTTCTCAAGTATACGAAATATGTATACAAAAATATATAATGTGTGTGAAAAAAGTTGATCATGTATTTAGAAAATATTAATCAAGGATTTGAAAATTGTTTGATGTGTATAAAAAAATGTTGACTGACTGTGCATAATACTGTCAGATCCCTCGGTGCGTGGTCAGAAGTACCGGAACGGAGCCCGCACACACAAGTTACCCATGTTCGGGCCTCGAGAGAGTAATACCCTACATCATGTTTCTTCTTGTTATTCATGATGATGGGATACCTCATGCGAGGGATTGCAATGGAGTTGGAAATTGCTACCGAGAGTTGCCCCGTTCTTGATTAGATGGGATTGAGAGATCCCTAGCATCTCCTTATATAGGCGGAGGAGGCCTAGTGTTTACAGAGGGATATATGAGATCTAAGTTGTCGCCGACCTTGTCTTGGAGGGCAAGAAGGTCTCGAGTTTCCTCCTTAGGGTTTCGCCCTAGTCATGGGCCTTGTGAGCCTTGATCGAGCATGACTCCCTTGGGCGCGCCACCCCCGGTGTATGACACCATCAGTAGCCCCCTAAGGGATCAAAAGGAACGGTCTAGAGGGAGGGTGAATAAACACTAACAAGGTAAAAGGTGCAATTTTCAGTTTTCTTGAAACTTAGGAAGATTTTAGCAGAATTTGAGTGACTAGCAATACAATCTACACGTGCATATCTAGAGTATAGGCAGCGGATATGTAACAGCCCGAGACCGACGATCCAGATGCCTTCCATGTATTTCGAGTTTTGTTGTGTGATTTATTTGTTTGTCACATTCATCATCTCATCATTCGCATTGCATCGACACTTTGTTGCCGCCATTTTTGAAAACTTGCATCCGTTCGTAGTCGTCGCTTCTCCCCGTTGTCTTCGTTGACCATTCCGAGACCAATCATACTTGCACACGCCCGCGACATCGTTAAAATATTTTTTTATAGGTGGAAATAAAACTTTTTTGTAATGGGTTGAAAGTTGGCGTGAGGTTTTAATATATTGTAGGTAGACCGCGTGCAAAATTTCGTTGCATTCGGAGGTTGTTTGATACCCGAACCGTTAAACTATATGAGCACTATCGCCGGTTAAATTGTCGCATGTTTTCAGTATTTAAAACCTGCCACCGGGCAGCCAAACTTCCCTATCATATCAGCCCAACCACCCAATATAGCCCACCTAGCTCAGCTAAGCCCCCTCCCCCCGCTCGCTGGAATCGCTAGATCGCAGTTGGAGGGTCCGAAAACCAACCATAAACCCCTTTCCTAGCCTTTCGTGCCTATTTAAGCACCCCTACTCGTCCATTTTTGGAAACCCTACCTCCCCTCAAAATCGGTGCTGCCCCACTCCTCCTCCTTCATTTGCCGCCGCCGTAGACCTCCTCCCAGCCGCACCAGGCCCGCCAGGCCCAGATCCAGTCGGCCCCGGGCATGGGTTGCTGCCGCCCGCGCAACCCGCAGCGCCGCCTTGAGGGATCACTAGAAGTGTGTCTAGAGGGGGGGGGTGAATAGACTACTAGCAGGAATTTAAAACCTAACCTTTTCCCAAGTTAATTGGTTGGCATATTTTAGCAATTATAGCAAGTCTAGCACACCCTACACATGCATGTCAACAAGTATGGCAGCGGAAAATAAAGACATTGCACATGGAAGTAAAGAGTTGAGATAGGGAGATCAAACGCATGAGGGACACGAAGATTTTTCCCGTGGTTCCGATAGGTGGTGCTATCATATGTCCACGTTTATGGAGTCTTCAACCCACGGAGGGTAACAGTCGCGAGAGTCCACGGAGGGCTCCACCCATAAGGGTCCACGAAGTAGCAACCTTGACTATTCCATAACGGCTTCCGTCCACGAAGGACTAGCCTCACTATGGGTAGATCTTCACTAAGTAGGCGATCTCCTTGCCCGTACAAACTTCTTGGTTCAACTCCACAACACGAAGTAGAAGGCTCCCAAGCGACACCTAACCAATCTAGGAGGCACCACCCTCCAAAAGGTAATAGGCTCGGTAATGTCGATGAACTCCTTGCTCTTGTGCTTCAAGATGATAGACTCCTCAACACACAATCACTCTCTCACAGATTTGGCTATGGTGGAAGATATTGATTTGGTGGAAAGCAACTTGGGGAGGCTAGAGATCAAGATTCATATGGATGGAGTGGAATAGCTTGATCTTAACACATGAGTAGGTGGCTCTCTCTCAGAAAATAGGATGGGGAAAGTATGGAATAGTTCTGAGTGCTTCTCTTTCGAGTGGGTGGTGGTGAAGGGGTATATATAGGCATCCCCAAAAATCCAACCGTTACACCTAAAGTGACCAACTCTGTGACACCGATGTGTGAATCTCGGTGGTACCGAAGTGACCAAATGGTAGTAACTTTTGAATCTCGGTGAGACCGATATATAATTCTCGGTGGTACCGATTAGGTGACCAACGGTCAGATTGCAAAACTCGATGACGCCGATCCAGCAAACTCGGTGGTACCGATTTTGTGAATCGAGGTAACAGAAAGTTGGCAACCCAAACTCGGTGGCACCGAAGTGGAATCGGTTGCACCGATGTGCTAGGGTTTGGCATGTGTCTGTCTGATTTCGGGAATCGGTGGCACCGAGTGGGAATTGTTGGTTGCACCGATTTTGGATATTTGGCTTTGGACAGACTTTTGTGGAAGAGCTTGTGGGTGTTTTTGGTGACTATCTCTTGTGCACGTGGAGCATCTTGTTCACCAACAGTACATTACCCCCTTTTAATAGTATTGGCTTTCCTATGGACTCAAAGTGATTTCTCACAAAGTAAAATGTAGAGTCCTCTTGCTTGAAGCTTTGCCAATCCATTTCTTTGCATCCAGGGGTATCTCCTCACAATCCTTTTTGCCAACCCATCTTCCTCTATGGACTTTTATCTGAAATCCACTAGGTAAAAGTATTAGTCCAAGAGACAATGTATGTTGTCATGAATTATCAAAACCACCAAGGGAGCACATTGTGCTTTCACGCCTCCACCCGAGCTCCTCCGCGCTAGAGCCTGGCGCCCGAGCTCCCCTCGTTGGTCATCCCCACTGCCATGCCTCTAGCCTCGCCTCCAGCCTCGTTGGAGCTTCGACTGACGAGGTTGCGACCCGCTCTCCCTCTCTCTCTCTCTCTCTCTCTCTCCCTTCCCTCTTCTCCTCTCTATCTAATATCTCTTCTCTCCCTCTGTCCAGGTCGAAGCCATGGCCGCTGCCCATGGAGCTCCGCCTGTGCGCCCGGATTCGGACTCCACGCATCAGATCCTCCCCATTTCGTCCAGCCCTCGCCGCCGGCGCCCCATCCCCGGCCTCGCCGACCCTGAGTCCCCTTGCCCGAGACTCCCGCCGTCGTCGCTGCTACGTCCTTGTGCAGAGGACGAGCACCTGCTCGTGCGCGCGTGTGTCACCAGCGCTGCGCGTGGGCCCTAGTGTTGGAAATATGTCCTAGAGGCAATAATATTGTATTATTATATTTCCATATTCATAATTAAGAGTTTATGTTCTAATCTATAACTGCTATGATCCTGGAATATGCCATTCCGTGGAAAACTTGCACGTGTGGAATGATAAATAGTAAAATAAGATTCCTACTCTTGCCTCTAAGACTAGCTCAAGTGTTGTTGGTGATCATATTTTCCAGATCTTAGGATATCGTTAAGTGTAACGATAATTGAATGGATCGTTATGGTTGACTAGAGGGGGGTGAATAGGCAACTACCAATTTTTATCTTTTCTTTAACAAATTAGGTTAGCAACAAATAGGTTGTCTAGATATGCAACTAGGTGAGCAACCTATATGATGCTAACAACAATAACAACACAAGCAAGCGAAGGATACAATATAAGTAAAGCCTGCACAAAGTTAAGGTAAGAAATAACCACAAGTGGAACCGGTGAAGACGAGGATGTGTTGCCGAAGTTCCTTCCCTTTGAGGGGAAGTACGTCTCCGTTGGAGCGGTGTGGAGGCACAATGCTCCCCAAGATGCCACTAAAGCCATCGTATTCTCCTCAAGCCCTCACACAATGCGAGGTGCCGTGATTCCACTAGTGGTGCTCTTGAAGACGGCAACCGGACCTTTACAAACAAGGTTGGGGCAATCTCCACAACTTAATTGGAGGCTCCCAACACCACCATGAAGCTTCAACACAATGGAATATGGCTTCGAGGTGACCTCTTCCATCTAGGGTGCTCAAACACCCAAGAGTAACAAGATCCGCAAGGGATTAGTGGGGGAATCAAATTTCTCTTGGTGGAAGTGTAGATCAAGGCCTTCTCCTCCAATCCCAGAGCATCAACAAGATACGATGGCTAGGGAGAGAGATCGGGCAAGAATGAGCTTAGGAGCAACAATGGAGCTTTTGGGGGAAAAGAGGTGAATCTCCTTGGAGAAGAAGACCCACTTATATAGGGGAAGAAAATCTGACCGTTTTTTGCCCCCAAGTCGTGCATAAGCGGTAGTACCGCTCGGCGGAGCGGTACTTCCGCTTGCACAAAAGTACCGAGCTTCATAGACAGTTGACACAGTCAGGGAGGCGGTAGTTCCGCCTGAGCGGTACTACCGCTCCTGCCAGCGGTACTTACGCTTGGCACTGTAGGAAGCCCAGACTTAGCAGAAATGAGGAGGGCAGCACGGTGGTACTATCGCTCCCGCCAGCGGTACTTCCGCTTGGCACTGTAGGAAGCCCAGACTTAGCACAAACGAGGAGGGCAGCACGGCAGTACCGCCCTGAGCGGTACTTGTACTTCCGCTGATTGCTGTCGCTCA
Organism: Elymus sibiricus; assembly: GCA_039707655.1. Lineage (NCBI taxonomy): Eukaryota > Viridiplantae > Streptophyta > Magnoliopsida > Poales > Poaceae > Elymus > Elymus sibiricus. The sequence continues at coordinate 276,610,632 of CM077665.1, forward strand.
AAAACTGCTCGAGTGACGAAGACATCAGAGAGCAAAAATAAGCGGAAGTAGGGCCGGAAGTGGAGGATCGCAGTACCGCCCGACCGGTACTATCGCTCCGCTCCAACGGTACTTCCGCTAATTATGGGCAACGACACCCGAAGGCTCCAAAAGGGAAAATAAGTGGTAGTGACCCTAGTACCGCAGTGCGGCAGTACCGCTGGGGTGGTACTACCGCTCTGCAGTGCGGTACTTATGCTTATATGCAATTGAGGAGCCTTTGGGGCTGAACAGAGGCTCCAAAGCGCCAGGAAACGGAAGGGGTGCAAATGTGTACGTGATAGTTCCTCCCAACCTTTCCAAATGCAGATCCCCTCTTGATAGTACGGATTTTCCTACGACTCACGTCCACCAACACTAAATCGATAGAAAAACACCGTCTTCTGTTTTAACCACCGAGGGGAAGAAAACCGTCTCGTGCCACCTGATAATCTCTGAAAGCTTAATGCACACGATTAGTCCGCAAGGGGCATTGTCATCAACCACCAAAACTACTTAGGGAAAATTATGCACTTACAATCTCCCCCTTTTTGGTGGGTTGATGACAACACGGGATTTGCCATTTTAAGATCAACAGTAATGCTTAGGCAAACCCAACATCTACAAAATATAGACAGGCTCCCCCTAGATGTGTGCTCTATTTGAATATGCTTTTGGAATGCAAAGAGCACACACTAGGATTACCACTCCCCCTATATTTTATAGACCGACAACCACTTGCATTGGTAGAAAGAACAATAAGCATGAATGCAAGATAAGATATGTGAGCATACGCATGGGGCATAATATAAGCATAACTCACATACTAAGACAAATGATGAACAATGAGACATATAAAGATAATAGATGGGTAGCATATGTCTCACACCATACGACTTGGTCTTTTAAGTCTCACAAACACAAACCAACCAAAGCAAATGACATAAGAGTTCACGAGCGAATAAAATAAAGCAAGATAAAAAGCACTCGTGACTCGACAAATCCGGCAAATCCCTAAACACCCTCTCCCCCTTTGGCATCGAGACACCAAAAGGGGCACAGAGGACTAAAGCGAGTCAAGGTGATCGTAAGCTCAAGGTAGCGATCATCATCCTTCTCCTCTGACTCAGTCCATGGACAGTTCTTCTTGACCCACACTTCCTCATCAGTGATCCTGTCCTCAGAGCCGCTGTGAACCTCCAGAACTATCTTCCTCATGATCAACTTGTCACGGCTGCGGGCCTTCTTGGCCTCCACATGAGCCTTATACTGACCCTTCACCTGGAAACAGAGGAGAGTCTTCATCTTAGCTATGAGCTTGGTAGCCCATGACGGAACGATCTCAGATGGTGGAGCATATGTGTCATCAGTGTAGTCTGGCTCTGGCTCATCATCAGAATCAGTGGGGGCAATCTCAGGACCAGATGGCGCAACGCCCCAATTCTCCTTCACACGGAGCTTAAGAATACCGTGATTCACCATGTGTTCAGTCACAAGAGCCTCATCAGGGTACGTAGCAGCCCAAGTATCCTCAATAAGCTTAAACAGATAAGGGCCATAGATAGGCACCTTCCTGTCCAGAATAGCTGAACGAAGCTCCCTCCACATAATGTGGGAAACATCCAAAGTCGAGTCTTTGCCTCTCTCCTTAAGGCACATCAACAACAGATTCACGAGATAAGAGTGGACCTAATCCTTGTTCCCAACGCGAGGAAACAGAGTGTTGCGAAAGATACGGTGCATAATATCCAGAAATGGAATGAGCTCAGTGTGTGTGCCCTTGGCAGTCTTCACCACCCTGGAATAGCGAATAAGCTTGGACTTGTGAATAGTCGCAACTTCAGTGTGTGGCCTTAGACCAATAGGCTCATCAAGCCCTGAATCAGTATAGCCCAAAGAGTTCATGAAGGTCTTCCAGTCGGAGTTCAACGTTCTGCCACCAGTCATCCATGTCAAGTGCCTTGCCTCATAATTGTGAAAGTGAACAGTGGCATAGAATTGAGCCACAATATCGTTGTCAAAGTCCTTGTTGAAACCTATAATGGGAAACAAATCCCACTACTGGCAGAGAGCATGAGCTTCAGCGAAGTATTCAAAGTGTGGATTGTTGCTCATGTACCCCGTGTCGATGGATTTGACATCAGGCACATAGAGGTTCGTCTTGTTCTTTAGGACCCCAACATATATGAGAGATTGCTCCTTGGTCCAGAAGGGACGACCAACCAGCGATTCGTCGTGTGGGCGACGATATGGGTTGCGCTGACGGAACTCAGCAAACTCCTTGGCAGGCATCTACTGAGGAGGGGTGACAGCCTTCTTCTTGCTAACATTCCTCTTCACATGCTGCTATTGGAGTTGAGCACTAGAACCAGCCTCAGTATCTTTAGACGTGCAGAACCACTTGGAACCACTAGACCGACCAGGATTCATGCGGCGAGCAGGAGGAGGAGAACTACCATCACCTGGAACCCATAAAGAAATAATGAGGGAAAAGGCAAGTGTAAAGCCATTGCATAAACCAAAAGAAAACAGAAAGGAAGATCACATGAAGTCTGGAAATCAGAGGTGTAAGCGGTAGTACCGCCCCCCACAGCGGTAGTGTCATCGAAGGCTAAGCGGTAGTACCGCGGGTACAGGAGTGGTAGTACCGTTCAAGTACGGCGGTAGTACCACCCTGCCTGCGGAAGAACTTTCGCGGCGAGGATCCGGTAGTTCCAGTGATGTAGACTTCCAAATTCAGTGACCCTCGACTACACTCCTATCTAGCATGCGTATCACGTGCAACTCATGCCTAAAAGTCGAGGAAAATCAAGAAACACCACATGCATTCCCTAGATCCAATGATTCAAAAAGGAGACAAAGAAGAGACGGATGAGGGAAATACTGGTGGCCATGGCACGAGGAAGACGTGGGGAACGATCCCACCGGACGGTAAAGCGAGAAACGGCACGGGCGGGGGATCAGAGCCGGCCTCCAGGGCAAATTTTGGTCGCCTGTGAGAGAGGGCACGACGAGGGAAGAAGGGAATGGGAACGGGGGAGTTAGAACTCCCCGTGTCCACCTCTTAAGCAATCCTGGAAGCCCCGAGGCGGTAGTACCGCGGGCTGGCGTGGTAGTACCGCTGGAGTGGTAGTACCGGCCAACCAAGCGGTAGTACCGCTTGTGACCAAACACATAGCCCAGCCAAAACACAAAAAGAAAAATGACTTATGCAAAGAGAGGGAACAATCCAAGGCAGAAATAAAGATATCAAGACATGGACGAATACTTGGAGAGACGTAAACCAAAGAACAAGCTCTCAAATAGCAAATACCTCACTAGGAGGAGGGGCGGTGGCTGAAGCCACCTATGTTTGAGTCAATTCGTATGGCACTGTGAAGATTTTAACCTTGGGCCCATGACCAAAACTCGTCTTTGAAGCACAAGCACCATCAAAAATGGCTAATGTGAAAGATTTGATAAATTTATGCATAATAAGGGGAGGGATAGTTCATTGAGAGAACTACACTACCCCTATGTACATGCCTACATCTAAACAAGACATAATGATGAGTGTGGTGGGGTGTGCAATATTTCATTCCACATTGCTCGAATCAATGATATTTAGCTCATGCCTTAACTCGCGAAATCTTGCTTCATCTAATGGCTTTGTGAAGATATATGCAAGTTGCTCATTAGTATTGAGATGAATAAGGTAAATATCTCCACGCTTGATATGCTCCCGAATGAAGTGATGACGAATCTCAATGTGCTTCGTCTTGCAATGTTGAACCGGGTTGTTGGAGATCTTGATCGTACTTTCATTGTCGCAGTAAAGAGGCACTTTGTCAAAAGTGACACCATAGTCCTTTAAAGTTTGCCTCATCCAAAGAATCTGTGCACAATAGCTAGCAGCGGCTACATACTCGGCCTCGGTGGATGAGAGAGAAACACAATTTTGTTTCTTCGAAGACCAACTTACCAAAGAGCGACCAAGGAATTGGCACCCTCCGGAAGTTGACTTCCTCTCCACACGGTCTCCCGCCCAATCCGAGTCCGAATATCCTATGAGATCAAAAGAAGCACCTTTGGGGTACCATAAGACAAATTTTGGGGTATGAGCCAAATATCGAAAGATTCGCTTGACCGCCACATAGTGACTTTCCTTAGGTGTAGATTGAAATCGTGAACAAATTCTCACACTCAACATAATATCCGGTCTAGATGCATAAAGGTAAAGTAGGGATCCAATCATGGAGCGATATACCTTTTGATCCACGGCTTTACCATTGGGATCACTGTCAAGTTGGCATTTGAGTGGCATGGGAGTGTTGGCCTTGGTCGGCTTGAGATCATCCAACTTGAACCACTTGAGCATGTCTTGAGTGTATTTAGCTTGGTTGATGAAGGTTCCTTGACTTCGTTGCTTGACTTTGAATCCAAGGACTTCAACTCTCCCATCACAGACATCTCAAACTCTTTGGTCATTAGTGCGGCAAACTCATCATTGAAAGCTTTGTTAGGAGAACCAAAGATAATATCATCGACATGTAGTTGGCATATGAACAAGTTCCCTTTAACCTTCTTCGTGAAAAGAGTGGGATCGATTTTCCCAATTTCGAACCCACGATCTTGCAACATCTCGGTAAGGTGCTCATACCACGCACGTGGGGATTGTTTAAGGCCATAGAGTGCCTTATCAAGAACGTATACATGATTGGGGAACTTAGGATCCTCGAACCCCAGGGGTTGCTTGACATATACCAACTCCTTAAGTGGACCATTAAGAAATTCACTCTTCACATCCATTTGGTATAATTTAAAATCATGATGAGAGGCATATGCAAGCAACATGCGAATAGATTCAAGGCGAGCAACAGGAGCAAGAGTTTCACCGTAGTCGATACCCTCGACTTGGGAGTACCCTTGTGCCACCAATCTTGCCTTGTTCCGAATGACAACACCGTTCGCATCTTGCTTGTTCTTGAAGATCCATTTGGTTCCAATGACATTGTGATTCTCCTTTGGTCTTGGCACCAACCGCCACACTTTGTTGCGGTCGAAGTTGTTGAGTTCATCGTGCATGGCTTCAAGCCACTTCGTGTCCTCGAGCGCTTCTTGTACCTCGAAGGGTTCAATACAAGAAATAAACGCATGATGCTCACAAAAGTTTGTTAATTGTATATGAGTGGTTACCCCTTTACTCAAGCTTCCATAGACGTTATCCAACACATGTTGATGAGTTCGAAGCTTGTTAGCAATCTTGGCGGCACGTTGCTCTAATATTACCTCCATAGTGGGTTGGGGAGGACCATCTTGAGAATTTGGAGCGTCGTCATGAGCTTTCTCTTGATCTTGAGATTGCTCTTGGGAAGGATCTTGATCTTGGGAATCACTTGGTTCATCACCATCATCATGAGGTTGATCTTGCCCTTGATCTTGTTCACTTGGTTGGGGGCCTTCGTTTTGTTCTTCGGAAGCGTGTGGGTCTTGCGACGGTGATGGTTCACTTGCGTAGAACATTGTCCTTCTCCTTCGGCCACAAGGGGTTCCTCAATGGGTAGGAAGTGTCCCACACCCATTCTTCTTATGGCTTGGGGAGGAATTTCATCACCTACATCACAAAAACCACTTTGCTCCACTTGGGAGCCGTTATTTTCATCAAACTCTACGTTACACGTCTCCTCAATGAGTCTAGTGGACTTGTTGAGAACATGGTAAGCATGAGAGTTTGTAGAAAACCAACAAATATGCCCTCTTGATCTCTAGGTTCAAATTTAGACAAACGATCACCTTTCTTGAGAACGAAACACTTACAGCTGAATACCCGAAAGTACTTGAGGTTGGGCTTGTTCTCGGTAAGTATTTCATATGGAGTCTTGTTCAAGCCTTTGCGGAGGTAGAGCCGATTAGATGCATGACACGCAGTGTTGATGGCTTCGGCCCAAAAGTTGTACGGAGATTTGAATTCCGCCATCATGGTCCTTGCCGCATCCATCAATGTCCGGTTCTTCCGCTCCGCAACACCATTTTGTTGAGGGGTATAGGGTGCATAGTATTGATGCTTGATCCCCTCATCACTAAGAAACTCATCCAAGGTGTAGTTCTTGAACTCGGTGTCATTGTCACTTCTAATCATAGATATCTTTGCATCATGTTGGCGTTGAGCTTCATTTGCAAAGTCGATGATGGTTTGTTGGGTCTCACTCTTCCTTTTGAAGAAATAAACCAATGTGTATCTTGAATAATCATCCACAATCACCAAGCAATACTTTGTTCCCCCAAGACTATCGAAAGATGGAGGACCAAAGAGATCCATGTGAAGGAGCTCCAAGGGCCTCTTAGAGTAAATAGTAGTCGTGGGGCGGTGAGACATCTCATGTAGCTTTCCCTCGATACAAGCACCGCAAGCACAACCTTTGGCAAACTCACATTTGTTAGTCCACGAACGTGATCCCCTTTGAGGAGACTTTGCAAAGATCTCATATTCACATGGGCTAACCGGCGATGCCAAAGCCATCCCACATCAACTTTAGCCATTAGGCAAGTCGCGGTATTAGTGGGTCGCTCCGAGAAGTTGACCACATAAAGACCGTTTTCGACATGCCCAACAAAGGCCACTTTAAGAGTCTTGCTCCACAAAAGGACCACGGAATCAATACCAAAGAAATTACTAAAACCCATGAGTGCAAGTTGATGAACAGAAAGTAAATTTTATGCAAGGGTCTCAACAAGCATGACTCTCTCAATGGTTAAGTCCGGAGAGATAACCACCTTGCCAAGACCCAATACCTTTGAAATTGTGTCATCAGCAAAGTAGACTTGAGTGGCCAAGGATGTGTCGGTTCGAACGTCCACCACCAAGTCCTTGCTTCCAGTCATATGATTTGTTGCTCCACTATCAAGCAACCATGACACCCCTCCGCAAGCAAACTCCTACAATATATCAATGCTTGGATTTAGGTGCCCATTCTTTAATGGGTCCTTTCATGTTAGTAACAAGGATCTTAGGAACTCAAATAGACCATTCAATGTACTCATAAGAAGAACCAACATATTTGGCATAAACATGCCCATCACTAGCACGTTAGAAAACATAAGAGGGGTTAAAATCGCTGGCCTTGTTGGAGGGGGTGGTCTTGCCCTTCTTGGCATTACCACCCACACCATTGTCCTTCTTCTTCTCATGAGTAAACTTTCCCGCTTTGACAAAGGTTTCCTTGAGCGGGGGAGCTTGCTTGGTCTTTGTCGGTGTCAAAACCGGCGGATCTCGGGTAGGGGGTCCCGAGCTGTGAGTCTAGGATCGATGGTAACAGGAGACGAAGGAGACGACGTTTACCCAGGTTCGGGCCCTCCTATGGAGGTAAAACCCTACGTCCTGCTTGATTATATTGATGTGTATGAAGGTTACAGAGTTGATCTACCACGAGATCGACTAGCTAAAACCCTAGATGAGTTTCTTTGCCTTACAATCTAAAACCCTCTGGCTTATATAGATGCCAGGGGTCCCTAGGGTTACACATGGTCGGTTGCCCACCGAAGGAGAAAACATGCCTATTCTACTACCTTAAACTTGAAAGACACGCTACAGCTCCTGAGGTCTCCTACCTAGTGATGGGGCCTTCGATCAGTCCAATCCTCAGCGAGCGGCCCATGAGCCCGGCCTATAAGAAATAGGCCGGCAGTCCGAGGACCCCTTAATCCCGGACTCCCTCAGTAGCCCCCGGACTAGCCTCCAATGCCGAGGCATACTATCCAGACAATCTTGCGTGTCAAAGTCTTCGGCTTGCGAGGCGAGTCCCTCTATCCCTTCTTGTCCGGCAATCATCCCATCATCGATAAACTCTCCATCGTTGAGAACTTGCGGGACCCATTATAGTAACTTCAACGCCCCTCGATCCCTACGCCGAGGGGAGACAGGCGGTCCAGCTGCTTTCTACAAGACTGCCCCTCCCACAAGGGAGGCACTACCCATTTAAACAGGCTGAATCGTGGTTTGAGCCACCTCTTCCTCTTCTTCCCCATCAGAAAAAGCTTCAAACGAGAAATCACCAAGAAGCATGGCGAGCGTCCCTGGCTCTTCCTCGCGTCCTTACGGCACCCCTTCCCGGGGATTGGGCAAGTTGCTCTGTGTCCCTCCTTCGGCTGCGCGACCTCGAGACCCAAGGTTATCTACCTTCCTCAGATCTGGCGGCTATCCGCGCTGGATTAACTTCTTATGGCAACGAGGCCTTCGTAGAGAACTTCCCTAATCCTCACAAGGGAGAGCGGGTATGCTTCGTGCCTTTCCTCTTGCGGGGCCTAGGGTTCCCCATTCATCCCTTCTTGAGGGGATTACTGGAATTTTACGGGATCCAACTCCATCATCTTACCCCCGGATCTATTCTGCACATCTCGGGCTTTGTTGCTCTTTGAGAGATGTTTCTGGGCTGCGAGGCCCACTTTAGATTATGGAGGAAGTACTTCTGTCTCGTCCCCCGCACTCGGGGTGAGACAATTCGGGAAGTCAGAGGAGCCGAAGTATGTCGTATAGCCTGGACGGGGTATCCAGTCAGGACTCCGAAGAAGGAGTCCGAAGAATGGTCCTCGGAGTGGTTCTATATTGAGGACGTCCCCCTGTTCGATCCAGCTCGGAGGGGTTTGCCCGAATACTCCGACGCCCCTTTGAAGAAAAGGTATAACTGACGACCGAAGAGTTCATCCCAAGAGGAAGATGCCGAAGTGCAACGCCTGGCTACCCAAGTAAGGCTGCTAGCGCACAACAAGCTGACCATTATTGATGTGATGGCCGCCGCCATCGCTCGATGCGTTCAACCCCTTCAGCAAAGGATACACCCTTTGTGGCGTTACAACGGAACAAGTGACACCACTCATTCCCGATGGCTAGGACCTACCAATCAAGTGGCGATGGCGGCTGTACTGGCAGACCTGTTCAAAGGGGAAGAAAAAGACTTTGTTCGGCTACCGGTTAAGGAGGGCTACTCGGGTTATAACCCCATCGAATGGGTAAGCCTTTCAATTTTGTGACACGAGTTTGGGTTTTTCACTTGCGCCCTTCTGACCAAAGCTTTCAATCTGTGCGAACAGAGCTGGAGGTGCTTTGTCGAGACAATCAACTATCCGGCGCCTCAACCAGAGAACTACTCTCGTGATGACGATCCAGGATTCCATGATGATCCAGGAATCCATGACGATCCAGACCTGTCGATCGAGCATGAAGACGGGGTCTTTTACCAAGAGAGCCTTGATGGTTCAAAGGTGGCTATTATAGCCGATTACCCCGGATTACTCCCTTCTTCTACTGCAGGCAAAAAGAAAAATTCCTCCCATAAGAGGCAAGCGACCTCCGTCGACCCGAATGTGCTGGTTTCGGCTCCCAAGCGTCGTCGGTCCACGCGATGAACGTCGACTACGGCAACAATGCCCGGACCGAACAGCGACAGGAATCCCTCGTGTGAACCAACCGCGGGGACGACCCCGACCATTCGTTCAACTAAAAGGTACCTCGTTCGGCCGCTTAATCTGTTGCTATCATGATCGATAAGGTTTTACAGAAGATCTCATGTCGAAATACTCAGGAAACGAGCACAACCATCTTCTGCCGGGAATGTTGCCGGGGTGCCTGGCAGCACTCAAGAATCAAGGCCTTCTGCTCATGCTAAACCTGCTGCGGAGGCCCCTGTGGCCAATCAGGACCCTGAAGATTCCGGGGATGCAGTATCAGTCACTAACTCTGAGGTAGAGAGTGCGATGAACCACCGGCGGCGACAAGAAGCCCTGCGCCACCAGGCGTTTTCCGAACAAGAGTTTAATCCTCTATGTTCGGTAGATGCGTACATCGGAGCTGCCCGAGCTGGGCTTGGGGAAGCCGTGAAACTGATATCTTCCAGCCTGGAGGTGAGTGATCGGTTTTAATAACCCGGACACACGTATTAACCCAGTAGCCCCCGAGCCTTGAATTGGTCGGGACGGCCGAGTTAAGTATCCGCATATTGTTTTATCTATGATGTAGGCTTCGAGGCAGCAGAATGAGCAATTGGCCAATTACCTGGAGGAGAGCCGATCGCAGGTGCAAGCCGTGAAGGCCGAACTTGAACAAGTGAAGAATTTTACCCGGGAGGCGCATGGTGAGTATGTCCATTTTGCTGATCTGAGTATATAGTCCCGTGCTGACGCGCGGGTACCTTGTAGCAGCTAACTCTATAGGGCAGTTGCAAAAAGATTTAGATGCGGCCCGAGAATCCCAGAGGTACGCCGAGTCCCAGTATGAGGCCGACTGCCTTTCGTCGCAACGAAATCTTGAGGAGAAGAAAAGTCTCCAGGCGGAAAATCGGCAGCAGGCCGAAGAAATTGAGAGTTTAAAAACTCAATTGGCTCAAACCCAAGAAGAGAACCAGAAATTACAGAGGGGCGTGTTCGGTAAGTGCGATTATAACATCGAATAATACCTCTAATACATGAATTGTAATGGACATGCCTCGTCTTATGTATAGGTCTCCTGACTGGGCGGCCTGAAGAAGAGATCGGATCCTACTGGGGAAACCTTCTGAAGGAACTATCCGCCGTACATGAGCGGGCTCGGAAGGCTATGAGGAGCATGATGAAAGCGCTATGGCCTACCAAGAAGCCTCAGGAGGGGATGGCCGAACTGGCTGATCGGTTCAAGGGAGCCCGTCGTCGGTTCGAGCTATGGAAGACATCGGCCTGCCGAGAGGGAGCACGAGAGGCGTGGGCGATGATCAAGACCCGTTATACCGGCCTTAACCCCGAGCATATGGCTCAAGTTGGGCCGGCAGGGCCGGATGGGCAAGAAGTGTCACTTCATTTGGTGTACGACCAAGTGATGCCCGCTGCTCGTCTCTCGCAAGAAGATTGCACCCTGGATGCCTTAATAGACAATCTTGACCAGCAGCCAGATGAATGATTTTATGTAACTATGTACTGTAAATCAAAAATTGCTCCGTCTGTGCTGTAAACTTTGTCTTAACCGGCCATCGGCTTCGACCTCCCTTGCTAAGAGCTTGGGAGTGTTCCTTATCAGATATCCTTCAATAAGAGGGAATCCTTTTGTGGAACCAGGCAATCCGGCCATTTGGTGCGAACAGACAGAAAATGCACAGGGAGATATGTTGTATTACTGCTTAGCATAAGAAACATCTTCCGAAGAAAATAGTACCTCTATCGGTACCTTCCTTCAGGCTGCTACGTAAATCGTAGATAGTAAGGCCGTATACTGCTAGTATGCGACTAATGGCTCTTTTTTTAGAAAAGAAACCCCAGTAATGATGATAACAACCATAATTTTTATTTGTTGTTTCCGTCATAGCCGACCAATTGTCTGCTAAAGATAGCTAGCTTTTGGCTTCACCCGTCTGAGGTACGTATCCGGGTGATCCGGTCATAACAAATCACAGAGGTGCTCCCTTTACCCTCTAGCCGAACGATCGGGAACATAGAGGGTAAACACAGGAGCGAGGCAACCCAGCTTGGCAAAAATCTTAGTTCAAATTGATGCATATAATGGATTAAAAATCGACAAGGTAAACATGCATACACAATGGATGCTGAAAAAATATATAATCATCGGCTTCGGGAAGAAGCCCCCAGGTGTTATGTTCGGATTTAACATTTGAGGATGTATGCCGAAAAATTTAACACGAGCCCGGTTTAGCCGAACATAGACGTGGGAAAAGAAATCCGATCCTGCAAAATCAAGGTGGAAGGGAAAGGAATATGAAAGGAAAGAAAAAAAAGGAAAAGGAAGGTAAAAAGAATGGTGACACCGGTCTAGCCGTAAAAGCACCGAAGGCGAGCTGCGTTCCATGGGTTTGGTTCGAGGCGGTTATCCGGCGGGTTGCGAAGACGATAAGCCCCTCCTGTGAGTACTTCGTCAATGATGAAGGGGCCCTCCCACTTGGGATTTAGTTTATGCTTTTGCTTCTCCGGGAGTCGTAAGACGAGTTCGCCCACATTGTACGCCTTTGCCCTGACCTCCCTGCTCTAGTAACGCCGGGCTTGCTGTTGATAGAAAGTAGAGCGAGCCCGAGCTATGTCGCGCTCTCCTTCTAAGGCGTCCAAGTCGTCCTGCCGATCTAACTCGGCCTCCTTTTCTTCATACATGCGCACCCTTGGTGCGTCGTGAATAATATCACAGGGAAGGACTGCTTCTGCCCCGTAGACCATAAAGAACGGTGTGTATCCCGTTGATAGATTTGGGGTGGTACGCAGACCCCACAGAACGGAGTCAAGCTCCTCTACCCAATGGCAGTCAGATTCATGAAGAGACCGGACCAGACGTGGTTTAATACCACTCATGATGAGGCCGTTGGCCCGTTCGACTTGTCCATTGGTCTGCGGGTGATACACCGATGCGTAATCGAGCTTGATGCCCATGTTTGCGCACCAGTCCTTTACCTCTTGGGAGGTGAAATTGGATCCATTGTTCGTTATTATACTGTGCGGGACACCGTAACGGTGTACCACGCCGGATATAAAATCGACTACTGGTCCGGACTTGGCTGATTTGACAGGTTTCGCTTCGATCCATTTGGTGAACTTGTCCACCATGACCAATAGATATTTATTCCTCTTGGTCCCCCCTTTAAGTGGTCCGACCATATCCAGCCCCCAGACCGCAAAAGGCCAGGTAATCGGAATAGTCCGAAGAGCTGTTGGGGGCATGTGGCTTTGATTTGCAAATAGTTGACATCCCACGCAACGCTGGACAAGTGTCTGGGCGTCCGCTCGAGCGGTGGGCCAGAAGAAACCAGCTCGAAAGGCCTTGCTTACTAGGGCCCTTGCTGCGGCGTGGTGGCCGCCCATTCCTGCGTGGACTTCGGCCAAAATCTGTCTTCCTTCTTCCTCAGATATGCACCGCTGGAGTATTTCGGTGGTGCTTTTCTTGTATAACTCACCCTCGTGGACTTTATAGGCCTTGGATCGCCGAATTATGCATCTCGCCTCTGTCTGATCGTCGGGGAGTTCTTGGCGAAGAAGGTAAGCGAGAAAGGGCTCGGTCCATGGTGTGATTACTTCCATGACCTCGTGAGCCGAAGGCGTTTCGTCCATTACGGAGCCGCTGATGATTTGGTCGTCTGGCTCATTTATAGGGGGAACAACCTCGTCCGCGCCGATGGATCCGGCACCCTTATTGTCGTCCTGCCACACCACCGACGGCTTGAAGAGCCGTTCAAGGAAGGTGTTTTTCGGGACAGGGTCGCGTTTGGCCCCCAGGCGGGCCAGTATGTCAGCGGCTTGGTTGTTGTCTCTAGCGACATGATGGAATTCTAGCCCCTCGAACCGTGCTGATATTTTAAGGACGACGTTTCTATATGCCGCCATCTTTGGGTTTTTGGCGTCGAATTCGCCGTTGATTTGAGAGATGGCCAGTTTGGAGTCTCCCCGTACCTCCAGCCGTTGTATGCCCATTGATGCTGCCATCCGAAGACCGTGCAAAAGTGCTTCGTATTCGGCTGCATTGTTGGAATCAGCATACATGATTTGTAACACGTATCGGACGTTGTCACCTGTGGGAGATGTGAGAATAACTCCAACCCCCAGTCCGGCCAATGTTTTGGATCCGTCGAAGTACATCGTCCAATGGGAGTATGTACTATATTCCCTGGGGAGCTCGGCCTCTATCCATTCAGCGAAGAAATCTGCCAACACCTGAGATTTAATAGCTCGTCGTGGCTTATAGGCGATTTCGAAAGGAAGGAGTTCAATGGCCCATTTGGCTATGCGGCCGGTGGCGTCCCTGTTATTGATTATATCGTTCAGGGGTACTTCGGATGCCACCATGACCGAACACTCTTGAAAGTAGTGTCGGAGCTTCCGTGATGCCATAAACACTGTGTAGGCTATCTTCTGGTAATGCGGGTATCTGGACTTGCATTGCGTTAGCACTTCTGACACATAGTAGACCGGCTTCTGTATCCGGAATTTGTGACCCTCCTCTTCTCGTTCGATGACGAGCACTGCGCTAACCACTTGATGGGTGGCCGATATCTACAATAACATTTGTTCACTGGCGCCTGGTGCTGTGAGTATGGGGTTACTTGCCAGCAATGTTTTGATTTCCTCTAACGCAGCCGCTGCTTCATCGGTCCACTCGAAATTGTTGGTCCGTTTCAGCAACCTGTAGAGCGGTAAAGCCTTTTCACCGAGGCGGGAAATAAAGCGAGTTAATGCCGCCACGCAACCCGCCAACTTTTGGACATGCTTTAGCTCTGTAGGAATCGCAAGTTCCGATAGGGCTCGGATCTTAGCCGGATTGGCTTCTATTCCTCTATGGGAAACAATGAATCTGAGTAGTTTACTAGCGGGAACTCCGAAGACACATTTCTCCGGATTGAGTCGTATATCATACTCACGTAGGCTAGCAAAGGTTTGCCTTAGGTCGTCAATCAACTGGCTGACGTGCCTGGTTTTAATGACCACGTCGTCCACGTATGCCTCGACTGTTTTACCGACCTGTTTCTCGAGACATGTCTGAATCATGCGCTGGTATGTAGCCCCTGCATTTTTTAGCCCGAAAGGCATTGTGTTAAAGCAGGATGGGCCGTAGGGGGTGATGAATGCGGTTGCGGCTTGATCAGATTCCTTCATTTTGATCTGATGGTATCCGGAATAAGCGTCTAGGAAGCACAAAGAGTCGTGTCCGGCTGTGGCGTCAATAATCTGGTCTATGCGTGGTAAGGGGAAAGGGTCCTTAGGGAAGGCTTTATTAAGGTCTTTAAAGTCGACGCACAGCCGCCAGGATTTATCTTTCTTTGGTACCATCACCAGGTTTGCCAACCATTCGGGGTGCTTGATTTCCCGTATGAATCCTGCCTCTATTAATTTGGCTAGTTCTTCGCCCATAGCTTGTCGTTTGGGCTCGGAAAAGCGGCGTAGAGTCTGTTTGACGGGCTTGAAGCCTGCGATTATGTTCAGACTATTTTCTGCTAGCCGCCGTGGGATTCCTGGCATATCATAAGGATGCCAGGCGAAGATGTCCCAGTTTTCTCGTAAGAATGCTCGCAGTGCCTCGTCCACCATGGGGTCCAGCTGAGCTTCGATGGACGATGTTTTATTGGGGTCCGTTGGGTGTACCTGAAATTTAACAATTTCTTCTGCAGGTTTGAAGGACGTGGGTTTGGGCCTTTTACTAAGGATCACATCGTCCTTGTCCACTGTTGACCGGAGTGCGGTCAATTCCTCTGCAGCAGAGGTCTCATCTAGTGCCTCGAGGGCGAGCGCTGCTGTTTTGTTCTCAGCTTGAAGGGCTATATTTGGGTCACTGGTGATTGTGATTACCCCGTTTGGGCCTGGCATCTTGAGTTTCATATACCCGTAATGTGGTATAGCCTGGAATTTTGTGAAGGCGTCACGCCCCAACAGGGCGTGATAGCCACTGGGGAAGGGCACGATATGGAAGAGAAGTTCTTCAGATCGGTAGTTTTCGGGCGTGCCGAACACCACGTCCAGGGTGATGCGTCCGGAACAACGCGCCTCTTTCCCAGGGATGATCCCCCGGAAGGTTGTGTTGCTATGTTCGATGCGAGATCGGTCGAACTGCATTTTTTCCAGGGTGTCCTCGTAGATGAGGTTTAAACCACTGCCGCCGTCCATTAGCACCTTTTGTAACCTAAAACCATCGACGATGGGGTTTAGGACCAAAGCAGCCGGTGTTTGGCCGGGGCGGGTGGTTGATTGGTCAGTTTCTCCGAAGGTGATGGGTATGTCTGCCCATGAACTTGTAGCCGCCACATAGTAGACCTGTTCGAGTTCTCTAAGAGCTCTTTTCCTCCTGTTCCTGGAGGGAAACGTTTCGTAGATCATCAGGACTTTAGTGTTGTAATCTGGTGGCGTTGTTGAACGTCTGTTCGGAGGTAGTGCCTCAAGGATGGCCTCTCCGCTTTTTGCGACCTCCCTAACGACCCAGCAAGCTCTGAGGCTGTGAGTCGGGCTTGTATTCAGCAAGACAACATGTATAGGGCATGGCTTGTCCAATAGTCCGTCGAGGACATTTCTGACTCCCGTAGGGGGTCTATTTCTTTTCTCGGCGGGTTCCTATTCGGCCAGCCGCCTCAGAGGTATCCACTTTTTCCGATCTCCTCTAGGATATTCAGCAAAGACTGGTTCCAAAAGTAATCGTTCGGCTTGCCAGGTGCTCTCCATGGCACAGTATTTTTGTACCAGGTCCGATAGCTCGGTGAAGTCGTGAATGTGTCGACGGGCTAGAGCGTTGATGATCCCTTCATCACGACAATTGCGGCTGAAGGTTGCCATTATCTCTTGGTCACTAGAGCCTGGTACTCTGTCTCTAACAAGGAGGAGTCTAGCCCAAAAATGATGAACCGACTCCCCTGGCAATTGTTTAATATCCCGTAAGTCCGAAGACTTGGGCTCTCCTGCGAGGCTAGAATACTCGACTTGGGTGGTGGGTGGGAAATTTTTTGGTTCCGTGCCACGATGCGAGTCCGGAATCACGGGGTTCGGCGTGGGGGATTTGAAGTCCGTATTGACTATAGGACCCTTTCGCGCTGGGTTCGAGTTGCGTGCTAGATCGGGGATCGATCCCGAACTGTTTCCGGAACTAACTCCGAAGTCCGGGCTGCAGGAGAGATCTTGATGATCGGAAACCGGGACATAAATCGTTTTTAATTCCGGTTGTTGGGAGGACGAGCCTCCAGCTGGACACTCGACGGTGGCGACTAAGTGAGTGATCGAGGGGGCGCGAATCTCCCTATCATCGGGTTTAAGCCCAATCCGGTCATAGACCGGGGTCAGGTCGTCGGACATGCCCATGGTTTGAATCTGACCGAGTAGCTCGTTTAGGGGCGAGACGTCGATGGGGTACGTGTCGCCGAAGCGCATGGGGTCGATCCGCAGCGCCATGGTTCCAGGGTCGCTCGACGGCGAATCCCGGTTATGCTCGGCCGCGGTGGATCCGGGCACATCGACTGGGTTGGGCGTTCTAGACAGCCCGAGGGTAGATGCCACCTCAAAGGTGGGGCCCGATGCTCCCGGTGCCAAGGCATCGGGATTTGAGGGCTCCTCCATGCGAACTGAGGGCTTCATCAAAAAAAGTTCTCCCCGTGAATCAGCGACGAACTCTAGGTTTCCGAATCTGATTTCTTGATCGGGGAGGAAACTTCCGATCTGGCCAAGATGGTCAGTCGTATGGGTACGTGACAGGATGTTGCCGCCTGCGGAGATCTGACCAAGGACAAAGACATCCTTGCTACAGATTTCATTGCTCATGATAAGGCGAGCCATCGATTCCTTTTGCGATCACAACGGAACTCTCAATGAAAGCACCAATGTCGGTGTCAAAACCGGCGGATCTCGGGTAGGGGGTCCCGAGCTGTGAGTCTAGGATCGATGGTAACAGGAGACGAAGGAGACGACGTTTACCCAGGTTCGGGCCCTCCTATGGAGGTAAAATCCTACGTCCTGCTTGATTATATTGATGTGTATGAAGGTTACAGAGTTGATCTACCACGAGATCGACTAGCTAAAACCCTAGATGAGTTTCTCTGCCTTACAATCTAAAACCCTCTGGCTTATATAGACGCCAGGGGTCCCTAGGGTTACACATGGTCGGCTGCCCACCGAAGGAGAAAACGTGCCTATTCTACTACCTTAAACTTGAAAGACACGCCATGGCTCCCGAGGTCTCCTCCCTAGCGACGGGGCCTTCGATCAGTCCAATCCTCAGCGAGCGGCCCATGAGCCCGGCCTATAAGAAATAGGCCGGCAGTCCGAGGACCCCTTAATCCCGGACTCCCTCAGTCTTCAACTTCTTTTTCTTCTTAGAATTGGGTGCAAACCCAATCCCTTCCTTTGCTACAACTTCCTTTTGATTGGTCAATAGGTCATTGAGATTCTTCTCACCTTGGATACATGTCACAAGGCCTTTCTCAAGTTGCTCTTTCAACTTAGCATTTTCCTCCACAAGGTGCGCATGCTCACAACAAGGGCTAGTAGCATTGACATTATCAATTAACACAAAAGGAGGACATGTGGCTATTTCGTTAGTAAGTTTTACTTGGAGTTGACCATGAGACTCCTTAAGAGAGGCATGTGCACTCTTCAAAGCCTTGTGAGCTTTGTTGAGTGAACCAAATTCCTCTTTAAGTCTATCATGGTCAACCCCAAGTGCAACCTTTTAGGATTTGAGCACACGAGTAAGAACAATAGCATGATCATAATCTTTTCATAATTTAGCAAGATCATCGTTGTGTGGTTCCTCAAGAGCCAAATGAAGATCTCGCTATTTCTCAAGAGCAATAGAAAGATCCGCTATCTCATCGGCATAGTCACAACCATGTCCCTCCAAATTGGCTATGGTTTCCTCATGGGATTCAACGAGATCACTAGCTTCACCAAGTTGTTCCAAGAGAGCAACAAAGTGCTTCTTGGTCTTACCCTTGAGTTTGGCCATGAACTTGTCGAACTCATTCACATCAACATTCTCCTCCTCATGTTCCTCCACACATTCCAACATGGGAGAAGTAGTGGTAATGGAAGTTTTGATGTTGGAGGTTACCTTGTTGATACCTTTGGCCATGAGGCACTTGCCGATGCGATTCTCATTGGGGGGAGTCGAAGAGAGACACCTTGGTTGGGGTGGGGATGCGATTGCCACTGTAGCCATTGCCATCCCTTCACCACTTGAATCTTCATCATCATCATCATCATCATCGGAGGCATACTCTTCTTGAGCGACCAACACCTTGTGAGGCGCCTTCTTGGGGAAGTTGTTCTTGTTGGAGAAGGACTTGGCTTTGTCTTTGCGAATGATCTTGCCACCATTGTCCTCTCTCTTCTCGTATGGGCAATCCACCACTAAGTGACTCACATTGCCACAATTGTAACAAGTTCTCACACGTTGCTTGCCTTTGGAGCCACTTGAGTTGTTCTTGGAGAAGTTTGGCTTTGAGTTTCTCTTGTTGCCCCAAAATTGCCTTGACGCAAGAGATATGTGCTCGTGATATGCATATTTGGTATCTTCGGGGCAACTCTCCTCTTCTTCATCTTCTTCTTCTTCCCGAATTGCCTTGGCCTTCAAAACAAGGTTGGGTGAAGACTTGTTTATCCGTTCAACACGAGCTAGAGCGTTGTCGGCGGTCTTGTTCAAGATGTTTATAACAATGAATTCATCCAACACATCACTCGACAACAAGGAGTGGAAGTCCGGTCTTTGACGGATGATGGAGGACATGGCCTTGTTGAATGGCATGATGGCCTTGAGAAACTTACGCTTGATCCAATTGTCATCTGTATCCTTGCTCCCATGATCTTGAAGGGATACCGCAAGAGTTGTCACTCTCCGGTAGAGCTCACGAGGGTCCTCATCTTCATTCATCACAAACTCATCAGCCTCATCGAGAACCACCTCAAAGTTGGACCATTGAATGCTTGAGCTTCCCTTGTACCTGGAAATAATGTGTTCCCAACAATCCTTTGCACGAGTGAAAGGACGCAAGTGAGCAAGCTCTTCCGCAGGCACCGCTGAAAGTGCAATCATGCCCTCATATTATATTTTGATGTTGATGACAATATACATGTAGAGGACTAATGGTGTTTGTCTAGTAAATCTCGGGTATTAGTCCTCATATGACAATAGGCGTGGATCATGGACGCGTGGAAGTGTTTTGAGTTGATAAGTAAGGAACAAAGAGGTTTACGGATCTCGTTTTCTTTTGTTCTTGAGTATAGGGATCCCACACTATTAAGAGGGGATCTATTGGGTTAGTAAAAGACATGCTCAAGTTATATCAAACTCCTTGCTTCTTCTAAAAACGGCACCCACCATATAGATAATGAAATGTTGATGATTCTCCTGTGATAACCGGATGTCTGGCCCAGTGCCAGCTGTCAGGGAGATCATCAGTCGCCGGATATCTGGGCGGTGCCCCGGATATCTGGCCCTCCCTCTATCCGAATGCATCAGTTTCACCAGATATGGGTCGGATGTCCGGCACACTGCCGGATGTCCGGGACCCCGGACATCCGAGCCCTTGATACGTCCATTTTGCATCATGATTTCCTACTGTTATTTATTATGTTTTTTTGAATAATAATGCTTTAAGGAGGGATTCTAATGCCTTTTCTCTCATAATATGCAAGGTTTACACAAAGAGGGAGAATACCGGCTACTGGAATTCTGGACCTGAAAAAAGCACATCAGAGATACCTATTCTGCACAACTCCAATGAATCTGAAATTTTACGGAGATTATTTTTCGAATTAATAAAAAATACCAGAGCAAAAAACTACCGGAGGGGGCCACCCTGGTGGGCACAAGACACCAGGGCGCGCCAGGTCCCCCTGGGTGCGCCCTGGTGGGTTGTGCCCTCCTCGGCCCACCTCCGGTGCCCATCTTCTGGTATATAGTAAAATTTGACCTAGAAAAAACAAGGAGAGGACTTTCGGGACGAAGCGCTGCCGCCTCGAGGCGGAACATGGGCAGGAGCACTTTTGCCCTCCGGCGGAGCGATTCCGTCGGGGGAACTTCCCCCCCGAAGGGGGAAATCGAAGCCATCGTCATCACCAACACCCCTCTCATCTTTGGGAGGCCAATCTTCATCAACATCTTCAACAGCACCATCTCCTCTCAAACCCTAGTTCATCTCTTGTGTTCAATCTTTGTACCGGAACCTCAGATTGGTACCTGTGGGTGACTAGTAGTGTTGATTACCTTGCGTAGTTGATTACTATATGGTTTATTTGGTGGAAGATTATATGTTCACATCCATTATGCTATTCAATACCCCTCTGATCTTGAGCATGTTTATTATTTGTGAGTAGTTACCTTTTTTCTTGAGGTCACGGGAGAAGTCATGTTGCAAGTAATCATGTGAATTTGATATGTGTTCGATATTTTGATGATATGTATGTTGTAATTCCCTTAGTGGTGTCATGTGAACGTCAACTACATGACACTTCACCATTCATGGGCCTAAGGGAATGCATTGTGGAGTAGTTATTAGATGATGGGTTGCTAGAGTGACAGAAGCTTAAACCCTAGTTTATGCGCTACTTCGCAAGGGGCTGATTTGGATCCAAACGTTTAAACCTATGGTTAGATTTTATCTTAATATTTTTCTCGTAGTTGCGGATGCTTGCGAGGGGGTTAATCATAAGTGGGAGGTTGTTCAAGTAAGAACAGAACCCAAGCACCGGTCCACCCACATATCAAATTATCAAAGTAGCGAACACAAATCAAACCAACATGATAAAGTGACTAGACGAAATTCCCGTGTACCCTCAAGAACACTTTTCCTATTACTAGAGATTGTTCTGGCCTGTCCTTTGCCACAAAAGGATTGGGCTACCTTGCTGCATCTTATTTACTGTTACCGTTACTTGCTCGTTACCAATTATCTTGCTATCAAACTATCTATTACCTACAATTTCAGTGCTTGCAGAAATTACCTTGCTGAAAACCGCTTGTCATTTCCTTCTGCTCCTCGTTGGGTTCGACACTCTTACTTATCGAAAGGACTACGGTTGACCCCCTATACTTGTGGGTCATCAAGACTCTTTTCTGGCGCCGTTGCCGGGGAGTGAAGCGCTCTTGGTAAGTGGAAATCGGTAAGGAAAAGCTTATACTACGTGCTGAAATTTATTGCTACTTGCTACTATGGAAAACAATCCTTTGAGGGGTTTGTTCGGGGTATCTTCACCTCGACCGGAACCACAATTAGTTGCCCCTCAACCTGCTGCACCTACTGAAAATATTGTATATGAAGTTACTTCGGGTATGGTAGAACAACTGCTTGCTAAACCTTATGCAGGAGATGGAACTGAACATCCTGATATGCACCTATTATATGTGAACGAAATTTGTGGATTATTTAAGCTTGCAGGTTTACCCGGAGATGAAGCTAAGAAGAAGGTTTTCCCTTTATCTTTGAAGGGAAAATCATTGACATGGTATAGGTTATGTGATGATCTTGGATCGTGGAACTGGAATCGTTTGCAATTGGAATTCCACCAAAAGTTTTATCCCATGCATCTAGTTCATCGTGATCGGAATTATATATATAATTTTTCGCCTCGTGAAGGAGAAAGCATCGCTCTACCTTGGGGGAGGCTTAAGTCAATGTTATATTTATGCCCCAATCATGACATTCCGAGAGAAGTTATCATTCAGAATTTTTATGCTCGGCTTTCTCATAATGATCAATCCATGCTCGATACTTCTTGTGCTGGTTCTTATATGAAGAAGACTATTGAATTCAAGTGAGATCTCTTAGAAAGAATTAAACGCAACTCTGGAGATTGGGAACTCGACGAAGGTAATGAGTCAGGTATAAAGCTTGAGTTTGATTGTGTTAAATCTTTTATGAATACTGATACTTTTCACAAGTTTAGCGCTAAATATGGACTTGACTCTGAGATAGTACCCTCTTTTTGCGAACCATTTGCTACTCACGTTGATCTCCCTAAGGAGAAGTGGTTTAAATATCATCCCCCTATTAAAGAAGAAATTAAAGAACCGGTCATGGCTAAAGAAGAAACCATCATTTACAATGTTGATCCAGTTGTGCCTACCGCTTATATTGAAAAGCCACCTTTTCCTGTTAGGATAAAGGAACATGCTAAGGTATCAACCGTGGTTCGTAAGAGTAATATAAGAGAACCTAAGCCCCCTGAGCAAATTAAAGTAGAACCTAGTGTTGCTATGGTTAAGGATCTCTTGGTAGAAAATATTGATGGGCATGTTATCTACTTCTGTGATGAAGCTGCTAGAACTGCTAAACCCGATAAAAAGGATAAACATAGACCCATAGAAGGCATGCCTGTTGTCTCAGTCAAAATAGGAGATCATTGCTATCATGGTTTATGTGACTTGGGTGCTAGTGTGAGTGCTATCCCTTTTACTTTATACCAAGAAATTATGGATGAAATTGCACCTGCTCAAATAGAAGACATTGATGTTACTATAAAACTTGCTAATAGAGACACTATCACACCACTTGGGATTGTTAGAGATGTTGAAGTCTTGTGTGGGAAAATAAAATACCCTACTGATTTTCTAGTCCTTGGTTCCCCACAAGATGACTTTTGTCCCATTATCTTTGGTAGACCTTCTTGAACACCGTTAATGCTAAGATAGACTGTGAAAAACAAACTGTCGGTGTCAGTTTTGGTGGTGTGTCTCATGAGTTTAATTTTTCCAAGTTTAGTAGACAACCTCATGATAAAGCGTTATCTAGTAAGGATGAAATAATTGGTCTTGCCTCTATTGTTGTGCCTCCTACTGATCCATTAGAACAATATTTGCTTGACCATGAAAATGATATGCACTTGCGTGAAAGAAATGAAATAGACCAAATTTTCTTTGAACAACAACCTCTCCTGAAACACAATTTGCCTATTTAAACTCTTGGAGGTCCTCCTCCACCTAAAGGTGATCCTGTGTTCGAATTAAAGCAATTGCCTGACACTTTGAAGTATGCTTATCTTGATGAGAAAAAGATATATCATGTTATTATTAGTGCTAACCTTTCAGAATACGAAGAAGAAAGATTATTAAAAGTTCTAAGGAAGCACCGGGCTGCTATTGGATATACTCTTGATGATCTTAAGGGCATTAGTCCCACTCTATGTCAGCACAAGATTAATATGGAACCTGTTGCCAAACCCGTTGTTGATCACCAACGACGATTGAATCCTAAGATGAAGGAAGTGGTAAGAACTGGAATATTAAAACTTCTGGAAGTAGGTATAATCTATCCCATTGCTGATAGTAGATGGGTAAGTCCCGTTCATTGTGTCCCTAAGAAAGGAGGTATTACCGTTGTTCCCAATGATAAAAATGAACTCATTCCACAAAGAATTGTCACTGGTTATAGAATGGTAATTGATTTTAGAAAGTTAAATAAAGCTACTAGAAAAGATCATTACCCTCTGCCTTTCATTGATCAAATGCTAGAAAGATTATCTAAGCACACACTTTTGTTTCCTAGACGGATATTCCGGTTTCTCTCAAATACCTGTGTCACAATCCGATCAAGAGAAAACCACCTTTACTTGCCCTTTTGGAACCTATGCTTATAGACGTATGCCTTTTGGTTTATGCAATGCACCTGCTACCTTTCAAAGATGTATGAATGCTATATTCTCTGATTTTTGTGAAAAGATTGTGGAGGTTTTCATGGATGATTTTTCCGTTTACGGAACTTCTTTTGATGATTGCTTAAGCAACCCTGATCGAGTTTTGCAGAGATGTGAACAAACTAATCTCGTCTTGAATTGGGAGAAGTGCACTTTATGGTTAATGAAGGCATTGTCTTGGGGCATAAAATATCTGAATGAGGTATTGACGTGGATAAAGCTAAAGTTGATGCAATTGAGAAAATGCCATGTCCTAAAGATATTAAAGGTATTCGAAGTTTCCTTGGTCATGCTGGCTTTTATAGGAGGTTCATTAAGGACTTTTCTAAAATTTCTAGGCCTCTTACTAATCTTTTGCAAAAGGATATTCCTTTTGTTTTTGATGATGATTGTGTGGAAGCCTTTGAAACACTCAAGAAAGCCTTAACCTCTGCACCTATCGTTCAACCACCTGATTGGAACTTGCCTTTTGAAATAATGTGTGATGCTAGTGATTATGTTGTTGGTGCTGTTCTAGGACAAAGAGTTGATAAGAAATTGAATGTTATCCATTATGCCAGTAAAACTCTAGACAGTGCCCAACGAAATTATGCTACTACTGAAAAGGAATTTTTAGCAGTTGTGTTTGCCTGTGATAAATTTAGATCCTATATTGTTGATTCCAAAGTTATTGTTCACACCGATCATACTGCTATAAAATATCTTATGGAAAAGAAAGATGCTAAACCGAGACTCATTAGGTGGGTTCTCTTGCTTCAAGAATTTGACTTACACATCGTTGATAGGAAAGGAGCTGAGAACCCCGTAGGTGATAACTTGTCTAGGTTAGAAAATATTCTTGATGACCCACTACCTATTGATGATAATTTCCCTGACGAACAGTTAGCTGCAATAAGTGTTTCACAAAACACCCCTTGGTATGCTGATTATGCTAATTACATTGTCGCTAAATATATACCACCTAACTTCCCATACCAACAAAAGAAAAAATTCTTCTATGACTTGAGACATTACTTTTGGGATGACCCACATCTTTATAAAGCAGGAGTAGATGGTATTATTAGACGTTGTGTACCTGAGCATGAACAAGAACAAATCCTACGGAAATGTCATTCCGAAGCGTATGAAGGACATCATGCGGGAGATAGAACTGCTCATAAGGTATTGCAATCTAGTTTTTATTGGCCTACTCTCTTCAAGGATGCCCGTAAGTTTGTCTTGTCTTGTGATGAATGTCAAAGAATTGGTAATATTGGTAAGCGTCAAGAAATGCCTATGAATTATTCACTTGTTGTCGAACCATTTGACGTTTGGGGTTTTGATTATATGGGGCCTTTTCCTTCCTCTAACGGGTACACTCATATTTTGGTTGCTGTTGATTATGTCACTAAGTGGGTAGAAGCTATTCCAACTAGTAGTGCTAATCACCACACCTCCATTAAAATGCTTAAAGAGGTTATCTTCCCGAGGTTTGGAGCCCCTAGATATTTAATGACTGATGGTGGTTCACACTTTATTCATGGTGCTTTCCGTAAGATGCTTGCTAAATATGATGTTAACCATAGAATTGCGTCACCCTATCATGCTCAATCTAGTGGTCAAGTTGAACTTAGCAATAGAGAAATAAAATTAATAGTACAAGAAAATGTCAATAGGTCTCGTAAGAATTGATCTAAGAAATTAGATGATGCACTTTGGGCCTATAGAACAGCTTATAAGAATCCTATGGGTAGGTCTCCATACAAAATGGTGTATGGAAAAGCTTGTCATTTGCCTCTAGAATTAGAACATAAGGCATTTTGGGCAATTAAAGAACTTAACTATGATTTCAAGCTTGCCGGTGAGAAGAGGCTATTTGATATTAGCTCACTAGATGAATGGAGAACCCAAGCCTATGAAAATGCCAAGCTATTTAAAGAAAAAGTAAAAAGATGGCATGACAAAAGAATCCAAAAGCGAGAATTCAAAATAGGAGACTATGTTCGTTCTTTCAACTCTCGTTTTAGATTTTTTGCAGGTAAGCTTCTCTCCAAATGGGAAGGTCCTTATATTATCGAAGAGGTCTATCGTTCTGGAGCTATCAAGATTAATAATGCCGAAGGTACTAACCCGAAGGTGGTCAATGGACAAAGAATTAAGCATTAAATCTCAGGTACACCTATTAACGTTGAAAGCAATGTTATCCAAACCATTACACCGGAGGAACACATTAAAGAAACCTTCCGGAACACTCCAGAATTCTAAAAAATGGGAGGTACGTGATACGGTAAGTAAACGCACTCCGAAAAATCCGCAAAAATACTTTTTGTCAGTTTTGGAATATTAGAAAATTTTAGAAATAAAGAAATAAACCGGAAGATGATCGAGGTGAGCACGATACACCAGGGCGCGCCCTGGTGGGTTGTGCCCACCTCAGACACCTTCCCGACTCCGTTTTCCTTCCATATGCTTGTTTCCCAAGAATAAAAATTCTTTATATATACCCTCGACTGTTTTGACGACCGCATCGCAGAAAAATCATATGTTCTTGTTTCATGCTGTTTTCCTGTCAGATCTGTCAAGTTAGGCATCATGTCTTCTCCCTCTTCCAATAACATGGAAGAAGATGCCTGTCTAATGAAGATAGAGCTGAAGAGGGAGGAGCCAGAAGAAGACAACAAGGGAGACAAGGGCAAGGAGGCTATGGTGGATCAGCCCCCTGAAGGAGAGAAATCCATGCCAACAAAGGAGGGAGAAGAAGAAGATATCCTTCAACCTTATTACAGTCATCTCACCCCTATTGAAATCAAAGCTTTTAGAGCTTTCGAAGCGATCTGTGTTCAGAATAAATTTCTCATCCGTGAAAATATTTTGCTAGAGGAGCACATCAATAACCTTCGGAGAGTCATCCGCAAATTGGAGCACCTTTTGAGGTTGAAGTGTGACACCTCTACACTGCCACCTGCTTCATCACCACCACCAAAGGAGACTTGAGTACACGGGTATGGGCACTCCCCTTGGCTTGAGCCAAGCTTGGGGGAGGTGCCCCGGTATCGTATCACCACCACTTTTATTCACCTTTACCTATTTTAGTTCGATCTTTAGTTTCCCTTTGCTTTAATTGAATAAAAGTTTAGCATGATCTATTTTCGTGTGTTAGTTTCATGGCCTATCTATCTAGGTAATTGAGTGAGTTATATAATAAAGTTTAGTTTGAGTTTTTGCCTCTCTACTTTCTTGTTGCAATCAAAATAAAGAAAGAGAAATAAATGAAAAGAATCATATGCTAATCTTATGGTGAGTAATGACATCACATAAGGAAAAGTATAAGTAGTAAAATTTATTGGAGATTGACAAACATAGCATTGGTCAATGATACAATTCATGAAAGAATTAATAAGGGAAGAGAAGATTCACATGCAAATACACTATCTTGGACATATTTCATGATTGTGAGCCCCCATCAAATATTATATGTCAAAATTGTTGACGTTGGACAAGGAAGACAACGTAATGATTTATGTTTGTTCATATCCACATAGAAGTTATATTGTCATAGATCCTTCAACATGTGGTGCTTGCTCAATATCTTTGCTAGCCAAAAATTCCGCACTAAGTAGAGATACTACTTGTGCATCCAAAAACCCAAACCCAAATTCGTTCTTTGAGTGTCCACCATACCTACCTATGGATCGAGCAAGATCCTTCAAGTAAGTTGTCATCTGTGCAATAAGGAAATAAAATTTGCTTCTAAAAGTGTTTTGATCAATTAGTGTAAGAGAAAATTGAGCGCTATACAAACTTATGATGGCAAAGTAATAAAAGCGACGAACTGCATAATAAAGGTTGCTATCATAGGGGGCAATATAGCGTGATGTTCTTTTACATTAAGGGATTGGGCACACAAACCAAAAATGCGCATGGCAACCTCTGCTTCCCTCTGCGAAGGGACTATCTTCTACTTTTATGTATTTACTTTTATGCAAGAGTCAAAGTATTCTTCCCTATTCCTTTTTACTTTTTCCTTTTGCAAGCATCATGTGGTGAGGAAAGATCTAGGCACATATATCCAGTTGGATGTGAGTGGGCATGAGTAATTATTGTTGACATCACCCCTGAGGTGAATACTTTGGGAGGCGAAACTACAAGCCCCTATCTTCCTATGTGTCTGGTTGAAACTTTTTGTTCATGGGTATGCCGTGAGTGTTTGCAATCATAGAAGACTAAATGATGGTTGAGTATGTGGACTTGCCAAAAGGCTCCGACATGAGACCCTTCCTGAAAATATGATGAATTGTAGTTGCAAAGTTGACTGAGAACATAGTTTGTTGGTTTTCAATAGGGTTTATGCTTCATACCTCTATGTTGTGATGAATTGTTACTTGTTCATGAGAAGTTATATGATAAATATGTATTGAATAAGTTTTATGATAGAGTTTGTTGCTGTTATGATAATAAGCATGATGCTACTATGGCCGTATTTTGTTTTTGTCGACACCTCTCTCTCAAACCATGTGGACATGCTTTTCATTATCGGCTTTCACTTGAGGACAAGCGAGGTCTAAGCTTGGGGGAGTTGATACATCCATTTCGCATCATGATTTCCTACTGTTATTTATTATGTTTTGTTGAATAATAATGCTTTAAGGAGTGATTATAATGCCTTTTCTCTCATAATATGCAAGGTTTACACAAAGAGGGAGAATACCGGTAGCTGGAATTCTGGACCTGAAAAAAGCACATCGGAGATACCTATTCTACACAACTCCAATGAAGCTGAAATTTTACGGAGATTATTTTTGGAATTAATAAAAAATACTGGAGCAAAAAACTACCGGAGGGGGCCACCCTGGTGGGCACAAGACACCAGGGCGCACCAGGCCCCCTGGGCGCGCCATGGTGGGTTGTGCCCTCCTCGGCCCACCTCCGGTGCCCATCTTCTGGTATATAGTCACATTTGACGTAGAAAAAATAAGGAGAGGACTTTCTGGATGAAGCGCCTCCGCCTCGAGGCGGAACTTGGGCAGGAGCACTTTTGCCCTCCGGCGGAGCGATTTCGCCGGGGGAATTTCCCTCCCGGAGGGGGAAATCGAAGCCATCGTCATCACCAACACCCCTCTCATCTTTGGGAGGCCAATCTTCATCAACATCTTCAACAACACCATCTCCTCTCAAACCCTAGTTCATCTCTTGTGTTCAATCTTTGTACCGGAACCTCAGATTTGTACCTGTGGGTGACTAGTAGTGTTGATTACCTTGCGTAGTTGATTACTATATGGTTTATTTGGTGGAAGATTATATGTTCAGGTCCATTATGATATTCAATACCCCTCTGATCTTGAGCATGTTTATTATTTGTGAGTAGTTACCTTTGTTCTTGAGGTCACGGGAGAAGTCATGTTGCAAGTAATCATGTGAATTTGATATGTGTTCGATATTTTGATGATATGTATGTTGTGATTCCCTTAGTGGTGTCATGTGAACGTAGACTACATAACACTTCACCATTCATGGGCCTAAGGGAATGCATTGTGGAGTAGTTATTAGATGATGGGTTGCTAGAGTGACAAAAGCTTAAACCCTAGTTTATGCGCTACTTCGTAAGGGGCTGATTTGGATCCAAACGTTTAATGCTATGGTTAGATTTTTCTTAATACTTTTCTCGTAGTTGTGGATGCTTGCGAGGGGGTTAATCATAAGTGGGAGGTTGTTCAAGTAAGAACAGCACCCAAGCACCGGTCCACCCACATATCAAATTATCAAAGTAGCGAACACAAATCAAACCAACATGATAAAAGTGACAAGACGAAATTCCCGTGTACCCTCAAGAACACTTTTCCTATTACTAGAGATTGTTCTGGCCTGTCCTTTGCCACAAAAGGATTGGGATACCTTGCTGCATCTTATTTACTGTTACCGTTACTTGCTCGTTACCAATTATCTTGCTATCAAACTATCTATTACCTACAATTTCAGTGCTTGCAGAAATTACCTTGCTGAAAACCGCTTGTCATTTCCTTCTGCTCCTCGTTGGGTTCGACACTCTTACTTATCGAAAGGACTACAATTGATCCCCTATACTTGTGGGTCATCAGCCCTCTGCCGGAATTCCGATACATGCAACGCCAGAAACGTGGCTCTCTGTTGGAGTAATATGCCGGATGTCCGGCAATGGGCCAGATGTCCGGGAGTTCTAAGATGGGCCGGATGTCTGGGCACTCCCCAGATGTCCGGCTCCCCTGCTTTTTCTCGCTGTCTTAGTGTATTGTGTGTGCACTTCATAGTTTTCGGATGTCCGGCCCTTGGCCCGGATGTCCGGCCCTACACTGCCACTTACACTGCAACGGCCATATTTGCACCCACACTATATATAACCCTTCACCACTTCGTGGAAGTGCTGACCATTCACTTTGAGCTAACCCTAGAACACATATTTCTCTCTCACACATCCTCATACACCAAATCCAAGATCCCAAAGGCATTTGAGAGTATTTGTGAGAAGTTCTCCAATCAAGTGATAGATCCACTCCTTCCCCTTCTCTTGACCAAAGGAATTTGTAATTTGAGCAAGTCTTGAGCTTTTTCCCATCGTTCTTGTTACTCTTGGAGGTTGGATACTACTAGGCGGTAGGAGTTCTTCGGTGAGGAATCAACCATTGTGATTACCCCCTGAAGTTTGTGAGGGTTTGGAGACCACCCCAAAGTCTACCACTAGTGGTTGAGAAACGCCTTCGTGGTGTTGTCTCAAGGATAGAATAGGGTGAGCCTTCGTGGCGTTTGTGTGCCTTCGTGGTAACATCCACCTCTCTAAACGGTGATGTAGCTTCCTTCCAAGGAAGTGAACATCGGAATACATCCTCGTCTCTCAGAGTTGTGGTTATTCCTAACCCTAACTCCCTACTTGTGGTTACTGTCTCTTGCACTTACTTGTATTACATTGTGTTTTCATACCTTATTACTTGTTGCTTAGGTATCCCACTATCCACCGTTATCACCTTAGCAATTGTTAGGATTACTTTCATATTCCGCAATATCACCTAAAGTTGCTAAGTAACAATTAAAATTTGGAATTGTACCTATTCACCCCCCTCTAGGTTCATCTCGATCCTTTCAATTGGTATCGGAGCCTCGTGCTCTAATCTTGTGGCTTAACCGCCCTAGAGCGAGATGGATAATGATGGGAATCCTTTTGTTGCTCTCCCTATTGAGAAAGGGACATCCTCTTTGGATGATCGTAGATCTTTCACCTCTGAGGATCTTGAAAGGGCCCTCGCTAAGCAAAAGGAGGAGCATGATGCTTCTATTGAGGCCTTGGTCAAAATGTGGTTGGATGCATTAGTTGGAAGAACTCCACCACTGGAAAACCCAGGGGGTGTGATAAAGCAACCAAATGCATCCCTTCCTAATTTGGGCCAACAACCTCAAATTGGTGACCACGCCGGTGTTCCATGGTTGTATGCAAAATCTAGAGTTGAGAAACCTAAGTATAATATTGGGGGCAACCCTCCTTTACTTGATGACACTGCCGATTTTTCTTTGTGGAGAGTTGGTATGCAGGATCATCTTAGGTTTGCCAACGATGAGATGTTGGAGATCTTGGAGAAAGGTTACAATCTCGTGAACCCCAAGGACCTCACACCGGGCGAAGTATATGACAAGCACCTAAATGAAACCGCAATCATGCTCATAAGAAAGGGCATGTCTGACAAGCAGAAAAGGCCCTACATTCACCTCTCAAATGCAAAGGAACTATGGGACAACATTGTTATGACCAAGACGGGAACATCTTCTATGCGTCTTGCACAATATGAGATTGCAAAAGGGGCGTTACAATATTTATGCATGGAGAAAAGTGAGAACCCCAAGCATCTCCGTGAGTGACTGATGGCACTTGCCGCCGACATTGAGTCATATGATTATGACAAGAGCCAAGATGGATTCAACTTGACCAAACGGTTTCTTGTGGACAAATTGCTAAATGCCCTTGCTCCATATCACCATCAAATGGTATGGGACATAAGAAGAGAACATGGATTCAAGGACATGTCTCCCGATGATGTCATTTCAACCTTCCAACTATTTGAAGAATCAAAGGCCAATGCTACAAGACACCTTGCCATGCATGGGTCCTCATCACCCAAGACAAACCTTGCCTTGAAGGCCAAGCACGTAAAGGATGATGATGTTAGTGAAGAAGAAGAAGAAGATGATGAAGAAGGTTATGAAGTTGACTCGGATGAGGGGCCCTCATATGAAGACATGGTTCTCTTTGTGAAGAAGTTTAGTGCGGGAAAATTCAAGGGAAGATTCCCAAAGAAGAAAGTAAGGACTTGCTACAATTGTGAAGAAACCAACCACTTCTCAAATGAGTGCCCCTATGAGAAGAGAGAAGACAAACCAAGATTTTCGAAGACATTTATGAAGAAGAAGTTGTCCAACCCATTGAGCTCCAAGTTCAAGAAGAGAGATGGGAAGGAAATAGTTGCCCAAGATGAGTCCAACCCCGATGACGTTGAAGGTATTGCAGGTGTAGCCCAAGACACTCAAACCACACTGAGACTTGTCAACAAGAGTGGTGATGTTGTCACATACAACTACATGAAAGACAACAAGGGAAACGCACACAAATGACTCATGGCAAAGGCCGTGGTTGATGATGATGAGGGTCAAGCTTCTCCAGACAAGGTGAAGGTAACTCCACGTCCAAACCCTCCTCTATTTATTCCTACCACACCTTGTGATGAATATCTTGATGTGGAGGATCATGATCATGAATGTGAAATAAGTGATGCTATGTTTTCTAAAATGGAAAAAGTTATGTGCTCTCTCAAAGGAAAGAAGCTCGTTATGTTTCGCATGCTTATGGAGATGGTGAGTAAGCACACCATTTCCATCAAGGAACTCGAAACCCTCGTTATTGAGGAAAAGGAAAAATGTGAAATCCTTGAGCGGAAATTTATATATGAGGAAGCACGTAGTGATGAATTGTGCTTAAAAATAGGTGCAAACATTGATAGGCACACTAAAGAACTTGCCTCCTTGAAAAAGGCTAAAAGTACCTATAATGTGTTAATGAATGACAAGAGTAAGCTCGAAGAGTCTCACGCTACTCTCTCTAAGGATTGTGAGCTCCTTCATTGGTCTCTCAAGACAAAGGAAGAAGAACTCAACCTCCTCACAAAGAAGTTTGACGAACTCAAGCTTACTTATCTTAACACACTTGGCAAAGCTTATTCCTCTCCTATTATAAATGTTGATGCTTATGCTACTAACCCCAGTGGTGACCTAGCAAGCTTACTTGAGGAGAATCGGGTGCTAAAGGATCAAATTGAAAAAGGGCTCATGTCATGTGCCCAAGGACAAAAGAACCTCAATGAAGTGTTGAGCCAACACAAGGAGGTAGTGGCCAAAGAAGGGCTTGGATTTGATCCAAGCACAAGCAAAAACAAAATGATGACACATAAGTCTACAACTCCCCTCAAGGAAACATTTTTGGGAGAAGGGCACAAGGAGAAAGGAAAGAGTAAAGTTGACAATGTTGTGAGTAGGAAGGCCACTAGGGGCAAGCCTACTCCCAACAAGCCAAAAGAATTTATGCCTCCATCATATGTGCTTCGTAAGGCAAAATATGGAGATGTTTATGCTCAATTTGTTGGTCCTAGAAATGCCTTTCGGTTCTATGCCATTTGGGTTCCTAAGACCCTTTTTACTAACTTGAGAGGTCCCATTGTAAAATGGGTGCCTCTAACCAAGACTTGAAATGTGTTGTAGTTTGTCGTCTCCGGTGGAGTCAAATGGGTGATTGATAGAGGATGCACCAATCATATGACCGGAGATGGCACATTGCTCATGAACTTCATGGAAGCTATTCCACCATTTATGAGCATTGTCTTTGGTGGAGGGTCTAAAGGGCAGGTACTTGGGTTGGGCAAGGTGGCTATCACTAATGACATGTCACTTGCAAATGCCATGCTTGTCCAATCCCTTAAATATCATTTGCTTTCCATTCGTCAATTGGCTTCTATTGGTTATGATACACTATTTGGACTAAATGATGTGAAAGTCTTTAAGATATATACTCTTGAAGTTGCCTTTGTGGGGGAGTTGGATGGCAACCTTTACACGGTTGATTTCTCGAAAGAGAGCACATTCCATGCAACTTGCCTCATGGCCAAGGCCGACAAGGGATGGCGATGGCATCGCCGGCTAGCCCATGTCAGCATGAGAAATCTTCAAGATCTCTTAAAGGGTGAACACATCCTTGGACTAACAAATGTGTCTTTTGAGAAAGATCGTGTGTGTAGTGCATGCATAGCCGGAAAGCAACATCAATCAAAGCACCCCCAAGAATATAGTATCAACCTCAAGACCCCTGGAGCTTGATACGTCCATTTTGCATCATGATTTCCTATTGTTATTTATTATGTTTTTTTGAATAATAATGCTTTAAGGAGTGATTCTAATGCCTTTTCTCTCATAATATGCAAGGTTTACACAAAGAGGGAGAATACCGGCAGCTGGAATTCTGGACCTGAAAAAAGCACATCAGAGATACCTATTATGCACAACTCCAATGAAGCTGAAATTTTACGGAGATTATTTTTGGAATTAGTAAAAAATACTGGAGCAAAAAACTACTGGAGGGGGCCACCCTGGTGGGCACAAGGCACCAGGGCGCGACATGCCCCCCTGGGCGCGCCATGGTGGGTTGTGCCCTCCTCGGCCCACCTCCGGTGCCCATCTTCTGGTATATAGTCACATTTGACCTAGAAAAAAAATAAGGAGAGGACTTTCGGGACGAAGCGCCGCCGCCTCAAGGCGGAACTTGGGCAGGAGCACTTTTGCCCTCCGGCGGAGCGATTCCGCCGGGGGAACTTCCGTCCCAGAGGGGGAAATCAAAGCCATCGTCATCACCAACACGCCTCTCATCTTTGGGAGGCCAACCTTCATCAACATCTTCAACAACACCATCTCCTCTCAAACCCTAGTTCATCTCTTGTGTTCAATCTTTGTACCGGAACCTCAGATTGGTACCTGTGGGTGACTAGTAGTGTTGATTACCTTGCGTAGTTGATTACTATATGGTTTATTTGGTGGAAGATTATATGTTCAGATCCATTATGCTATTCAATACCCCTCTGATCTTGAGCATGTTTATTATTTGTGAGTAGTTACCTTTGTTCTTGAGGTCACGGGAGAAGTCATGTTGCAAGTAATCATGTGAATTTGATATGTGTTCGATATTTTGATGATATGTATGTTGTGATTCCCTTAGTGGTGTCATGTGAATGTCGACTACATGACACTTCACCATTCATGGGCCTAAGGGAATGCATTGTGGAGTAGTTATTAGATGATGGGTTGCTAGAGTGACAGAAGCTTAAACCCTAGTTTATGCGCTACTTCGTAAGGGGCTGATTTGGATCCAAACGTTTAATGTTATGGTTAGATTTTATCTTAATACTTTTCTCGTAGTTGTGGATGCTTGCGAGGGGGTTAATCATAAGTGGGAGGTTGTTCAAGTAAGAACAGCACCCAAGCACCGGTCCACCCACATATCAAATTATCAAAGTAGCGAACACAAATCAAACCAACATGATAAAAGTGACTAGACGAAATTCCCGTGTACCCTCAAGAACACTTTGCCTATTACTAGAGATTGTTCTGGCCTGTCCTTTTCCACAAAAGGATTGGGCTACCTTGCTGCATCTTATTTACCGTTACCGTTACTTGCTCGTTACCAATTATCTTGCTATCAAACTATCTATTACCTAGAATTTTAGAGCTTGCACAAATTACCTTGCTGAAAACCACTTGTCATTTCCTTCTGCTCCTCGTTGGGTTCGACACTCTTACTTATCGAAAGGACTACGATTGATCCCCTATACTAGTGGGTCATCAGAGCTCCTTCATGTGGATCTCTTTGGGCCTCCTTCATGGGATAGTCTCGGTGGGAAGAAGTATGGTTTTGTTATTGTTGATGATTACTCAAGATACACATGGGTGTTCTTTCTCAAGTCCAAGGACGAGACAAAGATCACATTCATTGATTTTTCCAAGCAAGCTCAATGCAAGTTTGACAAAGAAATCTTGGCAATAAGAAGTGACAATGGCTCTGAGTTCAAGAACTACACTTTGGAAGAGTTCCTTAGTGATGAAGGAATTGAGCATCAATACTCCGCACCATATACCCCCCAACAAAATTGGGTAGCGGAGAGGAAGAACCGCACACTTGTGGAAATGGCAAGATCCATGTTGGATGAGTACAAATCACCTCACAGCTTTTGGGCAGAAGCTGTCAACACAGCATGCCATGCATCAAATCGTCTTTTCCTTTGCAAGATCTTGGAAAAGACCCCATATGAGCTCATAACCGGAAACAAACCAAATGTCAAATATTTCTGGGTTTTTGTTTGCAAATGCTTCATTGTCAACAAGAGAGAACGGTTAGGAAAATTTCAATCTAAAACAACCGAAGGAATATTTGTTGGTTATGGATCAAACTCCCATGCCTATAGGGTCTACAACAAATCCACCGGATGCGTTGTAGAAACTTGTGATGTGGTGTTCGATGAATTTAATGGCTCCCATGGGGAGCAAGTTGATCTAAGTGATGCAGGTGATGAAGATCCTTCACAAGACATTTTGACCATGGGTGTAGGTGCTCTCCTTCCAATGGAACATGTTCCGTGTGAAGGTGCAAATGAGGACACAAGCACCACTCAAGCTCAATCTACTACTACACCAACATCACCACAAG
The DNA here is from genome assembly GCA_039707655.1 of Elymus sibiricus. Classification (NCBI taxonomy): domain Eukaryota; kingdom Viridiplantae; phylum Streptophyta; class Magnoliopsida; order Poales; family Poaceae; genus Elymus; species Elymus sibiricus. Next base: position 276,647,482 of record CM077665.1, read on the forward strand.
ATCCCATTCCTCAAGAGGAGTCCATAATCCAAGATCAAGACTCTACACAAGAAGAAGATCAGCATCAAGTACAAGAACAAGAACATGCACATGTCGACGATAACGAACCTTATGATGATGGTGAACCTCAACAAATGATGCATGAAGAAGAAGATCTTCCACCACACATTATAGATCCATATGTTGAAGATGTTGATGATGGGAATGAAGTTGAACCAAGTGAAACCTTAACTTCCATCATGCCTCGAGTGGTTGGTCGCGTCGATGTTGACAAAATTCTTACTGGCATATCAGAAGGTAGAGTCACTCATAAACAATTGACAAACTTTTGTGCTCACATTTCGTTTGTGTCTAGTATTGAGCCCCTCGGGGTGGAAGAAGCTTTAGAGGATGCCGATTGGCTTGTGGCCATGCAAGAAGAGTTGAACAGTTTTGAACACCACAACGTGTGGACATTAGTTAAAAGACCAAGCAAAGAGCAAAATGTCATTGGAACAAAATGGATCTTTAAGAACAAGCAAGATGAGCTTGGTACCATCATTCAGAACAAGGCAAGGTTAGTGGCTCAAGGGTACTCACAAGTTGAAGGTTTGGACTTTGATGAGACCTTTGCTCCCGTTGCACGTCTTGAATCTATTCACATCTTACTTGCTTATGCTGCCTTCAATGGCTTTACACTACATCAAATGGATGTGAAAAGTGCTTTCCTTAACGGTCTTCTACAAGAAGAAGTATATGTATCACAAACACCCGGGTTCGTTGATCCCGATCACAAAGACTGTGTTTTTAAACTTCATAAGGCTTTGTAGGCCTCAAACAAGCACCTCGTGCTTGGTATGATCACTTTAAGAAGTTTTTAATCGATGATGGCTTTGTGAGAGTACTAATTGATCCCAACCTTTTTACTAAGAGCGAGAAAGGTGATTTGATACTATGCCAAATCTATGTAGATGACATCATTTTTGGTTCCCCTAACATTCATCTTTGCAAGAAGTTTGCGGCCTCTATGACCAAGAATTTTGAGATGTCACTCAATGCAAATTTGAAGTTCTTCCTTGGATTTCAAATTGATCAATGTCAAGAAGGAATTTTTCTATCACAAGCCAAGTACACCAAGGACATTCTTGAGAAGTTTGGAATGACCCATGCCACGTTATCAATGCCGATGAAAATGGTATCCCTTTTGACACCTCTACTTATCGCTCCATGATTGGTTCATTGCTTTACCTTTGTGCATCTAGACTGGATATCATGTTTAGTGTAGGCATATGTGCACGATATCAAGCCTCTCCTAAGGAGAGTCATCACTTAGCGGTTAAGCACATTCCACTACTGCAGGATGCTGCTAACGCGACACTGCAATCAGAGACCCTTCGACGAAACTGTGTGCGATGCATGAATCGCAAACGTTATAGTTCAAGCTCCGTCGCTACTGGCACGAACTGTGTGTGAAGACAGATCCATCAAATACGATTCAGAAAGTCGTCGCGTGTGCGATCTACGGCAGACAGTTTGTTCTTATGGACCATTTGTGATTAGAGAAGATAACAGAAATGGTTACACAGAGCCAGATGTGTGCGATAGTGGGCACACAGTTCATCACTACAAACTGTGTGCGATAATATAGCAGAACACAAACGATTCAGTATAACAAGATGTGTGCGAAGTACGGCATACAATTCACTCAGATAAACTGTGTGCGCTGACACAGCAGAACACAAACGACTTGGCATAACAAGATGTGTGCGATATACAGCAAATTGGCGAGTAATGAGAATCGTGTGCGAACACCAGATATAACACAGACGATTGGTGCTAATAACCTGTGTGTGTTGTGGGGAAACGTTTGTTGGTATACAACTGTCAGCGATTGATGAAATCATCACCGACGGGTTTCGTAGTTTAGTCCGTGTGTACTGTGATTTGCTCGGTCTGCACAACATCAATGCTGCGCCTACAGAACAACAACATATGTACTTATAAGAACATGATTTCATAAACAAAAAAGAACACAATGCAATTTCAAATATTGTATCACAAATACCAGCAATATTACAAGGTTCAAATTCCAGCATAACGAGACCCAAATTCAAAGATTACAAGGTACAAACTGACATTAGAAATCAAATCCAATCTTCAGGATCCATGGGATGAAATATTTCTGCGAAGGGATCATCCACCGAGAAGTCATATATCGGCTCGATAGAATTGCTTCCGAATAATCTGTCATATGAACTTCCAAAGTAAAAATCAGCTTCTGGAGAGCCTTTTCCATTCCGCTGTAGACGCCTCCGCTGGTCAGTAAACCATCAATTGTGGCGCACTAAATATAGTGCAAACCTCATTACCTTGAGCACCCTTGCTTTCTGAACAAAGAAACTGGCAAATTGAATCTCTGGATTGGTGCCTCGGTACTCGTTCAAAGTAATTTCCATGAGATGGAATTCAAGGCATTCGATGGGATTGTTATATTGCGCCACCTTTTCCACTCCAACTCCTGCTTGTATCTGCAGACGAAGACAACCTATCAGTGCTTAGATGCAGTATCGAACACTACGGGCCTCTTTGATTTGCATGATTTATAAAATACACTAATAGATTGACATGCCATCTTCGATCGTTCATGATTAACATCTCAAAAAAATGTATAGCACACATTTCATTGTAATCAAGGGTAAAAGTACCAACAAATTGAACTCCGTTGTGGTTAAGAATTAACAGGAAAGGAACTTCACCTCGACGTATAGCTTCTCCGTGCATGGAAAGCATATAAGGAACTTAACAACTTCATCCAGATTGGGGCCGATAGATTGTAGTGCCAAGATCTTCACTGTGCGCAGAGACAATGCGAGGCTTGTGGGAATCATTTTCTGGATGACAGCCGAACATAGATCAACAAAAACTAGATAAAATGTGATGTACAATAATAAGAATGAGAAGAAGATTGTTGTACCTAAACGGGTATGGATCCAGCTGTAACAAGTTCAGAGAATTCAGCACAGGAATACCCCAACACTGTCAATTTCGGTGCGCCAATGACCCTGGTTCTTGTTCGACCTTCTTTATCAAGTACAAACAATCTCTCTAGGAAAGGCGCATTCTCAATGACCATATCATGAAACTCCCCAACTGACAGCATGTTGCGGCGCCAGCCATGCACATAAATCATACGGAGATTCGTCGTAGCGATGTGGAGGCTACTAAACCCAAACATCATCTGAAGACGAAGGTACTCAAGCATTGTACAGCCGCCGAGCAGGCGCTCCAAATCCGACTTCGAGATGCTGACGCCAATGAGCTCGAGGTGCTTCAGTTTAGGGAGATGAAGAGCGTGCGCAACATTAATCTTGGGGAAAAGGCACCGCATGAACGAAGCGCGGCGCAACGTGGGCGCGAGGCGGAGGACGGACGGAGGCAGCGAGCGCCCATGTCCAACATCAAAGTTGAGCTTCTCGAGCTGATCTAGGGTGGTGGATAAGAACCAGTCGTGAAACTTGGGTTCAGCCTTGCAGTTTGAACGGAAAGTGCCGATGGCAAGGCGTCTGACGGGCGCAGTGTGCGTGGCGAGGATGTGGGACAATGCGTCCAAGTGTTTGCGATCCCCGCTGCAAAGCTCGTCGTCGTCGAGGAGGTTAATGGGGGTAGAGTGCCATAGGGGGCGCCACCGCCTGGAGAGGATGGTGGTCTGCACGGCAGATTTGATGGGGAGGAGGGACATGATGGTTACCAACATCTCGTCGGGGATGCTGCTGATGAAGTCCACGCTCACCGGAGGCTCGTGTGGTTCAGCCTCCACCCGCCCCCGGTTGTTGTCCGCCTCGTCGTCCATCGAAAAAGGAGGCGATCCGCGGCGGCGGCCCAAATAGATAAGACCAGAGGAGAAGAAGGTGTAGCACTAATGGAGAACTTGGGAGAGAATAGGGCTGTGGGTGGAAGTCTGAGGGCAAAGGGCTTGATTCCCGGTGAGCCAGCTATGCCTACGCGGCGGACTTCTCGCACGCATCCCTTTGAGCCTGCGCGGCGGACTCCTCGCACGCGTCCCGTCTAATCAAACCTGCACCCACAGCATAGGCAGGGCCCACCTCTCATAGAGGCAGGGCCACGTGTCTGCTCGATGAGCCCATTCCCAAATGGTTTCTAAAAACCATAAAGCGTTCCGTGCTTGGGAACTAAAACCATTAATAATTATTGAGCTTGTTTCCTTTCACATTCCAAATTACCACAAGCTAATTTTTTCGCAAATCAGTTCGCACCTACCAAACCTAAACGTGTTCTCACTTACAGTAGCAACTGTTTACTGTAGTAGGCTATAAAAACACAAACTCGTACTTGAAAATTACCGCACATTCTTCACCCCAGCCACCAAAACAGGCCTATCTTTGTCCTTCATTCCGTCTGCCATGGCCGGTAGGGGGGGCGGGTTTCTGGGTCGAGATATAACCAGGGAAGAAAGACCAAAGCCGCGGAAGCAACCGAGAGGTCCCGCCGCCGCGCCGTGGAAGCGCCAGAGAGCTCCAGTGACACCGCTTTGGCCGCAGCAGAGATGTACGATGGCGTCGCGGACGCCCGGGAGGATCTTTCGCGGAGAGGCGACGGCTCTCACAGTCACAAGCGCATTCGCCTCGGAGGTGAACTGGACGATTTGGCAGTCTTTGATTCCTCAGCCAGAGACGACATGCGCGCTGAGCTCGATAGGAAGGACGCCATGATCGATGACCTGGTGAAGCTGCTGGAGAAGAGCGACACCTCGGTTGACAGGGTGACCGGCCTCGTGGAGAAACTTATGGAGGAGAACGACGCCTGGAAGAAACTGCTCGAGAAGAAAAGTGCCTCGGAGGGGAGGCTGAAAGAACTCTCCGAGGAACGTTTGGAAGACTTGGCGAAGCTCTACATCGAGCGGGAGGGGCTGGTGAAGGAATCAGTGGAGCGTGTGAAGGAACTTCATGCGTACGCGCCGCAGGCCATCGACGCTTTCGAGCAAAGAGCCCGCGCCATGGCCGCAATGCGGAAGATGTCGGATGAGAGGCGACAGGAGATGGAGGTCGTGGAGGCAATGAAGAAGGAGATCGAGGAACTCCGCGCCCAGCAATCCATGAAGAATTAGATAGCAACGGGCCAGATTGTTTTCTTTGTCTTCCTTCTTCAACCTCTTCCTTCTTCTTTTGCCCCTGTGTCTTTGGGGAGTTGCCACATGTGGCATTTTTTATTATCATGCATATGTAAGAAAATTATTATCTTTGTCGGTGCTAATTTGTTGTTATATTATTTCATTCATTTGTACATGTATACGAGTCGAAAACAGACGAAACATCAAAGTTCTCGGCTAGGCACGAACAAAACAGTGATCACAAGCAAACTAGTCCCTCCGTCCAGGCGCATTAACCAGATGATAAACAGCGGGTAGGACGCCATTAATTCAGAAGTTGGGAGCGAGGCGAGCGGGGGGGGGGGGGGGGGGGTGGAGGTCAAAGTATCGCTTCCCGATGAGCATGCGCAGTAGACTCTCATGCGTCCCGTCGAGCATGCATGTCGGACGGCTCTCACGCACCCTGTCAAGCCTGCGTGGCGGACAGCTCGCACGCGTCCCGTCGAGCCTGCGCGGCGGAAAGCTCACATGCGTCTTGTGTCATCAACCTGCAGCTACATGCACGGCTCCCTCATATGAAGTACTCCCTCCGTTTCTTTTTAGTTAGCATATAAAATTTGGTCAAATTCAAAAAGAAACGGAGGGAGTAAAAAAATGGACGCGTGGCACGAAATGGTTATCATACAAGTTTTGTATGTACAGGATTTCAATAAACCAATATTATCAACGATTGCGGCCGAGCTATCGTGCCTAAATGTTTCTAATTCATTCACATTCGTATGAAAAGGGCCCTAGAAAACTCAATTGATGTATAGAAAGGGCCGAATTGGTGCACTAGAGGACACGTTGAATGTAGTTTCGTCACAAAAGGTGTCATGTTCCCTATCGAAACCACGAGGTCAGAGCATGTGCCTCTAGTTCAAAATTTGAACTACGCATATTAAATCCCTAGAAAACTCAATTAATGTATAAAAGGGGCCGAATCGGTGGACTAACGACTCATTGAATGTAGTTTCACCAACAAAGGTGACATGTTCCCTATCGAAATCACAAGGCTTCTTGAATAAGCTTTGGCTTGTAAGATGCATGTCCCAATATTTGTCCCAAATTCGTCAGAAAACAAAATGCACACCGTAGATGTGCCGTGGCATGACACTATGTATGTTTCGTGAATTCATGGTGAGCTTTGGGTTCTCTCAGACTTTGAAACCAAGATTATCAATGTTTGCGATCTAGTCACGACACCGAGATGTTTGTAATTCAGTGAACATCAGTGCATGGGATCTAAACATGGACCCAATGACACAAAATGGTTTTTAATCCATTTTGGTGTGCTGGAGCCCGTGCTTGTAATTCAAACTTAAGTTCTTCACATTAAGTGCATGCCTAGAAAACTCATATGTCGTTTCGACCACAAAGGTGACATGTTCCATATCGAAACCACCATGCTTTTCGTGGGAAGCTCCAATTTGTAAGAGGTTTGTCCCAAAACTTATATACCATGTCCTATAAGTGTCGTGTCGACACATCAGTTTCAATAATTTCACATTTTAGCGTTGCACTTGTATTAGCCTATGTTGCATGTAGAAAAAATATCAATGCAAGAAGAGACATCGAATGCCGTTCCCTCCACAGAGGTGACATGTTCCGTATCGAAACCATGATGGTTCTTGAGAGAAGTTTTGGTGTGCAAGAGACTTCTCCCACATTGGACAAAAAAAATTATCATGTCGTATAAGTGCCATGTCTCCCACATTGTTTCAAGAATTTCAGACGAGTTGTGGATTTATGATGATTTGATAGCCAAATTTCTCAATGTTTGTGGCCTCATCATGACTTCGAGATGTTTGCAATCCATTCACGTTCATTTGGATGGGACCTAAACAAGGAACCCAAGGACATAGATACCTTTTTTCAACCCATTTTGGTGACACGAAGCATGTTCCTTTAGTTCAAATTTGAATTATGCACATTAAATGTCTACAAACTTGATTAGTGTAGTATACAAAAAGCTAAACGAACCATGAATAATTTAAAGCAGTTCTATACGCCCGTCTGAAGCTCGTGCGTGTGTAAGCACGATGCGCGCGTGTCTTGCTAGCTCAAGCTTCCTTCTTTTAGAAGTTATCCAATTTGTATTAAAATGATGTTCTATCCAAACACGCATCTCTCGCCACTCCCCCAATCGGTCTCCCGCCACTCCCGCAATCGGTTTCCCGCCGAAGCACTGGCCCCGTCGTCAACCTCCTGGACGAGGAGGTCGACACGGAGCAGGTCGGAGAGCAGGCAAAAGCGGTATCACGCCATCGAGCATCAGCAAGACATCATCATCAGCCCCCATGCCACCATCGCACACAGTTTCCAGTACTACCAGAAACGCCTGTGATGCGTGCTTGGTCCCACTAGGTGCCCATCAGGGTACGCCTTGTATATGATAGGAGGCAACCGTTACGAGCAAGACACTGCTTTCCAGCTTGTAACCCATTCGAATGGAACTCGGAAGTTAAGCGTGCTTTCGGTGGAGTAGTAAAGGATGGGTGACCGGTTGGGAAGTTGCTAGATTTCAAGGTTCATTTAGGCGGTGTGATATGAACACTATAGGCATAAATAAAATGCCTGTAGTGATATGTCATTCCGGCTAAATAAATCTTGAGATCCTTGTTTTGAAAATATCCATGGTTTTCTTTTGCTGTTTTGAAAATGTCAAGGATCCAGTGAGTGTGTGTGTTTGATATGTCATTCCGGCTAAATAAATCTGATCCTTGTTTTGAAAATATCCATGATTTTCTTTTGCTTCTTTTGCTATTTTGAAAATGTCAAGGATCGAGTGTGTGCGTGTGTGTACCAATGCCTGTGTGTGGACCATGTGCCTACATTGTGCGGTTTCTAATGACAAACCTATCGGTGGGCCCTTAGGATCTGACATGCCTTTTACTGACAACGCTGGAAGGCCAAGGATGGGTGATGATGTGTGTGTGTGTGTGTGTGTGTGTGTGTGTGTGTGTAAACCCATATGCTTGTGTGTGGACCATGTGTACATTGTGCGGTTTCCGACGACAAACCTATTAGTGGGCCCTTAGGGTGTGTCATGCCTTTTATTGACAATGCTGGAAGGCAAAGGATGGGTGACGGTGTGTGCGTGTGTGTGGGGGTGCGCGCGTGTGCATGTGTGTGCGTGTGTGAACCCATGCCTGTGTGTGGACCATGTGCCTACATTGTTCGCTTTCCGACGACAAACCTATCGGCGGGCCCTTAGGGTTTGTCATCCCTTTTACTGACAACGCTGGAAGGCCAAGGATGGGTGACGGTGTGTGCGCGTGCGTCTCTCTCTCTCTCTGTGTGTGTGTGTGTGTGTGTGTGTGTGTGTGTGTGTGTGTGGACCATGCATGCGTCCATTGTGCGGTTTTCGACGACACGCTTATATACCGATGGGCCGCTATATATCATCCATCTGAGTGACAACACTGGAATGTCACCCTGCTACGTGTCATGTGTGTGTGGGGGTGGGGGTGGGGGTGGGGGAGGGGAACGATATATATATATATATACATATATATATATATATATATGTCCAGTTATCTCAGCTAGGTGCATGCCACATCATAAATAGTGTACCATTGTGTATTAATTGTTGAAACACCGGACCACACCATTTTCGCATATACATTTGACCATATGCAGGGGGGTGGTGTTCTTCTAGCCCCGCTCAACTGATCTTCGACGACGCGCCAACTCATGGGACCGTGTGATCTATCTATCCCTCTTGTCCGACAACAATATGTGATGGTTTGGCCATATTAAGGTATAAATTCTCTTGGTTGTCTTACAAAAATTCAGACATGGATAAATGTGTGACAAAGTTTGAAACATGTCATGTGTTCATAGGACCCCATATACCCTCCGACACATAGTGTATGGGGCAACACCCTATATTATGTTTGTCATGAAACCCTTTTCTGTCACATTGGACACTTTTAGGCATGCACATATGCAGCATGTGCCACACATTAAAGTTGCGCATTGCGAATTTAAAAACATGACAACACCATGTTCGTACATATATATACTTCATTCGAACCTAATTACAAGTCTTTTTTACAGATTTCACTACGAACTACATATATATTTAGGAACGGATGGAGTGTGTATTTGGGTAACTAGCGGGCGTGGTTGTGTTTTGACCCTCTCTTGCGTTTTTTCCCGTTTATCTCAAAGATGCTAGTATTATGTAAAATAGCAAATGAAACTGACGAAACAACCGTATCCGATTGTACCCCGAGCAGACACGAGTGTGCTACTCTAACCATGTGCGATGTCCGTACATAGCAAAATCGGCCTTGCCTAGTGGTGCCAACCACAAGCGTCAGCCAGGGCAAAGGGGTAATGTGCACAGTACAAACCCAAACCCGACAGCGACCTATAAAAGATCTCGCCGGCGGCGGCTAACAGCTAATTTTTCCGCCGATAGCTTGCCACCACCACCACACACACCAAATGGAATCGTTGCTCAACCATGGGTATGTGCATGGCGCCGTCCTGATAGTGTTGGACGACGACGTGATAGAGGATTCCGACGCGTTGGCCGCCATGGCGGGCAATGGCCAACAGCCAGCTTCCGCGGCCGATGACGACGGGATAGAGGATTCCGATGCGCTGTCCTCCATGTCGGTCAACGGTCGACCGTCATCTGCCGTGGCCGCCGCCGCCACCGATGACCCCGAGTTTCAGCGTCGGATGCAGATGGCCATCGCACTGTCCGTCCAGGAATCGGGCCTCGATGCGTTCCTGCGCGACGAGGACAAGCGTCGTCTCAGTGTCAGTGTGGAACAATCTATCGCATCTGCGGAGGCCATCCGCAACGCGGCTAGGGATATGAAGCGGCAGAAACGGCGGGAGAGTGCAAAGAAGAAGCGGAGCTCAGATGCAGAGGGCAAAAAGAGGCGGGAGCAGGACCAGAAGGCGGCGAAGCAGGCCGCCGCATGCCTCTCAGCCGCGTTGGAGGCCAGTGCAGGCCTTGCAGCTGCGGCGGCAGCCCTGGCAACAGCGGCCACGGCGACCAGGGACGCAACTCTAGCGAGATCGGCGCCCGTCTGTATCCCGATGGCTGAAAGCACATTTGCTCCCTTGGTGGTTTTGGTAATTAATAACAACATATAAGTCATTGAACTAATGTTTCCACTAAGTATATTTCAAGAAAAGTTCAATGATAGGATTGGCAAAAGGTTTGTGGAGATTGTGGAAATACCCCAAGATGCAAGGAAATGGATTGGCAAAGCTTCAAGCAAGACGACTCTACATTTTACTTTGTGAGAAATCACTTTGAGTCCATAGGAAAGCCAATACTATTAAAAGGGGGTAAGGTACATTTGGTGAACAAAATGCTCATACGTGCACAAGTGATAGTCACCAAAAACACCCACAAGCTCTTCCACAAAAGTCTGTCCAAAGTCAAATATCCAAAATCGGTGCAACCAACACTTTCCACTCGGTGCCACCGATTCCCGTACTGAGACAGACCTAAGCCAAACCCTAGCCTTTTGGTGCAACCGATTCTGCTTCGGTGCCACCGAGTTTAGGTTGCCAACTTTCTGTTACGCAAATTCACAATATTGGTCCCACCGAGATTGTTGGATCGGCGTCACCGAGAATGCGCAATCTGACCGTTGGTCACCTTATCGGTGCAACCGAGTTTCCTATATCGGTCTCACCGAGATTCAAAAGTTACCACCTTTTGATCACTTCGGTACCACCGAGATTAACACATCGGTGTCACCGAGTTGATCACTTTGTGTGTAACGGTTGGATTTTTGGGGATGCCTATATATACCCCTTCACCACCACCCAATCGAATGAGAAGCACTCAGAACTATTCCATACTTGCCCCATCCAGTTTTCTGAGAGAGAGCCACCTACCCTTGTGTTGAGGTCAAGATCATCCACTCCAACCATATGGATCTTGATTTCTAGCCTCCCCAAGTTGCTTTCCACCAATCCCATCTCTTCCACCAAGCCAAATCTATGAGAGAGTGATTGTGTGTTGAGGAGTCTATCATCTGGAAGCACAAGAGCAAGGAGTTCATCAACATTGCCGAGCCTATTACCTTTTGGAGGGTGGTGCCTCCTAGATTGTTTAGGTGTCGCTTGGGAGCCTCCTACTTTGTGTTGTGGAGTTGAACCAAGAAGTTTGTAAGGGCAAGGAGATCGTCTACTTCGTGAAGATCTACCCATGGTGAGGCTAGTCCTTCGTGGACGGAAGCCGTTATGGAATAGTCAAGGTTGCTACTTCGTGGACCCTTATGGGTGGAGCCCTCCGTGGACTCTCGCGACCGTTACCCTCCGTGGGTTGAAGACTCCATAAACGTGGACGTACGATAGCACCACCTATCGGAACCACGGGAAAAATCATTGTGTCTACAATTGCGTTTGATCCTTCTACCCTTCCTTTCTACTCATGCTTGTTATTACTTTCCGCTGCTATACTCTTAGACATGCATGCGTAGGGTGTACTTGACTTGCCATGAATGCTAAAATCTGCCAACTCTAAAATTGGGAAAAGATAGACATTTTATTTGGTCAAGTTGTCTAATCACCCCCCCTCTAGACATACTTTCGGTTATACAAGTGGTATCAGAGCATTGGTCTCCATTGCATTGGTCTCACAACCTAGGAGAGTATGGCATCTAGTGAGGGAAATTATCACCGTAGAGGTCCGTACTTTGATGGCACTAATTTTGCTAGCTGGAAGCACAAAATGAAATTGCATATTCTTGGTCATAACCCCGCCGTTTGGGTTGTTGTTCGTGTTGGCTTGCAAGGTGAATTCTTTGGTGATGGAAAGAAACCGGATCGTGAAGCGACCGCGGATGAATTGAAGATGTTGCAATACAACGCTCAAGCATGTGACATTCTCTTCAACTACCTATGCCCCAAAGAATTCAACAAAATCAGCCATCTTGAGAATGCAAAAGAGATTTGGGATACTTTGGTTGATATGCACGAAGGAACCAAGTCCGTGAGAGAATCCAAGTTAGATGTTCTTCAAAGTCAGCTTGACAAGTTCAAGATAAAGGATGGTGAAGGAGTCGCAGAGATGTATTCTAGGCTAGCACTCATCACCAATGAGATTGCCGGCTTAGGAAGCGAAGAAATGACCGACAAATTCATCATCAAGAAGATACTTAGAGCTTTGGATGAGAGATATGACACAGTGTGCACATTGATCCAAATGATGCCCAACTACAAAGATCTCAAGCCTACGGAAGTCATTGGAAGGATTGTTGCTCATGAGATGACACTCAAAGACAAAGAAGAGCTTCACAACAAGTCTAGCGGTGCTTACAAAGCCACAAGTGATGCTCCCGCAACTTCAAGCGACAACCTTGTCACCAATGAAGAGATAATCCTCATGGTCAAGAAATTCAACAAGTTCTACAAGAATAGAGGCAAAGAATGAAGCTCCAACTCAAGATATGATGAGAAGCGTTCGTCAAGTCGTGACCGCAATTGCTATAATTGTGGGAACCCCGGACACTACTCCAATGAGTGCACGGCTCCCTACAAACGAAGAGAAGAGTCACCTCGAAGACGAAGCTCAAGGAATGAATCACCTCCAAGAGAGAGAAGGAGTAGAGATGATCGTTATGAACGAAGACCCTCAAGGAGAAGTAGAGATTCGGAGAAGAAGGACAAGTACACCAAGAGCTACACAAGAAGAAAACATCAAGCTCATGTTGGTGAATGGGTTTCCGGCTCCGACTCCGACAACAACTCCGAGAGAAGCTATCACTCCGACTCCGACTATAGTCAAGATGATGGTGTTGCCGGTATTGCTCTAGTGACTACCAACTCCTATGATCTATTTGATTCACCAAATGAAGGGAGTGGAAGTTGCTTCATGGCTAAAGGTCCCAAGGTATCACACCCCGAGTATCTTGATTTCAATAGTGATGAAGATGATTTGCTTTGTGATGATGACTTGCTCTTTGATAAAACTAGTGATGCTAGTCAAAATGAACTTGATAATTTTCATGCTAGTCAAGATAAGTCAATTGATGATGATAAGATGAAAATAGAACAACTAACTAAGGAACTAAACACTATTAAGTTAGCTCATGAATCTACTCTTGAAGATCATAGAGAGCTTGTAAGAACTCATGAGAAGCTACGCTTCGAGAAGCTCAACTTGGAGCAAGAGCATGAGTTTCTTAAAGCTATCAATGACGATCTCCGAAAGAAGACTTCATCTTATCTAGCCAAACGACTACTCTTGTCTACATTCATGCCTCAAGTTAAATCTAAACAAACTAGTAACAAAGGCAAGAAAGGTTCTTCATCTAGTAGCAACAATAAAAATGCTAAACCTAATGATGTTGCTTCTAGTAGTTCTATTGATTCCACTAATGATGATTCTCTTAGCCAAGTTACACTTGAGCAAGAAAATACTTTATTGAAAGGAATTATAGAAAAAGGTATCTACAAGAGTCTTGCCGGGTGTAAGCAATTTGAGAAAATTGTACGCAAGCACGGAGGATATCGAAAGAACCATGGTGTTGGCTACTTCAACGCTAATGGAGTTGAATGGGAAGAAGGTCAATACCCCAAGCCCAAGTTTGTTCCTCAAAAGGAGAAGTATGAAAATACTCTTCCTAAGGGGACAAACACTCAAGATGACCTTCCACCACAAGACCACAAGCTCAAGGGCAAGAACAAGCTTCAAGAGGACATTGACTCATATGAAGATGAATCCCTAGCTTTGGTGGAGTGGGTTCCCAAGGCTACTTCAAGCTCAACTTCTACAAAGGCTACTACAACACCAAGGATTCCCATCAACTTGATGTGGGTCCCCAAGAAGAAGAACTAGAGAGTTCTTGAGGGATGACTCCGCCAATGAAATTCACTCATATTCATTATTGGCAAGATCTATTTGCAATCAACATCAACTCTATGCAATAGTTCAAGGAGTCACACATTCCCTCAAAGGTAAGCAAGGGACAAGGTAATCAACAAATCAATGGACATCATAACACATGCTTTGCACTCCATGTCCATAGATATCCTTGTATTTGTCTCTTGAGTGTTGGGACTAACCCATGTAGGTGAGAAGAGTAAGGAAACAACAAGGATGCTCCCAACTCTTGGTGATCTTCATCAACCTTGAGCATCCACCACTACCTCACCAACATGAAGTCTTCATTGACAAAACCCAAGGTTAGTTTATCCCTCCTATGGGGGGATGTCACATCAAGGGGGAGCTTTACTCCAAGACTTGAGTCAAAGCATCTCTTAGAATGTGACAACATTAAATGCTTTATGTAAAAGTGGTAACCCCACTTGTGCTTAAACGATGAGTATGACCTATGATCAAGTATTCTTACTTGGCTCCTAAGTCAATATACTCATATATAGATGACTTCGTCATCGCCAAAGTGCTTGTTAGATGCTAGTATGTATGTGCATGTTTGTCATGATTTCATTTGACATCTTATTGTGTGAGCATGTTGGTCTGCATTTATTTTCCCATTCGAGGACATCCAATTGTTGCTATTTGGCTTTTTGATTTATCTTTTGCCAATTGGATGGACAAGAATGCCTAGGACCACTCTGTAGCTATCTATGCTTTCTCACCTCATATTCCATTCATGCTGCATCACAAAATTTGAACAAGTACTTTTCGATCCCTCTGTGTGTGGAGCACTTGGAGTTCCGTATCGACAAAGGACTGACCATTAAAACCTCCCAAGTGCATCTCGGTGGAACCAACCCACAATTCTCGGTCTCACCGAATGCCTAGGGTTGATCTGTTTTCAATCTCGGTACTACCGATTCCATATTCTCAGTTACACCGAGTTTCCCTGTCAGCTGACAGTTGAGGAACTCGGTGACACTGAAAATTTAGAATCGGTGACACCGACAGTGAGGGGTATATATGTTGTGGACCCGATGTTTCGAAATTCAATCTTCAAACCGTCGCGCCCCAGAACCCTAAACTGCCGCAAAGGACCCCCTGGTCGTCGCCCTTGTCTCCCCGCGCTCCTCCGCCGCTGGGATCCTCGCCGTCGACGGGCATCTTCGCCGCCGTTGCCGCCGTAGCGGATCCGTCGCCAAGTTAGGGTACGGATTCGATTCTTCTTGCGCTCCCCGTCTGATTCTTGCGCAATGAAGTAGATTTTGTCTATAAGCCACCGTTTGCACATCTATCTATCCACAAGAAAACTCAATAGAATAGCGAATGATGGATTTTTTAGGTTTTGCCGTCCGCCTCATGTATCTCGGTAGAACCGATGCAAAATAATCGGTATCACCGATTTTGTTTTCTGACACACTGAGAACACCTCGGTGGAACCGAGTGCTTATTTTCGGTGAAACCGAGAATGGTGCCAAGTTTTTGGAAAGCAGGGTGTTTGTCTCGGTGTGACCGAAAACTTTGTCTCGGCTGTACCGAAATACATTTGGCAGAATGCAAAATTTGAGAAATTCTTAGTTCAAACTTTCAAAAACAGCTGAACATTTTGTGATGACTCATCTTCTTCTACTCCTCTATATTCTATTCACAGGGCCAGTATGTCAAGTGCCGAGGACAGTGAGAACAACTTCAGAGAGCAGAGTGTTGAGTTAGATTCTGGCACTAGTCCTGAGTCTAGTTCCCCTTCAGATCCAGGCACCTCCAGTTCTCATGGATTGCCCAAGGCTGCTACTAGGGCCAGGAAGAAGCTGAATTCAGATGAGGAGGATTCATATTTTTTGCCAGAGGAGACTCTTGCCAAGAAGCAAGAGAAAGCTGCCAAGAAGTCTGCTAATGAAGCCACCTCTTCAAGGAGGACTGTCAGCAAAGTATATGCTAGCTCTGAGGCTATGAGAGCACCTGAGAGTGCTAGGGCTTCCATGACTATTGAGCCCCCAAGGAAGTCAATGCCTAAGAAGGCAGGAGAGAAGAGAGCCAGGAAGAGGATTGTCTATGTCACTGGTAGGCAAACATCCATGTTTGAGGACCCTGAGGAGGCTGCTGGTGCTGCTGCTGAGGAGGAGGAAGAGCAGGTTGTCAAGGCCCCTCCCAAGAAGAAGCAGAAGAAGCTTATGGCTGATGCTATGCCAAAGACTGGCACATCCAAGAGCACCAAGTCTGCCCCCAAGAAGGCTGTTGCTGAAAAGCCCAAGAGGACATCCAGACAAATTCCAGCTTCTGAGAAGAACAAGGGAACTACCTCCAGAGTTGAGGATGAGGATGCCATGTCTGATTTGATGAAGCTTAGACCACACCTTCCTGAACATAATGCCAGCCAGCCACTTACTGAAGATATGAAGAAGAGGAAGGATTCTGGTTGAGGGCATGGAGAGCTGTTAACCCATATGCCCAAAGGAGAAAGACAGCTGTGGACTACAGATTCTATACCAAGGAGCAACAGAATTTCTATGAGACTGTGCTGCTTGACAAGAGTCCAGCTGTGAGTGACATGAGATATGTGGACTGGAAGTTCATCAAGGAGAATGAAGATTTCTTTCCAAATGTCCAAGACAACTTTCACTGCATTGGCTTGGATGAGTTTGTTAGCAGAGAGTTTACAGCATGGAATGATGAGATGATCATGCAATTCTACTCCACTGCTCATTTCTATGGAGATGGTAGGATTGTATGGATGACTGAAGGAGCTAGATATGAATCCACTGTTGATGATTGGGCTGCCATCTTAGGAGTCCCAGAGGTACAGGATGGTGACTTGGATGTCTACTCTGAATCCAAGGAGAGCCATGATGCTATGAAGGATATGTACAATGCTATCCCTGCTGCTAACTTGAAATCTCACAAGTTAGGTTCTATCTACTTCCTCCAGGCTGGCCTCCGTACCATGAACACCATTTTGAGGCATACCTTGATGCCCAAATCAGGAGATGAGAAGATGATCCGAGGCTACTCCATCAACATGCTGATCCATCTTGACAGACACACCAGGATTAGAGTTATGGATTTGATTGTAGACACAGTGAAGAGGGTTGCTGCTGATCAGAAGCGCTCTTGCTGCTATGCACCCTATATCCAGATGCTTATCAACTCCAAGCTGGAGAAGCACATCTTTGCTCTGGACAGACCCCACTTGCCCCTACAGCCAGATTTAGAGGACAACGTTGTGGTGATGGACCCAGAACATCCCACATCAGCTACAGCTCAAGCACAGGCAGAGGCAGAGGCAGCTAGAGCCACTAGTGCTCAGGTCCCTAGATCCAGGAACGAGCAAATGGATCTGTTGATCTCATCAGTTCAGGGCATGCAGAAGGACATTAAGGACATTTTGAACAATCAAAACAGTCTTGTCAGGATCTTCGAGAACAGGATCAAGACCCTTAATGACAAGGTGGATGGGCTGACCAAGACAGTCAATGAGCTTAAGAAGGAAGTTGACTCCGTGCCTCTTCCCCACTCTTCAGATGATGATGATGATGATGATGAGGATGACTCACCTCTCAGGCCAGGCACACACTTCACTACACAGGCCAGATCAGCCACCGTGCCAGCTCCAGATTTGAGGCCCTCTTCATCAGCACCTGCTACTGTCACCTCAGCTCCATCAGCTCCAGTTCCTCCAGTTGCCACTCCAACTCCATCCACGACATCTGCTAAGATCTTCGCCGACGCTGTTCTCTCGACTCCTTCATCAACAACCGGAGGAGATCAGCCCAAGAACGCTTAGATATATGCTTTTGAACTTTTTGGTAACTTGCTGCCAAAGGGGGAGAAGTGTATATAGATCTTTAGGCTTCGAGTGAGAGAGCGTTTGGTTTTTATCGCTTTTTCAAAAACAATTGGTCTTTTGATGTGTTTGTGTTGAACTATGTGGTGTTTTGATCATACGCTTAATGTGTGTTGCTACTATTTCCTATTATTATACTACTTATGAGATGATCACTCACCTTTGCTTGATTTGCTTGATTGTGTTGTGCTATGACATTCACTCTTATTATTCTCGCACACCACCAAGTTGTATGTGACATGGAAGAAGTGCCCCATGTACCTAATCGATTGTGCATTTGCATTCAAACGCAAATTTTAAAATAATGCACAAATTTAGGGGGAGCTCTTGCTTATCACATACTTTTCAAAGCGACGATTATATTCATTGATTATATCTTTGTCGAAGCTTTGATCTATATGTTGTCATCAATTACCAAAAAGGGGGAGATTGAAAGCACATTTGCTCCCTTGGTGGTTTTGGTAATTAATAACAACATATAAGTCATTGAACTAATGTTTCCACTAAGTATATTTCAGGAAAAGTTCAATGATAGGATTGGCAAAAGGTTTGTGGAGATTGTGGAAATACCCCAAGATGCAAGGAAATGGATTGGCAAAGCTTCAAGCAAGAGGACTCTACATTTTACTTTGTGAGAAATCACTTTGAGTCCATAGGAAAGCCAATACTATTAAAAGGGGGTAAGGTATGTTTGGTGAACAAAATGCTCATACGTGCACAAGTGATAGTCACCAAAAACACCCACAAGCTCTTCCACAAAAGTCTGTCCAAAGTCAAATATCCAAAATCGGTGCAACCAACACTTTCCACTCGGTGCCACCGATTCCCATACTCAGACAGACCTAAGCCAAACCCTAGCCTTTCGGTGCAACCGATTCTGCTTCGGTGCCACCGAGTTTAGGTTGCCAACTTTCTGTTACGCAAATTCACAGTATCGGTCCCACCGAGATTGTTGGATCGTCGTCACCGAGAATGGGCAATCTGACCGTTGGTCACCTTATCGGTGCAACCGAGTTTCCTATATCGGTCTCACCGAGATTCAAAAGTTGCCACCTTTTGATCACTTCGGTACCACCGAGATTAACACATCGGTGTCACCGAGTTGGTCACTTTGTGTGTAACGGTTGGATTTTTGGGGATGCCTATATATACCCCTTCACCACCACCCACTCGAATGAGAAGCACTCAGAACTATTCCATACTTGCCCCATCCAGTTTTCTAAGAGAGAGCCACCTACCCTTGTGTTGAGGTCAAGATCATCCACTCCAACCATATGGATCTTGATTTCTAGCCTCCCCAAGTTGCTTTCCACCAATCCCATCTCTTCCACCAAGCCAAATATGTGAGAGAGTGATTGTGTGTTGAGGAGTCTATCATCTTGAAGCACAAGAGCAAGGAGTTCATCGACATTGCTGAGCCTATTACCTTTTGGAGGGTGGTGCCTCCTAGATTGGTTAGGTGTCGCTTGGGAGCCTCCTACTTCGTGTTGTGGAGTTGAACCAAGAAGCTTGTAAGGGCAAGGAGATCGCCTACTTCGTGAAGATCTACCCATAGTTAGGCTAGTCCTTCGTGGACGGAAGCCGTTATGGAATAGTCAAGGTTGCTACTTCGTGGACCCTTATGGGTGGAGCCCTCCGTGGACTCTCGCGACCGTTACCCTCCGTGGGTTGAAGACTCCATAAACATGGACGTACGATAGCACCACCTATCGGAACCACGGGAAAAATCATTGTGTCTACAATTGCGTTTGATCCTTCTACCCTTCCTTTGTACTCATGCTTGTTATTACTTTCCTTTGCTATACTCTTAGACATGCATGCGTAGGGTGTACTTGACTTGCCATGAATGCTAAAATCTGCCAACTCTAAAATTGGGAAAAGATAGAAATTTTATTTGGTCAAGTAGTCTAATCACCCCCCTCTAGACATACTTTCGGTCCTACAATGGCCCACCTGGACGCCACGACATCTTCGTCGACAGCGGCAGACCTGACAAGAGGCGCCGCGGTCGCTCCGACCGAGGTAGCCCCGCCGGTCTCCGCCGTGGAACTAGTGGAGCTCATCGACTTGACGAGCTCCTCTGAATACTCGTTCTGAGGCGAGGAAGGTCATGATGGCGGTGGAGGCGCGGTGTTTGTATGCATCCATGGCATAGTGAATATTTTGTGCAGTTCATCTTCATGTAAATTGATGAACTGTTTGTCAATTTCTGAGCGTATGAACTAATGTCAACTATTCCGCAGCAAAATAAGGCATTTTGTGTTGAAAATTTGCCAAATGTTTGTGTCATCTGTTTGTGGGCATGTGGAAATTTAGGATGAATTTGACGTGTCAGACTGAAATTGAGGATGAACCGTGTGAGATGAACCCGCCTTGAGAAATCTCAGAAAGAGCTACCCGCCTCGAGTGATGCAAAAATTCGTGGTTTCGCGGCACGGCATTTTGTTACAGCGTAGAGCGTACACACTTTATTACGTTTGGACCGTGTGCGATCTTGGTTGCTCCCGCCCAGTTCGTTTGCCAAAATTTAATTGGAAGCGGTATTTCAACTGCATGCTGCCTTTCCTCGTCACCGCACCGACCCTATAGTAAAATTTCAGCTGCTGAGGCATTTGAACCGTTGCCATCCCTCGTCCACCACCATCCCCACCCACACCATTACTACTAAAATTTTCAGCAGCAGCGGCACATTCGCAAACACCCCCCGTCCGCACGACACCCCCCTCCCCCTTCCTCCCCCGCTTGAACCCTAGCTCGCCCCCGCCGCCGCCTCCCACCACCAACCTCAGCCGGTCTACCCGTGCCTAATAGCTAATCAAGTTCAGGGTCCCCACCGATCCACATACACCATCGCCGCCCTGAGTTTTTAGATGAGGCCGGCGATGTCCCTTTCCCCCAGATCCCCATCCTGTACTCCAGAGAGTCGCAGCCTAATCAGTCCGACCACATCTCCCGTGGACCTCGAGGAGTGTACGAGCAAAAAGAGGTCTATCATGGCCTCTCCGCCGTACGCTGGCGAGGTGGGCGCCGTTCGCGCCGACCCTTCGATCCCGGACGAACACCTTGCCGCGGCAGCCGGTGAGGACGCTGCCTGCGTTGCCATGCCGAAGGCTTCAAGTTTGCGGCAACGCGTGTTCCTGTATCTCAGGAGAGTCGGCTACGACATCAAGCTCGTCAACATCACCGGCTTCACCCAGGCCATGTCACAAGTTAAGTGGTCCACCGGCAACGCCTCTGGTTCAACCGTCGTCGATCTCTCCAAAGGCCCCGCCGCTGATCTCCTCCGTCTCGCGGTCATGGATTTGCGATCCTTCTACGCCATCGAGCCCCTTTTTTCATTTTTGAAGGAAACGTTCTACGACGGTGGCTTGGGATCCTTAGCTTCAAAGTCAGATCTCATCCACCAAGATAATGGCACACACTACAGCTGTTACAAGGGGAAACGTGCCATCTGCGACATCAGGGAGCGCACCCTGGGCACCTCATATCCCAAGTGGAAGGAGCCCATCCATGACAAGTGAGGCAACATCCTGTCAGCAAATCATACCTTTTGTAGCTAAACGTCTCGTACCCATTGTTGTAGTAGCTTTTGCCATGCGATAATCATGTAGTGTTTAATTGAGCATTTGTCCAGTTGTCAAGCAGATGCCTTGCTTTTCTGTATCTGGTTGTTAGGTTGGTTGCATTTAGTATTTGTCCAGTTTTCAATGGCTATAGTTGGTTGTTACAGTGCCCCTTGTTTCTTTCAGTTATTCACAATGTGATGTTCATTATGTGCAAGTATGAACTGTGTAGTTGAATTTCATCAATACCACCTGTTATGCCTGGTGTTGTTAACATGTGCCCTTAACTCCCGCTTTAAACATTTATGCCTTGTTTCTCTGAATTTGGTTGCCAGGTTGGTTGCAGTGAGCATTTATCTAGTTTTCAAGCAGATGCCTTGCTTTTTTGTATCTGTTTGTTAGGTTGATTGCAGTGAGCATTTGTCTAGTTTTCAAGCAGACACCTTGCTTTTCGTTATCTGGTTGTTAGGTTGGTTCCATTGAGCATTTGTCCAGTATCAAATGGCTATATTTGGTTGTTATAGTGAGCATATATGCCTTGTTTATTTCAAGCAGATACCTCGTATACTTGGTTGATGTTAAGCCTGATGTACTTATCATGACTTTACATGTACTTGCACAGGACAACAATGGGAGTGGCCAACGTTTTCCACCGAGGTTCTTTTCATCCCTCCGCTTATACTCCATCCGTTCCATCATGTAGTGCATATAGATTTTTGTGATGTATCTGCATATACCATCTAAAATGTATACAATATAAAATTTTGTGATGTACATAATGAAATGGAATTGCAATTCTAGATGTAAATGTTTTTCTCTACAAACTATGTCAAAGTAAGTAAATGTTGACTTCTCAAAATGTTTATATGCAACACATTGTGGAAATGATGGAGTAATATATTACACCATTCTGCAACTACATTTTAGCTTCTAATATTGGCTTCTTGCTTGTAGGTACATATGTCTTAGGTAAAGATCCATTCCTGGACCCTTTTTGCGTGTGGGGTAATGAAATATTCATGAACTAGCATCAAATGAGGAAACTGAAAATGATTGTTATGGAAAAGAGACGAACAATGCCAATTAGACTATTTGTTTACGCTCTATCCAACACAACAGTGAGCTGTAGGATGGTAACTATGAACTCCGTATGCTTCTATTAGTACTGCCCATAAAGAGTTGTCACACAACAATGTCTGAATCTTTTTCTTTTGCAGTGGTTCCCAAAGCAGTTTACTCAAGATTACCTCGCAAAGTACATGATTATTGGACATGCAATGAAGGTTTAAATATATCATTGAGACTACAATGAGCATCGAGAAGTCGTAATGAAGATAGTGAAGGATGAGCGGGCGGCCATCACTAGGGGCTGGCCTAGAGTCGTTCGTGCGTTAGGCATGGAGGAGGGCACAATATGGGCATTCCGCTTCACCTTCTCCAGCATACAAAATGTCTTTCGGCTCTCTCTTTACCGTCTTTAGTACAACCGTGCTTCCATCATTCTTTATTTGTCCCTTATGTAGTTTTCCTTTTTTTTGAGAATTGATGCTTATGTAGTTCTTGAGTATATGCACATGTGAATCGAATTATGCATTCGTTCTTAAACCTAAACATGATTCGATATGAAATACATGAATTCCTACTTTCAAATTTAAATTATGTGAATTATGAACAAAGGTATTTAATTAGGGGCAAATCCTGCTCTGCAGGCCATTACAATGCACACAGTTTGAGAAAGCAAAACGTATGCGATCAACTCCAACATCACACACGTTTCTCCATTCGAGGCGTGTGCGATGAATCTCGTCTTCGCGCACGGTCAGACGAGAAAGAACGTGTGAGATTAACAACACCAGCGTTTGTGCTAGTCTCCTTATCACACACGATTTCGTATTTTGAACTGTGTACCATCATTACGTTGGTCAAAGAAGAATGCGTGCGATAGGCCTTCATCCGACACAGTTATTCTGGATGACACGTTTGGGAAGTATGGATCACACGTTTGGGACGTTTTATAAATCACAAACGTTTATCATAAACCCCGCGTGTGGGATATATTCAACCTTCGCATACGGTTTTACAATGATAAACGTATGCACTCTTATATCATATCACAGACGGTTATAGTGGAACTAAATGTGTGTGATTGTCTCCTTATCGTACACGCTTTATAATCATCAACTGTTTGCGATTCGGTCCACATCGTAAACGGCGCTTCACAAAATAGCGCATGCGAAGTTGTATGATCTCACACGAGTTGCAAGGACGAACCGTATGGGAAATACACATATCTCAAACGATTATCCGGTGACCCTCGTTTGTGATAGATGCGGACATCCCATATGCTTAGTTTTGCCAAACGTTTGCGTTCGTTGGCCACCATCGTCGACGGGTTTACTGTGTCGTGTGGGATGGACCCCCCCTATCGCCCACACATGCAAGGCGACGGTTTAGAACTATGTCGCAGAAAGGGGTTAAAAACCGTTTGTATAGCACGTCGTTGCACCAGTGTTCTCAGATACCTTGTTCACACCCAAATGTTGGGGCTCTGGTACCCCAAGGATGCTAAGTTTGATCTCATTGGGTATTCAGATGCGGATTCGGCTGGCGACAAGGTTGATCGGAAGTCCACGTCAGGTGCATGTCAGCTTCTTGGACGCTCATTGGTAAGTTGGTCTTCAAAGAAACAAAATTGTGTGTCTCTTTCCACTGCCGAAGCTGAATACATCTCCACTGGAAGTTGTGCCACCCAGTTGTTATGGATGAGGCAAACCTTGAAAGATTATGGAATCAGCTATAAGAAGGTGCCTCTTCTATGCGACAATGAAAGTGCAATCAAGATCACCAACAACCCCGTCCAACACCCTCGCACCAAGCATATTGACATACGTCATCATTTCATTCGAGATCATGTGCAAAAAGGTGATATTGAGATCAAGAAAGTTGGTACGGAGATTCAACTTGCTGACATCTTCACCAAGCCATTGGATGAAGCCCGGTTTTGTCAACTAAGGCGTGAACTTGGTATCTTGGAGCTAGCTAACATTGCCGTATGATATCGTGTACCTATGTCCGCACTTACCTCATGTCCTCTCTAGATGTAGGCATATATTTAGAGGGAGAAATTCAATCAATGAATCTTCTTGTCTCTATGTGATGCGCAAATAAAACAAACACTCTCAAAGTCACTATACTTGTCAAAACTATAGTACTTTAAATGATGGAGTAGTGATGTTGGGCCCAAGGTTCAAATCTTCGCGGTACCAAATCACTTATGCTCGCACATGGTAACATCGATCATTATCATCCTTGCGAAGTAGAGCTTGTCTGCATTATTTTAAATCATGTGAATTTATATATGTGTGTGTTACAGCTTTATCTATATCTCTCGTATAAATCTCCTTGGCGGAGTCTTAAATATGGCCTCTATATATTGTACCATACAAAGGGGACTTCTGGCCATACAGAGGGTCTCAAATGACCACCTCGGGCACCGGACATCCGGCCCCTCCGCCGAATTTCCGGCCTGGCTTGTTCCAGAGAGCAACATAATCCAGATTCCAGGAGCCGGACATCCGGCGCCTCCGCCGGACATCCGGCGTGTCCTGGTTCGACACTTCCCAGGCCCCGGATATCTGGCGCATCCCGCCGGATATCCGACCCCCCTGTTAACAGTAAGCTATGAAACGGATGTTTCAGCCCCCAGATGTCCGGGACATAGCCCGGATGTCCGGCCCGTCGGGCTTGTACAACACTTGGATCTGGAGGGGCTCGGGGCAGTTCTTCCCCAAACCACCCGCTCGCCCCTCCCCAACCCGTTCCGCCGCCGGAGTCGCCCCTCGCCCTCCGCCGCCGCCCCGGCCTCCCTCGTCCCTCCCGACCCCCGATATCTCCGCTCCATGTCCTCCTCCCCCCGATCTATCTCCTCACCCTCTCCATTGGTGAGTTGGTGGTCCAGTTCGTTCGGAAGGTGGACCTCTTGGTGCCGGGGTTTCCCGTTGCTCAATGATGGCTCGGACTAAGAATGTCGGCAAGGGTCCCGCCGAGGGACCTCAGTCCCATGGTATGATCGTCCTTGCCCCGGTTCATCTCCTCTCAAACTTATTTGTGCCTTGGTATATGCTTCATGCGTGCATATCTTTCCTTTATTAAATGTTTGACTGCCATGGCTCGTTTTGTCCTCACTTTAGTGTTCCTAGTATCATTCCACTCTACGTCATTGGTCATGCGATTTACCTTGGTCATGTTGACATTTTTCCCTAAGCACGCTCATGGACCAAATGTCACCATTTTCATGTGTTATTTCTGTGTGTTCCTATGGCTATTTCAAACTTACTTCCTCTCATCGGTGTCCTGTTACTTTCAGCTGCTCGCCGACAGGGCTCCACCGATTCCGAGGAGAATGTTCGACCTAAGAAGAAGTCGACCACTAAGAAGTGCTCTACGGGGCCTAGTCGCAACTGTCAGTCACGACCATCCTATGACTCTGATCCGGATGATGTGGACTATACTGTGGAAGAAGACGAAGACTTTGTTCCCAGGCGTCCTGTTGGTCAGTCTAAGCTGGGGACACGTCGGGCTCCGGAGGCACCTGTGCCTCCAGTCGGGGGCTCTCCTCTGCCGGTGACTAATGGTCGCCCCATTTCCATGGACATGCATGTATGTGGCAATCGCCCTGTACACAACTTCAAGACCATGGGGACGGGTCCTTATCTCAATTTCAGGCGTGATATCAATCAATTTGAGATGGTTGCTGATGCTGAAGACCGTCGGTTTCATACTCGCATGCAGTAGGACATCTATGCGAGTGTGGTTCGTGGGCGTGGTCTGGCACCTCAATCCTATTTGGATTTGCCCTTTCTTCGCAACAATCATGTGCATTTCCCGGACGATACTGTCAAGATCATTGATGACATGCATCTTGGTCTGGCCATAACCTTCAGGTGTGATTGGAATGAAGGTGCTATTCTTCAGTTCTACGCCACATGTTACTTTGGGCCTGACAACACCCTCACCTGGATGACTGATGATGCACAGCTGAGTGTCTCTTACAGCCAGTTTGTCCAGATTTTGGGTCTTTCCGGTCATGGTTATCGGATTCATAGTGAGGATCCTAATCATACACACATGAAGATTGAGGCTTGTCTACCGCATCTCAAGCCTGCAAGACAGCTCACCGCTGAGGAGATCAAGTATCCACCCAATGAGGTCTCTATCTTTCGGTCTCCCTACTACATACTCTTTCAGTGTGTGCTTCACGCTCTTTGCCCAAAGAAGGGAGATCGCTCGCGGGCACGCAACTATTGCATTGACCTCATGGTGCGCATGCACTCTCATCCCACGGAGCCACTTGACATAGCTCACTTTATCTGGCATGAGATCCGTCTGACGAGTTTCCAGCAGATGCGTCAGTTTCCTTATGCTCCATTCATTCAGGCGTTGATTGACCACACTGCTCCCTTTGCGGTTGCCAAAACTATTGTGCATGTCAAGTGGAAGCCTGCTCATCACATGTACGAGGTTGATCATGTTCAGCCCCCTGCCCCTTCTCAGTCCAGGAGGACTCTTGCAGCCCAGGGCAAGGCTCCTGCTCAAGCCCAGAGGGCTTCTGGTGCTTCCTCTTCCTCTATGAGGGATCCATTTGGCCGTCTTGCCTCTTTCATGGGGAAAGCTCAGTCTTCTATGATGAAGGCTATCGCTTTCAACTGTTAGCAGAATCATGATGTCCATCAGAGCCTCATCCTCTCCAAGAATCAGCTCAAGCAGCGTCTCCGCGCTCGTGGCAGTCCGGTGAGCGATGATGATGATCCTCTCCCGCCTGCTCCATCTTCTTCCTCCTTTGGGTTTCTGACCCGTGACGAGTACGTCGAGTTCTTCGCTGGGGTAGTTGATGACGATGACATCCGCCAGGAGTGATTCCACTCTATGTACTAGTATCTTCGCCCTCTTTGTGTGTTCCTGACAAAGGGGGAGAAGTAGTATTAGTAGTATCTCTATGTTTGCTATACTATCGTGTGAACCATATATTTGTGCTAGCTTTATTTGGTTGTAAGACTTTAATTGTGAGATTATGGTATGATGTATCTCAAGTACTATCTTATATGCTATCATTTCTCTCTATCATATGAGCTTGGTTAATTGGGTCGTCTACGGCTTGCATATGTTTCAAACACTCTCCCATGTGCAAACATAACATATGTGCATTGAATTATTGCTAATCCAAAGTTGCACACATTAAGGGGGGGCTCAGTCAAAATTATCATATGACGTGTGCTTTTATGAAATACATTGCAATATCTGTTATACTACATGTATGATTGTCATCAACAAACAAAAAGGGGGAGATTGAAAGTGCAATCATGCCCTCATATTATATTTTGATGTTGATGACAATATACATGTAGAGGACTAATGGTGTTTGTCAAGTAAATCTCAGGTATTAGTCCTCATATGATGATAGGCGTGGATCATGGACGCGTGGAAGTGTTTTGAGTTGAGAAGGAAGGAACAAAGAGGTTTACGGATATCGTTTTCTTTTGTTCTTGAGTATAGGGATCCCACACTATTAAGAGGGGATCGATTGGGTTAGTAAAAGACATGCTCAAGTTATATCAAGCTCCTTGCTTCTTCTAAAAACTGCACCCACCATATAGATAATGAAATGCTGATGATTCTCCTGTGATAACCGGATGTCCGGCTCTGTGAAGGATGTCCGGGAGGTCATTCAGTCGCCGGATATCTGGGCGGTGCCCCGGATATCCGGACCTCCCTCTATCCAAATGCATCAGTTTCACCAGATATGGGTCGGATGTCCGGCACACTGTCGGATGTCTGGGACCCCGGATATCCGAGCCCTCTGCCGGAATTCCGATACACGCAACGCCAGAACCGCGGCTCTCTGTTGGAGTAATATGCCGGATGTCCGACAATGGGCCGGATGTCTGGGAGTTCTCAGATGGGTCGGATGTCTGGGCACTCCCCGGATGTCTGGCTTCCCTGCTTTTTCTCTCTGGCTCAGTGTATTGTGTGTGCACTTCACAGCCGCCGGATGTCCGGCCCTACACTGCCACTTACACTGCAACGGCCATATTTGCACCCACACTATATATAACCCTTCACCACTTCGTGGAAGTGCTGACCATTCACTTTGAGCTAACCCTAGAACACATATTTCTCTCTCACACATCCTCATACACCAAATCCAAGATCCCAAAGGCATTTGAGAGTATTTGTGAGAAGTTCTCCAATCAAGTGATAGATCCACTCTTTCCCCTTCTCTTGACCAAAGGAATTTGTGATTTGAGCAAGTCTTGAGCTTTTCCCCATCGTTCTTGTTACTCTTGGAGGTTGGAGACTCCTAGGCAGTAGGAGTTCTTTGGTGAGGAATCAACCATTGTGATTACCCCCGGAAAGTTTGTGAGGGTTTGGCGACCACCCCAAGGTCTACCACTAGTGGTTGAGAAACGCCTTCGTGGTGTTGTATCAAGGATAGAATAGGGTGAGCCTTCATGGCATTGGTGTGCCTTCGTGGTAACATCCACCTCTCTAAACGGTGACGTAGCTTCCCTCCAAGGAAGTGAACATTGGCATACATCCTCATCTCTCGGAGTTGCGGTTATTCCTAAACCTAACTCCCTACTTGTGGTTACTTGTCTCTTGCAATTACTTGTATTACATTGTGTTTTCATACCTTATTACTTGTTGCTTAGGTATCCCACTATCCACCGTTATCACCTTAGCAATTGTTAGGATTACTTTCATATTCCGCAATATCACCTAAAATTGCCAAGTAACAATTAAAATTTGGAATTGTACCTATTCACCACCCTCTAGGTCCATCTTGATCCTTTCAACCGCGACTGAAGGATGAACAAGGCGGAGTGATTGAGTTGATTGTCGGCCTCTTCTCTTGGGGTGAGGTTGTTTGGATCGTGCAGGTAGTATCCTTGCTCAATGATTCTCCAAAGATGAATCGAGGTGTGATTCAAATGAGACTTGATACAAAAAAACCAATTAGTAAAATCATTCTTAACAAGTTTAGGAGGAGGACCAAGATTAACTATATGAGGTGGGTGCACCGGTCCTCTATAGACCACGGGAGGGTGTATCGAGGCAAAGGTACTCGTCCCAATATTTCCTTGAGGTAGCTTGTTCTTATCACTACTAGCCCCCTCCCTTCCGGAGTTGGCATCCGACTCCAAGTTAGTGGTTCTAGCCACTAGCAACGGATCGGTAGAAAGCTTGGGACCATCAAGGTATTCTTTAAACAAGGATTTGACCTCGGTCGTCATAGAAGATTTAAGTGAGGCCATTGCCTCATTTAAATCCTCTCGAGAGACCGTGCTCACACCCTCGGCCTCAGATAAGTCCACAACCCGATCCCCGTCGTTAACCATACTCTTCGGGTGGTAAAACTCTTAATAAAGAAACATGGCTCTGATACCAATTGAAAGAATCAATATGGTTCACTAGAGGGGGTGTGAATAGGCAACTACCAATTTTTATCTTTTCTTTAACAAATTAGGTTAGAAACAAATAGGTTGTCTAGATATGCAACTAGGTGAGCAACCTATATGATGCCAACAACAATAACAACACAAGCAAGCGAAGGATACAATATAAGTAAAGCTTGCACAAAGTAAAGGTAAGAAATAACCACAAGTGGAACTGGTGAAGACGAGGATGTGTTGCCGAAGTTCCTTCCCTTTGAGGGGAAGTACATCTCCGTTGGGTCGGTGTGAAGGCACAATGCTCCCCAAGATGCCACTAAGGCCACCGTATTCTCCTCACGCCCTCACACAATGTGAGGTGTCGTGATTCCACTAGTGGTGCTCTTGAAGGCGGTAACCGGACCTTTACAAACAAGGTTGGGGCAATCTACACAACTTAATTGGAGGCTCCCAACACCACCACGAAGCTTCACCACAATGGAATATGGCTTCGAGGTGACCTCTTCCCTCTAGGGTGCTCAAACACCCAAGAGTAACAAGATCTGCAAGGGATTAGTGGGGGGAATCAAATTTCTCTTGGTGGAAGAGTAGGTCAAGGCCTTCTCCTCCAATCCCTAGAGCATCAACAAGATTCGATGGCTAGGGAGAGAGATCGGGCAAGAATGAGCTTAGGAGCAACAATGGAGCTTTTGGGGGAAAAGAGGTGAATCTCCTTGGAGAAGAAGACCCACTTATATAGGGGAAGAAAATCTGACCGTTTTCTTCCCACAAGTCGTGCATAAGAGGTAGTACCGCTCGGTGGAGGGATACTTCCGCTTGCACGAAAGTACCGGGCTTCACACACAGTTGACACAGTCAGGGCCAGCGGTACTTCCGCTTGGCACTGTAGGAAGCCCAGACTTAGCAGAAATGAGGAGCGCAGCACAGCAGTACCGTCCTGAGCGGTACTTTCGCTGATTGCTGCCGCTCAAAAACCGCTCGAGTGACGAAAACATCACAGAGCAAAAATAAGAGGAAGTAGGGTCGAAGTGAAGGAAGGCAGTACCGCGTGATCGGTACTACCGCTCCGCTCCAATGGTACTTCCGCTAATTATGGGCAACGACACCCGAAGGCTCCAGAAGGGAAAAATAAGCAGTAGTGACCCTAGTACCGCAGGGCGGTACTACCGCTCTGCAGCGCGGTACTTCCTCTTATATGCAATTGAGGAGCCTTTGGGGCTGAACAGAGGCTCCAAAGCGTCGGGAAACGGAAGGGGTGCAAATGTGTACGTGATAGTTCCTCCCAACCTTTCCAAATGCGGATCCCCTCTTGATAGTATGGATTTTCCTATGACTCACGTCCACCAACACTAAATCGATAGAAAAACACCGTCTTCTCTTTTAACCACCGAGGGGAAGAAAACCGTCTCGTGCCACCTGATAATCTCTGAAAGCTTAATGCACACGATTAGTCCACAAGGGGCATTGTCATCAACCACCAAACTACTTAGGGAAAATTATGCACTTACAATAATCCTAAAACAACATTGAGAGTGTGATGTTAGAAGAAAAATCATATTGAATCGACCAAAACTTGTTTGTTATACTTTGAGATAATATCGTATGAAATCATTTGTTATAACACGGAGTTTGGCGAAGCCCTGCCGACACTATGACTCCACCAACTCCAGCACGCCGTCGTGATGGTCGAGATCCCATCTACTTCTCCTTCCTCGCTCGCTGGATCGAGGAGGAGGAGACATCATCGAGCCGCACGTGTGCTGAACGTGGAGGTGCCGTCCGGTGCTAGATCGAATCGGATCGCGATTGGATCGTGAAGAGTACGACTAGATCAACCGCGTAATATACGCTTCCGCTTAACGGTCTACGAGTGTACGTAGACACACTCTTCACTCTCGTTGCTATGCATCTCCATAGATAGATCTTGGGTGTTCATAGGATTATTTTTTTGTTTTCCATGCTTCGTTTCCCACAACGGACCGCCGTCAGCCCTGGAGCTAAATGCTTCAGCGCGAGGGGAAGAATAGCCTCCGCGAAGACCGGATCAAAAGTTGGTTTTTGGGTGGGGGAAATCGATCGCGGTGGCCTACGCCCCAGCGAGGCGGGCAAGTCGTTGGCTGTGTAACCCGACAAGATGGTGGCGGTGGCCTTCTTAGGACCCAAGCGACAGCGGCATCCCATGGTCTACTTTTCCTCACTACCGGTGGCTATTGCGGACGTGTCGGCTTCGTCACCATGGCGGTGGGGTGCGGGTGACATGGAGTTGGCGACGTCGTCGTCGGTCCTCATTCAAATTCCTCCGCCGTCGCGTCAATCTCTACCAACATGGCTTCTTTCTCCGTCGCAGAACGCTGTGTTGCAATCACCCGTGGCGGATTTGGCGCGTGACTGTGTAGGACAGCATGGACGGGCGAGGACGACCCATGGTGATGTCAGCCTGGACCGGTGAGGGTGGTGGATCCGACTCTAGAGAGCTTGTCGGCAGGTCAGCTTGTATCCGGCTGGCTCGGTGGACCATCCAGTCAGCTGCAATGCCGGAGAGTTCCTTCTTCTGCTCGCCGCAGAAGCC
Source organism: Elymus sibiricus (assembly GCA_039707655.1). Taxonomy (NCBI): domain Eukaryota; kingdom Viridiplantae; phylum Streptophyta; class Magnoliopsida; order Poales; family Poaceae; genus Elymus; species Elymus sibiricus. The sequence goes on from CM077665.1 coordinate 276,679,893, forward strand.
ATCCCACCGGGCTTTTGAGCTTGAGGCCATGGCGTGTGTGCTGCAAAGAGGAGATGGAGAGCGGAGGTGTGTTGCAGTACCTGGCCACGTTTAAATAGCGAGCGGAATGCTAGGCGCCAAGAGGTGGGGTGTTTAATGCCGGCACGTGGACGGGTGTGTGGTGGTCGGGGCGGCGGAGTAGGTTCCTCATCAGACGCATTGGTTTAATGGAGGTAGGCGGGCAGACGGGTGGTGTTTCAATATGGAGCGAAGGTGAGTGAGCGGGCGGCACTCTCGGTCGACGCGTCGTTTCAATGTCGGCTCCAGTGAGAGGTCGCGTCCGCTTTGATCCAGCATGAATGCGGTGCAGACGCTCTGGAGTGGTGCTAACCGCTTCGGATGGGAAAGGGAAAGGGTTTTGGGTGGGCCAGTGTTATTTGAAGCGTGTGTGCCAGTGGTGCGGAGGGCCACAACCCTGATTGCTTCCGGTTACGGATGCAGATGGTTTGAGAGTCTGCTTTGGAGTGCCCTTAGGCTACTAAAAAATTGATAGTCTTAATTTCTTTTAAGTACACACTCTTTAAATCCTGGGCCCACCCCTGCACTTCAATACTAACAGTATGAAATTTCCTATAAAAAGATTGAAACAATAATTGGCCTCATCCTCCATTGTATCTTTATCTACAAAAGGCAAAATCTCTTTACAGCGCGCGCATCTCCTTGGACAAAGTACATACACACAGGAAAATGGAGATAAGTAGTAGTGTAATCCTAGAACCAAATCTATCAACAATTTAGTGGTCACTTAATTAATCTCATTCACTGCCACTAATCAATGAAGTCAAGTCAAGCAAAGGCCAAGCCATGGAAGCTGTGATCAGGTGAGGTGCGGGAACGCGAGGTCCCTGGCGAGCAGGTACCGGAAGCTCTGCCTGTGCGGCGCCCACTCCACCACCGCCTTACTCGCCGCCGTCCCCTGCTGCTGCTGCTGCTGCCGGCACCGCTGCACCGCTGCCCGCACGCTCTCCGGCAGGCACCGCTGCGCCGCGTCGAGTAGCCGGTCCGGCGAGAGGCCGACGTCCCTGGCGTAGGCCTCCACCAGCTTGGGAAGCACCACCCTGCCGCGGCGGTGCTGATGGTCCGGCGGGCGGACCCCCACCGTGGCGCGGATGTACTCCTCCTTGGCCGCCTCGAGCTGCTGGAACAGCCGCTTCGGCGTGTACACCCTCACCTGCATTCACCCATCCATCAATCCATCGCGCCATGCATGGTTCAGCAATGATGATGCATCCTCGTACTTTGGCCAACAAAAGAAAAGATGCAGCAAACATTCCATGGAGAAAAAAGTGGTGTCAAGTTTTGTTTCATCATTGTGTCATGGTGCGGTGCCGGTGCATTTAGCTTTATCACTTTGGGAAACATTTGTTCTACGTCGAATTAGTCAAAAGAATGTCTCGCGGCAGTGCATGTATGTGTACAGACTACAGAGCACGGGTCGATGCCTAAGGCTAAGAGTGTTCCGTCTTTTGGGAGCATCTTTTCGGAAAATCTGAAAAATTCCCATGCGTGCTATGCTATGCTAGAGACTAGAGAGGAGGTGGAGTTCCTTCATACCGCGGGATCGGAGTGGCTGCCGGAGCAAAGCGCGAAGCGCAGAAGAGGCTCGGGTCGATGGATGGCAAAGGCTTGCCATTGCCCCGCTGCTTTGCTCCCTCTGCTTTTCATCCTTGGCTGCAGCAAAGTCCTCAGCCACTGCATGCGCCGCGCGCCCAAAGGGGTAAAATCAGAATTTGTCCACACATTTAATCGAGTGTTGCAGCAACATTCTACTCGATCTGCACTATGCTTTCTTGACCAAATGATGCGGCATTGGAGATACTGCTCGATCAGCACCATGCCTTCCTGACCGAATCATAGTACATGGTTTGGTACATACCTGTCCGGGACAGTGGGTGCTGCATCCGAGGACCAGCCCCTGGATGGCCGCTGCGTTGATGGTGCGCCCGGCGATCTTGCACTCGGCCTGTTCCGAGAAAAAGAAATTTTCTCCGTCAGTGTCACATCCCAAGAAAGCAACAAGAAGAACGGCGCTTGCTTTCGATGATTCTGCTGTCCCACCTTACCTTGACAAGAAGTGATGTCTTCTTCAGATGGTTCTGCGGGATGCCATGCTTGAGGTAAGCCTGTGGGAGTTTGTGCCAAGGGTTCATCATTTCACTCATTCACACAAATATATGAGTAGACAGAGCACTACTAAGTATGGATGGACTAGGGACCAAGCAAGCATTACATGCATCAACAATGCATTGTGTATGTTGATCCAGAAGGCGAGCTTCTCCTCGTTGGCCATCCTCCGGAGGTCGACCGTCTCCAACCGATGAAGAATTAACCTGAAAACATCAAACCTATCTATCAGTGCTCATTCACAACTGCTGATACCATAATTGTACCGAACAAAAGATCAGAAGAAAAAAATTCATACATTTGAGACTAGAAAAACACTCACTTGTAAGTTTGTAGCAAATCTTCGACTTCTCGGAGCCTCGGGCGGTCGCGGGAAATCGACGGGACCTCAACCATCGTGTTGTACGGTCCACTGAACTCCTTGAGCCCCTCGACGTGGAACGGGTTGATCAGCCGCGAGTCCAGAGTGGCTTCTCTCCTGCAATTGGGGCTCCACATGTCCCCAAGGTACTGTGGGGAGACCACGCTTGTCGTCGACGAGAGAGAGGACGTTGGCGACGATGATGCACGGTGGTGAACCAGAGGTGGATCTGCAAGCTTGCAGTACACCCCTGCCATGCACCTCACCATCTCCTCAGAAAGGTTGTTGGGGGTTTCAGGGATGTGGTCAGCTACATTAGTCCCCAGATAATCAGCTAGGCTTACCACTCCTGATGTAGTAGCAGTCTCTCCTTCCTGCGAAATAACATAACAATCAATACCAATTAGGTTAGCTGATAAGTAACATAATTTAAATCTTGCAACAGTTTGCTGCAACAACATCAACTATTTTTGAATTTGAATGTTGGCGTTGCAGCACATATATTCAAATTTCAGTGAAGTTTCTTTTACTAGTATGCTATTGTCTGAACTGCAACAGGAAAGTGAGCCAACTGTCGAATTAGAAAATTCAGAAGGATCACCTCCAAGAATGAGAAAGGTTGAGAGTGGCACGAGCGAAGAGCTCTCGCCAGGCTCTCCTCTGACGGCGATATCCTCGACGAGCACACGCCGCGGAACGACAGCGCAGACTGGCTGCGCAGGCCATAATCAGAGTCCACAGCCTTCGTTGGGCATGTGGACGGAGAGCAATCCTCCATCGTGCCATTCCTCCTCTTGCTAAGAGGAGGGCAGCTGTAATGGAGCATTGCATCACCACCTCTCCCGACGGTGGCCTTTGCCTTGGGAGTTTGCTCCATCAGCGCAGACCGTGAGCTCACTGACGGCTTTGGCGGCGCCGGCTCCTCCGGACGGACAACAAGTGAGGATGGCAATGTGGGCGCTTGCTCAAATGCTTTCCTGTACAATGTTAGGAGGTACTGCTCCAGGTGCTTGATCTCCAGCTCCAATGTGGCAACCTCCCTTATCAGCTGGTTAGTGGGCTGCCAAGAAAAACAGCATCAGTTTCATCTGATGAACATACTACTATTCATGAATTAACAGATGATGTTTTTTTTTTTTTGAAGTGTCACCTGGAGGATTGGGCTGTCATTGGAGAGTGTGACCGGAGCAGGGTTGGGACCCAACCCTTTCTCCAGTGCGCCGCGCACCGTTTGCTGATCGTCAAGGTGCCTCTCCAGCTGCACAATCTGCATCAGAGCATCATTAGACCAAAATGATGCTGGGTGCAATTCAGCATCCGGAGATGAAAATGTTATGTCAAAATTCTTTCAAGATGCAGTCTCTGATTCTTATGCCTGTGAGCTAGGAACAGCAAAACAAGATAAAGAACTGGTGCTTGCCTCTTTTCTCAGGGAGTCTTGCGTGTCAGTCTTGGGCTGGATTCCCTTGTTGGTTTCGCTCTGTAGATGAGAGTTTGAGTTTCTACTATTCTGGAAGACACCACAGAAAAAGGAAAAATCTCAAATCTACAGAAAACCAGTGGTATATGGAGCACAAGAAAAAGGTTAACAAAAAGGACAAAAACTTACCGACTTTGGGTGTTTAGACGCTTTCTGCGAAGAAGGCAGTGGCAGTGCATCCTTGTCATTTTTCTCCTCTAAATCACTGCCATTACTCAAAGCATAGGAACATTTTGATGAGCACTTATAAGCATCAACATGAAAAAAAGAAGAGGGAAATTTGCAGAGGAGAAGATGATGTTTCCAACCTCTTGGAGCGCTTGTGCCTGGATGGGGCATTGTAGTTGTAGGAGGGCTTCACTGGTTTGGCTTTGGCCAAGGATCTGTGGCCTTTCTTCTCCAGTGCATCCATCTCTCTCATTCTCCACACACTGTCTTGAAACCAACCAAGAAGTGAATGAAATCAGCATGAACTCAAGAAGGAAACCATGGCAGTACAAGTGATCAAGAACCAAGACACATGGAGAGAGAAATGCAACGAAGAATACAAAAGAAATAAAAGAGAGAACTCACACAATTTAGCTGGTGGAGTGCTCAGAATCAATTGAAGGCTCGAGCAGTGGAGCAGAGGTGGGAGAAAGAGAGTTGAAGGCTGGAGCAGTGAAGCGGGAGTGGGGGAGAGGGAGCACCCAAGCCCAACCCAATGATGCAAACGAACAGAATGGTGCCTTCAGAAAGGCACACTAGGCTCCAAGAAGCTCTGCACAGCACTGCGCTGCACATACATAGCCACCAGCGCCATCTACCCACCAGCACCTACTCCCTAGGTCAAAGTAACTACTACTAGCGGACATTTTTTTGTTTTTGTTTTTTGAACAGTGGACATTTTGCAAAGCCTCATTATCCGCGGAACTGAAACACCCCCAATTAACCACACGCAACAGCATCACCATTACCATGTGTGTGTGCCTGCAACTGCAAAAAGACCTCCACAAAACAGACAGCTCTTTTTCCTTTGCCTTTCTTCCTTTCCTTGTTGTGAGTAGCACCTTTTCAACTGGACTAGGTCGGAGGGAAATTTATTAGGGCACGGCGAATGCATAGCCTGAGGGTGATGCTCTACTGTCATATAGGATCGGATGTAGGTTTGGATGGTGTAACGGGATCCTCAGCAGGAGGCGGGTGCTTGGGAAGAAAAAGTATGGTCCGATGCAAAAAGCTGAAAAATTGAAATGAAAAGTAGAGATACATATGTACTAGAATCTTTATTTTTTTTTCCTTCATGAGGCTCATTAGTGGTAACTTGCATTGAAGAGAAAAAATCAATGTAAATGCCTTAATCAACTTTTTATCATGGCTCATCTGTATTCATATGTCACAATTGTACATGCCCTTAGCTTCATGGCTAGCATGAGAAACTAGGAAAAAAGATGCAACTCGGTTATTTGTGTGTTCACTAGTGCTAGTTTTCATTTTTCTTTTATGTCTAGGCTGACCATCGGTAGTACGTCACTAATTTCATGTGGTGACTGTGAAGCTGAGAGATTCTAGGATTAGATTAATGGAAGATTGGTGTATCTTGTCTTGCTAATAGAGCCAATGCTTGATGACAAATGCCAACGCAAGCGTTAGGGCTGGTCTCTCGCCTTTCTTGCCGGACTCATCTCCAAGATTTCAACCATTTAAAATTGAGCAGGCCCCCTACCCAATGGGCACATGAAGCAATGACGCATCAATGCAACACGTCCTTAATTAAGCGGTATTTGTACTACATTTTAGGACTATTAGTATGTCTCTGCTTAACCCTGGCGCACAGTTTCAGTTGCAGTGAGTAGGTTTTCCAAGATGGGACAGTCAAGAGAAGAACACATTTCAAAATCTCCTCTGCCTTTCACATGGAGATCGCTGTGGCATTGATGAACAAGTGAACAACAGAGTGTGATATGATATGATGAGTGCAAGGGATCTGCTACAACATTTATAGCAACTGCAGGATCTTTGACTGTGGCATTTACTAACTAGTCTAACCACCACATAGGATCTCATTGATTTTTCCTCGGTGGAGAATTCGAAAGCTACTCCATGTAACCTCGTTGTTCAAATACTAGATGATAAAAGGTAAAGAAAGGAAGTACCATAATTAATAGTGAAGTACATATGCTTGAACAGTGGTAGTAAGTGCTTATTGGTGAAAGGCTCCATCTAGAGCTGTTAAACAAAAGCTTGTGCGAGCATGGAAATGGTGGACCATACATAGGATAGGAGTAAAAACCAGGCATTAGGAGACAAAACCCCATGTTTTGTCCTAAGAATGTTTAAACTTGAAACCTTCTTCAGGTGCATAAGCCTAAAGAATGGAAGGAAAGGTGCAGGGGGTGGCCTCAAAAGCGGTGAAAGTGTGCGTGGGGGATAAAAGGAAGGAAAAACACGAAAGTGCTCTTCTCAGCTCGAGCACACATGCTCCCGCTGCTACAGTAAAATCGAAAAAAATAGCAAAAAAAGTCAAAAAATTCTGATTTTTTTTTGTGAGAAACATTGATGTTTTCCCCCACATGCCTGCAAAATTTCATCACCAGATGACATTCGTGGAAAATGTGGCAAAAAAAACAAAATCGATGCTCCAAAACGGTACAGCATCGATTTTGTTTTTTTTGCCACATTTTCCACGAATGTCATCTGGTGATGAAATTTGGCAGGCATGTGGGGAAAACATCAATGTTTCTCACAAAAAAAATTCAGAATTTTTCGAATTTTTTTGCTATTTTTACTGTAGCAGCGGGAGCATGTGTGCTCGGGATTAGGACATCCTCGTCCGGAAAAACAAGCCTTGCTCTCTTGGGCTTTTCCTCTTGTTCGGGACTAAAAAACTGCTAGTGCTCTTTTCTCTTCTCAAAAGAAAGCTTCATTACAACTAACTACTTGTCCTCTGCACTAAGGCAGCTTCTTGCTTGTCACCAGAATAATTTTTGGTGTGGAATGTTGTCTCTGCCTGTCGTCTCGTTTGGAATTGGATGGGCCTAGCTAGTATCTCTTTGCTTGCATCTGATTTGGTGCATGGCCTAACTAGTTACTTGTAGGTGTGTAGGCTTAGAAAAAAGCAAAGGAGGCAAAAGGAGAGACAAAAAGTATAGCAGCTCCTTTGTTGCTCTTTTCTCAAATCAATTTACAACCCAAACATGCTGATCCCACATTATCTGTATCCTGTTTGAGTCTTGCTAAGCTTTCCCCGTGCCTGCCTTTTCACCCTCAGGATGATAAATGGAACTTCTAAAGGACATGTGGCTCCATTTTTTGACAAATTAAAAAGAACCTGACAAAAATATTAAAATAGATCTTTTCGAAAAATATGTTAAAGTAGATATCAGTATGATCTGATCAACATAATAGGACAATTGTTCGAGTCAGCATTCATGTTACTGGTTTATGTCCATTAGCGTAACAGTGTCCTTAATTGTCCTAATGATTATAAGATGATGCAAAGTAAATAGTTATATTTATATGCCCAGCAGAGCAGCTACAACAAGATAACAAGATGGACAGACAGGAAGACAGCCGGACGCAGTTGCAGCCTGGAATCTGAACAATTGTATGAAACTCTCACATGGATCTTCAGATCTGTGGTGTGATGTATAATTAAATTGGAGGTTCGACTATGCATGACTGTTTCTTAAACGTCTGGTCGGATACTAACCGATCCTTATTGTGGCAGGAGATTCTAAATTTAAGTAGCACTCCATACGGTTCACAAGCATATGTATAGTCAAAACTCACTTTCAAAAACGTTGTTATGTTTTTCTAAATAAAACAGATGGACAATTTCCAAAATACCAGTATTGATATTTAAATCATATTGAGTGTTTGGAAATCATGTGTGTGGGTAGATTTGTCAAAAAAGCACTTCAGAATGTAAATAATATATATTACATTGTGAAAAATAATGGTTAGTTGGAAACCATGTCTTCTGTGTCTAAAGCATTAGTTTCTTTTGTTTTGCGAACCAGAGAAAGTGTTAGGGTTTTTTTTTTTGCGGGGAAGAAAAAGTATTAGCTTGAAGTGAAGGACTAAGAAAATACTTATGACAAGTTTAAGAAGCTAAGCTCACATGTTGCCAATCAATGCTTGATACATATTTAACTTGTCTAAATGTACCCAAGTCCAAGTGTGCAAATTTTAAGTGTCTCGATGAGGTCTTCTCCCCAGCCCTAGCCCTAGGTTACTGCACCGTCTTCTTCTTGTTTATTGCAAGGTCAAAAGACAGGGGAATCCAATATCTTGTACCCAAGTCCACACCGATGCTGTTAGCTGTACGAAACAAGTTGGTGTAATCATCCAACTAATTACTGTTATGTATTGGCAAGCGCAAAGGGCAGGTCTTTTGCAGTAGCAGCTTTTCTCCACTTTGAAGTGATGGCTGTTGTGGGTAGCTTTTGAAGATAATCCTCCTCTCCGGTCTGCACCAACTGCAAATATAGCCTGCAAGTGAATCTTGATGGATGTCTTAATCAAACGAGCTCTCTAAATAAGCATTTGTCACCGGGAATCGTGCTCCTGCTTCTGCTCCTGCATGCATGCACGTAAAAGCACAAAAAGGTCAATGATACGTGCGCCCAACAGAGACAGAGACATGCATCAAAAAACACGAAGGGCAAAGCAGCAAATATATGAGAAAAAAGATCGAAATGAAAGGCTCGTCCATGCAACAAAAGCCTAAGAAGGGGGCATTTTCGAGTCGAAGACGAGACTCCCCTTCGGGCTCTCGCGACCGCGTCGCCCCCGCGGGCGACCGGCCGAGCCCCTGACCGTCTTCCTCCAGCTCCCCCCTCCCTCCCTCCCTCCCCGCCGCCGTCGTCGGCGCTCGCCGCCGGGCCTGGCCCGGGCGACGCTGGCGGCGGCGGCCCCCTCGCCATTCCCCTCTCGGTTTTCTCTGGCGCGGGACGGAGCGGGCCGGGGGGGTGTCCCTAGGCGGCGGCGGTCCGGCGTGGCGGCGGGGTACTGGCGCTTCGCGGGTGGACGGCTGGACGGCGGCGTCGCCGTTGACGGCGGGGTAGCGCGGCGGCGCGGCCTGGCGGCGCCCGCTCGGCCCAGATCTGGGCCCTTCGGGCCCTATCTGGGTCCGGGCGGGCCGGCGGCGCGATGGGTCCGCGGCGCGACCTCCAGGAGGCGGGGGTGCGGCGTCGAGCGGCTGGGAACTGGCGGCGCGGCTGCCGAATTGCTGCAGCGTGGCCGGCGGGGCTTAGTGGGCCTGGCCGGGCCAGGGGTGGCCTGGTGTGCCCCGCTGCCGCGTCCGGACGGCGACCGCGACGATGCCGGGGGCTCGGGCCTCCTGCTCGTCGGCGGGGGAGGTGGTTCCCTCCTGCTCGGTAACGGTGCCGTTGCTTCCGCCGTTTGGCGCTTCTCGTCGGTTCTCTTGGCCTCGTGGTGGTGTTCGCAGTGAGGCGGCGTGGGTGGTGGCGCAACCGAGATGGCACATGGTGGTGGGCGGAGGTTTGGCTGGTCGGCTCCGGTTCGGTTGGGCGGCGGGGTTTGGAGTACGGGAGAAATCCTTGCCGGTCTTCGGCTCCGATGCGGTGACGCCTGCGAGTGCCACCATTCCTTCCTGGAGGGTGTCGGTGGTATCCATCCCCTACCTCCCTCCGCGTGCCGGGGGAAACCCTAGGACCCGTCCGGGCAGCAGCGTCGTCGGCGTCGCATTCCTTCTTGAAGGTGCTGCTTGGTACGCGGAGGATCGGGGCCTCGTATGGTGGTTTGTTTCCGGTGGGCGCAGCGGTGGCGGGTCATCCGCGCTTTGTCGAGCTGCCGTTGTTGGCATTTGTTTCTTCTTCTTTTTCTTTTGGGCTTGTTGTGCTGCTCGCCCCAGCGATCTATGTATCGGTGTTGGTTGCTTTGTAATACAAAGCGGGGGGAAACCCTTTTTCAAAAAAAAAAACCCTAAAGGGATCAAAAGGCAGAAAGAACAAAAGGGCTTCAATTACCACATTACACAAACAGCAGCCATTATTAGTATTAGTATTATGCGAAAAAAGGCAAACAAAAAAGCACATTTTTTTCAAATAAAAAGGCAAAAAGAAGACAGAAATGTGAGTAGAAGCGAGATGAGTTCTTATGTGGATAGATTGGTGAATGAATTCCATGTTGCAGCTGAATTCTTCTTCCTTTTCATACTTTCTGAAGTGCTTGGAAGCTGAAAATGGACTGTAAAAACACTAGTAATCCGAGTAAAAAACAACAACTGTGTGTGCGTATGTGTTATGTCAGGAGTAGTAATGGCAAAAGGCATTCATTTCTTCCTCGCCATTTCACCAACCTCAAGGGTTCAGTGGTCTGAATCTTTCATAGAGTACCAACTGAATAGGAGGCGTTGGCTACTTGGTTCAACACAAGATGCAGACAAGCCTGCACCTGTTTGCTACTGCTCCAGTTTACTGCAGTCTGCAGCAATAAATCTCTCTACGTCGCAATAAATGATTGTGAGCAATTAGCTGGGACTTCCTCTGCTTTTTCCATTGCATATACAGTAACCACCATGTTATTCAAAACACACTGCATTTTAATGGTGTCATAAGTCAAAATCTTAGTCATAAAGAACTCATTTTACTTGCATCATATGAATCAAATGCGCCCCTTATAAAAGAAGTCAAATAATATAAGCCTTGACCCAAATAAATCTATTGGTATTGATTTGGATTTGTAGATGTTGAATTGTTTTATAAACCTGGACAAATTTTACAAAATATGAATTAGGACAAAAGTAATATAAAATACATTTTGACATGGAAGTAGTATTCCCCAGAAAAAAAATTGAGCCGCACTTGCCAGGCCAGATTGATTTTGAATTCATCACCGCAATCGGTTCTTGTCATGCGACATAACCAATTCATTCAACACATAGGCATGAACTAAGAAAACAAGATGACTTGCTAATTCAAAACATAGCATATAACCAGCTACTTTAACACATAATCACGGTAAATATTTTGGAAACTTTTTCTACAGCCAAATTGATTGGTTTAAGATAGAGAAAACCTCACCGGTTTGACTGAAGGTGGTTCACGCGCTCGAAAATGCGAACTAGAAGGGCCGATACTAATAGCAACTTTAGCAGAGTTGCAATATCGGCCTGATCGCCGTAATAACCGTCATTATGTCGATTTTGGCCAAAAAGACCACTCTAGTAGAGTTGTCATCCTGCCTGGTCGCCATAATTTGTTGGGCGCTCCATATCCAGCCCGCAAGCCTTCATATTTGGCGGTTTGGGAGGGGGGGGGGGGGTATTTGGAGCGCACTCCATTCCAAAAACGGTTTGGTGCGAGAAACATTTCCTCCTTCCACTACTCTTCCCGCCATGGCTAGCGCCTTACTACTTCCGTAGGAGTTATTAGGTTTTTCTAAAGAGGAAGGATGATATAGCACAGAAGCAAAGTATTTCCTCTATTTGAGAACCAATGTTCAATCGAACCAATAGGAATCACCAAACTAACAAGGTAAACGTGCCTGCACACAAACAAAAATAATATTTGCACCCAACTTGGCAAGGGGGTTGTCAAGCCCCTTGTCTTGCTAATTACAAGGTTAAAAGCAAATAGATAGATAGTTGTACTGCAAAAGAAAAAGTAAAGGCTAAAGAGCAATTTTGTAGGAATTTGTATTGATGGAAGAATAGACCGGGGGCATAGGTTCACTAGAGGCATCTCTCTTGCAAAAAAGGCAAACGACATGGTAACAAATTACAGTTGGGCAATTGACAAGAATAGCAACAAGTATGACTATGATCAGTCATAGCATAATCTCATATAGTCATTACATCGGTGACAAGTAGACCGTTAATCCAACTGCATCTACTACTATTACTCCATCTCAAGACCACTATCCAGCATGCATCTCGAAGTATTAAGTTCATACGAAACAGAGTAACGCTTTAAGAAAGATGATAATAATAAATATAGCAATAAGATCAAACCCGTCATTTTACATTTAGTGGCAACAATACAAATGCGTGTCTTGTCCCCATTATGTCATTGATATAGAAATCATCGCAAGATTGGACCCACTACTATGTACCACTCCCTCTGAAAATCTACCAACGAATCTTGGCCAGAGAACACAAATAGATCGGAAAGCATACATAGCAACTTAATTATGCAACAAATAAATCTCAAAAGATTCAAATAGATTCAATGAACAATCTGATCATAAACTCATAATTCATCATGTCCCAACAAACGCACCGCAAAGTTACATCAGATTGATCCCAATCACACCAGAAAGAAGCAGAACATGGTATTGAAAATCCAAAAGAGAGAGAACCATACATACTACTATGGACCCGTAGGTCCTAAAGGAACTTCTCACACATGAACATGGAAGCGACAAGGTTGATGAAGAGGCCTCTGGTAATGGCTTCCCCCTCCGGCAGGGCTCCGAAACAAGGCTCCGGATGGGATCTCCGGAACAAAGGCTTGCGGCGGCGATAAAATTCGTTTGGAGCCACGACAGATGGTTTCTATATTTATAGGTAATTATGGTGGTGGAATTGGACTAAAGCGGTAACCAGGGGGCCCACATAGACAGGTGGTGCAGCCAGGGTGTGTCTATGTGGATGAATGGTGGCCCCTCTCTCTGTGCTTCCCAAAGGTTCCAGTGTTTCTTGTTGCCCAAAAAAAATCGTGTAAAATCGGCAACGTATTTTGACCTCCGTAAATATTGATTTTCTACGAAACCAAAAACAAGCAGGAAACATGAACTGGCATTGGGAACTAAACTAATAGGTTAGTACATAAAAATAATATAAATTGCTCAAAAAAATATAGAAATGATAACATAATAGCATTAAACGATCAAAAATTATAGATACTTTTGAGACATACCACGCCTCCCCGTCCTTGCCGTAGTGCCACCTTTCACCGCTTCCCGTCGTCCCCAACCCCCGCCGACGACGGCATTCACGGCGCATCAACCTCGCACACAATTCTATCATTTTGGAGTCAGACCTTGCGCCTCCTATGGCTCCGACGGATCCGACGCCTCTAGAGCAGACTACCACTGCCAAGGCAACCACCTCACCTACCCTGGCGAAGAGGTGGCAAATCTTATGACACTATGTGTAGGTTGCGACCTCCTCCCGCTAGGACCGAAGAATAAGACAGGGAAAACGTGGAAAATTGTTAGCAAATGTGCAATGTTTATGATTTAACCATGATTTCCTAAATTTGGGGGATTGGACTTCAACGAAGAATCATTTCTCAATAGTATGATCATTGATGTAAGGGTAAATGATGTCAATCTCAAGGGCACATCGTTGTCATTTTTTATCATCAGTCGCCCAAGATACGACATTTGATTAATTCGAGGTTACCGGCTCATCAAGGGAGAAGGTTGTTCGGGGAACCAACTTTAAGCCCAACGAGGACATTGCGCTTGTCTTGGCATGGGAAGATATCTCTCTCGATATGGTCATCGGGAAATATCAATCGAGCGCAAAGTAGTGCATCGAGGAGCATTTTAAATATCATCTTAGGTGTATAACAGATCGTACCCTTAATTCTCTCACAAATCGATGGGGTGCGATTCAAGAGTGTTGCAACCGTTGGGCTGGTCGTTTGGAGCAAGTGAAGCATGCTCCTCCTAGTGGTGCGACCATTAACCAATATGTAAGAAATTTGTTTGCCACCAACCGACACGGACATGTTCTTGAGCATTGTGACCACCTCCGTGATCACCTTATCTGACATCTTCGCCCCAGTGATCGTCTAATGACCCCCAAAGTCAAGGTGCCGACGAACATGACCCACATGGGCATACTTCTCCTTCCAGTATTACAATGCCCTAATGTATGTGGAGAACGACACAATTCACACTTCTTTGAGGATACTACGTAATTTTTGTGTAGTGTGTTCTACTATACCACAACAAAGACAAAAAAAATTGGCAGTTTTTCATACTTGACAACGAAGGTGATCTCATTCTTGCTTCTGTTGGGGTGAAGGAGACATCCTTCATGAGTGGCTTGCTCATCATGTGGTCGACACGTCCAGATGCGGTGTCCACGTCGCATTGTCCCGTGTTAGCCCACCTCGGATTAAACCCTAGTCCCTCCTCTCCCCACTCTCTCCTTGTCCCCTCCCCTCCTTGTTTGCTCCCTCCCCTCACCGTCATTGTCGTGACTATGGCCGGATCCGGCAGTGGATCCTGATCAGAGGCAGACCCTATCCACTGGACGCTCTCGTGGCGGAGTCGGAGGAGGAGTTTGCCATCTATGTTGTCCTCCACCGACCACGGATAGACAGGGGCGGCAGCTCAAGCCCAGCGCCTTTCGGTGGCCCGACGGGGCAACTCAAGCTCCAAGCCCGACCGTTCCGGCTCGTCGCTCTTCGCGTTCTCCCCGGTGAGGCAGCGGAGCGAGCAGTGGCGCCTGGCGCTCTCACCTTGGGCCCCAGCTCCTCCCAATCAACGTTGGGTGCTGGTGCTGACACTGACAATCACGTGAGGTAGGCTGTCCGGGCCGGATCTAGCCGGTCAGTCTGTCGTGCAGATCGGCGTCGGGACCCCTTCCCTCCAATTTGGAGGACGAGCTCGTCCAGGACGTCATCCACCGATCACTTACCACGGCCGAGACGGACGCCCAGCACCGCCACCGCAAAAACGTGAAGGCATTGCGGCCCGAACTCAAGGAATCTAAGCGCCTTGCCAATGAGAAGGTGGTTGACGCGGCTAAAGCCGATTGCCTCGCCTAAGGAGTGGGCCCACGCTTGCCAACGTCTAGCGGGTTGCCATCCTTGTCTTTGACCTCGTGCTTCGACACCTCTACCGATGACGACGCCCCTTCATCTGCCAACGTGTATAAGGCGAGGACTTCAACACCTACTATCACCGTTCTGGAGACGCCGAGGGGAAGGTGTTGGAAATATGCCCTAGAGGCAATAATAAATTGGTTATTATTATATTTCCTTGTTCGTGATAATCGTTTATTATCCATGCTATAATTGTATTGATTGGAAACTCAAATACATGTGTGGGTACATAGACAGCACTGTGTCCCTAGTATGCCTCTAGTTAACTAGTTCGTTGATCAAAGATGGTTAAGGTTTCCTGGCCATAGACATGAGATGTCATTTGATAACGGGATCACATCATTAGGAGAATGATGTGATGCACAAGACCCAAACTATGAACGTAGCATATGATCGTGTCAGTTTATTGCTACAGTTTTCTGCATGTCAAGTATCTGTTCCTATGACCATGAGATCGTGCAACTCACTGACACCGGAGGAATGCCTTGTGTGTATCAAACGTCACAACGTAACTGGGTGACTATAAAGATGCTCTACAGGTATCTCCGAGGGTGTCTGTTGAGTGGGCATGGATCAAGACTGGGATTTGTTACTCCGTGTGACGGAGAGGTATCTCAGGGCCCACTCGGTAATACAACATCACAACAAGCCTTGCAAGCAATGTGACTAAAGTGTTAGCCACGGGATCTTGTATTATGGAACGAGTAAAGAGACTTGCCGGTAACGAGATTGAACTAGGTATAGAGATACCGACGATCGAATCTCGGGCAAGTAACATATCGAAGAACAAAGGGAACAGCATACGGGATTAACTGAATCCTTGACATAGAGGTTCAACTGATAAAGATCTTCGTGGAATATGTGGGAACCAATATGGGCATCCAGGTCCCGCTATTGGTTATTGGCCGTAGAGGTGTCTCGGTCATGTCTACATAGTTCTCGAACCCGCAGGGTCTGCACACTTAAGGTTTGGTGACGTTTCGGTATAGTAGAGTTATGTATGGTGGTGACCGAAGGTTGTTCGGAGTCCCTGATGAGATCCCGGATATCACGAGGAGCTCCGGAATGGTCCGGAGGTAAAGATTGATATATAAGTAGTCCCGTTTTGGTCACCGGAAAAGTTTCGGGTACTTCGGTAGTGTACCGGGAGTGCCGGGAGGGGTACCGGGGACCATCGGGAGGGGTATTTCGACCCAAGGGGCCTCATGGGCTGTGAGAGGAGTCAAGCCAGCCCTTAGTGGGCTGGCCAAGCCCCCCACTAAGGCCCATGTGGCTGGAGGTGGAAAAAACCCAAAGGTGAAAAGGTGGAAAGTGTTTCCAAGTGGAGAGGAGGAATCCTACTCCTAGTAGGATTGGAGTAGGACTCCTCCACCTCCAATTTCGGCCAGCCCTTGAGGGTTTGAGGCTGCCTCCTCCCCTCCCTCCCTCCTATATATACTAGAGGATTTAGAGGAGAAAAATAACCCTAATTGCAATGTGCTCCCTCTACTTCATCTAGATCGTTTTCTCCTCTAGTCTAGTTCGGCGGTGCTTAGGCGAAGCCCTGCCGGAATAGTTCCACCACCATCACCGCCACGCCGTCGCACTGCCGGAGAACTCATCTACCTCTCCGCACCCTCTTGCTGGATCAAGAAGGCGGAGATCGTCATCGAGCTGTACGTGTGCTGAACGCGGAGGTGCCGTCCGTTCGGCGCTAGATCGGAAGGACCATGATCAGGATCGCGAGACGATTCGTGATTTGATCGCGGGACGGATCATTATGGGATCGCGGGACGGATCATGATTGGATCGCGAGATGGATCGTGATGGGATCGCGGGACGCTCGACGATTTGGATCGCGAAGACGTTCGACTACATCAACCGCGTTTCTTAACGCTTCCCGCTTAGCGATCTACAAGGGTATGTAGATCCACTCTCCCTCTCGTAGATGCTCATCACCATGGATAGATTTTGCGTGTGCGTAGGAAATTTTTTGTTTCCCACGCAACGTTCCCCAACAGTGGCATCATGAGCTAGGTCTATGTGTAGATGAGATCTCGAGTAGAACACAAAGGAGTTTGTGGGCGTTGATATTCAGATTGCTTCCTCCCTTGGTCTTTTCTTGATTCGGCGGTATTGTGGGATGAAGCGGCCCGGACCAACATTACTCGTACGGTTACGAGAGACCGGTTCCATCAACTGACATGTAACTTCGTTGCATAAAGATGGCTGGCGGGTGTCTGTTTCTCCCACTTTAGTCGGATCGGATTTGACAAAGGCGGTCCTTGAGAAGGTTGAATAGCAATTTGTGTATCACCGTTGTGGTTTTTGTGTAGGTAAGAATTGTTCTTGCTAGATACCCGTAGCAGCCACATAAAACTTGCAACAACAATTAGAGGACGTCTAACTTGTTTTTGCAGGGTATGTTGTGATGTGATATGGCCAATTACATGATGAGATATATGTGATGTATGAGATGATCATGTATTGTATAGAATATCACGACTTGCATGTCGATGAGTACGGCAACCGGCAGGAGCCATAGGGTTGTCTTTAATTATTTTCGCCGTTTTTGCTTTACTTTATCGCTATGAGTTAGCAATAGTCGTGGAAGCAACAGTCGGCGCGACAACCTCATGGCGACACATTGATGGAGATCAAGATGATGGAGTTCATGGTGTTATGCCGGTGACGATGGAGATCATGTCGGTGCTTTGAAGATGGAGATCAAAAGCACAAGTTCATGGCCATATCATGTCACTTATGATTTGCATGTGATGTTAATCCTTTTATGCATCTTATTTTGCTTAGGACGACGGTAGCATTATAAGGTGATCCATCACTTAAATTTCAAGATAAATTGTGTTCTCCCCGAGTGTGCACCGTTGTGAAAGTTCGTCGTTTCGAGACACCACGTGATGATCGGGTGTGATAGACTCTACGTTCGCATACAACAGGTGCAAGCCAGTGTTGCACGTGCGTAACACTCGGGTTAAACTTGACGAGCCTAGCATGTACAAACATGGTCTCGGAACACAAGAGACCGAAAGGTCGAACATGAGTCATATAGTAGATATGATCAACATGAAGATGTTCACCATTGAAACCACCTCAACTCACGTGATGATCGGACTTGAGTTGGTGGATTTGGATCATGTGACACTCGAATGACCGGAGGGATGTCAATTTGAGTGGGTGTTTTTAAGTAATATGATTAACTAAACTCATTATCATGAACATAGTCAAAATGTCTTTACAAATTATGTTGTAGATTACTAGCTCGCGCTGTAGCTCCCTTGAATTTTTATATGTTCCTAGAGAAAGAGAGTTGAAAGATGATGGTAGCAATAATGCGGACTGGGTCCGTGATCTGAGGATTGTCCTCATTGCTGCACAGAAGGTTTATGTCCTTAATGCATCGCTCGGTGCGCCACCCCCTCAAGCGTCGTCTGTAGATGTTGTGAACATCTGACAGGCACGTTCTGATGACTACTTGATAGTTCAGTGTGTCATGCATTACGGCTTAGAATTGAGGCTCCAAAACGTTTTGAACGTCACGGAACATATGAGATGTTCTAAGAGCTGAAATTGGGATCTTAGGCTCGTGCCCGTGTTGAGAGGTATGAGACCTCCAACAAGATTCTTTGCCTGCAAGATGAAGGAGAATAGCTCAATCGTTGAGCATGTGCTCAGATTGTCTGGGTGCTACAATCGCTTGAATCGAGTGGGAGTTGATCTTCCAGATAAGATAGTGATTGATATAGTTCTCCAAGTCACTGTCACTAAGCTACTAGAGCTTCGTGATGAACTATAAAATGCCAGGGATGGAAATAATGATCCCTGAGCTGTTCGCGATGTTTGACACCGCGAAGGTAGAAATCAAAAAGGAGCATCAAGTGTTGATGGTTAGTGAAACCACTAGTTTCGAGAAGGGCAAGGGCAAGGAGGGATACTTCATGGATGGCAAGCCAGTTGCTGCTCCAGTAAACAAACCCAAGGTTGAACCCAAACCCGAGACTGAGTGCTTCTATTATGAGGAGAATGGTCGCTGAAGCGGAACTGCCCTAGATACTTGGTAGATAAGAAGGCTGGCAACGTCGACAGAAGTATATTTGATATACGTGTTATTGATGTGTACCTTACTAGTACTCCTAGTAGCACCTGGGTATTAGATACCGGTTCGGTTGTTAAATGTTAGTAACTCGAAATAAAAGCTACGGAATAAACGGAGGCTGGCTAAGAGTGAGGTGACGATGAGTGTTGGAAGTGTTTCCAAGGTTGATGTGATCACCATCGCACGCTCTCTCTACCTTCGGGATTAGTGATGAACCTAAATAAATGTTATTTGGTGTTTGCGTTGAGCATGAACGTGATTAGATCATGTTTATTGCAATACGGTTATTCATTTAAGTTAGAGAATAATGGTTATTTTGTTTACATGAATAATACCTTCAATGGTCATGCACCCAATGAGAATGGTTTATTGAATCTTGATCGTAGTGATACACATGTTCATAATATTGATGCCAAAAGATACAAAGTTAATAATGATAGTACCACATACTTGTGGCACTGCCGCTAAATGTCATATTGGTGTAAAACGCATGAAGAAACTCCATGCTGATGGATCTATGGACTCATTCGATTGCGAATCGGTTGAGACATGCGGACCATGCCTCATGGGCAAGATGACTAAGACCCCGTTTTCCGGTATGGTAGAGCGGGCAAGTAACTTATTGGAAATGATACATGTTGATGTATTCGGTCCAATGAGTGTTGTAGCGTGCAGTGGATATCGTTATTTTCCTACCTTCACTGATGATTTGAGTAGATATGGGGATATTTACTTAATGAAACACAAGTCTGAAACGTTTGAAAATTTCAAACAAAATCAAAGTGAAGTTTGAGATCATCGTGACAAGAAGATAAAATGTCTACGATATGATCGTGGAGGTAAATACCTGAGTTACGAGTATTGGTATACAACTTAAGACAATGTGGAATTTGTTTCACAGGTCACGCCACCTGGAACACCATAGTATGATGGTGTGTCCGAACGTCGTAGTCGTGCTCTATTGGATATGGTGCGAACTATGATGTCTCTTATCGATTTGCCACTATCGTTTTGGGGTTACGCATTAGAGACAACTACATTCACTTTAAAAGGGGCACCATCTAAATTCGTTGAGATGACACCGTATGAATTTTCGTTTGGCGGAAACCTAAGCTGTCATTTCTTAATGTTTGGGGCTGCGACGCTTATGTGAAAAAGG
Source organism: Elymus sibiricus (assembly GCA_039707655.1). Taxonomy (NCBI): domain Eukaryota; kingdom Viridiplantae; phylum Streptophyta; class Magnoliopsida; order Poales; family Poaceae; genus Elymus; species Elymus sibiricus. The sequence continues at coordinate 276,699,936 of CM077665.1, forward strand.
GTTTTTCCTAATGAGCTCGAACCCAAAGCGGACAAATGCATTTTCATAGAATACCCTAATGTAACAGTTGGGTAAACCTTCTATCTTAGATCCAAGCACAAAGTGTTTGTTGCTAAAACGGGTCCTTTCTCGAGAAAGAGTTTCTCTCGAAAGAATTGAGTGGGAGGAAGATAGAACTTGATGAGGTTGTTGAACCTTTGTTTCAACCAGAGAGTAGCGCAGCGCAGAAAGTTGTTTCTGTGGAGCCTACGTTAGTTGAAGAGGAAGTTAATGATGATGATCATGAAGCTTCGGATCAAGTTACTATCGAACCTCGTAGGTCCACAAGGACGCATACTGCTCCTGAGTGGTACGGCGACCCTGTCTTAGAGGTCATGTTGTTGGACAATGATGAACCTACGAGCTATGGAGAAGCGATGATGGGCCCGGATTCTGAGAAATGGTTAGAGGCCATGCAATCCGAGATGGGATCCATGTAAGAAAACAAAGTATGGGCTTTGGAAGTATTACCTGAAGGGCGAAAGGCCATTCAGAACAAATGGATCTTTAAAAGGAAGACGGACGCGGACGGTAATGTCACCGTCTATAAAGCTCGACTTGTGGCAAAGGGTTTTTCACAAGTTCAAGGAGTTGACTACGATGAGACTTTCTCACCCGTAGCGATGCTAAAGTCTGTTGAAATTATGTTAGCAGTTGCTGCATTTTTCGATTATGAAATCTGGCAGATGGATGTCAATACAGAGTTTCCTTAACGGTTTGCGTGAGGAAAGGTTGTATGTGGTACAACCAGAAGGTTTTGTCAGTCCTAAGGATGCTAAAATGTATGCAAGCTCCAGCGATCCTTCTATGGACTGGAGCAAGCATCTCGGAGTTGGAATATACGCTTTGATGAGATGATCAAAGTTTTTGAGTCGATACAAAGTTTATGAGAAACTTGTATTTACTATAAAGTGAGTGGGAGCACTATAGAATTTCTGATAAGTATATGTGGATGACATATTGTTGATCGGAAATGATGTAGAAATTTCTGGAAAGCATAAATGGTTGTTTGAAAGGTGTTTTTCAAAGGAAGACCTGGATAAAAAGCTACTTAAATATTGGGCATCAAGATCTATAGAGATAGATCAAGACGTCTGATAAAATTGTCAATGAGTACATACCTTGACAAGATTTTGAAAGAGTTCAAAATGGATCAGTCAAAGAAAGAGTTCTTGCCTGATTTGTAAGGTGTGGAGTTGAGTGAGACTCAAAGCTCGACCACGGCAGAAGAAAGAGAAAGGACGAAGGTCGTCCCCTATGCCTTATCCATAGGCTCTGTATAGTATGCCATGCTGTGTACCGCACCTGTGTGTGCCTTGCCATGAGTCTATCAAGGGGTACAAGAGTGATCCAGGAGTGGATCACTGGACAGCGGTCAAAATTATCCTTAGTAACTAGAGGACTAAGGAAATATTTCTCGATTATGGAGGTGATAAAGAGTTCGTCGTAAAGGGCTACGTCGATGCAAGCTTTAACACCAATCCGGATGACTCCGAGTAGCAATCTGGATACGTATAGTCGAGCAGCCATTTGGAATAGCTCCAAGTGGAGTGTGGTAGCAGTGTCTACAGTATGACATAGAGATTTGCAAAGTACACACGGATCTGAATGTCGCAGACCCGTTGACTAAAGACCTCTCTCACATGCAAAGCATGATCAAACCCCAGAACTCATTGGGTGTTAGATTCATAACAATGTAAATCACATGGTGATGTGAACTAGATTATTGACTCTAGTGCAAGTGGGAGACTGTTGGAAATATGCCCTAGAGGCAATAATAAATTGGTTATTACTATATTTCCTTGTTCGTGATAATCGTTTATTATCCATGCTATAATTGTATTGATTGGAAACTCAAATACATGTGTGGGTACATAGACAACACTGTGTCCCTAGTATGCCTCTAGTTAACTAGTTCGTTGATCAAAGATGGTTAAGGTTTCCTGGCCATAGACATGAGATGTCATTTGATAACGGGATCACATCATTAGGAGAATGATGTGATGGACAAGACCCAAACTATGAACGTAGCATATGATCGTGTCAGTTTATTGCTACAGTTTTCTGCATGTCAAGTATCTGTTCCTATGACCATGAGATCATGCAACTCACTGACACCGGAGGAATGCCTTGTGTGTATCAAACGTCACAACGTAACTGGGTGACTATAAAGATGCTCTACAGGTATCTCCGAGGGTGTCTGTTGAGTGGGCATGGATCAAGACTGGGATTTGTTACTCCGTGTGACGGAGAGGTATCTCAGGGCCCACTCGGTAATACAACATCACAACAAGCCTTGCAAGCAATGTGACTAAAGTGTTAGCCACGGGATCTTGTATTACGGAACGAGTAAAGAGACTTGCCGGTAACGAGATTGAACTAGGTATAGAGATACCGACGATCGAATCTCGGGCAAGTAACATATCGAAGAACAAAGGGAACAGCATACGGGATTAACTGAATCCTTGACATAGAGGTTCAACCGATAAAGATCTTCGTGGAATATGTGGGAACCAATATGGGCATCCAGGTCCCGCTATTGGTTATTGGCCGTAGAGGTGTCTCGGTCATGTCTACATAGTTCTCGAACCCGCAGGGTCTGCACACTTAAGGTTCGGTGACGTTTCGGTATAGTAGAGTTATGTATGGTGGTGACCGAAGGTTGTTCGGAGTCCCTGATGAGATCCCGGATATCACGAGGAGCTCCGGAATGGTCTGGACGTAAAGATTGATATATAGGAAGTCCCGTTTTGGTCACCGGAAAAGTTTCGGGTACTTCGGTAGTGTACCGGGAGTGCCGGGAGGGGTACCGGGGACCATCGGGAGGGGTATTTCGACCCAAGGGGCCTCATGGGCTGTGAAAGGAGTCAAGCCAGCCCTTAGTGGGCTGGCCAAGCCCCCCACTAAGGCCCATGTGGCTGGAGGTGGAAAAAACCCAAAGGTGAAAAGGTGGAAAGTGTTTCCAAGTGGAGAGGAGGAATCCTACTCCTAGTAGGATTGGAGTAGGACTCCTCCACCTCCAATTTCGGCCAGTCCTTGAGGGTTTGAGGCTGCCTCCTCCCCTCCCTCCCTCCTATATATACTAGAGGATTTAGAGGAGAAAAATAACCCTAATTGCCATGTGCTCCCTCTACTTCATCTAGATCGTTTTCTCCTCTAGTCTAGTTCGGCGGTGCTTAGGCGAAGCCCTGCCGGAATAGTTCCACCACCATCACCGCCACGCCGTCGCACTGCCGGAGAACTCATCTACCTCTCCGCACCCTCTTGCTGGATCAAGAAGGCGGAGATCGTCATCGAGCTGTACGTGTGCTGAACGCGGAGGTGCCGTCCGTTCGGCGCTAGATCGGAAGGACCGTGATCAGGATCGCGAGACGATTCGTGATTTGATCGCGGGACGGATGGTGATGGGATCGCGGGACGGATCATGATTGGATCGCGAGATGGATCGTGATGGGATCGCGGGACGCTCGACGATTTGGATCGCGAAGACGTTCGACTACATCAACCGCGTTTCTTAACGCTTCCCGCTTAGCGATCTACAAGGGTATGTAGATCCACTCTCCCTCTCGTAGATGTTCATCACCATGGATAGATCTTGCGTGTGCGTAGGAAAATTTTTGTTTCCCACGCAACGTTCCCCAACAGAAGGGCCCGAGGAGGAAGTGGTGAACTCCGACACCTACTATCTATGTTTTATTAGTCGTATTCGTCGTAGATCGTAGCTAGTTGATCGATCAATCTATATTTTTTGAACTTGTTTATGTACGATTCTAAGATGAACTTGCTATGTTCAATGATATCTGATGCTATGCTATGTGTTAAAATTAGCTATGTAGTGTTGATCTATCGAATGTATGTATTTGGGGGTTGGATATAGGACGCACACACGCACACCCTACCCGTATGAGCACCTTCGAAAGACTGAGCCGACATATCATCTTGAGATTTACAAAGTCATTGTAGGCACCTCGTCGTCGACGGGAACGTCTCCTCCCACCGAATGTGCATCGCCGGAAATCCTGAAATAAATCCAGGGAATAATGCGAGCATCAAAATTTGAACCCTGGTGGCCTGGGATACCATTGCCCATCTAACCATCCAACCACATGTTGGTTCGCAATTGAAAATGCTCTTAATAATACACATTATATTGCGTATTAGTATGATGTATTGTAAAAAAAAATATTCCTTACTATTACTATTTTCACAATGTGGACACATGTGTCACAGCACCGTTTAGAACGCATGAATTTCTGGACATGCAGTTTGTGAATTTCACGAATCAATGATTCGATGGCCACGAGACCAGGCATGGTCGCACAAAATTTGCACAGCTATAATTGGCTATTACTCTCCTTAATGTAAGACAAACATCACTAGTCCATTGTCGTCCAGCCGGTTAGGATACCTGGCTTTCACCCAGGCGACCCGGGTTCAAATCCCGGTAATGGAGCTTTTTTTATTTAGTTGAACGCCCCTGATAATAACTCTTTCTACGTTTTTCTATTTTATTAGTTCACTCCGCTCAGAATTTTGCCTTTGATTAGCAGCTTTATGGTATTTTCGGAAAGACAACAACTGCCCTATCATCGTCCGCAAGAAGAAAAAAAGAATTCTTATACACCACAAAATAATTCGACGTCTAGCCTCTGCTCGGAGATGTGCATGACCCAACATGTAAAACAGAAAACCAAGGATAACACGCTCTAGTTCTATTGGAAGGGGTCGTGATGCTGAGTCGCGAGACTAGTTCTATTGGCTTTCACCCAGGCGACCCGGGTTCAAATCCCGGTAATGGAGCTTTTTTATTTACTTGAACGCCCCAGATAATAACTCTTTCTACGTTTTTCTATTTTATTAGTTCACTCCGCTCAGAATTTTGCCTTTGATTAGCAGCTTTATGGTATTTTTCGGAAAGACAACAACTGCCCTATCATCGTCCGCAAGAAAAAAAAAAGAATTCTTATACACCACAAAATAATTCGACGTCTAGCCTCTGCTCGGAGATGTGCATGACCCAACATGTAAAACAGAAAACCAAGGATAACACGCTCTAGTTCTATTGGAAGGGGTCGTGATGCTGAGTCGCGAGACTAGCCCGCCTCCAATGTTGGGACTTGAGACAATAGCCCCGTTTGGTTTAGCTTTTGTAGACGGATTCCGCTGCCTGGCAGCCAAATCTTAACCAAAGGGCGAACCCACTAGCCACGATTCCAGCGAAGCGAAGCCAAAATACATGAACTCAAAAGGGTTCTTGATACATATTGTGCTAGTTCTGGGCAACTAGTTAGTAATGCTAAATCGAGTATCTATTTTAGTCCTAATACTAATGTCAATACCAGGGAGAATGCGTGCAGAGATTTAAATATTGTGACAGAAGCTCTATCTGACACATACTTGGGTCTCCCTACAATGGTGGGCGTCGACAGAACTGACTGTTTCCAGCACTTGATCGATAGAGTTTGCCAGAGGTTGAAGGGATGGAAGGAGAAAACACTCTCGATGCAAGGTAAAGAGGTACTTGTAAAGTCGGTAGCCCAAGCAATACCTTCTTATGCAATGTCAGTTTTTAAATTGCCTAAAGGAATTTGTAAGTCTATCACTGATGAAATTGCTGGGTTCTGATGGGGTGACAATGAGGAGAAAAAGAAAATGCATTGGTTTGCGTGGTGGAGGTTGTGTATTCCGAAGAAGGAAGGGGGATTGGGTTTTAGAGACTTGCACAGTTTTAATCTTGCTATGTTAGCAAAACAGTGCTGGCGACTAATCCAAAACCCGGATTCTTTGTGTGCGCAAGTTCTGAGGGCAAAATATTACCCAGATGGCGACATATTGAAAGCTGGACCAAAGAAAGGCTCTTCTTATACTTGGCAGAGTATTGTCGCAGGTATTCAGACTTTTAAGCGGGGTTGCATTTGGCGTGTTGGAAGTGGAGCTCAAATTGATATCTGGCATGATCCATGGATTCCATCAAGTGTCACAAGGAAAGTAATCACGAATAGAGGTGCAACAATGCTTTCAAAGGTTGATGAGTTAATAAACCCGTACACAGGCCAGTGCGATGAGGATCTAATTCGTGATGTTTTCTCTCCTGTCGATGTTCATAGGATATTACAAATCCTTTTGAATTATCACTTGACGGAAGACTTTGTGGCTTGGAACTATACACGATCAGGCACGTTTTCCGTGCGATCGGCTTATCATAAGGAGTTTGAACATCAACATGGGGCACAGTGGGTGCGAGCCGATGGGCAAGGTACAGAAAATATAAACTCAGTTTGGAAGGATATGTGGAAGCTAAAAATACCAGGGAAGATAAAACATTTTGCATGGAAAGTTTTGCATGGCGCCCTCCCATGCTTTGGTGTATTAGCGAACCGACACATCCCATGCTCAGCTCAATGTCCAGTTTGTTTAGTCGGGGCGGAAGACATTCAACACTGCTTATTTAAGTGCCGACGAGCGACGGATGTTTGGGAGCGGCTGGGCTTGCTACAAGTCATACGGGAAGCTGTCGCCGAGGACAGATCAGGGTCTATTACGATGGAAATTTTATCAAAGCTTCAGGGCAATGATGCGGAGGTACAGCTTGAAGTTGTAGCAGCATGGTATATATGGTGGCAGCGCCGACAGATATTAAAGGGAGTAAAAGTCCAAACGCCGGAAAAAACTGCACTAGCCATCAAGGTTTTGGCGACAAATTACCTCAGGTCAACAATACCCAAAGGTCCAATAAGGAAGAATGACCACATGTGGAGGAAACCAGGACATGGGATAGTGAAGATAAATGTTGATGCTTCCTTTCAGTATGAAGCACTTTTAGGTGCTTGTGGTGGTGTGGCTCGGGACGACCGGGGTGATTTTATTGCTGCAGCAAGTTGGTTTGTTCCAAACATCAGTGGAGTTGACTCAGCTGAGCGAACTGCCATCAGAAACGGGCTGTACTTGGCAACTCACATTGGATGCAACAACATAGAAATTGAATCAGATTGTTCCTTCGCGGTGGACTCGGTGAACCAAGTTGATGATTATTTAGGCCCGGAGGTAGCTATCATCACAGAGTGTAAACAGCTTATGATGGAATTTGCGTCCATATCCTTCAAACATTGCTATAGAGAGGCCAATCAGGTGGCAGATGAATTAGCAAAGAACTCTTTTACTACTAGATCCTCTAGTTCTTGGGATGATAAGATCCCTGAATTTATTTCTCATTTGCTTGTAAATGACATGTCTATTATTTGAGAAATAAAGTCTATTTGCGGTCAAAAAAAAATACATGCACGAGCGGCAGCAGCCCAGGACATGCTTTCCTGGCTTCCGCTGCGGGCCTCTTCGGACCTACCCCTGATGCTTGGGTAAATTACCCACCTTTGCCACTGGATGGGTCGATCCAGAGGTCACGACCGAGCACAGGAACCAGGACAGAACACATCTCGCCTCTCGTCTCCCTCTCTCTGGCGACTAGGGTTGCCCCCACGCCGTCGCCACGGGCTGACCGCCGGCATCATCCGTCGTCCCAGCCGGCGTGCCGCTGGGACGCCTCCATCCCCATCCTCCTCCGCCTCCCAATCCGCCCCGGACAGGTTCTCCAGTCCGCCGCCAGGGGCTGACCGCCGGCTGCCTCGAGCTCTTGCCCTGCCACGCCGCCGCCAGGGGCTGACCGCCGGCGTGGTCCATCGTCACGGCCGGCGTGCCACTGGACGCCTCCATCCCCATCCTCCTCCGCCCCCAATCCGCCCGAACAGGTTCCGTGATAGAATTGCTAACTCCTTGATGAGCTCCAGTGGATCATAGAGTTCTTTCATCTGCTCATGGACGAACTACTATTCTATTTTGTGATATGTGTAGAAGTGTATATAATATTTTGCGCCGCTCCTAGTAATCTAGTTGATGGGCTTTCGCTTCTTAAAATTGCAATCGTTCTAATGTACTGATATATTTATGAATGATAAAATATTTGGACTCGATTGCTAGTTCATCAACATTTCTATTTCTGTGTGTTGTATTGATCCTTATAAAAAGTTGCTACTCTTTTGCCATGTCAAAATATCATGTAATGCTACTCTTTTTCCATGTTATTATCATTAAATAACGTCCAACCAATCTCTCAGCTCTTAGGGGTATTTCAGACAATTATCTCCACAGCCACAACTCATACAGCTAGTTTTCCAAATGGCCTACAGCTTTCTTACAGCAGATTTTCCACAGCTACTTTTCCACAGCAGATTTTCCGATCCACAGCCCAACCAAACAGGGCCAATATCTCCCTGACAAACTATATATGTACATATCGTCATCATCAAACTCATAGTTCTTCCCTTCTTAAAAAATAAAGTATGGAATCATTATGTACATAATAAACATTGTCATTAGGCATATTGTTTTAAGGATTCAGATCTATTATAAAAATCCACCGAAATACAAAGCACCTCAAACAAAATAAAAATTACATTGAGGACCTTGGACCACCGAACGATCACTACCGTCGTCAGAATGAGCCGCTGACGGGTCACCGTTGTCGTTCCCCTACCGAAGTCAACCTGTCATTATCAATGAAAGCTGGAAAGTATGTGCCCCTAAGGACCAGCGCTCTAGAGCTACAATTGTTGTCCTTGAATCCTTGAACCGATCTGAAGCACTTGACACCAGATCTCACCGTAGTGAACGCATGGCGCGAGACCTTAACCTCGCCGCTCCAAGGAGATGACAATAATCTATGTCGAAGCTCCGTCGACTCTATCCCGGCGGATGAACTCGAGGAGGACTGGAGCTCGAAAGATTAGCTCGAACATGAAGCGCCGCCATCAGCCTGAGCACCACCCCAGCGAGAAGAACCCTTACATAAACTACTAGCCGAAGCAAAGGCACCGGGATATGACGAAGCTAAATCCGGCAGATCTCGGGGAAGGGATCCTAAGCTAGGAGCCATTGAACGATGGTAACAGAGACACAAGGTTTTTACCTAGGTTCTGACTTCTGACTCTCCGAGGAGATAATACCCTATGTCATGCTCTGTTTGTATTATTGCGTTTGGGTGTACAAAATACAAGTTGTCTACCATGAGATTGTAAATGTATGTTCAATGAGTCTGACCCCTCAGTTTATATAGATTATATTATTTCTTAAGCCTTTTGTATGGGTTTATCGTGTACAAACCAGTCGATGATTGCGCTTGACTGTTTAATGCCGGAGAAATGATAAAGTACAGCAGACAAGGGTGTGTGAGAGATTGGCAGCCATCAAAGCAAAAAAGCAAATCTCCCAAAGGAGTTTAGTTCTATACAAATTGCATATAGTCATAACCAATCCATTGTCGTCCAGCCCGGTTAGGATACCTGGCTTTCACCCAGGCGACCCGGGTTCAAATCCCGGCAATGGAGCCTTTTTTGTGTTAGTCCCTTTATATTGCTGACCTGTACAGGTGGATTATACGCACAGCCAACAAGACACTTTGTCCTAAGACAACAGTGATTGGCGTCAAAATTTAAGAAAGACAGAAAAGAATTCAGCAATTTCTCATGCACCCTTTTTCCAGTGGCTTTCTCCTTCCGCAGCACACAGGCAACGTAGGGATCGATCGCATTGCCTCCTCGGTCGGTTGCTTGTCAATCTAGCAGGGTCGTCTAGTTGCTTGGCTTCTCTGTCCTGCCTTTGCTTTTGGCTTATTTACATGTATGGTTCGATGTTATGTTTCACGTTGGTAGAGAAACATGCCGGGTCTTTGTTTTACACAAGTACCTTTTCATGTGCTTGAGTGTTTATTATGTACTGTAGTAGAAGGGTACTCAGTCGCCTGCATGCGCACAAATAAAGTACGCAGACGCATAAATGGTAGACTTTGCGATCAGGGCGAAGGATTCGCACGATACCATGCTTTACAAGGTGCAGCAAACTCTCCTGCACTCACGCAAAAGCTATGCTACCACCTGCGCGGATGTGGGCTGTTACTACTTAATTAACTTCATCGCTGCGCCCAGCCCAGCTCCGCTCCGTGTTTGACTCCATAACAATGGCACTCTCAAATGTATCTACAACACTCTTTCTCATCTTGTTAGCAGCTCGATATCAGCTCCGACTTCGGCGATCTTCGTGTCCATGGAAGCTTTTGCGCTGCTTGCGACGCTCTTCACGTCAAGGTCGAGGGCAATGGACTTGACCAGGCCGTTCAACATCTAAAGGTTAGACAGGTCAAGGGAAGCACATGCAAAAAGTAACACCTCATTCAAAACTCTGCCATAAGTATGTTATTTCGCGTAATGAAATGTGGAAAAGGATACAAGAGATCCGATTGCAACAAGGGCCCTGTATTTCGAATCGGCATCTTGGCCATCGTCTTCAGCAATCTGTGGGTCCAGATAAGAAATGTAAACACAGGTGGCTGCAGGGAGTAGAGTGATTACAGAGGTCAGAGATATGTGGACTCACTTCAAGGGCCGCAGAAAGAATTTGTGCCTGACTTTGTTCATCCTTCGATTCAATTGAAAGAACAGAATAGCTGCAGAAAAATATATACTTTAGTCAAACAAGAGACAAGATCGATCAATGCAGGGAGATCAGCAGCATCGCCAGGTGTGCCTGCTTAGTATTTTCCAGCATCATGACCAACAAAATTGCAATGCATGGCTAGGTACAAGTATAATACGGAGTACAGCTCAAAACTTACTTCAGTAAAAGTGTGGCATATGCCAAGTGAGCGTTCTTGCTAAAAGATGGCTTGCAGCTCGAGAAAGAATCAATAATCTGAAATTAGCAAACAGAAGTTACTACTTTGAGTCAAAACATATAAATAGGCCGAAACAAAAAAAATGAGTGTATGTAGTTTGAAAACTAACCTCAGCACAGTGGATTTTCAACCATTGGTGTAAGCATGAGTTGTCAAATAAGTTAGTAACTGCTTTGAGGATTGTAAGCACATTCGGTGAGTGCACAGGTATTGTTACAGCCTTACGGAAAGTGTCCATGAGTACATCTGGTTGATAACATGAGTAAAGTATATTAGTTCAGTACCAATAAACAAAATAAGGCTGACCAATTTGATAAGAAATACTACTAGCTACTAATGAAATGAACACGATAACTAAAAATACTGAGTTCAAAAACAACCCAGACAAGAAAAGACTGATGCGCTAAAGCATATAAACTCACCGTTTCCGCTTTCGATGGTCTTAAGAAGTAAAGTAGCCCCGTCAGGATGCAACACAAACATCCTCAGAAAATCAACGACTGTAAGGTAGAGATGGGCAATTATTTCAGATTAACCAGAAACCATCTCCATCAAAAACATAATGCACAAGTTGTTAAACTTGTTAAACCCAAGCATAATATCCAAACATAATACACAAGTTGTTAAACCCAAGCAACTGCCCACCAATTATTTTTCTCTCTTTTAACACCGAGAAACTGACATTTTTTCACATAACAACTTTAGCTCTATAATTCAAACTTTTGGCAGGAAAAAAGAGCATCCCACAATTAATTGAAACTGTCAACTACAACAACAGAATTATTACATTATAATAGCTACTGATAATTCAATTAGAACTATAATCTATGACAGAAATATACAAGTGTTGCCAACAATCTTCTTATGTTTCAGTTCTTGTTTCGACTAACATCGGCGAAAACAGAGAGCATGGAGTCAACCATTATGTTGCTAATAACAGTGTTAATGGGGTCCCAAAGTTTTTTAGAGAAGGGATGTACCTGGAAACATCATCTGTGAAGGCCAAAACTTCAACATTTTTAGCAACAACATGATGTCAGCATCTGCAAGCTTGCTTGTGTGATAAAATGATGTATTTTTCAATACTTTCACTATAGCAGCTAATCTTGAAAAGTCTGTCTCAGACAAGGATAGATGTTTTTGTTCCTGAATAGACAGAAGTCAATTATATTAAGCCTGAGTAAGACATTAATGGTCCCTATGGACACATGGTGAAATAATATTAGAAATCAAAACCCCCTCATGAAGTCTGGACATGATTGTGATTATAAGAATCCCATGTGGAGATACCAGATTGAACTACGCTGTGGTTAAGCCCACATAATGGTCCCTATGGACAGGGTGGAGATACCAGACTGAACTACGCTGTGGTTAAGCCCACATAAGTCCATAATTATTTTAGGTTTGTGCTAGATGAACCAGTACTCAAATGACAGTGATATGTGCTATTGTCATCTAAAGATTCTTCCACCTCATCCCACAGAAAGCCAAAACACAAGAAATTCGCAGTTCTGCTAGCATTAAGTTATCCAATTCAACTTCATCACACCATATACCGTGCTAGCCTGCTATCATAATTACACACACATGCACCAAACACATGTCTCTGCACTTCGAATAGCTGGACCAAACTTTGTTCAACTATACTGAGAACCTGTAGTGGTTCAGTACCATGTCTTTTCCACACTACTACTTGCCTAAGAAAGTGGACAAAATTATCAGCACAAGCTCACAGCTTAAGAAACAAACGGGCCAATGAGAGAGAGGGTGAGAGATGTGGAAGCTCATGGACCTAAACTAAACATTTAAGGATGTAAATAAAGTTGCGAGATACTGAAAGTATTACAATATATCAAATCCACCAAGAAATAAGCTTCAAAATTACCGGGTCGGATGCAAGTGCTGCACTGAATTCTGTAATTTTCTTAAGGATTCCCTCAAACTGGGCCGTCTCAAATAATAACATTCCGTTCTGCAAACAGAGGAAAGTTGTTTTTGTGAGAATTGCAATAGATCATAACTCAAATCTGATGGCAGCTTGTTTCTAGTATGTGTACAAGAACAAAGTACAGGTAGTTAAGTTCAAATGTTGAAGTTTCAATCAAGTACTCGTATTAGATTATCAGTTAATTGCAATCATGAAGATTAAGTCGTACCTTTGGTATGTGCTTGAAAGTCTGTTTGGGGGCACTGCCTGCAATTATGTATGGAACATTGTGGCAGGACTCATCAAAAAAGAAAAAGATGACAGAGATATTTACAATTTATGCAAAGAAAAATAAATAAAAAACTATTGTAACAAATTGAATACTATGTAATACATACCATTCGACGAAGACGGTTGCCCGGGTACATATGCATTACCTGATACATAATAAAGTCAAGCGTCAACAGACCGAAACTGGCAATATAATAATATTTTAAACGATTGCCAAAAAATATATAATCTAACACGCTTACCCCCAGTATAGGGATCGCGAAAAGATGGGTCTGGAACAAAATTGTTCTGCCCAGAATTCTGCAGTATGAATTCTACAACTTGCTGGCGATATGTCAAAGGAAGATTTTCTTTCAGGAGCCATTTGTCTGCAACTGCGTATGGATCATCTGAACAACAGAATTCATAGGTAAGACGGTGCTACATAAAATAGCCAAGTGGTAGACTCTCAAGCCTCAAAGTGCAGTACATCGAAGCGGAGAAAAAACTTCACATTAGATGGCTATTTAAATGACGATTTTTCTAAACATAACTATGTGGATCACAATATTACTTTCTTACTCTGGAAACAATAGCAGAGAAAACATCTTTTAAATGTAAGACAAATGTGTGATATACCTGATCGATTATAGGGTAGTTTCCGAATGGGCTCTCCATCTCCAATGTCAACATTAAAAACTGCACAGATATATAAAAAAGAATGCTATAAACAAATAGAAAAGATTAGGAAAAGGCTAAGGCTCAACCGATTGATTTTCCGTCGCTCCATCTGCTGCCTCGCGTGCGTGATGTGTGTCCCTATGGGAGCTCAGCGGGGGATTTGCAACATGGCATGTGCTGCAAGCCCATATTGCAATTGCACACAGGCCATGTTGCAAAGGACGGCGGCAGCGCGGGGCGAGTGATGCATGGGAGCTCAGCCTTGGATTGCAACATGGCCCATGTTGCGAAGGACGGGGGCAGCGAGAGGCATGTGGGAGCTCAGCCTGAGATTTGCATCATAGCCCATGTTGCAAAGGACAGGGGCGAGACCACGTTGCAATGGAAACATTTTTTCTGCATGAACCGTAAAAAATGGTTCGACAGAGCGCAAAACGGCTCTGGTGCAAAGCCCCAAACGAAACACGAGCCATGTTGCAAACGGACCGGGCCGCCCGGCTGACGCGGGAAGAGATCGAACGACTGTCTCGCACGCTATCAAATGGCTACTGAGGCGGTCAATGTTATTCGATTATCACCCGGCTGACGCGTAGCGTCGCCCAATGGTTAACGGTGAAACACATCAAAAGAGAAAATAACTTACCGAAGTCATAGTGAGCCCCATCATGAACCTGACCTTGTGCAGCATCCCCAGGTCCATCCACCACTTCACCAATCTAACAATTTGGTTTATGACAAGATAAGTCACAGCTGAATTCAAAATAAACAACTATACAACAAAGCAACAATGCCACTGCCAGGTCAAACATGGTAAAAGTATATCGAGCACTAAATGGGGTTTCATTTTATGATTAATAAATGTGTGTCACCAACCCTATCATATTCGAAAATTGTATGTGTGAATTTGAACCGATACTGCAGGCATGGAGTAATGCCTCACGGATACCTCAAATTGCATAACAACTTTCATTTAATAAGTTAAATAACTCAATCAGCATCAAGCAGCTAAAAACAGCAACACACTAAATATGTAAACAAATCCTCAGCTTGCAGATCCTTTGATGTAGCAACTTAATATAATAATATGGAAAGGTCTAATGCACAAAGGTACTTACTTTGTCCCATTTTAGCTCTTTTGAATTCCATGAATAAGCAACACCGTTATCCCCCTCTCTAACAATTAGCGTTTGCCCATCGGTGTTTCCTGCTTAAGGCAAAACAAAGTTACAAAAATGGCACTGCTGCAAAAATAACACACACAGCAATGACTGGATATTGTCAGTCACTTTACACACACCACAAGTCCACGACACTAAAGAGTTTATAGAAAAAATGTTTTTACATTGTTATCTCCTTGATCCCTTTCTTATGCGCTGAATATGATGAAGGCAAAGGTTTATTGCAAACTGGAAAGATATGAATATTTTTCAAAAGCTCGAGATTATTTCAGTGTGCAACAGTACGTCTTCAATCCGATTTTAATTTTAAGATCCATAATATGCTGACATTTTGTTTCATTGTTTCATGAAAACACACCCAGCCTGCAGAATTCACTACAAATAGTTGGAGCATCATGAAAATATCGACACAATACCCATGTAACGTATCAGAAAAATGAGATATATGACCTTGAACTTGCAGTGCCTCAACTCCTGGTAGATCCATCAACTTCAGTCCACCAACAGACTTTCTGCAGAAAAAGAACACAAAAAGCAAAAGGATTATTTGATTAAATTAGTAGTCCATGTATGATTAACCCCATGATGCCAACAAATATATTATTAAAAAATTAACATAACAATTACATGATAGAGTAATCCGATAACAAAACTGATCCTTTAAGCAGAAGATGTCAAAACCTCACAAATGAAAAACAAATCAGGAAGCAACAGGAACCAACCTGCTAAGTGTGTACTGAGAAATAATATCTGTATATGTCGCGAGTTCTTCATCACTGCAGAACCTATTATTGTCGGTTGTCCATATCCTCACAACTCCATCAGAGCATGCAGTTACAACATCTCCATTATCCAAAATTTTTGCATCCCATATACATCCTGGGTGTTCAATGCTCTGAACACAGATTCCATCTGCATTATATTACTTGACAGTCATATAACCAGGTGCATGAAGAAAAATATGCATTCTGCTACGTACTAACAACCCAAATCAAAAAACTGCCTGTAATGCACCTCCAACATAATTTTCGTTTCTAAAATGGCTCATATTATGAATCCAAACATACTATCCCAAAAACAAGACAGATATATCCTAAATGCATCCATTAAACACAACTCAAATCAGCAGCCCAAGAACAAGCACGGGTTTACATCATAGATACAAGGTGTGAAAGAAGGCGGTAGTGTGGGTATCAGGATTCTTATTTTCAATATGCAAGAAAAGAAGACTGGAACTGCTCATGGACTAGCCAAAGGAGGTATCAGGAATACAGATGCTTAACAACAACCAGCAGATCTATCTGTACTTATTGTCACAGTTTCCATTATAGTGCTATAAATACAAACTACCTTGTCCATATGCCACTGCCCAATATGTTTGAGGTCAAAGTATCTACAATCTTTTGCCTGTAACAGAATCCCACTTAAGAGGAAGTACTATCACAGACTGGGACTATTTTTTGTTTGGAGAAAATATTAGACTGAGGCATAGGGAGACAAACCAGCTGAGGAATGGATAGTAACCCCAGGGTTTAAAGAGTTGTTCAGTAAAGATGGAACAAGTACTGATGGGGATAAAAAATTAAAAAGCGAAAAACAAACCGAAACCGAGAAAAGAGAAATATAATGTTAAATCAGCTTGGCGTCCATACATCAAGTTGCCACATAGAAAACCCAATTAATATCAGTCAGTTCGGTTTTAGGTTCAGGTTAACCAAACGGACTGAAAGGAAACGGCTCTTCCTATGGCCCCATTTCCTAGGGCTATGCTACCATCCTTATCTAGCTTAGCAAAATGCAAGTCCATCAAAATCTCAACTAAAGCCCAGCATTATCTCCACCAAGTCAGCTAGGTGCCTAGACCCATCTCTTGCTCTCTCGTACCAATGCGATCACGACAGGCCACGGGGAAACAAAGTTACAAACACTTTGCCCAATACCAGCCGCCAAAGCACCAGTCGACGTGCGTGCAGTCCATCCAGACAACCAACAGCACTGCGCTCAGCAGCCCCATTAGCGAACTAGCACTCCTGTCAGTCTGTCACCATCGACGATAAGATTCAAAGGATTCGAAGAGGAGCAGCTCCATGCAACAATGACAGTAGCAAAGTGGAATCATGTATGCTCTGCATTGCTGATTCAACAAGATTTTGGATTTCAATCATGACCTGTTGATGAGATTCGAGTATTTGCCAGCATGCACACCCTGTTCTGCTATTGAATTACCTGCTAACATGATGGTTCAATTTAAACCAAAAGGCAAACCGAAGTTTGGGTGAACCCAATTTCCGGTTCATAGAAATTTCCAGGCTAACTCAGTTGTTAATTTTAGAAAACCGAAGTACCAAAAAAAAGAGCAAGAACCGAATGCCCACACCTAGATTAAAGTATAAAGATATTGTATCCAATAAATGAGTGCCACTGCATTTGAACAAGAATTCTCCAAAGTATACAAAATAAATCACCTTTCCATATTTTGACTGAGCGATCTTCACTGCCACTAGCAATTAGACCAGATGAATGCGCATCCACAGAATATACAAGAGAGGTATGGCCAATCATCTCCAACAGGGGTTGGCCAGTTAATGCCCATAACTTTATAGTTCTGCGACCAAACAAAATATCATATGTGATCGTGTAAACAGAGCAGCTGTAAACTGAAAGAATACATTTGATGCACAAAAATGTAAGACGATAATGAAAATGATGAAAAGCCAAATAGATGAGCATTTTTTCAGCAAACCGTTGGCAGGATATTAGTACGAATATCCAAGATTAAACAAGAAATTATGATATCTTCATTTACAATTTAGAAAGAATAATAATAGCTTCTACAGTACTGGTCCATCCTTTCGTTCAAAAGCAAGTGGAACTAGTCAGGTGATATTTTAATCACTCACCCATCATGTGATGCAGAGAGTATACCCATTCCTGGCATCTGTGCTAAACATCGAACAGTGTCTGCAATGGAACAACATTCTGTCAACCATCAAGTATGTGTAGATGAGCACAAAAAAGTCGAAAGCACTAGTGCACATCAGGAGTAACAAATAACCTGCATGCCCAGAGAATGTATGCAGACAAGTCCTTCCTTTCCAAAGTTTAATAGTGGAATCACTTGAACCTATACAAAAGAGGAAAGATGTGAAGTATTAATCAACCATTTGACAAATTTAGTTATAGATATTCAGGGACTTCTGTATGAGAGAAATTTGAGAATGCTGGGAAACTGTGGTGAACATTGGGGATAAGATTGTCGTTGTTGTGACCCAGTGCACTGAGTGCTGGATTTAGTTCAGAAAATCTTTACATATCATTCTCATTTTCCTTAATCTCTAAGATGAAGTTTGTTAATTACTTATTGTGTCCAATGCAGAACAATACAAGTGTTTCCAGAAACGACAGTACCAACTAACCAATTGAAGCCTAAGTTGCTCAAAAATCATAATTGCTCCCAAATATACTTCCGTAAACCATGAAGCCATATGATGTTGAAGCCAATCATACTGGTTTAGTTATGGAAACACTAGGAAACATTGAAAATAATAAATCACACTAGCAGTACAAGGTACAAGCGCACCAATGTAGAAATTTAATAATAGAATCTAGTAAAAATAGAAAATGAGTAAACATAGCGGAAGCTCTACCCGTAAATAGTTCTCCTGAGGGCAGCTTTAGAACAGTTTGCACTGCGACCTTGTGCGCTTCCCAAACCTCTATGGCATTGCCATCTCTCCACCTTCTTAAAGTACTGTGCATAATACAAGTGTCAGGGTACAGCAAGAAACCATCAGCTACAGGGGGAAACTTCATAATCTATTAGCCCATTATGTCATTTGACAAAAAAATACAGCATAAAGTACAATTCATAAATGCACATGACCAAAATACCGAATACACCGCAGCCTTAAAGACAGGTAACATTGGAAACCTTTTCTAACAGGGACTCGGCGTGTGGAAAGAAACAACAGTACGATATGTGCATTTGTACAAATAGAAGAAATAGAAATTACCGAAGAAGGTACTTAAGTTATGCATGTTTATTACATTAAAATCATGTTACATCGCTACATTTGCCAAACAACTACCCTGTGAACAAATTGTCTGCATTTGTTGTGTGATTACCATCATACATACAAGAAAGACCCTCAGGGTGAAATCAGCACAAACAAGGAATGAAGAAGGATGTATGGTGAAGCGATACAGAAAGTTCTGCACAGGAATTACACTGGTTGGGAAAAAACATACCAATCCACCGACGAAGATATAATGTCACCGTTGTCGTCGATAGCAAGACCAGTAACCTGTGAGGTGTGGCCCTTCATTGTGCCAACAACTTCTCCTGTATGCAAATTCCATAGCAATACTAGTGTATCCATGCCACCAGAAACAATTGCTCCTTCAGGAAAGCGATCAGAAGGTGGGGCCCAAACCATCGGGCCAACAAAACTTGAATGTCCTACAAGTGTTTTCGAGAGGACATATTCGTGCTTCTTTTCCGGATGCTGCGTCCAAAATCTCACGGTTTTATCTCTTGACGATGTTGCGACCCCCACATCACCACAGATACAGATCCCACGAACCTATTGAAAAAAGAGCAAGGACAAGTTAGCCAAGAACCAAATGTGTAGCAAATGTAGCAATTATGAAAGAGTTTGATAACAAGGATCTAACTTTATTGGTTGAATACATACCAATGCTCAAAGTCTCGAACTACTTAGTGACGCAGATATGCGTTCCACATATGCAAAATAACCTTTGCCTAAGCTCTTAACAGTTTGAGCAGAATAAATAGGTTAATACACGGGGATCACCTTGATCTCCAAATTCGGTTGAACATCATATACACACTTTTTTATTTCCAAGACTAACATGTTCCCCTTTTACTATCATTTGGATATACATGGGCTTGCATAAAGGGGTGTTTTGTATTATGTTTGGTATTTACATGCTAAATGCAAGTTATAATTGGAACCATAAATCCATCGTTAGAAAAACAGAACGTGGCATTCTGGATGAGCATAGATTCCTAAAATAAGCACAAGAATTTGTTGAATTTCTGGTGGACCATAACATAGGAAGATACCACACGTGAAAAAAACTCGAGCAAAACCAAGTAACCGATGATTCCTAGATCCACAAATCAACTGCAAATATCATATCAAAAGCAAGTCAAACTGCAATGACTAGCCGCCGGCTATCTCTACACTACATTCACCCCCTAAACCCTGTAAATCGACTGTTACAAACCGAAACTAAAGTGACAAGAGCATGCGTAGGGAAGAACTAAATTCGCACGGGCAATTGAAATCTAAAACTTGTGGGGAGGTATTGAACCGGAGGAGGGGGCAAGCTGAACCCGGGGGAGGGCAACCAAGCTAGCTAGGTCGAATTACGCAAACCCGCGCCGCCCTTCCAGCGAACGCGTCCAACTAGCAGATCGAGACGGCGCCGCGCCCGCCGCAAACCCTCCGTCTAGGGTTCGTCGGGGCCGGCCAGGTGGGATCGAATCGCGTACATACTTGTAGGGGAAGTAAAGCGGAGAGCTGAGGCCATGGACGCGGGGCGAATAGTGCAGTGTGGAGGGAGAGACTTACATCGTCCTCGTGGCCGTGGAGCTGCGCGCTAAGGTGGTACGCGGCCATGAGCGGCGACGGGCGGCGAACGGCGGCGAGGGAAGAAAGATTGGCGGAGGAGGGAGACGGCGAGTCGCGAGTCGAGACTGACACGATGCCAACTGCGAGCAAAGCTTCGTGGGTTGTTGGGTCTCTGTCGTATCGTACCGTGCTGTTGCGATTTTATGGAGGCTGGGCCGTGCGAATTTAGGTGGGCTCTTTTTATGGGCTGACGCGTTGGAGTTCAGCGCGTCCCGTGGTGCTGACCGGTCCCGGTTCGTGCGCATGTTTTCTTTCTTCCCAGGTTAAAACATCCAGTCTCACTAGCATCCGCATAACTGCTCAGAGCATATAGGACACCCGGTAAAGCACCACCCGTAAAAAACAGTATCCAGGCTTCTCTAAAACGAAAAAAAAATTATCACGAGGCATCGTGCGGAACAGATCCTGTAAACCTGTACCGTAAATATTTTTTTTCTTTTTTCTCCTCACGCTTCTTCTTCCCGGCGATGCTTCGGCCCGCCGCCGGCGACGCTCTGGCGACGCTCCGGCCCGTCGGTCATGCTCTGGTGACGCTCCGGCGACTCTCCGATGACGCTCCGGCCCGTCGCGTGCTCCAGTCGGTCGCCGGCGAGCTCCTCTGCCTGCTCGCTTTCCGTGCGCGGCTTCGCTAGGCCCCTGCTCCGGCGTTGACCGGCTTTATGGGATCCTCCAAAAACAGCTGAAATCCTCCACGTATGAAGGATGGGAGCTCGAATATAGGGGATCTTGCAAAAAATATTACGTTTTACAGGATCTATTTGGGACGTTTTTTTCAACTTGTACTATAAATACAAAGGTTTGATCGTTTTTACGGGATCTGCAAGAGATGCTCTCATGCAGTTAA
This sequence comes from Elymus sibiricus, assembly GCA_039707655.1. Lineage (NCBI taxonomy): Eukaryota > Viridiplantae > Streptophyta > Magnoliopsida > Poales > Poaceae > Elymus > Elymus sibiricus. The sequence goes on from CM077665.1 coordinate 276,721,255, forward strand.
CTGTCCCCATTTTTTGGTTTAGGTGTAGGCATTTTTTTCGGGGTACTTGATGATAGGTGTAGGCAGTTATCTATTAACTATCCCTATGTTGCAAATTTAGGGACAAATCTAAAGGGTGGACAGGGTGGGCCAGTGCCGATCCTGAGAATTTGAATTGGCATGTATACCATATAGGAGATTAGAAGATGGGCTTGAGAAAAAAAATAGCAAACACATCATGTCGCACGCTAGCCTACCCGCGACTCGCCGCAGGGCCTCCCGTCTCCTCGATTTTTTCCTCGGTTCTCAAAGCTCTCGATCTCCACTTGACACCTGTCTATGTGTCTCGCCGGTGAGTAGCGCGCAGGAAACTAGAAGCCACCCACCCGGCGCAACACCCAACAGAAGTCATGCTCGTGTCCAATGGCCAGTGGCGTGCATCAGCTAGAAACAGTCAACAAAGATAGGTTATCCTCAGTCCTAGTTCACTCTGCTATTTGATAACCCACAAGTGTAGGGGATCGTTTGTAGCCTTTTTCGATAAGTAAGAGTGTCGAATCCAACGAGGAGCTAAAGGTAGAACAAATATTCCCTCAAGTTCTATCGACCACCGATACAACTCTACGCACGCTAATGGTTGCTTTACCTAGAACAAGTATGAAACTACTTTGTAGATGATAGGATAGTTTGTACGAATAAAACTAGAAGTACTTTGCGGGAAATAAAACTACGAGTAAAAAGCAAGATAATAAAAGTTAGTTGTTTAGTAGAAAGCTTTTGTCAAACAAGAAGGTTATTTATCCCTAGGAAATTGATAACTAGACCGATAATCATTCTTGCAATTTTACATGAGAAGAGGCATGAGCTAACATACTTTCTCTACTTGGATCATATGCACTTATGATTGGAACTCTAGCAAGCATCCGCAACTACTAAAGATCATTAAGGTAAAACCCAACCATAGCATTAAGAATCAAGTCCTCTTTACTCCCATATGCAACAACCCACCTACTCGGGTTTATGCTTCTGTCACTCAAGCAACCCACCATAGGCAAATCATGAACACATTGCAACAGCCTACAGCGAGGATCCCTCACGTTTGCGCGAGACGGAGGGCACCGTAGGACAGCACCACAATAAAATATACAATCATACCAACCATGATCATCAATTAGCCCATAGGACAAAGCGGATCTACTCAAACATCATAGGATAGCCATATATCATTGGGAAATAGTATATGGAGTTGAGCACCATGTTTAAGTAGAGATTACAGAGGGGAGAAGGGGAGTTACGCCGCTGCATAGAGGGGGAGAAAGTTGGTGTTGACGTCGGCGAAGTTGTTTGAGTAGATCGCCGTCACGATGCTTGCCCCGGCGGCGTTCGGCGCCATCGGGAGAGAGGGAGAGAGAGCCCACCTCCTTCTTCTTCTTCCTTGTCCTCCCCTATCTGGTCCATGTCCGCCATGGCGGCGGAGGGGCATGAGCCCCTCCTAGATTGGATCTCCCTCTTTGTTCTCTTCTGTTTCGCGTTTTTGTTTTCTCATCGAAAACCGTTTCTTATATTCCCGGAGATCCGTAACTCCGATCGGGCTGAAATTTTGAGGGGATTTTTATCCAAAAATTAACTTCCTTGCGCCTGAAGGAGAGCTCCAACCGACGTACGAGGTGGGCAGCACCCACCAGGCCGCGGTTGGGCCCCCTGGCCGCGCCCTGATGTATCGTGGGGGCCGTGGGCCTCCGTTTGCGTTGATTCCACTTCTCAAAATTCACAAATATTCCAAAAAAATCTCCATAAAATTTTATCGCGTTTGGACTTCGTTTGATATGGTAATTCTGCGAAACAAAAAACATGCAACAAACAGGAACTGGCACTGGGCACTGGATCAATAGGTTAGTCCAATATATAAAATGTTGCCAAAAATATGTGAAACTTGTATAATATTGGCATGAAACAATCAAAAATTATAGATACGACGGAGACGTATCAGCATCCCCAAGCTTAATTCCTGCTCGTCCTCGAGTAGGTAAATGATAAAAAGATAATTTTTGATGTGGAATGCTACCTAGCATAATCTTGATCATATATCTAATCATGGCATGAATATTAAGACACAAGTGATTCAAAGCAATAGTCTAGTTTTGACATAAAGACTTTAATTCTCAGGCATCCCAACAAACAATCATGTCTTTCAAAATATCAAGGCTAAAGAACGCTATCCCTACAAAATCATATAGCCTTGTCATGCTTTGTCTTCTTAACACAAAGTATAAATCATGTACTACCCCGGTGTCAGCCAAGCAATTGATTCATATTTTTTAACGCGCTTCAGCATTTTCAACTCTCACTCAATACATGAGCGCAAGCCATGGATATAGCACTATGGGTGAAATAGAATGCGGTGGTAGGTTTCAAAAGGGGTAAAAGTGGAGAAGAAAGTCTCGCATCAACTCAGCGTATCAACGGGCTATGGAGATGCCCATCAATATATAGATATCAATGCGAGGAGTAGGGATTGTCATGCAACGGATGCACTAAGAGCTATAAGTGTATGAAATCTCAATATGAAACTAAGTGGGTATGCATCTAACTCTATATGAAAAATGCCCACTAGTATATGAAAGTGACAACACAGGAGACTCTCTATATGAAAAACATGGTGCTACTTTGAAGCACAAGTGTGGAATTAGCATGCCCCTTCTACTTCTTTCAATTTTATTTTATTTTATTTTCTTTTTCTTTTTTTCTTTTTTTTTCTTTTTCCTTTTTTTTCTTTCTTTGTCCGGAGCCTCATCCCGACTTGTGGGGGAATCATATTTTCCATCATCCTTTCATCACTGGGGCATGCTCTAATAATGAATAACGATGATCATCACACTTCTATTTACTTACAACTCAATATCACAACGATAATAAAACAAAGTATGACTCTATATGAATGCAATGATCTAGCGTAGCAAAGATATCAAAAAAACGGACAAGCCATGAAAACATCATGCTAGCTATCTTACGATCATGTAATGCAATATGACAATGAATGCTCAAGTCATCAAAACGGAGGCGGTGGAAGCTGCATGGCAATATATCTCGGAATGGCTATGGAAATGCCATAATAGGTAGGTATGGTGGCTGTTTTGAGGAAGATATAATAAGGCTTATGTGTGATAGAGCGTATCATATCACGGGGTTTGGATGCACCGGCGAAGTTTGCACCGACTCTCGAGGTGAGAAAGGGCAATGCACGGTACCGTAGAGGCTAGCAAATTACGGAAAGGTAAGAGTGCGTATAATCCATGGACTCACATTAGTCATAAAGAACTCACATACTTATTGCAAAAGTTTTATTAGCTCTCTCGAAGCAAAGTATTACTGCGCATGCTCCTAGGGGGGAGGTTGGTAGGAGTTAACCATCGCGCGCCCCTGACCTTCACACAAAGATAGACAATCAAGGATAAATTATGCTCCAACTTCCTAGCATAATGGGAGACTATACGTGCATGCTTCGGGAATCACAAACCTTAACACCAATATCTTACTAGACACGATCATCCACTAGTACCTCCCACATATTATCATCTCTATATCGCAAAACTATTGCAAGGAATCAAACGTATCATATTCAGTGATCCTAAGTTTTATGTAGGATTTTATGACTAACCATGTGAATGACCAATTCCTGTTGACTCTCTAAATAGATATAAGTGAAGCAAGAGAGTTTAATTCTTTCTACAAAAGACCATGCTCTAATAAATATAAGTGAAGCAAAAGAGCATTCTACAAATAACGGTTTTCTATGTGAAGAGAAACAGGCAATCCAAACTTTAAATGATATAAGTGAAGCACATGAAGCATTCTATGAAGCCATACTCAAAAGATATAAGTGAAGTGCAATGAGCATTCTATAAATCAACCATGGACTATATCATATCAGCATGGTGCATAAAAGAAAAGTGTAAACTAAACACAAAAGACGCTCCAAGATTTGCACATATCACATGAATGAAACGAATCCAAAAACATACCGATACTTGTTGAAGAAAGATGGGATGCCTTCCGGGGCATCCCCAAGCTTAGACGCTTGAGTCTCCTTGGATATTTACTTGGGGTGCCTTGGGCATCCCCAAGCTTTAACTCTTGCCTCTCCTTCTTCTCCTCATATCGAGACCTCCTCGATCTTCGAACACTTCATCCACACAAAACTTAACAGAAGACTGGTAAGATCCGTTAGTATAATAAAGCAAAATACTACTCTAAGTACTGTTGCAAACCAATTCATATTTTATATTCGCATTATCCCTGCTGTATTATACTTTTCTATGGCTTACACCACCGATAAAATCAATAGTTTCATCAAAACAAGCAAAACAATGCATCAAAAACAGAATCTGTCTTAAACAGGACAGTCTGTAGTAATCTGAACTTTGACCATACTTCTGTAACTCCAAAAATTCTGAAAATTAGGACAAATTAAAAAATTTGTATAGCAATACTGTGTAAAAATTTCAGAAACTTTTGACGTTCCATTAAAAATGAAAATTCACGCACTACAGCCAAAGTTTCTGTTTTTACACCGCACCTACCAACAAGCAATCTAATCATCATAAAGGCAAATCTTGGCACATTATTTTTATAATACAATGGATTTGTACAAGGGGATAATTATTTTTGTTGGAAAAGTTTGCGTGATTCAAGATTCACAAAGTTTCCATGGGCATGAACAAAAGTTCAAGGACGTCCCCCACTTCAACGATGCTCATCATCTCTTCTCACTTTCACCTTTCCTTTTGTGAAGTTTTAGGTTCCCCTCTATATTTTTTTGTTTTTAAACTTTATAAAAGCACACAACAGAAATAAATGACTCTCTAAAACTTCCGGGTTGTCTCCCTGGCAGCGCTTTCTTTAAAGCCATTAAGCTAGGCATAAAGTGCTCAAGTAATGGATCCACCCGGATCCCAAGGTATATCAAAGCCAATTTTAATTAGCAATGATTTGTAATTTAGTAGTGAGCACAAAGTGATATATATCATGCAATGATGAAGTCTAACTCTCTTCCTATGCATTGGCATGTCATACAAGAACAATTCATGCACATTAAGCAAAGGCCAATGCATAGCATAAGTAGTTTCTTGCAATTTCATCGTACTGGAAACATAAAAAGGTGGAGATGTAGTTCCTCTCTCATAATAATTGCAAGTAGGAGCAGCAAGTACATGCATATTATATTCATCAAAATCATCATGTGTAGTGGTAAAACGCAACCCATCAATGTAATCCTTAATAAGAGCAAACTTCTCCGATATAGTGTAGTTGGGAGAATTCAAAAAGATAATAGGACTATCATGCGTGGGTGCAATAGCAACAATTTCATGCTTAACATAAGGAACTATAGCAAGATCATCTTCATAAGCATAATTTATATTGGCATCATGGCCACAAGCATAGCAAGCATCAAGTTCATCAAAAAGGGATATTTCAAATGAATCCACGGGATCATAGCAATCATCATAGCATTCAGCATGGCATTCATCCTTCGGTAAGCACAAAGGGTAATTAAACAATGTATGAGTTGAAGAGTTACTCTCATTAGAAGGTGGGCACGGGTAGCTAATCCGCTCTTCCTCTGTTCGTTCTTCGCTCTCCTCCTCATCTTTTTCATCTAATGAGCTCACAGTTTCAGCAACTTCTTCTTCCATAGATTCCTGCAAAATATTAGTCTCTTCCAAGGCAGCGGTCATTCTTTCAATAAATTCAATAATATCATCATTGCAATCATAATTCTCATAGCAATATTTAAGTATGGATAAAATTTCAGATTCGTAAGGAACATCATCATCATACTTTTCAGGCAAAGAAGCAATTTCATAAGCACCTTTAAAAGCAACAAATTCTTCTATTCGTTCCACATCATAGTAATCATAAATACCTTTAGCATAAGAAGCTAAGGTTTCATTATCATTAAATTTGCATTGAAAGGGAAGGTGTCGAGCTTCTATATTAGAGCAACAAGTAAAGTCACATCTCGAGCATGCATCCCAAGCAAACCATTCCAGTATTCTAATTTGATCCCATAAGTGTTTCCCTTTTTGAGATAAGCGATAATCCCTAAAGTACTCACGTTGATCCAATGTGTATCCCATTATAAAGTTCCTTGAGGATTTCTCGGGATTATCGAAGGAGTAATTAACGTGTTCCACATAACTAGCATCGAGGGTTTTAGGAGGTTCCCCATCTCCATGAGTAGCAAGTACCACTAATTTTTTTGGTGTTTCGTGTTCCATATCCTTGACTAAAGATATAAAACAACTAATAACAGAAAATAAAAATTACTTAGTGATAAAGCAAACAAGCACACACGAGAATATTCACCCAACGCTATTGCTCCCCGACAACGGCGCCAGAAAAAGGTCTTGATAACCCACAAGTGTAGGGGATCATTTGTAGCCTTTTTTGATAAGTAAGAGTGTTGAACCTAACGAGGAGCTAAAGGTAGAACAAATATTCCCTCAAGTTCTATCGACCACCGATACAACTCTACGCACGCTAATGGTTGCTTTACCTAGAACAAGTATGAAACTACTTTGTAGATGATAGGATAGTTTGCACGAATAAAACTAGAAGTACTTTGCGGGAAATAAAACTACGAGTAAAAAGCAAGATAATAAAAGTTAGTTGTTTAGTAGAAAGCTTTTGTCAAACAAGAAGGTTATTTGTCCCTAGGAGATTGATAACTAGACCGATAATCATTCTTGCAATTTTACATGAGGGAGAGGCATGAGCTAACATACTTTCTCTGCTTGGATCATATGCACTTATGATTGGAACTCTAGAAAGCATCCGCAACTACTAAAGATCATTAACATAAAACCCAACCATAGCATTAAGTATCAAGTCCTCTTTACTCCCATATGCAACAACCCACCTACTCGAGTTTATGCTTCTATCACTCAAGCAACCCACCATAGGCAAATCATGAACACATTGCAACACCCTACAACGAGGATCCCTCACGTTTGCGCGAGACGGAGGGCACCGTAGGACAGCACCACAATAAAATATACAATCATACCAACCATGATCATCAATTAGCCCATAAGACAAAGCGGATCTACTCAAACATCATAGGATAGCCATATATCATTGGGAAATAGTATATGGAGTTGAGCACCATGTTTAAGTAGAGATTACAGCGGGAAGAAGGGGAGTTACACCGCTGCATAGAGGGGGGGAGAGTTGGTGTTGACGGCGGCGAAGTTGTTGGAGTAGATCGCCGTCACGATGCTTGCCCCGGCGATGTTCGGCGCCACCGGGAGAGAGGGGGAGAGAGCCCCCCTCCTCCTTCTTCTTCCTTGTCCTCCCCCCTAGATGGGAGGAGAGTTCCCCCTCTGGTCCATGGCCGCCATGGCGGCGGAGGGGCAGGAGCCCCTCCTAGATTGGATCTCCCTCTCTGTTCTCTTCTGTTTCGCGTTTTTGTTTTCTGGCCGAAAACCGTTTCTTATATTCCCGGAGATCCATAACTCCGATCGGGCTGAAATTTTGAGGGGATTTTTATCCAAAAATTAGCTTCCTTGCGCCCGAAGGAGAGCTTCAACCGACGTACGAGGTGGGCAGCACCCACCAGGCCGCGGTTGGGCCCCCTGGCCGCGCCCTGATGTATCGTGGGGGCTGTGGGCCTCCGTTTGCGTTGATTCCACTTCTCAAAATTCACAAATATTCCAAAAAAAAATCTGCGTAAATTTTTATCATGTTTGGACTTCATTTGATATGGTAATTCTGCGAAACAAAAAACATGCAACAAACAGGAACTGGCACTGGGCACTGGATCAATAGGTTAGTCCAATAAATCATATAAAATGTTGCCAAAAATATGTGAAAGTTATATAATATTGGCATGAAACAATCAAAAATTATAGATACGACGGAGACATATCACTATTTTTACGGTCTTTGATTCGAGGGATCGTTCATGAATGGTTCGAGGGACTTCAACAACGATCTACACCAACTCTTCTGCCATCGCAACTTGAAGTTGGTAGCGATCGATATAAACCTCTAATGCATCTTCATAGTGCTCATGGGATCGTGATCGTAGGGCGATTTTTTTGGTTTTCTACTATATTTCCCAACACTAGCATCTCCAGGCTTGCCCGTTCTGTTAATCCTGGTAGAATGGTCGACAAAGACCCCAAGTAGCCTCCATCTCTCCCTCTGCACACTGCGACTGATGCTCCTACTGCTCCAGTCGGGAGAGCCACTACCAGGAAAAGGCTTATAGGTGGCCCCTAATGAGTGGCGGGCGCGGACAGGCACCCGCCATAGCTATTTTGGAAATTTTGCAATGTCGGGTGCTAGAAACCGCTCGCCACTGCTATCTTTGTAATAGTGGTGGGCCCAAGTAAGGACCCGCCGCTGCTAAACGCTTACTAATTTCTTTATGGGCAAAAAGCAGCAGTGGCGGGCACTTAGTGATGTTCGCCACTGGTGCCTCGCTAATCAGTGGCAGGCGTTTTCTAGTGACCGCCACAACTATATTTGGGTGACCCGCACCCACCGGTTTCAAATTTTATAAGAGTTCGCGGTGGCGGGTCATGCTGAGCGCCCGCCACACCTATATTTGGTCACTCTACCACCTACCACGCATATATAGTTGTGGTTGTTGCTATCTATTGCCCGTCACTGTTATGCATGACCTTATCCATCGTGTCCCCACCCGCAGCCAGTCAATCTTATCCATCCAGACACAACTCTTTCTCCCTCTGTCTCTCACTCGCTTCGCCGCCATCGCCAGCGTCATGGCGTCGTCTGTCGCTTCCACCGGGGAGGTCACGGTGTGCCGCCTCGAACGGCGTCATGGACCCAATCTTCCCCGTCGCCCGTGCCGTTTGTCCCCACCTCGAAGTTTGTCGGCCTTGCCGTCCAAAGCCACCTTCAACTACTTCCCGATGACCATTGTCTGCGCCTTCCTCCGCCTCCAACGTCGTCGACGTATCCATCAAACTCGCCGTCCGCCTCCGCCTCCGCCATCGTCCTGCCCGCCGTTCGACTCCGCCCCAGTAAGCACACCTCCCCTCTCTCTGTTAATGGAGATTATAGTAGTTCTCATTATTATACTTGTGCTAGAGGAGTATGTAGTGCGTATGGATCAACATATAGTACCATATTTTATTCATGATGCAGGTATTCATAATGAGTGTCAATGTTTTCGCGAAACATGGACTAAGTTTCGCTTTGCTTAAATTTCTAGCACTCGATATGTCCAATTTGTATCAAAGGCCATGCCGATGTTTTCCATAAATTTATTACTTTTCATGGACGACCTACTTAATTATATTTTCCGTCAGGTGGACAATACTCACTCTTAATCCACAAACTGAGATGCGAGTTGTTCTGATAGGAGGACACCGACTGTTGTCGTAGGGGGTTGTACTTCTTCTTCTCTTCCTCTGACTTTGGTAAAGCAGGGGGAGAAGATGAAGGACGACCATCACCGACAGTCGTAAATTACAGTTAGTGAGTGAGTGTACACCTTATATACAACCACTTGAGGGATGAACCAACTATTGTCGTAGTGGGTCGTCCTTCTCCCTCTTGCTCCTCTAAGACATTGTAGAACAGGAGACCTTGGTAAAGCAGGAGGAGATGGGGAGAACGGCCATCACCGAAAGTCGAAATTACAGTGAGTGAGTGAGTGTATGCTACTTGTGATAGACGTTAGGATTTCCTCGAAGAGGAAGGGTGACGTAGTATAGTGGCAGAAAGTAGTCAGTTAAGAACCAAGGTTTGTCGAACAAATAGAAGATCACACAAACAAACGATCAACGGTACATGCACACACACAAACAAATACCTACACCCAACGCGGGCAAGAGGGTTGTCAATCCCCTTATACTTGTTAATTGTAAGGATTAATTCTGATAGTGGTAGATAGATAAATTGCAAAATAAAATAAAATTAAATAAAATCCAGCAAGTAATTTAGAGTTTTGGTAATATGAACTGAATGGACCTGGGGCATAGCTTTCACCGGAGGCATCTCTCTCATGAACATAGCAACGATGGGTAAAGAAATTAATGTTGGGAAGTTGATATAAAAACGAATAATTATGACGATATCCATGGCATGATCAATATATAGGCATTTCGTACGTGACAACTAGACCCAAACGATTCTGCATCTACCACTATTACTCCACCCCTTGACCACTATCCAACATGCATCTTATGGTATTAAGTTAATAACAAATAGAATGATGCTTGGAGAATGATGACATGATATAGACAAAGTAAGACCAAATAATATGTTTGAACCCCGTCATGTACCCTTAGTAGCAACAATACACATACGTGCCTCTCCCACTGTCATAGAGTGAGGACACCGCAAGATTGAACCTACTACCAATCACCTCTCCCACTGAAGATAAATCAATCTAATTGGCCAAATTAGACGGATAGATCAGAGAGAAATACAAGGCCATAAAATCACACATGATAAATCTCATAAATACTCAATTACTTTCAATGAATAATTTGGTCATAAACCCACAATTCATAGGATCCCAAAAAACACACCACAAAAATTACATCGAATAGGCCTTCGAAGAGATCATTGTATTGAAGATCAAACGAGAGAGAGAGAGACATCTAGCTACTACTATGGACCCTTAGGTCATGTGGGAAATCCTCCCACATCATCATGGAGGCAGCAATGTTGATGAACATGGCCTCCATGATCGATTCCCCCCTGGGCAGAGTACCAACGGAGGCCTCCAGATGGGATCACGAACGAAAAGAGGCTTGCGGCAATGATAAAATTGTTTTGGGTCTGGCTCCGAGGGTTTTGGAACATTTGTGAATTTATAGCGTGGAATTAGGTCAAGCGGACCTCCGAGGGACCCACAAGCTTGGACGGCATGCCATACCCCTGACAGCGCCGTCTGAGCTTGTGGCTCTCTCGTATCTCTTCTGGCCTCCTCCCGAAGCTTCTAAAGTCCCTCTTTAACCAGAAAAAATAACCATAAATTTTCATCGTGTTTGGACTTCGTTTGGTATGGTTTTTTTGCGAAACCAAAAACAAGCATAAAATAGGAACTGGCACTGGGCACTGAGTTAATAGGTTACTTCCTAAAAATGATATAAAACTGCATATAAAGCATACAAAATTGATAATATAATGGCATGAAACAATCAAAAATTATAGATACGTTGGAGACGTATCAGCATCCCCAAGATTAATTCATGCTCGTCCTCGAGTAGGTAAATGATAAAAACAACATTTTTATGTTGAATGCTATTTAACATGTCTTAATCATGTAGTCTTTTTAGTATGAATGTTGAGAAACGATGACTTAGTAAATATCGAAACAAAAATATAGATTAATACTAGCAAATGACCATTATGTTTCAAAATAACAGTGCTAAAGAATATTATCCCTACTCATTTAATCATATAAGCAATGACATAACTCGGTCTTCCTTGCGTAAAGTATAAATCATGAACACCCTACTGCCAAACCAAGCAATTGTATCGTACTTTTTCACGCGCTTCAACATTTTCAACTTTGTTCAATACCTACACGTGAGCCATGGACTTAGTACTTCATGTGGAATAGAGAATGATGGTAGGGGTTCATAAGGAAAAACAAAAGTGGAGAAAGTCTCGCATCAACTCGGCGGATTGTTAGGCCATAGAGACACCTTTCAATCGATATTAATGTGAGGAGTAGGGATTGCCATGCAATGGATGCACTAGAGCTATAAGTGTATGAAAGCTCTCTACTGAAACTAAGTGGGTGTGCATCCGACTTACTTGCTCACGAAGATCTTAGGAATTTGAGGAAGCCCGTCATCAGAATATGCAATTAAAGTTCTAATATTGTAAAAATTCACACTAGTATATGAAAGTGACAAATCATGGGGACTCTATATGAAGAACATGGTGCTACCTTGAAGCACAAGTGTGGTAAAGGATAGTAACATCGCCCTTCTTTCTTTTTCTCTTTTTTTAGAACAATATCATGAACCTCGTCCCCGCTTTTTCGAGTACACGTCAGTCTCCATTATTTTTTTCTCACTGGGGCAATGCTATAATAATGATGATCATCACACTTTTATTTACTTACAACTTGATGAAACTGAATGATATGACTACATGTGAATGCCTCTGGCAGTGTACCAGTATGTGCAATGATACTAGCGTAACATGTATAACAATGATGAATGGTGGCTTTGCCACAAATATCATGTCAGCTATATGATGACGCAAATAAAAATGACAATGAATGCTCAAGTCATGTGAATAGTAATGGTGGAAGTTGCATGGCGGTATATCTCATAATGGCTATGGAAATGCCATGATAGGTAGGTATGGTGGCAATTTTGAGGAAGATATAATAAGGTTTATGTGTGATGGAGCGTATCATATCACGGGGTTTGGACGCACCGGCGAAGCTTGCGCCAAGTCTCGAGGTGAGAACGGGCAACGCACGGTACCGAAGAGGCTAGCAAAATATGGAAGGATGGGAGTGCCTGATACGTCTCCAACGTATCTATAATTTTTGCTTGTTCCATGCTGTTATATTATCAATCTTGGATGTTTTAGAATCATTTTATAGCAACTTTATATCATTTTTTGGGACTAACCTATTGACATAGTGCCAAAGTGTCAGTTGCTGTTTTTGCTTGTTTTTTACTTCGCAGAATATCAGTACCAAACGGAGTCCAATCGCGATGAAAAATTTTGGAGAATTTTTTTGGACCAGAAGAAGGCCAGTGGGCCAAAGAAGTAACCAGGAGGGAGCCCAGGCCGCCCACAACCCACCAGGGCGCGCCAGGGGCCCCAGGAGCGCCCTGATGGGTTGTGGCCGCCTTGGGAACCCCCTCCATCGCCTCTGAGCTCTATAAATACCCAAATATTCCAGAAACCCTAGAGGAGTCGATGAAAAATACATCCAGCCGCCACAAGTTCCAGAACCGCGAGATCCAATCTAACACCATCACGGAGGGGTTCATCATCCTCATTGGTGCCTCTCCGATGATACGTGAGTAGTCCACCATAGACCTACGGGTCCGTAGGCAGTAGCTAGATGGTTTCCTCTCTCTCTTTTGATTCTTAATCCAATGGTCTCTTAGAGATCTATTTGATGTAAAAAAATTGCGGTGTGTTTGTTGGGATCCGATGAATTTTGAGTTCATGATCAGTTTCTATCCATGAATATTATTTGAGTCTTCTTTGATCTCTTATATGCATGATTACTTATAGCCTCGTATTTCTTCTTCCAATCTTTGGTTTAGTTAGGCCAACTAGATTGATTTTTCTTGACATGGGAAGAGGTGCTTTGTGATGGGTTCGATCTTGCGGTGTCCTCTCCCAGTGACAGAAGGGAAAGCGAGGCACGCATGTATCATTGCTATTAAGGATAACAAGATGGGGTCTATTCCTACATGAATAGATCTTGTCTACATCATGTCATCGTTCTTATTGCATTACTCTGTTTTTCCATGAACTTATTACACTAGATGCATGTTGGATAGCGGTCGATGCGTGGAGTAATAGTAGTAGATGCAGAATCGTTTCGGTCTACTAATCTTGGACGTGATGCCTATATAATGATCATCGCCTTGGATATCGTCATGATTATTTGATCTTCTATCAATTGCCCAACAGTAATTTGTTCACCCACCGTGTGCTATACTTATGAGAGAAGCCACTAGTGAATCCTACGCCCCCCGGGTCTACTTTTCCAACATATTGCTTTCCGATCTATCTTTTTGCCGCTTTTGCTTTCAGATATATTATTCCAAAAACCCAAAAATACCTTGCTACACTTTTTATTTGCCTCTTTTATTTTGTCTTCTTGTGAGATCTATCTATCCAATCTATCACAACCTAATCTATCTTTTTACCATGGAGAGATTGACAACCTCTCTTTCGCGTCGGGTTGCAAGTATTTGTTCTTTGTGTGCAGGTGATGTTTACATAGTGTTGCGTGATCCTCCTACTGGTTCGATACCTTGGTTTCATAACTGAGGGAAATACTTGCCGTCGCTATGCTACATCATCCCTTCCTCTTTGGGGAAAAACCGACACAGTCTCAAGCCACATCAGTGCCATAGTCCACAAACTCACATTAGTCATAAAGAACTCAAATACTTATTGCGTTATCTATTATCCCTTGAAGAAAATGTACTACCCACATGCTCCTAGGGGGGAGGTTGGAGGAGTTAACCATCGCGGGCCCCCGACCTGGACAACACAAAGGATATCAATCAAGAATACAGAACACTCCAACGTCCTGGTCATGCCACGACCGACACTTTAATGAAATAGTGAATCACAAACCTTAACACCATTATTCTTACTAATTAATGTTTACCAACTAGCAAGTTTCCATATTACTAATTAATGTTTCTTATTCAGTTATCTACATGAAAGTTTTTATTATATCCCTCTTGTATACCTATCATTTTTTGACTTAACATATAACCCGTGCAAATTACCACTTCCTATTTAAACTCTCAAAAAGGTATAAGTGAAGCACAAGATTGCATAGTGATTTTTATATAATTTAAGTATCGTCGTGCTCTAAAGATATAAGTGAAGCACATGAGCAAATTGCCTTGACTCAAAAGATATAAGTGGAGCATAAAGAGCATTCTAACAAATGATGATGAATGTGTGTCTCTCATAATAGGTGTGTCCAGCAAACAATGATTATGGCAAACTAAAAAGTAATCAAAATAAAACTATAGCACATGAAGCTCCAAGCAAAATACATATCATGTGATGAATAAAAATATAGCTCCAAGTAATATTACCGATAGATTGGAGATGAAAGAGGGGATACCTTCGGGGATGGGATCGACGGAGGCCTCCAGATGTGTTCGCGGAAGAACAGAGGCTTGCGGTGGCGATAAAATTGTTTCAGGTCTCGCTCTGAGGGTTTTGGAATATTTGTGAATTTATAGCGCTGGAATTAGGTCAAGCGGACCTCCGAGGGGCCCACAAGCTTGGACGACGCGCCCTACCCATAGGGGCGCGCTGTCTGATCTTGTAGCCCTCTTGTAGCTCTTCTGGCCTGCTCCTAGAGCTTCCAAGGTCCCTCTTTGTCCAGAAAAAATCATTGTAAAGTTTCATCATGTTTGGACTTTGTTTAGTATGTTTTTTCTGCGAAACCAAAAACAAGCAGAAAACAAAAACTGGCACTGGGCACTTAGTTAATAGATTAGTTCCCAAAAATAATATAAAACTAAATATAAAGCATACAAGATTGATAATATAATAGCATGAAACAATTAAAAAATATAGATACGTTGGAGACGTATAAGTGTACACCATATATACAACCACTTGAGAAGTGTCCACCCGAAGGACAAATATGGATTGTTTTCGTAATATCTTTTATACAAATTGTCATAAATCTGCTTTCATACAAAAATGTCTTCTATCTAAATGTCAACTTTTTTTTTAATGTGAATTAGATGGTGAAGTTGAGACGCCTCGTTAGGACTCCTACACCCGTAGACGGACCTCCTACAGCCCTAGACGTCGTCACGAGGGTGGGGGGCTACACGAAGATCATGCTCGCCTATGCCGAGAGCGCTCTGATACGTCTCCGACGTATCTATATTTTTTATCACTTCATGCTATTATATTATCAATCTTGGATACTTTATATGCAATTATATGTTATTTTATATCATTTTTGGGACTAACCTATTAAACTAGTGCCCGGTGCCAGTTCCTGTTTTTGGACTTTTCAGAAAATCAATAATGAATGGAGTCCAAATTGGGTGAAAAATTACGGGAGTTATTGTTGGACCAAAATAGACCCATGAAGCTTTGGGAGGATACCAGAAGACCCACGAGGTGGCCACGAGCCTGGAGGGTGCGCCCTGGGGGTAGGGCTAGCCGCTGAGCTCGTGGGCCCCTCGTGGCACCTCCTAGCCTAATTCCACTTCTATATATTCCCAATTACCCCCAAAACAAGAGAGAGAGAGAGACCCGAAAAACTTTTTCCGTCGCCGCAAGCCTCTGTTCTTCTGCGATCCCATTTGGAGGCCTTTTTTGGTACTCTGCCAGAGGGGGTATCGATCACGTAGGTCGTCTACAGCAACCCTGATGCCTCCATGATGATGTGTAATTCACCATAGACCTACGGGTCCATAGCTAGTAGCTAGATGGCTTCTTTTCTCTCTTTGATCTTCAATACCATGTTCTTCATGATTCTTGCGATGATCTATCTGATGTAATCTTATTTTGCGGTGTGTTTGTTGGGATCCGATGAATTGTTGGTTTATGATTAGATTATTCATTGAAAGTAACATAGTCTTTTCTGAACTTTAGTATGCATGATTATTATAGCTTTGTAATTCTCTCTGGTCTATCTGTTTGGTTTGGCCAACTAGACTGATTTATCTTCAGTGGGAGGAGTGCATTGTAGTGGGTTCAATCTTGTGGTGCTCTATATCCCAGTGACAGAAGGAGACAAGACACGTATTGTATTGTTTCTACTAAGGATAAAACAACGAGGTCTAAACATATTGCTGGTCTTACTTTGTCTACATCATGTCATCTTGCTTAAAGCGTTACTCTGTTTGTCATGAACTTAATACCATAGATGCATGCTGGATAGCGGTCGATTGGTGGAGTAATAGTAGTAGATGCAGAATCGTTTCGGTCTACTCGTCATGGATGTGATGCCTATATACATGATCATTGTCATGAATAACATCATAACTATGCGCTTTTCTATCAATTGTCCAACAGTAATTTGTCTACCCACTGTATGATATGTGTTCGAGATAAAAAACCTCTAGTGAAAACTATGGCCCCTAGGTCTATTCAAATCATATTGCTAAAACACTAAAAACCTTGCTACAATTTATTTACTTTCATTTTCCTTTTACTTTTTATTCATTTATCTATCACAATCAGAAGTAATCCTTGCAAGTAACGAGTTCAATGGGCTTGACAACCCTCTTGCCCGTGTTGGGTGCAAGTGTTTGGTTTTGTGTGTGCAGGTATTGTTGATGCGAGATTGTCGTGATTCTCCTACTGGTTAGATAACCTTGATTCTCACTAAGCAAAATACTTATCACTACTACATTGCTTCACCCTTCCTCTTCGGGGGAAAACCCAACGCAGCTCATAAGTAGCAGAAAGAATTTCTGGCGTCGTTGCGGGGAGGAGGTACGAAAGTAGTCTCCCGTCAACCTGCGAATTTTTGGCTCCGTTGTTGGGGAGACACCATCAACTTCGCACGAGGTTCCTTCACACAAACTATCATCCACTTGTTCTACTTTTTACCTATCTTTTTTATTTACCTTTATATTTGCTTTTATAAAAAATCAAAAGTACAAAAATATATCTACTTACTTGTTTGCTAGTTTGCTAATTTTCTTAATTTGTCGCTATGTCTCAACATAGATTTTACGATACTACTTATTACAAAAGGTGGGCTGAAATAAATTCTTTGTTGAAGAAATTAAGGAGCACTCGACTTTGCTTGATGCTATTAGTTAACAACTTGATGAAGTCAATCAAGAAGTAGCTAATCTTCAATCTCAACCTGCTCAAACTGAAAACTTATTAGGAAAGATTTCTGATAAGCAAACCACGCTAGTGAATAAGATGGCCGCACCAAAATCACATCCTCTCGCTAGTAATGATGTAGATATTAAAATGATAGATGTTGCACCCATTGAATCTTTGTTAAATAATATAAAACTTGATGAAAAATGGACTCGAGATGAGTCAACTTTAGCTAGAAGGCGTCCTAATTGTTCGGAGGGTGGTGATCTTAATGATAAAAATGAAAAAAAGTGGGTTTCGAGAGGTCAAAACTTTACATAGTGATGTGCCCACTACTTTGGATTACACGGACTTTAATTATGAAAGTTGTTCTTTGGTTGAATGTATTTCCTTGTTGCAATCCATGATAATTTCACCTAATGCTTACGAACTAATAAAGCTTTTACTAAACATATTGTGGAAGCTATGATAAAAGCTCATGAAGAGAAGCTTGAACTAGAGGTTTCAATACCTAGAAAATTGCATGATGAATGTGAACCTACTATTAAAATAAAGATTAAAGATTATGAATGCCATTCTTTGCGTGACCTAGGAGTTAGTGTTTCTACGATACCTAAATCTCTATGTGATGTGCTAGGTCTCGCCGATATAAATGAATGTTCCCTTAACTTGCATTTAGCGGATTCTATTATTAAGAAACCATTAGGTAGAATAAATGATGTGTGTATTCTTGCTAATAGAAATTTTATGCCCGTGGATTTCATTGTGCTTGATATTGAATGCAATTTGTCTTGTCCTATAATACTTGGTAGGCCTTTCCTACGAACCGGAGGTGTTATTATTAACATGAAAGAAGGTAATATAAGATTCCAATTTTCATTAAAGAAAGGCATGGAACACTTTCCTAGGAAGAAAATTAAACCACCATATGAATCTATTATGAGAGCCACCTACGGAATTAATTTGAAGGACGACAATACTTGAAACAATGCATTATGCCTAGCTAGGGGCATAAAACAATAGCGTTTGTTGGGAGGCAACCCAATAGTTATATTTTTTTGCTCTTACTTCCTGTTATTTTGAGTTCACACATTTTTTTTATTGTATTGATTGTGTTTCTATGTTTTAATTAGTGTTTATGCCAAGTAAAGCCTTTGGGACGATTTGGATGATAGTAGAATCGTTTCTGTGCAAAAACAGGAACTTTTACGCCCAGTGCAGGATTTTTCTAATTTTACTGGATCGTCTTTTTGATCTGATTTTTTTACATAGTATTGCTATAAAATAATTCTAGGTTCTCCTAACTTTTCAGGATTTTTGGAGTTACATAAGTACGGTTTTAGTACAGATCACTACAGACAGTTCTGTTTTAGACAAATTTTGTTTTTGCTTGTTTTGATGATGCTATGGATTATATCGGGGGGTAGAAGTCATGTATAAGTTAGAATAAATTACCTATTAGGCAATAATGAAATATGAATCAATTTATAGCAGCACCTAAAGTATTTGATATGTCTATTATACTAACGGATCTCAATAGAGGTTTTGTTGAGTTTTGTGTGCTGAATTTTTCAAGTTTTGGGTGAGATCACGATGGATGAAGGAATAAGGAGAGAAAGACCCTAAGCTTGGGTATGCCCAAGGCACCCAAGGTAATATTCAAGTAATACCCAAGCGTCTAAGCTTGGGACCCCTCTTTTGTGTCCAATCTATCGGTATGTCACTTGGAGCTATATTTTTATTCATCACATGATATGAGTTTTGCTTGGAGCGTTGTGTATTATAGTTTATTTTCCTTTTAGTTTACTACAATCATTGTTTGTTGGACACACCTTTTGAGAGAGACACATTTTCATCATAATTTATTAGAATACTCTATGTGCTTCACTTATATGTTTGAGCTAGGCAATTCCTCTAGTGCTTCACTTATATCTTTATAGAACACGATGGTGGTCATATTTTATAGAAATAATTGCTCTCATGCTTCACTTAAATATTTTTGAGAGTATAAGGCATAGGAATGATAATTTGCATGTGTTATAAGACTAGTCCAAAAAGGATAGGTATTCAAGGGGGATATAATAAAAACTTTCATGTAACTCACCAAATAGGAAATGTGGCTTAATTATAAGGGATTTATATTTCTATGCCCCTCGTTGGCTAGTTGAGCTCAGTTTTGCCCAAGGCAACTAACTTTGCTCATCTTGCCCTCCCCCCTCCACCACCAGCTCACAAAAGCCCGAACATTGCACTCACGTCCGATCAAAACCTTTGACCGTTACCTCCCGACTAGTTTTTTTTGTGTCTCCTCCTGACTATTGGGGCCGCCTGATATGCTGACAGGTGGGGCGTAGGAAACTTACTACAGGTGGGGCCTAGGTAGGTGGACGACTCTCTCTCTTACCACATTTCGAACAACCCGTGCCCGAGTCATTCCCCACACAGTCGCCGCCGATATCCAGCGAGGCTGCACCGCACATACCCCCCAACCCCTACCCACCTAGCCCACTGATACTTGTGATATGCGTTGGGTTTTCCGTGAAGAGGAACGGGCAATTGCAACACAAAGTGGGTAAGTATTTCCCTCAGTTATGAAACCAAGGTTTATCGAACCAATAGGAATATCAATCCTCAACCGTCTTCAGCGGCTACACACAAAAGAGCAAACAACTTGCACCCAACGCGGACAAGAGGGTTGTCAATCCCCTTGATCTCATTATTTGCAAGCAAATGAGTTGTGTAGATAATTGTAAATTGCAAAATAAAAGAAAAGGTAAATAAAGGCAGCAAGGTAATAGTAACGTTTGTAAATTTAGAAGTGAATAGACCCGGGGGCCATAGTTTTCCTTAGTGGCATCTCTCAGGTAGGCAGCATACGGTGGGTAACAAATTACTGTTGGGCAATTGTTAGAAAAGTGGATAGTTATGCGATTTTCATGACAATGATCATGTGTTATAGGCATCACATCCATAAACAAATAGGCCGACTCCTGCCTGCACCTATTACTATTACTCCACTCATCGATCGCTATCCAACATCCATCTAGAGTATTAAGTAAAACAGAGTAATGCATGGAGAACGATGACATGATGTAGACAAAGTAAACTCAGGCAAAATGAATAAACCCCATTGTGTTATCCTTATTAGCAACAACATAAAGACGCAACTTGTCCCCTTTTGTCACTGGGATATAGAAACTCCATAACGCACCTCTCTCACTGAAGATAGATCAATCTACTTGGCCCAAGCAAACTAATAGGTCAGAGAGAATTACGAAGCTATAATGATCATGCAAATAAGAATCTTAATATTCAGAGGTAACTCAAATACTATTCATGAATAATCTAAACATAAACCCACAATTCATCGGATCCCAACAAACACACCGCACAAAAGGATTACATTGGATAGATCAAAGCGAAGATGCGATGATCATTGTATTGAAGATCAAGAGATAGAGAGGTTGCCATCTAGGTACTAGCTATGGACCCGTAGGTCTGTGGTGAACTACTCACACATCATCATGAGGGCAACAAGGTTGATGAAGAGGCCCTCCATGATCGATCCCCCCTCCGGCAGGGTGCCGGAACGGAGCTCCAGATGGCCTCGCGACGGAACAGAGACTTGCGGCGGCGTAAAAAGGGTTTCGGGACTGCCTCCAGGGTTTTTACGATATATGAGAATTTATAGGCCAGAGAACGAGGTCGGGGGAGCCGCTAGGGGCCCACAAGCCATCAGGGCGCGCCCCCAGGTCGCGCCCTGTTGGCTTGTGGGGCCCTGGTATGGCCCCCAGCCTTCTTCCGAATCTCCTAGGTCTTCTTTTGGTCCAGAAAAAATCATCAAAAAGTTTCGTGGCAATTGGACTTCGGTTGGTACTATAAACCTGAAAAGTGAAAAACATGCAGAAAACAACAATTGGCACTGGGCACTGGGTCAATAGGTTAGTGCTCAAAAATATTATAAATTGGTAAATAAAGACCCAAAAAGTATCCTAAAATGATAATATATCAGCATGGAACAATAAAAAATTATAGATACGTTGGAGACGTATCAAGCATCCCCAAGCTTAATTCCTGCTCGTCCTCGAGTAGGTAAATGATAAAAACAGAATTTGATGTGACATGCTACCCATTATGTAATCTTTTGCATGTATGCTCATTGAGAAACGATGAATCAACAAATATTAACATAACAATACTTATAAGTATAAGAAACAAAATCATCAATCTTTCAAAGTATACGATCCTCATGTTTACCCCCCATTCATCTTATTATATTAGCAAGGCATGACTCCATCTTCACCACATTAATACAAATGTCAAGCACTACGGTGTCTGATACGTCTCCAACGTATCTATAATTTTTGATTGTTCCATGCTGTTATATTATCATTCTTGGATGTTTTATAATCATTTTATAGCAACTTTATATCATTTTTTGGGACTAACCTATTGACATAGTGCCCAATACCAGTTGATGTTTTTTGCTTGTTTTTTACTTCACAGAATATCAGTACCAAACGGAGTCCAATTGCCACGAAACTTTTTGGAGATTTTTTTGGACCAAAAGACAACTTGGGAGCCAAGGAAGCACCTGGGGGAGGCCCGTGGGGCCCACGCTACACCAGGGCGCGCTAGAGGCCCCCGACGCGCCCTGATGTATCGTGGGGCCCACGGAGGTCTTTTCCACGCCTCTCAGCTCTATAAATCCTCAGAAATTCCAGAAACCCTAGAGGAGTCGACGAAACACAATTCTAGCCGCCGCAAGTTCCAGAACCATGAGATCCAATCTAACACCATCACACAGGGGTTCATCATCCTCATTGGTGCCTCTTCGATGATGCGTGAGTAGTCCACCATAGACCTACGGGTCCGTAGGCAGTAGCTAGATGGCTTTCTCTCTATCTTTTGATTCTCAATACATTGGTCTCTTGGAGATCTATTTGATGTAATGACTTTTTGCGGTGTGTTTGTTGGGATCCGATGAAGTTTGAGTTCGTGATCAGTTTCTATCCATGAATATTATTTGAGTTTTCTTTGATCTCTTATATGCATGATTATTTATAGCCTCGTATTTCTTCTTCGAATCTTTGGTTTAGTTAGGCCAACTAGATCGATTTTTCTTGCCATGGGAAGAGGTGCTTTGTGATGGGTTCGATCTTGCGGTGTCCTCTCCCAGTGACAGAAGGGGCAGCGAGGCACGCATGTATCGTTGCTATTAAGGATAACAAGATGGGGTCTATTCCTACATGAATAGATCTTGTCTACATCATGTCATCGTTCTTATTGCATTACTCCATTTCTCCATGAACTTAATACACTAGATGCATGCTGGATAGCGGTCGATGTGTGGAGTAATAGTACTAGATGAAGAATCGTTTCGGTCTACTAATCTTGGACGTTATGCCTATATATTGATCATTGCATTGGATATCGTAATGATTATTTGATCTTCTATCAATTTCCCAATAGTAATTTGTTTACCCACCGTGTGCTATTTTCTTGAGAGAAGCCACTAGTGAAATCTACGGCCCCCGGGTCTATTCTTTTAATCTATTGCTTTCCGATCTATCTTTTTCCGCATTTGTTTTAAGATCTATTATTCCAAAAAGGCAAAAATACCTTGCTCCACTTTTTATTTGCATCTTTTATTTTATGTTCTTGTGCGATCTATTTATCCAATCTAATACAATCAATCTATCTTTTTACCGTGGAGAGATTGACAACCTCTCTTACGCGTTGGGTTGCAAGTATTTGTTCTTTGTGTGCAGGTACCATGTACATAGTGTTGCTTGGTTCTCCTACTGGTTCGATAACCTTGGTTTCATAACTGAGGGAAATACTTACCGTAGCTGTGCTGCATCATCCCTTCCTCTTTGGGGAAATACCGACGCAGTCTCAAGCCACGTCAAATGAATTTTTGGCGCCGTTGCCAGGGAGACATCGTCAAAATCTATCAGGTTCCTAATCACAAATCTCATCTCCTTGCAATTTACATTATTTGCCATTTGCCTCTCGTTTTCATCTCCCCCACTTCACAAAAATTTGCCGTTTTATTCGCCCTCTTTTTCGTTTGCCTTTTTCTCGCTAGATCTCTTGTTTGCTTGTAATCTTGTTTGCATAGTCATGATGCCTCAACGAAAGTATTATGATGTTCCTTACCCCAATATTTTGCTCGAGATTGAGAAAAGTACCAAGGAATATATGACTACACAATTTGAGCATAATAAGTATTTTACCGAGGAGCTTAAAGAACACTCTACTGTACTAGATGCCATAACAAAACAACTTGATGATATTAGTAGAGAAGTTTGTAATCTCCAATCTAAGTATGCTCATGCTGAAAATCTGCTAGGTAAAATATCTAACGCACATGCTACTTTAGTAAATCAAATGGTCGCTAAACCAGTTTCTCTAGAGGATAAAAATGATGAAGATCTTAAAGTGATTGGTGTTTATTCTATTGATTCCTTGTTTAGTAATATTAAAATTGATGATAAAGGGACTGAAATAGAGTCAACTTTAGCTAGAAGGCGTCCCAATGATTTGGAGGGTGAAAATCTTGATGAAAAAATTGATGAAAGTGGGTTTGGAGAGGTCAAAACTTTAACTAGTGATGTGCCCACTATTTTGGATTACAAAGACGTTAATTATGATAGTTGCTCTTTGATTGAATGTATTTCTTTGTTACAATCCATGATAAATTCACCCCATGCTTATGAACAAAATAAAGCTTTTACTAAACATATTGTTGATGCCATGATGAAATCTTTTGAAGAAAAGTTGGAGTTAGAGATTTCAATTCCTAGAAAATTACATGATGAGTGGGAACCTACCATTAAAGTCAAGATTAAAAATTATGAATGATTTGCTTTATGTGATTTGGGTGCTAGTGTTTCCAAAATTCCGAAATCTCTACGTGATGTGCTTGGTCTTACCAATATTGAAGAATGTTCTCTTAATTTGCACTTGGCGGATTCTACTATTAAAAAGCCTTTGGGAAGAATTAATGATGTTCTTATTCTTGCAAATAGGAATTATGTGCCCATAGATTTTATTGTTCTTGATATTGATTGCAATCCGTCTTGTCCCATTATACTTGGTAGATCATTTTTACGCACTATAGGTGCCGTGATTGATATGAAAGAAGGCAATAATAAATTTCAATTTCCACTAAGAAAGGGTATGGAACACTTCCCTAGAACAAGAATTAAGCCACCATATGAATTAATCATCAGAGCATCCTATGGAGCAAAAACTAAAGATGACAACACTTCAATCTATGCATTATGCCTAGCTAGGGGCATAAAACGATAGCGCTTGTTGGGAGGCAACCCAATGAATAAAATTTGTTTTTTCCTTTTTCTTTCTGTTCTTGAGTGTTGACACAATTATGGTACTGTTATGATTGTGTTTTTTCTGTTTTAATTAGTGTTTGTGCCAAGTAAAGCCGTTGGGATTATGTTGGTTGATAGTTGATTTGATCTTGTTGAAAACAGAAACTTTTGCGTCCAGTAGCAGAATTTTCAAAAATCACATAAGTGAGGAAAAATTATGAATTTTTTACACAAGATTTATATACAAATTTCTGACGTTGTCCTAATTGTTCGGAATTTTTTGAGTTACATAAGTATGGTTAGAGTACAGATTACTACAGACTGTTCTGTTTTTGACAGATTCCGTTTTCGTTGCATTGTGTGCTTATTTTGATGAATATATGGTTTGTATTGGAGGGTATAAGCCATGGTAAAGTTAGAATACAGTAGATATAATGCAATAATAAAATATGAATGGGTTTGCAACAGTACTTAGAGTGGTGATTTGCTTTATTATACTAACGGATCTCACGAAGGTTTTCTTAAGTTTTGTGTGATTGAAGTTTTCAAGTTTTGGGTGAGATCACGATGGATGAAGGAATAAGGAGTGAAAAGAGCCTAAGATTGGGGATTCTATGGCACCCCAAGATAATATCCAAGGAGAAACAAGCAACTAAGCTTGGGGATGCCCCGGGTGGCATCCCCTCTTTCTTCTAACGGCCATCGGTATTTTACTTGGAGCTATATTTTTATTCGTCACATATCATGAGTTTTGCTTGGAGCATATTGTATTATGTGAGTCTTTGCTTGATTTGCTTTTTAGTTTGTCACAAGTATCCTTTCTAGACACATCTATTTGAGAGAGCCAAAATTATGCTATGATTTGTTAGAATTGCTCTATATGCTTCACTTAATTTTTTTTAGCTATGGAATTGCTCTAGTGCTTCACTTATATATTTTTGAGCACGGTGTGCTTTAAATTTTTGAAGAAATACTCTCATGCTTAACTAAGATTTATTTGAGAGTTAGTAAATTTTGAAGAAATTCTCTCATGCTTCACTTATATTATTTTGAGAGATGAAATTTTTATGCTCATGTTCTTCACTTAAATTTATTTGAGCTTGTCAAAATCAATGGCAATATATGAAACTAGTCCCAAAGTGATAGATATTCAAGAGGGATATAATAAAAACTGTCATGAAGATCATTGGACAAATTAAAACTTGATTCCTTGTAATAGTTTTGAAACATGATGATAGTAATACGTGAGTCATGTTGGTGAGTAATTATGCTTTAGTAAGAATATTGGTGTTAAGGTTTGTGATTCCCTATGCAAGCACGAAAGTCAATAGTTGTGCAATGAAATTACATCCTACTTGTGGTGTATTATTCGGTGTTAGTTATGCTTAATGCCCGTTTATGTGAATTTCCGTTTCTTGGTTGGTTGCTTCTCAATCTATTTGCTAGCCTCCACTTGTACTAAGTAGAAATACTACTTGTGCATCCAAAATCCTTAAACCCAATTTTGCCATATGAGTCCACCATACCTACCTATATGCGGTATTTCCGTGTCGTTCTAAGCAAATTTGTAAGTGCCATTTCTAATTTTCAAAATGAATTTCCTTTTTGTGTGCCCGTACCGCTCATGAAGCGGCAGGGGGT
Source organism: Elymus sibiricus (assembly GCA_039707655.1). Taxonomy (NCBI): domain Eukaryota; kingdom Viridiplantae; phylum Streptophyta; class Magnoliopsida; order Poales; family Poaceae; genus Elymus; species Elymus sibiricus. The sequence goes on from CM077665.1 coordinate 276,747,738, forward strand.
GGCCAATATTTTTCCATGCTAGATGTGTTATTCTCAAGATGAGTGTTTATTCACTTGTCATTGCACGAGAGTACGGTGGTAATAGGGATGCCCAGTCCCGAAATGAAAAAGAAATTTACTTTATGTTGTGAAATAATAAATTCCTTGGAAAGTGTTGGTATGGAAGGCAACCGTGGATACGGCTAGCCATGTATTGTGAAAGAATGGTAGAAAAAGGAATAAACTTTATTTTTTGTTTGGGAACCGCCTATGATGTATCTAGCATGGAAAGTATTAAGAACTACTCGGTCATTTTCGTTGACAGGAAAAGCATGCCTCTCAAAAAATATTATCTCTCAATTTAAGCTTTGAGCTCTGGCACCTCTACAAATCCCTACTTCCCTCTGCGAAGGGCCTATCTATTTACTGTATGCAATTTCTACTTTTATTTGAGTCTCCATCTTCTCTTATAAAGTACCAACTAGGGGGCACTATGATCATACTTGTGCATTAGGTGTAGCTAATATTCGAGTGTGTTTCATGAATGGATCAATGATTGAGCATGATGGGCTAGGGATAACTTTCTTTAGTGTTGATATTTTTAAAGACATGGTTGCTTGTTGGTATGATTGAGTATTAAAGTCTTCATGTCAAAACTAGACTATTGCTTTGAACCATCTAAAAGTCCAAATGTCCATGCTACAAAAGAAAAGAATATGTGATGAACATGTTAGGCAGCATTCCACATCAAAAATTCTGTTTTTACCATTTACCTACTCGAGGACGAGCAGGAATTAAGATTGGGGATGCTGATACGTCTCCAACGTAACGAGTAGGAATTAAGATTGGGGATGCTGATACGTCTCCAACGTATCTATAAATTTTTATTGTTCCATATTATTATATTATCATTCTTGGATGTTTTATAATCATTTTATAGCAACTTTATATCATTTTTTGGGACTAACCTATTGACATAGTGCCCAGTGCCAGTTGCTATTTTTGCTTGTTTTTTATTCGCAGAATATCAGTAACAAACGAAGTCCAATTGCCACGAAATTTTTTGGAGATTTTTTTGGACCAGAAGACAACTTGGGAGCCAAGGAAGCACCTGGGGGAGGGCCGTGGGGCCCATGATACACCAGGGCACGCCAGAGACCCCCGGCGCGTCCTGGTGTATCATGGGGCCCATGGAGGTCATTTCCACCGCCTCTCAGCTCTATAAATCCTCAGAAATTCCAGAAACCCTAGAGGAGTCGACGAAACACAATTCCAGCCGCTGCAAGTTCTAGGACCACGAAATCCAATCTAACACCATCACGGAGGGGTTCATCATCCTCATTGGTGCCTCTCCGATGATGCGTGAGTAGTCCACCATAGACCTACGGGTCTGTAGGCAGTAGCTAGATGGCTTTCTCTCTCTCTCTTTTGATTCTCAATACAATGGTCTCTTGGAGATCTATTTGATGTAATGACTTTTTGCGGTGTGTTTGTTGAGATCCGATGAAGTTTGAGTTCATGATCAGTTTCTATCCAAGAATATTATTTGAGTCTTCTTTGATCTCTTATATGCATGATTATTTATAGCCTCGTATTTCTTCTTCGAATCTTTGGTTTAGTTAGGCCAACTAGATCGATTTTTCTTGCCATGGGAAGAGGTGCTTTGTGATGGGTTCGATCTTGCGGTGTCCTCTCCCAGTGACAGAAGGGGCAGCGAGGCACGCATGTATCGTTGCTATTAAGGATAACAAGATGGGGTCTATTCCTACATGAATAGATCTTGTCTACATCATGTCATCGTTCTTATTGCATTACTCCGTTTCTCCATGAACTTAATACACTAGATGCATGCTGGATAGCGGTCGATGTGTGGAGTAATAGTAGTAGATGCAGAATCGTTTCGGTCTACTAATCTTGGACGTGATGCCTATATATTGATCATTACCTTGGATATCATCATGATTATTTGATCTTCTATTAATTGCCCAACAGTATTTTGTTTACCCACCGTGTGCTATTTTCTTGAGAGAAGCCACTAGTGAAATCTACGGCCACCGGGTCTATTCTTTTAATCTATTGCTTTCCGATCTATCTTTTTCCGCATTTGTTTTCAGATCTCTTATTCCAAAAAGCCAAAAATACCTTGCTGCACTTTTTATTTGCATCTTTTATTTTGTGTTCTGCGATCTATTTATCCAATCTAATACAATCCAATCTATCTTTTTACCGTGGAGAGATTGACAACCTCTCTTACGCGTCGGGTTGCAAGTATTTGTTCTTTGTGTGCAGGTACCGTTTACATAGTGTTGCTTGGTTCTCCTACTGGTTCGATAACCTTGGTTTCATAACTGAGGGAAATACTTACCGTAGCTATGCTGCATCATCCCTTCCTCTTTGGGGAAATACTGACGCAGTCTCAAGCCACGTCAGTGTCCAAGTCAGGCAATTGGATCGTACTTTTCAATACGCATCAACTTTTTATTCTTCACGGAATACATGAACGTGAGCCATTTGACATAGCATTTAGGTGGAATAGAATATGGTGGTAGATCAGAGGCCTCCCTCCGCACCGCCGCGGCAGGCGGGCCTTGCGCGGCAACTCACCTTGATCGCCGCGGGCGGCCGACGTTGGTGGTAGGGTCGTCCTCTTCCGCCTCTTCCTCGCCCTCGGGGATCGGAGGAATCTCGGCGTGGCGGACCGGCTCCCCAGTGCTGGGCTTGCCGAGCACGCGCGCCCTCCTGGGACCGCCGCGGTCCAAGGGCTCCTCAAGCCCCGCTTCCGCGGGGGTGCCAGCGCCGGCGGCCTCCCCCAACGGATTTTGCGCCGGCAGCTCCTTCTCGTGTCTGGCCTCGTCGTCATCGGACGCGGCGGCCCCTAGGCTGCTGCTGCCCATGCCTAGGCCCACCTCCGTGGCCCGTCGTTCGATGAACTCTAGCTCCACTTTGGTAGTGGCGCGGATCAACGACCCCTCGTCCCGGATGCGCACCTCCGACAAGTTGTCAAACCACGCATGCACCGCGTCCTCCACCGGCGCCTTCCACATGGGTTCCACCCCATGCGCATTACACACTGGCATCATCGCGACGATTGTATCTTTGCAAGAATTGTTGCAGAGCGGGATGACGGCCGTTGGCAGGATGAACTTGCCGTCGGGCCAGAAGAGCTGGTGGCGGAAGAAGGTGAGCTGCAGGAAGGTCAGGTCCCCGTCAAGACCCGAACGGACCCGCATGATGTCAGCGGGTCCGGCATACTCCTGATGTCTACTACGCAACTTTATTCTTGTAGACTTTGTTGGGCCTCCAAGCACAGAGTTTTGTAGGACAGTTGCAATTTTGCCTCGAGTGGATGACCTAAGGTTTATCAATCCGTGGGAGGTGTAGGATGAAGATGGTCTCTCTCAAACAACCCTGCAATCGAATACAAGAAATCTCTTGTGTCCTCAACACACCCAATACAATGGAAAATTGTATAGGTGCACTAGTTCGGCGAAGAGATGGTGATACAAGTGCAATATGGATGGTAGATATAGGTTTTTGTAATATGAAAATATAAAAACAGCAAGGTAGCAAGTAACAAAAGTGAGCACAAACGGTATTGCAATTCTTGAAAACAAGGCCTAGGGTCCGTACTTTCGTTAGTGCAATCTCTCAACAATGCTAATATAATTGGATCACATAACCATCCCTCAATGTGCAACGAAGAATCACTCCAAAGTTCTTATCTAGCGGAGAACATAAGAAGAAATTGTTTGTAGGGTACGAAATCACCTTAAAGTTATCCTTTCCGATCGATCTAGCCAAGAGTTCGTACTAAAATAACACCAAGTTATCCTTTCCGATCGATCTATCTAAGAGTTCGTACTAGAATAACACCATATGATACGCATCAACCAACTCTAATGTCACCTAGATACTCCAATGTCACCACAAGTATCCATGAGTTAATTATACGATACGCATCAAACAATTTCAGATTCATAATACTCAATCCAACACAAAGAACCTCAAAAAGTGCCCCAAGATTTCTATCGGAGAACAAGGCATAGAAACGTGCAATCAACCCCTATGCATAGATCCCCAAGGTCACCGGAATCCGCAAGTTGACGCCATAACATATATTAAGTGAATTACTTGAATACCCCAATGTCACTATGGGTAACCGCATGCAAGATATACATAAAGTGCTCTCAAATCCATAAAAGTATTCAATCCGATAATAACAAAATCTCAAAGGGAAAACTCAATTCATCACAACAAGATAGAGAGGAGAAAACACCATATGATCCAACTATATTAACAAAGCCCGTGATACATCCAGATCGTGCCATCTCAAGAACACGAGAGAGCGAGATTAAACACATAGCTACCGGTACAAACCCTCAGCCCCAAGGTGGATTACTCACACATTATCATGGTGAGAAAGACAGAGTTGTTGATGGAGAGGTGCAGCCCCAAAGAGATGAAGGCGATGGCGGCCACGGCGTCGGCGATGGGCGACGGCGGTGGCGACGGGCGGCGGCCCCTTGCCCCCCTTCTTCCTTGGTCTTGGTGCTGAAATGGAGGAGTCTCTCCCCTTCTTGGTGGCTGCCAAGGGAGAGGCAAATTCGTGGCTTTTGGTGGCTCTCCCAAAATTAGGGTTTTTCTCTCCTTATATGTGCCTCTGTGGTGCTCTATGGCCCTCCGATGGATGGACCCTTGATCCAATGGCTCTTGGGCATCTCTAGAACCTTCCTAGGGACTCCTTACAGTCCTCATGAGTCCTAAAAGTCGTGGCTTGGCCGAATACATCAGATATGGTAAGAATTGGACTCAATCACGTCATCAATTCTCGTAATCCCGTAATCAGATATTTTCCTCCAGTAAAACGGGTCTATAGATCGCAGACGAACTCCGTTTTGATCGAATTTGGAGTCCAGAATCAATGCCATAAAATTCCCCACACTTTCCTAGTTTTAACTTTTTCCATTTGATGCCGTCTTCGGGGGTCAAACTGACGATCTCTAAAAACTGTTTGTGGACAGATTTCAGGAAAGTCAGAGTCCTCCTCCAACAAGGCTCCTTTTGCGTTTTTTCGCCAATTTCCAATTAATTCCTACACATCAAAGTGTGAAACAGGAACTTGTGCAATTTTGCAACTATTAATAGGTTAGTCCCAATAAATCATAAAATCATAGTAAAAACATAGGCAAATATGACATGAATACTTCATAAATTATCGATACGTTGGAGACGTATCAGCATCCCCAAGCTTAATTCCTACTCGTCCTCGAGTAGGTAAATGATAAAAGAACTAATTTATGAAGCGTGAATGCTAGCATAATATATAAGTTTGATCATTGATAATTTCAGTCAATTTTCTAGCATCATAACCAACAACTTTTTCTCAACAAAGTCTAAGTAAGAGCCCCACATACTCAATCATCATATAGTCTTCTATGATTGCTAGTACTCAAAGCATATTTTTAGAACAAATGACATCCATCGAACACAGAGAAAGATAGGGGCTTAATGTTTCGCCTCCCAACTCATTTATCATAGAGATAATTGTCAACAATAATAAGTCATGATCAAATATATTTGACTAGATACATATGTTTGGATCTTTCCCCACCACATGATGCTTGCCAGCTAATAGACTGAGGTTGGAATAAGAAGTTGACTCAACATGAATAGTAAATAACATGAAAGTAAATAGATTGTCCCTTCGCAGAGGGAAGCAGAAATTTGCAAAGGTGCCAGAGCTCAAAGCTTAAATCAGAGATAAATATAATTTTGGGAGGTGCACCCTTCCTGTCAACGTTACGACCAAGAGTTATCAATATATTCCATGTTAAACACATTAGCGGCGGTTCCCAAGAGGTAAAAGTAAAGGTTTACCCCCCTCCACCAACAAATACACTCCACGGCTAGCCGAATCCACGGGTACCCTCCATACCAACAACATTCTTGGGGGAGTTTTGTTTAATTATTTGCGTTTTTATTTATTTCGGGACTAGGAATCCCTATTACCGCCCCTCTCGTGCAAGGACGAGTGAATAAACACTCATCATGAGAATAACCCACTTAACATGGATGATACTAACCGCCCCCTGCTGCTCCATGAGCGGTCCAAGCACACAAAATAGATGCTCATTTGAAATTTAAGAGGTGGCACATGCAAATTTACTTGGAACGGCAGGGTAATACCGCATATAGGTAGATATAATGGACTCTCCTGGTAAGAAATTGGGTTTAAGGGTTTTTGGATGCACAAGTAGTATCTCTACTTAGTACAAATTTTTGGCTAGCAAAAGATCCTAAGCAAACACCACATGTTGGAGGATCCATAACAATATAACTTCTATGCAAATATATACAACCATAACTCATTACGTTGTCTTCCTTGTCCAACTTCAACTAATTTGCTCAAGTTTGAAAATAATTAATGGGTATTCACAATCATAGAAGATGTCCAACATAATATATTTGTATGTGAAAGTTCTCTTTCTTATACTAATCATTCATGAATTGCTTGTATGACCAATTTGATGATTGTCAAACTTCAATAGATTTTACTTTCTAAATCAAATGTGAACTTGCTACTAAGAATATAGCACATTGATAATTTCCGATTTATGATATTTCATTCATTCACAATTTACTCTTAGGATATAAGTGAAGCACAAGAGTAAACATCAAACTACTCTCAAAAGATATAAGTGAAGATCAATGAGTAGTCAAACAATTAAGTAGCTATGTGAGGACTCTCTCTCAATAAATATTTTCAGATCTGAGTATTTTATTCAAATAGCGAGCAAAAGAAAAATAGCACTCCAAGAATAGCAAATATAATGTGGACAAATAAAAATTTAGGCTCAACATAGGCTAACCGATGGTTGTCGAAGAGAGGTGGGATGCGTAGCATCCCCAAGCTTAGATGCGTGATACTTCTTGAAATATTTACTTGGGGTGCCTTGGGCATCCCCAAGCTTGAGCTTTTGTATCCCGTTCAATCCTCTCATATCATGGTTTCACCTATTCTCAAAAACTTCATCCACACAAAACTCGAAAAGAACTCGTGAGATAGGTTAGTACACATAAGAATAAATCAACACTTCGTGTACTGCCAAGACAAGTTGCATAATAATTTCCAAACATTATCTACTATATACTATCATTTCCACAATTTATATCTACCAATATAGGCTATGGAAACTATAGGATAAGTAGATAACAAAACTATGACAGCAATCTGTCCATACAGAACAGTCTGTAGCAATCTATTAAACCAGTGTACTTCTGTAACTCAAAAAATTATGAAGATTTAGGACATGCTAAGGAATTTATATGACAACACTTTGTAAAAATTTCAGAAACTTTCCACGTTCCAGTAAAATATGAAAATTCAAACACTACAGAGAAAGTTTCTATTTTTACACAGCACACATCAAACATGCAATACAAGCATCCTAAGGCAATTCTTGGAACTTTTTATTGAAAAACAAGATTATAAATAACACCTAACATAAAATAACAAAATATAATGATGATACAAGCAAAGCACATATTATGAGACGAATAAAAATATAGCTCTAAGTAAGATATACCGATATTGTTGAAGACGAAAGAGGGGATGCCTTCCGGGGCATCCCCAAGCTTAGGCGCTTGAGTCTTCCTTGCATATTACCTTGGGGGTGCCTTGGGAATCCCCAAGCTTAGGTTCTTTTCACTCCTTATTCTCCACATATCTGTGTCTCACCCAAAACTTGAAAACTTCAATCACACAAAACTTAACGGAACTTCGTGAGAAGGGTTAGTGAAATAAGTAAAGATCATTCACTTAGGTACTGTCAAGACAAGATTCATAATTGTTCTCACATAATACCTACTGTATTCTACCATTCACGTAATTTATATCACTGAATATAAGCTATGGGGACACTAAAACAAGCAAACTATGCATGCAAAACATAATCTGTCAAAATAAGAACAGTCTGTAGTGTAACCATACTTCCCTGTCTCTAAAAATTCTGACAAATTATAACAACCTGAAGAATTTGAATATCAACACTGTGTAAAAATTTCAAATCATTATCACGCTCCAGTAAAAAATGAAAATTTCTGTACTGGATGAGGGAGTCCCGAACTAAGGGGTACTCGGGCTGCCGGCTCATCTCTCAATAGGCCCCGGCTCGATGGGCCGTTCTCTGAAGAAGGGCCGGACACATCAAGACTCCACATTCCAGAAGGGAGCCCTGAAGGTGCGTCGTGCACTCCAAGTCAAGATGAGGAAATCACCATCTCCATTCTCGGCAGGAGGCCCATTATGTGTAAACCCTAGGTACCCCCCCTCGGTGTCTATATAAACTGGGAGGGTTTTAGATCATACGACAGAGAAACTCATCTAGGGTTTTAGCTAGTCGATCTCGAGGTAGATCAACTCTGTAACCTTCATACCATCAATATAATCAAGCAGGACGTAGGGTTTTACCTCCATAGGAGGGCCCGAACCTGGGTAAACATCGTCTCCTTCGTCCCTTTGTTACCATCGATCCTAGTCTCGCAGCTCGGGACCCCCTACCCGAGATCCACCGGTTTTGACACCGACATTGGTGCTTTCATTGAGAGTTCCGCTGTGATCCCCAAAGGAATCGATGGCTCGTGTTGTCATAAACGAAGAGGTCCGTGGCATGGACTCCTTCGCCCCTGGACAGATCATCGCTTTCGGCAGCATCATGCTGCACGCTGACCCGACCGGCTGCCTTGGCCGGGGCGAGAGTTTCGCCCCTGATCAAGAAGTCAGATTCAGGAACTTAGAGTTCTCCATTGACCCTCGGGGCGATCTCTTGCTCACCGAGCTCGCAGTCTCACCTGACGCGCCCGAGGACTCCGAGGCCTTAACCTCGGATGTCGTTTTCAATCCCGCTCACGGGGCCAATCCCGGTGACGATCTGGACTTAAGTCCGGATCCGGCTATAGCGCCAGATCGCCAGGCACCAACTCCTGCCGAATACACTTCTCGTGTGGATGCGGCAGAGGTTAACTCCGAACACGCCAGGCAGATCGACCCGATCGAGCTCTCGGTACTCGGCGAAGCTCTAGATCGGATCTTGTCGATGAAAACTACTGACGACCCAACCCCGATCCACGCTCAGATCGGCCTAGAGGTGGGTCAACAAGAACTTTTCGTCCCACCCACCACCCATTTAATAGCCACTATCGAAGACTTAACCGATATGTTGGACTATGCCTCCGAGGAGGCAGAAGACATGGAGAAAGAGGATCGCGCTCCCACCCCCGTCAATACCGGGCGATGGACCGCCACCTCCACCTATGACGTCTACATGGTGGATACGCCAGCCGGTAACAGCGAGCGCACACCAGCAAACAATGGCGATGACTCAGGTGAGGCGCCGTCAAGGCGCCGGAAGCCACGTAAGCGATCAAAGACAAAAAAGGGAAGGGAAGCTATTGCCGGCATCGGGGAAAACGATACCCCGGAAGACCTCGGCGATCCCGATATCCCCGAGTATCCGTTGGAGGACCAGGAAAGGCCAGGGGACCAGCGCGACCCCGAAGATCCGAACGACTCCGAGGATGACAACTACCTCCCCCCTGTAGAGGAGGAGGATAGCCCGGAAGACGAGGACCTCATCGTCCCCAAAACTATTGAGGATCAGGAACGGTTTAGGCAACAACTTTTAGCCACTGCCCAAAGCCTAAAGGCAAAAGCGCGGCAGCTCAAGGCCGAACAAGTCACCCTCAACGACAGATGGACAAGGGTTCTATCAGCCGAGGAAGAACACGGCGCCGGTCTATGGGACCAACCCAAGAGTTACCCCCGCCGGCGGCTGCTGCCACAATTCGACGACGAGCTCCACAACACGCCGTCCCCCAAGCACACTCCATACGACCAGTCGGACCGCCCTCCCCGAGGACGAGATAGGACGGCTGGCGAGGCTGGCTATAGGTCGGCGATACCCCGCAGAAGGGGAAAAGAGCCAATGGAGCTTGAGAACAGGTACGACCTGCGACGCGACCTGGATGATAGAACATGCCGCACGAGATCCATCTACGGATCTAGAGGGTACTCCCCTGGTAGAAGGGACGAGTACCGGCCCTGGCTCGACCGAACCAACAGAGTTCAGGACCAAAACCGGGCCAGAACAGACGCCGACTATCGGCACGATATAGCCCGGGTCAGAGGCGCTGCCCACCCACTCTGCTTCACTGACGAGGTGATGCAGCATCAGTTCCCGGAAGGGTTTAAACCCGTGAACATCGAGCAATACGACGAAACAACTGACCCAGCAGTATGGATCGAGGATTTCCTCCTCCACATTCACATGGCACGAGGAGACGACCTCCACGCCATCAAATACCTACCCCTTAAACTTAAGGGGCCAGCTCGGCACTGGTTAAACAGTCTCCCCGAAAACTCTATCGGGAGCTGGGAGGACCTCGAGGATGCATTCCGATCTAACTTCCAGGGCACCTATGTATGGCCCCCGGACTCCTCTGACCTAAGCAATGTCGTCCAAAAGGCAGGAGAGTCCGCTCGACAATTCTGGAATCGGTTCTTGACCAAGAAAAACCAGATCGTCGATTGCCCGGATGCCGAGGCTATAGCTTCCTTCAGGCATAATATCTGGGACGAATGGCTGGCTCGCCAGCTCGGTCAGGATAAACCTAGGACCATGTCCGCCCTCACATCACTCATGACCCGCTTTTGCGCGGGCGAGGATAACTGGCTCGCGAGACGAAGCCACAACCCCGAAGACCCCGGCACCTCTGAAGTCCGGGATGGAAGCGGGAAACCACGACGTAATAAAAACAAATGCCGGCATAGCACTAGCGACGCCGACGACACGGCCGTTAACGCCGGCTTCCGCAACCCTCGATCAGGGCAAAGGAAGAAGCCTCCTAAAGGCAACCACGACGGGCCCACCCCGCTGGACAAGATCATGGAGAGGCCTTGCCAGATCCATGGCACTCAAGAAAAGCCCGCCAACCACACCAACCGTAACTGTTGGGTGTTCAAACAGGCCGGCAAACTCGCAGCCGAGGAGCAGAGCAAAGGCCCACGCAGCGAGGACGACGAGGAGCCCCGCGGTCCGAGCAATGGAGGTCAGAAGCAATTCCCTCCAGAAGTAAAAACTGTGAACATGATATATGCCACTCATATACCTAAAAAGGAGAGGAAGCGCGCCCTTCGAGAGGTCTACGCCGTAGAGCCTGTAGCCCCAAAGTTTAACCCGTGGTCGGCCTACCCGATCACTTTTGATCGACGAGATCACCCGACCAGTATCCGTCACGGAGGTTCGGCGGCCCTCATCCTAGACCCCATTATCGATGGGTATCACCTCACTAAAGTCCTAATGGACGGAGGAAGTAGCCTAAATCTGATTTACTCAGATACGGTGAAAAAGATGGGCATAGATCCGTCAAGGATAAAGCCTAGCAACACTACCTTTAAAGGAGTGATCCCAGGAGTCGAAGCCCGGTGCACAGGCTCTGTTAGCCTGGAAGTAGTGTTCGGCTCGCCCGATAACTTCCGCAGCGAGGACTTGATCTTCGACATCGTACCTTTCCGCAGCGGCTACCACGCCCTGTTGGGCCGTACAACGTTCGCTCGCTTTAACGCCATCCCACACTACGCATACCTCAAGCTCAAGATGCCGGGGCCCAAGGGGGTCATCACCGTCAACGGCAACACAGAGCGTTCCCTCCGAACTGAGGAACATGCGTTGGCCCTGGCGGCCGAATTCCATTATGAGGACGGTCGGCAAACACCCAAATCGGCCATAAAGGCCCGTAAGGTCGACAAACGAGTTCGGTTTCAATCCGAACTCCCAGACTCTTCTGCTCCCCAGAAATAGGGATACGCCCCCCATTGCACAGCCCTAACGACCGCCAAACACGTGCCAAGAGGGCACAACTTCGCGCTCAAGATTCCATGGGTAGCAATGGGGAGCATCCATCAAATGGTAAGTGTTCGGCTGGACCGACCAATACCAATACACGTCCTTGGACAAAGCACAGGTACCATCAAGGACCTGCTAAAAAGCATAAAGCTCATCGATACTTCGGCGACTTCTCAAGACCTTCTTCCCAAGGTCCGCTCGGCGACAGCATCACTCCTAATGGGATGCAACCCCCACAGAGGAACATGAACGGACAGGCGACAAGGCACATCGAGGACGTCATGTCATCAATCGAAGACTCCTGGTACAACCTCCCCTCTGTAAATTTTATATTCCGTCTACCTGTAAACAGTTGCTTCGGCAATCCAAGTTATAAGAATTATTGAGCGAGTACAAAACCATTATATATGGCCACTTCGTTGTCTTTTATACATCCTCTGTTCTTCCCTTGGTCACGCTTCTTGCGAAAACTGTTCGGTATATATTACGATGCAACCGGCTAATAGACCGGGGGATCGAATTTAAAATCGCCTTGAACATCACCCCAGTACAACTGGTTGTGTGTTCGGCATCTTGGGTTTTGCTTTATATGCATCGGATCCGAACTATGTCTTGGGTCAATAGTTGGGTTGCCCGGCTCTTGTGCTTGCCCTCTTATGTTCCGCTCGTTCGGCTAAAGGGGCAAACGGAGAACCACTGCGATTGTGCTTCCAGCTCGTCTGGTCAAGCACCTCAGGGGAGAAAGCCGAAAACTGACTGTCATAGTAAGCGAGAACCGATCTGCGACTCCGAGCATAAGTGTCATACTAAAAGATCGATAGAGGTTATTCCATGTTATACGATGGGTTTCGTTCTTGTACAAACCATGTGATGCTGGCTTTAGCCCCGAACATCACACTGGGGGCTGGTTATCAGCCCCCGCATTTTTTCTACGCTCCTACGGCTAAGTGAAAGCGATAAAGCATCATAGTTCGATTGCCTTGTCCCCCCGCACTACCGCCTTCGGGCACCAATACCTCGGCTAAGGGTCACAGTGCGGGTACAGAGACACCCCACGTAGTATCTACGTGGGGGCTGAAGCCGACGACTCGCAACTTTCAGATAAACCGGCCACACAGGAGTCAACATAAAAATCAAATACTTATAAGACATGATAAACCATGCATCACTAGTTGTAAAGCGTTAAAAGTCTTCGGACATATTACAACACGCTCATTCATACAAAACGTCCTTGGAGCATTGAGCCTCTATTGACCGAGCACCCTCCATCACTGCGGGGAAGTATCGCTCGGGGCGCCTATACTCCTTTCCAGGAGGCGGAGGTGCGGTAGCCATCTCGGTTGGCTTGAGCTTCGGCCAATGCACCATGGTCTTCGCAAAGGCCATCCGCGCGCCCTCGATACACGTAGAACGCTTCAGCACATCGACCCGAGTCGCAGCTTCGCATAGTTTCTGCACTAAGCCGAAGTAGCTGCTCGGCAACGGCTCATCGGGCCACAGACGGATGCAGAGGTCCTTCATGGCCGGCTCCGCCACTCTCTGCATCTCCATTAGTTGCTTCATTTGCTCGATGAGGAGAGGAGAGCGCCCGGGGGACTCAAACTGCGCCCAGAATAGTCGGCCCTCATCATCCTCCGCCCGCGAAGGATAAAGCTTGTTCGCGTCCGCCGCACTCTTCTGGAGATCCGCACAGACGCCTAAGGAACGCCACACCTGGGTGGGCAAAGCAAACTTGCTACCACCGAAGGTGCATTGCAGTGAATATGGCTTACCATCGATGACAGCCTTGACTTGGCAAACCTCCTCTTCAAAGGACCGCCTCTCCACCCGCTCCTTTTGGAGCTCGGATTTCAGCGCTGCTAGCTCGGTGGCTTGCTCCTTGCCTTTCTGCTCAAGGGCCTCGCACTTTGTGCCGGCATCCTTGAGCTCCTGCTGCACCTCCTCCACCCGGGCCTCATGCTTGGCACAGGCAGCTTTCAAAACGGAAAGCGCGGCTGCTGCTTGTTCGGCAGCCGTCTTCTCCTCCGCGGCCTCCTGCTTCATTTTCTGGAGCTCGGCCTTGAGTTTTTCGACCTCCGCAGCTGAAGCTGTGGAAGCAATAGACAAACGGTCACACTGGGTTACTAGTGAGGATCATTACCGATATATAGTTCGGAAATTACAATTCGGCTTACCTTGTGCCTCGTCGAACCTCTTGTTCAGGCTAACAAGCTCCTCGTCGGAGATCTTGAGCTTCCGATTTAGCTCGGTCAGCTCAGCGGCATTGACTGCCGCCGCCAATGACGAGGCCTACAAAAAATGTGCACCCAATTATGTGCATTCCAACCTCGGAACTGTCAAGGATATGACTCTCTGTTCGGTCCTCTTAAGGGCTTTTCAAGCATTGCAGGACTAAATGGTGCTTTATGCATCATTGATCGATCCTTGTTATTTGACCCCCGGATGTGTTTTTGCAAACCCATCCGGGGCTCGGGGGCTACTACATACATAAAGATAATACAAACTTAAAATTAAAATTGTTTGGGAAAAAGGTATTACATGACTCACCTTGAAGCCCGCCAAGAGACCATTGAAGGCCTCCTTCAGTCCGTTATCAACGGACTGAATTCCTTGTAAAACCGCACCCATAAGAGTGCGGTGATCCTCTGAGATGGGGGCGCTAGCTAGCGCCTCCTCCATTACCGGCCACCCAGTCGTCGGTGGCATCGGTGTTGACCGGATAGTCCGATCTATGATCGGAGACTGAGTCGGTAGCTCCGGAGGCACAGCGTGCTCCGGAGATGTCCTCGGAGGGGACTGGGCATCCTTTCGCCTTTCCTCTTCGGTGGCCAGGGGGGTATTCACCCCTGGTCCTCAACGGCCTGGGGGATTCCCTCTCCCTGGCCTTCGGCAGCCATGGCGTTAGCCTCGGCCATGGCATGGTCGCCCCCGCCACCCGTGTTTGGCTCCACCGGAGCCTGGCTGGATGACACCTCCGTGGTGTCCTCCGTGGCCCCCGGAGGTGTGGGGTGCGATGCAGTCCCGCTCTTGATAACCCACAAGTATAGGGGATCAATTGTAGCCTCTTTCGATAAGTAAGAGTGTCGAACCCAACGAGGAGCTAAAGGTAGAACAAATATTCCCTCAAGTTCTATCGACCACCGATACAACTCTACGCACGCTTAACGTTCGCTTTACCTAGAACAAGTATGAAACTAGAAGTACTTTGTAGGTGTGATAGGATAGGTTTGCAAGATAATAAAGAGCGCATAAATAAAAACTAGGGGCTGTTTAGATAAAGAAACAACTAAGTTAGTCTTAGTAGAGAGCTTTTTGTCACAAGAAAGTTATTTGTCCCTAGGCAATCGATAACTAGACCGGTAATCATTATTGCAATTTTATATGAGGGAGAGGCATAAGCTAACATACTTTCTCTACTTGGATCATATGCACTTATGATTGGAACTCTAGCAAGCATCCGCAACTACTAAAGTTCATTAAGGTAAAACCCAACCATAGCATTATAAGGTATCAAGTCCTCTTTATTCCCATACGCAAACAACCTACTTACTCGGGTCTGTGCTTCTGTCACTCACGCCACCCACCATAAACGAATCATGAACATATTGCAAACCCTACAGTGGGGATCCCTCACGCTTGCGCGACACGGAGAGCACCATAGGACAACACCAATAATAAAACATGCAACTCAAACCAATCATGATCATCAATCAACCCATAGGACAAAACGGATCTACTCAAACATCATAGGATAACCATACATCATTGGGAAATAATATATAGCGTTGAGCACCATGTTTAAGTAGAGATTACAGCGGGGAGAAGGGGTGTTACACCGCTGCATAGAGGGGGAGAGAGTTGGTGATGACGGCGGCGAAGTTGTTGGTGTTAATCGCCGTCACGATGATGGCCCCGGCGACGTTCCGGTGCCACCGGGAGAGAGGGGGAGAGAGCCCCCCTCCTTCTTATTCTTCCTTGTCCTCCCCCCTAGATGGGAGAAGGGTTTCCCCTCTGGTCCATGGCCTCCATGGCGGCGGAGGGGCGAGAGCCCCTCCGAGATTGGATCTCTCTCTCTCTGTTTCCTTCTGTTTCTGCGTTCCCAGATTCTGGCCTTTCACCGTTTCTTAAATTTCCGGAGATCCGTAACTCCGATTGGGCTGAAATTTTAACCCGATTTTTATCCGGATATTAGCTTTCTTGCGGCGAAAGAAGGGCACCAACTGCCTTAAGGGGTGACCACAAGCCACCCTGGCGCGCCCTACCCCGTGGGGCGCGCCCCTATGGCTTGTGGGCCCCTCGGGCACCGCCTTCTGTTGATTCCACTTCCCAAAATTCACATATATTCCAAAAAAAATCTCCGTAAGTTTTTATCCCATTTGGACTTCGTTTGATATGGATTTTCTGCGAAACAAAAAACATGCAACAAACAGGAACTGGCACTGGGCACTGGATCAATATGTTAGTCCCAAAAAGTAGTATAAAAAGTTGCCAAAAGTATATGAAAGTTGTAGAATATTGGCATGAAACAATCAAAAATTATAGATATGACAGAGACGTATCAGCATCCCCAAGCTTAATTCCTGCTCGTCCTCGAGTAGGTAAATGATAAAAAAGATAATTTTTGATGTGGAATGCTACCTAGCATAATCTTGATCATATAATCTAATCATGGCATGAATATTAAGACACAAGTGATTCAAAGCAATAGTCTATCATTTGACATTAAGACAATAATACTTCAAGCATACTAATAAAGCAATCATGTCTTCTCAAAATATCATGGCTAAAAGATGGTTATCCCTACAAAATCATATAGTCTGGCCATGCTCCATCTTCATCACACAAAGTATTAAATCATGCACAACCCCGGTTTTAGCCAAGCAATTATTTCATACTTTAGTATTCTCCAACTTTTTCAACTTTCACGCAATACATGAGCGTGAGCCATGGATATAGCACTAAAGGTGGAATAGAGTATGGTGGTTGTGGAGAAGACAAAAAGGAGATAGTCTCACATCAACTAGGCGTATCAACGGGTTATGGAGATGCCCATCAATCGATATCGATGCAAGTGAGTAGGGATTGCCATGCAACAGATGCACTAGAGCTATAAGTGTATGAAAGCTCAAACTGAAAACTAAGTGGGCGTGCATCCAACTTGCTTGCTCACGAAGACCTAGGGCAATTTGAGGAAGCCCATCATTGGAATATACAAGCCAAGTTCTATAATGAAAAATTCCCACTAGTATATGAAAGTGACAATATAGGAGACTCTCTATCATGAAGATCATGGTGCTACTTTGAAGCACAAGTGTGGAAAAAGGAATAGTAGCATTGCCCTTTCTCTCTTTTCTCTCATTTTTTTTGTTTTTTTTGGTGGGCTTCTTTGGCCTGTTTTTTTTGGGCTTCTTTGGCCTCTTTTATTTATTTGTAAAGTCCGGAGACTCATCCCAACTTGTGAGGGAATCATAGCTTCCATCATCCTTTCCTCACATGGGACAATGCTCTAATAATGATGATCATCACACTTTTATTTACTTACAACTCAAGAATTACAACTCGATACTAGAAAAAAATATGACTCTATGTGAATGCCTCCAGCAGTGTACCGGGATGTGCAATGATCTAGCGTAGCAATGACATCAAAAAACGGACAAGCCATGAAAACATCATGCTAGCTATCTTACGATCATGCAAAGCAATATGACAATGATGGTGCGTGTCATAATAAACGGAACGGTGGAAGTTGCATGGCAATATATGTCGGAATGGCTATGGAAATGCCATAATAGGTAGGTATGGTGGCTGTTTTGAGGAAGAGAATATGGTGGGTTTAATGCACCGGCGAAAGTTGCGCGGTACTAGAGAGGCTAGCAATGGTGGAAGGGTGAGAGTGCGTATAATCCATGGACTCAACATTAGTCATAAAGAACTCACATACTTATTGCAAAAATTTATTAGTCATCGAAACAAGGTACTACACGCATGCTCCTAGGGGAAGGGTTGGTAGGAGTTAACCATCGCACGATCCCGACCTCCACACAAAGGATGACAATCAATAAATAAATCATGCTCCGACTTCATCACATAACGGTTCACCATACGTGCATGCTACGGGAATCACAAACTTTAACACAAGTATTTCTACCAATCCACAATTACTCACTAGCATGACTCTAGTATCACCATCTTTATATCACAAAACTATTGAAAGGAATCAAACACATCATATTCAGTGATCTACAAGTTTTATGTAGGATTTTATGACTAACCATGTGAATGACCAACTCCTGTTAACTCTCTAAATAGATATAAGTGAAGGATGAGAGTTTAATTATTTCTACAAAAGATATGCCCACGCTCTAACAGATATAAGTGAAGCAAAAGAGCATTCTACAAATGGCGGTTTTCTATGTGTAGAGAAACAGGCAATCCAAACTTCAAATGATATAAGTGAAGCACATGAAGCATTCTATAAAGCCATACTCAAAAGATATAAGTGAGGTGCAAAGAGCCTTATATAAATCAACCAAGGACTTTCTCATACCAGCATGGTGCATTATTAAAAGAAAAATAAAAAGCACACGACGCTCCAAGATTTACGCATATCATGTGACGAATAAAAATATAGCTCCAAGTAAAATTACCGATGGTTGTTAGAAGAAAGAGGGGATGCCTTCCGGGGCATCCCCAAGCTTAGTTTCTTGGGAGTCCTTGAATATTACCTTGGGGTGCCTCGGGCATCCCCAAGCTTGGTCTCTTTCCACTCCTTATTCCTTCATCCATCGTGATCTCACCCAAAACTTGAAAACTTCAATCACACAAAACTTAACAAAACCCTCGTGAGATACGTTAGTATAATAAAACAAATCACCACTTTAAGTACTGTTGCAAACCCATTCATATTTTATTTTTTCATTGTAGCTACTGTATTATAACTTCTTTATGGCTTATACCACCGATTAAATTGATAGTTTCATCAAAACTAGCAAAACAATGCATCAAAAACAGAATCTGTCTTAAACAGGATAGTCTGTAGCAATCTGAACATTTACTATACTTCTGTAACTCTAAAAATTCTGAAAAATTAGGAAATTATAAAAAATTTTCATAGCAGTACTGTGTAAAAATTTCAGAAACTTTTGACATTCCAGTAAAAAATGTAAATTCACGCACTACAGCCAAAGTTTCTGTTTTTGCACTGCACACACCAAACAAGCAATCTAATCATCCTAAAGGCAAATCTTGGCACATTATTTTTATAATACAAGGGATTTATACAAGGGGATAATTATTTTTGTTGAAAAGTTTCTGTAATCGAGATTCACAAAGTTTCCATGGGCATGAACAAAGTTCAAGGAGCTCCCCCACTTCAACGGTGGTCTTCCTTCTTACTTTCACTTCTCTTTTTGAAAAAGTTTTAGGTTCCCCTCTTTATTTTTTTGTTTTTGAACTATATAAAAGCACACAACAGAGTAAAATGACTCTCTAAAACTTCTGGGTTGTCTCCCTGGCAGCGCTTTCTTTAAAGCCATTAAGCTAGGCATATAGTGCTCAAGTAATGGATCCACCCGGATCCCAAGGTATATCAAAGCCAATTTTAATTAACAATGATTTGTAATTTAGTAGTGAGCACAAATTAACATATATCATGCAACAATGAAGTCTAACTCTCTTCCTATGCATTGGCATATCATAAAAGAACAATTCATGTACATCAAGTAAAGGCCAATACATAGCATAAGCAGTTTCTTGCAATTTTATCATATTGGAAACATAGAGAGGTGGAGATGTAGTTCCTCTCTCATAATAATTGCAAGTAGGAGCAGCAATCACATGCATATTATATCTATCAAAATCATCATGTGTAATAGTAAAAGGCAACCCATCTATATAATCCTTAATAAGTGCAAACTTCTCCGATATAGTGTAGTTGGGAGAATTCAAAAAGATAAAAGGACTATCATGTGTGGGTGCAATAGCAACAATTTCACGTTTAACATAAGGAACTATAGCAAGTTCATCTCCATAAGCATCATTCATATTGGCATCATGGCCACAAGCATAACAAGCATCAATTTCATCAAAAAGGGATATTTCAAACGAATCCAAGGGATCATAGCAATTATCATAGCATTCATCCTTCGGTAAGCACGAAGGGAAATTAAACAATGTATGAGTTGAAGAGTTACTCTCATTAGAAGGTGGGCACGGGTAGCTAGTCTGCTCTTCCTCCTTTTGTTCTTCGCTCTCCTCGTCATCTTTTTCATCTAATGAGCTCACAGTGTCGTCATTTTGTTCTTTCATAGTTTCCTACAAAATATTAGTCTCCTCTTGGACAGCGGAGGAGTCCTCAATATATGGCTTAACATAAGCATTAGAAGCATAGTTTTCATAGCAATATTTAAGTATGGCAAAACTTTCAGATTTGTAAAGAGTAGAATCATACTTTTCAATCAAAGAAGCAATTTCATAGGCACCCTTAAAAGCAACAAATTCTTCAATTTGCTCAATATCATAGTAATTATAAACACCCTTGACATAAGAAGATACGATTCCATTATCCTTAAACTCACATTGATAGGGAAGGTGTTTTTTAGGGTCTTCAGAACAACAAGTAAAATCATAAATTTCGCATAAATTCCAAGCATAGCATTGCAAAGTATTAATATGATGCCATAAAAGTTTCCCTTTTTGAGATAAGCGGTGTCGCACATAATAAGCATGCTCATTTAATGATTTGCCCTCAACTAAGCTAGTTGGGGTTTCAGCACGAGCACAAACGGATCGAAGATGACCCAAGTAATATTCTTCGGTGGTACGGAACACTAGTGGTTCATCAACTTTTGGAGCAGCAAGTACAACTATTTTTTTTGGTATTTTATGTTTCCTACCCATATCTAAAGATACAAAACAGCTTAGAACAGAAAATAAAAATTACTTAGTGATAAAGCAAACAAGCACACACGAGAATATACACCCTACGCTATTGCTCCCCGGCAACGGCGCTAGAAAAAGGTCTTGATAACCCACAAGTATAGGGGATCAATTGTAGCCTCTTTCGATAAGTAAGAGTGTCGAACCCAACGAGGAGCTAAAGGTAGAACAAATATTCCCTCAAGTTCTATCGACCACCGATACAACTCTACGCACGCTTAACGTTCGCTTTACCTAGAACAAGTATGAAACTAGAAGTACTTTGTAGGTGTGATAGGATAGGTTTGCAAGATAATAAAGAGCGCGTAAATAAAAACTAGGGGCTGTTTAGATAAAGAAACAACTAAGTTAGTCTTAGTAGAGAGCTTTTTGTCACAAGAAAGTTATTTGTCCCTAGGCAATCGATAACTAGACCGGTAATCATTATTGCAATTTTATATGAGGGAGAGGCATAAGCTAACATACTTTCTCTACTTGGATCATATGCACTTATGATTGGAACTCTAGCAAGCATCTGCAACTACTAAAGTTCATTAAGGTATAACCCAACCATAGCATTATAAGGTATCAAGTCCTCTTTATTCCCATACGCAAACAACCTACTTACTCGGGTCTGTGCTTCTGTCACTCACGCCACCCATCATAAGCGAATCATGAACATATTGCAAACCCTACAGCGGGGATCCCTCACGCTTGCGCGACACGGAGAGCACCATAGGACAGCACCAATAATAAAACATGCAACTCAAACCAATCATGATCATCAATCAACCCATAGGACAAAACGGATCTACTCAAACATCATAGGATAACCATACATCATTGGGAAATAATATATAGCGTTGAGCACCATGTTTAGGTAGAGATTACAGCGGGGAGAAGGGGTGTTACACCGCTGCATAGAGGGGGAGAGAGTTGGTGATGACGGCGGCGAAGTTGTTGGTGTAGATCGCCGTCACGATGATGGCCCCGGTGGCGTTCCGGCGCCACCGGGAGAGAGGGGGAGAGAGCCCCCCTCCTTCTTCTTCTTCCTTGTCCTCCCCCCTAGATGGGAGA
This sequence comes from Elymus sibiricus, assembly GCA_039707655.1. Classification (NCBI taxonomy): domain Eukaryota; kingdom Viridiplantae; phylum Streptophyta; class Magnoliopsida; order Poales; family Poaceae; genus Elymus; species Elymus sibiricus. The sequence goes on from CM077665.1 coordinate 276,769,613, forward strand.
AGGGTTTACCCTCTGGTCCATGGCCTCCATGGCGGCGGAGGGGCGAGAGCCCCTCCGAGATTGGATCTCTCTCTGTTTCCTTCTGTTTCTGCGTTCCTAGATTCTGGCCTTTCACCGTTTCTTAATTTTCCGGAGATCCGTAACTCCGATTGGGCTAAAATTTTACCACGATTTTTATCCGGATATTAGCTTTCTTACGGCGAAAGAAGGGCACCAACCGCCTTAAGGGGTGACCGCAAGCCACCCTGGCGTGCCCTACCCCCTGGGGCACGCCCCTATGGCTTGTGGGCCCCGCGGGCAGCGCCTTCTGTTGATCCCACTTCCCAAAATTCACATATATTCCAAAAAAAATCTCCGTAAGTTTTTATCCCGTTTGGACTTCGTTTGATATGGATTTTCTGCGAAACAAAAAACATGCAACAAACAGGAACTAGCACTGGGCACTGGATCAATATGTTAGTCCCAAAAAGTAGTATAAAAAGTTGCCAAAAGTATATGAAAGTTGTAGAATATTGGCATGAAACAATCAAAAATTATAGATACGATGGAGACGTATCAGCTCTCCGCCAGCTCGGCGGGCGGAGACTCCCCATCCGATATTTGGGAGAACACGCGGTGGGCTGCAGACCAAAAGGCGCCCATGCGTTTAAAAACCATTACATACTTTGCGTAAATAACTCAGTGAGTCCTCGGATTCATTACCTTTGAGCGTGGGGCTTGACCCTTGGGTTCCTTCGGGGGACCCTCTCAAATTCCTCGGATTTTGTGTTAGAATCCGAGCTGTTGTCGGGCAGGATCAACCTCGCCTGGCGCGCCCTCTTCAGGGCGGGAGGAGCTGCCTCCTCCGCGGCGTCCGATGACGCCGCCCTCTTTCTTGCGGGGGGGGGGGGACCCCCCCGTCATCATGCTCCTCCTCATGGCTAGAGGAGGCATGGGTTTCCTCGGACGCAGCGTCTCGCTGGTCCTTAATGCGGAGGCCCTCTCTGGCCTTCTTCTTCTCTTTCTTTTCAGGCGCCGAGTACGGCACCACGACAAGCATCGCCGCCAACAGCTCCGACCTGGGGTCTTCGGGTTGTGGAGCCGGGCAGTTAACCTTCGCGGCTTTGCTCAACCACTTCTACGAAAGTAGGGGAGAAGGCGTTCAGACTTTTTGCCGAAGAAACAGAGTCAATGAATTGAAATTATACCATACCTTGGTCGGTGGGTTGTCGGCGCTTAGGCCCGTATCCTCTTCCTTGGCCGGCCAACTTTTCTGAGGCTTGAACAAAGCCCTCCACAGCTTCTCAGGGGTGGTGCGGAAGAATTGGCGCACGGTAGGCTCGTCGTCAGGACGGTAAGCCCACATGGGGGATGCCCGGCACTGGTAGGGGAGGATACGGCGGTGGAGCATGACCTGGACCACGTTGACCAGCTCCACCTTGGCCTCGATCACCGAGGTAAGGCGCTTCTGCAGCAGCTTCACCTCAGCATCCGACCCCCAGTCAAGGCCCTTCCTGAGCCACGAGGTCAATCTCGTTGGGGGTCCGGATCTGAATTCGGCAGGCGCCGCCCAACTATCATCCCTTGGCTCAGTGATGTAAAACCACTCTTTCTGCCAGATCTTGATTGTGTCGATGAAGGTGCCGGTAGGCCACTCGACGCGGGGGAGCTTGCTGATTACCACCCCTCCGCAGTCTGTGTGCTCACTGGCCATGGTGTTCGGCTTGACATTGAAGACCTTGAGCCACAAGCCGAAGTGCGGTTCGACCCGCAGAAAGGCTTCGCAGATGATGATGAATGCCGATATGTGCATGAAGGAGTTCGGTGGAAGGTCGTGGAAGTCTAGCCCGTAGAAAAACATGAGACCCTTGACAAAGGGGTGGAGCGGAAAGCTCAGTCCCCGGATAAAGTGGGGGACGAACACCACCCTCTCGCCTGCTTTGGGGGTGGGAACCACCTGGTTCTTCTCCGGGGCGCGGTGGAAGACGTTGGCGGGGAGGTAGCCGGCCTGCTTTAGGTCCCGGATATCCTGGTCGGTGACCGTGGAGGCCTCCCACTTGCCATTGGAGCCCAAACCCGCCATGGCTAATCTCGGAGGAAAGGGCGAGGAAGAACTGGATCTGGGCTCTCGGAGCTTGGAGAGATTGAGGAGGCGGAGGATGCGAATGGGAAGCGTGAATAGCCCTTGGGTTTTTTCCCTTTTTATGGGACATGTCACCGATTAGCCTCGCTTACCGTGCCACAAATCCCTCCGCTTCCCAAGACATGCGTGCCGTTATGCGCGTGTGGAGATTAATCATATCCCGTGTGAAACGGAGCACGATCTGCGCATTGATAAGTCGTGTCGCTGTAAAAACGGCCCCGAACCGCGAATCGAGTTTTCGTAACTAGTTCAGTGGTCGTGGTAGGCCACGACGCTTCGTCAGAGGGGGGTGTCAGAAAACACTGTTTACACTTTGGCGATTGGCCTTCGGGGCTAAGCAATTCATGGTGTTCGGTCAATCATATGATCAGGAGAAATACGTGTCATCGGAAACCGAACTAGTCTCAGCCGATCATGGAAAGGGAAGAAGAACTCACCCCGCAAGCCGAAGACTCTGATCATACGAAGCAGCTGGAGCTGAGACCCTTGGCGTTGGGGGCTAGTTCGGGGGCTACTGAGGGAGTCCTGGACTAAGGGGTCCTCGGGCTGCCGGCTCATCTCTCAATAGGCCGGCTCGATGGGCCATTCTCTGAAGAAGGGCCGGACACATCAAGACTCCACATTCCAGAAGGGAGCCCCGAAGGCGCGTCGTGCACTCCAAGTCAAGATGAGGAAATCACCATCTCCATTCTCGGCAGGAGGCCCATTATGTGTAAACCCTAGGTACCCCCCCGGTGTCTATATAAACCGGGAGGGTTTTAGATCATACGATAGAGAAACTCATCTAGGGTTTTAGCTAGTCGATCTCGAGGTAGATCAACTCTGTAACCTTCATACCATCAATATAATCAATCAGGACGTAGGGTTTTACCTCCATAGGAGGGCCCGAACCTGGGTAAACATCATCTCCTTCGTCCCTTTGTTACCATTGATCCTAGTCTCGCAGCTCGGGACCCCCTACCCGAGATCCGCCGGTTTTGACACCGACACTGGAGTCAAAAGTTTCTGTTTTGGTTCAACATCAATTCTACTCATCTTGTGAGTCATCCCAAAGGCTTTACTTGGCACTCTATTGAAATAAAAGACACAAAACATGATTAATACAGTAGCTTAATCATGTGAACACTCAAAAACATAAAGTAAAAGTGTTGGGTTGTCTCCCAACATCGCTTTTCTTTAAAGCCTTTTAGCTAGGCATGATGATTTCAATGATGGTCACATAAAAAGTAGTAATTGAAACATGGAAAAGGGCATCATGAATCTCATGACAAGCACATTTAAGTCTAACCCACTTCCTATGCATAGGTATTTTGTGAGCAAACAATTTATGGGAGCAAGAATCAACTAGCATAGGAAGGCAAAACAAGCACAACTTTAAAACTTTGAACACATAGGGAGGAAACTTGATATTATTGTAATTCCTACAAGCATATGTTCCTCTCTCATAATAATTTTCAGTAGCATCATGAAGGAATTCCACAGTATAACTATCACATAAATCATTCTTTTCATGATGCACAAGCATAGAATTTTTATTACTACCCACAGAAGCAAAATTCTTCTCATTCAAAGTAGTGGGAGCAAACTCAACAAAATAACTATCATGAGACACTTGATTGACATAACCACGTTCAATATTAAAATCATGATGACAAGTTTCATGGTTACTATCAATCTTTATAGCATACATGTCATCATCATAATCATCATAGATAGGAGGCATGCCATCATCATAATAAATTTGCTCATCAAAACTTGGGGGAAAAAAATAGCATCTTCATCAAACATAGCATCCCCAAGCTTGTGGCTTTGCATATCATCAGCATCATGGATATTCAGAAAATTCATGCTAACAATATTGCTATCTTTCTCATCATTCTAGGAATTCTCATTGCATATTTTCATAATTTCTTCCTCTACCAATTGAGCACAATTTTCCAAACCATCATTTTCACGAAAGACATGATAAAGACGAATAATATGAGGCCACCTCAATTCCATTTTTTTGTAGTTTTATTTTATAAAACCAAACTAGTGAAAAACAAGAAACTAAAAGATTTAATTGCAAGATCTAAAGATATACCTTCAAGCACTCACCTCCCCGGCAACGGCACCAGAAAAGAGCTTGATGTCTACTACGCAACTTTATTCTTGTAGACTTTGTTGGGCTTCCAAGCGTAGAGTTTTGTAGGACAGTAGCAATTTTCTCTCAAGTGGATGACCTAAGGTTTATCAATCCGTGGGAGGTGTACGATGAAGATGGTCTCTCTCAAACAACCCTGCAATCAAATACAAGAAATCTCTTGTGTCCCCAACACACCCAATACAATGGAAAATTGTATAGGTGCACTAGTTCGGCGAAGAGATGGTGATACAAGTGCAATATGGATGGTAGATATAGGTTTTTGTAATCTGAAAATATAAAAACAGCAAGGTAGCATGTAACAAAAGTGAGCACAAACGGTATTACAATGCTTGAAAACAAGGACTAGGGTCCGTACTTTCGCTAGTGCAATCTCTCAAAAATGCTAATATAATTGGATCACATAACCATCCCTCAATGTGCAACGAAGAATCACTCCAAAGTTCTTATCTAGCGGAGAACATAAGAAGAAATTGTTTGTAGGGTACGAAATCACCTTAAAGTTATCCTTTCCGATTGATCTATCCAAGAGTTCGTACCAAAATAACACCAAGTTATCCTTTCCGATCGATCTATCTAAGAGTTCGTACTAGAATAACACCATATGATACGCATCAACCAACTCTAATGTCACCTAGATACTCCAATGTCACCACAAGTATCCATGAGTTAATTATACGATACACATCAAACAATTTCAGATTCATAATACTCAGTCCAACACAAAGAACCTCAAAAAGTGCCCCAAGATTTCTGTCGGAGAACAAGGCATGAAAACGTGCAATCAACCCCTATGCATAGATCCCCAAGGTCACCGGAATCCGGAAGTTGACGCCATAACATATATGAAGTGAATGACTTGAATACCCCAATGTCACTACGGGTATCCGCATGCAAGATATACATCAAGTGCTCCCAAATCCATTAAAGTATTCAATCCGATAATAACAAAATCTCAAAGGGAAAACTCAATTCATCACAACAAGATAGAGAGGAGAAAACACCATATGATCCAACTATATTAACAAAGCCCGTGATACATCAAGATCGTTCCATCTAAAGAACATGAGAGAGAGAGAGATTAAACACATAGCTACTGGTACAAACCCTCAGCCCCATGGTGGATTACTCACACATTATCATGGTGAGAAAGAGAGAGTTGTTGATGGAGAGGTGCAGCCCCAAAGAGATGGAGGCGATGGCGGCCACGGCGCCGGCGACGGGCAGCGACGGGCGGCGGCCCCTTGCCCCCCTTCTTCCTTGGTCTTGGTGCTGCAATAGAGGAGCCTCTCCCCTTCTTGGCGGCTGCCAAGGGAGAGGAAAATTCGTGGCTCTTGGTGGCTCTCCCAAAATTAGGGTTTTTATGTCCTTATATGTGCCTCTGTGGTGCTCTATGTCCCTCTGATGGACGATGGACCCTTGATCTAACTGCTCTTGGGCACCTCTAGAACCTTCCTAGGGACACCTCACAGCCCTCATGAGTCCTCAAAGTCGTGGCTTGGCCGAATACATCAGATATGGTAAGTGTTGGACTCAATCACGTCATCAATTCTCGTAATCCCGCAATCAGATATTTCCCTGCAATAAAACGAGTCTACAGATTGTTGGAAATATGCCCTAGAGGCAATAATAAAAGTAGTTATTATTATATTTCCTTGTTCATGATAATCATTTATTATCCATGCTATAATTGTATTAATTGGAAACACTGATACATGTGTGGATACATAGACACCACTGTGTCCCTAGTATGCCTCTAGTAGACTAGCTTATTGATCAAAGATGGTCAAGGTTTCCTAGCCATAGACATGAGATGTCATTTGATAACAAGGTCACATCATTAGGAGAATGATGTGATGGACAAGACCCAAACTATGAAACGTAGCATATGATCGTGTTAGTTTATTGCTATTGTTTTCTGCATGTCAAGTATCTGTTCCTATGACCATGAGATCATGCAACTCACTGACACCGGAGGAATACCTTGTGTGTATCAAACGTCACAACGTAACTGGGTGACTATAAAGATGCTCTACAGATATCTTCGAATGTGTCTGTTGAGTTGGCATGGATCAAGACTGGGATTTGTTACTCCGTGTGACGGAGAGGTATCTCAGGGCCCACTCGGTAATACAACATCACAACAAGCCTTACAAGCAATTTGACTAAAGTATTAGCCACGGGATCTTGTATTACGGAATGAGTAAAGAGACTTGCCGGTAACGAGATTGAACTAGATATAGAGATACCGACGATCGAATCTCGGGCAAGTAACATACCGAAGAACAAAGGGAACAGCATACGGGATTAACTGGATCCTTGACATAGAGGTTCAACCGATAAATATCTTCGTAGAATATGTAGGAACCAATATGGGCATCCAAGTCCCGCTATTGGTTATTGACCGTAGAGGTGTCTCGGTCATGTCTACATAGTTCTCGAACCCGCAGGGTCTGCACACTTAAGGTTCGGTGACGTTTCAGTAGTATAGAGTTATGTATGGTGGTGACCGAAGGTTGTTCGGAGTCCTGGTTTAGATCCCGGACGTCACGAGGAGCTCCAGAATGCTCCGGAGGTAAAGATTGATATATAGGAAAGTGGTGTTTGAACTCCGGAAAAGTTTCGGGCATTTCCGGCAGTGTACCGGGAGTGACGAATGGGTTCCGGGGGTCCACCAAGTGGACCCACCACACCCCAAGTGAGTCACATGGGCCTGAGGGTGGCGCACTAGCCCCTGGTGGGCTGGGCGGCCAGCCCAAGAAGGCCTATGTGGCTGGACTTGTGGGAAAGGGAAAGTCCAAGTGGGGAAGGTAAGGAGTCCTACTAGGAGTAGGATTGGAGGTGGACTCCTCCACCTCCACCTCCTTCGGCCGACTCCTAGGAGGCTTCCTAGGTCGGCCAGCCCCTCCCCTCCCTCCTTTATATACTAGAGGGGAGAGAGGGCAGCAACACAAGAAACCCTAGCCACGGTGCATCCCTCTCTCCCGATAGATCAAATCCTCTAGTTTTCAGCAGCGCTTAGGCGAAGCCCTGCTGGAATAGTTCCACCACCACCGACGCCGCATCGCCCCGCTGCCGGAGAACTCATCTACCTCTCCACTCCCTCTTGCTGGATCAAGAAGGCGGAGATCGTCATTGAGCTGTACGTGTGCTGAACGCGGAGGTGCCGTCCGTTCGGCACTAGATCGTGATTGGATCGCGGGACGCTCGGCGATTTGGATCGCGAAGACGTTCGACTACATCAACCGCGTTTCTTAATGCTTCCCGCTTAGCGATCTACAAGGTATGTAGATCCACTCTCCCTCTCGTAGATGCTCATCACCATGGATAGATCTTGCGTGTGCGTAGGAAAATTTTTGTTTCCCACGCAACGTTCCCCAACAGTGGCATCATGAGCTAGGTCTATGTGTAAATGAGATCACGAGTAGAACACAAAGGAGTTTGTGGGCGTTGATATTCAGATTGCTTCCTCCCATGGTCTTTTCTTGATTCGGCGGTATTGTAGGATGAAGCGGCCCGGACCAACATTACTCGTACGCTTACGAGAGACCGGTTCCATCAACTGACATGTAACTTCGTTGCATAAAGATGGCTGGCGGGTGTCTGTTTCTCCCACTTTAGTTGGATCGGATTCGACAAAGGCGGTCCTTGAGAAGGTTGAATAGCAATTTGCGTATCACTGTTGTGGTTTTTGCGTAGGTAAGAATTGTTCTTGCTAGATACCCGTAGCAGCCATGTAAAACATGCAACAACAATTAGAGGACGTCTAACTTGTTTTTGCAGGGTATGTTGTGATGTGATATGGCCAATTACATGATGAGATATATGTGATGTATGAGATGATCATGTATTGTATAGAATATCACGACTTGCATGTCGATGAGTACGGCAACCGGCAGGAGCCATAGGGTTGTCTTTAATTATTTTCGCCGTTTTTGCTTTACTTTATCGCTATGAGTTAGCAATAGTCGTAGAAGCAACAGTTGGCGCGACAACTTCATGGCGACACATTGATGGAGATCAAGATGATGGTGATCATGGTGTCATGCCGGTGAGGATGGAGATCATGCCGGTGCTTTGGAGATGGAGATCAAAAGCACAAGTTCATGGCCATATCATGTCACTTATGATTTGCATGTGATGTTAATCCTTTTATGCATCTTATTTTGCTTAGGACGATGGTAGCATTATAAGGTGATCCCTCACTTAAATTTCAAGATAAAATTGTGTTCTCCCCGAGTGTGCACCATTGCGAAAGTTCGTCGTTTCGAGACACCACGTGATGATCGGGTGTGATAGACTCTACGTTCGCATACAACGGGTGCAAGCCAGTGTTGCACGTGTGGAACACTCGGGTTAAACTTGACGAGCCTAGCATGTACAGACATGGCCTCGGAACACAAGAGACCGAAAGGTCGAACATGAGTCATATAGTAGATATGATCAACATGAAGATGTTCACCATTGAAACCACCTCAACTCACGTGATGATCAGACTTGAGTTGGTGAATTTGGATCATGTGACACTCGAATGACCAGAGGGATGTCAATTTGAGTGGGAATTTTTAAGTAATATGATTAACTAAACTCATTATCTTGAACAATAGTCTAAGTTGTCTTTGCAAAATTTATGTTGTAGATCAATGGCTCGCGCAGTAGCACCCCTGAATTTTAATGCGTTCCAAGAGAAAGCTAAGTTGAAAGATGATGGAAGTAACTTTGTGGACTGGGCCCGTAATCTAAGGATTATCCTTACGGCTTCCCAAAAGGGTTATGTCCTTGATGCACCGCTTGGTGATCCACCCGCTCCAGTTGAGTCTCCAGACGTTGTGAACGCCTGGCAGGCTCGTTCTGATGATTACTCAATGGTTCAATGTGCAATGTTGTATGGCTTAGAACCGGGACTTCAAAGACGTTTTGAATGTCATGGAGCATATGATATGTTCCTAGAGTTGAAGTTTATCTTTCAGAAGAATGCCCGGATCGAGAGGTATGAGACCTCCGATAAGTTCTATGCCTGCAAGATGGAGGAGAACGGGTCTGTCAGTGAACACATACTCAAAATGTCTGGGTATTCCACACGTCTAGCTGAATTGGGGATGCCCCTTCCAGCAGAGGCGATCACTGACAGAGTTCGTCAATCATTGCCACCTAGCTAGAAGAGCTTCGTGTTGAACTATAACATGCACGGGATGAACAAGTCAGTCGCCGAGCTGTTTGCGATGTTGAAAGTCGCTGAGTCTGAGATTCAGAAGGAGCATCAAGTGTTGATGGTCAATAAAACCACTAGTTTCAAGAAGAATGGCAAGGGTAAGAAGGGTAACTCCAAGAAGAGTGGCAAAGCAGTTGCCCCTCCCGTGAAGAAACCCAAGGCTGTACCCAAGCCAGAAACTGAGTGCTTTCATTGCAAGGGAACTGGTCACTGGAAGCGGAACTGCCCCAAGTATTTGGCTGACAAGAAGGCGGCCAACAACAAACAAGGTATATATGATATACATGTTATTGATGTGTACCTTACCAACTCTCGTTGTAGTGCCTGGGTATTTGATACCGGTGTGGTTGCTCACATTTGCAACTCAAAACAGGAACTGCGGAATAGACGGAGGCTGGCAAAGGACGAAGTGACGATGCGCGTGGGAAATGGTTCCAAGGTTGATGTGATCGCCGTCGGCACGCTCGCTCTTCGATTACCATCGGGATTAGTGATGAACCTGAATAATTGTTATTTAGTGCCTGCGTTAAGCATGAACATTATATCTGGATCTTGTTTATTGAGAGACGGTTACTCATCTAAATCAGAGAATAATGGTTGTTCTATTTATATGCGTAATATCTTTTATGGTCATGCACCCAATGTGAGGGGTTTATTCTTATTGAATCTCGATAGTGATGATACACATGTTCATAACATTGATGCCAAAAGATGTAGAGTTGATAATGATAGTACCACTTTCTTGTGGCACTGCCGTTTAGGTCATATTGGTGTAAAACGCATGAAGAAACTCTATGCTGATGGACTTTTGGAGTCACTTGATTTTGAATCACTTGACACATGTGAACCATGCCTCATGGGCAAGATGACTAAGACCCCGTTCTCTGGAACAATGGAACGGGCAAGTGACTTGTTGGAAATCATACATACTGATGTGTGCGGTCCGATGAGCATTGAGGCGCGTGGTGGATATCGTTATTTTCTCACCTTCACTGATGACTTAAGTAGATATGGGTAATTTACTTAATGAAACACAAGTCTGAAACATTTGAAAAGTTCAAGCAATTTTAGAGTGAAGTTGAGAATCATCGTAACAAGAAGATTAAATTCCTATGATCTGATCGAGGAGGAGAATATCTGAGTTATGAGTTTGGCAGTCACTTAAGACAGTGTGGAATTGTTTCACAATTGACACCGCCTGGAACACCACAGCGTAATGGTGTGTCCGAACATCATAATCGAACCTTATTGGATATGGTGCGATCTATGATGTCTCTTGCCAATTTGCCACTATCGTTTTGGGGCTATGCATTAGAGACAACTACATTCACTTTAAATAGGGCACCATTGAAATCCGTTGAGACGACGCCATATGAACTATGGTTTGGCAAGAAGCCAAAGTTGCCGTTTCTTAAAGTTTGGGGATGTGATGCTTATGTCAAAAAGCTTCAGCCTGAAAAGCTGGAACCCAAAGCGGAGAAATGCATCTTCATAGGATACCCAAAAGAGACAGTTGGGTATACCTTCTATCTCAGATCCGAAGGCAAAGTGTTTGTCGCTAAAAATGGAACATTTCTCGAGAAGTAGTTTCTCTCGAAAGAATTGAGTGGGACGAAGATAGAACTTGATGAGGTTAGAGCCTACATCAGTTGAAGAGGAAGTTAATGATGATGATCATGAAGCTTCGGATCAAGTTGCTATCGAACCTCGTAGGTCGACAAGGACGCGTACTGCTCCTGAGTGGTACGGCAACCCTGTCTTAGAGGTCATGTTGTTGGACAACGATGAACCTACGAGCTATGGAGAAGCGATAATGGGCCCGGATTCCGAGAAATGGTTATAGGCCATGAAATTCGAGATGGGATCCATGTATGAAAACAAAGTATGGGCTTTGGAAGTATTACCTGAAGGGCGAAAGGCCATTCAGAACAAATGGATCTTTAAGAGGAAGACGGACGTGGACGGTAATGTCACCGTCTATAAAGCTCGACTTGTGTCAAAGGGTTTTTCACAAGTTCAAGGAGTTGACTACAATGAGACCTTCTCACCCGTAGCGATGCTTAAGTCCATCGGAATCATGTTAGCAATAGCTGCCTTTTTCGATTATGAAATTTGGCAGATGGATGTCAAAACAGCGTTCCTTAACGGTTTCCTTAAGGAAGAGTTGTATATGATGCAACCAGAAGGTTTTGTCGATCCAGAGAATGCTGACAAAGTTTGCAAACTCCAGCAATCCATTTATGGACTGGTGCAAGCATCTTGGAGTTGGAATCTTCGCTTTGATGAGGTGATCAAAGCGTTCGGGTTTATACAAGTTTACGGAGAAGCTTGTATTTACAAGAAAGTGAGTGGGAGCTCTATAGCGTTTCTAATATTATACGTGGATGACATATTGCTGATTGGAAACAATATAGAAATGTTGGAAAGCGTGAAGGAATATTTGAACAACAGTTTTTCAATGAAGGACCTCGGAGAAGCTGCTTTCATATTAGGCATCAAGATCTATAGAGATAGATCGAGATGCTTAATAGGACTTTCACAGAGCACATACCTTGACAAAGTTTTGAAGAAGTTCAAAATGGATCAGTCCAAGAAGGGGTTCTTGCCTGTGTTGCAAGGTGTGAAGTTGAGTAAGACTCAATGCCCAGTGACTGTAGAAGATAGAGAAAAGATGAGTGTTGTCCCCTATGCTTCAGCCATAGGCTCTATCATGTATGCAATGCTGTGCACAAGACCCGATGTCAGCCTTGCCATAAGTATGGCCGGAAGGTTTCAAAGTGATCCAGGAATGGAACACTGGACGGCGGTCAAGAATATCCTGAAGTACCTGAAAAGGACTAAGGACATGTTTTTCGTTTATGGAGGTGATCAAGAGCTCGTCGTAAAGGGTTACGTCGATGCAAGTTTTGACACTGATCCGGATGACTCCAAGTCTCAAACCGGATACGTATTTATTCTTAATGGGGGTGCGGTAAGCTGGTGCAGTTCCAAGCAAAGCGTGGTAGCTGATTCTACATGCGAAGCGGAGTACATCGCTTGCCTCGGAGGCGGCGAAGGAAGGTGTCTGGATGAAGGAGTTCATGACAGATCTTGGACTAGTGCCTAGTGCACTGAACCCAATGACTCTGTTCTGTGACAACACTGGTGCCATTGCTCTAGTCAAGGAACCAAGGTTTCACAAGAGGACCAGACACATAAAGCGACGTTTCAATTCCATCTGCGATTACATCATGGAGGACGCCATAAATATTTGCAAAGTGCACACGGATCTGAATGTTGCAGATCCGATGACTAAACCTCTTCCAAGGGATAAACATGATCAACACCAAAACTGTATGGGTGTTAGATTCATTACAATGTAAATCACATAGTGATGTGAGCTAGATTATTGACTCTAGTGCAAGTGGGAGACTGTTGGAAATATGCCCTAGAGGCAATAATAAAAGTAGTTATTATTATATTTCCTTGTTCATTATAATCGTTTATTATCCATGCTATAATTGTATTAATTGGAAACACTGATACATGTGTGGATACATAGACAACACTGTGTCCCTAGTATGCCTCTAGTAGACTAGCTTGTTGATCAAAGATGGTCAAGGTTTCCTAGCCATAGACATGAGATGTCATTTGATAACAGGGTAACATCATTAGGAGAATGATGTGATGGACAAGATCCAAACTATGAAACGTAGCATATGATTGTGTTAGGTTATTGCTATTGTTTCCTGCATGTCAAGTATCTGTTCCTATGACCATGAGATCATGCAACTCACTGACACCGGAGGAATATCTTGTGTGTATCAAACGTCACAACGTAACTAGGTGACTATAAAGATGCTGTACAGGTATCTCCGAAGGTGTCTGTTGAGTTGGCATGGATCGAGACTAGGATTTGTTACTCCGTGTGACGGAGAGGTATCTTAGGGCCCACTCGGTAATACAACATCACAACAAGCCTTGCAAGCAATGTGACTAAAGTATTAGCCACGGGATCTTGTATTATGGAACGAGTAAAGAGACTTGCCGGTAACGAGATTGAACTAGGTATAGAGATACCGATGATCGATACTCGGGCAAGTAACATACAGAAGAACAAAGGGAACAGCATACGGGATTAACCGAATCCTTGACATAGAGGTTCAACCGATAAAGATCTTCATAGAATATGTAGGAACCAATATGTGCATCCAAGTCCCGCTATTGGTTATTGACCGTAGAGGTGTCTCGGTCATGTCTACATAGTTCTCGAACCCGCAGGGTCTGCACACTTAAGGTTCGGTGACGTTTCGGTAGTATAGAGTTATGTATGGTGGTGACCGAAGGTTGTTTGGAGTCCCGATGAGATCCCGGACGTCACGAGGAGCTCTGGAATGGTCCGGAGGTAAAGATTGATATATAGGAAAGTGGTGTTTGAACTCCGGAAAAGTTTTGGGCATTTCCGATAGTGTACCGGGAGTGACGAATGGGTTCCGGGGGTCCACCAAGTGGGCCCACCACACCCCAAGTGAGTCACATGGGCCTGAGGGTGGCGCACCAGCCCCTGGTGGGCTGGGCGGCCGGCCCAAGAAGGCCTATGCGGCTGGACTTGTGGGAAAGGGAAAGTCCAAGTGCGGAAGGGAAGGAGTCCTACTAGGAGTAGGATTGGAGGTGGACTCCTCCACCTCCACCTCCTTCGGCCGACTCCTAGGAGGCTTCCTAGGTCGGCCAGCCCCTCCCCTCCCTCCTTTATATACTAGAGGGGATAGAGGGCAGTAGCACAAGAAACCCTAGCCACGGTGCAGCCCTCTCTCCCGATAGATCAAATTCTGTAGTTTTCAGCAGCGCTTAGGCGAAGCCTTGCTGGAATAGTTCCACCACCACCGACGTCGCGCCGCCGCGCTGCCGGAGAACTCATCTACCTCTCCGCTCCCCCTTGCTGGATCAAGAAGGCGGAGATCGTCATCGAGCTGTACGTGTGCTGAACGCGGAGGTGCCGTCCGTTCGGCACTAGATCGTGATTGGATCGCGGGACGCTCGGCGATTTGGATCACGAAGACGTTCGACTACATCAACCGCGTTTGTTAATGCTTCCCGCTTAGCGATCTAAAAGGGTATGTAGATCCACTCCCCCTCTCGTAGATGCTCATAACCATGGATAGATCTTGCGTGTGCGTAGGAATTTTTTTGTTTCCCATGCAATGTTCCCCAACACAGATCTCATACGAACTCCGTTTTGGACGAATTTGGAGTCTAGAATAAATGCCACAAAATTCTCCACACTTTCCTAGTTTTAGATTTTTCCATTTGACGCCGTCTTCGGGGGTCAAACTGACGATCTCTAAAAACTGTTTGTGGACAGATTTCATGAAAGTCAGAGTCCTCCTCCAACAAGGCTCCTTTTGTGTTTTTTTGCCAATTTCCAATTAATTCCTACACATCAAAGTGTGAAACAAGAACTTGTGCAATTTTGCAACTATTAATAGGTTAGTCCCAATAAATCATAAAACCATAGTACAAACATAGGTAAATATGACATGAATACTTCATAAATTATCGATACGTTGGAGACGTATCAACTCCCAGGCAAAGCGCTTCCGGTCCTGGAGAGGAGCAATTCGGCGGGCAAGAAAATCGGAGCCCACCATCTCTATGGTAAGCCCGACAGCCCTCAACCGAAGTATCCAGGCGATGACGATCTCCAGCTTCTCATCATCATCGGCAAGAGCGCTCCACCCCTCGTCTCGAACAGGTTTGGACGTCCGAACCTCGCAGAAGGACGGGGGTTCCTTGTCAGCGATGAGGCACCAATCTGCCCGCCATTCTTCCCACCTTTTGTGCAAGTTGCCGGTGGGATACACCTCCTTGTGGGAAGCACGAGGAATCCAGGTGATGCTACCAGAGAGGCCCCCCTCACCCTCAATGCGCGGGGTGAAAAAATTGCAGAAGAGGGAAACGTTGGGGACAATCCCCACGAAGTTTTCACACAGATGCGCGATGACGGAAAGGGTCGTCATAGTGTTGGGGGTGAAGTCCAGCTGACGAAACCCGTACGTCAGCATCAGATCCATAAAGAAGGCAGAGTAGGGGGGAACTAACCCGCAGTAGAAGTATGCCGCGAAGAACATGTACTTCTCACCGCTGGGCTTGTAGTCCCCCGGAAGCACCACCGGTGCTGGATGCGCCTTGGTCTCTCTCCCCTCATCGGAGTGTACTTCGACACGAGGTCGCTCTCCTTCAGCGCGGGAGGGGAGAAAACGACGCACTTCCTCCACATTGCCGCCAAGACATCCTTTGCCTCCGCCTCCGCCGACCTCTTCACTTTCTTCGTCGGGCCAGAGGCGGAGGAGGTGGCCGCTCGCTTAGGCGCCATGGCGAGCTTGGGAAAAGGCGGCGGCTAGGGATGGAGAAGGAACTCCGATCTTTTTCAGTGGCGGAAGGGGAAAGACCAGGAGGGGCGATGACACTGCAAGGCTGCGACCGGAATGGATGACACGCTGTGAAAACCTCCCTCTTAATAGGGAGGGGAGATGCAAGGGCCACCTGTTCTGGCCTCGGCACGACGCGGTTGCCCAGGCGCGCCTCGTCGGGGAAACCGCCCTGCTCCACCACTCCCCCGACCCGCAGTTACCGCGCGTTGCGATAAAGGTAAACAGAAGTCATCATAACCGCAGAAGATTGCGGGCGCGTGCGTCTGCGCACTGTTTTTGGGCGTAGCCCAACAAACGTCGCGGAAACATTTATGGCCCAGGCCCGGGGGCTACTGTCGGTGTACTCAGAAACGGGATCCTTAACACCCAGACTTGTGCACCAGACGCCGCAGCCTCCAGACCGGCAAGACCTTGTCGGGCACGAGCATTCCTCCAACAACAATGAGCAAGGGCCAAGCAAACCCAGCAAGACGCCTTGCCGGGGGCTCAAGGACGCACACACCCGCCAAGAACTCCCCTGCCAAGTCTCAGCTCCATGTCGCCAGGCTCGTTGTCTACATGGACCAGGTGGCGAGCGAGCAGGCAGATAGGTGGAACCGGCCGGGGCGCGTGGCAGCACAGAGGGATTCACAGGAGCTTTAACGACGCCCGTCCTATGGTGTGACAAAAGAATAGAAGGTAGTTGGGCGGACGACACAGAAGGAGATGCAATCCTTGCTAGGAGACGTCGCCAACTTGACACCTCACGGTGCATTCAATGCGCCTGTCCTAGTCCGCCAGAGTTAGGTATTTCCCACTACCACCTTTTCTGACACTCTGGCAAGAAGCAGTATCCGACTGTGGTAACCCCTTTGTCTATAAAAGGAGGCCCATGGCTACCTTTAGAAAGGTTGAGACCCTGTTCACTCTACATGCGTAGCTGCACTCCCGAGGCACCTCTTGCCGGGGCTGTTGCACCTTGTACTGTGAATACCCATAATCTACAAGAACACATGACGTAGGGTTTTACGCTCCGGTGGCCCAAACCTGTCTAAACCTTCCTCGCGTACGCAGAGATCTGTGATGCTCTTTGTGTCGGAACTCTACTCACCTGATTACGAAGGGTCCTTGCCGGATCCATAGATCGTCGCATCCCCAACACTAATAAAACTTTGCAATAAGTATATGAGTTCTTTATGACTAATGTGAAACCATGGACATACGCAATCTCACCTCCTCATATTTTCTAGCCTCTTCGGTATCGTGCATAGCCCATTCTCACCTTGAGGATCGGTGCAACTTTCGCCGGTGCATCCAAACTCCGTGACACGATACGCTTTGTTGCACATAAGCCTCATTATATCTTCCTCAAAACAGCCACCATACCTACCTATCATGGCATTTTCATATCCATTCCGAGATATATTGCCATGCAAATTCCATCGTCACTTCACATGACTAGTTCGTTCATCATCATATTGCTTTGCATGATCATATAGAGCTGACATAGTATTTGTGGCAAAGCCACCGTTCATCATATTTTTGATACATGTCACACTAGATCTTTGCACATCCTGGTACACTACCAGAGGCATTCATATAGAGTCATATCTTCCTATCAGTTCTTCATATCGAGTTGTAATTAAATAAAAGTGTGATGATCATCATTATTAGATCATTGTCCCAGTGAGGAAATAAAAATGGGGGAGGACAAATGAGCGCACCATAATAAAAAAATGAATGAGAGAAAATGAGAGAAGGGACTTTGCTACTATCTTTTACCACACTTGTGCCTCAAAGTGGCACCTTGTTCCTCATATAGAGAGTCTCATGTTATGTCATTTTCATATGCTAGTGGGAATTACTTTTTCATTATTATAAACTTGGCTTGTATATTCCTATGACGGGCTTCCTCAAATGCCCGAGGTCTTCATGAGCAAGCAAGTTGGATGCACACCCCACTTAGCTTCAGTTGAGCTTTCATACACTTATAGCTCTAGTGCATCATTTGCATGGCAATCCCTACTCCTTGCATTGACATCTATCGACGGGCATCTCCATAGCCCGTTGGTACGCCTAGTTGATGTGAGACTATCTTCTCCACTTTTTACCCCTTTTGATATCTACCACCATATTCTATTCCACCTTTATGCTATGTCCAATGGCTCACGCTCATGTATTGCGTGAAGAATAAAAAGTTGATGCATATTGAGAAGTACGATCCAATTGCCTCACTTGGACACTGTGGTGCTTGACATTTGTATTAATGTGGTGAAGATGGAGCCATGCCTTGCTAATATAATAATATGAATGGGGGTAAACATTCTTTGAGGATCGTATAATTTGAAAGATTAATGATTTTGTTTCTTATGCTTATAAGTATTGCTATGTTAATATTTGTTAATTCATCGTTTCTCAATGAGCATGCATGCAAAAGATTACATAATGGGTAGCATGTCACATAAAAAATTCGGTTTTTATCATTTACCTACTCGAGGACTAGCAGGAATTAAGCTTGGGGATGCTTGATACGTCTCCAACGTATACGTATCTATAATTTTCGATTGTTCCATGCTGATATATTATCATTCTAAGATACCTTTTGGGTCTTTATTTACCAATTTATAATATTTTTGAGAACTAACCTATTGACCCAGTGCCGAGTGCCAGTTGCTGTTTTCGGCATGTTTTTCACTTCACAGGTTTACAGTACCAAACGAAGTCCAATTGCCACAAAACTTTTTGATGATTTTTTTCTGGACCAAAAGAAGACCTGGGAGATTCGAAAGAAGGCTGGGGGCCACACCAGGGCCCCACAATCCAAACAGGGCGCGCTCTGGGGGGCCGCGCCCTGATGGCTTGTGGGCCCCTGGCGGCTCCCCCGACCTCGTTCTCAGGCCAGTAAATTCTCATATATCGTAAAAACCCCGGAGGCAGTCCCGAAACCCTTTTTACGCCACCACAAGTCTCTATTCTGTTGCGAGGTGATGTCTACTACGCAACTTTATTCTTGTAGACTTTGTTGGGCCTCCAAGCGCAGAGTTTTGTAGGACAGTATCAATTTTTCCTCAAGCGGATGACCTAAGGTTTATCAATCCGTTGGAGGTGTAGGATAAATATGGTCTCTCTCAATCAACCCTGCAATCAAATACAAGAAATCTCTTGTGTCCCCAACACAACCAAATACAATGGTAAATTGTATAGGTGCACTAGTTCGGCGAAGAGATGGTGATACAAGTGTAGTAATGATAGTAGATATTGATTTTTCTAATAGTAACAATAAAAAACAGTAAGGTAACAAGTAACAAAAGTGAGCACAAATGGTATTGCAATGCTTGAAAACTAGGCCTAGGGTTCGTACTTTCGCTAGTGCAATCTCTCAACAATGCTAATATAATTGGATCACATAACCATCCCTCAACGTGCAACGAAGAATCACTCCAAAGTTCTTATCTGCTGGAGAGCATGAGAAGAAATTGTTTGTAGGGTACGAAACCACCTTAAAGTTATCCTTTCCGATCAATCTATCCAAGAGTTCGTACTAAAATAACACCAAGTTATCCTTTCCGATCGATCTATCTAAGAGTTCGTACTAAAATAACACCATATGATACGCATCAACCAACTCTAGTGTCACCTAGATACTCCAATGTCACCACAAGTATCCATGAGTTAATTATACGATATGCATCAAACAATTTCAGATTCATAATACTCAATCCAACACAAAGAACCTCAAAGAGTGCCCCAAGATTTCTATCGGAGAACATGGTATGAAAACGTGCAATCAACCCCTATGCATAGATCCCCTAGGTCACCGGAATCCGCAAGTTGATGCCTCAACATATATCAAGTGAATCAATAGAATATCCCAATGTCACTATGGGTATCCCACGCAAGACGTATATCAAGTGTTCTCAACCAAAATATTCAATCCAACATAACGACATCTCAAAGGGAAAGATTCAACTCATCACAACATGATAGCAAGGGAATAACATCATATGATCCGACTATATTAAGAAAGCCCGTGATACATCAAGATCGTGACATCTCAAGAACACGAGAGAGAGAGAGATTGAACACATAGCTACTAGTACATACCCTCAGCCCCAAGGGTGGACTACTCCCTCCTCGTCATGGCCTCCGCCGGGATGATGAAGATGGCCACCGGAGATGATCTACCCTCTTCGGCAGGGTACTGGAATGCCTCAGGATAGGTTTTTCGTCGATACAGAGAGTTGTGGTGGCGGAACTTCTGATCTAGGGTTATTTCGGGGGTTTCTGAATATATAGAATTTTTGGGCGTCGGTTTCACGCGAAGATGGGCCACGAGTGGACCACAAGACACCAGGGCGTGCTAGAGGGGCCTGGCACGCCCTGGTGGGTTGTGCCCACCTCGTGGCTCTTCGGGCCCTCCAATGAAGCTTCTAGTGCCTCTTTTGTTCCAAAAAAAATCGTCAAAAAGTTTCGTTGCATTTGGAGAACTTTGATTTCTGCACAAAAAACAACACCGCGGTAGTTCTGCTGAAAACAGCGTCAGTTCGGGTTAGTTGTAAATAAATCATGTAAAGTGCATCAAAACTATATAAAAGTATTGTAAACATAGGCAATCATGGCATGAATACTTCATAAATTATCGATACGTTGGAGACGTATCAGCATCCCCAAGCTTAATTCCCGCTCGTCCTCGAGTAGGTAAATGATAAAAGAACTAATTTATGAAGTGTGAATGCTAGCATAATATATAAGTTTGATCATTGATAATTTCAGTCAATTTTCTAGCATCATAACCAGCAACTTTTTCTCATAAAGTAGCAACCAATTCACATGTTATGGTTCAAACAATGAATTCTCTTGAAACTTAACAACCTATGTTCTTAGTCACCAAACAATTGCAATTCAACTTATTATCAACAAAGTCTAAGTAAAAGCTCCACATACTCAATCATCATATAGTCTTCTATGATTGCTGGTACTCAAAGCATATTTTTAGAACAAATGGCATCCATCGAACACAGAGAAAGATAGGGGCTTAATGTTTCGCCACCCAACTCATTTATCATAGAGATAATTGTCAACAATAATAAGTCATGATCAAATATATTTGACTGGCCATATGTGCCTAGATCTTTCCCCACCACATGATGAATGCCAACTAGAGAATAATTGAGGTTGAAATGAGAATGCATACTATTGACTCTTGCATAAAAGTAAATACTGAATGGTAAAAGATAGGCCCTTCGCAGAGGGAAGCAGAGGTTGTGATGCGCTTTTTGGTTTTGTATGCACAATCCCTTAATGCAAAAGAATGTCACGTTATATTGCCCCTTATGATAGTAACCTTTATTATGCAGTCCGTCGCTTTTATTACTTTGCCATCACAAGTTCGTACAACGCTCGATTTTCTCTTACACTAAATGATCAAACACATAAAGAAGCAATTTTTATTGCCTTTTTGCACCAATGACAACTTACTTGAAGGATCTTATTCAATCCATAGGTAGGTATGATGGACACTCATGGCAAGAAACTGGGTTTAAGGGTTTTTGGATGCACAAGTAGTATCTCTACTTAGTACGAATTTTTGGCTAGCAAAAGATCCTAAGCAAACACCACATGTTGGAGGATCCATAACAATATAATTTCTAGGCAAATATACACAACCATAACTCATTACGTTGTCTTCCTTGTCCAACTTCAACTAATTTTCTCAAGTTTGAAAATAATTAATGGGTATTCACAATCATAGAAGATGTCCAAGATAATATATTTGTATGTTAAAGTTCTCTTCCTTATACTAATCATTCACGAATTGCTTGTATGACCAATATTGTGATTGTCAAGCTTCAAAAGATTTCACTTTCTAAACCCAATGTGAATCTACTACTAGGCATGATACGAACATATAATTTCAACTTCATGGTATTCAATTCATTCAACAATTTACTCATAGGATATAATTGAAGCACAAGAGTAAATGACAAGCTACTCCAAAAAGATATAAGTGAAGATCAAGCGAGTAGTTAAGTAAATGGGTAGCCATTTGAGAACACTCTCTCATCTAAAAACTTTCAGATCTAAGTATTTTATTAAAACAACAAGCAAAACAAAATAAAATAACATTCCAAGAATATCACACATCATGTGGACAAATAAAAATTTAGGCTCAACATAGGCTAACCGATAATTGTTGATGAAGAGAGGTGGGCATCCCCAAGCTTAGATGCTTGATACTTCTTGAAATATTTACTTGGGGTGCCTTGGGCATCCCCAAGCTTGAGCTTTTGTATCTCGTTCAATCCTCTCATATCATGGTTTCACCTATTCTCAAAAACTTCATCCACACAAAACTCGAAAAGAACTCGTGAGATAGGTTAGTACACATAAGAATAAATCAACACTTCATGTACTGCCAAGACAAGTTGCATAATAATTTCCAAACATTATCTACTGTATACTATCATTTCCACAATTTATATCTACCAATATAGGCTATGGAAACTGTAGGATAAGTAGATAACAAAACTATGACAGTAATATGTCCAAACAGAACAGTCTGTAGAAATTTATGAAAACAGTGTACTTCTGTAACTCAAACAATTATGAAAATTTAGGAAGTGATAAATAATTTATATGAAAACACTGTGTAAAAATTTCAGGAACTTTCCACGTTCCAGTAAAATATGAAAATTCAAACACTACAGAGAAAGTTTCTGTTTTTACACAGCACACATCAAACATGCAATGCAAGCATCCTAAGGCAATTCTTGGAACTTTTTATTGAAAAACAAGATTATAAATAACAACTAACATAAAATAACAAAATATAATGACGATCCAAGCAAAGCACATATTATGTGACGAATAAAAATATAGCTCCAAGTAAGATATACCGATAGTGTTGAAGACGAAAGAGGGGATGCCTTCCGGGGCATCCCCAAGCTTAGACGCTTGAGTCTTACTTGTGTATTACCTTGGGGGTGCCTTGGAAATCCCCAAGCTTGGGTTCTTGTCACGCCTTATTCAACTCATATCGGTTTCTCACCCAAAACTTGAAAACTTCAATCACACAAAACTTAATGGAACTTCGTGAAATGGGTTAGTGTAATAAATAAATATCATTCACTTAGGTACTGTCAAGACAAGATTCATAATTTTTATCACATAATACCTACTGTATTCTATCATTCCCATAATTTATATCACTAAATATAAGCTATGGGAACACTAAAACAAGCAAACTATGCATGCAAAACAGAATCTGTCAAAAACAGAACAGTCTGTGAAGATCTGTAGTATAACCATACTTCCCTGTCTCTAAAAATTCTGAAAAATTAGGAAAGCCTGAATAATTTGTATATAAACACTGTGTGAAAAATTCAGATCATTATCACGCTCGAGTAAAAATTAAAATTCATGTACTGGAGTCAAAAGTTTCTGTTTTGGTTCAACATCAATTCTACTCATCTTGTGAGTCATCCCAAAAGCTTTACTTGGCACTTTATTGAAATAAAAGGCACAAAACATGATTACTACAGTATCTTAATCATGTGAACACACAAAAAATAGAAAGTAAAAGTGTTGGGTTGTCTCCCAACAAGTGTTTTTCTTTAAAGCCTTTAAGCTAGGCATGATGATTTCAATCATGCTCACGTAAAATAATATTTGAAACATGTAAGAGAGCATCATGAATCTCATGACAAGCACATTTAAGTCTAACCCACTTCCTATGCATAGGGATTTTTTGAGCAAACAATTTATGGGAACAAGAATCAACTAGCATAGGAAGGCAAAACAAGCATAACTTCAAAACTTTGAACACATAGAGACGAAACTTGATATTATTGCAATTCCTACAAGCATATGTTCGTCCCTCATAATAATTTTCAGTAGCATCATTAATAAATTTCACAATATAACTATCACATAAAGCAATCTTTTCATGATCCACAAGCATAGAAAATTTATTACTCTCCACATAAGCAATTTTCTTCTCATTCATTGTGGTGGGAGCATCAAATGAAACTCGAATACTATAAATTGTTTCCACATTAAAAGAGTAATGTTCAGTAAAAGGATATTCAAAATTATTACAATAATTATCAATACTTTTTATAGCATAAGTATCATCACAACAATCATCATAAGTAGCAGCTTTGTTCTCATCATAGTCAAGTGAAACCTCTTCCGAAATAGTGGAATCATTACTAAATAAAGTCACGACCTCTCCAAATCCACTTTTATCATTATAATAAAATTCAACACCCTCCAAAATAGTGAGATAATAAATATATAGAGTTGACACTCTTACAAACCCACTTTCATAAATATCGCAATCATCATAAATAGGAGGCATGCAATCATCATAACAAATTTGATAATTCAAAGTAGGGGAACTAAAAAGATCATATTCATTAAGCATAGCATCCCCAATCTTGGGACAAACATTAATTGCAGCAAATAAATTCCCAAACATGTCATTCTCATCAAACATAGCATCCCCAAGCTTGTGGCTTGGCATACCATAAATATAATCACTCTCATCATTAATAGTATGAATAGCACCAATAGTATAACAATTATTATCATCATAATTTACCAAGTTGTTGCCAAAAAGATTTTCAAGATTATAAAAAGTATCATTATCTTACCAATCATAGTCATCACAACAAGCAATAGGCATAACAAAATCATTATCAAGTGTATCATCTTCCACAGTTATTTCTGATTCATCCTCGTGAGGCACAACAATAATAGGAGCAACATCATTTGGGAGAGATACCTTTTTACCTCTACTCTTTCTTCTTTTCTTCTTCTTCACCACATCATGTGTGGGTTTAATTAATTTTTCGAGCTTCTTATTGATGAGATTGGTTGAATAGGGAGCTCCTCCTCGTCACCTATTTCATCATGAGAGACAATAGGAGGGAAAGTGGAAATCTTTACCCTTTCATTAGTATTCCTTTTATATTCTATTGGTTTTCCCATCTTTCTATAGTTGGCAATATAAGCATTCTCATTGCAATTTACCATCCAAAAAATATAGATATTTTTTAGATTAGTTTCAATGTCGTCCGTGAGAATGAATACTTTAAACCAACTATTTTTATGTGTCAATTCTTCACTCCCCAAAAATAGAGAAAGCTCATTATAAAGTTCAAGGGTGATCAAGTCATTACAATATTTGGCCATGATTTGATCATGAAAAAGTTTGCATTGGAAATTAAGATGACCAACTTTATTGCAAAGTTCACAAGTAATAGGACAAAGAGAACATAATTTTGTAGCAAATTCATGTATCACTTTGAGCAAAAAATTGGTTCTATCATGATTATGCTTCTTACAAAATCTATCATCCCTATAAGGCACGTCTTCACAAACTTTATGCACTCCACAAAAATTGACATGCTTATAAGAAACATTTTTATCATGACTAGTGCAATCATCATTAGTATTTTGGATATTCATAGAATTCATACTAACAACATTGCAATCATGCTCATCATTTATGCCAAACATTTTATTGAATTCTTCTTCTATCAATTGAGCACAATTTGCCTTTCCATCATTTTCAAGAAAGACATGATAAAGACGAATAATATGAGGCCACCTCAATTCCATTTTTTAGTTTTCTTTTATAAACCAAACTAGTGATAAACAAGAAATTAAAATATTCAATTGCAAGATCTAAAGATATACCTTCAAGCACTCACCTCCCCGACAACGGCGCCAGAAAAGAGCTTGATGTCTACTACGCAACTTTATTCTTGTAGACTTTGTTGGGCCTCCAACCGCAGAGTTTTGTAGGACAGTAGCAATTTTCCCTCAAGTGGATGACCTAAGGTTTATCAATCCGTGGGAGGTGTAGGATGAAGATGGTGTCTCTCAAGCAACCCTGCAATCAAATACAAGAAATCTCTTGTGTCCCCAACACACCCAAATACAATGGTAAATTGTATAGGTGCACTAGTTCGGTGAAGAGATGGTGATACAAGTGTAGTAATGATAGTAGATATTGATTTTTGTAAGAGTAACAATAAAAAAATAGCAAGGTAGCAAGTAACAAAAGTGAGCACAAATGGTATTGCAATGCTTGAAACAAGGCCTAGGGTCCGTACTTTCGCTAGTGCAATCTCTCAACAATGCTAATATAATTGGATCACATAACCATCCCTCAACGTGCAACGAAGAATCACTCCAAAGTTCTTATCTAGCGGAGAGCATAAGAAGAAATTGTTTGTAGGGTACGAAACCACCTTAAAGTTATCCTTTCCGATCGATCTATCCAAGACTTCATACTAAAATAACACCAAGTTATCCTTTCCGATCGATCTATCTAAGAGTTCGTACTAAAATAACACCATATGATACGCATCAACTAACTCTAATGTCACCTAGATACTCCAATGTCACCACAAGTATCCATGAGTTAATTATATGATACGCATCAAACAATTTCAGATTCATAATACTCAATCCAACACAAAGAACCTCAAAGAGTGCCCCAAGATTTCTATCGGAGAACATGGTATGAAAACGTGCAATCAACCCCTATGCATAGATCCCCTAGGTCACCGGAATCCGCAAGTTGATGCCTCAACATATATCAAGTGAATCAATAGAATACCCCAATGTCACTACGGGTATCCCACGCAAGGCGTACATCAAGTGTTCTCAACCAAAATATTCAATCCAACATAACGACATCTCAAAGGGAAATATTCAATTCATCACAACATGATAGCGAGGGAATAACATCATATGATCCGACTATATTAACAAAGCCCGTGATACATCAAGATCGTGACATCTCAAGAACACGAGAGAGGGAGATTGAACACATCGCTACTTGTACATACCCTCAGCGCCGAGGGTGGACTACTCCCTCCTCGTCATGGCCTCTGCCGGCATGATGAAGATGGCCACCGGAGATGATATACCCTCTCCGACAGGGTATTGGAACGCCTCCAGATTGGGTTTTCATCAATACGGAGTGTTGCGGCAGCGGAACTTCTAATCTAGGGTTATTTCTGGGGGTTTCTGAATATGTAGGATTTTTGGGCGTCAGTTTCACGCGAAGATGGGCTACGAGTGGACCACAAGACACCAGGGCGCGCTAGAGGGGCCTGGCGTGCCCTGGTGGGTTGTGCCCACCTCGTGGCTCTTCTGGACCTCCAACGAAGCTTCTAGTGCCTCTTTTGTTCCAAAAAAATCATCAAAAAGTTTCGTTGCATTTGGAGAACTTTGATTTCTACACAAAAAACAAGACCACGGTAGTTCTGCTAAAAACAACGTCAGTCCGGGTTAGTTCTAAATAAATCATGTAAAGTGCATCAAAACCATATAAAAGTATTGTAAACATAGGCAATCATGGCATGAATACTTCATAAATTATCGATACGTTGGAGACGTATCACGAGGCCATCTGGAGCTCCGTTCCGGCACCCTGCTGGGGGGGGGATCGATCACGGAGGGCCTCTTCATCAACCTTGTTGCCCTCATAATGATGTGTGAGTAGTTCACCACAGACCTACGGGTCCATAGCTAGTAGCTAGATGGCAATCTCTCTATCTCTTGATCTTCAATACAATGATCATCGCATCTTCGCTTTGATCTATCCGATGTAATCCTGTTGTGCGTTGCGTTTGTTGGGATCCGATGAATTGTGGCTTTATGTTCAGATTATTCATGAAAGGTATTTGAGTCACCTCTGATATATATTATGATTCTTATTTGCATGATCATTATAGCTTTGTAATTCTCTCCGATCTATTGATTTGCTTTGTCCAAGTAGACTGGTCTTTCTTCAGCAAGAGAGGTGTGTTGTAGTAGGTTCAACCTGACGAGTTTCTATATCCCAGTGACAGAAGGGGACACGTTGCGTCTTTGTGTTAGTACTACTAAGGATAACACGATGGGGTTTATTCATATTGCTTGAGTTTACTTTGTCTACATCATGTCATCGTTCTCCATGCATTACTCTGTTTGTCATGAACTTAATACGTAGAGAGGCAAGCATAGAAGCGCTATTGAAGTGGAGTAATAGTAATAGGTGCAGGCAGGAGTCGGCCTATTTGTTTATGGACGTGGTGCCTATATACACATGATCATTGTCGTGAAAATCGCATAACTATCCGCTTTTCTATCAATTGCCCAACAGTAATTTGTTACCCACCGTATGTTGCCTACATGAGGGATGCCGCTAGGGAAAGCTATGCCCCCCGGGTCTATTCACTTATAAATTTACAAACTCTACTATTACCTTGCTGCCTTTATTTGTCTTTTATTTTATTTTGCAATTTACAATTATCTACACAATTCATTTGTTTGCAAATAATGAGATCAAGGGGATTGACAACCCTCTTGCCCGCGTTGGGTGCAAGTTGTTTGCTCTTTTGTGTGCAGCCGCTGAAGACGGTTGAGGATTGATATTCCTATTGGTTCGATAAACCTTAGTTTCATAACTGAGGGAAATACTTACGCACTTTGTGCTGCAATTACCCGTTCCTCTTCGTGGAAAACCCAACGCAGATCACAAGTATCACCAGGCCAGCGATGCATTGGATCCAGAAGATGATGCACAGTCTGACGAGCCAGTGCCTCGAAACGTTGACAAGGATGAGAGGATGTACCCTAAATTGGTTGATGAATTCAGCAAACAAGCAATGCAGGATGAATACTTGGAGGAGCCAACCGGCCCTGCTAGATTTGATGACACTCATGATGAAGAGAAGGAGGAGAACACTGGCATGTTGGTTCCAGACGAATACGCTGGTGAGGACATGCCAACAATTGAATGGTACATGAACAATCCTAAGCTTACTCCTAGAATAATACTTGAATCGACGATGGACTGTCGGAATGCACTGACAAAATACTGCATTCTCACTCAAAATGATTTTGTGATTGACATGAGTGAACCCAGAAGATTGATGGTTCACTGTCCATATGAGAGGTGTAGGTGTAGGTTGCACGCCTCCCGTATCCGTACAAGTAAATATATCCAGGTATTTAATTTTGCAGACAACATTAGTTCCAGTGATGCTTGATCCCTTCTATTTGATACACTTGTTTCATTGAATTTCAGGTAAAAATGAACCCACATATGCACAGTTGCCCACCTGGAGGGGGGAAGGCCCAAACAACAAAATTAGCAAAAACTAGGTGGGTGGCAGATGCGGTCATTTATTATGATGATTGCATGCCTCCTATTTATGGTGATGGTGATGACACGTATGCTATAATGAGTAATGATAACCATGAAACTTATCATCATGGTTTTAATTTGCAATGTGGTTATGTCAATCAAGTGT
Organism: Elymus sibiricus; assembly: GCA_039707655.1. Classification (NCBI taxonomy): domain Eukaryota; kingdom Viridiplantae; phylum Streptophyta; class Magnoliopsida; order Poales; family Poaceae; genus Elymus; species Elymus sibiricus. The sequence continues at coordinate 276,798,795 of CM077665.1, forward strand.
CTCATGATAGTTATTTTGTTGAGTTTGCTCCCACTACCATGGATGATAAGGAATTTGCTTATGTGGAGAGTAATGAAAATTCTATGTTTGTGCATCATGAAAAGAATGATTTATGTGATAGTTATATTGTTGAATTCCTTCATGATGCTACTGAAATTTATTATGAGGGAGGAATATATGCTTGTAGGAATTGCAATAACATCAAATTTCCTCTCTATGTGTTCAAATTTTTGAAGTTATGCTTGTTTTGCCTCCCTATGCTAGTTGATTCTTGTTCCCATAAATTGTTTGCTCACAAAACCCCTATGCATAGGAAGTGGGTTAGACTAGTTGTCATGAGATTCATGATGCTCTCTTGCATATTTTAGTTACTACTTTTTATGTGAGCATCATTGAAATCATTATGCCTAGCTTGGGGCGTAAAACGATAGCGCTTGTTGGGAGGCAACCCAATGAATAAATTTATTTTTGTTTTTTCCTTTCTGTTTTTAGAGTTGACAAAATTATGCCTCTGTTATGATTGTGTTTTTATGGGTTATTTAGTGTTTGTTCCAAGTAGAACCTTTAGGATGATTGATAGGATGAGTAGAAGTGATGCTGAATCTGAAACAGAAACTTTGCGTCCAGTATATGAATTTTCATTTTTTTCTGGAACGTGATCTTGAGCTGAAATTTTAACACAGTGTTTCTATACAAATTACTTACGTTTTCCTAATTTTTCAGAATTTTTAGAGTTACAGAAGTATGGTTAGAGTGCAGATTACTACAGACTGTTCTGTTTAAGACAGATTCTGTTTTCGTTGCATTGTGTGCTTGTTTTGATGAATCTATGGCTTATATTGAAGTGTATGAACCATGGTAAAGTTAAAATACAGTAGTTATAATGCAATTATAAAATATGAATGGGTTTGCAACAGCACCTAAAGTAGTGATTTGCTTTATTATACTAACGGATCTCACGAAGATTTTGTTGAGTTTTGTGTGATTGAAGTTTTCAAGTTTTGGGTGAGATCACGATGGATGAAGGAATAAGGAGTAGTAATAGCCTAAGCTTGGGGATGCTACCGCACCCCCAAGATATATCCAAAGAGAAACAAGCAACTAAGCTTGGGGATGCCCCCGAGTGGCATCCCCTCTTTCTTCTAACGACCATCAGTATTTTACTTGGAGCTATATTTTTATTCGTCACATATCATGAGTTTTGCTTGAAGCGTCTTGTATCTTTGCTTGCTTTGTTTGTTAGTTTTTCCTTTGTATCTTTGCTGTACACACCTATTTGAGAAAGCCAAAATCAGGCTATGATTTGTTAGAATTGCTCTATGTGCTTCACTTAAACTTTTTGAGCTATAGAATTGCTCTAGTGCTTCACTTATATCTTTTTGAGCACGGTGTTCTTGGAAATTTTTGTAGAAATACTCTCATGCTTCACTTAGATTAATTTGAGAGTAGGTAAATTTTGAAGAAATCCTCTCATGCTTCACTTATACCTTTTTGAGAGATGAAATCTTTATGCTCATATGCTTCACTTAAATTTGTTTGAGCTTGCCAAAAAGCAATGGCAATATATGAAACTAGTCCCAAAGTGATAGATATCCAAGGAGGATATAATAAAAACTTTCATGAAGATCATTGGACAAATTAAACTTGATTCCTTGTAATAGTTTTGAAACATGATGATAGTAATATGTGAGTCATGTTAGTGAGTAATTATGCTTAGTAGGAATATTGGTGTTAAGGTTTGTGATTCCCTATGCATGCACGAAAGTCAATAGTTATGCAATGAAGTTACATCCTACTTGTGGTGCATTATTCGGTGTTAGTTATGTTCAGTGCTCACTTATGTGATTTTTCGTTTCTTGGTTTGGTTGCTTCCCAATCTATTTGCTAGCCTTCATTTGTACTAAGTAGAAATACTGCTTGTCCAAAATCCTTAAACCAAGTTTTGCCTTATGAGTCCACCATACCTACCTATATGCGGTATTTCCATGCCGATCCAAGCAAATTTGTATGTGACATCTCTAAATTTTCAAAATAAATTTTCTCTTTTGTGTGCCCGTACCGCTCATGAAACGGTGGGGAGTGTCCAATATTTTTCCATGCTAGATGTGTTATTCTCAAGATGAGTGTTTATTCACTTGTCATTGCACGAGAGTGCGGCGGTAATAGGGATGCCCATTCCCGAAATGAAAAAGAAAAAAAATATTTACTTTATGTTGTCAAATAATAAATTCCTTGGAAAGTGTTGGTATGGAAGGCAACCGTGGATACGGCCCGCCATGGAAAGTGAAAGTTTGGTGGAAAAAGGAATAAACTTTATTTTTTGTTTGGGAACCGCCTATGATATATCTATCATGGAAAGTATTGTGAACTACTTTGTCATTTTCGTTGACAGGAAAAGCATACCACTCAAAATATTTTTCTCTCTCAATTTAAAACTTTGAGCTCTGGCACCTCTACAAATCCCTACTTCCCTCTGTGAAGGGCCTATCTATTTACTTTATGCAATTTTTATTTTTGCTTTGAGTCTCCATCTTCTCTTATAAGCACCAACTAGGGGGCACTATGATCGTACTTGAGCATTGGGCATAGCTAATATTTGAGTGTGTTTCATGAATGGATCAATGATTGAGCATGATGGGCTAGGGATAACTTTCTTTAGTGTTGATATTTTGAAAGACATGGTTGCTTGTTGACATGCTTGAGTATTGAAGTCATTATGTTAAAACTAGATTATTGCTTTGAATTATTATAAGTCCAAATGTCCATGCTATACAAAAGAAGAAAAGAATATGATGAACATGTTAGGCAGCATTCCACATCAAAAATTCTGTTTTATCATTTACCTACTCGAGGACGAGTAGGAATTAAGCTTGGGGATGCTGATACGTCTCCAACGTATCCATAATTTTTGCTTGTTCCATGCTATTATATTATCACTCTTGGATGTTTTACCATCATTTTATAACAACTTTATATCATTTTTTGGGACTAACCTATTGATATAGTGCCAAAGTGCCAGTTGCTGTTTTTGCTTGTTTTTTATTTCGCAGAAAATCAATACCAAACGGAGTCCAATCGCAACAAAACTTTTTGGAGATTTTTTCTGGACCAGAAGACACCCAGTGGGCCAAACAACTGCCGGAGAGGTGGGCTGTGGAGAGCACAACCCACCAGGGCGCTCCAGGGGGGCCCCGGCGCGCCCTGATGGGTTGCGCCCTCCTCGGCCCCCTTCCGCACCGCCTCTGATGCCTATAAATTCCCAAATATTCAGAAAACCCCAAAGGAGTCAACGAAACACAATTCCAGCCGCCGCAAGTTCCAGAACCGCGATATCCAATCTAAACACCATCACGGAGGGGTTCATCTTCCTCATAGGTGCCTCTCCGATGATGCGTGAGTAGTCCACCATAGACCTACGGGTCCGTAGGCAGTAGCTAGATGGCTTATTCTCTCTCTCTCTCTCTCTCTCTCTCTCTCTCTCTCTCTCTCTCTTATGATTCACAATACAATGGTCTCTTGGAGATCTATTTGATGTAAACTTTTGCGGTGTGTTTGTTGGGATCCGATGAATTTTGAGTTCATGATCAGTTTCTATCCATGAATATTATTTGAGTCTTCTTTGATCTCTTATATGCATGATTGCTTATAGCATCGTATTTCTTCTTCGAATCTTTGGTTTAGTTAGGCCGACTAGATCGATTTTTCTTGCCATGGGAAGAGGTGCTTTGTGATGGGTTCAATCTTGCGGTGTTCTTTCCCAGTGACAGAAGGGGCAGCAAGACACACATGTATCGTTGCTATTAAGGATAACAAGATGGGGTCTATTCCTACATGAATAGATCTTGTCTACATCATGTCACGGTTCTTATTGCATTACTCCATTTTTCCATGAACTTAATACACTAGATGCATGCTAGATAGCGGTCGATATGTGGAGTAATAGAGGTAGATGCAGGCAGGAGTCGGTCTATCTATCTTGGATGTGATGCCTATATAATGATCATCGCCTTGGATATCCTCATGACTATTCGATTTTCTATCAATTGCCCAACAGTAATTTGTTCACCCACCGTGCGCTATACTCATGAGAGAAGCCACTAGTGAACCCTACGGCCCCCGGGTCTACTTTTCCATCATATTGCTCTCCGATCTATCTTTTTGCAATCTTTGTTTTCAGATCTACAAAACCAAAAACCCAAAAACATATTGCTGCATATTTACTCTTTTTATTTGTGTTCTTGAGAGATCTATCTCTCCTATCTATCACTACCTAATCTATCTTATTACCGTAGAGAGATTGACAACCTCTCTTTCGCGTCGGGTTGCAAGTATTTGTTGTTTGTGTGCAGGTGCTTCTTATTTGGTGGTGGTGATCCTCCTACTGGTTCGATAACCTTGGTTTCATAACTGAGGGAAATACTTACCATCGCTGTGTTGCATCATCCCTTCCTCTTTGGGGAAATACCGACGCAGTCTTAAGCCACGTCACATACCCGAGTAGGTGGGTTGTTGTGTATGGGAGTAAAGAGGACTTGATACTTAATGCTATGGTTGGGTTTTACCTTAATGATCTTTGGTAGTTGCGGATGCTTGCTAGAGTTCCAATCATAAGTGCATATGATCCAAGTACGGAAAGTATGTTAGCTCATGCCTCTCCCTCATATAAAATTGCAATAATGATCACCGGTCTAGTTATCAATTGCCTAGGGACAAATAACCTTCTTTTTTGACAAAAGCTTTCTACTAAACTACTAACTTTTATTATCTTGCAATTTACTCATAGTTTTATTTCCGCAAAGTACTTCTAGTTTTATTCGTGCAAACTATCCTATCACCTACAAAATAGTTTCATACTTGTTCTAGGTAAAGCAAACGTTAAAGTGTGCGTAGAGTTGTATCAGTGGTCGATAGAACTTGAGGGAATATTTGTTCTATCTTTAGCTCCTCGTTGGGTTCGACACTCTTATTTATCAAAAAAGGCTACAAACGACCCCCAACACTTGTGGGTTATCAGCCACAAATACCATGTCAGCTATATATGATCATGCAAAGCAATATGATGATGAACACACATGTCATGTGACGGAACGATGGAAGTTGCATGCGAATATATCTCGGAATGGCTATGGAAATGCCATGATAGGTAGGTATGGTGTCTGTTTTGAGGAAGATATAAGGTGGCTTATGCGCGATAGAGCGAATTATATCACAGGGTTTGGATGCACCGGCGAAATTTGCACAAACTCTCGAGGTGTGAAAGGGCAATGCACGTTACCGAAGAGGCTAGCAAATTACGGAAAGGTGAGAGTGCATATATCCATGGACTCACATTAGTCATAAAGAACTCATATACTTATTGTGAAGCCTTATTAGCTCTCTTGAAGCAAAGCACTACCACATGCCCCCTGAGGAGTAGGTTGGATGGAGTTAACCATCGCGCGCCATCGATTCGAGCAACACGATAAGATTTCATTTCAGACATAAAAATGCTCACACCTCATCACCATGTCATGACCAATACTTATGAGAATTAAATAACAAACTTTAATACCGATATTTCTACTAACCAATGATCATGAAACTATATCCTTTCATATTACTACATCAATATAATCAACACATGTTTCATCTTTAGTGAGCTACATGAAAGTTTTATTATATCCCCCTTGAATATCTATCCTTTTTGGACTAGTCTTATAACACGTGAAAATTACCATTCCTATGCCTTATACTCTCAAAAATATTTAAGTGAAGCATGAGAGTTCAACTATTTCTATAAAATATGATCGCCGCCGTGATCTAACAAGATATAAGTGAAGCACTAGAGCAACTGCCTAGCTCAAAATTAATAAGTGAAGCACATAGAGTATTCTAACAAACTATGATGAAAGTGTGTATCTCTCAAAAAGAGTTTCCAGCAAACGATGATTGTGGCAAACTAAAAAGTAAATAAAATATAATACACGACGCTCCAAGCAAAACTCCTATCATGTGGAATAAAATATAGCTCCAAGTGACATACCGATAGATTGGAGATGAAAGAGGGGATGCCTCTCGGGGCATCCCCAAGTTTAGACGCTTGGGTTGTCCTTGAATATTACCTTGGGGGTGCCTTGGGTATCCCCAAGCTTAGGGTATTGCTGCTCCTTATTCCTTCATCCATCGTAGTCTTACCCAAAACTTGAAAACTAGCAACTGCCGAGCTCAAAATATATAAGTGAAGCACATAGAGTATTCTAACAAACTATGATGAAAGTGTGTTTCTTTCGAAAAGAGTTTCTAGCAAACGATAATTGTGGCAAACTAAAAAGGAAATAAACTATAATACACGACGCTCCAAGCAAAACTCTTATCATGTGGAATAAAAATATATCTCCAAGTGACATACCGATAGATTGGAGATGATAGAGGGGATGCCTTCCGGGGCATCCCCAAGTTTAGACGCTTGGGTCTTCCTTGAATATTATCTTGGGGTGCCTTGGGTATCCCAAGCTTAGGGTATTGCCGCTCCTTATTCCTTCATCCATCGTTGTCTTACTGAAAACTTGAAAACTTCAGCACACAAAACTCAACAAAACCTCATGAGATCCGTTAGTATAATAGACATATCAAATAATTTAGGTACTGTTATAAATTGATTCATATTATATTATTTCATAATAGGTACTGTATTCCAACTTATCCATGGCTTATACGCCTCGATAGAATCCATGGCATCATCAAAACAAGCAAACTATGCACGCAAAAAACAGAATTTGTCTAAAACAGAACAGTCCGTAGTGATATGTACAAAAACGATACTTATGTAAATCCAAAAATTATGAAAATAGGAAAATCTGGGCAATTTGAATACCAATAATGTGTAAAAAATTCAGATCGAAAAGACACTCCAATAAAATCAAAGAAAATCTGCACTGGACGTAAAAGTTTCTATTTTTGCACAACATCAATTCTACTATCTTCCAAATCATCCCAAAGGCTCTACTTGGCACAAACACTAATTAAACATAAAAACACTACCATAACAGTAGAAAAAAATGTGTGAACTAAAAAAAACAAAAATTAAAAGGAAAATTTAAAGATAACTATTGGGTTGCCTCCCAACAAGCATTATTCTTTTATGCCCCTAGCTAGGCATAATTCATTGTTTCAAGTATTGTCCTCCTTATCACCCTTCATATTCTTCATCACATTCTTATATATAATATCATCATAAGAACTTCTTACTAATTCTCCTCTTTGCAATAGACTTCCTACTAGGAAAACTCAAATAATGGAACGGGCTATCTTTCATAACTTTTATCTTTTCCAAATTTGATTTTTGAGAAGTTTGGTCATGCAGGGACCTTTGGTAAGCAATTGTAAATTCATCATCTATAAGTACCTTAGCATTGTCAAGACATTCTTCATTATACCCATCCTTGTTGCCTTGGACAATACAAGAGTATTGTTTATTAATGCCATTAAATAATTGTTGGATCAAGTCAAGATTAGGTACTTCCTTTCTAGCATTTTCTTCAAAAGCAGGATGGTCTCTAGACCTATATCTCCGCATAAGATCTTCATCATAAAGAATTTCATCTATAATAGGACACTCATAGTTCACCTCATAATGATCAAAAATTTCTCTAGCTTCACGGATTATGTAATCAAATTCATGCATGAGGGCGATTGTAGCTATCTTGTTAGCCCTAGGATCATTTATCACAGGTAATTCAAAGAACAATCTTTGCAAAGTAGGATAGGTACGAATAAATATAATGAGAGCAGAAATAGCTTGAGTATAACTATTAATTCTTTTAAGAATAGGCTCATCATTGTTTACCAAAGTTCCCGTACAGGTGAAGAACTCTTGAATAACACTTTTTTCCAATAATGTTCCCACTTCCCGTTACAAAAGTTTTATTATCTAGCTTAATGGGAGGGACCTTCTTACTAGGCTCAGTATCCTTACTTTCACCTTTAGCAATAACAAACTCAGACATGCTAGCAACTTCAAGCAAAACAAGCAAACAAGTAAGCTAGATAACTAAGCAACCAAGCAAATATAAATATTTTTGTATTTTTGATTTTTATGTAAAAGAAAATATAAATATAAAATAAAAGGCAAGCAAAAAGTAGAACAAGTGATTGATAGTTTATGTGAAGGGACCTTCAAGCAAAGTTGGTGATGTCTACGTGGCAACGGCGCGAGAAATTCTTTCTGCTACTTGTGAGACGTGTTGGGTTTTTCCCCGAAGAGGAAGGGTGAAGCAATATAGTAGCGATAAGTATTTCCCTTAGTGAGAACCAAGGTTATTGAACCAGTAGGAGAACCATGACAACTTTTTTCAAACGGTACCTGCACATACAAAACCAAACACTTGCACCCAACGCGGGCAAGAGGGTTGTCAAGTCCCTTGAACTCATTACTTGCGAGGACTACTTCTGATAGTGGTAGATAGATAAAGATAAAAGCAAAATAAAAAAGGTAAATAAATTGTAGCAATGTATTTTTTATGTTTTTAGCAATATGATTAAGTAGACCCATAGGCCATAGTGTTCACTAGAGGCTTCTCTCTCGTAAGTAGCTTACGGTGGGTAGACAAATTACTGTTGGGCAATTGATAGGAAAGCACATAGTTATGATTATGTATTCATGGCAATGATCATGTATATAGGCATCACGTCTGTGACAAGTAGACCGAAACGATTTTGCATCTAGTACTATTACTCCACCAATCGACCGCTACCCAGCATGCATCTATGGTATTAAGTCCATGACAAATAGAGTAATGCTTTAAGCAAGATGACATGATGTAGACAAAGTATGTACAAGCAATATGTTCAAACCCCATCGTTTTAACCTTAGTAGCAACAATACAATACATGTCTTGTCCCCTTCTGTCACAGGGATATAGAGCACCGCAAGATTGAACCCACTACAATACACTCCTCCCGCTGAAGATAAATCAATCTAGTTGGACAAACTAAACCGATAGATTAGAGAGACTTACAAAGCTATAATAATCATACATAATAGAATTCAGAGAAGACTGAATTACTTTTCATGAATAATCTAATCATAAAACCACAACAAACACACCACAAAATAAGATTACATCGGATAGATCAACGTGAGAATCGCGAAGAACTTTGTATTGAAGATCAAAGAGAGAGAAGAAGCCATCTAGCTATTAGCTATGGACCCGTAGGTCCGTGGTGAACTATTTACACATTATCATGGAGGCAACAAGGTTGATACAGACAACCTCTGTGATGGATTCCCCCTCCGGCGGAGTATCGAAAAAGACCTCTAGATGGGATCGTGGAAGAATAGAGACTTGCGGCGGCGAAAAATGGTTTCGGGTGGCTCTCTATTGGTTTTGGGGTAATTGGGAATATATAGAAGTGGAATTAGGTCAGGAGGTGCCACGAGAGACCAGCAAGCCATGGGGGCGCGCCCCAGTGGCTTGTGGCCACCTCATGGGTCTTTTGGCCTCCTCCCAAAGACTGCTAGGTCTCTTCTGGTCAAAAAATAACTCCCGTAAATGTTTATCCAATTTGGACTCCGTTTGATATTGATTTCCTGAAAAGTCCAAAAACAGGCAAAAAATAGAAACTCACACTGGGCACTGAGTTAAGAGGTTAGTGATGTAAGCACGACCTCGGACGCGCCGCTGATTTGGCCCGAACTTTCACGATACAATGAACTCCTTCGAATTCCGCTGATAAAATCTCCCAATTACGCCAGCAGTAAACGTAGCCTGAAGATGGGCTAAGGGAAGCCAACAAGCAATCCCTCGATAAATGAAGAACCTCCTGTCGTATTAGACGTAAGCAGCACGCAACCCATCGGTGATGACGGACCTCGAGCCAATAGCTAGAAAATTCCAAGTGTACGCACTAGAATCCTCTTGCCAAAATAAAATCTTCAATTAGAAAATTTCACAGAAATAAACAAGACAAATGCCCAGAGGGCCATGTAACATCCCGAATTTTCAATTTGGAATGTTTTACAATTATAGCTAAGCATCTATGCATATTTATTGATTTGGAGTGTGGCATTTGAATTTTTATTTTAATTTGACTTCATTTCAAATTGGCATTTGAATTATATTCACAAATCCTTGACAAAATACTTTGATCAAAAAGTATGAGAGGAGGTAACATGACACCCCAAAAGTCAGAAGAAAATAGTGCCAATTTATTTGAAAGTCCAAATTGATTTTATTTGTAATTTTCCAATTTTTTTTGAAGTTTTTATTTTGTCTCTACAAAAATGTTCACGTTTTAGGATGTATCTTTCTGAACATTTTGGTATATAATGCCCTATTTTTATTTCAGCATTTAAAATTATTTTTCTCTGTTTTGTTTCGGTTTTAAAAGAAGGGGGTCGCCAGGCGCGTCGGCCGGCCCAGCCCGCGCTGGCGCTAGGGCGCACACGCTCGGGAGGAGCCAATGCTCGCTCTCCGCCAGGAGCCACCACCACCTCTCTCAAATCACTCTCTCCCTCGTTGTTTTTTTCTAGCTCTTGGTCCCACCTCTCTTTCTTCCTCCTCGTCACAAAATGTACTCGTTCTGTTCCCGCATGAACCGGAACCGACTTCGGTCCAACCTCGTCAAAACCCTATCACTAGTCTTTCCCCTCCTCCAAGAAGTTGTCCTATAAATACCTATGACCCTCTGATACATCTCCAACGTATCTAGTTTTCCAAACACTTTTGCTCTGGTTTTGGACTCTAATTTGCTTAATTTGAATGGAACTAATCCAGACTGACGCTGTTTTCAGCAGAACTACCTTGGTGTTATTTTTGTGCAGAAATAAAAGTTCCTGGAATTGGACGCAACTTTTTGTGAATTATTTTTGGAATAAATAATGAATTATGGAGCAAAGATCCATCGGAGGGGGGCTGTCTGTGGGCCATAAGCCAACATGACGCGCCCACCCCCCTGGGCGCGCCCTGATGGGTTGTGGGGCCCACGTAGCTCCCCCGACCCTAATTCTAGTCCTATAAATTCACATCTTCGGAGAAAAAATCAGAGAGAAGATTTCATCGCGTTTTACGAGATGGAGCCGCCGCCACCTCATGTTCTTCCTCGGGAGGGGGCTCCGGAGAGGGGGATTCGTCGCCGTCGTCATCACCAACCGTTCTCCATCAACTATTCCATGATGCTCACCATCGGGAGGGAGTAATTCCTTTACAGGCTCGCTGGTCGGTGAGGGGTGTGGATGGAATTGATCATGTAATCGAGTTAAGTTTGATAGAGCTTGATCCCTAGTATCCACTATGTTCTGAGATTGATGTTGCTATGACTTTGCTATGCTTAATGCTTGTCACTAGGGCCCGAGTGCCATGATTTCAGATCTGAACCTATTATGTTTTCATGAATATAAGAGTGATTTGGATCCTATCTTCCAAGTTGTATGCACCTATTACGTGTCTTTATCCGCATACCCCAAGGTGACAATAATTGGGATTCTTTCCAGTGATTGCCGTAGTTTGAGGAGTTCATGTATTCACCATGTGTTAAAGCTCTGTTCCGGTTCTCTATTAAAAGGAGGCCTTAATATCCCTTAGTTTCCAATAGGACCCCGCTGCCACGGGATGGTAGGACAAAAGATGTCATGCAAGTTCTTATCGCAAGCACATATGACTATATACAGAATACATGCCTACATTACATTGATGAATTGGAGCTAGTTCTGTGTCGCCCTAGTGTGTAACTGTTACATGATTGATGCCATCCATATATTCCCATCACTACACCATGGCCTTTACATATACTGAATCTTGCTAAGTTACTACTGCTGCTGTTACTGTCACACTTGCTACTCATTTGCTATTGTCACTACTGTTACTAAAACTACTGGCGTCACTACTACTGTTACTTTTGCTACCACTATTTGTCGTGCTACTAAATCTTTGCTACGAAGAGATATCCCAGGTGCGGTTGAATTGACAACTCAACTGTCAAGGCCGATAAATATTCTTTGGCTCCCCTTGTGTCGAATCAATAAATTAGGGTGAAATACTACCCGTGAAGACTGTCGCGATCCCCTATACTTGAGGGTTATTCAAGACCTTTTTCTGGCGCCGTTGCCGGGGATCATAGCTTTATTTATTGTGTTAACTTGAGGACATCCAGTTGCCACTATGAAGAATCTGAAAGATAATCAAACTAAGATCGTCCCCTCTGGTACGAGAGCGGGTAAGGAACTGTCATCTAGCTCTACTTTTGATTCACCTACTGTTTTGAATCAGCTTGCTACACCACCATCTGTTGATCTTCCTGATATGTCACATGAACTTGATGATGCTACTTCTGAAATTAATGATGATACTACTGCTACACTTGATGAAACTGAAACTGTGCCACTGAATGAATTACTTAATGCTTATATTGCTAAGGCTAGAGAACTTGAAAATGATGAAACTGATGAAGACTTTGAATCGCCTGTTACACCTCGCTCTCCTAATAGATATGAATTGCCTTATTTACCTGAAGGTTATGTTATGAATGGATAGGTGGCTAGGGACTTTCTTGCTTGTGAGAATAGAGATGATTTGAATAAACTACTATGCAAACTAAAAGAAAAATCTATGATGGAAAAAATGAAACATGATCCTAAATTTTCTACTTCTCCTATATTTGTCACTGATAAGGATTATGAATTCTCTATAGACCCTGAATTTATTCCTATAGTATAGTCTGATCCTTTCCATGGTTATGAAAAGGAAACTGTTGTCGAACATCTCATGAAGCTGAATGATATTGCTGCTTTGTTTACTAATGAGGAAGAGATGCGCTACTACTTTATCCTTAAGCTTTTTCCTTTCTCGCTAAAAGGCGAGGCTAAAGAATGGTTTCTCTCTCTTGCTCCTGGTTGTGTGCGTAGCCCCCAGGATATGATTTATTACTTCTCTGAAAAATATTTTCCTGCTCATAAGAAACAAGCTGCCTTACAGGAAATATTTAACTTTGCGCAAATTGAAGAAGAGAATCTCCCTCAAGCTTGGGGGAGGCTTCTCTAGTTACTTAGAGATTTACCTGATCAGCCTCTTAAGAAAAATGAAATTCTTGATGTCTTGTATAATGGACTAACCGATGCTTCTAGGGACTTCCTAGATAGTTGTGCTGGTTGTGTTTTCAGGGAAAGAACTGTTGGACAAGTTGATGAATTATTGAATAATATATTGCAAAATGCCGATGATTGGACACTTCCTGAACCACCGCCAGAACCTATTCGAAAGAAGAGAGGTATTCTATTCCTCAGTCCGGAAGATATGCAAGAAGCAAAAAGGTCTATGAAAGAGAAAGGTATTAAAACTGAAGATGTCAAGAAATTACCACCTATCAAAGAAATACATGGACTTGACGCCCCGACACATGTAGTCGAGGTAAAATCTCTCCGTGCCTTTAATGAAAGTGATATACCTTATACTAAGACTCCTAGTCAATGCATGGATGAATTTGATAATTATGTTGCTAAGCAAGAGCACTTCAATAATTATGTTAAGGATCAATTAATGCGTAATGCCATGATGATAGATCGCTTGAGTGACTTGATGTTTAGAATCGCTAATGATGTGGAAGGTCTAGGTAAACATGCTTCTATGGTTCACACCCAACTAGACCAAGTTGCTACGTCACAAAATGATTTGCTTGCTGAAATAAATAATAATATGAATGATCATGATGTTTGAGTAATGACTAGAGGAGGTAGAATGACTCAGGAACCTCTTTATCTTGAGGGACACCCTAAAATAATTGAACAAGATTCCCAGAGAATTAATGAAGATGCACCTAGTTCATCTAAGAAGAAAAAGAAAAAGAAAGATGATAGGAACTTGCATTTTTCTAGTGAACCTGTTATAGAAAAACCTGCTAAGAAACATAATGATGTTTCTATTTCTGATGCCGAGACACAATCTGGTAGTGAACATGCACCTATTGATAATGAAAATGATAATAATGATGATGTTCATGTAGACTCTCAACCTAAGATAATAAAGAACATGATAATGGTGTGGAAATAGAACCTGCGGAAGATCTTGATAACCCACATCCTAAAAATAGACGATATGAGAAGAAAGACTTTGTTGCTAGGAAACACGATAGGGAAAGAGAGTCATGGGTTCAAAAACCCATGCCATTCCCTCGTAAGGCTTCTAAAAGTAAGGACGATGAGGATTTTGAAAGCTTTGCAGAAATGATTAGACCCGTCCTTTTGCGCACTCGCTTGACTGATATATTGAAAATGCCTCTGTATGCTAAGTATATGAAAGATATTATTACCAACAAAGGAAAAATACCTGAAACTGAAATTGCTACCATGGTTGCTAATTATTCTTTTGATGATGCAGTACCTAAGAAGTTGGGAGACCCGGGTATACCCACGATACCTTGCTCTATTAAAAGAAGTTATGTTAAAACTGCTTTATGTGATTTAGGAGCCGGTGTTAGTGTGATGCCTTTCTCTCTATATAAAAGACTTGATTTGAATAAGCTTACACCTACTGAGGTATCTTTGCAAATGGTTGATAAATCCACTGCTTTACCTATTGGAATTTGCGAGGACGTTCCCATTGTGGTTGCAAATGTTACTATCTTAACAGACTTTGTTATTCTTGATATGCCCGAGGACGACAATATGTCGATCATCCTCAGTAGACCCTTTTTAAATACTGCAGGGGCTGTTATTGATTGCAACAAAAGCAAGGTTACTTTTTATGTCAATGGCAAGAAATATACCGTGCATTTTCCGAAGAAGCAAACTTTGGTTAATAATATTAATGTCATTGATCCTAGTGCCATGGTTATCATTGGAGATTTTATAATCCCTTTACCTACTGTCAAGAAGAAATATTATAATCTTATTGTTGGGGAGATGCAAATCCCCATTGCGGTAACTTAGTGCTATACTATAATTCTTCGGTTTCATGTCAATCGGAAACGGTTGTTAATAAGACTTGATCAACCTTATTAATGAATCCTTTTTGAAAGACATGTGATTGATGAATTTAGTATGCACAACTCTCTGTATCACAAGTTTATCCTCTGTTATTTTCAGTTAAGAAAAATAAAGTTAGTTTGATTTTCATGTTTTCTGATTTTTCTCGTGCAATAAAAATTTGACCCAAAAATAAAAAGTCTCAGATTGCCACAAAATTTTAGCATGAATTTTTCTGGATCATTTAAGAATTTTTGGCATAAAAATTACAGCAGGGAGGTGCACCTGTGGGCCACAAGCCAACAGGGCGCGCCCATCCCCCTGGGCACGCCTAGATGGCTTGTGGGGCCCACAGGGCCCCCCTGCCTCATCCCTTCAGCTCACTTCATCCCTTACCTCCAGAAAAAAATTTCTCTAGCCCTCTCTCTCTCTCCCGTGTTCTTCCTCTAGAAACTTAAATTTTCGATCTCTTTGCTCGGAACTCCGTTTCCAAAACTGTTTTGAGGAATTGCTCCTTGGTATGTGACTCTCCCATTGCTCCAATTAGTTTTTGCTTTAGTGGTTTATATTTTTCATACTTTTCTGCACTTGGTACTACAGAAAATGAGCTTGCATGTTGAATTCTTTGAGTTCTAAGTAGTATGAATGCTTGATATGGCCTCTAGGTACATGTATGAGTAGTTGCTATCAATCTTGCAAAGTTTTATTGACATAAATTTGTGGCTCAAAAATTTCAGAAATTTGTGCCTAGGGAAATGAATTTCCTAAGGAAGGGTTCTTCGAGTCGGATCCCCAAGGGAGTTGTTGAGAGGACTCATGAACTTGACATCAACATTTTCCGCAACACGGAGGTTAGGTCCTGTGAATGGCACATGCACCCTTCATGAACGAAGCGGGTTTCTATGAAGAATTTATGCAATTTGTTGCAAATGCCGGGCTGACCAACTTCCTCGCAGATGAGTGTGACCAACACTATCTCCTCACTAATTCGTTCGTGCAATTTTTTTTACTTCTCGACTAGGCCTGGTGCTCCCAGAGTACGCTTTGATTTATATGCAACAAACTATGAAATGCCTCTAGATGAGTTTTGTGAAATATGCTTGCTTCCCTCTGATGGGGGAATGCGTGAACCTAAGCCCGAGGAATTCGAGGATTTCCTCCTCACTTTAACTGTGGGAGAAACTAGGGGCGTATCGAACGCCAGGGCCACTATTCTGCATTTTCCTTCCGAGCGTTATTTTTCTCTGTTTATAGGAAAATGCATAACTGCTATGGAGCAGGGTGGTGGTATCAGTGCACCCACTCTTGCTATTTTGCGTCGCGCACTTTATGGTGATAACACTTACAACTTAGGAGCTATTGTCACGCACTGCTTGCATCTTAACTGAACCAAGGGCAAGGTTCATGGTTGTATTTATGCCACGCGCTTAGCAAAGCGTTTTAATGTCGCCATACGCCCCACTGACTACTTTTTGCCTAAGGTTTATCTTTATCACCAATCTATGCTAGAGCACCAGTTCATTGAGGAACCTCGGCCACCACAGCACATTCGTTACAACTTAGTATACAGCGAGAATACTCGCGATATTATTGTGTTGCCTGCACCCTCTTTGTTTAACTATCATGCCATGAATGGATACACCATCATGCCACCAGATATAATTGCTTACCGGAACGAGTTGGCCGAGGCGGAGGCCGCAACCCAAGGATGGGATGCTCAGGTGCCTCAGCCCAACTACTTTCCTCCAGAACCAAATGGATTCTACGGATGGTGATCACCAAGCTAGGCAAACGCCTAAGCTTGGGGGAGTACGTATTTCTCATCGACATTACATTCGTGTTCACACACTTCATATAAATTGTCGGTGCTCATCCTCTTTCACTTTATATCCATGTTAGCTTTATTTTTTCCGCTTTCTTCTTGTGCGTTTGAAAAACTTTGAATACCCAAAAATATTTCTCGCTTATTTTCGGTTTTTCTTTCCCGTTTAACTAGCTGAACTATTATAAAGAAAACCCAAAAAGATTTCCTATGTATGTTGGGAGCTTTCCCGTGTTAATAATTTTTCTCGTTCTTGTTTTTCCTTTGTTTCTTTGCTTTTTTGAGAAAAACAAAAACTCCAAAAAAAAAATCAGTGTGTTTCTCTGAACTTCTTTTCTTTTTGTTAAGTCATGAAAGGAGAAGACCACGATGAAAATGTTGAGTGGCTCCCATATGCTTTATTGTTGATCTAAGAGAGGGCCAATATTACCTTGTCTTCTCCTTTGTATAAAACTGCCCTGGAGATTCTAGCTTAGTCCACGACATTCTTGCATTATTATTATTATCACATCATTCGGTCGTGCAAGTGAAAGGCAATAATGACGATATTTGTTGAAGTGATCGTGGCAAAGAAAGTTGGTATGAACTCTTCTTGTTTTTCGTTTTTGTAAATGTGTTTAGCTCGTTCGATCTTGATTCAGTGAACATTTTTATGATGACAATTAGAGATTATAGTTTATCATGCCATGCTTAAATAGCTAGGAGTGTATAATGATTTATCTTATGTGTCAACATTCATTAAAATGGTTATGATGTGGTATGGTAGTATGGTATTTCCCTCTGAGTAATTTGAGCGGCTTGACTTGGCCCATGTGCAAACATGTAGTTGAATCAAAACCAATGCAGCCTTCATGATGTTTAAATTCAGAGTGTTCATATCCTACTCATGCTATGTCCAATGTTAATTATTCATAATGCATACTTATGACCGTTTTCGCTCTCTAGTTGGTCGCTTCCTAATCTATTGCTAGCCTTCACCTGTACTAAGCGGGAATACTGCTTGTGCATCCAAAATCCTTAAACCAAGTTATTCCACATGAGTTCACCATACCTACCAATATACGGTATTACCCTACCGTTCTAAGTAAATTTGAATGTGCCACCTCTAATATTTAAATAAAAATCTGTTTTGTGCACTTGTCCCGCTCATGGAGTGACGAGGCAGTCAGTATCTTCCATGCTAAGTGAGTTATTCTCAAGACGGTCGTTTATTTGCCGTCATTGCATGAGAGAGGCTAGTAAAAAGCATGCCCAGTCCTGCAAAATCAAAATTAATTAAACAAAAACTCCTTGGGACAGCTGATATGTTGGCAGGCACCCGTGGATTCGATCAGCCATGGTTTGTGTATGGATGGTGGATATGAGTAAACTTTACAATTCTGTTTGGGAACCGCCAATAATGAGTTTAGCATGGAAGATATTGAAAACCATTGTTGTAACGTCGACAAGAAAAGTACACCACCCAAAAAAAACTATATTTTCAATCTTGTTTTAAACCTTGAGCTCTGGAACCTCTGCAAATCAATGATTCCCTCTACGATGGGCCTATCTATTTACTTTTATGTTGAGTCATCACCCTCTTACTAAAAGCACCAGCCGGAGAGCACTATTGTCATCTTTATGCATTGAGTCTAGTTAATGTTGGATCTGAGCATGACTGGATCTTTTCTACCCTGAATTATAATGTTTAGTCGCTGCTAGAATCGCAGAGGTGCTCTGCATTTATGTTTTGCGGTCTTAGAAAGGGCTAGCGAAATACCATGTCACCATATTATATCATGATTGTTTTGACAAACTGTTGGCATGAGAGATATCTTATTATTGCTTGCTAGTTGGTTATGTATTGCCATGAGTGAATGTGATATTTAATTTTTACCATGGATGTGGTTATTTATGATTTATGCTGAAAACTTGAACACTAGCTAAGCATGTGTATAATGACGAGAACAAAAGAGTTTGTAAACTTTACCACTTTCAGTTTATCAACTGAATTGCTTGAGGACAAGCAATGAGTTAAGCTTGGGGGAGTTGATACGTCTCCAATGTATCTACTTCTCCAAACACTTTTGCTCTGGTTTTGGACTCTAATTTGCATGATTTCAATGGAACTAATCCGGACTGACGCTGTTTTCAGCAGAACTACCTTGGTGTTATTTTTCTGCAGAAATAAAAGTTCCTGGAATTGGATGAAACTTTTTGTGAATTATTTTTGGAATAAATAATGAATTATGGAGCAAAGATCCACCGGAGGGGGGCTGCCTGTGGGCCACAAGCCAACAGGGCGCGCCCACCCCCCTAGGCGCGCCCTGATGGCTTATGGGGCCCACATGGCTCCCCCGACCCTAATTCCAGTCCTATAAATTCACATCTTCGGAGAAAAAAATCAGAGAGAAGATTTCATCGTGTTTTACGAGACGGAGCCGCCGCCACCTCATGTTCTTCCTCGGGAGGGGGGCTCCGGAAAGGGGGATTCGTCGCCGTCATCATCACCAACCCTTCTCCATCAACTATTCCATGATGCTCACCACCGGGAGTGAGTAATTCCTTTGTAGGCTTGCCGGTCGGTGAGGGGTGTGGATGAAATTGATCATGTAATCGAGTTAAGTTTGATAGGGCTTGATCCATAGTATCCACTATGTTCTGAGATTGATGTTGCTATGACTTTGCTATGCTTAATGCTTGTCACTAGGGCCCGAGTGCCATGATTTCAGATCTGAACCTATTATGTTTTCATGAATATAAGAGTGATTTGGATCCTATCTTGCAAGTTGTATGCACCTATTACGTGTCTTGATCCGCATACCCCAAGGTGACAATAATTGGGATTCTTTCCGGTGATTGCCGTAGTTTGAGGAGTTCATGTATTCACCATGTGTTAAAGCTTTGTTCCGGTTCTCTATTAAAAGGAGACCTTAATATCCCTTAGTTTCCAATAGGACCCCACTACCACGGGACGGTAGGACCAAAGATGTCATGCAAGTTCTTATCGCAAGCACGTATGACTATATACGGAATACATGCCTACATTACATTGATGAATTGGAGCTAGTTCTGTGTCGCCCTAGTGTGTAACTATTACATGATTGGTGCCATCCATATATTCCCATCACTACACCATGGCCTACGCTTTACATATACTGAATCTTGCTAAGTTACTACTGCTGCTGTTACTGTCACACTTGGTACTCAATTGCTATTGTCACTACTGTTACTAAAACAACTGCCGTCACTACTACTGTTACTTTTGCTACTACTATTTGCCGTGCTACTAAATCTTTGCTACAAAGAGATATCCCAGGTGCGGTTGAATTGACAACTCAACTGTCAAGGCCGATAAATACTCTTTGGCTCCCCTTGTGTCGAATCAATAAATTAGGGTGAAATACTAGCCGTGAAGACTGTCGCGATCCCCTATACTTGTGGGTTATTGATGCGTCTCTGTCGTATCTACTTTTCCTAACACTTTTGCTCTTGTTTTGGACTCTAATTTGCATGATTTGAATGAAACTAACCCAGACTGACGTTGTTTTCAGCAGAACTACCATGGTGTTATTTTTGTGCAGAAATAAAAGTTCTCGAAACTGGACGAAACTTTTTGGAGATTTATTTTACAATAAATAAAAAATACTGGAGCCAAGAACCACCGGAGGGCGCGCCCTGGTGGGTTGTGCCCACCTCGTGGCCCCACTGACCCTAATTCCGGAACTATAAAATCCTATTTTCGGAGAAAAAATAGGAGAGAAAGTTTCATTGCGTTTTACGATACGGAGCCGCCGCCATCTCCTGTTCTTCATCGGGAGGCTAGATCTGGATCCCGTTTGGGGCTCCGGAGAGGGGAATCTTCGGTCTTCGTCATCATCAACCCTTCTCCATTGCCAATTCCATGATGCTCCCCACCGGGAGTGAGTAATTCCTTCGTAGGCTTGCTGGTCGGTGAGGAGTTGGATGAGATTCATCATGTAATCGAGTTAGTTTTTTAGGGCTTGATCCCTAGTATCCACTATGTTCTGAGATTGATGTTGCTATGACTTTGCCATGCTTAATGCTTGTCACTAGGGCCCGAGTGCCATGATTTCAGATCTGAACCATTTATGTTATCACCATTATATCTATGTTCTTGATCCGATCTTGCTAGTCATATGCACCTGCTATGTGTTATGATCCGTAAACCCCGGAGTGACAATAGTAGGGATACTTTCCGGTGATGAGCGTAGTTTGAGGAGTTCATGTATTCACTATGTGTTAATGCATTGTTCCGGTTCTCTATGAAAAGGAGGCCTTAATATCCCTTAATTTCCTTATGGACCCCGCTGCCATGGGAGGGTAGGACAAAAGATGTCATGCAAGTTCTTCTCCATAAGCACGTATGACTATTTACGGAATACATGCCTGCATTATATTTATGAACTGGAGCTAGTTCTATGTCGCCCTAGGTTATGACTGTTATATGATGAATATTATCCAACGAGTTCACCGATCTAGTGCCTACGAGTTTTCCACATATTGTTCTTGCTAAGTTACTATTGCTACTGCTACTGTTACACTTGCTACAAAACTATTGCTATCGCTGTTACCGTTACCGTTACTGCTACTACTGCTATCAAAACTATCATACTACTGTGCTACTGATCACTCTGCTGCAGATATTTAATCTCCAGGTGTGGTTGAATTGACAACTCAACTGCTAATACTCGCAAATATTCTTTGGCGCCCCTTGTGTCGAATCTATAAATTTGGTTTGAATACTCTACCCTCGAAAATTGTTGCGATCCCCTAAAAGCCCCACGCCAAAACCACCTCTTCCTCTCGCGTTCTTCGTTTGGATCTCGCCGAAGCCGAGACGGTTCGCCGTAGATTCTGATGCCGGTGAGCCATCCCAACCCCTCAAACCACGTCTACCGTATTTACCTCACCCTTGTGCCCCTCTTTGACATGGTTTCCCATCCAGTTGTCCAGCACAACAACGAGCCAAAGCCCTCATGATCCACCGGAGCACAGAGTTCATGTCGACACGTCGCTCACCTCCGTCATCCCCAACCTACACCTTCAACAAAAATTGGTCGCCCTCGACCTCCCGCACCTCCTGGACATCGCCGCCGTCGACCAAGGTCACTGGAGCCGCCGCCCCACCGACCTCTTTTTCTATGGCCACGCCTGTTTCTCTCTGTAAGCACAACGTCAACTCTGTGTTCGCTAGTATGTTTTTTAGATCGATCGAAACATTTGGTTTTATATAGAACGGTTAGTAGATCGGTTTTGTTTCCACTTAGATTGAACCGCGATTCGTTTTTTTATTAGTAAGCCGCCCTTGTCGAATACGTTAAGTATAGGTTGTCTGCTACTTATCCCGCGCAGCGCACACCCAGAGCAAACAACAACACGCCACGTGGCCTATGGCCGATATTTAACGTTTTCAGGAAGAATCGGTTTTTCAGTTTTAGATGCGATTTGTTTTTGTATCTTTAGTTTTACAACTCCGAATTTAGTGATTCTTTTTGCTACAGATTAACAAAAATCCCATCTATCCCATGTAACCAACAAAAAAATATTTTCGAACTTTTAAATTTTGAATTCAAACAGATTCGGTTGAAACACTATTTTGGGCATAACTTTTATTTTAAAAATGTTTTGAGTAATTCCTTTTGCTACTAATTTCTATATGTTATATTTATCCATAGGACAAATAAAAATAATTTTTGTTTTTATAATTTTTTGATCTGATCAGATTTAAGATCTATTTTAAATAGGCCATAACTTTCGTTTTATAAAACCTTTTTAATTGATTCTTTTTTTGCAAATAAAATTTTGATGAAAATACTTTCTGTTAAATTTAGTTTTAATTGTTAGTTTCTGTTAAGAAATTATTTTTGACTAGAAAGTCTTTTCTGTTTTGCTTTGCTATTGATCTTGAGTTTTCTCAAACCTTACATGGTTTTTGGTGCTAGTTTCTTTTCAGTGATCATGTGTTGAATAGTTAGGATTTACTTGCTGCTATCTTGCTTGTGTATATGTTTGCTTATTGTATGAATTGCTTGTCTCGTTAGATCACCCGGAGTGCGAAGCTTGCTACTTAGAGTCGCTTGAGTTCGAAGATAATCAGCAAGGCAAATCATTTGATCATATTTCTACCTATGATTTTTATTGCATTAGATTGAAGTTGTTCCACCATGCATGAAAAGTAGGTAATTGGAAACTTGGTTCTTGAGTAGTATCATGTGGTAGGTACCCCCACAAACCCTTGACACTATTGTCTTGGGAAACATTATTTTAATACTACTACGCTTTAGTAGACGGGGTTTGGTTGTGAGATTCAGGAGAGTTGTGAGGTTAAGTAATTCAAGACCTACATGATGATTGACGTGGCTTGAGACTGCGCGGTATTTCCCCAAAGAGGAAGGGATGATGCAGCACAACGACGGTAAGTATTTCCCTCAGTTATGAAACCAAGGTATCGAACCAGTAGGAGGATCACGCAACACTATGTAAACAACACCTGCACACAAAGAACAAATACTTGCAACCCGACGCGAAAGAGAGGTTGTCAATCTCTCCACGGTAAAAAGAAAGATTAGGTTGTGATAGATTGGATAGATAGATCTCGCAAGAACACTAAATAAAATAGGCAAATAAAAAGTGCAGCAAGGTATTTTGGGTTTTTGGAATAATAGATCTGAAAACAAAAGCGGCAAAAAGATATATCGGAAAGCAATATGTTGGAACAGTAGACCCAGGGGCCATAGGATTCACTAGTGGCTTCTCTCATGAGTATAGCACACGGTGGGTGAACAAATTACTGTTGGGTAATTGATAGAAGATTAAATAATCACGACGATATCCAAGGCGATGATCATTATATAGGCATCACGTCCAAGATTAGTAGACCGAAACGATTTTGCATCTACTACTATTCCTCCACACATCGACCGCTATCCAGCATGCATCTAGTGTATTAAGTTCATGGAAAACAGAGTAATGCAATAAGAACGGTGACATGATGTAGACAAGATCTATTCATGTAGGAATAAACCCCATCTTGTTATCCTTAATAGCAACGATACATGCGTGCCTCGCTGCCCCTTCTGTCACTCGGAGAGGTCACCGCAAGATCGAACCCATCACAAAGCACCTCTTCCCATGGCAAGAAAAATTGATCTAGTTGGCCTAACTAAACCAAAGATTCAAAGAAGAAATACGAGGCTATAAGTAATCATGCATATAAGAGATCAAAGAAGACTCAAATAATATTGATGGATACAAACTGATCATGAACTCAAAATTCATCGGATCCCAACAAACACACCGCATTTTTTTTACATCAAATAGATCTCCAAGAGACCATTGTATTGAGAATCAAAATAGTGAGAGGAAGCCATCTAGCTACTGCCTACGGACCCATAGGTCTATGGTGAACTACTCACGATCATCGGAGAGGCACCAATGAGGATGATGAACCCCTCCGTGATGGTGTTAGATTGGATCTCGCGGTTCTGGAACTGGCGGCAGCTAGATGTATTTTTCGTCGACTCCTCTAGGGTTTCTGGAATATTTGAGTATTTATAGAGCTTAGAGGCGGTGGGGGGGGGGGTTCCCGAGGCGGCCACAACCCATCAGGGCGTGCCCGGGGCCCCTGGCGCGCCCTGGTGGGTTGTGGGCGGCCTCGGCTCCCTCCTGGTTACTTCTTTGGCCCACTGGTCTTCTTCTGGTCCAAAACAATTCTCCAAAAAGTTTCGTCGCGATTGGACTCTATTTGGTACTGATATTCTGCGAAGTAAAAAACAAGAAAAAACAACAACTGGCACTTTGGCACTATGTCAATAGGTTAGTCCCAAAAAATGATATAAATTGCTATAAAATGATTCTAAAACATCCAATATTGATAATATAACAACATAATTATAGATACGTTGGAGACGTATCAGCATCCCCAAGCTTAATTCCTACTCGTCCTCTAGTAGGTAAATGATAAAAACAGAATTTTTGATGTGGAATGCTGCCTAAGATGTTCATCACATATTCTTTTCTTTTGTAGCATGGACATTTGGACTTTTAGATGGTTCAAAGCAATAGTCTAGTTTTGACATAAAGACTTTAATACTCAAGCATGCCAACAAGCAACCATGTCTTTCAAAATATCAACACTAAAGAAAGTTATCCTTAGCCCATCATGCTCAATCATTGATCCATTCATGAAACACACTTAAATATTAACTACACCCAATGCACAAGTATGATCATAGTGCCCCCTAGTTGGTGCTTTTATAAGAGAAGATGGAGACTCAAATAAAAAAATAAAAATTGCATAAAGTAAATAGATAGGCCCTTCGTAGTGGGAAGTAGGGATTTGTAGAGGTGCCAGAGCTCAAAGTTTAAACTGAGAGAGAAAAATGTTTTGAGTGGCATGCCTTTCCTGTCAACGAAAACGACAAAGTAGTTCACAATACTTTCCATGCTAGATATATCATAGGCGGTTCCCACACATAAAGTAAAGTTTATTCCTTTTTCCACCATTCTTTCACAATCCATGGCTAGCTGTATCCACGGTTGCCTTCCATACCAACACTTTCTAGGGAATTTATTATTTGACAACATAAAGTAAATTTCTTTTTTTGTTTCATTTCGGGACTGGGCATCCCTATTACCGCCGTATTCTCGTGCAATGACAAGTGAATAAACACTCATCTTGAGAATAACACATCTAGCATGGAAAAATATTGGACACCCCCTACCGTTTCATGAGCGGTAAGAGCACACAAAAATAAAATTTATTTTGAAAATTAGAGATGGCACATACAAATTTTCTTAGAACGGCACGAAAATACCGCATATAGGTAGGTATGGTGGACTCATAAGGCAAAAATGGGTTTAAGGATTTTGGATGCACAAGTAGTGTTTCTACTTAGTACAAATGGAGGCTAGAAAATAGATTTAGAAGCTACCAAGAAACAAAAAATCACATAAACGGTCATTTGAGCATAACTAACACCGAATAATGCACCATAAGTAGGATGTAATTTCATTGCATAACTATTGACTTTCGTACTTGCATAGGGAATCACAAACCTTAACACCAATATTCTTACTAAAGCATAATTACTCACTAGCATGACTCACATATTACAATCATCATGTCTCAAAACTATTACAAGGAATCAAGTTTAATTTGTCCAATGATCTTCATGAAAGTTTTTATTATACCCCTCTTGAATATCTATCTCTTTGGGACTAGTTTCATATATTGCCATTGCTTTTGACAAGCTCAAATAAATTTAAGTGAAGAACATGAGCATAAAAATTTCATCTCTCAAAATAGTATAAGTGAAGCATGAGAGGATTTCTTCAAAATTTCAAAGCACACCGTGCTCAAAAAGATATAAGTGAAGCACTAGAGCAATTCCATAGCTCAAAAAATTTAAGTGAAGCATATAGAGCAATTCTAACAAATCATAGCATAATTTTGGCTCTCTCAAATAGGTGTGTACAGCAAGAATACTAGTGACAAACTAAAAAGCACAGCAAGAAAAGACTCAAATAATACAAGACGCTCCAAGCAAAGCTCATGATATGTGACGAATAAAAATATAGCTCCAAGTAAAATACCGATGGTCGTTAGAAGAAAGAGGGGATGCCACTCGGGGCATCCCCAAGCTTAGTTGCTTGTTTCTCTTTGGATATATCTTGGGGGTGCTGTAGCATCCCCAAGCTTAGGCTCTTTTCACTCCTTATTCCTTCATCCATCATGATCTCACCCAAAACTTGAAAACACACAAAACTCAACAAAATCTTCGTGAGATCCGTTAGTATAATAAAGCAAATCACCACTTTAAGTACTATTGCAAACTCATTCAAATTTTATTATTGCATTATACCTACTGTATTTTAACTTTACCATGGTTTATACCCTTCAATACAAACCACAGATTCATCAAAACAAGCACACAATGCAAAGCAAACATAATCTTTCTTAAACAGAACAATCTGTAGTAATCTGTACTCTAACCATACTTCTGTAACTCTAAAAATTCTGAACAATTAGGACAACGTAAAGAATTTGCATAGCAACACTGTGTTAAAATTTCATCTCATTATAATGCTCCAGTAAAAAAGTAAAATTCGTGCACTTGAGGCAAAGTTTCTGTTTCAGATTCAGCTTTGTTTCTACTCATCTTATGAGTCATCCTAAAGGCTTTACTTGGCACAAACACTAAATGAAACATAAAAACACAATCATAACGGAGGCATAATTGTGTAAACACTCAAAAACAGAAAGAAAAAGATGAAAACAATTTATTCATTCGGTTGCCTCCCAACAAGCGCCATCGTTTTACGCCCCTAGCTAGGCATAAGGCATAGATTCGAGTATTGTTATCTTTGGTTTTTGCTCCATAGGATGCTCTCATGATTGATTCATATGGTGGCTTAATTCTTGTTCTAGGGAAGTGTTCCATACCCATTCTTAGTGGAAACTGAAATTTAATATTGCCTTCTTTCATATCAATCACGGCACCTATAGTGCGTAAAAACGGTCTACCAAGTATGATGGGACAAGACGGATTGCAATCAATATCAAGAACAATAAAATCTATGGGCACATAGTTCCTATTTGCAAGAATGAGAACATCATTAATTCTTCCCAAAGCCTTTTTAATAGTAGAATCCGCCAAGTGCAAATTAAGAGAACATTCTTCAATATTGGTAAGACCAAGCACATCACATAGAGATTTCGGAATCGTGGAAACACTAGCACCCAAATCACATAAAGCAAAGCACTCATAGTTTTTAATCTTGACCTTAATGGTAGGTTCCCACTCATCATGTAATTTTCTAGGAATAGAAATCTCTAACTCCAACTTTTCTTCAAAAGATTTCATCATAGCATCAACGATATGTTTAGTAAAAGCTTTATTTTGTTCATAAGCATGGGGTGAATTTAACATGGATTGCAACAAATAAATACAATCAATCAAAGAGCAACTATCATAATTAAAGTCCTTGCAATCCAAAATAGTGGGCACATCACTAGTTAAAGTTTTGACCTCTTCAAACCCACTCTCATCAATTTTTTCATCAAGATTTTCACCCTCCAAATCATTGGGACGCCTTCTAGCTAAAGTTGACTCTACTTCAGTCCCTTTATCATCAATTTTAATATTACTAAACAAGGAATCAATATGAGAAACACCAATCACCTTAAGATCTTCATCATTTTTATGAAGGCAATCACTAGAAAACGCTTTTTCTAAGAATTCTCTTTTAGCTCTAAGCATAGCGGTTCTTTTCTTACTTTCATCCATAGAAACATATAAAGCTTTAATTGATTTCGATCTTAGGTGCAAAAGCTTTCAACTTGAGATTTTGTACGTCATGAGAAATTCTATCAATGCTTCTAGACATATCATCAATCTTATTCAACTTTTCTTCTATCGTAGTATTGAAAACCTTTTGCGCATTACTGAATTCTTTAATATTACTCTCAAGATCAGAGGGGTTCCTATTATTATTGTAAGAAGAATTACCATAGGAATTACCATAATTATTAGAGAAATTTCCAAGAAAAGGCCTAGGATTAAAATTACCACTATAAGCATTGTTATTGAAATTCACGTCTATGGAATCACTATTTTTCTCAATCAAAGTAGACAATGGCACATCATTAAGATCAATAGGAGTATTTTTACTAGCAACCAACTTGATTAAAGCATCAACTTTTTCACTCAAGGTACTAATTTCTTCAACCGAATTAACCTTTTTTGCTAGTAGGTGCTCTTTCAGTATGCCATTGTGAATAATTTGCAATAATATTATCTAACAATTTAGTAGCTTCACCCAAAGTAATTTCCATAAAAGTACCACCCACGGCGGAATCTAAAAGATTTCTAGAGACAAAATTCAATCCTGCATAAATTTTTGTATGATCATCCAAAGATTTAAACCAAGAGTAGGACAATTTCTTAGCATCAATTTCATTCTTTCCCAAGAATGTGCAACATGTTCATGCTCAAGTTGGTTAAAATTCATGATTTGTGTCCTAAGGGAAATAATTTTCATGGGCGGAAAATACTTAGTTATAAAAGCATCTTGCACTTATTCCAAGAATCGATACTAGGCAAAGAAGAAAACCAAATTTTTGCACGATCCCGCAAGGAGAAAGGAAATAATTTCAACTTCACTATATCATTGTCCACATCTTTTTTCTTTCGCACATCACACAATTCTATGAATGTGTTTAGATGGGACGCGACATCCTCATTAGGAGTATCGGCAAATTGATCTTTCATGACAAGATTCAACAAAGCGGCATTAATATCACAAGACTCCGCACTAGTGGCGGGAGGAGCAATCGGAGTACTAATAAAATCATTATTATTAGTATTGGAAAAATCACACGATTTGGTATTTTCTTGAGTCATCGTGACTACGCAAACAAGATTGCAAGCAAGCAAGAGATCTGACGAGAAAAAGGCAAATGAAAAAGAGGGCGAATAAAACGGCAAATTTGGTGAAGTGGGGGAGAGGAAAACGAGAGGCAAATAGCAAATAATGTAATTGCAAGGAGATGAGATTTGTGATTAGGAACCTGATAGATGTTGATGGTGTCTCCTCGGCGCCAGAGATTGGCACGTAGAAGAGACCGCTTCCTCCCCGGCAACGGCGCCAGAAATTCCTTTGACGTGGCTTGAGACTGTGTCGGTATTTCCCCAAAGAGGAAGGGATGATGCAGCATAGCGATAGTAAGTATTTCCCTCAGTTATGAAACCAAGGTATCAAAGCAGTAGGAGGATCATGCAACACTATGTAAAAAGCACCTGCACACAAAGAACAAATACTTGCAACCCGACGCGAAAGAGAGGTTGTCTATCTCTCCACGGTAAAAAGATAGATTAGGTTGTGATAGATTGGATAGATAGATCTCGCAAGAACACAAAATAAAAGAGGCAAATAAAAAGTGCAGCAAGGTATTTTTGGGTTTTTGGAATAATAGATCTGAAAACAAAAGCGGCAAAAAGATAGATCGGAAAGCAATATGTTGGAAAAGTAGACCCGGGGGCCGTAGGATTCACTAGTGGCTTCTCTCATGAGTATATCATACGGTGGATGAACAAATTACTGTTGGGCAATTGATAGAAGATCAAATAATCATGATGATATCCAAGGCGATGATCATTATATAGGCATCACGTCCAAGATTAGTAGACCGAAACGATTCTGCATCTACTACTATTACTCCACACATCGACCGCTATCCAGCATGCATCTAGTGTATTAAGTTCATGGAAAAACGGAGTAATGCAATAAGAACGGTGAGATGACGTAGACAAGATCTATTCATGTAGGAATATACCCCATCTTGTTATCCTTAATAGCAATGATACATGCGTGCCTCGCTGCCCCTTCTGTCACTGGGAGAGGTCACCGCAAGATCGAACCCATCAGAAAGCACCTCTTCCCATGGCAAGAAAAATCGATCTAGTTGGCCTAACTAAACCAAAGATTCGAAGAAGAAATACGATTGCGGGGAAAGTGTGCAAACCTCTTGATAACCCACAAGTGTAGGGGATCGTTTGTAGCCTTTTTCGATAAATAAGAGTGTCGAACCCAACGAGGAGCTAAAGGTAGAACAAATATTCCCTCAAGCTCTATCAACCACCGATACAACTCTACGCAGAATTTAACGTTTGCTTTACCTAGAACAAGTATGAAACTATTTTTTAGGTGATAGGATAGTTTGCACGAATAAAACTAGAAGTACTTTGCGGGAATAAAACTACGAGTAAATTGCAAGATAATAAAAGTTAGTTGTTTAGTAGAAAGCTTTTGTCAAACAGGAAGGTTATTTGTCCCTCACTACTGGAATCAGAGTATTTGCCGTCTGCCTTTTCTTTGCCGTCTGCCAGCGGACGACAAAGAAAGTCTTTGCCGTCAGCTTCCACAAAACAGACAACAAAGAACAGGCTGATGGCAAAGATTCTGTTTGCCATCAGTCTTTTCTTTGCGG
Organism: Elymus sibiricus; assembly: GCA_039707655.1. Classification (NCBI taxonomy): domain Eukaryota; kingdom Viridiplantae; phylum Streptophyta; class Magnoliopsida; order Poales; family Poaceae; genus Elymus; species Elymus sibiricus. The sequence goes on from CM077665.1 coordinate 276,829,545, forward strand.
ACTGCTGGCGGACGGCAAAGAGCCCCCAGGCAGACGGCAAAGAGCCCACCTGGGCCCCACTGGCCCGTGGGGTTGGTGGGCCGCCGCCAGCTCTTTGTCGTCTGCCTGGGGGCTCTTTGCCATCCGCCAGCAGACGACAAAGAGGCTGGGTACTAAACGGCGTTGGCCAACCCCCCCTCTCTCTCTCGCCCCCGATCCCTCACCCCACGCCGCCCCGCTGCGAGCGTCCCCGCCTCCGCCCCCGGCTGCCCCGCCTCCAGGCGCCCCCGCCCCCGGCCGCCGCCCCCACCTCCGATGAGTAGCCGCGGCCGCCCCCTTCCTTTTTTTCTTTTTTTCTTTTTTTTTCTATTAAGTTAGTTAGGTTAGTTTATTTTCCTGCAAAAAATTAGGTTAGTTTATTAGGTTAGAAAAAAGAAAAGAAGAAGAAGAAAATTAGAAGAAAATAATAAATGTAGAAGAAAAAGAAGAAGAAAAGAAGAAGAGGAGGAAGAAGAAAACGACACCCCGACACGATGCCCCGACACCCCGACACGACGCCCCGACACGATACCCCGACACCCCGACACGACGCCCCGACAACCCGACACGACGCCCCGACACGACACCCCAACACGACACCCCAGCGACGCCCCTCCGGTGAGCCGCCTGCACGACACCCCGACACGACACCCCGACACGACACCCCCGGCGACGCCCCTCCGATGTGCCCCCTGCACGACACCCCGGCACGACACCCTGGCGACACCACGGCATGACACCCCCGACCCCGACACTTGTTAATACGCCGCCCCCGGCGCCACTGACCCCCGACCCCCGACACCTCTTCGGCCTCCTGCTGACCAAAAAGGTGCTCTTCGGCCTTCCAGAGGCCGACGGGGTAATAGTTTTGCAAATTATGAGTTAGGTCATATATTTTCCGATTTTTTATAAAAACATCATATTTGTGTTGATCGGGTGGATTGAAATGTCCAGTTGTTTCGTCGCTGCGAGGGTCTGGTATTCGATGACCTCCCCGTGCGTTCGACGAGCTCCGCCCCTGCGTTCGTGGGTGAGCACAAATGACATCTCCTCCCCCCCTTCATTTGCTCTGTTCCGGTCTTTGTGCCGATGAAACTTGCTAGCTATAGGTAGATTAAATCATCAGTATGCGTGACCAGTATGCGTCTCCCGTTTGAAAGGGTTACAGTTATAAATATGCATGCGTTTGCATATTTATAACCATGATTCTTTCGAATTGTCCAACGTTATCCATGGACAGCCTGAGTATGTGTAGATTGGGTTCGTTTTCCCATATGCTTTGTTCCGGATCCGATGCATAATTTCGTCAGTGCCTCCCAGTTGTTCTCCGGGTACAAATCCTCTCTGTTTATTGCCGAGACGTGTATTAGGAGAACAACGGGGAGGTGGTGCCGAAATTTTGCGTCGGATCCAGAGCAGAGCATGGGAAAACGAACCCAATCTACACATACTCGGGTAGGATTAGGACCTATCTTTACCTATTTGCGTGTAGGTTGCATGGACGTAATAAAACTGACAAACTTGATTACCTGATGAATTTATATGCTGAATTATATATATATATATATATATATATATATATATATATATATATATATATATATATATATTTCTTGTGTGTCTAGTAGCTAGGCAAGATGGGTGATCGTGCGTGGATGTACACCGGTCACACTAGTCAGAAAGACATGACCAATGAATGGTTAACAAAAACCAAGGGGTTTGTGAGAGCCGCATTTGCAAATGGCCAGAGAGAAACCTGGTGCCCCTGTGTCCGGTGCGACAACTTTCAAAAGAGGACATAGGGTGAAATGGGTAAACACCTACAGAAGTGGGGTTTTACGCCTGATTATACAGTGTGGACATTTCATGGTGAGTCTGCCCAACGTGCCAGAGCTGAGGTGGTTCATCGTTGAACCGACGAGCATGGTACCGGGATCGAAGACATGGTGCAAGACTTTGATGATGCCCGGGATTCGGACGATGAGATGGAGGAATCTGCAAACGCCTTCTATGAAATGTTGGAGTCTTCAAAATGTCCTCTCCACGAGCACACTGAGCTTTGTCAGTTGGATGCTATCGCGCAAGTAATGTCTCTGAAGGCTCAGTTCAACTTGGGCAGAGAATGCTACGACGCGATGATGACACTATTTGGACGCTTTCTACCCAAAGGCCATGTCATGCCTGCAAACCTGTACCATTCGGACAAAATCCTCCGTGTACTTAAGATGCCCTATGAGAAGATAGATGTCTGTGAGAACGAATGTGCCTTATTTAGGCTTGAGTATGCGGGCTTGAACTACTGTCCCATTTGCAAGTCTTCCAGGTATGTCGTGGTAGACAACGGTATGGGTGAGAAGATTCAGACCATAATCCCAGTTAATGTTCTTCGGTATATGCCAATCATACCAAGACTTCAACGTCTTTTCATGGTCAAAGAGATGGCCAGACAGATGACATGGCACAAATTGGGCAAAAGAACCGAACTAGATGCAGATGGGAATCAGATGTTGGTACACACTTCAGACGCTTTTGCGTGGAAGCACTTCGATGCATTACATATGGATAAAGAGGCAGATCCAAGGCATCCTCGAGTCGCCATCAGCACGGATGGGTTCAATGTGTTTGGTATGACGGCAACCCAATACAGTTGTTGGCCTGTATTTGTCATTCCACTCAATCTCCCCCCTCTACAGATTATGCAAAGAAAGAACATTTTCCTGACGTTGATAATTACAGGGCCCAACTATCCGGGGAAGAATATGAATGTGTACATGCAGCCGCTTAAGGATGAATTGCAAGAAGCTTGGGATAATGGGATCAAGACATACGATGCCGCTACAAAACAAAACTTCTCAATGCATGTGTGGTACATGTACTCGATTAGGCCTGATGGGGAGAAGTAAGTGCATTTACTCTTTTTAACCTTTTGCCTTCATGTTTCTTCAAATATGTAATGCGTTGGATTTGTCATACTGCAGGGGTTGGAAACACGCCAGGGATGTCCGCAGGCCCAACACCGTCCTTGGTGTGATTTGCTGGCAAAACTTCCCGGGGTTTGTCACGTTGCCCGGTGAGGGTCAGCTTCTAGAGCTAGGATTGAGCTGGGAGCACTACTTGGCCGCCCCGGCTCCGTCGGAGGAGACGATCGACGGTGTCTTGTGCCACACGAGGGCCGACATGGTGATCAAAAAGTTTTGGGTAATTTCTCCTTTACACAATTAAAAATCAACAGTAGCTAGTTATTGTACTAATCAGTGTTGTCTCGTTTGATTGCAGACCTTCTACAGATGTGAGGAGGGATATGAGGAGGCCGCGACAAAGGTTATCGATGCCGAGTGCAAGCGCCTACTACAGAACTTACGTCACGAGGCTCGGCCGCAGGCTGTTCGAGACTACTACGCCTCGCGTGGTGTTAAGAAGGACAAGTAGTCGTGCCGGGGAAAGTTTCTGCAGAAGGAGCAGTACATGAAGGTAATTACCTATTCTTAAGGCCTTGTACTTAGTTTCCTTGATTTCATTCGTAGGCGTAGCGCTCAAATTTCTCTTTACTAACTTAGGTGCCCCCGAGATGGTGTGCGGATAAGATGGATTGTCGGGAGGCGTTGGTGGATGAGTGGTGCTCAGACGAATGGCTAGCCATCCACAACAATGCCAAGGACCGGTGTGCCAAAATGGTTGGTGTGCCATACCATCAAGGCAGCGCCAACTTATATCAGTTCGGGCAGAACTGGGTATGTGGTTTGCTTCATGATTCATGCAATTCATTCTTGATGCTAGCTTGAGCCCTTTACTAATAATTTGTTCGTCTCTTTTAGGCGCAACACAATAACACGGAGGGGCCAGAGGTGTATGACCGCTATGCCATGGCCCATACTGCCTCGTACAAGAAGGCCAAGGCATTCTCTGAGTCTAACCTCGATCATCCCGAGAACTTCACCAACATCTCCTCCCACCACAAGCTCGTGAGGTACAAAGATGAGGGGAAGGCGAGGAAATGGGAGGACTTTAACCCGAGCCAACATCCTATTGATCCAGAGCCGGTGATGATAGCTGGTGGCGGGAGGCCCCATGGCTCGATAGCCATTGGAGATGGATTTATACGTTGTCCTCGCAACCGCCGGGAGATCAAGGCGCGCCAAACAAGCTCATGTCCTCGCCATCGAGGTTAGTTATACGGACTCAGATATCTTTCCTCCATTACATTGTGTGTGCGAACAAAGATGATTACAATGCTAACGAGGAGTGGTGTTGCAGGCTGCTCTGCAGAAAGAGAGAGAGACTACCCAGGCGATTCTGGAGGATAGGGACTGGCAGGCGGCGGAGAAGGAGAGGGAGTTGGAGGAGAGGACAGCTAGGTTGTTGGAGGAGGAGAGGGCACGGAATGACACGGCTCACCGGGCCATGTAAGATCCCCTCATGGTAAGTTTCTTCTGCCTGTTAGCCAAATCATGCATGTAATGTTCGTTTCATTACTAACTAATATGACTGACTCGTCAAAACCAAATGTGTAGTCTGTGTGCGAGAAGACCGGTCAGACCCCTCCGCCGATGCCAGTCATTGCTCCGGTGACCACGGTGAGTTTCATTTGAATGGTCATTAGTTACTAGTCTTAACATTTGAGTGTCATCATGCTAACGAGACATTGCAAATCATCTTTGGTGAAGCGTGACTCCAGACAAGCATCGCACGAACCTTCTCCAGGTGTAACTGACACGAGCAACACCGGTGCTTAACCTCCGTGATGACGGTAAGTTTTCTCTAGTGTTTTGCTTAACAAATGCATAATGACCTATACTTAGCTTATTTAGTTCATTTATGACATAATTAGCTTACTTAGGTCAAAAATGGCATAATAACCTTGGTTAGCTCATAAATTCCATATACTTAGCTTATTTTCCTCCAAAATGACATAATAAGCTTACTTAGCTCCAAAATGACCTATTTTACCTAGGTTCGCTCATAAATTTCATATACTTAGCTTATTTTCCTCCAAAATGACATAATAAGCTTACTTAGCTCCAAAATGACCTATTTTACCTAAGTTAGCTCATAAATTTCATATACTTAGCTTATTTTCCTCCAAAATGACATAATAAGCTTACTTAGCTCCAAAATGACCTATTTTACCTAAGTTAGCTCATAAATGTCATATACTTAGTTTATTTTCCTCCAAAATGACATAATAAGCTTACTTAGCTCCAAAATGACCTAGTTTACCTAAGTTAGCTCATAAATGTCATATATTTAGCTTTGTTTCCTCCAAAATGACATAATAAGCTTACTTAGCTCCAAAATGACCTATTTTACCTAAGTTAGCTCTAAAATGACCTATACTTAGCTTTGTTTCCTCCACAATGACACAATAAGCTTCCTTAGCTCCAAAATGACCTATTTTACCTAAGTTAGCTCTAAAATGACCTATACTTAGATTTGTTTCCTCCACAATGACACAATAAGCTTCCTTAGCTCCAAAATGACCTATTTTACCTAAGTTAGCTCTAAAATGACCTATACTTAGCTTTGTTTCCTCCACAATGACATAATAAGCTTCCTTAGCTCCAAAATGACCTATTTTACCTAAGTTAGCTCTAAAATGACCTATACTTAGCTTTGTTTCCTCCAAAATGACATAATAATCTTACTTAGCTCCAAAATGACCTATTTTACCTAAGTTGGCTCTAAAATGACCTATACTTAGCTTTGTTTCCTCCACAATGACATAATAAGCTTAGTTAACTCAAAAATGGCATAATTACCTAGGTTAGCTCAATAATTACTTAGCTTACTTATGTCAAAAATGGCATAATTAGCTTACTTAGCTCCAAAATGGCATAATAACCTTGGTAACCTCATAAATGTCATATACTTAGCTTATTTTCTTCCGAAATGACGCAATAATCTTAGTTAGGTCAAAAATGGCATAATTACCTAGGTTAGATCTAAAATGACACAAATAAGCAATAATAAGAAGAAAAACAAGAGGAGAAAGAGAAAGAGAAGAAAAACTCTTCTTCTTCTTCTTCTTATTCTAGATCTTCTTCTTCTTCTTCTTCTTCTTCTAGTCTTCTTCTTCTAACTTGCTTATTTCCCATTTTGCAGATTTGATTCACTTCACGGAAGCTTGCATTGATGGAGTGCTTGTGTTTACTTTATGTTTTGATTTGTATCGATGAACAATGTGAAACTTGCTACCTATGGATGAAACTATTGTAATATGGATGAAACTATGTATGTATGGATGAAACTACTGTAATATGGTGAAACTTGCACTTTTGATTTGGTATGCTTGTTGGATGATCATATCCATATGGCAGGGATATAGTTTCTTATGTGTTGGATATCATATATTTGATGTGAAACTTGCACACATTGTTTGCCCTCTGAAATATATATATCATATATTTTCCTATGAAAATGCTTGGATATAACAAAAAACAGAATAAAAAGGGGCAATACAGGCACTTTGCCGTCTGCCATTGACGGCAAAGGGAGCTTTGCCGTCTGCCACCAACGGCAAAGGTGACACGTGGTAGCAACCTGTGCAACCTGGGAGCACTAGGTCGATCCATTTGGTCACTTTGCCGTCGGCTGGCAGACGGCAAAGTATGCCAGTAGCCACCTGAGGCCAGCTGACCCATTCGGAAACTTTGCCGTCTCTGGCAGACGGCAACGGAGCTTGTCTCTTTGCCGTCTGCGGGCAGACGACACAGGCTGCCGTTAGCCACCTAATGGGGCTAACCTCAACGCTATGCCGTCCACTCACTGTACCATCTCCAGGGCGCATAGGGCAGACGGCAAAGGCGTTTGTCGTCCGCTGTACTTATGCAGATGGCAAAGTAGCCCTTTATCGTAGTTTGCTTTGCTGGAAGTGGGGCCGTCTGCTGGCAGACGGCAAAGGAGTTTTCCGTCCATGAACCTATCCTTTGCCGTCTTCCATGGCAGACGACAAAGTCCCTGATTCCTGTAGTGGGCCTAGGAAATTGATAACTAGACCGGTAATCATTCTTGTAATTTTATATGAGGGAGAGTCTTGAGCTAACATACTTTCCATACATGGATCATATGCACTTATGATTGGAACTCTAGCAAGCATCCGCAACTACCAAAGATCATTAAGGTAAAACCCAACCATAGCATTAAGTATCAAGTCCTATTTACTCCCATATGCAACAACCCACCTACGCGGGTGTGTGTATTATGTCACTCACGCCACCCACCATAGGAAAATCGTGAACACATTGCAACACCCTACAGAGGGGATGCCCCACGTTTGCGCGAGATGGAGGGCACCCTAGGAGAGCACCACAATAAAATATACACTCATACCATCCACGATCATCAATCAGCCCATAGGACAAAATGAATCTACTCAAACATCTTAGGATAGCCACATATCATTGGGAAATAATATATGGAGTTGAGAACCATGTTTAAGTAGAGATTACATCAGGGAAGAGAGGTGTTACATCGCTGCATAGAGGGGGAGAGAGTTGGTGTTTACGATGGCGAAGTTGTTGGTGTAGATCGCCGTCACGATGATTGCCCCGACGGCGTTCCGGCGCCACCGGGAGAGAGTGGGAGAGAGCCCCCCTCCTTCTTCTTCTTCCTTGGCCTCCCCCTAGATGGGTGGAGAGTTCCCCCTCTGGTCCATGGCCTCCATGGCGGCGCAGGGGCAGGAGCCCCACCGAGATTGGATCTCCCACTCTGTTCTCTTCTGTTTTTCATTCCTGTTTTTTGGCCGAAAACCATTTCTTATATTCCCGGAGATCCGTAACTTCGATTGCGCTGAGATTTTAACACGATTTTTTTTCCGAATATAAGCTTCCTTGCGCCCGAAGTAGAGCTCCAACCGACTTACGAGGTGACCACAACCCACCACCGCGCGCCTGGGCCCTAGGGCGCGCCCTGGTGTCTTGTGGTGGCCGTGGGCCTCCTTTTGCGTTGATTCCGCCTCCCAAAAATCACAAATATTCCAAAATAATTCTCCGTAATTTTTTATCTCGTTTGGACTTCGTTTGATATGGATATTCTGCGAAACAAAAAACATGCAACAAACATGAACTGACATTGGGCACTGGATCAATATGTTAGTCCAATAAATCATATAAAATGTTGCCAAAAATATGTGCAAGTTGTATAATATTGGCATGAAACAATCAAAAATTATAGATACGACGGAGACGTATCAGCATCCCCAAGCTTAATTCCTGCTCGTCCTTGAGTAGGTAAATGATAAAAAAGATATTTTTTGATGTGGAATGCTACCTAGCATAATCTTGATCATATATCTAATCATGGCATGAATATTAAGACATGAGTGATTCAAAGCAATACTCTATAATTTGACATAAAGACATTAATACTCAGGCATCCCAACAAACAATCATGTCTTTCAAAATATCAAGGCTAAAGAACGCTATCCCTACAAAATCATATAGCCTTGTCATGCTCTGTCTTCTTAACACAAAGTATAAATCATGTACTACCCCGGTGTCAGCCAAGCAATTGGTTCATACTTTTTAACGCGCTTCAGCATTTTCAACTCTCATGCAAATACATGAGCGCAAGCCATGGATATAGCACTACGGGTGGAATAGAATGCGGTGGTAGACATTAATATAGAGAAGACAAAAAAGGAAGATAGTCTCACATCGAAGCGGCTAATAAACGGGCTATGGAGATGCCCATCAATTGATATAAATGCGAGGAGTAGGGATTGCCATGTAACGGATGCACTAAGAGCTATAAGTGTATGACAGCTCAAACTAAAACTAAGTGGGTGTGCATCTAACTCTATAATGAGAAATTACCACTAGTATATGAAAGTGACAACATAGGAGACTCTCTATATGAAAAACATGGTGCTACTTTGAAGCACAAGTGTGGAATTAGCATGCCCCTTCTCTCTTTGTCTCTCTTTTTCTTCTTCTTTTTTTCTTCTCGTTTTCTCTTTTTATATTTGTCCGGAGCCTCATCCCGACTTGTGAGGGAATCATAGTTTCCATCATCTTTTCCTCACTGGGCCGTGCTCTAATAATGAATAATGATGATCATCACACTTCTATTTACTTACAACTCAATATTACAACTCGATAGTAGAACAAAGTATGAATCTATATGAATGCCTCTGGCAGTGTACGAGGATGTGCAATGATCTAGCATAGCAAAGATATCAAAAAAGGGACAAGCCATGGAAACATCATGCTAGCTATCTTATGATCATGTAAAGCAATATGACAATGAATGCTCAAGTTATTAAAACGGAAACGGTGGAAGTTGCATGTCAATATATCTCGGAATGGCTATGGAAATGCCATAATAGGTAGGTATGGTGGCTGTTTTGAGGAAGATATAATAAGGTTTATGTGTGATAGAGCGTATCATATCACGGGGTTTGGATGCACCGGCGAAGTTTGCATCGACTGTCGAGGTGAGAAAGGGCAATGCACGGTACGGTAGAGGCTAGCAAATTGCAGAAAGGTAAGAGTGCGTATAATCCATGGACTCACATTAGTCATAAAGAACTCACATACTTATTGCAAAAGTTTATTAGCCCTCTAAGCAAAGTATTACTATGCATGCTCCTAGGTGGGAGGTTGGTAGGAGTTAACCATCGCGCGCCCCCGACCTTCACACAAAGATAGACAATCAAGGATAAATTGTGCTCAAACTTCCTGGCATAATGGGAGGCTATACGTGCATGCTTTGGAAATCACAAACCTTAACACCAATATCTTACTAAACATGATCATCAACCAGTACCTCCCACATATTATCATCTCTATATCGCAAAATTATTGCAACGAATCAAACATATCATATTCAGTGATCCATAAGTTTTATGTAGGATTTATGACTAACCATGCAAATGGCCAATTCCTGTGGACTCTCTAAATAGATATAAGTGAAGCAAGAGAGTTTAATTATTTCTACAAAAGACCATGCTCTAATAAATATAAGTTAACAAAAAGAGCATTCTTCAAATAACGGTTTTCTATGTGAAGAGAAACATGCAATCCAAACTTCAAATGATATAAGTGAAGAACATGAAGCATTCTATAAAGCCATACTCAAAATATATAAGTGAAGTGCAATGAGCATTCTATAAATCAACCATGGACTATCTCATACCAGCATGGTGCATAAAAGAAAAGTGAAAACTAAACACAAAATATGCTCCAAGATTTACACATATCACATGAACGAAACAAAAACGAAAACATACCGATACTTGTTGAAGAAAGATGGGATGCCTTCTGGGGCATCCCCAAGCTTAGAAGCTTGAGTCTCGTTGGATGTTTACTTGGGGTGCCTTGGGCGTCCCCAATCTTGAACTCTTGCCTCTCCTCCTTCTCCTCATATCGAGACCTCCTCGATCTTTGAACCCTTCATCCACACAAAACTTAACAGAAAACTGGTGAGATCCGTTAGTATAATAAAGCAAATTACAACTTTAAATATTGTTGCAAACCCATTCATATTTTATATTTGCATTATCCCTGCTGTATTATAATTTCTTCCTGGCATATACCACCAATAAAATCGATAGTTTCATCTAAATAAGCAAAACAATGCATCAAAAACAGAATCTGTCTTAAACAGGACAGTCTGTAGTAATCTGAACTTTGACCATACTTATGTAACTCCAAAAACCCTGAAAACTTAGGACGAAATAAAACTTTTGTATATAAATACTGTGTAATTTTTTTAGAAACTTTTGACGTTCTAATAAAAAATGTAAATTCACGCGCCACAACCAAAGTTTCTGTTTTTACACCGCACATACCAACAAGCAATCTAATCATCCTAAAGGCAAATCTTGGCACATTATTTTTATAATACAATGGATTTTTACAAGGGGATAATTATTTTTTGTTGAAAAGTTTCTGTGATTCAAGATTCACAAAGTTTCCATGGGCATGAACAAAGTTCAAGGCTAGCCCCCACTTCAACGATACTCATCATCTCTCTCACTTTCACCTTTCTTTTTGTGAAGTTTTAGGTTCCCCTCTATATTTTTTTTGTTTTTAAACTTTATAAAAGCATTCAACAGAATAAAATGACTCTCTAAAACTTTTGGGTTGTCTCCCTGGCAGCGCTTTCTTTAAAGCCATTAAGCTAGGCATAAAGTGCTCAAGTAATGGATCCACCCGGATCCCAAGGTATATCAAAGCCAATTTTAATTAACAATGATTTGTAATTTATTAGTGAGCACAAAGAAATATATATAATGAAATTACGAAGTCTAACTCTCTTCCTATGCATCGGCATGTCATAAAAGAACAATTCATGCACATCAAGTAAAGGCCAATGCATAGTATAAACAGTTTCTTGCAATTTTATCGTATTGGAAACATAAAGAGGTGGAGATGTAGTTCCTCTCTCATAATAATTGCAAGTAGGAGCAGCAAGAACATGCATATTATATTCATCAAAATCATCATGTGTAGTAGCAAACTTCTCTGATATAGTGTAGTTGGGAGAATTCAAAAAGATAATAGGACTATCATGTGTGGGTGCAATAGCAACAATTCCATTCTTAACATAAGGAACTATAGCAAGTTCATCTCCATTAGCATAATTTATATTGACATCTTGGCCACAAGCATTGCAAGCATCACGTTCATCAAAAAGGGATATTTCGAAAGAATCCACGGGATCATAGATATTATCATAGCATTCATCCTTCAGTAAGCACGAAGGGAAATTAAATAATGTATGAGTTAAAGAGTTACTCTCATTAGAAGGTGGGCACGGGTAGCTAATCCGCTCTTCCTCCTTTTGTTCTTCTCTCTCCTCCTCATCTTCTTCATCTAATGAGCTCACAGTTTTGACAATTTCTTCTTCCATATATTCCTGCAAAATTATAGTCTCTTCCAAGGCAGTGGACATTCTCTCAATAAATTCAATAATATCATAATTGTATTCATAATTATCATAGCAATATTGAAGTATGAATACATTTTCAGATTTGTAAGGAACATCATCATACTTTTCAAGCAAAGAAGCAATTTCATAAGCACCTTTAAAAGCAACAAATTCTTCTATTCGTTCCACATCATAGTAATCATAAATACCTTTAGCATAAGAAGCCAAGGTTTTATTGTCGTTAAATTTACATTGAAAGGGAAGGTGAAGACCCTCAATCTTAGAGCAACAAGTGTAATCACATTTCAAACATGCATCCCACGCAAACCATTGCAATATTCTAATTTGATCCCATAAGTGTTTCCCTTTTTGAGACAAGCGATAATCCCTAAAGTACTCACGTTGATCCAACGTGTCTCCCATTATAAAGTTGGATGAGGATTTCTCAGGATTATCAAAGGAGTAATTAACGTGTCCCACATAACGAGCATCGAGGGTTTTAGGAGGTTCCCCATCTCCATGAGTAGCAAGTACCACTAATTTTTTTGGTGTTTCGTGTTCCATATCCATAACTAAAGATATAAAACAACTAATAACAGAAAATAAAACAACTAATAACAGAAAATAAAAATTACTTAGTGATAAAGCAAACAAGCACACACGAGAATATTCACCCCACGCTATTGCTCCTCGGCAACGGCGCCAGAAAAAGGTCTTGATAACCCACAAGTGTAGGGATCGTTTGTAGCCTTTTTCGATAAATAAGAGTGTCGAACCCAACGAGGAGCTAAAGGTAGAACAAATATTCCCTCAAGTTCTATTGACCACCGATACAACTCTACGCACACTTTAACGTTTGCTTTACCTAGAACAAGTATGAAACTATTTTGTAGGTGATGGAATAGTTTGCATGAATAAAACTAGAAGTACTTTGCAGTAATAAAACTACAAGTAAATTGCAAGATAATAAAAGTTAGTTGTTTAGTAGAAAGCTTTTGTCAAACAAGAAGGTTATTTGTCCCTAGGCAGTTGATAACTAGACCGGTAATCATTCTTGTAATTTTAGAAGAGGGAGAGGCATGAGCTAACATACTTTCCATAATTGGATCATATGCACTTATGATTGGAAATCTAGCAAGCATCCGCAACTACCAAAGATCATTAAGGTAAAACCCAACCATAGCATTAAGTATCAAGTCCTCTTTACTCCCATATGCAACAACCCACCTACTCGGGTATGTGTATTCTGTCACTCACGCCACCCACCATAGGCAAATCATTAACACATTGCAACACCCCACAGCGGGGATCCCCCACATTTGCGCGAGACGGAGGGCACCATAGGACAGCACCACAATAAAATATACACTCATACCAACCACGATCATCACTTAGCCCATAGGACAAAACAGATCTACTCAAACATCATAGGATAGACACATATCATTGGGAAATAATATATGGAGTTGAGCACCATGTTTAAGTAGAGATTACAATGGGGAAGAGAGGTGTTACACCGCTGCATAGAGGGGGAGAGAGTTGGTGTTGACGGCGGCAAAGTTGTTGGTGTAGATCGCCATCACGATGATTGCCCCGGCGGCGTTCTGGCGCCACCGGGAGAGAGGGGGAGAGAGCCCCCCTCCTTCTTCTTCTTACTTGGGCTCCCCCTAGATGGTAGGAGAGTTCCCCATCTGGTCCATGGCCTCCATGGCGGCGGAGGGGCAGGAGCCCCTCCGAGATTGGAACTCCCTCTCCGTTCTCTTTTGTTTTTCGTTCCTGTTTTCTGGCCGAAAACCATTTCTTATATTCTCGGAGATCCGTAACTCTGATTGCGCTGAGATTTTAACACAATTTTTTTTCCGGATATAAGCTTCCTTGCCCCAAAGTAGAGCTCCAACCGACTTACGAGGTGACCACAACCCACCACCACGGGCGTGGGCCCTGGGGCGCGCCCTGGTGTCTTGTGGTGGCTATGGGCCTCATTTTGCGATGATTCTACCTCCCAAAAATCACAAATATTCCAAAATAATTCTCCGTAAATTTTTATCGCGTTTGGACTTCGTTTGATATGGATATTCTACGAAACAAAAAACATGCAAGAAACAGGAACTGACACTGGGCACTGGATCAATATGTTAGTCCAATAAATCATATAAAATGTTGCCAAAAATATGTGAACATTGTATAATATTGGCATGGAACGATAAAAAATTATAGATATGACAGTGACATATCACCTCTACAAAGGGTTACAACCTAATCGATTATCCGTGTCCCCAGTTACAGACATCATGAGCACCAAAGATGATACTATCAGCCAGTCTCAACACCAAAAAAATGATTAATGAGTGGGATTGTTAAATAATATTGGGACATGAGAATTGGTTGGCGGAACCATCTCATTTTAACAACCAACTTTGTAGTAATATTTGCATCTGCCTCTTTGTTGTATGAAAAAAATCTGCTTTTCGCAAAACTTATAAACTTAGAGCCCCACCAGCCATATTTGCATATAGTATAAATGCTTATTTTATCGGTTCTCTCTTGTGACTTGCCGACATATTAAAAATGCTGACCTACATGGCTGCAACATCTCATGTTGCAGAGTATTATTCCGACCAGGAGTGAGGACATGTTCTACACTCGGCGATATTCCCTTGAAGTCGGATGGACTCGCTATCTTCTACGTCTTCTGCAGTAGTTTCTGTTGGAAATATGCCCTAGAGGAAATAATAAAGTGGTTATTATTATATTTCCTTGTTCATGATAAATGTTTATTATCCATGCTATAATTGTATTGATTGGAAACTCAAATACATGTGTGGGTATATAGACAACACGGTGTCCCTAGTATGCCTCTAGTAGACTAGCTCGTTGATCAAAGATGGTCAAGGTTTCCTAACCATGGGCATGAGATGTCATTTGATAACGGGATCACATCATTAGGAGAATGATGTGATGGGCAAGACCCAAACTATGAACGTAGCATATGATTGTGTCAGTTTATTGCTATAGTTTTCTGCATGTCAAGTATGTGTTCCTATGACCATGAGATCATGTGACTCACTGACATCGGAGGAGTACCTTGTGTGTATCAAACGTCACAACGTAACTGGGTGACTATAAAGATGCTCTACAGGTATCTCCGAGGGTGTCTGTTGAGTTGACATGGATCAAGACTGGGATTTGTTACTCCGTGTGACGGAGAGGTATCTCAGGGCCAACTAGTTAATACAACATCACAATAAGTCTTGCAAGCAAAGTGACTAAAGAGTTAGTCACAGGATCTTATATTATGGAACGAGTAAAGAGACTTGCCGGTAATGATATTGAACTAGGTATGGAGTACCGACGATAGAATCTCGGGCAAGTAACATACCGATAAACAAAGGGAACATCGTACGGGATTAACTGAATCCTTGACATAGAGGTTCAACCGATAAAGATCTTCATAGAATATGTAGGAACCAATATGGGAATCTAGGTCCCGCTATTGGTTATTGACCGTAGAGGTGTCTCGGTCATGTCTACATAGTTCTCGAACCCGCAGGGTCTGCACACTTAACGTTCAGTGATGTTTCGGTAGTATTGAGTTATGTATGTTGGTGACCGAAGGTTGTTCGGAGTCCCGGATGAGACCCCGGACATCACGAGGAGCTCTGGAATGGTTCGGAGGTAAATATTTATATATAGGAAAGTGGTATTTGGGCTCCGGAAAAGTTTCGGGCACTTCCGGCAGTGTACCGGGAGTGACGAATGGGTTCCGGGGGTCCACCAAGTGGGGCCCACCCACCCCAGGGGCTACATGGGCCTAGGAGGTGGCGCACCAGGCCCTGGTGGGCTGGGCAGCCAGCCCCTAGGAGGCCCTTGCGCAAGGGGTGGGGAAGGGGCCAAGTAGGAAGTAGTCCTACTAGGACTCCACCTCCTTTGTGGGAGGTGGACTCCTCCCGCTTGGTGCGGCCGGCCGACCCTAGGGGAAACCCTAGGGCGCCACCCCTCCCCCTCCCTCCTATATATAGTGGAGGTTTTGAGGGCAGCACACACCAGAAAAGCCACGTGCTGCCCTCTTCCCTTTAGATCGTAGTTCTCCTCTAGATTAGTTCGGTAGAAGCTCGGCGAAGCCCTGCCGGATTAGTTCACCACCACCGACACCATGCCGTTGTGCTGCCGGAGAACTCATCTACCTCTCCGTCCTCTCTTGCTGGATCAAGAAGGCGGAGATCGTCATCGAGCCGTACGTGTGCCGAACACGGAGGTGCCGTCCGTTCGGCTTTAGATCATGATTGGATCGCGGGACGGCTTGCGATTTGGATCGCGAAGACGTTCGACTACATCAACCGCGTTTCTTAACGCTTCCCGCTTAGCGATCTACAAGGGTATGTGGATCCGATCTCTCCTCTCGTAGATGCTCATCACCATAGATAGATCTTGCGTGTGCGTAGGAATTTTTTTTGTTTCCCATGCAACGTTCCCCAACAATGGCATCATGAGCTAGGTCTATGCGTAGATGAGATCACGAGTAGAACACAAAGGAGTTTGTGGGCGTTGATATTCAGATTGCTTCCCTCCTTAGTCTTATCTTGATTCGGCGGTATTGTGGGATGAAGCGGCTCGGACCAACCTTACTCGTCCACGTGCGAGAGACCGGTTCCATCGACTGACATGTAACTTTGTTGCATAAGATGGCTGGCGGGTGTCTGTCTCTCCCACTTTAGTTGAATCGGATTCGACAGAGGTGGTCCTTGTAGAAGGTGAAATAGCAACTTGTATATCACCATTGTGGTTTTGCGTAGGTAAGAATCGTTCTTGCTAGATACCCATAGCAGCCACGTAAAACATGCAACAACAAATTAGAGGACGTCTAACTTGTTTTTGCAGGGTATGATGTGATATGATATGGCCAGAAACATGATGAGATATATGTGATGTATGAGATGATCATGTTTTGTATAGATTATCACGACTTGCATGTCGATGAGTACGGCAATCGACAGGAGCCATAGGGTTGTCTTTAATTTATTTTCGCTGTTTTGCTTTAATTTATCGCTATGAGTTAGCAATAGTTGTAGAAGCAATAGTTGGCGCGACAACCTCATGGCGACACGTTGATGGAGATCAAGATGATGGAGATCATGGTGTCGTGCTGGTGACGATGGAGATCATGCTGGTGCTTTGGAGATGGAGATCAAAAGCACAAGTTCATTGCCATATCATGTCACTTATGATTTGCATGTGATGTTAATCCTTTTATGCATCTTATTATGCTTTGGACGACGGTAGCATTATAAGGTGATCCCTCACTAAAATTTCAGGATAAAATTGTGTTCAACCCGAGTATGCACCGTTGCGAAAGTTCGTCGTTTCGAGACACCTCGTGATGATCGGGTGTGATAGACTCTACGTTCGCATACAACGGGTGCAAGCAAGTGTTGCACGTGCGGAACACTCGGGTTAAACTTGACGAGCCTAGCATGTACAGACATGGCCTCGGAACACAAGAGACCGAAAGGTCGAACATGAGTCATATAGTAGATATGATCAACATGGAGATGTTCACTATTGAAACCACCTCATCTCACGTGATGATCGGACTTGGGTTGGTGAATTTGGATCATGTAGCACTCGGATGACCTGAGGGATGTCAATTTGAGTGGGAGTTTTTTAAGTACTATGATTAAACTAAACTCATTATCTTGAACAATAGTCTAAGTTGTCTTTGCAAATTTTATGTTGTAGATTAATGGCTCGCGCAGTAGTTCCCCTGAATTTCAATGCGTTCCTAGAGAAAGCTAAGCTGATAGATGATGGAAGTAACTTTGTAGACTGGGCCCTTAATCTGAGGATTATCCTCACGGCTTCCCAAAAGTCTTATGTCCTTGATGCACCGCTCGGTGAAGCACCCGCTCCAGTGTCGTCTGCAGACGTTGCGAACGCCTGGCAGGCACGTTCTGATGATTACTCAATAGTTCAATGTGCAATGTTGTATGGCTTAGAACCAGGACTTCAAAGACGTTTTGAACGTCATGGAGCATATGAGATGTTCCAGGAGTTGAAGTTTATCTTTGAGAAGAACGACCGGATCGAGAGGTATGAGACCTCCGATAAGTTCTATGCTTGCAAGATGGAGGAGAACGGGTCTGTCAATGAACATGTACTCAGAATGTCTGGGTATTCCAACCGTTTGGAAGAGTTGGAAATTGTTCTCCCGCCAGAGGCGATCACTGACAGAGTTCTTCAATCACAGCCACCTAGCTACAAGAGCTTCGTATTGAACTATAACATGCAAGGGATGAACAAGTCAGTCGCCGAGCTGTTTGCGATGTTGAAAGTCGCTGAGTCTGAGATTCAGAAGGAGCATCAAGTGTTGATGGTCAATAAAACCACTAGTTTCAAGAAAAATGGCAAGCGCAAGAAGGGTAACTCCAAGAAGAGTGGAAAAGTAGTTGCCCCTCCCGTGAAGAAACCCAAGGCTGGACCCAAGCCAGAAACTGAGTGCTTTCATTGCAAGGGGACTGGCCACTGGAAGCGGAACTGCCGCAAGTATCTGGCCGACAAGAAGGCGGCCAACACCAAACAAGGTATATATGATATACATGTTATTGATGTGTACCTTACCAACTCTCGTTGTAGTGCCTGGGTATTTGATACCGGTTCGGTTGCTCACATTTGCAACTCAAAACAAGAACTGCGGAATAGACGGAGGCTGGCAAAGGACGAAGTGACGATGCACGTGGGAAATGGTTCCAAGGTTGATGTGATCGCCGTCGGCACGCTCGCTCTTCGATTACCATCGGGATTAGTGATGAACCTGAATAATTGTTATTTAGTGCCTGCGTTAAGCATGAACATTATATCTGGATCTTGTTTATTGCGAGACGGTTACTCATTTAAATCAGAGAATAATGGTTGTTCTATTTATATGAGTAATATCTTCTATGGTCATGCACCCATTGTGAGGGTTTATTCTTATTGAATCTCGATAGTGATGATACACATGTTCATAACATTGATGCCAAAAGATGTAGAGTTGATAATGATAGTAACACTTTCTTGTGGCACTGCCGCTTAGGTCATATTGGTGTAAAATGCATGAAGAAACTCCATGCTGATGGGATTTTGGAGTCACTTGATTTTGAATCAGTCGACACATGTGAACCATGCCTCATGGGCAAGATGACCAAGACCCCGTTCTCTGGAACAATGGAACGGGCAAGTGACTTGTTGGAAATCATACATACTGATGTGTGTGGTCCGATGAGCATTGAGGCGCGCGGTGGATATCGTTATTTTCTCACCTTCACCAATGACTTAAGTAGATATGGGTATATTTACTTAATGAAACATAAGTCTGAAACGTTTGAAAAGTTCAAGCAATTTCAGAGTGAAGTTGAGAATCATCGTAACAAGAAGATTAAATTCCTACGATCTGATCGAGGAGGAGAATATCTGAGTTATGAGTTTGGCACTCACTTAAGACAATGTGGAATTGTTTCACAATTGACACCGCCTGGAACACCACAGCGTAATGGTGTGTCCGAACGTCGTAATCGAACCTTATTGGATATGGTGCGGTCTATGATGTCTCTTGCCGATTTACCACTATCGTTTTGGGGTTATGCGTTAGAGACAACTGCATTCACTTTAAATATGGCACCATCTAAATCCGTTGAGACGATGCCGTATGAACTGTGGTTTGGCAAGAAACCAAAGTTGTCGTCTCTTAAAGTTTGGGGATGCGATGCTTATGTCAAAAAGCTTCAGCCTGAAAAGCCGGAACCCAAAGCGGAGAAATGCGTCTTCATAGGATACCCAAAGGAGACGGTTGGGTATACCTTCTATCTCAGATCCGAAGGCAAAGTGTTTGTTGCTAAGAATGGGTCATTTCTCGAGAAAGAGTTTCTCTCAAAAGAATTGAGTGGGAGGAAGATAGAACTTGATGAGGTTGTTGAACCTTCGCTTCAACCAAAGAGTAGCGCAACGCAGAAAGATGTTTCTGTGGAGCCTACATCAGTTGGAGAGGAAGCTAATGATAGTGATCATGAGGCTTCGGATCAAGTTACTATCGAACCTCGTAGGTCGACAAGGGCACGTACTGCTCCTGAGTGGTACGGTAACCCTGTCTTGGAGGTCATGTTGTTGGACAACGATGAACCTACGAGCTATGGAGAAGCGATGGTGGGCCCGGATTCCGACAAATGGTTAGAGGCCATGAAATCCGAGATAGGATCCATGTATGAAAACAAAGTATGGACTTTGGAAGTATTACCTGAAGGGCGAAAGGCCATTCAGAATAAATGGATCTTTAAGAGGAAGACGGACGCGGACGGTAATGTCACCGTCTATAAAGCTCGACTTGTGGCAAAGTTTTTCACAAGTTCAAGGAATTGACTACGATGAGACTTTCTCTCCCGTAGTGATGCTTAAGTCCGTCAGAATCATGTTAGCAATAGCTGCATTTTTTGATTATGAAATTTGGTAGATGGATGTCAAAACAGCGTTCCTCAACGGTTTCCTTGAGGAAGAGTTGTATACGATACAACCAGAAGGTTTTGTCGATCCAGAGAATGCTGACAAAGTTTGCAGGCTCCAGCGATCCATTTATGGACTGGTGCAGGCATCTCGGAGTTGGAATAAGTGCTTTGATGAGGTGATCAAAGCGTTTGGGTTTATACAAGTTTATGGAGAAGCTTGTATTTACAAGAAAGTGAGTGAGAGCTCTATAGTGTTTCTAATATTATATGTGGATGACATATTGCTGATTGGAAACAATATAGAATTTTTGGAAAGCGTAAAGGAATATTTGAATAAGAGTTTTTCAATGAAGGACCTAGGAGAAGCTGCTTTTATATTAGGCATCAAGATCTATAGAGATAGATCAAGACGCTTAATAGGACTTTCACAGAGCACATACCTTGATAAAGTTTTGAAGAAGTTCAAAATGGATCCGTCCAAGAAAGGGTTCTTGCTTGTGTTACAATGTGTAAAGTTGAGTAAGACTCAATGCCCAGTGACTGCAGAGGATAGACAAAAGATGAGTGTCATCCCCTATGCTTCTGCGATAGGCTCTATCATGTATGCAATGCTGTGCACAAGACCAGACGCCAGCCTTGCCATAAGTATGGCCGGAAGGTTCCAAAGTAATCCAGGAGTGGATCACTGGACGACGGTCAAGAATATCCTAAAGTACCTAAAAAGGACTAAGGAAATGTTTCTCGTTTATGGAGGTGATCAAGAGCTCGTCGTAAAGGGTTTCGTCGATGCAAGTTTTGACACTGATCCGGATGACTCTAAGTATCAAACCGGATACGTATTTGTTCTCAATGGAGGAGCGGTAAGCTGGTGCAGTTCCAAGCAAAGCGTCGTAGCTGATACTACATGCGAAGCGAAGTACATAGCTGCCTCAGAGGCGGCGAAGGAGGGTGTCTGGATGAAGCAGTTCATGACGGATCTTGGAGTTGTGCCCAGTTCACTGGACCCAATGACTCTGTTCTGTGACAACACTGGTGCCATTGCTCCAGCCAAGGAACCAAGGTTTCACAAGAGGACCAGACACATAAAGCGATGCTTCAATTCCATCCGCGATTACATCGAGGGAGGAGACATAAGTATTTGCGAAGTACACACGGATCAGAATGTTGCAGATCCGCTGACTAAGCCTCTTCCATGAGGGAAACATGATCAACACCAGAACTGCATGGGTGTTAGATTCATTACAATGTAAAATCACATAGTGATGTGAGCTAGATTATTTACTCTAGTGCAAGTGGGAGACTGTTGGAAATATGCCCTAGAGGCAATAATAAAGTGGTTATTATTATATTTCCTTGTTCATGATAAATGTTTATTATCCATGCTATAATTGTATTGATTGGAAACTCAAATACATGTGTGGGTATATAGAGAACACGGTGTCCCTAGTATGCCTCTAGTAGACTAGCTCGTTGATCAAAGATGGTCAAGGTTTCCTAACCATGGGCATGAGATGTCATTTGATAACAGGATCACATCATTAGGAGAATGATGTGATGGGCAAGACCCAAACTATGAACGTAGCATATGATCGTGTCAGTTTATTGCTATAGTTTTCTGCATGTCAAGTATGTGTTCCTATGACCATGAGATCATGTGACTCACTGACACCGGAGGAGTACCTTGTGTGTATCAAATGTCACAACGTAACTAGGTGACTATAAAGATGCTCTACAGGTATCTCCGAGGGTGTCTGTTGAGTTGACATGGATCAAGACTGGGATTTGTTACTCCGTGTGACGGAGAGGTATCTCAGGGCCCACTGGTTAATACAACATCACAATAAGTCTTGCAAGCAAAATGACTAAAGAGTTAGTCACAGGATCTTGTATTACGGAACGAGTAAAGAGACTTGCCGGTAATGATATTGAACTAGGTATGGAGTACCGACGATCGAATCTCGGGCAAGTAACATACCGATAAACAAAGGGAACATCTTACGGGATTAACTGAATCCTTGACATAGAGGTTCAACTGATAAAGATCTTCGTAGAATATGTAGGAACCAATATGGGCATCCAGGTCCCGCTATTGGTTATTGATCGTAGAGGTGTCTCGGTCATGTCTACATAGTTCTCGAACCCGCAGGGTCTGCACACTTAACGTTCGGTGACGTTTCGGTAGTATTGAGTTATGTATGTTGGTGACCGAAGGTTGTTCGGAGTCCCGGATGAGATCTCGGACATCACGAGGAGCTCCGTAATGGTTCAGAGGTCAAGATTGATATATAGGAAAGTGGTATTTGGGCTCCGGAAAAGTTTCGGGCACTTCCGGCAGTGTACCGGGAGTGACGAATGGGTTCCGGGGGTCCACCAAGTGGGGCCCACCCACCCCAGGGGATACATGGGCCTAGGAGGTGGCGCACCAGCCCCTGGTGGGCTGGGCAGCCAGCCCCTAGGAGGCCCTTACGCAAGGGGTGGGGAAGGGGCCAAGTAGGAAGGAGTCCTACTAGGACTCCACCTCCCTTGTGGGAGGTGGACTCCTCCCTCTTGGTGCGGCCGGCCAACCCTAGGGGAAACCCTAGGGCGCCACCCCTCCCCCCTCTCTCCTATATATAGTGGAGGTTTTGAGGGCAGTACACACCAGAAAAGCCACGTGCTGCCCTCCTCCCTCTAGATCATAGTTCTCCTCTAGATTAGTTCGGTAGAAGCTCGGCGAAGCCCTGCCGGATTAATTCACCACCACCGACACCACGCCGTCGTGCTGCTGGAGAACTCATGTACCTCTCCATCCTCTCTTGCTGGATCAAGAAGGCGGAGATCGCCATCGAGCCGTATGTGTGCTGAACGCGGAGGTGCCGTCCGTTCGGCGCTAGATCGTGATTGGATCGCGGGACGGCTTGCGATTTGGATCGCGAAGACTTTCGTCTACATCAACCGCGTTTCTTAACGCTTCCCGCTTAGCGATCTACAAGGGTATGTGGATCCGATCTCTCCTCTCATAGATGCTCATCACCATGGATAGATCTTGCGTGTGCGTAGGAATTTTTTTTTGTTTCCCATGCAACGTTCCCCAACAGTTTTATCTCATGAGTTGGCCTACAACCAAATTTATTTTGTAATAAAGACTCTATATGAGATTTCAATGTAATAAAGCAGGTGTGATTGAACTTTGATATACTGTGTTGTCCAGTATGATCTTGGGATGGTGTAGATACACAGAGACTTGATCGTTTTGGGTCGGGTCGCTACAGAGATGCTATCAGAGCATACGCTGACCGTAGGACGTAACCACTAGGATTGGAAAAGCCTTAGGAAAAAAAATCATTTTTACTTATGTTTGAAAATTCCTATATCCTCATCTGTTCATTTCCGACTCTTCTCCGATTTTCAATCTTTTAGATGCCCACCTTCACCTCAGTCCCGATCACAGAGTTTTGACAGCCTGACGAGACGATGCCCTTCAGCAAGCAGCTGGTGCAGATCGTCAAGGAACTGAGGATTGCTCTGCCTACTATCACTGGGACTCCTATCATGGATCTTCCGACAGACGCTCGTCATAGGATTGAGGTGCACATACCCGGGAGGACCTTCGGACATCACACGGAGCCCATCAACTTCAAGTTTGTTTGTCCCACTTGGATTCTCGGGAGGGACATGGTAGTTCATTGTGCACTTGGATGCATCAGGGAAGAGTACACAGGCGACCCGATTGGATCAAACCTCACCATGATCTCCTACAGGGGTGCAGATGGAGAGATCATACGCACCATGAATGACGACTCGATCCTTTCATTCTTTCGAGACTTGCAGATCCACATCAGGACTTTGGAGATCCAGCTGCGCAAAAGCACGAAGACAGTCAGACAGCTGATGTTCCATGAACTTGAACTATAGGATGAAGCGCGTGAAGCCCACTATGAGCATGAAGATGAAGTCAAGGACCTTCTGGAGAGAATCAAGAACTTGAAGATTTATGTCGCATCCCTGGAGGAGAAACTGGACCAAGGAGAAAACCTTCACCCGGATGACGACAAGGGCCCCTTCGCGAGCAACGATGACGACTACGAGGAGAGCACCACTGGAGGACGCACCACTGCAGGACGCACAACCATGGATTTATGAGGAGGACACTTATTCCTGACCACCATGTTATCTTTATTTTCTTGTTGATCGTTTAGAACGATGTTTAGTTTATCGTAAGACTTGTATCTCGAGGTTGAATCATGTTTGAGTTGAATAAATGAATGTTATGTGTGTTAATGATTGTTGCATGCATATGGGTAGTGTTATTTCTCTTTAGACCCTTGTTCTATTCTAATTCTCATCACTTTAAAACATCAGATGCCTCCGAGACGTGACCCCGAAACCAACTTCCCACCGGAGCTCACTCAGCTGATTCAACATCAGAATGCACTGATGTAATTGTTGATCCAGAACCAGGCCAACAACAACAACAACCCTCCACCCCAGACCGACAACCTCACTCGTTTCTTGAGGTTGAATCCACCAACCTTTTCCAGCAGCACTGAGCCCATTGTGGCAGATGATTGGCTCCACAAGATGGAATGAGAGCTGATCACCGCTGGATGCACTGAAGCGGAGAAGGTGCGATTTGCCGCACAGCAACTGGAAGGACCAGCAGCTTCTTGGTGGGAGAACTACACCACCACTTATCCCATTGCCGCTGTGACTTGGGAGCAGTTCAAGCAGGCCTTCCGCACCGCACATGTCTCAGCTGGAGCCATGAGCTTGAAGAAGCGTGAGTTTCGCATCTTACGCCAGGGGAACCGTTTTGTGGCTCAGTACATGGATGAATTCAGCATGTATGCCAGATATGGTCTCGAAGATGTGGTTGATGATGCAGCCAAGCAGGAGAAGTTCATGGAGGGACTCAATGATGAACTAAGCATCAGTTGACAGTGGCTACCTTCAACAACTACCAGGAGCTGGTAGACAAGGCACTTATTCTGGAGGGAAAGCAGCAACAGTTGGAGAACCGCAAGTGGAGGTATGGACAGGGAAAGTTCAACTCAGGAGCTCAGCAGAAGCCCCGTTACACCCCTTACACAGGGAATACCGGAATAGGAGGACACATTCACCACAACCATGGAGGCCATACTCATGGAGGAAATGGCAACACCCGTCCCAACACCAATAGCCATAAGAATGGCAATGGAGGAAATGGTACTCACCATCGTTCCGCTCCAGTAATGAGGGACCTGAGCACCGTCACCTGTTTCAAGTGCAAGTAGACTGGACATTATGCCAACAAATGTCCTGATGCTAAGCCGAGCAATGGCAATGGAAATGGAAGAGGTAATGGTAACGGAAACTCTGGAGTCAAGAAGCCCAACCCTTTTCCCCGCGCTCAAGTGAACCACATTGATGTGGAGGAGATTTATGATCAGCCAGAGACTGTGGTCGGTATGTTTTTGTTAAATTCATGTCTAGTATTGGTACATTTTGATTCTGGTGCAACGCATTCATTCATATACAGGGTAGCTGTGGAAAAGTATGGTTTGCCCACTAGAACCCTTAGTAGAACCCTTCATGTCAGTTCCCCAGGAGCCGAGATGACGACAGGATTAGGATTTCACACGATGATCCTCAACGTTGGAAACCATGAATTCCCCACCGACCTCATCGTATTAGAGTCCTAGAGATTTGATGAAATCCTAGGCATGGATTCGCTGACCAAGTATGAAGGAAACATCGATTGTGCCCATAGGTCGATTTTGCTCACCACCCCGGAGCAGAAGATAATTACGTATGTATCCAGGAACACACCAAAGAGTACTCGGGTAAATTCCCTCATGGGAGTTGTGATACGTCCATTTTGCATCATGATTTCCTACTGTTATTTATAATGTTTTGTTAAATAATAATGCTTTAGGGAGTGATTCTAATGCCTTTTCTCTCATAATATGCAAGGTTTACACAAAGAGGGAGAATACCGACAGCTGGAATTCTGGACCTGGAAAAGCACATCAGAGATACCTATTCTGTACTTCTCCAAACAAGCTTAAACTTTACGGAGAATATTTTTGGATTATATTAAAAAATACTAGAGCAAACAACTACCGAAGGGGGCCACCCTGGTGGGCACAAGACACCAGGGCGCGCCAGGCCCCCTAGGCGCGCCCTGGTGGGTTGTGCCCTCCTCGGCCCACCTCCGGTGCCCATCTTCGGGTATATAAGGTCTTTTGACCTAGAAAAAATAAGGAAAGGACTTTCGGGAAGGAACGCCACCGTCTCGAGGCGGAACTTGGGCAGGAGCACTTTTGCCCTCCGGCGGAGCGATTCCGCCGGGGGAACTTCCCTCCCGGAGGGGGAAATCGAAGCCATTGTCATCACCAACATCCCTCTCATCTTTGGGAGGCCAATCTTCATCTACATCTTCAACAGCACCATCTCCTCTCAAACCCTAGTTCATCTCTTGTGTTCAATCTTAGTACCGGAACCTCAGATTGGTACCTGTGGGTGACTAGTAGTGTTGATTACATCTTGTAGTTGATTACTATATGGTTTATTTGGTGGAAGATTATATGTTCATATCCATTATGCTATTCAATACCCCTTTGATCTTGAGCATGAATATTATTTGTGAGTAGTTACCTTTGTTCTTGAGGTCACGGGAAAAGTCATGTCGCAAGTAATCACGTGAATTTGATATGTGTTCAATATTTTGATGATATGTATGTTGTGATTCCCTTAGTGGTGTCATGTGAATGTCGACTACATGACATTTCACCATCCTTGGGCCTAAGGGAATGCATTTTGGAGTAGTTATTAGATGATGGGTTGCTAGAGTGACAGAAGCATAAACCCTAGTTTATGCGCTACTTCGTAAGGGGCTGATTTGGATCCAAACGTTTAATGCTATGGTTAGATTTTATCTTAATACTTTTCTCGTAGTTGCGGATGCTTGCGAGGGGGTTAATCATAAGTGGGAGGTTGTTCAAGTAAGAACAGCACCCAAGCACCGGTCTACCCACATATCAAATTATCAAAGTAGCGAACACGAATCAAACCAACATGATAAAAGTGACTAGATGAAATTCCCGTGTACCCTGAAGAACACTTTGCCTATTACTAGAAACTGTTCTGGCCTGTCCTTTGCCACAAAAGGATTGGGCTATTTTGCTGCACTTTATTAACTGTTATCGTTACTTGCTCGTTACCAATTATCTTGCTATCAAACTATATGTTACCTACAATTTCAGTGCTTGCAGAAATTACCTTGCTGAAAACCGCTTGTCATGTCCTTCTGCTCCTCGTTGGGTTCGACACTCTTACTTATCGAAAGGACTATGATTGATCCCCTATACTTGTGGGTCATCAAGACTCTTTTCTGGCGCCATTGCCGGGGAGTGAAGCGCTCCTGGTAAGTGGAAATCGGTAAGGAAAAACTTATACTATGTGCTGAAATTTATTGTTACTTGCTACTATGGAAAACAATCCTTTGAGGGGTTTGTTCGGGGTATCTTCACCTCGACCAGAACCACAATTAGTTGCCCCTCAACCTACTGTACCTACTAAAAATATTGGTTATGAAATTCCTTCGGGTATGGTAGAACAACTGCTTGCTAAACCTTATGCATGAGATGGAACTGAACACCCTGATATGCACCTATTATATGTGAACAAAATTTGTGGATTATTTTAGCTTGTAGGTTTACCCGGAGATGAAGCTAAGAAGAAGGTTTTCCCTTTATCTTTGAAGGGAAAAGCATTGACATGGTATAGGCTATGTGATGATATTGGATCATGGAACTGGTATCGATTACAATTGGAATTCCATCAAAAGTTTTATCCTATGCATCTAGTTCATCGTGATCAGAATTATATATATAATGTTTGGACTCGTGAAGGAGAAAGCATCGCTCTAGCTTGGGGGAGGCTTAAGTCAATGTTATATTCATGCCCCAATCATGATATCCCGAGAGAAGTTATTATTCAGAATTTTTATGCTCGGCTTTCTCATAATGATCAATCCATGCTCGATACTTCTTGTACTAGTTCTTTTATGAAGAAGACTGTTGAATTCAAGTGGGATCTCTTAGAAAGAATTAAATGCAACTCTGAAGATTGGGAACTCGATGAAGGTAATGAGTCAGGTATAAAGCTTAAGTTTGATTGTGTTAAATCTTTTATGAATACCGATGCTTTTCACAAGTTTAGCACTAAATATGGACTTGACTCTGAGATAGTAGCCTCTTTCTGTGAATCATTTGCTACTCATGTTGATCTCCCTAAAGAGAAGTGTTTTAAATATCACCCCCCTATTAAAGAAGAAATTAAAGAACCGGTCATAGCTAAAGATGAAATCATCATTTACAATGTTGATTCAGTTGTGCCTACCGCTTATATTGAAAAACTACCTTTCCCTGTTAGGATAAAGGAACATGCTAAGGTATCAACTATGGTTCGCAAGAGTAATATTAGAGCACCTAAGCCCCCTGAGCAAATTAAAGTAGAACCTAGTGTTGCTATTGTTAAAGATCTCTTGGTAGAAAATATTGATGGGCATGTTATCTACTTCTGTGATGAAGCTGCTAGAATTGCCAAACCTGATGAAAAAGATAAACATAGACCCGTAGTGGGCATGCGTGTTGTCTCAGTCAAAATAGGAGATCATTGCTATCATGGTTTATGTCACTTGGGTGCTAGTGTCAGTGCTATTCCTTTTACCTTATACAAAGAAATTATGAATGAAATAGCACCTGCTAAAATAGAAGATATTGATGTTACTATCAAACTTGCTAATAGAGACACCATCACACCACTTGGGACTGTTAGAGATGTTGAAGTCCTATGTGGGAAAGTAAAATACCCTACTGATTTTCTAGTTCTTGGTTCCCCACAAGATGACTTTTGTCCCATTATCTTTGGTAGAACTTTCTTGAACACCATCAATGCTAAGATAGATTGTGAAAAACAAACTGTCGGTGTCAGTTTTGGTGATGTGTCTCATGAGTTTAATTTTTCCAAGTTTAGTAGACAACCTCGTGGTAGAATACTATCTAGTAAGGATGAAATAATTGGTCTTGCTTCTATTGCCGTACCTCCTACCGATCCACTAGAACAATATTTGCTTGACCATGAAAATGATATGCACTGGCGTGAAAGAAATGAAATAGATAAAATTTTCTTTGAACAACAACCTCTCCTGAAACAATTTTCCTATTGAAACTCTTGGAGGTCCTCCTCCACATAAAGTTGATCCTGTGTTTGAATTAAATCAATTGCCTAATACTTTGAAGTATGCTTATCTTGATGAGAAAAAGATATATCCTGTTATTATTAGTGCTAACCTTTCAGAACATGAAGAAGAAAGATTATTAAAAATTCTGAAGAAGCATCGGGCTGCTATTGGATATACTCTTGATGATCTTAAGGGCATTAGTCCCACTCTATGTCAGCACAAGATTAATATGGAACCTGATGCTAAACCCGTTGTTGATCACCAACGACGATTGAATCCTAAGATGAAAGAAGTGGTATGAACTGAAACATTAAAGCTTCTGGAAGCAGGTATAATCTATCCCATAGCTAATAGTAGATGGGTAAGTCTCGTTCATTGTGTCCCTAAGAAGGGAGGTATTACCGTTGTTCCTAATGATAAGAATGAACTCATTCCACAAAGAATTGTTACTGGCTATAGAATGGTAATTGATTTTAGAAAATTAAATAAAGCTACTAGAAAAGATCATTACCCTCTGCCTTTTATTGATCAGATGTTAGAAAGATTATCTAAGCACACACACTTTTGTTTTCTGGATGGATATTCTGGTTTCTCTCAAATACCTGTATCACAATCTGATCAAGAGAAAACCACCTTTACTTGTCCTTTTGGAACTTATGCTTATAGACGTATACCTTTTGGTTTATGCAATGCACCTGCTACCTTTCAAAGATGTATGACTGCTATATTCTCTGATTTTTGTGAAAAGATTGTGGAGGTTTTCATGGATGATTTTTCCGTTTATGAAACTTCTTTTGCTGATTGCTTAAGCAACCTTGATCGAGTTTTGTAGAGATGTGAACAAACTAATCTTGTATTGAATTGGGAGAAGTGTCACTTTATGGTTAATGAAGGTATTGTCTTGGGGCATAAAATATCTAAACGAGGTATTGAGGTCGATAAAGCTAAAGTTGATGCAATTGAGAAAATGCCATGTCCTAAAGATATTAAAGGTATTCGAAGTTTCCTTGGTCATGTTGGTTTCTATAGGAGGTTCACTAAAGACTTCTCTAAAATTTCTAGGCCCCTTACTAATCTTTTGCAAAAGGATATCCCTTTTTTTGATGATGATTGTGTAGAAGCCTTTGAAACACTCAAGAAAGCCTTAACCTCTGCACCTGATTGGAACTTGCCTTTTGAAATTATGTGTGACACTAGTGATTATGCTGTTGGCGCTGTTCTAGGACAACGAGTTGATAAGAAGTTGAATGTTATCCATTATGCTAGCAAAACTCGAGACAGTGCCCAACGAAATTACGCTACTACTGAAAAAGAATTTTTAGAAGTTGTGTTTGCTTGTGATAAATTTAGATCCTACATTGTGGATTCCAAAGTCATTGGTCACACCGATCATGCTGCTATAAAATATCTTATAGAAAAGAAAGATGCTAAACCTAGACTCATTAGGTGGGTTCTCTTGCTTCAAGAATTTGACTTACATATCGTTGATAGGAAGGGAGCTGAGAACCCCGTAGCTGATAACTTGTCTAGGTTAGAAAATATTCTTGATGACCCACTACCTATTGATGATAGCTTTCCTGATGAACAGTTAGCTGCAATAAATGTTACTCAAAACACTCCTTGGTATGCTGATTATGCTAATTATATTGTCGCTAAATATATACCACCTAGCTTCACATACCAGCAAAAGGAAAAATTCTTCTATGATTTAAGACATTACTTTTGGGATGACCCACATCTTTATAAAGAAGGGGTAGATGGTATTATTAGACGTTGTGTACCTAAGCATGAACAAGAACAAATCCTACGGAAATTTCATTCCAGAGCTTATGGAGGACATCATGCGGGAGATAGAACTTCTCACAAGGTATTGCAATCTGGTTTTTATTGGCCTACTCTCTTCAAGGATGCCCATAAGTTTGTCTTGTCTTGTGATGAATGTCAAAGAATTGGTAATATCGGTAAGCGTCAGGAAATGCCTATGAATTATTCACTTGTTGTTAAACCATTTGATGTTTGGGGTTTTGATTATATGGGACCTTTTCCTTCCTCTAACGGGTACACTCATATTTTGGTTGTTGTTGATTATGTCACTAAGTGGGTAGAAGCTATTCCAACTAGTAGTGATGATCACAATACCTCCATTAAAATGCTTAAAGAAGTTTTCTTCCCGAGGTTTGGAGTCCCTAGATATTTAATGACTGATGGTGGTTCACACTTTATTCACGGTGCTTTCCGCAAGATGCTTGCTAAATATGATGTTAAGCATAGAATTGCATCACCCTATAATCCTCAATCTAGTGGTCAAGTTGAACTTAGCAATAGAGAAATAAAATTGATATTACAAAAAACTGTGAATAGGTCTCGAAAGAATTGGTCTAAGAAACTAGATGATGCACTTTGGTCCTACAGAACAGCTTATAAAAATCCTATGGGTATGTCTCCATACAAAATGGTATACGGAATAGCTTGTCATTTGCCTCTAGAGTTAGAACATAAAGCATTTTGGGCAATTAAAGAACTCAATTATAATTTCAAACTTGCCGGTGAGAAGAGGCTATTTGATATTAGCTCACTAGATGAATGGAGAACCCAAGCCTATGAAAATGCCAAACTATTCAAAGAAAAAGTAAAAAGATGGCATGACAAAAGAATCCAAAAGCGGGAATTCAAAATAGGAGACTATTTTCTTTTGTTCAACTCTCGTTTAAGATTTTTTGCAGGCAAGCTTCTCTCCAAATGGGAAGGACCATATATTATCGAAGAGGTTTATCGTTCTGGAGCTATCAAGATTAATAATGCCGAAGGTACTAACCCGAAGGTGGTCAATGGACAAAGAATTAAACATTATATCTCAGGTACGCCTATTAATGTTGAAAGCAATGTTATCCAAACCATGACACTGGAGGAACACATAAAAGAAACCTTCCGGAACACTCCGGAATTCTGAAAAATAGGAGGAGAGCAAGGCGGCGTTATGGAAAAGGATATTAAAGCTCGAGTTGGAGAATGATGATCTAAGGGAGGAAATTTTATGCTCAAATATAAGTTGAAGAAGAAGGCTACGCCATCACCACCACCTACTTCATCACCACCAGCAAAGGAGACTTGAGCACACGGGTATGGGCACTCCCCTTGGCTTGAGATAAGCTTGGGGGAGGTGTCCCGGTATCGTATCACCATCACTTTTATTCGCCTTTACCTATTTCAGTTTGGTCTTTAGTTTCCTTTTGATCTAGTTGAATAAAAGTTTAGCATGATCTATTTTCGTGTGTTAGTTTCGTGGTCTATCTATCTATGTAACCGAGTGAGAGTTATATAATAAAGTTTTGTTTGAGCTTTTGCTTCCTTATTTTCTTGTTGCAATCAAATAAAGGGAAAGAGAAATAAATGAAAAGAATCATATGCTAATCTTATGGTAAGTAATGACATCACATAAGGAAAAGTATAAGTGGTAAAATTTGTTGGAGATTGACAAACATAGCATTGGTCAATGATGCAATTCATGAAAGAATTAATAAGGGAAGAGAAGATTCACATGCAAATACACTATCTTGGACATCTTTTATGATTGTGAGCCCCCATTAAATATTATATGCCAAAATTGTTGACGTTGGACAAGGAAGACAACGTAATGATTTATGCTTGTTCATATTCACATAGAAGTTATATTGTCATAGATCCTTCAACATGTGGTGCTTGCTCAATATCTTTGCTAGCCAAAAATTCCGCACTAAGTAGAGATACTACTTGTGCATCCAAAAACCCCAAACCCAAATTCATGTTTTGAGTGTCCACCATACCTACCTACGGATCGAGTAAGATCCTTCAACTAAGTTGTCATCGGTGCAATAAGGCAATAAAAATTGCTTCTAAATGTGTTTTGATCAATTATTGTAAGAGAAAATTGAGCGCTATACAAACTTATGATGGCAAAGTAATAAAAGCGACGGACTGCATAATAAAGGTTGCTATCACTGGGGGCAATATAACGTGACGTTCTTTTACATTAAGGGATTGGACATACAAACCAAAAAGTGCATGACAACCTCTGCTTCCCTCTGCGAAGGGCCTATCCTTTATTTTTAGGTATTTACTTTTATGCAAGAGTCAAAGTATTCTTCCCTATTCCTTTTTACTTTTTCTTTTGCAAGCATCATGCATTGAGGAAAGATCTAGGCACATATATCATGTTGGATGTGAGTGAGAATGAGTTATTATTGTTGACATCACCGCTGAGGTGAGTACGTTGGGAGGCGAAACTATAAGCCCCTATCTTTCTATGTGTCCGGTTGAAACTTTTTGCTCATGGGTATGCTGTGAGTGTTAGCAATCATAGAAGACTAAATGATGGTTGAGTATGTGGACTTGCCAAAAGGCTCCGACACGAGACCCTTCCTGAAAATATGATGAATTGTAGTTGCAAAGTTGACTGAGAACATAGTTTGTTGGTTTTCAATAAGGTTTGTGCTTTATAATTCTATGTTGTGATGAATTGTTACTTGTTCATGAGAATTTATATGATGAAAGTATATGAATAAGTTTTATGTTAGAGTTTGTTGATGTTATAATAATAAGCATGATGCTACTATGTCCATATTTGTTTTTATCGACACCTCTCTCTCAAACCATGTGGACATGCTTTTCAATATCGGCTTTCGCTTGAGGACAAGCGAGGTCTAAGCTTGGGGGAGTTGATACGTCCATTTTGCATCATGATTTCCTACTGTTATTTATAATGTTTTGTTAAATAATAATGCTTTAGGGAGTGATTCTAATGCCTTTTCTCTCATAATACGCAAGGTTTACACAAAGAGGGAGAATACCGACAGCTGGAATTCTGGACCTGGAAAGGCACATCAGAGATACCTATTCTGCACTTCTCAAAACAAGCTCAAACTTTACGGAGAATATTTTTGGATTATATTAAAAATACTGGAGCAAACAACTACCGGAGGGGCCACCCTGGTGGGCACAAGACACCAGGGCACGCCAGGCCCCCCAGGCACGCCCTGGTGGGTTGTGCCCTCCTCGGCCCACCTCCGGTGACGTAGAAAAAAATAAGGAGATGACTTTCGGGACAGAACTCCACCGTCTCGAGGCGGAACTTGGGCAGGAGCACTTTTGCCCTCCGGCGGAGCGATTCCGCTGAGGGAACTTCCCTCCCGGAGGGGGAACTCGAAGCCATCGTCATCACCAACACCCCTCTCATCTTTGGGAGGCTAATCTTCATCAACATCTTCAACAACACCATCTCCTCTCAAACCCTAGTTCATCTCTTGTGTTCAATCTTTGTACCGGAACCTCAGATTGGTACCTGTGGGTGACTAGTAGTGTTGATTACATCTTGTAGTTGATTACTATATGGTTTATTTGGTGGAAGATTATATGTTCAGATCCATTATGCTATTCAATACCCCTCTGATCTTGAGCATGAATATTATTTGTGAGTAGTTACCTTTGTTCTTGAGGTCACTGGAGAAGTCATGTCGCAAGTAATCATGTGAATTTGATATGTGTTCGATATTTTGATGATATGTATGTTGTGATTCCCTTAGCGGTGTCATGTGAACGTCGACTACATGACACTTCACCATCCTTGGGCCTAAGGGAATGCATTGTGGAGTAGTTATTAGATGATGGGTTGCTAGAGTGACAGAAGCTTAAACCCTAGTTTATGCGCTATTTCGTAAGGGGCTGATTTGGATCCAAACGTTTAATGCTATGGTTAGATTTTATCTTAATACTTTTCTTGTAGTTGCGGATGCTTGCGAGGGGGTTAATCATAAGTGGGAGGTTGTTCAAATAAGAATAGCACCCAAGCACCGGTCCACCCACATATCAAATTATCAAAGTAGCGAACACGAATCAAACCAACATGATAAAAGTGACTAGATGAAATTCCCGAGTACCGTCACGA
The DNA here is from genome assembly GCA_039707655.1 of Elymus sibiricus. Lineage (NCBI taxonomy): Eukaryota > Viridiplantae > Streptophyta > Magnoliopsida > Poales > Poaceae > Elymus > Elymus sibiricus. The sequence continues at coordinate 276,865,027 of CM077665.1, forward strand.
ACACTTTGCCTATTACTAGAAACTATTCTGGCCTGTCCTTTGCCACAAAAGGATTGGGCTATCTTGCTGCACTTTATTTACTGTTACCATTACTTGCTCGTTTCCTATTATCTTGCTATCAAACTATCTGTTACATACAATTTCAGTGCTTGCAGAAGTTACCTTGCTGAAAACCGCTTGTCATTTCCTTCTGCTCCTCGTTGGGTTTGACACTGTTACTTATCGAAAGAACTATGATTGATCCCCTATACTTGTGGGTTATCAAGTTGTTCAGGAGAAGTGCCGGTTGTACAAGACTTCCCCGACATATTTCCGGAGGAATTTCCAGGCATGCCACCGGATAGAGAAATTGAGTTCCTGATTGAGTTATTGCCAGGGACAACCCCGATATCCAAGAGACCTTATCGGATGCCCGCTAATGATTTGGAGGAAATCAAGAAGCAGGTCAAGGAGTTATTGGACAAAGGATATATTCTCCTAAGTTCGACCCCTTGGGGAGCCACTGTTCTCTTGGTAGATAAGAAGGATAAAACCTTGAGGATGGTAGTTGATTATCGTGCGCTGAACGAGGTGACTATCAAGAACAAGTACCCTCTGCCGATGATAAATGATTTGTTTGACTAGCTAGTTGGAGCCAGAGTATTCTCCAAGATCGATCTTCGATCAGGGTATCATCAGTTGAAAATTCATGAACATGATATACCCAAAACATCTTTCACCACAAGGTATGGTCTATATGAGTATACAGTCATGTCATTTGGTTTGACTAATGCTCCTGCATATTTTATGAGTATGATGAACAAGGTATTTATGGAATATCTGGATAAGTTATTCGTGGTGTTCATTGATGATATATTGATATTCTCCAAGAGCGAGGAAGAACACAAGGAACACTTGCGCTTAGTTTTGGAGAAACTCTGAGAACATCAGTTATATGCCAAGTTCAGCACATGTGAATTTTGGTTGAAGGAAGTCAGATTTCTCGGACATATCATTTCTGGCAAAGGAATAGCAGTTGATCCTGCCAAGGTTGAGGCAGTCACAGAATGGAAGGCACCCACCTCAGCTAAGGAGATCCGCAGTTTTCTCGGACTTGCGAGATATTATCGGAGGTTTACCGAGAACTTCTCGAAGATTGCCAAGCCCATGACAGAGCTGTTGAAGAAAGAGACCAAGTACATTTGGACTGAGGAATGTGAAGCCAGTTTTCAGGAGTTGAAGAAAAATTTGGTTACAACACCAATATTGATTTTGCTGAACATTCAGAAGGAGTTTCAGGTATATTGTGACGCTTCACGTCAAGGACTTGGAGGAGCGCTCATGCAAGAGGGAAAAGTTGTAGCCTATGTATCCAGACAACTACGAACCCACGAGATGAACTATGCCACACATGATTTGGAGTTAGCAGCCATAGAGCACGCACTCAAAAACTGGAGACATTTCCTCATCGAAAATAGTTGTGATATTTTTACATGGATCATAAAAGCCTGAAGTATATCTTCACGTAGAAGGAATTGAACCTCAGATAGAGGAGATGGCTAGAATTCATCAAGGATTATGACATGAGATTACATTATCACCCAGGGAAGGCAAATGTTGTAGCAGATGCTTTGAGCCGTAAGAGCTATGTGAACACCCTCATAGCGGGAGGATTACCCCGGGAGTTAGCCGACGATATCAGAGATCTCAAATTGGAGATAGTTCCAAGAGGATACGTTGCCACACTAGAGATTAGTCCACCTTGACCGGAAAAATCCATGAAGCCCAGAAGTCGGACAAGGAGATTGTTGAGATAAAGGAAAGGATAAACAACGAAAAAGCAAAAGGTTTTCATGAGGATGAACATGGGACTATATGGTTTGAGGATCGTATCTATGTGCCCAATGATCGAGTGCTTAGGAAGTTAATACTTTAGGAGGCCCACGATTCACCATACTTGATACACCCAAGCAACACCAAGATGTATCTGGACTTGAAGGAAAGTTTCTGGTGGACAGGCATGAAGAAGGATATTGCTGAGCATGTAGCAGTATGCGATGTTTGTCAGCGAGTAAAGGCAGAACATCAGAAGCCAGCTAGGTTACTTCAACCTTTGCCGATACCCGAGTGGAAATGGGAAAAACTAGGGATGGATTTTATCACAGGATTACCCAGGACTCGTTCAGGTTATGATTCAATTTGGGTAGTGGTTGATCGCTTGACCAAGGTAGCTCACTTCATTCCCGTGAAGACCACCTATACCAGTGCTAAGTTAGCCAAGATATATATGACCAAGATCGTATGTTTGCATGGAGTTCCTAGGAGTATCGTATCAGATAGAGGAACACAATTTACCTCGAAGTTTTGGCATCAGTTACACGAAACTTTGGGTACAAGGCTGTAGTTCAGTACAACTTTTCATTCGCAGACAGATGGACAGACCGAGATAGTCAACCAAATTCTGGAGGACATGTTGAGAGCTTGTGCGCTAGACTATGGAGCTAGCTGGGACGATAACTTGCCCTACACAGAGTTCTCATACAACAACAACTATCATGCCAGTCTGAAGATGGCCCCTTTCGAAGCTCTATACGGAAGGAGGTGCAGAACACCATTGATATGAATGGTGTTGGAGACCGGAAACTTTTTGGTCCCAATCTTATCAGAGACTCTGAAGAGAAGGTCAAGCTGATTCATGACAGACTCAAGATAGCCCAGTCCAGACAAAAGAGTTACGCTGATAGCAAACGCAAGGAAGTAATGTATGAAGTGGGAGACCGAGCATATCTCCGTGTGTCTCCACTTCGTGGAATCAAGAGGTTTGGTGTTAAAGGAAAGTTATCACCCAGATTCGTAGGCCCCTACAAAATCCTTGAACGCAGAGGAGAAGTTGCATACAAGCTGGAATTGCTGGAAGGATTGTGAGGAGTTCACGATGTCTTTCACGTTTCCCAGTTGAAGAAATGCCATGCTGACATGGCTAACATTCCTTTGAGAGACACAGTGCCCCTAGAGGCCATACAACTTGACAGTGATCTGACTTATGAGGAGAAGCCCGTCAGAATCCTCGAGACTGCCAACAGAGTTACCCGCAACAAGATCATCAAGTTTTGTAAGGTTCCGTGGAGTCACCATGATACGTCTCTAACATATCTATAATTTATGATTGTTCCATGCTGTCATATTATCATTCTAGGATACTTTTTGAGTAATAATTTACCAATTTATATTATTTTTGAGCACTAACCTATTGAGCCACTGCCCAGTGCCAGTTCCTGTTTTCTACGTGTTTTTTACTTTTCAGGTTTATAGTACCAAACGAAGTCCAATTGCCCTGAAACTTTTTTATGATTTTTTCTGGACCAAAAGAAGACCTGGAAGCTTTGGGAGAAGACCGGAGGCCGCACGAGGGGCCCACAAGCCAACATGGCGCGCCCAGGGGGGTTGGCAGCGCCCTGATGGCCTGTGCCTCCCTGGCGGCCCTCCCGACCCTGTTCTCTGGCCTATAAATTCACATATATTCCAAAACCCTAAAGGGCATCCCTAAACTCTTTTTTCGCCGCCGCAAGTCTCTGTGCCGACGGGATCCCATTTGGAGATCCGTTTTGGCACCCTGCCGGAGGGGGGATCGATCACGAAGGGCTTCTTCATCAACCTTGCTACCCTCATGGTGATATGTGAGTAGTTTACCATAGACCTACGGGTCCGTAGTTAGTACCTAGATGGCTATCTCTCTCTGTTTTGATCTTCAATACAATGATCATCGCATCTTCGCTTTGATCTATCCGATCTAATTCTTTTGTACGGTGCGTTTGTTGGGATCCGATGAATTGTGGGTTTATGTTCAGATTATTCGTGAAAAGTATTTGAGTTACCTCTGATATATATATTACGATTCTTAAGTGCATGATCATTATAGATTTCTAATTCTCTCCGATCTATTGAAAAGGTTTGGCCGACTGGATTGATATTTCTTTAGTGAGAGGGGTGCGTTGTAGTGGATTCAACCTGGCGGTGCTCTATATCCCAGTGACACAAGGGGACAAAAAACGTCTTTGTATTGTTGCCACTAAGGATAAAACGATGGGGTTAGTTCATATTAATTGAATTCTCTTTGTGTACATCATGTCATCGTTCTCCAAGCATTACTCTGTTTGTCATGAACTTAATACGTAGAGAGGCAAGCATAGAAGCGCTCTTGAAGTGGAGTAATAGTAATAGGTGCAGGTAGGAGTCGACCTATTTGCTTATGGACGTGATGCCGATATACACATGATCATTGCCATGAACATCGCATAACTATGTGCTTTTCTATCAATTGCCCAACAGTAATTTGTTTACCCACCATATGCTTACTTTCATGAGAGATGCCGCTAGGGAAAACTATGGCCCCCGGGTCTATTCGCCTATATATTTATAAACGCTACAATACCTTGCTGCCATTTATTATTATTATTTTATTTTGCAATTTACAATTATCTACTATTATCTACACACTTCACTTGCTTGCAAATAACGATATCAAGGGGTTTGACAACCCTCTTGCCCGCGTTGGGTGGAAGTTGTTTGCTCTTTTGTGTGCAGCCGCTGAAGACGGTTGTGGATTGATATTCCTATTTGTTCGATAAACCTTGGTTTCATAACTGAGGGAAATACTTACCGTATTGTGTTGCAATTACCCGTTCCTCTTCATGGAAAACCCAACGCAAATCACAAGTATCACACCACACCGAGGAAGAAACCACCTGGGAACGAGAGGAAGACCTTCGTCGAGACCACCCGCACCTTTTTTCTAGCCAACCCAAATCTCGAGGGCGAGATTCATCTTAAGGAGGATAGGTTTGTAACATCCCAAATTTTCAATTTGGAATGTTTTACAATTATAGCTAAGCATCTATGCATATATATTGATTTGGTGTGTGGCATTTGAATTTTTTATTTGAATTTGACTTCATTTCAAATTGGCATTTGAATTATATTCACAAATCCCTAACAAAATACTTTGATCAAAAAGTATGAGAGGAGGTAACATGACACCCCAAATGTAAGAAGAAAATAGTGCCAATTTATTTGAAAGTCAAAAATTGATTTTATTTGGAATTTTTTTAAAGTTTTTTTATGAAGTATTTATTTTGACTCTACAAAAATGTTCACGTTTTAGGATGTATTTTTCTGAACACTTCGGTATATAATACCCTATATTTATTTCTGCATTTAATATTATGTTTCTCTATTTTGTTTCGGGTTAAAAAAGGTGGTCGCCGGGCCAGGCCAGGCGTGCTGGCCGGCCCAGCCCAGCGCTGGCGCTAGGGCGCACACGCACGGGAGGAGCCAACGCTCGCTCCCAGCCAAGAGCCACCGCCACCTCTCTCGAATCTCTCTCTCTTTATTTTTTTTTTCTAGCGTTGGTCCCACCTCTCTTTCTTCCTCCTCCTCACGAAACGTACTCGTTTTGTTCCCGCATGAACCGGAACCGACTTCGGTCCAACCTTGTCAAAAACCTATCCCTAGTCTTTTCCCTCCTCCAAGAAGTTGTCCTATAAAACCTACGACCCTCCTCGTCCGACTGCCCCGTCAAAAAAAAGACCACGCCAAAACCACCTCTACCTCTCGTGTTCTTCGTTTGGATCTTGCCGAAGCCGAGACGGTCCGCCGTAGATTCCGACGCCGGTGAGCCATCCCAACCCCTCAAACCACGTCTACTGTATTTACCTCACCCTTGTGCCCCTCTTTGACATGGTTTCCCATCTGGTTGTCCATCACAGCAACGAGCCGAAGCTCGCACGCTCCGCCGGAGCACGGAGTGCACGTCGACGCCTCGCTCACCTCCGTCATCCCCGACCTACACCTTCAACAAAAATCGATTGCCCTCGACTTCTCGCACCTCCTGGACATAGCCGTCGTCGACCAAGATCAGCAGAGCCGCCGCCCCACCGACCTCTTCTTCTCTGGCCACACCCGTTTCTCTGTGTAAGAACAACGTAAACTCTCTGTTCGCTAGTATGTTTTTTTAGATCGATCGAAACGTTTGGTTTTAGGTAGAATGGTTAGTAGATCGGTTTTGTTTCCACTTAGATTGAACTGCGGTTCGGGTTTTTTTTTCATTACTAAGCCGCCGGTGTCAAATACATTAAAGAACAGGATGTCCGCTACCTATCCCGCGCAGCGCACACCCAGAGCGAACAACAACACACCACGTGGCCTATGGCCGGTATTTAACGTTTTCAGGAAAAATCAGTTTTTCAGTTTTAGATGTGATTTGTTTTGTATCTTTAGTTTTACAACTCCGAATTTAGTGATTCATTTTGCTACGGATTCAAAAAAATCCCATCTATCCCATGGAACCAACAAAAAAATATTTTTGAACTTTTAAATTTTGAATTCAAACAGATTCGGTTGAAACACTATTTGGGGCATAACTTTTATAAACAAAATTGGGTTTTGAGTAATTCTTTTTGCTACTGATTTCTATATGTTATATCTATTCAGAGGACAAATAAAAATAATTTTTGTTTTTATAATTTTTTGATCTGATCAGATTTAAGATCTATTTTAAATAGGCCATAACTTTCGTTTTATAAAACCTTTTTAATTGATTCTTTTTTTTGCTAATAAAATTTTGATGAAAATACTTTCTGTTAAATTTAGTTTTATGTTAGTTTCTGTTAAGAAATTATTTTGGACCAAAAAGTCTTTTCTGTTTTGCGTTGCTATTTGATCTTGAGTTTTCTCGAACCTTACATGGTTTTTGGTGCTTGTTTCTTTTGAGTGATCATGTGTTGAATACTTAGGTTTTACTTGCTGCTATCTTGATTGTGTATATGTTTGCTTATTGTATGAATTTCTTGTCTCGTTAGATCACCCGGAGTGCGAAGCTTGCTACTTAGAATCGCTTGAGTTCGAAGATCGTCAGCAAGGAAAGTCATATGATCATATTTTTACCAATGATTTTTATTGCATTAGATTCAACTTGTTCCACCATGCATGCAAAGTAGGTAACTGGAAACTTGGTTCTTGAGTAGTATCATGTGGTAGGTACCCCCACAAACCCTTGACACTATTGCCCCGGGAAACGTTATTTTAATACTGCTACGCTTTAGTAGACGGGGTTCGTTGTGAGATTCAGGAGAGTTGTGAGGTTAAGTAATTCAAGACCTACATGATGATCAAGACTTCAAGACTTCAAGGATTCAATATATGTCTGGGTGGATTGGTTTGCATCTGACATCCTGATATCTATCATGGTTATGCCCGGGAATCCTGGTATCTACCTGTGATCATCCCGACGGAATGCCACCCAGGCTCAAAGAGATGGATGGATACTTCAAGGCCGGCAAGCTTACGTGTGCAATCGCAAGTCAATATGGGCTCTGGCTTGGCTGACCTTAGTCATTACTCTCGTAGGTCATATTGCTATGAGAAGTAGAGGAATTGTAGGATTGGATGGGCACCGACTTTTAGTTGGAGGATCGCTTTGGAAGACCATGTTTCGATCGTCCCGTTCTCAAACACCAGGCAGTGCGAGGACATAACGGGAGGGATCGAATCTTGCGGGGAAAATGCTCAAACCTCTGCAGAGGGTTACAACCTAATCGATTAGTCGTGTCCCCGGTTACGGACATCATGAGCACCGGAGATGATACTATCAGCCAGTCTCAACACCAAATGTTTTTATTAATGAGTGGGATTATTAAGTAATTTTGGGACATGAGAATTGGTTGGCGGAACCATCTCATTTTAACAACCAACTTTGTAGTAATATTTGCATCTACCACTTTTATGTAGGGACAAATCTGCTTTTCGCAAAACTTATAAACTTAGAGCCCCACCAGTCATATTTGCATATAGTATAGATGCTTATTTTATCGGTTCTCTCTTCTAACTTGCCGGCATATTCAAAATGTGACCTACACAGCTGCAACGTCTCATGTTGCAGAGTATTATTCCGACCAGGAGTGAGGACACGTTCTACGCTCGGTGATATGCCCTTGGAGTTGGATGGAGTCGCTATCTTCTACGTCTTTCGCAGTAGTTTTATCTCATGAGTAGGCCTACAACCAAATTTATTTTGTAATAAAGACTCCATATGAGATTTCGATGTAATAAAGCGGGTGTGACTGAACTTTGATATATACATTGATGTACTGTGTGTGCCAGCATGCTCTTGGGATGGTGCAAATACACAAAGACTCGACCGTTTTGGGTCGGGTCGCTACAGCTGCTTCATACTCAATACACGATGTTGTCTGAACTTTTTGATATCACCTGACCATTACATGGGACACATAGCTTGGCTTTATAGTAGTAGCCGACCTGGGAACAAACCTAAATTCACGTGGACTCTTACTATTACCCTAACTAACAAAGAATTAACTAATTAATTATTCGGCAACCTGATCACATAGGATCCGATAACAAACTAGACTCCTTATTTTGGTTGTGGCGTATCTTCTCGGGCAATATGCGTACGTGTAGGTGGGCCCCATCCAACAACCTTTAAACACAACATATCCCTTACAGAACACGCCTTGAATAAATACGATTGACCCTTCTCTTTCCTTGGTAAAAACAGAAAGATAAATAATATCTTGATCTCCTTCCGTTCAAACCAATCCTCCTTCCTTTTATCCCAAAAAGCATGTGCATGCAATTCTTTGGAACCAAAAGGAATGCCTCCTGGTTGCATTAGCACATAAATAAGGAATATAATTTTTCCATACCGCATGTGAGGCTACGTCCTCATGCTGATTTGCATGTAGCATTTCTCTTCCAGAATTTGCATGTGTCACGTCCTTTGCTCTTCTTTCTTCCATCCCAATAAGATCTTTGCCGACGAAAAAATTAGCATGCCTATTAGTTATGACCATATCATCCTCTCCCCCTTGGAGCGAAACCATCCTCGGTTTCGAGCCGTTCTCTTCTACAATACCTTCATTTGTAGACTGAGCAACGATCATACAAATTTCAGCAACTTCGACTTGTTCCTTCTTTACTTCTGATGCAGCTTGAGCAATATCTCGCTTCTCATGATCCACCTTATACTGATACAATGTGTACAATTCAAGCCGTACGTACTATCCTCCATGAGTAAAAAAAATTCTCCAGCTGAATGATATGTTAATTTTCTTTTATCCGTCCAGGGTTTTCCTTGAAGTATTGAACATGTATGCATGTGCATCGGAAGCACATCACACATGACCAGATCATCATATCTGCATAACTGAACTTTACCTCGATGCGATGCATAATCTTGACAAACTTATCCTTCCACCAAATCTTGTATGGCTATGGATGTTCAATCAAAGGAAGGTTCAAAGCATCAACCACAATGCGACTTACTAAATTCATACTGGAATAGCAATTCATCAACATTGCACAACTTGTCAGCCCGACGTGCACACGCATAAAGCATTGGTACCAAGGCAAGGCACGCAATGGATCCTTTTCCACCGCCATCATCATTTGCGAACTATAATCTTTTCTCATGATAAAAAATATATGAATCATAACCCAACGAAAACAATTGTACCGTGAACAACCATTGCTTTGATACCAACTCATGTAAGCACGACCTCGTACGCGCCGCTGATTTGGCCTGCTCTTTCATGATACAACGAACTCCTTCGAATTCCACTAATAAAATCTCCCGATTACGCGAGCATTACACGTAACCTGAAGATGGGCTAAGGGCAGCTAACAAGCAATCCCTCGATAAATGAAGAACCTCCTGTCGTAGTAGACGTAACCAGCACGCATCTCGTCGGTGATGACGGACTTCAAGCCAATAGCTAGAAAATTCCAAGTGTACGCACTAGAATCCTCTTGATAAAATTAAATCTTCGATTAGAAAATTTCACGGAAATAAACAAGACGAACGCCCAGAGGGCCGCTTCATACTCGATACACGATGTTGTCTAAACTTTCAGATACCACCTGACCATGACATGGGACACTTAGCTTGGCTTTATAGTAGTAGCCGACCTGGGAACAAACCTAAACTCACGTGGACTCTTACTCTTATCCTAACTAACAAAGAATTAACTAATTAATTATTCGGCAACCTGATCACATAGGATCCGATAACAAACTAGACTCCTTATTTTGGTTGTGGCGTGTCTTCTCGGGCAATATGCGTACGTGTAGGTGGACCCCATCCAACAGCCTTTAAACACAACAGATCCCATACAGAACACGCCTTGGATAAATAAGATTGACCCTTCTCTTTCCTTGGTAAAAACAGAAAGATAAATAATATCTTGATCTCCTTCCGTTCAAACCAATTCTCCTTCCTTTTATCCCAAAAAGAATGTGCATGCAATTCTTTGGAACAAAAGGAATGCCTCCTGGTTGCATTAGCACATAAATAAGGAATATAATTTTTCCATACCGCATGTGAGGCTACGTCCTCATGCTAATTTGCATGTAGCATTTCTCTTCCAGAATTTGCATGTGTCACGTCCTTTGCTCTTCTTTCTTCCATCCCAATAAGATCTTTGCCGACGAAATAATTAGCATGCCTATTAGTTATGACCATATCATCCTCTCCCCCTTGGAGCGAAACCATCCTCAGTTTCGAGCCGTTCTCTTCTACAATACCTTCATTTGTAGACTGAGCAATGATCATAGAAATTTCAGCAACTTCGACTTGTTACTTCTTTACTTCTCATGCAGCTTGAGCAATATCTCGCTTCTCATGATCCACCTTATACTGATACAATGTGTACAATTCAAGCCGTACGTACTGTCCTCCATGAGCAAAAGAAAATTCTCGAGCTGAATGATATGTTAATTTTCTTTTATCCGTCCAGGGTTTTCCTTGCAGTATTGAACATGTATGCATGTGCATCGGAAGCACATCACACATGACCAGATCATCATATCTGCATAACTGAACTGTACCTCGATGCGATGCATAATCTTGACAAACTTATCCTTCCAGCAAATCTTGTATGGCTATGGATGTTCAATCAAAGGAAGGTTCAAAGCATCAACCACAATGTGACTTACTAAATTCATACTGGAATAGCAATTCATCAACATTGCACAACTTGCCGGCCCGACGTGCACACGCGTAAAGCATTGGTACCAAGGCAAGGCACGCAATGGATCCTTTTCCACCTCCATCATCATTTGCGAACTATAATTTTTTCTCATGATAAAAATATGAATTGTAACTCAAAGAAAACAATTATACCGTGAACAACTTTAGCTCTGATACCAACTGATGTAAGCACGACCTCGGACGCACCGCTGATTTGGCCCGATCTTTCACGATACAACGAACTCCTCCGAATTCCATTCATAAAATCTCCCGATTATGTGAGCAGTACACGTAACCTGAAGATGGGCTCAGGGCAGTCAACAACCAATCCCTCGATAAATGAAGAACCTCCTGTCGTAGTAGACGTAACCAGCACGCAACCCGTCGGTGACGACGAACCTCGAGCCAATAGCTAGAAAATTCCAAGTGTACGCACTAGAATCCTCTTCCCAAAATAAAATCTTCGATTAGAAAATTTCACAGAAATAAACAAGACGAATGCCCAGAGGGCCGCTTCATACTCGATACACGATGTTGTCTAAACTTTCAAATATCACTTGACCATTACATGGGACACATAGCCTGGCTTTATAGTAGTAGCCCACCTGGGAACAAACCTAAACTCACATGGACTCTTACTCTTATCCTAACTAACAAAGAATTAACTAATTAATTATTCGGAAACCTGATCACATAGGATCCGATAACAAACTAGACTCCTTATTTTGGTTGTGGCGTGTCTTTCCCAACAATATGCGTACATGTAGGTGGACCCCATCCAACAACCTTTAAACACAACAGATCACATAAAGAACACGTCTTGGATAAATAAGATTGACCCTTCTCTTTCCTTGGTAAAAACAGAAAGATAAATAATATCTTGATCTCCTTCCATTCAAACCAATTCTCCTTCCTTTTTTCCCAAAAAACATATGCATGCAATTCTTTGGAACAAAAGAATGCCTCCAGGCTGCATTAGCACATAAATAAGGAATATTATTTTTCCATACCGCATGTGAGGCAACGTCCTCATGTTGATTTGCATGTAGCATGTCTCTTCCAGAATTTGCATGTTCCACGTCCTTCGCTCTTCTTTCTTCCATCTCAACAAGATTTTTGCCAACGGAATAATTAACATGCCTATTAGTTATGAACATATCAGTTAGTCCCAAAAAATGATATAAAATAGCATATAAAGTATCAAAGATTGGTAATATAATAGCATGAAACAATCAAACCCCCGAGCTCGTGGGCCCCTCGTGGCACCTCCTGGCCTAATTCCACTTCTATATATTCCCAATTACCCCCAAAACAACAGAGAGAAACCCGAAACACTTTTTCCGCCACCGCAAGCCTCTGTTCTTCCGCGATCCCATCTAGAGGCCTTTTTCGGTACTCCGCCGGAGGGGGAATTGATCATGGAGTCCGTCTACATCGACCTTGCTGCCTCCATGATGATGTGTGACTAGTTCACCGCAGACCTACGGGTCCATAGCTAGTTGCTAGATGGCTTCTTTTCTATCTTTGATCTTCAATACCATGTTCTTCGCGATTCTTGCGATGATCTATCCGATGTAATCTTCTTTTGCGGTGTGTTTGTTGTGATCCGATGAATTGTGGGTTTATGATTAGATTATTTATTGAAAGTAATTGAGTCTTTTGTGAACTTTAATATGTATGATTGTTATAGCTTTGTAATTCTTTCCGATCTATTCATTTGGTTTGACTAACTAGATTGATTTATCTTCAGTGGGAGGAGTGCATTGTAATGGGTTCAATCGTGGTGCTCTATATCCTAGATTTAGAAGGGGACAAGACACGTATTGTATTGTTGCTACTCAGGATAAAATGACGGGGCCTAAAAATATTCCTTGTCTTACTTTGTCTACGTCATGTCATCTTGCTTAAAGCATTACTCTGTCTGTCATGAACTTAATACCATAGATGCATGCTGGATAGCGGTCGATTTGTGGAGTAATAGTAGTAGATGCAAAATCATTTCGGTCTACTTGTCACGGACGTGATGCCTATATACGTGATCATTTTCATGAATAACATCATAACTATGCGCTTTTCTATCAATTGCCCAACAGTAATTTGTGTACCCACCGTATGCTATGTGTTCGAGAGAGAAGCCTCTAGTGAAAACTATGGTCCCCGGATCTATTCAAATCATATTGCTAAAACCCTAAAACCTTGCTGCAATCTATTTACTTTCATTTCCCTTTTACTTTTTATTTATTTATCTATCACTATCAGAAGTAATCTTTGCAAGTAACGAGTTCAAGGGGCTTGACAACCCTCTTGCCCACGTTGGAGTGCAAGTGTTTGGTTTTGTGTGTGCATGTTTTGTTGACGTGAAGTTGTCGTGACTCTCCTACTGGTTTGATAACGTTGGTTCTCACAGAGGGAAATACTTATCGCTACTATATTGCTTCACCCTTCCTCTTTGGGGAGAAACCAAACGCATCTCACAAATAGCACACGCTCGAGCAACCTCCGAGAGCGCCCGGGGATAAGTCGGGAGTGCTGCAGCATATGCCGAGAGTGAGAGAATAGCCGATGAGAGCACTAGAGCAGCCGCCAAGAGTGCACGAGCAGGTGCCGAGAGTGCGCGAGTAGCCGTTGATAACCCACAAGTGTCGGGGGCCGTTTGTAGCCATTTTCGATAAGTAAGAGTGTCAAACCAAACGAGGAGCTAATGGTAGAATTAATATTCTCTCAAGTTCTATCGACCACCGATACAACTCTACGTGCAACAACGTTTACTTTACCTAGTATAAGAAATAAACTACTTTGCGGGAATACAACTAGAAGTACTTTGTAGGTGTAATATGATAGTTTACAAGATAATAAAGAACTTGGAAATAAAAGTTAGGTGTTGTTTTAATAAAAGAACAATTAGGTTAGTGTAGCGAGTGTGGAAAAGTGGTGGTTGGATTTGCAAGATTGTTCTAGGCAATTGATAGCAACATCAGTAATCATTATTACAATTTTATATGAGACAAAGGCATGAGCTAACATACTTTCCGTACTTGGATCATATGAACTTATGATTGGAACTCCAGCAAGCATCCGCAACTACTAAAGATCATTAAGGTAAAATCCAACCATAACATTAAGTAACAAGCCCCCTTTACTCCCATACGTAACAACCCCCTTACTTGGGTATAAGCTTCTGTCACTCTCGCTACAAACTACAAGCGAATCACGAACGTATTGCAACACCCTACAATGGGAATCCCCCATGTGGGTGTGGCATGGAAGGCACCATAGGACAGCACCAAAATAAAACACGCAACTCAAACCAATCAATATCATCAATCAACCCATAGGACAAAAGAAATCTACTCAAACATCATAGGATGGCAACACATCATTGGATAATAATATGAAGCATAAATCACCATGTTTAAGTAGGGGGTACATCAGGTTGTGGGAGCGTGGGTCGCTATAAATAGATGAGGGAAGGTGATGGTGGTGTTGAGGAAGACGACGGAGTTGTTGGCGCAGATCGCCGCCATGATGATTTCCTCTGGCGGCACTCCGACGCCACCGGGAGATAGGGGAAGAGAGCCCCCCTCCTTCTTCTTCTTCCTTGGCCTCCCCCCTAGATGGGAGGAGGGTTACCCCTCTGGTCCATGGCCGCCATGGATCCCAGAGGGGAGGAATCCCTCCGAGATTGGATCTCTCTCTGTCGATTCTCTTCTATTTCTGCGTCCCTGTTTTCCGACGTTTCACCATTTTAAATTCCCTAAGAACCGTAATTCCGATTGGGCTGAAATTTTGAGGGGATTTTTATCTGGATATTAGATTCCTTGTGGCCAAAGGATGCCCCCAACCAATCTCCGAGGCGCCCACAAGCTTTCCCGGCGCGCCCTACCCCCAAGGCGCGCCTAGCGAGCTCGTGGGCCCCTCGGACATCGTCTGGCGTTGACTCTTTTTCACAAAAATCACATATATTCAAAAATAAATCTCCATAAAAATTTACCACATTTGAACTTCATTTGATATGGATTTTCTGCGAAACAAAAAAAATGCAACAAACAGGAATGGACACTGGGCACTGGATCAATATGTTAGTCCGAGAAAATCATATAAATTGTTGCCAAAAGTATATAAAAGTTGTAAAATAATGGCATTAAACATTTACAATTATAGATACGACGGAGATGTATCAGTCGTCGAAGCTGCGATGACCGGCCAAGTGGAGATCACAAAGATGTTGGAAGGCGAGGAGAGCTCATGATGGAGCTGGACTTTTATTTCTGAAGAACTAGTGCCCTGTCTTTATGTGATCTATATGATCGATGTGTGTGAACTTAATTTCTATGTTGCTATGTTGGAGCTAAACTTTTGCATCTGAACTACTAGTGAACTACAACATGGTCATTTGTATCGATGCTTCTGAAAGTATTTTCTATGATGTTATGAAGATTGTTATATGACTTTGCTCTATTTGATTGGATAACTATGAAATTGACTTGTTAGCTTGTTTATTTATCTTTGTAGATGAAGTAAAACTAATATGTGGTGTACAACGGGAAGAATCCAGGAGTTTATGATTCATGGGAGAAATGCAATGAACAAGTGCACGGTTACAAGAACAACTAGTATAAATGATATATGACTAAAAACGAAGCAGAGGGTCATTACGCCAACTTCGTCCGCAAAGAGAAAACCAACTATGAGTATGCGAGACCGTGTGGACAAGTCGACGAGTAAAGATTTTTATTATCTTTATCCAATTCATTGCATTATGGTGTTGTTGTGATCATGAGGTTTTGTGTGTATGTAACATGTTGGAGGCTTCGCTGAGAAGGCTATGTGTACAAATTATGCTACTCTAATGCGTACATCTTTTTGTATTGTATTTGGATTATTGTTATGTTAAATGTGTTGCTTGTTATGGTAAATTGTGTTGCGGCTAGTCCGAGACACATTTATTGTAATGTGTATGATGTAATGTGTATTTGGATTATTGTTACGTTAGTTGCTGTTACTGTTTATTGTCGGGTTTGTGTTGGCAGCTGAACATGTAGTTGTGGCGGGTGATACTTGTGATCTGCGTTGGGTTTTTTCCAGAAGAGGAGGGAATGATGCAACACAGTATAGATAAGTATTTCCCTCAGTGAGAACCAAGGTTATCGAACCAATAGGAGGATCACAGAACTTCCCGTCTTCAGCGCCTACTCACAAAAGAGCACACACTTGCATCCAACGCGGGCAAGAGGGTTCACAATCCCCTTGAACTCGTTACTTGCAAGCGTTTGTAGTGTAGATGATAGTTGGGTAAATATAAAATATAAAATAAAAAAAGTCAATAATGGCAGCAAGGAAATAAGAGCATTTGTAAATATATTTGTGAATAGACCCTGGGGCCATAATGTTCGCTAGAGGCTTCTCCCTCGAAGAAGGCATACGGTGGGTAGATAGATTACTGTTGGGAAATTGATAGAAAAGTGCATACTTATGCAATATTTATTCACAGCAATGATCATGCATATAGGCATCACATCCATACACAAGTAGATCGACTCTTCCCTGCATCTACTACTATTACTCCACCCATCGACCGCTATCCAGCATGCATCTAGAGTATTAAGTGAAACAGAGTAATGCTTGGAGAATAAACCCCATCGTTTTACCCTTAGTGGAAGCAATACAAATACATGTCTTGTCCTTTACTTTGTCACTAGGATATAGAGCACCGCAAGATTGAACCCACTACAACGCACCTCCCCACTGAAGATAAACAAATCTAGTTGGCCAAACTAAATCGATAGATCGAAGAGAATTACGAAGCTATAATAATCATGCAAATAAGAATTCAGAGGAGACTTGTCGTGGTTTTATCACAGCACATGTCCTAGTGCAATGACTTAGGGGTGAAGCCATCGCTACGGCGGTTAACTTGAAGGGGTTAGTCGGGACGAAAGACACAGGTTTACCCAGGTTCGGCCCCTCTCGAAGGAGGTAATAGCCTACGTCCTGCTTCGATTTGTATTGATTGGGTATCGATTACAAGGGAGCGGATTCGCTTGACCTAGCTCTCAATTAGAGTTTTCGTACCTTAAGCCGCCCAAGGAACTCGCCTTTCTATACACAGGTCGAGGCCCTGGGCTTACAAGAGTCCGGGCCGGGTTACATCTAGTAACCGACCTTATCTCCAAATCGTCTTGCCTTCTCTGGCAAGCCATCTCCCAGCGGCTTACACCTCCGGGTCTCACACCACCTTCCGGCTCTGGGCGTCCGCCCGGCCCTTCTCGTAAGTTACTTTCAGGCTTGTCTTGGTCCTCGGGCCTATTTAAGACCTTATGGCTAAGTTGCCAACTTCCTAACCCGGCTCTTCCTAGGCAGGTTATATCACGGGGTTATATCCCCAACATTAGGCCCCAGATTGATTTGAACCTGTTCATGTCAATCTTCAAGTCTTCTGGTTGGCGAGTCTTGTGTCCGTCATAATCACTTAACCTGAAATAGATCTTCATGACCCGCCATGTAAAATGGATGATGTCATCTCTGGTAAATCCAAAAAATCTTAATGACATCACAACGGATCTTTGGATTAACTGGTCAACCCGAAAATCGAGGCGTTTTCTTGGTCAATCATCATCATGTCCCCTCGATTCCCGCGTTGGACTGCTGTTGTTCGATTTCTCCATTATAAATAGGCGCGGGGGGTCCCATCCTTTTCACTTTCCCCCGCTGTCGCTCTCTCTTCTTCTTCCTCCAGACGCCTGCGCGACCGAGGCTCCGCCGCACCGGCCAGACCGCGTCGTCCTCCTCAACAAAGGCCGCTACATGAACCTGTTCGCGTCCAGAGCTCGTTGGCGCATGCCCGCACTCCCTGCATCTGCCAGGTTTCGCTCTTCTTCCCCCTCAGATCCGCATTAGTTCATCGGAGTTTCTCCGAGTCCGATGCCATTCATCGGAGCGCTTGCTATTGATTGGAAAGGAAACATCTTTAGGCTCCAAAACGCTAGTCAAATCACGTGGTGCTCTGTTTAGTATGTATCCCACATTCAGAATAGATCGTTTCTTCACAGGAATCCACGTATCAACTGCCTGTTCTTCCGCTGCTGCTTTTAGGTTTAGCAAATATTTCCCTTTCTATCTTCATCCGTAGATCCATAATTATAGCAGAAGCTGGTGAAACTTGTTTATCCATACTTAGCAGCATTTTCAATATTCACTTTTTAATTGATCCGCCATCACACTGCCGGCTCATTCTGGCAAAATGTAATCCGCCTCATACCTGTAGCTGACGGCGGCTCATGATTTTAACAATGACCCACCAAATAACGTTGTCGTCTTAGAGTCATAGCTATTTGTCATGTAGTATTCTTAACCCGCCGTATCTCGATGCCTTTCCACAGCGTTTAACCCGTTCCGTCATGGCTAAAGCCCCCGCTTCTTGCGACTGGGTAGGCTCCGGGGTTACCGAGGAGATACTCAATGATTTTGTAGTCATGGGGGTTTTGCCGGCTCAAGACGTCATTCATTGGCGGGTTCCTGGTGCCGAGATTACTCCCGAACCCAAGGAAGGGGAGGTGGTTGTCTTTACGGATCATCTTCTCCGTGGTTTCTCACCGCCCGGGTCAAAAAAATTCTGGGACGCCCTGCACTTTTACAAACTTCACCCTCAAGACATTGGCCCCAACTCCGTCACCAATTTGTGCCAATTTCAAGTTCTCTGCGAGGCGTATCTGCACGAAGAACCCACCGTTGACCTCTTCAGAGACTTCTATTACATCAACCGCCAGACTGAGATCACAGACGGACCAAGCCTTGAGCTCGGAGGCGTTTCAATTTGGAGGCGTCTAATCAGGAATAGCGTGAAGAGCCGCCACCAACTGTCCTTCCGGGTCAGGTATAGCAAGATCCTCCTCAGAAGGTAATTTGACCGACGGGTGATGCAGTACATCCAGAAACACATTAGGTGGCACCGGCTTATGCTGAGACCCCAATCGTGATAATGCATCAGCCGCCTCGTTCTTCCGACGATCAATATGATCCACCTGATAACCCTTAAAGTGACCAGCAATGACGTCCACCAACCGGCGATAAGCCGCCATACGAGGGTCTTTAGAATCCCACGTGCCCGAGACTTGTTGGGCCACCAGGTCTGAGTTGCCTAAACATCTGACCCAGCTCAAGTTCATCTCCTTGGCTACATAGAGACCATGAAGCAAGGCTTCATACTCAATCTAGTGGTCAAGTTGAACTTAGCAATAGAGAAATAAAATTGATATTACAAAAAACTGTGAATAGGTCTCGAAAGAATTGGTCTAAGAAACTAGATGATGCACTTTGGTCCTACAGAACAGCTTATAAAAATCCTATGGGTATGTCTCCATACAAAATGGTATACGGAATAGCTTGTCATTTGCCTCTAGAGTTAGAACATAAAGCATTTTGGGCAATTAAAGAACTCAATTATAATTTCAAACTTGCCGGTGAGAAGAGGCTATTTGATATTAGCTCACTAGATGAATGGAGAACCCAAGCCTATGAAAATGCCAAACTATTCAAAGAAAAAGTAAAAAGATGGCATGGCAAAAGAATCCAAAAGCGGGAATTCAAAATAGGAGACTATGTTCTTTTGTTCAACTCTCGTTTAAGATTTTTTGCAGGCAAGCTTCTCTCCAAATGGGAAGGACCATATATTATCGAAGAGGTTTATCATTCTGGAGCTATCAAGATTAATAATGCCGAAGGTACTAACCCGAAGGTGGTCAATGGACAAAGAATTAAACATTATATCTCAGGTACGCCTATTAATGTTGAAAGCAATGTTATCCAAACCATGACACTGGAGGAACACATAAAAGAAACCTTCCGGAACACTCCGGAATTCTAAAAAATAGGAGGAGAGCAAGGCGGCGTTATGGAAAAGGATATTAAAGCTCGAGTTGGAGAATGATGATCTAAGGGAGGAAATTTTATGCTCAAATATAAGTTGAAGAAGAAGGCTACGCCATCACCACCACCTACTTCATCACCACCACCAAAGGAGACTTGAGCACACGGGTATGGGCACTCCCCTTGGCTTGAGATAAGCTTGGGGGAGGTGTCCCGGTATCGTATCACCATCACTTTTATTCGCCTTTACCTATTTCAGTTTGGTCTTTAGTTTCCTTTTGATCTAGTTGAATAAAAGTTTAGCATGATCTATTTTTGTGTGTTAGTTTCGTGGTCTATCTATCTATGTAACCGAGTGAGAGTTATATAATAAAGTTTTGTTTGAGCTTTTGCTTCCTTATTTTCTTGTTGCAATCAAATAAAGGGAAAGAGAAATAAATGAAAAGAATCATATGCTAATCTTATGGTAAGTAATGACATCACATAAGAAAAAGTATAAGTGGTAAAATTTGTTGGAGATTGACAAACATAGCATTGGTCAATGATGCAATTCATGAAAGAATTAATAAGGGAAGAGAAGATTCACATGCAAATACACTATCTTGGACATCTTTTATGATTGTGAGCCCCCATTAAATATTATATGCCAAAATTGTTGACGTTGGACAAGGAAGACAACGTAATGATTTATGCTTGTTCATATTCACATAGAAGTTATATTGTCATAGATCCTTCAACATGTGGTGCTTGCTCAATATCTTTGCTAGCCAAAAATTCCGCACTAAGTAGAGATACTACTTGTGCATCCAAAAACCCCAAACCCAAATTCATGTTTTGAGTGTCCACCATACCTACCTACGGATCGAGTAAGATCCTACAACTAAGTTGTCATCGGTGCAATAAGGCAATAAAAATTGCTTCTAAATGTGTTTTGATCAATTATTGTAAGAGAAAATTGAGCGCTATACGAACTTATGATGGCAAAGTAATAAAAGCGACGGACTGCATAATAAAGGTTGCTATCATAGGGGGCAATATAACGTGACGTTCTTTTACATTAAGGGATTGGACATACAAACCAAAAAGTGCATGACAACCTTTGCTTCCCTCTGCGAAGGGCCTATCCTTTATTTTTAGGTATTTACTTTTATGCAAGAGTCAAAGTATTCTTCCCTATTCCTTTTTACTTTTTCTTTTGCAAGCATCATGCATTGAGGAAAGATCTAGGCACATATATCCTGTTGGATGTGAGTGAGCATGAGTTATTATTGTTGACATCACCGTTGAGGTGAGTACATTGGGAGGCGAAACTATAAGCCCCTCTCTTTCTATGTGTCCGGTTGAAACTTTTTGCTCATGGGTATGCTGTGAGTGTTAGCAATCATAGAAGACTAAATGATGGTTGAGTATGTGGACTTGCCAAAAGGCTCCGACACGAGACCCTTCCTGAAAATATGATGAATTGTAGTTGCAAAGTTGACTGAGAACATAGTTTGTTGGTTTTCAATAAGGTTTGTGCTTTATAATTCTATGTTGTGATGAATTGTTACTTGTTCATGAGAATTTATATGATGAAAGTATATGAATAAGTTTTATGTTAGAGTTTGTTGATGTTATAATAATAAGCATGATGCTACTATGTCCATATTTGTTTTTATCGACACCTCTCTCTCAAACCATGTGGACATGCTTTTCAATATCGGCTTTCGCTTGAGGACAAGCGAGGTCTAAGCTTGGGGGAGTTGATACGTCCATTTTGCATCATGATTTCCTACTGTTATTTATAATGTTTTGTTAAATAATAATGCTTTAGGGAGTGATTCTAATGCCTTTTCTCTCATAATACGCAAGGTTTACACAAAGAGGGAGAATACCGACAGCTGGAATTCTGGACCTGGAAAGGCACATCAGAGATACCTATTCTGCACTTCTCCAAACAAGCTCAAACTTTACGGAGAATATTTTTGGATTATATTAAAAATACTGGAGCAAACAACTACCGGAGGGGCCACCCTGGTGGGCACAAGACACCAGGGCACGCCAGGCCCCCCAGGCACGCCCTGGTGGGTTGTGCCCTCCTCGGCCCACCTCCGGTGACCTAGAAAAAAAATAAGGAGATGACTTTCGGGACAGAACTCCACCGTCTCGAGGCGGAACTTGGGCAGGAGCACTTTTGCCCTCCGGCGGAGCGATTCCGCTGAGGGAACTTCCCTCCCGGAGGGGGAACTCGAAGCCATCGTCATCACCAACACCCCTCTCATCTTTGGGAGGCTAATCTTCATCAACATCTTCAACAACACCATCTCCTCTCAAACCCTAGTTCATCTCTTGTGTTCAATCTTTGTACCGAAACCTCAGATTGGTACCTGTGGGTGACTAGTAGTGTTGATTACATCTTGTAGTTGATTACTATATGGTTTATTTGGTGGAAGATTATATGTTCAGATCCATTATGCTATTCAATACCCCTCTGATCTTGAGCATGAATATTATTTGTGAGTAGTTACCTTTGTTCCTGAGGTCACTGGAGAAGTCATGTCGCAAGTAATCATGTGAATTTGATATGTGTTCGATATTTTGATGATATGTATGTTGTGATTCCCTTAGCGGTGTCATGTGAACGTCGACTACATGACACTTCACCATCCTTGGGCCTAAGGGAATGCATTGTGGAGTAGTTATTAGATGATGGGTTGCTAGAGTGACAGAAGCTTAAACCCTAGTTTATGCGCTATTTCGTAAGGGGCTGATTTGGATCCAAACGTTTAATGCTATGGTTAGATTTTATCTTAATACTTTTCTTGTAGTTGCGGATGCTTGCGAGGGGGTTAATCATAAGTGGGAGGTTGTTCAAATAAGAATAGCACCCAAGCACCGGTCCACCCACATATCAAATTATCAAAGTAGCGAACACGAATCAAACCAACATGATAAAAGTGACTAGATGAAATTCCCGAGTACCGTCACGAACACTTTGCCTATTACTAGAAACTATTCTGGCCTGTCCTTTGCCACAAAAGGATTGGGCTATCTTGCTGCACTTTATTTACCGTTACCATTACTTGCTCGTTTCCTATTATCTTGCTATCAAACTATCTGTTACATACAATTTTAGTGCTTGCAGAAGTTACCTTGCTGAAAACCGCTTGTCATTTCCTTCTGCTCCTCGTTGGGTTTGACACTGTTACTTATCGAAAGGACTACGATTGATCCCCTATACTTGTGGGTTATCAAGTTGTTCAGGAGAAGTGCCGGTTGTACAAGACTTCCCCGACATATTTCCGGAGGAATTTCCAGGCATGCCACCGGATAGAGATATTGAGTTCCTGATTGAGTTATTGCCAGGGACAACCCCGATATCCAAGAGACCTTATCGGATGCCCGCTAATGATTTGGAGGAAATCAAGAAGCAGGTCAAGGAGTTATTGGACAAAGGATATATTCTCCTAAGTTCGACCCCTTGGGGAGCCACAGTTCTCTTGGTAGATAAGAAGGATAAAAGCTTGAGGATGGTAGTTGATTATCGTGCGCTGAACGAGGTGACTATCAAGAACAAGTACCCTCTGCCGATGATAAATGATTTGTTTGACTAGCTAGTTGGAGCCAGAGTATTCTCCAAGATCGATCTTCGATCAGGGTATCATTAGTTGAAAATTCATGAACATGATATACCCAAAACATCTTTCACCACAAGGTATGGTCTATATGAGTATACAGTCATGTCATTTGGTTTGACTAATGCTCCTGCATATTTTATGAGTATGATGAACAAGGTATTTATGGAATATCTAGATAAGTTATTCGTGGTGTTCATCGATGATATATTGATATTCTCCAAGAGCGAGGAAGAACACAAGGAACACTTGCGCTTAGTTTTGGAGAAACTCTGAGAACATCAGTTATATGCCAAGTTCAGCACATGTGAATTTTGGTTGAAGGAAGTCAGATTTCTCGGACATATCATTTCTGGCAAAGGAATAGCAGTTGATCCTGCCAAGGTTGAGGCAGTCACAGAATGGAAGGCACCCACCTCAGCTAAGGAGATCCGCAGTTTTCTCGGACTTGTGAGATATTATCGGAGGTTTACCGAGAACTTCTCGAAGATTGCCAAGCCCATGACAGAGCTGTTGAAGAAAGAGACCAAGTACATTTGGACTGAGGAATGTGAAGCCAGTTTTCAGGAGTTGAAGAAAAATTTGGTTACAACACCAATATTGATTTTGCTGAACATTCAGAAGGACTTTCAGGTATATTGTGACGCTTCACGTCAAGGACTTGGAGGAGCGCTCATGCAAGAGGGAAAAGTTGTAGCCTATGTATCTAGACAACTACGAACCCACGAGATGAACTATGCCACACATGATTTGGAGTTAGCAGCCATAGAGCACGCACTCAAAAACTGGAGACATTTCCTCATCGAAAATAGTTGTGATATTTTTACATGGATCATAAAAGCCTGAAGTATATCTTCACGTAGAAGGAATTGAACCTCAGATAGAGGAGATGGCTAGAATTCATCAAGGATTATGACATGAGATTGCATTATCACCCAGGGAAGGCAAATGTTGTAGCAGATGCTTTGAGCCGTAAGAGCTATGTGAACACCCTCATAGCGGGAGGATTACCCCGGGAGTTAGCCGACGATATCAGAGATCTCAAATTGGAGATAGTTCCAAGAGGATACGTTGCCACACTAGAGATTAGTCCACCTTGACCGGAAAAATCCATGAAGCCCAGAAGTCGGACAAGGAGATTGTTGAGATAAAGGAAAGGATAAACAACGAAAAACTAAAAGGTTTTCATGAGGATGAACATGGGACTATATGGTTTGAGGATCGTATCTATGTGCCCAATGATCGAGAGCTTAGGAAGTTAATACTTTAGGAGGCCCACGATTCACCATACTTGATACACCCAAGCAACACCAAGATGTATCTGGACTTGAAGGAAAGTTTCTGGTGGACAGGCATGAAGAAGGATATTGCCGAGCATGTAGCAGTATGCGATGTTTGTCAGCGAGTAAAGGCAGAACATCAGAAGCCAGCTGGGTTACTTCAACCTTTGCCGATACCCGAGTGGAAATGGGAAAAACTAGGGATGGATTTTATCACAGGATTACCCAGGACTCGTTCAGGTTATGATTCAATTTGGGTAGTGGTTGATCGCTTGACCAAGGTAGCTCACTTCATTCCCGTGAAGACCACCTATACCAGTGCTAAGTTAGCCAAGATATATATGACCAAGATTGTATGTTTGCATGGAGTTCCTAGGAGTATCGTATCAGATAGAGGAACACAATTTACCTCGAAGTTTTGGCATCAGTTACACGAAACTTTGGGTACAAGGCTGTAGTTCAGTACAACTTTTCATTCGCAGACAGATGGACAGACCGAGATAGTCAACCAAATTCTGGAGGACATGTTGAGAGCTTGTGCGCTAGACTATGGAGCTAGCTGGGACGATAACTTGCCCTACACAGAGTTCTCATACAACAACAACTATCATGCCAGTCTGAAGATGGCCCCTTTTGAAGCTCTATACGGAAGGAGGTGCAGAACACCATTGATATGAATGGTGTTGGAGACCGGAAACTTTTTGGTCCCAATCTTATCAGAGACTCTGAAGAGAAGGTCAAGCTGATTCGTGACAGACTCAAGATAGCCCAGTCCAGACAAAAGAGTTACGCTGATAGCAAACGCAAGGAAGTAATGTATGAAGTGGGAGACCGAGCATATCTCCGTGTGTCTCCACTTCGTGGAATCAAGAGGTTTGGTGTTAAAGGAAAGTTATCACCCAGATTCGTAGGCCCCTACAAAATCCTTGAACGCAGAGGAGAAGTTGCATACAAGCTGGAATTGCTGGAAGGATTGTGAGGAGTTCACGATGTCTTTCACGTTTCCCAGTTGAAGAAATGCCATGCTGACATGGCTAACATTCCTTTGAGAGACACAGTGCCCCTAGAGGCCATACAACTTGACAGTGATCTGACTTATGAGGAGAAGCCCGTCAGAATCCTCGAGACTGCCAACAGAGTTACCCGCAACAAGATCATCAAGTTTTGTAAGGTTCTGTGGAGTCACCATGATACGTCTCTAACATATCTACAATTTATGATTGTTCCATGCTGTCATATTATCATTCTAGGATACTTTTTGAGTAATAATTTACCAATTTATATTATTTTTGAGCACTAACCTATTGAGCCACTGCCCAGTGCCAGTTCCTGTTTTCTACGTGTTTTTTACTTTTCAGGTTTATAGTACCAAACGAAGTCCAATTGCCCTGAAACTTTTTTATGATTTTTTCTGGACCAAAAGAAGACCTGGAAGCTTTGGGACAAGACCGGAGGCCGCACGAGGGACCCACAAGCCAACATGGCGTGCCCAGGGGGGTTGGCAGCGCCCTGATGGCCTGTGCCTCCCTGGCGGCCCTCCCGACCCTGTTCTCTGGCCTATAAATTCACATATATTCCAAAACCCGAAAGGGCATCCCTAAACTCTTTTTTCGCCGCCGCAAGTCTCTGTTCCGACGGGATCCCATTTGGAGATCCGTTTTGGCACCCTGCCGGAGGGGGGATCGATCACGAAGGGCTTCTTCATCAACCTTGCTACCCTCATGGTGATATGTGAGTAGTTTACCATAGACCTACGGGTCCGTAGTTAGTACCTAGATGGCTATCTCTCTCTGTTTTGATCTTCAATACAATGATCATCGCATCTTCGCTTTGATCTATCCGATCTAATTCTTTTGTACGGTGCGTTTGTTGGGATCCGATGAATTGTGGGTTTATGTTCAGATTATTCATGAAAAGTATTTGAGTTACCTCTGATATATATATTATGATTCTTAAGTGCATGATCATTATATATTCGTAATTCTCTCCGATCTATTGAAAAGGTTTGGCCGACTGGATTGATATTTCTTTAGTGAGAGGGGTGCGTTGTAGTGGATTCAACCTGGCGGTGCTCTATATCCCAGTGACACAAGGGGACAAAAAACGTCTTTGTATTGTTGCCACTAAGGATAAAACGATGGGGTTAGTTCATATTAATTGAATTCTCTTTGTGTACATCATGTCATCGTTCTCCAAGCATTACTCTGTTTGTCATGAACTTAATACGTAGAGAGGCAAGCATAGAAGCGCTCTTGAAGTGGAGTAATAGTAATAGGTGCAGGTAGGAGTCGACCTATTTGCTTATGGACGTGATGCCGATATACACATGATCATTGCCATGAACATCGCATAACTATGTGCTTTTCTATCAATTGCCCAACAGTAATTTGTTTACCCACCATATGCTTACTTTCATGAGAGATGCCGCTAGGGAAAACTATGGCCCCCGGGTCTATTCGCCTATATATTTATAAACGCTACAATACCTTGCTGCCATTTATTATTATTATTTTATTTTGCAATTTACAATTATCTACTATTATCTACACACTTCACTTGCTTGCAAATAACGATATCAAGGGGTTTGACAACCCTCTTGCCCGCGTTGGGTGGAAGTTGTTTGCTCTTTTGTGTGCAGCCGCTGAAGACGGTTGTGGATTGATATTCCTATTTGTTCAATAAACCTTGGTTTCATAACTGAGGGAAATACTTACCGTATTGTGTTGCAATTACCCGTTCCTCTTCATGGAAAACCCAACGCAAATCACAAGTATCACACCACACCGAGGAAGAAACCACCTGGGAACGAGAGGAAGACCTTCGTCGAGACCACCCGCACCTTTTTTCTAGCCAACCCAAATCTCGAGGGCGAGATTCATCTTAAGGAGGATAGGTTTGTAACATCCCAAATTTTCAATTTGGAATGTTTTACAATTATAGCTAAGCATCTATGCATATATATTGATTTGGTGTGTGGCATTTGAATTTTTTATTTGAATTTGACTTCATTTCAAATTGGCATTTGAATTATATTCACAAATCCCTAACAAAATACTTTGATCAAAAAGTATGAGAGGAGGTAACATGACACCCCAAATGTAAGAAGAAAATAGTGCCAATTTATTTGAAAGTCAAAAATTGATTTTATTTGGAATTTTTTTAAAGTTTTTTTATGAAGTATTTATTTTGACTCTACAAAAATGTTCACGTTTTAGGATGTATTTTTCTGAACACTTCGGTATATAATACCCTATATTTATTTCTGCATTTAATATTATGTTTCTCTATTTTGTTTCGGGTTAAAAAAGGTGGTCGCCGGGCCAGGCCAGGCGTGCTGGCCGGCCCAGCCCAGCGCTGGCGCTAGGGCGCACACGCACGGGAGGAGCCAACGCTCGCTCCCAGCCAAGAGCCACCGCCACCTCTCTCGAATCTCTCTCTCTTTATTGTTTTTTTTCTAGCGTTGGTCCCACCTCTCTTTCTTCCTCCTCCTCACGAAACGTACTCGTTTTGTTCCCGCATGAACCGGAACCGACTTCGGTCCAACCTTGTCAAAAACCTATCCCTAGTCTTTTCCCTCCTCCAAGAAGTTGTCCTATAAAACCTACGACCCTCCTCGTCCGACTGCCCCCCCCAAAAAAAAGACCACGCCAAAACCACCTCTACCTCTCGTGTTCTTCGTTTGGATCTTGCCGAAGCCGAGACGGTTCGCCGTAGATTCCGACGCCGGTGAGCCATCCCAACCCCTCAAACCACGTCTACTGTATTTACCTCACCCTTGTGCCCCTCTTTGACATGGTTTCCCATCCGGTTGTCCATCACAGCAACATGCCGAAGCTCGCACGCTCCGCCGGAGCACGGAGTGCACGTCGACGCCTCGCTCACCTCCGTCATCCCCGACCTACACCTTCAACAAAAATCGATTGCCCTCGACTTCTCGCACCTCCTGGACATAGCCGTCATCGACCAAGATCAGCAGAGCCGCCGCCCCACCGACCTCTTCTTCTCTGGCCACACCCGTTTCTCTGTGTAAGCACAACGTAAACTCTCTGTTCGCTAGTATGTTTTTTTAGATCGATCGAAACGTTTGGTTTTAGGTAGAATGGTTAGTAGATCGGATTTGTTTCCACTTAGATTGAACTGCGGTTCGGTTTTTTTTTTCATTACTAAGCCGCCGGTGTCAAATACATTAAAGAACAGGATGTCCGCTACCTATCCCGCGCAGCGCACACCCAGAGCGAACAACAACACACCACGTGGCCTATGGCCGGTATTTAACGTTTTCAGGAAAAATCAGTTTTTCAGTTTTAGATGTGATTTTTTTGTATCTTTAGTTTTACAACTCCAAATTTAGTGATTCATTTTGCTACGGATTCAAAAAAATCCCATCTATCCCATGGAACCAACAAAAAAAATATTTTTGAACTTTTAAATTTTGAATTCAAACAGATTCGGTTGAAACACTATTTGGGGCATAACTTTTATAAACAAAATTGGGTTTTGAGTAATTCTTTTTGCTACTGATTTCTATATGTTATATCTATTCAGAGGACAAATAAAAATAATTTTTGTTTTTATAATTTTTGTTTTCTCGAACCTTACATGGTTTTTGGTGCTTGTTTCTTTTGAGTGATCATGTGTTGAATACTTAGGTTTTACTTGCTGCTATCTTGATTGTGTATATGTTTGCTTATTGTATGAATTTCTTGTCTCGTTAGATCACCCAGAGTGCGAAGCTTGCTACTTAGAATCGCTTGAGTTCGAAGATCGTCAGCAAGGAAAGTCATATGATCATATTTTTACCAATGATTTTTATTGCATTAGATTCAACTTGTTCCACCATGCATGCAAAGTAGGTAACTGGAAACTTGGTTCTTGAGTAGTATCATGTGGTAGGTACCCCCACAAACCCTTGACACTATTGCCCCGGGAAACGTTATTTTAATACTGCTACGCTTTAGTAGACGGGGTTCGTTGTGAGATTCAGGAGAGTTGTGAGGTTAAGTAATTCAAGACCTACATGATGATCAAGACTTCAAGACTTCAAGGATTCAATATATGTCTGGGTGGATTGGTTTGCATCTGACATCCTGATATCTATCATGGTTATGCCCGGGAATCCTGGTATCTACCTGTGATCATCCCGACGGAATGCCACCCAGGCTCAAAGAGATGGATGGATACTTCAAGGCCGGCAAGCTTACGTGTGCAATCGCAAGTCAATATGGGATCTGGCTTGGCTGACCTTAGTCATTACTCTCGTAGGTCATATTGCTATGAGAAGTAGAGGAATTGTAGGATTGGATGGGCACCGACTTTTAGTTGGAGTATCGCTTTGGAAGACCATGTTTCGATCGTCCCGTTCTCAAACACCAGGCAGTGCGAGGACATAACGGGAGGGATCGAATCTTGCGGGGAAAATGCTCAAACCTCTGCAGAGGGTTACAACCTAATCGATTAGTCGTGTCCCCGGTTACGGACATCATGAGCACCGGAGATGATACTATCAGCCAGTCTCAACACCAAATGTTTTTATTAATGAGTGGGATTATTAAATAATTTTGGGACATGAGAATTGGTTGGCGGAACCATCTCATTTTAACAACCAACTTTGTAGTAATATTTGCATCTACCACTTTTATGTAGGGACAAATCTGCTTTTCGCAAAACTTATAAACTTAGAGCCCCACCAGTCATATTTGCATATAGTATAGATGCTTATTTTATCGGTTCTCTCTTCTAACTTGCCGGCATATTCAAAATGTGACCTACACAGCTGCAACGTCTCATGTTGCAGAGTATTATTCCGACCAGGAGTGAGGACACGTTCTACGCTCGGTGATATGCCCTTGGAGTTGGATGGAGTCGCTATCTTCTACGTCTTTCGCAGTAGTTTTATCTCATGAGTAGGCCTACAACCAAATTTATTTTGTAATAAAGACTCCATATGAGATTTCGATGTAATAAAGCGGGTGTGACTGAACTTTGATATATACATTGATGTACTGTGTGTGCCAGCATGCTCTTGGGATGGTGCAAATACACAAAGACTCGACCGTTTTGGGTCGGGTCGCTACAGCTGCTTCATACTCAATACACGATGTTGTCTGAACTTTTTGATATCACCTGACCATTACATGGGACACATAGCTTGGCTTTATAGTAGTAGCCGACCTGGGAACAAACCTAAATTCACGTGGACTCTTACTCTTACCCTAACTAACAAAGAATTAACTAATTAATTATTCGGCAACCTGATCACATAGGATGCGATAACAAACTAGACTCCTTATTTTGGTTGTGGCGTATCTTCTCGGGCAATATGCGTACGTGTAGGTGGGCCCCATCCAACAACCTTTAAACACAACATATCCCTTACAGAACACGCCTTGAATAAATACGATTGACCCTTCTCTTTCCTTGGTAAAAACAGAAAGATAAATAATATCTTGATCTCCTTCCGTTCAAACCAATCCTCCTTCCTTTTATCCCAAAAAGCATGTGCATGCAATTCTTTGGAACAAAAGGAATGCCTCCTGGTTGCATTAGCACATAAATAAGGAATATAATTTTTCCATACCGCATGTGAGGCTACGTCCTCATGCTGATTTGCATGTAGCATTTCTCTTCCAGAATTTGCATGTGTCACGTCCTTTGCTCTTCTTTCTTCCATCCCAATAAGATCTTTGCCGACGAAAAAATTAGCATGCCTATTAGTTATGACCATATCATCCTCTCCCCCTTGGAGCGAAACCATCCTCGGTTTCGAGCCGTTCTCTTCTACAATACCTTCATTTGTAGACTGAGCAACGATCATACAAATTTCAGCAACTTCGACTTGTTCCTTCTTTACTTCTGATGCAGCTTGAGCAATATCTCGCTTCTCATGATCCACCTTATACTGATACAATGTGTACAATTCAAGCCGTACGTACTATCCTCCATGAGTAAAAAAAATTCTCCAGCTGAATGATATGTTAATTTTCTTTTATCCGTCCAGGGTTTTCCTTGAAGTATTGAACATGTATGCATGTGCATCGGAAGCACATCACACATGACCAGATCATCATATCTGCATAACTGAACTTTACCTCGATGCGATGCATAATCTTGACAAACTTATCCTTCCACCAAATCTTGTATGGCTATGGATGTTCAATCAAAGGAAGGTTCAAAGCATCAACCACAATGCGACTTACTAAATTCATACTGGAATAGCAATTCATCAACATTGCACAACTTGTCAGCCCGACGTGCACACGCGTAAAGCATTGGTACCAAGGCAAGGCACGCAATGGATCCTTTTCCACCGCCATCATCATTTGCGAACTATAATCTTTTCTCATGATAAAAAATATATGAATCATAACCCAACGAAAACAATTGTACCGTGAACAACCATTGCTTTGATACCAACTCATGTAAGCACGACCTCGTACGCGCCGCTGATTTGGCCTGCTCTTTCATGATACAACGAACTCCTTCGAATTCCACTAATAAAATCTCCCGATTACGCGAGCATTACACGTAACCTGAAGATGGGCTAAGGGCAGCTAACAAGCAATCCCTTGATAAATGAAGAACCTCCTGTCGTAGTAGACGTAACCAGCACGCATCTCGTCTGTGATGACGGACTTCAAGCCAATAGCTAGAAAATTCCAAGTGTACGCACTAGAATCCTCTTGATAAAATTAAATCTTCGATTAGAAAATTTCACGGAAATAAACAAGACGAACGCCCAGAGGGCCGCTTCATACTCGATACACGATGTTGTCTAAACTTTCAGATACCACCTGACCATGACATGGGACACTTAGCTTGGCTTTATAGTAGTAGCCGACCTGGGAACAAACCTAAACTCACGTGGACTCTTACTCTTATCCTAACTAACAAAGAATTAACTAATTATATATTCGGCAACCTGATCACATAGGATCCGATAACAAACTAGACTCCTTATTTTGGTTGTGGCGTGTCTTCTCGGGCAATATGCGTACGTGTAGGTGGACCCCATCCAACAGCCTTTAAACACAACAGATCCCATACAGAACACGCCTTGGATAAATAAGATTGACCCTTCTCTCTCCTTGGTAAAAACAGAAAGATAAATAATATCTTGATCTCCTTCCGTTCAAACCAATTCTCCTTCCTTTTATCCCAAAAAGAATGTGCATGCAATTCTTTGGAACAAAAGGAATGCCTCCTGGTTGCATTAGCACATAAATAAGGAATATAATTTTTCCATACCGCATGTGAGGCTACGTCCTCATGCTAATTTGCATGTAGCATTTCTCTTCCAGAATTTGCATGTGTCACGTCCTTTGCTCTTCTTTCTTCCATCCCAATAAGATCTTTGCCGGCGAAATAATTAGCATGCCTATTAGTTATGACCATATCATCCTCTCCCCCTTGGAGCGAAACCATCCTCGGTTTCGAGCCGTTCTCTTCTACAATACCTTCATTTGTAGACTTAGCAACGATCATAGAAATTTCAGCAACTTCGACTTGTTACTTCTTTACTTCTCATGCAGCTTGAGCAATATCTCGCTTCTCATGATCCACCTTATACTGATACAATGTGTACAATTCAAGCCGTACGTACTGTCCTCCATGAGCAAAAGAAAATTCTCGAGCTGAATGGTATGTTAATTTTCTTTTATCCGTCCAGGGTTTTCCTTGCAGTATTGAACATGTATGCATGTGCATCGGAAGCACATCACACATGACCAGATCATCATATCTGCATAACTGAACTGTACCTCGATGCGATGCATAATCTTGACAAACTTATCCTTCCAGCAAATCTTGTATGGCTATGGATGTTCAATCAAAGGAAGGTTCAAAGCATCAACCACAATGTGACTTACTAAATTCATACTGGAATAGCAATTCATCAACATTGCACAACTTGCCGGCCCGACGTGCACACGCGTAAAGCATTGGTACCAAGGCAAGGCACGCAATGGATCCTTTTCCACCGCCATCATCATTTGCGAACTATAATTTTTTCTCATGATAAAAATATGAATCGTAACTCAAAGAAAACAATTATACCGTGAACAACTTTAGCTCTGATACCAACTGATGTAAGCACGACCTCGGACGCACCGCTGATTTGGCCCGATCTTTCACGATACAACGAACTCCTCCGAATTCCATTCATAAAATCTCCCGATTATGTGAGCAGTACACGTAACCTGAAGATGGGCTCAGGGCAGTCAACAACCAATCCCTCGATAAATGAAGAACCTCCTGTCGTAGTAGACGTAACCAGCACGCAACCCGTCGGTGACGACGAACCTCGAGCCAATAGCTAGAAAATTCCAAGTGTACGCACTAGAATCCTCTTGCCAAAATAAAATCTTCGATTAGAAAATTTCACAGAAATAAACAAGACGAATGCCAGAGGGCCGCTTCATACTCGATACACGATGTTGTCTAAACTTTCAAATATCGCTTGACCATTACATGGGACACATAGCCTGGCTTTATAGTAGTAGCCCACCTGGGAACAAACCTAAACTCACATGGACTCTTACTCTTATCTTAACTAACAAAGAATTAACTAATTAATTATTCGGAAACCTGATCACATAGGATCCGATAACAAACTAGACTCCTTATTTTGGTTGTGGCGTGTCTTTCCCAACAATATGCGTACATGTAGGTGGACCCCATCCAACAACCTTTAAACACAACAGATCACATAAAGAACACGTCTTGGATAAATAAGATTGACCCTTCTCTTTCCTTGGTAAAAACAGAAAGATAAATAATATCTTGATCTCCTTCCATTCAAACCAATTCTCCTTCCTTTTTTCCCAAAAAACATATGCATGCAATTCTTTGGAACAAAAGAATGCCTCCAGGCTGCATTAGCACATAAATAAGGAATATTATTTTTCCATACCGCATGTGAGGCAACGTCCTCATGTTGATTTGCATGTAGCATGTCTCTTCCAGAATTTGCATGTTCCACGTCCTTCGCTCTTCTTTCTTCCATCTCAACAAGATTTTTTGCCAACGGAATAATTAACATGCCTATTAGTTATGAACATATCAGTTAGTCCCAAAAAATGATATAAAATAGCATATAATTGCATATAAAGTATCAAAGATTGGTAATATAATAGCATGAAACAATCAAACCCCCGAGCTCGTGGGCCCCTCGTGGCACCTCCTGGCCTAATTCCACTTCTATATATTCCCAATTACCCCCAAAACAACAGAGAGACACCCGAAACACTTTTTCCGCCACCGCAAGCCTCTGTTCTTCCGCGATCCCATCTAGAGGCTTTTTTCGGTACTCCGCCGGAGGGGGAATTGATCATGGAGTCCGTCTACATCGACCTTGCTGCCTCCATGATGATGTGTGACTAGTTTACCGCAGACCTACGGGTCCATAGCTAGTTGCTAGATGGCTTCTTTTCTATCTTTGATCTTCAATACCATGTTCTTCGCAATTCTTGCGATGATCTATCCGATGTAATCTTCTTTTGCGGTGTGTTTGTTGTGATCCGATGAATTGTGGGTTTATGATTAGATTATTTATTGAAAGTAATTGAGTCTTTTCTGAACTTTAATATGTATGATTGTTATAGCTTTGTAATTCTTTCTGATCTATTCATTTGGTTTGACTAACTAGATTGATTTATCTTCAGTGGGAGGAGTGCATTGTAATGGGTTCAATCGTGGTGCTCTATA
Source organism: Elymus sibiricus (assembly GCA_039707655.1). NCBI lineage: Eukaryota > Viridiplantae > Streptophyta > Magnoliopsida > Poales > Poaceae > Elymus > Elymus sibiricus. Next base: position 276,900,507 of record CM077665.1, read on the forward strand.
TCCTAGATTTAGAAGGGGACAAGACACGTATTGTATTGTTGCTACTCAGGATAAAATGACGGGGCCTAAAAATATTCCTTGTCTTACTTTGTCTACGTCATGTCATCTTGCTTAAAGCATTACTCTGTCTGTCATGAACTTAATACCATAGATGCATGCTGGATAGCGGTCGATTTGTGGAGTAATAGTAGTAGATGCAAAATCATTTCGGTCTACTTGTCACGGACGTGATGCCTATATACGTGATCATTTTCATGAATAACATCATAACTATGCGCTTTTCTATCAATTGCCCAACAGTAATTTGTGTACCCACCGTATGCTATGTGTTCGAGAGAGAAGCCTCTAGTGAAAACTATGGTCCCCGGATCTATTCAAATCATATTGCTAAAACCCTAAAACCTTGCTGCAATCTATTTACTTTCATTTCCCTTTTACTTTTTATTTATTTATCTATCACTATCAGAAGTAATCTTTGCAAGTAACGAGTTCAAGGGGCTTGACAACCCTCTTGCCCACGTTGGAGTGCAAGTGTTTGGTTTTGTGTGTGCATGTTTTGTTGACGTGAAGTTGTCGTGACTCTCCTACTGGTTTGATAACGTTGGTTCTCACAGAGGGAAATACTTATCGCAACTATATTGCTTCACCCTTCCTCTTTGGGGAGAAACCAAACGCATCTCACAAATAGCACACGCTCGAGCAACCTCCGAGAGCGCCCGGGGATAAGTCGGGAGTGCTGCAGCATATGCCGAGAGTGAGAGAATAGCCGATGAGAGCACTAGAGCAGCCGCCAAGAGTGCACGAGCAGGTGCCGAGAGTGCGCGAGTAGCCGTTGATAACCCACAAGTGTCGGGGGCCGTTTGTAGCCATTTTCGATAAGTAAGAGTGTCAAACCAAACGAGGAGCTAATGGTAGAATTAATATTCTCTCAAGTTCTATCGACCACCGATACAACTCTACGTGCAACAACGTTTACTTTACCTAGTATAAGAAATAAACTACTTTGCGGGAATACAACTAGAAGTACTTTGTAGGTGTAATATGATAGTTTACAAGATAATAAAGAACTTGGAAATAAAAGTTAGGTGTTGTTTTAATAAAAGAACAATTAGGTTAGTGTAGCGAGTGTGGAAAAGTGGTGGTTGGATTTGCAAGATTGTTCTAGGCAATTGATAGCAACATCAGTAATCATTATTACAATTTTATATGAGACAAAGGCATGAGCTAACATACTTTCCGTACTTGGATCATATGAACTTATGATTGGAACTCCAGCAAGCATCCGCAACTACTAAAGATCATTAAGGTAAAATCCAACCATAACATTAAGTAACAAGCCCCCTTTACTCCCATACGTAACAACCCCCTTACTTGGGTATAAGCTTCTGTCACTCTCGCTACAAACTACAAGCGAATCACGAACGTATTGCAACACCCTACAATGGGAATCCTCCATGTGGGTGTGGCATGGAAGGCACCATAGGACAGCACCAAAATAAAACACGCAACTCAAACCAATCAATATCATCAATCAACCCATAGGACAAAAGAAATCTACTCAAACATCATAGGATGGCAACACATCATTGGATAATAATATGAAGCATAAATCACCATGTTTAAGTAGGGGGTACATCAGGTTGTGGGAGCGTGGGTCGCTATAAATAGACGAGGGAAGGTGATGGTGGTGTTGAGGAAGACGACGGAGTTGTTGGCGCAGATCGCCGCCATGATGATTTCCTCTGGCGGCACTCCGACGCCACCGGGAGATAGGGGAAGAGAGCCCCCCTCCTTCTTCTTCTTCCTTGGCCTCCCCCCTAGATGGGAGGAGGGTTACCCCTCTGGTCCATGGCCGCCATGGATCCCAGAGGGGAGGAATCCCTCCGAGATTGGATCTCTCTCTGTCGATTCTCTTCTATTTCTGCATCCCTGTTTTCCGACGTTTCACCATTTTAAATTCCCTAAGAACCGTAATTCCGATTGGGCTGAAATTTTGAGGGGATTTTTATCTGGATATTAGATTCCTTGCGGCCAAAGGATGCCCCCAACCAACCTCCGAGGCGCCCACAAGCTTTCCCGGCGCGCCCTACCCCCAAGGCGCGCATAGCGAGCTCGTGGGCCCCTCGGACATCGTCTGGCGTTGACTCTTTTTCACAAAAATCACATATATTCAAAAATAAATCTCCATAAAAATTTGCTTATGGACGTGATGCCGATATACACATGATCATTGCCATGAACATCGCATAACTATGTGCTTTTCTATCAATTGCCCAACAGTAATTTGTTTACCCACCATATGCTTACTTTCATGAGAGATGCCGCTAGGGAAAACTATGGCCCCCGGGTCTATTCGCCTATATATTTATAAACGCTACAATACCTTGCTGCCATTTATTATTATTATTTTATTTTGCAATTTACAATTATCTACTATTATCTACACACTTCACTTGCTTGCAAATAACGATATCAAGGGGTTTGACAACCCTCTTGCCCGCGTTGGGTGGAAGTTGTTTGCTCTTTTGTGTGCAGCCGCTAAAGACGGTTGTGGATTGATATTCCTATTTGTTCGATAAACCTTGGTTTCATAACTGAGGGAAATACTTACCCGTATTGTGTTGCAATTACCCGTTCCTCTTCATGGAAAACCCAACGCAAATCACAAGTATCACACCACACCGAGGAAGAAACCACCTGGGAACGAGAGGAAGACCTTCGTCGAGACCACCCGCACCTTTTTTCTAGCCAACCCAAATCTCGAGGGCGAGATTCATCTTAAGGAGGATAGGTTTGTAACATCCCAAATTTTCAATTTGGAATGTTTTACAATTATAGCTAAGCATCTATGCATATATATTGATTTGGTGTGTGGCATTTGAATTTTTTATTTGAATTTGACTTCATTTCAAATTGGCATTTGAATTATATTCACAAATCCCTAACAAAATACTTTGATCAAAAAGTATGAGAGGAGGTAACATGACACCCCAAATGTAAGAAGAAAATAGTGCCAATTTATTTGAAAGTCAAAAATTGATTTTATTTGGAATTTTTTTAAAGTTTTTTTATGAAGTATTTATTTTGACTCTACAAAAATGTTCACGTTTTAGGATGTATTTTTCTGAACACTTCGGTATATAATACCCTATATTTATTTCTGCATTTAATATTATGTTTCTCTATTTTGTTTCGGGTTAAAAAAGGTGGTCGCCGGGCCAGGCCAGGCGTGCTGGCCGGCCCAGCCCAGCGCTGGCGCTAGGGCGCACACGCACGGGAGGAGCCAACGCTCGCTCCCAGCCAAGAGCCACCGCCACCTCTCTCGAATCTCTCTCTCTTTATTGTTTTTTTTCTAGCGTTGGTCCCACCTCTCTTTCTTCCTCCTCCTCACGAAACGTACTCGTTTTGTTCCCGCATGAACCGGAACCGACTTCGGTCCAACCTTGTCAAAAACCTATCCCTAGTCTTTTCCCTCCTCCAAGAAGTTGTCCTATAAAACCTACGACCCTCCTCGTCCGACTGCCCCGTCAAAAAAAAGACCACGCCAAAACCACCTCTACCTCTCGTGTTCTTCGTTTGGATCTTGCCGAAGCCGAGACGGTCCGCCGTAGATTCCGACGCCGGTGAGCCATCCCAACCCCTCAAACCACGTCTACTGTATTTACCTCACCCTTGTGCCCCTCTTTGACATGGTTTCCCATCTGGTTGTCCATCACAGCAATGAGCCGAAGCTCGCACGCTCCGCCGGAGCACGGAGTGCACGTCGACGCCTCGCTCACCTCCGTCATCCCCGACCTACACCTTCAACAAAAATCGATTGCCCTCGACTTCTCGCACCTCCTGGACATAGCCGTCGTCGACCAAGATCAGCAGAGCCGCCGCCCCACCGACCTCTTCTTCTCTGGCCACACCCGTTTCTCTGTGTAAGAACAACGTAAACTCTCTGTTCGCTAGTATGTTTTTTTAGATCGATCGAAACGTTTGGTTTTAGGTAGAATGGTTAGTAGATCTGTTTTGTTTCCACTTAGATTGAACTGCGGTTCGGGTTTTTTTTTTCATTACTAAGCCGCCGGTGTCAAATACATTAAAGAACAGGATGTCCGCTACCTATCCCGCGCAGCGCACACCCAGAGCGAACAACAACACACCACGTGGCCTATGGCCGGTATTTAACGTTTTCAGGAAAAATCAGTTTTTCAGTTTTAGATGTGATTTGTTTTGTATCTTTAGTTTTACAACTCCGAATTTAGTGATTCATTTTGCTACGGATTCAAAAAAATCCCATCTATCCCATGGAACCAACAAAAAAATATTTTTGAACTGTTAAATTTTGAATTCAAACAGATTCGGTTGAAACACTATTTGGGGCATAACTTTTATAAACAAAATTGGGTTTTGAGTAATTCTTTTTGCTACTGATTTCTATATGTTATATCTATTCAGAGGACAAATAAAAATAATTTTTGTTTTTATAATTTTTTGATCTGATCAGATTTAAGATCTATTTTAAATAGGCCATAACTTTCGTTTTATAAAACCTTTTTAATTGATTCTTTTTTTTGCTAATAAAATTTTGATGAAAATACTTTCTGTTAAATTTAGTTTTATGTTAGTTTCTGTTAAGAAATTATTTTGGACCAAAAAGTCTTTTCTGTTTTGCGTTGCTATTTGATCTTGAGTTTTCTCGAACCTTACATGGTTTTTGGTGCTTGTTTCTTTTGAGTGATCATGTGTTGAATACTTAGGTTTTACTTGCTGCTATCTTGATTGTGTATATGTTTGCTTATTGTATGAATTTCTTGTCTCGTTAGATCACCCGGAGTGCGAAGCTTGCTACTTAGAATCGCTTGAGTTCGAAGATCGTCAGCAAGGAAAGTCATATGATCATATTTTTACCAATGATTTTTATTGCATTAGATTCAACTTGTTCCACCATGCATGCAAAGTAGGTAACTGGAAACTTGGTTCTTGAGTAGTATCATGTGGTAGGTACCCCCACAAACCCTTGACACTATTGCCCCGGGAAACGTTATTTTAATACTGCTACGCTTTAGTAGACGGGGTTCGTTGTGAGATTCAGGAGAGTTGTGAGGTTAAGTAATTCAAGACCTACATGATGATCAAGACTTCAAGACTTCAAGGATTCAATATATGTCTGGGTGGATTGGTTTGCATCTGACATCCTGATATCTATCATGGTTATGCCCGGGAATCCTGGTATCTACCTGTGATCATCCCGACGGAATGCCACCCAGGCTCAAAGAGATGGATGGATACTTCAAGGCCGGCAAGCTTACGTGTGCAATCGCAAGTCAATATGGGCTCTGGCTTGGCTGACCTTAGTCATTACTCTCGTAGGTCATATTGCTATGAGAAGTAGAGGAATTGTAGGATTGGATGGGCACCGACTTTTAGTTGGAGGATCGCTTTGGAAGACCATGTTTCGATCGTCCCGTTCTCAAACACCAGGCAGTGCGAGGACATAACGGGAGGGATCGAATCTTGCGGGGAAAATGCTCAAACCTCTGCAGAGGGTTACAACCTAATCGATTAGTCGTGTCCCCGGTTACGGACATCATGAGCACCGGAGATGATACTATCAGCCAGTCTCAACACCAAATGTTTTTATTAATGAGTGGGATTATTAAGTAATTTTGGGACATGAGAATTGGTTGGCGGAACCATCTCATTTTAACAACCAACTTTGTAGTAATATTTGCATCTACCACTTTTATGTAGGGACAAATCTGCTTTTCGCAAAACTTATAAACTTAGAGCCCCACCAGTCATATTTGCATATAGTATAGATGCTTATTTTATCGGTTCTCTCTTCTAACTTGCCGGCATATTCAAAATGTGACCTACACAGCTGCAACGTCTCATGTTGCAGAGTATTATTCCGACCAGGAGTGAGGACACGTTCTACGCTCGGTGATATGCCCTTGGAGTTGGATGGAGTCGCTATCTTCTACGTCTTTCGCAGTAGTTTTATCTCATGAGTAGGCCTACAACCAAATTTATTTTGTAATAAAGACTCCATATGAGATTTCGATGTAATAAAGCGGGTGTGACTGAACTTTGATATATACATTGATGTACTGTGTGTGCCAGCATGCTCTTGGGATGGTGCAAATACACAAAGACTCGACCGTTTTGGGTCGGGTCGCTACAGCTGCTTCATACTCAATACACGATGTTGTCTGAACTTTTTGATATCACCTGACCATTACATGGGACACATAGCTTGGCTTTATAGTAGTAGCCGACCTGGGAACAAACCTAAATTCACGTGGACTCTTACTATTACCCTAACTAACAAAGAATTAACTAATTAATTATTCGGCAACCTGATCACATAGGATCCGATAACAAACTAGACTCCTTATTTTGGTTGTGGCGTATCTTCTCGGGCAATATGCGTACGTGTAGGTGGGCCCCATCCAACAACCTTTAAACACAACATATCCCTTACAGAACACGCCTTGAATAAATACGATTGACCCTTCTCTTTCCTTGGTAAAAACAGAAAGATAAATAATATCTTGATCTCCTTCCGTTCAAACCAATCCTCCTTCCTTTTATCCCAAAAAGCATGTGCATGCAATTCTTTGGAACCAAAAGGAATGCCTCCTGGTTGCATTAGCACATAAATAAGGAATATAATTTTTCCATACCGCATGTGAGGCTACGTCCTCATGCTGATTTGCATGTAGCATTTCTCTTCCAGAATTTGCATGTGTCACGTCCTTTGCTCTTCTTTCTTCCATCCCAATAAGATCTTTGCCGACGAAAAAATTAGCATGCCTATTAGTTATGACCATATCATCCTCTCCCCCTTGGAGCGAAACCATCCTCGGTTTCGAGCCGTTCTCTTCTACAATACCTTCATTTGTAGACTGAGCAACGATCATACAAATTTCAGCAACTTCGACTTGTTCCTTCTTTACTTCTGATGCAGCTTGAGCAATATCTCGCTTCTCATGATCCACCTTATACTGATACAATGTGTACAATTCAAGCCGTACGTACTATCCTCCATGAGTAAAAAAAATTCTCCAGCTGAATGATATGTTAATTTTCTTTTATCCGTCCAGGGTTTTCCTTGAAGTATTGAACATGTATGCATGTGCATCGGAAGCACATCACACATGACCAGATCATCATATCTGCATAACTGAACTTTACCTCGATGCGAGGCATAATCTTGACAAACTTATCCTTCCACCAAATCTTGTATGGCTATGGATGTTCAATCAAAGGAAGGTTCAAAGCATCAACCACAATGCGACTTACTAAATTCATACTGGAATAGCAATTCATCAACATTGCACAACTTGTCAGCCCGACGTGCACACGCATAAAGCATTGGTACCAAGGCAAGGCACGCAATGGATCCTTTTCCACCGCCATCATCATTTGCGAACTATAATCTTTTCTCATGATAAAAAATATATGAATCATAACCCAACGAAAACAATTGTACCGTGAACAACCATTGCTTTGATACCAACTCATGTAAGCACGACCTCGTACGCGCCGCTGATTTGGCCTGCTCTTTCATGATACAACGAACTCCTTCGAATTCCACTAATAAAATCTCCCGATTACGCGAGCATTACACGTAACCTGAAGATGGGCTAAGGGCAGCTAACAAGCAATCCCTCGATAAATGAAGAACCTCCTGTCGTAGTAGACGTAACCAGCACGCATCTCGTCGGTGATGACGGACTTCAAGCCAATAGCTAGAAAATTCCAAGTGTACGCACTAGAATCCTCTTGATAAAATTAAATCTTCGATTAGAAAATTTCACGGAAATAAACAAGACGAACGCCCAGAGGGCCGCTTCATACTCGATACACGATGTTGTCTAAACTTTCAGATACCACCTGACCATGACATGGGACACTTAGCTTGGCTTTATAGTAGTAGCCGACCTGGGAACAAACCTAAACTCACGTGGACTCTTACTCTTATCCTAACTAACAAAGAATTAACTAATTAATTATTCGGCAACCTGATCACATAGGATCCGATAACAAACTAGACTCCTTATTTTGGTTGTGGCGTGTCTTCTCGGGCAATATGCGTACGTGTAGGTGGACCCCATCCAACAGCCTTTAAACACAACAGATCCCATACAGAACACGCCTTGGATAAATAAGATTGACCCTTCTCTTTCCTTGGTAAAAACAGAAAGATAAATAATATCTTGATCTCCTTCCGTTCAAACCAATTCTCCTTCCTTTTATCCCAAAAAGAATGTGCATGCAATTCTTTGGAACAAAAGGAATGCCTCCTGGTTGCATTAGCACATAAATAAGGAATATAATTTTTCCATACCGCATGTGAGGCTACGTCCTCATGCTAATTTGCATGTAGCATTTCTCTTCCAGAATTTGCATGTGTCACGTCCTTTGCTCTTCTTTCTTCCATCCCAATAAGATCTTTGCCGACGAAATAATTAGCATGCCTATTAGTTATGACCATATCATCCTCTCCCCCTTGGAGCGAAACCATCCTCGGTTTCGAGCCGTTCTCTTCTACAATACCTTCATTTGTAGACTGAGCAATGATCATAGAAATTTCAGCAACTTCGACTTGTTACTTCTTTACTTCTCATGCAGCTTGAGCAATATCTCGCTTCTCATGATCCACCTTATACTGATACAATGTGTACAATTCAAGCCGTACGTACTGTCCTCCATGAGCAAAAGAAAATTCTCGAGCTGAATGATATGTTAATTTTCTTTTATCCGTCCAGGGTTTTCCTTGCAGTATTGAACATGTATGCATGTGCATCGGAAGCACATCACACATGACCAGATCATCATATCTGCATAACTGAACTGTACCTCGATGCGATGCATAATCTTGACAAACTTATCCTTCCAGCAAATCTTGTATGGCTATGGATGTTCAATCAAAGGAAGGTTCAAAGCATCAACCACAATGTGACTTACTAAATTCATACTGGAATAGCAATTCATCAACATTGCACAACTTGCCGGCCCGACGTGCACACGCGTAAAGCATTGGTACCAAGGCAAGGCACACAATGGATCCTTTTCCACCTCCATCATCATTTGCGAACTATAATTTTTTCTCATGATAAAAATATGAATTGTAACTCAAAGAAAACAATTATACCGTGAACAACTTTAGCTCTGATACCAACTGATGTAAGCACGACCTCGGACGCACCGCTGATTTGGCCCGATCTTTCACGATACAACGAACTCCTCCGAATTCCATTCATAAAATCTCCCGATTATGTGAGCAGTACACGTAACCTGAAGATGGGCTCAGGGCAGTCAACAACCAATCCCTCGATAAATGAAGAACCTCCTGTCGTAGTAGACGTAACCAGCACGCAACCCGTCGGTGACGACGAACCTCGAGCCAATAGCTAGAAAATTCCAAGTGTACGCACTAGAATCCTCTTCCCAAAATAAAATCTTCGATTAGAAAATTTCACAGAAATAAACAAGACGAATGCCCAGAGGGCCGCTTCATACTCGATACACGATGTTGTCTAAACTTTCAAATATCACTTGACCATTACATGGGACACATAGCCTGGCTTTATAGTAGTAGCCCACCTGGGAACAAACCTAAACTCACATGGACTCTTACTCTTATCCTAACTAACAAAGAATTAACTAATTAATTATTCGGAAACCTGATCACATAGGATCCGATAACAAACTAGACTCCTTATTTTGGTTGTGGCGTGTCTTCCCCAACAATATGCGTACATGTAGGTGGACCCCATCCAACAACCTTTAAACACAACAGATCACATAAAGAACACGTCTTGGATAAATAAGATTGACCCTTCTCTTTCCTTGGTAAAAACAGAAAGATAAATAATATCTTGATCTCCTTCCATTCAAACCAATTCTCCTTCCTTTTTTCCCAAAAAACATATGCATGCAATTCTTTGGAACAAAAGAATGCCTCCAGGCTGCATTAGCACATAAATAAGGAATATTATTTTTCCATACCGCATGTGAGGCAACGTCCTCATGTTGATTTGCATGTAGCATGTCTCTTCCAGAATTTGCATGTTCCACGTCCTTCGCTCTTCTTTCTTCCATCTCAACAAGATTTTTGCCAACGGAATAATTAACATGCCTATTAGTTATGAACATATCAGTTAGTCCCAAAAAATGATATAAAATAGCATATAAAGTATCAAAGATTGGTAATATAATAGCATGAAACAATCAAACCCCCGAGCTCGTGGGCCCCTCGTGGCACCTCCTGGCCTAATTCCACTTCTATATATTCCCAATTACCCCCAAAACAACAGAGAGAAACCCGAAACACTTTTTCCGCCACCGCAAGCCTCTGTTCTTCCGCGATCCCATCTAGAGGCCTTTTTCGGTACTCCGCCGGAGGGGGAATTGATCATGGAGTCCGTCTACATCGACCTTGCTGCCTCCATGATGATGTGTGACTAGTTCACCGCAGACCTACGGGTCCATAGCTAGTTGCTAGATGGCTTCTTTTCTATCTTTGATCTTCAATACCATGTTCTTCGCGATTCTTGCGATGATCTATCCGATGTAATCTTCTTTTGCGGTGTGTTTGTTGTGATCCGATGAATTGTGGGTTTATGATTAGATTATTTATTGAAAGTAATTGAGTCTTTTGTGAACTTTAATATGTATGATTGTTATAGCTTTGTAATTCTTTCCGATCTATTCATTTGGTTTGACTAACTAGATTGATTTATCTTCAGTGGGAGGAGTGCATTGTAATGGGTTCAATCGTGGTGCTCTATATCCTAGATTTAGAAGGGGACAAGACACGTATTGTATTGTTGCTACTCAGGATAAAATGACGGGGCCTAAAAATATTCCTTGTCTTACTTTGTCTACGTCATGTCATCTTGCTTAAAGCATTACTCTGTCTGTCATGAACTTAATACCATAGATGCATGCTGGATAGCGGTCGATTTGTGGAGTAATAGTAGTAGATGCAAAATCATTTCGGTCTACTTGTCACGGACGTGATGCCTATATACGTGATCATTTTCATGAATAACATCATAACTATGCGCTTTTCTATCAATTGCCCAACAGTAATTTGTGTACCCACCGTATGCTATGTGTTCGAGAGAGAAGCCTCTAGTGAAAACTATGGTCCCCGGATCTATTCAAATCATATTGCTAAAACCCTAAAACCTTGCTGCAATCTATTTACTTTCATTTCCCTTTTACTTTTTATTTATTTATCTATCACTATCAGAAGTAATCTTTGCAAGTAACGAGTTCAAGGGGCTTGACAACCCTCTTGCCCACGTTGGAGTGCAAGTGTTTGGTTTTGTGTGTGCATGTTTTGTTGACGTGAAGTTGTCGTGACTCTCCTACTGGTTTGATAACGTTGGTTCTCACAGAGGGAAATACTTATCGCTACTATATTGCTTCACCCTTCCTCTTTGGGGAGAAACCAAACGCATCTCACAAATAGCACACGCTCGAGCAACCTCCGAGAGCGCCCGGGGATAAGTCGGGAGTGCTGCAGCATATGCCGAGAGTGAGAGAATAGCCGATGAGAGCACTAGAGCAGCCGCCAAGAGTGCACGAGCAGGTGCCGAGAGTGCGCGAGTAGCCGTTGATAACCCACAAGTGTCGGGGGCCGTTTGTAGCCATTTTCGATAAGTAAGAGTGTCAAACCAAACGAGGAGCTAATGGTAGAATTAATATTCTCTCAAGTTCTATCGACCACCGATACAACTCTACGTGCAACAACGTTTACTTTACCTAGTATAAGAAATAAACTACTTTGCGGGAATACAACTAGAAGTACTTTGTAGGTGTAATATGATAGTTTACAAGATAATAAAGAACTTGGAAATAAAAGTTAGGTGTTGTTTTAATAAAAGAACAATTAGGTTAGTGTAGCGAGTGTGGAAAAGTGGTGGTTGGATTTGCAAGATTGTTCTAGGCAATTGATAGCAACATCAGTAATCATTATTACAATTTTATATGAGACAAAGGCATGAGCTAACATACTTTCCGTACTTGGATCATATGAACTTATGATTGGAACTCCAGCAAGCATCCGCAACTACTAAAGATCATTAAGGTAAAATCCAACCATAACATTAAGTAACAAGCCCCCTTTACTCCCATACGTAACAACCCCCTTACTTGGGTATAAGCTTCTGTCACTCTCGCTACAAACTACAAGCGAATCACGAACGTATTGCAACACCCTACAATGGGAATCCCCCATGTGGGTGTGGCATGGAAGGCACCATAGGACAGCACCAAAATAAAACACGCAACTCAAACCAATCAATATCATCAATCAACCCATAGGACAAAAGAAATCTACTCAAACATCATAGGATGGCAACACATCATTGGATAATAATATGAAGCATAAATCACCATGTTTAAGTAGGGGGTACATCAGGTTGTGGGAGCGTGGGTCGCTATAAATAGATGAGGGAAGGTGATGGTGGTGTTGAGGAAGACGACGGAGTTGTTGGCGCAGATCGCCGCCATGATGATTTCCTCTGGCGGCACTCCGACGCCACCGGGAGATAGGGGAAGAGAGCCCCCCTCCTTCTTCTTCTTCCTTGGCCTCCCCCCTAGATGGGAGGAGGGTTACCCCTCTGGTCCATGGCCGCCATGGATCCCAGAGGGGAGGAATCCCTCCGAGATTGGATCTCTCTCTGTCGATTCTCTTCTATTTCTGCGTCCCTGTTTTCCGACGTTTCACCATTTTAAATTCCCTAAGAACCGTAATTCCGATTGGGCTGAAATTTTGAGGGGATTTTTATCTGGATATTAGATTCCTTGTGGCCAAAGGATGCCCCCAACCAATCTCCGAGGCGCCCACAAGCTTTCCCGGCGCGCCCTACCCCCAAGGCGCGCCTAGCGAGCTCGTGGGCCCCTCGGACATCGTCTGGAGTTGACTCTTTTTCACAAAAATCACATATATTCAAAAATAAATCTCCATAAAAATTTACCACATTTGAACTTCATTTGATATGGATTTTCTGCGAAACAAAAAAAATGCAACAAACAGGAATGGACACTGGGCACTGGATCAATATGTTAGTCCGAGAAAATCATATAAATTGTTGCCAAAAGTATATAAAAGTTGTAAAATAATGGCATTAAACATTTACAATTATAGATACGACGGAGATGTATCAGTCGTCGAAGCTGCGATGACCGGCCAAGTGGAGATCACAAAGATGTTGGAAGGCGAGGAGAGCTCATGATGGAGCTGGACTTTTATTTCTGAAGAACTAGTGCCCTGTCTTTATGTGATCTATATGATCGATGTGTGTGAACTTAATTTCTATGTTGCTATGTTGGAGCTAAACTTTTGCATCTAAACTACTAGTGAACTACAACATGGTCATTTGTATCGATGCTTCTGAAAGTATTTTCTATGATGTTATGAAGATTGTTATATGACTTTGCTCTATTTGATTGGATAACTATGAAATTGACTTGTTAGCTTGTTTATTTATCTTTGTAGATGAAGTAAAACTAATATGTGGTGTACAACGGGAAGAATCCAGGAGTTTATGATTCATGGGAGAAATGCAATGAACAAGTGCACGGTTACAAGAACAACTAGTATAAATGATATATGACTAAAAACGAAGCAGAGGGTCATTACGCCAACTTCGTCCGCAAAGAGAAAACCAACTATGAGTATGCGAGACCGTGTGGACAAGTCGACGAGTAAAGATTTTTATTATCTTTATCCAATTCATTGCATTATGGTGTTGTTGTGATCATGAGGTTTTGTGTGTATGTAACATGTTGGAGGCTTCGCTGAGAAGGCTATGTGTACAAATTATGCTACTCTAATGCGTACATCTTTTTGTATTGTATTTGGATTATTGTTATGTTAAATGTGTTGCTTGTTATGGTAAATTGTGTTGCGGCTAGTCCGAGACACATTTATTGTAATGTGTATGATGTAATGTGTATTTGGATTATTGTTACGTTAGTTGCTGTTACTGTTTATTGTCGGGTTTGTGTTGGCAGCTGAACATGTAGTTGTGGCGGGTGATACTTGTGATCTGCGTTGGGTTTTTTCCAGAAGAGGAGGGAATGATGCAACACAGTATAGATAAGTATTTCCCTCAGTGAGAACCAAGGTTATCGAACCAATAGGAGGATCACAGAACTTCCCGTCTTCAGCGCCTACTCACAAAAGAGCACACACTTGCATCCAACGCGGGCAAGAGGGTTCACAATCCCCTTGAACTCGTTACTTGCAAGCGTTTGTAGTGTAGATGATAGTTGGGTAAATATAAAATATAAAATAAAAAAAGTCAATAATGGCAGCAAGGAAATAAGAGCATTTGTAAATATATTTGTGAATAGACCCAGGGGCCATAATGTTCGCTAGAGGCTTCTCCCTCGAAGAAGGCATACGGTGGGTAGATAGATTACTGTTGGGAAATTGATAGAAAAGTGCATACTTATGCAATATTTATTCACAGCAATGATCATGCATATAGGCATCACATCCATACACAAGTAGATCGACTCTTCCCTGCATCTACTACTATTACTCCACCCATCGACCGCTATCCAGCATGCATCTAGAGTATTAAGTGAAACAGAGTAATGCTTGGAGAATAAACCCCATCGTTTTACCCTTACTGGAAGCAATACAAATACATGTCTTGTCCTTTACTTTGTCACTAGGATATAGAGCACCGCAAGATTGAACCCACTACAACGCACCTCCCCACTGAAGATAAACAAATCTAGTTGGCCAAACTAAATCGATAGATCGAAGAGAATTACGAAGCTATAATAATCATGCAAATAAGAATTCAGAGGAGACTTGTCGTGGTTTTATCACAGCACATGTCCTAGTGCAATGACTTAGGGGTGAAGCCATCGCTACGGCGGTTAACTTGAAGGGGTTAGTCGGGACGAAAGACACAGGTTTACCCAGGTTCGGCCCCTCTCGAAGGAGGTAATAGCCTACGTCCTGCTTCGATTTGTATTGATTGGGTATCGATTACAAGGGAGCGGATTCGCTTGACCTAGCTCTCAATTAGAGTTTTCGTACCTTAAGCCGCCCAAGGAACTCGCCTTTCTATACACAGGTCGAGGCCCTGGGCTTACAAGAGTCCGGGCCGGGTTACATCTAGTAACCGACCTTATCTCCAAATCGTCTTGCCTTCTCTGGCAAGCCATCTCCCAGCGGCTTACACCTCCGGGTCTCACACCACCTTCCGGCTCTGGGCGTCCGCCCGGCCCTTCTCGTAAGTTACTTTCAGGCTTGTCTTGGTCCTCGGGCCTATTTAAGACCTTATGGCTAAGTTGCCAACTTCCTAACCCGGCTCTTCCTAGGCAGGTTATATCACGGGGTTATATCCCCAACATTAGGCCCCAGATTGATTTGAACCTGTTCATGTCAATCTTCAAGTCTTCTGGTTGGCGAGTCTTGTGTCCGTCATAATCACTTAACCTGAAATAGATCTTCATGACCCGCCATGTAAAATGGATGATGTCATCTCTGGTAAATCCAAAAAATCTTAATGACATCACAACGGATCTTTGGATTAACTGGTCAACCCGAAAATCGAGGCGTTTTCTTGGTCAATCATCATCATGTCCCCTCGATTCCCGCGTTGGACTGCTGTTGTTCGATTTCTCCATTATAAATAGGCGCGGGGGGTCCCATCCTTTTCACTTTCCCCCGCTGTCGCTCTCTCTTCTTCTTCCTCCAGACGCCTGCGCGACCGAGGCTCCGCCGCACCGGCCAGACCGCGTCGTCCTCCTCAACAAAGGCCGCTACATGAACCTGTTCGCGTCCAGAGCTCGTTGGCGCATGCCCGCACTCCCTGCATCTGCCAGGTTTCGCTCTTCTTCCCCCTCAGATCCGCATTAGTTCATCGGAGTTTCTCCGAGTCCGATGCCATTCATCGGAGCGCTTGCTATTGATTGGAAAGGAAACATCTTTAGGCTCCAAAACGCTAGTCAAATCACGTGGTGCTCTGTTTAGTATGTATCCCACATTCAGAATAGATCGTTTCTTCACAGGAATCCACGTATCAACTGCCTGTTCTTCCGCTGCTGCTTTTAGGTTTAGCAAATATTTCCCTTTCTATCTTCATCCGTAGATCCATAATTATAGCAGAAGCTGGTGAAACTTGTTTATCCATACTTAGCAGCATTTTCAATATTCACTTTTTAATTGATCCGCCATCACACTGCCGGCTCATTCTGGCAAAATGTAATCCGCCTCATACCTGTAGCTGACGGCGGCTCATGATTTTAACAATGACCCACCAAATAACGTTGTCGTCTTAGAGTCATAGCTATTTGTCATGTAGTATTCTTAACCCGCCGTATCTCGATGCCTTTCCACAGCGTTTAACCCGTTCCGTCATGGCTAAAGCCCCCGCTTCTTGCGACTGGGTAGGCTCCGGGGTTACCGAGGAGATACTCAATGATTTTGTAGTCATGGGGGTTTTGCCGGCTCAAGACGTCATTCATTGGCGGGTTCCTGGTGCCGAGATTACTCCCGAACCCAAGGAAGGGGAGGTGGTTGTCTTTACGGATCATCTTCTCCGTGGTTTCTCACCGCCCGGGTCAAAAAAATTCTGGGACGCCCTGCACTTTTACAAACTTCACCCTCAAGACATTGGCCCCAACTCCGTCACCAATTTGTGCCAATTTCAAGTTCTCTGCGAGGCGTATCTGCACGAAGAACCCACCGTTGACCTCTTCAGAGACTTCTATTACATCAACCGCCAGACTGAGATCACAGACGGACCAAGCCTTGAGCTCGGAGGCGTTTCAATTTGGAGGCGTCTAATCAGGAATAGCGTGAAGAGCCGCCACCAACTGTCCTTCCGGGTCAGGTATAGCAAGATCCTCCTCAGAAGGTAATTTGACCGACGGGTGATGCAGTACATCCAGAAACACATTAGGTGGCACCGGCTTATGCTGAGACCCCAATCGTGATAATGCATCAGCCGCCTTGTTCTTCCGACGATCAATATGATCCACCTGATAACCCTTAAAGTGACCAGCAATGACGTCCACCAACCGGCGATAAGCCGCCATACGAGGGTCTTTAGAATCCCACGTGCCCGAGACTTGTTGGGCCACCAGGTCTGAGTTGCCTAAACATCTGACCCAGCTCAAGTTCATCTCCTTGGCTACATAGAGACCATGAAGCAAGGCTTCATACTCAATCTAGTGGTCAAGTTGAACTTAGCAATAGAGAAATAAAATTGATATTACAAAAAACTGTGAATAGGTCTCGAAAGAATTGGTCTAAGAAACTAGATGATGCACTTTGGTCCTACAGAACAGCTTATAAAAATCCTATGGGTATGTCTCCATACAAAATGGTATACGGAATAGCTTGTCATTTGCCTCTAGAGTTAGAACATAAAGCATTTTGGGCAATTAAAGAACTCAATTATAATTTCAAACTTGCCGGTGAGAAGAGGCTATTTGATATTAGCTCACTAGATGAATGGAGAACCCAAGCCTATGAAAATGCCAAACTATTCAAAGAAAAAGTAAAAAGATGGCATGGCAAAAGAATCCAAAAGCGGGAATTCAAAATAGGAGACTATGTTCTTTTGTTCAACTCTCGTTTAAGATTTTTTGCAGGCAAGCTTCTCTCCAAATGGGAAGGACCATATATTATCGAAGAGGTTTATCATTCTGGAGCTATCAAGATTAATAATGCCGAAGGTACTAACCCGAAGGTGGTCAATGGACAAAGAATTAAACATTATATCTCAGGTACGCCTATTAATGTTGAAAGCAATGTTATCCAAACCATGACACTGGAGGAACACATAAAAGAAACCTTCCGGAACACTCCGGAATTCTAAAAAATAGGAGGAGAGCAAGGCGGCGTTATGGAAAAGGATATTAAAGCTCGAGTTGGAGAATGATGATCTAAGGGAGGAAATTTTATGCTCAAATATAAGTTGAAGAAGAAGGCTACGCCATCACCACCACCTACTTCATCACCACCACCAAAGGAGACTTGAGCACACGGGTATGGGCACTCCCCTTGGCTTGAGATAAGCTTGGGGGAGGTGTCCCGGTATCGTATCACCATCACTTTTATTCGCCTTTACCTATTTCAGTTTGGTCTTTAGTTTCCTTTTGATCTAGTTGAATAAAAGTTTAGCATGATCTATTTTTGTGTGTTAGTTTCGTGGTCTATCTATCTATGTAACCGAGTGAGAGTTATATAATAAAGTTTTGTTTGAGCTTTTGCTTCCTTATTTTCTTGTTGCAATCAAATAAAGGGAAAGAGAAATAAATGAAAAGAATCATATGCTAATCTTATGGTAAGTAATGACATCACATAAGAAAAAGTATAAGTGGTAAAATTTGTTGGAGATTGACAAACATAGCATTGGTCAATGATGCAATTCATGAAAGAATTAATAAGGGAAGAGAAGATTCACATGCAAATACACTATCTTGGACATCTTTTATGATTGTGAGCCCCCATTAAATATTATATGCCAAAATTGTTGACGTTGGACAAGGAAGACAACGTAATGATTTATGCTTGTTCATATTCACATAGAAGTTATATTGTCATAGATCCTTCAACATGTGGTGCTTGCTCAATATCTTTGCTAGCCAAAAATTCCGCACTAAGTAGAGATACTACTTGTGCATCCAAAAACCCCAAACCCAAATTCATGTTTTGAGTGTCCACCATACCTACCTACGGATCGAGTAAGATCCTTCAACTAAGTTGTCATCGGTGCAATAAGGCAATAAAAATTGCTTCTAAATGTGTTTTGATCAATTATTGTAAGAGAAAATTGAGCGCTATACGAACTTATGATGGCAAAGTAATAAAAGCGACGGACTGCATAATAAAGGTTGCTATCATAGGGGGCAATATAACGTGACGTTCTTTTACATTAAGGGATTGGACATACAAACCAAAAAGTGCATGACAACCTCTGCTTCCCTCTGCGAAGGGCCTATCCTTTATTTTTAGGTATTTACTTTTATGCAAGAGTCAAAGTATTCTTCCCTATTCCTTTTTACTTTTTCTTTTGCAAGCATCATGCATTGAGGAAAGATCTAGGCACATATATCCTGTTGGATGTGAGTGAGCATGAGTTATTATTGTTGACATCACCGTTGAGGTGAGTACATTGGGAGGCGAAACTATAAGCCCCTCTCTTTCTATGTGTCCGGTTGAAACTTTTTGCTCATGGGTATGCTGTGAGTGTTAGCAATCATAGAAGACTAAATGATGGTTGAGTATGTGGACTTGCCAAAAGGCTCCGACACGAGACCCTTCCTGAAAATATGATGAATTGTAGTTGCAAAGTTGACTGAGAACATAGTTTGTTGGTTTTCAATAAGGTTTGTGCTTTATAATTCTATGTTGTGATGAATTGTTACTTGTTCATGAGAATTTATATGATGAAAGTATATGAATAAGTTTTATGTTAGAGTTTGTTGATGTTATAATAATAAGCATGATGCTACTATGTCCATATTTGTTTTTATCGACACCTCTCTCTCAAACCATGTGGACATGCTTTTCAATATCGGCTTTCGCTTGAGGACAAGCGAGGTCTAAGCTTGGGGGAGTTGATACGTCCATTTTGCATCATGATTTCCTACTGTTATTTATAATGTTTTGTTAAATAATAATGCTTTAGGGAGTGATTCTAATGCCTTTTCTCTCATAATACGCAAGGTTTACACAAAGAGGGAGAATACCGACAGCTGGAATTCTGGACCTGGAAAGGCACATCAGAGATACCTATTCTGCACTTCTCCAAACAAGCTCAAACTTTACGGAGAATATTTTTGGATTATATTAAAAATACTGGAGCAAACAACTACCGGAGGGGCCACCCTGGTGGGCACAAGACACCAGGGCACGCCAGGCCCCCCATGCACGCCCTGGTGGGTTGTGCCCTCCTCGGCCCACCTCCGGTGACCTAGAAAAAAAATAAGGAGATGACTTTCGGGACAGAACTCCACCGTCTCGAGGCGGAACTTGGGCAGGAGCACTTTTGCCCTCCGGCGGAGCGATTCCGCTGAGGGAACTTCCCTCCCGGAGGGGGAACTCGAAGCCATCGTCATCACCAACACCCCTCTCATCTTTGGGAGGCTAATCTTCATCAACATCTTCAACAACACCATCTCCTCTCAAACCCTAGTTCATCTCTTGTGTTCAATCTTTGTACCGAAACCTCAGATTGGTACCTGTGGGTGACTAGTAGTGTTGATTACATCTTGTAGTTGATTACTATATGGTTTATTTGGTGGAAGATTATATGTTCAGATCCATTATGCTATTCAATACCCCTCTGATCTTGAGCATGAATATTATTTGTGAGTAGTTACCTTTGTTCCTGAGGTCACTGGAGAAGTCATGTCGCAAGTAATCATGTGAATTTGATATGTGTTCGATATTTTGATGATATGTATGTTGTGATTCCCTTAGCGGTGTCATGTGAACGTCGACTACATGACACTTCACCATCCTTGGGCCTAAGGGAATGCATTGTGGAGTAGTTATTAGATGATGGGTTGCTAGAGTGACAGAAGCTTAAACCCTAGTTTATGCGCTATTTCGTAAGGGGCTGATTTGGATCCAAACGTTTAATGCTATGGTTAGATTTTATCTTAATACTTTTCTTGTAGTTGCGGATGCTTGCGAGGGGGTTAATCATAAGTGGGAGGTTGTTCAAATAAGAATAGCACCCAAGCACCGGTCCACCCACATATCAAATTATCAAAGTAGCGAACACGAATCAAACCAACATGATAAAAGTGACTAGATGAAATTCCCGAGTACCGTCACGAACACTTTGCCTATTACTAGAAACTATTCTGGCCTGTCCTTTGCCACAAAAGGATTGGGCTATCTTGCTGCACTTTATTTACCGTTACCATTACTTGCTCGTTTCCTATTATCTTGCTATCAAACTATCTGTTACATACAATTTTAGTGCTTGCAGAAGTTACCTTGCTGAAAACCGCTTGTCATTTCCTTCTGCTCCTCGTTGGGTTTGACACTGTTACTTATCGAAAGGACTACGATTGATCCCCTATACTTGTGGGTTATCAAGTTGTTCAGGAGAAGTGCCGGTTGTACAAGACTTCCCCGACATATTTCCGGAGGAATTTCCAGGCATGCCACCGGATAGAGATATTGAGTTCCTGATTGAGTTATTGCCAGGGACAACCCCGATATCCAAGAGACCTTATCGGATGCCCGCTAATGATTTGGAGGAAATCAAGAAGCAGGTCAAGGAGTTATTGGACAAAGGATATATTCTCCTAAGTTCGACCCCTTGGGGAGCCACAGTTCTCTTGGTAGATAAGAAGGATAAAAGCTTGAGGATGGTAGTTGATTATCGTGCGCTGAACGAGGTGACTATCAAGAACAAGTACCCTCTGCCGATGATAAATGATTTGTTTGACTAGCTAGTTGGAGCCAGAGTATTCTCCAAGATCGATCTTCGATCAGGGTATCATCAGTTGAAAATTCATGAACATGATATACCCAAAACATCTTTCACCACAAGGTATGGTCTATATGAGTATACAGTCATGTCATTTGGTTTGACTAATGCTCCTGCATATTTTATGAGTATGATGAACAAGGTATTTATGGAATATCTGGATAAGTTATTCGTGGTGTTCATCGATGATATATTGATATTCTCCAAGAGCGAGGAAGAACACAAGGAACACTTGCGCTTAGTTTTGGAGAAACTCTGAGAACATCAGTTATATGCCAAGTTCAGCACATGTGAATTTTGGTTGAAGGAAGTCAGATTTCTCGGACATATCATTTCTGGCAAAGGAATAGCAGTTGATCCTGCCAAGGTTGAGGCAGTCACAGAATGGAAGGCACCCACCTCAGCTAAGGAGATCCGCAGTTTTCTCGGACTTGTGAGATATTATCGGAGGTTTACCGAGAACTTCTCGAAGATTGCCAAGCCCATGACAGAGCTGTTGAAGAAAGAGACCAAGTACATTTGGACTGAGGAATGTGAAGCCAGTTTTCAGGATTTGAAGAAAAATTTGGTTACAACACCAATATTGATTTTGCTGAACATTCAGAAGGACTTTCAGGTATATTGTGACGCTTCACGTCAAGGACTTGGAGGAGCGCTCATGCAAGAGGGAAAAGTTGTAGCCTATGTATCTAGACAACTACGAACCCACGAGATGAACTATGCCACACATGATTTGGAGTTAGCAGCCATAGAGCACGCACTCAAAAACTGGAGACATTTCCTCATCGAAAATAGTTGTGATATTTTTACATGGATCATAAAAGCCTGAAGTATATCTTCACGTAGAAGGAATTGAACCTCAGATAGAGGAGATGGCTAGAATTCATCAAGGATTATGACATGAGATTGCATTATCACCCAGGGAAGGCAAATGTTGTAGCAGATGCTTTGAGCCGTAAGAGCTATGTGAACACCCTCATAGCGGGAGGATTACCCCGGGAGTTAGCCGACGATATCAGAGATCTCAAATTGGAGATAGTTCCAAGAGGATACGTTGCCACACTAGAGATTAGTCCACCTTGACCGGAAAAATCCATGAAGCCCAGAAGTCGGACAAGGAGATTGTTGAGATAAAGGAAAGGATAAACAACGAAAAAGCAAAAGGTTTTCATGAGGATGAACATGGGACTATATGGTTTGAGGATCGTATCTATGTGCCCAATGATCGAGAGCTTAGGAAGTTAATACTTTAGGAGGCCCACGATTCACCATACTTGATACACCCAAGCAACACCAAGATGTATCTGGACTTGAAGGAAAGTTTCTGGTGGACAGGCATGAAGAAGGATATTGCCGAGCATGTAGCAGTATGCGATGTTTGTCAGCGAGTAAAGGCAGAACATCAGAAGCCAGCTGGGTTACTTCAACCTTTGCCGATACCCGAGTGGAAATGGGAAAAACTAGGGATGGATTTTATCACAGGATTACCCAGGACTCGTTCAGGTTATGATTCAATTTGGGTAGTGGTTGATCGCTTGACCAAGGTAGCTCACTTCATTCCCGTGAAGACCACCTATACCAGTGCTAAGTTAGCCAAGATATATATGACCAAGATCGTATGTTTGCATGGAGTTCCTAGGAGTATCGTATCAGATAGAGGAACACAATTTACCTCGAAGTTTTGGCATCAGTTACACGAAACTTTGGGTACAAGGCTGTAGTTCAGTACAACTTTTCATTCGCAGACAGATGGACAGACCGAGATAGTCAACCAAATTCTGGAGGACATGTTGAGAGCTTGTGCGCTAGACTATGGAGCTAGCTGGGACGATAACTTGCCCTACACAGAGTTCTCATACAACAACAACTATCATGCCAGTCTGAAGATGGCCCCTTTTGAAGCTCTATACGGAAGGAGGTGCAGAACACCATTGATATGAATGGTGTTGGAGACCGGAAACTTTTTGGTCCCAATCTTATCAGAGACTCTGAAGAGAAGGTCAAGCTGATTCGTGACAGACTCAAGATAGCCCAGTCCAGACAAAAGAGTTACGCTGATAGCAAACGCAAGGAAGTAATGTATGAAGTGGGAGACCGAGCATATCTCCGTGTGTCTCCACTTCGTGGAATCAAGAGGTTTGGTGTTAAAGGAAAGTTATCACCCAGATTCGTAGGCCCCTACAAAATCCTTGAACGCAGAGGAGAAGTTGCATACAAGCTGGAATTGCTGGAAGGATTGTGAGGAGTTCACGATGTCTTTCACGTTTCCCAGTTGAAGAAATGCCATGCTGACATGGCTAACATTCCTTTGAGAGACACAGTGCCCCTAGAGGCCATACAACTTGACAGTGATCTGACTTATGAGGAGAAGCCCGTCAGAATCCTCGAGACTGCCAACAGAGTTACCCGCAACAAGATCATCAAGTTTTGTAAGGTTCCGTGGAGTCACCATGATACGTCTCTAACATATCTATAATTTATGATTGTTCCATGCTGTCATATTATCATTCTAGGATACTTTTTGAGTAATAATTTACCAATTTATATTATTTTTGAGCACTAACCTATTGAGCCACTGCCCAGTGCCAGTTCCTGTTTTCTACGTGTTTTTTACTTTTCAGGTTTATAGTACCAAACGAAGTCCAATTGCCCTGAAACTTTTTTATGATTTTTTCTGGACCAAAAGAAGACCTGGAAGCTTTGGGACAAGACCGGAGGCCGCACGAGGGACCCACAAGCCAACATGGCGCGCCCAGGGGGGTTGGCAGCGCCCTGATGGCCTGTGCCTCCCTGGCGGCCCTCCCGACCCTGTTCTCTGGCCTATAAATTCACATATATTCCAAAACCCGAAAGGGCATCCCTAAACTCTTTTTTCGCCGCCGCAAGTCTCTGTTCCGACGGGATCCCATTTGGAGATCCGTTTTGGCACCCTGCCGGAGGGGGGATCGATCACGAAGGGCTTCTTCATCAACCTTGCTACCCTCATGGTGATATGTGAGTAGTTTACCATAGACCTACGGGTCCGTAGTTAGTACCTAGATGGCTATCTCTCTCTGTTTTGATCTTCAATACAATGATCATCGCATCTTCGCTTTGATCTATCCGATCTAATTCTTTTGTACGGTGCGTTTGTTGGGATCCGATGAATTGTGGGTTTATGTTCAGATTATTCATGAAAAGTATTTGAGTTACCTCTGATATATATATTACGATTCTTAAGTGCATGATCATTATATATTCGTAATTCTCTCCGATCTATTGAAAAGGTTTGGCCGACTGGATTGATATTTCTTTAGTGAGAGGGGTGCGTTGTAGTGGATTCAACCTGGCGGTGCTCTATATCCCAGTGACACAAGGGGACAAAAAACGTCTTTGTATTGTTGCCACTAAGGATAAAACGATGGGGTTAGTTCATATTAATTGAATTCTCTTTGTGTACATCATGTCATCGTTCTCCAAGCATTACTCTGTTTGTCATGAACTTAATACGTAGAGAGGCAAGCATAGAAGCGCTCTTGAAGTGGAGTAATAGTAATAGGTCCAGGTAGGAGTCGACCTATTTGCTTATGGACGTGATGCCGATATACACATGATCATTGCCATGAACATCGCATAACTATGTGCTTTTCTATCAATTGCCCAACAGTAATTTGTTTACCCACCATATGCTTACTTTCATGAGAGATGCCGCTAGGGAAAACTATGGCCCCCGGGTCTATTCGCCTATATATTTATAAACGCTACAATACCTTGCTGCCATTTATTATTATTATTTTATTTTGCAATTTACAATTATCTACTATTATCTACACACTTCACTTGCTTGCAAATAACGATATCAAGGGGTTTGACAACCCTCTTGCCCGCGTTGGGTGGAAGTTGTTTGCTCTTTTGTGTGCAGCCGCTGAAGACGGTTGTGGATTGATATTCCTATTTGTTCGATAAACCTTGGTTTCATAACTGAGGGAAATACTTACCCGTATTGTGTTGCAATTACCCGTTCCTCTTCATGGAAAACCCAACGCAAATCACAAGTATCACACCACACCGAGGAAGAAACCACCTGGGAACGAGAGGAAGACCTTCGTCGAGACCACCCGCACCTTTTTTCTAGCCAACCCAAATCTCGAGGGCGAGATTCATCTTAAGGAGGATAGGTTTGTAACATCCCAAATTTTCAATTTGGAATGTTTTACAATTATAGCTAAGCATCTATGCATATATATTGATTTGGTGTGTGGCATTTGAATTTTTTATTTGAATTTGACTTCATTTCAAATTGGCATTTGAATTATATTCACAAATCCCTAACAAAATACTTTGATCAAAAAGTATGAGAGGAGGTAACATGACACCCCAAATGTAAGAAGAAAATAGTGCCAATTTATTTGAAAGTCAAAAATTGATTTTATTTGGAATTTTTTTAAAGTTTTTTTATGAAGTATTTATTTTGACTCTACAAAAATGTTCACGTTTTAGGATGTATTTTTCTGAACACTTCGGTATATAATACCCTATATTTATTTCTGCATTTAATATTATGTTTCTCTATTTTGTTTCGGGTTAAAAAAGGTGGTCGCCGGGCCAGGCCAGGCGTGCTGGCCGGCCCAGCCCAGCGCTGGCGCTAGGGCGCACACGCACGGGAGGAGCCAACGCTCGCTCCCAGCCAAGAGCCACCGCCACCTCTCTCGAATCTCTCTCTCTTTATTGTTTTTTTTCTAGCGTTGGTCCCACCTCTCTTTCTTCCTCCTCCTCACGAAACGTACTCGTTTTGTTCCCGCATGAACCGGAACCGACTTCGGTCCAACCTTGTCAAAAACCTATCCCTAGTCTTTTCCCTCCTCCAAGAAGTTGTCCTATAAAACCTACGACCCTCCTCGTCCGACTGCCCCCCCCAAAAAAAAGACCACGCCAAAACCACCTCTACCTCTCGTGTTCTTCGTTTGGATCTTGCCGAAGCCGAGACGGTTCGCCGTAGATTCCGACGCCGGTGAGCCATCCCAACCCCTCAAACCACGTCTACTGTATTTACCTCACCCTTGTGCCCCTCTTTGACATGGTTTCCCATCCGGTTGTCCATCACAGCAACGTGCCGAAGCTCGCACGCTCCGCCGGAGCACGGAGTGCACGTCGACGCCTCGCTCACCTCCGTCATCCCCGACCTACACCTTCAACAAAAATCGATTGCCCTCGACTTCTCGCACCTCCTGGACATAGCCGTCATCGACCAAGATCAGCAGAGCCGCCGCCCCACCGACCTCTTCTTCTCTGGCCACACCCGTTTCTCTGTGTAAGCACAACGTAAACTCTCTGTTCGCTAGTATGTTTTTTTAGATCGATCGAAACGTTTGGTTTTAGGTAGAATGGTTAGTAGATCGGATTTGTTTCCACTTAGATTGAACTGCGGTTCGGTTTTTTTTTTCATTACTAAGCCGCCGGTGTCAAATACATTAAAGAACAGGATGTCCGCTACCTATCCCGCGCAGCGCACACCCAGAGCGAACAACAACACACCACGTGGCCTATGGCCGGTATTTAACGTTTTCAGGAAAAATCAGTTTTTCAGTTTTAGATGTGATTTTTTTTGTATCTTTAGTTTTACAACTCCGAATTTAGTGATTCATTTTGCTACGGATTCAAAAAAATCCCATCTATCCCATGGAACCAACAAAAAAAATATTTTTGAACTTTTAAATTTTGAATTCAAACAGATTCGGTTGAAACACTATTTGGGGCATAACTTTTATAAACAAAATTGGGTTTTGAGTAATTCTTTTTGCTACTGATTTCTATATGTTATATCTATTCAGAGGACAAATAAAAATAATTTTTGTTTTTATAATTTTTGTTTTCTCGAACCTTACATGGTTTTTGGTGCTTGTTTCTTTTGAGTGATCATGTGTTGAATACTTAGGTTTTACTTGCTGCTATCTTGATTGTGTATATGTTTGCTTATTGTATGAATTTCTTGTCTCGTTAGATCACCCGGAGTGCGAAGCTTGCTACTTAGAATCGCTTGAGTTCGAAGATCGTCAGCAAGGAAAGTCATATGATCATAGTTTTACCAATGATTTTTATTGCATTAGATTCAACTTGTTCCACCATGCATGCAAAGTAGGTAACTGGAAACTTGGTTCTTGAGTAGTATCATGTGGTAGGTACCCCCACAAACCCTTGACACTATTGCCCCGGGAAACGTTATTTTAATACTGCTACGCTTTAGTAGACGGGGTTCGTTGTGAGATTCAGGAGAGTTGTGAGGTTAAGTAATTCAAGACCTACATGATGATCAAGACTTCAAGACTTCAAGGATTCAATATATGTCTGGGTGGATTGGTTTGCATCTGACATCCTGATATCTATCATGGTTATGCCCGGGAATCCTGGTATCTACCTGTGATCATCCCGACGGAATGCCACCCAGGCTCAAAGAGATGGATGGATACTTCAAGGCCGGCAAGCTTACGTGTGCAATCGCAAGTCAATATGGGATCTGGCTTGGCTGACCTTAGTCATTACTCTCGTAGGTCATATTGCTATGAGAAGTAGAGGAATTGTAGGATTGGATGGGCACCGACTTTTAGTTGGAGTATCGCTTTGGAAGACCATGTTTCGATCGTCCCGTTCTCAAACACCAGGCAGTGCGAGGACATAACGGGAGGGATCGAATCTTGCGGGGAAAATGCTCAAACCTCTGCAGAGGGTTACAACCTAATCGATTAGTCGTGTCCCCGGTTACGGACATCATGAGCACCGGAGATGATACTATCAGCCAGTCTCAACACCAAATGTTTTTATTAATGAGTGGGATTATTAAATAATTTTGGGACATGAGAATTGGTTGGCGGAACCATCTCATTTTAACAACCAACTTTGTAGTAATATTTGCATCTACCACTTTTATGTAGGGACAAATCTGCTTTTCGCAAAACTTATAAACTTAGAGCCCCACCAGTCATATTTGCATATAGTATAGATGCTTATTTTATCGGTTCTCTCTTCTAACTTGCCGGCATATTCAAAATGTGACCTACACAGCTGCAACGTCTCATGTTGCAGAGTATTATTCTGACCAGGAGTGAGGACACGTTCTACGCTCGGTGATATGCCCTTGGAGTTGGATGGAGTCGCTATCTTCTACGTCTTTCGCAGTAGTTTTATCTCATGAGTAGGCCTACAACCAAATTTATTTTGTAATAAAGACTCCATATGAGATTTCGATGTAATAAAGCGGGTGTGACTGAACTTTGATATATACATTGATGTACTGTGTGTGCCAGCATGCTCTTGGGATGGTGCAAATACACAAAGACTCGACCGTTTTGGGTCGGGTCGCTACAGCTGCTTCATACTCAATACACGATGTTGTCTGAACTTTTTGATATCACCTGACCATTACATGGGACACATAGCTTGGCTTTATAGTAGTAGCCGACCTGGGAACAAACCTAAATTCACGTGGACTCTTACTCTTACCCTAACTAACAAAGAATTAACTAATTAATTATTCGGCAACCTGATCACATAGGATCCGATAACAAACTAGACTCCTTATTTTGGTTGTGGCGTATCTTCTCGGGCAATATGCGTACGTGTAGGTGGGCCCCATCCAACAACCTTTAAACACAACATATCCCTTACAGAACACGCCTTGAATAAATACGATTGACCCTTCTCTTTCCTTGGTAAAAACAGAAAGATAAATAATATCTTGATCTCCTTCCGTTCAAACCAATCCTCCTTCCTTTTATCCCAAAAAGCATGTGCATGCAATTCTTTGGAACAAAAGGAATGCCTCCTGGTTGCATTAGCACATAAATAAGGAATATAATTTTTCCATACCGCATGTGAGGCTACGTCCTCATGCTGATTTGCATGTAGCATTTCTCTTCCAGAATTTGCATGTGTCACGTCCTTTGCTCTTCTTTCTTCCATCCCAATAAGATCTTTGCCGACGAAAAAATTAGCATGCCTATTAGTTATGACCATATCATCCTCTCCCCCTTGGAGCGAAACCATCCTCGGTTTCGAGCCGTTCTCTTCTACAATACCTTCATTTGTAGACTGAGCAACGATCATACAAATTTCAGCAACTTCGACTTGTTCCTTCTTTACTTCTGATGCAGCTTGAGCAATATCTCGCTTCTCATGATCCACCTTATACTGATACAATGTGTACAATTCAAGCCGTACGTACTATCCTCCATGAGTAAAAAAAATTCTCCAGCTGAATGATATGTTAATTTTCTTTTATCCGTCCAGGGTTTTCCTTGAAGTATTGAACATGTATGCATGTGCATCGGAAGCACATCACACATGACCAGATCATCATATCTGCATAACTGAACTTTACCTCGATGCGATGCATAATCTTGACAAACTTATCCTTCCACCAAATCTTGTATGGCTATGGATGTTCAATCAAAGGAAGGTTCAAAGCATCAACCACAATGCGACTTACTAAATTCATACTGGAATAGCAATTCATCAACATTGCACAACTTGTCAGCCCGACGTGCACACGCGTAAAGCATTGGTACCAAGGCAAGGCACGCAATGGATCCTTTTCCACCGCCATCATCATTTGCGAACTATAATCTTTTCTCATGATAAAAAATATATGAATCATAACCCAACGAAAACAATTGTACCGTGAACAACCATTGCTTTGATACCAACTCATGTAAGCACGACCTCGTACGCGCCGCTGATTTGGCCTGCTCTTTCATGATACAACGAACTCCTTCGAATTCCACTAATAAAATCTCCCGATTACGCGAGCATTACACGTAACCTGAAGATGGGCTAAGGGCAGCTAACAAGCAATCCCTTGATAAATGAAGAACCTCCTGTCGTAGTAGACGTAACCAGCACGCATCTCGTCTGTGATGACGGACTTCAAGCCAATAGCTAGAAAATTCCAAGTGTACGCACTAGAATCCTCTTGATAAAATTAAATCTTCGATTAGAAAATTTCACGGAAATAAACAAGACGAACGCCCAGAGGGCCGCTTCATACTCGATACACGATGTTGTCTAAACTTTCAGATACCACCTGACCATGACATGGGACACTTAGCTTGGCTTTATAGTAGTAGCCGACCTGGGAACAAACCTAAACTCACGTGGACTCTTACTCTTATCCTAACTAACAAAGAATTAACTAATTAATTATTCGGCAACCTGATCACATAGGATCCGATAACAAACTAGACTCCTTATTTTGGTTGTGGCGTGTCTTCTCGGGCAATATGCGTACGTGTAGGTGGACCCCATCCAACAGCCTTTAAACACAACAGATCCCATACAGAACACGCCTTGGATAAATAAGATTGACCCTTCTCTCTCCTTGGTAAAAACAGAAAGATAAATAATATCTTGATCTCCTTCCGTTCAAACCAATTCTCCTTCCTTTTATCCCAAAAAGAATGTGCATGCAATTATTTGGAACAAAAGGAATGCCTCCTGGTTGCATTAGCACATAAATAAGGAATATAATTTTTCCATACCGCATGTGAGGCTACGTCCTCATGCTAATTTGCATGTAGCATTTCTCTTCCAGAATTTGCATGTGTCACGTCCTTTGCTCTTCTTTCTTCCATCCCAATAAGATCTTTGCCGGCGAAATAATTAGCATGCCTATTAGTTATGACCATATCATCCTCTCCCCCTTGGAGCGAAACCATCCTCGGTTTCGAGCCGTTCTCTTCTACAATACCTTCATTTGTAGACTGAGCAACGATCATAGAAATTTCAGCAACTTCGACTTGTTACTTCTTTACTTCTCATGCAGCTTGAGCAATATCTCGCTTCTCATGATCCGCCTTATACTGATACAATGTGTACAATTCAAGCCGTACGTACTGTCCTCCATGAGCAAAAGAAAATTCTCGAGCTGAATGGTATGTTAATTTTCTTTTATCCGTCCAGGGTTTTCCTTGCAGTATTGAACATGTATGCATGTGCATCGGAAGCACATCACACATGACCAGATCATCATATCTGCATAACTGAACTGTACCTCGATGCGATGCATAATCTTGACAAACTTATCCTTCCAGCAAATCTTGTATGGCTATGGATGTTCAATCAAAGGAAGGTTCAAAGCATCAACCACAATGTGACTTACTAAATTCATACTGGAATAGCAATTCATCAACATTGCACAACTTGCCGGCCCGACGTGCACACGCGTAAAGCATTGGTACCAAGGCAAGGCACGCAATGGATCCTTTTCCACCGCCATCATCATTTGCGAACTATAATTTTTTCTCATGATAAAAATATGAATCGTAACTCAAAGAAAACAATTATACCGTGAACAACTTTAGCTCTGATACCAACTGATGTAAGCACGACCTCGGACGCACCGCTGATTTGGCCCGATCTTTCACGATACAACGAACTCCTCCGAATTCCATTCATAAAATCTCCCGATTATGTGAGCAGTACACGTAACCTGAAGATGGGCTCAGGGCAGTCAACAACCAATCCCTCGATAAATGAAGAACCTCCTGTCGTAGTAGACGTAACCAGCACGCAACCCGTCGGTGACGACGAACCTCGAGCCAATAGCTAGAAAATTCCAAGTGTACGCACTAGAATCCTCTTGCCAAAATAAAATCTTCGATTAGAAAATTTCACAGAAATAAACAAGACGAATGCCAGAGGGCCGCTTCATACTCGATACACGATGTTGTCTAAACTTTCAAATATCACTTGACCATTACATGGGACACATAGCCTGGCTTTATAGTAGTAGCCCACCTGGGAACAAACCTAAACTCACATGGACTCTTACTCTTATCTTAACTAACAAAGAATTAACTAATTAATTATTCGGAAACCTGATCACATAGGATCCGATAACAAACTAGACTCCTTATTTTGGTTGTGGCGTGTCTTTCCCAACAATATGCGTACATGTAGGTGGACCCCATCCAACAACCTTTAAACACAACAGATCACATAAAGAACACGTCTTGGATAAATAAGATTGACCCTTCTCTTTCCTTGGTAAAAACAGAAAGATAAATAATATCTTGATCTCCTTCCGTTCAAACCAATTCTCCTTCCTTTTATCCCAAAAAGAATGTGCATGCAATTCTTTGGAACAAAAGGAATGCCTCCTGGTTGCATTAGCACATAAATAAGGAATATAATTTTTCCATACCGCATGTGAGGCTACGTCCTCATGCTAATTTGCATGTAGCATTTCTCTTCCAGAATTTGCATGTGTCACGTCCTTTGCTCTTCTTTCTTCCATCCCAATAAGATCTTTGCCGGCGAAATAATTAGCATGCCTATTAGTTATGACCATATCATCCTCTCCCCCTTGGAGCGAAACCATCCTCGGTTTCGAGCCGTTCTCTTCTACAATACCTTCATTTGTAGACTGAGCAACGATCATAGAAATTTCAGCAACTTCGACTTGTTACTTCTTTACTTCTCATGCAGCTTGAGCAATATCTCGCTTCTCATGATCCGCCTTATACTGATACAATGTGTACAATTCAAGCCGTACGTACTGTCCTCCATGAGCAAAAGAAAATTCTCGAGCTGAATGGTATGTTAATTTTCTTTTATCCGTCCAGGGTTTTCCTTGCAGTATTGAACATGTATGCATGTGCATCGGAAGCACATCACACATGACCAGATCATCATATCTGCATAACTGAACTGTACCTCGATGCGATGCATAATCTTGACAAACTTATCCTTCCAGCAAATCTTGTATGGCTATGGATGTTCAATCAAAGGAAGGTTCAAAGCATCAACCACAATGTGACTTACTAAATTCATACTGGAATAGCAATTCATCAACATTGCACAACTTGCCGGCCCGACGTGCACACGCGTAAAGCATTGGTACCAAGGCAAGGCACGCAATGGATCCTTTTCCACCGCCATCATCATTTGCGAACTATAATTTTTTCTCATGATAAAAATATGAATCGTAACTCAAAGAAAACAATTATACCGTGAACAACTTTAGCTCTGATACCAACTGATGTAAGCACGACCTCGGACGCACCGCTGATTTGGCCCGATCTTTCACGATACAACGAACTCCTCCGAATTCCATTCATAAAATCTCCCGATTATGTGAGCAGTACACGTAACCTGAAGATGGGCTCAGGGCAGTCAACAACCAATCCCTCGATAAATGAAGAACCTCCTGTCGTAGTAGACGTAACCAGCACGCAACCCGTCGGTGACGACGAACCTCGAGCCAATAGCTAGAAAATTCCAAGTGTACGCACTAGAATCCTCTTGCCAAAATAAAATCTTCGATTAGAAAATTTCACAGAAATAAACAAGACGAATGCCAGAGGGCCGCTTCATACTCGATACACGATGTTGTCTAAACTTTCAAATATCACTTGACCATTACATGGGACACATAGCCTGGCTTTATAGTAGTAGCCCACCTGGGAACAAACCTAAACTCACATGGACTCTTACTCTTATCTTAACTAACAAAGAATTAACTAATTAATTATTCGGAAACCTGATCACATAGGATCCGATAACAAACTAGACTCCTTATTTTGGTTGTGGCGTGTCTTTCCCAACAATATGCGTACATGTAGGTGGACCCCATCCAACAACCTTTAAACACAACAGATCACATAAAGAACACGTCTTGGATAAATAAGATTGACCCTTCTCTTTCCTTGGTAAAAACAGAAAGATAAATAATATCTTGATCTCCTTCCATTCAAACCAATTCTCCTTCCTTTTTTCCCAAAAAACATATGCATGCAATTCTTTGGAACAAAAGAATGCCTCCAGGCTGCATTAGCACATAAATAAGGAATATTATTTTTCCATACCGCATGTGAGGCAACGTCCTCATGTTGATTTGCATGTAGCATGTCTCTTCCAGAATTTGCATGTTCCACGTCCTTCGCTCTTCTTTCTTCCATCTCAACAAGATTTTTTGCCAACGGAATAATTAACATGCCTATTAGTTATGAACATATCAGTTAGTCCCAAAAAATGATATAAAATAGCATATAATTGCATATAAAGTATCAAAGATTGGTAATATAATAGCATGAAACAATCAAACCCCCGAGCTCGTGGGCCCCTCGTGGCACCTCCTGGCCTAATTCCACTTCTATATATTCCCAATTACCCCCAAAACAACAGAGAGACACCCGAAACACTTTTTCCGCCACCGCAAGCCTCTGTTCTTCCGCGATCCCATCTAGAGGCTTTTTTCGGTACTCCGCCGGAGGGGGAATTGATCATGGAGTCCGTCTACATCGACCTTGCTGCCTCCATGATGATGTGTGACTAGTTCACCGCAGACCTACGGGTCCATAGCTAGTTGCTAGATGGCTTCTTTTCTATCTTTGATCTTCAATACCATGTTCTTCGCAATTCTTGCGATGATCTATCCGATGTAATCTTCTTTTGCGGTGTGTTTGTTGTGATCCGATGAATTGTGGGTTTATGATTAGATTATTTATTGAAAGTAATTGAGTCTTTTGTGAACTTTAATATGTATGATTGTTATAGCTTTGTAATTCTTTCCGATCTATTCATTTGGTTTGACTAACTAGATTGATTTATCTTCAGTGGGAGGAGTGCATTGTAATGGGTTCAATCGTGGTGCTCTATATCCTAGATTTAGAAGGGGACAAGACACGTATTGTATTGTTGCTACTCAGGATAAAATGACGGGGCCTAAAAATATTCCTTGTCTTACTTTGTCTACGTCATGTCATCTTGCTTAAAGCATTACTCTGTCTGTCATGAACTTAATACCATAGATGCATGCTGGATAGCGGTCGATTTGTGGAGTAATAGTAGTAGATGCAAAATCATTTCGGTCTACTTGTCACGGACGTGATGCCTATATACGTGATCATTTTCATGAATAACATCATAACTATGCGCTTTTCTATCAATTGCCCAACAGTAATTTGTGTACCCACCGTATGCTATGTGTTCGAGAGAGAAGCCTCTAGTGAAAACTATGGTCCCCGGATCTATTCAAATCATATTGCTAAAACCCTAAAACCTTGCTGCAATCTATTTACTTTCATTTCCCTTTTACTTTTTATTTATTTATCTATCACTATCAGAAGTAATCTTTGCAAGTAACGAGTTCAAGGGGCTTGACAACCCTCTTGCCCACGTTGGAGTGCAAGTGTTTGGTTTTGTGTGTGCATGTTTTGTTGACGTGAAGTTGTCGTGACTCTCCTACTGGTTTGATAACGTTGGTTCTCACAGAGGGAAATACTTATCGCTACTATATTGCTTCACCCTTCCTCTTTGGGGAGAAACCAAACGCATCTCACAAATAGCACACGCTCGAGCAACCTCCGAGAGCGCCCGGGGATAAGTCGGGAGTGCTGCAGCATATGCCGAGAGTGAGAGAATAGCCGATGAGAGCACTAGAGCAGCCGCCAAGAGTGCACGAGCAGGTGCCGAGAGTGCGCGAGTAGCCGTTGATAACCCACAAGTGTCGGGGGCCGTTTGTAGCCATTTTCGATAAGTAAGAGTGTCAAACCAAACGAGGAGCTAATGGTAGAATTAATATTCTCTCAAGTTCTATCGACCACCGATACAACTCTACGTGCAACAACGTTTACTTTACCTAGTATAAGAAATAAACTACTTTGCGGGAATACAACTAGAAGTACTTTGTAGGTGTAATATGATAGTTTACAAGATAATAAAGAACTTGGAAATAAAAGTTAGGTGTTGTTTTAATAAAAGAACAATTAGGTTAGTGTAGCGAGTGTGGAAAAGTGGTGGTTGGATTTGCAAGATTGTTCTAGGCAATTGATAGCAACATCAGTAATCATTATTACAATTTTATATGAGACAAAGGCATGAGCTAACATACTTTCCGTACTTGGATCATATGAACTTATGATTGGAACTCCAGCAAGCATCCGCAACTACTAAAGATCATTAAGGTAAAATCCAACCATAACATTAAGTAACAAGCCCCCTTTACTCCCATACGTAACAACCCCCTTACTTGGGTATAAGCTTCTGTCACTCTCGCTACAAACTACAAGCGAATCACGAACGTATTGCAACACCCTACAATGGGAATCCTCCATGTGGGTGTGGCATGGAAGGCACCATAGGACAGCACCAAAATAAAACACGCAACTCAAACCAATCAATATCATCAATCAACCCATAGGACAAAAGAAATCTACTCAAACATCATAGGATGGCAACACATCATTGGATAATAATATGAAGCATAAATCACCATGTTTAAGTAGGGGGTACATCAGGTTGTGGGAGCGTGGGTCGCTATAAATAGACGAGGGAAGGTGATGGTGGTGTTGAGGAAGACGACGGAGTTGTTGGCGCAGATCGCCGCCATGATGATTTCCTCTGGCGGCACTCCGACGCCACCGGGAGATAGGGGAAGAGAGCCCCCCTCCTTCTTCTTCTTCCTTGGCCTCCCCCCTAGATGGGAGGAGGGTTACCCCTCTGGTCCATGGCCGCCATGGATCCCAGAGGGGAGGAATCCCTCCGAGATTGGATCTCTCTCTGTCGATTCTCTTCTATTTCTGCGTCCCTGTTTTCCGACGTTTCACCATTTTAAATTCCCTAAGAACCGTAATTCCGATTGGGCTGAAATTTTGAGGGGATTTTTATCTGGATATTAGATTCCTTGCGGCCAAAGGATGCCCCCAACCAACCTCCGAGGCGCCCACAAGCTTTCCCGGCGCGCCCTACCCCCAAGGCGCGCCTAGCGAGCTCGTGGGCCCCTCGGACATCGTCTGGCGTTGACTCTTTTTCACAAAAATCACATATATTCAAAAATAAATCTCCATAAAAATTTGCTTATGGACGTGATGCCGATATACACATGATCATTGCCATGAACATCGCATAACTATGTGCTTTTCTATCAATTGCCCAACAGTAATTTGTTTACCCACCATATGCTTACTTTCATGAGAGATGCCGCTAGGGAAAACTATGGCCCCCGGGTCTATTCGCCTATATATTTATAAACGCTACAATACCTTGCTGCCATTTATTATTATTATTTTATTTTGCAATTTACAATTATCTACTATTATCTACACACTTCACTTGCTTGCAAATAACGATATCAAGGGGTTTGACAACCCTCTTGCCCGCGTTGGGTGGAAGTTGTTTGCTCTTTTGTGTGCAGCCGCTGAAGACGGTTGTGGATTGATATTCCTATTTGTTCGATAAACCTTGGTTTCATAACTGAGGGAAATACTTACCCGTATTGTGTTGCAATTACCCGTTCCTCTTCATGGAAAACCCAACGCAAATCACAAGTATCACACCACACCGAGGAAGAAACCACCTGGGAACGAGAGGAAGACCTTCGTCGAGACCACCCGCACCTTTTTTCTAGCCAACCCAAATCTCGAGGGCGAGATTCATCTTAAGGAGGATAGGTTTGTAACATCCCAAATTTTCAATTTGGAATGTTTTACAATTATAGCTAAGCATCTATGCATATATATTGATTTGGTGTGTGGCATTTGAATTTTTTATTTGAATTTGACTTCATTTCAAATTGGCATTTGAATTATATTCACAAATCCCTAACAAAATACTTTGATCAAAAAGTATGAGAGGAGGTAACATGACACCCCAAATGTAAGAAGAAAATAGTGCCAATTTATTTGAAAGTCAAAAATTGATTTTATTTGGAATTTTTTTAAAGTTTTTTTATGAAGTATTTATTTTGACTCTACAAAAATGTTCACGTTTTAGGATGTATTTTTCTGAACACTTCGGTATATAATACCCTATATTTATTTCTGCATTTAATATTATGTTTCTCTATTTTGTTTCGGGTTAAAAAAGGTGGTCGCCGGGCCAGGCCAGGCGTGCTGGCCGGCCCAGCCCAGCGCTGGCGCTAGGGCGCACACGCACGGGAGGAGCCAACGCTCGC
This sequence comes from Elymus sibiricus, assembly GCA_039707655.1. NCBI lineage: Eukaryota > Viridiplantae > Streptophyta > Magnoliopsida > Poales > Poaceae > Elymus > Elymus sibiricus. Next base: position 276,938,922 of record CM077665.1, read on the forward strand.
TCCCAGCCAAGAGCCACCGCCACCTCTCTCGAATCTCTCTCTCTTTATTGTTTTTTTTCTAGCGTTGGTCCCACCTCTCTTTCTTCCTCCTCCTCACGAAACGTACTCGTTTTGTTCCCGCATGAACCGGAACCGACTTCGGTCCAACCTTGTCAAAAACCTATCCCTAGTCTTTTCCCTCCTCCAAGAAGTTGTCCTATAAAACCTACGACCCTCCTCGTCCGACTGCCCCCCCCCAAAAAAAAGACCACGCCAAAACCACCTCTACCTCTCGTGTTCTTCGTTTGGATCTTGCCGAAGCCGAGACGGTTCGCCGTAGATTCCGACGCCGGTGAGCCATCCCAACCCCTCAAACCACGTCTACTGTATTTACCTCACCCTTGTGCCCCTCTTTGACATGGTTTCCCATCCGGTTGTCCATCACAGCAACGTGCCGAAGCTCGCACGCTCCGCCGGAGCACGGAGTGCACGTCGACGCCTCGCTCACCTCCGTCATCCCCGACCTACACCTTCAACAAAAATCGATTGCCCTCGACTTCTCGCACCTCCTGGACATAGCCGTCATCGACCAAGATCAGCAGAGCCGCCGCCCCACCGACCTCTTCTTCTCTGGCCACACCCGTTTCTCTGTGTAAGCACAACGTAAACTCTCTGTTCGCTAGTATGTTTTTTTAGATCGATCGAAACGTTTGGTTTTAGGTAGAATGGTTAGTAGATCGGATTTGTTTCCACTTAGATTGAACTGCGGTTCGGTTTTTTTTTTCATTACTAAGCCGCCGGTGTCAAATACATTAAAGAACAGGATGTCCGCTACCTATCCCGCGCAGCGCACACCCAGAGCGAACAACAACACACCACGTGGCCTATGGCCGGTATTTAACGTTTTCAGGAAAAATCAGTTTTTCAGTTTTAGATGTGATTTTTTTTGTATCTTTAGTTTTACAACTCCGAATTTAGTGATTCATTTTGCTACGGATTCAAAAAAATCCCATCTATCCCATGGAACCAACAAAAAAAATATTTTTGAACTTTTAAATTTTGAATTCAAACAGATTCGGTTGAAACACTATTTGGGGCATAACTTTTATAAACAAAATTGGGTTTTGAGTAATTCTTTTTGCTACTGATTTCTATATGTTATATCTATTCAGAGGACAAATAAAAATAATTTTTGTTTTTATAATTTTTGTTTTCTCGAACCTTACATGGTTTTTGGTGCTTGTTTCTTTTGAGTGATCATGTGTTGAATACTTAGGTTTTACTTGCTGCTATCTTGATTGTGTATATGTTTGCTTATTGTATGAATTTCTTGTCTCGTTAGATCACCCGGAGTGCGAAGCTTGCTACTTAGAATCGCTTGAGTTCGAAGATCGTCAGCAAGGAAAGTCATATGATCATATTTTTACCAATGATTTTTATTGCATTAGATTCAACTTGTTCCACCATGCATGCAAAGTAGGTAACTGGAAACTTGGTTCTTGAGTAGTATCATGTGGTAGGTACCCCCACAAACCCTTGACACTATTGCCCCGGGAAACGTTATTTTAATACTGCTACGCTTTAGTAGACGGGGTTCGTTGTGAGATTCAGGAGAGTTGTGAGGTTAAGTAATTCAAGACCTACATGATGATCAAGACTTCAAGACTTCAAGGATTCAATATATGTCTGGGTGGATTGGTTTGCATCTGACATCCTGATATCTATCATGGTTATGCCCGGGAATCCTGGTATCTACCTGTGATCATCCCGACGGAATGCCACCCAGGCTCAAAGAGATGGATGGATACTTCAAGGCCGGCAAGCTTACGTGTGCAATCGCAAGTCAATATGGGATCTGGCTTGGCTGACCTTAGTCATTACTCTCGTAGGTCATATTGCTATGAGAAGTAGAGGAATTGTAGGATTGGATGGGCACCGACTTTTAGTTGGAGTATCGCTTTGGAAGACCATGTTTCGATCGTCCCGTTCTCAAACACCAGGCAGTGCGAGGACATAACGGGAGGGATCGAATCTTGCGGGGAAAATGCTCAAACCTCTGCAGAGGGTTACAACCTAATCGATTAGTCGTGTCCCCGGTTACGGACATCATGAGCACCGGAGATGATACTATCAGCCAGTCTCAACACCAAATGTTTTTATTAATGAGTGGGATTATTAAATAATTTTGGGACATGAGAATTGGTTGGCGGAACCATCTCATTTTAACAACCAACTTTGTAGTAATATTTGCATCTACCACTTTTATGTAGGGACAAATCTGCTTTTCGCAAAACTTATAAACTTAGAGCCCCACCAGTCATATTTGCATATAGTATAGATGCTTATTTTATCGGTTCTCTCTTCTAACTTGCCGGCATATTCAAAATGTGACCTACACAGCTGCAACGTCTCATGTTGCAGAGTATTATTCCGACCAGGAGTGAGGACACGTTCTACGCTCGGTGATATGCCCTTGGAGTTGGATGGAGTCGCTATCTTCTACGTCTTTCGCAGTAGTTTTATCTCATGAGTAGGCCTACAACCAAATTTATTTTGTAATAAAGACTCCATATGAGATTTCGATGTAATAAAGCGGGTGTGACTGAACTTTGATATATACATTGATGTACTGTGTGTGCCAGCATGCTCTTGGGATGGTGCAAACACACAAAGACTCGACCGTTTTGGGTCGGGTCGCTACAGCTGCTTCATACTCAATACACGATGTTGTCTGAACTTTTTGATATCACCTGACCATTACATGGGACACATAGCTTGGCTTTATAGTAGTAGCCGACCTGGGAACAAACCTAAATTCACGTGGACTCTTACTCTTACCCTAACTAACAAAGAATTAACTAATTAATTATTCGGCAACCTGATCACATAGGATCCGATAACAAACTAGACTCCTTATTTTGGTTGTGGCGTATCTTCTCGGGCAATATGCGTACGTGTAGGTGGGCCCCATCCAACAACCTTTAAACACAACATATCCCTTACAGAACACGCCTTGAATAAATACGATTGACCCTTCTCTTTCCTTGGTAAAAACAGAAAGATAAATAATATCTTGATCTCCTTCCGTTCAAACCAATCCTCCTTCCTTTTATCCCAAAAAGCATGTGCATGCAATTCTTTGGAACAAAAGGAATGCCTCCTGGTTGCATTAGCACATAAATAAGGAATATAATTTTTCCATACCGCATGTGAGGCTACGTCCTCATGCTGATTTGCATGTAGCATTTCTCTTCCAGAATTTGCATGTGTCACGTCCTTTGCTCTTCTTTCTTCCATCCCAATAAGATCTTTGCCGACGAAAAAATTAGCATGCCTATTAGTTATGACCATATCATCCTCTCCCCCTTGGAGCGAAACCATCCTCGGTTTCGAGCCGTTCTCTTCTACAATACCTTCATTTGTAGACTGAGCAACGATCATACAAATTTCAGCAACTTCGACTTGTTCCTTCTTTACTTCTGATGCAGCTTGAGCAATATCTCGCTTCTCATGATCCACCTTATACTGATACAATGTGTACAATTCAAGCCGTACGTACTATCCTCCATGAGTAAAAAAAATTCTCCAGCTGAATGATATGTTAATTTTCTTTTATCCGTCCAGGGTTTTCCTTGAAGTATTGAACATGTATGCATGTGCATCGGAAGCACATCACACATGACCAGATCATCATATCTGCATAACTGAACTTTACCTCGATGCGATGCATAATCTTGACAAACTTATCCTTCCACCAAATCTTGTATGGCTATGGATGTTCAATCAAAGGAAGGTTCAAAGCATCAACCACAATGCGACTTACTAAATTCATACTGGAATAGCAATTCATCAACATTGCACAACTTGTCAGCCCGACGTGCACACGCGTAAAGCATTGGTACCAAGGCAAGGCACGCAATGGATCCTTTTCCACCGCCATCATCATTTGCGAACTATAATCTTTTCTCATGATAAAAAATATATGAATCATAACCCAACGAAAACAATTGTACCGTGAACAACCATTGCTTTGATACCAACTCATGTAAGCACGACCTCGTACGCGCCGCTGATTTGGCCTGCTCTTTCATGATACAACGAACTCCTTCGAATTCCACTAATAAAATCTCCCGATTACGCGAGCATTACACGTAACCTGAAGATGGGCTAAGGGCAGCTAACAAGCAATCCCTTGATAAATGAAGAACCTCCTGTCGTAGTAGACGTAACCAGCACGCATCTCGTCTGTGATGACGGACTTCAAGCCAATAGCTAGAAAATTCCAAGTGTACGCACTAGAATCCTCTTGATAAAATTAAATCTTCGATTAGAAAATTTCACGGAAATAAACAAGACGAACGCCCAGAGGGCCGCTTCATACTCGATACACGATGTTGTCTAAACTTTCAGATACCACCTGACCATGACATGGGACACTTAGCTTGGCTTTATAGTAGTAGCCGACCTGGGAACAAACCTAAACTCACGTGGACTCTTACTCTTATCCTAACTAACAAAGAATTAACTAATTAATTATTCGGCAACCTGATCACATAGGATCCGATAACAAACTAGACTCCTTATTTTGGTTGTGGCGTGTCTTCTCGGGCAATATGCGTACGTGTAGGTGGACCCCATCCAACAGCCTTTAAACACAACAGATCCCATACAGAACACGCCTTGGATAAATAAGATTGACCCTTCTCTCTCCTTGGTAAAAACAGAAAGATAAATAATATCTTGATCTCCTTCCGTTCAAACCAATTCTCCTTCCTTTTATCCCAAAAAGAATGTGCATGCAATTCTTTGGAACAAAAGGAATGCCTCCTGGTTGCATTAGCACATAAATAAGGAATATAATTTTTCCATACCGCATGTGAGGCTACGTCCTCATGCTAATTTGCATGTAGCATTTCTCTTCCAGAATTTGCATGTGTCACGTCCTTTGCTCTTCTTTCTTCCATCCCAATAAGATCTTTGCCGGCGAAATAATTAGCATGCCTATTAGTTATGACCATATCATCCTCTCCCCCTTGGAGCGAAACCATCCTCGGTTTCGAGCCGTTCTCTTCTACAATACCTTCATTTGTAGACTGAGCAACGATCATAGAAATTTCAGCAACTTCGACTTGTTACTTCTTTACTTCTCATGCAGCTTGAGCAATATCTCGCTTCTCATGATCCGCCTTATACTGATACAATGTGTACAATTCAAGCCGTACGTACTGTCCTCCATGAGCAAAAGAAAATTCTCGAGCTGAATGGTATGTTAATTTTCTTTTATCCGTCCAGGGTTTTCCTTGCAGTATTGAACATGTATGCATGTGCATCGGAAGCACATCACACATGACCAGATCATCATATCTGCATAACTGAACTGTACCTCGATGCGATGCATAATCTTGACAAACTTATCCTTCCAGCAAATCTTGTATGGCTATGGATGTTCAATCAAAGGAAGGTTCAAAGCATCAACCACAATGTGACTTACTAAATTCATACTGGAATAGCAATTCATCAACATTGCACAACTTGCCGGCCCGACGTGCACACGCGTAAAGCATTGGTACCAAGGCAAGGCACGCAATGGATCCTTTTCCACCGCCATCATCATTTGCGAACTATAATTTTTTCTCATGATAAAAATATGAATCGTAACTCAAAGAAAACAATTATACCGTGAACAACTTTAGCTCTGATACCAACTGATGTAAGCACGACCTCGGACGCACCACTGATTTGGCCCGATCTTTCACGATACAACGAACTCCTCCGAATTCCATTCATAAAATCTCCCGATTATGTGAGCAGTACACGTAACCTGAAGATGGGCTCAGGGCAGTCAACAACCAATCCCTCGATAAATGAAGAACCTCCTGTCGTAGTAGACGTAACCAGCACGCAACCCGTCGGTGACGACGAACCTCGAGCCAATAGCTAGAAAATTCCAAGTGTACGCACTAGAATCCTCTTGCCAAAATAAAATCTTCGATTAGAAAATTTCACAGAAATAAACAAGACGAATGCCAGAGGGCCGCTTCATACTCGATACACGATGTTGTCTAAACTTTCAAATATCACTTGACCATTACATGGGACACATAGCCTGGCTTTATAGTAGTAGCCCACCTGGGAACAAACCTAAACTCACATGGACTCTTACTCTTATCTTAACTAACAAAGAATTAACTAATTAATTATTCGGAAACCTGATCACATAGGATCCGATAACAAACTAGACTCCTTATTTTGGTTGTGGCGTGTCTTTCCCAACAATATGCGTACATGTAGGTGGACCCCATCCAACAACCTTTAAACACAACAGATCACATAAAGAACACGTCTTGGATAAATAAGATTGACCCTTCTCTTTCCTTGGTAAAAACAGAAAGATAAATAATATCTTGATCTCCTTCCGTTCAAACCAATTCTCCTTCCTTTTATCCCAAAAAGAATGTGCATGCAATTCTTTGGAACAAAAGGAATGCCTCCTGGTTGCATTAGCACATAAATAAGGAATATAATTTTTCCATACCGCATGTGAGGCTACGTCCTCATGCTAATTTGCATGTAGCATTTCTCTTCCAGAATTTGCATGTGTCACGTCCTTTGCTCTTCTTTCTTCCATCCCAATAAGATCTTTGCCGGCGAAATAATTAGCATGCCTATTAGTTATGACCATATCATCCTCTCCCCCTTGGAGCGAAACCATCCTCGGTTTCGAGCCGTTCTCTTCTACAATACCTTCATTTGTAGACTGAGCAACGATCATAGAAATTTCAGCAACTTCGACTTGTTACTTCTTTACTTCTCATGCAGCTTGAGCAATATCTCGCTTCTCATGATCCGCCTTATACTGATACAATGTGTACAATTCAAGCCGTACGTACTGTCCTCCATGAGCAAAAGAAAATTCTCGAGCTGAATGGTATGTTAATTTTCTTTTATCCGTCCAGGGTTTTCCTTGCAGTATTGAACATGTATGCATGTGCATCGGAAGCACATCACACATGACCAGATCATCATATCTGCATAACTGAACTGTACCTCGATGCGATGCATAATCTTGACAAACTTATCCTTCCAGCAAATCTTGTATGGCTATGGATGTTCAATCAAAGGAAGGTTCAAAGCATCAACCACAATATGACTTACTAAATTCATACTGGAATAGCAATTCATCAACATTGCACAACTTGCCGGCCCGACGTGCACACGCGTAAAGCATTGGTACCAAGGCAAGGCACGCAATGGATCCTTTTCCACCGCCATCATCATTTGCGAACTATAATTTTTTCTCATGATAAAAATATGAATCGTAACTCAAAGAAAACAATTATACCGTGAACAACTTTAGCTCTGATACCAACTGATGTAAGCACGACCTCGGACGCACCGCTGATTTGGCCCGATCTTTCACGATACAACGAACTCCTCCGAATTCCATTCATAAAATCTCCCGATTATGTGAGCAGTACACGTAACCTGAAGATGGGCTCAGGGCAGTCAACAACCAATCCCTCGATAAATGAAGAACCTCCTGTCGTAGTAGACGTAACCAGCACGCAACCCGTCGGTGACGACGAACCTCGAGCCAATAGCTAGAAAATTCCAAGTGTACGCACTAGAATCCTCTTGCCAAAATAAAATCTTCGATTAGAAAATTTCACAGAAATAAACAAGACGAATGCCAGAGGGCCGCTTCATACTCGATACACGATGTTGTCTAAACTTTCAAATATCACTTGACCATTACATGGGACACATAGCCTGGCTTTATAGTAGTAGCCCACCTGGGAACAAACCTAAACTCACATGGACTCTTACTCTTATCTTAACTAACAAAGAATTAACTAATTAATTATTCGGAAACCTGATCACATAGGATCCGATAACAAACTAGACTCCTTATTTTGGTTGTGGCGTGTCTTTCCCAACAATATGCGTACATGTAGGTGGACCCCATCCAACAACCTTTAAACACAACAGATCACATAAAGAACACGTCTTGGATAAATAAGATTGACCCTTCTCTTTCCTTGGTAAAAACAGAAAGATAAATAATATCTTGATCTCCTTCCATTCAAACCAATTCTCCTTCCTTTTTTCCCAAAAAACATATGCATGCAATTCTTTGGAACAAAAGAATGCCTCCAGGCTGCATTAGCACATAAATAAGGAATATTATTTTTCCATACCGCATGTGAGGCAACGTCCTCATGTTGATTTGCATGTAGCATGTCTCTTCCAGAATTTGCATGTTCCACGTCCTTCGCTCTTCTTTCTTCCATCTCAACAAGATTTTTTGCCAACGGAATAATTAACATGCCTATTAGTTATGAACATATCAGTTAGTCCCAAAAAATGATATAAAATAGCATATAATTGCATATAAAGTATCAAAGATTGGTAATATAATAGCATGAAACAATCAAACCCCCGAGCTCGTGGGCCCCTCGTGGCACCTCCTGGCCTAATTCCACTTCTATATATTCCCAATTACCCCCAAAACAACAGAGAGACACCCGAAACACTTTTTCCGCCACCGCAAGCCTCTGTTCTTCCGCGATCCCATCTAGAGGCTTTTTTCGGTACTCCGCCGGAGGGGGAATTGATCATGGAGTCCGTCTACATCGACCTTGCTGCCTCCATGATGATGTGTGACTAGTTCACCGCAGACCTACGGGTCCATAGCTAGTTGCTAGATGGCTTCTTTTCTATCTTTGATCTTCAATACCATGTTCTTCGCAATTCTTGCGATGATCTATCCGATGTAATCTTCTTTTGCGGTGTGTTTGTTGTGATCCGATGAATTGTGGGTTTATGATTAGATTATTTATTGAAAGTAATTGAGTCTTTTCTGAACTTTAATATGTATGATTGTTATAGCTTTGTAATTCTTTCCGATCTATTCATTTGGTTTGACTAACTAGATTGATTTATCTTCAGTGGGAGGAGTGCATTGTAATGGGTTCAATCGTGGTGCTCTATATCCTAGATTTAGAAGGGGACAAGACACGTATTGTATTGTTGCTACTCAGGATAAAATGACGGGGCCTAAAAATATTCCTTGTCTTACTTTGTCTACGTCATGTCATCTTTCTTAAAGCATTACTCTGTCTGTCATGAACTTAATACCATAGATGCATGCTGGATAGCGGTCGATTTGTGGAGTAATAGTAGTAGATGCAAAATCATTTCGGTCTACTTGTCACGGACGTGATGCCTATATACGTGATCATTTTCATGAATAACATCATAACTATGCGCTTTTCTATCAATTGCCCAACAGTAATTTGTGTACCCACCGTATGCTATGTGTTCGAGAGAGAAGCCTCTAGTGAAAACTATGGTCCCCGGATCTATTCAAATCATATTGCTAAAACCCTAAAACCTTGCTGCAATCTATTTACTTTCATTTCCCTTTTACTTTTTATTTATTTATCTATCACTATCAGAAGTAATCTTTGCAAGTAACGAGTTCAAGGGGCTTGACAACCCTCTTGCCCACGTTGGAGTGCAAGTGTTTGGTTTTGTGTGTGCATGTTTTGTTGACGTGAAGTTGTCGTGACTCTCCTACTGGTTTGATAACGTTGGTTCTCACAGAGGGAAATACTTATCGCTACTATATTGCTTCACCCTTCCTCTTTGGGGAGAAACCAAACGCATCTCACAAATAGCACACGCTCGAGCAACCTCCGAGAGCGCCCGGGGATAAGTCGGGAGTGCTGCAGCATATGCCGAGAGTGAGAGAATAGCCGATGAGAGCACTAGAGCAGCCGCCAAGAGTGCACGAGCAGGTGCCGAGAGTGCGCGAGTAGCCGTTGATAACCCACAAGTGTCGGGGGCCGTTTGTAGCCATTTTCGATAAGTAAGAGTGTCAAACCAAACGAGGAGCTAATGGTAGAATTAATATTCTCTCAAGTTCTATCGACCACCGATACAACTCTACGTGCAACAACGTTTACTTTACCTAGTATAAGAAATAAACTACTTTGCGGGAATACAACTAGAAGTACTTTGTAGGTGTAATATGATAGTTTACAAGATAATAAAGAACTTGGAAATAAAAGTTAGGTGTTGTTTTAATAAAAGAACAATTAGGTTAGTGTAGCGAGTGTGGAAAAGTGGTGGTTGGATTTGCAAGATTGTTCTAGGCAATTGATAGCAACATCAGTAATCATTATTACAATTTTATATGAGACAAAGGCATGAGCTAACATACTTTCCGTACTTGGATCATATGAACTTATGATTGGAACTCCAGCAAGCATCCGCAACTACTAAAGATCATTAAGGTAAAATCCAACCATAACATTAAGTAACAAGCCCCCTTTACTCCCATACGTAACAACCCCCTTACTTGGGTATAAGCTTCTGTCACTCTCGCTACAAACTACAAGCGAATCACGAACGTATTGCAACACCCTACAATGGGAATCCTCCATGTGGGTGTGGCATGGAAGGCACCATAGGACAGCACCAAAATAAAACACGCAACTCAAACCAATCAATATCATCAATCAACCCATAGGACAAAAGAAATCTACTCAAACATCATAGGATGGCAACACATCATTGGATAATAATATGAAGCATAAATCACCATGTTTAAGTAGGGGGTACATCAGGTTGTGGGAGCGTGGGTCGCTATAAATAGACGAGGGAAGGTGATGGTGGTGTTGAGGAAGACGACGGAGTTGTTGGCGCAGATCGCCGCCATGATGATTTCCTCTGGCGGCACTCCGACGCCACCGGGAGATAGGGGAAGAGAGCCCCCCTCCTTCTTCTTCTTCCTTGGCCTCCCCCCTAGATGGGAGGAGGGTTACCCCTCTGGTCCATGGCCGCCATGGATCCCAGAGGGGAGGAATCCCTCCGAGATTGGATCTCTCTCTGTCGATTCTCTTCTATTTCTGCGTCCCTGTTTTCCGACGTTTCACCATTTTAAATTCCCTAAGAACCGTAATTCCGATTGGGCTGAAATTTTGAGGGGATTTTTATCTGGATATTAGATTCCTTGCGGCCAAAGGATGCCCCCAACCAACCTCCGAGGCGCCCACAAGCTTTCCCGGCGCGCCCTACCCCCAAGGCGCGCCTAGCGAGCTCGTGGGCCCCTCGGACATCGTCTGGCGTTGACTCTTTTTCACAAAAATCACATATATTCAAAAATAAATCTCCATAAAAATTTGCTTATGGACGTGATGCCGATATACACATGATCATTGCCATGAACATCGCATAACTATGTGCTTTTCTATCAATTGCCCAACAGTAATTTGTTTACCCACCATATGCTTACTTTCATGAGAGATGCCGCTAGGGAAAACTATGGCCCCCGGGTCTATTCGCCTATATATTTATAAACGCTACAATACCTTGCTGCCATTTATTATTATTATTTTATTTTGCAATTTACAATTATCTACTATTATCTACACACTTCACTTGCTTGCAAATAACGATATCAAGGGGTTTGACAACCCTCTTGCCCGCGTTGGGTGGAAGTTGTTTGCTCTTTTGTGTGCAGCCGCTGAAGACGGTTGTGGATTGATATTCCTATTTGTTCGATAAACCTTGGTTTCATAACTGAGGGAAATACTTACCCGTATTGTGTTGCAATTACCCGTTCCTCTTCATGGAAAACCCAACGCAAATCACAAGTATCACACCACACCGAGGAAGAAACCACCTGGGAACGAGAGGAAGACCTTCGTCGAGACCACCCGCACCTTTTTTCTAGCCAACCCAAATCTCGAGGGCGAGATTCATCTTAAGGAGGATAGGTTTGTAACATCCCAAATTTTCAATTTGGAATGTTTTACAATTATAGCTAAGCATCTATGCATATATATTGATTTGGTGTGTGGCATTTGAATTTTTTATTTGAATTTGACTTCATTTCAAATTGGCATTTGAATTATATTCACAAATCCCTAACAAAATACTTTGATCAAAAAGTATGAGAGGAGGTAACATGACACCCCAAATGTAAGAAGAAAATAGTGCCAATTTATTTGAAAGTCAAAAATTGATTTTATTTGGAATTTTTTTAAAGTTTTTTTATGAAGTATTTATTTTGACTCTACAAAAATGTTCACGTTTTAGGATGTATTTTTCTGAACACTTCGGTATATAATACCCTATATTTATTTCTGCATTTAATATTATGTTTCTCTATTTTGTTTCGGGTTAAAAAAGGTGGTCGCCGGGCCAGGCCAGGCGTGCTGGCCGGCCCAGCCCAGCGCTGGCGCTAGGGCGCACACGCACGGGAGGAGCCAACGCTCGCTCCCAGCCAAGAGCCACCGCCACCTCTCTCGAATCTCTCTCTCTTTATTGTTTTTTTTCTAGCGTTGGTCCCACCTCTCTTTCTTCCTCCTCCTCACGAAACGTACTCGTTTTGTTCCCGCATGAACCGGAACCGACTTCGGTCCAACCTTGTCAAAAACCTATCCCTAGTCTTTTCCCTCCTCCAAGAAGTTGTCCTATAAAACCTACGACCCTCCTCGTCCGACTGCCCCCCCCCCCCCAAAAAAAAGACCACGCCAAAACCACCTCTACCTCTCGTGTTCTTCGTTTGGATCTTGCCGAAGCCGAGACGGTTCGCCGTAGATTCCGACGCCGGTGAGCCATCCCAACCCCTCAAACCACGTCTACTGTATTTACCTCACCCTTGTGCCCCTCTTTGACATGGTTTCCCATCCGGTTGTCCATCACAGCAACGTGCCGAAGCTCGCACGCTCCGCCGGAGCACGGAGTGCACGTCGACGCCTCGCTCACCTCCGTCATCCCCGACCTACACCTTCAACAAAAATCGATTGCCCTCGACTTCTCGCACCTCCTGGACATAGCCGTCATCGACCAAGATCAGCAGAGCCGCCGCCCCACCGACCTCTTCTTCTCTGGCCACACCCGTTTCTCTGTGTAAGCACAACGTAAACTCTCTGTTCGCTAGTATGTTTTTTTAGATCGATCGAAACGTTTGGTTTTAGGTAGAATGGTTAGTAGATCGGATTTGTTTCCACTTAGATTGAACTGCGGTTCGGTTTTTTTTTTCATTACTAAGCCGCCGGTGTCAAATACATTAAAGAACAGGATGTCCGCTACCTATCCCGCGCAGCGCACACCCAGAGCGAACAACAACACACCACGTGGCCTATGGCCGGTATTTAACGTTTTCAGGAAAAATCAGTTTTTCAGTTTTAGATGTGATTTTTTTTGTATCTTTAGTTTTACAACTCCGAATTTAGTGATTCATTTTGCTACGGATTCAAAAAAATCCCATCTATCCCATGGAACCAACAAAAAAAATATTTTTGAACTTTTAAATTTTGAATTCAAACAGATTCGGTTGAAACACTATTTGGGGCATAACTTTTATAAACAAAATTGGGTTTTGAGTAATTCTTTTTGCTACTGATTTCTATATGTTATATCTATTCAGAGGACAAATAAAAATAATTTTTGTTTTTATAATTTTTGTTTTCTCGAACCTTACATGGTTTTTGGTGCTTGTTTCTTTTGAGTGATCATGTGTTGAATACTTAGGTTTTACTTGCTGCTATCTTGATTGTGTATATGTTTGCTTATTGTATGAATTTCTTGTCTCGTTAGATCACCCGGAGTGCGAAGCTTGCTACTTAGAATCGCTTGAGTTCGAAGATCGTCAGCAAGGAAAGTCATATGATCATATTTTTACCAATGATTTTTATTGCATTAGATTCAACTTGTTCCACCATGCATGCAAAGTAGGTAACTGGAAACTTGGTTCTTGAGTAGTATCATGTGGTAGGTACCCCCACAAACCCTTGACACTATTGCCCCGGGAAACGTTATTTTAATACTGCTACGCTTTAGTAGACGGGGTTCGTTGTGAGATTCAGGAGAGTTGTGAGGTTAAGTAATTCAAGACCTACATGATGATCAAGACTTCAAGACTTCAAGGATTCAATATATGTCTGGGTGGATTGGTTTGCATCTGACATCCTGATATCTATCATGGTTATGCCCGGGAATCCTGGTATCTACCTGTGATCATCCCGACGGAATGCCACCCAGGCTCAAAGAGATGGATGGATACTTCAAGGCCGGCAAGCTTACGTGTGCAATCGCAAGTCAATATGGGATCTGGCTTGGCTGACCTTAGTCATTACTCTCGTAGGTCATATTGCTATGAGAAGTAGAGGAATTGTAGGATTGGATGGGCACCGACTTTTAGTTGGAGTATCGCTTTGGAAGACCATGTTTCGATCGTCCCGTTCTCAAACACCAGGCAGTGCGAGGACATAACGGGAGGGATCGAATCTTGCGGGGAAAATGCTCAAACCTCTGCAGAGGGTTACAACCTAATCGATTAGTCGTGTCCCCGGTTACGGACATCATGAGCACCGGAGATGATACTATCAGCCAGTCTCAACACCAAATGTTTTTATTAATGAGTGGGATTATTAAATAATTTTGGGACATGAGAATTGGTTGGCGGAACCATCTCATTTTAACAACCAACTTTGTAGTAATATTTGCATCTACCACTTTTATGTAGGGACAAATCTGCTTTTCGCAAAACTTATAAACTTAGAGCCCCACCAGTCATATTTGCATATAGTATAGATGCTTATTTTATCGGTTCTCTCTTCTAACTTGCCGGCATATTCAAAATGTGACCTACACAGCTGCAACGTCTCATGTTGCAGAGTATTATTCCGACCAGGAGTGAGGACACGTTCTACGCTCGGTGATATGCCCTTGGAGTTGGATGGAGTCGCTATCTTCTACGTCTTTCGCAGTAGTTTTATCTCATGAGTAGGCCTACAACCAAATTTATTTTGTAATAAAGACTCCATATGAGATTTCGATGTAATAAAGCGGGTGTGACTGAACTTTGATATATACATTGATGTACTGTGTGTGCCAGCATGCTCTTGGGATGGTGCAAATACACAAAGACTCGACCGTTTTGGGTCGGGTCGCTACAGCTGCTTCATACTCAATACACGATGTTGTCTGAACTTTTTGATATCACCTGACCATTACATGGGACACATAGCTTGGCTTTATAGTAGTAGCCGACCTGGGAACAAACCTAAATTCACGTGGACTCTTACTCTTACCCTAACTAACAAAGAATTAACTAATTAATTATTCGGCAACCTGATCACATAGGATCCGATAACAAACTAGACTCCTTATTTTGGTTGTGGCGTATCTTCTCGGGCAATATGCGTACGTGTAGGTGGGCCCCATCCAACAACCTTTAAACACAACATATCCCTTACAGAACACGCCTTGAATAAATACGATTGACCCTTCTCTTTCCTTGGTAAAAACAGAAAGATAAATAATATCTTGATCTCCTTCCGTTCAAACCAATCCTCCTTCCTTTTATCCCAAAAAGCATGTGCATGCAATTCTTTGGAACAAAAGGAATGCCTCCTGGTTGCATTAGCACATAAATAAGGAATATAATTTTTCCATACCGCATGTGAGGCTACGTCCTCATGCTGATTTGCATGTAGCATTTCTCTTCCAGAATTTGCATGTGTCACGTCCTTTGCTCTTCTTTCTTCCATCCCAATAAGATCTTTGCCGACGAAAAAATTAGCATGCCTATTAGTTATGACCATATCATCCTCTCCCCCTTGGAGCGAAACCATCCTCGGTTTCGAGCCGTTCTCTTCTACAATACCTTCATTTGTAGACTGAGCAACGATCATACAAATTTCAGCAACTTCGACTTGTTCCTTCTTTACTTCTGATGCAGCTTGAGCAATATCTCGCTTCTCATGATCCACCTTATACTGATACAATGTGTACAATTCAAGCCGTACGTACTATCCTCCATGAGTAAAAAAAATTCTCCAGCTGAATGATATGTTAATTTTCTTTTATCCGTCCAGGGTTTTCCTTGAAGTATTGAACATGTATGCATGTGCATCGGAAGCACATCACACATGACCAGATCATCATATCTGCATAACTGAACTTTACCTCGATGCGATGCATAATCTTGACAAACTTATCCTTCCACCAAATCTTGTATGGCTATGGATGTTCAATCAAAGGAAGGTTCAAAGCATCAACCACAATGCGACTTACTAAATTCATACTGGAATAGCAATTCATCAACATTGCACAACTTGTCAGCCCGACGTGCACACGCGTAAAGCATTGGTACCAAGGCAAGGCACGCAATGGATCCTTTTCCACCGCCATCATCATTTGCGAACTATAATCTTTTCTCATGATAAAAAATATATGAATCATAACCCAACGAAAACAATTGTACCGTGAACAACCATTGCTTTGATACCAACTCATGTAAGCACGACCTCGTACGCGCCGCTGATTTGGCCTGCTCTTTCATGATACAACGAACTCCTTCGAATTCCACTAATAAAATCTCCCGATTACGCGAGCATTACACGTAACCTGAAGATGGGCTAAGGGCAGCTAACAAGCAATCCCTTGATAAATGAAGAACCTCCTGTCGTAGTAGACGTAACCAGCACGCATCTCGTCTGTGATGACGGACTTCAAGCCAATAGCTAGAAAATTCCAAGTGTACGCACTAGAATCCTCTTGATAAAATTAAATCTTCGATTAGAAAATTTCACGGAAATAAACAAGACGAACGCCCAGAGGGCCGCTTCATACTCGATACACGATGTTGTCTAAACTTTCAGATACCACCTGACCATGACATGGGACACTTAGCTTGGCTTTATAGTAGTAGCCGACCTGGGAACAAACCTAAACTCACGTGGACTCTTACTCTTATCCTAACTAACAAAGAATTAACTAATTAATTATTCGGCAACCTGATCACATAGGATCCGATAACAAACTAGACTCCTTATTTTGGTTGTGGCGTGTCTTCTCGGGCAATATGCGTACGTGTAGGTGGACCCCATCCAACAGCCTTTAAACACAACAGATCCCATACAGAACACGCCTTGGATAAATAAGATTGACCCTTCTCTCTCCTTGGTAAAAACAGAAAGATAAATAATATCTTGATCTCCTTCCGTTCAAACCAATTCTCCTTCCTTTTATCCCAAAAAGAATGTGCATGCAATTCTTTGGAACAAAAGGAATGCCTCCTGGTTGCATTAGCACATAAATAAGGAATATAATTTTTCCATACCGCATGTGAGGCTACGTCCTCATGCTAATTTGCATGTAGCATTTCTCTTCCAGAATTTGCATGTGTCACGTCCTTTGCTCTTCTTTCTTCCATCCCAATAAGATCTTTGCCGGCGAAATAATTAGCATGCCTATTAGTTATGACCATATCATCCTCTCCCCCTTGGAGCGAAACCATCCTCGGTTTCGAGCCGTTCTCTTCTACAATACCTTCATTTGTAGACTGAGCAACGATCATAGAAATTTCAGCAACTTCGACTTGTTACTTCTTTACTTCTCATGCAGCTTGAGCAATATCTCGCTTCTCATGATCCGCCTTATACTGATACAATGTGTACAATTCAAGCCGTACGTACTGTCCTCCATGAGCAAAAGAAAATTCTCGAGCTGAATGGTATGTTAATTTTCTTTTATCCGTCCAGGGTTTTCCTTGCAGTATTGAACATGTATGCATGTGCATCGGAAGCACATCACACATGACCAGATCATCATATCTGCATAACTGAACTGTACCTCGATGCGATGCATAATCTTGACAAACTTATCCTTCCAGCAAATCTTGTATGGCTATGGATGTTCAATCAAAGGAAGGTTCAAAGCATCAACCACAATGTGACTTACTAAATTCATACTGGAATAGCAATTCATCAACATTGCACAACTTGCCGGCCCGACGTGCACACGCGTAAAGCATTGGTACCAAGGCAAGGCACGCAATGGATCCTTTTCCACCGCCATCATCATTTGCGAACTATAATTTTTTCTCATGATAAAAATATGAATCGTAACTCAAAGAAAACAATTATACCGTGAACAACTTTAGCTCTGATACCAACTGATGTAAGCACGACCTCGGACGCACCGCTGATTTGGCCCGATCTTTCACGATACAACGAACTCCTCCGAATTCCATTCATAAAATCTCCCGATTATGTGAGCAGTACACGTAACCTGAAGATGGGCTCAGGGCAGTCAACAACCAATCCCTCGATAAATGAAGAACCTCCTGTCGTAGTAGACGTAACCAGCACGCAACCCGTCGGTGACGACGAACCTCGAGCCAATAGCTAGAAAATTCCAAGTGTACGCACTAGAATCCTCTTGCCAAAATAAAATCTTCGATTAGAAAATTTCACAGAAATAAACAAGACGAATGCCAGAGGGCCGCTTCATACTCGATACACGATGTTGTCTAAACTTTCAAATATCACTTGACCATTACATGGGACACATAGCCTGGCTTTATAGTAGTAGCCCACCTGGGAACAAACCTAAACTCACATGGACTCTTACTCTTATCTTAACTAACAAAGAATTAACTAATTAATTATTCGGAAACCTGATCACATAGGATCCGATAACAAACTAGACTCCTTATTTTGGTTGTGGCGTGTCTTTCCCAACAATATGCGTACATGTAGGTGGACCCCATCCAACAACCTTTAAACACAACAGATCACATAAAGAACACGTCTTGGATAAATAAGATTGACCCTTCTCTTTCCTTGGTAAAAACAGAAAGATAAATAATATCTTGATCTCCTTCCGTTCAAACCAATTCTCCTTCCTTTTATCCCAAAAAGAATGTGCATGCAATTCTTTGGAACAAAAGGAATGCCTCCTGGTTGCATTAGCACATAAATAAGGAATATAATTTTTCCATACCGCATGTGAGGCTACGTCCTCATGCTAATTTGCATGTAGCATTTCTCTTCCAGAATTTGCATGTGTCACGTCCTTTGCTCTTCTTTCTTCCATCCCAATAAGATCTTTGCCGGCGAAATAATTAGCATGCCTATTAGTTATGACCATATCATCCTCTCCCCCTTGGAGCGAAACCATCCTCGGTTTCGAGCCGTTCTCTTCTACAATACCTTCATTTGTAGACTGAGCAACGATCATAGAAATTTCAGCAACTTCGACTTGTTACTTCTTTACTTCTCATGCAGCTTGAGCAATATCTCGCTTCTCATGATCCGCCTTATACTGATACAATGTGTACAATTCAAGCCGTACGTACTGTCCTCCATGAGCAAAAGAAAATTCTCGAGCTGAATGGTATGTTAATTTTCTTTTATCCGTCCAGGGTTTTCCTTGCAGTATTGAACATGTATGCATGTGCATCGGAAGCACATCACACATGACCAGATCATCATATCTGCATAACTGAACTGTACCTCGATGCGATGCATAATCTTGACAAACTT
The DNA here is from genome assembly GCA_039707655.1 of Elymus sibiricus. Taxonomy (NCBI): domain Eukaryota; kingdom Viridiplantae; phylum Streptophyta; class Magnoliopsida; order Poales; family Poaceae; genus Elymus; species Elymus sibiricus. Next base: position 276,958,247 of record CM077665.1, read on the forward strand.
ATCCTTCCAGCAAATCTTGTATGGCTATGGATGTTCAATCAAAGGAAGGTTCAAAGCATCAACCACAATGTGACTTACTAAATTCATACTGGAATAGCAATTCATCAACATTGCACAACTTGCCGGCCCGACGTGCACACGCGTAAAGCATTGGTACCAAGGCAAGGCACGCAATGGATCCTTTTCCACCGCCATCATCATTTGCGAACTATAATTTTTTCTCATGATAAAAATATGAATCGTAACTCAAAGAAAACAATTATACCGTGAACAACTTTAGCTCTGATACCAACTGATGTAAGCACGACCTCGGACGCACCGCTGATTTGGCCCGATCTTTCACGATACAACGAACTCCTCCGAATTCCATTCATAAAATCTCCCGATTATGTGAGCAGTACACGTAACCTGAAGATGGGCTCAGGGCAGTCAACAACCAATCCCTCGATAAATGAAGAACCTCCTGTCGTAGTAGACGTAACCAGCACGCAACCCGTCGGTGACGACGAACCTCGAGCCAATAGCTAGAAAATTCCAAGTGTACGCACTAGAATCCTCTTGCCAAAATAAAATCTTCGATTAGAAAATTTCACAGAAATAAACAAGACGAATGCCAGAGGGCCGCTTCATACTCGATACACGATGTTGTCTAAACTTTCAAATATCACTTGACCATTACATGGGACACATAGCCTGGCTTTATAGTAGTAGCCCACCTGGGAACAAACCTAAACTCACATGGACTCTTACTCTTATCTTAACTAACAAAGAATTAACTAATTAATTATTCGGAAACCTGATCACATAGGATCCGATAACAAACTAGACTCCTTATTTTGGTTGTGGCGTGTCTTTCCCAACAATATGCGTACATGTAGGTGGACCCCATCCAACAACCTTTAAACACAACAGATCACATAAAGAACACGTCTTGGATAAATAAGATTGACCCTTCTCTTTCCTTGGTAAAAACAGAAAGATAAATAATATCTTGATCTCCTTCCATTCAAACCAATTCTCCTTCCTTTTTTCCCAAAAAACATATGCATGCAATTCTTTGGAACAAAAGAATGCCTCCAGGCTGCATTAGCACATAAATAAGGAATATTATTTTTCCATACCGCATGTGAGGCAACGTCCTCATGTTGATTTGCATGTAGCATGTCTCTTCCAGAATTTGCATGTTCCACGTCCTTCGCTCTTCTTTCTTCCATCTCAACAAGATTTTTTGCCAACGGAATAATTAACATGCCTATTAGTTATGAACATATCAGTTAGTCCCAAAAAATGATATAAAATAGCATATAATTGCATATAAAGTATCAAAGATTGGTAATATAATAGCATGAAACAATCAAACCCCCGAGCTCGTGGGCCCCTCGTGGCACCTCCTGGCCTAATTCCACTTCTATATATTCCCAATTACCCCCAAAACAACAGAGAGACACCCGAAACACTTTTTCCGCCACCGCAAGCCTCTGTTCTTCCGCGATCCCATCTAGAGGCTTTTTTCGGTACTCCGCCGGAGGGGGAATTGATCATGGAGTCCGTCTACATCGACCTTGCTGCCTCCATGATGATGTGTGACTAGTTCACCGCAGACCTACGGGTCCATAGCTAGTTGCTAGATGGCTTCTTTTCTATCTTTGATCTTCAATACCATGTTCTTCGCAATTCTTGCGATGATCTATCCGATGTAATCTTCTTTTGCGGTGTGTTTGTTGTGATCCGATGAATTGTGGGTTTATGATTAGATTATTTATTGAAAGTAATTGAGTCTTTTCTGAACTTTAATATGTATGATTGTTATAGCTTTGTAATTCTTTCCGATCTATTCATTTGGTTTGACTAACTAGATTGATTTATCTTCAGTGGGAGGAGTGCATTGTAATGGGTTCAATCGTGGTGCTCTATATCCTAGATTTAGAAGGGGACAAGACACGTATTGTATTGTTACTACTCAGGATAAAATGACGGGGCCTAAAAATATTCCTTGTCTTACTTTGTCTACGTCATGTCATCTTGCTTAAAGCATTACTCTGTCTGTCATGAACTTAATACCATAGATGCATGCTGGATAGCGGTCGATTTGTGGAGTAATAGTAGTAGATGCAAAATCATTTCGGTCTACTTGTCACGGACGTGATGCCTATATACGTGATCATTTTCATGAATAACATCATAACTATGCGCTTTTCTATCAATTGCCCAACAGTAATTTGTGTACCCACCGTATGCTATGTGTTCGAGAGAGAAGCCTCTAGTGAAAACTATGGTCCCCGGATCTATTCAAATCATATTGCTAAAACCCTAAAACCTTGCTGCAATCTATTTACTTTCATTTCCCTTTTACTTTTTATTTATTTATCTATCACTATCAGAAGTAATCTTTGCAAGTAACGAGTTCAAGGGGCTTGACAACCCTCTTGCCCACGTTGGAGTGCAAGTGTTTGGTTTTGTGTGTGCATGTTTTGTTGACGTGAAGTTGTCGTGACTCTCCTACTGGTTTGATAACGTTGGTTCTCACAGAGGGAAATACTTATCGCTACTATATTGCTTCACCCTTCCTCTTTGGGGAGAAACCAAACGCATCTCACAAATAGCACACGCTCGAGCAACCTCCGAGAGCGCCCGGGGATAAGTCGGGAGTGCTGCAGCATATGCCGAGAGTGAGAGAATAGCCGATGAGAGCACTAGAGCAGCCGCCAAGAGTGCACGAGCAGGTGCCGAGAGTGCGCGAGTAGCCGTTGATAACCCACAAGTGTCGGGGGCCGTTTGTAGCCATTTTCGATAAGTAAGAGTGTCAAACCAAACGAGGAGCTAATGGTAGAATTAATATTCTCTCAAGTTCTATCGACCACCGATACAACTCTACGTGCAACAACGTTTACTTTACCTAGTATAAGAAATAAACTACTTTGCGGGAATACAACTAGAAGTACTTTGTAGGTGTAATATGATAGTTTACAAGATAATAAAGAACTTGGAAATAAAAGTTAGGTGTTGTTTTAATAAAAGAACAATTAGGTTAGTGTAGCGAGTGTGGAAAAGTGGTGGTTGGATTTGCAAGATTGTTCTAGGCAATTGATAGCAACATCAGTAATCATTATTACAATTTTATATGAGACAAAGGCATGAGCTAACATACTTTCCGTACTTGGATCATATGAACTTATGATTGGAACTCCAGCAAGCATCCGCAACTACTAAAGATCATTAAGGTAAAATCCAACCATAACATTAAGTAACAAGCCCCCTTTACTCCCATACGTAACAACCCCCTTACTTGGGTATAAGCTTCTGTCACTCTCGCTACAAACTACAAGCGAATCACGAACGTATTGCAACACCCTACAATGGGAATCCTCCATGTGGGTGTGGCATGGAAGGCACCATAGGACAGCACCAAAATAAAACACGCAACTCAAACCAATCAATATCATCAATCAACCCATAGGACAAAAGAAATCTACTCAAACATCATAGGATGGCAACACATCATTGGATAATAATATGAAGCATAAATCACCATGTTTAAGTAGGGGGTACATCAGGTTGTGGGAGCGTGGGTCGCTATAAATAGACGAGGGAAGGTGATGGTGGTGTTGAGGAAGACGACGGAGTTGTTGGCGCAGATCGCCGCCATGATGATTTCCTCTGGCGGCACTCCGACGCCACCGGGAGATAGGGGAAGAGAGCCCCCCTCCTTCTTCTTCTTCCTTGGCCTCCCCCCTAGATGGGAGGAGGGTTACCCCTCTGGTCCATGGCCGCCATGGATCCCAGAGGGGAGGAATCCCTCCGAGATTGGATCTCTCTCTGTCGATTCTCTTCTATTTCTGCGTCCCTGTTTTCCGACGTTTCACCATTTTAAATTCCCTAAGAACCGTAATTCCGATTGGGCTGAAATTTTGAGGGGATTTTTATCTGGATATTAGATTCCTTGCGGCCAAAGGATGCCCCCAACCAACCTCCGAGGCGCCCACAAGCTTTCCCGGCGCGCCCTACCCCCAAGGCGCGCCTAGCGAGCTCGTGGGCCCCTCGGACATCGTCTGGCGTTGACTCTTTTTCACAAAAATCACATATATTCAAAAATAAATCTCCATAAAAATTTACCACATTTGAACTTCATTTGATATGGATTTTCTGCGAAACAAAAAAATGCAACAAACAGGAATGGACACTGGGCACTGGATCAATATGTTAGTCCGAGAAAATCATATAAATTGTTGCCAAAAGTATATAAAAGTTGTAAAATAATGGCATTAAACATTTACAATTATAGATACGACGGAGATGTATCAGTCGTCGAAGCTGCGATGACCGGCCAAGTGGAGATCACAAAGATGTTGGAAGGCGAGGAGAGCTCATGATGGAGCTGGACTTTTATTTCTGAAGAACTAGTGCCCTGTCTTTATGTGATCTATATGATCGATGTGTGTGAACTTAATTTCTATGTTGCTATGTTGGAGCTAAACTTTTGCATCTGAACTACTAGTGAACTACAACATGGTCATTTGTATCGATGCTTCTGAAAGTATTTTCTATGATGTTATGAAGATTGTTATATGACTTTGCTCTATTTGATTGGATAACTATGAAATTGACTTGTTAGCTTGTTTATTTATCTTTGTAGATGAAGTAAAACTAATATGTGGTGTACAACGGGAAGAATCCAGGAGTTTATGATTCATGGGAGAAATGCAATGAACAAGTGCACGGTTACAAGAACAACTAGTATAAATGATATATGACTAAAAACGAAGCAGAGGGTCATTACGCCAACTTCGTCCGCAAAGAGAAAACCAACTATGAGTATGCGAGACCGTGTGGACAAGTCGACGAGTAAAGATTTTATTATCTTTATCCAATTCATTGCATTATGGTGTTGTTGTGATCATGAGGTTTTGTGTGTATGTAACATGTTGGAGGCTTCGCTGAGAAGGCTATGTGTACAAATTATGCTACTCTAATGCGTACATCTTTTTGTATTGTATTTGGATTATTGTTATGTTAAATGTGTTGCTTGTTATGGTAAATTGTGTTGCGGCTAGTCCGAGACACATTTATTGTAATGGGTATGATGTAATGTGTATTTGGATTATTGTTACGTTAGTTGCTGTTACTGTTTATTGTCGGGTTTGTGTTGGCAGCTGAACATGTAGTTGTGGCGGGTGATACTTGTGATCTGCGTTGGGTTTTTTCCAGAAGAGGAGGGAATGATGCAACACAGTATAGATAAGTATTTCCCTCAGTGAGAACCAAGGTTATCGAACCAATAGGAGGATCACAGAACTTCCCGTCTTCAGCGCCTACTCACAAAAGAGCACACACTTGCATCCAACGCGGGCAAGAGGGTTCACAATCCCCTTGAACTCGTTACTTGCAAGCGTTTGTAGTGTAGATGATAGTTGGGTAAATATAAAATATAAAATAAAAAAAGTCAATAATGGCAGCAAGGAAATAAGAGCATTTGTAAATATATTTGTGAATAGACCCAGGGGCCATAATGTTCGCTAGAGGCTTCTCCCTCGAAGAAGGCATACGGTGGGTAGATAGATTACTGTTGGGAAATTGATAGAAAAGTGCATACTTATGCAATATTTATTCACAGCAATGATCATGCATATAGGCATCACATCCATACACAAGTAGATCGACTCTTCCCTGCATCTACTACTATTACTCCACCCATCGACCGCTATCCAGCATGCATCTAGAGTATTAAGTGAAACAGAGTAATGCTTGGAGAATAAACCCCATCGTTTTACCCTTAGTGGCAGCAATACAAATACATGTCTTGTCCTTTACTTTGTCACTAGGATATAGAGCACCGCAAGATTGAACCCACTACAACGCACCTCCCCACTGAAGATAAACAAATCTAGTTGGCCAAACTAAATCGATAGATCGAAGAGAATTACGAAGCTATAATAATCATGCAAATAAGAATTCAGAGGAGACTTGTCGTGGTTTTATCACAGCACATGTCCTAGTGCAATGACTTAGGGGTGAAGCCATCGCTACGGCGGTTAACTTGAAGGGGTTAGTCGGGACGAAAGACACAGGTTTACCCAGGTTCGGCCCCTCTCGAAGGAGGTAATAGCCTACGTCCTGCTTCGATTTGTATTGATTGGGTATCGATTACAAGGGAGCGGATTCGCTTGACCTAGCTCTCAATTAGAGTTTTCGTACCTTAAGCCGCCCAAGGAACTCTCCTTTCTATACACAGGTCGAGGCCCTGGGCTTACAAGAGTCCGGGCCGGGTTACATCTAGTAACCGACCTTATCTCCAAATCGTCTTGCCTTCTCTGGCAAGCCATCTCCCAGCGGCTTACACCTCCGGGTCTCACACCACCTTCCGGCTCTGGGCGTCCGCCCGGCCCTTCTCGTAAGTTACTTTCAGGCTTGTCTTGGTCCTCGGGCCTATTTAAGACCTTATGGCTAAGTTGCCAACTTCCTAACCTGGCCCTTCCTGGGCAGGTTATATCACGGGGTTATATCCCCAACATTAGGCCCCAGATTGATTTGAACCTGTTCATGTCAATCTTCATGTCTTCTGGTTGGCGAGTCTTGTGTCCGTCATAATCACTTAACCTGAAATAGATCTTCATGACCCGCCATGTAAAATGGATGATGTCATCTCTGGTAAATCCAAAAAATCTTAATGACATCACAACGGATCTTTGGATTAACTGGTCAACCCGAAAATCGAGGCGTTTTCTTGGTCAATCATCATCATGTCCCCTCGATTCCCGCGTTGGACTGCTGCTGTTCGATTTCTCCATTATAAATAGGCGCAGGGGGTCCCATCCTTTTCACTTTCCCCCGCTGTCGCTCTCTCTTCTTCTTCCTCCAGACGCCTGCGCGACCGAGGCTCCGCCGCACCGGCCAGACCGCGTCGTCCTCCTCAACAAAGGCCGCTACATCAACCTGTTTGCGTCCAGAGCTCGTTGGCGCATGCCCGCACTCCCTGCATCTGCCAGGTTTCGCTCTTCTTCCCCCTTAGATCCGCATTAGTTCATCGGAGTTTCTCCGAGTCCGATGCCATTCATCGGAGCGCTTGCTATTGATTGGAAAGGAAACATCTTTAGGCTCCAAAACGCTAGTCAAATCACGTGGTGCTCTGTTTAGTATGTATCCCACATTCAGAATAGATCGTTTCTTCACAGGAATCCACGTATCAACTGCCTGTTCTTCCGCTGCTGCTTTTAGGTTTAGCAAATATTTCCCTTTCTATCTTCATCCGTAGATCCATAATTATAGCAGAAGCTGGTGAAACTTGTTTATCCATACTTAGCAGCATTTTCAATATTCACTTTTTAATTGATCCGCCATCACACTGCCGGCTCATTCTGGCAAAATGTAATCCGCCTCATACCTGTAGCTGACGGCGGCTCATGATTTTAACAATGACCCACCAAATAACGTTGTCGTCTTAGAGTCATAGCTATTTGTCATGTAGTATTCTTAACCCGCCGTATCTCGATGCCTTTCCACAACGTTTAACCCGTTCCGTCATGGCTAAAGCCCCCGCTTCTTGCGACTGGGTAGGCTCCGGGGTTACCGAGGAGATACTCAATGATTTTGTAGTCATGGGGGTTTTGCCGGCTCAAGACGTCATTCATTGGCGGGTTCCTGGTGCCGAGATTACTCCCGAACCCAAGGAAGGGGAGGTGGTTGTCTTTACGGATCATCTTCTCCGTGGTTTCTCACCGCCCAGGTCAAAAAAATTCTGGGACGCCCTGCACTTTTACAAACTTCACCCTCAAGACATTGGCCCCAACTCCGTCACCAATTTGTGCCAATTTCAAGTTCTCTGCGAGGCGTATCTGCAAGAAGAACCCACCGTTGACCTCTTCAGAGACTTCTATTACATCAACCGCCAGACTGAGATCACAGACGGACCAAGCCTTGAGCTCGGAGGCGTTTCAATTTGGAGGCGTCTAATCAGGAATAGCGTGAAGAGCCGCCACCAACTGTCCTTCTGGGTCAGGTATAGCAAGATCCTCCTCAGAAGGTAATTTGACCGACGGGTGATGCAGTACATCCAGAAACACATTAGGTGGCACCGGCTTACGCTGAGACCCCAATCGTGATAATGCATCAGCCGCCTCGTTCTTCCGACGATCAATATGATCCACCTGATAACCCTTAAAGTGACCAGCAATGACGTCCACCGCCCGGCGATAAGCCGCCATACGAGGGTCTTTAGAATCCCACGTGCCTGAGACTTGTTGGGCCACCAGGTCTGAGTTGCCTAAACATCTGACCCAACTCAAGTTCATCTCCTTGGCTACATGGAGACCATGAAGCAAGGCTTCATACTCAGCTGCATTATTAGTACAAGGAAACATTAGCCTTAATACATAACAAAATTTGTCACCTCTAGGGGAAGTCAAAACAACTCCAGCCCCTGAGCCTTCCAACTGTCTGGATCCATCAAAGTGAATTGTCCAATATGTATTGTCTGGCTTCTCCTCAGGTGCTTGACACTCCGTCAAGTCATTGATAAAATCCACCAGAGCTTGAGACTCGACAGCTGTTCGAGGCACATACCTCAAATTAAGAAGCCCAAGCTCAATTGCCCACTTAGCGATCCTGCCCGTGGCTTCTCTAGTTTGAATGATATCTCCCAAAGGAGCAGAGCTGACCACCGTGATTAGATGTCCAAGGAAATAATGCTTCAGCTTGCGATTCACCATGAACACTCCAAACACCAGCTTTTGCCAATGCGGGTATCTTTGCTTGGACTCTGTCAAAACCTCACTGACATAGTAAACCGGCCTCTGGACTGGGTACTCTTTACTTGCCTCCTTGCGCTCCACAACAACCGCAGCGCTGACGGCCTTGTTATTAGCTGCCACGTACAGGAGCAATGGCTCTTTTTCCACGGGAGCGGCCAAGACAGGCGGCTCAACTAACTGTTTTTTGAGTGCCTCAAACGCATCATTGGCGGGATCACTCCAGACGAAATCATCTGTCTTCTTCATCATCTGATATAAAGGGATAGACTTCTCGCCCAGGCGGCTTATGAACCGGCTTAAAGCGGCAATACGACCCGCCAAGCGCTGGACGTCATTAATGCACGCCGACTTAGATAATGAGGTGATGGCCTTTATTTTATCCGGGTTAGCTTCAATGCCCCGCTCTGAAACCAAAAATCCCAGAAGCTTGCCTGTAGGTACACCAAAGACACACTTAGCCGGATTAAGCATCATCTTGTAAACCTGTAGGTTATCAAAAGTTTCCTTCAAATCGTCGAGCAGAGTCTCCTTCTTCCTTGACTTGACCACAATATCATCCACATAAGCATGAATATTGCGTCCGATCTGACTATGAAGACAGTTCTGTACACAATGTTGATAAGTCGCCTGCGCACTTTTGAGTCCAAAAGGCATGGGCACGTAGCAGAAAGCTCCAAAAGGTGTGATGAAAGATGTCTTCTCTTGGTCTTTAACTGCCATCTTGATCATATGATAACCAGAATAAGCATCCAGGAAACATAAACTCTCGCAACCCGCCGTTGCATCAATGATCTGGTCGATACGGGGGAGAGCAAATGGATCAACCGGACACGCCTTGTTGAGATCTGTGTAACCTACACACATGCGCCACGTGCCATTCTTTTTAAGTACGAGCACGGGGTTAGCCAACAATTCTGGGTGAAAAACTTCCACAATAAATCCAGCTGCCAAGAGCCGGGCTACTTCTTCTCCAATAGCTTTACGCCGCTCTTCATTGAAACGATGGAGGAATTGCTTGACTGGCTTAAACTTAGGATCCACATTAAGGTGGTGCTCAGCGAATTCTCTCGGTACACCTGGCATATCAGAAGTCTTCCATGCGAAGATGTCCCGATTCTCACGGATGAATTCGATGAGCGCGCTTTTCTATTTGGGGTCCATATTAGCCCCTATAGTGAACTGCTGCGATGAGTCGCCCGGAACAAAATCCACCAACTTGGTATCCTCTGCCACAAACTTCAGGGGCAGGTCAGTCTCTGTGCTGGGCTTCTTCAGCGGGGTCATATCCGCCGGGTCAACATTATCTTTATAGAATTTGAGCTCTGCCTCAGCACAACTTGACTCCGCATATGCAGCATCGCCTTCCTCGCACTCAAGAGTAATTTTTCGATCACCATGCACCGTAATCGTCCCCTTCAGACCTGACATCTTGAGCTGCAAGTAAACATAACAGGGCCGAGCCATGAACTTGGCATAAACCGGCCGTCCAAATAGAGCATGATATGGGCTCTGTATCTTAACCACTTCAAACCACAAGGTCTCTACCCTGTAATTGAACTCATCACCAAAAGCCACCTCAAGGGCAATTTTGCCCACTGGATATGCCGATTTACCAGGTACTACACCATGAAAAACCGTGGATGACGGCTTGAGGTCCTTATCAGTCAGATTCATCCGGCGGAAAGTGTCATAGTACAAAATGTTGATACTGTTGCCACCGTCCATCAGCACCTTGGTGAACTTGTAACCTCCTACCTGAGGGGCTACCATAAGGGCCAAGTGCCCCGAGTTATCAACTCGCGGCGGGTGATCCTCCCTGCTCCATGATATCGTGTGCTCAGACCACTTTAGGTATTGCGGAAGAGCCGGCATTGCAGCATTAACCGCCCTCTTGCGCACCTTCCGATAACGTTTATCAAGACTTGTGGTGAAGACATGATACTGGCCTCCATTAAGCTGCTTCGGGTTACTCTGATACCCTGATTGATTGTTTTGCTGTTGATCACCACTGCCAGGCTGCTGATTGTGACCTCCATGGTTACCTTGACCCTGATAACCCGAGTTTGAGCCGCCTACGCCGAAACCTGACCCATGAGATCCGGATCCTGACCCGCCGGACGGTCCATTGCCGTTACCGTGATGCTAGTTAAGGCTGTAATTCCGGAACTCCCGCATGATATAACAATCCTTCCAAGCATGAGTGGATGGTTTGTTGGGAAGACTGTGTTTCGGACAGGGGTCGTTAATCATTGCCTCCATGTTGAACGGCTTGCCCTTGCCAAAACGCGGTTTACCGTTCCCCTTGCGGCAGTTGTTCCCAGTGTTAGTATTGGCCACCAGATCTGACCTGCCGTCTAGATGCTTCCGTTTACCGCCATTACCTGGGTTGTTATTTCCTGCCCCATTCTGTTGCTGACCTTTGCCGTTGCCATTCTTCTTACCCTTAGCAGACTTCTCATCATCCGAACCGGGATCTTTCGTGCTGTCAGAATCTGCATATTTGGTGAGAGCCGCCAAGAGCTCACCCATGTCCTGGCAGGAACGCTTAAGACATCCAAGCTTCTGCTTAAGGGGCAAAAAGTGACAATTTTTCTCCAGAATCAGAACCGCCCGAGCCGCCGTGATGTTATCAGACGAGTGGATAATGGTAGAGACCCGCCGGACCCAATGATGGGCCGACTCATCCTCACGCTGCACGCAATGATCCAAATCAACGATCGTCATAGGCTGTTTGCACGTTCCTTGAAAATTCTTGATAAATCGTGCTTTCAACTCGGCCCAGGAATTAATGGTATTGGGGGGCAGACTCTTTAACCACGTACGAGCCGGTCCTTCCAACATCATGATGAAGTACTTAGCACAGACTGCATCGCTGACGTCCAACATCTCCATGGCTAGCTCATAACTATCAATCCAGGCTTCTGGAGGTAGATCAGCTGTGTAGTTAGGCACTTTTCGCGGACCCTTAAAATCCTTCGGCAGGCACTCGTTTCGTAGAGCTGGTACTAAACATGGCACTCCAACGGCTCTGGACGCGACTCCGACTCCTACCGAAGTTGAAGGGGTCACCGGGGACGGCTCTTGATAAGATCCTCTCTCGTAGGAAGGCAAAACAAGCATGACTTCAAAACTTTCAACACATAGAGAGGAAACTTGATATTATTGCAATATGTAGAAGAATAAGATCCTCTCTCATAATAATTTTCTGTAGCATCATGAAGGAATTTCACAATATAACCAGCACATAAAGCATTCTTTTCATGATCTACAAGCATAGAAATTTTACTACTCTCCACATAAGCAAATTTATTCTCATCAATAGTAGTGGGAGCAAACTCAACAAAATAACTATCATGTGAGGAATAATCCAATTGAAAATTAAAATCATGATAACAAGTTTCATGATTATCATTATTCTTTATAGCATACATGTCATCACAATAATCATCATAAATAGGAGGCATGCTTTCATCATAATAAATTTGCTCATCAAAACTTGGGGGACTAAGCATATCATCTTCATCAAACATAGCATCCCCAAGCTTGTAGCTTTGCATATCATTAGCATCATGAATATTCAAGGAATTCATACTAACAACATTGCAATCGTGCTCATCATTCAAGGAATTCTCATCAAGTATTTTCATAATTTCTTCCTCTACCAATTGAGCACAATTTTCTGAATCCTTATTTTCACGAAAGACATTAAAAAGATGAAGCATATGAGGCAACCTCAATTCCATTTGTTTTGTAGTTTTCTTTTATAAAACCAAACTAGTGAAAAACAAGAAACTAAAAGATTTGATTGCAAGATCTAAAGATATACCTTCAAGCACTCACCTCCCCGGCAACGGCGCCAGAAAAGAGCTTGATGTCTACTACGCAACCTTCTTCTTGTAGACTAGTGTTGGGCCTCCAAGCGCAGAGTTTTGTAGGACAGTAGCAAATTTCCCTCAAGTGGATGACCTAAGGTTTATCAATCCGTGGGAGGCGTAGGATGAAGATGGTCTCTCTCAAACAACCCTGCAACCAAATAACAAAGAGTCTCTTGTGTCCCCAACACACCCAATATAATGGTAAATTGTATAGGTGCACTAGTTCGGCGAAGAGATGGTGATACAAGTGTAATATGGATGGTAGATATAGGTTTTTGTAATCTGCAAATATAAAAACAGCAAGGTAACTAATGATAAAAGTGAGCACAAACGGTATTGCAATGCTTGAAAACAAGGCCGAGGGTTCATACTTTCACTAGTGCAAGTTCTCTCAACAATACTGACATAGTTGAATCATATGTAAATCCCTCACGTGCGACAAAGAGTTCACTCCAAAGTCACAAATAGCGGAGAACAAACGAAGAAATTATTGTAGGGTACGAAACCACCTCAAAGTTATCTTTTCCGATCAATCGTATGAGCTATCCCTATAAGTGTCACGAACAGCCCTAGAGTTTGTACTAAAATAACACCTTAAGATACACATCAACCAAAACCCTAATGTCACCTAGATACTCCAATGTCACCACAAGTACCCATGGGCTTGATTATACGATATGCATCACACAATTTCAGATTCATCATGTTCAATCCAACACAAAGAACTTCAAAGAGTGCCCCAAAGTTTCTACCGGAGAGTCAAGATGAAAACATGTGCCAACCCCTATGCATAGATTCCCAAGGTCACGAAACCCGCAAGTTGATCACCAAAACATACATCAAGTGGATCAATAGAACATCCCATTGTCACCACAGATATCCCATCGCAAGACATACATCAAGTGTTCTCAAATCCTTAAAGACTCAATCCGATAAGAAAACTTCAAAGGGAAAACTCAATTCATCACAAGAAGATAGAGAGGGAAAAACTCCATATGATTCATCTATATTAATAAAGCTCGCGGTACATCAAGATCGTGTCATCTCAAGAACACGAGAGAGAGAGAGAGAGATCAAACACATAGCTACTGGTACATACCCTCAGCCCCGAGGGTGAACTACTCCCTCCTCGTCATGGAGACCGCCGGGATGATGAAGATGGCCTCTAGTGATGGTTTCCCCCTCCGGCAGGGTGCCAGAACGGGCTCCCGATTGGTTTTTCGTGGCTACAGAGGCTTGCGGCAGCGGAACTCCCGATCTAGGTTCCTTTTCGGAGATTTCTATATTTATAAGAGTTTTTGGTGTTGGTCCCACGTCCAGAAGGTTCCCGAGGAGGTGACAAGCTAGGGGGGCGCGCCCCCCACCCTTGTGGCTTCCTCGGCCTTCCTCTCCGGTGACTTTTCACTCCAGTATTTTTTATATTTTCCAAAAATATTCTCCGTAAATTTTCAGCTCATTCCGAGAACTTTTATTTCTGCACAAAAACAACACCACGGTAGTTCTGCTGAAAAGAGCGTCAGTCCGGGTTAGTTCTAATCAAATCATACCAAAATCATATAAAATTATTGTAAACATGGCATAAATACTTCATAAATTATAGATACGTTGGAGACGTATCACCGCTCGCTACTGGAAGCCGCCGGCGACTCCAAACGCCGGCTATAACTACGGCTTGGGATGGGGGTCGAGTGCACATGACTCCGGCTATAAGTATACTTCTCCTGCTGAGCCACTGCTGTCTGCAAATACCCAATGGCATTCCGGGCCGCTTCGGCGAAGGGGCTCCCGTCGGCGAGGGGGAGCGCATTGAGCCTGGCAGCTGCTGCCACCATGTTCTCCACCGGGTTAGAATAATGACCAGGTGGTGTCAGAAAACGTTGCGGCGGGGTCTGATTCCTACGGGGCAGGTCTGGCTGCCGATGCTGAGCCGCTGCCCTGTTCCCAGGCACCCCCGCCGTCTGGGTCACGGTCAGCGGCACATTCGGTCCTGCTCCCGGGGTGTGATAACCAACAAGTATAGGGGATCGCAACAGTTTTCGAGGGTAGAGTATTCAACCCAAATTTATAGATTCGACACAAGGGGAGCCAAAGAATACTTCAGAGTATTAGCAGTTGAGTTGTCAATTCAACCACACCTAGAGATTAAATATCTGCAGCAGAGTGATCAGTAGCACAGTAATATGATAGTTCTGATAGCAGTAGCAATAGTAAGAGTAGCAGTAACAGTAGTAGCAGTAGTTTTGTAGTAGTTGGAACAGCAGCAACAGCAGTGGTAACTTAGCAAGAACAATAAGTGGAAAGGTCGTAGGCACTGGATCGGTAACTCGTTGGATGATATTCATCATATAACAGTCATAACCTAGGGCGATACAGAACTAGCTCCAGTTCGTCAATGTAATGTAGGCATGTATTCCGTAAATAGTCATACGTGCTTATGGAAAAGAACTTGCATGACATCTTTTGTCCTACCCTCCCGTGGCAGCGGGGTCCATAAGGAAACTAAGGGATATTAAGGCCTCCTTTTACTAGAGAACCAGAACAAAGCATTAACACATGGTGAATACATGAACTCCTCAAACTGCGATCATCACCGCGAAGTATCCCAAATATTGTCACTATGGGGTTGACGGATCATAACACGTAATAGGTGCATATGACTAGGCAAGATCGGATCAAGAACATGGATTTAGAGATGATAACATAAACGGTTCAGATCTGAAATCATGGCACTCGGTCCCTAGTGACAAGCATTAGGCATAGCAAAGTCATAGCAACATCAATCTCAGAACATAATGGATACTAGGGATCAAGCCCTAACAAAACTAACTCGATTACATGATGAATCTCATTCAACTCCTCACCGACCAGCAAGCCTACGAAGGAATTACTCACTCCCGGTGGGGAGCATCATGGAATTGGCGATGGAGAAAGGTTGATGATGACGAAGACCGAAGATTCCCCTCTTCGGAGCCCCAAAGAGGCTCTAGATCTGGCCTCCCGATGAAGAACAGGAGGTGGCGGCGGCTCCGTCTCATGAAACACGATAATTCTTTCTCTCTTATTTTTTCCTCCAAATTTAGGAATTTATAGTGGCGGAGATAGGGCAAGTGGGGCCCCGAGGTGCCCAGCACCCACCAGGGCGCGCCGGGAGGGGGCTGGCACACCCTGGTAGGTGATGCGCACCCTGGGCCCCCTCTCCGGTGGTTTTTGGCTCCAGTATTTTTTATATTTTCCAAAATAAATCTCCAGAAAGTTTCGTTCCATTCCGAGAACTTTTATTTCTGCACAAAAAACAACACCATGGCAATTCTGCTGAAAACAGCGCCAGTCCGGGTTAGTTCCATTCAAATCATGCAAATTAGAGTCCAAAACTAGGGCAAAAGAGTGAGGAAAAGTAGATACGTTGGAGACGTATCAACTCCCCCAAGCTTAAACCTTTGCTTGTCCTCAAGCAATTCAGTTGATAAACTGAAAGTGATAAAGAAAAACTTTTATGAACTCTTTAGTTCTTGTTTACATATATGTGCTTAAGTAGCACCCATGTTTTCAACAAAGATTATGACTAACCACGTCAACAATAACTCTTAAAAATTATATTTACTCATATGAATAACATAAGCAACTAGCGAGCAATAATAAGATATCTCAAGCGCCAACATTTTGTCAAAACAATCGTGATACAATATGACAATAGTGGTATCTCGCTAGCCCTTTCCGAGACCGCAAAACATAAATGCAGAGCACCTCCAAAGTTCAAGCAGCGACTAAACATTGTAATTCATGGTAGAAAAGATCCAGTCATGCTGCACCCAACATCAACTATACACAATGCATGAGGATGACAATAGTGCTCTCATGTCTGGCGCTTATTTGAGAAGGTGATGACTCAACATAAAAGTAAATAGATAGTCTCTTCGCAGAGGGAAGCATGGATTTGCAGCGGTGCCAGAGCTCAAAGTTTAAAACAGAGATAGATATAATTTTGGGAGGTACACCCTTCCTGTCAACGTCACGACCAAGAGTTATCAATATCTTCCATGCTAAACAAATTAGCGGCGGTTCCCAAGCGGTAAAAGTAAAGGTTTACTCCCCCTCCACCAACAATCACGCTCCACGGCGAGCCGCATCCACGGGTACCATCCAAACCAACAACATTCCTGGGGGAGTTTTGTTTAATTATTTTTGATTTTTGATTTCGGGACTGGGAATCCCTATTACCGCCCCTCTCGTGTAAGGACAAGTGAATAAACACTCATCATGAGAATAACCCGCTTAGCATGGAAGATACTGACCGCCCCCTGTCGCTCCATGAGCGGTCCAGGCACACAAAACAGATGTTCATTTGAATTTTTAGAGGTGGCACATGCAAATTTACTTTGGAACGGCAGGGTAATACCGCATATAGGTAGGTATGGTGGACTCATCTGGCATAACTTGGTTCAAGGTTTTGATGCACAAGCAGTATTCCCGCTTAGTACAGGCGAAGGCTAGCAGTTAGATTGAGAAGCGACCAGCTAGAGAGCGAAAACGGTCATGAACATGCATTACATATAATCAACATTGAATACTAGCACGAGTAGGATACGGACACCATGAACATAAATATCATGAAGGCTATGTTGGTTTTGATTCAACTACATGCGTGAACATGTGCCAAGTCAAGCCACTTGAAACATTCAGAGGCGGATACCATATCATCATACCGCATCACAACCATTTTAATGCATGTTGACACCCAAAATAAATCATTATCCACTCCTAGCTACTTAAGCATGGCATGAACAACTATAACCTCTAATGGTCATTGCAAACATGTTTGATCATAATGAGCTGAATCAAGGGAAACTAGGTTAAACATATTTACAAAAACAAAACAAGTTGAGTTCATACCCGCCTTTCTTTGCCACAGTCAATTCATCAAATGTCGTCATTATTGCCTTTCACTTGCACGACCGAATGATAAGAGAATAATAATAGTGCAAGAATGCCGTGGACTAAGCTGGAATCTGCAAACATTTTATTCAAGAGGAGAAGACAAGGTAATACGGGTTCTTTGTTAGGTAAGCGATAATGCAGATGAGAACCACTAAACAATTTCATCGTGGTCTTCTCCTCGGTATGACTCGAGTAAAAAGAAAAGAATTTCAGAGAAACACACTGAAATATTTTTGGAGTTTTTGGTTTTTCTTGAAGCAAATTAAAGAGGAAAAACAAAAACGATAAAAACTATTTACACGGGTTAGCTCCCAACAAACAAAAAGAAGAAGCAAGAAATCTTTTTGGGTTTTCTTTTGATGCAACAATTAAACTAAGCTAGAAAGAAAAACTAAAAAGAAGTAGGAAATGTTTTTTGGGTTTTCTCAAAGTTTTTGAAACACACAAGAAGAAAGCGCGAAAACAAATCTAGCATGGATATTACAATGAAAAAGTATGGGCACCGACAACTGGAATGAAATGTGCGAACATGAATGTAATGTCGGTGGAAATACGTACTCCCCCAGGCTTAGGCTTTTGGCCTAGCTTGGTAATCACCATCCGTAGTAGCCGTCCGGTCCCAAGTCGTAGTGAGGCTGAGGCGGCACCTGAGCGTCCCACCCCTGGTGCTCCTCCTCAGCTGCTGCTAGGTTGTTCCGGTAAGCTGTAATGTCATCTGGCATAATCCTGTATCCGTTCCTGGCGATAGGATCAAACAAAGACGGTGCAGGCAACGGGATAATATCATGTGTTTCCTTGCTAAATACTAAGTTATAGTGAATATCACGTGGAGAGTCAGTTACATCAAGAACATGGTGAGCCTGCAGTGACTTATGATCGAGATAGACTCGGGGTAAGAGGTAATCATGTGGGCGAAAGGGGATTCTAAAGTGGTTCGCTAAGCGAGTAGCATAAATACCACCATGTATCTTTCCCTTAGTTTTATTGAGATGTAAGCGCCGGGAAATAATAGCCCCCATACTAAAGGTGTGATCATCATAAAGTGCACGACGTAAAATAGCGAAGTCAGGAGCACTAAGTGAGCTAACCTTCTCCCTAGCAGTTAAACACTTAGTGATGACTAAGGCGAAATAATGTACTGAGGGAAACTGTAAGCTAATAGCAGTAGCGCTCGACACACCTCTATCCTCACCCACGGTTAATGCGAGGAGAAAATCCTCAAACTCAGATGGCCTAGGTTCTCTCAAGTCCCCATCAGAAAGGATCAAGCATATGTTATAGAAGTCACCTAGCGATAATTTGTGAGGTTCAACATAAAGATTAAACTGCACTTCAGGGGGGTTGTTCCTCCCTAGATAAGTAAAACTTTGCGCAAAGGAATTTGTAAGGATGTCATATTGGTCACAGTTATCTGCGAGGAACTCGGTTAACCCAGCGTTTGCGACAAACTGAGCGAACTCTTGGTGGATCCCGGCCTCTTCCAGGAAGGCATCATGCGGCCATTCGCACGGCCGCACCTCCACCTTTCTTGGAGTGTGAAGGTCATTGTCCGATGATTCCCCAATGACTCCCTTGGCATTTTTCTTGGAGGAGAACTTCCTAAAGATATTCATTTTATTCCTACAAAAATTCTGAAAAAAAATTAGTCCACAAAAATTTGTCAACAAAACTTTGTAAGATTGTTAGCAACTACTCCCAAGCATGCATAGAGGCCATATTGAGCATTCAAACTACTTAGAACTCTAAGAATTCAACATGCAAGCTCATCTACAGCAGCACCAAGAGTAGCTAATTACTCTAAAAATAACCCACTAAAACAAAAACTAATTGGAGCAATGGAGGAGTCACATACGAGTAGCAATCCCTTCAAACAGTTTCGGAAACGGAGCTTCGAGCAAAGAGATCGAAATCCGCGGGTTTGAGAGCAAGAACACGAAAATGGTGGCTGCGGTGATTTTTTGCTGGAGGTAGGTGGTGATGTGGGCTAAAGATATAAGTGAGGGGGCCTACGTGGGGGCCACCACCCACCAGGGCGCGCCTGGGGGGTGCTGGCGTGCCCTGGTGGGTGCTGCTTACCCTGGGCACTCCCCTCAGGTGTTATTTGCACTAAAAAATCAGAAATATTCAGAAAAAAATCGTGTTAAATTTTCAGGGCATTCTGAGAATTTTTATTTTTGGGTCATTTTTTTATTGCACGGAGAAAAACAGAAAACAGGATAAACATGGCATTTTATTTTATTTGACTAACTAAAACAGAAAATAAAATGTGGGGGCAGAGAGTTGGGCTTACTAGATTCATCGACGTCATACCTCTAAAAAATGATTCATTAATAAGGTTGATCAAGTCTTATTAACAACCACTTCTGATTAGCATGAAATCGAAGAACTTTCGTAAGACACTAAGTTACCTCAATGGGGATGTGCATATCCCCTAAAATAAGTATATCATATTTCTTTTTGATGGTAGGTAGAGGTAATTGAAAACTTCCAATAGTGATGGTCGAAGATTCTTCAATAACATTTATACCATTCACTTGAAATTGTTTCTTCGGAAAGTGCACCGTGTGCTCATTACCATTAATATGAAAAGTGACTTTGCTTTTATTGCAATCAATAACAGCCCCTGCAGTATTCAAAAAGGGTCTACCAAGGATAATCGACATGTTGTCGTCCTCGGGCATCTCAAGAATAACAAAGTCCGTTAAGATAGTAACATTTGCAACAACAACGGGCACATCCTCACAAATACCAATAGGTATGGCTGTTGATTTGTCAGCCATTTGCAATGATATCTCAGTAGGTGTGAGTTTATTCAAATCAAGTCTTTTATATAAGGAGAAAGGCATAACACTAACACCGGCTCCCAAATCACACAAAGCAGTTTTAACATAGTTTCTTTTGATGGAGCAAGGTATAGTTGGTATTCCCGGATCTCCAAGTTTGTTAGGTACTCCATCCTTAAAAGAATAATTAGCAAGCATGGTGGAGATTTCAGCTTCAAGTATTTTTCTTTTATTAGTGATGATGTCTTTCATATACTTTGCATAAGGGGCCATCTTCAAAATATCAGTTAAACGGGTACGCAAAAAGACTGGCCTAATCTTTCAGCAAAGCGCTCAAATTCTTCATCATCCTTTTTCTTAGATGGCTTAGGTGGAAATGGCATGGGTTTCTGAACCCATGGATCTCTTTCTTTACCATGTTTCCTAGCCACAAAGTCTTTCTTATCATACCATTTGTTTTGTAGGTTGTGGGTTATCAAGATCAGGAGCAGGCTCTATTTCAACATCATTATTTGGTTCTCTATCATTACTAGGTTGAGCATCATCGTGAACATCATCATGATCATTTTCATTATCACTAGGTTAATGTTCACTACCAGATTGAGTTTCAGCATCGGAAATAGTGACATCATTATTATCAGGAGGTTTTTGTGTCTCAGATTCACTAGAGGTATGCAAAGTCCTATCATTTTTATTTTTCTTTTTCTTCTTAGAAGGACTAGGTGCATCAGGATTAATTCTCTGAGAGTCTTGTTCAATTCTTTTAGGACGACCCTTAGGATAGAGTGGTTCTTGGGTCATTCTACCTCCTCTAGTTACTACTCTAGCAGCAAAGTCATGCATATTACTATTCATTTCATCAAGCAATTCTTTTTGGGACTTAGCTACTTGTTCTAACTGAGTTTGAACCATAGAGGAATGCTTTCCTACACCTCTAACATCATTACTGATTCTAAATAGCAATTCACTCAAGCGAGCAATCATATCACAATTGTATTTCAACTGTTTCAGAACATGAGCATTGAAATGATCTGCTTCATAATATAGTTATCAAACTCATATAAGCATTGACTAGGAGGTTTATTGTGAGGAATGTCACTTTCATTAAACTTTAATAAACAATTTACCTCTACCACCTGTGGAGGTGGTGGTGTGTCAAGGCCATGTATTTCTTCAATAGGTGGCAAATTCTTAACATCCTCAGCTTTAATACCTTTTTCCTTCATAGATTTCTTTGCCTCTTGCATATCTTCAGGACTGAGAAATAAGACACCCCTCTTCTTCGGAGTGGGTTTAGGCGGTGGTTCAGGAAGAGTCCAATCATCATAATTCTTCAATACATTATTCAATAATTCTTCAGCTTGTTCGACAGTTCGTTCCCTGAAAACACAACCAGCACAACTATCTAGGAAGTCCCTAGAAGCATCGGTTAGTCCATTATAAAAGATATCAAGTATTTCATTTTTCTTGAGAGGATGATCAGGCAAAGCATTAAGCAACTGGAGAAGCCTCCCCTAAGCTTGTGGGAGACTCTCTTCTTCAATGTGCACAAAGTTAAATATTTCCTATAAGGCAGCTTGTTTCTTATGAGCAGGAAAATATTTTTCAAAGAAGTAGTAGATCATATCCTGGGGACTACGCACACAACCAGGAGCCAGAGTATTGTACCAAGTCTTAGCATCACCCTTTAATGAGAACGGGAACAACTTAAGGATGTAATAGTAGCGAATCTTCTCATCATAATCAAAGAGGGTGGCTATATCATTCAACTTAGTAAGGTGTGCCACTACAGTTTCAGTTTCATAGCCATGGAAAGGATCAGATTCAACCAAAGTAATTAACTCTGGGTCGACAGAGAACTCATAATCCTTATCGGTAACACATATAGGTGAAGTAGCAAACTTAGGATCACATTTCATTCTAGCATTCAAAGTTTTTTCCTTATACTTGCATAGTAATTTCTTAAGATCATCTCTATCCTTGCAATAAATAATTTCTCTAGATATCTCCTCGTCCATAACATAACCTTCAGGTATCTTAGGCATTTCAAACTTAGGAGAGCTAGGACTAATAGGAGTTTCATAATCATAATCAGTTTTATAAGCTTCATCAGTTTCAATTATTTTATTTTCTTTAACTCTAGCAATTTGTTCATCAAGAAATTCTCCTAGCGGCACATTATCATCAAGCATGGTACTAGCATCATTCATAGTAGAGGCAGCATCATCAATAACTTGCGACATATCAGGATTACTAGCATGTGGTGGTGTTGCAAGCTTACTCATAACAGAAGGTGAATCAAGTGCAGAGCTAGATGGCAGTTCCTTACCTCCCCTCGTAGTAGAGGGAAAAATCTTGGTTCTTGGATCCTTCAGATTCTTCATAGTGATAAATTGATATAAATCCCAAGTGACTCAACAAATATTGCTATGCTCCCCAGCAACAGCGCCGGAAAAAGGTCGTGATAACCTACAAGTATAGGGGATCGCAATAGTTTTCGAGGGTAGAGTATTCAACCCAAATTTATAGATTCGACACAAGGGGAGCCAAATAATACTTGAGAGTATTACCAGTTGAGTTGTCAATTCAACCACACCTGGAGATTAAATATCTGTAGCAGAGTGATTAGTAGCACAGTAATATGATAGTTTTGATAGCAGTAGCAATAGCATCCGTAGCGGTAACAGTAGTAGCAGTAGTTTTGTAGTAGTTGGAACAGCAGCAATAGCAGTAGTAACTTAGCAAGAACAATAAGTGGAAAGTTTGTAGGCACTGGATCGGTAACTCGTTGGATGATATTCATCATATAACAATCATAACCTAGGGCGATACAGAACTAGCTCCAGCTCGTCAATGTAATGTAGGCATGTATTCCGTAAATAGTCATACGTGCTTATGGAAAAGAACTTGCATGACATCTTTTGTCCTACCCTCCCGTGGCAGCGGGGTCCATAAGGAAACTAAGGGATATTAAGGCCTCCTTTTAATAGAGAACCAGAACAAAGCATTAACACATGGTGAATACATGAACTCCTCAAACTGCGATCATCACCGCGAAGTATCCCAAATATTGTCACTATGGGGTTGACGGATCATAACACGTAATAGGTGCATATGACTAGGCAAGATCGGATCAAGAACATGGATTTAGAGATGATAACATAAACGGTTCAGATCTGAAATCATGGCACTCGGTCCCTAGTAACAAGCATTAGGCATAGCAAAGTCATAGCAACATCAATCTCAGAACATAATGGATACTAGGGATCAAGCCCTAACAAAACTAACTCGATTACATGATGAATCTCATTCAACTCCTCACCGACCAGCAAGCCTACGAAGGAATTACTCACTCCCGGTGGGGAGCATCATGGAATTGGCGATGGAGAAAGGTTGATGATGACGAAGACCGAAGATTCCCCTCTTCGGAGCCCTAAACAGGCTCTAGATCTGGCCTCCCGATGAAGAACAGGAGGTGGCGGCGGCTCCGTCTCATGAAACGCGATAATTCTTTTTCTCTTATTTTTTTTCTCCAAATTTAGGAATTAATAGTGGCGGAGATAGGGCAAGTGGGGCCCCGAGGTGCCCAGCACCCACCAGGGCGCGCCGGGAGGGGGCTGGCACACCCTGGTAGGTGCTGCGCACCCTGGGCCCCCTCTCTGGTGGTTTCTGGCTCCAGTATTTTTTATATTTTCCAAAATAAATCTCCAGAAAGTTTCGTTCCATTCCGAGAACTTTTATTTCTGCACAAAAAACAACACCATGGCAATTCTGCTGAAAACAGCGTCAGTCCGGGTTAGTTCCATTCACATCATGCAAATTAGAGTCCAAAACAAGGGCAAAAGAGTGAGGAAAAGTAGATACGTTGGAGACGTATCAACTCCCCCAAGCTTAAACCTTTGCTTGTCCTCAAGCAATTCAGTTGATAAACTGAAAGTGATAAAGAAAAACTTTTATGAACTCTTTTGTTCTTGTTTACATATATGTGCTTAAGTAGCACCCATGTTTTCAACAAAGATTATGACTAACCACGTCAACAATAACTCTTAAAAATTATATTTACTCATATGAATAACATAAGCAACTAGCGAGCAATAATAAGATATCTCAAGCGCCAACATTCTGTCAAAACAATCGTGATACAATATGACAATAGTGGTATCTCGCTAGCCCTTTCTGAGACCACAAAACATAAATGCAGAGCACCTCCAAAGTTCAAGCAGCGACTAAACATTGTAATTCATGGTAGAAAAGATCCAGTCATGCTACACCCAACATCAACTATACACAATACATGAGGATGACAAAAGTGCTCTCATGTCTGGCGCTTATTTGAGAAGGTGATGACTCAACATAAAAGTAAATAGATAGTCTCTTCGCAGAGGGAAGCATGGATTTGCAGCGGTGCCAGAGCTCAAGTCTTAAAACAGAGATAGATATAATTTTGGGAGGTACACCCTTCCTGTCAACGTCACGACCAAGAGTTATCAATATCTTCCATGCTAAACAAATTAGCGGCGGTTCCCAAGCGGTAAAAGTAAAGGTTTACTCCCCCTCCACCAACAATCACGCTCCACGGCGAGCCGCATCCACGGGTACCATCCAAACCAACAACATTCCTGGGGGAGTTTTGTTTAATTATTTTTGATTTTTGATTTCGGGACTGGGAATCCCTATTACCGCCCCTCTCGTGTAAGGACAAGTGAATAAACACTCGTCATGAGAATAACCCGCTTAGCATGGAAGATACTGACCGCCCCCTGTCGCTCCATGAGCGGTCCAGGCACACAAAACAGATGTTCATTTGAATTTTTAGAGGTGGCACATGCAAATTTACTTTGGAACGGCAGGGTAATACCGCATATAGGTAGGTATGGTGGACTCATCTGGCATAACTTGGTTCAAGGTTTTGATGCACAAGCAGTATTCCCGCTTAGTACAGGCGAAGGCTAGCAGTTAGATTGAGAAGCGACCAGCTAGAGAGCGAAGACGGTCATGAACATGCATTACATATAATCAACATTGAATACTAGCATGAGTAGGATATGGACACCATGAACATAAATATCATGAAGGCTATGTTGGTTTTGATTCAACTACATGCGTGAACATGTGCCAAGTCAAGCCACTTGAAACATTCAGAGGAGGATACCATATCATCATACCGCATCACAACCATTTTAATGCATGTTGACACCCAAAATAAATCATTACCCACTCCTAGCTACTTAAGCATGGCATGAACAACTATAACCTCTAATGGTCATTGCAAACATGTTTGATCATAATGAGCTGAATCAAGGGATACTAGGTTAAACATATTTACAAAAACAAAACAAGTTGAGTTCATACCCGCCTTTCTTTGCCACAGTCAATTCATCAAATGTCGTCATTATTGCCTTTCACTTGCACGACCGAATGATAAGAGAATAATAATAGTGCAAGAATGCCGTGGACTAAGCTGGAATCTGCAAACATTTTATTCAAGAGGAGAAGACAAGGTAATACGGGTTCTTTGTTAGGTAAGCGATAATGCAGATGAGAACCACTAAACAATTTCATCGTGGTCTTCTCCTCGGTATGACTCGAGTAAAAAGAAAAGAATTTCAGAGAAACACACTGAAATATTTTTGGAATTTTTGGTTTTTCTTGAAGCAAATTAAAGAGGAAAAACAAAAACGATAAAAACTATTTACACGGGTTAGCTCCCAACAAACAAAAAGAAGAAGCAAGAAATCTTTTTGGGTTTTCTTTTGATGCAACAATTAAACTAAGCTAGAAAGAAAAACTAAAAAGAAGTAGGAAATGTTTTTTGGGTTTTCTCAAAGTTTTTGAAACACACAAGAAGAAAGCGCGAAAACAAATCTAGCATGGATATTACAATGAAAAAGTATGGGCACCGACAACTGGAATGAAATGTGCGAACATGAATGTAATGTCAGTGGAAATACGTACTCCCCCAAGCTTAGGCTTTTGGCCTAGCTTGGTAATCACCATCCGTAGTAGCCGTCCGGCCCCAAGTCGTAGTGAGGCTGAGGCAGCACCTGAGCGTCCCACCCCTGGTGCTCCTCCTTAGCTGCTGCTAGGTTGTTCCGGTAAGCTGTAATGTCATCTGGCATAATCCTGTATCCGTTCCTGGCGATAGGATCAAACAAAGCAGGTGCAGGCAACAGGATAATATCATGTGTTTCCTTGCTAAATACTAAGTTATAGTGAATATCACGTGGAGAGTCAGTTACATCAAGAACATGGTGAGCCTGCAGTGACTTATGATCGAGATAGACTCGGGGTAAGAGGTAATCATGTGGGCGAAAGGGGATTCTAAAGTGGTTCGCTAAGCGAGTAGCATAAATACCACCATGTTTCTTTCCCTTAGTTTTATTGAGATATAAGCGCCGGGAAATAATAGCCCCCATACTAAAGGTGTGATCATCATAAAGTGCACGACGTAAAATAGCGAAGTCAGGAGCACTAAGTGAGCTAACCTTCTCCCTAGCAGTTAAACACTTAGTGATGACTAAGGCGAAATAATGTACTGAGGGAAACTGTAAGCTAATAGCAGTAGCGCTCGACACACCTCTATCCTCACCCACATTTAATGCGAGGAGAAAATCCTCAAACTCATCCAACTCCTCACCGACCAGCAAGCCTACGAAGGAATTACTCACTCCCGGTGGGGAGCATCATGGAATTGGCGATGGAGAAAGGTTGATGATGACGAAGACCGAAGATTCCCCTCTGTGGAGCCCCAAACGGGCTCCAGATCTGACCTCCCGATGAAGAACAGGAGGTGGCGGCGGCTCCGTCTCGTGAAACGCGATAATTCTTTCTCTCTTATTTTTTCCTCCAAATTTTGGAATTTATAGTGGCGGAGATAGGGCAAGTGGGGCCCCGAGGTGCCCAGCACCCACCAGGGCGCACCGGGAGGGGGCTGGCGCGCCGTGGTAGGTGCTGCGCACCCTGGGCCCCCTCTCCGGTGGTTTCTGGCTCCAGTATTTTTTATATTTTCCAAAATAAATCTCCAGAAAGTTTCGTTCCATTCCGAGAACTTTTATTTCTACACAAAAAACAACACCATGGCAATTCTGCTGAAAACAGCATCAGTCCGGGTTAGTTCCATTCAAATCATGCAAATTAGAGTCCAAAACAAGGGCAAAAGAGTGAGGAAAAGTAGATACATTGGAGACATATCAGGGTGTTGAAGAGATTCCTGGGCTCATATTGCTCATGCAGGCGGGTCTGATGCCTCATCCGAAAGACCGCTTCTAACGCTTGTTGATCCAGACTGAGGCGAAGAGCTTCAGCCTTCAGGTGCTCCGACTCAGCATCCATCTGAGCCTACATTGCATTGATATCCTCCTGGGCCCTTGTCATCTGGTCTTTCAGCCTCGCGATCTCTGCATTGCGACCTGCTTGATTCTCAGTTGTGAGCTCGGTCCCCATGAGAGTTGTCAACTCGTTCATCAAATCCAGCAAAACTTGAGCCGGCAGCCTGGCTGAGCCAGACCCTGACGCACCGGCAGCTGCCCCAGCAGATCCAGCTGCTCCAGCCACCGTGCTGTTGACAGCCGGCGTTGTGCCTGCCATGAAGATGGCGGCTTGACTTGGCGGCTCATAGGGCTCCAGAATACTGTCACCATCGGAATAGCCCCCAAGCCCGCCGTCATGAAGCTGGTAAATTGACTCTGTTTCCCCGCTCGAGGATCCATCCTCCGAGCAGACAAGGGTCTCATCTCCTAACACGTAATCTTCCAGGAGCTCCGCGCCTTGGGTGAAACCGACGAAGATGCGCTTCCGGGCGGGTTGCGCGCGCCGGGCCGACTCGACGAGGTCGGTGCAGCTGTCCGGCCCGGGCTTAGATCCGCCGATCTTCCCGATGAAAACGTGAATTCCGCCGAAGGGGACCCGGTACCCGTACTCGATTGAGTCGGCCTCGGGGCCCTAGCCAGCATCGTCGATGTAGAGCTTGCCGCGGCGACTCTTAGTCATCCTGCCAACGGCGTATCCCTCGATCCCTGGGAGAGAGCCCTTCGAGTACTCCAAACCACCGTGCACCAGCCCCACGGTGGGCGCCAACTGTCGTGGTTTTATCACGGCAGATGTCCTAGTGCAAGGACTTAGGGGTGAAGCCATCGCTACGGCGGTTAACTCGAAGGGGTTAGTCGGGACGAAAGACACATGTTTACCCAGGTTCAGCCCCTCTCGAAGGAGGTAATAGCCTACGTCCTGCTTCGAGTTGTATTGATTGGGTATCGATTACAAGGGAGCGGATTCGCTTGACCTAGCTCTCGATTAGAGTTTTCGTACCTTAAGTCGCCCAGGGAACTCGCCTTTATATACACAGGTCGAGGCCCTGGGCTTACAAGAGTCCGGGCCGGATTACATCTAGTAACCGACCTTATCTCCAAATCGTCTTGCCTTCTCTGGCAAGCCATCTCCCGGCGGCTTAAACCTCCGGGTCTCACACCACCTTCCGGCTCTGGGCCTCCGCCCGGCCCTTCTCGTAAGTTACTTTCAGGCTTGTCTTGGTCCTCAGGCCTGTTTAAGACCTTATGGCTAAGTCGCCAGCTTCCTAACCCGGCCCTTCCTGGGCGGGTTATATCACGGGGTTATATCCCCAACAAGACTCGAATATTTTTCATTAGTAATATGAACATAAACCCACAATTCATCGGATCCCAAGAAACACACCGCAAAGAGTGATTACATAAGATAGATCACTGCGGGAATCACGGTGATCATGGAAATAAAGAACATAGAGAGAGAGGGAACCATCTAGGTACTAACTACGGACCCGTAGGTCTATGGTGAACTACTCACACATCACCATGGGAGCAGCAAGGTTGATGTAGAGGCCCTCCATGATCGATCCCCCTCTGGTAGGGCACCGGAACAGGGCTCCAGATGGGCACACGGTGGAACAGAGACTTGCGGCGGCGGAAAAAGTGTTTCGGCAGGCTGCCTAGGGTTTTTGGCATGAATAAGAATTTATAGGCCAGAGAACAACGCTAGAGGGCCGGTGAGGTGGCCCCAAGCCATCAGGGCGCGGCCATCCCCCCTGGGCGAGCCCTGTTGGCTTGGGGGCACCTCGTGTGGCCTCCGGTCTCCCTCCGAAGCTTCCAGGTCCTTATTTTGTCCAGAAAAAATTGTCAAAAAGTTTTGGGGTATTTGGACTTTGTTTGGTATGGTATTCCTGAAAAGCCAAAAACATGCAAAAAAACAACGACTCGCACTTGGCACCGGGTTAATAGTTTAGTGGTAAAAAATAATAGGAATCGGCAACAAATGCCCAAAAAGTATCCTAGAATGATAATATTATAGAATGGAAAAATCAAAAATTATGGATACGTTGGAGACGTATCAACAACCCCAAGCTTAATTCCTGCTCGTCCTCGAGTAGGTAAATGATAAAAATAGAATTTTTGATGTGACATGCTACCCAACATGTAATCTCTTTCAGGTATGATCACTGAGAAACGATGAATCAACAAACATTAAAATAGTAATATCCACAAACATAAATAACACAATCATCAATTTTCAAAATATACGATCCTTAAAGAATGTTTACCCCATTCATTTTATCATATTAACATGGCATGGCTCCGTCTTCACCACATAAATACAAATGTCATGCACCACGGTGTTAAGTCAGGGAATTGGATCGTACTTTACACACTTCAGCTTTTTATAACTCACTCAATACATGAGCGTGAACCATGGACATAGAATATAGGTGGAATAGAATATGGTGGTAGATATCAAAGGGGTAAAAAGTGGAGAAGAAAGTCTCGCATCAACTAGGCGTATCAACGGGCTATGGAGATGCCCATTAATAGAAATCAACACGAGGAGTAGGGATTGCCATGCAACGGATGTACTAGAGCTATAAGTGTATGAAAGCTCGAATGAAGCTAAGTGGGTGTGCATCCAACTTGCTTGCTCATGAAGACCTCAAGCATTTGAGGATGCCCGTAATCGGAATATACAAGCCAAGTTCTATAATGAAAAATCCCCACTGGCATATGAAAGTGACAAACATGAGACTCTATATATGAAAAACATGGTGCTACTTTGAAGCACAAGTGTGGAAAAATAGGTAGTAGCACTGTCCCTGCTCTCTTTTCTCTCATTTATTATTTTTTTCTTTTTTCCTTTTCTCCTTTTCTCCCTTTTTCCTTTTTTCTTTCTTTTCTCCTTTTCACATTCTTTTTCTTTTCTTTTATTTTTCGTCCGGAGTCTCATCCTGACTTGTGGGGGAATCATTGTCTCCATAATCCTTTCCTCACCGAGACAATGCCCTAATAATGAAAAGCATCACACTTTTATTTACTTACAACTCGATATGAAAAAATACTTAACAATATGACTTTATATGAATGCCTCTGGTAGTGTACCAGGATGTACAATGATCTAGTGTAGCATGTAAACAATGATGAACGGTGGCTGTGCCACAAATACTATGTCAGCTACATGATCATGCAAAGAAATATGACAATGAGTGTACTAGTCATATGATGTAACGGTGGAAGTTGTATGGCAATATATCTCGGAATGGCTATGGAAATGCCATGATAGGTAGGTATGGTGGCTGTTTGAGGAAGATATAATGAGGCTTATGTGCAACAGAGCGTATCATGCCGCGGGGTTTGGATGAACGGGTGAAGTTTGCACCGATCCTCGAGGTAAGAATGGGTGATGCACGGTACCGAAGAGGCCAACAAATATGAAAAGGTGAGAGTGCGTACATCCATGGATTCACATTAGTCATAAAAAACTCACATACTTATTGCAAAGCTTTATTAGCTCTCTCGAAGCAAAGTACTACTTGCCTTCCCCTAGGGAGGAGGTTGGGAGGAGTTAACCATCGCGCGCCTCCGACCTAAACAGCGGTAGGATTTCAACGAGGAATAAGAATGCTCACATATTATCACCATCTCATAACCAATATTTGGATGAACAACAAATTAACATCCTTTAACTATCGATATTCCTACTAACCAACAACCATGCACTCACGCCCTTTCATATTACCACATCAATATCATTAACCCACAATTTCTCTTTTATGTGCTACATGAAGGTTTTGATTGTGCACTCCTTGAATACCTATTATTTTTGGACTAGTCTTATAACCCATGCAAATTACCATCACTATTTATGAACTCACAAACAAATTTAAGTGAAGAACGAGAGTGCAATTATTTCTATAAAATCTATACGCCACTGTGCTCTAAAAGATATAAGTGAAGTACTAGAGCAACTGCTTAGCTTAAAATATATAAGTGAAGCACAAAGAGTATTCTAACAAATCATGCTGAACATGAGTCTCTGTCAAGTAGGTGTGTCCAGCAAACAATGATTGTGGAAAACTAAAACAAAAGCAAAGTAAAACACACGATGGTCCAAGCAATACTCATATCATGTGATGAATAAAAATGTAGCTCCAACTGACATACCTGTCGTGGTTTTGTCACGGCAGATGTCCTAGTGCCAGGACTTAGGTGTGAAGCCATCGCTACGGCGGTTAACTTGAAGGGGTTGATCGGGACGAAAGACACAGGTTTACCCAGGTTCGGCCCCTCTCAAAGGAGGTAAAAGCCTACATCCTGCTTTGTATTGTATTGATTGGGTATCGATTACAAGGGAGCGGATTCGCTTGACCTAGTACTCGATCAAAGGTTTCGTGGCCTAAGCCCCCCACGTAACCCGCCTTTATATACACAGGTCGAGGCCCTGGGCTTACAAGAGTCCGGGCCGGGTCATACTTGATAACCGACCTCACCTCTAACTATACCTGCCTTGTCTAACAAGCCGCCACCGGCGGCTGACGCCATCGGGTTACACATTGTCTTCTGGCCCTGGGCCTCCAGGCCCATTGAGCAAGCTTATTCCAAACCTTATCGCTAAGCCGCCAACCTCATGACCCGGCCCCACCTGGGCAGGTCTCACCATGGGGTTATTTCCCCAACATTAGGCCCCAGATTGATTTGAACCGGTTCATGTCAATCTTCAAGTCTTCTGGTTGGCGAATCTTGCATTCTCTGATAAATCTTCATGACCCGCCAAAAATGGGTGACATCATCTCTGATCAATCTTCATGTCCCACCATGACATCATCAGGAAAATCAAAAAGATTCCCGTGACGTCACAATGAATCTTTTTCATTAAAATAACGAGCCCAAGAATCGAGGCACTTTCTTGGTCAATCGTCATCGTGTCTCCTCGATTCCTGCACCAGACTGTTGCTATTCCATCACATCCTCATAAATAGGCACGGGGGGTCCCATCATTTTCACTTTCCCCCGCTGCCGTCTTCTTCTTCTTCCTAGTGACGCTCGTGCCGCCGAAGCTCGCCGCGCCGTCCGGGCCTCGCCGTCATCTCCAACACTGGCCGCTGCATCAGCATGATTACGTCCAGAGCATTCCCGCGTTCACCCGCATCTTCAAGGTTCCATCTTTGCCCCTTGTTTAGATCTGCACTAGCTTTTTCAGATTTCCCCCGAGTTCATCGGGTTTTCTTCGTGTTCATCACTGCTCATCGGAGTACTCTTCATAGATCAGAGAAAAAACACTCATTTAAGCTTTATAATGTGGCTCGAATCATGCGGCCATCTGCTCAATAGGCAAGGCATGCTCATTATATATTTCTGGCTCACTCTAATCCGTATAGGAACTGCCTGTTCTTCCACCAGGTTTTAGGGTTAGTAATATTTTTCTTTTATCTCACCCGTAGATCTTGATTCGGTAGCCGTGGCTGTTGAAATCTGTTTCTCCACACTTAGTAATTTTTCCAATACTCACTGGCAAATTTGACCCGCCGTCATACTGCCAGCTCACATTGTCATATTGCGGCCTGCTTCGGCCGATCATAATTTTATACTGACCCGCCAAAAAACCGTCACCATTTTTAGAGTCATAACTGCCTTGGTCATAATACGTTTTTAACCCACCATATATTCAAGCCCTTCCGCAGTCTTTTAAGCCGCCGCCATGTCTAAAGTCCCAGCTTCTTGCAAGTGGGTAAGGTCCGGGGTGACTGAGGAATCACTCAAGGACTTTGTCACCATGGGAGTTCTGCTGGCTCAGGATGTTATCCACTGGCGGGTTCCGGGCAATGAAACCACCCCTAAGCCCGAGGATGGGGAAGTTATTGTGTTCACAGACCATCTTCTCCGCGGTTTTTCTCCACCTAGGTCTAAATTTTTCTGAGACGCCTTACACTTATTCAACTTGCACCCCCAAGACATTGGCCCCAACTCTGTCACCAACCTGTGTCAGTTCCAAACCCTCTGCGAAGCTTATCTGCAAGAAGAACCGTCTGTTGACCTCTTCAAGGAATATTTCTACATCAACCGCCAAACAGAAATGGCGGATGGATTGAGCCTCGAGCTTGGAGGTGTCACTCTTCAAAGACGGAGGAATGTACTCTTTCTAGCAGCAACTCTACCGAGTCATCCCAAAGAATGGAATAGGACTTGGTTTTACTGCAAAGATACTTCACCAGAAGGGGAGAACCCACTGCCGGGTTCCGTCCTTACCGGCTCAGCACTGATACAGAGCTCCCAGACTGGATGTCCGCTGCAGAACGCGCTCAATATGGCCCAACCTTCTCAAAAATAAGGGCCCTGTTAGCCAACGGGTTAACAGGTGTTGATTTGACCCGCTGCTGGGTCTCTTGGAGGATTCTGCCGTTGAGCCGCCGCAGCGCTTTAATGTGCCAATATACCGGTGAAGTGAATGACCCTCAACGCTTCAACCAGACTCCCTTGACAGACCAGGATCTCAATACAATTGTCAAGTCCTTGCTGGGAGAAACTCAAGCTGCCTGCAACAAGACGGGGTTAAGTCCTTTTTACGCGCTTAACCCGGCTCCAGATGTGAGTCTTTCCATCCTAACCCTCATCCATTCTTTTAATGTTGTACTTCATATATTTTATTAACCTTTCTGCCAATGCGTTTTATCATATGTAGGCCGGCTCTTCCTTCTGGAACAAAAAGTTACCCGCTTCCTTCAAAAAGAAGAGCAAAGTCTCCAAGGCGACCAAAGCTACGGCGCCGGCTCGTAAGAAGAAGCAATCAACCGAAGAACTATTCGATCTGGATGACATAGAGGTAGAACTTGACTCCCTTGGTCTTCTCTTTATGCAACTCATTGACAATAATTACTCACAGGAGGAAGCAGAAACAAGTCATGCTGATGTTGCAGAGGTAACCATTATCTCCTCTGACTCGGAACTTTTACCAGTAAAGAGAATACGGCAGGTTGTACGGAAGGTAAAATGTTCTCGCCCTTTTGCTCACTTGGATCCCAACTTTCTTTTGAAGAAGAAGCAAGATGACAATAGACGTCAGACCCGGAGCACCGGCTCTGAAGATCTTTTAACGGGCTTACCAAATGATCCGGCTCCTCGGAAACGGCGTGCTGAAGTACTTCCTTGCCTTGAATTTACTTCTTCTGTATGCTAATCTTGTGTTGCAGCTTACTTGTATTTGACAATGCTAACTTTCCAGGACTCGCCTCCTTCTTCCGTCGACTCAACCGCCTCAAAGCTGCCTCCTCTTATTATCA
This sequence comes from Elymus sibiricus, assembly GCA_039707655.1. Taxonomy (NCBI): domain Eukaryota; kingdom Viridiplantae; phylum Streptophyta; class Magnoliopsida; order Poales; family Poaceae; genus Elymus; species Elymus sibiricus. The sequence goes on from CM077665.1 coordinate 276,993,156, forward strand.
ACCCGGGGTAAGTATTTTTATATCCCACTCCGTGCGTTAGTATTCTATCCTTGCTTATTGACGTGTAACTCCACCTTTGCTCATAGGGCTCAAGCCAAACGGAGGAAGGTAGGCGGGCCAACCGCTACTCCTGATGTTCCAGAGTCGGCAAACCCAAAGCCTAACACCCCTGAAGCTCACATTGAGCCGTCTGAGGCTGACAAAGACGCCCATGAAAAAGCTCCTCAGCATAATGAGCCGGCTGATATGGATATTGAGGCTCCTGAGGCCCATTTAGAAACTGATCCTAAGCCGCCCAGCCCCCAGCCGACAACTGAAGACGTGGCTTCTCATGAAGAAGTTACTATTACCGGGGTGGCTTATAAATCTCCAGGTCTCTCCAATGTACTATCAAAACATACCGGTGAAGATGAGGCGGCTCCTCCTAAGGAAGAAAAGACTCAATTTGATCTTCCTAACTTAGAAAAACTTACTGCCGACGAGTTACACTCTGGCTACCTGAGCCGTCTCTCTGCAAGCTGGGACATGGAGGCCAACTTGGTTGGCATGCTGAAGAAAAAATACGAGGTACTCCACTTCCCTTGCCTTTCCATATATATACTTATGTAGCCCCCCAAGAGCCGGTTTACCTCTCAAAAGGTCAGCCGGGTCTTCAATCACTTGCAATCTTTCGATGAATCGCCATGTAGCCCCCAAGGGCCGGGTCATTATGTAAGTAATGAGCCGGCACTCGATCATAGAATAAGAGCCAACTGTAGCACCCAAGGGTTGGGTCATTATGTAAGCAATGAGCCGGCACTTAATCATAGAATAAGAGCCACTTGTAGCCCCCAAGGGCCGGGTCATATTCCTGAAGATGATCCGGGTCTTATTTGAATTATAACCATTAAAAGAACTGATACTCATTAGCCCCCAAGTGTCAAGTATATTGCCTGCAATCTGCTTGAGACTTGTAATGTTTTTCTTCACTGCCCCTAAGTGCTTATCATACACTGCTCTGGCGGCTTAAAAATGAAAATAATCCTGTTCTTGATCACTCTGCAGGAATCCTTAAACGCGGCCGGGTCTAGCTTGACTGACCTGAGAAAAGACCTATCTTTCCAACAAAATGCCCGGGCTGAGGCTGAGGAAAAGTGGCGGCTCTCCTCCATAGAACTCGAGAAGATCAAGGCAGATTTCGAGGCTTACAAGCAAACTGCTGAAACTGAACAAGCCACCCTAATGAAACGGGCAGAAGACGCTGAGGGTCAATTGCAACCCGTGACAGAAGAGCTTAACAACCTGAAAAGCCATATATCCCGCATGATTGGAGCCGTTTTTGGTAAGTGTTGTCAATATTCATTGCAAAAGAATCTTCGAGAATCCTTCCAGGCGGCTTATAAGATTTGATTTGCTTGTAGGTGAACGAAGTCGCCAACTTTCAGGAGACAGTCTGTTAAAGTTGAAGGCTTTATATTCACTTACTGAACAGCTGTATGCCGGATCCCTTTTCACCATTAAGGCTTTTATGACTGAGAGGGGCGTTCCAAAGTTTATGAAGGGTGTGCTAGAAGTCCTCTCCACCATTCCAAAGCAGATAGAAGAGCTGAAGAGATCAGCCTCCCGTAAGGGCGCAATGGCTGCTTTGAGCCGGTCACTGGCTTATGCACCCGAGCTTAACCCGGCCGAGATGATGGATGGCTTTCCTCAGCTGAAAGATGACGGCTCGCAGTTCACTCAAGAGGACTATGCCCGTTGCATGAGGGCATCCCGAATATTGGCAAGCCGGCTGGCCGCAGATGCTGACCTGTCGTCATATCAAGCGGCTTATTCTGAGGATAATAAGCGAGTTCGGGGGCCCACCTTTGAAGCAAAAAGCATGATTCCTCAACGCCGTAAGCACCTCTTTGCTCCTGATGTTGACCCATCTCCAATCATGCATGACGAAGCCCAATTTGAGGCCTTAACAAACTGCAATTGGGATGTGGACAACCTTCAGATCCGGGAGACTGAAGACCCGGCGCGGGATGACCCGGCGATGAGCTAAATATAGAGTTGGCTTCATGTGAAGGTAACCCGGCCCTGTTGATATGCCGGGTTATATTTTACTGCAAAAAACTTAAGTCCGCAGATTTTGGGCTCCTTGACAGCCTTGTAATAGCAGTAGTAAAACTGACTGCTTTGGTTGTGCCTTCGTGCACATTTGGAGTTTGAATAGCTTTATACTTATCCATCCTCTATTTATTCTGGCTATGATTATGTTTCCTGATGTTGATGGCGGCTTATCATGAAAAACAAGACCTACAAAAAATAACAAGAAAGAAAACATATTCTCCATCATTGTTTAGGCGGCTTTAAAGGCACGGCCCAAAGAGGTTAACTCTTGCTTTGTATTCTTAAGAAAAAACTCGAATTTCGTTGTTTTTTCAAAACATAGGCATGACTGCCCAAACCTCATATGCCGGCTCTCCCATGGCACAGATTCGTCGTTTTAACCTTAACTAGTTCAGGGTCTTAAAAAAGATTGACTGTTAAGAGTACGACGAGCCATATAACGGAGAGACTACAGCAGGGCATGAGTACCCCCAAACCCATAAGCCGGCTCTCACGTGACATAAATCCATCGTTTTAACCTTGAACAGTTCAGGGTCTTAAAAAGATTGACTGTCTAAGAGTACGAACGGGCCACATGGCGGAGAGACTACAGCAGACGGGCGAGTTTATCCTAGCTTTCTTTAAGCCGGCCCTCTCATGACATAAGCCGCTGTTTTAACCTTAACCAGTACAGGGTCTCATTGCAAGATTGACTGTCAATATCTGTGACCAGTTCAGAGTCTTTATTGCGAGATTAACTGGTAAGAGTTCGGCGGGTCACATGGTGGAGTGGCAAGTTGCAAACAGGCAGGTTTAACCCGGATATGGCTTAAAAGCCGGTCAAGAGGGTATGAAAGCTAAACCCAGTGGGTTGGAAGCCCCCAAGTGAGCTGTTGAAGTATCAACTCTTTTGCACAATTCTGTTGCACGAAAAAACGGCAGAGGCCCCGGATTATGGGGATGCCAACTTTATTATATCATAAAAGATGGTATATACAATGACAGTGGTATGTACATTGATGAGAGCCAGACCGGCGGCTCAAGTATAGTATGGCCGAAGGTGAGCAATATTCCACGGCCTTGCAGTCTCTTCACCAGAAGTTCGTGACTTGTCACTCTCCCGTATATCGATGAGATAGTAGGAACCATTGTTGAGATTTCTGCTGATCACAAATAGTCCTTCCCAAGGAGGTGATAACTTGTGCATATCTGACTGGTCTTGAATCAAACGGAGTATCAAGTCGCCTTCTTGGAACGTCCGGGTCTTGACCCTGCGACTATGATAGCGACGTAGGTCTTGCTGGTAAATTGCGGACCGTGCTGCTGCAAGATCCCGTTCTTTGTCTAAAGCATCCAAAGAATCCTGACGCGCCGTCTCATTATCAGCTTCCACGTAAGCTGCCACTCTGGGCGAGTCATGACGAATATCACTGGGGAGAACAACTTCTGCGACATAAACCATGAAGAAAGGCGTATAGCCTGTTGACCTGTTGGGGGTGGTTCTTATGCTCCAAAGAACTAAAGGCAACTCCTCCACCCAACAACCTGGCGTGCGCTCCAAAGGAACCATAAGCCGGGGTTTTATTCCTCAAAAAATTTCCTGGTTAGCATGCTCTGCTTGACCATTAGACTGTGGGTGAGCCACAGAAGATACATCGAGGCGGATATGCTCACCATCACAAAACTCCTTCATAGCCCCCTTGGACAGGTTTGTGCCATTGTCAGTAATGATAGTATGAGGATAACCAAACCGAAAGATCAACTTCTTGATGAATTGAACTGCTGTTGCTGCATCACACTTGCTGACCGGCTCAGCCTCAACCCACTTAGTAAACTTGTCAACCGCCACCAGGAGGTGGGTCTTCTTGTCTTGAGACCTCTTAAAAGGTCCCACCATATCAAGCCCCCAGACCGCAAACGGCCAGGTGATTGGAATCATCCGTAACTCTTGAGCCGGCACATGGGCACGTCGCCCAAATTTCTGGCACCCGTCACATTTACTGACCAGGTACTCTGCATCTTTATGAGCTGTTAACCAGTAGAAACCGTGTCGAAAAGCCTTGGCCACCAAAAAATTTGACCCGGCGTGATGACCACAATCGCCGGCGTGTATCTCTTGCAGGATTTCACGGCCCTCATCAGGAGAAACACATCGCTGAAAGATGCCAGTCACACTGCGCCTGTGTAACTCGTCATTGACAATGGTCATGGATTTAGACCGCCTTATGAGCTGTCGCGCCAGAGTCTCATCTTGAGGTAACTCGCCGCGGGTCAGATACGCCAGATAAGGCAATGTCCATTCAGGGATTGCGCGGAGAGCCTCCATCAATTGTCCTTCCGGGTCAGGTATAGCCAAATCCTCTTCCGTCGGTAATTTAACCGACGGGTAATGCAATACGTCCAGGAACACATTAGGCGGCACCGGCTTATGCTGAGATCCCAGTCTTGATAACGCGTCAGCCGCCTCATTCTTCCGGCGATCAATATGATCCACCTGATAACCCTTGAAGTGGCCAGCGATAACATCAGCCGCCTGGCGATAAGCCGCCATGCGAGGGTCCTTAGAATCCCACATGCCAGAGACTTGCTGAGCTACTAGGTCTGAGTCGCCAAGACATCTGACCCGGCTCAAATTCATCTCCTTGGCCACACAGAGCCCATGAAGCAAAGCCTCATATTCAGCTGCATTGTTAGTACAAGGAAACATTAACCTCAAAACATAACAGAACTTGTCACCTCGTGGGGAAGTTAAAACAACTCCAGCCCCCGAGCCTTCCAATTGCCTGGAGCCATCAAAATGAATTGCCTCGAGTGCCTGACATTCTGTCCAGTCATTGGTAAAGTCCACCAGAGCTTGAGATTTCACAGCCGTCCGGGGCACATATTTCAGATTTAGGGGTCCAAGCTCAATTGCCCACTTAGCAATCCTGCCAGTGGCTTCTCTGTTTTGAATAATATCTCCCAAAGGAGCAGAGCTGACCATCGTGATTGGATGCCCAAGAAAATAGTGTTTCAGCTTGCGATTGGCCATGAATACCCCAAACACCAGCTTTTGCCAATGTGGATACCTTTGCTTGGACTCCGTCAAGACCTCGTTGACATAATAAACCGGCCGCTGGACTGGGTACTCCTTACCCGCCTCCTTGCGCTCCACCACAACCGCAGCACTGACAGCTCTGTTGTTAGCCGCCACATACAAGAGCAAAGGCTCCTTTTCCACCGTTGCAGCCAAAACGGGCGGCTCAGCTAACTATTTCTTGAGCGCCTCAAACGCCTCATTAGCCGCATCACTCCAGACGAATATAATAAACATATCAAATACTTGAGACGAAAGAGAGGATGCCTTCCGGGGCATCCCCAAGCTTAGACGCTTGAGTTTTCCTAGAATTTTACTTGGGGTGCCTTGGGAATCCTCAAGCTTAGGCTCTTGCCGCTCCTTATTCCTTCATCCATCGTGATAGCACCCAAAACTTGAAAACTTCAGCACACAAAACTCAACAGAAACCTTCGTGAGATCCGTTAGTATAATAAACATATCAAATACTTTAGGTACTGTTATAAATTGATTCATATTTTATTATTGCATAAGGTATTGTATTCTAACTTCTCCATGGCTTATACCCCCCGATACAATCCATAGCATCTTCAAAACAAGCAAACTATGCAAGGAAAAAATAGAATCTGTCTAAAACAAAACAGTCTATAATGATCTATAGATAAACTATACTTCTGTAACTCCAAAAATTCTGAAAAATTAGGAAAACCTGGGGAATTTGTATACCATAATGTGTAAAAAATTCAGATCAAAAATACGATCCAGTAAAATCAGAGAAATTCTGCACTGGACGCAAAAGTTTCTGTTTTTGCACCGTATCAATTCTACTTATCATGCAAGACATCCCAAAGGATTTACTTGGCACAAACACTAATTTAAACATAAAAGCACAATCGTTAAAGTAGAAATAATCATGTTATCTCAAACAAACAGAAAGTAAAACAAGAAAAATAAGATAACTATTGGGTTGCCTCCCATTAAGCGCTATTGGTTTACGCCCCTAGCTAGGCATAATGCATATGATCAAGTGTTGTCATCCTTGACACTCAATCCATAAGTAGCCCTTATGATAAATTCATAAGGTGGTTTAATTATCTTCCTAGGGAAGTGTTCCATCCCTTTATTTAATGGGAATTGTAATCTTATGTTTCCCTCTTTCATATCAATAATGGCACCTATAGTTCGTGTCGGATTTCGGGCTCCGCAAAACCCAAAGAGGTTCGAACTCAGGGGCGTGTGCGAAGATCCCAACCAGCCTCGTCCCCAAGCTCACAACTCCAAAGCCTAGCCCAATCGACTCTCTCAGTCACGGGGAAGAAGACCAACACGCGGATTTACCCAGGTTCGGGCCGCTGCGAAGCGTAAAACCCTACTCCTGCTTTGGGTGGATTGCCTCTCGATGAGGTTTGTGGATGAACTGGTACAAAGGTGAGCTGCCTCGCAAGGGCGCTCGGATGGTTCTCCCTCTGTGCCCCACTACGGTGCAGCCTAGCCTCTATTTATAATGTCCCGGGTCCTCTTACCTTATCGCTCTGGCAGGAATGGATCCCACAACGACCAAATTCGAAAGGGGACAGGAGGTACATCTTATCCTGATGAAAGGTGGTCTTCACCTGCAAAGTAGCTAGTGGTGACGCACAGGTGGGCTCGTCAATGACATCCGTCCTGCGGGGCTCGCGGTTTTGGTCTTGTTACACCAGAATGGAAACCTTTGGCGTGATGCCTCGGGAACCCGCGTACGTCCTTGCCTCCTTTGCACCAAAGGGGAAACTGTCTCCCCTATGCCCGCTGGTGTCCGCCTGGCCTGGCTTGCATCACCCCCAACCTCACGAGGCCGGGTGCTGCATAGGGATCTCCGCCCCTCGGGAGGCAACCTGGGGAGGCATCCTCCCTCCGGGGGTCTTGGCGTTGTCCTCCTCGCGAGGATGGGGCTCTCGCGAGGGCCTTGTCTTGAGTGAAGCCGCGCAGGGAGGTACCAGGCTATCGAAGTGGGCCATGCCCTGGGCCGCAGGCAGGAAGGTCTGGGTACCCCCGTTTCCAGAACACCGACAGTAGCCCCCGAGCCCAAGGCGCGCCCGAGTTGGCTTCGGGGCAAAGCCGAAGAAGATGGCCCGAAGCGCCGCGGCCCCCAATCGCATGCGGGCTAGGCCTGGCGAGTGGCGCGCGGTTGGATGCGGACGTCTCCGCTCCCATGTCCCCTCGGCAACTGCCCGAACCGACAAAAGCCTGACGCCCGGTGCGGAGCCATTATTGCTTTCCTTCCCTGTTCTCTTGCTCCTTCGCCTAGATCTCCATCCTCTGCGAGAACTCCTCCAGATCTCTGCGTTGCACCTTCCTCCCCCTTGCTCTCTTGTTCTCAAGGACCTCTCGATGGCGCCCGCCGCCAAGTCGAAGCCCGAAGCCCAAGGCTCAGCCTCCGCTTCCACCTCGTCGGCGCTCTTAGAGTCCACCATAGCCAAGGACGGGGACCTCGCCCCGGTGCTTCCGTCGACGGCGGACGGCACCAATGAATGGGGGCGGACCTTGATATCGTGCGGCTCCGCGGAGCAGCGCAGCCTGGCAAAGTCAGTCTACCCATTCTTCCTCCACAACATCTTCTCCGGGCTCGTTCCGCCCTTCTCTGGGTTCTTCACCGCCATCCTCGAGCACTATGGGATCCAGGCACTCCATCTCCTGCCCAATTCCATCCTGCTCTTGTCAGTCTTCTTCTTTTACTGTGAGGCCTTCGTTGGCGTGAAGCCTTCTATGGCCCTCTTCCGTCATTTCTTCAGCTTGCGGCTTCATGACGGTGCCCAGTGGTCGGCGTGCGTCTCCTTCGTCGCGGTCTAGAGCGGGAACATGCTCTTGAAGGCCGGGAAGAAGGTGGAGAACTTCAGGCACCGGTGGGTCTTCTTGGATGTCCAGGGCCTCAACTCTCGCCTGGAGCTCCCGAAGGGGCTGCCGGAGAAGATCCCTGTGTGGAGCTCCGCGAAGCTCACTGACCCCAGGGCTAAGCCCGTCCTGGAGCAGATCTCCAGAGACATCAGCGCTAGGAAACTGACCGGGGGGATGATAGTGAAGGAGTTTCTGGTGCAACGCCTGGCGCCGCTCCAGGCTCACTCGAAGCCCATGTGGGACTACCAGGGCGCCGGAGATAGCATCAGGCTGCGATCTGCTCGCCCGTCCAATGCGGAGCTGAACAGGGTCGTGGCGACCCTGCTCAACGGCGACCCCGGGGACCTCCCCGAGGCCTACGCCCCGCTGTATTGCCACGACGACAAGGCCGACTTGGTCGTCGCCATGCCCACCTTTGACGAGCTGGGGCTTTCTCTGGCCGAGTGCCCTTGCTCCCCAGTGACGGTGTCCTCCGACGACACTGTCGGTGAGGGAGACTCGAAGGAGACTATGGACGAGGATCTGGAAAGGGTGTCCCCTCCGTCGCGGAGCGTGCTCCTCCACGGCTTCGAGGACGACGACGACGCCGGTGAACCCCTGGTTGCAAGTCCTTCGCGATTCGCCAGGGTCTTCAGGGGGTCTGGATCCACTCCTCGGGCCCCGCGGACCGTCGGTCGGGCGACGTCGGAGAATCGCGCGGCGGGGCCTCCTCCGGAGGGCCCCCCTCGTGCCAGTGTGGCGAGTGAGGCGCCTGTCTTGCCCCTGCCTGGGCCGCAGGCTGTGGGCGAGGCGGCTGCGGCCGTGGCGGGTGCGGCCTCTCCGGCCACGGCCCTTGGGGGTGACGCCTCCGCTTCCCTACACGGTGGTACCTCCTCGGAGAAGGGCGAGGGCACCCCCACCTTCACCATGGTGGATAAGAAGAGGAAGTGGTTCACCCTGCTTTGCTCCAGGCCACCCGCCGGTGGCTCGCGTGCTTACGGTCCCTTCCTTGCTTGGTAACCAGGAGCGCCGCCATGCCGAAGATGAGGAAGAAGAAGGCGGATGTCAAACCGAAGGTGCCCTCCGACGCGACGCCTGCCCCTGGCGGCCCACCGTCGCCTGATGGTGTGCCGGACACCGTGGGTGAGGAGGCTCCCGAGGCGACTCTCCTTGTCGCAGTCGTGGAGCCCCCGAGGCCTGCAAAGGATGCTCACGGGGCGACACTCCTTGCCACGACCGTGGAGCCACCGATGCCCGTGGGAGAGGCTACCTCTGCCCCTGGGGGTGCACCGGCGCTGCTGCCGGAGAGGCCAGCCCCCGAGGGCCGACTGGCCGAGGGGCCGTTCATCCTCGGCCCGCCCGAAGTGGTGCCGCGGCCTTCGAGTCATGGCCTTCTGGTCGAGTCAGGCACCCTGGATGGGGCCTACGCCGCTCTGGATCGAGTCCGGGACGATCTCCAGAGCGCCGATGGTCGCCTCGCGAAGGAGCGCTTGGGGCTCCTTTGTGGGTGGCTCCAAGCCGACGCCGCCGCCATGGCAGCCTGGAGCCAAGCCGAGGCCACCGCTGCGGAGAGCAGGAAGGAAGCCACGTCAGCAAAGGCGGCTCGCGATGTGGCGCTAGCCGATGCAGCGTCTGCCGCGGAGCATTGTGGTGAAGCGGAGGCCAGCCTGAAGGCTCTTCAGGTGGAGAAGGTTGCGCTCGCGGGACAAATCCACCAGCGGGAGGGGGACCTCAAGGCCTGCGAGGTCAAGCTTGCCGACCGCGACTCCGCGCAGTCCCAGGCGGCGGCCGACCGAGCCACGGATCACGAGTGTCTGGACAAGCTGAAGGAGGAAGTCGATGTGGGGAAGGCGAAGCTGGACGCCAAGGAGGAGGCCCTTGCTTCGGTAGAGGGGAGAAGGGCTGCGGAGTGCGATGCCCTTCCCTTCGTCGAACTGAGGCTCCGCCAGGCGTTGCACTCCATCTGCCGGGGGGGATTCGAGGAACACCTGGTAGCTCCTGAGAGCGGCTTCGTGCTACTTCTTGAGCTTGCGTTGGTTTTCCCTTGAAGAGGAAAGGGTGATGCAGCAAAGTAGATAAGTATTTCCCTCAGTTGTTGAGAACCAAGGTGTCAATCCAGTAGGAGGTACAAGCAAGGCCCCAATCTATGCACCTGCACAAACAATCAAACACTTGCACCCAACGCTATAAAGGGGTTGTCAATCCCTTCACGGTTACTTGCAAGGATGAGATCTGATAGAGATAGATATAAAAGATTACTAAAATGATAACTAAAATAAAAGTAAATAAATTGCAGCAAAGAATTTTTGGTATTTTTGGTTTATAGATCTGAAAATATAATATGGAAAATAGACCCGGGGGCCATAGGTTTCACTAGAGGCTTCTCTCTTGAAGGAAAATAATACGGTGGGTGAACAAATTATTGTCGAGCAATTGATAGAAAAGCGCATAGTTATGACGATATCCAAGGCAATGATTATGCATATAGGCATCACGTCCGTATCAAGTAGACCAAAACGATTCTGCATCTACTACTATTACTCCACACATCGACCGACTCCTGCCTGCATCTAGAGTATTAAGTCCATGAAGAACAGAGTAACGCATTAAGTAAGATGACATGATGTAGAGGGATAAACTCAAGCAATATGATGAAAACCCCATCTTTTTATCCTTGATGGCAACAATACAAATATGTGCCTCGCTACCCCTACTTTGTCACTGGGTGAGGACACCGCAAGATTGAACCCAAAACTAAGCACTTCTCCCATTGCAAGAATTACCAATCTAGTTGGCCAAACCAAACCAATAACTTGAAGAGACTTGCAAAGATATGAAATCATGCATATAAGAATTCAGAGAAGATTCAAATAATATTCATAGATAATCTGATCATAAATCCACAATTCATCGGATCTCGACAAACACACCGCAAAAGAGTATTACATCGGATAGATCTCCATGAAGATCATGGAGAACATGGTATTGAAGATCATAGAGAGAGAAGAAGCCATCTAGCTACTAGCTATGGACCCGAAGGTCTGAGGTGAACTACTCACGCATCATCGGAAGGGCAATGGTGTTGATGTAGATGCCCTCCGTGATCGAATCCCCCTTCGGCAGATTACCGGAAAAGGCCCCAAGATGGGATCTCACGGGAACAGAGGCTTGCGGCGGCGGAAAAGTATTATCGTGGCTCTCTTTGGTATTGGGGGAATATTCCTGAATTTATAGGCGAAGAGTTAGGGTTGGGGGAGCTACGGGGGGGGGGCACAAGCCAGGGGAGCGCCCCCCCCCCAGGGGCGCGTCCTGGTGGCTTGTGGCCTACCCGTAGGTCTTCTGGCCTCTTATCGAAGCCTCCTGGGTTCCTTCTGGTCCAAGAAAAATCAGCGTAGAATTTTATTCCGTTTGGACTCTGTTGGATATTCCTTTTCTGCAATACTCAAAAACAACGAAAAAACAGAAACTGGCACTGGGCACTGGGTTAATAGGTTAGTCCCAAAAATAATATAAAATAGCATATTAATGCATATAAAACATCCAAAACAGATAATATAATGGCATGGAACAATCAAAAATTATAGATACGTTGGAGACGTATCAGCATCCCCAAGCTTAATTCCTGCTCGTCCTCGAGTAGGTAAATGATAAAAACAGAATTTTTGATGTGGAATGCTACCTAACATATTTATCCACGTAATATTCTTTATTGTGGCATGAATGTTCAGATCCATAAGATTCGAAACAAAAGTTTAATGTTGACATAAAAACAATAATACTTCAAGCATACTAACAAAGCAATCGTGTCTTTTCAAAATAACATGGCCAAAGAAAGTTATCCCTACAAAATCATATGGTCTGGCTATGCTCCATCTTCCCCACACAAAGTATTTAAATCATGCACAACCCCGATGACAAGTCAAGCAATTGTTTCACACTTTTTATGTTCTCAAACCTTTTCAACTTTCACGCAATACATGAGCGTGAGCCATGGATATAGCACTATAGGTGGAATAGAATATGGTGGAGGTTGTGAGGAAAAGGGGAAGATAGTCTCACATCAACTAGGCATATCAACGGGCTATGGAGATGCCCATCAATAGATATCAATGTGAATGTGTAGGGATTGCCATGCAACGGATGCACTAGAGCTATAAGTGTATGAAAACTCAAAAAGAAACTAAGTGGGTGTGCATCCAACTCGCTTGCTCACGAAGACTTAGGGCAATTTGAGGAAGCCCATCATTGGAATATACAAGCCAAGTTATATAATGAAAAATTCCCACTAGTATATGAAAGTGACAAAATAGGAGACTCTCTATCATGAAGATCATGGTGCTACTTTGAAGCACAAGTGTGGAAAAAAAGATAGTAGCATTGTCCCTTCTCTCTTTTCTCTCACATTTTTTTTGGTGGGCATCTTTGGCCTCTTTTTTTTATTTGGGCTTCATTGGCCTCTTTTATTATTTGTAAAGTCTGGAGACTCATCCCAACTTGTGAGGGAATCATAGCTTCCATCATCCTTTACTCTCATGGGACAATGCTCTAATAATGATGATCATCACACTTTTATTTACTTACAACTCAAGAATTACAACTCGATACGGAACGGTAGAAGTTGCATGGCAATATATCTCGGAATGGCTATGGAAATGCCATAATAGGTAGGTATGGTGGCTGTTTTGAGGAAGGGAATATGGTGGGTTTAATGCACCGGCGAAAGTTGCGCGGTACTAGAGAGGCTAGCAATGGTGGAAGGGTGAGAGTGCGTATAATCCATGGACTCACATTAGTCATAAAGAACTCACATACTTATTGCAAAAGTCTATTAGTTATCGAAGCAAAGTATTAGACGCATGCTGCTAGGGGCGAGGTTGGTAGGAGTTAACCATCGCGCGCTCCTGACCCTCACACAAAGGATGACAATCACTAAACAAATCATGCTCCGACTTCGTTACATAACGGTTCACCATACGTGCATGCTACGGGAATCACAAACTTTTAACACAAGTATTTCTATCAATCCGCAATTACTCACTAGCATGATTCTAATATCACCATCTTTATATCTCAAAACTATATGCGAGGAATCAAACTTCTCATAGTATTCAATGCACTTTATATGAAAGTTTTTATTATATCCCTCTTGGATGCCCATTATATTAGGACTAAATTCATAACCTAAACCAATTACCATGCTGTTTAAAGACTCTCAAAATAATATAAGTGAGGTACGAGAGTTCAATTATTTCTATAAAATAAAACACCACCGTGCTCTAAAAAGATATAAGTGAAGCACTAGAGCAAAATTGCCTAGCTCAAAAGATATAAGTGAAGCACATAGAGTATTCTAATAAATTCACGATTTATGCGTGTCCCTCTCAAAATATGTGTGCAGAAAGGATGATTGTGGAAAACTAAAAAGCAAAGACTCATATCATACAATACGCTCCAAGCAAAACACATATCATGTGGTGAATAAAAATATAGCCTCTAGTAAATTTACCGATGGATTGAAGACGAAAGAGGGGATGCCTTCCGGGGTATCCCCAAGCTTAGGCTCTTTGGTATCCTTGAATATTCCTTGGGGTGCCTTCGGCATCCCCAGGCTTAGGCTCTTGCCACTCCTTATTCCATAGTCCATCAAATCTTTACCCAAAACTTGAAAACTTCACAACACAAAACTCAACAGAAAACTCGTGAGATCCGTTAATATAAGAAAAATAAATCACCACTTTAGGTACTGTTGTGAACTCATTCTTTATTTATATTGGTGTAATATCTACTATATTCCAACTTCTCCATGGTTCATACCCCCCGATACAACCCATAGATACATCAAAATAAGCAAACAACACAAAGAAAACAGAATCTGTCAAAAACAGAACAGTCTGTAGCAATCTGGAAAGTTAGAATACTTATATAACTCAAACAATTCTGAAAAATTAGGACAATCTGGGAAATTTGTATATAAATCTTGTGTAAAAATTTCAGACTCATTCGACGCTCTGGTGAATTTATAAACTTCCTGGACTGAGCGCAAAAGTTTCTGTTTTTCAGCAAGATCAAATCAACAATCACCGTAGACCATCCCAAAGGTCTTACTTGGCTCAAACACTAATTAAAACACTAAAACACAATTACTACAGAGGTAATAATGTGTAAATCACTCAATAACAGAAACTAAAACATAAAACATAAAATAAAATTGGGTTGCCTCCCAACAAGCGCTACTGTTTAACGCCCCTAGCTAGGCATAACGCAATAGATCTAGGTATTGTCATCTTTGGTATGCAATCCATAAGTAGCTCTCATAATAGATTCATAAGGTAATTTAATTTTCTTTCTAGGAAAGTGTTCCATGCCTTTCCTTAGTGGAAATTGGAATCTAATGTTTCCTTCTTTCATATCAATAATTGCACCAATCGTTCTAAGGAAAGGTCTACCAAGAATAATAGGACATGTAGGATTGCAATCTATATCAAGAGCAATGAAATCTACGGGCACATAATTCCTATTTGCAACAATAAGAACATCATTAATCCTTCCCATAGGTTTCTTAATAGTGGAATCCGCTAGATGCAAATTTAAAGAGCAATCATCAAGTTCATGGAAACCTAGCACATCACATAAAGTTTTCGGAATCGTGGAAACGCTAGCACCCAAATCACACAAAGCATGGCACTCATAATCTTTAATTTTAATCTTAATAGTAGGTTCCCACTCATCATAAAGATTTCTGTGTATAGAAACTTCCAACTCAAGTTTTTCTTCAAGAGATTTCATCATAGCATCAACGATATGTTTAGAAAAAGCTTTATTTTGATTATAAGCATGCGGAGAATTCAACATGGATTGAAACAAGGAAATACAATCAATCAAAGAACAACTATCAGAATTAAAGTCCTTGAAATCCAAAAAAATGGGTTCATTGCTATTTAAAGTTTTGACCTCTTCGATCCCACTTTTATCAATTTTAGCATTAAGATCTATAAACTCCGAATCATTGGGACGACTTTTAACTAAAGTTGACTTGTCTCCAGCCCATCTTTATCAAGATTTATATTAGAAAACAAAGATTCAATAGGAGTCACATCAATCACTTTAAGATCTTCATCATTATTATCACGAGAACACAGTTTTTCAAGCCATTCACGCTTAGCACGCATTCTAGCGGTTCTTTCCTTACACTCATCAATAGAAGTTCTCATAGCTTTTAAAGACTCATTAATATCACGCTTGGGTGGAGTAGATCTAATTTTCAAAAATCAATCTCAAGCGAAATTCTATCAACGTTCCTAGCCAAATCATCAATCTTGAGCAATTTTTCTTCAATCGTAGCATTGAAAACCTTTTGCGAACTAATAAATTCTTTAATATTATTCTCAAGATCAGAGGGCATCTTATTATAATTTCCATAAGGATTATTGTAGGAATTACCATAATTATTAGAGGAATTACTAGGAAACGGCCTAGGGTTGAAATTACCTCTATACGCGTTATTACCAAAATTGTTCCTACCAACAAAATTCACATCCATAGATTCATTATTATTTCCAATCAAAGAAGACAAAGGCATATCATTAGGATGAATAGGAGCACTCTTACTAGCAAACAATTTCAATAATTCATCCATCTTTTCACTCAAAGTATTTATTTCTTCAATAGCATGCACTTTTTTACTAGTAGGAGATCTTTCGGTATGCCATTGAGAGTAATTTGCCATAATATTATCTAGGAGTTTAGTAGCTTCTCCTAATGTCATTTCCATAAAAGTACCACCCGCGGCGGAATCTAAAAGATTTCTAGATGCAAAATTCAATCCCGCATAAATTTTTTGTATAATCATCCATAAACTCAAACCATATGCGGGGCAATTTCTAATCATTAATTTCATCCTCTCCCAAGATTGTGCAACATGCTCATGATCAAGTTGCTTAAAATTCATTATATCGTTCCTAAGGGAGATGATCTTAGCGGGCGGAAAGTACTTGGAAATAAAAGCATCTTTACACTTATTCCATGAATCAATACTATTTTTAGGCAAAGATGAAAACCAAGTTTCAGCACGATCTCGTAGTGAGAACGAAAATAGCTTCAATTTAAAAATATCATTATCCACATCTTTCTTCTTTTGCACATCACACAACTCAAGAAAAGTATTTAGATGGGATGCGGCATCTTCACTAGGAAGGCCGGAAAATTGTTCTTTCATAACAAGATTAAGCAAAGCGGCTTTAATTTCATAAGATTCCGCACTAGTGGTGGGAGCAATCGGAGTACTAATAAAATCATTATTATTAGTATTGGAGAAGTCATACAATTTGGTATTCTCAGACATCGTGACAAAGCAAGCAATCTAGCACACAAGCAAAGAAAAAGCAAACGAAAAGACGAATGGAAAAAGGGCGAATAAAAAGGCAAATCTTTTTGGGTTTTTTATGAAAATCGTTTTAGAAGTGGGGGAGAGGAAAATGAGAGGCAAATGGCAAATAATTTAAATGCAAGAGATGAGTTTGTGATGGGTACTTGGTAGGTTTGATGTAGATCTCTCCGACAACCACGCCAAAAATTGGCAAGTTGACGGGAGAGTTCTTGTCTTGACTTGCTATGTATCGTCCCCGGCAACGGCGCCAGAAATCCTTCTTGGTACTTCTTGAGCTTGCGTTGGTTTTCCCTTGAAGAGGAAAGGGTGATGCAGCAAAGTAGATAAGTATTTCCCTCAGTTGTTGAGAACCAAGGTATCAATCCAGTAGGAGGTACAAGCAAGGCCCCAATCTATGCACTGCACAAACAATCAAACACTTGCACCCAACGCTATAAAGGGGTTGTCAATCCCTTCACGGTTACTTGCAAGGATGAGATCTGATAGAGATAGATATAAAAGATTACTAAAACGATAACTAAAATAAAAGTAAATAAATTGCAGCAAAGTATTTTTGGTATTTTTTGTTTATAGACCTGAAAATATAATATGGAAAATAGACCTGGGGGCCATAGGTTTCACTAGAGGCTTCTCTCTTGAAGGAAAATAATACGGTGGGTGAACAAATTACTGTCGAGCAATTGATAGAAAAGCCCATAGTTATGACGATATCCAAGGCAATGATTATGCATATAGGCATCACGTCCGTATCAAGTAGACCGAAACGATTCTGCATCTACTACTATTACTCCACACATCGACCGACTCCTGCCTGCATCTAGAGTATTAAGTTCATGAAGAACAGAGTAACACATTAAGTAAGATGACATGATGTAGAGGGATAAACTCAAGCAATATGATGAAAACCCCATCTTTTTATCCTTGATGGCAACAATACAAATACGTGCCTCACTACCCCTACTTTGTCACTGGGTGAGGACACCGCAAGATTGAACCCAAA
Source organism: Elymus sibiricus (assembly GCA_039707655.1). Classification (NCBI taxonomy): domain Eukaryota; kingdom Viridiplantae; phylum Streptophyta; class Magnoliopsida; order Poales; family Poaceae; genus Elymus; species Elymus sibiricus. The sequence goes on from CM077665.1 coordinate 277,010,523, forward strand.
ATGAAGCACTTCTCCCATTGCAAGAATTACCAATCTAGTAGGCCAAACCAAACCAATAACTCGAAGAGACTTGCAAAGATTTGAAATCATGCATATAAGAATTCAGAGAAGATTCAAATAATATTCATAGATAATCTGATCATAAATCCACAATTCATCGGATCTCGACAAACACACCGCAAAAGAGTATTACATCGGATAGATCTCCATGAAGATCATGGAGAACATGGTATTGAAGATCATAGAGAGAGAAGAAGCCATCTAGCTACTAGCTATGGACCCGAAGGTCTGAGGTGAACTACTCACGCATCATCGGAAGGGCAATGGTGTTGATGTAGATGCCCTCCGTGATCGAATCCCCCTCCGACAGATTACTGGAAAAGGCCCCAAGATGGGATCTCACGGGAACAGAGGCTTGCGGCGGTGGAAAAGTATTATCGTGGCTCTCTTTGGTATTGGGGGAATATTATTGAATTTATAGGCCAAGAGTTAGGGTTGGAGGAGCTACGGGGGGGCCCACAAGCCAGGGGGCGCCCCCCCCCCCCCAGGGGCGCGCCCTGGTGGCTTGTGGCCTACCCGTAGGTCTTTTGGCTTCTTCTCGAAGCCTCCTGGGTTCCTTCTGGTCCAAGAAAAAGCAGCGTAGAATTTTATTCCATTTGGACTCCGTTGGATATTCCTTTTCTACAATACTCAAAAACAAGGAAAAAACAGAAACTGGCACTGGGCACTGGGTTAATAGGTTAGTCCCAAAAATAATATAAAATAGCATATTAATGCATATAAAACATCCAAAACAGATAATATAATAGCATGGAACAATCAAAAATTATAGATACGTTGGAGACGTATCACTTTGCGGGGCTCTCCTCCAAGCTCGCCGATGTGCTTGAGGGCGCCGTTCCCAGGGTAGAGACCATCTTGGAGAGTGAGTGCCGCGACCTCTTCTCCGCGGCCGCGACGCGCGTCTTCAGCCACCTCTACCTTCGTGAACCAGGTTTCGACTTCAGCGCCGTGATTCGCCCGGTTGATCCTGGGGTTCGCGCCGCTACGGCGACAGCCGTGGAGGGCGCCGTGGAGGCGTTGATGAAGAAGTTCGCCTGCGTTGCCGTTCCCTCGCCTCCTGCACCTACAAAGGTGAATGACCATGATGACAACGGCAGCGATGTCGACGACGAGCTCCCCGCGGTCGGGGCGAGCGGCGGTGCCAGCTCCTCCTCCTAGGTCCTTTCCTGATCGTGCCTCGCGGAGGCATTAGACTTGTTTGCATTTTCGGAGACATTTAATGCTTGTAATGACTGCTAAATTATGTGGTTTCCTTCCTCGCCTTGCTTCCTTCCTACTTGCTGTAGCGCTCTGCGTCGGCAGGGCCCAATCCCGCGCATACCTCGACCGTCGTTGGGGCGTCCGGATCACCAGGACGATACCAAGGGGTGAGGGGCTACGTGACCAGCGAGGATCCAGAGTCGCGATGCTCAGGAGTCCCCCTTGACGTACGAGCAGCCCTCATGAAGGGAACATGGCGATGACGGGGTTGACTTGGGGGTTTGGAGCGCCTTGAGCTCTGCATCGGCAGGGCCCGGTCCCGCGCATACCTCAACCGCCGTTGGGGCGTCCGGATCACCAGGACGATACCAAGGGGTGAGGGTCTACGTGACTACTGAGGCCCCTGAGTCGCGATGCTCAGGGGTCCCCCTTGACGTACGAGCGGCTCCCATACCTTTCCTCGCCAGCTTCTGCCTAGGAGGGACGCGGGAAGACCAGGTATTGGGGACCTGGAGAGGTGGCGCGCGCCGGGCCCAGCCTGAGCGTAGCCCCCGTGCAGCCCCCTCGCGTGGGCATCCCAGGGGAATGCTGCATGACAGGGCCGTGAGGGGCCGTCCTGAGGTTGGTGCAGCCACTAGGGCGCCCTCAGTTGTTTATCCACCAGCACGGAGCATGGGGCTTCCACGTTGTGTGGGCATAGCCGCTGAGCGACAGTGTTGTCCGCCAGCGCGGAGCATGGGGCTTCCACTTGGGCGTGGGAAGGGGGGCCCGGCTCCTGAGCCCCCCGGGCGTGTACAACCCATTAAGTTCGTACGCGCGGCTTGCACGGTAGAACTGGGAGGTGTATCTGGGCACTCGTGAGCCAGCGCGGGTCTCATGAGGCCCTACCTCAAAGGCGGGTTGCGCCTGAGTCTTCCGGTAGGAGGCGCCATTGCAAGTCCTGTATATTTTGGAGAAACCTGCGCCGAACGAATTTCTGAGGGCCATCGCATGAGAAAGCCAAACACCAATGACCCCTGGAGGTGACGTGAATGGGGCCGGCCCGCCAGACAGAGCTCAGTTATTGGATTTATCGACGCTGCAGGGACGGACCCGAGCACAGACGCCGTGCCTAGTCTTCTCATGCGACAAATCCTAGGAGAAAACACCCGGCGCGTGGCTCCCGTGGCGGCGAAACGCCGACTGTGATTGCAGGAACCGTGCTGTGCGCCCTGACTCACCCACTCCCGATTAGCTCATACGAGGACGTAGCACCAAGGGCCACGGGAGGTGACGTGCACGGGACTGGCCCGTGAGACAGAGCTTGACCGCTTGGATTTGTCAACGCTGCAGGGACGGGCCCAAGCACAGACGTCGTGCCAGCCCTTAATCATGAGGCGGTCGAATGCAGGATCGTTAGGGCGCGGCGACATTCATGGTGGCGAAGCACCGAGCATGCAGGTTGGAATACTTAGGAAATTGATCAAATGCATAAAAGGTTCTAATACATGCGCAAACGAGGCGGCTGCAGGGACGGGCCCTAGCCGCCTGAGGATAATGCAGCCCGATGGGCGCCCTCAATTTGAACAAACCAAAAAGTTACCTGGGACGAACCAAAAAGTCACCTGGCGGCGATACCATTGAAGCGTCGAGGTAGTCGTTGGAGCCTGGCCTTGCGCCTCCGTGAGCCTGGCCTTCATGAGCCCGACCACTCCGGAGGCTCGGGGTCCTTGCTCGGGCCTAGCGCCTCCTCCAGCACTGCGCGGCGCTGAACCTCGTAGGGCGCGAGCATGGCCTGAGCAAGGCGCTGGTGCGTGGCACCCGCGTTCATCAGGCCAAAAGGCATGCGGATCTAGTTGCACGGATAGACCCCACCGTGGCCGACGCGCGATGGCCAGAAGAGGTCCTGGGATGCGGCCCTGTTGATGCTCGGTATGTTGACGCAGACGCGCAGCATGCCGCCCAAGCCGACGACGGCGGCTGTGCTAGGTGGTGTAGGGCGACGCCCGCCTCGCATGGCTTGTGCCTCCTGAAGCTCCTCGATTGCACTGGTGATGAACTCCCGCGAACTTGGTGCCTCGCGCTTTGCTCCTTGCCTGAGTGGGCGCGCGCCGAAGCACGCCTCCATGTGGTGCCCGAGCACCTCCCTCGTCTCACTGGGTAGGTCGGAGGCCTTCCAGATGGAAGCCCCCGAGCCCGACCCGAGGGAAGCGCCGAGCGCGCCTTCCTATGCGAGGGGCGTAGGAGCCCTGGCTCCAGGCGCGGAACCAGAGGCGCCGTCCTTGGAGGCCTCCTCCCCCTGGCGCCCCTTGGAGAGGAGTTGCTTCTTCTTCCTGGGGACATCCTCGCGAGGCAGGACGTCTCCTTCATCGTCCGAGTGCTCTGCCGCTGCGGCACGGTAGGCACGCTCGAGGAGCAAACGGCGTCCTTCTCATCGCAGGCGACGGTGATGATGCCACCACTCACCGGCATCTTGAGGACGTTGTAGCCATGGTGAGTCACCGCCATGAACTTGGCAAGGGCGGGGTACCCGAGGATCGCGTTGTACGGGAGGTGGATGTGGGCGACGTCAAAGACGATGAGCTCGGTGTGGTAGTTGTTATGCCCGCCGAAGGTGACCGGCAGGCGCACTTGTCCGATCGGGACAGTGGAGCCGTCAGTGACCCCTGAGAAAGGCTTGGTTGGCATGAGCTGGTCGTAGGGCACTTGGAGCGTCTCGAACGTCTCGATGGAGAGGACATTGAGCCCAGCGCCACCATCGATAAGGGTCTTGGTAACGAGGACATTGCTGATGGTCGGCGTGCACAGCATGGGGAGCGCGCCTGCGATGGCCGAGCACCTGAGTTGATCCTTGGAGTCGAAGGTGATGGCGCACTGGGACCACTTGAGGGGACACGCGGCCTCAAGTTTCGAGAGAGCCGCGTTCACCTCCCAAAAGAACTGCTTGAAGACCCGGTTCGACGTAGGAGCCTGAGCGCCGCCCAGGATGCAAGCGATTTCCCGGGCTTCCTGGAAGCCCCCAGCCCCATCGTCCTGCATGTCTTCTTCCTTCCTCCTGGGTGGCGGCGGCAGCAGGGGAAGCCCGGCCTCACGAGGGCGAGCCTCACGAGGCTGATCGCGACGGTGCCCCTCCCAAGGCTCGTCGCGCCAGCGGTCCTCCCGAGGCTGGTCGCGCCAGCGGTCCTCCCGAGGCCGGTCGCGCCACTCCTGACGCGGGTCACGACTGTCCCAGTGGCCTCCACCGCGTCCATAGCCACGGTCGCCGCACCCAGGGCGACGACCGAAATGCTCATCGCGGACTAACCTGAGCTCCTGGCAGTCGTTGGTGTTGTGGCTATTGGTGCCATGGAAAATGCAGAATGGTCGCCCTCCCGTGGGGGGTTCCTCATCTCGACTGCGCTTTGCCTCAGGTTCTGCCGCCAGCACCGCGGGGGCCTTGCGCTGCATTTCCTTGGCCTTGGTCTTCTTGTCTTCGAGGTCCGCCTCCGAGAGCTAGAGGAGGAAGAGGCAGCCCTCCTCAGCCTTCGCGCACTTGTTCGCCAAGTTGAACATTTCTAGGCGGAGCACATGTCGTCGTGGATGGCAAGCTCCTCCCTCATCCTGAGGTCCCTGACGCTGTCGGTGAACGCCGAGATGATGGCCTCGTCCGACGCCCTTGGGATCTTGAGGCGAACAGTCATGAAACGTTGTATGTACTTGTGCAAGGTCTCGCCCGGCTGTTGCTTCACGCGACGCAGGTCAGTCACAGCGAGGGCGCGGTCGCGAGTGCCTTGGAAGTTGATGACGAAGCGCTCGTGGAGTTCGTCCCAGGAGGAGATCGACCCCTCCGGATGGTTGAGGAGCCAGGAGAGCGCACCACCCTTGAGGGCCATCGGGAACTAGTTCGCCATGACCTTGTCGTCTCCTCCGGCTGCCTCAATGTTCAGAGAGTAGAGCTGTAGGAACTCTGCGGGCTCAGGGGTGCCATCGTAGCGAGGTGGCAGGTCCGGTTTGAACTTGTCGGGCCAGGCGACCCGACGCAGCTCCGGGGCGACGGTGCGGCACCCCACTACACCCACAGGCGCCGCGCGCACAGGAGGGGCCCGGTCTTGGTGTTCCTGTGGCCTCCAGAGGCGCACGGTCGTGATGCTGGCGCAGCGGCGTGGGGAGTGCTTGCGCGTCAGCGCGCGGCCGTGGCACCACCTGGCAGCTTACTTCATCCCTCGCCCGTGCCGGTGGCCCGCGCGGCTGGTCGCGTGGGCGTGCTTCACACCTGGGCCCGGGGTCGACGTCGCGCTGGGGAGGAGGGGGTGGTGCATCATGGGCCACATCGCCTGCTAGAGAGGGCGGGGGACGGAGCGAGTAGGAGAGCATCGGGGCGTCGTCGGCGGCGCTGACGAGCTCTGCGATGCGCCCGAGCCAGTCGTCGTAGCGGTTGGGGGCAGGGCAGTAACGCAGAAGCTCGCGCGCCATGAGCAGTGCGGCGACCCGCACGCCTACCCGGGGCAAGCATGGGAGGACGACCCGGTAGCTGGAACGATGGACGGGGTGGCAGTGCGGCCGTCACGCCGTGCAGTGACCGGCTGCGACGAGTCTTGTTGCTCATGGGCATCTGGGCCCGTGGCGGCATCGGCCATAGGAGAGGTGGATCGACTTGCAGCGGTGTAGCCCACTTGCGCTGTCTGGGCGACACGACCAGCCCGGCGCTCGGTGCGAGCTCGACGAGCGTCAGCCATCGGAGCGGTGGACCGGAGAAGAAACGAAGCTTGAGGAAGACTTCGACACGCCCCCTACCTGGCGCGCCAAATGTCGGATTTCGGGCTCCGCAAAATCCAAAGAGGTTCGAACTCAAGGGCGTGTGCGAAGATCCAAACCAGCCTCGTCCCCAAGCTCATAGCTCCAAAGCCTAGCCCAATCGACTCTCTCAATCACGGGGAAGAAGACCAACACGCGGATTTACCCAGGTTCGGGCCACTGCGAAGCGTAAAACCCTACTCCTGCTTTGGGTGGATTGCCTCTCGAGGAGGTTTGTGGATGAACTGGTACAAAGGTGAGGTGCCTCGCGAGGGCGCTCGGGTGGTTCTCCCTCTGTCCCCCACTACGGCGCAACCTAGCCTCTATTTATAATGGCCCGGGTCCTCTTCCCTTATTGCTCTGGCGGGAAGGGATCCCACAACGGCCAAATTCGAAAGGGGACAGGAGGTACATCTTATCCTGATGAAAGGTGGTCTTCACCTGCAAAGTAGCTGGTGGTGACGCAGAGGTGGGCTCGGCGATGACATCCGTCCTGCGGGGCTCGCGGTCTTGGTCTTGTTACACCAGAATGGAAACCTTTGGCGTGATGCCTCGGGAACCCACGTACGTCCTTGCCTGCTTTGCACCAAAGGAGAAACTGTCTCCCCTGTGCCCGCTGGCATCCGCCTGCCATGGCTTGTGTCACCCCCAACCTCACGAGGCCGGGCGCTGCATAGGGATCTCCACCCCTCAGGAGGCAACCTGGGGAGGCATCCTCCCTCCGGGGGTCTTGGCTTCATCCTCCTCGCGAGGATGGGGCTCTCGTGAGGGCCTTGTCTTGAGTGAAGCCGCGTCGGGCCGTACCAGGCTGACGAAGTGGGCCATGCCCTGGGCTGCAGGCAGGCAGGTCTGGGTACCCCCGTTTCCAGAATGCCGACAGTTCGTAAGAAAGGTCTTCCAAGTATAATTGGACAAGACAGATTGCATTCAATATCTTGCACAATGAAATCGACAGGCACATAATTCCTATTAGCAAGGATAAGAACATCATTAATTCTACCCAAAGGTTTCTTGATGGTAGAATTTGCAAGATGCAAGTTAAGGGAACAATCTTGAATATCGGTGAGACCAACCACATCACAAAGAGATTTAGGTATAGTTGAAACACTAGCACCAAGGTCATACAAAGCATTGCATTCATATTCTTTAAGCTTTATTTTAATAGTAGGTTCCCATTCATTATGCAATTTTCTAGGAATAGAAAATTCTAGTTCAAGTTTCTCATCATAAGCTTTTATCGTTGCTTCTACTATATGTTTAGTAAAAGCCTTGTTTTGTTCATAGACATTGGGTAAGCTAATTATGGATTGGAACAAGGAAATACATTTTACTAAAGAGAAACTTTCATATTTAAAGTCCTTGCAATCCAAGATAGTGGGTACATCACTAGTTAAAGTTTTCACCTTTCCAAACCCACTTTTTTCAATTTTTTCATTAGAATCATCACCCTCCGAACAAACGGGACGCCTTCTAGCTAAAGTTGACTCATATAAAGTCCCTTTATCATCTATTTTCATATAAGTAAACAAATATTCAATGAGAGAAGTACCAATCATTTTAAGATCTTCATCATGATTACGGTAAAAACTGGGTGGGAGAGCCTTTTCTAAGAATTCTCGCTTGGCTCTCAACCTCACGGTCCTCTCCTTACTCTCATTAATAGATATTTGGATGTATTTAATGTACTCATTGATATCATGCTTAGGTGGAAATTTTTTATTCTTAAGAGTTTCCACATCAAGAGCAATCCTATCCATGTTCCTAGCCATATCATCAACTTTATGCAACTTTTCTTCTACTATAGTATTAAAAATATTTTGAGAACTAATAAATTCTTTAATGGTGTTCTAAATATCAGAAGATATACTGTTATTATCTTTAGAAGAATTTCCATAATAATGGCCATAATTATTATAGGAATTACCGGGATACGGTCTAGAGTTGAAATTTCCTCTATAAGCATTGTTGTTGAAATTGTTTCGCGAGATAAAGTTCACATCAATAGCATCATCATTTTGCTCAATCAAGGTAGACAAAGGTACATCATTGGGATCAATATGATCATGTTTACTAGTAACCATATTCATAAGAGCATCCACTTTCTCACTCAAAGTAGTGATTTCCTCAACAGAATTTACCTTCTTAGCAGTTGGAGCTCTGTCGGTATGCCAATGAGAATACTTTGTCATAATGTAGTCTAGAAGTTTGGTGGCCTCTCCTAATGTCACCTCCATGAAGGTACCACCTTCAGAAGAATCTAGACAAGAAGTTTAGTCCCGCATAGAAATTTTGTATAATCATCCATAAGTTCAAGCCATGAGTTGGGCAATTTTTAATCATCAATTTCATCCTCTCCCAAGCTTGTGCAACATGTGATAAGTCTCCGTCGTATCTATAATTTTTAATTGTTTCATGCCAATATTCTACAACTTTCATATACTTTTGGCAACATTTTATATTATTTTTGGGACTAACTTACTGATCCAGTGCCAAGTGCCAGTTCCAGTTTTTTGTGTGTTTTCGTTTCGCAAAAAATACATATCAAATGAGTTCCAAACGTGAAACATTATGGAGATATTTTTTGGAATATATTTGAATTTTGGGAAGAAGAATCAAGGCAACAGGGTACCCGAGGTGCCCACAAGCCAACAGGGCGCGACCAAGGGGGTGGTTGTTCCCTGATGGCTTGTGGCCACCCCGTAAATCAGTTGGGGCCCTTTGTTTGCCCCAAGAAATATAATTGCCCAATAAAAATCCCCTCAAAATTCCAACCTAATCGGAGTTAATGATCTCCGGATATTTAAGAAACGGTGAAGGGGTCAGAAAACAGTCACGAAAACAAGAGAGAAACAGAGAGAGAGATCCAATCTCGGCGGGGCTCCTGCCCTCTGGGAACCATGGCGGCCATGGACCAGAGGGGAAATTATCCTCCCATCTAGGGGGGAGACCAAGGAAGAATAAGAAGGAGGGGTGCACTTTCCCCCTCTCTCCCGTGGCACCGGAGCGCCGCCGGGGCAACCATCGTGACGAATATCTACACCAACAACTTCGCTGCCGTCACCACCAACTCTCTCCCCCTCTATGAAGCGGTGTAAAACCTCTATTCCCCGCTGTAATTTCTACTTAAACATGGTGCTTAATGCTATATATTATTATCCAATGATGTGTGGCTGTCCTATGATGTTTGAGTAGATTTCTTTTGTCCTATGGGTTGATTGATGATCGTGATTGCTTTGAGTTGTATGTTTTATTTTGGTGTTGTCCTATGGTGCCTTCCGTTCCGCATACACGTGGATGATTCCTGCTGTAGGGTGTTGCAATACGTTATGACTCGCTTATAGTGGGCGGCTAGAGTGACAGAAGCTTACACCCGGGTAAAAAGGTTTTTGCGTATGGGAGTAAAGGGGACTTGAAGTGTTAATGCTATGGTTGGTTTACCTTAATGATCTCTAGTAGTTGTGGATGCTTGCTATAGGTCCAGTTATAAGTTCATATGATCCAAGTATGGAAAGTATGTTAGCGTATGCCTCTCGCTCAAATAAAACTGCAATAATGATTACCGATCTAGTTATCGATTGCCTAGGGACAAATCCTTCTCTTGTGTTATAAAAAAGCTTTCTACTAAAAAATAACTTAATTAATATATATCTAAAACAGCCCTTAACTTTTATTTACTTGTTCTTTATTTTCTTGCAAAACAATCTATTACACCTACTAAGTACTTCTAGTTTTATTCCCGCAAAATAGTTTCATACTTGTTCTAGGTAAAGTAAGCGTTAGCGTGCGTAGAGTTGTATCGGTGGTCGATCGAACTTGAGAGAATATTAATTCTACCTTTAGCTCCTCGTTGGGTTCGACACTCTTACTTATCGAAAAAGGCTACAAACGATCCCCTACACCTGTGGGTTATCAAGACCTTTTTCTGGCGCCATTACCGGGGAGCAATAGCATAGTGGTTGATATTCTTGTGTGTGCTAGTTTGCTTTATCACTAAGTAATTTCATTTTCTATTCTAAGTTGTTTTCTATCTTTAGTTATGGGTAGGAAACACAAAATACCCAAAAAAATGTTGTACTTGCTAACCCAGTGGTTGAGGAACCACCCAAAATCTACCATACTGCTGAAGCTTTTTACTTGGATTATCTTTGATCCCTTTGTGCTCGTGCTGCAAACCCAACTAGCTTAGTTGAGGGAAAATAAATATATGAGCATGCTCATTTTGTGCGACACCGATTATCTCGAAAAGGGAAACTCTTATGGCATCAAATTAATTGTTTGTGTTGCTATGCTTGGAATTTTTGTGAAATACATGATTTTACTTGTTGTTCCGAAGACACTAAAAAACACCTTCCCTATCTATGTGTGTTTAATGATAATGAAATACTATATTCATATTCCAAGAATGTCTATAGTTATTATGATATTGAACAAATTGAAGAATTTGTTGCTTTTAAGGGTGCATATGAAATTGCTTCTTTGACTGAAAACTATGATGCTATTCTTTACAAATCTGAAAATTTTGCCATACTTAAATATTGCTATGAAAACTATGCTTCTAATGCTTATGTTAAAGAATTTATTGAAAGAATGTCTGCTGCCTTGGAAGAGACTAATATTTTGCAGGAATCTATGGAAGCATAATTTGCAGAAAATGTGAGCTCATTAGATGAAAAAGATGAGGAGGAGAGCGAGGAACAAAAGGAGGAAGAGCGGATTGATCACCCATGCCCACCTTCTAATTGTTGGAAATATGCCCTAGAGGCAATAATAAATTAGTTATTATCATATTTCCCCATTCATGATAATAGTTTATTATTCATGCTAGAATTGTATTGACCGGAAACTAAATACATGTGTGGATAATAGACAAATACTATGTCCCTAGTATGCCTAGACTAGCTCGTTGATCAAAAGATGGTCAAGGTTTCCTGACCATGGACATGAGTTGTCATTTGATAACGGGATCACATCATTAGGAGAATGATGTGATGGACATGACTCAACCGTCAGCATAGCATATGATCGTTCACTTTAATGCTATTGCTTTCACTATGTCAAATACACGTTCCTCTGACCATGAGATCATGCAACTCCCGGATACCGTAGGAATACTTTGGGTGTATCAAACGTCACAACGTAACTGGGTGATTATAAAGGTGCACTACAGGTATCTCCGAAAGTGTTTGTTGAGTTGGCATGGATCAAGATTGGGATTTGTCACTCCGACTATCGGAGAGGTATCTCTGGGCCCTCTCGGTAATACAGCATCACAGAAGCCTTGCAAGCACCGTGACTAAAGAGTTAGTTGCAAGATGATGTATTACGGAACGAGTAAAGAGACTTGCCGGTAACGAGATTGAACTAGGTATTGGATACCAACGATCGAATCTCGGGCAAGTAACATACCGCCAGACAAAGGGAACAACGTATGTTGACATATGAGGTTCACCAATAAAGATCTTCGTGGAATATGTAGGAACCAATATGAGCATCCAGGTTCCGCTGTTGGTTATTGACCGGAGAGTCGTCTCGGTCATGTCTACATCATTCCCGAACCCGTAGGGTCCGCACACTTAAGGTTCGATGACGATTTAGTATTATATGAGTTATGTGATTGGTGGCCGAAGTTTGTTCGTAGTCCCGGATGAGATCACGGACATGACGAGGAGTCTCGAAATGGTCGAGAGGTAAAGATTCATATATTGGAAGGCTATATTCGGACGTCGGAAAGGTTCTGAGTGATTCGGGTATTTTTTGGAGTACCGGGGAGTTACGGGAATTCACCGGGAGAAGTAATGGGCCTTATTGGACCATACGGGAAAAGGAGAGGCAGGCCACGTGAGGAGGCACGCGCCCCCCCCTTGCCCAAACCGAATTGGACTAGGGGAGGGGGCGCAGCCCCCTCTTTCCTTTCCCTCTCCCTTCCCCCTTTCCTACTCCGTATGGGAGGTGGAATCCTACTAGGACTAAGGAGTCCTAGTAGCCTCCTCCCTCCCTCCTTTATATACGGAGGAGGGGCACCCCTTGGAGACACACAATTGTCCCATAGCCGTGTGCGGTGCCCCGATCTCCGTTTTCCACCTCGGTCATATTTTCGAAGAGCTTAGGCGAAGCCCTGCCGGAATCACTTCACCGTCACCGTCGCCACGCCGTCGTGCTGACGGAACTCATCTACTTCCTCGACATCTTGCTGGATCAAGAAGGCGAGGAACGTCACCGAGCTGCACGTGTGTAGAACTCGGAGGTGCCGTACGTTCGGTACTCGATCGGTGGAGCTCGAAGGATTGTTCGACTACATCAACCGCGTTGAGAGACGCTTCCGCTAAACGGTCTACGAGGGTACGTAGACACACTCTCCCCTCTCGTAGCGATGCATCTCCATGGATAGATCTTGCGTGAGCGTAGGAAATTTTTGAAATTCATGCTCCGTTCCCCAACAGTGGCATCCGAGCCAGGTCTATGCGTAGATGTGATTTGCACGAGTAGAACACAAGTGAGTTGTGGGCGTGGGTGTATACATATTGCTTGCCGTTACTAGTTGTTACTTGATTCGGCGGTATTGTGAGATGAAGCGGCCCGGACCGACATTACGCGTACGCTTACGCGAGACAGGTTTCACCGCTACGTGCACTCGTTGCATAAAGGTGACTGGCGGGTGTCTGTCTCTCTCACTTTAGTTGAATCGGTTTCAATGAAGAGGGTTCTTTTAGAAGATCAAAAAGCAATCACTACACCACGTTGTGGTTTTGCGTAGGTAAGAACGGTTCTTGCAAACCCGTAGCAGCCACGTAAAACTTGCAACTACAAAGTAGAGGACGTCTAACTTGTTTTTGCAGGGTATGCTGGTGATGTGATATGGCCAAGACATGATGTGATATAAGTTGTTGTATGAGTTGATCATGTTTTGTAAATTATCAGGCAAACGGCAGGAGCCTTATGGTTGTCTCTTTATTGTATGCAATGCCAACGCTATGTAATTGCTTTACTTTACCGCTATGAGTTAGCAGTAGTAGTAGTAATAGCAATAATTGGCGAGACGACCACGACGCTATGATGGAGATCAAGGTGTCACGACGCTACGATGGAGATCAAGGTGTCATGACGCTACGATGGAGATCAAGGTGTCAACCCGGTGACGATGGAGATCATGACGGTGCTTTGCTGATGGAGATCAAAAGCACAAGACGATGATGGCCATATCATGTCACATATATTGAATTGCATGTGATGTTAATCCTTTTATGCATCTTATTTTGCTTAGGACGATGGTAGCATTATAAGATGATCCCTTCACTAAATTTCAAGATAAGTGTTCTCCCCTAGTATGCACCGTTGCGAAGGTTCGACGCTTCTAAGCACCACGTGATGATCGGGTGTGATGGATTCTTTCGTTCGCATACAACGGGTGTAAGCCAGTTTTACACACGCAGAATACTTGGGTTAAACTTGACGAGCCTAGCATGTACAGACATGGCCTCGGAACACAAGAGACCGAAAGGTCGAACATGAGTCATATAGTAGATATGATCAACATGAAAGATGTTCACCATTGATAACTAATCCACCTCACGTGATGATCAGACGTGGTTTAGTTGATGTGGATCATGTTACACTTAGACAACTTGAGGGATGTTAATCTAAGTGGGAGTTCTTAAGTAATTTGATTAATTGAACTTCAATTATCATGAACATAGTCTAAATAATCTTTGCAATTTTATGTTGTAGATCAATAGACCGCGCTGTAGTTCCCCTGTTTTTATTATGTTCCTAGAGAAAACGAAGTTGAAAGTTGATGGAAGCAACTATGCGGACTAGGTCCGTGATCTGAGGATTGTCCTCACTGCTGCACAGAAGGCTTATGTACTTAATGCACCGCTCAGTGAAATACCCCTACGGCTTCGTCTGAGGACGTTATGAACGTCTGGCAGACAAGAAAAGATGACTACTCGATAGTTCAGTGCGCCATACTTTACGGCTTAGAACCGGAGCTCCAAATATGTTTTGAGCAACACGGAGCATATGAGATGTTCCAAGAGCTGAAAATTTGTTTTTCAAGCTCACACCCGGGTCGAGAGGTATGACACCTTCGACAAGTTCTATAGCTACAAGATGGAGGAGAACAGCTCCGTTAGTGAGCATGTACTCAGAATGTCTGAGTACTTCAAACACTTGAATCAAGTGGGAGTTAGACTTCCGAATAAAGTGGTGATTGATAGAGTTCTCCAGTCACTATCACTAAGCTACTGGATCTTTGTGATGAACTATAAACATTCAAGGGATAGAAGATCCTTAAGCTATTCGCGATGCTACAATCTACGGATGTAGAAATCAAAAAAGGGAGCATCAAGTGTTGATGGTTAATAAGACCACTAGTTTCAAGAAGGGCAAGGGAAAGAAAAGGGAACTTCAAGAAGAACGGTAAAACGGTTGCCGCTCACGCGAACAAACCCAAGGCTGAACCAAACCCGAGACTTAGTGCTCCCATTGCAAAGGGAAATGTCACAAGGAGCGGAACTTCCCCAATGTAACTGGCAGATAATAAGACTGGCAATGTCAACAAAGATATTTGATATACATGTTATTGATGTGTACCTTACTAGTACTCGTAGGAGCACCTGGGTATTTGATACTTGTTCAGTTGCTTGCAACTTGAAACATGGAGCTTCGGAATAAACGAGGGCTAGCTAAAGAACGAGGTGACGATGTGCATTGGAAGTGTCTCCAAGGTTGATGTGATCACCATCGCCACGCTCTCTCTACCTTCAGGATTAGTGATGAACCTAAATAATTGTTATTTGGTGCTTGCGTTAAGCATGAACATTATATCTGATAGTGTTTATTGCAAGATGGTTATTCAATTTCAGAGAATAATTGTTATTCTATTTGGATAATATCATTGATGATCATGCACTTAAAATGAAAGGTTTATTGAATCTTGATCGTAGTAATACATATGTTCATAACACGAATGCCAAAAGATAATGATAGTACCACATATTTGTGGCACTGCCGCTTAGGTCATATCAGTGTTAAACACATGAAGAAACTCCATGCAGATGGGTTTTTGGAATCTCTTGATTATGAATCATTTGAGACATGTGAACCGTGCCTTATTGGCAAGATGACTAAAACTCCGTTCTTCAGAACAATGGAGCGAGCAACCAACTTATTGGAAATAATACATACCGATGTATGCGGTCCGATGAGTGTTGAGGCGCGCGGTGGATATCGTTATGTTCTCACGTTCACAGATAATTTGAGTAGATATGGCTATGTCTACTTGATGAAGCATAAATCTGAAACATTTGAAAAGTTCAAAGAATTTCAGAGTGAAGTAGAGAACCATCGTAACAAGAAAATAAAGTTCCTACGATCTGATCGTGGAGGAGAATATTTGAGTTACGAGTTTGGCAATCACTTAAGACAATGTGGAATTGTTTCACAGCTCACGCCACCTGGAACACCACAGCGTAATGGTGTGTCCGAACGTCGTAATCGTACTCTATTAGATATGGTGCGTTCTATGATGTCTCTTACCGATTTGCCACTATCATTTTGGGGTTATGCATTAATGACAGCTGCATTCACTTTAAATAGGGCACCGTCTAAATCCGTTGAGACGACACCGTATGAACTATGGTTTGGAAAGAAACCTAAGCTGTCGTTTCTGAAAGTTTGGGGCTGCGATGCTTATGTCAAAAGGCTTCAGCCTGATAAGCTTGAACCCAAAGCGGATAAGTGCGTCTTCATAGGATACCCAAAGGAGACTGTTGGGTACACCTTCTACCACATATCCGAAGGCAAAGTATTCGTTGCTAAGAATGGATCCTTTCTAGAGAAGGAGTTTCTCTCGAAAGAAGTGAGTGGGAGGAAAGTAGAACTTGATGAGGTAATTGTACCTCCTCTGGATAGTAGTACGCCACAGAAAGAAATTTCTGTGACACCGACACAGACCAGAGAGGAAGTAGATGATGATGATCATGAAGCTTCGGATCAAGTTGCTACAGAACCTCGTAGGTCAACCAGGACACGCTCCGCACCAGATTGGTACGGCAATCCTGTCTTGGAGGTCATGTTGTTAGACAACGGTGAACCTACGAACTATGAAGAAACGATGGCGAGCCCGGATTCCGACAAATGGCTTGAGGCCATGAAATCCGAGATTAGATCCATGTATGAAAACAAAGTGTGGACTTTGGTAGACTTGCCCGATGAACGGCGAGCTATTAAAAATTAATGGATCTTTAAGAAGAAGACGGACGCTGATGGTAATGTCACCGTCTATAAAGCACGACTTGTTGCTAAAGGTTATCGACAAGTTCAAGGAGTTGACTACGATGAGACTTTCTCACCCGTAGCGATGCTAAAGTCTGTCAGAATTATGTTAGCAATTGCCGCATTTTATGATTATGAAATCTGGCAAATGGACGTCAAAACGGCATTCCTTAATGGATTCCTTAAGGAAGAATTGTATATGATGCAACCGGAAGGTTTTGTCGATCCTAAAGGTGCTAGCAAAGTATGCAAGCTCCAGCGATCCATCTATGGACTGGTGCAAGCATCTCGGAGCTGGAATACTCGCTTTGATAAAGTGATCAAAGCGTTTGGGTTTATGCAAGTTTATGGAGAAACTTGTATTTACAACAAAGTGAGTGGGAGCTCTATAACATTTCTAATAAGTATATGTGATTGGAAATGATGTAGAATTTCTGGAAAGCATAAAGAATTAATTGAAAGGAGTTTTTCAATAAAAACCTATTTTTGAGTTATCCACGGTTTGGGCATCGAGATCTATAGAGATAGGTCAAGACACCTGATAAAAGATTTTCACACACCTTGATGAGATTTTGAAGAAGGTCAAAATGGATCAAGTCAAAAGAAATAAGTTCTTGGCTGGTGTGAAGTGGAGTAAGACTTGAAGATCTAGGTAAAGGTTGTTTACATGTTAGGCATCAAAATCTATAGAGATAGATTGAGACGCCTCATATGACTTTCACAAAACATATACCTTGACAAGATTTTGAAGAAGTTCAAAATGGATCAGTCAAAGAAGGAGTTCTTGACTGTGGTGAAAGGTGTGAAGTTGAGTAAGACTCAAATCTCGACCACGGCGAAATAAATAGAATGGATGAAGGTTATCCCCTATGCCTCGACCGTAGGTTCTATAAAGTATGCCAAGCTGTGTGCCTTGCCATGTGTCTGGCAAAAGAGGTACCAAAGTGATCCAGGAGTAGATCACTGGACAGCGGTCAAATTATCCTTAAGATGACTAAGGAAGAATTTCTCAGGAATAGAGATGATAAAGAGTTCGTCGTAAGGGGTTACGTCGATGCAAGCTTTAAACACTGATCCGAAAGACTATGAGTCTCAGACCGGATAAGTATAGTGGGGAAATCTTTTGGAGTAGCTCCAAACAGAGTGTGGTAGCAGCATCTACATATAACATAGAGATTTGCCAAGAACACACGGATCTGAATATTGCAGACCCGTTGACTAAAACCTCTCTCACAAGCAAAACATGATCAGCTTTAGAACTGATTAAGTGTTAATTACATGGAGATGTAATCTAGATTATTGACTCTAGTGCAAGTGGGAGACTGTTGGAAATATGCCCTTGAGGCAATAATAAATTAGTTATTATCATATTTCCCCGTTCATGATAATAGTTTATTATTCATGCTAGAATTGTATTGACCGGAAACTAAATACATGTGTGGATAATAGACAAATACTATGTCCCTAGTATGCCTCTACTAGACTAGCTCGTTGATCAAAAGATGGTCAAGATTTCCTGACCATGGACATGAGTTGTCATTTGATAACGGGATCACATCATTAGGAGAATGATGTGATGGACATGACCCAACCGTCAGCATAGCATATGATCGTTCAGTTTAATGCTATTGCTTTCACTATGTCAAATACACGTTCCTCTGACCATGAGATCATGCAACTCCCGGATACCGTAGGAATACTTTGGGTGTATCAAACGTCACAACGTAACTGGGTGATTATAAAGGTGCACTACAGGTATCTCCGAAAGTGTTTGTTGAGTTGGCATGGATCAAGATTGGGATTTGTCACTCCGACTATCGGAGAGGTATCTCTGGGCCCTCTCGGTAATACAGCATCACAGAAGCCTTGCAAGCACCGTGACTAAAGAGTTAGTTGCAAGATGATGTATTACGGAACGAGTAAAGAGACTTGCCGGTAATGAGATTGAACTAGGTATTGGATACCAACGATCGAATCTCGGGCAAGTAACATACCGCCAGACAAAGGGAACAACGTATGTTGACATATGAGGTTCACCGATAAAGATCTTCGTGGAATATGTAGGAACCAATATGAGCATCCAGGTTCCGCTGTTGGTTATTGACCGGAGAGTTGTCTCGGTCATGTCTACATCATTCCCGAACCCGTAGGGTCCACACACTTAAGGTTCGATGACGATTTAGTATTATATGAGTTATGTGATTGGTGGCCGAAGTTTGTTCGGAGTCCCGGATGAGATCACGGACATGACGAGGAGTCTCGAAATGGTCGAGAGGTAAAGATTCATATATTGGAAGGCTATATTCGGACGTCAGAAAGGTTCCGAGTGATTCGGGTATTTTTCGGAGTACCGGGGAGTTACGGGAATTCACCGGGAGAAGTAATGGGCCTTATTGGGCCATACGGGAAAAGGAGAGGCAGGCCACGTGAGGAGGCGCGCGCCCCCCCTTGCCCAAACCAAATTGGACTAGGGGAGGGGGCGCAGCCCCCTCTTTCCTTTCCCTCTCCCTTCCCCCTTTCCCACTCCGTATGGGAGGTGGAATCCTACTAGGACTAAGGAGTCCTAGTAGCCTCCTCCCTCCCTCCTTTATATACGGAGGAGTGGCACCCCTTGGAGACACACAATTGTCCCATAGCCGTGTGCGGTGCCCCGATCTCCGTTTTCCACCTCGGTCATATTTTCGGAGAGCTTAGGCGAAGCCCTGCCGGAATCACTTCACCGTCACCGTCGCCACGCCGTCGTGCTGACGGAACTCATCTACTTTCTCGACATCTTGCTGGATCAAGAAGGCGAGGAACGTCACCGAGCTACACATGTGTAGAACTCGGAGGTGCCGTACGTTCGGTACTCGATCGGTGGAGCTCGAAGGATTGTTCGACTACATCAACCGCGTTGTGAGACGCTTCCGCTAAACGGTCTACGAGGGTATGTAGACACACTCTCCCCTCTCGTAGCGATGCATCTCCATGGATAGATCTTGCGTGAGCGTAGGAAATTTTTGAAATTCATGCTCCGTTCCCCAACACTAATGAGAGTAAGTCTTCAACTCATACATTGTTTAATTTCCCTTCGTGGTTACCGAAGGATGAATGCTATGATCCCTCAGATTCGTTTGAAACATCCCTTTTTGATGAACTTAATGCTTGCTATGCTTGTGGCCATGATGCCAATATGAATTATGCTTATGGAGATGAACTTGCTATTGTTCCTGATGTTAAGAATGAAATTGTTGCTATTGCACCCACACATGATAGTCCTATTATCTTTTTGAATTCTCCCAACTACACCATATCGGAGAAGTTTTCACTTATTAAGGATTATATTGATGGGCTGCGTTTTACCATTACAGTTGATGATTTTGATGAATATAATATGCATGTGCTTGATGCTCCTACTTGCAATTGCTATGAGAGGGGAACCAAATCTTCGCCTCTCTATGTTTTCAATATGATAAAATTGCAAGAAACTACTTGTGCTATGTATTGGCCTTTACTTTGTGTGAATGAATTGTTCTTTTATGACATGCCAATGCATAGGAAGAGAGTTAGACTTAGTTTTCACATTTCATATATATATATATATATATATATATATATATATATATATCACTTTGTGCTCACTACTTAATTACAAATCATTGTTAATTAAAATTGGCTTTGATATACCTTGGGATCTGGGTGGATCAATTACTTGAGCACTATATGCCTAGCTTAATGGATTTAAAGAAAGCGCTGCCAGGGAGACAACCCGGAAGTTTTAGAGAGTCATTTTATTCTGTTCTGTGCTCTTAAAATAATTAAAAACAAAAAATAAAGTGGGGAACCTAAAAGCTTTTCAAAAAGAAAAGTGAAAGTGAGAAAGATGAGCACTGTTGAAGTGGGGGACGTCCTTGAACTTTTGTTCATGCCCATGGAAACTTTGTGAATCTTGATTAAAGAAACTTTTCAACAAAAAAATTGTCCCCTTGTACAAAT
Source organism: Elymus sibiricus (assembly GCA_039707655.1). Taxonomy (NCBI): domain Eukaryota; kingdom Viridiplantae; phylum Streptophyta; class Magnoliopsida; order Poales; family Poaceae; genus Elymus; species Elymus sibiricus. The sequence continues at coordinate 277,030,788 of CM077665.1, forward strand.
CCATTGTATTATAAAAATAATGTGCCAAGATTTACCTTTAGGATGTTTAAATTGCTTGTTTGATATGTGTTGTGTAATAATAGAAACTTTTTCTGTAGTGTTTGAATTTTAATATTTTACTGGAGTGTAAAAAATTCTGAAATTTTTACACAGTACTTTTATGCAATTTTTTATTACGTACTATTTTTCAGAATGTTTTGAGTTATAGAAGTATAGTTTTCATCTGCATCTTTACATACTGTCCTATTTTTCACAGATTGTTGTTATAGTTGCTTTATCTGCTTATGTTTGAATTCTTCTTGAGCCCCATTGCCTTGGGAGACATAGAATTGTGATAGCATATAGTAGGTAATGTTAGATTATAATTACAAAATAATGTTATGGCAGGACATGATGGGATTTGATGATTATATGTACTAACCTTTCTAATAAAAGTTTTGTTAAGTTTTGTGTGGAGGAAGTGTTCGAAGATCGAGCAGGTGTTGATATGAGAGGAATAAGGAGAGGCAAGAGTTCAATCTTGGGGATGCCCAAGGCACCCCAAGTAAATATTCAAGTAGACTCAAGCGCCTAAGCTTGGGGATGCCCCGGAAGGCATCCCATCTTTCTTCTTCAACAATTATCGTTATGTCTCGGTTTTTGTTTTCTTCACATGATATGCGTAAATTCTTGGAGCGTCGTGTGCCTTTCATTTTTATTTTATAAATGCACCATGCTGGTATGGGAAAGTCAATGGTTGATTTATATACTGCTCTTTGCACTTCACTTATATCTTTTGAGTATGGCTTTATAGAATGCTTCATGTGCTTCACTTATATCATTTGAAATTGGTTGCATGTTTCTCTACATATAGAAAACCATTATTTGTAGAATGCTCTTTTGCTTCACTTATATTTATTAGAGTGTTGTATTTTGTAGAAAGAATTAAACTCTCATGTTTCACTTATACCTATTTAGAGAGTCAACAGGAATTGGTCATTCACATGGTTAGTCATAAAATCGTACATAAAACTTGTAGATCACTAAATATGATATGTTTGATTCCCTGCAATAGTTTTGCGACATTAAGGTATTAATATGTGTGTGCATGAGTGGATGATTGTGGATTAGTAAGAATATTGGTGTTAACGTTTGTGATTCCCGAAGCATGCACGTATAGTCTCTAGTTATGCGATGAAGTTGGAGCATAATTTATCCTTGATTGAAATCCTTTGTGCTGTTGAAGGGGGGCGTGATGGTTAACTCCTACCAACCTCCTTCCTAGGGACATGCGAGTAGTACTTTGATTCAAGAGAGCTAATAAAGCTTTGCAATAAGTATATGAGTTCATTTTGACTAATGTGAATCCATGAATTTACGCACACTCACCTTTCCACATATTTGCTAGCCTCTTCGGTACCATGTGTTGCCCATTCTCACCTAAAGGATTGGTGTAGCCTTCGCCGGTGCATCTAAACCCCATGATATGATACGCTCTATCACACATAAGCCACCTTATATCTTCCTCAAAACAGCCACCATACCTACCTATCATGGCATTTCCATAGCCATTCCGAGATATATTGCCATGCAACTTCCATCATCATCATCATATACATGTCTTGAGCATTCATTGTCATATTGCTTTGCATGATCGTAAGATAGCTAGCATGATATTTCCATGGCTTGTCCATTTTTTGATATCTTTGCTACGCTAGATCATTGCACATCCTCGTACACTGTCAGAGGCATTCATATAGAGTCATCTTGTGTAGCTTTATCATTATATCGAGTTGTAAGTAAATAAAAGTGTGATGATCATCATTATTAGAGCATTGTCCCAATGAGGAAAGGATGATGGAGACTATGATTACCCCACAAGTCGGGATGAGACTCCGGACGAAAAATGAAAAATGAACAAAATGGAGGAGCCAAATGAGCCCACCAAGAAAAAAAGAGAGAAAGAAAAAAAAAGGAAAGAAAGAAAGAAAAAAAGAGAAAAGAAGAAAAAAAACGAATGAGAGAAAAAGAGAGAAGGGACTTGTTACTATACTTTACCACACTTGTGCTTCAAAGTAGCACCATGTTCTTCATATAGAGAGTCTGCTGATTTGTCATTTTCATATACTAGTTGGAATTTTTCATTATAGAACTTGGCTTGTATATTCCGATGATGGTCTTCCTCAAATGCCCGAGGTCTTCACGAGCAAGCAAGTTGGATGCACACCCACTTAGTTTCATTTGAGATTTCATACACTTATAGCTCTTAGTTCATCCGTTGCATGACAATCCCTACTCCTCGCATTGATATCTATTGATCGGCGTCTCCTTAGCCTGTTGATCCGCCTAGTTGATGCGAGACTGTCTTTCCACATTGACTCCTTTGATATCTACCACCATACTCTATTCCACCTGTATGCTATGTCCATGGTTCACGCTCATGCATTGAGTGAGGTATAAAAAGCTGAAGCGCGTTAAAAAGTACGATCCAATTGCTTGGTTTGACACCGGGGTGCTCATGATTTATACTTTATGCTAGAAAGACTAAGCATGACATGATATATGATATTGTAGGGATAGAGTTCTTTAACATTTTTATTTTGAAAGGACATGATCGTTTGTGAGTAAACCTGAGTATTGATGTCTTTATGTCAAATGATAGACTATTGCCTTGAATCACTTGTATATTAATATTCATGCCATGATTAGACATTTGTTCAAGATTATGTTAGGTAGCATTCCACATCAAAAAAAATATTTTTATCATTTACCTACTCGAGAACAAGTAGGAATTAAGCTTGGGGATGCTGATACGTCTCTGTCATATCTATAATTTTTGATTGTTTCATGCCAATATTCAACAACTTTCATATATATTGGCAACGTTTTATATTATTTTTGGGACTAACTTACTGATCCAGTGCCTAGGGCCAGTTCCTGTTTTTTGTGTGTTTTTTGTTTCGCAGAAAATCCATATCAAACGAAATCCAAACGCGGTAAAATTTACGGAGATTTTTTTTGGAATATATGTGAATTTTGGGAAGAAGAATCAATGCAACACAATGCCCGAGGTGCCCACAAGCCAACATGGCACGACCAGTGGGGTGGCCGCGCCCTGATGGCTTGTGGCCACCCTGTAAGTCGGTTGGGGCCCTTCTTCCGCCGCAATAAAGATAATTTCCTGATAAAAATTCCCTAAAAATTTCAGCCCAATCGGAGTTACAAATTTCCGGATATTTAAGAAACGGTGAAGGGGTCACAAAACAGTCGCAAAAACAGGAGAGAAACAAAGAGAGATCCAATCCCGGAGGGGCTCCTTCCCTCCGGGAGCCATGGAGGCCATGGACCAGAGGGGAAACTCTCCTACCATCTAGGAGGGAGACCAAGGAAGAATAAGAAGGAGGGGGGCTCTCTCCCCCTCTCTCCCGGTGGTGCTGAAGCGCCGCCGGGGCAACCATCGTGACGCCGATCTACACCAACAACTTCGCCGCCGTCACCACCAACTCTCTCCCCCTATATGCAGACGTGTAAAACCTCTATTCCCCGCTATAATCTCTACTTAAACATGGTGCTTAATGCTATATATTATTATCCAATGATATGTGGCTATCCTATGATGTTTGAGTAGATTTATTTTGTCCTATGAGTTGATCGATGACCGTGATTGGTTTCAGTTGTATGTTTTATTTTGGTGTTGTCCTATGGTGCCTTCCGTGTCACACACATGTGGAGGATTCCCGTTGTAGGGTGTTCCAATACGTTCATGACTCTCTTATAGTGGGTGGCTAGAGTGACAGAAGCTTATACCCGAGTAAGGGGGTTGTTGCGTATGGGAGTAAAGGGGACTTGAAGTGTTAATGCTATGGTTGGGTTTACCTTAATGATCTCTAGTAGTTGCGGATACTAGCTTGCTAGAGGTCCAATCATAAGTTTATATGACCCAAGTACGGAAAGTATGTTAGCATACCTCTCCCTCATATAAAACTGCAATAATGATTACCGATCTAGTTATCGATTGCCTAGGGACAAATCCTTATCTTGTGTTACAAAAAAGCTTTCTACTAAAAAACTAACTTAATTAATATTTATATAAAACAGCCCTTAACTTCTATTTACTTGTTCTTTATTTTCTTTCAAAACTATCTATTACACCTACTAAGTACTTCTAGTTTTATTCCCGTAAAATAGTTTCATACTTGTTCTAGGTAAAGTAAGCATTAGCGTGTGTAGAGTTGTATCGGTGGTCGATAGAACTTGAGAGAATATTAAATCTACCTTTAGCTCCTCGTTGGGTTCGACACTCTTACTTATGAAAAAAGGATACAAACGACCCCCTACACTTGTGGGTTATCAACATGTTCTTGGTCATGTTGCTTAAAATTCATAATTTGATTTCTAACGTAGATGATCTTAGCATGAGAAAAATACTTGGTAATGAAAGCATCTTTACATTTATCCCATGTTCCAATACTATTATGCGGTAAAGATGAAAACCAAGCTTTAGCTGTATCTCTTAGTGAAAAAGGAAATAATTTAATTTGACCACATCATTATCCATATCCTTTTTCTTTTGCATATCACATAATTCAACAAAAGTATTCAGATGCGCAGCCGAATCCTCATTAGAACTTTCAAAAAATTGTTCTTTCATCACAAGATTTAGCAATGCAACATTAATATCATAAAACTCTGCACTAGTGGCGGGTGGTATAGGAGTACTAATAAAATCATTTTATTAGTATTTGAGAAGTCACACAACTTGGTATTATCTTGAGACATGGTGACCAAGCAAGTAAACTAGCAAGTAAAGCAAACAAACTAGCAAATATAAATATTTTTGTATTTTTGATATTTATAACAAGCAAAATATAACAGCTAATAAAAGGTAGAAGAAGTGAATGATAATTTGTGAGAAGGTACTTGATAATAAGTTGATGATACTCCTCGGCAACGGCGCCAGAAATCCTTCCTATACCTGTGATCCGCGTTTGATTTTTCCCCTAAGAGGAGGGGATGCAGCACAGTATAGATAAGTATTTTCCCTCGATGAGAATCAAGGTTATTGAACCAATAGGAGGATCACACAACTTCCCGTCTTCAGCGCCTACACACAAAAGAGCACACACTTGCACCCAACGTGGGCAAGAGGGTTGTCAATCCCCTTGAACTCGTTACTTGCAAGCGATAAGTAGTGTAGATGATAGTTGAATAAATATAAAATAGAAAATAAAAAAAAAGTAAATAATTGCAGCAATGAAATAAGAGTGTTTGTAATTATATTTGTGAATTGACCCGGGGGCCATAGTGTTCAGTAAAGGCTTCTCCCCTCGAAGAAGGCATACGGTGGGTAGACAAATTACTGTTAGGCAATTGATAGAAAAGCGCATAGTTGTACAATATTTATTCACGGCAATGATCATGCATATAGGCATCACGTCCATAAACAAGTAGACCGACTTCTGCCTGCATATACTACTATTACTCTATCCATCGACCGCTATCTAGCATGCATCTAGAGTATTAAGTGAAATAGAGTAATGCTTGGAGAATGATAAAATGATGTAGACAAAGTAAATCCAATTAATATGAATAAACCCCAACGTTTTACCCTTAGTGGCGGCAATACAAATACGTGTCTTGTCCCCTACTTTGTCACTGGGATATAGAGCACCGCAAGATTGAACCCACTACAACGCACCTCTCCCACTGAAGATAAACCAATCTTGTTGGCCAAACTAAACCGATAGATCAGAGAGAATTACGAAGCTACAATAATCATGCAAATAAGAATTCAGAGGAGACTCAAATCTTTTTCATGAATAATCTGAACATAAACCCACAATTCATCGGATCCCAACAAACACACCGCAAAGAGTGATTACATAAGATAGATCACCACGGGAATCGCGGTGATCATGGCAATAAAGAACATAGAGAGAGGGAGAGAGAGAGAGAGAGAGAGAGAGAGAGAGAGAGAGAGAGATCCATCTAGGTACTAACTATGAACCCGTAGGTCTGTGGTGAACTACTCACACATCACCATGGGAGCAACAAGGTTGATGTAGAGGCCCTCCGTGATCGACCGGCAAGGCACCGAAACATGGCTCCAGATGGGCACACGGCAGAACACAGACTTGCGGCAGTGGAAAAAGTGTTTCAGGAGGCTCTCTAGGGTTTTGGGATTAATAAGAATTTATAGGCCAGAGAACAACGCCAGAGGGACAGGGAGGTGGCCCCTGGGTCCTTATTTTATCCAGAAAAAATCGTCAAAAAGTTTCAGGGTATTTGGACTTCGTTTGGTATGGTATTCCTGAAAAGCCAAAAACATGCAGAAAACAGCGATTGTCACTTGGCACTGGGTTAATAGGTTAGTGCTAAAAAATACTATGAATGAGCAAATAAATGCCCAAAAAGTATCCTAGAAAGATAATATTATAGCATGGAACAATCAAAAATTATAGATGCGTTGGAGACGTATCAGCGGGTGCCCCAGATTACCCACCACAACTAACAATATACTCCAGTGGCAGGCGGCAAGACACACCCGCCACTATAGAGACTCTAACAGCGGTGGGCGCTCGCCCGCCACTGATGCTATGTTAGCAGTGGCGGGAGGTCAATGGCTGCCCCCCTGGGAGCCTCGGCCGCCATTGTTGGGCTTTTCCCGCCTGTCACTGCTAAGCATTTCTGTAATAGTGAGCCCTCCATCCGTTACAGTAACCCTCAGCTGGTGGTTTCCAGGACAAAGACACAACAACAATACATACATTACGTCGGGTTGCCGAAGGAACATGAACAACCTTAATAGTATACAACTCTTTGATAAACCGGTCGACAAATAGATGTGTCACCATGGGACTGAAAATATGCTCTCATGTATTGCTTTCCTGCGCGAAGTCCATATCGACCACAAAGTTACGACCAACTTGATGAATTGGGCATGCGATAATAACTCCTGGAGATCAAACATCCAACGCCACTAGGGTCGCTTGTTTCAACCAGTTACCCCCAGCTCTTCATCTACAAGCGCCCAAACGCACCTTGTCGATGTGCACTCAACCAAATAATATTTCCATGAGTCCACCACACCGCAAAGTTGGCATCTACCCTCAGTACACATGTTTCGATTCTGCCACACATCTTCGTAGGAAGAGAATGCCTTGCAAGGTGCCATATAGTTTGTTTGATCTTAGCCGGCACCAGAGTGTTTCATAGTGACGTCCAACCCTTCTCTTTAAATCTAACATTTTATGTAGATGGACAGCCATCTAACTCTACCTCTCTACTATTTTTGGTTGACACTAGTAATATGTATGCCGACCTGACGGAAAATACTCCCTTCTTCTCATATTGCCAAGCCCAAGAGTCATCAACCAAGCTGGTGCACAATATTTTGATCGCATGAACATCTGTTGGTAAGAATTTTTTTCTCTAGGACCTCGGTGCGCCAGGTGGCCGAAGTGATGTCGACCAGTTCACTAACAAAGATCGGAGGGTTTGGTGCAAGACTCATCAATGGTCGCATAGATGATTCCCTCGGTATCCAATTATGTTCCTCGACTTACCCACAACGGCCTGGTGGAAGAGAGAAGCACATGTTCAACGGAAAACGGCTAGTTCAGACCATCTCAAACCATGTGATGCGCGACGTCCTAGGCCACACAGGTATTATGAATGATGAGATACATGTGAATATGATGGCGTCGATCAAAATACATGTCCAGACTGACGAGCGTTCCTCAATCGCGAAGCTGGAGGAACGGACAAGATAGCGAGCTACCTGGCGCTCGAGCACCAAACATGATTTTCGTGTATAATTTGCTTTTTTTAATAATTTAGACTGCTTACCACATGTGTCAGATGATACATGTATGGTTTGCTTATGTGATAAAGTTCGTAAATTCGTAGGGGGACGAACCTGTCAAGCTTTGCTCGGCCGCTCGATTACCTCGCGGTTTGCGAAGTGGTTGGATCCCGCCCGAGTGTACAATAGTTAGTTTTAAGATTTAGTCGTTGAAACTTACGATTTTTTATCTGAAACTTGCGATTTTCTCACTCACTTACCAAGTTTCGTAGGTAAAATTTTAAGATAATGTTTTGTCGGTCCTAGGCAAAAAATCATGATTTTATTGTTTGCGCATATTAAGTTTCATGAGTTAAAGCTTAACATTTACTTTGAAATTTTATCAAAACGTATTTAAAATAAATTTTATTTGAAAGCTCTCGTCACGAGAATCATAAATATGAAAACATAATTAATTTGAACTTTTTCTTTAAAATATATAAAAGTTTGAAAATCGAAAACTAAAAGTAAAAGCAAATCCGAGGGACTGCGTGCCGTGAGACTTGGGTGTCACAAATCCTCTTCCTGATATAGTTGCATCGATAAATACAGTAGATAGTTGTATCCTTCTAGTAGGAATAGAGAATAAACTCTTTTCCGCGAAAAAAAAGAGAGATATCTTTGTTTCTCCGAAGAAAAAGGGACATCGCATATCATGCGACTGCTATGCGGAAGAGATTACAAGCGAATGCGCCGGAATAATTTCCAGACAAAACAGAATGATGCAAGAAGGATTAACAGAACAAGAGACCTACTCTATTTACAGCACGACTGCAGATTTCTGCAGACTCGAAGGGGAAAAGCAGACGAAGGCTGGACTTGAGGTTGAAGCTTCCCAGTCCCAGTGCGACAATCGATCAAGCCATGGGCATAGGCGCGGCCTTCCCCCTCTGCCCACTGGCCACGCCGGCGGAGACGGCGCAGCTCCGGCTCCTGGCAAACGCCACGCCGGCGCCGGCGAGACCAAACTCGCACGGCCCGTCCTCGTCGATCTTCGCCATGGCCACGCTTCGGCTCCTGGGCACGGCCGCCGGCCGCTCCGGGGCCGCCCGCCTCTCCGATGCGGCGCGCATGAGCTCCCGCAGGTCACCGTCGCCGTCGTAGGATCGCGAGGAGGATGAGGTGGAGGCAGAGAAGCTGTAGTAGCCGTTGGCCCTGCTGCACGGCGCAGGCGCGCCGGCGAAGGACGGGTAGCCGAAGGAGGCGTCGGACGGGAATTGGCCCGCGCAGCTGGCGAGGCTCCGCACGTAGAGGTCGCGCGCGCGGCCCAGAGCCCGCCGCGGCGCGCGCCACAGCCAGCTCGCCAGCTTGCTGCCGCCGTTGCTGCTGCCCATTCGGCTCATTGCCCCGCCCCCCTCGTTAATCACACTCGTAATACTACTAGCTTTCTCTTAATTCGAACAAGAGATGGACGGGGAGAAGAAAGGCTCGGAAAAGAGATGCGGCTCGCGATCAAGGGGGTTGCTTATATATACACACTGAGGGAGAGAGCGAGCAAATAATCGTTGCACACATATATGGTCTTTATTTTGCTTTTTGTGAGTACCATTCAACGTCATAATAATTGTACAAAAGTTTAATACTTTCTCCGATCCAAATTAACTGTCGTTCAATCAATCAGATGACATAACACTAAGTATGTCTATATACATTTATTTCGGCGACAACTAATATGGATCCGAGGGAGTACACTATATATTTTCCGTAACATTGTGAGAGACGATACTATAGGTGGGTGGCTGGTGATGACCGGGCACTTGACAGGTGCATGTCCCAAGTTGTGATTTCAGGGCAGACACGCGTTTACGGTGTGCGGCTCGGTGAATTGATGAATAGCGTAGATGGTAAATTCACAATCGTATGAAGAACATGTCATTGATGTCGTGTAGATACCTCGAGAAGTTTATGGACTTGATTCCTACTAGGCTCAGTCCAAATGAAGTTGCTATACGAAACTGGATCGTTCCGATGAGCATCCCCCGTCAATATCGACGGGATTTGGACTGCGCTCTCTCAGTTGATCCAAACTTTCTTTGTGCCCTAACGGATGTCTCAACCTAGCTAGCCAATCTATAGTCACATCACATCACATCTTCCTCTGTTTTATAAACCACAACAGCACATCCAATTTGGAAGTACAGAAAGATGCAAATGGTCGCCACCACTGGTATCAGCTATTTTCAACACATAAGAAGCATCAGATGCCTTTTTATTCTAGTTATTGTTGGAGGGAAAGAAGCATCGGCTGATGTATGTACGACCCTTCAGTTCTTGATTATGAACACCACCACCTGGAACGGGTTATCTCTGACTAATATAACAGAGTTACTGACATAGACATTAACTAATATATGTTGGTCTTAGTTTTGTAGAGACCATCGCCCTCACATGGAAGATCAATGGTCTCACCTGTGCACGGTCCATGGCTGACTTTTGGGACGAGCAAGCAATCAAAGCTTGCCAGCCTTGCGATTTCATGAACGCGTCGTGGTATGAATTGCGTGGGGACGTCAAATTAAGGGCGCCGTAGGTACTGCCGATAATACTGTAACAAATATAGTGATAGAATTTAGTTCTAATTTAGGATTATGATATGTAGCGAACATATCGAATTTAGTGATAAATAGCAACACCCCTCATCTTCACATGCATATGCATGCACGCACCAGTAGAATACAAAAACCGATATTATATTATACTCCCCTGTTTTTAAATATAAGTTTTTTTTTTAGAGATTCATATGAAACAAAATGAGTGAATTTACACTCTTAAGTATGTCTATATACATCCGTTTGTAAACCGTATTAAACCTCTGAAAAGACTTATATTTAGGAACGGAGGACATATTATTTTTATTTTAAAAATTCAAAATATTTTGTAGTTCAAACCGTTGGCCCGGTTCAAAATTTTATTTTCATCATTAAATGCATCGCGACGAGATTTTTGAAACTAGATCCCATGTTAGCTTTCCTCTGACAACTCCGAGGTAGCAACCCTAGCGCCGCCGCTTTGTCCCCTTCACCCCTCTTCTTGTCTCGCCACCGCCGGAGGGCGCTCCGGCGAAGCCTTGGCCGGCCCCAAGGTAGGTGGCAGCAGAGCCAGGTCTTCATTGGCTCGTGTTTTGGGGAGAGCGTGGGGGCCGCCCTCTCCATCCTCGTGATGGCTGGGGCAATGTGACGCATGGTTGAGTCGGTGTGAGGGTTGCGCTGCCACCAGATCCGTGGTGGCGTTCGGCGGTTGCGGATGGCGGCACATATCTTCACGCATGTGTCTGCACGGGGTGCTTCGAGGTCCCTTCCTTTGCTATCGTGGACGACCGACAGGCGGTTGTAGCTGTTTGGATCGTTCAGTTACAAGACCCTTGGATTCCCGTGCTTGCTCGGGTGGATGAGGCGCGACAATGGACGTGCTCGGGATGGGCACGGTGCTCCAGTCGAGAGGCACAAAGTTGACTTTTTGGTCGTGCGCTCCTGACCTTCCATGGTTAAGCTCTGCGCGAACGCGCATCAACGGTTGTGATCTGCCTTTCATGCTCCAGCTTCGCCCATGTCAGCCCCTGGGCCGATGGGTCCAAACAGGACTCTCTCGAACGAGGTGTTAGTCAATGGTGGTGTACCCCGCCATCGGTGTTGGTCCTCGCGGTGACCACTCCGGCATGCGGCGGCGAACTCACTATAGATTGCGATGGCTCCGAAAGGCCTTCATGAGGGTTCGTCTCTCCAGATCCAGTGGTTGGCTTCGATGGGGAGGTGAAAATTATGGGCAACGGCTTCACGCAAAGATATGGTTGTGCAGCGGCGTCGGTGGCACATCATAGGTACTTGCTGGGTCGCGGAAAAGTGGTGGTGACAACACGTCAGTGACGTTGATGGTGTTCCTACTTGAGCACCTGGTCTCGGGCTCTGGGGTGAAAGCCCAGCTCTGACCTAAATTGGTTGTACCTAGGAATGGAGACATTTTTACATTGTTACCTTGTTGAAGGCATTCCTTGGTTATGCTTGGACTGGTTGTTTATGGAGAAAACCTAGATTTTTCCCTTGAGTAGTCCGATCAGGTGATGAGGCGCTTAAGCATCACTTCCTTCATGAATTCATTGTTGTTGAATGACGTCATCGTCTCTGTGGTGTCATGAGATGATTGGTGTGGACATGGTCTTTGTTGCAGTTTGCTGATCGCAGATCTGATTGATGACCCACAAGTATAGGGGATCGCATCAGTCTTCAAGGTTTGTATTTATCCAAATTTATTGATTCGAGACAATAGGGGTCAAAGAATGTTTATAATATTTATCAATTGAGTTGTCAATTCAACCACACATGAGAGATAACTTCTTGCAGCAATTTATTAGTAACACAATAGTATGATAACAATAGTGATAAGGTAACAGTGGCAGTAGCAGCTATAGTACCAAGTTGTAGGAAGGCATAATAGTAGTGACTTAACAGTGATAATAACAGAAAAGTGTAGGCATGGAGTAGTGATGGGGTGTTCATATGAGATTCAATATGCAACACTCATAACCTAGAACGATACAAACTAGCTCCAATTCATCAATATGTAGACATGTATTACGTATATTGTCATACATGTTTGCGATAAGAACTTCCATAACATCTTGTCCTACCCTCCCATGGCAATTGGGTCCTAATGGAAACTAAGGATAATTAAGACGCTCCCTTTAATAGAAAACCGAAACAAAGCATTAAAACGTAGTGAATACATGTAATCCTCAAGTGAAAGTTATCCCCGTAGAGTATCCCAATTGTTGTCACTTTGGGGTTTAGGACTCAGAACGATAACAGGTGCATATAACTTGTATGTAAGATCAATAACACAAATATATTCATGAGATATAAAAGATTCAGATCTGAAATCATGACGCTCAAACCCTAGTGACAAGCATTAAGCAAAGCAAGTCATATCAAGATCAATCTCAGAACATAATAGATGCTAGGAATCAAGCCTTAACAATTCTGACATCGATTACATAAGAAATCTCACCCAAATCCCACCTACCTCCATATGCCTACAGAAGATTACTCACACATGGATGTGAGCATCATGAAATTATTGATGGGGAAGGGTTGGTGATGACGACGGTGACAAATCCCTCTTTTCGGAGCCAGAAACGGACTCTAGATTAGGGCTCCCGACGAAGTACATGAGGTGGAGGTGGCTCCATATTGTAAAATGTGATGAAACTTTTCTGTGATGTTTTCGGAGGAGATGTGAATTTATAGCCTTGTAATTAGGTCAAGGTGGTGGCCATGGGCCCCACATGGGCATGTGGCGCGCCCTGGGTGTGTGGCTGCGCCACCTAGTCATGTGGCGGCATGGTGTCCCTCCTCCCATACTTATTTGCACTAGTATTTTTTATTCCAAAATAAATCTCTTAAAATTGTCCGATTCCAAGCACTTCTATTTTTGCAGAAAAACAACTCCATGGTAGTTCTGCTAAAAATAGTGCCAGTCTGGGTTAGTTGCACTTAAATTATGCAAATTAGAGGCCAGTACAATAGCATAAGTGTTTAGAAAAGTAGATACGTTGGAGACGTATCACTGACTGCTTTGTGTTTTTTCCGTCACCTATGTATAGATTTGGTCTTTTATGACTTCGCTATTTGTCGGCATTTTATTTATGTGTGTCCATCGGTGTTGGCTGTGTGCATCCTAACTATACAGAGGTCGTGTGTGTGTGTGTGTGTGTGTGTGTGCGTGTGTGTGCGTGTGCGTGCGTGTGTGTGTGTGTGTGTGTGTGTGTGTGTGTCCTCATGCTCCATTTTGAGCGAATGTAATCCACCCTTTATCAAAAAATATCCTGTTTTAGTATGTATCTATGATTTTTGGGGGGCAAAAAATTGCACGGCCTCCAATACATAAGTTACCACATAGACATTACACGTCATGAAACCCTCTTTTTTGCACTGTCTTGGCATATAAGAATTACCATAAATATTTATGTGTTGTTATCGACAAACATTACGCATGTTACCAGATTGTTTATGGATAATTGCCAATTTTAAAACTAGAACTCGCCGCAAACACCAATTTACTCCATGCGGGTCTAAGCTATGGAATTCTTGGGCGCCCTTGAAAATCAAGGTTTTCTTGTGGCTGGCGCTCAGAGAACAGTTGTGGACTGTGGATCTGTTTGTTCGTTGCCATCTCCATAACCATGCTTGATGCATGCTTTGCGATCAGCTATCGGAGGATCATGACTACCTACTTCTATGCTGCAACTTCTCGGGATAAGTCTGGTTTGCCATGCTTCTTCCTTGGCGCTTGCACATGTTCTCCCTGATGGTACTGATCGAACTACAAGGTTGGTGGCCGCAGGTCTCAAGGGCAGCACAACCACACAGAGAAATGCTTCGAACTCCATGATCTTAGTGACCATCAGACTCATTGGGTTAGAATGCAATGCCAGGGTTTTCGAGCGATCATACTCAGCGGCATCAGAGGTAGTTAGGTGGGCTAAGGAAGAGCTTGCTCTACGAAAACGTGCACGCTCCCAAGCAGATGGTAGCGAGTAATTACCTAGATTTTGCTTGTGGGTGGAGGGTGGTCACACTATCGTGTTTGTCTGCTCGTGTAATGACTGTATGATCACTTCCTGCTTCCTTCTTAATAAAAAGACATGCAAATTTCATGTGTGTTCTTGAAATAAAAAACATGACTACTATGTTGTTTAATGTGACATAACGTATGTTAGTAATAGTAACATGGGCAGTGTGGCAACTTTTGCATGAACAACCAGATAACTTAAACATTGACCGCTTGGTAACTTCAGCATGAGAAGCCTCATAACTTCAGCATGGGTAGTGTGGTAACTTTAGCGTTAGTAGTCTGGTAACTCTAGCTTGGATAGTCCGGTAAGTGGTAACTTTAGCAGAAGTAGTATGACAACTTTAGCATGAACTTGCTAGTAACTACATAATTGTTATTTTTGGTAACTATATAATAATCATGTTGGTAAATACATAATAGTTTACATGTTGGTAAGTGTAACATGGGTAGCGTGATAACTACATAGTTGATATATATGTTGTTAAATGTAGCATAGGGTGTTGGTAACTATATTTATCTCATGTTGTTGGCAACTGCAATATAGGCAAAGATAGGTAACTGCAATTTTCGTCATGAAAACAAGGGCTACTTCATCTGGCCGACACTGGACGGGAGTGGTGAACTGAGTTTCCTATGCTCCAGACTCTAATGTCGTTGCCTATTTCTTACCGTGCAACGTTATACCAAATATCTAATGCCGACATCCCCTATAGTTACCAACATAATGCCAATGATGCATTGCAGAAATCCAATAAGAAAACAACAAAAATAACTTTTTGCGGCTAATATGGAATTAAGAAGGGTTCAAGGACAACAACTAATCCTGGATGAGTTTGCTATTCGGCTACGCACCAACTCCACTAACCTAGGTTTGAATCGACACCCATTCTTTCATGATTTTGCCAGTATCCAATTGTTTTTGACCTGGCTTATTTAATAATTCAAAATGCCCCAACTTGAAAAAATGAAATCCTAGAATTCCTATTTGAGAATTTTTGGGGCGCTTATTTTATGTTGCTAACTTATTGAGGAGATTTAGTTGATAAAGGATAGAGTTGTGCACTTGCCCGAAGATTAGAAATCCATTCATGAAAAGAACCAGGTGCTCAAAGTGCCCCAAGTGGATGAATGTATTCCTCCTAAGCTAGGTTGGGTCAAGGCTAATGCGGATGGTGCTACGATGAAAACGCATGACATCTGTGGTAGACGAGCAATTCTAAGGACTATCATGGAGTTTCCTTGCAAGAACCTACCATTTTTCCCTTCCGTCGATGATCCTAAGCGAGCATAACTGTTGGCGTGCCGACATACTGGCGTTCTTGCAAAGGAAATAGGGGTTCATTAGTGACGGTGCCAGAAGTTCAATGTTGTGTCGTCAATTTAAAGTTCTGTAGTCAAATATATTAAGTTCTTTTATTTTTTTGCAAGTTGTATACATGTATCCGTTGATTTTATCAAAAAGTTGGGTAGTCAATTGACTACCCATCTTATATGTGGCTTCGCCATGCCATTGGGTTCAAAGGCTTATTATGCAGTCTAACTCTCACATTAGTGTCCACAAAATAAAGGGTGAATCTAAAGATCTTCAAGTTAACGGTCAGATTGCTTGAGAGGTAATAAAAGCTTCTACATGACTTCGAGGAGTCCAAGGTTTGCTGAGTACGAGTTCGACGAACAAAGCCGCCCATGGATTAGCTAGGGAAGACTGTATGAATAAGTTGTGTAAAACATGGTTCCATGCCCCCGGGCGTGTCTTGCCACAGTGGTAGGCTTGTAATCAATTAATATTGTTTAATAATCACAACATGTCCACCTTAAAAAACTAATGTATACCATTTTTTCATCTTACTCGAAAAATAGATTGTTTGTTATTTTTCTTGATAAATTATACTTACACCAGAGTTTCGCATAGCTATTTACTTGATTGATCGTCCTCACTTTTTCCATTGCTAGTACTCCCTCCATTTATTTATACAAAGCCACAAACTCAAGTTACATGTACCAAGGAAAAAAATTAATACCTTCTTTGCAGGCCAGCTTGTCTTCTAGTTTACCGAGTTTATTAATAGGCACTTGCAACTTAGAGGAAATTGAGTGGACGTGAGGGAGACAGTAGTTATGAGTATCTGCTTCACAAGAAAGAAAACCACGCACACTCTCTAGAACACTTCTAGGAGCCCCCCACGACGTTCTCTCTGGCGACATGGGAAGCGACTAGGGTTGCACCCATGCTACCACCTCCCGCCCCACACCCCCCTCGCCGTCACCATAGGTGGCCACCGGGCAAGCCCGCGTGACTTCCGGTGAAGGTGGCGGCGGGGATCTCGTCACTGCGTTCTCAATGGAGGCCTTTGTTCTCTAGGGCAGAAGCCCTGCTTGGAGAGATGATGCCTTCTTCGGCTGGCGGTGTTCACAGGAGTGGGTCGGTGTCCTCGGCCATGTGGATGGTGCGGGGACGACGGGCGCGGTTCATTGTCGGTGGACAGCTACGGCGGTTCCTCTAGCGTCAGATATGAAGATACCTTCTTTTTCCCTTCTGGTGCACTTCCCCCTGGATCTTGCGCTGGTGACCTTGTCTTGCCGGGCTGATGGTTGCTGGGCACGGTGGTGTGAGTCGGGTTCGGGAGAAATCCCTTTCGTTGGCCTGGCCGACCACGTCGGTGACATCGCATGCGGGCGTTGCTCCCCTCCTTGGAGGCACCGACGAGATCCCTTCTCCCCACCCCCTCTTTTTCGACCCAAGATTAGTTCATGTTATCCCTTACGGATGCGGTGGCGGCGGCGCTTGTCATCGTTACCTCCATGAGGGTGCCGCTTGGCTAGGAGAGACTGGTGTGTGGTGCCATGGGGTCAAATTTTTGGATGCTACGAGTTTCCAGCGGTAGTTTGTGTGCTGCGCTGAGTATGCTTTCTTTCAGTGTGTTATTGCTTCCCTATTCGCCACTGGTTCATCACCCTCGAACTTGGGTGGGAGGGGAAAGGGTTTCCCTTCCCGGTGTTTGCCCATGGCAGCATGAAGTTGCCCCGGTCCTTCATCCTTGTTGGTGCGATTACTTTGTGTTCTCGCTATCCGCGTTGAGCTCGCTATTTCTCCAATATCAGACAACAGTTCCCTCCAGGTTACCCCTTCTTGTTTCGGGCATCAAGATGTCGCTTTTTTCTGGTTGGCAAGGATTGTATGTTGCGGTGTGGTGGGTCACGTGTATCTGATCTGCTCTTGTGACCTCAAGACCACACCTTTCCTGTTCTAGGATGAATGCATCCCTCGCTTGAGTGTGTGGCGTCCTTCGAGCCAGGATGAGGGGGAAGGGTCCCCTTTCAGCGAGGGTGCATGGGGTGTGGTGTCTTTTCGGTTTCCAGGGCCGACGTTCGACGAGTTCATTGCCAAGTCGGTTGGCATTTCTTGGTGTTCTTCTTGTTCGTCCATGTTCGAGCTGGAAGGGCTTCTCACATTGCAAGTGGTGCTTCTCTTTCTCCATTTTAGGTACTTATAATGTGGGTTGTATTGTAAGTTGTGTACCCGGCTCCCCCATATCTTCCGGTCGTTGTTGTTTTGTTTCTTTCTGTGTGGTGTTGGGATCTATAATGGTGGTTGTAATTTCTGACTGGTCGATGACTTTGTTAATTCAAAGACGGGCTCGTCTCGAGCGTTCGTTCTAAAAAAAAGTAGTTAAGAGTGTCATTATGATTTGCTGCATGTGCGATGAGTTAAACCATGGGTCGTTACTACGAGACAAGGTCATCAATTTTTGCCTTGGTTACTGTTGGTGGCATTGTATAGCTGCAAATTTTATTTTTATAGTGGTTTTGCATAAAACATGGAGGGAGTAATTAGGATTCGTATCACGTAAAAAGATTGTGTATATATGGTTGTGCAAGCAAAATAAGTGTAGAATCTTCCATATATAAATACCTAAGCCGCATTAACTATTTTCTTAATATGCAAGCATGTAACATCATCACACAATATGCATGAGAAAAGGCCCAGGTTCACTACAGTATGTCTCTCAACATGCAAGTATGTCACTTCATCATGAAACATACATAGAAAGAAGACTCAACTCAACATGCAAACATATATGAGAATTTTCATGATATTATGCTATTTATATTTAATAAACATAATAAGTTATATGTACTTTCAATTTTAGCTTTTTATATTACTCCCTCTGTACCACAATACTTGTTGTTGGAGTACTACTTTAGACAATCATGTTTCATTCAATGAACCACATTGAAATATGTTGTAAAATATTTCCGCAACACCGTGCAGGGTATCATCAGTTTTAATGTTTTTGATCGTCTCAGCTGACTGATTCTCCCTATTTCCCGATTAACTCTGACTAGTTGCACTATGTTGCGTAGTTTTCCTTCTGATATTATCTTCTTTCTGTAAGCTCGGTCTTCACGCTATCTCTGAAAACAACTTGCTGTTCTAGACCAAGAAATTTGTGAGTCGGGTACTTGTCACAAGTTGGACTTGCACGTGGCAATGCACTTGGCTATGTAGCTAGTCGTCAGGGCAGCCAGATGCATGAGCCGCGGGTAACAAAACGGCGTCCGGTGGCTGTGATTAACGATGTTGCGTGGGAAACGTGCCTTGTAGTAGCCGCCGTTTACGATCTTTTTTACGGGAGAACAAGTTTCCCCGGTCCAATTGTGCCTTTCACGTATCCAACTGTTTGACGAAGGATCGTGTTCAATTGTGCGGTACGCTGATGGTGTTATCTTAGTTTTTTTTTGTTTGCGGGAAGTGTTATCTTAGATTTTGACCGCATGTAATCACCAGCTTTCTAATCTCAAGGCAGTGCTTCAAGATTTGCCTCAATCCACTGGTTTCAAGATAAAATAAAATTTCATATGAAAATATAAAACCGTGTTCAATTTTTCTCTCTCTTTTTTTAGCACTAGTTTTTGGATGACACTTTCTAAAAGAATAACAGTTAACTGAGCCTATGGGGCATGTCTGGGTTCGCCCTGGTCTTTGTCCCTCACGAACTAGCTGGGAGGCTGAAAAGGGTTGTTGAGAAAGGAGGGATCGGCCGAACGATTCGATTGTCAGGACCACCTCCCCTGGCGATCGATCGTCAGAGATTGGCGTCCATTTCTTAAGTCCAACTTCAGCCTGGTTAATGTGCCTCCTCAACGAGCCTTTGATCTAGCCAATATGTTTGATTGTTCCGTCGACTCTATTCCCTTTGTGTCTCTTCCTCCCCTCCGCTGTCTCTAGTTTAATATATTTCCACCTTGTTAAACACCAGACGATAAGCCAACCATGCTTCTTTTCTGCCTTGTGCACCATATTTCTCCAGCCTCTCCAATTCTCTGCTTCAATTAATCCAGTGTCATATTGTAGTTGCATAATCCTTAATTTTAACGCCGGTCTTCGGTTGCCATGTAGAAATGAAAAAATGTTTCTATGGCTAAACCACCAGCTAGTAAGAATTCAGATATTATTCTAGCTGAAACTAATCTCAACATACTACCCACTGAACTAAAATGGATGCGAAAAAAGATGAAGCTTAATTAACACTTTGCAATAGACTCCCTAGTCTCATTAAAGATGTGGCGGTCGCCTTCGAAACCAAAGTGATTCAAGGATCATTCATTGGGGGTTACTCGAGGAGAATATGGTGAGCCACTTCGTGGCATTTCCGAGCCTTGGTTCCGACATCGCTCCAACAGAGATTAGCATTTCCCCAAAGATGTGTGAACATTGGCATAAAATCTGCGTCCGTGACTCACTTGTGTTAATCCTTTCCTGCACTTTACTTTGTGTTGTTTGCTTTGAGCTTGCTTGCCATATAGATTTTATTCACCTAGATGTATATCTAGAGAGCCTACTTTATCCACATCTCCCAAAAACTGCTAATTAAGCTTAAAAAATTTAGTCTCCAGTTCACCCGCCTACTCTGGTAGACTGTATCTATCCATTGAACCTTCTATTCAAGTCCAAACACACCATCAGAATATGGGCCGCCCTTAAAAGTTGGCTTGATGCTCCGGAGCTCACCATTGTAAATTGGGGAGGTTTCGGTTAATGATTTGTGGAAGGCCACAATTCTCTGTTCTGGCCATAGGAGGAAGGTGATCTCCTCACTAGTCTTGTTGGTTAATTAGGAGGTTTGGAAGAGAGAACCGCTAGAGCCTAGAATCTTCCGAAATAAGCCCTCCATGCCCTCCATTTTTATTGATAACATCAAACCGAAGGCCAAACTTGGGGTGCCGCGGGGACTAAGCATTTGAGTTCTATCATTTTGCGAGAGTGTGTGTTATCCTTCCCATTTGTTGAGGTGTAATAAACCTCAAAACTTTCTTGTTTCTCCTTCTTTATTATGAGATGAGGTAAAACTTTTGCCCCCATTTAAAATAAATCAAGATTTAAAAAATATAAGAGAAACGAATTACTTGTTTAATGGCTACGGCCCAACACTAACCTATGGCCGATGTGGGTGAGAGCTATGATATGGGGCTCCCCTCAGTAGCCCGTTGCAGCTCTACTTTTTGTTTGATAGCCTATGAACTTGACCCATGCTATAGTTGTCGCAATGTCATCACCGGATGCGAGGACTCAGCAGAATCCCTATTTGCCGCTCTGTTTTGCGAAATGTCGGCACTTTTAGTTTATTTTCTGGTGGGCCGGCCCAACTAGCCTGGATCAGTCTTTTCAATATTCTTTTGAAAGCTATCTCTCTTTACAGTATTGTTTACTTTACGTTTATTTTCTGGTTTGTCCCCCCTTTTTCTTCATTCATTTTACTTTCCCTTTATTTTTCATTTCTTTTTGTTCATTCAAATTGAAATTTCATAAAAAACATCTCAAAGCTCAAAAGGTGTTTGTGTTTCAGCAAAGGTTCACATTTTTCTAAAATTGCTTGCGTTTACGAAAAAGTTTGAATTTTGAAAACATGGTAGTATTTTTCAAAAAAATATTCACAATTGCAAAAAAGGTCGTTAGTTTTGAAAAAGTGGGTAAATGCAAAAGTCCCATTTTTCAAAAAAAGTCTGGAAAATAAGATAAAGATCAAAATTTCAAAAAATGTTCTGAATTTTAAATAATTTAATTTTTTTCAAAAAGTTTGGAATTTCAAAATTGATTCATGTTTTCAGTAAAAAATATATTTTAAAAAATAGATTCAAAATTTGATAAATCTTCATTGTTGGTTTTTGAGGGACCAGCATGATCTCTCACTACTTCAGGAAGGTCCTAAGACGACACATGTATCGGAGACCCTTCCACCAAACTATGTGCGATGCATGAATCGCAGAGACGCACACGGTATAATTCTAAATTCGTCGCCAATAAAACGAGCTATGTGCGATGGCTGATCCATCAAGCACGATTCATATAAGACTTGCATGTGCGATACGTGACATACACTTGGTCCTCATGAACTGTTTGCGATTAGCCAAAATAACACAAATGTTTAACCAAATACAGATGTGTGCAATGTACGACATACATTTCTCTCGGATAAACTGTTTGCGCTGATCCAACAGAACACAAACGATTTAGCGTCAGAAGATGTGTGTGATACCCGGCAAATAGGTCGGTAATCAGAACCGTGTGCGAACACCAAAAATAACACAAACGATTCCTGCTAACAAGCTGTGTGTGTTCTGGGAAAACGCTTGCTAGTAAACAATTGTCTGTGATTGATGAAATCATTACCGACGCTACGTAGGGAACGACCGTTTGCTATGTATTAAAATCGCAGATATTTTTTTATTACATGTCTGCCTGCGCGTCATCCCGTCCTCCTCTCGCACGTCTTGTCACCGCGTTACAACGGAGGATTCTAGTGCATGCTTGAGCACCGCACAGGTGTTTCGTTTGGCCACGCGTCGGTGACCCCGTTCCCACGCAACCGTGTAGGTTCCCGCGCGCAACCACGCAAGCTTCCCGTCCGGCTCGTCGAACTTCCCCAAAAAACCATCCTTATCGGGCTTCCTTCTTTCCTAAGTTTTCCATTGATGGCGTTATCCGAACACGTCACCGTTTCCCGCCACTTCCCCATTGGTCTCCCATCACAAGTATTGAGCATAAGCCTAGGAAACGTGCGACACACCCGGAGGCACACCTAGTGCAGCCTAGCCGCACTACCATTTCCAAGCATGCCAACCCGGTGAAGCGCCACCTCTGCCATCAACCTCCTCGACGAGGCGCAATGGCCCGTCGAGGCCGAGGGCGTCCCCGGAAACACACAGGATGATCAGCAAGGGAATTAGCAGGTACCAACCTTAGTTGCCCCTCGGTAGAGTGAGTCTACTTAGCGAACTAGCAGGACGCGGAGATTGATTGATCAATATGCATATCGAGAGTTGATGGTTGACCGCCGCCCCCTTGTCCCGTCCTGGAGGCTCCTCGTCCAGGGACGGCACAAAGGGGATTGCTATCGTCACCCTTTCTCCCGGTGTATGTGAAAGAAAAACAATTACGCACTTTCTCCCGGTGTATGTGAAAGAAAAACAATTATGCTAAAGCGGTTATGTTTTCTTGCTAGGGAAGGCTAGTTTGATCGAGGATCGGAGACGAGGGCCCACCATTGATTAGATGATTTAGCTTGTATGAATCGCTATTGGTTTGATATGAATAATGGCAATCATTTCAGTATGTTAAAGATACACATGTATCCACAATTCATTTAGAGTTACTTAATTGTCTATTTCTTATACCATATCTCTCTCCCGTGAAATTCTCGAGCCAAAAGATGGATGCATATGTTGGACAACGCTGTGCTGGGCATCATCGCCAGGGTTGAGCAGACCCTTGGTGCAGGGCACGACAGTGTCGTCGAGAAACATAGCTGCGTCATGATACATCTCCAACTTATCTACTTTTCCAAACACTTTTGCTCTTGTTTTGGACTCTAATTTGCATGATTTGCATGAAACTAACCCGGACTGACGTTGTTTTCAGCAAAACTACCATGGTGTTGTTTTTGTGCAGAAATAAAAGTTCAAGGAATTGGACGGAACTTTTTGGAGAATTTTTACGGAATATATAAAAAATAATGGAGCGAAGACCCACCGGAGGGGGGCCACCTGTTGGTGCCAAGCCAACAGGGCGTGACCCCCCAGGCACGCCCTGATGGCTTGGGACCACCTGGTGGCTCCGTAGACCCTAATTCCAATCCAATAAATTCCTATTTCCGAAGAAAAAAGAAGAGAGAAGTTTTCATCGCGTTTTACGAGACAGAGCTGCCGCCACCTCCTGTTCTTCCTCTGGAAGGCTGATCTGGAGTTCGTTTGGGGCTCCAGATAGGGGGATTCGTCGCCGTCGTCATCACCAACCCTTCTTCGTCACCACCCGCATGATGCTCACCACCGGGAGTGAGTAATTCCTTTGTAGGCTTGCTGGACGGTGATGGGATTTGATGAGATTGATCATGTAATCAAGTTATTTTGATAGGGCTTGATCCCTAGTATCCACTATGTTCTGAGCTTGATGTTGCTATGACTTTGCTATGATTAATTCTTGTCACTAGGGCCCGAGTGCCATGATTTCAGATATGAACCTATTATGTTTTCACGAATATGAGAGTGTTTTAGATCCTATCTTGCAAGTTGTATGCACCTATTACGTGTTATGATCTGCATACCCCAAGGTGACAATAATCGAGATTCTTTCCGGTGATGACCGTAATTTAGGGAGTTCATGTATTCACCATGTCTTAATGATTTGTTCCGGTTCTGTATTAAAAGGAGGCCTTAATATCCCTTAGTTTCCATATGGACCCCGCTGCCATGGGAGGGTAGGACAAAAGATGTCATGCAAGTTCTTATTATAAGCACGTATTACTATATACGGAATACATGCCTACATTACATTGATGAATTGGAGCTAGTTCCGTGTCGCTCTAGTGTGTAACTGTTATATGATGAATGTCATCGAAATCATTATCCATCACCGATCCATGGCCTACGCTTTTACATACTGAATCTTGCTAAGTTACTATTGTTGCTACTGCTGTTACCATCGCGACAAAACTGCTGGTGTTATTGTTACTGTTCCTATTACTATATTGTTGTGCTACTAAACTTAGTTACATAGAGTAATCCTGGTGGGGTTGAATTGACAACTCAACTGCTAAGACCGATAAATATTCTTTGGCTCCCCTTGTGTCGAATCAACAAATTTGGATAAAATACTTCCCTCGAAGACGGTTGCGATCCCCTACACTTGTGGGTTATCACGTCACCGCCGAGAGGCTGCAGCGCGCCACACAACAAGATCATCAGTGTTTCTCCGTAGGGCAAAACATGTGCGTCCCCGCCGAGAGGGAAAGGCGCGCCGCATAGCAAGACCAGTGGAGGGCCGCAGAGTGAGAGGCACGGTGTGAGGCAGACCAAGAGCGGATACATCCCCGCTTGCATGTTGTCCCACCCGACATGAAGTTCCAGTTGTGTCCATGAAACGTTAGTAGCCTAATTCCTCGCCAGGAATGGGAAACGGTCGTCTACGCCGTACTTGCAGCACAGCTCAGCCACATCGTACTTGCACCGAACGCCGGTCGTGCCGTTCGCATGGGTCGTGTTGTTCGCGTTGTCCGCGGCCTCCTCGATGCCAACACGCTGGTCGATAGGTTCGAGTGCCTCCTTGGCCCAGGTGTCATGCGAGGAGTTGTTGAAGAAAATGGCTGTCGAATCATCGAGATGGTGATCTCCGACAAAATAGCCAGCTTGGAGATCGAGATCGCACTCCAGCTGTACCGCAAGCATGTCAACCGCTTGGATGAATGCCTGCATGAGTTCAGGCAGAGCCAAGAGCTTCCGTACGTAAGGGTTGTAGTCATCAATGTCTGAATCGTTTCAATGTCGATCGCAATGTCTGCACAACAATCATAATATTGCTATGTTTCAATGTGTGAATGGTTTCTGTTGTATTGTCATATTTCAATATGTGTAACAGGTAGAGCTAGAAATGAGTATGAAAACAGACAAAAATGTGAAACTAATAATATATATTAATTATTCAATAGCTCATTGCAGATATAATATATCGTCACATATATGTGATGATAGTACTTAACTAATGCGTAAAGTGATTAAAAATTAAAGGCGAATTATAGTACTAAACTAATAATAATCCCTCCTTGATTGGGGAGCAGTATTCTGGCAGCCTCTCGCCAGCAGCTCCCTCGTGCGTGGTGGCTTCCCAACGCGGAGGGAGTTCGTCACCTCCTCCACCTCGCACTGCTCGACATGTCGATCAACCTCTTGCTGGCGGAGGCGCGCGACCATGCTGTCCATTTCATTGGGCGCCCACCGGAGCTCTTTGGCGGTGGCACGTGATACGTCTCCAACGTATCTATAATTTATGATTGTTCCATGCTATAATATTATCATTCTAGGATGCTTTTTAGGCATTTATTTGCCAATTCATATTATTTTTGAGAACTAACCTATTAACCTAGAGCCTAGTGTCAGTTGCTGTTTTCAGCCTGTTTTTGGCTTGTCAGGTTTACAGTACCAAACGAAGCCCAATTGCCACGAAACTTTTTGATTATTTTTTCTGGACCAAAAGAATACCTTGAAGCTTCGGGAGAAGACCGGAGGCCCCACGAGGGAGGCATGAGGCAACAGGGTGCGCCCAGGGGGGTGGCCGCGCCCTGTTACCTCGTGGCCCCACCTCTTGTCTCCCGACAACCCTCTCTAGCCTATAAATTCACATATATTCAAAAAACCCTAGGAGAGATCCCGGAACACTTTTTCCGCCGCCGCAAGTCTCTCTTCCACCGTGTGCCCATCTGAAGCCATGTTCCCGTGCCCTACCAGAGGGGGGATCGATCATGGAGGGCTTCTTCATCAACCTTGTTGCTCCCATGATGATGTGTGAGTAGTCTACCATAGACCTATGGGTCCATAGCTAGTATCTAGATCTCTCTCTCTCTCTCTCTCTCTCTCTCTCTCTCTCTGCTCTTCAATACAATGTTCATCGCATCTTTGCGATGATCTATTCGATGTAATCACTTTGTGCGGTGCCTTTGTTGGGATCCGATGAATTGTGGGTTTATGTTCAGATTACTCATTAAAAAGATTTGAGTCTTCTCTGAATTCTATTATGATTCTTATTTGCATGATTATTATAGGTTCGTAAATCTCTCCGATCTATTGAAATAGTTTGGCCAACTAGATTGATATTTCTTCAGCGAGAGGGGTGCGTTGTAGTGCATTCAATCTGGCGGTGCTCTATATCCTAGTGACAAAGAAGGGGACAAGACACTTCTTTGCATTGCTGCCACTAATGATAAAACGATGGGGTTAATTCATATTAATTGGATTCTCTTTTTCTACATCATGTCATTGTTCTCCAAGCATTACTATGTTTTACTTAATACTCTAGATGCGTGCTAGATAGCGGTCGATGGGTAAAGTAATAGTAGTAGGTGCAGGCAGGAGTTAGCCTATTTGCTTATGAACATGATGCCTATATACACATGATCATTGTCGTGAATAAATATTGCATAACTATGTGCTTTTTTATCAATTACCCAACAGTAATTTGTTTACCCACCGTATGCCTACTTCGAGAGAGCTGCCACTAGAGAACACTATGGCCCCCGGGTCTATTCACTTATAAATATAAAAACGCTATTATTTCCTTGCTGCCATTATTTACTTTTTATTTATTTTGCAATTTATATTTATCAAACTATCAACTACACTACTTATCTACTTACAAGTAACGAGTTCAAGGGGCTTGACAACCCTCTTGCCCGCGTTGGGTGCAAGTGTTTGCTCTTTTGTGTGTAGGTGCTGAAGACGGGGGTTGCGTGGTCCTCCTACTGGTTCGATAATCTTGGTTCTCACTGAGGGAAATACTTATCTATACTGTGCTTCATCATCCGTTCCTCTTCACGGAAAAACCCAACACAGATCACAAGTATCAGGAAGGATTTCTGGTGCCGTTGCCGGGGAGTATCACCAACCTACTATCAAGTACCTATTCACAAATTATCATTCGCTTGTTCTACTTTTTATTTGCTGTTATATTTTGCTTGCTATAAAATCATAAAATACAAAAATATTTACCTTTGCCAGTTTGCTAGTTTATTTGTTTGCTTGCTTTACTTGCTAGTTTAGTTGCTTCACTTGTTAGTTTGCTTTCTTGGTCACCATGTCTCAAGATAATACCAAGCTGTGTGACTTCTCGAATAGTAATAACAATGATTTTATTAGTACTCCTATACCACCCGCCACTAGTACGGAGCCTTTTGATATTAATGCTGCATTGCTAAATCTTGTGATGAAAGAACAATTTTCCGGAAGTCCTAATGAGGATCCGGCTACGAATCTCAACACCTTTGTTGAATTATGCGATATGAAAAAGAAAAAGTATATGGATAACGATGTGGTCAAATTAAAATTATTTCCTTTTTCACTAAGAGATAAAGCTAAGACTTGGTTTTCATCTTTACCACGTAATAGTATTGGAACATGGGATAAATGTAAAGATGCTTTCATTACCAAGTATTTTTCTCCTGCTAAGATCATCTCCCATAGAAATCAAATTATGAATTTTAAGCAACATGACCAAGAACATGTTGCACAAGCTTGGGATAGGATGAAAATGATGATTAAAATTTTTCCAACACATGGCTTGAACTTATGGATGATTATACAAAATTTCTATGCTGGACTAAACTTTGTGTCTAGAAATCTTCTAGATTCTTCTGCAGGGGGTAGTTTCACGGAGGTGACATTAGGAGAGGCCACCAAACTTCTGTACAACATCATGAAAAACTATTCTCAATGTCATACCTAAAGAGCTCCAACTGGTAAGAAGGTAAATTCTGTTGAAGAAATCGCTACTTTGAGTGAAAAAGTTGATGCTCTTATGAATATGGTTATTAGTAAAAATACTCATGTTTATCCTATTGATATGCCTTTGTCTACCTTGATTTAACAAAATAATGATGCTATTGATTTGACCTTTATCTCGCGAAACAATTTCAACAACAATGCTTATAGAGGAAATTTCAGTGCTAGACCGTATCCCGGTAATTCCTCTAATAATTATGGAAACTCTTCTACTACTAATAATAGGGTACCCTCTGATATTGAGAACACCATTAGATAATTTATTAGTTCTCAAAAGATCTTTAATACTATGGTAGAAGAAAAGTTGCAGAAAGTTGATGATTTGGCTAGGAATATGTATAGAATTGCTCTCAATGTGGAAACTCTTAAAAATAAAACTTTGCCACACAAGCATGATATTAATGAAAATATTAAATATATCCAAAAATCTATTAATGAGTGTAAGGATAGGACCGCGAGGTTGAGAGCCAAGCAAGAATTCTTAGAAAAGGCTCTACCACCCGGTGTTTACCGTAATCATGATGAAGATTTTAAAATGATTGGTACTTCTCCTATTGAATCTTTGTTTACTAATCTGAAAATAGATGATAAAGGGGTTGGAGATGAGTCAACTTTAGCTAGAAGGCGTCCCGTTTGTTTGGAGGGTGGTGATTCTAGTGATAAAATTGAAAAAAGTGGGTTTGAAGAGGTCAAAACTTTAACTAGTGATGTGCCCACTATCTTGGATTACAAGGACTTTAAATATGAAAGTTTTTCTTTAGTAGAATGTATTTCCTTGTTGCAATCCATTATTATCTCACACAATGCTTATGAAAAAATAAGGCTCTTACTAAATATATAGTAGAAGCGATGATAAAAGCTTATGATGAGAAACTTGAGCTAGAAGTTTCTATACCTAGAAAATTGCATGATGAATAAGAACCTACTATCAAAAGAAAACTGAAAGAGTATGAATGCAATGCTTTGTGTGACCTTGGTGCTAGTGTTTCAACTATACCTAAATCTCTTGGTGATGTGCTAGGTCTCACCGATATTCAAGATTGTTCCCTAAACTTGCACCTTGGAGATTCTACCTTTGGGCAGAATAAATGATGTGCTTATTCTTGCAAATAGAAATTATGTGCCTGTATATTTCATTTTGCTTGATATCGAATGCAATCCTACTTTTCCAATTATACTTGGAAGACCTTTCTTACAAACTATAGGTGCAATTATTGATATGAAAGAGGGAAACATAGGTTTCCTATTCCCATTAAAGAAAGGGATGGAACACTTCCCTAGGAAGAGAATTAAACCACCTTATGAATCTATCATGAGGGCTACTTATGGATTGAGTGCCAAGGATGACAACACTTGATCATATGCGTTATGCCTAGCTAGGGGCGTAAAACAATAGTGCTAGTTGGGAGGCAACCCAATAGTTATCTTATTTTTCTTGTTTTACTTTATGTTTTGGTTTGATAACATGATTGTTGCTACTGTAATGATTGTGTTTTTATGTTTTAATTAGTGTTTGTGCCAAGTAAAGCCTTTGGGATGACTTGCATGATGAGTAGAATTAATACGGTGCAAAAATAGAAACTTTAGCGTCCAGTGCAAAATTTCTCTGATTTTACTGGAACATCTTTTTCATCTGAAATTATTACACATTATTTCTATACAATTTCCCGGGTTTTCCTAATGTTTCAGAATTTTTGGAGTTACAGAAGTACGGGTTCTCTACAGATCATTACAGACTGTTGTGTTTTAGATAGTTTCTGTTTTTGCTTGCATAGTTTACTTGTTTTGATGATGCTATGGATTATATCGGGGGGTATAAGCCATGGAGAAGTTAGAATACAGTACCTTATGCAATAATAAAATATGAATCAATTTATAACAGTACCTAAAGTATTTTATATGTTTCCTATACTAACGGATCTCACGAAGGTTTCTGATGAGTTTTGTGTGCTGAAGTTTTCAAGTTTTGGGTGTTATCACGATGGATGAAGGAATAAGGAGTGGCAAAGAGCCTAAGATTTGGAATGCCCAAGGCACCCCAAGTCAAATTCTAGGAAGACTCAAGCGTCTAAGCTTGGGGATGCCACAGAAGGCATCCCCTCTTTCATCTCAATCCATCGGTATGTCACTTGGAGCTATATTTTTATTCATCGCATGATATGAGTTTTGCTTGGAGTGTCATTTGCTTTAGTTTGCTTTTGTTTTAGTTTTCCAACATTGTTTTCTGGACACACCGACTTGAGAGATACACATGTTCATCATAATTTGTTAGAATACTCTATGTGCTTCACTTATATCTTTTTAGGTTAGCAGTTGCTCTAGTACTTCACTTATATCTTTTTGAGCGGTGGCGTGTAGATTTTATAGAAATAATTGCACTCTCGTTCTTCACATATATTTGTTTGAGAGTTAATAAATAGCGACGGTAATTTTCATGGGTTATAAGACTAGTCCAAAAATAATAGGTATTCAATAAGTGCATAATCAAAACCACATGTAGCACATAAAAGAGAAATTGTGGGTTA
Organism: Elymus sibiricus; assembly: GCA_039707655.1. Lineage (NCBI taxonomy): Eukaryota > Viridiplantae > Streptophyta > Magnoliopsida > Poales > Poaceae > Elymus > Elymus sibiricus. The sequence goes on from CM077665.1 coordinate 277,061,526, forward strand.
ATGATATTGATGTGGTAATATGAAAGGGCATGACTGCATGGTTGTTGGTTAGTAGAAATATTGATAGTTAAAGGGTGTTTATTTGCTGTTCATCTAAATATTGGTTATGGCATGGTGATGATGTGTGAGCATTCTTATTCCTCGTTGAAATCCTGGTGTTGTTTAGGTCGGAGGCAGGCGATGGTTAACTCCTCCCAACCTCCTCCCTAGGGGCATACGAGTAGTACTTTGCTTCGAGAGAGCTAATAAAACCTTGTAATAAGTATGTGAGTTCTTTATGACTAATGTGAATCCATGGATGTACGCATTCTCACCTTTTCATATTTGCTAGCCTCTTCGGTACCGTGCATTGCCTATTCTCATCTCAAGGATCGGTGCATAATTTGCCGGTGCATCCAAACCCCGCGACATGATACGCTCTGTTGCACATAAGCCTCATTATATCTTCCTCAAAACATCGACCATACCTACCTATTATGGCATTTCCATAGCCATTCCGAGATATATTGCCATGCAACTTCCACCGTCACATCATATGACTTGTACACCCATTGTCATATTCCTTTGCATGATCATGTAGCTGACATAGTTTTGTGGCAAAGCAACCGATCATCATTATCATACATGTTACGCTGGATCATTGCACATCCTGTTACACTGCCAAAGGCATTCATACAGAGTCATATTGTTTAGTTTTTTATATCGAGTTATAAGTAAATAAAAGTGTGATGTTCATCATTGTTAGGGCACTATCTCACTGAGGAAAGAATGATGGAGACAATGATTCCCCCACAACTCGGGATGGGACTCTGGACGAAAAATAAATAAAAAATAAAAAAGGAGAAAAAGAAAAAAAAGAAAAAGAAAAAAGAGAAAAAAAGAAATAAATGAGAGAAAAGAGAGAAGGGACAGTGCTACTACTTGTTTTTTCCACACTTGTGCCTCAAAGTGGCACCATGTTTTCATATAGAGAGTCTCATGTTTTGTCACTTCCATATGCTAGTGGGAATTTTTCATTATAGAACTTGGCTTGTATATTCCGATGACGGGCCTCCTCAAATGCCCGAGGTCTTCATGAGCAAGCAAGTTGGATGCACACTTACTTAGCTTCATTCGAGCTTTCATACACTTATAGCTCTAGTGCATACGTTGCATGACAATCCCTACTCCTTGCATGGGCATCTCCATAGCCCGTTGATACGCCGACTTGACGCGAGACTTCCTTCTCCACTTTTTACCCCTTTGATACCTACCACCATATTCTATTCCACCCATGTGCTATATCCATGGTTCACGCTCATGTATTGCATGAGTATTACAAAGCTGAAGCGCGTTAAAAAGTACGATCCAATTGCCTGACTTAACACCGTGGTGCTTGACATTTGTATTTATGTGGTGAAGACGAAGCCATGCCATGTTAATATGATAAAATGAATGAGGGGTAAACATTCTTTAATGATCGTATATTTTGAATATATATGATTGTGTTACTTATGTTTATGGATATTACTATGTTAATGTTTATTGATTCATCGTTTCTGAATGATTGCACCTGCAATAGAATACATGTTGGGTAGCATGTCACATACAAAATTCTGTTTTTATCATTTACCTACTCGAGGACGAGCAGGAATTAAGCTTGGGGATGCTGATACGTCTCCAATGTATCTATAATTTTTTATTGTTCCATGCTTAATATTATCATTATAGGATGCTTTTTAGGCATTTATTTGCCAATTCATATTATTTTTGAGCACTAACCTATTAACCTAGTGCCTAGTGCCAGTTGCTATTTTCTGCATGTTTTTGGCTTTTCAGGTTTACTGTACCAAATGAAGTCCAATTGCCACGAAACTTTTTGATTATTTTTTCTGGACCAAAAGAATACCTGGAAGCTTCAGGGGAAGACCAGAGGCCGCACGAGGGAGGCACGAGGCAACAGGGCACGCCCCGGGGGGTGGTCGCGCCCTGTTACCTCATGGCCCCACCTCTCCTCTCCCGACTGCCCACTCTGGCCTATAAATTCACATATATTTTGAAAACCCTAGGAGAGCTATCAAAACACTTTTTCCGCCGCCGCAAGTCTCTGTTCGGCCGTGTGCCCATCTGGAGCCCTGTTTTGGTGCCCTGACGGAGGGGGATCGATCACGGAGGGCCTCTTCATGAACCTTACCACTCCCATGATGATGTGTGAGTAGTCTACCACAGACCTACAGGTCTATAGCTAGTATCTAGATGGCTCTCTCTCTCTTTGCTCTTCAATACAAAGTTCATCGCATCTTCACGATGATCTATTGGATGTAATCACTTTGCGCGGTGCGTTTGTTGGGATCTGATGAATTGTGGGTTTATGTTTAGATTATTCATGAAAAATATTTGAGTCTTCTTTGAATTCGATTTTGATTCTTATTTGCATGATTATTATAGCTTCGTAAATCTCTCCGATCTATTGAAATAGTTTGGCCAACTAGATTCATATTTCTTTAGCGAGAGGGCTGCGTTGTAGTGGGTTCAATCTGGCTGTGCTCTATATACTAGTGACAAAGAAGGGGACAAGACACGTCTTTGTATTGCTGCCACTAAGGATAAACGATGGGGTTAATTCATATTAATTGGATTCTCCTTTTCTACATCATGTCATTGTTCTCCAAGCATTACTATGTTTTACTTAATACTCTAGATGCATGCTAGATAGCGGTCGATGGGTAAAGTAATAGTAGTAGGCGCATGCAGGAGTCGGCCTACTTGCTTATGGATGTGATGCCTATATACACATGATCATTGCCGTGAATAAATATTGCATAACTATGCGCTTTTCTTTCAATTGTCCAATAGTAATTTGTTTACGCACCGTATGCCTACTTCGAGAGAGATGCCACTAGAGAACACTATGGCCCCCGGGTCTATTGACTTATAAATTTACAAACGCTATTATTTCCTTGCTCCAATTATTTACTTTTTATTTATTTTGCAATTTATATTTATCCAACTATCAACTACACTACTTATCTACTTGCAAGTAACGAGTTTGAGGGACTTGACAACCCTCTTGCCGTGCTGGGTGCAAGTGTTTGCTCTTTTATGTGTAGGCGCTGAACACGGGGGTTGCGTGGTCCTCCTTTTGATTCGATAACCTTGGTTCTCATTGATGGAAATACTTATCTATATTGTGCTGCATCGTTCGTTCCTCTTCACGGAAAAACCCAACGCAGATCACAAGTATCAACAAGCTCGAGCTTTTCGGCCCACTTCCACACAGCAATGATACCGTCTTCATACACCTCCTCCGCTCCACGACGCGCCAACCGCCAAAGCTCGAGCTCCTTCTTTTTCGATGTGACACTACGGGCATTCCAGTCCAAGATGTACCTAGCGCGCTCCTCCACGAACTTCTTCTTGAATGCCACCTGCTTGGATCTCTCAGCCGGTGGCAGCGCCTTCCACATATCCAGATTGCACTGGCCCCAGACCCACTCTTCCATTGGGGGTTCAGGCGTGACCTCGTCTGGTGGCGCGTAGGGGTCCTCCTTGTCACTGCTCTATTCCCTGACGTCCTCGAGGGGTGGCACCTCCTCCTCTGCTTGAGGGCAGACCTGCCGCACCATGGCAGAGTTTTATGTGAGGGGTGGGGGGGTGGGTGTCAGTGTACTAAAGAACGGGTCCTTTAGCACCCTGAATTGTTTACGAACAGTAGCAACCTTTGGCCTGGCAAGCCTTACCGGGAAGACACTGCACGTAAGACAACTCCTGGAGAAGAATCAAGGCACCGGCAAGCCTCCTTGCCGGTAAGTAAAGACCCGACAGCTCCGCGCCCGGCAAGATCCCACTACCAAGCCACCGCTCCACCTCATGAGGCTGATTGTCACCATCAATGTGGTGACAAGCTAGCAGGCGGTTAGGTGGGGCTTGTCGGGGCACGCGGCAGCTCTAGGGAATTATAGCAGCTTTAATGACACCCGTCCTAATGGTGTGACAGAAGAATAAGAGGTAGCTAGGCCGACGATACAGAAGGAGAGGGCATCCTTGCCGGGGAACGACGACAACATGACACCTCATGGCGCATTTAATGCGCCTGTCCTAATCCATCAAGGTTAGGTATTTCCCACTATAGCTTATGTCAGTAGTTTTGGCAACTACTATACCTACTTTTTACCCTGTGTAGTGACCATTTTAGCCACTGTGGTAACCCCTCTCCCTAAAAAAGGAGGTTCGTGGCTACCTTTACAAGGGTCGAAACCCTGCTCAATTGCATGCGTAGTAGCACTCTCGAGCATGTTGCTGGGTAGTTGCGTTCCGTGTAACTTGAGCACTCAGATAATCCACAAAACATAGGACGTAGGGTTTTACACCTTCGGGTGTAGGACCGAAAGTATGTCTAGCGGGGGGGGGGGGGGGGCGGTGATTAGACTACTTGACCAAATAAAAATCTACTTTTTCCCAATTTTTAGTGTTGGCAGATTTTAGCATTCATAGCAAGTCAAGTACACCCTACACATGCATGTCTAAGAGTATAGTAGCGGAAAGTAACAACAAGCATGAGTAGTAAAGGAAGGGTAGGAAGATCAAACGCAATTTGTAGAAACGAAGATTTTTCCCGTGGTTCCGATAGGTGGTGCTATCGTACGTCCACGTTTATGGAGTCTTCAACCCACGGAGGGTAATGGTCGCGAGAGTCCACGAAGGGCTCCACCCATAAGGGTCCATGAAGTAGCAACCTTGACTATTCGATAACGGCTTCTGTCCACGAAGGACTAGCCTCACTATGGGTAGATCTTCATGAAGTAGGCGATCTCCTTGCCCTTACAAACTTCTTGGTTCAAGTCCACAACACGAGGTAGGAGGCTCCCAAGTGACACCTAACCAATCTAGGTGGCACCACCCTCCAAAAGGTAATAGGCTCGGTAATGTCGATGAACTCCTTGCTCTTGTGCTTCAAGATGATAGACTCCTCAACACACAATCACTCTCTCATAGATTTGGCTATGGTGGAAGAGATTGATTTGGTGGAAAGCAACTTGGGGAGGCTAGAGATCAAGATTCATATGGTTGGAATGGAATGGCATGATCTCAACACATGAGTAGGTGGCTCTCTCTCAGAAAATCAGTTGGTATGAGTGGGGATCTATTCTGAGTGCTTCTCTTTCGAATGGGTGGTGGTGAAGGGGTATATATAGGCATCCCCAAAAATCCAACTGTTACACCTAAAGTGACCAACTCGGTGACACCGATGAGTTAATCTCGGTGGTACCGAAGTGACCAAAAGGTGACAACTTTTGAATCTCGGTGAGACCGATATATAATTCTCGGTGGTACCGATCAGGTGACCAACGGTCAGATTGCGCAAACACGGTGACGCTGATTTTCACATCTCGTTGGTACCGATTCTTGACCAAGGCTTACCAGAGAGTTGGTCTAGAAACTCGGTGGCGCCGACTCACAATTCTCGGTGGTACCGATTCTTGTGAATGGCTATCCAGAGAGTTGGTCCAGAAACTCGGTGAGACCGACTGGCAAAACTCGATGGTACCGAAGACTGAAAATAGCTAAACAGAGAGTTGGCAACCTAAACTCGGTGGCACCGAAGTGGAATCGGTTGCACCGATGTGCTAGGGTTTGGCATGGGTCTGTCTAAGTTTGGGAATCGGTGGCACCGAGTGGAAAGTGTTGGTTGCACCGATTTTGGATATTTGACTTTGGACAGACTTCTGTGGAAGAGCTTGTGGGAGTTTTTGGTGACTATCACTTGTGCACGTATGAGCATTTTGTTCACCAACAATACCTTACCCGTTTTTAATAGTATTGGCTTTCCTATGGACTCAAAGTGATTTCTCACAAGGTAAAATGTAGAGTCCTCTTGCTTGAAGCTTTGCCAATCTATTTCCTTGCATCTTGGGGTATTTCCACAGTCCTTTTGCCATCCCTATCATTGAACTTTTCCTGAAATATGCTTAGTGGAAACATTAGTTCAATGACATATATGTTGTTATTAATTACCAAAACCACCAAGGGAGCAAATGTGCTTTCAATCTCCCCCTTTTTGGTAATTGATGACAACATATAGATCAAAGCTTCGACAATGATATAATCAATGAATATAATCATCGCTTTGAGAAGTATGTGATAAGCAAGAGCCCCCCCTAAATTTGTGCATTATTTTAATTTGCATTTGAATGCAAATGCACAATCGATTAGGTACATGGGGCACTTCTTCCATGTCACATACAACTTGGTGGTGTGTGAGAATAATTAGAATGAACATCATAGCACAACACAATCAAGCAAAGGTGAATGATCATCTCATAAGCGACATAATGATAGGAAATAGTAGCAACACACATTAAGCGTATGATCAAACACCACATAGTTCAACACATCCAAAGCAAAAGACCAAATGTTTTTGAAAAAGCGATAAAAACCAAACGCTCTCTCACTCGAAGCCTAAAGATCTATATACACTTCTCCCCCTTTGTCAACAAGTTACCAAAAAGTTCAAAGATGTATATCTAAGCGCTCTTCTGGGGCTGATCTCCTCCGGTAGTCGATGTAGGAGTCGAGAGAACTGCGTCGGTGAAGACCTTTGCTGATGTCATGGATGGAGTTGGTGTGGCAACTAGAGGTACTGGAGCTGATGGAGCTGAGGAGGCTGTAGCAGGTGCTGATGAAGAAGGCCTCAAATCTGGAGCTGGCACTGTGGCTGATGTGGCCTGGGTAGTGAAGTGAGTGCCTGGCCTGAGAGGAGAGTCATCCTCATCATCTGAAGTGTCGGGATTGGGCACGCTATCAACTTCCTTCTTCAGTTCATTCACTGTCTTTGTCAGCCCATCCACTTTGTCATTGAGGGTCTTGATCCTATTCTCAAAGATCCTAACAAGACTACTCTGATTTCCCAGTATGTCCTTGATGTCCTTCTGCATGCCCTGAATGGTTGAGATCAAAAGATCCATTTGCTCATTCCTGGATCTAGGGACTTGAGCACTAGTGGCTCTAGCTGCCTCTGCCTCTGCCTGTGCTGCAGCTGATGTGGGATGATCTGGGTCCATCACCACAACGTTGTCCTCAAGATCTGGCTGTAGGGGCAAATGGGCCCTGTCAAGAGCAAAAATGTGCTTCTCCAGCTTGGATTTGATAAGCATATGAATGTAGGGTGCATAGCAGCATGAGCGCTTCTGATCAGCAGCAACCCTCTTCACAGTTTCTACTATCAAGTCCATCACTCGTATCCTGGTGTGTCTATCCAGATGGATCAGCATGTTGATGGAATAGCCTCGAATCATCTTCTCATCTCCAGACTTAGGCATCAAGGTGTGCCTCAAGATAGTGTTCATGGTGCGGAGGCCAGCCTGGAGGAAGTAAATGGATCCTAACTTGTGAGATTTCAAGTTTGCAGTAGGGATCTCATTGTACATATTCTTCATAGAATCATGGCTCTCCTTGGATTCAGAATAGACATCCAAGTCACCATCTTCCACCTCTTGGACTCCTAAGATGGTAGCCCATTCCTCAACAGAAGACTCATATCTTGCTCCTTCAGTCATCCATACAATTCTACCGTCTCCATAGAAGTGAGCAGTGGAGTAGAATTGCATGATCATCTCGTCGTTCCATGCAGTGAATTCTTTGCCAACAAACTCATCTAGGCCAATGCAACGAAAATTGTCTTGGACATTTGGAAAGTAATCTTCATTAGCCTTGATATACTTCCAGTCAATGTATCTCATGTCACTCACAGCTGGGCTCTTGTCAAGCAAGATTGTCTCATAGAAATCTTGTTGCTCCTTGGTGTAGAACCTATAATCCACAGCTATTTTCTCCTTTGGGCATATGGATCAATTGCTCTCCAAGCCCTCAAACCAGAATCCTTCCTCTTCTTCATGTCTTCAGCAATCAGGTAGCTGGCATTGTGCTCTGGAAGGTGTGGTCCGAGCTTCATCAAGGCAGTGATATCATCATCATCCTCAGCTTCCCTGAAAGTGGAGGTTTTGTTCTTGGAAGAAGCTGGGATCTCTCTGGAGAACCTCTTGGGTTTATCAGCAGCAGCAGCCTTCTTAGGAGCAGATTTGGTGCTCTTGGAAGTGTTAGTCTTGGGCATAGCATCTGCCATAAGCTTATTTTTCTTCTTGGGAGGGCCCTTTGCAGCTGGCTCTACCTCCTCCTCTTCAGCAGCTGCCTCCTCTGGATCCTCAAACATAGAGGTAGGCCTGCCTACAACATAAACAATCCTCTTCCTGGATCTCTTCTTCTCCCCTGCCTTCTTGGGCATAGGCTTCTTGGGAGGCTCAATGGTCATGGTTGCTCTGGAGCTCTCAGGTGCTCTCAATATCTTAGAGCTAGCATACTCCTTTCTAACAGCTTTCGTCTTCTTGAAAGAAGTGGCAGCAGCAGTGTCCTTGACCGACTTGTCCTGCTTTGACTTGGGAGGCACTTCATCGGGTATGAAGTCCTCATCTTCCTCATCAGAATTGAGCTTCCTCCTAGTTCTTGTAGCAGCTTTGGGCAAGTCAGGGGAACTAGGCACATCATCAAAACTTCCCTCAGGACTAGTGCCTGAGTCCAAGTCAACACTCTGCTCTCTGAAGTTGTTCTCACTGTCCTCAGCCTCTGACATATCTGACCCTGTGAATAGAGTGTAGAAGAGTGGAGAAGATAAGTCATCACAAAATGCAGACATTTTCAAAAGTTTGAACTAAGATTTCTCAAATTTTGCATTCTGCCAAATGTATGTCGGTACAACCGAGGCAAAAATTTCGGACCTACCGAGACAAACAACCTTCTTTCCAGAAACTTGGCACTATTCTCGGTCACACCGAGAATTAGTACTCGGTTCCACCGAGGTGTTCTTAGCTGGCCAGAAAAACCGAATCGGTGCTACCAATTCTTTTGCATCGGTTCTACCGAGATTCATGTGGCGGACGGAAAAACCTAAAAAATCGATCATTCGCTATTCTACTGGAATTTCTAGAGGAAAGGGAGGTTTGCAATCCGTGGATTATCGAGAAATTTAACTTCAATGCGGAAGATTCGGACGGGGAGCACAAGGAAGGCCGGATCCATACCCTAGCTTGGTGACGGATCCGCTACGGCGAAGACGGCGGCGAAGATGCCCGTCGACGGCGAGGATCCCAGCGGCGGAGGAGCACGGGGAGACAAGGGCGACGACCAGGGGGTCCTTTTCGGCAGCTTAGGGTTTTGGAGCGCGACGGTTTGAGGAGTGAATTTCAAAGCGTCGGGTATATATACCCCTTGCTGTCGGTGACACCGATTCTAAATTTTCAGTGTCACCGAGTTTCTCAACTGTCAGCTGACAGGGAAACTCGGTGTAACCGAAAATATGGAATCGGTGGTACCGAGATAGAAAACCAAATCAACCCTAGGCATTCGGTGAGACCGAGAATTTTGGGTTGGTTCCATCGAGATGCACTTGGGAGGTTTTAATGGTCAGTCCTTGTCGATACGGAACTCCGAGTGCTTCTCACACCGAGGGATCGAAAAGTACTTGTTCAAGTTTTGTGATGCAGCAAGAATGGAATATGAGGTGAGAAAGCATAGATAGCTAGAGAGTGGTCCTAGGCATTCTTGTCCATCCAATTGGCAAAAGAGAAAACAAAAGCCAAATAGCAACAATTGGATGTCCTCGAATGGATAAATAAATGCAGACCAACATGCTCACACAATAAGATGTCAAATGAAATCATGGCAAACATGCACAAACATACTAGCATCTATCAAGCATTTTGGCGATGATGGAGTCATCTATATATGAGTATATTGACTTAGGAGCCAAGTAAGAATACTTGATCATAGTTCATACTCATCGTTTAAGCACAAGTGGGGTTACCACTTTTACATAAAGCATTTAATGTTGTCACATACTAAGAGATTCTTTGACTCAAGTCTTAGAGTAAAGCTCCCCCTTGATGTGACATCCCCCCATAGGAGGGATAAACTAACCTTGGGTTTTGTTGATGTAGACTTCATGTGGGTGATGTAGTGGTGGATGCTCAAGGTTGATGAAGATCACCATGAGTTGGGAGCATCCTTGTTGTTTCCTTACTCTTCTCACCTACATGGGTTAGTCCCAACACACAAGAGACAAATACAAGGATATCTATGGACATGGAGTGCAAAGCATGGGTGATGATGTCCATTGATTTGTTGATTATCTTGTCCCTTGCTTACCTTTGAGGGAATGTGTGACTCCTTGAACTATTGCATAGAGTTGGAGTTGATTGCAACTAGTTCTTGCCAATAATGAATGAGAGTGAATTTCATTGGCGGAGTCACCCCTCAAGAACTCTCTAGTTCTTCTTCTTGGGGACCCACATCAACTTGATGGGGATCCTTGGTGTTGAAGTAGCCTTTGTAGAAGTTGAGCTTGAAGTAGCCTTGGGAACCCACTCCACCAAAGCTTGGGATTCATCTTCATATGAGTCAATGTCCTCTTGAAGCTTGTTCTTGCCCTTGAGCTTGTGGTCTTGTGGTGGGAGGTCATCTTGAGTGTTTGTTCCCTTGGGAGGAGTATTTTCATACTTCTCCTTTTGAGGAACAAACTTGGGCTTGGGGTATTGACCTTCTTCCCATTCAACTCCATTGGCGTTGAAGTAGCCAATGCCATGGTTCTTCCGGTATCCTCCGTGCTTGCGTACAATTTCCTCAAATTGCTTGCACTCGGCAAGACTCTTGTAGATACTTTTCTCTATAATTCCTTTCAATAAAGCATTTTCTTGCTCAAGTGTAACTTGGCTAAGAGAATCATCATTAGTGGAATCAATAGAACTACTAGAAGCAACATCATTAGGTTTGGCATTTTTATTGTTGCTACTAGATGAAGAACCTTTCTTGCCTTTGTTACTAGTTTGTTTAGATTTAACTCGTGCCATGAATGTAGACAAGAGTAATCATTTGGCTAGATAAGATGAAGTCTTCTTTCGGAGATCGTCATTGATAGCTTTAAGAAACTCATGCTCTTGCTCCAAGGTGAGCTTCTCGAAGCGTAGCTTCTCATGAGTCCTTACAAGCTCTCTATGATCTTCGAGAGTAGATTCATGGGCTAACTTAAGAGTGTTTAATTATTTACTTAGTTGTTCTACTTTCATCTTATCATCATCAAATAACTTATCTTGACTAGCATGAGAATTATCAAGTTCATTTTGACTAACATCACCATTTTCATCGAAGTGCAAGTCATCATCACAAAGCAAATCATCTTCATCACTATTGAAATCAAGATACTCGGGGTGTGATACCTTGGGGCCTTTAGCCATGAAGCAACTTCCACTCCCTTCATTTGGTGAATCAAATAGATCATAGGAGTTGGTAGTCACTAGTGCAAGTCCGGCAACACCTTCATCTTGACTATAGTCGGAGTTGGAGTGATAGCTTCTCTCGGAGTTGTTATCGGAGTCGGAGCCGGAAACCCATTCACCAACATGAGCTTGATGTTTTCTTCTTGTGTAGCTCTTGGTGTACTTGTCCTTCTTCTCCGAATCCCTACTTCTCCTTGAGGGTCTTCGTTCATAACGATCATCTCTACTCCTTCTCTCTCTTTGAGGTGATTCATTCCTTGAGCTTCGTCTTCTAGGTGACTCTTCTCTTCATTTGTAGGGAGCCGTGCACTCATTGGAGTAGTGTCCGGGCTTCCCACAATTGTAGCAATTGCGGTCACGACTTGACGAACGCTTCTCTTCATATCTTGAGTTGGAGCTTCGTTCTTTGCCTCTATTCTTGTAGAACTTGTTGAATTTCTTGACCATGAGGCTTATCTCTTCATTGGTGACAAGGTTGTCGCTTGAAGTTGCGGGAGCATCACTTGTGGCTTTGTAAGCACCGCTAGACTTGTTGTGAAGCTCTTCTTTGTCTTTGAGTGTCATCTCATGAGCAACAATCCTTCCAATGACTTCCGTAGGCTTGAGATCGTTGTAGTTGGGCATGATTTGGATCAATGTTCACACGGTGTCGTATCTCTCATCCAAAGCTTGAAGTATCTTCTTGATGATGAATTTGTCGGTCATTTCTTTGCTTCCTAAGCCGGCAATCTCATTGGTGATGAGAGCTAGCCTAGAGTACATCTCCGCGACTCCTTCACCATCCTTCATATTGAACTTGTCAAGTTGACTTTGAAGAACGTCCAACTTGGATTCTCTCACGGATTCGGTACCTTCGTGCATATCAACCAAAGTATCCCAAATCTCTTTTGCATTCTCAAGACGGCTGATTTTGTTGAATTCTTCGGGGCATAGGCAGTTGAAGAGAATGTCGCATGCTTGAGCGTTGTATTGCAACATCTTCAATTCATCCGCGGTCGCTTCACGATCCGGTTCCTTTCCATCACCAAAGAATTCACCTTGCAAGCCAACACGAACAACAGCCCATACGGCGGGGTTATGACCAAGAATATGCATTTTCATTTTGTGCTTCCAACTAGCAAAATTAGTGCCATCAAAGTACGGACCTCTACGGTGATAATTTCCCTCACTAGACGCCATACTCTCCTAGGTTGTGAAACCAATGCAATGGAGACCAAAGCTCTGATACCACTTGTAGGACCGAAAGTATGTCTAGAGGGGGGGTGATTAGACTACTTGACCAAATAAAAATCTACTTTTTCCCAATTTTTAGTGTTGGCAGATTTTAGCATTCATAGCAAGTCAAGTACACCCTACACATGCATGTCTAAGAGTATAGCAGCGGAAAGTAACAACAAGCATGAGTAGTAAAGGAAGGGTAGGAAGATCAAACGCAATTTGTAGACATGAAGATTTTTCCCGTGGTTCCGACAGGTGGTGCTATCGTACGTCCACGTTTATGGAGTCTTCAACCCACGGAGGGTAACGGTCGCGAGAGTCCACGGAGGGCTCCACCCATAAGGGTCCACGAAGTAGCAACCTTGACTATTCCATAACGGCTTCCGTCCATGAAGGACTAGCCTCACTATGGGTAGATCTTCACGAAGTAGGCGATCTCCCTGCCCTTACAAACTTCTTGGTTCAACTCCACAACACGAAGTAGGAGGCTCCCAAGCGACACCTAACCAATCTAGGAGGCACCACCCTCCAAAAGGTAATAGGCTCGGTAATGTCGCTGAACTCCTTGCTCTTGTGCTTCAAGATGATAGACTCATCAACACACAATCACTCTCTCACGGATTTGGCTATGGTGGAAGAGATTGATTTGGTGGAAAGCAACTTGGGGAGGCTAGAGATTAAGATTCATATGGTTGGAATGGAATGGCATGATCTCAACACATGAGTAGGTGGCTCTCTCTCAGAAAATCAGTTGGTATGAGTGGGGATCTGTTCTGAGTGCTTCTCTTTCGAGTGGATGATGGTGAAGGGGTATATATAGGCATCCCCAAAAATCCAACCGTTACACCTAAAGTGACCAACTCGGTGACACCCGTGAGTTAATCTCGGTGGTACTGAAGTGACCAAAAGGTGACAACTTTTGAATCTCGGTGAGACCGATATATAATTCTCGGTGGTACCAATCAGGTGACCAACGGTCATATTGCGCAAACTCGGTGACGCCGATTTCACATCTCGGTGGTACCGATTCTTGACCAAGGCTTACTAGAGAGTTGGTCCAGAAACTCGGTGGCGCCGACTCACAATTCTCGGTGGTACCGATTCTTGTGAATGGCTATCCAGAGAGTTGGTCCAGAAACTCGGTGAGACCGACTGGCAAACCTCGGTGGTACCGAAGACTGAAAATAGCTAAACAGAGAGTTGGCAACCTAAACTCGGTGGCACCGAAGTGGAATCGGTTGCACCGATGTGCTAGGGTTTGGCATGGGTCTGTCTGAGTTTGGGAATCGGTGGCACCGAGTGGAAAGTGTTGGTTGCACCGATTTTGGATATTTGACTTTGGACAGACTTCTATGGAAGAGCTTGTGAGAGTTTTTGGTGACTATCACTTGTGCACGTATGAGCATTTTGTTCACCAACAATACCTTACCCCCTTTTAATAGTATTGGCCTTCCTATGGACTCAAAGTGATTTCTCACAAGGTAAAATGTAGAGTCCTCTTGCTTGAAGCTTTGCCAATCTATTTCCTTGCATCTTGGGGTATTTCCACAGTCCTTTTGCCATCCCTATCATTGAACTTTTCCTGAAATATGGTTAGTGGAAACATTAGTTCAATGACATATATGTTGTTATTAATTACCAAAACCACCAAGGGAGCAAATGTGCTTTCATCGGGTGGCCTGGCACTAGTGCAAAAAAGCCTAGCTATGGCGTGGCAAAAATGGCCTTGTTGGCGTGAACACCCGACGCCACCACTATGAAACCACATTAAAATATAGTGGTGGCATTGGAGCCGACGACGACTGTATTTCATATACCTATGACATTGGTTTTATCTCCACGGCGGCAATATCATACATATCTATGGCGTGCGATATTTTCGAATGTCAAAAACTAGATAGATCATTACGGGCGTAGTACCTTTTTCCGCATGCCAGTACTTATTGACAAAACGCAACAAAAAAATGCTGCCACGACAGCGAAAAAGCGTTGCCACGGCAGCGTAATTTTGTATCAATATATACATAACAATGTTTGCGTCCCACATTGATTCCGATAAGATATGACAACACGTACAACATAATTAATATTGTGGTACACATCATTTATGTATGCATACATTAAGCATCATAACTACTAGTACGGTACTCCTCTCCATTAGGAACAATCTTGAAGAATATGAAAACCCCTGCATCTCCATTGTGGAGCACAGAGATCCACTGATCTCCAATCTTCAAGTTGCAGTCACTCAGTAGTTGTCTCCATTCATTTATTTCGAGCTGTCCATCTAGTGCAATCAAGTATGTACCTCTGAAATAGATCTTGTCGGCGGAAATAATTGTCATATCACCCTGGTGGTCATCCATCACCAGAGGCACAACACATCTTGGGAGCTTCTGTCCTTGAACAAAATAGTAACATAGTAAGCAATGTAGTAACCCACACTTGACTTGTGTAAGAAGAATGTATATATGTGAAAGACATGCTATAGTCGAAACTCTTACCATGCATTTTCTACAAATGTTACCTTTGTTCAAGGTATGGACCAGTGGCAGGTATCGTGCATCATTTGGACCAGCTCCATAAATTCCCTTAAGGGACTCAATGTTAGCAACAAAGAACACGAGGTAACCTTTTTCTTGCCAAGTAAGCATTCTACGGGCGGTGTAGTAGGTGTCGTCTACTATGTTTCGTATGTTTCTTGGAGATAGAAAATAAGTTGTTAATTTTAAATACAGAAGATAAGTTATGGTTGAATAACATCTATTTTGGAGTGTAATCTAAATGTTATTTAACAAGTCTATTTTATAAAACATACACGGAGGAAGAATGGTCATCAAGTCTAAATCCATCAATATGTCTTCATCACTTAGAGAATAGGTGCCGATATCAAAAGTTATTTTCATACCAGGCTAAAATCTGTAAGCTTTGGTAAATCCTTTCCAACTAGGACAACCAAAATATGTGTGATCTACCTCATTATAGATCGTACATTTGAAATTGAAACCATCTTTCGTCTTGAGGTAAGCAGTCATCTGAGTCACCTCTTCCATGTCGCGGACAAAAAACTTGTCTAGGAGAAAAGGTATTGCGTAGAAAGGGACACACTAGTTGACAAATAAGAAACATAAATAACACTTTAAAGGAAAAACAAATAATTATATTTGCCAGCAATGCTAAAGATTGATTACCGTATAATATTTGTAGTCAGATTGTAGCGTGATGGAGAAGCACTTATTGTTGTCTAGGTGAGGATCGTCGCACATACCCCCTGTGTCGGAATAGTACGAACATTCTTCCATTTTGTGTTACATTCGTAGAATAAAAAATCAATGGAAAAATCGACAAGAACGTTGGTAAAATGGACATATTGAGTGCTAGAAATTTGATGAAACGGAAATGAATCCATGTTTCGCCAAAACATTGGCAACTCTCTCGACAATCCCTGCAAAAAGAAACATAGCGCGAGACAATTCACAAGAACACGCGATGCAACATATAACACATTTCATCAATTCACAAATAAACATATAATGCATTTCATCAAATGGTTAGAGGAAGTTTTGTACCGTCCGGATCTAGAGGGGTTCGGCTGTCAGGAGGGCGTGAGGGAGGTGGGGGCGCCCGTGAAGACTGTGTGATGGGGTGGGGGTGCGGGGCGGACGGGCCGGCCGGATAGGTCGACGGAGGGAGAGAGTGGCCAGCCAGGACGACGGAGGGAGAGGCTCTTCGATGAGCAGGTGGGCCGGGGGAACATCTGGGCAGCGCGGCGGCACGGCTAGCGCAGGGTGGGGGCGCGACTGGGCGGGGAACAACGGAGAATAGTGTCCGGCAGCAGGGGAGAAGGGGGAAAAATGAGAGGTTCTCACAGCAGTGTAGCTCAAGTGCCGGTTGGTTGTTAGTGCTGGCGCCAATGACGTGGCCAACGCCAACAATAATTGGTGTTGTGTTAGGGCTTCTCTAATTGACAGATGGCGTGTTAAAATACATATTACATAAGAAGTGTGGATCAAAGTATATGATAATGCAATTTAGGAGGTACACACAAATGAAGTACACAAATTAATGTGTGAAGTATTACACAATGAAAAGTACACAAAAGTAGTACATGAATAATGAAGTACCCAAATCAAGTAGTACGACGTCGTTTGACAATCCTCTTGACAATGGTTTGGGTCATTTTAATCTTGCTTGAATACTTCCGGGCCGCGTTATGACTCTTTCGTAAGAAGGGACGTCCTGTCTCAGGCAAGGTAGTTCTGCTCCTTCTGGTGATGTAATTTTCATCGTCATCATAGTTCTCCTCTTCTTTTTGGTCCACACCAAACTGATCATAGTCATCCTCGTTGGCCACTCTGTCCATCCCGCTGATGCATCTCTTGGATCTCCTGACGACAACACGACTCGGCTTTCCCGAGTCAGTTATGTAGAAGCATTGTGACACGTCCTTAGCGAATACCCAAGGCTCCTATTTGGTGGTAATTCCGACACCCTTTGAACCAATAGGTTGTGCTTCGGGAAGAGACATGGTAACGACATCACGTTCTTCCTTATCGACATTCTTCGCACATCTGACCCAGAACTGTGGCACCGTGTGATCTTCGGCGTACTCAAGTTCCCATATCTCTTCGATCCTTCCGTAGTGTCTGTTATTTTCATTCTCGGTGAAGGCAATTATCACGACGCCTGAGTTCTGGTAATCAGAGTTTTTTTATTTTGCCTCAGTATAGAATGTGTATCCATTGATATCATATGATTGGTAGGTGGCGACAGTGCATGCGGGGCCTACTTCTAATTCATAGATGAGATTTGCATTGGGAATACCTGTTGGCAATGGTTTCTCCCGAATTCGCTCTTTTAACCAAGCTGCAAATTTGGGGTTGTGCTCTCTAATGATCTGGGCTTCGGTCCTTTGCCTCCTTGCTATTGCATGCTCTCTCTTTAAGGTGTCCTTGTGAGTCTGCTGCCAATTAGTGATTATATGTGCTTGTTGTAACACCACATTGTGCACTCTGTTGAAGTCGTCTCGGCGGTTTTGTATATCCACATTTAAATCGTGCTTCAACTGTGAGTGACCTACTCCTTCGAGCCTATCGGCATGCTTCCTCGTGGGCAAACCAAGAGATTGATCATAATCTATATAATTATTGTAGAATGATACGCACTCTTCGGTCAGATAGGCCTACACGATGCTTCCATCCGTACAGGCCCTGTTACAAACGTAACCATTCACAGTTCCATTCATCCGTTCAAACGGGAACATGGTATGCAAGAATGTCGGTCCGAGGTCTTTAACCTCAGAAACAATATGAACTAGGAGATGCACCATGACATCAAAGAATGACGGTGGGAAATATATCTCAAGCTCACATAGTATTGTGATGATCTCCTCTTGTAGTCACGTGAGATGTCGCACACTGATCGACTTTCAAGGGAGAACGTCGAAAATATTGCAGAAGTCAAGAAGTGTGTTGCTGATGTGATCATCCATTATCCCTCTAAGAGCTATCAGAAGTAATTGTGTCATCATCATTGGACTTCATGTTGCTAAACCTTTACTTTTTTGTGTCAAGATATCTGCGTATGAGCCCCGAGTAATGAGAAGGAACATTGATATCATCAAGGCACTTGAAAAGTTGATGAAGCTCATCCTCTTCGAGCGTGAAGCAAGGTGGGGGGCAATAATCTTCTTTGGTTTTCGACACGGTTTTGCCCTTCTTTGTCTTGTCGGCTATGGTGATGTTTTTGCCCTTGGCCGTCTCCTTGGTTCTTTTAAGGGATGCGGGTTGGAGCTCTTCCCAAATACCAATGTCTTTCAAGTCTTGTCTTGCCCTCGTACGATCTTTACTTCTTTATGGCATGTCAAACAGTGTGCCAAGCAAACTCTCGCAAAAATATTTTGTGATATGCATCATATCAAGAGAATGTGGTGATCTGAGTATGACGGATTCAGGGCTCCGCAGACCCAAGAAGGTTCCAACTCTGGGGCGTGTGCGAAGATCCCAACCAGCTCAAGTCTCAAGCCTGTCGCTCCACAGCCAGACCCTGCCGAAGATGTGTGAGAGCTCAGGAAGATGGAGACGGGAGATGTACCCAGGTTCGGGCAACCTTGCGGTGTAAAACCCTACACCTGCTTTGGTGGATTGTCCTCACGAGGAGGTTTGTCGATGAACTAGTATAGTGGTTGAGCGACCTCGCGAGGGTTCTTTGGTGTGAGTGGATCCGATCCCCTTCTACGGTGGTGGCTAGTCCCTATTTATAGCGGGCCTTGGTCCTCTTCCCTTATCGCACTGGCGGGAAGGGATCCCACAACGGCCAAATTTGAAAGGGGACAGGAGGTACAGCTTATCTTGACTAAAGGTGGTCTTCGCCTGCAAAGCTCCTGGCAGGACGCAGAGGTGGGCTCGGCGATGACATCCGTCCTGCCGAGCCTGTGGTCTTGGTCTTGTTGTACCGGAAAGGAAACCTTTGGGGGGATTCCTTGGGAACCCGCGTCTGTCCTTGCTTCCTTAGCACGAAAGAGGAAACTGTCTCTGCTACGCCCGGTGGCGCTCGCCTGCTTTGGTTGACCTGGCTCACGTCATCGCAGCCTCCTGAGGCCGGGCACTGCATAGGAATCTCTGCTCCTTGGGAGGCGGCCTGGGGAGGCCGCTCCTCTGGGAGGTCTTGGCGCCGTTCTCCTCGCGAGGCCAAGGCCCTCGCGAGGGTCTTGCCTTGAGGGGTTTGTCGTCACGCCGTACTGGGCCATCGATGTGGGCCACGCGTTGGGCCACAGGCAGGCAGGTCTGGATACCCCCGATCACAGAAAACCGACAATAGCCCTCGGGCCCAAGGCGCGCTCGGGCTGTCTTTGGGGCGAATCCAAGGAAGAGAGGCTGGAACGCCGCGGGCCCCATCCGCCTGCGGGCCAGTCTGCGTGGCGCGCGGCAGGACACGGGCGTTTCCGCCTCCATGTTGCCTCGGCAACTGCCCAAACCGACAAAAACCTGGTGCCCGCTGCCGAGCCATTATTGCTCACCCTCCTTGCACCCTTGCTCAGATCCCCTTTCCCTTGTGAGAACTTCCTCCAGATCTCAATGCTGCGCCGCCCTTCCTCTTGCTCTTTTTCCTTAGGGACTTTGCAGATGGCGCCCGCCGGGAAGTCGAAGCCCGAGGCTCAAGCCTCGTCCTCTTCTTCACCTTCACCGGCGCTCTCGGCCTCCGCCATCGCCATGGAGGGGGACCTCGACCCTGTGCTCCCGTTTACGGCGGGTGACATCAACGAGTGGGGGGAGACCCTGGTCTGGTGCCGCTCCGCGGAGCCGCGCACCATGGCGAAGACAGTCTACCCCTTCTTCCTTCACAGCGTCTTATCCGGGCTTGTCCCGCCATTCTCAGGGTTCTTCACCGCCATCCTCGAGCATTATGGGATCCAGGCACTCCACCTTCAGCCCAACTCCATCCTTCTCCTGTCCGTCTTTGCCTTCTACTGCGAGACCTTCGTGGGCGTGAGGCCCTCGGTGGCCCTCTTCCGCAACTACTTCAGCCTGCGGCTTCACGACAGCGCGCAGCGATCGGCGTGCGCCTCCTTCGTCGCGGTCCAGAGCGGGAACTCACTCCTGAAGGCCGGGAAGAAGGTGGAGGGCTTTAGGCACCACTGTGTCTTCATGGATACTCGAGGCCTCAACTAGTGCCTGGAGCTCCCGACGGAGCTGCCCGAGAAAGCCCTCACGTGGGGTTCCGCGAAGCTCACCGATCCCTGGGCAAAGCCCGTCTTGGAGCAGATCTCCTGGGACATGGAGGCCAAGCAATTGACCGGGGCGATGATAGTGAAGGAGTTCCTGACGCAGCGCTTGGCGCCACTCCAGGTGCACTTGAAGCCCATGTGGGAGTTCGACGATGCAAGGGACACCATCAGGCTTCGGTCTGCCAGCCTGACCAATGATGATCTGGGAAGGGCCGTGGTTACTCTGCTCCACGGCGACCCCGGGGACCTCCCGGAGGCCTACGCCCCGCTGTACCGCCGTGACGACAGGGGGGAGCTGGTTGCCGCCATGCCCGCCTTTGACGAGCGCGGGCTCACGCCTCCCGAGCGCCCTAACTCCCCGGTGCCAGTGTCCTCCGGCAGTGCTAGCGGCGAGGAAGACTCAAAGGAGACCATGGATGACGGCTTGGAAGAGGCATCTCCCCCGTTGCAGAGTGTGCTCCTTCATAATCTCGAAGATGACAATGATGCCGACAAGCCCCCGGCTTCGGGCTCCCTGCGCTTCGCCATGGTCCTCAGGAAGCCAAGGCCTGCCTTCCAGGCAACGCCGGCATCCGGATGGGCGACCCCAAAGAAACGTGTGGCCGCGGCTCCTCCGGCGGACACCCTGCATTCCAGCAGGGCGCCTAAGACGCCTGCCTCGTCCCCATCCGAGCCGCAGCCAAAGGGCGGGGCGGCCACCGCCGGGGCAGACGTGGCCCTTCTGGCCGTGGACTCGTAGGGCGATGCCGCCACCCTTCCAATTGACCGCGCCATGCCGAAGAAAGGCGGGAGCATCCCAGCCCTCGACGACGAGGAAAGGAAGAGGAAGTGGGTTGCGGTCGACGAGTAATTAACTTGCCTCGCCTTTGGTTGACTATAAATTGTGTGCATGCTCACGGCCCCTTCTCCTTGGTGGCCAGGGTCATCGTCGAGCCGAAGAAGAGGAAGGCAGGCGCCGAGCTGAAGGAGCCCCCTGTCCGGAGGGCGCCTTCGGCCTCCAGCCCCACCAGGCCCGAGCTTGCATGCGTAACGCCTTCTCCTGACGTTGTGGTGATGCCGACCGGGGGGCCAGCCTCCGGAAGCGTGGAAGTTCACGAAGCGGTGCCCATTGTCGCGGCCATGGCGTCTACAACGCAGATGGAGGGGGCGACCTCCTGTCCCCTCCTGACGAAGTCCGCTCCTGAGGACGCCGCGGCGCTGCCTCGAGAGGAGCCAGCCCCCGTGTGCCATCAGGCCGAGAAGTCGTCTGCTCTTGCCGTGCTCGAGGAGAGACCGGAGCCTGAAGTGTCCCAAGCCAGCCGCGCCGCAGCTCCCTTGGACACAGCACCAGTCGAGGTGCCGGTGCCGCCTCCTGGTCAGGCTCTCGTGCTCGCGGGCAGCGGCCCTCCGGTTGGGTCCGGCACCCTGGATGAAGATTACACCATGCTTGACCGGATTCGGGCCGACCTCCAAGGCACCGACAGGCGCTCCTTTGCGGGGGAATGCCTGGAGCTTATCTCCGGGTGGCTCCAGGCTGACGCAGCCATCCAGACGGCCTGGGGTCGGGCTGAGGCTGCCGCCGCGGAGAGCGAGAAGGAGGCCGCCAAGGCCGTGGCAGCTCGCGAAGCGGCGCTGGCCAAGGCAGCGGCTGCCGCGGAGCGCTGCAGTGAGGTGGAAGCCAAACTGAAGGCCCTTTAGGAGGAGCAAGCCGCGCACGCGCAACAGCTTCTCCGGCGGGAGGAAGACCTTAATGCTCGCGTGGCGAAGCTTGCCGATAGCGCCTCCGTGCTGTCCCAGGCTGCCGACGACCAAGCTGCGGAGCGCGAGCGTCTGGTTAAGCTGAAGGATGAGGTAGCAGAGGCCCAGACATCTCACGCCCGGCGCGTCTCTGACACGATGGCCCAGCTGGATGCTAGGGAGAAGATCCTTGCCGCCGCTGAGGAAAAGGCTGCCGCGGAGCGCGATGCCTTCCCCTCCGTTGAGCTCAGGCTTCGCCGGGCTCTGCGCTTCATCTGCAGGGGAGAATTCGGGGAGCCGCTGGAGGCTCCCGAGGGCGGTTACGCCGGGCTCTCCTCCAAGATTGCATTAAGGTCACCAAGGTGGATGCCAAGGTGGACGCCATCCAGGAGAACGAGTAGCACGGTCTTTTCTCTGCGGCCGTGGCGCGTGTCTTCAGCCACCTCTACCTCCGTGAACCAAGCTTTGATTTCAGTGCGGTGGCCTCGGTTGACCCTGAGTTCCGCGCCTCCCCTACGGCGGCCGTGAAGGATTGCGTGGACGCTCTGATGTAGAAGTTCGGCTGCATCCTCGACACCGAGCCCCCTGTGGTGGAGGTGAGCAGTGGCGACAAAGGCATCGACGACGATGTTGACGACGAGCTTGACGTGACCAAGGCGATCGGCGGCGACGGCCTTGGTGATGGCGGCCCCTCCTCCTAGACTCCGACCTGCGACATTTATCGTGCCTCGTGGAGGCGTAAGACTTGTTTGAATTGCAAAACACCGTGTGCCTGTAATAACGCTTGAATTCTGTAATTTCCTTTTGCGCCTTGTTTCCTACTTGATTGCTTTTGTGCTCTGCGTCGGCAGGGCCCAATCCCGTGCATACCTCGACCGCCGTTGGGGCGTCCGGATCACCAGGACGAGACCAAGGGGCGAGGGGCTACGTGACTAGTGAGGCCCCTGGGTCGCGATGCCCAGGGGTCCCCTTGACATGCGAGTAGCCCTCATGAAGGAGACATGGCGACAACAGAGTCGATTTGGAGCGCCTTAGTGCTCTGCGTCGCCAGGGTCCAATCCCGCGCATACCTCGACCGCCATTGGGGCGTCCGGATCACCAGGACGGGACCAAGGGGTGAGGGGCTACGTGACTAGTGAGGCCCCTGGGTCGCGATGCCCAGGGGTCCCCCTTGACGTACGAGCGACTCCCATACCTTTCCTCGCCAGCTTTTGTCTGGGAGGGGCGCGAGAGGACCAGGTACCAGGGACCTGGTGAGGCGGCACGCACCAGGTGTGGCCTGAGCGTAGCCCCCGTCCAGCCCCCTCGCGTGCGCATCCCAGGGAAATGCTGCATGACGGGGCCGAAGGGCCATCCTGAGGTTGGTGCAGCCGCTTGGGTGCCCTCAGTTGTTTACCCCCCGGCGTGGAGCATGGGGCTTCCACCTTGCGTGGGCATAGTCATTGGAGGACCGTGTCGTCCGCCATCGCGGAGCATGGGGCTTCCACTTGGGCATGGGTGGGGGCCCCTCCGCGTCCTCGGGGGACCCCGGGTGTATAAAACCCACTCGTTATTACGTGAGAGTGTCACGGGAGAACTGGAGGAGGTGTATCTGGGCACCCGTGAGCCAACACGGGTCTCATGAGGCCCTACCTCAAGGCGGGTTGTGCCTGAGTCTTCTGACGCGGTGTGCGCTTACAAAACCTGCGTGATGGGGACAACCTGCGCCGAATGAATCTCCAGAGGCCACCGCATGAGAAGGCCAAACACCAATGACCCCAGGAGATGACGTGAACGGGGATGGGCCGTCAGACAGAGCTCAGCCATTGGGTTTATCGACGCTGCAGGGACGGACCCGAGCATAGACGCCGTGCCCAGTCTTCTCATGCGACAGATCTAAGGAAAATCACACGGCGTGTGGCTCCCGCGACGTTGAAACGCCGAACTACGGTTATATGAATCGGACCGTGCGCCCTGAGTCAGCCACTCCCGATTAGCTCACGCGAGGACGAAGCACCAAGGACCATGGGAGGTGACGTGCACGGGACCGGCCCACGAGAGAGAGCTCAGTCGCTTGGATTTAATAACGTTACAGGGACGGACCCGAGCACAAACGCCCCGCCAGCCCATAATCATGAGGTGGTCGAGGGCGGGGTTGTTAGGGCGCGGCGACATTCATGGCGACGAAGTACCGGGCAGGCAATTTGAAATACTTGGAAACCCGTCAAATGTAAAACCAGTTCTGATACATGCGCAAAACGATACGGCTGCCGGGGCGAGTCCTAACAGCCTGAGGATGATGCAGCCCAGGGGGTGCCCTCAAATGAACAAACTAAAAGGTCACCTGGTAAACATGCTGCTGAAGCATCGAGGTAGTCATTGAAGCTTGACCCTCATGAGCCTGAAGACTCCAGAGGCTCGAGGGGCCCGCGAGGCCCAGGTGGCTCACGAGGGTCCGGGACCTCTTGAAGGACCGCGCGGCGTCGGGCCTCGTGCGACGCAAATGCAGCCTGCGCGAGGCGTTGGTACGTGGCGCCCACGTTCACGAGGCCGAAAGGCATGCAGAGGTAGTTGCAGGGGTAGACCCCTCCACGGCCGACACGTGACGGGCAGAAGAGGTCCTGGGACACGGCCCTGTTGAGGCCCGGGATGTTGACGCAGACGCGCAACCTGCCGCCCTCGTCGGGGGCGGCAGCCGCGCTGGGTGGTGCGGGGCGGCGCTCGCCGTTCATAGCCAGCGCATCCTGAAGCTCCTCAATCGCTTGGGTGATGAACTCTCATGAGCCTGGCACCTCGCGCCATGCTCGTTGCTCGTGGGGGCACGCGTCAGAGCACGCCACCAAGTGGTGCCCGAGCATCTCCCTCGGCGCACCGGCCGGGTCAGAGATTCTCCAGGTGGAAGCCCCCGAGCCCGTCCTAAGGGAGGCGCTGGGCACGCCTTCCTATGCGGGAGGGCGAGGCGCCTTAGCGACGGGTGCAGAGCCTGGGGTGCCGCTCTTGAGGGCCTCCGTCCCCTGACGGCCCTTAGGGAGGAGCTGCTACTTCTTCTTGGGCGTGTCCTCAGGAGGCAGGATGCCGCCCTCGTCATCAGAGTTCTCAGCCGCCGCAGCCTAGTAGGAACACTCGAGGGAGCAGACTGCATCCTTCTCATCACAAGTGACAGTGATGACACCGCCACTCCCTGGCATCTTGAGGATGTTGTAGCCATGGTGGGTTGCAGCCATGAACTTGGCGAGGGCAGGGTGCCCGAGGATGGCGTTGTACGGGAGGTGGATGTGGGCAATGTCGAAGTCGATGAGCTCGGTGTGATAGTTATCACGCTTGCCGAAGGTGACCGGGAGGCGCACCTGCCCCAAGGGAGTGGTGGAGCCATCGGTCACTCCTGAGAAGGGCTTGGTCGGCATGAGCTGGTCGTAGGGCACCTGAAGCGTCTCGAACGTCTCGATGGAGAGGACATTGAGCCCAGCACCGCCATCGATGAGGGTCTTGGTGACGAGGACGTTGCTGGTGGTAGGTGTGCAGAGCATGGGGAGCACGCCTGCGGTGGTCACGCACTTGAGGTGGTCCTTGGAGTCGAAGGTGATGGCAACCTGTGACCACTTGAGGGGATGCGCAGCTTTGAGCTTCGGGAGGGCGGCGTTCACCTCACGAGAGAACTGCTTGAAGATGCGGTTGGAGGCAGGGGCCTGAGCACCGCCCAGGATGCAGGCGATCACACGGGGTTCCTGGAAGCCCCCAGCCCCGTCATCACGCCGGTCACCATCATTCCTCCTTGGTGGCGGTGGCGGCGGAGGAAGGCCAGCATTGCCCTGAGGGCGTGCCTCGCGAGGCTGATCGCGCCGGGGTCCGTCGCGAGGCTCGTCACGCGAGCGTTCCTCACGGGGCTGATCGCGCCAGTCCTGGCGTGGGTCTCGGTTGTCCCAGCGGCCTCCGCCGCGGCCTCCTCCACAGCCGTAGCTACGGTCGCCGAGCTTGGGGCGGTGGCCGAAGCGTTCGTCGTGGAGCGTCCTGAGCTCCTGGCAGTCGTCAGTGTTGTGGCTGCATGTGTAGTGGAAGATGGAGAACGGGCGGTCGCCCTTGGGGGCCTCATCTTGGCCGCAACCGCACTTCGTCTCGGGTTCAGCCGCGAGCACTGCGGCCCCTTGCGCTTCGCCTCCTTAGCCTTGGCCTTCTTGTCGTCAGGGTCTGCCTCCGGAAGCTCGAGGAGGGAGAGACGACCCTCCTCAGCCCTTGCGCACTTGTTCGCCAAGTTGAACATCTCCAGGGCCGTGCACAGTTCATCGTGGATGGCGAGCTCCTCTTTCATCTTGACATCCCAGACACTATCGGTGAACGCTGAGATGATGGCCTCATCCGACGCCTTCGGGATCTTGAGGCGAACATTCGTGAAGTGTTGTATGTATTTGTGCACGGTCTCGCCCGGCTGCGGCTTGACGTGCCGCAGGTCGTCACCCCCATGGCGCGGTCGCGCGTGCCCTAGAAGTTGGCGATGAAGCGCTCGCGGAGCTCATCCCAGGAAGAGATCGATCCCTTCGGGAGGTTCAAGAGCCAGGAGAGAGCGCCACCCTTGAGGGCCATGGGAAACCAATTCGCCATGACTTTGCCATCGCCGCTCGCCGCCTCGATGCTCAACGCATGGAATTGGAGGAACTCCGCGGGGTCAGGGGTGCCATCGTAGCATGGAGGCAGGTCCGGCTTGAACTTGTCGGGCCAGTTGACACGGCACAGCTCCGGGGAGGAAGCGCGGCAGGCTGCTCTGCTCACAGGTGCGACATGTACGAGGGGAGCTGGGTCTTGATGCCCGTGCACCGCGGCCTCCGGCGGTGCACGGTCCTGATGACGGCGTGGGGGTGCGGGGAGCACACACACGTCACCCCGCGGCCTTGGCACCACCTGGCAACTTGCTTCATCCCTTGCCTGCACCGGCGCCTCGTGCGGCTGGTTGCACGGACACGCTTCGCGCCTGGGCTCGGAGTCGACACCGTGCAGAGAAGAAGGGGGAGGTGCGCCGTGAGCCACGTCGCCCGCCTGGGAGGGCGGAGGACAGAGCGAGTGGGTGGGCACCGGGACCTCGCCGGCGACGCTGACAAGCTCGGCGATGCGACCAAGCCAGTCATCATAGCGATCATGGGCGGGGCGGGAATGCAGCAGCTCGCGCGCCATGAACAATGCAGCCTGCGCATTCGCCAGTCCATAGCGAGCGTGGGAGGACGACATCAAGGCAGGGACGAGGGACGGAGTAGCAGTGCGGCCATCGCGTCGCGTGGTAGGTGGCTGCGACGACTCCTGCTGCTCTTGAATGGCTGGACCTGTGGCAGCGTTGGCTGCAGGTGAAGCAGAGCGGCGCGGAGCAGCGTGACCCACGGGAGCTGTCTGGGCGACGCGGGCGGCTCGGCGCTTGGCGCGGACTCGGCGGGCCTCGGTGTCATGGTTTTGTCACGGCAGATGTCCTAGTGCAAGGACTTAGGGGTGAGGCCATCGCTACGGTAGTTAACTCGAAGGGGTTGATCGGGACGAAAGACACAGGTTTACCCAGGTTTGGCCCCTCTTGAAGGAGGTAATAGCCTACGTCCTGCTTTAAGTTGTATTGACTGGGTATCGATTACAAGGGAGCGGATTCGCTTGACCTAGTACTCGATCAAAGGTTTCGTGACCTAAGCCGCCCAGGGAACCCGCCTTTATATACACAGGTCGAGGCCTTAGGCTTACAAGAGTCTGGGCCGGGTTACATCTGGTAACCGACCTTATCTCTAGCTATCCTTGCCTTGTCTGGCAAACTATCCCCCGGTGGCTCAAGCCTCCGGGTCACACTTAGCCTTCCGGCTCTGAGCCTCTTCCAGGCCCATCTAGTAAGTCACGGTCAGGACTTGTCCTGACCTTTTAGCCTGCTCAGGCCTTACTGCTAAGCCGCCAACCTCATGACCCGGCCCCTCCTGGGCAGGTCTCACCACGGGGTTATATCCCCAACATTAGGCCCCAGATTGATTTGAACCGGTTCATGTCAATCTTCAAGTCTTCTAGTTGGCGAGTCTTGCATTAGCATCTGATCTGCAATAAATCTTCATGACCCGCCATGAAAAAATGGGTGACGTCATCTTTGACAAATCCAAAAAATCCGGATGACGTCACAACGGATCTTTTCATTAACTGGTCAACCCGAGAATCGAGGCGTTTTCTTGGTCAATCATCATTTTGTCTCCTCGATTCCCGCACGAGACTGTTGCTGTTCCATCTTCCTCATAAATAGGCGCGTGGGGACCTTATCCTTTTCACTTTCCCCCGTCGCCGCCTCTCTTCTTCTTCTTCCTCCAGACGCTCGCGTAGCCGAAGCTCCACCGCGCCGGTCAGACCTTCGCCATAGTCATCACCAAGGGCGCTGCATCACCCTGAATCTGTCCAGAGTTCTCCGTCGCTCACCCGCATCTCGTACGCATCTCAAGTTCCATCTTCTTCCTCCTCTGAATCTGCACTAGTTCATCGGGTTTCCTTCGGGTCCACTGCCGTTCATCGGTGTTCTTGCCGTAGATGAGGGAAATAAATACTTTTAGGCTTCCATCTGCTAGCAAGGACCAACGGTGTTCCGACGGATGCATCTCCCATGCTCATTGTAGATCATCCTTTCATGGGAACTTGTTTATGAATCATCTGTTCTTCGCTGTCGCTTTAGGTTTAGGAAATATTTTCCTTTTATTCCCCTCCGTAGATCTTAAAACGGTAGCGGTAGTTGTTGGAACATTTGCTAGCAGACTTAACCCGCCATCATGCTGCCGGCTCTCCTCGTAATGTCACAATTTGCCTCGTTTATTGTAATGATCGGCAGCTCACAACTTAATAATAACCCGCCAAGTACCATCACCATTTTAGAGCCATAGCTGTTTTGGTCATGTCGCGTTTTTAACCCGCCATATAATCATGCTTTTCCATAGTCTTTTAAACCGCCGCCATGGCTAAAGCCCCTGCCTCTTGCGACTGGGTAAGCTCTGGGGTCACCGAAGAAATTCTCAACGACTTTGTAGTCATGGGAGCTTTGCCGGCTCAAGGTGTTATCCATTGGCGGGTTCCCGGCAACGAAGTCACTCCCAAGCCCCAGGATGGGGAAGTTGTCGTTTTCACGGATCATCTTCTCCGTGGCTTCTCTCCGCCCGGCTCAAAAAATTTCCGGGACACCCTGCACTTCTACAATCTGCACCCTCAAGATATTGGCCCCAACTCTGTAACCAATTTATGTCAATTTCCAATTCTCTGTGAGGCCTATCTGCAAGAAGAGTCGTCTGTTGACCTCTTCAAGGAATATTTCTATATCAACCGCCAAACAGAGATGGCGGATGGACTGACCTTGAACTTGGAGGTTTCTCCATTCAG
Source organism: Elymus sibiricus (assembly GCA_039707655.1). Lineage (NCBI taxonomy): Eukaryota > Viridiplantae > Streptophyta > Magnoliopsida > Poales > Poaceae > Elymus > Elymus sibiricus. The sequence continues at coordinate 277,090,830 of CM077665.1, forward strand.
AGATGGAGGGATGTACTCTTTCCGTCGGCGATTCTGCCGAGCCATCCCAAGGACTGGAATAAGACCTGGTTCTACTGCAAGGATACTTCCCCAGAAGGAGAAAATCCACTGCCGGGTTATCGTCCTTACCAGCTCAGTACCGACACCGAACTCCCAGACCGGATGTCTGCTGCAGAGCGCGCCCATTATGGTCCAACTTTCTCAAAGATAAGGGCCCTGTTAGCCAACGGGTTAACTGGCGTGGATCTGACCCGCTGCTGGGTCTCTTGGAGAATTATGCCGCTGAGCCGCCGCAACGCCTTAATGTGCCAATACACTGGTGCAGTGGATGACCCTCAGCGCTTCAATCAGACCCCCTTGACAGACCAGGATCTAAATGCCATCGTTAAATCCTTGCTGGGTGAGCCGCAAGAAGCTTGCAACAAGACGGGGTTAAGCCCTTTTTATGCTCTTAACCCGGCTCCGGAGGTGAACCTTTTCATCCTAATCCTCACTATTTCTTTAAATGCTGCATTTCATATGCCCTATTTTAATCTTTCCTCCAATGCATATACTATATGCAGACCGGCTCTTCTTTCTGGAATAAGAAACTAACCACTATCTCCAAGAAGAAGAAAAGCAAGGCAACCAAAGCCCGAGCTCCGTCTCGTAAAAGGAAGCAAACAACGGAGGAGCTGTTTGGGCTGGATGATTCAGAGGTAGAACTTGATTCCCTTGGCCTTCTTTTCATGCAACTTATTGACGCTGACTCCTCTCAGGCTGAAGCGGAGGCAAGCGAGGCTGGAGCTGTAGAGGTAACTATCATATCCTCCGACTCAGAACCTCTGCCAACAGAGAGAATCCGGCGGGTCATCCGGAAAGTAAATTTTTCACATCCTCTTGCTCACTTGGACCCCGACTTTGGTTTGATGAAGCAGCAACATGACGCTAGGAGTCAAACCCGGAGCGGCAGCTCTGAAGACCTGGTGGCCAGCTTACCTGACACTCCGGCTCGTCGGAAAAGTCGCAACGAGGTACTTCATAACCCATATTTATACTTCTGCATTTTAGTCTTGTACTGTCACTTGCTCATGCCGCTTAATTTAATTGTATCAGGAAACACCTCCTTCATCTGGTGACTCGACCGCCTCCAAACTGCCTCCCCTTGTTATCAACCCGGGGTAAGCTTCTTTGCATCTTTTTTCTGCTTATTGCTATTCTGTTCTCGCATATAACTGATAATGGAAGCTTTGTTTGCAGGGCCCAGGCTAAGAAGAGGAAACTGAGCGGGTCATCTCCCCGTCCGGATGTCTCAGAACCGGCGGACCCGGGAATTGGAACTTCTGAGATTCCAGTGGACACCTCCGGGGTTGACCAAGGCCCCCATGAAGAAATTCCTCAGCCAACTGAGCCGGCGGATGCTGATGTTATAATTTCTGAGGCCAATCCGGAGGCGGATCCTAAGCCGCCCAGCCCCCTGTCGACAACTCAAGATGTGACGGCTCAAGAAGAAGAAGTCACTATCACCGGCTCTGCCTATGTTGCTTCGACCCCCTCCAACCTGTTAACCAAGCATATCAACAAGGATGAGGCGCCTTCACTTGAGAAGGAGAAGGCCAAACTTGATCTGCCCAACTTGGAGAACTTAACTGCTGATGAGTTGCACTCAGGTTATCTGAGCCGTCTTGCCGCGAGCCGGGACATGGAAGCCAAACTGGTTGATATGATGAAGAAGAAATATGAGGTACTGTACTTTCTATTCTCTGTATATCCTTACGTAGCCCCCAAGGGCCGGCTTATATTCCCGAAGATAGGCCGGGTCTTCAGTAATATGCAGATTGTGATAGACCAACGTGTAGCCCCCAAGGGCCGGCTTATCATGCCAATAATGAGCCGGTACTTATTGTCTTGATAAATGCAAAAATGCCAAGTGTAGCCCCCAAGGGCCGGGTTATCTTGATGAAGATGATCCGGGTCTTATTTGTATTTTGATAAACTTGAAAGAGTTGATGCACATTAGCCCCCAAGTGTCAAGTATATTGCTTGCAATCTGCTTGAGACTTGTAACAATCCTCTGTATTACCTCTAAGTACTATTATGAGCCGGACTGGCGGCTTAAAATTGATAATCTTGCTATTTGACAATTTTTCATGTGTAGGAATCTTTACAGGCGGCCAAGTCTAGCTTGACCGACCTCAGGAAAAGCCTAGCACTGCAACAAGATGCCCGGGCTGAAGCTGACACCAAGTGGCGGATCTCTCCGGCGGAACTGGAAAAAATCAAGACTGAGCTGGAGGCATATAAAAAATCTGCTAAAGCAAGCCAAGCCGCCCTGACCAAACGTGCAGAGGATGCTGAGAGCCATCTGAAACCTGTTGCTGAAGAGCTGACTAGCCTAAAGCGGCATATAAGCCGGATGACCGAAGCCGTTTTTGGTAAGCATTGCTGACTGTTGTGAATATTTTCCGAAAATTCTCATAGAGACTCGCCTGGCGGCTTACTCCTTGTTATGTCTTCAGGCAAACGAACCCGTCAACTTCCGGACGATAACTTGCTGAAGCTGAAAGCTTTATACGCTTTCACTGAACAGCTATATGCCGGAAGCCTCTTCACCCTCAGGGCAGCCTTTGGCGAAAAAGGGGTTCCAAAGTTGATCAAGGATGTTCTGAAGTGCCTCTCCATCGCCCCCCAACATTTCGAAGAGATGAAGAAATCAGCCGCCCGCAAGGGCGCAATATCTCCTCTAAGCCGGGCTTTGGCATATGCACCGGAGCTTAACCCGGAAGAGATGACGGGGGGCTTCCCACAGCTAAAGGACGACGGGTCAAAGTTCACTCAAGATGACTACGCCCGTTGCTTCAGAGCATCTCGAGTGTTGGGCAGCCAGCTAGCAGCAGAAGCTGATCTGAAGACGTACCAGGCGGCTTATGACAACAACAACGCCCGAGTCCGAGCGCCCACATTCGAGCCAAAGGATCTGACTCACCAACGGCGTAAGCATATCTTTGCTCCTGATGTTGACCCGTCTCCAATCTTGCATGACGAAGCTGAATTTGAAGCTTTCATCAATTGCAACTAGGATGTGGACAATCTTCATATCCGGGAAGACGAAGACCCGGCACAGGATGACCCGTCGACGAGCTAGACGAAGAGCCGGTCGTCAATTAAGTTAACCCGGGCAGAGCTAAACCGCCGAGTTGTAACTTGTGAAAAAATTTGATCCCCACATTTTGGGTCCTCTGAGGCCTTGTAAGAGCGGTAGGAAAAACTTGATTGCCTGTGCTTGTGCCTTTGTGCACTTGTTAAACTTCAACTCATATGCCGGCGACTTAAAAACCTTTTCAGCATGAATGTATTGACATAATGAAATGAATTCATCAACTCCCACTCTCGGGTTATACTCCATGAGCAATGCTAAGCCGGGATTACCCAGGAACTTAGAATCTTATCATGAAAAACGCCTGCAAAAACAAACAGTAGAATATATACTTGCATATCTCCTGTTTTGTGAGCCGGCTTTAAAGGCACAGCAAGAAAATATAACTTTTATTTTTGTTTTGTAACAAAAATTGTATTGCCTCAAAAGAAGCTAGGCATAAAAACCTGAAACCTCGTAAGCCGGCTCTCACGTGACATAAATCCGTCGTTTAAACCTTAGCAAGTTCAGGGTCTTTAAAAAGATTGACGTTGCTAAGTGTACGAACGGGCCACATAGCGGAGAGACTACAACAGACAAGGCGAGTTTATCCTAGCTTACTGTAAGCCGGCTCTCTCGTGACAAAAGCCGCCGTTTTAACCTTGACAAGTTCAGAGTCTTATTGCGAGATTGACTTGTTAAGTTCAGGGTCTCTTTGCAAGATTGACTGTCAAGAGTTTGGCGGGTCACCTGGTAGAGTAGCAAGTTGCAAACAGGCAGGTTTAACTCGAATATGGTATATAAAGCCGGCCAAGAGGGTATGAAAGCTAAACCCAGTGGGTTGGAAGCCCCCAAGTGACCTTATGAAGAATCAACTCTTTGCACGAAATTTGGTGCAGGAAAACGGCAGAGGCCCCGAATTTACAGGGATGCCGGCTTTATTATATTATACAAAGTGATATATACAATGACAGAAGTATGTACATTGATGAGTGCCGGCGTCTCAAGTGTAGTATGGCCGAAGATGAGCAATGTTCCATGGCCTGGCAGTCTCCTCTCCAGAAGTGCGTGATTTATCGCCCTCCCGTATATCAATGAGATAATAGGAACCATTGTTGAGATTTCTGCTAATCACAAAAGGTCCTTCCCAGGGAGGTGACAACTTATGCATATCTGACTGGTCTTGAAACAGCCGGAGCACAAAGTCGCCTGCTTGGAACGTCCGGGTCTTGACTCTGCGGCTATGATAGCGACACAGATCTTGCTAATAAATCGCCAACCGTGCTGCGGCAAGATCCCGTTCTTCGTCCAAGGCATCCAAAGCAACCTGACGCGCCGTCTCATTATCAGTTTCAATGTAAGCCGCCACCCTGGGCGAGTCATGACGGATATCACTTGGGAGAACATCTTCTGCACCATAAACCATGAAGAAAGGCGTGTAGCCCGTTGACCTGTTGGGGGTGGTTCATATGCTCCAAAGAACTGAAGGTAACTCCTCCACCCAACAACCCGGCGTGCGTTCCAAAGGAACCATAAGCCGGGGTTTTATCCCTCTCAAAAATTCCTGGTTAGCACGCTCTGCTTGACCATTAGACTGTGGATGAGCTATAGAGGAAACATCAAGGCGGATGTGTTCACTGTCACAGAACTCTTTCATAGCTCCCTTGGACAGATTTGTACCATTATCAGTAATGATACTGTGAGGGTAACCAAACCGGAAAATCAGCTTTTTGACAAATTGAACTGTTGTTGCTGCGTCACACTTACTGACCGGCTCTGCTTCTACCCACTTAGTAAACTTATCAAGCGCCACCAAGAGGTGGGTCTTCTTATCTTTAGACCTCTTGAACGGTCCAACCATATCAAGCCCCCAGACTGCAAACGGCCAGGTGATTGGAATCATCCGCAACTCCTGAGCCGGCACAAGGGCACGTCGCCCAAATTTCTGACACCCATCACACTTGCTAACCAATCTCTCTGCATCTGCATGAGCTGTCAACCAGTAGAAACCGTGCCAAAAAGCTTTTTCCACCAAGGATTTTGACCCGGCATGATGACCACAGTCGCCGGCATGTATCTCTTGCAAGATTTCACGGCCCTCGTCAGGAGAAACACATCGTTGAAAAACGCCCGTCACGCTGCATCTATGCAACTCGCCATTGACAACAGTCATAGATTTAGACCGCCTCATAATCTGTCGCGCCAGGGTCTCATCTTGGTGTAACTCGCCGCGAGTCAGATACGCTAGATAAGGCAACGTCCAATCAGGGATTGCGCAGAGAGCCGCCACCAATTGTCCTTCCGGGTCAGGTATAGCAAGATCCTCTTCGGATGGTAATTTAACCGACGGGTGATGCAGTACATCTAGAAAGACGTTAGGTGGCACCGGCTTACGCTGAGACCCCAGTCTTGATAACGCGTCCGCCGCCTCATTCTTCCGACGATCAATATGATCCACCTGATAGCCCTTAAAGTGACCAGCAATAACATTAACCGCCTGGCGATAAGCCACCATGCGAGGGTCCTTAGAATCCCACGTGCCTGATACTTGCTGGGCTACCAGATCTGAGTCGCCGAGGCATCTGACCCGGCTCAAATTCATTTCCTTGGCCACACGAAGCCCGTGAAGCAGAGCTTCATACTCCGCTGCATTGTTAGTACAGGGAAACATTAGCCTCAAAACATAACAAAACTTGTCACCTCGTGGGGAAGTTAAAACAACTCCAGCCCCCGAGCCTTCCAACTGTCTGGATCCATCAAAATGAATCGTCCAATATGTGTTGTCCGGCTTCTCCTCTGGCGCTTGACACTCTGTCCGGTCATTGATGAAATCCACCAAGGCTTGAGATTTAACAGTCGTCCGCGGTACATACTTCAGATTAAGAGGCCCAAGCTCAATCGCCCACTTAGCGATCCTGCCAGTGGCTTCTCTATTTTGAATGATATCACCCAAAGGGGCAGAGCTGACCACCGTGATTGGATGCCCAAGGAAACAATGCTTCAGCTTGCGATTTGCCATGAATACTCCAAACACCAGCTTTTGCCAATGCGGGTATCTTTGCTTGGATTCTGTCAAGACCTCGCTGACATAGTAAACCAGCCGCTGGACTGGATATTCCTTGCCTACCTCCTTGCGCTCCACGACGACTGCAGCACTGACGGCTCTATTATTAGCCGCCACGTACAGGAGCAAAGGCTCTTTTTCCACCGGAGCAGCCAAAACGGGCGGCTCAGCCAACTGCTTTTTGAGCGCCTCAAACGCATCATTGGCAGCATCGCTCCAGACAAAGTCATCCATCTTCTTCATCATCTGATACAGAGGAATAACTTTCTCACCCAGGCGGCTTATGAACCGGCTTAAAGCGGCAATACGACCCGCCAAGCGCTGGACATCATTAATGCACGCCGGCTTAGACAAAGAAGTGATGGCCTTTATCTTATCTGGGTTAGCCTCATTGCCCCGCTCGGAGACTAAGAATCCCAAAAGCTTGCTTGCAGGCACACCAAACACACACTTGGCCGGGTTAAGCATCATCTTGTAAACCCGCAGATTATCAAAAGTTTCCTTCAAATCATCCAGCAGAGTCTCTTTCTTCCGTGACTTGACCACAATGTCGTCCACATAAGCATGAACATTGCGCCCAATTTGACTATGAAGACAATTCTGCACACATCGTTGATAAGTCGCCTGCGCACTTTTGAGCCCAAAAGGCATAGACACATAGCAGAAAGCTCCAAAAGGTGTGATGAAAGACGTCTTCTCTTGGTCTTTAACTGCCACCTTGATCTGGTGGTAACCCGAATAAGCGTCCATGGGAGCGACGAAGCGGAGACGAAGTGGAACCGGAAGTGAGACCTCGACAAGCCCCTACCCGGCGCGCCAAATGGCGGATTCAGGGCTCCACAGACCCAAGAAGGTTCGAACTCTGGGGCGTGTGCGAAGATCCAAACCAGCTGAAGTCTCAAGCCTGTCGCTCCACAGCTACACCCTGCCGAAGATGTGTGAGAGCGCAGGAAGATGGACACGGGAGATTTACCCAGGTTTGGGCCACCTTGCGGTGTAAAACCCTACTCCTGCTTTGGTGGATTGGCCTCACGAGGAGGTTTGTGGATGAACTAGTACAGTGGTTGAGCGACCTCGTGAGGGCTCTTTGGTGTGAGTGGATCCGATCCCCTTCTACGGTGGTGGCTAGTCCCTATTTATAGCGGGCCTTGGTCCTCTTCCCTTATCGCACTGGCGGGAAGGGATCCCACAATGGCCAAATTTGAAAGGGGACAGGAGGTACAACTTATCCTGACTAAAGGTGGTCTTCGCCTGCAAAGCTTCTAGCGTGACGCAGAGGTGGGCTCAGTGATGACATCCGTCCTGCCGAGCCCGTGGTCTTGGTATTGTTGCACCGGAATGGAAACCTTTGGGGGGCTTCCTTGGGAACCCGCGTCTGTCCTTGCTTCCTTAGCACGAAAGAGGAAACTGTCTCTGCTGCGCCCACTGGCGCCCGCCTGCTTTGGTTGTTGTGGCTCACGTCATCGCAGCCTCCTGAGGCCGGGCACTGCATCAGAATCTCCGCTCCTCGAGAGGCGGCCTAGGGAGGCCGCTCCTCTGGAAGGTCTTGGCGCCGTTCTCCTCGCGAGGCCAAGGCCCTCGCGAGGGTCTTGCCTTGAGGGGTTTATCGTCATGCCGTACTGGGCCGTCGATGTGGGCCATGCGCTGGGCCGCAGGCAGGCAGGTCTGGATACCCCCAATCCGAGAATGCCGAGAGAGTAGTTCAGAGTACTTCAAGCCCCAGAAAACAGACTTTCTTTTCCATACTTTTAGCAGCATTTTCTCATAGGCCTTCTCTTTCTTCCTTCCTAGCTTTGGGCAATCTTTCCAATTATTTAACATCTCATGGATTTCTTCTCCACTCCTCTTACGTGGTGGCCTTCGGTCTCATCCGTGTTGTCGAACAGATCTCCACAACTTCTCCACTCATCATCTTTGTCAAGCCACCTTCGATGGCCCATGAACACTGTTTTGCAACAACCCTTTTTTGATAGCTGGCAAAAAGATGTGTCATCCATACATTTAATATATCCGCAATGTCCATGACACGCTTGTCCGGGAATATATCCGTAACCTAGATAGTCATAAACGGTCGTGAGCAATGCTGCTCTCATAGGAAAATAGTTTCCAGTGCTAGCGTCCCACATTTTAACCCCTTCATCCTTCCGTAATATGTCTAAATTCTTCTTCAAGAGCTCAAGATATGTGTTGATATCGTTGACTGGTTGGAGTGGCCCTTGAATGAGCATTACCTTGTGTATGTACTTTTGTTTCATGCAGAGCCAAGGCGGGAGGTTGTACATCCAAACAAACAAGGGCCATGTACTACGTGTGCTACTCTGGTTGCCAAATGGATTCAGTCCATCACTACTGACACACAACCTGGGGATTCTTGGTTCTGCTACGAAGTCTGGTTTTATGCAGTCGAGTGTTTTCCACTGACAACCATCTGCAATTTGTCTTAGAATGCCATCATTTTTGGATTTCCATGTCTTGTGCCAAGTCATGTTCTTTGCTTCCTTCGCGTCAGCGAAATAACGCTGCAGGCATGGAATCAGCAGAAGGTACCATACAACCTTTCGAGGATCCTTCTTTCCAGGCTTGTATCGAGGTTCCTTGCAAGTTGGACACTCTATTTTGTGCTCATGCTCGTTACGATATAAGATGCAACCATTTATGCATGTGTGATATCTTACATGCGGCCAATCAATAGGGCACACGATCTTTTTCGCCTCATCGACACTCTTAGGCAACAAATTCCCCTTGTACAAAAATTTATGTAAATATTCCAATGTAGCGTCCAGACCTGTGTCTGTGCTCTTGAATCTTGCCTTGATGTCTAGAAGTTTGAGGGTGACGTGCAAGCGGGTGTGCTCAGGATCGCAACCTTCATACAGTGGAGCTTTCGCGTCTAACTCCAATTGCGCCAACTTGAGAGCCTCTTTAATAGCAGCTCTCTCACCTGTCGTCTTCTTCTGAAGCAGTTCTTCAACATGGGGATCCTGCAGCATTTCAGCCAATGACATGTCCTGGGTGACAAGGTCCACTTCATGTTCGGGTGGTGTTTCATCCTTTCCTCCTGCAAGCACATGTTCATTATTGTTTCCTCCCTCTGGCGGCCCTGCTAATTCATTGAAAGGGTTTTCGGCTTCCATATCCGACGCTCTGTCGTCGTCGTCATGAACATCACCATTATCCTCACCATGCTTTGTCCATCGTGCATAACCTTCAACGAAACCATGATGAAGCAAGTGCCGAAGACGCTACCATCGAACAGGTTATGGAAAATTCCATTTTTGCAGACTTTACATGGACATAATATCTATGTTTCACACTTCTGTATCATATTCGTCACCGCAAAATTGAGAAAGGCCTTGACACATTGATCCATATTGAATCTTTCGATAGATCAAAGTAGCCTGCAAAGGGAAATACAAAAAGAATTACATATATATTAACAACGAGGGCATACAAAATTTCGGCACGACCTTTGCTAAAAAATGGTACATATTGAGTATGAGAAATTTGACGAAAGAAAATGAATCAATGTTTCGCCAAAACATTGGCAACTCTCTCTACAAATTTCCCATCCATGCACATTTCTCCATATAGAAATCACACACGTGCACATCCATAATTAAATGACGAGGAAGTGTTTGTGTTAATTACCTCAAATAGAGGAGACACGAGTCGAGCTAGTCCTCGATCGACCGCGCGAGAAGCCTGTCGACCGTACATAGGTTGGAGGGCGCCATTAATGGAGGGTGAATGAAAATTTAATGCAAGTGGGCGGAGGAGAGAGCTAGCTAGCTAGCTTAGAGAGTGGGTGTGTGGAGGCTAGCAAACTTAACTAATGCTTCACCTAGCTAGATCTAACGACCTAATTAAGAATCGTGATAAAATAATTGGGTTTCTCAAGATGAGGAGGATGAGAGAGGAGGAAGAGGAAGAGCAAGAGGACGAATAAGGGAATATATTAGGTGTATACACAAGGGTAATCATGTGGGAATAGTGTTGCGACTTAATTACTGGCGTTGCTAGACAACACAACGCCATCACTAATATGTATATTCCTGGCGTGCCATTGTACGCTACGCCGGTGTTATGTGGGCCCCAAAGTTGGCTGACAAAAATGGACCCACAAAATATACTGGTGGTGCCCGGACGAAAACGACGCCATAGAGATAGGAAATATTGCCGGCGTGGTAAAAACCTGGTATGCCAACAGTAAGTTACGCCTGCACACGACATTGGAGGCAACATACAAGTGGCATGCCACGTACGTTCAATGCCAGCACTATGTAACTAGCTATGTCGTACTAGAATGGCCGACGCCAATGCTATTTGAAAAATGTAGTGCTGGCGTCGGTTGGAAACGGCGCCCCACCAACAAGAGTTGTGGCTAGCCATTTCTCTACTAGTGTGAACCTGTATAAACCCTCGGTGTGCTTTGGCTGGTGTTGCTCTTTGTGTGCGTAGATGCCCACAGTCGAACCGCAAAGGGGCCTTGCCGGTCCCAGAGATTGTCGTACCTCGACATCTTTGGTGCGCCAGGTAGGGGCATTGCGTGCGTGAATCTTCACTTGCTTCTGCGCATCTTCATCACCATCTTCACCGATGCCCATGGCACCCAAGAAGGCCAAGGGCACGTCAGCGGTCACCTCGTCTACGTCCAAGCTACCCTCGCAGGTGTCTATAGGCGACGACGGCGGCCGCGAGCACCGTACTCACCGTGCTGGTGAGCGCAGTCACAACACTGAGCGGAGCTCCACAAGCCGCGACTCGGACCCCGCTGCTGTGACATCCAAGGATGCACCGGCGGCGTCCGAAGACAACGCTGCGGCGGCAACGTCCGCGGCGGCGACAGTGGCGGTGACACCCGCGAGGCACCCACCGCGTCCCTCACAGGACAACCGTGACAGGCACCCAAGGAACGGTGATGATCCCGGGCGTCGTGCGGACAAGACCCGTGTGCATCGCTTTCGGGATGTGCAGGGCCAAGAACATCACCAACCGTTTGGTGGGAATGACCATCGCACGAGGGAATGGGATGGTGCTTCTTCTGCTTCCGTCGTCAGGAGTAGGAGCACCACCCATGCTTCCGGATGTGCCATGCCGAAGACCATGGAGGAAGCTTTGGTGCAAGCCCGGCTGTTGCTGGACTTTCCACCTGCACCAGAGAAAATGGAAGACTGGAGGGCCACCATCCAGAGTTTGCTGAGCTTCGTCAACAGCGGCAAACCGGAGGTGGCAAGGCTCTCATAAGCACGGAACACAGCACCGACAAGGCCTGCTGCTGGGCGTAGTGCTGGCAGAGAACCCATGGTGCAGTCGCCCCTGCAACAGCAGCAACAACAAACCCGTCGGACCGATGCGCAAGACAAAATGTCTTTTGCATCGTCGGACCCGCGACAATGCCAAGATCAACGCCAAGTTCTAAAGGACAGGCAGAAGGAGGACACCTGTACGACGATCAAGCGGCGGCGGGAAGCATGACGTCAGTCAAATGACCGTGCTGGGCCCGACCTTGATGAGTCTGCGCCCGGGGTGCTCGGCAGCCTACCTTACAAGATGGGCTGCCTGACATTTACTCGCGAGTTGCGACAAGTCCGTTGGCCCTCCTCCAAGACCTTCAAGTCTAACTTGCCGGACAAGTACAATGGCAAGATCAACCTGTTAGTGTTCCTCAGCATCTACACCATCGCGGTGCAGGCTTCCGGGGTACGCGACGACAAAGTGTTCACCAACTACTTCCCATTGGCGCTCAAGTCTAATGTAAGGAGTTGGCTGATAAACATGCATGAAGGATCCATCCCCTCTTGGGTGGATCTATGCAATCAATTTGTTGGCGCATACCACGGAGGCCACAAGCTCACGGGGCAGCCCAGCGACTTGCATGTGCTTCCCCCAGAGGGATGGTGAATCACTTCGCAAGTACATTCAATAGTTCAGTCGTGTCCAACACAACATCCCCGACATCCATCCTGCCGCGGTGATTGCCGCGGTCCACATGAATGTGTGCAACAAGCGGATGCGTGAGGAGATGAGCATCAATAAGGTGCATGACATCGCCGAGCTCTACGCTCTGGCTGATAAGTGCGCATGAGCTGAGGAAGGTAGAAGGCTCCCCGAAGAGGATGCTGGCGCGGAGGTTGACTCCGACGACGAAGAAGCACACGCCTCCTAGAAGAAGGGTCGGAAGCGCAACTGCAAGCGCAGGGGCAAAGCAGTTATGGTTGTCGAGGGCTCCGACAACTCCAACACCAGCAAGAAGGCCAAGACAGAGGGCTCCGGCAAGGAGGTTGTCACTTGCTTCGACGACGACGAAGCCGCTGCAGGTAAGAAGCACGACAGACCGTACTACAAGATCCACCTCACCAAGGGCCACGATATAACCGAATGTCACCAGGTCGAGCAGCTTGCTAAGAAGCAGAAGCAAGAGTACGAGAGGCATGACAAGGAAAAAGGCCAAGATGGTGCCGGTGGTTCCGGCAAGAAGAACCGTGGTGGCCTTGGTGGTCGTCGCGGCAATGCTAAGCAGAAGAAAGAGAAGCCTGCTAGGTTTTAAATAGTGGATAGCGGGCTGGTAGCGGATTGGGTTCCGCGTAGCGGAATGCGGATAGCGGGCGATATTGCGGGCGCTATGTCCGCGTAGCGGCGTTATAATAACACTAGTTTCTTGTTTATACCACTAGAACATGAACAAAAAGTAATGACATTTAATTTGAGTGATAGCGGTCGCTATTGCGCTAGCGCTATTGCGGACGCAATAGCGGACGCTATCTTCGCTATTTAAAACTATGCTGCTAGAGACCGCGACAAGAAGTCAGGCGAAGTGGACAGCGATGATAAGGACGAAGAGGAATCTGATGGTCAAGAGTTCTAGAAGGCAGTGGATGCCATGTGCATTGATGGAGGTGCATCTTTGCACTCCTCTCACCGGCAGCTCAAGCAATGGCCCTGTGAGATCAATGCGGCAGAACCAGCGGCAAAGGCACATAAGCCCCTCAAGTGGTCCAACACCCCCATCATTTTTTACGCCGGTGACCACCCTGACCGCAATACTGCCGTCGGGTGTTTATCACTGTTGGTTTCATGGTTCGCAATCTCCAGGTGACAAAGATGTTGGTTGATGGTGGGGCCGGCTTGAACTTGATCTCACCCGACGTGATCAAGCGGCTATAGATCCCTGACACGAATCTCAAGCCCATGGGGACATTCCAGGGGGTCAACCCCAAAAGAAGCCAACAAAATGGAAAAATCACCCTGCCGGTAACATTCGGCAGCAAGCTCAATTTCAGGACAGAGAAGATCACCTTCGATGTCGATAGCGATACTGTTGTCGTACAATGGAATTCTGGGCCGCCCAGCACTGGCGAAATTCATGGCGGCGTCCCACTACACCTACAACACATTGATGATGCCAGGGACAATGGGCATCATCACAGTCCACGCTGACAAGAAGAGCGCAGTTTTGTGCACCGACAAGCTCTTCCGGGAGGTTGTTGCAGCATTTGCCGACAAGGCACTTGCTCGTGCTGGCAAAGCTCTTGGGGGGGAAGAAGAACAAGAGTTCTGGCAAGACCTCTGGCAAGGACTCCGGGAAGCGCACCCAGAGTGCAGCACACCCGTTGAGGAATTTCCTAAGAGCTCTGTCACCAAGAGCAAGAAAGCCAAGACGGCGACTACCAAGACCAAGCAAGTGGCTGCACGAGAGGACGGCTAGGGAGGCACTTTCACCATAAGTGCCACCCTCGACAAGAAATAGGAAAGCATGCTCATCTCCTTACTACGGGCGAATGTCGATGTGTTTGCCTGGTAACCATCCGACATCCTCGGTGTTCCAAGGGACGTGATTGAGCACCATCTTGCCATCTGCCCTCATGCACGCCCCATCAAGCAGTAGGTTTGGAAGCAAGTTCTTGAGCGGCAAGAGTTCATTGCCCAAGAAATGAAGAATTAGAAGTGGCAGGCTTGATCAGAGGAGTGATCCATCCAACTTGGTTGGCGAACCCTTTGGTAGTGCGTAAGGTAAATGGAAAGTGGAGGCTTTGTATCAATTTCACGGATATAAATAAATCTTGTCGAAATGACCCCTTTCACTTGTCGCGCATTGATCAAATAGTGGACTCAACTGCCGGCTGCGATCTGCTCTCCTTTCTTGACACTTACTCTGGTTACCATCAGATCTTCATGGCCAAGCAAGACAAAGAGAAAACCACATTCATTACTCCATGTGGCACATACTACTTTAAGCGTATGCCTTTCGGACTAAAGAGTGCTGGTTGAACATTTGCATGGGCCGTCCAAATTGGTTTTGAACCCCAGCTGTACATAAATGTGGAAGCTTACATGGATGATATAGTCGTCAAGACCAAAGACAAGGCCACTTTGATCCAAGATCTATAAGAAACATTCGCAAACTTCCGCAAGATCAATCTGAAGCTCAACCCTGAGAAGTGCGTGTTTGGCGTTCCATCCGGCAAACTTATTCGGTTCTTCGTGTCACAACGCATGATAGAAGCTAACCCTGCCAAGATAGAAGCAATCGAGCAGTTGGAGGCACTGAAGCGCGTCAAGGATGTGCGCCGCCTGGCAGGATGCATTGCTACCCTCAGCAGGTTTATTTCTAAATCTGCAGAACATGCTGTGCCGTTTTTCAAGATTTTGAAAAAGGCAGGTCCTATGAAATGGACTCCGGAAGCAGAGGCAGTGCTGCAAGATTTAAAGAAATACCCATCCTCGACACCAACTCTAGTTGCGCCAAAGCCACAAGAAACGTTGTTGTTGTACTTAGCAGCAACAATCAAGTGGTCAGTGCAGAACTAGTGGAGGAAAGAGAAGCCTAGGAGGTTGAGGAAACACTCCCCGAGCCGGTAGCCGGCAAGCCAGATTCAACTTCGACAAGCCAATGTGCCACCAACACAGATACAGCGCAAGCAGCAGAACAACAAATTGTGAAGAAGAACAAGATGGTGCAGTGCCCAGAATATTTTGTCAGCTCTCTAATGCAGGGGGCTAGGTCGAGATACTATGGCGTGCAGAAACTTCTTTTCGGCCTCCTGATGGCCTCCCAGAAATTGCGATTGTTGAGTGGGCATTGGAGCTGGCTAGCTTTGACTTAATCTTTGAGAGCATGACAACAATTCAAAGGAGAGCCTTGGCGGAATTCATCGCAGAATGGACACCAACGCCAGACGAAGAAATTCCAGAGACATCCCTCCCCGGCAAGGAAGCACCACAAGAGTGGATTATGTAGTTTGACGGGGCCTTCTCGCTGCAAGGCATCGGTGCCGGCGTGCTACTTGTCGCACCCGCCGAAGAGCACCTCAAGTACGTAATTCAGATGCGCTTTCCTAGGGAGGTATCGACAAACAACACTGCTGAGTAAAAAGGACTGCTTGTTGGCTCGCGGATTGCAGTTGACCTGGGAATCAGAAAGCTTATAGTCCGAGGAGATTCGCAGATCGTTGTACGTCAAGTGAACAAAGGCTATCAGAGCCCTTTGTGGGAAGCATACGTTTATGAAGTGAGGAAGTTGGAAGAGCATTTTGACGGTCTACAAATAGAGCACATACCTCATGCAGAAAACAGCATTGCTGATGACCTGTCAAAACAAGATGCACAAAAGCTACCTGTGGAATCAGGCACTTTTGTACTTCAACTAACTCAACCATCTGTCACACCATCAAATCGGCAATCCAAGAAGAGAAAGATCAGCTCCGGCGATTACTTCCCGGCAGAGCTACCAGCCGCCGACAAGAAAGTTGCCAGGACTGATAAGAAGCTTGCCGGTGATCAGCAAGTTCTGGTAGGGCCTCATGACTTTGACGTTGAAGCTAGCTCTCCCGAGGCACAAGAAACGCCTTTAGTTCTTGTCGTCGAGCCACAAGCTCAAGCATGGGCACAATAGATTGTTCAATTTCTTCACACAGAAGAACTCCCCGAGGAGCAGGAAGAAGCGGAAAGAGTAGCCCGGCAATCAAGCATGTACCAATTTTGGACAGCGTCCTATACATGAGAAGGCCAAACGGGGTGAAATTGAAGCTCATCTCCCAGGAAGACGGACATAAGCTGTTGGTAGAGATACATGAAGGAGTGTGTGGCTCTCATATTGCCCCCCCCCCTTGTCGGCAAAGCGTTCCGGCAGGGATTCTATTGGACAACAACCCTTCAAGACGCCTTGGCGGTGCTAACCACATGTGAAGCATGTCAGTTCCTTGACAAACAAATACATCAGCCAACACATGCCCTTCAAATAATACCGCTCTCCTGGCCATTCTCAGTATGGGGGCTTGACATTGTCGGCCCCTTCCCCCGTCCTATCGAGGGCTTTGAATTCTTGTTCGTTGCAATCGACAAGTTTACAAAGTGGACTGAAGAGAAACCAGCAAGAAAGGTGACAGCACAAGCAGCCGTCAAGTTCTTCAAAGGAATAGTCTGCCGCTTGGGTGTGCCCAACAGGATCATCACCGACAATGGCACGTAGTTCACCAGCATCGCCTTCATGCAATACTGCCAAGACCTTGGTGCCAAGATCTGCTTTTGTGTCTTTTGCTCACACCAGAAGCAATGGCCAGATGGAGAGAGCAAACGCTGAAGTGTTGCGGGGTCTCAAGAAAAGGACATTCGACAAGCTGCACAATTGTGGAAGGTGCTGGATTGATGAGCTGTCGGTGGTTCCTTGGTCACTCAGAACGACACCAAATCGAGCCACTTGTGAGACAGCCTTCTCCCTAGTCTATGGTGCAAAAGCGGTGCTCCCCATGGAACTTTCATACGAATCACCTTGATTGCAAGCCTTCGATGAAGATGAGCAAGAGCAACTGAAGAAAGATGATGCCATGCTCCTCGAGGAATATCGTCTTCGGGCTGCCCTGCATGTCGTCCGGTACCAGCAGGCCTTTCGCCGCTATCACAGACGCAAGGTGCATGCCAGAAGCGTTGAGGAAGGTGACCTTGTTATTCACCGGATTCAGTCCGCGAAGGGATCAAACAAGTTGACACCAAAGTGGGAAGGCCCTTACCGGGTAGTACGAGTCACCAAGCCTAGCGCAATCCGCAAGTTCTACCCGTGAGGCTCTGTTGCCGGGACCCTCCTAGCAACACCTTTTGTACGAGTCTGCCGACAAGCATGTAATCCTTTGTACAAAGCCAGGTGAAGACCCTGTGCATAATCAATAAAGCTAAGTGTTCTACAACTTTTTGTCAAAGTACATATTTATTTTATGTATGTTGTATGAAATGTTGTGATCATAATGACTTGTGTGAAATGGTTGTTGAACCGGCAAGGTTCCTAGCCTCCTCTCTTTTTTCTTCTTTCTTTTTCTCAAAGGACAGAAGGGCCCTCACGTGCAAATCTTCTCAAGGGGGGGAGTGATGATATGGATACCTACCCGATAACGTTCAAGGTTGATCATTTCGTGACAAGAAGTACAACAAAGAAAAGCTAAGTTGCCGAAACTTTTAAGTTCTTTGTTGTAGCTATTTTCCCTGGAATGATTTCAATATTTGTATGAGAAAACTTGCACACGAAGGACCCTTGTCGGAATTGTTTGAGTCCTTGGGTTGTTTTGAGTCCGCTCAGCAACCAGAGTGGCCGCAGCAAGGACGGCAAGGTGCTCTTGTCGGTAGTTGCTTCTCCAACAGGCTGCTAAGGACCTGTTCCTAAAAGCGCTCGTGGTAAGAATGCGCGCACCGACAAGTACTTCCACCAAGCATAGGGATTAAAACATACAAGTGCGGAATCAAATACGAGGGAAACTAGCCATTCAATCCAGCAAATAAATATATTACATTCAAAATGCAAAGTTGCGGTGCTAATTCAAGACAAATGTTTTTGATACATGCACCACGACAACAGCAAAGATATTATTTTTTAGGGTCACGGAACCGACCCTGTCGGAGATCGGAGCGACAAGGGCGTCAAGCTCAATGGCGTCGAAGTCCTTGGGAAGTTTGGAGAAGGCCTTGCTCAGGTCGATGCCGGGGTTGTGGTACGCGACCTTCACAAAGATCTTGTGGAGAGCGCCAAGGCAGAGCTCGCGGGACTCCTTGGCAAACTTATCGGCTCGCTCCTCTTCATACCTTGCCAGCACCCTGACAAGCTTCTCGAAGAAGATAGATAGACTGAAGCTTGTCACTTCTCTGCTGTCGTGAGGAAAGGCGCACTCCACCAAACCCATGGCTGCGAGTTGAGCGGAGAGCTTGCCGGCGGTACTGATGAGTTTCTCTGTCCACAACTCCAAGTTCTTTTGCAGTTCATTGAAGGTGTGAGCGGTGGAGCCAAGTAATTCCTTCTCCTTCTGAAGATTTTCAGCCACAGCCCGCTCCCTGGTCTTGGCGGCCTCAAGGCTATCTTCATAGGTGGATACCTTCACCTTCAGATCGGCAGTGGAGAGCTCCTTGGTCTTGTCAGATATCGTCACTTACAGCTGTGACAAGGTGTGGGCCAACTTTCAGAGATCCTTCGTCAGCTTGGTGACCTCCTTGCCGGAAGCAGCAATATCTGACTCTAGCTGTTGCACTTTGCCTTCAAGCTCAGCCTTGGTGGACTGTGCAGCCTTGGCAGCGCTGATGGCCTCTTGAAGCTTGCCGACAGACTCCGTCGCTTGCTTCTCGAGGACGTCCTTGTGTTTTTGCTCCAGTTCTTGGATCTGCTTCTCCAGCTCAGTCCCAAGCTTGGTGGCGAGGGCAGCTTCCCGTGCAGCGAGATCCTGTTCATGGGAGTCAAGATGAAGTTTGTGTTTGACAAGTTCGGCGTCAGCCTCGGCATTACTCTTGTCGGCCTCTTCCCATCATTTCTACTGCGGCCTTTTGGTTGACGAATTTCGCCACGGCCATGGCAAGATCAGCTTGCCGGTCGACGAGATCCTTGCGGCTGTCCATGAACCATGTGTGCGTCTTGGCAAGACGCACTCGGAACCTGGCCTTTGCCTCGGCAAGAAGGGACTCCCAGCGATCAAGCTTCTCCATACGGTTGACGTAGTGCGCTTGTAGCTGCTTGAAGCTTTTGCTAATGGATGACAGGATGGCTTGTGATACGTCTCCAACGTATCTAGAATTTTTGCTTGTTCCATGCTGTTATATTATCATTCTTGGATGTTTTACAATCATTTTATAACAACTTTATATCATTTTTTGGGGCTAACCTATTGACATAGTGCCAAAGTGCCAGTTGTTGTTTTTGCTTGTTTTTTACTTCGCAGAATATCAGTACCAAACGGAGTCCAATCGAGGCAAAACTTTTTGGAGATTTTTTCTGGACCAGAAGACACCCAGTGGGCCAAAGAAGAGCCAGGAAGGTGGGCTGTGGAGAGCACAACCCACCAGGGCGCTCCAGGGGGCCTCCGCCGCGTCCTGATGGCTTGTGCCCTCCACGGGGCCCCTCCGCACCGCCTCTTATGCCTATAAATTCCCAAATATTCAAAAAAACCTAGGAGAGTCGACGAAACACAATTCCAGCTGCCGCAAGTTCCAGAACCTCGAGATGCAATATAAACACCATCACGGATGCGTGAGTAGTCCACCATAGACCTACGGGTCCGTAAGCAGTAGTTAGATGGCTTCCTCTCTCTCTTATGATTCTCAATACAATGGTCTCTTGGAGATCTATTTGATGTAAACTTTTGCGATGTGTTTGTTGGGATCCGATGAATTTTGAGTTCATGATCAGTTTCTATCCATGAATATTATTTGAGTCTTCTTTGATCTCTTATATGTATCATTACTTATAGCCTCGTATTTCTTCATCGAATCTTTGTTTTAGTTAGGCCAACTAGATCGATTTTTCTTGCCATGGGAAGAGGTGCATTGTGATGTGTTCGATCTTGCAGTGTCCTTTCCCAGTGACAGAAGGGGCAGCAAGGCACGCATGTATCGTTGCCATTAAGGATAACAAGATGGGGTATATTCCTACATGAATAGATCTTGTCTACATCATGTCATCGTTCTTATTGCATTACTCCGTTTTTCCTTGAACTTAATACACTAGATGCATGCTGGATAGCTGTCGATGTGTGGAGTAATAGTGGTAGATGCATGCAGGAGTCGGTCTACTTATCTTGGACGTGATGCCTATATAATGATCATCGCCTTGGATATCGTCATGACTATTCGATTTTCTACCAATTGCCCAACAATAATTTGTTCACCCACCGTGCGCTATACTCATGAGAGAAGCCACTAGTGAATCCTACGGCCCCCGGGTCTACTTTTCCAACATATTGCTTTCAGATCTATCTTTTTGCCTCTTTGTTTTCAAATCTACAAAACCAAAAACCCAAAAACATATTGCTGCATATTTTATTTGCTCTTTTTATTTTGTGTTCTTGATAGCTCTATATCTCCTATCTATCACTACCTAATCTATCTTTTTACCGTAGAGAGATTGACAACCTCTCTTTCGCGTCGGGTTGCAAGTATTTGTTGTTTGTGTGCAGGTGCTGCTTATTGGGTGGTGGTGATCCACCTACTGGTTCGATAACCTTGGTTTCATAACTGAGGGAAATACTTACCGTCGTTGTACTGCATCATCCCTTCCTCTTTGGGGAAATACCGACGCAGTCTCAAGCCACATCAAAGGAATTTCTGGTGCCGTTGCCGAGGAGGAAGCGGTCTCTTCTACGTGCCTATCTCAGGCGCCGAGGAGACTCCATCATCATCTACCAGGTTCCTAATCACAAATCTCATCTCCTTGCAATTACATTATTTGACCATTTGCCTCTCGTTTTCCTCTCCCCCACTTCACAAAAATTTGCCGTTTTATTCGCCCTCATTTTCGTTTGCCTTTTTCTCGCCGGATCTCTTTTTATTTGCTTGTTTGCTATCTTTGCTTGTCTTGCCATGTGCCTTATATTTCCTTGCATCTTCTCTTGCAAAAAATCTATTGAGATGGATCCGCATCCACTTGCTAATCTTTTCAAAAGAACAAATTATGATGAACCAATTGCTAGTGAGTTGAGTGCACTTGATTATCTCTATGAAGTTTTGTTTGAAAATCATGAATCCGAAAATTTTGATGATGTGTTGAAAGAAGAAATTTATAAGGTGATTCATGATAGCTCCTTGATTGAAAAGCATGATTGCAATGTTGCTAGTATGAATTCTCTAAATATCCATGATGCTAATGATATGCAAATCCACAAGCTTGGGGATGCTATGTTTGATGAAGATGATATTTTTAGTCCCCCAAGTTTTGATGAGCAAATTTATTGTGATGATTGCATGCCTCCTATTTATGATGATGGTGATGACACGTATGCAATAATGAGTAATGATAACCATGAAACTTATCATCATGGTTTTAATTTGCAATGTGGTTATGTCAATCAAGTGTCTCATGATAGTTATTTTGTTGAGTTTGCTCCCACTACCATGGATGAAAAGGAATTTGCTTATGTGGAGAGTAATGAAAATTCTATGTTTGTGCATCATGAAAATAATAATTTATGTGATAGTTATATTGTTGAATTACTTCATGATGCTACTGAAATTTATTATGAGGGAGGAACATATGCTTGTAGGAATTGCAATAATATCAAGTTTCCTCTCTACGTGTTCAAAGTTTTGAAGTTATGCTTGTTTTGCCTTCCTATGCTAGTTGATTCTTGTTCCCATAAATTGTTTGCTCACAAAATCCCTATGAATAGGAAGTGGGTTAGACTTAAATGTGTTTGTCATGATATTCATGATGCTCTTTTGCATATTTCAATTACTACTTTTTATGTGAGCATCCTTGAAATCATTATGACTAGCTAGGGGCGTAAAACGATAGCGCTTGTTGGGAGGCAACCCAATGAATAAATAATTTTTTGCTTTTTCCTTTCTGTTTTTGAGTGTTGACACAATTATGCCGCTGTTATGATTGTGTTTTTATGGTTTATTTAGTTTTTGTGCCAAGTAGAGCCTTTAGGATGATCCATGCGATGAGTAGAAGCAATGCTGAATCTGAAACAGAAACTTTGCGTCCAGTATTTGAATTTCATGTTTTTACTGGAACGTGATCTTGAGCTGAAATTTTTACACAGTGTTTCTATACAAATTCCTTACGTTGTCCTAATTTTTCAGAATTTTTAGAGTTACAAAAGTATGGTTAGAGTACAGATTACTGCAGACTGTTCTGTTTAAGATAGATTCTGTTTTCGTTGCATTGTGTGCTTGTTTTGATGAATCTATGGGTTATATTGAAGGGTATGAGCCATGGTAAAGTTAAAATACAGTAGGTATAATGCATGAATAAAATATGAATGGGTTTGCAACAGCACCTAAAGTAGTGATTTGCTTTATTATACTAACGGATCTCACGAAGATTTTGTTGAGTTTTGTGTGATTGAAGTTTTCAAGTTTTTGGTGAGATCACGATGGATGTAGGAATAAGGAGTGAAAAGAGCCTAAGCTTTGGGATGCTACCGCACCCCCAAGATATATCCAAAGAGAAAAGAGCAACTAAGCTTGGGGATGCCCCCGTGTGGCATCCCCTCTTTCTTCTAACGACCATCGGTATTTTACTTGGAGCTATATTTTTATTCGTCACATATCATGAGTTTTGCTTGGAGCATCTTGTATCTTTGCTTGCTTTGCTTGTTTGTTTTTCATTTTATCCTTGCAGTACACACCTATTTGGGAGAGCCAAAATTATGCTATGATTTGTTAGAATTGCTCTCTATGTTTCACTTAAACTTTTTGAGCTATAGAATTGCTCTAGTGCTTCACTTATATCTTGTTGAGCACGGTGTGCTTGGAAATTTTTGTAGAAATACTCTCATGCTTCACTTATATTAATTTGAGAGTTAGTAAATTTTGAATAAATCCTCTCATGCTTCACTTATACCTTTTTGAGAGAAGAAATCTTTATGCTCATGTGCTTCACTTAGATTTGTTTGAGCTTGCCAAAAAGCAATGGAAATATATGAAACTAGTTCCAAAGTGATAGATATCCAAGGAGGATATAATAAAAACTTTCATGAAGATCATTGGGCAAATTAAACTTGATTCTTTGTAATAGTTTTGGAACATGATGATACTAATATGTGAGTCATGTTAGCGAGTAATTATGCTTTAGTAGGAATATTGGTGTTAAGGTTTGTGATTCCCTATGCATGCACGAAAGTCAATAGTTATGCAATGAAGTTACATCCTACTTATGGTGCATTATTCGGTGTTAGTTATGCTCAATGCTCACTTATGTGAATTTTTGTTTCTTGGTTTGGTTGCTTCTCAATCTATTTGCTAGCCTCCATTTGTACTAAGTAGAAATTCTACTTGTGCATAAAATCCTTAAACCAAGTTTTGCCTTATGAGTCCACCATACCTACCTATATGTGGTATTTCCATGCCGTTCCAAGAAAATTTGTATGTGCCATCTCTAAATTTTAAAAATAAATTTTCTCTTTTGTGTGCTCGTACCGCTCATGAAACAGTGGGGAGTGTCCAATATTTTTCCATGCTAGATGTGTTATTCTCAAGATAAGTGTTTATTCACTTGTCATTGCACGAGAGTGCGGGGGTAATAGGGATGCCCATTCCCGAAATAAAAAAGAAAAAAATATTTACTTTATGTTGTCAAATAATAAATTCCTTGGAAAGTGTTGGTATGGAAGGCAACCGTGGATACGACCCGCCATGGAAAGTGAAAGTTTGGTGGAAAAGGGAATAAACTTTATTTTCTATTTGGGAACCGCCTATGATATATCTAGCATGGAAAGTATTGTGAGCTACTTTGTCATTTTCGTTGACAGGAAATACATGCCACCCAAAATATTTTTCTCTCTCAATTTAATCCTTGAGCTCTGACACCTCTACAAATCCCTACTTCCCTCTGCGAAGGGCCTATCTATTTACTTTATGCATTTTTTATTTTTTACTTTGAGTCTCCATCTTCTCTTATAAAGCACCAACTAGGGGGCACTATGATCGTACTTGAGCGTTGGGCATAGCTAATACTTGAGTGTGTTTCATGAATGGATCAATGATTGAGCATGATGGGCTAGGGATAACTTTATTTAGTGTTGATATTTTGAAAGACATGGTTACTTGTTGACATGCTTGAGTATTGAA
The DNA here is from genome assembly GCA_039707655.1 of Elymus sibiricus. Taxonomy (NCBI): domain Eukaryota; kingdom Viridiplantae; phylum Streptophyta; class Magnoliopsida; order Poales; family Poaceae; genus Elymus; species Elymus sibiricus. The sequence continues at coordinate 277,115,045 of CM077665.1, forward strand.
GTCATTATGTTAAAACTAGACTATTGCTTTGCATCATTTACAAGTCCAAATGCCATGCTATACAAAAGAAAAGAATGTGAGATGAACATGTTAGGCAGCATTCCACATCAAAAATTATGTTTGTATCATTTACCTACTCGAGGACGAGTAGGAATTAAGCTTGGGGATGCTGATACGTCTGCAACGTATCTATAATTTTTGCTTGTTCCATGCTGTTATATTATCATTCTTGGATGTTTTACAATCATTTTATAACAACTTTATATCATTTTTTGGGACTAACCTACTGACATAGTGCCAAAGTCCCAGTTGTTGTTTTTGCTTGTTTTTTACTTCGCGGAATATCAGTACCAAACGGAGTCCAATCGCGACGAAACTTTTTGGAGATTTTTTCTGGACCAGAAGGCACCCAGTGGGCCTAAGAAGGGCCAGGAAGGTGGGCTGTGGAGAACACAACCCACCAGGGCGCATCAGGGGGCCCCCGGCGTGCCCAGATGGGTTGTGCCCTCCACGGGGCCCCTCCGCACCGCCTCTTATGCCTATAAATTCCCAAATATTCCAAAAACCCTAGGAGAGTCGATGAAACACAATTCTAGCCGCCGCAAGTTCCAGAACCTCGACATCCAATCTAAACACCATCACGGAGGGGTTCATCTTCTTCATAGGTGCCTCTCTGATGATGCGTGAGTAGTCCACCATAGACCTACGGGTCCGTAGGCAGTAGCTAGATGGCTTGCTCTCTCTCTCTCTCTCTCTCTCTCTCTCTCTCTTATGATTCTCAATACAATGGTCTCTTGGAGATCTATTTGATGTAAACTTTTGCGGTGTGTTTGTTGTGATCCGATGAATTTTGAGTTCATGATCAGTTTCTATCCATGAATAGTATTTGAGTCTTCTTTGATCTCTTATATGCACGATTACTTATAGCCTCGTATTCCTTCTTCGAATCTTTGGTTTAGTTAGGCCAACTAGATCGATTTTTCTTGCCATGGGAAGAGGTGCTTTGTGATGGGTTCGATCTTGCGGTGTCCTTTCTCAGTGACAGAAGGGGCAGCAAGGCACGCATGTATCGTTGCCATTAAGGATAACAAGATGGGGTCTATTCCTACATGAATAGATCTTGTCTACATCATGTCATCATTCTTATTGCATTACTCCGTTTTTCCATGAACTTAATACACTAGATGCATGCTGGATAGCGGTCGATGTGTGGAGTAATAGTGGTAGATGTAGGCAGGAGTCGGTCAACTTATCTTGGACGTGATGCCTATATAATGATCATCGCCTTGGATATCGTCATGACTATTCGATTTTCTATCAATTGCCCAACAGTAATTTGTTCACCCACCATGCGCTATACTCATGAGAGAAGCCACTAGTGAATCCTACAGCCCCCGGGTCTACTTTTCCAACATATTGCTTTCCGATCTATCTTTTTGCCTCTTTGTTTTCAGATCTACAAAACCAAAAACCCAAAAACATATTGCTGCATATTTTATTTGCCCTTTTTATTATGTGTTCTTGAGAGATCTGTCTCTCCTATCTATCACTACCTAATCTATGTTTTTACCGTAGAGAAATTGACAACCTCTCTTTCACGTCGGGTTGCAAGTATTTGTTGTTTGTGTGCAGGTGTTGCTTATTGGGTGGAGGTGATCCTCCTACTGGTTCGATAAACTTGGTTTCATAACTGAGGGAAATACTTACTGTCACTGTGTTGCATCATCCCTTCCTCTTTGGGGAAATACTGACGTTGTCTCAAGCCACGTCAACGTGCTCCTTAGCTTCATCGTTGTTGTCGAAGGGGTCAACGGTTACTGAACCTCTGGCAATGGCAGCAGCACCGTCAAGATCTCCCTCTTATGAAAATGCCTTGAGGATTGCATCTATAGGGAAGCTGACTAATTGCAAGTCGCCGATCTTGATGTACCGGCTAGGAGGGGTCTCTTCTGATATCGATCGTCCGACAGTGGTCCCACTGGCCGGTCCTGCCATGATGAGCCTGCCTGCTCTGGGCGCTCCTGAGGCCGACGTGCCTTTAGTATCTGTTGCCGCCTTCGGAAACGGATCCTCGATGGCTTTCTTGCCGGCTTCCTTGGCAGCCCTGCTAGAGGCTTCATCTTCGGTTGTGGCTCGGCTGACCTCCTTGGCTGCTTTCTTGGCGATCTCACCAATGGTGGCATCCAGATCCATATTTTTGGGCGAGGGTAGGTCTGAAGAGTCAAATAAAGAAACAACAAGATTGAACTCAAAAGTAGTTGAAGAAGACAAAAAAGAGAAAGAAAATTAGACATCGATGGCAGGAAACTCACCTGTGGGCGTCTGTTGAGGGGGAATATTTCCTTCTCCGGCAACATCAGTTGCCGTCGCATGACCGCCGACAACGTCGCTTGCCGGCGTGTTTTCAACGCGGACAGGTTCGTCCGTAGGAGTCCTCTCCGGAGAACTCCCTTCTGAGGGAGGGTGTGTTTGAGCAGCCTCGGGAGGACTCACCTTTGCGTGCTCTACCGCCTAGCGTTCCGCCCCTAATTGCAGAGGAACGAAAGTGGTGGTGGTCTCCATGCCAGCACTAGATGTCGGGTACTGCGCGGGAACCTCCTGTTGGGGGCTCAGTGGGGGGCTGATGATGACGACCTCCCTCTCCGAAAGAGAGCTTGTTGTCCCCTCCGTGGCGAGCATGTAATTCACCCTCTATGCCAAGGTCGCCTAATCCCCGCAAGATATCAACACCAAGATCAAATGGATTCAAATCAAGAATTCAAGAAAAAAAGAAAGTTGAGCGCAGATGCTTACTCCTCTTCCTACGAGCGAAGGGCCGAAAAGTCCGAGATCTCCTTCTGGCGGTTGGTAGGAGCAGGTGGCGGAGTAGGCGTCTTGGAGCACGTCGCTGGCAAGGCAAAGCTAGAAGACTCTGTTCCCTTGGCGGCGGCTCTTGCCGGACGCTTGGAGATAGTCTGCCTCATCCGCTGCGGATGGGAAACATTGGCGGCGGGGCCATCCTCCTCTTTCTCTTTGTCAAGCAGCGGAGAAGGGCATACGGCCTCCCCGCTCTCGGACTTGCGGAGGACACGGGATCTCTTCTTCGGGATCTCAGGGGCTCGAAATTCCTCGAATTCCTCCTCTCCGGCAACTCCAGGCTCCTCACCCCCGGTAGGACGTTCTAGCGGCTCGCTTGTCGCTGCCGCTGCCGCTGCCTCCTCCTCTTCTGCCTCCTTCTCATCCTCTCTGGCGTCAACCTCCTCTGACTTGTCGTCAGATGCGGTAGCACCTGAACTGCTGCCGCCCACATCAAATCCAGCCTCCACAACCCTCTTGCCAATCCAATCGATCACCTCCTCGGTGGTGTCGCGGATCTGCTTCCCTTCATCGCTGACGCGCACCTCTGTGAGGTTATCGAACCACTCCTGCACTACCTCCTTTGCCGGTGGCTCCCATGTGGGATCAACCCCATGCGTGTTGCACGCTGGCATTATCACCAGGATCGCATCCTTGGCAGAGTTGTTGCAAAGTGGAATGACGCTTGAGGGGAGCTTGAAATTCCCGTCAGGGTGGAAGAGCTGGTGGCTGAGGGTGGAGAGCCGCAGTGACGTCAGGTTGCCATGAAGTCCTGGGCATAGCCGCATCACGTCAGCAGCGCTGCCGTATTCCCAAGCGAAACACTTCCGATTTTGCAAAGGAGCAATGCGCCTTGTGAGGAAATCTGCCCCCACCATCTCTATTGTTAGCCCGGCAGCCCTCAGGCGAAGTAGGCGGGAGACGACGATCTCCAGCTTCTTGTCGTTGGGAGCAAGGGCACTCCACTTCTTGTTATGGACAGGTTTCGACTTCCGGGTCTTGTAGAACACCGGGGGCTCCTTCTCCTGGATATAGCACCATTCTACCCTCCATTCCTCCCACTTCTTGTGTAGATTGCCGGGAGGGTATACCTCCTGGTGGGTGGCGCAAGGAATCCACGTGATGCTGCTGGAGTGAGCATCTCCCTCTATGCATGGATAATAGAAATGGCGGAAGAGGGATACATTCAGGACTACTCCTAAGAAATTTTCACACAAATGTGCAAAGACCAACAAGGTGGTCACAGCATTGGGAGTAAAGTCTAGTGGAAAACATAAGTCAACATCAACTCAGTGAAAAAGGCGGAGAAAGGGGGAACCGGCCCACATTAGAAGTATGCCGTGAAGAATGGGTACTTCCCCATGCTGGGCTAGGAATCACCGGGGATCACCGATGGTACAGGATGCACCGAGGGCTCCTTCCCCCACATCATAGAATACCTCGAGATGAGGTCGTTGCCCGTCAGGATGGAGGGGAAGAAGACGATGCCATTCCGCCATGCGGTGACAAGTGCCTCCCTCCTCGCGTCCGCATCGGAGTCGGCCGCCTTCTTGGCCTTCTTCGACGCAGCCGGGACCTCGGTGGGCAACCTCCGCTTGGGCGCCATGGAGAGCTTGAAGAAGATATGCAAAAGGAGCATGCAAAGATGATGAAGCGGCACGGGGGCTCTGCGTGGTGCAAGAAACAAGTTGGCGGTGAAAAATAGGAAAGGATGGTGTGGATGAGCAGCGCATGTGTGAATCCCTTTTTATAAGGTAGAATACACAGAGGGCGTCTCTCCCTCCGTATGAAGAGGCCGCGCCTTTTTAGGCGCGCCTCCCCCCATGCATCATTTCGCTCCTCCCCCCATGCATCATTTCGCTCCACCTGTCCCACATTCGCATTTAATGCACATCGTGGGGGAGGCAGTAAAAACCATCATTACAACCGCAGTAAAAGGCGGCCACGTGTGTCTATGCACTATTTTGGGGCTAGCCCAACAGCGTCACGGACTCAAGTGTGGCCTAGGCCGGCGGCTCCTATCAGTGTACTAAAGAACGGGTCCTTTAGCACCCTGACTTGTGCACAAACGGTAGCAGCCTCTAGCCCGGCAAGCCTTGCCAGGAAGACACTGCACGATAGACAACTCCCAGAGAAGAATCAAGGCACTCGCAAGCCTCGTTGCCGGTAAGTAAACACCCGAAAGCTCCGTGCCCGGCAAGATCCCACTACCAAGACACCGCTCCACCTCATGAGACTGATTGTTGCCATCAATGCGGTGTCAAGTGGGTAGGCTGTTAGGTGGGGCTTGTCGGGGCACGCGGCAGCTCCAAGAAATTATAGCCGCTTTAATGACACCCGTCCTAATGGCATGGCGGAAGAATAAGAGGTAGATCGGCCGACGGCACAGAAGGAGAGGGCATCCTTGCCGGGGAACGGCGACAACACGACACCTCATGGTGCATTTAATGCACCTATCCTAATCCATTAGGGTTAGGTATTTCCCACTATAGCTTATGTCGGTAGTTTTGGCAACTACTATACGTACTTTTCACCCTGTGTAATGACCATTTTAGCCACTGTGGTAACCCCTTTCCCTATAAATGGAGGTCCATGGCTACCTTTACAAGGGTCGAAACCCTACTCAATTGCATGCGTACTAGCACTCTCGAGCGTCTTGCCAGGCAGCTGCGCTCCTTGTAACTTGAGCACTTAGATAAACCACAGAACACATGACGTAGGGTTTTACGCCTCCGGGTGGACTGAACTTGTATAAAACCTCGGTGTGCTTTGGCTGGTGTTGCTCTTTGTGTGCGTAGATACCCACAGTACAACCGCAAAGGGCCTTACCAGTCCCATAGATTGTCGTACCTCGATAGTGGGGGAGTGAGGAGAGAATGCAGGAGGGATAACGTATCGGCGGGTAGCATTTATAAGCGGCTAGAATCTTGACCGGCGCCAGCGGTAAAACGGGAGGAGAATACAATGTATGCGTCGGTCACCAGAATTCAATGGCCTCAATTGCACACGATTGCCGAGTCAAATGTTGTGTGTGACTTAAAATCACCGATGGTTCCCAATGCATGATCGCGTGGGATTAAAAGCCCGCAAAATTAGGCTTCCAAATCACGAAACGCGAAACAGAGTGCTAGTGATGTGGGGCCCAGTTGTCTTGCCAGATATTTACATATTCATTCCAAATATAATGCATGTTTGCGATTTCTGTTACTAACTTACTATACTCTGATATTATTGTATACTTTAATGAAGAATACTTTTGTGTTACTCAAATTTGAGTAAAAAAATACCACGGCATCTTGGTGCCATGTATTTTAGAGCATTTTTCAGTTATCTTGAATTTAAACACCTAGATTATCAATGTTTGCCAAATGAACCCTAAATTTTTTCATATTTTAGCATGTCCCTTGTATTCACGCATTGTAACGGTAGAAAATATCAAGACCAAATGAGGCAACGACTCGTGGTTCGTAATCCAACATGCTCGCATATTCCCTCTCGAAACCGCGAGACTTTGTGTGATGCTCCGGTTTGTGAGAGGTATCCGGCAAAGCTTATCCCTAACAAGCCAATTCTTTTAGGCACCATCTCATGAAATCATGCAAATTTTCATGTATTTCAGAGCAATTTTCCATTTTCTTCAATTTAGAAACCTAAACTCTCACTATTTGTCTCCAAACCAATACTTCAAGATGTTTGAAATTCCTTCCAATTTATTGCATGGGGCATAAAGACGCACCCGAGGACATAAATATGATTTTTCCAACCATCTTCAACTTCATCTTGCATGTTCATGTAGTTCGTATTTGAATTATGACTATTAAATGCCTAGAACTCGGTTAATGTCTAAAAAAGGCCAAATGAACCCTGGAATTTTTTAAATTTTAGCATGTCGGTTGTATTCGTGCATTGTAACGGTGGAAAAAAGCAAGGCCTGGCGGTTCGTCATCAAACATGGCCTCCGTTCCCTCTCGAAACCACGAGCCTTCGTGTGATGCTTCGATTTGTTAGAGGTATGTGTCAAAGATTATTTCAAACAAAGCCATAATTTTTACCATGACATCTTTGTGCCATGTCATGAAATCATGCAAATTTACATGTATTTTAGAAAAAAAATAGATTTGCTGATTTTGAAAACCAAGATTCTCATCGTTTGTGTCCAGAAGTGACTCTAAAGATGTTTGAAATTCCTACCAATTTATTGCATGGGGCATAAGGACGCACACAAGGACACAGATATGATTTTCCAACAAGTTTTGGCTTCATCTTGCGTGTTCTTATATTTCAAATTTTATTTATGACCATTAAATGGCTAGAAACTCACATATGTATTAAAAAGGCCAAATGAACACTGAAAATTTTGAAATCTTAGCATGACGGTTGTATTCGTGCATTGTAACGGTATGATTTTTTCTTACAATTAAAACACTATCAGTTCCTACTGTATCCCAAACTAATTTTACAAATTAATACAAAAAGTGAATTGCATACACAGGATTCTATATAGGAACTGTTTGCGATGAAAATTCACAAATCTATTTATGGCTTACGCCGGGAGCTTCGTCGGCTTCATCTAGCTTGGATTCCGTTCACCTTCGATCCAACAAACCCTTTTTGCAAAGATGACACTATGGAGATGCCTCATGAGGGCGCGTATGACCACCGCCTCTGCCCCGAGCGCTTCCGCCTCTGTCGAGAGCATGACCGCCTACGACGAGAGCACAGCCGCATCTACCTTGAGCGCTACCGCATCCGTCGAAAACGGCCTCTGTGGAGTCCGAAAGGGCGTCTACAGTCGTGGAGATGACATCTGTAAACGCCAAGAGCACTCGAGCACCCTTCCGTGCCGCGGAGGTCACCCTAGCCCGATTCGAGGCCATCCAAGCCAAGATCAAGGACGTCCACACCGAGATACTCCAGGCCTCCTCGGGATCCAGCCTGGACCCCACGTCCAAAGAGGCGGCAGAGGCGGAGGCCGAGATCCATGCCGATGATGCGACAGCGGAGGACATGGAGCCCCTATCGCACAAGATCACCGATTGAGATCTCGAGATGTGGTAGCCGCCCGAGAGCGACGAGTGCCAGGAGGAGTTGCGTGTGGCTCGAGAAGAGGTCGAGAAGTGCCTATCCATCGTGGAATTGACGGTGGAGTACCAACGCGAGCTCTGGCGGTACCACTACTACAAGTACTACAATGGTAAGGGCGAAGCCGAGGACGAGGGCGACACCGAGGACAAGGACTTTGCCGTGGTTGAGTTCATCCTGGGGGACGGGGAGTCCAGTACTGGCGGAATGAGTCCTGGACAAGTCGACGACATCTCATCAAACATCGGCGAGGCATAGGGTGACACATCAGCGTCTTCGTTAAAATTATGCGTAGTACTAATATACTTTGTTTAGAGAGCCAGTCTTTTGTTAGAGGTATGTCTAGGTCAAGCAACTCTGTTTATTTAGTGAACTTGCTCGATTAAGTAACTGTGAGCTATGTGTCGGCTAATTTGTTTACCCAAGTTAGCAGCTGATGTTAAATTATGCAATGACGTGGATGAGCACTATAACCAGAGAATACCGAGGAGGGGGATTTGTATGTTCTAATTCATTGCACGCACTCAAAGAAAAAGAATCGTTTGCGATGGTATGTTATTGCACACATTTGTTCGGAAGTAATCTTGTCTGATGAAACTTTGCGCGCCAAGTTTCCATGCACCTAGCGAAAATTTTCGCCAACCACCGACATATCCACCTCTCCCCGCCCTCCCCCCTTCACCAAGGGCCACATTTCCCCGGTTTCCACCTTCCTTCCTAAGCGCTCTATCCACTTCCTCGCTTGCTTGCTCGCTCTCTCCATCTCGCATCCGACCACCGCGGAGTCCATGGTCTCCTCGGATGACCCCTCCAATGGGATCTCCTCCGACAACGAATCTCTCACCAGTTAGGTATTCCTCTCTCTTGCTCACCTAGAGTTTGGGTTATGGTTTGGAATTAGGGATTTTAATGCGCCGGCCGATTTGATCCATTCCTTCCTCTTGTAGCTCCCTAGGACCACCACTTCCAAGGAATGGAGCGGGGTAGCTGAAGATCCGCCTGCTCGTTGTCAACATCAATCTCCATGCATGAAGTTAGTTACTTTTGAATCTTTGGACAGTGGGAGGATGTTTCTGGGAAGTGCAGAGTAGGTTAGCTCCACTATTGTTGTTAGAAGTCATTTGTTATATTAGATGTGATTCAGACACTTAGCATGTGTTATTTTATTCTGGATGTGATTAAGATACTGTGACGGTTCTATGCTTGTGAGCTCTATTTTAATTGATGTCATCGGTTCTATGTCATAATATTCTGGATTGAACTGATGGGAGTGCTATTTTAATTGACATCATCCGTTCTATGTTGTAAAAAAATTCATGTCCATACGTTTTAGTATTAATTTGATGGCATTCAAATACTGTCGTTGTGCATCCTATATGACTACTGCAGTTATATTTAGCTTCCTCATAAAATTTGCAATTTGTTATTACACATAAATAAACAGAGGAGGGATGAGAACCAGGGCATCCTTCTACAAAGACTCTTCGACCAGAACCACGACATGTCCGATAAAGAAATTGACATGCCACTTTCTAAGAGAAAAGATGACACACTTGAAGCAAGCAAGTACAAACATGGCCATCCCACTAGTGCAGAAAAGCCTAGCTATGCCGTGGCAAAAAGGGACTTGCTGGCATGGACACCCGACACCACCGATATGGCGCCACTATTAGAATTTAGTGGTGGCGTCGGAGACGACGCCAATAGTATTATGAATACCTATGGCATTGGGCACAGTTGCACGCCGGCACTGTCATATTTACCTAATAAAAAAATACGCCGGAATTTAGTGGAAACTTCACAAACCAAATGTTTCAGCTATTCACAAAAGATACTACCAACTTCACAAACTGAAAGTTTCACCAATTCACAAAAGAAAGTGCTAACTTCACAATGTATCGATCTGCCCCTCTTGACACTACCTAGCTTCGTCTAAGGACTAACTCAAGCTCACGAGGCTTATTCCTATGCATCTGCCCCTCCATGATGTAATGGGCTTTCTCCGTCTTCAATTGAGTCCTCTCAGACTTCAGGACTTGTATGTCCTTCTTGATCTCACTTATCTCGAGGTTCAGCGACACAATCTGACCTTCCAGACTGAAAATCTTATCATAGACAATAGCATTGTCATCAATAATCTTATCCCTCTCCTTCAGGGAGTCATTCAACTCCTCCAGGGCCTTGATGGTACTCTTATGTGATGCGATCAGCTCGTGCTTGAGCACGTCCACGTCACATGTCTGCTGCACAACCGGTGCTGGAGAAGGCAGGCCTGGTACGTATGCCTGGCAGGGTTTCAAATCATCAACAATTAATTAATGGTTAGATATATGGATGTTTTCAATGCTCGTGTATGTTTTTTGTAACCTTAATTACCTAGTTGGTGCTCATGTCGCCTTTATCTTTGGCAGACCCCGACCAGTGATCAGAGGAGCCTACCCAGACGCTAGAGTCGGCCATGCTGTTTGGCTAAAGAATAAAGGCCATGGGAGTGTTTAATGCATGAAAAGAAGAAGAATCTTCTCAATTTAATAGGAAGAAGCATCAAACAAATTAAATAGAAACACAAACGATTGTAATTATTTTTTAAGATAGTTTATTATTTAGAGTGTATTATCAATGTTTATTTAAATACATTTTTAGCTATTTTGAATATGTTATTATAAATGTATATTTGACAAAAGTATACATTTGCGAGCTCTATCATCATAGTTTATTATCCTTAACCATGTTCATGTCGTTTACTTATTTTTGCTATACAAACAGTTCTTATCAATTGTGAGTTGAAAAGAAGAAGCAAGAAGATACCTATGTTTTTGCTATAAAAACAATTCTTAATTAATTATGAGTGTGCTGGCTGCATAAACGGAAGAGGCAGATCAATTGTGTAGATACCTATTTTTTCCTATACCACTTTGAAAGCTTGATCGATAAATAATCACAGAGATGGGGATTTGTTAATTTAATCTCACTGATTTCTGTGGGATGTTGCATCTAGAAATCATGTAAGGTAAAATTCCTTGAGGTGAATAAGTTTGATTTGTAGGCCTGTAAACTTGTAATCCATATGACTGTACTAAACTAAGAAATGAGCAAAGTCAACCAGGAGGATGTGCACCCCAATATTTTGTGAAATAAGTGGACAATCATACTATTTAATTACCACCTTCACCTGATTCATATGACGGGGTAAAAAATACACAACAGGAGGCGCCAACACGCTCCACGTCCTGTAGTCCTAACAAAATGATTGATTGCAGCTGGCATGTTCGTTGAAAGACTAGGAATCTGCGATAAGTCGGGCGCCGGACTTACTGTGGAGGTGCTTAGGGGCGAGGAGGTGTGCGGGCGGCGTCCGGCGGGGAGGCGTCCGGCGGAGATGGGACACGTCAGGCGGTGGCGACGACGGGCGGGGTGGCGGCGAGGGTCGAGAGGAGGATGGGTTTGGAGTTGGGGATCGAGAGCGGCGACGAAAGGATACGATTTTTTACTATGTCGGGGCTGTTAAAACTGACTAGTCCTGGTGTGGGCCTAATGGGCCTAATGTGCAACGTCGGGCCTAATGTGCAATGCCAGCACTAAGCAAATAGCTATGGGTGTTCGAATTTAGCCAAGGCCAGCACTATTTGAAAATATTAGTGCTGGCATTGGTGAGAAATGGCGCACCCCGAACAAGAGTTGTGGCTAGCCATTTCTCCACTATTGTCCATTTCTTGTTGGGGAATACTTTTATGAGTGCATTTCCAGTTGGCGCAAGTTACATAAATATTGCATGGAGAATATGTCACAAGGTAATACTGTTCTGGAAGTCCACTACGCCAGTATGATTTCTGTCACATGTCGGGTACCATCTTTGTGGAATTCGAGGACTTTCATCACTTCTTCAACTTCGATATGCTCGCTGGCACTCTTGTTCAATGTTTTATGTTGTAAGTACTTCACAAACTCTGATCAAACTTCTCCATACAAGGTAGTAAATGAAATAAAGCTAAATGTATTGTATTCCTCTCAGGGGATTGACCAAGCAAAGATCAATAAGGGAGCATGTGTATTTCATAGATCCTGATGTAGCAAACGACACTTTATTACTTGACAATGCTCTACGTTGGGACTCCATGCAACAGGTCGCCAGGATCATGTGTGATACATCCATTTTGGATCATGTTTTTCCATTGATATTTATTATGTTTTGAGTCATTATTTCACTTTATGATGCAATCCTGATGCCATTTTCTCTTATTTGGCAAGTTTCATACAAAGAGGGAGATTGCCGGTAGCTGGAATTCTCGACAGGAAAAGGCCACCTATGAGTTGGATATTCTCAGGAACTCCAAATGAGCTAAAAAATTATGGAGAATTGTTTTGTAATATATAAAAAATATTGGAGAAAGGAATATCAGACGGGGACCCACCAGGAGGTCACGAGCCTGGGGGGCGCGCCCTACCCCCAGGGCGTGCCCCTTGAGCTCGTGGGCCCCCTGGCAGGCCTTCGGTGCCCATCTTCTCCTATATGATGCTATTTTCCCTAGAAAAAATCAGAAGAATACTTTCGGGACGAAGCCTAGTCAGGAGCACTTTAGCTCTCCGATGGAGCGGTTCCACCGGGGAAACTTCCCTTCGGGAGGGGGAAATCGAAGCCATCGTCATCACCAACACTTCCTCCATCGTGGGAGGACCAATCTTCATCAACATCTTCACCAGCACCATCTCATCTCAAACCCTAGTTCATCTCTTGTATTCAATCTTTGTGTCAAAACCTCTGATTGGTACCTATGGGTTGCTAGTAGTGTTGATTACATCTCGTAGTTGATGCTAGATGGTTTATTGGGTGGAAAATTATATGTTTAGATGCGTAAGCATATGCATTACACCTATGATCTTGGACATGATGATGATTTGTTAGTTACTTTCATTCTTGAGGACATGGGAGAAGTCTTGTCATAAGTAATCATGTGATGTTGGTATTCGTTTGATATTTTGATGATTTGTATGTTTCCCTTCCTTTAGTGGTGTCAAGTGAACGTCGACTACATGACACTTCACCATACTTGGGACTAAGGGAAAGCATTGGGGAGTAATAAGTAGATGATGGGTTGCAAGAGTGACAAAAGCTTAAACCCTAGTTTATGTGTTATTCAGTAAGGGGCTGATTTTGATCCATATGTTTCATGCTATGGTTAGTTTTATCTTGATTGTTCTTTCGAAGTTACGGATTCTTGTGAGAGGGGGTAATCTTAAGTGGGTTGTTTGTTCAAGTAAGATGAAAACCCTAGCACCGGTCCACCCACATATCTAATTATCAAAGTACCGAATGCGAATCAACTAAACATGATGAAACGTGACTAGATAAAATTCCCATGTGTCCTCGAGAGCGCTTTACTTCCTACAAGAGAACTTTCGGGCTAGTCCTTTTCTATAAAAGGATTCGGCCATATTGCTGCACCTTTGTTACTGTTGTTACTTGTTACTTGTTATGAATTGCCTTGCTACAAAACTATTTGTTACTGCTACTTTCAGGGCTTGCAGAGAATAGCTTGTCATTTCCTTCTGGTCCTCGTTGGGTTCGACACTCTTATTTATCGAAAGTACTACAATGGATCTCCTATACTTGTGGGTCATCAAGACTCCTTTAAAAGTTCTTAATCTGGACATGTAAAACTTCCCGTCGCATATTTAAAAGTTGCCCTCAACATGTCATTGCAATGTTTTGCTTGCATGAAACTGTGATTTTCTCGAAGTCCTTAATCTGGACAGAAACTTTGCATCTTGTAAAAATCATATCAACTCATACATGATGCCTATAAAAATGATCTACATGAATTGTGAAGTATTTTAAGTGTACTACAGTATCATATCATTTTCATTCATCTTAGAACCCTGTAGCATCATGTTTTATTGCTCCAAACTAGGCATCTCACTAATTTTGGCAGGTTCTAAGTAAAACTTGTGTTGTTTGCATCTTGAGAATTGTGGCTCCGTTTTGATCACGCCATACATGAAACTTGTTTAGAATTGTATGTAATTTCATAATATCCATTTGCATTCGGATTTAAAAAGTGTGTGGTTTTTTACATGCATTTTGCATTCATGGCATGTTAATCTTGTGTTGCTCATATCTTTTAGGTCGTAGCTCCGAATTAAATGATCTATATATGTAAATCACTTAGAATGACGTGTAGAATCACATGGTGCATTTTTCCTGTTTATTAAATATAAAATATGTTTCGGACAGATCTATACCCATTTAGAACTTTGCATATCTGGTCGTTTCGGAAATGCTATGTGTTGTTTCCGGCCTCATTTAAAATGCCTCGATAGATAGTTTAATTGTGGTTCACCTCTTTCCATTCTAAACTACATTTAAACTTGTTGGGTACCTAAATGAGAGTGAACTAAATAATGCAAATGTGGAGATTCGTCACTTAATGTGTAGTACTTGGTTGTTGTGCTTTGCCATGCCTTGCATATCTAAATTTGACATGCATCATCCTTGTTTGTGCATCATATCATGAATATGTTATGGTGTTTACCCTGTCATTTGTTTGTTTCCGTATTGCTTCTCCCCGTTAGAGTTCTGAAAGCGATTCGGAGTGTGAGGATTCATTCGACTACGCATGTTCATCTACTTCACGGATTTCGTTCTTCTTCCAAGCGGGATCTCAAGCAAGATGATCATTACCCTAGAAAGCACTACTATCATTGCTATGCTAATTGTCTCGATTCTATCGCTATGTATCATTACCTATGATATGTCTCCAACGTATCTATAATTTTTGCTTGTTCCATGCTGTTATATTATCATTCTTGGATGTTTTACAATCATTTTATAACAACTTTATATCATTTTTTTGGGACTAACCTATTGACATAGAGCCAAAGTGCCAGTTGATGTTTTTGCTTGTTTTTTACTTCGCAGAAAATCAATACCAAACGGAGTCCAATCGTGACGAAACTTTTTGGAGATTTTTTCTGGACCAGAAAACACCCAGTGGGCCAAAGAAGTGCCGGGGGAGTGGGCCGAAGAGACCACAACCCACCAGGGCACGCCAGGGGGGACCGGCGCGCCCTGATGGGTTGTGCCCTCCTCGTGGCCCCTCTCCACCGCCTCTGATGCCTATAAATTCCCAAATATTCCAAAAACCATAGGGGAGTCGACGAAACACAATTCCAGCCGCTGCAAGTTCCAGAACCCCGAGATCCAATCTAAACACCATCACGGAGGGGTTCATCTTCCTCATAGGTGCCTCTCCGATTATGCGTGAGTAGTCCACCATAGACCTACGGGTCCGTAGGCAGTAGCTAGATGGCTTCTTCTCTCTCTCTTATGATTCTCAATACAATTGTCTCTTGGAGATATATTTGATGTAAAGTTTTGCGGTGTGTTTGTTGGGATCCGATGAATTTTGAGTTCATGATCAGTTTCTATCGATGAATATTATTTGAGTCTTCTTTGATCTCTTATATGCATGATTACTTATAGCCTCGTATTTCTTCTTCGAATCTTTGGTTTAGTTAGGCCAACTAGATCGAATTTTCTTGCCATGGGAAGAGGTGCTTTGTGATGGGTTTGATCTTGCGGTGTTCTTTCCCAGTGACAGAAGGGGCAGCAAGACACGCATGTATTGTTGCTATTAAGGATAACAAGATGGGGTCTATTCCTACATGAATAAATCTTGTCTACATCATGTCATCGTTCTTATTGCATTACTCCATTTTTCCATGAACTTAATACACTAGATGCATGCTGGATAGCGGTCGATGTGTGGAGTAATAGTGGTAGATGCAGGCAGGAGTCGGTCTACTTATCTTGGACGTGATGCCTATATAATGATCATCGCCTTGGATATTGTCATGATTATTTGATTTTCTATCAATTGCCCAACAGTAATTTGTTCACCCACCGTGCGCTATACTCATGAGAGAAGCCACTAGTGAACCCTGCGGCCCCCGGGTCTACTTTTCCAACATATTGCTTTCAGATCTATCTTTTTGCATCTTTGTTTTCAGATCTACAAAACACAAAAACCCAAAAACATATTGCTGCATATTTTATTTGCCTTTTTATTTTGTGTTCTTGAGAGATCTATCTCTCCTATCTATCACTACCTAATCTATCTTTTTACCGTAGAGAGGTTGACAACCTCTCTTTCGCGTCGGGTTGCAAGTATTTATTATTTGTGTACCGGTGCTGCTTATTGGGTGGTGGTGATCCTCCTACTAGTTTGATAACCTTGGTTTCATAACTGAGGGAAATACTTATCGTCGCTGTGCTGCATTATCCCTTCCTCTTTGGGGAAATACCGACGCAGTCTCAAGGCACGTCAAAGGAATTTCTGGTGCCGTTGCCGAGGAGGAAGCGGTCTCTTCTACGTGCCTATCGTAGGCGCCGAAGGGACTCCATCATCATCTACCAGGTTTCTAATCACAAATCTCATCTCCTTGCAACTACATTATTTGCAATTTGCCTCTCGTTTTCCTCTCCCCCACTTCACCAATCTGCCATTTTATTCGCCCTCTATTTCGTTTGCCTTTTTCTCGTCAGATCTCTTGTTTGCTATGTTTGCTTGTGTTGCCATGTGCCTTCTATTTTCTTGCATCTTCACTTGCTAAAAATCTATTGATATGTATCCTCATCCACTAGCTAATCTTTTCAAAAGGCCAAAATATGATGAACCAATTGCTAGTGAGTTGAGTGCACTTGATTGTCTCTATGAAGTTTTGTTTGAAAATCATGAATCTAATTTTTTTGATGAAGTGTTGAAAGAAGAAATTTATAAGGTGATTCATGATAGTTCCTTGAATGATGAGCAAATTTATTATGATGATTGCATGCCTCCTATTTATGATGATGGTGGTGACACGTATGCTATAATGAGTAATGATAACCATGAAACTTATCATCATGGTTTTAATTTGTAATGTGGTTATGTCAATCAAGTGTCTCATGATAGTTATTTTGTTGAGTTTGCTCCCACTACCATGGATGATAAGGAATTTGCTTATGTGGAGAGTAATGAAAATTCTATGCTTGTGCATCATGAAAAGAATGATTTATGTCATAGTTATATTGTTGAATTCCTTCATGATGCTACTGAAATTTATTACGAGGGAGGAACATATGCTTGTAGGAATTGCAATAATATCAAGTTTCCTCTCTATGTGTTCAAAGTTTTGAAGTTATGCTTGTTTTGCCTTCCTATGCTAGATGATTCTTGCTCCCATAAATTGTTTGCTCAAAAAATCCCTATGCATAGGAAGTGGGTTAGACTTAAATGCGTTTCTCATGCTATTCATGATGCTCTTTTGCATGTTTCAATTACTACGTTTTATGTGAGCATCATTGAAATCATCATGCCTAGCTAGAGGCGTAAAATGATAGCGCTTGTTGGGAGGCAACGCAATGAATAAATAAATTTTTGCTTTTTCCTTTCTGTTTCTGAGTGTTGACACAATTATGCCTCTGTTATGATTGTGTTTTTATGGTTTATTTAGTGTTTGTGCCAAGTAAATCCTTCAGGATGATTCATAGGATGAGTAGAAGTGATGCTGAATCTGAAACAGAAACTTTGCGTGCAGTATATGAATTTTCATTTTTTGCTGGAACTTGATATTGAGCTCAAATTTTAACACGGTGTTTTTATACAAATTCCTTACGTTGTCCTAATTTTGCATAATTTTTAGAGTTACATAAGTATGGTTAGAGTACAGATTACTACAGACTGTTCTGTTTAAGACAGATTCTGTTTTCGTTGCATTGTGTGCTTGTTTTGATGAATCTATGGGTTATATTGAAGGGTATGCGCCATGGTAAAGTTAAAATACAGTAGGTATAATGAAATAATAAAATATGAATGGGTTTGCAACAGCACCTAAAGTAGTGATTTGCTTTATTATACTAATGGATCTCACGAAGATTTTGTTGAGTTTTGTGTGATTGAAGTTTTCAAGTTTTGGGTGAGATCACGATGGATGAAGGAATAAGGAGTGAAAAGAGCCTAAGCTTGGGGATGATACCGCATCCCCAAGATAATATCCAAGGAGAAACACGCAACTTAGCTTGGGGATGCCCCCGAATGGCATCTCCTCTTTCTTCTAACGACCATCGGTATTTTACTTGGAGCTATATTTTTATTCGTCACATATCATGAGTTTTGCTTGGAGCGTCTTGTATCTTTGCTTGCTTTGTTTGTTAGTTTGTCACTTGTATCCTTTCTGGACACACCTATTTGAGAGAGCCAAAATCATGCTATCATTTGTTAGAATTGCTCGATGTGCTTCACTTAAAAATTTTGAGCTATAGAATTGCTCTAGTGCTTCACTTATATCTTTTTGAGCACGGTGTGCTTGGAAATTTTTGTAGAAATACTCTCATGCTTCACTTAGATTAATTTGAGAGTTAGTAAATTTTGAAGAAATCCTCTCATGCTTCACTTATACCTTTTTGAGAAATGAAATCTTTATGGTCATGTGCTTCACTTAAATTTGTTTGAGCTTGCCAAAAAGCAATGGCAATATATGAAACTAGTCCCAAAGTAATAGATATCCAAGGAGGATATAATAAAAACTTTCATGAAGATCATTGGACAAATTAAACTTGATTCCTTGTAATAGTTTTGAAACATGATGATAGTAATATGTGAGTCATGCTAGTGAGTAATTATGCTTTAGTAGGAATATTGGTGTTAAGGTTTGTGATTCCCTCTGCATGCACGAAAGTCAATAATTATGCAATGAAGTTATATCCTACTTATGGTGCATTATTCGGTGTTAGTTATGCTCAATGATCTCTTATGTGAATTTTCGTTTCTCGGTTGGTTGCTTCCCAATCTATTTGCTAGCCTCCATTTGTACTAAGTAGAAATACTACTTGTGCATCCAAAATTCTTAAACCAAGTTTTGCCTTATGAGTCCACCATACCTACCTATATGCGGTATTTCCACACCGTTCCAAGCAAATTCGTATGTGCCATCTCTAAATTTTCAAAATAAATTTTCTCTTTTGTGTGCAATATTTTTGCTCATGAAACGGTGGGGAGTGTCCAATATTTTTCCATGCTAGATGTGTTATTCTCAAGATGAGTGTTTATTCACTTGTCATTGCACGAGAGTGCGGCGGTAATAGGGATGCCCATTCCGAAAATGAAAAAGAAAAAATATTTACTTTATGTTGTCAAATAATAAATTCCTTGGAAAGTGTTGGTATGGAAGGCAACCGTGGATACGGCCCGCCATGGAAAGTGAAACTTTGGTGGAAAAAGGAATAAACTTTATTTTCTGTTTGGGAACCGCCTATGATATATCTAGCATGGAAAGTATTGTGAGCTACTTTGTCATTTTCGTTGACAGGAAAAGCATGCCACCCAAAATATTTTCTCTCTCTCAATTTAAACCTTGAGCTCTGGCACCTCTACAAATCCCTACTTCCCTCTGCGAAGGGCCTATCTTTTACTTTATGAAATTTTTATTTTTACTTTGAGTCTCCATCTTCTCTTATAAAGCACCAACTATAGGGCACTATGATCGTACTTGAGCATTGGGCATAGTTAATATTTGAGTGTGTTTCATGAATGGATCAATGATTGAGCATGATGGGCTAGGGATAACTTTCTTTAGTGTTGATATTTTGAAAGGCATGGTTGCTTGTTGACATGCTTGAGTATTGAAGTCATTATGCCAAAACTAGACTATTGCTTTGAATCATTTACAAGTCCAAATGTCCATGCTATACAAAAGAAAAGAATATGAGATGAACATGTTAGGCAGCATTCCACATAAAAAATTCCGTTTTTATCATTTACCTACTCGAGGACGAGTAGGAATTAAGCTTGGGGATGCTGATACGTCTCCAATGTACCTATAATTTTTGCTGGTTCCATGCTGTTATATTATCATTCTTGGATGTTTTACAATCATTTTATAACAACTTTATATCATTTTTTGGGACTAACCTTCTGACATAGTGCCAAAGTGCAAGTTGCTGCTTTTGCTTGTTTTTTACTTCGCAGAAAATCAATACCAAACGGAGTCCAACCGCGACGAAACTTTTTGGAGATTTTTTCTGGACCAGAAGACACCCAGTGGGCCAAAGAGGTTCCGGGGGAGTGGGCCGAGGAGACCACAACCCACCAGGGCGCGCCAGGGGGGCCCCGGCACGCCCTGATGGGTTGTGCCCTCCTCGAGGTCCCTCTCCACAGCCTCTGATGCCTATAAATTCCCAAATATTCAAAAAACCCTAGGGGAGTCGATGAAACACAATTCCAGCCGCCGCAAGTTCCAGAACCTCGAGATCCAACCTAAAAACCATCACGGAGGGGTTCATCTTTCTCATAGGTGCCTCTCCGATGATGCGTGAGTAGTCCACCATAGACCTACGGGTCCGTAGGCAGTAGCTAGATGGCTTCTTCTCTCTCTCTCTTATGATTCTCAATACAATGGTCTCTTGGAGATCTATTTGATGTAAACTTTTGCGGTGTGTTTGTTGGGATCCGATGAATTTTGAGTTCATGATCAGTTTCTATCCATGAATATTATTTGAGTCTTCTTTGATCCCTTATATGCATGATTACTTATAGCCTCGTATTTCTTCTTCGAATCGTTGGTTTAGTTAGGCCAACTAAATCGATTTTTCTTGCCATGGGAAGAGGTGCTTTGTGATGGGTTCGATCTTGCGGTGTTCTTTCCAGTGACATAAGGGGCAGTAAGACACGCATGTATCGTTGCTATTAAGGATAACAAGATGGGGTATATTCCTACATGAATAGATCTTGTCTACGTCATGTCATCGTTCTTATGGCATTACTCCGTTTTTCCATGAACTTAATACACTAGATGCATGCTGGATAGCGGTCGATGTGTGGAGTAATAGTGGTAGATGCAGGCAGGAGTCGGTCTACTTATCTTGGACGTGATGCCTATATAATGATCATCGCCTTGGATATCGTCATGACTATTCGATTTTCTATCAATTGCCCAATAGTAATTTGTTCACCCACCGTGCGCTATACTCATGAGAGAAGCCACTAGTGAACCCTACGGCCCCCGGGTCTACTTTTCCAACATATTGCTTTCAGATCTATCTTTTTGCATCTTTGTTTTCAGATCTACAAAATCAACAAACCCAAAAACATATTGCTGCATATTTTATTTGCCTTTTTATTTTGTGTTCTTGAGAGATCTATCTCTCATATTAATGTCTACTACGCAACCTTCTTCTTGTAGACTCGTGTTGGGCCTCCAAGCGCAGAGTTTTGTAGGACAGTAGCCAATTTCCCTCAAGTGGATGACCTAAGGTTTATCAATCCGTGGGAGGCGTAGGATGAAGATGGTCTCTCTCAAACAACCCTGCAACCAAATAACAAAGAGTCTCTTGTGTCCCCAACACACCCAATACAATGGTAAATTGTATAGGTGCACTAGTTCGGCGAAGGGATGGTGATACAAGTGTAATATGGATGGTAGATATAGGTTTTTGTAATCTGAAAATATAAAAACAGCAAGGTAACAAGTAACAAAAGGGAGCAAAAACGGTATTGCAATGCTTGAAATCAAGGCCTAGGGTTCATACTTTCACTAGTGCAAGTTCTCTCAACAATACTGACATAGTTGAATCATATGTAAATCCCTCACGTGCGACAAAGAGTTCACTCCAAAGTCACAAATAGCGGAGAACAAACGAAGAAATTATTGTAGGGTACGAAACCACCTCAAAGTTATCTTTTCTGATCAATCTTATGAGCTATCCCTATAAGTGTCACGAACAGCCCTAGAGTTCATACTAAAATAACACCTTAAGTTACACATCAATCAAAACCCTAATGTCACCTAGATACTCCAATGTCACCACGAGTACCCATGGGCTTGATTATACGATATGCATCACACAATTTCAGATTCATCATGTTCAATCCAACACAAAGAACATCAAAGAGTGCCCCCAAAGTTTCTACCGGAGAGTCAAGACGAAAACGTGTGCCAACCCCTATGCATAGATTCCCAAGGTCACGGAACCCGTAAGTTGATCACCAAAACATACATCAAGTGGATCAATAGAACATCCCATTGTCACCACGGATATCCCATCGCAAGACATACATCAAGTGTTCTCAAATCCTTAAAGACTCAATCCAATAAGAAAACTTCAAAAGGGAAAACTCGACTCATCACAAGAAGATAGAGAGGGGAAAACTCCATATGATTCATCTATATTAATAAAGCTCGCGGTACATCAAGATCGTGTCATCTCAAGAACACGAGAGACAGAGATCAAACACATAGCTACTGGTACATACCCTCAGCCCCGAGGGTGAACTACTCCCTCCTCGTCATGGAGACCGCCGGGATGATGAAGATGGCCTCCGGTGATGGTTTCCCCCTCCGGCAGGGTGCCGGAACGGGCTCCCGATTGGTTTTTCGTGGCTCTGGAGGCTTGCGGCGGCGGAACTCCCGATCTAGGTTTGTTTCTGGGGGTTTCTATATTTATAGGAATTTTTGGCGGCGGAAACAAGTCCAGGGGGCCACAAGGTGACGACAAGCCAGGGGGGCGCGCCCCCCAGGCTTGTGGTGGCCTCGTGGCTCTTCTGGCCCAACTCCTATGCTCCCTGGGCTTCTTCTGGACCATAAAACAATCACCGTAGATTTTTATTCCGTTTGGACTCCGTTTGATATTCCTTTTCTGTAGAACTCAAAAACACAGAAAAAACAGAAACTGGCACTGGGCTCTAGGTTAATAGGTTAGTCCCAAAAATAATATAAAGTTGTAGTAAAATGATTGTAAAACATCCAAGAATGATAATATAATAGCATGGAACAAGCAAAAATTATAGATACGTTGGAGACGTATCGGCATCCCCAAGCTTAATTCCTACTCGTCCTCGAGTAGGTAAATGATAAAAACAGAATTTTTGATGTGGAATGCTGCCTAACATGTTCATCATATTCTTTTCTTTTATGTATAGCATGGACATTTGGACTTGTAAATGATTCAAAGCAATACTCTAGTTTTAACATAATGACTTAAATAGTCAAGCATGTCAACAAGCAACCATGTCTTTCAAAATATCAACACTAAAGAAAGTTATCCCTAGCCCATCATGCTCAATCATTGATCCATTCATGAAACACACTCAAATATTAGCTATGCCCAATGCTCAAGTACGATCATAGTGCCCCCTACTTGGTGCTTATAAGAGAAGATGGAGACTCAAAGCAAAAATAAAAATTGCATAAAGTAAATAGATAGGCCCTTCGCAGAGGGAAGTAGGGATTTGTAGAGGTGCCAGAGCTCAAGGTTGAAATTGAGAGAGAAAAATATTTTGAGTGGCATGCTTTTCTTGTCAACGAAAACGACAAAGTAGCTCACAATACTTTCCATGCTAGATACATTATAGGCGGTTCCCAAACAGAATGGTAAAGTTTTTACTCCCCCTCCACCAATCAATCACACTCCACGGCGAGCCGAATCCACGGGTACCGTCCATACAAACAACAATCCTGGGGGGAGTTTTGTTTCATTATATTTTGATTTTATTTTTTTTGAGCATGGAACTGGGCATCCCAAATACCAGCCACTTTCTCATGAATGATAGTGAATCAACACATATCGTGAGAATAACCCACCTAGCATGGAAAAATATTGGACACTCCCCACCGTTTCATGAGCGGTACGGGCACACAAAAGAGAAAATTCATTTTGAAGATTTAGAGATGGCACATACAAATTTGCTTGGAACGGCATGTAAATACCGCATATAGGTAGGTATGGTGGACTCATAAGGCAAAACTTGTTTTAAGGATTTTGGATGCACAAGTAGTATTTCTACTTAGTACAAATGGAGGCTAGCAAATAGATCGGGAAGCAACCAAACCAAGAAACAAAAATTCACATAAGTGAGCATTGAACATAACTAACACCGAATAATGAACCACAAGTAGGAGGTAACTTCATTGCATAACTATTTACTTTCGTACTTGCATAGGGAATCACAAACCTTAACACCAATATTCCTACTAAAGCATAATTACTCACTAACATGACTCACATATTACTATCATCATGTTTCAAAACTATTACAAAGAATCAAGTTTAATTTGTCCCATGATCTTCATGAAAGTTTTTATTATATCATCCTTGGATATCTATCACCTTGGGACTAGTTTCATTTATTGCCATTGCTTTTTGGCAAGCTCAAACAAATTTAAGTGAAGCACATGAGCAAATGACAAGCTACTCTCAAAAGATATAAGTGAAGATCAATGAGTAGTCAAACAATTAAGTAGCTATGTGAGGACTCTCTCTCTCTCAATAAATATTTTCAGATCTGAGTATTTTATTCAAACATCAAACAAAAGAAAAATAGCACTCCAAGAATAGGACGCAACATGTGAACGAATAAAAATTTAGGCTCAACATAGGCTAACCGATAATTGTTGACGACGAGAGGTGGGATGCGTAGCATCCCCAAGCTTAGATGCTTGAGACTTCTTGAAAAATTTACTTGGGGTGCCTTGGGCATCCCCAAGCTTGAGCTTTTGTATCTCGTTCAATCCTCTCATATCATGGTTTCACCTATTCTCATAAACTTCATCCACACAAAACTCGAAAAGAACTTGTGAGATAGGTTAGTACACATAATAATAAATCAACTCTTTATGTACTGCCAAGACAAGTTGCACAATAATTTTCAAACATTAGGTACGGTATACTATCATTTCCACAATTTATATCTACCAATATAGGCTATGGAAACTATAGGAAAAGTAGATAACGAAACTATGACAGCAATCTGCCTAAACAGAACAGTCTGTAGTAATTTATGAAAACAGTGTACTTCTGTAACTCAAAAAATAATGAAAATTTAGGACATGCTATAAAATTTATATGACATCACTGTGTAAAAATTTCAGAAACTTTCCAAGTTCCAGTAAAATATGAAAATTCAAACACTACAGCGAAAGTTTATGTTTTTACACAGCACTCATCAAAACATGCAATGCAAGCATCCTAAAGGCAATTCTTGGAACTTTTTATTGAAAAACAAGATTATAAACAACACCTAACAGAGAACAAGAAAATAAAATGACGCTCCAAGCAAAACTCATATTATGTGACGAATAAAAATATAGCTCCAAGTAAGATATACCGATAATGTTGAAGACGAAAGAGGGGATGCCTTCCGGGGCATCCCCAAGCTTAGGCGCTTGAGTATTCCTTGGATATTACCTTGGGGGTGCCTTAGTCATCCCCAAGCTTAGGTTCTTGTCACTCCTTATTCTCCTCATATCGGTGTCTCACCCAAAACTTGAAAACTTCAATCACACAAAACTTAACGGAACTTCGTGAGATGGGTTAGTATAATAAATAAAGATCAT
The DNA here is from genome assembly GCA_039707655.1 of Elymus sibiricus. Taxonomy (NCBI): domain Eukaryota; kingdom Viridiplantae; phylum Streptophyta; class Magnoliopsida; order Poales; family Poaceae; genus Elymus; species Elymus sibiricus. The sequence continues at coordinate 277,140,329 of CM077665.1, forward strand.
TCACTTAGGTATTGTCAAGACAAGATTCATAATTGTTCCCACATGATACCTACTGTATTCTATTATTCCCATAATTTATATCACTGAATATAAGCTATGGGAACACTAAAACAAGTAAACTATGCATGCAAAACAGAATCTGTCAAAAACAGAACAGTCTGTGAAGATCTGTAGTGTAACCATACTTCCCTGTCTCTAAAAGTTCTGAAAAATTAGGAAAATCTAGGAAATTTGTATATCAATCATGTGTAAAAAATTCATATCAAAAGCACGTTCCAGTGAATTTACAAAATTCCTGGACTGAGAGCAAAAGTTTCTGTTTTTAGACAGAATCAAGTCAACTATCATCCACACTATCCCAAAGGCTTTACTTGGCACTTTATTGAAACAAAAGCTATAAAACATGATTATACAGTAGCTTAATCATGTGAACACACAAAAACAGAAAGTAAAAGTGTTGGGTTGTCTCCCAACAAGCGCTTTTCTTTAATGCCTTTTAGCTAGGCAAGATGATTTCAATGATGCTCACATAAAAGATAAGAATTGAAACACAAAGAGAGCATCATGAAGCATATGACTAGCACATTTAATCCTAACCCACTTCCTATGCATAGGGATTTTGTGAACAAACAATTTATGGGAACAAGAATCAACTAGCATAGGAAGGCAAAACAACCATAACTTCAAAACTTTGAACACATAGAGAGGAAACTTGATATTATTGCAATTCCTACAAGCATATGTACCTCCCTCATAATAATTTTCAGTAGCATCATGAAGGAATTTAGGACAGTAAAACTTAACCTAAACGGAGCACTCTCAGACATTCAGCAATTTTGGCCATCAGATGCTGCGTCTTGATCATTTCTGGCCGTTGGATGCATGTTAATTCCGCGTGGGCCTCAAACTAGCTGACTGTCCGATAAACTGCTACTCCAGGAGAAAAATCCGAGGTCTGCGGTTGATTGGGCCCAAGGCCCATGTAACTCTCACTCATTTGCGATGGTATTTTCTCTCGTGGGCTCACGGCGACAGCGCCACCATACCCTAACCACGCTCATGCGGCGGCTATGGCAGCGATAAGCTTCTCCGCAGCGCCGCTGCATCGGCCTTGCCCTCATTCACTTCCCAGCAAAAGGAAATCGGCCGCCGTTGCCGCTACCCCTGCCTCCGCCAGCCCCGCCAGGGCCCAGGGCGATGAGCCGAGGATAACGAGAAATTTGAGAACATGGCGTCATTGTCACCTCTTCCCAATCGACATCTGCGGCGACCTCGCCAAAATCACTGGTATTCGTCTAAACGCTCTTCGTGTCCATGGTCTATTCCGTCACGATATTGATATCTCTCTAAAGATCTTTTCCGCGTCACTCCTCCCAGGAGCCATTTTCTTATCTACAGTGTGTAATCTAAATGTATTGATCATTCGTATTAATTGGTATGATGATCTGTAGGGAGAATTCTGATTGTTTGTTTCTCGATTGCGTACATGTGGACATGTAGAATCGAGTCAAAGCATTTGGCGCACTGATGGACATGCACATACTTTTCTGACTGCATATTCATTGATTTTGGATCTCGATCCTGGTGGGTAATCTCTCATATGAGATTCAATTAAAACCAAGATTGTTAATTTCACTAATTTGGTGAACTTTGGACATGACATTTATTTCCATTTTATGGCAGATTGGCCTCTCTCATTTTCCTCGCAATCTGGAAGGGACATGAGAGTCGTGCAGCATTTCTCGCTCCCCTCCTGACCTCTCCTCTCCCTCGTAATCTGGAAGAGTGAGGATTGCTGCATCGCCTCTCCGCATCCGCCCCTTCTGATCCTTTTCCTCCAGAGACCTAGAGCGAACGCTAGGTGCGCCGCCGCAGCCACGATGCACTTGATCTCTTCTGCTACGTTTGGTTCTACATGCCCGAGAAGGTGCGCCTTGCCCCTTCCCTTCTTGGTTCATTTGTGGATCCAAACTCTTTTCTGTTATTCGTGTAGTTGTATTCGACAAAGTTCACCTTCTCCATCATTTTCTCCATGGACACATGATAGTTCATGTGTCCATCCAGGAGGAGATATGTACATTATTTAAATCGATGAATTGGTTCTTGATGGGAGCCAATCCAGGAGGAGATATGTACATTATTCATATTTCTTGTAGCTAATTTATTAGTTGAAAAAGTGAGTGACTGATGGTACACTACTAGCGTTGGGTTTCCTTAAAAGATCTCACATTCTCAAATTTAACAATGTTTCAACTTCTTTTTGGAAAAATCCGAGGAAGGGTTAATGAATGATTTTCCTTATATCTGGAGCGTTTTCCATGGAAGTGCTTCATAATTTACTCATCTTATATTTCATGCCATCTTTGGCCATCTCTGATAGCGTACTCACATGACCTTGCATTGCATTCCATTTGAGACTTGGATCAGCTTCTCATAAGTGCAATGCTATCACCAGCCAATGCAAGGTTATGCATGTTAAATATGCTTACTTTTTTTAAGAAAAAATATGCACTGTGCAGTGAAAACTAAGACATCAATGTGAATCTGTGTAATGATTACAGGAAGGCTTTATTGATGCTCTAACTGCAAGCTATTTTTCTTTGAATAGCACAATAAGGCACTGGGACAGATACTGCATTTTGATCAAGAGAACAATGCCATACATGGTATTATCATCACCCATATTATTTTATTTAGAAGTCGTCTGCCCTGTTGCTCCGAACATCTTAGGTTTGAAACTCAATTTCCAATTTCCCAAAAGCAAGCCCTACTTACTGTTATATGTGCTTCTGATGTGTATATATGCCACATGGCCTTTCTATTTATAGCATTAATGTGAATGCATCTCACGTGCCAAAATTCACACTTCTAACGACTGCACCTTTGTTTGCTTTCTACTGATGGAAGGCAAAGTCAAATAACCTTCCATCAGCGCCTTAGAGCAAGTGAGGTACACTTTATTAACTAATTATAACTTTCACCATTGCAGCTGACATTGACCAGGCTGCATGACCTTCAAGTAAAGAAGTAGAAACAATTGGATGCTAGGAGGTGCAAGATGGGCGATGCCGAGTAAAAAGGTGGATTTGTTGAAGCCAAAGGCAGATTGAAGATGGTGAGGACAAGAAGGGCAAGGGAAGAATGCCAAACCCACGGTTCTCCCCTAAGGACTACATTCAAGTACCGGGGTGGACATGGAAGGCTTTTAAAACTAAGAGCCGCAAGCCTCCTAGATGGTATCATCATATTTATGGATGCTTCTATTGTTTGTCCTTGTTTGTGCCATGATGAAGTTAACCATTACATAATTCGTGCAAGAAATAACATGGCATGCATACAGAAACTTGTGCCATAAGTTGATCCATGGATGTATTTAACAATAATTCGATGTGAGCATCTAAATCGTTCTTAATGTTGATTAAATTCCCTTTTGTTGATATTGCTATGTTGTTCCATCTCTTTGCACTTCTATTCAGATTGGCTGTGATTTCTTGACTAGAATGGATTATAAAGGAGATAGCACCCATTACTCTACACCGATGCAAACATCCTAGCTAGATCAGTTGTCAGTGAAAAAATTATACTCCCTTCGATCCGCAAAAAGTGTCACGGTTTTGAACTATGGTTGAACTAATCTTAGTTCAAAAATTCTTTGATCCACAATAAGTGTCACCGTTTTGAACTAAGGTTGAATTAATCTTAGTTGAAAACTGCGACACATATTTTGGGTCGGAGGGAGTACCATTTAGCACCAAGTGACACTATAGAGCTCTTTTGGCGAGCTTTGTAAGTAGCATTATGTTTTGTAGCCTTTTGCTTCAGGTAAACATGAAGTTTTACAACTAAGTCTCAACAACATGAACATGATTGCGACGACATATTCTTTGCTCTCTCCCTGCGGTGGTGTCCAAGTCAACTTCTAGGGGATGTCAACCCGAGGGTGCGTCTTGTAGGTGAGGTTGACAATGGTAGGCTTTTGTTCACCTTCTGTTGAGACTTTTTTCCCCATCAACGACATCAATACCACATACCAGCAATCTGCTCTTTTTTGGAGGCACTAGGTCAGCACTTTGCTGCCCTATATAGTGTTCTGTTTTGTTTGACCAATTCCTCTTTTTCTCTATTTTCCTTGATTAGTTATCATGGATTTGGTTATGGATATGCCTAGGCACCTTTAATTACGAAGCAGTCTGGGTTCGCGGTTGTGGAATTGTTCTCACTGGTTTGGAGGAACAAGGCTTGGTCGTGATTTTGTATTCGGTCTTCTTACATAAGATCCTGGTGCAGGCCTCTCTTCTCTGGTGCATCTACATTAGGGTTTTGCATTCCCGTCAATGAGTACATCCGGTGTCAATCATTTGCTCTGCTCTGATAACACATGTTGCTCACCCCACCATCTGATAGAGTAATATTCAGTATTTTGCGAAGGCTAATTAAACCTCTATGTTTAGTTGTAGTTGTACAGTAATAGTGGAGGGTCGAATGTATTTGCCCTTTGCTTTTAGGTACGTAACTACATATAACATTGGCCACTCCCTGGAAGCAGGCATATCTTTTTGACTGTGAGGTGTAACTTGTCATTTTTCTTATAGAATTTTAAAAATGGTACCCATCCTATAGGTTAATCTATTGGCTTTAATATTTTAATAAAGAATTTTACAAATAGAATCAAAGTTTAGTTACAACTTGTTAAACGATTTTACTTGGTGAAGTATTATTTACTATATTGCTTTTGAAACACTTAAGTTTGCTCTTGTCCTTTCCTTCCATCAAAATATTCCTTATATGTGTATTTTTCTTGGGGCCTTGCCTTGTAGATAATGCTCGCCCCTCTCCTTTACATTAGACTTGCCGAGCCTGGTTGTCACCGTTTTCTGGTGGAACTCTGGGATAGTACTCCATTCTTCTAATATTATCCTTTGAAAGTCTTGTCTCTCGGCAGGTTGTAACCTTTGCATGTTTATATAATGTTGATTTATATTTCTTATATGGTGTTGGCACATAATTGCTGTGTTGACATGTTTCCTAAGACACTAATGATGTAGATTATCAACCTTTTTGGATTAATGTGGAACATACATATATTTGTCTACACAAACTTAACTTTATTTTCACAAGTACATGCATTACAAAAGTTCCTATCAAGTGAAAAAATAGCCGGGCGCAGCAACGCGCTCCATCAACGATCTAGTTTCACAATATAACCAGCACATAAAGCATTATCTTCATGATCCACAAGCATAGAAAATTTGTCACTCTCCACATAAGCAATTTTCTTCTCATTCATAATAGTGGGAGTATCATATGAAGCTCGAATACTAAAAATTGTTTCCACATTAAAAGAGTAATGTTCAGTAAAAGGATATTCAAAATTATAACAATAATTATCACTACTCTTTATGACATAAGTATCATCACAATAATCATCATAAGTAGCAACTTTGTTCTCATCATAGTCAATTGAAACCTCTTCCGAAATAGTGGAATCATTAATAAATAAAGTCGTGACCTCTCCAAATCCACTTTTATCATTATAATAAGATTCAACACCCTCCAAAATAGTGGGATAATTATTATCTAAAGTTGACACTCTTCCAAACCCACTTTCATAAATATTGCAATCATCATAAATAGGGGGTATGCTATCATCATAATAAATTTGCACATCAAAACTTGGGGGACTAAAAACATCATCTTCATTAAACATAGCATCCCCAAGCTTGGGACAAACATTAATTGCAGCAAATAAATTCTCAAACATGTCATTCTCATCAAACATAGCATCCCCATGCTTGTGGCTTTGCATAACATAAGCATAATCACTCTCATCATTAATAGTATGAATAGCACCAATCGTATAACAATTAGTATCATCACAATTTTCTAAGTTGGTGTCATCATTTGGGAGAGATACCTCTTTACCTTTACTTTTCCTTCTTTTCTTCTTCTTCACCACAATATGTGTGGGTTTATTTAATTCCTCCAAGCTTCTTTTTGAAGAGATTGGTTGAATAAAAGCTCCTCCTCGTTACCTGATTCATCATAAGAGAAAATAGGAGGATATTGGGAAACCTCTTCCCCTTCATTAGTATTCTCTTCATCTTCTATTTGTTTTCTTGTCTTTAACTAATTGGCAATATAAGGATTCTCAATGCAATTTACCACGCAATACATATAGATTTCATTTAGATCAAACTCAATCATTTTCATGAGAACCCAAGCTGGAACATCCTTAGTTTTATGTTTCATTTCTTCATACCCCAAAAATAGACTAAGTTCATTATGATGCTCAAGGGTAATGAGGTTATCACAATTTTTGGACACAATTCGATCATGAAATAATTCACATTGGAAATTAAAGTTCACAAGGACGGCAAGAAGTATTAAGTCTTTCAGCACAAACATATAGCCTCTCTTGCAACCATTTAGTTTCTAAATACTTATGCCTCTTACAAAATCTATCTTCCCTTTTAGGCATGTCTTCACAAACTCTATGCACTCCACAAAAATTTACATGCTGATAATAAATCTTTTTATCATGACTAGTGCAATCATCATTAGTACTATGGATATTCAAAGAATTCATACTAACAACATTGCAATCATGCTCATCACTCAAAGATTTAGTGCCAAACATTTTAATAACTTCTTCTTCTAACACTTGAGCACAATTTTCCTTTCCATCATTTTCATGAAAGACATTAAAAAGATGAAGCATATGAGGCAACCTCAATTCCATATTTTTTTTGTAGTTTTCTTTTATAGACAAAACTAGTGATAAAACAAGAAACTAAAAGATTCAATTGCAAGATCTAAAGATATACCTTCAAGCACTCACCTCCCCGGCAACGGCACCAGAAAAGAGCTTGATGTCTACTACGCAACCTTCTTCTTGTAGACTCGTGTTGGGCCTCCAAGCGCAGAGTTTTGTAGGACAGTAGCAAATTTCCCTCAAGTGGATGACCTAAGGTTTATCAATCTGTGGGAGGCATAGGATGAAGATGGTCTCTCTCAAACAACCCTGCAACCAAATAACAAAGAGTCTCTTGTGTCCCCAACACACCCAATACAATGATAAATTGTATAGGTGCACTAGTTCGGCGAAGAGATGGAGATACAAGTGTAATATGGATGGTAGATATAGGTTTTTGTAACTGAAAATATAAAAACAGCAAGGTAACAAGTAACAAAAGTGAGCAAAAACGGTATTGCAATGCTTGAAATCAAGGCCTAGGGTTCATACTTTCACTAGTGCAAGTTCTCTCAACAATACTGACATAGTTGAATCATATGTAAATCCCTCACGTGCGACCAAGAGTTCACTCCAAAGTCACAAATAGCGGAGAACAAATGAAGAAATTATTGTAGGGTACGAAACCACCTCAAAGTTATCTTTTCTGATCAATCTTATGAGCTATCCCTATAAGTGTCACGAACAGCCCTAGAGTTCGTACTAAAATAACACCTTAAGTTACACATCAAGCAAAACCCTAATGTCACCTAGATACTCCAATGTCACCACGAGTACCCATGGGCTTGATTATATGATATGCATCACACAATTTCAGATTCATCTTGTTCAATCCAACACAAAGAACTTCAAAGAGTGCCCCAAAGTTTCTACCGGAGAGTCAAGACGAAAACGTGTGCCAACCCCTATGCATAGATTCCCAAGGTCACGAAACCCGCAAGTTGATCACCAAAACATACATCAAGTGGATCAATAGAACATCCCATTGTCACCACGGATATCCCATCGCAAGACATACATCAAGTGTTCTCAAATCCTTAAAGACTCAATCCGATAAGAAAACTTCAAAAGGGAAAACTCAACTCATCACAAGAAGATAGAGAGGGGAAAACTCCATATGATTCATCTATATTAATAAAGCTCGCGGTACATAAAGATCGTGTCATCTCAAGAACACGAGAGACAGAGAGATCAAACACATAGCTACTGTTACATACCCTCAGCCCCGAGGGTGAACTACTCCCTCCTCGTCATGGAAACCGCCGGGATGATGAAGATGGCCTCCGGTGATGGTTTCCCCCTCCGGCAGGGTGCCGGAACGGGCTCCCGATTGTTTTTTCATGGCTCTGGAGGCTTGCGGCGGTGGAACTCCCGATCTAGGTTTGTTTCTGGGGGCTTCTATATTTATAGGATTTTTTGGCGGCAGAAACAAGTCCAGTGGGGCCACGAGGTGACGACAAGCCAGGGGGGCGCGCCCTAGGGGGGGCGCCCCCCAGGCTTGTGGTGGCCTCGTGGCTCTTCTGGCCCAACTCCTATGCTCCCTGGGCTTCTTTTGGTCCATAAAAAAATCACCGAAGATTTTTATTCTGTTTGGACTCCGTTTGATATTCCTTTTCTGTAAAACTCAAAAACACGGGAAAAATAGAAACTGGCACTGGGCTCTTGGTTAATAGGTTAGTCCCAAAAATAATATAAAGTTGTAGTAAAATGATTGTAAAACATCCAAGAATGATAATATAACAGCATGGAACAAACAAAAATTATAGATACGTTGGAGACGTATCACATATATATCTCTACCTAATCTATCTTTTTACCATAGAGAGATTGACAAGCTCTCTTTCGCGTCGGGTTGCAAGTATTTGTTATTTGTGTGCAGGTGCTGCTTATTGGGTGGTGGTGATCCTCCTACTGGTTCGATAACCTTGGTTTCATAACTGAGGGAAATACTTACAATCACTGTGCTGCATCATCCCTTCTTCTTTGGGGAAATACCGACGCAGTCTCAAGCCACGTCAACCTACAACTAGTTTGTCAAGCCTCCCAAAATGCCATGACAAGCCTCTAACCCTCCACATCCTAGCAAACTGTTGCTTAGTTATGTTACCACTTGCTCAGCCCCTCTTCTAGCGTTGCTAGTTGCAGGTGCAGTTTGTTCCATGTCGAAACATGCATATCTTGGGATATCACATTATTCTTGTGTTTTAATTAATGCATCTATACACTTGGTAAAGGATGGAAGGCTTGGCCTTTTACCTGATGTTTTCTTCCACTCTTGCTGCCCTAATTTCTGTTATACCAGTGTTATGTTCCTTGATGAGCGCTTCTAACACATGTGGGGTATTATGGGGCCCCCTGATCATTCATTTTATGATAAAATTCTTCCAGCAAGGCCCAACATTGGTACTATTTGCTTAATAACAAACTAAATTTTACATATGGACTTGTCGCGCCCCGTGGATAATTAATCAACAAATTGGGTCCATGCTCCTCATGAGTGTTGGTCCAAACTAGAGCCACTTGGGTGTTTAATTTGGCCACCGTACATACTTCTCACCCGCCGTGTCCTGAGAACGAGATACACAGCTCCTATTGGGATCGTCGACACGTCGGCAGGGCTTTGTGGATTTGTTTTACCTTTGACGAGTGGCTTGTCCACCGGGATTCCTTATCGTAATCATCGTGTTATCACGGTGTGAGGTTTTGTCGGATTTCGGGCTCCGCAAAACCCTCAAGGTTTGAACTCAGGGGCGTGTGCGGAGATTTCCCTGCAGCCTCGCCCTACCTAGCTCGCTACTCGATGGCTAAGATGATGAACTCGCACGATGACAAGGAAGAAGATGAACACGGTGGTTTACCCAGGTTCGGGCCGCTGCGAAGCGTAATACCATACTCCTGCTTTGGTGGATTGCCTCTCATGGAGGTTATGGTGGATGAACTAGTACAAGGTTTAGGAGCCTCGCGAGGGAGTTCCTGAAGTGTTCTTGGCTCTCTGCTAGCCTTGTGGTGGATCGGATGGAGAGATGGATCCACTGGGCTCGGATCAGATCGGCCCGCCTTACGGCGCAGCCTAGCCTCTATATATAGCGGTGGCCCGGGTCCTCTTCCCTTATCGCAGAGGCGGGAAGGGATCCCACAACGGCCAAATTTGAAGGGGGACAGGAGTACATCCGCGCCCTGTCCAAAGGTGGTCTTCGCCTGCAAAGTAGCTGTCGATGATGCAGAGGTGGGCTCGGTGATTACATCCGTCCTGTGGGGCTCGTGGTCGTGGTCTTGTTGCACCGGAATGGAAACCTTTGGGGGGTGCTTTGGGAACCCGCGTACATCCTTGCCCCCTTTGCACCAAAGGGGAAACTGCTCCGCCTGGCGCGCTGGCACCCGCCTGTCCTTCCTTGCGTCACCCTTGACTCCTGAGGCCGGGTGCTGCATAGAGATCTCCGCCGCTCCTGAGGGGGGCCTGGTGAGGCCCTCCGCTTGCCGGTCCTGGTGCCGCTCTCCCTCGCGAGCCTAGGGGCCTCGCGAGGGCCTTGTCTTGAGTGGGGCCACGTCTGGCTGTGCTTGGCTGTCGAGGTGGGCCATGCCCTGGGCCGCAGGTAGGCAGGTCTGGGTACCCCCGTTCCCAGAACGCCGACAGGTTTTTCCATTGGATTTGTGTGATAATTTATAATGGACTATTTAGAGTACCCCCGGCAGGGTCAAATCTTTCGGAAAGCCATGCCCGCTGTTATGTGGCGACTTGGAGATTTATAATATCCGGTTGTAGGGAACTTGGCACTAAATCTGATTAAAATACACCAACCGTGTGCGTAACCATGACCGTCTCTTCTTGTGAGGTTTGAACCAAGAAGAGGACACGGTTGGCTATGATTGACTCGTAAGTAGGTGTTCAGGATCACTTTTTGATCATTACTAGCTCACGTCAGTTTATGCGTAGGTCACTCTTCTTGTTCTTGTACTCGTAAGTTAGCCAGCTATAAAATGCTTAGTGCTGCTGCAACCTCACCACTTCACCATACCTCACCCGTTAAGCTTTGCTAATCTTGATACCCTTGGTAATGAGATTGTTGAGTCCTCATCGCTTATAGATTCCTACAACAACAGATGCAGGTACAGGTAATATGATAATTTGACGTGAGAGCGATGCTTGATTCTATTTGGATTTCTTCTTCTTCTTTGATCATAGGATGGGTTTCAGGTCGGGAGCCTGGGATTAGCAGGGTGGACGTTGTCTTCTTTTTCATTTGATTTCATCCGTAGTCGGATCCTGCTCTTCTGTTTGATTATTGTATGTACTGATGTATTGAGAAGTTTATGTTGTAGCATGTGACGAGTGTAAGCAAACTCCATATACTCATCTCTTGTTTACATGTATTGTGATGATCTCCATTCTTGCGAAGCGGCCCAAAATGCGCTTCTATCCTTATCGAGGCTCTCGAGCCATCGCGAGGATCGTACCGCATATTGGGCATGACAAGTTACCACTACTTTCAGTGCTTGGAGAGAATACCTTGCTCAATATCACTTGTCATTTCCTTCTGCTCCTCGTTGGGTTCGACACTCTTACTTATCGAAAGTACTACGAAAGGCCTTTTGCCGAGCGTTTCTACCCACTCTTTAGTATATGTACACGCCCTCAACTCACAGTTGGGGTGGCCCTGTCGGACCTTGGGATGTGACGTTCAGACGTACCTTCGGTCCACAAGAGCAGGTCTAGTGGGAGGAGATACTCGAGTGTACCGCCCTTCACACCCCGTCCCTAGAACATGATGCCGTATCTTGGCATTTAGAACCAAGTGGCTTATTCTCCACTAAGTCTCTCTATAAGGCACTGTTGGCCACACCTGGGCCACAGGAGTTGAATCTCCTTTGGGAGATTAAATTGCCATTAAAGATTTGGATCTTCCATTGGAAATGGCTGCGTGGCCGCTTACCCTTAGGTACGGAGGTGCTTAAACGCAATGGCCCTAGTGATGGGTTGTGTCCTCTTTACGACGTGCTGGAGGACACCAACCACATCTTCTTCTAGTGTCTGGCCGCGATATTCCTTTGGAGTTGCTTCTGGGATGTGGTGGGCGGGAACTGGTGCCACGATAACCTCCAGGATTTATTTCGCGATGTCCTTGATTCTCCCTGTGAGATCCGCCCATCCATGTTGGTTTCCATAAGCGCATTAACATGGACGTTGTGCAATGTGCGCAATAAACTTGTGATCGGGCATGTGCTTCCACAGCGTATGAATGACGCTATATACAAAATGTGTGGTTTCCTGCAGCTATGGCAACCGCTTAGCAAGCAACGCCATCGGGGCTACATCAATGTGATCAGTGTCGGTCTACGTTCCTCCACGGGATCCCTCGCACCTCCGACTCCTCCACCGCCTCCTGAGCTGGATTAGCTTTTGTCTTTAATTTCTAGGGGTTTGCTGTGTTGTGCCCCAGCCAGACTTGATCTGTTTTTCCTTTTGTTTGTTTTCTGGCACTTGCTTCTTTGGACCTTGAACTTGTGTCGTTGTCGGATGATTGGTGCGGTTTCTTTATAATATAAAGTGGGGGAAACCCTTTTTCATCGAAAGTACTACGATTGATCCCCTATACTTGTGGTTCATCAAGACTCTTCTCTGACGTTGTTGCCGGGGAGTGAAGCGCCTTTTGTAAGTGGAATTTAGTAAGGAAACGTTTTCGTTACATGCTGAAATCTACTATCACTTTTTACTATGGAGGATAATACTTTGAGGGACCTGTTCGGGGTACCTTCCCCTCGAGCATAAGTGGTAAAAGTCGCTCCTCAACCTACTGAACCTAGTGAAAATATTTATTATGAAATTCCTTCGGGTATGCTAGAGAAACTACTAGCTAATCCTTATGCAGGAGATGGAACAATACACCCTGATATGCACTTGATCTATATAGATGAAATTTGTGGATTATTTAAGCTTGCAGGTTTATCCGAGGATGGTGTTAAGAAGAAGTTTCTCCCTTTATATTTGTAGGGAAAGGCATTGATATGGTATAGCCTATTGGATGATGCCGGAACATGGGATTGGAATCGATTGAAGCTGGAATTTCACCAGAAATTTTATCCTATGCATTTGGTTCAACGTGTCCGGAATTATATATATTGGCCTTGTGAGGAAGTTCTCCGCCGCCGAGAAGGGGAAGGCCTCCGGGGAGAGTCCTGTCGCTCCGCTGCCCAGGAGGGGCCGCGGTCATCCGCGGAAGCATGCCGCGACGCCGACAGTGGTTCCCGATGGGCACGGCCGTGCTTCTGCGCGCCCCGGGGTCACCATCGGCGGCCGCGGTAGGGCGTCATCCAGCGCGGGCGGTCTCAGTGGTCGAAGTGGTATCGCCCGAGGTGGGAGGTCGGCGGTGGCCGCCCGGCCGCCACGCCCGCGGCTCCATTCGGCCGACACGGCCCAGGAGTTTGTGACGTGGGTGGAGAGGCCGGAGGCCGCTTGGCTTCAACTCCCGAGCTTCTTCGCGGGGGCGCTGCCGGCCGGAGGGCCTGTCGGCCTATGGCTGCAGGCCAACGGCTGTTGCAGCGCGGCGTCGTGGGTGGAGGTCGAGGTCACCCCCGGAGGCTACGTGTACCTGAAGCGCACCCTTCACATCAAGTATGACGGGGAGGCGACGCTCTTCGTCAAGATCTTCGGGGTGGAGGGCGAGCGCCTGGGGTGCTGCCCGGAAGACGACGGCCGTGGAGATCTTGGAGGTGACCTTGCCCTTCACGACGGACGCCGCGCCTCTAGCAGCAGTGACACCCCCTCCGAAGGGAGCCCTAGCGACAGCAGCTACGACGCACTGCCACGCCAGTGCGCCCGGACCTCAGGGGGTAGCCAGCCGCCACGACGCCGCTCTTCCGCTCCAGGGGCGTCCATGCCGGCGCGCCTCCACGGGCTCATGAAGGAAGAGGAGGACACCGATTGAGCGCTGGTGCGCCAACGCCGGGGCTCCTGAGGCGGCAGCCCCCGTGGGGTTTTTTTCACTTTCTTTCTCCTCCTCTTTTCCTGTTCCTGCAATCAAAGAACCAAGGGAGGCCCTGTGGGCGTGTAATGAGTTTGGGTGCTTGCCTCTCTTCATCAGCACTTTTGTCATGTGTCTTGGCCTCTGCGTTTTGTTGGTCGAAATTGCCTTCCGGTCGTGATTAGGATACTTAGCTTGACATGCTCGCGGTAGGCTTCAGGGTTGTGGAGGCGCGGCTGCGGCGCTCGGAGAGTCCGTACGCCCTGCGGGCTTCTTCTTCTTACGAGCGAGGTAGGTTGGGAGCCCTGTCCGCGCTCTGCGTCTGCAGGCCCCAGTCCCGCACATTTCCCTACCGCCATAAGGTACGACCAGATCGCCTGGATGCACCTTACGAGGAGAGGCCCCGACACCCTTAATGCCGACCGGATCACCAAGGACGGCATCAAGGGGCGAGTGGAATTACGACCGGTAAGGCTCCTGAGGCGTGATGCTCAGGAGCCCCCTTCGACGCTCAAGCAACTCTACGTCGGCAGGTCCCATTCCCGCACATTTCCCTACCGCCGTAAGGTACGACCAGATCACCTGGACACTCCTTACGAGGTGAGGCCCCGACACCCTTGATGCCGACCGGATCACCAAGGACGGCATCAAGGGGCGAGTGGCTTTACGACTGGTAAGGCTCCTGAGGCGTGATGCTTAGGAGCCCCTTTGATGCTCAAGCGGCTCCCCAAAACTTTGCTTCCTGTCCCGGGAGGGACGGGCCTCCCAAGGCTCCGAGTTGACGCTCTTGTAGCTCTGCATCGGCAGGTCCCAGTCCCGCACATTTCCCTGCCACCGTAAGGTACGACCGCATCACCTGGACGCACCTTACAAGGCGAGGCCCCGACACCCTTGATGCCGATCGGATCACCAATGACGACACCAAGGGGGCGAGTGGCTTTATGACCGGTAAGGCTCCTGAGGCGTGTTGCTCAGGAGCCCCATTTGACGCTCAAGCTGTCCCAAAGAAAATTTTGTTCCCTGCCCCGGGAGGGGCAGGCCTCCCAAGGTTCCAAAATGGTGCGCCGGGCCGTGAGTGGAGCCCCCGAGCGAGTATGAGGCGGCATGCGCCTGCTGACTCATCCATGAGTGCCACGCGAGGATCCGGGCGCCAAGTCCTTGGCGAGGTGCGAGCACCGTGCCCCCCAGCCCCCGCTCGCGGGGTACGAGGGGGAGGGGAGTAAGCGAGTGCTCGACTCGAAGAGAGAAACCAACATGAGAAATGGCGATGAAAACAAATCTTTGACCCTTTTCTTTAAAACATGATTTGGAAAGCCCTGAGTTTTGTTCCAAAAGGTTGGCAAATCCAAACATCAGAAAAGCAAATAACAGCCGCGTCCGGCACCTAGACTAGTCTTCGTCTTCCCCCAGCGCTGAGCGTAGGGCATCCACGTTGCATGGGCGTAGCCATTGGAGAGCAGTGTTGACTTCTCCGCCAGCGCGGAGCTATGGCTTCCACGTTGCGTGGGAGGAACCCCTCCGCGTCCTCGGGGGGCTCCAGGCGTATACAGCCCACTCATTTTTACGTGAGAGTGTCACGAGTAGAACTTCCGGAGGTGCTGGATGTTCCAGGCATTCTGGATGAGGACCCCGTCCTGAGTCTCCAGGCGCATGGCGCCAGGCCTGGAGACATGAGCGACCTTGAACGGGCCCTCCCACATGGGCGAGAGCTTGTGCAAGCCCTCCCTGGAGAGAACCCGCCTCAGAACGAGGTCTCCGACTTTGAGGGTCCTGGAGCGGATATTATGGCAGTGGTAGCGCCATAGCGCTTGCTGGTACCTCGCAGCTCGGAGCAAGGCTCGGCGACGCGCCTCCTCCCCAAGCACGAGGTCCGTTCCCCACGCGGCATCCTGACGCTCCTCGTCAAATGCCAAGACCCGTGGGGATCGATGCTTGACCTCGTGGGGGAAGACGCCTTCGGCTCCGTAGACGAGGAAGAACGGGGTCTCGCCGCTGGGCTTAGTCATGGTGGTGCGGATGGACCACAACACCGACTGAAGCTCATCGACCCAACCCCTGCCGCAAGATTCAAGCTTCTTCTTGAAGCTCCTTGTCTTGAGGCCCCGCAGGACCTCCGCATTGGCGCGCTCCGCCTGGCCGTTGCTCCGTGGGTGGGCTACCGAGGCGTAGCATATCTGTGTTCCAAGGTTAGCATAATAGGTCCTGAAGAGGTTACTTGTGAACTGCGAACCGTTGTCGGTGATGATGCGGTTGGGGACGCCGAACCGGCTTACGAGGCCCTTGATGAACTTGACGGCTGATCCGGCCGGGATGGTGCGCATGGGTTCCACCTCCGCCCACTTGGTGAACTTGTCGATGGCGACGTAGAGGTAGCGGTACCCGCCTGCTGCTCGTGGAAAGGGCCCCAGTATATCCAGCCCCCAGACCGCAAAGGGCCAGGAGAGCGGGATGGTCTGGAGGCCCTGCGCAGGCTGGTGAATCT
Organism: Elymus sibiricus; assembly: GCA_039707655.1. Taxonomy (NCBI): domain Eukaryota; kingdom Viridiplantae; phylum Streptophyta; class Magnoliopsida; order Poales; family Poaceae; genus Elymus; species Elymus sibiricus. The sequence goes on from CM077665.1 coordinate 277,156,521, forward strand.
GCTTGGCATGAAACTGGCAGGCCTCGCAAGACCGGACTAGTTCGATGGCGTCATCAAGCGCCGAGGGCCAGTAGAAGCCTGATCGGAAAACCTTCCCTGCAAGGGTGCGCGACGAGGAGTGATGCCCGCAGTCTCCTCCGTGGATGTCGGCCAGCAGCTCGCACCCTTGCTCCTTGGAGATGCACCGCAGTGCGACGTCGTTCGGGCGCCTGCGGTACAGGTCACCGTCCTGCAAGCAGTAGGCCGTGGCCTGCCGTGATATGCGCTCCGCGTCCTCCTCCTTTTCCGGTAGCATGCCATGAAGTAGGTACGCCCTGATCTCCTGCATCCAGCTATCGGCCTGAGGCTCCAGGGCCAGGAGCAGCCGGGCCCCTGAGGCCTGGCCACAGTCCGGAGCCCCCGAGGGCGGCGCTGGGGGGAGCTCCTCACTCCGCGGCGCCAGGTCTTTGTTGGGTGGCGCCGCGGAAGGCTTGAAGAGCCGCTCCTCGAAGACGCCTGGCTCCTGGGGCTCGCGGCGTGAAGCCCTCTTGGCGATGTCGTCGGCTTCCTTGTTCGTGCCGCGCGGGATGTGCTGCAACTCCAAGCCCTGAAAGCGTTTTTCGATCTTACGTAACTCTTCCAAATATGCCTCCATGTGCTCGTCCTTGGGTGTATACTCTTTGTTGGAGAAGTTGACGAGGAGCTGGGAGTCGCCCATGACGGTGAGGCACCGAACCCCCAAGGCCGCCGCTGCCTTGAGGCCGGCGATGAAGCCCTCGTACTCCGCGATGTTGTTGGAAACTTTCTCTCCATGCTGGAAATAGAGCTGCACGGCGTAAATGAGCTTGTCGCCTGTCGGGGAAGTGAGCATGACCCCAGCTCCTGCTCCCTTGCGCGTGAAGGCTCCGTCGAAATGCATGATCCATCCCTCGGGTGCCTCATCGCCAGGGGTGAGGGACTGGCTCCCGTCCAGCCCCCGGTCAGGGGCATCTGTCCACTCTGCCACGAAGTCCGCCAGGGCTGCCCCTTTGATGACCCTGGTCGTGCTGAACTCTATGTTGAAGCCTTCAGCTTGATGTTCCATTCGGCGACTCTTCCTGCCGCGTTGGGGTTGCACAGGATCTTCTCCAGGGGGTAGGCAGAGACGACCTTGATGGGATGTCCCTGGAAGTAGTGGTGCAGTTTCCTCGAGGTGACAAGAAGCGCTAAGAGCAGCTTCTGTTGCATGGGGTAGCGTGAGCACGCATCCCGCAGCACCGTGCTGACGTAGTACACTAGGTGTTCGACGAGGGTGAGGTCCCCCGCGGTGTCCTATTCCGTGGCGGGCCCAAGAGGCCTGGGCGCCTCGGGGGCCATCGGTGTGGCAGGGGCCTCTAGAGGGTTGAGTGCTTCAGGGGCCGTCGGAGCGGCTGGGGCCTCATGAGGGTTGAGCGCTCTGGCATGGGGACAAGCGGGCTCCTCGGGATCCCGCGAGCCCCCTTGTTCCAGGCTTGGGGGCCCGCCGGCACCCGTCGACGCGGCTCGTGCGCCGGCTCGCTCCTTCCTGACTGCCACCAATGCAGCGCTGGCGGAGTGGGGGGTGGAAGCCAGGTACAGCAGCAGGGGCTCCCGAGGGCGAGGCGCCACCATCACCGGCGGGCTCGTGAGGTATTGCTTGAGTTCCTCGAAGGTTGCGTCCACCTCCGGGGTCCATTCGAAAGGGCCCTTCCTCTTCATGATCTTGAAGAACGGCAGGGCCCGCTCGCCGAGCTTGGAGATGAAGCGCCCCAAGGAGGTTACGCACCCCGCCAATTTCTGTATTTCCTTGAGGGTCTGGGGTGCGCTCATCTTGTTTATGGCCTTGACCTTCTCCGGGTTCACCTCGATTCCCCGATGCGATACCAGGAAACCGAGCAGCTTGCCAGAGGGGACCCCGAAGACGCACTTCTTAGGGTTGAGCTTCAGGTTCACTTCCCTCAGGCTGGCGAATGTCTCCTCCAAGTCCCCGATCAGGGTCTTGGCCGCCTTGGAATTTACCACAATGTCGTCGACGTAGGCCTCTGCATTCCTCCCGAGCTATGGCCCCAGGGTGATGTGCATCAACCGCTGGAAGGTTGCCCCGGCATTCCGCAGCCCGAAGGGCATGCACGTGTAGCAGAATACCCCGCACGAGGTGAGGAAGGCTGTCTTCTCGACGTCCTCCACCACCATCTTGATCAGATGGTAGCCTGAGAAGGCGTCCAGGAAGCATAGGAGGTCGCACTCCGCGGTGGAGTCCACGATCTGATCGATGCGCGGCAGCGGGAATGGATCTTGGGGGCAGGCTTTGTTGAGGCTCGTGAAGTCGACGCACTAACGCTCCTTGCGGCCTTTCTTCGGGACGACCACCGGGTTGGCCACCCACTCCGGGTAACGCACCTCCCGGATGACCCCAGCCTCCTTCAGCTTGCTGACCTCCTGGGCGATGAATGCCTGCTTCTCATGAGCTTGCCTCCTTGCCTTTTGCTTTATAGGACGTGCGTTCGGGCACACCATGAGGTGGTGCTCGATCACGTCCCTTGGGACCCCCACCAGGTCAGAGGCGCTCCACGCGAACGCTTCCTTGTTCGCACGGAGGAAGGCCACCAACGCCTCCTCCTGATCCTAAGGCAAGTCGGCGCCGATGGTGAAGGTAGGGCCAGGGTTTCCTTCGTCCACCGGCACCTGCTTCGTCTCCGCCCGACTCTGGGAGAACAACTGCCTCTTCTTCACCGGTGCGACATCGAGGATACCCCCGGGGACGCTTTGTAGGAGAGCTTGAGCACGTGGGACGCGACCTTGACATCCCTCACAACGGTGAGGATGCCGCCGCTCCCGGGCATCTTGATGACGTTGTAGCCCGGGTGCGTTGCCGCCATGAACTGGGCGAGGACGGGGTAGCCAAGTATCGCGTTGTACGGGAGGTGGATGTGGGCGACATCAAAGTCGACATGCTCGGTGCAGAAGTTGGAGCAGGTGCCGAAGGTGACGGGGAGGCGCACCCGCCCCACGAGGACGACGGATCCGCCGACCACCCCAGAGAAGGGCCTTGAAGGCACGAGTTGGTCACGGGGTAGCTGCAGCGCGTCGAAGGCCTCCACGGAGATGACGTTGAGGCCGGCACCACCGTCTATGAGGGTCCTGGAGAAGGCCACGCCGCGTATGGTTGGTGTGCACAACATGGGGAGCGTTCCAGCGGCTGCCGTCGTCTTGGGGTGGTCGACGGGGCCGAAGGTGATGTCGGTCTCCGGCCATGCGCGGTGCGGCGTGGGCTCTGGCCGCGACTGAACCGCTCCTATATGGCGTAGGAACCGCTTGACTTGGCGGCCGGAGGACGGCGCCTGCGACCCACCGAGGATGCAGGCGACCACCGGGCTGGCCCTTCGCGTCCCGGCGCTGTCGCGCGCCAGTGGCCGGCCGGCGTCGGGGATCTCGTTCGCCATGGAGTTGTCGAATCGGGGCTCAGCTGTCGCCGCGAGCGGGGAAGCTCCGACACGCCCCTACCTGGTGCACCAAATGTCGGATTTCGGGCTCCGCAAAACCCTCAAGGTTCGAACTCAGGGGCATGTGCGGAGATTTCCCTGCAGCCTCGCCCTACCTAGCTTGCTACTCGACGGCTAAGACGATGAACTCGCACGATGACGAGGAAGAAGATGAACATGGTGGTTTACCCAGGTTCGGGCCGCTGCGAAGCGTAATACCCTACTCCTGCTTTGGTGGATTGCCTCTCGTGGAGGTTATGGTGGATGAACTAGTACAAGGTTTAGGAGCCTCGCGAGGGAGTTCCTGAGGTGTTCTTGGCTCTCTGCTAGCCTTGTGGTGGATCGGATGGAGCGATGGATCCACTGGCCTCGGATCGGATCGGCCCGCCCTACGGTGCAGCCTAGCCTCTATATATAGCGGTGGCCCGGGTCCTCTTCCCTTATCGCATAGGCGGGAAGGGATCCCACAACGGCCAAATTTGAAGGGGGACAGGAGTACATCCGCGCCCTGTCCAAAGGTGGTCTTCGCCTGCAAAGTAGATGTCGATGATGCAGAGGTGGGCTCGGTAATGACATCCATCCTGCGGGGCTCGTGGTCGTGGTCTTGTTGCACCGGAATGGAAACCTTTGGGGGGTGCTTTGGGAACATGCGTACGTCCTTGCCCCCTTTTCACCAAAGGGGAAACTGCTCCGCCTAGCGCGCTGGCACCCGCCTGTCCTTCCGTGCGTCACCCTTGACTCCTGAGGCCGGGTGCTGCATAGAGATCTCTGCCGCTCCTGAGGGGGGCCTGGTGAGGCCCTCCGCTTGCCGGTCCTGGTGCTGCTCTCCCTCGCGAGCCTAGGGGCCTCGTGAGGGCCTTGTCTTGAGTGGGGCCACGTCTGGCTGTGCTTCTCTGTCGAGGTGGGTCATGCCCTGGGCCGCAGGCAGGCAGGTCTGGGTACCCCCGTTCCCAGAACGCCGACAGGTTTTTCCATTGGATTTGTGTGATAATTTATAATGGACTATTTAGAGTACCCCCAGCAGGGTCAAATCTTTCGGAAAGCCATGCCCGGGGTTATGTGGCGACTTGGAGATTTATAATATCTGGTTGTAGGGAACTTGGCACTAAATCTGATTAAAATACACCAACCATGTGCGTAACCATGACTATCTCTTCTTGTGAGGTTTGAACCAAGAAGAGGACACAGTTGGCTATGATTGACTCGTAAGTAGGTGTTCAGGATCACTTTTTGATCATTACTAGCTCACATCAGTTTATGCGTAGGTCACTCTTCTTGTTCTTGTACTCGTAAGTTAGCCAGCTATAAAATGCTTAGTGCTGCTGCAACCTCACCACTTCACCATACCTCACCCGTTAAGCTTTGCTAATCTTGATACCCTTGGTAATGAGATTGTTGAGTCCTCATCGCTTATAGATTCCTACAACAACAGATGCAGGTACAGGTAATATGATAATTTGACGTGAGAGCGATGCTTGATTCTATTTGGATTTCTTCTTCTTCTTTGATCATAGGATGGGTTTCAGGTCGGCAGCCTGGGATTAGCAGGGTGGACGTCGTCTTCTTTTTCATTTGATTTCATCCGTAGTCGGATCCTGCTCTTCTGTTTGATTATTGTTTGTACTGGTGTATTGAGAAGTTTATGTTGTAGCATGTGACGAGTGTAAGCAAACTCCATATACTCATCTCTTGTTTACATGTATTGTGACGATCTCCATTCTTGCGAAGCGGCCCAAAATGCGCTTCTATCCTTATCGAGGCTCTCGAGCCATCGCGAGGATCGTACCGCATATTGGGCATGACAAGTTACCACTACTTTCAGTGCTTGGAGAGAATACCTTGCTCAATATCACTTGTCATTTCCTTCTGCTCCTCGTTGGGTTCGACACTCTTACTTATCGAAAGTACTACGAAAGGCCTTTTGCCGAGCGTTTCTACCCACTCTTTAGTATATGTACACGCCCTCAACTCACAGTTGGGGTGGCCCTGTCGGACCTTGGGATGTGACGTTCAGACGTACCTTCGGTCCACAAGAGCAGGTCTAGTGGGAGGAGATACTCGAGCGTACCGCGCTTCATACCCCCTCCCTAGAACATGATGCCGTATCTTGGCATTTAGAACCAAGTGGCTTATTCTCCACTAAGTCTCTCTATAAGGCACTGTTGGCCACACCTGGGCCACAGGAGTTGAATCTCCTTTGGGACATTAAATTGCCATTAAAGATTCGGATCTTCCTTTGGAAATGGGTGCGTGGCCGCTTACCCTTAGGTACGGAGGTGCTTAAACGCAATGGCCCTAGTGATGGGTTGTGTCCTCTTTGCGACGTGCTGGAGGACACCAACCACATCTTCTTCTAGTGTCTGGCCGCGATATTCCTTTGGAGTTGCTTCCGTTATGTGGTGGGCGGGAACTGGTGCCACGATAACCTCCAGGATTTATTTCGAGATGTCCTTGATTCTCCCTGTGAGATCCGCCCATCCATGTTGGTTTCCATAAGCGCATTAACATGGACGTTGTGCAACCTGCGCAATAAACTTGTGATCGAGCATGTGCTTCCGCAGCGTATGAATGACGCTATATACAAAATGTGTGGTTTCCTGTAGCTATGGCAACCGCTTAGCAAGCAACGCCATCGGGGCTACATCGATGTGATCAGTGCCGGTCTACGTTCCTCCACGGGATCCCTCGCACCTCCGACTCCTCCACCGCCTCCTGAGCTGGATTAGCTTTTGTCTTTAATTTCTAGGGGTTTGCTGTGTTGTGCCCCAGCCAAACTCGATATGTTTTTGCTTTTGTTTGTTTTTTGGCACTTGCTTCTTTGGACCTTGAACTTGTGTCGTTGTCGGATGATTGGTGCGGTTTCTTTATAATATAAAGTGGGGGAAACCCTTTTTCATCGAAAGTACTACGATTGATCCCCTATACTTGTGGTTCATCAAGACTCTTCTCTGACGTTGTTGCCGGGGAGTGAAGCGCCTTTTGTAAGTGGAATTTAGTAAGGAAACGTTTTTGTTACATGCTGAAATCTACTATCACTTTTTACTATGGAGGATAATACTTTGAGGGGCCTGTTCGGGGTACCTTCCCCTCGAGCATAAGTGGTAAAAGTTGCTCCTCAACCTACTGAACCTAGTGAAAATATTTATTATGAAATTCCTTCGGGTATGCTAGAGAAACTGCTAGCTAATCCTTATGCAGGAGATGGAACAATACACCCTGATATGCACTTGATCTATATAGATGAAATTTGTGGATTATTTAAGCTTGCAGGTTTATCCGAGGATGGTGTTAAGAAGAAGTTTCTCCCTTTATATTTGTAAGGAAAGGCATTGATATGGTATAGCCTATTGGATGATGCCGGAACATGGGATTGGAATCGATTGAAGCTAGAATTTCACCAGAAATTTTATCCTATGCATTTGGTTCAACGTGTCCAGAATTATTTATATATATATATATATATATATATATATATATTGGCCTCGTGAAGGAGAAAGTAGCTGTCAAGATTGGGGGGGGGGCTTAAATCTGTGATACATACATGCCCCAATCAGGAGCTCTCAAGAGAAATAATCCTACAAAACTTTTATGCTCGGCTTTCTCATGATGATCAATGATGAAAACGATTGAATTCAAATGGGATCTTCTGGAAAGAATTCAATGCAACTATGAATATTGGGACATCGATAAAGCTAAAGAATCAGGTATAAATCTTGTTTTTGATTGTGTTAATCTTTTATGGAAACCGAAGCTTTTCATAAGTATAGTGCAAAATATGGACCTGACTCTGAGATAGTAACTACTTTCTGTGAATCATTTGCTACTCATGTTGATCTCCCTAAAGAGAAGTGGTTTAAATTTCATCCACCTATTAAATAAACATGTGAGGAACCTGTTATAGCTAAAGAGGAAACACTCATTTATAATGTTGATCCAGTTCTGCCTACTGCTTATATTGAGAAACCTCCTTTTCCTGTTAGGATTAGGGAACAATGCTAAAGTTGCAATTGTGGTTAATAAGAGTAATATCAAAACACAGAGACCCTCTGAACAAATAAAAGTAGAACCTAAAGTTGCAATGAGTAAAGATCTATTGGTTGACAATGTTGATGGTCATGTCATATATTTCTGCGATGAACCATCTCGGATGGCTAAGCAGGATTCTAAAAATAAACATAAACCTATTGTTGGCATGACCATTGTTTCTGTTAAGATTGGAGATCATTGTTATCATGGTTTATGTGATATCAGTGCTAGTGTAAGTGCTATTCCATATACTCTTTATCAAGAAATTATGCATGATATTGCACCCATTGAGCTAGAAGACATATATGCTACTGTTAAGCTTGCGAACAGAGAGACCATTTCACCACTTCGGATTCTTAGAGATGTTGAAGTCTTGTGTGGTAAGATCAAATACCCTACTAATTTCCTAGTTCTAGGATCACTACAAGATAATTTTTGCCCCATTATATTTGGTAGATCTTTCGTGAATACTGTTAATGCTAAAATTGATTGCACCAAGGAAACGGTCAGTGTTAATTTTGGTGATGTATCTCATGAATTTAATTTCTCCAAGTTTACTAGACAACCACATGATAAAGAATTGCCTAATAAAGATGAAATAATTGGTCTTTATTCTATTGTTGTGCCTCCTACTGATCCATTAGAACAATATTTGCTTGACCATGAAAATGATATGCATATGAAGGGAAGGAAAGAAATAGATGATGTACTCTTTAATCAAACACCTATTCTTGAACATAATTTTCCTATTGAAACTTTGGGAGATCCTCTCCCTCCTAAGAGTGATCCTGTATTTGAATTAAAGAAATTACCTGATACACTGAAATATGCTTATCTTGATGAAAAGAAGATATATCAAGTTATTATTAGTGCTAACCTTACAGAGCATGAAGAAAAGAGATTACTTAAGATTCTGAAGAAGCATCGTGTTCTAATTGGATATACTTTTGATGATCTTAAGGGCATAAGTCCCACATTATGCCAGCATAAGATTAATATGGAACCAAATGCTAAACCAGTTGTTGATCATCAACGTCATCTGAATCCTAAAATGAAGATTGTGGTAAGAACTGAAATACTAAAGCTTATGGAGGCACGTATAATTTATCCTATAGCTGATAGAAGATGGGTAAGTCATGTTCATTGTGTCCATAAGAAAGAAGGCATTACCATTTTTCCTAACGATAAAAATGAACTTATCCCTCAAAGAATTGTAAGGTTATAGTATGGTAATTGATTTCACGAAATTAAATAAAGCTACTAAAAAATACCATTACCCCTTGCCTTCTAATGATCAAATGTTCGAAAGATTGTCTAAGCATACACACTTTTGTTTCCTAGATGGATATTCTGGTTTTTCTCAAATACCTGTAGCAAAAGAAGATCAATAGAAAACCACATTTACTTGTCCTTTTGGAACCTATGCTTATAGACGTATGCCTTTTGGTTTATGCAATGCACCTGCTACCTTTCAAAGATGTATGACTTCTATATTCTTTGATTTTTGTGAAAAGATTGTTGAGGTACTCATGGATGATTTTTCCGTTTACGGAACCTCTGTTGATGATTGCTTAAACAACCTTGATCGATTTATGCAGAGATGTGAAGAAACTAATCTTGTCTTGAACTGGGAGAAGTGCCACTTTATGGTGAATGAAGGTATAGTCCTTGGGCATAAGAGTTTCGAAAGAGGTGTTGAGGTAGATAAAGCTAAGGTTGATGCAATTGAGAAAATGCCATGTCCTAAAGATATTAAAGGTATTAGAGGTTTGCTTGGTCATGTTGGTTTCTATAGAAGGTTCATAAAAGACTTCTCTAAAATTTATAGGCCTCTTACCAATCTTTAGCAAAAAGATGTTCCATTTGTTTGTGATGATGATTGTGTAGAAGCCTTTGAAATTCTTAAGCAAGCCTTAATTTCTGCACCTATTGTTCAACCACCTGACTCGAACCTACCCTTTGAAATAATGTGTGATGCTAGTGATTATGTTGTTGGTGTTGTTCTAGGACAAAGAGTTGATAAGAAATTGAATGTTATTCATTATGCTTGTAGAACTCTAGACAGTGCTCAAAAGAATTATGCTACTACTGAGAAAGAGTTTTTAGTAGTTGTGTTTGCATGTGATAAATTCAGATCGTATATTTTTGATTCTAAATTAATAATTCACACTGATCATAGTGCTATTAAATTATCTTATGGAAAAGAAAGATGCTAAACCTGCTCTTTTCTTACAAGAGTTTGATTTGCATACTGTTGACAGGAAGGGAGCTGAAAATCATGTAGCAGATAATTTTTCTGGGATGGAAAAATGTTCTTGATGACCCACTACCTATTAATGATAATTTTTCTAATGAGCAATTAGCTGTTATAAATCATTCTACTTTTCGCAATAGTCATTGGTATGCAGATTATGCTAATTACATTGTTGCCAAATATATACCACCTAATTTCACACACAAACAAAAGAAACAGTTCTTCTTTAACTTGAGACATTACTTTTGGGATGTCCCACATTTATATGAAGAAGGAGTAGATGGTATTATTAGACATTGTGTACCTGAGCATTGTCGGCGTCCTGGGAACAGGGGTACCCAGAACTGCCTGCCTGCGACCCAGGGGATGGCCCACTTCGATGGCCTGGTACGGCCCGGTGCAGGATCGTTGAAGAACAAGGCCCTCGCGGGAGCCCCACCCTCGCGAGGGGGACGATGACAAGACCCTCGGAGGGAGGAGGCCTCCCCAGGTTGCCTCCCAAGCGGCGGAGATCCCTATGCAGCACTCAGCCTCGGGAGGTCAGGGGTGACGCAAGCCAGGCCAGGCGGGCGCCAGCGCGCGCGGAGGAGAAAGTTTACTCTTTGGTGCAAAGGAGGCATAGACGTACGCAGGTTCCCAAGGCACCCCCAAAGGTTTCCATTCCGGCGCAACGAGACCAAGACCACGAGCCCCGCAGGACGGATGTCATCGCCGAGCCCACCTCTGCATCACCACCGGCTACTTTGTAGGCGAAGACCACCTTTTGGCAGGATAAGGTGTACTCCTTGTCCCCCTTCGAATTTGGCCGTTGTGGGATCCCTTCCCGCCATTGCGATAAGGGAAGAGGACCCGAGCCACTATAAATAGAGGCTAGGCTGCACCGTAGAACAAGGGATAAAACATCACCCGAGCAGCCTCGCGAGGCTACTCACCACCGTACTAGTTCATCCATAAACCTCCTCGTAAGGCAATCCACCAAAAGCAGGAGTAGGGTTTTACGCTTCGCAGCGGCCCGAACCTGGGTAAATCCTCGTGTGCTAGTCTTCTTCCCCATGATTGTGTGAGTTCGTCAGGCTAGGCTGTCGAGTTGTGAGCTTGAGGACGAAGCTGGTGGGGGTCTTCGCACATGCCCCTGAGTCCGAACCTCTTTGGGTTTTGCGGAGCACGAAATCCGACATTTGGCGCGCCAGGTAGGGGGCGTGTCGAAGTCTTCCACAAGCTTCGCTTTTCTCCGCTCTGTTGTTTCGATGGCCGACGCCTGCCAAGCTTCCTTCGGCCCCGGCGGATCCACCTTCACCAACCTCGCCGCTACTACCCATGACGCATGCCCTGGCAGCTCGGTGCTGGGCGGTCGTTATCAGGCCACCAGCGTTTTCTCCACCACCGTCGCTGCTCGTGCCGGCCAGGCGCGCGGCGGGCGTGCGGCGCCCGCGGGACCGACATCACCCTGTACACACGTGGGAGACCTCAACGCGCATGATGCGCTGCTGATGGCGAGTGAGCTGCTTCGCCATCGCCCAACGCACGAAGGGCTTCGACGCCTAGGCCGACCACCTCGCTGAGTTGGTCACCGTTGCGAGGAGGGCCTGGGTTCCGCACCACTCCTCTCGACCCCCAACGCCGGGTACCGGGGGCTCGCTCACCGTACCGCTCACCTCATCGGCAAACGGCGTGCCCACCCCTTGCCTGGGCGGGCCCGGGCAAGGCCCGCCGCACACCGCGCTCCTTCTCCTCCGGATCCCGGTGACCGGCTTCAGGGCGCCGTCCAACCCCATTGGTGGTGCCTTCGAAGAAGGTGACAGGACGCTCCGTGCGCGCCTCAACACGCGCACCCATATCCCGATGGATCATCAACAGCCTGGGTCGTCCCGGCGCGAGCGCGCCAACCGGCACAGGGACCAGGCGGCTCAGGCTTCCGAGCAAGCAGGTAACCATAACGGAGGCGCGGTGGATAACCAGGGAGGCTACCCACGTCAAGACGCACGTGACCAACCTCGCGACGACGGCAGAGGTAAGCAGCTTCAGGCGGAGGCTCGACGCAGGAGGGTCTGCGGGCCGCGCATCCAGAGCGGCGTCGCCTTGCCGCCCAGGGAGGCTGCCCATGGGGCGTGCGGAGACGGTTCAGGAGGAAGCCAAGGCCTTTACACAGAGGCCTATGTTCCGAGGAGTATCATACCTGCGGATGGCGCCGTGGATTGCGTGCCCCCCGCGGGTGCCAGCATCCTCCCGGAGTAGAGAGGTGTCCTGGACGCCCTCTCCAAGCCGGGCCTGGGGGCTTCCACTGAGGGGGCACCGGTACAGGTTGGTGCAAACGAGGGGGTGTCCCGGGATGCGCAGTGGCGCGTAGCAGCCGCCGCCCTTGTGATCAAGCAGCACGCAGCCGAGCCCTCTGGGCCGCAGGAGCAACCTCCTAGGGGGATCGGCAGGATACAAGCAGCGCAGGCCACGTGCGGCAACGGGGGTGCCGGCACGGCCCTCAGGAGGCAGGGCCATGTGAGGTCCTCGGGTCGTGGTCTGGCCGGTGCCCCAACGCCTCACGAGGCGGCTTCACCGACACAACACCCCTATGGCTGCGCTGGGTGCATTGTGCTCATGTTTGGGCCGTGGGAGCGCAATCCCGCAGCTACGCGGGGAACAATGCACTTAGGTTTGGACTGTAGGGGCGTGCAACCGCGCAGAAATGCGCGGGATGGCTCGTGACTGAGTTGGGAGCACCTAGGCCGTGCGCCTGGGGGATTGCCCAGCTATCTTCGGCCGTGACACTCTCACGTAATAATGAGTGGGTTGTATACGCCCGGAGCCCCCCGAGGACGCAGAGGGGTTCCCACCCACGCCCAAGTGGAAGCCCCATGCTCCGCGCTGGCGGACAACACTGTCTTCCAATGACTATGCCCACGCCTAGTGGATGCCCTATGCTCCGCGCTGGGGGAAGACGAAGACTAGCCTAGGTGCCGGACGCGGCTGTTCTTTGCATTTCTTGTATTCGAATTTGCCATTTTCTGGAATGAAACTCGAGGCCTTTCAACCGTATTTGAAAAAAGGGGGCGGGAATTTTTCTCCTTGCTGTTTTCTATCTTGAAGTTTCTTTCTTCGGGTAAACACCTGCCAGCCTCTCCCTCTCGCGCCCTGTGAGCGGGGACTACGGGCACGGTGTGCACACCTCGCCAAGGCTTTGGCGTCCTGGTCTTCGCGTGGCGCTCTCGAGTGAGCTAGCAGGCGCGTGTCGCCTCACCCTCGCTCGGGGGCTCCGCCGCGGCCCGGCGCGCCATCTTGGAGCCTCTGGAGGCTCACACCTCTCGAGGCAGGAACTGGCAAAAAGGTATGGGAGCCGCTTGAGCGTCAAGGGGGACTCCTAAGCAACGCGACGCAGGAGCCTCACTGGTCACGTATCCCCTCGCCCCTTGGTCTCGTCCTGGTGATCCGGACACCCCAATGGCGGTCGAGGTATGCGCGGGATTGGGCCCCGCCGACGTAGAGCGCCGCTCGAGCGTCAGTGGGGACTCCTGAGCAACGCGACTCGGGAGCCTCACTGATCGCGTAGCTCCTCGCCCCTTGGTCTCGTCCAGGTGATCCAGACACCCCAACGGCGGTCGAGGTATGCGCGGGATTGGGCCCCGCCGACGTAGAGTGCCGAAAGGGCTCCCAAACCGCCTTACTCGCAGGAAAAAGGAACCCCCCAAGACCCCCAAGACCCCCAGGTGCAACTGCCAGACCCCACGACACAGAGGCCCGCCGCGGACGCATCAAGCTAAGTACCCTAATCACGACCAACAGGAAGTCTCAATTAACATTAACAGTAACACAGGGATCGGGATACATGATGAGAGTGCTAAAGTAAGGGCGCAAGCGTCGGAATTCATTACACGCCCAGAGGGGCCCTCCATGATTCTTTGATTATAGGGAAGAAGAAGGCGAAGGAGCCTCCCTCGGGGGCTGCCACTCCTGAGGCCCTAGCTCCGGTGCGCCAGCGCTCAGTCGGAGTCCTCCTCCTCCTTGACGGGCCCATGGTGGCATGCCAGCGTAGCCGCTTCCCGGGCGGGGGAGCGGCGCCGTCGCGGCAGGCCACCCCCCGAAGTCCGAGCGCGCCGACGCGGTGGTACGTCGTAGCTGTCGTCGCTCGGGCTCTCCTCGGTGGAGGTGTCGCTGCCGCTAGAAGCACGACGGCCGTCACCAAGGACAAGCTCACCTCCAAGGTCGCCGCCGCCGCCGTCGCCCAAAGGTCAGCACCCCAAGCGCCTGCCGTCCTCCCCGAAGATCCTGACGAAAAGCATCGCGGTGCCGTCGTGCTTGAAGTGGAGCGTGAGCCTCCCCTCCAGGCCGTGGGTGCGGGCGAAGATCTGCCACCCGCGGCTCAAGAAGACGTAGCCTGCGAGGGTAACCTCGACCTCCACCCACAACGCGCTGCTACAACAACCATCGGCTTGCAGCCACAGACCTGCGGGTTCATCGGCCCGCAGCGTCTCCGCGAAGAATCGCGGGAGCTGCAACCAGGTGACCGCCGGCCTCTCCATCAGCACCAGGAACTCCTGGCCCGTATCGGCCGTGTGGGCCCGCGGGTGCGATGGCCGAGCACCTACTGCGGGTCTCCCTCCTTGGCCACGGCCGCCGCACCCGCCGCCTCCGCTTGCGCCAGCAGAGGCACCAGCCCTCGCGGAGGTACGGCCGCGCCCACGGGGCGCCGCCGTCGACGCCTCGGTATACTTGCGAGGACGGCCCCGGCTCCTCTTGGGAGGCTGTTGGTTCGGCCCCTCCTGGCAGGCTTTCCCCTTCTCGGCAGCAGAAAACCTCCTCACTGGCGTCATGATCGAGGAGGCGAAGGACGAAGGCGGGGGAGCGAGAAGTAGGAATGGGCTGGGGGCTCCGTCCCCTCCGCCCATTTATAGCCGGATGGAGGCCAACCGGCACCCCTCCTCATCCCGGGCAATGATGGCCCTGCGACGTGCGCCGGTTGCTGGTCAGCCGGAGCGGTTGTCGAGGCGCCATGCGGAACTAGAGGCGTCCGCGCCTCGTTATTTGCCATACGACAGGCTGGGCTCGCAGGCGATTGGATCTCGCGGCGCTTCGGGCCATCTTCTTCGGCTTCGCCCCGAAGCCAGCTCGAGCGCGCCTTGGGCCCGGGGGCTACTGTCGGTGTCCTGGGAACGGGGGTACCCATAACTGCCTGCCTGCGACCCAGGGCATGGCCAACTTCGATGGCCTGGTACGGCCCGGTGCAGGATCGCTCAAGAACAAGGCCCTCGCGGGAGCCCCACCCTCGCGAGGGGGACGACGGCAAGACCCCCGGAAGGAGGAGGCCTCCCCAGGTCGCCTCCCGAGGGGCGGAGATCCCTATGTAGCACTCAGCCTCGGGAGGTTGGGGGTGATGCAAGCCAGACCAGGCGGGCGCCAGCGGGCGCAGAGGAGACAATTTCCTCTTTGGTGCAAAGGAGGCATAGACGTACGCAGGTTCCCAAGGCACCCCCAAAGGTTTCCATTCCGGCGCAACGAGACCAAGACCACGAGCCCCGCAGGACGGACGTCATCGCCGAGCCCACCTCTGCATCACCACCGGCTACTTTGTAGGCGAAGACCACCTTTCGTCGGGATAAGGTGTACTCCTTGTCCCCCTTTGAATTTGGCCATTGTGGGATCCCTTCCCACCATTGCGATAAGGGAAGAGGACCCGGGCCACTATAAATAGAGGCTAGGCCGCACCGTAGAACAAGGGAGAAAACATCACCCGAGCACCCTCGCGAGGCTACTCACCACTGTACTAGTTCATCCATAAACCTCCTCGTGAGGCAATCCACCAAAAGCAAGAGTAGGGTTTTACGCTTCGCAGCGGCCTGAACCTGGGTAAATCCTCGTGTGCTAGTCTTCTTCCCCATGATTGTGTGAGTTCGTCGGGCTAGGCTGTCGAGCTGTGAGCTTGAGGACGAAGCTGGTGGGGGTCTTCGCACACGCCCCTGAGTCCGAACCTCTTTGGGTTTTGCGGAGCCCGAAACCCGACAAGCATGAACAGGAACAAATCCTACGGAAGTGTCAGCCGAAGCATATGGAGGACGCCATGCGGGAGACAAAACTGCACATAAGGTATTACAGTCCGGTTTTTATTGGCCTACTCTCTTCAAGGATGCACGTAACTTTGTGCTTTCTTGTAATGAATGTCAAGTGCTTGGTAATACTGGTAGACATTAGGAAATGCCTATGAATTATTCACTCGTTATTGAACCATTTGATGTTTGGGGCTTTGATTATATGGGACCTCTTCCTTCCTCTAATGGGTATACTCATATTTTAGTTGTTGTTGATTATTACTAAGTGGGTAGAAGCTATTCCAACTAGTAGTGCTGATCACAACACCTCTATTAAAATGCTTAAAGAAGTTATCTTCCCGAGGTTTGGAGTCCCTAGATAGTTAATGACTGATGGTGGTTCACATTTTATTCATGGTGCATTCTGTAAACTCTTAGCTAAATATAATGTTAGCCATAGAATTTCATCTTCATACCATCTTCAATCTAGTGGCCAACTTTAATTGAGTAATAGGTAAATAAAATTAATTTTGCAAAAGACCGTTAATAGATATAGGAAGAATTGGTCTAAAAAACTAGATGAGGCATTGTGGGCATATAGAACTGTTTATAAAAATCCTATCGGTATGCCCCCTATAAAATGGTTTATGGAAAATCATGTCATTTACATCTAGAATTAGAACATAAGGCATATTGGGCATTTAAAGAACTTAATTATGATTTTAAACTTGCAGCAAAAATAGGTTATTTGACATGAGCTCTCTAGATGAATGGAGGACACAAGCCTATGAAAATGCCAAGTTGTTTAAAGAAAAAGTTAAAAGCTGGCATGAAAAAAGAATACAAAAACGGGAATCTAATATTGATGATCAAGTTCTATTATACAATTTTCGTTTTAGATTCTTTGGAGCTAAACTTCTCTCCCAATGGGAAGGACCCTATATCATCGTGGAAGTTTATTGCTCGGGAGCCATCAAGATTAACAACACCGAAGGTACTAATCCTAAGGTGGTTAATGGGCAAAGAATTAAACATTATATTTCAGGTAAACCCATTAACAATGAAACCAACATTATCCAAACAATGACACCGAAGGAGCGCATAAAAGAAACCTTCTAGAATGCTCCAGAATCCTGAAAAAGGGCGGGTATGTGGTACAGTAAGTAAACCGACTCCAAAAGTTCCATAAAAGGATTTTTTGTTCATTTCGGAATATATAAAAAATTAGAAAAATAATAAACAACCAAGAAAGTGCACGAGGGAGCGATGATCCTGGGGGCGCGCCCTACCCCCACGGCACGCCTACCGAGCTCGTGGGCCCCTCGTGGACTTTCCTGACTCCGTTTTAATTTCATAGACTTGTCCTCCATGGGAAATATTCATTATATATACTCCTTGATGTTTTGACCAAGGTATCGCAAGTGTTCCTCTGTTCTTGTTTCAACTTGTTTTTGTCAGATCTAGATCGCTATGTCTTCGTCAAGCTCGGCCAAGGACAAGTTCTTTCAGAAGGTCATCAATCCCTACCTGCCGGAGGTGATGAAGCACCCTGAAACCATTGAGATGCATGAGGGGGTAATCCACATCTGGGACGTGCAAGGACCAAAGAAGGAGGAAAGCGAGAAGGCCATGCTTCAAGAAGTGTAGCAAGAAATCTTCAGGTGCCATGGGATAGTTGAGCATTGTGACGCCCCCATTTTGATCGTACGCTAATCATACACGCAAATGCGTATGACCAAGATTAGGGACTCACTGGAAGATATCATAACACAACTCTAGATGCAAATTAAAGTCATACAAGCTTCATATTACAATCCAGGGGCCTCGAGGGCTCGAATACATAAGCTCGACATACACACGAGTCAGCGGAAGCAATTATTATCTGAGTATAGACATAAGTTAAACAAGTTTTGCCTCAGGAAGGCTAGCACAAACATAACATCGGATCGAAAGAGGCAAGGCCTCCTGCCTGGGAACCACCTATTCTACTGCTGGTCGGGGGCAGCCTCCACATAGTAGTAGGCACCGTCGGTGTAGTAGTAGTCGTCAGCGGGATTCACTATCTCCTGGGCTCCGTCATCTGGTCGCAGCAATCGTATCAAGAGGAAAGGGGGGAGCAAAGCAACGGTGAGTACTCATCCAAAGTACTCGCAAGACTGACATCAGGACTATGCTAAGTATGCAACATTATCAAAGGAATGGGGCTATATCTTTGGACTGTCTGCAGAAATGCCAGAATAGAGAGAATGCCTAGTCCTATCAAAGACTAGCATCTTTAGCATCTTGCAGCATTAGAAGAGTGTAGATTGGTAACTCATAAGTAGCAATATTATTGTAGCAATTTTATTAAGTAACCACGCCTAGAGATTCTTCCTTGACTCCCTGCGAGAAAGCAATCTCAGAGCCAAACATTTCATTTCTAAGTCACAATTCTAGTTGTATTAGATCGGGATACAACTCCAAGTGGTCCTATTACCGTGGACACAGCTATTCGAATAGTTGAATTCATCCCTGTAGGGGTGCACCACATTTCCCAACACGCTTGATAACCTCTGGTCGGACACACTTTCCTGGGTCATGCCCGGCCTCGGGACATCAACACGTCATCGCCCTACCTAGGCTCAACAGAGAGGCCAGCCCGCCTGTCTAAATCCTAAGTGCGCATGGGTCATGGGCCCAAACACCCTTTGCACTCCTGCACGAAGTGTGGGCGGCCGAGGTCAGTCCTAGCACCTCTTATACAAGATCAATGCCTTCACGGACCACTCGGGCGCGCGCCGCTCCATTGCTGATGTCCGAAGAGCTTCGGCTGATACAACGACGCCGAGTACCCATAACTTGTCCCATGTGAAGGTTAGTGCAAAAAAGTTCAATCGACCAACTCCGATCAAATAACCAACCCATTAGCATTTTGTTAATTGCGGTGACGAGCGCGGCCCACGATGTGCGGTCCCGTCGCCCCGTCTCGAGGACTTGTGGCAAGGGCCTCACCTGCCCGGCCACGCCTTGTCGTTATTAATCCGTGGGTACCCTTCAGGGCCGACCCATCACCAACATCTTTCTGTAACCAAGTCATAGTAACCATGTGTATAAAACATCAAGGCGGAACCCGAGGAATCACCCTCAAGGGATCCCGCTCGATGTAACTTTCAAGGTGGACTTTGAGGAATCACCCTCGGTGGTCCCACACTTGAGGGGTTGCACGACAGAGTCGATATCGAAAGTGGCGGAGAGGTATCACCCTCTGTTTACCACGACCGATTACTACACTATAGAGTTATCATCCGGAGTACATACGAGGTATCACCCTCGGTACCCATAGTAATGCTGCAGAGTCATACAACTAGGGGGGTGTGCGGTGATGTGTTGGTCTCTGCACATCGATCATGATGATCGAGTAACTGATAATTAAAGCAGGGCAACTGGGAGTAATGGGTCACAGAGGATCACTATCAACCTATGCTAAGCAGTTTAATGAAGCAGTAGGTACAGTAGCAGTTTAACAAAAACAGGCTATGCATCAGAATAGGAGCTAACTACAATAGTAGCAAACTCTAATGCAAGCATGAGAGAGAAATAATGGGCGATATAGGAATGATAAAGGGTGGGTTGCTTGCCTTGCTGCTCTACTGCAAAAGGCTGGTCGTCAGTGGCGTAGTCATACCCGGCAGCAACGTTAGTCTCAGGGTCTACCAGAGAGAAGAGGGGGGAAGAAACAATAAATATAAAGCAGACAAATGCATCATGATGCATGGCATGGGAATATGCAGTGCTAGTCATGAGCTAACGCAGTACTACACGTTGCTGACGGAGAGGGAAAATATCTGACGATATTTCTCGGGTCTCAGGCTACTACCAGACAAATGAACCTAATGCAATATGTCCATGTTCATCATGCTAAGGGCATGTGACAGATGAACGGACAACGTATTCGGATTCGTGGGATTTTTCTGAGCAACTTTCATATATAAATTATTTCCATCTGACTTATAGATTATTTTGTATTAATTTTCAAAATTTTATTAATATTCTGAAATAAACAGATTAAATTTAATTTGAAAAATACAATTATGACATCAGCATTCAACCCAGCTGTCTCAGGTCAAACCAGACAGCTGGGCCCCACTTGTCATAGACAGTGGGCTAACCAGGGTTTAATTTAAACTAATAACAGATTAATTAATAGAGGGTCCCACCTGTCAGTGTCCCATTAAGACAAATTAAGTATTTTAATTAATTTAACCCGTACAATTAGTGCTAATGGCCCTGGGCCCACATGTCAGTGGCCCAGCGGGGGTATGGCAAACTAGCAGCGACTGGGGCTGCCCAGTCAGCCAGTTGACCAGGTCAACTAGTCAACTGGGCCCGCGGGCCCCTAGGCCAGTGACCCAGAGGGTCCTCGTGGCCGGCCAGGTCAGCAGCGGCCGCCGGAGCAACTCCGGCGAGCAAAACCCGCGACGGCGCGTTCGGGAGGCGACCGGAAATCGCGTACATGGGGCCAAATCACGCGCGGCGACTTGCATTCGGACGCGGGGGCTCGCGCGCGCCATTCCGGCTAGTAAGAGGACCTGGGGGGCGGAACGGCGCCGGCGGCAAGAGGCGGACATGGGCATAGGCGGCGTTGTGAAGCGGGGTAGAAGGCTCTGGGGGCACGAACGGCATAGCCACGAGGCCCTGCGCACATAGGGGTGCTCGGTGCACACCATGGGTGGCCGGAGCAACAACCACGACGTCGAACGAGCGGCGGCTAGTGGCGGCGCACGACAAGGAGCTAGCTAGGGCGCACGGGAGGGAGCGACGGGAGGTGGGGGAGAACCGGAGCTCACAGCGTTGAGAGGGAGAGGTCGAGGAGGGCAGGGAGCTCGGGGGGGGGGCGTGAATTGAAGCGGCGGTCGCTGGAGCCCGAAGAGGAAGGAGAGGACGTGGGCGACAACGGTGGAGTTCCCCGGGCTCGATTCGGTGGAGGGGGAGAAGGAGCAGATGCCTGCGAAGCTCCCGGGCACCTTTGTTCGTCGAGGAGGGGTCGGTGGCCACGACGTTCACCAAGGGGCGGCCATGGCGGCGTTCGGCCGAGGTGGAAGAGGGCGAGGGAGTGGATAGGAGGGGGTTAGGGTTCGCGGGGGGGGAGGGAAAGAGAGAGCGCCGGGGTGGTTTTGTAGGGGCCGGTGAGCCGCCGGATGGGCGCCAGGGCGACGGGGACGGCTGGTGGCGGCCATCGGCGCGCCCACGTCGGTTCGTGTGAACAGAGGAAGGGGATGACCCCCTCAAGTGGGCTGGGCCGCACTGTAGTTCACTAGAGCCCGGGGGCACAGTGCTGCCTCCTCCCCTTCTTATTTTTCTTTCCTTTTTCTTTTGTTTGTTTCTGTTATTATATATTTTAGTGAAATAAATACATTTGTAAAAATATGTGACTTGGCCTAATATTAGTATTGCAATATTAGGCAGTGCCACAAAAAGTTTGAGGACCACTTAAAAAGTTTGGGAATTTCCATAATTATAAAGGCATTTAATTAACTGTTTTGGCCTCTGTTTTATTTATTTTGAGGCACTAAAACACTTTGCAAAAAGTTGGTTACTATTTTATAATAGCTTATGGAATATTTGCAACCCATTCATGATTTTTATTTCCTGGTTTGCAAAACTTTTAAATCCACTTTCCAAATGAATTTGAATTGCAAGAAAAATGAATTTGAGGTTGATTCCAAAAGTGAACACGCATGGATTAGCAAAAGCATTTAGCTTAACCTCTTGGTTTACTGTAGCTTAATTACAATGATCACTATAGAACTAAATCCAGGCTGTCACAAGCATGGTCTGAGTGCTAATCACTCCATGATCACGGAATTCATCCATGAGCACAAGTTGGATATCAAGGACAATGGAGAGGCTATATTCAAGCTTCATGACCGCATCGAGCATCTTCAAGCTCAAGTTTATGACCTACAAAATTAAAACTATGAGTATGGATCCCGTTTCAAGAGGATGAGCATAGCTGAAGATTTCAGGATTCCATAGACCCGCTCTTCCTTTTTCGATGGAGAACCCATACCTTGGAAGATAGAGGACGAGCCCACCACTTCATCACAACCATCACCTAAGAAAGAAATTTGAGTACACGGGTATGGGCACCACCCTTGGCATGTTCCAAACTTGGGGAAGGTGCCTCGGTATCGTATCACCATCACTTTTACCATCATTAACTATCTTAGTTCAATCCTTAGTTATCCTATGATTTAGATGAATAAAGTTTTAGCATGACCTAGATTTGAGTGTTTGTTTCGTGATCTATCTATGTAATCGAGTATATGAGAGTTATATAATAAAGAGTATTTTGAGTTTGTTTAATTTACCTTCTTGCATCAATCTTAGCAATGAAAATAATAAATAGATCATATGCTAATCCCACGGCGAGTGGTGAATTCACGTAAAAAGAGTATAATTGATAATATTTGTTGGAAGTTGACAAACATAGCATTGGTCATTTATGCAATTCATGAAAAAGAAATACTGAAAGAGAGGTCTCACATATAAATATACTATCTTGGACATGTTTTATGATTGTGAACCCCCATTAAATATTCTATGCATGATCAACTAGTTGAAGTTGGACAAGGAAGACAACGTAATGGGTTATGTGTGCTTATATTCACATAGAAGTTATATTGGCATGGATCCTTTAACTTGTGGTGCTTGCTCATAATATTTTGCTAGCCAAAACTTCCCACTAAGTAGAGATACTACTTGTGCATCCAAAAACCCTTAAACCCGGTTTCTTGCCATGAGAGTCCATCATATCTAAGTATGTATTGAATAAGATCCTCCAAGTAAGTTGTCATCGGTGCAAAAATCAATAAAATTTGCTCCTAAATATGTATGATACTTTGTTGTAATGGAAAATAAGCTTTGTACAAACTTGTGATGGTAAAGAAATAAAAGCGACAAACGGCATAATAAAGGTTGCTATCACAAGGGGCAATATAAAGTGACGTTCCTTTCCATTAAGAGCTTGCACATCCAAATAAAAAGTGCATGGCAACCTCTGCTTCCGTCTGTGATGGGCCTATCTTTTACTTTTCTATATTTACTTTCATGCAAGCGTCAATAAGGTTCATCCCTATTCCGTCTGTATTTATTCTCCACTTGGAAAGTATCATGTGGTGGGGACAGATCCAGGCATATATATCCAGTTGGATGTAGGTGATCATGAGTTATTATTGTTGATAGTATCCTCGAGATAAATAGTTGGGTGGTGAATACTATAAACCCCTATCTTCCTATGCGTCTAACTGAAACTTTTTGCTTCACAAATATGTCGCGAGTGTCAGCAATCATAGAACACTAAATGATAGTTGAGTATGTGAACTTGCTAAACAAAGCTCTGACATGGACTCTTTCTGAAATTATGATGGATTGCAATTGTTTCAATGACTAAGAATATACTTTGTTAGTTTTAAATAAGTTTTATGGTTCATACTTTAGCTTGTGAATGAATTGTTACTTGTTCATGAGAAGGTTTATGATATTATGTTGCTGCTATGATAATGATCATGATGCCTTCATGTCCGTATTTTATTTTATCGACACCTCTCTCTCTAAGCATGTGGTCATGATTATCGAGTTCGGCTTTTGCTTGAGGACAAGCGAGGTCTAAGCTTGGGGGTGTTGATGCGTCCATTTTGCATCATTTTTCCGTTGATATTTATTGTGTTTTGAGTCAATATTTCACTTTATGATGCAATCCTAATGCCTTTTCTCTCTTATTTTGGCAGTTTCATACAAAGAGGGAGATTGCCGGCAGCTAGAATTTTAGACCGGAGAAGGCCACCGAAGAGTTAGATATTCTCTGGAAATCCAAATGTGCTAAAAATTTATGGAGAATTGGTTTGGAATATATAAAAATATTGGCGAAAGAAATGTCAGAAGGGGACCCACCAGGGGGCCATGAGCCTGGGTAGGGGCCCCTGAGCTCGTGGGCCCCCAGACAGGCCTCGGGTGCCCATCTTCTCCTATATGATTCTATTTTCTCTAGAAAAAAACAGAAGATCGGCATGAAGCGCCACCGTCTCGAGGCGGAACCTGGGCAGCAGCACTTTTGCTCTCCGGTGGAGCGATTCCGTTGGGGAAACTTCCCTTCGGGAGGGGGAAATCGAAGCCATCGTCATCACCAATGCTTCCTCCATCGTGGGAGGAGCAATCTTCATCAACATCTTCACCAGCACCATCTCATCTCAAACCCTAGTTCATCTCTTGTATTCAATCTTTGTCTCAAAACCTCATATTGGTACCTGTGAGTTGCTAGTAGTGTTGATTACATCTCGTGGTTGATGCTAGTTGGTTTATTGCGTGGAAGATTATATGTTTAGATCCTTAAGCATATTCATTACACCTATGATCTTGCACATGATGATGATTTGTGAGTAGTTACTTTTGTTCTTGAGGACATGGGAGAAGTCTTGTCATAAGTAATCATGTGATGTTGGTATTCGTTCGATATTTTGATGATGTGTATGTTGCTATTCCTTTAGTGGTGTCATGTGAGCGTCGAATACATGACACTTCACCATACTTGGGCCTAAGGGAAAGCATTGGGGAGTAATAAGTAGATGATGGGTTGCGAGAGTGACACAAGATTAGACACTGGTTTATGCGTTATTCCGTAAGGGGCTTATTTGGATCCATATGTTTCATGCTATGGTTAGATTTATCTTAATTCTTCTTTTGTAGTTGTGGGTGCTTGCGAGAGGGGGTAATCATAAGTGGGTTGTTTGCTCAAGTAAGAACAACACCCTAGCACCGGTCCACCCACATATCAAATTATCAAAGTACCGAATGTGAATCAACTAAACATGATGAAATGTGGCTAGAAAAAAATTCCCATGTGTCCTCAAGAGTGTTTTACTTCCTATAAGATAACTTTCCGGCTTGTCCTTTGCTATAAAAGGATTAGGCAATCTTGCTGCACCTTTGTTTCTATTGTTACTTGTTACGAATTGCCTTGCTACAAAACTATCTGTTACCGCTACTTTCACTGCTTGCAGAGAATATCTTGCTAATATCACTTTTCATTTCCTTCTGCTCCTCGTTGGGTTCGACACTCTTACTTATCCAAAGGACTACGATTGATCCCCTATATTTGTGGGTCATCAATGTGTATGTTACACATAGTAGAATTCTTAATCTCGCCATATCATGAATGGTATGTTAAATATACAACCACTCACACATTGATCGTCTTTCACTTTTCTAAATTGTTCACAAGTTCATGGTTTTCTTAATGTGTAGCAATCACTAGATCTTTGTAGTCATTGTTCCAAAGCGCAACATAGTTTACTAACTGGATTTTCTCAGAGAGTCAGAAAACCCTAAAGATCTTAAGCATCTTCAAGAATTCATGGATAGGTATTGGATTCTTTGATGTTCACATTTTGTATTCATATCTGGTTCAAGGATTGTGTTTGCAAAATTCCATCTTCATTTGCAGTGTATTTTCAAGGTACATAACTTTAGGAGGGATTCGGTTTGACCGCCAACTACCTCTGCATCACGAGATCGTTTCTCAGGTAAGACACCGAAATCCGTTATTTTCAGAAAATGCTAGTCAAATGTTCAAGTTTCTAAGTAAACCTCTTTCTATTTCTCTCCAAAGAAAAAAAAGAGCTTACACCGGTTAGGTTGTTCATAACAGGACAGATACATGACTAATTTTGTACAAAAAAAATCAGTGTCCTCAACAACAAGAAGAAACCATCCTTTGTGGATACTATGTTTGCAAACACATGATCTCCATATGTAGATCTTCTGGTTGTTGTAGGCATGCTGACAAGATAGTACCAGTAAGTCTATATCTTAATTACTATCTTCTACTCCACACGTTTGACACATTCTGATCTAAAAAACATGCAGATGATCTTTAAACCGATGAACCCTGAACCGCTCCCGCAGCGGAATTGCTAGCTGTTTGGAGATTTATCAGCAACTTCTTCCTGAAACACTATATCAATCCCGATAAACATGATGAAGATTACAACGTTCCTTTTCCTTGAACAATAAGTATGCATTAAGTTAGTGTTAGCAACTAAACTTATTGCATGCATGCATTTTTTTCTATGTGATGGGTCTTTGTATTTCGTACGTGTAATTATGTACCACATATGTCGATACATCTGTGAAATTTGGCTAGCATTTGTTCAATTGCATATTGTAGCTTATTTTGATGAGTGTTCCTACTAACTATTTGTTCGATTGCATATCATGGCGAATTCGCTTTTTGATGGGCGTTTCAAATGTGATATTTTACATAACCTCGCCATTTAAGCGAACACGGTTCAAGAAACTGAGCGTGTGGGATCCAGAACAGAAAGCACACGTCAATCATAGCGCAACCGCCTGTGATTTATCGGAAAAGCACATGGGATCTGAACTGAACCATTGACGATACACATTAAATCGCGGATGGTTTGCAACACATTATCTCAGTGAGCAATGATACATCTCAAACGTGTGTACTTTTCCAAAAAAATTGCTTTGGTTTTGGTATCTAATTTGCATGATTTGAATGGAACTAACCCGAACTGACGGTGTTTTTAGCAGAACTACCTTGGTGTTATTTTTGTGCAGAAATAAAAGTTCCTGGAATTGGACGAAACTTTTTGTGAATTATTTTTGGAATAAATAATGAATTATGGACCAAAGATCCACCGGAGGGGTGCTGCCTATGGGCCACAAGCCAACATGGCGCGCCCACCCCCCTGGACGCGCCCTGACGGCTTGTGGTGCCCACGTGGCTCCCCCGACCATAATTCCAGTCCAATAAAATCACATCTTCGGAGAAAGAAATAAGAGAGACGGAGCTACCGCCACCTCTTGTTCTTGCTCGGGAGGGCAGATCTGGAGTCCGTTTGGGGCTCCGGAGAGGGGGACTCGTCGTCGTCGTCATCACCAACCCCTCTTCATCAACACCGCCATGATGCTCACCACCTAGAGTGAGTAATTCCTTTCTAGGCTGGGATTGGATGAGATTGATCATGTAATCGAGTTAAGTTTGATAGGGCTTGATCCCTAGTGTCCACTATGTTCTGAGATTAATGTTGCTTGACTTTGCTATGCTTAATGCTTGTCACTAGGGCCCGAGTGACATGATTTCAGATCTGAACCTACTATGTTTTCATGAATATAAGAGTGATTTGGATCCTATCTTGCAAGTTGTATGCACCTATTACGTGTCTTGATCTGCATACCCCAAGGTGACAATAATTAGGATTCTTTCCGGTGATTGTCGTAGTTTGAGGAGTTCATGTATTCACCATGTGCTAGTGCTTTGTTCTGGTTCTCTATTAAAAGGAGGCCTTGATATCCCTTAGTTTCCAATAGGACCCCGCTACCATGGGAGGGTAGGACAAAAGATGCCATACAAGTTCTTATCGCAAGCACGTATATGACTATTTATGGAATACATGCCTACATTACATTGATGAATTGGAGCTAGTTTTGTGTCGCACCAGTGTGTAACTGTTACATGATTGATTTCATCTAAATCATTATCCATCACCAATCCACGTGCCCACGCTTTACATATACTGAATCTTGCTAAGTTACTATTGTTGCTGCTACATAATTGCTGCTATCACTGTCACTGATACTATTTCTACTATTACTTGTTGTGCTACTAAAACTTTGTTGCAGAAAGAGATATCCCAGGTGTGGTTGAATTGACAACTCAACTGCTAAGGCCGATAAATATTCTTTGGCTCCCCTTGCGTCGAATCAATAAATCAGGGTGCAATACTACCCGCGAAGACTGTTGCGATCCCCTATACTTGTGGGTTATCAAGACTTTTTTCTGGCGCCGTTGCCGGGGAGCATAGCTATATTTATTGTGTTAACTTGAGGATATCCAATTGCTACTTTGAAGACTCTAAAATATACTCGAACTAAGATCATCCCCTCTCGTACGAGAGCAGGTAAGGAACTGCCATCTATTTCTACTTTTGATTCAACTACTGTTTTGAATCAGCTTGTTACACCACCACCTGTTGATCGTTCTGATATGTCGCATGAACTTGATGATGCTACTTATAAAATTAATGGTGATGCTATTGCTACACATGATGAAACTGAAGTTGTGCCACTGAATGAATTACTTGATGCTCATATTGCTAAAGCTAGAGAACTTGAAAAATGTTGAAACTGATGAAGATTTTGAATCACATGTTACACCTCGCTCTCCCAATAGATATTAATTGCCTGATATACCCGAAGGTTATGTTATGGATGGAGAGGTAGCTAGGAACTTTCTTGCTTGTGAAAATAGAGATGATTTGAAGAAACTACTATGCAAACTAAAAGAAAAATCTACGATGCAGAAAATGAAACATGATCCTAAATTCGCTACTTCTCCTATATTTGTCACTGATAAGTATTATGAATTCTCTGTAGACCCTGAATTGATTCCTATAGTAGAGGCTGATCATTTCCATGGGTATGAAACTGAAAATGTTGTTGAACATCTCATGAAATATTGCTGCTTTATTTACTAATGAGGAAAACATACGCTACTATTATATCCTTAAGCTTTTTCCTTTCTTGCTAAAAGGCGAGGCCAAGGAATGGTTCGTTTCTCTTGCTCCTGGATGTGTGTGTAGTCCCCAGGATATGATATATTACTTTTCTGAAAAATATTTTACCACTCATAAGAAACAAGCTGCCTTACAGGAAATATTTAACTTTGTGCAAATTGAAGAAGAGAATCTCCCTCAAGCTTGGGTGAGGCTTCTCCAGTTACTTAGAGCTTTGCCTGATCATCCTCTTAAGAAAAATGAAATACTTGATATCTTTTATAATGGACTAACCGATGCTTCTAGGGACTTCCTACATAGTTGTGTTGGTTGTGTTTTCAGGGAAAGAACTGTTGGAAAAGCTGAAGAACTATTGAATAACATACTGGAAAATGCTGATGATTGGACACTTCCTGAACCACCGCGGGAACCTATTCAAAATAAGAGAGGTATTCTATTTCTCAGTCCTAAAGATATGCTAGAAGCAAAAAGATCTATGAAATAGTAAGGTATTAAGACTGAAGATGTCAAGAAATTACCACCTATCGAAGAAATACATGGACTTGACACCCCACACAGGTAGTAGAGGTAAATTCGCTCCATGCTTTTAATGAAAGTGATATACCTTATGCTAAGACCCCTAGTCAATGCATGGATGAATTGATAACTACATTGTTAAGCAATAGCATTTCAATAAATATGTTAAAAATCAATTAAGACGTAATGCCATGATGATAGATCACTTGAGTGACTTGATGTTTAGAATTGCTAATGATGTTAAGGGTCTAGGTAAACATGCTTCTATGTTTCACACCCAACTAGACCAAGTTGCTAAGTCACAAAATGATTTGCTTGATGAAATAAATAATAATATGAATGATCATGCTGTTAGAGTAATGACTAGAGGAGGTAGAATGGCTCGGTAACCTCTTTATCCTGAGGGACACCCTAACAGAATTTGAACAGGATTCTCAGATAATTAATGATGATGCACCTAGTCCATCTAAGAAGAAAAAGAAAAGGAAAAATGATAGGACTTTGCATGCTTCCAGTGAAC
Organism: Elymus sibiricus; assembly: GCA_039707655.1. NCBI lineage: Eukaryota > Viridiplantae > Streptophyta > Magnoliopsida > Poales > Poaceae > Elymus > Elymus sibiricus. The sequence continues at coordinate 277,185,884 of CM077665.1, forward strand.
TTGTTATAGAAAAACCTGCTGAAAAACATAATGATGTTTCTATTTCTGATGCTGAGACACAATCTGGTAGTGAACATGCACTTAGTGATAATGAAAATGATAATAATAATAATAATGTTGATGTTCACGTCGATGCTCAACCAAATAATAATAAAGAACATGATAATGATGTGGAAATAGAACCCGTTGAAAATCTTGATAACCCACATCCCAAAAATAAATGCTATAATAAAAGGGACTTTGTTGCTAGGAAACGCGGAAGGGAAAGAGAGCCATGGGTTCAAAAACCCATGAAATTCCCTCGTAAGTTTTCTAAGAGTAAGGACGATGAGGATTTTGAACTCTTTGCTGAAATGATTAGACTTGTCATTTTGCGCACTCGATTGACTGATATATTGAAAATGCCTCTGCATGCTAAGTATATGAAAGATATTATTACTAATAAAAGAAAAGTACCTGAAACTGAAATTGCTACCATGCCTGCTAATTATTGTTTTGATGGTGGAGTACCAAAGAAGTTGGGAGATCTGGGTATACCCACAATACCTTGCTCTATTAAAAGAAGTTATGTTAAAACTGCTTTATGTGATTTAGGAGCCGGTGTTAGTGTTATGCCTTTCTATCTGTATAAAAGGCTTGATTTGAATAGGCTTACACCTACTGAGATATCTTTGCAAATGGTTGATAAATCCACTGCATTGCCTATTGGAATTTGCGAGGATGTTCTTGTTGTGGTTGCAAATGCTACTATCTCAACGGACTTTGTTATTCTTGATATGCCCGAGGACGACCACATGTCGATCATCCTTGGTAGACCCTTTCTAAATACTGTAGGGGCTATTATTGATTGCAACAAAAGCAAGGTTACTTTCCACATCAATGGAAAACAACATATTGTAGATTTTCCGAAGAAGCAAACTTTGGTTAATAATATTAACGTCATTGAGCCAAGTGCCACGATCATCATTGGGAATTTTAGAATCCCTCTACCTACTGCCAAGAAGAAATATTATAATCTTATTGTTGGGGAGATGCAAATCCCTGTTGAGGTAACTTAGTGTTATACAAAAATTCTTTGGTTTCATGTCACTCGGAAATGGTTATTAATAAGACTTGATTAACCTTATTAGTTGATCATTTTTGAAAGACATGTGATTGATGAATTTAGTATGCACAACTCTCTGCATCATTTATTTGTCCTCTGTTATTTTTAGTTGAATAAAATAAAATGTCATGATTATCCTGTTTTCTGAGTTTACCGTGTAATAAAAAAATGAACCAAAATAAAAAGTCTCAGATTTCCACAAAATTTTAACATGAATTTTTCTCGAATATTTAACAATTTTTGGTGCTAAAAATACATTAGGGAGGTGCACCTGTGAGCCACAAGCCAACAGGGTGCGCCCACCCCACTAGGCGCGCCCTGATGGCTTGTGGGGCCCACAGGCCCCCCTGCCTTATCCCTTCGGCTCACTTAATCACTCACCTCCAGCAAAAAATTCCCTAGCTCTCTCTCTCCCGTGTTATTCCTCCTAAAACTGAAATTTTCATTCTCTTTGCTCGGAACTTCGTTTCCAAAATTATTTTGAGGAATTGCTCCTTGGTATGTGACTCTCCCATTCCTCCAATTAGTTTTTTCTTTAGTGGTTTATATTTTGCATATTTTGATGCACTTGGTACTACAGAAAATGAGCTCGCATGTTGAATTCTTTGATTTCTAAGCAGTATGAATGCTTGATATGCCCTCTAGGTACCTATATGAGTAGTTGCTATCAATCTTGCAAAGGTTTATTGACATAATTTTGTGGCCCAAAAATTTCAGAAATTTGTGCTTGGGAAGATGAGTTTCTTTAGGAGGAGCTCCTCAAGAAGGCGTACCTCGGGTGAGTCGTCGAGCGAAGGCTCGGTACGACAAGCTTATGTTGAGCCCCGGGCAAACCTGATAGTCACGGCCGACGCCAAATCATGTTGTTGGCCGAGTGATGAGTTCATGAGAGGTGCAGGTATCAAGGAGGAATTTGATCATTACATTTACAATACCGGCCTCACCGACTTCCTTGCAGATAAGTGTGTCCAACACTATAACCTTACACGTTCATTCACGCATGGATTTCGATATCATCCCCATACTTCCAGGGTGTTGTTTAATCTCTATGATAAATCTTTTAGTATAACTCTAGAAGAATTCTCTGATGCATGCAAACTTCCAATTTGGGGCTGTCTAGAAACCAAAAACAACTGATTATAGTATGTTCCTTGAAAGCCTTTGCGTTGGAGAGGATAGAGGGGTGACACAAGCTAGAATAAAAAGTATTCATTTCCCCTCTATTCGTTACTTTGCACTGTTTAATGGGAAATGTGTAGTAGGTAAACAATATTGCGTTGCATTGTGCGCTCCGGACTTGAGCCTTATTCACACTGCTTTGGCTAGTGAAAAACATTATAACCTCGGTGCAATTGTTGCCCGGAGGCTGCATGCTAACACAGGTAGTGGAGATTTGTGTGCAGGAATTTATGCCTCCCGTGTAGCTACAAAACTGGGAGTGTCACCTCAACCTAATGAACCTGGGCTGCCTGAGAGATATTTAGACTTTGAGGCCATGTGTCGTCAAGACTTTATTATGGACAGTGCTTGGGGTTACGAGTACAACCTAACGTTTTATAAATATAAACCTATTTCTGTTACGTCACCTACACCTTCCCTATTTGATTTTCAGGCTCGACAGAGATACTATGTTCTTGAGGACGAGGTGCAGGAGTACAACGCTGCAGTAGAGGCCGCTCGCTTGGCAGAGGAGGCGGCAAGGAGCGCCTCCACGAGCTACCACTTCAACTATTATCCAGACCAGCAGTGGTGATCACCAGGCTAGGCAAACGCCTAAGCTTGGGGAGTACGTATTTCTCACCGACATTATATTCATGTTCACACATTTCATATAAATTGTCGGTGTTGATCCCTTTTCATTGTATATCCATGTTAGCTTTATCTTTACGCTTTCTTCTTGTGTGTTTCAAAAACTTTGAAAATCCAAAAATATTTCTCATTTCTTTTCAGTTTTTCTTTCCCGTTTAATTAGTTGTAGTATTAAAAAGAAAACCCAAATGGATTTCCTTTGCATATTGGGAGCTTTCATGTGTAAATAATTTTCTCGTTCTTGTTTTCCCTTTGTTTGCTTTCTTGAGAAAAAAACAAAAAAACTCCAAAAATATTTTAGTGTGTTTCTCTGAATTTCTTTTCTTTTTATTGAGTCATGAAAGGAAAAGACCACGATGAAAATGTTGAGTGGCTCCCATATGCTTTATTGTCGATCTAACAAAGAGCCAATATTACCCTGTCTTCTCCTTTATATAAAACTGCCCTGCAGATTCCAGCTTAGTCCATGGCATTCTTGCACTATTACTATTATCACGTCATTCGGTCGTGCAAGTGAAAGGCAATAATGATGATATTTGATGAAGTGGTCGTGGTAAAGGAAGCCAGTATGAACTCTTCTTGTTTTCTGTTTTTGTAAATATGTTTAGCTCGTTCGATCTTGATTCATTATATCATGAGTGAACATGTTTATGATGACAATTAGAGATTATAGCTTCTCATGCCATGCTTAATTAGCTAGGAGTGGATAATAATTTATCTTATGTATCAACATGCATTAAAATGGTTATGATGTGGTATGGTAGTATGGTATTTCCCTCTGAGCAATTCGAGCAGCTTGACTTGGCCCATGTGCAACCATGTAGTTGATTCGAAACCAATGCAGCCTTCATGATGTTTAAATTCAGAGTGTTCATATCCTACTCATGCTATATCCAATATTAATTACTCACAATGCATAATTATGACCGTTTTCGCTCTCTAGCTGGTCGCTTCTCAATCTATTGCTAGCCTTCACTTGTACTAAGCGGGAATACTGCTTGTGCATCCAAAATCCTTAAACCAAGTTATTCCACATGAGTCCACTATACTTACCTATATACGGTATTACCCTACCGTGCCAAGTAAATTTTCATGTGCCACCTCTAATATCCAAATAAACATCTGTTTTGTGCACTCGTACCGCTCATGGAGCGACAGGGTGGTCAGTATCTTCCATGCTAAGTGGATTATTCTCAAGATGGGTGATTATTCGCCTGTCATTGCACGAGAGAGGCTGGTAAAAAGGGATGCTTAGTTCTGCAAAACAAAAAATAATTAAACAAAACTCTAGGGACAGTTGAAATATTGGAGGGCATCCGTGGATTCGGTCAGCCATGGCTTGTGTATGTATGGTGGATGGGAGTAAAATTTACAATTTCGCTTGGGAACCGCCAATAATGTGTTTAGAATGGAAGATATTGAAATCCTTTGTCGTGATGTTGACAGGAAAAGTGCACCACCCAAAAACTATAATTTCAATCATGTTTTAAACCTTGTGCTCCGGCACCTTAGCAAATCAATGCTTCACTCTGCGAAGGGCCTATCTATTTACTTTTATGTTGAGTCATCACCCTCTTACTAACAACACCAGACCGGAGAGCACTATTGTCATTCTTATGCATTGAGTCTAGTCAATGTTGGATGTGAGCATTACTGGATCTTTTCTACCCTGAATTATAATGTTTAGTCGCTTCTTGAACCTCAGAGGTGCTCTGCATTTATGTTTTGTTGTCTTAGAAAGGGGTAGCGAAATACCATGTCATCATATTATATCATGATTGTTTTGACAAATTGTTGGCATGTGAGATATCTTATTATTGCTCGCTAGTTGGTTTTGTATTGCCATGAGTGAATATGATGTTTAATTGTTATCATCGATATGGTTATTTATGATTTATGCTGAAAACTTGAACACTAGCTAAGCATGTGTATACCAACGAGAACAAAAGAGTTTGTAAAAGTTTTGTTTATCACTTTCAGTTTATCAACTGAATTGCTTGAGGACAAGCAATGAGTTAAGCTTGGAGGATTTGATACGTCTCTAACGTATCTACTTTTTCAAACACTTTTGCTCTGGTTTTGGACTCTAATTTGCACGATTTGAATGGAACTAACCCGGACTGACGCTGTTTTCAGCAGAACTACCTTGGTGTTATTTTTGTGCAGAAAAAAAAGTTCCTGGAACTGGCCGAAACTTTTTGTGAATTATTTTTGGAATCAAAAAATGAATTATGGAACGAAGATCCACCGGAGGGGGCTGCCTGTGGGCCACAAGCAAACAGGGCGCGCCCACCCCCTGGGCGCACCCTGATGGCTTCTGGGGCCCATGTGGCTCCCCCGACCCTAATTCCAATCCTATAACTTAACATCTTCGGAGAAAAAAATAGGAGAGAATATTTCATCGTGTTTCACGAGACGGAGCCGCCGCCACCTCCTATTCTTCCTCGAGAGGGCTGATCTGGAGTCCGTTCGGGGCTCCGGAGAGGGGGATTCACCGCCGTCATCATCACCAACCCCTCTTCATCAACAAAGCCATGATGCTCACCACCGGGAGTGAGTAATTCATTTGTAGGCTTGCTAGACGGAGATGAGATTGGATGAGATTGATCATGTAATTGAGTGAAGTTTGATAGGGCTTGATCCCTAGTGTCAATTATGTTCTGAGATTGATGTTGCTTTACTTTGCTATGCTTAATGTTTGTCACTAGGGCCCGAGTGCCATGATTTCAGATCTGAACCTATTATGTTTTCATGAATATAAGAGTGATTTGGATCCTATCTTGCAAGTTGTATGCACCTATTACGTGTCTTGATCTGCATACCCCAAGGTGACAATAATTGGGATTCTTTCTGGTGATTGTCGTAGTTTGAGGAGTTCATGTATTCACCATGTGTTAATGCTTTGTTCTGGTTCTCTATTAAAAGGAGGCCTTAATATCCCTTAGTTTCCAATAGGACCCCGCTTCCACAGGAGGGTAGGACAAAAGATGTCATACAAGTTTTTATCGCAAGCACGTTTGACTATATACATAATACATGCCTACATTACATTGATGAATTGGAGCTAGTTTTGTGTCGCCCTAGTGTGTAATTGTTACATGATTGATTTCATATAAATCATTATCCATCACCAATCCACGTGCCTACGCTCTGCATATACTGAATCTTGCTAAGTTACTATTGCTACTGCTACTGTCACAACTACTACATAATTGCTGCTATCACAGTCACTGTTACTATTGCTACTATTACTTGATGTGGTACTAAAACTTTGCTACAGAGAGAGATAACCCAAGTGTGGTTGAATTGACAACTCAACTGGTAAGGCCAATAAATATTCTTTGGCTCTCCTTGTGTCGAATCAATATATCAGGGTGAAATACTACCCGCGAAGACAGTTGCGATTCCCTATACTTGTGGGTTATCAAGCAATTAGACACGTTCGACTCGTGATAAACTTGTGTGATTGGTCCTCAATCTCACATGTTTCACCAAAATATAGTGTGTGCGATATGATCCTGCTTCGCACACGATTATATTTGGCACAATGTCTGATTCATTGGTCACTATCACCGACGATTTTTCTATGTCGTGTGTGATGGACCCCCCCTATCGCGCACACATGCAAGGCGCCGGTTTAAAACTCTGTCATAGAAAGGGTAAAAAATGTTTGCATAGGACGTCGTGATACGTCTCCGACGTATCTATAATTTTTTATTGTTTCTGGCTATTATATTATCAATCTTGAATACTTTATATGCAATTATATGCTATTTTATATCATTTTTGGGACTAACCTATAAACTCGGTACATAGTGCCAGTTTTTTTTTTTGCCTATTTTTGGACTTTTCAGAAAATCAATATCAAACGAAGTCCAAATTGGACAAAAAATTACGACAGTTATTTTTGGACGAGAAGAGAACCATGAAGCTTCGGGAGGAGGCCAGAAGACCCACGAGATGGCCTTGAGCCACACTAGCGCACCCTGGGGGGCAGGGCGCACCCCCCCCCCATTGCTCGTGGGCCCTTGTGGCACCTCCTGGACTAATTCCACTTCTATATATTCCCAATTACTCGAAACATCAGAGAGCCACCCGACACAATTTTTCTAGTCATCCCCAAGCTTAGGGTCTTGCCGCTCCATATTTCTTCATCCATCATTGTCTCACCCAAAACTTGAAAACTTCAGCACACAAAACTCAACAAAACCTCATGAGATTCGTTAGTATAATAGACATATCAAATACTTTAGGTACTGTTATAAATTGATTCATATTTTATTTTGCATAATAGGTATTGTATTCCAACTTCTCCATGGCTTATACCCTCCGATACAATCCATAGAATCATCAAAACAAGCAAACTATGCAAGCAAAATTTGAATCTAACTAAAACAGAATAGTCTGTAGTGATCTGTACTAAAACCATACTTCTGTAACTCCCAAAATTCTGAAAAATTATTAAAACCTGGACAATTTGTATATCAATACTTTGTAAAAAAATTCAGATCAAAAAGACATTCCAGTAAAATCAGAGCATTCTGCACTGGGCGCGTAAAAGTTTTTGCTTTTGCACATCATAATTTTCTACTATCTTCCAAATCATCCCAAAGGCTTTACTTGGAACAAACACTAATTTAATAACAAAAGCACAACCATTACAGTACCAACAAAAGTGTGAACTCAAAACATAAAGTAAAAGGAAAATTTAAAGATAAATATTTGGTTGCCTCCCAAGAAGCGCTATTGTTTAATACCGCTAGCTAGGCATAATGCATTGTTTCAAGTATTGCCCTCCTTATCATCCTTCATGTATTGTAGGATTAAATCATCAAAAAACTTTCTTAGAAACTCCTTATTCTCATGTTCCACTTGTCTAGTGGGTGAACTCATATTATTAAAGGGACTATGCTTGGTAATTTTAGCATTCATAACATCACTATTTGAATCATCACCATAAAGGTCTTCATATAGGACATGGATTTCATCATTAATGGGTTCTCTAGCCATATTTTTAAAAGATTCCACACTAAATCCTTCACCAATTCCTTTAGTAATCCACTCAAATTTGTCACAAGCATTATGGTACAAAGATTTTATTAATACCTCATGCGGAACTCTCCTCCTCAAGTTCTCACCATAACCATGATAATCCTTAGATTGTAATATATGCATTGTATCTTTATCATGAAGGCTTTCATTTATTGGAGGTTGCTCGGAATCTATTTTATAATAGGAAAAGATTTCCCTAGCTTCTCTGATTGTGTAATCAAATTCATGCATAAGAATGATAGTCACAATTTTCTTAGCTTTAGGATCATGTATGCTAGGGAGACTTAGGAACATTTTCTGTAAGAAGGAGTGGATGTGAACAAATTTTCTTTCTAATTTGACTACAAGCATAACAATGGCATTCACATAGCATTTTTTATCAAGTATAGATCCTCTAATAAATGGTATAACTCCCGTGCACTCAAAAAATTCTTGAATGACATTCTTTCCGACAACGTTACCATGACCCACATGATAGATTTTAGTTTTTAAAAATGGAGGATTTTCAATATGAGGAACTTGATTCTTTTGAGCATTATGATTAGAATCAAAAGACTTAGGTTTTTTCTCATAAGATTCACTAGCACTATCTTCAGTAACACTCTCAATAATAACCTTTTCAAAATCGCACATGATGGCAACCTTAAGCAAAACAAGCAAACAAGTAAACTAGAAAACTAGGCAAACAAGCAAATAGAAATATTTTTGTACTTATGATTTTTTTATAAATGCAAATATAAAGATAAATAAAAGTACAAACAAAATGTAGAACAAGTGATTGATAGTTTGTGTGAACGGACCTTGAGCGAAGTTGGTGATGTCTCCCCGGCAACGGCGCCAAAAATTCTTTCTGCTACTTGTGAGCTGCGTTGGGTTTTTCCCCGAAGAGGAAGGGTGAAGAAATATAGTAGTGATAAGTATTTCCCTCAGTGAGAACCAAGGTTATCGAACCAGTAGGAGAACCACGACAACTTGTCTTTAACAACACCTGCATGCACAAAACCAAACACTTGCACCCAACGCGGACAAGAGGGTAGTCAAGCCCCTTGAACTCGTTACTTGCAAGGATTACTTATGATAGTGATAGATAGATAAATATAAAAGTAAAATAAAATGAAATGAAATAAATTGCGGCAAGGTATTTTTTAGGTTTATAGAATATGATTAAGTAGACCCGGGGTCCATAGTGTTCACTAGAGGCTTTTCTCTCGAACGCATAACATACGGTGGGTAGACAAATTATTGTTGGGAAATTGATAGAAAATCGCATAGTTATGATTATGTATTCATGGCAATGATCATGTATATAGGCATCACGTCCGTGACCAGTAGACCAAAACAATTTTGCATCTACTACTCTTACGCCACCAATCGACCGATATCCATCATACATCTATGGTATTAAGTTTATGACAAACAGAGTAATTCTTTAAGCAAGATGCATGATGTAGACAAAGTAAGTACAAGCAATACGTTCAAACCCCGTCATTTTACCCTTAGTAGCAACAATACAATACGTGTCTTGTCCAATTCTGTCACTGCGATATAGAGCACTTCAATATTGAACCCACTACAATGCACTCCTCCCGCTGAAGATAAATCAATCTAGTTGGCCATACCAAACCGATAGATCAGAGAGACTTGCAAAGCTATAAAATCATGCATACTAGCACTCAGAGAAGACTCAATTACTTTTCATGAATAATCTTATTATAAACCCACAATTCATCGAAACCCAACAAACATGCCGCAAAAGAAGATTACATCGGATAGATCATCGCGAGAATCGCGAAGAACTTTTTATTGAAGATCAAAGAGAGAGAGAAGAAGCCATCTAGATACTCGCTATGGACTCGCAGGTCTGTGGTGAACTACTCACACATCATCATGGAGGCAGCAATGTTGATGTAGACAGCCTCCGTGATGGATTCCCTCTCTGACAGAGTACCGGAAAAGGCCTCCAGATGGGATCGCAGAAGAACAGAGATTTGCGTAGGCAAGGCACCCCAAGGTAATATTCAAGGAAGACCCAAGCGTCTAAGCTTGGGGATGCCCCGGAAGGCATCCGCTCTTACGTCTCCAATCTATCGGTATGTCACTTGGAGCTATATTTTTATTAATCGCATGATATGAGTTTTGCTTGGAGCGTCATGTATTATAGTTTATTTTATTTTTACTTTTCCACAATCCTCATTTGCTCGAAACACTTTTCGAGAGTGTCGCTGTATTAAAGAATGGGTCCTTTAGCACCCTGACTTGTGCACAGACGGCAGCAGCCTCCGGCCCGGCAAGCCTTGCCGGATGAATACTACAATCGAGACAGCACCAAGCGAAGACCTCGACAACCGGCAAGCCTCCTTGCCAGTGGAGAAGACCTGACAGCAGGCGCAGCCGGCAAGATCCCACTGCCAAGCCATCGGTCCACCTCATCGGGTTGATTGTCTACATCAGTTAGGTGTCGAGCGAGCAGGCGGTTAGGTAGAGCTTGTCGGGACACGTGCCAGCTCGGTAGAATTACAACAGCTTTAATGACACCCGTCCTATTAGCGTGGCGAAAGAATAAGAGGTAGTTGGGCGAATGACACAGAAGGAGAGACGATCCTTACCGGGAGACGGGGCCAGTGTGACACCTTACGGCGTATTTAATGCGCCTGTCCTAAACCGTCATGGTTAGGTATTTCCCACTATAGCTTATGTCAGTAGTTTTGACAACTATTGTATCTAGTTTTTACCCTATGTAATGACCATTTTAGCCACAGTGGTAACCCCTTCCCCTATAAGAGGAGGTCCATGGCTACCTTTACAAAGGTTGAAACCCTGCTCAATTGCATGTGTAGTAGCACTCTCGAGCTTCTTGCTGGGGAGCTGCGCTCCTTGTAACTTGAGCATTCATATAATCCACAACACACATGACGTAGGGTTTTATGCTCCTGAGCGGCCCAAACCTGTGTAAACCCCGAGCATGCTTGGATTGGTGATGCTCTTTGCGCTCGTAGATCCCCACAGTTGAACCGCAAAGGGGCCTCGTAGGTCCCATAGATTGTTGTACCTCGACATCTTTGGCGCGCCAGGTAGGGGGTCGCGTGCGCGAATCTTCACCAATTTCTGTGCGTCTTCATCAGCATCTTCACCGACACCCATGGCTCCCAAGAAGGCCAAGGACGCATCGGTGGCCACCCCGTCCACGTCCAAGCTGCCTTCGCAGGCGGCTATAGGCGATGGCGACGGAGGTGCGCACCGCGCTCACCGTGCTGGTGAGCGCGGCCACAATGCTGGACGGAGCTCCGCGAGCTACGATCCGGACCCCGCCGTTGTGGCGTCCACGGACGCACCAGTGCCACCCGGAGCCAGCGCTGCAGCAACGGCTGCGACGGCCGCAGCAGCGGCGACGGCGGCGGTGAGACCTGATACTTGTGATCTGCGTTAGGTTTTCCGTGAAGAGGAACGGGTAATTGTAGCACAAAGCGAATAAGTATTTCCCTCAGTTATGAAACCAATGTTTATAGAACCAATAGGAATATCAATCCTCAACCGTCTTCAGCGGCTGCACACAAATGAACAAACAACTAGCACCCAACACGGGCAAGAGGGTTGTCAATCCCCTTGATCTCGTTATTTGCAAGCAAATGAGTTGTGTAGATAATTGTTGATAAATATAAATTTCAAAATAAATAAAAATTAAATAAAGTCAGCAAGGTAATAATAGCATTTGCAAATATATATAATTGAATTGACCTGGGGGCCATAGTTTACCCTAGCGGCATCTCTCATGTAGGCAGCATACGGTGGGTAACAAATTATTGTTGGGCAATTGACAGAAAAGCGGATAGTTATGCGATGTTCACGGCAATGATCATGTGTATATAGGCATCACGTCCATAAGCAAATAGGCCGACTCCTGCCTGCACCTATTACTATTACTCCACTCATCGACCGCTATCCAGCATGCATCTAGAGTATTAAGTAAAACAGAGTAATGCTTGGAGAACGATGACATGATGTAGACAAAGTAAACTCAAACAATATGAATGAACCCCATCATTTTATCCTTAGTAGCAACAACACAAAGACGCATATTGTCCCCTACTTTGTCACTGGGAAATAGATACTCGCCAGGTTGAACCTACCACAACGCACCACTCCCACCGATGAAATATCAATCTACTTGGCCAAAGCACATCAATAGATCGGAGAGGATTACAAATGCTTTTCATGAATAATCTAAACATAAACCCACAATTCATCGGATCCCAACAAACACACCGCACAATAGGATTACATCGGATAGATCAAAGCGAAGATGCGATGATCATTGTATTGAAGATCATAAGAGAGAGAGATTGCCATCTAAGTACTAGCTATGGACCCGTAGGTCTGTGGTGAACTACTCACACATCATCGTGAGGGCGGCAAGGTTGATGAAGAGGCCCTCCGTGATTGATCCCCCCTTTGACAGGGTGCCGGAACGGAGCTCCAGATGGCCTCGCGACGGAACAGAGACTTGCGGCGGCGGAAAAAGGGTTTCGGGACCCCTCTAGGGTTTTTAGGATGTTAGAGAATTTATAGGCCGAAGAGGGACGTCGAGAGGCGGCTAAGGAGGCCACCACATATCAGGCCCCCCCAGGGCACGCCCTGATGTGTGGTAGGGCCCTCGTGCACCTCCTGGCTTCCTTCCAAAGCTTCTAGGTCTTCATATAGTCCAGAAAAAATCATCAAAAAGTTTCGTGGCAATTGGACTTCGTTTGGTACAGTAAACCTGAAATGGCAAAAACACAGAAAACAGCAACTGGCACTGGGCATTGGGTCAATAGTTTAGTGCTCAAAAATATTATAAATTGGTAAATAAAGACACAAAAAGTATCCTAGAATGATAATATATCAGCATGGAACAATCACAAATTACAGATACATTGGAGACGTATGAAGACCTCCGCCACGTCCTTCTCAAGACAACCGCGACCAGCACCCGCGGAGCAGCAATGATCCCGGACGACGCGCGGACAAGACCCCTGTGCGTCATTCTCAAGATGCGCAGGGCCAAACTCGTCAACGACCTCCTGGCAAGAACTGGCAGCGTACGTCAGGGCGGGACAACACTCCTCCTGACTCCGTTAGGAGTAGGAGCGCGGCCCAGGCCTCACACCGTACCATGCCAAAGACCATGGAGGAAGCTCTGGTGCAAGCCCAACTTTTGCTGGACTTTTCTCCTGCACCGGAGAAGATAGAAGAATGGAGGGCCGCTATACAGAGCCTGCTGAGCTTTGCCAACCGTGACAAGCCAGAGGCAACGGGACCCTCACAAACGCGCCATGCGGATCCAACAAGGCATGACGTTGGGTGTAATGCTAGTGGGACATCTACGGTGCAGTCACCCCCGTAGCAGCAGCGACAACAGAGCCGTCAAACCGACACACCAGACGAGATGTCTTTTGCGTCGTCGGACCCGTGGCGACAGCAAGATCAATGCTGAGTCTTGAAGGAGCGGAGAAAGGAGGACGCTCGCACCACCATCGAGCGGAGGCGGGAGACATGTCGCCAATCAAATGGTCGTGCCGATCCAGATATCGATGAGCCTGCACGCGGGGTGCCCGGTAGCCTGCCTTATGAGATAGGATGTCCGACGTTCACTCGCAAGCTGCGGCAAGTCCACTGGCCCTCCACCAAGACCTTCAAGCCTGACTTGCCGGACAAATACGATGACAAGATCAACTGTGACACCCCCGACTTGATCGTACACTAATCATACACGTAAATGTGCACGATCAAGATCAGAGACTCACTGGAAGATATCACAACACAACTCTAGACACAAATTCAAACATAAAGCTTTATATTACAAGCAGGGCCACGAAGGCTCGAATACATAAGTCAGCGGAAGCAACAATATCTGAGTACAGACATAATTAAACAAGTTTGTCTTAAGAAGGCTAAGCAAAACAACGACATCTAGATCGAAAAGGCGGAGGCCTCCTGTCTAGGAGCCTCCTGTCTACTCCTGCTCGTCGGAGGCCTCCATGTAGTTGTAGGCTCCGTCGGGGTAGTAGTAGTCGTCGGCGGGATCAGCTGGCTCTTGGGCTCTGTCATCTGGTCGTAGCAATCGTATCAAGGGGAAAAGGGGAGCAAAGCAACTGTGAGTACTCATCCAAAGTACTCGCAAGACTTACATCAGATCTATACTAAATATGCATTAGTATCAAGGGGAAGGGGCTGTATCTATGGACTATACTGAAGAAATGCCAGAAGAGAAGGGAAAGCCTAGCCTATCGAAGACTAGCATCTTGCATCGTCTTGTAGAATTAGAAGAGTATAGATTAGCATGTCATAAGTAATAAGTATGTAGTAGCAATGCCCAGAGATCCTTCCTCGACTCCCTCCGTGAAAGCGATCCCGGAGCCATCATTTCATTTTAGAGTCACAAGTATCTGGTTCTAGTTGAAGTAGATCAGGATACTCTCCGAGCGTACGTTACCGTGGCCAAGGCTATTCGAATAGATATACTTCCCTGCAGAGGTGCACAAACTTACCCAACACGCTCGATTAACTCTGGCCGAACACACTTTTCTGGGTCATGCCCGGGCTCGGCTGATAGACATGCCGTAGTACTACCTAGGCTCAACAGAGAAGTCAGCACGTCGGTCTAAATCCTAAGCTCTCACGGGTCTTGGTCCCATCGCCCTTTCCACTCCTGTGCGTTACGAGGACGGTCGGGATCAGTCCTAGCTACCTCTTTATACAAAGCAGGTGCTTACGCGGGCCACCTGGGCGCTTGCCGCTCAAGTGTGACGTCTAAAGAGCTTTCGGGAGAATGTACGATGCAGAGTGCCCATACTTATTCCCGCGTGGTGGTCATTGCAAAAAGGCCAGAGGCCTACTCAGATCACATACCCAAACCCGTTAGTGTCTTGGGAGCGCACGGAGACGATCAATGATCCACGATCTGGGTTCCGTCGCCTCGTCTCATGGACTTACGGCAAGGGCTAAAAATGCCCGGCCATGCCGCGTAATTATCTCACGGGTACCCTCCTAGTCAACCCGACTCCACATCACTCACGGTTACCATCACGGTCAACCCGACTTCACATTACTCTCGCGGGTACCCCTCGGGGCCGAACCGTCATTCACAAGGTTCTCAAGTAAAGTCAAAGTAGCAGTGTTTCCATAACATCAAGGGGGATCCGATGAATCACCCTCGATGGACTCCACGCGATGTAACCATCAAGGTGACCTGGGAGGAATCACCCTCGAGGATTCACACTTGAGGTGTTGCACGACAGAGTCGTTATCGGGAGTGGTGAAGGAGGAATCACCCTCGGTAATCCACGACCGACTAGCTTCACTACAGAGTTATCATCAGGAGTGAGTTATGAGGTATCACCCTCGGCACTCGATAGTAGCTCTGCAGAGTCGTACAACTAAGGGGGTGTGAGGTGATGTGTCGGGCTTAGGACGTCGATCACGTTGATCGAGTCATCGATGATGAAGCGGGGGCAACAGGGACAAGGTGAGGGATCACTGGTGGATCACTAATCAACCTATACTAAGCATATAGGGTAGGCAGGTAGATAACAATAGCAGCTTACAAAAATCAGGCTATGCATCAGAATAGGAGCTATCAACAACAGTAGCAAAATCTAATGCAAGCATGAGAGAGAAGGAATGAGCGATATAGGAATGATCAAGGGGGTTTTGCTTGCCTGGAAGCTCTGCTGAGAAGGACGGGTCGTCGTCGACGTAGTCGTACTCGGGATCTGCGGTAGTCTCGGGGTCTACAGGTAGAATAGAGGAGAGGGGAGAAACACGGGCATACAAATGACACACACATGCATGGCATGAAAAATGTGTTGATGACATGCTCTAATGCATCACTAAGCAATTTAAAAGGAGAGGGAAAATATCTGGTAATATTTTCCCGACTCCAGGTATTATTCGGAGAGACGATCCTGATGCAAAATGTCCATGTTCATTATGTTAGAGAGGTGTGACACGTATATGGATGGCATATTCAGGTTCGTTATATTTTTCTGAGCAACTTTTAGATATAAATTATTTTCATCCGAGTTGCGGATTATTTTATATGATTTTTGAAAGTTTTAATGATTTTTTGGAATTTAATTAATTTCGAAAATAATAGCAAAATTGCTAAATGCACACCGAAAGTGTACACCGCAGAGGGCTGTACGACTGACAGTGGGGCTAGGGGGGGCAGTTGACCACACTCAAGGGTACAGTAAGCAGTCGACCCGGTTGATCGTTGACTGGTCAAATGACAGGTGGGCCCAGTATGCCATAGACACATGGGCTACCAGATTATTTAGATTAGTTTAATTAGAAGTGAGGCCCCACTGTCATTGACCCATTAACTAACATGTGTTTAGTTAAATCAGTTAACAAAGGGGGCCCAGGGGTCAGTGGGGTTAGCATGCTAATTAAACCGGACCCTCTAGGTAGAGAGCCAGCCGGCCACTGGTGCGGCTGGGCACGCACACGGGCGCACACAAGCGGGCACCGGTGGCCACGACGCTGGCCAGGGGTGCAATGCGCGAGCGGCAGAGGCGGGGCGCGGGCGGCAGTGGCCGGTAGTGAAAGGGGGAGCGACAGCGACAACGCACCAGTAGGAGGCAGCAGCGGGAGTGCAGCAGCAATAGCAAGCAAGCGGCGGCGGTGGTAGAGCAACACGGCAGTGAGTGGCGAGCGGGCGCGAGCGAAGGCGAGCAGCGGGCAAGGCCACACATAGGCGGGCGCGCGTCGAGGCGCGACCGGGCGCAGCCGATCACGGCTAGAGGCCTGCGAGCGCGGCCAGGGAGTGCGGCAGGCACAACTCCGGGCAGCAGTGGGGCGGCGGCCTACGACGTTGGTTTGGAGGGAGAAATAGGGGGAACAGAGAGGGGGCTCACAGCGCTGCCAATGGCGTTCTTAGGGAAGACGAGGGAGCTCGGGTTGCTACGAATCGACGCGGGTGACCGGCGACCGTGGCGGAGGGAATCGTCATGGGCGACGGAGTCGCAACGTCCTAGCCTCGATCCCGCGGCTTAGCGGACGAAGATGATGATGGTGCGGCACCTGGAGATGGTGATTCGGCGCAGGGCAGCCGGTGGCCACGGTGACGACGATGGCATGGTGGCGGCCGAGCTCGGGATTGGCTGGATCGAGCGAGAGAGGTGCGAGGGAGAAATCTAAGGGGGCAAACGGGGCTAGGGTTTGCCAGAGGGGTCGAGGGGTGCCTTGTAGATGCCGGGGAGGGGCCGGATGGTCGGCACGTGGCTGATCTACAGCGTGGAGGCGCTCGGCGCCACCCAGCTCCGTGTGAACAGAGGAAGAGGATGAGAGGGAGATGGGCCGGGCCTTTACTGTGGACTTAAGGTCCAGTAGCACAGTGTCTATTTTGCCCTTTTCTTTAATCTTTTCTGTTTCTTTATTGCTTTGTTGTTTTGCAATTTTTATAAATAACAAAAGAGTTTTGTTCAACATGGTATTTGGCACATAAATACTAGGCAGTGTTCTGAGCTAACACAGCAAGTCTCAATTTAATGTGAATGTTTACATATTTGTTTAAATTGAGACAGACCAATTAAATGCTATGGTTTTAGTTTTAAATAGGTTAAGGGCATTTTAAATATTCAAAATATGTTGGTTCCTAAATGACAATTATGTAAATAATATTTTCAACCCAACCAACAATTTTGTTTCACTATTTGAAGAAATAATAATTTCACTTGCATTTGAGTTTGAATTTGACTTGGGTTTTTATCAAGGGACAATTAAGCTTACCAAGCATGGTGACATGGCATCATTAGGATGAGGTTACTGTAGCATAGGTATCGGGGTGTTACATCAGCCCGTCAGAGTTCCTTCGCATCTACACCATTGCGGTGCAGGCTGACGGGGACGCGATGAGCAAGTATTTGCCAACTACTTCCCGTTGGCGCTCAAGCCCAACATGAGAAGTTGGTTGATGAACTTGCCAAGAGGGTCCATCTCCTCTTGGGCGGACCTGTGCAACCAATTTGTTAGCGCATACCACGGGGGCCACAAGCTCCCAAAGCAGCCCAGCGATTTGCACATAATCCCCCAGAGAGACGGTGAATCCCTCCGCAAGTATATCCAGAGGTCCAGCCGTGTGCACAACATCCCCGACATCCATCCTGCCGCAGTGATTGCCGCGTTCCACACGAACGTGCGTAACAGGAGGATACGTGAGGAGATGAGCATCAACCAGGTGAATCGCCAAGCTCTAAGCTCTGGCTGATAAGTGCGTGCATGCTAAAGAAGGGAGGAGACTCCCCGGAGAGGACGCCGGCGCGGACTTCGACTGATGATGAAGACGCATCCACATCCAAGAAGAAAGGACGGAAGCACAACCGAAAGTGCAAGGGCAAGGCAGTCATGGCTGTCGAAGGTTCTAGCAACCCCAAGGCCGGCAAGAAAGTAAAGAGTGAAGGCTCCGGCAAGGAGGCTGCCGCCTGCTCCGGCGACGACGAAGCCACGGCAGGAGAAAAGACCAACATGCCATACTGCAAAATCCACCTCACCAAGGGCCACGACATCACCGAGTGCTTCCAACTCGAATAGCTTGCTGAGAAGCAGAAGCAAGAGTACGAAAGGCGTGATAAGGAGAAGGGCCAAGATGGTGATGGAGGTTCCGGCAAGAAAAATCATGGCGGCCATGGTGGTCGTCGCGGCAAGGCCAAGCAGGAAAAAGAAAAGCCTGCTAGAGGCCGAGACAAGAAGTCTGACGACAAGGGTGATGATGATGAAGATGAAGAGGGATGTGAAGGCCAAGAATTCCTGAAGGAAATAGATGCCATGAGCCTTGACAGAGGCGCATCTTTGCACTCCTATCACCGGCAGCTCAAGTAGTGGGCCCATGAGATCAACGCGGCAGAGCCAGTGGCAGAGGCAAGGAAACCCCTCAAGTGGTCAAACACTCCCATCATTTTTGATGTTGAGGATCACCCTGACCGCACCACTGCTGTTAGGTGTGTGCCATTGTTGGTTTCGCCAACAATCCACAACCTCAAGGTCACAAAGATGCTAGTCGACAGTGGAGCTGGCTTGAATTTGATCTCACCTGAAGTGATCAAGCGGCTGCAGATCCCCGACACAGATTTTAAGCCCACAGGGTCGTTCCAAGGAGTCAACCCAGGAAGATGCCAACCCAAGTGGAAGATTACTCTGTCGGTGACGTTTGATGGCGAGCTCAACTTCAGGACAGAGAAAGTTGTTTTTCATGTTGCAAAGATGTCGCTGCCGTACAATGGAATTTTGGGCCGACTAGCACTGGCGAAGTTTATGGCGGCTTCTCACCATACCTACAATATGTTGAAGATGCCAGGGCTGATGAGCATCATCGCCGTCCACGCCGACAACAAAAGCGCAGTCTTCTCCATCGAAATGCTCTATCGGGAGGCAGTGGCAGCATCTGCCGACAAGGCACCTGCTCCTGCCGGCAAAGCTCCCGGGGGGAAGCAGAACAAGAATTTCGGCAAGACATCTGGCGAGAACTTTGGGAAGCGCGCCGCAGAGTGCAGCACGCCCGTCGAGGACTTGCTAGAGAGCTCTGCTGCCAGGAGCAAGAAGAGCAAGGTGACCATCCCCAAGATGAAGCAAGTGGCTGCAAGGGTGGACAGCAAGGGCGGCACTTTCACCATAAGTGCCACCCTTGACAACAAATAGGAAAGTGCACTTGTCTCCTTCTTGTGGGCGAATGTCGATGTGTTTTCCTGGCAACCATCTGACATCCCCGGCATTCCCAGGGCGGTGATTGAGCACCACCTTGTTTTTTTTCCCCATGCGCGCCCCGTCAAGCAAAAGGTCAGGAAATAAGCCCTGGAGCAGCAAGAGTTTATTTCCGAAGAGATCAAAAGACGAGAAGCAGCAGGTCTGATTAGAGGCGTGATCCACCCCACGTGGTTAGCAAATCTAGTGGTAGTGCGAAAGGCAAACGGAAAATGGAGGCTTTGTATCGACTTCACCGATATCAATAAAGCTTGTCCAAAAGACCCCTTTCCCTTGTCGTGCATCGACCAGATAGTGTATTCTACTACCAGCTATGATCTGTTGTTGTTTCTTGGCACCTATTCTGGTTATCATCAGATCTTTATGGCCAAGGAAGACAAAGAAAAGACTGCATTTATCACCCCATGTGGCACATACTGCTTCAAGTGTATGCCTTTCAGGTTGAAGAGTGCTGGTTCAACATTTGCAAGAGCCCTCGAGATTGGTTTTGAGCCCTAGCTGCATATAAATGTGGAAGCATATATTGATGATATAGTGGTCAAGACCAAGGACAAGGCAACACTCATTCAAGATCTAGAAGAGACATTTGCAACCTTGTGCAAGATCAACTTGAAGTTCAACCCTAAGAAGTGCATATTTGGAGTCCCATCCAGCAAACTTCTCGAGTTCTTCCTGTCGCAGCGTGAGATTGAAGCTAACCTCGACAAGATAGAAGCGATTGAACAGTTGGAGGCACCAAAGCGCGTCAAGGATGTACGCCGCTAGGCGGGTTGCATTGCTGCCCTCAGCAGGTTCATCTCCAAGTCTGCGGAACGCGCCTTGCCATTTTTCAAAATCTTGAAAAAGGCAGGTCCAATGAAATGGACTCCGGAAGCAGAGGCAGCACTGCAAGATTTGAAGAAGTACTTGTCCTCAACACCAATACTGGTCACGCCTAAACCGCAAGAATCGTTGCTGCTATATTTGGCGGCAACAAACCAAGTGGTTAGTGTTGCACTAGTGGTGGGGAGAGAAGCTAAGGATGAAGAGGCGGCAACCCCCGACCTTGCACCCGGCAAGCCTGGTTCAACTCTGGCAAGCCAAGGGGCCAACAACACAAGCACATCGCAAGAAGCAGAACAACAAGTTGTGCAGAAGAATAAGATGGTGCAGCGCCCAGTTTACTTTGTCAGCTCTCTTTTGCAGGCTGCTAGATCAAGGTATTCTGGAGTGCAGAAATTGCTTTTTGGCATTCTCATGGCCTCCCGGAAGTTGCGTCACTACTTGCAGGCACATCATATCACTGTCGTCACTCGCTTTTCGTTGCAACGCATCTTGAGAAATCCAAAAGCAACCGGCAGGATTGTTGAGTGGGCGTTGGAACTGGCTAGCTTTGATCTGAGCTTTGAGAGCACAACAACTATTCAAAGAAGAGCCTTGGTGGAATTCATTGCAGAATGGACGCCAACACTGGATGAAGAAATCCCGGAGACAGCCCTCCATGGTAAGGAAGCACCACAGGAATGGATCATGTACTTTGACGGAGCCTTCTCGCTGCAAGACGCCGGTGCTGGAGTGCTGCTTGTCACAGCCGCTGGAGAGCACCTCAAGTATGTGATCCAGATGTATTTTCCCGGGGAGGTATCAACAAACAACACAACTGAGTATGAAGGATTGCTTGCTGGTCTACGAATAGCGGTTTACCTCGGCATTAGAAACTTGATAGTTCGGGGGGGTCACAGCTTTATGTGCATCAAGTAAACAAAGATTATCAAAGCCCTCGGATGGAAGCATATGTAGATGAAGTGAGGAAGTTGAAAGAGCATTTTGACGGTCTACAAATGCAGCACATCCCTCGTGAAGAAAACAGCATTGCTGATGACTTGTCAAAACAAGCTGCTCAAAAGCTACATGTGGAACCAGGTACTTTATACTCCAACTAACTCAACCATCTATCACACCATCAGTTCGGCAAGCGAAAAAGAGAAAGATCAGTCCTGGCAACTACTTCCCGGCAGAGCTACCAGCCACCGCCAAGAAAGTTGTCGGGAACGACAAGGCACTTGCCAGTGAGCAGCAAGCTCTGGCAGGCCCCATGGCCTTTGCCGTTGAAACTAGCGCTCCCGCTGCAAAAGAGATACCTTTAGTCCTTGTCGTCGAGCCACATGCTCTGGCATGGGCGCAACAGATCGTCCAATACCTCCAAACAGGAGAGCTTCCCGAAGAAGAAGAGCAAGATGAAAGAGTAGGCCAGCAGTCGAGCATATACCAGTTTGTGGACAACACTCTATACAAGAGAAGACCAAACGGGGTGAAATTGAAGTGCATTTCATGGGAAGATGGATAGAAGCTGTTGGCGGAAATACACGAAGGGATCTGCGGCTCCCACATCGGATCCCGAGCGTTTGTCGGCAAAGCATTGTGGAAAGGATTCTATTGGCCGACAACCCTTCAAGACGCCTTGGTGGTGGTAACCACATGTGAAGCATGCCAATTCCACGGCAAGCAGATACATCAACCAACACAAGCCCTTCAAACCATATCACTCTCCTGGCCCTTTGCAGTCTGGGGGCTTGACATCGTTAGCCCTTTCCCCTGTGCTATCGGGTGCTTTGAATTCTTGTTCGTTGCAATCGACAAGTTTACAAAGTGGACTGGAGTGGAGCCAGTAAGGAAGGTAACGGCGCAAGAAGCAGTCAAGTTCATCAGAGGGATCATTTGCCGGTACGGGGTGCCCAATAGGATCATCACCGACAACGGCACGCAGTTCACAAGCAACAGCTTCCTGCAGTACTATCTAGATATTGGCACCAAGATCTGCTTTGCCTCGGTTGCCCACCCTAGGAGCAACGGCCAATTATAGAGAGCGAATGATGAAGTGTTGTGAGGCCTCAAAACAAGGACTTTCGACAAGCTGCACAAGCACGGAAGGCGCTGGATTCATGAGCTGCCGGCAGTTCTTTGGTCAATCAGGATGACACCAAATTGAGCCACCGGCGAGACACCCTTCTCCCTGGTCTATGGTGCAGAAGCGATACTCCCCACAGAACTCACGCACGGGTCACCTCGGGTACAAGCCTTTGACGAAGAAAGGCAAGAGAAACTGTGGCAAGACGATGCCACGCTCCTCGAGGAAGATTGTATTCAGGCTGCACTGCGTGCCGCTCGGTACCAACAAGCCTTGCGCCGCTATCACAGCCGCAAGGTGCATGCCAGAAGTGTTGAGGAAGGCGACCTTGTCCTTCGCCAGATTCAGTCCGTGGGAGGGTCAAACAAGTTGACGCCAAAGTGGGACGGCCCTTACCAGGTGGTACGAGTCACTAGGCCTGGCGCAGTCCACCTGGAGACCAAAGACGACACCCCGGTGCAAAACTCTTGGAATATCGAGCATCTTCACAAGTTCTACCTGTGAGGCACAGCTGTCGGGCCTCCCGGCAACCCCTTTTGTACAAGTCAGCTGGCAAGGCTTGTAATCCTTTGTACAAAGCCACGCGAAGACCCTGTGCATAATTAATAAAGCTAAGTGTTCAACAACATTTTGTCAAAGTACATATTTATTTTATGTGTATGTGCATGAAAATGTCGTGACCACCATAACTTGCTTAAAGTGGTTGCTGAACCGGCAAGGTTCCTATCTCCTCTTTTTCTCTTCTTTCTTTTTCTCAAAAGGCAAAAGGGCCTCCCGCGTGCAAGTCTTCCCAGGGGGTAGTGACAGTATGGATACCCACCCGTGTTCAAGGACGATCATTTTGCGGCAAGAAGTACAAAAAAGAAATGCTAAGTTACAAAAGCTTTCAAAAAATTTCTTTGTTGTGAGCTTTTCTCCCTTGAATGGTTTTAGCATTTGTATGAAAAACCTGCATGCGAAGGACCCTTGCCAAAATTGCTCGCAATCCTAAGTTGTTTCGAGCCCGCTCGACGACGAAGGTAGCTACGGCAAGGACGACAAGGTGGTTTCGTCGGTAGCGACATCGCCAGCAGGACGCTAAGGATCCGTTCCTAAAGCTCTTGCGGTAGAGATGTGCGCACCGGAAAGCATTTCCAGCAAGCGTAGGGATCACAAACATACAAGTGTAAAAAAATTATATGAGGGAAACTAGTCATTCATTACGGCAAACATAATAAACAGTAGATATTCGGTCGAAAGTGCCCGACCACTTCTTCTTGCGTCCCCGTAGGGTTACATTGGATGTGATTCAAAGACAAAAGATAAGAACGTAGCTAGGGAGCGATTCATTTTCAAAATTCGGCTAAAGCGCTATTCGCGCCTAGTCGGAATCGTCGCCCTCACTCTTGATACGGGGAGAGTTGTCGTCAACGTTGCTATCGCTGGAGGATTCGAAGTCACTGCCGCTCGAGCTTTCTATGCAGCACTCTGATGTCTACTACACAACTTGTTCTTGTAGACTCATGTTGGGCCTCCAAGCGCAGAGTTTTGTAGGACAGTAACAAATTTCCCTCAAGTGGATTACCTAAGGTTTATCAGTCCGTGGGAGGCATAGGATGAAGATGGTCTCTCTCAAATAACCCTGCAACCAAATAATAAAAAGTCTCTTGTGTCCCCAACACACCAAATACAATGGTAAATTGTATAGGTGCACTAGTTCGGCGAAGAGATGATGATACAAGTGTAGTAATGAGAGTAGATATTGATTTTTGTAATAGTAACAACAAAAAACAGCAAGGTAGCAAGTAACAAAAGTGAGCACAAACGATATTGCAATGCTTGAAAACAAGGCCTTGGGTCCGTACTTTCGCTAGTGCAATCTCTCAACAATGCTAATATAATTGGATCACATAACCATCCCTCAACGTGCAACGAAGAATCACTCCAAAGTTCTTATCTAGCGGAGAACATAAGAACAAATTGTTTGTAGGGTACGAAACCACCTTAAAGTTATCCTTTCCGATCGATCTATCCAAGAGTTCATACTAAAATAACACCAAGTTATCCTTTCCATTTCGATCTATCTAAGAGTTCATACTAAAATAACACCATATGATATGCATCAACCAACTCTAATGTCACCTAGATACTCCAATGTCACCACAAGTATCCTTGAGTTAATTATACGGTACGCATCAAACAATTTCAGATTCATAATACTCAATCCAACACAAAGAACCTCAAAGAGTGCCCCAAGATTTCTACCGGAGAAAGTAGGACGAAAACGTGCATCAACCCCTATGCATAGATTACCCCAATGTCACCTCGGGAATCCCCGAGTTGAGTGCCAAGACATAGATCAAGTGCTCTCAAATCCATAAAAGTATTCAATCCGGTAATAACGAAATCTCAAAGGGAAAACTCAATTCATCACAACAAGATAGAGAGGGGAAAACACCATATGATCCAACTATATTAACAAAGCCCGTGATACATCAAAATCGTGCCATCTCAAGAACACGAGAGAGAGAGAGAGAGAGAGAGAGAGATTGAACACATAGCTACTGGTACAAACTGTCAGCCCCGAGGGTGGACTACTCCCTCCTCATCATGGCCTCTGCCGGGATGATGAAGATGGCCACCGGAGATGATCTAACCTCAATGGCAGGGTACTGGAACGCCTCCATATTGGTTTTTCGTTGATACAGAGAGTTGCGGCAGCAGAAATTCTCATCTAGGGTTATTTCTAGGGGTTTCTGAATATATAGGATTTTTGGGCGTCGGTTTCATGCGAAGATGGGCCACGAGGGGCCCACAAGACACCCCGGCGCGCCAGAGGGGGCTGGCGCGCCCTGGTGGGTTGTGGCCACCTCGTGGCTCTTCCGGTCCTCCCACGAAGCTTCTAGTGCCTCTTTTGTTCCAAAAAAATCATCAAAAAGTTTCGTTGCATTTGGAGAACTTTTATTTCTGCACAAAAAAACAACACCACGGTAGTTCTGCTGAAAACAGCGTCAGTCCGGGTTAGTTCTAAATAAATCATGTAGAGTGCATCAAAACCATATAAAAGTATTGTAAACATAGGTGAATATGGCATGAATACTTCATAAATTATCGATACGTTGGAGACGTATCAGCATCCCCAAGCTTAATTCCTACTCGTCCTCGAGCAGGTAAATGATAAAAGAAATAATTTATGAAGTGTGAATGCTGGCATAGTATATAAGTTTGATCAATGATAATTCCAATCACTTTTTCTAGTATCATAACCAGCAACTTTTTCTCATAAAAATCATCATGATAGAGTAGCAATCAATTCACATGTCATGGTTCAAACAATTCATTCACTTGAAACTTAACAATCTATGTTCTTGGTCACCAAACAATTGCAATTCAACTTATTCTCAACAAAGTCTAAGTAAGAGCTCCACATACTCAATCATCATATAGTCTTCTATGATTGCTAGTACTCAAAGTATATTTTTAGAACAAATGGCATCCATCGAACACAGAGAAAGATAGGGGCTTAATGTTTCGCTCCCAACTCATTTATCATAGAGATAATTGTCAACAATAATAAGTCATGATCAAATATATTTGACTGGCCATATGTTCCTAGATCTTTCCCCACCACATGATGCTTGCCAACTAGAGAATAATTGAGGTTGAAATGAGAATGCATACTATTGACTCTTGTATAAAAGTAAATACTGAAAGGTAAAAGATAGGCCCTTCGTAGAGGGAAGCATAGGTTTGCATATGTGCCAGAGCTCATTGTTTAAAACAGAGATGAAAAATATTTTGGGTGGCATGCCTTTCCTATCAACGAAAACGACCGAGTAGTTCTCAATTCACGTAAATACCGCATATAGGTAGGTATGGTGGACTCATATGGCAAAACTGGGTTTAAGGATTTTGGATGCACAAGTAGTATCTCTACTTAGTACGAAGTGTTGGCTAGCAAAAGGTTCTAAACAAGCACCACATGTTGGAGGACCATAACAATATAACTTCAATGCAAATATACCCAAACATAACCATTACGTTCTCTTCCTTGTTCAACTTCAACTATTTGATCAAGTTTGAAAATAATTGATGGGTATTCACAATCATAAAAGATGTCCAAGATAATATATTTGTATGTGAAAGTTCTCTTTCTTATACTAATCATTCATGAATTGCTCATATGACCAAGACAGTGATTGTTAAACTTCAATAGATTTTACTTTCTAAAGCAAATGTGAACTTGCTACTAAGAATATAGCACATTGATAATTTCAGATTTATGATATTTCATTCATTCACAATTTACTCTTAGGATATAAGTGAAGCACAAGAGTAAACATCAAACTACTCTTAAAAGATATAAGTGAAGATCAATGAGTAGTCAAACAATTAAGTAGCTATGTGAGGACTCTATCTCAATAAATATTTTCATATCTGATTATTTTATTCAAACAGCAAACTAAATAAAAATTCATTCCAAGAATAGCACATATCATGTGGACAAATAAAACTTTAGGCTCAACATAGGCTAACCGATATTTGTTTAATGAAGAGAGGTGGGATGCGTAGCATCCCCAAGCTTAGATGCTTGAGACTTATTGAAATATTATCTTCGGATGCCTTGGGCATCCCCAAGCTTGAGCTTTTGTATCTCGTTCAATCCTCTCATATCCCGGTTTCACCTAAGTCTCAAAAACTTCATCCACACAAAACTCAAAAAGAACTCGTGAGATAGGTTAGTACACATAAGAACAAATCAACACTTCATGTACTGCCAAGACAAGTGGCACAATAATTTTCAAACATCGTCTACTGTTTACTATCGTTTCCACAATTTATATCTACCAATATAGGCTATGGAAACTATAGAATAAGTAGATAACAAAACTATGACAGCAATCTGTCTAAACAGAACAGTCTGTAGCAATCTATTAAACCAGTGTACTTCTGTACCTCAAAAAATTATGAAAAGTTGGGGCATGCTAAATAACTTATATAACAATACTGTGTAAATTTTTTGGAAACTTTCCACGTTCCGGTAAAACATGAAAATTCAAACAGTACAGAGAAAGTTTCTGTTTTTACACAGCACACATAAACATGCAATGCAAGCATCCTAAGGCAATTCTTGGAATTTTTTATTGAAAAACAAGATTATAAATAACACCTAACATAAAATAAAAATATATAATGACGATCCAAGCAAATCACATATTATGTGACGAATAAAATTATAGCTCTAAGTAAGATATACCGATAATGTTGAAGACGAAAGAGGGGATGCCTTCCGGGGCATCCCCAAGCTTAGACGCTTGAGTCTTCCTTGGATATTACCTTGGGGGTGCCTTGGGCATCCCAAATCTTAGGTTCTTGTCACTCCTTATTCTCCTCATATCAGTGTCTCACCCAAAACTTGAAAACTTCAATCACACAAAACTTAACGGAACTTCGTGAGATGGGTTAGTATAATAAATAACGATCATTCACTTAGGTACTGTTACTACAAGATTCATAATTGTTCCCACATGATACATACTGTATTCTATCATTCCTATAATTTATACCACTAAGTATAAGCTATGGAAACACTAAAACAAGCAAACTATGCATGCAAAACAGAATCTATCAAAAACAGTGCAGTCTGTGAAGATCTGTAGTATAACCATACTTCCCTGTCTCTAAATTTTTTGAAAAATTAGGACAACTTAAATAATTTGCTTATAAATACTGTGTAAAAATTTCAGAATTTTTTGACTCCCCATTAAAATCATAGAAATTCTTTACTGGAGGAAAAAGTTTCTGTTTTTGCACAGAATCAAATCAACAAGTACCCATACTATCCCAAAGGCTTTACTTGGAAAATTATTGAAATAAAAGGCACAAAACATGATTAATACAGTAGCTTAATCATGTTAACACACAAAAACAGAAAGGAAAAGGGTTGGGTTGTCTCCCAACAAGCGTTTTTCTTTAATGCCTTTTAGCTAGGCATGATGATTTCAATGATGCTCACATAAGAATAATATTTGAAACATCCAAGGGAGCATCATGAAACACATGACAAGCACATTTAAGTATAACCCTCACTTCCTATGCATAGGGATTTTGTTATCAAACAAATTATGGGAGCAAGAATCAATTAGCATAGGAAGGCAAAACAAGTATAACTTCAAAATTTCCAACACATAGAGAAGAAACTTGATATTATTGCAATATGTAAAAGCATATGTTCCTCTCTCATAGTAATTTTCAGTAGCATCATGAATAAATTCAACAATATAACTATCACATAAAGCATTCTTTTCATGATCCACAAGCATAGAAAATTTATTACTCTCAACATAAGCATTTTTCTTCTCATTCATTGTAGTGGGAGCAAACTCAACAAAATAACTATCATGAGATACATAATTGACATAACCACATTGAAATTAAAATCATGATGACAAGTTTCATAGTTATAATTATTCTTTATAGCATAGATTTCATCATCATAATTATCATAGATAGGAGGCATGCCATCATCATAATAAATTTGTTCATCAAAACTTGGGGGACTAAAAATATCATCTTCATCAAACATAACATCCCCAAGCTTGTGGCTTTGCATATCATTAGCATCATGGATATTCAGAGAATTCATACTAGCAACATTGCAATCATGCTAATTATTCAAGGAATTCTCATTAAGTATTTTCATAAGTTCTTCCTCTACCAATTGAGCACAATTTTCCGAATCCTTATTTTCACGAAAGACATTAAAAAGACGAAACAAATGATGCAACCTAAACTCCATTTTTTTGTACTTTTCTTTTATAAAACCAAACTAGTGAAAAACAAGAAACTAAAAGATTTAATTGCAAGATCTAAAGATATACCTTCAAGCACTCACCTCCCCGGCAACGGCGCCAGAAAAGAACTTGATGTCTACTACACAACTTGTTATTGTAGACTCGTGTTGGGCCTCCAAGCGCAGAGTTTTGTAGGAAAGTAGCAAATTTCCCTCAAGTGGATGACCTAAGGTTTATCAATCCGTGGGAGGCGTAGGATGAAGATGGTCTCTCTCAAACAACCCTGCAACCAAATAATAAAAAGTCTCTTGTGTCCCCAACACACCAAATACAATGGTAAATTGTATAGGTGCACTAGTTCGGCAAAGAGATGGTGATACAAGTGTAGTATTGATAGTAGATATTGATTTTTGTAATAGTAACAATAAAAAACAGCAAGGTAGCAAGTAACAAAAGTGAGCACAAACGGTATTGCACTGCTTGAAAACAAGGCCTTGGGTCCGTACTTTCGCTAGTGCAATCTCTCAATAATGCTAATATAATTGGATAACATAACCATCCCTCAACGTGCAACGAAGAATCACTCCAAAGTTCTTATCTAGCGGAGAACATAAGAAGAAATTGTTTGTAGGGTACGAAACCACCTTAAAGTTATCCTTTCCGATCGATCTATCCAAGAGTTCGTACTAAAATAACACCAAGTTATCCTTTCTGATCGATCTATCTAAGAGTTCGTACTAAAATAACACCATATGATACGCATCAACCAACTCTAATGACACCTAGATACTCCAATTTCACCACAAGTATCCATGAGTTAATTATACGATACACATCAAACAATTTCAGATTGATAATACTCAATCCAACACAAAGAACCTCAAAGAATAACCCAAGATTTCTACCGGAGAAAGTAGGACGAAAACGTGCATCAACCCATATGCATAGATTACCCCAATGTCACCTCGGGAATCCGTGAGTTGAGTGCCAAAACATAGATCAAGTGATCTCAAATCCATAAAAGTATTCAATCCAGTAATAACGAAATCTCAAAGGGAAAACTCAACTCATCACAACAAGATAGAGAGGGGAAAACACCATATGATCCAACTATATTAACAAAGCCCGTGATACATCAAAATCGTGCCATCTCAAGAACACGCGAGAGAGATATTGAACACATAGCTACTGGTACAAACCGTCAGCCCCGAGGGTGGACTACTCCCTCCTCGTCATGGCCTCCGCCGGGATGATGAAGATGGCCACCGGAGATGATCTACCCTCTCCGGCAGGGTACTGGAACGCCTCCAGATTGGTTTTCGACGATACAGAGAGTTGCGGCTGTGGAACTTCTCATCTAGGGTTATTTCTGGGGGTTTCTGAATATATAGGATTTTTGGGCGTCGATTTCACGCGAAGATTGGCCACGAGGGGCCCACATGACACCACGGCGTGCAAGAGGGGGCTGGCGCGCCCTGGTGGGTTGTGGCCACCTCGTGGCTCTTCTGGCCCTCCCACGAAGCTTATAGTGCCTCTTTTGTTCCAAAAAAAAGTCATCAAAAAGTTTCGTTGCATTTGGAGAACTTTTATTTCTGCACAAAAACAACACCACGGTAGTTCTGCTGAAAATAGCATCAGTCCGGGTTAGTTCTAAATAAATCATGTAAATTGCATCAAAACCATATAAAATTATTGTAAACATAGGTGAATATGGCATGAATACTTCATAAATTATCGATACGTTGGAGAAGTATCAGCATCCCCAAGCTTAATTCCTACTCGTCCTCGAGTAGGTAAATGATAAAAGAAATAATTTATGATGTGTGAATGCTAGCAAAGTAGCACTCTCGAGCTTCTTGCCGGGCAGCTACCCTCCTTGTAACTTGAGCATTCATATAATCCACAACACGCAGAACGTAGGGTTTTACGCTCCCGAGCGGCACGAACCTGTCTAAACCCCGAGCGTGCTTGGATTGGTAATGCTCTTTGCACTCGTAGATCGCCACAGTTGAATCGCAAAGGGGCCTCGTAGGTCCCATAGATTGTCGTACCTCGATAGAGAGAGACACACTTGTTGGGTTCTAACATAGGTGCATCGCATGCGAATTAAAATTTTCCTACGCACAGAACATCCAAGAACATGCTACGGAGATGGATCACAGTTCGTTACCACTAGACCTGCAGTCCCGTGCAGCGGAAGTAGAGTTGGTGCAGCGCGTTCGCGTGGTCCGTCTCCTCCTCGTTCGATCTCCCTCGAACAGCCGATCCGATCTCCCTCGCACAGACGGTCGCCGGATCCCACATACAGGTTCGCCGGAGCGGCGCAAGTGCACCGCCTCTAACGGTATCCGCGCGTGTAGGAGGAACACCGTGCGGCGGACTGCTAGGTCCGATCACACAGTCGGCGGCGGCCAGTGGAGGTGGCTAGTTGAAACACATGCAAAGCCCTAATGACGGCGCCGAAGCAATCAACCGGATGGGTGTGCCGCACCTCCACTATATATAGGCATCCGGCGCAGGCTCAACTCTTGGGCCTCGCACGGATCCTAAAGCCCATGTGTAGTTCCTTCCCTTAAGCGCGCGACCCCTTAGGTTCTCGTTCACTTGGTCGCGAGTCAGATCACATCCGACTCGACTAGTCGGTAGCGGCCTCTAGCAAAGCGTTTCGACTCCAAGCGTCCGATGAAGCTGGTTAGGCGAACCTGTACATCACACTTCCGTTCCCTTTGCCACACGATATATCTTGTCGTGCTCAAGGCGACATGGTCATCCTTGTTGCCGCACGACCTCTTTCTCGTTCCGGTGAATTCGACCAACACTTCGGATTATCTCATAATCCTTATCGCATGGCCATGCTTATCCAGGTCGGATCACCCGAGGGGCCCAGAGTATATCTCTCCTCATCGGAGGGGCAAATCCCATCTTGCTTGACCACGTCTCACAGCATGGGTCTGGACAAGCCCGAAACCTACCTTTATAACTACCCTGTCACGGAGTAGCGTTTGGTCGTCCCAAAGCAAGCCTGTCACCATCCCGAGTACATGCGCCAGCTCAGGTCTTAGGACACAGAACGTATGTTGTACTAGAGACTCACAGATGACCTATCGCTGCGTCTCATAGTTGGGTCTGTCCAACTCAGACCTTACCTCGACTCGGATCCGACTACGTCGAATCCGACCAGATCTTTCTGAGTCCATATTATCCGGCTAGCATCCAATGCTACATGGTCAGTGAGACCGAACCATCCACCGTGTCATATGCTAGTCTAACTGGCTGAGTGTCCACACAACCTTTACGACTAGGGACCATTTAGGACAGTCATCATACAATGCATAGTCTCACAAACAAGTCACGTACTTGTTAATACACATTACTGATAATGTCCAAGGACTATCTTTATTCATAAACAAATAGGAAATATCAGCATACATGATTGCCTCTAGGGCATATATCCAACAACACTTTCATCATAATTTGTTAATACTCTATGTGCTTCACATATATCTTTTGAGCTAGGCAGTTGCTCCAGTGCTTCACTTATATCTTGTTAGAGCACGACAACGGTCGTATTTTATAGAAATAGTTGAACTCTCGTGATTCGCTTAAATCTTTTTGAAAGTATAAGGCAATAGGAATGGTAATTTGCATGTGTTATAAGACTAGTCCAAAATGGATAGGTATTCAAGTGGGATATAATAAAAACTTTCATGTAGCTCACCAAAGAAGAAACGTGGGCTGATTATATTGATGTAGTAATATGAAAAGATATAGGTTCATGATCATTGGTTAGTAGGAATATCGTTATTAAAGTTTATTATTTAATTCTCCTCTAAATATTGGTCTTGGCATGGTGATGAGGTGTGAGAATTTTTATGTCTGGAATGAAATCCGATCATGTTGATCGAATCGGGGACACGCGATGGTTAACTCCTCCCAACCTTCTCCCTAGGATCATGTGGTAGTGCTTTTCTTTGGGAGAGCTAATAAGGCTTCACAATAAGTATATGAGTTCTTTATGACTAATGCGAGTCCATGGATATACGCACTCTCACCTTTCCATAATTTGCTACCTCCTCGGTACTGTGCATTGCCCTTTCTCACCTCGAGAGTTGGTGCAAACTTTGCCGGTGCATCCAAACTCTGTGATATGATTCGGTCTATCGCACATAAGCCACTTTATACCTTCCTCAAAACAGCCACCATACCTACCTATCATGGTATTTCCATAGCCATTTCGAGATATATTGCCATGCAACTTCCACCGTTCCGTCACATGACATGTCTGTTCATCATCATATTGCTTTGCATGATCTTATAGAGCCGACATAGTATTTGTGGCAAAGCCAGCATTTATCATTGATTACATGTTATGCTAGATCATTGCACATCCTGGTAAACTGCCAGAGGCATTCATATAGAGTCATATTGTTCTTTATGAGTTGTAATTTGGAGTTGTAAGTAAATTAAACTGTGATGATCATCCTTATTAGAGCATTGTCCTAGTGAGCAAAGGATGATGGATACTATGATTCCCCCACAAGTCGGGATGACACTCTAGACGAAAAATAATGATGAAAAGAAAAATAGATAAAAGAAAAATAAAAAATGAAATGAGAGAAAAAGAGAGAAGGGACTTTTCTACCATGCTTTACCACACTTGTGCCTCAAAGTGGCACCTTTTTCTCCATATAGAGAGTCTCCAGTTTTGTCACTTTCATATACTAGTGAGAATTTTTCGTTATTGAACTTTGCTTGTATATTCCGATGACGGGCTTCCTCAAATGTCCGAGGTCTTCATGAGCAAGCAAGTTGGATGCACACCCACTTAGTTTCATTTGATCCTTCATACACCGCATAAGTATAAATAATGAGCACCCAGTGTCAAACCAGGAAATTGGATCGTACGTCTAGCACACTTCAGCATTTTCAACTTCGGGCAATACATGACCGTGAGCCATGGATATAGCATG
Organism: Elymus sibiricus; assembly: GCA_039707655.1. NCBI lineage: Eukaryota > Viridiplantae > Streptophyta > Magnoliopsida > Poales > Poaceae > Elymus > Elymus sibiricus. The sequence goes on from CM077665.1 coordinate 277,220,216, forward strand.
TGGGTGGAATAGAATATGGTGGTAGATATCAAAGGAGTCAAAAGGTGGGGAAGTCTCACATCAACTAGGCAAATCAACGGGTTAGGGAGATGCCCATCAATCGATATCGATGCGAGGAGTAGGGTTGCCATGCAACATATGCAGTAGAGCTATAAGTGTATAAAATCTCAAATGAAACTAAGTGGGTGTGCATCCAACTTGCTTGCTCATGAAGACCCCGGGCATTTGAGGTAGCCCGTCATCGGAATATACAAGCCAAGTTCTATAACAAAAAATTCCCACTAGTATATGAAAGTGACAAAATTGGAGACTCTCTATATGAAGAACAAGGTGCCAATTTGAGGCACAAGTGTGGTAAAGGATAGTAGCAAAGTCTCTTCTCTCCTTTTCTCCCACTTCATTTTTTTCTTTTTCTTTTTCTTTTATTCTTTTCATCATTTTTTCTTTTTATTTGTGGTGGGCTCATTTGGCCTCCCCCATTTTTTCGTCCGGAGTCTAATCCCGACTTGTGGGGGAATCATAGTCTCCATCAACCTTTCCTCACTAGTACAATGCTCTAATAATGATGATCATCACACTTTTATTTGCTTACAACTCGAAATCACAACTCATAAAGAACAATATGACTCTATATGAATGCCTCTGGCAGTGTACCAGGATGTGTAATGATCTAGCGTAACATATAATCAATGATGAACGATGGCTTTGCCACAAATAATATGTTAGCTCTATATGATCATGCAAAGCAATATGATGATGAACGCACATGCCATGTGATGGAACGATGGAAGTTGCATGGTAATATATCTCGGATTGGATATGGAAATACCATGATAGGTAGGTATGGTGGCTTTTTTGAGGACGATATAATGTGGATTATGTGCGATAGAGCGAATCATGTCACAGGGTTTGGATGCACCGGCGAAGTTTGCACCAACACTCGAGGTGAGAAAGGGAAATGCACGGTACCGAGGAGGCTAGCAAATTACGGAAAGGTGAAGGGTGTATATCCATGGACTCACGTTAGTCATAATGAAATCATATACTTATTGTGAAGCCTTGTTAGCTCTCTCGAAGCAAAGCACTACTGCATGCCCCTAGGAAGGAGGTTGGGACGAGTTAACCATTGCGTGCCCCCGATTCGAACAACACGATAGGATTTCATTTCAGACATAAAAATGCTCACACCTCATCACCATGCCATGACCAATATTTAGATGAGAATTAGATAACAAACTTTCATACCGATATTCCTACTAACCAATGATCATGAAGCTATATCCTTTCAAATTACTATATCAATATAATCAACCCATGTTTCTTCTTTGGTGAGCTACATGAAAGTTTTTATTATATCCCCCTTGAATACCTATCCTTTTTGGACTAGTCTTATAACACGTGCAGATTACCATTCCTATTACCTTAGACTCTCAAAAAGATTTAAGTGAAGCATGAGAGTTCAATTATTTCTATAAAATATGAATGTCGCCGTGCTCTAACAAGATATAAGTGAAGCACTAGAGCAACTGCCTAGCTCAAAAGATATAAGTGAAGCACATAGAGTATTCCAACAAATTATGATGAAAGTGTGCCTCTCTCGAAAAGTGTTTTCGGCAAACGATGATTGTGGAAAATTAAAAGGAAAAAATACTATAATACATGACGCTCCAAGCAAAACTCATATCATGTGATGAATAAAAATATAGCTCCAAGTGACATACCGATAGATTGGAGACGAAAGAGGGGATGCCTTTCGGGGCATCCCCAAGCTTATACGCTTGGGTCTTCCTTGAGTATTACCTTGGGGTGCCTTGGGCATCCCCAACCTTAGGGTCTTGCTGCTCCTTATTCCTTCATCCGTCGTTGTCTCACCCAAAACATGAAAAGTTCAGCACACAAAACTCAACAAAACCTTGTGAGATCCATTGGTATAATAGACATATCAAATACTTTAGGTACTATTATAAATTGATCCATATTTTATTATTTCATAATAGGTACTGTATTCCAACTTCTCCGTGGCTTATAACCCCCCCCCCCCCCCCCGATACAATCCATAGCATCATCAAAACAAGCAAACTATGCAAGCAAAAAACAGAACAATATGTACTAAAACCATACTTTTGTAACTCCAAAAATTTGAAATGTTAGGAAAACCTGGGAAATTTTTATATCAATACTATGGAAAACATTCAGATCAATAAGATGTTTCGGTAAAATGAGAGAAATTCTGCACTAAGCATAAAAGTTTCTGTTTTTGCACAACATCACTTCTACTATCTTCCAAATCATCCCAAAGTCTTTACTTGGCACAAACACTAATTTAAACACAAAAACGCGGCCATTACAGTAGAAACAATCGTGTGAACTCAAAATAACATAAAGTAAAAGAAAATTTTAAAGATAACTATTGGATTGCCTCCCAACAAGGGCTATTGTTTTATGCCCCTAGATAGGCATAATGCATTGTTTCAAGCATTGTCATCCTTCAAATTAATTCCATAGGTGGCCCTCATAATAGATTCATAAGGTGGTTTAATCCCCTTTCTAGAAAAGTGTTCCATCCCTTTATTTAATGGGAATTGAATCTTATATTACCTTCTTTGATGTCAATAATAGCACCTATTGTTCGTAGGAAAGGCTTACCAAGTATAATAAGGCAAGACAGATTGCATTAAATATCAAGCACAATGAAATCCACGGGCACATAATTTCCATTAGTAAGAATAAGAACATCATTTACTCTACCCAATGGTTTCTTAATAGTAGCATCCGCTAAATGCAAGTTGAGGGAACATTCATTTATATCGGTGAGACCTAGTACATCACATAAAGATTTCGGTATAGCAGAAACACTAGCACCAAGTTCACACAAAGCATTGCATTCACAATCATTAAGCTTTATTTTAATATTATGTTCCCATTCATCATGGAATTTTCTAGGTATTTAAACTTCTAGTTCAAGTTTTTTTTCATGAGCTTTTATCATAGCGTCCACAATATGTTTAGTAAAGGCTTTATTTTGTTAGTAAGCATTAGGTGAACTTATCATGGATTGCAACAAGGAAATACAATCAACCAAAGATCAACTTTCATAATTAAAGTCCTTGTATCCAATGTAGTGGGCACATTACTATGTAAAGTTCTGACCTCTCCAGACCCACTTTTTTCATTAAGATCATCACCCTCCAAACAATTGGGACACCTTCTAACTAAAGTTGACTCATCTCCAGTCCCTTTTTCATCAAGTTTAATATTGGTAAACAAAGATTCAATAGGTGAAACATTTATCATTTTAATATCTTCATCATGATTATGGTAAAAACCGGCAGGAATAGCCTTTTCTAGGAACTCTCGCTTGGCTCTCAACCTAGCAGTCCTCTCCTTACTTTCATTAATAGAGATTTGGATTGATTTAACAGACTCATTAATATCATGCTTGGGTGGCAAAGTTTTACTTTTAAGAGTTTCCACATCATGAGCAATCCTACCCATGTTTCTAGCCATATCATCAACTTTATGTAATTTTTCTTCTACCATAGTATTCAAAATCTTTTGAGAACTAATTGTCGGGCCTTTGGGACTGGGGGTACCCAGGCCCATAGGCCCACGGCCTGGGCGAAGTGCTGGTTCTGAGCGACCGGGTGGCCCACCAATCATCCTCATGAGGGGAGCCCTCACGAGGGATGATGCCTCGCGAGGCGCACGACGACCGCGACCTCACAAACCTCCTGGGGACACCCCTCCCCCACGGAGTCACCTCTGGTGCCCTCGCGGGGGCGGGTGGTTCTGCCCCTCCAGGTGGTCGACCTGGCTCGCACCGAGCGGCCTCCAGGGCCTCACCAGCTGGCATGAAGGAGAGAGTTTCCTCTTTGGTGACAAAAGGGCAGTGCCAGCCCGCGGGTTCCCAAAGCGTCCCCCAAAGGTTTCTTCTTCTGTGCAAGAAGACCAGGACCAAGGGCTCGGCAGGACGGATGTCACCCCCGAGCCCACGAACGCATCACGGCGGGGAACTTTAGCAGGCGAAGACCACCTTTTGGCAGGATAAGCTGCAACCTTGTCCCCTTTCAAAATGGCCATTGTGGCAACCCTTCCCGCCTGATATTTTTGGAGGAAGAGGACCGGGGTCAATATAAGGAGGAAACCAGCCCCCACAGGGGGGACACACCTTTGGTTGGGCAAGAACAAGCCTTGTACTCCTCTTCCTCCTCAAGCAATCCACCAAGCAGGAGTAGGGTTTTACACCACGAGGTGGCCCGAACCTGGGTAAACCCTGTGTGTTCTTGTTCGCCTTCCAAGCTCAAACCACTGGAGAGTCGTTGTGAGGTTGCGAGGTAGAGTAGGGCCGGAGAGCGAGCGCACCCCAGTGTTCGAACCTTCCTGGGTCTACGGAGCCCCGAATCTGACATTTGGCGCGCCAGGTAGGGGTGCGTCGACGCTCTTCAACTCCGACAACTCCGGCTTCACCAACCCCATGGCCAACGCTCGCCATGTGCGCTGAGCCCAGGGCGGCCCGGGTAATTCAGACCGCCCCGGTTGGCCGTGGTCGTCATCGCCACTCCGCCGGCGCCGAGGGTGCGACGACCACTGACCCCGCTGCTCGTGAGCAGCAGGATTACTCCGCACACCCCTCTGTGCAGCGGGAGGGTCGCACCACCACGGCTTCCTCCTCCCACGCCTGCCTCGAGCAAATAAACGCGCTAGCGGCGCTGCTCATGGTGTGGGAGCTGCTACGTGACCGCCCTGCAGATGGGCCCGGCTACGATGCGTGGCTGGGCCGCATCACGGAGCTCGTCACCGCCGCCAGGGAGGCCCCGGTACCCTCTCGGTCGTTTCGCCCCCCGCCATCCGGCGAGGATGACGTGGCTCACGGAGTGCCTCCGCCTCCTCCCATGCACGACGAGCGGGACGAACCCCGGCATGACGCGCGCCCCCGCGACCGGCACCATGAAGCACCCCCGCGGAACCAGGACGAGGCCAGCTGCCAGATCGTCAACCGTGCGGCGCTTGACGCGCACGCGGCTCATGACCAGCAGCGCCAGCGTCAAGACCGGGTCGCGTAGGATGTGGCCGCGGCCGGCGCCAGAACCGGGCCGCCCTCGCGCGCGGTGGTCCTCTGGGCACCGTGGGCTGTCGGGCCTTCACCCGTGAGCTCCGCAGGGTGGTCTGGCCCGCCAAGTTCAGGCCCGAGCTGCCCCCGCGCTACGATGGCACCATCGACCCCACAGAGTTCCTCCTGCTCTATGCACTGAGCGTGGAGGCAGTGGGTGGCGACGACAAGCCATGGCGAACTGGCTCCCGATGGCTCTCAAGGATGGTGTGCGGTTCTGGCTCCTGAACCTGACCGAGAACTCGATCTCTTCAAGGAGCGAGCCCTGCGAGCTGTTCATCGCCAACTTCAAGGGCACGCATGACCGCCCCCTCTCTGTCAATGACTTGCGGCGCGTGAAGCAGCGCCCTGGAGAGACCCTGTGCAAGTACATCCAGCAGTTCAGTCAGGTGCGCAACAAGATCCCGCGCGCTACGGACGAAGCCGTCATCATGGTGTTCACCAACGGTGTCAAGGACCTCAAGATGTGCGAGAAGCTCGCCATCAACGACAACCTGAGCTCGGCCCTACAGTTGTTCAACATCGCCGACAAGTGTGCCAAGGCGGAGGAAGGACGCCTGTTCGACCACGACGACCCGAACGCCGCGCAAGATGACGGCAAGGCCATGACCAAGGAGGTCAAGCGCAAGGGACCTACTGTGCTCGCGGCAGAGCTTGAGCAGAAGCGCGGCAGCGACCAAACAGCGCCTGAGAAAGATCAACGTCCGTTGTGCATCTACCACGACCTGCACACCCACAACACCGAAGAATATCAGGAGCTCAGGATCCTCCGAGACAAGCGCGTTGGCCGGCGCCCGGAAAGGAGCGACCATGGCGCAGGCCGCGGAGGCGGTGGTGGCCGAGGCGGCAGCCGATGGGATGGTCGCGGCGGCAACCCCCGCTAGGGCTGGCAGGAGCAGCCTGGTGACAACGGCCGGCGCGATCAGCCTCGCGAGGTGCATCCTCGGGACAACGCCGCGCTTCCCCCGCTGTCGCCGCCCCCAAGAAGGAGCGACGACTGCCAGCGCGATGAGAACGCTGGGGGCTACCAGGAGCCTCGTGCGGTGGCTTGCATCCTTGGTGGGGCCCATACCCCTCTGTCCAACCGTCGGTTCAAGCTGTTTTCTCGAGAGGTGAATGCTGCCCTCCCGAGGCTGGAAGCCGTGAGGCCCCTCAACTGGTCCCAGTATGCTATCTCTTTCGACGCCAGCGACGGCCTCAAGTCCTCGGCTACCGCGGGTGCGCTCCCCATTATGTGCACCCCCACGATCAGCAATGTCGCCGTCACCAAGACCCTCATCGACGGAGGCGCGGGCCTCAACGTGCTATCGGTGGAAACCTTCGACATGCTCCAAGTGCCCTATGACCAGCTGATGTCAACCAGACCCTTCTCCGGAGTGACCACCGGCTCCACCACCCCGCTGGGGCAGATCTGCCTCCCCGTCACGTTCAGCACGCGCGACAATTACCATACCGAGCTCATCGACTTCGATGTAGCGCACATCGGCTTCCCGTACAATGCCATCCTGGGATACCCGGCGCTGGCCAAGTTCATGGCAGCAACGCACCACGGTTACAACGTCCTCAAGATGCCGGGATGCAGCGGCGTAATCACCGTTACCTATGATGAGAAGAACATGATCTGTTCCCCCGAGCGGCCCTACAAGCTTGCCGTGGCGAAGCACTCCGGGGATGCGGGGGATGTCAAGCCTCGCGAGGCCCCGCCCCCGAGGAAGAAGCAGCTGCTGCCCGTTCCGAGTCTCATCGAGACCAAGAAGGCCAGACACCTCCGTAGCAGCATAACCGCCGGGTGATTTTTTGTTGTTCGGTTTGAATTGGGGACACCCTACGGGCTACGACACCCCCAGGTTGGCTTGGGTTTGCCCCTGCAGCATTCTCACTTTTTGGAAGTGTAGTGAACCTTATTATTTCTTTCAAAGTTTGTGATTTCGACAAGGCTAGCACTTGGTGCCTTGCCACCGCTTGAAATTGCCGCGCTCCTGCGACCCTTCTCTCGAAAATTCCCCGGTCGGGGTTAGGCACGACGTCTGTGCTCGGGTACGTCCCTGCAGCGTTGGTAAATCCAAGCGACCGAGCTCTGTCTCGCGGGCTCGCTCCCGTGTACGACACCTCCTGAGGTCCTTGGTGTCTTGCCCCCAGGGGATTGTCGAAGGTAGGCAAGTGAGGGTGTGGCTTGTTATACCCCATTGCCAGTTGAGGTGCTTCGCCACATCGGGCGCCGCGGATTGGGTGGTTCTCCCTTGTTCATCTCATGAAGGAACCCGATAGGACGTCTGTGCACGGGTCCATCCCTGCAGCGTTGCTAAATCCGAGAGGCTGAGCTCTGACTGACAGGCTGCGCCCGAAGACGTCACCTCCTGGTGTCTTCGGTGTCGAACCTCTTCATGAGGTGGCCTCTGGACGGCCACCCAGCTCGTGTCCCCCCACGTCGCAGGTCCCATATGCACGCAGCCGCGTGAAAAGTGCGGCGTAAACCGCCTGAAGAATTGAGGAAGGAGCTACTGAGCCTTGTGCCTGGAACATCCGATACCTCTTTTAAAATCGCCGCCTGTGACCCTCTCACGTAATAATGAGGTTGGGGCTGTACACGTCCCGGAGCCCCTCAGAGGGCCGCCCCTCGGCCCCGGGAGGGCTCCTGCCCACGCCTAGTGGAAGCCCCATGCTCCGCGCTGGTGGGTAAAGGATTGAGGAAGGAGCTCCGGAGCCGTGTGCCTGGGGCATCCGATACCTCTTTCCAAAATCACCGCCCGTGACCCTCGCACGTAATAATGAGGCTGGGGCTGTACACGCCCCGGAGCCTCACGAGGGGCCGCCCCTCGGTCCCGGAAGGACTCCTGCCCACGCCTAGTGGAAGCCCCATGCTCGGCGCTGGTGGATGATCGACGGAGCTCGGCGTTCACCAGTTTCCACTTGTACCTCGCACGAGCAGGGGCTGGACACGGTGTCTGTGCTCGGGTTCGTCCCTGCAGCGCTGATAAACCCAAGCGATCGAGCTCTGTCTCGCGGGTCTTCCCCCGTGCACGTCACCTCCTGAGGTCCTTGGTGTCTAGTCTCCTCCCGCGACACCCAAGTGTAAGCTGGCAAGGGCGCGGCGCTCCAGGCGCGGTTTACTGTGCACAGGATTCTTCTTCACGAGAGCAGCTTGCGCGTCAAGGGGGGGTTCTTGAGCATCGCGTCTCAGGAACCTTCACTAGCGTCCATAGCCCCTCGCCTCCTGGGTCTGCTCAGGCATCGCGACCTGGCGTCCCAGCGGCGGCTGAGGTATGCACGGGGTTGGGCCCTGCCGACGCAAAGCGTAAGAACTTTCGAGCAGGCCGCTTGTGCGTCAAAGGGGGGATCTTGAGCATCGTGTCTCAGGAACCTTCACTAGCGCCCGTAGCCCCTCACCTCCTGGGTCAGCTCAGGCATCGCGACCTGGCGCCCTAGCGACGGCTGAGGTATGCACGGGGCTGGGCCCTACCGACGCAGAGCGTGAGGACTCTCAAGCTGGTCGCTTGCGCGTCAAGTGGGGGTTCTTGAGCATCGCGTTTCTGGAACCTTCACTAGCGCCAGCAGCCCCTCACCTCCTGGTTCAGCTCAGGCATCGTGACCTGGCGTCCCAGCGACGGCTGAGGTATGCGCGGGGCTGGGCCCTGCCGACACAGAGCGTTGAGACAAGCAAGAGAGAAACCCAGCCAAGAAAGGGAAGTTGCAGATCACAAGCAGTTATTACAAATTCGAAATATTCCCTATGACTTAAGAATGTCATCTCATGCCTCCTTGAGGCAGACTCAGTTTATGGCAGGGTGGTAAAAGGAGGCTCCCCACTGGGCTCTTCGTCGCTGTCGAAGCAGAAGAACTTCTCGAGCAACGCCTTCACGTGGCCCTCCACAGCCGCTGCCGTATCACCATGAGACTCTTCAGGAACGGGGACCGTCACCTCGTCAAACGTGAAGTTGGGGTCACGAAGGAAGAGATGGCTAAAGACGTGAGTCGCTGCCACCGAGAGGAGGCCACGGCTTTCCTCTTCCAGGATGTCGTCCACCCCCCGGGCCGCGCCCTTGAGCGCCCCCACAAGCTTGGAGGAAAACTCGACATAGCTGAAGCCCTGTGAAGCGAGACGGACATCGAAGCTCGAGCTGCAAATGGAGGACAGGGCCTCGCGGGCCCTGTGTTCGAGGGAGGAGAGCGCGGCATGGTCTGAGTCCGCCCTCGCGTCAGCGGAAGCCATGACCTCTTTCTCCCGAGCGTCCAGCTTGGCATTGGCCTCAGAGATCCGCTTGGCGTGAGCCTCCTGGGCCTCAGCCACCTCGCGACGCAACGCCACCAGGCATTCGCGCTCCATGGCCTGTTCTATCGCCAGCTTCGCGAGGGCAATGTCGCGGCCCGCAAGCTCCTTCTCGTGGGCCTCAATGCCCTCTTCTCGTAGCTGGAGCTGCTGCGCTTGCGTGGCTCGCTCCCGAAGTGCCTTCAGGTCGGTTTCCGCTTCCTCGAGGCGCTTGGCGAGCGACGTCTTCTCGGCAAGGGCCCTCTCGCAAGCGACCTTCGCCTGGGCAACCTCCTTCTTGCCCTCCGCGAGGGTGGCCTCGGCCTTGCTGTGGGCCTCCCTAGTGGAGGCATCTAGCTGACGCCAACCCATGGCGAGCTTCAGGCGCTCGGCGGAGAGACGTGCCTCGGCGTCTCGGAAGTCCGCCCCTAGACAAACGAGCGCTTCCTGTGCGTCGGTCAAAGCTCCGCGCCTGAGCAAGGCGTCCTGTGCGTCGGTCAAAGCTCCGCGCCTGAGCAAGGTGCCTAAGCTAGACGCGCCTCGGTGCCCAACACAGCCGGAGCAAGGAGCCTCCCAGCGCTCTAGACTAGAAATGCCAGGAGATCCAAGCTCTCCCACGTGCTTGGCCCCCGCGGTTCGCTTGAGGAGACCGCCACGCTGGTGCTATGGGCCCGTGGAGTGATCACCACCGGAGGACAGCCTGAGCCGCGCCCCGCGTCGTGGCGAGCCGCCTGAGCCGGAGCGGCTGGCGGTGGATGAGTCGCCTCTCCCTCTTCCGCCAGCTGGGAGGCTGCCTCCCCGGCGAGCAGCATCGGAGGCTGAGTAGCCATAGCCTGTGCAGGTGATGCCGGGGGCTGAGCCATCGAAACTCCGGGGCACGCGCCCCCTCGATGTGCCGGGGAGGCATTGGGCCCTATGGCCGCGCCCGCGTGGCCGAGCGTGGCGCTCGACTGGCGTAGGCCACCCCCGCGCCCGCCAAGGTTTCGGCCGAGGGTTGAGGCCGCCTTCTTGGCAGGCACAACTTTTGCCCCGGCGGTCGCCTTCTACTTCTTCTCCCCGCTACCGCCGGAGCACCTGTGCCAAGGAGAGAGTTAGCTGGAGCAACCAGCCAAAGGCGCACGACGTGGGAGCGAGTTGAGGAACTTACTCATCCCGGGCAGCCCACTTCCTCTTCTTTGGGATGGCTGATGCCGTGCCCGTGCCGCCCCCATGTGCCGTCTCGACGATGCCTGACGGTTGATCGGCGTGGCCCTTGACGGGATCGGCCGAGCCCTCCGCTTCCGTAGGGGCCTGAGGATCCTCCGGAGGGGGAGCGACAGCCACCGGAGTGGGTGCAGCGTCTCTGCCATCAACCGTCGTCACCAGTACAGGAGGGGTCGCGGGGTTCGACCCCGCCCCGTCCGCCGGGCCTGCGCGCCTAGGGGGAATCGCTTGGTGCTGCTCATTCGAGACAGCATCGTCATCCCCGAGGATGCGCAGGGATGAATGGAGGCTGGCCGACGGTGCCCGACTGACACTCCCCTCTTCCTTGGTTGCCTCCGAGTCCTCGTTGCCACCGCTCCCGCCAGATGACGTCATCGCAATGGAGGGAATCCTACACGATCCGACAAGACCCCACTCATCGAAAACGGGCATCTCCCCGACCAGCTCCTCCATGTTGCCGCAAGCGTACAGCGGTGGCGCCGCCTCCGGAGAACCCTCAGGGGTGTAGCCGAGCAGGACCCATAGGGCTTCCTCTAGTTCGTCGTGCATCAAGCCATAAACGCGTATCCTCATCGGATCTTTCGAGCCGGTGAGCTTCCACACGGGGAGCGAGCGCGCCTGGAGCGGCGCGATGCACTGCCCCAGGAACTCCTTCATGACCATCGCCCCTGTCAGAGAGGTGTGCCTGTGCGCGGCGATGCGCTCCAAGACGGGCTCCACCCTCGGGTCGGTGAGCTTCTCGTGCGCCCACCTTGGGGACTGCACGGGATGGTACGTGGGGGTCGCCAGGTGTGGGCAGACTCGGCACCCGTCCATGAGTACCCAACGCTGCCGGTAGCCCTCCACCTTCCTCCCGGCCTTCAGGTGGATGCTCGCGCCCGTGACGTCTATGAAGGAGACGCAAGCGGAGCGGTGCTCCTGGGCAGTGAACTGTAGGCTGAAAAAGTGGCGAAAGAGCACCACCGAGGGCCTCACGCAAATGAACGCCTCGCAGTAGAAGGCGAAGATGGCCAGGAGGAGGATGGAGTTGGGCTGAAGGTGCAAGGCGTGGATCTGATAATGGGAGAGGATGGCGTAAAAGAACCTGGAGAATGGCGGGACCAGCCCGGTGTAGATGCTATGGAGGAAGAAGGGATAGGAGGACTTTGGCAAGCCACTCGGCGCCAATGAGCCCAGCCACAGCCCGGTCGCCTGCCCCCCGTTCTGCCCGTCGGCTACCAGCGGGGGCACGGGACCCAGGTCCTCTTCGTCGGAGATGAGGGAGGGCAGGAGTGCCTGCCCGGCAGCAGCAGGGCTCGCGGCGGCAGCCGCGGCCTTCCCCTTCTTGCTGACGGGCGCCATCTGAGCGCTGGGTCGCCGGAAGGGTAAAGAAGGCGCCTCAAGAGAGCTTGGATCTAGAGCGGTTCCGTGCGGAGAGAGGAGATGCAGGAAGATGAGGGCAACACGAGGAATGGCAATGGTGGCCCCCGGCCGCACCCGGGCTTTATGTCAGCTTGCGCGACCTCCAATGCCTCGAGGGAAATGGGGCGCCGCGCGTCCCAAAGCGCTAGCATGCCCGGCCCACGGGGCGATTAGTGCCCACGTCACAGCATCCCGCCGACCGGCGGGATCCCCACCAACCGGTGAGATCACGCGCACCGCGGGCCCGGGGGCTACTGTCGGGCCTCTGGGACTAGGGGTACCCAGGCCCGTATGCCCACGGCCCGGGCGAAGTGCTGGTTCTGAGCGACCAGGTGGCCCACCAATCATCCTCATGATGGGAGCCCACACGAGGGTTGATGCCTCGCGAGGCGCATGACGGCCGCGACATCACAAACCTCCTGGGGACACCCCTCCCCCGCGGAGCCACCTCTGGTGCCCTCGCGGGGGCGGGTGGTTCTGCCCCTCCACGTGGTCGACGTGGCTCGCACCGAGCGGCCTCCAGGGCCTCACCATCTGGCATGGAGTAGAGAGTTTCCTCTTTGGTGATAGAAGGGCAGCGCCAGCCCGCGGGTTCCCAAAGGTTTCCTCTTCCGTGCAATAAGGCCAGGACCGAGGGCTCGGCAGGACGGATGTCACCCCCGAGCCCACGAACGTGTCACGACGGGGAACTTTAGCAGGCGAAGACCACCTTTTGGCAGGATAAGCTGCAATCTTGTCCCCTTTCAAAATGGCCGTTGTGGCAACCCTTCCAGCCTGATATTTTTGGGGGAAGAGGACCGGGGTCAATATAAGGAGGAAAACAGCCCCCATAGGGGGGGACACACCTTTGGTTGGGCAAGAACAAGCCTTGTACTCCTCTTCCTCCTCAAGCAATCCACCAAGCAGGAGTAGGGTTTTACACCGCGAGGTGGCCCGAACCTGGGTAAACCATGTGTGTTCTTGTTCGCCTTCCTAGCTCAAACCACCGGAGAGTCGTCGTGAGGTTGCGAGGTAGACTAGGGCCAGGAGAGCGAGCGCACCCCGGTGTTCGAACCTTCTTGGGTCTGCGGAGCCCCGAATCCGATACTAATAAATTATTTAACGGTGTTCTCAAGATCATAGGGCATCCTATTATTATTGTTGTAAGAATTACCATAGGAATTACAATAATTATTAGAGGAATTACCGGGGATACGATCTAGGATTGAAATTCCCTCTATAAGCATTGTTATTGAAATTATTTCTAGAGACAAAATTCATATCAATAGCATCATTATTTTGCTCAATCATAGTAGATAGTGTCACATCATTGGGATCAACATGAGCATTCTTATTTGCAAACATATTCATAAGAGAATCCAACTTATTAGTCAAAGTAGCAATTTCTTGAATGGAATTTACCTTCGTACCGGTTGGAGCTCGTTCAATGTGCCATTGATAATAATTTGTCATGATATTATATAATAGTTTAGCAGCTTCTCCCAATGTAATTTTCATAAAGGTACCACCCGCAGCAGAATCTAAGATATTTCTCGACACAAAGTTCAGTCCCGCATAGAAATTTTCTATTATCATCCATAAACTTAAGCCATGAGTAGGACAATTTTTAATCATTAATTTCATTCTCTCCCAAGCTTGTGTAACATGTCCTTGCTCATGTTGTTTAAAATTCATAATTTTATTTCTAAGAGATTTAATCTAAGCAGGAGGAAAATACTTAGCAATAAAAGCATCCTTACACTTATCCCAAGTTCTAATACTATTACGAGGTAAGGATGAAAACCAAGTTTTAGCATTATCTCTTAGTGAGAAAGGAAATAATTTCAACTCAACCACATCATTATCCACATTTTTTGTTTTGCATATCACATAATTCAACGAAGGTATTAAGGTGTGAAGCGGCGTCCTCATTAGGACTTCCAGCAAATTATTCTTTCATAACAAGATTTAGCAAAGGGGCATTTATATCAAACGATTCCACACTAGTGGCGGGTGGTATTGGAGCACTAATAAAATCATTATTATTAGTATTTGAAAATTCACACAATTTGGTATTTTCTTGAGACATAGCGACAAAGCAAGCAAACTAACAAGCAAACAAGTAAACTAGCAAACTAGGCAAACAAGCAAATAGAAATATTTTTGTATTTTTGATTATTTATAAAAGCAAATATAAAGATAAATAAAAAGACAAGAAAAGGTAGAAAAACTGATCGATAGTTTATGTGAAGGGACCTTGAACGAAGTTGGTGATGTCTCCTCGGCAACGGTGCCAGAAATTCTTTCTGCTACTTTTGAGCTACGTTGGGTTTTTCCGCAAAGAGTAAGGGTGAAGCAATATAGTAGCGAGAAGTATTTCCCTTAGTGATTACCAAGGTTATCAAACTAGTAGGAGAACCACGACAACTTGTCTTTAACATCACCTACACACACAAAATCAAACACTTGCACCCAACGTGTGCAAGAGGGTTGTCAAGCCCCTTTAACTCATTACTTGCAAGGATTACTTCTGATAGTGCTAGATATATAAATATAAAAGTAAAATAAAAAGAAAGTAAATAAATTGCAGCAAGGTATTCTTAGTTTTTTAGCAAATATGATTAAGTAGACCCGGGGGCATAGTGTTTACTAGAGGCTTCTCTCTCGAACGCATAACATACGATGGGTAGACAAATTACTGTTGGGCGATTGATAGAAAAGTGCATAGTTATGGCTATGTATTCATGGTAATGATCATGTATATAGGAAAACGTCCGTGACAAGTAGACCGAAACAATTCCACATCTACTACTATTACTCCACCAATCAACCGCTATCCAGCATGCATCTATGGTATTAAGTTCATGACAAACAGAGTAATGCTTTAAGCAAGATGACATTATCTAGACAAAGTAAGTACAAGCAATATGTTCAAACCCCATCGTTTACCCTTTGCAGCAACAATACAATACATGTCTTGTCCCCTTCTGTCACTGGGATATAGAGCACCGCAAGATTGAACCCACTACAGTACACTCCCCCTCTGAAGATAAATCAATCTAGTTGGCCAAACCAAACCAATAGATTGGAAAGACATGCAAAGATATAACAATCATGCATAATAGAATTCGGAGAAAACTCAATTTCTTTTTATTAATAATCTGGTCATAAACCCACCATTCATCGGATCCCAACAAACACACTGCAAAAGAAGATTACATCGGATAGATTATCGCGAGAATAACGAAGAACTTTGTATTAAAGATCAAAGAGAGAGAAAAGAAGCCATCTAGCTACTAGCTATGGACCCATAGGTCTGTGATGAACAACTCACACATCATCATGGAGGTGACCTCCGTGATGGATTCTCCCTCCGGCAGAGTGTCGGAAAAGGCCTCCATATGGGATTCTGGAAGAACAGAGACTTGCGGAGGCGAACAAATTATTTCTGGTGGCTCTCTCAAGTTTTGGGGTAATTAGGAATATATAGAAGTAGAATTAGGTCAGGAGGTGCCACGCGGGGCCCACGAGCCATGGGGGCGCACCCTACCCCCCCAGGGCGCGCCAGGGTGGCTCGTGGCCACCTCGTGGGTCTTCTGGCCTCCTCCGGAAGCTTCCTGTGTCTCTTCTAGTTCAAAAATAACTCCTGTAAATTTTTATCCAATTTGGACTTCGTTCGATATTGATTTTCTGAAAAGTCCAAAACAGGCAAAAAAACAGAAACTGGCACTGGGCACTGAGTTTAATAGGTTGTCCCAAAAATGATATAAAATAGCGTATAATTGCATATAAAGTATTCATGATTGATAATAATAGCATGAAACAATAAAAATGTATAGATACGTCGGAGACATATCGTGGTGCTATTGTACATCCACGTCGATGGAGACCGGATGAAACAACTCAGTGGGACCGATGGGTGATGACCTAAGCACTTTCCACACTTTGGTGAGACCGATTGAAACCACTCGGTAATTCCGAGATAAAATCAACAGGTAACAGAAGGTTGGCAGGTGCTCTTCGGTGGGACCAAAGGGTCATCTTGGTGAGATCGAGGTGCTAGGGTTTAGGCAGCGGTTCCGTCAAGGGTAACTCGGTGAGTCCGGGATAGATGATTCGGTGGGACCAAGTTTGACATTAGGGTTTTCGATATATAAGAATGTGAAGGTGTGGCTGAGGGTTTTGGAGCAATATCTCTAGGCAGTTGAGAAAATGATTTATGATTAAAATCTCATCCCCTTTTACTAGTATTGGCTTTCCTCTGGACTCAATGTGATCTTGGATCAGTTAACAAAAAATGTAGAGTCTTGAAGCTTTGTCAATGATTTTCCTTTGCATTTTGAGTCGTCCACATCTCCATCCTATAGCCATACGTACATTGAACTTTACCAGAAATATTATTTGAGTAGTATTAGTTAGATAATATATATGTTGTTATTAATTACCAAATCCACAAGGGGATTAGATGCACTTTCAATCTCCCCCGTTTTGTATTTATTTAGTTCTCAATTTATGAATTACCATTTGTGATGTCCCTTTAAATTATGAATAGCCTCTGGCAGTATAATAGAAAATGGCTCTCTTGTTAGTACCAAAGAGTACTATTTCAATTTTGGATGAGAAAACATACAACTTCGAGGCAAAACTTGGCATCACATATATTATGTTGATTGTTAATTTATTTCCCTTATTTTTGTGTGTCGCTCGCACTACTTGATTTCAGTACCACATCTACTTCATGTTGGAAAATGTTAGTTGATTTCCGTTTCTTCTTGTGTGTCGCTACCACTACTTGATTTGATTTGTGTATCACATGTAGTTCATGAATATATTTTTTAATATGCGTTAACATTTGTGTAATTGGACTGTTGAACCATTTGCCAACAGGAACATGTTTAATAAACAATTGTAAATAGGTAAAAAAGTAGTATAACAAGTTTTAGTTAAGCTCAACATAAACAAATAAGGTTTAAAAATAGTCAATTACTTTCTTGTTTAACATATAAAACAAATGTTTAGTTTTAGTTTTCCCGTAAACAAATGTTAAATATTTTTTACAAAACATATTCATTGTAAAAAAGTTCATGCAAAAAGTTCAATGCATATTTAATAAATTTTCACAATTTGTTCTTTTTGAAAATCTTTACACGAGAAAAAGTTGAAGATTAGATTTGAAATTGCTTAATAAACAATTGTTCAACCATAAATAGAAAAACTGAACAATTGTTTGGTTAATAAAAGGTTGTCAAAACATAAAAAGAAACATTTTCCACAAATTTATTTGAACATATTTTGTTTACTTAATAAATTAAACATTTTTTGAAGCTATGAACAATTGTTAGACCAATTAAATTTATTTAATTGCTTAATACATTTGTTTGATGAACATTTGTTGAAGCTATCAAAATATAAAATCAACATTTATTGAAGCTATGAAAGCTATTGAAAAATTGAACAAATTATAAGCAAAGATATTTTTAAAATTGTTTAATAAAAATGTTCAACCAATAAAGATTAAGAAATTTAACCAATAATGGAAAGAAACAATTGTCATTTTAGTTGAACAAGAAGCTTCACCATTGATTTTATTTGAACAAGAAGCTTCACCATTGAACACATTGCTCATTTACTACCCCTATAAAAGGAAGAGAGTATGCAGATCCAAACAATTAGACCCGTTCACCTTTAGATCTAATGGTCCTAAATCCTTCCATGTTTAGCACTAACAAGCCACGCAATTAGCCCCTGATCCTCGATCGGATAAACCGCTCCAGGCACCACGACCTTTCGTCCTCCATCGACAAGAAAAAAAAACACGACCTTTTGTCGGCCTCCTTCCTCTCCCAACGGAGCCGACGGCTGACGCCGTCGCCCGCCCGCTGTCTGCAGACCAGTGGCGGCGCCAGGGGTATTCCTGGGCATTCCATGGAATACCAAAGAATTTGGGCCCAAAAAAATTGACTATACATGTTATACACTGGAGCCCGCTAGAACAGCCCATCCAGTGCCTATCCAGCCACGCACGAGACGGCAGCCACTCTTCCTCCCTCGATGCAAATAGCCAAACCTAGTTGACTGTCGACGGCTCCGGCGCAAGCGAGGTCCGGCGGACGAAGGCGAGCTCTCTGCCCCTCCGACCCTCTCCCTCCCCTCCGGCCCTCCCCTCCCCTCTGGCCCTCCCCTCCGCTAGTCCGCCTCCGGCCTCCGTGGCCGTGGTCCGTCCGGGGCTGCGCCGCTGCGGGCCTCCTCCGGCCTCCGTCGCCGTCGGCAGCTGCCGCGTCAGTCCGCCAGCCGCCAGGCTAGAAGGAGAAGCCATCCAATCCATCCGGTATTGCATCCATCTACAAATTACCAAGGTAATTTTCCTCTGTTTTAAAACAAATCTGAAGCTTTTTTTTGTAAATTTCCACTGCTAGAAGCCACTGATCTGCGACAGATTGATTGCTACTTTGTTCTTGAATAAATTGTAATTGTTTGTCCAATTGTCCATCAGTCCATGCCACATTGCCACTGATTGCTACTTTTTTTATATAAATTGTAATTGTTTGTCCATTCAGTCCATGCCACATTGCCACTACCACTGATTTCTACTTTGTTTGTGTGATGTAGATGAAGAAGAAGTATGTTGGCATATTTGAAATGTGGGACAGATCTTCAAATTAAGGCAAGGAAAACAACTTCTACTTCCATATTTGTTGTTCTATTATATTGCTTTGGCCAAAAAAAATTGCTACTATTATTGATGTATATGGTCATCGAGTCATTGATATTGCCACAATGATATTTTGTGGCATCGATGTATGGTCATCATGTATGGTCATCGAGTCACGCCTATTATATTGTTGTTAGAGATATTGCCACAATGATATTTTGCTATTATTATCGATGTATGGTCATTGAGTTATTGATGTTACCATCTTACTGCACATTTGTTGTTCTATTATATTGCTTAGGCAAAAAAAAATTACAAGAATACCCAGGAGCAAATTCCTGGCTCCGCCACTGCTGCAGACCCCCACCGCGCGCCCGACGATGCTCGCCGCCCACCCGCATATGCCGGCCGATGCCCGCCGCCCGCCCGCCGCCCGCTCGTAGCTGCCCGCCCGCCGACGCTGGCCAACGCCTGTCGCCCGCCCGCCGATGCCCGCCGTCCGCCCGCAGATGCCAGCATGGGGATGAATAACAGAAGGATTGATTCACATCAAGGCATTCCCATCAAGAAGACTAGCCAGCTGGTGAAGGTCCGCGAGGACGAGCCGGCGCTCAAGGCGCTCCGGCAGATGCTAAGGCGCGGCGTGGGCGGCATACCGTTGGTGGACGGCATTGGCAAGCCCGTCGGCAGCATCATGATCAAGGACGTCAAGCACCTCCTCACCGCCTCGGACTCCGAGTCCAACAAAGACTAGACGTACAGACATCCCGGATTTCACTTGTTCCGGACCGGACAAGCAAACGATGAACTCGATAAGACATGCATGGGTGCAGGACGGTGACGGCGAGGGAGTTCATCGCGAGCGCGCCACAGAGCTCGGGGGAGAAGCAGATGAGCATCATCACGTGCAGAAGGGAGGACAACATCAAGGAGATCATCCTAAGGCTGGACGCGGAGAAGAGGCAGAGGATCTACGTGGTGGACGGGGAGGCAAACCTGGACGGCCTCATCATGCTCAGGGACATCATCGCCAAGCTCATCTACGAGCCACCGGGATACTTCGGTGACTTCTTCAACGGCGTCATCCCCATGCCGCAGAATGGCAGGGTTTGATCTGAATGAATCCTTCTATTATCCAGGATTTAGCAAGCAAATGTTATTGGCAGTTCTTTTAAGGCTACGCTAAAATGTGTTAATTATATTTTGTCACGACAGTGTTGCATGTGTTGTTCTAGAGTGCGGGAGGGGCACCTGCCCTTCACTGCTTCCGTCGCCGCTCGACCTGGTGAGGCCCTTCAACCTTCTTCATAGTTGAATATTGCAGCTTCATTCGATTTATTTTATAGTTGAGAAGATGCATATATCAATTTTTTTCGTCAGATTTCATTACTTCGTGCTATCACTTTGCAAACATTGTCTCTTACAATTTATGTTCAGACTTTCTCATAAGACAACTTCAGTTAAGTCTAGGATACGAGGGGCAGCAGGATGTGTCCTGTGTGGCCAACAAAGAACATGGTTACAGGTGAGCTACCATCCAAGCAAATTCCATCACCATAAGTGTCTCCATGAGGTCAAACACTATTGACTGAACGTAGGAAACAACAATGGTTATTATATTACTCTCTTGTTGTTCTAAAAATGTGAATAATTTTGTCACCTTGTAGATTTGTGATTGTGCTTGGAAAAGTGCTTGTGAAAATGACTCGGTGAGTCGTGATACTAAATTGCAGGTACTGGTGAAGTACAAATAAGCGGGCTCTATTGCAGGTGTAGGGCAAAAAAATTCAACAAATTTCGACATTTTCATTGTTGAGGACATTATTTTTTCAGGCGATGAAGATTACTGCTTGTGGCTGCACATAATGCAGTTAACCAGTACATTACTATCATTCTAATACAGATTTTGGTCGGAAGTTACTCTATCACAATTGTCTACAATAGTCACAATTGTCCGAGTGTAAAACAAATACGTCTGAAGGCAGTTGCATATGTTATTTATAGTTTAGCTATGTGTCATTGTTATCTTTGGTGAGTATTGTGAACATAGCAACTCACATGCATTGATCTATATTTATATTACTTGAAGCGTTGAAAATGCACGAGTGCTAGGTCAAACTGTTAATACACAAAAAACGATTTCTATACGAGAATGGGTGAAACATGCTCAAGAATTTACTTATTTGTATATTTTCATGAAATATAATTCATGAAACTTTTCTGGACTATAAGATATATGTTTTCATTTTGGGATTAGTTGTTAGACCGCCATTCAAGGGTACAAGATGAAGCTGATGAATTCATTGAGTCTATTACTAATAAACTTGTAATGTTCATTTATTGAATTCATATCAGTTGATGTGCATATATAATTGGTACACATCATTATGGGCTTGAAAATGGAATGATGAACTTTATATTTAATAAATATATTTGGTGCATCTGATGATACGTGCATTTGCACGTGCACCATTACTAGTTAAAAAAGTTGTTCAACCATTAAAAATGTTGTTCAAGGCCTAACAGTTGTTAAATTTCTTAATAAACAAATGAAAAATTTGAACAACTTTTCAGTTAATAAAAAGTTGTTCAAATATAAAGACAAAATCATTGAACCGTTTTATTTGAACAAATTTGTTTACATAATAATTGAATATATTTTTTGAAGCTATGAACAAACGTATACCAATTCGTTTTTTAAAATTACTTAATACATTTGTTCAATGAACATTCGTTGAAGCTATCAAAAAATAAAATCAACATTTGTTGAAGCTATGAAAGCTATTGAAAATATGAAGAAATAATAAACAAAGATATTTAAAAAATGTTTAATAAAAACTTGTTCCACCGAGAAAGATTAACATAAATGTTGAAGAGGAAGCTTCACCATTGATTTTTGTTGAACAAGGAGCATCACCATTGGACAAATGGCAAGACGAGGCAACATTATTTAAAAATTGCTTATTAAACAATTGTTCAACCATAAAAACAAAATTGAATAACTTTCTTTGTTACTAAAAAAGTTATTCAACCATTAAAACAAAATGTTCATGCAAAAAGTTCAATACCTATTTAAAAAATGGTAAACATTTTTAAATAGCTTAAAAACACTTTTTGGCAGAATGAAAAGTTGGTCAAATATAAAGAGAATCGTTTGAAAAAAAATACATAATAATTTGAACATTTTTGAAGCTATGAACAACTGTTATACCAATTCATTTTTTTAACAATGTAATACATTTGTTCGACGAACAATTGTTCAAGCGGTCAAAAAATAAAATGAACATTTGTTGAGACGATGAAAGCTATTAAAAAGTTGAACAAAGAATAAATAAATGTATTTTTAAAAATGTTTAATAAAAAGTTGTTCAACCAAAAAAGACGAAGAGATTAAACAAAAGTAAAAAAAATGTATATGTTGAACAAAAAGTTAGGACATTGAGAAGTAAATTTGAAGAAATTCCTTACAAGAGAAAAATTGTAGATTATGTTTGAATAGGTTAAACAAAAAAATGGAAAGAAAAAAATATGATTTTAGTTGAACAATAAGCTTCACCATTGAACAAAAATGTTAAAAATATAAACCTTTATTCAAAAGTGCTTAGTAAAGAGTTGTTCAACCATTAAAAACGTTGTTCAACCATTAAAGAAAAATGTTCATGCAATAGTTCAAATAAGTTGGAAAATTTCTGAAAATAAGTTCATTTTGAATAGGTTAAAAAAAATGGAAAATAAACAAGTTGGTGAACAAGGAAAATTATAAGTGAACATTTTAAATAAAGTGGTTTTATATAAGTTGGTGAACCAGAAATATTAGAAAAGTAGTCTGACATTTAATGTATGAAAAAAATTAAACTAACTTACTTGAACAATTTGAATGAACACATTTTCAAAAAAGGATGAACAAAAATTGGTTCACTAGAAGACCTTCAAAAAAGGTATGGCAATGTAGAATTGTTAAATTTGAATTAGTATACGAAAAAAATGAACAGATTGAACCAAAATAAGAAAGGATAATTTGGTCATTCCGTATTTGACAAAAATGAAAGTAGTGACAATTTTACGAAATGTGAACACATTCATGGTCAAAATATATACAGCTCCCACGAAAACTATTTAAACACACTAAAAGTATGGTTATTGCATTCACTAAGACCACGGGACAGACTACACTTAATACTCGTTTTCTGAATATTCTTTGGTCATTTTAAGGCCCTGGAGGTGTAGTGTTCTAGTTGGTGAGCATGGCGTCTTCCTTGAGCTGGTTCCTTGTAGATTTGAAAAGCTTGTGACTGAGAATCATCCTATACTTTGGCATTATTGCCTGAAAAAAAAACAGTTATAAAAATTATTCAAAACAGAACCAACAGTTGACACATAGTGTAAACATGATGACATCCTAAACTTATTGAAAAGGCAAAAAAGGCAATCCTTACTCCATCAACACGCTTCATAGTTTTCCTATCCCAGTTTCCTGTGTATAGTACTACCAAGTAAGCAAAATCATTCATGTGATTTTTTGGCAAAAAATAGTAAGAAAGAAATAAACTAAAAGAAAAGGGAACTAGTCATTTCAACTTCCTTTTTGTATGAATGAGATCACATCTGAAAATACACCACACCTATTTCCCCAAGAAGTGACATGGGTTATCGAATTCACGAGAGGAAGGTTCCCTTGAAGCGATGGTCTCTAGCAAGCAATTGCCAAGAGGATTAATTACAGCTTTTGACAGGATCAATCAAGCTAGTAGTGATGTAACACTTGTAATAAAAAGAAGGTACGGGTATTGAGGTTTTAATGCTTATAACCATGTATTTGTGTTGGGACCAGATATGATATTAATTTGTGCTCTGGAAGTCACCCATCGGGACGTGCTTATAACGAACTGAAGTGGGGGATGTGTCCAAATAACATCTTGACAGGCATGAGTCCTACATCAAGAATCAGTTGTCCTACCACAGACCCTATCCATCGCGCGGGGTTGCCTTGATAATTAAGATTATAATAATCAGACAAGAACTTTGGGTTTTTAATTACCACACCTCTTGAATCCCCCAGGATTGGATCCATGTTACCTACTAAACCTTTCTTTCACTGGTGTTTAGAATAACACTTCACGTTCTCCTTGCTCGTAGCCTCACCATGGCTCACTCTCCATGATCCTGGGTACCTGCAGGGATGAAGAACACGGATAAGACAAGAGACATCTATGAAACAATTTTAAGTCACACATACAGGACGTTAATTCAAATCTGTTCCATTGATTCCCACAACAAATACAGAGGGTTGCAAGGCCTATGCCTCAACCCATACCTTGACGAACTACTCAAAGATGGAGATCAGATCGCAAGAAGATATCATTGGAGAACACATCTTGAAGATAGATTGATTGCAAATATGTCTTACAACGGTTTCCTTGTGATATGCACGATTACAAGTACAAACTAGATGGAGTTGGACTATGGTGGTGATGATGGTAGCTATGGAGATGTGATGGCGGTGGCTAGGGTTGATGAAGGGAATGAAGATGGCTCTTTTGATGAAGACTTGCACATTGATCAATGTTATGTTGACATTTCGATTGGGGCCCCTTTATAAAAGTTGTGCGGGTGGACGAGCTGCCTCGGTTTGCACGCCAAAAGATCGCTCATGCGAGCGCTCGCGGTCGTATGTAATGCCATCTTTTCATCGGCTTGCTCTGGTGCGCCTGCTATTGATTTCCTCCATCTCCTCCTTTACCCATTTCCATATCTTGGCCTGATTTAGTCCATTTATAGCCCATTTCCTATAGATTCACAATAAAGAGAGTATTTATGGAATCCTTAGCATTAATTAGTCAATTGTACCAATATCGGAGCGAATATCTCGGTTTAAACAAAGGTGAAACGAGTGTAAAAATTTCACTCACCATCATTCAATACAAGTACATAAAGCATAAAAAACACTAGTCATTCCTGTGATTTTCAGTATTTATTGAGCTAGCTACATAAGTAAAAGGCAAGTATAGTGGAGAAATGCAACAAAAAAGTGATGTAGCTTTAAAAGGCCTTGAGTTTTAAACTTAAAGTGTTGATTGTGCAGGATAAACGCCTCGAGATTTGGATTTGAAATTTTCAAAATCTTTCATGGAAGATTTTGTGTGCGTGCATAGTTTCTTGAAGTTTGAAACCTGCTTTGGCAATGACATAAAAAGATTTGATCAAAATAGAATAGTAAACCCAGAAAAGATTTTCGTGGAAAAATATTGTGATCATAGTTTGAAGCCATCAAGTAACAATCAAAAATGAAGGACAACTTTGAATTTATTATGTAAGTAGCAATCATTTTTGCATTGTCTAGTTCATGGACTTTGTTAACCTGAAATTTGAAGCTTACCAAAGTGCTTATCAAGGCATTCTTACTTTCCTCTTTTACTGTGCCAGCAGGGTCAAAAAGTTGGTGTTCTCATACAAGGAGTTGATGCAGATAAGAACCCAATGATTGTTTGCAACAAAAGGAAAATGCATCTGCCAAAAATATAAAAACAGTTAATGGTCTGGTCTAGCTTTTCTACATAATAGAACTAAGAAAAACTGAAAGGTGAAGCGAAACAGGATAATAAATACCAAGTCATTTTTCCATAGTTGTTCTTGGGATTCGATTTTAGAGAACTCCTCCTGACAAGATTTAGGATCAAATTTGTCCGGATTTATCAAAAGCCTGTCCAGGTTATTTAAGAAGGCAAGATTCAAAAATAGGACAAAACTTTAGATAGATGAGAGAAGTTGTGCAAACTGAGTGTTGCAATGAATAGAGTGTGAAATAAAGTAAAGGGCTGATACATCTCCAACGTATCTATAATTTTTTATTATTTCATGCTATTATATTATCAATCGTGGATACTTTATATGCAATTATATGCCATTTTATATCATTTTTTCATTTTTTGGGACTAACCTATTAACCCAGTGCCAGTTTCTGTTTTCTGCCTGTTTTTGGACTTTTTAGAAAATCAATACCAAACGAAATACAACGTGATGAAACTTTACGGGTGTTATTTTTGGACATAAAGAGACCCTAGAAGCTTCAGGAGGTGGCCAGAAGATCTACGCGAGGGCCACGAGCTCACAGGGCGCGCCCTGGGGGATAGGGCGCCCCTGAGCTCGTGGGCCCCTCGCAACTCCGTCTGACCTAATTCCACTTCTATATACTCACATATACCCCAAAACCAATAGGGAGACAACCTAAACACTTTTTCCGCTGCTGCAAGCCTCTGTTCTTCCGTGATCCCATCTGGAGACCTTTTACGATACTCTGTCGGAGGTGAATCGATCACGAAGGCCGTCTACAGCAACCTTAATGCCTCCATGATGATGTGTGAGTAGTTCACCATAGACCTATGGGTCCATGGCTAGTAGCTAGATGGCTTCTTCTCTCTCTCTCTCTCTCTCTCTCTCTCTCTCTCTCTCTGATCTTCAATACCATGTTCTTCGCGATTCTCGTGGAGATCTATCCGATGTAATCTTCTTGTTAGTTGGGATTCGATGAATTGTGGGTTTATGATCAGATTATTCATTGAAAGTAATTGAGTCTTTTCTGAACTTTATAATGCATGATTGTTATAACTTTGTATTTCTCTCTGATCTATCCCTTTGATTTGGCCAACTAGATTGATTTATCTTTAGCGGGAGGGGTGCATTGTAGTGGGTTCAATCTTGCGGTGCTCTATATCCCAGTGACAGAAGGGGACAAGATAGGCATTGTATTGTTTCCATTAAGTATAAACGACGGGGTCTGAACATATTGCTTGTCTTACTTTGTCTACATCATGCCATCTTGCTTGATGTGTTGCTTTGTTTGTCATGAACTTAATACCATAGATGTTGACAGGAGTCGGTCGATTGGTGGAGTAATAGTAGTATATGGAGGATCGTTTCGGTATACTTGTCACGGACATGATGCCTATATAGACGATCATTGCCATGAATAACATCATAACTATGTGCTTTTCTATCAATTGCCAAACAGTAATTTGTTTACCCACCATATGTTATGCATTCGAGAGTAGTGAAAACTATGCCCCCCGGGTCTATTTAATCTTATTTCTAAAAACAAAAATACCTTGCTGCAATTATTTACTTTCTTTTTACTTTTAATTTTTATTCATCTATCACTATCAGAATTAATCCTTGCAAGTAACGAGTTCAAGGGGATTGACTACCCTCATGCCCGCGTTGGGTGCAAGTGTTTAGTTTTGTGTGTGTGGATGCTGACGACGAGAGTTTGCCTTGATTCTCCTCCTGGTTCGATAACCTTGGTTCTCAATGAGGGAAATACTTATCACTACTATATTGCTTCACCCTTCCTCTTCGGGGAAAAACCCAACGCAACTCATAAGTAGCAAGGACTCATTGTGAAAGAGCACGAGAAGGTGTACTTGTTGATGAATGGTTTGGTAAGCACAGTTTTCTTTGCTTCATCATTTACAACATGAACCAGAGCATTCATTACCTCAGGTGTCACATCACCCCTGTTTTGAAAGAATTATAGAAATTCTCATAGTATACAGGATAACCAGCAATATCAACAAACAAAGTCCTGTATAGTGAGAAACTTTTGATGAGGATGTCAATAGGATCTTTAGGGGGTTTGAATAGGAAAAAGAGAGAGGGAAAGAAATTATGATTACAATGGAACAAGCTTACTTTTCCTTCAACATTTTTTTCCTCAAGTATTTTGTATAAAAGTGATCTGCTTCAACAAGAAGTTTGATTCTCTTGTCAGCTTGGATAGGAGATAGTACTTTTACTGCGCTCTTTTTCCTATTCTTATTTTCAATTGTGCTTGGACCACATACTGGTTCATTTTCCTGAATAGGCTCTCATGCATACATGAATGACACATTTTGCTCAACGGGGTCTCATGGATAACTGAATGGTACATTTTCATGAACAATGTTTCCTGTATACATCGCAAAAAAAGAACAAGATTTGAGTGCATTGAAAAAATTAGGAGTATTGGAATGTTTAGTCCATCAACTCGTTCATAACGCTATAGTAATGAGAGCATGCAAGTATAAAAATATCAAAGTTTAATTGAAAAAGAAAAAAGAACAGAATTAATGACACTAGAAAGGTAGAAGTGAAAAGAGCATGAAAAAAATGAATTCAAAAATATCATTGGCAAAAATAAAATATATAAAGGAGGTGAAAAATGCACCTGAAATTGGTGCATCATTAGCAAAGGACGTAGCAATGTTCAAGCCTAAAGCTACATCACTAATGCATGAAAATAGTCCATAGTGTTATTTGTTGATATGTTACCACTTTCCATAGTTATTGGGAATTGTTGTTCTTATTGGTTCTAAAGTTTGACGTGTATGGATTAATGAGAATCACACTTTGCTGAACATTTCCGTGATTTTTGCTAGAATTTGAATCGGGGCTGATAGTAATTACATTTGGCTTGTCATCTTTAATCTCAATGTTATTGTTGACAAGAACAACTGTTGATATTTGTTGGGAAGATGTATAGGTTGAGTTGGAGTTGGGATCCGTTCAGACATAATGAATCATTTAAAAAAAGATGTGATCCAATTGAAAACAAAGCATGCAGAAATTGTTGTGATCCAACTGAAAAACAATTCCAACAAACAAAGCATGTAGAATAAGATAAATAGTACCTCAGATTCTTGTTGCTGGTTTCCCTCGGTATTAAGATTATTCCAATGCTTCCATGGAAACTCAGCATAAGTAGTTTTTGAAAATGGGAGTAGCTGAATAAAAACAACAACGGGGTAAGAATTAGAGTGCAAAAATAGTATGCTAGTGTTACAGAAAATCCTTCAACACATGGAGAAAAAAAGATGGAACGAAACATACAAGAAGAATACCGAAACCATCCGTTGTATTCCTATCCATGTCGACTTTCTTAACATGTTCGAAATGATGAGTCCTGACAAATAAAATCCTAGGCAAGCGATCATCATGAGTCTTCATATAATCCAAATATATGATCCGCAAAAAAAGGATGCACCAATTACAAGAAAACAAAATAAGAAAATTATCTCTTATGACTACGTAAGACAGATAAGAACAGAAAGAAACATACAGCCAGAAGCGGAAGGCATCCACCAATATATGTGAGTTTCTTTGGATTTTTTACCAGCAAGAACTTTCTCTTTATGGCTGTCAATTTCTTTGCAAAGTTGTTCCAATACCAAGGTAGAAAGATCAAGGTTGTGCAGTGCAGAAACATCTAACAGTGAGTAGAGGTACATGTGCTTCACAAAATTGTAAGTGGTAGGGCATGCAACTAGAGACAGAAAGTAGTGCATGAAACTTCTAATGGCATCTTCCTTATCAGCCTCTGAATTCTAAGATAACATTATTGTTTCGAGCGTGGCCAGCTTTATCATGCCATCATCACTATATTTCTTGCGTAGTAACATTACTTGCTCAACAACATTAATATCACTGCTCTCAAGGCAGAAAGGAACAGACCCAGAACGCCATCCGAAAACCATGTAAACCATATTTCGGGTGATATGAATGACTTTATGTCTGTGCCGAAAATGCCTACTTGACCATAGTGCATATGGTTTGCTTGCCATTGTAGAAATCCATGGGCACGATCACATGTTCGCATAGTCAGAAGATGTTTGAATTGCTCTGGTATAAAGCTTCTCTGCAAAGGGGACATCTTACTAACAGCTTTGGCCCATCGAAGAGTAGAAAACCGTGATTGTCGTTCCGGGCGCTCCAGCGGACGTGCAAAAAATGCGTGCGCGGCATAAGTGGTTCAGCGCGCGGAGCAAAACGGCATCGCGTGCTTATTTCGTGCGCCCGCTCCCGCGCGCTGAACCACTCGAGCGCCCGCGTCGCACTGCCGCCACCCTCTCCGGCCGCGCCGCTTTCGCCCCGCCCCGCACCGACATCCCCCTCACCCCTTCCTACACCCGCGACCCCTCCGCCGCCGCCGCCGGCGTGAACCCTAGCGCGGGGAGCTTTGGCTTCGCCTCTGCCGGTGCTCCTCCAAGCACCGGGCTCGCGCGCGGGCTTTTCATGGCGCCACGGACGACCTCGATGGGTGGCGTCGCGCCGGCGCCCGCCGTGAAGCCACGTGCCCCCCTCTCGAAGCTCCCAAATGCGGCGGTGGCGAAGGCGGGCAAGGTGTCCGGAAAGAAGAAGAAAGCGGCGAACGTCTCTGAGGGAGTCCGGGATTAATGGGTCCTCGGGCGGCCGGCCTATTTCTCATGGGCCGGACTCATGGGCCACACGCTGGGGATGGAGTCGATTGAAGGCCCCGTCGCCAGGGGAGAGATCTCAGGAGTCGTGGCGTGTCTGTCAAGTTGAAGATAGTAGATTAAGCTTGGTTTTCCCTCCGGTGGGCAACCGACCATGTGTAACCCTAATGACCCTCGGTGTCTATATAAACCGGAGGGTTTTAGATTATAGGGCAGAGAAACTCATCTAGGGTTTTAGCTAGTCGATCTCGAGGTAGATCAACCCTGTAACCTTCATACCTTCAATATAATCAAGCAGGACATAGGGTTTTACCTCCATAAGAGGGCCCGAACCTGGATAAACATCGTTTCCTTCGTCCCCTTGTTACCATCGATCCTAGTCTCACAGCTCGGGACCCCCTACCCGAGATCCGCCGGTTTTGACACCGACATTGGTGCTCTCATTGAGAGACCTTAACAAGGCCTGCCCTAAGGACCCTTTCCCCCTACCACACATAGACCAGATCATTGACGCCACAGCCGGACACGATTCACTGTGTTTCCTCGACGCTTACTCCGGATACCATCAGATCAAAATGAAGGAATCTAACCAAGCTGCAACCGCATTCATCACCCCATATAGGCCATTCTGCTTCAACACAATGCCTTTCGGGCTAAAAAAACGCTGGGGCTACATACCAGCGCATGATCCAGACCTGTCTCGAAAAACACGTTGGCAAAATAGTCGAGGCATACGTGGACGATGTGGTCATTAAAACCAAACACGTCAGCCAGTTGATCGACGACCTAAGGCAAACCTTTGCCAGCTTACGCGAGTATGATATACGACTCAATCCGGAGAAATGTGTCTTCGGAGTCCCTGCTGGTAAACTGCTCGGATTCATTGTTTCCCATAGAGGAATAGAAGCGAATCTGGCTAAGATCCGCGCCCTATCGGAACTTGCAATTCCCACAGAGCTCAAGCATGTCCAAAAACTGGCGGGTTGCGTGGCGGCGTTAAGCCGCTTTATCTCCCGTCTCGGTGAAAAGGCTTTACCGCTCTACAGGTTGCTGAAACGGACCAACAATTTCGTATGGACCGATGAAGCAGCTGCCACGTTAGAAGAAATTAAAACACTGCTGGCAAGCAACCCAATACTCACAGCACCAGGCGCCGGTGAACCAATGTTATTATACATATCGGCCACCAACCAAGTGGTTAGCGCAGTGCTCGTCGTCGAACGAGAGGAGGAGGGTCACAATTCCGGATACAAAAGTCGGTCTACTATGTGTCAGAAGTGCTAACGCAATGCAAGTCCAGATACCCGCATTACCAGAAGATAGCCTATACAGTATTTATGGCATCGCGAAAACTAAGACACTACTTTCAAGAGTGTTCGGTCACGGTGGCCTCCGAAGTACCCCTGAATGATATAATCAATAACAGGGACGCCACCAGCCGCATAGCCAAATGGGCCATTGAACTCCTTCCTTTTGAAATCGCCTACAAGCCACGACGAGCTATTAAATCTCAGGTTCTGGCAGATTTCCTCACCGAATGGACGGAGGCCGAGCTCCCCAGGGAATATAGCACATACTCCCATTGGACGATGTACTTCGACGGATACAAAACACAGGCCGGACTGGGGGCTGGAGTTATTCTCACATCCCCCACAGGCGACAACGTCCGATACATGTTACAAATCATGTATGTCGATTCCAACAATGTGGCCGGGTACGAAGCACTTTTGCATGGTCTTCGGATGGCAGCTTCAATGGGTATACAACGGCTGGAGGTACGGGGAGACTCCAATTGGCCATCTCTCAAATCAACGGCGAATTCGATGCCAAAAACCCGAAGATGGCGGCTTATAGAAACGTCGTTCTTAAAATATCCGCACGGTTCGAGGGGCTGGAATTCCACCACGTCGCTAGAGACAACAACCAGGCCGCTGACATACTGGCCCGTATGGGGGCCAAACGCGACCCCGTCCCAAAAAACACCTTCCTTGAACGGCTCTTCAAGCCATCGGTGGTTTGGCAGGACGACGATAAGGGCGCCGGATCCGTCAGCGCGGAAGAGGTTGTTCACCCTATAAACAAACCAGACGATCAAATCATCGGTGGCTCCATAATGGACGAAACACCTTCGGCTCATGAGGTCATGGCAATAATTGCACCATGGACCGAGCCCTTCCTCGCCTACCTTCTTCGCCAAGAACTCCCCGATGACCAGACAGAGGCGAGACGCATAATTCGGCGATCCAAGGCCTACAAAGTCCATGAGGGTGAGTTATACAAGAAAAGCACCACCGGAGTACTCCAACGGTGCATATCCGAGGAAGAAGGAAGGCAACTTTTGGCCGAAATCCACACAGGAATGGGCGGCCATCATGTCGCCGCAAGGGCCTTAGTAAGCAAGGCCTTCCGGGCTGGTTTCTTCTGGCCCACCGCTCGAGCGGATGCCCAGTCACTGGTCCAATACTGCGTGGGATGCCAACTTTTTGCAAATCAAAGTCACATGCCCCCAACGGCTCTTCGGACTATTCCGATTACTTGGCCTTTTGCGGTCTGGGGGCTGGACATCGTCGGACCACTTAAAGGGGGGACCAAGAAGAATAAATACCTAATGGTCATGGTGGACAAGTTCACCAAATGGATCGAAACAAAACCTGTCAAGTCAGCCAAGTCCGGACCAGTAATTGACTTTATATCCGGCGTGGTACACCGTTACGGTGTCCCCCACAGTATAATAACGGACAATGGATCCAACTTCACCGCCCAAGAGGTGAAAGACTGGTGTACAAAGATGGGCATCAAGCTCGATTACGCGTCAGTATATCACCCACAGATTAATGGACAAGTCGAACGGGCCAACAGCCTCATCATGAGTGGTATTAAACCCCGTCTGGTCCGATCTCTCCATGAGTCCGACTGCCATTGGGTGGAGGAGCTCGACTCCGTCCTATGGGGCATGCGTACCACCCCGAACCGATCAACGGGATACACACCGTTCTTCATGGTCTACGGGGCAGAAGCAGTCCTTCCCTGTGATATAATTCACGATGCACCAAGGGTGTGCATGTACGAACAAAAGGAGGCTGAGTTAGATCGGCAGGATGACTTGGATGCCTTAGAAGGAGAGCGCGACATAGCTCGGGCTCGCTCTACCTTTTATCAACAGCAGGCCCGGCATTACCAGAGCAGGGAGGTCAGGGCAAAAGCGTATAATGTGGGTGAACTCGTCTTACGGCTCCCCGAGAAGCAGAAGCATAAGCTCAATCCCAAATGGGAGGGCCCCTTCATAATCGACGAAGTACTCGCAGGAGGGGCTTATCGTCTTCGAAGCCCGGTAGATAACCGCCTCGAACCACACCCATGGAACGCAGCCCGTCTTTGGCGTTTTTATGGCTAGACCGGTGTCGTCATACTTTTTTACCCTCCTTTTTCTGTTTTTCTTTTCCTTTTTCATTTTCCTTCCCTTCCAACTTGATTTTTGGCAGGTTCGGACTTTCTCTCTCCCCAAAGTTTGTGTTCGGCTAAACCGAGCTCGTGTTAAGTTTTCCGGCATACATTCTCAAATGTTAGACCCGAACAAAACACCTGGGGGCTTCTTCCCGAGGCCGGTGACTATACATTTTGAGCATATATTCACATTTCCTGTGTATGCATGTTTCCCTTGTCGATTTTTAAGCCATTATATGCATCAATTCGAACTAAGATTTTTGCCAAGCTGGGTTGCCTCGCTCCTGTGTTTACCCTCTACGTTCTCGATTGTTCGGCTAGAGGGTAAAGGGAGCACCTCTGCGATTGCTACGACCGGGTTATCCGGATACGTACCTCAAACGGGTGAAGCCAAAAGCTAGCTATCTTTAGTAGAAAATTGGTCGGCTACGACGGAAGCAACGAATATACGATGGTCGTTATCACCATTACACTGGCTTTTTCTCTAAAAATGGCCATTAGCCGCATACTATTAATATCCGGCCTTGCTATCCACGATTTACGTGACAACCTAAAGAAAGGTACCGATAGAGGTACTATTTTCTTTGGAAGATGTTTCTTACGCTAAGCAGTAATATAACATATCTCCCTGTGCATATACTGTCTGTTCGCACCAAATGGCCGGATTGCCTGGTTCCTCGAAAGGATTCCCTTTTATCGAGGGATATTTCGTAAGGGACACTCCAGCGCTCTTAGCGCGAGAGGCCGAAGCCGATTGCCGGTTAAGGCAAAGTTCACAGCACAGATGGAGCATTTTTTTGATTTAAAAGTACATAGTTACATTGAATCACACATCTGGCTGCCGGTCAAGATTGTCTATCAAGGTATCAAGGGCGCAATCTTCTTGCGAGAGACGAGCGGCAGGCATCACTTGGTCGTACACCAAGTGAAGCGGCACTTCTTGCCCATCAAGTCCCACCGGCCCAACCCGAGCCATATGCTCGGGGTTAAGGCCGGTGTATCGAGTCTTGATCATCGCTCACGCCTCTCGTGCTCCCTCTCGGCAAGCCGATGTCTTCCACAGCTCGAACCGACTCCTTGCTTCCTTGAACCGATCAGCTAGTTCAGTCATCCCTTCCGGGGGCTGCTCGGCAGGCCATAGCGCTTTTATCATGCTCCTCATAGCCTTCCGAGCCCGCTCATGAACGGCGGACAGTTCCTTCAGAAGGCTCCCCCGGTAGGATCCGATCTCTTCTTCAGGACGCCCGGTTAGGAGACCTATACATAAGACAAGGCAGGTACATTACACTTTGTGTCGAAGAAAATACCTTTCGACGTCACAGTCACACTTACCAAACATGCCCCCCCTGTAATTTCTGGTTCTCTTCTTGGGTCTAGGCCAATTGAGTCTTCAAACACTCAATTTCGTCGGCCTGCTGCTTGTTTTCCGCTTGGAGACGTTTCTTCTCCTCTAGGTTTCGTTGCAACGAAAGGCAGCCAGCCTCATGCTGGGACTCGGCGTACCTCTGAGATTCTCGGGCTGCATCTAAATCTTTTTGCAATTGCCCTATAGATTCAGTTGCTAAAAAGTACCCTCGCGTCAGCATGGAATTACGTGCTAAGATTAGCAGAATGGATATACTCACCATGCGCCTCCCGGGTTAATTTCTTCACTTGTTCAAGTTCGTCCTTCATGGCTTCCACCTGTGTTCGGCTCGCCTCCAATTCATTGGCCAGTTGCTCGTTCTGCTGCCTTGAGGCCTATATCATCCACGAAACAATATGTTGATCCTTAACTCGGCCGTCCCGACCAATTCAAGGCTCAGGGGCTACTGGGTTCACATAAATGTTCGGATTCTCAAAATCAAGCACTTACCTTCAGACTGGATGATATCAGTTTCACGGTTTCTCCGAGCCCAGCTCGGGCGGCTCCGATGTGCGCGTCCACCGAGCACAGAGCGTTAAACTCTTGTTCGGAAAACGCCTGGTCGCGCAGGGCCTCTCGTCGCCGCCGGTGGCTCATTGCACTTTCAACCTCGGATTTAGTGACTGAGACCGCGCCCTCGGAATCTTCGGGGGCCGGATTGCCCACATGGGCCTCCGTTGCAGGTTCGGCATGAGCGGAGGATCTTGACTCATGAATATTGTCGGGCATTTCGGCAACGTCCTCGGCAGAAGATGGTAGTACTTGTTCCCTGAGTATTTCGACATGAGATCTTTTGGTAGATCCTATCGATCATAATAGCGATAGATTAAGTGGCCGAACAAAGTACCTTTTGGATGAACGAGTGTCTGGCGCCGTCTCCATGGCTGGCTCACGTGAAGGACTCCTGTTAGTGCTCGGTCCAGGCATCGCTGCTGCAGCCGATGTTTGTCGCGAGGACCTACGACGCTTGGGGGCAGTGACCGGCACATTTGGGTCGACGGAGGGCATTCTCCTCTTACGAGAAGGATTTTTCTTCTTGCCTGTGGTGGAGGAAGGGAGTGATCCGGGGTGATCGGCTATGATAGCCACCTTGGAGCGATCAAGGCCCTCTTGGTAAAAGACCCCGTCTTCAAACTCAATGGACAACTCTGGATCGTCATGGAATCCTGGGTCGTCGTCACGAGAATAGCTCTCCGGTTGGGGGCCGGACACTTGATTGTCTCAGCAAAGCTCCTCCATTCCTATTTGTGCGGATCAAAGGCTTTGGTCAAAAAGGGCAAATAAAAAACCGAACATAGGACGCAAGATCGAAAGGCTTACCCATTCGATGGGGTTGTAGCTCGAGTAGCCCTCCTTAACTGGCAGCCGAACAAAGTCTTCTTTTTCTCCTTTGTATAAATCGGCAAGTACGGCTGCTAATGCTGCTTGATCCGCAGGACCCAGCCGTCGGGAGCGAGTGGTGTCACTTGTCCCATTGTAACACCACAAAGGATGTATCCTTTGTTGGAGAGGTTGAACGCATCTGGTGATGGCGGCGGCCATCACGTCAATCATGGTCAGCTTGTGATGAGCCAGTATCCTAACGCGGGCAGCCAAACGTTGTACTTCAGCATCGTCCTCTTGGGATGAACTCTTCGGACGCCAGTTGAACCTTTTCTTTAAAGGGGCGTCGGAATATTCGGGCAAACCCCTTTGAGCTGGATCGAATAAGGGAATGTCCTCGATGTAAAACCATTCCGAAGACCACTCTTCGGACTCTTTCTTCGGCGTCCCCGCAGGATATCCCGTCCCGGCTATGCGACATACTTCGGCTCCTCCAACCTCCCGAATTGTCTCGCCGCGGGTGCAGGGAACGAGGCAGAAATATTTCCTTCATAGTCCAAAGTGAGCCTCGCAGCCCAGGAACATCTCGCAAAGGGCGACAAAGCCCGAGATGTGCAGAATGGACCCATGGGTGAGATGATGGAGCTGGATCCCGTAGAACTCCAATAACCCCCTCAGGAAAGGATGGATGGGGAACCCTAGGCCCCGCAGGAGGAAAGGCACGAAGCATACCCGCTCTCCCATGTGAGGATTTGGGAAGTTTTCCGCGAAGGCTTCGTGGTTATAAGAAGTCAGACCGGCGCGAGTAATCGCCATATCCGAGGAAGGAAGATATCCTTGGGTCTCGAGGTCGCGCAGCCGAAGGAGGGATACGGAGCAGCTTGCCCAGTCCCCGGGGAGGGTGCCGTAAGGGCGCGAAGAAGAACTGGGGGCGTTCACCATGTTTTTTAGTGGTCTCTCGCCCAGTCCTCGAGGGGGAAGAAGAGGAAGATGTGGCCTAGACCACGATTCCGTTTGTTTAAATAGGAAGTACCTCCTTTGTGAGAAGGGCAATCTTGTAAAAGGCCGCAGGATCGCTCGCCTCCCCTCGGTACACGAGGGTCGAGGAGCGCTGGCAGTTATTACAGCGAGTCCCGCAAGTTCTCGACGTTTGAAGATTTACTGATAACGGAGTGGTTGCCGAACAAGAATGGATGGAGGGACTCGCCTCGCAAGCCGAAGACTTCGACGTGCAGGATTGTCCGGATAATATACCTCGGCATTGGAGGCTAGTCCGGGGGCTACTGAGAGAGTCCGGGATTAAGGGATCCTCGGGCGGCCGGCCTATTTCTCATGGGCCGGACTCATGGGCCACACGCTGGGGATGGAGTCGATTGAAGGCCCCGTCACCAGGGGAGAGATCTCAGGAGTCGTGGCGTGTTTGTCAAGTTGAAGATAGTAGATTAAGCTTGTTTTTCCCTCCGGTGGGCAACCGACCATGTGTAACCCTAATGACCCCCGGTGTCTATATAAACCGGAGGGTTTTAGATTATAGGGCGGAGAAACTCATCTAGGGTTTTAGCTAGTCGATCTCGAGGTATATCAACTCTGTAACCTTCATACCTTCAATATAATCAAGCGGGACATAGGGTTTTACCTCCATAAGAGGGCCCGAACCTGGGTAAACATCGTCTCCTTCGTCCCCTTGTTACCATCGATCCTAGTCTCACAGCTCGGGACCCCCTACCCGAGATCCGCCGGTTTTGACACCGACAGTCTCCTCTAGGCGTCCGAAGAAGAAACTTGCACGGCGTGTGTCGTATTTCGGGCTCCGCAAAACCCAAAGAGGTTCGAACTCAGGGGCGTGTGCGAAGATCCCCACCATCTTCGATCCCAAGCTCACAGCTCGATAGCCTAGCCCAACGAACTCGCTCAATGGCGAGGAACAAGACAGCACACGAGGATTTACCCAGGTTCGGGCCGCTGCGAAGCGTAAAACCCTACTCCTTCTTTTGGTGGATTGCCTCACAAGGAGGTTTGTGGATGAACTAGTATAGTGGTGAGTTGCCTCGTGAGGGCGCTCGGGTGGTGTTGGATCTCTCCTCCCTCTACGGAGCAGCCTAGCCTCTCTTTATAGTGACCCGGGTCCTCTTCCCTTATCGCAATGGCGGGAAGGGATCCCACAATGGCCAAATTCGAAGGGGGACAAGGAGTACATCTTATCCTGACGAAAGGTGGTCTTCGCCTGCAAAGTAGCCGATGGTGATGCAGAGGTGGGCTCGGTGATGACGTCTGTCTTGCTGGGATCGTGATCTTGGTCTCGTTGCACCGGTGTGGAAACCTTTGGGGGGACGCCTTGGGAACCTGCGCTCGCCCCTGCCTCCTTTGCACCAAAGGGGAAACTGTCTCCTCTAGCGCGCTGGTGCCCGCCTGGGCCGCCTTGCGTCATCCTTGATCCCCTGAGGCCAAGCATTGCATAGAGATCTCCGCCGCTCCGGAGGGGGCCTGGGGAGACCTCTTCCCTCTGAGGGTCTTGGCGCCGTCTCCCTCGCGAGTGCGGGGCTCTCGCGAGGGCCTTGTCTTGAGTGAGGCCACGATGGGCCGTGCTTGGCTGTCGAAGTGGGCCACGCCCTGGGCCGCAGGCTGGCAAGTCTGGGTACCCCCGTTCCCAGAACACCGACAGCAGCCCCCGGGCCCAAGGCGCGCTCGAGTTGGTTTCTGGGCGAAGCCATAGAAGATGGCCCGAAGCGCCGCTGGCCCCAATTGCCTGCGGGCCCAACCTGGCGCGTGGCGCACAATGAGACGCGGGCGTCTCAGCTCCCCGGAGACGTCGGGAACCGCCCCGAGTCAAGCTGACGCGATGCCTGCGCGCCGCTCCGGCCATCATTGCCCTTCCTTGAATGCGGCTGTCTCCTTGCGTCCTCCCCCCTCAGGCCATGCGGATGTGACCCGACGGGGGGCAGATGAAGCGACGTGAGGCAGGGTAGCACGCCGACCGAGTCTGGCACGCGGCGCCCGAGGAGTGCATGGCGCCTCCACTCCCCACGACGCCCCATGGGCAGCGGTTGTGCCTATAAACCCGCCCCGCCTGGGGGGGGTCTTGCCATCCTGACACGCCCTCTCGCTTCTCATCCTTCCAAGATATCTTCCTCATCCTCCTCTCTCCCTTTGCTCTTCCATGGAGTCCGGGGGGAGTGCAGTGGGTGCGGGGAGGCGCACGGGGTCTCCGGCTCCACCGTCGGCCTCTGGAGGCAGCGGTGGGGGGGCCTTCGAGGTCGGCTCACACCCGCCGGCGCTGGGCCATTGTCGATGAGTAAGCGTTTCATCACCCGCCCCCTTCTCTTGCAATTGCGCCCGACACGCCAGACCTGATTGCCCCCCTTTTCCCAGGGCGCCCGCGCCCAAGAGGCGCAGGCTCGACGAGCTCCAGGAGGAAGCGGACACACTGAGGGCCCAGCTGGCGGACGCCGAGGCCGCCCTCCAGGCCGCTCTCAAGGGCGAGGCGGAGGCCCGAGCAGAGCTGGCATCCCTCCAGACCCAGATCAAGGGGGCGGCTGACGCCGTGCAGGCCGCCCAGGACGAGGCGGTGCACGCGAAGATGCTGGAGGTGCAGCATGCAGTACCTGGAGATCGCCCACCGCGCGGTTGGTGCAGTGAGCCGGTTCGTCGGGGAAGCCCCCACGGCGACGGGGGCTACCTCAACTTCTTCGGCAAGGTGGTGGAGGCGCTGGAGACCGGCGTCTCCCGGGTGGACGAGGACAACGTGTCCAGCGCGCGTGACCTCCTGGACATCGCGCTGACGCGCGTCTTCTCCAACCTCCGCCGCCACGTCCCGGAGCTTGATCTTCCCCGCGTCATGGAGCCGGTGCCCGAGGAGCTCCAGAGGCCCCTCAGGGACGAGGTGCACCCACACGTGGAGTCCCTGGTGGAACGGTTCGTCCAAGAGCCTTCCTCCGACGAGGGTGACGACTCCGGCGCCGTGGCGGGCGATGGTCTGGATGGCGACAGCGGCTCCTCCACCTAGGCTTCCCCTGTTTTCTCTCTCTGGTTCCTGTCATGTCAAGAAACACTCGGCCCCTGAGGGCGTTAAACTTTAGTGTTTTACCTTCGTCTTCCTCCTTCTTCTTTTAAACCGTCGATTGTTTGTTTTGCGTGGCGCGACTTCGCCTCCTGCGCGGAGCTTTGCATTATTGCCGGTGCGGCCCGGCGCCCCTTGAGAGGTCCGCGGGGGTATCGCACTATTCCCGGCGATGGCAGCCTGCTGGGACCTTGTGAGGTGGGCCCTCCTGAGGAGGAGCGTGCCGCCCCCGAGGCCGGGGTCTTAGCGACGTCGCCCAGAGTGGCCGGATTCCTTCCTTTGCGCTGCCCTTCCCCGTACCCTGTATTCAGGCTATCATCTGATCAAAAAGTTTCTGCTCTGTTCGGTTGGCGTACCTAGCTTGGCGGGTTGTGGCGGGCTTGTGCGTCGCGAGGTGCAGCTGGGGCGTCTAGGGTACTCGAGGATCCAACCAGGGAGGGCTTCTTCCTTGTGAGTGGAATGGTTTGGGAGCCCTTTCGGCACTCTACGTCGGCGGGGCCCGACCCTGAGCATGCCTTGACCGTTGTTGGGGCGTCCGGATCACCAGGACGAGACCAAAAGGGGCGAGGCCTCGGCCACCGTTGGGGCGTCCGGATCACCAGGACGAGACCAAGGGGCGAGGAGCTACGTGATCAGTGAGGCTCCTGAGGCGCGTTGCTCAGGAACCCCCCCCCCCCCCTTGACGCTCAAGCGGCGCTCTACGGCGGCGGAGCCCAATCCCGAGCATGCCTCGACCGCCGTTGGGGCGTCCGGATCACCAGGACGAGACCAAAGGGGCGAGGCCTCGGCCACCGTTGGGGCGTCCGGATCACCAGGACGAGACCAAGGGGCGAGGAGCTACGTGACCAGTGAGGCTCCTGAGGCGCGATGCCCAGGAGTCCTCCTTGACGCTCGAGCGGCTCGCATACCTCCCTTTTTTCGTGCCGGTTCCTGCCCCGAGAGGTGCCACGCATGGACCAGGGTGTCATGGCCTCGGCAAGGTGTGCACACTGCGCTGGCGACGCCCCTACTCGCGGGGCGCGTGAGGGGGAGGCCGACAAGTGTCGATTCAGAAAACGAGGCTTCAAGACCAGAAAAAGAATTGCAAAGAGAGAAAATTCCCACCCCTTTTTCAAATAGAGCTACGAAACTTTCGAGCTTCATTTCAAAAAGTGGCAATTCGAATACAAAAAGGAGCAAGCAACAGCCGCGTCTGGCACCTAGGCTATTCTTCGTCTTCGTCTTCCCCCAGCACGGAGCATAGGGCTTCCATTGCGTGGGCATAGTCATTGGA
This sequence comes from Elymus sibiricus, assembly GCA_039707655.1. Classification (NCBI taxonomy): domain Eukaryota; kingdom Viridiplantae; phylum Streptophyta; class Magnoliopsida; order Poales; family Poaceae; genus Elymus; species Elymus sibiricus. The sequence goes on from CM077665.1 coordinate 277,261,534, forward strand.
GGACAGTGTTGTCCGCCAGCGCGGAGCATGGGGCTTCCACTTGGGCGTGGGATGGAACCTCTTCGCGTCCTCGGGGGGCTCCGGGCGTATACAGCCCACTCATTATTACGTGAGAGTGTCACGGCCGGAGATAGTTGGGCAAGCCCCCAGGCGCATGGCCCAGGTGCTCCCAACTCAGTCAAGAGCCAACCCGCGCATCTCTGCGCGGTTGCATGCCCCTACAGCCCAAACCTGAGTGCATTGTTCCCCGCGTAGCCGCGGGATTGCGCTCCCACGGCCCAAACATGAGCACAATGCACTCAGCGCAGCCATAGGGGTGTTGTGTTGGTGAAGTCGCCTCGTGAGGCGTCGGGGCGCCGGCCAGACCGCGACTTGAGGACCTCGCGAGGCCCTGCCTCCTGAGGGCCGCGCCGGCGCCCCCGTTGCCGCGGGTGGCCCGCGCTGCTCGTATCCTGCCGATCCCCCCAGGCGGTTGCTCCTGAGGCCCGGAGGGCTCGGCTGCGTGTTGCTTGCCCGCGAGGGCGGCGACTGCACCGCGCCCCCGCGCATCCCGGGACGCCTCCTCCTGCTTGTACCAACCTGGCCTGGTGCCCCCTCAGTGGAAGCCCCCATGCCCGGCTTGGAGAGGACGTCCGGGACATCTCCCTACTCCAGGGGATTGCTGGCGCCCGCGGGGGGCGAGTGATCCATCGCGCCATCCGCAGGTATGACATAGCTCGAAACATAGGCCTCTGTGTAAAGGCCTTGGCCTCCTCCTGCTGAACTGTCTCCGCGCGTCCCATGGGCGGCCTCCCCGAGTGGCAAGGCAGCGCTGCCCTAGGCGTGCGGCCCACCAACCCTCCGGCGGCGGGCCTCCGCCCGAAGTTGCTTACCTCTGCCGTCGCCGTGGGGTTGGCCATGCGTGTCTTGACGTGGGTTGCCTCCTTGGTTATCCACCGCGCCTCCGTTACGGTTACCTACCTGCCCGAAAGCCTGAGCCGCCTGTTCCCTACGCCGGTTGGCGCGCTCCTACCGGGATGACCCAGGCCGTTGATGATCCACCGGGGCATGAGTGCGCGCGTTGAGGCGCGCGCGGAGCGCCCCATCACCTTCTTCAAAGGCTCCACTGGCGGGGCCGGTCGGCGCCCCGAAGCCGGTCACCGGGATCCGGAGGAGAAGAAGCACGACATGCGGTGGGCCCTGCCCGGGCTCGCCCGGGGATGAGGCGGTCATGCCGTCCGCAGATGAGGCGACGGGCACGGCGGGCGAGCCCCTGGCGCCCAGCGCCGGTGGTCGAGATGAGAGGTGCGGAACCCAGGCCCTCCTCGCGACGGCGACCAACTCAGCGATGTGGTCGGCCCAGGCGTCGAAGCCCCCGTGCGTCGGGCGGTGGGGAAGCATCTCACTTGCCATCAGTAGCGCATCATACGCGTTGAGGTCTCCCACGTGGGTACAGTGTGGTGTCAGTCCCGTGGGCGCCTCTCGCCCGCCGCGCGCCTGGCCGGCACGAGCAGCAACGGTGGTGGAGACGGCGCTGGTGGCCTGGTAACGACCACCCAGCACCGAGCTGCCGGGGCGTGCGTCTTGGGTGGCAGCGGCGGGGTTGGTGAAGGCGGATCCATCGGAGCCGAAGGAGGCTTGTCGGGCGTCGGCCATCGATACGACGGAGCGAAGAAGAAGCGAAGCTTGCTGAAGACTCCGACACGCCCCCTACCTGGCGCGCCAAATGTCGGATTTCGGGCTCCGCAAAACCCAAAGAGGTTCGAACTCAGGGGCGTGTGCGAAGATCCCCACCAGCTTCGATCCCAAGCTCACAGCTCGATAGCCTAGCCCAACGAACTCGCTCGATGGCGAGGAACAAGACAACACACGAGGATTTACCCAGGTTCGGGCCGCTGCGAAGCGTAAAACCCTACTCCTGCTTTTGGTGGATTGCCTCACGAGGAGGTTTGTGGATGAACTAGTACAGTGGTGAGTTGCCTCGTGAGGGCGCTCAGGTGGTGTTGGATCTCTCCTCCCTCTACGGAGCAGCCTAGCCTCTCTTTATAGTGACCCGGGTCCTCTTCCCTTATCGCAATGGCGGGAAGGGATCCCACAATGGCCAAATTCGAAGGGGGACAAGGAGTACATCTTATCCTGACGAAAGGTGGTCTTCGCCTGCAAAGTAGCCGATGGTGATGCAGAGGTGGGCTCGGTGATGACGTCCGTCCTGCTGGGCTCGTGGTCTTGGTCTCGTTGCACCGGAGTGGAAACCTTTGGGGGGGCGCCTTGGGAACCTGCGCTCGCCCCTGCCTCCTTTGCACCAAAGGGGAAACGGTCTCCTCTGGCGCGCTGGTGCCCGCCTGGGCCGCCTTGCGTCATCCTTGACCCCCCGAGGCCGAGCATTGCATAGAGATCTCCGCCGCTCCGGAGGGGGCCTGGGGAGACCTCTTCCCTCTGAGGGTCTTGGCGTCGTCTCCCTCGCGAGTGCGGGTCTCTCGCGAGGGCCTTGTCTTGAGTGAGGCCACGCTGGGCCGTGCTTGGCTGTCGAAGTGGGCCATGCCCTGGGACGTAGGCTGGCAAGTCTGGGTACCCCCGTTCCCAGAACGCCGACAGTGTGCGACGGATGCGGCGTCGACCAAAGCGCCGGCGAGCTCGCTTGTTGCGCCGGCGACCGATGCGCACAAGGTGTTCGATGAAATACCCACAAGGTATGATTTTGTCCATTTTGTTCGTTGTTGTTTTTTACATGAATGGATAGCTTACTTGTTTTGGTGTATACTTTGTAGTTTCAATGATGAGACATATATGTCAACTATGGGTGTTGGCTCCAACAATTCTCATTGGTCTCAAACCAATGATGTGCATTTAGATGATCTTGAGTTTGAGGTGGACGAGGATGGTGAGGGTATCGTCAATGCACCAAAAGGAAGAGCGGGCAACTACACCATGGACGAAGACATCTTGCTATGCAATACATGGTTGAAAGTGTCTAGGGATGCCACCGTTGGAGGGGACCAAAGTAGAGATGCATATTGGATCCGGATGAAGGAGCACTTTGATTTACACAACAAAAGTGAAATTGACCGCACGGATAGATCTCTTCGCTCCCGGTGGTCGACAATCAACAAAGATTGTCAAAGATGGGCGGCCGCACTTAAGGCGGTTGACACGCTAAACCCAAGTGGCACTAATGATAGCGATAGGGTAAGTGGCATTTATTTCCTGATTCTTCCATATTCATGCTTCTTCTTTGGTATTTCAAGTGCTAACTTGTTCTTTTGTTTGTAGCTCACTATTGCACAAAACTTATTTCAAGGAGAGGAGAAGAAGAGCAAGAAAGGGAAGATCAATAAAGGGAGACCATTTACCTTGCCCCATTGCTATGATGAGTTGAAGGATGATGAGAAATGGAAGCCCCGTGAAGGTGTCGATGAGGAGAGCAACAAACGCAAGCGAACTATTGATTTGGATAATGATGAGGAGGAGGCATCAAGTGATGACGGCAAGAGAAGCCCTACACCAAACTCGGTTGCCTACTCGAAGCCAAAAAAACCAAATGCAGACAAGAAAGAAGGACAAGAAAAGAAGAAGAGGAAAGGAGATGATGACCTAAAAAATGTTATGGAAGCTATTGTGAACGCAAGAAAGGAAGCGGACGAGGATAGGAAGATGGCAAGGAACCAAGATGCGGCGGCCGAGGAGAGGCGGGTGGCGGTCGAGGAGAGGAATGTGGCATTGAAGGAGAAGAAATTGGCCATGGAGGAGCGAACTAGATTGTTGGAATGGGAGAAGTACGTGTTCGTCATGGACACATCTACCCTCGATGAGAAGCGAAAGGAGTACGTCAATCTTGCCCGTGAAGAAGTCTTGGTCCAAAAAAGAGCCATGGCCATGGGAGACATGGGAGCTACTATGGGAGGCATGGGAGGCATGCCTACCATGGGAGGCATGGGTGGCTTCGGAGCTACCATGGGCGGCATGGGAGGCATGGGTGGCTTCGGAGCTACCATGGGAGGCATGGGAGGCATGAGTTTTTGGTCTCTCATGGGAGGCATGGGAGCACCTCCGGGTGACATGGGTGGACGCATGTCTTTCGGTGTGCCTCACATACCTTCGCATGATGTCGTTGGAGATCTTGCCAACACCTTCCGAGCTCCCCATGATGATGCGGCGCGCGACAATGAAGAGGAGGAGGAAGAATCGTCTTCGAATGAGGATGAAGAATCGGAGGAAGAGGAGGACGAAGATGAGGATGCGGCATGATTGTTGATGTGTCATTTGTTTGTGTGAATTTTTTATGTCATGAACTTGGTTGGGTGATTTTGAATTTGTTTGGATAAGATGTAGCATGATTGTTGATGTGCCGTGCACTTGAATTATTCTATGTTTTTTTTATGTTTGAAATATCACCTTATTGTCTTTAAAATGGACATGTTGCAAGCGCCGGATGCGCGCGCCGTAAGTTTTGGCGCGTCCGCTGGAGCGGCGCGCGCGTAAATTTTTGCAGCGGCTGCTGAAGCCAGCGCTCTCCGGCTCGTTAAAATAAACTATTTCGACGCTGTAAAATGTTTTTAGCGTGCGGGACGGTTGCGTATCTGTTGGAGATGCTCTAACGAGTGTTAAATAGGATCCGCCCTCAAGCGTGTGTGCAACCACGGGCGTTAGTGCGTGCGGGCCGCAGCCGGAGCCGCTTGCTATCCGCCGCCGCGCTACGTGTTATCGTGGCCTTGTGCTGGCCATGGATGGCGTGTGTTGCGTACGTGTGCTGGCCGATGAGTGCTTGTGTGTGTATTTTTCTCCCTGCGTGCTCTAGAAGTGTCGCTTAAGATCTGTTTGTTAAAATGATTGAAAATATGATGGTCTATTTGAGAGGTGTAACTGTACACTTGGACAAATAAGTGTTTAGGACGGACGCGTTTGGTGGTTCAAATTAGCAAGTCGTGGCTCGACATGCTCTTATGTAACCATACGTGTCATATGTTCTGAACACGACATGAGGCGAAAACCATTCATCACAAACAGTTATAACATGGCAACACCATATGCACGCTCAAAACCATCGCTACTACTGCTGCTACAAGTACGACTAGTGGGCTTAATTCATCGGTTCATGGCCGTCTCGTCCTGGATGTGTATGTGAGTGTGCAGCGATCCATCACCGTTCCTCCGTCTCCTCCGCCGTAGGCTGGTTGGTTGGACCAGCACTCAGCAGTGGGCCTCGCAGCGGGTGGTGCAGTCGAAGCTGCACCCACCGCCGCCACCACCTCCCCCGCCGTTTTTCCCATGGTAGCTGTACGAGCTGAAGCACTTGGACGGGCATGTGAGCCGTTGCTGGTAGCAGGGACCCTGCTCGGCGCAGACCATCGACGGCTGCACCACCCCGCGCCGCGCGAACCCGCCCCCTGGCCCAACGCCGCCGGCGCCCCACCCGCCACCGAACCCGGCGCCCATGCCCCCGGCACCTCGGACGCCACCCGGCTGGCCGCCGCCGCCGCGGAACCACGGTATGCCACTGAAGAATCCCCCGGCGCCCTGGCCGGGGTGCTCCTCGTAGCTCGGGGCCGCGGAGGAGATGAGGACGAAGGATAGGAAGAGGGCGAGCATGAGAAGATGGGTAGTGCGTCCTCCGGCTGGCGCCATGGTCCAAGCTTTGTGTGCGTCGGGGAAAGCGAGGAGGATTCTTGGAACTTGGGAGGAGTGGACAAAGATTGGTGCGGAGGAGGTGGGTATTTATGACTTTGGGCGCGGCGACTCCATCAAGAGAAGGGAAAGTGAAAGTGGGCGGGGAGGGAAGAAAGGTGGTGAGGGGGGCGGTGCTGCGCGTGTGCGTGGCGCGATTCGACGAGGTTGCTGATTTAGCTTTCCCCGAGGTGAGCTGAAGCGTGGGCGTACGTGTACGTGTCGGTGTCACCACCAGCTCGCACGCACTCTCAGTGCGCTTATCTGATGCTCTACTGATGTCGATCCATCCGTATTAACTACCACCGTTATCCGTGCCTATCTAAGCTAGCGGGAGAATATCTGGTGCTCGCTCCCACAGCCTACTGTGCTCCCATCTCACAAAACCGAATTTTAAAGTTTCAAAAATTCCAGAAATTTTGTGGGTGCTCATAAGATATGTTCGACAACCCCTAAAATTTTCGGATCAAAGATCGTAACAAACATAGAGAATTAAAGAGGGAAATCGAACAAAGGTACAAAAGGCTATTCTTATTTAGATTTCTTTTTTTCTCTATGTGTATCATGAATGCAACTTTTTAGGATCTTAGTACTATATCTTATGGACGTCCACGTTTTATCCCGTTTTTTAGAAACTATCGCATTTCAGTTTATGCGAGAACCAGATATTCTGCCTAGGCTTGGGCTTGCTGTACTTAGGTAGTACGATTCGACCGGTCCTATCGACACAAGAGATACTTGTAACGGGATCTGGTCAAGCATCACAGTAACAAATGTTGGACAAAGAGCGAACGAACGGGTGCAATTAACGCAGCTGACACTGTTCGTTTGTTTAGGCAGTCGTCAGTAGGGAGGAGATTCGATGAGCTCTATAGCTGTTGCTCAGCCGCCCATTAATTTCTGTCTGTTGCACTGTCTTGGAGTTCGCGGTAAACGTCGAGTGGCAAATCAAAAATCAGCCGGGACGGCCTTTGATTTGCCGCCCATCTGCGCTTCTAGCTCTGCCAGCCAAAGCTAGTGTCACTGTCAATACAGTGCTCGGGACTCCAAAACTAGTATTCCTTCTGCCTCTCTTCCCCGCGTTCGAGAATGGTCGGGCTCAATTTCGTTGACATTAGAGAATAGGGATGCTTTCCTCCAAAAGTCAAACTTGAAATGTGGCAATGGCGCGAGACGTAGCTACACGCATACAGGTCCACAACGTTGCATCGGTCTGATCTAATACAAGCGTATGCCGGGCATATTTTGAGCAGCTAGCTGTCCACGGACCAACTAAGTACTCAGTATCTTTCTGAGAACGGACGTTTGGAGGCCGAGCTCCATGGAGCTCGAAATTTTTGAAAATTTCAAATTTCAAATTTTTTGGTTTTAAAAAAATCTGAAAAACATTATGCAAGTAAAGAAGGATGTTATGTGTATGTGTGTAAATTTTTAGGATGAAATACCTTGAAATACGATCTGCACAAAAAAGACAAATTCATAGCCTGGGACAATGAATAGTATTATTTGTTAAAAAGTCCCAGATTTGTCTTTTTTTTTGTACATGCCTCATTTCAACGTATTTTTTTCTGAAAATTTACACACATGTGTGTTACACCCTCACTTATCTCTGTATTTTTCAGATTTTTTTGAAATGTAAAAATATGAATTTTCATGAATTTTGAATTTTGCATTTGGAGGCCTCCATGGAGCTCGGCCTCCAAAACCAATTTCCGTATCTTTCTTCCCTTTTCTCCTTTTGAGTTTCTTTTTTACGAATACGCAAAGGTGGTTATGTTTTTATTGATAAAAGGAACTGGATGACATCCAGCGCATTGTTGTCTGAATTTGTTGTGGATTTGAATAATTGAGATATTTATTTAGGATCTACTAATCACTCCAACATAACTAATCTATCTCAAAGTCGCTTGCAATCTGAATGCTATACATACATCACTAATCATGAAATTAAGAAAGCCTTCAGTCAAAGTCTTTAAGAGATGAATGGCAAATCCTTCAACACAGAGATGGGGAAATTAAAGGTTGAAGAAACAGAACCCAATCGCTTGATGAAGACACTGGATTTATTTGACCAGTTTCAGTTGTTGTGACAACCGTACTCGCTAGGAAGACTTGTGATTCAACTCAGAAGACACTTAGTCTTCACCTTATTTCCCTTGAACTAAGATCATTTAGACCTCGCGCCAATCATTCATGATAAGTCTTCAAGTTAGACTTCCAAAACCTTCACACACTTGTTCACGGGCACACCACAATTTCTTCTTGGGTGTTCAGAACTTGACGCCTAACCGTCTGGAAGATCACAGTCTTCAAAGGTAACAAGCGTCAGATCACACATGACAATTTCTTTAGTGATGCTCAATCATATTGGGCTCTCGTGTTTGGGTTTTTCCTCACTTAGGATTTTCTCAAATTCGTTGGAGGATGGGTTGCTCAAGATGACACTTGTCAATCTCTCCCTCGGAGCAGCCAACCAACAAAGGTTGTGGGGGGCGGGTATTTATGGCCTGGGGGCAACCCGACATGATAAGACATAAATGCCCTTCAGACAATATCGTTGTCAAGATAAGGATCCACTCGACTGCTGTCACTAGCGCAACTACGGTCGGAAAATTGGGCTCTCAATTTCTTCATGGTAGGAGAGTCGCGCTAGCAAAAATTCCAACTCTTCAATTAGATCAATTTCATCAGGGACTAGAAGAACTTTCTCTCCGTCGCGGAAGAACTGGACTGCATTGCGAGAGGTTTCCAAAGTCTTCACTTAAAGAAATAGGTGTTGACTTTGAGCATCACTTTGAAAATACGCCTATGTATCACCTAGACCCCTTTAACATTACCATGTTCCCTATTAACTCAAAATAAGAAGAAAGAAACTATGAAAGCAAAGTCTTCAAGCTCCTAATTCTTCACTTCAGTTTCTTCAAAGGGCGCACCAATTTATTCAATGTACATATAAATTTTTAGGGGTCGTCTTTCTTGGGTAAACCAGAATCTTCATGGATTTTCTCTTCTTTGTATACTCACACACATTAGTCCCTTAACTCATTTATCTTCAATACTCCAAAACCACAAAAGGGACACCAGATGCGCTTACAATATCCCCCTTTTGGGTGATTGATGAAAAATTGGTTAAGTTTTCAACGGGGATAATTGATAAGAAGAGTAAGTATAGATATGAAGATTTCAATTGCAAGATATAGAGAAACTACCCCTGAATATGTGCATATGAAGAATTTGCTTTGGATTGCAAATGCACATGACAGGATGAAATTGTGGAGATCTTCCCCTATATCTTGGAATACAACAATGCATACAACAGATACTATGAGTAAATTGCAATGCATAGTGGAAAATGGTGGTTGGCGAATTTCAACATGCATATGAATAACTTCAGAGAAGCATGTAAGTTAAATAGTTCAAAAGAGTCAAACCACCACCGGACATAAGTTTACAACTCATTACAATAAACACCAGCAGAAGAACAAGGGTCGTAACTGAAGCAAAAACAACCTATATAGAGAAACCTGCTTGAAGACTAACTCAAATTTCTTTCCCTTTTTCATCGAACGACCAAAAGGAGACGAAATTGAGAGCTAATGCCCCTAGAGAAAATCAGCTTGATGAATGTGGAGGAGTGCCAGTGTCGGTGTTGGGGTTCTGAGATGGAGCAGGGCCAGTAGAAGTATCTTCAAGATTCTCAAATTCGTCAGTAGCTCCAGATGAAAAAAATGACTCAAGAACAAGATGAGGGGTTGTGCATTTCTTGAACTTCTTCTTTGGTGGAATTAACCGGTCAAAATTTCACTGAAATTCTAGTTCCTTGAGTTCTTCATCGGTGTTGAGATGTGAGAGGATGGACTAGGTGCGATCAAATATCTCACGGGCATAATAGTGGTTTTTCTTCACGGTGTTCTGCGTCACTGTCATATTGTGAAGAATTAAAGCAAACTGACGCTAAACCTAGTGATGGTCTCTATCAACTTTCTGATGCAGACTGATGAGCAGTTCACGATCAGTCATCACACGAGGAGCTTCGGATTGAGGATTTTACTATGAGGTATTTGCTCCCGTGGTATGCGAGGTGGTCTTTGCCTGTGGACTGAGAGGTTGGTTGACAAAAGTGGCCATCCAAGGGATGAAGACCTGCAGCAATAATGATCTTTCCCTTGCCCGGAACTGAAGCAATAGTGCTTGGAATGACTTCAACATGCGGCATGAAGCTAAGATGATTTTGCTTGTCAGCCAAATAGTTAATGCATGAGCGCTTTGTGATGAAGTTCATGATCTAGGGTGCATATGGCTTCAAGTCAAATGGAGATCGTGCAACATTTGCCAAATTCCCGATGAAGAAATCGTGAGTGTCAAAACCACATAATTGCATATGTGAAATAGCACATTCTTCGTAATGCCCACAACTTTGTCAAAGTCTGAGTTGTATCCTTTGATTGGGCACAGGGACTTGGCCAAAATGCAGTAGATCATTTGAGGCACATAAGGCAAATTCTTCACTAAGAATTTGCGCTCATTTGGATCAGCATCGGTGGAAGTTGCTTTCATCACTGATTGCATCAAGTTGTCCATAAGAGGATCCGCACCAAATAGTTTTGTAGAGTTCTCTTGAGGAATTGGAAGTGAGTTGCTTCGAAGCAATTCCATGGCTGGAGCCATGTAGTGTGTTGTTTCTGTAATCCAATCCATCACCCAAGTGGTGTAATCATCAGGCTCACCAGAAATGTGAAGTGTAGGATAGAATTGAATGATGATTTCCTCATTCCAATCACGAATTTCAGAGCAAAAACTCAAAAGGCCAGACTCACACAGATGTTGAAGAACTGGAGTGAAGCAGTTGATGGATTCCATGTCAACATGAGGAATGTGACAATGAGTAATATTGTATCCTTCTGGCACATCACTGAAGAATAGTAGTTCATTTGAGGTTTGTCTAGAAGTTCCTCCTTCTGACCCGGGCTGAGTCATATAGGCACTCACAATGAAGAAATTCTTCTCAACAAATAATTCTTCAGCATTGAATTTTGGCCTTTTTCCTGGTTTCTGGCCTATGACCCTTGGAAGCGGGGACTTTGGCTGCAAATTTGTTCTCTTCTTCCTCACATCAAGCATAGGACGAGGGGATCCAGTAGAATTGGCCTTGTCTCCGACATCATCTGCTTTGGCAACTTCGTCACTTGTTGCCATGGGGACAATTTCTGTGTCCATTGAGTGAACAGAGGCTTCAGGCTCGGCTTGAGTAGTTTCATCAGCCACTTCTTCATGTTCCCCACGCTACTATAACAGCCCGAGACCGACGCTCCAGAAGATTCCCCTTTTATTCTGTTGTCATCGCGCGATTCTTTTGTTGTCGCATTCATCATCGCATCATTCGCATCATCGGCATATCATCGTCACTCATTTTTTTTAAAAACTTGCATCCGTTCGTAGTTGCCAGTTCTCTCCGTTCTCGTCGGAGACCGTTTCGAGACCAACCACACACGCATGCGCCCGCGACATCATTAAAATATTGTTTTTGAAAAGTGCGTATAAAATATTCTCGGATTAGGTCGAAAGTTGGCGTGCGGTGTTAGTTTGTTGTAGGTATACCGCCTGCCAAATTTCATCGCAATCAGAGTTTGTTTGATACCCCAACGTTCAATTGTAGCGTTGCCGTCATCTGTTATTTATCGGTCGTTTTTCGGTGTTGCAAATCATGTCACGGGCCACCAACCTCCCTCTCTTCTCAGCCCACACCCCCTCTCCACAGCCCACTACCCAGCCTAACCCCCCCTCTGCTTCCGGACCGTCCGATCGGGATCGAACGGTTCGAAATCGGACTAAACCCCCCTAACCTAGCCTCCCCTGCTATAAATGGACGCCCTACCTTCCCCATTGGGAAACCCTAACCCCGGCCTCGAAAACCGCGCCGCCAGCCTCTCCTCTCACCTAGCGTCACCTCCTCTCTCCTCCCTCCAGCCGCATCAGCCCGCCAGGCCCATCGCGGGCCCGACCGAGCCCGTTCGCCGCCCGTACGCCGCGTCCGCACCAAGCCGCCCGAGCTCCGCCCTCCTCCTCCCGTGCGCCCCGCAGCCAACCGCCGCCTCGCCTCCCTGCCGGTGACCCTTGCCGGAGCCGCAACAGCCGCCGGCGCCGGCCACCTGCACGCCGTCGGAGAGCCCCACCGCCGGACCCGGCCGCCCCACACGTCCGCTGGCCTTGAGCGCGCCATGGCCATGGCGCTGCTCAGGAAGCTCCGCGGGTGCGCCCGATCCGGACCCCCGCGCCAGATTCCACCCGCTCCGGCCAGACCTCGCCGCTGGCACCTCGTCCCCGACCTCTCCTGCGTCGCTGCACTCGCCGGAGCCCTGCGCCGCCTCCCTGTCGCTGCTCGATGTCGCTGCGTGCAGCACCTCCCCTCGATCGAGATCCGATCGGGATGGACGAGCAGGTGGGCCCAGACCGCCGCCAGCGCCCCAGCCCAGTGCAGCTCCTCCTCGGCCCACCTCGTGCGACTCCAGCCAGCCTACCTCTCCACTTGGGCCAAGCCCACGAGGTGAGCACGCCCCGTCGCTCTATCTCTCGCCCAGTGTGTTGTTTGCAATTAGACGCTCATCCTATTCAGCCCAATAGCTCCAGATTCGGCCCGTTCTGATTTTTTCCCTGTCCTAGCGAATTTAGCAATTGTCCAATGCATTTCTTAATAACAGATTTTGCCATGATTTTAAAATGCTCATAAATAATTGACCGTGCATCATATACAAAAACTTTATATATGAAATATGTGTAGAATTTCGTGTAGATTCACAATTTGCAACTTTCATGCATGTTTAAAATGTTTAACATGTTGTTTTCTTGGAATTTGCATAAATGCCTTATTTTGTATTGAGCATATATAATTAAGCATGCATCCGAATTAAACAAACCTTATATGTAAAATGTCTTGATTATTTATGACCCATTTTCATGCATGATAAAAATGGTTTATGTGATGGTTTCATTTAATTTGCATACATAACTTGCTAAAACGGTTTATGTCCTAATCTTGCATAAATGTTGTGTCATTTGTTTTGTAGTAAAAACCCACATATTATATATGATTTTGGGGTAGAAAAATCCATAGAATTTATCTGTGCAATTAGTTTTGTAATTTGAGCAATTTTTGTGTGCATGTTATTTTGCTATGTTGCCTTTTGTTATTTTCGTGTGATTTAATCCTTGCATGATATGAAATAATTTCTAACATGAGATATGCCCTTGGACATGTGTGTTAGGCCCTGGTATTTTTGGTTTCTATAGAAATGCATGTTTAGGTGTTATTTTCTTGTTGCCAACATGCTATAAATATTGCTGTTTTGAGGGTCCAAAATATTTCTAAGTCTGAAAACTGTCATTTTGTTGCCATGTTGCCATGTGAATTGCTATTGATCTAGGAGTCTTTTGTGGTTGCCACCAAGGAGTCTTTTGTTAAGCATGTTGTTGCCTATCATGTTGTGCCAATAGTTTGCATGAATAGGTTTAGCATCATAATTAATTCTGTTGTTCAATGTGTCAATCTGTTAAAAACTGCTGCACATGTCTACTCTTATTTTCACTAAGTCTGAGAATCTGTTTTCTTCATAATGCCATGTTGTGATGATGCTAGCCACGTTTCTATGCATAATTAGACCTTGCCACCATGGAATGATTTGTAGTGCATCATGTCTACTACCATGTTGTTAATTTTCATGCCATAATATGCCCTGTAGCATATAGTTTTGCTGCTGCCAATATGCCTCCGTGATAAAACTGCTATGCTAAAACCTGTTATTTTCATCAAGTCCTAATCTGCTATATTTTATTGCCATGTTGTGAGCTTCCTACCATGTGATCCATGACTCTTTTGAATATGATATGTGAAGATGAAATGAAGTGGGTGTTATATGCTACTGCCCCATGCTTAGTTTGTGCATTTTAGAATATTGTAGCTTGTTGTTTTCATGTGTGCAATATGCTATCTTGCTATTTTGGACAGATTTGAACTAAAACTTGTATTGGTGATTGTGGTTGAACCGTAGCTCCGTTTTGGTCATGTTGCATATGAAACTTGCTTAGAATCTCATGTAGTTTCATAATATCTTGCTGCATCCATGACTTGGTATGTTTGTGGTTATCATTTTCATGCATTTTGCATTCATGTCATATTATCTTGTGAAGGTCATATATTTTAGACCGTAGCTCCGTTTGAGATGTTCCATATATGTAAATCGACTAGAATGACGTGTAGAATTACATGGTATACTTTATTTTCCTGTTTAATAAATATAAAACATGATTAGTTCAGATCTGGACCAATTTCGAAATTAACATATGGGGTCGTTTCGGAAATGCTATATGTTGTTTCCGGCCTCATTTAAACTTGCCTAGATAGTGTAGTTTCCTTATGCTTCACCTCTTGCCATGTTTAACAACATTTAATATTGTCGTGTACCTAAACGAGAGTGAACTAAATATTCGAATGTGGAGTTTCGTCAATATGCAACTCGTTGCATATTGAGCTTCACTTAATGTGTAGTAGTTGATTGTTGTGATTGCCATGCCTTGCATATTTAAACCGGTCATGCATCATATTTGTTTGCGCATCATGTCATGCATTTGTTGTGGTGTTCTCGTGTGTTGATTGTTTTTTCCGATTTGCTTCTTCTCGATAGAGTTCCGAAAGCGTTCGGAGTGTGAGGATTCGTTCGACTACGTTGGCTCATCTTCTTCATGGACTCGTTCTTCTTCCAAGCGGGATCTCAGGCAAGATGATCATTTCCCTGGATACCATTACTATCATTGCCATGCTAGATGTCTCGTTTCTATCGCTGTCTCGCTACCTACCACTTGTATGTCAAGCCTCCCAAATTGCCATGAAAAGCCTCTAACCCCTCCACATCCCAGCAAAACATTGTTTGGCTATGTTACCGCTTGCTCAGCCCTTCTTATAGCGTTGCTAGTTGCAGGTGCAAGTTCTTCCATGTGCAACATGGATATTTTGATATATCACAATATTATTGCTATTTAATTTAATGCACATATATACTTGGTAAAGGGTGGAAGGCTTGGCCTTTTGCTCGGTGTTTTGTTCCACTCTTGCCGCCCTAGTTACTTGTGTACCGGTGTTATGTTCCATAATTGAGCGCTCCTAACATGCTCGGGGTTGTTATGGGGATCCCCTTGATTTCCGTTTTAGGATAAAACTTGTCTGGCAAGGCCCAACTTTGGTATTACATTTGCCTAATAACTAATAAACCTGCATAGGGAGTAATTAACCCGAGGAGAATTAATCAACAACCCGGGCCAGTGCTCCTCATGAGTGTTGGTCCAAAATGGCAGTAGCCGGGGCCACCAACGGGTGTGCCAGCCGGAAACTTAGCCAATCCGGTCGTGTCCTGAGAACGAGATACGCGGCTCCTATCGGGTTCGTCGACACGTCGGGCGGTCTTGCTGGACTTGTTTTACCTTTCTCGAACGTCTTGTGCGCGGGATTTCGACGACACTTCGGGCTATGTCAAAGTTGAGATTTTCCATCGGAATTCCGCAAATACTATGGGTGATTCCGCGGTTGAAGAATTCCAACGCAGCTTGTGGTTAGTTTGTGATGGATGAGTTGGAGCACCCCTGCAGGGTTAAATCTTTCGGAAAGCCGTGCCCGCGGTTACGTGGCAACTTGGAAACTTTGTTTAACACCCGGTCATAGCAAACTTGAAGTAAACTCAAATAAAATACACCAACCGTGTGCGTAACCGTGACTGTCTCTTCTCGTGAGTCCTTATCCGAGAGAGAACACGGTGGGGTTATGTTTGATCGTAAGTAGGTGTTCAGGATCACTTAGTGATCATTGCTAGTTCACGTCCGTTTATGCGACAATCATCCCCCTTTATTCTTGTACTCGTAAGTTAGCCACTCAAATAAATGCTTAGTTGCTTGCTGCAGCCTCACCACTTAACCAAACCTCACCCATTAAGCTTTAATAGTCTTGATACCCTTGGAAATGAGATTGCTGAGTCCCTGTGGCTCACAGATTACTACAACAACAGTTGCAGGTACAGGTAATGTGATGATTTGACGTGAGCGCGATGCTTGTTTTGATTTGGAGTTCTTCTTCTTCTTCATCATCGATCTAGGATGGGTTCCAGGCGGCAGCCTGGGATAGCAAGGATGGATGTCATTTTATCGTTTGTTTTTTAGTCCGTAGTCAGACCCTGCTCTTCTGTATGATGTTTGGGTATGTTGTTGTATTGATGTGTTATTGATGTAGTTTGTGGCGAGTGTAAGCCAATTCCATATACTCATCTCTTCTTTACATGTACTTGTAATGATATCCATTCTTGCGAAACGACGAGATGCGCTTCTATCCCTGTCGAGGCCCTCCTGCCAAAATAAGGATAGGATCGCATCTTGGGCGTTACAACTACTCAATTTCTTCAGTTTATGCAGCTAGAATTTCTTCATTTATGGTCTAGAGCTGAGTGTGACGCTCACCAGACCCAGTGTGAATTTTCTTAGTTTGGTTTGGCGATTGTGGCATTTCCAACAAATGGTCGGTGATAGGAGAATTTGGGTGAGCAGCTTCCCATAATTCTTCATGGACAAGAGGTGTGGTGGAGCCATCAATATCCACATGTTGGGAAATGTAATAGAAAACAAAAGCATTCGCCCTACGCTCAATCGGGAACACTATGAAGATACAATAACAGTTGGGATCATGATCGTTACCGTCACCGAGTTGTAGCGGAAGAAGAACGTGACGATGTAGATCGTACTTGGAGTCCCTCGAACCGTAGATGAACTATCCCTCGAACTGAAGACTGAAAGCACGACCTCTCAACTTGCTTGCAAGCGTACAGTCTTCATGATCTGGTAGCGCTTTGTCGTCCAGAGCTAATCGTTGTCGGAGAATTAGAGGGAGAATATTAGAACCACATTGTGCTTCTAATTATGAGGATTAGAGGAACTAAAACTAGAACTAGAAGAACTAGAGGAGGCTCCAAAACTTGTGTGTCCAGAAGGGGTGGAATCTTCTAGTATATATAGGTGGGAGAGGGGAGAGAAGGCAGACACCAAGCAGGGAAAGTCCCTCCTTGGTGCGCCGGCCAAGGGGGAGGAGGAGGAGTCACCCCCCACTCCAATTCGGCCTCCCCACTTGGAAAAGTGGGGAGCCTTCCCTACTCGGCCATGGTGGCCCAATTCCTTTTCCACTACTTGGCCTTTTAAGGCCCGTTGATATTAAATTAAATATAAAAGTGTTCTAAATATTTTTATAACTTATACATATATAATTTAACAGCCCCGGAAACATTTCCCACCTATATATATTTATCGGTATTACCCGATACTCTCCGAAACCCTTTCGGTGACCCTGGAACGCTTCCAGATCCTCTCAAAACTTTTCCGAATATTAATGAAATAATTCCACAAATAAATTCTTGATATCTTGTCCTACTAACACTCAGCATATCGTTATTACCTTAAGCTTGTGACCTCGTAGGTTCGGTAACTCATAGACATGAACGAAACTCCTTCGTTCAATGACCGATAGCGGAACCGTGGATGTCCATATCGATCCCTATGAGTACACAGATGATATTCAAGTGAACCATTGGTTACCATGTGACATTCCCTTTGCTTCGTGATACTTTACGAGACCCGAGAATCATCGGTATCCTCTTAAGTCAATCACATGCTCATTATACCGTTATTCTCGTTACCGATTTTGTTCTTCTTTCTCCTTGATGTGTTTCGGAATCCCTGTGACATAGTCACATGGGTCTGGACAGACGATGACGAATGCCGTCACACCGAGAGGGCCCTAAGAATATCTCTCCATCGTCGAAGGAGCAAATCCCACTCTCGAGCTATCTAGTCACTTGTCAAACTTTCTGATGAACATGTAAGTTGTCGTTATGATCACCTAGTTACAGATGACATTTGAGCAACCCCAAAGCTCATCGTACGTAAGAAGTGACTACGATACTCTCATAGTCTAAGGAACATAAAACACATGTTAAGACTCTGTGTTATAACAAATTGATTGCAGACGATATTATCTCAAAGTATAAAAACAAGTTTGGGTCAATTCAATATGATCGTTCTTCTAACGTCATGCTCTCAATGTTCTTTTAGGACTATCGTTACTCTTGACAATATCCTAAGATCCGGAAAACATGATCATCAACAACACTTGAGCCAGTCTTAGAGGCAAGACTAGGAACCTTCATTTTACCGTTTATCATTCCAGATATGCATATGAGTTTTCCACTGAATCACATATTCCAGAATATAGCAGTTATAGCATAGAATATAAACTCTTAATTATGAATATGGAAATATAATAATACAATATTATTGCCTCCAGGGCACATTTCCAACACCACATCCTCTTCCTCTTCTTTAACACCGGCCTCTTCAGTAGTGAACTGAGACACGGGCGACGATTCCTGGTGAGATGAAGCATTTGCTTCCATCTCAATTTCTTCATCCATCTGCTCTAAGGAAGCAACGGAATGGACTTGATCTTCAAGTTCTTGAGAGCAACAGTAGATGGTTCTTCTCACTAGGGGGCCTTGAATCCACAAAATGCAAGATATTTTTTTTTGGGGGGGGGGCTCTTTTTTTGGGAACTTTTCAAAATTAGGAAGAACAAAACTAAGGCAAGGGGGTAGGGCTACAATTTCGTGAGAACCTTGCTCTGATCCAAGATGGGGGGTAGAGACCCCATGCGGCCCAATCTTCATGATTTGGAGGTGGGTTTGAGGGAGAACACCAAGAACACAAGGGGGAAACACAAGAAGAACATTATATTGGACAAGATCCACACCAAGTACTCCTCAAATCACAAGCAATAGAAACAATGCATCAATATCCAAGAACAACAAGGGAAGTAAAGATACAAAGGTAGTTCATCCAAATCTCTAGGAGAGATTGATACGTCTCCAACGTATCTATAATTTTTTATTGTTCCATGCTATTATATTATCCATCTTGGATGTTTTATATGCATGTATATGCTATTTTATATTGTTTTTGGGACTAACCTACTAACCTAGAGCCCAGTGCCAATTTCTGTTTTTTCCTTGTTTTTAAGTTTTACAGAAAAGGAATATCAAACGGAGTCCAAACGGAATAAAAACTTACGATGATTTTTTATGGACCAGAAGAAGCCCACAAGGCATTGGAGTTGGGCCAGAAGAGCCACGAGGCCACCACAAGCCAAGGGGGCGCCCCCCCCCTAGGGCGCGCCCCCCTGGCTTGTGGACGCCTCGTGGCCCCCCTTGACTTGTTTCCAATGCCCAATTTTCTTATAAATACAGAAACCCCCAGAAAGAAACCTAGATCGGGAGTTCCGCCGCCGCAAGCCTCTGTAGCCACGAAAAACCAATCAGCAGCCCGTTCCGGCACCCTGCCGGAGGGGGAAACCATCACCGGAGGCCATCTTCCTCATCCCGGCGGTCTCCATGACGAGGAGGGAGTAGTTCACCCTCGGGGCTGAGGGTATGTACCAGTAGCTATGCGTTTGATCTCTCTCTCTCTCGTGTTCTTGAGATGGCACGATCTTGATGTATCGCGAGTTTTATTGATATAGATGAATCATACGGAGTTTTCCCCTCTCTATCTTCTTGTGATGAATTGAGTTTTCCCTTTGAAGTTTACTTATCGGATTGAGTCTTTAAGGATTTGAGAACACTTGATGTATGTCTTGCGATGGGATATCCGTGGTGACAATGGGATGTTCTGTTAATCCACTTGATGTATGTTTTGGTGATCAATCTGCGGGTTCCGTGACCTTGGGGATCTATGCATAGGGGTTGGCACACGTTTTCGTCTTGAGTCTCCGATGGAAACTTTGGGGCACTCTTTGAAGTTCTTTGTGTTGGATTGAACATGATGAATCTGAAATTGTGTGATGCATATCATATAATCAAACCCGTGGGTATTCGTGGTGACATTGGAGTGCCTAGGTGACATTAGGGTTTTGGTTTATGTGTATCTTAAGGTGTTATTCTAGTACGAACTCTAGGGCTGTTCGTGACAATTAATGGGGATGGCTCATATGATTGATCGGAAAAGATAGCTTTGAGGTGGTTTCGTACCCTACAATAATTTCTTCGGTTGTTCTTCGCTATGAGTTACTTTGGAGTGAAGTCTTTGTCGCACGTGAGGGATTTACATATGATTCAACTATGTCAGTATTGTTGAGAGAACTTGCACTAGTGAAAGTATGAACCCTAGGCCTTGTTTCTATGCATTGCAGTACCGTTTGTGCTCACTTTTATCATTAGTTACCTTGCTGTTTTTATATTTTCAGATTACAAAAACCTATATCTACCATCCATATTACACTTGTATCACCATCTCTTCGCCGAACTAGTGCACCTATACAATTTACCATTGTATTTGGTGTGTTGGGGACACAAGAGACTCTTTGTTATTTGGTTGTAGGGTTGTTTGAGAGAGACCATCTTCATCCTACGCCTCCCACGGATTGATAAACGTTAGGTCATCCACTTGAGGGAAATTTGCTACTGTCCTACAAAACTCTGCGCTTGGAGGCCCAACACGAGTCTACAAGAAGAAGGTTGTGTAGTAGACATCAAGCTCTTTTCTGGCGCCGTTGCCGGGGAGGTGAGTGCTTGAAGGTATATCTTTAGATCTTGAAATTGAATCTTTTAGTTTCTTGGTTTATCACTAGTTTAGTCTATAAAAGAAAACTACAAAAAAATGGAATTGAGGTTGCCTCATATACTTCATCTTTATAATGTCTTTCGTGAAAATGATGGAAAGGAAAATTGTGCCAAAGTGTTAGAAGAAGAAGTCAATAAAATGTTTGGCAATAAATCTTTGAATGATGAGCATGATTGCAATGTTGTTAGTATAAATTCTTTGAATATCCATAATACTAATGATGATTGCACTAGTCATGATAATGATGTCTCCTATAAGGATGTCAATTTTTGTGGAGTGAATTGGGAGTGCGAATACTCACAGAAGAAAAGAAGAAAAAGTAGAGGTAAAAAGGTATCTCTCCCAAATAATGATACCCCTTATAATCTTGAAAATCTTTTTGGCACCAACTGTTGGGGAACGTTGCATGGGAAACAAAAAAATTTCCTACGCACACACAAGATCTATCCATGGTGATGAGCATCTACGAGAGGGAGAGTGAATCTACATACCCTTGTAGATCGCTAAGCGGAAGCGTTAAGAAACGCGGTTGATGTAGTCGAACGTCTCCGCGATCCAAATCGCAAGTCGTCCCTCGATCCGATCACGAACTAGTGCCGAACGGACGGCACCTCCGCGTTCAACACACGTACGGCTTGATGACGCCTTCACCTCCTCGATCCAGCGAGCGATGGTGAAGTAGTAGATGAGTTCCGGCAGCACGACGGCGTGGTGATGATGGTGAGGAACAATCTCTGCAGGGCTTCGCCAAGCACTACGGAGATTATGACGGGAGAACTAGAGGGTTAGGGTTGCCGACACACGGCTTGGGAAATCTTGATGTGTCCCGTGTGTTAGCCCTGCCCCTCTATTTATATGTTGAGCCTTGGGGTCTAAACTTGGAGTAAAAGCCTCCTCCAGGTCGGTTTTGCCCGCACAAGGTCGGTTTGGCCCGCAGGGAAAGAGTCCAACTCGGATCCCTGCAGTACCGCGCACAAGCGGTAGTACCGCTCACGAGCGGTAGTACCGCTTGAGCGGTAGTACCGCTTCACACAAGCGGTAGTACCGCTTATGCGGTAGTACCGCTTCACACAAGCGGTAGTACCGCTTACGCGGCAGTACTGCCTTACCAGCGGTAGTACCGCTTAAGGCAGCAGCAAAACTTCCTTTTGCACTTTCCAATACCTCGTGGGCTTTACCCCTTTGGCTCATATAAAGTGTTGCTGCACCCGAACACTTCGGTAAACATCCGGAACCCCTTCCGGTGAATTCCGGAACCCTTCCGGAGATCAAAACACTATTATCACATATATCAATCTTTACCTCCGGACTCTTCCGAAGATCCTCGTCATGTCCGGGATCTTATCCGGGACTCCGAACAACCTTCGGTCACCAACAAAATAACTCAACTATACTAATCGTCACCAAACGTTAAGTGTGTAGACCCTGCGGGTTCGAGAACTATGTAGACATGACCGAGACACCTCTACGATCAATAACCAATAGCGGGACCTGGATGCCCATATTGGCTCCTACATATTCTACGAAGATCTTTATCGGTCGAACCTCTATGTCAAGGATTCAGTTAATCCCGTATATTGTTCCCTTTGTTCTTCGGTATGTTACTTGCCCGAGATTCGATCGTCGGTATCTCTATACCTAGTTCAATCTCGTTACCGGCAAGTCTCTTTACTCGTTCCATAATACAAGATCTCGTGGCTAACATTTTAGTCACATTGCTTGCAAGGCTCATTGCGATGTTGTATTACCGAGTGGGCCCTGAGATACCTCTCCGTCACACGGAGTAACAAATCCCAGTCTTGATCCATGCCAACCCAACAGACACCCTCGGAGATACCTGTAGAGCACCTTTATAGTCACCCAGTTACGTTGCGACATTTGATACACACAAGGTACTCCTCCGATGTCAGGGAGTTGCATGATCTCATGGTCATAGGAACAGATACTTGACATGCAGAAAACAATAGCAATAAACTGACACGATCATATGCTACGTTCGTAGTTTGGGTCTTGTCCATCACATCATTCTCCTAATGATGTGATCCCGTTATCAAATGACATCTCATGTCCATGGCTAGGAAACCTTCACCATCTTTTGATCAACAAGCTAGTCAACTAGAGGCTTACTAGGGACACAGTGTTGTCTATGTACCCACACATGTATTTGAGTTTCCAATCAATACAATTATAGCATGGATAATAAACGATTATCATGAACAAGGAAATATAATAATAACCAATTTATTATTGCCTCTAGGGCATATTTCCAACAGTCTCCCACTTGCACTAGAGTCAATAATCTAGTTCACATCACTATGTGATTTACATTGTAATGAATCGAACACCCATGCAGTTCTGGTGTTGTTCATGTTTAGCCCTTGGAAAAGGTTTAGTCATCGGATCTGCAACATTCAGATCCGTGTGTACTTTGCAAATATTTATGTCGTCCTCCTTGATGTAATCGCGGATGGAATTGAAACGTCGCTTTATGTGTCTGGTCCTCTTGTGAAATCTTGGTTCCTTGGCTAGAGCAATGGCACCAGTATTATCACAAAACAGAGTCATTGGGTTAAGCGCACTAGGCACTACTCCAAGACCTGTCATGAACTTCTTCATCCAGACACCTTCCTTCGCCGCCTCCGAGGCAGCGATGTACTTCGCTTCGCATGTAGAATCGGCTACCATGCTTTGCTTGGAACTGCACCAGCTAACCGCACCCCCATTAAGAATAAATACGTATCCGGTTTGTGACTTAGAGTCATCTGGATCAGTGTCAAAGCTTGCATCGACGTAACCCTTTACGACGAGCTCTTGATCACCTCCATAAACGAGAAACATGTCCTTAGTCCTTTTCAGGTACTTCAGGATATTCTTGACCGCTGTCCAGTGTTCCATTCCTGGATCACTTTGAAACCTTCCGACCATACTTATGGCAAGGCTGACATCGGGTCTTGTGCACAGCATTGCATACATGATAGAGCCTATGGCTGAAGCATAGGGGATGACACTCATCTTTTCTCTATCTTCTGCAGTCACTGGGCATTGAGTCTTACTCAACTTCACACCTTGCAATACAGCCAAGAACCCCTTCTTGGACTGATCCATTTTGAACTTCTTCAAAACTTTGTCAAGGTATGTGCTTTGTGAAAGTCCTATTAAGCGTCTCGATCTATCTCTATAGATCTTGATGCCTAATATGAAAGCAGCTTCTCCTAGGTCCTTCATTGAAAAACTCTTGTTCAAATATTCCTTCACGCCTTCCAACATTTCTATATTGTTTCCAATCAGCAATATGTCATCCACATATAATATTAGAAACGCTATAGAGCTCCCACTCACTTTCTTGTAAATACAAGCTTCTCCGTAAACTTGTATAAACTCGAACGCTTTGATCACCTCATCAAAGCGAAGATTCCAACTCCGAGATGCTTGCACCAGTCCATAAATGGATCGCTGGAGTTTGCAAACTTTGTCAGCATTCTCTGGATCGACAAAACCTTCTGGTTGCATCATATTCAACTCTTCCTTAAGGAAACCGTTAAGGAACGCTGTTTTGACATCCATCTGCCAAATTTCATAATCGAAAAAGGCAGCTATTGCTAACATGATTCTGACGGATTTAAGCATCGCTACGGGTGAGAAGGTCTCATCGTAGTCAACTCCTTGAACTTGTGAAAAACCCTTTGCCACAAGTCGAGCTTTATAGACGGTGACATTACCGTCCGCGTCCGTCTTCCTCTTAAAGATCCATTTGTTCTGAATGGCCTTACGCCCTTCAGGTAATACTTCCAAAGTCCATACTTTGTTTTCATACATGGATCCCATCTCGGATTTCATGGCCTCTAACCACTTTTCGGAATCCGGGCCCATCATCGCTTCTCCATAGCTTGTAGGTTCATCGTTGTCTAACAACATGACCTCTAAGACAGGGTTGCCGTACCACTCAGGAGCAGTACGCGTCCTTGTCGACCTACGAGGTTCGATAGCAACTTGATCCAAAGCTTCATGATCATCATCATCAACTTCCTCTTCAGCTGATGTAGGCTCTACAGAAACATCTTTCTGTGCTGCGCTACTTTCAGGTTGAAGTAAAGGTTCAACAACCTCATCAAGTTCTATCTTCCTCCCACTCAATTCTTTCGAGAGAAACTCTTTCTCAAGAAATGTTCCGTTTTTAGCGACAAACACTTTGCCTTCGGATCTGAGGTAGAAGGTATACCCAACTGTCTCTTTTGGGTATCCTATGAAGACGCATTTCTCCGCTTTGGGTTCCAGCTTTTCAGGCTGAAGCTTTTTGACATAAGCATCACATCCCCAAACTTTAAGAAACGACAGCTTTGGCTTCTTGCCAAACCAAAGTTCATATGGCGTCGTCTCAACGGATTTCGATGGTGCCCTATTTAAAGTGAATGCAGCTGTCTCTAATGCATAACCCCAAAACGATAGTGGCAAATCAGCAAGAGACATCATAGATCGCACCATATCCAATAAGGTTCGATTATGACGTTCGGACACACCATTACGCTGTGGTGTTCCAGGCGGTGTCAGTTGTGAAACAATTCCACATTGTCTTATGTGACTGCCAAACTCATAACTCAGATATTCTCCTCCTCAATCAGATCGTAGGAATTTAATCTTCTTGTTACGATGATTCTCAACTTCACTCTGAAATTGTTTGAACTTTTCAAATGTTTCAGACTTGTGTTTCATTAAGTAAATATACCCATATCTACTTAAGTCATCAGTGAAGGTGAGAAAGTAACGATAACCACCGCGCGCCTCAATACTCATCGGACCGCACACATCAGTATGTATGATTTCCAACAAGTCACTTGCCCGTTCCATTGTTCCAGAGAACGGCATTTTAGTCATCTTGCCCATGAGGCATGGCTCACATGTGTCAAGTGATTCAAAATCAAGTGACTCCAAAAGTCCATCGGCATGGAGCTTCCTCATGCGTTTTACGCCAATATGACCTAAACGGCAGTGCCACAAGAAAGTGGTATTATCATTATCAATTCTACATCTTTTGGCATCAATGTTATGAACATGTGTATCATTACTATCGAGATTCAATAAGAATAAACCCCTCACATTGGGTGCATGACCATAAAAGATATTACTCATGTAAATAGAACAACCATTATTCTCTGATTTAAATGAGTAACCGTCTCGCAATAAACAAGATCCAGATATAATGTTCATGCTTAACGCAGGCACCAAATAACATTTATTCAGGTTCATCACTAATCCCGATGGTAATCGAAGAGCGAGCGTGCCGACGGCGATCACATCAACCTTGGAACCATTTCCCACGCGCATCGTCACTTCGTCCTTTGCCAGCCTCCGTCTATTCCGCAGTTCCTGTTTTGAGTTGCAAATATGAGCAACCGCACCGGTATCAAATACCCAGGTACTACAACGAGAGTTGGTAAGGTACACATCAATAACATGTATATCATATATACCTTGTTTGTTGTTGGCCGCCTTCTTGTCAGCCAAATACTTGGGGCAGTTCCGCTTCCAGTGTCCAGTTCCCTTGCAATGAAAACACACAGTTTCTGGTTTGGGTCCAGCCTTGGGTTTCTTCACGAGAGGAGCAACTGCTTTGCCACTCTTCTTGGAGTTACCCTTCTTACCCTTGCCATTTGTCTTGAAACTAGTGGTTTTATTGACCATCAACACTTGATGCTCCTTCTGAATTTCAGACTCAGCGGCTTTCAGCATCGCAAACAGCTCGGCGACTGACTTGTTCATCCCGTGCATGTTATAGTTCAACACGAAGCTCTTGTAGCCAGGTGGCAATGATTGAAGAACTCTGTCAGTGATAGCCTCTGGCGGAAGGGGCATCCCCAATTCAGCCAGACGGGTGGAGTACCCAGACATTCTGAGCACGTGATCACTGATAGACCCGTTCTCCTCCATCTTGCAAGCATAGAACTTATCGGAGATCTCATATCTCTCGATCCGGGCATTCTTCTGAAAGATAAACTTCAACTCCTGGAACATCTCATATGCTCCATGACGTTCAAAACGTCTTTGAAGTCCCGGTTCTAAGCCATACAATATTGCACATTGAACTATTGAGTAATCTTCAGAACGAGCCTGCCAGGCGTTCACAACGTCTAGAGACTCAACTGGAGCGGGTGGATCACCAAGCGGTGCATCAAGGACATAAGCCTTCTGGGAAGCCGTAAGGATAATCCTTAGATTACGGGCCCAGTCCACAAAATTACTTCCATCATCTTTCAACTTAGCTTTCTCTAGGAACGCATTAAAATTCAGGGGTGCTACTGCGCGAGCCATGATCTACAACATAAATATAGCAAAGACAACTTAGACTATTGTTCTAGATAATGAGTTTAGTTAATCATATTACTTAAAAACTCCCACTCAAATTGACATCCCTTCGGTCATTCGAGTGTAACATGATCCAAATCCACCAACTCAAGTCCGATCATCACGTGAGTTGAGGTGGTTTCAATGGTGAACATCTTCATGTTGATCATATCTACTATATGACTCATGTTCGACCTTTCGGTCTCTTGTGTTCTGAGGCCATGTATGTACATGCTAGGCTCGTCAAGTTTAACCCGAGTGTTCCGCACGTGCAATATGGCTTACACCCGTTGTATGTGAACGTAGAGTCTATCACACCTGATCATCACGGCGTGTCTCAAAACGACGAACTTTTGCAACGGTGCACACTCGGGGAGAACACAATTTTATCTTGAAATTTAAGTGAGGGATCACCTTATAATGCTACCGTCGTCCTAAGAAAAATAAGATGCATAAAAGGATTAACATCACATGCAAATCATAAGTGACATGATATGGCCATGAACTTGTGCTTTTGATCTCCATCTCCAAAGCACCGGCATGATCTCCATCGTCACCGGCATGACACCATGATCTCCATCATCTTGATCTCCATCAACGTGTCGCCATGAGGTTGTCGCGCCGACTGTTGCTTCCACGACTATTGCTAACTCATAGCGATAAAGTAAAGCAAAACGGCGAAAATAATTAAAGACAACTCTATGGCTCCTGCCAGTTGCCGTACTCATCGACATGCAAGTCGTGATATTCTATACAACACATGATCATCTCATACATCACATATATCTCATCATGTAATTGGCCATATCACATCACAACATACCCTGCAAAAACAAGTTAGACGTCCTCTAATTGTTGTTGCAAATTTTACGTGGCTGCTACGGGTTTGCAAGAACCGTTCTTACCTACGCAAAACCACAACGTGGTGTAGTGATTGCTTTTTGATCTTCTAAAAGAACCCTCTTCATTGAAATCGATTCAACTAAAGTGAGAGAGACAGACACCCGCTAGCCATCTTTATGCAACAAAGTTACATGTCAGTTGAAGGAACCTGTCTCGCGTAAGCGTACGCGTAATGTCGGTCCGGGCCGCTTCATCTCACAATACCGCCGAATCAAGTATCAACTAGTAACGGCAAGCAATATGTATACACCCATGCCCACAACTCGTTTGTGTTCTACTCGAGATCTCATCTACGCATAGACCTAGCTCAGATGCCACTGTTGGGGAACGTTGCATGGGAAACAAAAAAATTTCCTACGCACACACAAGATCTATCCATGGTGATGAGCATCTACGAGAGGGAGAGTGAGTCTACATACCCTTGTAGATCGCTAAGCGGAAGCGTTAAGAAACGCGGTTGATGTAGTCGAACGTCTCCGCGATCCAAATCGCAAGTCGTCCCTCGATCCGATCACGAACTAGTGCCGAACGGACGGCACCTCCGCGTTCAACACACGTACGGCTTGATGACGCCTTCACCTCCTCGATCCAGCGAGCGATGGTGAAGTAGTAGATGAGTTCCGGCAGCACGACGGCGTGGTGATGATGGTGAGGAACAATCTCTGCAGGGCTTCGCCAAGCACTACGGAGATTATGACGGGAGAACTAGAGGGCTAGGGTTGCCGACACACGGCTTGGGAAATCTTGATGTGTCCCGTGTGTTAAGCCTACCCCTCTATTTATATGTTGAGCCTTGGGGTCTAAACTTGGAGTAAAAGCCTCCTCCAGGTCGGTTTTGCCCGCACAAGGTCGGTTTGGCCCGCAGGGAAAGAGTCCAACTCGGATCCCTGCAGTACCGCGCACAAGCGGTAGTACCGCTCACGAGCGGTAGTACCGCTTGAGCGGTAGTACCGCTTCACACAAGCGGTAGTACCGCTTATGCGGTAGTACCGCTTCACACAAGCGGTAGTACCACTTACGCGGCAGTACTGCCTTACCAGTGGTAGTACCGCTTAAGGCAGCAGCAAAACTTCCTTTTGCACTTTCCAATACCTCGTGGGCTTTATCCCTTTGGCTCATATAAAGTGTTGCTGCACCCGAACACTTCGGTAAACATCCGGAACCCCTTCCGGTGAATTCCGGAACCCTTCCGGAGATCAAAACACTATTATCACATATATCAATCTTTACCTCCGGACTCTTCCGAAGATCCTCGTCATGTCCGGGATCTTATCCGGGACTCCGAACAACCTTCGGTCACCAACAAAATAACTCAACTATACTAATCGTCACCAAACGTTAAGTGTGTAGACCCTGCGGGTTCGAGAACTATGTAGACATGACCGAGACACCTCTACGATCAATAACCAATAGCGGGACCTGGATGCCCATATTGGCTCCTACATATTCTACGAAGATCTTTATCGGTCGAACCTCTATGTCAAGGATTCAGTTAATCCCGTATACTGTTCCCTTTGTTCTTCGGTATGTTACTTGCCCGAGATTCAATTGCCGGTATCTCTATACCTAGTTCAATCTCGTTACCGGCAAGTCTCTTTACTCGTTCCGTAATCCAAGATCTCGTGGCTAACATTTTAGTCACATTGCTTGTAAGGCTCATTGTGATGTTGTATTACCGAGTGGGCCCTGAGATACCTCTCCGTCACACGGAGTAACAAATCCCAGTCTTGATCCATGCCAACCCAACAGACACCCTCGGAGATACCTGTAGAGCACCTTTATAGTCACCCAGTTACGTTGCGACGTTTGATACACACAAGGTACTCCTCCGATGTCAGGGAGTTGCATGATCTCATGGTCACAGGAACAGATACTTGACATGCAGAAAACAATAGCAATAAACTGACACGATCATATGCTACGTTCGTAGTTTGGGTCTTGTCCATCACATCATTCTCCTAATGATGTGATCCCATTATCAAATGACATCTCATGTCCATGGCTAGGAAACCTTCACCATCTTTTGATCAACAAGCTAGTCAACTAGAGGCTTACTAGGGACACAGTGTTGTCTATGTACCCACACATGTATTTGAGTTTCCAATCAATACAATTATAGCATGGATAATAAACGATTATCATGAACAAGGAAATATAATAATAACCAATTTATTATTGCCTCTAGGGCATATTTCCAACACCAACTTAGAAAATTGTGATGATAATAATTGTTATACTATTGGTGCTATTCATACTATTAATAATGAGAGTGATTATGCTTATGTTATGCAAAGCCACAAGCTTGGGGATGCTATGTTTAATGAAGATGATATCTTTAGTCCCCCAAGTTTTGATGAGCAAATTTATTATGATGATAGCATGCCTCCTATTTATGATGATTATAATGATAAAAGTGGATTTGGAGAGGTCATGACTTTATTTAGTAATGATTCCACTATTTCGGAAGAGGTTTCAATTGATTATGATGAGAACAAAGTTGCTACTTATGATGATTATTGTGATGATACTTATGTTATAAAAAGTAGTGATAATTATTGTCATAATTTTGAATATCCTTTTACTGAACATTACTCTTTTAATGTGGAAACAATTTTTAGTATTCGAGTTTCATATGATACTCCCATTATTCTGAATGAGAAGAAAATTCCTTATATGGAGAGTAGTAAAATTTCTATGCTTGTGGATCATGAAAAGAATGCTTTATGTGATGGTTATATTGTTGAATTCATTCATGATGCTACTAAAAATTATTATGAGGGAGGAGTATATGCTTGTAGGAATTGCAATAATATCAAGTTTCCTCTCTATGTGTTGAAAGTTTTGAAGTTATGCTTGTTTTACCTTCCTATGCTAGTTGATTCTTGTTCCCATAAGTTGTTTGCTCACAAAATCCCTATGCATAGGAAGTGGGTTAGGCTTAAACATGCTAGTCATATGCTTCATGATGCTCTTTTGCATGTTTCAATTCTTATCTTTTATGTGAGCATCATTGAAATCATCATGCCTAGCTAAAAGGCATTAAAGAAAAGCGCTTGTTGGGAGACAACCCAATATTTATCCCTACTGTTTTAGTGTGTTCACATGATTAAGCTACTGTATTAATCATGTTTTATAGCTTTTGTTTCAATAAAGTGCCAAGTAAAGCCTTTGGGATGGCCTACGGTGATAGTTGATTTGATCTTGCTGAAAAACAGAAACTTTGACGCCCAGTCCTGGAATTTTTAAAATTTGTCAGAGAGTCAAAAGTGTCTGAATTTTTTACACAAGATTGATATACAAATTCCCTACGTTTTCCTAATTTTTCAGAATTTTTAGAGTTACATAAGTATACAAAGTTTCCAGATCATTACAGACTGTTCTGTTTTTGACAGATTCTGTTTTTAATGCATAGTTTGCTTGCTTTAGTGTTTCCATAGATTATATTAAGTGATATAAATTGTGAAAATGATAAGTTACAGTAGGCATTGTGTGAGGACAATTATGAATCTTGTCTTTACAGTACCCAAGTGAATGATTTTCTCTTTATCATACTAACCCATCTCACGAAGTTCCGTTAAGTTTTGTGTTGTGAAGTTTTCAAGTTTTGGGTAAAGTTTTGATGGACTACGGAATAAGGAGTGGAAAGAGCCTAAGCTTGGGGATGCCCAAGGCACCCCAAGGTAATATTCAAGGACAACCAAGCATCTAAGCTTGGGGATGCCCCGGATGGCATCCCCTCTTTTGTCTTCAATCCATCGGTAAATTTACTTGAGGCTATATTTTTATTCACCACATGATATGTGTTTTGCTTGGAGCGTCATTTTATTTTGTTAGGATTTGATTGCTGTTGTTTAGAATAAGGTTTTGTATCTTTTATTTCAATAAAAGTGTCAAGGGTAGCCTTCACCATGCTCAATTTGCAAGTATATGAGTTGCTGTTTCAAAACAGAAAGTTTGCTGTTAGTGCAAAAATTCCCTAGAATAATCAGTATGTCATAAAATCTTGAAATTTGACACAGCATGCTCTTATAAATTCTCTACAGTGTGGTAAATTTTCAGAATTTTTGGAGTTAATTAAGTATGGATCTTGCTGCATTCTTTACAGACTGTTCTGTTTAGGCAGATTGCTGTTATGTTTGCATACGTTGGCTTGTTTAATGATCCTATTTGAGGATGGAAGTATTAAATATGCATAGGCATTTAGTATGCAATGTCTTATAATTTTAGTGATTTTCTACAGTAAAGAATGATAAGGTTATGGGTTGATTTATACTAACTTATCTCACGAGTTCTTGTTGAGTTTTGTGTGGATGAAGTTTATAAGAATTAGGGAAACCATGATATGAGAGGAATTAAGGAGACACAAGAGCTCAAGATTGGGGATGCCCAAGGCATCCCTAATTAATATTTTAAGAAGTCTCAAGCATCCAAGCTTGGGGATGCCCCGGTTGGCATCCCACCTTTCTTCTTCAACAATTATCGGTTAGTATCGGTTGAACCTAAGTTTTTTGCTTCTTCACATGATATGTGCTATCCTTGGAATGTCATTTTATTTTGTTTTGCTGTTTGAATAAAGTACTTAAGATCTGAAATTCTTAGATGATAGAGTCTTCACATAGTTATTTAAATTTTTGACTACTCATTGATCTTCACTAATATCTTTTTGGAGTAGTTTGTCAATTTGCTCTAGTACTTCACTTATATCTTTTTAGAGCACGGCGGTGGTTTTATTTTATAGAAATTGTTGAACTCTAGTGCTTCACTTATATTATTTTGAGAGTCTCTAAACAGCATGGTAATTTGCTTAGGTTATGAATTTAGTCCTAATATAATGGGCATCCAAAAGGGATATAATAAAAACTTTCATATAAAATGCGTTGAATACTATGAGAAGTTTGATTCCTTATGATTGTTTTGAGATATAAAGATGGTGATATTAGAGACATGCTAGTGAGTAATTGTGGATTGGTAGAAATACTTGTGTTAAAGTTTGTGATTCCCGTAGCATGCACGTATGGTGAACCGTTATGTGACGAAGTCAGAGCATGATTTATTTATTGATTGCCTTCCTTTGTGTGGAGGTCGGGATCGCGCGATGGTTAACTCCTACCAACCCTTCCCCTAGGGGCATGCGTCTAGTACTATGTTTCGATGACTAATAGACTTTTGCAATAAGTATGTGAGTTCTTTATGACTAATGTTGAGTCCATGGATTATACGCACTCTCACCCTTCCACCTTTGCTAGCCTCTCTAGTACCGCGCAACTTTCACCAGTGCATTAAATCCACCTTCCTCAAAACAGCCACCATACCTACCTATTATGGCATTTCCATAGCCATTCCGAGATATATTGCCATGCAACTTCCACCGTTCCGTTTATCATGACACGCACCATCATTGTCATATTGCTTAGCATGATCGTAAGATAGCTAGCATGATGTTTTCATGGCTACGCTAGATCATTGCACATCCCGGTACACCGCCGGAGGCATTCATATAGAGTCATATCTTGTTCAAGTATCGAGTTGTAATTCTTGAGTTGTAAGTAAATAAAAGTGTGATGATCATCATTATAGAGCATTGTCCCATGTGAGGAAAGGATGATGGAGACTATGATTCCCTCACAAGTCGGGATGAGTCTCCGGACTTTACAAAAAATAAAAGAGGCCAGAGAAGCCCAAATGAAAAAAAGAGGCCAAAGATGCCCACCAAAAGAAAAGAAAAATGATGAAAAAAAAGAAAAAAAAATGAGAGAAAAGAGAGAAGGGGCAATGCTACTATCCTTTTTCCACACTTGTGCTTCAAAGTAGCACCATGATCTTCATGATAGAGAGTCTCCTATATTGTCACTTTCATATACTAGTGGGAATTTTTCATTATAGAACATGACTTGTATATCCCAATGACGGGCTTCCTCAAAATTGCCCTAGGTCTTCGTGAGCAAGCAAGTTGGATGCACACCCACTTAGTATCTTTTTGGGCTTTCATACACTTATAGCTCTACTGCATCCGTTGCATGGCAATCCCTACTCACTCACATTGATATCTATTGATGGGCATCTCCATAGCCCGTTGATACGCCTAGTTGGTGTGAGACTATCTCCTTCTTTTTGTCCTCTCCACGACCACCATATTCTATTCCACCTATAGTGCTATGTCCATGGCTCACGCTCATGTATTGCGTGAAAGTTGAAAAAAATTGAGAATACTAAAGTATGAAACAATTGCTTGGCTAAAACTGGGGCTGTGCATGATTTAATACTTTGTGTGATGAAGATGGAGCATAGCCAGACTATATGATTTTGTAGGGATAACTTTCTTTGGCCATATTATTTTGAGAAGACATGATTGCTTTATTAGTATGCTTGAAGTATTACTGTTTTTATGTCACTATTAAACTCTTGTTTTGAATCTTATGGATCTGAACATTCTTGCCACAATAAAGAAGATTGCATTGATAAATATGTTAGGTAGCATTCCACATCAAAAATTCTGTTTTATCATTTACCTACTCGAGGACGAGCAGGAATTAAGCTTGGGGATGCTTGATACGTCTCCAACGTATCTATAATTTTTGATTGTTCCATGCTATTATATTATCCATCTTGGATGTTTTATATGCATGTATATGCTATTTTATATTGTTTTTGAAACTAACCTACTAACCTAGAGCCCAGTGCAAGTTTCTGTTTTTCCTTGTTTTTAAGTTTTACAGAAAAGGAATATCAAACGGAGTCCAAACGGAATAAAAACTTACAATGATTTTTTATGGACCAGAAGAAGCCCACAGGGCATTGGAGTTGGGCCAGAAGAGCCACGAGGCCACCACAAGCCAAGGGGGCGCCCCCCCTATGGCGCGCCCCCCTGGCTTGTGGACGCCTCGTGCCCCCCCTTGACTTGTTTCCAACGCCCAATTTTCTTATAAATACAGAAACCCCAGAAAGAAACCTAGATCGGGAGTTCCACCGCCGCAAGCCTCTGTAGCCACGAAAAACCAATCGGGAGCCCGTTCCGGCACCCTGCCGGAGGGGGAAACCATCACCGGAGGCCATCTTCATCATCCCGGCGGTCTCCATGACGAGGAGGGAGTAGTTCACCCTCGGGGCTGAGGGTATGTACCAGTAGCTATGTGTTTGATCTCTCTCTCTCGTGTTCTTGAGATGGCACGATCTTGATGTATCGCGAGCTTTATTGATATAGATGAATCATATGGAGTTTTCCCCTCTCTATCTTCTTGTGATGAATTGAGTTTTCCCTTTGAAGTTTACTTATCAGATTGAGTCTTTAAGGATTTGAGAACACTTGATGTATGTCTTGCGATGGGATATCCGTGGTGACAATGGGATGTTCTGTTGATCCACTTGATGTATGTTTTGGTGATCAACCTACGGGTTCCGTGACCTTGGGGATCTATGCATAGAGGTTGGCACACGTTTTCGTCTTGACTCTCTGATGGAAACTTTGGGGCACTCTTTGAAGTTCTTTGTGTTGGATTGAACATGATGAATCTGAAATTGTGTGATGCATATCGTATAATCAAACCCGTGGGTATTCGTGGTGACATTGGAGTGCCTAGGTGACATTAGGGTTTTGGTTGATGTGTATCTTAAGGTGTTATTCTAGTACGAACTCTAGGGCTGTTCGTGACAATTAATGGGGATGGCTCATATGATTGATCGGAAAAGATAACTTTGAGGTGGTTTCGTACCCTACAATAATTTCTTCGGTTGTTCTCCGCTATGAGTTACTTTGGAGTGAACTCTTTGTCGCACGTGAGGGATTTACATATGATTCAACTATGTCAGTATTGTTGAGAGAACTTGCACTAGTGAAAGTATGAACCCTAGGCCTTGTTTCTAAGCATTGCAATACCGTTTGTGCTCACTTTTATCATTAGTTACCTTGCTGTTTTTATATTTTCAGATTACAAAAACCTATATCTACCATCCATATTACACTTGTATCACCATCTCTTCGCCGAACTAGTGCACCTATACAATTTACCATTGTATTGGGTGTGTTGAGGACACAAGAGACTCTTTGTTATTTGGTTGCAGGGTTGTTTGAGAGAGACCATCTTCATCCTACGCCTCTCACGGATTGATAAACCTTAGGTCATCCACTTGAGGGAAATTTGCTACTGTCCTACAAAACTCTGCGCTTGGAGGCCCAACACGAGTCTACAAGAAGAAGGTTGCGTAGTAGACATCAGAGATGGGTCTTGAATTCTATTCAGAAATCTTACCCTAAGGGGCCTTGATAACCATAGATGGTTCTTCTTACTAGGGGGCATTGAATCCACTCATGGATCTACTCCTAAGAGGAATCCCACAAGGGGAGATACATGACATAAGCTCTATGATATGATATCTATTGTTAGCTAACCCAATAAACAAGGAGGGGGGAGGAGAATATATAGGTCCCATGCATGAAGAGACAAGTGAGGCGAAATGGGTAAGATACATGGGCCAAGCCCAGCACACGCACAAAGACAGGTCCAGGCACCCGGGGTAAAGTGGTCGGGCACCCGGAGTCTGGGCACTAGGGGGTCCGGGCAAGTGGGTCCAAAGTCCGGACACACGGGGTTCAAAGGACTACGCACCCCGGGTGTCCACGGGCCTGCGCCCAAAGTTAGGGCACCTGCTGTCCAAAGCCCGGGCACCTGGGTGTCCTGGGAGCTTCCTGGTGCTTCGGGTCTTGGAGCTTCTCTTGCGTCTTCGAGGTTCCTTCTCTGCTTCCAGGCTTCCTTCTTGGATGGTGTAGTTGTTCTCCTGCGCTTGAAATCCTCCTCGCCATCTATGAAGCTCCGCTCGAACCTATGCATGCACGAAGTTGGAGGTTCAATTAGTATACCATCCTCAAAGGACACAAGTTGACACGTGTAAAGAAGAAGATTCACCATTGTATGCTTGAAGTAGATGTTGCACGTGTCTCTTGACATGACGATATCTATGGGATGCTTCGCATCAATATATGATTTAGACCTTTTGAAATAGATGTTTTGAATACTTTTTGAATACACGGGAACATTTTTCCAAATACACGTTGTACATTTTTGTAATAGAAAATAAACAATTTGTTTGAATTACACGAACATTGTTTTACATTGTACAAATATTTTCAGAAATTTAGTGGACATTTTTATGACAGACGTGAATATTTCTTTAAAATTTCATGTACATTTATGTACTGGACACATACATTTTTTTAACCTACATGAATATTTTTTTACACTGTACAAACATATTTTTTAAATGTCACAAACATTCTTTGGAATCGCTGGATTTTTCTTTAAAATTTCACGTACATTTTTTTAGTGTAATTTTTTTTACATTTTTTAACATCTTACACACTTTGTAGAAAGTGTCACAAACACATTTTTGAAACTCGTGAACATTTTACTAAGTGTAACGTATAGGTTTTCAAATTGTACAAAACATTTCTTTGAATTACGCGAACACTTACTGTGTATTTTAATTTTTTTTTTAGTTTTTCATTATTGTGTACTTTGAAGAGGTAAAATTAACCTTTTCAAAAATTATGAGGATTTAAAATTTTCAAGCAATATTTAAAATTAATGTGCAAAATTATATATCTTCATTCCGGACCAGAAATACACGCAATTATTGTGTATATTCATTGTATTTATAAAATAAAAACATTAATAAATTGACAACACTGTATTTTGTAAAGTATTCAACATATGTTAAAAATTATTGTGTAATAATATTAAATTCTATGAATGTATCAAAACATGTCAACCGTGTTTGTAGAAATGTAAGGATAATTTTACACAACATTTTTTAAATACTCGTTGAACATTTTCTAAAACATGTTGAACCTTTTCTAAAATATACATTGTCAATGAATGCGGGACGAACATTTTTTTAAACACGTTATAGCTTTTGAATACATGTGAAACATTTTCCAAAAACATGTCAAACATTTTTCAAATAGGCTAGCACTTTCTTTAGTTTTATGACAGCTGCAGTGTTTTCTTACATTTCTTCTTTTAAAAGGTAAAAAATAAAAAAATGTGGGCCACACATTGTCTCCCCAGTCTCAGCCACTTATAAGTGGTCCACCGCCACAGTGTCATGACATGCGGGCAGAGCATACGAGGAGACACCGTATTTAGGACGATTTTTATGTTTTGACCTTTTGGTTTAACAAATTCCAGATTTGACCTAGCTTTAAAAAGAATTTCGAATCTGACCTTTTTTGGTGACGCCAACATCCCTGGCGTCTGGTTTGCACGGGGGACGCCATGGTCCCCGGCGTCTGGTCCGTCTCCCGCACAACCGGCTAACCTGTTGATCTGCTGACGTGGCAAAGGTCCAGACGCCAAGGACCCCGGCGTCTGGTACCAAACGCCAGGGACCTTGGCGTCTGGATCCAGACGCCAAGGTCCCTGGCGTTTGGTACCAGACGCCGGGGTCCCTGGCGTCTGGACCTTTGCCACGTCAGCAGATCAACAGGTTAGCCGGTTGTGCGGGAGACGGACCAGACGCCAGGGACCATGGCGTCTTCCGTGCAAACCAGACGCCAGGGATGTTGGCGTCACCAAAAAAGGTCAGATTCGAAATTCTTTTTAAAGCTAGGTCAAATCTGGAATTTGTTAGCCCAAAAGGTCAAAACATAAAAATTGTTCCCGTATTTACATGGCCTGACAAGTTCGAGCACGAATTTTATGTATTTTGCATCTTTTGGCATCAAACTAAGTGCACGGAAGAAGTTGAGACACCCCTAATGTATTTAACTCTTATTAGATGTCACAAACATTTTCGCACAAATGATTAACATTTTCCTATAAACGTTTAGCATTTTTTAAACCCGTGATTAACATTTTTTCAAATTTTGTGCAAAGTGTTTTTTGTAATATGTATATTTAGATTGTATAGAAATACAAAGTGTTTTTGTAATATCTATACTTAAATTATTTAGAAAGATTATCAATAGTAAAAAAATATAACGAAATAAATGAAAAGCACATGTGAAGAATTTTTTTTGAAAAAACAACGACATGAATGACATCAGCATGATGCGGACATGTGGTTATTGGACCAGCCCATCAACGACTCATGTAGGCGACCCTATACAAGGAATCGCAATGAGCGGCATATAACCGCGACCCAGTTAAACGACTCTTGCTCTAATTGTTAGGCTGGGCTGACAACCCGTTCGGATGAGAAGCTGGCCCTGTTCATGCTGGGTTGGTATACATGTGATTTTTATTATGATCGATTCCGATCGAGGTCTCGCGTACGGCCTAGGGCTACTGTGAGCTTCGAAGATTCGATGTAATGAGCGAGCAAAAGAGGCTGAAAAAATACTAGCCAATTGATTTGGACATGTCAAAGACCCCATGGTGACAGCCGCCTGCACATGAAGCTCCCAATCAGCATCAAGCACCTGACAATATTTTTGTTGGCCACACGCGATGATGGTAACACCAAAGCGTGTGGCTCGGCCCTTTCCCCAGCTTCCGTGCCACGTGGCCACATGCATCACATCGCAACTCACCATGGTGGAGGCGATATAGTTCAAACGTTGTGCAACTGAGCATGCTGGTCATACAGTTGGTCGGGCTCCTGCCCTGTTACCTGATCATTTCTTGATGCCACACTAGAAGGTTCTATTGCTACCTCAGCAAAGCGTGTCGGGGGAGGGGGATGTCGTGTCAGGGGAGAGGGATGTCGGCTTCTTATCATTGTTCCTCAAGCGCGGCACCGCCCCAAAAGCATCGTCCAAGCAGAGGGCAAGTTTGTTGTGGTGCATCATACCGTCGAGCGCTTTCCAGCAACTCATGACGTATGAAGTACAATATTGGCTTGATTTCCTGCGAGCCAATTACGACGACACGCACATACAAAGCTAACTAAGCAAGCAAATGGATTTTTTTCCTTATCCATAGTAGAGATCAAAATAGGGTAGCACATCAACTGGCTCATTATAGCCGTACCGAGGCTTGTACTGCGGTATGGTTGAACTCATGTCCTCCGTGTTGTGTGGACTTGGTGTCTCGAGATTGTAACCCTATCATCATGGAATAAAACTCTCTTTAAACCTCGCAAAAAAAGAAAGAAAGATAAACACACATACTTGGCAAACTATGAGTTGTTGTCTAGCTTTGATTGACCTGGATTAGCATTACAATAAACACGCACACACACGACAAAGCAGTATTTTATTTCTTTCACCCTCTCGCACGATTATCACCTATTTTATTTTCTCTGTAATCTCTTACAAGCAACAAGGTTGTTGGCACATGTTTCTATAAATAGCATCGAGGCAATTTATACATGGTTCATCTCATGTTTTAAGTAAGTTTACAAAATATTTATCTCGTAGAAAAAAGTTTACAAGATATCTGTAAAAAAAATACTCACGTGCATATGGATACATATCATAACTTTTGTTGATAAAATACGTTTTGATGTGAGCTATCTTTCTTTAGAGTACTACTGTCTCACTGTTTTTTATTTTCCAGAGTACTACTGTACCGTCTCATTGGATTGTTTTTTTTTAGAAACATCGGCACTTTATTAATCAAGCAACAAATTTACATAGAGTCTTCCGGATACAATCCGAAGTAGAATGAAAAACATAAAGACCACTAGAGTTCATACAAGATTTAGCTAGGTCACGAGACATAAAGACCACATAAGTCTCACTGGATTGTTGATCCAACGACAAGACGGTCCAATTCTACTCCACACGCCACGTAGTCTCGTGTTCGGACTACCACTGGTCCTCGCGAATTCCCCATCCGAACCCCGACTCCGGCCGCCATGAACCGCGTCCTCACCTTCTCCCGCCGCCACCGCCGCTGGATCCTCTGTGCGGGCGCTGCTGCTGGCGCCTACCTGATCTACCTCCACCCGTCCGTCGCCGCCCGCCGCCGCCGCATCTCCCGCCTGGCCTCGGCTCTCTCGTCCCTCGCCGATGCCGTCGCCGCCGTCGCCTCCGACCTCGCGGCCTTTCTCCAATCTGACTCCGACTCGCTGCCTACCACTCTCACTCAACTATCCAAGCTCGCCTCCTCCCGCGAGGCGACCGCCTCCGCCTCCGCGCTCTCCTGGGCTCTCACCGCCGGCGTGCTCCGCGGCTACGCCTCCGCCACCAGTCCAGCGTCCGGAGACGAGGTAGCGTTTTCGGATCGTCTTGTTGAGAAGCTGTTCTCCCCAGCCGGCGAGCGGCTCGTGTCAGCAGTGGCGGGCAGCTTCGGGCGCGACCTCGTGCTCGCCTGTTATTCTGTCCCGGCGGATCCTTCAGGATCGGCGGCATCATCGCCGGCGAGCTGGGTAGACGTGGTCACCAGTGGGAGTTGCCATAGGGCGATCCGCAGCTGGGTGGAGGTCTTCACGGCCACCGCCGTGAGCGTCTTCATTGACAAGACCATCCACATCAACACGTACGATCAGATCTGCGCCGCTGCCACAAACCCGGCCTACGACTCCAAGCTGCAGAAGCTTCTCGTGGCACTCTGCAGTGCTTCCGTCGAGACGTTGGTTAAGACCTCCCACGGCGTACTCTCCAATGGCAATGGAAATGCCTACAGTGGCAATGGTGGGGTTGGGGAAGAAGGATGGGCAGAGACGGTCTCGAGTGCGCTTGCTGTTCCAAGCAACCGGAAACTTGTTCTGGATCTGACGGGCAGGGCGACATTCGAGGCAGTGCGGTCTTTCCTTGAGTTTGTGCTGTGGAGGCTGCATGATGCTGCAAGGGCTGGCGGTGATGCCACAGCGAGGGCTGGACTGTGTGTCTTGAGGTACATGAGCGAAAGGTCCATGGTTATCGCAGCCATCTGCATAGTATTGTGCTTGCATGTGTTGAACCGCACATGGCTCTTGGCACCGACTTGAGCTTGAGCTTTGCTTGATTTACCATGTTTGTCAGTTTTCACCTCGTTGCACGTTGTTTGTATTTTTATGTACAGCAAACAGAGTAGACAATATACTGAAACTGAAATTCAGAAAGGGGAAGAGGCAACAGAAACAATAAGTTTGGTCACTAGTAAATATATTTGCTGTGTAACAATTTGACCTTGCATACAGTTTAAAGAAATTTCTGGCAATGTAACTTT
The DNA here is from genome assembly GCA_039707655.1 of Elymus sibiricus. Lineage (NCBI taxonomy): Eukaryota > Viridiplantae > Streptophyta > Magnoliopsida > Poales > Poaceae > Elymus > Elymus sibiricus. The sequence goes on from CM077665.1 coordinate 277,303,197, forward strand.
GCCTGCTCATGGACAGAGGTGCGTGGAAGTTTGCTATCCATGTGCCATAGCCATGAGTTGGTTGCGAGATTCTTATGGTTTCAGCTCTAGCCTACCCCAACTTGTTTGGGCTAAAGGTTAACTTTGCCTGCTCATCTGTTGGTCAGTTATATTTCCTCTGTGTAAATATGTGATTGTGGTTAGTTGGTGATTCTATTGTGTTATTTGATCTTTGACAAGGGCTACACATTGTTTCAGCTTATTTAATACAGAGTACAGTTTAAAAATCTGCTCGGATCAGCAAGTTAAGTTTTCAACGGAAATTTAGAAGATTTTGAGTGTCTAGATAATCTCATCTTATTTGCACATGATCTGATTTATCCAATTGCTTGTTCAACTTGCTTATCCGCATCGACATTCAGAATGTTCTTATTTTCTTGTGTACCACCAGATTGATCAAGTAACAGTATAGATTTTGCGTTCCTTCATTTTGTTTGTATGTAACCGAAGAATCACTACTGAACAATCAGACAAAGGTGTTAATGCTTCGTGGCCTGCCTCTACTTCGCCTTGAGGAATTCTTCTGTTTCATCCTGCATTTATATAATTATTGTACCGACGAATTATTTGTTGATTCATTGGTTAAAAGTGTCGATCCTTTTTGGGAGTACAGGAAGGGTTCTGCATCCGGAGTAATTCTGTAATGGTTTTGCTAATTATTAGTCGACTGAGATTTAACCAAGTCCCATTTAACTCACAACAGGATAGCTAATTTTTTTTAAATATTATCTTTTTTTTATTATATTTGTCACATATTAAGCTGTTAGCAAAAATTACATAAATGTCATCCAATCGGTCTAGAGGAAGCCGACTGGAATCACTCGGCCTAGAGGAAGCCAATTAGTTCCAGTCGGCTTCAAGTAGGCCGATAGGGCAGTCGGCCTTGTGCAGCAAATGGTCCAGTCGGCCTTGAGGTGACCAATTAGTCCCAGTTGGCCTAGAGGTGACCAATTAGTCCCAGTCGGCCTAGAGGTGACCAATAAGTGCCTATTGGCCTACCCGTGTCCAATTAGCTGCATGTAATCATATTTTGGTTCTCCCTTATCAGTTCCCGCCGATATCTCCCGCCATAGTTTCCCGCTTGTTTGTTCCCGCCATCGTTTTCCGCTTCTTAGTTCCCGCCATCTTTCCTGCCTTTCTCTCCCGCCATTTTCTTTCCCGCCTTTCTCTCCCGCCATCTTCTCTTGTGAACCTATATAACCACATCCGCAGTAAGGTGGGTGAGCATGTCCTTCTGTCCCCCCTTTCTCTCACGCCTTTCGCTCCCGCCATCCTTTCGTGGAGATGTCTCATCCTCATTATCCTTTTGATCGTAGTTTTCACTCTGGTATGTCCGATCGTCTTCTCAAACTAGCCGCCAATTTCAAGATGGATGATAGAGTAGTTCCATGGGAGGAACTCATCAGTAGTGACACCATAATGAATGAGTTGGCTCACTCATTAGCTAGGAGTGGGTGGCCTCCCAGGACATTTGAGGAGATACGGAAAGAACTTCTCAGGTTGCATGGCAGATGGCAGAAGGTCAAACTGCATAAGAGTGAATCTTACATCAGGCTTGCGAGGAATAATTCAGATTTATGGTCAGCAGACAGTGAGGACGAAGACGACCTCTTCATGCCGAGCACCAAGGTCAAGACTACCGCATCGTCGAAGGGCAAGAGCTCTACATCGACGAAGGGTAAGAGATCTGCATCGACGGAGGACGAAGATGACGTCTTCATGCCGAGCACCAAGGTCAAGACTACCGCATCGTCGAAGGGCAAGAGTTCTACTTCGACAATGTAGTACTGTTTTATGTAGTACTGTTTAATTAATTTCAATTGTAGTGTTTATTTCAGTTGTAATGTTTAATTCAGTTGTAATGTTTAATTCAGTTGTAATGTTTAATTTCAGTTGGATGCATTTAGTTCACAGTACAGCATGGTGTCTGATCCTCACCGTTTAATTCAGATGTACTTCTATCTTACTAATTTGTTGTGTTGCAGTCAGTGTGGAAATGTAACTCGAATAACAATGCGAATTAATAGTAATATGTCTCTCGCATACATAGGTAGTAATATGTCTCTCGCATACATAGGTAGAAATATGTCTCTCGCATACATAGGTAGAAATATGTCTCTCACATACAAATACGTTCCTCGCATACATAAGTATCAGCCACGTCGTCCTCGTCCGTGGCGTGGCTGTGGTGGAGGGGGCGTCGACCACCCATACCTGTTGGGTGGCCTAATGTGACGAAGAGGAACCTCAGACCCGTCCTGGTCATCTTGTGTATCCTGGGTGGGTCCTGGTGGAGGAGTCGAAAATATGTCCATCCACGTGTGTAGCTGTGATAGTGGCTCACCCTCACTCCCCAACGCAGATCCGGACGCCGACCCCTGCTGATATGGATCTGTCTGAAACATTTGCTGTTGTGGTGAAGGTTCAAACGCGAAGCTGGACGAGGGATAATGCTGCTCTGGGTGCTGCCACGCCGAACTGCCAGCCTGGTCAGGAGGTGGTGGAGGTGGCGTCGGCTGCTGTGTTAGGCGAGGACGTGGTTGTTGTCGTTGCGTGGATGTCCGCGGCTGCTGGTGCTGCTGCTGCTGCTGGTGCTGCTGCTGCTGCTGGTGCTGTTGGTAGTTGGGAACAACGTCCGAAGTGCGGGTGCACGTGATAGCCTTGTAGACAGTTCGTAGCTTCTGCTCCAGGCGCGCGAACCATGGCCGGAGCTGAGATGTGGGAACCATAAGAGGTGCAGACGACAGCGATCGTGTATAGTCCCTGACCTCACTATGAAGATCGTATGCCAGCTCAGCCTGAAATTGTCACGATGATTATTAATTATGAATAATTATGGACAACAAAGTATGTAACCAGAAGATGAATTAGATAAAGACAATAAATGTTACCGCGTACTGCCTAGAGCCCGAAGTATCATAGCTCGGGTATGTATCAGACGTAACGGGGTCTGGTATCTCCTCTGGATGAGGGTGCTCCACGATGCATAACCTTGTCCCGCCCATGTACTGATGCAAATAGGCATTGAATTCATCAAGATCAAACATACGAACCTCTTCCCAGAGACGTGTCGTCGCAGTATCCCATTCTGTCATGTACGGCTGAAGCCTTTGGACCCACTGCTGTTGTGTCCTGTTTATCCCCTTCCTTGTGTTCCTGTAGTTGAGGTGTGTGTTTAACAATTAATTGGTGATTCACTGTGAACATATTTGAATGACAATGAAACATTGATTAAGTATACAATACCTGTGGACTACTGCTGGCAGTGGGTTCTCTATAGGGGGGGGGGGTTGACCATCTGCCGAAGACCAAATTGCCTCATAACCCGTTGTTGCGCCATCTCCTCGACGCAGACATCGAAGATAATCTTCGATTTCGTCATCCAGTAACCCCGATCTCTTGTGCATAGCTGAGAAATACCGCCGGGGTACCTGGCATGTATGTTTGCTTGCATGTACGGCTGCCATATCACCCCGGTGTACGTATCGAACTGCTCGTTTAATGCCGTGCATGCTCGCCTAGTCTGCTCAGCAGCATAGCGTCTCTGCACAAATTATAAGTGAGTTTTCAGCAGTAGTGTAGGCAAAGAACATGCATTAAATTATAACACGAGACATACCTTGCGACGCGTCCAGCATAGACCAAAAGTAGGCATGTCGATTCCGTTAGCATCGAACAAGTGGCTCGCTGGATAACCCTCCCGGACATCTATGTTCGGCCGTCCTATAGAGAACCTCTCCCAGGACCACAGCTGTAAAAATAGAGGGCATCCAAGAAGAGCTGACTTTTCCGCGGCAAGCTGGCAACCGTTGCACATACCTCGGTATGTAGCTGCTAAGACCGCTGATCCCCAACTCCTAGGTGTGATCTGATTCGGCATCTCAGCTCTCGCGATCTCGAATGCAATAGGGATGTAGCGTGCACTTACAGTGGTGACATGGTTCTCTGTGAACATAACCTTTCCGAGAAGCCACAATAGGTACGCCTCCAGGCTACGAGTGATCTGTGTCGCATTCAGAGGGACATTTGGATACCCCGGGAAATTCTGTATCTGTATTGAGTAAAGAGAACGTATTAATAAACAACAAATTTAATTGTAAAACCAGATGCACGACCAACGAAAGATATGTGGTTGAGTAACTAACCCTGAAATGATGCAGCCAATCATACTTAGGTCCGTGAGGCTCCGACGCAAGAACCGGAGCCCCATCATAAACACCCAAGAAACGTTGTGTCATAGATGCCTCCCAATCAGGCGGATCAACCAACGGTCCTATGACACGACCCGCCAAGGGTAGGCCCAGCAGCATCGAGACATCCTCTAGAGTAGGAGCCATCTCTCCCCAACGAAAATGGAATGTGTGGGTCTCAGGCCTCCAACGGTCCACTAAGCAGGTGAGCAGAGAGGAGTCAATGGCGACGCGTTTGGAGGTGTCAGTGCCCTCTACTAGACGCGCGAAAGGTAAAAGTCCAGCCCATTTCAACCTGCATATCAGAAAGCATACCAATTCATTTAGTGTGACACATTAAATCCAGCTTGAAATAAATAAATAAGTGAAACACGTACCTGTCTTCCCAATCCGGATGTATCTTCCAGTCCACCTTAGAAGTGCGAGTGCGAAGGGGGTCGAGCTTGCGCTCACATAATAGCACGACACGATGCTTACTATCAATCTCCGGTTTTAGCAACGACGGTACCTCCATTCTACAATAGTGCATTTAAAACATAGTACCACACACAATACAAATTTAAAACATAGTGCCACACACAATACAAATTTAAAACATAGTGCCACACACAATACAAATTTAAAACATAGTGCCACACACAATACAAATTTAAAACATAGTGCCACACACAATACAAATTTAAAACATAGTGCCACACACAATACAAATTTAAAACATAGTGCCACACACAATACAAATTTAAAACATAGTGCCACACACAATACAAATTTAAAACATAGTGCCACACACAATACAAATTTGAAACATAGTGCCTAGCCTCTTCATCTTGCTCTCCCTCTTCCTCCTCTTCGTCCACGACTGCCTCGTCCACGCCTTGCGCCCCCCCTTGTAGTGACGAACATCGGACATTCAGTGTCCCTATGTCCAAATTCATTGCATAGAATGCATTGCATGGTGCGCCCTCCGGCATCAGATTCATCCATATCATTCCGGATGCGCTGACACTGTCGTCTACCTCTACTTGTACGCATAAACTCAGGGTGTGGAATGTACCTCCGTTCAACAGGGTCGACGGTGTTGAAGTTACCCATTGATCGAAAACCAACCAACTCACCTGTCCAGGTATTGAGGACGGACTCTTTCAGAAAGTATGGAGATACGAAAGATATTACGTCCAGTCCTAACTGCCCGCAAGCAGCAAGTACATGCGAGCAAGGTAGGTGAAGCAACTTCGGTTTGTTGCATGTGCACTCGCAAGTTGGCCAGACTTCGTTTCCAATTTTCACCTCGTGTGTCCTCGACACATTTGCACATCCAAATTTGTTGTTAGCTAACGGAACCTCATACCTATGCTCTTGATTTCCGATGGCAACAACAGTATGTGACCGGGCTTTTTCCATCTTTTCATTCATGTACTTCATAACCCTTTCACAGTAACGTGTGTTCGGGTTGTTTGTCATATGCAGGGCGGCGCTTTGACGTCTATCTCTGAAATACTTCACCGTACCATAGAAAATTCCCTCAACAATAGCTGTTAGGGGCAAAGCCCTATTTCCTCTGAGAACAAAGTTATATGTTTCAGCGAGGTTGGTAGTCATGACACCGTACCTTGCTCCATGTGTGTCATGCAGCAAAGACCACCTCTCAAGAGGCTCATGCTCTATCCACTGATCAAAGGTTTTAATTGTCCTTCCAAGCCTTCTCCTAGTGCCAGGTGGATCAAATCCTGGCAAGTCACAAAGCCCAACAGGCTCCTCCTCCACGGCTGCTGATCCTGTTGCTAACTGTGCAGCTACTGCTTCAACATGTGCCCTCACAGCTGCATCTCGTGCAGCTCTCCTGTCCCTAACATGTCTCTGCGTGCAAGTATTCAGTCTGTCACGTATCAAAGTGTACTTCCATAGCTGGTTCTGTTTGCAGAGTTTCTTGAATAGATTCATGAGGTTCTTATTTCTGAACTGCGAGAAGAAATTGGCCCCAAGATGGCGCATGCACCAACGACTCTGCAAGTCCTGCCATGGAGTTTGTTCCTCAGGACCAGGGTTTGACAATGTCTTTATCGCACTGAGTATACCTGCATGTCTGTCATGAAGAATGCACACATTCGGCTTATCCTGCACAACAGCTATTTTCAATTGCCTGAAGAACCATGTCCAACTTTCAATGTTCTCGCTTTCCACAAAAGCAAATGCCAGAGGAATGACTTGATTTTGCCCATCTTGACCAATGGCGGTCAGGATCTGACCCTTGTACTTCCCTGTGAGAAAAGTGCCATCCACACATATCACTGGACGACAATGTCTGAAAGATTCAATGCACACACCGAAAGAGAAGAACAATCGGTGCAACACCTTTACATTTGGGAACTCTGGCATGAAGAAGTCTTGAATATTGACATAGGTGCCCGGATTCCGGTCCTGCAATGTGTGGAGGAGCCGAACAACAGAGTCATATGCATCAAAGTACGAACCAAATCTGGTCTCAAGTGCCCTCTTCTTAGCCCTCCAAGCCTTGCCATAGGATATTTTGTACTTGAACCTGACGAAGACTTTTGTCTGGATAGCCTTCACTTCCATAGCTTTGCCCTCCACTATCTCGCTATAAAGCAACCGAGCAATGAGGGTGGACGTAAGGTTAGGATGATCCTGAGGGATGCAGGGAATAACACAAGTGTGATGAACCAAGTCACTGATCACCCAATTTGTGCCATACTTAGGGAGATAGCCATGCACCCTCGCTGGACAACCCGGGTTCCTGCATACCATTGTCAAGTTCTTCGGACTTGACACATCTGCTACAAAAACCCTTTGCGTGGACATTGCCCAACTAATTATTGCATCCTTGAGAGCTTGCTTGTTTGGATACAGCGCACCCGTCGCAACGTTGTTCTGGTGATATTGCCACGCAGAATCATGGCCATCATTCACGGTCATTGCATTTGAGAAGTCCCGATTCCATGATGCAGGATTAGGCACCTGCTGGACGTTCTCTTCTTCGTCTGACTCGTCAGAATCATCAGCAATATCACCATCTCTATCTTCATTTTCCATCTGGTTTTGCATGTGTCCATCTACCTCGTCAGCATCCGCCTCGCCACTAGCATAATCATCGACATTACCTCCTTCTGCATGACTGCTCTGCCCTGTTTCGTAAACTTCATCTGCAGCATGGGACGCATAATTTGGCATTGAATCATGCATTCCTTCACTGCTCTGCCCATAATCGTAACCACCGTCGGCTTCAGTTGCACTCACCTGCTTCACGACGGGAAGCACTAAAGCGACAGGATTAACTCCCCTGCTCGAGCTAGCTTGTAACCAGCGCACCCACTGATCGTCCCGCACTATTTCCTTCAAATAAAAGAAATTTTTCGAACTGGACCAGGTCCATAATGCATGAACACCCACGGTGTGTGTTTCAGTATTTAACCCTAAAGACCCGGTTATCCATTCTGTCAACTGACTAACAGACCATGTTTCAGGGGCAGTCATTGGCACTTCAATGTGCTCAAATTCACTCAGATCAGCTCCTGTCTCAGTTATTTGCACATTACCAGGGCCGTAGTAAAAAATTAACGTCACTAAATCAGACATATCTGTTGACCTAAAAAAAATTTAACAGGGATAAATATTAAGCAAAAGGCAAACTAATAATTTTACCGAACCAACTAAAATTACCACATCTACCCTAATATTACCCAAAGCTACCGGAAAAACTAAAAATATTTAACAACTACATATTGTACCGAACCAATTCTAAATTTACAGCGTGTGAAGAAACGGACGTTGAATCTTACCCTTGAAGCGTGTCAAGAAACGACGAACGCCGGCCTTGAAGCACAAAAACGGATGACGACAACCTCCACCTCCACCGCCACCACTACCTCCAGCTCCACCTCCACCACCACAACCTCCACCTCGCCGTCCACCTCCACAACCACCTCCACCTCGTCGTCCACCTCCACCTTCACAACCACCACTATGAGCTACCCCATCAAGAGATCAAGGTTTCTCTCGACTCCCCTAACCCTCTAGAATCAACCTATGGTGAAAACGGGGGGGGGGGGGGAATCGGTTCAATATTTCTGGAAAAATCGGCTGTTGTTTGGGTTGACAGAGAAGTGAGCAACAATAGAAATGATAGGAGGAAGAAGAAGGTGGCTCGCGCGGCTGCGGTAGAGAAGGGGCTCCAGTCGGCTTTGGGGAAGCCGACTGGGTCCTGTCGGCTACCCCCAGGCCGACTGACGTGTTCCAGCCACTTATCGGTCGCCACGTGGCCGACTGGCCTGTTATCGGCTTCCACGTGGCCGAGTGGGTCTTGTCGGCTCTCTCGTGGCCGACTGGAAGCAGTCGGCTTCCCCAAGGCCGATTGGATCACATGTTTGCAATTTTTTGAACCGACAGAATATCTAACGAATTTAATAAAAAAAAGTAATATTTAAAAAAATTAGCAACATGATACATGGTGCAAGAAGAGACAACCACTTCGGCTTTCCCGGTTCCCCCCTTTTTTTCTTTTAATTTAGTCCTTAATCCTTTAGGTATCTTAACCTACCTTTTGTGTTCCACCCAGTCGGTGCTGCCGTCTGTCGTGTTTCCTCCGCCCGTGTTCTTGCCCTGCACCGCCACCTATCGTTGTTCTGCCACCTCTCTTCCTCTGCCTTATTGTCGGTTCCCTCCCATCGCCGGTTGGTTAGTTCGTCCCCTTCGTCAATTTCACCTTTTCATTTTCATTTTCCCATTATATTTCTAGGAGATGGAGTTTTATGGGATAAAAATGGGCGGGGCTTTCAGCTCTATCAAACGATAGCTTTCAACTCGATCATAACATCAACTGAATCAATTCTTAGGTTGATCTATGGTTGTTCTTATAAAAAGAATCTAAAGTTGCACTTAGGCCCCGTTCGGAAGCTCTCCAGCTTCTTCAAATCCGCATCTCCGGCTCCGCGCTCCCGCTTCTAGCTTCTCGTGTGGAGTTGAAAGCGTTTGGGACGTTGGGTCAACTCCTCCCAGGGTCTACCAGCAGAGAGGCATGTCGAGGGTCATAGAAGGCATCGGGGTAGGAGAAGGAGGCTGCGACGAAGCTTGGTCAGACCCAAAAAGGGCTTCTCTGGCATGCATCTTGTGGGAGGCTGGACGGAGCAGGTCCTATGGCTGTCGGCAGCGACCAACGGAGGAAGTGATGACGATAGATGTGGGAGATGACTCCGCGGGGATGGTCGGGCGGCGACTTCAGGCGGCGATGGACGGAGTCCTGCCGGACGCGATGGATATACGGGGGGCGGCGAAAAGCTGGTGGCGGCGCGTCGTCGGCCGGCGACAGGGTGGCGGCTGGCTAGGGTTACGATAGGAGAGCCACATGTGTCGATATGTTCGTTGCGAAACAGTTCGATGCTGAGCCTGCTGTAGCACTTGGAAGGGCATTGGGATGTAATATAGAAGCAACTTTCGCTTCTGGTTTTCGTGAAGCTCGGCTTCTGTAGCTACAGGAAATTGCACCGCGAGAACGATTTCTCCGCGGAGCGGGCTTCTAGTGTTGGAAATATGCCCACGAGGCAATAATAAATTGGTTATTATCACATTTTCCTGTTCAAGATAAACGTCTATTATCCATGCTAGAATTGTATTGATCGGAAACTCAGATACATGTGTGGATACATAGACAACACCGTGTCCCTAGTGAGTCTCTACTAGACTAGCTCGTCGATCAAAGATGGTTAAAGTTTCCTAACCATAGACATGAGTTGTCATTTGATAACGAGGTCACATCATTAGGAGAATGATGTGATGGACAAGACCCAACCGTAAGCATAACATTTGATCGTATTAGTTTATTGCTACTACTTTCTTCATGTCAAGTATCTGTTCCTAAGACCATGAGATCATGTGTAGGATCACTAGAAGTGTGTGTGTCTAGAGGGGGGGGTGAATAACCTACTAGCAAGAATTTAAAACCTATTCAATATTCAAAGTTAATGGTTGGCAGATTTTAGCAATTATAGCAAGTCTAGCACACCCTACACATGCAAGTCAACAAGTATGGCAGTGGAAAGTAAAGACATTGCACATGGAATGAAGGAGTTGAGATAGGGAGATCAAACGCATGAGGGACACGAAGATTTTTCCCGTGGTTCCGATAGGTGGTGCTATCGTACGTCCACGTTTATGGAGTCTTCAACCCACGGAGGGTAACGGTCGCGAGAGTCCACGGAGGGCTCCACCCATAAGGGTCCACGAAGTAGCTACCTTGACTATTCCATAACGGCTTCCGTCCACGAAGGACTAGCCTCACTATGGGTAGATCTTCACGAAGTAGGCGATATCCTTGCCTGGACAAACTTCTTGGTTCAACTCCACAACACGAAGTAGGAGGCTCCCAAGCGACACCTAACCAATCTAGGAGGCACCACCCTCCAAAAGGTAATAGGCTCGGTAATGTCGATGAACTCCTTGCTCTTGTGCTTCAAGATGATAGACTCCTCAACACACAATCACTCTCTCACAGATTTGGCTTTGGTGGAGAGATTGATTTGGTGGAAAGCAACTTGGGGAGGCTAGAGATCAAGATTCATATGGTAGGAATGGAATGGCTTGATCTCAACACATGAGTAGGTGGCTCTCTCTCAGAAAATTGGATGGGACAAGTATGGAATAGTTCTGAGTGCTTCACTTTCGAGTGGGTGGTGGTGAAGGGGTATATATAGGCATCCCCAAAAATCCAACCGTTACACCTAAAGTGACCAACTCGGTGACACCAAAGTATAAAACTCGGTGGTACCGAAGTGACCAAAAGGCAGTAACTTTTGAATCTTGGTGAGACCGATACATAAATCTCGGTGGTACTGATTTGATGACCAACAGTCAGATTACACAACTCGGTGAGACCGATTCTCAAATCTCGGTGGTACCAATTCTTGACAACGGCTAACCAGAGAGTTGGTCCAAAGACTTGGTGAGACCGATTCACAAAACTCGGTGGTACCGATTCCTGAGAATAGCTAACCAGGAAGTTGGTTCAAATCTCGGTGAGACCGATTGGCAAAACTCGGTGGTACCGATACTTGAAAATAGCTAACCAGAAAGTTGGCAACTGAACTCGGTGGCACCGAAGTGGAAAGTTGGTAGTACCGAGATGGGTTTGGCTTAGGATCTGTCTAGGGTTTGAATCTCGGTGAGACCGAATAGGAATTATTGGTCTTACCGATTTGAGTGGTAGGGTTCTAGATAGAGTATTTGTGGAAGAGCTTGTGGGTGTTTTTGGTGACTATCACTTGTGCACGTGGAGCATCTTGTTCTCCAACAATACCTTACCCCCTTTTAATAGTATTGGATTTCCTATGGACTCAAAGTGATTTCTCACAAAGTAAAATGTAGAGTCCTCTTGCTTGAAGCTTTGCCAATCCAATTCCTTGCATCCAGGGGTATCTCCTTACAATCCTTTTTGCCAACCCTCTCTGTGGACTTTATCTGAAATACACTAGGTAAAAGTATTAGTCCAAGAGACAATGTATGTTGTCATGAATTATCAAAACCACCAAGGGAGCACATTGTGCTTTCAATCTCCCCCTTTTTGGTAATTGATGACAACATACAATCAAAGCTTCAAATATAGATATGCATGGATATAATGAAGACTTTGAGAGACACATGACTTAGATTTTCTCCCCCTAAATGTGTGCAATCCCTTTAAAGGATAGTTGCTTTGGAATGCATGGACACACATATAGTAGAAGGGATATAATAGGTCATGTTTATCTTGGCTATATGCATCAAATAAATATGAGTGAGGTGTATCCTTGTTCGAGACTTCACTCTTGCAAACAATATGTGCAAGAAGCAAGAGATCATCTTGATCAAAGATATGATGCATATACTTACCTTGAGTTCTTGAGCATTCTAATAGTAGAAACATACTTGAGAAAACAATGTTAGGAAACACAAGAGTATTCTACCAATCAAAAAGCAATAGAGCTCAGTAGTACCAAGATGTGGAGAACATATAGAAGATAGTATTTCTTAAGATTGATATGTCTCCAAGATCATTTAGAAACTTTATCCCCTTGATATGAACTAGTAGGTTATCCTCTCCCTCTGAATCTTAGCATGTAGATATTGGGATTGGATAGGGTGAGAAAAGTCTAACATGAGTAGTCAAATGAAATAAACATATTTTTCTCCCCCTACTTTGGTATTCTCCCCTTGTCTATATAAGTATAAACTCTGATATTCTCCCCCTTGATTGTTTCTCCCCCTTTGCATTTAAGCATGTATCTCCCCTTTTAGCATTGAAGCTTTGGTATTTCTCCCCCTTTGGCATTAATTTCCAAAAATGTCCATACACAGGGTTAGACACAGGGATCATGGAGTTAGAAGGGATCCTTGAGAACAAGGGTCATGGAATGTAGGGATCATGAAAAAACTTTAGAATCATAGAGAGCATTAAAAACTGAGGGAATCATGGAAAATAATTTCTCCCTTTTTGACTGATCTGAGAACTTGTAAGACTTCTCCTCCTTTGAGTCAGGGATCCTAGAATAAAGTTTCTCCCCCTTTGCATTTAAGCATGTATCTCCCCCTTTTTTTTAATAATAAGGGATCATCGAAGAAATGGAGAATTGCTAAGTTAACAAAGGATAGAAAAGATAGCAAAGTCGGTGGCTCCGAGGCAAATAAGTCAGTGGAACCGAGACGTGTATTTGCAGCCTATCTGCATAATCGGTAGAACCGAGTCATTTGGATCGGAGGCTCCGAGGGGTAAACAGAAACTTGGCAATGTTTAATAAACTTGCAAATGAGTTTGGAAAACTTGTAACAAAGTGTCAAAAGGATCTTCAAAGGAAATGCAAAAGACTTTACAAAGAGATATCAACTAGAGAAGATTTGAGTGGTTCCAAGAGATCTTGCAAATAGAGAATGAGCCAAACAAGATACTTAAACTAGATGATGGGCGGTGACTAGGTCACCTATATTAGAGTATATTGACTTAGGAGCCAAGCAAGAATACTTGATCATAGGTCATACTCATCGTTATGCTCAAAATGGGGTTACCATTTTTCGATTAAGCATTTTAATGTTTTCATATCACTTGAGTTGCTTTATCTCATGACTTGGAGTAAAGCTTTTTCAAGGATATGAGTACATACCTTTGAGTGATGTTGATGAAGTAGCTTGTAGGTGAACTTGTTGAGGATGCTCGAGGTTGATGAAGTTCATCTTGAGTTGGGAGCAATCCTTCTTGTTTTGGTTCACTCACCTACATAGGTTAGTCATGCAAGGAAGAACAATATATATCCATTTGACATGATATCAATTGAGTATTAGTAAATGTGATCACATCAAATATATGTCAAGGATATTGTTGAGTTGTCTTCTTCCTTCCATCATCAAGAGTGGTTGTGGATACTTGGTCATGACAAGATTGCTTAAGATATGAGTTGTTTGCAACCTTGTGGAATGAAGTTCTTCCAAGTACCTACAAAAGATTAGTTGCAATGCAAGGGAGCATAGAATTCCATGGTATAAGATAACATATTAAGAGTATCATGGAAGTATCAAGTAGGCTCATGCCCTCGCATGCAATCGAGTGAGTCTAGCTCAAGTTTGAAGCATCAATGATGTTCAACTCACTCCTCAAGTAACAATACACTTTCTCATCAAGTGGCTTAGTAAAGATATCGGCTAGTTGCTTGTTGGTGCGAACATGCTTAAGATTAATATCTCCTTTGGCAACATGATCACGAATGAAATGATGTCGAACTTGAATATGCTTAGTTCGAGAATGTTGCACGGGATTATGACCAATCTTAATAGCACTTTCATTGTCACAAAGTAATGGAACATTTTTCACATGGATTCCATAATCCTTAAGTGTTTGTGTCATCCATAGTAATTGTGCACAACATGATCCGGCGGCAATATACTCAGCTTCGGCAGTAGATAGAGATACCGAGTTTTGTTTCTTGGAGGACCAAGACACAAGAGATCTACCAAGAAATTGACATGTACCCGAGGTGGATTTTCTATCAACCTTGTCACCGGCATAGTCCGAATCGGAATAGCCAACAAGGTTAAAAGAAGATCCCTTGGGATACCAAATGCCAAAGTTTGGTGTTTGTATCAAATATCTCACAATGCGTTTCACGGCCAAAAGATGACACTCTTTAGGTGCGGCTTGATATCTATCACACATGCAAACACTAAGTATAATATCGGGACGGGAGGCACATAGATATAGCAATGAACCAATCATAGATCGATAAACCTTTTGATCAACCGGTTCGTCCTCCTTGGTAAGATCAACATGTCCACTAGTAGGCATAGGAGCTTTCATACCTTTACACTCTTGCATGTTGAACTTCTTGATCAAGTCCTTGGTATACTTGGTTTGAGAGATGAAAGTTCCTTCTCTTGTTTGCTTGATTTGCAAACCAAGAAAGAATTTCAGCTCACACATCATGGACATCTCATACTTCTCGGACATCAACCTTCCAAATCTTTCACTAAATTGTGGGTTAGTAGATCCAAAGATAATATCATCCACATAGATTTGGCACACAAATAATTCACCATTAACTCTTTTAGTGAATAAGGTTGCGTCAATTTTACCAATTTCAAATCCCTTTTCAATGAGAAACTTCGTTAAGCATTTATACCAAGCACGTGGGGCTTGCTTAAGACCATAAAGAGCTTTACGAAGCTTATAAACATGATTAGGTTTCTTAGGATTTACAAAACCAGGGGGTTGTTTGACATAGACGTCTTCTTCAATCTCACCATTTAAAAGGCACTTTTAATGTCCATTTGATAAAGCGTGATATCATGGTGATTAGCATAAGCAAGAAGAATGCGAATAGCTTCAAGTATAGCGATGGGGCATAGGTCTCACCGTAGTCCATACCTTTGACTTGCGTATATCCTTGGGCTATGAGACGCGCCTTGTTGCGTACAACTTGACCGTCTTCATCTTGCTTGTTCCGAAACACCCATTTGGTTCCGATGATGTTGTGCTCGTCCTTGGGCTTCTCCACGAGTGTCCACACTTCGTTCCTCTCGAAGTTGTGAAGCTCTTCATGCATGGCGTTCACCCAATCCGGGTCTTCAAGAGCTTGTTCTACCTTCAAGGGTTGAATGCTAGAGATGAAAGAATAATGCTCACAAAAATTAGCCAAGCGAGTTTTAGAGCGAGTGATTCTCCCGGTTTGTATGTCACCAAAGATTTGGTTTAGAGGATGGTTCTTGGTCACTCTTGCTTGAACTCGGGGTAGCTTTGGCTTGTTGGATGGTGAAGCTTCTTCATCATCATCTTCTTCATCTTCGTTGTTGTTGAAGGTGTCATTTCCTTGAGGTGGTGGTGAAGGAGGTTGTGGTGGATCTTCATGATGTACTTCCTCCTCTTCTTCTTGTCGTGTACCGCTTGTGGATGCCTCCATGTCGTGTTGAGGATCACCTTGACGTGAAGTAGGGGCTTCCACTTGAGTTGACGAAGTACTTTCCTTCACGTCCATGGGACGAATCTTGCCAATGGACGAGTCTTGGATAGCTTTCGAAGGATCCTTATCTCCTACATCATTTGTCAATTGTTCGACTTGTGAACCATTAGATTCATCAAACTTCACATCTACCGTCTCTTCAACTTTTCGAGTGAAGTTATTGTAGACACGGTAAGTGTGAGAGTTCGATCCGTAACCGAGTAGGAAACCTTCATGAGATTTAGGAGCAAATTTAGTACGACGATGCTTATCAAGAATGTAGCACTTTGAGCCGAATACCCGAAAGTATCCAACTTGGGGTTTGTTACCGGTGAGTAGCTCGTATGCCGTTTTACCGAGAAGCTTGTGTAAGTAGAGTCGGTTTGTGGCATGACATGCTGTTTCCACGGCTTCTGCCCAAAAGTGTCTTGTCATCTTGTATTCGTCAAGCATCGTTCTTGCCATCTCAATAAGAGTCCGGTTCTTCCTCTCAACAACTCCATTTTGTTGAGGCGTGTACGTAGCCGAGAACTCATGTGAAACACCTTCTTCGTCAAGAAAGGTATATACATGGGTGTTCTCGAACTCCGATCCGTTATCGCTCCGAACCTTCTTGATCTTCACTTAAAACTAATTTTGTGCTTTGCGAGCGAAGTTCTTGAAGATCTTTTGTACCTGTGACTTATCATCAAGAAAGAATACCCACATAAATCTAGAAAAATCATCAACTATAACTAGACCATAGGAATTTCCACCGAGGCTCTTGTAAGCATTGGGACCAAAAAGATCCATGTGAAGTAACTCGAGTGGTCTCCTAGTAGTCATGATATTCTTTACGGGATGACTTCCACCTACTTGCTTTCTAGCTTGACAAGCACTACAAAGTCTATCTTTGTCAAAGATAACATCTTTAACACCAAGTATATGATCACCTTTGATAAGCTTGTCTAGATTACGCATGCCAACATGTCCTAGTCTTCTATGCCAAAGCCAACCTTTAGAAGATTTTGCAATAAGACAAGTACGAGGTTTGGATCTCTTAGTGAAATTGACAATATATAGATCACCTCTACAGAAACCGGTAAAGACCATATTATGATTATCTTGACGAAACACTTGGCAATCTACTTTCGTGAATAGCACATTAAAACCAAAGTCGACAAGTCTAGATACGGAAAGAAGATTGTAGCCAAGGGATTCAACAAGCATGACGTTTTGAATAGAGCTATCATGGGATATGGCCACCTTACCAAGACCAAGTACCTTACCCTTGGAGTTGTCTCCAAAAGTTACATACCTTCGCGGTCCATGGTTTGGTGTGATCCCTTCAAACATCTCTCTATCTCCGGTCATATGAACGGTGCATCCACTATCGAGAATCCACTCTTTTCCTCCGGACATGTAATCCTTGAAGTTTGCCATAAGACTTGGATTCTTCATGATCTTCTCATGCTCGATGTCGAACAACTCATCTTCATCATAGTAGCCATGTTCCACATTGTCATCATCAAGTGGGAAATCCTCGTCACAAGGAACAAGAGATTCGTTAGGGTTGTGATCATGACAATGTTCAAGATTATGAATTCGAATGGCTTCTACAATGATGTTGTTGATAGTTATGACATTTCCTTTAGCGCTCATGAGGTCTCTAAGATCAAATAGATAGTCATCAAACTTGGGATCACTAGGCATCATTTTGTGAAAGACAATAGTCTTAAAGAATTTCATCAAGATTACTCAATGAATAACTTGGATATCGATTCTCCAAGTCATTCCACAAAGTATAAGCACATTCAAAATTCTTCATTTGATTAAGCACAATCCTAGGCAACCCTCTAACGATAAGATTAACAGTTCTAAGATTGCATAGCATATCAATTTCCTCTTCGTGTGTGGCATGCAAAGGATCAATGGGAGGTACATATGGGTTCTTAACATACTTGCTCAAATGAAATTCATTGAATAGCTCAAGCATCTTATATTTCCATTGACTATAGTACTCCCCATCAAGAATAGGCACTCTACAACTCAAACTTTCTGAACTAGATACATCCATCTTCCTCCACGGTGATGAAACCGATGCAATGGAGACCAATGCTCTGATACCACTTGTAGTATCACTAGAAGTGTGTGTGTCTAGAGGGGGATGAATAGACTACTAACAAGAATTTAAAACCTATCCAATATTCAAAGTTAATGGTTGGCAGATTTTAGCAATCATAGCAAGTCTAGCACACCCTACACATGCAAGTCAACAAGTATGGCGGCGGAAAGTAAAGACATTGCACATGGAATGAAGGAGTTGAGATAGGGAGATCAAACGCATGAGGGACACGAAGATTTTTCCCGTGGTTCCGATAGGTGGTGCTATCGTACGTCCACGTTTATGGAGTCTTCAACCCACGGAGGGTAACGGTCGCGAGAGTCCACGGAGGGCTCCACCCATAAGGGTCCACGAAGTAGCAACCTTGACTATTCCATAACGGCTTCCGTCCACGAAGGACTAGCCTCACTATGGGTAGATCTTCACAAAGTAGGCGATCTCCTTGCCCGTACAAACTTCTTGGTTCAACTCCACAACACGAAGTAGGAGGCTCCCAAGCGACACCTAACCAATCTAGGAGGCACCACCCTCCAAAAGGTAATAGGCTCGGTAATGTCGATGAACTCCTTGCTCTTGTGCTTCAAGATGATAGACTCCTCAACACACAATCACTCTCTCACAGATTTGGCTTTGGTGGAGAGATTGATTTGGTGGAAAGCAACTTGGGGAGGCTAGAGATCAAGATTCATATGGTAGGAATGGAATGGCTTGATCTCAACACATGAGTAGGTGGCTCTCTCTCAGAAAATTGGATGGGGCAAGTATGGAATAGTTCTGAGTGCTTCACTTTCGAGTGGGTGGTGGTGAAGGGATATATATAGGCATCCCCAAAATTCCAACCGTTACACCTAAAGTGACCAACTCAGTGACACCGAAGTATAAAACTCGGTGGTACCGAAGTGACCAAAAGGCAGTAACTTTTGAATCTCGGTGAGACTGATACATAAATCTCGGTGGTACCGATTTGATGACCAACGGTCAGATTACACAACTCGGTGAGACCGATTCTCAAATTTCGGTGGTACCAATTCTTGACAACGGCTAACCAGAGAGTTGGTCCAAAGACTCGGTGAGACCGATTCACAAAACTCGGTGGTACCGATTCCTGAGAATAGCTAACCAGGAAGTTGGTCCAAATCTCGGTGAGACCGATTGGCAAAACTCGGTGGTACCGATACTTGAAAATAGCTAACCAGAAAGTTGGCAACTGAACTCGGTGGCACCGAAGTGGAAAGTTGGTAGTACCGAGATGGGTTTGGCTTAGGATCTGTCTAGAGTTTGAGTCTCGGTGAGACCGAATAGGAATTGTTAGTCTTACCGATTTGAGTGGTAGGGTTCTAGATAGAGTATTTGTGGAAGAGCTTGTGGGTGTTTTTGGTGACTATCACTTGTGCACGTGGAGCATCTTGTTCACCAACAGTACCTTACCCCCTTTTAATAGTATTGGCTTTCCTATGGACTCAAAGTGATTTCTCACAAAGTAAAATGTAGAGTCCTCTTGCTTGAAGCTTTGCCAATCCAATTCCTTGCATCCAGGGGTATCTTCTCACAATACTTTTTGCCAACCCTCTCTGTGTACTTTATCTGAAATACACTAGGTAAAAGTATTAGTCCAAGAGACAATGTATGTTGTCATGAATTATCAATACCACCAAGGGAGCACATTGTGCTTTCATCATGCAACTCCCTGACACCGGAGGAATGCCTTGTGTGTATCAAACATCACTTCATAATTGGGTGATCATAAAGGTACTCTACAGGTATCTCCAAGGGTGATTGTTGGGTTGGCATGGATCGAGACTGGGATTTGTCACTCCGTATGACGGAGAGGTAACTCTGGGCCCTCTCGGTAATACAACATCACAAGAAGCTTGCAAGCAATGTGACCAAGGAGTTAGTCACGGAATCTTGTATTATGGAACGAGTAAATAGACTTGCCGGTAACGAGATTGAATTAGGTATGGAGATACCGACGATCGAATCTCGGGCAAGTAACATACCGCTGGACAAAGGGAACTACATACGGGATTGACTGAATCCTTAACATCATGGTTCGACCGATGAAGATCTTTGTGGAATATGTAGGAACCACTATGGGCATCCAGGTCCCTCTATTGGTTATTGGCCAGAGAGGTGTCTCAGTCATGTCTACATGATTCTCGAACCCGCAGGGTCCGCACGCTTAACGTTCGGTGACGCTAGAGTAGTATTGGGATATGTACGTTGGTGACCGAATGTTGTTCGGAGACCCGTATGAAATCCCGAACGTCACGAGGAGTTCCGGAATGGTCCGGAAGTAACGATTTATATATGGGAAGTCCTATTTTGGTCGTCGGAAAAGTTTTGGGCATTACCGGTAGTGTACCGGGGTGCCGAAAAGGGTTCCCGGGGTCCACCGGGGGGTCCACCTGCCCCGTGGGCCCACATGGGTGATACGTCTCCAACGTATCTATAATTTATGAAGTATTCATGCCATGTTTACAATAATTTTATATGATTTTGGTATGATTTGATTAGAACTAACCCGGACTGAGGAGGCCACAAGCCTGGGGGGCGCGCCCCCCTAGCTTGTGGGCCCCTCGGGCACCCCCCTGACGTGATTCCAACGCCAAGTGCTCCTATAAATCGAGAAACCTCCGAAAAGAAACCTAGATCGGGAGTTCCGCCGCCGCAAGCCTCTGTAGCCACGAAAAACCAATCGGGAGCCCGTTCCGGCACCCTGCCGGAGGGGGAAACCATCACCGGAGGCCATCTTCATCATCCCGGCGGTCTCCATGACGAGGAGGGAGTAGTTCACCCTCGGGGCTGAGGGTATGTACCAGTAGCTATGTGTTTGATCTCTCTCTCTCGTGTTCTTGAGATGGCACGATCTTGATGTACCGCGAGCTTTATTAATATAGATGAATCATATGGAGTTTTCCCCTCTCTATCTTCTTGTGATGAATTGAGTTTTCCCTTTGAAGTTTTCTTATCGGATTGAGTCTTTAAGGATTTAATAACACTTGATGTATGTCTTTCTATGGGATATCTGTGGTGACAATGGGATGTTCTATTGATCCACTTGATGTATGTTTTGGTGATCAACTTGCGGGTTCCGTGACCTTGGGAATCTATGCATAGGGGTTGGCACATGTTTTCGTCTTGACTCTCCGGTAGAAACTTTGGGGCACTCTTTGAAGTTCTTTGTGTTGGATTGAACATGATGAATCTGAAATTGTGTGATGCATATCGTATAATCAAGCCCATGGGTACTCGTGGTGACATTGGGGTATCTAGGTGACATTAGGGTTTTGGTTGATGTGTATCTTAAGGTGTTATTTTAGTATGAACTCTAGGGCTGTTCGTGACACTTATAGGGATAGCTCATAAGATTGATCAGAAAAGATAACTTTGAGGTGGTTTCGTACCCTACAATAATTTCTTCGGTTGTTCTCCGCTATGAGTTACTTTGGAGTGAACTCTTTGTCGCACGTGAGGGATTTACATATGATTCAACTATGTCAGTATTGTTGAGAGAACTTGCACTAGTGAAAGTATGAACCCTAGGCCTTGTTTCTAAGCATTGCAATACCGTTTGTGCGCACTTTTATCATTAGTTACCTTGCTGTTTTTATATTTTCATATTACAAAAACCTATATCTACCATCCATATTGCACTTGTATCACCATCTCTTCGCCGAAGTAGTGCACCTATACAATTTGCCATTGTATTGGGTGTGTTGGGGACACAAGAGACTTTTTGTTTTTGGTTGCAGGGTTGTTTGAGAGAGACCATCTTCATCCTACACCTCCCACGGATTGATAAACCTTAGGTCATCCACTTGAGGGAAAATTGCTACTGTCCTACAAAACTCTGCGCTTGGAGGCCCAACACGAGTTAACAAGAAGAAGGTTGCGTAGTAGACATCAAGCTCTTTTCTGGCGCCGTTGCCGGGGAGGCTAGGAAAGCGGCACTCACATCCCGTCAACGAAGCTCTTTTCTGGTGCCGTTGCCGGGGAGGTGAGTGCTTGAAGGTATATCTTTAGATCTTGCAATTGAATCTTTTAGTTTCTTGTTTTATCACTAGTTTAGTCTATAAAAGAAAACTACAAAAAAAAATGGAATTGAGGTTGCCTCATATGCTTCATCTTTTTAATGTCTTTCGTGAAAATAAGGATTCAGAAAATTGTGCTCAATTGGTAGAGGAAGAAATTATGAAAATACTTGATGAGAATTCCTTGAATGATGAGCATGATAGAAATATTGTTAGTATGAATTCTCTGAATATTCATGATGCTAATGATATACAAAGCCACAAGCTTGGGGATGCTATGCTTAATGAAGATGATCTTTTTATTCCCCTTACTTTGAATGATCAAATTTGTTTTAATGACTGCATGCCTCCTACTTATGATGATTATTGTGATGATACTTATGCGATGAAAAAGAGTGATGATTACTATTATGATACTTGTCATAATTATGAATATCCTTTTACTGAATATTACTCTTTTAATGTGGAACCAATTTGTAGTATTCAATTCTTTTATGATACTCCCACTATTAGTCATGAGAAGAAATTTTCTTGTGTGGAGAGTAGTAAAACTTCTATGCTTGTGGATCATGAAAAGAATGCTTTATGTGCTGGTTATATTGTGAAATTCCTTCATGATGCTACTGAAAATTATTATGAGGGAGGAACATATGCTTGTAGGAATTGCAATAATATCAAGTTTCCTCTCTATGTGTTCAAAGTTTTGAAGTTATGCTTGTTTTGCCTTCCTATGCTAGTTGATTCTTGCTCCCGTAAATTGTTTGCTCACAAAATCCCTATGCATAGGAAGTGGGTTAGACTTAAATGTGCTTGTCATGGGATTCATGATGCTCTTTTGCATGTTTCAATTCTTATTCTTATGTGAGCATCATTGAAATCATCATGCCTAGCTAAAAGGCTTTAAAGAAAAGCGCTTGTTGGGAGACAACCCAACACTTTTACTTTCTGTTTTTGAGTGTTCACATGATTAAGCTACTGTAGTGACCTTGTTTTGTGTCTTTTATTTCAATAAAGTGCCAAGTAAAGCCTTTGGGATGACTCACAAGATGAGTAGAATTGATGCTGAACCAAAACAGAAACTTTTGACTCCAGTATAGGAATTTTCATTTTTTACTGGAGTGTGATAATGATCTGAAATTTTTACACAGTCTTGATATACAAATTCTTCAGGTTGTTCTAATTTTTCAGAATTTGTAGAGACAGGGAAGTATGGTTACACTACAGATCTTCACAGACTGTTCTGTTTTTGACTGATTCTGTTTTGCATGCATAGTTTGTTTGTTTTAGTGTTTCCATAGCTTATATTTAGTGGTATAAATTATGGGAATGATATAATACAGTAGGTATCATGTGGGAACAATTATGAATCTTGTCTTGACAGTACCTAAGTGAATGATCTTTGTTTATTATACTAACCCATCTCACGAAGTTCCGTTAAGTTTTGTGTGATTGAAGTTTTCAAGTTTTGGGTGAGACACCAATATTAGGAGAATAAGGAGTGAAAAGAACCTGAGCTTGGGGATGCCCAAGGCACCCCCAAGGTAATATCCAAGGAAGACTCAAGCGCCTAAGCTTGGGGATGCCCCGGAAGCATCCCCTGTTTCATCTCCAACACTATCGGTATATCTTACTTGGAGCTATATTTTTATTCATCACATAATATGTGTTTTGCTTGGAGCATCATTATATTTTTTTATTTTCTGTTAGGTGTTATTTATAATCTTGTTTTTCAATAAAAATTTCCAAGAATTGCCTTAGGATGCTTGCATTGCATGTTTTGATGTGTGCTGTGTGAAAACAGAAACTTTTGCTGTAGTGTTTGAATTTTCATATTTTACTGGAACGTGGAACGTTTCTGAAATTTTTACACAGTGTTTTCATATAAATTAGTTAGCATGTACTAAATTTTCATAATTTTTTGAGTTACAGAAGTACACTTTTTTCATAAATTGCTACAGACTGTTCTGTTTGGACAGATTGCTGTCATAGTTTTGTTATCTACTTATCCTATAGTTTCCATAGCCTATATTGGTAGATATAAATTGTGGAAATGATAGTATACAGTAACTAATGTTTGAAAATTATTATGCAACTTGTCTTGGCAGTACATAAAGAGTTTATTTATTATTATGTGTACTAACCTATCTCACGAGTTGTTTTCAAGTTTTGTGTGGAAGATGTTTTTGAGAATAGGTGAAACCATGATATGATAGGATTGAACGAGATACAAAAGCTCAAGCTTGGGGATGCCCAAGTCACCCCAAGTAAATATTTCAAGAAGTCTCAAGCATCTAAGCTTGGGGATGCTACGCATCCCACCTCTCTTCATCAACAATTATCGGTTAGCCTATGTTGAGCCTAAATTTTTATTCGTTCACATGATGTGTGCTATTCTTGGAGTGCTATTTTTCTTTTTCTTGCTGTTTAAATAAAATACTCAGATCTGAAAATATTTATTGAGAGAGAGAGAGTCCTCACATAGCTACTTAATTGTTTGACTACTCATTGATCTTCACCTATATCTTTTGAGAATAGCTTGTCATTTCCTCGCATGCTTCACTTATACCTTTTTGAGGGATGAAATCTTTATGCTCATGTGCTTCACTTAAATTTGTTTGAGCTTGCCAAAAAGCAATGGCAATATATGAAACCAGCCCCAAAGTGATAGATATCCAAGGAGGATATAATAAAAACTTTCATGAAGATCATTGGACAAATTAAACTCGATTCCTTGTAATAGTTTTGAAACATGATGATAGTAATATGTGAGTCATGTTAGTGAGTAATTATGCTTTAGTAGGAATATTGGTGTTAAGGTTTGTGATTCCCTATGCATGCACGAAAGTCAATAGTTATGCAATGAAGTTACATCCTACTTGTGGTGCATTATTCGGTGTTAGTTATGATTCAATGCTCACTTATGTGATTTTTCGTCCCTTGGTTTGGTTGCTTCCCAATCTATTTGCTAGCCTTCATTTGTACTAAGTAGAAATACTACTTGTGCATCCAAAATCCTTAAACCAAGTTTTGCCTTATGAGTCCACCATACCTACCTATATGCGGTATTTCCATGCCATTCCAAGAAAATTTGTATGTGCCATCTCTAAATCTTCAAAATAAATTTTCTCTTTTGTGTGCCCGTACCGCTCATGAAACGGTGGGGAGTATCCAATATTTTCCATGCTAGGTGGGTTATTCTCACGATATGTGTTGATTCACTATCATTCACGAGAAAGTGGCTGGTATTTGGGATGCCCAGTTCCATGCTCAAAAATCAAAACAAAATATAATGAAACAAAACTCCCCCAGGATTGTTGTTTGTATGGACGGTACCCGTGGATTCGGCTCGCCGTGGAGTGTGATTGATTGGTGGAGGGGGAGTAAAAACTTTATTTTCTGTTTGGGAACCGCCTATGATACATCTAGCATGGAAAGTATTGTGAGCTACTTTGTCGTTTTCGTTGACAGGAAAAGCATGCCACCCAAAATATTTTCTCTCTCTCAAATTAAAACTTTGAGCTCTAGCACCCCTACAAATCCCTACTTCCCTCTGCGAAGGGCCTATCTATTTACTTTATGCAATTTTGCTTTGAGTCTCCATCTTCTCTTATAAGCACCAACTAGGGGGCACTATGATCGTACTTGAGCATTGGGCATAGCTAATATTTGAGTGTGTTTCATGAATGGATCAATGATTGAGCATGATGGGCTAGGGATAACTTTCTTTAGTGTTGATATTTTGAAAGACATGGTTGCTTGTTGACATGCTTGAGTATTGAAGTCATTATGTTAAAACTAGACTATTGCTTTGAATCATTTACAAGTCCAAATGTCCATGCTATACAAAGAAGAGAAGAATATGATAAAAATGTAGCTAGCATTCACACTTCATAAATTATTTCTTTTATCATTTACCTACTCGAGGACGAGTAGGAATTAAGCTTGGGGATGCTGATACGTCTCCAACGTATCTATAATTTATGAAGTATTCATGCCATGTTTAAAATAATTTTATATGATTTTGGTATGATTTGATTAGAACTAACCCGGACTGACGCTGTTTTCAGCAGAGCTACCGTGGTGTTGTTTTTGTGCAGAAATAAAAGTTCTCGGAATGGGCTGAAAATTTACGGAGAATATTTTTGGAAAATATAAAAAATACTGGAGCAAAAAGCTGGGCCAGGAAGTGACCGAGGAGGCCACAAGCCTGGGGGGCTCCCCCCCCCTAGGGCGCGCCTCCCTAGCTTGTGGGCCCCTCGGGCAACCCCCTGACGTGATTCCAACGCCAAGTGCTCCTATAAATCGAGAAACCTCCGAAAAGAAACCTAGATCGGGAGTTCCGCCGCCGCAAGCCTCTGTAGCCACGAAAAACCAATCGGGAGCCCGTTCCGGCACCCTGCCGGAGGGGGAAACCATCACCGGAGGCCATCTTCATCATCCCGGCGGTCTTCATGACGAGGAGGGAGTAGTTCACCCTCGGGGCTGAGGGTATGTACCAGTAGCTATGTGTTTGATCTCTCTCTCTCGTGTTCTTGAGATGGCACGATCTTGATGTACCGCGAGCTTTATTAATATAGATAAAGCATATGGAGTTTTCCCCTCTCTATCTTCTTGTGATGAATTGAGTTTTCCCTTTGAAGTTTTCTTATCGGATTGAGTCTTTAAGGATTTGAGAACACTTGATGTATGTCTTGCGATGGGATATCCGTGGTGACAATGGGATGTTCTATTGATCCACTTGATGTACGTTTTGGTGATCAACTTGCGGGTTCCGTGACCTTGGGAATCTATGCATAGGGGTTGGCACATGTTTTCGTCTTGACTCTCCGGTAGAAACTTTGGGGCACTCTTTGAAGTTCTTTGTGTTGGATTGAACATGATGAATCTGAAATTGTGTGATGCATATCGTATAATCAAGCCCATGGGTACTCGTGGTGACATTGGGGGTATCTAGGTGACATTAGGGTTTTGGTTGATGTGTATCTTAAGGTGTTATTTTAGTACGTACTCTAGGGCTGTTCGTGACACTTATAGGGATAGCTCATAAGATTGATCAGAAAAGATAACTTTGAGGTGGTTTCGTACCCTACAATAATTTCTTCGTTTGTTCTCCGCTATTTGTGACTTTGGAGTGAACTCTTTGTCGCACGTGAGGGATTTACATATGATTCAACTATGTTAGTATTGTTGAGAGAACTTGCACTAGTGAAAGTATGAACCCTAGGCCTTGTTTCTAAGCATCGCAATACCATTTGTGCTCACTTTTATCATTAGTTACCTTGCTGTTTTTATATTTTCAGATTACAAAAACCTATATCTACCATCCATATTGCACTTGTATCACCATCTCTTCGCCGAACTAGTTCACTTATACAATTTGCCATTATATTGGGTGTGTTGGGGACACAAGAGACTTTTTGTTTTTGGTTGCAGGGTTGTTTGAGAGAGACCATCTTCATCCTACACCTCCCATGGATTGATAAACCTTAGGTCATCCACTTGAGGGAAATTTGCTACTGTCATACAAAACTCTGCGCTTGGAGGCCCAACACGAGTCTACAAGAAGAAGGTTGCGTAGTAGACATCAATGGGCCATTGGGGTGCGCCCTAGCCATCATGGGCCAGGTGCATCAGCCCCTAGAGGCGAATTAGGCTTGGGGAAAGAGTCCCAAAGGGACAAGGCACCCCGGAGGTGCCTTGGAGGAGGGGGACCCCGGAGGTGCCTTGGAGGAGGGGGACTCCTCCCTTCCTTGCAAAGGGAGGACTCTCCCTTAGCCGTCGGCCCCTCCCTTGCAGGAGGGGTCAAGGCTGCGCCTCCCCTCTCCCCTTTGCCTCCTATATATAGTGGAGGGGAGGGGAGGGCTGTACACACCTATTCCTACGCCCCGGTGGCAGCCATCCCTCTCCCGTTACTCTGTTTTCTCCTTAGATCGCATCTACGGTAGCGCTTAGCGAAGTCCTGTCGGGATTGCTCCACCACCATCTCACTACGCCGTCGTGCTAGTTGAGATTCCATCTACTTCTCCTCCCTCGCTTGCTGGATCAAGAAGGAGGAGACGTCATCGAGCCGCACGTGTGCTGAACGCGGAGGTGCCGTCCATTCAGCGCTAGATCGGATCGGATCGCGATTGGATCATGAAGAGTGCGACTACATCAACCGTGTTATATACGCATCCGCTTAGCGATCTACAAGGGTATGTAGATACCCCCCCCTCTCCATAGATAGATCTTGGGTGTTCGTAGGAAATTTTTTGTTTCCCATTCAACATTCACCAACAGTGGTATCAGAGCTAGGTCTATGCGTAGATGATATGCACAAGTAGAACACAAAGAGTTTGTGGGCGTTGATGTTCAGACTGCTTACCTCCTTAGTCTTATCTTGATTCGGCGGTATTGTGGGATGAAGCGGCCCGGACCAACCTTACTTGTCCTCATACAAGAGGCCGGTTCCACCGACTGACATGTGACCTAGTTTCATAAAAGTGGCTGGCGGGTGTCTGTCTCTCCCACTTTAGTTGAATCGGATTTGACAAAGGCGGTCCTTGTAGAAGGTTAAAAGGCAACTTGATTATCACCGTTGTGGCTTCACGTAGGTAAGAACGGTTCTTGCTAGTTACCCATAGCAGCCACGTAAAACATGCAACAACAAATTAGAGGACGTGTAACTTAGTTTTTGCAGGGTATGTTGTGATGTGATATGGCCAAGATGTGATTCGATATATGTGATGTATGAGATGATCATGTTTTGTATAGTTATCACGACTTTCATGTCGATGAGTATGGCAACCAGCAAGAGCCATATGGTTGTCTTATTTATTTATGCCATTTTCTTTACTTTATTGCTATGAGTTAGCAATAGTTGTAGAAGCAATATTTGGCGTGACAACCACATGACGACACGATGATGGAGATCATGGTGCCGGTGACGATGGAGATCATGCCGGTGCTTTGGATATGGAGATCAAAAGCACAAGACGATGATGGCCATATCATGTCACTTATATGATTTGCATGTGATGTTTATCCTTTCATGCATCTTATTTTGCTTAGGACGACGGTAGCATTATAAGATGATCCCTCACTAAAATTTCAAGATAAAATTGTGTTCTCCCCGAGTATGCACCGTTGCGAATGATCGTCGTTTTGAAGCACCTCGTGATGATCGGGTGTGATAGACGCTATGTTCGCATACAACGGGTGTAAGCCAGATTTACACATGCGGAATACTTGGGTTAAACTTGATGAGCCTAGCATGTACAGACATGGCCTCGGAACACAGGAGACCGAAAGGTCGAACATGAGTCATATAGTAGATATGATCAACATGGAGATGTTCACCATTGAAACCATCTCATCTCACGTGATGATCGGACTTGAGTTGGTGGATTTGGATCATGTAACACTTAGACAACCCGAGGGATGTTGATTTGAGTGGGAGTTCTTTAGTAATATGATTAATTGAACTCATTATCATGAACATAGTCTAAAGTTGTCTTTGCAAAATTATGTTGTAGATCAATAGCTCGCGCTATGGCTCCCCTGTATTTTGATACGTTCCTAGAGAAAGGCTAAGTTGAAAGATAGTGTAAGCAATTGTGCGGACTGGGTCCGTAATCTGAGGATTGTCCTCACTGCTGCACAGAAGGCTTATGTCCTCGATGCACCGCTCGGTGTGCCAACCCCTCTAGTGTCATATGTGGATGTTATGAACGTCTGACAGAAACATTGTGATCTTGCGGGGCGTAAAATTGTGCCAATCCCTTCAGCCTCATCCCTTCAGCTTGACAGAAACATTGTGCCAACCCCTTCAGCCTCACCAGAGAGATACACAGTGGCATAAAATTGAAGAATTAGCTCTTCATTCCAATCGCATATATCACAACAAAGTCCAAGAAGCCCTGCATCATGAAGAATAGCTAACACCAGGGTGAAGCATGAGATGTGTTCCATATCCACATGAGGAATATGACAATGCAGGAAGATTTGTTCTTGTCAAACTACATTGAAGAATATAAGTTGATTTGCGTTGGATTCCAAAATCTCTGACGCCTAATCTTGGCAGTGTCATATGGCAATGCGCCAATGAGGAAGTTCTTCTCTTCAAAGAATGCACTCTTGATGAACTTGGGCCTCTTTGCATTCTTGCCTTTGACATGTAGTGAGGGATTTGGTTGCAGATTTATCGTGGTTGGCCTCACGTCAAAGATAGGCCCTGGAGAACCAGTGGAGTCATTCTTGTCAGTGATTCTACAAGACTTGGCAATTTCTTCAGCCATTGCATTAGGCACAGTTTCTGTGTCAGTAGAGTGAACTGACCCTTCAGGCTGAGGAATTTGAGGCACTATTTCTTTAGCAACCTCTTGAGACTGAGCCACGTCATCAGCTGTTGCAGCTTGACGTTCTTCTAGAATGGTTTGGAGAGGGGAGTGACGTTCTCAAGAGCCAGTTACAAGTTCTTCATTCTAAGCGGGAGACTGAGGGAATTAATTGTGAGAGAGGTGTGGTGATGGTTGAATTTGGACGAGTTGTTTCCCAATATTCATCATTTATCAAAGGTGTAATGGAACCATCAATGTCCACATCCTCCTCAATTTCTTTAACACCAGCTCTTCGACAGTCAACTAAGGCTGGGGCGATGATACCATTGGAGGTGAAGCAGTGTCTTCAACCTCAATTTCTTCATCCACCTACTCTGGGGAAGCAGCAGAGTGGGTCTCTTCTTGTTCCTCATCTGGGATGACATATTCTTCACCAAATGGAACAATCTCAAACGGAGGCGCAGAGGCCAGTGTAGGTGCATCAATTGGTTCATTTCAAGACATTGGAGCCCTCTTCAACTTCTTCACAGTTTGAGCCTTAGTAGAGTCTGAAGCCTTTCTTTTCTTGCCAGCCTCCTTTTCTGCTACCTTGGTCTTCTTCACTTCTGATGTAGAAGGAAGACTGGTATTCTTCACCTTTGAAGATTTTGCAGGATCAAACAAGGATGAAGGTGGTGCAGTTTCTTGAGGCGCGACTGATGCAGTCGCCCTGGGAAATTCTTCAGGCGCAACCTGAGATGTTGCCCTGACAGATTCACTTTCTTTAGGCACAGCAGTTTCTTTAGCTGCCCTGGTTTGTTCTTCAGGCACAACAGTGGATTTCCCTGGAAGGTTCTTCAGATATAATTGTATCTGGTGCATTCACGATTTCTTCAACAGGCGGTATTGGGGAGCTCGCCTGAGGAACTTGGGGCTGATAAGCAACATCCATTCTCTTGTTGTGTTCATCCATCACTTCATTCGTCTTGTTGACGAATCTGTTCTTGACGCCTTTGCAATCAGCGCATCTTTGATCAAAGTCATCACTGAGGCTTTTGATCTCAACTTGCATGGCTATGAGATGCTCAGGAGACAACTTGAGGATGTTGTTCTTGAGTTGATGCTCCTTCTTGTACTGAGCTTTCTTGACTTGACGTGCTTAGTCAATTTTGTACTTCTCATTCATAATGAAAGACGTCAGTGCATGACATGGCCCAGGAAGGAGGTTCAATTTGTCAAGTGGCATGTTTGGATACTTCTGCCAAATGTCGATGAAGTCTAGGACCTTCTTGGGATCCAGGATGAGAGGGACCATTGAGCCCTTAGCTGCAACAACCTATTGTGCTTGGTCTTGATGATTTCTACAAGTTCGTCATCATCAGCTTCGTCATCTGAGTCTGTGAGCAGTGTGATGACGACCTTCTTGGGGCTAGGTCTAGTGCCTCGCCTAGTTGTGGCCTTTGATTTTAGCATAGTGACACTAGAGGAAGTGTGTGCACTTGCTGATGCAGATGCAACAACCCCTGAGGTAATTTATAAGCCTGTTATGCGCTGACATGTGCAAGGGGCACAAACATTGAAGCTTTTGCTGCTACAGCTGAGGAAGTTGCAGCCACTGAGGGCATTGCAGCAGCCTTTGATGAACTAGCTGTAGGCGGAGGAACTCAAGACTTTGCATCAGTTGAGGAACTTGGCCTTGAGGGCATAGGATCTGAAGGCTTTGGCTTTTGAGCCAGTTTCTCGTACACGACCTTCTTTGCGGCACTAGTACTGCCAGAGGCTTCATGTGAAGCCTTTAATCTCTCTTGAACTTTTCAACAGCTGCCTTGGCCTGTTTCCTTAGCTTGGCTTGGTGTTTAGCCCATTCAGCTAGGAATTCGTCACCCCTCCTAATTCTTGTGGGGCCAGCCACCTGGCCTGGTGCAAGTGGTGGTCTTGGACAGGGAGTCTTGATGGCAAATTCCTTCATGTACTTGGGCGTCACATACCTATATTCTCTCCATTCCTTCGCCCATCTCCTCATGATCTTTTGCATACGCGTTTTGAGCTGCTCTTTTGTTTCCTTGCCATGTGTGGCTTCATCGGGCTCTAGATGACACTTGGTAATCTCTCTCTCAAAGCAACCAACCAGTAAGTAGTTGTAGGGGGCGGCTACTTATAGCCTAGGAGCAACCCAACATGATAAGACATAAATGCCCCTAGATACAAGACTTTTGTCAGGATAAGGATCCACTGGACAGCTGGCAGTAAGAGCAACAACAGTCGGAAATTTGAACTCTCAAATTCGTCGGGCCTCTCAAAGTCTAAGCAAATCACAGTAGCAAAATCCTAACTCCGTAATCAAACCAAAGTCATTAGCGACCAGAAGAACTTCATCTCTGTCACTGAAGAACATGAATGCTCCGCAGGAGATTTCGAAAGTCCCCACTTGAAGGATTAGGAAGGTGTAGTATTTGAGAATCAGATGGAAATATGTCTATGCTTTGCCTAGACCCCCTTTTAACAGTACGATGTTTCCTATGACTCAAGAAAAGAAGAAATGAACTATGACTTCAAGCTTCAAGTCCTCACATCAATTTCTTCAAGGTCACATCGAATTCTTCATTTCAATTTCTTCAAGAAATGGACCAAAGTCTTCACTTGAAGAAATACATTTTTGGGGGTTGTCTTTCGTCGGTTAAACCAAACTCTTCAGGGACTATAATACCTGTGTACACTCACAAACACATTAGTCCCTTAATCCATTTGTCTTGAATACTCCAAATCACTAAGGGGGCACTAGATGCACTGATAGTATTGTTGAAAATGAACAGAATGTAGCTCATGCTTAAACATCATGCTGGATAAATGTGTAAAATAGAAATAAAGGGCACGTGTTAAGTACACCAGGTATAATAGGTGGTATTGATGAAATTGAACTGAATACAGTTCATACTTCCACATAATGAACATCACATTGTGAATAATCAAAATAAACAAGGCATATATGCTCACTATAAAAACCAAATAAAGCCAATTAAAATTGGACAAATGCTCATTGCAACCAACCTAACAACCAGATACAGAAAATCAAGGCATCTTCTTGAAAACTGGACAAGTGCTCACTGCAACCAACCTAATAATCAAATATGGATAAACAAGGCATATGCTCACTATAAACAACCAAATATAGGCATTCGTGAAATTGAAGTGGTCAATTCATACTTAAACATCAGATAGCCCTATTGAACAATACATTTTTGCATAACTGAAATAAT
Source organism: Elymus sibiricus (assembly GCA_039707655.1). Classification (NCBI taxonomy): domain Eukaryota; kingdom Viridiplantae; phylum Streptophyta; class Magnoliopsida; order Poales; family Poaceae; genus Elymus; species Elymus sibiricus. Next base: position 277,336,586 of record CM077665.1, read on the forward strand.
TAAACAGACCATAGTAAATCATCGCATGGGAAAAGCTACTACAACAATGGGCACGAGAGGGCTAGCTATAAAAAGTATGATTTGCTAGCAGGATGTTGTCTCACTTGCCATGGATGGGCTCCTTCCACTTGGAAGAGCACATACCCAGGATGCGCTCCCTTATGTCGTAGATGGATGTTTCCCTTGGAAGAGCCGTAGTGGTTCCCTTCTCGTGGTCTTGGTCGATGGGATCTGACTTTGCAGCTAAGGATCCCAAGCCACCGTCGTTTAACGTTTCCTTCAGAAATGACAAAAGGGGCTCGATGGCGTACAAGGATCGAAAATCCTTGACCGTGACATGGCTTTCAAAGAGACCGACGATAGTTGAACCAGAGGTGTTAGGGATGTACCACTTAACCTGTGACACCTCGCCGCGGAAGCCATTGCTCTTGACAAGCTTGATGTCGTAGTCGGCTCTCCTGAGATACAAGAATACACAAGCCTGCAAACTTGAAGCCATGGGCATGACAACATAGTCAATGTCCTCGCCGGCTTCCGCGGCGAGGTGTTCCTCCGGGATCTACAAGTCGGCACGAACGGCGGCCACCTCGCAATCGTCCGGTAGAGAGGCCATGATAGAACTCTTTTTGGCCATACGCTCCTCAGGATCCCCGGGATATGTGGTTAGGCTTAGGCAGCGACTCTTTGGAGTACAAGATGGGGACCTGGGGAAAAGGGACACCACATGCCTCATCTAAAAATCAGGGCGGCGAGGGTGTATAGGGATCAGTGGGTAACCTAAACTTATGTAGCTAGGAGGCACAGGCAGACCGGCAGAGGTTGGTGGTGGAGGTCAGCGGCGGCGGCGAGCTAGGGTTCGAGCGACGGAGAAGTGGGAGAAGTTTCAATGTGTGTGGATTGTGGAGGGGGTGGGGTGGTCTTTGAGGATATGCCGTGATTACTAAATTTTTAGTAATGGTGGGTGGATATGGTGGTGGACGAGGGATGACGACGGTTCAAATGCCTCGGCAACTGAAATTGTACTATAAGGTTGGTGGTGGACGAGGGAGGGCGACGATCGAAATACCGTGACTACTAAAATTTGGGTAAATTATTGAAGCAGGGCGGGAGCAACCAAGATCGCACATGGTCCAAACATAATAATTGTGTACGCTGTAAGGAAATTCCGTGAAACCACGATTTTTTGCATCGCTCATGGCGGGTAGCTTTTTTCTAAGATCTCTCAAGGTTGGTATATTTTTTTTGAGATTTCGCAAGGCGGGTTGCTGCTAATTAAGATGGAAATATTTGTGTTCTACATTCTGGTTCATCGCACATGCTTCATCCTAATTTTTAGCCACAAACCTGAAATTCATCGTAAATTTCCACATGCCCACAAACATATGACACAACCATTTGGCTAATTTTCACCACAAAATGCCTAATTTTGATGCGGAAAAGTTGACATTTGTTCATACACTCACCAATTTACAAACAGTTCGCCATTTTACATATAGATGAACTACACAAAATATTCACTACGCAATGGATGCATACAAATGCCGCACCGCCACCGTCGTCGTCACCTTCCTCGGCTCATAACGAGTTTTCATAGGAGCTCATCAAGTCGATGATATCCACCAGTTCCGCGAAGGCGACCGGCGGGGCTACCTCGGTTAGAGCGACTGTGGGGCCTCGAACCAGGTCTGCCTCGGTCGATGAAGCTACCTTCACCGCGGCGGCATTCCCTAGGGCAGCCACCCTTGTCGACGAAGCTGTCGTGGTGTCCGCGCGGGCCATCAAGACACACACGGGCACCACTCTCGCAAGGGCTGCATTCGTGGATGCAAGGATGACCGCTATTGCCAGGGCTGTCGTCGCAGCTGCAAGGCCTGCATCGGCCCCCAACGCGGCTGAGAGGCATGCACCAGCCTGCTCCGCCTCCTTCTGGTTGTGCTCCTGCCTCTTTTTGCCCGCTGCATTAGCATCTACATTCTTCCTTAGCCGCTTCCTCTTTGCACTCTACCACCATTTTTATCGCGGCAGATCCCTAGCCGCGTTGCAGATGGCATCCACACACGCGATAGATTGTTCCACACCGACACAAAGACGACGCTCGTCTTCGTCGCATAGGAATGCATCGAAGCGCGATTCCTGGACGGACAGAGCGATGGCCATTTACATCGAACGCTGAAACTCAGGATCATCATCGTCGGCCATGGCAGATGGTGGTTGGACATTGACCACCATGGAGGCTGTCATTATCCTCTATCACATCATCGTCTGTCGCGGCAGCTGGCGGTTGACCGTTGATTGCCATGGCGGCCAGCGCGCCGGAATCCTCCGTCGTCATCCAACAGAATCAGGTCGGCGCCATACAAATCCCCATGGTTGAGCACCGGTTCCATTTGGTGTGTGTGGTGGTGGTGGCGAGCTATCGGCGGAAAGAATAAGCTGAGAGCCTTTGTCGGCGAGTTATTTTATAGTTTGCTGTCGGATTTGGGTTTTACTGTGCACATTACCCCTTTTCCCTGGCTTGTGCTTACGAGGTCGTGGGCTCGTGGCTGCCACCAGTTCACTGTGGTAATTTACAGGGCACGGGCATCGCACACGGTTAGTCTGTCGCACCCATGTCTGTTGGGTATACAATCGCAGACAATTGTTTCATCAGATTCGTTTGCTATTTATATAGCATCATTTGGGGAAAACAAGAAAAAACGCGAGAGAGGATCAGAACACAACCACACCAGCTAGTGGCTCAAATATATTTATGTGCTAAAAGGGTGGTGTCATGTTCAAATTCCCAATGCACAACTTTGATGTGTCACATGATGCATGCATGCCTAAAAGCGCGCGGTGCGACAGAAAAGGGTTCATGACATAAACGTAGGGTACTGGTCCCTCCACTTTGTGCCAGAGGAGGGGATCCTATGAATGCATGACCTAGCCCAAACTTTGTCTAGCATTTAGCCATGACTTGCCATAAGATGACCAAGATAATCTTGATCTTAATTTGGTCAAACCAGCCCCCTTGTTGTTGGTCAAGAGAGAAAGACCGAGCGGGCGCACGATTGGGCGCGTCGTCGAAGATCGGGTGAGAGGGACCAGAAGACCACCACCACTTGCATGTGGCCAAATGTATGTAGGAAAAAGGTGGTGCGATGTTTAAATACACAATGCACAACACTTTGATGTGGCACCTAACTCACAAACTATACATACCCCCTTGGATATGTATACTAGCTGGTTAAGGCCGTAGGTTGCCTCCTGCCCCCACACATGTACACACTTCGTGTCGGTGGGACGCATGCACTCATACTTTGTACGGACATGTTACCATGACCAACCATAACACATACCAATCGAATATATCTTGGTCAGACTACTACTCTTTGTTGTCGGTCAAAAAGTGATAGACAGCCTAGGCCCATAGATGGGTGCCTCATCAAAAACCGCATGAGAGGGGCCAGAAAACCAACACCACCTGCTTGCATGTATATATGAATAGGTGGTGTGCGATGTGTTTTAAATCCCAATTTACAACTTTGATGTGGCGCCTACCTCACGAATCGGACAACCCCATGGAAGCTAGGTAATAAAGGACGACACACGTAGGGTGTCGGTCCACCCACCACTTCGAGCACGTGGGAGGGAATTAATCATAAGAATGCGTGAGCACGAACTTTGCTCAGACATGTCACCATGACCCACCGTAACATGAACCAAGACGAATACATTCATGTTCAAACTCCTCTCGTTGCCGGTCAAAGGTGTGATATACAGACCCCAGGGGCCCATCGATAGGTGTGTCGTCAAAAGCCGCACAAGGGAGATGAGGTCGATCAGAAGACCACCACCACCTGCGTGCTGCCCATACACACACACACACATATATATATACATACATATATATGGGTGACATGATGTGTGATACGTCTCCAACGTATCTATAATTTTTGCTTGTTCCATGCTGTTATATTATCATTCTTGGATGTTTTACAATCACTTTATAGCAACTTTATATCATTTTTTGGGACTAACCTATTGACATAGTGCCAAAGTGCCAGTTGCTATTTTTGCTTGTTTTTTACTTCGCAGAATATCAGTACCAAATGGAGTCCAATCGCGACGAAACTTTTTGGAGATTTTTTTTGGACCAGAGGACACCCAGTGGGCCAAAGAAGTGCCAGAGAGGTGGGCTGTGGAGAGCACAACCCACCAGGGCATGCTAGGGGGCCACCGACGCGACCTGATGGGTTGTGCCCTCCACAGGGCTCCTCTCCACCGCCCCTGACGCCTATAAATACCCAAATATTCAGAAAACCCTAGGGGAGTCGACGGAAAACACATCCAGCCACCGCAAGTTCCAGAACCTCGAGATCCAATCTAACACCAACACGGAGGGGTTCATCTTCTTCATAGGTGCCTCTCCGATGATGCGTGAGTAGTCCACCATAGACCTACGGGTCTGTAGGCAGTAGCTAGATGGATTCCTCTCTCTCTTTTGATTCTCAATACAATGGTCTCTTGGAGATCTATTTGATGTAAACTTTTGCGGTGTGTTTGTTGGGATCCGATGAATTTTGAGTTCATGATCAGTTTCTATCCATGAATATTATTTGAGTCTTCTTTGATCTCTTATATGCATGATTACTTATAGCCTCGTATTTCTTCTTCGAATCTTTGGTTTGTTTAGGCCGACTAGATCGGTTTTTCTTGCCATGGGAAGAGGTGCTTTGTGATGGGTTCGATCTTGTGGTGTCCTTTCCCAGTGACAGAACGGGCAGCAAGGCATGCATGTATCGTTGCCATTAAGGATAACAAGATGGGGTCTATTCCTACATGAATAGATCTTGTCTACATCATGTCATCGTTTTTATTGCATTACTCCGTTTTTTCCATGAACTTAATACACTAGATGCATGCTGGATAGCGGTCGATGTGTGGAGTAATATTGGTAGATGCAGGCAGGAGTCGGTCTACTTATCTTGGACGTGATGCCTATATAATGATCATCGCCTTGGATATCGTCATGATTATTTGATCTTCTATCAATTGCCCAACAATTATTTGTGTGCAGGTGCTGCTTATTAGGTGGTGGTGATCCTCCTACTGGTTCGATACCTTGGTTTCATAACTGAGGGAAATACTTACCGTCGCTGTGCTGCATCATCCCTTCCTCTTTGGGGAAATACCGACGCAGTCTCAAGCCACGTCAAAGGAATTTCTGGCGCCGTTTCCAGGGAGGAAGCGGTCTCTTCTACGTGCCAATCTCTGGCACCGATGAGACACCATCATCATCTACCAGGTTCCTAATCACAAATCTCATCTCCTTGCAATTACATTATTTGCCATTTGCCTCTCGTTTTCCTCTCCCCCACTTCACCAATTTGCCGTTTTATTTGCCCCCTTTTTCGTTTGCCTTTTTCTCATCAGATCTCTTACTTGCGTGGTCACGATGACTCAAGAAAACACCAAGTTGTGTGATTTTTCCAATACTAATAACAATGATTTTATTAGTACTCCGATTGCTCCTCCCGCCACTAGTGCGGAGTCTTGTGATATTAATGCCGCTTTGTTGAATCTTGTCATGAAAGGTCAATTTGCCGGTACTCCTAATGAGGATGCCGCGTCCCATCTAAACACGTTCGTGGAATTGTGTGATATGCAAAAGAAAAAAGATGTGGACAATGATATAGTGAAGTTGAAATTTTTTCCTTTTTTCCTTGCGGGATCGTGCAAAAATTTGGTTTTCTTATTTGCCTCGCAATAGTATCGATTCTTGGAATAAGTGCAAAGATGCTTTTATCACTAAGTATTTTCCGCCCGCGAAAATTATTTCCGTTAGGACACAAACCATGAATTTTAAGCAACTTGAGCATGAACATGTTGCACAATCTTGGGAAAGAATGAATTTGATGCTAAGAAATTGTCCTACTCATGGTTTAAATCTTTGGATGATCATACAAAAATTTTATGCGGGATTGAATTTTGTCTCTAGAAATCTTTTAGATTCCTCTGCGGGTGGTACTTTTATGGAAATTACTTTGGGTGAAGCTACTAAATTTCTAGATAATATCATGGCATATTATTCACAATGGCATACCGAAAGAGCACCTACTAGTAAAAAAGTTATTTCGGTTGAAGAAATTAGTACTTTGAGTGATAAGGTTGATGCTTTGAAAGTTGGTTGCTAGTAAAAATGCTCCTATTGATCTTAATGATGTGCCTTTGTCTACCTTGATTGAGCAAAATAGTGATTCCGTAGATGTGAACTTTGTCTCGCGAAACAATTTCAATAACAATGCTTATAGAGGTAATTTTAATCCTAGGCCTTTTCCTGGAATTCCTCTAACAATTATGGTAATTCCTATGGTAATTCCTCTTACAATAATAATAGGAACACCTCTGATCTTGAGAGTAATATTAAAGAATTTATCAATTCGCAAAAGGCTTTCAATACTATGATAGAAGAAAAGTTGAATAAGATTGAAGATATGTCTAGAAGCATTGATAGAATTTCTCATGATGTGGAAAATCTCAAGTTGAAAGCTTTTATGCCTAAGATTGATGAATCAATTAAAGCTATATACGTCTCTATGGATGAAAGTAAGAAAAGAACCGCTATGCTTAGAGCTAAAAGAGAAATCTTAGAAAAATCGTTTTCTAGTGATTGCCTTCATAAAATTGTGAAGATCTTAAAGTGTTTGGTGTTTCTTCTATTGATTCCTTGTTTAGTAATATTAAGATTGATGATAAAGGGACTGAAGTAGAGTTAACTTTAGCTAGAAGGCGTCCCAATAATTTGGAGGGTGAAAATCTTGATGAAAGTGGGTTTGAAGAGGTTAAAACTTTAACTAGTGATGTGCCCACTATTTTGGATTGCAAAGACTTTAATTATGATAGTTGCTCTTTGATTGAATGTATTTCTTTGCTGCAATCCATGTTGAATTCACGCCATGCTTATGAACAAAATAAAGCTTTTACTAAACATATCGTTGATGCCATGATGAAATATTTTGAAGTAAAGTTGGAGTTGGAGATTTCTATTCCTAGAAAATTACATGATGAGTGGGAACCTACCATTAAGGTCAAGATTAAAAATTATGAGTGCTTTGCTTTATGTGATTTGGGTGCTTGTGTTTCAACGATTACGAAATCTTTATGTGATGTGCTTGGTCTCACCAATATTGAAGAATGTTCTCTTAATTTGCACTTGGCGGATTCTACTATTAAAAAGCCTTTGGGAAGAATTAATGATGTTCTTATTCTTGCAAATAGGAACTATGTGCCCATAGATTTTATTGTTCTTGATATTGATTGCAATCCGTCTTGTCCCATTATACTTGGTAGACCGTTCTTATGCACTATAGGTGCCGTGATTGATATGAAAGAGGGCAATATTAGATTTAAGTTTCCACTAAGAAAGGGTATGGAACACTTCCCTAGAACAAGAATTAAGCCACCATATGAATGAATCATGAGGGCATCCTATGTATCCAAAACCAAAGATGACAATACTTGAAACTATGCGTTATGCCTAGCTAGGGGCGTAAAACGATAGCGCTTGTTGGGAGGCAACCCAATGAAAAAAATTATTTTTTCTTTTTCCTTTCTGTTTTTGAGTGTTGACACAATTATTCCTCTGTTATGATTGTGTTTTTATGTTCTATTTAATGTTTGTGCCAAGTATAGCCTTTAGTATGATTCATAAGATGAGTAGAAGCGATGCTGAATCTGAAACAAAAACTTTGCCTCCAGTGTTTGAAGTTTAATTTTTTACTGGAACGTGATATTGAGCTTAAATTTTAACACAGTGTTTCTATACAAATTCTTTATGTTGTCCTAATTGTTCAGAATTTTTAGAGTTACAGAAGTATGGTTAGAGTACAGATTACTACAGACTGTTTTGTTTAAGACAGATTCTGTTTTCGTTGCATTGTGTGCTTGTTTTGATGAATCTATGGGTTGTAGGGTATGAGCCATGGTAAAGTTAAAATAAAGTAGGTATAATGCAATAATAAAATCTGAATGGGTTTGCAACAGCACCTAAAGTAGTGATTTGCTTTATTATACTAACGGATCTCACGAAGATTTTGTTGAGTTTTGTGTGATTGAAGTTTTCAAGTTTTGGGTGAGATCACGATGGATGAAGGAATAAGGAGTGAAAAGAGCCTAAGTTTGGGGATGCTATATCACCCCAAGATATATCCAAAGAGAAACAAGCAACTAAGCTTGGGGATGCCCCCGAGTGGCATTCCCTCTTTCTTCTAACGACCATAGGTATTTTACTTGGAGCTATATTTTTATTCGTCACATATCATGAGTTTTGCTTGGAGCATCTTGTATCATTTGATTCTTTGCTTTCTTTGCTTGTTAGTTTTTCATTTGTATCCTTGCTGGATACACCTATTTGAGAGAGCCAAAATTATGCTATCATTTGTTAGAATCGCTCTATATGCTTCACTTAAACCTTTTGAGCTATAGGATTGCTCTAGTGCTTCGCTTATATCTTTTTGAGCACAGTGTGCTTGGAAACTTCTGAAGAAATACTCTCATGCTTCACTTAGAGTATTTTGAGAGTAAGTAAATTTTGAAGAAATCCTCTCATGTTTCACTTATACTATTTTGAGAGATGAAATCTTTATGCTCATGTGCTTCACTTAAATTTGTTTCAGCTTGTCAAAAGCAATAGCAATATATGAAACTAGTCCCAAAGCGATAGATATCCAAGGAGCATATAATAAAAACTTTCATGAAGATCATTGGACAAATTAAACTTGATTCCTTGTAATAGTTTTGAGACATGATGATAGTAATATGTGAGTCATGTTAGTGAGTAATTATGCTTTAGTAGGAATATTGGTTCCCTATGCATGCACGAAAGTCAATAGTTATGCAATGAAGTTACATCCTACTTATGGTGCATTATTCGGTGTTAGTTATGCTCAATGCTCGCTTATGAGAATTTTCGTTTCTTGGTTGGTTGCTTCTCAATCTATTTGCTAGCCTCCATTTGTACTAAGTAGAAATACTACTTGTGCATCCAAAATCCTTAAACCAAGTTTTGCCTTATGAGTCCACCATACCTACCTATATGTGGTATTTCCATGTCGTTCCAAGCAAATTTGTATGTGCCATCTCTAAATTTCAAAATAAATTTTCTCTTTTGTGTGCTCGTACCGCTCATGAAACGGTAGGGAGTGTCCAATATTTTTCCATGCTAGATGTATTATTCTCAAGATAAGTGTTTATTCACTTGTCATTGCATGAGAGTACGGCGGTAATAGGGATGCCCATTCCCAAAATGAAAAAAGGAAAAAACATTTACTTTATGTTATCAAATAATAAATTCCTTGGAAAGTGTTGGTATGGAAGGCAACTGTGGATACGGCCAGCCATGGAATGTGAAAGAATGGTGGAAAAAGGAATAAACTTTGGGAACCGCCTATGATGTATCTAGCGTGAAAAGTATTGTGAACTACTTTGTCGTTTTTGTTGACAGGAAAGGCATGTCACTCAAAATATTTTTCTCTCTCAATTTAAACTTTGAGCTCTGGCACCTCTACAAATCCCTACTTCCCTCTGCGAAGGGCCTATCTATTTACTTTATGCAATTTTTTTACTTTGAGTCTCCATCTTCTCTTATATAGCACCAACTAGGGGGCACTATGATCGTACTTGAGCATTGGGTGTAGCTAATATTTGAGTGTGTTTCATGAATGGATCAATGATTGAGCATGATGGGCTAGGGATGACTTTCTTTAGTGTTGATATTTTGAAAGACATGGTTGCTTGTTGGCATGCTTGAGTATTGAAGTCATTATGTTAAAACTAGACTATTGCCTTGAATCGTCAAAAAGTCCAAAAGCCCATGCTACAAAAGAAAAGAATATGTGATGAACATGTTAGGCAACATTCCACATCAAAAATTCTGTTTTTATCATTTACCTACTCGAGGACGAGTAGGAATTAAGCTTGGGGATGCTGATACGTCTCCAACGTATCTATACTTTTTGCTTGTTCCATGCAGTTATATTATCATTCTTGGATGTTTTACAATCACTTTATAGCAACTTTATATCATTTTTTGGGACTAACCTATTGACATAGTGCCAAAGTGTCAGTTGTTGTTTTTGCTTGTTTTTTACTTCGCAGAATATCAGTACCAAACAGAGTCCAATCGTGACGAAACTTTTTGGAGATTTTTTTGGACCAGAAGACACCCAGTGGGCCAAAGAAGTGCCAGAGAGGTGGGCTATGGAGAGCACAACCCACCAGGGCACGCCAGGGCCCCCCCGGCGCGCCCTGATGGGTTGTGCCCTCCACGGAGCCCCTCTCCACCGCTTCTGATGCCTATAAATACCCAAATATTCAGAAAACCCTAGGGGAGTCGACGAAAAACACATCCAGCCGCCGCAAGTTCCAGAACCTCGAGATCCAATCTAACACCATCACGGAGGGGTTCATCTTCTTCATAGGTGGCTCTCCGATGATGCGTGAGTAGTCCACCATAGACCTACGGGTCCGTAGGCAGTAGTTAGATGGCTTCCTCTCTCTTTTGATTCTCAATACTATGGTCTCTTGGAGATCTATTTGATGTAAACTTTTGAGGTGTGTTTGTTGGGATCCGATGAATTTTGAGTTCATGATCAGTTTCTATCCATGAATATTATTTGAGTCTTCTTTGATCTCTTATATGCATGATTACTTATAGCCTCATATTTCTTCTTCAAATCTTTGGTTTAGTTAGGCCGACTAGATCGATTTTTCTTGCCATGGGAAGAGGTGCTTTGTGATGGGTTCGATCTTACAGTGTCCTTTCCCAGTGACAGAAGGGGCAGCAAGGCACGCATGTATCTTTGCCATTAAGGATAACTAGATGGGGTCTATTCCTACATGAATAGATCTTGTCTACATCATGTCATCGTTCTTATTGCATTACTCCGTTTTTCCATGAACTTAATACACTAGATGCATGCTGGATAGCGGTCGATGTGTGGAGTAATAGTAGTAGATGCAGGCATGAGTCAGTCTACTTATCTTGGACATGATGCCTATATAATGATCATCGCCTTGGATATCGTCATGATTATTTGATCTTCTATCAATTGCCCAATAGTAATTTGTTCACCCACCCTGTGCTATACTCATGAGAGAAGCCACTAGTGAAACCTACGGCCCCCGGGTCTACTTTTCCAACATATTACTTTCCGATCTATCTTTTTGCCTCTTTTTATTTTCAGATCTATTATTTCAAAAAACCCAAAAATATATTGCTGCACTTTTTATTTGCTCTTTTTATTTTGTGTTCTTGGGATATCTATCTCTCCAATCTATCATTACCTAATCTATCTTTTTACCGTAGAGAGATTGACAACCTCTCTTTCGCGTCGGGTTGCAAGTATTTGTTATTTGTGTGCAGGTGCTGCTTATTAGGTGGTGGTGATCCTCCTACTGGTTCGATACCTTGGTTTCATAACTGAGGGAAATACTTACCGTCATTGTGCTGCATCATCCCTTCCTCTTTGGGGAAATACTGACGCAGTCTCAAGTCACGTCAATGTGTTCAAATCCCTAATGCACAGCTTTGATGTGGCACCAACTAGCTGAGTCACAAACTGAACAACCCCTAGAAAGCCACGTTCAAGACATAGGGTGTCGGTTCCCCCACTTCGAGACGGCGAGAGGAAATCCAACGCATGTGCTAAAACTTTGGTCTGGCATGCATGCCACCATGACCTACCGTAACATAGACCAAGAGGTGTTAGTTATGGTCAACCCTTCTCGTTGTGGGTCAAAGGGATAGACCATGGCAGTCACTTCCATTCAAACTTAGAGAATTTTGATGTGTGCCTCCAAAACTTTGTCAAGAATTCAACAAATCGCTTGAAATACTACTATGCTCATGCAGCTTCTTCCAGCCGGCGGTCACCTCCTTCTGCTTGTCGCGCTTGTTGTGGAGCTTTGCCTTGTCACCCGTAAGTTTCACGATGAAGTCCGTTGCCTTCTTAACCGAGGCATCGCTCTCCTCTAGCAGCTTCACCAAGCCGGCAATCACCTCCTCCTTCTTATTGAGCTCAACGTGCATGTCGTCGCTGACTAAGAACATCTCTGATGCGGCTAACGCGGCACGATGGGACCTCTCTGTTGCTTTCACAACCTTGGTCTTTGCTCCCTGGTTATACTTCGACCCAGAACTCGTCCTACCGTCCATGGCAGACGCAAGGAACGACTAACAAGAAACACCTATTTTGGTGATGAGGAGAGGAATGTGCAATAATTTTCGAGTAGGTTGTTTTTATAGCCTACTAGTACAATTCTGCTAAGTAGGAACATGTTTAGGTTTGGTTGGTGTGAACAAATTTGCAATTAATTATAGCATGGTAATTTTGGAATGTGACGGGAAGAAAGTTCAAATTTTATTGATGGTTTTGGTGTCGGAGCCCAAAATAGTTCGGATGTCGTACGTGGGCCCACATTCTCGGATGTGTATGTGTCTTCCCACTATCACACACGATCCACACATCATCATCATGCCCGATGGATGGGCCATGGCGCCTCCCACGGGTGCGAGACGGTTGACCAGAACTGGCTTTATAAAAGACAGAAATGCTCAAGCAAATGTTGATACTTCCTATAAGTTAGGGGCAAAAGTTGTCGCTTTTACATATGATTAGTGACTTAAAATTGTAAAGAGAAAAACAAGAGAGAGAGGGAGTGGATGATGGATTAAAGATTGGGGTATTTATGCCCTCATTACAAGGCGGTTACAAAGGAGGCGGTTGCCAAAACATGCCACCGACATAGAATGGATTTTACATTTAATTAACCTAATTAATTACTTCCAAACAAAAATGTCGATATGCAACATTTCCATACAATTATAATAAAATATGCTAAAAGGAAACGATGGCGGCCTTCCTACTACGGTTGGTTTAGATAACTGGCTTTTCCATGTGGCTCGAATTAATCTGTTGGATCTGCAATGTGTTTATTTTTCATTAACATATTTCACTGATAGTATGCCAAATATCACTTATAACCTGATCAATATCTATCTTAAATATGTTACAGGGGGAAACAATGGAAGACACTGAAGTTTACCATCGAGGTTTGCACATCCATGGTCCTTTGGCTAATAGCACATTATTGTGCAATTGCAAGAACCATTCTAATATTAAGGTTTTTAATAATTTGTTCTTGCACATGCAGGACCTGCTCTAAGAGGTTTAAACCCACTGTTCGACCCTTTTTGCATGTGGGGAAATGAGGTGTCCTTGAATATCAGTCAAATCAAGAAACTCAGAAAGATTGTTAAGTTAAAGAAACGAGCTACGAAAAACAACAAGATGTTTGTCTGCACAATAAAGAAGACATCAGTCAACTATAGGATGGTACCATCTCTTTCACCTTGTCCTTTTCCCTTTGCGCCATTTCAAATTTTAGAAAAGATATTTAAGCATATGTTTGTTTTCAGTCATTTTCAAGGCATTTCATCAATGATTACCTCTCAAACCACCTGCATGGTCAAGAGGCGAGGAAGGTATTCATGCAGCATCCACGGTATAATCTTGAAGTCTTCCTCAAGAGGACGAAGCATGGGCAGGAAATCATCCACATGCACTGGCTTAAAGTTGCAAGGACCTTCAACATCATTGAAGGCTCAATATTCGCCTTCTGCTTCAACAGTTTTCGACGAGACTCCGTCTATGATGATACTTTCCAAAGGTTTAAGATGTTGCATTTGAAACTTTGTCTTGTGCAATTGGGTAGCTAGGTAATATATGCCTATATGATGTTGTACCCTGATGTAATTCAATTATGAAATCTTGGTTGTCGTAATACGAATAAGAAATATATTGTGTGCTTGATATGAAATGTTAATTTGATTACTAAATGGATTATAAATAATAGAGCAATTAGGCTAATTATTGGGGTTCCTATTGTTGACGGTTTCTAAGACAACACCGTGGGCGATGACCTCAACAAATCCACACGGTTTCTAAAAAGTTGGCGTGTTGGATCAGTGAACAATCACACACGACTTCCGGTCGACAACTGTGTGCGTTAGGCCACCCTATCACAAACGTTTTCACATAACAAGTGTGTGTGTGATGGACAACCTTATGCCAAACAGTTTCTTCTAGGCACCATGAGTGATGTATTGAATAACGCAATCGACAGAATTATAACTATCGTCTGTGATGGCCAGCCCTATCACAAACGATGTTATGCAGAAAATTGTGTGTGATGTGCAATACGAACGAAGACGTATCTTTGGGATTCCCTGTGTGGGATGGTAAGCACATCTCACACGACTTCTGCAATATGTCTGTTTGTGATGGTCCTTCCAATCGCACACGCTCAATATTTTCCTGGCGTGTGTGACCGGATGGAGGCATCACCGATGATTTATCTGTGTCGTGTGGGATATGCCCCCTATCTCCCACACAAGCAAGGTGACGGTTTAAAACTGCGTCGCGGAAAGGGGGTAAAACCGTTTGTATAGGACGCGGCTGCACTAGTGAGTGTGTCATCTTCATCACTTGAATCATAAGAGTCATCATACTCATCAAACTCATCATCCCCAAGCTTGTAGCTTTGCATATCATTAGCACAATTGTCAATCATGGAATTCATACTAATATCATTGCAATCATTCTTTTCATTCAAGAACTATCATGAATCACATTATAAAATTCTTCTTTTAACACTTCATAACAATTTTCATATTCACGATTTCAAAAAAAAACTTCATAAAGATAATGAAGTCGTGCAACTTCATTTTTTCTTTCAAAGAGCTCATAGCAATAGCATTTTCATCACTAGCAATCGGTTTGTCATAATTCGGTTGTGGAAAAGCCTAGCTAGTGGAGAAGGATCCATATCCAATATTTATTTGTTTTTAGTTTCTGTTTAAAGTGTCCACAAGAAAGATATAATAACTAATGAAGACATAAAACAAGAAAACAAAGTATTTGTGTGCAGGTACCTGATTTGTAAGATGAAGCCTCCCCGGCAACGATGCCAAAAATTCTTGTGCTACTCTTTATAGAGTTTTTAGGCTTCCACAAAGAGGAAGGGTGAAGTAGTATAACAGCAAATCGTATTTCCCTTAGTTAAGAAGCGAGCTTTATCGAACTAGAAGGAGATGACACACAAATAATATGAACAATACCTGCACACACACAAAGAAAATGCTTGCACCCAACTAAGGCAAGGGATTACTGGGCAACTCCGCGCGATGGATGGGGCCTTCGGTTGGACAAATGACTCTTTATGCATGACACGTGTCGGTCAAGACATAATCTGGACACACCCACACTTTGATACCTAGCAAGCACATCTTCATGGATGAGTTCCAAAGCACAAATTAAGATTATGATAATCCCGACACAAATATATGGATGTAAGCATAAGTACTCATACCCATGCCTATTTTTATTATAAGTGTTTTCAGTGTCATCTTGATTTACAATCCGGTCAAAAGCTGGAATTTAATTCTCTAGCAAAAGCCTGTTTGAAACACTAGCTTAAAGGGCACCTTCCCATCGTGGGTTCGATAACTCAGGGTTACCTCTGGGGAAAAGGGCGAGAATCCTAATTGCTTCATTTCTAGATCACTAAAGGAACTAATCATCCTTTTTCTGGCCCATTGTCGGGGAGGCTTTGTGTGCGTAGTCCTTGTTTTTAGAGTATTTGTTTGAGTTTTATTTCAGTTTTTATTTTACTTTTCGTTGCAAGTCTTGTCAGTAGAAAACCTCAAAAGATTACTATGGCTCATAATCTTGGAAGCTTTGCTACCCCTAGCAGTAGTTTCATGCGTGAACCAGTGGCACAAACTCATGTTGTTGGCGCTGAGTATGATATAAAACAAAACCTAGTCTCTATGGTTCAACGGGACTAATTTGGAGGCTCTGTTTTTGAAGATGTCGGTATGCACTTGCATAATTTTTTTGAATTGTGCAACATGACACACATTAAGGATTATGATCCGGACGCTTTGAATTTGCGTTTATTCCCTTTCTCCTTGAGAGGAAAAGAAAAATAATGTCTTCTAGCTTTGCCAGAGGTAATATAACTTCATGGACTGATTGTTGCAGTAAGTTTTTATCTAAATTTTGTCCACCTGCAAAAATTATGCAACTTCATTCACAGATAACAAGTTTTAAGCAGGAAGATTGTGTGCCACTAGTGCTTGTGTGGGATCGCATGAAGTGGGCTATAAGGAACTGTCCTAACCATGGAATAGAAGAATGGTTAATTCTTCATATGTTTTATAATGCCTCAACAAAGTTGTCAGAATCGAGATTCTGAATCAAATCGGAGCTCCGTTGGTAGGAATGTGAGTCGTAGAATCATAACTACCAGGATCGGAGAAACTTAGATTCTATGATCAAAATCTTAGAATCGTAAGGGTTAGTTTGGATCGTAAGGTCGTAAGATTCTAAGACTTGAGTTGCGATTCTGACAACCTTGGCCTCAAATCCTATGTCTAAAATTATGCTTGATACTGCTGGAGGAGGAACTATTATGGGCAAGCCCATTGCTGATGTTAAAAAGTTGCTTGATGAAATGCAAGAAAACCATGCCGAATGGCATATTGTGAGGGCTACCACCAAGAGAGTTAAACACTGTTGAATAAAAGAATACGAAGTTGACCACTAAGTTGTATGAGTTCATCTTCGTCATGAAATGTAAAGAAGAGGTATATGTGAATTCTATTACTCAGGAAGAGGTCAATGCCATCAATTTTATTGCTTGTAATAGCTATAATCCCAAGTGGAAAAATAATGCGTATTCTCCTAGATTACCTTATCCTAATAATAGTGGAGCACCTATTTTTTTTAATGGAACTAGCAATGGCAATAGTAATACTCTTGAGGAAACTCTGGAAAAACATTATTGTCAGTCAAAGTGAGCAGAATGAAACCTTTAAAAATATCTTGAAGAATCATGATAACTTACTTGGTCAATTGACCAGTAAGATTACTGGACTCACTAATGATGTGCATGCTCTATGTGGAAGAACTAAGATCATGGAAGCATAAGTGGCTAAAATTTTAGAGAGACAAACTTTAATTATAGCCAAGTTTATAGGTAAATCGGAACCTAACCCGGTTGGAGATGTCAAGATGATGAGAAGTAACGAAGGGAGTGCAGAAGAGCTTGATGGAAGCCATGTGCCAAAGTACACTTATACAGTTGCCAACTTGGCGAAGATGATAGCAACAATGAAACACCCACTAACTTGATATCAATTGATGAAGTATACAGTGTCTTTGTTGATCATGTTGCAGCTAATGTACGTGAGTTGAGTGATGAAAGAAAGAAGCTAGCCAAGAAGTTACCTACTAAGCAATAAGATGCTTTTGAGCCTACTATTAATATTGAAATTGGTTTGAATAAATTATGTGTTTTATGTGATCTAGGTGCTAGTGTTTCCACTATCCCTAAGTCTGTTCATGATAGTCTCAGTCTTGGTTCTTATGCTACTACTGAGATTAGATAATTCTACTTTTACGCAAGCAGCAGGTATTAAGAATGGTGTTATCATTCAAATTAATGATTGTCCTGTCATGATTGATCTTGTTATAGTTGATATGAAGATCACACTGCTCCTATAATTCTCAGTGGACCTTTTATTAGGACCATAAAGGTTGTTATTAATGTGTTTGAGGGAAATGTAAGATTGACCTTCCTGCAAAGGATCCTTTTGTGGGACATTTCCTCAGGAAAAAGAAAATCAAGACACACACTAGAGACAACATTGTTTTCAATGCTCAAAGTTATGCACTCGGTGTATTTTTGACCAAGTGATCATCACTTTGGTAGATCTATCCGATCAAAATTAAGCACTTCGTGGGAGGCAACCCACACAAATAAGGTAGAAAAGTAAGTTTTTGTTTATATTTTCAATAAAAGAGTATTGAAGTTTTTATCGTGAAGGATAAGTTGAGAAGAGTTGTTCCAATGAGACCTTTTTCTTGTGCAAATTTTTCGTGTGTTGTACTGACGTTTGAATGCCTGGAAATACGCCTATATGTTGTATTGGAACTAACCCCGCATGAATTAGTGAAAAAGATGAAGTTTCGAAAGAAACGAAACAAAAGACGGCCTAACGTGCGACCACTGTGGTCATTTGGCTGGTCATATGGAATCCTGGCGGCTCCAACAGAAATCAACCAGAGGTGACAGATCATTCGACGGTGTATCATACGAGCTTCCCCACTCGTATGTGCAGTCGTATGAACCTTCGGCGGAAACAAAGAACAAGTCCTGAGTGTTTGATGACATTCTATGCGAGCATCCACACTCGTATGGCTCCTTCGACCAGAAGATTTCTCAATGAAACTACAGCCCATATGTTAGTACAACACAACTTACATGAGATGTAGACGATAGCCAACCAACTGTCTCCTAGACTCTGGTCACATACATGGACGAACTGATCTCCCCTGTTATGCAGGGATCGTCCACACAATGATGCATGTACATCACTGCTCTAGTACTATCGCGTGTCTCTCTCTTCTAATAACTCAACCGACACACGGGGATGGGGTAGTGTGCCTCTGGTCGGTTGCCGAGTTGCGGCCCCACATGTGAGTGCAAGCATAAGATGATGCGCATCCCATTCCGCGAGCGACGTGCCTGACTCACCGCGTGGGTGCGACGCGAACGCAATGGGCGCATTGTATATGGATACCACCTTTTTCTTAAATTTTAGCTTGTTGGTTTTGCTCCATCAATATAAAACTATATTTAAAAGGTGAGGGCGGGGATTTTCCTGCGCTGTAGGTGGGGCAGTTTTTCCTAGTCGGTTTGATAGAGAGGTGAGGAAGATGAAGGAGTAGCGGATTCAATTTACTGCAGGAAAGGTAGGGCTCTGTGATTTGATGACTCATTACGGCTAGAAGGTGGGGCGTTATGATTTTACTGCTCGTTATAGTCATTATTATTACGCCGCTACAACTGTGGGGAGTCTTCCTTTCACTTTCGCGTTGTAATTAGGTGCATGACACATCGACCCGGATGATGGTTGTCCCACATATCGGCGAAAGGAAGTATAATTGTTCTCAACGACCTAAGGAGGAGCAAAGAACCATGCGGTATACTCTAGTTTTCTACTAGAGTACTAGTACGATGAAGGAGTGCGAAGCACAACAACCCAGTGTGATATGGCGTTAAAAATGATGTGTAGTCAAGCCATTAATAGCATTCCTAGCATGTCCCGTAAAAAACACACCACCACTTCCTCCTCTACCCATCGGTTTCTCGCTACCAGCGAAGGTGAGAGACCTATCATCCATATTGTGATGCTGCCATATTTTCTTATTAAACGGGATGTGGCATGGGCACCAAATTTTGCATCGTCTCTACAACGTATGTGATTCCACATATCTTTATAGTTGTTCCCAACACTCAATACAACAGGATAAAAATATGGCCACCTCTCTCCTCATGTAGTGATTCTCCTCCCGCTGCATGCTACGTCCAAGGGCTCCTCTAGCCAGATATAGTTTTTTATTACCTTGGGCTAATTTGGCAGCGGCGAACATAGAAGCATTGGTTCCCTCTTTCTTCAATTTAGAACCACCCTCCACAATGGGTCAAACCGATGCCAAAACTATTTTAGAATTTGTCACCACCAATTTGGCATACATTGTGGATTCCCTAAGAGCAAGTACAATAGTGGAGTATAAGCCCGCTTACATGACATTTTTGCATATGTGGAGGAGAGAGAAGAAAAAGGGTGGGAGTGGACTCTAAGAGCATGGTTAATAGTACAACCAGCTCATGGCTATATGATGTTGCCATGTCACCTATAGCCAAGCTTATAGCCGCCAAGTACAATAGTTAGATATAAAGATGTGCTACTTTATCAATACATGACCCATCTTCCACTCTCACATAGTGCCTAGGAGCACGTGCTGCAACTGGCTCTTATTCTGTAGCCGGCTCCTCTTCTCTCCCCTCCATGCCAGCATAAAAAATATATTTAAAGTCTTATAGCCCGTTTATAATCTTATTGTACTTTCTCTAATGCAATAGCCAGCCTTGTCACATGCTCCTAGATAAAATGAGTAAATGAGAGGAAAGAGAGAGAGAGAGAGAGTGAAAAAAAATCATTAGCCTTAGAGCCAACCCTATTGTATGAGTGGATGATATTGCTAACTACTAATGGCATGGCAATCTTATATACTAGCCAGTTGCTGGATATATTATTAACCATGCTCTAACTAGAGAGGTGGATCGATCGGTGTGTGTCAAAGAGCGAGAGGGAGAAGAATTAATCATTGAGCTGTAAAGAAGAATGTGAATCAACGCCATGCATGCGTACCAACATGCTTGTGAGCATGCTTAAATGAATCCATTGGTGGGGTTTCGTCGGAGAAAAAACTGGGACGCAGGCGGGGCTAGAGGGATGGCCCGGGGCGGTGGCAAGACTGGTGGCGGGGAGCGGTTTCGGGGAGGGCGGGGCAGAAATGATGCATGGAAATGCCGCTGGCCGCGGGTGCTGCGGATGATGGTCGCAGATGGTTCGGCCGGCAGCCCGTGCGGCAGTCAGGGGAAGAATCCTCTCTCGTGGCCCTTCGCGGTCTAGGGGCTGGACATACTTGGGCCATTTCCTCGCGCAGTCGGGGGCTTTGAATACTTGTACGTTGCAATCGACATGTTCACAAAGTGGCCCGAGGTGGAACCGGTAAGGAAGGTTATGGCGCAGTCAGCTATCAAGTTCTTCCGTGGGTTGGTGGCTCATTTTGGTGTTCCTAACAGGATCATCACCGAGAACGGTACCCAATTCACAAGCAATGCCTTTACACCATATTGCAAGGAGTTGGGCACCAAGATTTGCTACACATATGTTGCCCACCCGAGAAGCAATGGACATGCAGAAAGAACCAATGCAGAGGTGTTGCAAGGACTCAAAACTAGAACATTTGATAGACTGTGTAAGTGTGGAAGGCGCGGGACTGATGAAGTGCCCGTCGTTTTTTGATCACTCAGAACGACACCAAATTGAGCGACAGGAAGCACACCCTACTCCCTGGTTTATGGTGCAGAAGCGGTGCTCCCCACTGAACATGTTTATGGATCTCCTCGAGTTCGAGCATATATGACGAGGAAACGCAGCAAGAGATGTGGCAAGATGACATCAGGTTGCTTGAGGGAGACCGATGCCGCGCTGCTGTGTGTTCAACACGCTACCAACAAGCTTTGCATTGCTACCATAGCCAGAAAGTTCATGCCCGGGAGCTCAAGGAGGGTGACCTTGTTCTTCATAGGATTCAATCCTTGAAGAGATTAAACAAGTTAACACCCAAGTGGGAAGGCCCATATCGGGTGGTCCAAGTCACTAGGCCTGGATCCGTCCGGCTAGAGACCAAAGATGGAGTTCCTGTGCAAAACTCATGGAACATTGAAAATCTTTGGAAGTTCTACTCACAAGGCACGGTTGCTGGCCTTGCCGACAACCTTTGTACAATTTGGACTCCGTGTCAAGTAAACCTTTGTACAAAGCCGGTCTCAGACCCATGCACAATTAATAAATATAAGTTATTCCAACTTTCGTGTTTTGTACATTTAACTTGAATGTATTATGTGCAAATGTGTTGTCAGCAAAACCCTTGTAGCAGCCTTGTATGCTGTTAAGTATCCTTGCCGGCGTGCATCTTCACTTCTTCTCCCGAGAATTCCATGTGCATGCAAGTTTCCTGGAGGGAAGAAGGTGCACACCATGCTGGTACATTCAAAGGAAAGTGTGCATACGTCACATGAGCTGAGCAACAGAGCTAAGTTGCAAAAACTTAAACAATTTCTCTGTCCTTTGGCCGTGCTCCCTTGAATGATTTTGCTTGCCTATGTGAAACACCTACACGCAAAGGGACCTTCTCGGGAATGGTAGTGCTTCTAAGTTGTTTCAAGTCCACTCAATGACTTAGGCAGTAGCATCGGAACCAGGAAGGTAAAGCCTTGCCGGCAGGGGCTTTCTTGACAAGCTGCTCAGGACATGTTTCTCTAGCGCTGCCGACAAGGATGTGCGCACTGGCGAGGTCATCGGCAAGCATAGGGAATAAAAAACACATACAAGAGTGAAGTCATGCAAGGATGACACATTCATTCATTTAAGCATATGAAGACAAAAGATAACTTGTTCTTTTTACATGAGCTATGCCTACTACAAGCTATGCCGACAAGATCAGTTCCTGAGCTGCCCCTGGACTCTGGTGGCTTCTCCAGAGGCCCCATTGGCGATTGGTGCGACAAGCTCTTCGGTGGCGCTCATGTGCTCTCCGGCGGGGAGGCTGGTGAAGGCCTTGGAGATGTCGATGCCGGGGTTGCGGTGGACGATCTTGACAAGAACCTGGAAAAGAACATCTCGTAGAAGAGTGCGAGACTCTCTCGCGAACTTGGCGGACCGCTCCTGGTGGTATGCGTCCAGGGCCTTGATGAGGTTCTCGAAGAACAGCGTCAAGGTTGCGTTGGTGGCCTGATTGGGCTTGACGGTGAAGCCCCAACTTCCCAAGCCAATGGTCGTCAGCTGCACGCCGAGTTGTTCCCCAATCTCCATGAGGCGTTCAGTCCAGAGTCCTAGTGATGATTTCAGCTTGTTGAACTTCTCCACAACGTCGGCAAGCAAGGCCTTCTTGTTCTACAATTCCTTGGTCGGGGGCCTCTACCTGGACTTGGCGGCATCAAGCGTCTCCTTCGGGGTGGAAAGCTTCAGCTACAGATCAGCCTTGGCGTCAGTAGAAGCTTCTAGCTTATCGCGCTTGGACGTCAATGAAGATTGGAGTTCCTCAAGGGTATGAGCTGCTTTCTGAGCTGATTCCTTCAAGATGGAGACCTTCACGCTGCTCGTGGCAAGCTATCCTTCGAGCTCTTGATTTCAGCTTGGAAGCTTGAATTGGTGGCTTCAACGGCCTCGGCGGTATTGACGGCTTCCTGGAGCTTGCCGGTATGATCCAATGCTTGAGCTTGGATGGCTTCCTTATGGGTCTGCTTGGCGAGAAGCGCCTGGATCTCGTCATCTTTGGCACGAAGCCTATCATCTAGCATTTGGTCCCTGACGGCAAGATCTTCCTCTTGGTTGTCAAGCTGGATTTGGAGCCGAGTCAGCTTACTGTTGAGGGTTGTTGTCTGCTTGGCGGCTTCCTCCAGCTCCATCTCAGCGGCAGCCTTCTCCGGGATGAAAACATTCTTGGTGGCGGCGAGATCAGCCTCTTGCTCCTTGATGAGTTTGGCCTTGTTCTTGTACCAAGTTACCAGGTGCAAAGATTCTTCCAACGCTTTCTATAGAGCTCATGCACATTCTTGAAGCCGTCGCCCATGGTTTACAAGAATGCCAGGTCGGCTATGTGGTCATTGGCAGCACACACCTCCTCGGTGCTCCTGGACATGAGGACGACGACCTCCTCCTCTATGCCTTCAAGGGCACGATCCCCGGTGTCAGATGAGCCGAGGGCTTCAGTTCCAATCTTTGGGCCGGAGACCATCAAAGAACGGCTAGCTGGCGGAGCGTCTGATGTGGACGGCTGGCTGCTAACGGTTGGCATTGCATTGCCGGATGCTCCAGCATCCTCGTCCGCCCTGACACTTGGTGTCCCCGGGACAGACGTGTTGTTGGTGGCCTAGGAGGCTTCCTCCACGGCAGTTTTGGCGGCCTCTAAAGCAATAGACTTGGCGGCTAATGTCTGTGATCTGCGTTGGGTTTTCCGTGAAGAGGAACGGGTTATTGCAGCACAAATGAGTAAGTATTTCCCCTAGTTAAGAACCAATGTTTATCAAACAAATAGGAGTAACACGCAATCACTGTCTTTAGCGACTGCACACAAAAGAGCAAACACTTGCACCCAACGCGGGCGAGAGGGTTGTCAACCCCCTTGGACTCGTTATTTGCAAGCAAGTGAAACAAGTAGATAGTAGTGGATAATTGCAACGTAAAATAAAAGATAATAAAGGCAGTGAGGTATTGAAAGCTTTTTGTAAATTATAAGTCAGAAGACCCGGGGGCCGTAGTGTTACTAGTGTCATCTCTCATGTAGGAAACATACGATGGGTAAACAAATTACTATTGGGCAATTGATAGAAAAGTGAATAATCATGTTCATATTCACGGCACTGATCATGTGTATATAGGCATCATGTCCATAAACAAATAGGCCGACTCCTGCCTGCACCTATTACTATTACTCCACTCATCGACCGCTATCCAGCATGCATCTAGAGTATTAAGTAAAACAGAGTAATGCTTGGAGAAAGATGACATGATGTAGACAAAGTAAACTCAATCAATACGTATGAACCCCATCGTTTTATCCTTAGTAGCAACAACACAAAGACGTATCTTGTCCCCTTCTATCACTGGGATATAGAAACCCGTCAGATTGAACCTACCACAACGTACCCCTGTCACTAAAGAAAGATCAATCTACTTGGCCAAAGCAAATCAATAGATCGGAGAGATTTACGAAGCTATAATGATCATGCAATAAGAATCAATTTAAGAACTCAAAGAAGACTCCAATATTTTATCATGAATAATCTGAACATAAACCCACAATTCATCGGATCCCAACAAAGACACCGTATAAAGGCATTACATCAGATAGATCAAAGCGAAGATGGGATGATCATTGTATTGAAGATCAAGAGAGAGAGAGAAAGAAAGAGAGAGAGAGAGAGAGAGAGAGAGAGAGAGAGATAGCCATATAGATACTAAATACGGAACCGTAGGTCTGTGGTGAACTACTCACACATCACCATGGAGGCAGTGAGGTTGATGAAGACGGCCTCCATGATGGATTCCCCCTCCGGCAGAGTACCGGAGAAGGCCTCCAGATGGGATCACGGCAGAACAGAGACTTGCGGCAGCGGAAAACGGGTTTCGGGAGCTCTCCTGGGGTTTTTGGAATATATGAGAATTTATAGAACAGAGAGGGACGTCGGGAGGCGGCCGAGGGACTCAGCACCCATCAGGGCGCGCCCTAGGACCTAGTCGCGCCCTGTTGGATACCGGGGCCCTCGTGTGGCCCCTGGTCATCTTCCGAAGCTTCTAGGTCTTTATTTTGTCCATAAAAAATCATAAAAAAAGTTTTGGGTCGATTCGACTTCGTTTCTTACAGTAAAACTGACAAGCCAAAAACATGAAGAAAACAGGAACTAGCACTTGACACTTGGTCAATAGGTTAGTGCTCAAAAATAATATAAATTGGTAAATAAGTACCCAAAAAGTATCCTAGAATGATAATATTATAGCATGGAACAATCAAAAATTATAGATACTTTGGAGACGTATCAGCATCCCCAAGCTTAATTCCTGCTCGTCCTCGAGTAGGTAAATGATAAAAATAGAATTTTTGATGTGACATGCTACCCAATATGTAATATTTTGCATTTATGCTCATTGAGAAACGATGAATTAACAAACATCAACATAGTAATATTTATAAGCACAAGAAACACAATCATCAATTTTTCAGAGTAAACGATCCTCAAAGAATGTTTACCCCCGTTTATTTTGTCATACTAGTAAGGCGTGGCTCCGTCCTCACCACATTATTACAAATTTTAAGCACCATGATGTCCAAGTCAGGCAATTGGATTGTACTTTTTCAAAGCGCGTCAACTTTTTATTCTTCACCCAATACATGAGCGCGAACCATGGACATAGCATAAGGTGGAATAGAATATGGTGGTATATATCAAAGGGGTAAAAAGTGGAGAGGAAAGTCTCGCATCAACTAGGCGTATCAAAATGCTATGGAGATGCCCATCGATAGAAATCAATGCGAGGAGTAGGGATTGCCATGCAAACATGATGCACTAGAGCTATAAGTGTATGAAAGCTCAACTGAATCTAAGTGGGGGTGCATCCAATTTGATTGCTCATGAAGACCTCGGGATTTTGAGGACGCCCGTCATCGAAATATACAAGCCAAGGTCTAATAATGAAAAATTCCCACTAGCATATGAAAGTGAAGAAGCATGAGACTCTCTGTATGAAGAACATGGTGCCACTTTGAGGCACAAGTGTGGTAAAGGATAGTAGTAAAGTCCCTTCTCTCATTTTCTCTCATTTTCATTTTTTATCATGAATGGTGGCCTCATCTGGCATCCCCCATTATTTATTTCCTCACTAGGACAATGCTCTAATAATGATCATCACACTTTTATTTACATACAACTCGGTATTTCAAATTGATATGAATAACTATGAAGCAATATGACTCAATACGAATGCCTCTAGCAGTGTACCAGGATGTGCAATGATGTAGCATGACAGGTGTCAAAATATGATGAACGGTGTCTTTGCCACAAATATTATGTCAGCTCTATATGATCATGCAAAGCAATACATAGATGAATGAACTAGTCATATGATATGATGATGGAAGTTGCATGGCAATATATCTCGGAATGGCTATGAAAATGCCATAATAGGTACGTATGGTGGCTATTTTGAGGAATATAATAGGAGGTTTATGTGTGATAGAGCGTATCATGTCACAGGGTTTGGATGCACCGGCTAGGTTCGCACCTATCCTCGAGATGAGAATGGGCGATGAATGGTACCGAAGAGGCTAGCAAAATATGAGAATGTGAGATTGCATATGTCCACGGATTCGCATTAATCATAAAGAACTCACATACTTGTTGCAAAGTTGTATTAGTCTTATTGCGAATCAAAGCACTACTCGCATGCCCCTAGGGAGGAGGTTGGGAGGAGTTAACCATCGTGAGCCTCCGACCCGAAACAACACTAGGATTTCAACGAGGAATAAAAATGCTCACACATCCTCACCATGCCTTTTACCAATAATTAGACAAACGGAAAGTTAACACCTCTTAATACCGATGCTCCTACGAACCGACAACCATGTACTCATACCCTTTTCACATTACCACATTAATATCATTAACTGAAAACTTCTCTTTTAAGTGATACATGAAGGTTTATATTATCACTCATTGAATACCTATTAATTTTCGGACTAATTCTACAACCCATGCAATTATCATCGCTGTTTGTAACTCTCAAACAAATGTAAGTGAAGAACAAGAGTGCAATTATTTCTATAAAATCTACACGCCGCCGTGCTCAAAAAGATATATGTGAAGTACTAGAGCAACTGCCTAGCTCAAAGATATAAGTGAAGCACAAAGAGTAATCTAACAAATCATGGTAAAAATGTGTCTCTCTCAAATAGGTGTGTCCAGAAAACAATTATTGTGGCAAACAAAAACAAAAACAAGCAAAAACAAACGACGCTCCAAGCAAAACTCATATCATGTGATGAATAAAAATATAGCTCCAAGTGACATACCGATGATTTGGAACGAAAGAGGGGATGCCTTCCCGGGGCATCCCCAAGCTTAGACGCCCGAGTCTTCCTAGAATATGGCCTTGGGGTACCTTGGGAATCCCCAATCTTAGGCTCTTTCTGCTCCTTATTCTTCGTCATCGTGATAACACCCAAAACTTGAAAACTTCAATCACACAAAACTTAACAAAACTTCGTGAGATCCGTTAGTATAAGCAACATATCAAATACTTTAG
This sequence comes from Elymus sibiricus, assembly GCA_039707655.1. Classification (NCBI taxonomy): domain Eukaryota; kingdom Viridiplantae; phylum Streptophyta; class Magnoliopsida; order Poales; family Poaceae; genus Elymus; species Elymus sibiricus. Next base: position 277,364,130 of record CM077665.1, read on the forward strand.
GTACTGTTATAAATTGATTCATATTTCATTATTGCATAATAGGTACTGTATTCTAACTTGTCCATGGCTTATACCCCCCCGATACAATTCATAGCATCATCAAAACAAGAAAACTATGCAAGCAAAAACAGAATCTGTCTAAAACAGAACGGTCTGTAAAGATCTGTAGACACGTATACTTCTGTAACTCTAATAATTCTGAAAATTTAGGAGAACCTGAATACTTTGTATAGAAACACTGTGTAAAAATTTCAGATCATTATAATGCCCTAGTAAAAAATGAAAATTCCTGTACTGGAGTCAAAAGTTTCTTTTTTGTTTCAGCATCGATTCTACTCATCTTGTGAGTCATCCCAAAGGCTTTACTTGGCACAAACACTAATTAAAACACAAAAACAAAATCATTACAGAGGCAATAATCATGCTATCACACCAATACATAAAGTAAAAAAAGCAAAAATAAAGATAACTATTGGGTTGCCTCCCAACAAGCGCTATTATTTTATGCCCCTAGCTAGGCATAATGCATGATATCAAGTGTTGGAGCCTTTCATGTCTTTGAGAACCAGCTCTTCCAAAATACTACTTAGCAAATCTCCTCTATCTAATTTAGTTGGTTAGCCATAGGGTTCAAAAAGATTCTTGGGATTTAAGGTATCATTAGTTCATTACTAGCATCATCATCATCACATGGATCATCATATAAGACATGAATCTAATCGTTAAAGGGTGCTCTAATAGTATTTTCATGCCAATCATCACCAAACCCTTCATTTATAACTTTGGCAAGCCATTCATAATTATCACAAGTGTGGAGGAACAAGGCTTGCATTAACTCTTCGGGAGGAACCTTTCTTCTCAAGTTTTCACAAAAAACTAGATAATTGTTAGATTCCAACTTACGTATAGCCTCCCAATTGTGCAAAATTACTTCTATGGGAGGATGTTCAGATTTTATTCCATAGAAAGCAAAAAATATCCCTAGCTTCACGCAATATATAATAAAATTCATGCACAAGGATGTCCATAGCAATCTTCTTAATCTCAGGATTTTGTATGCTAGGGAGACCCAAGAATATCTTTTGAAGCATAGGGTGAAGGTGCACAAACTTTCTTTCTAATTTCAAGATAAGCATGGTAATAGCATCCACATAACAATTTGTTTCATCAAGTATGGCTCCCTTAATAGGAGAGGCTAAAGAGTACTCAAAAAATTCTTGGATGACATGTTTTCCAATAATGTTCCCACTACCCACATGATAGATTTTAGATTTTAGAAGTGTGTGGGTGTCATTATGGGGAACTTGGTCTTTAGGAGGATCATGAGTAGAGTCAATAAGTTTTTTTCCTTCCTTATCCAAATCGTCACCACTATCTTTACTAGCACTTTCAACAATAACTTTCTCAAATTCAGACATGATGGCAACTTCTAAACGAGCAATGCAAACAAACAAGAGACGAAACAAGCAAACTAGTAAACTAATAAGGTAAATATTTTTGTATTTTTGATTTTTTTTGAAACAAGAAAAAATATAACAGAAAATAAAAAGCAGAGCAAGTGAATGATAATTTGCGCAAAGTTACTTGATAGTAGATTGATGATACTCCCCAGTAACGGCGCCAGAAATCCTTCCTGTTGTCTGTGATCTGTGTTGGGTTTTCCGTGAAGAGGAATGGGTTATTGCAGCACAAACGAGTAAGTATTTCCCCTAGTTAAGAACCAAGGTTTATCAAACCAATAGGAGTAACACGCAACCACCGTCTTCAGCGACTGCGCACAAAAGAGCAAACACTTGCACCCAACGCGGGCAAGAGGGTTGTCAATCCCCTTGGACTCGTTATTTGAAAGCAAGTGAAACAAGTAGATAGTAGTGGATAATTGCAAAGTAAAATAAAAGATAATAAAGGCAGCAAGGTATTGAAAGCTTTTTGTAAATCATAAGTGAGAAGACCCGGGGGCCGTAGTGTTCTCTAGTGGCATCTCTCATGTAGGAAACATACGGTGGGTAAACAAATTACTGTTGGGCAATTCATAGAAAAGCGAATAATCATGTTCATATTCACGACAATGATCATGTGTATATAGGCATCACGTCCATAAACAAATATGCCGACTCCTGCCTGCACCTATTACTATTACTCCACTCATCGACCGCTATCCAGCATGGATCTAAAGTATTAAGTAAAACAAAGTAATGCTTGGAGAAACATGACATGATATAAACAAAGTAAATTCAATCAATATGAATGAACCCCATCGTTTTATCCTTAGTAGCAACAACACAAAGACGTATCTTGTCCCCTTCTGTCGCTGGGATATAGAAACCCGTCAGGTTGAACCTACCACAACGCACCCCTCTCACTGAAGAAAGATCAATCTGCTTGGCCAAAGCCAATCAATAGATCGGAGAGATTTACGAAGCTATAATGATCATGCAATAAGAATCAATTTAATAACTCAGAGAAGACTCCAATATTTTATCATGAATAATCTGAACATAAACCCACAAGTCATCGAATCCCAACAAACACACCGCATAAAGGCATTACATCGGTTAGATCAAAGCGAAGATGCGATGATCATTGTATTGAAGATCAAGAGAGAGAGAGAGATAGACATCTAGATACTAACTACGGACCCGTAGGTCTATGGTGAACTACTCACACATCACCATCGAGGCAGCGAGGTTGATGAAGACGGCCTCGGTGATGGATTCCCCCACCGGCAGAGTACCGGAGAAGGCCTCCAGATGGGATCACGGCGGAACAACGACTTGCGGTGGCGGAAAAAGTGTTTCGAGAACTCCTTGGGTTTTTTGGAATATATGAGAATTTATAGGACAAAGAGGGATGTCGGGAGACGGCCGAGGGAGTCAGTACGCATCAGGGCGCGTCCTGTTGGGTACTGGGCCCCTCGTGTGGCCCCTGGTCATCTTCCGAAGCTTCAAGGTCTTTATTTGGTCCAAAAAAAATCATAAAAAAAGTTTCGGGTCGATTGGACTTCGTTTGGTACAGTAAACTCGACAAGCCAAAAACATGCAGAAAATAGGAACTGACACTTGGCACTGGGTCAATAGGTTAGTGCGGAAAAATAATATAAATTGGTAAATAAGTACCCAAAAAGTATCCTAGAATGATAATATTATAGCATGGAACAATCAAAAATTATAGATACATTGGAGACGTATCAGCGGCCTCCTGAGCGGCCTTCTTGTCAGCTTCTGCGGCAGTGATGTCTACTACGCAACTTTATTCTTGTAGACTCTTGTTGGGCCTCCAAGCGCAGAGTTTTGTAGGACAGTAGCAATTTTCCCTCAAGTGGATGACCTAAGGTTTATCAATCCGTGGAAGGTGTAGGATGAAGATGGTCTCTCTCAAACAACCCTGCAATCAAATACAAGAAATCTCTTGTGTCCTCAACACACCCAATACAATGGGAAATTGTATAGGTGCACTAGTTCGGCGAAGAGATGGTAATACAAGTGCAATATGGATGGTAGATAAAGGTTTTTGTAATAGTAACAATAAAAAATAGCAAGGTAGCAAGTAACAAAAGTGAGCACAAACGGTATTGCAATGCTTGAAAACAAGGCCTAGGGTCCGTACTTTCGCTAGTGCAATCTCTCAACAATGCTAATATAATTGGATCACATAACCATCCCTCAACGTGCAACGAAGAATCACTCCAAAGTTCTTATCTAGCGGAGAACAAAAGAAGAAATTGTTTGTAGGGTACGAAACAACCTTAAAGTTATCCTTTCCAATCTATCTATTAAGGAGTTCGTACTAAGATAACACCAAGTTATCCTTTTCGTTCGATCTATCTAACAGTTCGTACTAGAATAACACCATATGATACACATCAACCAACTCTAATGTCACCTAGATACTCCAATGTCACCACAAGTATCCATGAGTTAATTATACGATACACATCAAACAATTTCAGATTCATAATACTCAATCCACCACAAAGAACCTCAAAGAGTGCCCTAAGATTTTTATCGGAGAAGTAGGACAAGAACGTGCATCAACACCTATGCAAAGATTACCCCAATGTCACCTCGGGAATCCGCAAGTTGAATACCAAAACATACATCAAGTGAATCAATAGAACACCCCATTGTCACCACGGGTATCCATATGCAAGACATATATCAAGTGTTCTCAAATCCAATATTCAATCCAACACAACGATATCTCAAAGGTAAAGATTCAATTCATCACAACAAGATAGTAAGGGAAATACACCATATGATCCAACTGTATTAACAAAGCCCGTGATACATCAAGATCGTGACATCTCAAGAACACGAGAGAGAGAGAGAGATTGAACACATAGCTGCTGGTACATACCCTCAGCCTCGAGGGTGGACTACTCCCTCCTCATCATGGCCTCCGTCGGGATGATGAAGATGGCCACCGGAGATGGATTCCCCTCTCCGACAGGGTACTGGAACGCCTCCAGATTGGTTTTTCGTCGATACAGAGAGTTGCAGCGGCGGAGCGGAAAGTCTAGGGTTATTTCTGATGGTTTCTATATTTATAGGATTTTTGAGCATCGGTTTCACGCGAAGATGGGCCACGAAGAGGGCACAAGACACTAGGGTGCGCCTGGGCCCTCTGGCGCTCTCTGGTGGGTTGTGCCCACCTCATGGATCTTCTGGCCCTCCCATAAACGTCTAGTGCCTCTTTTGTTCCAAAAAAATCGTCAAAAAGTTTCGGGTGATTCCGAGAACTTTCATTTTCTGCACAAAAACAACACCACGGTAGTTCTGCTGAAAACAGCGTCAGTCTGGGTTAGTTCTAAATAAATCATATAAAGTGCATCAAAACCATATAAAAGTATTGTAAACATACGTGAATATGGCATGAATACTTCATAAATTATCGATACGTTGGAGACGTATCAGCATCCCCAAGCTTAATTCCTACTCGTCCTCGAGTAGGTAAATGATAAAAGAACTAATTTATGAAGTGTGAATGCTAGCATAATATATAAGTTTGATCATTGATAATTTCAGTCAATTTTCTATCATCATAACCAGCAACTTTTTCTCATAAAACTCATCATGATAAAGTAGCAACCAATTCACATGTTATGGTTCAAACAATGAATTCTCTTGAAACTTAACAACCTATGTTCTTAGTCACCAAACTATTGCAATTCAACTTATTCTCAACAAAGTCTAAGCAAGAGCTCCACATACTCAATCATCATATAGTCTTCTATGATTGCTAGCACTCAAAGCATATTTTTAGAACAAATGGCATCCATCGAACACAGAGAAAGATAGGGGCTTAATGTTTCGCCTCCCAACTCATTTATCATAGAGATAATTTCAACAATAATAAGTCATGATCAAATATATTTGACTGGCCATGTGTGCCTAGATCTTTCCCCACCACATGATGCTTGCCAACTAGAGAATAATCGAGGTTGAAATGAGAATGCATACTATTGACTCTTGCATAAAAGTAAATATTGAAAGGTAAAAGATAGGCCCTTCGCAGAGGGAAGCAGGGATTTGCAGAGGTGCCAGAGCTCAAAGCTTAAATCAGAGATAAATATAATTTTGGGAGGTGCACCCTTCATGTCAATGTTACGACCAAGAGTTATCAATATCTTCCATGTTAAACACATTAGTGGCGGTTCCCAAGCGGTACAAGTAAAGGTTTACTCCCCCTCCACCAACAAACACACTCCACGGCTAGCCGAATCCACGGGTACCGTCCATACTGACGTGGCTTGAGACTGCGTCGGTATTTCCCCAAAGAGGAAGGGATGATGCAACACAACGACGGTAAGTATTTCCCTCAGTTATGAAACCAAGGTTATCGAACCAGTAGGAGGATCACCACCACCCAACAAGCAGCACCTGCACACAAACAACAAATACTTGCAACCCGACGCGAAAGAGAGGTTGTCAATCTCTCTACAGTAAAAAGATAGATTAGGTAGTGATAGATAGGAGAGATAGATCTCTCAAGAACACAAAATAAAAAGAGCAAATAAAATATACAACAATATATGTTTGGGTTTTTGGTTTTGTAGATCTGAAAACAAAGATACAAAAAGATAGATCTCAAAGCAATATGTTGGAAAAGTAGACCCGGGGGCCGTAGGGTTCACCAGTGGCTTCTCTCATGAGTATAGCACACGGTGGGTGAACAAATTACTATTGGGCAATTGATAGAAAATCGAATAGTCATGACAATATCCAAGGCGATGATCATTATATAGGCATCACGTCCAAGATAGGTAGACCAACTCCTGCCTGCATCTAACTCTATTACTCCACACATTGACCGCTATCCAGCATGCATCTAGTGTATTAAGTTCATGGAAAAACGGAGTACTGCAATAAGAACGATGACATGATGTAGACAAGATCTATTCATGTAGGAATAGACCCCATCTTGTTATCCTTAATAGCAACGATACATGCGTGTCTTGCTGCCTCTTCTGTCACTGGGAAAGAACACCACAAGATCGAACCCATCACAAAGCACCTCTTCCCATGGCAAGAAAAATCGATCTAGTCGGCCTAACTAAACCAAAGATTCGAAGAAGAAATACGGGGCTATAAGTAATCATGCATATAAGAGATCAAAGAAGACTCAAATAATATTCATGGATAGAAATTGATCATGAATTCAAAATTCATCGGATCCCAACAAACACACTGCAAAAGTTTACATCAAATAGATCTCTAAGAGACCATTGTATTGAGAATCATAAGAGAGAGAGAGGAAGCCATCTAGCTACTGCCTACGGACCCGTAGGTCTATGGAGGACTACTCACGCATCATCGGAGAGGCACCTATGAGGAAGATGAACCCCTCCGTGATGGTGTTTAGATTGGATCTCGAGGTTCTGGAACTTGCGGCGGCTGGAATTGTGTTTTGTCGACTCCCCTAGGGTTTTTGGAATATTTGGGAATTATAGACATCAGAGGCGGTGGAGAGGGGCCCCGAGGAGGGCACAACCCATCAGGGCGCGCCGGGCCCCCCTGGCGTGCCCTGGTGGGTTGTGGTCTCCTCGGCCCACTCCCCCGGCACTTCTTTGGCCCACTGGGTGTCTTCTGGTCCAGAAAAAATTTCAAAAAAGTTTCGTCGCGATTGGACACCGTTTGGTATTGATTTTCTGCGAAGTAAAAAACAAGCAAAAACAGCAACTGGCACTTTGGCACTATGTCAATAGGTTAGTCCCAAAAAATGATATAAAGTTGCTATAAAATGATTGTAAAACATCCAAGAATGATAATATAACAGCATGGAACAAGCAAAAATTATAGATACGTTGGAGACGTATCACATACCAACAACATTCCTGGGGGAGTTTTGTTTAATTATTTGCATTTTTTTTATTTCGGGACTGGGAATCCCTATTACCGCCCTTCTCGTGCAAGGACAAGTGAATAAACACTCATCATGAGAATAACCCGCTTAACATGGAAGATACTGACCGCCCCCCTTCGCTCCATGAGCGGTCCAGGCACACAAAGCAGATATTTATTTGAAATTTTAGAGATGGCACATGCAAGTTTACTTGGAACGACAGGGTAATACCGCATATAGGTAGATATAGTGGACTCTCATGGCAAGAAACTGGGTTTAAGGGTTTTTGGATGCACAAGTAGTATCTCTACTTAGTACGAATTTTTGGCTAGCAAAAGGTTCTAAACAACCACCACATGTTGGAGGATCCATAACAATATAACTTCTATGCAAATATACACAACCATAACTCATTACGTTGTCTTCCTTGTCCAACTTCAACTAATTTGCTCAAGTTTGAAAATAATTAATGGGTATTCACAATCATAGAAGATGTCCAAGATAATATATTTGTATGTGAAAGTTCTCTTCCTTATACTAATCATTCAAGAATTGCTTGTATGACCAATATTGTGATTGTCAAACTTCAATAGATTTTACTTTCTAAACCAGATGTGAAGCTACTACTAAGCATAAAGCACATTGATAATTTCATATTTATGATATTCAATTCATTCACAATTTACTCATAGGATATAAGTGAAGCACAAGAGTAAACATCAAACTACTCTCAAAAGATATAAGTGAAGATCAATGAGTAGGTAAACAATCAAGTAGCTATGTGAGGGCTATCTCTCAATAAATATTTTAAAATCTGAGTATTTTATTAAACAGCAAGAAAAAGAAAAATAACACTCCAAGAATAGCACGCATCAAGTGAACGAATAAAAATTTAGGCTCAACATAGGCTAACCGATAATTGTTGATGAAGAGAGGTGGGATGCGTAGCATCCCCAAGCTTACATTCTTGAGACTTCTTGAAATATTTACTTGGGGGGCCTTGGGCATCCCCAAGCTTGAGCTTTTGTATCTCTTTCAATCCTCTCATATCATGGTTTCACCTATTCTCAAAAACTTCATCCACACAAAACTCGAAAAGAACTCGTGAGATAGGTTAGTACACATAATAATAAATCAACTCTTTATGTACTGCCAAGACAAGTTGCATAATAATTTTAAACATCATCTACTTTTTACTATCATTTCCAAAATTTATATCTACCAATATAGGCTATGGAAACTATAGGATAAGTATATAACAAAACTATGACAGCAATCTGTCCAAACAGAACAGTCTGTAGCAATCTATTAAAACAGTGTACTTCTGTAACTCAAAAAATTATGAAAATTTAGGACATGCTAAATAATTTATATGAAAATACTGAGTAAAAATTTCAGAAACTTTCCACATTCCAGTAAAATATGAAAATTCAAACACTACAGCAAAAGTTTCTGTTTTCACACAGCACATATCAAACATGCAATGCAAGCATCCTAAGGCAATTCTTGGAATTTTTTATTGAAAAACAAGATTATAAATAACACCTAACATAAAATAAAAAAATATAATGATGATACAAGCAAAGCACATATTATGTGATGAATAAAAATATAGCTCTAAGTAAGATATACCGATAATGTTGAAGACGAAAGAGGGGATGCCTTCCGGGGCATCCCCAAGCTTAGCCGCTTGAGTCTTCCTTGGATATTACCTTGGGTGTGCCTTGGGCATCCCCAATATTAGGTTCTTGTCACTCCTTATTCTCCTCATATCGGTGTCTCACCCAAAACTTGAAAACTTCAATCACACAAAACTTAACAGAACTTTGTGAGAAGGGTTAGTGTAATAAAGATAAATCATTCACTTAGGTACTGTCAAGACAAGATTCATAATTGTTCCCACATGATACCTACTGTATTCTATCATTCCCATAATTTATATCACTGAATATAAGCTATGGGAACACTAAAACAAGCAAACTATGCATGCAAAACATAATCTGTCAAAAACAGAACAGTCTGTGAAGATATGTAGTATAGACATACTTCCCTGTATCTAAAAATTCTGAAAAATAAGTAAAACCTGAAGAATTTGTATATAAACACTGTGTAAAAATTTCATATCATTATCACGCTCCAGTAAAAAATTAAAATTTCTGTATTGGAGTCAAAAGTTTCTGTTTTGGTTCAGCAACAATTCTACTCATCTTGTGAGTCATCCCAAAGGCTTTACTTGGCACTTTATAGAAATAAAAGGCAAAAACATGATTACTACAGTAGCTTAATCATGTGAACACACAAAAACATAAAGTAAAAGTGTTGGCTTGTCTCCCAACAAGCGCTTTTCTTGAATGCCTTTTAGCTAGGCATGATGATTTCAATGATGCTCACATATGAATAATAATTGAAACAAGCAAAAGAGCATCATGAATCTCATGACAAGAACATTTAAGTCTAACCCACTTCCTATGCATAGTGATTTTGTGAGCAAACAATTTATGGGAGCAAGAATCAACTAGCATAGGAAGCCAAAACAAGTGCAACTTCAAAACTTTGAACACATAGAGAAGAAATTGATATTATTGCAATTCTACAAGCATATGTTCCTCCCTCATAATAATTTTCAGTAGCATCATGAAGGAATTTCACAATATAACTATCACATAAAGCATCCTTTTCATGATCTACAAGCATATAAAATTTATCACTCTCCACATAAGCAATTTTCTTCTCATTCATAATAGTGGGAGGAAACTCAAAAAAATAACTATCATGAGACACTTGATTGACATAACCACATTCAATATTAAAATCATGATGACAAGTTTCATGGTTACTATCACTCTTTATAGCATACATGTCATCATCATAATCATCATCGATAGGAGGCATGCCATCATCATAATAGATTTGCTCATCAAAACTTGGAGAACTAAAAATATCATCTTCATCAAACATAACATCCCCAAGCTTGTGGATTTGCATATCATTAGCATCATGGATATTCAGAGAATTCATACTAGCAACATTGCAATCATTCTCATCATTCAAGGAATTCTCATTAAGTATTTTCATAATTTCTTCCTCTACCAATTGAGCACAATTTTTCGAATCCTTATTTTCACGAAAGACATTATAAAGACGATACAAATGATGCAACCTAAGCTCCATTTTTTTGTAGCTTTCTTTTATAAAACCAGAAAAGTGAAAAACAAGAAACTAAAAGATTTAATTGCAAGATCTAAAGATATACCTTCAAGCACTCACCTCCCCGGCAACGGCGCCAGAAAAGATTTTGATGTCTACTACGCAACTTTATTCTTGTAGACTCTTGTTAGGCCTCCAAGCGCAGAGTTTTGTAGGACAGTAGCAATTTTCCCTCAAGTGGATGACCTAAGGTTTATCAATCTATGGGAGGTGTAGGATGAAGATGGTCTCTCTCAAACAACCCTGCAATGAAATACAAGAAATCTCTTGTGTCCCCAACACACCCAATACAATGGCAAATTGTATAGGTGCACTAGTTCGGCGAAGAGATTGTAATACAAGTGCAATATGGATGGTAGATAAAGGTTTTTGTAATAGTAACAACAAAAAACAGCAAGGTAGCACGTAACAAAAGTGAGCACAAACGGTATTTGCAATGCTTGAAAACAAGGCCTAGGGTCCGTACTTTCGCTAGTGCAATCTCTCAACAATGCTAATATAATTGGATCACATAACCATCCCTCAACGTGCAACGAAGAATCACTCCAAAGTTCTTATCTAGCGGAGAACAAAATAAGAAATTGTTTGTAGGGTACGAAACCACCTTAAAGTTATCCTTTCCGATCGATCTATTTAAGAGTTCGTACTAAGATAACACCAGGTTATCCTTTTCGTTCGATCTATCTAAGAGTTCGTACTAGAATAACACCATATGATACGCATCAACCAACTCTAATGTCACCTAGATACTCCAATGTCACCACAAGTATCCATGAGTTAATTATACGATACGCATCAAACAATTTGAGATTCATAATACTCAATCCACCACAAAGAACCTCAAAGAGTGCCCCAAGATTTCTATCGGAGAAGTAGGACAAAAACGTGCATCAACCCCTATGCATAGATTACCCCAATGTCACCTCGGGAATCCGCAAGTTGAGTACCAAAACATACATCAAGTGAATCAATAGAACACCCCATTGTCACCACGGGTATCCATATGCAAGACATATATCAAGTGTTCTCAAATCCAATATTCAATCCAACATAACGATATCTCAAAGGGAAAGATTTAATTCATCACAACAAGATAGTAAGGGAAACACACCATATGATCCAACTATATTAACAAAGCCAGTGATACATCAAGATCGTGACATCTCAAGAACATGAGAGAGAGAGAGATTGAACACATATCTACTGGTACATACCCTCAGCCCCGAGGGTGGACTACTCCCTCCTTGTCATGGCCTCCGTCGGGATGATGAAGATGGCCACCAGAGATGGATTCCCCTCTCCGACAGGGTACTGGAATGCCTCCAGATTGTTTTTTCGTCGATACAGAGAGTTTCGGCGGTGGAGCGGAAAGACTAGGGTTATTTCTGATGGTTTCTATGTTTATAGGATTTTTGAGCGTCGGTTTCACGCGAAGATGGGCCACGAGGAGGGCACAAGACACCAGGGCGCGCCTGGGCCCTCTGGCGCGCCCTGGTGGGTTGTGCCCACCTCATGGCTCTTCTGGCCCTCCCACGAAGCGTCTAGTGCCTCTTTTGTTCAAAAAAAAATCATCAAAAAGTTTCGGGCGATTCCGAGAACTTTCATTTTCTGCACAAAAACAATACCACGGTAGTTCTGCTGAAAACAGCGTCAGTCCGGGTTAGTTCTAAATAAATCATATAAAGTGCATCAAAACCATATAAAAGTATTGTAAACATAGGTGAATACGGCATGAATACTTCATAAATTATCGATACGTTGGAGACGTATCAGGCAACAGCCTTGGCGGCTTCATCCACAGCAGCTGCGGCAACCTCAGTGGCGGAGATCTTGGCAGCCTCGTCCGAAGTGTTCTTGGTGATTACCTCCACACCAACAAAGATGTTTATTTCTTCTGGAGGAGGGAGATCTATGAAGACATTGGAGATAATAAAAAAGTTCAAAACGCAAGTTCAAGAAAGCAAAACAAGATAAGGATAGCAATGAAAGAGAGACGCTGAAGGGAAGTGAGTTACCTGCATGAGCTTGTTGAGAGGGATTAGCCTCCTCTCCGGCAACATTTGTTGCCATAGCGTGGCTGCCGGTGGTTTCGCTTGCTGGCACGTCCTCAGCGTGGAGATGCTTGTCAGTAGAGGCCCTTGCCGGTGAGCTCCTCTCCGGGATGGTGGACACCAGGGGTGACTCCGGAAGATCAACTTCAGGACACTCCCCCTTGTCGCGTTCACCCTTCGCTTCCTTGTCGGCCTCAGAGGTGGAGGTGCCTACGGTGGTACTGGCCAAAGGGTACTGGACATCAGCCTCATGCCGGGGGCTGGTAATCGCTGCTTCTAGAGGTGTGATTGCCCACTCAGTGCTTTCCGCTGCGACGCGCCCCCCAGTGGTCCTTAGCCGTTTGTGGGATCTCTGCGCCAACGTCTCCATCTCCCTGCAAAGATAAGTCGAATATCAGCACAGTAACAACGACAAGAGATCAAGAACAAGCGAAGAAAAGTTGATGCACTCACGCTTCTTCCTCGTGATTGTTGAGGTTGGACAAGTCCTAGTAAGCCTCGGCGCCTAAGGTTGTAGGGGGTGGGAGCGGTGTCCTGGAGCGTTTCTCTGTAGAGGAGGAAGAGAGCTGTAAAGTGCCCGTTCCCTCCATAACCGATGGAGTTGGGTGTCGTGAGGATGTGCGCCGGGGTGCTTGCTGGTGAGAAGTTTGCCGCCGAGATGGTTGTTGCCGGGCAGCCTGTTGCCGGGGAACCCTGACGTCCGCATCTGTGCCGGCAGGTTCATCACTTGCCGGCTCGGTGTGTGCCTTCTATTTGGTGGGCTTCTTTGCAACTACGGCCCATGCTCGATCACGAGGAGCAGGGGGCTCCACTTCTTTTGCCTCCTCCTTTGTGTGTCCCTCAGCTACGGGCTCCTCACACTGCTCCTCCTCAATGTCCTGCTCGCCGCTTGCTCCTCCTCATTCTTGTGCTCTTCGGTAGGCTCTTCCTCGTCGAAATCTGTAGCCACTGCCTTGGAGTGTGCGGCCCTCTTCGCTTTATGTGCCCTCACCCTGATGAAATCGACTTCATCATCCTTGGTGGGGTGGATCAAGTCATTTTCCTCCCTGACCGGTGCCTCTACCAGGTTCTGGAACCACACATCCACCTCTGCCTTCTTGGGCTCAATCCAGTCTGACAAGATACCATTGGCATTGCATGCCGACATCATTGCCAAAATGGGCTCAATCAAGTCCTGGGTACAACCACATGGTGTCGGCAGCGTTCTTGTACACCTAAGGTTGCCAGCCTCCCCTGTGTTGCAAGGGTGCGATCCAGCGCCATAGGAGGTCTGCGCCAACCATTTTAATGGTCAGCTTGGCGGCTTTCAGCGTTTTAATCCTGCCAAGGGCGATGCGAAGATTCTTGTCGTTGGTCTTACATCACTCCAGCAAGGATTCCTCTCGATCTTCTCGGTCATGTCCTTGCAGTAGGCCGGGAAGTCCTTCTGCTTAATCCAGCACCAGTCCACCCTCCATTCAGGCCACTTGCGTTGAAGCTTGTCGTCAAGGTAATGCTTCTTCACCCCTGTCCTTGGGATCCAAGGGACACTGCCGGAAAGGGCATCACTACTCTCAATCCAGGGGATGAAGAAGTGGCGGAAAAGGGGGACGTTGGGTTCTAATCCAACAAATTCTCGCATAAGTGGGCAAAGAAATACATGCAAGTGATGGCGTTGGGGGAGAAATCCAGCAGATGAAACTCATACATTTTCATATTTGCATCAAATAAATTCTAAAAAGGAGGACACATGTCGTAATACAAGTACCCGATAAAGAACTTGAACTTGTCGTTGCTGGCTGGGATGTCTCCTGGTAGCAGTTATGTGGATGGATGGTCCTTGGTCTTCCCTGACCACACGTACCAGGACCGGGTTGTGAGCTCGTGCACGGGAATTGTCGATGTAAAGTCGACATTTTCCCTCCGCATCACGGCAGTGGCCGACTTCCTCCTCTCCGCCTCCAGGTCAGCGGCTTTCCTCGGGGCCATAGCAATGGATGCGAGGAGGAGTGAGGTGGAGAGCGTGGATGGGCGGTGCAGCGGGAAGGAGATTTGTTCTTCCGAGAGAGGCTTTGTTCTTGCGCAAAGAGGAAGAAAATGGGCGGAGCAAGGCGGGTTGCGAGCGGATTGCAAAAGGTAGTGAATCGAGCCCACGCCCACATATTCCTTTTTTATAGGGAAGGCGTGGGGTGGCTCTTCGCTGCCTAACGTGTGATACTTGTAAATTGCGTTGGGATTTTCCCCGAAGAGGAGGGGATGATGCAACAAAGTAGAGGTAAGTATTTCCCTCAGTGGGAACCAAGGTTATCAAAACAATAGGAGAACCACGCAAACTCCCGTCTTCAACGCCTACACACAAAAGAGCAAACACTTGCACCCAACGCGGGCAAGAGGGTTGTCAATCCCCTTGAACTCGTTACTTGCAAGCGATAAGTAGTGATGGATAGATAATTTGATAAATATAAATTTAAAATAAAAAATAAAGTAAATAATGGCAACAATATTTTGGGATTTTTTATAAATATATTTGTGAGGAGACCCGGGGGCCATAGTGTTCGCTAGAGGCTTCTCTCTTGAAGAAGGCATACAGTGGGTAAACAAATTACTATTGGGCAATTGATAGAAAAGCGCATAGTTATGCAATATTTATTCACGACAATGATCATGTATATAGGCATCACGTCCATAATAAAGTAGACCGACTCCTGCCTGCATCTACTACTATTACTCCACCCATCGACCACTATCCAACATGCATCTAGAGTATTAAGTAAAAATAGAGTAATACTTGGAGGATGATGACATGATGTAGACAAAGTAAATCCAATTAATATGAACGAACCCCATCATTTTACCCTTAGTGGCAGCAATACAATACGTGTCATGTCCCTTTCTTTCACTGGGATCCACTTGGAGATAAATCAATCTAGTTGGCCAAACCAAACTGATAGATCGGAGAGCATTACGAAGCTATAACAATCATGCATATAAATAACCAGCAAGGATTCAATATATTTTCATGAATAATCTGAACATAAACTCACAATTTATCGGATCCCAACAAACACACCGCAAAGAGTGATTACATAAGACAGATCACCACGGGAATCACGGTGATCTTGGTATTGAAGAACATAGAGAGAGAGAGATAGCCATCTAGGTACTAACTACAGACCCGTAGGTCCGCGGTGAACTACTCACACATCACCATGGGAGCAGCAAGATTGATGTAGAGGCCCTCGGTGATCGAGCTCCCCTCCGGCAGGGCACCACAACAGGGCTCCAGATGGGCACACGGCGGAACAGGGACTTGCGGTAGCGGAAAAAGTGTTTCAGGAGGCTCTCTAGGGTTTTTGGAATATATGTGAATTTATAGGCCAGTGATCAGGGCCAGGAGAGCGGGGAGGTGGCCCCAAGACATCAGCGCGTGACCCCCCCCCCCTTGGGCGCACCCTGTTGGCTTGGGGGCACCTCGTGTGCCCTCCGGTCTTCCTGGAAAGCTTCCAGGTCTTATTTTGGTCAGGAAAAAACCATTAAAAAGTTTCGGGGTATTTAGACTTCGTTTGGTACAGTATTCCTGAAAGGCCAAAAACATGCCGAAAACAACAATTGGAACTTGGCACTAGGTTAATAGATTAGTGCTCCAGAATAATACAAATCAACAAGTTCCTTGCTGCCTCCTCAGTCAAGCGAGCGGCCTCCACTGTTGCGTTGTGCTCATGCGCTACATTCTTGAGAATGTAATATCTTTGTTTGTTCTGAAAATCAAAGCGAGAAGGCGCAGGCAACATAACAGGAATGATATGGTATTTATTAAATATTAAGTTGTAATCATAACCCTGATCCATGTCATTAATAAAGTCATGAAGCTGCATGGCTTCAAAGTCTAAGTATCTCTCAGGCAGCATAGGATCGTTAGGTCGAGGTGAGACTCTCAGTCTTGCAGCTACGCGGGAGGCTGATGCGTCCATTTTGCATCATGATTTCCTATTCATATTTATGTTATTCTTGTCCATTATTCCCTATTATCATACAATTCTTATGCCCTTTGTCTCTGAATATCCAAGGTACATCACAAAGAGGTAATTATCTGGAAACTGGAATTTTGGACCCAAAAAACGAGAAAAAGGCAGAAAAATCACCAGACTCCAAATGACCTGAAACTTCATGAGGAATATTTTGAATATATGTGAATTTATGGGCCAAAAATATACCAGAGGGGGGCCACCAGCCAGGCACAAGCCAGCAGGGCGTCCCCCAGGCCGCACCCTGATGGCTTGTGGGGCCCTGGCTGGCCTCCCGAGGCCCCTCTTCTCCTATATGGTGTATTTTACCCTAGAAAAAATCATAAGAAACCTTTCGGGACGAAGCGCCGCCATCTCGAGGCGGAAACCTGGGCAGAGGCCCTTTTGCACTCCAGAAGTCAGATTCTACCGGGGAATCTCTCTCCAGGAGGGGGAGATCGAAGCCATCGTTATCACCAACGCTTCCTCCTTCAAGGGAGGACCAATCTTCATCAACACCTTCACCAGCACCATCTCATCTCCAACCCTAGTTCATCTCTTGTATTCAATCTTTGTCCCAATACCTCAGATTGGTACCTGTGGGGTACTAGTTGTGTTGATTACATCTTGTAGTTGATGCTTGTTCGATTACTTGGTGGAAGAAATTATGTCCAGATCCTTAATTATTATTATTGCACCTCTGATTTTTAACATGTTTATGAAGTGTGAGTAGTTGCTATTGTTCCTGAGGACATGGGAGAAGTCTTGTTATAAGTTATCATGTGAAGTTGGTATTCGTTCGATATTTTGATGATATGTATGTTGTTACTTCTCTTAGTGGTGTCATGTGAACGTCGACTACATGACACTTCACCATGCTATGGGCCTAGGGGAAGTCAGTGTGGAGTAACGAGTAGATGATGGGTTGCTAGAGTGACAGAAGCTTAAACCCCAGTTTATGCGTTGCTTCATAAGGGGCTGATTTGGATCCACATGTTTCATGCTATGGTTAGATTTATCTTAATTCTTCTTTCGTAGTTGCGGATGCTTGCAAGAGGGGCTAATCATAAGTAGGTTGTTAGTTCAAGTAAGAACAGCACCTTAGCACCGGTCCACCCACATATCAAATTATCAAAGTAGTGAACGCAACTCAACTGAACATGATGAACATGAAGAAATTATGTTCAGATCCTAAATTATTATTATTGCACCTCTGATCTTGAACATGTTGATGAAGTGTGAGTAGTTACTATTGTTCCTGAGGACATTGGAGAAGTCTTGTTATAAGTTATCATGTGAAGTTGGTATTCGTTCGATATTTTGATGATATGTATGTTGTTACTTCTCTTAGTGGTGTCATGTGAACGTCGACTACATGACACTTCACCATGCTATTGGCCTAAGGGAAGTCATTGTGGAGTAACAAGTAGATGATGGGTTGCTAGAGTGACAGAAGCTTAAACCCCAGTTTATGCGTTGCTTCATAAGGGGCTGATTTGGATCCACATGTTTCATGCTATGGTTAGATTTATCTTAATTCTTCTTTTATAGTTGCGGATGCTTGCAAGAGGGGGTAATCGTAAGTAGGTTTTTTGTTCAAGTAAGAACAACACCTTAGCTCCGGTCCACCCACATATCAAATTATCATAGTAGCGAACGTGAATCAACTCAACATGATGAACATGACTAGACATAATTCCCATGTGTCCTCGGGAGCGCTTGCTTAATATAAGAGTACTTTCAGGCCTGTCCTTAGCTACAAAAAGGATTGGGCTACGTTGCTGCACCCTTGTTACTATTGTTACTTGTCACTTGTTATGATTTATCTTGCTGCAAAACTATGTACTATCGTTACTAACAGCACTTGCAGAGAATACCTTGCTGAAAACTGCTTATCATTTCCTTCTGCTCCTCGTTGGGTTCGACACTCTTACTTATCGAAAGGACTACGATTGATCCCCTATACTTGTGGGTCATCAAGACTCTTTTCTGGCGCCGTTGCCGTGGAGTGAAGCGCCTTTGGTAAGTGGAAATTGGTAAGGTAACATCTTTTATATGTGCTGAATTTTACTATTGCTTGTCACTATGAACGGTCACCCTTTGAGTGGCTTGTTCGGGGCATCTTCGCCCTGAACTGGAGATGAGTAAATTTCTCCTCAACCTACTGAGCCTACTGAAAATGTTTATTATGAGATTCCTTCTGGTATGCTTTAAAAAATCTTATCACACCCATATGATGGAACGACTCATCCTGATTATCATTTGATATTTGTCGATGAAGTTTGTGGATTATTTCAACTTGCAGGGTTGTCTGGAGACAAAGGTAAGAAGAAAGTTTTCCCTTTATCTTTGGAGGGAAAGGCATTAATGTGGTACAGGTTATTGGGCGATATTGGATCATGGGACTGGAATCGTTTGAAGTTGGAATTTCATCAGAAGTTTTATCCTATGCATCTAGTTCATCGTGATCGGAACTTTATTTATAATTGCTGGCCTCGTGAAGGAGAAAGTATCGATCAAGCTTGGGGGAGGCTTAAATCTATGATGCACACTTTTCCCAACCATGATATCTCAAGAGATACTATTATGCAAAAAAATTATGCTTGGCTTTCTCATGATGATCAAAACCTACTCGATTCTTCCTCTACTGGTTCCTTCATGAATAGAACTAATGAATTCAAATGGGATCTCCTGGAAAGAATTAAGCACAGCTCTGAAGACTGGGAACTCGACAAAGGTAAAGAGTCAGGTATAAAGCTCAAGTTTGATTGTGTAAAATCTTTTATGGAAACTGATGCCTTCTATAAGTTGAGTAATACATATGGCTTAGACTCTGAGATAGTAGCTTCTTTCTGTGAATCATTAGCTACTCATGTTGATCTCCCTAAGGAGAAGTGGTTTAAATACCATCCACCCATTCAAGAACAATTAGAGAAACCTATTAAACTTGAGAAGGAAGAAATAATTGTTAACCATGTTGATCCAATTGTTCCTACTGCTTACATTGAGAAACCACCCTTCCTTGTTAGAATTAAGGAACACGCTAAAGCTACAACTGTGGTTAATAAGAGTCATGCTAGAACACCTACACCTCCTCTAAGGTTGCCATGGCTAAAGATCTTCTAGTTGATAATATTGATGGACAGGTTATCTATTTCTGTGATGAAACTACTAGAATTGTAAAACCTGTTAGAAATGAGCGGGATGACTTAGACAAAAATAAACCAGTTATTGGCATGCTCGTTGTTTCCGTTAAAATTGGATACCATTGTTATCATGGCTTATGTGACATGGGTGCTAGTGTTAGTGCCATACCTTTTACCTTATATCAAGAAGTTATGAATGACATAGCACCATCTGAGCTTGAAGACATTGATGTTACTATTAAACTTGCAAACAGAGACACTATTACACCACTTGGGATTGTTAGAGATGTTGAAGCCTTGTGTGGAAAACTTAAGTACCCCACTGATTTTCTAGTACTTGGTTCAAAACAAGATAACTTTTGTCCCATTATATTTGGTAGACCTTTCTTGAATATTGTCAATTCTCAAATTAATTGTGTTACTGAGAAGGTCAAGATAGGCTTTGGTGATGTGTCTCATGAATTTAATTTCTCCAAGTTTGGTAAACAACCACATGATAAAGAATTACCAAGCAAAGATGAAGTCATTGGTCTTGCTTCTATTGTCGTACCGCCTAGATATCCGTTAGAGCAATATTTACTAGACCATGAAAATGATATGCATATGAAAGAGAAATGAGATAGATGACATATTTTTGAAACAAACACCGGTTCTTAAGCACAACTTACCGGTTGACATTTTAGGGGATCCCCCTCCACCCAAGGGAGATCCCGTGTTTGAGCTAAAGACTTTACCCGATACTTTGAAATATGCTTATCTTGATGAAAAGAATATATATCCTGTTATTATCAGTGCTAACCTTTCAGAGCATGACGAAAAGAGATTTCTTAAAACTCTGAAGAAGCACCGGGCTGCTATTGGATATACTCTCGATGATCTTAAGGGCATTAGTATGGAATCAGAGATGTGTCAGCACAAGATTAATATGGAATCAGATGCTAAACCTGTCGTTGATCATCAACGCCGCTTAAACCCTAAGATGAAGGAAGTGGTAAGAAATGAAATATTAAAGCTTCTGGAGGAAGGTATAATTTATCCTATTGCTGATAGTAGATGGGTAAGTCCTGTTCATTGCGTTCCTAAGAAAGGAGGTATAACTGTTGTTCCTAACGATAAAAATGAACTTATCCCACAAAGAATAGTAACTGGTTATAGGATGGTGATTGATTTCAGGAAATTAAACAAAGCTACTAGGAAATATCAATATCCTTTACCTTTTATCGATCAAATGCTAGAAAGATTATCTAAGCACACACACTTTTGCTTTCTTGATGGATATTCCGGCTTTTCTCAAATACCTGTGTCAAAAGAGGATCAAGAGAAAACTACTTTTATTTGCCCTTTTGGAACGTATGCTTATAGAAGTATGCCTTTTGGTTTATGCAATGCACCTGCTACCTCTCAAAGATGTATGATGGCTATATTCTCCGATTTTTGTGAAAAGATTGTTGAGGTTTTCATGGAAGAATTTTCCGTTTATGGAACTTCTTTTGATGATTGCTTGAGTAACCTTGATCGAGTTTTGCAGAGATGTGAAGAAACTCATCTTGTTTTCAATTGGGAGAAGTGCCACTTTATGGTGAATGAAGGCATAGTACTTGGTCACAAAATTTCTGAACAGGGTATTGAAGTGGATAAAGCTAAAGTTGACGCCATTTATAAGATGTCATGCCCCAAAGATATCAAAGGTATATTCCTTGGTCATGCTGGTTTTTATAGGCGTTTCATTAAAGATTTCTAGGCCGCTAACTAATCTTCTTCAAAAAGATATTCCTTTTGTTTTTGATGATGATTGTGTAGAAGCTTTTGAAATACTTAAGAAAGCTTTGATTTCTGCACCTATTGCTCAACCACCTGACTGGAACTTACCATTCGTGATTATGTGTGATGCTAGTGATTATGTTGTTGGTGCTGTTCTAGGGAAAAGAGTAGACAAGAAATTGAATGCTATCCATTATGCTAGTAAAACTCTAGATGCTGCTCAAAGAAATTATGCCACCATTGAAAAGGAATTTTTAGTAGTAGTATTCGCATCTGATAAGTTTAGACCTTATATTGTTGATTCTAAAGTAACTATTCACACAGATCATGCTGCTATTAAGTACCTTATGGAAAATAAAGATGCTAAGCCTAGACTTATTCGGTGGGTGCTTTTGCTTCAGGAATTTGATTTGCATATTATGGATAGAAAAGGAACTGAAAACCCCATAGCAGATAACCTGTCTAGAATGGAAAATGTTCTTGATGACCCACTGCCTATTGATGATAATTTTCCTGATGAACAACCTGCTGCTATAAATACTTCACGTAGCACTCCTTGGTATGCTGATTATGCTAATTACATTGTTGCTAAATATATCCCACCTAGTTTCACCTATCAACAAAAGAAAAAAATTCTTTTATGATCTACGACATTAATTTTGGGATGACCCACATCTTTATAAAGAGGGAGTAGATGGTATTATTAGACATTGTATATCTGAGCATGAACAGGAACAAATCTTAAGGAAGTGTCATTCTGAACTTTACGGAGGACATCATTCTGGAGACAGAACTGCACACAAGGTATTATAATCTGGTTTTTTATTGGCCTACTCTTTTCAAAGATGCTCATAAGTATGTCCTTTCATGTAATGAATGCCAAAGAGTTGGTAACATTGGTAAACGTCAAGAAATGCCTATGAATTATTCACTTGCCATTGAATCATTCGATGTTTGGGGTTTTGACTTTATGGGACCTTTTCCTTCCTCAAACGGGTATACTCATATTTTAGTTGCCGTTGATTACGTTACTAAGTGGGTAGAGGCTATTCCAACTAGTAGTGTTGATCATAACACCTCTATTAAAATGCTTAAGGAAATTATTTTTCCGAGGTTTGGAGTCCCTAGATACTTAATGACTGATGGTGGTTCACATTTTATTCATGGTGCTTTCTGCAAACTTCTAGCTAAATATGATGTTAACCATATAATTGCATCACCATTCATCCTCAGTCTAGTGGCCAAGTTGAATTGAGTAATAGAGAATTAAAGTTGATCTTGCAAAAGACTGTTAATAGATCCAGGAAGAATTGGTCTAAGAAACTAGATGGTGCTCTTTGGGCTTATAGAACTGCTTATAAAAACCCCATGGGGATGTCCCTATATAAAATGGTATATGGAAAAGCTTGTCATTTACCCCTTGAACTAGAACATAAGGCTTATTGGGCAATTAAGGAATTGAATTATGATTTTAAGTTTGCCGGTGAAAAGAAGTTATTTGATATTAGCTCACTAGATGAATGGAGGACACAAGCTTATGAGAATGCTAAGTTGTTTAAAGAAAAGGTTAAGAGATGGCTGTAGGATCACTAGAAGTGTGTGTCTAGAGGGGGGGGTGAATAGACTACTTGCAAATTTAAAACCTAACCTTTTCCCAATTTTAAGTGTTGGCAGATTTTAACAATTATAGCAAGTCTAGCACACCCTACACATGCAAGTCAACAAGTATGGCAACGGAAAGTAAAGACATTGCACATGGAAGTAAAGAGTTGAGATAGGAAGATCAAACGCATGAGGGACACGAAGATTTTTCCCGTGGTTCCGATAGGTGGTGCTATCGTACGTCCACGTTTATGGAGTCTTCAACCCACGGAGGGTAACGGTCGCGAGAGTCCACGGAGGGCTCCACCCATAAGGGTCCACGAAGTAGCAACCTTGAGTATTCCATAACGGCTTCCGTCCACGAAGGACTAGCCTCACTATTGGTAGATCTTCACAAAGTAGGCAATCTCCTTGCCCGTACAAACTTCTTGGTTCAACTCCACAACACGAAGTAGGAGGCTCCCAAGCGACACCTAACCAATCTAGGAGGCACCACCCTCCAAAAGGTAATAGGCTCGGTAATGTCGATGAACTCCTTGCTCTTGTGCTTCAAGATGATAGACTCCTCAACACACAATCACTCTCTCACATATTTGGCTATGGTGGAAGAGATTGATTTGGTGGAAAGCAACTTGGGGAGGCTAGAGATCAAGATTCATATGGATGGAGTGGAATGGCTTGATCTCAACACATGAGTAGGTGGCTCTCTCTCAGAAAATAGGATGGGGCAAGTATGGAATAGTTCTGAGTGCTTCTCTTTCGAGTGGGTGGTGGTGAAGGGGTATATATAGGCATCCCCAAAAATCCAACCGTTACACCTAAAGTGACCAACTCGGTGACACCGAAGTATAAAACTCGGTGGTACCGAAGTGACCAAAAGGCAGTAACTTTTGAATCTCGGTGAGACCGATACATAAATCTCGATGGTACCGATTTGATGACCAACGGTCAGATTACACAACTCGGTGAGACCGATTCTCAAATCTTGGTGGTACCAATTCTAGACAACGGTTAACCAGAGAGTTGGTCCAAAAGACTCGGTGAGACCGATTCACAAAACTCGGTGGTACCGATTCCTGAGAATGGCTAACCAGGAAGTTGGTCCAAATCTCGGTGAGACCGATTGGCAAAACTTGGTGGTACCGATACTTGAAAATAGCTAACCAGAAAGTTGGCAACTGAACTCGGTGGCACCAAAGTGGAAAGTTGGTAGTACCGAGATGGGTTTGGCTAAGGATCTGTCTAGGGTTTGAATCTCGGTGAGACCGAATAGGAATTGTTGGTCTTACCGATTTGAGTGGTAGGGTTCTAGACTGAGTATTTGTGGAAGAGCTTGTGGGTGTTTTTGGTGACTATCACTTGTGCACGTGGAGCATCTTGTTCACCAACAGTACCTTACCCCCTTTTAATAGTATTGGCTTTCCTATGGACTCAAAGTGATTTCTCACAAAGTAAGATGTAGAGTCTTCTTGCATGAAGCGTTG